>CAKXYN010000001.1:67142500-77142500 GCA_935064755.1 Tragelaphus eurycerus | reverse complement strand
ATACAACATGTTTGTCATCGTGTGTTTCTACCAGGCTGGCAAAAAAAAAGAAAAAGAACAAGTTTGATGATGCTTTTGCTGTGGCAGGTGGGAGGGGATGAGTGCACCCCAGCACTGGTGGCTGAGATGCAAGATGGCGCAAGCTTTTTGCAGGGTGGCCTGGAAAGGCATCCAGCAGGCTGGCATAAAGACACAAAGGCAGCTGCACACAGCATGCTGTCAGAGTGAGCAAACAGAGAGGAGGAACACCTCTGGTGTCCAGCCCTGGCGGACAGGGAGCCGGCATGACGGCACCCACAGGCTGAGACTGCCCAGGAAGAGCTCCAGGGCGCATTTCTGCTGAGAAGTGCAAGGGACAGAGGCTGCATGATGCAGTCCCTCTGTGTACACGGTAAAAGGTTAGACATATATGTGTGCTGACATTTCCTACTTCTTCTCCCTGAAAGGATACTCACACACCCAAACAACCTGTTACTGATGGCAGCCTTTTGGGGGGATGTGTGGAATGGGAGAGGGAGGAGCTTTTCCTTTTCCTTTTCCATCCTTATCCTGAGGGCTTCCCTGGTGGCCCACTGGTAAAAAAAAATACCTGCCTTCCAAGGCAGGACATGCAGGTTCGATCCCTGGGTCAGGAAGATCCTCTGGAGAAGGAAATGGCAACCCACTCTAGTATTCATGCCTGGAGAACACCATGGACAGGAGGCTGCCGGGCTACAGCCGATGGGGTCGGAAAGAGTCGGACACAACTGAGAAATTAATGATAGCAACAACTGAGGGTTAGTTGATTTTTAAAAAGTCACCAGGGATTATCTGCACATAGGCTCATGGGCTAATTAAGTCTTCTTCTTTACATGCCTTTAAAAAAATTAAGCAACTGTCTTTGAAGTGAATACAAATCATTGGAATCTTATTACCTACAAGTGCACCAATGAAAGACCCTGATGCTGGGAAAGGCTGAAGGTAGGAGGGAAAGGGGACGACAGAGGGTGACATGGTTGGATGGCCTCACCGATGCGATGGATGTGAGTCTGAGCAAGCTCCAGGAGTCGGTGATGGACAGGGAAGCCTGGCGTGCTGCAGTCCATGGGGTCGCAAAGAGTCAGACACGACGGAGCGACTGAACTGAACTGACTGCACCAGTGAAGGGTTGCTCGACAGGCGACTGTCGCGATACATCCGGGCGGCAGAAACCTGCGCTTCAGTCAGAACAGATGCCCTTCTGTACGTGACTGACAAGGGACAGTCTCCAAGTGTCAGACTTTTCTGTAAGTGGAAAAAGCAAGGAGCGCTACAGGGTGTGGCACGTGGCTGTTTCTCATAAGAAAAGGGGTACAGAGTGCATGCTGCTGTGTGGACGTGTTATCTCTGGCCAAGAGGCTTGAGACACTGGTACACCGGTGTCCTGGGAAAGAGCGTGGAGCGTTGGGGGCTGAGTGGGAAAGAAACTTGTTTTTCACTGAAACGCTCCTTTTAAATATCTTTTGTGCTCTCTGCACGTGTGTGCTGTGTTAGTGACTTTAGTCGTGTCCAACTCTGTGCAAACCTATGGACCATAGCCCGCCAGGCTCCTCTGTCCACGGGATTCTCCAGGCAAGGATATTGGAGTGGGTTGCTTCCCTCTCCTCCAGGGGATCTTCCTGACCCAGGGATCGAACCCGAGTCTCTTATGTCCACCTGCATTGGCTGGCGGGTTCTTTACCACTCGCTCTACCTGGGAAGCCCCTCTGCATGGACTGCTGCTGCTGCTGCCGCCGCTAAGTCGCTTCAGTCGTGTCCGACTCTGTGCGACCCCATAGACGGCAGCCCACCAGACTCCCCCGTCCCTGGGATTCTCCAGGCAGGAACACTGGAGTGGGTTGCCATTTTCTTCTCCAATGCATGAAAGTGAAAAGTCAAAGTGAAGTCGCTCAGTCATGTCTGACTCTGCAACTCCATAGACGGCAGCCCACCAGACTCCCCCGTCCCTGGGATTCTCCAGGCAAGAATACTGGAGTGGGTTGCCATTTCCTTCTTCTGCATGGACTACATGCAACTAAAAAAGAATGTTTTAAAAAGAATCATTTCTGAGACTGCACAGGGAGTCGAGAGGCTTGATCTGACCTGGGCTGGGGCTGACTCCCTGGGGACAACTGTCATCCTCTGAGCCTCGAGGGCCCCTTGATGGAGCAGACAAGAGGCCCACGGTAAGGCAAGTGCCCAAGTTCCTTGCAGCTCTGATGTCACGTCAGGCCGAGAACCTTCTGGCTGGAAGAGCCAGCCTGACGCGGAATGCTGCCAGGAGGTGGGGCCCCTGCCGTGGGCTGTGGGAGCGGGGGCCAGGGATCTGCCACCTTGGCCCACAGCCCCCTCCAGGCTGGGTGCCGTGCCCTTCCCTGCTCCTTCCCCCATCCGCGGTGCCCTGCCAGAAATTCCGGGTTCACATTTCCTCTCCAGATCAGCCTTGGCAACAGGCCCATGGGTCGGGGCTGGAGATCTGTTCCTAGGGTCACGGACAGAGGACCAGGCATCCAGCCCTTATGCAGGGTAGGGATGTCAGGGGGCGGAGCAATGCCTCCTGTGGGGAGACTGAGCCACTCACCTAATAATCTGTGACCCTGTCGCCCACCGAACCATGATGACACTCTTCGGCTGGACAGTCACAGTTTGGCACTTTCTGGCCTCTTTTCATCCTTCTAGCCCCCCTGCGCCAAATTGGCAAAAATCCCTATTGAATGCTTTTTGCCTGTTAGCTGAAGTCCGAACCTAGCCTTTAGATCCAGCTGCAAGAATGTCACCTCCTCTAAACATCTTGGCTCACACACAGAGAAATTGAAGAACCGTTGGCTATGAACAATACAAGTAACCACTGCCACGCTGTCCTCTAAGTATCAGTTAGCAAGTCTGTTTGCTGCCCACAATCCCCGACGGTGCGGATGGAGGTGGAATCCTCTCTGTGTTGCCAGCGTCAACTGGCACAGGGCCTGTGACAGAGCCGTACCCAGTCAGTGTCTAAGCACTGGGGACGGTGAGGCAGGTTCGGTGGGGGATGGCTGGAGCTGGGAGGGGCTCTTGACGGCTGCTCTGCTGGGCAGAGGGTGTGCCCCGGAGGATGGGGACCCGGGCGCGGGGCCAGGTGGCGCGCACAGCCTCACACACGGTGCACACGCTGAGTCAGGTGGGCTCTGAGCTGGACCCTCTGCCCACTGTGTCTGCTGCTTGTGCTTCTGAGAGGACTGATGCTCTGTCTATCTTACAAGGGAGGCTGGGGGCTAAATGGCTTCCGAAGTGGCCCTTACTTACTCCTCATAGCCTCCGTGTAGGCTTGTAGGCTCTCCCAGATGCATGCCTTTGGACACATCCCTTTCTCTCTACGGGCCTCTACTTTCCTGTCTGAGAAATGGCTCTATACTAAGGGCTTCTCAAACTTCAGAACCAGTGGAGGGACTTCCCTGGTGGCCCAGTGGCTAAGACTCTGAGCTCCCAGTGTGGGGGGGCCTGAGTTTGGTCCCTGGTCAAGGAACTAGACCCACATCTGCAGCTAAGAGTCCGCACACTACAGCTAGAGATTCCACGGGCAGCAGTGCGCGTCAAGGGTCCCCGTCCTGCGACCGAGACCTGGTGCGACCGAGACCTGGCGCAACCAAATAGGGAAATATCTTTCCAAAAAAAAAAAAAAAAAACCAGAGCGGGCAGATGCCTAAGAAGGCAGTTCGCAAGGTTCGTCAGAGCACACTTGGAAGAACACTGCACCCAGAGCTGCTGCTGCTGCTAAGTCGCGTCAGTCGTGTCCGACTCTGTGCAACCCCACAGATGGCAGCCCACCAGGCTTCCCCGTCCCTGGGGTTCTCCAGGCAAGGACACTGGAGTGGGTTGCCATTTCCTTCTCCAATGCAGGAAGGTGAAAAGTAACAGTGAAGTCGCTCAGTCGTGTCCGACTCTTAGCGACCCCATAGACGGCAGCCCACCAGGCTCCCCCATCCATGGGATTTTCCAGGCAAGAAAGAGTACTGGAGTGGGTTGCCATTGCCTTCTCCAATGCATGAAAGTGAAAAGTGAAAGTGAAGACATTCAGTCGTGTCCAACCTTTAGCGACCCCATGGACTGCAGTCAGAGCTCCATGATGACAATTCAGCTTGTAAATTCACCACGGGGGCCCTTTGGCCACGAGTCCAAAAACACAGCAGGAAAAGCAGCCTCGGAACCCAGGCAGCAGAGCTCAGCGTTCAGAGTCACCCCAGTGGTCTGGATACACTTTTGTTAAATGGGGGAAAGTCCTCATCTTCATGAAGGTAACATTTAGGGGGCTTCCCTGACAAGTCCAGTGGTTGAGAATCCGCCTTCCAAAGCAGGGGACACCGGTTTGGTCCCTGGCTGGAGAACTAAGATCCCACATGCCACAGAGTGACTGGGAACGTCTGTGCACCCTGGTGAGAGATCCCACGTGACGATGCAAAAGTCCTGTGTGCTGCAATTAAGACCCAATGCAGCCAAATGAATTTTAAAAATAACATTTAAAATAGCATCGTATTATGGTCAAAGGGTTTTTAAAAAATTTTTCTCCCCACCGCTACTCTCTACGGTCAAAGAGTTTTTGACAAGACAATTCATAGGACAGAATAGTTTCTTCAATAGACAGCGCTGAGACAACTGGTTATCCACCCAGAAAAAATGCCGCATTTGGTCCCTCGCTTCCCGTCATACACAGACATTACCTCAGAATGATCAAAGATCTGAATGTGAGAGTTACAGTTATAAAACTCCTAGAAGAAAACATAGGCGGAAATCTTTCTGACCTTGAATGAGGCAATGATTCTCAGATATGACCTCAAAGACGTAAAACAAGAACATAATTTGGACTTTTTCAAGATTTTTGCACTTCTCTTCAAAAGGCACGACCAACATAAAATGGATAACCAACAGGGACCTACCATAAAACACAGGAAACCATACTCAATACCTTGTAATAACCTACAATGGAAAAGACTTAAAAAGTATACATATATATATGAATCACTTTGCTGTACATCTGAAACTAACATAGCAAAAGACAAGCCACAGACTGGAGGAAAATACCTGCAAATTGTTAAAACCAAACAGAGACTTGTATTTAGAATATAAAAACGTGTATGGTAATGTCCCCAGCCGTATATTCACAGCACTCGAGAAGTGGAGGCAACCCAAACGTTCCTCAGCTGTGGTCAGCGAATAAACCACATGCGCTCTGTCTCCACAAGAATGTGGCTAAGAAGGGGTGACGTCCTGACCCCTGCTACAGCAAGGCTGAAACCTGAACAGGCTAAGTGGAAGAAGCCCGTCACAAAAGTTCATTTACTGTGCGATGCCATTCATATGAAATGCTCAGAAAGGTTAATTTATAGACAGAAAGATTAGTGATGGTTGGGGACTGGGGCGGGACAAGACAGTGACGGAAAAAAGACACGAGTTTCTTTTCAAGACGATTTGAAATTATTTAAAATGAAATTGTGTTTACAGTTACACAGCTCTGTAAGTATACTAATGATCATTACGTTGTACACTTCACATAAGTAAATTTTATGGCACATAAATTAAACCTTGGTAGAGCTTCAAAAAAAAAAAAAAAAAAACAAACCAAAAACCCATGATGACGAAATACAATGCAAGATCGGAGATCGGAAAAAAAGACTTGCCATCACTTGAAACATGACTGTGAATTGTATTTTTACAAATCTTTTTGGCGGCACTGCGTGCAGTATGTGGGATCTTAGCTACCCAACCAGGGATAGAACACCCCCCGCCCCCCGCAGTGGAGTCCTAACCACTGAATCACCAGGGAAGTCCCTTTAAAGTGTATTTTAGATCCTAGAACTGTGTCTCATGAATTTGGCTACTGGATCGCAGTTACATAAGAGAATGTCCTTGCTCTTAGGAAACATGAGCTGAAGCCTTATTTAGGAGTAAAGGTCATTGGGCTGTAAGTTTGTGATGACCTCTCAAATAGTTCTGAGAGAAAAAAGTCTTTTTGCGAAAGAGTGAAATTTGGTGAAATGTTACTTAAGATGAGGTTGGGTGAAAGGTGCATGGAAGATTTTTTTTTCAATTCTTGCAAGTGTCTTCAGGATTGAAATTGTTTCAAAATAACTCAGTGAATCTACATGTAAAAATATTGAGTGGGACTTGAATACCACTGAGAATAAAGCCGTGGCCCCCAGAGGAGAAAAGGCGGGGACGATGCTGTGAACACACCTCCCATGGCGGTGTCCGTCTCCTTGCACTCCTGGGGAATCCCCAAATAGAAGACACAGCCAGAGCCCAGGGGCTGTCGGGGGCTCTGCCCACCCAGTGATATGTACTGAGCACCTTCTGTGCGCCAGGTGGGGCGGGGGTCTGTAGCAGGGGAAGGGTGTGAATCTTCTCTGTCCCCCATACTGTCTCTGTCCCCACACAGCAAAGAGGCTCCCGAACGCCAGGGCCCTGGGCCTGGATGGACAGGCAGATGGGCCGGGCCCCCTCCAAGCAGCAGACTGGGTGGCTTGGGGACCTGCAGGCTGCCTGTGTGCAGGGAGGCAGGGATGGGGGCCAGGACATGAAGGGGGCACCTTGCTCCCCTCCCACCACAAAACCCAAATATGCTGCTGCGTAGAGACCCCATCAGGTGGTCCCCCACCCCTGCTCCCCGGGCGCTGCCCAGGGAGGCCCATTCCTGGAGGTTCCATCACTTCTCAGGCAGCGGGGCGGAGCTGAGTTATTTTAGGGGATCTTGCATCCCATATACACACGAAACACCACCGGTGGACCAAACAAATACTACGCTTCACACGTTAACACCTTTCAAACCAAAACAGATGCTGCGCTGTGAATAAAACTCACAGACTTCACGCTCCTCTAAAGCGGGTTCTCGCAGCTAGCTGTGGGTTTTCAGCCATGGACACTAACCCTCCTGTGCAGAAGTGGGGGAGTATGTGGGCATTGGGGTGATGAAAAGGCATGCTCGCTGTACTAGAAAAGCTGGGAAGTGCACATGGAGTCCCTCCTGGCTCCCACCTCTCCCCGCCGCCCCCTCCCCGGCTGCACCTGCTCCTGTGGGGAGGACAGGGCTGGGGGCCGAGGGGGCCCTAGGGCTCGGCCCTCAGCAGTCTCTGGGGGCCATGTTCCCACTCTGGGACCGGGTGCTTCCGGCCTTTCTGTCCCCCACCGATCAGGAGGTGACAGGGATGGCGCTGAGTCCCGAGTGGCCAGCACGGGGCCAGGGTGACCTCGAAGGTGGGGGCTGGGCCAAGGGGGCTTCCTAGCCACGAGGCCAGTGGGCACTCGGAACGGGGCTCGCTGGGGGGCCGACTTCTTTAACAATTTCATTTTCACTAATTGAGACTTGAGTAGCCACCCACGGCCAGCGGCCGCCGTACCGGGCAGTGTGACTTCTAGAGGTTTATGGGAAACACAGAACGGATCCAACGCAGGAGGTGAGCAGGTCAGCTGGGAACCCCTCTATCCCCAGCTGGGACGGGGGGGTCCCCCGTCTGGTGTGGCCCAGGGATTTACCCCACCATGGGCACTGAGCTCCCCGCAGGGCGGGCACCAAACCAGGGGCTCTGCAAGCCACGGCAACGTAAGGGGTCTTCAGGGGGAGTTTTACCGGCTAGTTCCTGACTCTATAAACAATGACTTTAGAACTTGAAGCCGTGACCCCTACCCTTGTAAGCAAGAAGCCGGCAAAATCCTAAGGACGCATACTCTGCGACTGCAAGGCATGGCCACAAATTCCCTACCTCAGCATACCTGGGCTCCACCTTCACCCTCTTGGATGCCAAATATGCCAGCGGCCCACCAGAGGCCACCGACAGGTAGGCAGCAAGATGCCCCAGCCTAATAACCACAGCCGAGTGAGTGGGGCACCTGGGACTTTCCAGGGAGCCCCGGGGCCCCAGGGGGCCTGTTGCCCACTGTTGGGGCCACAGCCTTTGGGGTGGCCTGTCACACAGCAGTCAGGAAATGAAACACGAATCAGCACACTGATCCCCAGGGCAGCCACCCCAGGCTGTCAGAGCTCAGGGCCCAGCCTGGGCCACGGGAGGCAGAACCCAGCCCTCAAACATTCTCTGGAGGGGTGGGGGCCCCACCAGCACAGCGTCCGGGGCGCCAGAGAACTGATCTGCCCTTTAAACAGAGCAGAGGCCTGAGTGGGGTGGGAGGGAGGCAGCCTTCGGGAGAGCCGGCGGCCTGCACGGAGCTGGGCTCTGACCCGGCTGGACCCACCCCGCTGCAGCCCAGACTCTCCCTGTTGTGCTTCCAGTTCAGGGTTACAAAGCCCTCACCGTGGGTGGATGTCTTTCTCCCCTCTTACAGGGGAGCAGGCAGACTCGGGGCGACCTAGGATGAGATGGTTGGATGGCGTCACTGATTCGATGGACGTGAACTTGGGCAGACTCCAGGAGACAGTGATAGACAGGGAGGCCTGCCGTGCTTTGGTCCACGGGGTCCAAAAAGGCGGACATGACTGAGCGGCAGAACGACAACAGAACAGACTCAGGAGCAAAGACGCTTGTCCGAGTCGCCCGGCCTGACTGCCGTCCTCCGGATCCAGCTTCTGGAGGCCCTCACCCTGTGGCAGTGACACCCTGCAGATGCTCCCCGCCTGGCCCGAGGGGCATGTGGCAGGAGACGGCCACACCATGCGGGGGATGCTGACCCAGCGCCCACCGCAGAGAGGATGGGGGCAGGTGGACCCCCAGAAGAGGGCCAGGGCTGTCAGCAAAGGTTCAGCCTCCAGAGGCACCACTGGGCCCTCCTCCCATGATGCCCATGGCTGCTTGATTACCCAGATGACAGAGCGTGGGGGCGCCCGCTGGCGGCCACTTGCCACCCGACAGGGGGCACCAAGGACCTTGGCCTGACCACTCAGGGCGTGAGCAGAGCCTGCATGCTTCGGGTGCTTGGCTGGCAGGAAGGGAAGCTGTGGCGGGCGGGGGGGACGCCTCACCGCCCAGCGGGAAAGAGACACCCAGGGAAGATCCCATTTCCCGGATAAGGCAACTGAGGCCCAGAGAAGCGCGGTGACTGCCCAATGCCTCACATATTGGTCTGCAGACAGCTGGGCCGCGGGGGTCTCAGCCGCTCTCCCCCTGAGCTCAGCAGGCGCAGGAAGGAGTCGTCGCGGCCGGTATTCACTAGCATCTGCAGGTGCCAGGCCTTCAAGCCCTTTTCTCTTGTCCTCTGTGGGAGGTCATCTTAGGCCCACTCTGTAGATGTAAAACTGAGTCCTGAGGCTTGACGAGGTCACACAGCAAGGCAGCCGCATCAAGGACTGGCACTCAGGCTGCCAGACTTCTCCAGAGGCTGACTGCTGTGCCCACACCACCTCAGTTTCCCCTCTGTGCAAGGAGGCTGTGCGTGGGTTGACCTCTGACCTGCTGTGATGTCACCAGGGAGGCAGGCCTCTCCCTGGCAAGTCTCAGGGCTGAAAAGGGAAGTGCAGAGCGGCTGTTTCCCCATCCGGCCCTCTCCCCTCCCTGGCTCTGTGCCAGGCAGGTGGTCACCTCCCTCTGACCACTTCCTCCGGAAATTCCCCGGAAATGCCCCGTGCCCGCAGAGGGAGCATGAATGCAACCTCATGCCTCACGTCCTCCTGCTAAGACGCCCGGAGCAGAAAGCAGGAGGGACAGCTCCTCACACAGGGCTGTGTGGTTTCCCACAGGCCAGCCAGGCTGCCAGCGTCTGGACCCCACCACAGCTGCGACCCCCAGGGCCGCCCTCCTTTCCACCTGTGTGGCCCCGCCTCCTGCCTGCCCCTGCACCCCGTCCTCCATACGAGGTTCCCAGGCTTCCTCTTCCACCCGAGGTCTCATTACCGTGAGGCAGTGCGCCAGACGGTTAAGGGCCTGGGCTTTGGGGTCACGGTGATTCGAGGTTGCGGGCCCTTTGTTCATGGTGTGAACTTGGGCAGGTGGCTGTGACTCCCCGGGCCTTGGTTTTCTCACCTGCAGAATGGGGATCTTAATGGGGCCGACAGGAAGGGGTGACGCAGGTCAAGTTGCCGAGCACAGTGTCTGGGGCGTCTTATCAGATCACAGCAGGGGTGCTGGGAGACTGCGCCTGCCCAGCCCAGCTGGGGTGCCCCAGTTTTCTCTGGGGGATCCCGTCCTTCACTCTTAAGTCCATCTTGTGTCCGTGGACTCCATCCCTAACTTGAGTACTCTGCCCCCTCACCAAAGGGACTGGCCTAGGCATGAGCCTGTGACCCAAGGCTCCTCTGCGACTTGTTGGAACCGTTTCTGCGGGGATCATTAACAGACTACTGGAAACCTGCAACCGGGGGCCCCCACGAGCAGAGACTGCCTGAGGGTGAAGCTGTGAAAGAAGGGAGAAAGACACCCGTGTCTCTGACACACACTTTGAGCTCCTGAATCAAACTGTACCTGAAGCCCCGTCTGTTTTGGAAATCGAAGGCAGTAAAGCTGCCCTCCTGCTCGAGCCAGCCTGGGTTTTTCGCTTGCTTTCATCACTTGCAACCAAAAGAACACTGGTTACTCCAAGCTCCCGGCTCACAGACAGCACAGCCCTGGGGGCTCTGGCCCCCCGCCTGCCTTTTCGGCCCCGATCCGGCCCTCATCCCGTCCAGACCCCACGCCGCCCAACACTGACTGCGGCTCCCCGCACACACCAACAGATCCTGCCCGCCGTCTGTGCCTTCTCCACCCGCCTGGCGCTACACACACTCCGGACCAGGCCTCAGATGCTGCTCTGGAACCCTCTCCCTGGAACCCTTTCCTAAATACTCTCCTTTCTGCAGAACAAAGCTTCTTCCCGGTTGCCTCAGATGGTGAAGAATCCCGCTGCAGTGCAGGAGACCTGGGTTCGAACCCTGGTCAGGGAACTAGTGGCCACGCGCAGCAACCAACAGCTCATCTGCTACAGCCGGGGCAGCGCTGGCCTGTCAGCTGCTCAGTCGTGTCCGACTCTGCCACCCCATAGACTGCGGCCTGCCAGGCTCCTCTGGCCATGGAATTCTCCAGGCAAGAACACTGGAGTGGGTAGCCATTCCACTTCTTCAGAGGATCTTCCCGACCCAGGGATCGAACCTGGGGCCTCCCACATTTCAGGCAGATTCTTTACCATCTGAACTACAGGGAGGATCTGGCAATTAAAGGTCCCGTGTGCCACAAGGAAGATCGAAGACCCTGCGTGCCACAGCTGGGATCTGTCACGGCCAAAGAACTATTAAAAATTAAGAAATAACAATATTATAATCACACTGAGAACAGCCATTTCACTCCACGTAACCAATGACGTTCACGGAGCCACTGCAACAGCACGGCACGGGGACACGCCCACGTCCAGTGTTATTTAGCCCTCACCTTGGGAAATGCGATCCGCAGTTTGCAGAGGAGGAAACTGAGGCTCAGAGAAGCACAGGGGGCTGCCCAGGGAGTCACAGCCACCCACATGGGGGCTGGGCACCGACCCACCACCTCCCTGCCCCTACCCTGGCTTATCTCTACCAAGTGAACATGCTTTAGGTGCGGCTATGGAACAACAGACCGGTTCCAAGTAGGAAAAGGAGTCCGTCAAGGCTGTATATTGTCACCCTGCTTATTTAACTTATATGCAGAGTACATCATGAGAAACGCTGGGCTGGAAGAAGCACAAGCTGGAATCAAGATTGCCAGGAGAAATATCAATAACCTTAGATATGCAGATGACACCACCCTTATGGCAGAAAGTGAAGGGGAACTCAAAAGCCTCTTGATGAAAGTGAAAGAGGCTGAAAAGATGAGAGTGAAAAAGTTGGCTTAGAGCTCAACATTCAGAAAACTAAGATTATGGCATTTGGTCCCATCACTTCATGCGAAATAGATGGGGAAACAGTGGAAACAGTGTCAGACTTTATTTTGGGGGGGCTCCAAAATCACTGCAGATGGTGACTGCAGCCATGAAATTAAAAGACGCTTACTCCTTAGAAGGAAAGTTATGACCAACCTAGATAGCATATTCAAAAGCAGAGACATTACTTTGCCAACAAAGCTCCGTCTAGTCAAAGCTATGGTTTTTCCTATGGTCATGTATGGATGTGAGAGTTGGACTGTGAAGAAAGCTGAGCACCAAAGAATTGATGCTTTTGAACTGTGGTGTTGGAGAAGACTCTTAAGAGTCCCTTGGACTGCAAGGAGATCCAACCAGTCCATCCTAAAGGAGATCAGTCCTGGGTGTTCATTGGAAGGACTGATGCTAAAGCTGAAATTCCAATACTTTGGCCACCTCATGCGAAGAGTTGACTCATTGGAAAAGACTCTGATGCTGAGAGGGATTGGGGCAGGAGGAGAAGGGGATGACAGAGGATGAGATGGCTGGATGGTGTCACCGACTTGATGGACGTGAGTTGACTGAACTCCGGGAGTTGGTGATGGACAGGGAGGCCTGGCGTGCTGCGATTCATGGGATCGCAGAGTCGGACACGACTGAGCGACTGAACTGAACTGAAACTGAGAAGGGCTTTAAAAATTGGCTGCTTAAGGACTTCCCTGGTGGAACAGTGGATAACAATCCGCCTGCCAACGCAGGGGACACTGGTCTGATCCCTGTTCCAGGAAGATTCCAGATGCTGCGGAGCAGCTAAGCCCATGAGCCACTGTGACCGAGCCTGCGCTCCGGAGCCCACGAGCTGCACCCACTGAAGCCGGAGCACCTAGAACCCACGCTCCACAACAAGAGAAGCCTCGGCACTGAGAAGCTGGCACCCGCAGCCAAGAGCAGCCCCAACTTGCTGCAAGTAGAGAAACCTGCGCAAAGCAAAGATGACTCAACCTGGCCAAAAAAAAAAAAAATCACTTTTAAGATTCAGAGCCAAGCTGGTGTCCTGGCTGCTTGGAGCAGGTGGCTGTCCGTAGCCACTGCGGCGTGTGGGCCTCTGAGTTCACGAGTCGCTGCCATCCCCGGCTCTGATGCAGCTGTTTCACAGGCCCTGGGTTTCACGTTGACTGTGTTTGCCGGGGGTGTGATGGGAGGCCTGGTGGTCAGCCTGCTGCTGGGAAGGTGTTTCAACACACAACTGTTTTGAACGTGGTGACTTCCCCATGCGCCATGGCCGGGGACAGCCCGCAGTCTCTTGCCGGGAGAGCAGAGGCTGCTGATCCTGGTCGATGGGCGAGGTGTACCTTCTGCCTTTGTGGGGAAAGATGGCTGACTTGGAAAAGCCTTGTTCCGATCCAGCAGCCGCTCCTCCTCTGCAAAGAGGGGATGGGGAACCTCCAGGCCGTGGTGTGGCCGGGACGGGGCAACAGAAAGTTATGGGCACACAGTAGGTGCTCACTCAGTGCTCTTTTCCTCCCTGTCCTCACGGCCTGGAAGCCGGGCCACCTTTCACCCACTCGTAGGCCCTGGCTCCCGGTCCTTCTCACCCTCAGGGAGCTGTCCTGACCTCTGGGCCCTGGGCAGGTGCCCCAGGAGCTGGGCACAGCCCGCTCACCCTGCTGCGTGCAGGTCCTAAGCTGGCCTGAGCTCCAGGATGAGCCACAGGGCTCCTCCTCTCTCGCGTCTCACTCCCCAGGTCAACTCCAGGCCCTCAAAGTTTAGCTCAGCTGCCGCCTCGTCCAGGAAGCCTCGGGGGAAGCTGACTGGATATAAACTCCACCGCTGCTCCCACAGGCCTTGGAGCCCACCCCCAGTCAGCCCTGACTGCCGGCGTCCTAACTTCCTCTTTCCTGTCCCCTCTGCCCCAGGGCACTGTCAACAACGTGCCAGAAGCAGCATGAGGCTCACCACTGCCCGGCCCTGCAGCTGGCCCATCAGGGGGTCGGGCAGCACTCCCCACACATGCCAGGCACCCACATGGAGAAGGCCAACGCAAAGCCAGCAGAGAGGAAAGCAAAGAGAGAGCAGAAAAGTCCAAACCCAGTCCCTAAACTGAACTCCTGGGTCCAGACATTCCTGAAGCCATTACCCCAGACTTTTCAGTTCCATGAATTGGAGAAGCCCCTTTGGAGATAAGCCTGTTTGACCCCAATTTTTCTGTCACCTGCAACTACAGGGCCTCTACCGGGAAGCCTGGTGAGCTGACCTGAGACCCCCCTGGGCATATGCCCGAGAAAGCTGCAGAGAGGGGCTCACACGGAAGTCTGGGCCCTCAGCCTGCTTCTGCTGCCTGGCCACAGTCCAGCCCTCTGGGTGCAGCCCAGGCACTCTGCTCTGACAGCCTTGGCGTCTCACCACTGTGCTAGAGGTGGGCCATGTTACACTGATTTCTGGGCACTGCTATGCTCATCCATCGAAGGGGGCTGATGACCACCTCCTCCACAGACTCTTGGTGAAGGTCAGAGGGCACCTCAGGGTGGCCTGGCCCACACTCACGGGACTCAGGGAGTGAAGGCAGCCGTGTGGACCCTCCTTCCTGCCTGCACCTGGCCGACGGTCTGCAGATACGCTGCCCAGTGGACCTGGGTCCTAGCCTGGGGGCCACCTGGAGCTCCAGACACAGCGTGCCCACGCCTGGCCGGTCTTCCTGCTGTGACTGTGGCCTTGTTTCTAAACAGGGGTCTGAAGGCCCACATGCTCCGGCTCTCTGACTCTGGGGTTCTACGTAGCCCTGGCTCTTTCCAAACAGAAGGGGTTCCAAACACAATGAGGCCGGCAGGTATCCAGGGGACAGTGTGGGGTTGGGGCCTGGCAGCTCCATGGTCTCTGTGTCCCACCCAGGCCAGGCTCCAGGGGAAAGTGAAGCGAAGTGAAAGTTGCTCAGTTGTGTCTGACTCTTTGCCGCCCAGGCCAGAATATCAGAGTGGGTAGTCTTGCCCTTCTCTAGGGGATATTCCCAAGCCAGGGATCGAACCCAGGTCTCCCACATTGAAGGCGGATTCTTTACCAGCTGAGCCACCAGGGAAGCCCAAGAATACTGGAGTGGGTAGCCTATCCCTTTACAGCGGATCTTCCCAACCCAGGAATCGAACCGGGGTCTCCTGCATTGCAGGTGGATTCTTTGCCCACTGAGCTATCGGGGAAGCCCTTAGGGGAAAGTGTCACTTGCAAGTAAGTGTCCAGGCCCAGGGAAAAACTCCCCAAGGGTTTGGACTCTGCAGGGTGTGCAGGGAAGGTACCTCCAACAACCTAAACTTTTCTGGTGACCGCGAAGCAGAGAAAGCGGAGTGGACCAGGCCTGCATGGGCGGGATGCAGAGCCAGGCCTGAGAGACCCAGACCTTTACACAGCGGCGACCTGCTGCCTCAGAGGGTCAGCAGGAAGGAGGGCTGAGCCTGAGGCCCTGTTTTAGCAGAACTGGGCTGAGGAGGCCACGTGACAGCAGGGACTCGGTCTGGGGACTTGGGGATCTTTCAGGAGAGGGAACGGCGGGACGCCCTGCACGGCCCCCCACAGCCTGCACCGCGCGGCTCAGGGCCCCGGGCCCCCGCGGGCCTGCTCCGCTGTGGTCCTCTGCCCGCCGCCTGCCCTTCCAATCGCCCTCAGTCTACCCACTTCGTGATGCTTCAGCTCCGCTCGTCCCTGAGCTCTGACACCCGTGAGGTGGTCGTGAATCGGGCCTGCCAGCGGCTTTGTGTCTAACGGGCCCCATGCATCCAGTGGCCGCCCCCTCTCCTGCCATTCACCCGCTCCTGTGCCTTTTAATCCGCTTTGTTCGACCCTTTCAGATGGCCAGAGATGACACAGTGCTTGGCTCACGGTAGGCGCTCAGTAAATGTTTATGGAATGCTTGGGTTTAGGGACAGGCAAGGTGCTGAGAGAGTGCGGAGCTGCGAGGGGCTCAGCTCACGACTGGGGCCTGCGGGGCAGGCGAGGATGGGAGGGGAAGCAGCTTGTCCGAGGCTTCCCGAGAGCCAACCACAGCACCCACCCAGGCCCTGCTGTCCCCGCCTGGATCACCCCCTCCCGCCTGCCCTCGGGATGTTGATCCTCTGCCAGCCAGTGTCCATCTGCCTGGCCAGGTCCCCGCGCTGTACCTTGGGACCCAACAAAGGCAGGTCGTGCCTGACAAGCTGCGGCCGGAGCTCTGGGCCCTGAGCAGCCTGACCGCCAGGATCCCGCCGCGGCCCCTGGCCAGGGGCTCAGTGGGCAGCGTCAGGGGGAGCCTTTGTTGTCCCTGGCTCAGAGGGCAGCCCTGGATGGAGCTCACCCCTCAGCCGTACGTCCCCCACCCCAGTGCGGGCTCCAGGGGGCCTGTGGGGTGGAGACCCCCTCCTTAGGACTGGAGTCCAACCGCCTGCAAAGGAAGAAGCAGACCCAGTGATGGGGTCATCACGAGAGCACTGACCCCTGCCCCCCGCAGACGGCGATGCCACACACTGAGGGGCTGGGGGTCCCTCTGAGTCTAAACCCCAGGTCCACCCCACACGCCGGCCTGGGACACTGCACACATGCCCTCAGGTCACCAGCGGGGACGGCTGCATGGGGTGGGGAATCTCCCTGAGGCCCAGGTGGCCAGTCCCACCTCACCCGGGGATTTCCTGAGGGACTGCACCCGTGTCTCGCTGAGTTGCCGTTCCGCGCGCACAGAGCGGCCTCCCCCACTGGGACTGTCCCCGGTCCCTCTAGCCTCACGGCTCCACGCTGGACCAGTTCAGAAAGAAGCCACGGTTGTTGGTGGGGCGGGCGGGGCGTCCCCAGGGCAGAACCCACTCAGGACAAAATGGACCCCAGGGGACTGATGGGTGGACAGGAAGCCCAGGCCCCGGAGCCTGGTGACACCCTCTGCCCCCGTGCCGCAGCCTACGAGTGCCCCGAGTGTGTGTTCTCTAGGGGATGGGGGCTCCACCCACCACACACGGGGCCTCTGGGGCCTCAGTTGACTCGGCTGTGAAATGGGCATGGCCCAGAGTTTCTCTCTCTCAGAGGGAGTCGTGGGGCCCCAGGCAGAGAACCTCGGCCTGGGTGAGCTGAGGGGCTCTGGCCATCGCCCCCCACCAGGCCATGGGGCGGGTCTCACCACTGGGGAAGCCAGCGAACTTCCCTCCTGCAGCTGTGACCGCCCTTCCGGGCTGCTGTGGGAAACACCAGGGCCACCGACCATGCCACCTTGTCCAGGCGCGGAGAAGTGGGGGCAGAAAACAGTCCCAGGAAGCGGCCCAAAGCCCTGGTGGGGGGCGCAAGAGGCCCTCCTTCCGGCCGCTGCCCCAGGATGGCCGGTGCCCCCGCGGGTCCCCTGGGTGCCCGAGCCCCTGTCCCTGCCCCCTGGGGCTGGCGGGGGTGTACTCACAGTCCCTGGGGAGAGGGCGGCAGTCTTCCTGCGCCCTGCCTGCGTCTTTGGCCTCGGGACGCCAGCTGCAGGCCGCCTGCCTCCGTCTGAAGTACCACTTCCTCCTGGCTCAGCCCGCATCCAGGAAACCACGCCCCGGGCACCCTCGGCCCCGCCGCCCTCAGCCTGCTGGACACTGCCCTGGGGGTGCTCCGTCCAGGTCTGGGCCGTGCAGGTGGCCGGAGACCAGGCAGGCCCCAGGGGCTCCGCTCAATGAATAATACAGCTTCCCGCTGGCCGGGCTCTCGCGGCCGATCGCGTTTCAGGGGCCACTCGAGTTTCCTTGAGGCCGCTTTGTTCAGAAGCTCAGGGGCCCGGCTGGGTCTCCAGCCACTCGGCACTGACCCTCTCGCTGCGGGCCAGCCTGGGCAGGCAGGACAAAGGCAGACGACAGGTGGCCTGGCGGACTCTGCCCTGCTTAGTCTCAAAGCTGCTCTGGCCCACAGGGGACCAGGGGTGGGGCGGTCAGCTGGCCTCCTTGTGGTCGGGTGGGCCCCCCGAGGCCTCCTCACACTCAGCTCCCGGTCCCCCGCCTGCAGAGCCCCTGGCCACCCCCGGTCACTGCCCAGCCCATCCCCCACTCCTGGAGGCCATGCCCAGATCCCCTCCTCCAGGAGGTCGTCCCCCGTGGGGCAGTCTGTCCCCTGGGGCAGCCCCCAGGCATCTCTAACTGCTCTCGCCAGCACCCCCAGCCCACACCACATCGCCCCCCGCCCCCAATCTCGTTTCCTCGTGGCAGCCTGCTTGTTTTGACACAGAAAGCATGGTTGCAGCTTTATCCTGCTTCTCACCCTGCCTTGTCTCAGCCGACTCTGAAGTCCTCGACCTGACCTGGGGCCCTGCAGACGGCACATCCATCCCCAACTCCCTCCCCTCCCACCCTGCTCCGCTCAGGGCGTTGGCACTTGCTGAGTTCTGCCACTCTCAGCTCAAGGCCACCCCCTAACCCAGGTGTTTCTTTCCTGTCTGGTTTTAAAAACAGTTTCACTGAGATAGAACTCACTATCTTCCGTAACACTCGCCCATTTAAAGTGCACTGTTCACAGGCCTTCGCTGACAGCTCCAGGGCTAGGCTCAGCGCCTCGAGGCTTCAATCCCTGGCCAGAGAACTAGGATCCCACGAGCCTCGCGGTGCAGCCAAAATAAAAATTCAAAAAATAGAGCGAGCAAGTCAATGCTTTCAGTGTATTTTAGAGTCGTGCAAACATCACCACCATCTGAGGCTGGAATATTCTCATCATCCCAGAAAGAAACACCCGTTAGGCAGCCCCTCTGCGTCCCACCCCAGCCTGGACGAGCGCTTGTGTGTTCTTGGATCAGCGGACTCGCCTCCTGTGGACGCTCGTGTAAGTGGAACCAGACACCCTGTGGCCTTGCGCGACCGGCCCCTGGCCCTCTGTCTGTGATTCTCAAGGTTCGTCCATGTCACAGCGTGTACCAGCGTGTCCTCCCTTTCTACGGCTGACAATGTTCCGCTGCAGGGATGGGCCTGCTCTCCTGCTGAAGGGCTCTTGAGGAGGCCTCTCCAGACCGCCAGGTCACGTGGCCCCTTCTGCCCGGCTGCTCCAGCACTCCCCCAAGTCTCACCCTCTTCCCCCGAGTCCCTGTCTGAAGCCGTCTTCATTTGTTTATTTATTGTTCAGCTCTAGCCCCATGAGACCCGGCCTTCTGTGGCCTCACTGCTGGGGGCCCAGCGCACAGTAGGTGCTCTGGCTTTCCAAACCTGCTGGGGCAGCCTGTGCCCCCCTCTGCCACCTCCCTGCCCGGCTCCCTGAGGGTGAGAGCTGCCCCACCAAGAAAGGCCCCAGTGACCCCACAGGAAACTAACAACGTGAGATCCTTGGGGCCCTGGCGCCTCCTCTGCCCCAGGTGGTGGTTGGGGGGCAGACAGTGCCCCTCCCAGGGTAGACGCCAGGCACTGAGTAGGTCTTCAAGTCCTGCACAGAGACTCCGTGGGGGGAGCGGGAAGGGGAGGGAAGACGGCAGGGCCGAGGCTCAGGGGGCTCTGAAGCCTGAGGGTCTGTGTGAGCTTGGAGGGGCAGCTCAGATCTCCCTGCCCTGGCTGCCCAGAGAGGGGGGTCAGGGGGGCTGGTGTGTAGGCTGCGAGCCCCCGCGCAGGGGCCTTGGATGGCTCACTGTCCAGGACGCTCCCTGGATGACCCCGGGGCCCGGCTGCCAGCTGCACCCCAGCACTCCTTCCCAGATGCTGGGGGTGGGGTCTGCTCGGCCAGGCTCCCCACTGCCCCATCCTCAGCCTGCGCCCCAAGGGGGCTGCCCTGTTTCCCGCTCCCCAATCGGCAGTTCCAACGCCCCCCACCTCCACCGCAGCTCAAATGCCCCACCGGCTCCCCCAGGGCAGAAACTGATCTCTCGTTTCCCAAGTGATGCCAGATGCACAAGTGATTTTCCTGCCCGATCTGTGACATACACACACGCACGTGCATGCGTGCACACACACACACACACACACACACACACACACACACACACCCCTACCCTGCTGCAAGCCCACAGGCTCCAACCCATTTAATCTCAGAACAACCCTAAAAGTCACTTACGCGATAGAATGGGCAGAGCTGCTTCCAGACTCTGCGGTGGCGGGGGCGGGGTGCTCTGAGTTACGAGCCTGGGCTTCCCGCACCGTGTCACCAGCCTCCGGTGCTGACCGGGACCCCCTCAGGATCACCCCAAGAAGCCTGCCCTGCTGGAACCACCCCCCATCTAACAGGCGAGGAAATGGGCCAGAGACGTTCAGCAGCTGGCCGGCGGCTGCGCATCTGACACCCACCGCCGTGGGCCGGGGGTACTCTGCGCCCCGCTGCCCGGAGTTATGTCCGTCTCGCCCCAAGTCTGGGGGCCCCGCTCAGCGACCTCAGCCCGAGGCCCCGGGACCCTGCCGCTGACGTCCCGGCCGCGGTCCTCAAAGCACTGGCGGGGGGCCAGGCCTGGCCCGGCAGCCTGCTCCCCACACACCTCGCGCTTCTCCAGATGTGAGCTGCCCGGCCAGGGCAACAGGCGCGCGAGGCGCGGAATCTGAAGACGCAAGTGGGAAAGTATGTGCGTCCACTGCAGCCCCGCAGTCTGTCCCTGTGGCCGCCGCCCGCCCCGCCCGCCTGCTGACTCAGCTCTCCCCCCGCGGCTGGGGGCTGGGGTCCCCCCACCCCAGTGCGGGCTGGCCCCCCTCTGTCCATCTGTCTCTCTCAGGGAATGGTCTTGGCTCTCTTGGGGGCTCCCCAAACAAGCGGGGTGTGGGCCCTGAGACCAGAGCGCGTCTGCTGGAGCCTGAATCCCCCCGCGGCCCCCCAGCCTCCAGGCCTGTCCTCCCAAGTAACCGCACAGCGCCCTGTACGTATAGGCACTCCGTGGGGCTTTGGGGCAGACCCAGTGCCAACTGCGGCGCCCACACCCCCCTAGAGCTGGTCCTCTGTCACTGCCGGCCGTTGCCACTGTACGGCCAGCAGCGCCCACAAACACCAGAGGCACTGACCGAGGCCCCAAAGCCCCGGATGGCTGTGCAATGACCCCCGCCCGGAAGACGAGGGACTGAGGAGGGGCCGCTCCTCTCCAGGGCTGAGCCCTGGCATGAGGCCCTGGCAGGCAGTACCCACCGCAAGCCTGGGCCCACCGCATCCTGTAAACAAGCCCTGAGTTTTCCCGAGTGCCAGTCCCCGGAAACCACGGGAGAGAGCAGGACATAGGAAAACCCCGCTGCGGCCACAGGGAAGGGCGGGCAGGGACTCGCTCTCTGCCCGGCCCGGCCTCCAAGGTGCCCGCCCGGGGAGGTCTGTCCCAGGGGCTGAGGAGGGACAGGCAGCTGCTGACTCACCCTGGGGGGAGCTTTCCTCGCTCCGTTCCCACAGCCAGCTGGCCTCCCCACCCAAGGGAAGTCTCAGCCCTCACTGTCTGCCCTCAGCCTGGCCCTGCAATGGCTCTCACCCTCCCGTCCACTCAGGGTGAGGCCCAGGGCTCCCACACACTCTCCCCTAGCAGCAGCAGAGACAACCAAGGTCCTTGACACGCTGGCTTCTCACGGTGAGAGAGACCGGGAGGCTGGCTCTCCCTTTTCCCCTTGGCTGATGGGAAGCTCAACCATTTTCCTCTCCACGAAGGACCCCAGGATCCTGCACATCTCTCTCCTGCTCAGCTTTTTTTTTTTTTTCCCCTGCCAAGTCATGATATCCTAAACTGTGCTTTTCCTGATCCTGACATTTTATTGTTTATTTTA
Organism: Tragelaphus eurycerus; assembly: GCA_935064755.1. Taxonomy (NCBI): domain Eukaryota; kingdom Metazoa; phylum Chordata; class Mammalia; order Artiodactyla; family Bovidae; genus Tragelaphus; species Tragelaphus eurycerus. The sequence continues at coordinate 77,121,081 of CAKXYN010000001.1, read as the reverse complement.
TTGTAGGCATTTCATCTAAGTGGTCACAAGTATTTGGGGAAGGAAAGAAGACAGGAAGAGAGGGAGGAAGCAAGGGAGACTTTATATAGTTTACACGCCAGGTGATGAGGGTGGGAAGAAAGACAGGGGATCTCCCCACCCCTTATTATTCCTAAAACCTCTCTTTTTAAAAAATATGCCCCAAGGTGTTATCCAAATAGGCGGGGTCTCAAAGCCTTGCCCACCCCCTGAACCCAGCCCTGTCTGAGGTCACACGCGCTCCCTGGCCGCTGCTCCAGCTCTGAGCCCCTTCAGCAGCTGCGGAGGCTGGAACCAAGCCCCGGGGGTGGGGTGGGGCTGGGACAGGCTTGCAGGGGTTGGGGGTGGGGGCGGGGGGGGTGGCGCTCTGCTGCACCGCAGTCTCCACCCCCATCACACCTGGTTCCGGGAGCCCCCCAGCTGGCGGAGGGGGGAGTCAGCTTACCCCGTTCTGGCTGGGAGCCAGGCCCCGCCACTGCTCCCCTCCCTCAGCCCTCCCACTAAGCCTCTAGGATCTGCAGGTGGGAAACTCTGGCTGGAGAGGTGAGGCCCTGTCGCCCGCCAAGGCCAGTGAAACGGCGGCCTGGGGCCCGAGTCCAGGCTCAGCGCGGGGGCTCGCCCATGGCCGCGGGGGCAAACAGCCCTGTGCTGAGTGCTGAGCACATCTCACCCGGGGAGACAGTCAAGGGGGCTGGGGACAGGGCCCGGGTCCCCTGCTGCGCCCAGTGTGCTGTGGCAAGTGCCTGCCGGGGAGGCTGCCAGCCACACCGAGCCTGCCTGGAGTCCTGCAGGGCACCCGGGCACCCCAGAGCCCCGTCCTGCCTCCAGCCCTTGGGCTGGGCTGCCCTGGACCTCCAGGAGCCAAAAGAACCGGGCCAGCCGGTGCCCACACGCCCCCGCCCGCCGACCACGGCCGGGCTCAGCTGTGTCCACTCGCCCGTCCCCCCGGTACCTGAGGGTCCTCACGGAGATGCAGTATTTCCACATGAGGCTCCACACGCCGCCACCGCCCTTCATGCCTGGCGAACGGGGAGCAGGCAGCTGGGGGCCCACGGTGCTGCCCCTCCGGCCGGGGGGCTAGCTCTCAGGTCACTTCCTTCTCCATGGTGGGAGGGAGACAGAAAAGGCCCGGAGCGTGGGGAAGGGGGCGGCCGTCTCGGACCCCCGCAGGTCGCGGCTCCAGCCCCTCCGGCCCAGCGGGGCTCGCACACCCGACCCCGCGGCTCACCGGCACAAACTTACTCTCCTCGCCTCCCGCCAGGAGCCGGCGGTGGCCCTGGGCCAGGGGAGCAGTGAGTCACTGGGCGGGCCGGGTGAGGGGCGTCCACCCGGGGCCCTCGGTCCAGAGGCTGGCCTGGGACGGGGAGGGAGGCGGGCGGGAGGCGAGGGCGGTTCGCATCCTTCGTCAGCTCCCCAGAGGCCTCAACCCAACACCCGCCCGCCGCGGCCCTGCCCACCGCGGCGGCCAGGACGAGGGGGCTGTCTGCCCCGGCTCCCAGAGGAAGCCTGGGTGGACGGGGAACAAAGACACGCTGGCCGCTTCCCGGGCGCGCAGCTGCCCGCCCCGGGGGTCTCCGTCTGGTGGGGCAGATGGGGTTGCCAGCGCCGGCCAGCCCACCCCTCGCTGTGAGATGACCCGAGGGTGCCTGGCCCCTCCTTGGCCTCAGTCCCCCAGCCACCCCACCCTGAGCACGGGTCCAGGACTCACTCATTCCTTCTCCCATCTGCCTGACGGAGGCGATTTTATCACCAGCTCCCCTGGCCCCCGTGGGCCGGAGAAGGGATGCAGGACGGGCTCCCCTCAGCCGCTGTGGGGTCTGGTCGGGTCCTGCCGTTTCTGGAAGGGACCCCCGCTGGATGGAGTGCCCCACCCTCGCCCCCTGCCAGCTGCTCCCAGGCCCAGCCCATAGCGGTCAGTGGGGGCTTCCCAGGCGAAGCCCCCAGGGACAGTGACTCACGGCTTCTTCCCACCCACAGCCCCAGGGAGCCCCTGAGAGCAGGTGGGCCCGGATCCCACACACAGCTGCTGCCCAGCGGCCGCCAGGGCTCCCATCTCCTCCTCGAGGGACCCCAGGCTCAGGGAGGGCCTCACCTGCCCACAGAAGGTCAGGGAGGCTGGGGCTGGGCCTGCCTGGGTCTCTGGGTCAAAGCCTTGTTCTGGGCTTGGCCCCCTGCCTGCCCTGGCCCTGGCCTGTGCAGGATGGGGAATTTTGCTGCGGATTCCAGCCCGATTCCCACAGTGGGGACAGCAGCTGCATGCTCGTCTGGCCCCTACACCGGCAAAGAACTTTCTCTCCGAAAGGAAGCTGGGCTTCAACAGAGGCCATGGCCTCCTGCGGGCCTCAGAACCTAAATTCTCTCTCCTTGTTATCAGACACCACCACAGTGGGCCCCAACCTGCCATAGGAGTCTTCCACGGCACTCTGAGGAAGTGGCGGCCCATTCTCTGCTTGAATGCCCTTGGATGCCCCCAGTGACAGGAACCTCACTACCTCTCAAATTTGGGCATTCCAGAGCCCTAAGGAAACTCTCCCTTGGGGCGAGCCCCCTGCTGCTCCCCACACGGGCTGTACTTCCTGTGCCACAGCGAGCAAGCTCTCCCTTCACGGGCTTATCTGGTCCATCCTACGGGTGGGAGTTTTCTCAACACCTGCTGTGAGCACGGCAGAGCCTGTTTACACATCTCAACCTACCCCATGCTCACTGGTCCACCCATGAACCACCCACGGACCCATCCATCCATCCGCACGGCCACACACATCCCCCCACCTCTGTGCCAATCATCCATCCGTCCATCACTGATCCCTCAGTCATCACCTCCTCAGTTACCACCCCACCCCTGGCCTGGGCGTCCTGCGTCCCCGCAGGGTTAAGAGCTGTGAGAGGCGGCAGCAACGAGCTCCCCTCGTCCTGAACCCTCCGTCCACCCTCCCGGTCAGCCCTTCGCCTCTCACTAGGTCCCCAGATCTCCACGCTCGATGTGTCGCATCCTTGGCAACTTGGAGCCTCGTCTAGTCCTGCCCCGCACCACTCGGGTGGCCCAGCAGGTCTGGGTCCCCACGGCCCCAGGCTCTGGGTTCTTATGTCTCCTGGGTTCCCATGTCCCCCAGGTCCTGCCGCCCCAGCTCTGGTGCAGACCCTTGGACCCCTAGCTGGAGGAGCATCTGTCTCAGCACCTCACACACGCGCTGTGCCCAGGACTCCTGGGGGGCCCTCCCCAGCTCCTCTCGTCCTGGAGGACCCCATCCCGAGGCGGGGCTTCCCTCCCTCGGCCTTACTGATGAGGAAACTGAGGCCAGGTGACACCCACGGCTTTCTCAGCGCCCGGGGCACCACGTGCTTGGAGGTCTGCTCCTTGGCGAGGATGGGCTGGGGTGGCTGTCTGAGGGTGTGGGGAGCCCCTGGGGTGACTGCACCCAGTGGGCCAAGCCAGGAGCCGTCTCCCATGCGCCTCTCGACGACCTGCCTCTTGAAGCCCCACAGCCCCAGTCCACGGCCACCACTGGGGTCCAGCCCCGCACTCACCTGACCCTGGCCTGGGGCTGGCGGGGGTAGAGGCTGTCACACAGCAGAGTGCCCGGGGGGTGCGGGGGCTGCCCCACCATCCCCACACTGCCCCAACTTCTCCTCTCTCACGCCGCCCCCATCCCCAAGGGGCGGGTGTCACTGCCCCCATTTTATGGATGAGGAAACTGAGGTTCCAAGTACCCTGAGGTCTCCTGAATGTTTTCAGTGACTTGTCCTCAAGTACAGGGGCCAGAGGCTGGTCCATCCCTGACTCCCCTGTCCCCACATGTGTTGTCTCTGAGCCTGTTTGCTCCTCTGCGAAATGGGACAGGCCTCCGTCCCTTCTGCGCTGTGATGGGGGATGAGCTGTGTGACTCTGGGCGCGGGACTCAGCCTCTTGGGGCCATCTCCTCTAGGACAGGGCGCGCGTGTCTTATCAAGAGCCCCTGGCACGCTGGGCAGTGTGGGTGCCCAGTGACCGTTGTCCCCCTCCCCGCCGTGTACCTGGGGCCGCAGGGAGGGTGAGGGAAGGGCACGGAAGCCTTCACGCCCTCCGCGGTCTCTCTCACCAGCGGCCTGGCCAAAGCCGGGCTCTGCGGAGAGCTGGCCTGCCGGCCGCCCCTCAGTCCATGACTCAGCCGGCCCCCTGGGGGTGCGGTCACTGCCGCCCCGGTGGAGGGAAGGACGCGTCTGTTCCCTGGGAGATGCCGACGCCACGGGGAACTGGGCCTGCGGGGGTGTGTGCCCACTTGCGGGAGGCAGCAGCTGGGTGGGGAGGGCAGTGTGTGAGGAGCAGGTCAGGAACAGGATGGGCGGGGGGGCCTTACCTCTGGGGCCCGAGGGAGGGTCTAGGAACCCCAGGCCAACCTCAGGCCTTGACCCCTCTATGGGCCTGGTGAGAAGAGTCTGTGCTCCTCAGACTCCAAACACCCCAACTCCCACCTCTGTCTCATTCAGCAAACGGGCGCCCCACCTGCTCCCTGGCGGTGAGCTGGGGTGATCAGCCCCCGGCCCCAGCCGGGCCCCTGCACGGCCTCTCCAGTGCTCGCTTGGCCAGCCTTCCCCAGCCCACCCAGCATCCTTCCCGCCTGGCTCCCACCCTGTGGCTGACCTCGGCCAGGCGGGCAAGGCCTTCTCCCCCGCCACCTGCACGGAGCTTCCTGGTGCCTTCGAGTGGCCCCCACTCCAGCCACACCCCCAGGCCCACCCACCCTGGGCTGGGAACTCTGCACCCTTGGGCTGCAGGCGGAGCCCTGTTTCCCGGTGGGTGAGGCCAGGGGGAGACCCCGGCAGGGGTTCACTGCCCTGTCTCTGCAGGCAGGGGCCTGGTGGGCACCTCTGCCCACAGCTCTCTTCTTTCTGGATTCATGTAACGGCTCCCCCCACCACCTCAGGCCCAAGTAAGTACCTCCCCCACCCCCCAACCACTGCCAGCACAGAGGCCAGGCTGCCCCCTGCAACCTCCCTGAACCCGGCCCAGCACGCTGCAGCAACCCCAGAGAATCCCTTGTTTCTGCCAGGACTTGATACGCTGCCCTTCCAGGCGCAACTCACAGGCCACCGCCTCCAGGAAGCCAGTTATTTGTGTGTTTGCTCCATCCACGCGACACGCTTTGATCACCAGATGCCACGTGGGGACTTGGGGAGCCTCGCAGCGTGGCAGGCTCTCCGGTGGGAGTGCCGACCAGCACCAAGAAAGAAGTAAATTCAGATGCCTTCCAGCAGTGGCGGGGGCTGGCGGAAGAGGAATGACCGGCCGTGGCCCACCTCTCCCATTTCCATCCCCCGTCCCGAGCCGGCTGCAGCCTCTTTCACCCTGCGGTCCGGTGTCTGTGGTCCCGGGTCTGCGGTCTCTGCTCGGAGAGCCCTCAAGGGCGGGGAGGACATCCACGCGGCTCTGCGCTTTACACATCACCCGAGTTGGCCCCACGTCGACCACCCAAGTTGCGTCCTTACCCCACCTGTTTCGCACGAGGGTTCCAACACCTGGGCCGGACGACACCCAAGCCCCGTGCCACCAGCCTGACCCACGGCTGGGCACTCATGGGCTGAAAGCGAGGTGAGCGCAGCCCTGCCTTCTGTCTATGCAGCCTCTCCCAGAGAGGCCCGGAGCAGCACCCCGCGTGCAGCGGGCTGAAAATCAAGCCACCTCCAGTCCCCTAACCATCCTGGACTCCCCCAGGCAGCAGGTGCCTTGCAAGGAGGGGTCCCTGGATGTGCCTATTTCCCAGATGGGAAAATGGAGGTCCAAGGCTGCTCCGCAGGCCGGGTCAACTGGGAACCTGAGTTCCGCCTTCTCCTCCTGGGCCCTGGGGGGTCGCTTGGGGGCAGCCAGAGAAGACCTTCACCAAGACCATGGTTTTGGGTGGGGAGGGGCACGGAGGCCAGCGTGCAAGCCCCGCCCGTGTGTGCAGGGCCTTGCCCTGCTTACCGCACACACAGCAGGCTGGAGGGGATGAGCGCAGTGCCAGGAGCCACTGCAGGGCCTCAGGGGGCAGCCCTGGGTGCGGGTACGTGTGATGGATTCTACAGCCATTCACCCCCCAGAGCGGCAGGAACGGCTGCTGGTCAGATGGGGGGGTGCACAGGCCTGACGGGGGCTGAACCATGGGCAGATGGACGTCCCGTCCACGGACAGTGGACGTGGGACAGCATGGGGGAGCAGGCAGGGGCGACTGGTGGGACAGGGTAGGGAGGACCACACTCCGTCCAAAGGGAAAACTGTTGCTCTGTAGGAACGAGGGCTCTGGATTTTCACTAGTCAGAAATCCACGTTTTTTTCTAAAGATTCTTGGATTTTAAATGTTGCCAATAAGTTCAAATCTAAGAGGCCATGTGGGCTATTTCAGTGAAGTGAAGTGAAAGGCGCTCAGTTGTGTCCGGCTCTTTGCGACCCCATGGACCAGACAGTCCATGGGATTCTCCAGGCCGGAATACTGGAGTGGGCAGCCTCTCCCCTTCTCCAGGGGATCTTCCCAACCAGGGACTGAACTCAGGTCTCCCGCATTGCAGGCAGATTCTGTACCAGCTGAGCCACCAAGGAAGCCCGGGCTCTTTCTGGGCACAGCAAATAAAGCAGAGCCGTGGCTGTCCGGCCCCTGGGGCCTCTTGTACCCTTTGCTCCTTCTCCCCCGACAAGATTCACTGAGCTGCCCCCTCATCCAGGAAGCCGCCGTGATTGGTCCAGCTCCAGCGATGTGCGTGCCTCCTCACGGCACCAACACCACCAGACTAGCAGTGACCTGAGCGTGGGTGTGGGTTTGCTCGTCAACGTCTCGTGCCCCCGGAAGACACTCAGGCCAACAGGGAGCGTTAACGACTGGACACTTACTGAATGAATGAACATCTCTCTCCCTTGGTCCTCCGGCCTTTCGTTTTGCAAATAAGGACAGTAAGGCTCAGAGAAGGGAGGTGACCTGTCCACGGTGGGCTCTGGGGCTGCTGACGGTCCAGCCTGTGCGTCAGCTGCCCCCAGGCCGGCGAGCAGGAAGCATGGAGATAACGGTGCGATCTTAGCAAGTTCCGCCGCCTGAGGGAAAAAACGGGGTCCCAGGCCACTCCGGAGTGTCGGGGGAGCCCATTCCAGGGCGACAGGGGCCACCAACTGGGGTCAGGGCAGTGCCAGACTCGGAGGCCTGGATGTGGCTGCGGGCACTCTGGCCGTTGGCAGGGGGAGCCCCGAGGACAGGGCCTGATGCCGGCAGTCACTCGGATGACAGCCAGCCCCCGGGGCTCTCTCCTGAGAGTCCTGACCCCGTTCCCCGGGGCGCTGGGAGGGCAGAAAACGCCAGGGACCCTCAGGGTGTGTGCCCAGCTCTGCCACGCAGGCAACTCAGAGACAGAGGGGCCGGAGGCCCGGGCCCCAGTTCTGGGAGATGGAGAAGCCGAGTCTTGGGGTATGCAGTGCCCGGGCTCTAGGCACCGGGCTCTGAGTCTGGTGTCCTGTCCAGGTGGCTGGGCTCCACAGGCCACCCAGCACGCCCACCCCCTGCCTCAGGGAGGGAAGCAGAAGGCAGCCCGGGGCAGGGTGCTGGCCGATGAGCCCCGTGGGCGGGCGAGCGAGGCTTCGTGAACACGCCTGCGGGTGGGCGAGGCTGCGTGCAGACTTGTGACGACATGGCCATGCTCCGCGGAGCTTCTAGTCTCGGCATGTCCCAGTTTCCATGAAGACCTGCCTCGCTCTCGTCCAGTATAACAATGCCGAGTGGTTACTGGACGCTCAGTGGGGCCAGTGCCCCTACCCGTCATGAACTCCTTTAACTCTTAGGTTCACCCTATGCGTGGGTGCGGCTTAGTCAGTCATGTCCAATTCTTTTGCAACCCCATGGACTGTAGCCCGCCGGGCTCCTCTGTCCATGGGATTTCCCAGGCAAGAATACCGCAGTGGGTTGCTAGTTCCTTCTCCAGGGGATCTTCCCGACCCAGGGATCGAAGTCGGGTCTCCTGCATTGCAGGAAGATTCTCCGGCAGAGTCACCAGGGAAACTCATCCTATGAGGCAGATTCTACTATGATTTCATCTGCAGGGCGCGGAAACCAAGGCACAGGCTTGCAGACAGACAGGGTGACACAGACGGGAAACGGGAGTGCCCGGATTTGAACCGGCTCTGCCCGCAAGCATCCGTTACAACCACCGTGCAACACTGGGCTGGCATGGAAGTCCTTCCCAAGGTCTATCCTGAACCCTTTTCCCTGCAGGCTGAGCCCTTCCCTAACTCCTTCTTAGGCAAAGGAGAAAAGCTGCACATTCAACTTAGCTGGCTCCCAGCTCCCCGGGTCCCGGCATGCAGATCAAATCAGGAACCCTCCCCTTAATTGTGTGTGTGTGTTGTGTGTGTGTGTGTGCACACGTGCACGCACATATGTGCAGAGGCCTGGTGAGGACAGCTTCACCCCGGGCCAGGCCTTCACCTCCTCACCTGCTTCCCAACACCCAGACCTGCCTGAGCAGTGCCTGAACCTTCTCCGTCACCCGCTTCTAGTCACAGACAGTTCCCAAGTCCCTTACAGCATTTCATTGAATATTAGCTAATGTTTGCTTTTAAGATCAACTGGTTTAAAAAGATGGACCCTATATTGGAAGGACGGTTGCTGAAGTTGAAGTTCCAATGCTTTGGCCACCTGATGCGAAGAGCTGACTCATTGGAAAAGACTTCGATGCTGGGAAAGATTGAAGGCAGAAGGAGAAGGGGACGACAGAGGATGAGATGGCTGGATGGCATCACCGACTCTATGGACGTGAGTCTGAGTGAACTCCGGGAGTTGGTGATGGACAGGGAGGCCTGGTGTGCTGCGATTCATGGGGTCATGACTGAACAACCATAACAGTCTGAAGAAACTTCCAGCTCTAACTCCCAGTTAGTACAGGAGACAGAGGAACAGGTGAAAGGGCACGCGCAGCAGTGACCACAGGACTCTGAGTGGGGGCGGGCGGGAGGCAAGCAGGCTGCCGTCTCTAACAAGCAACCCTCGGGCTGACCGAGGCCGGGCGCTTCCGGAGGGAGAGAGACTCGAGCAGCCCCTGCGGTGTGTGGGTCTCGACAGGCTCCCGATCTGAGCCAAGTGACGATAAAAAGACGCTGCTGGAGATCACTTGGGAAAGCTGGACATGGCAAGCAGCATGTGGCAGGCTGAAGGGAGGTGGCGCGATGGCGAGGCGGCGGCGTTGGGTGCAGGCCCGTGGCTCATGGGGGGCGGGCTTTGAACCTGCTTCCAACTAGGTTTAAGTCTGCAAGCATGAAAAGTCTGCGACGAGGCACAAAACACCAAGTGAGGAAAGAAGCTGGCTTTCACCCTGAATACGAGAATTTTGAAAGGAAACTTTAGATCACTCCCTACATGGAAAACTAGTATCACTCGCCGTGAGTAGAAGGTTGCCATGAAAACAAGACAGTGTGATCCAGTTTCAGGGAGATCCTGTGTCCTGCTAAGGTGCCCGCTCACGTGCCCGGCCCTGTTCCTAGGAGCCTGGGAGAGAGCCGAATGCCCGCATGCTGGTCCCGGGCCCTCCTGCAGGCGGACGCTGGGCCAGGTGGGTGCGAGAGCCACGCTTCCTCACCTTCCCCTTTTTCTCCACCAACGGGGAGCGGCAGCAGGCATGGGGGCCGGCACAGAGGGGCTCGGCCGGGACGCGGCCGCGGGGGCAGGGAGGGCCGCCCTGCGTCACGCGATCCGCAGCCTCAGTGCCAGGCAGAGATGAGGAAGCCAATGCCCAAGGCCATGCGGAAAGTCTTGAGCGGGGGATCCGGGAGTGAGGAGACTCCAGGGTTTCTGACCTGCAGCCCATGATCGTCAAATCTTCCCTTGTTCACAGGTGTTTATTGAGCACCGACTGTATGCAAGGCACTGGGGACATGGGGCAGGGGTGAACAAGACAAGGTCCCACAGAGCTGATACTTGGAGGCGGGGTCCAGAGGGCAAGCGCTCAGTAAACGAAGGGGGTCATTTCCAGCACCGGTGAGGACGCTCAGGAAACCAAGCGGGAGGACCCCCGGGAGGCGAGGCTGTGCTGGGTCAGGAGCCAGAGGACTTCCCCGGGGGAGGCGTCCCTCAGGCTGAGATGTGAAGCACCAGGAGGCGGCAGGGGGCACGGGAGAGGCGAGGGCCTCAGCAAACCCTGACACTGTTTTTTTTCTTTCCCCCCACTTTGTATTCTGAGTTAATTTCAGACTTGAAGTTGCAAGACAAGGGTCCTGCACACCCTTGGTGCAGATTCCCCACGTTAAGAGTGTATCCTGTTTACTATCATGCTCCTTCTCGCCGTACCTGTGCGCGCGCACACACACGCACACACACGCTTACAGTCAGAGCTGACTGAGAGGAAGCTGTCCCCTCGAGTCCTTGCTACGTCGCATCTTCCCTGAAAACAAGGATGCTCTCCGACATAACCAAAGTCCAGCCTCCAGCATCAGTTCAACACCACCATCTAATCCTCAGAACTTACTCCGAGTCGCCAGCGGGCCTAGCGACAGCCTCCATGGAGAAACGGTCCCTGATCTTAAGCTCCTCTCAGACATACAGAGGGCCCTATGTTTCCCAGACAACCTTTGAGGGGAGACCCATCCAGCCCTTTGCAGCCGGACCATGCAGCCCTTGGACCAGCCTGCTCAGGGCTTGCGCATTGGACCTTAAGTGAAGCCAATAGGATACGTGCACCATATATACATCAAAACAGCCTCCCTATTTTAGACCCAAGGGGAGAAGTGAATAACACTTTAAATGGAAAAGATGATTATAAGACAGCTCACGTTGCCATCAGCCCCTATAACTCACCCTGCAGGGCGCACACGGCACAGCCCCTTGGAAAAGACTGCACAGCAGCGCAGGGTCGTGACACGCACGCCAGCCCGTCGTGACATGCAATTCTGACGTTTTGTTTACCTGTGTGCTGCGTTTCTTTGCTGCCCATTTACATTTCACACCCGAGTCAAATGGCTCACTGGCCTCGCCCAGGTCCCAGCCCTGCCCACCACACGCCACACACATGGGCTCTGCTGCTGGTCATGCGTTCTGTGCCCAAAAAGACACGGTTAGCCTGAGACTGGGTCCTTATACCCGCTTCACGGATGAAGATGGGGAGGCCCTAGAGAAGTCAGCTAGGGCTGCCATCACAGACACCCCAGGCCAGAGCTCACACAACAGAACTCATCACCTCCCAGTCCCGGCGGCCAGGGCTCTGCGGCCAAGATGCTGGCAATGCTGGCTTCTCCCGAGGCCTCTGTCCTCGGCCTGCACACGGCCCCCCTCTCACCACGTCCCGGATGGCGCACTAGTCAGGGTTCTCGAGAGGAGAGCCATCAGGGAGTGTGTACATACGCAATGTGAATATTTATTATCCACACATGCATATGTAAACACATAATATGCTTATCTATTACAGGGAGAAGTGGCCCGCACTGCTGTGGAGGCTGGCCAGCCAGGAGATCCGCCGCTGGAGAGCTGGAGACCTGGAACTTCAGAACTGCCAGGAAAGCTGATGGAATGCTTTCCGTCCTGATGCCGGGAGGCTTGACATCCAGGGAAGAGCCCAAGCTTCCATGTGAGTCCCGGACGCAGGAAAACACGGTGTCCCAGCTCGAGGGCTGCCAGGCAGGCGTCACAGTTCATGCTCACGCAGCTCTTCGGTCTTGTTTGGGCCTTCAGCGGATTGGACGGGGCCCACCACGTCGGGGAGGGCAGTCTGTTTTGCTCTACTGAATTCAGTGTTAATCTGATCCAGAAACACCCTCACAGACACACCCAGAATAACACTGAGCCAAATATCTGGGCACCCCACCGCCGGGAAAGCTGATGCATGAAATTAACTATCAGGCCCGGGCGTCCTCGTTTGTCTGTGTGAGTCCTGATCTCCGCCTCTCACAGAGAAGCCGTCCCACTGGACTAGGGGTCACCCTAGTGACCTCATGTCACCATTCACGCCTCTTTAGAGGCCCCATCTAAAAACACAGGCATACTCAGGGACGCGGGGTTAGAGCTTCACTACCGACCTTGCCCTGACACGACAAGGGTCTCAGCTCAGAAGCACGTGGGCCCAGTTCTCCCCTCCTCTGAGTTGCCTGGGCTCCTGGAGCCCCTTGGGCAGCCTGACCCATCCATCAGTGGCCGCCAAGGCCTGGCTGAGGGGCAGACCGCGGCTCAGTGCGGGTTAGTCTCACGTGCTAAGTCCAGAAGCTACACTGGAGGCAGGCGGTGTCTGTCAGGAGAGCCCACTGGGTCTTGTCCCAGCAGCAACACTCCCCTGAGTAAAATCTGTGTGACTCTAATACCCATTTCCCCCAGCCTCCGGCTGCCAGCAGGACCTCACTAAGGCCACCAGTGGGGAGAAGCAGTCATTTGAAGGCCAGGAGCCCTGGAGCCCACCGACACCTGCAGCGTCTGCCTTTTTTCTGAGTCTGTTTCTTTGTTTTTGGTTGCGCTGGCTGTTCACCGCTGCACGCGGGCTTTCTTGAGTTGCGGCGAGGGGGGCTGCTCTCTGGCTGCAGTCCGTGGTTTCTCGCTGCGTGGCTTCTCTTGTTGCGGGGCACAGCTCCAGGGTTTGCCCGCCTCGGCAGCTGTGGTGCACGGGCTTAGCTGCTCTGCGGCAAGGGGCATCTTCCTAGACCAGGGATTGAAGCTGTGTCCCCTGCATTGGCAGGTGGCTCCTTAGCCACTGGGCCACCAGGGAAGCCCTGCAGAGAGGGTCTGCTCAAATGCCCTTTGGATGTGCCCAGCAAGGACACACTGGCGTCCCATCCAACGACACTCACTCTTCTCTCGAACCTTGGGACGGGCTCAGCTCTGGCTGCTGGACTCTTGAATCTGTGCCGATTATTCAGCCAGAGACAAGCTTCTCAAGGCCTCAGACAACGGGGACAAAGCGAGCCTTTGGCGAGTTTCTCGCTCCCGCCTCTCGCTTGTCCAGCAGAAGCACCTATGTGGGGGGTGGGGGGTGCAGGGCTGTGGGCACACTTGCACCCGCCTGGCACACACACCCGCTCCTGCCCCCGGGGACTGCCTCCCCGCATAGGGTGCGGTGCACCTCTGGCCCCAGGGGACCTCTGTGGCTCACCAGCAAAGCCTCCACGGGATCAACGCTCAGGCTCTGCCATCCTCACTTCTCCTCCGTGCCTGTTCTGCTGAGAGCCTCGCCTCCCCTGCGGAGGTGGGAAAACCCTCTTCAGCCCTCAAGGCCCGTGTCTGCTTTTACAGGTTTTCCCAGATGAAATAACCGCTCCCTCTCCTGAGTCACATCCAGGCTTTCTCTGAACTTACTTCATGAATAAAAAAATAAATACATAAAAAGAAAACCCACTATTTGCTGAGAGCCAACTGTGTCCCGGGCGCCCTCACATCCATTAGGTCCTCTTCCTAAGTCCATTTCAGCTCAGAGAACAGAAGTGATGATTGGGAATCATTGTGTCCCGAGACGCTCACAATTGTGAACAGAATGCAGGCAAGCCAAGGGACTTCTGAGGCCTGATCATAAAGTCAGCCCTTCTACTTGGCTCTGCCTGCCCCACTCCCTTTTCCCTGGAGCACTTGCTCTGAGGCGCCCAAGAATTGATGCTTTCAAATTGCGTGGTGCTGAAGGAGACTCCTGAGAGTCCCTTGGACTGTAAGGAGATCCAACCAGTCCATCCTAAAGGAAAGCAGTCCTGAATATCCCCTGGAAGGACTGATGCCGAAGCTGAAGCCCCAGTACTTTGGTCACCTGATGGGAAGAACTGACTCATTTGAAAAGACCCCGATGCTGGGAAAGATTGAAGGCAGGAGAAGGGGACAAAAGAGGATGAGATGGTTGGATGGCATCATCGACTTGATGGACATGAGTTTGAGCAAGCTGTGGGAGCTAGTGAAGGACAGGGAGGTCTGGCGTGCTGCAGTCCATGGGGCCGCAAAGAGTCGGACACGACTGAGCGACTGAACAGCAACTCCCCTTTTCTCCGGACACTTGGTCTGGGAGCCCCGCCCCCAAGCTGTGGGGAAGCCCAGGCCACATAGGGCGGCCCCGTCTAAGTGTCCGGCCTGCAGCAGACGCGAGGTGAGCGGTTGAGGCCCCTGAGGATCCACTGTCTTCAAGGAGCCCTGTCTGACGTCAAGCAGGAGACCAGATGGGAAAACGCACACTGGCCCTGAGGGAAGGAAGCCGCGGCAAGTGGGGGTGGTCTGTGACAGCCACGGCAGGCAGAGCGGCCGCACGGGGTCAAGATGGGCTGTACTGGGTGAGCTTGGGGTGTGGCCGCCACTGCGCAGAGCTGGTCACGTGGGCTGCAACGACCACACCCCATCTCCGTGACCTTAAGACGGTCACTTGCCCTCTCGGGGCCGCCGTTTCCTGGACTGAAACATGATGAAAAACAGGTTCTGTTCCGCGAGGTTGCTGCAAAGATTCCTGGAGGCACCACGCAGGCGGCATCCAGCCCCTAAACAAGCACCCAAGGAAGTAACACGTAATGATGACTGAAGGCCTGGCCGGATCGGACCCCCGGCCCACCTGACAGCAGAGCCCACACTGTGCCCTCCAGTCGCAAAGGCTCAGGCGCTGAACCTGCAGACACCTGGGCTCAGGGGTGTGTGCAGGAGCCGGTAGCCTCTGAGCAACCCCGAGTCTCTGTGTTCGAGTTTCCCGGCTGGGAGCTTGGAGCCGCCAGGCTGCGGCGTTCACAGCCTGCGGCCATGGGTGGGGACCTGTCTCCAAAGCTAGTCTCTTCACAGTGCTTACCATACACCTGCTCCATCACATCTGGCACAAGGGGATGGTAAAACCTGCCCGTCGGGCAGCAGGTCTAACATCAGAAAGCCAGTGGTGGCATCAGCGCGCGCCCAGAGGGAAGGCTCCAAAGTCAGGTTGTGGGGAGAGAAAACACACAGGCCTCGCCGCCCTTGAAAGTCCCTAACCTCGGGGGGCCTGGGACTTACAGAGAATGAGGGAACAGCCGTGCGTGTCTCAGCTTCTGCTCCAGGACGCCTAGCGCTGCGCAGAGTTGGGGTGGAGGCCCACACCACTCACAGTCTCCTTCTCTCCTTTAATTATTAAAAACATCACCCAGCTTTCGACACCAAGGGTAGATCAGGCTGTAGAGACTCGGGCCTTCACCACCCGCTGTTGAGGATACGCAATGTAACACCGCCTTGGGAGAGCAACTCTGCAAAGCCCAGCAGAGCTGAAGGGACTCACGCATTGCCCTGGGATAAACCCTACACACTCCACACACGTGTGCAAGGAGAGCGTGCAGGAACACGTACTGCAGCCCTGCCTGGAGTATCAACAGTGAGAAACCACCAAACTCCATATCAACCGCAGGACAATGCACTGCGTGCTGCACACCAACGAACACAAACGTGAGGGCTGAACACGGCTGCACGGTGACCCTCACCAGTGAAGAGTGGGGCGAAAAGAGCAAGATGCGTCTTGAACAAATCTGCACAGCGATGTTCACAGCAGCATCACTCACAGCAGCCATAAGGTGGAAGCAACGGGAGCTCATCAACAGATGAAGAGACAAACCAAACGTGATGTATGCAGAGAGTGGAGTATCACACAGCCTTGAAAAGAAAGCAAATTCTGACACAAGTACGGTAGGGGTGAACCTTGAGACACTGAGCCACGTGAAACAAGCCAGCCACGGAAGGCCAGATCCTGAATGACCACTCAGATGAGGTCCTGCTGCCGAGGAGCGCCCAGTCCTGTCCAACTTTTTGCAACCACATGGTTGCATGGTAGCCAGCCAGGCTCCTCTGTCCATGGAAGTCTTACAGGCAAGAATACTGGAGTGGGTTGCCATTTCCTACTCCAAGGGCTCTTCCCAGCCCAGGGATCAAACCCACATCTCTTATCTCTGCACTGGCAGGCGGGTTCTTTACCACTAGCATCATCTGGGGAGGCCTTGAGGCCCTGAAAGGAGTCAAATCCATAGAGACAGGAGGATCAGGGGCGCGCAGGGTTGGGGGAGGGGGGAGGGGAGTTAGTGTTTCCTGGGGACCACATTTCAGTTTGGGAAGAAGTCCTGGCGATGGCGTGGTGATGGTTACAATAACAGTGTGAATGTGCTTAATGCCGCTGAACAGGACACCGCAAAATGTGTAAGACGGTCAATTTTACGTTATGCGTATTTCACGACAATTAAAAAGCTAGAAACGATAAGCTGCAGGTTATGACATCATGCGTGTAAAGGTGCAGAGCTTGTAGAACGATGCTTTGTGTTAGCAAAAGTATAAAATGTGAATGTGCCTGGCCTGCTGCAGTCCATGCGGTTGCAAAGCCCGACAGGACTGAGCGACTGAAATTAACCGAACTGAAATAAACACACCAAACGGGCGAGGGAGGGGCTACTGCTGAGGCTTAGCTCTGGGGAATCGGGGTGGGATCCGAGGGGGTGCACAGGGCCTCCCACCACATCTGAACAGGTAATTTCTAAAGCCAGGTGGTGGGTACACCACTCTACGTGTCTCGTTTCTGCCCACCCGAACTGTCCCACTGCCGAGAGTCCCATGAGGTCCGTCAGGCCATGGGGCCTGCGGACAGGGCCCTGTGCCTCTCACGATGGCCTCTGGGTCACAGCTAGGGGCTCTGCGGGATGGTCATCGCCCAGGCAGAAGGCACAGGTGCTGAGAACATTCTGCTGTGCTTTCTCGCTGGAATGAGAATCTCTGCTCTGCCGCAGCCCCAGCCTCTGGCAGGGCTCCAGGATTATTTTACGTGAATTTAAGATCACTAATGAAGAATAATTAACAGCTTCAAGGGAGCCTGGCACACCCTGTGTTTAGAAGTGGTTAATTATGCATTGTCTGCAAAACAGCCTTTTCATACTCCAAAGTTTTGGGTCGCTGTTTTAAACACCAGGATATGGCACCAGGAAAAACGCCAAGAGGCTCCGTGCGCCAAGTTCCTGGGGTTGGCTCTGTTTGCACAGGGGCGACCACGGCTCCCGAAGCCCTCTGAGTGAGGCATCTTATGTGCTCCCCTGGCACTGGCCCTGCCAATCCCCCAGGAGCTGCGGCAGGTGGGTGAGCTCCTCCCCCACCCCTGGGGAGCAGTGAGCACCCTGCCAGGACGCCGTCTAACCATGAAGACTCTCGTCCCTGACTGATGGGTCACCATTATTTATGGACACGAACCGGTGGAGAGAGGACTGATCCCAGCCTGAGCATCTCCTTGGCTGGCCGCGTGCAGCCTGTGAAATCCCTTGGGCCCCCGACGGGCTGTATGACTCTGGGCCTGCGACTTCTGCCTCAAGTCTCGATTTCTTCACCTGGAGAATGGGACAATGGCGTTCTCCCCTTCACGGGGTTGGTGGGCTTAGAGCTATGCCTTCCACACAGCAGGCGCTCTGTGAGCCTCCTCACTGCTGCCCAGCCTGCCTGCCTTTCTAGCCTCATCGCCTGCCTCCCTGCTGACGCCAGGCCCTGACCATTTCTTAACCACGCCAGGCTGCATCCCACCTCCACATGGCTGCTCGTGCTGTGCTCTCCACTTACTGCGCCCTCCCCTGTCTTGAAAAATCCTGCTCCTACGTTCAGACCCAGCTCAGATGACACCTCGTGGGAAGCCTTCCTAGATTTCTCCATCATGCCGTGGGTATTTTTGTGCTCCCACTATTTACCCTGATCCTTAACCTTCATGGCTTGTGAGTGGGTCTCTTTCTCCTTGCAGGCTGGGAGCTCCTTGAGGACAATGTCCTGTTTGTCTTTGCACCTCGAGAAGACCGCACCTGCTCTAAGACCCTCCCATGGTGGGCGGGGCCAAGAGGGCTCTCAGTGGTTGGCCCTGGAGGCTGGGCCTCTCACAGGGACCACGTGACTCCCAGGGGTGCCTCTCACAAGCGTGCGACTCCACCCTCAGCACCTTCCTGGGCTCCCCACTGTGCAGAGCCGGAGGCCCAGCCCTGGGCCTGGACTAGGGTCCCTGGAGCCCCTCTCAGGTCAATGGCTTCTTGCCACCCCCCACAAAGACCCCTCTCCCCTGCAAGCCCCTGGGGTTTCCCACAAGCCTTTCCCTCTGGGCCCGGCTGACTCCTGCAGACACGTCACCGTCTGCTCAGCCGTCACCTCCTCCATGCAGCCCTATATCCAGATCCACTCCTCCCATGGTGTCTGCCTGACCCTGGTGGGGTGGGGCCGGGCTCCCTCATCCCCCCTGCCTTAGGACCTAGGCATCCTCCTCGTCTGAGCTGCAGAGCACTCGAGACAGAGTCCACCTTGAAACAAGAGAGGCCTGGGTCCAAAACCTGTGGTCACACTTACCTGGCTGCCTGCCCTCGGGTCTCAGCTGCTCAAAGGGGATCTTCAGGACCCCTGTTGTAGTGAGGAGGAGGACTGACCACAGCTTGAAGTACAGCCTTGCAGACATCTAATCACTAACAGCCAGAATGTTCCAGGAGCCCCAGGCCCCTAAGAACAAGCTCCCCGGTTGGCGGGAAGGGTGGGCCCACCTGCACGTGTGGAAGACGCACGGGTCAGATGCACGGCGGGCCGCCCTCCCTGGCACCCACCCAACAGCGGGGACCTCCTTTCTGAGGCTGCTCTGAGACCCTCAGACCCGCCGCCTTCACAGAAAGCCCTGGGAGAGAGAAAAAAGGCTCCCACACTTTCCCAGAACTGCTCGCATGCCAATAGCTGAGTGTGAAATCAGGAGAAACGAATTCCCTCGGAAGGGTCGGCGCTCTCCCTCTGACCCCCGTGGGGCCCTCTGCCCTGGGACTGGCCTTCCCCAGCCAGTGTGTGCATATGTGGGCACGATGCACCTGCGGAGGCTCATGTCTGCACCCGCGTCACCTCAGGGAGCAGCCCCCAAATGCCACCCCCGTCACCAGGTCCAAACCCCTACAGGTGGGGCCTACTGAGGCTCAGAGAGGGACAGCTGTCTGCCCAAAGTCACACAGCAAGTGGGAGGCAGGAGGGTCTGAACTTGAACTCCAGGGTCTTCTGACTACTTCCAGACCAGGGATCCCCACCCCGCAGTGTGCCTCCCCACTCCCCAAATAAGTCTCAGAACTCTGCTCGGGATGCAGCCATCACACTCCAGAGTCACATGGGCTGTCAGCAAGGTCAGAGGATGTGGACAGCGGCATGGCCGGGCCAGCGTAGGGACGGCCCCGGGGTGGGATCGGACGGCTCCAGACCTATTCCAGCAACAAGAACAATGAAGCTCAGCTCGCAACCATAGAGCGCACAGGGGTGACCCCTCCTCTGCAGAAATCCTACCAGTTTCAGGGCTGGAGGGAGAGGGGGGACACAGTCAAGCCAAGTTGGCCTGTGGTCCTCAGAGGTCCACAGCAAATGCCCGTGGGGGCCGGCCCGGGGACAGGGAGGCCCCGAGGCTGTCCACGGGGGCCCACAGTCCTGCCAGCTGCGCTGCCCCGTGGCAGAGGCCCTCCCGGGCACCTACCTTTTATAGACTCCGTGCAGAGGCTGCAGGCACAGAAACTGCCAGTAATCCAGGCAAAAGGCCTTGAACTTGAGCATTTTCGCCTTCCGATCGCCGGGACTCAGAGGAGGGCTGACGGAGCTGCAGGACTGGCCACCCGGCTCCCTGCGGCCGCCTGGGGCCCCGCTCACAGGGCCCAGCCCGCCAGCCTCTGATACAAAGAGCGGAGCACACAAAAGCCCAGGCGCTCCTCCACGGGGCTCGCCCAGCCGGACTCAGGCTGCCGCGGCCGCTGGGAGCTGCTGCTCCTTGGGGCTCCCCCGGGGGTCCTCAGGCGGAACAAGGGCAGCCCCGGCTGTGCTGAGTCGGGGGGGCCCCCGGCCCATCATCCTGGGGGCCTCGAGGCCTGGGGCTCTTGACAGCCGCTCCGCAAGCTCCTCCAGCCGGGTCCCCCGGCTCCCAGCGGCCGCGTCGGCACCTGGAAGGGCAGTAGCCCTGCTGCCCGCCTGGCCTGGAGTGGCCAAGCCTGAGAGGACCAGGGAGGTATGTGGGGGCTGCAGGTGAGGAGCAGATGAGGAGCGCCAGCCTCCGTGGCAGGTCAGTTACGTCCGGCGGAATCCCCTGTGAGCGGAAACTCACCACGTCGCCACATGGTGAGCCGGGAGCCCGGCTCTGAAAGGCGGCGGGCAGAGACTGACAGGCCCGCCGCGGTTGCCCGGGTGACGGGGACACGCTGATGAAACCTAACGGGGAACCTTGATGACAGCCGCTCATTGGCTGCCGGGAGGGGGACTCCCGTCGCCAGCGAGGTGGGGCAGGGGCGGCAGCAGGGCTGAAGGGCCGTGGCCAGCGGAGCGTTGTAGGGCGGCAGGGTGTCTGCAGCCCAGGACGCAGCGTCATGGGCAGGACCATGCAGAGCCACAGGGCTCCTCCTCACAGGTCCGGCGTCTGCTCCGGACACCCTGTGGCCCTTCCCTGCCCTCCAGCCACGGGGACCTCGAGACGTCAACCCTCTGTTCCACGTGGCCCGCTGCTTGCTGCCCTCAGAACAGAGGCTCCTGCCCGGCCAGCAGCCCTCGGGGCCCTGGCTCCCGCTGACTGCCTGACCACTCCCCCAGGCCCCGTCAGGCCCAGGAACCCGCCCCCTCGGCCAGGGCTCCTCTCCACCCCCAGGTCCTACAGCCAGCACCTCCTGGAGGCCTTCCCCGCTGTCAGGGCCCCTGACACCTGCCCTCAATGTCTCCTGATGTCCTATCCTCCCAGCGGATCCCGGAGATTTTACTACCTTCTCCTCCCAAGTGCTATGTGAGCTTCCCGGCTCCACCCGCCCCAGCGCCTGGCCCACTGAGGGCCTCAGCGCTTGGTGCAGGAGTGGAGGGTCTTGTAGCAGGTGGAAGGGTCCCCCTGGGCACGCCACACTCACCCCACCTGCTACTTGGGGTCCCAGCTTTGTTCAATACAGGTCCCACGGCATTCTAGTGAGGAGATCTCATCCCTGCGTGTGAGGGACGACGTCCTGGCCCGTCGGCCTCGGACTGGAGCTGGTGCCCCCAGAGCGCTGGGCACGCAGGGCCCGTGCGGGCTGCTGGCGTCCTGGGGCTTGGGCCCAGCTCACACTGCCTCCCCCGAGCCCTGGCCTCCATCCGCAGCAGACCAGCTGATCCGAGAGCACCTCTCCCCCTCCCCCGGGGGGGGGTGTCTGCCCCCACCGGGTCCCCAGGGGATGCTGGCCGGGCCTGCAGACATGCGGGCTGCACAGAGGAGTGAGTGACACTACAGGCCTGTAGACCCCGGGCCACTCCACAGAGCGCAGGACGGCCCCCAGGACTGAACACCCCCAGAGCACAGGACGGCCCCCAGGAGTGACCCGGCCTGGTGGCTCTGCTGAGCAGCTGTAGGAAGTGCTATGGAGGATGGCTGGAAGGGAAGGCCTTCGCGACGGTTCAGTCGAGCCCCCGAGGCACGAGTGGGCCTCGTGGGGCCTGGCGAGGGCTGGGCAGCATCTCCAGGCTGGCTGGGCAGACGGAGTGGGGGGCACTGAGGGGAGGGGGAGGGCCCAGAATGCCACCACGGGGCTGGCCTCCCAGGCGCCGCCCACCCCTCCCCCAGTGGACATCAGCTTCCCTCTCACGCCCCGTGGAGGAAGCCGGCTGCTCCTCTGAAAGGAGGCAATTCCTGGCTGGGACCTTTGTTCCCGAGTTCCCAGGCTGTGAGCGGGCCTCCGGGGCACCAGAGCCCGAGGGCCTGCTTTCTCAGAGGCCCCCACGGAGCAGCAGAGCCCGGGGCACCGCTGGGCAAACAGGGCTAGGCAGAGAGGGATGCAGAGGGGCCAGTCTTGGGGC
The DNA here is from genome assembly GCA_935064755.1 of Tragelaphus eurycerus. Classification (NCBI taxonomy): domain Eukaryota; kingdom Metazoa; phylum Chordata; class Mammalia; order Artiodactyla; family Bovidae; genus Tragelaphus; species Tragelaphus eurycerus. The sequence continues at coordinate 77,099,371 of CAKXYN010000001.1, read as the reverse complement.
TGGCACCAATGCCCCTCTGGTCCCCGGATCTGAGCGTCCTCAGCTGAGAAATGGGCCAGCCACGCCGTGGTGGACACACCGCATTAGCGGCTGCTGCTCCTCCGGACAGTGGCTCCTCCCGCGCCCCTTCCTTTTGCTGTCTGTCACACGGCATCTCCTGCAAGACGCCTTCCCTGACTACCCTCCCATCAGTATGCCCTCCCGTCTGTGTGTGTGTGTGTGTGTGTGTGTGTGTGCTCTGCTGCTGCTAAGTGGCTTCAGTCGTATCCGACTCTGTGCGACCCCATAGACGGCTGCCTACCAGGCTCCCCTGTCCCTGGGATTCTCCAGGCAAGAACACTGGAGTGGGTTGCCATTTCCTTCTCCAATATGTGAAAGTGAAACGTGAAAGTGAAGCCGCTCAGTCGAGTCCAACTCTTAGCGACCCCATGGACTGCAGCCCACCAGGTTCCTCCGTCCCTGGGATTTTCCAGGCGAGAGGACTGGAGTGGGTGCCACTGCCTTCTCCCTGTGTGTGCGTTCAGCCGTGTTCAACTCTTTGTGACCCCACGGAGTATAGCCTGCCACACTCCTCTGTCCGTGAAATTTTCCAAGCAAGGATACCGGAGTGGGTGACTGTTTTCTTTTCCAGGGATCGAACCTTAGTTTCTTCCATCTCCTGCACTGGCAGGCAGACGCTTTCCCCGTGGGTCACCTGGGAAGCCCTCCCGAGGCCATTTACCCCTCTTTCCTTTTCTTCAGAGTGCTTGTGGACAAACGCTGTTGCTGCCATCAAGCCCTCAGCCATGGCAGCAGCCCCTCGAAGGTGCGCCGAGGGGACTCAGGATGGAGGAGACAGGAGACCGCTCAAGACAGTGCTTGTCTCAGAAATAAACTCAAGGAGCCCTGAGTCTGGCGCCCACCCCACGTAGAGGAGCTCTACACTCATTAATTCGCTGCGTCTGTTTTTCTGTGATCAGCAGTTGTCTTTGATGCTACACCACACTTTTTCCCAGGAGAAGCCCTACAGATGCTGGCTCCTCCCTGACCTCTTGAGGGGCAGTCCCTGAGGTTAGAGGCCACCTCCTGGGCTACAGTCCTCAGTAAGGTCCAGATGAAACAGAACACGCAACGGTTGGGTGTGCGTGTTCCTTCAGTCCGCACACTGGTCACCACCTGACATATTACGTTGAAACTTCCTTTCTCTGCCTGGTTGCTCCCTGACACAGTAGCTGTGCAAAGGCAGTGGGGGGGTCGCTGTGGTTTCCCACGCTCCCCGAAGCTGCGTGGGCTCAGAAAATACTGGCTCAGAACGGGGGCCGAGGGGCCCTGCTGTCTTTGCTCCCCGAGGGCGTGGGGAGAGGTTGCCGCCGGTGGGGTGGAGTGTGACCAGCCTTGAGGGCCGGCAGTCACTTCGGCCACTTCATGAGCGTGACCACACAGGTGCCAACGCGGGGCTGCGGCCTTGAGTGCGTGTGAACCCACGTGGAGAGGGACGGTGGGAGGGTCCAAGTGTGGAAGGGCGGCAGGGAGGGAACGTTCTGCAGTCTCTCTGTGTGTGTGTGTGGTTGTGGGTGAGGGGGGTGCTACGGCATTAGCGGAGTCACACTGGGGTCTGAGTTCAAGCCCCGGCTCTGCTCATGCTGACTGTCCTGAACAAGCGCGGTCTGCAAAGTGGGTGGAGAGCTCCTCGCGGCCGTGGGGCAGTGGGACAATGCCCAGAAGCGACAGCTGCTCTCGTTACCCGTGCTCCGGGTGTGGCGCGGCCACTCGCACCTCGGCACTAGTGTGCAGACGCGAGCGGACCACCCTGCCCTGCACCCCGCTCTCCGCCCCTGGGGGTGCCCAGCCCCGAGCTGCTCAGGGAAGCCAAGCCCCCGGGCCCTTGGAGCCTGCAGGGTCGGAGCCGGTCACTACAGCCATCTCCCCTGTGTCTCGCCCACAGGTGGGGCCCAGCCCTGCTGGACAGGGCCAGGTCCAGGCGCACGGGCCCCTCTCACCAAGCTGAGGCCCCAGTGCGGCTCCGCTGCAGCCCCCGGCTCGCCCTCCCGGCTCTGTGGCCACTTGGCAGGGCTGCACGAAGCCTGCCCTCTCCCGGGAGCAGGCACCTCAGCCCACTTCCGGTCACCGCCCCCCCATGCAGCACGGACCTCCTCCCACCCCCCACAGGCCACCCTGCTCAGGAACTGCTGCGGGGTCCTGCGCTCTCACGCCTGCCTGGTGCCCCAGCCAGGGGCTTCCCCTACACCACAGTCTCTAGACCTTTCTCCTGAAAACGTCTCACAGAAACATCAAGATGCAAGACCCTCACGCCAGCCACCCCCACAACCTCTGCCAAGCACAGCGCAGGAGTGGAGAGCAACCGGCAGCTTCTCCCTGGGGCTGCAGCCCTGGTCGTCATGGGAACTGCAGCGGCAGACCAGCCCGCGGGGGATCACCAGCCCTGGCCTGCTGGGCACTGTACTCGGCTGGGATGCTGGGGGGACCACCTGGTCTGCAGGGGAGGTATCAGCACTACCTCTGCTCCCTGGGGGTGTTTCAGTGACAAATAGGGGCTAATTTCCCTGACAGGCCCCTCAGGGCCCACATCCCGGGCACTGACTGGGGAGCGGGCCAGTGGCTCTGGGCAGGCCCGAGGTGCATAGGGCGACGGTACCCGTATCCGTCAGTGGAGAGGCTGCTTCCGGTCTCCAGGGAGCTCCTGAGGTGGCAGAAGTGAGACAGGATTACCGGCAATCCCAGACAAGCCTGGCCCTCCCCGTGGGGCCCACACCAGCTCAGGCCGCCCCAGAGAGGCCGAGGTCAGTTCCCGGGGGAAGGCCTTAGGGCCTGCAGGCAAGAAACCACATGCTTTCTCTCCCTCTGACGGGTCAGCGGGGACACTGCCCTGCACCCTCCTCACTCGCCGGTGCAGGGCTCAGTCCAAGGGCTTCCTGTTCAGCGGGGAAACTGAGGACCGAGGCCCCGCAGGGCTCTCTGCAGGCAGGGCTGCAGCCGGGAGTGGGGCCTGGGGCTGCCCATGTGCCCGCGATCACAGGGCACCGCTTCCCGAGCTGGCCTGTGCCTCCTCAGCTGCTCTCACCCTCCCTGCTCCTGCAGGGTGCCTGTCATCCTGCCCCAGGGCCTTTGCACCTGCGGCTCCACCCCCCTCACACTCGACGACCTTCGACTCAGCCAGGCCTTCCCTGACTGTCTAGAGCGGCTTCCCAGCCGGGTCCCTCAGCACCCCCTCTGCTCCCTCAGCGCCCACGTCGGCGGGGCCGAGCCGTCCATCTGCTCGCTCACTGCTGTCTGCCCATCACAGGCTGCTCCTGAAAGCAGGGTCCTGCCTCTGCCCCACCGGGGGCCAGTCGCGGCCATGACGATGCCTCCTCTGATCTGTCACCTGCTCCCAACGTGGCTGGAGGTGCGGAGGGTAGTCGGGGGGTGGGGGTCCTCCACCACCTGAGAGGGAACAGGCTCTGAGATGGAAGGTGCTGCGCATCCGACACTCTGGGGCCGGGCAGCCCCAGCCTCCGGGGTGTTTGCCTGAGACCAGCCCGTCTGCCCCGAAGAGGCCGGGACACCATGGCGAGGGCTGCCTGCCCCACTCTGGCAGCCTCAGCTGCGAGGTGCCCAGCCCTGGGTCTGGGCTCTGAGTGAGCCTGCCTGGGGTCAGACGTCACCCCACCCAGCCATGCGAACTGGAACAAGCGCCTCTCAGCCTGCATCCTCAGTTGTGAAGCGGAGGAGGAGAATAAAGCTCTCGCAGGCAAGTACATCTGAAATGTCATGTCGATGGCCCTGCCTGGCGCCGTGCCGGCGACCATGGCCTCCATGTTGGGGGCGCCCATGAGGCGGGGCCAGCTCCCCAGCATGGCCCGGCCTGGCCCAGAGGCCCCGGGAAGCGGCTGCTGGACGCAGGACGTGCCCCCGGAGGCCGTGTCCTCGGGCCACACCTTCCTCCATTGCCACATTGCTCCCCAAGCGGGCAGCCCTCCTGCCCCGAGTGCCCCACAGGCCTTTGCCCCACTGAATGCCCAGACACCCAGGGCATCTGCTAGGAGTGGCCTGAGCTTGGCACTGTGGGCTCAGCCCTTCTGGGCCACCGCTGGGCGCCCACCGTGGGTCACCTGAATTTCAGGCTCATCTCCTGTTCTGCATCCCTGCTCTAACTTGCGATTTGGCTACTTCAGGTCCAGTGAAAGCATTGTTGGTGGCCAGATGCCACGAACTGCAGAGCAGACTCCCCAGGACCGTCCCTAGGTGGCCCCTTCTCCTGCCTCCGATGAAGAGATCGCAGGCGGCTCCCCATCTCCTGGACCCAGAGTCCCGCTGCTACACACTGGGGCTGCACACCAGCTGCCCAGCAGCTCTGCCTGTGTGTCCACAGGCCTGGGAGGGTCGGGCAGAGCAGACGACATGGGCGGAGTGTCAGAAGGCCCCCTCGGACACTGCCCTGGACGGTCACTGTCCTGTGCCCACGCTGGGGTGGACAGAGGCATTCTAGGATGGAGAGGGGCTGGCCAGGCAGGCCTTCCTACGCCCTCTGGGCTGGGACCCGTGCCAGGAGAGGTGAGGAACTTTGGTCCCTAAGAAGCCCCACGTCCGGACAATTGCGCCACTCGGCTGCTCAGACGTGGGTGAGCCACGTGAGGCGGCAGCAGTGTGACACGTCAGGGACGCAGCCATGGCCCGGGGCTCCTGGAGCCATGCCACGGGCTGAAGGGCCTGCTCCCACCCCGGTCCGGGTCTGACAACATCCCGAGAGCACGGCGCTGCCTGGGCGGGCTGCAGAGAGCATACTGAGCGCTAGGTCCTTTCTCCAAACGTGTCCTCGCCTAAACCCTGCGTGCACCTTGAAGGCACCTGGACTTGTAACCCCTCCCCCCTTTACAAATGCTGATCGTGCAGCTCAGGGGCTCCCGTACCTGGGACACCGTTCCATCCCTTCTCTCTTGATCCTGCAGCCAACTCCTATTCACCCTCCAAAACCCCGCTCACATGTCAACGCCTTCGGGCAGATTGACTGCTCTGTCCCCCAGTCGGACTCCTTCCTTCCCGTTTTCCTTGCTCCCTCCTTCCCTATCCCCTCTTGTCTCTCCCCCTTCTCTAGTGATGTATTTTTGAGCAGTCCCTACGGACTGGGCGTTGGTTGGCCAGCGTCACCTCATGTAGCCTGTCGTGACACTCGGGTCCGAGGTACGGAAGGAGCACGACAACCCCCGCAAGGCAGCCGTGTCACCTGCCCGGCAGGTGAAGATGCGGACCTGGCCTTCCCGGGCCCAGCCCAACCCCGAGGCTCCCCATCCTCCTTGCCATGTCCTGCCTATCCTGGGGGCCCTTGGCAGCCTGACCCCCTGGGCAGCCCCCCTCACGGTGTGCACTGACCCGACAGCTCTGATGGGTCCAGCTCTGAGTGGGGACCGTCCCCCCTCTGCCCTGAGCCCAGCTGCGTCCACGCAGCCTTCAGAGCCACGGCCTGGGGCCCGCTCTGCCCATCACCCTCCTCCTGATCAGCCCAGCGGCTGCCGGGAGGGGCACGGCCTAGCGCCTGGACTGGGAGCCCACGGCCTGGGATGGGCTGGAGCCCCCCCCGTGCCTTAGCCTCCCCCTCGGAACGCAAGGTGGCGGTAACACAGCGGCCGTGGAGAAGCGCCCAGTAAACCTTCTGGGCAGGCGTATCCGCCCGACCGCACGCTACTGTGGGATCACAGCCAGCGGTGCTTAGGGGGATGTGAGAGCCACAGGTGAATTCCAGAGCCAAGGGGGCCGGGCTGCAGATGCCGGCTTTGCCACGGGCCAGCTGTGTGGCCTTGAGCACATCGATGAGCCTCTCTGCGTCTCAGTTCACAGTCCTCGTTTACTGAGCTCGAGGAAGATTAGATGGGTTGATACATTTACGGCACTGGGAACAGTGCCAGACAGCCAGGGCTCCATAAATCCAGCTACGACCAGCAGAGGACCCCAAACAGCAGCATATCACGTTACGGATAAGAGGAGGGTGTGACGCAGATGTGCACGTGTGAACTGGTAACGTGCTGTATTAACACACCGAATCTGTACAGACAGATGCCTCTTCTATCCACATAAATAAAACCCCCGTTACGATCCCAGGGGAAACGGGGTCTGGGGGCGAGCTGTCCTATGTCGTGGGCCCTGCAGGGTGGTGGCCCCCCGTCCAGAGCCGTCTACCCCTGCTGCGCCTCGCTGCACCCACGGTCAGAGGAGCTCAGGGGCCCCAGGACCCGGCAGGCTGGGCCAGTCAGCCAGAGCTCCAGCTCCCCTCCCGCCTCCAGCGCGGGCTCGGGAGACAGGGCGTCGTGCCCTGGGACAGTCCCTCCCCTGAAGCCCCTGCCCCAGCCCCACTGGACCAGACTCCAGTGGAGGACACTTCCTCCCCTTCAGAGTAAACTGGTCGTTCCAGTCCGACTCCCTGGCACGGCTCCGAACAGCACCCAACTACCGATCAAGTTCACCAACAGGAAAGACAGCACGAGCTGAACGTCGGGAGAGGGGCCCCTGGGTGCGGGGAGTCGGGGGCCAGGGCAGTGACTAGCAGGGCCCGAGGGGGCTCCCTGGGGCGCTGTCTGGCTTCTGCTTGGGGCTCTGGGTGCTGGCTACTGGAAGTGTTCTGCCTGTGACCGTTCAGCTAGCCGTACACTGGATTCCAATAAAGATTTACACTAAAAACAAAGCAAAAACCTCCTGGTTGAGCCCCAGCCTGCAGCAGGAAAAATCCAAGTCCTCGCAGCCCGTGGCCATCCTCTCCGGCCGCCCCCTTCCTCCCCCTGCAGCTGTGTGGCCTTGGGAAAACCCTTGCCCCTCTCTGGCCTCGGTTTCCCTCTGCAGAGCTTCGGGCCCAGGCTGTGCAGTAGACACATGCTTCTTAGAAACACAGCTGGACTTGACACCTGGGTCCAAACCCGCTTAGCCCGAACCCTCGGGGCTGCACTCCAGTACCTTGCGTGTTGTTTTAAGAACTCTTCATACTGAAATAACCACAGGTTCACAGTAAGACGTACCCCAGCCTCTCCCACTGGTAACCCTGAACATAAAAACAGGCTGCCTGCCGCCAAGCCCTCAGCCACTGCAGCTGCCCAGACAGCCTTCCCACGTGTGCGGCTTTGCGTGACCCCCACCTACGATCCAGCTCCAGGACCACCCACCGCACGGCGCTCGCATCCAGCCCTCCCTGCGGAGCCACAGCCCTTCTCCCCAGTCCTGCGCCCCCACAGCCACCCACTGCCCATCATGCCGTCATTTCAGGGTGTCACCACAGGCAGAGTTACACAGGGTGGAGCTTTTCACCACTGCCTTCCTTTTTCCCTCTGTAATTCCCTGGTTTGATTTCAACTGTTCATGTATCAACAGTCCTTTCCTCTTGACAGCTGGATAGCACCCCACCACACGGACATACCATGGTCTGTTTATCTGTATCCCCCCTGCCCCACACACACCCCGGGAAGGACGCTGCGGCAGGTTCTGGGCCGGGGGCTGTCAAGGATAGAACTGCATTGAACCTTCTCCGATGGGTTCCAGCGTGAACCCAGGTCTTCCTTCCTCGGGATCAAAGGGCGTTTGCTAACAGTACGTGTGCACTGAGCCCCCCAGCGAGCTGTCTCCCAGAGGGGCCGCGCAGGCGGGACCCGGCCCCCAGCCTCCTGGCCGGCCTGGCGCGTGGCCCCGGCCCCACTTCCGGGCATTCTGACACCTCGCTGTGGTTTCAGCTGGAGTTCTGACGGCTCACGGCTCTGACCGCGGTGTCACGCGCTTACCCGCCACCGCACGTCTCATTTGGGGGAGTGCAGGTGCCTCTGTGTTCCCACAGCTCCCCAGATGCGTCTAATCCGGAACCAGCCGACTCCCCAGGGCCCCCTGAGCTCTAGAAAATTCTGTCAGATTGAGAAAGAACACCTTCGCCGGTGTGAGGCTTCTTCCGGGCACACCGTGCTTTCTGGAAGGCCCTGGGGGGGCGGTGCTGGCCGTCACGGCTCTGAGCTGGAGGGTGACTCTGTCCACTCCTGAGAAGGAAGAGGCAGGCCGTGGAGAGCAGGGTCAGGGGGTGCGGAGGGCAGGCCACCCTCGCCCGGGAGCCCCTCCAGGCCCACAGCAGAGGCAGCTAGGGGCAGGGCGCCTCCACCGCTGACGGGCCCTGGGTGTTGGGGTTATTTGTGGAATTTACCTCCATTTCCAGAGGGGCGGGCGGGCAGGCCACACGCCTCTGTCTTACTAAAAAGGAAACACATACCCATTGCACCAACGGCAGGAAAGAACAGCCAGGCACAGCGAGGGAGACCGTGCCCGCCTTCCAGCCCAAGTGCCTGCCTCCGAGCTGAGAACACATCCCGCCCTGTGACTCCTAAAGTCCAGGGCTGGGTCCTGCATACACGTCCGCCACCTGCACAGAGGCCTCACCGATGGGACAGCCGATGCCCCCTCCCTGCGGGCAGTAAGAGTTGTGCCCAGGGTTCCCGGCCACTTCCCGAGGGTGACGCAGAGGAGTGTTTGACGACCGGAAGACATGAGGTATTGAGGGCGGGAGGGGAGCGTGGGTTTTAGAACAGCGTGCTCTTGTGTCCGGTCCCCGACTGGGCGCACGCTGAGGCCGCGGCCGGGCCCTGAGACGCCCTCAGACCCCGCAGGGACTGAGGGACCAGTGAGTCATCCTGGCCGCCCCTGGGGCTCCCGAAGTTTCTGTCTCCCCTGAGCCCCGGGCAGCCCCTGGAAAGCGGGCACTGGGCCGGGCCGGGCTCACCCCTCACGGCTACCCCTTGTGCAGCCCCTTCTTCTCCAGGGCTCCAGGGCAGGGTGCAGAAAGGGGAGGCCGGGCAGGCTGCCCTGAGGGCCTGTCCGACCTCCCCGCGGGTGGGGCCGCTGCCTCACGTTGCCCCCGGGTAACCGCTCGGCTCATCTCAGCCCCAGGCTCCTGTGGAATGGGGCTGCCACCTGCCCCGGAGACTCCAGGGTGGCTCTCGGGAGCCGACGGGGCAGGGACCTGGGGCAGCGCCACGAAAACCAGCCTCCGCGGCCAGCTACTCTGCCCAGGCCCCCAGCACCCGGCCTGGCCCCCCTCAGAGAAAGCCACAGAGGCCCTGCCTGCCCGGCCTTCCTGTGCTGGCTCTGGGCCTCAGACAGCCCTGCCCGTGGGCACATGGGGTGACTGTCCTCGGGCTGGCCTCCATGCCCTCTGGCCTGCCAAGAGTCTGGGAAACCCTCTGCTGCCCGGCAAGAGGTGTTCCTGCCCAGACCCCTGGGCCGCAGAACTGCGGTGTGGAAAGCGAGCTCAGGTGGCAGGCAGGGGCCCTGAGTGAGATCCGGTGTGGGCACCACGCCCGTCTCCAGGAAGGCAGGCACTCCCACCAGGCGTGCCAGACAAGGGGGCCACTGCGGGGCTCCCCTCTGCCCCTGCTCAGAAGAGTCTGTGGAAGCGGTGACTCTGAGCCCAGGCCTTGGCTCCGCAGGGTGGGGTGCAGGGGGTCAGCACAGCCAGGGTCCGGCGTTGTTCAGGGGAGGGTCCCGGAGGGGGCAAGATGGGACACGGGGCACCAGGCTGGGAACCTGCCGCAGGGACGGAGGCTTGGACAGGGAGCCCCTGGCCACACTTGCCTGCTGGGAGCACCCTGAGACCCCAGCTTCCGTGACCCTGAGTCTCCCGCCAGGATTCTCTTGCTGAGGCAGACACTGGCCGGGGATCCAGGGCTGCCAGCCAGGGCGTGTCCAGCCTCCCTGGCTGCTGGGAGTGGGCTGAAGCCTTGCCACGTGGCTCAGAGCCTGGCTGGACTTGTGGCCTTGGGTGTGGAGTCTGGGAGCGCCGTCCTGACACCCTGGACCTGGTTTGCTGACGGTCAGGGGGCAGAGATGCCTCAGTCCAGACCAGCTGGCGTGGGGGTCAGACCGTGTGGCACCCCTCTTCAGATACTCCTCCTCGAGTCTGCCTGGGGACCTATTGCTACGACAGGTCCCATCTTACAGACCTGGAAACCGAGGCTGAGACAGGCTGAGACCTGCCTGAGGCCGCCCAGCTGGCGAGCAGCCCCACCTTGATCCTGACCTGGGTCCCCCGCCCTCTGCTCCAGGGTCCCCACCATCTGCAGCCGTTAGGCAGCTGACCCCAACCAGGACATCCTGACCCCACTCACCCTCCACATCCTGAGGGCGGCCCTCCACTGGTGGGGTGGTGGTGTTCCATCAGATCTCCAGAAAAAAGCCAACTCACCCCCTAATCCACCATTTTATATACTTTTCAAATAAGTAATGCATGGACTTCCCTGGTGATCCAGGGGTGAAAAATCCGCTTGCCAGTGCAGTGGACGGAGTTCAATCCCTGGTCCGGAAACTAAGACCCCACAGCCGCGGGGCAGCTAGGCCACGGTGAAGACACAGGGCAGCCAAAAATAAATGGAAAAGTAGGGCACTCTGGTGGCTCAAAAACACAACACACAAAAAACCCCAGAGGAAAGTCCCCCTCCCAGAGGTCCCGCGTCCGCCTGCCTCCCAGGGAGGCTTCTGCCCCTCAGGGAGTGCCCGCCACGAGCTGCCGGGCCTCCCCACAGAAATTCCTAGTGCAAACACAAGCAGTCAGGACCACGGTGAAGTCTGACGAGTCAGGGGAAGGGCGGCCCCCGGGGCCACAGCCCCTCCGGGTGTGGGGTGAAGGGCAGCACTCGCTCCATGGCAGGGTGAGGCTGGAGGACCCTGCCTGGCCAGAGGGCACAGCGGACGTCACCCGCTGTCCTGGCCAAGCTGGCTGTGGACTGTGAAGGGGCCGCCTCCCCTTCCGGGTCCAACCTGCGGCCTGCTGGACAGCACGCCCAACACCAAGGCGCACTCAGAGCCACGCTGACCTCACACGGCCACACACACACGCAAGATGCCTCTCAACCTACATGACGGCTCCGTGAATCAGCTCCGCTGTTGTTTAGGCACTAAGTCGTGCCTGACTCTTCGGGAGCCCCTGGACTCTAGCCCGCCAGGCCCCTCTGTCCATGGGATTCTCCAGGCAAGAACACTGGAGTGGGTTGCCATTTCCTCCTCCAGGGGATCTTCCCAACCCAGGAATCGAATCTGTGTCACCTGCTTGCAGATGGATTCTTTACCACCGAGCCACCTGGGAAGCCCATTAAAAATCAACTATATTTCAATTTTCAAAAAGAGACAGCTCCCAACCATCATACACACACACGTGTGCATGGCACATTATGTATACACAGATCCTCCTGTGACCGGCCAGGAGCTCCCGGCTGGTCTCAGGGTCACAACGAGCAAGAGTCAGGCAGGGATGTGTCCCCAAGGCCTGCGCTGGACACCCACAGTCAACGAGACTCTGCCAAGGTCTTTCCGTTTGCATTTGCCTCCCTTCCTGTAAGCGAGCTGTGTTAATGTACCTTAGCTGAATGAAAATTAAAAACGAGGAATATTTCTAGAACCCACTGGATCTGGGTGTTTCCAGGTAAACCTCACCACGAAACGGAGGCGGGGGTGGGGGCGCTGGGAACAGTGAGGCGCCTGTGCTGAGTCTGGGCACCGGGCCACCTGGGCCCGTCCTTCCAGACACCCCGGGGCAGTGCTGTTAGCAGCTGGCATCCACCCTGCAGAGGAGCAAGCTGGGCGCCCTGACTGCAGGGCGGATGGACAGGGTGGCGGGTGGGGAGGGGAGGGCATGGGGGCTGGGTTCGCACAGCTGCCCAGGGACCTCGCCCGCAGCAGCTGAAGGCAGACCCCAGCTCGGGGCCGGAGGGCGTTTTCTCCAGGGCTGCAGAAGGACCTGAAGCCTTAGTGGGTGCCTGCAGGAAGAGTCGTGAGGGCAAGCAGCCCCCAGACCCCTGGCTGTGCTGGTCCCTGGACACTCAGGGAGCCCTAACCCACCCCGCTCTGTTCACCAGGAGGAGGAGAGCTCAGCCTGAGGGCTGCAGAGTGGAGGCGCCTGTTTCAGGGCTCCGAGGTGCCGAGACACCCGGTCCCCATATGTCCGTTTGTGCTTGGGATGCGGAGAGCTCTCCTGGCAGACGGCTGGGCCTGGGCGGGAGGCCTCTGTGCCCTCAGCCCATGGAGCGGCTGCAGCTGCGGAGCAGAGGATGTGTCTTTAGCCAGCTGGCGGGCTGAGCCCCAGGGGCGCAGGGCCGAGGGGGTGGATGGGGTGGTGTCCTGGGGGCCGTCACAGCCTCTGACCTCCCCTGCAGTCTGCACACACACCAAGCTGGTGGTCCCTTGCTCTGTGGCTCCTCTCAGGGAGCTCCCACACTGGGGGGGGGCATCTTCGTGGTGGCAGGGCCAACCTACCCTGACCCCCGAGCCAGGGCCAGGGCTCCATGGCCTGCAACGCCTGCGATGCCCTCCTCACCCCACCACTCCCGGCCCGGGCCAGCCTGCAGCAGGCACCCCGGGCACTGTGCTCCGTCAGCCGCTCAGACTCCCCCAGCTTTTTCCATCGCCCCCGCCTCACCCAGCCTGAGCCCAGCGAGGGGGCACCTTCCAGACACGCTTTTGGATGAAAGGAGGAGAAAAACTTCAGGCCGAAGACGACAATGCGGGGCGTCCCTCACTCACGGATGCTGTGGCTGCCCCGCCCTCACCCAGGCCTGGCCCGGGGGCACCCAGCGGCGGGCCAGGCCGACCCACGCTGGCGACAGCCTGGTGGGAAAGCTGGGTCTAGAAGGACAAAGGTGGGCAGTAGCCGGCATGTGAAGACAGGGACCGAGGGGGTGGGGAGGCAGCGGGGGCGGGAACCCCGAGATCTGGGGTGACAGGGATGGATGCGGCCGCCGGGGAGGGTCACAGCCCCGCTGTCCCCAAGCCCAGCTCCAGCCCCGCCTTCCACCGGCCACCCTGCGGACTGCCCGCCCTCTCTGCCATCCTGCGCCTTCTGCACCTGCGGGTCCTGGCCAGGACACCTGGCCATGGGCTGATGGTTGGCCAGGGCACATGTCTGGAACAAGGGCAGGATGGAGGCGAGGCTGCTGGGGGGCACAAGGTTGCCCGTGGGCTCTGGCAGTGGGAGGCTCCTGAGGCCAGGACAGAGGGGCACCCAAGGGCTGAGACATGTCAGGGGAACCCAGGACCAGCCTTGCCCAGGGCTCTGCGGGGAGCTGCGTGCTCCCCCAGTCTCAGCCCTCCTGCCCGTTGACAGGCCCCGGGTCCTGCTCAGCCTCCAGGGCGACTGGGAGCCGCGACTGACCAGCACTGGGGTGCGAACCACCCACCCGTCAGTGCCCCCACCCTGGGGGGACACCGCCCTTACCCCAGCACCCACGTGCTCCCTGCGGTCCATCAGGGGCGGGGAACAGCCCATCTCACAGACGGGCTCTGGTGGGAAAGCTGGGTCTAGAAGAAGCTTGGCCGCCCCCCAGGGAGGATCAGCAAGGCCCGGGGTGGGGTACCCCTCCTGCAGGTGCCGGTGGAAGGAAGGGACATGGATCTGAAACAGATGGTGAGTTTCCCTGGATAACACACACTGCCCCAGGCCACTTTCGGGCTTTTGAAAAATGTTGAGTATGTACCACTGGGTAGAGAGGGAAGGTGCAGTAACAGGGGCAAAGATGCTCATTTATAGGTCAGGTCCCAGCTGGCTAAGCAAGAGGGAGATGGGAAAGACTCAGGGCAGGGGTCGTCAGCCAGATTCCAGTGTCGGGGTCCTGTGGATTTACCCGACACGAGCAGCCACATTCCCTCTCCTCCCTGTCGCCAAGCGCAGAACTTGGGTCCGTGACTCCAGGCTGTGTGCTGGGGCCAGGGGCCAGCCGACCGGCCGAGCACTTGTCTCCCGCGCACCTGGCTGAGTGCATCGCCTGGCGCTGAGCTGAGGCCACCAGCTCGGCGCGCTGCCCTCTGACCACAAGCATGCCCGGTGGGCTGTCTGCAGCCTTGGTTTACTGCCCACCCCCACCCAGAAACACACATCCGAACCCCGTCCTGAACACACAGTGCAGTGGCTGAGACGGAGCTGACCCCGTCCGCCTAGCTCCAGGCCTGGCCGATCACCACACAGCCAACGTCCTCTGAGCATGGGGGTCTCAGGAAGGCCGTGAACCCCGCGGCTGACCAGAGGGACCAGAGGGCTCCTGAGAACACACCCCAGGAGGAAGGCAAGGAGGAGACGGCAGTGAGTGTCAGAGCCCCCAGACTCCCAGCCACACCGAAGCCTGACCCGGGCTGGTCACCGACACTGACCGTTAAAACCCCTTCTGACTTGGGTTTCTGACCTTTGCAACCCGGAGACTTCTGGTTTACACTCCCTTCACCCCGCTGGTTCCCTTACCCTCCCCAGGACCGTGTCTCTGAGGTCCCAGCCTGTCCTGTGCGCTCAGAGTCCAGGGGAGGAAGGGGACGAGGATATGCTTAAGTATGGATCCGCCCTGCACTTTACTCCATCACTGGGTCCTTATCGTCACCCTGCAAAGTTGCAACGATTGGCTCCACGGTACAGAGAAAAGCCCCGCGGCTCAGAGAGGTGACGTTGTCTTCCACACAGCCACAGAGCCTCTGGGCGGCAGATAAGGGGTCCATCTGGAAGCTCCTAAGGCAGAGGGAGGCACTGGAAATCAGCCTGATTATCTCAGTGCCTCGGCCTCCACTTCTCCTGGGCCCAGCCAGTTTTGAGGGGCTCCTCTGAGTTGCCCTGATCGCTCAGCAGCCCCAGAGCTGGTCAGGGACTGAAGCAAGGCCAAGGATGGGGGATCGGAGGGACTCGAGGGTGCCTGTGGCTGTGGCCCCTGAACCAGAATCGGGAATGGAGCAAATGTGAGTAGATGCTTGGTTATCCCGGCCCGGCAAGCCCTGCAAGAGCCAGGCTAATGACAAATACGTCCCTTTCCTCATCAGCCATTCCAGACAGACGCAGGGACCATGTTGACAAGGGTCAAAACCGACGAGGCCAGTACATCTTGCAATTAGCCACGCTCCAACCGCTGCGTGCAGAGCCAGGGGCTGTTCAGATGGGACCCTCTCTCGGGGACCCCACGGGGTCAGGCACGCCCAGGACGGGGAGCACAGGGCATCTCAGGCCCCTGGAGCCCTCGGGTCCCCAGCTCATCGCCAGGACACGGGATAAACAGGAGGGAAGGCCAGGCCCCTCGCCGGGTCCATCCGGGGAGCCTGGCCTTCAGGTCCGGGGGGCCTGAGCCAGCACCCCACCTGGGCTGGCTTCCGCCCCGCAGTCCCCAGCCCCACCAGCTCCACCCTGCAATCTGCGCTGCCTCCACGTGACAGAAGCCAACCTGCTGCGCAGCCCGTGTGCAGGAAGACAGACGCAACAAAACCCTTGCTCCCCCCACCTATGAGTCCTAAAGGCTGCGCTCACTTTAGTCTCCAAGATGGCACTGGGGGGAGGGCCAGTGTGTCTGTCCCAGCTCCTGGGCCCGGGGACCGCGGGTGGGAGAGCCAGGTGCCCCGGGCAGGCCTGCACGCCAAGGGCAGCACGGGTGGGGCGGGCAGGTGGAGTCCCGGCTCTGGGTCGGGGTCTGCAGAGGGTGGACGAGACCCTGCTCCAAGGTCTCCAGCTCAGCACTGGGGGCCAACCAGGCCTCCTCAGCTGGCTGCTCAAGGGCGGAGGCCAGTGGGGTTCAGCCTGGAGGACCAGGGATCCCTGTCAGGGAGGCCTCCCACAGAGGAACTGAGACGCGGTGGGCGGTGGTCACTGGCCCTCCTGCCCCACAGTCACCAAGGTCCAGCTCATCAGACCCAACACCTGCCCCCTTTGCTGTCAATGAAACTTTTAATTTTGAGATCAACTGTAGATTCACTGGTAGTTGTTAAAAATAGCGCAGAGAGATGCTGTCTGCACTTTGCCCTATTTTCCCCGAAGGTAACGGCCCTGCAGGACTCCAGGACAACGTCTCTATCACAATGCCGACACTACCGTCCACCACCTTAGACAGACTTCCTGTGCCACACCCACTCATGTGTGCGTGTGTGCGTGCACACGCGTGAGTGATCGTACTCAGTTCCAGGCTCATGACAAGATGCACAGAAATTCCATCCCGAGTCCTCGTCCACCCCCCCACCATCTTTAGCACCCAAACCTGTGTTGCACCTTCTCTGGTCTGAAACGACGTCCATGAGTCATATGATTTCTCTCCACACACGTCATGAGACAAAAATCAACAGACGGCCTCAGCTGTGGCAGCACAGGGGAGCAGGTCAAGAGGCGGCCGCCCCGTCCGTGGTGGGTGCGCGGGGACGAGGTCAGTTTCCCGCCCCCAAGGTGATAGCGGCTACGATCCCAGGCGGATGCACGGCCTGGCTCCCGACCCAGGGGCCACGGGGGACGCTGCCCTCGGTGACGCGAGGCTCCGCATGGCGGCAGCTCTTGGCAGAGCTCCGGACATATCAGCGTCTGATCTTCCCGCAACTGTGAGAGCAGCTGCGTTCCTGGAAAAGCTGCTGGACGTGATGTGATGGCCACGGGAAGGCGTCCAGTGGCGGAGGCGTCTCGTGGAGTGAGGGCTGGGCCCACGTCACTTTCCTGAGGGTCTGGGGAGAGCCTCACGGGTCTCGGCCATGCAGGCCTGGCCCCCACATTGTAGGGAGTGGGCTTCCCCAGCCTACCACCCAGACGCCTCTCCCCATGTCTGCCCTGAAGGCCACCCACATGTCCGGCGGCCCCTATGGAAAGCCCAGGGCACACCGTCCGCCCTGTGGTGGCGGCTCCACCTGCATCCGCCTCCTTCTGGGAGGGTCGCTGTCCCCAGGGTGCAGCCCAGGCACCGTGCTGAACAGGAGCTCACAAAGGTGCCAATGCAACTGATCTGGATGGATGGCTGGCCCAGGACACACGGGTGGCTGGGTGGCCTGTGGGATCAGAACCTTGGGTGCCCAGGGCCAGTCCTTCCCACATCCCCGCTCCTGCTGTGGCTTTGCTTCTTCCATGGAGGCCACTCTGCCAGCCCCCGGTCAGGGTCTCCTACCAGAGGGAGAATGTCGCCTCCTTCACAGGCTGGATGGTCACCCCACCCACTCAGGGGGCCCCAAATCCAGAACTGCAAAGCCGAGACTGGAAACTCCTCTCAGTGTACCTGGCCGGGTGGTTGAGCCTCTTCAGTACTGGAGTGCTTCCATCCGCGCACAGCACTTCCCCAGAGAGACCCCATGAAGCCGGACACGGCAGTGGCCTCGGGGCCAAGGAACCAGAGAGGGGCTGGCCTTGCAGTGTGTGCAGCTGGCGCTGCGCCACGCCAGTGAATCGTCTCTCGGTTACATGAGTGAACAAGGGACATCCAGAAAAGATGGAAGCAGGGATTACTGGTGTGAGTTAAAGCTTCTGAGCACGCACCGTGTGCCAGGCACCCCCAAGGACCCAACACCCTGGACTACTGATGAGCTGGAGGACTGGGCTCTGGGCGGGGAGGCCTGAGCCCCGCGTCCCTCCCACCCACCCTGATCTGGGACAGAAGGTCCCACAAAGGCAGCAGAGGCATCAGCAGGCGTCCAGCGGGCCCAGGCCCCCTAGTCAACATCGGGGGTCCTCGGGGCCGCGTGGTCCAATGGCAGAGAAGGAGGCTGAACCTCATCATTCACAGGTGCTACTTCACACGACGAGAATTCCTGTAACAACGACAAACCACCAAAAACCAAAACGGCAAGTGTGCGCAAAGATGTGGAGAAACTGGAATCCGTGCGCAGTGTTGGTGGGAATGTGAAACGGTGCAGCTGTGCTGGAAAAACAGCAAGGAGCTTCCTCCAGGAAAGTCCAACAGTTTCCAGAGGATCCGGGAATTCCACTTCTGGGCATATACACAGAGGAACTGAGAGCAGGGTCTCAGGGATGCACTGGCATCCCCACGTTCACACCAGCGCTATTCACAGCAGCCAAAAGGCGGAAGGAAACAGGTGTCCAGAGAGAGGCGAACGGATCAACAAAGCGTGGTCCAGACGCACAACGGAATATTTCAGCCTTAAAAGGAAGGAAATCCTGACACAGGCTGAAAACATGGATGGACCTTGAAAACGTGCTCAGCGAAGCAACCACAGAAAGACAGACGCTACAGGCTTCCACTTCCACGAGTCCCCAGAGCAGCTGAATCTACAGAGACAGAGGGTAGGATGGTGGGTGCCCGGGGTTGGGGTAGGGAAGGGGAGTGTTTTACGGGCACCGAGTCTCAGTCTGGGAAGATGAGAAGGTTCTGGAGATGGACAGTGGTGATGGTTGTGAAACACTGGATGTACTTCCTGCCCTGAACCGTGCACTTAAATATGGCTGAACCGGCCATTGTTCTGTTACGTGTATGTTACCACAATTTTAAAACAGAAGGTTATAGATGACCTGCCTGGGCCTACACAGATGTCGGCAAACAGAGGCCAGGCCTTGCCTGGATGGCTCCCAGGCCCCGGGTGCTGACAGAGGGACTGCCCTGTGCAGAGGGGAGGACCAGGGCCCAGGGCTCCCCTGTGCAGAGGGGACCAGGGCCCAGGGCTCCCCTGTGCAGAGGGGACCAGGAACCAGGGCTCCCCTGTGCAGAGGGGACCAGGACCCAGGGCTCCCCTGTGCAGACGGACCAGGAACCAGGGCTCCCCTGTGCAGAGGGGACCAGGAACCAGGGCTCCCCTGTGCAGACGGGAGGACCAGGGCCCAGGGCTCCCCTGTGCAGAGGGGACCAGGAACCAGGGCTCCCCTGTGCAGAGGGGACCAGGAACCAGGGCTCCCCTGTGCAGACAGGAGGACCAGGGCCCAGGGCTCCCCTGTGCAGAGGGGACCAGGAATCAGGGCTCCCCTGTGCAGAAGGACGAGGAACCAGGGCTCCCCTGTGCAGAGGGGACCAGGAACCAGGGCTCCCCTGTGCAGAGGGGACCAGGAATCAGGGCTCCCCTGTGCAGAGGGGACCAGGGCCCAGGGTTCCCCTGTGCAGAGGGGACCAGGGCCCAGGGCTCCCCTGTGCAGAGGGGACCAGGGCCCAGGGCTTCCCTGGGCAGTTGAGAGAGCGGCGCAACTGGATCTCGGGGTCTGAGGGGTGGGGAGAAAGGGCATCCCTTGGCAGGGGGCCAGCGCGGGTGCTCCCCACAGGGAAGGCAGGACTCGGCATATCTGCTGTGTGTCCCGGGGATGATGAGCCCCCAGGGACCACAAGCCGTGCATGGAACGGGGCATGTGTGAAAGAGCTGGAATGTCCGAAGCTCAGCGCCAACTTCTGTGAGCTTCAGCCCATCGCCTCAGCCTCCTGTGTGAGTCTGCCCAACCCGCACCATCCAGAGCTGACCCTGCCGCTCTGGATTCAGAGGACATCACAGGCCCAGAGAGGGCAAGAGGCTGACCCAGGGTCATCCAGCAGGCCAGGGGCAGAGCTGGAGGGCAGAGTCCGAGTCCTGCTCGGCCAGCTCCAGGGAGGGCCAGGGCCTTGGAGACCGCGGGGTGGGGGTGGACAGAGGGGAGAGAGAGCAGGAGCCAGTGGGCAGCTGGGCGGCGGGGCGAGGGGCAGACTCAGGCCCCCGGAAAAGCAGCAGGCCTCGCGAAGGGCCGCCCGCCAGGATGCGCCCCAGCCCGGCCCTGGCTGGGTGTGTCCCCACGGCCAGCCGGAGGTCCTGTGCAGGCCTCCGGGCCCCAGACCTGACTGGAGGTTGGGGTCAGATGAGAGGTGGGGAGAAGGAGGGTCTCTCCTACCTGGGCACAGAGCTGCCTGCAGATCACAGCCCGGAGCCTCCCCGGGGCCACCCTGGCCCCCGGCCAGGCCCCGAGCAGACCGGCAGGAGTGGCTCCTGACGGCCTGGGCTGGGAACCTCCCGCCCTCTGGGGCGTGGGCGCAGAAAGGACGGCTGCGAGCCCTGCCCACCCCCAAGTTCCCTCCATGGCCCCCACCACGGATCAGAAGCCTCTGTGGGTCCCACAGCCTCTGCTCACAAGAGGGGCCCCTCCTGGGGGCAAGACAGCTCCTGTCCCGGCCTTGCCCACATCTCTGGTCTCACTTCTCACCTCCTCTTGCTCACACTCGGGGCGTGGGGCATGGGCCAGACACCATCACTTTCAGTAAGGCCGTCGGAACATCACATAGGCGCTCTGGGGCCACCTGTCGGGGTCCAACCCCCAGCACCACCCCTCCCGGGGGCAAGTTGTTCCGTGACTCGGCTGCACCATCTGTACAGAGGGGACAACGACAGCTCCACCCCCCAGGGTCACTGTGAAGGGCAATGAGCTAGTGCCTGCAGAATGCTTGCAACTCTAGGCCTGAGGCCTGCACGCCTGGAGAGCCCTCCCCTCCCTGATCAGCACCCCCTTCAGCCTCCAGCCTGCTGTGGGACGTGGGAACCCTCCCCGTCTCAGGGCTGTGGTCCTGTCGGGCCCGTGGCACTCTGCACTGACACCGTCTGTTCATGGCCTACAGGATCCCAGAAGCTACGTCTCACTGGGCTCTGTACCCTCTTGCTTCCCAGGTGGCTCAGTGGTAAAGAGCCCAGCGGCTGACACAAGAGACCTGGGTTCAATCCCTGGATCAGGAAGATCCCCTGGAGGAGGGCATAGCAACCCACTCCAGTGTTCTTGCCTGGAGTGTCCCATGGGCAGAGGAGCCTGGAGGGCTCCAGTCCATGGAGTCACAAAGCGTATACAACACACCTGTACCCCTGAGCTTAGGGCAGTGCTGGGCACAGGATCCATCATTCATTAACCAACAAAGACTTACTGAGCAATCACTATACACCCAGTACTTTTTGAGGTGCAGGACACGTAACAGTTAACACACGGTCAGCCCCTGCGCCCTGGCGCAGCTGACACTCTAGCGGCCAGAACGGACTGACCAGCCCGTGAGGGGGACGCAGTGCGGGTCAGACAGAGGCAGTGCTGGGCGGGGAAGGCGCTGGGGAATGTTTTTAGGGTGGCACCTGCCTTCTAGAGTTGGTGGCTCCAGGCAGAGTGAATGAGTGAGCGGACGGGTGAATTACAAACGAGTGCCCCCGCTCCCCAGCAGCCCCAAGGGTCTCGTACACCCACTGCAAACTCCTGCAGCCCGACTTCCTGTGTTCACAGAGCAGGAAGTGACGTGGCGTGTAAGTGTAGTTACAGTCGGGAGGGGGCCGACCTTAATTAAGACACCGTTAATTAAGCTTTCAGTGTAGGCCTGGCCTTGGTTGCTAGCAAAGTTGATTAAGGAACTGATCCTGGACGCTTCACAACTTCCCCATTTCATTAATAAATCTTCTCCTGCTCACCATGTCATCCACCGTCCCGTCTACTTAGGGCTGGCTCCGTCTGTCAGAGCTCCCGGGTGGGAACCTGCCCCCTCTCAACAACAACAGAGTCCGGATGCCCAAGCTCTCTTTGGGGCCCAGGGGGTGGAGGGGAAGAGGCCACAGGACAGGGAGGCGGGGAAGGGGCCGGGGGGCGGGGGCAGGGCTCCGCCTGCAGCAAGTCTGTCCAGGTCGGCCGTGTGTGCAGCACACTGGGGGAGGGACGTACTGCCGAGCACGGGGCCGGAGGCCGCCACGAGACCTCAGTCCAGTGGTCTACCCTCCTCTGACCTCAGTCTCCTCCTCTGTAAAATGGGACCATGAACCCCTCATTTCACAGCCCGGGTGAGAACCACGGAGGTGAGGGGCGTGAGAAGCCGCAAAGCCCAATAGCGCGGCCCTGACGGTGGCTGTGGTGGTCCTGGGCTGGGGCCTCCGGGCCCTGAAAGTCAAACATCTAGAGACAGTCCATCCTCCACTCTCCAAGCCCAGGGGTCGCGCTGCAGGTGCCAGGAGAGCCCTGGTTCTGGTCCGCAAGTCTTTCTGCAAAACAGGTCCCCCCCCCCCCGACTTCGGCCACCCCCGTCCCCAGTCTCTCTGCAATTTCTGGTGCCCATGGGCTTGGAAGCGGCATGTGGGGGAAGCCTGGGTGTCCTGCTGCCAAACTGTGGGAGCTTGAAAGCCAGGGCGGTGAGGAAGGGCCCATGGTCACGGAGGGGGAGCCTGACTTGTCCTCCCCACAGTCCAGCCCCCTCCCAGGCGAGTGGGGGAGACAGGCATGGTTGGCAGGCCCTGCTAGGCGCTGTGTGTTCCAGTGCAGGCTCCTGGCCTCCCAGCAGACAGAGCGAGTCTGTACTGGTAACAGGGAGGGGTCCTGGAACTGGAATGGCAGCTGCGTGCTCACAAATCACAATCAGGCAGGACCCGGAGCGGTGCCGAGGGAAGAGGCTGCATCCGCGAACATCACCCACAGCTGAGCATCGACATCACGTGGGGAGAACTGCATCGTTCCTGAGGCTGCACCCCTCCCAGAACCCAGAAGCCAGGATCTCGGGTGGGACCCAGACACGGGAGTTTTAAAGCCTTCCCCAGTGATTCTAACGCAGAGCTGGGCTGAAACGCACCCCCTACCGCCCACACACACCCCTCGAGCCGGGGCACTCCAAGTTTCCTGGGGATTTGCTTAGCGTCAGCTGTCCATCTCTAGAATGGGAGTCCAGAGGCTGCCGCACAGATTCCACCTCGGAGACCTCCCTCCCCCGGGTTTCAAAGCCCCTGAGGCCAGAGAACTTCTCTGACCTCAGGCTCCCGGGCCCAGGCAAAGGAGGCAGGAGAAAGGGGGAGTCTCGGGGGTTGGGGGGAGGTCTGTCCCCAGCGACAGCGGAGGCTCCATTCCAAGGAAGGATTTATTATTTGTTTCCAAAAAAAAAAAGCAGGGGCAGGGAGTGAGAACCCGGACTGATCGGCTCCCATCAACAAACCAAGCCGTGGGCTTCTCCACTTAAAAGGCAAGCGAGCATCACAGCAAACCACAGAGCCCGCCGTCTTCCTCGCCCCGGGGCCCCACCTGGGCCTGCTGATAGCACCGCGGCGGGAGCGCCACCTCCTCTCGTCCAGCTCCACGAGCAAGCGTGCCGTCTGGCCCCGGTGGAGAGCAGTGGACGCCGCTTCACTCGGGCTCCAGGGGCCCTCATCAAGGTGTAGGGGGGTCCGAGGCCTTGGAGTGCCCCCAGGGTCCCCCCACATGATGCTCCAGGAACCCCTCCACCCGGGCTTTTGAGCCCTGGGGACTGAGCCCAGCCTGAGAGCCCAGCTCTGCCCTCTGACCTCACAGGGTCTGAGGTCACTGCACAGCCACCAAGTGCCCACGGCAGGAGGAGACTCACAGTCCCTGGTCCCAGAGGAGGGGTCCTGCAAGGCCAGAGACCCAGCTGCTGAACCCAGAATGCCGTAGAGCCCCAGAGAGCTGCGAGGGAAGCTGGCATCCTTATCCGACGTCCCAGGAGGCGCGGGCTTGGCTTTCCATAAATACCCGGACCCGTGATGTCACCGCCCCGTGCAGACGTTCACGGACTCTGCCGCGGGCCCGGGGCCCAGCAGACAGGTGCTCTGCCGCTGGCCCATGGTACGCCTGGGTGTTACGGGGTGACACTGGTGATCCCCGCTCAGGAGGGCAGGCTGGACCTTCACCCGTCCCCGGAGGGCACAGCACCCTGTCCCACCCTGACCTTCCTGCCAACCTTGCATCTGCCACGGCTGAAGGTCTGATCACGGCAGAGCCGGGCTCGAGAAGCCATTTCCAAATGGACACAGGAGGGCTGAACCAGATGCCAACATGGTAGCAGCCAGTCTGGGGACCCCATACACAGATTTGGGGGGCAATCAGCCCTCAGAGACCGAATTTCACAGCCCAACAGAATCCTGCTAACAGCCTCCCGCCCCCAATCATGACCACCGACAAACATGTCCACTGCAGGGGACAAATGCTGGCATCTAAGCCCGGTGGCCAGCTCCCTCTGTAAGCCACCTGCACGGCAAACCCCCCTCCCCCAGAGGGCCCGGGCTCCAGCTCCCAGCTGGGCTGCGGCCCTTCTGGCCTCAAGTTTCAGGCATAAACATGCCACAAATACTCACAAATAGCGTCTTCTGCACGCCATCCTGTCTGGAGGGGGTGGACAATTTCCCCTTCTCTCTCACTCTCCAGCTGGGAAGGCTCTATGTGGTTAGAGGAGCAGGGCGATGCTCAGGCGAGAAGTGGAAGGGAATAAAATTAAATCGCGGGCGAGTCACATTCCCGGGGGTGGCGCACTCCTCCGCGGAGGCTGGGGCAGGAGCAGGGGGTGGCAGTCGCGGGCTCCGGAGGACCCAGGCACGCAGGGCTCACATGGTGCCCGGGAGCCTGCGAGGACGTCGGGTCACCATGGTCGCCAGGCTGGGCGGGAGCCTGGCTTCGCGGCTACCTGGGACCACCTCGGGCTTGGGCCCTGCCGCACATCCGGGGTGGCGGGGCGCGGGGTTGGGGAGGGCTGGTGGGGGGGAACAGCATCCGGAGGAGGGGCCGGCGCAGAGGCTCCCCCGCGCCCCGGGAGCAAGGTAGTGCGGGCCGAGCTGGACCAATCGCCGAGGCGCTGGTCGCCATGGCAACCGCAGCATCAGGCGCGGCCGCCCCGCGGCGCCCTCGCTGCAAAGTCACCCAGCAGGCGGAGAGCGCTCCAAACCTGGAAATCCGTTGCTAAAATGCACGCCCTGCTGCTTCCCGGGGTGGTTTCTCTCTGTCTTTGACCCGGAGACGTGCGAGTCACGGAGTGCACGGAGCTGGCGGCCTGGAGTCAGGCCGGCTGATTCCCAGACTGGCTCTGCCTCCCAAAGGCCCTGAGACCTCGGGCAAGCTGCTTCTCTCTGCGAGACTTGATCTATGCTGCTGTAAAATGGGGTCATCACAGCCATGTCATGGGGTGCCAGGAGAGTTTACCACATAGAGTAGCCACCCCGGTGCATGGCTGGTCATCAATTGCCGGACATATCCTGGGGGCGAATCTCTGCTCAACTGTGGGGTCCCCTCATTCATTCACCCACTCATTTACTCCAACAGCTCAGGGACTGGCAACCCAATGTGAATAAGGCCACGTATATGCCCTCATTCATTCATGAAAATGCAGTGTTACGTTCTAGGAGGAAACAGGAGGTCAGCATGGTCAGCTATAATTTTGCATGGTAATAAGGATCAGGATGAAAATAAAGCAAAAGGTGGGAGGCAGAGGGAGGTGAGAGAAGGGAAGCCCATCCACACGGGGAGGGGGCGGTCAGAGAGGGCACACGTGGGCTGAGACCTGTATGGTGGAGGATCTGGGGAGGAGCAACCAGGCAGAGGGAAGACCTAGAGCCAGGATCCTGAGGCAGAATGCGCTGTGTGTGTTCGAGACCCACTGAGGAGGCCAGTGTGCGGCAGCAGGCGAGTCACGGCGCGGTGACGACGGGTGGTCGCTTCCATCCTCTCCCCACAGACGCACTTTGGATCAGAGTCTGTTTCCTCATTCGTAAACCAGGAACTCCAAACCTTCTTCATACATGTATCGCAAGTGAAGTCGCTCAGTCGTGTCCGACTCTCTGTGACCCTGTGGACTATACAGTCCCTAGAATTCTCCAGGCCAGAATACTGGAGTGGGTAGCCTTTCCCTTCTCCAGGGGATCTTCCCAACCCGGGGAACGAACCCAGGTCTCCCGCACTGCAGGGGGATTCTTTATCAGTTGAGCCACCAGGCATACATATCTATATAGACACACATAATATATACACTTTATACATATAAATTATTTACACATATATATAATTTTTATGTGCGTTATAATCCTTTTAACAACCTCAGTGAGATACAAGATTTTACAGACGAGGAAACTAAAGCCTGAGGTTCAGCACCCGCTGAGGGTCACACAGCTCATGGGCGGCACACCGGGGCGGTCTGACAGCAGTCTTGGCTCTTCAGCAATTGCCTAACTTCCTCGCTGGGTCGATTACACGAGAGAAGGGGTAGGAAGGCCCTGGCCCCTGGCTGACAGCTCAGAGGGCCGTTCTCTTCTTCCCAGTCTATCTGGGCTCTCAGATTTGCTGGGTTTAGGGGCAGGGCGGCTGCTGCATCATTTCGTTTCGTTCCTTCCTTTACAATGGAGGAAACAGAACTCAGAGAGGGCAAGTGACTTGCCTGAAACCACACAGCAACAAGTGGCAGAGATGGGACCCAGTTCTGCCGGCAGGCCCTCACAGAGGGTCGGAGTAGAGATGGGGCTGGATGACGGTGGTGGAGGGCATCTGGGACTGCTTGATGCTTCCTGAGCAGCACCTGGGAAGGACCCATGTTGCCCCAGCAGAGCCTTCCCTCCTGAGGGACAGGCTGCCAGATAAGTGGACTGACCTTGCCGTAGAACCCCCCCGACTCCTCTCACTGGAGCTGCATGGGGTTTTAATCATGACCCCTAAATAACAGCAGCTGCAACTCAGGGCTCCATGAGGCTGGCTGTGCTCCAGTTCCGATGTTCAGTGACTTCTCAGAGCCCCTCCCACCCCGAGGCGACTCACCTCCACGCAGCGGTGGAACCAAGACTCAACCTCCTCAGAGACGATGATTTTATCACGTCCATTTTCAAGAGGAGGAAACTGAGGCTCAGAGTGGCTGCAGGTGCAGGGCTGCGGGTCGGCCGGATGGCAGAGCTGGCCCCAGCGTCCCTTTCCTGGGTGTCCTGGGTCTTGGCCCTCGGAGCCTCCCTGGGGGTCACAATATCACCTGTACACCCATGGCTTTTGGACATGTCCTCCTCACAGACTTACACATGTGTTTCTTATACGTTAGTCTGTTATTTCAAAAAAGGGCAAACGAAGAAGACTCTGGAGTTCAGACACAAGTTCCAAGACTGCAGGTGTTTATAAGCCACCAAGGTGGGGTTGCTGGATGTCTGGTGGTCGGTGTCCAAGGCAGGGTCAGGTGCAAAGGAGTTTCCAAAAATTGTGCAGCTGATATTGCAGCTCTGAACTCTCACTAGAGATGTGCAGGCTCGTCTTGCTGGGAAGTGACGCAGGTCACCAAGCAGGGCCCATGACCAGAGGCGCAGTCATGAGCTCCAGCTCTGCCCGCATTACACCGAGCCTGCCCCTTCACCATCAGAGGGGGCTGTCACTCACTTTCTGGAGGTGGAGCCCGAGGTCATGAGCGGGCCCAAGGGCACACAGTCAGGAAGCGACGCTGCACCGAGGTTGTGGCACTTTCCTGACCGAACCAGATGCCTGGGGTGGGGCATGGGGGCCGTGGGCCTTTCCAAAGGCAGGCTCACCTCCCCCCACCCCCCTGCAGGCCTGAGACTGGGGCACAGTATTGGCGCTGGGATCACCCCTCACCCTAGCAGTCACCCACTCTCCTGGCTCACTCTGGAAATTCCTGCGTGCACCCCCTGCCCCCATCTGGCCACTGAGGACCCCTGGAAGTGACCCATACGGGGAGAGAAAGCAGAGGCTCAAGGTGGCGGGTCGACGTTTCTCACCCAGGACTCCCCGCCTCCACTGGAAAATTCCGCCCTGCAGGTGGACAGGCGCCTTCACACAGAGCATCCCGCCTGCTGCTCCGGCCGGTGCCCATCTGTGCCCCGGAAAGGAGCACACGGCCTTTGGCAGAGAGGGCGGGAGCACGGAGCCAACCGATCCTCAGATCGCAGGACCTTCCAGGCCGGGGGTGGGGGTCCCAGCATCCTCCTTCCCCCGGGGGCGGCATGGAGCCCCCACCCTGCTCTAACCATGGAAATGTGGAACCATGTGCATTCTGACTTTCCAAATCTCAGAATCACAAATCCTTCAAGGTCTGGAGTTGTTTTCCCCTTCTCACTGAAGCGTTACATTTTACAGAAGCAAAATCGTAACTGCACACGTAACATGAAAGGCTCTTCTCTAAACGAAGCTCCCTCGACCACTCCCCCAGTTTTCACTGCGCTCAGCTGTCTCCACTGACCTCCCCGCTCTGATCTGTTAGGACGGGCCCTTTCAGAACGTTTTCTGTGTCTTTAGCTACACACATGTGCCTACAGAAAGAAACAAGTATCATGAAGACCCTAAAAAGCAGTATCATGTTCAGTTAGGAAATAAAAATTGTGAACACCTCAAAAGGCATAAAGATGCAGACAGTGAGTCTGACGTCAGTTTTCCTGCAGAGCCAGATACCCAACAAGTGGCGGGAAAGCCGTGCCTGCGTCTAGGCTTTGCACAAACGGAACCACCCCGGGGTCGTTCCCCAGCACCCTCTATGCCACCTGGATGCGTGACGCTCAGAACGCGAATCCCGGAAGCCCTGGTCCACGAGCTGGGGCCTGTGCAGAGTCCCTGAACCACAGGCGTGGGCTTGGCTCTCGGCGCAGGGAGGGCCCCACTGGCTGTGGACAGCCCCTCACATCCTGAACCGCCAGCTCCCCACGCACAGGGAGCAGAGGTGAGGAGGAAGTGGCCACAGCAATGATCTCCGGAAACTGGGTGGGCTGCTAGGGGCCAGGCAGGGCCCCTCTGCAGGGCACCAAATGCCCGCGGTGCTCTATCCCCCGACCTGGGGCACAGGGTCCCTGACAGGCGGCACTTGGGCTGGGGGCTGGAGACGTGGGGACCCACCTCAGGCAGGCGGTGTCTGATTCTGCCCAGGCCTTGGCTCACCCACAGGGCGAGGGCAGGCAGGACAGGGGCCCTGAGAGCCCCAATCAGGAGCCCATGGGGGTACAGGAAGGAGTGGCCAGGAAGGCACAGGCGGGCCTGCCTCGCCGTCCCAAGGTCGGTGCGGGTGGCGAGGCAGGATGACCAGACACGGAGCCAGAGGCGATGGCCTGAGTGTGTCGGGATGCTCGGCCCCTCCCTCTCCCAACAGGTGCTGCACTCCTGCCTGCAGCTTCTCAGCCAACAGAGCAGCCAGTGGTCAAGCCCAGGAGTCAGCTCCGCCGCCGGCTGTGGGCCTCGGGGTGGGGGGCCCGCACGCGGCCTCGGTTCAAAGCCTCAGCAAGCACGGCAGGTGCCGAGCTGGGCGCCTGGAAAGTTCACGGAACTGAGACTGGGCTGGGGCCTCCACTCCCCCCGGTGCCCCCAGCCAGGCCGCGAGACGGGAGTGAGGGCGGGCAGGGCCCCCCAAAGCCCCAGTGGCTCACAGAGACCGTACCACAGCTCCCAATCCTCCCCTTGCTTCCATTGTTTGATTAATTTTACGTCTAAAGTAATTTTCATTAAAAAGCAAACCTTCCAGCCACTATGGTAAATTTCGTGCATCTGGTAGGCTGGTTACACCACAGGAAACGCGGCTTCCCTGGTAACTCAGGGGTGAAGGATCCTCCTGCCAGCGCAGGGGACACGGGTTCCATCGCTGGTCCGGGAAGATCCCATGTGCCGAGGAACAGCCAGGCCCGCGGGCCACAATAAGAGAAGCTGCTGCAGGAGAAGCCGGCTCACCCCTGCTGGACAGCGGCCGCAGTCACCACTAGAGAAAAGCCCACGCAGTGACACAGACCCGGCACAGCCAGTAAGAGACAGAACCATTAAACACGGTTGCGAAAGGGAAGCTGCCCTCCCGACACCCTCTCTCGGGCCCCAGCTGTCCGGACGCCCCAGACTGGGAAGCCCCAAGCTCACGCTGGGATGCGGGCAGGCGGGCTCTGCTCACAGGCTGGGTCGGCACGGACCGCCTGTGGTAGGTTCATGGTCACGTCTGGGCGGGGGCCCGTTGGTCCCTTTCGTGAAGGCCCACCGGCCCGTCTCAACTGAGGGCTCTGAGTGCGTGTGTCTGTCTGTCTTTGGGGATTCGGGCCGCTCCCTGGGGCAGGGCTGAGGTCTCTGAGGTCCGTGTGAGGGCGCAGTGCCCCGAGGGGCTGGTCCCCTCCTGGATCCTCATGGGGCGGGGCTCTCTGGGTATTTGGGGGCCAGGAGGGGGGCATCGCTGCCCAGCCCCAGCCCCCAGGCCGGGAGCGCTCCTGACTGCCGAGTAGCATTAATCCCCTACCCACTTGCTCCTTCATCCATAAAACGCTGACTCACGCCACTGTGGGGCCAGGCCCGGCGGGGAGGGCGGAAGGTGAGACACAGCCTGTGCCTCCTGCCTGGAGGGAGGCAGTGGGCTCTCGGGGCCGCGGTGGGCCTTGGGCCCCCTCCTGCAGCAACCCGGGCGTCCCCTTAGTGCCTGAGGCTCCGGGGGGCTGACTGCTCTCTCAGCTCATGTTCCGGCCTGGGACTCAAGCTGGGAAGAGGCCTGGCTCGACTGGGGTGCAGACTCTCCCAACCTGCACTGGAGCTTAGACCTGAGAGACGGGAACTGCCGCTCCGCCTGGGCCCCTGAGAAGGGGCTGGACGGGGAGCACGAGAGACAGGGCCCTGGAGTTGGCGCTGGAGCGTCTGGAGGCAGGCGCGCCTGAAGCCACGAGGTCAGGTGGGCCGATAACCCAGTCTCCCCAGGGCCAGCCCTAACTCCTATGCCTTTAACAGCTATGATGCTGACGGAGTATTATAATATCGAGCGACTGTTTGCCTGCACGTCCCACAGAATATCTGAGTGAGACAAGGAGGGGCGAGTTCTTGGGGAAAGGGAAATGGGAAGGAAAAACTGAAGTTCTCCGGATGGCAGCATGTGCAAGCTGAGCCTGGAAGGATGGGTGGGAACTTGTCAGGCCGACGGTGCATGGAAAGGCGTTCCCAGCAGATGGAACAGCATGTGCAGAGGCCTGGAGCTGAGAAGCACGGGGCGAGGGGCCTCC
The DNA here is from genome assembly GCA_935064755.1 of Tragelaphus eurycerus. NCBI lineage: Eukaryota > Metazoa > Chordata > Mammalia > Artiodactyla > Bovidae > Tragelaphus > Tragelaphus eurycerus. The sequence continues at coordinate 77,069,008 of CAKXYN010000001.1, read as the reverse complement.
GCCTGCGAGGGGCTCGGGCTTCTTCTGGGGGGACTGGGGCGCCGAGGAGGGGCGTGTGATGAGACGTTCACGGGGGATGGGGGCAGGGGGCAGATTTGAGGCTCTGGAGGGGGGCAGGCAGGGAGGCCTGCACACAGTGTCGGGAGGGGTGGAAGGAAGGGGTGTGTGCAGACCCTCGAGGGGGTGGGGCCTGGGGACAAAGATGACACTTGGGTTCCTGGCCTGGACGCTGGTGGCTGGTGGCACCGCTCACCCACCTGGGGACATAGGAAGAGACGAGGTGGGAGAGAGGTGACCGTCCCCCTGGCGGTCGGGGCCTGGGGGCCACTTATGAGCAGTGGCCAGGAGGCTCTAAGGGTCGGGCTGGAGGCTCAGCTCTGGGGGAGAGGGGAGGGTGTGACAGGGGTGTGCAGGGGAGGTCAGCAGAGCCTGGAGGCATGGACACCTAAGAGGGAAGGAAAAGCCAGTGACGGAGGCGGGGAGACCCAGGGAGCCCCCACGCCCTCCCAACCCGCGTCCTTCCCAGGGGTCCAACATCCTCCCTGTCCCATCATAGGGGCCCTGACCCCGCGCCCCCAAGGTCTAAGATAACACAGGAATAGCATGTCTTAGCAAACAAGAATTCAAAAGAGGCTCTAAGCCTCATGCTCATCACGGTACCATTTACAACAAGCACCCTAAAACAGCAAATGAAGGTCAGCGTCCCACGATCCCCGCCCATCATGGGGTTATCACGCAGCCTTCAGAGGGAATGTCGACTGACTATTGCTTAAGAAAAAAGACGTGGGCTCTCAAAGCGTGTCTTCAGTACCCACCTAAGAATGTGACCGAGACACAGCAAGAAGAAGGCCACACTGACAGCCAGCCCTGAGTACTGGTCACCAATCAACTTTGATTCCTTTCTCATTCTAACTTACTTTTCAGATGTTCTACCACATGAATTAACTATAATGAGAAAATGTATTATTACAGAAAACTTCCCAGGCGCCTAAAAGCGGCTGAAACGCCACTGAGCTGTCTTATCAGGCAGCGGAGCTGGGCCCTACAGGGCGCAGTGCGCAGCCCTGGGGTGGGATGTGGGCCTGGGCTCCAGGTCCCTGCTGCCTGCCTGGGGGCCCAGCCCCGTTTCCCGCTCTTCCCGTCTGGGGATGGGTCCCCCTGGCCCCCAGCAGAGGCTGCTCAGAATACCTCGTGAGTGGGCTCCAGGGTGCCTGTGACTCGAGTTCCCCAAAGGCAAAAGCGTCCCCGGGGCTGGACGGTGGGGAGAGCGCTGAGAAGTCAGCGCTGCGGCTCAGGGTGCAGGTGGTAGGTGCGGCCGCAGCCCCAGGGGCCTTAGTGGCTTTGAAGACTATTAAAGGCGCTGACTCGGGGGTCGTCACCCCGTTTTGTGGCGGGGGGAGGAGGGTGGGCCGCCGCTTGCCCCCAACCCCACTGTGAGACCTGATCTGAGGGCCCGGGTCCCCTGGGCTGCAACGGGCAGTGTGACCCCACGGCGCTCTGCCCCGAGTCTCCTCTCCCCAACCTCCAGGGGGCCACAGGCCCGTCTGCTTACCGGTTCATCCAGGAGGGGTCTGGGGTCTGGGGAGGAGACTGGTTGCCAGGCCAATGGGGGCCGGTCTGGCCAGCGGCCTGGGCTGCCGGGGGGCCCAGGCTGGAGGACTGGGTTCTCTGGTCACTCAGCCCAGAGAGACAGGACCGTCTGCTGGGATAAGGGCTGCTCCCGGGCAGGGGCCCAGCAGACTCGGACTCTGCCCACCCCACTGCTCACCTGCTGTGTGACCCCCAGCGAGGGACAAGCTGTCTCTGAGCCTCCATTTGTAGCCTGGAAAACTGGAAATGCAGGGTCCTCCCTGAGAATGGCCACGCGAGGGCTGCGGGATGGACAGCTCATGGCTGGGGGGAGAGGCCCGTCTGTCTCCATGCTCTGGTGGGGGGTGCCTGGAGGAAGCCGGGGGCCACCTGGAGAAGGGAACCAGAGCGCGTCTTCCTCCCGAGAACGCCAGAGTCCTGCTCTGTCTTGACTGGGGCTACTGGCCATTCTCCACGCTGTGCCGCTGTGGCTTGTACAAACACCAATCAGATGCTTGGGGGATGCTCAGAACAAAACCCGGCCCCCTGGCCCGGCTCCCCGACTCCGCCACCCCACGCACCTGCGGCCACTCGCCCCTCCCCCCACTCTGCCCCCTGCCCGGCTCCTGCCTCAGGACCTTTGCACGTCTGGTCCCGCCATCAGAGTGCCCCTCCTGCAGGCCTCATCTCACACCATCATCTCACACCATCCCAGGCCCCCTGCCTGGGCAGCCTTTCCTGCACACCCTCACGGACACGGACCCCCAGGTGCCATTTCATTTCATCCAGAGCATTTGAAAGGACCCTGCTTAATCGTTCTTTTTTTTCACCATCTGTCTTCCCTCAAGAGAACGTCGGGTCCACAGGGGCAGGGTCCCCTGGGTGGTCGTCACAGCTCCCTTCAGTGCACGGAGGGGGCCGCACATGACGCTGTGCTGTGCTTGGCTGCTCGGTCGTGTCCGACTCTGAGAGTCTATGGACTGTAGCCCACCAGGCTCCTCTGCCCACAGGAGTCTCCAGGAAAGAATACTGGAGTGGGTTGCCATGCCCTCCTCCAGGGGATCTTCCCAACCAGGGATTGAACCCAGGTCTCCCACATTGCAGGTCAATTCTTTACCAGCTGAGCCATCAGGGAAGCCCAAGAATACTGGAGTGGGTAGCCATGCCCTTCTCCAGGGGATCTTCCCCACCCAGGAATCAAATCAGGGTCTCCTGCACTACAAGTGGCTTCTTTACCAGCTGAGCTACCAGGGAAGCCCAAAGAATTGTCCACCAAAGGCAGGGATTAACACATGCCCTCAGCCACACTCCCTGGCTCACCCCCAGCAGGATCGGCAGAAAGGCAGGTACCACCCTGAAGCTTCCTGTTCCACACGCCTCACCCTTCACGGGTTTGGCAACCCCCCAGCCCCCAGACGAAGATTCTTCCACCAGTGACTCTGTGCCGGGTAATTACGTGCCTCCGCACTAATAATAGGTCTTGTGATTATAGTTTATTTGCTGTGATTTTAGTTAATGGACCAGATGGAATATTTGCATCTGGAAAGTTCCCCAGCTGTTTTGGGGACCTCCCAAATTTACTGTTAAAAGAAGAAAGCGCTCTGGGTGCAGGAAGCACCCCAGAGGGTGGGCAGGAGGCCTGCAGCCAAGCCCTTCATGTCTCTGGGGCTCAGTCTCCCCATCTGTCAAATGGGATAACACCTGCCTCGCAGGGAAGGAGACAAACAGCCCAAACCTCCATCGCCACGATGACCTTCAACACGCCTTTGTGCACTAGCCAAGTAACTGCTTTCTCTAACGGATTTTTTCTTTTACTTGAAGGCAGTTTTATTGTTATTTTAAAATATTACTACTGTTATTTGTAGTTTCATTTCTGTATCTTTGGCTGTGCTGGTCTCTGCTGCAGTATGGCAGCTTCTCACTGGGGCACCTTCTCCTGCTGGGGAGCGCGGGCTCCCGAGTGTGTGCTCAGGAGCTGCGGCTCGTGGGCTCTGTGGCTCCAGGGCGCGTGGGGTCTTCCTGGACCAGGATCAATCCCGTGTCTCCTGCACTGGCAGGCGATTCTTCACCCCTGGACCATCAGGGAAGCCCCTTGAATGTGTTTTAAAGGGAGGCTCTTTCAAGACCCTAAATGGAAACCAGGGCCGCCTGCCTGCCACATGCCTGGTGGGACCCGCCCTGAAGCTTCACACGGATGGGTTTGGGCGGTCACCATCCACCGCTCCCACCGGGTCGCCAGCTCCCTTGTCGCCCCCCGTTGCTGGAACCAGTGCCCCGCACAGAGTAGGAGCTCCCTCGGTGAAGGAAGGTCTGCCGGCAGGGGGCCCAGGGTCCAAAGGAGCGGGCCACCCACGTGCCAATTTGTTGCCCCGCTGTTGAGCGAGCACCCGCCGGGCACCTGCTGGGCGCGGGGCTACAGCCGCGACGGGCTGACGGCGTCCCCTTGTCCCCCCGGCCAGGTCTCACTGCCTGGCTCTTCCCGGACCCCTCGCCCCGCTCCCCTGTCTGCCTCGCGCCCCTGAGGTCCTGTTCAACCCGGGCTCTCTGAACTCCCGTCTGTTGACGATGCCCATGGTTATGCTTCCACCCTGCACTGTGCACCGACTCCAGCGGCCTCCAAGTCACTTTTGCTCAGACAGGCGTTGGGGAGGAGGCCAGCCCCGCCCCGCACCCTCGCCTGCTCCTCCTTGGCCTTCCTCTGCCGTCAATCGGCCGCCTCACTCCCCCCGCGGCCTCTCCTGCCCTCACAGCCCCGGCCCGCCCTGACCCTCCCCGCCTCCGCACCCCACCTGGGCCCCGGAGGACAGCGGCAGTCCCCGCGTCCCGGGTTCCCACCTATACCTCCCAACGGCAGCCAGACGCTCCTCTGGCTGCATGAGAGAGTACTCTGCAGGGCTGTTCAGCACCCTCTGGGGCCCCCACCTCACTCAGAGCAGGAGCTGAAGTCCGTGCAAGGAGGCGCCCGGCCTGTGTGGTCCCCTGACTGCCCCTCCTCACTCACTGCCCAGGCACAGTGGCCTCTTTCCCCGTCGGGCAAGCCCTCTGCTGCCCTAGGGCCTTTGCCCAGGGGGCCGTTCGGAATATATGAATATATACGCAGAAGCACCTCTGCTGCGCTGAGCATTAACGCCTCCCCTGCAGGTCCTGGGGGGCCTGGGGGGTGGGGGGCGGCAGGATCGCACAGCTGCAGAAGGGGTCACTCCAAGGCTCAGCACAGTCTGCAACTCCTGGCAGGAAACACGTTTCAGTACTTTAGCGAGGGGGCCACGCAGGGGGGAGCTGGCTTCCCACGTCTGACGTGGGCTTGGGACTGATCTCCAACTTGGATCCCTGGGCAGGGATCACAGTGCTCAGCCAGGGGCACGCCTGTGCAGAAGGACTGAGCCTGGGTGTCCCTGGCCCCCTAGCCACCCTGATGCACGGACAGTGCATGGGGCCACGCCGACCTTTCCTCTTGCAGCCAGACTCCCATCCTGCAGTCTCCCCAAGGGGTTCCCACCCAACTCGCGGCCATCCTGCCATAGGAGTGGGGCTGCGGACCCGCCCGCGCTGAGTGAGGGGTTGGCGAGGCCCCTGGGCAGGCAGGGGACCACGTCTACCCGGCCCCAGTCAGGCCCCAAACGGGTATCCTTAAATGAGTTTCAGATGTTTGCGTCTGGGCACACTGAGGACTGCCTTGGATGGCTTCCTGTAGTTATCCTTTTTCACATTTACTTAAAGAACGTATTCTATAATACATTTGCTGGATTCAGAAGCCAAAAGCGTACACGATTCATAGTGAAGTCTGGGCCCTCCCTGGCCCCACGGCCTCAGCTCTGTCCCACAAAGGCGGCCACTCCCATTGAGCTCTCTGGCAATCTTCTTGCCGAATCATTGGCTTTTATTTAAAAAAACAAGCAAGTGCGGGTCAAAGAATCTGAACAGACACTTCTCCAAAGAAGATACACGAATGGCCAGTAAGTGTGTGAAAAGACGTTCGGATCGCTTGTCGTCAGGGAAATGCAAACCTGCCCCCCCCAGCGTCAAAAATGGATGAGAAAGCAGGCTGGTGAGGGTGTGGGGCGGCGGGGCCCCCCACTCTGCTGCTGGAGACAGAAAATGCCGCGGATGCCATGGAAGACAGCCGGCCTGTCCCTCACGGGATACACACGCAGTGACCGTGTGACCTAGATCCAGGCCCACAAGCGCTGGAAACACGTCCACACAAAAACCTGAACTCGGATGCTCACAGCAGCATTAGTCACAATAGCCTAAAAGGGGAAACAGCCCTTATGTCCATCTGCTGAGGAGGGGTCAATAGAATGAATTATATACACACAACCAGTAGTAAAGAACCCACCTGCCAGGCAGGAGACATGAGATGTGGGTTCGATTCCTGGGTCGGGAAGGTCCCCTAGAGGAGGGCATGGCAATCCACTCCAGTATTCTAGCCTGCAGAATCCCACGGACGGAGGAGCCTGGCGGGCTGTAGTCCACGGGACCACAAAGAGCCAGACTCGCCCGAGGTGACTTAGCAAGCACGCACACACACACACAGCGGCACACGGTTTGGCTGCCACAGCTGTGACGTGCGGCTAGGTGTCACAGCGTGAACGAGCCGTGAAAGCACGGGCCGAGTGAAAGGAGATCGCACTAGACGATGAGGACTGTCAGAGTCCATTCACACGAAGTGCACAGAAGAGGCGGGGCCACGAAGGCAGAAAGTGAGGAGAGGCTGCGGGGGCTGGGCGGCATGGGGGCAAGGGTGACGCTAGCGGACCCGGGGTTTCTTTCAGGATGACAAGACGGGTCTAAGAAGGATGCCGGCGATGGCCACACAATTCTGAACACACTGAACACAGGGCACTGCGCACTTCAAACGGGTGAACTCATACTGTATGAATTACCTCACCCCTTCCTAAAAAAAATAAGCAAGGAAGCATAAATAACGTGTTCCCCCAGGTTTTCAGCACCCCGGTCTCTGCTGGGAGGCGCCTCCCCTGCCCAGCTCGGCCCCTGCGCCTGCATCTTCAGAGCGCTTATCCGCCTCTGACAGCACCGGGTTCGTGGCTGCCTGCCTGTTCTCACTCAAGTGTCAGCCTCCACGAGCACAGGGCTCTGTCTCTTTTAGTCCCCGATGTGTCCTCGACGCGCAGGACGCTGCTGGGCACACGGCAAGTTCTCAGACAGTGTCTGATGATCAGCCTGTGTGATGGATGGAGTTGAGCATTGCACCCACGGTGCTGGGCGGGACCAACCCCAGAACTTCCCGAGAACTTCATGGGAACGCCCCTGGGATCCGGGGTGCTCCCCAAGCCTCCTGCCCCGTAGGTGCTGGCTTGCTCACCCTGGGGCCAGGGAGCACATCCCCTGGCTCAGCCTGCTCACTTTCCTCCTCTCCCGTCTCCTCTTCTCTTGGGCTCCCTGGGAACAGCCTCCTGTGCAGAAGCAGGGGCCAGGGCTGTGGAAGGTCCTGGAAAGGCGTCGTGAGCTGAGCCCGCGATGTTCCAGGGCCCCGTGTGCTGGAGCCCTGCCCCTGCTGGGCTCAGACCATCGCTCACCCCTCTGTTCACATCCAGCTGGTCCCCAAGACTTGCCCCCTGCCAACCCTCCTGTGGATTCAGGGGAACCCCAAGGGGCTCGGTTGGGAGGTCTGCAGGGATCTTCCTGGGAAAGCCACATCCCGTGCAGGAGCTGAGGGTGTCTGGACCTCCCACCAGGCTCTCTTCTTGGTCTGAGCTCCGGTATGGAAGATGGTCAGGCATACGGCTTCTGGGTGAGGCCAGGGTGCGCAGGGCCTGGAGAAACTGGAAAAGCCCAGCCGGGATCAGGGCAGCTGGGGAGGCGGGCCTGAGACCCAGGGGGCAGGGCTGAGGCTGGGAGTAAACCAACTGCAAACTGATCTGTACCGTGCAGAGCCGAAACCGGCTGCCTCAAAGGGGATGAGCTCCCTGGCCCTAGAGGTAAGCAAGCAGGGAGACTTGGGGAGCGCCTGCCATCCCCGAGGACCGCGGATCCCAGGGATGTTCCCATGAAGTCCTCGGAAGGTCCCGCCCAACACCATGTGTGTAATACTCAGATACCCCAGCAGAGGGCAGCACTGGGCTGCCACGCAGTCGGGAACGGGACTCCTGTGCAAAACCCGGTACCCACGGAGACCTGGAGGCCTAGCCCACCAGGCGCCCCCTCCCCCAGCGGCGTCCAGACCCCCGGCCGGGCCTGTGGGGCCCGCTCTGCACCCCTGCAACAGGCCTCGTTCCCCGCTGCCGCGCCCTCTCCTGCCTCCGAGGGCCCCAGATTCCTGTGCTCCCAAATGCCCGTGGAGCCCCCACCACCCGCAGGGCTCTGCCCCCCTGCCTCCCCAGCCCCAGCGCTGGCTCCTTCTCTCACTGAGATCGTGGCCCAAACGCAACTGAAGAGGCCCCCTGGCCACCCCTGGGCAAGCTCACTCCCGTCCCCAGGCTCCGGTCTCAGGACCTGGTTGGTGCAGCCACCCCCGGCCAATCCGTGGACCCGCTGACCTCCAGCTGGTACCACACTGCTCCTGTGGGGGGCTGTTCCCATCCCAAGCTGTGCCCGGCCCTCTGATTCAGTGTCTTAGCAGCATCACTTAATCCACTTTTTCACCCAAGACGTGCTGGGGGCCCATCTGCGACGCTCTTGTGCTCCACCCCAAGTCTGACCCCAGAGCCCCAGGTTTAGGGGCGCACCCGCTGGCCACTGTCCCCTAGGAGGCCGCCAGCTCCCAGAGGAAGAGCAACGTCTGAGGGAGGGGCTCAACCTCGGACCCACCCTCAGGCCCCTTGTCTGATAACTGGGTGCGGTGGGGAGGTTTGCCCGAGGAGGCCATGACAGGGGACGGGCCTAGACCCCTGACCTGGGCTCAACGTGAGGTCTTACACAGCCCTGCCTTCTCCTTGGACCCAGAGTAGATGGAGAGACTGAGGACAGAGAGGCCAGGGGCCCGCCCCGCAGCCACAGGGCTGGGCAGAGGGGCGCAGGAGGGGCCTGAGCTGACAGCCTGGCCAGTCCTGCACCCGCCAGGCTGTGTGACCTGAAGTAAAGCACATGCCCTCTATGGGCCTCTGCTGGGAATTCCGGGAGGATGGGAGAGCTGACTGAAGCCTCAGGATGCATTTCGCTGGCTCGTGAACAGACGCCAGGGACACCACATCACACGCTAGGAGGCACGCGCCTGGCGCACGGCGGGGTTGTGTTGCTGGTCCATGTTGGTGGCCACTGTGACCATTAGTGGGAGCTGGGCGGGGCTGGAGCAGTCCCCCACACCCCCACCCAGGGTGCTTACAACCCTCCCGGCGACGGTGATGCGGTCCCACCCATTAGAGACGCCCCCCGGGACAGGCAGGAGCACAGGGTTGCGGGGAGGATGGCTGAGAGATATTTTAGAACCGCGTTCCCTGCTCACAGCAGGCCAAGCTCACTTCCTGCTCAATGATAATCACCGACACCCCACCACCCAGCCCCGCCCCAGCCATCTGGGGCTTTTTCTGCCACTCCCAGGCACTGGGCAGGCCCAGCGGGAGCGCTGAGGACGCAATCACCAGCCTTTTAGGAACTGGTGCTTGTAAAGGAGGCACAGACGGCTTCTCTCCAAGGATGCTGAGCGAGCCGTTCGGGGCTGGCAATTTGCAGAGCACGCCAGATGCCGCAGGACAATGGGGTCTGATTGGCAGAGGGTGGGAGGGGCCAGCAGCTGCTGCTTCAGAGCCGGGGAAGGCGGGGGCCCTGCAGGAAAATCTGATGGGTCCTGCGGCCACACGGTTCCATTCTATGGCCCTAAATAAAAGCGCTGAGCCAGCTGCCCCAGGGACAGGCCGGGCAGGAGGCTGGGGCGAGACAGGAGGGAGGGGCAAGATCCTCACGAGAACTCCGTCACCCTTTAGTCCATCCGTCCATCCATTCACTCGAGCATCAACTCCCTGGAAGGCAGAGAAGGACTGGCAAGAGCGCTCAGAGTCGTCCAGAGTCCACGGTTTAAACCCTGACTCCTCCACCACGAGGGTCCCTCGGCCTCACTACCCACAGCGGAGACCCGGGCTTGGTAGGAGGCAGAGAAAGATTCCTAAATGCCCAGCCCCGTCCTGGCGCTGAGCTGGCGCTTGCAGGATGCAGGCTCAGCTTCCCTGCCCTATTTCTCACCCGAGTCACTCTGACTCCTACTGGGTACACGCTGCATACCGAGGACAGTATGACACAGACACGAACAGAACCCCCAGCCGGGCCCCGGCTCTCAGGGAGTTCACAGAGGGCAGCAGCCAGTGAGGGGAGGCCTCCGGGTGACCTCCAGGCAGGAGTGGGTGCTGGGAGAGCTAGTCCCTCATTTAGTCACTCACCGCCTGTCCATCGAACAAAATGTCGCCTCAGACTAGGGCAGAGGGCACAGATCCTCCCCACCAGGACTCACAGTCTAGCAGGAATTCAAGAAGGTAGGAAGCTGACTCAGTAATCAGGGAGGCACCAAAAGGAGGGGCCATGGGAAGTGGGTTTTGAAGTATGCATAGGAGTTCCCTGGGGAGAGGGGACACCTGAGGAAAGTGCCCGCCCACAAAGGCAAAGCAGGAGCAAATGCACAGCTGCCTCCTGGCGCTTTGAACAACTGCCCTGGAGAGGGCAGCTCACTTGGCCCAGCCCAGAATCCTGTCTTCACGCCCCCGGTACACAAGCAACCCCAGCTGCCCTCTAGGACCTGTTCTGGGGCTCTGATTGCCAGAGGAAGACCTGCCATTTGTTGAGCGCCAACCGCATGCCTAAGGAGCCGTCCCTCAATGACCGAGGCCTTGACATACACAGCCTCCCCTCATCTTGGCAAACCTCTGAGAGGGTCCTTCTGGCTCAGAGAGGGGAGGTACCGTGGCCCCCAACACTGTGGGTGGGAGACAGCCGGGATTCAAGGCTGCGGTCTGTCTGACCCTGGACCACCCTCTCCCCCCGCCAGCAATCAGATGGGGCTCCAGAGCCCTCCCATCACTAAGTCCTCCAGATGGGACCTGGACTTTGCCTGGCCACCCACCTCGCACCCCTGGGACCTGCACCTGGGCCCCTGGCCACACCCCTGTCCAGATTTCACCCCACTGCCCTGCTCCAGACTCAGCCTTTCCCCCTGGGAAATGGGCCAGGCTCGCCGCTCCGTGCTCCCAGCACCCGCTCCTCGCTCCTCACACCCACAACTGCAAGATCCCGATAAACCATCTCTGGGCCTTTAAGGGCCTTTTATGCCTCCAGCCACGCTTTTCTCTACATTTTGATAAGCTGCTTGCAAAACTGGTGATTGATGAGCGAGAATGAGGAGGATGTGGTGCTGAACACTGTTTTTTTCTTGGGATCGCTTCTGGCTGCACGCTCAACTTTAAATTGATTAGCTGCGTGCAGCCTCAACATTAATTATCAGCCGTTTGTCACCAAGGAAGGCGGCCGTCCGAGCAGCCTGCTTCTCCAGCACCAGCTCCGGGTGCTAGGGGAGATGTCCGTTGGCCCACCTGGCTTTGGAGGGCCCTGGACATTTAGGGCCCCGAGCCCTGGGGCAGCCTCTGGAGGCCCAGACCAAGCACCCCAGGGTGATGGTGCACAGCTCCTGTCCTGCCCCAGGGGGCCCACGACATCACCTGACCCTTGGATATAGGGTCAGGGGACCTGGGAGAGTAGAGTCAGGGGACCCAGGAGACCCCAGGGTTTCTTTGTTCACTCGACAGACGCTGAGGGAGCAGCCATTACGTGCAGCCATCTCTCTGGCACTGCGGGGACAGCAGAGAAGACAAAGCTGGGATCTGGGAGGCCGACAATATACGGGGCAGTACGGGAGGTCAGAGGGGCCAGGGCTCTGGGAGCAGAAAGGCTGGTGGGGGGCGCGCGGTGACCCACTGAGATGCGGGGGGCAGGGAGAGGAGCCACGGAGATGTTGGAGAAGAGCCTTCTGGGCAGAAGGATCCAGGCACAAAGGCCCTGAGCAGGGAGCATGGATGCAGCGCTCCAGGGCCCGAGAGGAGGCAGCGCGGCTGGCACAGGGTGACGGCCGGGGCATCCCAGGGAGGTGGGGAAGGAGCCCTGTGTCCTGCGCCGATGGAGGGGATGGGTGGAGGCAGGACCAGGGAGCCAGGGAGACTGGGGCAAGAGCCATGGAGATCTCCCCCCACCCCCACTGTGGTCCGGGCCCTGAGCTGGTGGAGGTAGGAAGCAAGCGAGCACGGTCCTCCTTCCAGAGCGGGGCTCAGGCAGCCCCCGCCTCTCCTGTCCTGATACCACGCTTGCCCGACCCCTGGGCCTTCTGACATGCTGTTCCCTCTGCCCAGAAAACCCTTCCCCTTCTCCCCATCAGCCTGCTCCTCATGTTCCCGTCCTCTGGGAGGAGGGGTGACTCCTCCTGCTTGGCATGGCTCCCCAAGGTTAGGGGCTCTGCCCTCCAGAGGATGGAGTCTCAGCATAGACATGCCCCCGCGACTTCTTGGAGAGACCCACCTCTCTCAGAGCTGGAGCTGGGTCAGGGCCCAGGCCACCCATCCTCGGGTCAGTGCTTGGGGGTGAGGGTGGTGAGCGGTCTGTACCATGCCACCGAGTGCTGGTAAACCCAGCATTCCGGGCCACGTCAGGCCGTGTCTCTGACTGGATTCCTGCAGGGCCTCACGTTTTGTTCATCGATTAATTCTACCAATGTTTAGTGACCCCTGGGCTCGACCCTGGGGATTGGGCCGTGAGTAGCAGAGGCAGTGCCTGCTGCCACGGGGGTGAGTGCAGACGCTGAAGCCCTCCGCTAACAGTCCTTCGAGAGGGCGCCAAGCACTACAGAGGGGTGAGGGGGTGGCCGAGGATGCTCCCCTAGCTGAACCCGAAGAGCAACAAGGCTCCAGCCAGACCAGGACCTGGGGCAGGAGGGGTGCAGACAGCTGGTGCAAAGGCCCTGAGTCCAGAGGACAGCCCAGGAGCTCAAAGAGCTGCTGGGGGAGTGGGGGGCTTCAGGGGGCTTGGGGCAGAACGTGGGGGGAGGGCATCGGGGAGGGGGACTCGGGGAGCACAGTGTCTGGGGAGGGCATCGGGGGGCAGGGATTTGTGGGGCGCGGCAGGTGCACTGTGGGGTCTGGGTTTTATGCCTAATGCAGTGCGAAGCTGCAGGTGGGTTTCAAATGCCTGAGACGATGTGGTTTGTGCTTCTTGGAGCTCCCCTGGGGGCCGAGAGGGCAGGAAGGTGACCGGGCACCCACTGGGGGTCCCAGTGTGGGTGGGGAATGTTTGTGCCTGAGGAGGCGCTGATTAGGGGCCCAAAATTCTGGGGCAGAAGAGGGGAGCTGTGGAAGGGCGGCGCTATAGGCTGGAGATAAAAATCTGGAGGCCGTCTTCCAATGTCACTGTTTCAGAGACGAACACTTATAAAGTCCAGGAGTCAATGACGGCCTGACAGGCCATCATGCCCACCCAGATCCCGGGAGAGCCCTTCACAAGGAAGTGCTGTCAGGATGGGTCCTGGGGAGGGCGGGGGTGCCTGGGCACGGAGCTGTGCTCAGGGCTAGTTAAGGTGCCCAGTCCCAGGGCCGGCCTGAGCTGCTCCAGAAGAGCCCAGCCTGAGCCCCCAGAGGCAGGCGAGCCGGCCTGGGGCCCACGCAGCCCTGCTCGGACCCCAGGGGACCCCAGCGCGAGGCACCCATGTCTCACTGTCCGAGCGCGGTGAGAGCCCGGGCCCACGGCCACCCCTCGCTGAGCGTCGGCTATGCATCTGAGAAGTGGGCACAAAAGGACCGGCGTCCCAGGTTCTGTACAGAGGAGGAGGGGCGCAGACCTCGCTGCAGACGCCCAACCCGGGTGAGGGGGCAGGGCGACCTGTCGGCTGCCATGACGACGTCCCTCTCACATCCCAGCTGCCGTGGCCGCTGGTTCTCGCCCTTCCAGGCCTTGGCGCACGGTGTGTGATCATACAGCGGACTAAACAGACTCTGTGGTCCGTCCCACTAAACGTGAGCCCCAGGAGGGCCTGGGTTTGGGGCGGGCTGCTCAGGCCCCTCCTGCGCCCCTCTGCGCCCAGCTGCGATCACGCGTGACCCCACGGCTTTGCCGGGGCTCCGACCCCAGCGGAAACTCCTCTTCCTCCCCTGCTGGGGCCCAGAGTCAGCGCGGGGCCCTGGGGGGACGGGGAGGGGCGGGGGGCCCTCCCAGCCCTCCCAGCCCACCGTGTCCCCGCTCCCCACCCTGACAGGTCTGCTCGCAGAAGGCGCGCAGGATCGATTGCCCGGAGCCAAAGCTGTCTGCTCGCTCTGATACCATCAGCTTCCCATTAAGTGGATCAATAGCTTCCACTGGTTTCCAATTTGTGTTTCCAGAAATTCATCTCCCAGACACCTTTTTAATTAACCCCCTCCCACACACCCGGGACGCCCATAGATCATCCACCCCAGGCCCCGTCTGCGGGCCGAGGACCACGAGGCTGGAGCCTCGGGGGAGCTGCAGGTGGGTTGGGTCGCCGTTCCCGCACCGACGGCCTGAATGTCAACCTAGGGGAGGGCCGGGTCCCCCCGACGCAGAGAGACCCAAGGACCAGAGAAGTCTGGGCAGTGGCCAGGGCGCCTTGCAGGGCCAGCATTCTGCAAAAGCCCTCCAGACTGCAGAACAGGGGGTCTGGCTGGTGGGGGTCCCCCAGGGGCCAGCGGCTGCGGCCTCTGAGCAAGGGAACGGGGAGTGGCCCCAGGAGGGTCTGCCCCCGCACCTGCGGGGTCTCCCACCCCACGGGGCAGGGGCAGCTGCCCGTCTCTGTCAATGCTGCGTCCACAGTGCCCCGCACACAGTAGGTGCTTGGTAAATCCTGGCTACATGCACAGGAAGAGCTCTCCTTTCGTGCCAGGCGTTGTCCTAAGGGTCCCACTGCGTCTTCAACCCTCACCGCGATCCCCGAGGGGCACTGCTAGGTGGGAAGACTGCGGCACAGAGAGGTAATGTGACCTGCCTAAGGTCACACAGCTGGTGCGCGGTGGGGCAGGACGGGCCTGCCATCTGACCGTGGCCATCAGTCACAGCCCAGCTGACTGCAGTCACCTGTCCCTCCACTCCCCGCGCCCACCTGAAGGGCCGGCACTGTGTCCTGCGCCCCGTGTAACTTCATGACACACACTTCATGTAGACGTGTTTGTCGAGCGAATCAACGAGTGACTTCTGTGCTCTCTGCTTTCTCTGAAACACAGCACACTTGGCCAGTGTCGGGGGCGCGGCAAACCCGGAACACAGCAGGCTAGGGATAAAGGGGAGGGGAAGGGGCCATCCTCTGGGGGCCCTGAGGGCAAGCCCTCTGCTGGGTGCTCAGCAGGGGCCCTCACCTGGGGCCCTCTGAGTCCATGCCGAACCTCCCTCACCCTCAGATCCAGGCTCTCTGCAGTCTACAGGGTGGGTTCAGAGCCATGATTTTGTTCTTACGTGAAGTCTTAAAACCTTGTAGTAAGTGGATTACAGCTGACCCGGCTTCCCAGGTGGCGCCAATGGCAAAGAACCCGCTTGCCAATGCAGGAGACGTAAGAGACGTGGGTACGATCTCTGGGTCGGGAAGATTCTCCTTGGAGGAGGAAATGGCAACCCACTCCGGTATTCTGGCCTGGAGAATCCCACGGACAGAGGAGCCTGGCTGGCGGCTACAGTCCATGGGGTCGCGTAGAGTCGGACACGGTTGACGTGCCTTAGCACGCACGCACAGCTGACCCAGCATGCAGGCAGAAACCCACCGGGGGTCAGAGCTCAGCCCCGGCTCTCCCTCGTCCTCTCCCTCCCGGCCCCCCCCCCCCGCCCACACACACCTCGCTGTGGACTCAGTTGCTCTCAGGGACCTCAGGTGCCTGGGGTCATCACAGGCCCTCCCGTTTGCCCCTCACCTTTGGCCTCCACCACATGCTGGCCCAGACAACACTGGGTCCGCCTGGAGGGGAAGCCCTTTAGCCACCCCCGACACGCATGGCATGCAGGGGTCTTCCAGGCGCTCCCCCCCACTGCCCATTTTGTCCCTGTGGGTCCACATGAGGCAGAGCTCTGAGCATGTGCGTGCTGCATTTGTGAGACCGCTGACTGAACAAACATTGCGGTGGTCACCCGTCTCCAAGGCAGACGGCTTGGAGGTCACAGCCTGGACACCCTAAGGACACACCACCTCCCACAGCATTTCAAGCCAGTGTGAGAGGGGACGCCACACGCCAGCTCAAGGGCCCATGAAACCCCCCAACCATGCAGAGTTAGCTGGAATGATGGAAAGAGTAAACGACCTGGGTGTTTTTATGGAAAACGCTTAAATCTTAATGAAATGCCAAGCCAGTCACAATGAACGTGTAAAATGCCACGAAGCCAGCAGACCCATGGCTGGCTCGTCGCCGGTGCCTTTTCCACGTGGAGAAGGGGACCCCCAGACAGAGACTCCAGGTCTCCGCACACCCCCATGAGGTACTGAAAGATGGTCACCCAGGGGCTGAAAGGTCAAGCCGGGGCCAATCAAAGCAGTGAGCGGAGAAAAATAAAGCCAGTTCCCACCACCTCTTACCTTGAGCTCCAGACTCTCTAGAGACCACCCAGGTAAGTAAAGGCAGTGGACATCACCCCCATGACCGCCATCCCCGTAGCGACTACAATTAACTGAGTGCCTACTGTGTGGCCGGCACAGGTAGACACTTCCAACGTGTTTATCCTTCCCAGCAACCAATTCAGGTAAGCATCAGCTCCCGTTTATGCCCGAACAAACTAAATGGGCTCACAGAGGTTAAGTCACTTGCCGGAGGTCACACAGCTGGTGAGAGGCGCCGGCAGGGTTAGGACCGGGGCTTTGCTCAGATCTGAGCCGGAACCCACATCTGGCAACCAGTATAATGTCTGCTGGTGTCACGGTGGCTCTGACTTGGTCGGGTCTTTCAGCCTGGTTTTCCCAGGACTTCCACTCGTGCCTGAGGACTCTGCCACCCACTGCCGACCCCCATAATCCCGGGCTGATGGGCCGACACTCTGGGATCTGCTGGGCATGGGCATGGTGGTGGAGTCCTGGTTCACGGGCAGCCGGCGCAGACCCCAGCCATGGATTCTCCAGTTGCAGGGTGTGGGCTTTGAGTTACCCCTGGGCATGTGGGATATTAGTTCCCAGACCAGGAATCGAAATGAGTCTCCAGAATTGCCAGGCAGATTCTTAACCACTGGACCGCCAGGGCAGCCCATTAAGGACCCTTTTACACTCGTGTGAGTGGTTGTAGTGTCAACAAAGAAACGAAACCTTGATTTCCAGATAGCAATGTTATTGAAGGTATTTTGCCATCATAAGCTCTGTGGCAGGGCAGTCCTTGTTTTTATCAATGAGGAGTTCCTTCAGGAGCCTGCCCAGAGGCAGGGTTACGGTCAAAGCCCCTGGATGCTTGGGGAGACTCGACACGAATGCCCACACAGCGCTCCGGGCTGCCGTGAGCACGCTCCTGCCCACTTTCCAGCCTTGCACACCCAGCTCCTGTCTCACACGAGGGCGTCACCCCATGCCATTGCGAGCCAGTCTTGGTGGGAAGTGCCCTCCCTAGCTCGGGCGGGACTGGCCCGTCCCCCTGTCTGGAGTCCAGACCTGCCTGGCTCCCGGGCAGAGAAGCCAGGCTCCCTTGTTGGTCGAGTCTTCTCTGCATGGAAAGAGCTTCAGAAAACGCCACGGAGACTCACGCAGGGCAGGCTGCAGAGAGAGAAGCACCCTGTGATCGGGTCTGTACGAATCTCACGAGAGAAGCACGGGCCTGCAGATCTCAGAGCCCCGCTGGGGGGTTGGCGGGGAGGCACCCGCAGGGGATGGCTCCCCAGTTGGGAAGTGCTTGGAAGGGAACCAGGAGGGGTAGCGGGTGTGGGTGGGGAGGCCGTGGCCTCTTGCAAGCTTGGGGGTCCCACAAACAGCACATCCTTCTGGGATCCTGACCTCCCATGCCGACCTCCAGACAGCAACCCGGGCGGGCATGTGCAGAGTGCGGGCAGTGGGGGAGGGCTCACACAGGGTCCACCAGGGCCCTCGGTGCCCTGGGCTCCATGCCAACTTACGCAGGGGACCACTCACTCCGGGTGACTAGGCGCAGGGCAGCTTCCTCTCCGTCCTCCCCTCCCTCCTCTTGAGGCAAAATGTAAACAAACTTCAGCACGTCTGGAGGGTGGTGTGGGGGCCCACGGGGCTGTCCACCCACCCCGCCCAGGCCCCCGGGCAGCTGTTCGGTGCCTCGGTTTCCCTACCTGAAAACACCGCACCCACCTCAGGGGTTGTTATGAGCATCTGCGGAAGTTTTGCTCATATTAAATGCTTTAGAATGGTTCCAGGCGCACAGGAAGAGTTATATACTGTATAGATGGTTAGTTCCTTTTCCCTAGGTTTGGAATATTTTTTACTTTAAAATGTACCCCATAGAAATGTAAAATATACCCACAGAAACGTAAATTGGTACACCCACTATGGAAAACAGGTTCCTCAAGAAACTAAAAATATAACTGCTATATGACCCAGCAATCCCACTCCTGGGCATATATCCAGACAAAAGTATAATTCAGACAGATTCACGCTGTGTCCAGAGCAGCTAAGACACGGAAACAAGCTGAGTTCCCACCAGCAGGCGGTGGATACGACGTAACACACACACAGTGGAATATTACTCAGGCATTAAGAGGAGCGACCGATGCCGTCTGTAGCGATGCAGATGGACCTGGAGATTACACTGAGTCAGACAGAGAAAGACAAGTAGGTGATATCACTCACATGAGGAATCTGAAATGCGGCACTCATGAACGTAACTATAAAACAGGCGCACGGACAGAGAGAAGAGGCTGGCGGTTGCCGAGGGGGTGGGGGCGGGGAGGAGAGGAGCTGCAAGTCCGGTGTTGGCAGATGGATAAACGAGGCCCGGCTGCAGAGCACAGGGAACTGCCTTCAGCATCCCGCGATAAACCACGGGGAGGAAGAGTGAAAAAAAGCGTCACACGTGTACAGTAATCCTTGTGCCGCACGGCTGAAATTAACACCACACTGTAAATCCACTATACTTCACTTACAATAAATTAAGGATAGGGAGGGAGGTGGGAGGCGGGTTCAGGATGGGGAACACATGTAGACCCATGGCTGATTCTTGTGAACGTATGGGAAAAATGAACCCAACATTGTAATTAGCCTCCAATTACAATTTTTTTAAAAAGAAAACAAACAAAAAAATAAAGTAAGGAAAAAACACTCAACCATACAACAGCAGTCGGGTGGTTCCAAACGGGTGTCCTGACAAGTGTCTCCATGGGGTTCTGCTCCTTGGCCCCACCAAGCTGCCTGGCCCTGGCTCTCACAGGCCTGCGTCTGGCCCAGCCCCGCCCCACCCGTGCGGGCATCCCTCCGCCCTGAACCATCTCTGATTCTCCTTGGCTAGATTTTAGCCAGAGTTTGTTTATGTCTCCTGAACGCAAAAACGCTGCCGGATACCCCGTCATCTCAGGGACCTTCTGGGCTGCTAAGCCCCCGGACCCTGAGCAGAGGGAGGCAGCTGCCCCAGCCTCGCAGCTTGCCAGGTCCCTGCAATGCACAACCGAGGTCTGGAGATTTCCTCAGGGTGGAGCGGGGTGCCACGTAGAGAGGCCATGCCCACGGACCTGTCTTAGGGGGCTTAGCCCGGACCCTCTGGAAACAAGGGTGAGGGCGGGTCTGGGGAGTGACCGTGCCCAGCTGCCACCTCATAAGAAGAGATGCCGAGGGGGCTGCAGGGATGCAAAGAGGGGAGACAGGGACCCAGTAACAAACCAAAGGGAGCCCAGTCCTGCCTGCCCAGCCGGGCTGGAGGCCCCCTCCCTGCAGCCAGGTCCAGGGATCCTGACCTTGCCCCCAGCCCGAGAGCTGTGACGGGAACAGTCTGCGTGGGGAGGTCAGGGAGGGCTTCTCTGAGGAGGCAACACTTGAGCAGAGGTGGTCTGGACACTTCAAGGGTCTCCACTCCAGACACGGAAGCCTCTCAGCTGTGAGTCCGGCCACGGTAGCAAGAGTGTGGCTGGCGAGCAGGGCTGCCTGTGTGGCTTGGCAAGAAGGAGCGGGGGGCCGCCGGCTGGGGGTCCACGTCCCTCTCCCTGACTCACTGCACAGCCTAGTATAGGCCCCGGGCCGGTGCACGGCAGGCATGGGAGAAGAGGGGGCGTCTGAAGGACCTCAGGGAGCTCCTGGGAGCACAAGCCTCCCGACCCCCATCCTGTACCTCACCACAGGGCCGCACAAATCAGCATCTGATCTGCCCAGCTTCACATGCTGTTCCCTCTGCCCAGAGTGGCTGTGAATAACCCCGCCCTGGCCCCGGGCCGCACAGCTGCACGCGCCCCGGGTGGGACCCGCTGTCATCTCAGGCTCCTGCTGAGCGCCTGGGCCACGGGGACCCCTCCAACGCCATGCCTCCCTCCCTCCCCTCCAGGGAAGGGTCTGCTGCCAGCCCTGCTCATGGAACATCTGCACACCTGCCCGGACCTGCTGCCCACTCTCCCTCCAGTCGGCAGCTGACGGGCGATCGCCTGGTGGGGGGAGCCCCCAGCACCCGCCACCTGCCCCCTACCCCAACCCCACAGCATTTTCCCGGCCAGTGCCAAGGGAAGGGGCCCTCAGGGAAGGGATGAGGGGCCTCGGGTTGAAGGAGGGGTCCACTGGTACTCCACATCTGGACACATAAAGAACTAAAACTCAACAAGAAAGGCTCAAACAAGCCAACTCAAAATTGGCCAAGATGACCAGCACCCATAAGACAAGATGCTCAGCTGAGGGGGATGTGCATCAGAGCGTCAGTGAGACACCACTTCATTGCCTTACGTTGCCTATTGCCAAAACCCCACAACACCCACAAATAAGCAGACCTAAAGCGTTGGTGAGGGTGTGGAAAAACCAGAACACGCATGCACTGTTGGTGGGAATGTAAGTGGTGCAGCTGCTGTGGGACATGGCGTGGGGGCTGCTCAGCAGGTGAGAAAGGCCACCCGTATTCAGCAAGCCCACTGTGGGACACACACCGCAAGAGGCGGAAGCAGGGCCTCAGAAAGATATACGCACATGCATGCACAAAGACTCACGGCAGCTAAAACGTGGGGACGACTCACAGATATACGTGCACCCATGTACAAATGCTCACAGCAGCTAAAACATGGAGATGACTCACAATATATGTACACCCGTGTACAAACACTCCTGGCAGCTAAAACGTGGGGACGACTCACAGATATACGTGCACCCATGTACAAATACTCACAGCAGTTAAAACATGGAGACGATTCACAATATATGTACACCCATGTACAAACACTCCTGGCAGCTAAAATGCGGAGACGACTCACAGATATATGTACAAACACTCCCGGCAGCTAAAACGTGGAGACGACTCACAGATATATGTACACCCGTGTACAAACACTCCCGGCAGCTAAAACGTGGAGACGACTCACAGATATATGTACACCCGTGTACAAACACTCCCGGCAGCTAAAACATGGAGACGACTCACAGATATATGTACACCCGTGTACAAACACTCCCGGCAGCTAAAACGTGGAGACGACTCACAGATATATGTACACCCGTGTACAAACACTCCCGGCAGCTAAAACGTGGAGACGACTCACAGATATATGTACACCCGTGTACAAACACTCCCGGCAGCTAAAACGTGGAGACGACTCACAGATATATGTACACCCATGTACAAACACTCACAGCAGCTAAAACATGGAGATGACCCAGATGACCATCAGTGCATGACAGATTGACAAAGTGTGGTCCATGCATACAGCAGAGCGTCATTCAGCCTTACAAGCAGGACATCCTGATTCCTGCTGCTACGTGGGGACTGCAGGGATGTGATACTCGGTGAGAAAAGCGTCACTAAGGACAAGCACCGTGTGACCCCACTCACGCAGGGGCCCCAGAGGAGTCACGTTCACAGAGAGTAAACGGTGGGCGCAGGGCCTGGGAAGCGAGTGTTTCACGGGGACAGAGGGTCAGTTTGGGAAGACGGGAGGCTCTGGAGGTGATGCTGGGGTGGGCCGCATGACTGTGCGAACGCTCTTAAAGCCATTGACTTGTACACGTTAAAATGGGTCCAATGGTAGATTTTACATTACGCTGATTTTCCCAATAAAAAAAGTCAGCAAAAAATAAGAAGAAGCGTGAGCCCACATGAGCCATCTGATCCCTCCAAACCCTCCTTAAAAGGGATCCAGGGACTCGCGGGGCTCAAAGCTAAAGCTTCCTTAGCTGTAAACTTGCTTCTGCCGATATCATGAGAAACAGACGTTTAAACACAGTTCCATGGTGCTGGAAGCAGAGAGAGGGAGCTGGCTGTGGGGTGTGAACCGTGAACGGAGCTCATCTAATGCCTTGAGACCATTGCCATGTTGCAGTTCACTGTTTATAATTTAAAGCAGTGAGTGAAAGTCGCTCGGTTGTGTCCAACTCTTTGAGACCCCCACGGACTATACAGTTCATGGAATTATCCAGGCCAGAATACTGGAGAGGGTAGCCTTTCCCTTCTCCAGGGAATCTTCCCAACCCGGGGAATTGAACTGGGGTCTCCTGCATTGCAAGTAGATCCTTCACCAGCTGAGCTATTAGGGAAGCCTTTCACTTTCATAGTTCAAAGCAGAGATAGCAATAAACCACAAAACAGGCTTAAGGAAGACCAATACAATTCTGGGTTTTTTCCTCCAGTGACTGATGCTTATTAGGAAATAAAGGGTCAAAACCTTTCACGAGAGGAAGGAAACAGCAGCCAGGGGGCTGGCTGTGGCAGTGGCTTCTGGACCCCCGGTGGAGAGCACCTCCCAGGCGGGCTGTGCGGAAGGTCAGTGCAGAATGGGAGCGGCTGCTGATCCATCACTCACAGTGGGCGGCGATGGGGCTGATGACGGTCTGGGGGACGAAGTGTGGGCCCAGAACCCAGCTCTGGTTCCCGGGGGCAGCACAGCACTGCCATCGGCCCTGTGAGTACCCAGGGTCGTCTGTACCCCTCCCCACTGGCTGAGCACAGCGCCTCCCCCCACCCCGCTCCCCCCAATGCTCTGCAGCCCTGCCTGGGAGGTGGCCAAGGACTTGAGGGTGGAGAGGGATCCACCCCCAGCAGCTCTCGGCTCCCGTGGGAAGGCTCTGGCCTTTGAGGCACGCTCCTTGGAAGGCATTCTCTGCACACAGGCTGGCCGCCAGCCACTCCAGCTCAGGAATCAGGGTGTGCACGGGGCTGGCCGGGCACTCTGCAGCAGCAGGGACCTTCAGGGCCCCAAGAGACAGGCCGAGACTCTGTCCTTCTCTCCCACCTCCCTCCCGGTCTCCACAGAATCCAGGGACGCCCTGTGAGGTGGTGACTGTCACTGCGTCCGCTTCGCAGGTGAGCAAACTGAGGCTTTGGGAGGGTAATTCTGGCCACCCAGGTCTCTCCGATCCCAGCCTGGGTCCCTCATGCCGGCCCTCTCCCGGAGGATGGCAGGAGGGCCCTCGTTCCGGATCCCAGCTCCACGGCTCTTAGGCTGCGCACACTCAGGCAGGCATGAGACCTGTCTGGGTTACACGTGTGCCTCCCAAGGCCGCATGTGGCACACGCTCAGCTAATGCCAATTCTCCCCCTTCCCTTCCCGGAGGAGGAGCTGCTCTCAGTCTAGAGGGAGGAGGCGAAAATCTTGCAGTGTGGTCTACGATGGGGGACTGAGCAGAGGAATCTCGGGGCTCCGGGGAACGAGCGAGGACAGGGCCAGCGAGGAGTCCTGCGGGCAAGGAAGCAGGTCCAGCAGCCCCAGGTCCGGGGCCCCGGGGGCACAGACCAGGCTTCCTTCAAAGTGCCGCTAAACCAGCCGCCTCTATGGGGCTCCGGGCGGACCTCAGTCGCCGGTTAAATCCTAGCCTTCGTCTCTTAGAGCTCATAGCCTGCCAGGTTAGGGGTTACACCCAGGGAACGCCAGCTGAAACGAAGCTTACGCAGATTTAAACAGAAGGCAGTTTCGTGTAAGTCTCACCTCCGGCCTGTGTGGCCCCAGCGCCCTGAGGCCCCTGGAGCACAGCCCTCAACTCCAGAGGAGGACAGCACCTCCCCACGGCCACTGTCATCCTCGGTCACGGTCACAGCACCAGCTGCCCCTCACCCTGCGGCCACCACAGACTCTACACCAGCGGTCAGCAGGCCATGGCCCCCCGCCACGTCCAGCCGCGGTCTGTCTTTGTAAGTGATGCGTACATTTCGTCTAACTGCGGGACAGAGCGGCCCGTGAAGCCTAAAACAGAACGAGTTTGCTGATCCCCGTTCGACACTGGTCTGCTGGACTCCTCACGGCCTCCTGGGGGAGGCATGTCAGTATCTCATTTCAGAGGAGGTGCCCAGGGCTGGGAGAGGAACGGCCAGCCCCGCGGAGACTGGGCTTCTGGGCTCTTTCCAGCACGCAGCGCAGGGCAGGGCCAGCACGGGTAGCTGCTTAGTAACTATTTGCTGAATGGATGGGTGTTTGCTGATGGATGGGTGGGTGGTGACGAGGCTGAATGACAGTCCAGTGTGGAGTTTGGGGCCACGGGGACCTTCCTGGTGGCCCGTGAGCACAGGCGCTCACTGCCCTGGGGGGCAGTGGCCCTGAGAGGGCACACCTGTGATGTGCCCAATGTGTGCCAAGGTCTTGGGCAGCGGGGACCCAAGTGGACCAAGGCCAGCCCTGAGAGGACAGGGCACCAGCCTGGCCATCACGGGAAGCCAGGCAGGCACAGGACAGGCTGATTTTGCCTCTGGAAGATGGCAGGTTTGGGGGTCTGGGGGCCTGGTTTGGGGAAAGAGAAGGGAGGCGCCCTGATCTGCCAACAGTGGATCGCTAAGGGGGCGCAGTCAGGACAGGCGCTGAGCCAGGCCTGCCCAGCTCCCAGCTGCGACACAGAGGGGCCAGACAGGGCTGCCTCGAGAACTGGTGGTGAGCAGCCCTGCAGAACCGCGGCCCCCTCGGGCTCAGGGGACCACTGGGGCAACTGGAGGCTGAAAGGGGACCTCCATGTAAACTGAAGGCCCGGCCTCTGCAAGCTGGGTGCCAACCATGCACGTCACCCAGGGGCAGCAGGAGCTCCCAGCGCCTGCCCTGGGCGGGGCGCTTCCCTTCCAGCGGGGAGATGACAGTCTGCCTGACCTGACGGGGGTGGCATGCTGTAAACCGCAACTGCGCCCGGAGAAGGGGCCAGCCTGCAAGTAAAGCAGGCTGCCCAGGGGCGGCCTCGGCAAGAGGAGGCTGGTGGTGCAAAGGCCTGAGGCAGATGAGGAAGCCACACGGCGTCTGGGAGGAGGGCAAGCCAGGCTGTGGGCTCGGCCGGTGCAAAGGCCCTGGGGCAAGAGCTTGCCTGGAGCCCAGGGATGGCTGAGGCCAGGCAGAGGGCGGGCAGATGGCCTGTCCACCTGGGGGGCTGCGCAGGGACAAGTTCTGTGGCCCCCGTCGGCCCCTCACGGGCGAGGCTGGCTGGGATCAGGGGCCAGGGCACAATGGGGTGGGCTGTGAGGGCTGCTGCAAGGACCCCATCTCTGCTGTGAGTGGGCAGGAGTGAGCAGGAGGGGCCCTCTGGCTGCTTGGTGGGGAAGGGCCGACTGTTCAGAGAGAAGCAGGCAGAGCTCCGCGAAGAGCTCAGGGCGGCCCCTCACCGGGTCCAGTGGCTACTGCCCGACGCCCTGGGCACTGGGGCTCAGCACAGGCTCTGGGGGGAGCCCAGATCCCAAGTCCCCAGACCTTCTCCACTCAGCAGCCTGTACCCCGAAGTTCAGACAGTGACAAGGTCAAGGGTCATTACTGGACACCTGCAGCCCACAAAGCCAGGCTTCTGGGCCCGCAGCTGGCCCGCTCCTCAGACATCGCAGGGGCCACTCCCGAGTCTCCCTCTAGAAGGGAGGCCTGGCAGGATGCAGCCTGGGGCTTCTCGAGAGCTCGCACGGGACGGGCTCCAGGGCTCCCCTGACCCTGGGGCAGGGCTGGGGTTCACCACCCTCTTGAGTTTCATAAAGACCATTCAAGGCCCCAAGAGTGAATTTTCCCTAGGAAGACAATTACATGTCAAGTTAGACACCCACTGAGCAGATGATTAAGAAAAGGATCCAGCCTAGAAGGCTCCCTGTGGGCTGACTGCGAGAGGCAGGCGGGCACAGAGGAGCTGGGAAGGTGTCACCGATGGTGGCGGCTGCGGGAAGCGGCCGAGGGGAGGTGCTCGTCCTGACATCAGGGTCTCCCCGGCCCCGCAGCTGGTTTCAGAGCTAACACCGGCATCTGAGGGGAGGCCGGCCTTCTCAGTCTGCCGATAAAAGGAGCGTAACAGCAGCACTCAGGCCCAGCGGGGGAGGAAGCAGACATCCTCAAGCTGGGGGGCTTCGGGGGGATGTGGTCTGTGGCCCCCGTCAGCCCCTGGCCAGCACACACCCGGTGGGCTCACGTTGCCATGTGGGCTGGGGCCTTAGGAGAAGTTGCAGGACAACTGTGCCTGGGGCCGTCCCTCGACAAGACAGAAATCAGAGTGGCGAGCGGTGGCGGGGGTGCGAGAGGCAATGTCCTCTCCATGCTCGCTGAATTGAGAGGCTGCAGACTGGGGGCGTCCAGGCTGTGACGGGCGGGGGGCCGGCAGGTGTCAAGAGCTCCGGAAAGGGCTCCGGGGGGACTGTCCTTGGCGATGTGACTGGCCTAGGTCTCGGGGCCTAACCCTACCTCCTGACTCCACTCCCAGGCAGCCCCTGATGGATAAGAATTCATCTGCACTTTCCAGAATCTTATGCAAATGGAATCACACATTTCAGTCTGGCTTCTTTCACACAGCATAATGATTTTAGATCCACCCAAGTTGTTGCACGTACCAGCCGTTCATGGCGGTTTCCTGCCAAGCGGAATTCCACCGAATGGATGTAGCACTGCGTGACCGTCCACGCCTCAGTTCATGGCCCTTTGCTTACTTCCTCCCTTTGCTCTTATGAGCCGGACTGCTGTGTGCACCCGTGCACAAGTCTTTGTGCGGACGTGGCCTCATTTCCCTCGGGCATCGGGTAAATAAATGCCCAGGAGTGGAAAGGCTGGAGCATGTGGTGGGTACGTGTAACCTTTTCAGAAACTGCTAAACTGTGTCCCAGCGTGGTTACACACCAGCTCACGTTCTCAAAGTTTCAGATCCTCTGCATGTTCAAACACACATGCTACATAAGTCATCTTAATTGTTGCCCTCCCAACAGGTGTGTGGAAATACGTCGTTTCGGTTTTCATCTGTAATGAGACCAAGCATCATCCCTTCATTCTTGGTATTGGGAATTTGTGCCTTTTCTCTTTCTTTCCTGGGTTAATCTGTCTAAGGCTTCATTACCGTATCAATCGTCTCAAAATATCTGGGTTTTAGTTTCATTTATTTTCTCTGCTTCTGTTTCATCGACTTCCACTCCGATATTCACATTTTCTTTCTTCCACTTACTTTGGGCTTAATTTATTCTTAAAGAAAAAAATAACCTGAAATTTGTTTCTTAAGGTGAAATTTATTGAGGCGGTTTCTCCTTTCTAAATATTACTGGTATCTTGTGCCTTAAAATGTCCCTCACGTGCTGCTCAAGCAGCATTCCACAAATTTTCGATATGCAGTGTTTTTATTATTCAGTTGAAAAGACTTTGATTTCCTCTTTCATTTCCTCTTTAGAAATGTTATCTATTTTCCAAATATTTGGGGACTTATCCAGAAATAATTCTAGAAGTTCTTGATGTTTAATCAATTTCAGTGCATCACAGAACATACTTTGTATGATTTGAATTTAAGGCAGTTTTATCACACAGAACTTGGTCTATCTTGGCAGACGTTCCGGGTACACTTGAGAAGAATGTTTACCTGCCGCTTTGGGGTGGAATGTCAAGACAGGTAAAGCTGGCTGATGATGCTATTTAGATCTTTTATATCCTTATTGCTTATATCTACTTCTGTTCTATCAAGTATTAAAAGAGGAATAGCAAAATTTCCTATTATAATTATGGATTTGTATATTTCTCCTTGCGGTCTTTTCGTTTTTTTCCTTTATGTATTTCAAACATGTTATATAATGACGTAGGACTGTCATTGACCTGAATTGATCTGAATTGACTGAATTGGTCTAGTAATGACTGTGTCCTGGCCTTCTCTGTCCTTGCTAATGCCCTCTGCTCTGAGGTTTGATGTTAATATAGTCATTCCACTTTTCTTTTTGACTAGCGTTAGTTCTACATATATTCCCATCCTTTTAAGGCTATTTGTATCTTTATATTTAAAATATTTCTTATAGGCCGTAAATAATTCTCACTTTTTAAAACCATCTAATCTGAAAATCTGGAGAAGGCAATGGCACCCCACTCCAGTACTCTTGCCTGGAAAATCCCATGGATTGAGGAGCCTGGTAGGCTGCAGTCCATGGGGTCGCTAAGAGTCGGGCACGACTGAGCGACTTCACTTTCACTTTTCACTTTCATGCATTGGAGAAGGAAATGGCAACCCACTCCAGTGTTCTTGTCTGGAGAATCCCAGTGACGGGGAGCCTGGTAGGCTACCATCTATGGGGGTTGCACAGAGTTGGACACGACCTAACTGACTTAGCAGCAGCAGCAGCAATCTGAAAATCACCACCTTTTAACTGGGATATTTAGATCATTTATATTTACTGTGAGCACTGAAAATGACTAGGCTTAAATCTATTTTTCTTTCTGTCCTATGGGTTGTTTTATTTTTCTTCTTTTTCTGCCTCTTTTGGGGGGAATTATTTGAATGTTGCTTATGGTATTATTGTAGTTTTAATTCTCCATAAGTTTAATTTGGCTTTTTAAATTATCTATCTATACATAACCTGTTGAACACTTGGTTATTCACAGACACAGACATGAACATACAGTTGTAGTAACTATTTTAAAGTCTGCTAATTCTAGAATCAATGTCTTTTTTGGGTCAGTTTTTATTATTTTTTTTCACGTGTGTCATATTTGATCACTTTTTTAATGCCCCAAACTCTTCACTGACAGCGGACACAAAAGCATCTTCCCGTCTCCTTGTGAGGCCCAGGCATGGCGTTACCTGGTTCCCTTTGGACAGTTAACCCCGAGGCGCTGGGCACTGTCTCACAGACAGGGGTTGGTCAGCTGAACACGCAAAGGGGACCCTGTGTGACAGTTTCAGGTGGACAGCAAAGGAACTCAGCCATACATACGCATGTATCCACCCTCTGGTACATTTTTTAAAAATTGAAGTATATTTGCTGTAAAATATGTAAGTCATAAATGTAGAACATAGTGAGTCCCAATTGTAAATGTACTAGTCCAGTGATGGCTGTTATAAACGATTGGCCAGACGGCCCCTATGCCCTTGGTGCTGACTTTGTGCCTAAGAACCCCGGAGCCCACCGCCCTATCCGGTCCCTTCTGCTTCCCTCTCCCTGCTGGGAGTCTTGGCTGGTTCTCTGTGTCTGCGAGTCTGCTGCTTTTTGGTACAGTCACCAGTTTGTTGTATTTTTTAAAATTCCCCATATAAGTGATATCACACAGTATTTGCCTTTCTCTGTCTGACTCAGTGTATTTAGCCTAACGTCCTCCAAGTCCACCCAGATGGCTGCAAATGGCAACATTTCATTCTTTTTTTGTGGCTGAGTAATAGTCCCGTGTGCGTGCGTGCATGTGTGTGTGCAGTGTATGTATGTATGTGTGCGCACATGTGTGTATGCACGTGCACGCACACGTGTGTGCACATGCGCTCATGTGCATGTGTGCACGCACGTGCGTGTGTATGTGTGTGTCCCCCATATCTTCTCCGCCCTTTCATCTGCTGGTGGACACTTTGCTTCTCTGTCTTGGCAACTGTGAATAACGCTGCTAAGGACACTGAGCTGCGCGTGCCTCTTCCCGCTGCTGCTGTTGGTCTTTTTCAGATACATATATATATATACACACACATATATATATATCTAGAGGTGGAATCACCTGGTCCTGTGACAGTTGTACTTTTCGTTTTTAAAGAGACCTCCATACTGGTTCCCACAGTGCGTGCCCCATGCGCACCCCACCAGCAGTGTGTGACGTTCTCCCCCACGTCCTCACTAACAGTTGTCATCTGCAGTGTTTTTGATGACAGCCGTCTGACAGATATGAGGTGATAGATCACTGTGGTTTTAATTTTCATTTCTCTGATGATTAGTGATGTGGAGCATCTTTTCATATGCCTCTTGGCCATCTTTCTGCACTTCCTATTTGGAAAAATGTCTATTCGTTTCTCCTGCCCATTTTTTAATTGGGCTGTTTTTTGTCTGGTTCTGATGGTGAGTTGTATGAGCTACTTACATAAGCTGGATTTTAATCCCTTGTCTGTCATATCATTTACAAATATTTTCTCTCATTCCGTAGGTGGTCTTCTCATTTTCGTCAACAGCTTTCTTGCCGCGTAAAAGCTTCATAAGTTTAATTAGGTCTTATTTATTTTTGCTTTGGGAGACAAATCCAAAAAAAATTATTGCTACAATTTATGTTAAAGGGTGTCCTGCCTACATTTTCCTCTGGGAATTTCATAGTATCTGGCCTTACATTCTGGACTGTAATCCATCCTGAGTTTACTTTTGTATTTGGCCTTAGTGGGTGTTCTACTTTCATTCACGGAGCTGTCAAGTTTTCCCAGCACCACTGACTGAAGACACTGTCTTTTCCACTGTAAACTCTTGCCTCCTCTGCTGTAGATTGATTGACCACAGGTGCAGGGATGTATTTCTGGGCTCTCGAGCCTGATACAGTGATCGGTGTGTTTGTCTCTCTGCCAGTACTATGCTGTCTTGATTACTGTAGCTTTGTAGTATAGCTTGAAGCCAGAGTGATTCCTCTGGCTCTGTTCTACTTTCTCAAGATTGGCTATTCAGGGTCTTTTGTGTCCATATAAATTTTAAAAATATTGTCTCTAGGTCTGTGAAAAATGTGATTGGTATTTTGAAAGAGATTGCATTGAATTTGTAGATTGCTTTGGGGAGTATAGTCACGTGAACAATATTATTATAATTCTTCCAACCCAAGAACATGTGCTGTATCTTTTCTTCTCTTTGTATCATCTTCAATTTCTTGCGTCAATGTCTTATAATTTTCCAAGTACAGGTATTTCATCTCCTCAGGTAGGTTTATCTCAGGTATTTTATTCTTTCTGATGTGATGATAAATGGGATTGTTTCCTTAATTCCTCTTTCTCATAGTTCATTGTTAGTGTATAAACGTGTAACAGATTTCTGATATTAATTTTGTATTAATATGCAATTTTTAAAATCAAAATCATTGATGAGTTCTATTAGTTTTCTGGTGGCATCTTTAGGATTTTCTCTATGTAGTATCATAGATACTATCTCTATATAGTATCAGCAAACAGTGATGGTTTTACTTCTTCCTTTCCAATTTGGATTACTTTTATTTCTTTTTCTTCTCTGCTATGGCTAGGACTTCCAATACTGTATTGAATAAAAGTGACAAGAATGGGCAGTCTTGTTCCAAAGTTTAGAGGAAACACTTTCGACTTTTCACCATTGAGTATGACACTGTTGTTGCAAAGTCACGTCTGCCTCTTTGTGACCCCATGGACTGCAGCACACCAGGCTTCCCTATCCTTTACTATCTCCCTGAGTTTGCTCACTCATATTCATTGAGTCGGTGATGCCATCCAGCCATCTCATCCTCTGTCACCTCCTTCTTCTCCTGCCCTCGATCTTTCCAGGCATCAAGGTTTTTTCCAATGAGTTGGCTCAGGCGGCCAAAGTAGTAGAGTTTTGGCTTCGGCATCAGTCCTTCCAGTGAATGTTCAGGGTTGATTTCCTTCAGGACTGACTGGCTCAATCTCCTTGCCATCCAAGGGACTCTCAAGAGTCTTCTCTACACCACAATTTGAAGGCATCAGTTCTTCAGGGCTCAGTCTTCTTTAAGGTCCAACTCTCACATCCCTACATGACTAATGGAAAAGCCGTAACTGTGACTACACGGACCTTCGTCAGCAAAGTGCTGCCTCTGCTTTTTAATACACTGTCTAGGCTGGTCATAGGTTTTCTTCCAAGGAGCAAGCGTCTTTTAATTTCATGGCTACAGTCAATATCCACAGTATTATTGGAGCCCAAGAAAACGAAATCTGTTAATTTTCACTTTTTCCCCATCTATTTGCCATGAAGTGATGGGACTGGATGCCATGATCTTTGTTTTCTGAATGTTGAGTTTTAAGCCAGTTTTTCCACTTTCCTCTTTCACCTTCATCAAGAGGCTCTTTAGTTCCTCTTCACTTTCTGTCATTAAAGTGCTATCATCTGCATATCTGATATTTCTCTCAGCAATCTTGATTCCAGCTTGTGATTCATCCAGCCCAGCATTTCTCTGCATAGAAGTAAATAAGCAGGGTGACACTATACAGCCTTGACCTACTCCTTTTCCTGAATTTTGAACCAATCCGTTGTTCCCTGTCTGGTTCTAATTGTTGCTTCTTGATCTGCATACAGGTTTCTCAGGAGGCAGGTAAGGTGGTCTGGTATTCCCATCTCTTTTCCCATTCTTGTGATCCACACAATCAAAGGATTTAGAGTAGTCAATGAAGCAGAAGTAGACTTTTTTTTTTTTTTTTTGGACTTCCCTTGCTTTTTCTATGATCCACAGTATAATGTTAGCTATGCATTTTTTGTATACGTTGAGGTAAGTTCCCTGTATGTCCACTGTCTGGAGAAACTTTATCACAAACGGATATTGAATTTTAGTGAAAGCTTTTTCTGGGCCTATTGAAACAATCATATGGTTTTTATTCTTCAGTTTGTTAATATGGTATATCACATTGACTGATTCGCATATATGGAAAAATCCTTGCATCCCTGGGATGTGCCCCGCTTGATTGTGGTGTGAAAGTGAAAGTTACTCACTGGTGTCTGACTCTTTGCGACCCCGTGGACCATACAGTCTATGGAATTCTCCAGGCCAGCATACTGGAGAGGGTAGCCTTTCCCTTCTCCAGGGGATCTTCCCAACCCAGGGACTGAACCCAGGTCTCCTGCACTGCAGGCGGATTCTTGACCAGCTGAGCCGCCAGGGAAGCCCCGCTTGATCATGGTGTACGGTTCTTTTAATCCCTGTTGGATTCAGTTTGTTAGCATTTTGTTGAGGACTTATGCATCTATACTCATCAGGGACACTGGCCTGTAACTTTCTTTTTTGTGATCTCTTTGTCTGGTTTTGATATCTGGGTGATGCTGACCTCATAGAATGAGTTCAGAAGTGTTCCTCGCTCTGCAATCTTTTGGAACAGTTTGAGAAGGATAGGTGTTCACTCATCTCAAAATGTTTCGTAGAATTCACCTGTGAAGCCATCTGGTCCCGGACTTTTGTTTATTGGGAGTTTTAATTACAGATTCAATTTCATTGCTGGTATTCGGTCTGTTCATATGCTCTATTTCTTCTTGGTTCAGTCTCGGGAGATTGTACCTTTCCAAGAATTTGTTCATTTCCTCCAGGTTGTCCCTTTTATTGGAGTATATTTGTTTGGAGGACTCTGGTACTTCCTGGAGTGAACCTCGCTGCCTTGGTCCTCCGGGAGGGCCATGTCTCCTCAACCCAGGAGGGAGTTGCTCTATGTATTCTGTTTACTATTTGGATGCTGCAGGCGTCCCATTTGGTCTGAAGCCTAATCAGAACATCACATGGGTTTCGTTCTCCAGCAAATTTCAGGGAACCATAGAGGAGACTGGAAATTGATCCCACGTTACCGCAGAGACTCCCTTTACACCAGAATCTCCTCCTCATGCACCCAGCACAGTCGCCTCTGCTATCTGAATACAGGCATGGGGAGGGGGCTGAAGCTCTGCTACAGATAAGAAAAGGAGCCACGTGTATCTTGCAACCATCTGATATTTAAGTCTGATATCAATGCTGGCTGTCCCGATGAACTTGCGGTGTGGACATAACACGCTGCACGTCTAACCAGCTGTCCCATCAGCACCCGCTCTGTCCAGAGGGCCGGTGGTGGGGAAGGAGAAGCTGGCCAGGGGTCCGGTCATTCCTTCTGTCCAGGCTGTCTAAGGCATGGATACACGTGTCCCCAGAAGAGAGTGCTGAAGTCCACAGGAAGCGAAGTTTTCGTCAGTGTGAAATATCCGAGTGGTGATGAGCTCCCTGTCCCTGGAAGGGTGTAAGCAGGCACTGAATGACCAGGGATACTGTGGGGGAAGCTGAACCAGATGGCGCTCTCTGCCCCTTCCATGTGGCACAGATCCCATGATCTCGCTCAGGGAGTGAGAATCCAGCCTCATTAATTTGTAAACCCTTGCTCCTTGCTAGGAGTGTGTTTCCATGGAAATGCCAGTGAACTGCAGGGACCTGAAGCATCTCCTCACATTGACCCCTGTAGGCTTGGGTGGTGGGCACCCTTGGCACGACTGGCTCAGCCCTGCCTCTCTGAGGGGTCTACGGCATGCCTTATTCAGCCAGTTATATAACTGGCCGCTTTAAGGAGCCATGAGTCACACGGGTTAGCAAACTAGTTCAAGGTAATTTATGACTCTGGGATGCTTGGGTTTCTAAATACAACAGACATCTACAAATTGCAAAGGCTTCAACCTCTCTCCCCAAGGAGACAGTGCCTGGCTTGGCCAGGGTGGTGGCGCTGACGGTCCGCCAGCAGAGAAGGTCCAGGCACAAGCAGCTTGGCCTGCCCCGCTGGGGGCCCTTGAGACGCAGGGAAGACCAGACCCCCAGCCCGTCCCCCAGCCATCCCTCCT
Organism: Tragelaphus eurycerus; assembly: GCA_935064755.1. Classification (NCBI taxonomy): domain Eukaryota; kingdom Metazoa; phylum Chordata; class Mammalia; order Artiodactyla; family Bovidae; genus Tragelaphus; species Tragelaphus eurycerus. Next base: position 77,034,746 of record CAKXYN010000001.1, on the reverse strand, counting down.
GCCCTCACCTCCGCTGTGCATGCGAAGGGGACGAGGACTTTCGTCTCGCTCTGTGGTGGCCGCACTGCATTCAGAGCTGTCACAGCTCAGCTGGCTTGTCTATGCTGACAATATTTATTGTGGGAAGTCAGAGTTCAGGAGCAGAAACTCTGTAACTGGAAACTAACCCCTGCCCAGGGCCGCCTGTGAGCCCCTCAGAGGCCCATCTGCTGCCCCTCATGCGGGTCACCTTGCTGCTCAGCCCGTGGTAGGCTTCTCTCCCTTTGTCTGGGGGCACTGGGCTGCCTGCCATGCCCTTGTCTCCACCCACTCCCTATGCAGTGCCTGGGCAGCTGTCCACATCAGAGGCGGGGTCCAGTTTCCCCACCTTGAACCAGTGCTGCCTCCAAGACGTGCTCTGACCTCGGGTCAGCAGGTGGGCTGGAAAGGACAACTGAGCCTGTGCCGGGCACAGGCCTCGAGCAGCCTTGTGTGCCCAGCCTCCTGGGACCCTTGTACAGCACGAGCAGAAGCCCAGCAAGCTCCCCGGAAGAATGAAAGACACACAGTCCCGGTCACCATTGGCCCTGGTCACCTCAGCTAGCAGCCGGCTGGCCGCTGACCCGTGGCCGCAGATGGGCCCCCCTGCCCTGCTCAACCCCACACCCTTGCAGGAGCCCAGGAGCCTGCCCAGGCCGTGAGCTACTCAGCTAGTAAGTGGTTCTTGATGTGAGCTGCTCCGTGCTGGAGTGCTTGTTACGTAGCAGCACCCAGCTGATACAGGCGCCGCAGAATTCCAAACACACAGGTCTCTGTGCACAGGCTCTGCAATGCGTGGACAGGGCCTGGCTGTGGACAGATTGGCTGGCCTCAGGCTCTTGCCTCCTGGCCCTCACAATAGCTGTTGTTCAGACTCTGAACAAGACTGGACCTTGGGCCTCAGTGCACAGAGTCACAGCCAAGATACAAGCTTGGGCACCTGACGCCCAGGCTCCCCGGGGTACAGGCCCTACTCAAAGCCTTCCAGTGGCTTCTGCGACCCTCAGGGTCAAATCCAAGCACACAGCTCCCACCGGCCCTGTGCCCCCTCAGCTCCCTGTCTCCCACCTTCTCGCACCACTCCAGCTCCACGAGCCTCCAAGCCACAAAGCCCAGCCCCACCCCAGGGCCTTTGCGCTGGCAGCTCCCGGGGCTAGAATGCTCCTCCCGGCGCCCACCAGCTCCCTCCCCACTTCCTGCAGCCCCTCTCACAGTGCTTTAGCCGCAGAGCAGCCTGCTTCTTGTCAAAGGGCCCACTTCCCCCCACGCCCTGCTCCTGCTGGCTCTCCTTTCAGAGCACGGGGCATGACCTGGTCCAACAACGCCCAAGTCACGAGGCCTCCAGCGGGAGCCAGTGAGGGTTGGGGGGCGGTGAGGAAGGTCCCCCGGGGTCCACCAGGGCTCAGAGCCTGGGATTCCTGCTGCTGTCCTCTCCGCCTGGCAGCTGCCGGCCCCTCTGTGGGCAGTGACGGGCTGCAGCCTTGCCTAGGAGCTGGGCTGTCACTTGGCAGCACGAGCCTGGACGTACGGCCACAGGACGGTTGCTGTAAGCCTTCTGTGGGTGATTTTGTCAAAGATACCAGGACTTGCGGTGGCCCCAGAGGTCTGTTCCGTGGAGCATGGAGCCCCCACTGTGTGAAACACTCTAAAATTAAGGGCCCAGCATTCAGGGCCAATTCTCCCACCACAGGGAGCCGGGGCACCCCTACCCTAGAGCAGGCGGCCCAGCCAGGCCTGGTCATGGAAGAGAAGGACGTTCTCTATGGCCAGGGAGGCCGGGCAGGCCCAGGGCCCCCACAGATCCAGAGCTCAGGGGTAAAGCTCTGCTAGGCTCTGCGAGGGGGCACAGTCCCCCGGGAAGCAGGCTTGACCTGTCTTGGGGAGGCTGAGCCGGGGTCCAGGCCCAGGTCCAGGGGGCCTTGCAGCCTCGTGCGGGGAGCATGGGGTCTGAGGCCAGGCAGTGTGGCTGCACACGCTGGGCTGCCCTCTGGCCTGCTGCGGGGCCCTGGGCTCTGGGCCTCAGCCTCGGCCTGTCACACGGGCATACCAGCGTCTCTGCAGGGCTGCGAGGAAAAGCTTTCTCAGATCCAGGCCTGGAACGTGAAGCCGTCATCATCGTTATCTCTATAGGGTGAGGGTCTGTGGACCTCCGTGAGCCTCTCCTTGTGAGGAGCTGTCCTGGATTCCAGACCTTCCTAATCCTGTGGATGGTCATGGCAGAGACGGCAGGGGCTGGACTGAGGGCTTAACTCCGGATCGCAGGCCCGGGAGGTGAGGCCACCTCCTTTCCTGGCTCCAGACCTCTGAGTGGGCCCTGTGTCAAGGGCCCGGGAGGTGGGGAGGAACCAGAGGGTGGGGCAGGGTCAGAGACCATGACTCGGAACCCCTCTCGGCAGCGGTGGGGCATTCCACCAGGACAGCTGCTCTGATCCAGGCTGCAGGGTGACGGGTACTGCTCCCTGAGTTCCCCTTCTCGCTACCAGACCAGAAGCTGGAGGTCCTGCAGCGGCCTCACTGTCAACATGACACCAGGGGGATGGGGCAGGATGAGAAGCAGAAGCAGCGAGCAGCCCTTTGGAAGCACCTTTGGGGAAACATGGCAGAAATGCCTCCATGCCGGGTCAGGGGAGCCCACAGGAGCGGATCTGGGGGTCTCAGCCCTCTGCTGCAGCCGCAGACTCGGGTCTCCACCCACCAGCTCTGCTGTGTGTGGCCACGCTGCCAGGGGAAGGAACCCAGACCTTGCCTTCTGGAAGTCCCGGCCACCCTCCATCACGGGGTCACCCCACACAATCATCCCGTCATTACGGACTCAAACCCTCATCCATGCTTATGTTTCCACAAAAACATCCAGGAATCAGGACACTGTGCTTTCTGGAGCCCTCGCACACACTAGAAATTGCAACTGCAAAATGAAGGAGAAGGGAAAAAGACACAGAGAGCAGGAAGGCCCGTGGGGTGCTCACAAACCCCAGAGATCTGAGGGCCTCGGAACTGAGGACTTTTAGCCAAAAGGCTTCTAGATGTGAGACTGGAGAAAGGAGGCCCATTCAGTCAAGGGCGCAGGAAAGCTAGTATCCACGTGGGGAAATGAGCCTGAATCCCTACCTCACACCACATCCCAAGTCAGGTCTACACCTGCATTTGACTGGGAAAACTTGACAACTTTTAGAATAGTTTTCTGTGAGGAGTTATCTTCCTACAGTTGGGACTGGGAACAACTTCTTAAACAAGGAACAAAAAGCTCTCCAGGTTTAGGAAAAAACGGATAGATACAACTACAGCAAAATGAAGGATTCCTTTTTACCAGAAGACAGGAGACAGAGAAAGCACACACGGCAGAGGATGCGCACCTAGAAAACGGAAGTTCCTGCGAATCCACAGGAGAGAATGCGGAGTCAGAGGCCTGAGGCAGGCATCTCTGAAGAGGAGGAAACCGGTGCACAGATGAAAACATGAGACAAGGCACCGGCGGGCTCTGCTCGTGTGCTGGAGAGTGCGGCTGACATTCCGGCACCTCACTGTACGCCCACGAGACGCGCCAACTGTGAGGCAGCTGGCACCACCAAGGGCTTCAGAGGCAAAGACCCACGAGAACACATAAATGCCGGGGAGGAGAGAAAGCTGCACAACCGCTGTGAAAGCCACCTTGGCATTTGCTTGTAGGGGGCCATTCATACACCCTATAACCTCCCACGTTCCCTTCCTGGGCACAACACAGGGCGCACGCAAGCGGACCTCCTCGCAGCGCCATAACAGAGAGCGCGCCCAGGACCCCATATACACGGACCGGAGAACGGGGGAAGAAACTGTGGAGGGGCTCTCGGTTCACCTTCACACCAGCGGCAAACACCAGCTGCAGCTACACGCAGCGCTGTGAAGAGAGCCTGAGAAACGCAACGTGTTGACTGAAAACCGCGAACCTTGGAAGTCCACACGTGGTGTGCCATTTTTACGAAGCCCAAGAGCAAACAAAACCACTCCTTGTTTAGACAGATGCAGCAAACCAACACACATTCGATTCAGGACAGTGACCCTAGGGTGGTCAAGGCTCAAGCTATTGAGAAGGTTCTGGCTCTGGAGCTGAGTGGTGGCTTCACGGATGCTGTTCTACTATCCTTTATAGTGGACAAATGGAGAAGGCAATGGCACCCCACTTCAGTACTCTTGCCTGGAAAATCCCATGGACGGAGGAGCTGGTAGGCTGCAGTCCATGGGGTCACTAGGAGTCGGACATGACTGAGCGACTTCACTTTCACTTTTCACTTTCATGCATTGGAGAAGGAAATGGCAACTCACTCCAGTGTTCTTGCCTGGAGAATCCCAGGGACAGGGGGAGCCTAGCGGGCTGCCGTCTATGGGGTCGCACAGAGTCGGACACGACTGAAGTGACTTAGCAGCAGCCGCATAGTGGACAAAACACACTAAATATTAAGACAGGCAAGGAGACAATAGAGGAGGAACACAGCGTGGACCCAGACAGATCAGGTATGACTGATTCCTCGCCGCACACCTCACTGTTTTTCCTTTGTGTCCCCCATTGGTACTCAGAGGCCAGACCAGGAGGTGGAAGAACCTAGGCTTGTTTCTCCATAAGCAAGATAAGAGGCTGTGCCAGGAACGGCACATGGCTGGCACACGTCACACAGGCCTGCCCGCCTCACCCACGGCAGACATCACTAATGGATCACAACACTCCTTCACACGGAGCACACCTGCAGCTTAGGCCTCCTCGGCTTCACGCTCATGGCAGGCTGCCCGGGACGGTGGATCAGAGAAGGCCTCCTAAACCATGCCTGCTCGCGGACTTGGAGAGTCCAGCCAGCTCTGAGCCAGAAGGTCTGAAGCCCAGCTGGCGGGCCAGAGCGGCCCCGAAGGGCAGAACCTCTCAGGAAACAGTGTCGGTTTTGGAGCCAGCCCCAGCCAGCCCCGGAAGCGTGGAACGTTAGCTGCTACCGCGTCCAGCCCTGTGGACTCCGGTCTCTTGAGCCCCTTGCTGGCCGCCCACCACCCTCCTGGGTCTCCGTGCTCCCACCTGCCACGGGAAAAGGCTCACGTCTACCTTCTGGAAAAGCTTCCCCGGACTTGCAGCCAGCTCCCCAGCGCAGGAGGCCAGGCAGGATCGCCGCCCGCTCCAGTCCCCAAGGCACAGCCCCACTGAGCCCTGATCATCTCCCCACCACAGCCCACCCCACCCCCGGCACAGGGGCTGCACCCTCGTCTCCATCATGGCCTCCTCAGGCTCCAGGCCTTCCTTTCTTTGATCCTGAGCTCCCTCTATCTGGGGAAGGGTCCCCATCTCTGTCTGCTCCCTCCCAGCAGGAGTTAACTTCCCTCCTCTCGGGCCAGGACCCACAGGTCACCTTTCTCATGCAGAAGGCCTCTGTTTCTGTGCGTGTCTGTCCCTTTAGTTCAGGGATCCCCTCAGGATCAGCCTCACAACTGGCAGGAAATAAATAACACCACCAGGATGATGACAATCATTTCTCAGAATAAGTGGGCTTTCCCGAGCCGGTCCACTGATGGAATGAATGCCCCTGACACCAGGGAGGCGGGCGGTGGTGTTGGGGGACACACTTTACTCTCCTGCACGATGAGAAAATCAAGGGTCATGGAGAGGGGTGGCCTCCAGCGTCACAGCCCACCTTCCTGCCTTTTAGGGGCCTGGGGGCTTTCCTTCTGCATCCCAGCAGGGCCCTAAAGCCCCAAGCCTGTGTGGACAGGCCTCCCTCCCCAGCTCAAGGGATACTGAGTGACCAAGGTCACTAGTTCTTGAGCAGCAGGCTCGCCCTATTTCATCCTGATTCCCGCTGACTGTTTTAATAACAAGATCATACCAAACACGTGACAGCCAGCGACATGGTGTTTTGGTGATTCACCTCGCTTCTATTTTCTTCATCTTATGCAAATATTAAACAGCTGCTGGGGCTGTGGGCACAGGAAGCCTCAGTTTACTAGAAAAAACTGTCTGGCAGCTTCTCTGAAAACAAGGACGGGAGCTGACGGCACCGAGGCATCTCCAGTGAGCAAAGTGGCCTCCGGTTGCTCCATCCTGAACAAAGCCCCCCGCGTGCCCACCCTGGGCCCACCTGACCCTCAGGCCAGAGCGCTCGCGACATCAATGTACAGAAGGGCCTGGAACCCGCTACGATCTGCACTGTCCACAGACGCCACACTCTGCTCTTCACCTACAAAGGTACCAAAACAGGAGAGCTCTGTTCACAGTAACACAGAGGCCAGATGTTCATTTGTGGTTCTGGCTGTTCCTGGGTTCATCCTTTCAAGCCTTGGAAACACTGGGCACACTGCTTTTTGCTCTACAAATCCCACCACACCCCCAGCAAGCCCTACACCTGGACAATTCCACGTCCTCCTCCAAATCAGGCTGCAACACCCCCTCCTCCAGGTAGTCCCCCGTGCCTTCCCTCCAGCCGCTGTTACACTCATTTCCAACCAGAATGATCCAGTGGGTTCAAATGCTGCTACTGTGTGTGTGACAGGGTGGGTCTGTGGGCCCAAGGCCCAGGGCTGGTATTCACCCCCATAATCTCCAGCCCCTCAGCCTGGGCCCTGGCACATAGTGGGGATGGAGCAGGGCCTCCAGAAAGCATGAGCTAGGGACTTCCTGATAGTCCAGTGGTTAAGAATCCGCCTTTCAGCGCAGGGGTCGTGGGTTCAGTCCCTGGTCCAGGAATGAAGATCCCACATGCCCCAGGGCAACTAGGCCCACTGGACGCACAACTATAGAGAAGCCTGCAGCCCTCAACAGAAGACCCCGCGTGCTGCAGCGCAGACCCCGCCTGCCACGACCGAGACCTGACATAGCCAAATGCATAAATAAATAAACGATATTAGTTTTTAAAAACCCCCAAAGCATGACCTAAATACCTAAGCTTTGCCTTCAGGAAACTTACAGTTTAGTGCAAAAGAGCTAATGACAAATGAGATGAATTTAAGGTACTCTGAACATAGGTCAGGCAATCCTTCCCTGCTGCTGCTGCTAAGTCGCCTCAGTCGTGTCCGACTCTGTGCAACCCCATAGACGGCAGCCCACCAGGCTCCCCCGTCCCTGGGATTCTCCAGGCAACAACACTGGAGTGGGTTGCCATTTCCTTCTCCAATGCATGAAAGTGAAAAGTGAAAGTGAAGAAGTTCAGTCGTGTCCGACTCTAGCAACCCCATGGACTGCAGCCTACCAGGCTCCTCCATCCATGGGATTTTCCAGGCAAGAGTACTGGAGTGGGGTGCCATTGCCTTCCCTGATGACTTCACATTTAAGCTGAGATCTTACTGGTGTTAACCAGGTAAAAAGGTATAAATAACCTTCCAAGGAGACAGGATAAAGGTGGAAGGCAGCACTTGTGGGATGGGGTAAAAGCAAGCGTCCATGGGTTATGTGTCAACACTTAGGGCTGAGTTACGCTGAGTAACAAACGCTAACCCAAATCTCAGTGCCCGTCAGAAAGGCTTATTACCGTCATGCTATCTGCTCACATCCTTTCCCCCAGGACTTGGGCTGACGGAGCATCTCTGTAACAGTTCAGTTGCTCAGTCGTGTCCGACTCTTTGGACCCCATGGACTGCAGCACGCCAGGCTTCCCTGTCCTTCACCATCTCCCAGAGCTTGCTCAAACTCATATCCATCGAGTCGGTGATGCCATCCAACCATCTCATCCTGTGTCGCCCCCTTTTCCTCCCGCCTTCAATCTTTCCCAGCATCAGGGTCTTTCCCAAAGAGTCGGTTCTTCGCATCAGGTGGCCAAAGTATTGGAGCTTCAGCTTCAGCATCAGTCCTTCCAATGAATATTCAAGACTGATTTCCTTTACAATTGACTGGTTTGATCTCCTTGCAGTCCAAGGGACTCTTGAAGAGTCTTCTCCCACCACATCGTTATATGGATCTTCAGCATCTCCATGTGGATAATGCCATTGCCAAGGAAGAAGAAAAAGAAGTGGCACACGCCAGCAAAGGGTACTGAATGTGGGCAAATTGTAACTTGGTTCTACACCAGGCTTTAGATTTTGATGTGTGTCCCAGGAGCGATGGAAAAGAATTGCATAAAAATTTCCATTTTTAGTAAACCACTCTAGCCATAGTGAAGAGAGCCCCAAACTTGACTTTAGTGATGGAAGGACCCAGTACTCACAAACACCCCCAAAGAGATTTTCTATAGCAGCAGCCCCCTCTGCCACCACATAGGAATTAGAGCCCAGGGTCCTCAGGCACAGAAAACCCCAGACCCCCCTCTGCTCTAGGTGCCCTCAGCAGCCACAGAGTGAGGAGGGGTTCAGACGCACAGCTGTGTGAGTGTGGACTCGCCTGAGCCCATCCTGGTCCTGGGAGTGTGGTGGTCACTGTCCATGGTGCTCACAGGCGACGCGGCTGTGCTCAGACCCAGCCACAGGCTGTGAGAACAGAGGGGCTCCAGGATCTCACTTCCCCAGGGCTGCATTTTGCAGAAACGAAGAAAGCAGAAGGCCAGTGTGTGTGTGTTAACCACTCAGTTGAGTTCTGTTCAGTCGCTCAGTCGTGTCCAACTCTTTGCAACCCCATGAATTGCAGCATGCCAGGCCTCCCTGTCCATCATCAACTCCCTGAGTTCACTCACACTCACGTCTATCGAGTCGGTGATGCCATCCAGCCATCTCATCCTCTGTCGTCCCCTTTTCCTCTTGCCCCGAATTCCTCCCAGCATCAGAGTCGCTCGGTCGTGTCTGACTCTTTGTGACCCCATGGACTATAGCCAACCAGGCTCCTCTGTCCATGGGGTTCTCCAGGCAAGAACACTGGAGTGGGAAGCCACTCCCTTCTCCAGGGGATCTTCCAGACCCAGGGATTGAACTCGAGTCTCCTGCATGGCAGGCAGGGAAGCCCCCTGGGGGGAGGGATTTCTCAGGGTCACAAAGTGGGGAGCAGGGTGGGAAAGCACACCTTCAGATGCTTCCTTGGACAGAACTCATTCTCCCAGGAGCCTCCTGCCCAGTACTCAGAGCAACAGATGGGCCTGAAAATGCATGGCACACACAGCAGGTGCTGTGTGTAATAGAAGCTGGGTGGTGGTACCGTTACCAGGCAACCGTTACCTCAAGACCATTAGCCCTGCGGTTAGAGGTCCTTTGCCGGCACTACACCCCCCCCCCCAGGTCCCCTATGCTCGGCATCTCTTTCTCTTGCTTTGTGTGGCAAATAGAATCATGCTTATCTGACCACCAGGGCAGTCCCTGTCCATGGGGGAGCCCAAGAGCCTGGCCCTACCCCTATCCCCCCTACTGGGACCTCCTTCCTTTGGGCCTTTAAAGATCCTACTCCCCACCTGCTCACCAGAAGTGACCATGCAGAGACCTGCACTCAGGTTGGAACGAAATGGATCCACCCTGCCCTGTCCACGTCTCCCTTGAAACTCAGCTCACGTGCTCCTGTCTCCGCATCTTGGCCTCTGTGGCTGCCACAAGAGACCATGAACCCACAGGTCAGCCCTGGAAGGCACTTGTGAGGCGAGATCTGACCGCTGAGAGGCTTTGGTTATGAGAGACCTCGCCCTTCCTGCTGTAGAGGCTGCCCATGGTCCGGAAGCAGAGCTTAGGCCACAGTGAATCTGCAGCTGTTTTGATGGCTGGGGGCTTCCGGCCATGGTGGGGGTGGGGCGAGGTCCCTGAGGTTCTGAAGGCCCACTGTGTGCAGGCTGAGGAGGCACAGAGAAGAAAAGGTGGAGGTGTTCACAGACCACAGTGGACAGGCCAGCCAGGCGGACTGCATCACAGCACGTGAGCTGCTTCTATGGGTGAAGGGTAGGGGCAGGGCACGGACCCAGGTCTGATGGGGAACTGGTGAAGGACAGAGAATGTTTGCCTGACACTGGAGGGTGTGTCAGTAAGTTATGTGCTTGGCTGAAGTAACAGACAAGTCTACTGAGAGTGGCTTAAGTTACAAAGGTGTCTAACGTTTCACATTTAAACACAATATGAGAGACAGGAGGCCCAGACAGGGCCTGGGGGCCCAATAGTGTCATCAGTGACTCAGATGCCACCCATGTCTCTACCCCACCGTTACCAGAATGTTGGTGTTGTTCCCTCACGGATGCAATGTGGCTGCCTCTGCCCCGGCCATCCCAGCACTCAAAGCAGAAGCGATGGGGCACCTTCTTCCCTGTTGAGCTTTCTTTTCAGGAAGGAAAATCTCTCACAAAAGCCCCCGCCCTCCAGTCTCCCTCTAAATACGTCACTGGCCAGGACTGGGTCACGATCCTTTATCCTGACCAATCACTGGTGGTGGTGGTGGGGAAACAGTTGCCGTGATGGCTGAGACCACTGTGATTCCTCCATATCGGGCATCCACAGGAAGAAGGCGGGGTGGGCCGGGCAAAGGCTTCTAGCTGAGTAACCAATACTGTGCTATCACAAAGCAGAAACGGACAAGGGAGCTGAAGGTCAAAGACACGGGAACAGCAGAGGAGGAGCAGCACATGCGGTGGGCAGAAGCTCCAGGGACGGCCCGGGGGCTGGGGGTCGCCGGCAGGCCACTGCCCGGGCGTGGAGAGTGGCCAGGGTCTCCTCAGAGGTTTCACACCTGGAGTGAAGCAGGCTTGGGCAACGGGGAGCCGCTGAGACCCAGAGAGCGATGCCGGGGCAGGTGGGGAGTCACAGGTGTGCAGAAGCTGTCTCGCTCAGGAGCAGAGCAGAGCCGCTCCGTGATGGGCAGTAATGTCGCTAATAGACTGCGGAGGCCTCTGTTCAAACACATGATTGCAATTGACGAGAGAGAGTACCCGTGACCTTAAGTAACGTGTCTGCTGGGGCCGCTGCCCGTTTCTGGATGTCAGAACACAAACACTCCGCCAGTTCCAAGACAGCTGCGCTGGCACACTGGCTGCACACACACCTCTCCTCTCTCACCTGCACCTTGCCCGGCCTTGGGGTCTGCAGACCCCAGTGCATCCAAACCACCCAGTGTGGGCAAGGGAGACTGGCCTCCAGTCTACTGAGGAAAACAGAGGCTGGGCATGGGGGGTGCTCACTGGTTGGGGCGTGGGATCTCAATCCATCAGCCACTTATGATCCCAGCATGCTTGCTGGGTGGGGAGGCCTTTTCTCTCTGCAACGCTTTGCCGAGGCCATACGTGTGACCCCCAGGGACATGTCGTTCCTTCTTATGACATGGGTCTCCTGGGCCTGGCACGAGGAATACTCTGACACATGTGACTACAGTCGCTGGGGGCACACACGGGCAGCTGTGCTCAGGACTGAGAGCACAGCACCCCCAGCTAAGGTCCCCCAACGCCCAGGCAATTGTGTCCCGGAACTGAGGGGGCTTAAGGGTCAGGTGGCCATTTCCAGCCATGAGGGGCAAACCGTCAGCATCCAGGGAGCTCGTTTTTTAAATTAAATCACGAATTTACAACCAACAGTCAAGGCCCTCTGTCAGCAATCTTGTAACCTTCAGCCTCTCAGCTTTTATTTCTCTCTGGGACTACGTTCTTGGCACTAAACTGAGTCCCATTATGGAACTAAACACTGTCCCTTTCACGAGTCACCTTCAGTATAAGAGCTCCCCTCCCCAACTCCCCCTTCCTTCCCCTCGTCAACCCCTCCCCACAGATGAGCGGGGCTCTTTTAATGCAGTTCTGCAGATTGGTGAATAACAGGGTGCGCAGGGGCCTGCCATACAGGAGGGCAGGGTGAGTGGCGGGCAGGGATGATTCACCTATAAAAACTCAGCCGGCTGAAATGTCAGGAGAGCGGCCGCCAAGGGCTGAGACGTGCGGAATAAATGGATCAGTGTCAACCCAGCAGCCTTTGGGATGGCTGGCCCTGGAGCATGGCTCTAAGTGTGAAAGAGCGCGTTCCCCAGTGCCTGGACTCCCGCCTTCTAGAAATTGTGGTTGATATGCGCAGATGCTTTGAAACCAGAATACTGGGGTTCAAGGCTGGCTCCACCACTTGCTTAGTTCAGTTCAGTCACTCAGTCGTGTCTGACTCTTTGTGACCCCCATGGACTGCAGCACACCAGGCCTCCCTGTCCATCACCAACTCCCTGAGTTTACTCAAACTCATGTCCGCTGAGTCGGTGATGCCATCCAGCCATCTCCTCCTCCTCTTGGTTAGTTATTAAAAGCAAAAGGAGCCTCAGTTTCTTCATCTGGAAAATGCGAACACTTAAGTTTCTCCCTCTTAGGGTGGGGAGGGGATTGAATGGGGCGACAGTGGAGCCGGGGAGCTGACCGGGCCGAGGGTGGTCCCAGGATGCTGCTGCGGCTGCTACGGCCACTGTCTTCCAGGGCAGGGTCAGCTCGCTTTTCCTGTGAAGGCTCAGACAGTAAGTATTTTAGGCTGCATGGGACCTACGGTCTTTGTCCCAGGCATGACTCTCTGCTGCTGCAGGCAAATGCAGCTTCAGCTAACAAGTCACCCATCCTGCTCTCTCACTTTTTAACTTGAGATATAATTGGTACGTTGTTGATATTTTCCCTAGCAGTCTTGATTCCAAGTTTGTGCTTCATCCAGCCCGGCATTTTGCATCATGTACTCTGCACAGAAATTAAATACACAGGGTGACAATATAAAGCCTTAAAGCACTCCTTTCCCGATTTTGAACCAGTCTGTTGTTCCCTGTCTGGTTCTACCTGTGCTTCTTGGCCTGCATACAAGTTTCTCAGGAGGCAGGTCAGTGGTCTGGTGTTCCTGTCTCTCTAAGAATTTTCCAGTTTGTTGTGATCCACACAGGCCTCAGTGTAGTCAGTGAAGCAGATGATTTTCTGGAATTCTCTTGCTTTTTCTATGATCCAGCGGATATTCGCAATGTGATCTTTGATTCTTCTGCCTTTTCTACATCTAGCTTGTACATCTGGAAGTACTGTAGAAGCCTCACTTGAAGGATTTTGAGCATTTCTTTGCTAGCATGTGAAATGAGCACAACTGTATGGTAGCTTGAACATTCTTTGGTATTACCCTTCTTTAGGATTGGAATGAAAACTGACCTTTTCCAGTCCTGTGGCCATTGCAGAGTTTTCCAAATTTGCTGGCATGTGAAAAAGGAGGGTGAAAAGCTGACCTAAAATTCCACATTCAAAAAACTAAGATCATGGCACCTGGTCCCATCACTTCATGGCAAACAGGTGAGGAAAAAAATGGAAACAGTGGCAGACTTTATTTTCTTGGGCTCCAAAATCACTGCAGACGGTGACTGCAGCCATGAAGTTAAAAGACGCTTGCTCCCTGGAAGAAAAGCTCTGACAAACCTAGACTGTATTAAAAAGCAGAGGCATCACTTTGCTGACAAAAGTCCACAGAGTGAAAGCTGAGGCTTTTCCCGTAGTCACGTGTGGATGTGAGAGTTGGACCACAAAGAAGACAGAGTGCCAAAGAACTGATGCTTTCAAACTGTGGTGCTAGAGAAGACTCTTGAGAGTCCTTTGGACTGCAAGGAGATCCAACCAATCCTAAAGGAAATAAGTCCTGAATATTCATTGGAAGGACTGATGCCGAAGCTGAAACTCCAATAGTTCACCTGAGGCGAAGACCTGACTCATCGGAAAAGACCCTGATGCTGGGAAAGACTGAGGGCAGGAGGAGAAGGGATGACAGAGGATGACATGGCTGGGTGGCATCACCGACTCAATGGACTCGAGTTTGAGCAGGCTCCGGGAGATGGTGAAGGACAGGGAGGCCTGGCGCGCTGCAGTCCTTGGGGTCACAGAGTCAGACACGACTGAGCGGCTGAACACCAAGAACAGCCGTGGACCACTGATGTTAGTCTCAGATGTATGGTGTGAGCTGGTCTTTGTCCATACTGTGGCGTGATCACCGCAGTAAGTCTATTTAACATCCAGCGCTCAGTTACAACGCTTCTCCTTGTGATGAGAACTGTTGAGATCTGCTCTCTTAGACCTACTCCCTTCCAAACACAGAGCGCAGTGCTGCTGACCAGCGTCACCCGCTGCACAGGACACCCCAGGACCCTTCATTATGTGACCTGGAGTTTGTGCCTTTTGACCGTGTCACCCACTTCGCCTTCTCTGACCCCGCCCCTGGCAGCCTCCAGTGTGTTCTGTGTCTCAGGGAGTTTGGGGTTTTATTCGGGTTCCACGTGGAAGGGAGGCTGTATGGCATGTGTCTTCTTCCGTCTCACTTCCTTCACAAGCATAATGCCCTCAGGGTCCATGGCTGAAAACGGCAGGACCTCCTTTCTCTAACGGCGGGTTAAGATTTCACATACACACACATGCATGTCGCATGTTCGCATGTTCCCCGTCCGTTCATTTCTCTGTCGAGGTTGTCCCCGTGACCTGGCTGTTGTAAATAATGCTGTAGGGACGGTGAGGACGCAGGTATTTCTCAACACGGCGATCTCTTTCCTGCCAGATAAACACCCAGAAGCGGGTCTGCTGGGCCGCACGGCAGTTTTCTTTTCCTCTGTGGACTCTCTACACTGTTTTCGACAGTGGCTATGACAATTTCCATCCCATAACTGCATGAAGACCCCCCTTTCTGCACACCCTGGCTAACTCTTGTTACTTCTTGTCTTTGGGTGGTAGCCCTTTTGGCGTGTGTGAGGTGGCACCTCACCGTGGTTTTGATTTGCATTCCCTGGTGGTGGTGACACAGAGCATCTTTTCATGCACATGCTGGCCATGTGCCCTTCAGAAGAATATTCACCCGGCCCCTCTGCCCACTTCACAACTGGGTTTCTTGGTCTTTTGCTGTTGAGTTGTATGAGTTCTTGATATACTTTGGGTATCAACCCCCTATCAGGTACACAATCTGTAAGTATTTTCTCCGGGTCTGGAGGTGCCTTGACCTCTGCTTTCTGGAGGACGGTGGTCCAGGCTTGGGATTTTCCATTTTCACCCCTGTTAAATTGGTGGCGGTGCTGTGTTCTGGTTAAACGGCCTGAGGCTGGGATCACTACCCACTTTTCTGGGAGCCGGCTGCAAGGGGTGTGGTGGTGTAGGGAACGGTTCTCCTGAGGTCATCGGGCAGATGGTCACGGGCCCTGGATTCACATCTCCCAGCCTCAAAGTGATGGGGCAATTCGTAGAGGAGCTCGCTGCTGAAACATCGAGCGGGTGCTCTGTCCATTGTTGGAACAACCTGGAAGCCAAGTTGTGGGGAACAAGGAATTCCCTGGAGTCACGAAAGCTCGGTTGAGACCTCCTGGGAGGCTAAACCCTGCTCCAGGCCGCTGTCACTGAGGAGGGGAGGCCTCGGGCTGGCGCGGGGAAGCCGCAGGACCACACCTGCCCTGCTCGCCCAGGGTCAGCTCTGGTGCTCGTGGCATGTGTGCTCTGCTGGGGGCACATAAGAGGGTTGGGTCTCCGGTGGGGGCCACTGGCTTTTTCCTCTGGCTGAGGGCCTCCTGTGTGCCAAGCACAGCCATCCTCAGAGTCACAGTGGGAAGGCGGGGTGCAGAGAGGCCAGGGAGCGTTTCCGGGTCACACGGCCGCAGAGGCAGTGCTGGGCTCCGACACACCCCTGACGCCCGGCCCCCTACTCTCCTTTCCCCAGAGCCTTCAGGTCCCACACGCCCGCGTCCCGCAGAGAGGCCCAGGGATGGGCACCGGAGCCCCCCTGCCCAAGGAGCAGGGCCACCACTGTGAGAGGGAGGCCGGGGCGTCTCCAGAGTCCCCAAGGCTGAGGCTGCTCTCGGCGCGGGGCCCCGCGCACACTCCAGGCAGAGTCCAGCCCTGTCCTTGGGCATCGCTGCGTCCTCCAGGCCTGTGCTCCTGTCCCCATGGGGCTGGAAGCAGCAGCCACTACACAAGGTTCTGAGGGGCCTACAGGGTCCATGAAGCCATGCCTGGCACGCAGGGAGCGCCGTGGGGTATTAGTCTTATCTTCTCCTCTTCCCTTTGTTGGACGAGGAGGGGGCCCCGGACGAGGAGGGGGCCCCGGGGAGGGGGGCCTGGGCTGCACCCAGCTCTCACCCCACTCGCTATCCTGTCGGGGGAGGTGCCAGGCTGTGCTCTGTCCCCTGCCCCCTCCCCCCAACCAGGGCATCCGCAGTCCCCTCCACTACCCAACAACTGTCTTCCGGAGGCATCTCTGTGCCTCTTCATTCCCAGCCTGCCCGGCAGCCCCCTCCAGGAGTTGTTCCAGAGCCTCCTGGCCCTTGGCCCCCACACCTTCTCCGTGTCAGGCGTGGGTGAAGCAATGGACAGTCTGGAGGAGTCCGACGTCCCCGTGCACCCACGGCCTCGAGAGCCCCAGGTGGGGCTGGAGTCTCATTCATGCACTGATGTGCTCAGTCTTAGCACCTACTTTGCTAGGTGGTCACAGGGGACAGACAGACCAGGGGACAGCAGGACAGCTGGACAGAGAGAGGACAGACTGAGGAAGGGTGAGCTCAAGCTGGCCTCCTAACTCCTCTCAGCCTTGGTCTCCTCCTTCCAATGGGCACAGCCTGCCGTGAGGGGAGTGGTAGCCTGGCCCACTGCCAGACACCATTGTCCACGCCTCAGAAGCCAGAGCCCACTTACGAAAGTCTGGGGGTGGGGGGGCACCAGTATCATCACCCCTTTCTGCAGGTTGCAAATAGGCACGGAGATGTGGCATGACCCCCGATCGCAGAGCCCAGGCCGCCCAGCTCGGGGCCAGTGCCCATGCTGGCCTCCCCCCATCCTCCTCTGGGACCCACAGCTGCAGCCTCAGTGCTATTACTCTGAGGGGGTGGGGTGGGGCCGTGGGGGACCCGTTTCTCTGAGCACTGCAGCAGGGGGCCGTGCTGCATTCACCGCTGGACACCCAGGCCCCGCCCAGCCCGGCCACACGGCAGGGCCTGAACCAGTGTTTGCTGAGTGACCGCCTGACCGTCGGCATGGACCTACACCGTGCCTGGTGCTTCCTCAGCTCTGCAGCACGCCTGGCTTCACGGCTGTCACCTCCACTGGGCCCCTGTCAGGGACAGTCAGGGGACCAGAGCTGCTCAGCAGGGGACAGAGAGCCTCGGGGTGCCTGTGGCTGCCCCAAGGCTCCCCAGGGCCATCCCAGGCCAAATCCCCGGGAGGCCCAGTTGGCTCTCAGGGTCAGCAACGAGCCCCATCCCCGGGGGCGTGCACATAGGCGCTGAGGGGTGCTTCCTGAGGGCGACTCAGCATCTGACGGAGCGCTGGGGTCAGACTGCTTTCAACGTCCATTCCAAGCCTGCACCCCCGCCGCCAACACAGAGGCAGCCCTAAAGACACCAGCTGTGCGGCCTGGATTAGAGCGGGTTCCCTGCTGTGTGACCAGGGCAGCAAGTGCCCGCTAGGCCTCAGTGTCCTCATCTGTAATAAAGAACTACTAACAGGGCCTGAGCAGGGCTCACTAAACTGCTCTCACCACCATCCCCATCATCCCAGAGAAAGGGGGTGGAGGCTACAGGGACAGGGTCACATGCCCCAACTCCCCACACCTCTGAGCCACCGTGCATGCTGTTCCACCAAGCGCACCCACACCCTTCCCTGTCCTGACCAGATCACCCCGTGGTGATGCTTCAAGGCCCCCAGACCCTAGCCCACCTTCCCCACCAGATGTGTCCCTACTTCACCTCAAAGCCCCTCACCTCCTGGCCTCCTCATCTGGGATTATTCTGTCTCTCATGGACAGACACCCAGGCTCCCTCCTCACAGTCCCCCGAGCCCTGGACCTGGGACCAAGTACACAGCAGGTGCTCAAGGCAAGCTTTCTATGAATACATCCTATTTTAAGCCAGCCTGACATGACACTTTGTAATCACTTAAACAAATGAACACATCAACTGTACAGTTTTTTTTTGTTTGTTTGTTTTTTACCATATCTTCAATCTGTTGACTAATGTATGGGCTTTCCTGGTGGCTCATTGGTAAAGAATCCATCTTCAATGCAGGAGACGTAGGAGACACAGGTTGGATCCCTGGGTTGGGAAGATCCCCTGGAGAAGGGAATGGCAACCCACTTCGGTATTCTTGTCTGGAAAATCCCAGGGACAGAGGAGCCTGGCAAGCTATAGTCCATGGGGTTGCAAAGACCTGGACACGACTTGATCATGCACAATCAGTTGTTAGGGTTCCTCTCCCTCAAAATCAGAGGCCATGACTACAGGAGACATAAGGAGTTAAACAGGACTGGACACCCAGGAGGCCCTACAGATCCATCTCCACAGAGAGACAGCTCAGACCAAGGCTCGACCAAGTTCTAGCCTCTGCTTTCATACCGTGCATGGAATTTGGTTGGTTTTTCAAATTAAGCTTTTATACTTGTCAGCCTAGCAGGGAAGTTGTCATTTCCGAACTCATTTTTCCAGCAATAATCAAGTTACACCACGCGTGAGACGGCCTGTTCCCTGAGTTATTTAATTAGAATCTGCAGCTATTAGCCGGGAAGGAGTCGGTGCAGCATATTTCAAAACAACCTACAGCTCTGGGAAGGGGTGGGGGTGGTGCCCCTGGAAGATGTCAGCTCCTGACTCCTCCAGTCGGGAGCATCAATCTTCCCGCCGTAAATTTCCGGAGAAGCACCCAGAGGGGAGAGTGGGCTGGAGCTGAGCCTGGCTGTCACCCACGGGAGGAAGGGCTGGAAACATCAAGAGAGCCATGGTCCTGAGAGAGGCTAGACCCAAGGGAACGAGAAATGTCCCCTGAGGACTGCTGCTTGGGCCAGGATAAGGCTCAGAGATTGTAACAGAGAGCCCCACAGCTGAGTGGCAAATGGAAGCACCCATCCTTCCCACTGGGTCTGGAGGCAGACAGTCCAGGGCTGGTCCCTGAAGCTCGTCGTCCCTGAGGAGTGGCTCGTCTACATGGGGGCAGGATGAGAGCCAGCCTCAGAGCTCCTGCTCCCAGGGGCTCAACCGAGGGAGAAGCAGCAGGAGCCAGCGTCTCCCTGCTAGGACACATTCTAGAGGCTCTACAAATCTCCTCCCTTCCTGTCCTGAAGGAAGGGAGCTTCACACGGCCAGCCTCGCTGCAGAGATGGGAATCCTTTATTCCTGGGCGGCTGTGTGGCCAGCTAAGAGTTGGTATTCAGTGCTCTGGGAAGTGGACAAGACTATTGGGAGCCTCAGGGACCCCTCAGCCCCACCCCTTCTAATGTTCTGCCCACCACCCCACCCATCTCTACCTGAGGTCCTATTTTATGAGACTGTCGTGTGGACCAGACAAACCTCATTAAGCAATTCATAATTCAGGAACCAGCTACATACCCTGGGCTTCTGGCTGCTGTTGAGTTTTGTTGGCAAATTGCTGGTGGGGATCCCTAAGGGACCGAGGTTCCCCCGCCCTGCCGAACGCCCTGGGCACCTCTGGCCAGATGTGTCCTGTCCAGTGGCAGGCAGCTGTCTCCCCGTTCACGGCTACCCCACTCCTCAGGAAAAGCCCATAGCCCTCCCTGAGAGACTGAGCTTGCACTAATGCGGGTGGGCAGCGGCAGCCGTGGCCCAGCCCAGGCCCGGGGCTCACGGGAGAGGAGGCGACAGCCTCGGGAGGGCCCTGAGCCTCCAGCATCAGAGCTGCTGCTCCCAGGCCCTGAGCTGGGGGGCGTGAGTTTGGAGCCCCTAAGGACAGTGCACCATTGGGGGTGGTCCTGCAAGCAAGGGGGCCAGGCCTGCCCCTGACTCCCCATTTCTGCCCTGCGTGTGCCTGACACCCCGCTTTCTTCAGCCCTGTGCCTGCTGCTTCCTGTGCTCGAATTCACGCATCGGGAGCCGTCCCTGATGGGGAAAGGGGAAAAGGCAAGAATCCGGCATGACAGAAAAGCCAGCTGCAGAGGAAAGACCAAGCCTCTTTGGGGGATCACCCCTCCTTTTCTGATTTCCCACGCTGGCTGGTTCGTGGGGCTTTACTATCCTATGACGAACCTCTGGGTCGTAAGGAACACACAGACCTCGGGGCAGAAGTTCCCCTCGGTCTTTCGGGAGATGGGGCGATGTTGGTGCAAGACAGTGATGCGTGATTTCCGCATTTCCACCCTGCAGCGGCCCCTGGCCTTTCCTGGCAGAACCGCACTGGCGGCTGCTGGGAGTTGCCTGATACTTCTAAGTCGTCATCCCATCTCGTTGCTCTGATGAACTCCAAGCACCATGTCACTCCAGGACCATACACAGCCCTACCTCTGGGCGGGAAGGATGCACGACAGAGCATCTGTGAGGCAGCTTTCTGGAGCATCCAGTTCATGTCATGATGAGGAAGGACCAAGTCCTTGATGAAAACCATCTCTCTCTCCCACCAGCACGGCCCTAGGTCGGTAGGGGGCTGGCAGGCTCGCTGTCCTGACTCCTGGTCCCCCTCAGGCTGCCACGTGGGGACGAGAGGCTCCTCTGCCCAGAGACCTTTGGCTGAACCTCACGGGCTGGGTGAGGCTAGACCTCACGGCTGCTGCGGTCAGCGGAAGGGAGCCCTGGCAGTCATGGGTGGGCCCTGCACGCTGGGTTTCCTGGAGCTGAGACCAGATCTGTGGCCGTCACTCTAAGTCCTGGATCTCGTCCCCTTCAACACCTATGGTTCTCATCGCCTCTGCCACCTGGGGGTCCTCGTTGTCCCAGGGAGGCTCGTGTACGGCCTGTGTTGACCCATGGATTTCTCAGGACGTCTTCTAAAGTCCTCTGTCACTAGGGTAAACGGTCATCATTTTCTCAGAGGTTTTCATGCTCAGACGACAAGGAATCCGACACAGTACCCGCTGCCGCAGCTCCACACAGTCCTCCTCCCCAGGGCAGGGACCTAGTGGCCACGGTCCCAGGCTCCACACTTGCACCAAGGGGCTGCAGTAGTTTGGGCCCACGAAGAGTTCCAGGGCAGCGTATGGGGGGGGGCTGCAGAAGTAGGGGTTCAGCTTTCAGCCTATGAACTTCCTGCCGAGGCCAAGCCTGCAGCTCTCACGTCAGAGAGGAGGTCTCCTGGCTTCAGGCCCCTCACTCGGTCCCCTCCTGGTGGCCGTCATGCAGGTAGAGGTTCGCTCCCAATGTGCTCCAGGCCTGTGTGTCCTGCGAATGGCCCAACCGGTCTCTTCCAGTCAGTCCCCATGGATAACTTCATGAACTTTGGTAACATAAGACCTTCATCCCACGGCCTTCGTGGAAAAGTGCCTGGAGGCAGAGGAGCCTTCCTGATTTTCCTTAAGGACCCTGACGGCCAGCAGGGCCAGGGTCAGCTTGGTGAAGCTACATGGGCCAGTGATCTCGAGGAGCTTGGAATAGTCCACAGAAGCCTCCTTGTCGGCAGGGAGGCCTCAGCGAGGCCCTGCGCCGTGGTCACCTGCCAACTATACTAGGCGAAGGTACCAACTACGCTCACAAACAATGCTAACTACAGTAACGATGCCAGCAGTGCCAACTAACCAGCGATGCTAATGATGCTGACGATGCTGACTAACTGGCCCAGCTGCTGAAGAAGCCGCCTGCAATGCGGGAGGCCCGGGGTCAATCCCTGGGTTGGGAGAAGGGAACGGCTCCCCACTCCAGTATTCCGGCCTGGAGAATTCCATGGACTGTATAGTCTATGGGGTCGCAAAGAGTCGGACATGACTGAGTGACTTTCACTTTCATACTAACTATACCAACAGTTCTAGCTACACTAACTATACTAAAAATACAAAAAATAATCTAAGAGAAAAAGCACAAAGAAAAAAAATTTTAAAGAGAGTAGAGAATAGAGAAAAATAAATTAAATGGGAGTAAAAAGGAAAAAACAAGCTAACTGTGGGGCCAAGGTTGTCAGGTCACCAGAAGGAGCGTCCTGGGTTATGAGAACGGAAACCCTGGGTCCTGCAGGGACCTCTATAGGTTTTCTGCAAATAATCACAGCAGCGCCTTTTGAGGTCAGAGCAAGAAATGGACCAATCACAGCTGGGGATGAGCCACAACGACCTTCTCACTAATTGGTCTCAAGACCTCTTTACTCTTAAAAACAAACAAACAAAAGGATCCAAACAGTTATTTATGTGAGTTATTAGAGATTACTTCATTCAAAATGAAAACTGTAGGGTAATTCAGTGGACTTTTCATTTCTAGTTTGAAAATCTATAGTAATTTTTTACTTTTAAAGACCTCATAACATCGACACTTAAAATATTAAATTCTTTCTCCTTAAAGGTCTGGTCTCTAATACTACAACTCAGCTGGCATCATGACACTCTAGGGAAATAAGACATGATAAATATCTTTATTCTTTCTGTTACCATGTCAAATATGCAGTATTTGAAAACTGGGAGGTTGAGGCAAGATTCTAGGATTTTCCCTTCACAATCCAACTAACCCACACAGAGGAAACAGTTAGAAGAGATGGGGATTCGCGTATTATCAGCTCTAAGAGCTGCTGGGTCCAGGAAGTGATGTGTGTGGAAAGCTACACAGGAAAGGAGAGATCTGGCCTGGGCTGGACACACTATTAGCGTCTGCAGAGCTGTAAGGAAGACAGCTTTCATCATGCTTTCACCAGTGATATTGGGAGATTTCTCATCAGAAACCTCTGAGGCACAGGCTGATGTAAATTCAGAAAAGCTGTCAACCAAGAATCCTATATCTGGTAAAACTGTCCTTCATAACTGAGGGAGAAATTAAGACCTTCCCAGAGAAGCCAAAGCTGAACAATTTCTTTACCACCAGACCTGCCTGCGATGAGGGGTTTCCTTCAGGTTGAAATGAAGGCTACCGGAAATGTGAAGAAATAAAGATCTCTGGTGAAAGTAAACTCACAGATCATTAGAAAAGCTGGCACTCCTGTAACTTCACTTTGTAGGCCCACTTTTTCTTTTTCTACTTAAGAGACTAGAGTACTAAAAAAACAAAAACAAAAAACACACCAAACAGCTATTAGCCTGTGTTTGGACACACAGTCCATAAAGATGTAATTCCGGGACATCAGTAACTGAAAGGGAATGGAGTTGGAGCTGCAAGCAGCAGAGCTTTTTATGCTTTGTCAGAGTTGCTGCTGCTAAGTCGCCTCAGTCGTGTCCGACTCTGTGCGACCCCATAGACGGCAGCCCACCTGGCTCCCCCGTCCCTGGGATTCTGCAGGCAAGAACACTGGAGTGGGTTGCCATTGCCTTCTCCAATGCGTGAAAGTGAAAAGTGAAAGTGAAGTCACTGAGTCGTGTTAAGTTGGTATAAATTGGCATTACAGTACTATAACTTTAGGATGTTCGATGTAATCCCATGGTAAGCAGACAGAAAAGAGTCAAAGAATACACACAAAAGGAAATGAGGAGGGCATTAAAAAGGCTCACGACAAAAAAAAAAAAAAGCCAGCTAAAAACAAAAGAAGACGGCCAAGTTGCAAAAGAGGGACAGAAACGCCATAAAGCATCGAGAAAGCAAACAGTGAAATAAAAGCAGCGAGCTTTCCTTACCAGTAATTATTTTAAATGTAAATGGATTAAAATTTCCAAACAGAATACTAATGGGCAGAAAGGATACAAAGGTCTCATTCTAGTTCCAAAGACATGAGAACGCTGACCATGAAGGACAGAACAGAGTCCACGTGGACGGCAGCCCCTGGAGAGCAGGGCGGCGTGCTAATACCAGACGTCGAGTCTGCACTAGGCTGTGTCCAGTCACGTCTGACTCTCTGCAGCCCCGTGGACGGTAGGCTGCTATGCTCCTTTGCCCATGGAATTTCCCAGGCAAGAATACTGGAGTGGGATGCCATTTCCCATTCCAGGGAATCTTCCTGACTCAGGGATCAGACTCCCGTCTCTCAGGCCTCCTGCATTGGCAGATGGATTCTATAGGCTTCACATCGGAAAAGGCTTCAAGAGACAAAGAAGACACCACACATTCAGAGCAGCTAGAAGGTAAAGGAGAAGGCGATGGCACCCCACTCCAGTACTGTTGCCTGGAAAATCCCATGGACAGAGGAGCCTGATGGGCTGCAGTCCATGGGGTCGCCAAGAGTCGGACACGACTGAGCGACTTCACTTTCCCTTTTGCTGTCATGCATTGAAGAAGGAAATAGCAACCCACTCCAGTGTTCTTGCCTGGAGAACCCCAGGGATCGGGGAGCCTGGTAGGCTGCCGTCTATGGGGTCGCACAGAGTCGGACACGACTAAAGCGACTTAGCAGCAGTAGCAGCAGCAACAGAAGATAAAACTGTAAACACGGATACTCCTAACAGACCACCAAAATATACAAAGGAAAAATGGACAGAACAGAGGGAGAAATACTTCAATACTCCATCTCAGGGATGGATAGGACACCCAGACAGAAGTGAGGAAGGGGGAACCCGAAAAACACAATAAGCCAGCTAGATCCAAGACATATGCAACCCTAGCAACCAACACAACACACGCATTCACAGGAGGCCTTCTCTGGGACAGACCACGTGCTAGAGCACAATTTAAGTCTCAGCAGACTTTGATACACACAGTATCTTCTCCCGGCACAATGGGATGACGTTAGAAATCCTAACAAAGGAAATGTGGGAAATTCACATTTCCCACAATCACAATCTGTGAAAAGTACACAACGCACTCAAAAAGAACCTGCGTCAAAGAAGAAATCATGGGAAATTAGAAATTACCTAGAGGTAAAGGAAAATGAAAGAAGACCTATCCATCGGAGAAGTGACCGAATCACAAATAAATAACCCAACTCTGGGCAACTTAGAAAACTAGAAACAGGAGAACAAATTAAACCTGAAGCTGCTGAAGGAAGCTCACAGTAACGATTAGAGCAGACAGCAAAACAATAGAGAAAATCAACAAAACCCAAGGCTGGTGCTTTGGAAAGATAAGCCATTCACCAGACTGTGAGCTAAACTGACTGAGAAAAAACGAGGAGGCAAATTATTCAAACAGAAGTAAACACAGCGACATTATTACTCATTGTAGGAAAATAAAAAGGCCTATAAGCGAGTACCAGGAACAGCGGTACTCTTGCGAATCAGATAACGTGATAAAGCAACAACTTCCTTGAATCACAAAACGAGGCTAACAATTCACACGCAGGGGTGAGATCAGTTCAGATGTGGTGAGACCCTGACCCACAGGGAACATGCGTTAAATGGTATTGTAGTTAATTCCTACCAGTGAGTATGAGTTCACTTTGAGGGGCTGATGTATGAGTTCACTTTGAGGGGCTGATGAGAGCCAGGGAGAGAAAAAATAACGCTTTACCCTGCAGAAAGCCTCTGCATCTTAAGTACAGTATCAGCCCTCCTGGGTGCCCCATGCAACTCTTCATTCTTTCCAAACTCTACACTCTGCAAATCTCTCCTTCTTCCCCCTAAATAAATCATTAAAATGTTCCAAGTCTGGCCCTCGGGAGCTTCCCCTGGAATGGAGTGAAAAGCAGACGCATGCTTCCCTGGCACAAGGAGCAAAGTCTTACGTTTGCAAAATGGTCAAAAATGAGTCATTTCATTTGTGGAAAATGAATACATCTGATCTTGCAAATGTTTCGCCTCGGGGAAAAGAAGCGCACGCAAATTCTCAAACAGGCTTCTCTTGGTAATAGTTGCTGGCTGCTCCACGAGGCTGGGACCGTCCAAGCAGGAAGGCCGCACCTCAGATGGTCTGCATCTAAGTGGGCCCCAAGGAGGGTGGGGAACAGGGGTTCTCCCTGGATTCAGCTCCTTAACACTTAGCAAAGAGCTCACAGCACCCATCAACACCTCACTTGGCCAGGCTAATGAAACCCAGACATCAAAGGCGGCCCCTTCTGCCCACTATCTGCAGTGAGGGTTTGCTGTGGATGTGGGGACGTTCAGAAGTCTCCATTGAGCAAGGTGAATGGTCCACTTTTTCCCTCCAAATTCATGGTCTGGAAATATTTACGGGTCCTGAATCCAACAGAACAAACAGTTTTTCCCTGTTCTATGCAAGGCGTGCTGCGTCCCCAGATGATACCAAGGCAAATTCATTCCACTAAGGCCCGTGGGGCCTCCTGTGTGCCTGGGGGTGCCGGCCCCACCTGGAAATGACCCCAGGCCCTAACTCTGCCTGGGTGAGTACGACAGGGGCTCACGTCACTAGGACACAAAGCACCAAGGACCTGGGTATTAAAAGTGCGCACGGCAGCCATGGAAGGCAGGTATGAAAGACAAGCAGGACCCAGTGGGCATCCTGGGCACGGGAGCCTTTCTGGGTAGCCTCTATGACCTTCCCCGAGTTCCCAAGCACAGTTCAAACAGGTCCCAACAGGGAAGGGAGGGGACGCAGGGACAGGGATGGGGCATTCAAGAAACGGCCATGCAGCCTTGGAGCAGGGTCCTGCTTTGTCTCAAGGGATATATGGCACAATCTCTCTGAGCTCTTCACAGAACCAAAGCCCAAGCAATGGAAGATGTCAGCATTCTTCGAACCAGAGAAGACCGCCTGAGGTCACATTAAAGCAAGCAGAGAAGTTCATCCGGAGCCCACCTGGGGCCAGGTTAAGGGGGTGTTAAGGGCCTGCACACAGCCTCATCTTAGCAGCAGCCCCACTCTTGAACTTTTGCTATAAAGCTTCTCACCCAACCCTCCCAGGTAGGGACAGACAGTTTTTTAGGGCAGGAACCTAGTGTGTCCCCCCATGCCTGGCAAAGCAATAGAGCTCTTCTGTTCTATTTCACCCCAAACCCTTGTCTCTGAGATTCGATTCGGCACTGGTGCAGAGGCTGAACTTTCAGCTTCAAGAGGAGGAGGGGAGGTCAGCCTCGCCCCCCTCTCAAAGCTTCAGGGCAGCAGCAGCTTGTGAGGGATTCTGAGAAGGCAGAGGTTCGTCCTGGGGAGAGAGTGGAGGAAATGGCACGAGTCATGCTCATGGGCCAGAAGGCAGGCAAGGAGTCAGTGGTCACATTTAGAAGGCAGGAGTGCTGCTCTGTGGGAGCAGCTCGAGGGAGACTTAGAGGAAAACCAGGCTGCACGGGCGGGAGGTGCTGGAGGGGCAACTGGGCTCGTGGAGCAAGAAGCAGGGGGTCCAGGTTTCAGAGCACTCCTTCTGGTGGGGAAGGGGGCTGCAGGGAGGCCGCCCGACAAGGTCTGGGTGCACAGACAGAAGACACCCCACCACACGCCTCCCTGGACACCCAGCTCTGTAGCCGTCCTGCAGGGCAGTCCCTGAGTACCGGGAGAACAGAGGGCCCATCGCGAGTCAGAGCTGAGTGGTCGGGGGGGTCGCCGGTCCTCAGCAAATGGAGGGCCGTGTGTGTGCTCTGACCATGCCCCAGCACCAGCTGTGACGTGTGGCAGAGCCCTGAAGCCCGCATCGAGAGCCCCAGGACGAAATGCGGGATGGAGCCTGGTCCAGGACGGAACCCGGCACCTTCACGTCCTGACAGCTTCCACCCACGAGCCCGGAGTGCACAGAACCACGCGGACCAGAGCCGTCAGGCTGGGGTCCTCACAGAAGAGCGGAAACGCAGCCTTCTCTGCCCGCACGCCCATCCGAGTTCCTCCCTGCCCAGCTCCTCCATTCCAGGCGCCCTGCCGAGAGCCGTCTGGCTGGAGCTGGGAACATATGTTCAATCCGCACACCGCCCCCCGTGTCCCAAGGCCGTTCCTGTTCCCACCAGGCAGCCAAGCCATGTGGCTCTGGGTCCTCACTTGAGCGTCCCTACCTCCCCCGCACGGACAACCCTCCTCCCGCGGGCTTGCTGCCCGCACCACGGCCTTCAAACCCCACTTTCCTGACACCTCCCACCCCTCCATGGGGTGTTGAGGCTGGAGGTGGGGGGTGAGACCGGCTCATGAGCTCTTCAGGCCCATTTGCTGGCCCCCTGCAAGGCCCCTCCCCCTGTGCACACCTCCCACCCCCGCTCACTGGGAACCAGAACCCACAAGTCCCTCGGGAACTGCAGTGCAGCCATCTCAGCTGCAGTACCTTCTGGGTGAGCGTGCCAGACGGGGTAGGGGAGGTCCTCAGACCCCACACTGGTGGTGGGGGCTGGTGGGACCCCACTCTCCCTTCTCCTTGCCAACCCACTTCCAACGTCTTTGCACCCCCACTGCCGGGACCCTCACTCCCTGCCGACGGTGCTTGACTTTTAATGAGCTTTCTGGAGAGGTTGTCCACGGGTCCAGTCCACAGCCCAGCAACTGCACCAGGATTCAGAGGAGGCTGGCGGCCACCCTTCCCTGCCTGCCCTGTGCTCTGCCCCACCACCGGAGGGGACAGCCTACTAGCTGCCTATGTCTCCTGCCCTGGCTTTTTAATGCAAATTTTATAAGCAAGAAATCACATTCTTCTATCTGACTTCCTTGCCCAAAATGTCACGTGACATTGAGGCTCTCTTGCACCTGCTCTGTTCACGGACAGCACCCCTGGGCCTCCTCCTCACCAGCAGCCAGTGAACACCCCTCTCAGAGCTGCAGGTGGCTCTCACGGACCCCGGGCGATCCTAGAATACCCAATCAGGCCGCCCCTGCACCTCTTGGGCTGAGCTGTAGCCCAGTGCAGGCTCCAGGAGCTTCCCCAGGACGCAGACACCTACACTCCGCCTCCGGCCCCGCCCCGGACCCCGCCCCGCCTGACACTCCCAGCTGCAGCACCGCGAGCACCTCCTTTGCCCACTTGGTCACGAGAAAGCGCCTGGAGTCCCCCAGGCACCCTGTCGGCCTGGGGGCCTGTGTTTCTTCACCACCTTCTGTGTCTCCTCCTCGCCCCCACGCTCACCACCAGCCACTGTCTCCCATCTCCCATGGCCTCCTTGGCCCCCAACTCAAGCCTTGAACTCCACTGCCCCAGCCCCGGGGCTGAGGCACGAACACCCGTCTCTGGGTCCAATCAGAGCCCCCAGTGCCAGGGATGGGGAGGCATAGGGCTCTTGGCTGCCAGCCCCGTGAAGGTACCATCAGTCTGCGGCACGCACAGAGAGACACACCACAGCCCAGGTGGGGGGTTCGTCCCTCCGGACTCCCCAAAGATGCCCCACGCACCCAGCCTGGCCCCAGGGGCTGTCTGAGCTGAGAAGCTGCTGGTCCTACGTAGGTCACAGCCCAGGCGAACCTGGCCACCACTACCCCGATGGGAAGGAACCACCAGCAGGCCAGGGGACCTCTGAAAAGGTCAGTCTGGGACCAGGAAAGTCCTGGTGGTAAACGGGCGCTCTCACTCCAGGACGCCGAGCCGGCACAGTGTGGCCACAGTGCCTGGGCGCTGGGCAGGGCTTCGACCCCCCAGACCATGTCAGAGAGAAGGAGAAGCACATGGATTCACCGATGCCACCTGCCCAGGACAGACGGACAGACGCACAGACAGAGACAGACGACACACTCACCTGATGCTGCGGGAGCTTTCTCCTTCTGACCTGTAACGAGAGAGCAGACACTCAGAATCTGGACTGAGGAGCAGGGGACCCACACAAGCTCACGGACATGGGCCCCGGGGGTCCCACCACCTAGGACCCCCTCACCAGCCTTGCCCCCGGCCCAGCCCCAGGGCCGCCCCTGAACACTTTGGGGCTCCTAGCCC
Source organism: Tragelaphus eurycerus (assembly GCA_935064755.1). NCBI lineage: Eukaryota > Metazoa > Chordata > Mammalia > Artiodactyla > Bovidae > Tragelaphus > Tragelaphus eurycerus. The sequence continues at coordinate 77,005,392 of CAKXYN010000001.1, read as the reverse complement.
GCCCCCGTCATGCCCGTCACTTGGACTGGAATTGTTTTTGTAGGAGGCGGGGACGAAGCCTGGAGTCGGGGGGTGGGCTATGGTTCCAGAGCTCTGTGAGGCTACAGCCCCGACGGCTGAACCAACGAACGCGTGTGGGCGCAGCGCCCGCCTTGCGGCCCTTACTTGCTGTTCATGGCGTGTCTCCCCACTCCCGGCTTTATTCCCAAGTACCCAGAAATCAATTCTACTGCATTACAAAGGAGACAAGCCTGAACGTCAAGAAATCAGACAGTTAGATAGTATCACGCGCAGCTGAGCTCTCACGGAGACTGAGAAATAGCCGGGCATCCATCAACAGCAACGCCTTCTGCTCTATAAACCACGGGAAAGGGACTTTGGGATTAAACCACACGCAGCTCAGAGCTCAAGAGGCCGGTGGGCTTCCTGGGTCTGCGGGAGCACAGGGCTGCAAGCAAGCACCCTGGGGATTCTAATCCCCGAGCATCACAAATTGAATTTCACTGCAGTGCGCCCCGAGAAAGAGAGACACATTCCGCCCCAAGTCAGACGACTTTTCTCTTGGCCAACGGCCTTTTCAGTCATCGTGCAGACAGGCTGCCCAGCCCTGCTGGGCGCGGAAGACAGGGGCAGCTTCTCCTGCTGAGGCAGCTTTGCTGACCTCACGACATGAACCTGTGTTCCGGCCCTCTATCTGCTGCACCGGAGACGATGTTGTCCCAGGGACCTTTCAAGTTCACTGCCGGCCGGGTGGCGGGCGCAGGGCAGTATCCGAGCAGCTGGCAGCCATCTAGTATCTCCGCATCGTGGGCTCTCACTGCAGCCACACGACGCCTGCCACGTTCCGTCAAGCCTCGGGCACCACCAAAGACGACACACCTCTTCCTCAGCCCTCCCTGCACCGAGCCCCAGGCCGGGCCCTGAGGCAGGTTGTCCCAGACCACGCCAGCAGCCCGGCGGGGCCGTCATGTCCCAGCTGCACTTGGGAGGGGTGGAGGGTCCTGCAGGCTGAGGGCCCCGGGGAGAAGGCCACTGTCCGCCTCATACCACCCTCTCCTCTGCAAGGGCCCACTCACTGCCCAGCCGTTGGCAGACGTCTAACTGCTGAACGTCCACAGTAACGTCTCACGATCACTATGTCTGATGCCCGGCCCCCCGGTGCACCTCCAGTTCAGGTCACTCGCTCAGTCGTGTCTGATTCTCTGCAACCCCATGGACCGCAGCACGCCAGGCCTCCCCCGTCCATCAGTAACTCTCGGAGTTTGCTCAAACTCATGTCTATTGAGTCAGTAATGCCATCCAACCATCTCGCCCTCTGTCGTCCCCTTCTCCTCCTGCCCTCAATCTTTCCCAGCATCAGGGTCTTTTCCAATGAGTCAGCTCTTCGCATGAGGTGGCCAAAGTACTGGAGTTTCAGCTTCAACATCAGTCCTTCCAATGAACACCCAGGACTGATTTCCTTTAGAATGGACTGGTTGGATCTCCTTGCAGTCCAAAGGACTCTCAAGAGTCTTCTCCAACACCACAGTTCAAAAGCATCAATTCTTCGGTGCTCAGATTTCTTTATAGTGCAACTCTCACATCCATACATGACCACTGGAAAAACCATAGCCTTGACTAGGCAGACCTTTGTTGGCAAAGTAATGTCTTTGCTTTTCATTATGCTGTCTAGGTTGGTCATAACTTTCCTTCCAAGGAGTAAGCATCTTTTTAAATTCATGGCTGCAGTCACCATCTGCAGTGATTTTGGAGCTCAGAAAAATAGTCAGCCACTGTTTCCACTGTTTCTCCATCTACTTGCCATGAAGTGATAGGACCAAATACCATGATATTTGTTTCCTAAATGTTGAGCTTTAAGCCAACTTTTCAGTCTCCTCTTTCACTTTCATCAAGAGGCTCTTTAGTTCTTCTTTGTTTTCTGCCATAAGGGTGGTTTCATCTCCATATTGGAGGTTATTGATATTTCTCCTGGCAATCTTGATTCCAGCTTGTGCTTCATCCAGACCGGCATTTCTCATGATGTACTCTGCATATAAGTTAAATAAGCAGGTTGACAATATATAGCCTTGATGTACTCCTTTTCCTATTTGGAACTAGTCTGTTGTTCCATGTCCAGTTCTAACTGTTGTTTCCTGACCTGCATACAGATTTCTCAAGAAGCAGGTCAGGTGGTTTGGTATTCCCATCTCTTTCAGAATTTTCCATAGTTTATTGTGATCCACATGGTCAAAGGCTTTGGCGTAGTCAATAAAGCAGAAATATATGTTTTTCTGGAACTCTCTTGCTTTTTCAATGATCCAGCACCTGCTCCGCCCCATTACAAAAAATACCTTTCTCATATGCAACTGGTCTTCACTGGCATTTCCAACTCAAAGCTTCCAAAATCCTTGGACTTTGCTGAGTTCTTAGAGCCATGGGAGCAGCCCTGAGGTGGACAGAGCCCCCAGTTCGCTTCTCAAACAGTCAGATTCTTTGTCACAGGCCGAGGTGCCTGGGCCCTTCTGGCAGCAGCCAGGTCGTTCCTCGCTCTCAGTGGACACAGTAAGATGGCAGGCGGTTCCCGGGCCTCAGCTGCCCCGTCCAGAAGGACCCTGGACTCCTTTCCAAGTGGGCATCAGCGGCGTGGCCACACCACCTGGATCCTGGCTGATGATGGGAACAGACCCTGTGTGCCCTGCCCCTGCCCCAGGATTGGCGGCAACCTCAGACCAGCCTTCTGTCGGCTGGAGACTCTTCAAGCCGTTCTCAGGAGGCCGGAAGCAAAGGCCAGTGTGGGCTGGTGAGGAAGCATGATGCCCAGTCCAAGGAGCTGGTCCGTAAAGCTGCCTGAAGCTCCCTGCCACGTGCAGGGGCAAGGGTGGCGTTCACAGAAGACAATGCATCCCCAAACTCGGGGCCCAGCAAGGGCCTGGCCCCCGATGTGCGCCAGCCTACTATGTGAAGAACCTGTGATGGAGCTGGCCCCCACCTCACACACCACCAGCCACACACGGCAACATCACATTTACGCAAAGGACAACACGTTCAAAGGGTACCCTTGAACCCCGGGGCATATCGTTGCCAGTCCTAGGAGAGAAGGAGCAGTGCATGGCTCAGGAGGAAGGGGCAGAGAGGGGGTGGCCGTGGTGGATGATGCCCGTGTGTGTGTGTGGCTGTGGTGCCCGTGTGAGCTGGGCCGCAGACGGTGGGAGCCCCCCAGAGCCCTCTGGTTGCCGTCCACGAGCATGGGATCCCAGGGGAGGATGACCACCCAGACTGGCATGCACAGAGGCGAGGTCACAGAGTGGCCTCAAACCCCTTCACCCACCCCCAGGGGACTCCCCGCAGGTCACCCAGAGGTGGGACGAGGCTCCACACGTGTGTACCTGAGGCAGGTCAGAGATGCCTTAGATTGGGATGCTCAAGACACACTGGAGATGAGGATTCTTCTGGCACCGGAAGTTTGCTTGGGAGGTGATGGCCAGCGGGTAGGGGAGTGAGGAGAGGAACAGCAGGTGGTTAATTACGGCTGTGAGCGACCCACCTCCCACCGTGGGAGACCCCACTGTGGGCAACAGGAATCCCTGGTGGGCCGGTCCCCACCCAAGGCTAAGGTTGCTGGGATCCTGCTGAGTCTGCTCCCGGGGGACAGCAAGTCTCCACATTTCAGTCTGCCACACGGGAGGCACGGGGTTGCCAGCCCCCAGAGAGGCCCCCAGGCCCAGAGGTGCTGGCAGCTGGAAGTGCGAGGCTGGGGTGGGGGGCTCTGTGATCAGTGCTCCCTGGACGGAGAGCCCCTGCAGTCCTCCTGACACCGCCACGGATAACTGAGCCGCCAGGTGGACTTCAGAAGGTCAAGGCCACAAGTGACTGTTTTGTCCTCTGGTTTCACTTCAGCGGTGGGTCCTGCAGACTGCTGGACCAGCCCCTGCTTCCCTGCCCTGGGTATGCTGGCCTCTGGAAAACAGAAATCTGCATTTCCCAGACACCCTTGCAGCTAGGGGTCGGCTGGTGGCTTACGCTCCTCTGGACAGATGTCTGTACGAGATTTGAGAAGTGGAAATTAACAATACAGGGTGGTGGAGGGACGGGGCTCCTGGCTGGCAGCGAACAGGGGCGTCTGGCCCTGGGCATTACAGACAGTGCGGTTTCCATGACAACAGGGTCAGATGGGGCTAAGCGACTGTCCAGGCCGTGTTGTCCCTGGCGGTGGGGTCCCCTGGTAGCCCTAGAATCTGAGTCCTGACACCCAGGAGTAAGTCCCCCCTCTGCTCAAATCAGAAAGAGTGGATTCTGTCATCTGCTGCTGATCACTGTGACTGATACAAATTCAGATTCTGAAATCATCAGTCATTGTTTTCTTATGTGAAAGAAATACAGAAAAGCTTAACATGAGTAAAAACCATCTGTAATCCTACCACCTGGAGGTACTGCAATATTCCTGCATGTTTATTTCTAGACTGTTTTTTACACTATTTTCATATAGTTAAAATGATGCAGTTTATATCGTTCTGTGCCAGCTTTGCTCACTTAATCTGAATTATGAACATGTCCCCGTGGCCTTGTCCAGGAGGCCCAAAGCTCCTGAGACCAAATCAGCTTCCTCTCCAACTTCTCTCTTTGTCATTTTTAACTATCATATTGAGGTATAATTGACAAAGAAAAAGGTGTATGCATTTAATGTATACGACTTAATAACTCTGGAGATAAGATTAAAAGCAGAGACATTACTTTGCGACAAAGGTCCATATGGACAAAGCCACAGTTTTTCCAGTAGTCACGTACGGATGTGAGAGTTGGACCACAAAGAAGGCTGAGCACCGAAGAATTGATGCTTCTGAACTGTGGTGCTAGAAAAGACTCTGGAGAGTCCCTTGGACTGCAAGGAGATCCAACCAGTCAATCCTGAGTAAATTAACCCTGAATATCCATTGGAAGGACTGATGCTGAAGATGAAGCTTCAAAACTTTGGCCACCTAATGCGAAGATCCAACTCACTGGAAGAGACCTTGATGCTGGGAAAGACTGAGGGCAGGAGGAGAAGGGGGTGACAGAGGATGAGATGGTTGGATGGCATCACCGACTCAACGGGCATGAGTTTGAGTAAACTCCGGGAGATAGTGAGAGACAAGGGGGCCTGGCGTGCTGCAGTCTGTGGTGAGAGTCAGACATGATTGAGCGACTGAACAATACCTCTGTAAAACCATCATCACAAACAGTGACATATCCATCACCTCCAAAAGTTTCCTCCACCCTCTTTACTTCTTTTTGTGATAAGAACACTTAACAGAAAACCTACCCTCTTAACCAAGTTCCAGGTACATAACGTGGCATTACTGCCTACAGGTCTCATGCTGGGCAAACGTCTAGAACTCACTCTTTGTGTGTTACTGAAGCCTCTTCCCCCTCGACCATCACCTATCCATCTCCCCCTCTCCCCAGCCCCTGGCGACCACCACTCTCCTTACTCTCGTCTATGAGTCTATTTTATTCTTTTACATTTATCTCTGTGTTTATTTGGGCCGTGCTGGGTCTCACTGAGCGGGTTCTCTCGAGTTGTGGCAAGCAGGGGCTCCAGGCTGCATGGGCCTCCGAAGCTGTAGCAGTGGGCTCAGCAGTTGTGGCTCTCGGGCTCCAGAGCACAGGTTTAGGAGTCGTGGCACACGGGCTTAGCTGCTCCGCAGCATGCGGGATCTTCCCGGACTGGATTTCGAATCTGTTTCTCCTGCACTGGCAGGCGGATTCTTTACCACTGAGCCACCACGGAAGGCGGAATCTGACCACTGTAGATTCCTCATGTAAATATCACCATGTAGAATTTCTCCTTCTGACATTCCACTGTGCATCGCGTCCTCCAGGTTTATTGAGGTTGAGACATGACAGGGTTTCCTTTTTGAAGGCTGACGAGTAGTCCGTTGCCCGTATACACCATGCTTTGTCTGCCCGTTCATCAGTCAGCGGACACGTATGTTGCGTCCGTGTCTTGGCTACTGTGAACATTGCTGCAATGAACACGGGGTGGAGATACCGCCTTGAGACCCTGACTTCAGTTCGTTTGTGTACATACTCAGAAGTGGGATTGCCGGGTCCTTTGGTGGCTCAATTGCTAATTTTTTTTTGGTCTGGCTTTAGTATGAGAGTAATGCTGGCTTCGTGAAAATAGTTCAAAAGTGTTCAAACCTGTTTTGAAGAGTTTAAGTAATGATTGATATCAACTCTTCTTTAAATGTTCAGTAGCTTTCACTCACAAAGACATCTGGTCCTGGGTTTTTCTGTGTTGGGAAGTATCTGGTTACTGATTCAACTGTTTCAACCTCCATATTTATTGTCATCCTATTCAATCTTTCGATTTCTTCTTGAACCCATCGAGGTAGGTTATATGTTTCTAGGAATTTGTCCATTTCTTCTAGGTCTGATTTATTGGCGTGTAACTGTTCATGACAGTTTCTTATGATCTTGGGGTAGAGCATCCTTTGTCCCTGCCTCTGGTGACTTTGTTCAGTAACATCTCTGGAGAAGCACTACAGGCCCCATCACGGAGCACGGATATGTTTAAGGCTCCCTCACACGCCCGGCCACACCGCCCTCCAGAAGGCCTAACACAAGTCCCATCACCCCTGAATGGGGAGGCTGAGAGACAAGAGTGGTTTTCTATTTTTCATGTATTTGGCGGTGTCAGGTCTTAGCCGTGGGACTCGGGGTCTTTTGTTTCAGTGTGCACATGGGCTTAGTTGCCCCTCAACATGTGCGATCCTGGTTCCCTGGCCAAGGACGGAACGCACGTCCCCCGCACTGCAGGGTGGTTGTTAACCTTGGGGCCGCCAGGGATGTCCCGAGAGACGAGTCTGCAGACCAGCAGTGCACACTGATCGCCTGGAGACCTGATGAAAATTCACACTGTGATACAGGAGGTCTGGGGTGGGCCCCGAGATGCTGTGTTTCTAACAAGCTTCCCGGAGGACTCCCCCGGAGGGCGCTCATTCCTGTCCGTGTCTGGAGTCCCTGCTGACCCAGCCCCCGGGCGCCTCAGCGCACCAGGCCAGCAGCTCCAGCGGGATAGCCTCCACCGGCCTCCCTCTGCCGGCCTCAGGCCCTGTCTCCGTCCACTCTCAGCGCCAGGCCCAGGGCCCCGGGTGCAGGTCTGGTCCTCAGGGTTCTGAGTGGGTTCTCCACTTGGTGTGGGGTGGCTTCGTCCCTCAGGTCCCAGTGTGCCCACTGCCCGGGGGTGGGGTGGGGACACGGGGTGACAACGCTTCCTGCCTGTCCTCTGTCTCCTCATCTGCCGCAAATAATACCTCTTGTTTTTATTTTGAAGACCCTCACCCAGGCTCCCGGCCTTTCCTAGTCCCTGTGGTTTAGGTGAAGTTAACCCTCTGTAATACCAGAATAACCACAAGCTGGGCACGTGCCCTAGATCTCTCCAGTCAACGGAGCTCACCACCTTTGTTTCAGGAACCTGTCTGAGAATGAACGTGTGACCTGGCTCGAGCAAACCCACGCCAGGACTTACAACTATTGTGGAAGAGGGACTTTCCTGGCGGCCCACTGTTGAAGAACACACACTTGTCTGTGTGTGTGCTTCCAAAGCAGGGGTGCAGGTCCCACCCCTGGTTGGGGAACTAAGATCCCATATGCCACTTGATGTGGCCAAAAAATAAAATAGAAAAGAACTATTGTGTGTGAGACGCTCTCTCCCCTCTGAGGGGTCTGTCAGGGCCACTACATGCAGCTCACTGCCCAGAGAGCAGAGTTGAGATACCTCCTGAGGTCATAGTTTGAGCCCCCGGGTCAAGCCGGACCTGAAGCTGACTTTGATCTGGATGGTGGTGGGTCACAGAGGAGCTAGGACCAAAGTCATCAAACCAAGGCACCAGCTTGGGTACTGAGGCTGGTGTGTGTGCGAGTGTGCCTGTTCAGCATAAGCTAAGGCGAGAAGAAACTCTAAAGAGAAACCCAAACAGCGTTGATGCCCCCCCTCCCCACCACACGCACCCACATGCACAGGGGCGCACATGCAGTCCAGGCCAGAGCAGCAGAGGGCGTGGTGGGAGCGGGCGGGGCGCTGCCGACAGAGAGGGGGACCGCTCCGGCCTGATGGGAGGGTTCACAACAGTACTGGTATCTTCCCACGATATGCAATTAGCTTCAAAACAAGAATAAAAATACGGGACACATTAGGCGGCTATTAAGTAGCTTAATGGGAGTGTGAGTCAAAACAGCATTTAAATACGGTACGGTGACCAACTTGGAGTCTTCAAACAGCCGCGCGGCTTCCATCTCTCCCTGGGGAGGAGGTCCTCGGTTTTGTCCTCCCCATGCACGCATACTGAACCCTCAGATGCGCCCTCTGGGGATCCACAGACAGGAGGTGGCCAGGTCAAGGTCACATGGCCCAGGGGCGCAGGCGGGCACGCAGACAAAGCTCATCTTACTGAAACCCTGGGTTTGGCTCCCCCCACGGGCAACTTTCCTGGCATGCAACGGATGCAACGGATACTGAAACCCCAGGGCACTCACTTGTTTGGCCCCATCTTAGAGATGACACACCGAATCCTGGGTTCTGTTTCTTAAAAAGCACCACCCGAGCCATATACGTTCTACACTTTAGACCCCTCAAGGCGTGGATCAGCCCCAGCTCCCTGCCCACCTGTTTCCCACTTCCTTTCTCCCACTCTTCAAGAATCCCAAACCCAAGAGCGTTGTCATAAATTTGAGACAAGTACCGCAAGGCGTCTGCTTCCAGGGTATCTCTGCCCATCCTGATTTGCAGTTTCTTCCCTATTTCTGATGATTTAGACACTTGTTATACAAACGACATCTACAGAGACCCACTCTCAGAACTGCTGACATGCCTCTTTCAAGGGCTTCTGCATCTTAAAATAAAACCACATCCTCCTGCTTCTCCTCGGGCCAGTGCTGGGGGTCCCTGCTGCCAGAAACAGAGAGGTCCGCGAGAAGCCCCCAGCCCTCCAAAGTCACCCCCACCTCCGGTCCCCTGTCCCCCAACCTGCCGGGGCTGGAGGAGGATTAGCAGTCAGACCTGTGGGCGCCAGTGCTTGGACCTGACTCAGCCTCCATCCAGACACCCCCTGTCTGCCCTTCAGGGCTTGTCAGACTCCTAGGGGCACCTGAAGCTCCAGACTAAAGGGGCACTCCTGCCTTTCCCACCCCTGTGCAGAGGAGCCCCCAGGCTGGCAGCACCAGGTGGGGGCGTGGGGGCCATCCACAGGAGCCGGCGCTCTCACCAGACCACCTCCTACATGGAACAGGTGACCCTCAGCAACCCTGGGGACCCTGCGCCCCCAGTATCAAAGAGGATCTCATGTCTCTCAGTGACACGACCCACGCACGTGATTTTGCACAGCCGCTCGAAATAATAATTATTATTACTGTTACAACAACTAACATTTACTCAGCACTTACCACATACCAGGCCCTACTCTGATCACTTTGCAGGTATTGACATTTAATCCTCACTGCACCCTGGGAAGAAGGCAGTACTTTTATTTCATTTAACATTTCCGCTTGCCGGGGCTGCTTCGTTGTACCTGCGAGAGGAACACGCGCTCCTGGGAGCAAACACTCTGGAGCAGAGGTGTGCGCAGAGCAAGCTCGCAGTCTGCCCCTCTTGCCCCGTCCGCCAGGTCCCACCGCCTCTCCCAGCACAACCAGGGCAAGCAGGCTCACGCACCCAGCCTGCCTTACGCCAACACAGGGAAGCACGTACCGGAAGGCTCTCTTAAAATTAGCCTCCCCGTTTTGTGGGTAACAAACTACAGCTCAGAGAGGTGAAGTGACTTGCCCAAGGTCACACAGCAGGCAAGCGGAGGAGCTGGCAGTTACCTGACTCCCGAGTTTAACGGCAAAGCCTATGACCTTACCCACTAGCCTCCACTGCCTCCACAGATCATCAGCTTAGCGCAAAAGGAGTAATAACGATTATAACAGAAAACAGCAGCACAGGTTCACTGAGCACAGATCACAATAGCATCGTTTTGAGCTGTGGTGCTGAAGGAGGCTCGTGAGAGTCCCTTGGACTGCAAGGAGATCCAGCCAGGCCATCCTGAAGGAGATCAGTCCTGAATATTCACTGGAAGGACTGACGCTGAGGCTGAAGCTACAATCCTTTGGCCACCTGATGCAAAGAACTGACTCATTTGAAAAGACCCTGATGCTGGGAAAGATTGAAGGCAGGAGGAGAAGCGGGTGACAGAGGATGAGACAGTTGGATGGCATCACCAACTCAATGGACATGAGTTTGAGTCAACTCTTGGAGTTGGTGACAGACAGGGAGGCCTGGCGTGCTGCAGTCCATGGGGTCGCAAGAGTGGGACATGACTGAGCGACTGAACTGAACTGACACGCATCTGCCTAGACGGCCCCAAAGCATTGTGAGCTGGTCCTAAGATGTGCACAGCTGCCTACTCCCAGCCCAATTCACAGATGAAAGAATCGATGCTTCAAGAGGGGAAGCCCCTGGCCCGAGTCACGCAGCTCTTGGCAGGACTCAGACTCAAGTCCTCTGACTACCTCAGCCCAGGAAGGCAGGCACTGTGTGGGAAGGGGCAGGGTTTGGTACTGAGTCAATAGGCAGAATGGCCACTGTCCCCACCCTAAGGTCCCGCTGGCTACCCGGTGGCTCAGTGGCAAAGAATCCACCTGCCAGTGCAGGAGACGAGGAACTCAATCCCTGGCCCGGGAAGATCCCACACGCTGCAGATTAACCGAGCCCATGAGCCATAGCTATGAAGCCTGTGCTCTGGGGCCCAGGAGCTGCGACTATGGAGCCCATGAGATGCAACCACGGAGCCCGAGTGCCTTAGAGCCCATGCTCTACAGCAAGAGAATAAGGCCCTGCTCCCTGAAAGCAGAGGAAAAGAGCCTGAACAGCAGTGAAGACCGGCGCAGCCGAAAATACACAGACATGATTGTTCTGAAAAAGGGGTCCCCCTCCCTCAGCCCTTGAGTGGCCGAGATAATGCCCACTTCGCCTTCAGGGCTCCTCAGGCCCTGGATGAACCCCCAAAGGAGGGGAATTTACCCTTCCTTTGCTACTGAATTCTTGAAGCTGAGCAGGGCATCTATGCCCAGCAGACATGGGATAAACACATGTCCAGGGAATAATGCGGTCCTTCAGGGGAAGGCTGAGCTGGGCTAAGGCGACACGGTGTGTGAAGGATGCAGAGAGGCACGGGGTCGGGTGGGGAGGGCGGCAGGGCAGCGGGCCGGCCCAGCAGGGTCAAGGTGAGCCCGGTGGCGGGGGCAGGGTTTCTGCACAGAGAAGTGCGGCACGCGAGGACGCTCTTCCCCCTTCACGTCCTAACGGGAGACTCAAGTCCAATGAGCTCAGATGGCTCTCTCCACTGCCCTTGTTAAAATCTTCCTCAAAGAGCATCCATCTCCCAGCGAGAGCGCGTGAGCGCTCCGAGTCAGGACCCCACCAGCGGGAAGGACACTCGCAAGGCGCCTGGCCAGGCCGTCCTGACCGATGAGGCCGGCACTGGGCACCCCGGGGGCCAGCGTGTGCAACTGCACCGTCAGCCCGGCTCCCCACTCCAGGGGTAAGAAGCCTGAGAGGTCTCCCTCTGTAAACGTTCAGTCGTAAAAGATATTTGTGGCAAGAAATCGATAGCCCTGGATCAGGCTGAAGGCAGCGAACCGGAGCCTTATAAATGTTCCAATCAAAGCCTCGCGTACATTAAATGCTTCTGCCATCCCCTTGGTGAGAATTATGAACTCCTTCAGACAGATGATCTTCGGAAAGGGAGGACGCTCTGAGAATGTGAATTAGGTGTCCAAGCAGGCTCCTTCGGACCCTCCGCAAGCTTGCGTCTGCAGCAGCACCGAGTTCAGCCTCACATCCGGCCTCGCTCATCTTCCGGAAACTTTTCCACAGTCACCCCGTCTGGCTCCAGGGATGGCGGGGGTGGGGCGGTTGGGTCCTTGTCAGTGAGATCTGGAATTCCAGGGGGAGACCTAAGTGTGTCTGGTGGGGACCCCCAGCTGGTGAGGAGTGGCTGGCAGGCTGCCCTCAGACTTGGCACAGCTGCCCTGGGGCAGAGGAACAGGCAGAGCCAGCGATGTGACCGTCTCCAAGGTCCCTTCAGCCACTGGGAGAAGTCAGGATGCTGAGATCTGACTGTTCCTCCTTATCAAAGCATAGCCAGGAAACTCCTCGAGGGCCAGAGGAGAAGGGGGTGACAGGGCATGAGATGGCTGGATGGCATCACCGACTCAATGGACATCAGTCTGAGTAAACTCTGGGGGTTGGTGATGGACAGGGAGGCCTGGCATGCTGCAGTCCACGGGGTCACAAGGAGTCAGGCAGCACCACAACAAGGAAACTCCTCGTGGCTGGCTGGTGGAGAGCAGACTGTGTTTTGCAGGTAAGATAGCTCCCGCATCACGTGTGTGTTTCTGTCTGTCCCTGCAGGTCATTGCACAGGAAGCATGTGAAAAGCCCAGTGTGCCGCTGGTCCTGGGGTGGACGTCAGCAAAGCCCAGAAGGGCCTCTCAGGGCCTGGCTCCTGGACAGGGGGGACGAGGGTCCCCGACAGGGCACAGGCTGAAGGACTGGGGGGACAATGAGGGAGGCTTCTGGGAGGAGACGGGAAGGCAGCCACCTCCTAGATGCGTGTTCACTCACCCAGAACCCGGGGGAGGGGCTGCTGCTCGTCCACACTTCCTCGCCTGTCCGTGGGAGGACTCACCCTCCCCGTCCAAACCACACTGTGAAAAAAGAAAGCCTAAGACTTTCTTCTTCCTTCCTCCCCAGCTGAGGACGGGGGGAAGGTCTCTGTCTCCACCTGGCCCAGGTGCTGGGGGCTGGGGCCAGGGCGGGCAGGGCCACACGCGGTGGGTATGTTTTCCAAGGTCCAGGTCACAGAGAGCCCGGCAGGATCTGGAGTGGAGAAATGCCGGGTGAAACACTCCAGGAAGAGCACTTTAGTTCTGAGGAACAGGTTCCCAGTAGACCAGGGCAGGAGCTTGACCAGAACAGCAGAAATCACTGAGATCAGTGCTCAAGGGGTGGCGTGATGGGCTGTGTGTTCTGACCTGAGGTCTCTATCAGCTGTCTCGTCCTTTGCTCACACAACGCTCAGCGGTGGTGGTGGAGGGTGGTAGCCACTGCCCCCGTCCCCTTTGTACAGACGAGCTCGGCGACCTGCCCGAGGTCACACTGCAGCGCGTGGTAGCTCCAGGCCTGCACCAGGGAGGACAGTGTGTGTCCCCGTCCCCCTCGCCTCCAGATCTTTAACTATGAACAGGGGTGAGAAACACCGCCCCCTGTCCCTCGGGGAGGTTGCCTATGACCCAGAGGCCCCGCATGCTTTCCACTAGACTGCAGGCAAACGGCGCCGGGGAAAAACCCCACTGCCCTGTTACTTCCAGGAGGAGGAGGAAAAAAACCCAAATGATTTCCTTGAAAGGCCAGTGGTAACGCAACTTGCTCCTTGGAAGACAAGCTATGACAAACCTAGACAGCACATTAAAAAGCAAAGACATTACTTTGCCAACAAAGGTCCATCTAGTCAACTCTATGTTCTTCCAGTGGTCATGTATGGATGTGAGAGTTGGACCATAAAGAAAGCTGGCACCAAAGAATGGATGCTTTTGAACTGTGGTGTTGGAGAAGACTCTTCAGAGACCCTTGGACTGCAAGGAGATCCAACCAGTCCATCCTAAAGGAAATCAGTCCTGAATATTCATTAGAAGGACTGATGCTGAAGCTGAAACTCCAATACTTTGACCACCTGATGCGAAGAACTGACTCATTGGAAAAGACCCTGATGCTGGGAAAGATTGAAGGCAGGAGGAGAAGGGGACGACAGAGGATGAGATGGTTGGATGGTATCACCGACTCAATGGACATGAGTCTGAGCAAACTCTGGGAGTTGGTGATGGACAGGGAGGTCTGGCATGCTGCAGTCCATGGGGTCGCAAAGAGTTAGACGGTACTGAGCAATGCTTACTCCTTGGAAGGAAAGTTATGACCAACTTAGCATATTCAAAAGCAGAGATATTACTTTGCCAACAAAGGTTCGTCTAGTCAAGGCTATGGTTTTTCCTGTGGTCATGTATGGATGTGAGAGCTGGACTGTGAAGAAGGCTGACAGCCGAAGAATTAATACTTTTGAACTGTGGTGTTGGAGAAGACTCTTGGAGTCCCTTGGACTGCAAGAAGATCCAACCAGTCCATTCTGAAGGAGATAAGCCCTGGGATTTCTTTGGAAGGAATTATGCTGAAGCTGAAACTCCAGTACTTTGGCCACCTCATGCGAAGAGTTGACTCATTGGAGAAGACTCTGATGCTGGGAGGGATTGGGGGCAGGAGGAGAAGGGGACGACAGAGGATGAGATGGCTGGATGGCATCACTGACTCGATGGATGTGAGTCTGAGTGACCTCCGGGAGTTGGTGATGGACAGGGAGGCCTGGCGTGCTGCAGTTCATGGGGTCGCAAAGAGTCGGACACGACTGAGCAACTGATCTGATCTGATCTGATCTGAGCAACTGAACTGAACTGAACCCAACTCCCTGGCATTTTGAATTTTTTTTTTTCCTCAAGAGGAGTCTGGAAGGAATTACACAGTGTTCACAAAGACTGGAGAACTTCCAAGGGCTTGAGAATTCCCCATACGTGCCAGCTCCGAATCAGTCACCTTGAAACCAGAGCCCATGCTCTCTCAGTGGGCACCTTGGGGGGAATTGTGCCATGTCCTCCGGCCACATCACATGTGTGAGGACATGGGAGGGCTGGGCTTTGTGTCCCTGCATGCCCTCCACCAGCACAGTGGGGACAGGAGCCTGGGTCTGGCAGCCCTTCCTCCTGGCCGGGACCTCGTTCAGTGTCCAAGTCTGCCAGGGGTCTCAGGCCCAGCGGACCAGACCCAGGGCAACCTCGCCCAGCAGGACGGAGGATCCCCCTGCTCCTGGGGGAGGTCAGAGCCCAGAAAGGTGGGCCTGCAAGCCCTTCTCTGGGCTTGAGAGAGCCTGGGGCCTCCTGGGGGCTCCGAGGACCCCCCAGAGCCCTGCTCAGTTAGCACAGCCCTGTGCTCTCAGCCTTCCCCAATGCTTGGAGAGTTCTGTCTCCTGCTTCAGCTAAAGGGCTTCCACCTCCCACAAAATCAGCATGGGTTGAAAACCAAGCCTCCACGGTCAGCCCCGAGCCACCAGGACGCCTGCCCCAGTGGACCGGCCCCACTAGGGGTACTGTTCAGAGGGGAGCTGGGGCAGCTGGCTTTACCATCATCTCTTGTAAGCCATGTGAGCCGTCGGACACCCTTAGCAAGACTTAAAGCAGATGATCACCAGTTCCGTCAGAGCCAGGGGAGAGGGTTTAGGGCTTGCCTCCTCACCCCGAACGACACCGGGGAGCAATCATAGCTTCTCTGGAAGGTTCCACGGCTGCCTCAGCAGGTGGGCGGCCTCAAGGGGACACGGGCGGCCAGACCCCAAGCAGCAGGGAACCACTCGGGGCCCACCTCAGGCTGGAGAGCGAGGCCCCAGGCGAACTGTTTCTGGGAAGAAGTTGACCCCATGGTTCAATTTCGGCTCATGAGCAAGTTTTGAAAATATGAGCGTCTTTAAATAAGAATATTACAGTTGTGTCCTTAAATGTGACTTTAAGAAGGCATTGCTGGGCTTCCCTGGTGGTCCAATGGTAACGAATCCAACTGCCAAAGCAGGAGACACAGGTTTGATCCCTGGTCTGGCAAGATTCCACGTGCGGAGGAGCAACCAAGCCATGCACTGAAAGCACTGAAGCCCGAGGGCCCTGCAGCCTGCGGTCCGCAACAAGAGGAGCCACTGCTCGCGCAGCTGGACACATCCTGAGCAGCAGCAGCGAAGGCCCAGCTCAGCCAAATAAATAACTCTTAAATTAAAAAAAGAGAAGCCACTGCTTTCTCACTTGGGAGTCGTTGCAGCAGGGGGTCAAGCTCACCTCTGTTTCTTGCCCCTCCTACCCTTCTCTCTGAAGGAGAGGAACTTCCCTGTCACGGGGACTGACTTTGCAGCAGAGCGCTGGCCGTGAGCACACGGTCCTGCAGTGAGCCCCACAGGTAGGGCAGCGAAGACGTGAGGCTCGGAGAGGCCCCAGGTCATGACCGGGCCCAACATCCACACCGAGGGTGCATGTAAATCAAACTACACATCGGCCCCACGGCCCACCTTTAACACATCTTTGCACGCTTAGCACTGAGCACAGCGAGCGGCACACAGCAGGCACTCATCAGCAGAGTGGACGTGCGGGAGAGAAGCCACCAGCGTAGTGAGCCGAGGCATGCAGAAAGACACACACAGACACCCCGGGCTGAAGAGTTTGTTTGACAACTGGCTTAAGTTTCACCTGAAGCCAGACTTTTCCTGGAATTCAATCCCATGAACCAATGCACGAATCCTCTCCTCTCTCCCAGCTTTTCTGGAGCATCTGTGTAAACTGGCCTTCCCGTCACTTACAACAAAGCTCACACACACAGTACAAACACGGAGGTGTGCCTGTGTGTCCAGCCGTGGACTCCGGCCCCAGAGGAGGACGGGCAATCCCCTTTCCCTCCGTCCTCCCCCATCACGTCCCCGCTCTCTGAGCTTCCTGCTCCTCGGCCCCCAGACCCCGATTCCTGTCCTTCTTTCTGACGCTGTGGTCGGCTGTTCCCCCAGCGGGACCTCAGGTGCAGCCAGCACAGTCCTGACTCGGGGCCTTTGCACCTGCCGTTCCCGTTGCCAGAACCTCACGTGTCCCGCTCTGTCCTGCTTCCCCCTTCACTCCAGATCCAGTCAAACATCGCCACCTTAAGAAATCTGCTCCCCGCCACGCTGCCCTGAGTTCGGCCTGAAGTCATATCCTGTTTCCGCGTGGATTCTCTGCCACCCCTGGAGCGTCTGCGCCGTGAGGGCCTTGCCATGGCCCCAGCACCATGCCTGCTGTGGATGGAAACAGTGACAACCCCAGAGCTTGAGTTTGGGAGAGATCTTTTCTTAGACCATGAATTGTAATCAAGGAAGGAACAGGGACAGAACCTGTATAAATACGGTCCTCATCAGAAATGAAAAGTTCGACTAAAAGGGGGTTTACAACTGCTGCAAATATTGCACCTGCAAAGAACTCACTTAGGGGGATGAGACAATCCATGGAAAGGGCTTCCGAGGGGGCTCAGTGGTAAAGAACCCGCCTGCCGGTGCAGGAGACACAAGAGACGCAGGTTCAATTCCTGGTTGGGAAGATCCCCTGGAGGAGGGCATGGTGACCCACTGCAGTATTCTTGCCTGGAGAATCCCATGAACGGAGGAGCCTGGCAGGCTACAGTCCATGAGGTTGCAAAGAGTTGGACACGACTGAAGCGATGGAGCACACACGCATGCATGTTTAAAAGACGTGCCTACTCTGTAGTTCAGAAGGGGAGTGGGTGGCTTGGGTCGGAGCTCCTGGCGCTCAGGGAGGACCCACTGATGATCGCGGCTGAGACATCTCAGGCATCTTCAGACAAGCGTGAGCGTCCGGGGATGAGCCGGCAGTCCTCTGAGAGCCGGGGCATGGCTGAGCTCAGGGAGGACGGCACCACGGCTGACCTCTGCTGGCGGGTGCCGGCCGACCACCCTGCACGGCCTACAATGCTCCCTCCAGCCCGGCCTCGGCTACTTTCCGGGGCAGCAGCTTCCCCCCGGCGACAGAGAGACCGGAAGGGCAGGGCCCTGTCTCCCTCCCTCCCAGACAGCGCACTCATTCAGCTCCCTTCTTATATTTCTCCTCTTTTCTATTAAACCTCCGCAGCTTGGATGCCGGGGCTGGAAGGTTCCTGAGGTTGCCTGGCCCAGCCCTCCCCTGGTGCTTCATCCGCTTGCACTCACCACCTTCCCAAAATCAATACACGTCTTTGAGAAAAAAACCAAAAACACAAAACTAACAACGTGCTTCTGGGCAATAATCTTCCAACCGCCACTCACTTTCATGCAGCTCCTGGCAGGGGTAGGGGCCCCTGCCCACAGGCCATCGACCCCAGAGCACGAGGCCTGGCACCGAGTGACCCGCGGCCACCCCAGCCTGAAGGTCGGGGGGCCCGGGATCCCAGGTGTGAGGCAGGACAGCAACGCACAGTCTCTCCGGGCCACCCGGCAGGAATGGCGTCCCCACCCTCCAGCCCCAAGGCCCCTTAGAAAGGGGTGGGAGCTGCAGGAACGTCCACACCCGTGACGGACGCCAGCAACCCTCTCATCAGCCTCTGGCGGCAGCCCTGCATGCGGCTGCCAGGGCCCTCTCTCGATCGCAGAGGCGCCCGCGTGTCCAGCGTCTGTCGCCCGCTCCCAGGCTCAGCCCCAAGAAACGCGTTTCCCGAAGCAGCGGCCGTGCAGTGCCAGTGATGCCTGGGAATGGGTCCGTCCACTTGGTGGCCACTTGGAGGCCCCTGGACGGCTCAACCCCACCCCCGTCATGAGCCAGACGGGCTCTGACTTCCCGTCGAAGGATTAAAACTAAACAAAGCAAAACAGAACCATGCTCAGGCAGGAGACCAACCGTCTGCAATAACCATCCGTTTCCAACCTGCGTGAGAGAGGCCCTTCAGGCAAACACGAGCCCCATACACAAACCGCAAACTGCCCCAAAGCCCAAGACCATAATAACGATAATTACTATCACCATTCGTGTTATAATAGTAGCTTGCATTTTAACAGTCCTTTGCAGTATGAACAAAAATCACCGCAGACGTGTAGAGAGAACTTGCTTGGTACAGGCTGCCGTCGAGACACAGGAGGAAGCACGCTCTTCTTGGGGGGGCAGCTGAGTCCATGGTTCACTGATCTGAACCTCACGCCCCATACGGGAATGAACTCTGTACCGATCATGGGCTAACGCGCAAAAATGAAAAAACAGAAACCCCCAAACCATCAGGAGGAAACCAAGGCCTGGAACTGGCAAGCCTTTCACTCGACGCTGAAAGTGCAACCAGAAAAGGAAACGTCAGCGAGTTGGAACTCGGGAGTGTAACAGTTTTGCCTCATGAAAGGCGCTACAAAGATGGTGGAAAGACAGGCTATCAACCGGGACGAGTATTTGCAAACCACGCATCAGACAAAGGAGTGGCGGTTCAATTTATCCAGATTATTGAGAGAGTGCGCACGGTTCAACCCAACAAAACCACCAGCCCAGCTGGAAAACGGGCAAGAGACACGGACACGTCGCCTAATCAGACAGACAGGCGGCACAGATCAGCACGTGAAAACATTCAACGTCACCAGCCGTCAGGGAAACACAAGCGAAAACCAGGGAGTTCCACCGCACACCCATGGCGAAGCTGAACGTCAAAATCAGCGGAACGCCAAACGCAGGGGAGAATTAGCTGGGACTGCAAGACGGCGGTGCAGCCACTCCAAAGACGTTGGCGGTGGTTTCTGATAAAACTAGATACAATTACCACGCCAACCGGCAATCACGCTCTGGGGCATTTATGCCAGGAAATGAAAACCTCTGTTCGCACAAAAATCTCTACAGAAACGTATACTGCAGTTTTATTGTAATAGCCGAAAACTAGGAACAACCCAGATGGCCTTCCGTGGTTGGTGGTTAAGCAGATCCTGGACCGTCCACAGCACAGAACGCCGCCCAAGAGGGAACGCTGCTTGGATGGATCCCAAGGCCACAAGCCAGCGTGGAGAGAGCCAGTCCCAAGAGGTTATGTGCAGTCTGTTTCCGTTTACATCACATTCTTAAATGACTGAGTTACAGAGACGGAGACAGGTGAGTGGTTGCCAGGGGTAACGTGATGCGGGCAGAAGGAGACGCGTGTGGTTGCGAAAGGGCAACGAGGGGAGTCCTGTGGTGGAGAAGCTCCTCTGAGCCTTCTGCACCTTGACGGTGGGGGGTGGACGCACTGCCAGGGCCATCTATCTCTGTCTCTCTCTGTCCCTGGACACTCACGGTGGGAGCCCGGCCACCAGGCTCCGGGGAGCCCACACCACACGGAGCGGCTCTGACAGTCAACAGCCTCCTCCAGACCCCGAGATGACACCAGCATTGTCCGCAAGACGGGGAGTTATGGAGACACCAGGGGCCCAGCCTCCACCCCAGGACACCCCGAGCCTTGATGCCCACCAGCCAGTGCCCCAGCTGTGGTGCGGCTCAGGCCACGCGGCCCCACGGGGGCTGGCATCACATGGCCTGAGGTACTGAGGTTGCAGAGCGTGAGTCCCCGGACAAGTCCTCCTCCCTGCCCCCCGAGCCCAAGTCAGGCCTGTGGTCCTGGCCACCGGTCACTCAGCTCCGCCTCCTAGTCAATGGCAGGGGGCGGTGTAGGGGTTGGGGGGGTTGGGTTTCTAGGGCTGCTGCAGACAGGGCCCCTGCCCCCAGGGCACCCCAACCTGGACCTGCAGGGCCGCCCGGGCTGGACGTCTCGGATCACAGGCTGGGGCGGCAGGTGCTTCAAAGGCAGCCTCGCCCTGTGCTGCAGGCAGGCAGGCCTCCCGGGACCCACAGAAATGCTCCCGGAGAGGCAACCCAGCCCTCGTCTCCCTTCATTAGAGCGGGTGCGCCCGCTCCGTGTGCAAGTGGGATTTACAGCCTCAACTCTGCCCCCCCAGGCGCGTCCACAGAGCCACGAGGGGCTTCCTGAAGGTGGCGTTCTGCCAGGCGGGACTGCACTGCGGGGCCCTGCCGGGCTGGAGCAGGGAGCGGGCGCTTGTTCTGTGAATCCCCCTTATATGCAGTCTGGAGACAGGAAATAGCGCCTGGCCCGTCTCCTGCGGGGCGGGAGGCTTCTACACTGCACTCCCCAACCCCCGGCCAGCATTTACAGCTCAGACCAACTCCAGGGCGAAGCCGCAGATGTGACCTGGAAACCCACTGCAGCCAGGGCACAGGGTCCCTGGGGCCTCAAACGTCGTTAGACGGGGAGTGACGAGGGACCCTGAGATGGAGCCGTTCCTTCCCCATTAGCAGCACCTCAAGGAGTAGCCAGACCGGGCACCGAGGTCCTCATGGCACTAGGCCGTCACCAGGGGGAGCCCTGTCTCACAGATGAGGAGACTGAGGTGCCGAGAGTGACCTGCCAGGCGCGGCTGGCGTCTGACTTCCGAACCTGCTAGGGGTCTGCGTGCCCATTTTACAGGCGGGCACACTGAGGTCCAGAGGCGCCTTGTGTGGCAGTGGGAAGAGCCAATTCTCTGAGCAGCTGATTTAGAGGCGACTTTGGGGGGACCTGGAGTCATGCTGGGGCTGGGAAGGTCCAGCCTCTAAGCCCAGGTGAACCCCCTAGTGGCCAGCCACCCTCTCTCTCTTGCCCCAGCCCACCTGCCCCAAATGGGCCCTGGGAGGTGAGGGCTTCCCGCAGCCAGCCTGGGTCCTACCCAGTTCCACCGCAGGCCAGGCTCTAAGATTCAGCACAAGGCTGGCCGTGAGGTGGGTGGGAGTGAGCCCCCCGTCAGTACAGCGGGAACCACGGGCTCTGAGGGCCCGAGGGACCTGCCCAAGGTCACAGGCCTGGGAGCACAGCCGGAGCCTGCAGCCCCCACACCCCTCCCCCCCACCTCGGCCTCCCTGCTGCAGGGACTCTGCCCTGTGCCCCCAGAAGCGTTTCTAGTCCGAGCAGCACATCTGACATGACAGAGATGACATCCCCCTCCCAGGGAAAGCAGAGCAGAGCCCGCCAAGCCCGCCCAGCACACAGCCAGCCAAGTGGCCTGTTTCCCTGATTCAAACAGTTCCTGCTTATCCCCCACAGAGGACCTCTGTAATTCTGCCCCGTGGTCAGCCAGCTTATCTGAACATTAAAAGTTAATTTACTCGCTGCTTCTCCTGCCTGTTACAGCCCGTCTGTGGGCCTTCTTCCCTCCAAAGCATAAGCCCTGCTTCCTTGTAAACACGAAACATTTAATCGGCAATTCCGAGGCCTGAGCCTTGGTGTCCGATCACATCTTCCCGGTGGGCTCCGCGCGGCCACGGCCACGGCCCCGGCTCAGCACCACGCAGGCCCCGTGGAGGCCCAGGCCGAGAACTCCCCCGTCAGGGCGGGCGGGGGCAGGGAGGCACTTGGCCAGAGTCAGAGGCGAATCCAGCGTCTGGCATGACAGGGGCTCAGCGCCCACACAGTGCCGGCCTGATGGAGTTTTCTGCAGCCACCAGGAGCCCTGTCCTGTGGCTCTGGGCCTGTGTGCCAACAGTGGGGGCGGCCAGGTGGACAGACACTCGGAGTTGGACTGGGCACAGGCCGTGGTCCTGGATTCTGGCTCCAACCCCAGCCGCTGGCGCTCCTGTGTTCCCGTGAGACGCTGGGCAAGTCCCTTCCCTTACCCACGCCAGTGCTCCTCGGCCATAAGGTGGGGTCAAGACTAGCCACCCCCAAAACCCTGACGTACAGAACGTGAAAGCTTAGGCCCTCCGAGGGGGTCCCCATTCTGAAGAAAAGCAGCACCCCACAGTTTCTGCTGTGGGTAAGAAGGCAGTGCCCTGCTGGAAGAATGTTCTAGAAGGGAACACACCAAAGTGATGACAGCAGGGCTGGTGTAGGCTGACGGGCCGGGGATTTTTTTTTTTTAGCCTGGATTTTCCAAACTTTCTGTGCGTTTCTGTTTTGCGTTGACAATAAAATCACGTGCGTGTTGTTGTTCATTCTCTCAGTCATGTCCGACTCTTTGTGACCCATGGACTGCGGCACGCCAGGCCTCCCTGTCCATCACCGACTCCCGGAGTTGGCTCAGACTCATGTCCGATGAGTCGGTGATGCCATCCAGCCATCTCATATTGACATTAAAATAGTGCATCTGATCATTCATGCGTTCAACAGCCACGTGCTGCCTGCTGGTGGCGCTGGGGTGACTGGGAGCAGCCCCACCAGAGCCGCGGGGTGGACGGGGGTTGAGGAGCGAGAGGACTTCCTAGGGGAGGTGGCGCCTGCCCCTTCTCAGAGGGGCGGAAGACCTGACGGGCCTTTGTGGAGGGGTTTGAGGGCGGACGTGGGGCTTGGGGCTCAGCCGTCCCCCCGCCCCCCCCCCCCGGCTGTTAGGACTCAGAAAACACGATATGTGTTGACCCTCATCCTTCTGAAGCGTGGGGCAAGCACCCCAACTTTCTTACAGGGGACATCGGGGGTGGGGGCCAAGCACAACCTCTCTGCAGAGTGACGCCCCCCCCCGAGCTGGGTCCCCAGGCGGGGTGGGCCTGCACCCCACACCCCGCAGGGGGGCCCCAAAGCCCACCCTGCTGCAGAAACCACAGAGGTCTGGCGCTCAGGGGCCTGCCCAGGGGGCTTGGGGCACCGTGAGGACCCGGGCAGGCACCAGCAGCTCCCCACGTCCTTCGCCACCTGCTTGCCGGCCGGCCTCTCGGGTCCTTGCCGCCACCGCAGAGGCCAGCCCCGCGGTCAGCGGTCAGCCCACCCCTGGGGTGGTCTCGCGTGACTGTTTGGGGTCACAAAGGCATCCTTTATCAAAGCCTGCGGTGGCCGCTGGGACTCCCACATGTTGCCCTGGTGGGGAGCCTGCTGGACTAGAGGGACGCCCCCTCTGGGACAGCTGCCCCCGCGGCCGAGGCTCCCAGGGCGACCACGGCCCCCGAGGGCCTCCTTCCCGCGGTGATGGGTCCAAGTCCCCCCACCAGATCCTCTTCCCTACAGGTAACAGGAGAGGACAGCAAAAGCGGCCCCGCAGGGCTCTTCCACCTCGGCCTTACTAGGTATGCCTTGACAGGAAGCGCACACGACGATCTGAGAAATGTACATTGTGAAACACGGCAATCAGACTCACAGCTAACTTTCTCTGGGGGGTGAGGGTTATGGTGAGAAAACTTAAAATCTGGCTCCAAGGTGGATCAGTGGGAAAGAACCCGCCGGCCAATGAGACGTGGGCCCCATCCCCGGGTTGGGAAGACCCCCAGGAGAAGGGAATGGCACCCCACTCCAGTGTTCTTGCCTGGACAGAGGAGCCTGGCGGGCTGCAGTCCACGGGGTCTCAGAGAGTCGGGCACGACTGAGCCCAGGCACACGGCCCCGTGCGGCACACTGGATCCCAGAACATGCTCATCTTATAAAGGAAAGTGAGCGCCCTTTGGCCAGCGCCTCTCCCTTCCCCACCCTCAGCCCCTGGCAACTACCAGACTCTGGCGACTTCAACATTCTTCATGTCGATGGGACTGTCTTTCTCTCCAACTTATCTCAGCGTGAGGCTCCCCAGCCTCTTCCCTGCTGTCAGGATGGGAGGATGTCCTTTGTGGCTGAACAGGACTCCCTTCAGCCAAGCCATAGAAGCGAGCTGAGCGGCTTTCCACCAAGAAGATGCAGAACATAGACACAGGGGGTCATTAGCCTGATGGAATTCTCAGGACACAAGCCCCACCCTGTTACTGTCAGCGAGCAGTTGCCCAAGCGGTTTCACCTGTGAAAGCTCCACTCACTGGCCGGCGGGAAGTCCCCCGATGTTAACAGTGTCCTGGACTCCCCAGATCAGAAACGAGGACCATGCTCCACCTGTGTCTCTTGGAGCTGGAGTGTGTCACCGGGCTCCTCTCACTCCACATGTGCATGCGCACACACGCATGCCCACTGGCGCACGCACACATGCCCGCCGCCGCACGCACGCATGCCCACCGGTGCACACATGCCCTTCAGGCCGACAGTAGTCACGGCTCCCTGCTGTGGCCCGTCCCTGGGTGCTGCACCAGTCCCCCGGCCTCCTTTACCAACTCACCCCCTCTGCCCATCGACCCTTCTTACTCCTCCCTGGGAGGGGGTCTTGGTCTCCCCAGCACCCCTGTGCCCACCCCTGTGCCAGCACGCACTGGAAAAATTCCGAGCTGGGACCCTCACAAACTGCAGAGGCCCCGATCCTCTCTGGAGACGTCCGCCCGGCAGGTGTCCAGGAGACAGGGCTGCGAACAGAGCGCCCAGGACACAGAGAGCACCCCCGACACAAGGGCACCAGGGTCGGTCACCCCGAGCACACACAGCCTTGCTAGCAGCAGCCCCAAGCGTGCATGCACTACGGTTATGCGAATCAGGACGATGCCGGGGAGGGGGCTGATCTCGTAGCTCACCTACAAGTCCAGGAACACATTTACTGAATAAGAAAGGGATCCAGGAGACTGACAGGCAGGGGGTCCTGCTAGCAGAGGGCTGACCCTGGTCACGCCGCCCCAAGTCCAAAACTCAGTGCTCCCTGGCTCCCTGCTTCCATCCTGACATATCTACTCAGCACCCACCACATGCCAGGTGTCAGGAATTCACTCAGGAACAGGCAGGGATGCAGGCAGGCGTCTACAGGAGCTCCTGGGGGGCATCCCCCACCCCACGCTCAGCCTTCCGCCCTGGTCCCCTGGTCCACATCCCATCCTCGCCGATGGTGGAGCTGGGCTCCCACTCAGAGAGGTGCCCGCTCCCCCGCCCCCCGCGCTCAAGTGGAACCCCTTCCGGGTGAGTATCGTCCAGACTCAGAACTGGGGAGGAAGGCATTTTCCCCCCAGAAGGGGCCACGGTGATGAGTCCCTGCTGGTCAGGGGAGATTACAGTCCCCATAGAGCCCAGGCAGGGCCGCAGGGAGTGGGCGCCGCCTCCTGCATCTCCTGTGGCCTCTGGGGTGCCAATGACAGCGCCGCCTCCTGCATCGCCCGCAGCCTCTGGGGTGCCAATGATAAAGAAAATCCTTGGCTCGCAGCTTGGGCGTCAGAAAGGAACCCGGCATCATGACGAGCAGCCGTGCCCTCCAGCTCCAGGGTGAGCCCGAGTCAGGCCTGAGAGGAGCAGCATCACTCGGGCTGGGCGTCTGCAAAGCCCTGTGTGACTATTCTCACGATTCCTCGCGTTCCCCCACCCCAAACCTGCCAGGCAGGCACCCTTCTCATCCTTGCTTTACAGTTGATGAAACTGGGGCTCAGAGAGCTGAGGAAACTCACCCTGACGGCCAGAAGCCTCAGTTTTCTGATCTTCACAATGGGGACGGGGCACTCGCCTTTCAGGAGGCTTGTGCGGGCTGCGTGTGGTGCGCGGGCGTGGCAGCCCCCCGGGGCTGGGACAGGTGGCAGGGGCTCTGACCCTTCCCATGCTCCTGTGTGCCGCCCTCTCCCGCCTCCACCCAAGCCACAGGTTTTGCACAGAAAATGTCTTACCACGTATACTTCCCAGGGTGGAGTCAGCTCACTTCCATCCTGAACGGTAAGACCAGAGCAGTAAGGTGACACAGCGTCTACCTAAAAATCAAGCCACCCTGCAACACTGGGGACCATGTGCCCCAAATTCTCCTTGACATGAGAATTGGCAGAGTTGTTCAGCCACTCAGCCCATCAGAACCCTAGACAGGACCTGAAACACTCACCTGCACCAAGACATGAGAGTGTATAGAGCTGCCACACGGCTCAGCCACGCCTGTTCAGACAGGAGATGCCTCCCGGCCACCCCAGCAGTCTACCCATCCATCCATCCACCCACCCACCCACCTACTCATCCATTCATCCTCCCATCTACCCACTCAACCGTCCAGTGACTGATTTATCCATCCATCCATTCGTCCATCTATTCATTCACCCACATGTCCACTCACCCACTCACCCATCCATCCATCCACTCACCACTTCCACACCCATTCATATATTCACCCATCCACCCACCCACCCACCCTTCCATCTATCCACCCATTCTCCATCCATCCAATCACTCATCCACCCATCCATCTACCTACCCACTTACACATCCATTCACCCACTCACCCATCCATCCAGCAACCTATATGCCAAGCGCTGTTCGGAGGCAGTGGAGATGAAGCAGTGGACAGGACAGAGGAGCCCCTGTGTCGTGGCACCATTGGGCTTGCAGAGGAGAACAATAAAGGGCAGGAGGGCGATGCCACCCGGTGAGCTTGGGGCACTGCACACACCAGGTGAAAGGTGAGGACATTCCACAGACTGGCCCATCCCTCCTCCCCGGATTTTGGTGAGCTCCACTATTATCTTTACATCATCCAGGTTAGCCAATGCACATTCTATTCACAACTGGATTTCCCATTCACTCTGTAAATAGATGCATCAAATGATCAATACCGGTCTTTTAAATTTCATCAGCATCTCCTCTCTGGTCTCTTCATTCTGAATCACCTGCAGACTGAATGCCCTGCTCTTGTGTGTTCAGCTTTCAGAAAGTCTGCCTACCGCATTTAGACACAAACGAGAATGAGGCTGAGTGCGTACCTTGTTCTCTGGGGACACACCCTTTACCCCCAGCTCAGAACCGTGTGGACCCCTCTCCGCTCCTCTCCAGCACCGAGGCAGCAGAGGTGAGGCGAGCCTCGTGTTTCTGTCCTCGTAGCTGACACGCCCTTTCTGCAAGGATGCGGGGGCCTCTCCCTTTGGTCTGATGTGGAGGCATCTTGCCGTTGAGGATTTGATGAAATGTTCCCAGGACACTGTGGGCTCATCTGACATACAGGTATGGCGCTTCACCTCTCTGGTAGTAGCAGCCTCATGGGCTACCTCTTCTGTCTGAGCGTGAGGACCGTCAGCTCCGCTCTGAGCATCACGAGAGCGTCCTCTGTGTCCGCCGCCTCTCTTCTGATTGCCTCCACCTCCTCTCCGTGCTTCCAGCTGCACTCACTCCGCTCGTCTCGTCTTCCTTTTTGACACTTCCTCCACTTCAGCAGCGCCTCTTCTGTTCCTCACTGCTCCTGATTTATTTATCTGCCCCTTAAACATACTGCTTTGATCTTCAATTCTTTTCCTTAGGTCTTCAATCTCCCTTTTCATCTCATCCTGATTTTTTTTTTCATCTTCTAATTTTTGAGCTCTCCAACTGAGAGTTATTAAGCTGCTTTATAGCATGAAGCAATTACACAAAATTTTCATTATGTTCTTTGAGTTTGTTCTTTTTTAATTTTGAGGTGGGATTCTTTTTTACTTCTATCATCATATTACAAAAATTTTCAAACAGAGAGACCAATTAAAAAGAGCTCAGAAATTGCTGATATGTGACCATTTTGACCTCTGAAGCTAGCAATTTCACGGTTCAAACTGATACTGTGAAAATTCAGTTGAATACTTATTTATATACTTTTCTTGCTAAAAAAAAATAGTAAGTTACCAGGATGGTGATACTTCACGCCTAAAGATTTTAGCCCGCGTTTCCTAAAGAGGACACTATTCTACAGAAACCACGGTTCCCTGCTGGGGAACTTGTCTGTCCTTCCTTCCCTCTGTCTTTCCATCATCCCATCTTTCTCTTTTTTCCCTCAAACGTGTCTATGCAGCCTGTCTCCTCTCATGGATGCTCCACTGACTCTGATGTGGTGAGCGTGGAGTCCCCCCTCTCTCTTGGGGTCCGCTTTCCCCTCCTGGGCGCAGAGTAAGGACTGGGTAGCTGGGAGTCCCACCCCCTTCCCAACCCAGAGGCTGCGAACTGGAGGCATACATCTCAGCCCTTGTTAGGACACCCCAAAATCCCAGGTCACAATCTGGCCCAGGACACCCCCAAATACCAGGTCACCCCAAAGTTCCAGGTCACGCTCTGGCCCAGCACACCCCAAAATCCCAGGTCATGCTCTGGCCCAGGGTGGCAACCCTAAGTCATCCGGGGACTGCCTGCAGAGGACTGGGGTGACCTGGGAGATGGGGGAGGGCATTCCAGACCTTTCTGCCCTCTATTGGGGGACCCGTCTCGCCCTCCCCTTTGCCCAATATGTCACCTCCTCCAGGAAGCCATCCATGTTTCCCCCACAATGATTTAGGGAACCCTCCTCTAGATGCCCGATGTCCTAAGGGTTTTCCCCATCACCCCTTTTTCACTCAGGGATGTCACTGATGGACTCCACGTCTGTCTCCTGCTGGACTGCGAGGGTCTGACCAGGGGGGTGGATCTCCACCACAGACATGCCGGGCACGCATGAGACCTGAGACATCACAGACATGCCTGGCGCGCGCACGGCCTGAGACGTCACAGACATGCCGGGCACGCACGTGGCCTGAGACGTGCTTCAAAACACATGAAACGCAGGTGGTGTGAAAAAAGGTGCATCAGCAGTAAAGGAGGTGTGTCAAGACTGTATAAAGACACACATTGAATTTTGCTGAAATTAAGACATTCTGTCACCATAACACCTTAAGGAGAGAGCAAAGACAGAATTGATGCTTTTGAACTGTGGTGCTGGAGAAGACCCTTGAGAGTCCCTTGGACCGCAAGGAGATCCAACCAGTCCATCCTAAAGGAAATCAACCCTGAATACTCACTGGAAGGACTGATGCTGAGGCTGAAGCTCCAGTACTTTGGCCACCTTATGCAAAGAGCCAACTCATTGGAAAAGACCCTGATGCTGGGGAAGATTTGAGAGCGGGAGGAGAAGGGGACAACAGAGAATGAGATGGCTGGATGACACCACCTATGCAATGGACAGGAACTTGGGCAAACTTCGGGAGATGGTGAGGGACAGGGAGGCCTGACATACTGCATGCAGTCCATGGGATCCCAAAGATGACGGGTGACTGAACAGAACCACAGCTTGCATGTGTCTCCCACAGACATGAAGAAAACACCCCCAGCGCCCCAGAATCCTCCCTGGTGGCCCCTTCCAGCCAGCAGCCCGCCCCCGCCGCTGGCCTGAGCTGCACCGGGGTGGACGAGCCGTGGCTGCTTGTGTTTGCATCAGTGGGGTCACACGGTGTGTGTCTTCTTTACAGGCCAGCTCTCACAGCCAGACCACTGGCAAGTGACCACTGGGAAGACCGTGGCCTTGACTAGACGGACCTGGGTCGGCAGAGAAATGTGTCTGCTTTTCAACACACTGTCTAGGTTTGTCATAGCTTTCCTGCCAAGAAGCCATCATCTTCTGATTCCAATATGAACATAAAGACTCAGTGAGCATGGGACGTCCCTGGTGCAGCAGAGGATAGGAATGCCCCTGCCTCGGCAGGGCACACAGGTTTGATCCCTGGTCTGAGAAGACTCCACGTGCCTCAGAGCAAGCAAGCCCGCGTGCCCCAATTTCCTGAAGCCCACATGCTCGAGAGCCCAAGCTGCGAAACGAGAGAAGCCACTGCAATGAGGCGCCCCACACTGCAACTAGAGAATAGATCCCGCCACCACAACTAGGGAACGCCCGTGCCCAGTGAGAAGACTCTTTCCAGCCCCAAATACTAATTAATTAATTAAAAAAGAAAACTCAGCGAGCATGCCGTGGAGATGGGCCTGCCTTCTGTGCAGGCATAGCTGAAGAAAACGCTTTAAAATCAGCAGAACAAAAACAAGCTCCTTGGCACAGACTGCGTCCTAAAGCAAAGTGCAGAGAGGGTCAGACGCAAGACGCAGGACGGCGGCCACCCACATGGGGGTGGGGCTGGGTGGCCACCGCGTCCCCCTCCCGCTGCTGGCCCACAACTCCTGCCTGCTCCCGTCTCGGGGCGAAGGGAGCAAGTGGGGCAAGGCCACCGTGGGGTTTCACTTCCTGTCACGGCCAACGGCAGGGGGCGGCCTAGGCCGGGGTCCAGCAGGGCAATGTCCCCGGGCGCAGACGCCAGGGCTCCGCAGGGTGCTGTCCCGGCCGTGTACCTGGATCCTCTGGATCCCCAGTTGCTGCAACGCCCCCAACATCCTCTGACAACTCTAAACTAAAGCGGGGATTCTACCCTGTGCTCCTGTGCCCTGAGACAGACCTGGGCTTGCAGTAAACACGGGGTGAGCGAGGGGGTAGGTGAACGGACGTTTCCAGGCTGCGAGACCGCCCTGCTCAGAGCGGACCCTGGGACGTGCCTGAGGACGGAGATGGGTGTGTGAGCGCCTACTGAATGCTCCAAGCCGCACATGCCAGCTGGGCGTGCCCTAGGCTAGGGGAGGCGGGATGCGAGCGAAGGGGACCCCTGACTCCCCGTCGTCTCCCCCGGTGCCGCAGAGCAGGCAGACGTCCATCACTATCAGGAGAGGGAGGCTCACGGCACAGAGACAGGAAAGGGGAGAAGGAGGAAGCAGCGGTCCTGGGAAAAACCACCCGCCATCGTGCACTTGCCTAGAGGATGGAGCGTGCCATGTCCTGGCTGCCCCGTGAAATCAAGGACACACCGATTCAATCAGAGACAAAAAAGGTGTTAGTCACTCAGTCGTGCCTGACCCTTTGCGACCCCATGGACCCTGCCAGGCCCTCTGTCCATGGGATTCTCCAGGCAAAAAGACTGGAGTGGGCAGCATTCCCTTCTCCAGGGGCTCTTCCTGACTAGGGATAGAACCCGCTTTTCCTGCATGGCAGGCAGATTCTTTACCGTCTGAGCCATCAGCGAAGCCCAAGAGACAAGAATCAGCCACAACCAGAATAACTGCTGGGGCCTGTACTCCAGGGACCCGCAGGGGGCAAGGGTCCCACGGCCAGCTTCACTGTCATCACGACGATCACCCTCTCGGAAAAGCAAGGGGTGGCCATGACACGACTTTTATTTTAGAAACAGTCCAAGTCTGAACAGCTTCCGAGTCCTAAGTGGCAGGCAGGGCAGTCTGCACGTGAGATGAGGACATTCATAAATGTCTGGGGGCTGGGGCAGGGCGGCAAGGCGACATGGACAATAAAGAGCCGAGATTTCGCAGAACATCCTCAGCACCGACACAGGGAGGTGTGGACGGGGAGTGGAGAAGGCGGGTGGCGGCCTCTGCGTCTCGTCCCGGCGGGCATCACGCTCGCCACCCCTTGTCGCCACGTCATTTCAACTGACACCACTACTCTGGGGGCTCAGAGGGCCCTGATGGGCCGCGTCACAGCTGGGGGGCCGCTGGGCGGGCCTGGGGAACCCGCCTCTGCCAGGGCCTCAAGAACATCTCGTGACTTCAAGCCTGGGAAGGCTTGAAGGGCAGGGCCTGCTGGCAGAGCTCACAGGAAAAGCACCCTCGAGGCTCCAGCATAACGGGGTCCCCGAACCACCCTGCTGTTCTCAGCTCCCGAAGCCAGAGCCCGTGCTCCTCACGACTCATCAATGTTCCTAACGCTGGGGTCGCAAAGAGTTGGACGTTACTGAGCGAATGAACTGAACTAACTGAACTCAGGCCTCCTATTTGGCAGCAGGAGAGGCCTTGAAAACCATGCCACACCACATCACCCCCAAACCCTGGCATGAACCCCCCCTAAAGCTCCCCAGGCACTGAGTGCCATCGCCGGCCCCCACCCAGCTCATGCTGGGGACACCCCCGCTCCAACACTGGGGCCATCTCCAGGGCCCTGGCGGCCCAGCTGGGATGCCCTGTGGCCATCGGGGAGGCCCCACCCTGCTGGGAAGGCGCAGGAGGCAGACACAGGGAGCAGAATGTTGCCTCATTAATATTCATTACGGCCTCACTGCCCGCCTGCCTGGCGGGTCCTTGGGGAGCACAGGGAGGACGTGAGAAATGGACTCATTAAGATGTTAAATAATTCAAGACAGGCGGCCCCTGCCAAACCCTCGCGCTTTCTGCTCTGCAGCAGCTCTGATGCTCGTCCACGGCCCGGCCCGGGGGACAGCCAGCCACATGGCCCCCCCTGGGAGCACGACGGTGAGACTTCGCCTGAGTGTCACAGCGCATCTCAGCGAGGCCCCACGGCCACTCTCAGCGTGTGACACCACCCAAGGTGGTCGAGGAAGGCGCCTTCAAGATGTGAGGGTGTCTGCAGAGAGAGAACCCAGCCGGGGGGCCTGGGCCGGGGCGGCCGGTCCCCAGCGACGGCGCCGCTCAGCTTCGGGGCCAAGTCTTTCAAGAGCCCCAGATTCCAAACCTGGACACGTCGGCTGGGACCAGAGGTGGCCCCTCAGCAACGTCTGGGCACCCAGGGAGGCAGACATCCTAATAATTACTGAATCAAGTGACTAATTAATAGTGAAGTCTACTTTCTGCAAAGCAAGGGACAGCCTGAAGACAAGAGCTGACTTACTCCTCTGGTTTTTTAAATTGTCTTGGAGCAGTCCCCGGAAAAGCAGAGCCGGATATGTCCAACCTTAACAGGACCTTCTGCCCAGCTGTGAAGGGCACAGCCCCCTGGACCCTGCTGTCCTGGGCCCAAGGCTGAATCAGCCACGCTGGTGCCCGGCCACCCGCCCCACACACGTCCCTTCATTCTGATCTGCATGGATGGGGGTTGGCTGCCAAACTCCTGTTACTATTAATAGCTACCAGCTTGGGAAGGCTTGTTTCTCAAACAGCATTGGGAGCAGCTCACCCCATGGGGGAGAGATAGTGCAGGGGCCGCGGGGAGGCTGAGGGCCGCAGGGAGGCCGGGCAGCAGAGGACAGGGAGCGCCCACCGTGTCTGTCTCCG
Organism: Tragelaphus eurycerus; assembly: GCA_935064755.1. Classification (NCBI taxonomy): domain Eukaryota; kingdom Metazoa; phylum Chordata; class Mammalia; order Artiodactyla; family Bovidae; genus Tragelaphus; species Tragelaphus eurycerus. The sequence continues at coordinate 76,972,193 of CAKXYN010000001.1, read as the reverse complement.
AGGCCACAGGAAGGCCACAGGAAGACCTCCAGCAGGGGCGAGGGAAGCTGCTGGGGTGGGGTGGCTTTTCTACCCAGCGAGGGCTGGGTCAGGACGCATGGGCAGAGGCCAGGGTGGGGGTCACCTTGGGGCAGTGCCCAGAGGGTCACGTCCGCCTGACCGCCCACGGTTCCTAGGGTGGATGCAGGGCCCAAGTTGCCGGCCCCCTGCCCTCTGCAGACCCCTCCGGCTCAGCCAGAGGTTGATGGGCCCAAGACCCTGCAGGAGGAGCCACAGAAGGGGCAGAGGAGCGGCAGACTCTCCTGCAGCCACCGCAGGAGGAGCCACAGAAGGGGCAGAGGAGCGGCAGACCCTCCTGCAGCCACCACAGCGTCTCCACGAGGCATGTGGGGAGGCCCCCCTGCAAGCAGCAGCGCTTACCCCCTGCATCCCACCAGCCACCTTGGGCCCCATTCCCACACAGCACTGGGTCTGGGACCCCACCCCCCACCCCCACGGTCACAGAGGGCATGCTCCCGGGGCTTCTGGGAACAGATGCTTTGACACGGGGTTGGGGGTGCCTCCTGAGCTGTGGCACCGAGGCCGCTGCAGCTCATGGACTGAATCAAAGGGGCTCCCGCACCAGCAGCGGCCGTGGACAGGGTGTTTCGCCTGAGATTCATGGTCTGGAAGGCGGGGCTGGGCGCCCACGGTGATGAGAGTCACAAAGGACCTCAGAGCCCGGCAGCTGCTTAACTGGGCAACTTAACGTGTTCCAGAGATGACCCCAGACCTACCCACCGTGGCCCCCATCAGAGGCAAGAGCCCCCAGAGCAGAGCAGCAGGGGGAGGAGGCGCAGCCAGCCTGGCTCACACCCCTACAGCCCCAGGAGGACTTTCTATTTATTGTGATGAAAATTGAAAGTGAGTCGCTCAGTCATGTTTGACTCTGTGACCCAATGGACTATAGCCCTCCAGACTCCTCCGTCCATGGGATTCTCCAGGCCAGAATACTGGAGTGGGTTGCCATGCCCTCCTTCAGGGGATCTTCCCAACCCAGGGATCGAATCCAGGTCTCCCACATCGCAGGTGGATTTACTGTCTGAGCCAGAGATGCCTAACATGAAATCCACCACCTTTCAGCGTGCAGTTCAGGGGCATTAAGCACATCCAGGCCATTGTGAAACAGCCCCACCACCACCTCCAGAACCTTTTCTTCTTCCCAAACTGAAGCTTCCCCATTCAGCACTAACTCCCAGCCCCTGGCACCCACCGTCTACTTTCAGTCTCTATGAATCTGACTCCTCTAGGGGCCTCAGGTAAGTGGAATCATGTAGCATTTGTCTATTTGCGTCTGGCTTATTTCACTGGGCATCATGTCCTCAAGGCTCATCCGTGTCATAGCAAGTGTCAGAACAGCCTTCGTTTTTAAGGCTGCGTAATATTCCACTGCCTGTAGAGACTCCGCCTTGTTTATCCATTCACCTGTTACTGGACTCTTGGGTTGCTTCCACCTTCTGCATCCAGATATCTGTTCGAGAGCCTGCTCTCAACTACTCTGGGTCCATGCCCAGAAGTGGAATTGTGGGTCATATGGTAATTCTGTGCTTAATTTTTTGAGGCACGGCCATGCTGCTCTCCATGATGCGTACCATCTGCATTCCCACCGGCAGTGGAGAATTCGGACAGTTCCAATTTCTCCAATTTCTTCACTGGAAGGACTGACACTGGAGTTGAAGCTCCAGTACTTTGGCCACCAGATGCAAAGAGCCAGCTCACTGGAAAAGACCCTGATGCTGGGAAAGATGGAGGGCAGGAGGAGAAGGGGGCCTCGGAGGATGAGATGGTCAGATGGCATCACCAATTTAATGGACATGAGTCTGAGCAAGCTCAGGGAGATAGTGAAGGACGGCCGCGTTCCTTGGGGCTGGCTGACCTGCCGGTGAGAGGAAGCTGGGGATGGATGACGGACAGGAGAGGCGGGCGGTCCAGCCCTGCCACAGAGAAGGGGTGGGAAACCGCCTCCCACCCAGCCCGCCCCGTGCCTTCCCCGGCCATCACACCAGATCCCAGAGTCCAAGATTCTGCCCACGAGAGGTACGCTGGGGACGCCAGGGAGACGGCGGCCATCTGCGGAGGAAGCCAAAACAAAGGCATTAGAGGGAAGAGGAAAAGCTTATTAATTTTTGGGCCCCAGTCCAGACTTCACACCTGGCCCATTTCGGCATTTTCTGAGTTCACAGACTCCGGCAGAAGGAGGGAAGAAGAAGGACATCTTGTGTCCTAGAAATTCACCGCCTGGAGCCACCTACTGAGGGGACGCTGATTCAGAATCCCAGGATGTTAATTAGCTTTGGGAGGGAGGGAGAGGCCAACACCAGGGGGAGGCGATGGTTTCAGAGCTGGGCTCCGAGGCTGTGCGATGAGCTGAGTCCTCACCCAGTCTCAGAGCTGCTGGGCAACCTTGAACAAGTTATGCAACCTCTCTGAACCTCTAGTACTTTATCTGAGAAATGGAGATAATAAGAAGCCTCCTGAGACTGTCATGAGGTATGACTGGGGGGAAGATAGGAAGCAGCGCCATCCAGGGTGATATGGAACAAGAGGGGGCGATGGGGGACGAGCACCCCTGAGCCCTCCCTGGTGGTCTATCCAGCGGTTAGGAACCTGTCTGTCAATGCAGGGGACGCGGGCTCCATCCCTGGGGCAGGAAGATCTCACAGGCCATGAGGCAACTCAGCCCTCGAGCCTGCAGCCCGTGCTCAGCAACAAGAGATGTCACCACAGTGAGAAGCTCACGCACCACAAGGGTAGCCCCCGCTCAACACAATGAGAGAAAGCCTCCGTGCAGCAGGGAAGACCCAGCGTGGCCAAAAATAAAGAGGAATCAATCAATCAAAAAAAAAAAAAAAAGACCTAGCATCTCTAACTCCCCCTCAGGCTGGGAGTCCCCCGCTACGGCCTGTTCGGCCAGAGGGAGGGAGCAGAGGGGCGTGCCCTGGCTTCCAGGTCCAGCAGGAAGAAAGGTGCTCGCTACATCCGGGTACCAGGCCTGGGCAGAGCAGCCAACAAGACCTTCGGAAGGGTCTTCAGCAGGTCTACAGCCTGGGCTCAGCGCAACCAGGGTGCTAGCCTTCCCAGGGGCCGCAGGGCAAGGGGCCCTGCCCCACTGGGGGTCTTCGGCCTCCTGACTTCACCCAGCCCAGCCGCTTTTCCATTGAGGCCCCCAAGGGTTGCGATCAGCACCATTCCCTTACTCTTCACTACCATGTTAGGCAAATACTAGAGTTGCTTCTTTGACGCCCACCAGAGCACGGTTTAGGGTCGACTCCGCGCTCAGAACCACACACCTGTCTTAGGCCACCGTCCACCGAGAAGGACTCAGGATGGAGGCATGGTGCACAGCGGGGGTCCTCCTCTGCTCAGCCATCACACCCCCATCTCAGGGACCACCCAGGGGCAGGCAGGTGTGCGGGCTGCCCTGGCTTGAAACATTCTGCCCCACGGGGACCCAGGATCTCCACTGACAGCTCCCCCAGCACCGTGTCCAGTCTCCCGAGGGACACAGCCGGTGCGAGAGCCATCAGGCTCGCAGAGCTCAAGCCTGGTGGCCCGCCAGGTGTCCGGGGCCCCAACCTGTGTGGGCGCAATGACCAGCCAGGACACCTTCTATCTCAAGCGACGCTGCCTAGCGACACAGGAGACAGATTCCGTTTGTCTGGTTCCCAGGAAAACAAGTAGGAAGTTATCCAAGGGTCAGATTCTCATGCGATAGAAAGGGTTTTGCTTCCCTCAGTCCACACCTAGGACCCTTGGCTAACACCACCACACAGACGGTAGTTCACGCATGGCCACAGGATTGTCACTGCCTCATGGACACAACCAAGTAGACTCTGCCTACTAGTTAAAGCTGTGGTTTCCCTAGTGGTCACGTACGGATGCTAGAGCTGGGCCATAAAGGAGGCTGAGCACCGAGGAACTGATGCTTTAGGACTGTGGTGCTGGAGAAGACTCAACAGTCCCCTGGACTGCAAGGAGATCCAACCAGGCCATCCTAAAGGAGATCAGTCCTGAATATTCACTGGAAGGACTGATGCTGAAGCTCCAATACTTTGGCCACCTGATGTAAAGTGCTGACTCTTTAGGAAAGACCCTGATGCTGGGAAAGACTGAAGGCAGGAGGAGAAGGGGATGACAGAGGATGAGATGGTTGGATGGCATCACCGATTCAGTGGACATGAATTTAAGCAAACTCTGGGAGACCATAAGGGACAGGGAGGCCTGGCGTGCTGCGGTCCATGGGGTCGCAGAGTCGGACACAACTGACCGACTGCACAGCAGTGACAAATACTCTGCTTCTGGCCAATTCACTTTCTGGTCCACACAGTACCTTTTGATCCTGGGGATTTAATGTAACTTTACACTGAGTAACATCCGACGTGTGTGTTTCAGACGCCAAAGACAGCACAGTGTCTCACCAGAAGCACTTCCCTCGAAACAAATGGCACAGAGAGTTACCATTAGATAGGGTTTTATTAGGTTGTGATGACCTGGACCCGTCTTTCTCTCCTTGGAACAGACGGGCAGAGTCAAAATGAGAGCTCATCAAACAGGACTCAATATGCATATATTCACTCAGCAGGCTGCAGGCGCCAGAAACACTTCCAGTCACACACGCGACAAATATTTATTAGGCTTCTAACATGTGTGAGACACAGGCTGGGAGAGACAGAAATTAAACCACAGTCCCTGCCGCTGACAGACTCAGAAAGGGGGTCCAGAGGGACACATGAGTATGCGGCTTCTTGGGGTATTGAAGGAAGATCCATAGGGCAGTGAAAGGAAGGATGAGACAGAAATGAACTCTGTCCAGCGAAGGAGCAACTGAGCTTGGGTTCTGAAGAGTGAATAGGAGGTCTCTAAATGAGCGGGCATCCTAATCAGAGGGAACAGCAGGTGCAAAGGAATGGAGGCAGGACAGAGAACCAAGAAGAAGCAAGGTGTGATGACTTGAAGCACAGGATACACGAAGAATCTAGAAAGGCTGGGTGATGTGTTGATTCATCACTTTTAAAATTGGACGGACACAATAAGTTAGAAATGAAGAATGCGGGTTCTGAAACCAGGGTGCCTGGGTTTCAATCCCAAACCATCTGCCCTCTAGGACCCAATGTGGCCCCGGGTTAGTTACTGAATCTCTCAAAGCCTCGATTTACTCACAAAATGATCAAACCATACTCAGATCCTTGCTCATTCCTGCAGCACGTAATTCCTGAGCGCCTACAGGGAACAAAAGAGGGATTCCCGCCTGCTTGTAGCTCACACTGCCGTGGGGGATGGGAGCAGAGTGGAGGACAGGCAGAGGACGAAGGGGAGGATGACAGGGACAGCAGGTGCAGGGCCTATGCCCAGGGACCTGGGTGGGGCGGGCCCCGTGGGCACCAAGCAGAGAGGGACAAGGGCCGACGCGGGTCTCTGGCTGAGGGCCAGGCCAGGAGACCACTCAGGAGGCCAGTAGGGGCATGGCCCAGGCAGGGGCGGGAGGAGTCACTCGGCTATTCCAGGGGAGGGCCACCCAGGCAAGCTGATGAATAAGGTGGAGGGGAGACAGAGCAGCTGAGAGTGCTCGGCACACCGTCCAGTTCAGTTCAGGCGCTCAGTTGTGTCTGACTCTTTGCGACCCCAGGAACCACAGCACGCCAGGCCTCCCTGTCCATCACCAACTCCCGGAGTCCACGCAAACCCATGTCCACCATCCAACCATCTCATCCTCTGTCGTCCCCTTCTCCTCCTGCCCTCAGTCTTTCCCAGCGTCAGGGTCTTTTCAAATGAGTCAGCTCTTCACATCAGGTGGCCAAAGTATTGGAGTTTCAGCTTCAACATATTTAGTCCTTCCAACGAACACCCAGGACTGATCTCCTTTAGGATGGACTGGTTGGATCTCCTTGCAGTCCAAGGGACTCTCAAGAGTCTTCTCCAACACCACAGTTCAAAAGCATCAGTTCTTCGGTGTTCAGCTTTCTTCACAGTCCAACTCTCACATCCATACATGACCACAGGAAAGACCATAGCCTTGACTAGACGGACTTTTGTTGGCAAAGTAATATCTCTGCTTTTGAATATGCTATCTAGGTTGGTCATAACTTTCCTTCCAAGGAGTAAGCGTCTTTTAATTTCATGGCTGCAGTCACCATCTGCAGTGATTTTGGAGCCCAGAAAAATAAAGTCTGATACTGTTTCCACTGTTTCCCCATCTATTTCCCATGAAGTGATGGGACCAGATGCCATGATCTTCGTTTTCTGCATGTTGAGCTTTAAGCCAACTTTTTCACTCTCCTCTTTCACTTTCATCAAGAGGCTTTTTAGTTCCTCTTCACTTTCTGCCATAAAGGTGGTGTCATCTGCATATCTGAGGTTATTGATATTTCTCCCGGTTATCTTGATTCCAGCTTGTGCTTCTTCCAGCCCAGCGTTTCTCATGATGTACTCTGCATAGAAGTTAAGTAAGCAGGGTGACAATATACAGCCTTGAGGTACTCCTTTTCCTATTTGGAACCAGTCTGCTGTTCCATGTCCTGTTCTAACTGTTGCTTCCTGACCTGCATACAGGTTTCTCAAGAGGCAGGTCAGGTGGTCTGGTATTCCCATCTCTTTCAGAATTTTCCACAGTTTATTACAACTTAATCCTCCAACAGTGCAGGGTCGGGCACGGTCCCCAGCGAGGCTGGGATGGCAGCTGGGGTCAGCGGTCCATCCTGACCCCCGTGGCCCCTGCACTGTCCCCCCACCAGCCGCCCCCTCCACCAGGAACCCCCACATACTCCTGCTGTTGGTGCTGACCTCACTCGGGGGACTCGGCAGCAAGAGCTGTGATTATTCCCCTGGGATAATCACAGGGGATTATGTGATTATAATGTGCCAGGCAGCCTGGCTCCCACTAATAAATGAGCTGAAAAGTCAGTCTTCACTGCTCTCAGCCACCAAGCATCCCAGAGCCCATTGTCTGGGAACAGCTGATGTTTTGATGACACTTGCTAAGAAGTTCGAGGTTGCTTTTGCTTTGCGCGGCTCACAGGAACACACTGTCATAAGAACTTGCCACAAGTTTCAAGTTCACTAAAGATCCTCATTTAGCAGACAGGGGACAACAGGGCAGAGAGCAGGCAGGCTCTGCAGACGGCCTTCCTGTGCAGGGACTGAGCCAGGCTGCTCCACGGCCCGGCCCCCAGCCAGCCTCCCTCTCTGCAGACACTTCCTCTCCGCAGGCTCGGGGGGCCGCACTGGCCCAAACCCTGAGACCACCTGTGTGACCTCGGTCAAGCCACACACCTGCAAAGCCTCCCTGTCAATGGGCCGTGGGTCGTAATGATGACCTGGGTGCGGGTGTCAGAATGTAGGGTCACGTGAGTGAAATGCTTGTGAGACGCAGACATGAATTATAGCCACGGGGACATCCCTGGTGGTCCAGTGGTTAAGACTTCGCACTCCCAATGCGGGGGACCTGGGTTCGATCCCTGGTCAAGGAAGTAGATCCCACGAGCTGCAAGCAAGACCTTGCAGAGCCAAGTACACAAATAAAAATAAACATAAAAAAAAAAGAATTCAGCGATGACTTTCACTGATTTCATATTGCAATAGACCTTGGAATTCTGAAAAGCCAAAATCTTACTATGACTTGCAAAGCTTGCCTTAGTATTTTTTTAATGATCTGGTTTTAAAACAGTACAGAACCCCTTTGTAGGGCCTGCAAGGCGCCACACGGTCTGTCCCTGTGCGTCCCTCCCTTCCCAGCTTTTCCTCTCACCCCAGCTCCCGATGCTGCACTCACTGTCCTCTGAGTTCTCCAAACAAGTGAACCTACGTGTGCCTCAGGGCTTTCGTGCACACTGTTCCTTCTGCCTGGAACACTGTTCCCTCCACTCAGTATCTGCCAGGCTCCTTCCTTGTCCTTCCTTAGACCTCAGTGTAAACATGAGTTCCCCGGCAAGCTCTCCCAAGCCACTCAGGCTAGATGTAGCCCCTTGCACATTTCTCCTTGTGGTGCCGAGGACAATTTCTTTTCAGTCTGACAGCTCCCCAAGAATGTCTGTTTTTCTCTCTTAACTGCAAGAGCTCAGCCTGGTGCCTGGCACATGGAAGGCACAGGTACAGATTATAAAACAAGTAACCGCGATGTTAGTTGGCAGCACCGGCGCACAAATACACTCTCACACGGCCAACACAGTACTGAGCAGCATCGTGTCAATTCTGAGATCACCCCCCGCCCCACGCCTTGCCCTGAACAGCCCTTAGATAAGTTGCTTGCTAATTTCTGAGGCTAGAGCGTTATTTTGGTTCGCCCAGATCTGAGCATCCCAACATCGTGTCAGGACTGAATGCTCCTTGATGTATACGCAATATACACAAGAACAGCAGTTAGCACAAACTGATTTTTCTGACGTGTTAACCATCATTACTGGCACCGATATCACAGACACAGACCATTCAGCAGGGGCTTCGCCAGGGAGGACGTCACCAAGGGGAACTCATTTAATCAAATGTTTATTCTCCCCTCAAACTCACCAAGCTGGATCCTGCCCCTGGGCTTTGCACAGCAGGGACTGTTCCCTCCTTGTTGGAATGCTGCTTCCAAATCCATCCCTGACTTCTCTTCTGCGCGGCTCAGTTCTCAACCAGAAAGTCAGTTTCTCTGGAGCCTCCCTCGGGCCGGCCCAGCCGCTGCCTCTAGACGACTCTGTCTGGATCTGCCGCATCCCAGCTGTGCGACTTCGGGCCAGTGACTTAGCCAGTGCCTTGCCTTCCTCATGTGTCAAGTGAGAACAGAAATAGTACTTATGGCGTTGACTTGAAGTTTGCGTTCATATGTGTGAAATACATAGAACAGTCCCTGGCACATGCTAAGCCCCGGGAGGGAGGGCTAAGAGGGAGGGGATATATGTACACATAGCTGATCGTGTGGTATAGCAAAGACTAACACGACACTGGAAAGCAATTACACTCCCCAAAAAAAGTGCAACTTGCCTAGCCTCTCCAAGAAACCAGCTCGGGTCGGGCACACACGTCACATGATTGGAGGATATGAGACACAAGAGCTAAAGGAAACCCCCTGCCTTCCCCGCCCCTGACAGGTCAGCCCAAGGAGGAGAGTTTGAGCTGCCTGGGGACTTCTTCATTCATCAACTTCAATTCCCATGCTTCCCAAACTTCAGCTCCTCCTGACTCCTAGAGCAGGGGTAAAGGATGGTCTAGCCACGTGATGGAACACTACACAGCCTTGACAAGGAAGCAGGGTCTGACCCAGACGACAATGCGGATGCACCCTGAGGACGTCATGGTAAGTGAAATAAACCAGACACAAAGGATAAACACCATACACGATCCCACTTTTATGAGGCGACTAGAGCGGTCTAACCCACAGACAGCACAGCTGCCAGGGGCTGGGGGCGGGCAGGTGATGCCTACCGGGGACAGAGTTTGGGGAGATGACAAGTCCTGCAGATGGATGGTGGTGAACGTGCGTAGCACTGCAGACCTCTATGCTTAAAAACGGCCACAGTGGTAACTTCCATATTATGCATGTTTTATCCCAATAAAAACAAAAGCATCACCTGGGATGTCCGTGGACAATGCAGATTCCGGGGCAGCATCCCTCAGAGTCCCAGACTCTGCAGGTCTGGGGTGGGGGCCTGCATCTCAGAACCTCCGGGGGTGACCTGGCTGCAGGGGTTCCAGGGAACACCCCTCCCCCAACCCCCACGGCCACTCGTTGGCCCGGCCCTGATGGCCCCCCAGGGACCCCCAGGGGCACCTTCTGATACTCCTGAACTCTCACTCAGACCCACGGATGGGATTGCCATCACGACCACGTGGGGCAGCCGAGAGAACAAGACAAAGCACCAAGGCCCTGGGGGTCCCGCCCTCCCCTCAGGGTCCCTCAAGGCTGATCTAGATTCAGGTCCCCGGAGGGCCGGCCCCAGGGACCCCCAATCCCTGCTGCACACCCCCCGCAGCCGCCAGCCCCCCAGCGCTGGCCCCTCAGCCGGGCCTGGCCGGGTGGGCGAGTCGCAGGGCGAGGGGTCCATCCCACCCCACCCCCGGCCGGCCCGGCCGCCAAGCTTCCTTCCGTTTCCCTCCCTGAACATCTCTCAGCTCCCAGGAGGATCCTCAGGCCCGTAGCAGCCCGCCTTCTCCTCTTGCAGCTCGGGCTCCTCACACCCCGTCGTCTCCTTGGGAAACAAAGACAGGAGACGCTGGGCTCCCCAGGGAAGGGCTCTAGGGCGCTGGGCTCGCTTCAAACCCCAGCCGACCGCTAGGGAGCTGTGCGGCCCGGGCTGGGCGCCTGACCTCTCTGTGGCTCCCCCATAAAGTAGGGGCGATTCTAGCGCAGGCACCCGGGCTGAGGCGCTGGGGTGAGACGAGGTAACCGAGGTAACCCTGCGGGTGCTCCGTGCGGGGGCGGGCGTGGAGGGCGGGGGGGACAGCAGAAACGGATGCTCCCAATGTGGCTCCTGGGATCTGAATGGAACTTTTACAAAACACAAGCTTCCTCTAGCTCCTGAATACACGTTTAATTTCATGCCTTGAAACTTCGCCATGGATTGCTGACGTGTGTGCGCATGCGCGCACGTGCTCCTGTGCAGTCTGCGTACACTCACGCCCGCCTACCTCCCCCCAGCGGAGGCATCTCGGGGCCACGTCCCCCACTGGGAGGACAGACTCCAGCCCACGGCCCGCGGTGGGATGGAGCCCACCTCCCCCCAGGCCCCTCCTTTCCTCTGTGGCCCGTGCCCGTCCCTCCACGTGCCAGCCACCCCCACGCTCTGTGCCCCTGCGCACGCCTTCCCCAGGCCCCCCAAAGACCCCCAACCCGCCTTTCCCAGAACTGCGTGGCCCTGCCCTGCCCACATCTCCCCGGCTCCAGGGACTTCTCACGTGTCCCTCCCCGGGGCAGGGGTCTCCACTGCCCTCGTGCTGTGGGGCTCCTGGGCGGGGTGTGGGTGCCCACCCCTGTGCCAGCAGAGTGACCCTGTCCTCCACCTCCACTGGTGGTAGGACCCCTGGGTCTCGCACTGCGGGCCCACCCCTGCCCACCCTCGACCAGGAGGAGGAAGCCCAGCCTAGTTCCTGGAAGAGGCATAGGAACTTTCTCTAAATTTACTTCCCCTCTTTATTATCTTGTCCCGTTGCTGCCAACAGGGGTATATCCTTATGGCCGGACAGGAGGGATTACTGGAGCACCTCCATATCGTCCCTTCTGGGGACTGGTCCGGCTGGGAAAAAGAAAAGGAAAAAAAACACCATCCCGGGCAGGTTGGGTCTGCAGTGACAGCAAGGATGGAGCCCAGCTGCCCGGTAGGCGCCCGGTGCCCAAGCCCCGGCGTCCAGTCCCCGGCACCGGGCAGCTCTGGCTGTGCTGGAGGCAGCACAAAACACACCACTGCTCCTTGATTCTTCTCCAGCGTTTACAGCCAGTGAGAGATGCGCCCTATCATTCCGGGCCTCTTGGCTCCTCCCCATGAAAGCTGACAGCTCTCCCTCCCTTCCCGTGGCTGTTCCTCACGCACTCTCCTCTGAGATGTGCAGAGCGTGCCAGCCGCCACGCTGAGATGGGCACTGCTGCCCAGCCTCTGGGGCAAGACGGAGGAGGGGCTTCCGTGGGGAAAGCAGGGGCTCTGAGCACCCCAGCCTGGAGCAGGGCCCGGGGTCCAGTGAAACTTGCCAGTCTTGCGTGTCCGCGCATTTGATTTTCAGGTCTCCGTGGCATCAGAGACCCCAAGGAGGGCTCAGAGGGGGCCCGAAAGAGAAGCTGGGCTGCCTGGCCGCTCCCTCACCAGGGGACTCTCTGGGGAGGCACTGGGGCCCTGCTCTCCCCCGCAGCGCTGGGGTCAGAGAGGGTGACCGCACCCTCCCAGCTTGGGGCGAGGTCACACGGTCAGCCCCGCCGGCAGGAGCTGGCCATGCAAGGGCCTGCAGGCACCCTCTTCCGTGGGCTCAGAGGAGGGGAGAGCCCAGGTCCCCTGGCAAGCAGCCCTGCTCATGGGCAGGTCTGTGCACCCCACACCAGCCCAACGACAAAGCCCCCTGAGACAGGCCTGGAGGACCCTCTCTGGGGAGACACCCTCCGGGGCTGGGCTTCTCTCCAGGGTCTCCCTGTAATCTGAGCTGGTCGTGGGGAGCTGGGGTGGGGGGCTGGGGCCTTGGAAGTAAAAGCACAACAGCAACAGGGCGGTTCTCTTTGGATTCCGTCTGCCGACCTTGAGGCCAGCTGTCCTAAGGCTGCGAGCCCACTGGCCGCTCTACTGCGGACGTGGAGCCAGGGCCCCAGGCGGCCCAGGCAGCAGAAGAACGAGCCCCGGGCGCTGGTGACGAACGGCCAAGCAGATTACTGACCGCTCGCTGCCACCAGGCTCGGCGGAGCGCTTGTCGTCTGGAGGGGCGAGGCAGTAGCGGACCTGGGGTGGGGGTGTGTGCAGGGCGGGGACCGCCCCCCCAGGGGCGCGCGTCTTGAGCCCTGTTCTAGCTGGGCCTCAGGCACCCGAGAGCAGCCAGCTGCTGGAGAACAGGCCCCACCACCCCCGCTGAAGACCCAGCCTTGAAGTTTAATTAGGTCCCGTTTGTTTACTTCTGCTTTTATTTCCATTACTCTGGGACGTGGGTCATAGAGGCTCCTGCTGTGATTTATGTTACAGAGTGTGTTGCCTCTGTTTTCCTCTAGGAGTTTTATAGGTTCGATGCATGAGACGGGGTGCTCAGGGCTGGTGCACTGGGATGACCCCGAGGGGTGGAATGGGAAGGCAGGTGGGAGGGGGGTTCAGGATGGGGTCCATGCGAATGTATGGCAAAAACCACTACAATACTGTAAAGTAATTAGCCTCCAATTAAAATTTCAAAAGTTAATATTAAAAAAAAAAATAAAGACGCAGCTGCTCCGTCTCCGCCCCCAGGACGCCAATGGTGGCCGTGACAGTGGCCGTGAGCTGTGTCCTTGCGGGCACAGCTGACGTCTGCTCAGCTCGCTCCCTGCGGCCTGTCGCAGAGAAGTTCAAGGGCAGGACTACCCCGCCAGCTCCCAGGCAGAAACTGTGCCGCCAGCTCAGCAGATGGGAGCCTGAACCCAGGTCTGGATCAAGCGCTTAACAGCTGATGGCCTGGGCGGCTCCACCCCGGGGCTGTGGCCCTTATAGCCTGGCCGTGCGGGACCAGACCCCCGGACGTCCTCCATCGGCCAGTTTTCCAAATGAGACCAGCTCCCCTGTCTCCTTAGCTGACACTTCCAGGGGCTGGGCCCCTGCCAAGGATAGAACCCAACTCTGCTCTGCCCTCACTCCTGGGGAGACTATGGCTGCCAGTGGTCCTATGGACACCCCAAGCTTGCCCCCCACCCCAACTTACATCATCCGAAGAGTCTGGAGAATTTTACTAGAAGAAACTTGGTGACTCATGAGTATTAATGCACCCTCACTTGGACCCAAAGAGGCAGGTCCCACATTCACCCCCATTTAACAGATGAGGAAACTGTGGCCTCACAGCACCCAGGCTGTGTGGTTCCAGACCCAGGCTCTGAATGAGCACACCCGTGGCTCCCGAGAGGTGCCTGGTGGAGAGACCTGCAATCAAGCAAGGGCCCGAGATCCAAGTGGACCCCCATCAAGCCTCCACTCCTCACCCGCTCTGCTTGCACACATTCCAGCGATGGGAGGCTCACTACCTCACAAAGGCCTTGCCCCATCTTCAGGCACTGACAGACCCCAGAACTGTCCCAGATGGGACCCCCTCTGCCTTCTCAAGGGAATAGCATCTGCTCCCTCGGCCCATGACCCCAGCCCTCAGCACACACATGCGCGCGCGCGCACACACACACACACACACACACACACACACACACAGATTCGGATCCGTGAAGGTGCCAACTGCATGCAGGGCCTAGCCTGGGGACTGAGACCCACCGGAAGGGACAGGTCTCCCAGCCCGGCTCTCTGTACCTGGGGCTTCTGGCCTGTGCTGGACGCAGCCAGGCCGCCCCCTACTCTGCTGGCCGATCTCAAGGATCCGGAGCTTTGGGAAGGCTGTTCTTGTGGCAGCAAGAAAACATCCCCAGCAGGTTCTGAGGGCTGTTCTGCTTGTTCGGGGCCAAGGGTGTGGTCTGGAGACCTCAGGGCAGCCAAAGGCTGCTCCACACCCACTACCAGCCCCGGACGCGCCAGCACACGGAGAAGCTTCCTGCTGTGGGGCTGCTCTCCCATGTTCCCCGAGCCCCCTGTCCTCATGGAGGGGAGAGACGTCTCATGACATCTCATGACCCCCCTCATGGGGTCCTCATGTCTTGGGGAGACCTCACCCTGTCCCCCCTCAGGAGAGTCTCTGATTCTCTCCAACGTATGCATCCCGGTTTCATGGGTTCCATGTGGACAGAAGGTTTCGCTGAGAAAAAGTTAAAACTATAAAAAGCCTGGGGAGCCTCTGCCATCCGAGATCCGGTCCAGCGGACAGACTGCCCTGAGTCAGGGTGGCCCAGAAAAACCGCCCGGCTGACGACAACTGCTCCGTGGAGGACGGTGACCCCTCCCCCCACCTCCTGGGCCAGACCACAGAAACGGGGTGGCCGCCCCCTCGAACCAGCTGGGCTCACGAGGGAAGGGGTCAGCCCCTCGGACGAGGATCCTTGCTAGCCAGGTCGCAGCCCCTGTCTCATACCCGCTGGCCGGCCAGAGCCTCTGAGACCGTCAGTGTGTGAGGGGCAGCTGGGGGTGAGGGCTCTGCACAGACTTCCGGTGGGAGCAGGAGACCTTTCTGGCCATGGTGGCGATGGGCACTCACCAGGGTGAACACACGTGACGCCCTGAGCGGGACACTTGCAGAGGCCACGACGGCCAGCCCCACGTGACGGGTGCTGCTGCCATTTAGTCACTCAGTCGTGTCCAACTCTTGCGGCCCTGTGGACTGTAGCCCACCAGGCTCCTCTGTCCAGGGTATTCTCCAGGCCGGAATACTGGGGTGGGTTGTCATTTCCTCCTTCAGGAAATCTTCCCAACCCAGGGATCGGACCCATGTCTCCTGCATTGCAGGTGGTTTCTTTACCACTGCACCACCTGGGAAGTATGTTATGAGTATCTTACCACAATAAAGTGTGTGTGTGTGTGTGTGTGTGTGTGAAACAAGCCTCACGGGGCAGGGATAGCCGAGTGTCACCGGGAGCCCCAGGCCCAGCGTGGGGCCAGGCACCTGGACATCCCAGCAACACCTGTGGATGGAAAGCACGAAGCGGTGCTGGTTCCAGCCGGGCTTGGTCCCTGCCGGCCACCTGGGGCCGTTACTCACTTGGTGGGGCCTGGCCTGCGACTCGTGGGCGACAGCTGGTCACACAGAGGTGACAGCTGGAGATGTGGTGACCTTTCCCGTGCAGGGTCCCGGCTGCGGGGCAGCGGGGCAGGTGTGCAGAGGGGCATGTGGGTGCTCGGGACCCCCTCACCCGGCGAGAGACCCTGGGGCTCGCCCTGAGCCCCAGGAGGAGGGCCAGGTCGGCCGCTGGGCCACGGGTCCTCCTCCACACCTGCTGTCCTGACCCTGCCTCGTACTGACCCTGTGACCAGGAAGTCTTGTCCACTGAGCTGGAGCAGAGGTGGGAGGGAGAGGAGGGGAGTGGCTGAGGGGAAGGGTAGGGGTGCCTCTGGTAGGCGCTGGGCCCACTGGAAGCTCCGCCCCAGCCGTGGTGGGGGTGATGGGAGGGGGACCCCCGCTGGGTCAGCGAGTTCCCGAAACTGCCCTGCATGTACACAGGGAGCCGGCTCGTGCAGGGCGGAGCATAGGAGAAACACGGCGGGGAGCCCCCAGCCGGGCCTGCGCACAGAGATGCTGTATCTGCTTCCTATACCGCATCCGTATCTCGCTGGACCATGCCCCCATCATGGCCTCGGGAGAGGATCAGCTGAGCCCAAGGGCTGCCGCGCCAGCCGACGGCGGCAGGAAGGGCTCCCTGACGTCCGGGGCCCGCAGGCCACCTGTCCGCAGCCAGCTCGAGCCTCCTGGCGATGGCATCAGAGCGTCTTCCCAGAGCGACCCCTCCCCCGGGGGTGGTTCCCAGCTCCCTATGGGGGCGGAGGCTGTGGACTCACCCGCCCTGGCCTCCCCGCCTCTGACTCCCAGTGGCATCCACGCAGGCGGAGCCGAGGCCCCTCAGCAGAAGTTCCAAGAACAGGTCCGACCGTCTGGCCCATCCACCCGCCGCAGGCCTCCTCTCTTCTGTCCAGAACAAGCCCCCGCCTCTTTGCAGCCCTCTGCTCCTGGGGAGGTGGCTGAGCAGAGCAGGGAAGTAGCCGAGAGCAGTGCGGTTCCATTCCATCTCTCCCATACCCCCACTGTGAGACCCCGAGCCCCGATGTCCCCACCGTGAGACCTGCAGCCCAGCGGCCAGAGGCCGGCCTGGCCCTCCGCCTGGGGCTCAGGGCAAGCCCCAGGGTCTCTCGCCGGGTGACGGGGTCCTGAGCACCCACATGCCCCTCTGCACACCTGCCCCGTTGCCCCACAGCCGGGACCCTGCACGGGAAAGGTCACCACATCTCCAGCTGTCACCTCTGCAAGACCAGCCGTCACCCATGTGTCACAGGCCAGGCTCCACCAAGTGAGTAACGGCCCCAGGTGGCTGGCAGGGACCAAGCCCGGCTGGAACCAGCACCGCTTCGTGCTTTCCATCCACAGGTGTTGCTGGGATGTCCAGGTGCCTGGCCCCACGCTGGGCCTGGGGCTCCCGGTGACACTCGGCTATCCCTGCCCCGTGAGGCTTGTTTCACACACACACACACACACACACACACACACTTTATTGTGGTAAGATACTCATAACATACTTCCCAGGTGGTGCAGTGGTAAAGAAACCACCTGCAATGCAGGAGACATGGGTCCGATCCCTGGGTTGGGAAGATTTCCTGAAGGAGGAAATGACAACCCACCCCAGTATTCCGGCCTGGAGAATACCCTGGACAGAGGAGCCTGGTGGGCTACAGTCCACAGGGCCGCAAGAGTTGGACACGACTGAGTGACTAAATGGCAGCAGCACCCGTCACGTGGGGCTGGCCGTCGTGGCCTCTGCAAGTGTCCCGCTCAGGGCGTCACGTGTGTTCACCCTGGTGAGTGCCCATCGCCACCATGGCCAGAAAGGTCTCCTGCTCCCACCGGAAGTCTGTGCAGAGCCCTCACCCCCAGCTGCCCCTCACACACTGACGGTCTCAGAGGCTCTGGCCGGCCAGCGGGTATGAGACAGGGGCTGCGACCTGGCTAGCAAGGGTCCTCGTCCGAGGGGCTGACCCCTTCCCTCGTGAGCCCAGCTGGTTCGAGGGGGCGGCCACCCCGTTTCTGTGGTCTGGCCCAGGAGGTGGGGGGTCACCGTTCTCCATGGAGCGGTTGTCGTCAGCCGGGCGGTTTTTCTGGGCCACCCTGACTCAGGGCAGTCTGTCCGCTGGACCGGATCTCGGATGGCAGAGGCTCCCAGGCTTTTTATAGTTTTAACTTTTTCTCAGCGAAACCTTCTGTCCACATGGAACCCATGAAACCGGGATGCATACGTTGAAGAGAATCAGAGACACTCCTGAGGGGGGACAGGGTGAGGTCTCCCCAAGACATGAGGACCCCACGAGGGCAAGGGTCTCGAGGAGCACAGGAGAGCACCCCCACAGCAGGATGGAGTGGAGGTTAGGCTTAGCAGGCATCAGGTTTTGTATATAGAAAGGAAAAGCAATCAGGCTGTGCTGTATAGCAGAGGTAACTATGTTTAATATTGTGCAATAAACCAATAAACCATAATGGAAAAGAATGTGCATACACACACACACACACATATAACACTTGCTCCTAGAACCCCCCTTGGAAGGACCCCCGCTCTCTGCTGGGGGCCGGCACCCTTGAAGACGGCCCGCCTCCGGGGGTTGCTCCCGATGGAGACACATGTGCTCGGAGCCCTTTTGTGCCCTTGGGGAGCTCCAGCTCCAGCCACCGAGCAGGGCTGACATTCCCTGGGCGTCTCCCTCTGTCCGGGGAGGGCCCCTCCTGCAGCGCTGCCTCCCTCACGCCGGGTTCCGAGACTGTTTCGCTGTGGATGAGTGTCCCGTCGGCTGCCGTGGCTCCTGCTTTAGAGCCTGGCTCCACGTGGGCACAGACAAGGTGCCAGAGGACACCTTCTCGGCCTTTCTAGAGCTCGTCATAAAGTCACAGGGGACATGGCAAACAGCAAGGAAAAGCCAGGTCCCCGGGTTTGGACCAACCACAGATGGGACGCCGTCCACACCAGCCCGTCTCGGCTCGCCTGGACCACCGCAGTGGCCCCCGCCCTCACCCCCTTGGGCCTGGCCACCTGCAGCATCCAGAGTGGCCCAAGAGCGAGACTATGTCCTTCCTCTGCTCAGAAACGCCCATGGCTCCCCCATCCGTGGGGTAAAAGCCGAAGTCCTACCAGCCCCTAGAGACACTCTGTCTGTCCTGACCCTCCGTCTGTCCTGACCCCCTCCTCCCCCTGCCTGCAGCCCCACGGGCCTCCTTGTGGTTCCTCCATCACGCCTGCCTCAGGGCCTTTGCCCCGGCTGTGCCCTCTGCCTGGCCCACTCTCCCCAGGAAGCACTCAGCCCACCCCCTCACTTCCTGTTGGTCTAACATCTCAGCAACATCCCCCCCACAGCTCTCTCTGCTGCTCCTGCGTGCCCCTCCACAGCCCCTCTCTAACACGCTAAACACCATCCAGCTTCATCACAATTTCTCTGCTTCTCCCCAGTGCAGTGTAAGCCTGTTCAGACAAGGATTTTCTGGTTTCGTGCCCTGTCGTAACTGGGCAGCACCTGGATGATGCCCGGCACACGCAGCTGTGCTCAGTAAATATTTCTTGAATGAATCAAGTTTGCTGAAAGAAGCCAGGCTCGCAGGAACCAAAGCTGCTGTGATTCTCAGCCTGAAAGATGCAAGGAGAAAGCCTTGAGAAGCCGACTGCCGCAGGCAGAACCCAGAGGATGGAAACCACAGGGTCTACGCACCAGCACCCGAAAGAGTGAAAGGGCTGGAGCCTGGGAGAGGAAGACAGAGGTCCTGGTAAGGACTGCAAACGATTCCTGAATCAAGCGGCTGAACCAGGGCGGCCTCTCCTGCTCGGGGGGCTGAGGAATAACTCCTGCACCTCACAGAATTAGAGGCCAGGCAGCAGGCTCAACAGAGTATCACATGCTGGGAGTTCCCTGGGGGTCCGGAGGTTAAGACTCCAGGCTTCCACAGCGAGGGCTGCGGGTTCAATCCCTGGTCGGGGAACTAAGATCCCAAAGGCCTTGTGGCCAGAAAACCAAAACATAAACACAAGCGAATATATCAACATAAAAACAAATATAAAGGAAGTGAAAGAAAGTGAAGTTGCTCAGTCCCGTCGGCCTCTTTGCGACCCCATGAACTGTTGCGTACAAGGCTCCTCCATCCCTGGGATTTTCCCGGCACGAGTACTGGAGTGGGTTGCCATTTCCTTCTCCAGGATATATAAAGAAAGAAATACGTAAAAAATATAAAAGTATTCGTTAAATATTGTAACAAATTCAGTAAAGGCTTGACAAATGGTACACATCAGAAAAAAACCTGTTTAAAAATAAACAAATCAAGAAACCTTCCCTTAGGCCCTTGGGCCTGAGACCTCAAAGTCCCCCAAACGGGGGGATTTCCGGCCTCAGACAGTGCACAGCTTAACAAGCCCAGAGGCAGCAGCACAGAGGAAGCCCACACTCACTGCAGACCAGATGCTACGTTAAGGGCTTCATAAACATCAGCCCACGTAAGCCCCAGGCGGCCCTAAGGGGCAGGCCCCATTGTCATCCCCATAACAGAGATGTGGACACCGAGGCACAGAAGGTCACGGCACTCGCCAAAGGGGACGGAACCCGACTCCAGGAGTGGGAGAGATGTCGGACCTCACAGAGACTGCAGGGGCGCCCAGCGAAAGGGCACAACACCCCTGGAGCCCCTGGCTCCTCCCCAGAAGTGACCCCTCGGCCCCGGAAAGTGTCTGATGCTGTTGCAGCCCACTCAGCTTGCAGGGCGGCTACAGGCGGTCAGTGCCACGAGGAGGGGCTGGGAAGAGCTCGCATGCAGCAGGGTCAAATGGAGCGTCAGCAATCCTTGATGGTAAAAGGCGTTTCAGTGCAGCTTGAGAGAAAACGAAATTCAACTCCATTATCGTGAAAATTACATCCACTGAATATTAGATAAGGAAAAGTCAGCGTTTGATTTCTGAAATGCAAGATGCAAGTGCATGCCAGGCGATAAATGTAATGATGCTCTTAAGCAACTCTCTTCTTGAAGCATCGAGAGCCTCATGTTTAGGGAGACCGCTGCCTGGGGGTCGCCACAGCGTATCTGTGCGCTGGGTCTGTAAGCCTGGCCCCTGCTTGCTAGAGGGGCTGGTAGATGTCCAGCAAAGGCTACTGGAGGCTGAGCTTGGAGGGCCCATTAAATGGGGGCACCCCCCAGCAGTGCCCTGCCCCCTGGGGGACTGGGCCATGCTGGGGAGCCAGAGCGTGGACCAGGAACAAAACCCAAGGGGGTGCGTGGTGAGGCGCATCAGGTGGCCAGGGCAGCAGAGAGGAGCCAAGCACACAGTGGCGACAGGCACCCACTGCGAAGGTGTCAGAAGAGCAGAGGGGCTGCGGGAGCCCAGAAGGCCCACCATCCCCGCCTAGGCAGCAGCCCCACCCCCTCCCTGCTCCTGCCCGGGGCTCTGCTGTGTTCACAGGCGACTTCTGTAACCCCTCTGGACCCAGTGTTCTCCGCTGTGAAACGGGGATGCTCACCGAGACATCCTCTGGTGAACGGATGGATACAGAAAGCGTGGTGCATCCAGATCACGGAGTACTACTCAGCACTAAACAGAAATGAGCCATCCAGCCATGAAAAGCCACGGAGGCAACAAGCGGGAGAAGCCAACGTGAAGAGGCCACGGCGCACTGTATGACCCCAACTCGGTGGCCAGGGGCTGCGGCAGGGGCGGGACGGGCAGGGGGCCCGCGGATGCAAGGGCAGTGAGGCTGGTCTGCACGACACGGCAACAGCGCGTCTGTGGCTTCACACACGTGTCCAGACCCCCAGAACGCACACTGCCAAGAGTGAGCGCTCAGCAAACGGGGCTTTTACCACTAACAACGTAGCAGGTCCGAGGCACAGCCAATAGGGGGACTGAAGCATCTCCCAGCCAGCCACCCCCGGAAAGGCACCCCATCCTGCACCCCGATCACAGAATCGGGCATCGCTGCCCACTGCCAGAGACCTAGGGGGTTTTCCCGGATTCCAAACCTCGCCTCCAGCCAATGTGTGAGTCTTAGGCTTCTGCTCTCAACAGCCCCCAAACCTGGGCATCTGGCCACCTCCACCCCCGTCCCCACCGAGCTCTCTGCCTTCCTTCCGCTACCCTCAGCCACGCAGGCACTGGCTGAGACGCTGCCACTGGGACAGGGTGGGGCACATAGCAGGCGCTCGTCGAACGCGGCAGAACAACGTGCAGAGAAACACACAACCCCACCCGTGCGCTGGACACATGTCATCACCTGCGTTCCACACTCAGGACTCGGGCGGCGCCATGGTCCCCCCGGGCTTGGGTGAGGATGGCCACTGTGTTTCAGCCGTAACTGTTGAGCCTACTTTAACTTGATGTCGGGAGACCTGTTACTCTGTAGCCGTTCAAAACTCCGCGCTTTGGAAACACCTCCTCCAGAACTTCGAGTCCCCCCTGCCCCATCACTCTCCCCTACCTGCTGCCACCTCTAATCACTGATCGATGTCAGCAGGGGGCTGGCGGGACACCACCCCCCAACGGGGGCCACCCAAGGGATCATCTGAGGGGCCCAGCTGTTGCAGCGCTCGGTGGGAGGACTCTTGCGTATACGGTTATTAATGACTTTATTTATACACCAATATTTAGTACTGCTTGCAATTAAGCAGATCTGCTTTCAAAATATGACTAATTAGAGAAGAGTCACGTTGGCAGGGAGGAGGCATGGCGTCTCGGCAGCCGGAGGCGAGACCAGGTGCCGGATCTCAGACCCAGTGGGTTTTTGGGCCCCCAGCCCTGGAGGACCCCGGCAGGGGCGGGGAGAGGGGAGGAGGGGAGAGGAGGGCAGGAACGTCGAGGTCCTCAAGCCAGGAGCCCTCATCCGTATGATGTGTGTTAACCATGTTCTCTGGCCTGACAGTGTCTGCTACCCGGAAGCCAGCAGAGAAGCTGGGAGCTGCCTGGTCCCAGGCTGACATTTTGGGGCGGGGGCAGTCCTGGAGCGAGCTTGGGCAGTGACCCGTACAGGCTGGTGGGTAAAATCTGCTGTCGGTCACTGACAGGCACCTGTCCCCACGGCACCTTTGCTGACTTCCATCCAGTAAGAGGTGGGACCTGCTCTCTAACTGCACCGAGTGACCGTTTTCGATCAGAATACAGAGCTGGTGGCAGAGGAGACTAAAGGCCCTGGTTCCTGGGGGCATCGTTAACAGGACTGTCCCAAGCGTCGGCATCCCAGGCAGTTTGAGACCCAGTGTCTCTGGCAGGCATCTACCTGACCCACAAGGGCCCCTGTCCTGTGCCAGGCGCTGAGCTAGGGCCGAGGACGCAGAGACCGAGATGGCCCAGAGGCCAACCCTGACCTTGACCCCGAGGTCCTCCAGGTGGGTGACGTGGGCATGGAAACAGACAGCTACACAGCCCACGGCGGCACGGAGCGCGTGGTGGATGCCGGAGGCCTCAGGAGTGGCCCGTCCCAGCCCCCGGGGGCGGGCTGCTGAGTGTGGCAGGCACCCCAGACCCCACGCCCCTCACTCCTCACCCCTGCTGCTCTCAGCACCAGCTCACCCACCGGAGGCTGTCCCTCCAAAGAGCTGGAGAGCTGGGAGGGCCGGAAGGGCAAACACCATGAGGGGGCGACGATGCCCACCCGGGCGTGCAGACACGGCCTCGCCTTCTGGGGAACACGCACTCGCTGCTGGGGTGAGCGGGGCCTGGGTGTCTGCCCGGCCCCTGGCACCTGGAGCGTGGACGCACCAGAGATGTCCTGTCCTGGGGCAGGACCACCAGCTTCTGAGGTCCCCCCGTGGGTCACTAGAGTCAGGGTCGGGGAGTGAGGTCTGGGGCCTCTCGGTGAGGACCCCATCTGGCAAGGCACCTCTCCAGAGAAGGCCAGCCATGCCCCCCACCCCACTGGCCGTGGCAGTGGCTGGTGGTAAAGGGACGTGCCCCTGGGAGCCCTGTGTGTTGTGCACACCGAGGGAAGACGCAGAGGGACGGAGACCCAGAGAGGCAGAGGAGGGTGGCTGTGATGCCGGGGTGGACCAGGAGGGATGCAGGGCAGGAGAAGAGGTGAGGAGACGGAGCTTGGCGGCGGCGGTGATCAATGCACCGGGTGTGTTTACGAACACGCCTGCTCAGGCCTGCATGGAGGCTGGGTTAGGAGAGGGAGGCTGTGGGCATCCCGGGCCCCTGGGGGCACGCCTGCAACCTCAGCGGGGTAGCTGCCTATGAGAAGCTCCGAACCCACACAGCAGCCCTGAGTCCGGGCCGCGAGAGCCCTGGGAAGCGAGGTGATAAGCAGAGCGGTGGAGAGCCTCCGTCACCGTCAGCCTGAGGGCCTGGCCGAGTGGCTGTGGGCTCCGGGACGGGGGCGCCTTCTGGGGCGGGGGTGGGTCTGCGCCCCTCGATGGCACGGGTGGGGTCGGGCTGCCCAGATCCAGCAGGGAAGGGAGAGAATGCCCAGCCACCCACCGTGGGTCACTCGGGAATACTTCCCAAAGGCCTCCTGTGTGCTTCAAGATGGAGCCAACGGGGGGAGAACAGGCAGGGGACCCACACATTCCCAGGACAGGCTGTGCGCAGGGCCGTGCAGGGGAGAGCAAGGTGCAGGATGGGCTGGTGGGTGCTGGTGTCTCAGGGCCCCAGAAAGGCAGGGAGGGACCGGCCACACGCCAGTGGGGCTCAGAGCTGCCCGTGGAGGTGGGCGTTGGGCTGCCCTGCCATCCCCCCGTACTAGAGAACCAGCACCTCCCCTGCCAGTGCTGTGGGGCTGAGCTCCTGGGTCTGAGAGTCCATGTCAGCACACGACCCAGCACCGCCACCGCCAGTGGGGAAGCAGGGCCTCAGAGAGTCAAGTGCACCCCGTGTCCACGGTCATGTTATCACAGCAGCCAAGAGGAGGAAGCAACCCCAGGGCCCCGACAGATGGACGGACAGACAGGGTGGGGTCCAGGCCAACAACAGGAGGCTATGCAGCCTTAAAGGACGTTATGACCGCTGCTACATCACGGGTGGACCCGGAGGACGCCACACTCCGTGAGACAAGCCAGTCACACAGGACGTGATCTGTGTGGCTCCACTTATAGGCGCTCCCTAGAGGAGTCAGGCTCACAGAGACAGAACGTGGATGGTGGGAGACCAGGGACGGGGGGGCGGGGAGTTGTCTACTGGGGACAGAGCTTCAGTTTGGGAAGAACAGGGTCTGCAGGTGACGGTGGGGATGGTTGCACAACGTGAGTGTACTTACCGCCACTGAAGAGCACGCTTAGAAATGGTTAAAATGTAGGTTTTCTGTTATGTACATTTACCACGAATTTTTTTTTTTTTTTAAGATAAACAACCTCCTTCAGGGGGGAAAGGGGTCCCCTGGTAGCTCAGCTGGTAAAGAATCCTCCTGCAATGCAGTAGATCCCAGTTTGATTCCTGGGTCAGGAAGATGCCCTGGAGAAGGGATAGGCGACCCACTCCAGTATTCTTGGGCTTCCCTTGTGAGTCAGCTGGTAAAGAATCCACCAGCAATGTGGGAGACCTGGGTTCGATCCCTGGGTTGGGAAGACCCCCTGGAGAAGGGAAAGGCCACCCACTCCAGTATTCTGGCCTGGAAAATTCCAAGGACTGTATAGGCCATGGGGTGGCAAGGAGTAGGACACGACTGAGTGACTTTCACTTTCCTTTCGGGGGGCGGGGGGAGAAAAGTACTTTTTATACATAGTAGGTACTCAAGTAATACCTGTTTCCTGCCAGCCCCCCTCGCCCTAAGGACAGAGAAACAACTGCCCGCCGCAGAGACCCAGGCCCCGGCTCACCAGCCAGCAGTACCAGCGAGCGCGCAAAGCCCACACAGTGGGGTGGATGAGGAGGCCCTTCAGGCTGGCCCTGCTCTGCATTCGGCCCTCGTCACTGAGCAGCCGGTCAGCATGCAAGAGGCCAGCACAATGCAGGCTTTGGAAAGGATCCTTGAGATCAGAAGATTTGCTGGAGTGGATATAAATAGCCCAAAGCTCCCAGCCCAGCTGCTGAGCCAGCGATGCGGGCCAGGCAGTCAGGGGACTCCCTAAGCCTGGGTCCAAACTCGCTTTCGTGGAGTGGCCGCCCCACAACCTCCTCTGCCCTCCGGGCCCTGTGCCCCACCCCGGCCCCGCTGCCTGTCCCAATTCCTCTCTCCAAACGCAAACTGCTTCCGAACCAAGGCAGAATCATCCACGGGCCCCTGGTTTGCTGTGGAGGGACTCCAGGAGCCAAGGGGCAGGGGGCACGCGTGGGCAGGGACACCTGGGGTGCTGGGGGGGTACAGAGCTGTAAAGACACACCCTGGTGTCTGTGACCCCACGACCCCAGGCCAGGGCCAGTCTTGCTTTCGCCCGATCCCTATAACGAACCTCATTAGTCCCAACATCAAACTGCGGATGCAGCACCTCCAACACTAGTGAAAGGCATTTTCTGACAGGCACACAGCACCCCTTCTCCTCCCAGCGCCCACCCCCACCACCTCCCATCAGATCTGAGTCCCCTGAGGGGGCTGACCCCCTGTGTCCCCCTGACCCTAGCCTCTCTGCTCCAGCATCCCCCACACTGTACAGGCTGGCACTTACAAGGCTTGGCAATTACTAGTTATATGAATGAATAAACAATGAGCCTCTGGCAAATTCAACACATGGGGGGAGGGGGGAAGAGACGGTCTGTCTCCCCGTCTGTCCCTCTGTCTGTACCTGTCTCTGCCTTGCATGCCGGCAGCCCAGGCGGTACCCTATCTGTCACAAGACACACACCATCCCCTGAGGGTCATAGTCCAGGGGCACTTGCCCAACCCACCACCTCTGTATCTCACACTGTAAGAAGTAACCAGCCCTCGTGGCCCCTGTAAGAGTCTGGAGGTGACTGGTCCAGGCTGTATGGGGCAGTTCTCTCCAAGTGTCAGGGGCCCTGGCGCCTTCCGGCTCACTGGCCCTGCCGTCTCTACAGTGCAACCGTCGTCCTCATGATCCAAAATGGGCGCCTGTGCTCCAGCCATCACCTCCTCATTCCAGCCAATAGGAAGAAGAAGACATGGGAAAAGGACCCACCTCTTCCTTTTAAAGACACTTCCTGGAAACTGCACACTTCTGCTTGCTTCTTACTGGCCAGAGCAGTTACACAGCCATATCTAACTACCTGGGAGGCTGGGAAAGGTGTTCTTTATTCTCCCCGGCATTGCGGCCATATTAAAACACAAAACACACCAAAAATGAGGTTTTAATAAAGAGAAAGCAGATACTGGGAGGCAGCTATTTAGGTCACACATCCTCCCCACCCAGGCCAGGGATCATACCCTTTCCACCTCCAAGACCCCTTTCACCATCTTCCCCACAACCTGCCAAATAATAAGGCCTGAGAACTCCTGTTCAGGGAGCTCTCCCCCTCTCCTGTGCTGTGCTGACCGGCTCTGTCCTACGAGAAGGCCTCTCTCTCTCTCCTTACGTCCACTTTTCCAGGTGAGGAGGAAACTTGCCAGCCTGCTAGGATGAGGCCAGGACCCAAACCCAGGCCCGTGTGCTCCTGGCTCAGCAATTTGTTTTAATCAAACTGCACTTGGCAAGCTGGGGCATGAGCGGGCCCCCGGCCACCGACCTCCTCACGGGATGGAGCAGCCTGAAACGCACCTTACCCTGGAGATGGCCCAACTGTGAGGAGCACCCCCATGCAGCGTGGGTCTGACAGCACCGAGGCCAGCCTTTCACGGACAGAGAGCCAAGCTCCGCCTGCACTGTGGCCTCGGGCGGTCCAGACCCTGCCTGGGGTCCCTCTCATTAAACCAGAGTCTCAGGCGCCCCAGCTGGGTGCACAGAGAGGTCCCCACGAGCTTGCGAGCTGGAGAGGGCTCAGTCTGCTTCAATCAAACGAAAGCAGAGGGGAGCTATTCAGAGAGGAAACCAGTGAGCTCTGGCTGAAGCTGTTGCCTTGAGAGACGTCAAACACCAAGGCTTCCTAGAGGGACATGCAGAGCCCTGAGGGCTGTGCAAGAGAGGTACGTGCCCACCTGGGGCTGGCTGTGCCCGTCCCAAGGGGCCAAGGGGGCACCTGCTTCCCCAGAGGCAACGAGGCACCTCCCTTCACCCCTAACCCCCCAGCCCGCACATGTCTGCACATAGAAAGGCCCTGAAACTTGCTGGATGGAACCTGGAGTGTGGGTTCAGTGGAGAGGGAAAGACAGCCCCTCCAGACTCAAAGCAGTCCAGGCAGAGGAGACAGGCTGAGGTGAGGGCAGAGCAAAGGCAACTCCCCCACCTCCATCCACCCCAGTCTCCTGCAGCGCAAGGTATGGGGCAGCTGGCATCTGGTGAATGGCAATCCGGGGAGATGGCCATGAATCAGCTCCTCCCCAGCTGCCCTCTCCCTCACGGACCAGAGTCAGCAGGCTTCTTCGTAAGGAGGCCGCGCCCCACGGATGCTGGTCCTGCTCGGCACTGTCCTGCAGATCCAGCCTCGCCCTCTCGTCCTGGCCCGGAGCTCTCAGCTCTTTGGGGACGGGAGAAAAGGGGGCTCCCTGAGCCCTCCCCACAGTAAGGGGCTTTCATGGGCCTTATCCAGACTGCTGCCAGCAGGAGGACCACCCTCCCATCGCCGCCACTGCCCGGCCCCCAGGCACAGCCCCACGGCACAGCCGGCGCTGGCTTTCAGGACCACAGACACGGAGCAGAACAGAACACAGGTGTGGTCTCATCTGACCTTGCCACTTCCTAGCTGTGCAACCCTGGGAAAGACGCTCCACCACTCTGAGCCTCAGTTTGCTCATCTGTAAGGGAGGGGGGCCACACAGATTTAAAAAGGGGTCAGGGAGCACACAGCAGGCACTCAGGCCACCTCCCAGCAGAGACCACGTGCCCAGAGAGCCGCCGACTCCAGGAGACAAGCAGGGAAGGCCTGGCTGCAGGTGAAGATGCCAGGCGCTAGGCTTTGCTGAGTCCTCCCTGCTCGAAGAGAGTGGGCACACGTCCACATGATAACTGCATCTGCGTGTACTTACGAATCATGTGTGGGCACAACTGCAGCAACATCACACGTGTCACAAAAGATTGCCCAAAAAAGACACTGAGGACGAAATTCAAGGCTCAGTGGAGACAGAAGCCCCCTGTACCGCCAAGGATGGCACTGACTGCCCCTGGTGCACACACTCCTTTTTGGAGCCCCTGGATGTGTTCACATGTGAACTGTGGACTTATTTTAAATGTTCTTTTGTTTCCTTGTTTAGTGGCTCAATCACGTCTGACTCTTTGGGACCCCCTGGACTGTAGCCCACCAAGCTCCTCTGTCCATGGTACTATCCCAGCAAGAATACTGGAGAGGGTTGCCATTTGCTTCTCCAAAGGATCTTCCCCAACCAGGGATCAAACCCATATCTCCTTCATTGGCAGGAGTGGCTTTACCACTGAGCCACCTGGGAAGGCCCTCATTTAAAATATCTCATCTGAAACATAAGTGATTTGCTGGGCAGGCACCTGAAGGGAGCTAGGATCCGGCACAGCTAGCTTGATGGAGGGGAGAGGCAGGGCTCCCAGCAGGGCACCACCATAGCAGGTCAGATGGGACGCCCCAGGGGACCCAGGGCTACGGCACATGCAGAAGACCCATTCTAATGTGGATCAGAACCGCGAGGAGTTCCAAGATGGTAGCCGGTCCCTACGGGACACAAGGGGTCTCCAGGGGCAGGAATGAAGCAAGTCCAGGCAGAGGGACCCGCGTGAGCCAAGGCACAGAGCGTGAAACCTGCATGCATCGGGGTGAGCAGCAGAGGGCAGCGCCGGCGGCCACCCCACCTGGGGCAGGTTTGGGAGTGAGAGGGAGCCTGCAGGGAAACGCTGTCTGGGCCAAGATGTCCCAGGATGGGGGAGGAACGGAGAAAGAGGAGGGCCGTGCTCCTTGAACTCCCTGAGAGGCAGACAGGGGCTCCACACACCCCCGGTGTGGGATCCCGGTCCCCGCAGGCCGGCGGCCCCCTCCCCAGCAGGAGTGAGGCTGCTCAGGGCGCCAGCGAGGCTGGGGGAGCAGGGGTGTGCTCTTAATTACCGTGGTTATCACAAACGCCTCACCCGTGATCAGTTCCTCCAGACCACCCACCACCACCACCGCCCTCCTCCCTGGATGTTTTGGCGGCTCTGCCATATGGCGGAGTTAAAAATACAGCTCAGAATGAGGGGGTGCAGACAGGAGTGGGCAGGTTCCCGGCATGGCAGGCAAGTATCTGGTCAGGCCGGTCTGGGACGCACTCTGAGCCCAGGTGCCCGGCTCTTGCTGGGCTATGGCTGGACAATGCCCATCAGACACCTGGCACCACAGGGAGCAACCCACCAGGGGCCGGACCTGCGCCAGAGCCCACACAGAGAGTGGCCCTTTTGGCCTGGGGGGAAGTGACAGCGTGGGGCCTGGGCACCCCGAGTGCAGGGGGGAAGAGGGCTGCAACTCCTTGCTCCTCCTCCCAGTGAGGGGCGTGTCCAGTCCCCTCCCCGCCTGAAACTGGCCTTGGGATCTGCTTGACCAATAGCAGGTGGCAGAAGTGACCTCGTGGGATCCCCAAGGTGAAGCCACAAGAAGCCTCAGAACATGGGATTCCCAGCCTCCCTCCAAGCCTCCAAACCCCAGCTCAGGGGTCTCCAGACCCCCAGCTGGAGAGGCCAGGTGTGGACGCTCTGATCCACAGGGCCGTTATATGGGTGTCTCCACTGGTTCCCAGATCCCCGAGGAAGGCATTCTGGATGCTCCAGACTAGTGTGTCCACTATTTGAACACCACTGAGTAACTCCCAGCGACCGCACAGGGAGCAGAAGACCCAGCCGTACCAGCCCCGCCCTGCAGAATCTCAGCTCTAAGGAGGGGGGCTCGCCTTAAGCCTCTAGATTTTAGAGTAATCTGTTACTCGGCCACAGATAACTGGAATACTCATTCATTCACTGACTGACTCATGCCTTCATTCAACATGTATTCATTAACACCCACCCCCAGGCAGCCACTCAGGGGCGGCAGACGTCCCTGCCTGGACTGCTTCTCCAGAGGGGTGAGTGAGGGATGCTGGAAGCAGGGGCCAGGGGGTCAGCCAGCCCCACTCTCTCACCCCTCCGGGGACACGGCAGATAACACAGGCCAACGTCTGGGCTCCCTGTTGTTCAGTCACTAAGACGTGCTGGGCTCTTGCGACCCCGTGACTGCAGCACACCAGGCCTCCCTGTCTGTCACCAACTCTCAGAGCTTGCTCAAACTCATGTCCATTGAGTCTGTGATGCCATCCAACCGTCTCATCCTCTGTTGTCCCCTTCTCCTTCTGCCTTCAATCTTTCCCAGCATCAGGGTCTTTTCCAATGAGTCAGCTCTTCACATCAGGTGGCCAAAGTATTAGAGCTTCAGTTTCAGCATCAGTCCTTCCAAAGAACACCCAGGACTGATTTCCTTTAGGATGGACTGGTTGGATCTCCTTGCAGTCCAAGGGACTCTCAAGAGTCTTCTCCAACACCACAGTTCAAAAGCATCAATTCTTCGGTGCTCAGCCTCCTTTATGGTCCAACTCTCTTGTCCATACATGACCACCAGAAAGACCATAGCTTTGGCTAGATGGACCTTCATCTTTCTGGTTAAGCAATGAGCTCTCCCTTCTGTCTGGACAGGCAGTTGCGGGGTTAGACAGGCTGGGGCTTTATCCAGAACCCATGTGCCCCGGCTCGCCTCCAGGACCCCCAAGTCCTATGGCATCTCCTGCAGCCCCTGCTCACTGGTTCCCCCTCCCAGAGCCAGGTGTCCTGTCCAGCGCCCTCCCCTGGGCAGCCCCCTCCAGGGACGCCCAGCGTCTCCTCCCAGAGCCCCTCAGGGCCTCCGCAGCTGCTGGTCCTGCCCACCCACTGCCTGCAGCTTCCCCCCTCCTCCCCCTTGCTGTCCTCTGGGTCCCTCTGCTGCAGACACACCAGTCTCCTCACAGCACCTGGACCACACCAGGTACACTGTCCACTCAGGCAACCAAAAGGGAGACCCAGTGACCGCTGTCCCCGCCAGAGGCAGCAATGCCAGGGCCCTGAGAGAGTCCCCTCACCCTCCAAGGGGAGCAGGAGGGGCAGGGCCTCGCCCCAGGCTGACCTCCCGGGCCACCCGCCCGTCCACAGTCCTCCTCAGGCTGCCAGGGAGCCCTGAGGCCTGTCCTGGGTCTCACGCCCTCACCCATAAGGGCCCTGGTGCCACGGCCGCCCAGGAGGACACTTGGGTTTTACAGGGCACCTCGTACCAGTCCCGCCCTGCTGGACACCCGACGGGCATGACCGACCACGAGAGCCAGGTCTGCCACCAGGACGCGGGCTGCAGGATCCCGGTCTTCTGCCCGCAGCAGGCCCGTCCCCCGGGAGGCAGAGGGCTGCCCAGGGGCCTCAGGGTCCGTGTGGTCTGACACTCTCTGTGCAGAGCAAACAGGCCCCTCCAGCCAACAAGACGGGGGGCAGAGCCGGGGAGGGGCATAAAGGACCACGTGCCCAGTGCATCCCGAGGGTCAACACGCCGGAGAGGCCTCAGTGGCAGGCCGGCCCGTCCTCACCATGTGCTTGAGGAAACGCATCAGCCCAGCTGGTGCCTGACAGCTTCAGAGTCCCTCCCCTGCATGCTGCACCTCCTGCCGCCACCACCCCGATCATTTTGCAGGTAACGGACTTGGGCTCCTGGTGGTAAAGTAACTTCCCCAAAGGGACCAGAGCACAGCAGAGGCCAAACCCGACACTCAGAGGGAAAAGGCAGGGCTGTCCCAGGATGGACGGTGATGCTGGAGGCAGTCCTGGCTCCTGGAGCCAAAAGCCAGGGTGAGCCGACCACGCACAATGGGAATTGGCCCCAAACACTGACCCCGCACAGTGAACAGGTCTGGCGCGACAGTGCCCAGGTTCTAGAGGCAGACAGACCTGCATGCGAATTCTGCCTCTGCCCTGGCGACCGCCGGAAACCTGTCTGAGCCTCAGCGTTCACATCTGCAAACCTGGGGACACCTGGGTAGCCCACACGTGTCATGGTGCTGGAGCACTAGGAAAGGCTTCATCATTACCAGGGCTTTATCGTCGTCCAAGCGCTCCGGAGTCTGGGTGCCCAGAGCCCAGGACCACTGCCTGTTCCTCTGTGAACCTTGCTTCCTCCAAGGAAAGCTGAGCATCTCACAACGAGACTCAGACAAAGCTCAGTTGAGGGTTAGCGGCCTTGTTCCCCACCCCCACCCCCCAAAGCTGACGTCAGTTCTCAGCGAGCGCCCTGGGCTCTGTGCCCACTCGGGCCTCGCCTGGCCCACTGTCCCCACTCCCAGGCCCGGCATGACCACAGGCAGCACGTCCAACCCCAGACAGGCTGTGCGCCCACTCCCTGTCTCAGCATCCACATGTGCTGTCTGCTGCCGAGAGACCATCCTCCTGTTTCTCGCTCTTTAAGCCTGGCCTCAAACGCCACCTCCTCCAGGAAGTCTTCGGAGGCTGATGCCCGAGGCTGGCCATCTGCCTCTTGCTGGGGGCTGCCCGCACACCACTCAGCCCCTCTCACCCCGGCCCAGGGTCTGTGTCCCTGCCCACGTGGAGGCCATGGGGGAGCCGCTGATCAAGACCAAGGACCAAGCAGGGCTGAGTCACCAGGAGCAGTCAGGGGGGACAAGGAATAGTGGGTCTGCAGGGTCTGGCCTGGCTCCTGCCTCAAACTGGTTCCACACACCCTCCCGGATGAACAGGCATGTCATGAACAAACTACAAAGCCTTCACTGGAGAATCGGGGGGGGGTGGGGGTGGGGGTGGGCGGTGTTCTTCCTGGTTCAGTCCTTTCGACGTTTCCATAGGTTTGGAAATTTCAAATAAAGCAACCCTCAAGGGCTCTCTGGGTACCCCGTCCCTCCCCCAAGCCAGCATCCCTGGTGTCCTGCAGCGCCAGGCACCCTGCAATCCCGCAACCTGGTCTCTGGAGCAGGGCCGCCTCCCCAGCCCACTGGCCTGGGGACACCTGGGGCAAATCCTGCCTTACTCCATCCGTCCTCCCCCCGGGAGGTGCCCGAGGCTGATGGGTACCTGCAGACCCAAGTAGGGCTTAGCAGCTGAGGCGTTATCATGGGGCCGCCCAGAGGGTCCCTATGAGGCCAGGGAACGTGGATGGCAGAAGGTGTTTAATAACTCAAGGCTGCGGCTCTTCACTCAGTAAAGCATAAGCACTCAGCATCCCTAGTAACTGGCATGGCATCGCCCGTCAACACGGCACTCTTGGAAGGGCAGGATTCGGACACCGAAGGTCCACGGCCTTGGGGATTCCCAGCAAGGCCGTCACTCTGGGAAGCTTGCTCCGAAGTCAGGGCAGTTTCCGCTGCAGCCTGATCTGTGTCTGCATGGTGGTGGGGCGGGGGATGGCGGAAGATTCAAGGCCCCCTGATTTCTCGGCTGCCTCGCGACCTCCCCTGTGGCTTCCGCTCCGTTTCAGTGAGGTCAGCTCGCGTCCCCCTCCCAGAGCCTGCCCAACACCCGGCCGGTCACTTTGTTCCTGCTGCTCTGTGGCCAATTACACAGATGACACCCTGACTCTCTCAGAACGGTGCCCTCCCCAAGTCAGGCAGAGCTTGGCTCTTTCTTACAAAAGCAGAAAGCAGGGAACAAAAAAAACCCCGAGATCAGCTGTCAAAACAATGTCATCGACAAAGCAGCTGACAAGCAGCCACACAGCTGACTGAAACTGCCCCTCACCCCAAACTCCTGAGTGCAAACCTCACGGGCACGGCCCTGAGACCTCGGCAGGCTCGGAGGCCTGAACCAGATTTATCTCAGGATTTATCCTCCAGGCTGTAACAGAATCACTGGCTTAGCGTGTCGGACGGCCGGGAGACAGAGTCAGAGAAGCATCTCCTTGTTTCTGCGGACTCGACCATCTGCCTGAGAAAGAACGGCTCGCCCCGCTCCCTGGGACATGACCACGTGTTCCTCAGCCGGACTGAGGCCCTGCAGGCACAGAGCAGCCCGTTCCCGGCGGGGGGACGTCCTCCCCGGCACCAGCTACTTGGCTGGGAGAACAAGAGCATCATTGACCGAGAACGGGAGCCCGGTATCTCCCTTGGCCGCCCCCTCCGCCCTTGCAGATCTCCCGGCCTGTGCGAGGCCCCGGAGGTGGAATTAGAGGCAGCCGGGACCTCTGACGCTGTGGCCCAGGTCTGGGGTTCCCCGGGCTCTCTGAAGATAAATGTGCTCTTGGAGGCTCCCAGCCGGGACCCGCCCTGTAAGGTGCTCAAGTCCCCACCTCCAGCCCACCCCTCATCACTGGTCACCCTCGAGCGTCACCCCTTCCCTCTCCCCCGAAACTGATGCGCCCTCGTCATGGTTAATGTCAGCACAGACCGGAGGAGCACCCGTTTGAAAAGTCAGCAGAGATTGATGCCACTGGAAACCTCCCCCGGAGTGAGTCACCAGCTCACAGCTCCAGAGAAACGTCCTCTCCGGTGAGCGGACAGCCCTCGAGGGCTGGGGGGGACGCGGGCGCCGAGGGAGGCGACTCCACTGGGCCTCCCAGCCTCGTCAGGCCGAGGCTGACTTCTGCCGGAAACTGAGGAGCAGAGGCCGGGAGGCAGTGTCCCAAGCCACCCTGAGCCCCTCTGCCCGGCAGTCTCAGGCGATGCTTCGGACCCGGCCTGGGTGTCACGGGCCCAGGAGGCGGGACAGGTGCCACGCACGCTGGGCCTCCTCCAGCGCTGCGGGCTGGGAGTCACACAGGACCGACGGGAGGATGTCTGATCATGGGGGAGCGTGAAGGGCAGGGGCGGGCGGCGGGGGTGAGAGCAGGGTCCCCCACTCCTGGCTCCACACTGGACAGGCGGGAGGGCCAGAGCTGGTCCCGGGACCTCTCTGAGCATCAGTCTCTACATCCGTGAAATGGGAGAGGCCACCGTCCCCGCCTTGTGGGAGCGCTGGGCCCACGAAAGGAGCTGGTAAACGCAAAGACCCAGAGCAGGGCGGGCACATGGGTCACCTCGTGGATGCCACAGTGATGCCCACACCTGCTTCCCCCGTGAAGACCCGGAGCAGGGCAGGAGCACGGGGCACCCTCGTGGACGCCGCAGCAATGCTCGAACCTGCTTCCCCCGCGTCCGGGTCTGCATGCTCATGGGCACAGCTGTGCCTACGAAAGCCCATGCTGACTTTCTAATGGAGAACACACGGATCCTAATCAAGGCCCCCGTGTTCAGCAGGATCTACCGAGCATCTATTATGAGCCCGAATTCCTGGAGGGTTGGGAGGGGCCGGTTCTAGAAACATTAGGATGGAGCTGACTGAACACTGGATGTGAATTCTGATGTCACCAAAAAAAGGCAGTGAAACGCCCAGCGGAACCAAAGGCGTCCCATTCCTTCCCTGTTATTACCCTGTTTTCCCCAAAGCCAAGAGACTCATGATGACAACCTTCAGCCGAGATGGAACGGGGACTTCCTGAGAAAGGGGTTAAAGGTCTTTGGGCAGAAAGGTTTCCCCCACACTCAGGAACTCCCCTGAGGACTGCCTGGGGGAGGTGGTCCAGAGACAACTGGCATCCAGTGTGAACTTGTCCCGTGGCCTCTGTCTGCACATTCCCCAGCAGGACACTGTGCCTGCCAGGCAGGTGGGGCACCCTGTCCAGCGGCCAAGGGGCCAGGGGTTGCTGACTCAAGCCAGGCCCAGTCAAGCCTGCCTGCTCACTGGACCCTCAACCTCAGAGGCCCTGGCCTACAGGTGGGGGACAGGGCCTGGGAGAAGCTGGGGGTACTAGTGCTGCGGAAAGTGGAGCGGGTCCCCCAGCAGGAAGCAGTCTCAACGGCGTGGACTCACACTGCCCGTCGGCTCAGGCCAGCCAGGTACAGACCTCCTGGTCTCTACCCCAGGGAGCCGACCCCCAGCCCGCCTCACCTCTGGACCGTCTCCTCCAGGGTGCTGTGCCCCTACTCCACATGCCCCAGAGGTCTCACCCTCCGAGCTGTGCTCACCTGGCCCTCCAAAATGAGAATCTGCCTGACAAGGAAAGAGTGTGCCATGCACTAAGCACCTACTGTGTATGTTTCCTGCACACCTTTTATCTTCTCTTTATCCTCAGAAAGAGCCTGGTGGCAGCTGTGTCACCCCTGTTTCTGTGAATTAAACATCCCGAAGCTAGGAGAGGGGACCTGTCCCGCAGTTCCTGGGGCCTGGCCGCCTGCCCGCACTGTGTACCCTCTGGCTGCCTTCTCCGCTCTCCGTTTTGGGTCTCCAGCACATCACCAATGGCTCCGCATCCAGCAGGTGCTGAATAAAAGCCGGTTGCTCTCAGGGGGTTGGTTAACCCCTTGCTCCTTAGGCATAAATCACCTCTCTCCACGGATGGGCAGGGGCCCCTCAAATCTGGGCTGGAAAAGCATCCCACAGCTCACTCCCCCAACACTGCAGGGGCGGGAACCCACCCTCCAGAAGGGAGAAGGCACGTAAGTGCCACCAGCCCAGGGCACGGGCCCCGCAGAGGGAGGGGGGCTGTGGTGCCCTCTCTCCTCAAAGGCTGGGGAGAGACACGGACGGGGAAGTGGGCCCCCAGTCCTGTCAATATGGTTGAGCCTCCCAGCCTGACTCCTCACTCCTCATGTGTGGCCCCAAAGCCGCAGCACCCTCACCCGCCGGAGCTTGTGAGACCCTCGGGCCCTCCAGCCGCCCCGCCCCCAGACCCACTGGTCAGCATCTGCTTCTTAGCACCATCCCCAGGCCCCTGTGTGCACCTTCCAGCCTGAGACGCTCCCCTCCACCCAGAACTCGGTGTTGACACTGTTTCTCTTGAAAAAGATGTGACCACAGGCTCTGAAGCCATGCTGGGGACGCGTGACCCAAGCCCCGCCTCAGCACCCCCAGCTCCCTCCCTCCGAGTCCGCCACCCGCACCAGCACTGGGGGGTGGGGGGTCCCCAAGCAGGCTCGCAGCATCCTCCGGCCACACCTGGTCACCGGAAGTGACTCTGAAGGGGAAGAAGGAGCGCGTGGACGCTGCCCCGAGGCACCTGCCAACACTGCGGGCGGGCAGGCCGTGTGGCCCCAGAAGCCTGCCTGCCCAGCCTCTGACGGCTTCCTCTGGGCCCAGCTCTTCCATGAGTCCCTGCCTGGGGGCGTCAGGGCTCAGGCCCTGCAGCCAGCACCAGGTGACCACAGGAGGGACGGAGGGACCGAGGGCGTCTCGGAGATGCCGGAGAGCCAGAGGCAGAAATACAGAGGCGGCGCGGGGGTCTCTTCCTTCTCCAGTGACCCCCGGTTGAGAGCTGTTCCATCCTGCTTCTGCCCTCCCAGCACACAAACAGAAAGAAGAAGTTTGCCACTGGCCTGGCACCGCAGAGCCACCGGGCTCACCCTCACCCTGACCCACCCAGGTGCCCCTCCTCCTCCAGGGCCCACTAGAGCCAGGAGCACGGCCCAGGACCATGCAGGAAGCTGGACCACAGGGAGGCTTCTCTGTCCCATGACCTCAGCCTGCACAGCCCTGCCGGGGGCAGAGGCACACAGGGTCTCGGGTGACCAGGGGATCAGATAGCCACACCTGGATGCCTGGGAATCAGTAGCCCTTCTGACTCCAAAGGACTTTGGAGTCAGGGTAACTCTCCCCTTATCATTTCTCCCCACCCCTAACCTCCCAGAAAACCTTCCCTGAAGCTGCTTACTACTGGCATTCCGCCCCCTACCCCAAAACCCAAGCAAACAGTTTTCTCCTCCGCCCCAGTCCTCGGTGTGTGTGCCAGGCGGTCCCAAAGACACGGGGACAGAGCGGTTAGACATGGCGCAAAGCACGCAGGAACCCCACCCCCCAGGAAACCCGAGCCCCAGCGACCCACCAGCCCCGCGCTCCCCGCCTCGCCCAGATGGGCACCAGGACTTGTGCGGAGCGGGGCCGCGCACACGACTTCGGACCCACGGGAGGCAAACGCGCGGCAGGGACGCCGGGGCCCGTGCGGCCAGGCAGTCCTGCCCCATGCCGTCTCCGGCTTAATCCTCGCTCCGAAATAGCCCCGGGTAATCCCAGGGCCGGGCGGGTATTAACCCGGAGCCGCGAAGGAAGACACGAAGGCGTCTCGAGGGAGGAGGGCTCGGCGCGTCCTGGGCTGGAGGCAGCAGAGAGTCCCTCCCCGAGGGAATCTACCCGCGAGGGACCCAGGCCCGTTCGAGGGCGGGATCTGCGCCTGCTGCGCCCCCGCGCTCCGGGTCTGGGGTCTCCAGGTCAGGGGTTCCGGACTCGCCACCCAGAGCCCCAGGAGCGCCCGGACAGCCCTCTGTGGCGAGACCATCCCGCATCTGAGCTCCCGGGTCGCTGGAACCCCAGTCCCGAGCCGGCCGTCCGCGGAGAGCCGGGCGCGCAGGAGCGCCGGACAGCGCCCCGGAGCCCCTTTCCCTGGGAGCTCAATCCCGCAGAGACCTCGTCCCAGGGCGGGCCACGACCCCGCCAGGGGTATCCCGAGGTGCCCCCCGGCCGGGCACCCTCCACGCCGAGCCCTGAGGGGCGCCGGGGGCCCCCAAGAAGTTCGCGCGCCCCCGACACGCCCGCCGCCCCCGGTCCCCACTTACTTGTCGCGGTGGCCGCTGAGCTCCGGGGTGGCGCCGAGCGGCTGCGGGCCGGGGCCGGGGTCGGGGCGGTGGGCGCACGCGGCCAGGTGTCGCCGGTGCCGCTCCAGCAGGCCGGCGTTCTCGCGGCTCAGCCGCGCCACTTGGCGCTCCAGCTCCTCGATGCGCCGCCGCCGGCGCGCCAGCAGCTCTTGCTGCGCCGCGACGATCCGGGTCAGCTCCTGCAGGTACTCGGCCGCCTGGCCGGGGGGCTCGGCGGCGCTCGCCATGGTCCCCGCCTCAGGCGCGCGGGCGGCGGGGCGGCGGCGGCGGCGCGGCCGTGGCTGCGCGGCGGGGACGGCGGCTCTGCGCGGCGCGGCGCGGCGCGGCGCGGGGCTCGGCCCGGGGGGCGCGGCGCGCGGGGCCCCGCGCGGCCCCGCCTCGGCGCCCGGCTCCCGCCTCCGCCCGCGCCCCCCCCGGGCGCCTCCGCGCCGCCCGCGGCCCCGCGGCCGCACCGGAGCGGACAGGGCGCGGAGCTGCGGCCGCCGCGGGCGGGCGAGGAGTTTGCAAAGTGCCGGCTGCGGCGCGGGCGGAGCGGGAGCCCGAGCCCGGCGGCCGGCGCGGGAGGAGCGGGCGGGAGGCGGCGGCGGCGGCGGAGGGAGGGCGCCGCCTGCCGGCCCCGCGCCCCGCGCCCGCCGCCGCCGGGGTGCGACTCGCGCCTCCTCGCCGCCGCCTCGGTCGCTCTGAGATGCTAATCTCACCAAGAAATTCGGCAAAAACAGACGTTCCTACATATTGTCAGCCGACGACTGGGCTGTGAATAGCAAAATAAGGAGCTCAGAAGCACTCTGGCATTTTTTCCCAAGTGTGATAAAAAAGCGAGGTTCGTTCTGTTGCCCAAGCAGGACCAGTTTCCTAGGCCGTTCGTTGTCCTAGACGGTTCTAGGCGGCTGGTGGCCCCGAGGCCTCCACGATGCGGCTGTGGATCAACTCCCAGGGCCCGGGCAGGGACCTTCCTTCAGACCCGGTCTTTTGTGACAGGCCTGCAGCCCCAAGACCCGCCTCTACCATGGCCCTGAGCTTCTCAGCAGTTGCTTTCCTCTCTGAGCCTCAGGTTGCCCAGTGATAGTATTTTCTATTTCTTGACTTTTAAAACCTTTTATCCTTTTCATGCTCTAAATTTCCTTAGAACTAACCTTGTTCTTTTCCTGCCTTCTTGGAGAGTTTAGTTCTTTCCACTGTTTGTTTTCTGGCAAATGTTATAAATTTTCCTCTGGGTAAAGCTTTAGCTACATCTCATGAGTTTCTAAAAACCTTCTAATAATGTACATTTTGATGGTACAGTATCTCTTTGTTAAGGCTGGCATCACACTGGCTTTGATAAAACTTGGTATCCCACACCCACGATTGTTGACACCCCTTTACCTCCAGGAGATGATGGGCCCCACCTAGAGAGACCCCTGACCCTCCAGGGCCCTAAAGCCTCCTTAGGTAGCCCCTGGGCATGGCCCGTGAAAGAGAGAATGGCAGGAGGAGCTGTTTCGAGGTCCTCCAACTCACCAAGTGCTTTTTCTAGGCTACTTGTGATGTTGTAGAAATTAATACTGTTTTTATAAATCCTGTAATTATTTTCTCTAGGGCAAAATTACATCCTGCTTGTGTGTGTAAAATGTGTTTATCGTTTCAGTTTATATTTTGAAAAGATACCAACATCTTTGCAAGCCGGTTCTAATATTTCCTCCCTTTATAAAGATACCAGGAGCTTTCTCAAAAGGGATACGACCTTGGCATCTAGTGAATTATTTGGGAGACCTGACCCTCGGGCCACACATATGGGGGTCTCTGCCAGTTTGGGAATGAAGGAAACTCAGGTGTAAATCCTGGGTCACTTGAGTGAGGAGTGGGGGTGGGGAAAAGCTGATGGGGGGTTGAGGAGCAGCTTCCCACATCCCCCCACCCAACCGCCATATGCCTGTCCAACCCCACCCCAGCGCCCTTTTGCAGCAGTTCTGGGTTGAAGCTGACCTCATGGTTCTGTCTCCATGCTGCCTCCCCCTGGGGCCCCCAGATGCAGTGAGCTAACTGACCTCCCTCTGGATGAAGGACTAGACTCTGGACTCTTAGCCACCCAGACATCCTTTACAGTCTCCCCACGCAAGCCGATGATGTCAGAGCATTGATGGACAAGGTGGCAGCTGGTGGAGAGAGAGAGGTAACCAGGGTGCTTTAACACACCTGCAAAACGAAGCAGCGAACACACATACAGGCCATCCCGTTCCACACCGCCTCTCGTCTGGATCCCCGCAGGGGACAACAAAGGAGGCCTGTGTGTGGACGCCGTGGCAGCCGACAGGACCCCGCCCCAGCACGGGGCTCTCACCTGCCACCCGCCAGACACATCGGCATCCGACAGCTCAGCAGTGTCCCTCTTGTGCCCACGGACTTGACCGCATCCAAAGCTACGCCCCTGCTTCCCTGAGGCCGTGACTGGTCCACGCAGGGGCACAAGAGCCCAGCACCTTTGTCCAAACTTGGCCAGCTCTGCAGGGTGGTCCCAGCTCCAGAGCCGCTGACGGGACTCGCGGAGGCCTCTGCTGGGACGGGCCCGTCGGCCAGCCCTCCTGCTGCCCGGGCCTGGTGCTGGTCCGGCAAGCCTCCTGCACCAGCCTCACCTCCCCACCTCTCCCGACCCTGTGTCATCCTCGTGAACATGCCCTTGCTTTGTGTAAGGAGATTCTAAACCTGAGAAACCAGCGATAGGCTTTTCCAGGGTTATCATTACCTGAATACAAGGCCAAGGGGCAGAAAAAAAAAAATGTTACTATGAGCTGTAAAGAAAAGAGAGGTAACGAAAGTTTGGAGGAGAGAGGGGAAGGCGAGGCACGTTATAATCATCTATTAGCGTTTCCTATTATCATCCACATTCAGCTTCTCAGTGAGACCATCTGTCTTTTAAATATCCCCCTTTGTTGTAGAATCTTCATTTTTCTCCTTAAAAGCCCTCCTGAGAGCTCTCTGACTCACGGTTCTAACTTGGCCTGGTGCCTCCTTGGCCTGCTATGTGGCTCTTGTTGGCGATTTCTTGGCATTTTCCTCCTGGATTGGGTCCATGCTTTCTTGGATTTTATGAATTCTCTTTCTTGGATTAATTTCATATTTTGCTGTGAACGTCCTCTAGCAATTCTCCCAGAGACAGCCTGTGGGAAGGTCTCAGAGTCCTTGGTTGTCTGAAATGATATATTTTGCCCTCGCACTCAATTGACAGTTTTTCTGGGTATAGAATTCTAGGTTAAAATCAATTTCCTCAGAACTTGGAAGGGCTTCTACCATTTTCCTCTATCATTTAGTGCTGCGGATGCCAATCTGATTCCTCTCCCTGTGAGGAAGAAATTCTCTTGGAGGGGGTGGTACTGCCCGCAATCACAACTTTTGGAAATCTGGTGGGGGGCTTTTCTGATCATCACCATGACTGGCTTCACTCTGGTATTCAGCGCAATGAAGTCTCATCTAACGAAAGCTGCTCCATTCAAATCGCCAAAAAGAGCAAAGTTGGAGCGGCTCGCTGAATGAGCTCAAGAGTCCCTGTGAGGTGAGAGTGAGCAGAGCAAGTGGCCCCGGGGGCAAAGCTGGACAAAAAGGCCAACAGAAGAGAAGAGAGCTCGAAAAGAGACTCCCACACGTATGGTCAACTGATCTTAACAAAGACACCAAGACAGCCTAATAAGGGGAAGGATAGTTTTTCAACAAATACTGCTGGCACAATTGGATATCCACATGCAAAAAAATGAAAGCTCACACTTAATGGCATCTACAAAAATTAACTGGGAACAGAGCATGAACCTAAATGTGAGACTTAAGTATATACACCTTCTAGGGACAAAGCCCCAGGAGAAAGTCTTCATGGCCTTGAGTTTGGCAAAGATTTCTTAAGTATGACACCAAATGCATGAACTCTAAAAGAATAAAAAAATCAAAAAATTGGACTTCATCATGATGAAAAAAGAAACACTATTAATGGTCTTTTGCCTATTTGGTTGGACTATTTGTTTTCCTGAGTTGTCTATATACAATGGAATATTACTGAGCCATAAAAAGAACAAATGTGAGGAGGACTGTTCCCGTGAGGGGGATGAACCTAGAGCCTGTTATACAGAGTGAAGTGAGTCAGAAAGAGAAAGACAGAGTATACTGATGCATATATGTAGTATCTGGAGAAACGGTATTGATGAGGCTATTTACAGGGCAGGAGTGGAGACAGAGCCGTGGACTCTGGGGGAGGGCGTGGGTGGGGCGAGCGGGGAAGTGGCATCTGCACAGATGCGCCAGCGCCCGTGGGGCAGAGAGCTGGCGGGAAGGTTCTCTGTGATGACCCAGAGGGGTGGAGTGGCAGAGGTGGGAAGGCTCACGAGGGAAGGGGAATGTAGTCGTGGCTGATTCGAGTTGTTGTGTGGCAGAAACCAACACGACATTGTAAAAAACAAAAAAATTGTTTAAGACACTTAAGGGGACGTTCCCAGCAGTTCGGTAGTGAGAGGCCCCCTCGCCCCCACTGCAGGAGGTACGGATCTGATCCCTGGCCAGAGAACTAAGAACCCACATGCCGTGTGAAGAGCCCGCATCCCGGCAGATGTGCCGCAGGTCACAATGATGCCCGGCTCCCCATCGCCACACCGGGTGGGGACGTGCAGTTAGCACTGCGCCTTCTCTGACCTGGCGTCAGTCGGTCAGTCAGGGGCCCCGGGCGGGGACGTACAGTTAGCACTGCGCCTTCTCTGACCTGGCGTCGGTCGGTCAGTCAGGGGCCCTGGCTGTGATCCTGCTGCTTCTCAGTCCTCACCTGGCACCATAGACTAACCACTGCTGGCTCTTCAAACCTGCTTTCCCTTGGAGTTTCCTTTGAAAAGGAAATCCTCTACTTAAACAAAAAAACACTGTTAAGAGAAAGAAAAGCGTGGGAACAAATATTCACAAAATGTACGTTCAACAAAGAACTCTTGAGTAGACTTTATAAAGAACGCTTACAACTTAATAATAAGACAAACAACCCAATTAAAAATGGGGAAAGATTTGAACAGACATTTTACCAAAGAAGATATATTAAAGGCAAATAATCACACAAAAAGATGTTCAGCTTCATTACTTGCTAGGGACGTGCAAATCAAAATCACAATGACTTATATATGAAACCAAAACCATCAGGAGGGCTTCCCAGGTGGCACAGCAGTGAAGAATCCACCTGCCAAGTTTTCAAAGGACATCAGTCAAGAAATTGAAATGACAACCCTCCGAACAGGAGAAAATTTTTGTGAGTCATATGTTTGATGAGACTTTTGTTTCTAGAATAAGTAACCTTTATCACTCAACAATTTAAAAAGACAAGACAATGTAAAATGGGCAAAAGCTCTAAACAGACATTTCTCAAAAAAATAAATTAAGCACACGAA
Source organism: Tragelaphus eurycerus (assembly GCA_935064755.1). Lineage (NCBI taxonomy): Eukaryota > Metazoa > Chordata > Mammalia > Artiodactyla > Bovidae > Tragelaphus > Tragelaphus eurycerus. The sequence goes on along the minus strand of CAKXYN010000001.1, from coordinate 76,927,975 downwards.
AAGATGCTTGACATCATTAGTGGTCAGGGAAATGCAAGTCGAAACCAAGCTAACATACCACTTCACACTTACTAGGTTAGCTAAAATTAAAAATACAGAAAATAATAAGCGTTGGCAAGGATGTTTAGAAAGTGGACGCTCATACATAGCTGGGGGGATTCTAAAATCGTACAGCTGCTTTGTGAAAGAGCCTGGCAGTTCCTCAAATATTTAAGCACTTGTATGATCCAGAAATTCTATTCCTAGATATATAGCCAAGAGAATTGAAAACATACATCCTCACAAAAACTTGTACACCAATGTCATAACAGCATTGAGCAAAAATATGGAAACAAGTCTCCATTAACTGATTGATACAAAGCAGTCTATCCACACAATGAATACTTCAGTTCAGTTCAGTTCAGTCACTCAATCGTGTCTGACTCTTTGCGACCCCATGAACCGCAGCACGCCAGGCCTCCCTGTCCATCACCAACTCCTGGAGTTTACCCAAACCCATGTCCATTGAGTCGGTGATGCCATCCAACCATTTCATCCTCTGTCATCCCCTTCTCCTTCTGCCCTCAATCTTTCCCAGCATCAGGGTCTTTTCAAATGAGTCAGCTCTCCGCATCAGGTGGCCAAAGTATTGGAGTTTCAGCTTCATCATCAGTTGTACCAATGAACACCCAGGGCTGACCTCCTTCAGAATGGACTGGTTGGATCTCCTTGCAGTCCAAGGGACTCTCAAGAGTCTTCTCCAACACCACAGTTCAAAAGCATCAGTTCTTCAGTGCTCAGCTTTCTTTTTAGTCCAACTCTCACACCCATACATGACCACTGGAAAAACCACAGCCTTGACTAGATGGACCTCTGTTGACAAAGTAATGAATATTTACTTGTTAATAAAAAAAGAATACAATACTGATACCTGCTGTATGGACGAACCCTGAAAACATGATGCTAAGTAGAAGTCAGTCACAAAGGATCAGCTATTGCAGGGCTCCATTTACACGAAATGTTCAGAATGGACAAATCTACAGAGAGAGAAAGTCAGCCAGTGGCAGCTGAGGGCAGAGGGTGGGTGACTGGTGGGTAGATGAAGATTTCTTTATGGGGTAATGAAAATACTCCAAAATTGATTGTAAAATTCTGTGAATGTGCTGAAAAGCATTGACTTGTACACTTTAAAAGGGAGAATTGTGTAGTATGTTAATTATGTCTCACTGAAGCTATTAAAAGGAAAAACTCTCCACCATATCTGGTAGCACGGCTTCAATTAAGGAGTCTAGCCGCTCTTCCCGAGTCTTATCTGAAGCGGGCGATGTGGGTGGGCGGCCAGGAGGTGGGTAACCAGCTTCTCCAGGCTCAGCATGCAGCCCACCTAGGAGCTCCCCACCCCACCAGGTTGGGGCCTCTCTCGAGGCTCTTCCTACTGCTGTGTTTAAAAGACGGTCTTCCGTTTGATGGAGCCCCGGGACGACGCACACTAAGCCTGTCATGGGTGGGGCGGCAGCAGCTCACGCGCCTCGGAGAACGCGTTCCTCTGAAGACAGCTGGGGCTCGAACCCTCCTCCACTCTCACGCGCACAATTCCAAACTCAGGGGTTTGTCCCACAGTAAACCCACTCACAAGCTCCAAGGCATCGTGGAGTCCCTTTCACGGAATGTCTGTGGCCTCAACCAAGGCTGTTCTCTACAGACCAACAAGGGTGACCTTCAGGATAAAGGAAGTGATGAGGGTCAGGCACAGAATGGCAGGTGTGGGTTTCTCCCAGCAGCGCCAAAACATGAAGGAGCATGCAGAATCGTGTGCTTGAATTTGTACAGACTCTTTCCACAAGGATGCGCTCCAGATAATGCCAAAGGTAGGCACCGCTGGACTTTTTATACCTCCTCACATATATTTTTCCTTTTATATAACGACAACATCCTAGGGGTGGAGAGAAGGCTGACTCTATAGCCTTTTGTACAGTTCAGATATTGTCTTCCATGCATGTATCACCTTTTCAAAGTATAGCCATAATAATAAGGAACAAAGACTCTCCAGGCCCTATTTCCTCTGCACGGCTCTCTCTTGCCTCGCCTGGATGCCTTCTGATCCCGAACTGCCCCCTCTCCCAGGAACTGCCACCAAGAAGGGCTCAGGACGCATCTGATAAATGAGTGGCAGAGAGAGGCAGCCCCCACCCCGAATCAGCACAGCGGTCCTCCCTGGGCATGTGGGTAGGAGGGCGTGCCCCTCCAGGGCTCGGTGGGGCTCTCAGACACCCCGAACACACTGGCAAGAAGCAGGCACCAGTCAACCATGGGGCAGGCTCTCTCCTCTCTCCCCTGTACACACTCACCTCTGAGTCTGTCTTCACACTCCAGCTCGCTGGCTCTTTGTTGAGGAAGTACAGACAAGTGGTGAACCGTACAGACAGACAGACAAGAAATGGCAGAAAGAGCCAGGATTTAGAACTCCTGCTTGGCTGCCCACTTGCTGATAAGCCCTGGACCACCATCTTCGGCTCTTGAGCATCACTTAACTTATCCATGAATGGAAGGACGAACCCTCCTTTCCAGGGGGCTCTAAGGATAAATAAAGGTCATACTCGGAAACAGAGACAGTGCCTGCCTTGTGCGGCCCCTCCCCCACTCCCTAATCCCTGCCTCGGGGGTTTATCAGTTTTCACAAAGACCAGGCTGGAGCAGAGATGCTGTTAACAACAAACATTATTAGAAAACTACGTGTGTGTGTTGAAAATATACAGTTATTCACTAGGCAAATAGAGACAGAAGGCATAATTTTCAAAGCAGTTGGGGGGGGAAATGAAATAGATAATTTGACCAACTTAAAAATGTAACACAATGAAATCATGATGAATTAAAATAAGATGGCCAAGTAAGTCTAAACAAACCAACAGCACAATAAAGGTTAATGTCTCCCACTCTCCTATGAAAAGGCAGAGACTCGGGTGGGCGGGTGCTTATCTGGTGGTCCAGTGGGTAAGACTCCAAGCTTTCACTGCAGGGGGCGTGGGTTTGATCCCTGGTCCAGGAAATAAGGTCCTACATGATGTATGGCATGGCCAAAAAATAATAAAAAGGGCAGAGACTCAAACAGGACTCTCCAGAGGTCCAGGAGCACAAGTTTATGAGAGTTAAGGTGTCTCAGGAGCTCCCTGGGGATTGGAGTCTCTGCTGACCACCTCCCCGCCAGCTCACCTGTCCTGATGCTCCATGTTGCTAACCCTCAGAGATGGCCATCAAGCCCCTCTCTTTCTGAGTAGCTGAGGACCAATTTGTGGTTCTTCTAGATAAAGCTGCTTGGTGATTAAAGTCACCGAATCAATCACCTTGTTTCTGCAAATCAGGAAGGATCCTCATTCCTCAGTGGTCTCACCTTGTAGGAGCAGGTAGCTGGTCTGGAGTTGGTCCTACAACATTGCTCCTTGCAGTGACTCGAAGCACCTGTGCACAACGCCACGGAACTGAAGCCCTTCACCGCGTTTCTCACCCCAGCTCCAGGCTCCTGGCACCTGCACGCACAGAACCGAATATCAGGACGTGGGCCTGTTCCTCCACATGCCTTTGGTCCACTGGACCTGTATGGCAGACACTGACCTGCCCTTCAAAGAAGGGGAAGGCAATCAGAAAAAGGAATCTTTAGCGTTAGATCCTTAGCACTGGACCTTGTCTGCATTAGCAATCCTTATCAGGAATGGGATGGCCCAGCCAGAGAGGTGGACTGATCTGTGTCCACTGATCTGTGCCTGAGCTGGTTGGATGACATCACCAACTCTGTGGACGTGAATCTGAGCAAACTGGGAGACAACAAAGGTCAGTGAAGCCTGGCGTGCTGCAGTCCACGAGGTCGCAAAGAGCCAGACACAACTTAGCCCCTGAACAGGACACGGCATCCTAATTGCAGCCCAACCCCATGGGACCCTCAGTTTGGCCATTCAGATGCTGCGTTGACGATAGCCACCATTAAAAAGTCTACAAATAGTAAGTGGTACACTGTTCGTGGGAATAGCCACCGTGGAAAATGATATGGAGGTTCCTCAAAAAAATAAAACCAGAGTTGCCATATAATCCAGCAGTCCCAACCCTAGACATACATCCAGAAAAAAACAATTTGAAAAGATGCATACATGTACAGATGCACCCCTATGTTCACAGCTGCGCTGTTTACAACAGCCAGGACACGGAAACAAGCTAAGTCCATGGAGTGGATAAAGAAGATGTGACATGTGTGTACACACACATACATGCAATCGAATGATACTCAGCCACCAAACAATGAAGTAATGCCCTAGAGATGATCATACTAAGCAAAGCAAATCAGACAAGGGAAAGACACACACGCCATGGTATCACTCGGCACACACGGAGTTTAACACGAACATACATGAGCCTGTCTGTGAAACAGGATCCGACACGGACGCGGTGAATAGATGCACGGCTGCCGAGGGGAGAAGAGGGAGCAATCTGGAGCTTGGGCTTCGCAGAGGCACACTGTTATACGCCACACGGATAAACATCAAGGGCCTCCTGTCGAGCACAGGGACCCATTCAATATCCTGTGATGACGCGTAACAGGAAAGAATATGAGAAAGAAAGTATACGTATGGATGACTGAAGCATTTGCTGTACAGAAGAAATTAACATAAAACACTGTAAATCAACTATACTCCAATAAAAAAAATTTTAATGCTGCCTTCATGAATTTTGCTGTTACTGGGTATACACAAAACACATATTTAATTTTTTTTTCTTTACTGTTTTAAACAAAAATATTTTTAGGGGCGTTCCCTGGTGGCCTCGTGGTGAGGATTTGGTGTATTCACTACAGAGGTCTGGGCTTCCCTGGTGGCCCGGCGGTAAAGACCCCACCTGCCACTGCAGAAGATGAGGGAGGCATGAATTCAATCCTGGGTCGGGAAGACCCTCCGGAACAGGAAATGGCAACCCACTGCAGTATTCTTGCCCAGGAAGTCCCATGGACAGAGGAGCCTGGTGGCCCACGGTCCAGGGGGTCGAAAAGAGTCTGACCCGACAGAGCACACGCCCAGAGGGGCGTTGAAGACCCATCAGCAGCTCCTTCACACGGTCAGGACTGAAGGGCAACGGGCCTGCCCCCAGCGTGAGTGATGCGCTTCGGCCCACACCTCCTCGGGCAGGCCAGGAACCCCCAGGGCTGTCCGCACCTCCCAGCCTCTGCCTTTCCACCTGTAAAGTGGGGAAAGGAACAGCTGCTGATGCTGGCGTTCCTGGCAGTCAATGACCCTGTGAGGGCGGCAGGGACTCACCCCCTGTGTCTGAAGGAAGTGGGAGGACTCGCCCAGGTGGTCACCACATCCACCGTCCCCGTTTCAGACAAGCTGGGGGATGGCACTGGGGCCCCGAGACAAGGCTGCCTGCTTAGCTACGGGGCAGAGTATTGGTAGCCTGGAGGCTGTCGGGGGCCCAGTGATGTTTTGCAGATGGGGGTGGGGGGGGTGGAGGACAGAGGAAAACACATACTAACATGTCAAAATGAATAAATGTTCAATTAAGTGTCCACAGAATAGAACCTCAGTCGACTAGCCCATGGCATCTCCACTCATTGCCGTGTCGTTATATAGACGTTCTATTTAATGAGGCACGTGGGTGCCTCTTAATCTGTTTGCTGTGACGTGGAGTGGAGGCGCCCACACAGGGCCTAGGGCGAGGCTTAAAATGGCCCAGCCACGAGAAGGAGGGGGTGGCCAAGGTGCCCTCCCCCATCCATTCTTTCTTTCATTCATTCATTCAGCCAGCGCTGAGCCCCGGGGGGCCAGCAGAGCCCGTGTGGGGGACCCAGACGCCGCCCCTGGGAGTCTCTGCTGCAGCTGACTCTCCCCGAGCCTTCCCCCGAGGCCCACGGGGAGCAGGGCAGGCCTGACACCACGGACTCACGCCGCCAGCTGCAGAGTAGTGTGCACACCCAGCCCCACCTCCCCCGGTGCCCCTCCTGGGCACACAGTGTCCCCTGAGACCCTCTCCCGGTTCCTCGTGAATGCGTACGTGGTGGATGCCCCCTTCCAGAGGGCTGCAAGGAAGCCCGTTACAGATTCCTAGGGCTCCGACTGCATCTGTAATTAGGAGAACACAGTGGTTCTAATTTTAACATCACTCCCACTACCCCAACCGCCTCCCCTCCCTGTCGTTTCTGGGAGGGATGCAGCCTGAGATCTAGTCTGTGACTTGCGATGAGTCATCTTTTGGAGAATTCTCCATCCAGCGAGTGGCTCGAACCTCTTGTTCCAGGGTCCCTGACAGACACCTCCCCCACTGAGCTGCAAAGCCCACCCATTTCAGTGCCTGGGCCGGGATGCAGGTTGGAGGCCTCGGCCCTGTTAACCCTGATCCTTAGAAAGAAATCCAACCGCCTCCCCAGGCCGGCCAAGCCTCCGTCAGGCTGATGAATCACTCCCCCCACACACAACTCCTCCCCCGAGTGTAGGACTGCCAGATAAAATAGAGGTTCCCAGTAAAATCGGAATTTCAGATAACAACAAATGAATTATGCAACGTTTGGAATACACTTATATTAAAAACTCCTTTTAACCAAACCAGTCAATCCTAAAGGAAATAAATCCTGAATATGCATTGGAAGGATTGATGCTGAAGGTCCAGTACTTTGGCCGCCTGATGCAGAGAGCAGACTCATTGGAAAAGACCCTGATGCTGGGAAAGATCGAAGGCAGGAGGAGGAGAAGAGGATGAGATGGTTGGATGGCTTCGTTGACTCAATGGACATGAGTTTGAGCAAACTCTGGGACATAGTGAAGGACAGGAGGCCTGGCGTGCTGCAGTCCACAGGGTCGCAAAGAGTCGGACACGACTGAGCCACTCAGCAACAACAACAACAAAATCTTTTGCTGTTCAGATCTTTTACTGGGTGCCCTGCATCGTCATTTGCTCGAACCTGGGACCCTAGTCCAGCCACAGGGCCCCTCTCTGTCCCACAGTCAGGCCTGGAGTGCTCGTACCTCAGGGCCTCTGCACACGCTGTTCCTTCGGCCGGAACACTCCTTTCCCGTCTATGCCGATTTCTTGGCTCTGAGATCTCAACTCAAACGTTGCTGCAGAAGAGTCTTCTCCAACCACCAAACGGAAGCAGGGTCCCCTCCGCCATCGTCCTGTCCTCTCCCATCTTGTCTGGTGTTTCTTGGGGTACTTAGCACCATCTCTGCGACCATGCTATCTGTTTATGCTTCTTCTGTCTCCCCCACTACAGTGCCCACTCCACGACAGAAGCGAAGCCTGCCAGACAGAGGGCCAGGCACATGCCCATCCGTTGGCTGGTGAACATTCACAAGCAGCCCTGCAGGAGAGGGCGGCCCTCACCGCCGCTGAGTAAGCTGAGGCTCAAGGCAGTAGACCACCTGGCCTTGGGCTCCAGCTGGCCCCTTACACGCCAGGAGTGCTTCCCAGTACTTGCCACAGATTCCCTCACTGAATCTCACACCCACTCAAACGATGGAAGCACCGCTGTGGCCTCCATGTGCGGGGTAAGGAAACTGAGGCACAGATCGGATTGCTCACAGTAAAACAGCACGTGGGAAGTGGAGTCAGAATCTGGACCCAGGCTTTCTGACTTCAGAGCCCAGTCCTAGAAAACAGTGGCCTAGTCCAGCCTTTAACTTCACTCGCTTCAGTGTTTACAGCAGACCCACAGAAGCCCTGTCCGAGCCACACCACCTCAGCCCCCTCCTGACCTCAGCGATGCCCTTCCCTGCAACCGCCGCTGTCTGCTCAACACAGACACACGGACACACCCACCCCCGCCTCCTGGTTCCCTCTGGTCATCTTTGCAAGGGCGACCCTTGCCAGATTAGGAGTTTGGGATTAACATTGAATCCAGGGAACTCTACTCAACGTTCTGCAATACTCTACATGGAAAAAAGAATCCGAAAAAGAGTGGGGATATGTATAACTGAATCACTTTGCTGTACACCTGGAGTCAGCACCACATTGTAAATCAACTATACTCCAACATAAAATAAAATTAGTGAATGAAACCCTTGGGAAGAAAGCAGGGCAAATTGAAAGCGGAGTCAGCAATCAGCAGAGGGGCTACAGGTGAGGCTCCGGTCTTTGCCACTTTAATGAACTCTGATTACCCTGTAGAAGTGCGCAAGTCACCCGGGGGGCTTGTCGGACTGCAGGCCCTGACGCAGCACGGCTGGGGTGCGGCCCGAGAGTCTGCATCTTCTCACAGGCTCCCGGGGGGCACCCACGCTGTCCATCTGAGGACCAGAGTCTGAGCAGCGAGGCGGTAGGGTGTTGAAGGATAGGGAGGAAGAGGAGAAGGATGGGAAGTGGGGGAAGGCCGGGGGGTGGGGGGGGGGAGGAGGGGGCGTGCAGGAGGAGAAGAGGAAGAAGGGAAACTGCGGAAGAGAGGAGAGTCCTGCCCTGGACCGGGGAGTCAGACCAGCAGAGAAGGGAGACAAGAAGAGCGGCAGGGCAGGCTGACGGACCAGCCCAGGCTGCCGGGAGCATCGCCCCACCTGGGGTGGGAGGAGCTGAGGCAGCTCAGGTGTTCTGAGTCGGGCAGGAATGCCGAGCGGCTAGGGCTGCCCTTCGGGGCCTCACCGTGCTGTGTTGTGCCGGTTAAATCAGGCTGCGGTTGGCAGAGGAACCGGCCCACTGGGCTGCCCAGCGTGCCCCCCGCCCCCCGCCTCCCCACACCGCTGGGGCCTCTGAGGTTCCATCTCCCACCTGCCAAGAGCAGGGCGGCCCCAGGGTGGCAGCTGTGCTCCCTGGGGACGCAGCTGTGGTGGGCAGGCGGGCAGGCAGGGCCCTGGCCTGGGGTCTGCTCCCTTCCTGAACCCACAGGCTTATTGGAGCTGGGGCATCTGATCAGAGCCGAGGCGGACGCTGAGGCCCAGGGAGGGGAAGGGCCTGGCTGGACAGTCAGGACTGGAAATCTGGGGGAGCCTGGCTAAAGGGCCAAGGGGCAGAGGTGGGGTGAGCGCACGTGTTTCCCCCAAACACGTCCCGTCCACTCTCCTTGGGCAGAGCAGGCATCCTGCCAACTGTCACCGGGGGGACTCCACTCATACACACAGTGACCCCCAGGGTACCCCTCCGAGCAGCCGCTGGCCACGACACGCCCACTCAGGCACCTGCCATACGGGGGGCAGGCTCCCCACGGCACACAGTGGGGCTCACAGCTCTGGGAGTGCTCCCTCACAGCATCTCGATAAAACTCAGTCCCCCCAGGCTTTCCAAGGTGACACCTGTGGTTTTTCATCCTTGGTTTAAAGGTATACTTTTATGAGTAGGACGTAGAACATATTAAGCACTTAACAGGTTGAAATACAATGAGGATTGACCCATAATTAGAATATTTTATACCATGACTTGATATAATAGCTTTTAACTGTCATATGAAATAAGCTACTCACAATCTGAAATTATGTGAAATTGTACTGAAAGTGGGCTTTATCCACTTTGTCACTCAAAAAGTGAGAAACTTAAAAAAGTAAGAGTCCAGTTAGATTGGGAAGAATTAACTTTAGAAGTTAATTAACTGACTTCTCTCCAGGTGTCCTAAATTCAGAACATCTCAACCCAGCCATGCACGCCCCTGGGGAATGCCACAGGCCTGGGGGACACAGGAGGCCTTGTTTGAATGCACTGACCCGTCACCCCAAATCAGCACTTCCCTGTACCCACTAGTTTGGGAGCCGAGAGCTTTTTGTACCCAGAACAATAGGCCATAACTCTGTCCCAATTGGGTGAGGCTATGAACCCAGGCCCCAGCGTTCTGTCCTGCTGCTCAACACTGCCCCAGAGGAGGCTGGGAGTTTCCCATTTGCCTGGTCACTCAGCCATGTGGCTCTTTGCAACCCTTTGGAGTATAGCTCGCCAGGCTCCTCTGTCCATGGAATTCTCCAGGCAAGAACACTGGAGTGGGTTGCCATTTCCTATTCCAAAAGCAGCTTCTGACCTGCGGCTCATACCAGCCCCTCTGACGGTGTCCCACGCCTGGTTCTGACTCCCCTCCTGCTAGGAGCCTTCTCCAACCCAGCCGCGTCCCTCTGCTGAGGCTGAAGCACGTCCCACCCACAGGAGCAGCTCTGAGCCTTGCCAGGTCTCCCCCTGCCCCACCATAGAGAAGCCTTGTCTGACTCATCCCTCCAACTCCCACCCTGCCAGCTCCTGGGGAAGCAGAGTGTTGACAAAGGCTGCCAGCATCTCCTGGAGGTGGTAACAGCACCTCACCCCTCCCGGCTCAGGGAACAAAATTACCCGCTTGACAGCCGACAGGAGTCTGCCTCCAACTTGGGCGCCTTGATCATTTTCCTTTGATTTAGACCATGAGCTCCTGTTCTCCTCCCCCACAGGGGGGCGAATGGCGTTTCAGTGGTTCCTGAAAATAAAGTATTGCATTTACACAAACACCCTGCCTCTGCCCACCAATGCCCTCAACCTGGACCCGGTGGGCTGTAGGGGCAGGAAGCGGGGCCTACGTCTTCTGCATTTTAAGATGCTTCAGTCCCAGACCTATACTTCTGAAGGAAAAAAAAAAAGACACACTCCAGCACACAGAACACCCTTTATCCAGTCCCTTGATCTTTGTCAGCTGCCAAAGAAAAGCTGATCCTTTCACGTCTGGTTATGAGTGAGCTAAAACTAGTCCTTTCCCGCCTCTGAAATGAGCGGCTTGGGAGTAGGTTAGCGGGCAAGGTGGGACTCCTCACTTCCGTTGATACCAGCTGACCGGCCGTGGCTGCCAGAATGCTGGACTGCAGGGAGTCCAAGGCAGAGTCCTGCCTGGGCAAGAAAGAGAGTTCTGGGAGTGATTAGCAATGTCTGCCAGGGACACCAGATGGGGCTGGGGGCACGCACATGCCAGAATGCTTACTGTTTACGAAGAAACTCGGAGACTGAAAGCTGGTGGCCTGAGAGCAGGTTTCTTTGGCCCCGCAAGTTGGTTTTTCTAAAAAATGTATATGTATTTAAACTTTATCACCAATATGTATACACTGGAAGGTTTTACCTCCCCCGAGCTGGAATTTCAGAGTCTCTAGAAAACCAGAAGAACGGGCCCGCAGGGCTCTGCTCCCACCTGGCGGGTGAGCCCAGTGGGCGAGGCCGTCCGCCCTCAGCCGCGCACTCTCGGGGCCACGTGCTGGGCTGTCCCGTGGTTTGTGAGCCTGCGCCTGCCTGTGATTTGACTCCATCAGCCCGGTGAGCAGCAGCAGGGACTCCGGCAGGAAAGGTTTCACGCCCCCCAGGAGAGCGAGGGCGGTTGCCTCCAACCCCCAGAGAGACGAAGCTAGAGCGGCTCACGGCTGCTGAGCGCCACGTGCTTGCTCGCCAGCACGCTGGGGGTCTAACACAGCAGCTCCTGGAAGCCACACAGCGCACCGTGGAGGAGGAGGCCGCGCGGCTACTGACGCTTTGCAGATGGGGAAACCGAGGCTCCGGGAGGTGACAGGGCATCCTCAAGGTCATGGCCGCCTGCTGGTGAGCGGCAGAGGCAGGCGCTCTGTGGTGGCCGGGCCCATCCCTCAGGCCCTGGGCTGCTGCCCTTGGCCTCCCAACACGCCCTGCTCCGTGGAGAAGGACCCAAGGGGCGAGCCACCGCCACCCCGGGGTGATGGTACCTGGGAACCAGGGGGCAATGGGAAGACGGGCTGCCACCTCCTGGTGCTTACAGTCATCTCCATTTGCTTCCAGTAAATACTCCCCTCGTGAAAGTGGTCAGCTCATGAGTCTGCTAATGAAATCCTCCCCGCGGGAGTTAGTGTGCGCCACTTACATACAACATAAAACCCAACAAGAGAACAGACGATCCCCAAACGCACGGTTCTGGCTTTGTTTTCTTCCCGTCTCTCTTTAACTGAGATTGCTCACCTAATGTGAGGTTACAATTGGGGCTCCAGACGGGCTCCTTGAGAGAGAGTTGTGGGGGAAAGGCCCCCGCCATCCACCAATGAGTCCTTGTGTCCTGGGTGGCTACTCCGGGTGGAGGAGGAGCAACCTTGACCATCAGGAGAAGGGCCTTGTGTACTACCCAGGGGGGCCCCACGAGTCACTTTCTGTCTCTGGACCTCAGTTTTCCCGTCTGCACGACAAGGGAGTGAACAGGAAAGAAGAGGACGACCCGTGGTTGTTCTCTGTTAATGACCTTGACTGTTGGCCCCTCCTCCCACACCGTGACTTTGCAGTGCCCCCCAGCCAAGGCAGCCTGTCCCTGAACCTCGATTCTGGATTCAGATTCATGACTCGCTTTGACCAAGAGACGAGATTAGCGGCTCGCATGGCCGTCCAAGCCCCGTCCCGGGTGGGGGGGGGGGGGCGTGTGTCCCCACCTCCTCTCTTGGTCCTGGTCGTCACCTGGCCCACTGGGGTGATGAGAGGACCGAAGCCCGACGAGGAGAAAACCAGAGCTCCGGGGAGGAGGGCCTTGCGTGGTTAGCCCCACGGCACCTGCCTGGTCGGGGCGCTGATGTGCGGTGCGCTTCCTGCTCCTGTCAAGGCCACCAGGAAGGCCTGTCAAGCTCCAGGCAGAGCCCAGGAGCGAACAGGCTGAGGGGAGGGGTCCGGGGCCGCAGCCGTGTCACTCAGACTCTGAGACAAGCGGCAGAAGGCTGCCCACAGGGTTCAGCCAGAAGGGAATTCATGCCTGCTTTGTATCGGTCACCTACTGCTGCAGTAACGCTGCCTGACAAACCGTCCGCAGCGTGGGTGAGCTCGTAACTGCCGTCACTCACGCCCAGGGCCAGGCGGCTGGGGGTGGGGATGCATGTCTCAGGAGCCCTGGGCCCCTTGTGATTCTGTCAACGGCAGACGTACATGGAGGGTCAGGGGAACTGGTGAGGCCTCTTTAAGCCCCGGCTCTGAATGGACATGTGGCCGCCTCCACCCACATTCCGCTGGCCTCCACGGTGGCGGGGGCACGCATGCAGCCTCGGGGGAGGCGCAGGGAGGCAGAGGGCTGGGATGAACATGCAGCCCACGCACTGCCTGTTACCCTGGTGCCACCGCGGGCTGGCCGGCAGGGAGGCCCCCAGGTGTTAGGAAGGCTGCTCTGCAGATGGGGGAACACGAGCCCCCTCCCACCCCAGATGGTGGGCCTGCACCTCGGCCACCTCGTCTGTAAACCCCGTGCCTTTCCCACCCACCTGGACGTCCAGGCTGTGGTCTGTGTCAGAGCTGGTGTCTCAGACCTTGAGACGTAATGTGTCCAATACGGCCCCCTCCCCGCCCCCAACACACACAGACACAGAGAAACGAGAGGAGACAGAGAGAAAGTTATTTTTTGGCCAAACTTAGGAATTCTGGAGGGGGAAAAAAAACACTCCTATATGCAATACTATATTTTTAGCACGAAATGGTGCTGAAAGCATTTTTTGGCAGGCTTGAGAGAGTGAAAGTTGCTTGGTTAGCTCGGGAACAGAAAGGGAGGCAAGTCACCGGGTTTGTCAACGCCCTCCCCTCCGGCCAGGCCTGGCTGTTTCCAGGAGCACGTGCTTTAAGATGATGGTGGTGACGCCCGGGGATAATAAAGCCCAGACCTCTCGGCCGTAGGCCCGGGTGTCCATCCAGCTCTGTCGGGGTCAGAGTGCCTGAGATGAGCAAAGGGAGGAGGATGCAGTGATCAGGGAGGAGACCAGCGGGGCAGACCCTGACTCCTTTCCATTTTCATCTGAAAGAAGTTGAGGGGGCCGACCTCCAGTCAACCCTGAAGGAATACCATTCATGATCGTTTCCTGAATGAACAATCATCTGTGGCCCTCACCTCCAGGGGCTGGGAAGGGCCATGGACGCTGACTCTGGCCAACAGCTAAGGTGGGAGCTGTTTGCTGAGGAGCCTTCCACAAGAGAAGCCTTCAGTCCTTAGAAAGAGACAGGAAGGGTTTGTCTCTGCACTGCTTCTTCTGGACGCTGCCATGTCCAGTTGGATGTGATACCTGGATCCTGGCAGCCATCTTGTGCCACTGAGGGGCGTGTCTGAGGGCTGTGCTGACTTGCATTGAGGGCTGCGTGCCAGGCAGGCCCTGTGCTGAGCGTGTGTGCGTGTGCTAGTCACTCAATTGTGTCCAACTCTTTGCAACCCCATAGACTGTCGCCCACCAACCTCCCCTGTCCATGGGATTCTCTGGACAATCTCTCTAGAGAGGATTCTCCATTCTCCTCTGTCCTGGGCCTCCCACATTGCAGGCACCTTCTTGACCGTCTGAGCCACCAGGGGCATATGGTATCATTCCATGCTTTCTAGGTGTTCCTGTGGACCAGATTCCAGAGACACACCAGGTCTGTTCCCATCCTCGAGGCTGGACCAGGCAGTGGGGTTGATGATAGTCACAGAGATCTCTCAGAGGGGAGGGAGGCCTGGGTGTGCAGCCAGAGAAGAGACGCCCATAGAAGAGACTCGCTCCCCATATTCACACAACGGGAAGTGGCAACACCGGCCTGGGTCAGCTCCGGGCAGGACGCATGGGACTCCGGTAATAATCACACTAGTGTTAAGAAATTAAATTGAGCTTTATTAAATAAACCAAGTAGAAATGTGCCTATTTACACCCAAGTTGTCAGTTTGGGCTCAAGTAATACGCCAAGGCACAATTCTTCCTGTCTCTAGCTTTAAAAAAATACATTGCGTGGTCCAGCCCCGAGGGACTGGAGGCCCCGCAGCAGGGTCCACGCGCGCTGGGCTCTGGGGCTTCCTGGGGGCGGCCCGGCTCCCTGGCCACGGGAGGGCCGCGTCCTGGAGGTCTCAGCTGCCGCATGGACAAGGGCTGGGCAGGAGGCCGTTTTCTGAGCAGCCTCCTCCCTGGCCCGTCTGGGGAGCTGCCTTGAGGGAGCCCGTCCCGCAGGGCGGCGGAGGCTCAGATCGGCAAGGTGCTTCGTACAGAAGGAGGGGCGGAGAACACGGGCCTGTGCGTGGGCAGAGGACTGAGCACACGGGCGGTGCCTGGCTCCAGGTCAAGGACGCCTCCCTGATTCTGACTCTGAAGCCCCTGTGCTGATAGTGAAGCCAAGACAGGCAGGACGGGCTTTCCCCCGGGGGCGGAGGACAAGTTCACCACCGGGGAAAACAAGGAACCACAGAGGAGACTGTCCATTCACAGTGGCCCTCGGAGGGGACAGGAGGCAAGGCTCCCAGCTCCGGGAGTTGCAGGAGCCCCTGAGGCTGACCTGGGTGCCCTGGCCCAGCCCCAAGGCTCCTCGTGTAGCCCTGGGGAGGCCCCAGTCACTTGCGTCCATTCGCTCCAATCATTTCCCAGCAGGAGCCAGACGGGAAATGTCGGATTTCCAGAGAGAAAAGAACTCACACAAATAAAAAACATCCCTGACAAAGTCCTTTCCCTGAGAACACTGCTGTGCGGCATCTACAGAGCCCTGGTCCACAAACGGCCGCCTGCTCCAAGTCCTGAGAACGGTGTGATTCTAGAGACTCCAAGATAATAAAAGCTGCGTGTGCTTCAAGAAACCCCAGACAACAGGTTGAGGAGGGGGCCAAAATCTTTGCCTCTGCAAGACTCAGTAAAACAAAACAATAAAAGCAAAAAAAAACACAAAAAACCCCAAACAACAAACTTAAATTCCTACATGTAAGACTGAGCTCGTGGGCACAGCCTAGACTCCAGTTACAGGCAGGGGTTGGCGGTGATGGCGGCAATGGCAGCTGGGGCCGAGGCTCTCTCCAGGCTGGACCCTGCAGGCCTGTCCCCGGGGGTGGTGGGGCCCGGGGTCTCGGCCCGCTGCCTAGTGGGATGGGTACCATGGGCTCCACAGCCCCGAGGGGGGCTGGTTCGGCGGGCAGGAGGGAGTGTGTTGAAAAGTGTTGGCGATGAGGCAGCAAGATCTAGGCGGGAAGAGAGACGCGGTCAGCTGAAGGGAGACCTCGATGCCCCCGGAGCCCGCAGGCCCGCGCCAGACGATGGTCAGGAAGTGGTTCAGGCTGCCGGGCCAGTAGGCGGGGTCCACAGGGGCCTGCCAAGCTGCACAGGCAGAGGCCTGGGCCACAGCCTGACCTCCCAGAGCGTACAGCCTGCCAGGCACTTAGGATCCCAGGACCACGTCCCACCCAGGGGGCACTCGGGGAAAGGGGCCTGTCCATCTGGACAGTGAGAGCTGTAGGAACAGACTCCAACGTGTGTGGGTGGAAGGGTCTGGGGTGCTCAGGAGGCAAGGTGAAGCCCCCAGCATGGCTCCCACAAAACAGGGAGGCGTGTGCTGGGTGATGTGGGTTGCAAGGCGAGCGCCCACTGCAGGACAGCTGATCAACAGGACAACGACAGTCAACAACAGGACGACTCTGTGGTCAGAGTCGACACAGGGAAGCGAGTTGCTGAGCAGTCCACGGCCCTCCCTGGGCCTCACAGGCCTGAGAGCTAGCCTGGACAAGGGCTGTGATTCTGGGGTCCAGGACACATGGACGGTCTTGTTACCCAGCAACAAGACCTATACAGAAAGCTGTGTCCTCTTCCAAGAAACTTACAGGCCCCTTGAAGCCAGGCCATGCCCTCGTGTAGGTCAGTAGACACCCCCTAAAGGATTCTTTGTGTAGAGGAGGGAACCCTTGAAAGGGAATCGGGAGACACAGGGCTGCCACGTACAGCGGTGCAGGTTGCACACTGCACAGCCCCGGGGGACGCCACTCATGGGGTCACCAGGGCCTCAGGACCGCAGAGACAGCTGGATTACTAAGAGGAGTGAATCATGTGATTCTTCTCTGAGCATCATCTCCTCCGGATCACCCAAACCCTCACCTCTGAGTCAGCCCATCCGCCCCCCGCTGAGAGCCCTAGGAAGCAGTGCCAGTGGGCAGGAACCAGCTGCCCGAGCACACCAGCAGACTCAGGGTCCCTGGCCCCAGCCTCTCTGCCTTGCCTGGTCTGCCCTGGGGAAAGCTCTCCTTGCCCAGGACTGACATCCACCAGATCCCGTTCCCCCACCAGTGCCCGGACCTGCCCTCTGGGGCTCACACCCCAGCTGCAATTCACGCCCAGGGCCGGGCCTCGTGAGACTCGGGGTCCCCCCACCCCCGGACCGCTTCGTGGGGAGGCTACTCACAGTGAGGGCTGTGCTGAGGGCTGGCTCTCGGGGAGAGGGCTGGCGTGGCGGGGGGCTCCCGGGGTGCACAGACCGCGTGGTAGGCTGAGAGAGGGAGACACGGGTGGCTATTAGAGTGGGGGTGGGGACGGCGGGGCAGACGGAGCAGTGGGCGTGGGGGACGCGGTGTGCCCAGCTCACCTATGATCGTGGCCGCTGTCCCCGCCAGCAGGGCGAAGAGCGTGAAGAACATGGCCTGGTAGGAGTCCAGGATGCGCTGGAAGAGCCCGGCGCCATCTGCAGCCCGGGACATGGTCACCAATGCGCCCGCAGAGCCCCGAGTGCTGTGCCCGCCAAGCCCGCCCCCTGGGCCCAGGGCCTGCCCTGTCCATCTCTGGCTGCTTGAACCCACCCAGGCTGGGCCTAAGACCCTGCCTCCCGGAGCAGGGAGGAGGCTCAGCTTCCGCCCCTTCAGGGACGTGCTGACCCAAAAGCCAAGGCTGTGCTCAAGGGGTACAATTCAGTCACATTTAACAAGACCTCCGGCTGCCCTGTGAGTGCAGGTGGGGGTGAGGGGAGCGAAGCCCACCCACCTGTGACTCGGTCACTCGCTCCAGGGGGCACGTGCATTTCTGCTCCTCCCGCCCCCAGACTCCCAGGTTCCGCTCCTGGCTGGACCACGCTGACCATCCTCCCCCGGGGGCCCTGTCCCGTGACTCACGAGCACCCAGGCCTCGACGGTCCATCACGAAGGCCACGGTGACTGGGATGGTGACAGCCTGGTCAGTGCTAGGGCTGGAGAAGGTCAGGGTGGTGGACAGAGGCCCCTGGCTGCCGGCCGCGGGGTCCGAGATGCCAACTGTGTAGGTGACGAAGCTCGGCAGCCCCAGAGATTTCTCCTTCACAAAGGCCAGCACGGCCGGGGACCCCGACTTCACCTGGGAGAGATGTCAGGGCTGAGGATGTGAACGCCCACTCGGTCATGTCTGACTCTCTGTGACCCCGTGGACTATAGCCCGCCAGGCCCCTCTGTCCATGGGATTCTCCAGGCGAGAATACTGGAGTGGGTTGCCATGCCCTCCTGCAGGGGATCTTCCCTACCTAGGGATCGAACCTGCATCCCTTGCATCTCCTGCATCGGCAGGCGGGTTCTTTACCACTGCGCCACCTGGGGAGCCTCAGGGCTGAGGGCGCACCCCCACTTCTTCCTGACACTCATGGTGCCCTGCTAGCTGGGCACATCCAGCCGGCAGCCGTGCAGCCCAGAGTCAGAGGAGCAGGCTGTCTAGGCTGGGTGTTTTTTTTAAAAGGACAAATCAGTACCACGGAATTCTAATCAACAGCTCCTTTTAAATAATGCTGCACTACGTGAGCCATCCCCAAACTTGCTTCCCGAGGGGGCAGCTGGAGCTCTGTCATTGGGCTGTCAGAGGCCAGCAGCCCAGCCCAGGGCCCAGCAGACGCTCCCCTGTCAGCAGCCAATTCATCTCTGCCTCACTCTGCAGCCAAGGCTGCCGCAGCGAGACCAGAGAAGGCCGAGGAGACGCCGGTGAGCCCTGCACGTGGCGGCCCAAGCTCCTCCCATCCTGCCGGGCCCAGAACCCCTGTCCTACACCACCCTCCAGCACACGGGGTCGGCAGGCGTGCAGGATCCGTGACAGGTGAGGGCTCAGCTGCTCGCCCTGCTCTCGGTCACCACGTGTCCTGCCCTGAACTCACTCGCAGACACGTGACGTGCTTGCTGAACATGTGCTGTGGAGGAGAGGGAGCAGCCACGCCCCTCACATAATCATTCGGGCCAACAGACAGTGCTGGGAAGACCCTGATGCCCGGAAAGACAGAGGCAGGAGGAGAGGGGGCGATAGAGGAGGATGTGGTCGGATGGCATCACTGACTCAATGGACACGACTTTGAGCAAGCTCTGGGAGATGGTGAAGGACAGGGAAGCCTGGCGTGCTGCGGTCCACGGGGTCACAGTCAGATACGACTTAATGACTGAACAACAATTCATAGCAATTCTGCTCTGGGGAAAAAGAATGATCAACAGTGTCCAGCTCTATGCTCATTTCCAGGAGAGGTAGCCCAGGACTTCACGGCTGCAGCTGGTCCTGTCTGCCTCCCCTCCCGGGGGCCTTGGCTCCCGTCTGCTCAGGGCTCACCTCCAGGTGCTCCAGAACCTCCATGGCGCCAAAGACCTTCACCTCGGAGCTGGTGTAGTGGTTGCTCAGGAGGATTTCGGCCTGGTCTGCGTAAAGCCCCGGGCTGAAGGGCACCTCGGCCCCAACCTGCTCCACCGGGGAGGGGCTGCCTGGGAGGCTCGCTGTGACCAGCAGCGCCGTCCGCTTCAGGCTCAGGTGCTTCAGCTGCCGGTCTGTCAGCGGGCGCATCGTCACGGAGCACAGGTACCGGCCTGCGGAGACAGGGCCACCGTTCCGCCCGGGCCCCTCCCCACCCAGGCCCTGCTGCCGCCCCTTTCCCCAGAGGCACCCAGGTGAGGTATGCCCTCCTCCAGGGGCCTCCTGGGAGGGCCCTCTTCAGTGTCCCCGCCTGCCCTGGGCCCCCTTTCTGGGCCCAGGGCTCCCGAGTGTCCTGGAATCCTCTGTTCACAGACTCCCCTGGGAAGGAACGCCAGGACCATCTCTGAGTCGTGGGGCCCCACCAGACTAGCTCAGAGCGGGGGTGAGGGACAGGTCAGCTGACACCACGGCCCAGCGCCAGCCCCACGCCCAGCGGGGCTGACCCCTCCATAGCCAGCGCCCCAGGTGCTGCAGGAGGTCCCACGGCAGCCTGGCCGGGACTGTTTGGGGTCCACACCTGGCCCACAGCAGGTGCCTGGGCTGAGTGGCCACTGCTGAGGGTGCCTTGGGAGGCTCGGTGAGCGGGGACCAGGGCACCTGGGATGGGTCCCCCCTGTGCTCCTGCCAGCCAGGTGCCTCAAGGCCAGTCCCTTCCTTGCCTCCTCCCCCTCCCGCCACCAGCTGGGAGCCCCCAGTGAGTCAGCATCCTGGCTGACTCTTTGTCCCTCAAGTGGGGGTAACATCGACCCCATGTGGGGCCATGCGGGAGAATCCACAGGGCCTGGGACAGCTGAGGGCCTACTCTGTGCTAAGCTCGAGCTCAGTCCTGCACACAGCATGCCCGCAGGTACACCCCTGGATCCTAGACAGCAGCCAGAGGGACGGACACGGAGTGGACAGAGGAGGGCCTCGCCTCGGCCTGTGGCCAAATTCGCCGGGTGACACCGGGCCACGCATCCTCAGAAAGAGCCGAGCAACGCACTGCACGCCCGTCCACGGAGACTCTCACGACAACAGTGTCCTGAGCTGGGCACTGTGCAGGCTCGTCATGGGGACTTGTCCTGCAGCTCCCGTGACGGCGGCCCTCCTCTCAGAGCCACCCCGTGGGGCCGGCTGCCAGCTCCCTGGCTCCGGTCAGCAGGTCTGTGGAGCAGCTCCACTCCAGAGACGCCTGGGACTCTCAGAGTGAATAAGGGCCCTGCCTCCGCGGAGCCCCCGCCAGAGCCTCATCATGCCAGTGGCACAGGGCACCACCCTTCCTTCCCAGGTCTTGAGGCGAGCAGCCTCCAAGCTCTGAGCTGAGAAGACCAGGAAAGGCCTTGGACCAGGTTTCTCAGCTCGGAAGCGCGTCCTCTCCCCGGGTGGAGGCAGCCGCTGGGGGAGGAACATGAACCCTCCCGGAGGTTGCAGTGACCCAGATGCCAGGATGACCACATCTGTTCCCAGGACAGGCTCCTGACAGACAGGAGCCCCACGGACAGACCACCATCGCGAGCCAGACACATCACAGGCACACTGGCGTGCAGGTCACATCCCCTCCAGACCCGCAGGCTCACCCAGGGCGGCGTCAAACTCGGGCTCCGCGGTGAAGACCTCTCGTGCGGGGAAGTCGAAGACGTCCTGCTTGAACTGCAGCTGGCAGCTGAGGAGGGCTTCTGGGCGCAGGGCTGCGATGCCTTCCGCCTGGCTGGGGGAGCAGTCACCTGCAGACAGGGGAGCAGTGAGGGGCGCCACACGAGGCCCCCGGCCCCTCGCCTCAGCCCTTGCCTACGGAGCCCAGCACAGGACGTCAGAGCAGACCACGCGGGGGCCGACTGCTCCGAGAACTAGACCTGCGCCACAGCCCTCTTGACGACCGCAGCCTATGAAGGCTGAGGGAACGGGCCATGTCAGCGTTTGCTCAGAGCCTGCGTCCAGAGGCTGGGCAGCTGGGTCTGCCCACTAATAATGCATGTCGTCTGCCCCTGTCAGCACGTGTGTGTGTACATGTGCTCAGCTGTGTCTGACTCTCTGCAACCCCATGGACTGTAGCCCACCAGGCTCCTCTGTCCACGGGGATTCTCCAGGCAAGAACACTGGAGTGAGTTGCCATGTCCTCCTCCAGGGGATCTTTCAGACCCAGGAATCAAACACTCAACTCCTGCATCTCCTGCTCTGACCAGCGGGTTCTTCAGCCCTGAACCACCAGGGGAAACAGGCAATTCATCCCTGGACACCAGATCCCCACTGGCACCCTGAGCACTGTTCCTGCCCACGTGCCCTGGGGCAGGGAGAGGCCGCCATGACCCAGCAAAGCTGCCACAGATCGACAGCACTGGCATTTAATTCTACTGGTTAAGTGGTGTTTTGGTTTTTTTGTTTTTGTTTTTTAAAAAAACCAATCTGTATGGATGCACTTGGGTTTCCCTGGTACTCAACTGGTAAAGAGTCCGCCTGCGATGCAGGAGACCCAGGTTGGATCCCTGGGTCAGGAAGATCCGCTGGAGAAGGGAAAGGCTACCCACTCCAGTATTCTTGCCTGGAGAATGCCATGGGCAGAGGAGCCTGGCGGGCTACAGTCCACGGGGTCACAGAGTCGGACACGACTGAGCGACAGCACAGCACGGCATGTGGACGCTCTTACTTCCGGCACCTGCCGTCCAGGACTGTCGTGGGCAGGGGAGGAGGTTGACTATTCCGTGCAGGACTTGAATTACGAAAATCAGAATGAACAGTGAGGCCTGCTAGGCCAGCTTTTCAGGGCTGTGTGGTGGCAGGGTGAGGCTTTCTCCAGTTGGGTGCCTGGGGCTGACATTGCATCGCCAAGCCCAGAAACGGGCAGTTTCTCAGCACTGGGCCTTCAGAAACATCCCTCACTGCTTCTGCCTTGGAGGACTTGAATTTCTAAAGAGCTGGAAGAGGCATTAAATGGGCCAGCCGGGGTTAAATGCCCCGGAGCTGGGGAGGCGAGTCTGAGCAGGAAGGACACAGAATCCCATGTGAAGGGCCCGCTCCCCAGCCCGGCAGGGCCCCCAGGCCTCCTAGCCCCTCACTCCCTACCTCTCAGGTTGGAGCTCCGGTCTCCCACGGTGACCATCACTTTGGAGGCCGAGACCTTCTGGAAGCTGCCCTGGATGGGGCGGGCGTACCGGGCCACGATCCTCTGAGGCTGGCTGACCACGATCTGGGGAGGAAGCCGGGGCGGGTCACTGAGCACCCGGGAGCAGGTAGTGTCCTTTCTGCGGTACAGGGGGCAAGGCTGAGGCTCCGTGGCCACGTGATTTGCTTGGATGGGGCAGAGCTGGGCTAGACCCCGTGCCGGCTGGACGCCCCCACGGAACCAGCTGCCTCTCCCCGCACGGGGCAGGGTCGACGGCAGGCCTGAAATCACGCGGCCTCTTCTCTGAACGTCAGCTCGGTTAATTAATCTTTCAGCGAAGAGAGAAGGACCTGTTTTACTTTAGTGCCATTTATTCAAGATGAACCAGCCTGACCAAAACGCAGGCTCACACGGGCATTTTGAGGGGTGGTCTCTCCCCACTCACCCCTCCCATGCAACGCCTCCTCTCCCACCCCGGGGAGAGGCCTCAGGCCCAGCTCCACTCGCTCCTGCTCCGGGAGGCCCTGTGTGTTCCTGCCGCCTCCAGGGCTGCAGAGCCCCCCACGCCCCCTACCCTTAGCCATCTCCAGCGTTCAGCCCTGGAGCTCCTGACACAGCTGCCCAGCTGCGTGGTCCCCAGCCACGCCGGGAAGAGCCACAGCCACCTCAAACCCATCACCCGCCCCTGCTCTGCCCTTCCTCCCTGCTCCCCTCTTTGCTCCCCTCTCGTCGCCCAGGCCAGATCCTGACACTCACTCCCAAGGCTTTCTCCTCCCAAATGGTCACTGAGCTCAGATGACCCTCCCTCCTGAGTGTCTCCAAACCCTTAGTCTGCCCCATCCAGGGGCCCCAGGCCTCACTGCCCACTCCCTCGGGCTCCTGGACTCGGCCAGGTACCAGGCAATCTTTTCAAACGTACCTCTGATCGACATCACTCTTTGCCTTAAAAAAATTCTCTGATGAATCCCTACTGCATCTGGCCTAAGTTACAACATCCTTACCCTGAACAGCAGCAGCTCATATCCATGAAGCACAAGTTATGTGCAAGTACCATCCTAAGGGCTTCACACCAGTGAAAGACTCATTTATTCCACACAACGTCAACCCCACTTTGCCAGTAAGAAAACTGAGGCACAGAGAAGTTAAATGACAACCCGAGGTCACATCGCCTGTCCATGACAAGCTGGGATTTGAACCCACACAGCCTGGCTCCAGAGCCCACACACCTAACCACGCTAGGAGCTACCTGGAATTGAACACATGTTCTGATGGACAGGGAGGCTGGCATGCTGCAGTCCATGGGGTGGCAGAGTCGGACACGACTGAGTGACTAAACTGAACTGAACTGTGATCCGATCACAACGCCAGCCTCCGCTGCCCCAGAGCTGGCTCTCAAAGCCTGCACACGTTTGCTGGGTGATGCCCTGCTTGGCCAGCCCCACCCCTGCCCTCACCGCCCAAGCCTGTCCAGCTGCCCCCGGGGGCTTCTCGGGGTGGGGGCACTGCTCTGTCAGTCACATGGTGCCTCTGTCTGCACTAGCTCGCCCCAGCAGCAGCGCTGAATATGCCTGCTATTAGGTGACACTGCTGGGTTCCACGGAGCACACGCTGCTCGGAGAATGAGACAGACGCGTGGAACACAGCCAGACTCCGCTCATTGATTCATTCTCGGCTGGAGATAGACAGGAGAGAAAGCGGTCTTGTTCGCCCCCACAAAGACTCGAAAGGTGACTCGCTGGGGGAGGCTGGCTTTGCCGGTGATGCCAAATCGCTGCACGGGGCCGCCCACGGCCACCAAGCCCGGGGGACGCCCACGTGGACAGTCCTGCCCAGGGGGCTCTGTCGAGGCGGCGTGGGCGCAGGGATGCCCCCAAGAAGCTGCCTCTGTCCTCCTACCGCCATGGATCGGGGCGCCAGTGGCCTGCGAGGAGGGGCCTGCCCCCCACCAGGCTTGTGACCCTCAGCCAACTGCCTCGTGAGGCGCTGGAGCTTCTTACATGAAGAAGAGAAGCAGTCAGCAGGGAAGACGAGCTTTCCACCCCCAGGGAGGCAAACACGTGTGCCCGAGGCCCACCTCCTTGTAGGTTCTCAGGTGCCCAGCGACTTCATAGTAGACAGTCACGGAGCCTGTCTGCCGGGCCACGGCCGCGCCCGTCTTGGGGTCGACATGGAGGATGCTGCTGGCTGACGAGCTCCAGGTCCCGGGGACTCCTGGGAGGGGAAACTGCGCGTGACGTCTTTCCCACACCTCACACTCCAGTCATTCCCGTCTCACCTGGCTCACCGGGCAGTGTCCCCGCTGCCCCAAGCCTGCCCCCACCCCCCCGGCTCCTGGCCACGGCCACCTGCTCCCTGAGTGGCCAGGGCCCCTGCCCAAAGCTTCCCCGCTGGGAGCCTCACGGTCATTTCCCATTCTGGGATGAGCCGGGTGCTGGTCCTCCAGGGCTGGCCCTCTACGTGCCATCCCCCAGCACTGCCCCCGCTCAGCTACCCTGCTACACAATCCTTTTTACACAAACAAGCAGGTGGCAGACTCTGGGCTGTCACTAGACGGTGGTCCTTGGTGAAAAGCCAACCTCATTATATAATAAACGTGATGAGAACATTCAACAACCACCTTCTATTTGCAGCAAATAATATTTGCTTTTCTTGAAAGGCAGTGTGTAACTTCGTTTTAAAATGAGTTGCTATTGTGGCTCAGACTGTAAAGCGTCTTGTCTACAGTGCAGGAGACCTGGGTTCAACCCCTGGGTCGGGAAGATCCCCTGGAGAAGGAAATGGCAATCCACTCCAGTACTATTGCCTGGAAAACCCCATGGACAGAGGAGCCTGGTAGGCTACAGTCCATGGGGTCGCACAGAGTCGGACACGACTGAGCGACTTCACTGTCATCGACTCTTTTGCAACCCCCTGGCCCATAGCCCTCCAGGCTCCTCTGTCCATGGGAGTCTCCAGGCAAGAACACTGGAGTGGAGTGGGTGGCCATGCCCTCCTCCAGGGGATCTTCCCAACTCAGGGATGGAACCCACGTCTCCTGCGTTGCAGGCGAAGTCTTTACCATCTGAGCCACCAGGTCCCTGTAAAGGGCCAGACGGCAATATTTGGGGTTGGACATGCCTGACTGTCTCTGACGCTGCCACTCAGCACGCAGATGAAAACGGCCGACACGGGGAGCTGGAGGTGCGGCGGAGCACCAGTTACAGCCCAGTGCAGAGAGAGGCCACGGGCTGGCTCCGGTCGGGATAGCGGTTTTCTGATGCCCGCTCCAAAAACCTCACCAAGCTCCACATGCACCCCGGCCCCAGGGGGGCAGAGCAGCCCTTCCCGCCTCCCAACCCAAGACACACGTCCCTCGGCTGGAACCCCTCGTACCTTCCGGGCTGACAAGGACCGTGGCCAGACAGAGGACGTCCCCCACCACCACCGCTCCGGACAGGTCGGGGGAGATGGCCTGCAGGACGGGCAGCGGGACAAAGTCGGAGAGGCCACCGTGCGCCACGTCCCATGCCCTGAGCAGCGTCAGGCCCACGCTGACCGTGCGGATCACGCAGGTGTTGTTGGCGACGCCCTTCCCAATCTGCACGAATTCGTCCCTGCAGCACAGGAGACGTGGCTCAGTCTCGGGAGCGGCCCCAGCTCCCAAGGAGGGGCTGGCACAGGTTCCCAGCTGGGCCCCGCGCCTACCCACTGCGCCCTGATGCTGCCCGGCTCAGGTTCACGGAGCAGCTGTTCCAGGTGAGGGGCCTCAGGCCAAACCAACCAGACTTCCCCACCACCCACGGCCCAGACAGGACGGCCAGCTTCAGCACCCCCACATCCCATGGGGAGGCCGAGGTCCAGAGCAGG
The DNA here is from genome assembly GCA_935064755.1 of Tragelaphus eurycerus. Taxonomy (NCBI): domain Eukaryota; kingdom Metazoa; phylum Chordata; class Mammalia; order Artiodactyla; family Bovidae; genus Tragelaphus; species Tragelaphus eurycerus. The sequence continues at coordinate 76,901,746 of CAKXYN010000001.1, read as the reverse complement.
TGATGAGGCTGTGCTCCCAGCCCGCCCAAGCAGGGAACCAGGACACTCTGGGGGCACGGGTGGCCCTCAACCGAGTAACTGGGACAAGGGCATTGCCCCGCCCACCTGCTTTCTCATCTGCTGAGTGGGGCTGACCATGTACCCACATCATGGGCTTGACGTGAGCAGCAAACCCGGTCAGCAGCTGGAAAGAGCTAAGGTCAGAGCCAGGCAAGCGGGCACACGTGGGCACTCAGGAACGACAGCCCCTGCGGGCTGGGAGGGACGGCTGGGTTGAGCAAGCAGAGGGTCAGGGCCCCCGCTCCATGGCCTCCCTCTCCACGCCCCCGCCTCCTGAACCCTGAGTGCTCTCTTGGAGAGGGATGCGCCGGCCACGGAAGGGCCCACGTGACTTCTGCAGGGGAGTTGGGGCGCTGGACGAGGGGCAGCCTGTGCCCCAGACCTGCAGACGCCCTGCTGTGTGCATGGAGCACCCCACAGGCCAGAGGCCCTCGTGACCACAGCCTCAGCTGGTGGCCCCAGGGACGAGGCCACTTTCCCACACGACAGGTATAGACACAGCAGCCTGGAGGGGGTGACCCATCCATCCAGGCTCACAGGCCCCAGAGAGGGCAGAGCCAGGCTTGACTCAGGCTCGACTCCAGACCCTGCTCTCCCAGTGCCTGGGCCCAGGTGTGCTCAGCGCAGGGCACACGTCTGCTCTAGGGCCCGCGGGAAGCCCAGGCTTCAGTGGTCACCAGCCCCTGGTCATGACCAGCTGTGCCCGGAGAGGACACGCTGGAGCCCTGCTGCCTCCTTCCAGGTCTGAGGCTCCTCTCAGCTCCTCCTAGCTTGGCCTACGTCCCCTGGGATGGTGGTCCTCAGCCTTGACCATCACCTGAAGGCCTTGTTACACCCAAGCGTCCTGAGAACGTGCATTAGGCTTCCCGGGCAGTGGTGATGCTGCCGTGTGGGGACCACACTTTAAGAACTGCTGCCCTAGTGCACTCACAGGCGGGCAGGTCTAGCCTGGGGCCACGGCTCTCTCTCCTGGAGACCACTCCCCTCCCCCTCATCTTTGGCCTAAGGCTGCAGTTTTATTCCGGAAGTGTCAGCCGAAAAGAACTGCCCTTGCAGTGCAAATGGGACCTGCTATTCAAACCCTGCTCTCTGGCTGTGTGGCCTGAGACACGTGGCCTGACCTTTCTGGGCCTCTACAAATGGGCAGCAGCGGGGAGTCATCGAGACGGCATGTAGGCAGGCCTGCACACAGCAGAGGCCAGTGACCGTCGGACCCCGTCCTCGCCGACCCCTGAGTGTTGGAAGGCGTGTGCCCTCTCCGATCGGCTTTTGCAGAGGGAGCAGCGAGTGCTGTGTGTCCACTGACTGCAGGGCCAGGGCTGTCTGCGTCTCCCCTGCAGCCCAGCTCCCACAAAGGCTTAGCACAAACCTCTAGCCACAAGCCCCGACCTCTGGGCTCCACTTCCTGGGCATCAGGGGACGTCCCTGCCAAATGACTGTGTCTCATAATAAAGACTCTCGGCAACGGCCCTCATGCCCGCTGCCTGGCCGAGCCTGGTGCTTCTCCTGGGGTCTGAGAGTGGGGCGAACGTCCTGCTCTTGGGAACCATGAGTGCCGAACTCATCCTTCAGCAGCACTGGCTTCTCTGCATGGTCATCAGTCACCGTGTGACTCATATCTGGATCTGATGGAGACGTGACTCCACGTGGGGGACGCGGGGGGCCCACCGCCTACCTGTTAGTTGCAAAGTTGAGGATGGAGTTGTGAGCGTGGAAGACGTCTCCGGAGTTGTCGTGGAAGTGGACGGTGAAGGTCACGGTCACACCCTGGGGCAGGGCCGCCAGGGCCTCCTTGTTCCGAGTGTGCAGGGCAGGGCTCATGGAGATCCTCAGGTAGGAAACAGGGGACACCTGGGGACAGCAAGCAGCTGAGGTCACAACTGTACCAGGGACGTCCCCCCCCCCCCGAGAGGCCCCCGAAGACGGGCGCCCGCACCAGCTGCTCCCCAGCGCACGACACCTGGGGGCGAGACCGACTTGGGGTCTTGGAGAGACTGGCCCAGCCCAGATGCTGGCCCTCCTCCTCCCTGCGGCGGCTGGCCTCATTCCGAGGAAATCTAACCCACAAGAGTCAGAGTCCGTGACTGTGAAAAATTAGATCATTATTCATGTTGCAAAAACATCCCCTGGGCTTTGAATGCTGGGCTGCGCCGGAGGACCTGCTCTCCAGGCATTTAAAGTAGAAACAATGTCCACTCGGACAGCGGTGGTATCTGGAGTTCACTGCATGCTGCCGAGGTGCCTGGAGGTACTCCAAGGAAAGGGGGGATGGGAAAGGAAGGGACGACAGCTTTCGGGAGCCTGGGAACCCAAGGTCCTTAGAGAGCCGCCTTGGTTCTCTGTCTCCAGTAAAACCCATCATGGCCAAAACGCCAGCCCCTCAAAAACCCCGCTTCCAGGGATGGGCACACAGCTGGCACTCAGTACCATCTGGTGACCCGGGACGAGTCCTCAGTCACTTTCGCTTACTCGGAAGCTAGGGTTGAGGGTTCCCTGCTAGACGCCCATCTTGAAACAAAAAGATACTAATAAGGAAAGAGGCCTAGGACCCAAGCAGAGTCTAAACATTAATATTCAAGAGGTCACGTATTTGCTCTGTCAGCAAGGATTACATTGTGGTTGTGATGAGACGTGCAAAGAAAATTCTGTTCAGGATAAACCCCGGGACCCGATCCAGGGGACTCCCAAGGAGAATATCCCGTCTTCAGGAGCAGAGAGGCAGGGGACATAGGCATGCTGGGCGCGGGGGCAGGGGCACCAGAGGGCACCAACCCGGGGCAGGCCGACGTGGGCTGGAGCCCAGAGCCTGACTCCCAGCCGCCGGGCGGCCTCGGTGACTCGACTGCCTTGCCTGTGAGACAGGCGCCCTCACCCTCCCGGTGCTGTCTATAACTGAGTGCTTTATGGGCTAGGACAGCACACGCTGAGTTCATCGCGCTTAGGTGTCTGCTGATCCAAGCGCTGATGGCCAGTCAGGACACTGGGGTGCCAGTCCTGCAAACCTCATACGGCTCTGGGCCACAGTTATTCATCTATGAAATTAATTCACCGCCATCACTCATGTCCAAGGATCTTTGCTCTGGTAGCCGGGAGATGCTTTAGCTTTTCACCTATTACTGCTGTTCAGCGCTCAGTCGTGTCCAACTCTCTGCAACCCCATGGACTGCAGCACGTTAGGCTTCCGTGTCCTTCACTATCTCCCAGAGCTTGCTCAAACTCATGTCCATTGAGTCAGTGATGCCATCCAACCACCTCATCCTCTGTCGTCCCCTTCTCCTCATGCCTTCAATCTCTCCTAGCATTAGGGTCTTTTCCAATGAGTCACTTCTTCACATCAGGTGGCCAAAGTATTGGAGTTTCAGCTTCAGCATCAGTCTTTCCAATGAATATTCAGGACTGATTTCCTTCAGGATGGACTGGTTGGATCTCCTTGCAGTCCAAGGGACTCTCAACAGTCTTCTCCAACACCATAGTTCAAAAAATTCAGTTCTTCGGTGCTCAGCTCTCTTTACAGTCTCACCTAGGGCCTTTAATAGTTTCTTACAATTTCTTGGCTAGAAAGTGAGTATCTTTACTTGCACACCTTCGAGGGGAAAACAGTATTACTGCTCTTATTATTCCAAAAAGGAGGCAGATGAGATCCTACCTTGACAGCAACAATGATGGTCTGGTTGGCCCCGAAAGCTTCTTGGGCAGTCACTTCGACCATGGATGTGCCGATCACGGACCCCGACGCCAGGAAGCCCTTCTCGTCAACATGCACGACGGGAGCCTTCTCTGGCCCATCCAGGACACGGTAGCTCAAAGAGGCAGCCCCATCCCTTGGGAAAATGAAACACACCCATGCTCGCAGACATGGCAAGATGGCCACGGAGAGGGGCCTGGGGTTCGGGAGTCCTGCTGCTCGCAGGAGAGAAGGCAGCAGAATCCTGGCCTCACGACGCACCAGGCCACCATGCACAGCCTGCTGCAGCTCACTGGCCACCGATGGGAAACCTCATTTGGAAAACCAAGGGTTCCCAGTAGGGCAGCACCTTCCACAGCCAGCCGGCAGGAAGCATGTGGGAGCTGAGGGTCTCATGAGCCACATGGATGCTTGCAGTCAAAAGATCCTTCCATTTTAAGGCTTCCCTGCTGGCTCAGTAGATAAAAATCTCCCTGCCAGTGCAGGAGACATGGGTTCTATGCTGGTCTGGGAAGATTCCATGTGCCACGGACCAACTAAGCTCGCACGCTCGACTACTGAGCTTGCGCTCTACAGCCCGTGAGCTGCAACTACCGAAGCCCAGAGCCTGTGCTCTGCAACGAGGAACGCCACTGACATGGGACGCCCGCAGGCTCTGAGCTGGACGGAGCCCAGAGGCAGTCCCAACGGCCACCAGCAACTGTGCATCTTCAGACACACAAGTTCCCTCTCCCGGCCTCGGCTTGCTCAGCTGTGAAACGGGAGCGACGGCCTGGCCCTGTCCTATTTCCGCCAATAACTGGATAAAAACGGGCCGTTGCTATAATAAGAATGTGGTTCGGAAAACTACCGATAACGTGCACCAGAGAGAAGGCAAATGACGCAGTCTCTCTTGCTCTTTTACATATTCATGATGTTACAAAGAAAGGAAGGAAAGAAAAGCTCCCAGGCCCGCCCCCCAGTCACCCTCCGGGCCGCAGCCCCACAAATCCTCCGCAGATGACTCCTTAAGCAAATGTCACTGCTTCTGCCTCAAATTCCTGCCCCCTCCATCAACGCCCTCCTCTTAACCTGGAGGACTCCTACGCATCCTGTGAGACCCGACTCCTGCATGACCATGGGGGCTGTGCCTCCCCAGAATCCTGGTACAGAGGCCCTCCTTCGGGCTGTGGCTGTGGCTTCCTTCCATTACAAGCCTTCTCACACGACACTCCTCTCTCCCCCACCAGACTTCTCCAGGGCACCGCTGTCATCCATCTGGGATCCAGAGACCAGCTTGGAGCCGGGCGCTGACACTTTTGGCTGTGTGCCCACCGTGTGTGTGTGTGTGTGTGTGTGTTTCTCCAATGTCCTTGCAATTCCCGACTTTGCAACTGCAGTTCACACACAAGGCATCGCTACCCAAAGCACCACCTTGAAACACAGGGCAGGAGTCTGGTGTGCCTGCAGGCTTCAGAACTCGCTTCTTAGCCTTTATAGGCGTCTCCACCACCCAGGGAGGGGCCGAGATCTGCATTTTTCACGTGCCCCCTCCACCCAGCTGATGTCCCAATTCCCAGACTACACTGAGTGGCAAGTCTTAAAGACACAGGGCATTTGAGAGACTGAACCCCTCCAAGCTGGCACTTTCTAGCCTTTGAAGAAGTGGATTTGTGCAGAAAGCATGAGATGTTCTGGGCCGTGGGGAGGAGGAGAAGGGCCCAACGGGAGATGCCGCAGACAAGCAGAGGCCACCTCTGTGGCCAGGAGGAGGAGGAGGACGGCAGGGCGGTGCGGCTGGCCCTCAGCACTCACGGCTCCTGCCGACGTTGACAAACGAGCCGTCGGACGTGAGTGCAGCCTCGCAACCCACATGGAGCCAGGCCGAGTCACGTACCTGTTTGTCTGGAGCTTGATGAACGAGTTCGGTGACATGAGCACGTGTTCCGCTTCTACTTCAGGGCTCAGCAGCAGCAGCTTTTCAAACACCTGGGGGAGAGGGCGAGTTCTGTTCTCCCTTGATCCCCGGAACCACGTGCAGGGTCGGCGTGCCTCCCGTGGGCCAAGAGACCCGGGTGCCACCCTGCTAGGAGCTGGGGTGTGGTGGCGAGCGCTGAGCGTGAACAGCCCGAGGGCGTGCTGGGCACGAGGGGCAGGTGCGCTGGGGAGGACCCCGGGGCTCTTCATGGGGCTGGGGGCACGAACCCCCCTGAGCTCTCAGGGTGTGCGTGTAAAAGGCGGGACACTCAGCGATGGGGTCAAGGGTCCTGCTCGGCGACCCTGCCAGGCTGGGGAGGCTCTGCCTGAATTCTCCTTCCCCGAGCCAGACATGCTCTCCACATCGGCCCCTCCCACAACCACCCCCCAAGGCACGCCCCTCAGTCCCACCTCGCACCCTCGCTGCCTGCCAGGCTCCTGCCGAATCCCACAGAACCGGGACGGGGTGCCTGGTGATCTCCGGCCACTGACTGATATACCTGACGACGTCGGGGGGATCTGACCTGCCCCTCCCTGGCAGCCCTCCCCCAGGGACTCCAGACCGCTCTCTGCACACAGCCCACTGCGCCCACACCCTTCCAAGGCCCTCTCTCTGAGGACCCTCAGGCTGCTGGCGCCCTTGACACTGTGCTGAGCACACCTTGGGGCTCCCCGCTGGCTTCTGATACGATCAGGCCAGCTAGACACGCCGAGGGCCTGTGTCGAAAACCAAACAGGTGATTTCTGAAGAGGAAACAACCTACGTCCCCTCCCTCCCAGCGGCTGCTCTGACCACACACTCAGGCGCGCCTTCCTCATCAGTAAAAAGGGTCCCGAGGGAAGCATCCTTGGTGCGCTCACCTCCCACAGCTGGGGACGTGGGACACTACGGAGCGCCAGGGCTCCCTACACGGGGCATGGCCTCGGGGGCTGGGCCTGGTTCCGGAGCCAGGTGAGCCCACCTGCTGGGCCGACGGCTCCCAGAGTGAAGCCACCTCACTGGCTGTGCACCACAGGAAACACACGCCCAGACAGGCCCCTCCCACTGCTCCTGGGCAGGTAACCCCTGTGGTCCCCTCGAAACAGCGCTGAAGGCACAAGGGGGCCTTCCTCTCCTGCCCCGTGACCTGCCGAGGAGCGCCAGTGCCAGCAGCACAGGGCACGGCCCCGGGGTCAGGGCGACGAGGGGGCCTAGGGGCTGTGACCTGGGGGCTCAGCTCTATCAGTGAGACGCGGTCTCATCTCCTGCCAGTTTGGCCAGTGGCGTCACCCGACGCCTCCAGGTCGAGCCGCACACTGGGCTTTTAGACAAAATCTTCCTATTTTTCAATGTTGGCAACAAATAAAAGACTGTTTTGAAGTACTGAGTGAGTGAAATAAAACACCTCTGTAGGCTGGATCCAGCGTCTCTGAGTTTCCGATGCACTTGAAAGTTACCTGCTGTCATCCAGGGAAACCGAGGCGCAGAGCTGCTAAATGACCCGACTGAGGTCACAGATTTCAGAAGATGCAAATTCCTGCCTCTGATTCCAGGACAGGGTCAGAGCCCGCTTCCCTTTGTCTTCAGCTGGGAAGAACATCTGCTTCTATGTGTGTGTGTGTCTGTGTGTGTGTGTGTCTGTGTATATGTGTGTGAGTGTGTGTATGTGTATATGTGTGTGAGTCTCTCTGTGTGTGTATGTATGTGTGTTTCTGTGTGTATTTGTGTGTGTGTCTGTGTGCGTATGTGTCTCTGTGTGTGTGTCTGTGTATGTATGTGTCTGTGTTTGTGTGTGTGTGAGTCTGTTGTGTTTATCTCTGTGTGTGTATGTGTTTGTGTCTGTGTGTGTCTGTGTGTATGTGCCTATGTGTGTATATGTGTGTGAGTCTGTGTGTGTCCTGTGTATCTATATGTGAGTCTACGTGTGTCTGTGTTTGTGTGTTTATGTGCGTGAGTCTGTGTGTATGTGTCTGTGTGTTTGTGTATGTGTGTGAGTCTGTGTGTGTATGTGTGTGTGAGTCTGTAGGTGTGTCTGTCTCTGTGTCTGTGTGTTTGTGTGTGTGTGTTTCTGTGTGTGTGTGAGTCAGTGTGTGTATGTGTCTGTGTTTGTGTGTGTGTGTATCTGTGTGTGTATGAGTGTGAGTCAGTTTGTGTCTGTGAGTCTGTGTGTGTCTGTGTCTGTATGTATCTGTGTGTGTGTGTGTGAGTCTGTGTGTGTATGTGTCTGTGTGTTTGTGTGTGTGTGTGTCTGTCTCTGTGTCTGGGTGTGTTTGTGTATGTGTGTGAGTCTGTGTGTGTGTGTATGTAATCTGTGTGTGTGTGTGAGTCTGTGTGTGCATGTGTCTGTGTGTGTATGTATCTGTGTTTGTGTCTGAGTCTGTATGTGCATGTGTCTGTGTGTGTATATATCTGTGTATTTGTGTCTGTGTGTGAGTCTGTGAGTGCGTGAGTCTGTGTGTGTATGTATCTGTGTGTGTGTCTGTGTGTGAGTCTATGTGTGCATGTGTCTGTGTGTGAGTCTGTGTGTGCATGAGTCTGTGTGTGAGTCTGTGTGTGCGTGAGTCTGTGTGTGAGTCTGTGTGTGCGTGAGTCTGTGTGTGCGTGAGTCTGTGTGTGTATGTATCTGTGTGTGTCTGTGTGTGAGTCTGTGTGTACATGTATCTGTGTGTGTCTGTGTGTGAGTCTGTGTGTGCATGTGTCTGTGTGTATGTATCTGTGTGTGTGTCTGTGTGTGAGGCTGTGTGTGCATGTGTCTGTGTGTGTATGTATCTGTGTGTGTCTGTGTGTGAGTCTGTGTGTGTGTGTGTATGTATCTGTGTTTGTGTCTGTGTGTGAGTCTGTGTGTGCATGTGTCTGTGTGTGTATGTATCTGTGTGTGTCTGTGTGTGAGTCTGTGTGTGCATGTGTCTGTGTGTGTGTCTGTGTGTGAGTCTGTGTGTGCATGTGTCTGTGTGTGCATGTATCTGTGTGAGTCTGTGTGTGTATGTATCTGTGTGAGTCTGTGTGTGTATGTATCTGTGTGTGTGTGTGTCTGTGTGTGAGTCTGTGTGTGCATGTGTCTGTGTGTGTATGTATCTGTGTGTGTGTCTGTGAGTCTGTGTGTGCATGTGTCTGTGTGTGTATGTATCTGTGTATGTGAGTCTGTGTGTGTATGTATCTGTGTGTGTCTGTGTGTGAGTCTGTGTGTGTATGTATCTGTGTGTGTCTGTGTGTGAGTCTCTGTGTGTGTGTCTCTGTGTGTGTATGTATCTGTGTGTGAGTCTCTGTGTGTGTGTCTCTGTGTGTGTATGTATCTGTGTGTGAGTCTGTGTGTGTGTGTCTCTGTGTGTGTATGTATCTGTATGTGTGTCTGTGAGTCTGTGTGTGCATGTGTCTGTGTATGTATGTATCTGTGTGTGTGAGTCTGTGTGTGTATGTATCTGTGTGTTTGTGTCTGTGTGTGAGTCTGTGTGTGCATGTGTCTGTGTGTGTATGTATCTGTGTGTTTGTGTCTGTGTGAATCTGTGTGTGCATGTGTCTGTGTGTGTATGTATCTGTGTGTTTGTGTCTGTGTGTTGAGTCTGTCTGTGTGTGTCTGTGTGTGTATGTATCTGTGTGTTTGTGTCTGTGTGTTGAGTCTGTCTGTGTGTGTGTCTGTGTGTGTATGTATCTGTGTGTGCATGTGTCTGTGTGTGTATGTGTCTGTGTGTGTGTGTGAGTGTGTCTGTGTACGCACATGCAGGCAGGAGTCGGGGGCAGGGGCTGGGCAGACAGGCATATCTCTCTGAAATGTGCTTCTTCCCCCTGTGTGGGGTATGTGCCTGACCTAGAATTGGCTCGTTTCCTCTTAAAGAGAGGGTTTGAACCTGTCTTTCCTCATGATATCTAGGAGTCACCTTCAGTCATTCTTTGCAATTTAGGGGGACCCAGATATTACATTTAAGGGCTTCCTGGATGGCTCAAGTGATAAAGAATCTGCCTGTGATACAGGAGAGCTGGGTTCGATCTCTGGGTTGGGAAGATTCCCTGAAGGAGGAAATGGCAACCCACTCCAGTGTTCTTGTCTGGAGAAGTCCACGGACAGAGGAGCCTGGCAGGCTACAGCCCCTGGGGTTGCAGAGTCAGACACAGCTGAGCACACACGCACCAGGTCAGGACATTACTGAGTCTCAGGTTAGCAGAAGAGGGTCCCTAAGGCTGAACGTGCTCCGGGCAGGGGGGCTGGAGAGAGCCGTGGGCCAGGCCCTGGGTGGACAGCTCGGTCCTGCCGCTGGCCCTTCAAGCGGCCCTGAGCAGGCCAGCTGCCCCTGTCCTGAGGCTCAGGTCCCATCTGTGAATGATGGGGTCATACCCTGTCTCCTGGGGCACAGCTCTTGAGGCTTTCTGGGACCCTCCACTGCCTGCTTCCTGGGATCCCCCTGCCCCGGGGCTTCGCGGGACCCAGACCTGGAAGCAGGGGACACATGTCTGCCTCCGTCTCGTCCTCCACCAGCGCTTGTGAAATACAGGCAATTAGACGCATGCCCAGCCCAGATTTTCCAGCCTCTTCCCCCCAGAAGGCACCTGACTCCTAGCTCAGGGTCAGCTCCTGCTCTGGAAGTGCATCAAGCTACTGCAGACCTCCAGGCCTCTGCATGGACTAGCCAAGTCTCCCACCTGCCTCTGCCAGGCCCTCCTAGCCCCAAACGCCTCCCCTCCACGAAGCCCAGGGTCACCCTGGCCCCGGACTCCCACAGTACCTCGGAGCCCCAGCTCAGGCCCTGCCAGCCTCACCACAGCTCCCCGCAGGCCGAGCACCCCCCAGGGCAGGTCCCCAGCCCCCAGCCCCGCAATGTGTGCCCATACGCCCTGGGGGAGCAGCGCCCTGGGCTGGCCAGCACTCTCGCACTGACAGCAACTCCTGCCCGCCCGACCCTCACCTGGATCTGGACCTCATCAGAGAGCTCTTTGGCGAGGCCCAGCAGCTGCCCGGCAGTGGGGTCCAGGGCCTTGACCACCACCCTCAGCCCGGTGCGGCCCTTCGCCCGGCCAAGCACATTCATGGCAAAGTTGTACTGCGACGGCAGCCGGATCGACGCCTGCGATGGACACAGAACAGAACGTCCCGAGTGGGCCCTGGGCCCGGCTCCCACACGGGGCCGGGGCCCCAGACCCCCCGAGCCGCCCACCCCTTGTCACCCTGCTGCCCTCTAGTCCCAGTGGGGGCCTGCCAACCCTGGTACATGCATGGGGGCACTCCACGCTGTGATTCACGCCCTTTGCAGGGCCCGCGGGAGAGGTGGGCCCCACCAGAACCCTCACACAGGACTTCTCAGAGCCTTGGCTGCAGGGCTCAGGGCGGATCACCCAGATGACTTGGGCTTGGGGTGCTGCCTACAGAGCCCTTCTTATGGTGTATTTGTGAAGAAGTCACGTGCCTGGGTACCGTGGGGATGGTCTGGGGACAGGATCTGGTCCCATGGGGACAGGGGACCGGGGGTACTCGTCTTGCACTGTATGAGCTTCAGGCAGCCTCTAAGAGACACCATCCCCTGTCTGGCCCCCTCTCCAGGCCCCCAGTGTCCACAAACAAGACAAGGAGAGACCCCGGGAAGCAGCCGCACTCAGGCCCCGTGTGACCGAGGCCCACCTGGGGTTACTGCCTAGAGTCACAGGGCCAGTACCCGCGGCACAGCCCACTGACTGGGTCACCCGGGCGCGTCCACCCTCCCCACAAACGGGCCTCAGCTCACACACACGAGGACCTCTGTGACTTTCCCACCAGGCTCTCATTTTTGCTGCCTTCCACCCGCAGGTTGCCAGAAGTCCCTGATGGTGTGGCTGGTCAGCAAGAATGAGCCTAAGAGGAAAAGGCTGCAGCCTGTCCTGGGATCCACGAGAGGGGAGCTGAAGGCCGGGTTCCTGGACACACGAAGGGCTGGAGGGGGCAGGGACCCCAGGGAGGGACAGGGTGGCTACAGATGAGGAAGCCTCAGGAGGGCGTGACGGGCTCTCATCTGGGATGGAGGGCGGGGTCTCAGGGGGCGGGGTGAGAACCCTCCCACCTCAAGTCATCTGGGATGGAGGGCGGGGTCTCTGGGACAGGGGGCGGGGCTGGGGTGGAGGGCGGGGTCTCTGGGGCGCAGGACGGGTGAGAACCCTTCCACCTCTTGTCATCTGGGATGGAGGGCGAGGTCTCAAGGGGGGCGGTGAGTACCTCGTGGTGCCGCCCCCGGACATCCAGGACGTCTCGCTTGGTGACAGACCAGTGGAAGGTCAGGCCCGGCACGGCGTTGCCAAAGGAGAAAGGGTTCTGGTTGTTGGTGATCCCGGTGACGTAGACGGGCATCTGCGGGGAGAAGCCAGGCCCGTGACCACCCGCGTCCCATGGCCGGAGCCCCCGGACGCCCTGAGACACAGCCTGCAGTGCCCCCCAGGGCCCGCTGCCACAGTGTCTCCTAAGGGCAAGGGGGAGCCTCGATCAAGTCCTCCCGAGTCAGGGGCCAGCACGGCACAGCGCCAGCCCCTCCCGCCCGTCCTTCCGGGGCCGAGGGACCCCGTTCCTGAATGGCCGCCTAGAGCTCTGAGGGGCAGGCAGCCCCCCAGCAGGCCGGCTCACCCCGTTCCCATCCCTCTTAGTCTAGTGGGGGCCCTGCTCACAGCGGTGGGCTCAGTCTCCTACACTCTGGATTTACCAAGCGCTGATCCGAGGGCAAACAGACATGGAGGCACCACAGCAAGGGGCTGGGGTGGACCTGAGTCCAGCTGCGGGTCAGCACCCAGTCCCAGCGCTCACTGGCTGCGTGGCCTCAGCAGACGCCCTAAGCCCGCCACGTGTGCACCTCCTCGTCTGTGAGGTGGAGATGACCCCGGGGCCACCCCGGGGGCTGTAATGCACGCCGCGTGGACTACGACATATAAATCACGAGAAAGGTGCACGCCATCCAAACACCGGCTGCTGGGAGGCGCCAGGTGCTATTCCAGGTGTGGGAAGGCGACAGATCAGCGGGGACACGGGCGTCACCCCCGCGGGACTGCAGGGGTAGGTGCCAGACGTACGGGAGCGGCGCCCGGGGAGGACAGGGAGCTGGGGAACGCAGCAGGAGAGGCGGGAGTGGAGCTGGACCCAGAGAGTAAACAGGGTCAAGGGGCGGCAGAATCGCCCCAGCAGAGGAAACAGTGTCCTGGGAGCAGCTCCCCCAGGCTCACTCTGAACCAGGTCTCAGAGCCTGACACCTGCCAGGGGCTGCTCCCAGGACACAGACAGGAGGGGCTGGAGAAGCTCCGCCTCACCTGGGTCCCCCCCCATCCCTGAGATGGGAACCTCACCTGGGTCCCCCCATCCCTGAGATGGGAGCCTCCCTGGTCCCGCCCCCATCCCTGTGATGGGAACCTCACCCTCCCCCCCTCATCCCTGTATGGGAACCTCACCTGTATCCCCGCCCTCATCCCTGTGATGGGAACCTCACCTGCGTCCCCCCTCATCCCTGAGATGGGAACCTCCCTGGGTACCCCCCTCATCCCTGTGATGGGAACCTCACCTGGGTCCCCATCTTCATCCCTGTGATGGGAACCTCCCTGGGTGCCCCCCTCATCCCTGTGATGGGAACCTCCCTGGGTCCCCCCTCATCCCTGTGATGGGAACCTCACCTGGGTCCCCATCCTTATTCCTGTGATGGGAACCTCCCTGGGTCCCCGTCCTCATCCCTGTGATGGGAACCTCACCTGCGTCCCCCCTCATCCCTGAGATGGGAACCTCCCTGGGTCCCCCCTCATCCCTGTGATGGGAACCTCACCTGGGTCCCCATCCTCATCCCTGTGATGGGAACCTCCCTGGGTCCCCCCTCATCCCTGTGATGGGAACCTCACCTGGGTCCCCATCCTTATTCCTGTGATGGGAACCTCCCTGGGTCCCCCCTCATCCCTGTGATGGGAACCTCACCTGGGTCCCCATCCTTATTCCTGTGATGGGAACCTCCCTGGGTCCCCGTCCTCATCCCTGTGATGGGAACCTCACCTGGGTCCCCGTCCTCATTCCTGTGATGGGAACCTAACCTGGGTCCCCGTCCTCATCCCATGGGAACCTCCCTGGGTCCCCCCCTCATCCCTGTGATGGGAACCTCACCTGGGTCCCCATCTTCATCCCTGTGATGGGAACCTCCCTGGGTGCCCCCCTCATCCCTGTGATGGGAACCTCCCTGGGTCCCCCCTCATCCCTGTGATGGGAACCTCACCTGGGTCCCCGTCCTCATCCTTGTGATGGGCGCGCGGATCCTCACAGCCTGGAGCAGCAGCACCTCCACCTCCACGAGATCCTGGAAAGAGGGCTTCGGGGCTCAGGCCGGCAGGGCTCAGGGGCTACATGCCAACAATGTGTCCCTGCCCGAAACTCCCATTTCTGAGGCTGCAACCCTTTCTGTAGAGAGGAATGAAGTAGGCCCTCCCTGGTACTTAATTTTACTCTCAACACGCCTGGTACTTTCTTGTTTTTATAAAATTTATAGACTGGGAGTATCCACCCTGACTCGAAAGGACTTTGTGGTCTGACTAGGATACTTGGAGAGACACTGGAACTGCTGGGAAAGGCGTGAATCAGTGAACTCCAGGCCGGGTAAAGGTCAGTCCCACCCACTCCAGGGGGTCCCGGCACCCAGAGCTGTGCGCTCAGATGCTCTGAACTCAGCAGTGCTCCTGGATCGCTGTCAGGGACCCAGTTCCTGTCCACAGTCACATCACCCAGAAGGAAGCGCTCTCTTAGAGCTGGGGCTCCAGCGTGGCTGGGCCACCAAGTCGCTCCTCCTCCAAGTCAGTGCCGGCCGAAGACATGGGGCCGAATCCAGGCACCTTGAGCCCTTCCCAGGAGGGGACACGCTCTGCTCTGTCCTTCCCAGAGGCCCACAGAAGTGCCCACTCCAGGAAAGAAGGGAAAGAGCAGACCGAGACACCCCCTACCACCTGCTTGGGGCCAGAGCCACCACATGAGGTTGGGGGGCAGGAGGGGAGGATGGGGGCCCCTCTTGGGTGAGGCCCTCCTGACTCGGGCTCCAGCATTTCTACTGACCCAGAAAAGCTGCTAGGAAATGTCCCCCACTCCAGCGAGGAAGCCTAGAGATAATTTAATTGCTAGCTGAGCAGATACTAGCGGCTGACTCAGGTTTTCTTCTCCTAGAAATATCAATCCAGGTCTGAAATACTACTGGTGCCGTTACCCTGGTTTATGGCAGCCAAGCCAGCATGTGCCTCTAAAAACACACACCATAAGCTCCCCAGTGCCCACAGCATCCCAACTCTACTGGGAGAATGTCTGCAAGCCCTGCTGGAAATGAACGAACTAAAGGCAGGATGGCTCTGACGTGGGCAACGCCAGCTCAGGCCTAGAACAGCTGTGGATGGCCGTGGGTGAGCTGCACCCAGGCAGAGCAGAGAGTCCTCAGAGGAGCCATGGAGACACGGAAAACGGGGTCTGCCCTCACAGCCACTACACCACCCTGTACCGCAATGTCCCCAAGGCGAGAGAGCCTGGGGCCCCATCCCTTAAGGAGCTGAGAGTTCAGCTGGCAAAGAATCCACCTGCAACGCAGGAGGCCCCGGCTTGATTCCTGGGTTGGGAAGATCTGCTACAGAAGGGATAGGCTACCCAATCCAGTATTCTTGGGCTTCCCTGGTGGCTCAGCTGGTAAAGAGTCCGCCTGCAATGTGGGAGACCCGGGTCCGATCCCTAGGTCAGGAAGATCCCCTGCAGAAGGGAACGGCAACCCACTCCAGTATTCTGGCCTGGAGAACTCCATGGACTGTATAGTCCATGGGGGCTCAGAGTCGGACATGACCGACGACTTTCACTTTCAGGGACCCTCAGTCTGGAGAAGGGCGACCGTGGGGGTGCAAGTGCAGGTCTGGCCTGGTGAGAGGCGAAGGCGACAGGCAGGTGCTTTGGGCTCTGAGGGCAGAGCAGGACCCTGGGAGAGGGGTGGTCCTCAGGTCCTGGGGAGCGGAGCGCCCCGCCGTTACCTGAGACACGACGACCAGCTTGCCAGTCTCGGCGTCAACGGCCTGCACGACCCCTGACACGGCGCCATGGCCCACCGCGAGGCCCCGCACCAGCCCGGCGCCGCTCACCAGCGCCACGCTCTCGTTGCTCATGGAGAAGAGGATGTTGGACTGGGGCTGGGGGCCACCCTCGGAGGTGATCTGGAGGGGGAGGCAGCAGGACCCATCAGCCAGCTCCCCCGGGTGCCCACACCCCACCCTCCGGGGCTGGGGCACCGACACCCCGGAACTCCCCTGCACAGCCCGCTCTGAAGCCCCAGGTGGTGGTGGGGGTAGGGGCGTGGCTTTGAACTCCTACCTGCATTGTGGCCCCAATAATCAGCGTCACCTTCCTGGGGATCAGCCTAAATGGGGGGAAGACCTGGGCGTGGAGACACAATAGGAAAACAGGCTGTTGTGTTCCAGGCTCACACGGCTGGGCACAGTCACCCTTTAACTCCAGGGATGCAGGAACACAGTGCACAGACTCCTGCTGCTGAAGGGGGTCAACGAGCCAGCCCTGGGGGAGACCTCACGCACCCTGGGCCCGAGGCTCCGGGGCTCTCAGGGGTGTATTCCGCTCTGGTGGGGTCGGCAGAAACGCCCGCTCCCCGGCCTGCCCAGGACCTGCCCAGCAGAGGTGGGTCTTGCCATGTGTTTCAGCAAGTCCCCAAGACAGTCTGGCCCACGCCCAGGTTCCCAACCCTCTGCCTTCGAGGTTCCCCAGCTTCCCTCTGGAAGGCTGACTCGCAGTTTCCAAATTTCTACTGAATAATCACCTAGAATAGTTCTCTACTCCCGTGGCCTGCATATTTTCCAGATGAGGAAAGGGGGGCTCGGGGGGCAGGGCGAGGAGGCCCTGTCTCTGCGGCAGGGGAAAGCCCCTGCATCCTCCTCCTACAAACCCACAGTCCCCACTTTGCCCGAAGACATGCCAGTCAGCCCAGGGTGACGTGCGTGAGGCGTGGTCTTTGAAGGGCTGCCCTGAGTATAGGCACAGAGGGCTGCCTTCTCACCCGGAGGAGAAGGGCGCACCTCCATCCTGAAGCACCACCCACACCCGCCGGCACGAAGTGCCCCAGCCCCGCGAGGCTGAGCCCGCAGCGGACACGGCAGGAGCAGCGTGCTGCCACCCAACGATAAGCTCCAACACGACTTCCCGGCCCTGGCAGCCGTGGGCTCCTGTCTCAGCCTAACGCCGTGGGGGCACCAGGTCACAGCCGAGCCCAGGTGGGCCCCAAGCTCCCTCACCCAGAGCTGCTGCCCCAGGGGCTCCCGCGAAAAGCTCGCTACCTCCAGGGCCCCGTCACCAGCATGTGCTTCTACACTTGAGTCCAGACCCACCCGCTCCCCCCGCCACTCCCCAGTCTGGAACAAGTCACTCCCCTCCTCTGTGCTACACCAGGCCCCCTGAGTCCCGGAGACAGTGAAGTGACCCACCCCCCTCATTCCTGGGCCCCCAGACCCCCAGGACAAGGGAAGGCCCCCTTTCAATTAGAGGACCCTGGAGAGCGGCTTAATATGGTCTCTCCACGTGGGGCCTTCCCTGGTGGCTCGGACGGTAAAGAATCCGCCTGCAATGCAGGAGACCCAGGTTCCATCCCTGGGCCAGGAAGAGCCCCAGGAGAAGGGAATGGCTTCCCACTCTTGTATTACTGCCTGGAGGATTCCATGGACAGAGGAGCCTGGAGGGCTACAGTCCAGGGTGTCAGTTGCAGAGGCAGATACAGCTGAGCAACGAACTCTTTCCCTTTCCCCGGGGCTACCTGAGCTGCCCCTAAAAGTCCCAGCCGGTCACAAAAAATGCCACATCCCACCCCCACAGGGCCCTGACGTGCCCCAGGGGCTGGGCCAGGCCCACAAAGCGTGAGGAGGAGCAGCTCTACCTCAATCTGCTGTGGGGCTGAGTTGATTCTCTGTCCGGTCTTGTCCGTCACAGTCGCGGTGAGGCTGGTCTGGCCGATGGCCACGCCGTGGACGCGGAAGGAGGCGGTGTAGTCGTCCGGGGCCTCATCGAGTGCCCTGGAGCAGAGGGAGGGGCTGGGACCCGTCCCCCAGGCAGACCCGTTGCCGCTGCCCCCAGGTGCCCTCCTCTGACCCCCGACCCCACGAGAACTCACACCAACGTGACAATCTGGGAGGCTGCCCGGAGTTTCAGGTCCATGAAGGCCAAGTATTTGGCCAGGAAAGGCTTCTTGTGGAAGTCCAGCACACGGACATGTGCCTTGACCGTCTTCCCGATCTCCACCTACATCGTGGGGGACAGAGACTCCGGGATGGCCTTCGGATGACCAATGCCACCACCTGAAGTGTCCCATAGCTCTCTGCAAAAGCATCCCCAAGCTCACACCCAGAGGCCCACGATGACTATCAGCCTACCAATAAGCAGAACTGTTTACATGCTTTCCTGTGTTCAGGGGGCCTCGAGGGGAAACTCAGGTACTTTGCCCAAAGCATAAATGTGACATAAAGGTCACATCCCACTCTGAGAGAACTAACGTCTGGGAGAGGAATAAATGAGCGTAGGATCAATAGATACACATGACTACGTATAAAGCAGATAAACAGCAAGGGTCTACCAATAGCACAGGGACTATCTTCAATATCTTACAATAACCTGTATTGGAAATGAACACATATATGGGCTTCCCTGGTAGCTCAGCTGGTAAAGAATCTGCCTGCAATGCAGGAGAGCCCGGTATGATTCCTGGGTTGGGAAGATCCCCTAGAAAAACTACCCACTCCAGTATTCTTGGGCTTCCCTGGTGGCTCAGACAGTAAAGAATTGCCTGCAATGCGGGAGACCTGGGTTTGATCCCTGGGTTCGATCCCTGGGTCAGAAAGATCCCCTGGAGGAGGGCATGGCAACCCACTCCAGTACTGTTGCCTGGAGAATTCCATGGACAGAGGAGCCTGGCAGGTTACAGTCCAAGGGGTCACAAAGAGTAGGACACAACTGAAGCAATTAAGAAAAGTTATGACCAACCTAGACAGCATATTAAAAAGCAGAGAAATTACTTTGCCAACAAAGGTCTGTCTAGTCAAGGCTATGCTTTTTACAGTAGTCATGTATGGATGTAAGAGTTAGACTATAAAGAAGAAGACTATAAAGCAATGAAGAATTGGTATTTTTCAACTGTGGTGTTGGAGAAGACTCTTGAGAGTCCCTTGGACTACAAGGAGATTCAACCAGTCCATCCTAAAGGAGATCAGTCCTGAATATTCATTGGAAGGACTGATGCTGAAGCTGAAACTCCAATGCTTTGACCACCTGATGCACAGAGCTGACTCATTTGAAAAGACCCTGATGCTGGGAAAGATCGAAGGCAGGAGAAGGGGACGACAGAGGATGAGATGGTTGGATGGCATCACTGACTCAATGGACATGAATTTGAGTAAACTCCAGGAGTTGGCAATGGGCAGGGAGGTCTGGCGTGCTGCAGTTCATGGGGTCGTGAAGAGTCAGATACAACTGAGCAACTGAACTGAATTGAAGTGAAGCGACTAAGCACAGCATGTGTGTCTATAAATATATATAAAACTTAATCACTTTGCTGTACACTTGAAACTAACATGGCATTGCAAATCAACTCTACTTCAGTAAGAAAAAGAACTAAGGACCTAGTTAGAGAGCTAATCCACAGCTTCGGATAGCAGCGGGCATACAGTGGGGGTTTAATACGTGCTCAGCAGTTCACACCTGGCAGCACGTACTGCATACTGCACACAGCGAAAGCTTTGGGAAACATGAGTCACAGGTGCTCAGTGAAAGAACACAAGTCTAGAAGCAGCTCACCAGCGGAAACAAGACCAGAGAAGGCATATCTGAGGCTGAGAGAACAGCGACTTTGAAGGAGTCTGAGCTGCGTGAATGCCCCCTTTAATGACCAACCCTTCTCTCCCTCGGGAAGACAGGACCCTGACAGCATTCCTCTGGAAACTGCTGCAGTCACTTCGTGTATTTGAGTTACATAAAATCCTCTTCACATTAAAGAAAAGCCTAGATCTATTACGTACTCATTTTGCAGAAGCACTTGGCGTTAGGACGCTTTATTCATCTGCCACTGAATCTCTGAGAATCCAACAGGTACAGACAGGGGAGAAAATTCATGCTCTGGCTGGTTAGTCACCAGCAGCAGCCAGAGAATAGGAATCCCCAGGCCAGGGCTCACGTGAGGACAACTTCCAGGGGGATTTATAGCCAGCATCAACCGAGATGAAGATGGACATGCCCAGAGGCCGCCCTGTGCTGAGCCCAGGATGCCCGGTGAGACAGCACTCCAAGGGGTGGGGAGATGCGAGGAAAGCACCCCCCACAGCCCCACCGTGCTCCTGGGTCCTGTGCAGCTAAAGAGGGAGCGAACGGGGAGGCTGACACTGACCTTGTCCACCACGCGGATGTACAGCTCCTGAA
This sequence comes from Tragelaphus eurycerus, assembly GCA_935064755.1. Classification (NCBI taxonomy): domain Eukaryota; kingdom Metazoa; phylum Chordata; class Mammalia; order Artiodactyla; family Bovidae; genus Tragelaphus; species Tragelaphus eurycerus. Next base: position 76,881,667 of record CAKXYN010000001.1, on the reverse strand, counting down.
TGTCCGAGACGTAGACGTTGGCCTTCGCGGGGGCGGGGAAGGCTAAGCACAGGTCGTGGATCATGATGGTGGAGGTGCCGGGGAGCAGAGGGTGAACCTGCGAGGCAGGAGTGGGGTGCGGTCACACAGCCACTCAGGGCTGCGGCCTGTCGCCCGCTCGGAAAACCGGAACCCAAAGGCAGCCCTGCCCATCCCTCGCCGTGAGCCCCCACTGCTAGCCGGGCAATGGGCTTGGGATGTAATGTTAGTGCCGGGATAGATTTCAAGGAGCATTTATTGCAACCTGGCACAAATTACAGAGAAGAAATGGAAGCTGCTCCGAGGGGGCGTGGTCAGAGCTCAGCCAAGAGAGGATTCACACCCAGGATCCCATATCGCTTGTCCAGGCCACCTGCTGCAACTTCCATCAGAGCAGAGCGTCCTGTGGGGCCTCCTCTGATGCTGGTAGGGTGTGAGGCAGCTGGTTTCCACATGAAGCCTTCACTGAGGGGTCCTAATCTGGACCCACAGACTCTTAGGACCTGGAAATAGGCCCAGAGGCCACCACATCTTCACTGTGAGCTCCTCGAATCTCACCCATCTCCACACTCATCTCTACCCCTGCTGTGTTTGAGGGCTCCCCTGGAGGCTCAGACAGGAAAGAATCTGCCTGCAATGTGGGAGACCCAGGTTTTGATCCCTGGGTCAGGAAGATCCCCTGGAGAAGGGAATGGCAACCCACTCCAGTGTTCTTGCCTGGAGAATCCCAGGGAGAGAGGAGCCTGGCGGGCTGCAGTCCACAGGGTGGCAAAGAGTCAGACGTGACCGAGTGAGTCACACTTTGACACACTTTCCCTATATTTGACGTAGAGCCTGTGTAAAATGTTCAGAGTGGATGAACTCATCTGAGTTCCTGTCTTCCAAGCTTTCCTTGCCAAAGACCCTCTTTAAAGACCCTCGTGCCAAAGACCTTCTCTCTCTACTTCCTTCCAGGGATCCCACTTTCAGAACCCCTCCCCAGACAGCCTGCATCATTACCACTTTCTCACGTGGCAGATGGACTTGCAGTGATTTGTTGCATTGCTTAGACGTGCATCTCTGCTGGGTGGTCCGGGGCTGGGCGGGTGGAGACGCGTAGCGGAGCCAGCGGGTGGCCTGTGGCCCCTTCCACCTCTATGTGGTCCCTCCCACCTCTATGTGGCGCCTCCCACCTGTATGTGGCCCGGCTCTGCTGCCTGCAGTTTGCAACCTGTATTCACCGGGGGTAGGGGTGGGTACAGCGAATGGTTCCGTGTTGGCAAAGCTAGTTTTAATATCAAGAACATGTGGGGGAAGAAATATCAGGAGACAACCAAATAGGTTAAAAGCCTTCAAAGGCTACCCAGAGTGAGTTTTATGTTCTATGAGAACCTGGCGTATCTGGCTCCTGCCCAGGGCTCTGATGTCACCGCAAACCACGTTCCCCCACGGCCGTCACCGTCCAGCCAGCTGGCGCCCGCCTGCCCCTCTCAGGGCTACACGATCCACCCCTGAAATCTGGGCTCTTCCTCCCCTGCGTCCACCTGATGGTTCCCTCTGAGCCTCAGCAGCGTCCCAAGGTCCCTCTCTGGCCAAGTCTTGCCCGGTCCAGGTGGGAAACTTCGCCCCCCTGCTCACTCCTCCTGGGACAGCTCTGCCGTTCCCACCTGGTCAGCACCCCAAGGCTGTGGCGGCGCCTACCGCCACCTCAGGGCTGAGCCTTGAGTCCGGCCTAGCCCCGCAGCGTGTATGCACACTGAGATCCAGGGTCACCGCTGTGAGGCGCTGGTTAACCTACGGAGACCTACGCTTCCACCAGCTCGGCTTCAGTCCTGCCTTCATCGAGACCAGAATTCAGAAAGAAGTCTGCAAACCCCACGGACCCTCCTCTATCCGGGAAGCGCTGATTCTAGTCCACGCCCCCTCAGTGGACATACAAAGACACAGGCCTATCCAGGGTAGGAACCCAGCCTCAAAGGGGCGGCGCTGGGGAGGGAGCACAGTGCCCGAGCCGTCACTTTAGGGCACCTTCTCCCACACTCGGCCACACCCGAGAGCCAGATGCTGCCAGCAGCCAGAAGGGAGCTGTTGGGCAGGGGACTGGGCCGGACATGGCCAGGCTAACTGTGCCTGCAGCGCTGGGCTCAGGGGCTCAAGGGCAAAAGCACAGGTGAAGGGTGCTCAGGGCACTTCACGTAATGACCCACGTCGCTCAATAAAAATCCCAGAGCGGAAACCCCGCCGGCACCCCGGACAACGACCAAGCCAGCCTGACATCATACACTGTAGACGGGGGATCAGCGCCATGGGTCTCCAGTTCTGCGGTGGACGATTCACCTGGCTGATTACATGTCCCCCAAAGAGAACCCCAGGGAGATGCAAGGGCTCCGACCCGATCCCCCTGCAAACGTCACCGCCGTCAGGAGCCGCACATCACTCAGGGGGCTGAGGAATGATGGTGCGCTGCACCCACGGGGAGAGACCTGCGAGGCGGGGGTGGGTGTGCACGGGAGGCATTTTTGTCTCTCCTTCAAAAGAGCCATTTTGCACATTTTAAACAAAGATAACTCATGGTGAGGAAATCGGTTTCTCTCCCACTTGATTTCCCAGCAGCTGGACGTCCAGGCACCTCCCGGGTGACCACACGGCCCACCGGGCTGCCCACACGTCAGCCCCGCCAGGTCACCCGACAGTGAACAGTGCCCCGGGTGAGCCCGCCTGCCGCTCTGGAGACAAACTGCTCTGGAGGAGGCAAGGGGGAAGGCTGGTGGGTGGCACGGAGTGGGGTGGGGTGGGGGGTCCTGTCCCCACCCCACTGTGCAAGAGTCACCACCTGCTTCTCCAGGCTCCAGACCTACTTGCCTCTTGAAGGACGTGCAGGGGGGATGCGTGTGCAGGAGAGGAGGTGAGCGAATCCACCCCCAGAACCAATTCTCCTTCCTCAGGGGTGATACTGCCCCCTGAGAGCCCCGAGGAAGCCCTGTCATCTCTCTGGAGCTGGGGACACGTCACTGCCCATTAAGACGCTGCCGTGGAGCCAGGGGCAGCTCTGCTCGGGACGTCTGCCCACGCCCGCCAGGCCCCGAGGTGCGGATGCGTCCTCACGGCTCCGCGCTTCCCAGGCCCATCACACATCACGCTTGTCCCTTGACAAGCAGCATCTGTAGACGAGCGAGGACCCTGTGGATTTCTCTGAATGTCACCCGTGCCATCAGCTGCTGTCTCCCGTGTGTGCCCAGCAACATCTCGTGGTGGCCAGGCCCACGCCAGAGGTGAGGAGTGTGCCCCCCGTAGATACGGACCCCCTTGAGGCTGGTGGGGGGTGGCCAGGGTCACACTGAGGTGAGAAATGCCATCCAAGGGGCCCCACCCAGCCCCGAGGCTTCCTACAGGGCCAGCGTGGGGACTGTTCCTCTGCCCACTGTCCCCTCTCAGGAAAAAGGTGGGACACATCTGAGTTCATGTTGCACAGCTGCCACCTACCACTGATCCGTCTCAAGGAAGGACCCCCCCGCCCCCGCCTCCCGCTGCGCTGAAGCACCTCCTCAGAGGTACAGGATCACGGGGACCAGCCCACAGCCCAGGACCCAGGAGAGGGGTTGGCTCCCAGGAACAGGGCCCCTGGTTGACTGCTCCCTGCTGTGTCCCCAGAGCCTGGCCTAGGCTGGCGCATGACGGGAACCCGCCTTCGCAGAGCGACTGCTTGATGAAAGGCCGGAGTCCTTACCACCACCCCTGAATTACTACACGGCTTCTGCAAGGAGGGAGCATGTGAGATGTAAAGAGGTGATGAGAAGAAAGAAACCCTGAATTTAAGTCAGGTAAAGCCTCCCGTGCATAAGCCAGCTGAGAAGGAAACAGGCGCCTGGCAGAGGGTGTGGGGCCGTGTAAGCCTCTGCAGCCCTGGGGCCGTCATGTGGGCACCATCGCCCCACAGCAGCCCAGGTGTGCCCGCACCAGCTCCCCACCCGGAGACGCAAGGAAGCTGACACACACCCACGAGCCATTCTTGCCTCTGAATGGGCCTTGGTAGCGAAAGAAAGAAACATTTCCTCTGAGCTAATTGAAGAACTGTTGTGGACTTCCTCGTCTCTGTGATTAAGGGAAATGAGAATGCTGCTAATTAGCAGCTGGGAGATGCCACAGAAATGTGTAAATGTCCTTCAGAAGGAGCGCTCTGAGACGCCGCGGGGACCCGTCATCGGCTGTCAACACTCCGTGAAAAATCCCTCGCGTCCTTGGCGGAGGAGGCAAAGGAGCCAGCTTCCGATTGCATCTGGAGCCACAGGGGCGTCTGCACAGGCCGAGGTTGGGGGAAGCAGAGACCCCCCCAGGGCCGAGGCCCCTCCGGGACACCTTCTGGGCAAACACGATCCTGGCAGGGCCTGCCTCGTCGGGCACTGCTGGCACGCCCCACACACGGTACTAGACAGGTCACGGGGTCGTGTTTGCAGCAGGGATCAGCCCCTCTCAGGAAGAGCCACGGAAGATGAGACATGGGCGAAGGCCCATCCACCACGCGGAGAGAGATCTGCTCCAGCCCTTGTGTTGTTCAGCCACCAAGTCATGCCTGACTCTTGTGACCCCACGGACTGCAGCATGCCAGGTGTCCCTGTCCCCCACCGTCTCTCGGGGTTCATGGCTGTTGCATCGGTGATGCCATCCAACCATCTCATCCTATGTCGTCCTCTTCTCCTCCTGCCTTTAATCTTTGCCAGCATCAGGGTTTTTTCCAATAAGTTGGTTCTTCACATCAAGTGGCCAACGTATTGGAGCTTCAGCTTTAGCGTCAGTCCTTCCAGTGAGTATTTGGGGTTGATTTCCTTTAAGGCTGACTGGTTTGATCTCCTTGCAGTTCAAGGGACTCCTTGCTATAGCTCGAGCTCGAGCTCTCTGGGACCATCTATAAATGGGGACATCATGCCTGCCTTGGCAGGGACAAGCCTAAAGTCTGCTGCCTACAGGGACTGTAAACCATAGGACATTGCAGGGCTGAGCAGGGGTTCGTAGTTCTGGGAAGAGTAGACTCTGATGCTGTAATCCTATCTTGAGTCTTTCAGACAAGCGTGCCAGCTTGAAAGCCTCCCTGGACAGGGAGCTCAGTATCTGAAGCAGCAGCCTAGTCCATCACAGACTCTTAGAGGCTCTTGCTCCTGGAGGAAAGGTCTCTCCCTGGCTGCTGGGCTGCCCTCAGGGCTTGCTCAAAATGTGTGGTGCGAGGTTAACTGTGAGTAAAAAGGAGTTCAGGTTTTCTTGGCACCGCACACATTTTTCTGAACTGGACACATCCCTCTTCTAGATGAGTTATTTTTAATCTCCAGAGATAAAGCAAAGCAAGGCATATTTCAAGCAGTTGGAATCATTTACAATTTGAGGTTTTCCGTTTACTGGGAAGGATCTCATGGTGACCGCTCACTTACACGGAAGAGGAATGGCCAGGGGATTATCCTTTCTTGGATGAAAGGAATAAGGTGCCTCGGGGGAGCTTCCTATGATCTCAGGCATCCAGCTGCCCCCAGACTCCCTCTAACAACACACGCTCGTCCACAGGCACCAAGGGACAGCTTTTTCTTGCTCTGATTCACGGCGATAAACCCAAGAGGCCCTGACATCGGCGATTCTGCCTCTGAGAAAAACAGGTATGTTATGACATGCCGCCTCATGCTTCACCTTCACCGAGGGGCTCCACAAGCGAGCTAAAGACCAAGGCTGCCCACTGGGGGAAGGTAAGAACATGTCAGAAAAACAATGGAACAAGAAAACCATCCTCCTAGAAACTCGCCTGCTACCAAAACTGACTCAAAAACAGACAATCTGAACAGACCAATAAGAGGTGAAGAGATTGAATTCCTATTAAAAAAAAGCTACCCATGAGGAAAGCCCGTGACAACATGGCTTCACTGGTTAACCCCACCAAACATTCAAGAGTACCTGTTGCCAATTCTACACAAACTCTTCCAAAAATTAGAAGAGGGAACACCAGAGTCATTCAATGAGGCTGACATCCGGATACCCAAACCAGACAAGGACACCACCAAAGACCACAAACCAGTATCTCTCGGGAATATGAACATACACTCAGTTACATGCCAGCAAACTGCGTCTAGTTACACATATCATGATCAAGTAGCATTTATCCCAGAATGCAAGGTTGGTTTAACATCTGAAAGCCAATTCATGTAATATATCATATCAACAGAATTTAAAAAAAAAAAAAAAAAAACCCACACGATTATTTCAAGAAACACAGAAAAAAATTGGACAAAATCAATATACCGGACTTTCCTGGTGGTCAGTGGTTAAGAATACATCTGCCAATACAGGGGACATGGGTTCAATCCCTGACTTGGGAAGATCCCACATGCCGAGGGGCAACGAAGCCTGTGTGTACAACTGCTCAGCCTGTGCTCCAGAGCCAGGGGGGCAGCTCCTGGGCCTACATGCCTGAGACCCTGTGCTCCAGAGCCAGGAGGGCAGCTCCTGAGCCCACATGCCCCAGAGCCTGTGCTCCAGAGCCAGGAGGGCAGCTCCTGGGCCCACATGCCCCAGAGCCTGTGCTCCAGAGCCAGGAGGGCAGCTCCTGAGCCCACATGCCTGAGACCCTGTGCCCCAGAGCCAGGAGGGCAGCTCCTGAGCCCACATGCCCCAGAGCCTGTGCTCCAGAGCCAGGAGGGCAGCTCCTGGGCCCACATGCCCCAGACCCTGTGCTCCAGAGCCAGGAGGACAGCTCCTGAGCCCACATGCCCCAGAGCCTGTGCTCTGCAACAGGAGAAGCCCCTGCAAGGAGGAGCTCACACACTGCAAGCGGAGAGTAGCCCCCACTTGACGCAACTAGAGAAAGCCCGAGTGCACCAACAAAGACACAATAAATCTAAAAATCCAACATACTTCCATGTGTGCATGTGTGTGGAAGAACACGGAGGTGATTATTATGGGGTTTTTTTGAGGTGATAAAATACTTTAAAACTGACCTTGGTGATCTTGCATCAATGGCACCCCACTCCAGTACTCTTGCCTGGAAAATCCCATGGGCGGAGGAGCCTGGTAGGCAGCAGTCCATGGGGTCGCTAAGAGTCAGACACAACTGAGCGACTTCACTTTCACTTTTCATTTTCATGCAGGGGAGAAGGAAATGGCAACCCACTCCAGTGTTCTTGCCTGAGAATCCCAGGGACAGGGGAGCCTGCTGGGCTGCCGTCTATGGGGGTCGCACAGAGTCGGACACGACTGAAGCAACTTAGCAGCAGCAGCAGCAGCATACTAAAACCCACTGAATTGTGACTTTAAGTCAGTGAATTGTATGGTATGTGAATTACAGCTCAATAAAGCTGCTACTAAAAACAGTAAAGACTGAGCAGAGGTCACAGCCGTCGCTGAGCCAGTCTCTGCTCTCTAGTTTGCCGCAGTCCCCACCATGCCCTAATCACCTCCAACACCACAGCTGAGCATTGGGTGCTGGCTAGCCCAGCTCCTCCCAGCGTGCTCCTTGCATCCTGCTCACCTGCCTCACTTACTCAACACCCGCTCCACTTCAGAAGCAACTGATGCTGTGACCCTTGCGTCAAGACAGTCACCGGAGGCAGAAAGTCAGAGAAAGGGACCTGCAGGGAGTTATAGCTGAGAGAGCGAGGTGTCCAGGCTAAGGCACAAACACAGTGCATAGCCGAGGGTGGGTACTGGGCTGTGTTTCTGAAAGGAGATGGTGGGACCAGGCCTCTGTGAAGGCTGAGTCCAATGGCAGCCTTGCCCAGAACGCATGTTTCGTGCTCTTGCCAGTGGCGAGGGCTCCCCCGCACAGACAGGCAGTGCCAAAACCAAGTGCAGGCGGCAAGACTGCAGGCGAACCCGCCTCAACCCCCACCGCACGCCAAGCACCGAGTGCCCGGCCTCTCTCGAGTCCGGGACCAAGGCTTGCTTGGCGCTGGGATGACTGTAAAACTCCTTCAACGCCTGGCAGCCAGCCTCCACCAGGGGACGCAGGTCTCAGGCTCTGAGCCTCCACCAGGGGATGCAGGTCACAGGCTCTGAGCGCAAAGCTCACAGCAGAGCTTCGATGCCAGGATACCACCCGGTGTTGTGATAGCGACTCACGTCAGGGGTTTGACACACTCCGTCCTGAGGGTTTCCTTTTAGACACAGTTCAGTTTTCGTGACCATATAACTCACTGTGCTGATGTACAGACAGTTAGGACATTGGGTTGGTCAGCCTTTACTCTTTGTCATAGCCACAGGAAGACCTTTCATTTTTTGTATATTTTGGCTTCACTATGTGGCATGCAGGGTCTCAGTCCCCGGACCAAGCATTGAACCCGTGCCCCCTGAGTTGGAAGTGCAGGGTCTTAACCACTGGACTGCCAAGGAAGCCCCATAGGGTGACTTTTTAAAAATAAATAAAAAAAAATGTAAGCAACTCAAACGCCCCACAAGGAGAGAATGGCTGAGTACAAACGACTGCCAACAAACCGTCATCATCGTCACCATCCAGCCCACAGAGCGATATGGAGAAAGAGAAAACCTGAATTAAAGCCCTGATGAGCGTGGAAGGCTCAGTTCTTCCGTGGTCACGGCTGGGTGGAGGTCAGGGAAGGAACATGGAGAAACAGAAAAAGCCGATGTGCCCGTCAAGGCCACAGTCCTTCGGGTTCTTAGAGTGTCGCTTACGTAATAATATTTCCATCTTACCCAAAAGGCTGACTGAAAGGGAACCATTAGGTAGATAACAGCGTGGGCAGCTTGTGGAGACACGGTACGGACCGCAGAGGCGGCTCGAGGGTGTCTGTGGTGACCCCTGGGAGACTCTGAAGACCCTGCGTCGTGACCGACATGACCCGCCGCTGACGGCCGAGGAGGGCGGGCAGAGCCCACACTCACCGTGGCGACGCCTCGGGCCTCCTGGTAGGCCACCCTGACCACGTCGGCGCTGCTGGTGTTGAGGAAGAAGTAGCCAGAGCCTTCTCGGACGTGCAGTTCCGCCTGCGGGACGGGCCGGGCTGGTGTCAGAGGTGAGGGGTCCTCGGGGGTCGCGATGGGGGGCGGCGGGGTGGGGAATGGGGCGGCCGTACCTGCACGTCTGGGTGGTTGTAGATGGTCAGCTCTTCTGGGCTGACCCTCACATCCTCCACCAGCATGAGTTCAATGGAGGCCGACACAGGCGTGAGGGGGTCGTGCTGAAGGGGCAAGGCCACGTGGTCAGAGCCAGGGGGCCAAGAGCTAGACGGGCCCACGGGCGCCCCCCGCTGAAGAGCAGCCCCAGGCGCTGGCGTCACACCAGGGACCCCGCTGTCTCAGGGACACAAGCCCAGCAACATCCGTCGAGCTTTGAGCCGCGTCCCTGTGAGGCCTCTCCTAGTCCCGCCCAATCAGCCGCCCCCTGACCTGCCAGGCCGCAGGCTGGACTCCCCCCATGTGCCCCAGGGAAGTGGGGCAGCATTCCAGGCAGTGGGGGCTGCAGGCTGAAAGGGACGGGGCTGAACCACCCAGGCACGCTTGGCAGGGGCTGTGAGGCAGGTGGAGGGGGGATGAGTCTAGATGTGCGAGCCCCTCTGCCTTTCAGCTGGACACCCCCAACCCTGCCATCACCAGATTGCAGGGAGCGTAGGAGGGGAGACTGAGGCATGGGGGCCAGCGAAGAGGTGCCCCACCGTCAGTGGGCCAGCCTCAGGACCCCGGGAGCACTGGGGAAGCAGGAGGACAGCCCGCCCCGGGGGCCCCGATCGGTACCGGCTGCTTCACTCTGGCCGTGTCCAGGTGCAGCTGCTGGTAGCCAGTGGCGGTGGCAGAGATGGCCGTGGTGCCCGAGGCCTGGTGAACCGAAATGGCCTGCAGGCCTGAGAGCAAGAGGGAAGCCGACTGTGACGCAGCCCCGCCTTCCCTCTACCTGGTGTGTAGCTTGAAGTCTCCCACCGCCCTGAAATTGGGGGCAGGGCACACCGTGTACACTTCTGAGAGCAGAAGGGCCCTGAGCAAGCTTCCTAGAGCTGCTTAGAGGAGCTGGGGGGACGGCTCAGGTCCTGGCCGCTGAGGGTCTCCAACACAGCTTCAGGGGGTCTCGGAGCTCGGAGCAGCTGGATCTGGGCTCCAGCTCGGTCCGTGCACAAGCTGGGCCTTGAGCTCGGCCGCCGTGTGCCGTGAGCTGCTCCCCACCTCCCACCCAGAGTCCATTCCTCCCTCACAGATGTGTGAGGACTCAAGAGGAGTCCTGATGCTCCCCAGGCATCAGTCCTGGACAGAGGGGGTCCTGGCCCCTCGCCCGCAGCCGCCCGCCCCTCTCTGCACCCAGCTCACTGGTCGGGGGCTGCCGCTTACCGTGCAGCTTCCTCTGGCCGCTCCCGTCGTCCTGGGACACCAGCTGCAGGGGCGGGGCAGGCTCGATGCTGGCCAGCGACGGCCGGCTGGACTCCCACTGGATGCTCAGCGAGCTGAAGTTGTCGAACCTGCGGCCCTGCTGGTCGTAGGCGGCCAGGTCCAGCAGCGGGCTGCGGTGGCTGGAGACCGGAACCTGCAAGAAGCCGAGCTCATCCACGGGGCCACACCCTGGGCTGGGCAGGCCTGTGCCTGCCACACAGTGCACCTTGTGGGCTCACGGGGGTCCTGGTGAGCTTCTGGGGTGACCTGCTAAGGGATGCTCGCTACTGCTGCTCTCAAGGTGCCCCTGACAGTCCTACACAGCCTGGCCTCCAATTCCAGCCCATGCTCCTCGACGGGGACATTGGTGATATGTGGAAACATTTTTGGTTGTCACGACTGTAGGGGGCGCTACTGGCATCCAGGGGGTACAGGTCAGGGTGCTGCCTAGCGCACAGAATAGTCCCCCCAAAAAGGAAGGATCCGCCCTGAAGGGTCGGCAGTGCGGAGGCAGGGGGACCAGGTGTCAAGCACGCTTGCAAGTTCCCTGGTCCTGCAATGGCAACATCACCCCCAAATTCAAGAACAGGGAGGCCGAGGCAGCTCAGAGATGCTGAGTCACTCGCCCAAGATCACACAGGTTCTGGGGTGGACCGTCTGGTCTGAGTTTAAAGCCCACGGGCCTCCCTGGATGCTGTGCAGCCTGTCCCCCCTTCCTGTGCAGGAGTCGGGCTGTGGCTCCATCTGAGCCCCAGCTCGGCACTCCCGGCCGACGTCCAGCTCAGGAGCCCGGGGTCGGGCTGGAGTGCGGCCCCCGTCTGTCACTGTGGCAGGTCAGCCCTGCTTCAGCGCCTGCGTCACCCGTGATTTACTCTGCAAACACGGAAGCGCAGCCTCTGGCTCCGCAGGGGCATAAAGCGAAACTGACACGGCACGGGCATACGCGGCAGGGGTCTATCCTCCGCAGGTCCCTGCGAGACCACAAATCACAGGGGCCCTGACTGCCTGTCTGCGGGCTCTGCAGTCCCAGGGAGGCCGGATCTCCGGGCAGTTCTCTGTTTAAGCAAGATCTACGACACACAAAGCCCATGTAGAGCCGTGCTCACTGCCCCATCACCATCTTTCAACCAAGAGACAGCCCTGGGCGGACCCCGAGGTCACTGCTGACCGACGGCCAGATGCAGCCCTCTCGGCAAGCAGCTGGTGCTTAAGGACAGGACGGACGCACAGGGATCTGATTATCTTATTCTCTGAGATGGTCTGGCCAGCCTGGTGGGGCACAAGCCGGAGTGAGGGGGCTTTGGAGGGGCATCCGCTCTCCATGCCTGACCCCTCCCAGCCCTGTCCACCACGCCTGGGTTCCAGGTCCCCAGGCATGTGAGTCTGCAGAGTAAGAGCAGAGGGTGGCAGGGACACGAGCCTAGAGGTGTGTGTGTGGAGGGGGGGTCCCTGGCCAACACCGCTCCGCCGTCCCCCGCCTCCCAGCCTGAGCTGGGCCCCACTCTAGAACCACAGAGAGGGAAATGAGCACAGGCCCAGCTCAGACGCGCTGAGCCTCGCGGAATCTGTGTTTTCAGAGGTCAGTGGCTTGGAGGTCAGGGGCAGCCCCGCAGAGAGCAAGCCTGTCAGGGCCAGTTTTCCAGCAGCGTTCGTTCATTTTGCGTCTCCGGGTCATGTTTTGGAAATTCCCCCAGTGCTTCAGGCTTTTTCATCATTACTGTCTGTATCTGTTAGGGCATCTGTGATCAGGGGCCTTTGAAATTACTACCACAACTCACTTCTGAAGGCTCAGACGGTGGTCAGCGTTGTTTAGCAATAAAGCACTTTTATTAAAGTTTAGCAATACAGACCTTTAAATTAAGGTCTGTACGTGGTTTTCCTTAGCCGTAACACTACTGCACACTTGACAGACTCCAGGATAATATAAACATAACTTTTAAATGCACCAGAGAAGCAAGAAGTTCATGTCACTCATTTTATCACAACACTCAAGCTGTATTGGTGGGTCCAGAACCAGACCCAGGCTGTCTCTGAGGTCGTCTGCCTTCCTGCAAATTCTACAGTGTTAGGTGCCTGGGGGCAGGGGTCAGGGAGGAGGAGTAAACCAGAGGAGGAAACGCTGGGGACGCCCGTTGTTACCGTTGCTTAGATCTTCAGTCATTGCCACCCCACGGACAGTAGTCCTCCAGGCTCCTCTGTCCATGGGATTGTCCAGGCAAGAATACTGGAGTGGGTTGCCATTTCCTTCTCCAGGGGATCTTCCCGACCCAAGGATCGAATCTGCATCTCCTGCAGATCCTGCATCACAGGCAGATTCTTTACCACTGAGCCACCAGGGAAGCCCGAGGACACACGTTAGATGAGGTCTAAGGCTGAGGAAGGCCCTCCCAGGAGGTAACGTGTGAGTGAAGAGCTGAGGGAGGCAGGAGAGGGCCTGGGCGTTCAGAAGGAGACCATTCCAGTCGGGGAAGAGCAAGCTAGACCACGGGGCCGCCCCAGCTCCGAGAGGGGATGGAGGTGGGGCGGGGAAGGTGACGGGCGGTCCCGGGGCCCGCGGGCCTCAGGAGGCAGGGTGTGAGTCTAGCTCTCGCTCTGGGCGCACAGGAAGCTGCAGCAGGACAGAAGCAGGGAGCGAGGTGAGGCGCCTAAGCCACCCTCTGAGCACCGACGTGTGTGCAGCTCCCTCTATGCCTTTAGTAGCCCTGGAGGCTGGTCACACCACGTCACTCAAAGGAGGCGGACGCACGCGAGTCAGATCGGGGCTGGGCCTGCCGTCCTGAGTTCCCCCAGCTCCGGCCTCACAGTGGACCCAGCGGGCCGGGTCTTCCCGGAGCCCAGACTTACATACGGCACTATTGCCACAGGGGATGAGAGCGGCAGCTGAGTCTGGCGTTGGAGAGGTTCCCTTTCTCCTGACACTGCCACAGCACAGGCCCCGGGCACCCCACAGCACCCCAGACAAGCACCCGCCGGGCAGGACAGGTGTGCTGACGAGGGAGGGGCAGCACCGGCCGTCGCCCGGCCCGCGGAGGCCACTCACCACCTGCTTGTTCTGCTGCAGCAGCGGGCAGGACAGGTCCAGCTGGGGGCTGGCGTAGACAGGCGTCAGCGTGAGCCGGGAGGGTGGCACGCACACGAACTTCACCACAGCGGGCTCCAGCGCCGGGAAGGGGTTGGTGACACTGGGCTTGTTCCCCACCATGAGGGCGATGACCTGACGGGGCGGAAGATGCACTGCACACCCAGGCTGAGTCCCCACTCCACTGGGAGCCCCTGGACTTGGGGTGCTGTTCTGCAGAATGGGGATGGCAGTGATAACCCATCCCCAAGGGCTTACAACGGTCCAGGGATACGTGGATGGGAGACGGATGGACCTTCTGGCAGGGGCCCTGGAGCCCCCTACAAACAGAACAGAACTGGGCCTGCTCCAAGAGGAGGGTCAGGGGATGCCATGCAGCTTCCCAGGACTGGCCAGCACATATCAGGGTCCTGTCCCCTGCTCGCCCGCCTGGTGTTCACTTAGTCACCCCCCTGCCCTGATCCTCAGTCTGCCTGCCTGTGGAATGGGTACAATGGCCACAGCTGTGTCTTAGGACTATATTGAGGATTAGACAAAACGAGGGTGCAAGGCACAGCAGGGCGCTCAGGGACATGACTGTCCACCCCTCCTCTGGCCAGGGTCAGCCTGGGGGTGGCTGCCTTCTCACCTGTTCACCCAAGACCTGGCAAGTCACCAGGATCCAGTGTTGCTGGTAATTCCGGGAGGCAGGGGGCCCAAACAGGGCCAGGCTGATGCTGTCCGCGTCCTCTGAGGTGACATTGCGGAAGAACTTGGAAGGTTCCAGGACCCAGGGTCTGGGACCACCCTCAAAGAGCATCTCCTTCGAGGAGCCAAGGGTCACCAAGGCAACAGAGGAGGGGTCCACAGCCTGTGGGAGAAAGCAGCAGAGTCTGCATGTCTCCAGGAGGAGCAGGCCCGCCGGGCCGGGGGCTGGCGTGTCTCCGGGAGGAGCAGGCCCGCCGGGCCGGGGGCTGGCGTGTCTCCGGGAGGAGCAGGCCCGCCGGGCCGGGGGCTGGTGTGTCTCTGGGAGAAGCAGGCCCGCTGGGCCAGGGGCTGACGTGTCTCTGGGAGGAGCAGGCCTGCCAGGCGGGGGGCTCACTCTCTGCTCCTTGCCCCCCGTGATGCTCTCCATCCTGCCAGGAAGGGTCTGTCTGGGTGTCTGTCTCCCCTCCTGGCCTACAGGCTCCAATAAAGGAAGGGCATGTCTGTTTCCCCTCGTATCTGTAGCATGATCTCAACCACATGAGAAATGAAACACCATGTAGAAAAAATTAAAATATTTTAAGGAGAGCAAATCACAACTACACTGGATACTACTTCTCTGCCATCCCATCAGCAAAAATCAAAAGTGTGAGTACACACTGCTGATGAGTCTGTAGCAACACACGCATTTCATTCATTTTTCTCTGGCTGTGCCAGGTCCTGGCTGCCACACGTGGGGTCTTTAGCTGTAGCTCGTGGGATCCAGTTCTCCGACCAGGGATCGAGCCCAGGGATCGATGCCCTGCGTTGGGAGCACAGAGTCTTGGCCACTGGACCACCAGAGAAGTCCAAAATACATACTCTTTCATAAAAGGAAGCTGTTTTCTTGAGATATGATTGACATATAACATTATATGAGCTTCATTAGGACAGGATAGTGATTTGATGTTTGCATAGATTGTCAATGATCCCCACAGTACATCTAGTTAACAGCTGTCGCCACACAAAGTTACTAATGTTTTTTTCTTGTGAGGAGAAGAATTTTTAAGACCTACTCTCTCAGTAACTTTCAAGTACAGTATTATTGAGAAATGTGTTCTCACACCCTGCTGGGGAAGATAGGAAAATGGCACAACCCCAACAGGGAGATTCAGCAATGTCTGTTAAAGTCACTGTGTCTGCCAAAATCACAGGCCTATACATCCCCTGTCCGAGCAGCATCCCTTCTAGGAATGGACTCGGAAGACAGGGCTCCGTGAATGCACAGACTGCAGGCAGAGAGCTACACACCGCAGCGTTATGTTCTAAGAGGGGAAAGCGTGGGAACAGCCCAAACAGCCGTCAGCAGGGTGGTAAACTGTGGTCTATCTTCATGACCAAATAGCAAGCAAAGCCCTTTCCGTGTGTATGTGAAGAGATCTGCAAGTCACCTTTGTTTCTGAAGTAAAGGAGCAAGGTGCAGGACAGGGTATAGAGGATGGTGCCTTCTGAGGACAAGAGGAGCAGGCAAAAAGAAAACCCTCCTGACTGTGTGTGGTGATGGGTGTTAAGCAGACTCGCTATGGCAACCGCTTCACAGTAGACAAGTTTCAAGTCCCTGTGCTGCCCTCGTGAAGCCACACAACGTTTCCTGCCGATCACACCTCAACAAGAAACCCGAAACAGCCCTGGGCTGTTGTCTGCCCTGCATCAGACACGGTGCCCAGGGTCAGGGGTCCAGAGAGGACGGTTTCCAATGTCCCTGAGCTTGCTCCTGGTGGGGCAGGGGAGACGGAAACACACCCCAAACCGACAGGCCCAGAGGCGCAGACCCACCCTGCTCGGGTCTCTGTGTGAGGCTGCACGACCCCACCTCAGAGGAAGGGCCAGGCCCTTCCCGTCCACACATTAAGCACTAACCCTGCTGAGCATCTGCTACCTCCCGGGCACGGCGCTCAGCCCATCTGGTTCTGCTCAAATCCTCCTCCTCACTACAACCCTGTTGGCAGGTGCTGTGTTAACCCCATTTTACAGGCAAGGAAACTGAGGCCCTGAGAAATTAAACCAAAGTTGCAGAGTTGGTGTGGGACCTGGATTCAGACTCGGGAGTTGGTGTCATAGCAAAGGCAGCATGCTCTGAGCAGGAACACGCTTCATGCCTTCTGCACGCGTGTACACAGGGGACCCAGACGCTGACGCTCACCTGGCGTCAGGTGAGGGGCACGTCCAGACTGGACCCAAAGCCCCAAGGCCCCAGGATCCACACCTTGTGCCAGGGCCACTATCCCCACTGCGGGGCCCTGTGGAGACCCTGCAGGGTGACTCGAGTGGGCCAGGAGCCCCTCCGTCTGGATCCCTGTGGGGTCGCTTCATCCACATGGATGTCAGCACTCACCGTGCGCCCTCAGGCAGGCCCTGCTCTGCTGCAGGCTCCTGAATCCTGACTGAACAGCCCCTCTGGAGCTGCTCCGATGTTGCCAGAGCAGATGGGTAATTTGCGCCGGGGAGGAGGAGGACGGGGCCCAGGGCTCACCTTGAGGGGCAGGTAGGCGGCGATGGTGACGCGGGCACTCAGGTGCACGTGGCCGTGCCTGTAGCTGACGAGCAGCGCAGTGTAGCCTGGGGCCTCCGCCCTCACCGTGACGCCGCTGCAGTGGTCAGGCCCCGGCCGCAACCTGCCTGCAACAGGAGCAGCAGAGGTCAGAGAGCTCGCACCTCTGTCAGGGGAGACCCGACGGGCTGACGCCCTCTTTCACGCCGGGCTTGATACAAATCCAATTTTTTTAACTTACCAGTTTCAAGTATAATCCTCATACCAAAACGCATTTGCATGTCGTAAGCATACAGCTCACCATTTTCCCAGCAGACTGAACATGCCCTGTCTCTAGGACTGGGATCAGGTACCAGCATGACGCGCACCTGCCCGTGCCCCTCCCCAGAGGAAAACCTAACCACTTCTAAGAGCAGAGCCGAATCCTGCTGGCCTTGGAACTCAAACAAAGGGAACTGCCGGGCATAAGTCCTTGGTAACTGGCTCTCTCCCGCTCAGTACTGGCGGTATCAGAGTATTTTCTGGGCTCTCTGTTCTATTCCACCAGCCTCTAAGTCTGTGCAACCACCACTCTGATTCAGTTGCTATAACTTATAATAAGGACTTTCCCAGATGGCTCAGTGGTAAAGAATCCACCTGCCAAGCAGGAGATGCGGGTTTGATCCCTGGGTCGGGAAGATTCCCCTGGAGAAGGAAATGACAACCCACTCCAGGGTTCTTGCCTGGGAAATCCCATAGAAAAAGGAGCCTGGCGGTCTACAGTCCACAGGGTCACAAAGAGTCGGTCACGACTCAGCCACTGATCAACAGCAACCTCAAGGAAGTCCTGAAAAAGGGAAGAACGAGATCCCCCAGTCTTCTTTTTCAGCATCGAGTTGGCTATTCTGGATCTTTCAGGTTCCACATGAATGCTATTTCTCCACATTCATTTTACTCCTGAGAGGCTTTTTTTGGTGGAATCTTTAGGGTTTTCACATATAAAAACTGCGTCATTTGCAAACAGATAAGCTTATATCTTCCTTTCCAGTTTGGGTGTCTTTCATTTGCTTTTCTTGCCTAATAGCTCTGGCTAGGACTTCCGCTATTGAGTTGAAGTGGTGACAGCAGGCGACCTTGTCTTGTTCTGGATCTCAGGGTAAAGGTTTTCAGCCGTTGACCATGGAGGATGATGTCAGTTACGGGTTTTCATATAGGGCTTTTATTAAGTTCGTGGAGTTTCCTTCTATTTCCAGTTTGTAGGCTGATTTTATCAGAAAAAGGTTTTGAGATTTGTCCACTGATCTCTCTGCCTCTGTTGAGATAGCGACGGGGTTTTCTTCCTCTATTCTGCTACCGTGGTGTATCATGTTAATATTAGACCGCTGAGACACTGCATTCCAGGAGTACATCCCCCCCGGTGCTGGCGTTTAACCCTCTAACGTGCCGTTGGCCGTGTGGGGCCACGAGGGCGCGCTGAGCTGCCATGAGCACGTGGGGCATTTCTCTGGGGATACGTTTTACTTCTGAGAGTAAAATGAGTACTTTTTCTATCGGCGTGCCACAGACAGCGGGGCTTCTTCTCTGGTCCCTACTGCCCGGGAGTGTCTATGCTCAGCTTCATCACTTTCGCCAACCATCCTTCCCCAGATGGCTTGTGTGGACTCACCGACATCCCCGCCAATCCGTGGTATTTTCCACCTGTTTGAAAAAAAATCCATTCTGGTGGTATTTTACAGTTTTTTCCCAAACATTTAGAAAGGATGACACGGTGAGGCTGCACACCCGCCCCCTGGATCCCACAGCGAACATTCGTTTCTGCTCCTTGGGCTGCCTGTCCACCCACCCAACAGTCCGTCCCATACCGTGTGCGTCTAGAAGTGAGCCTCAAGCATCAGTGCGTTTCATCCTGAATGCTTCGCACACATGCAGTAACCACAGGTCAGGATTTCTTTAGGGTTCTTTCTTTCCCTGAGGTGGATGTACACATGGTGAGGTGCACAGATCTGGAGTAGAGCCCGTCAGCGGTTCTGACAAAGGGAGCGCTGGGACCAGGACCGTGGAGCCCAACCTGTCCTTTCTCCTCAGTCCCCCGGATTTCGTGGCTGCAGCCTGTGGATGCCCCTTTGGGATGCATGGGGGCGGGACGGGGCAGGGGGCCCCTCTCCTGCCATCAGGAGGACGGGCCTCTTTCTTCTGTGCTAATGTTTTGTTGTTGGTGTTCAGACGCTCAGTCGTCCAGCTGTTTGTGATCCCGTGGACTATAGCCCGCCAGGCTCCTCTGTCCACAGGATTCTCCAGGAAAGAACACAGGAGTGGGTTGCCGTTTCCCCCTCCAGGGATGAAACTCAGGCCTCCTGCGTCTCCTGTTTTGGCAACGAGATCCTGTACCACTGAACCACCCGGGAAGGCCATGCTGATGTCTGCCTCCCCACTAATCAGTGGCTTCTCTGAAGACACAGGACCCATGAGGCCTGGTTTCCCCTGGACAGCCTGAGAAGACGCAACCTCAGCCATGGGGGAGTGTGAGCATGGTGATGTCCCGGGGTGTTCCATGACGTCTGAGCAGCTTTGGCTTCAAACAGCTCCATGAACGACCTCAACCACGGTGGCCCCACAGGCATGCCCACAGACACCTCTGACTGTCAAGCTCTCTAAACCCTGCCAAGATCCAGTGGTCACTCCTCTGCTGAGAAACCAGAGGTGGCCCCCAATTCTGGCCACTTTGAAGTCCATGTACCCCAAAGCCCCAGTGATGCAGGGCTTGACAGGTTCCTCAGCCTCAGGCCACTGTGTGTGCACGTGGCCGACAGGCATGCACGCAGCCCACAGGCGTGCCCACAAACACTGCTCCCCACCCCGCTCACCCTGCCCGGGGCGCACTCACCATCAGTCCTCGGTTGGCATCACCCGCAGCCCTAGGGCACTCTGTGGGCCTATTCCCCCGGGAGGCCCCGTTTCCCAGGCACTAAGGCTCTGGGTGAGTGCGGCACACACCCAGCCTTGAATTCCATCCTGAGGACCTGGCTTTGGGCCCTTGGGGGACCCTGAGCAGTGACACAGCCTCAGTCTCTTTGTCCGACACGTGGCCTGACCACAGCCCCTCCTCCCACAGAGGCTCTGACGTCTGGTGAGGTCACACACGCCAAGGGCACGCACCACACCCGGCAGACACTATGACTGAGTGCCACCACCACCATCACCCCCGATGTCACCACCCAGCCCTGCAGGGGGCCGGGCTCCAACGGCCCTGGAGGGGCAGACCGTGGCGGCACAGAGGTGCTGTGATTCTGTCATCAGAACCGCTGCGGACAGAGTATTCCAAGCACCTGCCACGTTCCA
The DNA here is from genome assembly GCA_935064755.1 of Tragelaphus eurycerus. Lineage (NCBI taxonomy): Eukaryota > Metazoa > Chordata > Mammalia > Artiodactyla > Bovidae > Tragelaphus > Tragelaphus eurycerus. The sequence continues at coordinate 76,861,715 of CAKXYN010000001.1, read as the reverse complement.
GGTACTGCGACAGGCACCATGACACGCGAGTCTCCTTAGGATGATGCCCACTTTACAGACATGGAGACTGAGGCTCAGAAAGCCGAGCGACACGCGGGCCTCATGGCAGATGGTGCAGAAAGGTGCAGAGCAGACCATAGCTGGGGGTGGACAGGGGACAGAGGCCATTTCTCAACCCCTCCGCTGGCTCAGTTCCCAATTTAGGAATCCGGGCAACCCACGCTGAGAACTCAGGTCATTAGTGGTGGCCCCGCCAGTCGGCGCCGCTCACAGCACTGCATTACCTGGGAGCGGCTGGAACACGCCCTGGTTCTCCACCTCCACCACCAAGTCGAAGTGGGAGCAGTCGCTCAGGGTGACCACGTTGTCGGCCCCGCCCGGCATGAGGCCGTGGATCCTGAGGGGCAGCTCCAGGCTCTGGCCCACGCGGGCCTCCACTGGGCACGGGGTGAACTCCATGCCACTGGGCTCGATCACGTACACCTGCAGGACAGGGTTGCGGGGGTGTGGGTGTGGTCAGCCTGCTACACAGAGGAGGAAGAGCCGCTGCTCGGCTTTCCTGATTCCTGCGTGTGGGCACTCAGGACCCACTGGTGAGAAGCCTGAGCTTGGTGGACACGACGCTTTGTGCAGGGGGCAGAGAGACGTTCAGGGCAGAGATGCAGAGAAGGCTTCCCTGGGAAGGTGACGTATGAGCTTGACCTGGGAGCGTGTCAGAGACGGCCAGACCCAGTCTGGCTGAAGAGAGGGTCTGTGCAAAGGCCCTGAGGCATGTACAGCTCAGCGCGTCAGAGGGAGGTAAAGAAGAGGGGAGCACAGAGTGAGAGGCATCACCGGCGTCAACACCCAACAAAACTGCCCACACACCAAGCTCCGTTCCAAGAGCAGGACGAGCTCACCCCATCCTCTCAGCCTCCTTGTCAACAAGGTCACCAGTGTCTCTGCCCGACAAGGAACCTGCTCTGGGGGGTGAGAGCCTGCCTGGCTGCAGCAGGGTGAGTCTGGGCCAGGCGGACAGCCCCGGAAGCCAGGTTCCGACCACTGCACACACTGCTGGGCTGCGAGCGGGCTCTGGGCTCCGGGGGGTGGGCGGGGCACATTCACCAAGATGAATCAGCCTGTGGCCACAGATCATCCAAACACTTGGAAGCGATGCTACAGTTAAGTTGTCTCGCCTACAACTCTCCTTACATGAGAGTTAGGGCTTCCCAGGAGGCGCTAGTGGTAAAGAACCCATCTGCCACTGCAGGAGACATAAGACACACAGGTTTGATCCCTGGGTCGGGAAGATCCCCTGGAGGAGGGCATGGCAGCCCACTGCAGTATTCTTGCCTGGAGAAACCCATGGACAGAGGAGTCCGGCTGGCTACAGTCCATGGGGTTGCAAAGAGTTGGACATGATAGAAATGACTTAGCACACACATGAGAGGTAGATGGATGTTTAGGTAGGTGTGTGTGGATCGAAATAAAAAGACGAGGACCACCTGGGCATTAATGTCCCAAATAGTGTAGAAGGCTGGGGCTGGACACGCTACGTATGGAGCTTCCGTTCTGGCCCTAAATGAGTGATAAAAGCAGCTGAGATCAGGGTCAGGCGGTCAGGAAAGAGCTGGGGTCAGGAGGCCACCAGGCGGGGCTGTCCAGGGGGTCACTCCCACCTTCGGCCGTCACTTGGGACATTACTTGGGACGGATGCCAGGTGTAGGGTCCCTGTCGGGGGGACTCCTGACTTGGATCTGAACAGGAATCAGAGGAAAGGAGCAGGCCAGTCCTGGGTCTGGGGGCTTCCTCTCCCTATGAATTTACAGCCCAGCACCCGGCAGCCTTTCTGACGCAGAGTCCTGGCTTTCGGGTCGGAGGCCTTCTGGAATGACTCCTTTGAGCGTCTTGTGTTTCTGAATCCTCTGCCCTCCCTTTGGGATCCCGGTGGTCCCACCCCTGCCTGGTGTGGGATGGGATGGCTGCCTCCCGGGTCTGTCCATGACCTCAGGGGCCAGGCTGGACCTGACCCCTGACCCCCATCACCAGAATCCCAGCCAAGGTCAAGACTGATGACTAAGGGGTGTTTCTGAATTAAGCCTGAGGCTGGTTAAGACAGCGGCTCTGATCACTCCCCAGGCCGCCCTGCGATCGCCCCGACCCGAGCCTCACCTTCATCTCGCCGAAATGCAGCGGGTTCTGCACGTCGTGTGCCTGGATCACACTGACCCCCGTGTCACTGCCTGTGGTCATCACGCCCTTGACAGTGACCGTGGCCACCACAGAGCTTGAGGAGGACCAGCTGAAGTTCCCGCTGCCACCGTGGGCCTGGGGAGGGAAGGCATCATCGGATCAGCCCGCCCGCCCTGCCCCTCCATCTGCCCCTCCATCCCTCTCCCTCTCACACCCTCGCTCACACGCGTTGGCATTGCGTCACCACGTGCAGACACAAGGCACCGGCCAACGTCCGGCTGGCACCACCCCCACCCCTCGCTCTCCCCGCCCTGTCTCTTTCTGGTCCTCGTATCCCACAGACCTCTGACACACACGGGTATGCCCATGCCCCTGAGAGTGGCCCCAGGACCCAGGGGCACCTCCTGAGCTCAGGCTGCAGTGGGAAGACCCTAGCCACAGGGTCATGGCGTCCCTGCCCCTCCTGCACAGACCCTGCCCGCTCCAGTCATCTGCCGTCAGGTCAAGGACAGCCCAGCAGCCTCCGTGTCAGGGGCCACCACCCCGAACCCTAGAGGGGCTGGGAAGGGTGCCACAGCCGAGGGAAGGGACAGCGGGCCCCAGGGCACACGCAGGACACTGTTCGCACTGCTGGGAGACAGGGGGTGGATGGCACGCGGCCCCCACGAGCCCCAGCCCAAAGGGCCCTGGGCCCTGCCACTGACACTGGGGTGACACGTGAACTTCAGAGACCAAGAACACCAGACATGCGACGGAGTTGGAGACGTCTGCCCCGCTAATTCCAAGGTTTTCTCTAAAGATATTTACACTGCTCCCAGAAAGCAATTATTTTTACGAAAAATAAAAACCACATGTGAAAGTTAAATCCATGCTCAGGCCTTTCTTCATCGTGTTTTCTTTTCTATTTTAAAGATTTTTTCCTAATTACCAAAATACCCTGCTGTGATAGAAAACCTTGGAAGATACAGAAAGCATAAAGACTTTGATTTCAAATTCTTTCAACCAATAGAAGGTGATTTAACAGAAACAGAATGAAGTTAGAGCTTCAACACATGGAAACACCCAAAGAAAGTCACCCAGACGGGGTCTCCCAGTTACCTTTATCGTGTACTGATAGGCGCCTGCCTTTGGTTGCCATGGAAATGTCAAGATGCTCGGATGAAGGGTGATGGGGCTGTGGATTTCCACCTCCTGCTGGTTCCACACAGGCACCCGTAACGTGTGGACCCCTCCATCCTGCAAGGGGGCGAGGGAGCCACACGCCAGCATGACAACCAGACCCCTGCCCCTCCCCTCAGACTGTGGGGGAGTGGGAAGGAAGGTGCCGGGCACCCTGCAGCCTTCTTTGTCTCCATGGAGACGGCTTTCGGTGGCTCCTCAACAGCTCGAGTCAGCACTGCTTGGCTGCATTCTCATGGCACATCCCACGGCCGGGCTGGCCATGGTCGTCCCCACTTTACGGATGGGGAAACCGAGGCATGGGACACGAAAGCCACTCGCCCAGAGCCCCCAAAGGAGAACTGGCCTCTTCGGTAGGAACCTCTGCCTGGTCCCCAGGCCACAGAGGCCTCCACTAGGCCCAGGAGAGGTATAGTAAGAAGGTGAGAATCCCCACACCAAGCTTCCAATCAGTAGCATCTGCTCCCACCGAAACCAACTGGCCTTTCCAAAATGGGTGGAAATTTTAAAACTCTGAAGGACCCAAAACAGCCAAAGACACTCATGGGTCCCAGTCCATGTGTCCCATGGACTGCACAGCTGTGCATGTGTCCCATGCACAGCTGTGCATGTGTCCCAGCGCACAGCTGGACACATGGGCCCCAACAAGGGTTTCTAAACCCAGTCCCAGAGGTGAGGGCTTGCTTTTTCAGGAGCCAGCAAGGGGCAGAGGAAGGGGGCTCTGGTCCACGACAGGGACAGAGGACAGGGGACAGGAAAAAGCCAAAGCCCCCACACCAGATGCCACTGGGAGCCTAGAGTAGGAAAGACCCCCACGGCACCCGTGACAGCGCTGAACTCCTGGGGCCCCGACTCCTCCGGCTCATGTCCACCCTGCAGAGGGCCCAGGGGTGGCCCAGGGAGATGCCAACTTGCCTGGTCCACCACAGAGGTAAGGGCCGCCTCGATGACCGTCTGGCCCCTCTTTGTCGCCCTGACATGATGGTACGACCCATTCTGGGAAGAAGCCAGCACCTCAAAGAACTCCCCAGGGAGCACAGTTTCAATGCGGATGTTCTAGAAGGCAACGCAGGATGGTGAGAGGAGATTCAGAGACAACTCAGGGAAGTCAGAACACAGGAAAGAAGCCACATGGCCCCCAAAGAGCAGTCAGGCCAGACTGATGAGCCACACGAAGCCCGGGATCTGAGCTCTGAGCTCCGAGCCTCAGCCCCTCCATGCGTGACCCGACGAGCTGGTGCTCAGGAACGCAAAGCCACAGTGGCTCTCGGACCCCATGGTCCCAAGAAGGAAACCACCAGATACAGAGAACAACAACGGAATCCCTTAGAGGCAACTTCCCCCGAAAATGGTGATGGAGTGGGTACAGTAACACAAGGAAGGTGGTGGCTTCTGCCAAGTGGGCCGAAGGGAAACCTCAGGGCCCACAAGGAAGGTCTGGATACTTTCAGGATCCTGGGAATTGCTCACAAAGGAACAAAGGCGGCCAAGACGCCTCTCCGTCTGCCCGTCTGTGTGAAGCTCTTTCCAGAACCAGGAAGCTACTGGGCTTGGCCTCAGTCGAGGGGCCTCTGGACACTTCACAGGCATTTCTGGCCCTGAGCTGCTGTAGGGCCGGGAAGGATGGATCCTCAGTGGTGAGGTCCCTGGGCTAACAAGGAGGGAGCAGGAGGGCAGATGGTAGACGCCACCCCAGCCACCATCACCGCCTCTGTGACCCTGCTGCCTGCGGCCTCCTCTCCCTACTCCAACCCTGATGGGAGCGCAGCCTTAGGATGCAGACTCGGGCTCACGGGGCCCTGAGATGCCCGAGGTTCCCCATGACAGGGTTTCCCAGGGATCCAGCAGTACTGTAAGAAGCCCCCCAACTCAGCCCGCCTGCTAGGGGGCCCTGTGATTTGAGGCAGCTCTTCAGGCACCTTCCCCAGGAGATGTACCCCTGCACCCCGAGCCAGGCCCGCAGGGGACTCACGTCCGACAGGTAGACCTTGTTGCCAGACTTGTCCAGCACTTCGACGGTGATTTCGTACAGACGGCCAGTCTCAAGCACCCACCTGCCACCAGGCTGGACCATGAACCCTACGGAAGAGGCAGGCGCACAGAGTCTCAGCACTGGGGTCACAGGGGCCGGCAGCTCAGGACGAGGGCAAACCAGGCCGCGTGAGCACCAGGGCCACAGCCGCTCCACTGCACGCCTCCCGGGGAGGGACTAGCACCCGTGATTGGCAGATCTAATGCCCACAGCAGCCCTGAGCCCTCAGAACCCGAGCTGACCTCAGGTGCCCCTGGACCCAACCCAAACATGTGCTCCTGGTTGCTCCATTTAAACTTGACCTTATCCATGGTGGGCCCAGCTCTGACCCACAGTGAGTCTCCACACTGAATCCACAGTAGGTCTGCACTCTGAGTGCACAGTAGGTCTACACTCTGATTTCACAGTGAGTCTGCACTCTGAATCCACAGTAGGTCTGCACTCTGAGTGCACAGTAGGTCTGCACTCTGAATCCACAGTCTGCACTCAGAGTGCACAGTAGGTTTACACTCTGGGTGCACAGTAGGTCTGCACTCTGCGTACACAGTGAGTCTGCACACTGAATCCACAGCAGATCCACACTCTGGGTGCACAGTAGGCCCACACTCTGGGTGCACAGCAGGTCTGCACTCTGAATGCACAGTAGGTCTGCACCCTGAATCCTCTGTAGGTCTACACTCTGAGCACTGCCCCTGGGCAGCCCCTGGGCCCTGATTATGCTCCTCTGGGTCCTCTGTGGCTGAGAATTCCTCCCCTCCTCTCTAGGCCTCCAGCCTTCCCCTCTTTCCCTCCAAGACATCTCGCCAGCGTCCGCAGCCATGGTGCGGTCTGTGCAGAGCCCATGTATAAAGCCAGGAGACAGAGCCCTCCCCACTCTACTCTCTCTGTCCTGCTTCTCTCCCTGAAGAGCTGGCTACCTGCTGGAATTTGGCCCAGCCTCCCTCTGCTTGTCCTGTACACAGACGAGGGAAGGACAGAGGACAGGGTGGTAGCTGATGTCCCAGGCCTCCCAGCCAGCAGATCTGGCCAAAGTGAGGCCATTTTCTGGGGGTTGTTGCTTTTATCTGACTCTACCTCCTGTAATCCCAGACAACCCAGGACATGCACACTCACCTAGGTACCCAGGCTCCACCACGTAGATTGTGCTGTTGGGTAACCGGGAAGCTCCCTGCATGCGGATGCCTGGATTTTGAATTAAGGAGCAATGAACAGGCTGGCAGGCTTCGGTTTGGCTCCTGCGGCTCCGTCATTGTCAACATCACACAGGCAGAAGCAAGGATGGAAGGGCTCCTGCTCGAGGCCTGCAGAACACAGGTCTTCCAGGATCGGCGGCCACAGGGCACCTCCTCCACTCAAAAGGGGGCCTCTACCGGGAACCTGAAGACCGCCTAGGGCACGTGAACCAGTCCGGGACACATGATAGCCCACACGCTGGTGTAGGAACAGCCTAGGCCAGGCCCCTAGGATGAGACCAGAGAAAAGTTCCAGAGGTGGGGAGAGGGGCTCAGCCCCAGCCACCGCCTCCACCTCGGAGCCTCTCCAAGGAGTCCTGCACGGAGGTGAGCCATTCTGCCGAGACACGGTGCTATTTTGGTCCTTTTTGATTTTCAGACCTTGAGGGGAAACAGGGCTATTTTTAGTCTTGCCAAGGTTTCAGGGAGAAAAGTGACTTGACTTCCAAACAGCACGTCTGTGCAAGACACACAGGTGCAGGCGTGCCATCCGGGAAAAGGATACTCTTGTGGCCGAGGACCAGGCTACTCTGTCCCAGCTGCACAGCGGTGACCGTCGACGTGTCCTGGGCCAAGACCGCCACAGGCCGGCTCGGGGTTCCCTGCGGGTCCCAGACGTTGTTCAGAAGCTGTAGCTCATACTGATCGGAGGGCATTGAGAGTTCTGGCCACCCAGAAACAGGGATGAGCAAAGCGGGAGGAGAGAGCCAAGACAGGAAATATTAAAAGTCAACGTCATTCTCCCCCACCCCACCCCCACCACTGCAATCCCTGGACCCTGCAGTCAGTACAGATGCTTGATTTTTTTTTATTTTTGCCTAATTTTTTTCCAACACTTTCCATTTTAATAGTATTCTGCATGCCTGTGGACAAAGCTGACACTCTCTATGTATCTTCAGAGGCAACAGTTTTCTGTGGATGCCATGAGCAGCTTTTTTCTCTTTTTTTAAATTAAGCACAGCCTCTGACTCAAACTGCCAGCATCTGGCAGGATACCAACATCAGAGCCTTTTCTGCTTGTCACAGAAGTGATGCTGCTTCTGCACTGAGGGGCCCAGGGCAGGGCTCACTGGACCTGGCCATCTTCCGGAGGTCTGCAAAGAGATGCTTGTCTATGGTGCCCCATTGGGTTTCAAGAGATGGGTCTATAATTTGTAAAGAATTCTCTCTCTTGCTGTCTGACCATCCACTGTTTTTCTTCTCTGTGTCCCGTTGTGGAAGAGAACTCACCCAACCTGGGCCAGGATGGAAAACAGTTTCCCTGGGAAATAATGGGTCCTACAAACCCATAACCTTGGGGTCTAACCTTCACTTGCACCTCACCCTTTTCATCCCACGACGCCCCTGATACCCTCACGTGAGCACTGGGGGACCTGCAGAAATCAAGACCGGAAGCTTGCTAGGGGCCCCTCAGCAGCGGGCAGCAGACCACAGGGAGCAGGACCACGCGGACACGCCCTCTCCACCATCTGTAGGACTTCCTATCAGACAGCCCACTCCCCGAGCCTGTGTGTGAGTCCCAGCTCCAGCCCTCCAGAGAGGGACCACAGTCAGCTTCCCCTCTCACCACCGCGTCCCAGGTGCAGGCTGCCCCGGGAGGCGCCCAGGACAAGGATCCGAGAGGCGTTTCAACCAGAACATCCTTCAGGACTCCCAGGAATTCTGCAGGGGGGCGGGGGTGGGCAATGTGCCCATCTCCTGCCCTGGGGTACCAGTTGTGTGTTCCAATAAGTCCCCAGGAATTTGCCCTGGAGCAGAGTATTCTCAAAGTGTGTTCCCTGGACCATCAGCAGCACCTGGGAAGCTGCAAATAATTGGCCCCATCCCAGGCCCACTGAACCAAACTCAGGGAGCAGGGAGGAGACTGCAGGGGAGGGACGGGCACAGGCCTGGCAGGGGATTCTGACACGCCTGGAACAGAGAAGCCCTTCCAACCCACACGGCCCACTTCCGGTCCACACGGCCCAACAGTGGCCGAGACACTTGCAAAGGACACACCCAGGGATGAAACCACAGCTGCAGTGCGTGGAGGACTGCTGCTGTGGTCTAGTCACTCAGGTGTTTCTGACTCTTCTGCAACCCCATACACTATAGCTTGCCAGGCTCCTCTACCCATGGGCTTTCCCAGGCAAGAATACTGCAGTGGGGTGTCATTTCCTCCTTCAGGGGGTCGTCCCGATCCAGGGATCAAGCCCACGTCACCTGCAGCAGCAGGCGGATTCTTCACCGCTGAGCCACCAGGGAAGCCCCGCTTCAAGGAAGCATCATAACAAAAGAATAAGGCAACGCTGCTCACTGAGCAACATCGCTTGGTGCTACTTTAGAAGCACCAGTTCCCTCCCTTGTTTAAGGTTCTCCAAACGAAAAAGGCCCTTTGTGGGAAATAAATAAACTGGCTCTGGAAGGATCTTGCACAACAAGATGTAACCCTATTTACAAAGCCCCAGGACAACGAAAATCTGGGGCTTGCCTGGTGAATCTCTTCAGCACCTCCTCTATCGCAGGACCTTGCTACTTGTCAGAGCTCCTGAGCAGGAAGGCTTTGCGGACGTGAAAGGTGCTTGTCCATCCACTGGTGGAGGAGGTTGTTCCTGGGCCCCAGCCCAGCCCAGCTACCACTGCCGAGGGCAAGAGGCCAGCCCCAAGGGTGCCGTTCCGTGGCCAGGAGGGCAGCCGGGCTCTGACCCCCCTCAACCCTGGCTGATCCTCCAGACGTGCTTCTGATCACCAGAACCCCTACCCGCACCCCGTGTGGGCTGCAGGGATGACCACGGAGCTCCTGGGGAGGTGCATCCGAGCCCAGGACGATGAGAAGCACTCGGCTGTGCCTCTGAGCCCAGACCTGCAGGCAGCCCAGTGCACACTCGCTCTGGGCAGCCACGGCTCAGGGTCCAGTGGGTCCTTTAATAGCTGCGTCTTGAACTCAGGACCCCCTGCTCCACACCCATCCATCTTTCCACCTCAGCCCAATTTACCCCAGGAATTTCCAGCAGTCCTGTCACCGAGGTGTCCTTGGATACCCTGTTCCTCAGCCAGCACATCCTCCCCACGTCCTGTTCTCACAGTTGGTTACTGCGCCAGGCAAGCCTGCGACGCCAGCATCATGCAGTGAGGACCTAGTAGGGCCTCATAGACACTCCTCTTCTGGGCCCCTCGCCCCCTTCACCTGCCCCACTGCAGGGTCACTGGAGCCCCAGGTGGGGGGCCCTGGGCCGCCCCCCAGCCACTGTGGTCCCCCTAGCAGTGCCCACAGACAGAGCAGGGGCTCCATAAACAAACAGCCTCGTGAGAAAGCAAGCCACCACTCAGTGGAGGAGGGAATGGCCACCCACTCCGGGCTTCTCACCTGGAGAGCCCTAGGAAGACAGCACACGGTGCGTGGGGTTGCAGAGTCGGACATGACTGAGTGACTAACGCCCTCACTTACACTGTCACTTAACGGAAGGCAGACGTCAGGAAATGAAAGTAGGAAAGAAAAGGAGGAACACTGCATTTTGAAGGAAGAAAGACTGAGAGAAAACCTGAAGAACGGATCTGGGGTAACTGCCCTCTGGGTGTCATTCTCTGAGCCTTCTGCGGGACGCCATGCAAGACTGGGGCTCGCCGAGACCCAGGTCCCCTGTCACGACGCCGTCCCCCTGACCTCCCTGTCTGGCAGCCCGTTAAAAATGACAGCAATGTGAATTCTATGTCAATTAAAAACAACCCATCCAAAAAAAAAAAAAAAAAATGGACAATGCGTTTCCACCCAGATGTCTTGTTCACAGGGGCCCGGTGCTGGCTCCTCCCCGTCTGTCCTCCCCTAGCATCTGTCTGGAAGGCACGCCAGCCCCGGCGCCGGTGCCATCAATCATGCAGGTGTGTTTATTTTTAGAGGCATTTTCCATCTCATTACCCTACAGATGCAAGGGAGGCAGCTTAACCGCTTCCTCTCCGGGTCTAACTCTCCTGGGTTCCATTCTCTGATTGGTACCGGAGGTCAGTGCCCAAGCCCCAGAGTCCTCTGGGGGTCTTGGGATGCGCTGTCCATCAGACACTGAAGGGTAAGCTGTGAAGTCCACTGTATTAAATCTCCCCCAACCTCCCTGGTAGGGGCACGCCTCTCCACCCTCATCCACCCCTGCGAACAGGCCACCCGCCCTGCCCTGGGAGGACAGAGAGCCGTTGTCGTGCTCCCCCAGGGCCGGGATGCCCCGAGCCTGCAGGTACGGTATTACAGGCGAAGGACTGGCAGCCCTGTGACTGCCGGGCGTCTGTGCCTCGGCTTCCTTGTCCGTAAAACAGGGTAGTACTGAGACCCACGTCACAGCGTTGCTGGGTCATAACGTGATAAGCACGACACCAAGGAAACGCTCACCACGGTCAGACGTCTCCAGACCGCCTCCATCCGGTCACAAGCTGCTTTTCGACAGTGCGCAGGGGGAGGCAGTGTTGTCAAGAACCCCCCAGGTGCCCTCTGGCCTTTTGACCTGTTCCCACCGTGCCCCGCCTGAGCACTCAGGGGCAGGATCCCGAGAACTCCACCTCTGAGCCATCTCCCCGTCAAGAGTCTCAGAAGGCCACACCCGGGTCCTAAATCTGGGGGGCATGCCAGCCTCGGGCCAGGACCCCGCCCAGCTTTGTACACACCCCGCCTCCACACTGACACACGCAGAAGAGCCAGATGCTGAACGCCCAGCACTCAGGGCTGCTCAGGACCCCCAGTCTCCTGCCCTTCAGCAGGGCACCCTGAGTGGGAAGAGCTGGCCCTTGAGGCCTTCCCAGGCCTGCAGTGCCTGCCACACGGTAATGACGGACCAGGCCCACCGCCCTGATCTGCAGACCCAGCTGCGGAACAGGCCCAGGCTGCTCCGACGTTGGAGCAGCTACACGCTTCCTAACTGCTGCCCTGCCTCACAGGCAGGAAGCCAGCAACTGGGGAGGGGCCTGCCCGGACACGCCTCGCAGCCCGCAGGCCTTGAATGGGACACTCTCGTACCCACGAGCCTGGACACCCTGGGCTCTGACCATGAAACTCGTGTAAACTAAACAAAATGATGGTGATGATGATGATGATGATGATGATAATTCTTAGCCGGCTTGGTGATGCATTAAGAACACTCGCCACCAAGAACGCATCACACGTACACAGCGCTTTAGAGCTTCCGGAACAAATCCACAATAATTCATCCATCGTGCCCTCGACACAGGCAGAAAGGCCCTGAGGGCTCCGGCAGAGACACTGAGCCCTAAAGCAGGGCAGTGCCTTGTCCAGGCCGCCCAGAAGTCAGTGCCAGGCCAGGAACAAAACCCGGTCTGGCAGGAGCTCGTGGCTTCTGACATTCTTCAAACAAAGGGCTATAAACCCCCAAAGACTGAAAGCAGGGTCTCAAGGAGATGTTTGTTCACCTCTGCTCACAGAGGCACTATTTTTAATAGCCAAGAGGCAGAAGAAACCAAGTGTCCATCAAAGCATGAATGCCCAAAATGTGGTCTATACAGACAGTAGACCCGTACTCAGCCTGAGAAGGAGGGACATCGTGACGCCTGCCACAATCCAGACAGACCGTGAGGACACTCTGCTCGGTGAAATAAGCTGGCCACAGAAGGACAGACACAACACGACTCCACTTACATGAGGTCCCGAGAGAAGTAGGGTTCATGCAAACGGAAAGTACCAGGGTGCCTGTCAGGGGCTGGAGAAGGGGGCTGGGGAGCTAGTGCATAAAGGGCTCAGGGGAAGACGAGGAAGTTCTGGAGATGACGGTGGCGATAGCTGTACAACAATCTACCGATAGGTGTGATCAACGTCACTAAAACGCACCCTTAAAAAATCGCTAAAGCGGCAAGTTCCACATCGTGCCTATTTCACCATGATAACAAGGCCACCTGAGCGCAGCGCTGAGCGAGGACCCACCTGTGATTTTCCCTTGCCTGATCTTCTGCACCCTGAAGCGGATGGATGTCCCCACCAAGAGGTAGACGTCGTAAGCCGGGTTCAGAAGGATGTTCTCCAAGATCAGCAGCCTGACCTCCGCGGGGTGGACGTTCTAGCGTGAGGAAGAGAGAGAAGGGGAGGTGAGCCCGAGTGGGGGTCGGTGTGGGCGAGAGACAGAACCTCTAGGGCTTCTCAGTCTGTTCACTGAAGGAGCTGAGGCTGAGAAACCCAGGCATCACCTTGGGACGTCCCAAGCCCCAGGGGGCCTGTGGGAGAGGGGCAGGCGATCAGAGGTCATTGCCAAAATACCCCGAGCACAGCACTTTACAGCGTGCAGCCTGCAGGTCAGTTTTAAATAATAAGAAGTACAGAGAAGAACGAGGAGCCAGGAGCGATGGCTATGGAGACAGAGGTGCCAGGGGCTCGGGGGCTCCATGCAAGAGACCCAAAGGCCGGGGAGGTGGGGAGCCGGCTCGCAAACCTGAGGAGGAACAGCCGTGTTCTGACGAGCACCCACTGTTCAGGCCACTCCTGCCACCCCGCCTCTCATCCCCATCCAGACTCCCTCCTCAGGAAGCATCATGACAGACTCTGAAATCGGGGGCAGACCACCTGCATGGAGTCCGGGGCGCCACCGGGTGATCAGACTCTATGGGGCCTGCACCTTCCATGGTCTTGGAGCTGCCCGTCACCCCACACATTGGGGAAAATGGAGGGCAAAGCAAGGGATCCTTATCCACAGACATGCAGACATGTGCTCCCTGGAGGACAAGCAGTGGTCATCCCTGGATGCAGGCCAGTTCTGCATCTGTCTGTACATCTCTTTGGGCTTTCTACTGAACCAGCTCTGACATGTTCCATGCATCCTCGCTTAACAAGAAGTTAAGGTTCCCATTCCTGGTGATGATGTAGGAAGACCCTGCGCTCACTGCCTCCCACGCACACATTGCATCTACAGCTACATATGCAACAATTTCCTCTAAAAAAAACCCTAAAAGCTGGCAAAGCAACCTCTTCACACGGGACAAACAGCAGGGAAACCACATCAAAGTGACTAGGATCCCGGGACAGTCTCATCATAAACCTCACCCCTCGTAGAGACCACATTCACAGGGAACCCCAACCCGAGGCTTCTCACATCAGGCTCCCCACCTTTTAAGACCAGCGCCTGAGAGATGAGCCCCCAGAACATTTGGTCTTAAAGACCTGAGTCGGGGCCTTCCCTGGTGGCTCAGAGGTAAGGAATCGGCCGGAATCTGCAGGAGACATGGGTTTGATCCCTGATCCGGGACTACCCCACACGCCACGCAGCCACCAAGCCCAGGCACCACAGCCACGGAGCCTGTGCTCTGGAGCCGGGGAGCGGGAGCTCCTGAGGCTCACACACCTACAGCCCCTGATCTGCAGAGAGAAGCCACTGCAGTGAGAACTGCGCACTGCAAGCAGACAGTAGTCCCCGATCTCTGCAACTGGAGAAGAGCCCGCACAGCAGTGAGACCCAGCACAGCCACAAATCAACACATGCAGTTGTGAAAAAAAAAAGACCAGAGGGGCTGTGGGGACTGGCAGACGTCCCTGAAGGGCCCGGCTGTGCAGAAGCCTACCGCCCGGGGCCCAGAGCAGGCACAGCCCGTGGAAAGTGCTCAGGGAATTCCCTCGTGGTCCAGTGGGTTAGGACTCAGCACTTTGGCTATTGAGGGCATGGGTTCAATCCCTGGTTAGGGAGCTAAGATCCTGCAAGCCGTGTGGTGGGACCAAAATATCAGAAAGGAAGGAAGGAAAGAAAAAGAAAGGAAGAAAGGAGATGCTCAGATGTGACGTGACAGAGACTCATCGCCCACTGGGCTCATTCCGGCCAGCGGACCCTCGCTCGGCCATGTCCCGGAGCTCAGACCACCCCCTCCCCAGTGCCCCAGTTCTCATATCCCCACCTGGCTTTGTAGCTACCACCCAGGAAACACGCCAGATCACCACATGCTGGGGGCTGAGGTGGGGGTGCTGAGCTCCTGGGTCCCACAGGACAGTTACAATTGGCGAGACCGTTCCTGGCAGGACCCCAGCCCAGGACATGCAGAGACAGCAGACCGACATGCCCAACCTTCCTGGGAAAGAGGCCGGTCGGCCTGCCCAGAGGGGCCCCCAGAGAGCTCTTGGGGTGGGGGGCGGCACCGCCACACCCCAGCCTCAGTCGAGCCCACCTGGCTCTTACAGAAGCGGGGGGGCACCCATCTCCAGGGCCCTGACTTTGGCAGCTGCTGCCGGACGACACGTCTCCACACCCAGCTCTGGTGCCCAGACACGGGCTCTCGGGTTCCACGGGACTGGAACCAGCCAAGAGTGTTCTTAACCAGCTACCACCCCCAGCGCACAGCAGGAGGCAGCGCACCCTGGAAGCTGATCTTTCTGGAAAGCAGCCACCGGTTGGGGCTCAAGGCCAGGGCACAGGGTGAAATGGAGGGACCGCCTTGGGGGTGCAGCGATGCCGGCGCTGGCTCCCCAGCCACCCATTGCCAAGCATGGCTCACAGCAGACCCTGGTCCCCGCACGGCATCTCCTCTCTGCTAGCAGACACGCCAGGGGCCCGTGCGTCCAGATGCCGCCCCAGAGAACAGGGCCGCCCGCGCCCACCTTGTACACGGCCTCCTGAATGCGCGCCTTGAGCTTGGAGCTGCCGGTCTTCAGCCCGGACACCAGGATGGTGTCGCCCTGCTTGGCTGCCTTCTCCATCTCTGAGATGTACGATGGGGGGATGTAGGTGGACTCCAGGAATGTCAGGATGCTGGAAAAGGAGCGTGTGCTCAGCCCTGACGTGTGGAACCAGGAACCTCACACATTCCCTCTAAGTGCCTCCTCTGCGTGCTGCCCGGCACCACAGAAATGACCCAGTGGGTGTTGCCTAGAAAACCGTCCCCAGAACGTCCTGTCTCAGAACTTCCAGCGTCCCTGGGAACACCCGGGCCCTCAGTCCCTGGCCCGGCCCTTGGTCTGCATGAAGCCTGGGAACCTGCATTTTATAAACATCCAGCTGTGATTGTGATCAAAGGCAGCACTGAAATCTGAGGACCGTCCACGTAGCTGGGGGCTTCCCTGTGGCTCACACGGTAAGGACTCTGTCTGTAATGCAGGAGACTTGGGTTTGATCCCTGTGTCGGGAAGATCCCCTGGAGGAGGGCATGGTAACTCCACTCCAGTATTCTTGCCTGGAGAATCTCAGGGACAGAGGAGCCTGGCGGGCTACAGGCCCGCCTGTAAGCCCCCCATCTTGTTCATTCTCCCCAAGATCTGCCAAGTGCTGCAATGATTCATTTCCTCATCGTTTCACAAGGTATTATGTGCTGAAATTTGTTTTCTTTGCATACAGAAGAGCTTTGGTTCTTTTTATCATTTTTTATTTTTCAGAGGATAATTACTTAACAATATTGTGAGGGTTTTCGCCATACATCCGCAAGAATCAGCCACAGGTATACAGACGCCCCCTCCCCACCCCACCCCTCCAGGCTGTCACAGAGCACCAGGTCTGGGGTCCCCACATCATGACTCCCACTGGCTATCGACTTTGCATATGGTAATGTACACGCTAAGTCACTTCAGTACTGTTGTCTTTGTGACTATGCGACTCTTTGGACTGTAGCCCACCAGGCGCCTCTGTCCATGGGATTCTGCAGACAAGAATACTGGAGGGGGTGTCCTCTCCTCCTCCAGGGGATCTTCCCCACCCAGGGATCAAACCTGTCTCTTACATCTCCTGCACTGGCAGGCGGGTTCTTTGCCTCTAGCGCCACCTGGGAAGCCAAAGAATGCTGGAGCGGGTTGCCACACCCTTCTGCAGGGGGTTTTCCCGACCCAGGGGTGGAATCCGGGTCTCGTGCGTCGCAGGCGGACTCTACAGCCTGAGCCACCGGCTGCATCTGCGTCTGTGTCAGGGCTCCTCTCTCACAGCGTCCCGCCCTCCTCCTCTCCCCGTGTTCACAAGTCTGTCGTCTGTTTGTCTGTCCTGCACGTAGGATCATCAGTACCATCTTTCCAGATCCCATGTGTGTTCATAGACGATATTCGTCTCTCTCTTCCTGACTCACTTCACTCTGTATAACAGGCTCTAGGTTCATCCACCTCCTTAGAACTGACTCAGATGCGTCCCTTTCTACAGCTGAGTCACACTCCATTGTGTGTACGCCCCACGACTTCCTTATCCATCCCTCTGGCGATGTACATCTAGCTTACTTCTATGTCCTGCTGCTGCTGCTAAGTCGCTTCAGTCGTGTCCAACTCTGTGCAACCCCATAGACGGCAGCCCTACTTATCGTAAATAATCTTATGCTGAATTGAATAAAAGTCCAGGACACTCTGGTTCCAACTCTCCTAGCACACTTGGACTCAGCTCACACCCAGTGCTGTCAGGGGCCGCTGTCAGGGCAGGAAACGGGGCAGCCGGCAAATCCTGAACACCTAGTGTGTGCTGGGCCTGTCGATGGGCTCTCCTCCCGTCAACGTGCTCCCCACCCAGCACCCCTGGAGGCAGGCATGGTCACGCCTCCATCTGCTGGAGAAGGAAGGTGGTGCTCAGGTGGTCACAGTCTTTGACGATGGCCACAGGCAGGACACGACAAGGCCAGGACTGGGCGCCAGGTCTCGCTGACCTAATGCCTGCACTCTGGGCTTACAAGACAGCAGGAGTTCCAGAGCTCATCATTCAGGAGATGGAGGCTGACGGCCCAGCCCCCAAAGAGCTCTGAGCCAGGAGGGCAACTGGCTTACACAGTGTCAGGGTATAAGGGTGTCTGCCGTGGAAAGGGCCGTGAGCTGAGCCCCAGTGCTTCCTGCAGCCCTGAGCTGAACTTCTGAAAGTGTAAATAAGAGGTCAGACTCATAACTCCCCATAAAAAAGTTATTAATTGCAAGGGGGTAGAAAGCGACTTCAGAGTGGGGGACCTGGCAAACATCACCCTCCCCGAGGGATGACAGAGAACAGAGGCAGTGCTGCTTTGTGATAAGACGCAGAGAGAACGTGGAATCTCGCCTCTGGTGACGTTCCTGCAAAGAGCAGCGCTCTGGGGCTAATCAGAGGGAACGTCAGACAAACGTGGAATGTGGCAAGTTCTACAAAACATCTAGACTGCCATCTTCACGAGCCCCACCTCCCGGGAGTCAAGGGAGGACCAGGAAACTAGACCAAGTCCCCAGGCTGACGGAGACAAGGAGAGCCAGGACAGCTGGAGGCAGGGGCCCTGGGCTGCGTGTTTTGCTACAAACGGGGTAAACTGGCAAAACTTGAATGAGGTCTGGTGATTGCAGGCATCACTGTTATTAATTCCCTAACTGTGATGACTGTCTCGTTGATACGCAGGAAAATGTCGTAAGAGGTGGTCAACGCACAAGGAAATAATCGGGGGTCACAGCCCCCGGGCTGGCTGCTTGCTCTCAAATGGTTTGGGGAATCCACTTCCTGTACTGTACTCGCAACTTTTCTGCAGGTAGAAAATTGCTGCAAATCTTTAAAAAGTAAGTCTTCCTCCCCCCAAACTGCATTTAATATAGCACAACGCAATGCAACATTTTGTTGTTGTTTAATCGCTCAGCCGTGTCCAACTCTTTGTGACCCCATGGACTGCAGCACACCAGGCTCCTCTCTCCAAGGACTCGTCAGGCAAGAATACTGGAGTGCGTTGCCATTTCCTCCTGCAGGGGATCTTACCGACCCAGGGATTGAACCCACGTCTACGTGTCTCCTGCATTTGCCCGTGGGTTCTTTACCACTGAGCCACCTCCTATGAGGGGATATTAGCCCAGACTCTGGGAGCACACGAGTGCTGGCCAGCAGAACCTTCCGCTGGTGGAAACGCCCTGTCCAGTGCAGGCAACACCGGCCACACAGCTAACGAGCATCTGGTGGGGTCAGTGCATCAGGGACCGGAACCCCCATCTTCCCTGGTGTAAGTGTGAACGGCCAGGGTGGGGCCAGTGGCCGCCACACGGCACGGTGAGGATTCGCACAGACCAGAACAGTTCAAGTCCAGCTACACCTCTTACCAATCTGAGGCAAGCAGACAGGGGAACATAAGCCACACGGCTGTCAGGAGGACCGGCCAAGTCAAGATGAGGAGCAAGTCCATCTCACAAGGCGTCTGTCTGTCTGCAGTACTGGCCCCCCTGCCTCCTGTCCCACCCAGCACTGGTACAGGCGGCCTCCCGTGCCTGGAGGCTGTCACAGCTGGAGGGACCTCCCAGCTGGGACTGTTACCCACTCACCCCACCCTGGGGCCCTTCCCCAGCCCTCCCCCGGCACCCCATGACAGCCCCAGTTCAGTTATCAGGATGAGCTTTCTCTGCCACATCTGGACAGCCCAGCGCCCTGGACAACGGCCCCCAGAACACACCTTGGGACAAGGCCCCTGCACAGCTGCGCAAGCTGAACACTTTGATCAGTCCCGGGGCACGTCGGCTGGCAGCCTGGGAACCATCCTGGGCTCCTCGCTGATGAGGGTGCTAACAGTGATGATGAGGGTGAAAGCCCCCAGCCCACCCTCCCTCCCACCTCCCTCCGCCTCTTACCGGAGCGCGTTGTGGGTGTCTGAGTAGCCGTCAGCCTCCGTGTCCTTCACGATCGTCCAGTCAAAGACCAGCCCGGCCAGCGTGCTGAACGTGTTTCCTGCAGGAGCGGAGCAGAGGGTGGGGGGTGCACCCGAGTTAACCCCCCGGGGCCAAGGGGAGGGGCAATGGACTCGGCACCATCCCCCATGGAGGAGGGGGCACCACCTCCAGCCTCCCTTCTGGAGGGGAAACTGAGGCGTAAGGGATCAGGGCCAGGAGAGCGAGCGGGGCTGTGCCCCGTGAGCCTAGGTCTCCTGGGGACACACTGTCCCGCCTATGTGCCCACCATGCCTCGAGTGGGTAAGCGCTTTTCAGCCTAGACAGCGGCTCCTGAGACTGTGAGTCAGCCCCCCGGCCCCTCCCCCTGCTGGGAGAGGAACCCTGGCCGTCTGGTGTCACGTGCCCACCCTGTCTCCTCCCCGAGATGCCGAGACCCCCGGTCCTGGGTGGAGAAGGTGGGCCTCGTACAGCTGGCCTCTGCTCTGAAGCCCTGACTGCCGTCGGCACACCTTGGACCAGACGTGAGAACAGGCGGAACCCAGCACGTGAGTGGGCGATGCTTTCTGGAGGAGCAGGACCCAGGCCGGGTCTGAAACCCTCTACAAACACCTTCTCAAGGTGAGGGCGATGCCTAGTGCTGCTGCACAGACTCAGAAGCGGGGTGGGAGACGAAACCTGGGGCTCAAAGGCCTGGCCTGCCCGGAGCTGTGGTCGCCTTTTCCCGGGTGATTTTGATCTTGCCCCTCTGCACTGGTTCCCATCATTTCAAATGAAGAAGCGCAATGTACGTATCCAAGTTCACAAGTCCGCAGATCCGGCAGCCCGGCCCCTTCTTCCTGTAGTGGCCCGCGGCTGGCCCAGCCTCTTCGCCAGCTTGCCACATGCCCCAGCACACGCTACTGCCTCTCCCGCTCCACCTCAATCATCTATGGATATTCCCCACCTGGCCAGCCCCCAAACAGAGCCTCGGGGGCCTCGAAAAGCTCTTTCTACAGTGAGAAGACCAAGGCATTTAGTCAGACAGGCCTGAGAGTCTGCCCCAGCCCACCTCAGGTCCAGGGCTGTGGAGAAGGCCGAGAGGAGACAGTGCCCCACGCGGGGCCTGCAGGGTGCCAGCCAGCTCACCACGGCCTGCTGAGGACAAGGAGACGGAGGCTGGGGGAGGCCTCCCGGGGTCTCTTAACCTGGAATCTGGTGACAGGAAAGCCCTGTCTTCATTCATTTCAGTGGCTATGCTTGGAGCTGTTTTTCAGCATCAAAATGCCATCCCGCCTGCATGTTCAGATGTGAAGGGAGGGATGACTGTGGGACCGTTCCTAGAGCAGAAAGCATCCGTGGGCTTCCTTGCCCACGTGGGGAGGTGCACACGCAGGGTCAGTGCCTGGTTTGCAGGGCCCTGGTTCGCTCGGGGCCCTCATCCCAAAGGGAAGACACCAGGAGGCAAGTCAGACTTGGGGCGGTTGGAAGGAGGCAGAGGCAGCCCCAGATGCAGAGTCGGACGAAGGGGCTCCCTGGAAGGGCACAGATACCCCAACATGAGTGCAGACCCTCAGAGGCACCCAGAGTCCCTGCCCTGCAACTCGGGTTATACACGGACATGCCAGCTACCGGGATCTCCCCCTGCCAGCTGCTGAACCAACATGCTGCATCCCGGCTGAGCAGGCCCTGGGAAATGGAGTCAGCGTTTCCCCTTCCCGGCCCCCCGACACCCATGCTAAACCTCTAAAGCTGTGCCCAGATGTGCTCGGAAGCCGGGAGAGGCCAGGTGAGAGGCTCACTCTGACCAAAATGCAGCCGCTGGACCGGACGGTCCTGGGACAGGAAAGGCCTTAGCTGTGCTGCACCCGAGACACCCTGGCGTGCTCGCACCCAGCCCAGGGGGATGGAAGGCGGCCGTCACCATGGGACAAGGACCACGAAGGAGAGGCCCAGCAGGACTCAGGACACCAGGGGACAGGGCACAGGAAGCATGGAACTCCAGGGGCAGGGATGGGGCAGGGAAACAGCATCTCAAGTCTCCGAGGCCGCAAGTCCCAGCGGACCCCACTCACCACACACCAGGGCAAAAAGAGACGCGTTAAAATTTCAAGACAGCAGCAGTGGAGTGTTAAATCGAGCCCGGGGCCCTGTGGCACACACGGCCCTGCGTGGAGCTGGCCCTGAAGTCTGGGAGATGGAATGAAGCCATAGGAGATAGCAAGTGGTCTCAGCATGACTTCTAAGAGCGGACAGCGAGCAAGGGCGCCTCCCTGCAACACGGGCTGCAGGACCCACACGGTCAGCAGGAGTGTGCAGGCTTGGTTGGTTTCAAAAGTGTCTATGAGCCCTACTGTCTGCCGAGTGCTCATAGTAATGAAGAAATGCCAGGACCCAGTCTCTGGAGTTGGCACCACCCCCGCCCTGGTCTCAGGAGGGCAGCTGGAAAACAATACGCAAACACTAATGAATATTTGCTGGACCGAAGTCCAGCGCCAAACAGAGAGTGGCGTGATCCTGACCCTGTCCAGAGGCAGAGAGAAAAGCGCCTGTACCCCAAGGCCGGGCTGGGAAGCTCTGGGGGGGTCTCACAGCGGAGGGACTCACCCCACCCTGGGAGCCCCGAGAACAGGATATCATGGGGAGGCAGGGGTGTGGGCTGTGACCCAAGAGGTGCAGCCTCTGAAAGCAGAGATACAGAAGCAGATGGGAGGTGCTCTGAGTAGAGCCTTGGTGTCAGGACGGGGGTGGGGCATCTGGGGGACCAGAGCCGCCCAGCACTGCCCGGGCACCAGCAGTTGGGAAAGATCAGAAAACCATGAACCCAGGACAGGCACCCTGCAGACCGCCTCAGGCCCCAAAATAGACCCTAGACCCTGGCGCAGACACCAGCGCCCAGGAAAAAAACAACAGGAGATGGCAGTGCGGCCTCTCCAATTTCAGTCTCAAGGATGAAACAGGGTCCCCGCCTGGCGGACCCCACACCTCTCGAGGCTCAAGCATCACAGGTTCTAAGAAACTCTCCTGACCTGTGATCTCCACGCCCTGCCTCTGAGCCCCCTGGGGTTGCTCCCCAACCTGTGGACCCTTCACCCTTTGCCCCCCTGTGTGATTACAAACAGCGCCTGCTGGGCTGCACGTGGGGCCTGACCTACATGTGGACCCCCAGCCTGAGATGCTCCCCCAGCCCGGCTGCACCCCAGTACCTGACAGAACTCCGGAGGCAGAACCCACCCCACGGACACCTAGCGGACTGAGCACCCACCGCACGCCAGGCGGGGCGGGACCCTTCACATCTGCTCACCAACAAGGTGAGCATCACTGTGTCAGTCTTGCCGATCAGAGGGCAGTTCAGAGAAGCTGGGCAGCTCACCAGATGAATGATGCAGAGAGGAAAGACGGCTTGGAGACACTCCAAAACAGGACTCTGAGCCCAAAGGACATTTGGCAATGGCTGGGAGACAGCCTTGGTTGTCACAGCTCAGGGGTGCCCCTGGCATCCAGGGCACAGACCAGGGATGCTGCGGACCACCTGCCGTGTCCTGGGCAGCCCCCACCACAAAGGATTATCTGCCCCAAATGTCAACCCCACGAGCCCGAGAAACCCGGATCTGGAGAAGTGTTTCTAAAAGCAGGGGCTAGAGCGATCAGGGGAGATTTCAAACACAAGGTGAGACTTGACTTGGACTGCAAGTTTTAGAAGCTCCTTTGTTGAAAAGATGTCTTTGGGCCTGACCTACTTTCTTCAACAAAACCTCCACCTACAAACACTCCCTTTGTTCCCTGACTAAGAGGTTGGGCTACAGCCGGGGCAGTCTGCCACCCAGCAAAACAGACATTGTGAGAAGAACCCCAGCCCAGAATAAGTCAGTGCTCTATTACAAGTGGAAGGACGGTGCACGGGGCTGGCAGCACGGACGTGCTGCCCACAACACACACACACACACGCATGCATGCACGCACACGTGCACACATGCACACGCACGTGTGCACACACGCGTGCACACACACGCACACACGCACGCGCGCACACACATACTCAGTCTGCAGTCTGAACCAGGAAGCCAAGCCCAGCCCTCAAGGCCTCTGCGGGTCACGGCACTGACCCTGAGAGCCGCTCTGGGCTCCCACCGCTGCCCAGACGATGCTGTCACTTCTCAAAGACACGCTGTACCTCCTGGGTCCCTCCAGGCATAGGGCTGACCTCCAGGCCCTGTGGAGTCATGGCCGCAGCCTTGCTGCCTCCAGGGGCTTGGTGTCCATTCAGAGGTGGTACTGACCTGTGGCCGATCACCCTCCTGGCCAGAGCAGTCCCCACCAAGGGTAAAGCGGGCCACAGACAAGGGGAAGGCAGACAGCCCGGTGGCCTCACCTTCCGAGTCCAGGGCCTGGATCTTCAGCTCCAGCGGGGCGTCCTCCAGGTAGAGCTCACGGGTGGTGGAGACGATCTGAATGCCGTGGATGAGGTCCACGATGGCATCGCAACGCAGGACCTGGCCTGTGGCTGCAGGCAGGAGTGCATGGTCAGGCAGTGGGGGGCCCACACCCCCCCAGCGCCTCGTAGGATGGGCGGTCTCATGCTTTGGCAAAGACTGGGGGTGACCAACGACCCCAAAAAAACAGGGCTGGAAGAACCAAGTCACCCTTAGGAGCCTCACTCGGCCTGAGAGTCAGCCCAGGCATCCAGGAAGTAAGGGTTTTATGGGCACGTTCATTGTCCGTCTTGTACTTTTCCACCCTGGGCACCAACATTTAAAGCTGTGGCAAGGGGCTTCCCTGGCGGCTCAGCGGTCAAGAATCCGCCTGCCAATGAAGGAGACACAAGTTCAATCCCTGGTCCAGGGAGATCCCACGTGCTGTGGGGCAACTAAGCTCAGGAGCCACCATGACTGAGCCCACGCGCCCTGGAGCCCAGGCTCCACAACGGAGAAGCCACCGCACCGAGAAGCCGGTGGAGAAAAGGCCCACCGAGGCCCAGCGCAGCCCAGAATAAATGAGCGAGCGCATGGGTTTTTAACATTGTGGCAAAACAGTTCCTAGACTTCCTAGTTGTGCTCAGGCTGTGACCATTGAGCTCCCCGACAAGGGCTCTGGTATGACGAGTTAGCACCCAAAAGGACGACGCTGCTCTGAACACCTGTCCCTGCCCTGAGATCAGGAACTACACCCAGAGCTTGTGCATTTGCGAGTGTGTACACCGTTTCCGCATCACACTATCAACAGCGTGCTAAGTCGCTTCAGTCGCGTCTGACTCTTTGTGACCCCATGGACTGTGGCCGCCAGGCGCCCCTGTCCGTGGGACCCTTCAGGCAAGAACACTGGAGCGGGTCGCCACACCCTTCTCGCTGTACTATAAAAGAGCATGTGCACATCCACACAGGCTTTTTTACTTGCTCCATCAATAAGATACATAAATGGCATTACCTGGAGAATCCTCTAGGGTAGAAAAATAACAACTTGTGATAAAAAGTCATTCTGACTGTTCTCCGGCATAATATACAACTACCTGGACACGCTTAACTTTCTGAGAAAGTCATTCAGCTCCATTATCAAAAGCCTTAAAAACATTTACATAGGCTGTGACCCAGTAAAGCTGGGACTCCACCCTTGGCAGGAAATCACCTGAAAGAACCCAAAATTGTTGTCTTGGATAACATGAGTTTCTTAGGTAAGACTGAAACAGACATCAGAAAACAGCCTGGATATTCAGTACGGGGAAGGCTCGTGACTCAGCCATTAAAAATAGTCCTACAACAAAATGGGAACCTTTTCGTGCCATCTTAGGTGGGGGGAAAGCACGATGGAAAATTCACTGTTTTCTGAGCACTCTTTGTGGCCCCACGGACTGTAGCCCGCCAGGCTCCTCTGTCCATGAGATTCTCCAGGCAAGAATCCTGGAGTGGGGTGCCATGTCCTTCTCCAGGGGATCTTCCCGACACAGGGATCAAACTGTTACATCTCCAGCCTGGAGGGCAGCTTCTTTACCACTAGCGCCCCCAGGGAAGCCCCTTACGACCATAATACAGTAAATTAAAGATGGGGAAGTGAATGCTGCACAAATCTCTTCATTTTGAATCATTAAGAGTTATTTTGGTAACAAATAACAACTTAGAATGGACACCCCCCTCCACGGGAGGGAAAGCGGGACACGGCGCTGGCAGGAGGGAGCGGGCTGGGTGCTGCCTGCTTCGTGACCCCACCCACTCTGCAGGCATCCTGCGACCCAACAAGAGAAGAGGAAGTGTGCCCGACCATGGCTCCACAGCCCCAGAGGCCCGGGGTCTCGGTAGGGTGTCCCCGCCTCCCCGCCTCCCCCATCCCCGCCAGGGCCAGGCCTGGAAGCCCTTACTGATGTCCTCTGCGAAGATGATGCTGGTCAGGCGGGCAGGCTGGGACAGGCGGGCCTGCACCACTGCCCTCCGGGAGCACTGCTGCTCGTCCAGGCCCAGAGGCTCGATGCTGGCCACCTCCGGCCGGGTCGAAGACCTACAGCAGAAAGACAAGAGCACGCTCCCTGGAGCCACTGGAGAGGCAGGGCTGCGACCCGAAGCCAGGGCCACAGCCTCCATCTGCCCCAGACTCACAGGAGAGCGGGGCTGTGCTCTGCCAGCTTCAGACTTGGGTGAGCTGGGTGGCCAAGCCCCTCTGCTGGGAACAGGCTCCACCGTCCCGAGCTCATCCCACAGGAGCCGGGACACTTGGAAACACCCCTATGTTCAACAGTCCTGACAGGATAATTCCCTGGAACTGGAAATAGCTATCAGTGGAGAAAGTGCCTACAGTCCCCAGGGAGGAGGGCAGGCCAGGTACCCGCTGATCTCTAGGCTGGGCTGGGCACACAGCAGCTTCCCAGACGGTCACCTCCATCCCCAACAAGCTCTGCAAACCCAGAGCCCGCCCACGGGAACCAAGACAACAGGCACAACGGCCCAGCACACTCAGGGCCAAGGTTATGTGAAGGTGGGCAGAAGGGCAGGTAAACATTCAGACGGACAGACCCGCAGAATCCGTGACTTCCCACGGAGACTCGGGCCTTGGAGTAACTGGCTGAAGGGACAGCGTGATGAGCAGGCACCAAGGGTTAGCGTGAGGTTTCTCAAATGAGACCTGGTGTAGCACCAGTTTCCAGGGGAGCGAGATGCGGAGAGTGGGGAGGAGCAGAGTGGACGCTGCAGTACTGGGTGAGCACGGCCACTCGGGAGGTCAGGACATTGATGCTGAGGTCAGGAAGATGGGGTGCTGAGCTCAGGGACACGGGGTGCAGAGGGCAAGCGGGCATTGGAGGCCACGGGAAGGAGCTAAGATTTATTCTGAGGACGATGACCAGCCCCTGGGTCACCTTGAGCAGGTGAACGTTCTAATCTGATCCCCACTTTTCAGAGCACAGTCAGGGCTTCCCTCCGTGCGGTCCAGGCGGGGAGGCCCCAGGGAAGGGCACCCGTGGTCCCCAGGGCTGCATGCAGCACCGTGGTGCCCAGCAGGCAGTGGGCACTCCTGAGTCATGGCTGCCGCCCCGCCCTGGGCTTCCACTGCCTGGAGCCTCAGTGTCCTGGGTAACTCAGAAGGAAACTTGTACAGTCTGCTGTTAAAAGGCAATGGTGTGAAATATACCCACCAGACGTCTCCAAGTCAATGCGAGCCTCTCCAAGCTCAGCACGGATGCTCAGACAGCATGAACACCCAGCACACAGCGGGATGTAGCAACGCCTCTACTCTGAGAATGAACCTCACCCGAGGCTGAGGGAAACGGACGTCTAAGCCCTCAGGGAAATGCATCTGTGGTCCCCGCACTAAGAGACATCCCCTGAGAAGAGTGCATTTCAGAGACCAACAAAGATTGAGCCCAGACAGGGAGGAGTGAGCAGGTCCTGGTCACAGCCTTGCCCCACACCACAGAACTGCAGAAGCTGTGTTGTTCCAAGATGATTTCAAAGGGCATCAGACCTCCCCACACGTGCACAGAGACACACAAAACTGATGTGGAAATTAACACAACATTGTAAATCAACTATACTTCACTTTGAAAGAAAAAAAAACCTGACATGAAAACAAGAACAGAAAACATACAGAGATCAGATCTGAGACCCAGGAGACAAATGTGACGGAGGGCGCAGCTTGGATCCAGGGGACCCAGGGGTAAAGGAGGAAGCTCGGTCGGCACCCTGAGTAGGTAACCCAAGCCAGCTAGACTCTAGTTAACTCAAGTACCAGTGCTACTGTTTCCCTTTCTCAACAATCCCGGTCCTGAAGGATGGTAACTGTAGGGGAAGCTGGGTGAAGGTACAGAGGAACTCTCTGCATTATCTTTGTAACTTTCCTGTAGATCTAAAATTGTTCCAAACTTAAAAAAATTTTTTTCAATGGCAAGGGGAGTGAGGGATGAATAGGTTGAGCACAGAGAATTTTTAGGACAGTAAAGCTATTCAGTATGATCCTCTAATGATACAGTCACACACGTTTGGCTGGCTACAATGATCGGTGCCAACTGTGGAGAGTAATGGCACACAGACGCTGATTGTAATAAGGTGTCCATGCAGGTACAGCTTCCCAAGCGGTGCCAGTGGTAAAGAATCTGCCTGCAGTGCAGGAGACCTGGGCTTGATCCCTGGGTTGGGACGATCCCCTGGAGAAGGGCATGGCTACCCACCCCAGTATCTTGCCTGGAAAATTCCATGGGCAATGGAGCCTGGTGGGCTGCAGTTCACGGGGTCGCAAAGCGTCAGTCAGGACTAAACTCGAGCACGCACGCGCATGCACACACACACACACACGTGCACACACACACCCACGTGCAGGCTCACCAATTGAAGCAATTGCAATTGCTGGTGGGGGATGATGATGGTGGCGGATGCTGTGGGGGGAGGGGGGTATATACAGGAAACTGCTGTGATTTGGGCTCAATTTTTTTAATAAACCTAAAACTGCCCTTTTTAAGAGTCTGTTTTAAAAAAATAAGACTGCTCATCATCTTCTGCTTCTAACTTTGAGAAACAGTGTGGGGTGCCTTATTTGGTGGCCCCTGGGAGCCAGGAATCTGGACAATAAATCCCTCCCCAACTCCGACTCTCAGGCTCCTCAAGAACAGGGATGACAAGCTCTTTCCACACTCCCTCAGGGCAGTGAATTAATCTCACTCTCCCAGTAAAGAAGTCAATGCAGATAAGAGCAGACTGCCCTCATTTAAGTCCAAGAGGCCTGAAGTCCTCCTCCCACGCCCAGGCCCTCCATGAGTGGCCCCTGAGATGCCTGCAGCCCCCTGAGCCTGGCCGGGAGCACCCCACCCCTCATCCAGGGCCTCCAGGGCTGCGGGGCTCTGCTAGGTACAGGGACAGCCCTGAGCTGCCCTGTCCAATAGAAATACACAGCAAATCACATTTAAAATGTGTTCGCTGCCTTATTAAAAAGCAATAGGTAAGGACTTCCCCAGTGGCCCAGTGGTTAAGACTCTGCACTTCCACTGCAGGGAGTGAGAGTTTGATCACTGGTTGATCTTAATTTTAATGACACGTATTATTTCACCCCAAACATCCCAATCATCCTCATGACCCAGGGGCCCCTGCGTTTTGGACACAGTGAGTGGTCCCAGGGCAGGTCTTCAAGGGGTGGAGAGCCCTGGGGATGGTGTCTAATCCCAGCCTGGCTCCCTGTGCTCTTAAAGAAGCCCCTCCTCTTCACACTTAGGGTGGTGCAGCCTCAGGATAACACAGAGCAGCCAGCGCAGCTGCCCACCCCCCACTCAGGACTGCAGCAGGGTCCAGCCAGCAGGTCCTGCAGCTCCCACACAGAGGAGCTTAGAGCAAGGGAGCCACAGTCCACCCTCACAGGGAGCTGGGGTGCTGGAAAGCACACCCCCCACCACCACCCCCTCTCACCCAGCTCTAGGACCCCACATCTGAAGCCACATCATCCCAACCACCTAGAGGGCTTCAGACAGGCTGGAGGGGTGTCTCTGTCCCCTACAGAGGGTTATTCTCGGGCACCTTGGAGGACGCTTGGAGGCCCGTGTGCTCTGGCTGTGCCTTTAAGAGCAGAGAGCCCAGCAGGGGCCTCGTGTCAGGTGTCCCTGTCACGGCTGGCCGGTGTGAGTCAGTGGAAAAAGCAGTTTAGAAGGTGCTTGTCAGGGATTCGAAAGGGAAAGGGACCCCTAGAACCCAAATTCAGAGTGGGGATTGGGGGCAGGGGGTGAAAACCAGGAGCGGGAGCAAAGGGGACTACAGCTCCACCCACAACGTCTCCTTACGAGAAAGTAGCAAAACCGTAGCCAAACACACAAACTGTAACAAGGCCTAATCTGACCCTAGGAATACGGGTGTTCACTGTGTCACTCTCTGTTCTTTCTGTATCACTCCAACTTCTAAATAACAGTATTTCCCCGTCAACGTTAGATGCAATTTAGAGAGTTACCGTGCCCTCATTTTACGGAGGAGTGAAGTGTTGCCGTGAAAGTGTTAGTCGCTCAGTCGTGACCCTTTGTGACCCCACGGACTGCAGCCCGCCAGGCTCTTCTGTCCATGGGGTTCTCCAGACAAGAATCTTGGAGTGGGGTGCCAGTGCCTTCTCCAGGGGATCTTCCCCACCCAGGGGGTCCAACCCAGGTCTCCCGTGTCGCAGGCAGATTCTTCACCATCTGAGCCTCTACAGACCCTGGAGAGAAGACAGGCTGGTTTAGGGCCTCTCTGAGGACCAGAGAGGGTCAGAACACAGGGGTCCAAATCCAAACGTGGATGTTTCCTGCCGTTCGAATCACGTCTCGGTCCCTCAGAAGTGTTGTGTCTGCGTCTCAGAGCTTTGGGTCACCCTGAGAGCCACCCACAGAGGAGGCTGGCTCCCTCCTGGGCTGCGAACGGAAGAGCTGACCATGGGTGTGCAGTTCTGGAAAGCTGCTGCCTCCGGGACCTGGCAAGAGAAGCATCACCTCCTCCACGCAGGGAAGACGGGCCATGCTTCACAGACATGACGGTTAATCGCCGTGCAGCCCGAGTCAGGCAGAGAGAGTGAAGATAAGGGGGGGTGACAGGCAAGAGCCCCTTGCGTGCTGCAAACGCAGATATCCAGGCACGGTTCTTTTACAAAACAGAAGTGTGCTGGGGGCATAAGGTGGCACATTTCACCTGTCAGTCTGGCGGGGACATGAGGTGCCCAGCTACTGGGTCAGACATTATTCTGGGTGTGTCTGAGGGTGTTTGGGGATGAGATTAGCACTTAAACCAGTAGACTGGTAAAGGAAATTACCCTCCCCAGTGTGGGTGGGTCTCACCCACTCAGTTGAGGCCTGACTAGAACAAAAAGCCCTCGAGCATCTATGCTAAGTCACTTCAGTCATGTCCGACTCTTTGTGACCCTGTGGACTGTAGCCCGCCAGGCTCCTCCGTCCACGGGATTCTCCAGGCAAGAATACTGGAGTGGGTTGCCGTGCCCTCCCCCAGGGGATCTTCCCGACCCAGGGATCGAACCCACGTCTCTGCGTGTCCTGCTTTGGCAGGTGGGTTCTTTACCACTAGCGCCATCTGGGAAGCCACATATATATCCCCTAACTGTGGGTCTCTGGAGAACCTGACCAATACAGGGAGGGCAGAGAAGATAATGAAAGGCATTGTGTACCCTGTGTTAAGCCCAGAGCTAAACCCTTCGATCCATCAGATTACTTAACCTTCCAGCAGACATGTGTGGATAAAGCCAAACTGAGACTCAGAGAGGTTGAGTAATTTCCCCAAAGCCACACGGCCATGAGCGGCAGGGCCAGTGGTCGTAGCTACGTCTGCGTGAGCCCAGATCAGACAGTCCTCACCCCAGAAACGCACAGCAGCACAGAGCAGAGGCACAGATTAACCATTTTTACATTGAGTCTTTATGTCTTTTAATTAGCACACATTCATCTTTACTGTTTCAGGGAAAACAAATGTATCAAACGTATGAGCTCCTAAATGTTAATACTGAGGAGCATCTCCAGCATACACAAAGGTCGTCATTTTGAAGGAAACGGTTCTAGTACAGGCAGGACATTAAAGAGGTAACGCGGGACAGTGGCCGAGTGGCTGCAGTCTGGGGAGGAAATACCAGAGTGCATTCCTGGGGCAGCTGTGAGGGGCGGGGTCTGTCCATCAGCCGCCTCCAGGGTATCTCAGACAAGGACCGAGCGAGCAGCCTCCTCAAGGCTGGCCGGAGCGCCAACAACCAGACTGTGCCCAGGCTGCTTGGGGAGGACCCAGGCGAGGAAGGCAGGGAAAGAGGGAAAGACACCACGTGGGCCGCGACGGCTTCCCCGGCCTGACTCCTGCGGGCTCAGAGACAGAGAAGACAGGGTCTGCGTAGGGCAGAAGGCTGGGAGGCCCACATGGGAACTGGCCCCAACATCCAGATCATTTGGATAAAGCCTCGTGTTTGCCAAAGAGCAGGTTCGGGCTCAACGGCTTTTCTGCACAAGAGCCTTCCTCTGCCCCCAGTTTTTCTGTTTGCTGTTCTAATTATTTTAAGTTTTCTATTTATTTTATGTTGGCTGCAGGTCCTTTGTTGCAGCGCGCGGGCTTTCGTCTAGCTGTGGCCCACAGACTTAGCTGACCCGGGGCACATAGCATCTTAGTTCCCTAACCAGGTCATCGTACCCACGTCGCCTGTGTTGGAAGGCAGATGCTTAACCACTGGATCACCAGGGAAGGCCCTGCCCCCAATTAAAATGCACTGATGCCACTGCTCAGAAAGGATGAGCGCTGCGTCAGCCTGTCCACCTGTCATTCCGTGCATCTTAGCCAGAGGTCAGCAGGCCTGCCCACCCTCCCTGCTCACTCGCTCGCCCCAAGGCCTGCAGGAGGAGCTGGTAGGCCCTCCCAAGGCCTGCAGGAGGAGCTGGTAGGCCCTCCCCAGGCCCCTGGCACAGGCAGTGCTGGCAAGATGGCCCTGTTCTCTGCTGAGAAGGTGAAGGCCTAGGACAGCAGGGCACTGCCACACACCAGCTGTGTGACCTTGAACAAACAACTCAGCCTCTCTGGGCCTCTGTTTCTGTATCTGTACAATGGGAAGAAAAATGATACCTGCTGCAAAGGGTCGGGGTGGATTAGATAGGATGATAGAAACCTTACCACAGGGACTCACAGAGAGTACGCTCTCAAACTCAGGAACCAGGAGCAGGTGCCAAAATGAAGGGCTTGTGGCCCTGAGGTGTTTGGCAAGATTCCAACCACAAGAACTTTTGATTTTTAAAGGGAGGAAGAGAACAGGGGTCTTTCTAGATTGTGATCACTGATGCCTGACCTGCCCATCCCCTTCCCTGAGTGAAGCCTGACCCTGATCCCGGCTGGCAGGGCCCCACCCCCAACTAAAGACAGACATCCTCAGAGCCCCGAGCAAAGACCACAACACTCGGGTCAGAGGTGGGTTTCCCAGCTGGCGGGAGCCTGAGGCTTGACTTCTGCTCCAAAGTGCTCCTTCCCCCTAGTTCCCCTCCTCCCGCCATCCCTGAGATTATGCTGACCCCACAGCCAGTTCTCCGTGGGGTCCCTAATGAACTCACTCATTCATTCACGAATCCATATTTATTGGGTTTTGTGCAATGTTCCAGGTACTTCCAAGGCACTGGGAACACAACAAAGTGCCAGCTAAACATTAACCCCCCACTTCACGGAACTTCTTTTTGGTAGGAGGAGGACAAGAACAGACACATGAGTATGAGAAGGTGAGCTCTTGACCGGGGCTGTGGACACACAGAAGCCAGGGGAGGGAAGGGCTGTGGCTTCCACCTGGGTGCTGAAGGGAGCCTCGCTCAGGCGGGATGCGTGAGCAGGAGGGGCCACCACCAGGTCCCTGAATAACTGCAAGAAGGGCATTCTGGCAAAAGCACAGAAGAGCGCAAAGGCCCCAAGACCACGGCAGGCATGACCCTCCTCCCCGTCAGACTCCCTCGGAGACGGAGCAGAAAGACAGAGTCCACGGCATGCTCATTTCTTGCCCCCGTTGCACGCAGGTAAGACCCTGGTGCCAGTTTTTACAGATGCCCTTTAATAGGTCGACGGGCTTTCCTGGAGGCTCAGATGGTAAAGAATCTGCCTGCATTGCCGGAGACCCAAGTTCAATCCCTAGGTCAGGAAGATCCCCTGGAGAAGGAAATGACAACTCACTCCAGTATTCTTGCCTGGACAATTCTACGGAGAGAGGAGCCTGGTGGGCTACAGTCCACGGGGTCGCAGAGATCTGGACACGACTGAGAGACTAACACTTTCATTTCATTTTGTTATGGAGCCTCCTCCAAATTTGCCGCATTTTCTATCATAAGTGACTCTTGAATGCTCTGCACATATTGAGACCATTATATGGCTTTTCTTCTTCATTTGGTTGATAGAAGAATTGTTTGTTGTTGGTCAAGCAATTACACTGACTGGTTAGTATTAAACCAACCTTGCATTCCTGGGAATCAGACCTGTTGGTCATAATACATTACCCTTTTTATATTTTTCTGGATCTGATTTGCTGTTTTGTTAAGGAATCTTGAACTCTGGGTCTGTCAATTTCTTTGTCTTGTAATATTTGTGCCTGGTCTCTAATCAATGTAATGTTGGCCTCATAAAAATAAGCTAGGAAATGACTGTTCTTTCTCTCTTTCCTGAAAGAGTTTGTAAAGGATTTGTACTATTTCCTCCTTAAATGTTTCACAGAATTTACAAGTGAGGCAACATGGGCTTGCAGTTTTCTTTATGAGGAGGTCTGTGTCTATAAACTTATTTTTACCAAATGTCCTAAGTTGACTGGAAGGTACCAAGGTGTTCTGAGAATCCTCCCCCAAGTCCTGCACAGGAGGGGGGCGGGGGCACCCCACAGCTGGGGGAGCCTGGGGTGCAATGCTGGTGGCCTGCGGCAGTGTTGCTTCCTTTCCTCCAAAATCTCTCACCCACCTTCCAACAAGACCACCCCCTCCCCCTGCCAGATCGCAGCAGCTCCCGTCAAGGGCCCCAGCTGAGCAAACCCAGGGTATACATACCATCCCCCCAACACACACACATACACACACACACACACACACACACACACACGTGCACACGTGGTGTCACTCCAGCAGGGGACCCTGTTGGGTTTTGGCTGCCCAGCCTCTGCTCCCTCCTCAGTAACAGCACCCAGCTTCTGTGGGTGCTGCTCTTCTCCACCCTCAGACCATGAGGTTCCAGGCACCCATGCTCCTGGGACACTGGGAGGCCTGGTCAGTCAGCAGTGTGAACCCTGGGCTGGAGGGGTCCAGACCCAGGGTGTGCCTCGCCAGCCCTGACGGGGTTTGCAGGGCTGGAACTGCTGTCTAGGGAGCCCCAGGCAGAGGTCCAGACCTAGGACCTCAGACCAGGCTCTGCTGACCTCACTGAGCCCTGTGTGCAGCCTGAAACAAACTCTGCCAAGACAGAGTTTATTTAAACTTTACATAACTTCAAAGTTTATTTAAACTTTATTTAAACTATTGTGGTTTGAGTTTCCTGTCACATGCTGGCAACTCAGAAGAGTCTAGCCAAGTGAAACCCCGATTGAATTCTTCAAGACATGTTGTCTCATTTCATTCAAACTATTGGTACCATATTTTTAAAAAAGAAAAAAAAATGTCATTTATTATGTGCTTATTAAGTGTCAGGCACAGAACAAAACCCCGCACAAATATTTTATTTGCCTCCCAACAATCCAACTGAAACTTCCACATGATACCCATTGAAACAACAGCAGGGATGGGGTGTGACTTGCCCAAGGATCATTCCTAGAAACACCTCAGTGAGGCTGGTCTCTAGACCCCTCACCCGGACACCACCCTCCCCTCTTCTGATAAATGCACCCAGATTGTTCAAGACAGAGCCAGCAGGCTCCCTCTATCTGTAGTTGGACACAGGAGTGTCCAGGCTGACAAACCTCAGTGAAAAACGACTCCATATCCTCAATTACCCCGACCCCACTCACATCCTTAATCCTGTTTCTCAGTGTGCTGTCCACTTTCCGAAAACCCTACTGAAGGAACCCGAGTGAAACAGCCGTTGATGAAAGGGCCTGGCACGTTTCCTGGGCATCCCAGGACTGAGCAGGTACAAGTCTGTGACTTGTCTTTTGTTTTTTTAAGTGGGCCTTTTTCTCCCCCCAGTCTTTATTGAATTTGTTACAACATTACTTCTGTTTTATGTTTTGGGGCATTTTTGGCCAGGAGGCATGTGGGATCCTAGCTCCCCAACCAGGGATCAACCCCACACCCCTGCATTGGGAAGCAGTCTTAACCACTGGACCGCCGGGAAGTCCCTGTGACCTGGCTTTGAACTTGGCTCTGCTCAGTTCCCTCTTGGTGCAGTGGGTGGTCACTCTCGAGGTGTCTTGTTTTCAGGATTGAGTGGAGAGGAACACGCAAAATATGCAAAGGAATGAGCAGAAAAGCTGGTTCTGCTCTTTGGCAGCCTCGGCCGCCCCCACCTGCAGTGTTCAAGTCCCTGCCTTTGGACCTGGGTGTCTGGCCACCCACCCACCGTGGCAGCTGCCTAGACACAGGTGCCTTCCCCAGTCCGCAGCCCCTCTCTTTCTACATCCAGTTATATCCAAGTTACCCTTGTATCGTCTTCCTATTTAAAAAATTTTTTTTGATTCTTCTTTATTGAAAAGTTACTTTAAAAAGTTTTAAAGTACCACGTCCTTTAGGCCACGCCCTGAGGCACGTGGGATCTTGGTTCCCCCAACCAGGGATCTAACCTACACCCTGCAGTGAAAGTGTAAGTCTTAACCACTGGACTAGCAGGGAAGTCCTGCAGAAGAATTTAAAGAGGAAACTGTATATCACTGGTGTAAACAGAAAGCCTATATCATTTGCCATCCATCTGAAGTAACCATAAAAACAAACGGGAGTCAGAACAATGTTGCTACTTCCAGGGATGGGGCTGAAGAAGGAGACAGGCTGATATCAGGGTGTTAAGGAGACTAGCAATGGCACCCCACTCCAGTACTCTTGCCTGGAAAATCCCATGGACGGAGGAGCCTGGTAGGCTCGTCCATGGGGTCGCTAAGAGTCGGACACGACTGAGAGACTTCACTTTCACTTTTCCCTTTCATGCATTGGAGAAGGAAATGGCAACCCACTCCACTGTTCTTGCCTGGAGAATCCCAGGGACGGGGGAGCCTGTGGGCTGCCGTCTATGGGGTCGCACAGAGTCGGACACGACTGAGGTGACTCAGCAGCAGTAGCAGCAAGGAGACTAGACTGTGGACGTCGGGGCTGGAGGCGGGGAGGAGCGTTGGTGGACCCTGACTGAGTCTCAGTTTGGGAAGATAAAAAAGTTCTGGAGATGATGGCGGAGATGGCTGCTCAAGAACATGAATGTAGCTGATGTCACTGAGCTGGACACTTAAAGACACTTACTTTAATGATATGTGTATTTCATCAATTTAAAAAAAAAAAAAAAAAAAGAAAAAAAAATAGAAACATGTTGGCGCCAGAAATGAAATTTATCTTCAGGGTGTCTAACCGGACATGGGAACCCAAGGACAGGGGAGGTCAGGA
Source organism: Tragelaphus eurycerus (assembly GCA_935064755.1). NCBI lineage: Eukaryota > Metazoa > Chordata > Mammalia > Artiodactyla > Bovidae > Tragelaphus > Tragelaphus eurycerus. The sequence goes on along the minus strand of CAKXYN010000001.1, from coordinate 76,825,125 downwards.
GTGGAAAAAGGAGAAGTGATGGTTGTGCAAAGAAGAGGTGGGTGGAGGCAGAGGAAGACATAGCCCCCTCCACCCACTGGCTAACCGTCCCCCCAACACACACACACGCACACACACAGAGGCAGACCTGAGAGGGCGGAAGTCACCGCGAGAGCAGAATGGGGTGAGGGTCAGGGACAGGCACAGGAAGCAGGTCCACTCGGTAAACACATTTGCCGTCACCTCCTTCTGTGGGTCCGGGAGGGGGGACCCAAGCACCCATGGGGGAACTAGGACCCGTGGGCCGGGCTGGGTGCGAGGGCCACAGCCAGGGACACCAGCCCAGCAACCCACTCCAGTACTCTTGCCTGGGAAATCCCATGGGCAGAGGAGCCTGGCACGCTACAGTCCATGGAGTCATAAACAGCTGGACACGACTCTCTGAGCATGCACCCAAGCAATAACATGAAATATCAAAAAAGAATCAGGAACTTGTCACAAAACCAGCAATACTGGTGTGACGGGAGGGGTTCAGTCAGGTCTAGCCAATTAGCCAGAGGCTGCACATCCCCACAGAGGGCGGGTCAGAAGGCACCATTCCCTGTCCCCTGTCCCTTCCATGGCTCTTGCTCAATGGAGACCACCACTCAGTCTCCCAGAGCACCTCCCTCCCAGGCTCTCACTGACGTGTGAACAGTCTTGACTTGATCTCTACAGTGCTCCTCACCTTAAAACTGCCTGAGTATTTGATGCTATAAAATCAAGAAACAGGAAAAGTAAACTTAAAGCCTCTGGCTCAGGTATGCAATGATCCAGAAAACTGGGAGCTGGGCTGAAAATTCAAAGGATGAGCAAAAACTCTCCCAGGGTCCAGGGGCGTTTTCACGTTCTCTGTTCACCTCAAAGACTTCACAGTGACCTCCTCGGATGAAGAAGAAGGCGGATAGAAAGCCTGCCTGCACACCCACTCTTAAAGTTCCAGAAGAGACTCTTCAAAGACTAACATCACACCTGACTGGACTAGGAAGAGCGGACTGAAAATAAACATTTCCAGCACTTGAAGAACACGATTTTCCTGTGATGTTAAGGGAGAAATCACAGCACCAAACACCTCCGAGACACTTAAGCAGTCACACATTTGCAAAAAAAACCTATGGATCAGATTCAAAACAAGTTATAAGGTACTTAGCACTCCTCTGATGCATCAGAGATTAGGAATTTTGTTGTTGCTGTTTTCCTCCTTCCTCCTAAGAAGCTAGATAGGTAAATTAAAATCCATGAGTTTCTCCAAAAAAAGCAGTTAGGGAGAAAAAAAAAAAGTTGTTACTTCAAAAACAAAAAACACAGCTCTAGAATCTCAGGAAGTAGCATACAAGGACATCCAAGGGGGTTCATTTGAAGGCAGCTGTTTGTAATAGTCGGCTTCCTTTTCCTTGCCTCCATATGAAGAGAAGAGGCAACCTGAACCAGAGAATTAGCACAGTCTTAGGCAAAGTCTGGACTGACAGCTGATCCCTCAACACCAGTCAGGGCCCTGGACAAGGATGTAGAGAAGTTAGAGCGAAGATGAGCCTCTGATACCAAGCCAGAAACGCGACCCACCAGGTGCAGCAGACACTAGCCCGAAAATGCATTTGGCTAACCTGGACTGTCATTTCAGGAGGCGACCTTCAGAAAACAAATAGGTACTAGTAATGCATGCACGGGGGCTCAGTGGGTAAAGAATTTGCCTGCAATGCAGGAGATGCAAGAGATGCTGGTTCAAACCCTGGGTTGGGAAGATCCCCTGGAGGAGGGTTTGGCAACCCACTTGAGCCTTGCTGCCTGGAGAATGCCATGGACAGAGGCGCCTGGCCTGCTACAGTCCACGGGGTTACAAAGAGTCGGAGATGACTGAAGTGACTCAGGAGAAAGCAGTTGGAGCCCCAGCAGCATGCTCTCTCGATATGCACGGACTACTGGCCCCACAGACTTAACACACGCTGGACTCTGTAATGCGATCACACCTGTTACACTGTCTAGCCTGGCAACAGGCTACCAAAGGAAGGAGCAGGGTGTAGCAGTGGGCGGCACCCCTCCCTTTCATCTCCAGCAAGGTGGCAGGGAGGTGTGGTAGGACCTCAGCCACACCCAGCACTCAGGGCCCTGCTAGGGATGAACCTGCTGCGAGTGGGGCCACTTCAGGCCGCCTTCTCCATCCAAGGAATGGAGCGGCTGGACCACATCACCCAGCCACCTTGGGGTGAGGCAGACCCTTAGTCTCATTGGCTCCTGGGGTTCCCAGATCACACCCCCCACAAGCTGCAGAATTCCTGAGCCCCCAGCAAGCTAGGAATCCGGGCCAACCCTGCTCTGTGGGCAACCTGGGGTGAATCACCAATCACTCTTTTGCATCTTTCATCTGTAATGTAAGTGTTAGTCGCTCAGTCCTGTCTGAGTCTTTGTGACCCTACGGACTGTAGCCCACCAGGCTCCTCTGTCCATGACATTCTCCAGGCAAGAATACTGGACTGTGTTGCCATTTCTTTCTCCAATGTAGGTGTATCATGTGTTAAAAACCAAGGGTTTGTCCGAAAGATCTCTCATCAAAGGCTTACATTCCTTCCCAAGACGCTGCATTGCTGACTCAACTCCCATAACACACCTTCCCGGCTTCCCCACAAGCAAGGTTCCCACACCAGTCCGGCGCCAGGAACGAGTCACCAGACAAACTCCAGCGAGCTGCCTGGGTCCCCAACCCAGGGCTCTGCAGGGCGCCGACTACCTCTCCCGGAGCCTGAAGGAGAACAGGGTGCGACCACGTGGACGCGCATCCCGAGCCCCGCAGCTCTCCTCTGCGACCCTCTCCACCAGCAGAGGGTCCCTCCGGAAGCCCCGGACCGTCATGCCTTGGGAGACCCTCAGCCGCGCCCGCCAGAGGCCCTCCGCGAGTCCAACCTACCGCTGGGCTCCCGGCTGCACCCCGCGCCCCGGCAGGCCCCCTCCTGCCCGAGCGCGCCGAGGCCCGGGCGGCGCCATGCGCAGTGGCAGCGACCCGCGCGCACGCCGCCGGGTCACGAGCGGCCAGTAGCCGGGGCAGTGGCCGATCGGCCGCCAACCCAGGGCCAGAGAGCGCGCGCCGGCGCACCTGCTGCGCAGGCCTGCAGGGGAGCGCGGCTCCCCGCCTCCCGGCGCCGGCCGGGCCCGAAGGCCGCGCACCGCAGGCCCCGCCTGACCATCTCCCCGCGCCCGCGCACCTGCAGCGCGCCCGCCCGGCCGCCCGCGTCCAAGGCCCGCGCCGGGCCGCGCCTCACCAGCGGTAGCAGCCCTCCGAGGCCTCCAGCGTGAAGTTGACGCGCGTGGCCCGCGTGAAGGGCAGCAGCACCTTGGGGATATTGAGCTTGGCCGCCAGCGCGCCGGGGCCCAGCGCCACCAGCCCCGAGAGCAGGAGCAGCAGCGGCCGCAGCACCCGGCCCCCAGTCGCCATCCTCGCCGCGCTTCACCTCCCGCGACCCGGTGCCCGGCGGCCCGCGCGCTCCCCTCGCGCCCTCCGTCCCCGGTCGCGCGCGCCCGGCCGGCAGGTGATAAGCGCGGGAGGGAGTGGGGCGGGGCGAGGGCTGCGGCCCGGGGCCACTTCCTGGGCCCCGGCGGGACCTGAGCGCGGGAACTGAAGGGGCTGGGCTCCCAGCCCCAGCCCCGGGCCCTGCGGGGCGGAGCGAGGGGCTGGGGCGCTCGCCGGGGGCCCCGCGGTGAGTGGGTGTGGGGATAGGGCGTGCGCCCGAGTCACCGCAGGCAGGGCGAATACGGTGCCGGCCTGCAGGCCACCCGTCGACCGCGCGGGAAGCGCTGCATGGTTTCCTGGCCTCCACGTTCGGACCCCTGGTTTCAGACCTCTCTCTGCCATCCGCAGCCATTCACTGGGCCCCGTGCAGCACCTCTGGCCAGTGAGCCTGGCCAGGGCCCGACAAACAAGTCAGCCGGGCTCCTGAGACCTCGAGCTCGGTCGGAGGAGACCCCCATCAACACGTGAAGGAACAGGCTCCCCGGAAATCCGGAATGTGTACGCATCCGGGCCTGGGCATCCAAAAGAGGCGCCCGGTTCCGCAAGTACAAGCCACCTGCGGAAGTCCTGGACCCTTCTACCTCCCCCCAGGGAAGCACTGTGATCCCCAGTTCTCGAGGAGAAACAAGGTGAGTTGGCCTGAAGGCCCCTCAGCCACGAAGGACAGTGCCGAGGCTCTCAGACCCTGAAGCCCTGTTCTCTGCGCGGCACCCACTCTCTTCCTTCCGGAAGCCATGGGGAGGTTACTCAAAGGGCAGATTTAGGGACCGACACCGCCAGAGCACACCCTGCCCCTGCTCTGCCCTCAACCGCGCGAGAGAGGGAACGCTCAGCATCAGTGAATTCTGGGCGTAGAAGTCTTCGATCTTAAAAATTCAATCTACAGGTTGTGCTCTGGGTTTGTAGTTGTCTTTGTCCTGACTTACGGGAGGAGAGGGCTCAGCACGTACCCTACTCCCAGTTAAGATGTTAATCTGCTGCGCTGCGGGGAGGCCCCAGCCTAGTGGGAGGTCAGGAAAGGGCGGAGCAAGTCCCCAGGGGCCCCGTGTGTGAAGGGTCCAGGAAGTGTGCCCTGAATTGTAACCCTGGAGGCCCCTTGATCCCCTGGAGGAGGGCATGGCTTCCCTCTCCAGTACTCTTGCCTGGAGAATCCCATGGACAGAGGAGCCTGGCGGGCTGCAGTCCAGGGGGTCGCTAAGAGTGATACAGGAGTGAGAGACCAACACTTGGACTTTTCAGGCCCCTTGATGACCCTGTCTGAGGGTGGAGGGAGAGGCTGAACTTCAGTCCTGCTGGGAAAGGCTTCTAGGAGGAGGTGGCCCCTGTGTTGGGTAAAGACATCTCACTGGGTCTCAGGGAGGCCTCGATGGCCTGAGCCTGCCCCTCAGGGACCAGCCAGCTTTGCGACAGTAGGGAAGAGTGTTTGGGGATCACCCTCAAAGCCTTTCCTGGCAGCTCAGATGGTAAAGAGCCTGCCTGAAGTGTGGAAGACCCAGGTTCGATCCCTGGGTCCAGAAGATCCCCTGGAGAAGGATATGGCAACCCACTCCAGTATTCTTAACTGGAGAATCCCATGCATGGAGGAGCCTGGCTGGCTACAGTCCATGGGGGTCACAAAGAGCCGGACTCAACTGTACTATTTCACTTTCACTTCCACTCAAGGCCTAAAAAAATCCCATGGACTGAGAAGCCTGGTGGGCTGCAGTCCATGGGGTCGCTAAGAGTCAGACATGACTGAGAGACTTCACTTTCACTTTTCACTTTCATGCATTGGAGAAGAAAATGGCAACCCACTCCAGTATTCTTGCCTGGAGAATCCCAGGGATGGGGGAGCCTGGTGGGCTGCCATCTGTGGGGTCGCACAGAGTCGGACACGACTGAAGCGACTTAGCAGCAGCAGCAGCAGCAAGGCCTAAAGGCCCAGAGATCTCTGTGAGCTGGGCTCTTCCCTGTGTGAAGCCAAGGGCTCTGGGAGGGAAAATTCCAGTGGGCTCTCTTATGTAAAGAAAGAAGAGTTGTATGAAAAAAAAAAAAAATGCCCCAGAGTGGGTATCTGTGAGGAATTCTTAGTGTTTGTTTGTGTATTTTATTGATTCGTTTTTTAGTAGATAACAAATGGTTTAAGCTAAAAAGGCTGAAGAGAGCTCATAGTGAGTGACTCCCCCTACGCCCCCTCACCCGGCTCCCTTCCCACAGGCAATCAGTGTTTGCTGCTTGGTTATGCTTCCAGACAGATTTTATGCATATATAAGCATACATGTGTATACATTTGAAATGCATGATATAACTCATCATGTTCCAATCTGCCCACTTAAATTGGCAAACCAGGAGCCTTGCCCAGCAGGTAAGTAAATACAAGGGACTCGGCGGGCCATCGGGGATCTTAAGCTCATCTGGCCCATGGGAAGCATGAGTCCCTGTGAACTCAGCTTTCCAGATCTTCTGATTATTGAGGAGAAATCAGTCATGTCCATTCGTAGATAAAACATCTTGACTGTAAGTGAATGTAATTTATCTTGGACATTTGTCCCAGGAAAATGAAAGCTTAAGCCCATACATACAAAAGCCCATACATACAGTGTTCAAGACAGCTTTATTCTGACCAACCCAACACTGAGGACAGCACAGGAGTCCTTCCACGGGTGATGGTTAAACAGACTGGTCAGTCGACCCCCTGAAATGCTACTTGGCAACAAAGGAAAACAACTGATACACTCAGTAACTCGAATTAGAAGGAAATTATGCTGAGTGGGAAAAAGCCAATCACAAAAGGTTACATATGGCATAATCCCATTCATATAACATTCTTAAAATGGCAAAACTGTAGAACTGGAGAACAGGTGAGTGCTTGACAGGGGAGAGAGCCAGACAGGAGGGGTAGGTGGTGATGTGGCTGTAAAATATGGAATCTTTGTGGGGATGGGCCTGTGTCTTGACTGTGAAAAAGTGAATGTGTTGGTTGCTCGGTCGTGTCTGACTCTGCGACCCCATGGATTGTAGCCCGCCGGGCTCCTGTGTCCGTGGGATTCTCAAAGGCAAGAATACTGGAGTGGGTTGCCCTCCCATCTCCAGGGGATCTTCCCAACCCAGAAATTGTAGCTGGGTCTCCTGCGTTGCAGGGTAAATCCTGGTTACAATATGTCCTGTGGGTTTTTTTCTAATTGACACACACTTGATTTATTGATACAGTGTTAGTTTCAGGTATACAGCAAAATGATTCGTTTATTTTTTTTTTGAATTCTTTTCCATTATAAATTATTACCAGATATTGAGAGAGTTCCCCGTGTGTCCTATAGTTGTGCAAGAAGTCACCATTGGGGGGACTGGGGAGAGGGTGCGCAGGATCTGTCTGTCTTAAACATGTCTCTGTCTGCATCTTGAAACTCCGTGGGAAGGACTTTTCTGGTGGTCCAGTGGCTAAGACTCCAGGCTTCCAATGCAGGGGACTCGGGTTCCATCCCTGGTCAGGGAGCTAGATCCCACATGACACAGCCAAGACCCAGCACAGCCAAATACATAAATAAACACTAAAAAAAGGAGTTGCCTGTGAGTCTATAATTACCTAAAAAGAAAAAAGTTTAATTATGCAAACGGAAAAGCAAACGTGCAAACAGGCCTAACAAAATAATCTGGGTAGACACAGCTTGTTGACCACCCATATGCGTACTTTAAAGCAGTCAGGAAATTTCTCCTGAGGAAGCCAGCCAACGGGAAGCAACAAAATGATGGACAGAACGCTCCCCTCTGCTGTTCCTTTTGTCCTTAGCCCTGCCCACCCCCACCCCCGCCCAGCTGCCCGTGGACCTGGTAAGGGGAGGCGTCTGGGTCCCAGACTCTAAGCAGCACCTGCCTTCTGTGTGGGGGCTGTGTGCACACCCTGCCTCTGGGTACCTTCTCTGGGAATCCAGTGCTTTATCTGAGTTTTGGGGGACAGGGGGCCTGACCTGAGCAGGCCATGCTGCCTCAGGCACAGAGAGCCCCATGGAAGAAAGGGACCCACATTTGTCTGCCTGATAAATAAAATGAGATAGGACAGTGACTTCTATCAGTATGCGCCATGCCTGCCGTCTCCTACCACTCGGAAAAAATGCTGGTCCTGGTATTTCCTATTTGTCTTCAAATCAAAGCTTCACATTTATTTAAGAAGGAGACTTTGTCAGTTCTATAAATAGGAACACAGCATCAGTTGCTCAAATAGTAGCCATAAAATAAATACAATGAAACAATAGGATGCCCTGATTCTACCGGGCGACAGTGCTTCCGGAGCCCAAGGCCCACGCTTTCTGTTCCTGGGCAGAGGACCAAGCCCCGGCCGACAAGGACCTTTCTCCACGAGTGAATGAGGGTCGAGAGGGGATTTCAAAGGCAAGCAACCTGCTTCTACTGGCATGTTGTCATATTAGAATCCGTCTACCACCTTTTTGCAACAAATATATTTTTTAAATGCTGCAATGGAGAAGCTCAAGCATTCACAGCAGTTGCTAGAAGAGCATAATGAAGCCCCTGGCGGGACCGTCCACCCCCACAACCACGGCCGTGGCCAGCCTTGCTCCTTCTTCAGCTAACCCCAGCCCCTACCCGTCTCATTTTGAAACAAATCTGAGACATCTTACCATTTCATCTGCATTTCAGTGTGCGTATCGCTAAAAGATAAGAACCCTTTCACATGTACACGATAACCACAAAACTTATCACATCTAAAAAACGACCAGTAATTCCTCAGTCATAAAATATCCAATCAGAGTTCAAACTTCCAACTCTCATAGTTTGTTTGTTTTTTTTTTTTTCACAGTTTGTACTTTCAGAATCAATCCAAGTAAGGTTCACATGTTGCAAGGGGCCAAAATGAGCTTTTAATCTGCAGGTTCCCCGTCCAGCTCTCTCTGCCTCCAGGCATTGTCTGTGTTCCTCTTGCGATAACAGTTCTTCTTTAGAACACCCTCACTCACGCCTGTCCACCCCCATGTCATCCATCTGTGGGACCTGCCCAGTAGCAGTGGTCCTCCTGTGGCATGAGGCCACAGCTAGCTTATGGAGCACCCTCACTCCATCTGTGGAACCTGCCCAGCAGCAGTGGTTCTCCTGTAGCATGAGGCCACAGCCAGCTTCTGGAGCACCCTCACTCCATCTGTGGAACCTGCCCAGCAGCAGCGGTCTTCCTGCGGCATGAGGCCACAGCTTGCTCCTGGTCATGGTCCCTGAGGATTAAGGAAAAAGGTGGGGGGTCCCCACTGTGGGCCTTCAGCACCGTCTCTGAGCTGGAAACCTCAGCATTTAGGGAAATAAAAAATAAGAAAAAGGCTGGCCGCAATGGAACAGCTTCAACCCCGGCAAAATGCTTTCTAAAACTTCAAGGGAATGGCACCGTTTAATTAAGCAGAAATTGCAGCTTTTTACCGGTGCTCAGATATGCTGCCTGCTCACGGGATCTAGTTGTGACTTGTGCATTCGTGCTCATGAGGGACAGTTTTCTCACACTTGCTGCTTCCATTCCCTGCCAGATCAGGGAATGCCTGGGAAGGTCCTCTGTCCCTGGACCACCGAGGCCCTCATCCTCACCCACTGCTCTCTTCTTCCCCGAAGACCTCACCATGGGACAGTGGAGGCAGGAAAAGCTGGCTGAAGCGCCACACTGTCAGGCCCCTCAGAAGTGCTGGCACGCATGCCATCCCAGCCACCAAGCCTGACGCCAGCGGCTCTGGAGGGACACACAAGGGGTCTCGACTTCACCAGGCTGCCAAAAACTGGAGGAGGGGGACTTCCCTGGTGGGCCACTGGCCAAGATTCCATGTTCCCAGTGTAGGGGCCCAGGCTTCGATCCTTGGTCAGGGAACAGGTGCCACACTCCACAACTGAGATCTTGCATGCCACAACACAGGTGGAAGGTTCTGCACAGTCAAATAAATAAATCTGAAGAATACTGGAGGAGAGTGTGTCCCAATCCTGGCTTCCCAGATGGGCCCTGCCCACCACCAGGCAGCGGACGCTGGTCCCAGAGTGGTCAACGCAGACCACAGTACACGCCTGCCTGGCCCACCCTCCAGAGCTCTCCCGATGCCTTTGGCAGAGGAGTCTAAACTCCTCCGTGATCTTCAGGCCCCTCCAGTTATATCTGCTTCCCACACAGCATCGCCTCTTCCATCCACCTCTCAGGCCCTCTCCTCCAGTCTGGACACACCTGGCCATTTCAACCTCTTAGGGACGAACATTTTTTTCTAACACTCCTTTATAAGACAAAATTATGTTTTTGATTTTTTAATTAAAAAATATTTTTATTTTTATTAAAAATTAAATATTACAGCCCCAAAGGGAAAGGTAATAGATTATTCTTTTTAATTATATTAGTATATTTTTAAAAAACATACTTACATATCTGCCCGTTGCAGTAATAAATAACATCAGGGTGTACGGGTCCATTTACTAAATCGGAATGCAATTAAAAAGAAATTTGCAGTTTTGGGGGGCTTCCCTGGTGACTCAGTGGTGAGGATTCCACCTGCCGAGGCAGGAGACACAGGTTCCATGCCTGATCTGGGACAATCCCACACGCTGCGGGGCATCTAAGCCAGTTCGCCACTATGAGCCCGAGCTCTAGAGTCCGAGAGCTCCAGCTACCGATGCCCGCATGCCCTAGAGCCTGTACTCTGCAACGAGAAGTCACCACAATCAGAAGCCTGCACACCACAGCTAGAGAGTAGCCCCCGCTCACAGCAACCAGAGACAAGCCCGTGAAGCAAGGAAGACCCAGCATAGCCCAAAACACATAAATGAAGAAAATTATTTTAAAAAATCATTAAGATGATAAACTTTATATGAACTTTACCACAACAACAAAAAAAAAACGAGTAAAAAAACCCTTAACAGTAGCCACAGTAATTCTTTAGAACTTAAACCTACAGAGGCTTCCAGGCATCTGTGTATTTCATCCCTGTGTGATGAATTAGAAACATACGGTGTGTCTCTTATCTCTGACATTAATATTGCCTGTGCATGGTGGTTACGGAAACCAGACAAACTTCAGTCCATCTTGTTACTGTCTTCAGCATCTCTGGACAATGCACCTTCATGCTGTGGGCTGCCCCCAGCCCATCCTCGGGCACAGCTTACTCTGAGGCCTGTGCATATGCTGGTCGGATGCCTTTCCTGCTCCCTGGTGGCTGCATGGCCCTGAGAAGGTAATTGGTTACACCTTCATTGATAACATGGAGTTCCTCGTGGTCTCCGAGGCACAGAGATTCAACTGATAGGACATGTAGCCTTGGGACAGGGCTTAGGACACTATGTAGTAATTGACTAATTACTTTCTCCACAAGGAGGACCTTCCTCTTCCTCAGACAGAAAACACTACCCAGATTTCTTTCCTTTGAATTGTTTCCCAATATTTAACAATCAGGTTTTTTTTTTTACATAAAATATAGCTTTATAATTTCTTTCAAAAAATTAGAAGTTTAAAAAAAAAATCAGAAGTGCTGGCAACACGGGGCTCATTTTTCCAAAGGGTAATGACCTGCCAGAGACGAGTGGCCAACATCTTTCGAAAGAAGGATTTTCCACCACCCCAGTTTGCCACGGTCCCCACCAAACCCTGCTGCTACTGCTGCTGCTAAGTCGCTTCAGTCGTGTCCGACTCTGTGCGACCCATAGACGGAAGCTCACCAGGCTCCCCCGTCCCTGGGATTCTCCAGGCAAGGACACTGGAGTGGGTTGCCATTTCCTTCTCCAATGCATGAAAGTGAAAAGTCAAAGTGAAGTCGCTCAGTCGTGTCCGACTCTTAGCGACCCCACGGACTGGAGCCTACCAGGCTCCTCCATCCATGGGATTTTCCAGGCAAAAGTACTGGGGTGGGGTGCCATTGCCTTCCCCGCCACCAAACCCTACTCATCCCAATGAGCTTTACATTATACATAAATAAAAAAAAAAATTCAAACTCAGGAAACAAAATACATTAGGAAACTTTGGTTTCACCCAGACTTGCTAATGCAGTGCTCGGGAGGAACTTTGGGTTTTCTCGTAACTTTCCGCATGTTGACTGAAGCGAAGAAGCCACAGTCTGTCAACCTTGCGGCAGGCGTCGGACGTCCGCCCTCCGGCCGAGACGCCTGTCAGAGCAAGGATGGGTCCCGTATGAAGCTGAGCTCTCTCTCCCCGCCCATCCAGCCAGGCACTTGTTATCATGTTGGAGAACAGCCAGGCAACTTCAGCTAAACTGTTTTGGGGGCTCTTTTTGTTTCTTCTTCTGTTTTTGTCATTCTTGCCCTGGGCTTGTGAGATTTTACTTTCACAACCAGGGATCGAACCCACGCCCCCTGCCGTGGAAGCGCAGAGTCTTAACCGCTGGACGGACAGGAGGTCCCTGAACTGTCGACAGTATCACAATATTTACGTCACAAAGGTGCACAATAGAATGTGTCAAGTTCTACTGTCCTTTAAGTCAGAACGTGACTTGAGTGGGTAATTTAGGTTTTGCACCCATTAGAAACTTTGATGAACTCAGAGTTTAAGTAGCTGGTGAGAGTCGGGGGTGCAGTTCTTTGCTCCCATTTATACTCCGAGGGCCCAGAATGCTTCCTGCAGGACTGAGAAAGGCAGTGTCCATCGGGGAGGGGAAATTTCCCTCTTCCCCCATTGAGTACCTGTGGCTGAGCTAATAATAAAATGGACACAAGACACATAAGTAAATAAATTTTAATCTGTGCTCATAGAGATTTCATAGTAAGAAAATCTTTGGACCTAAGAGGTGGCCAAAGCAAGCAGCTTGTCTATTTTTTTAGACCAAGAAACAATAAATTTGAGAGGAATTGACAGGAAAAAGGAAATGAGGCTTTGGGAACTCTAATCAGAGTTGGGCCTTGGGGTGGTAAATTAAAGATGTAACAGGTGTTTATATAGACTCTCTGCCATGGATCCCCTATTTCTGGCAGTAAGGGTTCCTTCCACTTCCAGATGCAGGCAGTCACCCTTTTACAGGGGAGATTTATTTCCTGCTTTCTGGAAGGCAGAGAGGAAGGTCACAGGTTCCCTCTTGTATTAACATCTATCTCAAGTATTAGTCTCTCAGTTGTGTCCAACTGACCCTAAGGACTGTAGCCTGTTGGGAAGCCTGGTGCAAAATAGCCGGTTGGAGGAAGTCCTTGGGAAAATGACGAAAGGCCAGAAATACCCCGGCTTGATGTATCTGGGCTGAAAAACATCTCCTGCCTTTGGTTGTGCCCGGCGCCAAGATATAATAATAAATATTAAGGATGTTGCTTGAGAAAACGGGTTATAGGATAAGCTCATGGGTCACTTAGAGCGCGCCGCCCTTGAAATATTTTTACTGATTAGGTGTTAACCCCGTACGTGCTCTGCTGGCCGTATACTCTAAGCTCTTCGTTCCTACTTCTATAAAAAGGCTTGACTGCAGAAATAAACTTGTCAGTCCTTGCAAGAGACTGTCCAAGTGTCCTTCTTTCAGGTTCGTCGCTTCCAAGTCCCGGGAAGAAAATCCCCAACAGTAGCCCTCCAAGCTCCTCAGTCCATGGAATTCTCCGGGCAAGAATACTGCAGTGGGTATCCGTTCCTTCTCCAGGGGATCTTCCTGACCCACGGATGAAACCTGGGTCTCCTGCATTGCAGGCAGATTCTTTACCATCTGAGCCACCAGCAAAGACCTACGGAATTTTAACTCAAAACAACCAGTGTGCCATTAAGGCATATTTTGGGATGGGCCGACCGGGTAGAAACCATCTTTACTTTGGACTTCTTACTTTCTCTCCTACCATTTTTATCTCAGGGCAAAAAGAGAAGTTTGTGAGAATAAATTCAACTTCTCTACCAGCTGAGAATTAGACCTACTTGAATATGGTGTTAGTCAGTTTGTGGAGAGCTAAAGAAATCATACTGAGAAGATAAACATTCAAATGGAGAATTCCCAGGAGAGAAAGTCCCAATGACCAATACACAGAAGAAGATCTGCCCATTCCTTGAGTCCAGGGAAAAGCAAAATAAAAAAGGAATGAGCTAAAACAAGCCAGGGGGAGGAGCTAAGATGGCGGACGAGTAAGACGGGAAGAATACTTTCTCCTCCATAAATCCATTAAAAGAACATTTGAATGCTGAATAAATTCTATAAAACAACTTCTGAATGCCGGCAGAGGACATCAGGCACTTAGAAAGACAACTCATTGTCTTCAAAACGAGAAAACGAGCCCTGTGGTAACTCCTTTTGCGGAGAAGTGGCGCGGACACCAGCATTTGCTATTGGCAAGTGGGGGCTGGGCTAGGAGGAGCGGCGAGGCCTGCATTGCTTTGAGAAAGGATTTGGCCTGGCTATCTCGGGAGCTAGTTATGACCAACCTAGATAGCATATTCAAAAGCAGAGACATTACTTTACCAACAAAGGTTCGCCTAGTCAAGGCTATGGTCTTTCCTGTGGTCATGTATGGATGTGAGAGCTGGACTGTGAAGAAAGCTGAGCGCCGAAGAATTGACGCTTTTGAACTGTGGTGTTGGAGAAGACTCTTGAGAGTCCCTTGGACTGCAAGAAGATCCAACCAGTCCATTCTGAAGGAGATCAATCCTGGAATTTCTTTGGAAGGAACGATGCTAAAGCTGAAACTCCAGTATTTTGGCCACCTCATGCGAAGAGTTGACTCATTGGAGAAGACTCTGATGCTGGGAGGGATTGAGGGCAGGAGGAGAAGGGGACGACAGAGGATGAGATGGCTGGATGGCATCACTGACTTGATGGGTGTGAGTCTGAGTGACCTCCGGGAGCTGGTGATGGACAGGGAGGCCTGGCATGCTGCGGTTCATGGGGTTGCAAAGAGTCGGACACAACTGAGCGACTGATCTGATCTGATCTGATCTCGGGCGCTATCTGAGCGAAATAACCAGACTGTCGGTTATCTACTACATCAAAAGCCAGCCCTAACTTAAGACACCACCAGGACTACCTACGGAACAAAGGGCTGCACAGAGTTGGCCAGCTGCAGGCCGTCCCACTCCGGTGACAGGCAGCCAGGGCCGGAGGCGGGCAATCACAGCCCTAGAGAGACACTGTTTACGGAACTGTGAGTAGGTTTCTGTGCTGACTCACGCTTCTTGGGACTCTGGATGGTCAACATCTGCCTGAGAAAGTGCGCTGTTTGTATACCCAGAAAACTAAGCGATGGAGAGGCGATAAGTCGCAGCAGCTGTGCTCACTGAGCACTTCATCACCTGCGCTACTCGGATCTGGGAAGGGCATAAAACGCAGACTCAACCAAGTCTGTCCTTCTGAGGATTATCTGAGTGCCTGAACCTGGCCGGTTTAGATTTGGGTGTTCATCTCCACCCCCTCTGTAACAGGGCAGAGATCAGATATTGAAAAGACCTGTAAACCACCTCAATAAAGAGAATTCAACAAACTACCAGAATATAGTGAGGACACTCTAAACTTGGCAATTTTAACAAAATGAAGAGACAAAAGAATACCCAGCAGCTAAAGGAACAGGATAGATGCCCACCAAACCAAACCAAAGAGGAAGAGATAGGGAATCTACCTGATAAAGAATTCTGAATAATGATAGCAAAATTAATTCAAAATCTCGAAATCAAAATGGAATCACAGTTAAAGAGTCTGGAGACAAGGATTGAGAAGATGCAAGAAAGGTTTAACAAGGACCTAGAAGAAATAAAAAAGAGTCAACACATAATGAATAATGCAATAAATGAGATCCAAAACACCCTGGAGGCAACAAATAGTAGAATAACAGAGGCAGAAGATAGGATTAGTGAATTAGAAGATAGAATCCTAGAAATAAATGAATCAGACGAGAAAAAAGAAAAACGCATCAAAAGAAATGAGGACAGTTTCAGAAACCTCCAGGATAACATCAAACGCTACAACATTCGAATCATAGGAGTTCCAGAAGAAGAAGATAAAAAGATCATGAGGAAATACTTGAGGAGATAATAGTTGAAAACTTCCCTAAAATGGAGAAGGAAATTACCACTCAAGTTCAAGAAATCCAGAGAGTCCCTAACAGGATAAACCCAAGGCGAAACACCCCAAGACACATATTAATCAAATTAACAAAGATTAAATATAAAGAATAAATATTAAAAGCAGCTAGGGAAAAACATCAAATAACTCACAAGGGAATTCCCATAAGGATAACAGCTGATCTTTCAATAGAAACTCTCCAAGCCAGGAGGGAATGGCAAGATGTAATTAAAGTGATGAAAGAAAATAACTTACAGCCTAGATTATTGTATCCAGCAAGGATCTCATTCAAATATGAAGGAGAAATCAAAAGCTTCACAGATAAGCAAAAGTTGAGAGAATTTTGCACCACTAAACCATTTCTCCAACAAAAACTAAAGGACATTCTCTAGATAGGAATCACTAAAAGGGTGTATAAATTCGAACCCAAAACAATAAAGTAAATCGTATTTATCAATAATTGCTTTAAACGTTTATGGGCTAAATGTCCTAATCAACAGACAAAGACTGGCCGAATCGATACAAAAACAAGACCCCTACATACCTTGTCTACAAGAGACAACCAAAAGACTAAAATGGGTCAAATGGATACAAAAACTAGACCCCTATATATGTTGTCTACAAGAGAACCACCTTAAAATACGGGATATATACTGACTGAAAATGAAGGGCTGGAAAAAGATTTTTTATGCAAATATGGACCATAAGAAAACAGGAGTAGCAATACTTATATCAGATAAAATTGACTTTAAAGATCCTGAAAAGGAGACAATGAAGGTTACACGTAACGACTTAAAGGAACAATCCAAAAAGAAGTTATAACAATTATAAATATATATGCACCCAACATTGGAGCATTGATATATCTAAGACAAACATTAATTAATATGATAGAAGAAATACGCAGCAATACAATAATAGTGGGAGACTTTAATACCCCACTCATATAATCTGGCTGTAATAGACAAAGTAAAGAGCAAAACATATTCATTTATGAGCCTCAAAAAATTCAGTTTACTAAGGAGAGTTTAAAAAAAAAAAAAAAGGCTTATTTGTTCACTCTGTAAAGGTTTATTGACTATTTTATGGGTTTGGTATGACTTTGGGTAGTAGGGAGGAAGAGGTGACAAATGTGATCCTGTCCTAAATAATATATTGTGGTAAAGATAGACCTACCAATACAAAATACCAAGATGTGCCTAAGATGAGGACACCAAAACTGGACTTTTTGTTTCCTGAACTTTTCATTTCGAGAACAAACCTCCTAATATAGGATGAATTCAACATGATTTTTTTAAGTGTTCTTTGTGATTAAAAACAGAAAGCCATTGGTTAAGAAATTACATATACTCCTCCCCGCCATCACTCCCCTTCTTTCTTCCCATTTCCCTCCCACCCTTATTGATCCTTTCCTTTGTCCATTTTCCCCTGCAAAAAAATTTAAAAAAATTAAAAATAAAAAAAAAGGAATGAGCTGTCTTTCCTCACTGATCAGACCAGCCAAACTTTTAACGTCTGACTCTATCAAGTCTGAGCAAAGACAGGGGAAATGAAGTCTCTTGCACTGTTGGTGGAGGTGTAAATTGCTTCAGCCAATTGGAGGAGATTTTCAGTGCATGTGTCTGCAAGTCCTTATTGAAAATCTGAGACCAGATATGTTTCAGAATTTTTTTAAAATATAATTTTTATTTATTTATTTATTTTTGGCTGTGCTGGTCTTTGTTGCTGTGTGGGCCCTTCTCTAGTGGTGGCCAGAAGGGGCTGCTCTCTAGTTGCAGCAGGAGGGCTTCTCGTTGTGGCGCCTTCTCTTGCTGCTCAAGCTATAGGGTGCAAGGGGTTCAGCAGCTGCAGCCCCTGGGCTCCAGAGCACAGGCTCCATGGCCGCGGCACGGGCTCAGCTGCCCCGACGCACGTGGGATCTTCCTTCACCAGGAACCCATCCCGTGTCTCTTGCATTGGCAGGTGGGTTCTTTACCACTGAGCCACCAGGGAAGCTCCTGTTTCAGAATCTTTGTTTTTCATTCAGTTTGAAAAGTAAACGGTGCAGAAACCCGTTTTTGCAACACGACTCCTAGTCAACTCAGGAACAGCACCTACTGTCCCCACTCTGATTGTTCTTAAATAAAACATCAGTATTCACACAGAATGGGCAGAAGATTTTAAACAGTCTCAACCAAGTATGTCAGTTTTCCCTGCAAAGGACTTTGATGAGAACGTATGGGGAAAGTGTCATTAGAGGTTCTGGGGGTTTGTTTTTTATTTCAGAACGGTGGGAAGGGATCTTGGATCTGTATTTAGTAAACCTGAACACAGGCATAGTTCAAGACCTAGCAATTCATCTCATAAGTATGTACCTTAGAATGTGAGATTTGAGCTTTTTTTCTCAATTAAAAAAAGTTTTGAAGCGTAGTTGATTTACAATGTTGTATTAATTTCTGCTGTGCAGCAACGTGACTCAGTTATGAACAGACACAGTCTTTCACATATTCTTCCCCATTGTGGGGTATTCAGGACATCGAATGTAGTTCCCTTGTTTATCCATCCTGTATAGAACAGGTTG
This sequence comes from Tragelaphus eurycerus, assembly GCA_935064755.1. Taxonomy (NCBI): domain Eukaryota; kingdom Metazoa; phylum Chordata; class Mammalia; order Artiodactyla; family Bovidae; genus Tragelaphus; species Tragelaphus eurycerus. The sequence continues at coordinate 76,807,079 of CAKXYN010000001.1, read as the reverse complement.
CACCTACTAATAGAGTTTGAATTTTTCCGAGTGCAACCCACAGTATGAGAGACACCAGTCAGAGCCTCCCCTGGTGGTCCAGTGGTTAGGGCTCCGCGCTTCCACCGCCGGGGGGCATGGGTTCGATCCCAGCTCAGGGCACTAATATTCCACGTGCTACTCAGTGCAGTTAAAACAACAAAACAACACAACCACGTGTGACCCGTTTCACAACACTCTGTGTGAGTGAAACGCAAGTCTCATGAAGCAGCATTTACCTTCCTGCAGGCGACCATTCTGATATCTTCTGCTTCGTATTTCATCATTTGGGTGTTTAATACGTGCCAGACATAGTTCTAAGCCTTTTCCCCTATATTTCATTCTTTCAGAAGTTCTTGGATAACAACTCAATGATAAAAAAGCCAAATAACCCAATTTTAAAAAGGTGCAAAGGGCGTGAATAGGTATTTTTCTGAAGAAGATACATAAACAGCCAATGGAAAGATGTCCAGCGTTATTAGCCACCAGGGAAATGTCAGTCAAAACCACAACAGCTAGCATTTCACGTCACCTGGGGTGGCTGTGAAACCAAAAGAGAGACATGCCAAGCGTTGGTGAGGATGTGGGAACTGGTGCCACAGGGAAGGAAGCACTGTCCCCTGACACATTAGGGTCAGTAATGGGGGCAGATTAGCAAGAAGAGAGAGACTTTCATAGGTACCAGAAGTTCACTGGAAAACATAATCTCTAAAGAGCTGGAGACTTAATAGGGGAGAAGGATACGGGGAAATGCTTCTGTGGAATAACAAATGGGTTTCCAGAGGAGCAAACGGGAAATAAGAAAGCCTGTGATGTTTGTTTAAGCAGGCGGTGCTGGCGGTGAAGTACCCACCTGTCCATGCAGGAGATGCAGGTCCGATCCCTGGGTTGGGAAGGGATGGAGGTGGGCATGGCAACCCACTCCAGTCGTCTTGCCTGGGAAATCTCACAGACAGAGGAGCCTGGTAGCTACAAGTCCATAGGGTCGCAAAGAGTCAGACACAGCTGAAGAGACTTGGCACAACACACGGCAGCTACGAGGGTCTTCCAGTCTCTTCTTTCTGGCCCTAGAGAGGAGGTTTATGGCATCCTCACTACAGAAGTTTCCACCTTTAATTAAATGAAGGAAGCTCTGAAAAGGCTGTTCTTACAACTGTGAATCTCAAATGTCTTTCCTTTAAAATGATCTTTCTTTCAACTCTGGAGGCCTCATTGGGTCCCCAAAGGACCCTCACTCAGTGCTGATGGGAATGCAAAATGGTGCGGACACTTTGGAAAAGAGCCTGGCAGTTCCTGAAAAATTAAACGTAGAGCTGCCCTGGCGTTGAACGTGAACGTCGCCCTGACGTTTCAGAATCTTTGTGACCCCATGGACTACACAGCCCATGGAGTTCTCCAGGCCAGAATGCTAGAGTGGGTAGCTTTTCCCTTCTCCGGGGGATCTTCCCAACCCAGGGGTTGAACCCAGGTCTCCTGCATTGCAGGCAATTCTTTACCAGCGGAGCCACAGGGAAAGCCCCCGTTGTTGTTCAGCCGCTCAGTCATGTCCGACTCTTTGTGACCTCATGCACTGCAGCACGCCAGGCTTTCCTGTCCTTCACTGTCTCCCAGAGTCTTCTCAACCTCATGTCATTGAGATGATGATGCTATCTAACCATCTCATCCTCTGCCGCCCCCTTCTTTTGCCTTCAATCTTTCCCTGCATCAGGGTCTTTTCCAATGAGTTGCCTATGATCCAACAATTCTGCTCCTAGATATATACCCAAAAAAGAAATGGAAACATTCCTCTACACAAAAACTTGTATACAGACGTTCATTAAATTATTCACAGTAACCAAAAAGGGGAAATAACCCAACTGTCCATCAACTGAGGAGTGGACAGGCGAGTGTGGTCTGTCAAACAGTGGAATACTATTCGACAACAAAGCAAGGAAGCAGGTGTTGAGACGTGCTACAACATGAATGAACCTTGAAGGCATCTTGGTCAGTGAAAGAAGCCAGTCACAAAATGCCACATATCGTATTATCCCATTTATGCGAAGTGTGCAAAATTTACAGAAGCAGAAACGTAGGTGAGTGGTTGCCTGGCAATGGGGGCGTGGGTGGAGAGCAGAAATGGGGGATGGTTGCTAATGATCCAAAGGTTTGTTTGAGGGGTTCTGAGAATGTTCTAAAATTAGAGGATGGTTTGGGACTTCCCTGGGCTTTCCTGGTGGCTCAGACAGTAAAGAATCTGCCTGAAATGCAGGAGACCCCGCTTCAACCCCTGGGTCGGGAAGATGCCCTGGAGAAGGAAATGGCAAGATCAGATCAGATCAGATCAGATCAGTCGCTCAGTCGTGTCCGACTCTTTGCGACCCCATGAACCGCAGCACGCCAGGCCTCCCTGTCCATCACCAGCTCCCAGAGGTCACCCAGACTCACACCCATCAAGTCAGTGATGCCATCCAGCCATCTCATCCTCTGTCGTCCCCTTCTCCTCCTGCCCTCAATCCCTCCCAGCATCAGAGTCTTCTCCAATGAGTCAACTCTTTGCATGAGGTGGCCAAAATACTGGAGTTTCAGCTTTAGCATCATTCCTTCCAAAGAAATTCCAGGATTGATCTCCTTCAGAATGGACTGGTTGGATCTTCTTGCAGTCCAAGGGACTCTCAAGAGTCTTCTCCAACACCACAGTTCAAAAGCATCAATTCTTCGGTGCTCAGCCTTCTTCACAGTCCAGCTCTCACATCCATACATGACCACAGGAAAGACCATAGCCTTGACTAGGCGAACCTTTGTTGGTAAAGTAATGTCTCTGCTTTTGAATATGCTATCTAGGTTGGTCATAACTTTCCTTCCAAGGAGTAAGCGTCTTTTAATTTCATGGCTGCAGTCACCATCTGCAGTGATTTTGGAGCCCAGAAAAAGAAAGTCTGACACTGTTTCCACTGTTTCTCCATCTATTTCCCATGTAGTGATGGGACCAGATGCCATGATCTTCGTTTTCTGAATGTTGAGCTTTAAGCCAACCTTTTCACTCTCCGCTTTCACTTTCATCAAGAGGAAATGGCAAACCACTCCCGTATTCTTGCTTGGAGAAATCCATGGACAGAGAAGCCTGGCGGACTACATCCATGGACTACATACAGTAGGTCATGACCGAGTGACTAACACACACTTGAGACTTCCCTGGGGGTCCGGTGGTTAGGATTCTATACTCCCAATGCAAGGGACATTGATTTGATCCCTGGTTGGGGAATAAGATCACATGCCACACTGACTGGCCAAAAACTAAATAAATAAAATTAAAACATTGTGATGGTTGTACAACTCCAAAATACCACCAAACACTGACCTGTAAATGCAGGTGTTTTTATAACATGCAAACTATAAAGCTGTAAAAGACAGTTTGGTTGAAATCCGGGGCACTCTATGTCCCCTTTCTGATGTCTATGTCAGAAGTTTTCCTTGTCTTTTTTATACTTTAATAAAACTCTGCTACACACACACACACACACACACACACACACACACACACACACACAAAATTCTAGTTGAAATCCCTTACATTCATCTCTCACCCCACTTATAGGTTGTGACCCACAGTGAGACGAAATGGCTATAGAGAAAGTCTCACATGTACAAGCAGATATGAAGAAGGATATTTATTGCAAGGCTTTTTTTTGTGAATATAAATAAATTGGAAGTATCTCTAATTTCACTGTTGGGATAAAATACTGTACAACAGTTAAAAAGGATGACCCAGACCTACAGACTGACAGCTTGAGACCACATTACAGCATTGCATGACGCAGGCACGCTGTCAGGGAACACTGGGGCTTTCTGTTCTCAGGAATGTTCTTTTTCTTCACCTGACTGACAGTCCCATGAGTGTGCACTTTGCACCCTTTTGTGAAACTGAACACTTTTCTGTATCTGCATAATTTATAAATAACTTAATTTAAAAAAAAAAGAAAATGCGGAATGTTATGTACAGCTTGATGGTGTTTATGTATAAATTTTACAAACATGCCAATCAATAGCATTGTATCCATCCATGCCTGGTCAGGAATTTAGAAGTTGTTCAAACTATATTGAGCAGAAAGGTATTTAATGTAAATAACTGCTTTCAAGTGTGTTGAAGGGGATGAACAAAAGGAAATAGTACTCAGACATCAGGAGGCTGTCTCTGCCCCTGGGCTGATGTCAAGAATGCACAGGTACCGCTCACCCGCCAGAAGCCCTGCCCTCGACCATGAGCTCAGGGGCCTAAGGTCCTTCTCCTGCCACAGCTGAAAGCACCATCAGCCTGCAGAACTGGCGCAGAAAGGAGGACAGCTTCTTCCTCTCTCCTCCCTCACAATCTCCAAATGCAGAAACAAGGGGTTTAGGCAGATAGCTTGGAAGCTTCCAGACCCACAGGTTAAGCAGAGAGCAGGCAAAGACGGAACAGGGCTGGCAGACAGAACCTAGAGTTTACACAGGAAGGATTCCCACCCAAGTCACGACAGTGATCAGAGATCAGAGCCAGCCTTGTTGTGGCTGTTGCTGTTCAGTTGCTCAGTTGCGTCTGACTCTTTGCGACCCCATGGACTACAGCACACCAGGCTTCCCTGTCCTTCACTATCTCCATGAGTCTGCTCAAACTCATGCCCATTGAGTTGGTGATGCCATCCAACCATCTCATCCTCTGCCTTCTCCTCTGCTCTTGCTCTCAATCTTTCCCAGCACCAGGGACTTTCCCAATAAGCAGCTCTTCACATCAGGTAACCCAAGCATTGGAGCTTCAGCTTCAGCAACACTCCTCCCAATGAATATCCAGGGTTGATTTCCTTTAGAGCTAACTGATTTGAGCTCCTTGATTCCCACCCAAGTCATGATAGCAATCAGAGTCAACTTTATAACAGTTTATGTCTTTAATTTTAAAAGCTAAATAAATATGAGTGATTGTTGATTATGACTTTGGAAACAATAGGCACTTATTTTATTATTATGCATATTTTTCTACATCTTAAATTCTAAGAGTCTAATATATTCTAAAAATCTAACTTCTAAAAATTCAGTCAAAAAAGAACTTAATGAAAAAGAGAATATACCAAAACACTAACGATTTTTCTGGTAGGGTGGTAACCTAGGGAATTTTACCTTTTGTTTTAAATTTTTGAAGTATTATTTGACACCTGTATTAAATTTATAGTGAAACATTATAGTAAGAATGGTCTTGACTTTTGCATAATTTTACATGAGTGTAATAGTTTGGAGGAAATACCATGTCAAGAACATCATTTTAAGCTCTTGTAACTACATGAAAGATTAGCTTGAGACATCTGTTGGTGCAGACAGCATCCTTTCAAAAGAAAAAGAAAACAATGACAAAGTCAGTTGATTGCTTCTTCATTCAGCTTGTTGAGAACCCTGGGACAAGCCTCTCTGAAGACTGACTCGGGATACAGAGATGGATAAGATGATGTGTCAGCCTGTTCACAGGGCACCACTGTGACTTATAAGGGGGCTTCCCAGGTGAGCCAATGCAGGAGATGCAAGAGCTGGGAGTCCGATGACCCCGGGTCAGGAGGATCTCCTGATGTAGGAAATGGCAACCCACTCCAATATTCTCGCCTGGAAAATCCTCTGGACAGAGGAGCCTGGCGGGCTGCAGTCCATGGGGCCACAGATGGCACAGAACACGCGTATTTGGTCATTCAGATGATGAAAATATATTTCTCATATACAACCAGTCTTCAGCCACAGTTTCTGGCTCAAAGCTTCCAAAACCCTTGGAACTTCCTGGGACATGAGACCAGTAAGGATACCATTTGTCAAATGTGGTTTCTTAACTTCAGCTTCAGAGCCATAAAAGTGAAGTAGGCCTCATCCTGTTATTTATAACAAGCCCCTTTCCACCCCCACTGGGCTTCTGTTGATGAGCTGACTTGGGCAAGCATCTAAGGATGGAGCTGGTTACAAGAGGAATCAAGTTTGAGCAGAGGAGAGAGGACTGATTTCGGGGAGGGGAAATGGGCTGGAGGGTGAGTGGTTGGCCAGTGGTCAGTGATGTGATCAGTCATGCCTGTGTGAGGAAGCCAGGACAAAAACCTAAAAGCAGGAGGTGCAGAAGCTTCCAGGCTGGGGAACCAGAACTTGTCTCCGTGTCACCGTACTTTGGGGATTTTTATGCAGGCCTCATCCTGTAGGTATGATTCACCATTCAGTGAATCTCCAGCCCCTCTCCCCACTTCCCAGAGGTTAGGGGCTGAGGCTGAACGATCTAAGCTTCTAATCCTGGCTTGGTCTTTCTGGAGACCAGCCCCCAACCTTGAAGCCACCCAGGAGCCCACCAAGTATCGCCTCAATATAACAAAAGACACTCCTAAAATTCCAAAACTAAAAAATTGTTTAAATTTTTTAAAAAATTTAGAAAGGAACTTCCCTGGGGTCCGTGCTTCCAATAGTGGGGGCCCGGTTCGAGATTCTTGGTCAGGGAACTAAGATCCCGCAGGCAGTACAGTGCAGCCAAAACATGACAACAAAAAATACACTCCTAGCATCCGGGAAATCCCAAGGGATTGAGGAGCTCTGCATGAGGGGCCCAGGTCAAAGACCAGTATCAGAACAGACAGTGTTCCTAGTGCTAGACAAGTAAAATCAACCCAGTTTCACAGATCTGAAAACGGAGCAAGACCCGTGGCTTCTGAAAAGGCACATGACCACTTGGTTGGTAGAACAGGACTTCAAACTTAGTTCTTCTGACATCCAGCTCAGGGCTAAAGATATTCCCAATGATATATATTTTTTTAAATCAGAATTCTCTTCCTGTTTGCACTCTCACTTTGAGTGTGCAATGTCCACGTGAACAGGAACTGGACCCATATGCGTTCTCTCTTCCATGCTAATTAGCTTCAGTTCGCTTTTGCTCAGGTCAGCTCATGGACACACAGAGAAGAGAATATTAGTCATTAAAAAAGATTTTAAAGAAGCTGCTGTGAAGGGTTCTGCTGTTCTCCAAAGCCAGTTTCTGCTCCCAGAGGTGGGATGAGACGATTGTCTGTCACAGAACTGTGTGTGTCTTTCAGCAAAAATGGGCTGCGCTTGGATGCTGAAGAGCTGACATCCTAAGAAACTTGGGCTTCTGAGATCAGGGTCTTTTCCTCCCAGGCAGGAGAAAAGGACACTCTGTGTGCATCTCAGTGGTCAACTTTCCAGATGCCGTTTTCAGCTGTGATCTTTCCATCCTCACTAAACATCAAAGCACAGGGCAGAGCACCTGGGAGAGTGCCTTCAGGAGACCCCAGCATACATCAGATCAGATCAGATCAGTTGCTCAGTTGCATCCGACTCTTTGTGACCCCATGAACTCTAGCACGCCAGGCCTCCCTGTCCATCACCAACCCCCAGAGTTCACTGAGACTCACGTCCATCGAGTCAGTGATGCCATCCAGCCATCTCATCCTCTGTCATCCCCTTCTCCTCCTGCCCCCAATCCCTCCCAGCATCAGGGTCTTTTCCAATGAGTCAGCTCTCTGCATGAGGTGGCCAAAGCACTGGAGTTTCAGCTTTAGCATCAGTCCTTCCAAAGAAATCCCAGGGCTGATCTCCTTCAGAATGGACTGGTTGGATCTCCTTGCAGTCCAAGGGACTCTCAAGAGTCTTCTCCAACACCACAGTTCAAAAGCATCAATTCTTCAACACTCAGCCTTCTTCACAGTCCAACTCTCACATCCATACATGACCACAGGAAAAACCATAGCCTTGACTAGACGGACCTTTGTTGGTAAAGTAATGTCTCTGCTTTTGAATATGCTGTCTACATGCATGCTTTAATGACTGTTCCCACCTTACATGCAAGGGCACTGACTCACAGAGGCAGAGTGAGGTGCCCGAGACCCCACAGAGCCTGGCCAAGACCCTGGCCCCAGAGCATGTTCCTGTATTGGGGTCTGGGATCAAGATGAGGTTAGAACACTCCACACGTCCAAGGGCAACAGCATTTTGCTTCTTGGTTTATTTCTTTAAAAAATAAAAACATAACTGACCTTATTTATTTTTTGAAGTACAGTTGATTTATAATATTTTATGTGTACACAAAGAGATATACATATATATATATATATCACAGGTGTACACACAGAGATATATATATATATAGATTTATATATATATATATCTTCAGATTCTTTTCGATTATAGGTTTTATAAGATATTGAATATAGTTCTCTGTGCTTTGCAGAAGGACCTTGTTGTTTATTTTATATATAGTAATTATTTCTTTCCAGACAGGGAAATGGATCATGTTCCTGCTTAAAATATCTTCATGGTCTTTAGACTAATGGCCAGGAAATTGTGAATAATAATCATTTTTTAAAGAAACACGATAGGTTAGGCAGAGCATGGTGGTTTCTTAAAGAGTGGCCGTGAAATTCCGGTTCGAACATGATTGATAGGTTTCCCTGTGAGCGGAGACAAGCCGTAGCACCTCCAGGGATGAAGGATTCATCACCACCTGAATGAGCTGCTTGTCCCTCTGCCCCATGTCAACCCAGGGTCTACCTGCCCACAGCTGCCTTCCATCCCTCAGACTAAACTCTGCTGCCCTCCTTCCCTGTCTGTCCTCTGTGTGCCAGACACAGGCCCATGGCAGGAGGGGACACCAAGACACAGCTTAGCTTGAGGATGAGGAGTCGACCCCAACCCAAGCCCGGCTGTCTGCACACCTGCCCCAGCTCCTCCACCACTGATGGGCCTTGGTCAAGTACCCTTGACTTCCGTCCTGTCCTGAGAGAACTGATTATGGACCTTCATCCTCTCCTGACACAGCTCCTTAGATTGTATTAATAAGGGTCGTCCAGAGAACCAAAACAGAATGTGCACACATGTGTGTACATAAACACGCATGTACATTTCAAGAGATGTATTATAAGGAATGATTCATACAGTTAAGGAGGCTTGCAAATCTCAACATCTGTGATCTGCAAGCCAGAGACTCAGAAGGGCCAATGCTGTGGTCCAGCCCAAGTTTGAAGGTCAGAGAACTGGGAGAACCAAAGGGTCCAGTTCCAAGCCCAAGGGCAGGAGAGGACCCAAGTCCCAGCTCAGAACTCAGATTACAAAATTCCTCTTACTCAAGCCTTTTTTCCACTTGGGTCTTCAGTTAATGAGAAGATATTCGGGATGGCAACTCAGTGTACTCCATATACTGATTCAGACGTTAATCCCACCCACAGATGTCCTCACAGACACATCCAGAACACTGACCACATGTCTGGGCACCCCCAAACCCAGTCAAGCTGGCAAATAAAAGTTAATCTGATAACTTCCTCCAGGCACTGGTTCTGAGCTACCCACAAATTCTGACATGCTGTGTTTTCACTCCCATTCGGTTCAAAATATTTTGAAACTTCCATTTTTTTGATTTTTGAGTGCATACTCAGAGTCCGACTCTTGCAACTCCATGGACTGTAGACCACCAGGCTCCTCAGTCCATAGGATTTCCCAGGGAAGAGTACTGGAGTGGGCTGCCATTCCCTTCTCCAGAGGGTCTTCCCAACCCAGGGATCAAATCTGAGTCTCCTGCATTGGCAGGAAAATTCTTTATCCACTTGAGTCACTTGAGAAGTGGTTTGATTTAAAAGACTTTTGAGATTTTCTGATAGCTTTTTAATTTTCTTTTTAATTAAAAAAATTTTTTTGACTATACCCCTTGGCATGTGGGACCTTATTTCTCCGACCACAGATGAAACCTGCCCCCGGGACTGGAAGGCAAAACCTTAAATCACTGGACCACTGGGGAACTCCCTAATTTAAAATAATAATAATAATAATGTGGTAAATACACACAACAGATATCATCTTCTTAACCATCTTTACGGAGAAGGCAGTGGCACCCCACTCCAGAACTCTTGCCTGGAAAATCCCATGGACGGAGGAGCCTGGTGGGCTGCAATCCATGGGGTCGCTGAGGGTCGGCCTCGACTGAGTGACTTCACCTTCCCTTTTCACTTTCATGCATTGGAGAAGGAAATGGCAACCCACTCCAGTGTTCTTGCCTGGAGAATCCCAGGGACGGGGGAGCCTGGTGGGCTGCCGTCTATGGGGTCGCACAGAGTCGGACACCACTGAGCCACTTTCACACTCTGAGAGTTATTTTACGTCCAGCATGTGGACTATGTGCCGTGTATATTTCATGACTACTTGAAAGGGATGTGTATTATGCAAGAGTTCAGTGTAATAGTCCTTAAATATCAACTAGGACACTTTGTTGATGGTGTTGCTTAAATATTCTATATCCTTACTGATGTTTCAATTATTTTTTTGTCTACTGAAGGAGGTGTTAAAATATTCAATATTACAAACAGCTTTGAGCTAATAAATTTGACAACCTACATGAAAGTAACAAATTCCCTGAGAATCACAACTCAGTGAAAGGGATACAAAAAAGACATTAAAAAAAATCTGAATGATCCCTTAACTTAAAAAAAATAAATTTGCAATAAAAAACTTTCCCACAAGGAAAAATCCAGGTCAAGATGGCTTCTCTGGGGACACTTCAGCACACATTTATGGAAGAAATAAGGCAATTTTACACCTTCTCTTCCAGAATATTGCGGAAGTGAATACACTTCTCTACTCCTTTTAGTGGGCTGATATAACTCTGATACCAAATTCTGATGAAGTTATACAAGCAGAGAAAAGTGAAGATCAATATCTCTCTTAAACACAAAAATCTTAACAAAATATTGGAAAAGAGAATCCAGTAATATATAAAAATATACTACATTATGACCAAGAAAACTTGCCCCAGGAATGTGAGATTGGTTTAGCATCCAAAACTCAATCGGGGGACTCCCCTGGTGGTCCACTGGCTGAGACTCCGTGCTACCCACGCAGGGGGCCCAGGTTTGATCCCTGGTCAGGGAACTAGATCCTAGCTCCCTGCCACAACTAAGACTTGGTGCAGCCAAACAAATAGATAAATATAAAAACAATCAGCAAATGTCATCACATTAAGGAGGGAAAAGGCAAAAATCGTACGACCATCTCATTAAGGCAGAAAAAGCAGTTTAGGACATTCAAACCCACTCATGATAACAGCTTTCAATGAAATAAGAAGAAAACGAATAAACGGCATCTGTGAAATAGACGTAGTTACTGAACTGCTAAATAATGAAACGTGGGAAACTTTTCTTCACGTCAGCCACGAGGCAGGGATGTCTAATCTCGCCACGCTGATTCAACATTCTATTGGAAGTTCTAGCCAGTACAGCAAATAAGATAAAAAAAATAATATGTATTGGAAGGAAGAAATACAGCTGTTTCTATTTGCAGGCAATACCATTTTCTCAAAGCATCATAAAAAGCAAAATCTGCAAAATACTAGTAAGTGAATTTAACAAGGTTGTAGGTGTTAGGGAGGAAGAAATTTCCCTCTGACCTTCTGGGTTCTTCTGGTTGGTTTAAGCATTAAATTGAATTGAGATGGATTAACAGGAGAAAATCAAACAAAAGTTTAATAATATGTATACGTGGGAGAGACCCAGGAAAACGGAGTAATTTGGTGAAACGGCTGAAAGCCTCACCTTAAATAGCGCCTTCAGCTAAATACAGAGAGGATGCTGGAGGTAGTACTAGGTTCAGGACCTCCAAGGGCAGGAGGCAATTCACAGAGACAGTGACAAAGCAAATGCCTGGTAAACAAGTGGTTGCTTGATCGGTAAACAAGTGGTTGCTTGATCAGTAGAGATGATGCGACACTGAGAGGAACTTGAACCAGCAGACTTTGCTGGGTTCCTCCTTCCTACACAGCTAGCTCACGGTATCTACAGTTATCTGTGGTGACAGCCCCCTTCCTATAACAGGACCTTTATCTGTGTTCTTTGAGACAGTTGTGTGTGTGTCTGACTCTTTTCAGCCCCTTGCTCTGCAGCCTGGCAGGCTCCTCTGTCCATGGGCTCCTCCAGACAAGAATACTGGAGTGGGTTGCCATTCCCTTCTCCAGGGGATCTTCCTGACCCAGAGGTCAAACCCACATGTCTTGCATTGGCAGGCAGGTTTTTTACCACCAGTGCCACCTGGGAAGCCCTTTAGGCAGTTAGGGGAATGTCAAAGATTCTTCCAGAGTCTTTGGGGCCTTTATTTTCAACTCAAAATAATCTGCATGCTAGAGAGATAGTAATACACTTGGGGTTGGCAAATTTTGCTCTTTTAAAGAGAATATAAGATCAATATACAATACCTGAGTTTATTTAAAAACTAATAAAATAGATGCAAAATTTGTATAAAACACCACTGAGAGAAATTTTAAAAGATTTAAATAGATGGATGGATACACTATTTTCATGGATTGGAGAATTAAATCTCTGTAAGATGTCCATTTTGGGGGTCTCCAAAATCACTGCAGATGGTGACTGCAGCCATGAAATTAAAAGATGCTTACTCCTTGGAAGAAAAGTTATGACCAACCTAGACCACATATTAAAAAGCAGAGACATTACTTTGCCAACAAAGGTCCGTTTAGTCAAGGCTATGGTTTTTCCTGTGGTCATGTATGGATGTGAGAGTTGGACTGTGAAGAAAGCTGAGCACTGAAGAATTAATTGATGCTTTTGAACTTTGGTGTTGGAGAAGACTACTGAGAGTCCCTTGGACTGCAAAGAGATCCAACCAGTCCATTCTAAAAGAGATCAGTCTTGGGATTTCTTTGGAAGGAATGATGCTAAAGCTGAAACTCCAGTACTTTGGCCACCTCATGCAAAGAGCTGACTCATTGGAAAAGACTCTGATGCTGGGAAAGATTGAGGGCAGGAGGAGACGGGAAACACAGAGGATGAAATGGTTGGATGGCATCACTGACTCAATGGACAGGGGTTTGGGTGGACTCCGGGAGTTGGTAATGGACAGGGAGGCCTGGTGTGCTGTGATTCATGGGGTCGCAAAGAGTCGGACACAACTGAGCAACTGAACTGAACTGACTGACTGAAGATGTCCATCATCCCCAAATTCACCTATAATTTTAACATAAATCCAAGAAAAAAAACTCAGCAGGCTGTTCAGTAGAAACTGACAAGCTGATCCTCAAATTTATATGAAAATGAAAAGGGTGCTTTTCCCATCTTGCAAGATGGCGGGTGAAAAGTCTGAGAAGCCAGATACTAAGGAGAAAAAACCTGAAGCCAAGAAGGCTGATGCTGGCAACAAGGCTAAAAAAGTGGAAAAGGTGAAAAAAGTTAAGAAGGGGAAGCCCCACTGCAGCCGAAATCCTGTCCTGGTCAGAGGAATTGGCAGATATTCCCGATCAGCCATGTACTCCAGAAAGGCCTTGTACAAGAGAAAGTATTCAGCAGCTAAATCCAAGGTCGAAAAGAAGAAGAAGGTTTGTGTTCTTGCTACTGTCACAAAACCAGTTGGTGGTGACAAGAATGGTGGTACCCGAGTGGTCAAACTTCGCAAAATGCCTAGGTATTACCCTACTGAAGATGTGCCTCGGAAACTGTTGAGTCACGGCAAAAAACCCTTCAGTAAGCATGTGAGGAAGCTGCGTGCCAGCATCACTCCTGGGACCATTCTGATCATCCTCACTGGGCGCCACAGAGGCAAGAGGGTCGTTTTCCTGAAGCAGCTGGGCAGTGGCTTGCTACTTGTGACTGGGCCTCTATCCCTCAATCGAGTTCCTCTGCGTAGAACACACCAGAAATTTGTCATTGCCATCTCCACCAAAATCGATATCAGTGGTGTGAAAATCCCAGAACATCTCACTGACACTTACTTCAAGAAGAAGAAGCTGCGTAAACCCAGACACCAGGAGGGTGAGATCTTCGACACAGAAAGAGAGAAATACGAGATCACAGAGCAGCACAAGGTTGATCAGAAAGCTGTGGACTCACAAATTCTGTGAAGAATCAAAGCTGTTCCTCAGCTCCAGGGCTACCTCCGCTCCGTGTTTGCTCTCACAAATGGAATTTATCCTCACAAAGTAGTATTCTGAACTTCTTGCAAAGAACCTAATTAAATAACTTATCATTTCAAAAAAAAAAAAAAAAAAAAAGGGTCTCAGTTCAGTTCAGTCATTCAGTCATCACTCAGTCGTGTCGACTCTCTGTGACCTCATGGACTGCAGCCCGCCAGGCCTTCCTGTCCCCCCATCCTGCAGCTTGCTCAAACTCATGTCCATTGAATCGGTGATGCCACCCAGCCATCTCATCCTGTCGTCCCCTCCTCCTCCCGCCTTCAATCTTTCCCAGCATTAGGAGAGCCAAAATGATTTTGAAAAAGGACAAAGTTGGAAGACTTACACTTTTTAATTTCAAGACTCATAAAGTAATCAAACTTTTATGGTACTGACATTTGAGAATAGACAAGCAGATTTATGATACAAAACATACATGGTCACCTGAATTTTGGCAAAGATGCTAAAGTAATTTAATGGGAAACACAAGCTTTTTTAATGAGTAGTACACAAAAACATAAAAAATAATTTGAGATACAGCCAGAACCATAAATCATCTAGAAGAAAACATGGTAGAATACCTATATGATCTTGGGGCAGGCAGAGATTTCTAAGTAGCAAAACCATACAAGAAAGCAAACAGATAAACTGGACTTCATCAAAAGTTTAAATTTCTGCTTGTTGAAGACACTGGTAAGACAATGAAAAGACAGCCACAGATTTGGAGAAAATATTTGCAAATATTTTCACAGTGAGATATCTTTACAAAGCTATTACAAAGGCTAGAATAGAAAAGATGGATCAAACTGAATGGTGATGAGAATGTGTTCGAACTTGAATCCTCTTCCCAAACTGGTGGGACTGTGAAATGGTACAACCACTTTGGAAATCAGCTCTGCACTTTTAAAGAAGTGAAACATACACCCAGGATGCGACCAGCCATCTCACTCCTCGGTACTTACCCGGAGAGGCGGAAGGCGATGTCTCACAAAGAACTGGACCCAGATGTTCCCGGCAGCTCAGGCTGACTTAGCTCCACACGGAAACCAACCCAGATGTCCATCAGCAGGGGGTGGATAAATGCAACTGTGGCATATCCATACAAGGGCTGTGTGCTGACAATGAACTGGGTGCGGGCGATTGATCAACAGCGGTGCAGAGTGAGCAGGGAGGGAGGCAGAGCAGAGGGAGCCTGCGTCGGGGACGTGAGAGGTGGTCTGAGGGGGTCTAAGTGAGGGAGCCTGTGAGGGGGGCCCAGGTGGGCGGGGCTCAGGGGGAGCTCCGAGTGAGGGGGGGTCTGAGGGGGGTCTGAGGGGGCTCAGCGGGGACGGGGTTCAGGGGGAGCTCCGAGTGAGGGGGGTCTGAGGGGGTCTGAGGGGGATCAGCGGGGACGGGGTTCAGGGGGAGCTCCGAGGAGAGGGGGTCTGAGGGGGTCTGAGGGGGATCAGCGGGGGACGGGGCTCAGGGGGAGCTCCTAGTGAGGGGGGTCTGAGGGGGCCTGAGGGGGATCAGCGGGGACGGGGTTCAGGGGGAGCTCCGAGTGAGGGGGGTCTGAGGGAGTCTGAGGGGGATCAGCGGGGACGGGGTTCAGGGGGAGCTCCGAGTGAGGGGGGTCTGAGGGGGGTCTGAGGGGGATCAGCGGGGACGGGGCTCAGGGGGAGCTCCGAGTGAGGGGGGTCTGAGGGGGTCTGAGGGGGATCAGCGGGGACGGGGTTCAGGGGGAGCTCCGAGTGAGGGGGGGTCTGAGGGGGTCTGAGGGGGATCAGCGGGGACGGGGTTCAGGGGGAGCTCCGAGTGAGGGGGGTCTGAGGGGGTCTGAGGGGGATCAGCGGGGACGGGGCTCAGGGGGAGCTCCGAGTGAGGGGGGGTCCGAGGGGGGTCTGAGGGGGATCAGCGGGGACGGGGTTCAGGGGGAGCTCCGAGTGAGGGGGGTCTGAGGGGGGTCTGAGGGGGATCAGCGGGGATGGGGTTCAGGGGGAGCTCCGAGTGAGGGGGGTCCGAGGGAATCTAAGGGGATCAGCGGGGATGGGGTTCAGGGGGAGCTCCGAGTGAGGGGGGTCTGAGGGAGTCTGAGGGGGATCAACGGGGATGGGGTTCAGGGGGAGCTCCAAGTGAGGGGGGGGGGTCTGAGGGGGTCTGAGGGAGTCCAGGTGGGAGGGGTTCAGGGGGAGCTCCTAGTGAGGGGGGTCTGAGGGGGTCTGAGGGGGATCAGCGGGGGACGGGGCTCAGGGGGAGCTCCTAGTGAGGGGGGTCTGAGGGGGGTCTGAGGGGGATCAGCGGGGACGGGGTTCAGGGGGAGCTCCGTGTGAGGGGGGTCTGAGGGGGATCAGCGGGGACGGGGTTCAGGGGGAGCTCCGAGTGAGGGTGGGTCTGAGGGAACTCTTAATCTTCGAAGGTGAGAGGAATCTGTTAAAACAACAAAAAAAAGCTATGCTGATTGCTTTCTCCTTGGAAGAAAAGCTGTGACCAAGCTAGACAGCATATTAAAAAGCAGAGACCTTACTTTGCCGACAAAGGTCCGTCTAGTCAAGGCTGTGGTTTTTCCAATAGTCATGTATGGATGTGAGAGTTGGGCTATAAAGAAAGCTGGCACCGAAGAATTGATGCTTTTGAACTGTGGTGTTGGAGAAGACTCTTGAGAGTCCCTTTACTGCAAGGAGGTCCAACCACTCCATCCTAAAGGAAATCAGTCCTGAGAGTTCATTGGAAGGACTGATGGTGAAGCTGAAACTCCAATACTTAAGCTACCTGATGCAAAGAACCAACTTGTTGAAAAAGACCCTGATGCTGGGAAAAATTGAAGGCAGGAGGAGAAGGAGACGACAGAGGATGAGACGGTTGGATGGCATCACTGACTCAATGGACATGAGTTTGAGTAAACTCCGGGAGTTGGTGATGGACAGGGAAGCCTGGTGTGCTGCAGTCCATGGGGTCGCAAAGAGTCGAACATGACTGAGCACAGCACGGAAGCACTATATATATATCCTGGAATGGAAGACTGTTTACCCATATAAAAGAGGAAATCCTGCCATTTTTGACAACGTGGATGGACCTTGAGGGCATGGTACTAAGTGAAATGCTGAGAAAGATAAACACCATATGATCTCATTTACCCATGGAATGTACAACAAAAGAAAACCAGAAAAAGTGATCAGATTTGTGGTTACCTCAGGTTATAAGGGGGGTGAAATTGGAGGAAGGTGGTCAAAAGATACAAACTTCTAATTGTTGAGAAATGACTACTAGGGATGTAACATACAGCATGGTATCAAGAGTGACCACGGCTACGTGGTGTATTGGAAACTTATTAGGAGAATAAACCCCAAGAGTTTTCATTATAAAGAGAAAACATTTTCAAAATGGTGCAGCTGCTACCAACAACAAGGTGGTGGGTCCTCAACAAGTGAGACATAGAATTGACATGTTCTAGCAATTTCACTTCTGGGAATATACAGAGAACAGCTGAAGGCAGTGTCTTGAAGAGACATCTGTACACTCATTACCTGGGTCACCCACACGGACTTTTATGAGAGAGATAAATAAAACTCCAGCTGATTTAAGTTTGCTGTTGTTTCGGGGTTTAGCAGCCAAGTTTTTATCCCAGTCAATTCAAAGGATTCTATGAAAGAAAGAGTGAGTGTTGAAAGGACAGTAAATAAAAAAGAGGTCCTATGTGACCCAGCAACCCCCCTACTGGGCATATACCCTGAGAAAGCCACAATTATAAAAGACACATGTACCCCAACGCCCAGGGCAGCACTGTGTCCAGTAACCAGGACAAGGAAGCAACCTAGATGTCCATCGGCAGATAAATGGATAAAGAAGATGTGGAGATATATATATATATATATATATACACAATGGTCTATTACTCAGCCATAAAGAGAATGAATCTGAGGCACTTTTAGTGAGGTGGATGAACCTAGAGCCTGTTATACAGAGTAAGTCAGTAAGAGGAAAACAAATATAGTAGTAATATATTAGCACATGTATGTGGAATCTAGAAAAACAGTACTGATGACCCTATTTGCAAAGAAGGAAAGGAGACGCAGATGTAGAGAATGAACTTGTGGACACGGTCGGGGAAGGAGGGAGAGGGATGGAGAAACTATCGTGTGTAGAATGCGTAGCTGGTGAGAGGTCGCATGTAACACAGGGAGCCCAGTCTGGCCCTCTGTGATGACCCAGAGGGGTCGGGTGAGGGGAGGGCTGGGAATCTCAAGAGACAGGGGATGGATGTATAATTGTGGCTGATCTGCATTGTTGTAGGGCAGAAACCAAGACAACATCGTAAAAAATTTTAAAAATTAATTTATTAAAAAAGTAAATTGTTAAAAAAACAAAAGAATAAAAAACATGAAAAAAGGGAGCTCTAATATACAGACATGGAGAAGGCAATGGCACCCCACTCCAGTACTCTTGCCTGGAAAATCCCATGGATGGAGAGGCCTGGTAGGCTGCAGTCCATGGGGATATGAAGAGTCAGACATGATTGAGCGACTTCACTTTCACTTTTCACTTTCATGCATTGGAGAAGGAAATGACAAACCACTCCAGTGTTCTTGCCTGGAGAATCCCAGGGACAGGGGAGCCTTGTGAACTGCTGTCTATGGGGTCGCACAGAATCAGACACAACTGAAGCGACTTAGCACCAGCAGCAATACACAGACAATATACAGGGCCCTTAGAGGGCGTCACCTCTCTGCCAGCCCCCAGCCTCGAGTTTCCCTCCCTCTGCACAAATTTCCAGCACAGCCAAGGCTTCCTGGGAAACTGGCCCACGATTAGAAGGAATCTGGGAGTATCGACAAATGATCAGCTTGGTGGTCCTGGATGGATGCCGAGGTTGGGAAACAAATTGGAATTAATTAACTTCAACGCCTTTGACCTAGTTTTCCCTTTCCCTTGTAAATGAGAGATCATTAAACCTTAACCCAATAATCACGCCCGTGCTTTTGCAGTCATGGTTGCAGATCTAGGAGCAAACCAGAAAAAGAGAAAAGAAGCCTCAGGTAGGGACGGTGACTAACAGGAGAAAACTGCATTGAAAAGACACCTGAACAACAGAATTAAGGGGAACCTGTGCTTTGTTTAGCAACTTGGGGGCGGAAATAGTACTCTTGCCTGGAAAATGCCATGGATGGAGGAGCCTGGTGGGCTGCAGTCCATGGGGTCGCCAAGAGTCAGACATGACTAAAAGACTTCACTTTCACTTTTCACTTTCATGCATTGGAGAAGGAAATGGCAACCCACTCCAGTGTTCTTGCCTGGAGAATCCCAGGGACAGGGGAGCCTGGTGGGCTGCCGTCTATGGGGTCACACAGAGTCGGACACGACTGAAGCAACTTAGCAGCAGCAGCAGCAGCTAGTTTTTGAAACTAAAGCAGACTTGAGTCTGCACATGCTAGATAAGCATGACTTTTTGGAAGATGGCAAAGAATTAATCCAGCAATTCAAAGGAACTCTTGAAAGAGAGCTGGATCCAGCCTCTCACAGGGTGCGCTTCGGTTGGGATTTCTTCCGTCCCTGCCACACTGTGAGTTTCTGTGGAGCCCCAGTCCTGTGCAGCCTGGTTCTGGGCCAATGTTCCGGCCACAGCACTGTCCCACACTGTTTAAGGCTTGGGATCCTAATCTCATGTTGAGCCGTCGGCCCCAGATCACGCCCACTGCGCCGGGCGATCTTAGTGTGAGTGCCACGTACACTCCTCTGCCAACACACACAGATCCCCGGTCAGGACGGCCCAGGGTGATGTCCCCATTGACGGTTCTCCACGTCCATGCTTACAAGGGGTCTGCAGTCAGGACCACCCCAACTGGTTAGACAGGTCAGTGTGTGCTTTGGGTGTGCTCAGCTGCTCAGTTGTTTCAGACTCTTTGTGACCCCATGGACCATAGCCTGTCCAGCCCCTCCGTTCATGGGATTTTCCCGGCAAGAATGCTGGAGTAGGCTGCCGTTTCCTCCTCCAGGGGATCTTGCCAACACAGGGCTCGAACCTGCGTCTCTTGGGTGTCCTGCATTGGTAGGCGGATTCTTTACCACTGCGCCGCCTGGAAGTCCTAAACCAGAGAATTCTTTGAACTCAGCCTCCTTTAGGTCCAACTTACCACTGTGTAATTTGCAACTATTTTCTCCCATTCTCTGGTGCCCAAGATGGGTCCTTTTAACAGGGGGTGCTGGGCAGGCAATTCCCCTGACCTACACCGGATCCGTCTAGGCTTCTGGAAGGGGGGAGTTAGTCTTCTCTTCAAGGGGCACCTCCAAGGCCCACCGGAAAGATGAGAACGATTCCACCCAAACTGATTAGCTCCATCACCTTGAATTAGTCAGGTCCCATCCCAAAGGTGCATTGGAAAGCCCAGTGTACCCAAGGATTCATTCCTGCTCTTTCTGGAATCAAGCCCCAGGTGTGACTCTTTCCCAAGACTGCACAGATTATTTTTTTCCTAAACCATCTAAAACTCCTTATCAGTTCATGACAGTCATAATTCACATTCACGATGGAATTTCCCTTTACGGAAGGATTCTGTGGAAAAATAGATGGCCTCGGATTTTCCTTTTCTTACACAAATGTCTTGCCAGTTGCACTGTTATCTCTGGTTCTCATATTTGGTACAGTATGTTAGCTACAGTAGCTTCTTTTATAAATTGTAGGAGTAGCATCTTAATAAATGTTCAAGATTGCAGCACATTTTTCAGTCTATAAGGGGATTTTAATTAATGTCCTTCCATTTATGCTGACGTCAGTCCTGAGAGAGAACCAACCAGGGAGTGATGTGTCCATTGTAATTCAGAAACTTGAGGCTCAGAGAAGTGAAGTGACTTGCCCAAGATTACACAGGAATGGGTGCCAGATAAATGGGCTTTACACTCAGACCAGCATTTACCCCCAATCTCTGCTCTGGGTGCTGCATCCGGCCGCCTCCATAGAGCAGAATGGAATAGAATTTTCAATGTGCAGTAGAGTGCTCAGACAAAGTAAAAGATGCCTAGTTAAATTTGAATTTCACATAAACAGCGAATTTTTCTTTTAGTCCCTGGTGGCTCAGATGGTAAAATTGTCTGCTTGCACTGCTGGAGACCCGGGTTCAGTCCCTGGGTCGGGAAGATCCCCTGGAGAAGGAAATGGCCACCCACTCCAGTACTGTTGCCTGGAAAATTCCACGGATGGAGGAACCTCTTAGACTACAGTCCATGGGGTCAAAGAGTCGGACACAACTGAGCGACTCCGCTTTCACTTTCACGTCCCACACAGCAGGGACGCACCAATGTTAAGAGTCCTTGTTATTTTTTGAAATTAGAATGTAAATGAGCATCTTGCACTTTTATTTACTAAACCTGGTAACCCTAACCTGGGGGACACCTTACGTGGCCACTGAGGCCCAGAGAGGGACAGCGATCTGCTCAAAAACACACAGGAAGGGACTTCCCTGGCCATCCAGTGCTGAAGACTCTGCCTTCCAAAGCAGGGGCGACGTTTGAGCCCTGCTCAGGGAACTAAGACCTAGGATCCCACATGTCTCAGGCTGTAGCGGAAAAGTAAAACAAAACCCCAAAGAACACAGGGGCAGTCAAAGCAAACCCAGGATTGAGGGCAGTGTGCCCGTTCCCAGTTCCTGCCCCTGTGTGAGGTTGCCAAGTGCTCCCAAGTTCCGGGAGCAGGGGAGCTGGCGAGCACAGCTGTCCCCTCCAAGCGCTGCCTGCAGGCCGTGCCCTCCCCAGCCGTCCTACCTAACCGCCCACCCCAAAACCAGGAAGCGTGTCCCACTGCGGAAAGATGAGCAGAACGCGATCACACCAATTAGAGGAGATGGTTTTGATTGAGATTTCCAGACAAGGAGCACAGGCTGCTCAGGAAGCAGCTAATGAATCAGGAGCCTCCAATTAAGAAGCAATTGGCGTGTTTGCCGCAAACCCAGCGCAGCCAGTGCAGCAGAGACCCTCAGGCTGCTCTCGCCCCCGCAGCAGCTCAAACGAGGGACCTCAGATCAGGCATCTCCCCTCCCTGAGCTCTGCTTCCTGGCTTGTGAAATGAGAGGGTGATGCTGGTTGCTATTTAAGGACACTGCTGACCACCACATGGGCATATCCAAGGAGGTGGGAGGGTGTTTTTCCCCTCCAACATTGGACATTTCTTCATGGCACTCTAGTGTTCCCCACCCCTCTCCGCCTCCGCTCTGCACTCCCCTAAGGCCATTATTCTTTCACTTGTTGTGGGCTCAAATGCTAGTAGCTGTAATTTTCGTCCCTCAATTTAATTTCTATTTCCAGACCCCATTCCTCTAGGTTGGCAGTTCAAAGATTGCTCTCTCCCTAACCCCAGGATACACCGACATCCCAAGGGGATTAAATGTGGTGCTGACGCGTGTGTTGGGGGCAGATCAGCAGCCTCTACTGAGGTGTCATCTTGGTCCCAGCCGAGCATCAGGAGTGGTCCCTGCTGGTTGCCATGGAGATCATGCTCCCATCTGCTGAGGATGCAGCTTGTGGTCAATTCATGGTTATAATGGCCCCAATTTTTCTTGATTCCTAACATCCATATGCTTTGGTAGTGCTTGCCCCAACTGGTGACAGCCTTGACCACGTGACCTGCTTTGGCAAGTGTAATAGAAAGAGCAGTTGACCAGCATGAAATAAATGACTTTCAAGCAGCAGGGGTCAATGTTCATTTATATACTTGGGTTACATTTAGTTTTGCTTGGTTAGGAAACACATTTCTGTATCTTCTCAGAGGCATCAGGGGACTTATCTCTTTTAATTGCAATAAATGAATGTCAGGATATATTGCCTGGGATTTGCTTAAGAATGGAGCCAAAGATACAGTTGAAACAAGTTCATCATGAGTTGATTGTTACTGAGGCCAGAGGATGGGGACTTGGGGCTCTTTTGTATAATTCTCTCCACATTTGTAACTGCGTGAAATATTTCCATGGGGAAAAAGCCCCTTGAAATCCTGCCAATCCTCTGGGACCACAAAGTCATGCCCACCCCTCCTGCTGGCATCCAGTTCTTGCTTGGGAAGATGACACAGCCTGAGTGACAAACTCAGCATTTTCCTGGGAATCTTCATGCATGTTCGTGCCCAAGGGGTCCGTCGTATCCAACTCCGTAATTCCATGGACTGTAGCCTACCATGCTCCTCTGTCTGTGTGATTTCCCAAACAAGAATACTGGAGTGAGTTGCCACTTCCTCCTCTACATGGCACATAATAGATTCTCAATAAATATCTGTTGGCTGAAGATTAGATCAGTTCAGTTCAGTTGCTCAGTCGTGTCTAACTCTTTGCGACCCCGTGAACTATAGCACTCCAGGCCTCCCTGTCCATCACCAACTCCTGCAGTTTACCCAAACTCATGTCCATTGAGTTGGTGATGCGACCCAACCATCTCATCCTCTGTCTTCCCCTCTCCTCCTGCCTTCAATCTTTCCCAGCATCAAGGTCTTTTCAAATGAGTCAGTTCTTCGCATCAGGTGGCCAAAGTATTAGAGTTTCAGCTTCAGCGTCAGTCCTTCCAATGAATGTTCAGGACTGATTTCTTCTAGGATTGACTGGTTGGATCTCCATGCTGTCCATGGGACTCCCAAGAGTCTTCTCCAACACCACAGTTCAAAAGCATCAATTCTTTGGTGCTCAGCTTTCTTTATAGTCCAACTCTCAGATCCATACGTGACTACTGGAAAAACCATAGCTTTAACCAGATGGACCTTTGTTGGCAAAGTGATATCTCTGCTTTTTAATATGCTGTCTGGGTTGGTCATAGCTTTTCTTCCAAGGAGCAAGCGTCTTTTAACTGTATGGCTGCAGTCACC
Source organism: Tragelaphus eurycerus (assembly GCA_935064755.1). Lineage (NCBI taxonomy): Eukaryota > Metazoa > Chordata > Mammalia > Artiodactyla > Bovidae > Tragelaphus > Tragelaphus eurycerus. The sequence continues at coordinate 76,783,329 of CAKXYN010000001.1, read as the reverse complement.
GTCTGTCGTTGCATGTCCAGTTCTAACTGTATGCATATGCTTCCTGACCTGCATACAGATTTCTCAGGAGGCAGGCCAGGTGGTTTGGAATTCCCATCTCTTTCAGAATTTTCCACAGTTTATTGTGATCCACACAGTCAAAGGCTTCGGCATAGTCAATAAAGCAGAAGTAGATGTTTTTCTAGAACTCTCTTGCTTTTTCGATGATCCAGTGAATGTTGACAATTTGATCTCTGGTTCCTCTGCCTTTTCTAAAACCAGCTTGAACATGTGAAAGTTCACAGTTCACATATTGCTGAAGCCTGGCTTGGAGAATTTTGAGCATTACTTTACTAGCGTGTGAGATGAGGGCAATTGTGCGATAGTTTGAGCATTCTTTGGCATTGCCTTTCTTTGGGATTGGAATGAAAACTGACCTTTTCCAGTCCTGTGGCCACTGCTGAGTTTTCCACATTTGCTGGCATATTGAGTGCAGCACTTTCACAGCATCACCTTTCAGGATTTGAAATAGCTCAGCAGGAATTCCATCCCCTCCACTAGCTTTGTTCGTAGTGATGCTTCCTAAGGCCCCCTTGACTTCACATTCCAGGATGTCTGGCTCTAGGTGAGTGATCACACCATCGTGGTTATCTGGGTTGTGAAGATTAGAGCAGTGTGGCTCAAATTAGAATAACAGGCTTCCCGTGTCCCTAAATCAACAAAATGATAGTAAAGTTCACCTGGAAAAATACATCTGCAAATAACAGCCAAGATTAACTAGAAAAAAGAAGAGCAGGGACCAGGGCCAGCCCTAAAAAGACACAGTCTGGTGGGAAAGAAGTAGCTCGATAGATCAGTGGAGTGCTGCTAAGTAGTGGTTCTCAGCCCTGGCTTCACGTTAGACTCCCCTAAAATGCCTCTAAAAAGCAAACAAACAAACAAAAGACAAAACTTGGGCCTTATTCCCAGAGATTGTGATCCATCAGGGTGGCACCTGGGTACTGGTGTTTTCTTCCTTTCTAAAACTTCAAATTTACCAGTGTTTAATTCTGTATTTTCTTAAATGCCTCCAGGGGACTCTTGCACAGCCAGGACTGAGAGCCACTGGGTTGGCGAGTCCTGAAGTGGGCTTGGCACCCAGGAACGTGTAATTTATGGTAAAGTGGCATTTCACACTGGTGGCAACAAGAAGCGTTCTTCAACCAGCGATGCTGAGATAATTACTTCAGTATTTGGAAAGACCACTGGGTGTTTACACCTGGAATCAGATTAAATCCCATACGGATCAGAGTCTTAAATGTGCCAATAGAAGGAGGGGAAGGAAAAGTGAAAGTTCCTGAAGAAGTTATGAATAAGTTTATAGTCACGGTGGGGAAGATCTGCCAAAGCTGGTTATAACCCTAAAGAGGAAAACGCCTGTAACTTTAAAAACATAAACACATTTGATTCCTGAATGTCACCAAATACGGTAAATGAAGTAAAAAATGAATGACAAACTAGAAAAATCTATTTAGAATGCACGTGCCCGACAATGGACTACCTCTCCGTGATTAACGAAGAGCTCAAATCAGCAGTAAGGCTCTGACACCAGGTGTAATTCTGCCCACCAGTGACGCTGTGTGGGCTCTGTTCTGACAGCGAGTCTGTGGCACCAGCTGGGTGTCTCTACTGTGTGTGTTAGTTGCTCAGTCGTGGCCAACTCTGCAACCTCGTGGGCTGCAGCACACCAGGCCTCCCTGTTCTTCACCAGCTCCCGGAGTTTGCCCAAGTTCATGCAACAGGAAATCACAGGTGTGCGCAGAACTTGAGCCCTAATGTGCATAGCAACAGTATTCCCAAAACCCGAAAGATGGGAACAACCCAAGCGTCCATCATCTGATAGATGGATAAACAGGATGTGCTGTGTCCCTGTCGTGGAATGTTATTCTGTCACCAAAGAAATGAAGTCCTGAGGCCTGCTACAACGTGGACGAACCTCAAGAACATCACAATCACTGAAATGTCAGACACGGAAGTCTATATATTACATCATTTCATTTTATAAAATGCCCAGAATAGGCCAATCAATAGATGCAGAGAGTGGATTAATGGTTGCCTGGGCCTTGGGGGCAGGAGGAAGCGCAGCAGTGTATGTTAGTGATTACAGATTTTTTTTTTTTTTTTTTTTTTTGCGGGAGAGTGGTGATGAAATGTTCTAAAACTGATAATGCGGATGGTGGCATGACACTCAATATACTGAGATGATTAAAGTGTACACTTTAAATGGGTGAATTACATCTCAATAAAGCTGTTAAGAAAACACTGACATATGACTTTTCACTCCTCAGACTGGCAAAATTAGTGAGAGTGTAGGGAGACAGACTCCCTCTTATACCGTCAATAAATGTGTAAATCGGTGGCACCTTTCTGAAGAGCATTTTGGCAACCGCTGCCAGATTTAAAAGCACGCACACTCTTCATCTGAAGGCATCCACTTCCAACTGACCCTATGGAAATGTTGCATATCCAGGTACACCCAGGAGATGCAGCTGGGGCTTTGTAAGAGCAGAGAAACAGGACATGAACACACGTGCACAGAGAATTTACTCTTACCATGGAAATAAAATACAACCATTCAAAAAGAGGTGGAGACGGAGGACGTGTTGGTCTGGAGAGAACTTCAGAGACGTCGTTCAGGTGCAACACTTGCAAAGCACAGAACAGGGGGCAGAGAGCAATTCCCTTTTCATCAGTAAAAATGCTGATTTACCAAAGTATTCAGAAAGGAAATGCAAAAAAAAGGAATCATCTCCCATGAGAAGGACTGCGGTAGAGAAGCTTTTAGTTCTTATTTTATCATCTTTGGGCAACTGTTTAAATTTTCTAAATGTGTGCATACATTAACTTTATTTTTTAAATGCCACTGGGATTATCTGTGCAGTGGCATTCCAAGCCATTTTTCATTTTCTTCATGTTTTTCTGTATTGAAAAAGAAAACCTTGAAAAATCTCTTGCACTGCTGACAAATGTGTGATGGTTTTGTGCGTGTGTGTGTGTGTGTGTGCGTGTGCGTGTGTGTGTGTGTGTGATGAACTGCTGTTGCCCATGAGGACCCTCATAGAATCCTCGTCCTCTTGTTTCTCACACTCAGGGAAAGAGCTGGGGGAGGTGGGCTGGGAGTACAGCTGGCTTTAAAGGCCAGAAGCTGTAACTTCACTGACAGCTCGAAGCTCTCTCCAGAGGCAGCCCGGACCACCTGGTTCTATGGGGGCAGGTGAGCTTGGAGGTGGGGTCCAGGTGAGATGGCAGGAGCAGGGTCCACTCCTCTGAAACAATAGGAGTGCAGATGGGGAAGGCTCTGAGCAGATGCTCTGCTGGTGTGAACCAGCTAGACCAAAGCCCATTTTCTAAGTGAGGGCTGAATGGGCCTCTGAAGGCTGGTGGCACCTGGGCCCAGCCCTTAATAGTCACCTGGAGGAGGTCTGGAGTCCGGGAACCTGTGAATATGCTCCCATAGGTGTTTATGGGCTTACAGATCTGTGTTTCCCGCATGTTAGAAGTCACATGTGACACGTCCGTGTCTGCATCTCCGCCCTCCCTCCTGCCTCTCTTCTCTCAACATCTGTATTCCAGCCAAAGTCTGCCTCTGGGGCTGAGGCACCGGGGTGAAGACTCTCCATTTCAGGGAGGGTCAGGAGTCCATGGGAGCACTGTGTAGGGCTTGCCACCTTCCTTCTATGAAAATCCACAGAACCCGTCCTGGGAGAACCAAAGAACTGGCCAGGTTAGTGGACCACGGGCAGGGCGCGGTGGACCACGCTGTTAGTGCCTCTGCATCCACTTCGCACCTGTGCCCGCCTGTGTGCATGTGTGTGTATCTGGGTGTGATGTGGCGGGTGTGTGCCTATGGCTGTGGAGTGTGTGTCCCTCCATGCGTGCAGCTGCGGGACACCCCCAGAGCGTGTGTGCTATTTGCTGCTGACCCCCTGGGGCCCTCGAGTGACAGGGGCCAGGCAGCTGTGGGCTAATGAGATGCCATAGCTATAGAGTGACTTCCCTCAGGGCCCATCCTCCCTGGTGGAGCCAACTGCTGCTAGGAGTCCAGAGACGGGAGCAATGATTTCATCCAGGGTGTCCAAACGTCCCCACTGCTCTCCAGAGGCCTTGCTGACCTGACAAAAGCTTTTAGATCTTGCCTGCGGGGGTGTCTTGGTGGACAGAGTAGGATTCTGTAAAAAGAGGCCCCCAAACACTCAACACAAATTAACTTAGTCTATTTCTCCAGCAAGTAGTAGTGTGGGAAGGTGGTCCAGGCTAGTGTGGACGTTTGACAGCGTTCCCAAGTCCCAGGGCTCCCCAGGCTACCTTGCTCCTCAGCCACACAGGAGCAGGTCTAGAGTCCAGGAACCTGTGAATGTGCTCTCATAGGTGTTTATGGGCTTACAGATCTGTGTTTCCCACATGTTAGAAGTCACATGTGACACGTCCATGTCTGTTGTCTCCGCCCTCCCTCCCGCCTCTCTTCTCTCAACATCTGTATTCCAGCAACGTCTGCCTCTGGGGCGGAGGCACCAGGGTGAAGAGGCGCCACACAACTTGAAACCCCTCTTGCCCACTCTTTTGGCCTAAGGTTCCAATTCAGTCTGCCCAAGATCTTTGTTCTCTCACCAAGAGGCTCAGCCACATGACTTCCCAAACCACAGAGCAAGCTCCCTGAGATGAAGCCCGCCTCTCCCAAAGACACAGGACTAGGGTGTGCACTTTTCCCCATGTTATTATTAAATATTAACTGTTTCTTTTTGTGGCTATAGGTTATCTGTCCACATCCCCAGCCTTTGGGCAAAGTACTTTATTCTGTTCCCCCAGTTTCCTCATCTGTAAAACAGGGATAATCATAGTTCGAATCCCAGGTTTGCCGTATGGATCAAATTCTAGGCTTGTTCCTAGGATCAACTGAGCTTAAAGCTTTTAGAATTGAGCCTAACACATGCTCCGTGCTATTTTAATAATAATCAGCATGATTGTCTGTTTGGATTCTCTCCATCTCTCCATGGGGTGGAAGGGCAGACATCGCTTCACCTTGAGACAAAGAAATGAAGGACCAGTTGCCCAAGGCCGCAGCGCTGGCAGGCTGCTGGCTGGGTCTGGACTTAATCCAGACCTGAACCTCAGTGACCTCGTGATAAACTTGGGGTGATGATGGAGCCCCCGGTAGTATTAGGTTGTGAGAGTCCATTGAAAGTGAAAAGGGTTAGTCATTCAGTCATGTCTGACTCTGCAACCTCTTGGACTTTGTCCATAGGATTCTCCAGGCAAGAATACTGGAGTGGGTAGCCTTTCCCTTCTCCAGGGAATCTTCTCCACCCAGGGATCAAACCCAGGTCTCCTGAGTTGGAGGCAGTCTGTTCACGTTCTGAGCCACTAGGGGAGCTCTGAGAGTCCAGTGCTGCCACACAATCAGGTGATAGGAACGTGGAGGACACCGTTCAAAAGACCGTGCCCTTCCCCTTCATAGGGACCCCCAACCGACAGGCCCGTCACACCTACGCTCTCACATAGCCAGCAGGGATCCCAGCTGCCCTGTGCCTGGCAGCCCTGGGGTCAGCTGCTTCTGTGTGCCGGGCAGGGCGGCTGGGCCGACAGAGAAGCCCATTGTCTCTATCCTCTGGGGCTCTATTGTTGGGGCCTCCTCCCAGGGCGCAGCCCCAAGACACTCAGCTGTTACCCGGCTAATCTTGGCTTCCCGAGGTGGAGGCGGGGTGAATGTGCAGATAAACAACTGTACCCCGAAGACCGGATCCCCCAGTCTGGTTCTACCGATAAGGACACAGAGGCTCGGAGAGGCTAAAGGACTGTGTGCGGAGCGCTTGTCTCAAGTCAGAGCTGCCAAACGCGGCTGGGCAGTGGGAGCGGGGCACCTCGAGGCAGCGAGGTCATGCATCGTATTAGGTCGGAAATGTAAAGGCCAGAACAGCCGGCCCCCGACCTCATCTCGCTAGTGCAAAACAGAGACCCTAGAGCGCACACGCTCACCCAGCTGGGGTCGGGGTCACACAGCGACTCCGCCTCCGAGTCCGCCCGGAAGCCGGGCGCCCCCTAGCTCCCAGGATCTCCCGGCCTTGGGACCAAGAAGACTGAGCGGGAGGCCGGGCCCCGCTCCCAGGGCGGGACGATTGCCCCTCTGTTCCAGTTCTGCGACGAGCGGCCCTCCCCCTAAGGGGCGCGGCTTTCAAGCAAGGTGAGATCTCACTGGATGTTTGCCTGCGGAAGGCGGGACTTGGAGCTTGAAGAGCGCTGGGGGCGTGGCCTCCGTCCGCGCCGCCGGTGAGCTCGGCGCGGGACTCCGACCCTCTGTGACGCAGGCCCGAATCGGGGCGGAGCCGGGCCGAGCCTCTCGAGCTCCGCCCCCAGCGGAGGCGGCCGAGGCCGGGGGCGTGTCCTGGGCGGGCCCGCGCCCCGCCCCGCCCGGTCGCGGAGCGGAGGCAGCGCAGGGAGGGCCCGGCCCCGGGATGTGAGTGCGGCGGGGGCGGGGGCGCGGGCTGGGGCGGCGGCCAGGCCGCGGGGGTTCCCAGGGGTCCCCGCGGGCGGGCGCACCGGTGCGCGGGCGGCCGAGCGAGCCCGCCAGGTGCGGGCCCAGGTACGGCGGGCGCTCGGGCCGCTTGGCCCGGGTCAGCGCCCCGCGTGCTGTGGCCAGCCCAGCGCCACTCATCTGCGGCGCACGGGGCGCTGGCCGGGCGGGGGCCCGCGACATGCGCGGCTTGGCGTCTTTCCTCGGGGCCTCCCAGCAGAGCGGAGGCCCCTGCGGTGGCAAGCCGTCTCTCTGTGCCCTGTGCTGCGGCTGCGGAGGTGTGATGGGGGTCAGCTGGCGCGGAGGGCCCGAGGTGACCCCATCCCTGGCTCCGGTTGTGCCGAGGTGACCCCATCCCTGGCTCCGGGTTGCGCCGCAGCCTGCGTGAGCCCCGAGCTACTGTTTCTGGGAGCTGTCCCCCTCGCTTGTCAGGGATAGGGCGCATTCTGTGCTTGGTTGAGTGTGTTATCTCAGTCCTCCAGACAGACAACCGCACGTTTTGCAGCCGAGGAAAGCCAGGCCTAAGGCCACACAGCTGTTAGTTGTCATGTGGAGCTGAGGTGCTGAGGCTTGCAGCCGGACACACCTGGTGCACATGGGCTGCTCCAGAGACCGGGTGACCTTGGGGTGCCCCTAGTCCTCTCTCTGAGCCTCTGGCGGGATGGTGGTGGAGCCTCTACACCCACCCCGGGCTGCTGCCAGGATTGGGCCGGATGGTTCAGGGAGGTCAGGAGGGAGCCACTGTTTAGTGTTGTTGCTGTGGCCCTTCTTCTGCCGCCACGGGAGCTAGTGGTACTGGGTCAGGGCTGTGCGCTCGGTCTGAGCCTGCTGGCGCGAAGGTGCAGCTGCTCCCCCACTGAGGCTCTTCCTGTCTGTGCATGTCTGTCCCCATGCCCACGAAGGCCACACCCAACCCAGCTGTACCAGCATGTGCCGGACTCGCGTTGGCCCATCGTGTACTCGCCGCGCTACAACATAACCTTCCTGGGCCTGGAGAAGCTGCACCCCTTTGACGCAGGAAAATGGGGCAAAGTGATCAGCTTCCTAAAAGGTATGGAAGCCCCCCGGGACCTGCATCCGCCCCCTGCAGCCCACCTGCCACCACCACCCCCTGCTGCCTTTCCCTCACTCAAGCTTCAGACGCTCCCGCTCCAGCCTCAACCCTGACTGCCTTGCACCCGTGCTGTCACGAGGATCTCGCCAACACAGCCCTCTGAGCTCAACCTGGCCCCACGGCACACCTGCACCGGCTCCCGTTCCCTGGGGACCCAAGCCCTGTCTCTGCCCCCGGAGACCCAGTAGCAGGGGAGCTGGTTGCCATGGAGCCAGGGAAGCTGACATCTGGAGGGATGCACTGTCCATACCCCACAAGGTCCGAGAATCCTGGAGCTGGACCACCTTTGCCCCAGTCCCACTGATGAAAGATCTAGGAAACTGGGCCCAGAAAGGTCTGAACCTCAGAGCTCTGGCTTCATCCCGTTTATGGCTCGTCCCCTGAGTAGGGTAATGCTGTGCGGAGTGCGCTGTTTCAACCGTGGTTTGTAATCCAGGGTTGAAAATTCAAGCATCACAGTAGACTGGTGGGAAAAAAAAAAAAAAGATATTCCAGTTTCCTATATTGGGGGTTCTTTAACTGAGGGAGGTAGGAAGTATTACGTGAAGTGTTACCTGGCGTTGGATGAAGCACTGAATGTCTCTGCATCACACAATGCCTTTGATCATGTCCTGGGGGATGTTTCATTTTGGGGCTAGCCTGCCTTTAACACCTAAGCCCATCTCCCTCTTTAACAGATGTAGAGCGAGCCTCCGGCCCTGCACCTGGCAGAAAATAGTCTCAGTGGAGGTTAATGATGCTGTTGCCTCTGTATTTTTTTTTGTTTTTGTTTGTTTTTAGTTTTGGTTGCCTTCTGCTTCTGGCAGGCAATACTGATTTTCCACCTGCAGTAGTGACCAGAGTGCTTATTCAAAGAAAAAGATTATGTAGAAAAGAGGACAAGTGTGCAGGCCTGGGAAGAGCTCTGAGGGTGGGGGGTGGAGCCAGCCTGCCTCCCCCTGACTGTTTTCTCTTGGGTGTGGAAGCTCGCAGCTGTAAGCGCTGGACCTCCAGGGAGTTCCCTCACGCCTCCCTGAATGAGATCCTTCCCTCTCTGCTTGCAGTGGGCCTGAGACTCTCTGCAGGAGAGGAGCCCAAGCCCCTTCTTGGGCTTGCATGTCACCCTGCGGTGCAACCTGAGGGTGCTTTGTCCCCATCCCTCCAAGCTGACCATCTTCCCGAGTTCACTTCCTTCTCTGGTGAGGATGTAGATAGAGAAGAGGCAGGGCCACGTGGTGAAGGGCCTTGGGTACTGCCAGGAACAGAGCTGGTCCTTTGGGGGAAGGCAGTAGGAACATGAAATGTTCTGGACTGTCCATGGAGCTCTTTGTGGGAGATGTAGGGAACCAGGTGGTGTCTAGGGTCTTCCAGGTGGCTCCATAGTAAAGAATGTGCCTGCGAGTGACGGAGATGTGGGTTCAATCCCTGATCTGGGAAGATCCCTGGAGGGGAAAACAGCAACCCACTCCAGTATTCTTGCCTGGGAAGCCCCGTGGATGGAGGAGCCTGGCGGGCTACAGTCCATGGGGTCGCTGAGTTGGATGTGACTTAGTGAGCAATAGCAAGCTAGACTCTACCAGGGGTGGTTTCTGAGAGAGACATATTAGCACAGGCCCCGTAGATTCTGACCTTGTCCTTCAGTTTCCCTAGAACCCGAGCGTCACGGATCCGTTCTCACAGTGCCCTAGACAGAGCACTTCCTCCCCTCTGACTTCTTCTGTTGCAAAAAGGAGGGAATTTTGTCTGGTGTGTGTGGGGGGTGACAACATAGCGTGGTGCTTCCCAAACATCAGTCATTGGCAAACCACTCTTGGGACCGTGCCATCAACTCATACCACCTGTTCCGTTATTTACATCAGAGTTTTTATCGACCTAGCCTTCATTTTTAAAAACTTTTAAATAAGCCTGTTTTAAAAGGGAACATTATGTCATCTCAATGGAAAAAGCCAGTTTCATCTGCCATAAATAGAAGGTCACGGTAAAAAAATACATGCAATGAAAGTAGCAGTGTATTCCAGCTCAGGCAGCTGACTGTTGGGACAGCCTGTGGAACGATTGCTGCTGGTGAGGGGGTTAAAAAAAGGGAGAGGAGCAAGGATCAGGCAAGTGTTTAAAGAGAGGGCCCCACACACGACAACCCCCATGACGTCACCCCAAGGTGGAGGAGACTCAGTCAGGAGAGTTTCTCACCTTGAGATGCAGCATTAATGACCCTGTGCCACCTGCCTCTGCAAGTTGCCCAGCCACGCCTGAGCTCACCCCCTGGCTCTCAGTGCCCTGGGACACCAGAGGATTGCTGGGCACAACGTCCTTTGCCCCCTGGCCCGAGGGCCTGGCGACTCTCTCCACACTGGCCTGAGAGGGGGCCCGTTCTGAGACCACCCACAAGCCAGCAGGGGCCACTTTCTCCTGGGACAGGGCTGCCAGGGGCCACGTCCGAGCCCGTGGGAGGGGCTGGGGCTGGAGGCCAGCAGGGGTGCATGGTGCCCACTTTGTGGTTTCAGAAGAGAAGCTGCTGTCGGACAGCACGCTGGTGGAGGCGCGGGAGGCCTCGGACGAAGACCTGCTGGTGGTGCACACGAGGCGCTATCTCAACGAGCTGAAGGTGCGGGCCTGGGGGGCCAGCCGGGAGGATGGGCCGCAGGCTCGGGGGGCTCCGTTCCTGCACGAGGCGCTATCTCAATGAGCTGAAGGTGGGGGCCTGGGGGGCGGCCAGCCGGGAGGACGGGCTGCAGGCTCGGGGGGCTCCATTCCTGTCTCTGCGCAGGGGGAGCATGTGAGTCTGCGGTCCCTATCGGGAGCCAGGGGCCCTAGAAGGGCAGGTACCAGGGATGCGTGCGGCTGCTCCTGGGGTTCCTGCGCCCCCATCCCTAGAAGTATGAAAGCATGGACGTCCCCTTGATGAGGATTGAAACTTCACTGGGGTTCGGGGCTCCTTCCTCAGTGACTTTCCATCTGGGCTCTATGGACAGGCCTCCAAGACCCCTGCTGGGGTGATGGGTGGTGGACCCCAGCTCCTTGTCTCCCTCCAGCCGCGTCTGTTCCACCTTGGCCTATATTTATATTGGGCTGAAGTTGAAGATTCTGATTCAAGGGCTTCCACTGCTAGAGACTTGTTGGAAACTGTTGTGCTGAAAGCTAGTCTTTGTGCCCCAGGGCCCAGCTGGGAACGTACACAAGTGGTCAGGTGGGTGGTGGGTGGTATCGGGGCAAACCCGAGCTCTGGCCCCTCCCAGGCGGTGGCTGCCGCCCAGCTCCTCCGTGGGCCTGACTTTCAAAGAGAAGCCAGGAATGCAGACCAGTGGGTGACGGCACCTGGTTTCTTAATGTAGCGACTCATCAGAAGGTTTGTAAATTCACCTGCAGGCTGCCTGTGATGACCTCTTCCTAGAGGAGCCACACCGCTCCCGTCGGTGTGCTTCTGAGGGCGGAGGCGTTGTTGGGCCCCTTTGTGGGGGTGGGAGGCAGGTGGGCCTGGGGGCAGCATCAGAACACGATGGGTGGAGGATACCCCAGGTTCTCTGCCCCCTGGGAGCTTGGAACCCTGACATGTACTGCTGGGCTCCCAGCAGGACTCATCTTAGAGCCAGAGTGGACACCTGAGGTCAGCAGGCCCCACCCCCCCAGGTGGACAAGCCTGCAAAGAGGCCACGCCTACTCAAGGTCACCCAGGCAGCCTCGCAGGCCCCAGGGGGATTCTAGACAGGCCACCCGGCAGGGTCTCCTGGGCTCCTGGTCATGCCTGCTGCCCTTCGTCCTCCCGAGCGCCGGCCTGAGCTGTGAGAATTCTAAATGGAGCTGTGGCAGCACATGCTCCTGAAAGATTACCAGGAAGAGGATGAAACCTGGCTCCCGGGAGAGCGAGGGGTGCGAGGCCCTGGCAGGAAGCCCAGCACTTGGCTGCCCTGGTTTCCCGGGGCCGGGCCCTGCGTGGTCACAGTCCACAGCCCAGGGGCGGGGCCAGGAGGACATGCCTGCCAGAGTCCAGAGGGTGAGGGTGGGACCAGGGCGAGGCAAGGACGGAGGGGCCCAGCTCCAGCCAGCACCCAGAGAAAGCTGGGCGGGGGCCGGGCTCCATCTGCTTGGAGATCCTTTCAGGGAACCATGGGGGGCTGACTGCATGCCTGGCCTTGGGCCCCCCAGTACCCTGAAGGCAGATTTCTAGGTGCTATGTGATAATACGAACAAGTATTCACAGGTAGAGTCTCAAGTAGAAAACCGATGTCAGGGGCAGGAGGAGAATTCAGATATGCCAACATAACCAAGAGGCCATGGCCAAGCTACATATCTAGAGCTCCCTGGTGGCCAGAGTGAAAGGAGAAACATGATGATTTCCATATGACCTACTGAGGCGAAGCAGTATTCAGTCATGCAACACCTCTGTGTGGAATTCTGACTGTGTATTGGATGCACAATCAATAAGCAACATTCCCTGCTGCCATGGATCCGCATTTCCTGGTAGAAGCCTGAAAAGAAGTAACGGTGCAAAAGCGTTTCAGAGCGACAGAGGGAGAAGAAAGAGGGTCTCTGGGCAGAGGTAGGCTCGTGCAGGCTGAGTGATCCGGGAGGGCCTCAAGGAGGATGTGGGCTGTGAGCTGAGACCAGAGAATGAGGAGCAGGCTATACGCATGGCGTTTCAGAGGAAGACGGTCGTAGAGACTCAGGCCTGGAGTGGGAGGGCGCTCAGCCTCCTAAAGGGGAGAGTGAGGGAGTGGGCTGGGCAGGCATCTGGGGGAGGGCATTCTGAGCAAGCAGGAAGAGGAGCAGGGGCAAGGGCCTTGAGGCAGGAGTGCCCCGGCAGCAGTGACCCCGCTGGATTGGAGGGAATGGACAGGAGACGGTAGGAGGCAGGGTCAGATGAGGATCAGGAGCACCGAGGGCCTGTGGTTGCTGTGACTTTGCTCTGAGGGCAGTGGGAGCCCAGGAGTGTTTCAAGCAGGGGGACGTGATCTGACCTAGGTTTCCAAAGCTTGCTTGGCAGCTGTGATGGAGATAGATGAGACCCGGCTATCAGGATGAAATCAGGAGCCCAAGAGGAAGTGGGTGGTTGCCGTGATCCTGGTGGAAGAGCCTGGGCGCTCAGACAAGGCTGGAAGCAGCTGTGGCCGGGGGTACACCTTGCAGGACCAGGGGTTTGTTGTGAAGTTGGAACAACAGGACTTTCCTGGGCTCAGATTGGGTGTGGGGTCTGGAAGCCAAGGATGTCCTGGAAACTGTGGTCGGAGCCCCAGGGAGTCTGGGCACAACTTGGGCCTTGTTGCTGCCCCCATGGTGCCCTGAGTCTGTGAGAGCAGAGACACAGACCCCCATGCACAGAGTACCCAGGGTTGAGCCTCCTAGGGTCCCCGGGAAATGGGACCCCCAGGGTTATAGGACAGCTTCTCCATTTCTGCAAAAAACAAAAACCGCTATTGGGATTTCAGTAGCAATTATGAATCTGTAGATGAGTTAGGAGAGAACCGCCATCTTCACAAGGTTAGGCTTCCAGCCCATGGACACAGATGTCTTTCCCCTTACTCAGATCTTCTTTAAGTTCTTTCAGCAGCATTTCGTAGTTTCCACCGTACAAGTCTCATAACTGTTTGGTTACTTTATTCTTTTTGATGTCGTTGTACATGAAATTGCTTTCTTAATTTCCTTTTGGGGGCAATGGCTTCATTGTCTTTCCTTCTCTGTCCCCTGCTGGCCTGCTGGGGGTGGAAGGAGGCAGTGGTCGATGTTTTCCTTCGGGAGCTCATCGCTCCCTTCCAGGGAGCAGTCATTCCCTGCCTTCCACATGCTGGGGTGCTGCTGGGGTGGGGTTGGTGTGACAGACAGGTGGACACACACACACACACACGTCTTGCAGCTGTCCAACCAGACCATGTTCTCCCTCCCCCAGCAAAGCTGTCACATTGCAGGTCAGCACCTCCCCACCAGGCTGCTGTGTGTCCGTGAGGACAGACCAGCTCCATCTCCTGGCCTGGCGCCTCCCCAGGCTCTTGGGAAGTATCTGCCAGGTGCCAGAGTCCCTGCGGGGCTCTGCCTAGCGTTGGTGAAGAGCAAGGTCTGGACCCCGGGTGTTCCCAGCCAGCCCGGAGAGGTCCAGGACCAGGGTGCGTGGATGCATGGACACCAGCCCAGGGCCTGGGAGGTTGAAGGGAGGCTGTATCCTGGTCTGGGTGCCCCAGACCCTCCTGCCTCGGCAGCAGGGGACGAGCGAATGTGGCCCCATTTGAAGGGATGGGGCTTGCTGTACTGGGGGACCAGCAGCCCTGGGCATCCAGTCTGGACTCCGTCGATGACTCGCTGTGACCTTGTAAAGAAGGATCCTTCTCCCTTCCTAGAAGGGAACCTTTTAGAACTAACACCCAAAAAAGATGTCCTTTTCATTATAGGGGACTGGAATGCAAAAGTAGGAAGTCAAGAAACACCTGGAGTAACAGGCAAATTTGGCCTTGGAATACGGAATGAAGCAGGGCAAAGACTAATAGAGTTTTGCCAAGAAAATGCACTGGTCATAGCAAATACCCTCTTCCAACAACACAAGAGAAGACTCTATACATGGACATCACCAGATGGTCAACACCGAAATCAGATCGATTATATTCTTTGTAGCCAAAGATGGAGAAGCTCTATACAATCAGCAAAAACAAGACCAGGAGCTGACTGTGGCTCGGACCATGAACTCCTTATTGCCAAATTCAGACTGAAATTGAAGAAAGTAGGGAAATCTACTAGACCATTCAGGTATGACCTAAATCAAATCCCTTATGATTATACAGTGGAAGTGAGAAATAGATTTAAGGGCCTAGATCTGATAGATAGAGTGCCTGATGAACTATGGAATGAGGTTCGTGACATTGTACAGGAGACAGGGATCAAGACCATCCCCATGGAAAAGAAATGCAAAAAAGCAAAATGGCTGTCTGGGGAGGCCTTACAAATAGCTGTGAAAAGAAGAGAAGCGAAAAGCAAAGGAGAAAAGGAAAGATATAAACATCTAAATGCAGAGTTCCAAAGAATAGCAAGAAGAGATAAGAAAGCCTTCTTCAGTGATCAATGCAAAGAAATAGAGGAAAACAACAGAATGGGAAAGACTAGGGATCTCTTCAAGAAAATCAGAGATACCAAAGGAACATTTCATGCAAAGATGGGCACGATAAAGGACAGAGATGGTGTGGACCTAACAGAAGCAGAAGATATTAAGAAGAGGTGGCAAGAATACACAGAAGAACTGTACAAAAAAGAGCTTCAAGACCCAGATAATCATGATGATGTGATCACTGACCTAGAGCCAGACATCTTGGAATGTGAAGTCAAATGGGCCTTAGAAAGCATCACTACGAACAAAGCTAATGGAGGTGATGGAATTCCAGTGGAGATATTCCAAGTCCTGAATGATGATGCTGTGAAAGTGCTACACTCAATATGCCAACAAATTTGGAAAACTCAGCAGTGGCCACAAGATTGGAAAAGGTCAGTTTTCATCCCAATCCCAAAGAAAGGCAATGCCAAGGAGTGCTCAAACTACCGAACAATTGCACTCATCTCACACGCTAGTAAAGTAATGCTCAAAATTCTCCAAGCCAGGCTTCAGCAATATGTGAACCGTGAACTTCCTGATGTTCAAGCTGGTTTTAGAAAAGGCAGAGGAACCAGAGATCAAATTGCCAACATCTGCTGGATCATGGAAAAAGCAAGAGAGTTCCAGAAAAACATCTATTTCTGCTTTATTGACTATGCCAAAGCCTTTGACTGTGTAGATCACAATAAACTATGGAAAATTCTGAAAGAGATGGGAATACCAGACCACCTGATCTGCCTCTTAAGAAATCTGTATGCAGGTCAGGAAGCAACAGTTAGAACTGGTCATGGAACAACAGACTGGTTCCAAATAGGAAAAGGAGTACGTCAAGGCTGCATATTCTCACCATGTTTATTTAACTTATATGCAGAGTACATCATGAGAAATGCTGGACTGGAAGAAACACAAGTTGGAATCAAGATTGCTGGGAGAAATATCAATAACCTCAGATATGCAGATGACACGACTCTTATGGCAGAAAGTGAAGAGGGGCTAAAAAGCCTCTTGATGAAAGTGAAAGTGGAGAGTGAAAAGGTTGGCTTAAAGCTCAACATTCAGAAAACGAAGATCATGGCATCTGGTCCCATCACTGCATGGGAAATAGATGGGGAAACAGTGGAAACAGTGTCAGACTTTGTTTTTCTGGGCTCCACAATCACTGCAGATGGTGACTGCAGCCATGAAATTAAAAGACGCTTGCTCCTTGGAAGGAAAGTTATGACCAACCTAGATAGCATATTCAAAAGCAGAGACATTACTTTACCAACAAAGGTTCGCCTAGTCAAGGCTATGGTCTTTCCTGTGGTCATGTATGGATGTGAGAGCTGGACTGTGAAGAAGGCTGAGCGCCGAAGAATTGATGCTTTTGAACTGTGGTGTTGGAGAAGACTCTTGAGAGTCCCTTGGACTGCAAGAAGATCCAACCAGTCCATTCTGAAGGAGATCAATCCTGGAATTTCTTTGGAAGGAATGATGCTAAAGCTGAAACTCCAGTATTTTGGCCACCTCATGGGAAGAGTTGACTCATTGGAGAAGACTCTGATGCTGGGAGGGATTGAGGGCAGGAGGAGAAGGGGACGACAGAGGATGAGATGGCTGGATGGCATCACTGACTCGATGGATGCGAGTCTGAGTGACCTCCGGGAGCTGGTGATGGACAGGGAGGCCTGGCGTGCTGCGGTTCATGGGGTCGCAAAGAGTCGGACACGACTGAGCGACTGATCTGATCTCCCTTACCCCCTCTCCCTGCCCCGCAGGGCCTTGCTGCCCCCAGGGTGCGAGCCAGGCCAGTTCTGGATAGGCTGGGTGGTGACCGGTCGTCCCCTGCAGTTCTCCTCCTAGACACGAGAGGGCAGCCGAGGGCCTTGGCCCACTAGGCCCCTGCGCTGACTTCACTTTAAGAACACCCTGTTGTGAGCATCCCTGTGCTGAGCCTCAAGTTCAGCCATGGTGGGAGGGCCTCATTTCTCACCCAAGGAGCTGCACTTTCCCGCAGACCCCTAGGCGCCCCGAAGCTGGTCCAGAGGGAATCTGCTGCCTCTGGGCCCGTTGGGCAGAGGGAGGCCAAGCAGCCCGTGTCTCTTCCCGCAGTGGTCCTTTGCCGTCGCGACCATCACAGAGATCCCCCCGGTCATCTTCCTGCCCAACTTCCTCGTGCAGAGGAAGGTGCTCAGGCCCCTGCGGACCCAGACGGGAGGAACCATAATGGTAGGTGGGGAGTAGGGGGCAGTGGCTGGGCGGGAACCCCCAGCCCCGGCTCCCTTGCTCCCTGGGCCTTTGCCCACCTGGGGTTTTGCCTCCAGAAGACCTCGTCCCACTGAGTAGTTGAGAAAAACTGCAAATGTTCTTCAAAGCGGCAACAGGAACTCTTTCTTCCAAAGCTTCTCCCATAGAAATCACTGCTCTTCCCCCAAGACCCCCTGTTAGAGGGGGTTACTGGTGTGTAAGAGGAGAAGACTCTGATGCTGGGAGGGATTGGGGGCAAGAGGAGAAGGGGACAACAGAGGATGAGATGGCTGGATAGCATCACTGACTCGATGGACCTGAGTCTAAGTGAACTCCGGGAGTTGGTGATGGACAGGGAGGCCTGGCGTGCTGCAGTTCATGGAGTCGCAAAGAGTCGGACACGACTGAGCGACTGATCTGATCTGATCTGAAGAGGTGTCCTTAACCAGCCACCCCCCCACCAGGGTGTGTCATAAAACTGTGGCTCTGAGCTTCTCACATTTCAGATGAAAACAAACCGTGACCTCAGCAGTGGGTGGTGGCCTCACCCGCATCGGGGTGTGGCAGTCACCAACACTCCACGCAAAGCTGGGTTTCACATCGTGTGTCGGCTCAGTTCAGTCGCTCAGTCGTGTCCGACTCGTGACCCCGTGGACGGCAGCACGCCAGGCCTCCCTGTTCATCACCAACTCCCGGAGCTCACTCAGACTCATGTGCATTGAGTCAGCAATGCCATCCAACTATCTCATCCTCTGTCCACCCCTTCTCCTCCCACCTCAATCTTTGCCAGCATCAGGGTCTTTTCCAATGAGTCAGCTCTTCACATCAGGTGGCCAAAGTACCAGAGTTTCCGCTTCAGCATCCGTCCTTCCAATGAAAATTAGCCACAGTCAGTGAGGAAAAGAAGTGGAAATGATTGAAATGTACAGTGATCTAACCCAGACCTGGATCAACATTGGCTGACCCCTTAGAGTTTTCTTCTTAGCTTTGCAAATTTGTGCACTTTTAAAGTTTATTAGAATAGTCCTGCTCACCCCAGAATAACGAGTTCCTACGTGATTTCAGGACTAGAGCAACAGTATTTCCATGAGCAAAATTTTGTCTGTTTTCCCTTCGGAAACCACGTGAGAATCCTTGTCAGCTCACATGCGAGCCTGAGAACGGAACTTTGGTTTCCTCCGGTTCCCTCACAGTTACACAGGGGTTTACACTGTGCAGGCGGCTCGGTGGTACAGAACCCGCCTGCCAGTGCAGGAGCCACAGGAGATGTGGGTTTGATCCCTGCGTTGGGAAGATCCCCTGGAGGAAGGAATGGTGGCCCATGCCAGCATTCTTGCCTGGAAATCCTGTGGACAGAGGAGCCTGGCAGGCTATAGTCCACAAGGTCACAGAGTCGGACACGGCTGAGCACACATACATATTAGGCACTGCCCGTCTCATAAGCCAGCTAGTCGGGCATTTGCCGGGTGGGGGCGGGTGGTGCCCCTTGTACCCCACCTCACAGCTCATCCCCACCTTGGAGCTGGCTGCAGTGTTCACAGGGGCAGTGAGTCAGTGAGTCAGCACAGGAGTGGGTGAAGGTCTCAGCCCCTGCCTGCCTCAGCCTGTGCTTGTTTTCAAAGGCAGGGAAGCTGGCAGTGGACCGCGGCTGGGCCATCAACGTAGGTGAGTGTCCCGGGGCCTGGTGGCGGCAGCTCGGATGCCATGATGGCAGAGCTGCCCTCCAACCCAAGGCCCCGGGGGCGGTGACCTGCCCCGGAGGGGTCTGTTTGCCTGGCCAGCCTGGAGGCCCAGAGCTGTCCCTGGGAGGATGGGGGTGGGGGGGCACCTGGGACGCGCCCTTGCCTGGCCCTGCCCATGCCACGACTGTCCTCGCAGGCGGCGGCTTCCACCACTGCTCCAGCGACCGGGGCGGGGGCTTCTGCGCCTACGCGGACATCACACTTGCCATCAAGGTGCGTCCGAGCGCACGTGACAGCCGGGGGAGGGTGATGGCCTCCAGGAGCCCCCTGGAGCCCCAGTCTGGTGTTCTCACCCCGTGTTGTGAAGGGAGTCAAGGTCGCGAACGGGAGCGAGCTCACCCGGGTCCCTAGGCTGGGCTGAGACTCAGCCGCAGAGAGCTCACCCAGGTCCCTAAGCTGGGCTGAGACTCAGACACAGACGTGACACCTGGTCGTCTGTGCTGCCCGTGACGGTCCAGAGGTGACCAGCTTCTCCAGGGGCCGGGGACCGGAGAGCAGCTTCCAGGATGCCACTAGATTATTAACAGGAGACAGGGCTTTGCTCAGGAGAGCCGGGAGGAGACAGGGATCAAGATCCTGATGGTGGTGACAGCGGCTGGCATCTGCGGGGCTCACCCCTTCACCCTCAGGGAATGGGGCTGGAGGGGGTGAGGACACAGCCTGACGGGGAAGCGCTGGCTGTGGCCTCCGTGGCTGTCAGAAGCCAGCACTCCCCCAGCACCTGCGTCTGGGCTCAGGCTGGGAGTCTGCGTGGTCCTCGCGGCTCCTGTCCGCACACAGCATGGGAACGGATCGGGAGGAGGGGGCGGCAGACCCTGGCCGTTTGGAGAGTGAGATGCCAGGAGACCTGGTGGGAGGGGAGGGCGGGGGAAGGAAGGGCTTCCTGAGGAGGTGGCTTTAGGGCCGGGCCCCTGTAAGAAGGCAGAGATGGCCAGACGGAGCTCTGGGTGCAGCGGGAGGGGGACCCCGCTGCAGACACTGAGCTCCTCTGAGCCACATGGACCTCCCGGTGGCCTGGGGTCTCCCACAAGCACGGAGGTGCTCCCAGCCCACCCTGTCATTGACTGGGGCCCCTGGGAGGCTGCGCCTTCTGGCCTGGAGGGGTCCTCACCTCTCCCCTTTCCTGCCCTGGGCAGTTCCTGTTTGACCGAGTGGAGGGCATCTCCAAAGCCACCATCGTGGACCTCGATGCCCATCAGGTGAGTGCCCGGCGAGGCTGGGGTCCTCCCCTCCCCAGGCGGCCTCTGACACGTGGCCCCATGCAGTGGGGTTCCCTGCCCCCAGGAACACCCCCAAGCCCCAGGCTGGGCCTCTGCCACCCCTCCACCCCCCACCCAGGCACAGGGGGCGTTCCCTGAGGAGTGCTGGGGGTCCTGGCCTGGCCCCGGGCACTGGCCTGCCGTGAGCAGCTTCTGTGTCCCCTGCCCCAGGGCAACGGGCATGAGCGTGACTTCATGGGCGACAAGCGCGTGTACATCATGGACGTGTACAACCGCCACATCTACCCCGGGGACCGCTTCGCCAAGCGTGAGTGCCCGCCCCACCCACACGCGCCTGCCTGAACTGGGCTCTGTCTGCCGGGCTTCTCCCACGTACCGGGCCCTGCAGACGTCACTTCACTTCTTGATCCTCAGCGTCCCAGGGAGGGGGAGGCCGTCCCCACTTCACAGACAAGGAAACTGAGACCCAAAGAGGTCACTTGACCCACCAAAGACCATGTAACCACCCCCCACCCCAGTAAACACACTCAATCCCTCTACTGGGTGACCACCTGGAGAATAGAGTAGGATTTTCTCCTAAGTATGCAGCCGTCCAGTCAAAAACAGGGAAGAACAAGAAAGAAACAGAAAAATGTAGAAGCAGAAAATACGAGATAAGATGGCAGAAATCAGTTCAAACTTGACAGTTGTTAATGCAAGTGGGTTAAACTCATCGATCCAAAGGCAGAGACTCTTCGATGAAGCTTTGAAGATGGGGACCTGCCCACCTTGTGGGGAGGGGACATTTACACAGGAAGCTCCTGCGGGTCTACTGCGGGTGACGCAGCCATGCTGTGGCCCCCGGGACCCATTCTGAACTGAATCTCATCTCAAGGGTACTGGCTTCAGACCCGAGGGCGCATGGGGCGTCCCTGTCTCCGGCGAGTGCTTACGGGGGCAGCGAGCTCGGGCCCGGTGTGGGTCCCTGAGCCCCAGGGCAGTGCTCCATCCGTGGTCTTTGAGCTCTGTTAGCTTAGTTTGGGTGGATGAGCGGCTGAGCAGCGCTAGAGTCAGACGGGAAAGCAGGTAGTGCCCCCAGCCCCGTTTCCCGCCTGCACGCTGGGGCATTGCTATCTCCCCCGCCAGAGGCCATCAGGCGGAAGGTGGAGCTGGAGTGGGGCACGGAGGACGATGAGTACCTGCAGAAGGTGGAGAGGAACCTGGAGAAAGCCCTGCAGGAGCACCGCCCCGACATCGTGGTGTACAACGCGGGCACGGACATCCTCGAGGGGGACCGCCTTGGCGGGCTGGCCATCAGTCCGCAGGTGCGTCCCGCCCGGGGCGGGGGCGAGGACCCAGCAGGGCGTTCCTCCTGAGGCCAGAGAGGCTGGGCGGCAGCAGCAGCTCAGAGCGGGGTTGGACTCACAGCAGGACCTCCGCCACCCTGAGGGCCCGGGCCTGCCTGAGCCTATCTTCCCCGTCCTCCCTCTACCCACCCAGGGTGTTGTGAAGCGGGACGAGCTGGTGTTCCGGATAGTCCGTAGCCGCCAGCTGCCCATCCTCATGGTGACCTCGGGAGGCTACCAGAAGCGCACAGCCCGCATCATCGCCGACTCCATCCTTAACCTGTACAGCCTGGGGCTCATCGGACCTGAGTCCGCCAGCGTCTCAGCACAGAACTCAGACACGCCTCTGCTGCCCCCAGAGGTGCCCTGACCACGCCGCCCTCTCGGAGGCTCCCCGCCTGCTGCCCGTCCGCCCACCCACCAGCCTTCCAGCGCGTCTCCTCCTCCAGCCGAGGGGCCAGGGGGCGCCTTGCACAGCTCTGCTCTCCCCCCGCCCCGGGTGTTGGGGGCTCCGGGCCCCTCTGTGGATGGGGCAGAGGGCAGGGCCCGAGTCCCGGCCCGACCCATGGGGGCACAGCCTGACCAGACCCTGCAGAGGTGGTGGTTCTCCCAGGAGGGAGGAGTCAGGTGAGGCTCTGGGGCAGGGGGCGCCCCTCAGGGTGGGGTGCTCCAGTTTTCAGCACAGCACGGCCATTTCAGACTGAGGAGGCTTACAGGACCTCCCTCCTGCCTCTTCCACTCCCTCTCCCCCTCCCGCCAGGGTTGGGGCGTCCAAGAGGGGGCTGAGCCGGTCTCTAGGGGCACGGATTCCCAGGCAGCAGGCAGGAGCCCTGGTCCTGATGTGGGGTCGCGGGTAGGGCGTGCAGGTGCAGGTGGGTTTTCCCGTCTGGCTTCTCCGTCAATAAAGGAAGGGCTGGACCCGCTGTCTCTGAGCCCCTCCCCACTCATGGTGGGGTGGAGAGGGGAGCCTGTTCCAGCAACATCTTGCTTGTCTAGAGGGAAGGGCAGGCTCGGGGTGGGGGAGCGGAGGACGAGCTCTGGGCTCAGGGACAGGACAGGCCTGAGCTCTGGAGGCCAGAGGGGCAGAGGAAACCGAGGCCCAGCCCAGGAGACCATGGAGTGCAGGTGGCCAAGCGGGGTCCTGCAGGCCCTGAGGCCCAGTTGGGGACCACAGTGCTGGTGATGCCAGGCTGGGGTTGCTGGGGGCGAGCGGAGGGTCTCCATCCTGGCCTGCAGCAGGTAGGGGTTGGGGGCTGCAGCGGGGCCCAGGTAGGGCTACAGCCTCCACTGGCCTCCCCGAAAACGCCAGGCCTGCCCTGCACCTGGAGTCCCAGGTGGGCCCTGACCTTGTCACCGGCTCCGGTCTGAAGGGGATGCTCAGGACCCACCGGGAAGCCGGGGCTGGGCGAGGCATCCAGTGCCCCATGCCTGGTGTGTTCTCGGAGATCAGAATTGGGGAAGGGAAGGTGGGCCATCCCTGATCAACCCCCCTGGGGACTCTGCTCCTTGCCACCTGGGGGTGCCCTGAATTCTCCCGCCTTCTCCCTCACACCCCCTCTGCTGTGGGGGTGGGGAGGGTCCAAAGATGACCAAGTGTCACAAACCGTGGACGCCCTGCCCCGCTGCCCCAACCCCCGGTCTCTGCACCCAACACCCCTTCTCCTCCCACACGGGCATGCGACCCCAGGGGGCAGGCGGCGATGGGCTTGTGTCCGTGGATCCTCTGTTCCAGAGAACCATAAAGGCCCTTCCCAATGTGAGCTGGCTGATTTGTGTTCTTCAGAGAGGAGTCTGTCCCTCCTCAGGATCCCAGGAAATAAAGGCTGAAAGTTCACACAGCAAGCGGCCTGGGGCAGCGGCCTGGTGAATGCTAGTGTTTCATTCTGACCTCAGAGTCCCCTGGCGAAGGAAGGTCACTGTGCCCATTTTACAGATGAGGCAGCTGAGGCTCAGTGAGTTTGCCCCAGGCTTGACCACAGCTCTGCCAGATCCCACAGCATGTTCGCAGCTGCCTCTGATTTAGCAGGGGTGAAGACAGGGTGCTCTCCAGACAGAGGGGTTTCAGGGGCTGGGGAGGGTGGGGATGGGAAGGTGCCAGGCAGGGAGCACATGTTGGGATGGGCTGAGCAGGGGCAGAAGGGTTGGGGCAGGTGGGGAGTGGGACCTTGTCCTTAGCCTGGCAGAGCGGCCAGGGCACTCCCAGCATTAGGGGCACAGCCTGGGTGGGGAGTGGGTGGTCACTCGAGGGTCAGTGCTGGGGCAAGGACAAGAGGTGAAGATGTCGGGGTGGTGCTTGGGGTCCAGGTGTGCCCTGCGCCAGGTGTGAGGCGGATGAAGGCTGGCAAGGCCGTCGTCTCTGTTTACAGCTGTGGATGCTGAGTGAGATTAGCGGGGGAGCGGTGGGGGGGGGGGGAGGGGGGCGGTGTTACTTGCTCAGAGCGCACACTGGGAGCTGGAGGGGCAGGATTCCCACCAAGGCCTTGGCTCTGGAATCCGCAACTCTTTCCTCCTCTGTGAGATGGGCCTCGAAGGACGCGGTACTCACCCAGAGGGAGGGCCCAGGACTGAACACCTGGGGGATGTTCGGGACCGTTCGTGACCACGATGGTGACTGCTGCAGGGCAGGAGGAGAGTCTGGGCTGGTTCCTGTGAGGTGTTCGGGCTCTGTTCTTAGGATGTGTGCTCTGTACTCTTTGTAAGTGATCCCTCAAGTTATGAAACCCCAAGGGGAACGTGCCAAGACTTGGCCGACCGGGTGGGCAAGAATGGGGCCAGGCTGGGACGTCTGGGGTCAGACACGTGCTCGGGTAGAACCCAGGGGCCTGACAAGCTTGGAAAAGGTCCTGCAAAAAGGAGCCCACGTGGGCCAGCATGATGCCTGGCGGTGGTGGGAATGTCTGCAGCAGGCGGCTCCAGAGCATCCTGAAGATCTGACCTAGGAGGACCCCTCGCCCCTACCATGCCCCATGCTGGGGAGTGGGCAGACCCCTGGGCCCCATGCCCAACATGTAGGGAGCCCTCCGGGGCCTCTCCGGGCCTCCATCCTCAGCCCTCCTGGTGGCTCATGTCCTAAACTTGAAAGGCTGGCCAGGGTGTTGGGGGTTACGCTGGAGCCAGCTCAGAGCCTGACCCCACGAAGCTGCTGCATGATCCCGTCCCCCCATCATCCCCAAGACCCCAGCGCCAGGCCCGGCTGGAGGCCCGCAAGTCCTGGGAGGTCCTCTTGAGAGAGTTCAGAGCCCCAGTCTCGGCTTGGGGCCGGTGCGTGTTCTCAGGCAGCACTGCCCACCCAGGGCACCACGCCTGAGGCTGGAGGGGGCAGAGGCAGGAAGGGACATGTCCAGCCTGCTGCCCAGGGCATAAACACAGGCGGGGGCACTGGCAGGGCCCCCCAGCTTCGCAGGACTCCTGGTCAGATCTGAAGGAGACACGATACCGCCCCGGCCTTGCGTTGGTTTCATTTAGCCCAGCCAGCCCCGGCTGGGGATGCCCTGCCCTGAACCCAGGGCCACCGTGGGGAGGCTTGGTGCCACATCAGAAGTGGTGCCTTCCCGGGACTGTCAGCCAGGCTGCAGGGGGGCAGCAGTTAAGCCATGAGCGCCCGCCCCTCACTGGCCAGACCTTGAGTCCCAACCCTCCACCCATGGCTAGCCGGGTGCTTTTCCCTCTCTGCCTCAGTATACTCATCTGCAAAGTGGGAATGATACTCTGCATGGGGGCAGTTGTCACGAGAACTCAAGGAGCCAATATTTGTTGAGAGCTTATAGTGGTGTCAAGCCTGGAACAGACACTCCATACCTGTTACCCATCGGCAGCTGCGTCACTGCCTTAGGGACGAGGAGGTTGAGACTCACAGAGGTCAAGTGACTTGCCCAAGGTCACACAGGCAACAGAAAACAGGGAACGGACCCGAGGCCGCCTGACTCTAGAATGAGCGCCCTTGCCCCCCGACCCCGCAAGCAGACCGTCTGGCAAAGGTTTGTAATGACCAGGGGGCAGGAGAGGCGGAGCTGTCCTTTGTGGAGGACCCGCTGGGATACCAGCTCGGGGCTGGTGGTCAGTCTGGAAACTGACGCCCAGGGAGGGCTGTTAAGGAGCCTGGTGGCCAGCTGGGCACGAGCTCAGCCTCCTAGCTTCCACCCACGGCAGCTTTCCGATGGGGAGTCGGGGGGTCCCGAGCGTCGCCCCGACCACCCCCTTGGGCATTTTCCTCTGCACGCCTTGTTGCCATCAGGGTCAAGGCATGTCTGTCAGGGCACAAGGGAGCCCTGGGCTCTGCCGTCAGGGGCGCGGTCTCTGCAGGAAGGACGCGTGGGCTTTGTGGCCGGCCAGCCTCAGTCTGAACCTGCTTTGCCACTGGCCTCGGGATGACCCTGGGCAAGTGCATCCCCGACCGCAAGCTGGCCCTCCCTCCGCAGAGGCCTGTGTGAGGGGACAGAAGTGGCCTGGCCTACACGCTCCAGTCACTTGAGGATGGACTTAGGGTCCGGCGGGAGAGTGTGGGGTGCCCTCCTGGCCTGCTCCCCGGTCTCTTGCTACACAGATGGGAAACAGACACCTAGAGAGACACGGCTTCATTGCACGTGGGAGCTGGCTCATCAGGAGGTGGAGGACACGGTGTTTAGAGCTGGACTTTCTTGCCAGCTCTGCAGCCTTGAGCTGTGCGTCACCGTGCTGAGCCCCGATCTCCTCCCCTCAGGTGCCCTGGTGTCGGGACGTTCTCAGTTAACTTTGGCATCCTTCAGGAGGGCACCGGGTGGGGTGTTCTCGGGGCGGGGGCATCCGAGATCATCTCATGGCCTCTGAGTGCAGCTCCTGGGTTCACGATGTGAGTCGTACACAGGCGTGTGTTCACTGTGTCCACGGAGAAAGACGGATGCAGAGGGCAGGTCTCCAGACATACCCCCCAGAGCCTGCACCCCGTGTGCTGGAAGTGCCCACCCTTGGGTGCCCCGTGGCCGTGACCTCCCCTCCGAGGGGGTGTGCTAGTGAGGGGGCCTCGGGCATCCAGCTCCGTGGCTGAGGGGCGTCCCACCCCTTTCTGAGATTTCCCGTTGGGTGCCCTGGCCTTGGAGCTCTGGGGAGAGCTCACACATGAGGGGTGCTCCCCAGGGCCCAGGAGGAGGGGGCGATGGCCCAACTAGAGACCCCTTCCCTGCTGGGACCCCCGAGCCAGCACTCAAACCCCGCTGGTCGTCGCGGTAACCGATACCCAGGCGGCCAGACGGAGTTATGGTGTGCGGCTGGGAGGCTATTTTGTCTAATACACTGAGAGGCGTTTGGAAATTCCTGGAGCCCATCTGGTCCTAGTTACACCACAATATTGCTGTCTCTTCAGCTCGCAGACAAGGGAACACTTTTATTTCTCCTCTCGGAGCTCAGGAATGTGCCGAAAACACAGGCCGGCGGACGCCCATCTGGTTCCCGAGGTCTTCGGTCACGTGAGGACCCGCCATCGTTTCAAAGGCTGTGGCTCCTTCCCCAGGAATCCTGCGATGCTGCGGGGGTCCGAGGCCTGGGATGGGGTGCCGGCTGTGTGACGCGTTCCTGGACCCCAGGCTTTCGTCCGCCTGCTGAGACGGGCGCTCCTGGTGGTGGGGCTGGGGGCCACGCAGCAGTGGCGGCTTCCCAGAGAGCTCCTCGAACCTGAGACAGTTCCTTGACCAGTCTGAGCACCAGTACCTCTGTCCAGGGGAACCTTCAAGTCTGACGGATGAGTCATTCCTGACACCCTGGCCTGCCCACAGCCAACCCCAGCACGAGAGGGGAAGCAAATAGAGAGGGTCCCCGTCTAACCCATCCCAGTGGAGGCCCGGCCAGACCACTCCTGCTGTCTCGCCTGGGCCAGAGCCTGAGTCTTTATTCCCGGAGAGCTGGTCCCTGGGGGCCCCTCGGGGCTCCTGCTGCTGCAGTGCCCGGAGCCTGGTGTGGCCGCCCAGTGCCCCTGCTCACACACCCCTGCCTGGCCCGGCTCCCTCTTGGCTGTGGCCCCGGGCGAGCGTTTAGAGCGGCTGGCACCCTCCTCCCTTTCCTGGAGGAGCTCCCACCCCTCCAGCCCAGGCTGTAGCGGTCATGGTCCCCTGCCCGCCCGCCAGCCTAGCCCCCACTGCCCTGAGAGTGCAGCGTGATCCAAGGGCAGATCCTCCTGGAGGGTGCTCCTCTCCGTGCTGAGCTTGGACGTGCCTGCGGACTTGCTTCATGAACTGTGAACTCAGTGCCTGTGTGTCTCCCCAGGGACGCTTTCCCAGCCAGTGGGCGATGCTCCGAGTGCCTCCCTCTTGCTGCAGCGACGGTGGAAACACATTTTGAGCTGGGGCATCTGTCAGTCTGGGTCCCCAAAAGCCCCAGGTGAGCAGAGCCCCCTGGGCAGACAGGGGTGGATGTTCAGAGTGAGGGAGAAGTAAAGCACCGCTGAGGTTCTACATGGCGCTTTGCATGGCACAACCTTGCCCATCCTGATACCCGTCCCCTGCCTCTGACCACAGAGAAGGTTCAGTAATGGACCAGAGTCCTTACCTGGACTTTTATATTTCAGGGTGGTAGGGGAAGGGACTTTATCTCACAAGTCACAGAGCAGCCTGATTTCAGGCACAAAGATAAAGCCTGTCTAAGGTACTAGAGAATGAAATAGAGGGAGAAATGGATAAAACATGATGGGGAAACAAGGAAGCCTGGCGGCGTTGAGATGGGGTTGCCATGGACCGCTGGACAGGTTGTGCCCTACACAGCTCTGATGTGTGCTGCTCAGAGGGGCACCAGGGTAGATGTATTTGCCAGGATACTTTTCCAGCAGGTGGCGGTAAAGCATCTCAAGGAAGTGGAGCCTGGCTGTGCTTGGCACAGAACTTCATCCAGGCTGGCACCCTTGTGGTGTCAGATCCCCAAGTTCCATCCTGGAGCCCCCAGAGTGTCCGGAGCGCGAGGAGGACTCGATGCCGCTTGTTCTCGCCATGAATCCCCCTTGTTGTTAAGCTCTGCTCACAGCAGAGTCATCGACGGTCCATTCACTGGCAAGAGGCGTCAAGCTTGTTAGCCGCTTTCCACACAGAGCCTGGGTGCTTCTAGAAGTGACTGACCAACGACAGGAGAGGAGAGAACAACCACTAGAAGCGAACACAAGAGCAGCAACAACCGAGTGCCCGTCTGGGGCTGTCTGTGTGGAGGCGAGTGACCCCGCTCTCTCCACGGGCGCCGGACGCTCTGCTGGGCTGGTGCGCTGTGGTCTGAGCACGGCTGGCTGGCCTGGGCATTCTTCTGTAGGATCACAGAGGAGACACTGTGTGGGCTTCACTTCTTCTTGAATGGTTAAGTATAACTGTGTTGTTGCTTAAAAAGGACAGACCAAAATTATCTGCAGAGGGCGCATGTGTGTGTGGCTTGAGCTAGGTAAATAATGTATCATTGTAAAAGGATGCTGTTGGCCGAGGCCCAGTCCCCCAGCTGTCCCCGGCACAGGAGGGGGCTGCCCGCTGGCCGGGGCCCTAACCCCACTCTGCCTGGCTCATGCAGACTCCCTCCTATGACTGGGGGAAGTTTTGGGAGAGACAGTGGGTCTTCCCTGATGGCTCAGTGGGTGAAGAATCCATCTGCCATACAGGAGACACAGGAGACATGGGTTCCATCCCTGGGTTGGGAAGATCCCCTAGAGGAGGAAATGGCAACCCACTCCAGTATTCTGGCCTGAAAAAGCCTATGAATGGAGGAGCCTGGTGGGTTACTGTCCAATAGTTCGCAGAGTCGGACGTGACTGAGCATGCAGGCCTGTGGGCTTTGACGTCGGACCATCCGGGCGCCGGGGGGCAGTCTTGGTGTTGCCTTTCCCGGCGAGATGACTCCAGACAAGCCCCGCCCCTGCCTATCTGGAGCTGCGGCAGCCAAGAGTGGGAAATCTGACACCCACCTGCGGGGTCCTCGGGAGGGTCTGGTGGGCGTGTGAGGGGCCCAGGGCGTGGCTGGTGGGCACAGGGCCCAGGGCCCCTGACGTGGGTCCCCAGATGCCCGTGGCAAGTCGCTTCGCCTCTCGGAGCCTGGGTTTCCTCGTCCGTCAGGAGGTGGCTTCCCAGGGTGCAAGGAACAACCAGGCCCTTTCTGCTTCCCTGCCTGGCAGCAAGGGGGTGGGGGTGGGGGTCTGTACCCCCCCACGTCAGCCCCAGAACAGGGCTTGCGGGCAGGCAGTGGGTCCTCAGAAGCACCCCACTTGTGTTCTGGTCTGTGCCCATGGGCTGCAGGAGACTGGCTGGGAGTGGTCTTTGCCAGGCCAGCCTAGAGACCCCCTCCCCACTCCACATCCGGGAAAGGGGCCCCCTGAATTCTGAGCAAGTGCCCCGTCCACGCCCCCCTGGCCAGGCCCTCCCCAGGGGTCCCCGGCAGGCTGCTTGGCACCTCTGGTGCAGGGAGGGGGCCCTGGGCCCCGCCAGCAGCCCTGGGCCAACACCACAATTGTTTTTCCACCTGGAGCTTCCAAGGGGCGGCTGGCAGCCAAGCCGGGGGGCTCGGGTGAGCCGCCAGCGGGTGCGGGAGGAGCCGAGCTTCAGCCACTCCGTCCACAGAGCGAAGTGGACGCCGCAGGTCGGCTGTCCACTGTCGTTTGACCCTGGGTGCGTGACCGAACCGTCCTCGGCTCCCTTTTCATCCATGAAATGGGGACGACATCTCAGCCTGGCCGGGGGCCCCATGCAAAGGCCTTAGAACAGTGCCTGGCCCTGGACGAAGGCTCCAGAAGTCTGTTGCCAGTGGTCCTTCTGGTTATAAGGCATCGCTCCTGCGGTTGTTGTCTTGACGCTGACGCCGCGTCTGTGGTGAAGCAGGTTGGACCTGTCTCCGAGCCGTGTGTGTAGGGAAGCTGTGAGCCCATAGACACGCCCGCCCTTCCACCGGTCCCTGTCCCCTCTTCCTGCCTTTAGCCTGGCGGCTGCCCCCCAAAATGTAAACGACAGGTCACCTGCCGGCCCCCTGCGCTGCCGATGTGGTGGACCTCCGGATATCGCCATGTCCCAGCAGCCTCTGCGCAGATTTCGACATCCAGGCCGGGGCTGGGGGCAGGGCGGCCCCACAGCTGTGAGGTCCAGCGGGGCTGAGGGGCAGCCACTCAGGTCCCCGGGGCCCGGCTGTGAGAACAAGCTGTCCCCACCCGCCTGGCCGCCGTCCCTTACTGTTATTTGGAGGAGACACAGGTCATCACACTCTGGCGGGCCTCCCTGCCTGCCCCTTGGTTTCCCCGGCTCTTGGCCTGGGACAGCCCCTGGCTGACTGAGTTGGACCCTGGTGGTCAGTGCTGCAGGCCTGCTCTCCCCCGGCCTCCACGTGAAAATCAGGGGCGTGGAGCAGTCGGTCTCTGCGTGCCCTCCCCGCTCCAGGCCTGGGAGATGAGGATGGGGTGTGGGGGTGGGGGTGGGGGAGCACTCGTGATGTTAGACTCCCAGTGGTGTTTGAGAGGCCCTTTTAGGGAAGAAGGTGCTCAGGTGGGTGTGCACACCCGTCAGTGGGATATGCCTCACCTCTCATCCCTCCCGACCCTGCCGGGCCTAGGCTGAGAAGCAGCTGCTGGGCTGTGGAATGACCACGCGCCCCAGAAAGGGACGAGGCCTCAGAAAGGGGGAGGGGAGAGTCATTAACATCGGCTGGGGGAGCTTGTCCCAGGCCAGTTGGATCCTGGGGAGGACAACGCCGGGGGAGGCAGGGGCACCTCCAGGAGCCCGGTTCCAGGGTTTGATGACGAACACAACCCAGCAGGGAGACGGTAGCTGCGTGGGCACCAGGGCACCGGGGTCGCTGGCACTGCAGGGCCCGCCTGCCGATGGGAGGAGGCGCAGGGCCCAGGCAGGGAGAGGCGGACCTGAGCGGCATTGCAGAGATCAGGCCCTGGTTCCAGTCCCGCCTGGACCTCGTCCCAGCTGTGTGACCATGAACAGGGACCTCCTCCCCTCTGATTCCCTGCTCCTCGTCCACAAAGCCGAGGAGGAATGCCCCCAACATGTGCAACTTGGCCCTGGCATACTCCAGTGGCCAGCAGGCAGGCAGAGCTCTGAGCCTCTGGCCACCTCAGGCCTCCTGCTCTGTCCGGGGGCTGGAGGATTGCGGCTGTGGGCACTGATTGCGCTGGCTCCAGCTCCCAAGACCCTGGAAGCTGCCAGGCCAGTCCCGGGACAGGTGCTCTGCCCATGGGAACTTGGGTCTGTCCCAGGAACAGGAGGGCAGAGCTCTGCCAAGCTCTCTGACCCGGGACAGACAGTGGGCACTGCCTGCCCGACCAGTGCCAGCGGCTGCTGGCCAGGGTCTATAGCAGACAGCAGTCCTCTCGCTATGAGGGCTGGAAAGGGGAGCCAGGGCAGCCTGTGGGCTGTGAGCAAATGTCTCCCCAAAAGACGCCTGGAACTGAGCTGAATTGGGAGCTCCCTGTGGCGGCTGGACGTGTGGACCAGGCGGGAGGGGGGCACCAGCTGGGAGTGAGGAGAGGGCATCCAGCTGGGCTTGGCAGTCAGGTGCAGAGCCAGGGGGCCAGGGCAAGGTGTCCGGGGCCGGGGCCATGGCTCCAGGGGCTGGGACGCCCCTGGGAAAGGGGGGCCCTGTGCAGACACAGCAGGCAGGCTCAGGATTGGTGGGGGGCATGCCCTCCATGCCCTTGTAGATGCAGCAGCCCCAGCCGTCCTCTGAGCTGATGCCTCCTCGGGGTCCAGATGGGCAGCCCCCTTGGGGGGAGGCTGGCTCCCAGCATGGCCCTCAAACTTGACCTTGGGCCCCTCCGCCCTCACCAATGACTCCAACCTTTGTCCGACAGCCAGAGTGCTGGCTCTGCAGCCCCAGGGCTGGATGGTTTAAGATCTTGTGTGTGGATGAAGGTGCCACCCGAGGGGAGTATCCCCTGGAGTGAGATTTGGCGGGGTCCCCATGGACGACCAAAGGGAACTCTGGCTTCCCCCACAGACACCCGTGGGCTCAGGCCGGGGCGGCCTGCCTTCTGCAGGCTCCTTCCATTCCCCAGGGTGCTGGGGAAGCCCGGCCCCCTGATGCCCCAGCTCCCCTCCTCCACCCGGCAGCACCAGGCTGAGACGGGGTGCCCCTCCCTCCATAGCACCCCGGGGTCTCTGAAGAGCCCCCCACTTTGCAGCCCGAGCATCACAGATGTGGGGAGAGCCCTCCACTCTTCTGCGCTTGTTTCCCCAACTCACACTCCGGCCAGGCCATTCCCGCTGGATGGAGGGGGGTCCAAGGTAGGAGGCAGGGAAGCTGAGGCCGGAGGAAACATGGTCAGCTGCCCAGGTAGGGACAGGGCTGTGCCCACCTCAGGGAGGCACCCCCCGCCTGCCAAGGACAGCTTCCTGCCCAGTGGGCTCCACGGGGAGGGCATCATCCTGGAGATAACACTGTGGAACCCAGGTCAGCCAGGGATACCCGGGCAGCTGTCCAACAGGGCGATCCCCCTGCAGTCCTGGTGCCAGCGCCTCTTCCTGATGTGGGGTCCTGGGCTCGGGGGTCTCAGGCGAGGACAGACTCTTCCTGGGGTTGGGAATGCAGGGAACCTTGTGGTGGGCATGTGTGCGCAGTCACCGTGCTCTGCTTTCCACCTATACTAAACCTGGTGACCCTCGTCAAGGGTCCTGAGAGGAAAGTGAGACCCGCGGGGTGATGGCGTCTGTCAGCGTCCCTCCAGGTAAGGACGCAGAGAGCTGGGGAGAGCGCTGCTGGCTCGCGTGCCCAGGGACGCAGTGACAAGGGGCTCAGACAGAGAGTCCATGAGCACCAGGGCCCGGGGTCCAGACAGGCTGGGGATGGGAGACATAGCAGGAGGCATGTGGGGGGCCCCCTCTGTGCCAGACCTGTCCTGGGGGCAGAACGTCTCTTTGTCCAGGAAGCGGGGTTCAGAGAATGTTAGTCGCTCTGTTGTGTCCAACTCTTTGCAACCCCATGGACTGTATGCCCCCAGCCTCCTCTCTCCATGCAATTTCCCAGGCAAGAACACTGGAGTGGGTTGCCATTTCCTCCTCCAGGGGATCTTCCCAACCCAGTGATGGAACCCGGGTCTCCCGCATCACAAGTACATTCTTTACTGTCTGAGCCACTGGGGAGCTCAGAGTAGTCAGGAACAAACCCAGGCTTGTATGGCTGGTGTGTGGTCGTGAGGAGCAGCCCCCCTTGGGTGTGACACCAAAGCCCACATTCGTGACCTCTCCAGCATTTTCAGCAGCTTAGCACAAGGGCCGGATGGCACAGGGCCTGGCAGGGGTCGACAGACGCTGAGCAGGCAGCCTGCTTCCTCCCTGGCCGTGGGGAAGGCCGAGACAGGGGGCTGGGGCGAAGGCTGCGGAACAAAGGCCTTTTATGTGCAGGAGGGTTTCTGGCCGGCCTGTCTGCATGCAGGATTGGGGTCATCAGTCTGGCAGAGCAGGCACGGGTTGGTCCAGGCTGCCTGCTGGGCACAGCATCCTGGCTGGCCCGGGGGCTTGTCTGCTGGGTCACGTCTCTTCAGCGGTGTGCTCAAGGCCATTGGGGCTGGGGAAATCAGAGAGAGACAGAGAGAGCCTGACAAGCATCTTTCTAGGGTGCGGGGCAGAGCCAGAAAAGGCTCCCCCTCTGAGGGTCCACCTCGATCCAGCCCTACCTTGCCACCACTCAGAGTGGGGGCCTGGCAGTTGCCCCAGGTGGGACAGAAGGTGAAGACCCTGCTGATTGGTGGCCCACCAGGGGCCCCCAGCAAACCCAGTGAAAGCCTGCAGCCACAGGGCCTGAGCGGTGGTCCCAGGGCAAGGCCTGGCGAATGGGACTCTTTTTCCAGAGCTAGTGACTTGCCAGGGCCATGCAGAACCCGGCGGGCTGGTAGAAAGAGCAGCCTCCACCCTTGCCCTGGCACAGCCAACACGGGGGCCTTGCCTGTGCATGAGTTGAATCAGTCATAAAGGCGGTCTGCTTTTTATGGTCACCATGCTCCAGAAATCCTGCAAGAGTTCTGGATAAAGTGCTTGCCTGTGTTAAGCCATCGCCGTGGACACGGTCGCTTTCGTGACACAGACGGGTGCTCTGGATGTGCATGTTTTCGAGACACACCTTTTTATAAGCATCATGTCATCCGTGGAATTGAACTGAACTCCTTGCAATCTGGCTGCCCTGGCACCTGAGGACTCAGCTCCAAGCACGTGTTTGGAAGGTTAAGTCTGTGACGGCTCAGCGCCCTCAGGCCACATAAGGTGTGTTTGGGGTCTCTGCCATCCGCCGTGCCACCTACTCCTGTGCTTGGTCAGTGGATTGGAAATAATCAGTTCCTGCACCGTGATTATAGAGCTGGGAGAGATAGAAGCCGACTCACTTCCATTATACGTGACTGCATGCAGCTTTTATCTGGATTTAAGATCTCAAACCGTGGGATGAAAGATGCAAATTCTGAGAGAAATGCATGCACTTGGTGAGTGCACATTTTTGTCCAGACATAAAATATTTCCATTTCCTGATTAAAAGGTGTGCAACGGATATGTGCACACCCGTGTCTACAGCAGTATTCTTCAGAGAGTGTTGTTTTCAGCCGCTCAGTCGAGTCCGACTCTTTGCAACCCCGTGGACCACAGCACACCAGGCCTCCCTGTCCATCACCAACTCCCGGAGCTCACTCACACTCATGTCCATCGAGTCAGTGATGCCATCCAGCCATCTCATCCTCTGTCGTCCCCTTTTCCTCCTGCACTCAATCCCGCCCAGCATCAGGGTCTTTTCAAAAGAGTCGTCAGTTCTTCGCATCAGGTGGCCAAAGTATTGGAGTTTCAGCTTCAACATCAGTCCTTCCAATGAACACCCAGGACTGATCTCCTTTAGAATGGATTGGTTGGATCTCCTTGCAGTCCAAGGGACTCTCAAGAGTCTTCTCCAATACCACAGTTCAAAAGCATCCATTCTTTGGCACTCAGCTTTGTTTATAGTCCAACAATCACATCCAAACATGACTCCTGGAAAAACCATAGCTTTGACTAGACGGACTTTTGTTATGTGTATTTTACTACAATTATGCGTTACGTGTAAAATGACTACAATTTAAAGGCAGTGGCCATGAACTTCCCATGGGGAGGGGAGAGGCAGGCAGGGGAGGCTGGCGTGGAGGTGCCGGGGCCAGTGCTGCCTGCAGCAGGACACGAGCTCTGCACGCCCGGCCCACTGGCCAGGGACCCAGCGCTGCTCTGGGAGGTCACTATGGTGATGGACCTGGCCAAGAGGTGCCCAGTGAGCTGCTGTCTGGGAGGGCGATCGGGGTTGGGGTGACACTGGACGTTGGTGTGGGCTTGTCCACCAGCTCTGCCTTCAACCTGCCGCAGTGGAATCGATCCATCCCTGCCCTTTGTAAGGTTACAGTCCAGGCCAGTCTGCACAAGGACATTGACTTCGTTAAGCACTGTTCTCCACGCCCGCTGACAGACAGCGTGGCCTCCCGCATCTCTTTCACCGCAGTGACCAGTCCTCCTGCCCTCCAGGCTCGCCGTCCTGCTTGGGCCACGCTCACACACGATGCTTCTCTCTGCAGAGGCGGCCGGATTTGCTTTGTTCACCTTCGTTTGGGACCTTCGCGCCCTTGTCTCTGGATGAGACTGGCCTGTGCCTGTCCTTCCTCCTAGATGAGGGGTCTTCCATTTCTCAGCCGTCTCCCCTGCCCCAGCCCTAGCCGTGCTCTCACAGCTCAGCCGTCTAAGCTCGTGGGTGCTCCAGTACCGAGGGGCAGGCCATTACTGGGGGTGCCGCTCCCAGGGTCTGAGGGGCCTGAGCCCCTCTGTGTAGCCTGGGGATCCTGGGGTGGCAGTCCTGTTTTCTGAGGATGGTGCCCACTGGCAGAGTCACCAAGCGGGCAGAGGCCTCCTCAGTCTGCCTGGCATATGGGGTTTAATGGGGGGCCTTCTGCAGCTGGGCTGCAGCCTGGCGCCCCACGAAGCCCCAGTCTCTTCCTTCACGAGGCCCAGCTTCCTGTTTCACCACCACTGGCTCGACAAGCAGCCTGCACTCCTGGGTGGACAAGGCAGAAAGCTCTTTTCCTTCCATCCTAGCTCTGCTGGCCGGCTGTTCCCTGATCCCCAAGAGGGGTCAGCCAGGGTAGGCGGGTTCAGGACACTGTGAACCTCCTCCACTGTGCCCCTCCCAGGTGGGATGTGGCCTGTGGCCTGGGGCACAGTGGGGTGGGTGTGGCGCCCCCCACCCCCAGCCCCCACCCTCCTCTGCATCCAGCACCCGGAGGCCGGAGGTTGCAGGGAGGAGGCGGTGCCCGCCTCCGCTGACCCCCGCCTCCACTGCCCCCTGCCTCTGCTGCCCGCCCCCCGCCTCCACTGCCCCCCCCCGCCTCCACTGAGCCACCCCCCCCAGCCTCCACTGCTCTCCCACCCCCGCCTCCACTGCCTGCTCACTGCTGTCTCCACTGCCTGCTCACTGCTGTCTCCGCAGCCCCCTGAGCTGCCCTGTGTGGCCATCAGGGTCCCTGGGGTGGCCTCCATCCCCACCCTCGCATTCCTGGGCATGTAAGAATCTTCCAGAAGCACTGTTAGGGAGAGTGCTGACCCCGGAGCATCTTCCCTATCCGCTCTGATGCTGCCCCAGCAGGCTGCCCCAGGCCAGGCATCCCTCCAGCGTGGGGAGCTGACCTGACAGCCGGAGCCTGGCCCCCTCTAGCGCTGACCATTGGTGGGCACCAGTGACTGCCCTCTGCCCTCCTCTCCCCTGAACACCTGGGGCCCAGACACAGGGCCGCCGGGATCCAACCGGGAGTTATAGGCCTGCTTGCTTGCAGATCCACACGGTCTGGAGATCCGGCTTTGCGGGGTGCAGGTTTGGGGGGTTACCTCGGCTTCTGGGGGAGGGGAAATGCGGCTTGTGTCCTAACAGTGCAGAGCCCTCCCTGGTTGTTGAGACCCCAGCCACCCCATCCTCCCACCCCACTGTGGGTTCAGGTGTGTGGTGGGTGCTCCTGTGGGGGTGATAGAGCTGCGGCTCTCTGGCTGTCTTTAGAAGGCGGGGTTTGGGACTTCCCTGGGGGTCTGGTGGCTAGGATTCTGCGCTCGCTCAGCCGAGGGCTTGAGTTCAACCCCCGGTCGGGGAACGAAGACCCCACACGCGAAGTAGCACGGCCAGTATAAAAAGAAAGAAAAATATGCAAGAATTTCACAATCTGAATCTATCATAGAACGTGGGCTTCGGTGGGCTTCTTTGTCCTTTGCTCTGGGTCCTGGTTACTAGTTTTTGCAAAAGCAAAAGCCGCCGTCAAGACGCTGAGCGGCTCAGATAAGTCCGTGACTCAGCCCCGGGCACTCGCGGTCTCCTGATTAGATCTGAGGCAGCCGCCTGCCTCCAGATTCCCAGATAGGGGTAATCCCTCCGGCTGCCCTTTCGTCCCACATCTAAGGACACAAAAGGTGACTTGGAGCAAGGATTCAGGCACAAGGGGTAACCCGGAAAGCTCAGTGAGGGAAGGAGGGAGGCGAGGGGGAGTCACCAGCAGGGGTTGCGTCGGCCCTGGGGTAACTGGGGCACAGCCAGCCAGGGCCCCCGCAGGGGCTGCGCAGGGCGCTCTTGAGAACTGCTCCCATCGGGGCCGAGGAAGCTGGGTGTTTGCCCAGCAACCCTGCCCCTTGCTGGCTGAGGTTAACTCCACAGCGCTGGGGTGGCCCTGCACACACACATGGGCCAGCTGTGCCCCTGAAGCCGGAAGCCACACGTGTGTGCAAGGCTGACTGTGGGGGCTGCAGTGACCTCCTGCATGGGCTGAGGGCGGCAGGCAGGGTGCTGCCTGCCTTTGGGCCACTCTGCTGCCTTCCTGAGACGTCATCAAAACTCACATAAACGGAGCTGGGGGGATATCCCAGTTCCCACGTGATCCTGTCTTGGGGTAACTTCTTACACCCCCAGCATCAGGGTGTGCATA
This sequence comes from Tragelaphus eurycerus, assembly GCA_935064755.1. Lineage (NCBI taxonomy): Eukaryota > Metazoa > Chordata > Mammalia > Artiodactyla > Bovidae > Tragelaphus > Tragelaphus eurycerus. The sequence goes on along the minus strand of CAKXYN010000001.1, from coordinate 76,745,252 downwards.
CTGGATCTTCATGAATCACACAGACTCATGAAACTGGCCCCCAGGTTAAGATTCAGAACCCAGGGACCTCCCTGGCGGTCCAGCACCTATGACTCTGAGCCTCCAACACAGGGGACATGAGTTCGACTCCTGGTCAGGGAACTAAGATCCCACATGCCATGCACGTGACTGAAAAAAAAAAAAAAGACCACAACCCAAGAACCCTTCGAAAGTCCCCTCTGTGCCACCTCCCAGTCCTAACCACCCTGAGGGTCCCTGCTCCCAACTTGTAGCCGCACAGATTAGCTTTGCCTGTTCCTGAACTTCCTCTGCGTGCTGTTTGCGCCTGACTTCTTGGGCTGCGTTGCTGAGCGATGTCCATGTTGTCCCATGTGGCTGGGAACTGTTTGTTTTCACCGTGATGCCATCTGCAGCTGTGTGGACGCACCCTGACCCCCGTATCCATCCCTCTGCGGTGGGCATGCGAGTGACATCCAGTTTGGGGAACTAAAGGTGGTGCTGGTGGGGACCGACTTGTCTGGCCGCTGGCGGACACATGCTCGCCTCCTCTGCAGGGGAGTTTCGGGTCATCCAAGTTCAAGTGCTCAGCTGTAGCCAATTCTACCAAATGGTTTCTGAGATGAGCGTACCGCGTGAAGCTCCCACCCGCGGCGGACAAGGATTCCAGCTGCGGCTCTTCCCGCCCACACTTCAGACTTGCGTCTTCTTCCTTCTACAAACCTAGCGGCCATGGGGCTCGTCCACAGGCACCACGCCCTTCTGACCCCCGCCAGCCTCCTCCACACTTCAGAGACGAGACAGAGAGGGGGTCCCTAGCCCCATGTCACACAGCGTGTGGCTGGCTGGCCAGGGCTTGAGCCAGGCTCTCTGCGGGAGGCCTTCTGCCAGCTGGCAGGAGGCGGGTGGAGGGGATGTGGGTGGAGGGGACGTGGGTGGATGCTCGGCAGATTTCAGGATGCGAGGTGGTGATCAGGACTGAGGCCTGCTCCTCCCCTGGAAGCCGTGCAGCTGGCCGGGTGATGACAGCTGCCCCTGCCCGTCCTCTGATCAGCTGACAGGAGGGCACCGTGCCCCGTTTCCCAGGGCAGGACCAGGGGAGGCTGGGTGGACGACACCCCCACCCTGGCTGCTGAGACCCCAGCAGGGAGCCTCTGGGCAGTGCAGCGGAGTGCAGTCCAGCCTCTGCCCCTCCTAGCAGCGTCCCGGGACCTCTGACCATGACCTCCAAGCCTCTCTAGTTCCCCATCTGCTCAACAGGCCATGGGCATGAGCCCTGCAATAGCCAGAGTGGAGAGCACGCTTCCTCCAGCGCCCTCGGGTCCACGGGAGACAGACAGCGGGGCCTGGAGGCCGGGAGGGGGCTGGGGTGCTGCCCGCCCCCAGCCCCTCCTCTCACGTGTTGGCACGTGGCTTTGATCAGCTGCAGCCAAGCTGCTGAAAGAGCCCAGAACACAGCCTCTTTGTTTGATCCCAGGTCTGCCTGCTCCCCGAGACTGAAGTTGTGGGCCCGACCTCGGGCTGGCCACCCACGGCATGGCCTGTGATGAGAGGGGAGCAAGCGCACCCCTCTGCGAGACGGGGAGACACAGAAGACAGGAGAGGTGCCTGGAGAACTCAGTCTGGCAGGACTGGAGCCCAGCTCCAGGGCTCCCGACCCGGTGCCTTCCCCTCCTCCGCCCTGTGGACCCTGGGTCTCGCCCAGGGTCTCCGTCAGTGCAGCCGCTTTTCTCAAACGTCCCCAAGCTGCCTCAGTCCATCTGTGTCTTCCACGGAGTTTTGCTGATCCGCTTCTGTGCAGCTATGTTCCCACTTACGAGTCATATACTTGTGAGCAAAACGGTCATGCTCTTGACCCTCAGGGAGTCTGCTGTTCAGTGGCAAAGGCTCACGAGCCGGTTGACAGTTATGGCACACAGAACAGAGTCTGGAGACAGGCTCTGTGGCCCCACCATCTGGGTAGGGGTGGACAGAAGCCAGGAGGGCTCCCTGGAGGAAGTGATGTTTCAGCTGAGATGCGAAGGCTGAGAACGGAGCGAGCAGGCAAGGATGTGGGGCCCGTGGGGAGAGGGAGGGTGTTTCTGGCAGGTGTCACAGCACAAGCAGGAGCTGGGAGGTTTCAGAGAGCAGGGTGTGGACAAGTAAGTGGATACAGCCCCATAGGCACAGAGAGGAGGGGAGACTGTGAGAGGAGAGAGAGAAACGCTCGGCTCCTACCGAGGGTAGAAGCCGATCAGAGCCCAACCACTCGAGGGCCTTGCCGGCCTGGCCTCAGGCGTGGGCTTTGCTCCAAGGCCCCCAGGGAGCCACGGAAAGGCTTAAAGGCAGGGAGTCACATGGCCTGACTGCGCTTTACAAATCAGTGATTGCCGAGAAGAAAACTATATCTTCAGGGGCGAAAGGCCTGAGCAGAAACTTCACTGAAGAGCAACTGCAGACCCCTGGCAAACATGTCAGAATCCTCATCCCCATTAGTGACCAGGGACATGTAAATTAGAACCACGCTGAGACACCATTTCACACCTACTGCATGGGCCAACGTTAACAAGGGTTGGCGAGGAGGCCCGGCCCCCCGCCGCCAGCAGCAGTTGGCGGGAGCCCGTGTGGGTGCAAACACTTGGAAAGAGCAGCTGGGCTCAAGCCGGTGGACTTGAAAACGTGCACAGCCGTGACCCGGGCCGGACGCTGGCCCTGGAGGACTGGTACCGATGTCACTGGAGCAGCCAGAGTGGTGTCACGTGTGACAGGGAAACCAGACCACAGCCTGGAACATCCAGACAGCAGATTCACCCGTGTTCTCACCGCGGTGGAATATTACACAGCACCGAAAGGAACCCCCCCCAACTCCCCCGGACCGACGTGCGCATGCTCACTGATGACGCGCCTGCTCACTGATGACGCGCCTGCTCACTGATGACGCGCCTGCTCACTGATGACGCGCCTGCTCACTGATGACGCGCCTGCTCACTGATGACGCGCCTGCTCACTGATGACGCGCCTGCTCACTGATGCAAAGAGGAACCTTTACAGGGGGTCTGCTAGTGTCCAGTTCAAAACCAACCCAAACTACATAACGATTTAGGCATGTACCCAGATCTGGCCACTGCTTTTAAGGGGAGATGCTGCAACTGGGGAGGGGCCTGGGAGAGGCTTTCTGGATCTGGCAGACCCCGTCGTCCCCAGTCCCCCGCTTCTGGTATTTTCACAAAGTGGGAATCAGCCACTGGGCTCGTGTCACATTCTCTCCTGCTGGCTTCACATTCTTGCAATGGGTGTAACCTGCTTGTTTTACTATTAGTCACAAGCCGCAGGCGACGGCATTCCTATCAGGACTTCGTTGCTTCTCCAGTGCTGCTGGGGTTCCTGGTACCCAGTCCAGCCGCAGTCAGCGACCATGTGAGAGATGCGGGAATCTCTGGGCTCTCATTGGCTGGTGGCTCAGGGCTTCGTTGGCTGACAGCCAATCACTGATGAGCTCGATGAAGTCCCCAAAGTGTCTGCTGGGGATTTTACAGAGAACACGCTTCAGAAATGTGTGTTGTGGGGGATTTTACAGAGAACACGCTTCAGAAATGTTTGCTATTATCTGACAGCATCTGAATCGAATGCAGAAGAAATCAAGTTCAAACCCAAGAACGCAAATGCAGTCACCCTGTGAGGGTCATTCACGGATTCCTCTCCAGGATCTGGCAACGGGCCCCCAGTTTCCATTGAGAGGCTCACTCCCACACCCAGGCTTTTGGGAGAGCGTACGATCGGGGCTGAGCCAATCAACACAGCCTCTTCGTCTGGCTGCAGTGATTGGTCCAGGGCTGAGCATCTGACTTAAGCCCCTCCATCGGGAGAGAACCTTAAGGCCAGTGGAGTATTGCTTCATTTCGTCTAGACGTGAAGGGTTGTGGGCTGGAACTTCTGGGAATTTTGGTCATCAGGAGAGATGCTTTGGGTGGAAAGTGGAGAGAGGAGAGAAGAGCTGAGAGACGAGGAAAGAAACTTGTTCCTGGAGACATTTGGGCACCTGGATCCAGCTATGCCTGAAGTCCTCCTCTCTATATTGTTCCATTATGGAATTGACTACCTCCCCACCTCTTTTTTTTTTTTTTTTTTGGCTTTGGGCCCCTGTGAGTCAAGTGTTCTGTGACTTGCAGCAGAAAGTGCAGTCCAGCACCCCTCCCAGCTCATCAGTGACACCTCTGGAGCCAGAAGCCTGGGAGTCGCCCCACCCCTCCCCCTCCCCAGCTCCCAAGGTCACACTAGCCCGGGTGGTCTCTCTCCTCAGTGTCTCTCCAGTCCTGCCACATCCTCACGCCCTCATCGGAACTGTGTCATCTCCCACCTGATCTCCAGCACCCAGCTTCTCAGCGTGTGCTTGCTCAGCCGCTCAGTCGTGTCTGACTCTGTGGACCCTGTGGACTGCAGCCTCCCAGGCTCCTCTGTCCATGGGATTCTCCAGGCAAGAATGCTGGAGTGGGCTGCCATGTCCTCCACCAGGGGATCTTCCCGACCCAGGGATCAAGCCCATGCCTCCTGCATCCCCTGAATTGCAAGAGGATTCTTTTAACTGCCGAACCACCAGGGAAGCCCCAGCCTTCTCAGTCTCTCTCATTAAAATCCTCTAGCACTTCCTCATAGCTCTCCGAATAAATACCAAATTCTTCTGACAGCCCACTGGGCCTGGCCAAGTCCTGTCCTCTCACCACTGTTCCTTCGAAGGACTCCTCAGCTGTGTATGGTCAGCCGGGCAGCTAAGGGACACTGCAGTCAGTGTGCTGGTGCTTCAATATGGCCACCCTAAATAACTGCCTCCAGCATGGGTCACATCACATGAGGTCTAAAGGTTGGAATGTGGAAGGTGAAAATTCTCTTTGGACAGTGTAGACAGCCTCTGGCCCAGCCCTGGGAGAGGGACGGGCTGAGTTCATCACAGGGTACTGGAGGAGCTGGGGGTCTGTCAGCTTGGAAAACAGGCCCCCTGAAGCTCTGACTGAGGAGTAGCAGAGAGGTCTGCAGGTACCAGAGGGCAGGGCAGGACCCAAAAGGAGTTGCCTTCCTGTGTGAGGGAGACTTTTCTCTCCACACCTAACAGCCCAGTTTCTGGCTCCTTCTTTTGGATTCAGCTGGGACAGGAGGATCTGGGCTCCTCTACTCAGGGAAGGGCATTCTGGGCCCTTTCCCCTGGCATCGCTATAACCAGCTGGAGTTCAGGGGTCTCAGAGCTGAAAGAGGAAACCCAGAGCCTGCTGGGTTGTGTCTCTGGACTGGGAGACTTGGACTCAGGGACTTGGGACTCTGGGGTGTGGGTAGGATGGGCATAGGGCTCACGTGAGCTTCCTGGTGGGAAGGAGAGAGGCTGGGTTTGCATCCAAGCTCAGGCCTGAGTCTCAGCCATGTGGTGGAGAAGGACGCAGGAGAGGTGGTTGTATCAGAGGTTCATAAGCTAAATGAAGCTGTGGACTGTTTTCTGTTGTTTAGTCACTAAGTCATGTTTGACTCTCTGCAACACTGTGGACTGTAGCCCACCAGGCTCCCGTGTCTGTGAGATTTCCCAGGCAGGAATACTGGAGTGGGTTGCCATTTCCTTTTCCAGGGAATCGTCCTGACCCAGGGACCGAATCCACATCTCCTGCTTTGTAGGTGGATTCTTTATTGCTGAGCCACCAGGGAAGCCCGTGACTATCTTAATTACTATCTTTACCATTATTCCCGAAAGCTTCAGCCAGGACGAGGGATACCTCAGCCACTTTCTGCTGGGGGAACCCCGGGTCCTGCTGGAGTGGTCCTGCATTGGCAGCCACTGTGCTCAGCTGCTGGCTGTGGGGGCAGCTCACACGGTGGGAGTGGGGGTCGCCCAGGCTCCTTGGAGCGGGAGGTCTGAGTGAGGCATTCCCAGGGCCGCTGAGAGCATCACTACCCGAAACTCCTCGGTACCCGCGGACAGGTCGGGTAGAGCCCTGTCGGGTAACTGGAGGTTATTTGGAGCCTCAGAGGCCAAACTTCATGATTTAAATAGAGATGTGTTTTCCCTCCCACGTTCCCAGAAGGAGAGGCTTCAAGGAATTACTGGAAATTCCTGTCCCTCAACAAGTCATGGTGCTGAGGGCCCAGCCACCAGGGGTGTGGGCTAGGGTGGCCAGAGACCTAGGGGTTAAATATGAGAGTAACAATGGATGAAGGCTGGATGAATCAAAAAAGAGCTGGAAGAAAACATAGGTTGCTTACTAGTCTGTCTTAGAATGGAGAAATCCTACGCACAAAGGAAACTACTAGACAGTTTTTCTACATCAAACTTTACAAGTTAAAAAAAAAAACTTTACAAGCTCTATAAAAAAAAAAAGAAACAAACAAATAATTTTAAAACAAAGGTGTCTGCAGCAGGTACTTGGCAGACAAAGGGTCAGCACTCTCACTATACAAAGAACTCTCAAAAAATTTTTAATATGAACACCTCAATGGTGAAAGCGAATGAAGAACAGGTTCATGGAGTTCTCAGAAGACACACAATCATTTACAAAGGCAATCAACTTCAGACGGTGGGAGAATGCCTTCGCCTGGCAGATGGACCAAGACCTCAGAAGACGGGTGGTCCCTAGATGTGGTGACTGGGTGAGGAGCAAGCGCCCTCACATGACTAGGGGGAGGAAATCTGTGTGGCTTTCCGGGGGTCCTTTGGCAGGATATATCGCAAGCATTTACACATCTGCACACCCTTGCAACTTCTGGATGATGGACAAATGCCCAAAAATATAGGTTGGAGGATATTCTTTAAATTATTTTTCATGATAAAAACATTGGAAATGATGAAGGGAGGATCAGATCAAGCGCGGTTACAGCAGACAGCGGGACACTGGGCAGCTCTTGACTGTAGTTATGTAGATACGCGTGTTGATGTGGGAAATGGCCACAGTGTCTCATACAAAAATTGAACAGAAAGTGTGTTAGATTTTGATTGTGGGCATACACACGGATGGGCTTCCCAGGGGCGCCAGCGGTAAAGAACCTGCCTGCCAACGCAGGAGACACAGGAAACTTGAGTTCGATCCCTGGGTCGGGAAGATCCCCTGGAGGAGGAAATGGCACCCCACTCCAGTATTCTTGCCTGGAGAATCCCCTGGACAGAGGAGCCTGAGGGGCTACAGTCCACGGGGTCACGGAGTTGGACATGACTGAAGCGACTTAGCATGCACATATGTGTACGTACACACATTCATTCACGCAACTACTCGTTTTCATAAAACAAAAGGGGCTGGAAGAGTTTCTCTTGTGAAGGTAGATTTGCTAGTGTTGAGTGTTTTATTGTGCATTTCCTAACTTACTTAGTAAAATCAGAACCAGCCTCTCCCATTTCAAAGATGGGAAAACTGAGGCTCAGAGCAGACAAGAGACTTGCTGGGAGCAGGCCTCCTGTCTCTGGGCTGCCCCAGTAGGGAAGGGGCGCTGAGACCCAGTTTTCCAGCCCTCCAGGGAGGTTCTAGCCCTCTGAGCAGAGCACCCCTAGCTCCCCCTCCCCTTCCCCTTCCCAGAAAAGCTGGCCTGGTGGTGAGACTGGGCCACGTCTTGTCTAGGGTGACCAGAACTTTTCAGAAGTGCCAGAAATTTCATCACACCAGGCAGAGGGATGGGCGGTGGTGAGTCACGAATGAGCTAGGCCACAGGAGGTAGGGTCTGGCCATTCCCAGATGGGAGGCGTCAAGCTTTCCTGGAATCAGACAGCTTGGGAAAGTGGAGAGAAACCCTAGAGTGAGAGAAGGACTCTGAAGGCTTCCTCCAGCTCCTCTCTCCACACAGCTCGCTCCAACCACTCTGCCAAGGGGTCCCCCAGCCCCTGCTCACGCCCCGTGGATGGGGAACCTATTGCCTGGCTGCAGAGTGCTCCCCTCCTGCCTCTGGGAGGGCAGGGCAAGTGTGCGGACTCTGCGCTCAGACTGCTCTGGGCTGGGGCCTTAGCTTTGCCAACAAGCTGCGGTTTCTTTGTCTGTGAGACGGGGGTGATAATACTTAGTCTCTCAAAGACTACTTTGAAGATCAAATGCGTTTATCAGTGTAGGGTTCCTATTAAAGGACTGTCGTTGTTGTTCAGTTACTAAGTTGTGTCCGGCTCGTTGTGACCCCTGGATTGGAGCACACCAGGCTTCCTGTCCTTCACTGTCTCCCAGAGTTTGCTCAGACTCATGTCCATTGAGTCAGTGATGCCATCCAACCGTCTCATCCTCTGCTGTCCCCTTCTCCTCCCGCCTTCAGTCTTTCCCAGCATCAGGGTCTTTTCCAATGAGTCAGCTCTTCACATCAGGTGGCCAAAGGATTGGAACTTCAGCATCAGTCCTTCCAGTGAATATTCAGGGTTGATTTCCTTTAGGATGGACTGGTTGGATCTCCTTGCTGTCCAAGGGACTCTCAAGAGCCTTCTCCAGTGCCACAGTTTGAACTATTAAAGTATATGATTAACAGATATGATTTTTTTTTCATTCCAATCAGTGTCATCTTTATTTAAGGCAGAGCATCCTTGGAGATCATGAAAAACAGATTCCTGATGGCTAACTAACCCGGTGTCCTAGGTGGGCCTGGGAACTGCCGGGAAGTAACGTTGCCACAGTGAAACTCAGGCTATCAGCTGAAGCTCTCGGATGCTAGTAATAAAACCCCAGTTCAGATTGGCTGAAGCCCCAACGGGAATTTAGTATGCCCCGGAACAGGGGGTGGGCTGGCTTCAGGCCCACAGACCCAGGGCTCAGCGCACCCGAGAGCTCATTTCTCTTGCAGGTGAAGGGCCAGGCCAGGTTCGGTGACTCCACAAAGCTCAGGGATGCTTCCACCCCAGCGTGACTTCCCCCTGGTAGACAGGGGGGGCACTCCAGCTCCATGCCCACCCCCAGGCCCTCGCTTCAGCGGGCAGGAAGGGGAAAGGGTTCTTGACCTCCTGCAGCCAGAGAGTGGGGCCACGCAGAGACCGGGCACAATCAGCTTTCATTGGGTTAACGAGTGGGATGCAGAAAGGAGCACAGACGGGCAAAGGGGCTCCAGGGATGGGTGGATTCCAGAGCAGAGGGGGCTTGCGTGGAGCTCCAGGCCTGACTGTGTGCCCAGATCTGAGCTCCCTCCATGCTGCCTGCCAGCAGCTGCCCTCGGCCACCCTTGGGACTGGCAGGTGTCCACTGTGGCCACTCCTAGGGGCAGATCTTGGGACTCAGGGGCCGTTTGAGCAGGGGATTCCAGGGCCTGGTGTGAGGCACGGTGGGCTCCAGGCAGCAGGGACACAGTTCTGCCAGAAGGCTACAGGGAGCCTGAGTTTTCCCCACTTGGCAGCACCTCCAGGCAACTGGGGCTTAAAAAAAAAATCCCAACACCTGGCTGCACCCTCCAGAGACTCAGATTTAATTGTTCCAAAGTGGGGTGATTCTAGACAGCAGCTTTGTCCTAGAGTTGAGTTCCCAGGGGCAGGGCAACCCTGGGTCTGTGGGACAGAAGCCTGGCAGGCAGCGCCACTCTGGGGAGGAGAGCCTCTGTCTGAAAGTCATTGCCCATCGACTCTGAATGTCTTTCCCGTGGGGAGGAGACACTCTGGCTGGGCCCGGACGCTTCACTTTCTGTGCCGCCCAGTTACTGTGAACGTGAGGCCAGAGCGATGGAAAAGCCGGCCCAGAGCAGAGCTCAGTCTTGGGAAAAGGAGGGGGTTCCCGTGACCCCCAGAGGCAGCAGCAGGCGGATCCTGGGGGAGTGAAGCCCTCACGCTGCTGGCACACAGGGCTGCAGGGAGAAGGCGGCTGGCTCAAGCTGGTGCAGGCTGCGTGCTGCTAGTAACGGCGGACGTTTAACTGAAGGCTCATGACATGCCAGACTCGCCGTAAGCATCTTCAAAACAATCCCACGGGGCAGGAACTATTTTCCAGACAAGTCCACTGAGGGCAGAGGGCTAAAGCCCCCCATGAACGTCACGCAGGCAGATGTGGCTTTAAACCAACCCTTTGGCTGCAGAGCCTGTGTGTCCAAACCTACGTGATTGTTGTCTGGGGTTATCACTGTGGTCACTCTCGTCTCTCTCACACCAGGAGAGGCACAGGACCTCTTCCTGCCTATGCAGTAAGGATATAGACCCAGCCAGCTCAGTAGGCCTTCTCTGCCCCGCCAGGGCTGGCAGAGGGATTCAGGTGAGGCCCCACACCCGCTAGCCCTGGCGCCTCGGTGCCTGGGAGATCGTCTCCGATGTAACCCCTCTGCCCACTCTGAGCATTCTGTCTCACCCTTATCGGCCCGGAACTTCCTCCAATCCTGTCTTGGCTGGGCCCCGGACCCCAAATTCCTGGTGGGTGATGTGCACGCTGTTTGCGATAACGGCCCTGGCAGGACTCTGAGGGGCCGGCTGCCTTGGCTCATCTCCAGCTCAGATAACAGGGAGGTATCTCCGCTTTATCTTCTGGAAAGCTGGCCAGGCCTTGGGGGCGGGTTGGAAGGTGAGGCCCAACGTCACTGCCGCCCCTTCTGGCCTGGACACCTGGGGTGGAAAGGAGGGCATCTGAGAGTGGAGAGCTGCCCCGAGCCTCTGACAGCTGCCCACAGCAGGAAGGATTCAATCTACCACTCACCCGATCACAAGATATTTACCGAGCTCGTCCCTGGGGCCCAGCCCTGTTCAAAGTGCTCTGGGATTTCAACTCATTTAATCCTCCCCACAAATCCCATGGGATTGGCCCTGATGTCATTCGGCTCATTTGATAGTTGAGACAATCAAGGCCCAGGGAGGTCAAGCAACTTGCCCAAGGTCACACAGCTGGTGGAGGTAGAGTCCTTACCAGGTTAGCTTACCTAGAGTTACTTATCAGATCAGATCAGATCAGTCGCTCAGTCATGTCCGACTCTTTGCGACCCCATGAACTGCAGCATGCCAGGCCTCCCTGTCCATCACCAACTCCCGGAGGTCACTCAGACTCACATCCATCGAGTCAGTGATGCCATCCAGCCATCTCATCCTCTGTCGTCCCCTTCTCCTCCTGCCCCCAATCCCTCCCAGCATCAGAGTCTTCTCCAATGAGTCAACTCTTCCCATGAGGTGGCCAAAATACTAGAGTTTCAGCTTTAGCATCATTCCTTTCAAAGAAATCCCAGGGCTGATCTCCTTCAGAATGGACTAGTTGGATCTCCTTGCAGTCCAAGGGACTCTCAAGAGTCTTCTCCAACACCACAGTTTAAAAGCATCAATTCTTCGGCGCTCAGCCTTCTTCACAGTCCAGCTCTCACATCCATACATGACCACAGGAAAGACCATAGTCTTGACTAGGCGAACCTTTGTTGGCAAAGTGATGTCTCTGCTTTTGAATATGCTATCTAGGTTGGTCATAACTTTCCTTCCAAGGAGTAAGCGTCTTTTAATTTCATGGCTGCAGTCACATCCGCAGTGATTCTGGAGCCCAGAAAAATAAAGCCTGACACTGTTTCCACTGTTTCTCCATCTATTTTCCATGTAGTGATGGGACCAGATGCCATGATCTTCGTTTTCTGAATGTTGAGCTTTAAGCCAACCTTTTCACTCTCCACTTTCACTTTCATCAAGAGGCTTTTTAGTCCCTCTTCACTTTCTGCCATAAGGGTGGTGTCATCTGCATATCTGAGGTTATTGATATTTCTCCCAGCAATCTTGATTCCAACTTGTGTTTCTTCCAGTCCAGCATTTATAAACAGACTTTAAAAATGCATCTAGGGACAAGAACTCTGAGGAACAGAGCAGGCAGAAAGGGACGGAGGGAGGGGCAGTTGCTATCTCTGCTGGGGTCTCAGGGAGGGCTCCCTGGGGGTGGGGGTGGGGAGTGACATCCCATTGTATGGAGATCTGGGGGAAGGGCATTCCAGGCCGAGGGAATGGCTAGTGCAGAGGCCCCAGGGAGAACAAGTTCCAGGGGAAAGGGGCCTGCAGAGAAAGGGCCTGGCGGGGTTATGCGGGAGCCGCTGGCCTGGCCCCAGGCTTTCAGTACAGAGGTGGCCCCTCCATCCGGTTCTGGCTCGTCTGCAGCCAGTCTGAGCCCCTCGGCACTCTGGCTTCACCTCCTCCCAGCTGGGTGACCCTGAGCAGGCGGCTTCCCTTCTCTCTGCCTTTGCCCTTGGCTGCCTCATCCCAGTCTGGGCTCTGGAAGCCCCTAGGGTGGGGGCAGGGCCCACGATGGGCCCATGGCTGCTGCTCAGATGTGAGGCAGCGACCGCTACCACATGTCTCCTGGCAGGGACGGAAGGTGCTCCCAGAGGTCGCTGGGCTTAGACAGACACAGAGACGGAGGACAAAGTCAGAGGGAGATGCAGGGACTGAGAAGAATAGAGGAAGACAGAGAGACACAGGCGGAGACGGAGAGACAGGGTCGGTGGGGAGGGGGAGACGCCCACAGAGAGCCTGGGAGACACGGGCCATTTGAAGGAGACACGCAGAGACACAGGGAGACGGTGACCCGCAGCAGCAGAGAGATGGGGACGGAGATGCTAGCAGAGAAAGCTGACTGTCCAGACGCCACTGAGTGGTACTTGCCGTGATGAATTTCATGCTCTGTAAATTTTACAGCGGAAAGAGAGACAGAGATGGAAGGACAGAGTTCTGGGATCCTGACTCTCTGGGGCCTAAGCGGTGGTGGGGAAGGGACCTGGGCTGCGTCCCTGTGCAGAGTCTAGGCCTCCAGGGCCCAGGAGTCTAGGGGCCAGTCCCCCTTTCACCGGGCTGCCCTGGTCTGGCAGTGGCCAGTTTTGCTTACTTGGGCTTTGGGACGGGTTCTGAGCCCTTGGCCAGGAGACAGGGCCTGGGAGGTCTGGGGAAGAAGGCAGCCTGTCCCTGTAGGTCCTGTCACCAGCTCCAAGGCTGCCAAACCCAGTAAGTGGGGGCCGGACGATGCCCCCCGCCCCGGCTGTGGGGGTCGTCGTCAGGGCACTCAACCTTCTGAGCTGACAGCTTGGGGTGTTCACTGTCTGTCGCGCCTAGCCAGGAGGGCACAAGACGGAGTTCTCCGTGGCTCCCCACCAACAGCCCAGGATATGACTGCTCAAGAGATGAGGAGCCTGGGCTCAGAGAGGTCAAGGGCCTTGGCTGAGGTCACACAGTGGCCACAGGCAGCCGCGTGGGCTGGGGAAAAGGACAAGCCTAGGCTGGGGGCTGGGACCTGGTGCCAGCAGGCCACGGGTGGTGTGGGTGACCCCCAGATGGGGAGCGAGCGGGTGAGAGGCGGCCAGGCCCCTCGGGCCCTCTCAACATGCTCGGGGAGGCCGGCCCATCTTCCCGGCTGGGACACTGAGGCCCAGCTGGCCGAGGCGGCCGGGCCAAACCCCTGTGGGCTGCAGGGCCAGGGCGAGGACTCCGCACAGAAACGGGTCGGCGAAGGGGCGCGCCCAGGGCGCTCGGGGCTCGAGGCGCACGCGCGGCGCGGCCACGTCCAGCCCCGGGGGCGCGGCGGGGCGGGGAGCGGCGGAGCGCGCTCGGCCCCCTCCTCGGCCGCGGCCGAGACCCCGCCCCGGAGGCGGAGGGGGCAGGGCGGCCCGGGGGCCCGGCGCCCGCTCGGCCCGCCTCCGGCCCGCCCCCCGGCCCGCCCCGCGCCGCCGCCGGGCTCCCCGAGCTCTCGACGCGCCGACGGCTGGACGAACGGACGGGTGGACGCGCCAGCGGCCGGACGAGCGGAGCGCAGCGCGGTGAGTGCACGCGGACCCCGGCCCACGCCCCTGGGTCCCCCGGCTACCCCTCTGCGGCGCTCCTCCGCCTAGTCCCGCCCCCGGCCCCCGTCCCCGCAGGGAACCGGGCCCTGGTCGGTTGGCACCGCTCTCCTCCCTCGCTCGTCCCCCTACCGCGGGCGGCCCAAGTTCTCCTGCTCCCGTGCACGCCCACCCCGGACCCCCTGCGCACGCCCGGCCCCTCACACTCGGCTCTCTCACGTCTCTTGTGTGCGCACAGGTTTCACCCACATGTGCCTTGCACACGGGCGGCCCCAGACACGCACGCCAGCCTCCACCCCGCTGCCTGTGAAGCGCGTGTGCCTCGCCGCCGTGCACGCGGGTGTGCTACACACGTGTGTCTGTCCCACACGCCTCTCCCGTGTGTCACACGCATACCTGCGGTGGTGAGCAGACCCCGCCTCCCCCACACACACCATGAATGCCTGCACAGGCCTATAGCTTCCTCGTTGCAGGACCCCGGCCCCCGTACCCTCGTGGGCACCCCGCTTCATGCCCTCCTGACCCCGGTGAGGGCCCAGGCAAGCCCCCAGAGGTGCTGTCCCTTGTGAGGGAGCCTGGGTGGCTCCAGGGAGCACAGGCTGTGGTGACTGGCCCTGCCGCCCCCTCCCTTCACTCCACCCCCACACACCCCCTCCCTGTATCCTCTCCTGCCCACTCTCCAGGCAGGGGTGCCCTCTCGCCCTTTGTGGTCACAGGGTCTCATTCCCACCTCAGTATGTGCCCACCACTTGGGCTGGTCCACAGCTGGCTTGAGCCAGCAGGTGTAACCGTGACCGGCCAGACATGGAAAAACGGAAAGAACGTTTGGGTGCTGGCCATCACCCCGAGCCCCTCGGATCACGGTTGCGGCTGCAGGGCCCTCCTGGAGTCAGCTGGAGCCTGGGTCTGGCCCGAGTCTGTGGCTGAGTGATTGGGACTCTGAGTGTCCGCGTCCCCACGTGCAAACAGGGCTGAAGATCCCCATCCCCCCCCCCACCCCACCAGGAGGAAGGGAGGGCCTGGGAGCTACTGCTGGAACAACTGCTCACCCCCCCGACCCCTGACCAGGTCCAGAGACTTGGGAAGGGCAGTGGGCAGGGCGTGGTTGGAGTCAGAGGCTCCTACTCGGGAGGCGCGGACTTGCCAGCCCCCACCGAGCCTGGCCCTGCCTGTTTGGTTTGGCTCTCAGCACCTTAGTATTATTTTTAAAAATTTAATTAGCTGTCAGCATTTACAGATCGGTGAGCTTCACAGAAAAGTCTGGATTTCTGTCTTGTGAAAAATCGCAGGGTTCTGGCGGCTTGGGACCCATGTCGCTGGGGGTTGGTGCCCTTGAGTAGTTTGGCTTGCCTGCTGCCCCTAGGGTTGGGGCTGGGGCCCACTTGGCTGTAGTCCCCAGCTGGCTGCTTTCACATTTGCGGCTCCCCCCAGACCTGCTGTATAAACTGGGGTGTTCTTGCAGCAGCAGCGCCCACCCCAAGTGGGCCTGGGCCAGTGGACACTCTTCCCACCATGGCCTTGCAGTCACTGTGACTCCAGGACTGCCAGGCTGAAGACCCTGAGTTCCCCAAGGCTGCAGGGCCTCCGGAGGACCTTGATGTGTCCTGTTGGGCATCAGAATTCTGTGTCTGCCGTGGTGGGGAGCAGGGAGCACTTCCCTTCCCCACCCTGGCCGGCCTTGGAGGAGGAGGCGCTCTCTGCAGGGCGGGGCTCAGGCCAGGGGACAGGCCCCCAGCTCCCACTCCTTGGCGGCCTCTCGCTGGGTGGCGTGGGGTGGGGTGTGGCTGCCTTAGGCCTGGTTGCTGTGACTCTCTGCTCTCTTTCTGCCACATGGATGTGGCCGAACTCATGCCAGCTGCCTGTGCCTGTGGTGGGTGGCTCCCTGGAAGTTTACTGACTGAGGACCAGCTATGTAGGTGGCACGCGGGACTTGGGAGGTGGACTCAGCCCCCGGCCTCGTCCCTGTACCTCCCGAGGTTTTGGTTCCTGCTGCGGAGGAGGGTGCCAAGGGCCTGTCCGCCCTTCCATGACCCTGTGTCTTCTCTTCTGTAAAGAGGCTCTGTCTGATGGCTTTCCAGGGCTCACGGTCCTGAAATGGGGTGTTGGGGAGGGGGAGCCTGGGGCCTGCTGCCCAGGAGGTGTCTGGGTGTCTCCCCTCTCTGGCTTCTTGAACCCTGATGTCCCACCTCTCACCACCTGCCCCCACCTAAACTGAAGGCCTGGTCCTGGGATATAGTTCCAGCCTGCCAGGTAGGGAGACTGAGGAACAGAGAGATGAATTAGGTTGACTTCAGACAGGTGTATTTGCTATAAAGGCGCTGAAGCCAACAGGGCAGCCCAACCCAGGTGGGAAGACAGGTCCTCGGAGGAGGGGATCTCTGAGCTGAGACGGGAGCGTGCAGGCTGAGGGCGCAGCTGGTGCAAATGGCCTGTGGTGGGGCCCCGGCGTGGTGTGTGTGAGCCTTGGCGTGTTCGAGGGACGAGGGGCTGAAAGGGAGGAGGCTGGAGCCGGTAGGGGAGGGGACGAGGGGCAGGGCAGGGAGTTGGAAAGCTGCGCAGAAGTGTTTATCCAGGGAGCCACGAGCTCTAATTGCCATTTTAAGACAGCCTCTCTGGCTGCGCAACCTGGGGACTCTGTGCCCCCACCAAGAGGGTGCTGGCAGGAGTGGGGAGGCCCTCTCCGGGCTGGGGCCCGAGGGCAGGTCTCCCCCTTGAGAACCTACAGGGGAGGTGAGGAGACAGGGCCGTTGACAGACCTTTGGGATCCAGGGTGATACATGCTGGTGAAATAGGTGTTGGTGCAGCCTTCCAAGGGAATACTATGCAGCTGTAGAAAGGAGGCGCTGATCCTCGAGATCCGTCCAGAGAAGAGAAGGTGGTGAACATTGTGTGAAATAGAGTGTGTCTTGTGCCGAGTAAGAGCTGTGAATCCGCATTTGCTTATACACTCGAAGGCAAACGCTGGGAGGAAGCCCTGGGGTGGGTTGCAGTGGTTACCTGTGCTTTGCCTGGAGGGCGTGTGCAGGTGGGGGCCAGGGTGTAAGAGCAGGTGGCACTGCCACTGCCAGCCTTATTTTTTTGGACTTTGAGCCACACCACTGTGTTCGCTGTTTAAGCGTTACATTAGAGTCAGACGCAGCTGAGCAGTTGGTGGGTGGGTGTTCATTTGTGAGTTTTAAGTGCAGTGTTTAAGGACGGTTTCTAAGTTCCTTGCTTTACCGAACAGACTGACTTCTTCCTGGCACGATATACAAAGGTTTCCACTGTGATGAGAATTAGATGCGAGCAAAGTCACGTTTTGCAAAGTTTGGCAACTGGACAAAAGAAAAAATGCCGCCCTTTTCTCTGCGCCTCTTTCTGTGGGAGTTTCCTTCTCCAGGTTTGACTGCTGGCTCTTCCTGGGGTGGGCACCTTGGCATTTGGCGCCCCTTCCCCAGCCTGTCTCCGCAGTCTGCCTGCCAGTGGGCTGGAGCTTAGCGATGGTCCAGACCACAGGGGCCTGCTGGGCGCGAGGAAGTCCCTGCCTCGGCGACCCGCAAGGCTCAGGTCCCACCTCTGCTGGTCGCAGGCCATGCTTTCTTCGGGACAGGACCCCCTCCGTCAAATGGCGTCACAACCCCTCTCTTTGGGTTGTTGGAAGGAGGAAGGGAGTGATGCCCAATGGGTGCTGGTTGCTGTCCTTGGGGAAAGCAGTGCCAGGACCAGCTCCTCTGCTCTCCAGAGAGCTCGCTGTCTCGGGGAAACAGACGGATGCTCGCTGTGAAGTCCTGAGGTGGCCGGGTGCACCTGGGCTGCAAGGCAGGTGAAGCTGGCCCGGAACCTGGGTGGGGGTGGGGCTCCTGTAGGGGGGTGTCAGCAGGGGCCAGTGGGGTTCGGGGAAGAGGGCACAGCAGGGACTATAACCCGGAGCAGCTGGAGGAAGGACCCCTGTGAGCATGGGGGTGGTCAGATCTGGGGATTCAGGGGGACTTGCAGTTTTACCCTGGGTGTGATGAGAAATCAGCTGAGCGCGGGCCGATCTGATTGGGATTTTCAGGGACCCCTGGCTTCTGAGAGTGGGGTCGCAGCCTGCCTCGGAAAGGTTGGGAACCCAGGGTGGGGATTGTGTGGGAGCAGCCGGGAGAGGCTGGCTGGACTCGGGGTTCCTTCCTGTGAGGGACCCTGTGTCCCCTCCTCACACCCAGCACTCAGGACAGCCTCTGGTGTGGGCCAGCCCGGGGTCCCTCCAGTAGCCATCCTGAGGGCCCCAGGGACCCACGCAGGCAGTTCTGAAGTGCTTCTGTCAGAGCGGTTCTAGGGGAGAGCATGGAGCCTCTGGGAGTTTGGGTGTGGTCAAGGAGGGCTTCCTGGAGGGGGCGATACTTTCTCTGTAATGTGAATGTTTAGGGGTGAGCAGGAGATGAGTGGGAGGGTAGGCGGGCTGTGAGCTCACGCCAGACAGGGAGGACCTTAAGTCCTGCTCGGAGGGTGGTAGGTGGGCAGCCTCGGGCGTTTCTGAGCAGAGGGACGCGGGTCTGCCGGCCAGCAGGAGGCCTGGGGGGGTTACAGGGCAGGGGACCAGGCTCAGCGTAGGTGGGAGGCTGGCTGCAGTCACGCAGCGTGTGAGGACCAGGGCTGAGCGGGGGCAGGTCTGTCCACCTTGGGTCCTGCCCTGGGTTACGGGGTACCGTGGCGCGCAGGAACCACTAAATCTTTTCCTTCGGGCTGGTCCCTTCCCCGGGCCCCTGTGGGTCAAGTTGTGCGTCATTTTGCACCATTGTCCTCAGGGTTGTTGGGATCTGGAAGCATTGAAAAAATGCCCGTCTTCTCATATATGGAGATTATTGCAAAGAAAGTGCTGGTTTGGGGAAAGGTCATTTCCTTCCTCCAGGGTGGGGAGCCTGGCTTTTCGGTGGGGGGGGGGGATGTGTGCTGTAATATGGGTGGCCAGGGCACCCCCGCCTGGGTCAGCGTGGGTGAGGAAGTGCTGTACGTGTCTGCCAGGGGGGTGTAGTTGGGGAGTATCAAGAGCCTCTCTGTGGCCAAGAGAGTGGGGGCCAGCAGCCCCCGTGTGCCCAGGAGTGGACGACCTCCTGCGGCCCTGGAGGCTTTTGCCTTCGAGCAGACTCTGCTGGCCTCAGGCCATCGTACCTCCTAGGGCCTCGGTCTCTTCCTCATCTGCAAACTGGGGCCAGCCCTCCTGGCTCTGCTGTCACTTGGAGCCTAGGAATGGCCTGAAGTGTGAGAATAGGGGTCTGAGGTGCTGGGTGACAGTGGGGTGAGGACCCCACCAGGCCAGGGTGCCGGTGCACGTGCCTGGGCCTGGAAAATGGGGAGTTGGAGATTCGGAGTGAGGCTGTGGAGTCCTGACCTCCAGCCTGGCCTTCCATACTCCAAATGGTCAGGATTCCACGCACAGGGCACAGGGAGGGCCAAAAAGGCAGCTGTGAACGCCCAGGAAAGACTTCCTGGCAGAGGGCATACTGAGCTGGGTCTTTAGGGATGAATAGGAGTTTGCTCAGGCCATGGGTGTGCCTGGCAGAGGGCCCAGAGCGATGGGCAGACCGGAGAGGGCTGTGAGATGAGAGGAGCTGAGGCAGGTTCTGTATTGAATGCCTGGTCTGCCTGGTGCCATGCTGCGGTCTTACATCTCCTCTGGAGTCTGCCCGTGTTGCCGGGAGGCTGTTGTGATTGGGCTCAGGAGTGGGTCTGCTCTGGGGTCACGTGCTCTGAGCCGCCCACAGCCTGGGGGGAGCTGGGCTCATATTTGAACCCTGACCTCCAGGGTCCAGGGCTTGATCCCACTTGTTGCCCATCTCTGCTCCAGCAGAGTTGACTGATGGCCTTGGGGGCCCTTTGGGGACAGCTGTAAGAAGTTTCTAAATTTCAGAGCTGTGCAAATAAATGGGGGTGCTGGCCTGGCAGAGGCCCCAGGCGGTCACAGAGCCTCCCTGGCTGCACCGCCTTCCAGACGCTGGTCCAGGAGCCCGGGTCTGCCGGACCCGCCCCCTGCCCGTCCGCTTCATCGCACCTCCTGCCCATCCTCGTCTGCCTGTCTGTCTGCCTGTCTGTCTGTCTGCCGCTGCTTCCCTCTGTGTCTCCGTCTGTCTCCCTGTCTCCCTGCCCCCACCCCCGACCCCAGAGTCCCTCCCTGGCCTCCGTGAGGCTCAGAGGAGGACCCAGGAGACGGGGCTTCTGTATGAAGGGTGGACACACACCCGCGGCGGTTATGGTGGGACCACCACCTCCAGCTTGGCCAGCGACCCGCCAGGTGACGTCAGGTTTTTCTCCGTTGCTGAAGGCCCTTCTAGGGTGAGTGCAGGTGGCAGTCACGTTGAGGCCGCATCTCACATCCTAGGCCGCTCCTGTGCTGAGTGAACCCAGCCACCCATCCCCGCTCTCCCGCCCACCGGCAGCATCAGGGCTGAGCAGGAGAGCTGGGTCCCCGCCTCCGGCCCATGTGTGCCAGATGTCAGCTCCCAGCACAGGGAGGCAACCTGCCCGCCTTGGCCCCGTGGGCATCTGGACCGTCTGGGCAGAGGGGAGGTGGCAGCAGAACCAGCCTGCCCAGGGCACTGCGGGAGCCCGGAGCGCAGAGATGTGGGCAGAGCTGCCCGCGCTGAGGTCGGACAGGACGCGGGGTGTGGTAGGCGCTGACACCCCGGTCAAATCAGTGCAGCTGGGAACCCAGTGGGGCAGGCGTGCACAGGCTCACACGCACACGTGCTCCTATATGCTTAAACGTGCCTTGGGGCACACACCTGCCCACACGCATACTCACTTAGACTTCACATGCACACAGATGCACATAAATGCACACTCACCTCACCCCCCTCTGCCCCAACACTCCTGCTCACACAGACCTGCAGGTAATGGACATGCGTCTCTCGTGGAGGGACCCTTGGTCTTTCAGCTTCCCTTGAAAACGCATGTTGCTTCCAAAGGAGAAGGAAAACAGGAAGCCAGAGGTGGTCTGCGTGAGCCCAGAGGGAGGGAGAAAACCGGGTCCCAGCCCCGCTCGGGGACTCCCCTCTCCTCCTCCAGCGGTTTCTCAGTGTGCATGGACCCCTGGAGTCCAGGGGCTGGAGAAGGGCACGTGCCTGGTTTGGGAGGCTCTGAAGGAACGGTGGACCCCAGAGTTGATCTCCTACCTTTGTGTCCCTTTCAGGGGAGAGACATTGGGCTTCCCAGGTGGCTCAGAGGCTAAAGACTCCACTTGCAATGCAGGAGACGTGGGTTCGGTCCCTGGGTTGGGAAGATCCCCTGGAGAAGGGCACGGTAATCCCCTCTAGTATTCTTGCCTGGAGAATCCCAAGGATGGAGGAGCCTGGCTACAGTCCACACGGTCACATAGAGTCATATGTAACAGCATACACACACGCAGGAGAGGAATGAAGTCCCTGTAAAGGCCGGTTTATTCTGTGTATGTGTGGTGGTGGGTGGGTGGGTGATGGGTGAACCCATTCTCCATGTCTGGCAGGGAGGGAGCCCCTCCAGTAAGGACCAAGTGGATGATCCGCTGCACCAGGAGCAACTGACTTCTCTCAGGGCTTTTAATCACAAAACGTTGAAGCTTACTGAGTAGCATCTCTTGAAAGGCTCACATAGAATTTGTCTTGTAGGGAATTGCCTTGATTTTTCAGTGTTGTACGGCACTTGCATTCCTGAGGTAAGCCCGTTTGGACACGATGTATCATTACCCCTGTAATGTGCTGCTCGATTCAACTTTCTGATATTTTACTTAGGGCTTGGCAGCTCAATTCATAAGTGAGGCTGGCCTGTACCTCACTCTTGTCGTGTCCACGTCTGCTTTTGGTATCAGGACTTTTCCTAGTCTCATAAAACGGGAGGAGGAGGCCCCATTCTTATTCTAGGCGCTGGAACAATTTTTAATAGAGTGGGAATTATCGTCAGCTCTGACTGGACCAAGTCTTGGGCTGGCCTCTGCAGCTACGTTTCGATTTCATCCCACAGCGCCCTGCGAGGGCAGCGTGTTCTCCTCACTGGATGGAGACGGGGAAAAGGGAGCTCAGAGTTGGAGCCTCTCAGACGGCAGGAGGTGACTCTGCTGGGCTGTGAACGTGAGCCAGTCTGACACCCGCCCCGCGCTTTGCACGCTGTTCACCGCAGTGCAGGACTCCCCTGAGACACTGGCCTGCAGGGGAGCCGCGGGTTTTCCAGGGAGGCTGGGAGGAGCGCTGATGGAGCGAGAGCTCCCCTCACTTGCCCACGGTCTGCTGGCCCACCCGTCATCCGAGCATCTGCTTGTCTGCTGACCCGCTCCCTGCCCAGCTGGCCCGTTGTCCTTCAGCCCTTCGTCCCCGTGCTGATGCCCCCGCTGTTAGCCCACCCTCCCATCCACGCTGCCTGCATCTCCTCACCCATCTTTCCACCCGCCCGCCTGCCCGTCCACCAGACATTTATCCACAGGCTGGTCACTCCTGCATCCACTGATCCATCTTCACATCCGTCTGTCTTCCATCTGCCATTCATTCACCCGTCACCCCTGATCGGACCGCCACCCGTCAGACACCCGTCCAGCTCTTCGTCATTGTCCGTCCACGTGCCAGTTCGTGTGCCCGTCTGCTAGCCTACCTTCTCATCCACCTTCCCTCTGGTGCCCACCCACTCACCCGTCCACTGATTCACGTGTCCATCTGCGCCTTCATCCACCCACCCACTCATCCGTCCACCCTGCCTTGGGTCTTGGCCTTAAGGTTAGATTTGGGTGTGCAGAGATTCAAGAGGGAGGGCACCCTTGTTTGGGATAATGATGAGCCAAAATGAGCGGCTGGGAACCAGAGCCTTAGAATTTAGCAGGAGTTACATATGTGGAGGGCAACTCAGAGAAATGGAGTAGGAAAGATAGGTGGGAGTTGGATGGCGAAGGACTTTGAAAGCTAACCCTAGGAGTTTTCACTTTATCCTTGGGCCAGGGGTATTCAGCCCTGGTTCCATGAGTCCCAGAGAGTCTCTGAGACCCCTAAAATGATAGGCGTCAGTTTTTTTTTTATATATATAAGCCCATATATCTGTTAAGACTTTGGGTTGCAAGTGATGGAAAGCGTAAGCAAGATGGGTTCCTGACTTGCAGAGCTCAGCTTGTCGGTTAGCTTCAGGTCTGGCTGGATCCCGGTGCTCGACCGCCGTCACTGTGACTCGTCTCTCTTTCCTGTATCTTGGCTTTGCCTTTGTTTTTTTTGTTTGTCTTTGAGTTGACTCCAGCCTCAGACAGTCTCCACCTGACAACACGATGGCGTCAGGGACCCTCAGTGTTAAATCAGTTCACGTCTAATACGGTGGGAACAAGAGAGGCCGTTTGCCCAGTGTCCTGAATTGGGCCTCAGGTCGGCCTGGTGTCCATCCCTGGGCTGGGCACTGTTGCGAGAGGAATGAGAAGCACGGACGGCATGGCGATTGAGGCGGGTGGACCCTGGAATGAAATCCAGGGGTCCTTCTTGAAAGGAGGGTGAGCGTACGATGGGTGAATGAGAAGCCGTCCCATGTCCAGGGAACGCTCACATTTTCCTTTTGTGGTGGAGATGGGTGTATAACCAAGAGATTGGGGGTGGTAGAGAACCATCAGAATTTCTGGAGGCAGTCAGGCGAGAGGTCCTCGGCGGGTAGGACCACGGGCAGGCTGGATGCCTGTCTGTCTGCCTGGGGCCGGGTGGAGGGCGTGGGGACGCAGGTGGGGAGGGTGATGAGCTCAGCCTTGGCCATTTCTCACCGCTCCGCCCAGTGTGTTTCCTCTCTCCAGAGTCATGACTCCTGGGGAAGGAAAATATCGGCTCTGTCCTGTGCCAGAAGCAGCATTTTCTTTTCTCAAGGGTTGATTGTAAGTCTTGGGTGTTCATCTTTGTAATTTTTCACCTGCTTATGTTGATAATGAGATTAGCGATTATATATGAAGGCTCAAGGAGATGGGTTGTAAGGGAACAAGGAGGTTGTAAGGGATGACAACCCTTCATAAGGAGGTTTTAATCATTTTACTTTTTTTTTTTTTTCTTCTCTTCATGAGCAAAGAGAGGGAAGGGAGGGGAAGAAGTCTGGCTGTTAAACTGGAAGGATGGTCTTCCCGGTGTTTCACGAGCTCGCCTGTGGAGGGTCTCCAGAGCCATGCGTGTGAGCACACGGGCCCCAACACCCCCTGGGCCTTCCACCTGGGCCCCACTGCGGTCAGTACTTTGCACTTCAGGTTGGCCTGAGACCCGGGGTCCCCTGCACTCCCTCTAGTCCCCGACTGCCTTGGGGGTCCCAGGCTAGTCCCCGGTGCCCTCAGCCGTGCCCACTCTCCCCTGGCCAGACCTGTCTTTTTGCAGATGACGACATCAATTACTGAGATGTCTTTCCATGAGAAAGGGAAATTGGCCTTTAAAGGTGGAAGCCAGGCCTAATCACTTTTCTTTGAGTGATTTGTGACTATTTTTCATATCTGTGCACTCGTGTCCATTTCCTCTGCCAACAGCCCTCTTGTTTTCTTTTTCTGGACTATTATAATAGGCTCTTTTCTTTTAAAAGTCTCTTCCCTTGTGAAAAAACACGCATACCAAAACGTACCCAAAAGTCCATGAAAATCATACCAGTGAAGAAATGCTCCTGTGACCACCACCGCCTCTGACCCCGGAGGACACACTTCCTTCCGTGGTCCTTCGCCCATCCCCGCCCCCACAGCACCCAGGTACCTGCCAGCCTCACTGGGCGTGGCTGTCCAGCCCTGCCCGCTGTGCCTGCTGTCTCTCCTTGACGATGACAGAGTTTGACCCTTCTCCTTGCTTCCTGTGGCTGGAATCTTGCTCGGCCTCCTGACAACTTCCTAACGTGCTGGGACCCGGTGATGCTTCCTGCCACCCTGTTGTTGGAATAGTGTCCACTTTGCCACATTCCCTGGGGCCCTGGGCATGGGTGACTGACTGGTCTCCTTCTGACCTTCTCTTCTTCCTTAATTCCCACACTCCCGCCTCTTTTCCGTCTTGCTGTTCCCGTCAGCTCTTCTCCCTTTGTTCTTCGTCTCCCTGCGTGCCGGCCACAGGGAGTGTGGCTGGTTCATGCCACAGGGCCTTTGCACGTGCTCTTCCCGTCTCCTGGCTCGCTTCTCCCACATCTTAGTGCGGCCACCACACTTGTGCCAGGAGCCTCTCAGCCCAAGTGTCGCTTTCTTGGGGAGGCCCGTGCAGCCCCGTCTTGCCAATGTCATCCCTTACCACCTCCTTGTTCCCTTCTTACATGTTATTTGTCTCTTCCATCCACCAGGATGTTGGCCACACGAGGTCTTGGCCACCGGGGGTCTTGTTCGTGGCCGCGTCTGAGTACCTTTTGTGGAGGCTGGCAGGTGGCAGGTGGGCAATGAATGTCTGCCTCGTGGAGGACCCAGGCTGTGCTCCCTGGCCAGGCGGATCTGCCTCTCGATATCTGGTGTCACTGTGGGCCTGTGTGGGCCTGCATTTCCTTATCTGTCGAGCGTGGTTAAATAAAATCAACACGCTGGAAGTTCTCAGGCCGGTGCTGGGTGTTCTGTCGGTGCTGAGGAAGCAAAGGTTAATACGAACCTGATCAACAACTAAAATCCCTCCCGACTTTTTCTGCCAAGAGCACGTTTATTTTTCCCAGAGAATTAGATGACTTCCTCTGATCAGACAAGGAGCACCGGGTCATCCTCCAATTTCCCTTTTAGCCTTGGCTGCCAGGAAGCTTCCTACAACGGGGAGGTCTCGGGGGCGGCCCTGGCTTCCTGTTAGGTCCTCAGCACAGCGCTTCTTTTCTTCTGCGCTCTCTGCTCCTTGACTGTTCACTTTCGGCTCCATAGCACACGTTTTATTACGTTAGACTGTAGAAGATACATATAAAACTGACCCGCTGAGCCATTTTTGAACGGACACCTCAGTACCGCTAAGTCCATCCCCACTGTTGTGTGATGGTCCCCACCATCCTCTCCAAAACCTTCATCTCCCCAAGCCGGCCCTCTTCCCCGTTAGACCCTCGCCCCTCCCACCCAGCGCGCCCACCATATTGCTTTCCGTCTCTGAGGGGCTGACTTCTCTAAGGACCGCGCGTGAGTGGGTCGTGCAGTCCTTGCTCGCGTGTCTGACTTGTTTCACCCGGCAGTGTTCTCCAGGTTCATCCGTGTTGTCACAAGTGTTAGCACTTCCTTTTACGGCTGGATAATATTCCGTTGTGTGTAGGGAACCATATGATGTTGATCCATCTGTCTGTTGATGGACGCCTGGGTTACTTTTACCTTTTGGCTAGTCTGAATAATGCTGTTGTAAACATCGGTGTGCAAACACTATTTTCAGGACATGTGTTATTGTTATGGTGGTTCAGTCGCTCAGTCGTGTCCGACTCTTTGTGACTCCATGGACTGCAGCACGCCAGGCTTCCCTGTCCTTCATCGTCTTGGGGGGTTTGCTCAAACTCATGTCCGTTGAGTCGACATTTTAGGACATTACTTTCTTAACCTTTCTGAGCCTGGGGTGATCCCAGCCCAAATTATATAGAAAGTAAAGCTAGGTTTGGGGGTGGTTTCTTGGATTAGGCTTCCTGACCTGCTCTTGTATGCACACACGCGTGCGTGTGTCTGTGCGTGGCAGAGCCTGTGGTCCCTGCTGGTGCCCAGGCTGCAGCTCCTCCTGGCTCACGCCGGCACCCTCTCCAGATGCTCACCCTTGCCCGACAGGTGTTGCTCCCCCCCCCACCCCCCGCTTCAGGCCCAGGAGGTGACCTCCTGCTGTCATCCCTCCGCCATGGTCAGCAGGTGGCCCTCCGAGGTGCCTGACGGGGGTGAGCCCTGGGTGCTCCCCGTGGGGTCAGGCAGGTGTCAGACTTTGGCCGAGACGGCACCATTGCCGTCACGCCCCCTTTGCTCTTCTGCCAAGGGTTCTTCCAGGGAGCCCTGGGCTCAGAACTCATCTCAGGCTCTGCTTCTGGGAGGCGCCAGCGTGCCGCTCCCGCTGTCCCTCCCATGCTTGTGTTTCTCGTGTGGCTGTGCGGATGATGTCTGATTCTCACACCGTTGACCTTCCAGGCCGCTTGGGTAGGAGCGGGCTCCTTGGTTGCTGTTCAGTCGCTCAGTGGTGTCCGCCTCTTTGCGACCCCATGGACTGCAGCATGCCAGGCTTCCCTATCCTTCACTGTCTCCTGGAGCTTGCTCAGACCCATGTCCCTCGCGTCGGTGATGCCATCCAGCCATCTTATCCTCTGTCGCCCCTTCTCCTGCCCTCAAGCTTTCCAAGCATCAGGGTCTCTTCCAGTGAGTCGCTCTTTGCATCAGGTGGCCAAAGTATTGGAGCTTCAGTTGCAGCATCAGTCCTGGAATTCCAATGTATATTCATGGTTAATTTCCTTTGGGATTGACTGGTTGGATCTCCTTGCAGTCCAAGGGACTCTCAAGAGTCTCCTCCAACATCACAGTTTGAAAGCATCATTTCTTCAGCACTCAGCCTTCTTTGTGGTCCACCTCTCACATCTATACCTGACTGCTAGAAGAACCATAGCTTTGCCTATACAGACCTTTGTTGGCAAAGTGACATCTCTGGCTTTTAATATGCTCTCTAGGTTTCGAGGCTCCTTGGAGTGGACTTCTTGGAGTGGGCACAATTCCCCAGCTTCCACTTAGAGAAGAGACAGTTCCTAGCCCAGAGCACTAGGCGGTTCAGAACTCTATGCGGGAAGAAGCAGGGACCCACTGCCCCCTCCCCGGGACTTTCTTGCCTGTGTGTAGACAGGAGAGGCCTAGGAGGGTTCCAGGAGATAGAAATGGGGTGCCGGGGGGAGCCCCATGATGCCAATGGACAGTGAGCGTGGACCCTCCGTGGACCACTGAGGTCCCGCCGTCAGGCCCAGCTTCAGATTTTCCTAGAGAAATTGGAAATCCAGGTTGACTGTAAAATGTTCTGATTTTATGTGTCGTAACATTAAATCAATTATATAAATTAGTAACACTGCAACGTTAATAACAGCAACTAATTTCAGAAGCACCGTGTGGGTTCCAAACACACCCCATGGACAGGCGGTGGGGTGGCTGGTCGGCGCTCACCCTCTGCTTGGACTTGGGGGCAGTGGGCAGTGGTCTGGACAGGCTTCTGGGAGGTGCTGGGGCCAGCACTGCTCTGTGAGGTGGCGGCCAGCAGGCCGGGTGGTCCCGATGACTTGTGTGCTTGGAACTAGTGTGTCTACAAGGGTCCTGAGCTTTTATTTCCCTTGTCGTCCCTAGCTGCTTGAGAGCCTCAGTGTTTGGCTGTGTCTTCCTCAGGTTTAAAAGAAAGATGCCCCACAGATATTTTTAAAGTTTTGAAGCCACACCAGCGTCAACCTGAGACTTTGTTCTCGTCTGGGGTTGCCCAGTAAAGATGTAGGATGCCCAGTTACGTTGGAATTTCAGAGAAACGATGGAATAAGTATCTCCCAAATATCGCACAGGACTGACTTAGTACCAAACAATGATGCCTTGTTTATCTGAAATTCCTCTGTAACTGCATGTCTTGTATTTTTATTGGCTCGCTCCGGCAAGCTTGTTCTTGTCAGAATCAGAAGGCTCAGCGAACTGGAGAAAGGAAGAATTCCCTTATCTTGTGAGTCACTGTCTATCACGTGAGGCCAGACCCCACGCTCAGGAGTGGAGGCTTGGTAGTGGTGATGAGTTGGTGCCCTGCGTGGGGGGCACCAGGGTGGCCTTGCCAGCTCAGAGAGTGTGAACCCGGGGCTTCTGTGGACGGGTGCACTGTAGTCCGTTTATGGGGGTGGGGGTCATCTGAATAGAGGAACGTGTGTCTGTGTTTGGGGGGACAGGGACAGGAGCTCGCAGCTGGGCAGGGAGGGCAGTGGGGGTATGGTCAGCGTCACCAGCCCCCCGTTCCCCAGGTCCTGTGGATGCGGGGCTGTGGAACGATAGGCATGTCTCCCTGGGCACCCTTGGAAGACAGCCTTGCTGTGCGAGCCCCAGCCCTGCCCTGCCCACACCCCGCTTGTAAGACCCTGGCCCTGGGGCTGCATCAGAACCCCTCCCCAGCAGAGCTGTGGTCAGCCCGGGCCACCCCACCTCTCTGCTGCTGCCCTGAGCCTGCCCTGGGCCCGCAGAGCGGGACACCCCCAGCCAAAGACGTCTCCCATCTTCCCTCCCGTCTAGAGGCCTCTTGTTTCTGTCTCTTGGTGATGGAGCGTGAGGCCCCGAGAGGACTCCCATCACCGGCCATCGCTGTGGGCTGCAGATCCCTCCGGGGGACCCCACGGGTCAGGAGAGCCTGGCGCCCGCCCCGCATGCACAAGTGCCCCTTTCACAGTGTCCGCTCCAGGGCTCACGTAGGCCACTGGCACCGTGACAGTCGTAGTCTTATTATCGTCAGCCTGCGTGCCTCACCCAGCTTGGCTCATCTGCAGGTGTCGGGAGAGCCTGGGGGAGCCTCTGCGTTTCTGTGGTCCCCAATGAGCCCCTAACTCGGGCCCAGCGCCCCCCAACCCCAGCCCAGCCACAGGCCCTGGGCGGTCCACCACAGAGTCTCCGTGTGTCCCCCCACTCTCTGGCTGCAGGAGGTCAAGAACCCTTTCTCAGCCCCTCCCCTTGTGATTCCTCTTTTTAGGTTGGAAGGGGGTGCCCTCTGCAGAAGCCAGACATTTGGGGCGCTCTGTCTGGCAGGATCCCTGGGAGAACAGCAGCAGGCCCCCTCTGGAACTGCGTGTTTGGATCCAAGAACCAGCCGTGTAGAGATCGTGCCCTCCCAGTCCTCTCTCGCGTGCGGGTTCCCCGTCGGCTTGCTTGTCTCCGGGGCCTGGGAGCCCCCTCGGCTCCCTGCAGCCTGGTCTGTCTCTGACCCAGAGGGGCTGCCTTTGTTCCCCCATCTCTGTGTTTTGTCACGTGGATCTCGGGCCTCCTTGCTGTGGGGTCTTCCACCTGCCTGAGGTGGGCCATGGGGGTCAGCCCTTGCCCAGGGACGCCCTGGCTTCTGGCCCCACCGCGCACGTGCTCCTGTCCTCACCTGCATCCTTACGTCCTCACCTGGACCGTCCCCGGGCTTCTCAGACTCACCCTGGCCCAGTCTCCTGTGCACGCCGTGACCCTCCTCCATGGAAGCCCCAGCTCCATCCGTCCTTTCAGACGCTCGGGCCCAGACCTCCGCTTCTCCTGGACTCCTTACCCCCCACCCAGGCTGTCAGCTGGCCCTGCCACGTCCTCTCCCACCACCCATCATTTGCCTAGCTTCCTGCTCTCAACACGGCAGCAGAGAAGCCCTTTAAGTCGAGCATCCTGTCGGATCGTTCCAGGCTCTGGGGCCGTTAGCACCCTGGCCCTTGCTCGCTGGGCCCCACCATGGTGGGTGGACCCTGCGGGTGGGGGGGAGCCCCTCTCCCCCTCCTCCGCCCAGGTCCTGCCTCAGGCCCTTTGCACTCGCCATCTCTGTGTCTGCTATGCTTTGCCTCCCGAGAGGGACGGGGCTCAGGCCTCCGCTCACGTGTCACTTCCTCAGAGAAGCCTTGCCCGACTGCCCTGGCTGACACAGCCTCTCCCCTGCCTGGCCTCTTCCTGTCCCACTTCCTGGCTTTCATTCATGTACGTCTCCATTGTCCTCACGGCCGCCTGGCGTTCAGTAATCTCCGGAGTCCCTGTGGGCTGGCACCCGCCTCCCCACTCTGGGGTCACAGCGCTGGCGGAACAAGCCCTGTTCTGGAGGGCGCCGGCTTGGGGGGCCTGTGCCCTCAACCCTGGCCAACAGGCTGAGGGTGCAGGCTGCTCCGCCGCGCCGCGTGGTCACTGCCCCGCCGGCCGGGCCCTTGTGCCACCGTCGTGTCCTCCCGCGTTCTCTCATGTTTCTCCCGTGTTCTCTCATCCTGTTCTCCCATGTTCTCTCATAGTGTTCTCTCACGTTTCTCCCGTGTTCTCGTGGCGTTCTCTCATTGTGTTCTCCCGTGTTCTCTCGTGGTGTCCTCCCCTGTTCTCCCATGTTCTCTCATCATTTCTCCCATGTTTGCTCGTTTCTCCTGTGTTCTCTCATGGTGTTCTCCTGTGTCCTTTAGTGTTCTCTCATGGTGTTCTCCCATGTTCTCTCATCGTTTCCCCCGTGTTCACTCATTGTGTTCTCTCATGGTGTTCTGTGTTTTTTCATGTTCTCTCATGGTGTTCTCCCATGTTCGCTCATCATTTCTCCCATGTTCGCTCATGGTATTCTCTCATGGTGTTCTCTTGTGTTTTTTCGTGTTCTCTCACAGTGTTCTCCCATGTTCTCTCATGGTGTCCTCCCGTGTTCTCCTGTGTTCTCTCATCGTTTCTCCTGTGTTTGCTCATTGTTTCTCCCATGTTCTCTCATGATGTTCTCTCGTGTTCTCTCACTGTGTTCTCCCGTGTTCTCTCATTGTTTCTCCCATGTTCGCTCATCGTTTCTCCCATGTTCGCTCATCATGTTCTCTCATGGTGTTCTCTTGTGTTCTCTCATGGTGTTCTCCTGTGTCCTTTAGTGTTCTCTCATGGTGTTCTCCCATGTTCTCTCATCATTTCTCCCGTGTTCTCTCATCATGTCTCTCGTGTTCTCTCATGGTGTTCTCCTGTGTTCTCTCATGGTGTTCTCCTGTGTATTTTCGTATTCTCTCATGGTGTTCCCCCGTGTTCTCTCATGGTGTTCTCCTGTGTTCTCTCATGATGTTCTCCTGTGTTCTCTCGTGTTCTCCTGTGTTTTTTCGTGTTCTCTCACGGTGTTCTCCCATGTTCTCTCATCGTTTCTCCCATGTTTGCTCATCGTCTCTCCCGTGTTTGCTCATTGTTTCTCCCATGTTCTCTCATGGTGTTCTCTCATGTTCTCCCGTGTTCGCTCATTGTATCTCCCGTGTTCTCTCATGGTATTCTCCTGTGTTCGCTCATGTTCTCTCATGATGTTCTCCTGTGTTTTTTCGTGTTCTCTCACGGTGTTCTCCCGTGTTCTCTCATGGTGTTCTCCCGTGTTCTCTCATCATTTCTCCCATGTTCACTTGTCGTTTCTCCCATGTTCGCTCATTGTATTCTCTCATGTTGTTCTCCCATGTTCTCTCATGGTGTTCTCCTGTGTTCTCTCATGTTCTCTCATGGTGTTCTCCTGTGTTCTCTCATGGTGTTCTCCTGTGTTTTTTCATGTTCTCTCATGGTGTTCTCCTGTGTTCTCTCATGTTCTCTCATGGTGTTCTCCTGTGTTCTCTCATGTTCTCTCATGGTGTTCTCTTGTGTTCTCTCACGGTGTTCTCCCGTGTTCTCTCATCGTTTCTCCCGTGTTCACTCATCGTGTCTCCTGTGTTCTCTCATGGTGTTCTCCTGTGTTCTCTCGTGGTGTTCTCCTGTGTTCTCCCATGTTCTCTGATGGTGTTCTCCTGTGTTTTTTCATGTTCTCTCATAGCGTTCTCCCGTGTTCTCTCGTTTCTCCCATGCTTGCTCATCGTTTCTCCCATGTTCACTCATTGTTTCTCCCGTGTTTGCTCATCATGTTCTCTCATGTTGTTCTCCCGTGTTCTCTCATGGTGTTCTCCTGTGTTCTCCCATGTTCTCTCTTGATGTTCTCCTGTGTTCTCTCGTGTTCTCTCATGATGTTCTCCCGTGTTTGCTCATCGTGTTCTCTCATGTTGTTCTCCCGTGTTCTCTCATAATGTTTTCCTGTGTTCTTCCGTGTTCTCTCATGGTGTTCTCCTGTGTTCTCTCGTGGTGTTCTCCTGTGTTCTCCCATGTTCTCTCATGATGTTCTCCTGTGTTTTCTGATGGTGTTCTCCTGTGTTTTTTCATGTTCTCTCATAGCATTCTCCCGTGTTCTCTCGTTTCTCCCATGCTTGCTCATCGTTTCTCCCGTGTTTGCTCATCATGTTCTCTCATGTTGTTCTCCCGTGTTCTCTCATGGTGTTCTCCTGTGTTCTCCCATGTTCTCTCATGATGTTCTCCTGTGTTCTCTCGTGTTCTCTCATGATGTTCTCCCGTGTTTGCTCATCGTGTTCTCTCATGTTGTTCTCCCGTGTTCTCTCATAATGTTTTCCCGTGTTCTTCCGTGTTCTCTCATGATGTTCTCCTGTGTTCTCTCGTGTTCTCTCATGATGTTCTCCTGTGTCCTTTCGTGTTCTCATATTGTTCTCCTGTGTTCTCTCATGGTGTTCTCCTGTGTTCTCTCGTGTTCTCTCATGATGTTCTCCTGTGTCCTTTCATGTTCTCTCGTGTTGTTCTCCTGTGTTCTCTCATGGTGTTCTCCTGTGTTCTCTCGTGTTCTCTCATGATGTTCTCCTGTGTCCTTTCGTGTTCTCATATTGTTCTCCTGTGTTCTCTCATGGTGTTCTCCCATGTTCTCTCATCGTGTTCCCCTGTGTTCTTTTGTGTTCTCCCACATTCTTTCATTGTGTTCTCCTCAGCTCAGCCAGGAGGCGGGCAGCATAAAAGCTGTTTCCTCTTTTTCTCTGTTAAAAACATAGTACAGTGAAGTCCCTATCCTTACATTTCTTAGGTGTGAAATTTACAAACTTAAAGTACTAGCGATGTGGCTTCATTGTGTTCGTTTCTAAGTCGGAGGACTTTAGCAGTGACTGACAGCACAGCTCCGGGGCGGGGAGTGGGTGGAGAGGGACCCCTCGTCTCTGACCAGGAGCACACAGCCCCGGGTGGTGCAGGCCTGCCCCCAAGTCACAGCAGGTCCCAGGGCCGTGGGACCAGTGACCTTTGTGAGGATGGAGGTGAGGGGACGAGTGAGGACCTGTGAGAAGGCAACATTCGAGTAGCTTGTAGAGGAGGCTGAGGAGGGGCTGCGGGGGTCACATGAGGGCCTTGGAGGGCAGGTTGGGGTGGGTCCCACAGGGAATCCAGGCTACTCCTTGCTGGCCGGGAAGAGGTGGGGTCAGCTGCTCTCAGAGCACACTGGCTTTGCAGAGAAAGGGATCAGGGGGAGGGAGGTGGCAGGCGGCTTCCAGGGTACTGGTGGGGGAAGGGGAGTGTGCGGCTAGAGCCGGGCAGAGCTGTGGTGATGGATGGGGGTGGGCAGGGGCGGGTGGATGGAGGTGGGCAGGCAGGGTGGATGGAGGGGGCTGGGCAGGGGCAGGTGGATGGAGGGGGCAGGAAGGGGCGGGTGGATGGAGGGGGCGGGCAGGGTGGATGGAGGTGCAGAGCAGAGGCAGGGAGCTGTTCACAGGGCCCCATGAATAGATGGCATTGGCGTGTGTGTGTGCGTGTGTGCGGGACAGTGTACGTGCAAGGCTAATTCTGCGAATGGTAGTAACGTTTGCTGAGGAGGTTGGAAGAAGGCTGCCCTGCAGCTAAACTTGCAGTCGTGGGGGGGTCTGTTGGGGGTTGTTCCTGAGCCCTGGGACCCGAGGGCTGCAGTGGTGGGGGGCTTGGTTGCTCCGTGAGACCTGGAAGGGCCTGGTTCCTGCCCCACGTCCACCTGGCTATGTCCTTTGGCTGGCCGCCCTGGGCCTGTGGGTGCATGGCTGGGGCTCAATCTGGATTTTGGGGGGAGATAAACTGGGTGCTGCCGTGTGCACGTGCCTGGGACCACATGTGCAAGACCACCCGTGGTGTCCTGGCACACGGGTGAGGCTCGATGACACGGTGCTCATAACTGCCTGGAGGACTGTGGTGGGGCCTTTGCCTGGCTGTCACCCATGTGCCCGTGGCCATGTGCCTGGTGAACACGTGTGATGTGCATGTGTGTGTGTGTGTGCATGTGGGACTGGGGGAAGAGGGTCCCATTCGGGGACGTGTCAGGAGGCGGGTGAGGGCAGGGACCGCGGCCTTGAGCTGGGTGCTGGTGACCCTGTGTATCACCCAGGTGAGAATCGAGGTGACCTGTCTGTGCAGCATCCGAGCAGGTGGGAGTGTGTGTGCAGGGATGTGGGGCGAGTTCCACGTGCAAATGGAGGCGGTGAGGCTGTCCAGCTGTGCCCCCGTGTGCTGGCCTGTGTGCCGGGCGTGCACGCGAGTCCCCCCACCCCTACCATGCAATGCTGACCCCTGTCCTTTCCGATTCCCCCAGGGCCTAGCGGGAGAGGACGGTCTGTCTGGAGGCTGCACGTGGCTGGCTGCAGGGCATGGCACGGCTTGGGGAGCCCATGGGAGCCTGGCTGGCCCTGGCCCTGGCCCTGGCCCTGAGTCCCGGCGGCGCAGCAGCCCCGGGGCGGGACTGCACGGGCGTCGAGTGCCCGCCACTGGAGAACTGCATCGAGGATGCGCTGGAGCCGGGGGCCTGCTGCGCCACGTGCGTGCAGCGGGGCTGTGCCTGCGAGGGCTACCAGTACTACGACTGTCTGCAGGGCGGCTTTGTGCGCGGCCGTGTGCCTGCTGGCCAGTCCTACTTCGTGGACTTCGGCAGCACCGAGTGCTCCTGCCCACCGGGCGGTGGCAAAATCAGCTGCCAGTTCATGCCCTGCCCGGAGCTGCCACCCAACTGCATCGAGGCCGTGGTGGCGGCCGACAGCTGCCCACAGTGCGGCCAGGTGGGCTGTGTCCACTCCGGCCGCAAGTATGCCGCCGGCCACACCGTCCGCCTGGCGCCCTGCCGGGCCTGCCACTGCCCCGACGCAGGCGGCGAGCTCATCTGCTACCCGCTGCCCGACTGCCACGGAGATGCTGCCCCCTGGAATGCCTCGGACGCTGAGGAGGGGGACCCCGAGCGACACTACGAGGACCCCTACAGCTATAACCAGGAGGTGGCCAGGGCGGAGGCCCTGGCAGGCGAGCTCCAAGTGGGCGCTGGGGGTCCGGCCGCTCTGGGAGGCGGGGGTCAGCCACCTTCGGCCCTCCAGGCCACTCTCTGGCCGGCCGCCCTCCCCAGGCCCACGGCAGCCGCCGCCCTGGGTCCCCCGGCCCCCGTGCAGGCCAAAGCCAGGAGAGTGACGGATGACGGTCAGGAGGACAGGGAGGCACTGGCCATTCAGGAACAGCTGGCTGCAGGCGGCCCCCGGGGGCTGGACGGACGGCCCACAGCAGGCCTGATGCCGGCTCACCCTGTCCGGGAGGAGGGGGCCGAGGCCAGGGCCGGGGTGGAAGAGAACCTCATCCCCGACATGCAGGCCACACACCGCAGTGCTGGGCCCCCTCCCACGTTCAGCATGTCCGACATCCTCCTGACCGAGACCACGCAGGGCCCCCCCGAGGGCCCCACCGAGCCCAGTGCCCATGCCGCCCTGACCACACTGCAGCAGGAGACGGCCCACACCTCGCCCACCCAGGAGGTGCCCCAGCAGCCGGCCGGGCCCCGGTCCCGGCTGGAGGAGGAGGACCCCAACTCCGTGCACTCTGTCCCGAGAGGCGGCCTGGAAGGTAAGACTCTTCCCTAGTTCCTCCTGGGACACTCAGCCGGTGGAGGGCCTCCTCGAGGCTTGGTGCCGGCCCAGGTCTGTGGTCAGCTGGAGAGGGGTTGGGGGGTCTGTGGCCGAGCCCCACCCCTCTGAGGGAGCCCTGGGAACCTGTTGTCTGGAGACCTCTCTCCACGGCAGGGAGTCCACATCCTGTCCAGTCCTGGGTCGTTCACTCTGCAAACCTTCACTGGGCATCAGCTTTGGGCAGGCCCTGTGGGACCCTGGGGAGGCAGCATGGGCCCAGCTGGCCCTGGTCCACGGGCTGTGAGCGGGCCACCCCTGGGCAGGGTCCAGGAGGGTTTCCTGGGGACGGGGGGACCATCTGTCCAGAGCTGTGGCCCTTGGCGGGTGTCCACGGTGTGCTGAGGCTGAGACTGCAGGCCCCTGGCCCGACAGCTCCTTCCCTGCATCCTGCTCCCAGTGGACGGCATAGAACTCGCCCTCACCGAGTGCCCACCCCATCTGTGGCTCGATCCCCCAAAAGCTGGGCACTGGGCTCCTGATTTTCAACTCACCAGGTCGAGGGTGGAAAGGCGTGGTTTGTGGAAGCGGGTTGCACGGCGGGAGGTGGCGGACTGCCACCAGGGCAGCGGGCTTCCGGGGGGCTCCTCCTCACCCAGGCCCCTGGGCCTGCAGGAGGCGGGGAGCATAATGAAGTCCACGTGTGCCCGAGTGGGCTGGCTCGCAGGTCTGGCTCCTGAGTCTGTGCCTGCAGCCTCCAGCGTTTCCAAAATAGACACGGCCCCCCGCCCCCTCTGCTTGCTGCCAGAGGCCTCTCTGTGGCTGTGGGCCTTGGAATCCTGGAGGCTTGCTTTGTTCTCGGGCGCCCCTGGTTTTTTCCTCTGCCTGGGCTTTCTCAGATGGTTTTTGGGGTGTGGCGGCTGCTGCAGTTGGCCAGGGGTGGAGGGCCCCTGACTCAGTGCCCCTCATCCCATCCGAGGGTTGTCCTGGCAGGGGCCCGGCAGAGGGCGCGGACAGGGGACGGGCTGGGTTTCTCGGTGCTCCTCTGGGGAGGGAAGTGTGGACCGTGGGGGGTGGGGCGGGGTGAGTGTCAGTGGGACCCAGGAGTTTGCCCTGGCCACATGAACAAGGACTGACTGCCACCCATCACCCCATCCATCTCGCCGCCGCCTTGCCCTGACTCCTAACCCCTCTCCCTGATCCCTGACCCCTACCAGTTTCTCCCTGCCTGTAACTCAGGCGGGCACCACTTTATGCCTCACCTTCTCCATCTATAAGCGCAGGGAAGGCCCTGCGTCGGGGGCGGGGGAGGGTTCTGAGCGTTAAATGAACTAACTCATTCAAGCTCGGGGAGGGGCTCAGCACTGCTGAGTAACTGAAAATGCTTGCCGTGATCACTCACCCTGTTTCTCGGTCTGCCCACTCACTTTCTACAACAGACAAGTACGGAACAGCCTCTCTGCACCAGGGGTCGTGCTGGTGAAACTGGGTGGGCACAGCCTCTGCCCTTCGTGGTCCGGTGGGGGCAGAGGGCATGCATGGATGGACACATGGAATTATTCGTGGTCACCACCATGCACACAGGGTGGGGAGGAGGGTGGGGGAGGCCTGGTGGGTGGGGGTCAGGGGTCCGATGGTGCGTCCCTGGGGCAGCCAGGGCCTCGGTGCCTTCTGGCTGCTGTTGCAGGGGGTGGCTGGGGGATCCCGAGGGAAGGAGGGCCCTTGGGTGAAACTGGGGAGCTGGTAGCTTGGTCCTGCTTGCCCGTGGGACCTGCTGAGAGGTGGGTCACGGGGCGGAAATGCCCCTTGGCCATGCTGCCATGGCAGCCCGGGCCTGGAGAAGGTGGTTGCCAGCCATCGCCCCAGGCTTGGCTCGGGCAGGGTCCCGAGCCTTGCCAGGGTTCCCAGCCACCTCTGGGCATGTCCAGATGGAACCTGACGGAAGCCACGTGCCTGACTTCCCCGCGGGGAGAGGGGCTCTGACGTCTTCTGTCACTTGGGGGCTTTTACCGCTGGGCTGGCAGGATGGAGGGACCCGGGGACCAACACCCTGCCCCCCTGAACACAAGAGAGGGAACCTGGGGTCAGGGTGGCCTCCCCAGAAAAGGACCCCAGCGAAACCTGCGGGCCCTGGGACCCAGTGGGAGGAGGAGGCCCACCCCCGGCCCCGCCAGCCTCGTCAGGGCTTCACGCCCCCGGATTTGCTGGGCAGGGGTGTTTGAGCGGCTCGACGTCTGGTTAATAGAGAAGCTTTGACACTGAGATAGCTGTATGCTAACTGCAGACCCCGTATCACACTCAAGGCCTGTGCCTGCACCGTCGTAAGCCCTCTGAGATCAGAGGCCCTTTCAATCATCACAGCCGCCCCCTCGGTACACGGCAGAGGAATCAGGGCTGCTTCCCCACCAACACACGTGCAGGAAGTGGCGAGCCCACCTTACCCCCCATTTTTCCACGTCTTCACCCCAACAGGCACTTCCGGTGCCCGGCCTGCCTGGGGGCTGTCATGCATGCCAGATGTTCCCCCAAACCCAGTGCGGCCCTGTTGCGGGGACCGTGTAGTTCAGCGGAAGAGAAAACCCCTGCGTCGTGGGAGTAGAGCGGATGTGCTCTGTGGGCCTGTCCAGGGGAGCTGACATCCCTGGAGATCAGGGAGGGCTTCCTGGAGGAAGGGCTGTTTGAGCAGGAGGAGCTGTTGACCAGGTGGCAGTGGGGAGCAGAGAGTGCGTCTGGCAGAGGCCCCGGCAGGTGCAGAGGCCCCGGCAGGTACAGAATCCCTGCAGGTGGAGGGGAGGTTGGGTTGGGATGAGGCTGTGTGGCTTGGGTGAGAAGAGGCCCGGGAGGGGCAGGGACCGGGCCCAGGGCAGCAGTGTTACCCTCAGTACGAAGACTGGGGCCTTTCCCCAAGGGCAAGGGGCAGCCCTGCAGGTGTGAGGCAGGAGCTGGTACAGTCTTACTTGGGTCATGGAACGCTTCCTCCGGGTGCAGGGGGCAGAACGTGGGGCCTTCAGCATCTGGGGTTCTCCAGGGTCCCCCAGAGTCCCTGGGTTGTGGGTCCAGGCAGCAGAGAGACCCGCCCAACCTCTGCCTAGTCCCTGGACGATCGCCGCAGACTGTCCCCTCCGCTGTCTTCTCCAGTCCGGGCGTGTGGGAGATTTAAACTCACTTAGGGTCTGAGAGGTCCCCGAGCACTGCCAGGGGACCCGAGGGAGCCAGGCCGGAAACCTGGACAGCTGAGCCCACGTCCTGTGTGAGAGTGCCTGGCTCCCGGAGCGGCCTGGAGAGGGGGCGTCCCCCTGCCCCTCACGCCGAGCTCACAGGCAGGCCAGGGGCCCCTGCCCCAGCCCACGGCTGCTGGGAGCAGACCCGGGACCTGGGCCCCCTGGCCCCTGCCCGTCCACACTGAGTCCCCGGGCGGAGCTCAGCCTCGCTCCTCATGTGACCTGAGGCCTGGGATGCCGCCTTTCTGAGCCCTGGGTTCCTCACTGACCTGCACAGCTGGGGCCGCCCCTGCTCTGTCCTGTTTTGCTCAGTCACTCAGTCATGTCTGACCCTTTGTGACCCCTTGGACTGCAACGCACCAGGCTTCCCTGTCCTTCACCATCTCCTGGAGCTTGCTCAAACTCCTGTCTGTTGAGTCAACGATGCCACCAGCCGTCTCATCCTCTGTCTGCTGTTGGGCTGAGGGTACACGCCAGTGTCACGGGTTAGCGTCTTTCTACAAAGCATCTTCGTAAGCCCTCAAATTTTGTTGCACACGTTTAGAAGCCGTCACGTGAACGTGAGCTTCCTGGCTTTTGTTAGAAATCGGCAGCCGTGGGCCCTCCAGGCCCTTGTGTCCTGGGGCAGCCACTGGGGGATCTGAGAAGGGGCTACCTGCCCATCGGGGTGCAGGGGGAGAGCTGGACTGTCCTGGGCTGGTTCCCCTCGGTTTCGTCACTGGCCCGGCCCCAGTTGGCAGCTGGGTGGTGGATGGGTCCTCTGCAGGGGGTGCCTGTCAGGGCACTGAGATGTCCTGTGTGGTGATCTTGGGAGGGTCTTTGTGGTCTTTCTAGTCCATGGAAGAGGAACTGGGATCCTGAGAGTGGAGGGGATAGGAGGTGCTTTTCTAGAGGTCATAGTAGAGCTGAGCAGGGGGCCCTCATCTCCCAGGAGAGGGGTGGGCTCACAGCTCCCATGGGGCGCCAGGGAAGGGGTCCCCGGCTTTAGCTGCCCCCAGAGCCTATGGCACTTGGAGGAAAAGGGCGCATTTCACAGCCGCTCCCCATAGTGAAGGTCTGGCCTGAGGGGGGTTTCTTGGCTTCAGAAAAACAGTTTCCTTCCTTCCTGCCTCCCTCCCTCCCTTCCTTCCTAGACAGCTTTATGAGACATTGTTCGTGCACCATTAAGTCCTCCCATTTAAAGCGTACAATTCAGTAGGTTTTGTCAGGATCGTGAAAACATCATCAGAATCGAATTCTAGAACGCTCTCATCACCCCAGAAAGAAACCCCATGCCAGCAGCAGCCACCTCCGGCTCCCTCTTCCCAGCCCCCAGCAGACTCGGGTCTGGTTGCCGTCCCTATGGATTGCGTGTGCTGGACATTCCTGGACGTGGAATCACAGAGCACGTGGCCTTTGGGGACTATCCCCGGTTAGTTACTCAGCATGAGTCTTTGGGGTTTGCTTGTGTTGCATCATGAATCAGGGCCGCATTCCTTCTCGTGGCGGGCATTCCAGCCTGTGGCTAGGCCACATCTTTATCCATTTGCCGGGTGATGAAGTTGGCACCTTTTAGCTGCTGTGAGTGCCACTGCTCTTGGTATTCATTACATATCTTTGAGCGGACGTGTGTTTTCATATCTTTGGGGAACGTACCCAGGAATGTAGTATTGCTGGGTCATCTGGTAACTCTGTGTAACCGCAGACGAAACACAGAACCATTAACCCACAGCGGCTGCCCCGCTATCTTCGCCAGCAGTTGTTATTGTCATAATTTAGTTTTTCTTTTTTTAGGCTCTGCTGGGTTTTGGTTGTAGCCTATGGGACCTGGTTCCCCAGCCGGGAATTGGACCCCAGCCCCCTGTGTTGGGAGCCCAGAGTCTTAACCACTGGACCACCAGGCAGGCGGTACCTGTCTGTCTGTTTGAATGTGACGTGTGGACGTGTTAGGTGATACCGCACTGCGGGTTTCACTGGCGGTTCCCTGAAGGCTAGTGACGCTGAGCGCCTTTTCTCGAGTTTGGACAGCCCTGAATACGCACGTCTGCGTTCCGTTAGCCATCAAAGCCATGCCATCATAACTGTCATGTGGTTTCTGGAAGGTTCCACCGCCTACTCTCAGGAGAAGGGGCATGAAGGAGGCCGCCAGTGTTGTTGGGAGAGTAACCTTGACCCCGTGGGTCCCTGGCTTGGTCTCAGGGACCCCAGGGTGTAGGAGCACGCCTGCGAACCACAGGTTCCCACCTATGTTAGGTGTGCGCACTAGCTTTCACAGATACAGTGTCACGTGTGCACCTTTCTGTCCTCTGCGTTCCTCTGCGGACAGCCCACCCTGGGGCACTCCCTGTCGGCACGTGGGGAGGAGCTCTGCTCTCTGCACGCCCCCGCAGTTGCTCACTGTCCCTGCTGGCGGACGCTCGGTTGTCTCCATTGCCGCAGTGAACATCTTCCCATCCTGGCAGGAAGTTGCCGGGTCCGTGTCCACCTGGGTTTCTCTCTTTTCTCCTGGTGAGCCGTTTAGCCAGTATAATCAGGAGACCCTCTCAGAAGCGTGCACGCGTGTGTGCTCCCACTCAGTCGTGTCCGACTCTGCCACTTGCTACTCCAGGGCATCTTCCCGACCCCGGGATTGAACCTGTGTGCCTGTGTCCTCTGCCTTGGCAGGCGGGTTTTTCCCACCATGACCCTCGGCAGCCTCAGAAGCTTGCAGCTCAGTGATAGGTCTCAGAGGTGAACACCCGCGTGCCCAGCACCCAGATCATGAAGCATCATCCCAAGATGAGCAGGCTCTTCTTGTCTGTGCTGTCCCCAGAACTGCTGCCCTGACCGCAAATAGCCCTGGGAGTTTTGTGAACGGGGCTGTGTAGTCTGCAGCAGCAGCAGCAGCAGCAGCAGTCTGCTCTCTGGGGTGGTGACTTGCGCTCAGCACAGCACTTCATGTCTGCATGTCGTGGGCGCCACGGTTGGTCCTTTTTGTGGTTGAGAGCCGCTCCACGGTGAGGACAGACCCCGGTTGGTGGTTCCTTCTCCTGAAGGGCTGTGGGCTTGTTTCCAGTCTGGACCCTTCGGAGGAGGGCTGCTGTGCACACGCCACCCCTGTGTTTTGATGACTGCCTGCGAGCTTTTCTCCAGGGAGGCGCCAGCCAGCTGCCATGGGCTCTGCTGGAGACCACGGGGCGTGTACTTCTAATCAGTGCCTGCCAGCTCTCCTCCACCGATGGTACCAGACGGTACTCACACCTGCCGTGTACAAGAATGCCTGTTTCCCTAGGGTACTGAGTCAGCAAATATTTATGAGAACCTCCTGCACAATTCTAGGTGCCAGAGAGATAGCTGAATGAACGAATTGAATGAAGTTGGCACCCCTCACGGGCCTTCCTCCCTGTGGGAGGGGGTGCCCACAGCCAGCCGTGAGAACACGTCAGATCTGTGTCAGATGCTGAAGAGCGCCAAGGAGAGCGTGGAGCAGGGCTATGAGATGCTCGCACCTCGGCCGGAGGGACGTGTCCCCCAGGACCGTTGGTGTGCATGTGTGCCGGCTCTCTCCCCGGCTTTGGCCGAGGGCCCCCGGGAGGTCTGCTGGCCCTGCGTGGGGTGCGGGGTGATCTCTCTGCCGTCTCGCCAAACCGGTTACGGTCCTTCCTGCGGGGGACACACCTCACTCACGGCGTGAATGAACGCATGGTCTGTTGAGCCACGGAACCTCTCTGGTGCACCGTACGCATTTCTTCCCGATCCCAAGAGCATGGGTCGGCCAGGCTCGCTGCCCCAGGCTGGGAGTGGCTGCTGGGAGGGGCTGCT
Source organism: Tragelaphus eurycerus (assembly GCA_935064755.1). NCBI lineage: Eukaryota > Metazoa > Chordata > Mammalia > Artiodactyla > Bovidae > Tragelaphus > Tragelaphus eurycerus. The sequence goes on along the minus strand of CAKXYN010000001.1, from coordinate 76,702,368 downwards.
TTGGGAGTGGTTGTTTCAGGATGGCCCCGTCCCCACCAGGGCACCTGCCTCTACCCCACACGCTCGTTCCCATTGTGGAAACAGGGCTCCCAGGGAAAGATGAGACGCACGCGGGGACTCTCGGACCGGGCTCGGAACCGGCTCAGCCACTGCTTTCTCCACGTCTGCTGCCTGCTGGGCAGGACGCCGGCCTGGGGTCGAGGGTCCCTCTTGATGGACGTTACAGGGGGGTTGGGAAAGAAGGAAGCGCACTGGGTGGTCACTGCAGTGAATCTACCCTAGGCCGGTGCTCCGGGAACCTCACCTCAGCCCCCAAACAGCCTTCCAGTGAGTCTTCTCCCACCAGGGGACACAGCCCGTGGCCCAGCAGCGAGCAGTGGTGGGCCAGCTGCGGATCCAGGTCCTTTTGACCCTTGGGGGTCCCTGGCCTGGTCCCCAAGGCTGAAGCTGCCCTTCCCCGCGCTGGCTGTGTGACCTTGGGCACATTGCTTCACTGCCCTGGGCCTCGGTTTTCTTGTCTGTACAGTGGGCTTCCTGAGGGCTCCCTGCTAGAGTGCGTTTTCAGCTGGAACGAAGCTGGTGCTGTGTGCTGGGGTGCTCCACTGGAGGGGAGCCTCTGAGCTCCAGGCTGCTTCCCGTTCACCCACTGAGTGGCTCTCCTGAGGCCTAGCCAAGCCCTCTGGGCCTCCTGCGCTATGAACCTTCCAGAGCCTGGGTGCCCTGTGACCTGCAGCTCAGAGGTGGGGGTGGTGGGCTCCATGGGGGAGTGTCACCCCCATCGTCCTCCAGTGCCTCCTGCAGGCAGGGCTGGGGTTGTGCAGCCTCGGGCCCTTGGTCCTCCAGTGTCTGGGGCCTCCAGGAGGAGCTTCTGTCCGGCCGAGGTCAGCTGTGGGTGGACCGGGTGTCTACTGGGCCCTCCCTGCCTGCTCCGGGATCTCCACACAGGGAAGTCGGGCGTGGGGCCGAGGTGTGCTGGTCATGAGCCAGCTTGGTCCTCCGAGGGTGAGTCCCCGGGCGAGAGCCCTGCCTCTGAGGCTGTGGCTGTGTGACGTCAGGCGATGGACGCACCCTCTCTGAGCCTCAGTGTCGGCATTGGTGAGACGGAAGGGTAATCTCTCCCCGCCAAGGATTACTGACCGGCGGAGAGAGGGGACGACCGCCCACTCACAGCAGCTGCCGTGGCCTGAGCCCCGTTCTATCCCGGCCCTGGGGCCCAGGACTCTGGGCGGTGGGCTGCGGGTTTGTTTCTGCTTAAGTGAACAGATGTGGCCTTTTCTGGGGCCAAGAGTTGTCCCTCTGGTGAAGAGGCAAAGGGGCCGGGCCTCGTAGGGTTGGCTGGGGGCGTTCAGCGGCTTACTGCCTGCCCCCACCCCCGCCTGCCCCTCCAGCCACCCCCAGATGTGTAGAGATTTCCCCCACTCCCCGCCAGGCTGGCCCCTGCCCTGCACCTTCGTTCTGGTGTCTGCCCATGGACTCAGCCCCTGTCCTGGGGGTCCCGCCTTTGGCGGCACAGCCTGGCCGTGGGCTGACATCCCAGAAATGGGGAGCGTCTCCTCCTTCAGCCTCGGTCGGGCTGCGTATGCATCCTGTGGCAGGTGCTGTGATCCTCCCTGGACATGTATCGATTGGGGTGTTACCTCCCGGAACACCCGTAGCGTGGGGTGCCGTCGTCCCCACCTCACAGCCGAGGCGCCTGAGGGATGGAGGTGACATCCACGTGCAGGGTCACTGAGGGCGGTGAAGTGGATGTTTGCTGACCAACCGCCAATGGCGCCTCCTGGGGATCGTCCAGCTGCCTGGCCCAGGGTGAGGGGTGGTTCTCCCCGTGGTCTGAAGATCGAGGCTCCAGGTCCCCAGCTCCAGCGTTACTGCAGAATGAGAGGGGACGAGGCGGCATGACCTGTCACTTTAAATTTTCCAAAAGATGCCTCGGATCTGGAATTTTGAATCAAGTCTGCAGATCTGTAAATGTATATCAAGGCCCCAGCAAAGTGTGCAGTGGGCACCAGCTTGCTGCCGTGGTTTAGACTCACAGAGCGCCAACTGCCCCTAATTATACGTCTGGGACACAGAGGCCCACGGGGGTGCTGGCAGACTTCACAGCGAGCTCAGAGGGTGGGGTCCCCAAAGGTCCGACTCCTGGCCCAGCGGAATCCAAGTCCAGGCTCTAGGCTCCTGGAGAGGGTGACCGAGGGGGCTGCAGAATGAGCGCACTGCAGTGGGGGGCGGTCACCCCCAGCCTGGAGGGGGTCTGTGACCTTAGGCCTAGGTGGCTGTGCCCGAGCGGGGACCCGGCTCCATCCGCGGTGAGCAGGCCGGGCGGTGGATCAGGCTCAGCTGGACGCCACCTCCCAGCCGGGGAGTGGCGTGTGCTTCCTGAGACAGGCGACCCCAGCTCGGTGGGGGAGGCATTGGGGGCAGACGCCGACCGCCAGGAGGAGGAGCTGTGGGAGCCAGGCGGAGGTCTGGGCCGTGGAGACCTGCTCAGAGAGGGGAGCGCCGGCCTTTCCCGCCAAGTTGGCCCCATCTGGTCAGGCGGGTGGCCTCAGGGGTGGGGGCTGGTCGCTCAGGGAAGGTCTCGTGATTCCTTGTCCATCACCGCCTGGCCCCCAAATCCTGGATCCCGGAACACAGAGGCTGAGGGTGTTGTCTGCGGTGGCTCAGCCCGTGGGAGGCAGAGCAGGGTTCCGGCTTCCCAGCTCTGGTCCCAATGACGTCCTGTTTAGGGTCCTCAGTGGGGGTGGGGGTATTACGCATCTCTTCTGGGTCCCTTCACTTTGAATATTCGCCAGACACTGCAGACTGCGGGGGATGGGGACAAAGGATGGAGATATTTGTGGGTGGGGTGGGGAAGAGATCTGGCCAAGATCTAGGTTGGGTAGGCCACGTGTATGGGTTACAAGAAACGGAAAGTCGCTGGGTGGGGTCGCTGGGAATTTGGTTCCAGAAGGACCCCAGCCTGGCCCAGTGGCATCCCACTTGGGAACACTGGAAACCTTGCAACCCCAGACCCTTGCCCAGTATGTACCCCACCACCACCCCACCCCACTGCCTCATCTGATGACGGACTCCAGGATGCCCGCTGCCCCTTCCCCAGCCAGGATTTTTCATGTCCCCTCTGCGGATGCTCTGCTTCCTGTTTGCATCTCATCTCAGAACAGAAAAAAAAAAAAAACTTGTCCAGTTTTTTTATGTGATTTTTTTTAATGTTTTTGACGAGTCAGTTTTATTAAGATGGGAATTGAAGTTATATTTACATTTCTCTTAGAGTAAATACTGGCTTGGGAAAACCCAAATTGCCTTATAGATAAACATCTTCTCTTATTAAACTGTGTGCATGTATGATGAACTGGTAATTAAACTATCTGGAAAGAACAGGAAAATAGAATGATGTCGTTTACAAGATTCGTCTATAAAATGAAAAGCTATCCCAAGAACCGGAATGCCATCAGACTCTAGTTTGAGCCAAAGCATCGTCTGGGGTAGCAGCCGTTTCTGAAGCTCATAATGAACAAGAGCGAGTTGATAGTTCTTTCTAAGGAGGAACGGAATGTGTCAGATGTCTTGGTTTTTCTGCAGTGTGAGTTACACTGCAAGCCTGTGCTGGGGTATGGGGGTCTGCAGAAGCCTCTAGAAGCACAGCAAGGGAGTGCCCCCACATCTGGGGCCACCAGGAGCCTCGGCAGGGGCTGGGCTGGCTGGTGGCCAAGGTGAGCATGGGTAGAGGGAGGGACAGGTCTCCTTCCAGACGAAGGCCACTCTCACGGGCATCCAGCCTCGGTTATGTGCCCTGTGTCAGAAAGATGCTTGCAGTGGTCTGCTTCTAGACTCCTCTCCCAGTGGCTCTTTCATTCTTAGGGCGTGAGCTGTCCACTGCAGCGTCCAAGTGCTTGGGTCTCTTTGTTCCTTCCTTGTTTCTGGGAAAGTTATCTTCTCAGAAAGCAAGGCTGGTCCGTTCGGTTTGTCAGCGTTTGGCTGCAGGTTCCATGTGCCCAGTGGCCCTTTCTGGGGTGGCATCCGCTAACCGTGGTGCCCGGGCCCCACACACCTCTTGAACAGAGCAGAGCCCGTCAGGAGTCTCTGCACGGCCCCCGATTAGGGCAGCCTGCTTTTGTACAAGCGGCTTTTCTCTTTTCCCATGATGTTGGCTTCTCATTGATAGTGAGGGTACCAACAGCCCTAGCTCTTTCAAATGCCCACGACAGACCCACGCCCCTACTCCCTGGGAGGCTTGGAGGGTAGGACTTGTGCTGGTCATCCGACCACCCGCTACCACCTTCCAGAGCTTCCCAGGACTGGCCGAAGCCTGGCACGGCCCATCCACATCAACAAAGCCCACCGTAGAGCCTACAAGTAACTGCGGCTCTGCCAGCCACGGCAACCAGCATCTCAAGTACCCCCTGCTATGCCAGCCCCCACCAGGTAGCTGGGACAGACCCCCTAAGCGGCTTGGGCTCGGGAAAGAAATCTCAGTCCCGTAATTGTCCAGGGCTTGCTCTCTCTCTGGTTTCAGTTACAGTGTGCATGTGCGTGTGTGATGGATGCATGTTCTGTCTGGCACGGTATGTTGCAACAGAAACAGACATCTCTGGATACATTGCTACGTGCTGCGGTCCTCCACCTAACAGTTGCGGTGCCCTCCTGCTGCGTGCATACTTCTCCGCCAGTCCCCAGAGTGCTGCCTCCAGTCCCTTTTGTAAAGGAGTATCTAATCAGGGACGATGAGATCTTTTCCGGTTCATGTTGTTTTATTTCTTGAATTTCCTTCTTTCTGAAAGCTTTTATTACAGAATACCATGGAGGCCCTGGAGCATCTTTTCATCTAGATTAATTTAATAGTACTCCCTTAAAACTTTTTTATGTCTTACTGTATAGTTTTATAAAGTATCATGTTGGTAAAGCACAGGGATCTTCATAAAAAAAGCTCAGTAGGTTCCAGGCAGCTCCATCAGGATCAAGACACAGAACATCTCGAGAGGGCCAGAATCTTCCTGGTGCCCCTTCTCGGCCGGTTCTGCTCCCCCTCCCCGTGCCCCACCCCCACCATGGAAGCCACAAGGCTGACATCGCTATCAATGACTCCTGCCTATTCTTGAATATATTTTGTGTAATGGGAACCATATGATACACTTTCGCTTGCGTTTAACTTCTTGAGCTCAGGACCGTGTTTGAGAGTCATCCCGACAGCTGCCTGTAGCAGTAAAAAACGCTGCTCTGTATTGCTCCGTCGTAGGGATAAATCATAGTTTATTGATCTGTCGTGGTGTGGATGGAGATCTAGGCTGTTTCCGGTGAGTGAGTGCCGTGGCTGTGGACATTCTGTGTGTTTCCGAAGGGTGTCCACCCAGCAGAGGAATTGCTGCATCCGAGCTGTGGCCGCCCCTGCCGGTTTTCCAGAGTGTCACCGGCTTCTGTCCCCACCAGCCATGAGCAAGACTCCAGCTGTCCCCCGTCTTTGCCGACACTGGATGTGGTCTGTCTGTCTCATCATCGACAGCCTGGTGGCTGTGTAGCGGGATCTCACGGTGGTTTTAATTTGCATTCCCTCGCGTCTGATGACATTGAGCATATTTTCATATTACTGTTGAACAGTTTGTTGTTCTTTGCCCGTTTCTAAATTAGGTTTCTTTGTCTTGCCAGTGCCTAGGAATTCTTGGGATGTTCTGAGGATACATCTTCAGCTGGGTCACAAATGCCTCATCTCATTCTCTGAGTTTTCTTTCCACCCTCATGATGACATTTTCTGATCGGCACACTGCAGACACTATCTTCTGAGGAATGAAGACGTCTCAGTTTAGTGAAATACACTTTATTGATCTTTACTTTTATGGTAATGTATTTTTTGCCCTTTTCAAGAAATCTTTGTCTACCCTGGAGTCATGAAAATATTTTCCTTTGTGACATTCTGGATCTTTTAACTTACTCGCCTTCCACATTAGATCTCGTTTGTTTCTCTGGGTGGCGTGAATTCCTTCCTTTTTCTGTACAAAAGCTTTTAGGTTTAATCAGGTCCCACTTGTTTATTTTTGTTTTTATTTCCATTACTCGAGGAGGTGGGTCACACAGGATCTTGCTGTGATTTACGTCAGAGTGTTCTGCCTATGTTTTCTGCTAAGAGTTTTATAGTTTCTGGTCTTACATTTAGGTCTTTAATCCATTTTGAGTTTATCTTTGTGTGTGGTGTTGGAGCGTTCTCATTTCATTCTCTTACACGTAGCTGCCCAGTTTCCCAGCACCAACTGACTGAAGAGGCTATTTCCCCACTGTCTCTTCTTCCCCACTGTCAAAGATAAGGTGCCCGCAGGTGGGTGGGCTTATCTCTGGGCTTTCCATCTTGTGTGTATCTCTGGTTTTGTGCCAGTACCATACTGTCTTGATTCAAATGGATATTCAGTTGCCACCAGTCTGGGTGTTGAGAAGCCCGTCTCCCCGCCCCACCTGCCCACTGCAGTCTCCTTAGTCAGGACCGGGTGTGTGTGAGCAGGTTTTTTCTGATCTCTTTTCTGTTCCATGGTCAAGCTGTCTTTACACACTGCCCTGAGTTACTGGAGTCCCTTGGGAACTTTTGCCGTCTGGCTGCCTGACTGCCCCTGGCTGGGCACGTGGTCGGGGCTGCTGTCTGCTCACCTCTAAAAAGGGGCTGGGGATGGGACCTCGTCCTATACCTGGAGGGAAGGTGCTGTGGCTGCAGGCTGGCGCCCACCAGGCCAGAGATCTAGCCAGTCAGCCAGGGTGACCCGGCACCTCCCAGGTCAGGCTGGGGTAGTTGGCAGGTGGGCGGGATGCTGACTCAGGTCGGGGGAGGGAGTCAGTGGGCACCCCCGACAAGGAAGCTAGGCAGTGAGAGGGGCTGTGAGGGGCGGCGGTGCTGGGGGCCTCCTGCCCTGGGTGAGGGATGGAGGCCTCTCTGAGGGGCTGGATGGCCTGGACCTGGCAGCTGGGCTCAGCCCAGCCGCTCCTGCTGGTTCTCAGCCATCGGGAAAGGGATCCTGGGGCAGGAAGACAGTGCTCAGAGTCTTGCCTGTCTGTCCATCTTCTAGTCATTGTGAAAGGCGTCCAGGCACAGCCAGGGCCTGCAGATGACCCCCACCCCCCAAGAGCATGGAGCACCGGCGCCGCGGCGTTCCCCGGGCTGTTTGCTCAGGCCCCACAAACATCCTGTCCAAACAGGGCGCTGGTGGCGGTGGCCGCCCATCACCCTGCAGGTGGACATTTTTCTGCAGCATTTCCAAAGCTGCTGTTCTCTAGGGCTCTGATGTCTGGAAGAGGGCACCCTCTGGAGGGGTCATCGCCTCTGGGCTGGATTGTTCTGGGCCCCCCCCCATTTCCTGTCATCAAAGGAGGTTAGAGTCCCCAGAAGCTCAGGGTCTTTTTTATAACAGCACTTTTCTTCAATGGGCAATACCTGCCTGCGATAAGGAAAAGACATAAAAAGAACAAAAGAGGCCCACAGTGAATGACGGGGTGCTGCCTCCCCGCCAGGGCCGGGCCCCTCGCTGGGCTCGCATTGTTACCCCCTCCTGAAACCCTCTGTGTGTGTGCCTGTGTCCCTTTGGAAAGGTCCTGCTAAGTTGTGCCTGACTCTCAGCGACCCCATGGACTATAGCCCACCAGGCTCCTCTGTCCATGGGATTTTGACAGGCAGGAATGTTGGAGTAGGGTGCTCTTTCCTCCTCCAGGTTTGAAGAGGTCGGCAGTGGCTTACTAGACACTGCTGAGCGTGAAGCCTGTCTTCTTTGCTCTTTGTTGTCTATTGGGAAATTGTTCCACGGAGTTGCATGAAGATCTAACACCGAGCGTGTCCTTTTTGACACTCGTGTGCGATGCGGCGGTCATGACAGCAGCTGTTTAATCGCTGCCCTGTTGGCGGGGTTGGCTGGGTCTGCATCTTCGCTGTCACACACTCCGGGGCAGCTGGTATCTGGGACTTGCGTGTGAGTGCCCGCTGTGACCTGTGAGCTGTTAGGTTTCTCAGAGGGGAGGTGCTGCATCACCCCTTGGTCTTTGCACTGTGTGCGTTATTTTCTTCCTATTGTAGTTAACGACACATAGTGTAGCACTGGGCGTTGTAACTGTTTTTAAATGGACACATCCGTGGCGCTAGGTACGCCCACCCTGTTATGTAACCATCACCACCCTCCCCACCGTCCAGCTCCCAGGCGTATTCTCTTCTTTCCAAACGGAGGCTCTGTCCCTGTGAAGCACTAATCCCCCATCCCTGCCCCCTGCCTCAGTACCCTCTCCTCTGCTTTCTCTCTCTCTCACTGGAATTCTATGTAAGTAGAATCCTCTGTGTAAGTAGAATCCTATGTAAGTAGAATCCTATCACACTTGGCCTCTGGTGTCTTGCTTATAGCACTTTTGCTGACAAAGTTGTTCAGGACTCTTTGCATCTTCAGTCTGAGAATTTTCTAGCCAGACGATCTTTTCCAGTAATGCCTTTGTTATGGGGTATTTGTGAGTAGAGGAGCACGGGGCACTTGCTGGACGGTGGCGGAAGGGCTCGAGGTGGGTACCACCCACCACAGCACCAGCCGTGTGGGCAGAGGCTGCGGCCACCTGCCCAGTCACCACAATCCTCGCTTCTGCGGGCACGAGCGCCTCGTGTTCGTGACAGCATCGCCGCCTCAGTAGGCGCTCTGCCCTTCTGTGGGTTGGAGCTTCCCCTGAGAGGAAGCTCAGTGTCTGGCCATGACGGCTGCTCCCTCGAGGCCGTGTCTCTGCGGTTCGCCGTGTGCCTCTTTGCACCGCATGGACCTGCCCGCGTGTCCACCTTCTCCTGGCCACAAATTCAGAGACAGGAAGCAGAACAGAGGTCACTGAGGGCAGGGGCTGAGGAGTCCAGGAGGGTCCTGAGGTTGGTGCAGGGACGACCCGAGGAGAGGTGGTCTGGGGAAAGTCAGTTACTGGACAGACCCTGGCCGTGGGAGCGCCAGAGGGTGCCCCAGGCTGGTCGCTCAGCCAACCAGGGTGTGGACTCACGGAAGAGCCCTAGGGCCGGAACTCTGTGGACTTGGTGCCCAGGAGCTTAAAAAGACCCCGAGAGAGACGAAGCTTGCGACCTCAGAGGGGGTGATGGGTGGGGCGGGGGTCCTGGGGGTGCTGGGCTCTGGATGAGGAGCCGGAGTCCACACCTGGTGGTCTCTGCTGGCCCTGCCTCCCGCTCCCGCGCTGTGGACGGTACCGGGCAGTGCCAGGCTTGGTCCCTGAGCTGATTCCCCCACCCGCTCCAAGTGGATGGCCCTCCCAGCCTCAGGGGTCATGCCCCTGAGTTCCTTTGTCTGAGAAAGGGGGGAAGCCAGTGTGGGGAAGACTAGGACAGAATGGTGGGAAGGCTGCCAAGTGCAGGCTGGGACCTGGCATCTGCTGGGTGGGGGGGGGGGGGGCAAGGGGGTGGGGGCAGGAAGGGAGCCCACTCCGTCCACAGGACAGAGAGCCTCCTCCCGGGCTGGCGCTGAGATTCTCAGACAGGGCCTCCAGGATCGGCTGCATCAAGCCGCCCGGGCGCCCAAGTGGAGAAGCTGAGGCTGGAGAGGGGAAATTGAGGCATGGGACGTCCAGCTCCCCTCCAGATCTTGAGTGGGCCTGACAGCGGTTCCCACCCATAATAAATGCCTGTGGAGATCAAAGCGCCTGGCTCCCGCCTGGCTTGTGGCCGGCACTCAGCGCATTCCAGCCGATGGTGTTACCCTGATACGGCACCCATCTCCTGCCATCTGGCTGAGCCCCAGGGGTCTGTTGCAATCTGCTAATCTTCAAGGCCGTCTTGGAGAAGGCTTAGGAAGAAAGAATTCAGTCCAGTGAAAGGATGTTGTGTGCTGAGCTGAGCGGAAAGGGGCAAGCTGCCTGGGTAGAGTGAGCTCCCCACCACCAGAGGTGTTCAAGCAAGGCGAGACTCACGTGCCTGGAGTGTGATGGGAGAGATTTAGTGTGGATGGTGGCGTTACTCTCAGGGGCCACAGAGACTCAGGCCCCTACCCTGAGGGCACAAAACAGACAAGTGAAAAAGTAGGCTCATAAATAACAGGAGGGTCTCACATAGTGATAAGCGCTGTGAGGAGACTGGAAAGTGAGTGATGTGATAAGATTGGGGCTATGTTTTACCATCGGGTATTTTCAGCTTTTGTCCAGTTGCTTGGATTAAGGTTTTCCTTTTTGCTTGTGAATTGTATTTTCTTTTTTCCCCAGCTTTATTGAGATGTTTAACTGTTCAGTCTGTGAGTCGTGCCCAACTCTTTGCGACCCCACGAACTGCAGCATGCCAGGCTTCCCTGTCCTTCACTATCTCCCTGAGTTCACCCAACCCATGTCCATTGAGTAGGTGATGCCATCCAACCATCTCATCCTTTGTCGCCCCCTTCTCCTCCTGCCTTCAGTCTTTCCCAGCATCAGGGTCTTTTCAAGTGAGTGGGCTCTTTGCATCAGGTGGCCAAAGTATTGGAGCTTCAGCGTTAGTCCTTCCAATGAATATTCAGGATTGATTTCCTTTAGGATTGACTGGTTTGATTATTGAGATATAATTGCCATATAATATCGTGTAGGTTTAAGGTATACGATATGATACTTTGATATACACATAAATAGCGAAGTGATGATTACAGTAAGGTTGGTTAACACGTCCGTCGGCTCGTATAGTTCTCGTTTTTTGTTCATTTGTGCTGCGAACATTTCAGATCTCTCATGGGAGTGCTCAAGTGTGTAACACAGTGCAGGTTTCTACAGGCACCATGCTGTGCATTAGGTCCTGGGACTTACTCGTCTTGTAACTGGAAGCTTGTGTCCTTTGACCAACATCTCTCTGTTCCTCTGACTGCTCACCTCGCCTCACCACCCACCCCAGTTCTCGGCGACCATTCTACTCTTTCTGTGAGCTTGGCTCTTTTAGATTCCATATGTAAGTTATATTAGAGTGTTTCTCTTTCTCCATCGGACGTATTTCACTTAGCGTAATGCTCTCAAGGTCCGCCCTGTTGTTGCAGATGGTAGGATTCCCTTCTTGTTTATGGTGAGTAATACTCCTGTGTGTGTGGGGTGTGTGTGTGTTGGGGGGAGGTGTGTGTGGTGTGTGTGTGTGTGGGGTGCTTTCTATATTTACCTGTCATGGACACTCCGGTTGCTGCTGTGTCTCGGCTTCTGTAAACAGTGCTGCTGTGCACATAGGGATGCATGCATGTTTTTGAGTTCGTGCTTATGTTTCTTTCAGATAAATGCCCAGAAGCGGGGTAGATGCGAGTTCTGCCCTTAGTGTACTGAGGAGCCTGCACACTGTCCAAGCTTGCCCCAGCTTGCATCCCCACCAGCAGTGTAGGAGGGCTCTCCCTTTTCTCCGCAGCTCCACCAACACCTGCTGTCTCTTGTCGTCTGGGTAATGTAACAGCCGTCCTGTCCGGTGTGAGGCGACAGCTCGTCGTGGTTTTGACTCACGTTTCTCTGATGACGAGTGATGTTAGCGCGTTGTCATACCTCTTGGCCACTTACGTGTCTTTAGAAAAGTCTCTCTTTTGGTCCTTTGCCTACTATGAAAATAATTTTTGATTTGCTGTTGACTTGGATGGGTTCCTTATATATTTCTTGTTAAGCCTCTTGTCACATATCTGGTTGTCAAATATTTTCTCCCGTTTCATAGATTGTTTTTTCATTTTATCGACTGCTTCTTTGGCTGTAAAGAGTCTTTTTAGTTTGACGTAGTACCGTCTGTTCACGTTGGCTGCTGTTGCCTGCACTTCTGGCGTCATTACCAAAAATTGTTGCAAAGACCACTGTTCAGGATCTTTTCCCCCTATGGTTTCTTCTAGGAGTTGCATGGTTTGAGTAAATCGTTTTGAGTTGATTTTGGTATATGCTGTGAGCTAAGAGTCCAGTTTAATTCCGTGGATTTTATTTCTGAAGAAGCCTCTCTTTATCCTAAAGTTATTTCCTTAGGTTTTTTTCTAACACTGCCCTTATAGATGTGGAATTTATTTTTATGTGTGATGTGGGGCAGATACCAACACCAGACATTCGATCCTTTCCCCACTGGGTGTGAATGCCACCTTTATCATATACTGAATTCCCACGTACAGACAGTGCTGTTTCTGAGTTTTATTTTGTTGCATTCATTTGTTTGTGTTTTTAATTTTTAAAACTTTAAGGTATGCTCCTCTTTATTTCTTTTCATGGATTTTCTTGGGGTATTCTTAAGACATATCCTCTTTGGGATGAAATTTAGAATCAACTTGATAAGTTTCATGATGAACTGTTTTGGACCTCTGGGATTCCACTGAAGCTGTAGATTAAGTAAAGGAAAATGGACATCTTTAAGGTATTTAATCTTCTCATCTAAATACATAGTGTACATTTCTAACAGAGTATATGGTTATATCTGTGGTGGTTGTTCAGTCACTAAGTCGTATCCGACTCTTTGCGACCCCCTGGACTGTAGCACGCCAGGCTCCTCTGTCACCCACTGTCTCCTGGAATTTTCTCAAATTCATGTCCATTGAGTTGGTGATGCTCTCCAGCCGTCTCATCCTCTGCTGCCCTCCTTCTCCTTTGGCCTTCAATCAAGGTCTTTTCCAATGAGCTGGCTATTACCTATGAGGCAATTTTTTTCCTTCACATAGATTTAGTGTGTTTGCTATAGATTTCTTTCCAGGTTTCTTTCTTTTTAGTGTGGGACTTCTTTTGTTTTACCTTTTCTATTTAATTGTTGCTGCTGCTAAGTCACTTCAGTCGTGTCCGACTCCGTGTGATCCCATAGACGGCTGCCCACCAGGCCTCCCTGTCCCTGGAATTCTCCAGGCAAGAACACTGGAGTGGGTTGCCATGTCCTTCTCCAATGCAGGAAAGTAAAAAGTGAAAGTGAAGTTGCTCAGTCGTGACCCCATGGACTGTAGCCCACCAGGCTCCTCCGTCCATGGGATTTTCCAGGCAATAGTACTGGAGTGGGGTGCCACTGCCTTCTCCTTAATTGTTGCTGGTGTATGGTAAAGCCACTAATTTGTATGTGTTGGTTTTTTTCTACCAAATAATGAGAATAATTAGTATTCATTTTAGTACTGTGTTAACATTGATTCCTTTGGACTTTCTAGAGAAATGAAACCATAACATCTGCAGAGAATGACACTCATGTCTTCTTTTCTAATGTTTCTGCCGTCTTTTTTGTCCTTGCTTTATTGTGTCTGCTAGCATCTCTCAGACAGCGTTAAACAGGAGGATTAGTGGATACTTTCCTGCCTACAGTGGGGCACGTGTCTGCTGTTTCACCACTGGGCGTGATGTTACTCGTTTTGGTAGACACTGATTTTCAGGAATGTTTTGCATGCCTCCTGGTGCCTCAGAACAGCCTTCAGGTTGATGTCAAAGCTTACTGCCCCTGCTTTCAGAAGGGAAACTGAAACTCAGGAGAGCTCGGTGACTTGAAATGCACGCTACGCCAATGACACAGATGGTTCTTAGGGAGCTCTCTGTCGCCAGGACCTTGCAGGCTGCTGGCGTGTCTTGGTGCCTTTCTTCCTCAGCCCTGCTGGGTTCTGTGAACTGCTCAAGGACATTTAGAGGTCCTCGTAGGCTTTGGCAGCTGTGCAGCTGTGGGTTTGCTTAACAGAGCGGGACGCTAAGTCTTCAGGGAAGAGAGATGACCGTGCACAGTAGCCCTGAGTCGTGGATCCAGGTGCAAAGTTATTCTGTGAAGCTGTGCTGCTCCTCAGCACGCACGTAGGCATCCAGGTTGGGCTTCGTCTTTGAATGTCATTTGTTTTCAGACCGCGGAGGCAAATGCTTGCGTCAGTTACCTCCCTCATTTCCTGGTTCCTTATCATCTTAGCAAGACTCTCTTGTTTTATTTATTTATTTATTCCTATTTATTACCAACTCGATGAAGATGAGTTTGAGCAAGCTCTGGGAGTTGGGGATGGACACGGAGGCCTGGTGTGCTGCACTCCACGGGGTCGCAAAGCGCTGGACACGACTGAGCGCCTGAACTGAACTGATCCTCTTTCCCCAGGGCCACCTCTCCCTCCATCTCAGCCTAGGCAGCGGTTCTCCTCGGTCTGTCCGGGTTGGCTCTTTTGCTTTTATGTGTTCCCGCACAGCGTACACTTGTGATTTGCACGCAGCCTTCTCAGTGCCTGTCCCGCCCAGTGCTCTGATCCCTGCTGCTGCTGGTTGCCGTGGGTATTTGTGTCCAGGTTCACAGTGTCATGCACACATCTCGCCTGCTGCTTCTGACGGCTGTGGGGTCCTCCGTGGAGGACGTCCCCATGTTCTGTCCACGACTCCTACAGTGACGAGCACTCCGGCTGCCTCCTCACCACGGGCATAAGCCTCACTGAAGCGAGCGTCCTCGAGCTGGTGGAATGTGGGTCTGTGCGATGATGACTGTCCTGCCGTAGACACTGAGGGCAGGACCGCTGGGCCCGGGACGCCGATGTGCCTAACTGTGTCCGAGGGGACAGGTCTCCACCCAGACTGGCTGCTGTGGTCACCTCTTCCGTGCCCAGGGCACCAGGGCTCCCGCCTGTGCCTGGCGTTCATCACTGTTTCCCATTTTTCTGGTTTCACAGATACTCTGCTTTGGAGGTTGGTTTTTTTCATGTTTATTTCTGGGAGGTTACTGTATTTCTCAGTAGCAACTCTGTCAGTGTAGACGCTCCAAAAACACCTCCTAACCTGTCAGCAGTCTGCTGTATTTGTCCACGGAGTTCTTGGTTATTCAGGGAATGTTAATTCTGAGGTAGGAAAAGGCATCCATGTTTTAACCTGTGGTCTGTGCCTCTAAGACCTTCTCCCAAGCCCCAGCTCCTCCCGCCCTCCCCAGTCATCACACCCGTCCTCCCCAGGACCTTTTCCTGATGATGATGCCGCTGCTCACCTGTTGGTATCTCATCTGGTCCCTCAGAGGCAGAGTCTGGGTCAGAGGTTCTTGGGCACTTTGTGGTTCGTTTGGTGAAACTGCCCAAGGAGGGGACCGGGGAAGGAGCTGATGATACTCCTGGTCCCACTGGGCTGTCCCCTTGGAGACAGAATGGGTCTGTGAACCCCGCCTAGCCGGCTCCCCCAGGATGGACTTACCCGCCCAGGCAGCTCTGCAGATACAGTCGTGCTTGCGAGCTGTGGGCTGGCGGCGGCCTGCGTGGGCAGCAGCAGGTGGGCGAGGCCCCTGCCCAGCGATGGATGGGGATCTGGCCAGGCGCCAGCAGCCTCCGTACCTGCTGGGCCTGCACACTTGGGCACCGTGGGCCCCCTCCGGGCACTGACTCTGCTTGCGTGGCCGCCCATAGTGTCTACGAAGGACCTGATCGAGACGTGCTGCGCGGCCGGGCAGCAGTGGGCCATCGACAGCGATGAGTGTCTGGACATCCCTGAGAGCGGCGCCGAGGGCGACGCATGCAGGTAGGGGCGGGAGCCGGCTCCGCGCCCCGTGTCCCCACCCCGGACCCCGCGCTGCCCCGGGAGCCCGCTGCCCACATCAGGTGCCCGCCCTGTGTCCCCACCCCGGACCCTGCACTGCCCCGGGAGCCAGCTGCGCACGTCAGGTGCCTGCAGGCGCTCTCCAGGTGTGGGGGCTCTGACTGTGTGCAGACTGGCGGCTGACCGGTCAGAAGTGGGCAGCTGGAGCAGGTGACGGACCCGCCGTCACCCGGGAACAGCTGGCTGCTTCCCTGACCAGGTGCTGCTCCTGGGCCCTGCTCAGCCTTGAGCCTTGATCGCTCCTTCTGACGGCTGTTCTCAGCAAAGGAAGGCTTTTCACTCGTGCCCTCCCTGGGCCAGGCCCAGGGGATGTCCTCTCAGACATTCACCCTCTTTATTCCTGGGATGCGCCATCTCGTCCAGCCTGCTCCTCTTTCTACACAAGGTTCAGAGAGGGCAGATGATTCACCCCGAGCCACACAGCTCACTGGAGACTGGCCTGGGTTAGATCCCGTGCTTCCTACTGCCCGGTGGCTCAGATGGAAAAGGATCTGCCTGCTCTTCTGACCAGCACACACACGTCCCTGCTGCCCACCCACCATGCCTCTGCTGGGTGCTGACCCGCTCAGTTGCGCCCACTGTGTGCCACCCCATGGACTATAGTAGCCCACCTCGCTCCTCTGTCCATGGGATTCTCCAGGCAAGAATACTGGAGCGGGTTGCCGTGCCCTCCTCCAGGGGATCTCCCCGACCCAGGGATGGAACCCGAGTCTCTTACCTCTCTTGCATTGGCAGGGGGGTTCTTTAGCCATTGAGCCACCTGGAAAGCCCTCTGTTAGAAATATGCAAATTCTAGCCTCGCCCCTTGGCTTTCGGGC
Source organism: Tragelaphus eurycerus (assembly GCA_935064755.1). Lineage (NCBI taxonomy): Eukaryota > Metazoa > Chordata > Mammalia > Artiodactyla > Bovidae > Tragelaphus > Tragelaphus eurycerus. The sequence goes on along the minus strand of CAKXYN010000001.1, from coordinate 76,686,100 downwards.
TGCCTAGGAGTTAGGGCGTGCGGTGTTCATGAGTCGTGAACCTAGCGGTCTAGTGCTTGCTTTTATCCCTCCTGTGATGGGGACCTCACTACTTCACAGGCAGCCATTTCTGTCACCGGGTGGCCCTTGCTGGGACACGGCCTTCCTCAAGCGAGGCTGAAGCCTGCCTTTTCATCCCCCAGTCTTGGGTGCCGGTCCATCGGCTCTCTCAGCCCCATGGTTACTAGAGGCAGGACCAGGGACCCTGACCTCCACCATTGGTCAGGGACGCCGAGCCCAGAGCCCCGTGGGGCCCAGGCCTCAGTCACCCTGGTTAGGCTGAGAACAGAGCTCATGTCGCTCGGTGGGGATGTGCCGTCTGGCTGCTGCCCCGGCGCCAGCAGGGACCCCGCCCCGCAGTGGACCTCGGCTGGCTTTCCTTCCCTGAGCCGGGCGTCTTCCGCTGGGAAAGCGGGGTCCCTGGAGGACGGGGTGCTGGGTGGGGCTGAGGCGCGGCTGTGTTGCAGGACGGCCCAGAAGCACTGCTGCGTGTCCTACCTGAAGGAGAAGAGCTGCATGGCCGGCGTGTTGGGCGCCAAGGAGGGTGAGGCCTGCGGGGACGAGGACAACGACACCTGCGGCGTCTCCCTGTACAAGGCAAGCTGCCCCGGGGCACTCAGCCCGAGCCCGCAGGTCCTTGAGGGCAGAGGGAGCGGGCAGGCTGTGGGCTCACTCCTGGGGGCGGCCCTGCACCTACATAGGAGACACCACCAGTTAGCCTTGGACCCATTCATTTGGGAATACTGACGGAGCACCAGTGTGTGTCGGGCCCTGTGTTGTGCATTAACAACACTGAAATGGCTCACACGAGATCCCCTGCCCTCACAGGGCTTTCTTTTTCTTTTTTGGTCTGTGTGTAGCTGCTCTAAGCCAGTGGCTTTGCTGCCTAGGTCTAGGATGGCCGTCACTTGGGACAAAGTTTCTCTGCTCCGTGTGGTCCCAATGTCCAGCGGGCTAGCTTGGGCTTGTTCAGGTAGTGGCTGGGCAGGTCTCCAACAGAGGAAGTAGAGGTGTGTGAGGCCTTTTGTGGCCAGAAGACCACTCCGTCACTTCTGTCTCCTCTTGTTGGCTGAAGCGAGTCATGAGGCACAATCAAGAGACTGGGAAACGAACCCTCTCTTTCAACAGGAGAGTCAGCACTATGACACTGCAAAGACGGAGGAGACGGTGAAGAGTGAACAGCTGGGGCTGCTATTGCGATCAGTCTGCCACAGTAGTTTAAACAAATTAAAGGCTTTGATTTTGGAGGCAGGCAGGCTGGCACAGTGAATCTAAAAAATATTTTTGAGCACCCAAGCTTCTGTATTTCTACTTGATCCTTTTTAGCTTGTAGTTTCCATCTTTAAGGTTACCTCATGACACAAGATAGCTGCTAGAGCTCCAGCCATCACATCTGTTTCAGAAAGGAGGAAGTAGGAATGTAAAAAGATGTGTTTTCAAGTTGAGTTAACCCCAATTAAGAGCTCTCCTGAAAGCTTCACCCAGAGACTCCTATCTCTTAACTTCAAGGGGCCATGGGAAGGACTGTCTTTTAGGCAGCCAGAATAGAATTGGAGTCTGCTAGCAAATATGGGGGCAGTTAATGGGTGTGGCCAGAGGTTAACTTGTAGTTCTTTTCATAAGAAGTTATTTATGATTTATTAAAACACACTTGCACTAGCTGAGCCAGACACAGGACATGGGGACAGGTGGCACGTCTGTCCCTGGAGAGCATGTCCTGGGCAGAAGAAACAAGAGGAGGGTGGAATCAGTCCATCCTCTGAGCCTGGGGACCCAGAGTGGGTCTCGTGGGCCCTCAGGCCGTGGGGAAGGCAGGTGGGGAAGGCGTGTGGGCTGGGCAGTGACCATCTATCTCTCTCCAGCAATGCTGTGACTGCTGCGGCCTGGGGCTCCACGTGCGGGCTGAGGGCCAGGCATGCACGTCCAACCCCAACCTTGGGTACCCCTGCAACCACGTCATGCTCTCCTGCTGTGAGGGCGAAGACCCCCTCATTGTGCCCGAGGTCCGCCGGCCTCCAGAGCCTGCGGCCGTACCACGGAGAGGTGGGTGCTGCCCCCCAAGCCAGGCATGCGGGCTAGAGGGTGACGGGGGACAGCTGCTGGGGCTTCTAGACAGGGCTGGTGCCCTCTGGCCTTCTGTGGGGACCTTGGTCCCCTTCCCAAGGTCCGTTCTGGACAGAGTTCTTCTGCGGCTTCCGATGATAGACTCCTATTATTTTCAAGATGGTGGTCTCATTCGCTTTTCTATTTAACCATCCATTCTGCACAACTGCGAACCACCCATCTCCCTCTGCTCTCTGCCCACCCACCCTCCAATTTGCTTTTTCACCTACACATCCATACTTCTTCCTCCCCATCCACCCATCCGTTTCACCCAGCCCCCGCCAATCCTGGTCCATCTTTCTACCACTCATTCCCTCATCCTCTCATCCACCCACCGCTCCATCCATCCACTGAGCCAAACACTCACCTCTCCATCAACCTGTTCATCTACCTGCTCATCCACTTAACCGTCCATCTACCCACCCACCCACCCCTCCATCCATCCATCCACCCCTCCGTCCATTCATCCATCCATCCGTCCACCCATTCCTCCATCCATCCACCCCTCCATCCATTCATCCATCCATCCATCCGTCCACCCATTCCTCCATCCATCCACCCCTCTGTCCATCCGCCCCTCCATCCTACATCATGCTGTCTCAGCTGAGCACATGGAATGTTCTGGGAAGGACCTGATCAGATTTCCTAAGGGCCTGTGGTGTGGTCTCAGCCACTCGCTGGGGCCAGCCTGGCTCTCATCATGAGCACGGACCCCCGCCCCAGTTTCAGAGGCAGAGCTGGCGAGCCGGGAGGCCCTGTCACTGGGCACGGAGACCGAGCTGCCCAACAGCCTGCCGGGCGACGACCAGGACGAGTGCCTGCTCCTCCCGGGGGAGCTGTGCCAGCACCTGTGCATCAACACCGTGGGCTCCTACCGCTGCGCCTGCTTCCCTGGCTTCTCGCTGCAGGATGACGGCCGCACCTGCCGCCCAGGTAGGAACCCACAGTTGCCAGAGGTCCCAAGCAATCAGTTTGTGAGCCCAGGCAGATGGCTCCCTCCTGGAGCTCCATCTACAGGGGAGCCCCAGCACCCTGCCCTGGATTCAAGCTCAGGGCCAGGACCGGGGCCACAGAGGAGGCCCCCATGTCCCCAGACTGTGTCCCCAGCACTGGGCCCGCAGAGGTCAGGCCCCAGAACCTGGTCCAGGAGGACTTTCTCCCTGCCAGCTTCCAGGGTAGAGTCATCTGAATCTAGAGACCCTTTCCCCTCCCTGCCCCTGACTCTAATTAGCTGTGAGATGGATCTTGCCTGAAATGTGTTCCTCTCTGAGCCTCTGTTTCCTCTGCCTTGGGATTGGGGGTGCGGGGTGTGTGTGTGAAATGAGCCATCCCCACTTGACTGCCCGAGTGACACCTGTAAGGGCCTGAGGTTGACTGTAGACATGAGACCCCCTCACTTGTTTGCCCTGCCCGTGACAGATGGTGGCTCCCCCAAGCCGGAGGCCCCCGAGGAGTCTGCCCAGAGGCCCGAGTCCGCCCGGGTGGCCCCCAACACCATCGCGTTGCCCGTGCCGCAGCCCAACACCTGCCAAGGTAAACCCAGCCACGGGCAGGCAGGGAGCCCTCCGGGGCTGGGCGTGAGCAAGGTGGCCCTGCCAAGGGGTGCTTCTGCTCGGGGAGGTTGGCTGACCTCGCTGTCTGCGCTGTGAGAGGTGAGCTGGGGGACACGGCCTGGGACGAGTGTGTGGGGCCCCCGGACGGCCCATCAGCTGCTTTCAGGCTCAGTTTCTGTAAAACCGAGAGCATAGAATCCCCGCCTGCCCAGGCGCCGTACAGCCTGTACTCAGCAACGCACAGCAAGTTCTCTGCATCCTCCCCTCCTCCCTCCTCGTCTGCTTCTCCCGGCATCCCTGGTACTTGAGGGAGGGCTGGGTGATGGTGGCAGAGCCCAGACCCCAGCAGGGTGTGAGCAGGGAGGGGAGACCTTGTGGAAAGGGTCGGGACTGGGGTTCCCCGGCTCCGGGCTCCTCCGCATGTAGGCTGGAGCCGGGGTGCTGGGCCGGGTGATCTCCTGGCAGACAGTAAGGAGTCTGCCTGCAGCGCAGGAGACCCAGGCTCAATCCCTGGGTTGGGAAGATCCCCTGGAGGAGGGCATGGCAGCGCACTCCAGTAGTCTTGCCTGGAGAATCCCAGGGACAGAGGAGCCTGGTGGGGCTGCAGTCCATGGGGTTGCGAAGAGTCAGACCCGACTGAGCAGCTAATTCGTCCACTTTTCTGGCAGACAACGGGCCCTGCAAGCAGGTCTGCAGGGTCGTCGGGGACACGGCCATGTGCTCCTGCTTCCCTGGCTACGCCATCATGGCGGACGGCGTCTCCTGTGAAGGTGAGTCCCCGCCGCCCACCGCACACGTGAGCGGGCCCCACACAGGGGAGGCGGTCCAGGGCTGAGCCCCGCTGTGCCGAGAGCGGGGAGCGGGCGTGGCTGCCGTGACCGCCGGCGGCACGGGGAGCGGCTGAGACCGCTGCCTCACCATGTGCCAGGGGCGCATGCAGCCCCGCTGCCCCCTGGAGCCGGCCTTCCCAAACCTGAGTGTGCAGCCGGTCCCCTTGGGGCCTGGGACCACACTGATCCTGGAAATGCCGCCTGGCCCTAGGGATCTGACTCAGTAGGTCTGGGGAGGGGCCCGAGTCCCCCTGGGCCCCACCTCTGATCGGCTCTGTCCTTGAGGGTCACCCTGCGTGAGTGGCCTGTCTTGGCTTGTGACCACCTTGCCCCTGTAATGGTGAGCACTCCAGACTCTGAATCCAGCAATCTGAGTTCGTGTATCGGTGGGACCTTTCTGTTAGCCCCGCTGGTGGCTCAGACGGTAAAGAAACTGCCTGCAACACAAGAGACTTGAGTTCAATCCCTGGGTTGGAAAGATCCCCCGTGGGAATGCACAGCAACCCGCCCCAGTATTCTTGCCTGGAGAATCCCCATGGGCGGAGGAGCCTGGCGGGCTACAGTCCCTGGGGTTGCAAAGAGTTGGACACGACTGAGCGCCTAACACGCCTCCTCTCACTCACAGCCCCTGTTCCAGCCATGGGTGGAGCCAGGACAGCAGGCAGTGCCTCCTGCTGGCCGCCCTGGGGAGCACGGCCGGGGCGGGGGTGGCCCAGCTGGGGGGCCTGCTCTCAGAAACCAGGGAGGGGTGTGGGTGTCCGTGACGCTGCCTTCACAGAGGGGCTGGAAAGGGTCTGGAAGCGCGTCCCTTTCTCACCTGTGAGCCTGCTCAGTCTGGGTCTCGTCCTGGTGCGAGGGGTCTGCCCTGTGGGCTGGGCCCGCCCTCTGTCAGGCGGGGTCATCAGGGCATGGTGCCCACAGTGAACATCACCTGGAGCCCCTCCATGTCTGGAGGCGGCGTGGGCACAGAGCGAGCCGATGGTGTCGGAGATGCTTTAGTTCACGTTCAGGAGCCATGACGCTGGTGGGGGTCCTGGGGGGTTACGTCTGTCTGGGAAAGACCCCCATCCCTGTCAGCAGCCAAAACCTGCCTCCGGCCGCTTGCCCGAGACCGTTGTGGTGTGGGCGGAAACCATCCTTATGCTCAGAAAGGGCAGGAGACTTGCCCAGGTGCATAGCACGGCGGTGCCTGGCAAGCCTTTCTCTAGGTGGTGGAGGCTAAGCTGGCTCTGCTCCGTCTTCCGGGACCTGTGTCTTTCCTGGGCTCGTGTCCCTGCTCCTCCAGGCCCCCGCTTCTCTCTGCAGGGCCCCCAGCGGTGAAGGCTGTGGTGTCCAGCTCAGGCGGTGCATGCGAGGGTGTTCCGTGGGTGCAGCCTGTCCTGCAGGGGAGTCCTGCTGGGCTCCATCCTGTTTAAAATCATCCACCAGGTGACCAACAGTGACAGCTCAAGAATTGTTTTCAAGTGTCCAAATTTCAGGTTTTTCTCGGATCTTTATAATATCCGAGCCTGCAGCCCCAATTCCCCTTTGGACAGAGCACAGGCTCAGCAGTGCCCACGGAGCCCCCTTGGCCCCTGCTCCTGTGGGTGTCCCCAGCCTGGCCCCCTACGCACTCAGGTTTGCAGCCCCCAGCATCTGTGACTCCCCTGGCCGCCCATGCAGCTGGAGTGTCTCCGGAGCATGGGTTGGGGACAGCCTCTGGTCCCGCCCGCTGTGTTACCCTAGGCAGGCTGTCTGCCCTCTCTGAGCTTCACCTGGCCACCTGTCCTTACCAGAGCTCCTGCTCCCTCATCTTTTGACTACACAAACTCAGACTTGGGCCCAAAGCGCAGAGGGGCCGCTGATGGATGGGCTGAGAGGCCCCGGGCAGCTCCCTGCCCCTCTGGGCCTCAGTTTCCCCATCTGTCCCTGGAGGCCACGCCTCTCTAACGGCCCTTCTGTTTCTCCTCCCGCGACGTATCACTAGACCAAGACGAGTGCCTGCTGGGCGCTCACGATTGTAACCGGCGACAGTTCTGTGTGAACACCCTGGGATCCTTCTACTGTGTCAACCACACAGTGCTCTGTGCTGAGGGCTTTATCCTCAACATGCACAGGAAGTGCGTGGGTAAGCCGGAGCCCCGCCCACCGCCACGCCCCCCGCTCTGCTCCACGCCGCGCCCGCCATGCCCGCAGCCACGTGCCAAAGGGCCCGACCTTTGCATGTGAGCCCTCAGCACGGCCCCCACGCTCCATGTCCTGCCCTGCTTCTCCACTGACCCCCGGGGAAGCCGCTGTCCCCAGGGATGGGCCTGAGTCAGAGCTGGAACCGAGACGTGACCCGGCTGCTCACTGAAGAGGGGGCGTTGAGACGGGCAGGCAGCAGGACAGGATGTATGGGGCTCGGGGGCAGGGAGGGCGGGCTTCAGAGCAGGACCGCCTGGTATCTCCGTGGTCTTGAGCTTCCTCTTGGGCCTCTGTTCCATCATCTGTGAGAAGGGGGTGCTCAGAGCACTGCTCCCCCTTTGGCGATTATGTGACGTGTGTGTGGCGTAGCCAGAACGCCAGGCACAGCGAGCACGTGACTTCTGCTGAAGTTATACTTCAGTGGGGCCAAAATCCCTTCCGAGGCAAATGGATGGAGCTGGGGTCCGGATGGTCCGGGGCTGTATACCCCAGCTGGGTGTGGGTGTTCATTTGCTGTGTGACCCTGAGCCGTGGCTGCCCGGGCAGCTGGTCTCCCATGGCTGGAGCGGGGTGGTCTGAGGTTTTCTCGAAGGAAACATCAGGGACCTGACCAGAGAGGGACCCAGGGCAGCAGAGCATGGGGCAGACTGGGAAATGCCATGGCAGGGGCACAGGCCGAGGGGGAGGCCGTTCCAGCCGGCGGCGTCTGGACACCCTCCCTGGAGAAGGTGGCATGGGCACGGGGCGCCAGGGATGGCAGGGACACGGGAGATGAGGAGAGCACGCGGGGAGGAAGAGCAGCGGCAGGAAGCATGTGGAGGTGGGAACGGCTTGCGCCCAGACCCCCCGCCCGTTGTCTCTGTGCTTGGGGACCATGCCCAGCTTGGGCATGTCCTCTGCCTCACCCACCACCGCTAGGCAGCTGTGTGGCCACTGCAGACATGTTTGCCCTCCGGCCCCCAGCCACGGGCACAACATGAGCCCTGCGGAGCCTGCTTGTCGGCAGCTCCTCCCGTCTGGGTCGTGTATGTGTGTGTGTGTGGGAGGATGGTCCGCGGGGCCTGCCAGCATCCTCCCAGGATGCGGTATGCAGGTTTTCCTCATGGTCCGGACAGATGACTTTGTTCTCAAAGGGGCTGCCGAGGGGCTGGAAAGCGGGTTTTGGGGTTAAAGAGCAGAGGTGCCTCCATTCAGCAAGGTTTATGGTCGTTCGCTCAGTCTCTCCCTCCGTGTCATCCTGCCTGGACTCCGGTCTCCTCGTCATCCTTGTTCCACACACGTGTTCATCTCGTCCGTGAGCACTCACTCATTCTTTGCATCACCTGTCTGTCCACAAACGTGTGTTCCGTGGTTCATTTGTAAGCTCCAGGCGTGTTCTGTTAACCTCTGCTGGTGAGACGGGAGATGGGTGCCCGGGTGAAGAGTGGCCTCTGCAGCCAGACCACCTGGGTTCAAGCCCTGGCTCTGCCACTTTCTACTTGTAGGACCCAAGACCAGTCGTTTAATCTCTCTGAGACTCAAGTTTCTTCACCTGTGAAAAGAGAAATAGCATCCACCTCCAAGGGTCACTGTGCTGCTCAGATGAGTCCGTGTAAAGAACTTGCTAGAGTTTGATGTCATAATAATGATTCAGCAAACGTGTTACACTGAGGCAGCCTGCATAGGTAGTGAGCTCCCCATCGCTGGAGGTATGTAAGCCAGAGTGGGACAGGACTGAGCAGTGCCGAGTCCAGAGGACTTCTGACGGGCTGGCGACCTCTGTGGGGGACCCCCTGTGCTTTTCTGTTGGCCCGTTGTGCCCTGTCCTTTGAGGACGGTCGAGGGCCCTGGGGAACAGTGTTCCAGGTGGGCCGGGCTTTGGGAAGATGGGAGCCCCGGCTGTGCGGCCCACTCTGTGGGGGTGAGGAAAGGGCTGGGCACTCCGGGCTCTGTTCTTGTTGCCACGTGCAGGCCGTGGTCCAGTCATATCCCCTCTGTGAGACCTAGTTCCTTGGCTGGGAAGGAGTGTTCAGGGTCATGGAAGGGCATTTCCTCTAAGCCAGCGGTCTGTACCCTTTTTGGCACCAGGGACTGGCTTTGTGGAGACAGGGTTTCCACAGGGAGGAGGGGGATGGCTCGGGTGGTAACGCGAGTGATGGGGAACGGCAGTAGAGCGGTGTCCACTTGCCCACGGCACACCTTCTGCTGCGTGGCCCGGCTTCTAACAGCCCGCAGACTGGTGGGGTTGGGGGCGCCTGCTCTAATCACCGGATCCCTAGTGAGCCGTGCAGTCAGCGGTGTCTGCTGTGATCCCTCAACATGCTTCCTCCCGGGCTCCGGAGCAGGGTGGGGACTAGGGGGCAGGGCGGCTCCTGACCCATGACGTTTCTGGGGTCCTGAGGAAGTGTCAATCCAGTCTGTAAATCAGAAGTCTCTATCTCGCTGAGCCAAGCCTTTCTTGGAAACTGTGGGTCCAGAATCCCCTTTTCTTCTCCCTCATCCCCACCCAACCAGACTTGGCTCGGCTTATACACCAGTTGGCTCACCTGGGAATTTGGGAGCATTTCTTTTCTGGTGGCTCAGAAAATAAAGAATCCATCTGTGATGCAGGAGACATGGGTTCGATCCCTGAGTTGGGAGACGGGAAAGGCTACCCACTGCAGTATTCTGGCCTGGACAATCCCATGGACCGAGGAGCCTGGTGGGCTACAGTCCTTGGGGTCACAGAGTCAGATATGGCTGAGTGACTAACACACTCTTGCCCCACAGCCTGGTAGCCCTCCTCTCCACCTTGTCCCCGTCCTGCTTGTAGGATCAGCTCTAATCTCAGTGTCCCCCAGAGCCACCCTGACATTCCAGCCCCCTAGCAGGTGGTGCTTCTGAGACCGTGCCGTCTTCCTCCACAGTGTCTCCACCCGCCTGTCCCCTCTCCCCTGCCAGCTCGGGGTAGCCCCCACGCGGCTAGGCCACCTGGGCTTAGCACAGAATAGGTGCTCGTTGAGGTGTGTCCAGGGAATGAAGCCATCAGCAAGGACTGCTGCACCTCCGCTGCCAGGTGGGGTCGGCACGTGGTGTCATCCGTGCGTGCTTAGCTCCCACCTTTGGGATGTCTGCGTTGATCACCGCTCTGGGTCCCCTCTGCCCTCCCCAGGGCTACTTCTCCCTCCTTTGCGGGCATCTCCCCACCACCTGCTCCCACCAGGTGTCGGTCCCAGGCCTCTTCCGTGCCTGTCCTGTTCCCCAGCTGACCTTAGCATCCACCACTCCCAAGTTCCCAGCTTCACTAAGACCCATTCTGTGAACTCTGAGGCAGGACTCCAGCTGGCCCTTGACCCTCAAACTCAGTGTCACCTCCAGGGCTCCCAGCCTTCCTCTGTGAGCTGCTCCCCTCAGCTGGCCCCATCCTCAGCTGCCCAGCTTCTTGGCCAGGAAGCTTTGGCAAGACCCCTTGGCTTCTTTGTTTCCTCTCTCCTTCATCTCATCCGTCATAGATCTGTTGCTTTGACATTCACATTGTTTTCAGAACGTGACTGCGTCTCCTCGCCTCCGTGGGTGGCAGCCTCAGCCCCTTCATCTCCTATTCTATGAACCCCTCATCCTGGAGTGTTCACACTCAGCCAGGGGCCCCTGTTACAAACAAGTCAGTCCACTCTCCTCCTCTGCTGGAACCCTCGATGGCTCCCCCACCCCCCCCCCCGGTCTCCTGATCATCTCCTCTTCCCACACCGCACCATCTGGACCCTACCCTGAACCTGCCCCCTCTGCCTGGGATGTGTGTTTAGCTCATCCTGGGTCTCTTCAGATGATTGCTCAAGTGCCCTCTGCCCTGATGACCCTTCGTGCCCCACACTCCTGGTCTCCTCCACCCCACTGTTTCTTCCATAAGACTCCAGACCACCCTCCCTCTTAGATCTGTCTGCTGGGCGTCCTCTTCTGAGTGTGCCCCATGGCAGGGCTCCTGTCTGTCTTGTTCACCAGGTACCCTGGGGCCAAGCACAGTGCTGCTGGCACCAGACACGTGCTCCATAAATCTTTGTTGAATGGGTGGTGGCACAGAGCCTGCTGCTGTGTAGCAGGCGAGCACCTTGAGGGTGGGGTTGGTTGGCTGGTTTCATCCCCGGGACTACCCCGCAGCCCCTGACGGCCTGGCCCTCCCCGCAGACATCAATGAGTGCGTGACAGACCTGCACACGTGCAGCCCCCGTGAGCACTGCGTGAACACGGTGGGCTCCTTCCACTGCTACAAGGCCCTGACCTGCGAGCCAGGCTACAGGCTCGAGGATGGCGAGTGTACAGGTGAGGAGGGCTGGCTGCAGGCCCTGCCCCTCCCCGTCCCGCCCCTACCCCTCCCCTCCCCGCCCCGCCCCGCCCCTACCCCCTCCCCTCCCCGCCCCGCCCCTCACCCTGTCCAGCCCTGCCCACTTACCCTGCCCCCCCAACCCCTTAGCTTGCTCTGCCCCGCCCCCTCGCCCTTCTCCGCCCCGCCCCACCCCACGTCCCCACCCCACCTCCCCACCCCACCTCCCCTCCCCACCCCCCCACCCCTCCCCCGGGCCGCTCAGAGCTTGCTCCCTCAGGAAAGTTCCAAGCTCCAGGATTTCTGGCCCGTTAAGAGACCCCACAGATGATGGTCTTTGGGGGCAGAGGTGGCCTCCAAACTGGTAGCGAGGGGGAGGGGCGAGGTAAACGTGTCCGGGTCATGTTACTCTCCTCTTTATGCCTCCGTTCCCACAGAAAGATCGTTTCTGTCCTTTTTAACCAGAAGATTCTAACCTCAGAAGGGAGAGAAGTTCTGCGGAGCCATTTCAACAGCTGCTTCCGTTTATGGGCTCGGCAGGGTTCTGGGTGGTGGGGGTGCTGTGGGGGCGTGTTTATCTGTCTGGTCTCTTGACCAGGGAGGCAGGGGCTCACGGGCACACTAGGATGGCAGGGCTGGCTGGGTTTTGCTTTAGTTGGGGGTCCAAAGAGGCCAGCCCCCTGTGGGGGTGACGTCGAGGCAGGAAGCTACAGAATGCAGAGCCCCTGGGAAGGGTGCCAGGAACACAGGTGCCAGCCCTTGGGGAGAGGGGAGGAGGGGGCCTTGGTGCAAGGAGCAGAGGGGAGTCTTGGCTGGGGGCACACTGCCAGTGGAAGGAGGGTGCTGGGTTGGCAGGCCCAGGCAGGCAAGGACTTGGGAGTCTGTTTCACACATGATGGGTGACAGGTTATTTACACGTCCAGGAAGATGTCACCCAGGAGGTGAGACCCAGAGCAGTGCTCCATTGTTGCAAGCCCAGAAAATTTTGATGGGAAGCGACTCTGAGGTTGGGCATGAGCTCAGGGAAGTGACTGAACACACGCAGACCAATGGCGAGCCCCCTTTAGAGAACCCTGACTCCTGGGGAGCGGTCTGGCTCCCTGGACGCCCGGCACCCCTGGCCCTCTGCTCCCAGGGCATCCTTAGACCAGAGTGGCTGGGCAAAGGCTGTGTCCTCAGGCTTCCGGGTGTCCTTGGAGGGGGTCCTCGAACCCAGCATGGGACCCTTAGAGACTGGGGTGCTGTGGAAACCAGAGAGGGTGGACGGATGGACAACAGACAGACACACGCACAAGGTGGGCCTGGCCGTCAGCAGGCTGACAGAGTTTTGGCTGTGCCACGAGCCCTGTGTGTCGCCTTTCGACTCCGTCCTTGGCTTCCTCATCTGGGGAAACAGCCGACGTGCCTCCTGCGGGGTGGGGGGTGGGGGCGCACAGGCCAGCGCTTTGTAAACTGTGGGTGCTGGCAGCGGGGGCAGGGCGGGGGTGGGCCGTGACTCGCTGGGGCCGCACGGCAGACAGTGGAGACACGCAGGTCTGGCGGCTCCATCCTTGGAAGCTCCAAGCCCGGCGGCCCAGGAGCAGCACTGAACTGTGCCCGTGCCTCAGTTTCCCCCATGCGGGAGGGGGCTCATCTTGGCCCCGGCCCTGAGTTCCCATGTGCACTGAGGAAAGTCTTGGAGTGCCCGGCAGTGAGAGGGGTGACATCGTCGTCACTGCTGCATGGGCCACGGCAGCGCCCCACGATGCGGGAGACCTTTGTAACTTCAAGGTTGTGGCAGGGATGTGCGGGTGCATGCCCGCCAGCCCGACCCCAGCCCCATCTCTGTGGCAGATGTGGATGAATGTGAGCTGGGCACGCACAGCTGCCAGGCGGGCGCCGCAGGGATGTGCGGGTGCGTGCCCACCAGCCCCTGACCCCAGCTCCGTCTCTGTGGCAGATGTGGACGAGTGTGAGCTGGGCACGCACAGCTGCCAGGCGGGCTCCGTGTGCCACAACACCAAGGGCTCCTTTTACTGCCAGGCTCGGCAGCGCTGCCTGGAAGGCTTCCTGCAGGACCCCGAGGGCAACTGCGTGGGTGAGCGGGGCCTGCCCGGCTGTGTCTGCCGGCCCCAGGTTGGGGGAGGGTGGTCTTTGGGGAGGGTGCTTGGGGGGATGAGCTCTGAGGGCTTTAGAGATTGGGGAGGCCTGGGTGGCTGCCCTTCCCTCCCCCAGCCTCCATGTTCCGTGACTGTCAGTGCCGGGGCCCCGGAGGCCTTTGCGGGCAGAAGCTCCCATTACCCTGAGCTGTCTGATCATGGCCGAGTTGCTTCTCCTCTAGTCTGTTTCCCCATCTGTGGGATTGGGCTGGATAAACGTGTATCACATCTGTTTTGACCTGGTCAACAATGCCTGGCTTCTGGGAGGGAACACCCTTGGGTCCTGGGACACAGGCACTGGGGGGGTCTGACCTTCCGGCCCTGACGTGGGCTGGCCTGGGGCCCCGAGAGGGGCTGCACCCAGCTCCCCGTCACCTGCACCCCCTCCGCAGACATCAATGAGTGCACGTCTCTCTCCGAGCCTTGTCGGCCCGGCTTCAGCTGCATCAACACGGTGGGCTCCTACACGTGCCAGCGGAATCCGGTGATCTGTGGGCGCGGCTACCACGCCAGCCAGGACGGGACCAAGTGTGTGGGTGAGGCCTGCCGCTCCCCCTGACAGCCTCCACCCTCCTGGGGGCCCTGGGCGTGGCGGCTTCTGCAGAGGGGAGAGCTCGGGCCTCAGTGTGCCCCGCTGGCTTCCCCCTGCAGATGTGAACGAGTGTGAGACGGGTGTGCACCGCTGCGGTGAGGGCCAGGTGTGCCACAACCTCCCCGGCTCCTACCGCTGCGACTGCAAGCCTGGCTTCCAGCGGGACGCCTTCGGCCGCACCTGCATCGGTAGGTGGGGCTGGTGGCTGGGACGCGCCCCCAGCAGTGCCTGCCTGCCCCAGGCCCCAGCCAGCCTTGCTCTGACCACCTGCCTGGCCCTCTCTGGGCGTGTCTGCCAGGCTGAGGCTCCCCTCACAGTCCCCGTTGCCTTCATTTCTTGCTTTTCGGCTGTGTCTGTCTGTGCGTCCCTCTGTCTCCCCACAGTGCCCTGGCTGCTTCCTGCTCTGATCCCTCCTCCCCCTTGCTCCTTTGGGTCCCTGGGTCCCTCCTCTGCCCCGGGGTTGGGGTGGGGGCTGGTATCCAGGCCCCTCTGCCCTCCTGAGGCCCCTTGCACCTGCCGCCCACAGACGTGAACGAGTGCTGGACGTCACCCACGCGTCTCTGCCAACACACGTGCGAGAACACGCTGGGCTCCTACCGCTGTTCCTGCGCCTCCGGCTTCCTGCTGGCGGCCGACGGCAAGCACTGCGAAGGTACAGTGCCCCCCCCCCCCACCTGCCCGCGCACCCCCTGAGCCCCCGGCCTCGGCTGCCGGCCGCTTCCTGCAGGAACCCGTCTCAAAGTGGCGGGCTGGCTGGTTGTGCTGTCTGCACGCCCAGAGGTGGGAGTTTTCCTGTGTGCAGGGCTGGCAGCCCAGCTTCTGCCCCTTGGTGGGCTCCGGTCCTGGTCACCACTGCGGTGCCCTGGGGTCTGGGGAGGGAGCCAAGTGAGCAAGACAGGAGACAGGCCCGCAGCCCCGCAGCACCCCACTGATGCCACCCGGCCGTATGCTGTGCAAGCGGACCAGTCACGGTTTCCCAGATCCCAGCAACCCAGATATTTATCACACATAAATCCTGCGGGATTTTATACGTTGCTGGTAGGTTTAAACTTAAGAGAACACTGTGGGGTGCCCCGGGGCTGACAGAGAGGACCTCTCAGGGGCCGTCCCAGATCTGCTGGGACTGGGGTGGGCGAGGCAGAGGTCCCAGGCTGCTCAGTGCAGGGGGAGGGGTCGAGGGGCCGAAGGGGTTGTGGGGTCTCCAGCCTCCACTAGCTGGCACTCTCTCCCAGCACCTTCCCCAGAGGTGTTCTCCTTCCTTCCCTCCTGGGGATGTGAGTTTGCTGAGATCCCCAGGCAGGCCAGGCCCCTCTGTCTCATGGCCTGGCCTGGCTAAAGAGCCGGCCTCCCCGGGACAAGTCCAGCTCAGGGGCAGCGGAGCATTGCCGGGCCTGGCTCCATCGCATGGCACTCGGATGGGCTCCCCAGACAGACCATGTGGCTGTGTTCGGTCACTGGTGCTCCCATCACCTTTGAGCCCCTCCACCGGGCCAGGTGGGCACAGAGAGCTGTGGGGGCGGGCCATCGAGCCCACCCTCGTGGCAGTCCCTTCTGCCTTCACCCGCCCCTCGTCCCTACCTCGCCCGCTTCTCTCGGGCTGCACGGCAGACTCGGGGATGGAAGCAGCATGGCCTCGGAGCCTGGTAGAGGAGACCAGGCTGTTACGAATTCATTCGTGCCCTCAGTCATTCCGTGTGAAAGCAGTGTGTGCAGAGGGGCCGTTGAGCGTCAAGGGTCAGGCGGCGGCCCCAAGAGCGTGTGCGATGTCAGCCCCACCCCCACCGCGGCTCCCCCTGCTCTGACCCCAGTGCCCCCCGCTTGTGCGAAGAGCCACCCCCAGCTGCTCTGTACCTCATCGGCTCCAGGGGGTGGAGGTGTCTGTCTGCCTTGTTTGGGGCCCTGTCTCCAAGCTGAGCACAGACCCGGTGCCTGTCAGAGCTCGGCCAGTCTCAGCTGGATGAACGAGAGACAAGTCCCTTCCTGCACAGAGCTCGGGGTCCAGCCAGTGCTCCCCTCACTGTCCGTCACTCGCCCCCTCCCCGTCCTCTCCCCCAGCCCCGTGAAGGGGGTCGAGGGCCGGTCTCTGTCAGCCCCTCAGGTGACTCCTCTCAGAGCCGCCTGCCCAAGCTGCCGTGGACCCGCAGTGGAGCAGCATCTAGCTCCCCCCTGGGGATCTACACGCCACGGTGGCTGCTTCCTCCAGGCCGCAGGCCAGCACCCCACCACTCCCGCCCCTGCCTCACCGCATGTCCCCGGCTGACCCCATGCCTTTTTCTGGACCTCGGGTTCCCCATCAGCCCCAGGCGGAGGCTGGAACCGATGGTCTCTCAAGAGAAGGCTCCACGTGAGCGAGACCTTGGTCCCGGCTCTGGTCCGGGCGGGCTCCTCCGTGACCTCCGGCCGGTCTGTGCGCAGACGTGAACGAGTGTGAGGCCCAGCGCTGCAGCCAGGAGTGTGCCAACATCTACGGCTCCTACCAGTGCTACTGCCGGCAGGGCTACCAGCTGGCCGAGGACGGGCACACCTGCACAGGTACCTCCCCCGGCCCGCCCAGGGCCCCGCCTGGAGGCCCCGCCCCCGTGTGCCAGGCTCGAGAGCCCCTGCCGGGGTGGGGGACACTCCGGGCACACAGTGGACTCAGCATTGGAGCAGCGGTTCCATCCCTGCCACGCAGCTTCCTGGCACCTGGACAAGGGCTCCCCAAGTCTGACTTGAGGCGCCTTCCCTGCAGAGCAGAGACGATGGTCGTGACCTCAGCGGGGTGAAGGGTTAAGTTCCATAGTGGACCTTGAACCCTGCAGGGCTCGGGCCTCCCCTCCCCTGGAGTCACGTGTAACTTTACAGTTCGCACTCTGTATCCGTGGTTCTACGTGGGTGACTGGTCCAAGGGTGGATCCCACAGTAATTATTGAAAAAGGTCCCTATGCACATGGATGCATGCAATCCAAACCCGTGTCGTTCAGGGGTCAGCTGTGCCTCGTCCAGGCCATGTGTGGTACCTGATGGGCCCTCAGCCGGCCACAGCAAGCCTGGAGCAGCCCCAGCGTGTGGGCCCGGTGTGGCCGCGGGCGGCTCTGTCCTCTCTCAGCCCCGTTGTCCTCATCTGTGAGAAGGGCCTCCAGGCTCACTGGCCGGGGCAGGGACGGGATGACCGGGGGTTCCTGAGGGCTGACCCTCTCTCTGGCAGACATTGACGAGTGCGCCCAGGGTGCCAGCATCCTCTGCACCTTCCGCTGTATCAATGTGCCGGGGAGCTACCAGTGCACGTGCCCGGAGCGCGGCTACACCATGACGGCCAACGGCAGGTCCTGCAAGGGTAAGTGCGGAGTCTGCGCCGGCGGGGCCTCGGGCAGCCCCCAAGCGGGCGCAGGAAGCCTTTCACAGTCTGCCGTGCGCCCGGAGCTATGACACCGAGCACATGAGCACGGAACGGCCGATGCTGCTGCTGGCCAGGTTCACCGGGGCCCACGCCTGGGATGAGGAACGTGGCGGTTTTTCTGCTGCTTGACCCAGCTTAGAGTCTTGGAGGCTTGGACTCAACTCTGGGCCCTGTCCTGTGAGCAGGACAGGAATCCTGGGGAGCAGTCCTGAAGGTGGGAGACCTCCCCAGGGAGGAGCCTGCAGAAGAAGAACCCCAGGGCTGGCCGGGGCTTCCTGGCTGCAGAGTTCTCACTGTTATTACTATTTTAATGTTCAGTTCAGTTCAATCGCTCAGTCGTGTCCAACTCTTTGTGACCCCATGAACCGCAGCACGCCAGGGCTCCCTGACCATCACCAACTCCCAAAGTCCACCCAAACCCATGTCCATCGAGTTGGTGATGCCATCCAACCATCTCAACCTCTGTCGTCCCCTTCTTCTCCTGCCCTCAATCTTGCCCAGCATCAGGGTCTTTTCCAGTGAGTCAGCTCATCGCATCAGGTGGCCAAAGTATTGGAGTTTCAGCTTCAACATCATTCCTTCCAAAGAACACCCAGGACTGATCTCCTTTAGGATGGATTGGTTGGATCTTCTTGCAGTCCAGGGGACTCTCAAGAGTCTTCTCTAACACCACAGTTCAAAAGCATCAACTCTTCGGCCCTCAGCTTTCTTTATAGTCCAAATTTCACATTCATATGTGACCACTGGAAAAACCATAGCCTTGACTAGACGTACCTTTGTTGACAAAGTAATATTTCTTTTTAATATGCTGTCTAGGTTGGTCATAATTTTCCTTCCAAAGAGTAAGCATCTTTTAATTTCATGGCTGCAGTCACCATCTGCAGTGATTTTTGGAGCCCCCCCGGCAAAAAATGTCAGCCACTTTCCACTGTTTTCCCATCTATTTGCCATGAAGTGATGGGACCAGATGCCATGATCTTAGTTTTCTGCATGGTGATCTTTAACCCAACCTTTTCACTCTCCTTTTTCACTTTCATCAAGAATCTCTTTAGTTCTTTTTCACTTTCTGCCATAAGGGTGGTGTCTTCTCCATATCTGAGGTTATTGATATTTCTCCTGGCAACCTTGATTCCAACTTGTGCTTCTTCCAGTCCAGCGTTTCTCATGATGTACTCTGCATATATTAAATAAGCAGGGTGACAATATACAGCCTTGACGTACTCCTTTTCCCATTTGGAACCAGTCTGTTGTTCCATTTCCAGTTCTAACTGTTGCTTCCTGACCTGAATACAGGTTTCTCAAGAGGCAGATCAGGTGGTGTGGTATTCCCATCTCTTTCAGGATTTTCCACAGTTTATTACTAATTTTAATTAAAAAAAAAAAAACCAGTCTGGATTCTGTAAAAGGCGAGGATCCCACCTGCTCTAAACAGCCAGGTGGGAGTGATGACTTCATGTGCCTAGAGCATGGTTTCACTCTGGAGGCTGAGGCCAGATCTGCCTGATGGCAGAACCCAGAGGGCGTCTCAAAGCTCAGACACTGCAGTGACTTTGGCTCTTGAAGGTGCTTCAGGCTGGACACCTGTGTCCGTTCAGATTGTCTCCCCCTGAGCCTGCCTCCCCGGTGCTAGCCCCACAAAGGCTCCAGGCCCTGACTGCTGTCCAGAGTGGATGAGGTGGGGACGTGTGAGCTGTGCACCCACGGGACCAGCTGCTCCAAGACCCAGGCCCCCAGGGCGGGCTGGGGGGCTCAGATGAGGGTCTCTAGACCAGGGCCCCCGTAAACCCGCCCACCACCCTCTGTTCCCCACAGACCTGGACGAGTGCGCACTGGGCACCCACAACTGCTCCGAGGCTGAGACCTGCCATAACATCCAGGGTGGCTTCCGCTGCCTGCGCTTTGACTGCCCTCCGAACTACGTCCGAGTCTCCGAAACGTGAGTCGTCCCCCCGCCCCGGCCTTGGGCCTGGGCACCCTGCACCCGTCCCGCACTGCCCAGGGCAGAGGCCAGGTGGCCAGCGCGCCTGCCTTCGCCACCTCCTGGTCTTCCCGGGCCCCCTGTCCAGGGTGTGGTCTGACTGACCATAAGTCAGTCCAAAAAAAGGTGGTCAGTCCAAAAAGTGTCAGTCCAAAAAAGCACCTTGCAGGAAGTTTGGAGCAGAGAGAATGAAAGAGAGAAGACTCACACACACATAAAAAAACCTCCATCTCTCTCTCTCTCTCCACACACATGCACATGCTCATCTTCTGTTATGTAACGAGTTTTTCCCAACGCGTAGCATCTTAACAAGCATGACAAGTAGTTCCCATCCTCCACGGTGTGTGGAGGGTCATGACCAAGGAGCAGCTGAGCTGGGTGGTTCTGCTCCGGGCCCCATGGGGCCACGTCCGCTGGAGGCTTGCCCGGGCTTCAGGTTTCCGCTGCCCACTCATGGCTCTGGGCGGGAGGCCCCAGCGCCTCTCCACCTCGGCCTCTCCGTGGGGCTGGAGCTCCCCAGCCCGGGTCACTGAGAAGGCAAGTGACGGTCCTTCGTGACCCAAGCTACTCTTAAAACCGATGTACCATCACTTCTGCCACTGGCCCCACAGTCCAGCGCTGTGGATGCGGGTGGGTAGGTGTCACCTGGGAGGTGACCCACGCAGTGTGACTGCGGGAGAGGGGCGTGGGGCCTGTCTCAGGCTGGTGACCACATTCCCCCATGATGCTTGTTGGCATTTTTGTTTTTCCTGTCTTCTTACTAAAGAAGACAGGGCTTCCCTGGTGGCTCAGATGGTAAAGCGTCTGCCTGCAAGGCAGGAGACCCGGGTTCGATCCCTGGGTCAGGAACATTCCCTGGAGAAGGGAATGGCCACCCACACCAGCAGTCTTGCCTGGAGAATCCATGGTCAGAGGAGCCTGATAGGTTACAATCCGTGGGGTCACAAAGAGTGGACACGACTAAGCGACTTCACTTTCACTCTTCTTACTAAACACACGTTCCCGTAAGTGCTTGCCAGAGTGTCCTGCGTCTTTCCTCTGCGTGGTGCTGCCACGTGGACCTGCTTGGTTGTTCCGAGCTTGCTTTCTCTGCTTTGCCAGCCTCTTTTGCCTCTGCACGCATGGCCCGCCTCGGGCGGCCCTTCCTGGCACGTACGCGCCCGTGGTTTACTCCTGGCTGCCCTGCTGACCCTGTGCCATGCTCACTAATACACAGTGCCGGGGCAGGTCGGTGTGCAGGTGTGGTGGGGTGTTTAGATGAGTGTGTCTGGGTGGCCGGTGGCCTCCCTTCCTTGGGTCTCAGCTGCTCCGCCTGCAACACGGGTGATGGTAGCGCCAACCCCAGGGAGGGTGAGAGCACGTGATGAGCAAGAACATGTGGCCTGGTCCTGCCTGCTGTGGTCCCCCTCGTTTGGGAACTCTGCTCAGAGCATCCTCTAGAACTGCGGAGCCCTGGTGTCCCTGGTGGAAGCACTGAGCTTCAAGACGGGGGTTTAGTGATGGAGGAGACAGTCTCATTGCGCCAAGAAGAGACCAGATTATTGCTGAGCTTGGGAATCGAGTCGGGGCCCCATGGGGTTTGGTCATCACCCTGTAGTGTGGCCGGGCTCCCCGGCTTCCTCTGGGGCAGGCGTGACTCAGAGCTCTCTCTGATACTTGGAGAGGGACAAGGTCAGGCCGTCCCAAGTCAGTGGGGAGTCAATTATGGGAGAAAAGGGAACCGGAGAAACGATTAGAGTAATAGAAACACCATGGCCAGGGAATCTGTGCAAATAGTGTGGGAAGGAAAAAACTAGGGGTAGGGAGGTAAGACTGGAGAAGGAAATGGCAACCCACTCCAGTGTTCTTGCCTGGAGAATCCCAGGGACGGAGAGCCTGGTGGGCTGCCGTCTATGGGGTCGCACAGAGTCGGACACGACTGAAGTGACTTAGCAGCAGCAGGGAGGTAAGAATGAAGGCAGACAGGAAGGAGCGCGAGGACCACACGCTGTCGGCACTGTGCCACGCGCTGCCTGGTTTATAACTCACTTCTTTCCGCCAATGACACCGCGTGGCTATTAACCCATCCTGCAGACGGAAAGCTGAGGGTCCGAGGGGGGTCAGGTGACCCAGCTCAGGCTGCTGGGGGCTGCTGAGGGCGGAGCCGCGGGTGGAGGCTGGGTGGGCATCGGCTGGGAGCTGCGAGCAGGAGCCTTCCTCTGCTGACACCCCGTGTGCATCCCGCAGGAAATGCGAGCGCGCACTGTGCCACGACTTCCTGGAGTGCCAGAACGCGCCCGCGCGCATCACGCACTACCGGCTGAACTTCCAGACGGGGCTGCTGGTGCCCGCGCACATCTTCCGCATCAGCCCGGTGCCCGCCTTCGCCGGTGACACCATTGCGCTCACCATCACCAGGGGCAATGAGGAGGGCTACTTCGGCACGCGCCGCCTCAACGCCTACACGGGTGTGGTCTTCCTGCAGCGCACCGTGCGCGAGCCGCGCGACTTCGCGCTGGACGTGGAGATGAAGCTCTGGCGGCAGGGCTCCGTCACCACCTTCCTGGCCAAGATGCACATTTTCTTCACGGCCTTTGCCCTGTGAGGCGGCGCCCACCGTGGACAGCGCGTGGAGCCCGGGTCCCCCCGCTGGTCCGGCGCCCTGGCCGCGCGCCCGCCTCCACGCTCCAGCCGGCCGCGTAGGGGATGGCGCTGTGGCCGGTGTCCTCCGACCCTATAAATTAACTTAATTTTGCTGACTTCCTTCCTCGCATTCTGGCCTCTCTTGGGCCCGGGACGGAGCTGTGAGGGCAGTTCCAGGCCATCGCTGGTGCCCCGTGGAAGGGGTCAGAGGATCGGAGGCTGGACATGGCGACCAAGACTGGAAACCGCAACCACGTCGGAGCTTTGGACTCAACTCGGTGACCCGTCCCCAACGATGATATTCTGTTTCATGTTACACTGTGATTAGCTCTTTACTTTTTTTTTTTTTTTAAGATCATTTTTGTGTTCTTGTTTAATTATAAAAGTAGCACATGTATATTGCAAATATATATATATATTCAAATAGTTCCAAAGGGTTATAAAGTAAAAAAATGAAAAAAGAAAACCTGCTTCCTTTTGTGAAGCGCTTGGGATGATGTTGCCGAGTGTCCGCGGTCCGCAGCCTGGCCCTCGCCCCTCGGAAGGATGGCAGTGGGAACAGGCTCACTTCTGACTCTGCTTCTCTTCCTGCCCCGTTCCCTGGTACCCCCTCTTCTTCTCCCAGTGTGGACCTCACCGGACTTGTCACCTTGGACATCACCCAGGGGCCGGACATCTGTGTATAGTATTGGGACTTCCCAGGTGGTGATGGTGGTAAAGAGCCTGCCTGCCTGTGCAGGAGATGTAAGAGATGTGGGTTTGGTCCCTGGTTCAGGAAGATCCCCTGGAGGAGGGCATGGCAGCCCACTCCAGTATTTTTACTGGGAGAATCCCATGGACAGAAGAGCCTGGCGGGCTATAGTCCATGGAGTCACCCAGAGTTGGGCATGACTTCACGTACTCGCACGCATGGTAGGGTTACCTGTTTGACCTCTTAACCTGCCACTGTTCGCACCTTACAATGAACATGTGTGGGACTGCTGAGCAGAGAGATTAGCTAATGATTTGGCAAGTCCAGTTTCTCTCTCTGGCCAGCCATTTTCCATTGTGTCTTCCGTCCTTCAGAAGCTGTAGCTCAGCGTCCCCACATATCTGGCCATTACCACTGGCTTTATAGCTTCACCAGCGGCGCCAGGGCTACGTGGACACATGGCAGGAGTCGCCTGCAGAATGAGACTGAGGCTGGGGTCCCAGCTGTCATTAGCGATTCGTCCACTGCATCGTCTCTCGTGTGACCACATGTGCGCCGGGGTCCCCAGCCTCCATTCCACCTTGTAAGACTCCAGAGGCAGGCGTGAGCTTGGCTCCCCACTTCCAGACGTCTGGTGTGATGGAGCTGAGACATGCCACTGTCTCTTTCTCCAAGCCCCCTGAGATGGTCCTGTGGTGCTGGACAAACGTAACACCGCCTTTCCCTCTTGCATAACCATTATTCCTTTCCCCTTGGCTCCAACTCCCTTTCTCTTTGTGCCCTGATTCTTCACCTCTGCAGTGGACATCGCGTTTGGCCTTGGTGATGGTCCAGACCAAAGGCAGCAGTGCCCGTCCAGCAAGCGCCTCCCCCAGTCCCCGCCATCTTGCAGACACAGAGCCAGGGGTCATCCTTAGCAGCGGGCGACACGGCTGCAGTCACCATCTGCCTTGGTCTTGCCAGAGGGGTTGAAGGCAAGGCCCTTTGGAATTCTGCCACCAGGGTTTAAAGTCTTAGTTTCTTGCTTAGGAATCAGGCAGCCTTGTTGCAGCCTTGTTCCTAGAGTTAGATACAGAAAAAGAAGGTTGAGATAAAAGCATGGCAGTGTCCTCCCGCCGTGGGAAGAATTGTGTATCCGTAACAGCATTCCCTGCCTCCCCCTCCATTGCTCCAGACCACCTAGAAACACTGACGAATCCGTCTAGCAGGGACCTGCCTCGGTCCTCCTGGTGTTGAACGTATACCCAGGAAACCTTGAAAGCCGGCACGTCATGGCTTTATCTCCCCACGCCATGTTAGACAGCCAGTGTTTCGGATGCCACTTGAACTCTGTCTAAGCAGCATTCCAAGGAGGAGGCCTCTCTGCCTGTCGTTGGCAGTATGGCTGTGATGTGTGATCCTTGGTCTGAAGAAACATGATTGGCTGGTTCAAATTGGCACACTGTCTCCTGTGCCCAGGCTCTTAGAAGTTCTTGAACATTTGCGTCCACCACCGGGCTGAATTGACTCAATGGCCACGAGTTTGAGCAAACTTGGAAATGGTGAAGGGAAGCATGGCGTGCTGTAGTCCACGGGGCCACAGAGAGTCGGACAGGACTTAGTGACCGAACAGCAACAAGCTTTAGGCACCCCTCGTTGGGCTCCCCAGGTCCAGTGGTGAAGAAGCTGCCTGCAGTGCACGACACACAGGTTTGATGTCGGTTGGGAAGATCCCCTGGAGAAGGAAATGGCAACCCACTCTAGTGCTCTTGTCTGGGAAATCCCTTGGACAGGGGAGCCTGCCAGGCTATAGTCCAGGGGGTCGCAAAGAGTCACGACAGAGCAACTGAGCACGCAGTCTCCAGTCCTCATAGTGACTTTCATAGGTGCCCGTACGGCCGTCTCTAGAGTAGGCGGCATTACTTTGCCGACAAAGGTCCGCTTAGTCAAAGCTATGGTTTTTCCAGTGGTCGTGTATGGATCTTAGTGTTGGACCATAAAGAAAGCTGAGCATCAAAGAATTGATGCTTTTGAACTGTGGTGTTGGAGAAGACTCTTGAGAGTCCCTTCGACTGCAAGGAGATCAGTCCATCCTAAAGGAAATCAATCCTGAATATTCATTGGAAGGACTGATGCTGAAGCTGAAGCTCCAGTCTTTTGGCCACCTGATGCAAAGAGCTGACTCATTTGAAAAGAGCCTGATGCTGGGAAAGACTGAAGGCAGGAGGAGAAGGGGATGACAGAGGATGAGATGGTTGGATGGCATCACCAACTCGATGGACATGAGTTTGAGTAAACTCTGAGAGATGGTGATGGACAGGGATCCTGGCGTGCTGCAGCCCATGGGGTCGCAGAGTCGGACAAGGCTGAGCGACTGAACAGCATTGTAGACCAGGTGTCCATTGCCCTGTGCCTGACTGTACGGCAGGCCACTGGCCACCACCCGTGAGTCAGCGTTTGGCCCAACATGGGGCCAACTGAGTGTCTCAAAGTATCCAGCCAGTAATTGTCTCTCAAGTGGAGAGCCTCTGGTCCTAAATCCACGTTTGGCACATTGCGCAGTTTGAGGAAGTAATCCCCTGACGACTGCCCTTGTGTGCCGGTCAGTGTTGTCTAGAGAAACAGAACCTATCACGTGTGTGTGTGTGTGCGCGTGCACATGTGTGAGCATAGATAAAATAAGGAATTGTTTGCACAGTTACAGAAGCCAACAAGTCCTATGACCTGCTGCCTGCACGCTAGCGGCCCAGGAAAGTTGCTGGGTGGTACGGTGGAGTTGAAGGCCTGAGGGCCCGGCACGCGATGGGCAGAAGGTCGGTGTCTCAGCTCAGACAGTCTGGCAGGGAGCGCTGGCGTCTCCCTCCCTCTGCCGTGTTGTTCTGCTCAGACCCTCAACGGACTGCATGAGCCCATCCACAGTGAGGAGGGCAAGCGACTTTCCTGTTCAAATGCTCATTTCCTCCACAAACACCCTCCCGTGTACACTCAGGAAGAAAATGTTTAGCCAGATATCCAGTCAGGTTGGTACATAAAGTAGCCATCACATCCTCAGACGCCAGCTACGACATTCAAGGACCACACTCACTTCAGAGCAGCTGCCAGCTCAGTCTGTGTTCCCTTCCGGTTCAGTAATTCGCTGTAATGACCCACGGAACTCAGAAAGGCGCTGCACCTTCACAGCTTTGTTAACAGCAAAGGGGTGTGTCTGATGGCTCAGTGGTAAAGCATCCGCCTGCAGGACAGGAGACGCGTAGATGCGAGTTTGATCCCTGGGTTGGGAAGATCCCCTGGCGAAGGCAATGGCACCCCACTCCAGTACTCTTGCCTGGAAAATCCCATGGACGGAGGAGCCTGGTGGGCTGCAGTCCATGGGGTCGCCAAGAGTCGGACACGACTGAGCGACTTCACTTTCACTTTTCACTTTTATGCATTGGAGAAGGAAATGGCACCCCATGCCAGTGTTCTTACCTGGGAAATCCCATGGACAGAGGAGCCTGGCGGGCTACAGTCCAGGAGTTCGCAAAGAGCTGCACACGACTGAGTGGCCAAGCGCACGCATATGCGTGCTGGCAGAATCCACGGAACAGATGATAGCGAAAGGACACAAGCGAAAATCAGCCGAGGAAGGAGACACGCAGGGCAGGGCGTGGGGGCGTCTGCACACAGGTTCTGGTCATGCCTTCCCCGCGGAGTCCCAGGTGCATGATAACCTCCTCCCAGCCTTGATGTGGGAGTGTTGCCCGGGGGGAAGCCCGCCCCAGCCTTGAGTGTCCAGCGTCCAGTGCCGTCGGGCTGTGCAGGCGGTGTGTCTGAGCGCCCCTTGTGGGTGGACCAGGCCTGCTTTGTCTGAGTCACTCAGTCCCCCCACACTGGGGCCCCTCCCAGCGAGCCAAGGGTCCACGTGCTTGGTGGCATGACTGACACCATCTTTAGAAAAGCTTTGCAGCAACATGTAAATGTTGAGAGTTTTTACCCGAACTTGTAGGTTTTCAGCTTTTCTGGAAACCCCAGGCTTCCTCCTCCCTCGTAATTTCCCAAGGTAAAGCTGTTCTTTTAAAATGTTGATTTGGTAACCCCTGTGGCCCCTTATGACCTCATTCAGTTAATTTCAGTCGCTCAGCCCTGTCCGACTCTGTGACCCTATGGACTGCAGCACGCCAGGCCTCCCTGTCCATCACCAACTCCTGGAGCTTACTCAAACTCATGTCCATTGAGTCGATGATGCCATCCAACCATCTCATCCTCTGTCGTCCCCTTCTCCTCCTGACTTCAATCTTTCCCAGCATCAGGGTCTTCTTTAGTGAGTCAGTTCTTTGCATGAGGTGGCCAAAGTACTGGAGTTTCAGCTTCAGCATCAGTTCTTCCAAGGAACATTCAGGACTGATCTCCTTTAGGATGGACTGGTTGGATCTCCTTGCAGTCCAAGGGACTCTCAAGAACCTTCTCCAACACCACAGTTTAAAAGCATCAACTTTTCGGTGCTCAGCTTTATTTATGGTCCAACTCTCACATCCGTACATGACCACTGGAAAAACCATAGCTTTGACTAGATGGACCTTTGTCGGCAAAGTAATGTCTCTGCTTTTTAATATGCTGTCTAGGCTGGTCATAGCTTTTCCTCCAAGGAGCAAGCATCTTCCATGGCTGCAGTCACCATCTGCAGTGCTTTTGGAGCCCAAGAAAACAAAGTCTCTCACTGTTTGCATTGGTTCCCCATCTACTTGCCATGAAGGGATGGCTCCTCATCTGACCTCATCTGACATCGCTCCTGCAGAGCAGGCCACAGCAAAGCCGTGAGAGCCTGGCTGGAGGTGGTGAGCTCCCTGTCACAGGAAATGTGCAGGTTGGGCCCAGAAGGTCCGCCGGGCATGGGATGGGGCCCTGGATGTTCCAGGATTTTGTGGGGCAAGTGTTCTCCGTCCTGCGGCCCTGCAGGCCAGTGGGATGGAGGCAGCTCCTTCCAGCAGGCCCGACATCCCAGGCACGTGAGCTGGGCAATGGCGCCCCCTCGTGGTTGCAGCCCAGCCCGGCAGCTCTGCCCACAACCTGTGGAGCGAGATGGATTTGGACAGGTGGGGTGGGGGAAGGTGTTTCTAGTGGCAGGGGGTCCATGCTGGCTCATGGGGACACACGAGAGACCCTGACCACGGCCCCCGTGTGGCTGGAGGGAAGTGTGTAGTGGCATTGGAGGCTGGAGGTCTGGGGGAGGTCAGGTGGGGGGGCACCGGATGCGGAGTGAGGGGTGGGCCTCAAGGGACGTGGGCCTGGGTGGCTCCCGGCAGAGTGATCACCCATCGCTTCAACAGCAGTGTGTCCCCGGGCCCAACGCTGAGGTCTCCTGGGGTCTGCTCCTCTACTCTATCTGTGGGACCAAGAATTCCCCCCCACAGGAATCTTCCCAGCAGAAGGATTTGCTGCCCTGCCCTGCCCTGCTATGGGTGGGACCACCATTGACAGCCAGTTTCGTTAATGGTGGAACTGGGGGCAAAGGGCGTCCCCCAGAGAACTGACATGCCTGGGCTCCACCAGCACCTACCTGGAGGCACCACAGGGGTTCAGTCTCTGTGCGTGGGGCTCTGTGTTGCTAAGATAGCTTTTCATCCCGCCATGACCTGTGAGTGAGGGCTGCTGTTCCCATTCCACAGAAGCGAAGACTGAGGCTCAGAGAGAGCGTGGGACTGGCCGAAGGTCGTAGATTCCGGCCCAGCTGTACCTGACTGCAAAAGCTCATGGCTCAATAGAACGAGAAGACAAGGGACCAAACACTGGCAAAAGACATATGCAAAAAAAAAGGACAGTTCTCTAAAAATACAGAGAACTCAGAAACCAACAATAAGAAGATGAATAACCTAACAAAAATGGGCGAAAGATTTGAACACACACTTCACCAGAGGAGAGCTGCAGATGGCAAGGAAGCAGGTGCAAAGATGCCCACATTGTATGTCGTCAGGGAATTAGAGATTAAATCGAGGAAGCATCATCACACACCTGTTAGAATGTCTAAGATATTGAACGCAGGTGACGCCCCATTCTGCTGAGCTTGGGGATGAGCAGGCTTTCTCATTCACTGCTTGTGAGAACACAAAATTGTACAGCTACTCCTCAAGATACCAGGCAGTTTCTTATAAAATTAAAAATACTCTTTAGCATGCAAGTCAGCTGTCACCATCCTTGATTTACCCAGCTGAACTGAAAGCTTGTGTGCACACAAAAAATGCAAAGATGGATTTTTATAGCAGCTTTATTCATACTGCAAAACTAGGAAGCAACCAAGATGTCCTCCCACAGGTGAGTGGATAAATAAACTGGTGCCTCCAGACAATGGGAGATTGTTCAGCAGTGTAAAGAAATGAGCTCTCAAGTCATGAAAAGACAGGCAGGGAGGAACCTTTAGTGCTTATGACTCAGTGGAAGAAGCCAATCTGAAAAGGCTGCAGAGTGTGATTCCCACCCTGTGACATTCTGGAAAAAGCAAAACTGTGAAGACGGTGAAAGATGAGTAGTTGCTCACAGTTAGCAGGGAGGGAGGGGCGATCCGGTGCATTCTGGAGGATGTTTAAGGGAGTGAAGCGGTTCTTTATGGTATTATAACAGTGGACACGTGTCATTGTACATTTTTCTAATCCCAGAGGACGTGCACCACCAAGAGTATAAACTGGACTGTAGTTACTAACAGTGCAGTGAAATGGGCTCATCGACTGTTACAAACACAGCACGGTGGTGGGGCGTGCTGACGGCTGGGAGACTGCACCTGTGTGGAAGGAGGGCGGATGTGGGCGCGCTGCATTTCCCAGACAATATTGCCGTGAACCTAAAACTTATGAAAAAGTCTATTAAAAAATCACCGCATTACCCTAACCAGCTCCTGGAAGCTCGCAGTCTGGTGGGAACTGGACACAGAAATGGGTACGACCATTCGTACAGTCATTGCAGTGGTGAGGAAGCCGCGGGGGGCGAGGGGGCTGTGAACACTCAGAGGCGCTGCTACACCGGGGTCAGGGAAGGCTTCCTGGAGGAAGCGTCCAGTGAGCATTGACAGCCCAGCTGGAATAGCAGGGCCGGCCTTAGGGACGGAGGAACCAGCACGCAGGAAGGCACGAGGGTGCGAGGTGTTGGGGGCACAGCGGAAATTTGGGGGTGCATAGCGTGTGCGGAGTTGAGTCGCAGGAGGCGCCCCCAGCCTGGAGGTGAGGTCTCTGGGTTTGCTCGGGCTTCTCTGGGCCAAGACGTGGGCGCGGCGACACCTGGCGGCGGCGCAGGGGATTGCGGGCGGCCGCGCAGGCGCAGACCGCGGACAGCCTGTGCCTACCTGGGCGGGCAGGCCTGGGCAGAGCACCCGGCGCGGTCGTGGAGCAGGAATCAGGGGCATCTGCGAATACAGACGTTCAGAGATGACATGGTTTGTTTGTCACTAACCTCGAGTGGAAGTGGAGTGTTTGCTTTCGGTACAAGCGCAGGCAGAAAAGCTCAGTTGCGTTAGCTGTGCCCGTCTCTCTCAGGTGTCTCAGAGTAGCGCCGGGGCTCATCAGAGCTTTGCAGATCACCACCTGCCGCCGATCGTGTTATTCGGGGCGCTAGGAAGCAGGCCCACCTTGTGCCGTATTACAGACCTCTTTTTAGTGTTTTGAGAACTATAATTTTAATCTAAATTGGCGTTTTAAAAACCGACAGGCTCCTCCAGGCTGCCAGAGGTGTCTCTGGGACACACGTGCACACACAAACACACGTGGACACGCAGACACGCACACACAGTGTTTGAGACCCGCTTCCCAGGAGGAAGAACGACACCAGCAAGGACTTCGTGCGAGGCACTGGCTGTATAATTGATCGTCTGGATCTGCAGTCTTGAGGGAAAACGGAGCAGGGGGTGGGTGCACGGCCTCCCCCTTGCATGGAGGGCTTAAGAGGCGTCGGTGGTTGCGTCTCTAGGTGAATGAGCCTGAGTGTGGAAGCAGCAGAGAGCAGCTGAGGGTGGGTGCAGTGTGTGTGTGTGTGTATGTGTGTGCGTCTGTGTGTGTGTGCATCTGTGTGTGTGTCTGTGTGTGCATGTGCGTGTGTCTCTGTGTGTGTCTGTGTGTGTGTGGGTGTCTGTGTGTGTCTATGTCTCTGTGTGTATGTGGGTGTCTGTGTGTGTGTTTCTGTGTCTGTCTGTCTGTGTCTGTGTGTCTGTGTGTGTGTCTGTGTGTGTCTCTGTATGTGTGGGTGTCTGTGTGTGTGTTTCTGTGTCTGTGTGTGTGTCTGTGTTGTGTGTGTCTCTGTGTTTGTGTGTATGTGTAGGGTGTCTGTTCTGATGCCTGGGCTCCGGCAGCCGCCTCACCTGCAGCCCCATGTTCAGCTAGCCGTTCTCACTGCCCTGCCCGGCCATCTTCACGTAGAGTGGGGAGGGGCTCTGCCCCGCCTCCTCTGAGAGACACGGATGGACTGGGTGTGTCCCCTTCTTGCATCACCAAGCTCATCCTTCCTCCCGTGACAGTGAAAGTCGCTCAGTCGTGTCCAACTCTTGCAACCGCATTGTAGCCCGCCAGGCTCCTCTGTCCATGGGATTTTCCAGGCAAGAGTACTAGAGTGGGTAGCCTATCCCTTCTCCAGCGGATCTTCATGACCCAGGAATCGAACCCAGGTCTCCTGCATTGCAGGCAGATTCTTTACCAACTGAGCTATGATGGAAGCCCCTCCGTGATCATCCCCATTTTACAGATGCAGAAACTGAGGTCCAGGCAGATTGAGTATTTTTGCGCGGGCCACACAGAAAGTGCAGCCACGGACGAGGGGCGGGTCTTTCTGAGCCTCTGAGTCCCTGCCCAGAGTCACTTCAGGAGACGGGGGTGTGAGGCTGGGCTGGAAGGGGGCACTCTGCACCGGCCCCTGTCCCGTGCGCACCCCCACCCAACTCCTCGTCCTCACCCTCCCTGGTTTCACGTCCCAGCTCCACGCCCGCCGTCGCTCTCAGCCCACCCTAGTGCTCCCGCCACCCCAGCCCCAGCCCTCCCTGGCTCCCTCAAGTGCCCCCACACCTCCAGGCGTGTGCCCCTCTGTCCCCTGTGCTGGGAGTGCCCTGCAGACCCAGTCTACCGCACACAGAGGGGCGCGTCCTGCTCTGCACCCCGTGGCCTCCGCACAGCCCCTCTCAGGAGAAACCCACACAGACACCATCTCCGTTTCCCCAGCTCTCAGCAGCAGGCAGGCACAAAGCAGGCTCTAAAAACTGTTTGCTGAGTGAATAAACAGCTTTGCGCGCCCCTACCCACCCACCTACCCACCCAGGAGAGAAAGGCGGGATCCTTTCCATCTGTTCAGGTGGTGATCAGAGTTTGCCCAACTGTCCAGGCTGAGTCAGAGTTGCAGGAGGTGCAGGGACCGTTGGGGTGGGGTCCCAGGCTGGAGTCCATCTGCAAGCTTCACAGCCCCCCTAGAACCTGAAACATTGGCTCCAGGTTCCCATCAGCCTGATCTTGAGAGGGGGTTCCCCGCGAGGGTCCCCCAAGGGCTTGGACCTCAGCGGCTTTCTCCGTCTCAGCCCTAAAAGGTCAGCGCCACGCCCCAACTCATCCGCTCCTCGGTCCATTTATCAGATCGGAAGCTCAAGGCTGGTCCGGTCCAGCTGCACCCAAGGTTACGTGCTTGTCCTCCGCACCCAGCTGCCCTGACCCTGGGGAACTTGGCAGGAAGGGCGGGGGCAGGAAGGGGACAGCGGGTCTCTGCGCCGGCCCCAGGACACTGTCAGCCGTGTGAGAATTTATGCCTGAGAGCTTGGCAGCGGGTTGACGCCACTGGGCCAACCCTGGGCCATCCCTGCAGAGAGCCTGGCCAGGCTGGGGCGCCAGAACTTGACCCAGAGGACGCAGCAGCAGCAGAGGGGTTCTGAGACCCCAGGCGCCCGGCATGCTGGGCCCAGAGTGGATGCAGTGTCCCCATCCCTGCAGTGGCCGGCCCAGCCTGGGCCAGCTGAGACCTTGGCCGGGGCATCCTGCCTCCCTGGGCCTCAGTTTCCTCAACCGTGACTGGGCGTGGGTCTCCGTAGGCACTCCTTGGCCCCCCTGGACAGTATGTGTCCACTGGCCATTGCGGGGGCGCCAGCTGTCTGTGTCTGCCTGGGGGAGCCCCATCCCCCCCAGCCCGTATTCCTCCGGGGGTCTTCACTGATCACCTTCCTGTCCATCCCTCCAGACGAGGGGAGCTGATGCGGAAACCTTGTCAGGAGGGGTCCTCAGACACTGACGGCGGCTCAGGTGTTCGAGAAGTGAGGGGAGGGGTTGGTGGGGGGCTGCTGGCTGCAGAAGTCACAGAGACGGAGGGAAGGGCCCAGTGAGCCGGAGGTGGATCGCAGGTGCACGGGCGGTGGCGTCCCCAGTCCCCCGGCTGTCTAGTTAGGAATCCGGAGTAGCCGGACTTCTCTGTGAGCCCCAGCATCCGCGCTGTCAGAGTCCTGCCTGCGAACCCTCGGAACATTCCAGAACCCCACCTCCTCCTCCTCCGTGGCCCCTCTTGCCCGCCTCCTCCTCCTGAGCCCTGCCCCGCCCGTCTGCCCAGCACCTTCTCCTCACTCTAAATAACATGCCGGTTCTGTGTTCCTTCTGTCCCTACCACCCCCCATGGGTTTGCCATCACTCCCAGGACAAACAGCAGTTCCTTAATTGTGGCCTCTAAGACCCTCAGAGTCCTGGCCCCTGACCCCCAGGCTGGCAGTACTTCTCCTCCCAGCCTTTTATATTTTCCATCAAAGCACATCCACTCATGCTATATTACATATTTAGTTATGTGATCACCGGCCGAGGTCCACACCTGCAGACCCTATGGAGTGATGAGTGCTGTGCAGGGGACCATGCGGGGGTGAGTTGGGGGGACACGGAGCAGGGTGCGGGCCCTCTCCAGGCCTCAGTTTCCCCTCTGCACCCGACAGCCTGGGCCCTCCCTCTGGCGGCACCGGCTGCCAGGGGGTGGCTGTGGGTAATTCTGAGTCTCCGCTTTGTCCTGGAAGAGGGGTTGCCATGGAAACAGAGGCTGAGGCTCCAGCAGGAGGGAGCCTCCACCCCCCTTTGTTAGACCCGGAGCGGGCTGACTTCTGGGGGTGGGGGCCCACTGCCTGGTTTCGGGGAAGAATGCCGCCTGAGGTCTGTGCTTGTTGAGGGCCGGGCTGGCCACCCTCCTGACTGACCCCCCTGCCAGTCGCTCGCTCCACCAGGTGGTGACACCTGATGAAAAGGCAGACGTCCCCGGGTGGGCAGAGGATGGGGGACGCGGGGGGCCAAGGCATCTGGACCCACCCGTGTGTTCAGGCAAGTCCCCCCCGCCTTTCTCTGCACCCCCGGCTTGGGCATTTCTATCAGCTGGCTGCACTTACGTTGAAGATGCACCCTGAGCCCTCAGGAAACCCGGCCCTGCTTCCTGGCCGAGCACGTGTGGCCGGAAGGTCCCTGACCCTCCCAGGCTGGTGTGGGGTGTGACTGAAGGTCTTCCCGTCCCTCCGCTGCCCTGTCTGGGGGGACGGGAAGCCTGGGCCCCCTGGAAGGGGTCCCCCTGCCCCCTGCAGGTGGCGGGGCCGGCACTCGGAGTCATCCCCTCCCAGTGTTGCCTGGCGCCCCATCCCTGCTTTGCCCTTGGGGCTCCCTGCTGCCTGGCACCCCGGTCCCGCCCCTCCCCCCCACCCCCGCCTCTCCCCACCCCACCCTGTGCTGAAGGAAGGTCGGAGCCGATCGGCCAGACGCCGCCAGGGGGCGCTCCCACCCCTGGGTCTGGCCGCTGGTCGCTGCCCGAGGGGAGGGACCGGCCGGCGGCTCAGAAGCCAGCACGGCCTCTGCTCCCGCCCTAGAGACAGGGCGCCGTTCAGAGGAGGCAGCCCCGGGGCTGGGAGGGACCTAACGGCGTCGTGGGCTTCTCTGAAGGGCACGCGTGCCCTTAACTGAGGTCTCTGGGCGCCAACGTTGTCCCGGTGAGCTGAAGGCTGAGGTGTGAAGAACACCCCATGAAGGAAATCTCTTAAGGGCTTCCCTGCTTGCTCAGCTGGTACAGAAGCCGCCTGCAATGCAGGCGACTCTGGTTCGATTCCTGGGTCGGGAAAATCCCCTGGAGGAGGGTAAAGAGAACCCGCTTGCCAATGCAGGAGACGTTAGGGACACAGGTTTGATCCCTGGGTTGGGAAGAGCCCCTGGAGAAGGGAAAGGCTACCCACTCCAGGATTCTGGCCTGGAGAATTCCATGGACAGAGGAGTCCATGGGGTCGCCTTACAGAGTTGGGCGAGACTGAGTGACTAACACATACCCAGTGATGGTGGGCAAGCCCTTAACTTCTCCGTGCCTCAGTTTCCCCACCTCTGTCGAGCAGGGTTACTGTCACGCATCACAGCGTGCTTGACTCATGGGCTCAGAAACCCGGAGACGCAACTGGAGGTGCAGAGACTCGGGGACTTGAGACAGAGATGTGTGAATCCTGATGGCGGGGGCTGTCCACGAGACGTGTGGCCCAGACTTTGCCCTTTCTGGGAAGAAAAGGGCAGAGAGAGGCCCCAGCAGGTGGAGACAGAGAGGGTGAAGTCTGCGTGGGGCCCAGACCATGGCCTGCAAGACGCCAGCCAGGTGGGTGCTGTGGGCACCTTTGAGGAACCCCGAGCCCATCTCCCTGCCGGTAAATGGGGTGCAGACAGCTCTTGCGTGGGGTGGAGGAGGTGCATCCGGGGTGTGGTGTGGCCCGTAGGAGGGCGTCAGTAAATGTGGGTGGCTGCCTGCCCTAACTTTGCCACACCCTTGGGCTGGGGCCCTTGGGAAGATAGGGCCCAAAGTGGTGAGGGAGTGCCCCGATGTTAGTCACACTGCCCCATGATCGGGGTGAGCATGTTGGTTAAAAAGCCGTTATTGAGCACCTACGCTATGCCAGGCACTGGCGCTGACATGAATTTGCTGGAGGAATGCACAGTCGGCAGATAACCAGGATGTGAT
The DNA here is from genome assembly GCA_935064755.1 of Tragelaphus eurycerus. Taxonomy (NCBI): domain Eukaryota; kingdom Metazoa; phylum Chordata; class Mammalia; order Artiodactyla; family Bovidae; genus Tragelaphus; species Tragelaphus eurycerus. The sequence continues at coordinate 76,650,821 of CAKXYN010000001.1, read as the reverse complement.
GTGGGTGGTGACAAGGATGAAGATGAGCAGAGTGGAGCTGGGGCAGAGAGAACGCGGGGGCCTGGGTTACAGGGCGCAGGTGTCACAGGGCCAGACGCCTAGAGGGTGAGAAGGTGCTGCCGTGGGAAAGGCCAGAAGGGTCTCCGGCAGAGGCCCCCACGAGGGCGAAAGCCGGGGAGTACGAACGTGCTGGTGTGGCTGGGCTGGGGTGGGTGAGGCTCGAGAGAAGGGCTGTGCCCGACGCCCCTGGGTCCGCTTATTGTCTGCCCAGCCCCACTCCTTCCACGCCCCGGCGGGCTCTGGGACCCCGAAACTGCCTCCAGGAGGCCGCGTTGACTCCTTCGGCCACACGAGGGCAGCAGAGAACACCACTGGGAAAGACCCGGGCGGCTGGACTGCCGCTGAGCGCCCTGCGGGCTCTCGGAACCCGCTTTGGGAACCAGGGCCGGATCCTATATCCTCCCGCCCCCAACCCCTCCATTTCTGTGCTCCCATCCTGCTAATCTCTTCCCACGCTCCCCCCTTCTGACCTGCAGCACACGTGCTACAGCCGGGCTTCAGCACTTCTGTACGGGGCAGGGGGTCCCCCTGGAGCCTGGAACCCGCATCTCTGAGACAGGAAGAGAGTCCCACCTCCAGGGGAGAGGCGGTCGCGGTGACGATGTATTTACCGTCGCACGTGCGGCGGCCGATGAGCTGCGTGGCCTTGGGCAACCCGCTTACCCTCTTTGAGCCTGTTTCCCCGTCTGTAAAATGGGGATGATGGCCTCTGGTGTAGGAATCTTGTGCAGGGAAACTGAAAAAATGCGTCACGCACGCCAGGGACTCTTTACTGAGCCCAGCTCTCAGTAAATATGCTCCACGGTGATAGTCGGTCATGACCAGGGCATTCATGACTGGGGGCAGGGTGCAGCGGTGGGGAAAAGCCCAGAGACCTTCAGTTCAGATCAGAAGCTGGAGCTTGTCAAGAGAAGGGTTTACCCAACGTTATGCACTAGGAGCGAGACTGAGAGCCCCCAGGACTGCCTGTCGGCCTGTCCAGACCATCCTGGGCCGCCCCAGGACTGGAACCCGGGCAGCCTGCTTTGTGGCCTCCGTTTGTCCCGCTCTGTCTGGGAGCCTCTGCCCACAAGGTCCCTGTCCCCAGCCTCTTGCTCAGCCCTGAACACTGCTTCCCACGGTGCCCTTACGACCCTGCTTGCACACCCCAGGGAGCTCACCTCCCGACCTGGCAGCCGGAGCAGGGGCCACTGTAGAACTCCAGGGAGGAGCTGGCCGGGGAGGGGGTGCTTTTCAGGCTGTGACCCCTGGATTCCTGGTCTCCCCAGCTTCCCTTGTGCCAGACTGTGGGGGCCTAGAGACCGGGAAATCTTGGAATGCCACATTCTTGGAAACCCGGTGCCTTCCAGCCGGGGAGTTCTTCAAGCTTCCTCTTAGGGGTGGAGCCCTTCACTTCCCATGGAGCTTGTGGGGGGCCGCTCCTTGATTTTGATGTCATTTGGGGTGAAGGAGGTGTTTCCGGAGGCTGGGCCATCAGAGAGGGGGCAGCTGAAGGTAGGAGTGGGAGTTGGGCAAGCACAGGAGGGGATGTGGGGAGCACCGTGTGGACCCCTGTGGGGTAAACCCTCCTCCTGGGGGGCACACCTCTCCCCGTGGTGCGGAGGCGAGGAGCGGTCTTCCGAGCCCCCTTCTCTCCACCTTCTCGTGAACCACTGCAGCCCTCGCAGAGTAATTCCTCTGAAACCTCGAATACCTGCAGCGTCTCCCAGGGTATTTTTCTTGTGGTTAAGGTGGTATTTACAGTGAAAACAGCTATTGAAGCGAATCGGGAAAATAATGTCAGTGTTTCCACTTTTGACAAAAATGGGAAGGCGGGTGGTTTCTTGTCTGTGATAAGCGCATCTGCTCCTGCAGTAATTACTGTTTGAGATAATTATGAAAAAGAATTTAAACACTTAAGGCATGCACAGGGGCCAGGACAACTTTCTTTCGCCTTATTCATAATTTCTCCTGCAAGTCAGAGTCTTGCCCCGACGCGGGCTGAGGGAGGGGCCCTGGGAGGCTGTGGGCCAGCGCTCAGACCCTCTCCCCCTGCCCCCCGCTGGGGCCTGCTCCAGAGCAAGGAGCAGCTGGATTTGTCAGGGGAGTGACTGTGGACAGGTTCCTCCGAGCCTCAGCTTCCCTATCTGCGTTAAGTCGCTTCAGTCATGTCCAACTCTTTGCGACCCCGTGGACTGTAGCCTGCAAGGCTCCTCTGTCCATGGGATTCTCCAGGCAAGAATACTGGAGTGGGTTGCCATGCCCTCCTCCAGGGGATCTTCCCGACCCAGGGATCGAACCCACATCTCTTATGTCTCCTGCCTTGGCAGGCGGGTTCTGTACGTCTAGTGCCACCTGGGAAGCCCTTCCTTACCTGTAAAATGGGGTCAGTACTCGGGTGCCTCATAGGATAGTGACGAAGCAGCCCTCTCACGTGGGCCGGGTCCCTCCTTGTATTGCGCTAGGCCTGGGGCCGCTCCTGCAGCTCCCTTGCCCATGGAGGTGCACCCTGTGCCTGAGAAGCCCTGTTGCCTTCCTCCACTGTCCTTCAGGAAGCAGACGCTCAGGAGCTCAGAGAGGAGCAGCCTCGGAGAGCCCTGGTTCCCGTGCCCAGGTGAGCCCAGAAGGTCGCCCGCATGGCCCAGTTGGAGCTCAGCAGGACTGGCCTGAGCTGGGCTGTCGGGGAGGAAGCTTCTCTCTGTCACCTGGGGTGTCCCAGCAGGACCCGAGTGACCATCTGCTGGGGCGGCCAGGGAGGGACAGGGCTTGGGCTGGAGGTCTCCTGATCAGGAACCCTGGGTCCTCGGGGAGACTAGAGAAAGGAGGCGTGGAGCGGCCAGGACTGACCAAGCACACGGGAGGCCTTGCCCAGGTTCACATAGGTGCCCTGGCAGAGCCCAGGGTGCCCTGTGTCTCCACCCAGGGCTGCCTTTAGGGACCTTGGGCTCACCATGGGTGAGAGTGAGGCAGTAGGCTGGCCTGGGCAACCTTGAGGGAAAAGCTCTTGGGACCCATTGGAGCAGAAACCAGAAGAGCTGGCTTAGGGCTCATAGGAAGACAAGGTGAGTGCTTCAGTTCACACTGGCCCCGCCCTGACTCATCATCTGGCCTTGCACAGGTCCATGCCTGACTCTAGTCCACTCGCCCCCATCTAGGCAATGAGGGTTGGACTGTAAATGAAAATCCCAAAGAGCAATGGCTTAAATAAGAGAGAAGTTTCTCTCTTTCATAGTTAAGCCTCGGAGTATGTGATACAGGAGCCAGCCTACTTCTAGCTCCTGGATGCACCAAACCAAGGCAGAAATCTGGTCCTTAAGGTCCAAGAGAGCTGCCAGAATTCCAGCCATCACATCTGATTTCTAAGTAGGAAGAAGGAGGAAAGAGGGAAAAAGGGGCCAAGTGTGGGTATCTTATCTTTTAAGAAAGGCTCCTGGGAGTTGATGCTGCTGCTGCTACTGCTGCTAAGTCGCTTCAGTCGTGTCCGACTCTGTGCGACCCCACAGACAGAAGCCCACCAGGCTCCCCTGTCCCTGGGATTCTCCAGGCAAGAACACTGGAGTGGATTGCCATTTCCTTCTCCAACGTATGAAAGTGAAAAGCGAAAGTGAAGTCGCTCAGTCATGTCCGACTCTTAGCGACCCCATGGCTCCGTCCATGAGATTTTCCAGGCAAAAGTACTGGGGTGGGGTGCCATTGCCTTCCCAGGGGAGTTGATGCTAGACACTCTTATATTCCACTGGTCGGAGCCTAGATGTGCAGAGGCTGGGAATGGAATCTTCGTTCTGGGAGCCCCGCTGAAAATCAGAGAGAGAAGCGGAGGTTGGTGCTGGGGGCCGCCAGCTGACTGTGCCATAAGGCGATGTGACGTAGCCTTTCTGCTTTGACTCTGGAGGGGTCTGTGGGTCTGGAAATGTGTAATCTGCCATGTCTCAGACTTCCAAGAAAAGGACATGGACATTTTCAGAATTTTGAGACTCTGGCATTTCCAAATGGAGCGCCTGTGTGTGTGTCCAGGCATGCCGCCCAGGTGCCCAGGAGCAGGGCTCAGGTAGCAGATTTGGACGCTTGGGGCTGGGGCTGGAGGTGCCCCATGGTGGGCAGCCTCTCTGCGCCCAGCAGGCTGCTCCCTCGGCTCCTGGAATCCACTCGTGCCGGCCTGTCTGCACACGCACCTCGTGCGCGCCGGAGGCCTGGGGCAGGGGCGGCGGGAGGGGGGCGCCCAGGAATGCCTGCTCTTTTGAAGGCAGGGCTGTCCCTGCAGATTTCGTCGATCTGGCGCCGTGACAGGCTCCGGCGCTGGGGGGCGCCCGAGAGCAAGCTCCAGGCGCCGGTGGAGTCGGGGTGGGGTCAGAGAGGGGCTGACTCGGGTGTGCTTTGCAGCTGCTCCAAGGAAGGTTCTGTCTTAAGCACCGGGCACTCGGCAGAGAAGCTGCCGGCCCCCGGGAGAAGCTGTAATCACTTAACAAAACATACAAGTGAATAAATGGGAGCCAAACCAACCGAGGAACGGGGAGGGGGAGGGGTGGTGACCGTAGGGACTGCAGGTTTGGGTTTAGGTGGTCAGGGAAGGTGGGAGGGCGGCACTTTTGCAAAGACCTGAAATGGAGGAGGGAGTGAGCCCAGCAAGCATCCAGAAACGTGCGCGTCAGAAGGCACAGCCTAAGCAAAGGCCCTGAGGCAGGAGCCAGGTCAGGGGGCCCTGGGGGCCAAGATACGGACTTTGGCTCTTGCTGGGCGTGAGGCAGGAGCCATGGGAGGTCTGAGCAGAGGAGGGTCACCATGTGACCTAGGTCTTCAAGGGGTTCCCCCTGCTGCCGTGGGGAGAATGTCACCAAGGTGCTGGCGGCGGGTTTTCCGCAGGCTGTCCCCACTCCCCCCACAGCACTGAGCTCCGTCTTCCCATCCTGTCGTCTCCTGAGTCTTCCTCCTCCCAAGCCCCCTGCCTTCTCCGCAGCCAGTTTCAGCTCAGGCCTCAGCTTCTCTCACCGTGATTCTCTTGCTCCTGCTGCCTTCGTGCGTCCCCCGCCTCATGATGGCAAAGTGGCTGCAGAGGCTCCAGGCCTCACAGGTGGGATTTCTAGCAGAGTCGGCAGAGGTTCTGGCCTCAGCAGGGATTGGCCCACTTCTGTGCCGATTCCCTGGGCAGGAGGATGCCTTGCTCTGCTTGTCCTCGGGGACCTGGGTCAGTTGTTGAGGCAAGTCCAATCCACACTGGTCCTCCTCCTCCTTCTACCTCTTTAAAGGACCCCTGTGATTATGCTGTGCCCACTTGGATAACCTGGATCGTCTTCCCCTCTCACCATCCGTAATGCAACAATGTTTGCACAGTCTCTTTTGCTGCGTGTGGTAACACGTATGGGGGCTCCAGGGTCGGGACGTGGACATCTCGGGATGGGCGGCATGATTTGCCTGCTGACGACCGTGTCCTCTCAAGGCCAACGTGTGGCCCCTGCCCACCGCCGGCTGTGGTTCTCAGGGGAGTCTGGGCTGGTGTGAGTGAGGTACGTGGCGAGGGGTGTACCCTGAACAAAAGGCACAGGACCCAGGATGGGAAGGTTGCCTTAACTGCTCCCCCTGCTCACAGCAGAGCATCCAAGCTCCAGTCTGACTTGCCGTGTGACCTTTGGCATTCCCTTGACCTTGCTGGGCCTTGGGGGGTTTCCCCACCCATGAACGAGAGCGGGCAGGCGACATGTTCTTTCAGAGGGTCTCCAGCCCGGGCCCTGAAATGCAGTCTTGAGCTTTGCGTATATCCCTCCTTGAACGTCCATGGTCCCGTGTGTAGAGTGCAGTCCTTGGTCCCCACACCGCTCCTTCACACTGTGGCTGCTCAGTGATAACGGACAATGTCCTTGAACTTGCTTTATTAAACTCCAGGCTGAAGCATCACTGACTCAATGGATGTGAGTTTGAGCAAACTCCAGGAGATAGTGGAGGACAGGGCGACCTGGTGGGCTGCAGTCCACGGAATTGCAGAGAGTCGGACTCAACTTAGTGACTGAACCACCACAGACCGAAGGCAGCGTTTATTGAGTGCTGCTGTTTGCCAGGCGCCGTGTTGGGCGGGGGAGCCCCACGGCCACTCTGCAAGCTGGACCCATCACCCGCAGTGACGTGCAGAGACCCTGAGCCCCAAGGTGGCTGTGTGTGCTGCCCAGCGGGCAGGAGATGGGGGCGGGGTCTGGATTTGCACAGAAACCGCCTCCCCCCACAGGCAGAGCCCGCAGCCCCGGGGGGCGCTGGGCAGGAGAACCGGTCTGAGCCCCTTGAGGGTCTCGGGTCACCTGCAGCCCTGCTCTGACCCTGACTCCCTTCCTGGGAGCGTGAGGCGGGTGGTGGGTCCGTGTGCTGCTGGGGAGGGCTGTCCGGGAGGGGCCAACAGGAAGACATGGGGGCCTCGGGCCCTGCCAAGAGGTATTGATTCCAGGCACCAGGCACTGCGCTGGGGCTGAGCCAAGAGATGAGGTCATGAAGGACAGCACGGTGACTCCGGGGGCCGGCGTCCCCGCCGATGACGTGATCGCCGGACGTGAGGGATCTCTCTCTGCCTGGAAGACGCAGGCCCCCTCCTTCCTTCTCCTTGACAAGCCCCAGACTCCAGCCTGCGGCACCAGGGCGAGGTGGCCCGGGGACTCTGCCTTGCTGCCAGGCTGTGTGACCTTGGACAAGTCACCCGCCCTCTCTGGGCTTCCTGCTGGGACCCAGGCTCTGCAAGCACCTGCCGTGGACAGTTTGACCAGTTCCCACTCGAGAGCCCCAGGCTCCACAGGGTCAGGCAGGGAGGCCGGGGTGCCCCAGAAGGGGGTGATCGGCAGCTCCCAGCACCCACCCATGGCTGCCTCCACTTGCACACAAGTCCTCGGGGCACGAGGTGGCTGTCGTCCTAGTGCCCTCTGGCCTGTTCCTGTGCTGGAAGCTGGAGTGTGCCTGGGGGTTGGAGCCCCGGCCCTGCCTCCTCCGGGCTGTGTGGTCTCTGAGGAGTTGCTTAACGTCTCTGTGCCTCGAGCCCCATCAGGAGGCCGTGGAAGAGCTGAGGGGCGTTGAGTGGACACCTCGCTGTAAGCTGACCCTCTCGGCCTGTCACACGTTCTCGCAGCTTGAATTTGCATCCTGGCTTTTGTGCTGCTCAGCTGTGAGACCCAGGCTAGGTTGGTGCCTTTCTCAGAACCCCAGTTTTCTCATCTGTAAGGTGGGGACCACACTATCCCCCAGATTGGGTTGCTGGGGACACAGGGGAAGGCTGTGTGGGGTGAGCTCTGACCTAGGGCACCGCCCCGTGGGTGCTGACCACTGACGTCCTGGCCGCCTGGCAGGCCCCGCCCTGCCTGCACCCCTCCCCTCCCCCTCAGGTCTGCTGGGGGCTCCCCAAGAGGGTCCTGTTTGAGAACTCACCTGGGGGTCACTGGCCAGGGCTGTGGATGGTGGCCTGGGCCGTGGAGGTGACCACCATGTCGGTCGCGTCTCTCAGATCCCAGCGGGTGTAGAACCACAAAGTTCTGCTGCTCTTTGCAGCTCCCATTCTAACCCAGGGGAATTGAAGGGACCCCCCAGGGGGAAAACCCCAGATAAACAAAAGGCACGAAAACTTGCCTGCTTTCCTCCCCCAGAGATGGCCGACGGCGTTTCCAGTCTCTTCTGCTGTGCCTGTGTGTGTCTGTATTTAGAAAATAGGGACCCCCACCCCGTTTTTCCTTTTAATGAAATAGAGTGCCGGTCTTTCTGTGTTGGGAACCATTTCTCCGAAGCATCATTTCACAAAGCCTTGATACCGTGTTGTGACCCACACAGCCAACCCATCCACGGACACAGAGTGTTTACCAGATCCCTTCCCCTCTGCCCCAGCTGTAATTAAATGCGCCTGATCACTCTTGCAGCTAAAATTGCCTGGTCAAAAGATGTGCATTATTAATGTTTGAATCTTGATACCAGTTCATATTCCCAGCAGCTGCGTGTTCTCTCTTACCCGCACAATGTCCTGGGATCAAAAGCGATTGCATTCCTTTCGTTTCCTCCTTCAAATATGATCTCCCCTGCCCTGGGAGGATGGACACTGCCCAGGAGGCAGACTTCATTCCTGGGGATCCTCCAGGCCTCACACTCTCTGCCCCTTCTGGTTCCTTCTAGCTGGACTGGCTGCCTTGCTGTTCCTCCAAGCACATGCCTGCCTTGGTGCCTTTGCACCTGCTCTTTTTTTTTTTTTTTCCTGTCTGGATTCCTTTCCTCAGACAGCCATGATCCATCTCTTCCTCAACAACTCAGATTGTATTTTCTGCGGGGTCTTCCTTGGCTGTCCTGATAAATGCACGCCCGCCCTCATCTCTTCATTGTCCTGTTTTTCCTCGTCACAGCGTGTTCGCCTCTGGACTTTGTTCGGTAGTCGTTTTCCTTGCACAGGGGGCAGTAAAGGAAGGCAGCAGTGGACTGGCCAGAGGTCAGCCCAGGTCTCCCCCAGACAGACGGAGCAGGGCCTCCCTCGTGCCCTTCCCAAGAGCCCTGTGCCTGGAAGTGAGAATGAGGATGACCACGAGCTAGGGCGGGTGGACAGTGCCCTGAGAGTGGACACTCTGGCCTGTTGTTCGACAGGACACACCTGACAGTTTGAGGAGCTCGGAGGGCAGCAAGCCTGGCTCTTTTCCGAAGTCTGTTTCCCCCACTGTAAGATGGGGAGAGTCCTCTCTAACTACTGGCACTTCATGAGGAAGAGAGGGGACAACGCACTTCAGGTGCATGGTGCCGGGTCTGGCCCCCAGGGGCAGAAACATAAAGGGCTCTTGGCCGTTTCCACGTCTGGGGTACTGTTCTCTGCACCTGCCATGGGATACCTCATTTCATCCTCAGAACATCCTCAGAACACCAGAGTGTAGTACGTGCTTTGTCCTGTAACAAATATCCCCATTTTACAGCCGGGTAGACTGAGCCCAGAGAGGTCACTGGCCAAGGTCATGGAGGCTGGAGCTGCTATCCCACTGAGGGAAGCAGCCCCTTTGTCTGCCCACTACACAGCCCTGCCTGTTCTGTTTTTTACTTTCATTTTATTAATTGTTTTACTTTTATTTATATTTTATTTAAAATTTTTATTGACGTATAGTTGATTTGCAATGTGTGAATTTCTGCTGTACAGCAAAGAAATTCAGTTATCCATATATTAATACATTCATTCTTTTTAAATATTCTTTTCCACTGTGGTTTATCAAAAGATATTGAGCATATTCCCGGTGCTAGACAGTAGGACCTTGCTATTTATTCGTTCTGTGTGTAAAAGCTTACATCTGCGAACCCCAGCCTCCCGTTCCATCCCCCAGCCTACTTCCCCTTGGGAACCACAAGTCTGGTCTCTGTGTTCGTGGCTGTTTCCGTTTCACAGACAGGCTCTTTTGTGTCTTGCTTTAGGTTCTATGTATAAGTGACGTGGTGGTTATCTTTCTCTTTCTGGCCTGCTCCACGCAGTATGATAATGTCTCATTGCGTCTGCGTTGCTGCCAGTGGCATCATTTTTCCTTTTTCATGCCTGAATAGTACTCCATTGTATTTAAGAGCCACGTCCTTTTATCCGTTCATCTGTTGACAGGCCTTTAGGTTGCTTTCTCGTCTTGGTGCTCGTGAACACTGTTGCTATGCACAGAGGGGTGTGTGGATCTTCTTGAGTTATCGTTTTGTCTGGATATACACCCAGGAGTGGGACTGCCTTGAATAAGCCTTATGGTAATTCTACTTTCAGCGCTTTGCGAAGCCTCCATGTGCTGTCCGTGGCGGCTGGACCAATTTGCATCCCCGGCAGCAACGAAGGAGGCTCCCTTTCCTCCATGCCCTCTCCAGCTTTTGTTATTTACAGACTTTTTAATCATGGCCATTCTGACCGGTGTGAGATGGTACCTCACTGTAGTTCTGATTTGCGTTTCTCTAAAGATAGGCGGTGTTGAGCATCTTTTCACATGCCTTTTGGCAGTTTGGATGTCTTCTTGGGAGACATTCCTGTATAGATCTTCCGCCCCTTTTTTTTTTTTTTTTTTTTTGGATTGGATTGTTTGTTTTTCTGTTGTTAGTTGTATGAGCTGTGTGTATATTTTGGACATCAGGCCCTCATCAGTCATACCATTTACAGGTATTTTCTCCCGTTCTGTAGATTTTCTTTGCGTCTTTTGTGGTTTCCTTTGCCATGCAAAAAGCTTGTATGCCTGGTTAGGTCTCGTTTATTTCTGTTTTCACGTCTGCAGCCCTGCATGTCTGGCGGTGGGGCCACCCGCAGAGGTGGCATCTGGTCTGGCCCTTGACGCTCTAGAAGACCTTGGGCGAGGAGCGTGTTCTCCAGAGGCCTCAGTATCCCCGTCCGCCCACATGTGTCAGTGGTTCTTGGGTGAGGAGTAGGGCTGAGACTTTGGGAAGCTTCTGGGAGATGGGGGCAGGGAGCTGCAGCCCTGGGTGTGAGACAAGGGGAAACAGAGGAGGGAAAAGGAGACACTTGAGGGGGTGTTGAGGGTGGGGTTCAGCTCAGCCCCCTGCCACGAGGACCCTGCCCTGCCCCCTGCTCCCCAGCACCCTGTGGGCTGTGCCGCTTCCCCAGGGAAAATGCCACCCTGCCCTGCCTGTAGCTGAGCCACAGATGGCCCAGAGCCATGGACAGACTCAGGGGTCGGAATGGTCTTGTCCTGCTGGGAGGAATGGATGGGGCAGAGTGAATTAAATTAGAAATGAATGTCAGTTCCAGCACTTGCATCCCCAAAGCAAGTGGCATGTGGCTAGAATTGGAGGACCTGGCTTGGCGCTGTCCATGGTGGTCAGGGGCTCAGTCCCTGTGCCGTGCAGATGAGCCCCAGGTCATAGGACCTAAGGCAGAGAGCCTGGAAGGTGGAAGGTGGCCACTGCCTTCAGCCTGTACTGCGCAGAATTCCTTAAGTGCTGCAGCTGAGATCCTTGAGAAGAGGACAGGTGTAGGCTGCAGGTGTCCGGGGGTGGGGGCAGGCATCCATCTGTCCATCCACCACCCATTCTTTCATCCATCTATCCACCCATCCATCTGTCCATCTGTCTGTCCATCCACCACCCATCCATTCATCCATCTATCCACCCATCCATCTGTCCATCTGTCTGTCCATCCACCACCCATCCATTCATCCATCTATCCACCCATCCATCTGTCCATCTGTCTGTCCATCCACCACCCATCCATTCATCCATCTATCCACCCATCCATCTGTCCATCTGTCTGTCCATCCACCACCCATCCATTCATCCATCTATCCACCCATCCATCTGTCCATCTGTCTGTCCATCCACCACCCATCCATTCATCCATCTATCCACCCATCTATCTGTCTATCTGTCTGTCCATCCACCACCCATCCATTCATCCATTCATCCATCTATCCACCCATCCATCTGTCCATCTGTCTGTCCATCCACCACACATCCTCTGTCCTTCTGTCTGACCATTCAGCTGTCCACTACTCACCAGTCCATCCATCCAATATTTGTCCACCCTCCTTGCAGTAGGCTGGGGTCACAGCAGTGGAAATAGGCTCCCTTTCTGCCCTTGCAAAGCTCACAGTCTGGAGTAAAGACTGAGTAGGTAGCAATATCGAGAGGGGTGAGTGTCGGGAGAGTGGGTGCTCTGACCATGGAAGTGTGAAGGAGGGTGGAGAGACCGTTTCCTGGGGAGGGGGGATTAGCTGTCACATGGGAGGTGGGGCAGGATGACCTGGGGGTCTGTGTGCTGGAAAGGACTTGTTGGTGGAACGGACTGCATGGCTGAGCCCCTGAGGCCATGGAAGCATTGCTTCTAGGAATCTGCGTGGGTCCCTGGACATGCCCCCTGTGATGCTCACAGTGGGGTAAGGTGATGCATGGATGGATCCTGGACCTCCTGATTGCCTCCACCAAAGTGACCCACGCTTTCTTGCACTTTGAGTGTTGAGCACCTGCCTGAGCTGTAGTTTGAAGTAGGAGTTTTGTGCTTCCCCGAGCTGGACCCCACATCTCTCTAGGGTCCTCTGTGGGTGTGGTCTTTCCCAGCACCCACATTGCCTTCCTGGGGAAGATTTATTGTCTTTGGGGGATAATGCAAGTTGATGAGGGAGTGGATTGTCACTCTAGGCTTCAGACTTGAGCCTGAGACTCAGGCCTGGCCGTTCAGAGAAGAGCTGGTCTTGACCACACCAACTGGGCCTCAGGGGTGGTCTGTGACATTAGACGTGTGAGGTCACATGGCAGCTCCATCAGTGCTAGCCCAGAGATTCTCCTGGATTAGGGGGTGGCTTCCCGGGACTTGGGGCTGGTGGCCAGCATCTTGCCACCGCAGGGGACACCTACCTGAGGACAAGCCACACAGATTAAAATGGTGCTGCTGGGGGCCAAGACAGCCCAGAGGACACTTTGGGGAAGTGTCCAGCCCTGCCTGAGTCCGAATCCATCACTGAGCTTTTCGTTTACGTGTGACAGTATTCACCACATCTCCATTTCTCAGTGTTCATTTTCCCACCTCTACTGAGGCATAACGGAGAAATACAACTAATGACCTGCTGAGTGTGTACGTGATAAGTTGCTGAATGTGTACATGATGACTTGCTGAGCGTGTACGTGATGAGTTGCTGAGCGTGTACATGATGACTTGCTGAGCGTGTACATGATGAGTTGCTGAGCATGTACATAATGAGTTGCTGAGCATGTCCATGATGAGTTGCTGAGCGTGTATGTGATGACTTGCTGAACATGTACGTGATAAGTTGCTGAGCGTGTACATGATGACTTGCTGAGCGTGTACATGATGATTTTCTGAGTGTGTACATGATGAGTTGCTGAGTGTGTACGTGATAAGTTGCTGAGCATGTACATGACTTGCTGAGCGTGTACATGATGACTTGCTGAGCATGTACGTGATCAGTTGCTGAGCGTGTATGTGATTGAGTTGCTGAACATGTACATGATGACTTGCTGAGCGTGTACATGATGAGTTGCTGAGCGTGTACGTGATGACTTGCTGAGCATGTACGTGATGACCTGCTGAGTGTGTACGTGATGAGTTGGTGAATGTGTACATGATGACTTGCTGAGCGTGTACGTGATGAGTTGCTGAGCATGTACATGGTGACCTGCTGAGCGTGTACATGGTGACTTGCTGAGTGTGTACATGGTGACTTGCTGAGTGTGTACATGATGACTTGCTGAGTGTGTACATGGTGACTTGCTGAACGTGTACATGATGACTTGCTGAGTGTGTACGTGATAAGTTGCTGAGCATGTACATGATGACTTGCTGAGCTTGTACATGGCTCCTCCCATCTGGTTGATTCACGCACAGCCATCTCACGCGTGCATCTTTTCCTTGTGTGTGTGCTGAGAACATTGAAATTCTTCTGTCTGAGCAGATTTCACTTAGAAAACACAGCGCTGTCAGTGCAGGCACCGTATGCTTCACGAATGGACCCTTATTCATCTTATGGCTGGAAGTCTGTGCCCTTGGACCACCCTCTCCCTAATTCCCCCATGCCCATCCCCAGGCCACTTGTCTGCTTTCTGTTTCTATGAGTTTGGCTTCTTCTTTTTTTTTTTTTTTTTAAGGATTTCCCATATAAAAGAGATCATGCAGTATTCGACTTTCTCTGTCTGGTTTATTTCACTTAGTATAACACCTTCACGGTCCGTCCATGTTGTTGCCAAAGGTAGAATTTCCTTCTGTCTCATGACTGATATTCCACTGTATGTATGTATGTGTATGTATCTATTAGTTCAGTTCAATCACTCAGTTGTGTCCGACTCTTTGCGACCCCATGGACTATAGCATGCCAGACCTCCCTGTCCATCACCAACTCCTGGAGCTTGCTCAAACTCATGTCCATCGAGTCGGTGATGCCATCCAACCATTTTATCTTCTGTTGTCCCCTTCTCCTCCTGTCTTAAACCTTTCCCAGCATCAGGGTCTTTTCCAGTGAGTCGGCTCTTCATTCATACACCACACCTTCTTTATCTGTTCATCCATTGATGGACACTGACATTGTTGGCATCTCTGCTGCTGCTGCTAAGTCACTTCAGTCGTGTCCGACTCTGTGTGACCCCAGAGACAGCAGCCCGCCAGACTTCCCCACCCCTGGGATTCTCCAGGCAAGAACACTGGAGTGGGTTGCCATTTCCTTCTTCAATGATGCTGCAATGAACATGAACTGCTAGTATCTCTTTGAGATCCTGTTTCCATGTCTTTTGGATACATATCCATGTCCACAGGCATTTTACAGGTGGAAAAGCAGGCTCCAGGCAGAGTTAGGACCCTACCAGGGACCTTTGGGGGCAGGGCAGCCCTGGTGGAAACCTGCCTCCTCCCACAGCCCTGTGCTCCAGGCTTGCTGTGTGACGCCTGCCAGGCTCCGCGCCCTCTCTGTGCCTCTGTGGGGTCGCGTGGTCTCTAGGAGCTCTCCAACCTCGTTCTTTGCTTCCCTGGCCGCCTCCTGGATTCTCCCATCCTCACGGCCACCTTCAGCGAGGCAGAAAGTGATTTTGTCTTTACCAAAAGGACGGATGAATCAGAGGATTGATCAGCAAGGGGAGAAAGGCGGCACCCAGTTGGCTTTGTCACTCCTGTGTGCCTTGAATGAAATTCCTCTTCTGTACATGCCTTTCAGAAAAAAAAAAAAAGAACATCGGGTAAAGAATTCAGAGAGATGAATTGACCCTGATAATATCAAACAGTTAATTTCTGAGCTCATTCCTGTGCTGTCAGGGGTCTGGAAGGCTTTCTGCAAGCCATAAATAACGCATTTTAATAACGGGGACTTTGATTCCTCTCTGGGGGCCGAAACTGTATTGTGATTCGGGTGGCGGCTTGTCAGGGTGCCTGCGTAGGGTTTCTCCAGGGCTTATTAAGAGATTACATATTTGGGGCATGTTCGGGTCTTCATGGTCTACTGGAAACCCATCCTGCTGAAAAGCTTTTGACCCAAGGAAGGGGACTTGTGGTGGAGACATTTTTTTTCTTTTTTTTTTCCCCAGCTCTTAAGTTCATTGTTTGCCAGTTGCACCTGATTTTGGGTGAAAGTTATGGTCAATTACTTTCCCCACTCCCCTGACCTTATAGCAGCTGCAGGGCTCAGAGGTGACTCCAGGCCGCCACCTCACTGGGACCCATGCATAAGGCTCCTGTGGATAATAGAATATCAGTGTCTCAGGGAATGAGAGAACCTGCCTTGGACAAACTTCATGGCTGAGATCTGTCCAGACAAGGTTCAGTCTGAAATGTAATCTTGAAAAGATCCAGGCTCTATCTAGCCTTTGCCCTGGATTTGCTGTTTGATCTTGAACAAGTCACTTAACATCTCTAGGCCATGTCTCCTCCTCCGTGGACTAATGACTTCAAGCCCAATGACTGTGTATGCTTTTTAATCTATAAAGGATGAAAGAGAGAAATATGGATAACCATGACAGATAACTGCTATGTCCCTAACCAATATCCATATCCCCCTTTTCTCAATAATAGGACTGTAATTTTGTTCAGAGATGGACTGTGTGTGTGTTCGGTCACTCAGTCGAGTCTGACTCTTTATGACCCCATGGACTGTAGCCCGCCAGGCTCCTCTGTCCATGGGATTCTCCAGGCAAGAATACTGGATTGGGTTGCCATTTCCTCCTCCAGGGGATCTTCCCAACCTGGGGATCAAACTTGCGTCTCTTTATGTCTCCTGCATCGACAGGCGGGTTCTTCCTAGCGCCACCTGATTTTGTTCAGAGCTGCACTAGGCCAATGCAAAGAGCTTCCTTTGTGGGCTTCCCATGCAGCTAGGAGTGGTCCTAGGAAGCAGTCCTAGCCAGTGGGTTCTAAGCAGGCGGCGTTGGGAGGGGCTTCTGGGAAACTCATTTTGCTATTCATCCTCTGGAAACTCTTTTCTTTTTGGGTCAGGATTTGGATGTGATGGCTGGAACTCTACAGCTACCTTGTGAGCATGAGGACAAAGCATACCTGAAGGAAGGTAGAGGGTAGTGTGGGCCTGGTCTGCATACCTCCTGGGTCTTAGTAATAAGAGAGAAAAACACATCAGCATCATGTTTTAAGCCACAGTTATATTTAGATTTTCTATCAAACACAGCCCCCACAACGTAAAGCAGCGATGACCAAGAACTTTCAGGCAACGCAAAATGGAAACCTTTATGAGATCAAGTCTGGGAAGAAAGTAAGGATGCGGCTACTTCCCCCCACAACTTTCCCACCGGTGGGACAGAACTCCAGCACGTGGCCCCGTGTGCCCACCTGATCCCTGCCAGCTCCGGTATCAGCTCTGGGCACCCCTGGCCCAGGGGCTACACGGAGCACAGAGCTCTATGCAGTTTTAGAGGCTGACCTTAGAATCTGGCTGTGAGCTTCCTAACAGCCAAGTCAAGGAGGGAGCACTGACGCTGATGTGATCCCCATGGGCCCCTGGCAGCCGCTGTTAGTCACCCCTCTCTTGTGTCTTGAACCCCCCGTCTCTCCTCGCTCACTTCCTTCCCTGGCAGCTTGTCTCTTGTCTCCATTTCCCCGTACTTCCTGCGGGAGTCCTCTATGCCCCCGGTCCACTCTCCACCCTCACCTTTCTAGATTCCTGGCCAAACTAGAGAGGACCTTAGCAGGCCTCTCACACTTGACCCTCACTCATTCATTCAACAGATTTTCACTGGCCACTCACTGTAGCCCAGGAATAACCGCAGTGCAGGGAGCAGACCCTACTTCCCACCCCGCACTGAGCTGGTGGGCACACCAGCCCCTCAAGTCCATGCCTGTGTCTGCTGCCCTGCTCACACCCCCAAAGAGACGGCTGACAGCCAGGCTGAGGGTGTGCAGTGCTGCGGGAGGGGCCGGATTATATAATATGAGGTAGCCAGGGAAGACCTCACCCAAGAAGGGCGGGCAAATCTCTAGGAAACCTGTTGCCTTAGTGAGCACCACAAGTGCAAAGGCCTGGAGGTAGAAATATGTTTGGCTTGTTCGAGAAACAGCACAGAGGTAGCGTGACTGAAGCTCAGGAGAGAGTAGTTGAAGACGAAGATGGAGAGGGAATGGGCTGGGGTCTTTGGAGCCTCAAAGGTGCTGTGAGCCTTGATGGTGTGGAGCAGGGGTGGGAGTGACCTGGCTCAACCTTCGTCGGGTGCCCACCCTCCTCTTGGAACCCTTTTTGCATTTACCTCCAGCATTTCCTCTGACTTCTTGCTCTTCCCTCTGGGCTGGTTTCCTTCCCGTCTCAAGTAGTAGAGTCCAGGGGGCTCTGTCTTTTATTCTCCTCTTCCCTGGTTCCTTCCCCTCACGTCTCCTCAGTCCTTACTGTCTGCTCCTTCCTGCCTCCCTCCTCACCCTCTCACCTCCAGGCACCCTGGCCCTCCCCAGTGCTCACACTCAGCTGCCGTCCAGCCTCCTCCCTGGCCTCCCTCTGCCTCTAGCCTCCCCACCAGCCCGTCTGTACCCACAGTTCACCCTGTAACTCAACACCAACTGTTTAAAAAAATGCTCCCGTGTTCTGCCTCCCGCTTCCCCCATGACCTTCCCACCGGTGGGACAGAACTCCAGCACGTGGCCCTGTGTGCCAACCTGACCCCTGCCAGCTCCGGTATCAGCTCTGGGCACCCCTGCCCCAGGGGACTCTCCCAGCTCCTGGGAGGCAGCATCCTCTCCCCCACACCTCCGCACCCACACACATCCTGTCCTTTCTGCTCAGAATGTACTTGTGCATCCAGGTGACCTGGAAAGCTCTGACTCATGAATGAGAGTCGCTCAGGGTGATTCTGACTGCAGGAAAGCTGCCCTTCGAGGACAGAGTCTGGAGGGGAGGGAGGCGGTGTGTGTTCAAAGGCGCGACACAGACATCAGAGTTCTAGTTTTCTCCACCCTCCCATGTGGACCCCTCTGCATGTTCACTTTCCCTGCAGGTTTGTGACTCCCAGCCCCAAAATGGCTGCCATAGCACCAGCCACACACAATAGATCCAGAGCAGGCAGCAATCAGGGTACCGAGATATTTTCTCTCCATGTGCTAGTCTCTTATCATGAAGGGAACATTTTCCAGAAGCCCCCAGCAGACCTCTCCTGATGTCTCATGTCCGCTCCTTGAGCAGTCACAGGCAAATAATGATGAGAATGTCACGATTAGCATGGAGCAATCATCCTTTTTCTCTGGGTCAATGCATTTTAGCGAAAATGAGAGTCTTGTTAGTAAACAGAGAGAAGGAATGACAGTAGGGTGGAACAACCAACCAAACCTGCCGCGTGAAGCCCAGTTCAGATGCCCCCCTCCCCGTCACCTGTCTTTCGCCCTCTCCCCACCCCACACACCGGGAGTTGGTGAGAGCCTGAACTCCAGATCGTGTCCCAGTGACTCCTGGCCCTGGAGTCAGTATTTCCTGGGCCCTATCTCGTGTATCTATCTCTCTAAGCCCTGTTACCCCGTTTACAGAAGAGGAAGTTGGGAAGGACAGGTAGGCGTTGAGGGTCAGAGGGGAGGAGGGGCTGGCCTGAGGTCTCACATCGAGTTCCCGCTGGAAATCGGCTGGCGAGAGGGGCTCTCTGCAGGAATGGAGCCGTTACACGTCTGTGCTGGCCAGTGTGGTAGCCACAAGCCAAGCGGCTCCCGAGAGCTTGAATGGCCATGTGGTGCTGCAGCTGGGCCTGGACCTTCAGCGCTGCTTCAGACGGGAGGTGGGCCGGCCACAGACAGACAGATGGCCTCACCACGTGTGAGCTGGAGTTGGCCACATCCTGGGCCCCACTAGGGGCTAGGCGCTGTCCCTAGAAATGCAATTAGTCTTGGAAAGGGGTGGCAGGGCGAGGAAATCGTTCACCCGCCCTAATGAGCTCTGGAAATCATTTACAAGGAGAAGCAAGGCCCTAAATTTGTTCTGCTCAGAGCATTTGCCTCTGGAGTCTGGTCCATCCCACAAGTGGCAGGCGATGGGCTCCAGGCTCCCACCTAAGACACTGCATGGTTCATCAGGACCTGAGCTCTGCGCACTGGGTGGGGGTCTAGGATGCCATCCAGGCCGCCCCTCATATTCTTGCAAGGGAAACTGAGGCCCAGAGACAGGTATGCTAGTGATAGAGGAGGTGGTCCCTTACCCAAGGTCTGCCATGGGGCTGGGCACTTGCCAGGCCCCTCACTGCAGCCTCCTCAGCACCCATCCCTTTTCTTTCTCACGAACCTATGGTCATGAGGGGTGAGGAGTCACAGTCTCCACCTTCACTCTGCCATGGACACTCCAAGCCAGTAGGCACAATCCCACCCCCTTTCTCATAGTGATGAGCCAGTAATGAGTGCCTAGGCCAACCAGTGCCTGGGGACAAGTCACCTTGAGGGCAAAGTCAACATCCAGAGGACTGTCCAGAAGAAAGAGTCACAGAGAAACAAAGTTGGAGCCTTGATCAAACCATGCCTGAATTCATCGCTTTTTGGAATTTCCATTATGTGATCTAGTAAATCCCCCTTACAGGTTATTGCTGTTCAGTCACTAAGTCACGTCTGACTCTTGGCAGCCCCATGCGCTGCAGCACGCCAGGCTTCCTTGTCCTTCACCACCTCCCAGAGTTTGCTCAAACTCATGTCCACTGAGTCAGTGGTGCCATCCAACCATCTCATCCTCTGTTGCCCCCTTCTCCTCCTTCCCTCAATCTTTCCCAGCATCAGGGTCTTTTTCAGTCAATTGGCTCGTCGCATCAGGTGGCCTAAGTATTAAAGCTTCAGCATCAGTCCTTCCAAAGACTATTCAGGGCTGATCTCCTTTAGGATGGACTGGTTGGATCTCCTTGCAGTCCAAGGGACTCTCAAGAGTATCCCCCAGCACCACAGTTGAAAAGCATCAATTCTTTGGCTCTCAGCTTTATGGTCCAACTCTCTTATCTGTACATGACTAGTTAAAATTGGGTTTTCAGTTACTTGCCACAGAAAGCATTCTTCTGATGCCCCTTCTGACATCCCTTGTCATGCAGCCCACCAATTCTCCTGAGGTAGTAGTGATTAACCCCAAACTACACGTGGAGAGGTCTGGAAAGTGACAGGTGCTGGTCCCAGGCTGCTCAGTCTATCGAGTCAGTGGACCTGGAAGACAGAAGCTGTGCTACATCCTGTTCTTTCACTTCCTTCTCGTAACACATCTGTGCATTGGGGATTGGTGCCCTTCCCGGGTGGCGCTAGAGGTAAGAATCGCCTGCCAGTGCAGGAGATGTAGGAGACTGAGGGTTCGATCACTGGGTTGGGAGGATCCCCTGGAGGAGGGCACGGCAACGTACTTCAGTATTCTTGCCTGGAGAATCCCATGAAGAGAGGAGCCTGACGGGCTACGGTCCATGCGGTTGTAAAGAGTCGGACATGGCTGAGTGACTTAGCACAGCACAGCCCTGTTTTACAGACAGAGACACCGAAATTCAGAGATGGAAAGGGACTTGCCTAGCTTCTCACGATGATCCTGAAGAGGGGCTGGGGCCACGTAGCAATTATTCTCAGCCCCAGTTCAGAGCTGTCACGTGAAGAGCTCTGACGGCACTCTGCTTGTGTGAGAACGCTCTGGTTGTCTTTGAGGCTGCTGTGGAAGTGTGGGCTTCTCTGCATCTTGGAGAACTTGCACCTAAGGGGCCGGATGGATGCTTTTCAGTTGGGAGCCGCACTGAGGTGACCCTCTGGGTTAGTGATTGCCACGTGAGAAACCACTCCAGAAGTTAGCAACTTGAATCCACAGCCATTTATTCTTGCTGTCCTGTCTGTGGTCAGCTGGTTGGTTCCCCTCTAGACCAGGCCCCACGCTGGGTGGCTTGAGAGAAGGGAGTTTAAATGGAAGGGCTAGTGGGGCTCACAGAACTGCTGGAGTCAGGACGACCTGGTTTGGAACGTGGGCCAGAACGTGTAGGAATGTTGATGTTGCACAGACTCGACTCTCCAAGTGACACCCACTCCGAGGGAACTTCTGGCTCATGTTCCTTGGCATTGTGAGACATTGATTCGACTCTGCCACCCGTGGTGAAATTGTATCAGTCAGCTGTTGCTGTGTAACAAAACAACCACAAACCCAGCTGCTACAAACATAAGCTTGAGCTGTTTTTCTTGAGTCTCTGGCTCACCTGGGCAATTCTGATGTTTTCGCACTTTGGAATAATCATATAGCTGTTAAAATGAATGAACTTGAACAACAAATGTCAACATGGATAAATACAATGTCGCACCGAGAAGAAGCCTATACAGAAAGGATACTTTTAATGATACATTTGTGTAAAACGCAAGGACAGTGTTTATAAAGAGGAGGATCCAGAGGACTCTGGAGAGCTGGCAGAGAGTGACCCTATAGTCACTTCCTGACCACGTGCCTGCCAGCTCGGCTTTGCTCAGACTTCATCAGCTGGTGGGGCTTCCCTGGGCAAGAGAGGGGGAAGCTGGTGGTGAGAGGTGGGCGTTCCCTTCTGCCAGGAGGACCCCCCAGAATGGGAAAGGGAGGACATCTGGGGGCATTAGGGGAGAGTGGACGCTGCCCACCCCAAATGAGAGCCCTGCCCTCCCCGACACCCAGGTCCCTCCCACTCTTGTCTCCATCTTCCCAGAAGCTTTTAACCCTTCTGACCCAGCGCCTGTCTCTTCTGGGTTTTTCTGGAGTTCTTTGTCCTCGCTTCCTCCCTTCGGGTCCCCAGACTTTTCTGCTGTTCTGTGTGCATCAGATCTGGTGTCAGGATTTGGAAGGTGGAGGGGCTGAGAGAGATGGTCTGGAAAGGGCGGCAGATGGAAGGGGGAGGGCAGGAGAGGCTGAAAGGCTGACTCCTCGGTCGCGTGTCCTCCGCAGTGGCCCAGTCCAGAGACGGCTGCCTCATCCTGGGGACTGGCTGGCCCTGGGATTCTTTGGGGAGATGGTGGCTGTCCCCTGAGTTTCCTCCCCGTTGTCATTGAATGCCCTTTGACTTAGCGTCTGCTGACGCTCCTGGAGAGTAAATGATCCCGGTCCGTCATCGCTCCTGGGATGTGTGTGGGATGAGCAAACACATTCCTGGCACTTACTTTCTAGCCTTGGGGTGCTGTCTCAGTACAGGCATGGCTGTGAGCTGAGGGGCTCACACAGTGGTCAGCGGATGGGTGCCCCCCATCCAGGGGGACCCAGGCTTGGCACCAGCAGCACCCATGACCTTCTGCCGCAGACTGGGCATCACATCGCCTAGGGGAGCATGTATCACGAGGGCAGGGTGGGGGTGGGAGACCAAGAAGGGGGCAGCGGTGCGGTCCAGGTGTGAAGCAATGGTGGTTTGAAGGGCAGTGGTTGCTGTGGCAACTGAGAGCTGGGGCCAGAGCGCAGAGAGACCATCCCAGAGGGCTCGGCGGTGGTCAGCTGTGGGGCCAGGGGAGGTGGGCAGGACAGGTGCTGGCCGGGGTCCCGGGTTGAGTCACAGACGAGCAGGTGAGGGTCCTAGAGGGAGCCTCACCCCCACTGCCCCCTTGCCTGGCCGGCCACATCCAGCTCCGCAGGGAGAGTGTTCGCTGAGCCAGACTGAAGCAGCAGGGCAGCGAGGCCTCACTGTGCCTGGGACGGGGGGTGAGCAGCGCACCTCCAGGGCACACAGGCGCTGAGGCCCGCCTGGGGCTGTGTGGTCAGGCTCAGGGTCTGAGTCATAATCACTACCCCTGTGCTCGGTCCCATGAGCCCGAGAGCCCTGGGACCCCAGGGCTTAGGAGCCAGGCCCTTCCCTCTGCCCTCAAGGCCCTGGAAGCCCTTAGGCTGAGCCAAGCGCGCTGACCAGGCCGCCCCTCCCCGCAGCCCCGAGTCCACCTCCTGAGGGGTCTTCTGGGCTCTGCGTCCAGGAGATGAGCTCAGGGCTATTCCTGCCTGGTGACGTCGCTTGGCCTGGGACTGTTCCGGGGGCTGAGGACTGCAGCCCTCAGACGCCCCTGTGTGTGTGCTCAGCCGCTCAGTCGTGTCTGACTCTGCGACCCTGTGGACTGTGGCCCGCCAGGCTCCTCTGTCCATGGGGTTCTCCAGGCAAGGACACTGGAGTGGGTTGCCGTGCCCTCCTCCAGGGCATCTTCCCAACCCAGGGATCGAACCTCTATCCCTTTCACCTCCTGCACTGGCAGGCGGGCTCTTTACCACCAGAGCCCCCGGGGAAGTGCCCAGATGCCCCCTGCCCCTCCCTGGCACACCACACACTCACACACTCATTACTCTCACATGCTATCACACTCACATTGTCACACGTACCATAGGAGCATACAGCCTCCCACACTTGTGCTTCCCCCTTGACACACCCTGTGTTCAGGGTCCTGCCCTGCCAGCTGCAGTGCACACACTCCACACACACACACACACACACACACACACACACACACTCTCACACATGCACACCTGCTTAGCTGCACACTCTCCCTCAGACCCACATGCTCACGTGCCGAGGGCCACTCAGGGTCACACACACCATGCTTTCCTCTGCCCCCCGCCCACCCACGCATCCACCCATGAGTCCACGGCCCCAAGTCCAAATCTCCACAAGTACCCTTGTGCCCGAGTTCATGCCTGCAAATCTGTAGGTCTCCCTTGACCCGCCTCCATCCCCTGCCGCCAATGGCTCTGAGCCCATGAGAGCCTCCCTTGGGTACCCTGTGGATCTGTCTCTGCAGGGAGCAGGTGGCCTGTGACCCCAAGCGGGGGCTGGCCCACAGCAGCAGAGAGGGGTGAGCCCACCCCAAACCTGTGGAAGGGAGAGCACCTTCTGGGTCAAGCTGGCTGAGCGTGGGAGTGAGCTCCCCATCACAGGAGGTGTGCAAGCAGGGTGGGCGCCCCCTCAATGGAGAAGGGGCGGAAGGGCTTCAGCCCAGAGGCCCTGGGAGGCAGAGGGGCCAGGCGGCGGGCTCCAGGGTGATGGAGAGCCGGCTGGGGCAGGAAGGGGGCAGGCGGGACTGGAGGGGCACGCAAGGGTGGGACCAGCCGGCCCAGAGGGTGAGGGCTGTCTCTCTGTGGCCGCCATAACTCAGCTGGGGTGGACAGTTTCCTTTCTCCTGCCTGATTTACTGCCTGCTTCGGAGGGGTGAGGCCCATTCTTTGAACTTCAAAGGGTGCAGGGAGGGAAGCCAGGGCGGCGGTGACAGTCCGCTGAGCCCGGGGGCCTGTCCCCAGCTGGCCAGGAGGGCCCCAGGCCTGGGTCTGCCGGCCGCTCACCCAGTCCGTGAATGCGGGCCCAGAGAGGAGGGAGAAGGGGCCAGTCCTTCTCGTGTTTTCAGTGCAGAGGGTGTGACACCTGGGGGTGTGTCCTGGGGTCCCAGGCCCATGACGGCTGTCCAGGACCGAGGCGGGACCTGCCCTTCTGAGGTTTTTAGCCCTTTGCTCCTTGACCACCTTCACAAAGACAGAGGTGAGAAGCAGCATTCTTATTTTTTTTTCTTGTCCCATTTTGCAGGTGGGTAAATTAAGGCCCAGAGACATTAGGGGTATTTGCCAGCCGTACAGCGAGGCCTCTGGGCCCAGTCCCTGGTGTCTCCCACAAGCTGCCCCAGGGCTCATGCCTGGGCATGGAGTTGGGCAGCCTTTGTTGGTTGGGTTTTCCGTCTCTCTCACCGAAGGCCTGGCTGCCTGGGCTTGGCCGCAGCGACTGTGTAACCTCAGGCCGCCATTTCCTGCTGGGAATCCAGGCTTCGAAGCAGTGGCCTCAGTGCTGGGGTCGGACGAGCAGGTGTGTTAGCTCTGCTCTGCCCTGTGTTACATCAAACGTTCAGAGCAGGTGTGCGCCAACCTTCAAAAATCGTCTCATAAGACGTCTGGGTTTCCACCTTCTTTTGAAGAGTCAGAAAGTTGGATCGTGCTGGCATTGCTCCTGCCTCTTTGCTGACCCCGGCTGGCTGGAGCTGACAGGGACTCCCTTCCAGGCAATGCTCTGTTGGTCCCTGGGACCGAGGAGGGTCTGGACAGGAGGGTCTGAAGATGAGGGGAATGGGAAAAAGAGAGGGGGTGCCTGAGAAGCCTGCAGTCTTGGGGGGAGTGGCTGTTGGGGTGGCCGGGGGCTGGCAGGGGGCCAGGGACGTGGCCTCAGGTGCCCAGAGCCCCCTGGGGAAGCCACGTGGTTCTTGGGCAAAGGGGGCACCTGCCTCCCTGATGGCAGCGGTAAGGTGAGTAGATGAACTTGCCCTCATGCCCCTCCCGTGGGGGCGGCACAGACTCTGTCCTCAGGGGTCCCGCCCGGGGTTGTGGAGAGGGCAGGGTCGCTGCAGCCTGGGCCTGGGACTTTGGGCTCAAATCCTTGCCCACCTGCCGCTCAGCCCCACCTGGGGCATCGCGTACTCCCTGAAGACCCGCTGGGGTGAAATGAGCCGGGCCTTTGGGTTTACGTGGTGAGCAAGGGCCACTCCCCAGGTCCACCCCGTGCGGCCCTGGTGGGATTCCTTGACACATCGAGCCTGGGTTTCCTCCTGCATGTAGCTGCAAATGAAGCTTCTGGAAGCTCATGGTGCCCTTTCAGTGTCAAAGGAGAGTGTTTTCGTGGAGGAGGGGAAGGACAGGTGCCTCCAGCCCTGTGGGCACCTGAGGGGCTCGAGCTGGGGTCCTGCTTGTGGGGCCGGTTGGGGCGGGAGAAGGGGACCCTTGCTCGCGGTCCTTTGGCATGGCCACCGGTCAGACACAGAACAAGACAGATGTTCGTCAAGTGCTGACTACGCGCTGGGACCTCCCTGGGTCCCGGTCGAGCAGACACTTTAGGCGGAAAGGCGGGACCTACACCCGGGATGCAGCTGCGTGGGGAGAGGCAGGTCGTCCCAAGGAAAGCCCTCAGTTGGGAATGTGCGCTGTCTCTCAGGAATGATTTGGGGGCCATAAATTTTCGGTAGCAGGGCAATCTGCAGAGTTTTCATAACGCTGAAGAGTTTAGACTTGTCTCGAGGGGTAACAATTTCACCTGGGTAATACACCAGCTCCAGCTATTTGTTATTGCAAAGGTGGATTTTTTTTTCCCCTTAAGGTAGAATCCTCCTCAGATTTCATGCTCTGCTTTAACTTGTTTTATTTCACCCAGAATATGAATAAAAATAGCCCATGAGACGCAGGGCTGGGGAGGAAGGAAGGACAGAAGGCATGCTAAGTGTTGGCTCTGGGTCGGGCCTGCCTCCGGCCTCTGCAGCGCCCCTTGAGCCGGGCAGGGCGGGGTGGACCCCTCTCCAGCTCTTTGGTCCTCAGGACAGGCCTCCCAGACACAGCCCAATCACGGACCAGGGCAGGGAGCCTCTGGCCGTGCCCCCACAAGGGGGCCTCAGGAGCGAGATTCACACTCAGGGCCGTGCGACTTGGAAGTGCATTTTGGGAGCAGCGATCTCTGTGGCGGACAATCTCTTGAAGCCCCGCTTGTCTCCAGGGGGCCCGGAGAGCTCTCTGTCTGTGGCTGGAGTGCGGACGTCGAGTGTGGATGAGATCACAGGGAGGGGATGTTTCACACACTTGGTTCCCGGCTCCCCGAGCACCCTGGAAGCCCCGTTGCTATGCCGACCGTTGCCATGCTGCTGGCATGGGCGTTTTCATCCACTCACCAGGGCAAGCCCTGAAAGAACACCAGCGGGGACACTTGGTGCTTGGAAGTGGGTCATTTGCATGTCATTTGCATATCATTTGCATATGCTGTGATTTCGGAGGTTCTCCCCGGACTGGGGCCAGCTGACCCAGGGTGCATGTTGTCTCCAGAGCCTGACTTGACAGCACAAAGCGGGTCAGAGTTCTGCTCTGTATTGATAGAGGGGCCGAGGCTGAGCTGGAGGAGGGTGGGCACAGGGCCCTGTCGTGGAGCCCAGGGCTCTGCAGGCTCTCCTGCAGGGCAGGGTAGGGGGGCCCCAGGAAGGCAGAGCCCTGCCCAGTCAGCTGGAAGCTTCTCTGAGCAGGGCTGTCGAGATGGAGTCCTTTGCTTCTGCCTTTATTAGAACCCTGGGTGCTTTACATGCGTTAGCGCCATTCTCCAGGGAGCAGGGGGGTTTATATTCCTCCAGGTGCAGAAAGGGGCTGCCACTTGCTCCATACCTGGCAAGAGAGCCCAGGAGAGACGGGGTGTGTGAACAAGGTGGGCAAGCAGCATCTGGAGAGCTCAGGTGGCACCCAGAGGGGCCCCAGGATGGAGACAAAGCTGCAGAGGAGGGTGCATTAGTCAGCTCTGGCTGCGTGACAAGTACTGCATGCTGGGCAGCATCTCAGATCCACAGGCTGTCGTCTGGAATGAGGACTCCGCGGGGCTGGCTCTCCTGAGGCCTCCCAGCTCCCTCCTCAGGGGCGCGTGGACAGCTGCCTTCCCGCTGTGCCCTCACGTGCCGGCCCCTCTGTGTGGCCAGCGTCTTCGTCTCCTTCAGCACAGACACCAATCAGGCTGGAGTTAGGCCCTCTGCACGACCCCACGTTGACTTCGTGACCTCTTCAGGAGCCCCGTCTCCAGATCCAGTAGCGTGCCAAGGTCCTGGGCTGTTGTGGACTTCAGAATGTGAATTTGGGGGAACACATCTGACCCCCAAACAATGACAGTGGTTATGGGGGTGTCTGTGGAGACGCAGGGAGGAAATGAAGGAGAAAGAAGGGGGGATGAGGAGTGAGAGAAGAGTTTGGGGAGCTTGGGGTGCCAGTCTGAGGGGGTGTGTGATGGACGCCTGGCCGCATGCCCCAAAGCAGGGGGCTTCAGGCTGCCAAGGACCTTTGGAACCAGCCAGGCTGGTGGAGGGCCTCAGAGAGTGACGTCCCTTCTGGCACACAGCTCCAGAGTAGGTCCTCCTGAGCAGGCAGGAGGCTTCCTGGGGGCTGATGGACCTTCCGGCATAAGGAGAGTGACTTGGTCTCTTAGCCTGGGTTCCACCCCAAAAGCAGAGCCTGAGGCAAGGGTTTAGGGCTCAGTGGTTTATTTTGCGGTGGGATTCCCGGGTGGGAATCCAGGACTGGGAGACTAGGGTGAGGCAGGGGGCGGGACAGGCTGTCCAAGGGGGCACGCTTAGCCGGCCACTGTTCTGGCACCAGGGGCCCATCCTGCTGGGGTTGCGCCCCGAGGGGAAAAGGGAGGCTCCGTGGGTGGCCTTTGTCCGCGGGCCACCCTGATCCTGGGTTGGCTGTGCCCTGTGTGGTAGCTTCAGGAAGCCAGGACAGCTCGTGAGGGGCTCCTGTCACACCTGTGTGGAGCTGGGAGCCAGGCCATGGCCCGAGTGGACATGCGGCCAGAGCGTGCGAGGTGGGGGCCAGCAGGCAGACGACACCTTCCAGGCTGGCAAGAAGCTCAACAGATAGAACCACGTGCTTCGAGGAGCCAGTCTCCACTGACGTCTGTGTTTGACCGAGGCCGACAAGCGCGTCTCCCTACGTGCTGGCCTCCTGCGGCTGATGGGGGCTTGGGAAACCTCCCAGGGGGCTCAGCGAGGAGCGGGGAGAAGTGATGCCCGCCACGTCCAGGTCTGACCCAGAAGAGGCGGCGGCATCCACGTGGTTCGTGTTCACTCACTGGCTGGATGAGGCCAGGCCGCCTCCGGGCCACCCAGGTGCTTGTGCCCACGATGGGTCCCCAGGTGACTACGTGAAGCCGAGCTCCTTGGCCAACCACAAGGGTGAGAAGAGGTCTTTGTCATGATGAGACTTCGGGGCTGTTGGTTACAGCCGTCAGCCTTCCCTGACCAAGGTAGAGACCACTTGTCGGAAGCGCGGGGTCAAGAAAAGGCCCCAAGGATGGGGTGTCGGCTTGGCTGTGGAGTGACAGAGCGTGGATACTGACCGGTCTCTGAAATCCGGTGTCTACGTGATGAAGCCGTGAGCCCTTTGGGAGCAGCAGTGCTGCAGGGCAACTTGGAAGGCCAAGCACGTGGGCGCTGAGCCTGGAGCTCTGGGGGAAGTGGTTGAAAAGAATTAAGGGATTAGCGTGTCTTGGCCACTACTGGCTGCATTTGGCAAGCTGCTGCAGGAGAAGAGGGGAGCTCAGGAGAGGAACAGCTGGCGTGAAGCAGAAACAAAAGGGAATGCAGGGGAGGTTTTCAGCGCTGAGAGCCACCGGCTCGAGGACCTGAAGCGGTAGGAAACCATACTGAGAAAGAAACCTCGAGCCGCCTGAAGACTAGCTGAAGCATGTGGCTTTGCCATGCAAATGCAGGCCGCAGGGTTTGTCAGGACGAAGCAGAGATGGAGGGTCAGGACGGCATGGAAGCAGGAAATGACCGGGCTCAACAGTCACGTCCAGGAGAGAGCCTGGGCCTGGTCGCAGGTACCCAGAAGTGGCTGGAAGCAGACCGATTGGAAGCCTAGGTTTGCAGAGCAGTGTACTGCTAAAGAGACATTGATCCTAGGCTAAACAGAGGCTCCGACTGAAGCTTGAAATCGCCCATGTGGGCCCAGCCCTCCGGGGGCTTGAACAGGAAGGTGGACCCGGAGAGCAAAGCTGGGTCTGGGTGGCGGGGGCTGTCCTGCGTGACTCTGCCCCACAAGCCCCCTGTAGACCCTCCTGCACCCCTCACTCTGCCCAAGGGGGCTTTCCCTGCTATCTTAGCCTCACGCATGGTGTATGTGTGGGCGGGGAACAGACATGTTTCCTCTCTAGTTTGGAGGCCACCAGCCTGTGCGGTGACTGCATGGGACCTGGGGTGTCTCCATGGGGAGAAGGTGAGATTTTTTTCTCTGTAGAAAGGACACCGATGGACGTGTGTTGGCGGGGGGTGGGGGGACTGTGGCAGAGACTAAGTGTGCGGAGACATCTGTGTCACTTCCTGTCCCCTGGGGACTCCACAAGGTCACCCTCCCTTTTGTGAGCCGGGGTCACGTGGCAGAGTTATGGCTGAAAGAGTGTGGGCAGAGGGGTGTACGCATCCTCCGGGCCTGGCCCCCACACCTGCATTACCCTCTGTGTCCTGGCCCGGCCAGATGAGGCCAGGGTGACCTTGGCGGTGATGTGTTGAAAGCCAGGGGTGCACGGAAGGAGAGGAGCCGGGGTTCCCAGGTGACCACACAGAGCCGAGCCCTGGGCCCCCTGCCTGAGCTGACGCGGTGGAGAAGGATGTTACTTGGGGGCTGTTTGTTGTGAGGCTGATGCATCCTGACTGATACACACACCTGTGTTGCCTGTCTCCAAACCCGGCTGGTCTACAGAAGCCACACTCTTCTCCTGCGGAAACCCTGGGGATGGTTCTGTTGCTCCCAGGGCCATCATGACCCCTCATCGCAGCCTCTGGGCCCGCGGGCAGCCTTCTCTCTTTCTGACCCCATGTGCCCCCTTGATGCTCCTTGCTTTCTGTTTGGGTTAATCTTTTTTTAAAGTTTTTTTTTTTTTTTTGATGTGGACCATTTTTAAATTTATCGAATTTGTTACAATATTGCTTCTGTTTTCTGTTTTGACTCTTTGGCCTCAAAGCGTGTGGGATCTTGGCTTCCCGAGCAGGGATCAAACCCGCGGTCCCTGCACAGGAAGGTCAAGTCTTAACCACTGGACTGCCAGGGAAGTCCCAGGTGCCACCATCGCTTTCCTGCAAGCACGCTGTGCTGCCTCCCCCCACCCCCCACCAGGCCTTCCTCTGGTGCCTCCTGCCTGGAAAGCCCCAGCCCTGCTTCAGCATGTTCACACCCCTGCCTGTTAGGTGGCAGCCTGATGTCACACTGTCGGGAAGGGTCCTGGTACTCGCATGCTGGATTTGGTACCCGCCCCCCCATGTCAGTGGTGGATCTGAGTTAAGATCACCCACAGCCACCCTGGCTTGGGCAAAAGTGAGATGTTCTGGAAGCTGTCCTAATTACACATGGCCAAGTGCCTCACGGGCCCTCCCCGCCTCACTTCCCAGGCTCTCTGGCCGTGGGTCTCAGTTCTGCCTGATGTGCTGTTAATGGGAGTCCGTGTGGTGGGTTCCTAAAAGGCTGTTGTTCTCCTGAAATTTCCAGCCAGGCCTCCTCCCGCCTCCCATCTTCTTCCTGCCTCCTTGGGGATGGTGGGCAGCGGCGGACGGGAGTCTGTGCCCTGGGCGACTTCTTCCAGCAGCTACCCCAGCCCTGACTGCCTTCGGAGGAACGCAAACCTGTCTGGGTGGCATGTTAGTCACTCAGTCGTGTCTGATTCTGCGACCCCGTGGACTGTAGCCCACGAGGTTCCTCTGTCCATGGGATTCTTCAGCCAAGAATACTGCAGTGGGTTGTCACTCCTTTCTCCAGAGGATCTTCCTGACTCAGGGATGGAACCTGGGTCTCCTGCATTGCAGGCAGATTCTTTACCGTCTAAGCCACCAGGAAAGCCCTAACCCCATGTGGTCCTGCGTGCTAATGAGACTTTGTTACATGCTACGGGACACACCCTACCTGTTGCAGAAGACTTTTAGGAGCTCACCAGAATGGACCGGGAGGCCAGAGAGCCATGCCTGGGACACTCGGTACCCAAGGCCGTGGTGGTGAGAGCACATGGCCTCCATCGGGGCCTCGGGGACCATGTGGAGACGCTGCTCCTGGGTCCCGGGGTGAATGTGAAGCTCTGTGCCTCTCAGGGCACATTTTCTGGGTAGGGCAGTCCAGTCCTGCCCCTGTCAGGGCAGGGGGAGGGGACGCCTCGGTCCCTGGTTCCTCTAGTGGATGGCCAGGGCCTGACCACCCCCTGGTTCGTTCTCTGCTAACTTACCATGTGTCCATCGTGGTGATTGTAAGACAAATCGTGAGGCTGGGGGGTGGGCACACGCCCCATGAAGGGGTAGAGAAGAAGGCTGAGCAGGGAAAAGCGCCCTGGAGAAGTGAGGCCCGAGTGGGCACACTGTCTCACGTGCAATTGACATACAACACCGTGTTTGCTTCATTAGCACAGTGTGTGTGTGTACGTGTGTGTGTGCATGTGTGTGCATGTGTGTTCTCTGTGTGTATGTGCGTGTATGTGTGTGTATGTGTGTGTATGCATGTGTGTGTACGTTTGTGTGTACGTTTGTGTATGTTTGTGTGCGTGTATATGTGTGTATGTGTGTGCGTGTATGTGTGTGCATGTATGTGTGTATATCTGTGTATGTGTGTATCTATGTGTGTATTGTGTGAGCACATGTATGTGTGTGTATCTGTGTATGTGTATGTGCATGTATGTGTGTATGTGTGTGTATCTCTGTGTATCTGTGTATGTGTGTGCGCATGTATGTGTGTGTGCATTGTGTGTGCGTGTGTGTCTGCGTGCTTAGTCGTGTCTGACTCTTTGCAACCCCATGGCCTGTAGCCCTCAGGGCTCCTCTGTCCACGAGACTCTCCAGGCAAGAACACTGGAGTGGGTAGCCGTGTCTTCCTCCGGGGGATCTTCCCGCCCCAGGGATGGAACCTGCATCTCCTGAGTCTCCTACGTTGGCAGGCGGGCTCTGTACCCCTGAGCCCCTGGGAAGCTGTCGCACACCGTGACGGTTCAGTGTTTGTCTGAATTGCACAATGATCTCCACACTAAGTCTAGGTAGCAGGCGTCACGACATTACAAACTGGTTTTTCTTTTGATGAGAACTTCTGAGATTTACACTCTTATCCTCTGTCAAACATACAATGAACTGCCGTCAGCATGGTGTGCGTCACGTCTCTGGGACTTCTGTATCTTCTAACTGGCAGTTTGTACCTTCTGATTCCTTCACCGGTTTCCCCCACCCACTCCTTCCTCCTCCTGGCAATCACCAATCTGTTCTCCATTTCTATGAGTTCAGCTGTTTTTTTTTCCATATACAAGAAAGATGGTGTGGCAATTGCCTTTCTCCGTCTAACTTATTTCCCTTTGCCAAGTGCCGTCAGAGTCTATCCATGTTGTCATAAATGGCAAGATATCATTCTTTTTCATGGCTAAGCAATACTCCAGTGTGTGTGTGTCTGTGTGTGTGTGTGTGAGAGAGAGAGAGAGAGAGAATCTCTTTATCTGCTCATTTGTTGACAGACCCGAGGTTGTTTCCATGTCTTGGCTGTTGTAAATGCTGCGGCGACGGACGTGGAGGTGAGGGAGCTTTGTGAGTTATGCTTCTGTTTCCTTAAGGTAAGTGCCCAGAGGTGAAATTGGTGGATCGCATGGCAGTTCTAGTTTGTGGTTTTTGAGGGCCCTCCGTGTTGTTTTCCACACTGATCGCACCAGTGTCCCTTCCCACCAGCAGTGCACGAAGACTCCCTTTTCTCCACTCTCTCCAGCACGTGCTGTTCATTTTTTGACGACAGTGGTTCTAACAGGTGTGAGGCGGTATCTCACTGTGGTTTTCTTTGCATTTCACTGACGACCAGCGATACTGAGCATCTTTTTGTGTGCCTGTTAATCTTCTTTGGGAGAATACAGCCCCTCTGCCGCTTTGTGATTGGTTGCTCGATGTTTTGCCGTTGAGTTGTTGAGCTCTTGCGTAGTTTGGATATTAGCCCTTTTCACATATGTGATTCGCAAACGTCTCCTCTCATCAGCTGGCTTGCCTGTTTCTGTCATGGCCGGTTCTCTCGCTGTACAGGAGCTTTTGAGTCTGATCTGGCAGCTCACTTTGGATGCCCACCTGCAGCTTGTGCTGCAGCCGTGTTCCTGAGACCACCCCGGGGGACACTGCTCTCCCCAGAGCTGGCTCTCCTCGTTTGCCTGCTGGCCTCCAGACCCCATCAGCCCCACAGCCTTGTCCAACCTCCACTCCGAGGTTGAGGCCGTGGGGGGCGCTGGATTTGGAGATGGGTTTGCCCAACCCTCCAGTTCTCAGAAGATGAAGTGGGCAGCCAGAATTCACACGCGGGGAGCTGGCAGCAGGGTGTGTG
Source organism: Tragelaphus eurycerus (assembly GCA_935064755.1). NCBI lineage: Eukaryota > Metazoa > Chordata > Mammalia > Artiodactyla > Bovidae > Tragelaphus > Tragelaphus eurycerus. The sequence continues at coordinate 76,617,141 of CAKXYN010000001.1, read as the reverse complement.
GTCCTCCCGGCCATGGGTCCTGGCCCGGCGGTGGGCCCCGTGGAAGCAGCGATACACACGCTTGGGGAGCCGGAGCTGCCAGCAGCCGCTCTAACCCTCAGTGGGGTTTCCCACTCAGGGAGGCTGGGTCCCCAGCTCTAGGAGGGCCGATGGGCCCTCTAGCAGATGGCGCCTGGCCTGCCACCCCACGGGAGAGGTGGCTGGCAGGGTCTCTGGTGCAGGCAGAGGGCTGGCCTGGCAGGGAGCAGGCACACAGCCGTTCGGGTGAGCTGCTGGCTGGCGGGGCCTGGAGGTGGGCCGTGCGACCTCTCAAGACAGCACCCAATTGAAGCGTGCTCATCTCCAGGCTCCGGGGACTAGGGGGGACGTCCCCACGCTGACTGCGGCTCAGCTTCTGTCAGAGGAGATTTCGGAAATGAATGGGAGATATCAGAAAGTCTTTTCAAAAGCGTCTTGAACCCTGAGGTTGTGGAATAAGTGTTATCCAGGCTCCGCGTTCAGTTACGTCAAAGATTATTGTCTCATTGCTGTTTCTTTTAGGTGCAGAGGCAAAACGGGGTTGTGTGTGTGTGTGTGTGTGTACACCCCCGTGTGTGGCCTCCCCGGTGAGTGGTGAGTGTGTGGCCTGCACCCAGCCTAGCTGTGCCCAGCCCCCGCCCCCCCCCCCCCCCCCCCCCCCCCCCGCCCCCAGCCCCCAGGATCTGCTTTCTTTCCCACCCTTTCATATTCAAATAACCGCCTGGCTCCAGCATCCCGGGATTTATGGGCTGATTGTGTATTGTGAGCAGGGTGACTGGGTGAGCTCATCACTGGCTTGTGATGGTAATTCCTGCCTGAGCCGGAGACTGGGGCCCCCAGCTGCCTCGGAGGGGCCTGCTCACCCCCACCCCACCCCCACCCCGCCATGCCCCTCATTGCCTGGGTGCCGAGCCCGCTTATTCAGCCCAGAAACAGGGAACAAAGCCCGAGAGACAACAGCAACAGCAGCGACGGTTATTCCTGGGGCTGACTGAGTGGGTCACGGTTCTTGGCCCTGTTAAGGTTCACCTCGCTGCTCCATCTGAATGGAGGAGAGGAAGACGCCTTCAGGAGGCCTGGCCGGTGTGGGGGTGGAAAGGGCAGGGCCTCAGGAAAGCCGGGGACCCTCCTCCCTGCTCCCCCAAGACCCATTTTCCCCCCGGACCCCCTCCCCTTGTCTGCAGCATTCTTCTGCCTCACGTGGCTTGCTCTAGCCGGTCACTTCTCCAATGTGCAGGACCCCGGCCCAGCCTTGGTCTGGCCCCTCTGCTCCTGGAGGCGCCCCCATCCTCAGCTCAGCTGCTGGGATGTCCTTCCTAAAAACCCCCTCCACGGCCGGGCTCCTGCCTTGCATGCCTCGCCTCTGTTCTGAAGCCGAAGCTCAAATTTCTCCTGGCACTCAGAGCCTGCAGGGATCCAGTCCTGCCAGTCAGCTTCCACGGGGCTGTTCTGGAGCAGGTGGAGCAGGCCGAGGGCAGGGCTGGGGCCGATACTGAGCTCCCCAGTGGGAGAGGCATGTAAGTGGGGCGGTGGCTGGACTTGGCCTGGACCCGGGTGTCCACCTGATGGGGGGTGGCCACTCAGGCAGGAGCGAGCAGCTGCCCCCAGCCTCGGCTGTAGGGGGCCCGGGCTGGACCCTGCATACCCTGGGCCTCTCTGAGCGCAGATGCCCTTGTCCCAGCCCTGCCTGCAGAGGGAGGAGATGGGCTCTTCCCAGGACTAGGCTGTGGGCCACAGAGGAAGCCAGAGATTCCCAGACACACGGGGGTAGATGGCCTCTCTCCACGGGGTGGGTGGAAAGGTGGGGTGGGATGGAGCTTTGGAGTCAGAGTCTCCCGGGTTCCTCTCTCTTTTCTGCCAGCTGACAAGTCAGGAAACCTCTTGGCTCATCGGTTTCCCTATCTGAGAAATGGGACAGACCACTGAAACGTGGAGTCACTGCTAACACCGAGGTTTTCTCTGGAGAAGGGCTTATGTTTTAGGGCTATTTCTTAATGGCATTCCTACAGCAGGCAGCTTGATCTGCCCATTTGGGGGGGTCCCCATTTTTCTCAGTGGGATCCTGGGAAGCTGTTACTTTGTGCCAGTGTATCTCAGATTCAGTTGTCCCATCCAGGAAAAAGGCATAATGATGCCCCGCCTCCGTAAAGGGCTCTGAACATTACCCAGCAGCTTGCCCACCTCTCCCTCCCCAGCCGGGGGAAAACACTGAGGATCCTGTTACTGTCGGGCGAGTCTAGCTCCAGACAGTGGGAATCGCATTAACCTTGGCCAGGGAGATGGCCATCTGTCCAAAGAGTGGGGACCAGGCAGCCCGCTGCCTGGGCGTCCCTCCCAGACTCTGACCCGGCACACTCGCTTGGGGCCCGCCCTCCCGGGGTCCATCATCCTTGGGCCCGCCCACCCGGGGTCCACCCTCCCTGGGCCCCGCCCACCCAGGGTCCATCCTCCCTGGGGCCTGCCCTCCCGGGGGTCCACCCTCCCAGGGTCGATCCTCCCTGGGGCCCGCCCTCCCGGGGTCCATCCTCCCTGGGGCCCTCCCTCCCAGGGTCGATCCTCCCTGGGGCCCACCCTCCCGGGGTCCATCCTCCCTGGGGCCCGCCCTCCCAGGGTCCATCCTCCCTGGGGCCTGCCCTCCCGGGGGTCCACCCTCCCAAGGTCCATCCTCCCTGGGGCCTGCCCTCCTGGGGCCCACTCTGCTGGGGTCCATCCTCCCTGGGGCCCACCCTCCCGGGGTCCATCCTCCCTGGGGCCCGCCCTCGCGGGGGGTCCACCCTCCCAGGGTCCATCCTCCCTGGGGCCCTCCCTCCTGGGGTCCGCCCTCCCAGGGTCCATCCTCCCTGGGGTCCACCCTCCCAGGGTCCATCCTCCCTGGGGCCCGCCCTCCCAGGGTCCATCCTCCCTGGGGCCCTCCCTCCTGGGGTCCGCCCTCCCAGGGTCCATCCTCCCTGGGGTCCACCCTCCCGGGGTCCATCCTCCCTGGGGCCCGCCCTCCCAGGGTCCATCCTCCCTGGGGCCCTCTCTCCCGGGGCCCACCCTCCCAGGGTCCATCCTCCCTGGGGTCCACCCTCCCGGGGTCCATCCTCCCTGGGGCCCTCTCTCCCGGGGCCCGCCCTCCCAGGGTCCATCCTCCCTGGGGTCCACCCTCCCAGGGTCCATCATCCCTGGGTCCTGCCCTCCCTGGCCTTGGTCCCCCTATCTGAACAAGGGTCTTGATGGGTTTGTGCCGGTTTGCAGGCCTGAACGGTTCCACCCCAGCCCAACAGATCGGATTGTTTACTTCTTCATTCATGTGGACCTATTTTCTGCCCATCCAGTGCTCTCAGCTGAGGACCAGGGCCAGGCCCCCAGCCTCTAACCAGAAGTGGTCCCCATCTCGTTAGGGAGACAGAAAAGCCCTCACGGACGGTGTGTGGCGGTGAGGGCTGTGATGAGTGCGAGGACCATAATTAATAGAACATGATAACGAGAAGGCGCATGCTCGCCGTATCCCAGGGTGTTTCTAAGCACTTCACACGCACGGTCTCGTGTGACTCTCACAGCAGCCCTGGAGAGTCTTGTTTTTCTCATTCCCATTTTGCAGGTGAGGAAACTGAGGCACAGAGAGGCCAGGAAACTTTCCTTGGATCAGAGTGGCAGTCAGTGCTGGATCTCAGGGTAGTGATGGAGCCCAGAGAAGGGCTTGATGGTACCCTTCAGGAGGCAGGAGAAGGTTTTTCTTAGGAGGGGCTGTTTGCGCTGGCCTTTGAAGGGTGTGTAGGAGTGCACCAGGCTGAGAAGCGGTGGGAAATGTGTGCAAGCTGAGGCAACGCGAAGAAGCTGGAGTTGACCCGAGCAGGGCCATCATTCTGGATCGTTCCCAGAGGTCTGCCTTTTCCGCCAGCACGAGAACCACGCCAGGGAGGGAATCACAGCCTGAGAGACAGAAATGGAGGGTCCGCAGTGGGCTGAGGAACCGTTCCTGAAGATGAACCCTGAGCCAAGAGGGACATCATGGTGGCGGGGGTGCAGGGGGGTAGGTGATCCTCCTGGCCACCCCAGGATCCTGGTCCTCCGTGAGGGGCAGCCCGCCCAGCAGAGACACAGAGGCTGGAGGAGAGCAGACAGGGGGCCCGGCTATGGGGGCGTGGCTCTGTTAAAGCCACCATGTCTTCCTTTAACATTTTGATTGGGCTTCCCTGCTGGCTCAGTTGGTAAATAATTCACCTGCAATGAAGGAGACCCCGGTTCAAACCCTGGGTTGGGAAGATCCCCTGGAGAAGGAAATGGCAATCCACTCCAGTATTTTTGCCTGGAGAATCCTATGGACAGAGTCTGGTGGGCTACAGTCCACGGGGTCACAAAGGATAAGACACAACTGAGCATCTGAGTGTATTGTTCATGTTATTAGAGGGCATGTGTAGTTTTTCATCTAAACTAGGGCAGTTTGAGGCCAAGTGGGACCCTGTGACTCGTCCCAGGTTGAAGGTGGTCCGTCAGGACGCGTAATCCCACAGCAGAGCCACCTGCCGTGCGCGTCACCACCGTTAATGCGTTTCCTTCTCCTGACAAACGTCATAAAGGGGGTTGCTATTACCCGCCCCCCACTTTATTTTCCAGATGAGGAAACTGAGGTACGGAAAACAGAGACTCCTCTATATTAGCACCCAGTCTGTCTTAGGCACTGAGCTAGGGCGTTTCTCAGAAATCTGTGTCCCCCTGACAACAGGCAGGTCCAGGATGTGTGGGAAGCCCATTTACAGAGGCGGAGACAGGCTCCGAGGCCTGAGCCGAGTCCAGGAGACTCCCGGTCCAGCCCCTCTCAGTGCCCGGCGGGGCTCCCTTGCTGCGACCTTCCAGCCCAGGTCTCCTGCCTGCCTCGGCCTTTTCTTTTCCGTTCCCCAGCCCCTCCCTGCACCGCTCCCCCATGCCATGGGTTGTAGCAGGGGCGAGGTGTGGCACCAGCAGAAAAATGCATATGTTCTTTTAGGTGAGACGGGAACAATGGGGTGGAGGGGCCTAGCCACGTGGGCTGGGCCTCGGGGTGGAGCAGGGAGTGGACACTCGGCAACAGAACCGCTGAGCTGGAAATCTGGGCTCAGGCGTGGGGCTGCGTGTGCACATACCTGGGCTCAGGCATGGGGCTGCGTGTGCACACACACGCATGCACACTCCCCCCACCCCTTGAAAGGACGCAGGCGCGCAGACAGCACCCATGTGAACGGGCTCGTCTTCTCTGCGGGATCCCGTTGCCCAGGGCTGCATCTTGGCCCTTGCTGACTCGCTGTGTGACTTGGGGCTGGGCCCCTCCCTCTCTGGGCCTCCTTGTCCCATCTGTACTCCGGGGACTGAGGCTCAAGGCCCTGTGAGAGCCTCGGACTCTGCAGCTGGCTGTGTAGTGGTCAGGGTCTCTGGGTTCAGGGCTCGGTGGTTCAGTGGCGGCGGGCTCTGCCTTTCCGGATGCTGCATCTTTGTGTGCACCTGGAAAACGGGCTGCTGACGGTGGTGATGCTAGTGATGAGAGCGATGGCGTTCACTGTGCTGCAGTGCCTGGCACAGGGGAGGGGCAGGGCTGAGTTTGTTGTTAGTACCTTCTGGGGTGAGCTGGAGAACAGAGACTCTGAGGGAGGCGGCAGGCTGCCCAGGACAGGATCTCACGTTGAATGGTGACGACTTGCTGCCCAGGGCTTGGGGGCCTGGGGGTCTGGGCATACGGACGGCAGGGAGTGCCTGGCGGGGACAGGTGCAAGCTGACCCGGCTCCGGACACACAGGACATTGTGTGGTGATGGAAGCCCCGCCGGCTGAGGAGCCTCGCCCAGCCCACCATGCGGGACCCAGTGCTGGTGGAGGCGGGGGCGCAGGCCGTGTGCCCGGTGTTCTGACCCCACCGCCGTGGCCAGAGCTGGAGGGGACGGCCGCCCCCAGCCAGCCTCAGCCGTGTGGGCGCCACCTTGGAGATTTTTGCCCTATGAGTGAGCATCACTATAATTTATTTCACGCTTGTCTTAATTTTAAATTTATTTTTTCATTTAATTTTTGGAGGGGGACCTGAATTACGCTCACATGGTTCAAAAATCAAAAAGTTTCATGAGTGCTTTGGGGCGAGTCTGCCTCCGGCCCCCGTCTCCCACCATCCAGCCCTGCCCTGTGGGCCAAGGCTATTTTTCTATGTCAAGAAATACAATACAAAGTATGTATTTGATGTACTTTCCCTATTTTACAGACAATCCAAAAGCATGCAATGTACACTGTCGTGCCGTGTGCTTTTTTTTCTCTTGTATTATTTTTAAAATCAACTTTTCTACGTAAGTGAAGTTAAATGAAAAATACTTTCCACCACCTTGTATCAGCGGAAGGTAGCCACGCTACACGGGAATAGAACAAGGCTCCTAAATCCTGGTGCGGTCCTGTTGTTGGTGGGGACGCTGCCCTCGAGACCTACCTGCCTTCTGATCCAGACAGACCAGCAGATGTTAGAGGGAAGCAGGCTGACACTTTTTTTTTTTAATGTGTGTGAGATCATCAAAAGAAGGAAAGAGATCTGGATTTCCACCTTGGAATCTGGGGGTCTCTAATGCAGCGTTGTTACCCCATTCGTGGTATAAGCTCACACTTGGGGAAAATTTCATCTGGTCCAGCAATGGTCATCTGAAACAGGGGTAAACTGAGGCTCAGCAGGTGGGGAGGACTTGTTTGTGGCAAAGCCTGAGAGAGACCCGAGGTCTCCAGGGCTCCATCCACACTCCCTGGGATGGGGTGAATGGGGTTTTCTTGGGAAACCTGTGCCCATTCCCTGCCCCCCCAGCCCCCACCCCCCGCCCACCTCACAGCATCATTTAGCCAACCTCTGCTGCTGAAGTCATCTCATTTGCTGGTATACAGGGATTCATACTATTCCATTTTATTTCTGTGTGGTTGGTAGGAATGTCCCCTCTTTCATTTCTTTCTTTCTTTTTTTTTTTTAAACAGGAGTTTTAAACTTCTAAACTATTTATTTACTCCTGGTGCTGGGTTTTCTTTTCCACACGAAGTCTGTCTCTAGGTGCAGCGAGCAGGGCTACGCTCTGGGGATGTGCAGGCTTCTGTTGGCATGGTGCCTCTCGCTGCAGAACGTGGGCCCTGGGGCGCGTGGGCTTCAGTAGTTGTGGCCCCCAGGCTCTGCTCCAGAGCTCAGGCCCAGTGGTGGTGGCCTGTGGACTTAGCTGCTCCATGGCGCGTGGGATCCTCCTGGACCAGAGACCCACCCTGCGTCTGCTGCATCAGCAGGCAGATTCTTCGTCACTCAGTCAGCGGGGCAGCGCCCCCTCTGTCATTTCCGACTCTAGTCGTTGGATCCTTCTCTGTTTTTTCTGGTCCATCAGTCTAGCAGGTGGTCAATTTTGTCGATTTCTTTTTTTCTTTCCAGAGAACCAGCGTTCAGGGTCAGGGCTTGTCTCCACTGTGTTTCTGTCCTCTACTTCATTAGTCTCTTTTTTTAACCTTTATCATTTCCTTCCTTCTGCCTACTCTAGAAGAGTTTGTTCTTTATCAGCATCTTAAGTTCAGTTAGATTATTGATTTGCGGCCTTCCTCTTTCTAAATCTAGATATCTACAGCTATGAATTTCCTTTCTTGACTTTAAGTCTATTTAGTGTCATTTTAATATAGCCACTCTAGCTTTCTGGGCTGCTGTCTGTATGGTATATATATGTCCATCCTTTTTCTTTCAACTTTTCTCTCTCTTTGCATCTAACATTTGTCTCTTGTCAACAGTTAACAATTGGATCTCACCTTTTCATCCAGCCTGACAATCTCTGTCTTTAGGTTGGGATGTTTGAACCATCCGCATTTAATATGATGTGTAGTTAGATTTCCACTTGCCACTTTACTCTTTGTTTTCCATGTTCCTTATCTTTCTTGTTTCTCTGTTTTCCTTGACTGCTGTTTTTTGTGTTAAGTAAATATTTCTTAACGTACGTTTTTAATTTTTCTGTATATTTTTCCTCTACATTTTTGAGTTTTTTTAATGCTTGCTCTAGGGATTTTAATATGCATCTTAACTTAAAACAACCTCTTTCAAATTAATACAGACTTAATAGTAGTAAAATATAGAAGATTTGCTCCAGCATAACTCTGTTCTCTTCCCCCGTAGATATTACGTCTAGATTTGTTATAGACCCAAGAATACAATATTATTATGTATTTCAAAGAAAGTAAAATAGGACATAAGCTATATATGTTGATAAAGTCCTTTATTAAATTCTATATTTACTATTTCCTTTCTTCCTGTGAATTTGAATCACTCTGTGGAGTCATTTAGTTTCAGCCTGGAAGACTTTTTTCAGAATTTATTTTAAGATAAGCCAGTCAGCAGTGAATTCTGTCAGCTTTGGCTTATCTGGGAATGTCTTAATTTTGCCGTAGTTGTTGAAGGATAGTTTTGCTGGTGATCGCAGATTTTGGCTGACGGCGTTTTTCATCTTGTCCCTGGGAACACAGCACACCACCCACTACCTCACGCTTTCCGTCATTCCTGGTGTTACGCCTCTGTACGTAAAGAGTCATTTTTCTCTTTCTGTTTTTAAAGAGTCATTTTTCTCTTTCTGTTTTTCAAGACTTTTGCTTTCTCCTTTTCTTTCAGCAGCTTTGCTATGATGTGTCTATGTGTGAATATTTTTGTGTATTTCCAACTCGGAGTTTGTTGAGCTTCTTGGATGTGTGGTTCAATGTTTGCCATTAAATTTGGGACGTTTTGGCCATTGTTATTTCCAAAAAATCCCCCTGCGTCCTTCTTCGCTCCTCCTGGTTCTCCCATCCGTGTGTGTTGCTGCTTCATGTTGCCTCTGGGTCTCTGAGACGGACTTTGTTTTCCTTCAGTTTTTTTTTTTGCTCTCAGTACTTTAGACTGGATAATTTCTACTGAGGTATCCTCGAGTTCATCGGATTTTTATGCCATCTCGAATCTGCTATTGAAGTCTTGCAGGGGATGTTCTTTTTCATTTCAAATATCATTCTCTCCATCTCCACAGTTCAATTTTGGTTTTTTCCCTATAATCTGTATCTCCTAATCAGTAACCTTTGTGCTGATTCATTGTCATCATGCTTTCCTTTAGTTCTTTAAATTTGGTTTCTTTAGTTATTTGAACCTGTTTGTAGTAGTTTCTTTCAAGGATTTTCCTGCTAAATACAACATCACTTGGCACAGAGTGTCCTGCAGGGGAGCCAGGGTGAGGGGGGCTCTGTCAGTCTGGAGCTGTGGGCGATGCCCGTGCCAGTGGGCACGGGCGGTAGAAATAATGTTCTCAGAACTGAAACAGCAGGAGGGTCAACGACTCTCTCATCCTGAGTTGTGGTTGTTGTTGGGGTAGACGTATCCCTGCACTTGTAAAGCACAGAATGGACAAGGTCCAAGCTAGTCACGCACTCCTGGCCACCTGATTTGAGGACACGGGAAACGGCCCAAACACAAAGGCCACACAGCCTTCCACTGTCCTTATCTGAACCTCACAGCGTTTCAAACAGAAGAGCTTCCTGCCTTTGGGGCAGTGAATGTGTTAGGAGAGGCAGGCAAGTAGGTGCCCTTACAGACCCACGTGATCTGGCCTTCCTGGAGAAGAGACTTCCAGGTGACTTGGCTAGAGGGCCCCTTGCTGCCCCTTAGGAACGGGATGCTGTTGGTGTGCCCGCGGGACTGAGACCACAGCCGTGGAAACTGAGGCCCAGGGTGGAGAAGGGGGTTCTGAGCAGGACCCAGAACTAGGATGCTGGCTGCTCCCACAGGCCAGGGACCGTCTCCATGGCAACTGTGACCCTTGGCGTCTCTGGTCCATGAGAAGAGCAGGCGCCCTTCCTCCCTGGCACCCGGCATCCCCCTTCAGCCTGGGTGACGCTGCTCCTCTGCTCCTCAGGGTCAGTTCTCCGTCTGACCCCACACGTGCTGGGCTTGTCCAGTGCCAGGGCCTCTGCACTTGCTTTATCGGCCTGGGTACTCCTGCTAGTCCTCTGCCAGCCTCCCTTCCAAGGTCCTGTGCTCAAGACACCGTCCTGACCGCCTGGCATAAAGTGTGCCCCCCCCCTCGCCCCGTTCTCCGTCCCAAATCTGGTTTCTCTTCTTTTTGAGTCTCTTATCCCTACCTGCAGTTACTGAAATTATTTATGTGTTTGTTTCTGGTTTGCTTCTGTCTTCATGGAAGGAATGCCCCTCAGCCCGCGGACTTCACACCCAAGTTGCTGGTGCTGGGGCTGGCAAGGAGACAAGTCACGCCCGTGGATGTGGGGTGGGCGGGGTGCAGGCTCAGTGGGGAGTGAGCTGCTGAAGGCCGTTATCCCTGGGCACTGCCCTGTGAAACTCCTCTACGAGGAGTCAGCTGATGTGAGAGGAGGACGGTGGTGGGGCTGAACCCCGCTGAGAACAGCGAGGCAGCTCCGTGTCTGTGTAAACCCTGGCGGAGTTAATTACGCGGTGGAGCTCTGCCCACTGGAGGCCTGTGATATGCCAGGAGTGAACAACATCAATGACATCTGCAGCCAGTCTGTGCACGCAGGACAAGTAGCTCCGTTCTGTAATATCATTTAATACCTGAGACTGAACTGAACTGGATGATAACTAGTGTTGCTGTTTAATCCAAGTCTCTGCAACCCCATGGACTGTAGCACGGCAGGCTCCCCTGTCCTCCACCGTCTCCTGGAGTTTGCTCAAATTCATGTGCGTTCAATCAGTGATGCTCTCTAATCCTCTCATTCTCTGCTGCCCACTTCTCCTCCTGCCCTCAATCTTTCCCAGCATCAGAGTCTTTTCCAGTGAGTCGGCTCTTTGCGGCAGGTGGACAAAGAATTGCAGGTTCAGCATCAGTCCTTCCAATGAGTCTTCAGGACTGATCCCTTTAGGATGGACTGGTTTGAGCTCCTTGATAACAACGGTTAGAAATAAAACAGGGAGGTGGAGAAAGTGTTGGGGGGACCAGCTGCAATTTAAGGCAGTGTATGTATAGTGAAATACCCTTGAGCCACGAGAAACAGGGGAACCCTGCCATTGCAACAGTGTGAATGGGCCTGGAGGGCTTTATGCTAACAAGCCGGACAGAGAAGGACAGACACTGTGATGTCATTTATATGTGGAATCTGAAATAGCCTAACTCATAAAAACAGAGAGTAGAAGGGTGACTACCTGGGGCTGGAGGTGGGGGAAATGGGGAGATGTTGTTTAAGGTACTTGCAACCAGTGGATGAATAAGACCTGAGAGCTGATACACAGGGGATCTCTCGACCCTGGGATCGAACCCGGGTCTCCTGCATCGCAGGCAGGTTCTGTACTGTCTGAGCCCCCAGGGAGGCCCGAGGCACAGCAGACTGATGGTTTTAGTCAACATCGTGTGTGTGCTAAGTCACTTCAGTCGTGTCCGTCTCCTTGTGACCCCACGGACTGTAGCCCGCCAGGCTCCTCTGTCCACGGGATTCTCCAGACAAGAACAATGGGGTGGGTGGCCATGCCCTTCTCCAGTGTGTTGTGATAGAGGTGTTGGCAAAGACCACTCATGCTGCCGAGTGGGGATGCACCCGGATCAACACGGTACATCTCAGACTTACACAGGGTTTGTGCCCACTGGATCCCAGCTAAAAGCCGTATGTCAGGAATTCTCTGGCGCTCCACTGGTTAGTACTCTGTGCTCTCACTGCCAGGGGCCCGGGTTCAGTCCCTGGTTGGGGAACCAGGATCCCACAAGCTACATGGTGAGGCCAAAAAGAAAAGAGACGCATCAGTTAACACCTCCCTGAGGCTACTACGTTCCAATATCGTAATAAATGTACAGCACACTGTGTTCCGTGTCTGTTCTGTCTAATGTTGTAACATGTGTTATGTCATGTCTATACATGTTACAGCGTTGCCTCTAGCATAGGATACCATATGTGTAATCACAATGTAAAATTGTATCATATGGCAAGTTATATGGTGATTGCACATATGTGATTTCCACATGTAACAATATCAGGTATCGTGTGTAAAGAGTGATCAGAATTGGAGAGATGGCATAATCATGACGCACTCATGTCCCCTCTCATACCTCACCGGAGTCAAACATCCTCAAACTTGCTGATCTTATTTGATCCTAAAGTTGAACCTGTGTGTGTGTGTTGTGGGGGGTTAGGAGTCGGGGGGTGACCTGGAATAATTTCCAGGAAAGAAAATCCCAGGCTTTACAGATACGAATTTTAAAAAGTAACCACAAAACCATTATTGTGTCTGAAAAACGACAGTAATTCCTTAATATTTCCTGACTCAGAGGGTGTGCACTTTTTCCTGCTCGTGTTAGGTGCCTTCCCGTCCCCACACCTCATCTAATCAAACCAGGATCCGCGCCAGACCTGCATATTCCATCTGGCTTATGAGTCGGGCCTTTGACTTTGTAGCATGTCCCCCTTCTTGCTTCTCTGCCTTTTGTTTCTGGAACAAACCAGGTCGTCTGCCCAGCAGACCAGTGGTGCTCCAGAGTGAATGAGTGAGTGAGTGTGTGAACGGTCGCTCACGTCCTCTGAGGCGCTTCTGCAAAACCACTGGGAAAGAACTGAATTCAAAATGAATCTTTGGAGGCTGTGTACACCCCCATGGGCCTTGAATTTACTTATTGATTGTTTTCTCCGAAAATCCTTGTTTCCTGAAACTTGTCTAAGCAGCGGCCGGCCGACCTCTGGCAGGAAAGGTGGAAACAGCAGCGCCTGCCGGAGCCTCTGCAGCTCCCTGGAAGGGGTGGACGTGCTCCCGGGGCTGGGCGTTATTTATGGAGCCATCTGACTGACAGGGGGAGCTTCTGGCCAGGGACTGCCGGTGGTGTCACACCCTTAACCCGCTGACATCGGAACGCCCTGGAGGGAGCATTTCTCCAGGAAAGGAGGGCGGCTCAGGAGCCCCCACGGCGTCTTTTCAAAGCGATAATAAAGATATCAGGAGGGCGATCTGTCAGGCACAGACGGCCGGGAGCGCGGTGGCCAGGCAGGTGGTGCGGACAGAGGGACCGGGCCTGGAACCAGATGTTCCGTTTCCTGAAAATAGACATGTCAGGTCTCCGGGGCCGTCAGATGCCCGCTCATTAGCCCATCAGCCAGAGCGGAGCCGCGGCATACTGACATCTCACTTAGCCGTCGCCCTGGGTGGGGGCGGGGAACCGGAGTCCAGCCTGGGACCCAGGCCCGGGTTTCAGAGAGGCTGGGAAGGTAGGGCTCCGAGGGCCAGTCCTCTCCCCGGGGGGAAGCTGAGGCTGAGACCCCAGCAGAAGACACCGCGGGGCCCTCGGGGCCAGGGTTCAGCTCCAGACACCAGGATGACGACTCTCTGTGTGACCCGGCACCCGTGTGGGACGGTTTCCAGCGCCCAGTTTTCCCAGACTCTCCTGAGTGGTCCTGAGCTGCCCGGCCCCTCCCCATTTTTGCCATATTCTGGAGCACTTGTCCTTGGACTGACCTTTCTTTAAGCACACTCACTTTTTTTTTTTTTAACACACTTAAACAAGTGGAAACTTGATTAGACTATCTTAAAAACCCACACAAACCACCCTGGACTCACGTACTAAAAGTGAACAGTAATGGTAGACATAAGCTGAGTGAGTCCTATGTGTCGGTGGTCCATGAGCAAGCAGGTCGTTCTCAGGACACCCGGCCTGAAGCCTCCTCTCTTGGCTTGTGGCCGTGGAGGGTGCGGCTCCCCGAGGAGCCCTCGGGGGACGCCTAAGAGCCGGGTCCCGCCCGCTGTCACTGTCCGCTCGGGAAGCTCCAAGGTCAGCGAGGAGCCCACCCAAGGCTGCAGCCAGCCCCGTGTCCAGGAAGGTCCCTCTGCTTCCCTGCGACCCGCCAGGTGGCTGGGACTGCTGTGTGACCATGACTCTGGGAAGACAGCCCGCTCTTGCAGGGCCTTGATTTCCTCTTCCGTCCGGTAGGAACAGGAGCCCTCCCCTTTTCAGGTTGGGTGTGAGATGTCATTAAGAGGAAGCCACTCATTCAGCAGAATCGAAGTCACCATCGCACGTCCAGCACCCAGTAGGCGTTCCATACACAGAACCCCTTCACCTCTTCAAAGGGGACCCCGGGACACAATAGGAGATCCAGCCAGTCCATCCTAAAGGAGATCAGTCCTGAATATGCCCTGGAAGGACTGATGCTGAAGCTGAAACTCCAATTCTTTGGCCGCCTGATGTGAAGAGCTGACTCATTTGAAAAGACCCTGACGCTGGGAAAGACTGAGGGCGGGAGGAGAAGGGGACGACAGAGGATGAGATGGCTGGATGGCATTACCGACTTAATGGCCGTGAGTTTGGGTAAACTCCGGGAGTTGGCGATGGACAGGGAGGCCTGGCGTGCTGCAGTCCGTGGGGTCGCAGAGTTGGACACAACTGAGTGACTGAACTGAACCAGCCCTCACCTTGGGGCATCCATCACCCACTGTGCACACGACAGTTACCACAAAACCATTTAACGGACAAGGAAGCAGAGACTCCCGCCCAGCACAGAGCAGCACTCAGACCTGGAGAGGCCCAGACCTGAGGAGACTTGAGCCACTCGCGGCCTTGATGTGAGCATCCAAGGTGCCTGCCACCGATTGCAGAGTCAGGTTCTGAATTTCCAGCCCCTGGAGAAGGAGCAGGCCTGTCTCCAGCCTCTTGGGGGAGAAAATGTGTAATTATTTCGGGCAGATTGAATGCTTCTGACAGCAGGGAGGAGGGAGCGCTGAGCTTTGCAGGCTGCTGGTATTTCTCTCGCAGCGAGCGCTGCAGCCCGAGACGCTGTAATTAGGCCTGGTAATAACAGGCTCTGTATCTCCTGCACCCTGTCAGGGAGAAGAATCCATCTTATCGGTAATTGTAGGGTTGGCGGTTTCTGAACGTCTCTTTCCGCTAGGCCGGGCCTTTCCCGGGGGGCGCTGGCAGGGCTTTCTGAGTGAGCACTTGCCTGGGCTGGGGTGCAGGAAGGTGGCGGGGAGGGGGCAAGTCCAGAGGAGCCAGCCCGAGAGCTGAAGCAAGGTGCCCGAGGCCACCGCCTGCGTCCTGGCCCCGGCCTCCCTGCGCCCACCGTCCCCCAACCCAGCCTCCACCAGCAACCAGCAGGCCGCTGCCACTGGGCATCACAGCCCTGCTGTGCTCTCCTTGTCCCTGGCTCCCGTCCTCCCTGGAGGCAGCTGCAGAGCCCCTGGGTGGTCTGCAGGCTGGCTTCATCTGGCCCAGCCCTCCCCGTCCCGGCTCTCTCTGCCCAAGCCGGCTGGCCTGCCCCCGGGCTCGTGTGCACGCGGTCCTGCCTCAGAGCCTTTGCACCTGCCATTCCCTCTGCCCACAATGCCTGCCTACAGAGACTCCCTCCCTGGCCTCCTGCAGGTCCTGGCTTGGATGCTCCTGTCTCAGGAGCATCTGTTTCCCAGGCCTCCAGCAGCTCCTGATTTGTATTCTTTCACCATCTCCATTTCTCCTTACTCTCCGTTTTCCCCATGAGCCTCTCAGCTCTGGGCAGCCAGGAGTTTTGTCTGGCTGGCTTACTGCTGTGGTCCAAGCGGCTGAAACAATGCCTGTGAGACAGCAGCTGCCCAGTAAGTGGCTCACAGCTGACTGGGCTTGCGTGTCCTCTGCCTCACGTGAGGCTTCTTTCCACAGTGGATCTCACACAGCCGCTGGGGTCTGTACATCTCACTTTGGAACAGAATATGCCATGAATGTGTGATGCTACGTACAAGGGAATGAGTGAATACCCATGAACCACAGCCTTCAAGAGCTGAGGCTCTGGGGTCAGATTGTTTGGTTGCCTTCTCCACTTACTAGCTGTGTGTCCTTGGGCAAGTTGCTCAACCTCTCTGAGCCCTTATCTATAAAATGGAGACGGAAGTAGTCCTGGCTTTGCCGGGCTGTGGTGAGGACTAAGTGAGACCCGTCTGTATAAAGTGCTTAGAACAGGGCCTGGCTCACTGTTACTCTTGGGAAAATAATTCTTCCTGTAAATAAGATTGAAAAGGTGGCCAGGGCGAGGAAGTCAAAGACTGAGGGCCCTGGAGAGAAAGCTTGTCATCACATCGCCCCTGCCCTCGGTCTACACTGACATGAGCTGGAGTTGAAAGCCTTCTTCGCAGCCAGCGTGGGAGGGGAGAGGGTGCAGACTAGGGGAGACCCAACCCCATTTGTAACTCGTGTGTGGCTGGATCCAGCTCCCATTGGACAGTGAGGTGGATAGCAGGGTGCCACCGCTGGGGCATTCAGTGGGGAGAATGTACTGGGTGGAGGGAGATGTACTGGGCTCGGGGAGTGGTCTTTGGCCAAGGATGTTGCTGTTAGGGTCATAACTCATTTACCCTCTGCCCAAACTGGCAGCCTCGGTTCCTGGCTTCAGCCCACACGTGGACAGACGTGTCCCTTGCATCTCCTGCATTGGCAAGTGAGTTCTTTACCACTAGTGCCACCAAAATAGTTATGTATAACTGCTATAATAAGTTAATTGCTCTTATTAATGCAGGAGAATTGCCCCCTCCTCTGTCTTCAGTGCCCTCCAAGGATGTAACGTGCTGTGTGTGGGTGCCATTCCCCACTAACCATTTCATCTTCTTCTTCATTAAGGATATGGCTATGTCCCTAACAGCTGAAGCTGAAAAAATAATAGAGCAGATTCTTTTTGTTGTTGTTTTTTAATTAATTTATTTTAACCGGAGGCTAATTTCTTTACAATATTGTGGTGGGTTTTGCCATACATCGACATGAATCAGCCACGGACGCATATGTGTCCCCCACTCCCCGAACCCTGCTCCCACCACCCTCCCCGTCCCATCCCCCTGGGTTGTCCCAGAGCACCAGCTCTGAGCGCCCTGCTTCATGCATCTAATTTGCACTGGGCATCTATTTCACGTATGGTAATATACATGTTTCAAATCATCCCACCCTCGCCTTCTCCCAGAGTCCAAAAAGTCTCTTCTTTACATCTGTGTCTCTTTTACAGCAGATTCTTAAAACACAGACACTTTTTCAATGCAAACAGCATTTAAAAATATTCATGTTAAAATCTTTCTTTAGTTAGTTTAAAAGACAGCAGTGCTAGGGCTTCCCTGTGGTCCCGGGATGGAAGCGCCACGGTCCCGGGATGGAAGCGCCATGATGCCTGTGCCAGGTGAGGGCTCCAGCCTTGGTTGGGGACCTGAGATCTGATGTGCTGCGCATCGAGGCCAGCAATGCTCTGTGGTTCACACAGTGTTGTTAAAAAGCAGTTCAAAAGCCCTCTGCTGCTGCTAAGTCACTTCAGTCGTGTCCGACTCCGCGTGACCCCATAGACGTCAGCCCACCAGGCTCTCCTGCCCCTGGGATTCTCCAGGCAAGAAAACTGGAGTGGGTTGCCATTTCCTTCTCCAATGCATGAAAGCAAAAAAGTGAAAGTGAAGTCGCTCAGTCGTGTCCGACTCTTAGCTACCCCATGGACTGCAGCCCACCAGGCTCCTCCATCCATGGGATTTTCCAGGCAAGAGTACTGGAGTGGGGTGCCATTGCCTTCTCCCAAAAGCCCTCTGCTGAGTATTTAATGAAAACAATTGACCGAAGGAAGGGTAGCCATGACGCCTTTTGCATTAACAAGAACATTTGGAGGCTAGGTGGAGAAAACATCAAACAAGAGTGTGGACATTTAAAACTGCTTTGTATCCAGCCTTTCTCTTTTTGCTACATCTTGTGCATATTAGAAGATGTATTCGTGATACTCAGCTTCAGTCATACTTCAAATGCCCAAAGGACTGAGGCATCTTTTGACATCCGCAGAGTCATCAGTTGACACAGATAGGAGGAAATCTTAGATGTTTAGGGTTTTGATTGGATAGAGTCTCTCAGCTGCGGAATCTGGTCTTGTAAAGCTTTTTATAGTCCTCCCTGGCGTGTTATAAATAATGTTTAGTTAGATAAAAAGGCATCTACTGTGGGTACCGTGATGGCAGTTGTTCATGCTCAAATAGGAATGCACTTAAAAACTGGCGCGTCTAAGTCAGGATCATTAGAATGTGCTAAGCAGACTCAAGGGTGGCTGTGAAGTTTCTCCATGTGAATTTTTAAATGTTTCATGCAAAGCTGTCATTACCTTTGTAATTATCCCGAGAGTTCATTTGAAAATTCTCACGTGCTTTCAAAAGCTAATACAATTGGAATACAATTGTAAATCGAATACTTGGCCCTTGAAATCTTGTTCTGATGACTGCATTTACAAAATCAAGCACTCAGTGAAAAAAATGCCTTGAAAACCTAGCCTAAGACCAGGGATTTGGCATCTGAGCTTTTCCCCCTGGTGAATGCATGGAATTAGATGATGCAAGACATTTCTGTGGGCACTTTATCTTGAAGGGTGTTTGCTGGTTTCTATAGAGAAAGAGCTACATTTAATACCAGATGAGATTCAGTGTGATCTCAGCTACCCCAGCTGATCATCAGAGGGCCTAATTTCAAAGAACAACACAGGAAGGATGTCCAAGGAGAATCATCTCATAATTATTTCTGCTACTGCATTTTTCGTCGCTCGTGGACTGGTGGTCATTTATGAAAGATGCTGGGAGTCACAACAGATCTCCACCACCGACTGGAAGAATTATCAGGGTGTGTGATTAACCAGGATTTAATTGAGCCTTTAGCAATGGAGGAACCAACAGATAACCACCTCAGTTATGACCTTTTATTAAACCCGAACATCTTTGGGCCCTTTTAAAGTGTCTTGAACATTTAAAAATAGAAATAAATTCTGGCCTTAAAGACTTATTAAAAAACCCCCCACCAAATTCCTGTGACATCATCAAGCTTATCAAAATTTGACCAAGGGAATTTGGGATGTGGGAAACACAGATTTTAAAAGCTGATTTCCACATCTTTGCAATCCCATGGACTGTAGCCCGCCAGGCTCCTCTGTCCATGGGGTTCTCCAGGCAAGAATACTGGCGTCGGTTGCCATTCCCTTTTCCATGGGATCTTCCCAACCCAGGGACTGAACTTGGGTCTCCTTCATTGCAGTCAAATTCTTTAGCATCTGAGCCATCAGGGAAGCTCATGTCTTAGAAAGGCAATGCTAGTGTTCTTTCAGCGGCCACAGTTTCACCAAGCCTGTCCATCCCTTTAGCAAAATGTCTGTCGGGTCAACATCCGTGGGTCATTATGTCTTTTCAGTTTTTTAAAAGGGTTCTAAATCCTTTAGTCCTTCAAAACACTGGAGAAAATACGCGTCCTAATTCTTTGCATCTTGAGGAAGTATAGGAAGGTTACTCTCTTCCCGGATGATCTTCGGAGGAGCTGGAAGCCTGGACTGAGAAGGATGAACTTGACCAGGGGAGCATCCATTGTCATTACTTCACAGCGTGGTCCTGACACTTCACACCCCCGGAGACGCTGGGCACGGGAGGCCACGGACCCCACTCGGAGAAGCAGCTCTTTACAGCTCCGGTCTGGTTTCCCTTTGCTGCTGGGCGTGCCACTGACAGCGTGATTTATCACCTTGTGGGTCACTAGAATGAGAGGCGCACAGACGTCTGTGGAATGTCACCGGCGGTGTTTTCATGGAGGCTCATCACTAATGTGGTATCACCCGCAACAGATTTCAGTGAAACTCCAGGCATCCCGGTCTTGATCACTGCAGTTCTTAACACATCTGGGTATCTGATAAGGCGGGTCCTCAACCCTCTTCTCCAGGCGTGTCCTGGCCCTTCTTGGGTTCCACGTAATGGGTGTGTGTGCTGTTTGTTCCTGACTTAAATCGATAAATAGTTCACATACAATAAAATCCATCATCCCAAAGTGATCAGTTCAGGGGCTTGTTTGTTTTTAGTCTATTCACAGGGTTATTCTCCCATCACCTCTGTCTACTTCCAGAATGTACTCAACCTCCAGGTAAACCCTGAGCCCTTTAGCGGTGGCTTCTCATTGCCCCTCCCCCCAGGACGCCACAAATCTACTTTCTGACCCTGTGGGTTTGCCTGTCCCGGATCGTTGATCCAGAAGGGATCACAGGGTATGTGGCCTTCATGTCTGACCTCTTTCACTGAGCCTGAAGCTTTCCAGGTTCATTCCTGTGGTACCGGGTGCCAGGACTTCGTTCCCTGTTTATGGCTGAATACTGTTCCATTGTTTGGGTAGACAGCATCTTGTGTATCCATGGGTGTTTGGGTTGTCCCCACCATCTGACTGCCGGGAATAGTGCTGTTATATACATCCATGTGCAAGCTTTTGTGTGACTCATATGTTTTCCATATATACCCAGGAGTGAAGTTGCTGGGACATATGATGACTTCTGTCTAATTTTGTGAGGCCCCTCCAAACTGTCCACCACAGCAGCGACACCACTGAACCTTCCCACCAGCAGGGTCTCAGGTCTTCAGTCTCTGCGCATCCTCGCCAGCACTCCTGATTCTCTGTTGTTTCTTTTATGAGAACTGGCCCAGTGGGTGTGAAGTGGAATCTTCTTGTGGCTTTGGTTTACTCTGCCTCATGACTAAGGATGTTGGACATCCTTTCACGTGGGGTTGACCCTCTGTACCTCTTCTTTGGAGTGGGTTCAGTGCATTTGTGTCTGGTTGTTGAACAAAGTGCTCCACAGCACCGCTTACCCCTTCTCTGCTGAGCGCCCCTCTTCCCCTGTGAGTTCAGGCTTCTCTGGCGGTCTGCCCCGCCCTGGTGCCGTCCACTCAACCGTGGCAGGTGTCAGGCTGTACGTCACTGCCCCAGCCACAGCGATTGGATCCTGGGTTATCACATGACTGAGTCCTGGCCAATCAGAAGTAACCAGACTCATCTTTGCCTTCTCTTGCCCTCAAGGACCTAAAGCTGGAAGAGGGGGTGTTGATGCCTCCGCACCCCTCTCTTCACCCCAACAGGTGACCTGCCTGGACAAATAGCCTGTGCATAGATGATCCCATGGGGGAGGTGAGGGAAACTGGCACTTGACCCCTGCAGTAAGCTTCACCTGAAAGCCCATCTACTCTTTGCGTTTTCAGTTAGTGAGGAAAAAAGTCCTATTTTGCTTAAGACAGCTTGG
Organism: Tragelaphus eurycerus; assembly: GCA_935064755.1. Taxonomy (NCBI): domain Eukaryota; kingdom Metazoa; phylum Chordata; class Mammalia; order Artiodactyla; family Bovidae; genus Tragelaphus; species Tragelaphus eurycerus. The sequence continues at coordinate 76,596,157 of CAKXYN010000001.1, read as the reverse complement.
GATCGGCGCCTGAAAGGATCCTAAACCATCGTTAGGCCAAGCCTGTGTGACACGCAAACTGACACGTATTTCTGCTTCTGCGTTTAAAAAGAATTGACTCTGCAGATATGAAATACAGTGCAGCCAGTGCTGAGATCACAAGATAACTTGGCCTCTGACGGGCTTGTGAATGCCTTTCTCTGCACCTCGCTTCTGAAAACCTCTGGGCTGCCTGCTGGTTAAACACCCTCCACACAGCCTGAGCCGCAACCAAGCTGTCTCGTGCCAACACTGCCACCCTGTGGCCGAGCAGTGTCAGAGCCGGTGTCTTCCTTCACCCTTTTGCTGGGAGGAGTTCCGCCACCTCTCCCCTATCTGCTTTTATTAAGGATCTGCTGCTACGGCTGCTAAGTCGCTTCAGTCGTGTCTAACTCTGTGCGACCCCATAGACGGCAGCCCACCAGGCTCCCCCGTCCCTGGGATTCTCCAGGCAAGAACACTGGAGTGGGTTGCCATTTCCTTCTCCAATGCATGAAAGTGAAAAGTGAAAGTGAAGTCGCTCAGTCGTGTCCGACTCTTCGCGACCCCATGGACTGGAGCCCACCAGGCTCCTCCATCCATGGAATTTTCCAGGCAAGAGTACTGGAGTGGGGTGCCATTGCCTTCTCCAATCAACTTGGCTCAATTCAGACAGCCCCTTCCTGTGCTTCTCCTTGTCCAGTCACTTCTGCAAATCACGCTCCGGAAACCCGTGACCTCTCCTTCCGTTTCTCTATCCGGTTATATACTTCTCACTGCAGAAATGGTCTGCTCTCCTCCTTAAGGATCAGGGAGCCTTGAAAATGCTAGTGGTCCTGGTGGTGCTGTGGTTTGCTTTAGGAGCCCACCGACCCAGCAAGCCCCAAGCCCCTCCCACACCTGTTCCCTAGACGGGAAGCGCCTGCGTCCTCCGGCCCTCGCTCTCTGAAGGTCTGACCCAGAGGAGACCCTAGCAGGGTCTGTCGAGGGAACGCCCTGCAAGGGTCTGCCCGAGGTCTGTACTGAGCCTTCCTCTGGGCCGAGGCCCCGTGGCTTGAGACCCACTGCCTTCCCCACCCCACTCACGAGTATGCTGCCGTGGCTCCTCTTCTCTTCTGAGATCAGATTCATAGTTAGCATTATCTACGTGCAACCCATAATCTAAGCGAATCGATACAGTGCCCAAGCTGTAATATGAAAGGAGAATTACTTGTCACAGAATGACATGTGTGTCATGGCAGTGCTCGGGCAGGACTGTATCTACCAGGAGAGAGGGTCAAGTTCTCAAGGGATCGCACCTGTTTATTATTATTGTTATTTTGGATGCGTCGGGGCTCTGTTGCTGCACGCGGGCGTCCTCTGGTTGTGCCCGGCCAGGGCTCCTCTTGGGTGCAGGGCGCAGGCTTCTCATTGCTGAGGCTTCCCTTGTTGCGGGGCACAGGCCGTAGGGGGCAGGCTCAGTACCTGTGGCACGCGGGCTTAGCTGCCTCGCGGCGTGTGGGATCTTAGTTCCCAGGCCAGGGATCGAACATGTGCCCCCTGCACTGGCAAGCAAGTTCTTCACCACCGGGCCACTAGGGAAGTCCCCTTTTTTAAAAATTTATTTTTCCAATTTATGGCATGTGGGATCTTAGTTCCCAGACCGGGGACTGAACCTGTGTGCCCTGCAGTGGAAGTACAGGCTCTTAACCACTGGGACGCCACGGAAGTCCTGATGTTACAATGAATGCGTTTAGGTCTGAGAGAAATAAGACTCTTTATAACTGAAAAGTGTCAGAGCTAAAACATACATTTCTGCACACGGGTAGGGAGTACTGTGTGTACAACAGCCGCAGGTGCAGACTCAGCCAGGTGCGGTTTACAGTAACCAGGGCTGCAGGTGGTGTTATGAAACGGTGAACAACTCTTGGCAAAGTCCAGGCAGACAGAAAGCATTGCCTTCCTTGATTTACACAGTGTTTCCACCCCTGGCAAGTTCATGTGTATTTTAAAAAGTATAAAATAACCTTGCAAAATATAATAAACCCACCTTATGTTTAAATGCAAAATAGAGTGAGATTCTAGACTCGAGATCACAAACAGGGTGCCGACAGGCCTGCCTGGTGGGACGGTCCTGCGTGTTGAGATGTCCAGCTTCTGGGGTCCTGTCTGCTGAGTGGGAGTAGCCCCACCCTCCCAGCTACCGGAATGAACATAAACACCCGTAAAAGTCCACATGCCCCTGGGGGATAAAACTCCCTTTGAGAAATTCAAGTTTAGAAAGGAGTCTGGCAGCTGCAGGGGCCAGGCTAGGCTCTGCAGCCTTGGATAAAGGGTTCCCTGAACCTCAATTTTGTCCTCTATTAAATGCGGCTTTTTGCTGTGAGGTAAGGTGGTAAGAGAGTGGCAGGCTGCTCTCCCTTCCTCCCCTGCTGTCTTCGGCCAGACCTCAAAGCCCTTACTCTTCCTCCCATTCGAAGAAGCTGGGCTGCCAGCCCACCTAGCCCTGTGTGCTTCCAGAAGCTTCCCTGGGCTGGCCTTGCATTGCATCTGTGATCCCTCACATCCCTAAAGCCTCTGCCCTCCAGAAGCCTGACCCTCTCTAGGCCTCCGATTCCTTCACGACTGGCTGCTAGACTTGCTGTGGGCGTGGGAACACCCGGGGAGGGTGTGAAAGGAGCACAGACCAGGTCACAGATCTAAGGTGCAGCAGAGAGGGCTTCCTGGAGGAGGGGGTATCTGGGCAAAGCTCAGCAGGTGGGGGACTTTGGACATGGAGCTCTGAGGACAAGAGCGTGGTGAGTAGAGTGGGTTGGGGTCCGCGTCTAGGGGCTGGGACGTGGGGGGTGGTCAGATAGTCACTCTGTTGGTCAGGGCCGAGTTCAGGTCCTCTGCACTGCCTTGCACACAGCATCTCTGCTCCTGGGTCTCCTGGCCTCCAGCATGCTCCTCCGATCCTTCTGCCAAGAGAAATCTTCCCCAGATTTACCGATTGTCCAGCCCTGCTCAGACCCTCCGTGGCTTCCACAGAACATTCAGGTCTCGCCGAGTTGGACTGACCTCTATGCTTGCTCACGCCGTCTGGTTCATTTGTTTCTTCACTCAGTATGTACTGAGCGTGTGCTGTGTACCAGATCCTGCTCTGAGAGTGCTCAGTCATGTCTGATTCGTTGTGATCCCGTGGACTGTAGCCCACCAGGCTGCTATGTCCCTGAGATTTCTCAGGCAAGGATACTGGAGTGGGTTGCCACTTCCTACTCCAGGGGACCATCCCAACTCAGGGATCAAACCCGTGTCTCTTGCGTCTCCCGCATTGCAGGCACATTCTTTACTATCTGAGCCACTAGGGACGTCCAGTCCTGCTCTAGAAGCCAGGCAGTTAGTAAAACCAGAGAGGTTCCTGGCCTCATGGGGTTGACAATTTGATGAGGAAACAGACAATAAAGAAAAGACAAAAATGTTAAGATGACAGAGTTAACAGCAGGTCGGGCTTCCCAGGTGACTCAGTGGTAAAGAACCCACCTGCCAATGCAGGAGAGGCAGGAGACGCAGGCTTGATCCCTGGGTTGGGACGATCCCCTGGAGTAGAAAATGGCAATCCACTCCAGGATTCTTGCCTGGAAAATCCCATGGAAGGAGGAGCCTGGTGGGCTGCATGATCCCTGGGGTTGCTGCGACTCGGACACGACTGAGCGGCTTTGCTTTCACTTTTCACTTTCATGCAGGGGAGAAGGAAATGGCGACCCACTCCAGTGTTCTTGCCTGGAGAATCCCAGGGACGAGGGAGCCTGGTGGGCTGCCGTCTATGGGGTTGCACAGAGTCGGACACGGCTGAAACGACTTAGCGGCAGCAGCTGAGGATGAATTCTAATCGGACTTGGTTGATCTTCACTGTCCCACTTTCCTTGGCCAGGGATTCCTTTGGGGATAGGCACAAGTTCATTTTGACTGATAGTATTTACAGGAAATTCTGTCCGGGACTTCTGGGAACAATTTTCCTAGAGAGAGATGTGCACAGAGCAAGCATAGCCTCCCTTCAGTTTTGAGTGAGCTGCTATCATGAGGGGATGTGGCACGAGGGCTGTGGCAGCCGTGTTGTGCCCACGAGGGGAGATGGCATGGCATGCAAGACTCACAGAGCGGCAACACAGAAACCCTTGATGCTTCAGTGGCACCACTGGGCCCCTGGACAAGAGCAGGATCCTTACTTTGGGATTTCTTGTGTGGTCAAAAGTGGTGTCTCAGGCAACACTTTTTTATCTCTGTGTTGCTGGTTGTAGCCTGTTGAGTTATGACTTCCCTCGGGCCTCAGGCAGGTGGAACAGGCTGAGTGGCTGGAGCCCCAGGCTGGCACCTTCTGACCTCAACAGCGCCTTCTGTTCCCCGGCAGCTGAACACACCTCTGCACAGCCCGGAGGGATGGGGCAAAGGCTGGGAAGCCTTTCTTGAGGTCCGATGAGTCCAGTCCAACTGTTGACAACCAAGCCCATCCTCAGGAATCACCCTCTGCTCCAATTGTTTGGAATTACTCACGGTTCCCTAGACACCCCAGGCCCTGTCTAGCTCCATGCTTCTGTACTTGCTGTTCTCTCTGCCTGAATGTCTTTTCTGGCAAACTCCTACTCATCCTTCAAAACCCAGTTTGAGATGAAACATTGCCTGTGGTGTGAAACTTCTCCAAGCTGCTGCTCCAGCGTCCCTTCTGTGCTTCCTCTGCCCTGTCAGTCCCTCCCCTTGCTGGGTGGTCTCTCCTGCTGTGGACTGGGCCTAAGTCCACGGACTCTGTTTCTTTTATACCTATGGTCCCTGTTCCTAATTCAAGGACTGGAGGCCGCCACCGAGAAGCTAATGGTTTTTGTTGGTGAGAGAGTGAGCAAGAGAGTGTTTTCAGCTGGCAGAGTGAGGGCAAAGGGTAGCGGCACCGGGGCTATTCCGAGGTGACTCTGCGCGAAGGTGGCCGGGGCGGCCTGCAGCTCTCAGGGCAGGTAGAGGCCTGCCCGCTCCCAGCCCGCCCGCCTCCCTCTAATCTCTGCTCTTCTCTGCATCTCACCGGGCAGCCTCCCAGGGGCCGGTTCCTCCCTCATCCTCCCTTAGGCCTCTGCCAGCTCAGTTAGCCTCTCTGCCATCTCTGGGATTCTGGGAACACCCACCCCACACCCCGTCCTTCCCGTGTGCTCGGACATCAGAGCGGGGGACCGGTGACTGTCCTCCCCACTTTGGGGAAAATTAATTAGGCTGGGTTCCGCGAACCACTTTGAAGGGGAAAAAAAAATAATGCACACGGTAGTCGCTTATCGGAACAGTTATTACCTGGAGGCTTGCCTCTCCCCTCTGCTGGGGCAGGCTGTGTCCCCATTCCACTGCATACCTGTTTTTCTAGAAAATCCAACCTCTGAAAGCCAGGCGCTTAGGTGTGCAGAGCGAGGGAGGTGAGTTCGGGTTCCCTCTGGGCGGGGCCCTGGCCACAGAGAACCAGCTCCCGGTTGCCCCAGGGATGCTGGGCTTCGGAGAGGAGGTAGGGCGCCCAGGCCAGTGACCCGGCAGGGCTTCTGCCTCTCAGCACGGCACGGGAGGGCGCTTCTGGGTCCCTCGGAACCGGGGCATGACAGGTCCTAAGAGCACAGAGCGCCTGCCTCTGCTGACTGTCAGAACAGGGCACGTGGGGTCCCCACTGCCCCCAGGGAGAGGCTGGGTAGGGATCTGGGCTTGCTTCCCCAGGGACCACCCAGCCCGCTGGCCCGTCTACGGAGCAGACTCCAGCTCAGAGCCGCAGAGCCAGCTGGCGGCTGCCAGGATGCCAGCTTCGGTTGGAAAGGCCCTGCAGGGCCGCAGGCAGGCAGCGTGGTGGACCCTTGGGCGGCCGGAGTTGACCCCCTGAGGTGCCTGGCACGTTCCCCTGTCCTGAGCTGGGAGCAGAGGCTCAGAGGGCTCCAGCCCCTGGTGAACGGACCCCCAGCTGGGCGAGGGGAGGGGGTGGCCGCCGGGCAGGCAGGTGAGGCTTGGCAGAGGGAGAGCTCTCTGAGCTTTTATGGAGCTTCACAAGTTTGGCATGGTGCAGCTCGAGGTGGGCAACACTTCCTTCTCGGGGCGGGGGGAGGACCCCTCCCTGTCTTGGGTCCTGGCGTACCTGCCGGGCAACAGGTGGGCCTCAGAAGCAGCTCATTGATGGCTCCAGGTGGGTGATGTGGGGGCCCCCACTGAGGCCTGCAGGGAGGGACCTCCAGCTCCAGATGAAAGGCCAGAGGTGCCCCCCATCTCCCCAGCTCCCCACCTGGAGCCTGGGACCCCAGAGCCTTCTGGGAAACCGAAGTGCTTCCCTTTCACTCTCTGTCCCGCCTGCTGCATCCTGCCAGCCTCGGAAAGGGCGTCCCAGTGGGGTGTGCAGGCACTGCAGGGCCCTGATAGGAGGGAGCTGTTGGGGGGTGTGCTCCCTCACCTCTCTGAGCCTCAGTGTCCCCATCTATAAAATGGGTGCAGGAACGAACACCCCCCCACCCCAGCACCCTGAGAGGGTCTCAGAGGAGAATAAACGAGGTGAGGTACGGCTAAATCAGGGGTTCCCCGCCACTGGCCTGGCTCGCGCAGACGCTGAGGATGGAGAGAGGGAGCCTGGGGGGACACCGCGTCCTGAAGGTGGGTGGCAGGACAGGCCTTGCTGGTGTCTGCCGGCCGACAGACCCTTAGCCCGTGCTTGCCCCCAAGGAACCCTCGAAAGCGAGCCTCGAGGGAGACTGAAGTCGGGAGGACGCCGGCAACGAGGTGACGGCAGGGACCAGGTGTCTCAAGGGCTCGCTGTGTGCCGGCCCCCCATCTCGAATGCTTTACGTGTCCTGACTCATCGAAGGCCTGCCCGCCCCATCCAGGAGGCTGGTGTTTTATGGTCTCAACCCGGGGGTGAGGACCTGAAGCCCAGGGAGGTGGGGTCATGGCCTGCGGACATCGCACACAGCCGCAGAGCACAGCCCAAGGGTCTGAGCCGGCCAAGCTCCACAGCCACTGCTTCTAAGCCCGGGGTCACGCTGCCGTCCAGAGCAGGTGCACTCTGGATCTTCACACCACACAGAAGCGTGGGATCAACATTGCAAAGCGGAAGAAAGGAACCTGGGAGATGCCCGCTGTCCTTCCCAGACTCAGCCTTCTGCTCACACGCCATCCGTGGCTGCCCAGGGCCTGCGGGACTAGTGCAAGGCCCTGGGTTCCCTGACCCTACGTGCGCCTCACCCTCCGCCCCACTCACCTGCCCACCACGCCTGGTCCAGCCTGACCCTCCCGACCCCCTTGCTCCCTGGCACTGTGCCCAACCCCTCTCCCCTTTTTCCCCACACCCAGCTCAAGGCCACCTTGACTCCCGAGTCACCAATACCCCCACCCCCGCTCAGCTGGGGAGTTCCCGGTCCTGCCAGCGAGACACAGCGCTGCGGGAGGCTAACACGTGCTGAGTTTAATAGTGTGACCATCCAGTAGATGCTGAAGGGTCGTAGAAAGTCTGGAGAATGGGAAAGCAGAGGCAGTGGAAGGTCTTAGCTGGCTCCCTCCCCGGGAGGTGGGTGCTGTTATTATACTCAGGCTCTGCGTGGTTTCAGAGCATTTCCTTCAACTTCCACAGAAAGCGGGAAGCCCCACCTTTTCATTTATTTCAGATCTACCCCAGGGGATCAGTCCCCCGTTGAGCCTAAGCCACTGTCATGGGGTTCACGATAGGTCCCGTCCTCCAAAGCAGTGGACCCCCAAGAAGCTGCCGTCTTGGGTTGCAGAGGTGGGCAAGAAAGAGGGTCTTCACTGGATTCTGGTCAGAAGGGTCAGGGGCTGTGGTCACCCCATAAAATGAGGGGTGTGTGTGTGTATATGTGGATAGCACTCAGTCATGTCTGACTCTTTGCAACCCCTTGGATTGTAGCCCATCAGGTTCTTCTGTCCATGGGATTCTCCAGGCAAGAACACTAGAGGGGGTTGCCATTTCCTTCTCCAGGGATCTTCCCGACCCAGGGATTGAACCCGGGTCTCTTGCATCTCCTGCATCGGCAGGCGATTCTGTACTGGTGCATCAGTTGGGCAAAAAGTGAGGTTTGTGGGCCACTAAGTAACCTCGGCAGCCCAGAGGCCTGGCTCCTCTGAGGCCAGCGCCTCTGCCCGCACCCCATGGGCTGCGGCATGGTTGCTCAGGGCGGGCATTCCAGCTGGCGAATGAAAGAGGGAAGAAGCGAGTGTGCAGAGGCGGGAAAATGGAGCAGACCAGGGAGGGCGGGGTCTCGCCCACCGTCCAGGCTGCAGCCTTAGAGGCTGGGCTGTCCCTCTGGGTCGGAGCCGGGAGAGCCCGGGGCCCAGAGACTGGAGGGGTTCCCTGGCAGCCCCCCAGCCAGCATGGTGGAGGAAGTGGAGGCTACCAAGTCAGAAGGACTGTGGGCAGCCTGGCTTCAGAGCCGTTCCTCACCTGCAGCAATTCCAAGAATGCGCAGCCAGAGAAGGGAGGGGGTTGGGGGGAGGGGCCCGGGGCAGGGGTGCCCCGCCTTTCCCCGGGGAAGCAGAGGACCCAGAGCCTCAGCATCTGGAGAAGACTCCGACCCACAGAGCAGTGGGGGATGCGAGCTTGTCGGGGATGCCCACTGCCTGCTGGGTGCTGCCATGACCCCACAGTCACACCGCTGTGGCCCGGCAGGGCCAGGACTCACACCCACACTCATGCGCTGATGGAGAGTGCTCTGCGGGAACCCCTGCGGGCAGGCCTGCTGTCTGTTCAGCTCCCTTTGTGGCTCAGAGGAGCCGCAGAGGCCCTCAGAGGGGTCACTTCAGCCTCTCGCTCACTCTCTGTAGCCGCAAACACTTGCTGCCTCAGGGCCTTTGCACTTGCTGACCCTGCTGCCTGGGATTGATGTTCAGTCACTCAGTCGTGTCTGACTCTTTGCAACCCCATGGACTGCAGCACGCCAGGCCTCCCTGTCCATCACCAACTCCCAGAGCTTGCTCACACTCACGTCCATCGAGTCAGTGATGCCATCCAACCACCTCATCTTCTGTCCTGCTCTATTACCCGCTTGGCTCACTCCGTCTTCCTCCTGAAGAGCCAGTGACTTGGGCAGGAGGTCTGCACACCTTCTGGGCTGGAGGCAGGGGTCAGGCGGACACACGGGTGGACATGGCCTTGTCCCCACCTTTGAGAGGAGTCTCGAGAATTGCAGTGAAGTGAGGCAGGGGCCAAGGGTGGGCAGAGAGGAGCCGTGGGGTTCCAGAGGTGAGCGTGGCCTCGGCCTGGCTCAAGCAGAGGGTTCCTGGGGGAAGTGACATTTCCTCCTGGCCAGGAGGCTGACTGGGGCCTGAGGGCAGCTAAGCAAAGGCGTGGAGGGAGCCTGGTTGTCAGGGGCCCGGGGGCCCTCGAGGGCACTCAGCCTGTTCCAGGGCTCTGTGGCCGTGGAGGCTGTGCGGCTGCTGCACCGGCTCTGCTCAGAGCCCGATCAGAGGGCGCAGCATCCCCAACTGAGAGGGCGCCCGGAAGTCAGCCAGCCAGCGGTTTGTCTCTGGTACCAGACGGAAGCTTCGTCCCGTCGCAACTGACTCACACCCCTCCAGGGTGGCCCGAAGCTGGGAAAACCATCTCCTCTCCTCTCCTCAGATACTTTAGGAGGAGGGGAGAACGCTGAGCTGAATTGCAACTTCTGAGTGTCTTGGGTTTTGAAGAACCAGTCCAGCCCTGGTGTGTTCAGATGTGTGAGAGCATCCTTTGTCTCTACCAACATGGGGCTCATCTTGGGGCTTTTGTCGTTAGGTTTATGTTTTGAGAGCATGCCTGTCAGTTTCTTTGCTGACTGACCTCCAGTACGAATATTCGGAAGAAGGTGCAGCGTTACGGACCGGGATGTCCCACACGGTGCTGCTCAGGGCATTTTATCTGGTGTGTCCAGGGCCAGGTCAGCATCCACCTCTGCTCTGATGTTGCTCAGTCGTGTCCGACTCTCTGTGACTCTGTGGACTGTAGCCCGCCCATCTCCCCTGTCCATGGGGTCTCCCAGGCAGGAACCCTGGAGGGGGTTGCCCTTTCCTCCTCCAGGGGAATCTTCTCGACCTGGGGATCGAGCCTGGGTCTCCTGCATTGGCTTCTTTACCTCAGAGCCACCGGGAAGCCCCCAATGGGCTGCTGGGTTCTCTATTAGCTGTGCGGGGCATGGATGTACCCACAGACGGCCCTGCATCAGGTGCCTACCCGGTGGTTCTGCTGTCTGCACCCCGGAAACCTCTGTTTTAGGGAGTCCAGGCTGCTTTCCCATGCAGTTCAGTGACAGGGACCAGTCAGACCGTGAAGGGTCCGGTGAGAGAAGACGGGGCGTTTCCCGAGGCGGGAGGGTGTGTCAGACAGCAGCCCCGTAGACCCCAGCTGTGCCAGGTTTGAGCGCAGCTGCCTCAGGGCCTGGGAGGCAGGCTGGGGTCTCCGAGGACTCAGTCGGGTCTCTTTCATCCTCCCTGCCCCTGAGCCCCTGCCGGCTGCCATCCAGGAAGCCAGGCCAGTTCTGGGCCTGGAGTGAGGGGACGGTAGCCTGGCGGGGCTGCCAGAGACGCTCCATCTCTTGGGGATGTGGAAGGGTGTGCCGTGGAGAACGGGCACAGCCATGCAGGTGGTGGGGGAGACCCGAGGCGCCCTTTCCCTGCCTGGCGGGGCCATGGGGGCTCGGGGGAGTGCCTCGAGGGTGAAGGGAAGCCAGTTCCCAGGAGACAGCTTCAGGCCTGTGTGGCCTGACATCCCAGGCGGGTGACGCGCCTGGAAGATGCCCACACGCAGAGCCTGCAGGTCCGGAGTCAGGGAGCCAGCCTCTGGGCACCACGTCTGAAGCTTGCGTTCATCTTCCTCTCCAGCTTCACTGTGGCCCCAACACACCAGGCACCCCAGACACGTCATCAGGTTTGCAGTTGCCGTTCAACTATCCACTCCAGCCTGACAGGGTTTGGGGATCTGTGTGTTTATCTGATACATTCACTGCCATCACTTCCACCGCTCATGCCCCAGAAGGTGGTCAACAAAGACGGACGGAATGAACTCGTGCTGTCCGCTTGGAGTAAGGCTGTGGGAAGCCGTGTCTGTCCCCGGAGAGACAGCAGACACAGGCACTGGTGACGGCCATCTGGGACATGGCAGAGCCTCTGACCGAAGCCAGCCCAGGGTTCAGAAGAGCCCAGGGGTCACTTGGGCCGCCGGCTGGCAGGGTCCAGGGCAGCGGAGTCGGGGGAGGAGCACAACTTGGAGATCTGACATTAATACCGCAGGACCTAATTCATGAAAACATCTAATTACAGGGTGCTGGCGTTTAATTGTAATTTTGGTAATGACCTGCAACTGCATACAAATTATAGGGTAATCAACTCGAAACGTGCTTACAGCTGCCGTAAATGCTGTTTAATCTAACGGGGAGCGCCCCGGCCTGGTCTGCGGGGCGCGGATCAGGGCACGGTGCTGGGAACGTCCTCTGTCTGGATTGTGACGTCCCCGCCAGGGGGGGCGAGTAGCGTGGAGCTGCGCTGTGAAGGCCGGCTGCCCTGCACCCCAGTCCCCGGCCACGAAGGGGGACCGGCACGCAGGCTCCAATTTAAACTGCAACAGGAGAGGCTGAGGTCAAACCCAGACCAAGCTGGAGGAGGTCAGAGGGTGAGCGGGAAGGTCGACCTGCTGGCTGGTCTCGGCAGGTGGGAGCCCCGAGACGAAGGCCTGGCTGTGCGGGCCGCCTTCGTACCTGCAGGACAGACCAGTTAGAGGCTGGGGTGCCTGTGGGTGTGTGTTATCTGGGCTGCTTCCCAGGTGGCACTAGTGGTAAAGAACCCGCCTGCCAGTGCAGGCAGATATAAGAGACGTGGGTTCAATCCCTGGGTGGGGAAGATCCCCTGGAGGAGGGCATGGCAACCCTCTCCAGTATTCGTGCCTGGAGAATCCCATGGACAGAGGAGCCTGGCTGGGCGCAGTCCACGGGGTCGCCAAGAGTCAGATGCAACTGAGGTGACTTCGCACGCACAGCGCTCTAAAGGGACAGAGCTGAGCGTCTTGGACCGGGCACCCACGTTCTCGTAACCACATCCCACCTCGGCCCCTGTGGTCGCCCTGCAGTGCCCCGCCTCTCACGCTCACTTGCACCTTTACCGCCTGGATCTTGGTGGTACTGACTCGCCTGCACATGTCCAGAGGCAGTGCCCTTGCTGGGAGGGAGGTGGGCTTCGGGGCCGGACACCCAAGGACTGAACTCTGCCCACTGCCCCTTGCCGGCTGAGCGGCCTCGGGCATGCGGTTATGTGCCCTCAGCTTGCAGGCTCAGGCAGCACGTCCTCCATCTGCAAGGACAGCCTAGCATTGCGGGTAAGAGCGTGGGCTCTGCAGCCAGCCATCTGGCTTCCCATCCCAGCCCTGGCACCCGTGAGCTTCCTGAACTTGCCTCCCCTTGGACAACCCTTGTTTCTCTGTCTGTAAAAGTGGGGATGATTATAAGGACTGCTGCCTAGCTCAGAGAGTCTGTGGAATGAGTTCATGAATAGGAAGGGCTTCAATAAAAAGAAATGTTAGCTGTGAGTCTGCACTGTGTGCTGGGAGTGAGCTCTGGGTAAAGCGGGGAACAGGCTAGCCCGTGTTCCTGCACAGGTGCACAAATCTCCCCTCCCTCTCCGGGATAACCTTCCCTCGCTGATCTGCCTGGCGAACTCTTATTCATCCTTCGAAACCCAGCTGGTTTCCCCCTCTTCAGTCCAGTGCTGGCTGCTCTCCTCCTTCTCAGGGGCACCAGCCATCGGGTGCCGCCTGTTCCGGTGGCATCACGTTTGCAAGGCCATTGGCTCATTTCTGTCTCCGAGTGGGAGTGTTTGGGGGCACACTGGTGGCTGGCATCGTAACTGCAGTGGGCACGGACGCTCAGAAGAACCTCCTAAATGTTGGTTGAACTGATCTGATTGAATTAGCGAGCAAGGAGAGGGGGACTTGGGGGACTCTATGCCAAGGTAGATGCTTTTGGATTTTTTGTTTAAAAAAAGGAAACGAGTCAGTCCAGGTACGATGCCCGATAACAGATGCCTGGGACTGGAGCACTGGGATGACCTGGAGGGATGGTGTGGGAGGGGGGAGGGAGGAGGGTTCAGGATGGGGAGCACGGGTATTCTGGTGGCGGATCCATCTCGATGTATAGTAAAAGTAATACAATATTGTAAAAAATAAAATAAAATAAAAAAAAAAGGAAACATTCATAATGGAAAATATATGTGTGTGTGTATATTTATATATAAAGCAGTAAATAATTACATTGAGTAAAAGTAACATTTTCCTCGTCAACCTCTTGAATCTTCTAGAGGCAGCCACTGTTGATAGTCTCTCGTTCCTCACTGCACACATTTTCTGTGCTTCTGCACACAATATATATTTCTCTCTACACATGGACCCTCGAGACACACTTGTACACATGGACCCTCGAGACACACTTGTCTGCGTCTCCTCTTTTCATTTGCTAGTGAAAATCTTGCCGCTGTGGAGTTCACAGACCACCCCACTGGTTTTCATGGCACGAGGTGTTCCAAGGTCCGGGGGCCTCATGCTGTGTTTAGGCTCCCCCCACCTCCCGCCGTGTGCAGACAGTGGGCAGTCTCTGGTCTTCGCGCCCCCGGGCCAGGCTGCACTAGCAAGTCTGTGCGACCCCCCAGCACATGTGTCTGCTGCAGCCGTGAGGCCCCCGACCAGCCGGGCCTGCCCCGCACTGCGGGGCCTTTCCCTTGCTTTCCATCCTTCGCTCTTTCCGTGGCTCTTTGAGCAGTTGTTCTGCTCCGCTTTAGAGAGTCTAGAAGCCTTACCTATCCTGTGGCTCCTGCCCTGCTTCAGGGCTCTGATGGGAAATGCGATCGAGGGTGAGAAGAGGGACAGATGAGCTTGTCCCTGAAACTCCACCCCGATCGGTGCCAGCCAGCTGGGGCAATGCCGCTCTGTCTAGTTTTAGATGGGTTTCTTTTCCTGCAGATGTGGAGTTTCTCAGCTGCGGAACCACATCTGAAGGCCCTTCTCTCTCCATGTTCTAGATCCAGGGACCCTGAGGTCCAGGCAGAGGGGCTTGGAGGGCAAGGCCCTGCCTGGAGCAGGGTGTGGGGGGTGGGATGTTTAGGGGCAGCAGTTGACACTCCCTTTCCCCAGGGTGGGGGGCCCCCCATCGGGGGCCTGGAGCCCCGTCCCTCAGCCTAATCCCGTTTTCTGCCCAGCTGAACAGCGGAGAAGGCTTAGTTCTCGTCCCATTTTAATGCAAAGGAGGCTGCCAGGCCTGGCTTGTTCCAAGCCCGGTGACAGTGGCCGTGAATGGGGACCCCAGTAACCGGGACAAAAGTGTGACAGGGCCCTCCATCATGGCATTGTCCGACAGCCGGGACGTTACGGCTGCTCCCAGAGCCTCCGGGGGCGGGCCAGGGGCCTCCGCCGGGTATGCTAAGCAGACAGGGGCCACCCGGCCTGGTCCGGTCAGTACTTCCATTGTGTCAGGAGCTCGGACCTGAACAATTCAGACGGCCCCCCAGCTGCTGCCCCCTTCCACCCTCCTCCTGACACGAGGCCCGGACGTGCGGGTGTGGATAGAGGGGCTCCCGGACCACCGCCCTTGGAGCCACTGCCGCTGCGGGGAGCCAGGGCAGGCACCCCCCTCTGGGGCTCGGCGGCAACACTCGCCCCCAACAGGAGCATTTCCGAGCGCTAGCCGGGAGCACCTGCCAGGCCGGCCCTGCTCTGAGCCCCACGGTGACCTGGGCTGGACCTGGCACTCCCTCCAGCTTGCAACGGTCACACCACAGGCCAAGTCACCAGGCCTTGGGGGGCCCAGGAGGCGTGGCGGGGGGCTGCAGGGGGCAAGGAGGACAGCACTGTCTGGCAGAAACGGGGTGCAGGCCAGGCGTCCCATGATGCGTGTGACTTCCATGCAGTCAAAAGAAAGGAAAAGGAAACAGGTGAAATGAATTTCAGTACAGTTCATGGGACTTGCCCAAAATCTCACCTCAGCACATAACCTCTATTGGAAATACTATTAACCAGACATTGTATTTATGAAACACACTGGGCCTTTGAAATCTGCTGATGTCAGACCCCCCCATAACACGTCTCAGTCCTCTTGTATCTGCCGAGAGTCCACGTGTGGCTGGTGGCTGTTGTGCTGGGTGGCTCAGCTCCGCAGGGTGCCAGCAGGCACGCCCACCCTCCCCGGTAACCCCGGGCAGCCGCAGCTCCTGTCTTGCCCCTCTGGGGGCTGGGTGGGGGCGCCAGGGTAGTGCAGGTCGGGGTGGACTGGATGGGTATCTCCCAAGCCAGGCAGCAGTCCCTCTGCTGGACCTGCCCTCGCTGCACCCATTTTACAGATGTGGAAACAGAGGCCCGTTCGCAGAGACGCAGAGGGAGGGTACAGCTGAGCCACTCTCCGACCTGCCCCTCGTCGACATTTAGCTAGGAGAGTCCTCCCCACTCCAGTCTGTTCAAAGATCTGTGAAGCTCCTTCACGTACAAAGTGAAAGTGCTGTTACTGCCCCGGGGTGGGGGGAGCTGGGATGAGGGGCAGCTGGGTGGGGCAGCCTCTGGTACGTGTGTGCTGAGCAGCAGTAGGGAAGTCACTGCCCTCCTCATACAGCGTCCGGCGGGCATGTCCAGGGTCTCTACATCCACAGCAGGGAGGCGGACACTTGGAAGCTTTGAAGGGCGGTTCCCAGGCCAAGGGTGGGAGGGCAGAGGGGGCGGGTGTGGACACAGCAACCCTCTCCTTCCTCCTCACCAGACCCCATTGATCACAGGAGACTCCCATCCTCAGAACCACAGGCTGGCCTGCTCAGCCAGTGCATTTGCGACTGGACACCTTCCAGGGCCTGAGCGGGCACAGCTGGTAACGAACCGCAGACAGTTATGCAGCCACCAGACACGGCGGGGGCGAGCCCGGAGGAGGTGGTGGGGACTGGGACACGCAGGTGTGGGATGCCCCCGCCCTCCGCCTCCCTGCCCCTCTTCTCCCCAGTGCCCCAGCCTCTGAGCCTCCTCCAAGGCCCCATCCGCCACCACTTAGATGGGCCAGGCAGCTCCATTATGCAGAACTGGAGACTGAGGCCCGGAGGAGTGAAGGGGCTTGCCCAGGGTCACAGAATAAGTGACCTCTAGAGTCCGGGACCCTTTCTCCTGGTCCAGAGGTGCCTGGGGACCCTCCCAGCAGCCTGAGCCACACGCTGTTGCCCACCTGCTCCAGCACTTGGGAGGGTCAGCCTCGAGGCTCTCAAATCTGCCCTCTCCCTGGCCTTGGATTTGCTCTGCCTGCCAGAGGTGGCGGGGCACATTGCTTCACCTTTATGTGCTCCATGATGCTAACCCAGTCACTTCCCGCTGAGTCTGTTTCCTCATCTGTAACGTGGAGAGTGAATTTTACAGCTAGTGTCTGGAGAAGGAAATGGCAACCCCCACTCCAGTATTCTTGCCTGGGAGATCCAACGGACAAAGGAGCCTGGTGGGCTACAGTCCGTGGAGTTGCAAGAGTTGGACACGACTTAGCAACTAAACCAGCACGGAGCAGTTGGGGACCATGTGAGAAAGACCATTAGCGCCTCAGCCCTCAGGACACGCTTGTCTGACCCTCTACCCTGGGCATCCTAGGTCCTGGCCTGAGCAGGAAGAACTGGGGGACAGTGAGGGGTTCCACGCTGGCCTTGTCCAGGGAGACCTTCAAGGACAGGACACGCAGGCAGTGGGAGGCCTGATCTCATCAGGATGGATGAGATCACCTGGACACAGACATGGAGAGGGCAGGGAGGATGGGCTCATAGCTGGACTGACTTGAACTTGGGTCCCATTAATCATGGTCTATACCCAGAAGAAGGGAGGTGAAGTTGTGCTGACTTAAACTTGGGTCCCATTAATCATGGTCTACACCCACAAGAAGGGAGGTGAAGTTGTGCTCAGGCTGCCCAGCCCCTCCTGGCTCCTGTGCTTGGAGCTGGGTGAGAGGAGCCAACCAGGTTCGGGAGGTGACTGCACACACCATTCAGTGAGTGAGGCTGGGGAGATGCCCAGCTCCATCTGAGTCTCTGCCGGCTGCCCCGGGTAGGGGAGGAGGTGGGTCTGTGTGCCCAGAGGGCCAGGCAGGGCTCCGGTGGCCAGAGCACAGAGTCGGGGTCTGGCGTGGCATGGGGGAGCATGTCCTCCCAGGCAGGCTCGGCAGGATGGGGCGCGCTGACGTATAGAGGGGGAAGCGCCACGTTCAAGGAGCCTCGTGTGGAGGCTGATGGATGCAAAAGTGGGCTCTGGTGTTGAGTTGGGGGCAGGCCTCCGGGGTCCACAGGGCCCCTCCTGCTCAGAGATGCGGGCCTCCAGCAGGGAACAATGTTCCCAGGGAACAGTGGGAACCACCGCTGATTACAAATGGCTCTGTGATTTTTCTCCCGTTACCAGGGCGACAGCAGGCTGAGCATCTTAAGCAGCAGCGGGATCTGTTAGAGCCCTAGACGGTTCCCCTTCGGGCTCCACCCCCAGCCTCCCTTCCCCTTGCAGCTCCGGTTCTCCTTAACACCGCTCCGTCCCTTCCTCCCTCTTCCTACCCCTCTCCCTCCCTCCCACCAACGCTGCGCTCACACGAGGGGTTGCACCTGCTCCCCACTCACCCTCACATGCTGTGCCTTGTCCCTGCGGTTCAGGGCTTCTTGCTCTCAGATCCTCTGGGCCTCAGTTTCTGCATCTGTAGAATGGGAAGGGCGCGTGCCTGGGTGATGCCCACCCCATCTTCACAGGGTCACGTCCACTCACCCTGCAATTCCCGGGCCAGTGCCCGCTCCTGCAGGAACTCTCTGGAGGGCTCCAGGCTGCAGCAAAACACTCCTTGACTCATTCGTGTTCACATGTGGCTTCTTTAACCTGTGCCGTTTTGTACAGTAGCCACCAGCCCACGTGTGGCTATTGAGTCCTTAACATGTGGCTGGTACTGTGTTTTAAGACAATATTGGGGATATATTAGGCTAAACAGCATATATTATTAGAGTTGCTTGCATTGGTTTCTTTTCACTTTTAGAAAATTTTAAGCCAGCTGAGTGGTTTGCATTGTGTTTCTGCTGCAAATGGCGTTAAGTTAACAGGGGTGACCACGGAGCAACGCCAACGGCGGCGGCTGCTGTGGACGGAGGCGGGGCTCACTTCACCCGGACAGAGCCCCGTGACGCCATGTCCACGCTGTCGGTCTGACCACCAGGGAGAAGGAGGCGCGGAGGAGGAAGTTGCTGGCCGACAGCACCCTGCTGAGTGGCTGTGCTAGGACCCCGTCTTGGTGGGTGTGGGGCGGGGTGTGTGTCCTTAAAACAAAGCCCGCAGATGCAGGGCTTTAAGGCAGAGAGCAGGTGGCTTCAGAGCCGACGGGGCTGAGCAGGCGCTGCACAGTGTTCAGGTCGGTAGCAGGGCCAGTGGCCGCCCCGCGTCCAGGGTGTCAGGGTGTGGTAAGTGCTGAGACGGTCCTCCCGGAGCCTGGAGCCCCTCGCCCGCCTCATCGCCCCAAACCTCTGGCATCATCACGTTGTCCGAGCGGGTCTAACACCCAGGTCCCACCTGCTGCAACGTCCTGAGCCCACACGTGTGTGGCCGCGTAGCGGCTTCTGTGACTCCCTCATCTGTGAGCTTGGTATATTCGGGCGTGTGTATCTAGCACACACATATATCCATGGACGGTAGCGCGGCAGGCTCCTCTGTCCATGGATGTGTGTGTGTGTGTGTGTGTGTGGCTTCCCACGTAGGTCAATGGAATTGTCCAGGCCAGAATACTGGAGTGGGTTGCCATTTCCTCCTCCAGTGACTCTTCCTGACCCAGGGATCAAACCCAAGTATCCTGCAGCTTCTGCATTGGCAGGCAGATTCTTCACCCCATAGCCACACACGCACATACCTGTACCCACTGAGTGCACACCTGTGCACGCGTCTACATGTAAGCACGCAGACAGCACCTGCACATGTACACACATACGTGTGTATGCTTCACACAGTGGGCATGTAGACACGTACACACATGTACGCATCTATGTATGTAAACTGGTGTGGTCAGGGCATCTTCAGTAAAAACTGTTAGAAAATACCAGTTGGATGCCCGGGTGAGGCAGCTTGACGGGGACGGAGCAGGGAGTGCTTCCTGTAGCCTCCAGGGTGTACGTGGGTCACTGTGTGCCCAGCAGGCGTCTAGCACGGCGCCCACAGCCCCGGGGCAGGAAGACACGTTCCATAAGTGGATGGACACCCTTGCGAGACAGGGGCCCTGCACCCAGGACTCTGCATCATCCCTGTGGCCAGCGCCAGGTCCAGCTCCTGGCAGCATGCTCGTGGGGAAGCGCGTGTGTGTGGGCAGGTCATGCGCCCCTTGGAGCCCCGGCTTGGCCGTCCCCCGCTCTGTGCAGACAGCTGGGCTGGCCCTTCTACATCGGCCCCTGCAGACCACCTGGCGGCCCTGCTCCAGACCCTGGGGGCTGACCCTGGGGCGGCTCCCACAGCCTCCCAGCCGCTGGGCGGAGGGTGAGTAGGGCTCCCTGCCCCTCCCGCAGGCTGGCAGCAGGGTAGGGGGGCACTGCGTTGACCAGGGCCCGTGGCTCCTGCCCGGCCACCCGCTGCTCCCCCAGGCACTGGTTCCAGCTATTCCGGCCTCAGGCCTCAGAGGGAATATCTCTCCGCCTGTGCCCCCATATCCTCCTGGCTTCTCTGGCCGGCACCTCTGAAACGGTGTGAATCACCCACCCACAGGGCTGCCTGTTCCCCGCCAGGACCCTGTCCGACACACCAGGCAAGTCCTCCTGCATAGCTGAGTCTCGGTTTCTGTGAAATGGGCGTGCTCACAGGTGCCACACCCTGCCGAACAGGTTAAGGCAGAGAATCCCAGCAGCGTGGCCAGCCCATCGCCCGCTCCCGGCAGATGGCTCTTGTTTAACTGGGCTGCAGGGGGCAGGCAGAGAGGGCTCCGCCACGGTCAACAGCTTGGACTGGAGCTGGACGGTCTGGACTGCGATTGCATCTCGGCCGTGCGGCAGCTGTGACCCTGGGCCAGTGATTCAGCCTCTCTGAGCCTCGCCTGCAAATCGGGACTGGTAGTTACTAGAGCACCTCACACATGAGGACGCTGCACGCTCACCAGCTGGGCTGTCCCTGCCCTTCCCGAGTGGCCACGGATGCCCACGTTTGCGGGGCAGAGGCTGAGTGCCCGTGATCCACGGGGAGCAGCAGGCACCCCCCCCCCCACCCCCAGCATTTGCAGAGTGGAAGCTGATGACCCTGGCACACAGGACCTCGTCCGCCTCTCCGGTCACCTACCTCAATTTCCCCTGCCACGTGGCTGGTGGGTGGACATGGCCAAGTGCTCCCGGAGGCTGCGTATGGGTCCTCTCTTCTCGGATGGAGGGGTGTCAGGTCTGGGGGCTCTGTGGCCTCAGGGTATGCGTCCTTCTTTCTGGGGTGTGTGGGGAGTCACTCCATCTGCCCTTGGGGACACACGGGGCCTTCCGCCAGGCCAGCAGCATCACGGCCCCTCTCAGGGCAGGTGCCCTCCACCCCACCCAACCCGGGCCATGTAACCAGAGCCGCAGTGTGGGGAGCCCGGCCTGGGCCGGATCGCACAGGTATCAGCTCACCACCTGGGTCCCGTTTCCCTTCACACGAGGGCGACTAACAATGGTCGACAGTCCCCACGGGGGGCCCGGCCCCCTGCCCAGGGAGAGGCCCCGGCGAGCTATCGGGCCACACGATCTCGCCCTGCGGAGAGGCAGCCCTCCCCTGCCAACAGGGCGCACAAACAGGGCCTTCAGCGGCTGCCAGCGCCCAGGGAGCGGCCGGAACCGGCCCCTCGTGCCAGCCAGGCCGCACGGCTGCCTCTTCCCCTCCGTGTGAACCTGCCTCCCAACACCTGGGCCTGGGTTTCACCCCGTGAAAGCACTTTGTTCCCGGGCCTGGACGAAACTGGGCCCTGCCGGGTGAGGGGCTGCCCCGCCTCCACCCACAGAGCCCACTGCCCCCTGAGGGCCCCCGGACCCCGGCTGGCGGGCTGGGGCAGCAGGTCCAGGAGGCAGGCGGGGTCAGGGGATGGGGGTACTGCTGGGCGAGGAGGCGAGGCTGCTGTCACCTCAGGTGGCCTTAATTTTGTCTCTTTCCTGCCCCCCTGGACGCCGGGCTCCTTTGCTCTAGAAGTTTCTCTGCAGCGGCGCACGGGAGGCCGGGACTCGTGGTCCAGCTGGGCAGGCCCAGGCCTTCCCGGGAAACCCAGGAGCCTCTCTGACCCTCACGGAGCCCTCTCGACTCTTCACCTGCGGGTCCGAGCTGATGGCTGTCGCTGGCCCCATTGCTGCAGGCTGTGGCTCTCCGCAGTGCAAGCCGGCAGTGGTGACCTCAGGCCGGCCAGAACTGTAGCCAGCTGTGAGGGGGTCCCCACGGGGACATGCAGAGGCCAGGCTCCCCTGAGACCTTCCCAGCCACACCTTTCAGGGGCTAATCCTGAAGACGCCCAGTTGCAGGTCGAGACTCGGGGTTCTTTTTTTTTTGTAATATGTATTTGTCTGCAAGGGTCTTCATTGCGGCACATGGTGTCTTGGGTCTTGGCTGCGTTATCTTCTAAGTTGTGGCGTGTGGAATCTAGTTCCCTGAGTGGGGATTGAACCAGGCCCCCCTGCCATGTGGGGAGAATGGTATCTTGGCCACTGAGCCACTAGGGAAGTCCCAGGACTTGGGGCTCTTGAGGGAATTCAGCCCACACAGTGGCCTATCCCACCCCCCAAAAAAAACAGGCTGTGGGTCTGCGGGGCCAGTGCTCGGCGAGCCGGACTGTCCATGCAGTAGCTACTTGCCCTGTGCAGCGACTCACATTTGAGAAAGATGAAATAGTGTCTCCTCCATCTCATTAGCCGCATCTCATGTGCTTCTGGCCAGGCGTGGCCATGGCTGCCACACTGCTCCATGTGGAATTGTCTCTGGGTGGCGCGGCCATCGAGCCTGGGGGCAGCGGACTAACATACACCTGCTGGGCACCTGCTGTGTGCCAGGCCCCACCCTGGCTGTCTGCAAACCGGCGGGTCAGAGGTGCCCTCCGAGCCTCACTGCTCGCTCTCCCCACATGTGTGTGCGCGGCGTGCACACTGCTGGCACCAGAGAGAGCAGGGCCCTGGCCAAGCTCACAACACACCACAGAGGCACGTGGGGAAACACAGCCCTGGGGGTGATGACCCCCAAGGAAGGTGAAAGCCGGGTGCTGTGAGCTGGTGTGGAGGAGTACCCCCACCCTGAACTGGGGCAAGGGATGCTTCTGTTTCTCTGCCCCAAAATGTGCAGGCTGGGCTGGGAGTGAGTGCCAGGGTTTCAGGTCTGAGGTGAGCACCCAGGACTCCCACCACCACTGTTCAATGGGGACCCGAGATGTGCTCCGTGCACCCAGGGATGGGGCAGCCACCACCTCCTCTTTAGCAAGATGCAGCCCAGCCTGTTCATGGCTGTGGCAGGCAGGATAACGGCCCCCTAAATCACCTGTGTCCTGGTACCTGGAGCCTGAGTGTGTTAACCTCGAGTGGCAGAAGGGTTTTGAATATGTGGATAAATCTAGGGTCTTGAGATGGGGGATGAGCCTCAGTTGCACAGATGGCCCTGATGTGATCATCATGGCTTCATGAGGAAGGCAGCGGGTGAGGGGCTCTGAAGATGGAGGAAGGGGCCAGGAGCCAAGGAGTGCAGGTGGCTGCCAGAAGCTGAAAACGGTGAAGGCGTGGGTCCTCCTCTCAGAGGACCCAGAAGGGACCAACCCAGTCGGCACCTGCCTCCAGCCCAGGGAAAGTGACCGCAGACTTCTGACCTCCAGACCTGGAAGCGGGTAAGTCTCCACTCAGTTTGTGGTCATTTGTTAGAGCAGCAAGAGGAGTCTAATACACTAGCATAGTGGTCAGCATCACGGGTTTCAGCGCTTGGTCAGCATCACGGGTTTCAGCACCGGACGGAAACAGGCTGAGTCCCAGCTGCTACCTTTTCTAGCTGCATAATCTCGGGCAAACGGCTCCATTTCTCTGTGCCTCAGTTTTCCTTAGCTGGAAAATGGGTCTCCTAATGATGCCCACCTAATAGGGTTCAGTGCAAGCAGGTTATTCAGAAAATGCTCCCTGTTGGCATCATCGTCAGAATCTCTTGAAAGGCACCGTGTGGTTTGTGACGGTGTGATATCCAGAGCAGGACCCTCTGGGCTGCAGAAGTTCTCTGTCTTGTCTCAGTGTGTTTATCCATGAAATTGCAGTAGTGACGGGATACTGTGAAGATTATACGAAATGCTCTGCATACCTCACTAGCACAGTGCCCGGCCCCTGGTGAGCATTTTGTCGCTCAGTCTCCAAGCCATGTCCAACTCTTTGCAACCCCACGGGCTGCAGCACGCCAGACTCCTCTGTCTTCCACCATCTCCTGGAGTTCGCACAAATTCATGTCCATTGAGTTGGTGAAACGATCCCCTTCATGGATCACAGCCTTGTCGTGGTGAAGGGACCCGTGTAACTCAATGAAGCTAGGAGCCATGCCATGCAGGTCACAGTGAGGAGTTCTGACACAACATGGCCCACTGCAGGGGAAACTGATAACCCACTCCAGTATCCTTGACTGGAGAAGCCCATGAACAGTAGGAAAAGGCAAACAGATATGACACTGGGAGATGAAGCCCCTCCCCACTCCCAGCCCAGGTCACAAGGTGTTCAGTGGTAAGCATTTAACCAATGCTAATTATTACTATGGGTTTCCCTTGTAGCTCAGTTAGTAAAGAATCTGCCTGCAATGCAGGAGACTCAGATTCGATTACTGGGTCAGGAAGATCCCCCGGAGAAGGAAACAGAGAAGGAAATAATAATTATTATTATTGATGTCATTGGATACCCGGCCCCAGCGCCCTATCCTGGGAGCCTTGCAGGCCTGGCTGAGCATGTAGCCAGGAAGACTGCGCATGGTGCCCAGCCTGGGGGGCAGGCAGGTCGGGGCTGTGCTGGCTGGCCGGGCCTGGCTCTCTGCATCTCCGCTTGCTCTGCAACCATGCCCCTCAAGCTGTCCAAACACAGGCCGGGGGCCCCAAGAGGACCCCCCAGGCAGCAGCCCTGAGAAAGGCTGGCGTCTGCAGTATGCTCTTGTTTGCTCTCTCGCAGCCCCCGGAGCCCCCTTCCCTCTGCGTGTTTGCTGAGCTTCCCGGCAGCTGTCGGCTGTGCAGGGCTGGCCGCCCGGTGGACCCGGGCCCTGGAGCTCAGTCCTTGGCCTTAGCGCCCAGACTCATCTCTTGTCCCCCTGGCTGTCGAGAGTCATTGAGCAGCGGCCGAAGCCAGAGCTGCTGAGTGCCCACCGTGACCCTGGGCCCCTTCTCCATGGCCCACGGAGGTCGGTTCCTCAAACCTTCCCTGGGACACTTTGAGCTGGTACCTTCTCTCCCCATCGACCAGCCAGGAAACCGAGGCATGGAGCCGCCAGGTAGAGCCCCAAGTTCTCACCACCCCGAGGGTTAGATCTGATCTCCAGGAACCTCGGCCCAAAGCCGCCGGCTCTGTGTGACCCCCTCTGAAGCTGTCACATAGAATCAGGGGCTCAGAATCACGTGATGGAGCATTTTAAAGTAGAGTTGGATGCAGGAAACTGAAGACAGAAATTCTCAATGGCACTATGAGGTCTTAGAGGGAAATCAGAGATCCTCTACTGCCAGGCTCCTTATGTCTCACTGCTGGGAGCCCCTGAATGTCCCGGGGTCCCCCACCTGTTCAGTCCTTCCTAGGAGGCTGGGAAAGACTGAAGGCAAACAGAGGAGGGGGCGGCAGAGCCTGAGATGGTGGGATGGCATCACTGATGCAATGGACACGAGTTTGAGCAAGCTCCGGAAGTTGATGATGGACAGGGAAGCCCGGCGTGCTGCAGTCCTTGGGGTCCCAGAGTCGGACACGACTGAGCCGTTGAACAGCAACAAACACGGGTGCATTTCCTTGCCCGGGCCCAGCATGGGGCTCTCTCACCTCCCTGGCCCGCACATCCTCCTCGAAGCCCCCTTCCCACTTGTCTGCATAAATTAGCACCCCCACCTCAGAGCATCTGGTGACAACCAGTGCTGTGATTCTGCAAGGCGTGCGGTTCTCCTATGGATTTCACGCCGTCCCAGGGCAGGAGGCGGAGGAGCATCAGCCCCAGGCAGCAACAGCTCTAGTTCCCCCAGCAGACAGCTCCCTCCCCCACCTTCACACTGTGGCTGTGAAGGGACCTCATGCAGGTCTCACCTGGGGGGTGGGGGTGGCTTAAAAATTCCTTGAATTCCTCCAACATAGGGAAGCTCGCTTCCTCAGGGGCTCTCCAGGGCTGAGCCAGAGTCATCCTGGGGGAAGACCACCCCCTTCTGGTGGTCCCATCAGAATGTAAAAGCCACTACCGTTTGACCCAGAACCCCCACTTTTAGGAGGCAGGAAAGCTTTGACCAACCTAGAGAGTGTGTTAGAAAAGCAGAGATATCACTTTGCCGGCAAAAGCCCATCTGGTCAAAGCTGTGTTTTTTCCAGTAGTCACATGCCGGAATGTGAGAGTTGGACCATAAAGAAGGCTGAGCACCGAAGAATGTATGCTTTGGAACTCTGGTGCTGGAGAAGACTCTAGAGAGTCCCTTGGACTGCAAGGAGATCACTTCTCTTTTCACAGAGGCTGCCCCCTGCTTCATGTAACCGAGGCCAGCTCCTTGCTTTTCCTGAGTCTGCAGAAGCCTCATGGTGGGGCAGGCGGGGGCAGCCTCTGTGGGCAGGAACCGGCCCGAAGGGAGCGACAGGCCAAGACCTCAGAGTGGGGATGAGCGTGGCAGGTCAAACCAGCCTGGAAGCCCCAGCTTAGGCAGGCTGCTGGCCGGTCAGGATTGGTGGGCTGCAGCAGGAGCCCGGTCCTGGGGCCCCTCTGGCCATGGTAAGGAGTTTAAATTTATTTCAGTTTGATGACAAACCATCACAGTGCCAGAGGAGCAGGCAGGGGTGAGAATGCACTGCGGCCCATCTCAGCAGGGAGAGCCGAGTGCAGCCAACCACCCGAGTCCAGACGCCCCGCGAACGTGGTGCCCCTGCCTGCTTCCGAAGGAGACGATGCCTTGGAGCAGGGAGGTTGGTCAGGCCGAGGGCTCAGGAAGGTTTTCTCAGGTAGTAGCCACAATAGAAACAGAACCATGGGTGTGAGCAAGGCATTCACAGCAGAGACGGAAAAGGCCCAGATGGGCAAACTCACTGGTGACTAGGGAAGCCCAGGTCTCGCCTGTATCCACTAGACTGGGAACGGTGGGGCTGGGCAATGCCAGGTGAGGATGTGGGCGTGAGGGCCCCCTGGTGCCCTGCGTGGGAACAGTAGCTGGTGGGGCCCCCTCCGGGACTCAGCAATTCTGCTCCTGGAACTGGTCCCCAGACTTGCTCACAGGTCCCTGTGAAGCCCCCCGTCCTGCAGTGCGGTCTGGGACAGTGAGCTCACAGGATGTGCACTTGACCTCATGATTCCACTGCAGAAAGAATCTCTCTTGTGCCCATTGTACTGCTGAGAAGACTGAGGCCCAGCAGGTCAGAGCCCTGATGCCCAAGGCACAGAGTGTCAGGAGCTAAGGTCTGACCCTGAGGCAGCTGTTGTGTGTCTTCAGCTCCTGACCCAGTTCCCATCACGGGGGCAGCTTCTGCATGGACGGTGGCTGAGAAGCGGGCAGGAGGTGGGCGTGTGGGCTACACTCTGTCCGTCATCAGGAGAAGGGGGCGGCAGAGGATGAGATGGTTGAGTGGCATCACCAACACAATGGACATGAGTTTGAGCAAGCTCCGGGAGTTGGTGATGGACAGGGAAGCCCAGTGTGCTACGGTCCATGGGGTTGCAAAGAGTCAGCCACGACTGAGCAAGGGAACAGGATCCCGGCATGAGTCCAGGCTCTGCCACTCAGTAGCCGTATGACTTCAGACCAGCCACCCCTTTGCTCTGCATCCTCCAGCTTCCCATCTATGAGGTGGGCATGGGGCACCCACCTCAGAGGCCTTAGTGAGGTTTCCTGGGCCAGCCCCTGACACAACTCTTTCTTCTCCTCCTCTCCACTCCCCAGGCACATGGGAGAAGTCTCCCATCACCACTGAAAATTCAGTAAGGAAGGCCTCTCAGAGGGGTGGGAGTCATGGAAACTGGTTTGCAGAAGCTGAATCCAGGCCTTCACTCCGGCTGCCATCCCTCCGTTAGGCAGATAGTCCAGCAGGGCCGCAGACTCTCTCTACCTGAGCAGTGCTGCCTATCGGGGGTCAGGGGTCCTGGGTGCTCTGGATGGAAAAGCCGAGGTAGGGGAGAGGCAGACTCCCCAGGGGGGTGTGGACAAGCCTGTACCCGGGCCTGGGGGCGTGTTGAGGGGTTCACAGCAACCAGGGGCCCAGCCCTTTTCTGAGCAGCAGAGCTGCACCCACATGACTGCCTGAGCAAAGACCCTTGAACCTGGCACCCTAGCTCAGCCTGGGCCCAGACTGAGCAGAGAGGCCAGGCGCTGAGCCGCCAGCCTTCCTCGGGGTCAAGCTGGCTGCTGGGCTGGGGCGGCTGGAAGCTTCCAACTCTCAGAGGCAGGGACCAGGAACCAGTGGGGCCCAGCTCACAGCCTGCCTGCCACCCGGGGCTCCCCGGGCAAGGGTCCCGCCCATCTGTGCCACCCGCAGGGCAGCAGCGGTGCCTGGTCACCGGATGGCTGCGACCGTGCAGCGAGCCAGTTGGGGCATTAGACACACAACGTAGATAAGCCGCTGGCATTGTTATTCCTGCAGATCCTCCGGGGAGTGTGCGGGCCGTGGAATCCCATTCGTCAGGACCGTCAAGTCAGGAGAGCCCAAGTTTTGCTACAGTAACAAAAGCCCGAAATCCCCAGTGGCTTTAGTGCAACAAAAGTTTCCTTTTCACCCATTCAGCGTGCCCCAGATGGGCTAGCTGTGGCTTTGCTGTATGCCGTCGAGTCAGGCTGACGGGGCAACCAGCGTCAGGAACGCTGCCAGTTGCTGTGGCAGAGAAAGGAAGCAGGGGCTGCTGCCAGCTCCCAGCGTGTCCGCCTGGACACGAGACGCATGACTTCCCCTGAACACTGGCCAGTGCGAGTTACATGGCCAGCAGCAAGGCAGGAGCATGGCCCTGGACGCACCTGAGGGGTGGAGAGGCAGCTTATGTGTGAGCAGTGCCAGTGACCGCCTGCCTGCCCACCCGACCTCCTTTATTATTCTTCAGTGGCTCAGTTGTGTCTGACTCTTTGCGACCCCATGGACTGCAGCACACTAGGCTCCTCCGTCCTCCACTATGTCCCGGAGCTTGCTCAAACTCATGTCCATTGAATCAGTGATGCCATCCAACCATCTCATCCTCTGTTGTCCCCCTCTCCTCCTGCCTTCAATCTTTCCCAGTATCAGGGTCTTTTCCAGTAAGTCAGTTCTTTGCATCAGGTGGCCAAAATATTGGAGCTTCAGCTTCAACATCAGTCCTTCCAGTGACTATTCAGGGCTGATCTCCTTCAGAATGGACTGGTTGGATCTCCTTGCAGTCCAAGGGACTCTCAAGAGTCTTCTCCAACACCACAGTTCAAAAGCATCCATTCTTCAGTGCTCAGCCTTCTTTATAGTCCAACTCTCACATCTGTACATGACTACTGGAAAAGCCATGACTTTGACTAGACGGACCTTTGTTGGCAAGGGACTGTTGGCTGTATGACTGGAGTCTTTATAAAAAGAGGAAATTTGGACACAGACATGCGTTGAGGGCAGATAGTGTGAAGAGGGTCGTATACAAGCTGAGGAGAGAGGCCTGCGCAGACAGTCTGCCACGGCCGCAGAAGGAACCTGCCTGCTGATGCCCTGATCTGGGATTTCCAGCCTCCACAACTGAGAGGTGATAAATCTCTGTTATTTAAGCCACCGAGCCTATGGTACTCATACCAAGGCTGTTAAGAGTCCTGTCTCATATGGATAGAAGTACATCAGAGATGTGCACAGTGCTTAGAAAAGGGCCTCACTCCATCATCCATGAGGCAGCTGAGGCCCGGGGAGGCTAGGCAACTTGCCCTGGGTCACACAGCTCCTGGGTGCCTGATCTCCTGGTGACCCTGCTGAGCTCCAGTGTGAAGTCCCCTCCCGAGGGCGCTTTGCTGGGTTCCTGCCACCCTGGGCCTTCTTTGCCCGTAGCTGGGGCTCAACCATGCCAATTGATCATCCTTCCAGAGGTCAAGGGAAAAAAGTGAAACAGCAGAGATGGGGGCCAGGCTGGCGGAGGAAGGCTCTTACTCAAGGAAGTAATTATGTATTAAGTGGAAAAGTCCACCGGTGTGTTTCGTGACTCAGCATCGCCGAGTCCCTGAGGGATGTGCAGCCCTGGCTGCCTTCCACTGGCAAGCGATGCGTCAGCATGTCCACCAGTGGTCGCCTCTCTGCCACCATCCAGGTGTGCTGGCGGGTAGGGGCCAGAGGCAGGTGGACTGAAGGCCGCTCCAGGCAGAAGACCTTCCCCTGGGGAGAGGGCCTGGTGTTTCAGGATGCAGCGGCCTGGCACCTAATCATATACGAAATCACAGGCCCTAAGAGCTAAGCCTCAGTTTCCTTGTCTGTAAAATGGCTATCTCTCTGAAGAGGAAGCTCCAGGACCTGTGGCCTTTGAAGAGCCTGTTGCCGGGGGGCCCCTCCCCAGCCACGCCCCGTGGGAGGTCAGAGAGGGTCAGGGTGAGGCTGCAGAACACACAGTCCTTCTGGGGCACCCAGGGTGGGGGCAGGAGGTGCATTTTGTAACAGCTCTGGGGTGACCCCGCCCAAGTAGCCCTGACCGGCTTTGCAGGGGTGCAGAGCCAGGGCAGGTGTGTGGGGTGGGTGAGTGGATGCTGTGGACTGAATTTTAGGGGAAAGTTTACTAGAGTGAAAAGCGCCCGCGATCACTACAACTCTGCTCCCACCACCCCTCCATCTCGGCCCTGGGGAGGGGGACCATAATGCAGATCAGAGAGGGGAAGGGGCTGGCCTCAGAGAGCACAGCCAGATAGTGGCCAGGCCATGCTGCCCGGGGTGGGGGGGACTCTGAGCACCCAGAGCAGGCCTGGCACAGCTAGAGTCACCAGATTTAGCAAATAAGCATATAGGACACCAGTTAAATCTGAATTTCAGACAAACGATGAATTAGTATAAGTATGTCCCATGTAATGCTGGGTACATGCTTGTACTAAATGTTTTGCTTATCTGAAATTGAGAGTTACCTTGGCACCTCGTATCTTATTTGGGACAGGGAGGGGTGGGAGATGGTGGGGTTTCGACTTCGGGTCTCTCAGGCCAGAAGGCCTGTGTTTCAGTCTTGACTACCACTCACTGGTTCCACAACCCCGTTGGGTTACTCACGGCTCAGCCTGGGTTTCCTCCTCGGCCTTGACGTTACCACCCGCATAAGGCTGGTGTGAGGATTCCCTGAGATGACCTTCTAAAGCCTTCAGCTGGGGGCTGGGCGCAGAAAGAACTCAATACGCGCTCCCTGTGTGTGTCCTTCACTGAGTCTGGATGCGCAGAGGAACTGTAATCAGTCATTAGCCACGTGTCTCAGGCAGCAGGTCTCAAACACTGGGGGACTCAGGGCCCCTTAGCATTTAAAAACTCATTGCAGGCCCAGAGATGTTGTGTATGTGTGTATCGACATTTACAGCGATGGAAATTAAAGCTGAGAAAAAAACAGGTCTTTATGCATTCGTTGCTCCACGACAACGAACCCACTGTGCTCATAGGGATGATGCACTTTTTTTAATGAAAAATAGCTGTGTCTTAAAACCAGCAAAGCAGCCCCAAGAGCAGCCTTGTGTTTCACTCTGAAGCCCTCTTGAGTGAGGTTAACACAAGGCCAGCTGGGTTCTCACACCTGCCACGGCTTTGAACCTCTCGCGAGATCACATCTCACGTAGCCTCTGGAAAACTCCGTGGAACGCCTGCCTGCGAGAAGGTGAGAGTGAAAAATGCAAATCTCTTACTATCGTCAAGAAAGTGGTTTTGACCGTTTGCTCTCTGGATCCCCGAGAGGTTCCGGGACCTCGCTTTGAGAATCACTGTCTGGGACTCCTTTTGGGAAGATGCCCCCGGCCCCGCCGACCCCTGAGCCTCACCCGGCCTCGATGGCGGTGGGGCTGCCCCAGGCCTGGGTGTCGAGGCGGTGGTCCGGGCGCTGCCCGCTCCACAGTGGGCCTTCCCAGCTGCTGTCGGTGCTGAAGGCAACAGGGTGTCCCGCCGGTATCTGCATCCATCCCCCCATCTCTCCAGGTAAGAGGGGCGAGCTGTGGTTGGTGGGAGGCCTGCGTCCTGGGCTGAGAGCTGGGACTTCGTGGGGTGGGAGGCGGGGTGGGGAGCAGGGCTCGGGCCTCGGGGGTGGTCCCTCTTTACACACAGAGACACACGCACACACCGTGCACACATTCTCTGGGGGCCTGCACAGAGCGGGTTCCAGGGATCTCAGGTGAATGATGAGGTCTGATGTGGCCTCTCGGGTGATGCTGGTTGCCTGGTCCGTGTCTGGCCTCTGGGTGGCCCTGGGGGTGGGGGCCTCCCGTGGGGGTCTGTCTGGGTCTGGTCTGGGTGGGGCTGCGTGTGCCCTTGCCATGTGGGTGTCTGGTCTGTCCCTTGGTGTGAGCCCCTCCAGTGTGTACAGTCCCTGTGGGTGTCTGGCTCATCCCGCGTGTGGCCGCAGGTCTGTGCGAGCCTGCCCACAAGCACGTGTGTGACACTTCCTTTGCGTCAGAGGCGGCTTGCTGTCCTGGGGGCTGAGCCGGGGGTGACTGCAGGCTCTCCCCTTGTCTCCACATTCTTCTGGGGCCAGGAGCGTCGTCATGGCAACCAGTGGCCACCTTGTCAATGGAGCAGATGGGCCTGTGACCACGTCTGGGGGCTCCAGCTGTCCCTGCCACCCCCGTGAGCAGCCCCCAAGCCTGGGCCCCAGAAGCCCACCCAAGCCCACTGCCCCCCTGCCTCGGCCCGGGTCGGGGCCTGGCACGTCTGGGACTGGGTGCGCGACTTCACTCATTCCTCATTATTCCTGTTTTTATTTTTATTAAAAATGTTTTTTTCTTGAGACACGAATTGGTAGACAATATTATGTAAGTTTCACAACACAATGGCTCACGGTTTTTACAGGTCACACCCCGCGTACAGTTATTATAAAATACGGGCGGTGTGTGCCCTGAGCTGCGCATGGGGCCTCTGTGGCTCGTTTGCTGTATGCGCAGCCCCTGTCCTGCCCTCCCCACTCCTCTCTCCCCGCGAGTGGCCAGTCGCTTGTGCTCTGTGTGTGTGCGTCTGTCTCCTTTTGTTACACTCGCTAGCTGTATTTTTTAGATTCCAGGTATAAGTGATATCGCACACTCTTTGTTTCTGTCTGACTCATTTCACTTAGGGTGATGCCCTCCGAGTCCCTGCATGTGGCTCCACATGGCAAACTTTCATTCCTTTTCATGGCTGAGCAGTCTTCCTGTGTGTGTGTGTGTGTGTGTGTGTGTGTGTGTGCACATATGTACCGTGTCTTCTTTACCCATTCATCTGTTCATGGACACTTGGGTTGCTCCGTATCTTGGCAACTGTAAACAGTGTTGCTGTGAGCATTGGGGCGCATGTATCTTTTTCAGTTACTGTTTTCATTTTTGTTAGATGTACACCCGGATGTGGAGTTGCTAGGTCACATGGTCGTTCTATTCTTAGTTTTTTGGGAAACCACCGTATTATTTCGCCGCGTCTGCACCAATGTACATTCCCGCCGACAGTACACAAGGGCCCCGTTTTCCTGCACCCTCACCAACATTTGCTCTTTGCAGTCCTTTTGATGATAGCCATCTGACAGCTATGAGGTGACAGCTCATTATGGTTTTCATTTGCATTTCTCTGGTGATTAATGATGTTGAGCATCTTTTCGTGTGCCTGATGGCCATCTGTATATTTCTTTGGAAAAATGTCTATTCAGGTCTTCTGCCTGTTTTTTTTTTTTTTTTTTTTTGATGAGATCAGTTTTTCTGTCTGTTTCTAGTATAAGCTGTTTATATACTTTGGATATTAACCCCTTATCAGTCATATTTGCAAATATTTTCTCCCATTCAGTAGATTGTATTTTCATGTTGCTGATGGCTTTCTTTGCCATACAAAAGTTTTTACATTTAATTAGGTGCCATTTGCTTGTTTCTTGCTTTGGAGACAGATCCAAAAAAACGTTGCTACCATTTATATCAGTGTTCTGTCTATGTTTTCTTCTAGGCGTTTTATGGGTTTTGGTCTTATATTTAAGCCTCTTAATCCATTTTGAGTTTATTTTTGTATATGGCGTGAAAAATGTGCTCATTTCCTTCTTTTACACGTAGCTGGCCAGTGTTCCCAGCACCGCTTATTGAAGAGACTGTGTTCCCTCTGTTGTATATTCTTACCTCCTTTGTTGTAGGATAATTGGCCATACGTGTGTGGGTTTATTTCTGGGCTGTGTGTTCTGTCGTGTGGATCTGTGCACCTGTTTCTCTGCCAGTCCCAGACAGAGTTGATTACTGTAGCTTTGCAGTATAGTCAGAAGTCAAGAAGCATGATTCCTCCAGCTCTGTTCTTCTTTCTCAGATTGTTTTGGCTACTTGGGATCTTCTGCATTTCTATACAAATATTAAAATTATTTGTCCTAATTCTGTGAAACATGCCCTTGGTGTTTTGATAGGGATTGCCTTGAATCTGTAGATTGCCTTGAGTAGTGTGGTCACTTTAACAGTCTATGAATATTTTAAATACTTTAATTTCACTGGAGTAATTTACAATGTTGTGTTGGTTTCAAGTGCACAGATATACCTATTTGGGCTTCCTTGGTGGCTGAGCAGTAAAAAGAACCTGCCTGCAATTCAGGAGACTTGCAGGAGAGGCAGGCTTGATCCCTGGGTGGGAAAGACCCCCTGGAGAAGAGAATGGCAACCCACTCCAGTAGTCTTGGCCTGGAGAACCCTCCAGAGCCTGGTGGGCTACAGTCCATGGAGTTGCAGAGTCAGACTCAACTGAGCAACTAAGCAACACGTCCAAATACATATCTTCATTATTTTTAAGATTCTTTTCACATCTCAGTTATCACAGAATACTGAGGCGCGTTCCTGGTTGGTTTTCTCTCTTATATGTAGGGGTGTGTGTATGTAAATCCCAAGCCCCTGATTTATCCCTCCCCACACGTTTCCCCTTTGGTAACCATAGGTTTCTCTTCTATGTCTTTAAATCTGTCTCTGTTTTATAAACAAGTTCATTGGTATCTCTTTTTTAAAAATTATATTCCACACATGAGTGATATCGTGTGGCACTTTAACAATATTAATTCTTCCCGCCCAACGTGTGCTGGCTTTTCGTCTGCCTCTGTCTCCAGTTTCTTCATCAGACTCTTACAGTTTTCTGAGCGCAGGTCTCTTGCCTCCGTACGTAGGTTTATCACCAGGTGCTTTAGCCTTTTTGATGCAGTGGTAAATGGGATTGTTTCCTTAAGTTCTTCCTACAGTTTGTTGCTAGTGTATAGAAATGCAGCAGATCCCTGTATATTAATTTTGTATCCTGCAGCTTTACTGAATTCATTGATTAGCTCTAGTAGCTTTCTGGTGGCGTCTTTAGGATTTTTTTTATGTGTAGGATCATGTCATCTGCAAACATGAACATTTTACTCCTTTTCCAGCTTGAATTTCTTTTACTTTTCTTCTCTGAATGCCATGGCTAGGACTTCCAGAACTATGCCGAATGAAAGTGGTGAGAGTGGATGGGCACGCTTGTCTTGTCTCTGATCTTAGAAGAGATGCCTTTGGGTTTTCAACGCCGAGAATGCCGTTTGCTGTGGGTTTGTCATATACGGTGCTTCCTATGTTGAGGTATGTTCCCTCTATAACCACTTTCTGAAGGGTTTTTGTAAAATCATAAATGGCTGTTGAACTTTGTCACAAGCCTTTTCTGCATCTAGTCAGATGATCACGTGATTTCTTCAATTTGTCGGTGTGATGTGTCACACTGATTGATTTATGGATCCTGAAAAAAGCCTTGCATCCCTGGGATAAATCCTGCTTGATCACGGTGTCTGGCCCTTTGTTGTTGGATTCTGTTTGCCACTCTTTTGCTGAGGATTTTTGCGTCTATGTTCATCAGTGACGTTGGCCTGTAATTTTCTTTTTGCGAGATCTTTGTCTGGTTTGGGTGTCAGGGTAATGCTGGCTTCCTAGAATAAGTTGAAGTGTTCCTTCCTCTGTGATTTTTTTTTTAATAGTTTGAGAAGGATAGGTGTTCATTCTTCTCTAGTGTTTGGTAGAATTCACCTCTGCAGCCATCTAGTCCTGGACTTTTGTTTTTTTGGGAGTTTTAAAATTACCGATTCAATTTCATTACTGGTAATTTGTATGTTTATATTTTCTATTTCTTTCTGACTCAGTCTTGGGAGATTGTACATTCTTAGGAATTTGTCCACTTCTCCTCGGTTGTCCATTTTATCATTCTTTCTTAACAAATATTAACCCTCAGCTATGAGCTGGGCACTGGAGACCCAGTGGCCATATAGACAGACAAAGTCCTGCCCTCGGGAAATTTAACAGCATGTTAATTAAAGCTCATGCTTCCTCAGTCCTTATAATGCACTAGGCCCTGTGTTTTGCAATTTACATGCATCAGTTCATTCAATCACTGCGATAATTCTGTCACCACTCCCGTTTTATAAATAGAGACAGGCGAGCACAGAGAGGTTATGTCGCTTGCCCTAAACCACACAGCAATAAATGGCAGAGGCAGGCTTGAACCCAGGGTGTCTGCTACAGAGTCCCTGCTTTTAACTGCCACTATACTGCACAGCCTCTAGGAAATGAGAAGTAACGTTTCAGATACTGGTACTCGCCATAAAGAGACGGATATGGAGGAGGAGGGGGCTGGAAGCCAGGGTGGATGGAGCTGTGTCCTCGAAGTGTTGGCATTTGAACTGAGTCTTATGAACCCGAAAGAGCCAGCCACGCAGAAGTCTTTGGACAAGCGTGTGCAAAGGCCCAGGGGCAGAGCAGAGCACGGCAGGCTGGGAATGGATTTACCTGGCTGTAGCTGGGAGGCTGGCTTGATGGAGCCTGGGTGGAGGCAGAGAGGCCTGGGAGGAGGCTGTGACTTCCTCGGGGGAAGGACGATGGCAGGTCAGTGAAGAGGGTGGTCGACAGAGGTGTGCCCAGGGAAGCAGGGCCGGAGCGTGGTGACCTGTCGGAGGCGTCTGCTAAGGTGACTGGAGGAAGTTCACGGCACTCTGTGCCTGGCATGGGCGCCCCGACCTGAATCCAATGTCTTCCTTAAGCCTCTGTGGAGCAGGTGGAGGCTTGGGACCCCGTGTGTGGCTGGCGTAGGACAGCCTCGGCCAGAGCCCTCGTCCCTCCTCCTGCTGGGGGGCCTTGAAGCTGTCACTTCTCATTCCCCTGAGACTGTCCTCCCCTGAACTTGGGGATGGGCGACCTCCTAGGGGCTCAGGGAACATGTCCCAGTCTCTTCTGAAGCTGCAGGGCTCGACTGCAACTCAGGTGGAGAAAAGGATGCCCCTGACCCGAGTCTCGCTGAGGGAGTCCATTGAATTCGGGGGGCAAGGAGTCTGCGAGGATTGGGGTCCCTGGGCTTTCTGCTGGGCACAGCACATCCCTGTGAGGCCTCGGGAAGGCCCAGTTCCCGCTGCGGGGAACCTTGAGCTGGTTTTAAACATAATTGCAGAAGACACGTGAATGTGTGCACACAGACCTGTGCTCACGTATGTACGTCTGGACGACATGGGAACTTGATCCTCCCAACCCACGTGCGGATTACTCTGCCACCTCTGGAGTGCCCTGTGTCAGGAAAGGGCTCCCCCAGGAGGCACGAGTCCTGGCCTTGACAGTCCCTCTGCTGTGTGGTCTGGGGTAGAAGCACGCACCTCTCTGGACTTCCGTTTCTCTGTCTTGAAAACAGGAGGTTTGGTGTACATCCTAGGCCGGGTGCTGTGTGCACAAATGCCATGTGCAGCTTGCAGTCAGGCTTTGCGCCTTCCTCGTGGTGCTTGTCAACATACAGAAAAAGGAGGAGGCCTTACCCTGAAAACCTGAGTACTCAGCCCTTCTTGAAAAACCACACAGTCTGGCCACATGGTGGCCACATCCCCACACAGCCGCTGTGGGCCTGTGCTGAGCCGCTCACCTCCTGCAGTTTTGTTAAACGTGGACCTTCAACACCAAAGTCCTGGACTTCTAATTCTTAACTTGGCCTCTTGGGATTTGTACCTATTTTATCCCACGCTGAAGCTCAGGAAGGGCAGCGGTGATGAGAGACCCCTCGTCCAAGGTAAGCAGCAATGGCTGTGCTTTGCTGGAGCAGCCATGAAGAGATACCCTACGCACAAGGTAAGAGAAACCCAAGTAAGACAATAGGTGTTGCAAGAGGGAATCAGAGGGCAAACACACTGAAACCATACTCACAGAAAACTAGTCAATCTAATCACACTAGGACCACAGCCTTGTCTAACTCGATGAAACTAAGCCATGCCTGTGGGGCAACCTGAGATGGGTGGGTCATGGTGGAGAGATCTGACAGGATGTGGTCCACTGGAGAAGGGAATGGCAAACCACTTCAGTATTCTTGCCTTGAGAACCCCACGAACAGTATGAAAAGGCAAAATGATAGGATACTGAAAGAGGAACTCCCCAGGTCAGTAGGCGCCCAATATGCTACTGGAGATCAGTGGAGAGATAACTCCAGAAAGAATGAAGGGATGGAGCCAAAACAAAAAGAATACCCAGCTGTGGATGTGACTGGTGATAGAAGCAAGGCCCGATGCTGTAAAGAGCAATATTGCATAGGAACCTGGAATGTCAGGTCCATGAATCATGGCAAATTGGAAATGGTCAAACAAGAGATGACCAGAGTGAATGTCGAAATTCTAGGAATCAGCGAACTCAAATGGACTGGAATGGGTGAATTTAACTCAGATGACCATTATATCTACTACTGCGGGCAGGAATCCCTCAGAAGAAATGGAGTGGCCTTCATGGTCAACAAAAGAGTCCGAAATGCAGTACTTGGATGCAATCTCAAAAACGACAGAATGATCTCTGTTCGTTTCCAAGGCAAACCATTCAATGTCACAGTAATCCAAGTCTATGCCCCAACCAGTAACGCTGAAGAAGCTGAAGTTGAACGGTTCTATGAAGACCTACAAGACCTTTTAGAACTAACACCCAAAAAAGATGTCCTTTTCATTATAGGGGACTGGAATGCAAAAGTAGGAAGTCAAGAAACACCTGGAGTAACAGGCAAATTTGGCCTTGGAATGCGGAATGAAGCAGGGCAAAGGCTAATAGAGTTTTGCCAAGAAAATGCACTAGTCATAACAAACACCCTCTTCCAACAACACAAGAGAAGACTCTATACATGGACATCACCAGATGGTCAACACCGAAATCAGATTGATTATATTCTTTGCAGACAAAGATGGAGAAGCTCTATACAGTCAGCAAAAACAAGACCAGGAGCTGACTGTGGCTCGGACCATGAACTTCTTATTGCCAAATTTAGACTTAAATTGAAGAAAGTAGGGAGGTATGACCTAAATCAAATCCCTTATGATTACACAGTGGAAGTGAGAAATAGATTTAAGGGCCTAGATCTGATAGAGTGCCTGATGAACTATGGATGGAGGTTCGTGACGTTGTATGGGCGACAGGGATCAAGACCATCCCCATGGAAAAGAAATGCAAAAAAGCAAAATGGCTGTCTGGGGAGGCCTTACAAATAGCTGTGAAAAGAAGAGAAGCAAAAAGCAAAGGAGAAAAGGAAAGATATAAACATCTGAATGCAGTGTTCCAAAGAATAGCAAGAAGAGATAAGAAAGGCTTTCTCAGTGATCAATGCGAAGACATAGAAGAAAACAACAGAATGGGAAAGACTAGAGATCTCTTCAAGAAAATCAGAGATACCAAAGGAACACTTCATGCAAAGATGGGCTCGATAAAGGACAGAAATGGTATGGACCTAACAGAAGCAGAAGATATTAAGAAGAGGTGGCAAGAATACACAGAAGAACTGTACAAAAAATATCTTCACAACCCAGATAATCACGATGGTGTGATCACTGACCTAGAGCCAGACATCCTGGAATGTGAAGTCAAGGGGGCCTTGACAGCATCACTACGAACAAAGCTAGTGGAGGTGATGGAATTCCAGTTGAGCTATTCCAAATCCTGAAAGATGATGCTGTGAAAGTGCTGCACTCAATATGCCAGCAAATTTGAAAAACTCAGCAGTGGCCACAGGACTGGAAAAGGTCAGTTTTCATTCTAATCCCAAAGAAAGGCAATGCCAAAGAATGCTCAGACTACCGCACAATTGCACTCATCTCACACACTAGTAAAGTAACGCTCAAAATTCTCCAAGCCAGGCTTCAGCAATATGTGAACTGTGAACTTCCTGATGTTCAAACTGATTTCAGAAATGGCAGAGGAACGAGAGATCAAATTGCCAACATGGAAATTCTGGATCACGGAATAAGCAAGAGAGTTTCTGAAAAACATCTATTTCTGCTTTATTGACTATGCCAAAGCCTTTGACTGTGTGGATCACAATAAACTGTGGAAAATTCTGAAAGAGATGGGAATACCAGACCACCTGACCTGCCTCTTGAGAAATTTGTATGCAGGTCAGGAAGCCACAGTTAGAACTGGACATGGAACAACAGACTGGTTCCAAATAGGAAAAGGAGTTCGTCAAGGCTGTATATTGTCACCCTGTTTATTTAACTTATATGCAGAGTACATCATGAGAAACGCTGGGCTGGATGAAGCACAAGTTGGAATCAAGATTGCTGGGAGAAATATCAATAACCTCAGATATGCAGATGATACCACCCTTATGGCAGAAAGTGAGGAGGAACTCAAAAGCCTCTTGGTGAAAGTGGAGAGTGAAAAAGTTGGCTTAAAGCTCAACATTCAGAAAACGAAGATCATGGCATGTCGCCCCATCATTTCATGGGAAATAGATGGGGAAACAGTGGAAACAGTGTCAGACTTTATTTTTCTGGGCTCCAGAATCACTACAGATGGTGATTGCAGCCATAAAATTAAAAGATGCTTACTCCTTGGAAGGAAAGTTATGACCAACCTAGATAGCATATTCAAAAGCAGAGACATCACTTTGCCAACAAAGGTTCGCATAGTCAAGGCTATGGTTTTTCCTGTGGTCATGTATGGATGTGAGAGCTGGACTGTGAAGAAGGCTGAGCGCCGAAGAATTGATGCTTTTGAACTGGGGTGTTGGAGAAGACTCTTGAGAGTCCCTTGGACTGCAAGGAGATTCAACCAGTCCATTCTGAAGGAGATCAGCCTGGAATTTCTTTGGAAGAAATGATGCTAAAGCTGAAACTCCAGTACTTTGGCCACCTCATGCCAAGAGTTGACTCGTTGGAGAAGACTCTGATGCTGGGAGGGGTTGAGGGCAGGAGGAGAAGGGGACGACAGAGGATGAGATGGCTGGATGGCATCACTGACTCGATGGATGTGAGTCTGAGTGACCTCCAGGAGTTGGTGATGGACAGGGAGGCCTGGCGTGCTGCGATTCATGGGGTCGCAAAGAGTCGGACACGACTGAGCGACTGGTGTGATCTGATCTGAATGTCTGTTTTGTTGAAAAGCCACTTTAGAAATAAACCAAACAGGGGAAAAATACCTTTGCCCAACACAGAGCCTAGTGCTTATCATCGTGTGCCATGTTTGAGGAACCTCATCCTGTGGGAGAGTGGCAGTGGTAGCAGCAGTCGTGGGTTTTAAGTTTTCACTGGAGTGTAGGTGCTCTGCAAGGTCGTGCTGGTTTCTGCCGTACAGCAAATTGAATCAGCTGTACGTACACGTGTACCCCGTTTTGGATTTCGTTCCCATTTAGGCCCCCCTGGGGCGCTGAGTAGAGTACCCTGTGCTACACAGCACTCCTCCTAGTTCCTGTTTTATAAGCAGCAGTGCATGTGTGCTAACCCTGACCCCCACCCCATCCCACCTCCCCTTCCTCCCTTGGTGTCCATGTCTGTTCTCCAGCTCCGTGTCTCTACTTCTGCTTTGCGTGTATGTTCATCCGTACCACTTTTGTACATATATGTGTGTGTGTCAATATACGGTATTTGTTTTTCTTTCTGACTTGCTGCACCTTGTAGGACAGTCTCTAGGTCCATGCATGTCTCTGAAAGTTAACCAGTTTCATTCCTTTTTATGGCTGAGTAATATCCCATTGGGTTAGGTGCCACATCTTTATCCATTCATCTGCTGATGGACATTTAGGTTTCTTCCATGTCCTGGCTATTGTAAAGAGTGTTGCATGAACTTTGGGCTACGTGTGTCTTTTTGAATTACTGTTTTCTCAGGGTATAACCATCGGAAAAGGCAATGGCACCCCACTCCAGTACTCTTGCCTGGAAAATCCCATGGACAGAGGAGCCTGGTGGGCTGCAGTCCATGGGGTCGCACAGAGTCGGACACGACTGAGCGACTTCACTTTCACTTTTCCCTTTCATGCATTGGAGAAGGAAATGGCAACCCACTCCAGTGTTCTTGCCTGGAGAATCCCAGGGAGGGGGGAGCCTGGTGGGCTGCTGTCTATGGGGTCGCACAGAGTCGGACACGACTGAAGTTACGTAGCAGCAGTGGGATTGCTAAATCAATGGTGGCTATATTTTTCATTTTTGGGGGATCCTCCACACTGTTCCCTATAGTGGCTGTATCAGTTTACATTTCCACCAGCAGGGAAAGAGGGTTCCCTTTTGCTCCTGTAAATCCTCTCCAGCGTTTATTGGTCATCAATTTTTGAACGATGGCCATTCTGACTGTTGTGGAGGTGATACCTCATTGTAGTTTTTATTTGCACGCCTCTAATAATGAGCATTGTTGAGCATCTTCTCATGTATTTGTTGGCCATCTCTGTTTTCTTTAGAGAAATGTCTGTTTAGGTATTCTGCCCAATTTTTGATTGTGTTTTTTTTTTTTTTTTTTTTTTTTATATTGAGCTGCATGAGCTGTTTGTACATTTTGGACATTCAGTCGCTCAACCATGTCCGACTCTCCACGACCCTGTGAACCGCAGCACGCCAGGCCTCTGTGTCCATCACCAAGTCCCAGAGATGAATCTCAGTCAGTTGCTTCATTTGAAAATATTTCCTCCCATTCTGATGGTTGTCTTTTGATCGCTTTTTTAATATAAAATATATTGACTATCTATTGTCTTTTAAAGGATAATTTTATTTAGTTACTTTGGCTGCACTGGGTCTTCATCACTGCACATGGGCCTTTTCTAGTTGCAGCGAGCAGGAACTAGTCTCTAGTGGTGATGCGTGGACTTCTCGTTGCGGTGGCCTCTGTGGAGCACGGCTCCAGGGCGCACAGGCTTCACTAGTTACGGCTCGCAGGCTCTAGCGCACGGGCTCAGCCGTTGTGGCACATGGGCGTGGTTGCTCTGTGCCATGTGGGATCTTCCCAGACCAGGGGTTGAACTGGTG
Source organism: Tragelaphus eurycerus (assembly GCA_935064755.1). Classification (NCBI taxonomy): domain Eukaryota; kingdom Metazoa; phylum Chordata; class Mammalia; order Artiodactyla; family Bovidae; genus Tragelaphus; species Tragelaphus eurycerus. The sequence goes on along the minus strand of CAKXYN010000001.1, from coordinate 76,553,706 downwards.
TCCCTGCATTGCAAGGCAGACTCTTAAACCACTGGACCACCAGGGAAGCCCTATTGTCTTTTACAATGTTGTGTTCATTTCTGCTGTACAAAGTCATAAATCAGCTCTATGAATACATACGTCCCCTCCCTCGTGAGCCCCCTCCCACCCCTCATCTCAGCCCTCTAGGTCGTCATAGATCAGCTCTATGAATACCTATGTCCCCTCCCTCGTGAGCCCCCCTCCCACCCCTCATCTCAGCCCTCTAGGTCGTCATAGATCAGCTCTATGAATACATACGTCCCCTCCCTCGTGAGCCCCCCTCCCACCCCTCATCTCAGCTCTCTAGGTCGTCATAGATCAGCTCTATGAATACATATGTCCCCTCCCTCGTGAGCCCCCCTACCACCCCTCATCTCACCCTCTAGGTCATCATAGATCAGCTCTATGAATACCTATGTCCCCTCCCTCGTGAGCCCCCTCCCACCCCTCGTCTCACCCTCTAGGTCGTCATAGATCAGCTCTATGAATACCTATGTCCCCTCCCTCGTGAGCCCCCCTCCCACCCCTCATCTCAGCCCTCTAGGTCGTCATAGATCAGCTCTATGAATAGATCAGCTCTATGAATACATACGTCCCCTCCCTCGTGAGCCCCCATCCCACCCCTCATCTCAGCTCTCTAGGTCGTCATAGATCAGCTCTATGAATAGATCAGCTCTATGAATACATACGTCCCCTCCCTCGTGAGCCTCCCTCCCACCCCTCATCTCAGCCCTCTAGGTCATCATAGATCAGCTCTATGAATACCTATGTCCCCTCCCTCGTGAGCCCCCTCCCCACCCCTCATCTCAGCCCTCTAGGTCGTCATAGATCAGCTCTATGAATACATACGTCCCCTCCCTCGTGAGCCCCCCTCCCACCCCTCATCTCAGCTCTCTAGGTCGTCATAGATCAGCTCTATGAATACATATGTCCCCTCCCTCGTGAGCCCCCCTACCACCCCTCATCTCACCCTCTAGGTCATCATAGATCAGCTCTATGAATACCTATGTCCCCTCCCTCGTGAGCCCCCTCCCACCCCTCGTCTCACCCTCTAGGTCGTCATAGATCAGCTCTATGAATACCTATGTCCCCTCCCTCGTGAGCCCCCCTCCCACCCCTCATCTCAGCCCTCTAGGTCGTCATAGATCAGCTCTATGAATACATACGTCCCCTCCCTCGTGAGCCCCCATCCCACCCCTCATCTCAGCTCTCTAGGTCGTCATAGATCAGCTCTATGAATAGATCAGCTCTATGAATACATACGTCCCCTCCCTCGTGAGCCCCCCTCCCACCCCTCATCTCAGCCCTCTAGGTCGTCATAGATCAGCTCTATGAATACATACGTCCCCTCCCTCGTGAGCCCCCTCCCACCCCTCATCTCAGCCCTCTAGGTCGTCATAGATCAGCTCTATGAATACCTATGTCCCCTCCCTCGTGAGCCCCCTCCCACCCCTCGTCTCACCCTCTAGGTCGTCATAGATCAGCTCTATGAATACATACCGGGGAAGGCAATGGCACCCCACCCCAGTACTCTTGCCTGGAAAATCCCATGGATGGAGGAGCCTGGTAGGCTCCAGTCCATGGGATCGCTAAGAGTCAGACACGACTGAGCGACTTCACTTTTACTTTTCACTTTCATGCACTGGAGAAGGAAATGGCAACCCACTCCAGTATTCTTGCCTGGAGAATCCCGGGGACGGATAAGCCTGGTGGGCTTCTGTCTATGGGATCCCACAGAGTCGGACACGACTGAAGCGACTTAGCAGCAGCAGCATGAATACATACGTCCCCTCCCTCGTGAGCCCCCCTCCCACCCCTCATCTCAGCCCTCTAGGTCGTCATAGATCAGCTCTATGAATAGATCAGCTCTATGAATACATATGTCCCCTCCCTCGGGAGCCCCCTCCCACCCCTCATCTCAGCCCTCTAGGTCGTCATAGATCAGCTCTATGAATAGATCAGCTCTATGAATACATATGTCCCCTCCCTCGTGAGCCCCTCTCCCACCCTTCATCTCAGCCCTCTAGGTCGTCATAGATCAGCTCTATGAATACATACGTCCCCTCCCTCGTGAGCCCCCCTCCCACCCCTCATCTCAGCCCTCTAGGTCGTCATAGATCAGCTCTATGAATACATACGTCCCCCTCCCTTGTGAGCCCCCATCCCACCCCTCATCTCAGCCCTCTAGGTTGTCATAGATCAGCTCTGTGAATACATACGTCCCCTCCCTCGTGAGCCCCCTCCCACCCCTCATCTCAGCCCTCTAGGTCGTCATAGATCAGCTCTATGAATACATACGTCCCCTCCCTCGTGAGCCCCCCTCCCACCCCTCATCTCAGCCCTCTAGGTCGTCATAGATCAGCTCTATGAATACCTATGTCGCCTCCCTCGTGAGCCCCCATCCCACCCCTCATCTCAGCCCTCTAGGTCGTCATAGATCAGCTCTATGAATACATACGTCCCCTCCCTCGTGAGCCCCCCTCCCACCCCTCATCTCAGCCCTCTAGGTCGTCATAGATCAGCTGTATGCATACATATGTCCCCTCCCTCGTGAGCCCCCCTCCCCACCCTTCATCTCAGCCCTCTAGGTCGTCATAGATCAGCTCTATGAATACCTATGTCCCCTCCCTCGTGAGCCCCCCTCCCACCCCTCGTCTCAGCCCTCTAGGTCGTCATAGATCAGCTCTATGAATACATATGTCCCCTCCCTCGTGAGCCCCCCTCCCACCATTCATCTCAGCCCTCTAGGTCGTCATAGATCAGCTCTATGAATACATACGTCCCCTCCCTCGTGAGCCCCCTCCCACCCCCTCATCTCAGCTCTCTAGGTCGTCATAGATCAGCTCTATGAATACATACGTCCCCTCCCTCGTGAGCCTCCCTCCCACCCCTCATCTCAGCCCTCTAGGTCATCATAGATCAGCTCTATGAATACCTATGTCCCCTCCCTCGTGAGCCCCCCTCCCACCCCTCGTCTCAGCCCTCTAGGTCGTCATAGATCAGCTCTATGAATACATATGTCCCCTCCCTCGTGAGCCCCCCTCCCACCATTCATCTCAGCCCTCTAGGTCGTCATAGATCAGCTCTATGAATACCTATGTCCCCTCCCTCGTGAGCCCCCATCCCACCCCTCATCTCAGCCCTCTAGGTCGTCATAGATCAGCTCTATGAATACATACGTCCCCTCCCTCGTGAGCCCCCCTCCCACCCCTCATCTCAGCCCTCTAGGTCGTCATAGATCAGCTCTATGAATACCTATGTCCCCTCCCTCGTGAGCCCCCCTCCCACCCCTGGTCTCAGCCCTCTAGGTCATCATAGATCAGCTCTATGAATACATACGTCCCCTCCCTCGTGAGCCCCCTCCCACCCCTCATCTCAGCTCTCTAGGTCATCATAGATCAGCTCTATGAATACATATGTCCCCTCCCTCATGAGCCTCCCTCCCACCCCTCATCTCAGCCCTCTAGGTCGTCATAGATCAGCTCTATGAATACCTATGTCCCCTCCCTCGTCAGCCCCCCTCCCACCCCTCAGCCCTCTAGGTCGTCATAGATCAGCTCTATGAATACCTATGTCCCCTCCCTCGTGAGCCCCCATCCCACTCCTCATCTAAGCCCTCTAGGTCATCATAGATCAGCTCTATGAATACTTATGTCCCCTCCCTCGTGAGCCCCCCTCCCACCCCTCATGTCAGCCCTCTAGATTGTCATAGATCAGCTCTATGAATACAATCAACTGTGGAAAATTCTGAAAGAGATGGGAATACCAGACCACCTGATCTGCCTCTTGAGAAATCTGTATGCAGGTCAGGAAGCAACAGGTAGAACTGGTCATGGAACAACAGACTGGTTCCAAATAGGAAAAGGAGTATGTCAAGGCTATATATTGTCACCATATTTATTTAACTTATATGCAGAGTACATCATGAGAAATGCTGGACTGGAAGAAACACAAGCTGGAATCAAGATTGCCGGGAGAAATATCAATAACCTCAGATATGCAGATGATACCACCCTTATGGCAGAAAGTGAAGAGGAACTAAAAAGCCTCTTGATGAAAGTGAAAGTGGAGAGTGCAAAGATTGGCTTAAAGCTCAACAATCAGAAAACGAAGATCATGGCATCTGGTCCCATCACTACATGGGAAATAGATGGAGAAACAGTGGAAACAGTGTCAGACTTTATTTTTCTGGGCTCCAAAATCACTGCAGATGGTGACTGCAGCCATGAAATTAAAAGACGCTTACTCCTTGGAAGGAAAGTTATGATCAACCTAGATAGCATATTCAAAAGCAGAGACATCACTTTGCCAACAAAGGTTCGCCTAGTCAAGGCTATGGTCTTTCCTGTGGTCATGTATGGATGTGAGAGCTGGACTGTGAAGAAGGCTGAGCACCGAAGAATTGATGCTTTTGAACTGTGGTGTTGGAGAAGACTCTTGAGAGTCCCTTGGACTGCAAGGAGATCCAACCAGTCCATTCTGAAGGAGATCAACCCTGGGATTTCTTTGGAAGGAATGATTCTAAAGCTGAAACTCCAGTATTTTGGCCACCTCATGCGAAGAGTTGACTCATTGGAGAAGACTCTGATGCTGGGAGGGATTGGGGGCAGGAGGAGAAGGGGACGACAGAGGATGAGATGGCTGGATGGCATCACTGACTCGATGGATGTGAGTCTGACTGACCTCTGGGAGTTGGTGATGGACAGGGAGGCCTGGCGTGCTACGGTTCATGGGGTCGCAAAGAGTCGGACACGACTGAGCGACTGATCTGATCTGATCTGATGAATACATACGTCCCCTCCCTCGTGAGCCTCCCTCCCACCCCTCGTCTCACCCCTCTAGGTCGTCATAGATCAGCTCTATGAATACATACGTCCCCGCCCTCGTGAGCCTCCCTCCCACCCCTCGTCTCATCCCTCTAGGTCGTCATAGATCAGCTCTATGAATACATATGTCCCCTCCCTCGTGAGCCTCCCTCCCACCCCTCGTCTCAGCCCTCTAGGTCGTCATAGATCAGCTCTATGAATACATACGTCCCCGCCCTCGTGAGCCCCCCTCCCACCCCTCGTCTCATCCCTCTAGGTCGTCATAGATCAGCTCTATGAATACATATGTCCCCTCCCTCGTGAGCCTCCCTCCCACCCCTCATCTCAGCCCTCTAGGTCGTCATAGATCAGCTCTATGAATACATACGTCCCCTCCCTCGTGAGCCCCCCTCCCACCCCTCATCTCACCCTCTAGGTCGTCATAGATCAGCTCTATGAATACATACGTCCCCTTCCTCGTGAGCCCCCCTCCCACCCCTCATCTCACCCTCTAGGTCGTCATAGATCAGCTCTATGAATACCTATGTCCCCTCCCTCGTGAGCCCCCTCCCACCCCTCGTCTCACCCTCTAGGTCGTCATAGATCAGCTCTATGAATACCTATGTCCCCTCCCTCGTGAGCCCCCCTCCCACCCCTCATCTCAGCCCTCTAGGTTGTCATAGATCAGCTCTATGAATACATACGTCCCCTTCCTCGTGAGCCCCCCTCCCACCCCTCATCTCACCCTCTAGGTCATCATAGATCAGCTCTATGAATACCTATGTCCCCTCCCTCGTGAGCCCCCTCCCACCCCTCGTCTCACCCTCTAGGTCGTCATAGATCAGCTCTATGAATACCTATGTCCCCTCCCTCGTGAGCCTCCCTCCCACCCCTCATCTCACCCCTCTAGGTCATCATAGATCAGCTCTATGAATACATACATCCCCGCCCTCATGAGCCCCCCTCCCACCCCTCGTCTCATCCCTCTAGGTCGTCATAGATCAGCTCTATGAATACATATGTCCCCTCCCTCGTGAGCCTCCCTCCCACCCCTCGTCTCAGCCCTCTAGGTCGTCATAGAGCACTGAGATAAGCTCCCTGTGTTGCACAGCAGTTTCCCACTCAGTTCAGTCGTGTCCAACTCTTTGAGACCCCATGGACTGCAGCATGCCAGGCTTCCCTGTCCATCACCAACTCTCCTGGAGCTTACTCAAACTCATGTCCATTGAGTCGGTGATGCCATCCAACTGTCTCATCCTCTGTCGTCCCCTTCTCCTCCCGTTTTCAGTCTTTCCCAGCATCAGGGTCTTTTCAAATGAGTCAGTTCTTCACATCAGGTGGCCAAACTATTGGAGTTTCAGCTTTAGCATCAGTCCTTCCAATGAATACCCAGGACTGATTTCCATTAGGATGGACTGGTTGGATCTCCTTCCAGTCCAAGGGACTCTCAAGAGTCTTCTCCAACACCATAGTTCAAAAGCATCAATTCTTCAGTGCTCAGCTTTGTTTATAGTGCAAACTCTCACATCCATACATGACTACTGGAAAAACCATAGCTTTGACTAGATGGACCTATGTTGGCAAAGTAAGGTCTCTGCTTTTTAATATGCTGTCTAGGTTGGCCATAGCTTTTCTTCCAAGGAAGAAGCGTCTTTTAATTTCATGGCTGCAGTCACCATCTGCAGTGATTTTGGAGACCAAAAAATAAAGTCCCTCACTCTTTTCATTGTCTCCCCATCTATTTGCCATGAAGTGATGGGACTGGATGCCATGATCTTAGTTTTCTGAATGTTGAGTTCAGAGTGTGAACTCAAAAAGCCAGCTTTTTCACTCTCCTCTTTCACTTTCATCAGGAGGCTCTTTAGTTCCTCTTCACTTTCTGCCATAAGGGTGGTGTCATTGCATATCGGAGGTTATTGATGTTTCTCTCAGCAATCTTGATTCCAGCTTGTCCTTCATCCAGCCTGGCATTTCACATGATGTGCTCTGCATGTAAGTTTAATAAGCAGGGTGACAGTATACAGCCTTGACGTACTCCTTTCCTAGTCTGCTGGCAACGCAAGAGACCTGGGTTTGATCCCTGGGTGAGGAAGATCCCCTGGAGGAGGAAATGGTGATCACTCACAGTGCATTCATGCATAGGCACACCGCACTGTGCTCTAGAACACACAAACGCTTTCCCACTAGCTAGTTTCCCACCAGCTATCCATTTTACACATGTTAGTGTGTGGGTACTAGAAAAATGGTACTGCTGAACCTAAGTCGGACATGACTGAGCAACTGAACTGAACCTATCTGCAGGGCAGGAATAGACACAGATGTAGGCAATGGACTTGAGGACCAGCGAGGGAGCAGAGGGTGGCATGAGTCGAGAGACTGGCGCTGGCATGCACACACTGACCTGTGTGAGACAGTCTTTCTGTCTGATAGCGGCTAGTGAGATGCTATCGCACGCACAGGGCGTTCATCCCAGCGCTCCATGGTGACCACGAATGCCCCGGTTTGTACCTTCTTATGGCTGCTTGTATGTACCACTGTGTGTATGTACCACTTCTTCTTCACCCGTTCATGTGTTGATGGACATCCAGCTTGCTCCCGTGTCCTGGCTGCTGTAAACAGCACTGCAATGAGCCTTGGGGTACATGTGTCTTTTTCAGTTTTGGTTTCCTCAGGATATGTGCCTAGGAGTGGGATTGCTGGCTCATGTGATGGTTTTGTTTTTAGTTTTTTCAGGAACCTCCATACTGGTCTCCATAGTGCCTGTATCAGTTTACATTTCCACCATCAGTGAAGGAGGGTGCTCTTTTTCTCCAATAAATCCTCTCCAGCATGTATTGTTTGTAGATTTTCGGATGATGGCCATTCTGACCAGCGTGAGGTAATATACCTCATTGTAGTTTTGATTCGTGTTTCTCTAATAATTAGGGATGTTGAGCGTCTTTTCACATGGCCATCTGTGGTCTTCTTTAGAGAAGTTTAGGCCTTCCACCCATTTTTCGATTGGGTTGTTTTATTTTTGATATTGAACTGCATGAACTGTTTCTATGTTTTGGAGATTAATTCCTGTCTGTTGCTTCGTTTGCAAATATTTTCTCCTATTCAGAGAAGAATATGATCTTCCATCTTTATGGCTTTCTCTGCTGTGAAATAGCTTTTAAGTCCCGTTTGTTTATTTTGTTTTTATTTTCATTACTCTAGGAGGTGAGTCAGGAAGACTTTCCTGTGATTTATGTCAAGAAGTGTTCTGCCTGTGGTTTCCTCTAAGAGTCTTATAGTGTACACTCTTACATTTAGGTCTTTAATCCATTTTTGTGTATGGTGTTAGGAGGTTCTTATTTCAGTCTTTTACATGTAGCTGTCCAATGTTCCCAGCACCACTTACTGAAGAGACTGTCTTTTGTCCATTGTATATTCTAGCCTCCTTTGTCAGATGAGGTGATTAGAGGTATGTGGGTTTATCTCTGGGCTCTCTGTCCTGTTGGACTGACCTGTGTGTGAGTTTTTGTGTCAGTACCGACACTTCTGATGACTATAGCTTTGTGGTATTGTCTGAAGTCAGGGAGCCTGACTCCTCCAGCCCTGTTTTTCTTTCTCAAAATCGCTTTGACTATTTGGCATCTTTTGTGTTTCCATACAAAGTGTAAGTTTTTTTAAATCTAATTCTGTGAAAAATGCCATTAGTAATTTGATAGGAATTACACTGAATCTGTACATTGCTTTGGGTAGTATGGTCATTTTCACAATATTGATTCTCCCAATCCAGAAACATGGTATATCTTGCCCTCTGTTTGTGTCTTACTAAGTATCTTATAGTTTTCCGAGTTCAGGTCTTTTGCCTCCTTAGGTAGGTTTATTCCCAGGTAAATGGAATTGTTTCTTTAATTCCTCTTTCTGATCTTTCATTGTTAGCGTATAGGAAAGCAAGAGGTTTCTGTGCATTAATTCTGTATCCTGCGACTTTACCAGATTCATTGATCAGCACAGGTAGTTTTCTGGTGGCATCTTCAGGATTTTCTATGTAAAGTATCATGTCATCTGCAAACAATGACAGTTTTCTTTTCCAATTTGGATTTCCTATATTTCTTTTTCTTCTCTGATTGCCATGGCTGGACTTCCAAAGTGATAGTGAATAATAGTGGTGAGAGTGGACATCCTTTTCTTGCTCCTGATCTTAGAGGAAATGCTTTCAGTTTTTCACCATTGAGAATGATGTTTGCTGTGGGTTTGTTGTATTTGGCCTTTATTATGTTGAGGTACAGGAGACAGGGATCAAAACCATCCCCAAGAAAAAGAAATGCAAAAAAGCAAAATGACTGTCTGAGGAGGCCTTAAAAATAGCTGTGAAAAGAGGAGAAGTGAAAGCAAAGGAGAAAAGGAAAGATATAAACATCTGAATGCAGAGTTCCAAAGAATAACAAGAAGAGATAAGAAAGCCTTCCTCAGTGATCAATGCAAAGAAATAGAGGAAAAATCAAAAGAATGGGAATGACTAGAGATCTCTTCAAGAAAATCAGAGCTACCAAGGGAATATTTCATGCAAAGATGGGCTCGATAAAGGACAGAAATGGCATGGACCTAACAGAAGCAGAAGATATTAAGAAGAGAAGATACACAGAAGAACTGTACAAAAAGATCTTCACGACCCAGATAATCACGATGGTGTAATCACTCACCCAGAGCCAGACATCCTGGAATGTGAAGTCAAGTGGGCCTTAGGAAGCATCACTACGAACAAAGCTAGTGGAGGTGATGGAATTCAGTTCAGCTATTTCAAATCCTGAAAGATGATGCTGTGAAAGTGCTATACTCAATATGCCAGCAAATTTGGAGAACTCAGCAGTGGCCACAGGACTGGAAAAGGTCAGTTTTCATTCTAATCCCAAAGAAAGGCAATGCCAAAGAATGGTCAAACTACCTCACACGCTAGTAAAGTAACGCTCAAAATTCTCCAAGCCAGGCTTCAGCAATATGTGAACTGTGAACTTCCTGATGTTCAAGCTGGTTTTAGAAAAGGCAGAGGAACCAGAAATCAAATGCCAACATCCTCTGGATCATTGAAAAAGCAAGAGAGTTCCAGAAAAACATCTATTTCTGCTTTATTGACTATGCCAAAGCCTTTGACTGTGTGGATCACAATAAACTGTGGAAAATTCTGAAAGAGATGGGAATATCAGACCACCTGACCTGCCTCTTGAGAAATCTGTATGCAGGTCAGGAAGCAACCGTTAGAACTGGACATGGAACAACAGACTGGTTCCAAATAGGAAAAGGAGTTCATCAAGGCTGTATATTGTCACCCTGTTTATTTAACTTATATGCAGAGTACATCATGAGAAACGCTGGGCTGGATGAAGCACAAGCTGGAATCAAGATTGCCGGGAGAAACATCAATAACCTCAGATATGCAGATGACACCACCCTTATGGCAGAAAGTGAAGAGGAACTCAAAAGCCTCTTGATGAAAGTGAAAGTGGAGAGTGAAAAAGTTGGCTTAAAGCTCAACATTCAGAAAACTAAGATCATGGCATCTGGTCCCATCACTTCATGGGAAATAGATGGGGAAACAGTGGAAACAGTGTCAGACTTTATTTTTTGGGGCTCCAAAATCACTGCAGATGGTGATTGCAGCCATGAAATTAAAAGATGCTTACTCCTTGGAAGGAAAGTTATGACCATCCTAGATAGCATATTAAAAAGCAGAAACATTACTTTGCCAACAAAGCTCTCTCTAGTCAAGGCTATGGTTTTTCCAGTGGTTATGTATGGATGTGAGAGTTGGACTGTGAAGAAAGCTGAGCACCGAAGAATTGCTTTTGAGCTGTGGTGTTGGAGAAGACTCTTGAGAGTCCCTTGGACTGCAAGGAGCTCCAACCAGTCCATCCTAAAGGAGATCAGTCCTGGGTGTTCATTGGAAGGACTGATGTTGAAGCTGAAACTCCAATACTTTGGCCACCTGATGCGAAGAGCTGACTCATTTGAAAAGACCCTGATGCCAGGAAAGATTGAGGGCAGGAGGAGAAGGGGATGACAGAGGATGAGATGGTTGGATGGCATCACCGACTCGATGGAGATGAGTTTGGGTGGGCTCTGGGAGCTGGTGATGGACAGGGAGGCCTGGGGTGCTGCAGTCCAAGGGGTTGCAAAGAATCGGACATGACTGAGCGCCTGAACTGAACTGAACTGAGTGTTGCTCCTCCAGGTTTCCTTTGGTTTCCTTTTGCATGGAATATCTTTTTTCAGTCCCTCACTTTCAGTCTTTGCATGTCCCTAGGTCTGAAGTGGGCATCTTGTATAGGTCTCATTTTTGTATCCATTCAGCCAGTCCATGTATTTTGGTTGGAGCATTTAACCCATTTACGGTAATTATTGGTATGTCTGTTCCTATTACTATTTTCTTAATTGTTTTGGGTTTGCTTTCATAGGTCTTTTTCTTTACTTGTGTTTCCCACTTGGAGAAGTTGCTTTAGCATTTGTTGTAAAGCAGGTTTGGTGGTGCTGGATTTTTTTTAGCTTTTGCTTGTCTGTAAAGCTTTTGATTTCTCCATCAGATCTGAATGATATCCTTGCTGGGCAGAGTAATCTTGGTTTGTAGGTTTCTCCCTTTCATCAATTTAAATATATCTGGCCACTCCCTTCTGGCCTGCAGAGTTTCTGCTGAAGAAATCAGCTGATAAACTTTTGGGGATTCCATTGTATACTATCTGTTGCCTTTCCCTTGCTGCTTTTAATACTTTTTGCTTTGAATTTACTTTTTGCTAGTTTGATTAATATGTGACTTGGTGAGTTTCTCCCTGGGTTTGTCCTGTGTGGGACTCTCTATGCCTCCCAGACTTGGGGACTGCAGTGGGCCCATGCTGAGTGACTCATTCCCCTCAGTTTTGTTATACCAGGGCCCCGGCATCTGAGCATTCAACACCATAGTCCTGGATTTTCTAAGTTTTGATTCAGCTTCTTATGATTTTGGCCTTTTTAGAGTCTGTTTTATTGAAAAGCCACTTTAGAAATAAGAGGGAAAAAATACCTTTGCCCAACAGAGAGCCAAATATTTATTGCTCTATACTGTATTTGAAGAATCTCACCCTTATGGGGAGAATAGTAGTAAGAGCAATAATTAATAATACTAATATTTAGCATTGACCCATTGCTCTGCCACTGAAAGGGCCATGCAGTTGTTACTGGGAGGGAGGACCTTCACAACAGCCCTGTGAAGTAGGGATTATTCCCCACTTTTCAGGTGAAGAAGCTGGGGCTCAGAGAACAGCTGAGCTGGGCATCTTGGAGAGAAGGCAGGCCCCAGGCTTGGGAATTAACATTATTCTACAGTGCCAGAACTGTGGTGTTGGAGAAGACTCTTGAGAGTCCCTTGGACTGTAAGGAGATCCAACCAGTCCATCCTCATGGAGATCAGTCCTGAATGTTCATTGGAAGGACTGATGCTGAAGCTGAAACTCCAATCCTTTGGCCACCTGATGTGAAGAGCTGACTCATTTGAAAAGACCCTGATGCTGGGAAAGACTGAGGGCAGGAGGAGAAGGGGAAGACAGAGGATGAGATGGTTGGATGGCATCACCAACTCAATGGCCATGAGTTTGAGTAAACTCCAGGAGTTGGTGATGGACATGGAAGCCTGGCGTGCTGCAGTCCATGGGGTCTCAAAAAGTCAGACACAACTGAACTAAACTGAACTGAAGATGCCACATGAAGGCTGGCATTCTTCTTAAAGGCCTGGCTGCCCTCATGCCAGGCCCGCTCCTTACCTGGAGAGATGGAGGTCATGGGGTGACTTCTGATATCATGTTATGTGATTAACGTTAAATGGTCTGGGGAGTGTGGTCAGGGCCTCCCCCTTTGTCAGGTGCTGTGAGACCAGGAGCAGAACCGCAGGACTGGGGAGCCTCTGCTCATGGTAGACGCTGGAGGTTTTCCAAGGTGGGATTAAAACTGTGACCTGGGGTGGGGTGCAAGAAACTTCCGTATGTTTCCTCTCCCTAATCCTATTTATCCACCCACCTATCCGCCCATTCACCCATCTGTCCACTTACCCTCCCACCCATCAGCTCATTCATCCACCCACACTCATTCACCCAACCATCTACCCATCCATCCATCCATCCATCCATCCCCACATCCATCTACCAACCCAGCCTCTTACCCCTCCATCCATATCCAACCATCTATCCATCCAATTACCCACCCATCCATCTACCCATATACTCACCGACCCACTTACCCACCCGTCCATTAACATCTGTCTGTCCATCCAATTGGGCTTCCCAGGTGTCTCAGTGGTAAAGAATCCACCTGCCAAGCAGGAGGCATGGGTTCAATCCCAGGGTCCAGAAGATTCCCTGGAGAAGGAAATGGCAACCCACTCCAGGATTCTTGGCTGGAAAATTCCATGCACAGAGGAACCTGACAGACTTATCTATCTACCCATATCCCCATCTACTCACTCACCCATCCATTCATCTTTCTACCCATCCACCCACCCACTTATCCATCCACCTAGCTACTAATCCATTCATTCATCCACCCACTTACCTAATCATCCACTATCCATCCACATATCCATCTACCATCTACTCACTCATCCATCCACCCATCTGTCTTCGCATGGACCCCCCACCCACTTACCCACCCACCCATTATCCATCTCCTATTCATCTACCCACTCATCCATCCATCTAGCCATCCACTGACTCACCCACCTACCCACCCATCATCCATCCATCCATCAACTCACTCAGCCATCCATCCAGCTATCCATCTACCCATCCGCTACCCACCATCCTTTATCCATCCATCCACTTATCCACCCACCCACTTACCCACTTATCTATTATTTATCCATCTATCCATTCACCCTTGGAAATGAACAGAGATCATTCTGTCATTTTTGAAATTGCATCCAAGTACTGCATTTCGGACTCTTTTTAACCCATTCAATATCACAATAATCCAAGTCTATGCCCCAACCAGTAACGCTGAAGAAGCTAAAGTTGAACGGTTCTATGAAGACCTACAAGACCTTTTAGAACACCCCAAAAAGATGTCCTTTTCATTATAGGAGACTGGAATGCAAAAGTAGGAAGTCAAGAAACACCTGGAGTAACAGGCAAATTTGGCCTTGGAATATGGAATGAAGCAGGGCAAAGACTAATAAGAGTTTTGCCAAGAAAATGCACTAGTCATAACAAACACCCTCTTCCAACAACACAAGAGAAGACTCTATACATGGACATCACCAGATGGTCAACACCGAAATCAGATCAATTATATTCTTTGCAGCCAAAGATGGAGAAGCTCTATACAGTCAGCAAAAACAAGACCGGGAGCTGACTGTGGCTCAGACCATGAACTTCTTATTGCCAAATTCAGACTTAAATTGAAGAAAGTAGGGAAAACCACTAGACCATTCAGGTATGACCTAAATCAAATCCCTTATGATTATACAGTGGAAGTGAGAAATAGATTTAAGGGCCTAGATCGGATAGATAGAGTGCCTGATGAACTATGGATGGAGGTTCGTGACACTGTACAGGAGACGGATCAAGACCATCCCCATGGAAAAGAAATGCAAAAAAGCAAAATGGCTGTCTGGGGAGGCCTTACAAATAGCTGGGAAAAGAAGAGAAGTGAAAAGCAAAGGAGAAAAGGAAAGATATAAACATCTGAATGCAGAGTTCCAAAGAATAGCAAGAAGAGAGAAAGCCTTCTTCAGCAATCAATGCAAAGAAACAGAGGAAAACAACAGAATGGAAAGACTAGAGATCTCTTCAAGAAAATCAGAGATACCAAAGGAACATTTCATGCAAAGATGGGCTCGATAAAGGACAGAAATGGTATGGACCTAACAGAAGCAGAAGATATTAAGAACAGGTGGCAAGAATACACAGAAGAACTGTACAAAAAAGATCTTCACAACCCAGATAATCACGATGGTGTGATCACTGACCTAGAGCCAGACATCCTGGAATGTGAAGTGAAGTGGGCCTTAGAAAGCATCATTATGAACAAAGCTAGTGGAGGTGATGGAATTCCAGTTGAGCTATTCCAAATCCTGAAAGACAATGCTGTGAAAGTGCTATACTCAATATGCCAGCAAATTTGGAAAACTCAGCAGTGGCCACAGGACTGGAAAAGGTCAGTTTTCGTTCCAATCCCAAAGAAAGGCAATGCCAAAGAATGCTCAAACTACCGCACAATTGCATTCATCTCACACGCTAGTAAAGTAATGCTCAAAATTCTCCAAGCCAGGCTTCAGCAATATGTGAACTGTGAACTTCCTGATGTTCAGGCTGGTTTTAGAAAAGGCAGAGGAACCAGAGATCAAATTGCCAACATCCACTGGATCATGGAAAAAGCAAGAGAGTTCCAGAAAAACATCTATTTCTGCTTTATTGACTATGCCAAAGCCTTTGACCGTGTGGATTACAATAAACTGTGGAAAATTCTGAAAGAGATGGAAATACCAGACCACCTGACCTGCCTCTTGAGAAATTTGTATGCAGGTCAGGAAGCAACAGTTAGAACTGGTCATGGAACAACAGACTGGTTCCAAATAGGAAAAGGAGTTCATCAAGGCTGTATATTGTCACCCTGTTTATTTAACTTATATGCAGAGTACATCATGAGAAATGCTGGACTGGAAGAAACACAAGTTGGAATTAAGATTGCTGGGAGAAATATCAATAACCTCAGATATGCAGATGACACCACCCTTATGGCAGAAAGTGAAGAGGAACTCAAAAGCCTCTTGATGAAAGTGAAAGTGGAGAGTGAAAAAGTTGGCTTAAAGCTCAACATTCAGAAAACGAAGATCATGGCATCTGGTCCCATCACTTCATGGGAAATAGATGGGGAAACAGTGTAAACAGTGTCAGACTTTATTTTTCTGGGCTCCAAAATCACTACAGATGGTGACTGCAGCCATAAAATTAAAAGATGCTTACTCCTTGGAAGGAAAGTTATGACCAACCTAGATAGCATATTCAAAAGCAGAGACATCACTTTGCCAACAAAGGTTCGCATAGTCAAGGCTATGGTTTTTCCTGTGGTCATGTATGGATGTGAGAGCTGGACTGTGAAGAAGGCTGAGCGCCGAAGAATTGATGCTTTTGAACTGGGGTGTTGGAGAAGACTCTTGAGAGTCCCTTGGACTGCAAGGAGATCCAACCAGTCCATTCTGAAGGAGATCAGCCCTGGGATTTCTTTGGAAGGAATGATGCTAAAGCTGAAACTCCAGTACTTTGGCCACCTCACGCGAAGATTTGACTCATTGGAGAAGACTCTGATGCTGGGAAGGATTGGGGGCAGGAGGAGAAAGGGACGACAGAGGATGAGATGGCTGGATGGCATCACTGACTCGATGGATGTGAGTCTGAGTGACCTCTGGGAGTTGGTGATGGACAGGGAGGCCTGGCATGCTGCAATTCATGGGGTCGCAAAGAGTCAGACATAACTGAGGGACTCATCTGATCTGATCCATTCATCCATCTACTCACTCATCCATCCATTCATCCATTTACCCATCCACCAACCCACTCACTTACCCACCCATTATCCGTCCACTCACCCACTTATCCATCCTACTAGCCAATAATACATCCATCTATCTACCCACTCTCTTACCTATCCATCCATTATCTATCCACTTACCCATCTTCCATCTACTCACTCATCCCTCCATCTACCTATCCCTTCATCTACCTATCCACCCATCCCTCTCCCCATCGAGTGGTCCACCCATGTACCACCTATCCATTATCCATGCATCCACCTACCTGTCTACTCACTCATCCATGTACCCATCCACCTACCCACCCACCTTTTATCCATCTGTCCATCCACCCATCTACTCATCCATCCATCCACTCACCCACCTACCTACTTACCTATCCACCCATTATCCATCCATCTTTCTATCCACCCATCCACTCACTCATTCATCCATTCACCTACCCATCTAGTGACCCACTCACCCCCTACGCATTATTCACCCATCTACACATCCACCTATCCACTCACTCATCCACCCCCCACCCACTCACCCACCCATCCATTACCATCCACTTATTCATCCACCCACTCACCCATCCAACCATTCACTGACCCACCCACCTACCCACCCATCTATTATCCATTTAGCATTCCACTTACCCATCCATGCACCCATGTATTCATCCATCCATCTCTTCATTCACTGATCCATCCACCTACCCACTGACCTCCCACCTATCCACCCATCCATTATCCATCCATCTATCCGTCCACTCATCCATCCATCTAGCTATCCATCTACGCATCCACTTTCCCACTCATCCGTTATCCATCCATCTTTCTATCCACCCATCCACTCACTCACTCATCCACTCACATATCCATCTAGTGACCCACTCACCCCCCTATCCATTACTCACCCATCTATACATCCACCTATCCACTCACTCATCCACCCCCACCCACTTACCCACCCACCCATTACCATCCACTTATTCATGCACCCATTCACCCATCCATCTACCCATCCACTTAACCACTCATCCATTATCCATCTTTCTATCCACCCATCCACTCATTCATCCATCCATCCATTTATCCCTTTACGTGCTTACACATCCAGACACCCATGTAAAGAAGACAAAAAAAGGTCCAAGGGAAGAAGTCAAGCAACTGTCCAGTCATTTTATTTGTCCATGCTGTGATCCAGGCCCAGTGTTAACATCGGGGACTCTGACACAGCCAAGGGGCTCCCAGTGTGTGGGGCCAGGGGACTGTTGTCTCAGAGGTATCTGAGTTTCATCAGTGTCTGTGGGCACAGTGTTCAGAGGTGCCATCTCTTCTTGGTGGCTCAACACAATCGCCAAAGATCCCAGCAACCTGCATCCCACCAAAGCCCTCACCCGCAAGCAGACACCCCCGGGACCAGAAGATCAACAGGCACACGGCACCCTGAATCTCCCAGGCACGTAGAGAGAGATTCACAAATAGCCATGTACACGCAGGAGCACACAAGATGTACACGTCGGCACCCAGAAGGTGCTCGAGGGGGTGGTCACACGACAGTGCTGAGCATCCCTAAAGTGTGGGTGTGTGTGTGTGTCTCTCTCTCTCACACACACACATACACACAGGGAAATGCAAACAGACATGCATTAGAACACCCACACCCTCCTGGAGAAGAGACTTCCAGGTTGAGAGGCGCTGGACACTGGTGGACCCAGTGCAGAGGCCTCATCCACACCTTTCTGTGCCCTGGGACCGTGCCATCCAGGAAGCCGTGCTGCTCGAGGGAGCCCCTCGCCCAGCTGAGAGCGCCTAGCAGCAGCAGGGCACCCTGCGGAGGGGCAGGCTCCTTTGGCTGACTTCTGCCAGGCGGTTATGACGTGTCCCTGTGACAGTCACGTGGGGCCCAGGACACGCGCCTGTGCTCCACACGGCTCTGCTCAAGGTCACCACTCTGGGGCCCTGCTTAAAAAGCTGGAGCTCAGCAGGCCGGGGCCAGGGCCGTGCCTCCTCCTCGGGGAGCTGATGACAGCACGGCCCAGGCGTCTGGGGCCGCTCCTGCCCACTTGGCCAACAGGGTTGGAGAACCAGCCGTGTAAGTCAGGGTCTCCGTGGGGCCCGGCCCCTCCTTACCCCAAAGGGAGTACCTGGATTAAGAAGAAGCACAGGCCGTGGAATGATACAGGCGGACTCAATATAAATAAAATATTCATATAAAAATAGTCTCTTACAAAATATTCTCTCTTATCCAGTGGCTCACTTTCTAGAAGGTGGGAACTGCTGGGGGGTTTAGCATTACCTTTCTCCTCTCTCTCTCTCTGTTCCAAACTGGACTTGTCTAATAGGGAGATTTGAGCTGGGGAGGACTATAGGCTGGGAACTGTATTCTAGAAAACGTCTCCCAATTCCAGACCAGCTTAAATCTCTGGAGAATTAGCAGCAAACAGCAAAAAAAATGTGTGTGTGTGTGTGTGTATGTGTGTATCTATATACGTAAAAAGGATGTCTGCCCTTGCACTTGAACATCTAGTGCAGCAAGGGGGGTCCTCGCGAAATCAGCTAGGAAAAAGATCTGCCTGAAGAATCACTACGCACAGTTCTACTCCACTCCTCGTCCTAGCAGCAGCACATCCCACAGCGAAAGCCAGCGGTCCACGTTGATTGCAGAAAACGGATCCCAACGAGGTGGAAGGGTTCTTGTTTAATTAAATAAATTAATATTATTTTTTTAATATCAGAATAAATTGTTAAATATTGCTATTACTGTTGAGGCCCCCGGGGTCTGGTCTGGTGTTTCAAGCTCCGCTCTGGCCGAAGGCGGTGTCTGGGTGGGGCGTGGATGACGACTTGCGGCCCGGGGCGGGGCGGGGGGAGGTCCCCAGCCCCACCTCCCCACCGGCAGGGCGCCCCCTGCACCGCCCCAGTAGACAAGACAAAGCTCCGCAGCAGCCGTGGAGGCTGGGGCGGGCCCTCGGCCGCCCCGCCCCGTGCGTGGCCCCGCCCCGTGCGCGGCCCCGCCCCGTGCGCTGCCGGGACCGCGCCAGCCGCTCACTTGCACGTGTAGACCTCGGTGCGCTCGCTGCACGTGTTGCACTTGACGTAGCAGCACCAGTGGAACTTGCAGTTGCACTGCCACACGCGGGCGTACTGGTGGGTGTTGTAGCCGCGGCCGCAGCACATGAGGTCGCAGCCGCTGGCCTGCGGCGCCGTCTTGTTGCAGGCGCGGCCCTGCGTGCCCACGCTGCCCGTCACCGGGTCCTCCTCGCAGTAGTTGGGCGACTTCTCGATGTATACCAGGTCGGTGTCCATGGGCTTGCGGTAGGACAGCGGCTTCTTGATCTTGAGGAAGGTGGGCCGCTTGTTGCGGCTGGCGCGCACGGGCTCCACGTGCACCGCCTCGTTGTACTTGTCCTTGAGCACGTAGCCCAGCTCGCGGAACTGCGGCAGCGTGGTCCAGCACGTCTTGGTGGTGCAGGAGCCCGACACGCCGTGGCACTTGCACTCCAGCTTCATGTTCTCCTCCAGGATCTGCGGGGGCGGCAAGGAGAGCACAGCTTGTCACCGCAGGGCCGGGCGGGGCGCCCCCGGGGCCACCCCCCACCCGCCCCACTGCCGGGAGGCTGCCCTGCTGGCTCAGCTGGTAAGAATCCGCCCGCAATGCGGGAAACCTGGGCTCGATCCTGGGCTTGGGAAGATCCCCTGGAGCAGGGCAAGGCTACCCACCCCAGTAGTCTGGCTTGGAGAATTCCATGGACTGTAGTCCATGGGGTCGCAAAGAGGCGGACACAACTGAGCCACTTCCACTTTCACTCTCTGTCTTTCTGGTGCCAGAAGCTCAGACCTGGATGCAAAGCCTCCCCAGGACCCGCCTGCCCTCCCTGCTCCCAACCCGGAGGGGGCCTCATGCCGCTGCTTAGATCCACGCAGGCCTGTCTTGACCACACGTGGGTTCTCTCAGGGCCGCACCGGCTTAAAATCACTTCAGAACAAACATTTGAAAGCCAGGAGGAGACATTCAAAGACAGTCTGCCAAGTGTTCTGCCAGGCCAACAGAACAGGTATCTGGCAACTCCGGAGTGATGCTCAAAATTACTCATAACCAGAGCAGCTGGGCGCGGACCTGCTGGTATGGGAGCTGGCCACATAGGCCAGCATGGCGGTCCAGCGGCGTCTGGCTCACCTCAGCCAGCTTGGCCACCCGGGCAGTGATACGTGGAGCTGTGCCAGCCTGCGCCTCCCTCCTGGGCTGGCAGCCCTCACTCAGCTCACCCCTGTGCTTACTGTTCCCTGGAGCCGTAAGGACTGGTTTAAGTCCCAGATCTAACGTGAACCTGCTGAGCGCCCTCAGGCAGCTTGCTTGTTTCCCCATGTGCA
Organism: Tragelaphus eurycerus; assembly: GCA_935064755.1. NCBI lineage: Eukaryota > Metazoa > Chordata > Mammalia > Artiodactyla > Bovidae > Tragelaphus > Tragelaphus eurycerus. Next base: position 76,533,001 of record CAKXYN010000001.1, on the reverse strand, counting down.
GAACCAGGGTGATGGCTGTACTTCATTATAACCCTCCAATGAGATGCTGGTCAGAAAGGAGAGAGGGCGGACTTCTGAGACACATAGGAAGCTCAGCTAAGACAGAACGTGGCACGAAAAAAGCTGGACGCAAAAGAGGGCGTCCTATGTGACGGCAGTGACAGAAAGTCCCAGGATAGGCAGAGCTAACGACTGGGCTCCACACCGTCTTTATTTTCAGAAACAGGCTGAGACGGCCCATGGCCTGGATTTTGCTGGCCCCTGCTGCAGACACGACTGAGTGACTCTCTGCAACCCCATGGACTGCACCGCAGCAGGCCTCCCTGTCCTTCCCCATCTCCTGGAGTTTGTTCGAACCCACGTCCATCGAGTCAGTGATGCCATCCCACCATCTCATCCTCCGTCGCCTCCTTCCCCTCCTGACCTCAATTTTTCCCAGCATCAGGGCCTCTTCCAATGAGGCGGCTCTTGGAATAGCCCAACAATTAAAAAAGACAACGTTTACCAAATGCCCCACAGGACAGTATATTTATATTGCTATCTAGGTTGAGTTTTGTGTTTTTTTTTCCAGTTTTTGTCTCCTTCCCTCCCTCCTTTCTTTCTGTTGTTCATTGGTTTAAACTCTGTGCATGAAGAGGCATCTTTGGGGTTAAAGCGTCTCCTCCTTCCAGGCCATCTTCAGCCTGATGTCATCCTAACAGGCCCTTGCTGCTGTGCGCCAGGCACGGGATGGGCATGTGCTGGTGGGCGCCGTTTCTGGGTCATCGCGTGTGAGCGTATTCATGGTCCTGTTACAGCGACAGGCTGAGTGAGTGAGGGAGTGAGTGGCCTGGGCACACTCTGGATCCATGCGTATATGTTCTTGTTTCCTTGCCAAGTTGTATCTGACACTTTGCAACCCCACAGACTGCAGCCCACCAGGCTCCTCTGTCCATGCGATTCTCCAGGCAAGAAGACTAGAGTGGGTCGCCATTGCCTTCTCCAGGGGATCTTCCCGACCCAGGGGTCGAACCTGAGTCTCCCGCGCGGGCAGGCGGATTCTTTACCACTGAGCCACCAGGGAAGCCCATGCACTGGCATCTTATTTAACTCTGTGGGGTTAGTAGGATTCCATTTAACGAGGCAAAAACCAAGGCTCGGCTGACTCCCAGCGGATCTGTGCGGTGTTCGGAGGCTAGGGTCTTGTTGTTGAGGGGTGCGAGCCAAGTGCTTGGTGGCTGAATACTTGCTGTGTGACCTTGGGGTTGTCACTCCCCACCTCTGAGCCTCAGCTGCCTTCAGTGAACATGGAGTGATGGGACCATCTTCTCTGACAAAAGTTAAGGGGGCTGGGATAGAACCTGATGTTCCAAAAGTAGCCATTAGTTCTGCCTCTGGGCTGGGCCAGTGTGGGTGCTGGGGACACAGAGGTGACCAGGTCAGATCCCTGTCTCCAAGGACAGGCCTATGTCCAGGGTCCTTTTCGGCCCCAGATGCTCCGAGTCCAAGCGGTGATTGATCACGATACTCAACAGAAGGGAAGCCCACAGTTGTCTGCACTCACACGCCAGCGAGGCCGGTGCACCAGAGTGTTCTGGGACTTGGCTGAATGCCTGCTTCCAGGACACCTGTTGTGTGATCCCCACATGGTACAGCTGGTGGGGGGCAAGCAGCCGCCCAAGTCACACAGATGTCCCTTGTGGTCATCAGTGAGCAGACAGTCCCCAGGTGTTACCTTTCCGTGTTGGCCTAAAAAGCAGAGGTGTCATGTATGTTGGGGGCAGAGTTCAGCAGGTGTTTCTGGGGCCTGATGCCCTGGCTAGTGGATCTTAGAGCATCAGAGCCTCCCACACGGATGCCTGGGGTAAGGGGCATTCAGAACAGGTTCTGACACTGAGCAGGGGTGAGGATGCAGACCGCCTGGCTCGGAAGTGGCCCCCTCCGAGGTGCTTGCCCTGGAAATTGCATGCTTGCAAACAGGTTCAGGGATGTTCCTGCCAGCAGCGTTTGTGACAGCTTTGTGGGCATGATCTGATGTCCGTCCATGGTAGGACAGATAAACGGAGGTGAGTGGGTTCAGCGGGGGGCCCTCGAGGGCAGGGACCTTGAACAGCCATAGCGGCAGAGGTCAACCTTGGAACACAGTGAGGAGGGAAGGGGGCAGTCGTGGGAGCTCTGCACGGAATGACTGTGTGTGTATCAAGTCCAAAGGTGGCAGAACTGGACTGAAGAGAAAGATATATCAAGATATATCACAGATATATCAAGACAGCGGTTGTCCCTGGGGTAGGAGGCGAGGGACTGGGGCTGGCTAGGGTCACCCAGGGGGCTCCTGGGGTCCTGGCAGCTTTCTGTTCCTTGATATGGGCGCTTTCTCTTTATTCCTTTAAATCCTCGTGGACGATCTGAGAGCTTTTTTTGTACGTGAGCTGCGCTTGCGATTTATAAAAATGCAACGGGCGCAGGAGCCCACAAGCACATGGAGAGAAAGTGCACGTCAGTAGCTCCGGGAAAACACGGAGCAGCACCGCGGTGAGATAGCACGCACAACCTGCCGGGATGCGCGAGAGGAAAGAGAGGACTGCTGTTGCAGCAGGATGTGGAGAAGTGGGGCCTTTGTATGCTGCTGGGGGGATGCAAGCAGGTGAGACCCCGGAGACAGGCTGGGAGCTCCTCCATGTTAAACACATGGCTACTGAACGACCCGGGACCGTGCTCCCCACCCTTCATCTCACAGGCTGAAATCCTAGCCCCCAAAGGGAGGGTAGCAGGGGTCCTTTGGGAGGGTCTTCAATCACAAGTGAAGCCCTCATGAATGCTCTTGGTGCCTCATGAAGGAAGCTCCAGAGAGCCCCTTCCAGCCTAGGAGGACCGAGAGAAGGTCCCGGCCGAGAGCCAGGAAGTGGGTCCTCACCAGGGCACAAGCCGCACCTCGGGCTCCCCGCTCCCAGAACTGGGAGAAGCACATTTCTGCTGTTTTGTTCCCGTCCCGCCCAGTCTGGGGCGCTCTGCTGGAGCTGCTCGGGCACCCCGAGACACCCAGCAATTCTCCCTAGATGTTGGGTTGGCCACAGAGTTTTTCAGTTTTTCCGTAAGATGTTAGAGCAAGGATAACGAGACATGTGTTCATCACCTGTGCACACCTGAGTCCATGCTTTTATAGGTGGTGTCTTACTTAACCCCACGATTCCATTTAATGAGGCAAATCTAAGCATCAGCTAACTCCTAGAGCTGGTCTACGTGGTGTTCGGAGGCCAGGGTCTTATTGCCGAGGGGTGCGAGTCGAGTGGTTGGTGGCTCCTTATTTGCTGTGTGACCTTGGGGTTGTCACTCCCCCTCTCTGGGCCTCAGCTGCCTTCAGTAAACATGGAGTGAAGGCAATTCAATCTTCTGTGGCCAAAGTTGCTGGACGGCGGGAGGTGCTGGGAGAGAATCAGATATTCCAAAAGTCGCCGTTAGTTCTATCTCTGGGCTGGGCTTCTGTGGGTGCTGGGGCCAGAGAGGTGATCAGATCAGATCCCCATCTCCAGGGATGGGCCTGTGTCCAGGGTCCTCTTGACCCCAGATGCTCAGCCTTCAGGAGGAGGTAACCCCGGCGAGTCAATATACTCAACAGAAGGGAAGCCCAAACACACTCATCTATATAAAAAAACGGATTAAAGTGTTTACAGCAGCATCCTTTACAACAGCCCCAAAGTGAAAATGACCCAGACAAGCACTGACGGGCCGCCCGCACAGCAGAGTATCACCCATGAAAAGGGAGGGGGCGCCGACCCCGCTGCAATGCACCCTGATCATGCGGCGCTCAGTGACCGAAGCCAGACCCACAGGACCAGGTCCGGTCTCATCGCGTTTACCAGCGATGTCCGGGAGAGGCAGAGCTGTGCAGACAGGAGGCAGGCCAGAGAAGTGGGGGGTGAGTGCTGGAGGGTGCCGGGCTCTTCTGGAGGTAAGCTGACTGGGGATGGCTGTGCACACGTGTGACGGTATCAAACAGTGCTGAACTGGCCCTTTGGGTGAGGGCCACGCCACGGTGTACGCAGCAGACTGTGACTAAGCTGGCTTTAAAAGTAACAAGTTCTTGGCCCGTTGTGAGGAAGCACTGGGTGACACCGAGTGTGTCCCTGGTGGTGGCCCCCCGGGCGGCAAGCCCCAGCGCCAGGGCCAGACGCCCGGGCGGCTGCCTCCAGCTCACCGCCTCCCTCCTCCTCCTCTGGGGACACCATGGCCTGCGGCCCTGGCAGCACTTGGATGGGCCCCTGATCGCATGACACGCAGCCCATTAATTAACCCTGCAGACTCTGCACTTTGAGAGCTCGGTGATCACATTAAGTCTGCATTAAGCTGGGCGGAATCACAGGCATGCTGGCCAGGACTGGTCACTCGGACGGGCACCGAGCCCTCTCCCCCAGGCAAGGGGGCGCGAGCAGAGGAGACACGTGTGGGACAAAGCCAGGCTCCGAGCCGCCTGGGGCGGTGGGCCTTCCGGGGCCCTCCCACTTGGGGCCTGGGCTGCAGTTCTGGGTCAGGCAGTCACGGGTCCACGCACCTTCCCCGTGGCCTGGCCTATGGCCGGTGCGCTCAGGAGATGGCCAGAGAGAAGTCAGCAACGAGTGCCTTCACACCCTGGCACAGCTGGTACCCCAGGCTTGAGCACCCATCCTGAGCATCCGGGGTCCTGGGGGCCCTGCATCGCTGGAGGGAGGGGAAGGTCAGGGGCCCCAGGGAAGAGCAGTCGGGGGCCTAGAGCCGCACGAGTGGACCACTGTCTGTATTTCTGCCCATGGCTGCAATTCTGGGTCCTTCCTGGCTTAACGGCCGGGCCCACGAGACTGCCCGGTGATGTCACATTGGCATCCTTGATGCAGAGACCTCTTGGGATGAAAGGAAAAGCCACCAAGAAAGCAGATTGTGAGGCCCTCCAAGTTCTGCTCCTGCCCCTCACCCCATCTGTCACCACCGGTCAGGCAGGGCAGGGACTGGCCTTCATGGAAGTGGCTCCCAGTGAGGACCGGAGACTCACCTGGTGAGTAACGTTGAGCCACAGAACCTGCACCCTTGCAAAGAGCACGTGGGGAAGCAGGGCGCAGGCACCCGCCTCAAATAAGAGAGTAAGCGAGACAGACGGTGGAGCTGGGTCAGGGGTGCAGAGCGCAGGGGGTGGAAGGCAGGCGGCCGCGTGACACCGCCGGGCGGGGACATCCTCTCTGAAGAAGGGGATGCTCCAGCAGAAGCAGGGACCCAGGGCAGGCCAGGGCGGGGCAGCACAGGCCCCCTGAGGGACGGACACTGGGGCCAGCAGTCGGAGGGCAGAGGGCCTGAGGCTTCCGCTGAACAGGGCCAGGGCTGTGCGGAGCCCAGGAGGGGGGCCTCCCACAGACTCTGCTGAGCATGCTCAGGAGCGGTGGCTTGGTTTTCCTGTTTTTAGCAGAATATGGTGTGTGTTCCTGGTGTACAGCATCATCCATCAGCCATACGTACCGAGTGACGTGGGTGAACCTGGAGCCTGTTGCAGAGGGAAGTCAGTCAGAAAAACACATGTTTACACACATATGTGGAATCTAGAAAAACAGTGATGAAGCCCTACAGCAGCGCAGGAATACAGACGCAGCTGGAAAGAACGGACCTGTACACACAGTGGGGCAGAGACGGGGCGGGACGAACTGCGAGAGCAGCAAGGCGTGAGCACACGGCCATATACAAAGCAGGTGCCGAGCAGCGCAGGGGCTCGGCGCGACGGCCGTGTGCAAAGCAGGTGCCGAGCAGCGCAGGGGGCTCGGCGCGACGGCCGTGTGCAAAGCAGGTGCCGAGCAGCGCAGGGGGCTCGGCACGACGGCCGTGTGCAAAGCAAGTGCCGAGCAGCACAGGGGGCTCGGCACAGCGCCCTGCGGTGACCCAGAGGCCTGGCATGCGGGGTGGGCAGGAGGGAGGTGGAGAAGCGCCAAGAGGTTCCACGTTCGCTGGGGAAGTGTGGCGATAGCACAGACGGCCCCAGTGCATCCTGCACCCGTTTTGCCTGCAACCAACACCTCACCTCAGCATAATGTACACTTATCAGCACAGTAAATTAATGAGCGAGCTAAGGGCGTCCCTGGTGGCTCAACTGGTGAAGAATCTGCCTGCATTGTGGGAGACCTGGGTTCGATCCCTGGGTTGGGAAGATCCCCTGGAGAAGGGAACAGCTACCCACCCCACTATTGTGGCCTGGAGAAATCCGTGGACTGAATGGTCCGTGGGGTCGCAGAGATTCAGACACGACTGAGCCACTCTCTTTTTATAATATCCGCTTATTCAGTGAAGTCCCTACTTCATTTGGATCCCCTGGGTTGGGACCTTCTGTCCCCTTCCTGTTCCAGGAGCCCATCCAGGCCACCCCATGGCCTTCAGTCCGCCCGTCTCCCTGGGCTGTGAGACGGGGTCTTATTGTGTGAGGACAGGACAGCCCATGGCAGCCAGGAGCAGGATTTATGATTGTTTAAAGTCTGCTCATTTGCTGTAACACAGGCACCACTCACTCCAGTCCCGGGAGACAGTGTGTGTGTGAGAGAGTCCAGGGGCATCTGGGAAAACTCTGCACCTTCTGCTCAACTGCACTGTGAACCTAAAACTTGTCTGAAACATGGTCTTTAAAAAAACCCAGGCGAGGGGCTGTACTCAGGGAGAGTCCCTGGAGTCCAGACGTGGTTGATTCTGCTGCTGATGGGCTGGGGGGCCTCCCTGGACCTGGGTTTCCCTATTTCAAAGTCAAGGGTTTGAAGTAAATGATTCCCAAGGCTGCTTCTGACTCTAAGAATCCCGACCTCACACTAACACTGCTTTTCAACTCAAAGCGCTTTCAGGGGTGTGACACCTCCTGAGATGGGCACGTCCATTCATCTCACAGGTGAGGAAACTGAGGCTCAGAGAAGGAAAGGGACTCAAGACCACAGTGCAGGCTGCATCTCCTCCATACGTCTTTCCGGAGCACTCCCTACCCTCCGCCCCCAGGAGACTGGCCGGGAAGGCTGCACCCCTGAGCGGGCTCTCGCTCCTAGGGCCGAGTGGTCTGGCCCCGAGCACAGCTGCCTCGGGATGGTGTGAATGCAGGGGCTCTGGCCAGTGGTGGCCCCGGAGGGAGCCCCGGGGGCAGAGCCACGTCCTGGTTCTCATTCTTCCCGCTCTTCCCTGCCGGCCCCACGGGGTGGCCGCGTCCCCCTTGCCAAGGTCACAGGTCACAGCTGCCACGTGCTCTGTGCGCCCACTGGGTTCCAGCAGCCCGACCCCCTGGCCCACCCAGCCTGAGGAGTAACGGCCCCGCTGCTGCCAGCCCCAGGGGGCTGCACCCTCCCTCTGGGCTCCCTTGCCTGCGTCCTCTGTTCTATCAGCCTCTCTCTTTCCTGCCCTGTAATGCATAAGCCACACAGTCCACCCTCCTAAACGTGTGTGCGTCAGTGGCTTTAGTACATGCAGTGTGCAGCTGTTGCTGCTAAACGCAGAGCGCTGCATCACCCGAGAGAAAGCCTGTGCTGCGCAGCAGTAGGCATTCCAACTTCTCCCCCACCTCGGGCCCTGGCAACTGCTCATCTGCTTTCTCTCTTTACAGACTTTGTTCGCCTGTTCCGGACATTTCACATAAACGGGCTCATACAGCGTGGGGCCTTTTGTGTGTCCGGTTCCCCTGCACTCAGCACAATGCTTTCAGAGCTCACCCCAGTGCCGCAGCTGTCAGCACCCCATTCCTTTTCACGCCTGAATAATACTCCCTTGTGGGGCCGTGCGGCGCTCTGTCCGCCCAGTCACCAGCCGTTGGCCTGAAGGCTCTCTGGTTAAAACTGTCCTGGGTTTCCTAGTTGGAGCATGTCGGCTGCCCAGCCCTGACCTGGTGCTACACCCTGGTTCCTTGCAGCAGGCCCGGGCACGAGCCGCCCCTCGACTCCCAGCCCGCGTGCTCTCCCCTCCCTCCACCTCTGGGCCCTGCACCTGCCAGCCCTTATCTGGAAGGCCAATCTTTACTGCCTTTACAGAGGCTCGACCCAACAGTTCCACCACAGAATATGTACCCTCCAGGGTAGGCGCATGCATGTGTAAAATGACAGCCTCGGAGAGGCGTTATCTGAGATATCAAAAGGCCGAAAGGCTCTCGGGATCCACCAATGGGACCAGTTCTGCAAATCACGGGACATCGATAACCTGGAATGTCCTGAACTGCCAGAGGACGGGGCGGCCCTGTGCTTCCCAGTGAGGTCCTCCGGTGGAGAGAGCAGAGGTGTGCAAAGCATGCGGACCACACGCTGTTTGTGCGAGATAGACTGTGTGTGTGCTTGAGAGCACAGAGTGCGCGCCCCGAGCAGCAGCAGACGCTGGGAGGGAGGGGCTGCCTCCAGAGAGGACACCCAGTACCTTCCTTGCCATAGGAGTGTTCTTGGCACCATCTGAATATTCTACCAGGTCGGAAAAGCGTCACCTCCTCCACAGAGCCTTCCCTGATGGCCAGGGCAGTCACTGACTCCCGCATGGCTTCTACCCCGGTCCTGGGCTGTTGAGTAATTTTCACTTTGTCCCCCTGCCGACTGTGTGCCAGTTATTAATAGCCTCTGGCGTCAGGCCAGCAGCTCCCTGCGGTGGGCATGGAGCCGTGCCACCCAGACTCCCTGCCTGTGGCGGTGTGCTGGTAAACCGGCTCCCAAGAGAAGAAAAAGCCCAGTGTGGTATAAATGCTCCCACCATGGCCAATTTGAAGCTCCCAGTGGTTTAGCAATCAGCTTGCATATCTCCAGTATTTAATACGGGGTCTTGTGAGTGCCAGGAGCCAGCTGTAGCATACCACGGGACCGGGCAGCCTACAGCTGTGACACCCTGCAGGGTCCGTCCCAGCCCCAAGTACCTGCCGCCTTCCCTGCAGCTGGGGACAGAGAAAGGCAGGGGTGCCACAGTCCGGCCACCCTGACGGGCGGTACCTGCTCTGGCACTCCCACCGAGACGCTGCAGGCACACTCATGCCCCACCCTGTTCCTCCCCACCCCCTCTGTGGGTGCGCACTCACTTATGTCCGACTTTTTGTGACCCCATGGACAGTAGCCCGCCAGGCTCCTCTCTCCATGGGATTTTCCAGGCACTAGAGTGGGTTGCCATTTCCTCCTCCAGGGGATCTTCCCGACCCAGGGATAGAACCCGCGTCTCCTGCGTTGGCAGGCAGATTCTTTACCACTGAGCCACCTGGGACCCCCTTCACTGATTCCTCATGAACAGCTTGGACTGAACTCCATCTCAGCCTCTGCTCCTGGGGCCCGCAGGCTGTGACACTCCTGGGAGGGCCAGGACACGGCCCTCCACCCCTAGCCTCGGGCAGAGAGCCTGGTCGGCCAGCCGCGGAGAGAGAGGAGGACTCGCTGTGCGCCTGCTCCCCTGTGCGCTCCTCAGCCCTCACTCGTCATGCATGGAGCACCTGCTCACCTCTGCCGCGGAGGCCCTGGGGGTTCCTCGAGACTGACACGGGCCGTGCTGCCTTCCCTGAGCCTGAGGACCCAGACGGAGCAGCCCTGGAATTAATACCGCCCCCAGATCGAAGTCGGAGAGTGCTGTGAAGGAGGGAGACAGACAGCAAACAAAACTCGACCCGGGAGGAGCTGCTCTGTGTGCAGCAAGGACCAGAAACTAGGCAGGACACTCGAGAATCCGCCCAACTCAAGACGACACAGAGGAGGAGAGACAGTCCCTTCAGTGAACGGTTCTGGGAGGACAGCAACATGGGAAAAAATGAACACAGAACACTCTCTAACACCATGCACAAAAGTAAGCCTAAAATGGATTAAAGATCTAAATGACAGACTGGATACTATAAAAGCCTTAGAGGAAAACAGAAGTAGAACACTCTTTGACATAAATTGCAGCCATATCTTTCTGGATCCATCGCCTAGAGTAACAGAAAACAATAAAACTAAGTTAAACTCGAAAACTCTTGCACAGCAAAGGAAATCATGAACAAAATGAAAAAACACAGGGAAATGCAAATTAAAACTACAAGGAGGTCTTATTACCTCACATGGGTCAGAATGGCCATCATCCAAAAAATTTACAGGAACTCCCAGAGAGGGTGTGGGAAAAGAGAACCCTCCCACACTGTTGGTAGGAACGTGAGTGAGTACGTCCACTGTAGAGAACAGTATGGAGGTTCCTTGACAAACTAAAAATAGAACTTACCATATGACCCAGCAGTCCCAGTGCTGGGCATATGGCCAGAGAAAACCATAAATCCAAGAGACCCAGGCACCCCAATCTTCATTGCGGCTCTGCTCACCACAGGCAGGACATGGAAGCAACCTAGACGTCCATCAGCAGAGGAATGGAGAAAGAAGATGCGGCGTGTGTATACAGTGGAATATCACTCAGCCATAAAAAGGGACAAAATTGTGCTGTTTGCAAAGACATGGACAGACCTAGGACTGTCGCACAGAATGAAGAAAACCATCGTATACTGTCATCTGTAGGCGGATGGTAGGAAAATGATGCACGTGAACTTATTTGCAAAGCAGAGATAAAGACACAGGTGTAGAACAAATGAATGGATACCAAGCAGGTAAGATGGGGAGGGATGAACTGGGAGACTGGAACTGACGAACACACAGCACTGTGTGTAATGTGGATGACTGATGCGAACCTGCTGTGCAGCGCACGGAAGTCTACTCCGTGCCCTGCAGTGACCTCAACGGGAAGGAGGCCCAGAGCAGGAAGGATATGTGTATGCGTGGAACTGATTCCCCTTGGTGTGCCGTAGAAATTAACACAACACTGGAAAGCAACTATACGCCAATGAAATAAAAAAAAACAAAAAGACAACCCGCAGAATGGGAGAAAATACTTGCAAACAATGCAACTGACAAGGGATCCATTTCCAGAGTTTACAAACAGCTCAGGGGCTTCGAAATTAAATAAAACAACCAACGATCCCATCCAAAACTGGGCAAAGAAACCTAAACAGACCTTTCTCCAAGGAAAACGCACAGAGGGCCAAGAGGCACAGGAAAAGATGCTCAGCACGGATGATTATTAAGAGAAATGCCAGTCAAAACTACGGTGTGATATCACCTCACACCACTCAGAACGACCACCATTAAAAAGTCTGCAGACAATAAATGCTGGAGAGGGTGTGGAGAGAAGGGAACCCCCTACACTGCCGGTGGGAAGGTAAATTGGTACTTCCACTGTGGAAAAAAAAATATGGGGGGGTTCCTTGAGCAACTCAGAACTACCCTATGACGCAGCATCCCACTAATGGGCGTATATCTGGAGAAAACTATAATTCCAGAAGACACGCACCCCAGCGTCCACTGCGGCACTAAACGCAGCCAGGATACAGGAGCAGCCCAGATGTCCACCAACAGGTGACAAAAGATGGGGTGCATATACACAGTGGGATACTTCAGTCGCTCAGTCGTGTCCGACTCTTTGCCACCCATGGACCGCAGCACTCCAGGTCTCCCTGTCCATCACCAGCTCCTGGAGTTCACTCAAACTCTGTCCATTGAGTCGGTGACGCCATCCAACCATCTCATCCTCTGCCGTCCCCTTCTCCCGCCCTCAATCTTTCCCAGCATCAGGGTCTTTTTAGATGAGTCAGCTTTTCGCATCAGGTGGCCAAAGGATTGGAGTTTCACCTTCAACATCAGTCCTTCCAGTGAATATTCAGGACTGACTTCCTTTAGGAATACTACTCGGCCCTAAGAAATGAAATAATGCTATTTGCGGCAATGTGGACAGACCTGGAGATTCTCATACCAAGTGAAGATCGACCGAGAAAGACAGATACATGCGATACTGCTTATATGTGGGATCTAAGACATGACACAAATGAACTTATTTACAGAACAGAAACAGAACGGACAGACGGACACCGATGAGGAGGGGTGGGGGAGGGGGTGGGCTGGGCGTCTGGAACGGACACGGACACACCGCTGCATGTAAAGCAGATAATCAGCAAGGTCCTACTGTAGAGCACGGGGAACTCTGCTCGATATTCTGTAATAACCCAAATGGGGAACGAATCTGAAAAAAGAATGAGTGTACATGTAACCGAGTCACTCCGCTGTACACCTGGAACAACCACATTGCTCATCGGCTGTACTCCAATACAAAATAAAAAAATTTTTTTTAAGAAAATTCAAGCTTGGGATAATATTAAAAAGTTTCTGTGGCACCTGAGAGAATGTGAAAAATGTAAAGGAAAAGAAACTAAAATCTTCTCTAAATAAGTGTGTTAGTCGCTCGGACATACCGACTCTCTGCAACCCCGTGGACTGTAGCCCGCCAGGCTCCTCTGTCCGTGGGATTCTCCAGGCAAGAACACTGAGTGGTTGCCATGCCCTCCTCCAGAAGATCTTCCCAACCCAGGGATGGAACCCAGGACGCCCCCCACTGCAGGTGGGTTCTTTCTTTACCACCGGAGCCACAAGAGAAGCCCTGACATTAAAAAATAAAACTATCAAGGACCGCCCTGTACAGAGCAGGGAACTCTGCTCACGATTCTGTAATAACGTAAATGGGAAAAGAATTTGAAACATAGAAACATGTGTATGTTTGGGTGAGTCATTCTGCTATATACCTGAAACTAACCCAACACTGTGAAGCAACAATATTTCAATAAAAAGTTAAAAAAAAGTCGAACTTAGGGGAGATGGAGGAACTGCAGTTAAAGCCAGGGAACAGCACATGCCAAGGCCTGGAGGTGGGTGGCATGCGGACAGTGCCCCAGGAGGAGCGGGAGGAGACTGGGCTGGACGCTCAGGGCAGGGGCACTCCTGATGACCTGAGGGCCCAGGGCTTCCGGGAAGAGGCCTTCCTGCAGGGACAGATGAGGTCTGGCTGACCCCGTGAGAGATGACTCCAGAGAGGGTGGAAATGAGGTCAGAGAGGCAGAGTGGAGGGCGGGGAGGCCGTCCCCATCACCCAGGCCGGAGACGCTGGAGGCCCCAGTGGAGGTGGTGGCAGTGGGGGGAGGGGAGGTGACACCCGGTGGGGAGGGGCGTGGGGCCCAGGGGTGACTCACGGGCCTCTGATGGACATGGAGGCCATGCAGAGACCAGGGGCCAGGCCAGGAGCCAGGATCCGGGAAGGGCACGTGTTGAGGGCATGATGGGGACATTTCAGGCTCAGTGAGTGGTCAGGAAGAGGGGCCTCTCCTGGAGCAGAAATCTGAAACCTGGCCCCAGTCAGCTTGAGCGACCACAGCGGACAATTCCGGTCAGGATCCAGTCACTTCCAAAGACTCGATAAAACGTAGATGAAAACAGCCAGAAGTAGGACACCCACCTCTATCATTTTGGGTATTAAAAAAATGATTAGAAAAGCACAAGAAACGAGAGACTGAGAAAGATGACCGCCAGCTAACTATGAATTAAGAGGCTGCTAAAAAGGCAACCATCCAAAGCCATATTAACAGAGGTCTCACGTTCATAACATAGAAGGAGACAGTCTGGCCGTGTGACTTTCAGAACTGGGCTATACCTCCACTGATGGACAGACCCAGAAAGCACGCACACACGAGGGGGCTGGAGAGCCCAGGCTGACAGAGCTAGAACTGACCCCCACCAAGAGAAGGCAGATTCTGGGGTCCTCAGAACCGCCCCCTACCCCCTGCTGGCCTGTCCTGGGGTGGGATGAATGGGAGAGGCTGTGTGTCCAGGGATCAGAACCGGTAGGTACCCCAACTGCAGGGGAGTCACAGGCAGCAGATCCCAGCTCCGTGCAAAGCCAGGCGACCCCAGCACGCTGGCCAGCACTGGAGGGGCCGCAAGAGGTGGGGACCTCTTGTCCTGGGAGGTGTGGGGGGGCGGCAGCTGGGGTCTGCAGGGGGCATTCCTGAACCAGGTGGGGTGGGGCCGCTTTTAACCTGCTCCTCTGTCCCCCAGCTCGGCAACCAAACCTGTCTGGAGTAGTAGGAAGGATTTTCTGCACCGCTGGAGGGAGAAAAATCAATCACTCCCTGACAGGCCCCCCGGGAAGTGCCCACAATGTACCAGGTGCTGCCCAGAGCCCAGAATTACCAGGGCGGGGCTCCCAGGCCTGGGAGGGGCCTCGGGGAAACTCTCTCCAGAAAAAATTCCTGATTCATGACACCCAACAGACACTATCGAGGCTGGCCTCCTGGGCTGCCCCAGACTTTGGGGCTGTCTGGATGATCTGGGGGTTGGCTTCCTGGAGGAGGAAGGGGTCCTCCGGGGAGGGAGGGCAGGCAGTGACCGAGGGCCTCTGCCACCCTCCATAGCGTGGTGAGAGGCAGCTGAGTGCTGAAACCGAAAGCTCCTGGCCAGTGTTGAGCCCCACTGCCCCCTCCAGGGAAATGCGCAGCCCAGGAAATGCTGGCCCTCCTCCAGGAATGCACCTCCTTTCATCCCCACATGGCCCTGCCCAGCCCAGCCCTCCTGTGGCCTCTGCAAATGCCACCTCCTCCTCCTCCTCCTCCTCGGAGCGCCCTGCCCCTGCCCCACCCAGCCCAGGAGGACTCCTTCAGCACGGACCTCTCCCATGCCTGACACCCTTTTCTTTGTGCCCCTGTTTACCGCCAACCTGCGTGGCCTCCAAGCTCTGTAAACGTGGATTCCGCGGTGAGGCTTTCTCCAGCCACGGAAACTAAAGGGGCCCCAGCCAGTCCTCACTGCCACTTGCCACCAGTCATCTCTCCAGTTCCCACTGGTCACCGCTAAATCTGGGCTGGTGACTCAGGCAGGTCGGGACCAATCAGAGGGAGTCCTTGGGGTTCAGCGAGAGACTAAGAAAGATCGACCCCTTTAGACAACCACCAGCTCACTGTGAACTAAGAGGCTGGTGCAAGGCAACCATCTGAAGCCGTATTAACCGTGGTGTAACATTCGTAATACAGGAGGAGACGGCCTGGCTGTGTGACTTTCAAAACAAGAACCGTAATTTCCCACCAGAGGAGCAGGAGGGGCTACAGAGGGCAGAGCCACGGACAGGCATCTCGCAGCCACGTGGCCTAACCAGGAAGGCAGAGCTGAGAAGCGGAGAGAGGAGGAGGGGTGTGTGGACGTGCTTCCTGGGAGTATCATTTGTGCCCTGGATCACGCGGGCCCTGAACCTGCGACCCCAGGACCAGTTGCTTCCGTGAACTAATGAATTCCCTTTTTGTTTTCAGCTGGCTTGACTTGGGTTTCTGTCCTTGTGGATTGAAATGTTGCACCTGGTTGAGAGGTCCTTTTCCCTGTGCAGCGCGATGCTTCATGTAAACCCCAAAGCCAGTCCCTAGTTGGTGGGTTTGAAGTCACAGCAGGAAGCAGAGCTGGGAGCCTCAAACACCTCCAGCTTCGGTCCATCTGAGCCCCGCCTCCCCTGTTGGCCCACCTGGCAGGGCTGCAGGGAGAGCTCGGTTCTGGACTGTCTGTACCCCAGCTGGTGAGCAGTGACCCAGGCAATCAGACTCAGTCTCAGCACAGCAGTACGGTGTGATGAGGGCAGCCTGAAGCAGGGCAGCAGGCACCAGAGCAAGACAGCCCAAGAACCTGCTTCAAATCCCACCTCGGGCCACCACATGCTGGTGGTGACAGAAATGGCCACAGGACACAGGGCACGCTGCCTGCCCGTCCAGCCCCCTGACCACAGCTGGCCACCTCTGACCACAGACGGGAAAACACTGGACCCCACCTGATAAAGAGAGAGCCGAGAACGCAACTTCTGTTCTCTATCTTTGCATGTTGTGGTGTGAAAGCGTGATTGCGGGAGCTTAGGCAGCCACCTTGTGACCCAAAGGCAAGAGAACCAGAGGCCAACAAGGTGAGAACAGACGGAAGGATGGAAACAGCTTGGGCCTCACAGAGTCTGCAGAGCCTCTGAAAGAAACTGTATCCAGACTTTCATTTTGCAGGAAAAAGCCAACTCCTATCATCAAAGCCACACCTAATACGGTATTCTGGTACTTGGCACCTTGCACCTTCAGAGATCTGCTCCTTGTCGTCAAGCAGGAGCAAGTCTTTGCTCAGAGAAAAAGGTGGAGATTAAGGAGAAGATCAGAGATCCTGACTGCAAATAAATTTTTTTTTTTAAATAACTTCTTCAAGTTTTCCTTGTTCTGCACAATGAATGCTGGGGTGAGCCAGCACGGGGTGGGAGGGCTGGGGGGCAGGGTCGTGGGGTGGAGGGAGCAGGCAGGCCCAAGTCCTGGTTCTGCCTCTACGTTGCCATGTGGCTGCTGGCAAGTCCCTTTCCTTCTCTGGGCCCCGGTCTCCTCTGCCTCTAGGACGAAGGCCCCAGAGGGCACTTCCCAAGAGAGAAGACGGACACAGGGACGAGGTGGACACATCCTCCCAGGTGTCGCTGGGGCAGGAGGCACGCCCTGGCTGGTGCAGGAGCAGAGACAGAAGTGAGGGCGTGACCATTCAACCTAGGGTGGGGGGCACTGTGAGTGCCCACCACGGCCCGGCCCCCTCCCTCCCGCCTCCTCCCACACCCGGACACCTCTCCTGTCGGAACCCCACACCCAGCTCCTGCCACCTGCCCAGGTGCAGCCCCACGATCACTGCCTGCTCCCCGTGGGCCCTCTGCTCTAGCCTCTGCCTCATCCTTGCCCGTCCGTGTGGACACTTCCCTGGCCCCGCCTCATCCTTGTCCATCATCCATGTGGACACTGCCCTGGCCCCTGCCACATCCTTGCCCATCATCCATGTGGACACTGTGCCTCCTCCCATGCTCAGACCCCAGCCACTCCCTTCCAGCAGGAGACTTGGCTTCGGAACCTTCTCTAAGCTCCCCCAAGGTGGCCGACCACCTGGGAGAGGCTGCATATTGGGGGGAGCAGAGAGCAGGGGGCAGAGCTGCTGGGCACGGAGGCCTCCTCTCCCAGGGCCGGGCTGGACCAAGGGAGGGGACGTGGGCAGGGGGATGGTCCCCGGGCTCTGGCTGCCTGTCTCCAGGCGGCGCGTGACCCACATGGCCTGCTGCAGGGAGGCCAGCACGGGCCCCTCTGCCTCTGCGCGTGATCCAAGGTGTCCCTCACTGTGCGTGCTAGGGCCACACCCTGTGCCGGGCACCCTGTGCCTACTTCCTAAGGAGCCCAACAAGGTGGGGGCCTCCGCTGGGGTCAAGGCTGAGGGCCTGGGTGTGCCGGGCACCTCTGTGCCCCCTTCTCCATCCCCCAAGGCGACCTGTGTATGCTGCACCCACAGACGCCCTGTGCCCAGCCTCCAGCCAGGCCCAGTCGGGGGAGCCCCAGTCGCCAGCCTGGGTGCTGAGGCACCTTGATGCCACCCGCGCCTGTAAGTAGCCCCTGCATTCAATTCCCCTGTGTTTCCCCAACTGTGCCGTCCACCAGGCCCCACCCTGGCTGGGACCCAGGGTGAGCCGCCCCCGCCACAGGCTTCGGTTCTGTCTCCATGTTCGAGGAGACATGGCCCGTGGTGGCTGCATCAAGACCGGTGACCCACGGTGAGGTGCCGGGTCCAAGGAGCCCTCAGAAGGGCAGCCGTGTTGCCAGGCGCTTAGGCACCAAGTCCTTGTGTCGCCCGAGGGTGAGCATAGGGACGACTGCCCATATCCGGGCCCTGCGCCCACTCCATGCCAAGCTGCCCAGGGTCACAACTTCCCGTCTGCGCACCCCTCCCTCCCGCCAGACTGTGAGCACCCCCTGGAGGGCAGGCACCACCGTGCCCGACTCCAGTCCAAGCCACTGACAGCATTGGCTGGTGTCCCGAGCACGCAACAGACAGCAACTCACTAAAGCCGCCCAGTGACCCCGCCAGGCACATTCATCCTCATCAACCCCTCTCCAGGGGAGGAAGCGAGGCACCAGGGCCAACATAGGTGGGCAGCGCTGGGCTGGTGTGAACCCGGACAGTCGGGCTGTAGGATACCGCTGAACAGAAGGAAGACATGTGTGCCGGGTCGGCCTTGTCCCCCCAGGCCACAGTCACAGGGCTGGACGGTGCAGTGGATGCCACGGCACCCACCCAGGCCCTCCTCCAGGACCGAGCACTCACCAACCAGCTGCCCAGCGTGTCGGCCTGTGAGGCCCACAGCCTCCTGGAATCATCCTCCGGGAAGACCCCTTGGAGGAGGGCATGGCCACCCACTCCAGTATTCGTGCCTGGAAAACCCCATGGACGGACGAGCCTGGTGGGCTGCGATCCATGCGGTCGTGAAGAGTCCAACACGACTGATGGGACTCAGCACACGAAGGAGCCCCCGCACCCGAGCTCGCGGCCCCTCGTCAGAGCGGCCGTGGCCAGTGCCTGGTTGATGTTGGGTCCCCTGCCTCCCTCTGGGGTTGACACTAAAGGAACGTTTGGAGCCCAGAGCCACTCCCAGGACCCACTGGAGCCTCTGCAGCCACGGCATCCTCGCCTGGCTTCTCTCCCGCTTCCCGGGAAAGGCGCGGTGGGTGAGTGTCCACGTCGGGGGCCCTTTCCGAGGACCCTGATCTAGGGCACCGTGGAACCCGTGGGCAGGACGCCAACCCCCCCAGACACAGGAGGTGCCACAGGTATGAATGCTGCCCTGGGAGGGGGCTGCCAGCGCCCCCATCCCCTGCCCCCCACCCCCCAACTCCCACTCCTTTCTCCACCGCCCCTCCTCCCCGCACGTCGATCCATCATGAGCAGAAAAGCTTCACTTCACTCAGCTGCAGCTGTGTTCCTCTGGGCGACTCAGATGAAAGAGGGGGAAAGACAGCTTTTTTTTTTTTTTTTTTTTTTGGTAAACACGTGGAGTATTTTCTCCTTGGTCACATTCTTTGAGTCACTCTGGATGCGCTGACTCCAAGCAAGGATTCCTGCCTGCCTCCGGTGGGGATGGCCGGGGAGGCTGCGTTCCACAGAGCAGGGCTGCTGGAATGCGGCCGGGTCGGCCTGGGGAGGGGTGCGGACTCCGGCCAGGGCCTCGGGAACGAGCAGCGTCAGTCCTGTCCCCGAGGGAGACGCTCCCGGGTCTGGACTGGGACCTGCTGAAGTGAGTGTTGGCCGGGTGACGGCTGCTCAGACGCCACCTTTGGCTCCCTGTGGTCCTGGGGCTGAAGCCTGGGGCCTGGGGCCTGCCAACCTCTGCCCACGGAAGGGTCTGGGAGGAACTGCTTCTCGGGGACAGACAACCCTCACCGCAGACTCGTCTCTTTCTTGACTTGTCTCTCGCACACTCAGAGCACACGTGTCACAACCTCCCGTGCAAGCTCGGTGCTCTGGGGCGCGGACTGTGGCCCCAACTGAGGCAGTCAGGTACCCCCAGCTATAGGGTGCGGGGCAAGGAGGCTGATGCGAGTGAGCGGAGCCACAGAAATGTGTTCCTCCTGACTTCTGACATCACTTGGCCTTGGCGTTTGTTCATTCATTCACCCATCGTTCAGTCGCTGAGTCGTTGTCCAACTCTTTGCAACCCCATGGATGGCACCCCGTCAGGCTCCTCTGTCCGTGGGATTTTCCAGGCAAGAAGGCTGGAATGCGTTGCCATGCTCTCCTCCAGGGGATCTTCCTGACCCAGGAGTGGAACCTGCGTCTCCTGTATTGCAGGCAGATTCTTTACCGCTGAGCCACCAGGAAGGCTCATCCATTCGCCCACTCACTTACTAATTTCAACTTTCTAGCACGTGTTCTTGAATCCCTGCCCCAGGCAGGCCTGAGGTCGGTGACCGGGCGGCAGAAAGAGGCCAGGCCCCACTCACCAGAAGCTGACGTCCTGGGCGGGGAGGCGGCCGTGCCCCCGACTGTCACACGGGCACAAGGCTGACGCTGACCTCCCCCGCTGGCAGCTCTGAAGAGGAGTGCCTGCTGGCCCCTCCTGCGCTCACGGACCCCCAGCAGCGGCCCCGGCCCCGCCACAGCCCGACTGGAAAGTGCTTGCAAGACAACGGGAGCAGCTGAGTCGGGTGGGCTGTTGTGCAGTATGGAGGGGTTGTTCTGGCTGCTCCAGGTTTGGGGGGGCTTGGGGAGGACCCTGGGACAATGACGATGGCTGGTGGCCAAGTGCTGGCTCCGTGGGTTCCTCGTCCCCCTCCTCCACCCCCGCGGTCGCTGCCGCCTCTTTGGCCTCATCCGCACCGCCTCTGTTCACCCTGATCACCCTAGGTTCCTTGCGGCTCCTCCCCACACTCCCGGCATGCTCCTGCCTCAGGGCCTTTGCACGGCCTGCTCTCTCCACGGCTCCCACCCCTGCTTCTTGGGGGCCTTAGGCTCAGATCTCACCTTTGCCAGGACTCTCCCTGACCCCTGCCCTGGTTCGTCTTGCTCCCCGCGGACATCGGTATCTGACATAGCACACATTGCTTTCCTCGGCTTCTCTTGTTTGCCACGGGAATGCCACCTGCCCGAGGGCAGGGACTCAGTCTGTCCACTCCTGCCACAGCCCCGGCACCCAGACTGGCATCCAGAGCAGGCCTGGTGCTCAGTAACTGAGGGAATGGCTGAGAGCAGGCCCGGCTGGAGTTGAGGGGTGAAGAAACGACCCCTGAGCAGACATGGGACGAGGAGGGCCAGGCTGGGCGCAGAGGAGGAAAGGGCAGGTCGGGTGGAGAGAACAGCATGGGCGAAGGCCTGCATGGAAGGGAGCCGGGGGAGCCCCAAAATGGGGAGGAAGCCGTTGGTCTAGCTGCATGGCCGCCCGCCTCCCACGGGACAGGGACTTGGCATTGCAGTGGTTCCCTGCGGCCACCATGTGGAGGACAGACCCAAGCAGATGCGGGGAGGAGGAGGACGCAGCTCAGCCAGGGGCAACTGCAGAGGGAAGCCAGGAGCAACTGCAGAGGGAAGCCAGGAAGCAGAGATGCTGGAGAACTGCTTGCCTCCCTCCAGGGGAGCCCCCACAGACCGAGCCTGTGTCCATGGCACCTGCTGGGCTGTGCTGCCCCAGCCAGCCCCGCAAAGAGGCAGGGCCAGAGCACCCAGGGCACAGGTCCTGCCTGCGTCCGTCCAGACCCTCCTTCTGTCTTGACCCAGAGACCTGGGCTCTTTCAGGGATGGCTCCAAAGAGGATGGACTTCAAGAACGTGTGGTACCTGGGCACAGGACGGTGGAACACTCAGAGACGAGCGTCCTCACAAAACCTGTGCACACGTGTTCATGGCAGCACTGCTCCAGCAGCCAGAAGGTCAAACAAGCCAAACGGCAGCATCGGACACACAGATAAACAAGACGTGGTCTGGACCACAGGGGCGTGTTACGCAGCCGTAAAAAGGGACAGAGTGGAGACCTCCCTGGTGGTCCACAGGCTGAGACTCTGAGCTCCCAAGGCAGGGGGCCTGGATTCGATCCCTAGTCAGGGAACTATATCCCACATGCTGCAACTAAAAGGATCCCGCACTCCACAGTGAAGATCGAAGACCCACGTGCCGCCCCTAAAACCCGGCGAGGCCAAAAAAATTTAAGAACGGTGTTTCTAAAGGGGTGAAGTGCCGACACCAGCTACAACATGGAGGGACCTTGACAACGTGATGCTCGGTGACAGAAGCTAGACCCTAAGGTCATGTACTATAACGATTCCATCTGCACAAAAGGGCCTAGATAGGGGAATCCGTAGAGACGGGAAGCAGACTGCTGGCTGCCTGGGGCTGGGGGACGGGGGAGCGAGGAGCTACCACGGACGGGCGCGGGGGTTCCTTTCGAGGAGTAGAGAGTTCTAGAATGGACTGTGATGCCGGGAAGCCCTCTGTGTGCACTTCGCACCAGGCCGCTCTGAACCACTCCAACCCTCGGGGCCTCGGCACCTGCGCTTCCCTCTGCCGGCAGCACCCTTATCGGGTCCTCATCCGTCCTGTCCAGGAGGCATTCAGAGAGGCCCGAGGGGCTCAGCAAGCATTTGCAGAGTGAATGAGTGAGTGAATGAATGAAAGAATTAATGATTGAGTGAGTGAATGAACGACGGCACCCTGGCTCGGGAGCCCGGATGGCCTTTTCCTTCATGGTGGGGTCTAACAGACAGGCCCCTGACTTAGTCCGCAGAAGACCACACTGAAGCCCCAGGGGGCAGCTTTGGGACCGAGGACAGAGGAGCGGACTCCCCAGGGTACTGGGACAGGGCCCAGGCCCTGCTGCCTGGCACCTTCTGTGCCCTTGGCCACGCCCAGATGAAGGGCCTGGACCCCTGCGAGGTCCTGCCTGGGTGGCCAGGCACGGCTGAAGCCCCGTGAGCGCCCCCGTCCCGCAGCAGAAGCGCCCTCTGCGTCGGCATCCAGGCGGGCGGGTGGGCCCGGCCTGCAGCCCCTGCTGCCCAGCAGCCAGCCCTGGGGCCACGTCGTGGGGACACCTCCCCTGAGATTGCCTCTTTCCTGTCCCTGCAGGAGGCAGGTTTTTTCCAGGCCGACAAGAGGGAAAAACAGCCCGGGTCATCTCTGTCCCAGGGCAGTTTCCAGCAGCGGTGGGGGGCTCTCCCCTGCCAGGGGCTGGGCGTGGTGCAGGGAGAGCCGGCTCCTTACTGCTCTATGGTGCTGGGTGACCAGGCACAAACGAAGCCCCCAAACACCCCTGCCCCAGAGCAGAAGGTCCCTTTGAGCTGGTGTCCAGGAGGGCTGTTGGCACAGGTGGGTGGCCCCGTGTGCCTGCAGGAGTTCAGGAGGACCAGGAGGTCCATTGAAACCGTGTCACACCAAGGCCCTGGTGCTCTTATGGCAGAGAAGAGAGGCATCAGTGTCCTGACTTGGAGCTCCAGCTCTGCTGCATCCTGGCCGAGTGATCGGGGGACAACATTTAAAATCCCTGAGCTTGGTTCAACAAGAAGGAACAACAGCAGAGACCACAGCTGGGGTAGGGCCCCGAGGGGCCCGCCTGCAGCAGGGAGCTGGAGGAGGGGACCTTGGCACGTCTGCAGGACTGTTTATTCCCTGCAGAGGATGCCAGCCAGCCCGGAAATGCAGGCAGTGATGCTGGGTTCTTCCTGGTTGGCCTGGGGGCAACTCCCAACTAAGAGTCTTTGGGGATGGAGTGAACGTCCAGGAGGGAGTGAGTGCCCTGTCACCAGAGATATTCAAGCCAGACTGAGATCTGTGCCGTCCAAGAGAGGAGCCCCCTGCCACACAAGCATCTGAACTGGGGCTAGTCTGAACAGAGATGTGCTCTAAGTGTAAAGTGACGGCCAGATTTCAAAGACTCATTATGGGAGGAGGGCAGGAAGAAAAGGTGAGTCACCCCCCACCCCGTGTTTTCATAATGCACACGTGCTTAGTCACTTCCATTGTGTCTGACTCTGTGGGACCCTCTGGACTGTGGCCCGCCAGGCTCCTCTGTCCATGGCATTCTCTAGACAAGCTTACTGGAGTGGGCTGCCATTTCCTCCTCCAGGGCATCTTCCCGTCCCAGGGACTGAACACGCGTCTTCTCTTGCATCTGCTGCATTCATTGGCAGGCGAGTTCTTTCTTCCTAAGGCCACCTGGGCAGCCCACTTTCAAACTGATTGCATATGAAATAAATGACCGTATTTTGGACATATTAAAGATATTATTAAGTTTAATGTCATCCCCTCTTATCTTTTTGATAGGGCTACTAGAAAATTGAAATTACATATGTGGTTCATATTAGTTTCTCTTGGACAGCGCTGGTCAGAGTCCCTGAGCTGTACCTCCATACACCCCTCAGGTGATATATGTGCGAATGAAAATCTGAGGCTCCCTGCAGGCGCCTTGACCCAGGGTCTTGGGGACTGAGAACGAACAGCCTGAAGTCCAGCCGTGTTCCGTAGGATATTAAATAATCGATCCCTTGGCCACTGAGCCACACGCTTGGTCTGTAGTGTCCTTTCTGCCAGCTGGCTCTCACCAAGAACACACAAACTTTCAAGAGAAAGGGGTAGTTAAGCGGGGACTGGGCTCTCCTTGAAACGAGCCATGTCCCAAATCCACCATGCGCTGGCATCCTGTGGCTTGGTGAAAAAGTCACTCAGTCATGTCCGACTCTTTGTGACCCCATGGAGTATACAGTCCATGCGATTCTCCAGGTCAGGATACTGGAGTGGGTAGCCTTTCCCTTCTCCAGGGGATCTTCCCAACCCAGGGATCGAACTCAGGTCTCCTGCATTGCAGGTGGATTCTTTACCAGCTGAATCCCAAGAGAAGCCCAAGAATACTGCAGTGGGTAGCCTATTCCTTCTCCAGGAATCTTCCCAACCCAGGAATCAAACCAGGGTCTCCTGCACTGCAGGTGGATTCTTTACCAGCTGAACTATTAGGGAAGCCATGTAACTTGGTAAAGGCTGGGAAATAATCTCAGCAAACAACTGAAAAATGGATCTGCATGTTTAAAAAAATAAATAAATAAAACACGTAACCAACTCTCCCTAAATTCCTCCTCCTTTTTCTCTCTGAAAACTTGGCCCCGAGGTGTTCAACGGCACTAAATATAGAACTGGTGAGCAAGTGAATCACTCGAGGTGCCGGGGCCCAGGGCTGTTTCACGGTGGAGCTGTAAACCACGGAGAGCTGGGCGCTGGAATAAAAATGCCAACAGGCCTCCAGGCCAGGGGAAGAACAGGGCTGAGACCTGCCAGGGGAGCGGGCAGGGCGGGGCCCCTCTACACGCAAAGCAGCCTAGGCTCAGAGTCTGCCCTTGGTTTTCTGCGACAGAAGCTGTGCCACACATACTCCTTCCAGGGCCCAGGACGTGCCCGTTGCCCCCATCCCAGACCCCAAGCACACCGCCTGGGAGCCCACCCCCTGTCTCCCTCAGTCAGTGAGCAACACTGGCCTCTTGGCCTTAAATTCTTACACTCACCGTTCCCTCTGTCTGGGATGCTGTTCCCCACGTGGCTCACTTCCTGACCTCCCATTCAGCAGAGGCCTGCCCTGACTGCCTAATAGAAAATGCTCCCCCCCACCTCCAGTCATCTCTGCCTTCTCACCCTGCTCTCCCTTCTCATCACAGCACTCATTACATTGACAGTTGAGTCTATATATATGTGATTATTTGTTTATCCCCTGCTTTCCCTCTGGAATGTCAGCTCCATAATGGCAAGTACCATTTAATCCCAGAGCTTAACACAGTACCAGACACAGAAATAGGTGCTTGATAAACATTTGTTGAAAGAGTGAACGCATGGATTTCCATCCCTTTCTTTCAGCTGGTCTTGTGATCTCACTGGGATAATGTCCAACTTGCCAGCGGTGAGCTCAGCTTTTCATGCGTCCTTTCAACACAGCCTCCTTCCGAATAGCTATCCATCCATCCATCCAACTGTCTATCCATATAACTCTTCATCCAAACATCCTTCCAAATAGTTCCTATCTATCTTTACTTCCCTGGTGGCTCAGTGGTAAAGAGCCTGCCTGCAGTGCAGGAGACCCCAGTTCAATCCCTGGGTCAGGAAGATCCCCTGGAGAAGGAAATAGCAACCCAGTCCAGTATTCTTGCCTGAGAAATCCCGTGGACAGAGGGGCCTGGTGGGCTACACGGGGTGGCAGAGTCAGACATGCCTGAGTGACTAAACCACAGCCACCACCTACCCTTCCAAACATCTATCCATCCATCCGCGTATCCATTCACCTAACCATTTCCTAATAAGCACCCATCTAATCATAAATGTAGAACTGGGGTGCAAGTGAACCATGCCAGGGGACTGTGGTTATTATTCATCCATGTCTATATCCATGCCATGCCTATATGATTCATCCATCCAACCAGCCATTCAACCACCCACCTAACTATCCTTTAACGTCTGTCCATCTAATCACACATCTGTCCACTCATATGACCGTTCATCTCACCATCCTCCCAAATACAACCTATCATCTATTTATCCATCCAACTACCCATATACAGAACTGATGCTTTTGAAGTGTGGTGTTGGAGAAGACTCTTGAGAGTCCCTTGGACTGCAAAGAGATCCAACCAGTCAATCCTAAAGGAGATCAGTCCTGAATATTCATTGGAATCACTGATGTTGAAGCTGAAACTCCAATACTTTGGCCACCTGATGTGAAGAACTGACTCATTGGAAAAGACCCTGACGCTAGGAAAGATTGATGGCAGGAGGAGAAGCGGGTGACAGAGGATGAGATGGTTGGATGGCATCACCGACTCGATGGACATAAGTTTGAGTTGGTGAGCTTGAGTTTGAGCTCTGGGAGTTGGTGATGGACAGGGAGGCCTGGCGTGCTGCAGTCCATGGGGTCGCAAAGGGCCAGACACGACTGAGTGACTGACCTGAACTGATCCACATATCCACCTGCCCAAATGCTCAGTCTCCCACCCACCCAAACCAGCTCCCAGACGCTGGGACCTCCTCCTGCCAGGACCCACAGTCTCCACCCTCCTTCACCGCATTCAGCTCGTGCTGCCGTGGTATCACGCGGTAATTCACTATCCCCTCTGCTGTTGGAACACCAGCGCCTCGGAAGCACAGGCTGTGCCTTCCCTCTGCTCTCCGGCTCCTGACAGAGGGCTGGCACATAGGAGACGCCAGGGAATGTTCGCTGAATGAGCAGATTTTTCTTTTCCCCATATTTGTTTTGCACTTTGTACTCAACTGTGAGCTCCCTGATGGCCAAGGCCATAGTCATCTGCTGCTAAAATCTCGCATCTGACACAAAAAAGGTGTGTTATCCGTACTGAGTGAATGAGTCAGTGAATGCACATGAGAGAAGAACTAGGGCAAGAGTAGAGATTCTGGAGCCATCCTGCCTGCAGGCAGATCCTGGCTATTTTTTTTTTTAGCATATGACCTTGGGTGAGTTAATGAACCTCTCCGTATCTCGGTGTCCTCATTTGTAAAAGGGAGATCACAGTACTTCCTTCCTCAGTCAGAAGGAGAGAGACAAACACCGCATGACATCACCTATACGTCCGATCTAAAACAGGGCACACATGAGCCCGTCCACGAAGCGGAGACGGACTCGCAGACGAATAACGGCCAAGGCTGCCAAGGGTCGGAGGAGGGAAGGGTTGGAGTTTGGGATTAACAGACACAAACTGTTATATACAGGAAGGAGAACAAAAAGGGCCCTACTGTGTAACGCA
Source organism: Tragelaphus eurycerus (assembly GCA_935064755.1). Taxonomy (NCBI): domain Eukaryota; kingdom Metazoa; phylum Chordata; class Mammalia; order Artiodactyla; family Bovidae; genus Tragelaphus; species Tragelaphus eurycerus. The sequence continues at coordinate 76,506,115 of CAKXYN010000001.1, read as the reverse complement.
GGGAACTATGTCAATGTCCTGTGATAAACCATAGTGCAAAAAGAATACGAAAAAGACTATGGGTATATGCAAGCTAATGACTCTACTCTGCAACAGAAATTAACACAACATTGTAAATCAACTACAGTATTTTTAAAAATAGTGCCTCACTAGGCTCTTATGAGATTTTTATGACTCAATATACATCAAGTACTTAGAGCAGAGCCTGGAGGAAGATAAGGGTGGGCTTCCCAGGTGGCGCTAGTGGTAAAGAACCTGCCTGCCAATGCAGAGATGCAGGAGACGAGGGTTTGATCCCTGGGCTGGGAAGATCCCTTGGAGGAGGGCATGGCAATCCGCTCCAGGATTCTTGCCCGGAGACTCCCATGGACAGAGGAGCCTGGTGGGCTACAGTCCACAGGGTCGCAAAGAGGCGGACACGACTGAAGTGACTTAGCAGACACAAGCACTCACACAGGTGGAACAGAGTGAGCAAAGGGAAGGAGGAGATGAGGTCAGAGGGTCCCCGGGGTCTGGGTCGTGTTTGTGAAGACTTCAGCTACTGCTCTGAGCAAGTTGGGAGCTGATGTAAGGTTGGGAGTGGAGAGTGGATAAGGTAACTTACATTTGAAGGGCTCCGCTGGTGGTGCAGTGGTTTAAGAGGGCGCCTTGCAATGCCAGGGACATTGGTTCGATCCCTGGTTCAAGAAGACTGCACGGAGCAACCAAACCCACAGTGCGCCGCAACTGCTGAGCACTCCCTCCAGAACCCGTGAGCCCCAAGGATGGGGGCCCACGTGTGCCTAGAGCCCATGCTCTGCAGCGAGAGAAGCCACGGCAGTGAGAAGCCTGCGCACCCCAACTGGAGAGTGGCCCCCACTTGCATCTAGAGGAAGGCCACACGCAGCAACGGAGACCCAGCACAGCCCCAAATAAATCAATAAATATTTAAAAAAAAAAAAAAACCTTCCATTTGAAGAGGCTGCCAGGCATGCTGGCAGCAGAGAGACGCGTTAGGAGGCTGCTGTACTACGCCAGGGAGGAGGCGATGGGGTGTGGACAGTGAACACCATGCATGAAGGCAGAACCTGACGTGCCAGATGAAGGGAGTGGCAGGGGTCGGGACCAAGCCCAGGTCTGGGGCCCGGATGGTGGGGAGGACAGGGCTGCTCCCCCGGAGTGGGTGGGTGGGTGGAGGCAGGAGCATGTCTGTGGGAGAAGCAGCCACAGTGAGGGCTGGGCTGGGTGGGCTCCGGGCCACCAGACCCCCTGGAGCGGGGCGGGGGTAGCTAAGGCTCAAGTCTGACAGACATCTGGGCAGGAGTGAACTCCACAGACAGCTCTGCAGCTCCTGGATTGTGGTGGTGCCTGGGTACCGCTGGGAGGGCTGGGAAGGCTGGGAAGGGCTGGGGCAGAGCTCTCCTGGGAGCGCTGCTCTGACACCCCCAAGAGGCCCAGGGGGACCTCACCTGTCACGGAGCGGGTAGGGCTCGTGCAGCAGGCTCTATCCCTAGCGACCCCCTCTCCTCTGACCAGTGAAGTGACCAATCTCCACGAGTTCCCGCACACCTCCTCCCCAAGTCCTCAGCGGGCCACGCAAATGGTCCATGGGAAACACGGAGCTTCAGAGCTGCAGCTGCTGCTGCTAAGTCACTTCAGTCGTGTCCGACTCTGCGACCCCATAGACGGCAGCCCACCAGGCTCCTCCATCCCTGGGATTCTCCAGACAAGAACACTGGAGTGGGTTGCCATTTCCTTCTCCAGGGGATCTACTCGACCCAGGGATCCAACCGGGGTCTCCTGCACTGCAGGGGGATTCTTTACTGTCTGAGCCACCAGGCGGCTTTGCAAATTATAAAGTGTTTTACAAACATTGTTAGAATCATTATTATTTCAAAATACTACCAATCCTTCCAGGTCTAAAATACACACACACACACACACACACGACTCACAGAGATACACACAGATACACACACACAAACACACTAAGAAGAGACGCAGAGAGGGCGGGCAGAGCGTGGGCTGCAGAGGCAGGCGGCTGAGAGGGAAGTTTGCCTCTGCCTTTTCTGCCTGGGCGACCTCAGTCCCCCCTTATCCACCTGTGCCTCCACTCTCGCCGTCTGTAAAATGGGGGAAACAGCACCCTCCCCAGGGGGCCAGGGGCTCATTTATGGAGACCAGCGGTGCTAGGCCAACACACGGTGAGACAGACCTTGCAAGGGGCGCACTGAGCAGCGGAGGCTGGGCTGGCCCTGTCCACCCCCAGTGGGCCCTGCCTGGTCCGCCCCCTCCCCGCAACGTCCCCGGGTGGCCCTGAGGTCAGGTGAGCCCCCGACCTGCGGCAGCCCTCGAGCCGGGGCCTCGGCTGGCGGTCTGTGAAATGGAGCTCACGAGGACCACCCCCCTCCCAAGGTGGCCAGGACGGTGAAACGGACGCCCTCGTGTAGACAGAGCACAGGACTCGCGTCGCGAAGGCGCGCTGCAGGGGGAGGGGCTTGAAGAAGCCCTTTGTCAGCCCAGGGGTCCTTCTGGGGGACACGACAGCACCTTGATCGCTCCTCAAGGGACACACGTGTGTCAGAATCAGGGCAAGCGACACTGCCGCCCGGGTGCCAAGTCCTCCACTGCGCCCCCACTCCGCTCCCCCGGCCTGGGCAGATTTGATAACACCCGGAGTCCCACTCCCCCCGCAGAGCACAAAGGCGGCAATTGTCCCTGGTGGGCGCCTTTTGACTTGGTCTCGCCGCGCTGAAATCGAGCCCCTTCTGCTGCGCCCCACCTGGGAGGCCTCACAGGGCCTCGCCAGGCCGCCCCCTCCCACCGTGGCCAGTTTCAAATGCGTGTCCCCCCACCCCACCCCTGGAGGGCCCGCAGCCACGCTGGGGATGCCTTCCAAGGGAACCGCCACCCACAGCCCCTCTGCAAGGCCCTGTCCTGGGCTTGCAGGGGCCCAGAGAGGCAGCAGGATTGCGCCCCTCGCTGCCAGACCTTTCCATGTCCCCCGAGAAGTGACACAGAGGTGTGAGCCCAGTGTCTGCCACCCCAAGCCAGCCTGTCCACCGGGCCTTCCTGCCCGAGTCACAAGCCATATGGCCACCTAGCCCTGGAAACGCAGACTGAGGGCCATGCTTTGTCTTACTCATTGGCAATGAATTCAAACTTCAGCAGCCACTCGGAGCCTGTGGCAGGCACGCTGGACAGCAGGGCTAGGAGCCCTTTCAATGCCTCTGCTCTTCCAACCCTCATAATACGAAGCTGTCGTCAGAGGGAGACGCTGTGGCACAGAGAGGCGTGTTAAGACGCCCAAGGTCACATAGGCCGGAAACAGGAAAGCTGGGCACCATCTCCAGAGCCCAGTCCCCACAGCAGGCCAAGCCAGCCTCAGCCCAGCCCCTCAGTTCCACGGCTTTGCGCAGGAAGGTGGGGACAGGCCCTTGCAATGCCCAAGCCCCCCAGGACCCCTTCTGGATAGCGGGAGTCACACTGAGGTCGCCCCACCTTGCTGAGTGCACCCACTGGGCGCTGGCCTCCAGGGTGGGCTCTTGAGGTGCTGAGGTGGTTCTCACGCCTGCCCAGAGAGACGAGGGGAGTTGGCAGGGGGGACAGGATGGGGGTCCCTGGCCAGCTTCCCTAGGCTGAGCCAGCCCAGAGGTCCCACGACGGCAGGAGGTGTGCTGAGTCCTGGCACAGGCCTGGGTAACCCTGGCACCTCCTCGTCCAGCTCCTATACCCCCAGGACGGTCCAGGCCCCTCTCCTGCTGGCGATGGACAATGGGCACAACTTCCTCTCCACATGGCCCAGGAGAGTCCTCTCCCAGGACGAAGGCAGGGCTGCCCCAGTGCTGCAGCGGCCAGGACAGGAGAGGACAGGAGGTGCCCGAATAACCTACGAGCCCCAAACCTCAGACACTGGGGCCTTCTGGGGGGGTGGGGGCCCCAGAGCATCTGAGGTGCCCCAAACAGGGGACTGGAGAATCTCAGGATAACATCTTGGAACCACGGGATGGAAGAACTGGGGAGAAACGTGTCTAGGTCCAAGAGGTCCTGGGGCAGGAGAAGCTGTCAGAGGTTAAGAGCCGGATCCAGAGCCAAGGCAGCGCCTGCCTGCTGTGTGGCCTGGGTTGCGTCTTGACCTCTCTGGGCCCGTTTCCCCATTTGTAAGATGGAGACGACAGCAGAGAACGGCAGCCTCACGGGACCCATGGGGATGAAGTCAGCGAGAACGCGGAACCCGGCTCCCACCTTCTCCCAGCAACCAGGCACCTGCCTTCCGGCTCATCCCATCATCAGAGCTGCGACCGGCAGCCTCCTCCCAGCCTCCTCTGCCTGGTGGGCCTGCCGCCTGCCTCCCCACGCGCCCACCCTGGGCCCCTCGCTGACGAGGGGACAGTGACAGCCTCCCTGAGGTCACCCGCCTCAGGCTGAGGGCCTAAGTTCCTCCCAAGACCTCTGGGCCTGCCTGTGCCTACCTGGTCTGGGCTGGGAGGGGGGCTCTCAGCAACCCAGGGCTAAGCGGGGTGCTGAGGACCAGGCCCCGTGGAGCTGGGGGCCCGGAGACATCTCCCTTCTCCGGGGGAGGGCTGGGGCTGCCCCCGCCCCCCATCGCTTCCCTGCCCCTCCCAGTGCTATCGCCACGGCAGCTTCACCCACCGGACCTGGCTGTGCCCTGCCCTCGCTGTGTCACCACGGAGAATTGGAAAAAAGCCCTCAGGCCTCCCGGGCATCCTCCCCCCGGGCCCCCACGGGCTCCGTTCCAGCCCCTCCTCGCGGCTTCCGCTCTGGACCTGCCTGACTCCTTCCTCTGGGCCTGCATGTCCTGGCCTGGCCATCCCTGCAGGCTGTCCCCGGGGACCTCCCAGCCCCATGGCAGCACCCCATCCAGCCCACCCCCTGCTTTGGCCGGTCACAGGGTAGGGAGGGGTTGACATAGCAAGGGGGTGCTGAGCTGGGCCTGGGCGCACATCCTGCCCCCCACCCCCGCTGCATGTGGCCTCGGCACAGTCTCTGGGATGAGTCTCTCATTTATTAAATGGGCACAGTTCTCAGTGCCGTCTGGAGACCAGGGCAGTAGAGGCTGGGGACCAGAGTAGGAGCTTCGGTTTTTGAGTTTTACTTCATGACAGATAGGTTATAAAAATATTTAAAGCTATGTGTGTATGTTAAGTCGCTCAGTCGTGTCTGACTCTCTGAGACCCCATGGACTGTAACCCTCCAGGCTCCTCTGTCCATGGGATATCCCAGGCAAGAAACCTGGAGAGGGTAGTCATTTCCTTCTCCAGGTGGTCTTCCCAACCCAGGGATCGAACCTGGGTCTCCTGCACTGCAAGGCAGATTCTTCACCATCTGAGCCCACCAAGGAAGGCCCCCTCCAAGAGGCAGATTCAAATGTAAAACTACAAAGCTTTTAGAGAAAAAAAAACGGTAAAATTTTCAGGACTGCGAGCTCTGCAGAGAGTTCTCTGCACAAAATCACTATTCGTAAAAGGGAGAACTGATAAATTAGACCTTATTAAAATTAAAAACTTCTGCTCTGCAAAAGAATCTACAAAAAGGAGGAAAGGACAAGCATAAACCAGAGCAGGAGGCACCGCAAACCGTGTGTCTGACAGACTAGCATCCAGAACATACAAGCAATTCTCAAAACTCAGCAGCAAGAAACCTAATCAAATCAGAAACGGGCATGAGGCACGAAGAGACATTCCCAGGGAGAGGATGCTCATTTAGCAAATACACACATGGAAAGACAGTCCATGTCACTAGTGATGAGGGAAACAGTCATAACCACAGCGAGGACCTGCACCCACCTCTCAAATGGCAGAACCGAAAGCCAGTGGCAACTCCCAGTGCTGGGGAGGATGCAGCCAGACACGCTCCCTGGCACAGCTCGGGCGGCCACCTAAGACCACACAGCCGCTCTGCCAGAGGGCAGCCCTTCCTCACAAAGCTCAACACGCAGCCACGGCACCAACCCCAGAGACCTGGAACTGTGCATTCACGCCAAAACCTCTCCACCAACGTTCACAGCCTCGTGTGCCCCAGCCCCCACCCGGAAACTACCCAGACAGCCCTGAATGGGGGGAGGGGCTCCATACCGTGAAACCAGACTCCGTCATAGAAAGGAACAAACTCTCCATGGACACAACAAGGTGAATGAATCATGAGGTGATTATGCTGAGCTAAAAAAGCCAATGCCAACTGGTTACCTACTGTGTGATTCTATTTATATAACAACCTTGAAAAGATAAAATGTGGAAATAGACAGATTAGTGGCTGCCAGGGGCTAGGAAGGCCATAAAGAAGGCTGAGCGCCGAAGAATTGATGCTTTTGAACTGTGGTGTTGGAGAAGACTCTTGAGAGTCCCTTGGACTGCAAGGAGATCCAACCAGTCCATCCTAAAGGAGATCAGTCCTGGGTGTTCATTGGAAGGACTGATGCTGAAGCTCTAATCCTCTGGCCACCTGATGCGAAGAGCTGGCTCACTGTAAAAGACCCTGATGCTGAGAAAGATTGAAGGTGGGAGGAGAAGAGGGAGACAGAGGATGAGATGGCTGGATGGCATCACTGACTCCACAGACACGAGCTTGAGCAAACTCTGGAGGACAGTGGAGCACAGGGAAGGCTGGTTTGCTGCAGTCCACTTTGTCCGAGGCGAAGACAGGGACAGGACTGAACAAGGGCTGAGGAGGGTACAAGGAGGGAGGGAAGCAGCTCCGGCTGCCAAAGGGAAGCGCAGGAATCCTCGCCACAGAATGTTCCGTGTCCTGACCGTGCCGACCCACACCTGGCTGGGATGCGTGTTAATTTTATGAGCTGCCGGGGAACACAGAGCAAAGGGCACGCAGGAGCCTTCTGAATTCTCACAACCGCACGTGGGTTGACATCTCAACATAAACATTTTAATGTAAAAACCCAAGAAATCCATTGACGTTTTACTGTGAGATATGCAATGAATACATGTTTGCTCTAAATATGCCCACACAACATTGGAGACACATTCGTACTGAAAACCCCTTCATTTCTTGAATTGGACTGGGAGGCCTCTTCTTTATCTGGCAACCCTAGGCCTGGGAAATCCCCCCAGGTGAGAGGAGACGCCTGGCACGTCACTCGGCAGTGCACACACGCTGCCTGAGCACTTATTGTGTGCCAGGCCCCGTTCTAGGCCCGGAGGAGACAGATGCAAACTCAGGCCGCCCCAGCCCTGTGGTGCCGATGTTGTAGTGGAAGGAGACGGGGGGACAGACACACTAAGTGTGTGCTTCATCACTCAGTCATGTCCGACTCTTTGCACACCTCTGCACCATAGCCCGCCAGGCTCCTCTGTCCAGAGGATTTTTCAGGCAAGAATACTGGCGTGGGTTGCCATTTCTTCCTCCAGGGGATCTTCCTGACCCAGGGGATCAAACCCACGTCTCCTGTGTCTCCTGGGTTGCAGGCAGATTCTTTACCCGCTGAGCCATTCAGGGAAGCCCCGAGCAGAGACGTAAAGAGCTGTGTGAATAAGATGAGTTACACGGTGGGAAGTGTGACAAAGAAAATAAAGCAGGACAGTGAACAGAACTGAGGTGGACAGATGGGTGGAAAGTCAGGGAGGGATTCCCAGGGAAGGGGACCTCTGAGCAGAGACCAGCAGGAATTAGCTACGCAGACATTTGAGGGAAGGGCATTCCAGACCAGGGAAACAGCATGTGCAAAGGCCCCGCGGCAGGAACACAAGCTTGGTGGACTCCCGGAGCATACGGCTGGGGACACAGCTGGTGTCCAGTCGGTCCTAAGCACCTTGTACTCCTCCCATCCCCTCACATCAGAACTAGAAGACCCTTCTGACACTCAAGGTCCCACCATGGGGGACAAGGAAGCCCTGGAGGGTCGGGGGTTTGCCCACAGCCACCCTTGGTCCACCTCCCTCAAGTTCCAGGTGGAAGCTATCACATCTGGAAAGGGAAGAACCCACAGGAGCACCAGACCTGGAGCCGGGAAGGACACGGAGGCCCTCAGAGGCCTCCCCAGAGCTCAGCCTGGGCAGCTGGCTGGCTCCGGGGCAGGCAGGACCTGGCTGGGCTCAGGCCCTCGGCGTGCCACCTGACCACTCCATCCGATCAAATATGCAAGTGGCCCTCAGGACAGCAGAGGGGAGCATAGCTAAGCAGCCTTATCTGGGCCCCGCCCCAGCCACCCGAGGCCAGCGCCCTGACGTCCCCTGGCTCCCGGGCCTTAGGGCAGGGTGGGAAGCCCGCTCCTGGGAGCACCCAGACCAGACGGGGCAGGGCAGGAAGGGACAAGACCGGCACCCTCGGCGGGCAGGGGCTGGGCAGGGACTGGGAGATGACTCCCGTTCGGGTGGAATTCCATCTCCCTGAGCTCACCTTCCTTGGAGCAAGCGGCACATTCCAGCGGGGCCAGCCCCATCCCAGCTGGGCCCCCATCCCCAGGGCTGCCTCCACGGGCCTCAGGCACCACACGCCCAGGGAGGGCCTCCAGAGCTCCTCTGCACGCATGGCACTTAATGTCCAGTGAGGCCTCGAAGGCACGCCCGGCCCGGTGCAGGAGCATCATGGAGGCACAGAGACTGACCCCCAGGCCCCCAGCAGAAGGCTGGCTCCAAGCGCAGCGATCAGGGACCATCCACAAGGCCCACCTCCCCATCTTCTGCCGCCCATACGTTCCTGCCCCAGTGACCGTTTCCCCAGGGCTGAGCCTGTCTCTGGGCCTTCCCAGTACAATCTTCAGGCTAGCTTGTCCTGCTAATACCCCAGGACGTCAGCTCTCACCTCCTGTTGGTGGCTCCCAGAAGTGGCTCCAACCAGGATCTCCCTCCAGGCATGCGCGATCCCTGGGCTTCCCCACCTGCTGCTCGTGGGCCCCCCACTCCCAAGCCCAAGAGCACCCTCATAACCATCACCTCTCACGTCCAGTCTCCCCCTGCCCCAGGGCCTGACTGCAGGGAGGTGGGCTCCCACCCATCCACCCAAGATGCAACCCAAGCTGGGTTCCCGCCCATTCTGGCCCCTAAACGGCAGTGGCCCCTGCCCACCCGTGGGCCTTACAGGGCTGGGGTACCCGCTGCCACCCCGCCCCCTGCACTCTGCTCCCCACCTGGTCCCAGAGACCTGCCCCCAGCACCCCTCCTGCACAGCCTCTGCAAGAACTGCCGGCCCAAGGGGGACGCTTTCTCCTGGGCCTACACTTGACCCCAGCCCCCTCTGCAGCCCCGTCACCCACGGGCCCCTCTCCCCACGTGTCTGCCCCAAGGGCCCATGCTTTTGTAGGACTTCATGCCCCTGTAGGGCTTTCCTGGTGGCTCGGATGGTAAAGAATCTGCCTGTAACTCAGGAGACCCAGGTTCAGTATCTGGGTTGGGAAGATCCCCTGGAGGAGGGCATGGCAACCCACTCTAGTATTCTTGCCTGGAGAATTCCACGGACAGAAGAGCCTGGGGGCTACAGTCCATGAGGTCACAAAGAGTTGGACACGACTGAGCGACCAACACGATGCTTTTACAGCGGCCGTGACTTCTCCCTGAACTCCCTCCCTCCCCTGACTTGTCCACGTGGAGGACTCCTAGGTATCCTTCAAAGCCCTGCTCAAGGGTCCCTCCTTTTGCCCCAGAGGTGTCCGGACTTGTCCTAGAAGAAACTGCTCCCGCCTCTGAGCCCCTACGAGCCTCCTGAACAGATGCGGGTCTCCTGCACCGTTTAGTCCGGAATCATCATTTTTGCTCCTCTACCCGCCTCTCTCACTAGACTGAGCACCTTGAGGGCAAAAGGAGTGGTGAGCTCATCCCCTCACAGCCCCAAAGGTGGAAAAGAGATGCAAAGCCGCAAAGATCCCAACACCATCCAGAGATTCCAACCCACCGCTTCGGACGCCTCGCTCCCTCCCAAAGACCTTGATTTCAAACCTAAAGTGTGAGAGTGTAAACATTAACATTCTACAGCTCCAACCTCAACAGTCTGCGATTTCAACCCCAAAACATGGTGACCCTAAAATTCCAAAGTACTGGTGCTGGGAAAAATTGAAGGCAAGAGGAGAAGGGACAACAGAGGATGAGATGGTTGGATGGCATCACCGACTCAATGGATATGGGTTTGAGTAAGCTCCGGGAGATGGTGAAGGACAGGGAAGCCTGGCGTGCTGCAGTCCATGGGGTCGCAGAGATGTGGACACAACTTGGCGACTGAACAACAACGAAATTCTGACAGCAACTCTGATTGGAACATCACATCTCCAAAGGATCTGCTGGCTCTGTCTTCTCGCCTGACCCCTCTGATTCAACACTGCTGACCACACAATTGCTCGGGACAGCAGGTCACGGCTGCAGGGGTGCCCACCGTCCCCCCAGCGCAGCCCCTCGGACACATCTGCAGGTGAAAGCCTGGCTCGGCGCCCACTGGAGCAAACTGGAGACAGGGTGGTCCCTGCGCATTATTCGTCATCAGTCAGCTGGGTCGGGGCGCCCCTGCGGCCCCAGGGCCACCCCTCATGGGGTCTGCCACAGCCCCGGCCCCCGGGACACACACCCCGCCCCCCACCCCCTTTCTCTTGCACTGGCTGCCAGCAAGCCCAGAGCTCCGTGGTCAGGTTGAGTCTTGTCTCCTCTCAGCAGGGGGAGGGAGCCGGCGATAAACACATCTGCGCCTCCTTCCAAGACACTCGGCAGGACTTCCAGTTCACCAAGACCTCCAGCTCCTCTGCACCTGGGGCCCACAGAAGCCTGGGGTGGGCAGAGTTCCTGGCTTGGGGTTCCATGCTTGCAGGCTGCAGGGTCCTGGGGGTCCCCCAACTGCGCCCCCGCAGCAAATGGAGGCTCATCACCCATGTGACAGATGAGGACACCAAAGCCCCCAGAGGGGTAGGCCCCAGGCTGAACCTCGGCTGCCTGGGGCTAGGCCCTGCTCCTGGCCACTGGGATCTGGGTCCGGGCACTTGGGGTGCCTCGGTTCTGGGGGTGAGGTGCCAGGCAGGGAGACCCCCTTCCTGCTGTGCTCCAACCTAGTGGCGTGGCCACTGCCCCGGGTAGCTGAAGGCTAGTCAGGACCCGCTCCAGGCCTCTGCTTGCACCCCCAAACCACAAAGCAGCTGCGCTGGGGGGTTGATCAGTGTGCACTGGGAGCCCCAGATTCTAGCTCTTTGCTCTGGAAAATATAGCATCTGGCTGAACGGCCATCCAGGAAGCCACCCTCAAGTGTCCTCTCAAACCAGAGTGGAGCTGTCCACCCCCAGGAATGGGAGCTTCCAGGTTAGGAGGGAGCCCATGACCTGTGACCTCAGCCCTAAGGAGTGCTCCGACCATAGCAAGTGGGTGGGACAGACTGCCCTGAGCAGGCACTCCCAACACAGGGCTGGACCAGAAGGGCCTTCAGTCCAACCCCCCACCCCACCATCATCACCTGCCCTGTGACTCACCATGGCCAGCTGGGAGGCTCTGACACAGCGGGAGGGACAGACAGCCGCTGGTGCCTCTTCCTTGTCCACCTGCAGGGAGCCTGGCTCCCCTCTGAGACGGGCGGGCCACCCCCAACATCGGTACCAGACAGCTCCCTCCTACGCCACACGTATGTACCGTCTGCGGTCACACCCACCCTGTGCTGAGGGCCAGCCGTGTGCCAGGCACTAGGAAGGGCTCCCCTGCCCCTCCCCCGTCCCTCCTCGCCCTGGACCGAGGACACTCCTACCAGCCCTGCTTCCTTCCCAGGAGGAGGAGAGCGGCAAGAGCCATGATCCGAACCCAGAGGGCCCACTGCTGGCCCACGCTGTGCAGAGGACGCCAGCCCACCAGCCAGACTCCAGGCTTCAAGTTCTGGCTTTGACCCTGAATAGCACATCAGTCAACCCTTCTGTGCCTCAATCTCTTCATCTGCAAAATGGGGTAACAGTGCTACCGTTCACAGGGATGCCGTGAGGACGAAGGGAGAAGACCGCTGGCCCCCAGACACGCTCGAGCAAAGCAAGGCGCCCTGGTAGCCAAACGGGCAGCGCCAGGCCCCCTCACCAGGACATGTGTTTGAGGCCCTGGAATAACCTTCTTTCTCTTTTTTCCTCTTGCACATTTTTCAAGAGTCACAGGTGACGACCAGTTTTAAAAACAAACAGCGAAAAAATGAAGTGCTTATGCATGAAAATCTGGGTCTAAAGCCAGAGACGGCGGCCACTCTGGGACACCCCGGACCGTCTTCCAAGCTGAGCCCAGACTCTCGGAGGGTGTGAGGAGACAGTGAAGAGGGGGTGATCTCCTCCATCATTTTCAGCTCCAGATCTTGGTTAAGCTGAACAAGGATGTGTTAGCAGCCCCGGCATGTACCCCAGGAGGATGACTTCTACTGAACTCATCTCGACTCCCGAGGCCCCCCCCAGCCCACAATCTGAGTTTTTAACAGCTGATTTTGTGGATTCCAGGACTAGAGTTCATATCCACCCCTTGTCCCATCTTGGTGAGTTACAATGTTCTAACAGGGACACAATTATTCAGCCTTGTGGGTAACTGACCAGTGTCATACCACACAGGACCCCAGACCCGCAGCGAATGGACTACGGACTCCAGGCGAACCAGGCAAGGACAGAGCCCCGTGCCCCATTGCCAGACCCCCAACCTCAGCTGTTAATGAAGAGGCCGTCTCGCGGCGCCTGCGCCAGGGCCGCCTGGCACCCCACCTCCCTCCCCAGCCGCCTACCTTCCGGCCTGCCTCATTATTGTGTAAGTTCATCAGAGTCCGGGCATTCTGCTTGATCTCCCGGGCATCCACAAAGACCTTGGCGAAGCCGATGCCGTAGCGGATGTCGGCAGAGCAGCCACCCCACTTCCAGCCCTCGTCCCGGTGGTACTGGCCCTGCTTCTCCTTGTCGCAGCCACAGTCGCTCAGGTTGCCCTGGGTGCAGGCCGCCGTGATGGCATGGGCCACGCCTGCGGCGATGATGGCGTAGGTGAAGGCGGCCTCCCGGCTCCCTGCGGGGACAAGAGCGGAAACACTGGGCTCAGGTCCGGGCGTCCCGGGTGAGGAGGCAGGCTGAGCTCTGCTGGGGTCCACCAAGACCAACCCAGCGCCCGTCCCTGGCCCCCAGAGCCCCCTATCACGTGCACCCCAGTTCAATCCCCAGTCACTGAACGCCCTGGGGAGTGGACGGGGGCAGCAGAGGAGGGGGGCACCTAGTTGCCTGGCCCCTGTGACGTCAGAGGAGGGACCCCCCCTCAGCATACCGATTACCACCCACACTCCACACTGATGTGGCTGCGTGCACAGCGTGCACACACACACACATGAGGCCCTGGCGACCGTCAAGCAGCACTTTGAACACCCGCAGTGTGCAAAGGCCCTGGAACCACAGGCCTGGACCGAAACCACAAAACATCAGTCTCTGCTCTGATACTTTCAGCCGCCGCCACCCTTCCCTGGGTCTCAGCCTCCCCCCATAAAGTGGGGACCCTAGGGACAGGAGATCAGAGTTTTTTACCGGTGTCTGATGGTGAAGAACACCTGCTATGAAACTGGGTCAAGCCTGCGAACATGAACAGAGAGTGACGGCTCTTTGCCACTTTGAGCCTTCAGGTAACTGATAAAAGCACCTTTTGCAAAATGCGGGCAAATGTATCCTTACACTTTAATATATATTTTATTGTTATTTTTTGAACAATAATGTTTAAATAGAACTACTTAATAACTCCACCAAATATAATAAAAGCAAAATTTTCAGTCAAAAAATAAGTAAAGATTAAAAAGGAGAGAGAGAGATGAGAGTCTGTCCACAGCTCTGGGCGCCCACTGGCCTGCGGCACCTGCCTGAACAGCAGCTCCTGTGCTCGGGGTCTTGCTCCTGCTGCGCCCAGGTCACCTGCGGTCTAGAGGTCCAGCCCACGAGACTGTGAGCACGTGCAGACAAGGCTGGGACCTGTGTCCTCAGTCTCCGTCTGACGCGGACATCAGAGCTGGGGGAGGGGAGAGGGACCGTCTGCAGGGACGGGAGGACAGGCCGGCATCGGGAAGCCAGGTCCTGGGGACCCCGCTCAAAGTGGCATCAAGTCCTCACTCTCCGTTCACTCTCACAGGCTTGAATCAATCGCGCAGCATGTGGGCTCCACCTTCAGACACCGTTCTAAACTCTGACCTCTTGTTCCCTGGGGTCCCCACGAGAAAGGCACTGTGGCGGGGTCCCCACCTTACAGGGGGGAGGCCGAGACCCAGCACTGAGGGGTCGCTTCCCCACACGCTTTCCCAGCTACGTGGAGATGGGGCCTGGCCAGGAGGGTGGCTGGAGGCCCCGTGCAAGGAGGTTACATGGGCCCAGCAGGAGGGTACTGGGGTGGTCAGCGGGGCACAAGGGTCCTGAATAGCTGGAGGGCAGGAGACAGAACCCAGTGGGGAGTCACTCGGGCTGGTGACGCAGCCCCCCAGCCCCTCTGGGTCTGAGAGCAGCACCGTCTGCCTAGGAAGGACAGGATCCCAGGCCCTGCGTGTGGTGTGGGCACTCAGAGCCAGGATGGGTGGGGGTCAGGGAAGCCCATGGAGGAAGAGGCTCTGCGGGCAGAGAAGCATTTCAGGGTCTGGGAGGAGGGTGACGGTGGCTGAAGCGGGGGCCAGGGAGGCGGAGGAGGCAGCGACCCCCAAGATGCTTCAAGCCCTGGGTCACTGTCACCTGAGTCAGGCAGGCCTTTCCTCATGCCCCCCTTCACTGCACAGCCCCCCACCCAGGCTGCCAGGACACGAGCACCCTGCCCCCCAGCCACCTTCCCCCGCCGGCCCCTGCTCCACCGACCCTGCAGACACGTAGGCCTGTCCACCTGCCGGACCCACTGCGTCACTGTGCCACGGCCAGACCCTGGCATTCTACGACAGCTCTGCTCACACAGGGGCTCCAGAGCGCGAACACCCAAGTCCAAACCCCAACTCGGCCATGCAGTGACCGCAACGCAGACAAGTTCCTCCTCGTCCTGAGGCTCAAGCTCTAGCTCATGCTACCGAGCACCAGACCCACAAGGAAACGACCCACGGGAGCAGACAGACGACAGCGAGGTCAGAGCCGCACAGACAGCAGAGAATCGCCAGGTGGAGGGAACACAGGGCGTGAGACGGGGAGGAGAGCCCCGTCCTGCCACTTTCTGGCTGTGTGGCCGCAGCCGGGTCACCTAACTGCTCTGTGCTCCAGGCCTCCACTACAAAATAGGAGAACGGCCACCCACTTTGTCAGGGAGGTTGAGAGGACTTGGCAGAATTAACAAAGAATTTAGCAAAGAGCCTGGCATGAGAAAGAAAGTGTGTGTTAGTTGCGTTTGACTCTTTGAGACCCCATGGACTGCAGCCCACCAGGTTCCTCTGCAAGAATACTGCAGTGCGTTGCCATTTCCTTCTCCAGGGGGTCTTCCCAACCCAGGGTTCAAACCCAGCTCTCCTGCATTGCAGGTAAGACCCTTTACCATCTGAGCCACCAGGGAAGCCCTGCGTGAGAAACTGACCCCAGTATCAAATTGATTACAATTCCTACTGATGATGGTAGTCAACAGTCCCTCAGGAGAAGGCCGTGAGGTAAGGAGGAGGAGTCTTCATTTGTGGAAGAAACCGGGGCCAAGAGAAAAGTCTGGCTCGTTCAGGCCACCCAACTGGTAGGGCAGCAGTGCTGAGTGGTGCAGACCAGGTACTGTCCCGGGTGATAAGATGACCGCAAAGTGCGGAGGCCCGGCTGGTGGCCTCGGTGGGTGAGCGGACACTGTGTCTCCTTTATTCGCCCCAGAGCAGAGCAGCAACTTGAGGAGGGGGTGGGGCCCTGGCCTGCCTCTTGAGACTTGCCCTGCTCCCCAGGCTCATCCCTGGGGAGGGGTAGGGCTGGGGACAGGGGCAGGGCTCTCCCACTCAGTGGGTGGGGCTGGGGACAGGGGCGGGGCTCTCCCACTCAGTGGGTGGGGCTGGGACAGGAGGCGGGGCTCTCCCACTCAGGGTCCTGGGCCTCTGAGGCCCCTGTGTAACACATGGCAACCCAGACGCTCAGGGGGGACACCTACCCCAAACCCAACAGCGATGCTGATGGCTTTGGTTCCCACCGGGATCCCCCCAGCATATCCCAGATGGGTGGGAGAAGGGCAGCTACCCCTGCACACACACAGCTCCCCTGAGTTCAAGGTCAGCCCCTGACCAGGGTGAAGTCTATCATGGGCCATGGCCTCCCTTCTCCCACCGCCCACAAGCTGGCCCTCACCTCTGCACCCACAGCCCCTGGGAAACAAAGAGACCATTACTCTTAGCTTCCAAGCTCCCAGGACCCAGGAACCGGCTGCTCAGGTCCAGATGCAGAAGGGCCGCTGCTAACTCCTGCCACTGACCTTGACCTAGACCATGCCCACCAGTGTGAGACTAGGACTGCCCAGCCCTGCTACTTCCCCTTCCTCACTGACCACCAGGGAAGCTGCCCTGGGCAGGGGGCTGGCTGTGTAACTCTTGTCAAGCCTGTTCACCTGTCCAGGCCTCTATTGCTCCCCCTGTGAAATGGGTGTAAGAGCATCTGTGAGTCATGGGCTGGCAGGAGGCTGACTCACTGCGCCCGGCATGGAGTGACTGTTCCGTAAACAGTTGATACCGCCGCTGTGACTGTTATTAAAGATATTTCTTAAGAGAATACACGTATTTGGCTGTGCTGGCTTTCAGCTGAAGCATGCAGAAACTTTAGCTGTGGCATGCAAACTCTTAGTTGAAGGGGGCTCTTAGTTCTCAGACCAGGGATCGAACCTGGGCCTCCTGCATTGGGAGGGCAGAGTCTTAGCCACTGGACCACCAGAGCTGAAGGACACAGCCACCTCATGCAGAGGCCGGTGTGTGGGAATGACCCAGCATCCAGCTGCCCGGCCAGACTCAGGGTTCCCGGCCTGTTTGGCTCCAACTGTTGACAGACCCCCACGACTGCGCGTGAGGGAGGGCTGAATGAACGAGCAACTCCACCCTGCCAGAAGCTGGGTGACCCTGAGCAAGTCACTGAGCCTCTCTGAACCTCCATTTCTGTATCTGTGAGTCTCACCCACCTGGCCCGTGGCCAGCACATGAATAAGCGGGGGCGAGAATTATGATAATTGTAACAGATGGAATCCCAGGCCTCCTGGGAGGAATGGAGAGAAACTTCCGCGCCTCGGGGTTCTCCATTGCCCTCCTGCCGTGTCAGACTCATCTGCTGGCTGTTGCTCACGCCGCACCAACCACTCCCGCTGGCTCTGAGTTTCACCCCCTGCAAGGCAGCGCCGTGTCGTGTCCCGAGGGCCTGCCGCAGAGCGGGTGCTCAGTACGTCATCTGTTTAGTGAATGAATGAAGCAGGCTCAAAACAGTGGCCAAAAGCCGAGGGCGCTTCGCTGAGCACTTATTACCGGCTCGGCGCTTTGGGGAAGAGCTCTGCTCAGCTGTGGGCGAGGAACCCAGCTGATCGGGGGTCCAGAGAGGCTCTGGCCCGGCAGGTGCAGGGCAGGGATGGGCCGCACCTGTTTGGCATGACCTCCCCATCCCCCTACTTGGGCCGTCGGCACAGAGTCAGCCCTAGGCCTGGGGGCTTTTGGGGGTGCAGGGAGAGACTAGAAGAGAAGGGACCTTGGTGAAGCAACTGCTCTGTTCCAGACCCACACTTGATGCTGTTTCCCAATGGCCCTGCGGGCGGCCACCATTCTGCACACGTCACAGAGGAGGAGGAGACCGAGGCTCTGAGAAGCAAACCAGCCGGGACTGGGATTCCGGGCTGGATCGGCAGGGTCCTCCCTCAGTCCCCGCTCCCTCCTCCCTTCCTGGCTCCTCGCTGCGTGGGAAAGCCCACGGTTGAGAGAGATTCCTTTGGCATAAGGCATCGACCCCAATCAACTTGCCTTTATTTCTGCTATTCAATGGTTATCGGTTAAAACATCAATAAATCACTTATAGGACCCATTCAGATGGGACAGGCTGCTGAGAACAGAGCTGAGGGCAGAAAGAAGGTCGACAAGGGTCCCAAAATCTTAAACCCTCAGACTCCGCGAGAGGCCACCTCACAGGCCGCCCGCCCAGGCGAACAGCAGCTCCTGACTGGGTCTGTGGGAAACTGGGGCTCGGGGAGCGGACTTGCCCAGGGGTAGCCAGGATGCCAACCCGGAGGTCACAGGCTGCCTGGAAGGACTCCCCCGACCCCGACCATGTGCGTGCTCCCGGGACCACCCCTCTCTCGGCCTGGGGAAGGCCCTCCGGTGGGGCGGTTTCCCAAAGCTGTGTATGTGAGTCTCCCTGGACACACGTACACACGTGTCCTCGGGGGCCTCCTTTACTGCTGCAGGAATGGGACGAGGTGGCGACCCACTGGCACCCGCTTCATAAGAAGAAAAGCAGTCGTGAAATGCTTACTGTGCACCAGGCTCTTTCCTAAACGCTCAATGCAGATCGACTCGCCTCATTCTGGCATCCCATGAGGTGTGTGGTGTCGTTATCCCCATTTTACAGATGTGAACACTGAGGCCCAGAGAGGTGGTGTGCTCTGACAAGGACCCGAACCCAGTCAGCCTGGCCCCAGAGTCTGACCCTCTCTCCTGCCTTGACGTCAGGACACCCACTCCAGTCCCTGGCCAGGCTCTTTCCGGATTCTTCCTCGTGGGGCCAGTGGGCTTAGCCATCGATGACCGTGCCCTCTAGGGGAAGACTCGGCCCCCTCTCGCCTTGACCACCCCCCTCCCTCTGGTCCCTAAGCAGAGGAAGAGCCTCCATCTGCCCTGCCTCTCCTTGGCCCCGACCAAGCCAAGTGCTCTGTTCCTTCACTCCACAGCTATTTCCTGAGCACCTCCTGGGTGGGGGGTTACTATGCTGGGGGCTGAGGAACCTGAGGGAGGGATCCGGGCGAGGCCTTGCCTTCTGGGGGGACGGACAGCAAGATCGCATCACTCAGGCAGCCCAGGGCCCTGCAGAGTGTAGGACAGGGAGGTGACAGGGGCAGGGAGCTCTGGGGCGGGGCTTCTGCACAGGGAGACAGAGCTCCCGGCCACCAGGGTCAGGCAGCCCTGCCCTGGCGTGGGCAGCGGTGGGAGCAGGCATGGGAGGAGATCCTGCCAGCCCCACCGCCCAGCCCGGGCAGTGGGCCCTCTGTCTTCAGAACCAGAGAAAAGTACCCAGCACCACAGACATAAAGCCCAAGGTTCCTCCTGGACCCAGAGCTTCACAGAGGCTGGGAGACTTGCCCAGGGTCACCAGTGACTCAGCGAGACCTGAGGGTTAGGACCAGGGTCTCCTGGCTTCCAACAGGGTCCTGCCCTCGCCGCCGCCTCTGGCTCCTCCACTGGGCCACCTGCCTCTGCAGGTAATTTTCCAGCCAGAAGCCCAGGTGGCCTCAGCTCCGAACTTGGCTATGATGGAGCCTCTTTGTCCCTCCTACCTGCTCCCTACTCAGTGGGGTGACCTTCAGCAAGGACTCCGGCTCCCCAGCCTCAGCTTCCCTGCCTAGGAAGTGGGAACCGCCCGGAGGACACGACCCAGCTGCCCTGAAGATGAAACGAAACCTCTGTGTTCAGAGAAGCCAGTTCCCTGGGAGGTTCTCCGTAAAGACTGGAGTTATCAGGGAGATGAACCCGGGGAGCCCGGCTGACGCCCTCCCTGCATTCCAGCTCCGTAATGATCCCGGCGGGGACAGAGGAAATGAACTGGTGTCCAAGCCTGCCCGAAAGATTCCATTCCACCGCCCTGCGCAGCCGCTGCAAATGGTCTGCACCGGAATATTATCTGGGTGTATTTACGGTATCTTACTGGAAACCACAAAGTGCACTGTATTTTTTTTTTTTTTTTCTTTTGCTATTTAAAGCTGATGGGTCAGAGAGTGAGCAATCTGCAGTGACACCGGCCGAAATATATGATGATTTGGAAAACATACAGATGGAAAAAGGTGGCCTCTGCCAGCCCCGTGGCATGGTGCCGTTCGCAGCCCTCTCTGGGCTCAGATGCCACACCTGGCTGTCTCCAAGCCAAGGAACTGGGGGACCCCTGGATGAATGCAAGAGTGGGGGCTTCAGGGGCTTGTGTCTTGGCTGAGCCCGGCTGACGGGACGGGCCCACAGAGCTGATCTCCGGTCCCCAGCCTCCGCTCTGCTCTCCTGCCTCCACTGCAACCAAGCATCTCCTCCCAGTGAGCAAGGCTGGAGCACACTGCTGCTGCTCGTCAAGGGTCAACAACAAACCTGCAGAAGATTGTTCACACACCTGAGGTTTTTTTAAAATACTCGTACAGCGCAGTACGTTGGCCCATAGGTGTATCAGACTCTAATTCAAAATAGCCACACACTTGACTGATACTCGCTCAGATGGTAAAGAATCTGTCTACAATGCAGGAATTCCCGGGTTGGGAAGATCCCCTGGAGAAGGAATTGGCAACGCACTCCAATATTCTTGCCTGGAGAATCCCATGGACAGAAGAGCCTAGTGGGCTACAGTCCATGGGGTCACACAGAGTCGGATATAACAGAGCAGTTAACACACACATGTGTACTGTATCTTCCTATGGTTTAATTACAAATACATTTACCAAAAAAGAAGAAATGCTCAAGGCATTCCTTCCTTCCTTCAAGCCTTTCTGCCTTCAGTCTGCAAATACCCTTCCTCTCCCACTGACCTGGTGACAGGCCATGTTGCCCAGTGGTCTCAGAGCAGGGCCCAGGGAGGGGGAGTGCCAATCCAGCCGGGTTGACATCCCAGCTCCACTTCCCAGGGGTGGGGCCTGGGGTGAGTTGTCTGACCTCTCAAGGCCTCAGTTTCCTCCTCTGTGAAATGGGAATAATAAAGCACCTGCCTCCTACGGGTGTTAGGAAGATGAAACAAGCCACCAGCCACCAAACCAAGAGCACGCCTGGAAGGGGTGGGTAAGCAGTGGCTCTTCCTAGGAAGGCTTGTGGTTACCACCTCCCTCAAGGCCGCAGCTCGGGGTCCCCTCCGAGGGGCCTTCCTGACATCCTCTCTGCGGCTTGTGGCTCAGCACCCTCACCATCCTTATTCTGTGTTGGATTCAAAGATCAGTTCAATGCAGAGGACCCAGACTACTCATCTGTGACGCCTCGCAGTTGAATGAATGAACCTGCGTGTAAAGGCGTGCGAGAGTGTGAGAGTGTGTCTGTCGACCAGAGGAAAGCTGGCAAGAGAACGTTTTAACAAAAGAGTCATCTCAAAGAATAGTGTCAGGAGAGCTAAAACCCAGGATGAACTGAGGCTTGCAAAAAAAAAAAAAAAAAATGCACACGAGACAAAAAGTCCTTTGTTAGCTGCGTTCTAAACAAGAATAGGGAAAGAATAAGTCTTTTGCTCTGGCAAGATGGCGTATTGTTAAGAAATGGCAGAGAGAAAGTGGAGCTGGCCCGCCCCTTGCTTCTGTGTGTCTCTCTGGAAAGGTCTTCAGATCACCCCTCCAAGCTGTCATCCGCTCACCAGACATGGGCTCCGTCCACCCGCCCAGCCCGAGATGGGGAAAGATGGAGCCGTTGTGCAAGGCATGCGGATTCTCAGACCTGGCCACCCCGGGGAGAGGGGCGAGCTGCTCTAGACCACTCGGGAGGAGAGGCAGTGAAGTGGGGCGGGAGCAAAAGCCCAGAAGCGCATCCACGTCGCCCGGCTGGTAGGCAGAGGAGGGTGGCCCCCAGCGCCTGAGTCCTAGGTCACTGGTGCCCTTCCCTGGAAAAATTCCGCAGGGGCGTACCAAACAGGAGGTCGTGAGTATTTGAAAAAGAATGCAGCCGTCCCCAGGAGCGTGTGTCAGGAAATCACCGTTTCTCTGTTGACGATAATGCTGGACTCCTAACAGATTTCTATATGTGTTAAGAAGCTGATCGTTCCCACATCCTGCCTCTTCCCTGGACACAAGGGAGAGAGGGTCTTCGGAGGGCTCTCCCCACCCCCGTCCCCTGGCAGACCCTGCGGGAAGGATCCCTGCCCACCCCGTCTCCAGCCCCTTTCTGCCCCCGCCGGCCCCCAGAGTCCAGCCGGTGCCCAGGTCACTCTGCCGGGGCCACACCTGCAGGCCGCCTGTGACTGCCCCTCCCCACCACGCCCTTCCTCTCCCGGGTGGCGGCGGCCCACTCTAGGTGACCCCGCGGGCAGCCTTCCACGCTCCAGCCCAGTGCCATCCGCCTGGCGCCCAGCCCTCTTCTAGCAGACTCCCAGGGCACACTTCAGCCCCGACTTCACTGTTTGTCCCCAGCAGATGGTGGGCACCCCGAGGGCAGGCCCAGTGGCTGATTCATCAGCCGCTTATCACACGGAAGATTCCAGTAAATATCTGTGGGGCCAATGAATGAATGAGTGGGTGGACACATGGGGCGGGGAAGTCCCACGAGCACTTAAGTCACATGAATTCAACCAAATGCACCTAAAGCAGAAGTAAAGTTAACATACTGCATGGATGGGGCTGTAACCTGGTGTAAGAGTGTGGAGAGTCCTTGGAAAACTAAAAACAGGGACTTCCTGGTGGTCCGGCAGCTAAGACTCAGTGCTCCCAAGACAAAGGGCCTGGGTGCCATCCCTGGTCAGGGAACCAGATCCACGGGACACAACTAAGCATTCACACGCCACAACTAGAGACCCTGCATCACGCTGCAACCAAGGCCCGGCACAGCCAAATACACAGATGAATGTGTTTTTAAAAACTTAAAAATAGAACTAGCATATAGCAATTCTACTTCTGGATATGTAGCCAAGAAAAATGAGAGTGCTAACTCAAAAATATTTGCACCCGCAAGTTCATCACAGCATTATTTACACTCGCCAAGACATGCAAATATCCTAAGGATCTATGACAGACGAATGGATAGGGAAGTGATACATATGTACACATGCGTGTGTGCATGTGTGTGCGTGCGCACATGAAAAGAAGTGAAGGTGTTAGTCACTTAGTCGTATCTGACTCTTTTGCGACCCTATGGACCTAGCCCACCAGGCTCCTCTGTCCATGGAATTCAGGAAAGAATACTGGAGTGGGTTGCCATTCTCTTCTCTATGGGATCTTCCAACCCAGGGATCAAAGCCGAGTCTCCTGCACTGCAGGCAGATTCTTTACTTATCTGAGCCACCAGGGAAGCCCATAAATATGCATATATAAATATATATACACACACATGTATACATACAATAGAATATTACTCAGCCACAAAAAAAAGAAAGAACTCCTTGCCATCTGCAACATTCTGGATGGACTGTGATTGCAGAGAAAGACAAATATTATATGATCTCACTTATATATGGAATCTTAAAAAAATATGAAAAAAATACTGTGTGAATCCTTTGCACACAGCGCATCTTCACTCTATCTGCTATACATATGTTTCATGCGCACAGGAATGTTTTCCTGTACGTGCATAGAGAACCAGGGATTCCGAATGTTGTGGTTGATTTAAGGGACTTTGGAGAGTGATGGGGGTGGAATGGATCTCACCGTCCACGTCCACATCAGGCACTGGGACGTGGCCCTGCTGTGCCCTTGGGGAAGAATGCTGGACTTGGGGGTGGGTGAATACACTTTCGGTGGGTTCCTGGTTAGTCCGAAAGCCCTGGCATGAGCGTGGCCCATCTCTGAGGGTCCCCACAGCACTGTTTCCTGGGGTGGGTTCCTTGGAAGAGCAGTTCCAGAAGACTGTCAATGAGCCTGAGGTCTGGGGAGACAGGACCCCCAGGGAAGCCTACTCAAGGTGCTCTCTTGTCTGCAGGACTTCTCAGAGCCTCTAATGCAGGGAGTACAGCATGCTGAGGTCCCAAACCGATCATCCGGGGAGCCCTCCCTTTCACCCCAGAGTGGCAGGTGGGGGTGGGGAGGGCTAGAGACCTGTGTTCCCCAGAACAGAGTAACAGGTCGTCTTGAGTCACACCTTGGTGGGGGGGTGGGCTCCCCGAGGCAGTGACCTAGACAACACTCATTCTACCTGAAGCAATGCAAACATGGGAAGAGAGCCAACAGAAAGCTGGGCTAAGACAGGTCAGAATGACCGCAGGCAGGACTGAACCATCAGGGTTGCATTTTGGGTCAGAAACGGAAAGCATTCACTCAAAGAGGACGGAGCTCGTCCCCCGTGTGTGGTGCGCCCAGACCTGGGCCAGAAGACGAGCAAGACCCTGGAGGGCTCAGAGTAACTGGGTGCAGAGGGCAGAGTCGGGCGGGCCTGCCCGGGAAGCCTGTCTCCACGTGTTTCCTGAGCACCTACTGTGTGCCGGGCCCTGGGGTCACACAGAGAAGACGGTTGACAGGCCCATGCTCCGTGGACTTCCCCACGGCCAGGGACTGATGTCAGACACACACAGCCTTCCCAAAGCATGCAGTCACTTCTGAAAGTGGTAAGTGCTATAAAGACAACAGGACGGAGGGACCTGGGGGAAGGTTGTCACGGCCAGGTGGTCAAAGAAGGCCTCCTGGAGGAGGTGGCATCTGGGGGCAGGCCTGCACAACGCTGGGCTATGCAAGGTCCCCACCATCGCTCAGCAGCTTGGCCCTGCCACCCTTCTGCTCTGACCTCTGTTCCAGAAGGAACTGGGGTAGGGGTCTGCACTGTTCCTCGGGGCTGCAAGAGCAAACAAATAGAGAACGTGCCCTAGAGTAGCAAGTGACACGAAGAAAACCACCGAAGGGGAGGGGCAACAAGGGATGGGCAGTCTAGGCTGCGCAGCAGGCCCTGGTGAGCAGCGGGCACACGAGCTGAGGGTGAAAGGAGCAGAGGGCATCTAGGTTGGGGACCAGCCGGGGCAAAAGCTCCGAGGTGGGAAGGACTTGTCACACGTGAGGGTAGGTGGGGAGATGGGGTCGGGATGCAGGTTACGGAAGTCAGCAAAGGACCGGGGGACGGTTAGCATCTTGTTCTCAGAGTAACAGGGAGGCTTTTACAAAGGGAGACGCCATGGTCCAAGCAACCGAGAGGACAGGCTTTGCTGGGGGCCATGTGGTTGGTGGGGGAGGGGGAGGGCAGTGTACTAGGGGCTGATGGAGTTGGGCGACAGCTCTCTGAAGATGGAGATTCCAACCAGGAGGTGATGGTGGAGGTGAGGAGAAGTGGACAGACTGGGCGATGTGCTTCGTAGAATCAAAATGAGGAGCTCAGGTTAGAAACGGGAGCAACAGCCTCTCCCCTTTCTATTCCACATCATCTTGTCCAGGAATAACCAGGAATAAAGTCCAGAGCACCCCCAGTTCCTTGGGTTTGTCTTCATAGCAGAGAGGCACGGGAGCCTCCTGGGAGGGTGAAGGGATGCCCCTGATGGCCCACACCCTCCGGGTGCCAGGGCCTTACATCCTGGGGGTGCTGCTGCCTGCCTCCTGGCAAGGTGGGCAGTGGGAGGTGGACACCGGTGCTCGCTTGGATGCCCCACGGCCCACTGCTACCACCAGCCTGTTGGATACACGGCGGCCTCGGGAGTCGCATGTCTGTTAGACCACACAAACAAGAACCTCTGCAGCCACAGGGAACTCACTACCCATCTCAATCTCGCCACAAAACCTCCATGTGGCATGGTCAGCCTCCACCTGGTGCTGAGCTGAGATGCAGGTGCAAGAAACCAACGAGGTGATGGGTGAGGAAGGGCCGCCTTGACTCTGCCCACTGCCCCCCATCCCCAAATCAAGGCTCAATAAGAAGATGAAAGATAGGGGTGAAGCCCCATATGACCCACCCTTCTTGGGGCCCTGCCCAGGGACTGGGATGCAGCTCTCACCCTCTACCCATGGCACGACACGCCCGCGTACAACCTGATGGAAAATGGGCGACAAGAATGAATGGGCAACTCACCCAAGACTAAACCTGCTCGGCCAGCAAATACAGGAAGAGATTGCAACCCCTTGACTTCAAGGACACGCAAAGCAGGGTGAGAAAGCATTTCACACTGCCCCACAGGCACCGAGGAAGACCTCTGGGCAATCCCTAGTGCTGGAGGCCGCAGGTCAGCGCTGCGGGCTGGGGGAGCGGCACGTGCGCAGTCACTGGGGCAAGCAGCTCTGTCCTCACCCGCCGCCACCAGCAATTCCGCGGCTCACTACAGACGCCAGAGACACACACGGGGGCCCCGGGACATGTACACAGGGAAGCCTGCAGGGGCCCTGTTAGTAACCCAGACACCCCTCAGCCAGGGTGTGGGCACACAGATGGGGTCTACTCACCATGGCCGATATGATTCAACCATGGCCACAAGGGGGACTTCCCCGGCGGCCCAGCGGTTAAGAGTCCACCTTGCAGAGCAGGGGACACAGATTCGAACCCTGGTGGGGGGATCTAAGATCCCACATGCCACGGAGCAGCTGAGCCTGCGCGCCACAGCTCCTGGGCCCTAGCACTCTGCAGCCTGAGCACCACAAGTAGAAGATCACATATGGCAACGGAAGATCCCGATGCCACACCTGAGGCCCGACGCAGCAAAATAAAAAATATGTTTTTAAAAAAAGAGCTACAAGGAACAACACATACCAGCTTTGTTAGCGGCGATGGGAAAAAAAGTAAATTCCAAAAGACCGCAAATTATGTGATGCCTTTCCTCTGTAAACTTAAACACAACTCAGAACAATGTGCTTCCGGGGGATCTATCAGTAGGGTAAATCAGATATCAAGACTCAGGAGAGACAAAGTGTGGCTTGGGAGGCAGACAGAAGTCACCTGAGAAATGCTCACAAGGGGTATAAACCGAACTCGCTCTCCTTGTCCTCTTGGTGGATTCGAGGGGGAGTTCATCCTTCTATTTAAGCAGAAGAAAAGCCTGGAGTGGGGGCTGAATGCTTTCCTGGGTCCCCCGGGGCCACACTGTTGATAAGCTTGATGAGGGGTCACAGAATGCCTGGCGTGCAAGGCCCTTGATAGCTGGCCTGTGGTCTCACCGGAGGCTCCTGATCCCTGAGGCCGCAGATCCCCGCTGCCCCTCCCCTTAGCAATCACACACCCATGTCTTTTCCCTGCGGTTCCCTCCGCCTGGGATCCCATTCACTGGCCAGTGAAATTCCTCCCACCCTTCAGGACCCAGAGCAAAGCCATCTCCACTGTCCAGTCCGCTCTTTCCACCTGGGCGTCTCACCTCTGAGCACCCAGCACTCCTCATATGCTTTTCCCTAAAGTGCAGACCATCCTGCTGTCTGGTTGCTTGTTGAGGGCCCAGCTGTGTCCCCCAAACTTCATACACTCAGCCCTAACCCCCAGGACCTCAGAACGTGTCTGTATTTGGAGGTATGGCCTGTAAAGAGGGGGTTAAGTTACAATGAGGCCACTAGGCTAAGCCGTCTTCCAACCTGACCGGTGTCCTTAGAAGAGGAGATTAGGGCAGAGACACCAGGACACCTGCAAAGACCGAGGGAGCACACAGGACGACGGAGACCATCTACACACCAAGCACAGGGGGACCTCAGAAGAAGCTGACCCTGCCTGGCCCCTGATCGCAGACTCCATCCCCAGGACTGTGCATGGGAGCTGCCCAGTCTGTGGCCCTTGCAGCCCTGTTGCCCACGGTCCCTGTGATGGTTTGGGATGGACGGACTCTCCCAAGTCAGGCCCCAGATTCGATCTGAGTGAGTCCCAGGTCGCTCGCAGGCCTGTCGCTCTAAAACTGCAATCCCAGGGGTTTTCTTGGAGCCTCTGTTGGCTTAAAACCCCGAGGCCACCTCTCCTACTGGACCCTCCTCTGTAAGAATGCTCCTTGCCCCAGGCCTCTGCTCCTGCTGGGAATATACTGGTGGTGGAAACGCGAAGTGCAGACTGGTGGTATCCGCCCCACCCCCCGCCTCAGCCTGCAGAAGACCCCTCAATTTTGCAGCTCTGGGCAGCTGGGGAGCTGCTGGCCAGCCAGGCCTCCTTCATCCCGGGACTCCCTATGCTGGAGCCCCACTACGCACCATGCCTGGCACTATCACAATGCCACCAATGGGCTAGCTATTCCAAGACTGCCAGTGAGACTGGGGTCAGCCCAGCCCTAGGAGGCCGTGCCACTTGCAGTTGCTGACTTTAGGCAAGTCCCCCTGAGCCTCAGTTTCCCCATACGTAACACCTCACTTGTTAACAAAGATCCAGCTAAAATGCCAGAGCCCAGGCGTGGGTCCCAGAAACAGGGAGTAGGGGCGTGGGCAGGAAAAGGCAAGAAAAGCATGTGGGACCACGAGAAAGGGCTCAGAAGATGGCAGGAGAGGAGACGAGGTGCAAGGGATGCACGGTACCTCGGTGTCGCGTGCTTGGGGAACAGGGTGAGGCTGGGTGGGCGGGAGGATGAGTAGGTGGGAACACATGAGGACCGGGGTCCGCGGTAGACGGATAAGCAGGTGGAATCTCATCCCGAGGCCGGGAGAGCCTCCCAAGGAGGCTAGTCAGGAGACGACCGATTTCAGTTTCCATTTACAAGGGACATGAGGTCTTCAGGGCAGCCGGGGGTGCCCGGGGAGCCCCGAGGTGCTCCTGAAGGCTGGGGTGAGGACACGGAGCAGTGGGCAGATCCGGTTGGATCTGACATGAACTCAATTTGCTGCTGTCAGGGCTGCGGGAGATGGAGAACCCAGGGATGCCCCTGGAGCAGTTGAGAGGGCTGGGGTGAACCACTGCGGCCCAGGGACCCCAAGCTGACCTCACTTTCAGAGAAGCGCCCCGCTCTCGGCTCAGCAGTGGGCTTGCAAGTTTCCCCGGCCCCACCAGGTCCAGACACATACAACCCAGACGCACATAAGCGAGAAGACACACAATGTGGCCTTCCCCACGGAGCGCGGGCCTCCTGGACACCAACACCACTCCGATTCCCTCTCCACCAGGCTTCCCTCATGATCGCCCTGGAGACCGGATGCGCGGCCCGGCACTGTGTGTGTGTCTGTGTGTGTTTAACCGCACAAGGCACTATTCCTGTAGGACAGGGGCTGGAGACCCGAATGCCCACAGAGGCCAGGCAGCTTGTATCAGGGCAGCGGGTGGACATGTGTAGGGGCGGGCCCTGTGGCGTGCCTGGGCTGCCCAGGCTCCATCGACAGGTGGACTCAGCTGCAGCCCATCATTAGCTCAGCGAACACAGGTATAAGCTATCAGTAGCTCTTCCGAGTTTTGCAAAAGCAGCCAGAAGTTCACGTTTTTTGGTGAAACAGATAACTTGAAAATTTGGGCGTCAACTTGCAGACTAGTATCAGTGCCATATCAGCCAGTTCGCCTTTGGGCCCCTGGTCTGCAGCTCCGCCGTGAACAGATGGTGGCGTGGATGCAAACCAGAGACCTGACCCCCCGTCACCGGACCTGCATTCTGCACCTGCGGGATCCCATAGCTGGGGCGTTCCACCCTGGGGCAGGGGAAGGGGATCCTGGAGCAGTCCCGAGGCCTCCTGGTCTCCCCATGGCCTGTCAGACCTCACTCGGGGCGCCCACGTAGCACATACCCACTTTGAGCTCCTTGCCGAAGACGGTGCGCTCCCCCAATGCCGAGCAGTTCCAGCGGCCGTTGCGGAATTGAAACTGACACTCGTCCAGGCCCATTTGCGAGCCTTCTCCTATGACGATGATGGCGTCGGGCCGGCTCTGGCAGATCGCCCGCTGTCTGGGAGCCAGGCCTGGGATCTTGTTACAGATGATGCTTGCGCCCAGAGCTACCACTGAGGAGAAGCCACTGGAGCAGGGGACACAGAGAGACGGAGCGTTAGGGCCAGCAAGGTGGAGGGGCGGAGCACAGCCTGCAGACCCTGCCTGGGTGTCCAGCTGCCTCCCCCCACCGCTCCCATCACAGGCCTCTCAGCTTCTGACACTGCACGCCTAGCCCACGTTCGCACATTTGTCATTTCCAGCACTTGTGTATATTCAATATTAGGCGTAATTTCCTTTTTAGACACAAAGAAAGATGACGCTGGACACAAACATACTGCCACACGAACTCAGCCAGCTGCCTTTGCATCTTTGGGAGGATTCAATTGAGACGAAGTTTAGAATCACGCAAAATGGAACTGATAACTGTTTAGGGATCATCTCTGTGTGATGAAACTGCAAAGGTAACCCCTCAGTTTCATGAAGCAGTTGCCTCTAATAGGGCAGCGGGTGCACAGATATTAGTTAAAGAAAAAAACATTTAGACTTGTTATATATGTATCATGGATGTACGCGTTTCATTATAAACACATCTTTAAAAAGCAACTCTAAAGAGAAAACAAAAAAGACAGAAAAAGAAACAAGAAAAAAAAAATTTAATTGGAAAAATAGAAAAAATAAAGCAAAAATAAAAAGCAATTGTGAATAAAAGTTACAGTCTTTCCTTCCTGCAGGCACATGGAGTATGTGGATCCCACTCTAGACACGAGTGGCCTAGAGCATGCTCATGACCTTGGCAGCGAGGTTCCTGTCTTGTTCACTCACTCGCTGCACCAGACACCTGTCAGGGCACCAGGCTCAAACAGGTGAGGCCCTGCCCTCGAGGGGCCACCAAAGGCCACAACGCATGCACCAGATAAACACAACAGGCCATTCAGCGATGCCCACTACTGAGAAAATAGTGAAGACACTGTGACAGCAAGTAGGGGTGGGCTGGGGAGGGGATGTGAGGGGGGCGCCGCTTCAGCTGGAGTGGTCAAGGAGGGCCTCCCTGAGGAGGTGACAGTGCAGTGGAGCCCTGAAGGCTTGGGAGCCAGCGGTGGGAAGGTCTGAGGCAGAGTATTCCGGGGGGGGGGGGGGGGGGGGGATGGGGATGGGGCGGGAACAGAAGATGCAAAGTCCCGGGAAGGGGACAAGCTTGGGATCGCCAAGGAACAGAAAGAAGCCACAGAAGCCAGCTGGGAACTAGGGCTCAGGGAAGGGGAGAGCCTGGAGAGAGGTGATGGCTGGCGGCGGGAACTTTCTCCATGTGTGGTGAGGCACGGGAGGGCTGGAAGCCGGTCACTGGCAGGGTCCCCCCACCTCTGCG
Source organism: Tragelaphus eurycerus (assembly GCA_935064755.1). Lineage (NCBI taxonomy): Eukaryota > Metazoa > Chordata > Mammalia > Artiodactyla > Bovidae > Tragelaphus > Tragelaphus eurycerus. The sequence goes on along the minus strand of CAKXYN010000001.1, from coordinate 76,475,319 downwards.
GGACTCTAGGACGAGGCAGGGAGCGTGGGCAAGCCAGAGGTGGTGGTGGCTTGGCCTTGGTGGCGGTGGTGTGGGGTGGCTGCGGATGAAGTGACCCAGCGCTGTGGAGGGCTCGGGCAAGGGCACAGGGAAAGAGAGGCGACCATGTGAGTCGTGGGCGTCTGGCCTGAGTGTGGGGCCGCTTCCTAGCATCAAGGTAACCCCAGAGAGGCTCCCATGGCAGCGCTGACCATGCAGCCAGCTCGCTCCTTACACAAAGATGGCCCACTTGTCTGGAGCTCCCGTTGTGTGTAATCCTTGAAAGGCCATCGAGCATCCTCTGAACGAGAAGACCTCACTCGGGTTGTAGTAATGAGCTCCTGTTGACATGGCCAAGGTCAGTGCCCCCGCCAACCAAGCGCCTCATCCTTCCTGCCCAGCCTGGGCTGTGGGAAGTTGATCCAGGATTGGGATTCGCCAAGGGGAGGGGCCCCTGCTGCTCTCCAAGCATGTAACAGACCACCCCTGCCCTCTTCCCGCCGCCCCTCCCACACACCAGCCCTCCTCCTCCTGCCTCAGGTCCTTGATCCTTGCCAGTCCATCTCCCGGGAAGCTCTCGCCCCCTGAGCTTCACGTGCTTGGCCTCTTGCCATCAGCCATGTACCTTGAGGGTCCCCTCCCTGACCATCTTACCTAAGGGAACCTGCCTCCCCACTCCATCCCTCCTAACTTTCCATCCCAATCATGAGCCTCAGAAACGTCACTCAGGTTGCGTGCCTGCCATGCAGAGGAACCCCCCCCCCCACCCCCGCCTCGGACGCATCCGTGAGCTTTGCAGGGTGCCTACTACACGCAAAGGCAGCATGGCCGTGCCGCCACACACACTGGACCACGAGGCCTCTCTGTACGGCCCTCCTGGGCAGGGACTGTCACGTCCATTTCACGTGTCCACTCTGCACAGCTGACAGCCGAGGCTCACAGAGGGTGAGACCTGGAGACTGACCAGTGCTCTCGGTCATTCGTCTCGGCCACTAAAACACAGAGCTAGAAGGTTTGCACTATTTGAGGAAGAGACGGCATAAAAAGAGTAAGTCAAGCAGAGACGCTCTGGCCACAAGATGGGAGATGCCCCTGAACGCCTAGCTGACCACCAGGAAACCCCCTCCACCGGCAGAGAGTGAAATTATATATTTGGGGGAAAAATAAAATTCACAGGCACAAACAGTCTCAAAGCTAAGCGCTCAGGCCTAGGGTGCCACCGAAGCTTCCTTCACCTAGAAGCTGTGCGACCTTGGGCAAGTTACATCTCCTCTCTGCGCTTCGGTTTCCCCATTGCTAAAGCGAGGGTATTAACTAGACCTTCTCTCAAAGGGCGGCTGAAAAATTAAACATGGGAAGCGCTCCCAAGGTGTCAGGCACACAGTGGGCACTCAGTAAATGAGCTGCTGTAGTAGTTACTGTTATTGGGTCTGATTGTTCCAAAAGGCTTGTGCCTGAGTCACGGGAACTATCCAGATAAGAATACACAGGTGCCTTGCCATCCATCGGAACCAGAAGGCCTCTCGCGAGAGAGCTGTGAAACTTCACCCTTCACGCCCATTTTACAGATGGATAAGCCGAGGTGCAGAGAGCAGCAGGGCCTGGCCCCAAACCACCCTGCCACTCCCTGCCTGACCCGGCTTTCTCTCCCCACCCCAAAGGGCGGCCGCGGGACGGAAGGCGGGCGCCCTCCGTGGCTCCAGTGCTCCCTCCCTCGTCCCTCAGGGCAGCTGGATCCCTGCGGGGACGGTGAGGTCTCGGCGCCGGCGGCGGGAGGTCGGGCGGGCGGGGCGGCCAGGGGAGGTTATTTTCTGTTGTTTTCCCTTTCTCTCTCCGCTCCCGGGTCCCTCCGCCCCGTTTCTAATTAAAAAGGAGATAAAGCCGCACGCGGCCAGCGCCAATCAGTCCCACCGGCTTCCTGGATGCGCGCGGGGCGGTGGGGCGCGGGCCAAGATGAAGATTAAAGCGGGGGTGGGGGGGGGGGGGCAAAGCCACCCAGACGCGGGCGAATCAATAACACTTAAAACAGCCGCAGGCAGGCAGCGCGCGAGCCCCGCAGCCGCCTCCCGGCCCGCGGTCACGGCTGGCAGCCGCCTGCCCCGCTCCGTGCGCACCTGCTGGCGGCCGCGGCCGGTCAACTTGCGAGATCGCCGGAGCCGCGGGGCGGGGAGGCGGGGGAAGCGAGCGACAAAACACAAAGGGTCCATCACACACACACACACCTCGCCGCAGACCCTGCAGTCCGCCCCCTCCCCATGCGGAGCTGGGGACGCCGCTCGTGTGCAACCTGCCAAGGTGGCCCCGGCGCGTCGGAACCCCCCATCCATCCCTGGAGCCCCCGCCCCCACGCTTCACGCGCACTATCTCCGAAGTACAAAGGGTGACTGGCCCTGCAAATGCAGCTCCAAGACGCGTCCCGCGCCGCCCCCTTCCACCTTCCAGCCCGAGCGGCACCCCCACCCCTCCGGCCCACCTCCTAGAAACGCCAGGGTGAGGCGGGGAGGGCCGCTCGGCGGACGCGCCGGCCGCCTCGGGTGCCCAGCTTTCGGGGGGCGGGCTGTCCCGCCTCTCGCCGGCGCTGGCTCGCGAGCTTGCGTCCCTGGGTGTCTCGGGCCATCTCCAGCTCTACCCTTGTGTGCGTCTGCTCGGGTGGCTGGCGCTGTCCCCTCGGCCCGGGGGGTCTGAGGGTCCCTAGAAACGCGTGGTGCCCAGGCTTCTGTGCTTTGGCCCACCGAATGTCCTTCCCTGCGGGTACCTGTTCCCTGCTCGCAGACCCGCCCCGCCTGCCACCGGGGGACTGCCCTGCTCTAGGAGCGGCTGTGCCCGCCCCTCTGTGGACACTTTCTCTCGGGCTCTGGGGGGCTGAGCTCCCTGGGAGCTGCTGTGGTCCTGGCTGGTGGTCCCATGCCCCAGTCCGAGTGTCCCTGGGAGACGCTGACCCTTTGCAGCGGGGGACCCTCTTCAGAGTCCTCCGCACTGGAGCGTCCCTGCGGGTTGTCCTTAGCTTGGGGTGGGGGGCTTCCTCCCTCGGGCATTCCCAGGACGGCCGTGTCTCTGGAGATGTGCGCGCCCCTGGGGCTCGCGCCTGCGGGGGCCCTCTGTGCGCCCACCACTCCCGCACCTCACCCCCTCGGCCTATCTGCGGAGCCAAGGAAGTTTGCGGCCGGCGGCGGCTCGCGGGCAGCTCAACCCCTCCCCGAGACACGCCAACTTTGCCGGGACGCGCGTGCAGGGGGTGCGAGCGGCCCTTACCCGATCCGGAGGTAGACCATGCCCAGGCTGAGAAAGAGGTGGCCCAGGCAGCGCCGCGCTTTCCGGTTCATAGTCCCCGCTGGCCGCCGGGGCCGCGGGCCGGGCCGGGCTGATCCCGCGGGCCGGCCTTGGCGGGGCAATCCACATAGCCCGCCCTGGAGGCGCGGGCCGAGGCTTCCCGAGGCCGTCTGTCGTGCGCCCGTCCGCGCGCTCGGCGCCGGAGCCTCGCCGGGAGCGCGGGAGCCACCGAGCCCCGGGGAGGAGGGAGGAGCGAGCGCGGCGCGGGGCGACGCTGGGCTGCGCGCGAGCGGCCGGGGCGAATGTGCGAGGCGCGGGGCGTGCGGGGGCGCTGCAGCCGCCCGCCCCCGCCCCTCCCACCGTCCCCCGCCCCCTCACCGCCCGCCTCCCCAGAGCGCCCGCCCCGCGCCCCCGCGCCCGCGGGACAGGGCCGCCTGCTCCGAGCGCGCTCGCGCTTGCCCCACGCGCTCCCGCGGCGCCCCCTCCCGGCTCCCGGGCGCCCAGCCGGGTGGGGGGCAATGGGAGTCCGCACGAGCCGCCCCTCCGGCTCCAACTCGCCAACTGCGGGGCGAACGGACGCGCAGAGACGGCCCTCCGGTTGGGGCGGGAGGGAATCGGGGCTCAGCCAAGAACCCTTGCTCACGCCCGGGCCTGCGTCCCGGTCCCTCCAAGTGCTCGGAGCTGGGGGCCGGGTGGGTCGTGGAGAGCTCACCCCCCTCTCCCCAGCTTTGAGGGGAGGGCGCCCCCTTTAGCACGGCTAGTGGCGGAGGAGGATGACTTGGCTCAGCGTATTCCTCTTCAGCCCCGTCTATTCGAGGCGGGGCGGCAGGTGGGTGCCCAGGTGAGACAGCTTCCGCTGGAATCCCGCTCCTGGAGGACAGTTGGAGTCGGGTGGAGGCCTGGACTCCCCGCTCGCAGCCCAGACGCGGTGCGGCCGAGCCGCCAGAGGGCTCCGGGCGCAGCCGGAGGCTCAGCGCGCTCGCGGCGACACCTGGCGGGCGGTGCAGGTAGGCCTGGCTCGCTCGCGGGGACAGCGTCCGAGCTGACCAGAGGTCCTGACCCCTTCCCGTAATACACAGCCCAGTCCAGTGAGCTAGGGGCTTTGGGACTCAGATTGCAACGAAAGAAATCGAGGCTCAGGGCAGCGCAGGTGTTTTCCCAAAGACATCAGCTGGAGGAGTGGCCGAGCCAGATTGCAAACAAGGCGTGCGTGACTCTAGTGAACAGCTCCCGGCTCCCCAGGGTTATCACTTCTGAATGCTGCTAAGTCACTTCAGTCGTGTCCGACTCTGTGCGACCCCATAGACGGCAGCCCATCAGGCTCCCCTGTCCCTGGGATTCTCCAGGCAAGAACACTGGAGTGGATTGCCATTTCCTTCTCCATGGCTTCTGAATGGCTTTGCTAAATCACACAAGGTCAATGAAAACTACTATTCTAGCGTCCATTCCCGTTGCACAGATGTCTGTGCCACACCCCAGGGTGGGCACCGCGGATATTTTAAGGAATAAGTACAACATCCTTCTCTCCGAGCTGATGGGGGAGGCAGACCCGAAGTAAGATCAGATCAGATCAGATCAGTCGCTCAGTCGTGTCTGACTCTTTGCAACCCCATGAATCGCAGCACACCAGGCCTCCCTGTCCATCACCAACTCCCGGAGGTCACTCAGACTCACATCCATCGAGTCAGTGATGCCAGCCAGCCATCTCATCCTCTGTCGTCCCCTTCTCCTCTTGCCCTCAATCCCTCCCAGCATCAGAGTCTTCTCCAATGAGTCAACTCTTCGCATGAGGTGGCAAAAGTACTGGAGTTTCAGCTTTAGCATCATTCCTTCCAAAGAAGTAAACAAGTGCATAATTGGAGACGTCAGAGGGGCAGGTGCAGATGATAAGACAGAGTGATGGGGAGAGACAGCACTGGGGCTGGAGGGTTGATTGTAGACATCAGACCTGAAGGGCAGGGATGAGAGGGTCCAGCAGACCAGGAAGGCAAGACAGAGGCTCACAGGTGGGCAGGAGCCCCAGGAGGGGATGAGGGCTGTGTTCCAGAGAGACAGAAGGCCAGCGAGGCCAGAGTGGGGAGATGGCATGTGGACCCTGTGGAGCCCCATGGGCAGGCGAGCAGCTATCCTCCGCCTGTTTTACCCAGCCCTGAGCAGCCGGCCTCCAGAAGGCCCCTTAAATGTGCTCTTTCTTCTCTATACAGACCGTCATTCTTAGACCAACGACACACTCAGGTCACAAATATTAGGGGACATTCAGAACCAGGGACTGGTTCATGACCAGGATGTTGGGGCAGGTGGATCAAATAAATAATTCAGTGTCTGCCGTCCAGAAGCAAGTAGTTTGAGGACCAGTTTAACCATCACATAGGTAGCACGTGCTGCATGCCAGGTGCTGTCATCAAGAACGTCAGCAGATTAACTCAGTCCTCTCACAATACCATGAGATCGGTGTTACTCTTCTTGCTAATATGAACGGAGTGCTGGAGGGAATGGGGTGGAAGGGCTGCAGAGATGAGGCCCAAGAGGAGGCCTGGGGATAAATTCAGGGTACAAGCTCTGGGAGATGGCGAGGGACAGGGAAGCCTGGGGTGCCTCAGTGGGGTTTGAAAGAGTCAGAACAGCTCAGCGACTGCACAACAAGGAAAGTGAATAAGTATGGGCCTTCTCCGAAAGACAAGCGGGGGTGTGACAGGCTCCAGTTTGTGCTTCAGAATGCCCATGGCAGCTGTTATGGGACCAGTAGAGGGAGGCAGGACATGAGGTAGGAGGCTGTTGGGAGAGAGGGCTCAGGTTGGACAAGACTCAAGGAGACCAGTGGATGCAGACAGTCTGAAGGCAGGGAGACAGGGTGAAGAGGCCCCAGGATGGCCTTCTGCCCTGGGTGGCAGGATGGTTGATGAGGACAACACGGAGCCGGGCAGGAGAAGCTGGTCTGAGGCCCATGAACTTGGTTTGGGAGGTACTGAGTTTGATGTGCCTGTAGGTCACTGATCGGACAGGTGAACGTGTATGCCGGGAGAGAGGGTGTGGGCTTCTGAGGGTGACTGAGGTCTGCACAGCCAGCAGTCGGTTAAGCCAAGGCAGGGATGGGATACTGCCTTGGGAGGCAGAGAGCCTGAAAGTGTGAAAGTGTTAGTCCGACTCTTTGCCATCTGGTGGACTGTAGCCTGCACAGGCTCCTCTGTCCATGGGATTCTCCAGGCAAGAATACTGGAGTGGGTTGCCATGCCCTGCTCCAGGGTCCCGACCCAGCGATTGAACTCGGGTCTCCTGCGTTGCAGGCAGATTCCTTACCATCTGAGCCACAGGGGGAGTCCCCAAAGAAAGGCTGAGTATGCTGGAGAGAACCAGCTAGGGGCGGGAGCAGCAGGAGCGGCTTGGAGTCACTGAGAGAGCCAGGAAGGAGCAAGGAGCCTGCAGGGTCAGACCCTGTCAGGGAGGCGAGGGCATTTGGCATTTGAGCCACTTGCAGCACGCCTAGGGCAGGGCTGGGGCTGGGGCCTCTGGCGCCCCCTGCTGGAGCCAGAGAGAGGCTGCTTGGTTCCCAAGGGTTGCAGTAATGGGTCCTAATACCCCTGGTGGGGTGGTTGCCAGACCAACTCTTAAGTGTGGGCTCTTAGAGGGAGTCAAAGCCTGGCTCCATGTTTGTCTCTGTGACGTTGGGGTGGGTCCTCACAGCTCTCCTTGGCGCTCCTGTAAACTGGGGGTGGTAACAGGTTCTACCTCTGAGCATCGTGAGGTTTGAGACACTCACATAAAGGGCTCAGAAGGCGGCCTGGAGCACAGTAAGGGCCGTGCACGCATCTGGGATGTTAAATCAATGGGGGTGGCCACAGATGCCACTCGGCGACACCACTGATCAGGAAAGGACATTGTGTATAAGACAGTCTCTGCCTTCATTTGTGCTTACAAGAAAAATGTCAGCAACGCAAACCAGAGGCGAAGCTTTCATCACTAAAGTATTTGGAGGGCGTGGAGATTCCCAGGAGCCAGGCTCCCAGTGACCTGCTGCCTGGGGCAGCCTGTGGTGAAAGTCAGGGCCTTTCCAGCATGAGCAACACAGAGCCGTGGGGCATGGGGCAGGGAGCTCATGTGGGAGCCAGGAGAGTGACATTCTCCTTGGTCACTACTCCGCATGGCTCCAAGGAAGTCACTGCATGTCTCCTCTTCTGTAAACTGGGGTGAGGATGATAACGCTTCCTCACGAATTATATGCAATCATGTATGTGAGCATTTAGCAGAGCGTCTGGTAGATACCATGCACTCAGCGTGTGATAGCTATTTGATGCTGATGAAGATGATTTCGGTGATAATACTGTATATTGGGATCCAGCCTTTTAGGACCTTCAGGAATCTTAAAGGTCATCTAGATCAGTGTTTTTCAAACTTCCAGGTGCAACAGAATGACTTGGTTACAACAACAAAAAAATGCCCAGGTCCTCTCCTGGATTTCCTGGTGGAGATGGGCATCGCTTCTCTGCTTATAACCAGCTCCCAAGGTACCAGCCAAGTCTGGCTTCATTGGAGTCCAGGCCTCACACAGAACCCAGCCCCCTTTGGACCTGTCTTGGCTGAGTGGTGGCCACTGTGCCCAGAGCTCTCACAAATTACAAATTACATTACACACTCACAAATTACATTACAAGGCCATTGTACACTAACTATAGTGTGTGGGAGGGGATGGGGAGCTTGGAGCTCACTTTGATTCAGATAGGGGAAGAGCAGGTCTCCACCGTTTCTGGGCCTTGATGTCTCCAGCTCAGACACGGCTGCCCTATGTCTGCATCTCCCCCAAAGGAACTTCTGCAGACACTTAGTTTTCCAGAGACAAGCTCAATGGTCCAAGAGTGAAAATTTAAAATTGTTTTATTTTAGTGCAACGTGAATAGAACATCCACAGATCTTGGACGATTGGGGACGACAGCTTTCTGACTGAAGGCCACCCTCCGCTGACTGCCCTGCTTGAGTTTATCTCTGTGTTGACTGCCATTGACTATATTTAATCTGTAACTTGCTGACTTTAGAAGAGCCTATACTTAGTTTTATGATAGTATATACTAAACAATGTAATACAGGCAGACCTCTGAGTTATCGTGGGTTTGGTTCCAGACCACCAATGATCCAGACAGTAATGCAAATATCTCAATAAAGCAAGTCACAAGAATTTTTTGGTTTCCCAGTGCATATAAAGCTATGTTTATACTTTACTATACAATAGTCCGTTACATGTGCAATAGCATTATGTCAAAAGTACACACTTTAAAAATACTGTGGCTAAAAAATGCTAACCATCATATGAGCCTTCAATGAGCTGTGGGCTTTTTGCAACAGTAACGTAATGCCCACCCATCAGAGATCACCTTAACAAATAGAATAATGTTGAAAAAGTTGAAATATGTCGAGAATTACCAGAATGTAGCAGAGAGACCCAAAGCGAGCAAATGCCATTGGAAAATGGGCGTTGATAGATTTACTGAACACAGGGTTGCCACAATCCTTCAATTTGTAAAAAATAAAAGTAAAAAAAATCTCTGAACCACACTACAGCAAGGCATGCCTGTAGCAAAAATTGGTCAAGTGGACATTTGGTGGAGGGGAGGAAGCCTCCTCAAGCTCAAGAAGCACTGTCCATGATTGTTTCCAAGGACTGTCATGGTTTGTGAGCCCATAGGTGGAGCCTCACATGGGATTTTCCACTGACCTTGGGGTTAAAGTCATTACAAGGCCATTGTACACTAACTATAGTGTGTGGGAGGGGATGGGGAGCTTGGAGCTTGGTGGTACCGGAATCCCGTTTGTCATTTCTGGACTCCATCCTTCCCGTCTGTACGCTGAGCAGCTTGGGCAAGTCTAGTGCATCTTCCAGAGGCACGTATAGGACCGGACGCCTGGTTTGCCATGAGGAGTCTGCAGCCAGTGGTTTTATCTGTGAGACTTCATGTCCGGCCAGAGTACCAGGAACACGAGGAGCTGGTGGCAACAGATGAAGAGGCCAAGTCCCCCTTCAGAGCCCATTTCTGCCCGCGTGATCTTGAACGAGTGACTCATCCCCAAGGCTCTGTTTTCTCCTCTTCCTGCCACAGGTGCTCATCCTTCTGCCATAAGGTCCCTGAGAAGCCCCTTCTGGAAAGCACCTGGAGCTATTCTTACACACATCTGAGTGCTCTAGCCGCAAGGGCCTCACGGGCTGCTGGCAGCTCACGTGGGCTTCTGGTCACCTTGGGAGGAAGGTGCTTATCACAATTCCACCCCCAAGGTCTTCCTCAGGATAATCTGTCCCTGGTGATTCATCTCATGGGCTGGGTCCTTCCTCTTGGGCCTGAAATATCTCCCTCTCTCCACCATTCCTGGGTCAGGCCTGTGACCCGCCCCCCCCCCACCATGTGACTTCCTCCAGGGACTGGCTGTGGGCCCCCTGCCCGCCAGCCAGTCCTCCAGTCCCTGGCTGGGGACCCATTTTGGGCCTGACATATCAGGCAGGGCTCAGTCGGGGCGGAGGAAACCCACAGCGTGTTGTGCTGGGGAAAAAGTGCATTCCTATGTCCGGCCCCCACCCTGGTCCAGCCGCGCCTCTGCCTTTAGTGGGCTGGGCTTCCGCCGCACATCCTGGCCCAGCCCGGCCCTTTATCACCCTGCTGCCATGTGGTGCCCTACCCCTCGGGCACACACATCTCCAGGGAGGCTTCCGGCCTGGCTGGGGCAGAGGGCTTGGCCAGTGTGGAAGCTTCCCCCCAAGTTTGTGGAAGCGATCTTTTTCTGGAGCCAAGGACAGCTCTTTGGAGAAGGTCAGGAGATGGGCACACACCTCCCAGCTCCATGGAGAACTTGCTCTGTGACTTTGGGCAAGCGAGTCTACCTCTCCGGATCTTAGCTTCCCCAATTTTAAATAGAAAATACCATCTCCAGTTGCTGTGAGACTAAAAAAGGTAATACAGGTACACTGATGCCCAGGTTCTACCTCCAAGCAGTAAATCAGCATTTCTGAGCGGTAGGTCCCAGGCATTGAACACAGTGAACAATGGAAAAAATTGTGAATAGCCAAAGCTTTAAAGCAGATCAACATGGATTTGAATTCTGGCTCTGTTATATAATGACGGCACCTTGAATAGATCATTAGCCTCTCAGAGCCTCCATTGACTTGTCCATCAGATGGGAAAATAGTACTCACTTCCCAGTGAAGTCATCAAGGACTTCCCTGGTGGCTCAGGTGATAAAGTATCTGCCTACAATGCGGGAGACCCAGGTTCAATCCCTGGGTTGGGAAGATCCTCTGGAGAAGGAAATGGCAACCCACTCCAGTACTTTTGCTGGAAAATCCCATGGACGGAGGAGCATTGTAGGCTACAGTCCATGGGGTCACAAAGAGTTGGACAGGACTAAGCAACTTCACTTTCTTTCCCAGTGCTGGTAGGAGAGTTAAAGGGAGTGATTGCTACCAGCTGCTTCGGACTTAGGAAGCATTCAAGTGACTCTATGCGGATGGACCCTTATCCAGTCACCACTAAACATCCAAGAAGTCTGTGCCACCCTCCTCCATAGGCAACGTGTCTTTGAACAAAGCTCGAGGTTCACATTCATCAGCTCAGGCTGTGCCCACCAAGAGATGAACCTAACATAGAAATCAGAGCAGGGAAAGCCAAGGTAATAAGGCTGGAGGTGAGTAATGCTCCCAATAAACCCAAAACTGGCACTAAATATCCAAGGGAAGGGAGGCGGCAGAGTAAATGTAATATCAAAGGCCTTGGCATTATGAAAACAATAGCCCAACAGCAGAATGTTGGGTGTGTGCATGAAGAAAATGTGAGGAAGTTGTTTCTTTCATCCTCCATGTTAGGGAAAAGGGCTTCCCTGGTGGCTCAGAGGTTAAAGTGTCTGCCTGCAATGCGGGAGACCTGGGTTCAGTCCCTGGGTCAGAAAGATGCCCTGGAGAAGGAAATGGCAACCCATTCCAGTACTTTTGCCTGGAAAATGCCATGGACGGAGGAGCCTGGTAGAGTACAGTCAATGGGATCGCAAAGAGTCATACATGACTGAGCAACTTCACTTTCATAGTAGGGAAAAATTGAGCCAAGAGCAAAACATGTAACTTAAAGAGAATCAGTGACCCCCAACTTCTCAATGTTCTTCATAATCTTGGGGTGGGGGAGAGTCTTGTAGGAAATATCTGTTATGGTAGCCAACAATCAAATTAGCAACTGCTTTTATTTCATTTAAATTCTCTTTGTTAAATTCAAGTGTAATAAGCTTCATATATTTTAAAATTTAGCAAATAGTGTGATCCCCCTTCACAGAATTCTTTCTGATTCCTTTTCCCCTCCCTCCCTTCCATCCAATCTCCCCCCAGTTTTTTCTCCTTCTTGCCTCCTGCCATATATAGGCCTACAAAGATATCTGTGATGATGTTGCTAATATTAATCTTGGACATTTGGGGTACTAGAATTTGCTATGATTACCCCTACCCTCACCCCCAATTTTTGCAGCATTTTGCTACCTAGCTTGAATTCTTTAGAAAGGCATTTAGCAATTTTATGAAGATAAAATCATTTCTCCCCAAAATGAATAGCACTTAGCTCGTAGGGTTTGTGAGCACTGAATAAGATGACCAGGAAAGCAGCTGGCATAGCGTGGCCCCCAGCTCCCTGCCCTGTCACATCAGGTCCTGTCCCTGCTCCTCCCACGTGGAAGCCCCATTCTTCTCCCTTTGGCAAACTTCTATTCATCCTTCAAAGCCGACTCCAATGTGAAGAATTTCCTGACACATATGTCCCATTAATCAGATCCTCTATTCTGGACACAGTCCAAGCAGTGACAGCTCAGCGTCCCGGGGTTAATGTTCAGAGGTCTTGGGTACTGACTTCTGTTTTTTTTGTCTTCAGGCCTCCCTTAATCCCCCAACCTTTCAGTATATCCTTTCAAACAATTGTTTTCATTTAAATTCCTAAATCCAGTTTCTGCAGCTTGCAATTCAAGTACCCACCTGTTGCCCTGCCTCCCCAGCTTTGAGTTCCAGGCTAGGAAAGGTTTGTGGATGAAACTCAGTGGAGGCTATAGGCTATCCTTCCCTCAACCCAACCTTCTGAAGGACACGGAATGGGGCTGAGACCTGTGCAGCCTCATTCTTCCAGGTCCTGGGCAGGGGCGCCCACGGAGATTTCTTGCTTGTAAAGGAACTGGTCCTTTACTGAGGAAACCGGGCGACTTGCTGGAAGACACACAGCTCTGGACGGACAGGCAGCGGGCCGGGTCTCCGTGCATGTCTCCGGACTCCGGGCCCGGGCTCTGGCGGTCCTGTCCCCGGCTCTCCCTGCGTCCACCCTCCGTCTAGCTCACAGAGCGACACGCGCTCCCCGGCGCAGCGGGGTTATCAGCAGCTCCAGCCCGCAGATGCAGAGACCGAGACTCGGCGGGGAGGCGTCGGCCCCAAGGTCCTCCGGTTGCGATGTAGGAGCCTGGACGCGAGCCGAGGCCGCGACGGTCCGAAACCCAGGGGCTGCCCCTAAGCCCGCGTGGCCTCTGCGGGGTGATGTACGACCGGCTCCCTCAGAGCGGCCCGGCCGCTGACGGGTGGGCAGGGGCAGGGGGCTCTTCGGGTGACCGGAGAAGGCCACGAGGCTGCGGGTGGAGACGGCTGTGCCTGACACAAGCCGAAGAGGGGCCAAATAGGGCCGAGCCGGACCCGGCAAGGACCGTAGCGCCCAGCCAGGGAAGCGCGCGAATCGCGATTGTTCCACGGGTCGACAGCAGCAGAGCAGGTGGGCCGAGCGGAGCCGAGCGGGGCTGAGGAGAGCCGAGTGGAGCCGAGCAGGCGGACAGAGCTTGTCGGGTAGAGCCGAGCGGAGCCGAGAGGAGCCGAGCGGGACTGAGGAGAGCCGAGCGGAGCCGAGCAGGTGGACAGAGCCTGTCGGGTAGAGCCGGGTAGAGCCGAGCGGAGCCGAGCGGAGCCGAGTGGAGCCGAGCAGGTGGACAAAGCCTTTCGGGTAGAGCCGAGCGAGGCCGAGCGGAGCCGAGCGGGGCTGAGGAGAGCCGAGCAGAGGCGAGCAGGTGGATAGAGCCTGTCGGGTAGAGCCGAGCGGAGCCGAGTTTAGCCGAGCGGGACTGAGGAGACCCGAGTGGAGCCGAGCAGGTGGACAGAGCCTGTCGGGTAGAGCCGAGCGAGGCCGAGCGGAGCCGAGCGGGACTGAGGAGAGCCGAGCAGAGCCGAGCAGGTGGATAGAGCTTGTCGGGTAGAGCCGAGCGGAGCCGAGTTTAGCCGAGCGGGGCTGAGGAGAGCCGAGCGAAGCCGAGCAGGTGGACAGAGCCTGTCGGGTAGAGCCGAGCGAGGCCGAGCGGAGCCGAGCGGGACTGAGGGGAGCCGAGCAGAGCCGAGCAGGTGGATAGAGCCTGTCGGGTAGAGCCGAGCGGAGCCGAGTTTAGCCGAGCGGGGCTGAGGAGAGCCGAGCGAAGCCGAGCAGGTGGACAGAGCCGGTCGGGTAGAGCCGAGCGGGGCCGAGCGTGGCCGAGCTAGTCCCCGGGAGCGAAGCCGGTGACCGCAAGGGTGACTGAGTGGGTCCCACCTAGTGGAGGCGGTGGCGGGACTTGATAGGGGTGAAGCTGCTCTGGAAGTCCTGCGATCCTTCGCGTTTAGACCCCACCTTTTCAGGCTAAACAGGGGAAGCGGGGCGCTTCGTTCGCCAGGCCCGTGAGGTAACGTCAGAGGAGTCTTGTCCTGTGGCGGCTTCGGTTTCCCGGTTTGCACAGCTCGGGCTGTGGGTGGTGGAGACCTTGTGCCCTGTCTGCCGGGACTGGGTGTCACCTTTCTGGGTTGGGGCCCTCGGGTCCGGTCAACCTGGGAGGGGTTCTGGGGACAGGTCTTGGAAATTGCCCGTCAGGTTGTTCGGAGAAGCGCGTCCCCGCCTCGTCGTCTGGTGGACGTGTCCCCGGTCCGGGGCGGGGGTGGGACGGACAGACGACCCCAGCCGAGCCTGGGCTGCGCCGGCGTTTGGACCTGCGTCGGGAGGCGCTCCCTGGGCTCCGGGCGGTGAAGTCCCGAGTCGGAGGACGGCCTTGGCCCGGGCGGGGGACGACCTCACCCGTGAGATGGGCGGACACGCCCTCCTGTCGGAATGTTCACAAAGAGGCTTGGGGGATGCTCGGGGGTAAGGCCTTCGGCACTAGTATCCTGTGGTCTGTATGTGGTAAGATGTCACCCCTTTTAATTCCTAATAAAAAGTGTTACGTGCCAGGCACTGTTTAAGCCGGGGTGGGGTGGGGGGCATAGACATGAACATATGACCCAGTGATCCCTGCTTGTATTCTGGTAGGAGGCAGCTATTCCTGTGATCTGGCCCCAAAACTCAGGCAGAAGCACAGCTTGAACCAGCTGTCCACGTGGCATCTGATCCCTTCTCACAGTCCGTGCCTGTATGCCTAGGATGGTTTGTTCTAAAACACACATTTGATCGTGTCACTTAGGTGCTAAGAGCCCTTCGGTGCCAGTGAGATAAAGGCCTCCCTCAGAGCTGGCCCAGCCTGCCTTTCCAGGCGCATCTCCTTTCCTCCCCAGATTTTCAGGAACGCTTGGCTACATCCCTCTGCTCTTTGCCTTTTTTTCACCCCCACTCTTGCCTGGCAAATCCAATGGATGGAGGAGCCTGGAGGGCTGCAGTTCATGGGGTCGCTAGGAGTCGGACAGGACTGAGCGACTTCACTTTCACTTTTCACTTTCATGCATTGGAGAAGGAAATGGCAACCCACTCCAGTGTTCTTGCCTGGAGAATCCCAGGGATGGGGGAGCCTGGTGGGCTGCCGTCTATGGATGGGGTCGCACAGAGTTGGACACGACTAAGGTGACTTAGCCGGGGAAGGCAATGGCACCCCACCCCCGTACTCTTGCCTGGAAAATCCCATGGACGGAGGAGCGTGGTAAGCTCCAGTCCACCGGGTCGCTTAGGGTGGGACAGGACTGAGCGACTTCACTTTCACTTTTCACTTTCATGCATTGGAGAAGGAAATGGCAACCCACTCCAGTATTCTTGCCTGGAGAATCCCAGGGACAGCCGTCTATGGGATCGCACAGAGTCGGACACGACTGAAGCGACTTAGCAGCAGCTTAGCAGCAGCAAGGTGACTTAGCAGCAGCGGCTCAATGTTGACACGAGATGGCGCCAAAACTGTGCGCAAGGCTTTCTCTAGTGCCCACTGAACACGGGAGTTGGCTCGGTTGTTGGGCCTTTTAGAAAGCCACTTAAAACTTGCTTTATTAGCAGCTTGTGTCTTTTTAGCACACCTCTCAATGAATTTTATGTATCTAATTAATTTTCCAGATGTGAACCTAAGTGGGTTTCCCAGATGGCGCTAGTGGTAAAGAACCTGTCTGCCAATGCAGAAGACTTAAGAGATGCGGGTTCAATTCCTGGGTCAGGAAGGTCCCCTGGAGGAGGAAATGGCAACCCACTCCAGTCAGTGTTCTTGCTTGTAGAATCCCATGGACAGAGGAGCCTGGAGGGCTACAGTCCATGAGGGCACAAAGAGTCAGACACGAGTGAATGGACGTAGCGTGCATGCACACTCAGGCTTGAACATATATGAGTTTATTCTCTCACAGTTCAGCAAATAAACCTGCAGCTGAAAAACAGGTGTAGTTGAGGTTAGTTCCTCGTGTCCCATGTCTCTTTCCCAGCCTCCCGGATCACCAGTAACCTTCAGCATCCTTCCTTGTGCTGTTCTTCCTTAACGTGTCTGTGTGTCCTCTTGCTTCTTCTAAGGAAACCAGTCAGTGGAGTTAGGACCCACCCTGGTCTAGTACGACCTTGTCTTAAGTAATTGTGTCTTCAAAGACTTCATTTCCAAATAGGATAATCTTCTGAAGTTCTGGGTGAATTTTGGAGGTTACTGTTTAACCAATTATAAAACTTCTAAATTTGAAGGGGACACCATTCAATCCATTAAACTAATGAATGTAGTAAATGTGGGAAATCCTTCAGCTATAGCTCAACTCTTTTTCAGCAGTTGTAAGAAGCTCTGTTGGGTGCAGACAGTGTAGGAAAGTCTTCAACTCTAAATGATCCTCGTTAGGAATTGGAGAATTCATCCTGGAGAGAAATCACCTATAACTGCAATTAATGGGAAAAACTTTTTAAAATAATTTCTCTCTTATTCAATAAGAAAAATTCATAATGTATATGAATCTTCTGAATGTATCATTATTTAAAAGCTTTCAGATGCCTCATTAACCACAGAGACTGCACACTGGACAGAAATCCCAAGAGTATAATGTCAACAAAACTTTAGCTGGAAAGTGGAGCCCATTTACCTCAAAGATTTCCTACTTATTAATATATTTTTATGTTTATACTGAGGTAAAATTGGCATATAATGTTATATTACTTTCAGGTGTACAACATATATATATGTATAACATGATCTGTTATCGGTATATATTGCAAAATAAGTTTAGGTAGCATCTGTCACCATACATAGTTACAAATGCTTTGTTTTCTTGTGATAAGGACTTTTAAGATTTACTTTCTTAATGCAAATCAAAACCACAATGATGTACCATTTCTCGCCAGTCAGAATGGCTGCTATCCAAAAGTCTACGAGCAATAAATGCTGGAGAGGGCGTGGAGAAAAGGGAGCCCTCTTACACTGTTGGTGGGAATGCAAACTAGTACAGCCACTATGGAGAACAGTGTGGAGATTCCTTAAAAAACTGGAAATAGAACTGCCATATGACCCAGCAATCCCACTGCTTGGCATACACACAGAGGAAACCAGAATTGAAAGAGACACGTGTACCCCAATGTTCATCGCAGCCCTGTTTATATAATAGCCAGGACATGGAAGCAACCTAGATGTCCATCAGCAGACAAATGAATAAGAAACCTGTGGTACATATACACAATGGAGTATTACTCAGCCATTAAAAAGAATACATTTGAATCAGTTCTAATGAGGTGAATGAAACTGGAGCCTATTATACAGAGTGATCAGATCAGATCAGTCGCTCAGTCGTGTCTGACTCTTTGTGACCCCATGAACTGCAGCACGCCAGGCCTCCCTGTCCATCACCAACTCCTGGAGTTCACTCAGACTCACGTCCATCGAGTCAGTGATACCATCCAGCCATCTCATCCTCTGTCGTCCCCTTCTCCTCTTGCCCCCAATCCCTCCCAGCACCAGAGTCTTTTCCAATGAGTCAACTCTTCGCATGAGGTGGCCAAAATACTGGAGTTTCAGCTTTAGCATCATTCCTTCCAAAGAAATCCCAGGGCTGATCTCCTTCAGAATGGACTGATTGGATCTCCTTGCAGTCCAAGGGACTCTCAAGAGTCTTCTCCAACACCCCAGTTCAAAAGCATCAATTCTTCGGCGCTCAGCCTTCTTCACAGTCCAGCTCTCACATCCATACATGACCACAGGAAAAACCATAGCCTTGACTAGAGTGAAGTAAACCAGAAAGAAAAACACCAATACAGTATCAGATCAGATCAGATCAGTCACTCAGTCATGTCCGACTCTTTGTGACCCCATAAACTGCAGCACGCCAGGCCTCCCTATCCATCACCAGCCCTCGGAGGTCACTCAGACTCATATTCGTCGAGTCAGTGATGCCATCCAGCCATCTCATCCTCTGTCGTCCCCTTCTCCTCCTTCCCTCAATCCCTCCCAGCATCAGAGTCTTCAATGAGTCAACTCTTCGCATGAGGTGGCCAAAATACTGGAGTTTCAGCTTTAGCATCACTCCTTCCAAAGAAATCCCAGGGCTGATCTCCTTCAGAATGGACCGGTTGGATCTCCTTGCAGTCCAAGGGACTCTCAAGAGTCTTCTCCAACACCACAGTTCAAAAGCATCAATTCTTCGGCGCTCAGCCTTCTTCACAGTCCATATATATGGAATTTAGAAAGATGGTAACGATGACCCTGTATGCGAGCCAGCAAAAGAGACACAGATGTATAGAACAGTCTTTTGGACTCTGTGGGAGAGGGCGAGGGTGGGATGATATGGGAGGATGGCATTGAAACATGTATATTACCATATGTGAAATGAATCACCAGTCCAGGTTCGATGCATGATATAGGGTGCTCGGGGCTGGTGCACTGGGATGACCCAGAGGGATGGGATGGGGAGGGAGGTGGGGGGGGAGTTCAGGATGGGGAACACGTGTACACCCATGACAGATTCATGTCAATGTATGATAAAACCAATACAATATTGTAAAGTAAAATAAATAAAACTGAAAAAAAAAGAAAAAATATTTACTCTCTTAACAGCAGTCAAATTGCAATATAGCATTATTAACTATAGTCACCATGCTCTACATTATATCCCCAGGACTTATTTGTTTTATAAGTGGAAGCTTATGCCCTTTGACCCCCTTCACCCATTTTGTCCCCCAACCCTCACTTCTAGTAATCACGTCTGTTCCCTGTAGAGAGCTGAGGTGTTGGGTTTTTTTTTGTTTGTTTCTTTCATTTTTTTTTTTTTTTAGATTCCACATATAAGTGAAACTACACAGCATTTGTACAATCCTTCTCTGACTTATTTTACTTAGCATAATGCCATCAATGTCCATCTATGGCACAAAGACAAGATTTCATTCCTTATTATGACTGGGTAATATTTCATTGTATATATTTCATCTATATATCAGATCAGATCAGATCAGTCGCTCAGTCGTGTCCGACTCTTTGCGACCCCATGAACTGCAGCATGCCAGGCCTCCCTATCCATCACCAGCTCTCGGAGGTCACTCAGACTCACATTCACCGAGTCAGTGATGCCATCCAGCCATCTCATCCTCTGTCGTCCCCTTCTCCTCCTGCCCTCAATCCCTCCCAGCATCAGAGTCTTCTCCAATGAGTCAACTCTTCGCATGAGGTGGCCAAAATACTGGAGTTTCAGCTTTAGCATCATTCCTTCCAAAGAAATTCCAGGCCTGATCTCCTTCAGGATGGACCGGTTGGATCTTCTTGCAGTCCAAGGGACTCTCAAGAGTCTTCTCCAACACCACAGTTCAAAAACATCAATTCTTCAGCGCTCAGCCTTCTTCACAGTCCAGCTCTCACATCCATACATGACCACAGGAAAGACCATAGCCTTGACTAGGCGAACCTTTGTTGGCAAAGTGATGTCTCTGCTTTTCAATATGCTATCTAGGTTAGTCATAACTTTCCTTCCAAGGAGTAAGCGTCTTTTAATTTCATGGCTGCAGTCACCATCTGCAGTGATTTTGGAGCCCAGAAAAAGAAAGTCTGACACTGTTTCCACTGTTTCTCCATCTATTTCCCATGTAGTGATGGGGCCAGATGCCATGATCTTCGTTTTCTGAATGTTGAGCTTTAAGCCAACCTTTTCACTCTCCACTTTCACTTTCATCAAGAGGCTTTTGAGTTCCTCTTCACTTTCTGCCATAAGGGTGGTATCATCTGCATATCTGAGGTTATTGATATTTCTCCCGGCAATCTTGATTCCAGCTTGTGTTTCTTCCAGTCCAGCATTTCTCATGATGTACTCTGCATATAAGTTAAATAAACATGGTGACAATATACAGCCTTGACGTACTCCTTTTCCTATTTGGAACCAGTCTGTTGTTCCATGACCAGTTGTAACTGTTGCTTCCTGACCTGCATACAAATTTCTCAAGAGGCAGGTCAGATGGTCTGGTATTCCCATCTGTCTCAGAATTTTCCACAGTTTATTGTGATCTACACAGTCAAAGGCTTTGGCATAGTCAATAAAGCAGAAATAGATGTTTTTCTGGAACTCTCTTGCTTTTTCCATGATCCAGCAGATGTTGGCAATTTGATCTCTGGTTCCTCTGCCTTTTCTAAATCCAGCTTGAACATCAGGAAGTTCACGGTTCACATATTGCTGAAGCCTGGCTTGGAGAATTTTGAGCATTACTTTACTAGCGTGTGAGATGAGTGCAATTGTGCAGTAGTTTGAGCACTCTTTGGCATTGCCTTTCTTTGGGATTGGGATGAAAACTGACCTTTTCCAATCCTGTGGCCACTGCTGAGTTTTCCAAATTTGCTGGCATATTGAGTGCAGCACTTTCACAGCATCACAGCATTTCATTTCATCTATATATCACATTTTAAAAATCTATTCATCCACAGATGGATACAGATTTTTCCCCTTATCTTGGCTATTGTAAATACTGCTGCAGTGGATGTGGATGCACAGATATCTTTTCAAATTAGTGTTTTTGTTTTCTTTGAGTGAATACCCAGAAGTGGAATTGCTGGATCATATGGTAGTTCTAGTTTTAATTTTTTGAGGGACCTCCTTACTGTTTTCCATAATGGCTGAATTTTTTTACCACTCGAGCCACCTGGGAAGCCACACTACCCTTACTAATGTACTAAATTCATCAGAATGTGTGCAAGCCCCTAAGTTCCTTACCATGCAAGAATTCATGCATGTGAGTAAAAAATAGGTGAGATACATGTAAGTGGAAAAACCAGTCTGGGAAAATCACCTGGAAATGAAACCTCCTTGTGCATCACTAAATTTCTGTTGTGTACAAACCTAATTATTTTATTAATTTGGAAAATGTGAAACTCATATAAACATTCAAAAGTTGATATTGTTTGATACCAAACTAAAGATAAAAACTTATAAGACCATGAGCCTTCAGGATAAAGTTTATCATTTTTTCCATGTTAAATAATTCAGGTAACAGAGTAAAAATTCCATATATTTGAATGGAATAGGAATATACTAGGATATAACTTCAGTTATATTTTTCAGTTATAACTGGAAGTTATAACTTTCAGTATCTTCACTTTTAAACAACAAATTAAAAAAGATGTATTTTTATGAGGGTCATGTACCACATATTATCAAACTAGAATTGTTACATATTTTAAGAAGTAACATTATTTTATGTATCACTAAGACTTTTTTTAAAAAATTTCCCAATCAGGCTGTGTCAGTTCAATGTTTTTAAGATCCAACATGAATCAGAGATGTTGAGATGTAGGTCATAAGTGAGTTGTAGAGCCGCTCATCTACATGGCAATTCGGTAATATTTCCTTACGTATAGAGAGAAAGAGCATTGAATTTGAACCCTAATTCACAAAATGAAGTCTTTCTCATTCTACCAAAAATCTGTAATAGTGCTGAAATATGAATTGAACTTCTTTCTGTAATTTTGTGCTTTTCATTAAATCCACTTTTGAAGTCTGATCTGATGTAACAAATGTCTAATATTTTCAGCATCTGTGTGGTGAAGGTTTGGCACCATTGATCCTGTTTATCCCTTAAAATTGGTCACATTATCCTGATTCTTTGTACAGTGAATAACTTTAAATTACATTTAGACATTTTGAATGTTGTGTTATGTCTCAGTCCTGTTCTCTCCCTCAGTCCTGTTCTCTCCCTTTTGAGATGTTTTGCTGTGGAAGGCCATTAGCCTGGTGTGGTTCAGCCTTTGTGTGTAGATCTGCTTCTTTGTGTTGGATCCACGAGCTCTTGTGGGTGTAAGCTGGGTGTGTTCGGGGCTAGGCGGAGACACCTGCAGGCACACATGGAATTAGGACCCCTCTGTAGGTTTTCCCCTGTGGAGTTCCCTCCCACACTCTCTGGCCCTCAAAGGCATCTCTTCTGGATCCTCTGGCCAGATGGCTACGGTTCCTATTACTGCTGCCAGGCCAAGTCATGGGTGAAAAAAAATCTGTGAGAACAAAGAAATAGGAACCTTATTTATTTTTATGTATCTTTAAAGTCTTTCGACCTCTGCTTATGTTTAAATTCCCATACTTACTTCTTTAATGTTTTTTATGCTTATGTTACATACGTGATCGTTACAGGATCTGTACTTTTAGAGATACATAGTTCTTTCCTCTTTAATTTCAACAGGTACTTGATTTTTCAGTGTATGGAAAATTTAGGTTTTTTTGCTCATATATAGCTCATCTTCCTCTGGAGAATGTTTTATGATTGAATTGTTATTTGCTTCTTTCTTGCTGTTGAGGACTAACAACTAGAGAATATATATTCTTTATCGCATACGTTTCTTAATCTGAAGTCAAAACTAACATGAAGGAAATTCATAATTTCATAATTCTAGAAATTAAATGAAAAGATAAACTGAAGTGAAAATGCAGTGGAAATGTTTCAGTTGTGCTGTGGTGAGAGCCATTGCTCTTGCTGATTGCAGATAAAATCTTTGGACAAAATATAAAAGACAACTCTGAAGATCTCTGAAAAGTAAACAAAAGTGGGCCAGTTATGGAGGGAGCGTTTTGGAGATGCACACTGCATGAGGGTGAGTTTCCCGTTTCTTTTCTCAGAAACTGTGTTGTTCTGACAAAGAGCAAACAGGGGGAGGGGCCTCTGAGAGTGGGAAGGAGATTGTGATTCCTGCTGCAGTGGGGATGAGCCTTGAGGACATTGTGCTGAGTGACGTAAGGCAGACACAGAAGGACAAATACTGATTGATTCCACTTACATGAGGACCTAGAATAGTGAGCGTCATAGAGACAGGAAGCACTGATAGGGTGGGGGGGTGCCAGGAGCTGGGGAAGTGGATGGGAAGTTGTGTGTAACAGGGACAGAGCTTCAGTTATTCAAAGTGCAGAGAGTTCTGTCGATGAGTGTGTGTATGCTTGCACAGCAGTGTGTCTGTACTTAATGCCTCTATACTATACACTTAAACATGGCGGACATGTTACATTTTTTGTTTTGTGTATTTTATCCCAGTTTTTAAAAAGTAAATGCATTCACCCTATGTTTATTTTTACCTGACATTAAAGAGAAACTTCTGCTCACTCTCTATGTGGTGTCTGTCTCACTCTGTATTACAGTGTTCCTATCTTAGGATACAGCTAATATGGACTTCCAAAAATCATTCTCCAGGTTTGCATTTATTTGGATGCTTTAGATGATTTTAACATTTTGGGATCTATCATGTTTTATGTGTTTTCTATTTTCCTCCTCTGTTTATTTTTCTCTCTCCTTTGCTTTGTTTCGAATTATTTGAATAATATATGCTTTTATTTTTATTTTTTTGGCTGCACCGTGTGCACGTGGCATCTTAGTTCCCTGACCAGGAACCAAACCTCTGCCCAGTGCATTGAAAGCAGAGTCTTAACGAATGGATCGCCAGGGAAGTCCCTATTTGAATAATATTAATATTCTGTTACCAAATGACATTTTGGCAATATGTCTTTGAACATGTTTATTTGCTGTAGCCAAGGGCATTACAATATCCATATTTAATTTTTCCAGTCAGTTTAGAATTAACATAGTAGCGACTCTGTGTGACCCCACAGATGGCAGCCCACCAGGGTCCCCCGTCCCTGGGATTCTCCAGGCAAGAACACTGGAGTGGGTTGCCATTTCCTTCTCCAATGCATGAAAGTGAAAAGTGAAAGGGAAGTCACTCAATAGTGTCCGACTCTTAGTGACCCCATGGACTGCAGCCCACCAGGCTCCTCCGTCCATGGGATTTGCCAGGCAAGAGGATTGGAGTGGGGTGCCATTGCCTTCTCCGAACATGGTAGCACTTCATGTAACTTCTCAGACCCTCAGTATCCTATAGGTTTATCTCAGTGCCATTGCTGTTTCATTCATTACATATAATGAAACTCCTACTAGTCCGTGTTACACATTTTGCTTTAAACCGTTCTGTGTATTTGAATGAAAATCTGAGAAGAGATAAAAGTAATCTCTCCTAGGCACCCAGGTGTTTACCATTTCTGCGCTCTCCTTTAATTTCTGAGGTACAATGTTTCCCGTCGGCATGAAGTTCTTCAGCCTTCCTCCAGGAGCCGATTGGCTGGCAAATCCTCTCAGTTGTATTTTTGAGAATTAATTCATTTTACTGTTTTTCCTGAAATATATTGTTTCTGGGTATAAAACAGGGTTTTTGGTCTTCTTTTTTTCCCTTGTGGCTCTTAAAAATATTTTCCACTATCTTTTGATGTCTGTTATTGCTGAGGAGAAATCTATGGTCATTGAATCATTGAATCATTGTTTCCCAATATGCATCTATGATTTTTATCTTTAGTTTAATCATGATCTGCCCAGGGATGGTTTTCTTTTCATTTTTCCTGTTTGAAGTTTGCTGAAATCCATGTTTGTAGTCACATTTGAGTAGTTTTATGACGATCATCTATTTATTTATTAAAATATAGTACGTTATTTATTATATTTACTCTTTACATTTTGGAAGTCTTCCAATATCTTTTCTTGTCTTTCGGTTTTATTGAGATATAATCGACACACAGCACTGTAAAATTTAAGGTGTACAACAAATGATTTCAGTTACATGCATCATGAAATGATGACCACAGTAAGCTTAGTGAACATCCATCATTTCATGCAGTACAAAGTTAAAGAAATGAAAAAACATTTCCCTTGTGATGGGAACTCTTCTTACTCTCTTAACAACTTTCCTATGTAACATGCAGCAGCATTAATTATATTATCGTGTTGTGCATTACATCTCAAGTACTTCCCTGTCTCATAATTGAAATTTTGTACCTTTTGAGCAACTGATCTGATCTGATCTGAAGCACCGTCATCCCGTTCACACTTCCTCTCCTCCCACTCACCTCTGGTAACCACAGATCTCCTCTCCTGTCCATGAGTTTGCTTGTTCAGTCTTGAAGTGCAGTTGGCCCACAGCACTGTGTTAGTTCCAGATGCGCAACACAAGGACTTGATATTCCCATACATTTTGAAACGATCACCACAGTAATCTCGTTACCATCTGTCAACATACCAAGATATCATGTAATTATTAACTATAATCCCTACACTGTGCCTTTCATCCCTATGACTCATTTATTTTGTAACTGTGAGCTTGTACCTCTTACTCCCTCACTTATTTCTCTCTTTTCCCCACCTCTCCCCTCTGGCAGCACCTGTTTGTTCCCCGTGTCTATGACTCTGCTTCTGTTTTGTTAGGTTTGTTCATCTGTTTTGTTTTTTAGGTTCCACGTATAACTAAAATCATACAGTATTTGATTTTCTCTGTCTGATTTATTTTACCTATACCCTCTTGGTACAACCATGCCTTGTAAATGACAAGATTTCATTCTTTTCTTATGGCTGAGTAAAACGCTATTGTGTATATATAAACCACATGGACACTTAGGTTACTTCCATATCTTGGTTATTATAAAAATAACGCTGCACTGAACATAAAGTGCATATGTCTTTTCTAATTAGTCTTTGTGTCTTCTTTGGATAAATATCTCGGAGTAGAATTGCTGGGTCATATGGCAGTTGCCTTTTTAGGTTTTTGAGGAACCTCCATACTGTTTTCCACAGTGGCTGCAGCAATTTACATTCCCACCATGAGGGTTCCCTTTTCTGCACATCATCACCAACACTTGTTATTTTTTGTGTTTCTGACAATAGCCAGGTGTGAGGTGATGTCTTATGGTTTTGATTTGCTGTTGTCTGACAGGGAGGATGTGGAGCATCTTTCACTGTGCCTGATGGCCAGCTGCATGTCTTCTTCGGGAAAATGTCTATTCAGTTCCTCTGCCCACTTTTTAACTGGGTTGTTTACTTTTTGATGTTGAGTTGTATGAGTTCTTTGTATATTTTGAGTATTAACCTCTTATCTGATATGGCACTGGCAAATATTTCATCCTATTCAATAAATGGTCTTTTTTGCACAGGGTATTTTTAGTTTGTAGTCCTATTTGTTTACTTTTGCTTTAGTTTCCCTTACCTGAGGAGAAATATAATTTTTTTTTGCTAAGGCCAATATCAAAGAGTATACTGCTTGTGTTTTCTTGTAGAAGCTTTGTGATTTCAGGTTTTGTATTTAAGTCTATAATCCATTTTGAGTTTACTTTTGGATATGTTGTGAGAAAATGTTCCAATTTCATTCTTTTACATGTAGCTGTCCAGTTTCCCCAGCACCATTCATTGAAGAGACTGTCTTTTCCCCATTGAGTATTCTTGCCTCCTTGTCCTAGGCTAATTGACTGTAGGTGTGTGGGTTTATTTCTGAGCTCTCTACAATCTGTATGTCTGTTTCTCTACCTGTACCAGGCAGATTTGATTACTACAGCTTTGTAGTGTAGTCTGAAGTCAGGGGGCATGATATCTCCAGCTTTCTTTTTTTCCCCAAGTTTGCTTTGGCTATGCAGGGTCTTTTGTGGTCCAGTATACATTAAAATCCTAAAGGCTTTCTTGTTTTAATTCTTCAAAAAATATCATGAGTATTTTGATAAGAATGGTATTAAATCTGTAGATTCTTTTGAGTAGTATGGACATTTTAACAATATTATTCCTTCCAATTCGTTAAGACAGAATATCTCTCCACTTCTTTGTATCATCTTCAGTTTCCTTCATCAGTGTTTTACAGTTGCCAAAGTGTAGGTGTTTCACCTCCTTGGTTGTTTATTCCTAGGTATTTGTTTCTTTTTGATGTAATTTTAAACAGCATTGTTTTCTTGCTTTTTCTTCCTATAGTTCATTATTGTGTATAGAAAAATAACAGATTTCTGTATGTTAATCTTGTATCCTGCAACTTTACTAATGCATTCATTAGTTCTAATAGTTTTTTGATGGAAACTCTAGTGTGTTCTCTAGATAGTATCATGTCATCAGAAAATAGTGGCTTTTTTACTTCTTCCCTTCTAATCTGAGTGCTTTTTATTTCTTGTCTGATTGCTGTGGCTAGGACTTCTAACACTATCTTAAATACAAGTGGCAGGTGTGGGCATCCTTGTCTTGTTTCTAATTTTAGAGAAAAAGATTTCAGCTTTTCACCATTGAGTAGGCTGTTGACTATGGGTTTGTCATAACCTTTATTTTATTGAGGTTTGTTCCCTCTATATCCAGTTTGATAGAGTTTATTATGAATGGATGTTGAATTTTGTCTAATGATTTTTCTGCATCTATTGAGATGATTGTGTGTTTTTTTTTCCTGTCCTTTTGCTAATGTGGTGTCCTACATTGATTGATTTCTGGAATATGGAACCATCCTTACATCCCTGGGGGAAAAATCCTACTTGATCATGGTGCATGATTTTTTTTTTTAATGTAATGTTGAATTTGGTTTGCTAATATTTTGTTGAGGATCTTTACATCTATATTTATCAGAAATATTGGTCTATAATTTTCTTTTTTTTAAGTCCCTTTGTCTGCTTTTGGTAACAAGGTAATAATGGTGGCCTCGTAGAATGAATTTGGGAGTGTTCCCTCCTCCCACATACTTTCGAATCATTTGAAAAGAATAGGTAGTAGCTCATTAAAAGTTCAGTGGAAGTTCCCTGTGAAGCTTCCTGGTCTCGGACATTGTTAGTGTTTTGATTACTATAATTACTATATAATATCAATCAGTCTTTTCAGATCATCTATTTGTCCTGATTCAGTGTTGGAAGATTATCTGTTTCTAGGAATCTATTTCTTTTTGGTTGCCAACTTATTGTCATATGACTATTTATAGAGTTCTCTTATGACTCTTTGTGTTTCTGTGATATTAGTTATAACTTTTCCTTTATCATGTATTATTCCATTTATTTGGGTCCTCCCTCTTTTTTTTAAATGAAGGTGTCTAAAAACTTACCAATCCCAAAGAACAGCAATGCCAAAGAATATTCAGACTACTGCACAATTGCATTCATCTCACATGCTAGTAAAGTAGTGCTCAAAATTTTCCAAGCCAGGCTTCAACAGAACATGAATTGTGAACTTCCAGATGTTGAAGTTCGTTTTAGAAAAGGCAGAGGAACCAGAGATCAAATTGCCAACATCCATTGGATCATCGAAAAAGCAAGAAAGTTCCAGAAAAACATCTGCTTCTGCTTTATTGATTATGCCAAAGCATTTGACTGTGTAGATCACAACAAACTGTGGAAAATTCTTAAAGAGATGGGAATACCAGACCACCTTACCTGCCTCCTGAGAAATCTGTATGCTGGTCAAGAAGGAACAGTTAGAACTGGACATGGAACAACAGACTGGCTCCAAATTGGGAAAGGAAAACATCAAAGCTGTATATTGTCACCCTGCTTATTTAACTTATACACAGAGCACATCATGTGAAATGCTGGGCTGAATGAAGCACAAGCTGGAATCAAGGTTGCTGGGAGAAATACCAATAACCTCAGATACACAAATGACACCACCTTTATGGCAGAAAGTGAAGAGGACCTAAAGAGCCTCTTGATGAAAACGAAAGAAGAGAGTTAAAAAGCTGCCTTGAAACTCAACATTCCAAAAACAAAGATCAGGGCATCTGGTCCTATTACTCCATGGCAAATAGATGGAGAGACAATGGAAACAGTGACAGACTTTATTTTGGGGGCTACAAAATCACTGCAGATGGTGACTGCGACCATGAAATTTAAAGATGCTTGCTCCTTGTAAGAAGAGCTATGACCAACCTAAACAGTATATTGAAAAGCAGAGACATTACTTTGCCAACAAAGGTCCATCTAGTCAAAGCTATGGTTTTTCCAGTAGTCATGTATGGATGTGAGAGTTTGACTAAAAAGAAAGTTGAGCACGGAAGAATTGATGCTGTGGTGTTGGAGAAGACTCTTGAGAGTCCCTTGGACTGCAAGGAGATCCAACCAGGCCATCCTAAAGGAAATCAGTCCTGAATATTCATTGGAAGGACTGATGCTGAAGCTGACTCTCCAATATTTGGCGACCTGATATGAAGAACTGATTCATTAGAAAAGACCCCAATGCTGGGAAAGAATTAAGGCAGGAGGAGAAGGGGACGATAGAGGATGAGATGGTTGGATGGCATCACTGACTCAATGGACTTGAGTTTGAGCAAGCTCCAGGAGTTGGTGATGAACAGGGAGGCTTGGTGTGCTGCAGTCCATGGGGTCACAAAGAGTCAGACATGACTGAGCAACTGAACTGAACTGAAAAGCTTACCAATTTTATCTTTAAAAAAGAGCTTTTGGTTTCATTGATCTTTTCTCTCCTTTTTTTTCTGTCTCTATTTCTGCCTGATCTTTATGACTTCTTTCCTTGTGCTGTCTTTGGTCTTCTTTAACTTTGTTGTTTAACACCTTGTTTGATTTATCTGATATATAGTAAACTGTATGAATTTGAAGCATACCAATGGATTCTATGGATATGAGAATTGGACTGTGAAGAAAGCTGAGTGCCGAAGAATTGATGTTTTTGAACTGTGGTGTTGGAGAAGACTCTTGAGAGTCCCTTGGACTGCAAGGAGATCCAACCAGTCCATCCTAAAGGAGACCAGTCCTGGTGTTCATTGGAAGGACTGATGCTAAAGCTGAAACTCCAGTACTTTGGCCACCTCATGCAAAGAGTTGACTCATTGAAAAAGACTGTGATGCTGGGAGGGATTGGGGGCAGGAGGAGAAGGGGACAACAGAGGATGAGATGGCTGGATGGCATCACCGACTCGATGCACATGAATTTGGGTGAACTCCAGGAGTTGGTGATGGACAGGGAGGTCTGGCATGCTGCGGTTCATGGGGTCGCAAAAAGTTGGACACGACTGAGCCACTGAAATGAACTGAACTGAATGGATTCTTTTCAATGTGTATTAAATATGTTAAACAACTGTCACAATCCCCCAAATTTTCTTCACGCCATTTGTAAATCTTACTCTGCTTTTCTTTTTTCCCCTCATGCATTTCCAGACAGTCATTGATATCCTTTCTATCCCTTTACAGTTTGTTACTGGGTAAGAGGTTTAGATCTTAAGACTGGGATTTGAGTGAAACTCATGATTTATCTCAAACAGATATGCTGTTAAATGACCTGCCATGTGTTTGTGAGCTATATGTATCAAAGTGAAGAGACTTAACAGACAAAGCCTAAGCCACATATTTCAGTTAACCCAGAGAGCACAGGCTGTACACTGTGATTAATAATTTTGAAGTCAGTACCTTACATCATCTTTTATTTTTTTCAACATAATAAATTTATTGAATACTTAAATATTCAAATTAGACATGAAAATTATTTGTGTATCTTAGCTTTTTATTTAACTTTATAGTTACTTATGTTAAATGACTAATATCATTTAAATGTTAAATATCACAAAGCACAAATTTGTGGGTAAAGCTGAAATAAGAAAACCCATTCAAATATGTTTCAAGCCTCCTTTCCTCTAAACCCAACAAGGCTATACATCAAAGCAAAAAAAAAGACAAACAATTAAACAGCTTGTTCATTGCAGAATGGGCTTCCCAGGTGGCACCAGTGGTAAAGAATCTGCCTTCAATGCAGGAAATCCACGTTCGGTCCCTTGGTCAGTAAGATCCTCTGGCGAAGGAAATGGGTACCACTCTAGTGTTCTTGTCTGGAGAATCACATGGACAGAGGAGCCTGGTGGGCTACAGTCCATGGGGTCGTAACAAGTCGGACATGACTTAGCAACTCTCACTTCCATTGCAGAATAATTGCATATTTAATGCCATTTCACCCATATGTATTTTAAGACCTTGATTATTCGTTTTTCAGCACTGATTAGCACCAAAGGACTGATGCTGGCATAGCCATTTCCCACGAGCATCTGGACACACATATGCACAGAGTCGATATCCCACAACTTTCTTGAGAACCAAGAGACAGTTATGTCCAAAAAGTACATGACCACAAAGAAACTCATGAGCAACAGAATGGTCTGGGTGGCCCTTTCTTCTGGGGGTGCTTTTGGAGAAAGCTTGGTGCTCTGAAGATGCTGGGTCTGCCTCTTATGCTTGTACAAGAGAGTCACCATGTATCCACTTGAGAGGGCCATGAGCCCCAACAAGCAGACGTCTTGGAAGGTCCTCAGTACAAAGTGTACGTACCTAAGGAAGTGAATCACTGGGCGAAGTGAGCAGGATTCAGTGACACGTAGAAAATGGGCTGAGGTCACATTGGGGGTGGCAACAGTGGACACTAAGAAGTAACCACTGATGAACATGTTGAAGACCCACAGGAAGAGAGTGCAATACCGGTTGTGATGGGATGAGCAAAGTTTGAACTTTGCCAGACAGGAGTTTCTGGGGCTGAGGGTGATGGCCCGGAGGACACTCAGCAGGCAGGTGGCACAAATGGAGAGGCCCCGCATCGAACTGTACATGTAGACAACCAACTTACATTGGATGTCATCCCAGGTTTTCTGAGACCCAAAGGTGTCTGTAGCCATAAATGCCACAGTTAGTAACATAACTATGTGAATTAGGGCCAAGTGACCAATGGTCAGGTCAGTGGACTTGGGTCTGTGCTCAAGAAGGAAGTTGCGGGCATGGAAGAGAAGAAGGATGGTGTTGGCCAAGATCCCAATGGCAACTTCAGAGAAAAAGGCATTTCTTATGTCAATGAAACTGGAAAGTCTATTTTTATTCATCTTTGTGTAGGAAAATAAGCATGTAATAAATACCTGTGGAGAAACTCAAGGAAAACTCTTTATCACAAATATGACCAATATCAACAACCTCAGCTGGCACTATTGCCACCATCTTAATAGGTGGGTTGGACTCCTCTGGTGGTCCACTGGCTAAGACTCTGAGCTCCCAATGCAGGGGGCCCAGGTTCTAGCCCTGGTCAGGGAACTAGATCCCACATGCCACAAGTAAGACCAGGTGCAGCTACATAAATGAGTGGATATTAAAAAGGAACAGGTGGGTTGATCCCAGTTTGTGCTGCTGCTGCTAAGTCGCTTTAGTCGTGTCCAACTCTGTGTGACCCCATAGACGGCAGCCCACCAGGCTCCGCCAACCCCGGGCTTCTCCAGGCAAGAACACTGGAGTGGGTTGCCATTTCCTTCTCCAATGCATGAAAGTGAAAAGTGAAAGTGAAGTCGCTCAGTCGTGTCCGACTCTTAGCGACCCCATGGACTGCAGCCTACCAGACTCCTTTGTCCATGGATTTTCAGGCAAGAGTACTGGAGTGGGTTGCCATTGCCTTCTAGAGTTACACTATTACAATCATTGATCATATATCGAACTATACATTTGATCAACTGCTTCAAGTCTAGTCATCATTTCCGTTGAAGGCTCAGTCATATACTTGGTAATACAAGAAATGATAATCTTGTGAAATAAACAAAATACAAATGGTATAGTTAATAACATTAGCAGAATGAAAAGTAAATATTTTAGCCATGAGCCTCCCGCACCAGTTTGTTTTTGTTTTTTTTTAAAGATTGTCAAGACTAGGGAATGGGTCACCTAGAGCAGAAATCTGATTTTTCATGTGGTTCAAATGTGTTACATTAAAGGATTTATCAGGTACAAAAACACAGCATTCAGTTTGAATTATAGCACAGAGATCTCCCTGAGATGCTGTAAGGTGTCAAGGGTCTTGCAGTTGTGTAGCACTGCCTTTCTCATCATAGAGATCTCAGAATTCAATAGGCTAATAGCCCAGTTACTATCATTTAAAGCTTATGAAAGTTGTCAAGGCTTAGATATGGTCAATTATATCCTCCAATCCAATTGAAGGCACACACACACACACACACACACACACACACACACACACACACACACACACACACAAGCTGCTAAATGGTCATACCAGTAGAATACAGATCTTGGACCCATTGGGATCATACCAATGGTAGATTGGGGTTGCCTGTAATTTGTTAACATGTATGACCTTAAATTCATGGGAATCCCAGGCTACACCTTCGTATCATCCCTGTAGATATCAAGGCCATAAATTAGTGCCACACTAAGACCAGGTGCAGTACATAAATGAGTGGATATTTAAAAGGAACAGGTGGGTTGATCCCAATTTATACTTTACCACTATTCAGTGCACAAGACTGTTTTACCTGTCCCCTGCCCCAACACCATCCCCAGTATTCCTCTAGTCTGACTACTTCCCAGTCTTCACTGGCTTGTGTATCTCATTGCTGGACTTGCATAGTACCTGAGACTTCCTCTATAGTGAGAAGTAGTTTGCCTTTTATCTGCAGAAACGTGATGTAAGGCTACATATGTAAAAAGAGCTCTATCGCTTTTGTTGAATTAGAATGAGGAGAAATGCCTACAGGTGGACCGCAGGTCCTCTTGAACAAAGGGTGTCAACTAGATGGTCATGCACAGAGTTGTTTTGTCTCGGGTCTGTCTTTCCTCTAGCTTATTGATTGTCAGACCAAATATACAAAGACTAAATGTTGACAGGCACAGTCCTGAAGAGGCAGCTTGAAATTAAGTGTGTGACTGGACACCGAGTGCAAGTGTGGCTCCAAGCAGCCACTTTACGTCTGAGCCTCAACTGTTTGTCTCTTGTGTAGAACACGGTGAACACCTTACCTCTATGCTAAAGATACTATGAGAATAAACAGATTAAGTGTGCCAAATGGAGAAGAGTGCATGATGCATAAAAGTCTCTATGGAAATGTTAGATACTGTTTTTAGTATTATCTAGTTCCTCATACATGTGACTTGGGAGAGTTGGTGCAGTTCTCTTAATAATTCCTTAGCCCTGCTCCTGCCTCAGGGGAGAGGGGAATCACTACCAAAACTGTGGACCATTTAAAAAATCTCTGTACATCGTGCCCTGATGGAGTGTTGCTCTTTTCTTGGAATCCTCCAAGGTCACTTCACATCATACATATATGTCATTATCTAACCTGAAAACTCTACTTTATGACTCTTTGAGTTGTCGTCAGTCATTAGCAGGAACAGATTTCTGTTCTCTCTGCCCTTTGACATGTGGTACCAGGGTGATAAATATAACAGCAGTTTAAATAGATTCTGGATTGTTTTCTTTGCTGCTGCTGCTGCTGCTAAGTCGCTTCAGTCGTGTCTGACTGTGCGACCCCATAGACAGCAGGTTTTAATTAGAAAACTGGTGTTCACCCTATCCTGAAGGAGGTTTCTTTCATAGGGCTTCAGTACAGGAGTTCAAGCCTGCAGGTGTCCTTCAAGCAAGTACTGCTATCTCGCTAGTCAGGAGGACCAAGCATACAGTTTATACTCAAGAGTTTGGTGATAGCCTACTGGGATATTTTATCTGTGCGATGCACGTATTTAAGTCAAGCCTTATAAATATGAAGTACCTAGCATCATAACGGAGAAGGCAATGGCAGCCCACTCCAGTACTCTTTTGCCTGGAAAATCCCATGGACAGAAGAGCCTGGTGGGCCGCAGTCCATGGGGTCACTAAGAGTCCGGCACAACTGAGCGACTTCACTTTTCACTTTCATGCATTGGAGAAGGAAATGGCAACCCACTCCAGTGTTCTTGCCTGGAGAATCCCAGGGATGGGGGAGGCTGGTGGGCTGTTGTCTATGGGGTCACACAGAGTCAGACATGACTGAAGCGACTTAGCAGCATCATAAAATGGCTTTAGACATTTTCACAGATATGTTATCTGTAAATCAAGAGTATAGGGCTATAATATTTTCACAGGTACTTAGCAAGAAGTTCTATCGCTTAGTTGCTCTGAACATGCTGTGCTGTGCTTAGTTGCTCAGTCATGTCCAGCTCTTTGCAACCCTGTGGACTGTAGTCCACTAGACTCCACTGTCCGTGGGATTCTCCAGGCAAGAATACTGGAGTGGGTTGTCATTCCTTTCTCCAGGGGATCTTCCCGACGCAGGGATCAAACCCAGGTATCCCATGTTGCAGACAGATTCTTTACCAGCTGAGCCACCAGGGAAGCCCATGAATACTGGAGCGGGTAGCCTAGCACTTCCCCTGAGGATCTTCCCTACTCAGGAATTGAACTGGAGTCTCCTGCATGGCAGGCAAATTCTTTACCAGCAGAGCTACCAGGGAAGCCCCAAATTATCTCTAGGTTACTTACAATACTTAAAACAATGTAAATGCTTTGTAACTAGTTGCCAGCATGGGGCAAATTCAAGTGTTGGTTTTTGGAATTTTCTAGAATTACAAAAAATATTTTCCACCCTGGTTGGTTGACTCTGTGGATATGAAACCCACACATAACAGAGAACTGACTGCATTATGAAGATATGTAGCCATTTCTGTGCTAACGTAGTGTTTTTATTAGAAAACATCCTGGAGGATTTGAATATTTCATAGACACCAGGAGAAGAGAAGAAAGGCAGTGTGCACTTTTCCATCTGCAACAGAATCATAACAATGCACACTTATTAGGGTGCAGATGATGTATAAATAATATGTTTAATGTCAGCACTTAGGAATTGGCCTGAGACATGAAAGAGCATATATATTGGTTTCTCATTATCTTATAGGTCAGCTTCATCTTTGCTGTTACATTGTCATCCATAAATCAAGTTAAAATGGTCCAGAGACATTTATAAGATGCAGCTGATCACGTACCACTCTAGTAGGTTTGGGGCTGCGGGTATATTGGGTATATTCTCCACCTACCTTGAAGCACAACTGTTGCTGGAAAACTGCTAAGAGAACTGTAGAGAACCATTTAGCACTCTCAGGAAAGCCCAAGCATCAACTAGGTGTTAGTGCGGCGTGCAGAGCACCGGTGACGTGTGTAAACCCCAGAAGGATGAGGAAGACAGACCTGGGGAGTATGTGAGTTGATGGATGGCAGCTATTTCCCAGAAAACATGGGTGAGAATTATCTATTGATTTTCGTAAGTGAAAGGATTGTGAAGTCCAATCTCAGGTGCTCACTTGAATCACAGTATTTATAGTGTAAATATGTTTTATCTATAATGAGAAGAGTAATTATTTTTTCCAATTAAAGAAACATTAAAACCCCAGAGGCTCTACATGTCACAAACATTAAGTTGTCAAACCTCAAGAATACAGAGTCCTGTGTGAGAGGTGGTTTCCCTAATCAACCAACGGCAAAATCAGAGCAGAAAGGCTTTCTTGTTAACTGCTTTCACTTTCATTTATCATCACAGTCTTGGTATTTCAGTAACAAGAAGGGAGATCGGTTCACATCTATCTGTTTATTATTATAAATGCATGATAAGATATAGTTTGAAAAGTAAAATGTAGTTCTCACCACAGGAAAAAAAAATTTCTGTAAATATTTACGGTGATGCATGTTAATGAGACTGATTGTGGTGATCATTTTATCACATATACAAATATCAAATCATTATGTTGTACATTTGAAGTTACTTGTATGATGTGTGTCAATTATGCCTCAATTGAAAAATCACAAAGAAAGGAAAAAGAAAATGTAAAACCCAAGCATAGAGATAAGGGTTATAACTTTCTTCCTAATGAAATTTGTTCTGGCATATCCATACCAATGGAAATCTTTTAATGAATATGAAATAATATATGGATTAAAGATAAACAAATGGACCCAAATAGTCTTTCTCCTCACAGATTTCTGGGAGATAATATCTTTAGACAAGCATAGGAAATCTCTATCATCACCATCACTTTATTTTCTTAATTTTTAATATAATTGCAGCCTCATTTTCACTGTTCTGTGATTTGAGGTTTTGTAGCTGCTAAAATGTAGGTTTAAGTGCTGACACCATTAAAATTTGTGGTATTAAAACCAAGACAAAAAAGGTTTTCATGAAAAAATA
Organism: Tragelaphus eurycerus; assembly: GCA_935064755.1. Taxonomy (NCBI): domain Eukaryota; kingdom Metazoa; phylum Chordata; class Mammalia; order Artiodactyla; family Bovidae; genus Tragelaphus; species Tragelaphus eurycerus. Next base: position 76,438,632 of record CAKXYN010000001.1, on the reverse strand, counting down.
CTGTAGATATTTTATAGTTATGCAAAGTTAACATCTCTTTATGATACAGTTTTTTGAACAAGAACCTAATTTCCTCATAAGGAATTTAAATTTTAAAACTATACCAACTACAGAAGACACAGTAAATATAATAGTTTTAGTTGCTTTGTGGAGAGAATTACATTGAGTATATTTAATTAAAAACCAGAGCTAAAATTTACCCTTTCATGATGAGTATACATATGATTTAGTATAATTTCAGTCTAAAATGAGTAGATAATATAATCATATGTAACTTGAGAACTGATACAATTAATAAATGAAAGTCATTTTATTCAGAGAAATTGAATGGGTACCTAAAATTAATTGACTACTCATTTGAGAATCAAATAATTTTTATGAGTCATGAAATTAAATGATAAGCATCTTTAGAATGTTCATATTGCCTTGTAGACCAAGCAGTCCTCTGAGCTGTGGCAGATGGCTTAGCTGGATGCCCTAATCTGAGGCTACCAAAAAGCTTCCCTGTAGACCCTATTTCCTCCTTCCATGCCCTATCTAGATCCTACCCATGCACTATTCTAAGTGTGTGGAATAGAGAGGCACTTACCCAGATGGACGTGTGGGGTGACCTGTGCATGTGAGAAGGGCCCGCACAGTTTTAAGGCAAGGATGTCATTACCTCATCTCTCTGCAGGCCTGTAATTTTAGTGTCTGTAGAAATGTGACAGGATCTGGCTGGGGACAACAGAACCATCCTGTCCCCAGTGGAATGTTTTACTTGTCCCTTGACTTTATTTCTCTTGGAAAATAACAAGCTGGGAAGATTTGAGCTCAAAACTTTTCCACCCATTCCCTTGCCACAGCTGTGTGGAGGGGCGAAAGGTCACAGTACCAAGTGCTCTCATATTCATCCTGAGATCACATTAGTGTTGTCTCACTCCAGACTCTGTCATGTCACTCTCGGGGTGAGAGATTTCCGGTGCCTCACATGCGTTCACAGCGGCTCTGTGTGTGCTGTCCCTGCAGTGTGTGGTGGGCACCCTCTTCCTGGGGTTGGTTCTCAGGAGAGCACGTGGTTTCTGGGTATTATTGTCCTTCTATTCCACGATTCCTATCCTATCAGTTTCAGACTGAGTCGGGACTGGGTAGCTGTTTCCTTCTCCAGGGGATCTTCCCAACCCAGGCATCAAACTTGGGTCTCCTGCACTGCACACAATTCTTTACCAACTGAGCCACCAGGGAAGCCCATTTTCAGATTAAATAAGATATTAAAGTATCCCTACGGCCATAGGTGAAGACAGCAGAAACCCTTTGGATCCAATTTCTTTTCATTTTCCACAATTTCCTAAAGTAGCCCCGTAATGTGATATAAAGACTCATCCCCTATATGTTAATGGCTCTTTCTGAGATGGAGTACACATTCTGAAAAGATCTGGGAATCTTTTGCATTCTGTGACCAAGGCACTGAGAAGCCCAGCTCCTGATTCTTCTAGAGCAACAAGCGAGAACTATATTGTTATGGCCCAGTCCGTAGATTCTGGCAGTAGAAGTACCTCGGAATTCAGTGACATAGTTTGTAAAAGCAAAAATCCCACACCGTTGGATCTTGAGTGATTCTTAGCTTTTCTTTTTCAATTCATTAGGAAGGGAACCAGAAAAAAGGACCAGTTTCTGCCCATTCAAAGCAGTTAAAAAAAGAAAATTAAAATACTCAGGAAAAAAACTACTACATACCTACAGACAGTAGAGTCTGCCTGCAGTGCGGGAGACCCGAGTTCGATCCCTGGGTCGGGAAGATCCCCTGGAGAAGGAAATGGCACCCCACTCCAATACTCTTGCCTGGAAAATCTCATGGATGGAGGAGCCTGGCAGACTACAGTTCATGGGGTTGCAAAGAGTTGGACATGACTGAGCGACTTCACTTTCACTTTACCTAGACTAAATACACACCACTGATATTTGATCAACTGAGTCTTCATAAAAAAGGACCCTAAACCATCTCATGTCTTCCAGTGCTCTGGGCTAGCCCACACCATGACGTGTGACGTCCACCACATAGATCTGCACTTGCTGTCTCTGTTCAGAAATGTGGAAGCTTTATCTGTGGTTGCTAATCAGACATACTGAACAACAAGGGGAAACCATGAAAGAGAGTGGGAGTGGTAACCACACACGCAAAAAGAGTGACATTCTCTCCCCCACCTGTGTCAACCAGACACCACCTAGCAGACATGTCAGTCAGCTACGTATGGCTTTTTCTTGTGCGCTGTCTGTGAGGAAGTAATTAAAATCATGAGAAGCCTACTTTTTGCTTCTTTTCCAAAGTTTGAGCAAAAAAAAATAAAAGTTTGTCTCACTTTTTGACATTGACCAAGACAATTCCAAAGATCTGACTTAGAAATGAAAAAACTCATTCTCGTGTTTTTCTTTATTATTCTTGCATTCCAGTGTTGATGTTATTTTAACAGTTTATTATACATAATTTAAAATATAAAACCTGCAGAATAATTCAATGAACGCTTATTAACAGCTTTGATAGTTATGGTCTTTCTGTCATTTGCATCTTTGTCCACTGCACACCAGCCCATCATTCATCACCACTTACGGTTCATTTAGAGGTTTCAATTTATTGTTTAAATGTACAAACCTTATCCATACAATTTTGACAAATGGAGGCACTTGTGAAACCTCCAAGCCAATGACAATATAGAGTATTTCCACCTTCCCAGAAGACTTTGCTCAGGTGCCTGCACAATCAGCCCCTGCACATCCTACAGGCAACACTATGACCGTTTCACTTTCCCCTTAGGTCACCTCTGGCTCCACTAGAGCAGAGACACCAGGCAGTGTTTACTCGGTGAGTCTGGCTTCTTTTGTTTGGCATAACAATGCCTGAGGAAGTAGTTCTGTCACCTGGATTGTTGAGCAGTATCCCGTTGAAGTAAAATAACAATTCACTTCTTCAAGGACACTTGGATTGTTTCCAACTGTTGTCTACTGTGAATGCTGCCGTGAATGTACAAGTCCTTTTTTTTTTTTTTTTTTGGATGTGTTTGCATTTTTTTCTGGGATAAATGCATATTAATATGTGGAGTTGCCGAGCAAAAGGATAGGTTTATGTTTGACTCAATAAGAAACTGCTGCAAACTTCCAGAGACATTGTATCATTTTACATTCCTACCAGCGATGTCTGAGGCTCCTAGCTGATTAACATCCTTGCCACATTTTTGGTTTTGGTCTATAATATCCTGTATCCTAAAATGTGTAAAAGAGGATTACTATCTGACCTTGTCTCTGATCTTGGAGGGAAGACCTCTTACCCTTTAGTATGAAGTTAACGGTACACATTTAGTAGCTGCTCTTTATCAGGAACAGGAAGTCCTCCTCTCATATTAGTTTGTGGAGTTCTTTTTTTTTTTTTTTTTCATCAAGACTGGGTATTGGATTTTGTCAAATGTTTTTTCTGCACCTATTGATAAAATTATTATATATGATGTTTTCTTTTTCTCAGTTGATATAATGGATTATGATCGTTGATTTTCAAGTGTTGACCCCTGCTAGGTGGGAATGAATCCATGTAGTCCTGCTGTTTATATCTTTTTATGTGTTGGCGGATTTGACTTGCTAATATTTTGTTAAGGATTTTTGCATCTATACCCCCTCTCTATCCTTTGTCCTGTATTTTAGTTCTACAAATGTTATCAATCCCACAATGTATTGTTCCTTTTGCTTTAAACAGTCATTAGATTTTTTAAAAATTAAGAGAAAAAAAAGCATAGCTTTTTGTATTTTTTACATATTTGTCATTTTTATTCTTTATTTCTTCCTGTGGATCCATGTTTCAATCATTTATTTCTTAATTACATCCTCAAGAACCTTCTGTTGTATGTGTTTATATATCACTTGTTTGTTTATGCTAGTGATTAGCTCTCTCAACTTTTATATTTCTAAAAAATATTGTTCTCATCTTCAGATATGATTTTCACTAGATATAGAAATCTGTAGGAAAACATTTTCATTGTCTTCTGATTGCACGATTTTTGATAGGCTGATATCTCTGATTTTTGTCTTTTTTCATCTATTTTAAAATGTCTCTCGTTTTGGCTACTTTTAAGATTTTTCTCTTTTATCTTTGTTTTTGAGCAGTTTCACTGTACCATGCTGAGGTCTTGTTTTTTAATAGTCATTATTTATTTATTTGGCTGCGTCGTGTCTCAGTCACGGCGTTCTGGATCTTCATTGCATGCCTGTGGGCTCTCTAGTTGTGGCCCTCGGAGTCGGTAGTTTTCCCACGTGGGCCTCGTTTTTCCACAGCATGTGGGATCCTGGCTCTCCAACCAGATACCAAACCCACGTCCCCTGCATTGCAAGGCAGATTCTTAACCAGCGGCCCACCAGGGGGTCCCTGAGGTCTTGTTTTCTTTGTTTTTCTTAGCGTTTTTTCAGATTCTTGATGTATATCGTGTTTGGGAAGACTTTGACCTTTATTTTCTCCCAGTGTTTTCTTCTCATTTTCTTTTCTTTCAGAGACCCTGATAACACATATTAGAGAGTGCTTATTACCCTACTTAGGCTTATTTCATTAAAAAAGCCTTTTCCCTCCCTAAATGAGTTTGGATATCTGTTGACTTGTTCTGAGGTTCCTTGAAGCTTTTCTCTGTGGTATCCAATGCTCCCATTTGAAATTCTAGATTGTAGACATTATGTATTTTATTTCTTACATTTCTATTTAGTTCCTTTTAGGTTTTCATGTCTCTACAGAAACAATCTTTTCATCTGTTATATCTGCTCTAACCTTTAAAATATTGATAGTAGTTGTGTTAAAGTGTGTGTGTGTGTGCGTGTGCGCACGTGCTCAAGTCGCTCAGTCGTTATCCAACTCTGCGACCCCATGGACTGTAGCCTGCCAGGCTCCTCTGTCCACAGAATTTTTCAGACAAGAATACTGGAGTGGGTTGCCATTTCCTACTCCAGGGAATCTTCCCAACCCAAGGATCGAACCCACATCTCTTACATCTCCTGCCTTGGCAGACAAATCTTTTACCACTGCATCACCTGGGAAGCCCCACTTGTTTTAAAGCACTGTCTCCTAATTCTAACACCTAGAACATGGGTGGGTCTGCTTCCAGAGATTATGTTTTCTTTTCATTACAAGTTATGGGGCCCCATTTTGTCACATGTTTTGTAGTTGTTTATGTAATTTTGTGTAAACTACATTTGATACTGAAGCATAATTTGATATTGTTTACTTCAGAGAAAATGCAGACTCTTGGCTGCCTCTGTTAGGAAGAGGCCCAGGTCATTCAGGTTCCTCATACAGTTGAGTTGAGGTGGGCGACACCTCAGCTTTAATTATGTTCAATATGCCTGTCGTTACCTCAGCTCTCAACCTCTAGCTCTGCCTCTTTTATTCTATTTTTTCCTTTATTTCCTTTCAGTTCACTTTTAAGATTGACTCACAGCTTCGAACATAAACAAAGATTTTGAAATCACAAACTAATACTAATACTAGTACTAGTACACAAACTAGTACTAATACTCAGAATCTGGTAATACCTGCTCCACCTGAGAATTGACCTAAGGTTGAGGGTGTCCATCACATACTCTACGTGGGGGAGATGTAGAGCCACTGGAACTCACTGGAGGGACCAGGAATCTCTCACCCCAGAGAGGGACATTACAGAGTTGAAATGGGATTATTTTAATTTGATCTTGGGATCAAAATGGGAGAACTAGTATTTTCTACCATGACTGTTACCCTTCTGATCCTTCCACTCAGATGTGGCAAGGGAATTTACAGAAAAGTTTTGAGTACAGATCTTCCCGGATATTTATTTTCCTGGAGAGAATGAATTAAAATTAATAGACAAGTAAAATGTTCCATTGGGGACAGCATGGTTCTTTTGTCCCCAGCTGGATCTTGTCACCTTTCTAGACACTAAAATTACAGGCCTGCAGAGAGATGAGCTAATGACACCCTTGCCTCGAAATTGCTCCAGTCCGTCTCACATACACAGATCACCCCAGACGCCCATCTGGGTAAGTGCCTCTTTGTTCCACACACTTAGAACCAGTGCATGGATGCGCTTGTAGGCAGGCTGGAGAAAGAGGCAAATTTGGTCGAATAGTGATGTTTTTTTCAGATGAGCCATTCTATTCTAACCATCTCCCAGGTCAGAGGACGGTTTTCTCTTTAATGGAGTGGGGAAATGTTCTTGTCAGTGTAGTTAGTCCTTTAAGTTTGTGACTCATAAAAATAATGGGTCTTTTCATGTGAAATGCTAAATTAATTAATTGCTGATAGGTGTTTTTTCCCTGAATAAAATTACTTTTATTTAGTTGCTATTTCAGTTCTCAAGAAAGAGATTATACTGTTATGGTAGAGTATTACTAATATAATAATATTTTTCTTAAAGGAACAAATTTTTAGCTCTGACTGGGTTTTCATTAAATATGCTCATTTTCATTTCTCTCATTTTCATAAATTAATTAGAGCTTTTAAAAATAAGTGTCCTCTGGGGTTTGGGTTATTAAAAAAACCAAACAAACAAAAAACTAAGCATTTAGAAGAAAACCAGATTCTTTGTTTGAAACATCACTTTGTAAAGAGAGTTTAACCTCACATTCCTACAAAATATTTACCACTTTTCCATAATATGCTCTAGCAGTTAGGGAATTTCAAATCAGAGAACAGTGAAAATGAGGCTGTGATTACATGAAAAATAAAGAAAATATAGTGCTGATGGTAGACGTGTCCCTGGCTTGCCTACTGAAGACCTAAGTAGAGTCAACAGTATGTGGTGAGGAGAAAGACTTTGTGTCTACTTCTCTTTTCTTCATGCTGCTGCTGCTGCTGCTGCTAAGTCGCTTCAGTCGTGTCCGACTCTGTGCGACCCCATAGACGGAAGCTTACCAGGCTCCCCTATCCCTGGGATTCTCCAGGCAAGAACACTGGAGTGGGTTGCCATTTCCTTCTCCAATGTATGAAAGTGAAAAGTGAAAGTGAAGTCGCTCAGTCGTGTCCAACTCTCAGCGACCCCATGGACTGAGATTCTCCGTCCATGGGATTCTCCAGGCAAAAGTACTGGGGTGGGGTGCCATTGCCTTCCCCTCTTTTCTTCATAGGTTATTCATTTAAAAAATATTTGTTCCCTTTTATTTCGGATATGCCAGAACCCATTTCATTAGAAGGAAAATCTGGAATAAAAAACATTTTCATCTGCCCTGACCTCCATGCTTGAGTTTTAGATTTTTTTCCCAAACTATGTCTTGTGAATTTATTATGAGAGAAATGGTAACTGATCTTTTTTTTGTTATTGAAGTACAAAGAAGAGGATGATAAAGTGAAAACTCTGAAGCAAGTAAACCAGACCCATTCTCATCTAGGATTTTCTGGGTTTTCCTTTGTGTTTGGGATAATGATTACTCTTGTTTTGCCTTTTCACAGAATAGATGTAAAAATGTCATGCTGTGAATACCCAAACAGCCATGGGTAAGCAACCCCCCTGAGCTATACTTTGCAATCCTTGAAATCTGTAAAAACAATAGATAATTCTCACCCGTGTGTTTAGGAAACTGCTGCTGTTAACATACTCGACCGTACCTCAGGTTTTTGTTTTTCATTCTCCAGAAGTTCATACGTCTTCAGATGCTCTGTACCCATCACTGACATCTGGACGGTGGTGATTGTCCTTGACTTTTCAAGCTCTTTCTCCATTGTTCTCTTCCCGGGTCTCCAGCTAGAAGGTGCCACAAGGTGGAACGTGTTTTCTAGCACACCCACAGTCCAAACACACATACACGGCATACTGTCACTCTCTCCTCCCAGATCCTTTCTGTCCATTCCTACTTTATAAGAGAGGATAGCGACGATGGCAGTGAAGGTGCTGCGTCACACAGCGGTACCAAGATGTGTTCTTTCGTGTGTCTACGGCACACTGCATATTGCTGAGCATAAAGCACGCTGTTTATGCCTCATCTCCATCCCGAGGAGTTACTCTGCTCACGTAGAGCGAACACAGACGCTCTCTCCTTTCCTTCACTCTGTCGTCTGTCCACAAGGTCGTCACGCCCACGTTCACCTTGGGCTCTGCTGCGTAGTGCCCTCTTTCCACGCACACTCATCACTTCTCTGACCCCTGGCTCGAGTGAAATGGCCTTAACACTCTTCAGCAGTGTGTGGCCCGTCTTGATGGTACTGTGTACCACATGATTGTCCGTGATTCACGTAATTGCAGTGATACAATGTCTAAAGTGACTGCTTCCTTGACCGGGTTTTCGAAAGGTGCCTCAGCTGTGAGCCCTGGTCTGCGCCATCAGCCACAGCAGCTCCTGGTGGTGATTTCCCAGATGAAGCCGACGCGTCTCACTGACCTGCGTCACTCCATGCATGTGTTGTTTTCTTTTCCTTGTTTTATCTTTCGTTTTTGTTTCCTAATTTTCCCACATAGCTTTTCTTTCCTCTTTCTCCGTGTAGCCTCTTAGAATGTGACCTATTCCCGAATTTTCATTTACGTTATTGTGCCTGTGACTTAGGTCATTATGATCAAGCCCCTTTGAGGGCATCTCAGGTGTATAAATGAGATTTTTTGCGCTTAGTTCGTTAGGCAAGCCAGATACCATCTGAACATCAGTCACTGCTGAGAGGCTTATTTGAGGAGGGTCTCATAGATTATTACTCTACTGACGGGAAAAGCTTCTGCTCTGTCACTGCTCACCTGAACAGTGGTGTGCAATTCAAGCAGTGAGTGTGATGAAGCATGGATGTGCGAGGACTCACACCGTAGGATTTATTTTAGCCTGTTTTAATGAAATATTCATATTTTCCAGAATATGTTTGCTAATGAAGCACAGAAATAGGCATACATCTTTCTTTTCTAAAAAAATGTTTATTTATTTGTCTGTGCTGGGTCTTAGTTGTGGCACTTGGGATCTTTCTTTATCATATTCATGTAAAATAAACAGATAAATGAATATTTGCAGTATGTTTCTCACTAATAGAGTTGTCTGTGAACCCTGAAGTCTGGATGTAGTTGAATGATTAGAGTCATAATTCCCTTTGTCTCTCCTGGCGCTCCATGCCAGCTAATGTAAATGGGTGCTTTTGATTGTTAATGATTGTTACTTTCCTGGATCAATATTTTGGAGAAAGGAGATCACCTTTTCTGCTTCTACTATGGAATTTTCCTATAGAGAAAGAAGATTTGCCAGTGGTTTTAATAATGACTGTTGACTGTGAAAAGTAAAAATTAAGGTAAAAATGAGCAACTGACGTCTATAAAGCATGATACTTAATTGTAGCGGTGCCACTAGAGCCCAGCCCAGTAATGAGATGCATTATCCACAGTGGATGGGCTCTGCAGGGGTGGGCTGGGGGAGAGAAGCATAACGGCATCCAGGTAGGCATGAAGGCAGACTTGAGTATCAAGCCCATGGATATGTGGACCTGAAAATGGATGCATTTGGATCAATCCACATGTTTTGATGATGGTGATAGTGTTGACTGAAAATGGTGAAGGTAATATTTGTGGTAAAGAGAATTGTTCTTGCTTTTCTCTTCAGACGTTTACTATAAATAGATGTCCCCATAGAGATGGATAAAGATAAATCCCCCAGTTCTCTTGCTGTCAGAAATGCATTCTTCTTCGAGGTTGGTATTGGGATCTCAGCCAACACCATCCTTCTTCTCTTGCGTGTCCACACCTTCCTTCTTGAGCACAGACCCAAGTCCACTGATCTGATGATTAGTCACTTGGCCCTAATCCACATAGTCATGCTAGTAGCCGTGGGATTCATAGGTACAGACATTTTTGGGTCTCAGAACGCTTGGGATGACATCAAATGTAAATCGGTTTTCTACTTAAACAGGTTGACAAGGGGCCTCTCCATTTGTACCACCTGCCTGCTGAGCATCTTCCAGGCCATCACCCTCAACCTCAGAAACTCCTGCTTGGCAAAATTCAAACTTAAATCGTCAAATCACAACCTATGTTGCTTTCTCCTCCGCTGGGTCACTATTTAGTCTCAACCATTGCCACTCCCAATGTGACCTCGGGCAGTTTTCTGGTTATCACTGAATCCTGCTCACTTTGGACCTTGAGTTACTTTCTCAGGTACATACATTTCTGCCTAGCGACCTTCTGGGATATCTCTCTCACAGGGCTCATGGTCGTCTCAAGTGGATACATGGTGACTCTCTTGTACAGGCATAAGAGGCTGTCACAGCACCTTCACAGCACCAAGCTTTCTCCAAAAACATCCCCAGAAGAAAGGGCCACTGAGACCATTCTGTTGCTCACGAGTTTCTTGTGGTCTTGTACTTTCTGGACTGCATGATCACTTCCTTCTCAGGAACGTGGAGGAGGAGTAACCCAGGTCTTCTTTTCGTCCAGATGCTGGTGGACAATGGCTATGCCACCACCAGCCCTTTTGTGCTAATCCATACTAAAAACAAAGGCTCGAGTTCTTAAAATTCATAAAGGGGAAGGACAGTAAATGTAATTATTCAGTGATAGATGGCTTCTCTTAAGTGAGCCAGTTCACTAGTTCCGGAATGATTAATGGTGGTATAGAGGATTTGCTGTCTTGAATAATTTAAATATATGGAGTTATGCTTTTTCTCCTAAATGTATTTACTTTATATTTGTGGCTGACAAGTACCTAGTAGATAATGTAACTCTACAACTATCTAAGAAGACACAAACTTCTAATCAGTCTCCTAAGAGACAGAGCTCTTAAAACAGTTTCAAACTCTAAAGTGAGATAAAATAGAACAATTACTAAATGGAGATGGACAAAGGGCCAAGAAGAAACAAAAAGAAAATATAACAAAGGGGCACAAAGAAAACTGGGGGGTTGATTGTGGTTGTAGACACTGGAATAACCACCAATCTAATATAAACATCGGAGAAGGCAATGGCACCCCACTCCAGTACTCTTGCCTGGGAAATCCCATGGGCAGAGGAGCCTGGTAGGCTGCAGTCCATGGGGTCGCTAAGAGTCAGACACGACTGAGCGACTTGACTTTCACTTTTCACTTTTCACTTTCATGCATTGGAGAAGGAAATGGCAACCCACTCCAGTGTTCTTGCCTGGAGAATCCCAGGGATGGGGGAGCATGGTGGGCTGCCGTCTATGGGGTCGCTGAGGGTCGGACACAACTGAGCGACTTCACTGTCACTTTTCACTTTCTTGCATTGGAGAAGGAAATGACACCCCACTCCAGTACTCTTGCCTGGAAAATCCCATGGAAGGAGGAGCCTGGTGGGCTGCAGTCCATGGGGTCGCTGACGGTCGGACACAACTGAGCGATTTCACTTTCACTTTTCACTTTCTTGCATTGGAGAAGGCAATGGCACCCCACTCCAGTACTCTTGCCTGGGAAATCCCATGGGCAGAGGAGCCTGGTAGGCTGCAGTCCATGGGGTCGCTAAGAGTCAGACACGACTGAGCGACTTGACTTTCACTTTTCACTTTCATGCATTGGAGAAGGAAATGGCAACCCACTCCAGTACTCTTGCCTGGAAAATCCCATGGACGGAGGAGCCAGGTAGGCTGCAGTCCATGGGGTCGCTAAGAGTCAGACACGACTGAGCGACTTCACTTTTACTTTTCACTTTCATGCACTGGAGAAGGAAATGGCAACCCACTCCAGTGTTCTTGCCTGGAGAATCCCAGGGACGGGGGAGCCTGGTGGGCTGCCGTCTATGGGGTCGCACAGAGTTGGACACAACTGAAGTGATTTAGCAGCAGTAGCAATATAAACATGACGCCTGTTAAAGAAATAAAAAGGACTCATAAAAATTCTAGACGTGAAATTTATAGAAATTGAAATTAAAAAATACTGTCCAGTTCTAGACCAGCGGAACCCATTCCTCTTGTTAATTGTGGCTGATATATTTGGACAAAATATTTTTTCAAGACTACCTGAGAACTCTGATAAGGACACAAAAACAAACTGATTGTGGAAGAAGCCATGTCTTGGAGATGCAGCCTACATAGGTGTCAGTTTTCCGTTTCTTTTCTCACACGGACTTCTAAAGATCTCATGAATTGACACGACACTGATAACAGAAATAATATACTTCTGGCCAGAGGAAACAGGCTAAAGGGCCTGTGAGGGCCAGAGACTGTTGGAGGGAACCCCACAGGGAAGACCACCAGAGAAGGGCCTTTCTAATTCAATGTATTCTTCAAGAGATGGGAATACCAGACCACCTTATCTGTCTCCTGGGAAATCTGTATGCAGATCAAAAGCAACAGTTAGAACTGGACATGGAACAAGAGACTGATTCCAAATCGGGAAAGGAGTACATCAAGGCTGTATATTGTCACCCTTTTTATTTAGCTTATATGCAGAGTACATCATGTGAAATGCTGGGCTGGATGAAGCACAAGCTGGAATCAAGATTGACGTGAGAAATACCAATAACCTCAGATACGCAGATGACACCACCCTTATGGCAAAAAGCGAAGATGAACTAGAGACTCTTGATAAAAATGAAAGAGGAAAATGAAAAAGCTGGCTTAAAACTCAATATTCGAAAAATGAAGATCATGGCATCGGCTCTCATCACTTCATAGCAAATAGATGGGGAAACAATGGAAACAGTGAGAGACTTTATTTTTTTGGGTTCCAAAATCACTGCAGATAGTGACTGCAGCCATGAACTTAAAAGACAGTTGGTCCTTGAAGAAAAGCTATGACAAACCTAGACAGTGTATTTAAAAGCAGAGACATGACTTTGCTAACAAAGGTCCATCTAGTCAAAGCTATGGTTTTTCTAGTAATCATGTATGGATGTGAAAGTTGGACCATAAAGAAAGCTGAGCACCGAAGAATTGATGCTTTTGAACTGTGGTGTTGGAGAAGACTCTTGAGAGACCCTTGGACTGCAAGGAGATCAAACCAGTCAATCCTAAAGGAAATCGGTCCTGAATATTCATTGGAAGGACCGATGCGGAAGCTGAAGCTCCAACACTTTGGCCACCTGATGCAAAAAACTGACTCATTAGAAAAGACGCTGATGCTGGGGAAGATTGAAGGCAGGAGAAGAAGGGGACGACAGAGGATGAGATGGTTGGATGGCATCACCGACTCAATGTATATGAGTTTGAGTAAGCTCCAGGAGATGGTGAAGGACAGGGAAGCCTGGCGTGCTGCAGTCCATGGGGTTGCAAAGAGTTGGACACAACTGAGTGACTGAACTGAACTGAACTGAATTCTATGTACGCCCCTCACAAGTCTTGGTACAACCGGATACACACACTGGACAGACCTGAACCAACACAGCTGAGACTGGAACAGACCAAAGAGAATATGAAGCAGAACTTTCAGTTTTCCTCTAAAAGAAAAGCATATATATTCCCCAGAGGATTATAACAGGACGGAAAACATAGTACAATATTCAGAAGTCCAAAATACAGTTCAAAATTACTCACCATATAAAGAAATAGAAAAATGTGACCAATATGCTAAGGCACAATAAATACATAGATGCCAAACCCAAGATAACACAGATATTGAAGTTATAGATGCAAAGAAGCTCTCAGGAGTTATAAGTAAAATAACACAATGTGTTCATGTATTCACTTCTTAAAGGACACTGTAATTTGAATATTGGTTCCTCTACACAAAATGCATCGTTTTCTCCTGATAGACTTCAAAATATTTTCTTTGCCTTTAGTTTTAAGCAGTTTGTTTGTTAAGTATTCGTCCTGTATGGGATCCACTGAGCTTTCTAAACTGGTGCTTGCTAAAGGCGAGGGTGTGGGTCGGCAAAATGGGTGAAGGGGATTAAAAGATACAAATTTCCAGTTATAAAGTAGATGCAGGAGACGTAATGTAGAGTATGGTGACTATAGGTAATAATACCATATTATATATTTGATGAAAGTTGCTGAGAGTAGATCTTAAAACTTAAAATCACAAGAAAAAAATGTGTAACAATTATGGATATGGGCGTTCACTTTCCGAGGTGATCGTTTCACAGTATATTCACATCTCAAGTCATTGTGTTGTACACCTGAAACGAACATGGTGTTGCATGTATGCGTGCTCGGTCACTCAGTCGTGTCCAGCTCTTTGCGACCCCATGGACTGTAGCCCACCAGACTCCTCTCTCCATGGGATTCTTCAGGCAACAATACTGGAGTGGGTTACCATGCCCTTCTCCTGGGGATCTTCCTGACCCAGGGATCGAACCTGTGTCTCCTGGGGCTCCTTCACTGCAGGCATATTCTTCACCACTGAGCCACCGGGGAAGCCCAACCTAATGTTATATGTCAATTATATCTCAATAAAAAATAACGTTTATTAAATATAGCAGATTTCGGAGAATTCCCAGCTTGGCCACACACAACTTGAGGACCGGATCTTGCCCAGTGAACACAGGTGACTGTATAGAGCCTTGGTTACCTGCACAAACCCCGCCTTCCTTTTAGTTTCCATTTGAGGTCTTGCTGGCCCTTTCCAATCATCAGGTCAACCAAATCCATTTTTACAGTTTACACTCTAGTTTTAGTCAGTAAGTAGTGTGTCTCTTTGTAGCCCCGTGGACTGTAGCTCGCCAGAATCCTCTATCCATGGGATTTCCCAGGCAACAATACTGGAGTGGGTTGCCATTTCTTCCTCCAGGGGATCTTCCTGACCAAGGAATCGAACCCGAGTGTCTGCATTGGCAGGAGGGTTCTTCACCACTGCACCACCTGGAAAGCTGAGCTAGCCGTTAGCTTCCCTTACATTTTTTTTTTTTTTTTTGCCAGTCTTAATAGGTAGGTCAAAATTGCTCAGTTGTGTCCGACTCATTGTGACCCCATGGACTATACAGTCAATGGAATTCTCCAGGCCAGAATACTGGACTGGGTAGCCTTTCCCTTCTCCAGGAAGTCTTCCCAACCCAGGGATCAAACCCAGGTCTCCTGCATTGCAGACGGATTCTTTACCAGCTGAGCCACCAGGGAAGTAAGATGCTGTCTTATGCTGTGACTATGCTGGTAGGGAGAGTCTCGAGTGACTGGCATCCAGTGTTGTCACTCCCCATCTGGGCTAATTTGGAGTCTCCAGGAGCTGGTGAATTTCTTTCAAAGGACAAAGTTGGCTGATGTAGTTTCCATAATGATTTTTCTCTTTAATAATGAAAATATATCAGCTAATTACTATAATCAACCTCCTCTATCTTCTGGAAGAAGATAAAACAATTAAAGCTCTAGCTAAAGCCTTAATTGGATCAAGTTAAAGCCTTTTAGCAATAATGGTTCATGGAGGCTGTGCCTCCATGGCATCTGCCTGGAGTCTGGGGCTGGGATTGCTGTGCTGGGTGGGAGCAGCCAGAGCTGCCCACTCCCTTTGCAGCTGTCCACACATCTTGTGACGCCTCAGGGTCTAAAATCACTTACTGGAGAATATTCCATGATTGGCACCTGATAAAAAACCCAGATTCATATGGCCTTGGAAACTGAGAACTATACACGAAAAAGTTTTCATCCACATGTTACTTCTTTATTATTTTCTGAGGATGAAAGATGTCTTTTACTTTGGGGACTCCCTCTTTCCCTGTGACATGACAGGTACTGTTAGACTTCTGATGCAACAGCAAGATTACTGGTCTGTGAAGAGATGAGCTAAAGCCATCTTTCCATATAAGCACACCCGGCAGCCTCAACACAGAGAGATCCAGCTGAGACTCTCTTGATTTTTTAGATTTGGAAAATCTAAGTGGAAGAGGAAGCAGAGGAGCCATCCTGAATTCTGACTTTCACTGAATCAGAACCTGGACATAGGTATTTATCTCTAAATGCACCACAGAATATCTTGGAACTTTGATAGCATTAGTATTTAGTGAAGCTTGTCTTAGATGAGTGACTCTTCTTGAATAAAGGCTTATGTAAGTAAAACCATTTCAAAAAGCCAGGGATTTCTAGGCTTACATTCATTTCTATGACTTAAAACTTTTCATATCCTGTTTTGGTAATTCACAAGTTCAGAGAGAAAGCTGAATACTAAAAATGCTATTAATGTAATCTGATTTTCTGTATAGAATGTATTTCCATGAAACTGACATTGCATTCTCATAAAATGTTTTTGGCTACTCTATATTAGAATGCTTTCATCTTCCCGTTCACTGGTTTAGTTGCTAAGTCGTGTCCAACTCTTTGCAACCCCTTGGACTCTAGCCCACCAGGCTCCTTTGTCCATTTTCCAGGCAAGAATACTGGAGTGGGTTGCCATTCCTTTCTCCAGGGGATCTTCCTGACCATGGGATCAAACCTGGGTCTCCGGCACTGCAGGCAGATTCTTTACCGATTGAGTTACCGGGGAAGGCTTTTCAATACCAGGTAGATATTTTTTTAAACTTAGGCCAGGTACATATTACGCTTTTTTAAAACATCCCAGGATGGAAGGAGATGCTAAAATGGCAGATTAAGTTTAAATTTGTGGGTAAAATAAAACATGGTGTTTTCATGGCTCAGCATAGGGATATTACCATGGGTAAGCACAGGGGTCCATTTATCTAACTACACTTTATATGGCCTTGGGGAAATTTTTCCTTGATATCTGGGGCTTCCCAGCTGGTGCTAGTGGTAAAAAGTCCTCCTGCAAATGCAGGAGATGCAAGAGACTCAGGTTCTATCCCTGGGTTGGGAAGATTCCCTGGATAAGGGAATGGCACCCTACTCCAGTATTCTTGCCTGTAAAACCCCATGGACAGAGGAGCCTGGTGGGCTACAGTTCATAGGGTCGCAAAGAGTCAGACATGACTGGGCGACTGAGCGTACATACATACAGCGTCTTCTCTTAGCTGATCTGTTAACCTTAGAGTTATTCTTTACTAACTCATAATCATGGAGGAGAGGACATTGGGTTTAACTCCAGATACCATTTTAAAAGATTTCATTACATTAAATTTATTAAAGCCTCTAGAAATAAGAAATTTCTTTGTTGTAGTCTCACTGAATTTTCTGTAATAAATAAGAAAATTTATCATAGTTTAGACAAGCTTATTTTATCTCTTGCTCAATAATAGTTTATCTTCTAAAGGATTTTTCACTGTTCCTTCCTCCCAAATTTTAAGTGATGATGTTCTCATTCAGAACTTTCTTCCCAAAATATTAGTTAAGTAGAATTTTAATCCAGTAATCGAATGATTACAGATTTCAAATTTGGGGTATATAAATCAGCAAATTAAGCATATTTTCCATTAAGTGATTTTGAAGGAAAAGAAAATGACTCAATAGTCCCAGTCTTAAGTGGGTGGGGGAAGATATATGCCAAGACCCCCAGTGGCATGAATGGCACTGTTCCCTATGCTTTTTCCTATACAAAGGTAACTATGAAGATGTTAAATTTATAAATTAGACATAGTAAGAGAATATCCAATTTGCCAGAGTATCACTACTCTTGCACTTTGGGACACTGTTAAGTTTTATATAAGGGTTGCTGCTGGTGCTGCTGCTAAGTTGCTTCAGTTGTGTTTGACTCTGTGTGACCCCATAGATGGCAGCCCACCAGGCTCCCCCATCCCTGGGATTCTCCAGGCAAGAACACTGGAGTGGGCTGCCTTTTCCTTCTCCAATGCATGAAAGTGAAAAGTGAAAGTGAAGTCGCTCAGTCGTGTCCGACTCTTAGCAACCCCATGGACTGCAGCCCACCAGGCTCTTCCGTCCATGGGATTTTCCAGGCAAGAGTACTGGAGTGGGGTGCTATTGCCTTCTCTGATATAAGGGTTACTTGAACACAAACACTGTGATACCATCAATCTAATAATGGAGACTGCTAGGTAGCCAGCATGGATGTGCTAGACAAAGGAATGATTCACCTCCTGGGCAGAAGGGAACAGGATGGTGCAAAATTTCATCATGCTATTCAGAACTGTGCACAATTTAAAACTTATGAGTGAGTTTTTTATTTCTGGAGTTTTTTAATGTAATATTTTTGGACTGAGGTTGACAGATCAGATCAGATCAGATCAGTCGCTCAGTCGTGTCCGACTCTTTGCGACCCCATGAACCGCAGCACGCCAGGCCTCCCTGTCCATCACCAGCTCCCGGAGGTCACTCAGACTCGCATCCATCGAGTCAGTGATGCCATCCAGCCATCTCATCCTCTGTCGTCCCCTTCTCCTCCTGCCCTCAATCCCTCCCAGCATCAGAGTCTTCTCCAATGAGTCAACTCTTCGCATGAGGTGGCCAAAATACTGGAGTTTCAGCTTTAGCATCATTCCTTCCAAAGAAATTCCAGGATTGATCTCCTTCAGAATGGACTGGTTGGATCTTCTTGCAGTCCAAGGGACTCTCAAGAGTCTTCTCCAACACCACAGTTCAAAAGCATCAATTCTTCGGCGTTCAGCCTTCCTCACAGTCCAGCTCTCACATCCATACATGACCACAGGAAAGACCATAGCCTTGACTAGGCGAACCTTTGTTGGTAAAGTAATGTCTCTGCTTTTGAATATGCTATCTAGGTTGCTCATAACTTTCCTTCCAAGGAGCAAGCGTCTTTTAATTTCATGGCTGCACTCACCATCTGTAGTGATTTTGGAGCCCAGAAAAAGAAAGTCTGACACTGTTTCCACTGTTTCCCCATCTATTCCCCATGCAGTGATGGGACCAGATGCCATGATCTTCGTTTTCTGAATGTTGAGCTTTAAGCCAACCCTTTCACTCTCCACTTTCACTTTCATCAAGAGGCTTTTTAGCCCCTCTTCACTTTCTGCCATAAGAGTGGTGTCATCTGCATATCTGAGGTTATTGATATTTCTCCCGGCAATCTTGATTCCAACTTGTGTTTCTTCCAGTCCAGCATTTCTCATGATGTACTCTGCATATAAGTTAAATAAACATGGTGACAATATGCAGCCTTGACGTACTCCTTTTCCTATTTGGAACCAGTCTGTTGTTCCATGACCAGTTCTAACTGTTGCTTCCTGACCTGCATACAGGTATCTTAAGAGGCAGATCAGGTGGTCTGGTATTCCCATCTCTTTAAGAATTTTCCATAGTTTATTGTGATCCACACAGTCAAAGGCTTTGGCATAGTCAATAAAGCAGAAATAGATGTTTTTCTGGAACTCTCTTGCTTTTTCCATGATCCAGCGGATGTTGGCAATTTGATCTCTGGTTCCTCTGCCTTTTCGAAAACCAGCTTGAACATCAGGAAGTTCACGGTTCACATATTGCTGAAGCCTGGCTTGGAGAATTTTGAGCATTACTTTACTAGCGTGTGAGATGAGTGCAATTGTTCGGTAGTTTGAGCACTCCTTGGCATTGCCTTTCTTTGGGATTGGGATGAAAACTGACCTTTTCCAGTCCTGTGGCCACTGAGGTTGACAGTGGTAACTAAAAGCAAAAAGTGAAATTTCAGATAAGGGGGAGTCACTATAATGGTGTCATCAAAATGGAGACTCCTCCCTTCTTGGTTCCAAATATCTGGCCATATAAATTGGTAGAGTGGCTTTATAGGGAAATTTAGAAAATCAAATAAAATGGGAATGTGTCCATTCAACAACTGAGTAGTTCTGTTTCTGGAGAGGCATCTGTGCACAGTGAGGCTGTACAAAGGTGTCCCCACCAGCATGACCTTCAACAGGTCAGAAATAAGTTAGAAACCATCTAAAGCCATCGAGAGAATAAATGCATAAAAGTTTAAGAGACATATTAAAATTTTAATAAGATATACTTACCTTATGTTGTAAGAATGCCATCAAAACTCAGAGTGTTAGTCATTCAGTCATATTCGACTCTTTACGGCCCCATGGACTATAGCCCACCAGGCTAGTCTGTCCATGGGATTTCCCAGGCCAGAATCCTGGAGCGGGTTGCCATATCCTTTCCAAGGGGATCTTCCTGACCCTGGAATTGAACCCAGGTGTCCTGCACTGCAGGCAGATTCTTTACCAACTGAGCCACCAGAGAAGACCCAAAGAATGCCATATGTTACTCAAAATGACCTAGCAGTACACAGACTTTAGAAATAATGTGAATGACAAAAGTTGGGTATAAGACACTGATTGTGTCTAGTGTGTTAGTGACAAATTTTTTAAAATTTAGTATTGGTGACAGATGTGTTAAAAATACATTGCAAGGTGTACAGCCATGTCACAGCAGCACTATTCATAGAAGCCAAAAGGTGGGAACAACCCAAGTGTCCATGTGACAACATGGATGAGCCTGGAGGACATTATGCCAAGTGCGATAAGCCAGTCACAGAATGACAAACGTTCTGTGACCCCACTCATGTGAGGTCCCTAGAGGAGTCAAAGTCATAGTCACAGACAGTGGGAGGGCGGGGAGGGGAGCTGGTGTTTAATGGGGACAGGGTTTCAGTTTGGGGAAATGAAACAGTCCCGGAGATGAATAGTGATGTTGGCTACACAATGTGAATGGATTTAATGCCACAGACTTGAAAAAGGCTAAAATGACAAACTTTATGTTATGTTTATTTTTCCACAGCCTTTTAAAAAGCAGGAAAATAGGGACTTTCCTGGTGGTCCAGTGGTTAAGAGCTGCTTGCCAATCCATCCCTGGTCTGGGAAGATCCCGCATACCATGGAGCAACTAAGCCCGTGTGCCACAGCTGCTGAGCCAGCTCTCCAGAGCCCAGGCCCTGCCAACCCCTGAGCCCACGTGCTGCCCCTGCTGAAGCCTGTGTGCCTTGAGCCTGTGCTCCGCATGAGAGAAGCCTCCACGACGAGAGGCCCTCGCACCGCAGCAAAGAGCAGCCCCCGCTTGCTGCAGCCAGAGAAAGGCCACATGCGGCAGTGAAGACCCAGAACAGCCAAAAAAAAAAAAAAAAAAAAACCAAAAATATCATAAAAATGTAGATTGGAAAGAGAGCCTAAATTACAAGTTATATCTGAAGACGGAGAGGACAGGAATGGGGACTAAAGGGATGTCAACCCGATCAGTATCTTTTTAAACAACTTTCCCATCAGCCTTGATTTGAAGCTTGGAGTGTTAATTATAGCTGAGCTTGGGCAGCCACAGTGTGGGACAGAGCAGTGTGGCTCTGAACCTCCTCCAGCATCGTTAAACAGTGTCGCTTACCCTATGCCTTTCTAACTTTTTCCATGGAAAGTTTCAGACATGTAGGAAAGTAGAATGATTCAGGTATCAACTCATGGGGGTCCCGGCTCTGTTTTCTTCCTGCCCTGTTTCAATGAACTGAGTGTCCCCTTTCTCTGCTGTTCAGGTGAGCAAAGGAGGAAGTCCGTCTGCTTATCCCCCTGTCAGCTGTCTTCCAGAAGCTCTGTAGACCCAGCAGATCCTGAAAGTTACTGGTGAAACCATCCAGGCACACATGACTTTTCTTCGGTTCTTCCAGGTGAGTGAGGAACCTTTTATTTTACATGAGGTCTATAGTTTCTAATCATTTGAGACAGTATGGGTCACTAAAATATTACTAAGTTAAAATGTGTGCAGTCACATAACTTCCTGAGGACTTAAAATCCAGTGTCCTGCTAAAAAGCCTGGCTGGGGTACTTGCCTACGTCACAAAATAAAACCGACACAAACCACTGGGCAACCGGCACCTGCAAGTCAGCTGGTCTTGAGCTGCCGTTCTCCAGAAACCAGTCGTTGTAAAGCTGGTTTGCTGTTGCTGAGTTGTCTTAGCTTTTGCTTTTCTGTATAAACTTTTGATTTCTCTATCAAATCTGAACAGGAGCCTTGTTGGGTATTCTTGGTTGTAGGTTTTTCCCTTTCATCACTTTAAATATATTATGCCACTCCATTCTATTGGGTTTCCCTGGTGGCTCAGCGGGAAAGAGGAGAAGGCAATGGCACCCACTCCAGTGCTCTTGCCTGGAAAATCCCATGGATGGAGGAGCCCGGTGGGCTGCAGTCTGTGGGGTCGCGAAGAGTCGGACATGACTGAGCGACTTCACTTTCACTTTTCACTTTCATGCATTGGAGAAGGAAAAGGCAACCCACTCCAGTGTTCTTGCCTGGAGAATCCCAGGGACAGCGGAGCCTGGTGGGCTGCCATCTATGGGGTCGCACCGAGTCAGACACAACTGATGTGACTTAGCAGCAGCAGCAGTAAAGAATCTGCCTGCCAATGCAGGAGATGGGGTTTTGATCCCTGGGCCAGGAAGATCCCCTGGAGAAGGCAATGGCAACCCACTCTGGTATCTTGCCTGGAGAATCCCATGGACAGAGGAGCCTGGCAGCTACAGTCCATGGGGGTCACACAAAACTGGACACACCTGAGCAAGTAAACAACACTCCCTTCTAGCCTGAGTTTCTGCTGAAAAACCAGTTGTTAACCTTATAGGTGTTCTCTTGTATGTTCTTTTTCCTTTGTTGTTTTTAATATTTTTCTGTCATTAATTTTTATTAATAGCAATTGATTACTATGTCTTGGAGTGTTCCTCCTTGGGTTTATCCTGTCTGGGGTTATCTGTACTTCCTGGACTTGGGTGACTATTTCCTTTCCCAGTTAGGGAAGTTTCTAGCTATTATCTGTTTTGAGTATTTTCTCAGGTTCTTTCTCTCTCTCTTCTTCTGTGACCCCTATAATGTGAACACTGATACATTTAATGTTGTCCCAAAGGGCTCTTAAACTGTCCTCATTTCATTTTTTCATTCTGTTCCATAGCAGTGATTTCCACTATTGTCTTACAGCTCACTTATCCATCCTGCTGCCTCATTTATTCTATTGATTCATTCTACTGTATTTTTCATTGCAGTTACTGTTCAATTCCGTTTGTTCTTTAAATCTTCTAGCTCATTGTTAAACGTTTCATGTATCTTCTTAGTCTGTGCTTCCATTCTTTTTGTGAGATCTTAGATCATCCTTACTATCATTACTCTGAATTCTCTTTCAGGTAGATTGCCTATCTGCCCTTTATTTAGTCGTTCTTCTGGGGTTTTATCTTGTTCTGTTGTCTGACACATATTCCTCCGTCGTCTTATTTGCGGTCTCCATTCTGCAGCCTGCAAGATAGTTGTTCCTCCTGCTTGTGTCTGCCCTCTGGTGGGCGAGGCTAGTCAGGGAGGCTTGTGCCTCCTGGTGGGAGTCTTCCTCGTGGGAGGGACTGCTGCTTGCCCACTGGTGGGTAGAGCTTGGTCTTGACCCCACTGGTGGACAGGCTCACATTAAGGATTGTTTAGAGGTGGCTGAGGGCTCAGAAGACTTTAAGCAGTCTGTCTGCTGCCGGCTGCGCTGTGATCCCTCTGTTGGTTGTGGCCTGAGGCAACCCAGCATTTATTTGCGCCTAAGGTCTGACGGGCGGGGTTAGGTCTCAGTGCCAAAATGGTGATCTCCAGGGCAGTTCACACCAGTGAGTACTCCCCAATACCTGTGTCACTAATGTTCTTGTCCCTGCAGTAAGCCACACCACCTCCCACCTCCCAGAAGACCCTCCGGGACCAGCAGGTAGGTCTGGCCCAGGCTCCTATGAAGTCAGTTTTTTCCCCCAGGTCCCAGTGTGCCTGAGACTTCTGTGTGCCCTCCAAGAGTGGCATTTGTTACCTCCAGTCCTATGGAGTTCCTGCGATCAAGCCTGGCTGCTGCTGCTAAGTCACTTCAGTTGTGTCCGACTCTGTGCGACCCCATAGACGGCAGCCCATCAGGCTCCCCTGTCCCTGGGATTCTCCAGGCAAGAACACTGGAGTGGGTTGCCGTTTCCTTCTCCAACGCATGAAAGTGAAAATTGAAACTGAAGGTGCTAAGTTGTGTCCGACTCTTCGAGACCCCATGGACTGCAGCCAACCAGGCTCCTCCGTCCATGGGATTTTTGGCCCTCAAAGCCAAATGTTCTTGGGGCTCTCCTCCCACTGCCAGACCTCCAGGCTCTCAGAACTCTACCTCCTGTTGGAGAACCTCTGTGATATATTCTTTTGTTTGTAGGTCACCTACTCAGCGGGTGTGATACCTGATTATGTTGTGAATGCGCCCCTCCCTACCATCTTGTAGTGGCTTCGTTTTCTTTGCACATGGACTGTCCTTTTACGTCAAAGGTTGTTCAGCAGTTATTTGTGATTTTGGCGTTTTCCTGAGAAGGTGAGGTCAGGTCCTTCTACTTGGCTATTTTGTCCTAGCCCCCGGGATCTGCCTTTCTCTTTACTTTTCTGCTGTTAAATATATGCTGACCCCTGGCTGGACTGTATCTTCATGCAGTTGGGGACAAGATGGGTCACCTTCCCATGTCCCTAGGACATGGACCGTTGGGGTTCCCTGAATGCATGGGATCCAAGACATGGTCACAGATCAGTGACGTCTTGGTCAAAATGTTTCCAGAAAAAGTATGTCTGTTAAACGTGCAAGCCTCTGCGTGCAGTTCAAAGAAGTCCCAGGGCTTCTCCAGGGGTCAAGGCTTCCAAACCTGGCCATTCCAGCTTCCTGCCCCCATGCCCTCGCCCTGAGCTGGGCCTGCAGGCTTACTCTCTGGCGTCAGAGGCAGCCTCTTGTGCTGTGTCTCCATGTCCCCTGGGCACTGTGGGCGGTGACTCGGTTCTGACAAATACGACAGACATGTTGACAGCAATGCCCATGTGAGAGCATCTGCTCACCCTGAGCTGTGTTTGAATGCAACGTAGAAAACTTGACTCAAAGTGATCTCCTGGTATCTTCAGAGAATTCCAGTTGAGTTTTTCACAATTCCTATTTCCTTGTGTCAGAAATATTTTTAATTAGTAAGAACAGAGGACACATTCACAGTCACAGGAAAAAACCACGTTTTCTTTTTAATTGACGCTGTTTCTTCTCTTGCCTCCCACTCTGGTAATGATTAGGTCCCCACCTCTCAGGAGCACTGCATCTGGACAGGCTGAGACAGAACCAGTGTGAACACGGTCCCAGAGCAGAGCTCTGGGAATAATAAGAACATCAAAAATCAGCCTTTCTTTTCACTTAGAAAGGGATTCACTCAGAGGGTCCAAAGCTCTGCTTTCTAACCGCAGAAAACCTGGAGCTCAAGGCAAAACTGGAAACCAGAAGGAACTAGAAATGAAGCATAGCGCCTCCTCAAATACTTGAGGTCTGATCATCTCACCTCTGCCTACAAGGAATGGCCCCACCCCAGCATTTGTAAGGGAAGACGTTTTGTTTCTATTTCACTTTCCAACTGGGTATAAAATCTACTAAAAGGAACACAAAGAATCAAAACAAATCAGCTCACTCACAAGAGTCCCTCCCAGATAGTGATTTCTGGTTGCTGAGATGATTCAGCACGTTATTTCCAAGTGGCAAAATTCAGGACAATCTGAGAACTCAAAAGTGGCAGCTACATTCACCGACACGTTCCTGTGAGACACACATACACACAACCCCATTTTTCAGTGTAAATACGGCAAGGGGCCAAGACCCCCGATCAGCACAATAACTTATTTTGTACATTACAGTGCACAGAACAAGGGAGGGAAAAGACACTTTCTTGGAGACGTTCGTCTGGGCTGAAGGCGGCTGGAGCCCAGGGCCCCGGCCATCATTAGCTGGACGCCGCCTCCTCTTTGGTTGCGCTGGCCTCGGAGGCAGCTGCTTCTTGTAAGGGATATGCTGGCTTCTCCTCCTCCTCCTCCTCCTCTTCCTGGGGGTAGAGGTCTGGGTACTTCTGCATGCACTCCTGCATGGCCCGGAACTGGTCCACACAGTCCGACCCTTTGACATCCTCCTTGCTGTAGTGGAAGCAGGAAAAGGCCGCCTTAAACTGTTCCCCGCACGGGCCACTGGCCATCCCCCCAAGGCACGGGCAGTTCCAGTTGATGTCTCCGTTTGGCAGGATCAGTCCTGGGACGGGAAGATGGGCAAGGAAGTGAGACAGGTTTCATAAAAAGCAAACCCAAGCCTGGGCCTCACAGGAATAATGGTAAGACAAACTGCTGCCTGGCTGGCACTGGCTGGTGGCCCTGCTTTCCCCTCGGGATGGGGTTTAAACTCCCGGCAGAAACCCACCGAGCGTTCTCGGCTCAGTTGAAGAGAAGTCACCGTGGGCGACTCTCTCCAGGTGCACCTCTGCTGGATGTGCTAAGCCACCCCCTAGGGCTGAGGTCAGGGCTGTGGCCGTGCCTGTGCTCAGGACTGCATAGGGGAAACCGTTCAGTCCAAAGGCTTGAAGGAGGAGTCCTGGTCTCCCCCTTCCACACGGATGGTCAGGACCCTCATGCCCTCCCTTCAAGCCCCTCCTGCTCCTCGGCTGCTCTCAGCACAGCGCGAGGACTGGAAAAAGTGAGGCTGGACGGTGTGCAAGGGGCGCTGGGCGTGTCAGAGCACTGAGGCTCCTCCATTTTGTCAAAGTGGAAAACTGTTCAAAACTCAGAAGCAACTCCTAGGTTTGACCTCATGGCCAGGTCAGCGCACAGCCCCTCCCACCTGAGGGAGATGCACTCGTGTCCTGGGAGCAGTGCTGGCCGAGGTGGACACCCAGCTGTGGCCAGGAACATCGGACTGCCACCCGCCGACCCCGGCCCCACGCTCACCATGCTCCTCGTACGGATCACTGGGGTCGTCGGCCACCAGCTCTGCGTTGCTTGGAGTCTCGTGGTCTTCTTTGGTCACAAATATGATTCGATCCTTCCCTAGAGTTTGGAGGACAGAGGGAGCCACGTTTCACCAGAAGCTGTGACTCAGCCTGAACCCAAGCAGCCACGGAAGCCTTGTGTGAAGCTTGTCCCATGTGAAACCTTGATGCGCTCCCCCTGGGGACCCACTCACTGCCAACCCGGGGGACAGTCTACTGGCACCAGCGCACCGTGAGCCTGTGGCTGGAGTGGGGAGGAGGGAGACAGCACGTTTTGGTGCCACCGTGCATCCTTGGGTGAAGACAAGTCGCCCCAACCCAAATGCAGCTACCCTCAGCCCCCAGGTCTGCTGACGTCTAACAGGCGGTCTTGCCCTGCTCAGAACTCTTATGGCTCCACAGCTTTGTTCCTTCCTGTGGCCTGGGAGCACCTCGTCCAGGCCCCGAGGGACCTGCCAGCAGGCGCCCTCAGATGCCACTCCACCTGCCAGGCTCCTCCGGCAGAGGCTTGGGAAGAGCGCCAGGGTGACCGTATGGAGCTCAGAGAGGCGTGCAGGAGAGGGCAGTGCAGGGATAGAGGGGAGGTGCAGTGTGGTACACCCTCCCCACTGTCTCCCAGGCGGGTGACAGCGATGACGGCTGACACTCCACACACACAGGCCCACGGCCCGCTCCAGAACCCCACACTTGACCTCAGAGAAGGCGGCTTGTCCCACACGGCCTGGGGGAGGGCTGGGGCCAGGCAGCCAGGGCATGCTGAAGAACCTAAAGACCTCCGTGATTCCAGCCAGAGTTCAGAACACTCGAAAGCAGTCCACAGAAGTGCTGCGCTAAGCAGAAGACATAAGCTGACACGACTGCTCAGCTCCGCTCTGACAGTTTTGTTTACCAAGATCTCAGCCAGGCCCAGCCCAGCGCGGAGGCTGGTGTTAGGCCCGGAGCCAAGGGGTCCAAGCCTGGGCAGTGACTTATCTTGTATCTCCAGCCCCTGTGCTCGATGGCCATGCTGGCTGAACAGACCAGTTGACAGGCAGGGCTCGACACCATCTGCAGGAAGAGCGCAAGCGCGGCCCTGCGCAGGAGAGGCAGGGCCAACTTGGGAGGCTCTGGCTCCCAGTGCCATCGGCATCCCAGAGGCTCAGGACTGGGGTTCAAATCGGGCTCAAGCACACAATAGCTGTGTGTGCTCAGGCACCTCCCAGCTCAGCCCACTTCCCTCCCTGGTTCGGGCAAGGGTCAAGAGACGTCGGGAAAACAAGGAGGTGAAGTGAGTTTCTACTTGCACCTGGAATTCCGCTCAAAACACAGTAACTTTTTCAGCAGCATCAGATGACAAACATCTCTGTGAAGAGAGAACGGGGCTGGAGATGTCAGTAAGGACTGGCAGTGGGAAAGCAGGCTGAGCCGTGCTCTTGCCTGAAAGACTGAAGAAAGGTGCCCGCAGAGTCCCCGGAAGGGGCGGTCCCCAGCCAGAGCCTGGCAGGACTGGGAGTCAGGGCGCCGGGGGCTCTGAAAGCAGGAGCTCAAGGCTGGCTGAGGACAGGAGGAAGCACGGAGCGGAGAGACACGCCGACACCCTGGATCCGCAGCTGTGCTCTGTGTGGTCACACTGACTGCCGTCCTTCTCTCCCACCTCCCTCATCCGCCCGGCAGGCTCTGCCTTCAAGTCCATCCAGAAAGACCCGCATCCCTCACCTGTAGGACGCCACCCCCCCACCCCCTCTCCCTCCATTCAGCGTCTCCTTGCTTCTACCCGAAGACACTGAGCACACGCCTACATCAGGGACCTGCCAGGCCGTTCTGTCGTCCAGGAGTGTATTCAGATACCTCACAGCCCCCTCTCCCTGACTTCAGACCTCCTGCTCAGATGGCATCTTCCTTCATCTCTCCCCATTGCCCTTAACCCGCCTTCTCTTACCCACAATTACATATCTGTTTACCATCCATCTCTCCGACTGAAGTGTCAGCTCCTCAGGGGCAAGGATGTATCTGTTCCATTCATTGCAGTACCTCAGAGCCTAGTACAGTGCCCGAGACATAGTGAGTAATCAGTATTTGTTGGAAAAGTGAATGGGGAAATGAACTCTGAATTCAGACATGAAGATCCCAAGCCCAGCTGAGTATGGAGGACAGATGACTACCACCATGAAGTAGGTTACAGGGAACAAAATCGAACCTTGTTTGGGTGGTCTCATTTCCCCTAGAACACATCATCTCTTGCCACATCCAACCTGCTATGCCCACTGCCTCCACCAGGCCACAGGGCAGACTACCCACCTGTGCCAGCTGCCTCTGCCATGTGATCAGGGCTGGCACATCACAGGTGCTCAGTAACTGTTTGCTGACAGAACAGGAAAGAGCAGGACCAGCATTAGAAGAGGAGGAACAAAGACAGGAGCAGTGTGGCCCTGGGCCAGGGAGCCAGCCTGAGTCCATGCTGCCGAACACCCTGAATGACCAGCTGTGACCTCTGACCCCAAGGCAGGGGGGTGGACCCCTGAAGCCAAGTGCACGGGCAAGTGATTCCCTCAGAAGAGAGGGCAGCCGTGTGTACTGGTTCACTGGGTAATGCTGCGGGGGATGTGGCCCATCCAACGCTCTCAGCCTGCTGCAACGCAAACAAGCCGAAAGAGAACAAAAATATACCAGGTAATTTCAGAGAGTTTAGGATGTGGAAGACACAAAGGCCAGGGAAGACCTCACTGAGGAGGTGGCATCTGCACTGAATCCTAAAGGATGAGGAAGCAGCCGTGAGAAGAGCTGGGGGAGGGATGCACCAGGCAAAGGGAATAGCCGGAGGCCAGCCTGGCTGCACAGTGACAGGTGCGTAGAGACCAGGAGGAGCCAGGTCAGGCCTCAGTCACATAGGCCTTAATCAGGAAGGAGCTGGGATCAGTTCTCTAAGTCCCATGGGAAGCATAAAGAATCCATGGATAGAAAAACAAGAAGTGGGGACTGAGGGGACAGTGGCATGGATAGATAAAAACTGGGCAAGGCCTAAAGTGAGTGCTTTTAATTCTTATTCCCAAAGAAAGAAAGAGATCTTTGATCCAGGAAAAGATATGGGTCTCAACACTTAGCTCTGCTTCCCAGATAACATGTGACCCCTAGAAACCCACAAGAATGAGGATTACAGCCTCATTATACTCAAAAGACTAAAAAAAAACTGCTACATAAAGGAGTACATTAGACTCAGGAGGATGAAATAAAAAACTAGAGACGAACTCTCTAACAAACTGGTGAGGGCAGAGGACTTCTGCTCATGGCAGAGTTCACTTTCAATCAATGGAAACTACTTCTCAGAGACATCACTGAGCATTAGGGCTTTGCAACCCAGGGAAGGAGGGTTCCAGAGGCAGAATGGGGTACTGGGAAATTGTTGTGTGGTCGCTCAGTCCTGTCCAACTCTTGGCAACCCCATGGACTGTTGCTCTGTCCATGGCATTTTCCAGGCAAGAACGCTGGAGTGGGTTGCCATTTATTAGAATTCCATGGACTATACAGTCCATGGGGTCACAGAGAGTCAGACAGGACTGAGCCACTTTCACTTTCCTCCTCCAGGGGATCTTCCCCACCCAGGGATCAAACTCCAGTCTCCTGCATTGGCATCTGAGCCACCAGGGGAGGCCACTGGCAAAAAGGCTTAGCATTTTAAATTGAGCTGTGAGCTGAAGCTTGACACGCTTCTCCTAACCGAAGCATGACCTTGGGCAGGTCACCTCCATCTCTGGGCTCAGGATTTCCTGAAATAACTGAGGGAGCTGGAGTATTCACTAGAGAATTTCCAGGGAGTTCCACTTCTCTCTGGAACTTCATAGTCTCAGATATCCACCCTTCCCCTCACCTGGCATGGAGAAGGTACTTTATGAATATGTGCGGAATGAATGAAGACTAACTTCTCATTTTACAAGACTGGACAACTGGGCCTGGAGGGTTTGGGTGTCAGCGTAGGGACAGTTCGTGGTTGCGCGGGGAGGCCCTCGGACCGCGGCCTGGAGACTTCCTAGGTAAGAGACTGCAGGCGGGGACCAATTTTTGTTTTTTTTCTGCGAGATGTCTTCCCAGCGGAGGGCTCCCTGGAGTCCACTGGGCACCAGACGCGGAAGCTTTGGAATCAGACCGCGGGGCTCCAACCCCAGCTCCGCTAGTAGCCGGGCGCGTGGCTCAAGCAAATCACCTCTAGGGTCTTGGTTTACTCTTGGGTTAAGAGTAGGGCCTGACTTAGGAAAGTCGCTGCGAGACAGGCCACTCAAGGCTCCTGGCGCAGGACTTGACCCGTGCCCGCCGGCGGCACTCCCACCGCCAGCGTCGCGCCCGAGGGGCGCCCTTCCGGGACAGTTAGAGGCGGTGCAAACGGAAACACGTGGTGTGTGGCGAGAGGCGCAGCAACATAGTTAGTAATCAGCATATTTCCCGTTACCAGCCTCAGGCAGCGCGCTCGCGCCGTCCTAACCCCCGGGCCTAGTTTACGAGTCTCCCCACGTGCTGTTCCCTCCGAGGTCCAGGTTCGAGTCTCTCGGCGACCCGGGGCGGCCTTGCTCCTCAGCGGGCCTCGGTTTTCTCATCCGAAAAGTGGGGCTGGCGACCCCGCCGCCAACCCGCACCCTCCTCCCGAGAACTTGTGCCCCGCGCCCTCACTGGGGGGCGGCTGCACGGACCGCATGTCCCCTGCAGGGCCGCGGTGGCCGTCTCCACGCAGCCCGCCCTCCTACCTTCCTGCCGGCAGTAGGCCATGATGCAGCCCGGCGCTCTGACCTCGCAGCGATCGCGGCGGCGGTCTCACGCCGTGACCTCTCCGCCGCGGGGAGGGCGGCTCGGAGGCCCGCACGGACCCGCCCCCCAGGCCTGCCCGCCGCGCGCCTGCCTCGGCGCTTCCAGTTCGGCGCCCTCAGCGGGTAACTACATTTCCCGGCAGGCTGCGCGTCTCGCGGCCACGCCCCAGGCAGTAGGAACTACATTTCCCAGAATGGCTTGCAGTGCGCGGGCTCGTCAGTGAGGTGTCAGTGGGTTGCAACTTTCGGAAAGCACCCGAAAGGACTACGTTTCCCAGGAGGCAGTGCGGCACGGCGAGCGAGAGCCAAAAAAGCCTGGGCTCCCTGGGTGGTAGCTCTGTGGCGCGTCCCGGGCTCTGGGCTTGCGCTCCGGTCTGCAGCTCTCCGGCGGGCGAGAGGTCGCGGACTCAGTGTTGCGGACGTAAACCCTACTCCGCGCTGAGCCGGGCGAGGCGGGCGGCGACCGGGCCCCACCATGGCCGCGAACGTGAGTGTCTCCTGGTCCGCCGGCCACACCCAGGCCTCCCGGTCCTCCGGCCCCCTCTTCCCGCAGGCGTGTCGCGGCCCCCTGCCCGGTCGTCCCCTCCGTCCAGCCCGCCCGCCTCCCTCTCACGCCCGTGTCCGCGCCTTCGGGCAGCTGTGCCGTCTGTCTTGCTCAGCTCGGCCCGACTCCGTGGGTCCCGCGGTGTTGGGGACGGGGCCTCTGGTCCGTGGCTCCGGCTCGGGGTTCTCTGGTGCGGGGCCCCTCCCCGCAGCCCTTCCCTTCGTTCCCGGTTCCCGCCTGGACCTTCGGGGTTATCACATGTGCGGACTTGGAGGGCCGACGGGGCCGCAGAGAGGTGGCCTGTCCACGGGGGCGATGGGGAAGCCGATCCACTCTGGTGGAGCTGTCCAGCGACGTGCTGTACGGGGCGGGCGGTGAGCTCCGTGCCCAGCGGGGTATGCAAGACCGGGGCTGTTAGGATACAGGAGCGCAGGCCAGGTGGGGAGCGGAGACTTAAGGGCGGCGGGCAGAGTGGGGCATTTCCCTACGGCCGGGCGCTTGTCCTCCTAGCAGGGGTTTAGTTGCAGAGCCCCTCGCTGAAG
Source organism: Tragelaphus eurycerus (assembly GCA_935064755.1). Lineage (NCBI taxonomy): Eukaryota > Metazoa > Chordata > Mammalia > Artiodactyla > Bovidae > Tragelaphus > Tragelaphus eurycerus. The sequence continues at coordinate 76,406,336 of CAKXYN010000001.1, read as the reverse complement.
GTGGTGCCCCTGGAAAGGCTGCTGGCCTCATGCCAGCAGCCAGCCTTTCTCAGGAACCTTTCTATTTAAGCCAAACATTCATTCAACAAACCGAGGGGCACCTCCCACCAGGGTGTTGGGCGAAAAAGGAGCTGGTGACTCAGGCTCTGCCCCTCTGTGGCGGTGTCTGGAGCCAGCTCGGAGCCCTGCCAGCCCGGGCACTCCCTCCCTCTTGCTTTGGTTGAGTGTCTTAGCCACTCTCCGCTGTCTGTTACACCCTTCCAGGCTCCTCCTCTGTCCCCAAGAGTCCTCTCGGCCTCCTACACCCCCTGAGAAACCAGGGCTTTCATCACCCACAGCCCCAGTACACCCTGCCTGGTTTAGAGTTGTTTGGGAGGCTGAGAAGCCTTAAGTGGTGCACCTAGAGGTGGTCCCCCAGATGCAGGGTCTGCCGGGGGAGGCCTGGGCTGTGTCAGGAGACAGGTGTGCCCCAGACCACTGCCACGATACCTTACAGATGGGGACTTCCCAGCAGGGGGACACGCTTGCCCAGGGCCCCACAGCCTGACAGCCAGCTTGGCGGGTCATGGGAAGGTGTGGCAGGCTTTGGAGTCAGGCCCACCTGGGGAAAGATCCAGATTCTTCCTCAGTAGCTATGTGTCCTTAATTTCTTAGGATTTTTGTTTCCTCATGGGCTCAGTTACTGTGAAGTTTAAGGAAGACTCTGCTTTTAGCACAGTGCCTGGTGCACCGTAGGTCCTTAATACTTTAAAAAACAGTATCTTCAGTCCTGATGGGCAAAGAATCTTGGATACGTAGGGTCCTGATCTTTGCCAAAGAGTGTAGATGAATTTGGGTATCCTCTGCCACCAAACCTTCGTTGATTCACCCCATAGTGGGGTGCACATTTACAGGGACCGGGAGGCCCGGTGCCAAAGAAGGATCAGAAGATGGGGGCCTGGAGCAGGAAGGACACAGGATTCTTAATCACTGTAACCTCCGTCCAGTAATGGAGTTACTGTTGACATCTGTGCCTTATAAATGAGTAAACAGGATCAGAGGGGTAGAGCAGCTGACCCTGGGTTACCCAGGAAGTGATTTTTAGGACCTGTAGGTCAGCCCCTATCCCCCCACGCACTGCTCCTTGCTTCTAAGCCTGGAGTAGGGGAGCGGGCAGGGAGGATCTCCCCCGTCCTTGTTTACTGGGAATTTGGTCTAGAATGTGGGCCGGGTGTGTCATGCCAGCCTGAGGATCACCTTCTTTCTTCTCTTCAAGGCCATCTTTGAGCCGCTTATCTTGATGTTGGCTGTTAGGGGTGGCTGCAGGGAGGCCCAGGAGGAAGCCAGGCCTTCCAGGGCCCAAGCTGGGGACTGGCTTCTTTTCCTGTCCTGCGTGCCTACCTCGGGCTCCCAGTGTTCAGCTCCTGTTGTGGTCCCAGGCGTGAGGAAGGCAGTCCGGAGCAGAGTGGCAGAGAGTGGCCCCCAGTTGCCCATATAGGAGTCCTGAGTCCGCCTCTTAGAGGCTGTGTGGTGTGAACTGGTGCTGTAACGGCTGACCCCTGTTTTCCCACCTGTGACGTGCGGTCATGCTGATGTCCACCTCCTTGGACTTGTGCAGGACTGGCGTCTGACAGACCGGAGTGCTTGCCATTGCCATCATCATAATGGCTGGGGGTCCCCTATCTGCCTGCAGCAAATTGCTCCACTGATGTTTCCAAATGGCCTGGAAAGTCAAGACCATCGGTGATGCTTGTGTTAGAGGAAGCTGGGTGTAGAAACAGGGGTTGAAGTTGAGGTGCCTTTTCAAAATGAGAGACTTTAATCCATGAATTAATGTTCAATTTGGCTGAGCAGAAATAAGTTAATGGATAAAGCACTTGCTGTCCGTCGTGGTTGCAAAGAATCATTTATTTGATGTCCTTTTCAATAGACAAAATTTCTGTTGTAATACGTGATCTGTAGGGTTTTCTGGAAGCTGTAAAAAAGCCTTGTTACCAACTTTGTTTCTTTAAGTGTCTCAATAAGACCCTGACAATAATGTAATGTGTCCCTGCGCCACCACAGGGGAAAGTTTCCAAAAATCCTGTTTTCCCCCATGACCCACTTTCTCTGGTGCACAGGGTTAAAGGAGATACGTGCTGGGGTAACGGCAGATGTGCTCCAGGCGTGAGCCTCGTGTGTTGTTTGTTTTTTAAATTAGGTCTAAACCGGATTTGGGTGGTGGGGTCAAAATTCCCCTTTTTGTAGCCGTGTCTGTCAGTTTCTTGAGTCTGTGGAAGGAATGCTTCCGCTGGGTTAGGAGCGTTCCCTGAGAGCAGCGGACCTTCTGGAGGGTGGACAGTACAGAGTTAATCCCAGCCTCAGCGTGCTGGTTGCCTTTAGCTTCCACAGCGTTGACATTAGAACGCCCAGTGTTTTCAGCAGTTAACTATTTTGGCAGTTGTAGAACAAGAACCCTTCCATTTTTTTTTTTTTTTAATTAGGTTGTCCTGAAGAGATTAAACACCTCATTGTTTCCATAGCATCCTAGAGTCGTGTGTCACTCCAGAGGCACTGCGACTTTCAGTGTGAATATGTGTCACTGGGTCGTTCGCTAGAGTTAAGGCAATTCATTCAGCTTGTGCTTTGTTTCCTGTAAATAAAAGCTTTTAATCATGTCCACTGTGGGCGTTACTGCATATCCATCTTGGTAACATCCCTGCTCCTCCCTTAAGTAGGACCATCTGTAAATTAAATTAGAGATCAGCATCATTGATATGGGCTTCCTGGGAACAAGAAGATGATCTAACCAGTTCACAAAATGCTGGAACCGGTTTTCCAACTGTGGCTGTTTTCCATCTGTGGCGCAGGCAGCAGAGCTGCGTCAGGGTTATTCCGTGGAACCCCGGTGGCACCAGGCAGCGACCCTCACGGGAAGCTGCGGGTGGTGAGAGTGCGAAAGAAACTCAGCTGAGTGCGGCCACGAAGCGAGAGGGGAGCGCCTTACCATTGCTCAGGGCCTTCGGGAGAGTGTGGCCGACATGGCCCTCGTACAGGAGGGAGCACCTTGGCTGTCAAGTCCAGTTTAGTTTGAGAGCCTAAAGCAAGTCATGAAACGGTTTTGTAAAAGCGTCAGTTATGTATAGACATAACTGTGTATAAATGACAGAAGACTTAAAATCTTGGTTAAAGACCTGATTACAGTACAGTTGTCAAGGAAACTGGCTATTTCTGTAACATACAACATTTTAAGAGAGTAGCCAGAATCGTGACTGACACCTACCAGGAGATTTCACATTTTACGAACTTCCTACAGGTTCTAGAATGTTTGTATTAATATATGTATCCACACGATACGACCTAAGACCTTACCACTACTCAGTGTTTCCCGTGTAATGTGACACACCCCATGAGCCCAGTTGGCTTAATATTTCTCTTTGAGATGTTTAGGGGTTTTCTGAAGCATCCCAGAGTTAGCTGGAGGTCAAAAGAGCTTCATTAAGAACTTGATTTGAGGAAGTTTGTGAAAGATATCAAAAGGTTTTAAATGTTCGACTAAGTAGGATCATAAGTCACTGTGAAACAATATTTATTCGCTTCAACCAAAGTGATAAAATATTTCAAAAGTAAATGACAGAGAGCTACAGCAGATAAGTTAGAGGTAAAGAAACTCTCTAATCTTTACCAAACCAGATCAGTGTTTCAAGAATGCTTTGTCCTCTTCACAGAGAAAAAAGTTGGTTTTCACCATTACCTTTATTATTAAAATTCATTTGTTTAATTAAATTTAATCTGATCTTAGTCCTGGCCATGTACAAAAACTTTTTTCAGGGTTCTGTTTTTAAAATTAATTTTTAAAAATATATGTTACCTTATAGTTCAGTCTTTGAGTAAAGTGCAGAGTGTATTTATTAATAGTCTCAAACACATTTAGTCTGTGTGTGTGTTGCTCAGTCGTGTCTGACTCTGCGACCCCATGGACTGTAGCCCGCCAGTCTCCTCTGTCCATGGGATTTTCCAGGCAAGAACACTGGAGTGGGTTGCCATAAAAGTAAGTAATTAAAGACTTATTTAGCAGTTAATCTTTCGGTATTTTCTTAATTAAGAAAACGATCTAGAAATTCAGTGAATTCCATCATTTGACTTAATTTAGCAGAACTCTAAAATTTCAAATCCCCACAAATTGGGAGGAACTGTTTTTAGGTGTCAAAGTGAAAGTCACTTGGTTGTGTCTGACTCTTTGCGACCCCATGGACTATACATTCCATGGAATTCTCCAGGCCAGAACACTGGAGTGGGTAGCCTTTCCCTTCTCCGGGGATCTTCCCAACTCAGGAATCAAACCAGGGTCTCCTGTATTACAGGTGGATTTGTTACTAGCTGAGCTACCAGGGAGGCCCTGTTTTTAGGTACATATACCCTTCACTTTCTCTTTTCACTTTCATGCATTGGAGAAGAAAATGGCCACGCACTCCAGTGTTCTTGCCTGGAGAATCTCAGGGACGGGGAGGCCTGGTGGGCTGCCGTCTATGGGGTCACACAGAGTCGGACACGACTGAAGTGACTTAGCATAGCACCCTAAAACAAAATTATTCTTAAAAGAATTCACCTCAAAACGTATTCATTATTTATGAAAATATTACCATACCAAGTTAATTTTCTTGTTGACATATTTTGTAATCACAATAACGTGAGCATATTAACTTTCAGGAAACCTGGGTACAGTTAAAATATTACACATAATGATGACTGTAAAGCCATGTCTGTATTAATTAGACCATCAATTTTAACTTGTTTCTTCCATTAAAGATTAATCCTAGATTATGCACCCCACCCCAGTACTTTTGCCTGGAAAATTCCATGGACAGAGGAGCCTGGTAGGTTCCAGTCCATGGGGTCGCTAAGAGTCAGACACGACTGAGTGACTTCACTTTCACTTTTCACTTTCATGCATTGGAGAAGGAAATGGCAGCCCACTCCAGTGTTCTTGCCTGGAGAATCCCAGGGACGGGGGAGCCTGATGGGCTGCCATCTATGGGGTCGCACAGAGTCGGACACGACTGAAGCGACTTAGCAGCAGCAGCAGCAGCATGTGATCCTTTGACAGTTTGGGCTAGTTTAAGTGAAATATTTGATTTGTAAACATTTACTTTTAAATCAATTAAGAAGAACTCTTTTACATTAATGTTGATAGTAACCTCTGAAGTTAGAGATGGATCATACTTATGTATACAGACATACATATATCCAGATACACACAGAAATAGCTCTCCTGCTTGAGTTTTACAAAGATCTGTTTTCACACACACATGCATACCCCCTTTTTTTTCTTTTGAGTCTACTAATTAAGCCAAATAGACTCTAAAACCGGAAAGAAGAAAAAAAGGTCAATCTTCATCCCAGTTCCCAAGAAGAAAAGTCCTAGAGAATGTTCACACTGCCAGATGATCGTGCTCACTTCCCATGCTAGTAAGCTTATGCTCAGAATCCTTTAAGCCAGGCTTCAGCAGCACTTGAGAACTTCCAGATGCACCAGCTTAGAAAAGGCAGAAGAACCAGAGGTCAAATTGCCAACATTCATTGGATCATAGAGAAAGCAAGGGAATTCCAGAAAAACATTGGCTTCTGTTTCATTGACTACATTAAAGCCTTTGACTGTGTGGATCATAACAAACTGGCAAACTCTGGAAAAAAATGCGAATAACAGTCCATCTTACTCGTCTGTTGAGAAACTTGTATGCAGGTCAAGAAGCAACAGTTAGAACCGTATATGGAACAACTTACTGGTTCAAAATTGAGAAAGGAGTATGACAAGGCTGTTTACTGGTACCATGCCTATTTAACTTATGCACAGAGTATACCACACGAAATGCCGGGCTGGATGAGTTACAAGCTGGAATCAAGATTGCCAGGAGAAATATCAACAACCTCAGATATACAGATGATACCACTTTAATGGCAGAAAGCAAAGAGGAACTAAAGAGCCTCTTGATGAGGGTGAAAGAGGAGAGTGAAAAAGCTGGCTTAATACTTTGGCCACCTGATGTGAAGAACTGACTCATTGGAAAAGACCCTGGTGCTGGGAAAGATTGAAGACGGGAGGAGAAGGGGATGACAGAGGACGAGCTGGTTGGATGGCATCACCGACTCAATGGACATGAACTTGGGCAAACTCCAGGAGATGGTGAAGGACAGAGAGGCCTGGCGTGCTTTAGTTCATGGGGTTGCAAGGAGTCGGACACGACTTGGCATCTGAACCACAGCAATTAAGCCAAGACTATAGACTCAAGGCAGTGTGGGCTGTGTTCACATTTCAAGAATATGATAAGGGTTATAACTTCAGGCTTTCTCCTAGGAATGCTTCTGTTCCCTCAAGGTCTGAATTTGGAAAAGATGTTTTACCAAGCCAGCTTTCTCTACGGTGTTGGAACGTCTAAGGAGCTCCCTCCTGGCCGTTTAAGAGTTGAGTGTTTGCAGGCATTGGTTTTGTCACGAAGCCAGCCAGGAGGCCTTTTGGCATTTGAGGGATGGCTTCCCGTTATTACTTTGGCAGCCCAATTCAGATAGGATCTCGACAGCTTTCTGAGGGCCCTGTGATGGAACGTGTCTGGCTCCCTAAGGGCTTCCCCTGGGGTTGGCTTGGCTCTCCTGTGTCTCGGCTTCTCCCTCCAGCAGTTGAAAGTCCTGCAGGTGCTGGGAGTGCCGGGGGCCAGCTGCCACGGCGCTCCCCACCGAGCAGAACTTAGTGGCTGTAGTGGGCCCTGTGGGGCCACTGCAGGCCTCGGGGACGGATGCTCAGGCACTTCCGCTGGGTCCTCCGCCGCCTGGGAGCTGCTCCTGGCTGAGGGGGCACGTGTCCCTTTACCGTGGAGCTGCGCAGGTGCAGGCTCTTTCCACCAGCGGTTTGTTCACACCACATATACAACAGTCTTTCCAATTTAAGTCAGTCTGTTAAGAAAGATCAGTGAGCCCCGTTCACTCCAAAGCACATCCGGGGTCTCTGCCTAGGAGACGGTCCAGTAACCCCTTTAAGACTCCAAGTCCCAATAGGAACAGCTTGAGTAAAACTCAGAGTGGGATTTAAAGCAATGATGTCCAGGTGTCAGGAGAACTCTTGAAAGCACCGAAGGACACAGAGAAGCGGGTGGTGCCCCAGGGGCCCGTGCTGGCACCGGCCCGGGTTTGGGGTGGACTCCAGGTGCCCTCTGGTGGGTGCATCTGACAGCCCCCCAACTACGCCAGTCAAGTGTGGATGGAAATTTAGTTACCAATCAAATCAAGAAGAAAAAAGGGCATTTTATTTGAGCCAAACAGGATTATAACCCTGGAGACAGCCTCCCAGAAGCTCTGAGAACTCTCACCTGCTAGAAGTTGAAGACACAGCTGTGCGCATTTCTGAGACAGAGGGTCACACACGAAAGTGGTACACTGATGGTTTACACACGGGTCACCAGGGACGCAGAGTCCAGGGAGGCAGGCGTACAAAGCAAGCAGCGCATCACCGTGGCCTCGCAGAGCTTCGAAAGAACGCTGCTCTTTTAAGATGTTTCAGTGCTGACGTCAGAAAAGGGGAGAAGGTCCTTCAGTGGAGTGGGCGCCCCTGTCTTTGATGCAGATGCAGACTGTGTGTTAAGGAGCGGGGAGGCCCACACGGCACAGAGTTTTCTGTTCAGATTTTCATGTCCTGCCCTCAGATAGAAATTACATTTCACCAGCTTGTAAATGAGTATTCATAGAAGCATTGTTCGTAATCGCTAGGGACCGGAGATATCCAAGGTATCCATCGACTGATGAGTACATTGACAGATGTGGAATTCTCCTTGGCCATAAGAAGGAGCAGACTCCTGATGCCATGACGCAGATGACCCCAAGTGCTAGGCCGAGTCCAGGAATCTGGACAGAAGGAGCTCGTGCTGTGTCACGATCCATTCGTACCGTGTTTGGGAAGAGGCAGGACTAAATCGCAGTGATACAGATCAGATCACTGTTACCTCTGGGCGGTGGGGAGATGGGGTACTGGCAGGGAGGGGGCACGGGGAGCTTTCGGGCGAAAGACGTGTTTTCTGTGTTGATGAACATGGCTCTGCACTTGTCAAAACTGAACACTCAGTCTGTGCATTTAACTGAGTGTAAATGCAGTTTGTTTTCTGAAAACCAGTTTCCTTTTTGTGTTTTTCAGTATTCCAGTACAAGTAACAAGAAAGATCACGTCAGAGTCACAAACAAGTCCCAGCCAGGCTTCTTGGAACGGCTGAGCGAGACCTCGGGTGGAATGTTTGTGGGGCTCATGACCTTCCTGGTCTCCTTCTACTTAATCTTCACCAATGAGGTATGATGTTCGGGGTCCCTCTGTGCAGAGTGAGGGTCCCTGCAGTATCTCAGTGCAGAGGCTGGATATGGTAATAAGGGTCAAGATTTTATGAGGATGAGGGTTGAATTAGTCAGTTCATTCTGTTGTGCCCTGCTTCATGACTAACATAAGCAGGAGGGGAAATGGATCAACTCACATACCTGAAATGGTGAAAGAAAAAGTGAAAAGTGAAAGTCGCTCAGTCGTGTTTGACTCTGCAGCCCCGTGGACTATACAGTCCATGGAATTCTCCTGGCCAGAATACTGAAGTGTGTGGTAGCCTGTCCCTTCTCGAGCAGATCTTCCCAACCTGGGAATTGAACCAGGCTCTCCTGCTTTGCAGGCGGATTCTTTACCAGCTGAGCTATTTAAACTCTGAAATGGGGACAGCCTCAGCCGCAGGCGTGGCTGGATGCAGGCATTCATACTGGGCCACCAGGAGCCTCTGTTTCTCCGTCTGTTGCCCATTTTTCTCTGTTGTTCAGCGGGCTCTTCCCCTGTGGTGGCAAAGGTGGCCCGGCAACTCCTGTGTCACATCCCAGCAGCTCAGCAACCCCAGAGAAAAGAGGACGCGCCTCTGTTTCTAAGGCAGTTTAGCCAAAGGTGCAGGGAGACCTCTGAGTGTCCTCAGTCCTTTCTGAACGACTCCTTCGGGCCAGTGGACACAGGATGCGGTTGGCGAGGCCTGGGTCACATTGAACAGCTGTGCCGTCAGCCTTAGGGAAGCACATGGATGGAGGAGAGGGAAGGGGAGGGGGTGCAGGGCAGAGGCAGCCACCGTTCTTCCTGGCGTGGCTGGTGCTGTGTGGGTGTGGGGAGGCCTGGAGAGCGGACGGCCTGGGTTCTCCTTACCCCGGGCAGCAGGCGTCCAGCAGCTGAAATCCTCGCTCTCCGGTGTGCACAGGGCCGCGCATTGAAGACGGCGACCTCGCTGGCTGAGGGGCTCTCGCTGGTGGTGTCTCCCAGCAGCATCCACAGTGTGGCTCCAGAGAACGAGGGGAGGCTGGTGCACGTCATCGGGGCCCTGCGGACGTCCAAGGTAGGCCGGCGGCGCCTGCTGGCCGCAGGGGCTTGGGCACCTTGTGGGTGTCATCTGGAGGCCTGGGCCTCAGACACAGACTCCTGGTGTGAGGCACACTGCCCACTTGGCGGCTGTGGACCCATCTCTGCAGAGCCTCGGAGTCTTCCTCTGTCACATGCGGAGAAGCCTTGTAACAACCCGAGTGGGCTCTGCAGATCAGCCCAGATTCAGGAGCTCCCCTCCTGGCACAATGGCCCTTGGCTGGAGCCTCACAGAGAGGCACGTTAACAGTGATGATGGGCCTGCGTGCCTGGGGCAGCGTCTCCTGTCTGAATACCCTTCATGCTGCCTGGCCCTGCAACCCCGGGCTCGCAGCCAGGGCCTTGCATGCAGCTTGGGTCACAGGCTCAGCTCTTGGGGCAGCAGCTCCACTTGGCGCCCATACGAGCAGCGCAGAGTTCTCTGGGCTGTCCTGCCCTCTGGACCTGTTTCTCCCCAGCCTGGTTTCCCCTGAGCCGAGCGTTCTTGTCCTTTGTCTTCCTGGTCTGTTCCTCTGTGAAGCTCTTGTCTGATCCTAACTACGGGGTCCACCTCCCGGCTGTGAAGCTGCGGCGGCATGTGGAAATGTATCAGTGGGTGGAGACCGAGGAATCCAGGTGAGGGGCCGGCTGGGGCTGCGGGAGGCACGGAGTTAGGGGGACGTGCAGCAGGCCTTCACTGCGGCACTGCTGAAGGCTACCGTTAGAAGTCTTCCTTTCAGAGGAACTTCAGATTGTCCCCCAGGGACTGGCCCATGGTGTTGATTGGAGGCGGCAGGGGTCTCCAGCGGAGTGCCTGGGGGAAGAAAGTGGCTGGGCTAGCTCCCAGGGATCGCCGCGTGTCTGGGCTGGTGTGGACCAAGCCTGCGCCGTGTGGGGAGTCTGGCCTGGGAGCCCCAAGACCGCTTCAGGCTGGAGACGCCTAGAGGTGGGGATGCCTCGGGGATGGCGGGCTGACTTGGGGCGCCTATTTTCCCCGCAGGGAGTACACGGAGGACGGGCAGGTGAAGACAGAGAGGAAGTACTCCTACAGTGAGTCACGGGCCCCTCCCTGCTCCCTGCAGCCTCTGTCTTTCTTTAGCCAGCATCAGGCTCCCGGCGTGCTGGTCCTCGGAGCCCTCCTCGCTGGTCCTCGGAGCCCTCCTCGCCTGTCTATCCAGCGAGGCTCCAGGAGCTGCCCCTTTGGCCCTGAGGTGGTCCCGGGCTTGGATAAGAGGACGTGGGGCTGGCAGGCCTCAAACCTGAGGCTTACTTTGGTTTCCGCATGTTCCGTCTGCTCAAAACAGACACAGAATGGAGGTCGGAGATCGTCAACAGCAGAAACTTTGACCGAGAGATTGGCCACAAAAACCCCAGGTGAGAACCAGCCCCTGGCAGGTTCCTAGCCCCAGTGTCCTCATCTGAGTAATGGGGCTGAGTTTCTTCTGTCTCGTGGGCTGATGAAATGTGGGCCAGGGTTCGGAGGCCCGCTCTGGCACCGTGAGCAGAGGCGGGGCCTGACGCCCCTTGCCCTAGGGGTGGTCAGTGGTGGGTGTTGGGAGACCGTCTGCAGGGCTTTCAGGAGCAGCCACATTTGACGCCCCCGTTCAGGGGTCTGGCAGAGAACGTTTAGCTCAGGGGCAGGGTTCAGGGTGTTGAGACAGGCGTGACACTGAACAGGGCCCATGTGGGCTGTGTGCTCTGACGAGTTGGGCAAGGCCAGGAAGAGCCTTGAACGTTCCCAGTGAGGCTTGGATGCTGGCAGGAAGGGTCTGGAGGGGAAGGTGTGAAGTCCATGGCAGGGCCGTCTGACGGCTGGGGGACAGGGTGGGACAGGCTGGCAGGGGTCCAGGCAAGATCAGAAGAAGCTCTGGGTGACAGGAAGCCAGCGGAAGCTGTCCTTCCTCAGCAGGGGATGGGGTTGGGGGAAGACAAGATTGCGGGGCCGGGCTGGGCTGGGCTGGCAGGAGCCCCGTAGGTGCAGACCCTACCCAGCACCTCCCCGGGGACCAAGGCAGCCCCCCTGGCGCCCCACATCGCCAACAGCTCCCCCTGTCTCCCCAGCGCAATGGCCGTGGAGTCGTTCACCGCAACAGCCCCCTTCGTCCAGATCGGCAGGTTTTTCCTCTCAGCGGGTAAGTCTCGGGCCATTAGATGAGCCGCCGTGGACCCAGAACCCTGCACTTCCACCCGGTCGCCTCCCAGGAGCCGGGGCCCTGCACTCAGTCCTTGGGTGGTTAAAGGGGTCTCCCGCTGCCCTGGGCAGGGGTCGGCCAGCACTTCTCCAGCATCATACTTTTGGGCTGGGGCCAGAGGGCAGGTGTATCCCCAGGAAGGGAGGCCTGTGTGGAACCCCCTGAAACCTGTTCAGGGAGCAGCTGCCAGGTGTGGGTCCTTGCGGGCTGAGCAGACGGGGCTGAGAGCCCCTCCTCAGGCAGCCCTGGAGGGCAGCGCACACAAGGCCCCGCCTCCACTCCTGAGCCCATCAGGCCCCTGGCCCTGAGCCAGGCCCCGGAGGGCCTCCCACAGAGAGGGGCTTGCAGGGGCCAGCGTGGCTGTGAGACAGCCATCGCAGGGGTCAGCGTGACTGTGAGGCTGCCACCGACACTCCTGGGGCCTGCCCCTGGGCCAGACCTGACGAAGGAGAGGGGACACCCAGGGCCAGCACATGGAGGGGCGGGCAGAGACCGCATGACCAGGGCCTGGCCTGTCGGCGGTGTGCTCTGGCCCTCGGTGCCAGCCATGCTAGGCAGCCTGGCCTCGTGCTGCGGGGCAGCAGGGAGCCAGGCCAGGATGCAGGTGACGGGACCTGGGGAGCAGTGGCCACAGGGCTGAGGCCTTCCCGGGGCTGTGGTCACCGCCTGATGGGTTGGCTTCCTGGAGGCGCTGGAGGATGAAGGGGCTGGCCCTGTGGATGGACGGAGTTGGAGCAGGGACTCCGGGTGGGAGAGCGGGCGTGCAGAGGCCCCGGGGGGACGAGCCGGCAGGTGGCTGCGCAGCTGGGCTTGTGGGGCTGGCTGGGAAGGCTGTCAGGCTGCGGGTTTGCAGACGGGGCTGCATTGGGCACACACTGTTTCTAACCACCTGCCTCTCAGGGCTCATCGACAAAGTGGACAATTTCAAGACGCTGAGCCTGTCTAAGCTGGAGGACCCACACGTGGACATCATTCGCCGGGGGGACTATTTCTACCACAGTGAAAACCCCAAGTACCCCGAGGTACCCAGCAGGTTCGGGTGCTCTGAGGGCAGAGGTCAGGGCCCCTGAGTCCCGCCCCTGACAGTGTGGGAGAGTCCGAGCCGCGCTTCAGCTCCATTCGGGTTCCATGACTCAGGCTGCACTTGGCCAGCCGGCGCTGGCAAGGGTGGAGGGAGGGGCTGTCTGTGCACTGGGGCTGCCTGGGTACAGGTCGGGGTGGTGTGACCCCCTCGTGGGCGGGTGGGCGCACTGGGCCCCAGCTTGGACTCCCACCTCCCTCACTCACCTCTCTTCCACCCCAGGTTGGAGATCTGCGTGTCTCCTTCTCCTATGCGGGCCTGAGCAGCGACGACCCCGACCTGGGCCCAGCTCATGTGGTAAGCGGCTCCCCAGGCAGACAAGGGGGGTCTTCCCGGGTGCAGACCCGGGCCCAAGTGCATGCTTAGGGCATACCCCTCCCCCTCGTGTGTGTGCATGTCCATGGGTCCCAGGTGGGGGAGTGGCCCTGGAGGGTCTCCGCGTGGTGCCTGAAGAGGTTCTCCAGCCCTGTGCAGGCGCTTTCCCTGAGCGCTGACCTCTGCCCTGTAAATACTCGGTCCTGTCACTCGGACAGGTCACTCCAGACCCTGTCACCCCCCGCCCCCCGGCCCGGGTCCTCCCCAGGGCTGTGGAGGGAGCAGGCCAGCGGGAGCGCCTCCCCAGGCCCATGTGGCGGCAAGGGCTGGGGCAGCCTGGGGCTCCCTGCTGCCTTGGCGCACAGCGAGGAGGGCGCTAGCCCCGTGGGCAGATGGCTCTGCATCTCTGAGCCGGAGTTCTCTGACAAGGTCACCGTGATTGCCCGGCAGCGGGGCGACCAGCTGGTTCCCTACTCCACCAAGTCGGGGGACACCCTGCTTCTCCTACACCATGGGGACTTCTCGGCAGAGGTGAGCAGCCACGGTGCGCCTGTGTGCCGCGCTCCAGTGCTCTGGTCACCAGCCTGCCCCCATGGTGGCAGAGCCAGGGCCGTGAGGCAAGAGAAGGCAATGGAAGGGGTGAGGTGTCCTTGTGTGTGCGGCCCAGCCACCCTCCGAGAGAGGGAGCAGTGAGCAAAGCAGAGCATCCCCCGGACCCCTCAAGATGCTCAGAGGTGACAGACCTGGTAACAGGAGCCTCCTTCGGCAGCGGGTGGCGAGCGACGTCTTTGCTGAGTCCCAAGTGAAGAGCCGGGTGGGTTGGTCTTGTCGCAGCCCAAGGCCCCCCTTGCCGGGGCCGGGACGCCATGTGGCCCTGTGCACAGAGCGGGAGGCGAGCTGAGTGTGAGCTGGGGTGAAAGGGTGAGCTGTGCAGGACCAGGGAGTGAGGGGCGGGCGCCCCAGGGAGACCTGGGTACCCCCATCTATAACATAGGGTCAGGCCTCACCCACACCCCGAGGACAGGGTGCAGAGAGGGGCGTCTAGTCCAGCACCTGCTGGCGGGGCGGCATGGGACTCCTCGGTGGGCTGTGACCACCTCCCCTCCCTGCTTGTCTTGTAGGAAGTGTTTCGTCGGGAACAGAAGAGCAACTCGCTAAAGACGTGGGGCCTGAGGGCGGCCGGCTGGGCGGCCATGTTCATGGGCCTCAACCTCATGACGCGGATCCTCTACACGCTGGGTAGGTGGGCAGACGGGGCCTCTTTGGCCCCCACCACCCACTGGGTGCGCTCCGCCCCTGCTGTGACCTCAGGGCCTTGGTATGGGTGAGCCAGGGGTGGACACTGGCCCCCGAGGCTGCTGTCTCCTTGCCCTGCCCACTGCGCATCCCCTCAGCCTTCGCCCACAGCTGTGGAGCCGTGCTGGTGGGCTGGCCGGCCGGGAGAGCTCCAGGTTCCTTTCCTGCCCAGCCTCGGGTCCCTCACACCTAACGTGAACGTGCTGAGTTTAGTGAAGAGCTTGGCAAATAGGAAACTCTCAAGAGCCGTCATCCTCACGCCCTACCCCCAAACCCTGAACTAGACCTGAGACAGCTGCAGCAGGTCCGGAGCGCAGGGGAGGCTGTGCCGGGCTGCTCAGGGCCTCAGGTCGGCCTGCTTGAGCCCGGGCGCTCGGCTCAGGACCCACCCCAGGGTGGCTGACTGGCGCTGGGCCTGGCTGCTGTGCAGGAGGATGGGGCTTCTCGGGGGGCTGAGTCCCGCCCAGTCAGGTGGTTATGGTTCCCAGAAACCTCTCCTCCACATAGCCCTTCCAGCTGGGAGAGTCTGGCTGCAGCCCCCAGACGGTCAGCCCGTTTTACAGGCAGGAAGACTGAAGAGCAGTGGGGGTGGGGGAGGCCTCTTCCCCCAGATGGCAGAACTGCACCCAGGAACACAACCCGCGTGGTCACGAGGCCCATCGTGGCTGCCACCTCGGGTAGGCCCTTTCCTCTCGGGGGCCTAGTTCCCCCTCGTCAGGTCTGTCTCGGGGGCTGCCCTCTGACTGTTCACTCCACGCCAGAGGCTGAGTCTCTAGGTTCAGGACAGAGTGAGCGCACGGAGGGACTCGGTGCAGGGAGGGGCGCGGGGAGCTGCCGCAGGGCGCTCGTCCACCCTGCCCCACCCTCCGTTCCTGTGACAAGCACCTTCTGAGAGCCTGCTGCGTGACCATGGGCTGCGGGCCCTGGAGGCCGTGCCGCCAGCAGACGGGCAGGGTCCCGGTCCTCTGGGCTTAGCGTGGTGGCCAAGGATGGAGGCTCTGCACTCAGACAGCCTGGATTTAAATTGTGGTTCTGGCACCTTCTGGCTGTAAACTTAACTGCCAGGCCTCAGCGATCTTGTGCGTGAACTGAGGTTAGGAACGGCACCGGTCTACAGGAGGGCGGGGTTGGATGAGATGCGTGGTCCCCCAGCCAGCGCCCACACATGAGCCCTGCTTGTTGCGGGGGCTGTCGGGCCCACATGGGGCTGGACCCAGATGGGCCCCAGGCGGCCTGCGGGCTGCTGCATCTCGTGGGCACCAGACCCCCGGCCTCCTGGGAACTGAGTGCAGGTGCCCGGTGTGTGCCGGCCATGGAAGGCCTGCCTCAGCGGTCTGCAGGCAAGGACGGGGCGACTGCAGAAGTGCTGATGGAGCCCACGTTGGGTGGCGGCCTGCAGGGGTCTCCGGGTGGGCAGCTCCTCTGGTCTATCGAGCCCTCACAGGTCCTCCCTGGAGCTGGCACACAGGTGACCCGTCACAGTGTGGGTGAGCGACAGGCTCCTCCAGGAAGGACTGGGTGCCGAACAGGCCTGTGGGGAGTTCAGCCCTGCTGCTTTGTCGGGTAGCAGAGAGGTGCTCGCCAGCATCGCTCATCTGCCCCAGGGCACACCGGGGCTGGGCTGAGCCGAGCCATGGCCGTGTGCGGGACTCTTCCTCGTGTGTCCCGGCCGCTGCGGGCTGGGTGTCCCACCGCTGCCTCTCCCTCCGCACCTGCTCCAGAGACAGGCAGGCTGCCGGCGGGGGGAGTGGAGGAGCCGAGCTGGGGGCCTGGGAACCCTGACTGCCGCTCTCTCCCCACAGTGGACTGGTTCCCCGTCTTCCGAGACCTGGTCAACATCGGCCTGAAGGCCTTTGCCTTCTGCGTGGCCACCTCACTGACCTTGCTGACCGTGGCCGCCGGCTGGCTCTTCTATCGGCCCCTGTGGGCGCTCGGGATCGCCGGCCTGGCCCTGGTGCCCATCATCGTCGCTCGGACTCGGGTGCCAGCCAAGAAGCTGGAGTGAGGGGCGCGGCGCCCGCAGACACCCCCCGCGGCTCAGACCCAGGCTGCCCTCCCCCGAGCTGCCTGGGTCTTGGATTCCACACACGCACCCCGGCTGCGCACACGGGCGGCGGGTTGGTGTCCGTCAGTTAGCCCTTCATGCCCCTTCTCGCAGCGGGCAGCTTTGCTGGCAGGAGGCAGCTCCTGTCTGGCAGCATGACCTCCACACTCCTGCTTGTCTCCTTTCCCTCTCTGGGCACCGCGTGGCCACCCCTGTCTCTTAGCTGATGTCTGTAAAGGTGGTGACACTCAGACCGGAGACGGTGCCAGGCCCCGCCACAGCCATCGCCACACCGGGGTCCAGGACAGGGCGGCCTGGGCACCACAGACCCACTCTGTGTGCGACTCAGCTGGGTGCTCAGAGGGCCACGGGCGTCTGGATGAGGACCGTGGCTGGCTGTCCGGCTTGGCACCCATGCTGTGATTGGGAGAACCCTTTTGGTGCAGGACCTTCCACGGTCTGGTTAGTTTCTTATCGCTTCGTGTCTCTGCATGAAACTCCCTGACAAGGGGATTGTTTGGGGCGTTGTTAAGTGGGGGTTGTTTCAAGTAAGACTTAAAAAACAAAACGCCTCCTGAATGATTCATATCTCAGACTGTTACACAAAAGCCCTCTGTGATCTGTCTGTTGAAGTCAGTTCAGAGCATGGAAAGTTCGGTGGGGCTGTGACTTACCTGGTTGAGGAAGTTACCCATCCGTATTCTGGGTCCCTGGGAAGGTTTTCAAAGCTTCAGGTGCTTTGAAACCAGTGTTAGCAGAAGGCTTGTTTTCCCTGTGAGAGGAGACGGGTCTCTGCATCTGAGAGAAAGGCATTTCCTTTCTTCTCTGGCATCAAAATGCACTGTTTTCTTGAAGATGATTTTGCATTATTCAGCTGTCCCAAGTGTGTCCTTCACAGTGACCCCCTTGTGCGCACGCACACACAGCTCGACCACAGTCGGGCATCAGAGGCTGCGTGTCGGGAAGCTCTCGCCCAGCTCTGCTCACCACACGCTTTGCCGTTAGCACCCGGCCCCAAGTGGCTGCTCCTGGCGGCCTTAGGTGTTCAGTGTCCACAGCTTTATTCCTAACTCACATCCACCCACACTTAGTTCACAGTTTCTAAGCTTCCTAACGGCTTTCACACGCTTCGAAAGATAAAGTGCGTGGTAACGTCGCCGTCTTCAGAGACGGTGCGTCCTTTGACCGTTGGGAGCTTGCTGTGCCGTGCTGGGTGGCCGCTTTAGTGGGTGCTCTCTCTCAGTGTCCTGGGCACTTGTGGTGTAGATTGAGATTTTTCATGTACAGAACAGCCAGCGCCAGGGATGAGTTTATCTGGGTTTAAGGATTGAAATAGCGTTCACTATTGCTTGTTAAATCAGTGGTTTCTTCTATCAACTCCTAAAGGTGCATTTGAAAGCACAGCGACACAATGACGGCCAAATACAAAATCCTTGACTCTGTGTGACTTTTTTCTAGTACACATTTTAAATTACTGCCAATTTCAAGTGTTCTTAAAGAACAAAAGAATGTTAATAAATATTTCGAGCATTTGGAAAATCATAATGAAACTTGTATTACCTTTGTATTTGTGATAAAAATTCAAAATAAACTTCTGAATATCTTTTGATATAGAACTTGCCATATTCCCTTTTGCATTCTTTCTGAAATTTCTCTCTCATAAGAATTCAGCCATAGAGTTTATTTAGAACCTATGAATTTTTGCAACTTTTGTATTGCTTTTAGAAGTTAAACTTGGTTTTAATTTTTTTAAAATGGCACCTCCATATTCGTAGCACTTGAAAACCTACTTTGTTCTGTGTGGACTGAGTGGTTCCCGTGGCACCCATCTGTAGATGGTTCTAGGTGGGTGGGAGGGAGTGAGTGGGACCCAGCGCAGAAGGCGTCCCCCGCCTTGGCAGATGAGCCGTGTGGCGCCTGCCGTGACGGTGACCTGAGCCTCAGCCTCCTCCCGTGATGTGGGGGGTGTCTCTACCCCATGGGTGGTGGTGGGCATGGAGCAGGAGGAAGCCCACGAGCCCATTCTGAAGCAGCGCACGGTGGCCAAGCGTCCACCCTGCAGTTTGAACTTCCTTTCCCCCTTATTACAGGATTCGAGGCAGGTGCTAGCTTTTCAGAACCCGAGGTTAGGCTCCATTTCCACAATGTGTCCCCAGGAGCTGCCTGCCATCTGCCTGAAGGACAGGCTATTCCTGCAGAAAGCGGGCAGTGCTCAACTCCGCTCCAGAAAACAGGGCCCTCACCTGCAGGAGGGCGAGACCAAGCTCTGACCCAGCCGGTGCCAGAGCCAGTGGTTTCCATGGCAACCCCCATGTTTCTCAACAAGAGCCGTCCTGCCAGTTCCTGCCACATGAGTCACACTCCAGAGGGTTTTGTTTGTTTCCCTTGGATAAAAGAGACTCTGATTTTTAATGGCTACTGTCAAGATTAAGTAACACCTCCTCAACTAAACAGAAAAATATTCCTCTGTAACGCTAAGTCCTCAGCCTGCGGGAAAACAAACTCCGATCTTTACTGTAGTCCTGATCTGTGTACCCGCTTCATGGGCCAGACTTGTGGAGCTATGAGCCATGCCAGTCAGTCCTAAAGGAAATCAACCCTGACTGTTCATTAGAAGGACTGATGCCGAAGTTCCAAGACTCTGGCCACCTGATACGAAGAGCCAACTCGCTGGATAAGACCCTGATGCTGGGAAAGAGTGAAGGCAAAAGAAGGGGGCAGCGGAGGATGAGATGGCTGGATGGCATCACCGACTCAATGGACAAGAGTTTGAGCAAGGTCCAGGAGATAGTGAAGGACAGGGGAGCCTGGCGTGCTGCAGTCCGTGGGGTCACAAAGAGTCAGACAACTGAACACAAACGACCCGTGTGCACATCACTGTCACCCAGGGGTCCTTAGCTGATGTAAAATCTGAAAGAAGATGTAGAGCCAAGCGTTTTTAGATAAATGCTTTATTTTTTTCTCAAAATGTTATAAAAGTTATTTCTCCTAAACATCTACAGTGTTCAGGGCTTTATACATGTATCCAATAATGAGTAAAATCTACTTAAACACTGATCCATTTTCCTAACTTAAGTCGCGCCCTCCTCCGGGGATCTTCTTGACCCGAGGATCAAGCACGTGTCTCTTTCGTCTCTGCAGTGGCAGGCGGGTTCTCCACCACCAGTGCCCCTGGGAAGCCTCTTAGTAACGTGCAAGTCTCGTCGTTTTTCCTTACTGTGGCTCTTTGTTCTAGTTCTCTGCTGCCCTGAGGTGTTCCTGGCAAAGCAGGCAGCGTGTCGCCTGAGGGGGCCTGCACTGGCTCGCTCTGCCTGCACGCAGCGTCAGGGAGCTGCCTGAGGAGCAAGGGGCCCCCAAGGCCGGGCCTCAGCCGTCTGCAGCGGCTCGAGTGCGGACTCAGGAGGACTCTGCCTGGGAGTGGGGTCTGGGGCAGAGCCGAGCCGCTGAGGAGGTGACTGCTCGCGTCACAGCTTCTCAAACGGGAACAGGTGGGCAGCTGCTTCCTTCTTCTCCCTCCTGGTCCTCCTGGGGCACTTTGGCTTCTCGGCCTCTCGGTTCTGGGGCCAGGAGGCCGCCAGGATCTTGGCCGCTTCTGCTTGAGAGCTGGTCCCCTCCTCCTCGTCTGATGAGAGCCCGCCTCCCGCATCCGTGTGGAGAGCAGCCGCCTCACTCTGGGGGGCCGGGCCAGGGTGGGAGGAAACGGGAGAAGTGGCGGCATCAGGAAGCCCTTGAGTCCCGGAGCATGGCCGTGGGACGCAGGGGCCACAGGACTGCCCACAGGGAACTGCGACCAATCCAGCAGGTGACTGCCAGTGGCGCCCTGCACTTATTTCCTGGGATTTGAACCAAAAAAGTGCCCAAATGCTTAGCACTAACAGTGTCAGATGCTCTGAGGGAGCAGCCCTGGAGGCCTTGAGTCTGGGGAAGCAGGGGCAGAAAGCTCGGGTGGGAGGAAAGAGCCCGTGGGAACATGGAGCCGGGAAAGGGGGCATCAGGGATCTGAGGAGGGAGCAGATGCAGGTGGGGGGGCGGTCAGATGCTGCCAGAGCACGTCTCCACGTCTGTGACCCAGCACTGACTGACCACTCCGTGTGACTGTGCCTGGGGGCATCTGTGCCCCCGACGGGAGCCCTTAGGGGCCACAGTGCTGCATAAGGGCCTGAATGAGCACTGGGTGTGGGCGGGCCTGGGGGGCGGTCGCAGCCCCAGGGGGAGTACAAAGCCAGGAGGTGCAGACACCTGTCCGCCCAAGTAGGCTCAGCACCGAGTCCAGCCCACGGCAGGCACCCTTGTGTAGATGGGGCAGGGCCCACGGCCTGACTCCAGGACACCTTTCTCAACACGGACAAGACACGGCCCAGGAGACACATGTCTGTGGCACCGAGACAGAGCGGCCCGCGGTCCCCGAGCCCTCCCCCGGGCACGTCATCCTCCGGGACCACACCGACCTGGGCCCCGTAGCGAAGCTTCAGCCGCTCCCGGATCAGCAGCCCTTTGACCAGCAGCTTCCAGTTCCCCAGAGCCCGCTTCTCCCTCTTCTGCAGAGGCGGACAGAGAATGGGAAATGCTGAGCACGGCCATTCAGGAACAGACACGGGGGACACAGCGGGTCGGCAGAGTCGCTTGGCCTGTGACTCATGAAGCGATACACAGGAGAGGCACCAAAGCCAAACCCCTCTCCTTAACCGGTACCAGCTCTGAGGTGTTTTGTGGAGGATGGGGGGGCCCCGGACCACGGCAGATCCCTTTAGGAGGCAGGTCGCTGCTCAGTGCTAGCCACCCAGCGCCCGCAGGGAGGCAGTCCGAGCCAGAAAGTGCACTAGGCCCGGCTCCCCGCTCCTCACAGCCGTGGTGCAGGCGGCCTGGGGGGAGCAGCCCTGCCCTGTATGCCCCCGGCCTGCCCGCTCACCTCCTTCTCCTTCTTCTCTATGAGAGCCTGCTCGTTCTCCCAGGCGGTCAGGAGCACGTCTCTGTACTCCTCGCAGACCACGTAGCCATCAGTTCTGCAGGGTCAGCACACATGGTCCTTGAGCCCGCGCCTGCTCTGGCCTCTCTGCTCCCCACCTCGGGGACAGCTGGCCGCCCCTAAGCACTCGGGCTCTGAAGGACTTCCTGGCCAGTGGTCCACCATCCCGGCCAGGGCTGCTGGCAGAGGCCACCAGCCAGGAAGCACGCTGCTTGCTCACCCTGAGCGCCCCCAGACAGTGTTTAACCTGGCACCTCAGGGTGCTGGTTTCACCGGCTTTGCAGCCTCTGGACGGAAGCCCCAGAAGGAAAGCATGAAAAGGTCAAGGATCAAGGCTGATCCTGCAAATCCAGAGGAAAACCCTGAAAGTAAGAGCTGGGGCCTTGCCCCACACCAGGCTGCCGCCTCGGCGGAACGCCCCTCACGCACATGGGATGGCAGTAGCCTTTGTGGAAATCGAAGCCGGTGACGGCCTGCGCGCAGTCGATATTCAGCTTCCGGGCCACGCGGTGCAGGTTGGGCAGGTTCAGCTGGACGCAGCCCACGGGCATCATGCTGGGCAGGAACAGGTACACGTTCCCAAACTCGTTCCGGGGCACCTGCGGAGGGAGGCGCCCAGGTCCAGCCAGCCGCGGAGGGGGGGCGCCCAGGTCCAGCCAGCCGCGGAGGTGGGGAGCCTGGTCCAGCCAGCCGCGGAGGGGGGCGGCCTGGTCCAGCCAGCCGCAGAGGGGGGCGGCCTGGTCCCGGCCCCGCGGACACGGCCCTCCTTACCTTCCCGTCCACGGCCACCGGCGGCTGGTACTCCTCCGTCTGCCATCTGCCAAACAGGCCCAGGTCGTTGTAGTCGTGCAGCTGCGGCTCGGCCTGGCGGGCCCTCCGGGCCCGGTTGGAGTAGCCTTTCACCATCTACACCAGAGGGAGTAGCCACCACTCACACCACGCGCTCCCAGCACACTGGGTAATGAGCTCAGTGCAGCCTTTACGGCAGGCCCGGAGGTGGGTGCGTCATTAGCATCACCTCCATACTAACAGGTGAGCAATCTAGGAGGTGTCACACCCTGTCACAGCCTTAAACTGTGTCCTGTGTCCATCACTGAAGGGGAAAGTGGACTCGAGACATTTCCATAGCTGGTGGGCGACAGGCCTGCTTTGGGCCATGATCGGCTCCCTGCACCTCAATCCCTTCCCACGAACCAGAGGCCCCCTACCCAGCCCAGCTCCCCAGGTCTCAACAACCCAAAGGGCTCCTCCCAGGGATCTCTCAGAAGCGCCTGTGGCTCACGACTGCCCACTGTCCTCTGCTGGCTGAACTGGGCCCCGTGTCCCGTCCCAGCCTTGTGATCTGTGCTGAATTCACCCGTCTCTGGGCAGCCAACCGACCCAGTGTAGCACCGAGGCCGGGGCAGGGCCCTGGGGCCACTGTCTCACTAGCTCAGGCCTTGGACAAACTGCCCTTTCTCAGCTCCTGCTTTCCTGTCTGTAAAATTCATGCGTGATGCCAACTCCAAGACTCAGCAGAGACTGCAGAGAGCTGGGGTGGGCATGTCCACACTAGGCGGGGCTGTAGCCTCTCTGAACATGCAGGAGACACAGATCTGACCCCAGGGCCTCAGGCACAAGCCAGAGGTCAGAGCGCTGCTTTCCAGCCCGGCTCTCCCGCATGCCCATCTCTTACAAAGTCCTTGGTGCAGATGGACAACGTGCCCACGCTCTTCCCCACCCCAGGGCGCGGCCACCTCCCGTCCCACGGCTCTTACCTTGTAGGGCACTTCTCCGAGCCGCACCACGCGCGCCTGTTTCAGCCACGTGTCCCTGGAGTGCAGCGTGTGCACACAGTCCCTGAGAAGCAGGCGGGAGACAGAGGACCACTCACATCCACCGAAGCACCGAGCGCCCCGCTGCCTCGCCCAGGGCCCTGGGGAGGCCCACGGCCTGCCGTCTTGTGGGGGACGCGTCCACTCAGACCCCAACCCCAACCCCAATGGCCGCACACGGCGCCTCCTTACACAGGGGTGGACAGCCCCAGCTGTGCAGGTGAGGTGCGTCCCCCCTGCCTTATGGTTTAGTCGGCTGCTCAACACCAGATAGTGAGAGGAACAAGCATCTAGGTGGGGGCTGGGGCCCCTGACCAGGCAGGGGACAGGGAGCTCCCACACAGACCCTAGCCCCTCGGGGCTCACCCGCACGAAGTAGCCCCCAGGCAGGGCACTTGAACCACCTACTCCTGCGCATTCCCCAAGGTTCCTTTTTTTGCCTTTCTTTTCCCATTTACCAAGAACAGCCTCTGTTTTTTGGTCTTGTAGGTCAATGTTTTTAAAAAGTCACTTATTTCCTATTTCTTAAATTTCTTCTGCTGGTTGTTAAGTTTTACTCATGCTATTAAAACTTTGTTCAGTTATAACTATATATATTTTATGTTCATTTTCCATGTTTATTTCTCCTTCCTCTTTGGCAATTTCTCTTTACAGCAGAAAAGATACACGTAACATACAATTTACCACCTGCATCATTTTCAAGTCTGTAGCTCAGTGGTACTATTACGTAACCATCACCACCACCCTCTCCTGAACTTCTCATCTTCCTAGGCTGAAACGCTATACCCTTTAAAATATCCAGTGATTTTAATTTTCACCGTCAAATCCTTTATTCCTTCCTTTTATGTGTTCGTTTGACTTGTTTTGGGTTTTGTTTTTTTTTTTTCCCCCCATATAAACCTTACCCGCCCCACTTATTTTTCCTCCTATAAGATTGGCCTGCCCGGATCTTTTAATCCCTGTGGTTTTAACTTTTAGGCTTTAAACTCTGTTACACACTCCCCCCATGCCCCACCCTCGCCGCTGCACATGGCACGCATGTGCAGTCAAGCTCATCTCCCGGCCCTCGGAAGGCTGTGAGCCCCACAGGGCGGCTCCGCACCTGGAGTAGACGGCCTCCCCGCGGCAGTACCCGAGGACAGCGGCTGTCTCGGGGTAAATGGCCTCGTACTTGAGGAGGTGCCTCTTGAGGGCGTAGAGAGGGTGGTTCTTGTACGTGCCGATGACGGTGGGCAGAGGCTGGTCCAGGTGCTTGGCCTGAAACTGCAAAGGCCAGAGAGAGACTGCCGGGTGTGCTACATGAGTGCTCAGTCCTGTCTGACTCTTTGCGACCCCACAGACTGTAGCCCGCCAGGGTCCTCTGTCCATGGGATTCTCCAGGCAAGAAGACGGGGAGTGGGTTGCCATTTCCTTCTCCAGGGGATCTTCCCGACCCAGGGATCAAACCCATGCATTCTACATTGCAGGCCAATTCTTTACCACTGAGCCACTGGGGAAGGCCCGGGTTTGGCGGGGGCAACCCTCAAACAACTTGCTCGGGTAGCAGATGGTGGCAGGGGGCTTTCGGGGCCCCAGGCTGATGTGTCAAAAGCACTGCAGAGTCTGGTGGCTTTGCAGCTCCTGGCACTGGAAAAGTCACCCCTGCCCTTAGACAGCGCGGCCGGCCGAGCAGAGCCTTCCTCGGGAGGAGGCTGCACCGTAAGTGACACCAGGATTCTGTGATGTGGGTTCCAGGGCCCGGCTTCCAGAGGGACCAGGGCAGCACCCACAGATTCTCCATCCGCTTTGACCCACGCCTGTCCCCTCCGTGGCTTCCAGGGGCAGGCTTCTCACAGGCAACCCCACTGTTCTCACCCTCGTCCCTCTCCCCGGCTCTCCTGCGCTTGCCCGCAGCGTGTCTTCAAATCCCTGACAGACGGGGAGAACCAGCACTTGGGGACGTGGGAGCGACCCCGTTCAGCCAGCTTCCGAGCAAGCCCATGAACTAAGTGAGTCACAGCAGGCTCGGCAGGAACGCCGCGACCCCGTTAGCTCGGAGCCATGCCCTGAGCGAGCTCCCAGCACGCCCCACAACAGACAAGGCACCTCCTGAGCCCTCTGTGCTCCTCCCGGGAGCTGAGTCCGGGGTCGCAGCAGGGATGCTGGTGTGCACACCTGTGCATGGGCACACGCTGAGCAGGGGCTACACGGAGTGTTTTCCTTTCACTCGGGACGACTTACTGTACTTAAGATCAAGCTCCACATTTCTAACCGGGCAATAATTGCAAGAACACTGGCTTTGGAGCCAAAGCAACCTGGGTTCCAATACCAAGTCAGCTCCTCTCTCAGAGCCTCAATGTGTAGCTGGTGAAATCAAGGCTGCAATTACCCCAGCTTGATTTTAATCAGAGCGCCCCAGCTGCCCTGACCGTTAAGTGAGGCAACACTCCGAAGCCCCCAGCGCGGGCCGGCATTCACCTCCTGATCCTCCCGCTGCTCCCTGTCCACCAGCGGGCTCCGGTAGGGGCGCAGGGTCTCCGCCCACCAGGCAGCGTCCACGCGGCTCTTGTGGGTCGCCGTCAGCCAGGCGGGGTCGTACCTCTGCGTGACGTCGCGCACGCAGCCGGCGCCGTCGATGCCCACGACGTAGGTCACGGGCTTGGTGGCGTACTGGTAGCAGGTCAGGGGCTGGCCCACCACGCCGTGCACGCAGTCCACGCACACCCACTTCTCCTCGCGCTCCAAGAACACCTCCAGCCACTGGTCCACGCCGGCCGCTCCCTGTCCGCCTGCCTTCCCGCCATCCCCCGACGGCTTCTTGCCTCCCTTCGGCTTCCTGCCCGCAGCGCTCACCGATGCTTCTGCGAGGCCAGGGGGCGGACCGCGGCTTCCGTGCTGGGACTTGGACCTGCTCTTGGACCCCGCCTTCGTCCTCCGAGGGGCGGGGGCCTTCCGCGGCCTCGGCAGGCCGGGCTCGGAATCCTCGTCGGACGGGCGGCAGCTGTCCTCGCTGGAAGGCTCAAAGTCAGAGCCGCTGCTGGCGGCGTCCTCCCGCTCTCCTCCTTGTAGGACACCTTGGCGGCCGCCCGCCGCCTCCGGGCCTGCGCTCGCCTCTGGGTCCCCCGCCTCTGCCCCCGAGCCTGGCCCGCATCCTCCCCGCTGGACGGGGACCCCCCCCGCGGCCTCCTGCCTGCGGCCGCCTTGCCCCCCTTCCCTCTGGCACGGGCCCCACCAGCGCCCCCAGAAGACGCGTCCTCTCCTCGGCTTCCTCCGCCGGGCTTTCCAGGAGCGTGGATGGCAGCTTCTGAGGAGCCCCCAGGCGCCTCTGTGGATCTTTCCTTGCAAGGCTTCTTTCCCTTAAACAGAACAGGAAATTTCTGCTTTTTATCTTTAGCTAATGATACGATAAAGACTCTGCCATCTAACAGGCCTAAGTCCCGCTGGAGCGCCAGCGTAACCGAGACGTCCCCAGCTCAGTGACGGGCTGGCTGCCCTCCAGCGGGGGTGACAAAGCGTTCACTAAATTCTACAGCACCAAAAGGAGCCCACTGTCTGATTCTTCTCACTGTAAAGTGAGCACAGGATGTGGGAACAGACAAACCCGGGTTCACATTCCACTTCTGCATCTTAGTTTTATGTGATTTGGATAAATCATATTACCGCGGAGTCTGTTTCCTCAGCAGGAGTACCCATCTTACACATAAGGCACTTTGCAAGCAAAATCGCATTAAGAACTCAGAAATTATTAAAACTTGACTTTTGGACCAAATTTCAGACACTGCCAGCACCCCCAAGGAGCAGCATTCATCCCCCTTCCTGGATGACGGCAGAGTTCACAGGCTCCCCATCCTGACCCTACACTGCTGAGGAGGATGAGCACCTCTTTACTGTGCCATCCACAGACCAGAAAAGAGAACACCAAGGAGCCCAGCCTGCAGGGCCCTCTGCACACACAAAGCCCAGGCTGCTGGATGCCCGCCCTGCACACAGCTTCCCTGCAGAGCGCCTGGCTCAGGCCCACTCAGAGGAAGCCTGCTCTGCAGACTGCCTTTAAAAGCGGTCTCAGGAGCAGGTCTGTTTAAGTCTCAGGTAATTTCTCACTCCTCCCTTGACCACCCAGCGTTTCCTCTGGAAGGCCCGGGAACGTCACCTTCGCTGCTGATAACTTCAGAGGAACTGGCTGCAGAGACAATACGAGGCGGGTAGGGAGATGCAGGGCCCGGAGAAGCAGCAAAAATATCTACAATGAGAAAGAACAACACACATATCCTTGGGAGAAGTAAGGACTGGAGTGATCCCGTGTGGTGAGTGAACCCTGAAGACATGGCAAGTCAAAGCAGCCAGACACGGAAGGTCGCACGGAGCTGTCCCTCAGCTACCTGCAAGGACTGCTCCCAGGACCCGCTTGGGCTCCAGAGCCTGTGATGCCGCCCCACAGCAGGGTATAGCAGGCGGCCCTCTGTACCCTTGGGTCCCGCCTCTGCGGGCTCAACCCCTGTAGGGAGACGTCTGATCGGCAGTCAGTGAGTCTGTGAACGCAGAGGTGGCAGACCATGAGCCCTGACTGTACTGTGAAGTATCCACAACATGTGAGTCCACAGAGACAGAACACAGGCCGCTGGCTGCCAGCTTCTGGGAACCTGGGAGGACGGGGCATGGAGTGGCTGTGCCGTGGGCACAGGGCTCCCTTCCGGGGCAGCAGATGGGGTTTGGGAACAAGCAGTGTTGTACAGCTCTGTGAACGCAACTGCTCACTTCTTTTTCTTAAAAAAACAAAACAACTATTGCTTTTGCTTAATAAAACTTCAGGAAGAAAAGGTGTACCGAGATACACAGGAACAGAGTCTGGGAGGGTGATACTGAAATACCACTGTTCTCCTCTGGCTGCTGGTTAAACAGCACAATTCCTGGCCAGACACTCAGACGTTTTCAAGCCACATCAGAAGAGAAAGTAAAGATGCCAGTCGTATTGTGTCTAAAGATACAAAATGTTCGTCTCTTTCCCTAAACAGAATCCGAGGCTCGGACACAAGTATGTGCACTGACAGGAATCTTCGAGGATAAAACCACGTTTCTACCTGTTTCGTTGAGACGGAGCTCTACCTGAGGGGATTCTGAGCGTGTGACAAAGCCTGTGTGCACAGAACCTCCTTGCCGCACAGCCGTCTGCCAGGTCTCTGCCTGATGTGGATGGTGAGGAAACCCCCTGAAGGACTTCTGCAGCCAACATTATGCCTTTTTTTTTTTTTTTTAATGTTTATTTATTCTGGCTGCACTGGGTCTTATCGTGGCATCTGGGATCTAGTTCCCAGACCAGGGTTCGAACCCAAGCCCCCTTCACTGGGAGCACGCAGTCGTAGCCCCTGGGCCACCAGGGAAGTCCCTCCTTGGGACTTTAAACACCACTTTTGAATACTGTACACAACTGTAGGGCATCTGACCACGAACAAAGTGCTTTACTCCAGGATGCTGAGTGGAGACAGGAGAGGGGCAGCTTTCAGCACTCAGGCTGGCCCCAGTCCTGACTCCAGCCAGCGCTTAGACTGACTGGCCCTAAGAAGTGATTCTGCTTCTCTGAGCTCCGAAAACTGTTTTTATCTTGTGAGAACTGAGCAAGGAAGTGTTTGTAAAACAGCCTGAATGGTACGTGCACGTGACCGCCATTGTCGTTGGCTCAGACCTACAGAACAGTGCTGCCAGGGCGTCACTCACGTGGACCAGCTCCTCGTCGTCTCTTGCCGAGTAAATAGCAAATCTCCGCTCCAGTGTCGTCTGCAGGCCGTCCTGCTCATTGGTTGAGAGTTCTGCGTTCACTGTAAATGTTCCGATGAACCTGGAGAGAAACCAGGTACTTCTCTGTGTGAGAGGCCAGGGCAAAGAGAAGCCCTGTCCTCCTACGGCCAGAACTCACAGTGGGGAGCCTCAAGAGGGGCTCAGGAGCCCCCTCCCCATGCTCCTCTTCCCAGCCTGTCTGGCCAACTCCTGAAGACCCAGCCCAGACCTTCCCCACGAGGAGGGTCTGCGGGACTGACCTGCACCCAGCCTCTGAGACCCAAATCCTGCCCTACACTCTGCAGGACAGGCCGCGGGGCCCTACCATTTCACCAGGTTGGACAGGTAGGAGACGTCCACGTCTCGGGGTGGCACTTTGGTGAAGCGCGTTGGGATGATGGAGAGGCCAACGGCTCGCAGGTCTGGCTGGTTGCAGATGCTGTTTCGGTAGAAGCCGTTTGCCAGCAGACACAGCAGGTGAACCTGAGAAGAGGGAAATGGGAAGCCTGAAAACCAGAGGGAGTTCGGCTGCCAAATTCAGTGACGTTTCGAGGACAGGAAATACCTGCCGTCATCTCTATATACAAAAACGTAGACCACCTAGCACTGCCGTTTCCCAAGGCTCTGACTTTCACCCCCTTCTTCTCTCTAGATGCTCCTTCCCTCAGAGGGACAATCACATCTCAAAGCTGCAAAATACAAACTTCCTTTCTCTAAGAGGTCTTGTCTTTTGGAGGTGCATCCTGAAGGATCTGCGGATGAAACGTTACGTTGCGGTGGCCTCTCCCCGCACCATCCTCCCCTGACCCGCCCCGACCCGTCTCCTAAACGAGGCCTTCCTCAGCTGCTGGGACCCGCACTGATCTCCCCTCGTTCTGTGTCCTGAGTCTCCCTGTTCTGATGCCTCTCCTGTTCCGTCTGTGAGACAGAAAGTCCTGAACAGTAGGAGACAAGCTTTGTGCAAGTCTCTCTCCCCACAACATCAGGCTCCTTGCAAGGCCTCAGTGTGTGTCCAGTAAGTGCCAGATGAAGTCAGGAGCCGCCACGCCTTCAGCTGAGGCCGGACCCAGTGTTACCAATTGGCCGAGCGAAGGGAGGGGAGGGGAGTGCTGAGCTGACACCTCAAGCGCCCTCCTGGGCATTCGCCACAACACCCCCTTATCACCCCACCTCGCTACAGGAGAGCCGGAGGCCTGGCTGACGGAGCGCCAGTGCCCCAGAGCGGCCTGTCCGTCTGTCCGCCCCACCCCGCTGCCCGTCCGCCATCCACCCATCCATCTGCCGTGTCAGAGCGGACCCGTCTGTCCGCCTGTCCATCCGCCCCGCCCTCTCGTCAGAGTGGGCCCGTCCGCCCGCCCACCTGTCGTCCACCGGTCTGCCCCTCACCTTGTGCGTGTCCTCATGAACCTCCTTACTGAAACGTTTCATCATCCTCCGAAGATATGTCTCAAACTCCATTTTGATCTTTTCACTGCAACGCACATTGAACAACCCCGAAGTGGAGGGGTAGGCCTGACCCCACTCGCCCATCCCCGCCGATGCCTTTCGAGGGCAATGACTCAGGCTGCGCTACCCAGCAGACCTGCCGCTGGCCGATTCCGCGCATCCTCGCCCACAAACCCTGGCCCAGGTCATTCCCTCCCCTGACCCGCACCTGCCAGGCCTCCTGAGCGGCTGCCCCAGGACCTCCCCTTCTGACCACCGCCCGACTGCCCCACCTCCTGGGGCCCACCGCCTTGGTGTTAAGTCAGCACACGTCGCTTGTTTGTGCAACGCTGTTCTGCCATAAGATCCCTCTCGTCTCTGTCCCAAGCTCCTTTAAGAAAACCTCTTGAATGACTTCTTTTATCTCCCTCCTTGACGCCTGATAAAGTGCCTGTCACATGGGAGACTCAGGACCAGTTAACTACCAGGAGATGCGCTGCATACAGCCAGGCCACCAGGGGCTGCAGAGGGACCGGACACTCCTGGAAGGAGTGGGGAGGCCCCCAACCATGGGGGGCACTGCTGCAGGCTCTGCAGCAATGCTGCGGGACACAAGCTGGGGTGTCCGGTCAGCCTGACAGACATAGATCGGGGCTCCTCCACTCGCAGCTGAAACGCTCCTTAGCCTCTGAGTCTCGGGGACCTCATTCACACGCTGTCCTGAAAAGTCAATACGGTAACAGGTGCCCTGCACGGCCCTTGGCACATCTGCGCTCGCCTGGACACAAAGGTTTCGCCTTCAAGTCCTCGAGGTGAGCCCGGGGCTCTCTCGCCTAAGGCTCCTGGCAACCTGGACACTCAGCCCGCGTCTCCTACGTGCTTTCCAAAAGCTTTCCTGGGGAGCAGCTGCCGATGGTGAGACGTGACGGAAATCTAGAAGCGAGTGCTTGATCGTACCTTCTTTCTCTGGCCTTCACCTGCTCCGGTGTCTCAATCTCTATCTCCACTGGCTTCACGGGCAGAGCAGATGCAGAGAAGGCTGCGCTTTCCCCCACGTCACCCGGCACGGGCTCACTAACTTCTAGCAACAGTAATGTTTTAGATCAATGATAACAATTATTGTTACAAGAGGCAGGGTACTGAACAACAACAAGGGTCTGCTGGGGTGGGGGAGGTGAGGCAGGAAACCGCCGAGACCCCGGCTCTGAGTTCCCAGGAGAGGCCCTGAGCGCGCACGTCCAGGTGTCTCCCTAACCTGCCTGAGCGCCCAGGGCAACAGCCCTGGGGGAAGAGCCTCAGACACAGACCCTGGGGCGGTGGAGCCGGGCCATGGAGCTGCGTCATGCTCTCCGCATTACTACAGTAAAGCCCCCACAGCTCACTTTGTAGAGGCATGACTTCAGACTCGACTGTAAATGCGCACACGGCGAGGCATGCATCTTTTTCATCTCCTCCACTACGCTGCTTGTAAACACTGCTGCTGCTGCTGCTAAGGCGCGTCAGTCGTGTCCGACTCTGTGCGATCCCACAGACGGCAGCCCACCAGGCTCCCCTGTCCCTGGGATTCTCCAGGCAAGAACACTGGAGTGGGTTGCCAATTCCTTCTCCAATGCATGAAAGTGAAAAGTGAAAGTGAAGCCACTCAGTCGTGTCTGACTCTCCGAGACCCCACGGACTGCAGCCTACCAGGCTCCTCTGTCCGTGGGATTTTCCAGGCAAGAGTACTGGAGTGGGGTGCCGGCCGAAATTAACTCTGCTGAACTGAATGTAACAGTGAACTTCATTAGCTAAGCCTCTCAAAGTGGCTCTGGACCTAGAAGCAGCGACCACACCCGGTGCGGAGACCCTGGTTCCTACTAAAACGAACAGGGCCAATTCCAGCTCTGCCGCAGGGAGACCCTGGAACGTCCGTATATTTATTGTGCCAGAGAACAAAAATATTCTCAGAAACCACTGAGGCCATGTCAGACACCACAGCGCGGCTGCTTAAAGGGGCTCCTGCTCGCCAAATGTGGGGGCAATCTGAAGGTCAAAAGGCTAAAAAGGATAACTGCTGACGTAGTTGAATTTTTATGTCCACAGTGATGCCCAAGAGAAACGACTAAATAAAAACAGTCCTTAAAAGGGAGACCTCTGCTTTACAGATCAGTCAGCTAATATTATACGTGAAATGACAATCAAAATATTGCCACCTTGCAATGCTCACTGTAATAATCTTTGATTCAGTCAAGATCATACCAACACCATTAAGTAGAAAGGGACTGCTCCACAGGATCTTCACAGAGACTCAGAAGGAAAATGGGCCTTTACACTCGCACAGCCGGGCAGGGCCACAGACATGGTCAAGCTTAGCGTCGCCCACAGGACCACCGACACCAGGTGCCTCTTGGTGGATGCGCCACGAGGCACAGAGCTCAGTGATAACATGGAACATTATCATCGGCAGTATTCCTGCCAAAGAACCTTTAAGGGCAACCGAGTCTTTGGACTCACAGCTCATAGCACGTGCAGGAGGGCATTCAAACAAGCTAACCACCATTATAAACCAGAACATGAGAGGTTCTACAGAACAACAGGCCAGGACTCTGCTGAAATTAAAAAAAAAAAAAGACAGTGCTATGAATTGGAGCAAAGTCCCAACAGATACTCGAGGACGGGAGACCCTGGTGAGCTGCTGTCCATGGGGTCACAAGGAATCGGACAGGACTCAATGACTGAAGAACAGTGAAAAGCAAGACGGTGAGGCGGGGGGCGGGGGGTGGGCGGGGGCGGGCAGCTTCCCTGGCGCCCCGTGGTTCGAGCTCCTCACCCCCACGCAGGGGGCACAGCTTCAGTCCCTGGGCAGGGGACCAAGACCCTGCAGGCTGTGCAGTACAAAAGCTGGTGGGTGGCTCTCTGCTCTAGATTAGAGAGACCAGATACCTTGATTAGATCCTGCACTGGGCGGGGGCGGGGCGGAAACAAGAAAATAAGGCAGCTATAATGGATCATCTCACAGTAATCAGGGCCTGAATTAGTGATGAGAGTATCTCATCAGGTGGGACAGTGCCTTACTCTGTATTTACGCGTGAAGAGTCAGGATGTCTGTGACTTACTTTCGCGTAGTCCCACCAGCAGAGTTACAGAAAGAGAGACACGGTCCCTACGGCACAACAGTCAAGTCAGGGCGTCGAGGAGAAGAGAGCCTGGACTCCGGGCTCCGTTTCTTTGTAGGTTTGAACACTTTCAAAAGGAAAAGCTAGGAAAAGCCCTGCCAGGCAGAAGGGCTCAGGGACAGTGAGCCTGGCCACTGTTTTCTGCGAGTACGGGATGCGCCAGGCCCGTCATGCTTTCCCACAGCCACCAGGCTCACAGGGGCTGCGCAGTGTTCACCGACCGTCCTGGAGAACAAGCTCAGCTCGTACCGCTGGACGCACTCAGGCACACAGCTGCACGAGGGGCAAAGCTGGACCCGAGGCATGCGTGAGCAAGCGTCTCTCTCAGAGAGTGCCTCCGGAGGAAGAGAAGGCCCCCTCTGGGGTGACCAGGTCGTGAACTGTTCCTTACACCAAAAGCAAGTCCCTACTGCGACCTTATCTTTGTCTTCCTTGTTTTCCAAGAAAAGGACAGGGCTGCTGTGACATGACCCCGAACAGAACCAAGCAGGCAAACAGGATGAACTGTTCTGGGAGCAGGGGGGTCATTTACCTTCCACTTCTTCCCAGTCCTCCTCACTGTCTTCCTCCTCGTCCCCCTTGCAGCTGCCTTTGTCCGCAGTGGCCTCTCTCTCCGGGGGCTGGCCCTTCCTGCGGGCACTTGGCAAGTCCCTGTGCAGAGATCACAGAGGAAGGTGAAGAAAGCTCGGTGCCATGGGGAAGCTGAGCTTTCAAGGCTCCTGTTTACTGTGAATCTGCTGCCGTTAGTTGAAGATGGTTTGGGAGCTCTGAAACTCACGCCCTGCATTATCCTGGGCCTCGGGTTCCAACCAGGATGGGCTCTGATCAGGCGTCTAATACTAGATGTGTCTTGGGAAACAGGAGGAGCGTGATGAACCCGCATCCTGAGGCCATGTGAAGGGAAACAGCTGTCTGCAAACAGACGGGAAAGGGAGACGAGACCACGAAGAGAATGCAGGTCCCAGAAGGAGAAGCCATGATGATGCCCGTGCGCAAGTGTGCAGCCAGATGCCAGCAAGAAAGAGGGAAGGATTACACTCGCTGCCCCTCGCCGCCTCTGAGAGGTTAAGATGAAAGGCGACTGAGGCTGGCAGAATTTAACTCCTAGGTACGTGGGGGTGTGTCATGAGGAACACGGACGGCTGGAGCGGAGGCACAGAACTCTGCGGATGAGCAGCTGGCTGCACACTGGCTCAGGACTCAGCTTGCTCACACACAACATATTAATATTCCTGCAAATTCACACATAAAACATCTTTAGAGCCCCGAGTTACTTTTAGTTTTTGTAGATTTGACACATGGTGTCCAGTGAGAATATTACCCAAGATTTTAGCACAAGTCCTTAAACAAGCTTCAGACTGCAGCTCTAAAAAGGCAAGACACTCCCTTTTAAGCCTGCCGCTTCCTTTCAAAAGCACAGAAACAAAAATATCCCCTTAAGAGTAAATGTGGGAGAAATGTCACTTCCCAGCCTAGAGACAAAAAGGGGAGCTGGGATCTCCCTGGCAGCGTCCTGGCTGATCTGTATGTGGACTTCTCTGCAGAAAGAATCCAGTAGGTGGGAGCGGGAAGCAGGAAGCTTAGTGGCGTTGCAAGGGAAGAGTCTTAGGGAAGGGGAGGCGAATGACGGTGGTGAGTCCACGTGCCCCCGTGCTCCTTCCCACAGCTGCCCTGTCCTGGGCTACCTCCCAGCCAGGACTGGGGGATGCCGGGAGAGCCGACACTGAGAGAGGCCTTGTATCTGACGTAAAGCAGGAACTGCGGCCTCTCTGTTGGTCCTCCTCCCTGCACCCCCCACCCCCTCCGCCAGCATTCCCCGGAAACAGATGATCAAGTGATCATGAGGTTTACATGCATGGTTCACCACATTATCAATACGCTCAGTCACTGTAAGAGGCCCTGCCCTAGATGCCAAGGGGCATACAGAGATGAGCCGGCACGGTTCCGGCCGTCTGAGAGCTCAGAGGTGTGTGCGCCATGGACACAACTAAGTGTAACAGCCGTCTGTGCACTCACAGGAAGGTATGATGGAGACACAAGTAAGTGTAACGGACGTCTGTGCACTCATGGGAGAGTATGATGGAGACACAAGTAAGTGTAACGGACGTCTGAGAGCTCACAGGGGTGTGTGGCTTGGACACAAGCAGGTGTAACACAAGGCAGGTGAGTTACACTCTTCAGAGACGCAGCAAGAAGCCAGAGGAGGAGAGGGGCTGAGGGGCAGGTGAGTTCTGCTCTGCATCGTCAAGGTGGCAGAACGCTTCCAGGCTGCAGGCAGACCGTGAGCATGTGTCGAGTGAAGGGGGGTGTCCAGCTGGGCAGGAGCAGCACGAACCCGAGAGGAGCAGGACAGGACGCGGCTGGGACGTCGGGGAAATGCCTCAAGTACCTAATGTCGTGTGGTAGAAACAGCACCAGGCCAGGAGCTGAAGACCTGCATCTCATCCTGGCTCCTGCCACCATCTAGCTGTGAGCCACGAGGAACGCACTCTCTGCAAGCTGTGGTCCTCCTCTGCAGAGGCTGGGAGGTGACCTACACAGTCACCACGACTCTGCCAGTCTCACCAGCGGCCCGAGCGCTACCTAGATGTGTTTAAAGATCCCACCTTTTCCACAGACCCCAGAGACGAGCAACAAGAGCAGGTTTCCTTAGTCATACTTCCCTGATGGACCCAGCCAAGACGTTTTCCGCCGTCTCACCTGCAATCTTCCCCATCGCTGAGGGCTTCATCCTTTATAACCTGGGGCTCTTCAGATTTCACTGAAACCTTGGCCGCCTTCCTTCTCACTGGACCGTCTGCTGAGCCTCCAGCATCACCACAGCCTCTCTTCCTCTTTCCTCGGGAAACTTTTGTAGGAGGGCTTTTCTTTAGCAGTTTCTCATCTTCGAAGACATCTAGATGACCACACGGAACACGAGAGGAGGGACATGGGAAAAGCGGAGACATTGCAGGTTCGTGGGCAGGGTCACAGAAATCCTCCCTGGTAACCTCTCTCCAGACGCCCATCAACATCCCACGTTTGGTCAACAAGCAGCGCTCGGCCCCTTCCACCTCCAGCCAGTCTGCACGCTACATGCTTCGTTCATCAGTTACTCTGTTCTACCTCCTGAGGCTACAGAGACACCAGCATACGACCCATAAAACCTGAACTGCAAACCTTAAATTTTACCTAATGTCCAGCAAGGAAAACACATCAGTCCATTAGTTAACGCCTTGCTCGTTACTTCCTGCTGAGACTAATTATTTTAGGGATAATCCACTCCTACTAAGTGAAAAGCTTCAAGTTTATACACATGTCTGCGTGTGAAGGACAGCGAAGCCTGGCGTGCTGCAGTCCATGGGGCCGCAGAGAGTCAGACACGACTGAGCAACTGAACAACAGTGATTTCCCCTCATCTAAGCTTCTGCTGTCTTTTAAAACCAAACGCTACTCAAAACACATACTTTATGAAATCTATCCAATCTAACCCAGATGTCACTCACACAAGCTTGTGTGTATAAGTCATTTCAGTCATGTCCAACTCTGTGCAACCCCATGGACTACAGCTTCCCAGGCTCCTCTGTCCATGGCATTTTCCAAGCAAGAATACTAGAGTAGGTTGCCATGCCCTCCTCCAGGGGATCTTTTGAACCAGAAATTGAACCTGTGTCTCTTGTCTCCTGCGTTGGCAGGTGGATTCTTTAGCACTAGCTCCACCTGGGAAGCCCCTCAGCAGCCTTAAGGCTGGAATAAGTTAGCAGTAATTGAAAAACTATTTTAATAACTAACCATTATTAATAAATAATAACATGTTGTTAAAAGGAAATATAAAAAATCCATACATTGAACCATTCATTTCAGTTCAACTAGGGTATGGTCTCTTAACATATATTACATATGTTATAATATATTAATACAACAGGGGAAAATATTTTTCTATTATAGTCAGGCAAATTCTCTTAAATCTGAAATAAATCATCTTTTTTCCTCTGCACAACTCTGCTTCAGTTAATATTGCAAAACAAAAATACTCTAACCTTTTTTGAGGTTGCAAAAGGAGCTGATATTAACCTAAAGTATCAAATTAATTCATTCCTTTCATTTATGGTTTGAACCGCTGACTCCCTGGATATGTATTTTTAGTCCCCAAGAATACAATTTTGCATGGAAGAAAAAGACTCTCCCTTTTGAGCTAAAAAAACAACAACAACAACTAAATTTTAATACATTTCACCTTATTTGGCAGCGTTTGATTTAATGCTGGCTAAAATCACTGATTCGGTTCTGTTTCTTCAGATTTCTTATTTCAAGGCCAAAAGTTTATTTATGACCTGACAATTTGGTAGGGCATACTGAAAACCAGGATTTCTAGAACTTACAATGGTTTTTAGCCCTCTGTTAATAAGATGCTAAATACTTTACTAGTCTAAACACGCAGGTGGGAAGTTGCTTCAGAAGTACATTGAACTTCTCTCTAAACTTCCTCTCTAAACCTACTTGGTTGGTTAAAAGGCAGAGAGGTGTGCATTTCTGTGCTTTGAATACAGAAATAGAGAAGTTAAAAGTGAACAAGGGAACAAACTGTAAATCAAAAAAAAAGTTTATCGTATCATTATTCAAAGTATCCAACATTTTAAAAATCTGGATGCCCATCCATTAAATGGACATTAATTAAATGATTAATTACGGTGCAGTCACACAGTGATATAATTTGGTCATCTTTTAAGACAAAGGAAAAAGATATGTGATGCGATGCTAAGGATGCAGCTGTTTGCATAGTTACTGCTACAAAAAGACACAAACTAGAAAGAAACATAGTGTTGTTAGTGGGGGTGGTTTCTGGACGGCAGACATATGGTAACCTTTTTTTCCTAAATTCTTTGTGTTTTGTGTGTGCACCAGGGTATCAAGGAGGCTATTATCTAGATATTCCATGCAAATGGAAGCTAAAATATAGCTCAGATAGCAACAATCGTATCAGGCAAGATAGACCATAAAACAAAGTCTATAATAATAGACAAAGACATTATATAACGGTCAATAGAAGACAATGATATCACTGATAACCATATATGCACCTAACACAGGAGCATCTGAATATATACAGAAAATATTAACAAAAATAAACGGAGAAGTTGACAGGAATACAATAATTGTAGGCGACTTCAACACTCCACCTTATGTCAACAGACAGATCATTCAGAAAGAAAAATCAATAAGGCAACGGTGACCTTAAATGACACATTGGATCAGATGAAGTTAATAGATAACTTCAAAACACTGTGTCCAAAACAGCAGAACACACAGTCTGTTCAAGTGCGCATGGAACCTTTTCCAGGATCGATCGACTGCATGCTAGCCACAAAACGAGTCCCAACAAATTCAAGACTGAAAAGGTATTAAGTATCTTTTCCAATGACAACAGTATGAAATCAATTACAGGAGAAAAATGAAGCACAAACACACGAGACTAAACAGGATGCTGCAAAAAGCAACCAGCCAATGATGACTCACGATCCCGTAGAGAAAATCAGGAAATGCCGTAGGACAGCGAAAATAAAAACACAAGTTTACAAAATCTACAGGACACAGCGAAAGCAGTTTTAAGAGGGAAGCTTAGAGCAATACAGCCCCACCTCCAGAAACAGGAGAAGTCTCCAACAACCTAACCTTCCATCTAAAGGAATCAGAAGTATCAGTCATAAAAAAGAAATGTTGCCATTCGCAGCAACATGGAGGATATTATGCTTGGTGAAACAGAGAAAGACAAACACCACGTTTTCCCTTGTATACAGAATCTAAAAAATAAATGAACAAATAAAAAACAGACTCAGATACAGAGAACAAATTAGTGGCCACCAGTGGGGAAAGGGGTAGAGGAGAGGCAAGATATGGGAAGAGGATTAAGAGGCACCAAGTGGCAGGCATACAGTCAGTAAATTATAAGGATGTGATGTATCACAGTCAGTAAATTAGAAGGATGTAATATATCACAGGGATATGGTCAATACTATGTAATAACTTTATATGGAGTATTAAGTGTGAAAGTGTTAGTCGCTCAGTCATGTCCGATTTGTGACCCCATGGACTGTAGTCTGTCAGGCTTCTCTGTCCATAGAATTCTCCAGGCAAGAATACTGGAGTGGGTGGCCACTGCATTCTCCAGGGGATCTTCCTGACCCAGGGATTGAACCCAGGTCTCTTGCACTGCAGGCGAACTCTTTATTGTTTGAGCCACCAGGGGAGCCCTTATAAGGAATATAATCCAATATCCAATCATTGTTGTACATCTGAACTAATGCTATAATAACTCAACTATAATTTAAATTTCCAAGACTCTCCAAGATCTAGAGCTGTCTGCTACAGTCAGCCGTCCATTCTGGATCCCCTGGTTCCAAATCTGTGGATTTAACTAACCTCGGATTGAACTTTGCTTGAATCCACAGATGTGCAACCTGTGGAGGGCTGACTGTACTACACTGTTATATAACCTGGTTATTTCAGCAGGGCAGGAATTAACCACTGGGCTTGCTCGGCCAGCTACTAATTTAACAACAACCAAAAAACCCCACCTGCTTAGAACTGCCGGCAGCACCTCACAGCAGTAAGAATAAAATACAAACTCCTTAGTCTGGTCTCCAACCTAAGGGTCCCAGTTATTTCTCTCACCTCAATTCTAAAACATTCCTTTCTAAGAGTTTTAAACTTATTGATTCCTCTGTCCACATCCTACAAAAGGCCCCTCATTACAGTCAGTAATTTACCGCATCCTCGGACAGGACTTGCTGGCCACTGATTCTGACTCTGCTGCGTCCTCCCCGTGCCCATGCCAGTTTTATTACAGAGACCTACTCTGCCTTCTTCATGGCTCCTGTCACCATGGATATTTGTTTTTTAACTTGTTTGTCCGACCTCCCCTTCCCCAAAGATTACAAGCATCATGAGAGCAGAACCTTGCCT
The DNA here is from genome assembly GCA_935064755.1 of Tragelaphus eurycerus. NCBI lineage: Eukaryota > Metazoa > Chordata > Mammalia > Artiodactyla > Bovidae > Tragelaphus > Tragelaphus eurycerus. The sequence continues at coordinate 76,366,006 of CAKXYN010000001.1, read as the reverse complement.
GTCCTGTTGACTGCTACCCTTCCGGTGCCGATAACTGGGCCTGAAAATAGCCAGGTGCTCGGTAAGTATCTGCTGAAGGAGCTAATGATGAAGGAGGAAATCGACGCAGGAATGTTGAGATCCAATAGGTAGAAACTATAGGGGCCCTAATAGAAACAAAGATATAATGGGAAGCCAAATAGTTGGCTGTTGAAAGCAGCCAAGTGTCACCCTTATTTGCATGCACTGTGGTGCTGTTATACACTACACTGACGAGTCACCAAATCAGTTTCAGCTGCAGCCAAAACCACAGCCAGACTGTTCCTCCACCAACCGCAGCAAAGACGACAGCTCTTCCCAGAAGCTGCCTTGGAGGCTTGAGAGCACCCTTGCCTACGCATGGGCTGAATGATACGAGTTAGCCCATCTGATCACCTCACCCTGATCAGGCCCGGAGCCTTATGTGCCATCTCACTGAAAACTCACAGCCACCCTGCAGAATCACAGAATTACTCAATCTAGTGTCAAAGGGGGCCTTACTAGTGATTCGGCCCAATCGTCTACTCAGGTATATGAGGTACCCCAGAAATTCCTTCTACCGCATGCATTATACAGTTACACTATTTTTTGAACACTTAGTATATGCAGGGAAGTGGAGAGGACAAGATGAGATACAGCAAAAAGACAGACATGTTTTCATAAGCTTATCTGGTTAAGACAGGTCAAAAAGGAAGCAAATAAATTACCAGGATCCTCTGTGATGAGGTGTACCTGGGAAAGACCACCTTAGGCAAGACACTCAAGGAGTGCCTGGGTTGAGAACTGCAGGAAAAGAAGGCAGCCGTGGCAAAAGCCACGAAGAACACTCAAGGGAGAAGGAACATCAGAGGCAAAGGCTCGGGTGAGAAAACGCAGGGTGCCTGAGGAACCAAAAGGAGATTGTCTGGGAGAGGAGAGAGCAGTGGGGAAATCATGTAGGGTCTTGTAGGCCATGTGAGGAATCTAGATTTTACTCCAAGAGCAATGGAAGCCAGAGAGTTTGAAGTAGGAGCGTGGCAAGATCTCATTTTTTCCTTAGGATCACTTGCTGCCGCATGGAGACCTCTAACCCTAGGGTTAGTAAACAGACGGCTGCAGTCCTTCAACTGCAAAGTGAAGGTGGCTTGGGCAGGGGTGTGGCCAGGAAAATAAAGAGAAGTGGAGAGATTTGAGACAGGGTTCTGAGGTGGAACTGACAGAGTCTGCTGAAGGACTGGAGGTGTGCAGTGTAAAGAAGAGGGGTTTGTTCTAACAAGTGATGAAGGGATCAGTGAGGGGGGATAAGTGGGGAAGGGGCAGGTTTAGTTTGCCCAGGACAAATATAAGAAACCTATTAGATATGCACGTGGAGAAGTCGGCTGGGATCCGAAATCTGGGGCTCTAAGGTGGGATTTAACTGAAGGTACCTTTAAGGAAGCCTGGCGTGCTGCAGGCCATGGGGTCGCAAAGTGTCGGGCACGACGTAGCGACTTAACAACTACTATTCAGGAGATCAGCACACTCCCGCACTCCTAAGTACGGGACCGCTGGTCTCATGGGGGCACAAAAAGAGTGCCTTTTGCCTATTCGCCCTCTGCATCTGCCAGGAGACCGGACTTGACCCTGCGGGCGGCAGGGCGCGGGAAGAGACTGCGCAGGGGAGCTCGCGGTCCGGCCAGGATCGGCGGAACCGCTCAGTGCGCATCCCGCACGGAGGGCAAAGGTGCAGCGACGTCGGGGTGGCCCGGGGCGGGCGCACGCCGCCTGCATCCCGCGGTTACCGGGACGCAGTCTCCTCCGCCAAGGTGGGCGCAGGATTGCCTACCCGCACCCGCGGGAGGCCAGCCTTGCCCTCCCCGCGCCCGGCCTGCCTCCTGCCCTCCTCCAGCCTCTCCCCGCCAAGCCCGGCTCAGCCTTGCTCTCACCCGCCTCCTCCTCCTCGCGCCGGGCTTTGGTCTCGCCCTTGGCCGTCTGGCCGCGGGGACCCCGGCCAGCCGCGCGTTTCCGAGCCATCTCTGCCCGGGCAAGACTCGCCTAGGAAGGGACGCACCGCGCCGGCGCCTGACGCTGCCCGCGAGCCGGCTCCGCCCCGAGGCGGGGCGAGAGCTGCCCCGCCCCCTCGCATAGGCCACACCCCACCCCGCTCCCCCGATGAAGCTCCGCCCCAGCCCCGGAGTACCAATGCCAGCTGCCGGAGGCGAAAAGCCGCAAGACCGATTCCTTTCTACTTCCGGTGCGTTGCGTTCTCGCGTTTCCAGAGACCGGAAGCGGGGGTGGGGGTTTTCATATTCTCGCGAGAGGAGGGAAAGAGCGCAGGGTTTGAAAGATGGCGGACGACGTAGACCAGGTGAGTGTCTTCCGAAGCGCCAGATCCGAAACAGCTTACTCGTTCCCGGGCCTGGTTCTGCGCGGGTTTGCCTACCAGGGTTGCGTGTTCCAGTCTCACAGGAAGGTGGCCAGTTGTGCCGCCTCTTTCTGGGTCTTCACGGCCTCAAATCTGCCTTTTGGCTAACCGCGCCCCCTCCGAATTTTACGCCGGGCCTTGAGATCTCTTACTGTTCGAAACCCGCTGAAAACTAATTATTCCTCACTCTCGCCACTTCCTTTCTCTTGAGTATATTTCTGTTTGCCAGATACTGTTTAAAATACATCAAGTTAATACGTTGGCCCTTTTTTACTCCTCGCAATAATCATGAAGGGAGGATGCTGCTAAGTCGTGTCCGACTCCTGCGAGCCCGTGGACTGCAGCCCGCCAGGCTCTTCTGTCCACTGGGTTTCTCAGGCAAGAACACTGGAGTGGGTTGCCGTTTCCTCCTCTAAGGGGTTCTTCCCGACCCCGGGATCGAATCCGCGTCTCCTGAATTGCCAGGCGGATTCTTTACCCGTCATTTGTAAACAGGGAAACTGAGAATTAGAGATGGCACGGTTTTTAATCCCCGTTTCCAGATCAGGAGTTGAGCCCACACTCCCAGAGTCACAGGCAGCGCCTTCACCCATTATTCTATACTGGATGCTAAATACTGATACACGCATCTTACGGGCCAAATGGCGCCCTCAACTCAGCCTGCACTGCATTCATAATCCTCCTTCAAACATTGATCTCTACTTAGCTTTCTCTCGTGTGTGGTAGTCATTAAGTTGTATGGTCTTCAGGCTACTAAATGATACTTGAAATAAAGGTGAAGTCCCTGAGAGGGTGACTCCCTCCACCCTGAGATGGGGTCAGACAGCTCGGATTTTGAGGAACAGAGTCATGTTGTTTTGTCCTAACTCCCCTCTGTCTTCTTCGTAATCCAGCACTTGGTGTTGGGCACGATCTGCACCTTCATATGCTGTCCTTCACGCCTCACAGCAGCAGTGTCGGGCAGGCACTGTTGGTCCGCGCATTGTACAGACTAGGACACTGGGGCGCGGAGGGGCTCAGCGGCTCGCCGCTGCCGCACAGGGCGCGGAGGTCCCTCCTTCACGCCAGTCCTGCAGCGCCACTCAGCCTGTTTCTTTCATCAGCAACAGACGACCAACACGGTGGAGGAGCCCTTGGATCTCATCCGGCTCAGCCTGGACGAGCGCATCTACGTGAAGATGAGGAACGACAGAGAGCTCCGAGGCCGGCTGCATGTGAGTGGGTCGTCCCAGTGAGGTTGTCTCCCTCTCCCTCCTCCTTTGAGAGGTGGAGACTGTCTGCCCTGGGAGGCAGGCTGCATGTGAGTGCGCCTTTCCCATGAGGTTGCCTCCCTCTCCCTCCGCCTTTGAGAGGTGGAGACTCTGCTCTGGAAGAGTGTGTTGCCTGTTGACCACAAGGAGGTGGAAAGTCACCCATATTTCTAAAGGCCAAATGCGATGGTATTTTATTCATATTTTTAACATTTTTTCCTCTTTATGGAAATGGTGTATTTATTAAAGAACACTTTCTTTCATTTTTTTCCTTTTTATTTTTTTTGTAAATAACATTTACTTGTTCTCCATTCTCATTTAACCGTTCTTTAAACTACTGACATATGTATATATTAACTTGTGTTTTGTTGTGAAAAATTTTAGATAGTACAGACATACCAGGTAGCCATTCCTTCTGTTGGGTCTATAGTCTTTCAGGTCTTTTCTCTATATTTACATACATGAATATGTGTGTGCATATATTTGCACGGTGTACACTACTTCTAAAAAAATAAATGGTGTCTTTCTATACTTTTTGGGAGAACCTTTCTTTTCCACTTACTCTTTCTTGGAAATTATTGGTCATGAGTACATGTTAAACGTTCTTTATTATTATTTTTTAATGACTTTGCAGAATTCTTCACATGGTGGTAGTGATACCAAAATCGTTTTCCATTTCTTGCTGCTAAAAGTAATGCTGCAGTAAGCATTTTTATACATAGACCTTTGTTTAATATCTGCAAATATAAATTTTTCTGTAGGATTGGTCCTTTGAAGTGGTTCTATTTATTCATAAAGAGTACATTAAAGGTTTTGTCTCTTCTTGGTAACTTATTTCTTTGCTGAGTGTGTTCTTTTTATTATTGCCATTCTACCCTAAAGTGATTAGAAATAGCTAGTTTTTATCCAGCACTAAACCAGGTGCTATTATTCTAAGTGTTTTGCCTGTAAGAGCTCATTTAGTCTCTGTAACAGCTCTGAGTGCAGATCCTCATTATCCCCACTCTGCATTTGAAGAAGCTCCGGCTCAGAAAGCCAGTCACATGATTAAGGTGACACAGCCAGTAGGAAGGAGGGCCAGACCAGGAGGCTGACCTGTCTGACGGCCGGCTCCTCAGTACCGTGATTCTACCCAATATGAAACCTAAAGGACCTCCTGTGCTGGGAAAGGAAGATGAGCCCCAGGACACGGAGTAATGGCAACTTTGCAGAGAAAAATAGAACTGAGCTTTTTGACCTGGGCTAGCGGCACACAGACAGGCCCTCCCGGATGGACATGTTACCTTCACTCTTGGAGGCTTCTTCGGTTCTCTATGTGGACTCACTTGGCTCTGCACTGAATGGCCCCCGCCCCGCCCTGCCTGTTGCTTTGGGCCCTCACCTGTGGGTCTCTGCTCTTGTGTGCTTTGCCTGGCACGTCCCTGTGTTGCTAATTGGCTGCTCTTATTTTGATGTGAGCTGGTGAACCATTTGACTAGAAGTAACTGAAGTGAGTTCTAAACAAGACCCTCTGCCCCCACTCTGGAGGTGCACCATTTGATCAGATGCCTGAGCTTTGGAGTGTAGATTGAGGGCATCCCTGAGTACCCGAGCTGCACTGTCTGCTGACTGTGCTGAGCAGCTAGCTCTGGCGAGGCTGTGAGATGCGCAGGTGCTGCTCTCCCGCGAGCTTACTCCATGGAGGTGCTGCTTACTCCGGGGGGGTGTCTGGGACGGGGAGGTTTGAGTGACAGTGTCTCGTGCCTTTAGGAAACCAGTGCTGTCATCTTAGCAGTTACAGAGTTTGTTTTCCTTTACTATACAAATCTTCAAATTATTTTGAGTAAACTCATCTTTGACCATAAACAGTTTTATATTTGTGTTAGGTCAGTTAAGTAATCATGGGAGATGGTCTGCAAAGAAACAGTGTATTAGCACAGCAGGGTTATTTTTTATTTGCATGTAAAGTTTGTGGTATAAGTATCAATGTTGTGTGTTACTTGTAATTGAGCCATTTGCATATTGTAAGCCCTGTTTATTTTTTCCTAATTTGCTTATTAAATTTCTTGGTCCCTCACCTTCCCACTTCAGGCTTATGATCAACATTTAAATATGATATTGGGAGATGTGGAAGAAACTGTGACAACTATAGAAATTGATGAAGAAACATATGAAGAGATATATAAAGTAAGTCATGCAGTTCTAGTCAACACTTTCAAAATGTCAATTCTCAGAATACAACAACTTAATACTTATTTATGGAAAGCCTTTCATGTTTTGATACCTATTCATGGGCTCAGTAGAATGTAACAATTAAAAGCAAAGCCTTTGGAGTTGGACAGATCTGGGTTTCCAAGGTTGGCTTGGCCACTTCCTACCTGGGATATGTTGGGCAGGAAGTACCTTTGCAGATGTAACATCCTCACTGGTGGGCAGGAATACTGGTCACTTCTGTTTGGCTCGCCAGGATGCATTGTGATATGGCTGTGTGCTGTGTGTAATGGCAACACAGGACGATGTTTTGTTTGATGTGAATTTATCTATCAGTACTTGTTGGAAACTAAAACTGAGAAATTAAAAAATATTAACTGATTAAAAACAATAACTCTATTGCACGTTGACATAAGTAACATTCTTATGAATACTAACTCTATTTTCTGAAACAAAATATTTAGTGAGGAGTGTCTCTGTTTTATGTTTTGCAAATGCCTGACTTTTCACATCTTTTCTGCGTTTGCTCCGTTGTGCTGCACTGTGGTTGAACATCACACAGATGGATTAGCTGGGGCTGAGAGAGTATTTTTGTGGATACTTGCCTTTGATGCTACATCAAACTCAACAGGCAGTCGTTCCTTAGAGATTAGTTGTGGTGTGGAATCTAAGACCACGTCGGTGAGCTTTCCATACTCTTGTTACATGTAGGTTCGTTGGTACCTTGCACTTGGAATGGATCTTGTACATGTGCATAATTTTGTTACATCAAACTCTGGTCATTTGGAAGATATTAATTTACTGAATTATGCAGATCTTCCATATATCTTCCATTATTCTTCAGTCTTGTGAGTATTGAGAAGCCAGTCTCGGACCCTCCTCTAGTATCCTGCTTTCCTATGTAGGCTCAGGCCACAGGGCCCCCTGGATTCATGTCTTGACTCTGTTAGCTTACCAGCTCTATAATTTTATCAGTTACCCAACTTGCCTGTGACTGAGTTGCCGTGCCTGTAAAATAGGGATGATAATACCGACTCATTTCATACTCCCGCTGAGGGTTCGCTGAGAGATTCCGTGAAAAGCCTTCAGACGCCGATAGGCACACAGTAAGTGTTCCGATGTTAGCCTTTGTTGGTTTTCATGCTTTTGCTTTATCCTGGCTCCTCTTTTCAGGCACTCTTGACTCCTTGGCTAGTTTTCTTTTTCCTTCTGAACATGGATTTTTTTTGATTTAATATGCATCTTTCCCTCTCACATGTTAATTGGTAGTCACTGTCTGCTATAAGCCATCAGTCTGCAATGACAGTACAGCAGAAAAGCTTGAGCTCTGGGTGAACAGATCTTTGTTCACATCCTGGCTGCTGCTGATTAGTTTTGTAACCTTAGGCAAATTCTAGAAATTCTCTAAGCCTCGAGGACCTCCTCAGTAAAATGGCAGTACAGTAATTGTGCCTTCCAAGATGCACTGCATTTGGTGCTTACAAAGCTGGCAGCAGGTGATGGTTGGTGGCCATTATGATCATGGGTAAATCTGTGTCTTTTCTGAGCATCACTCTTTTCTAATATTCTTACTGCATAAATACCCACTTTGGATGTTGTCTCAAACTCAGCACATCCAAAACCAGACTCCTGGTGTTCTTCACCTTCAAAGTGAGGTCATTCTCAACTCCTTGGTTCTGGTCGTGACTTTCTTAGTTATTTGGACCCTTTATCTCAGAATTTTGTGTAAGAAGACAACCCAAACCTTAGTGTCTTATTACCAGCTTGCAGTTTCTGGGGGTCAGGTGTCCAGACTCGGCTGGGTCTTCCGTGTTAGGGTTTCTCACAAGTCTGCACAGGGTCTGGGGTCTCATCCGAAGACTGCAGTTGGGAAGGTTCCACTGCTAAGCTCACTTTGATGGTTGTTGGGAGGATTAATTTCCTCAAGAGTTTTGAAATATGGGCAGACCCAGAGCTTGTTAGAAATGCAGGTTCACAGGCTCCACCCTGGCCTATGGAGTGAGGCTCTCTGGGCATGGAGCCAGGAAACGGCCTTAAAAGCTGTTAAACAGGTGATCTTATACACAGTAAAACTTGAGAATGCTGAGAGATACAAAGAGTTAGATACATTCATGGCTGACAGGTATACTCGATTTAACATACTAAATTTATAGGTATTATTTGAATTTACTGTTCAGGGTTCTCTTTTTATGTTCCAGTACCTAAGAAGCTCATAAAACATAGTTTTTACATGTTAAAAAAAAGTTCTGGAAACCTAGCTATTACCAGTACTTTCTGCCTGGCACAGAAACAGTTCTGTCAGAGCTACATGGGGTCATTTGTACAGATTGCTGTAAGCTAAGAAGGATGGATTGTCACTGTCCCTCCCGCCTGCACTGTAGCAGAGCAGGGACAGGATATCCGCCACCATAAACACTCGATTTCAGAAAAGGGAAGGCCCCTGAGCAGTCACTGGTCTTTCAGTGACAGATCCCCTGGGAGGCGTGAGTGGTAAAAGAGACCTCGCTTAGGTCAAGTATGACCTGTGCACTATTGGGACATACTTACACTAAAAAAACTTATTCTTTCTTTGTATAGAACTCTTTATTGGTTATCTGTATTTTTATTGTTAAATATGGGAGCTGCAGGGTGTTGACAGAAACACTCAAGTATGCTGGGATATTCAGTTTGTCAGAGGCTTTTGTTAGCCAGTCACTGGATCCTTCGTGAGTACCATTTCTTTAGAACTTATGACTTCTTGTGTTTCCCGTCTGTTTACTTCCAACCAGTTCTTTGGGCCAGTAACCTCAAAACCCTTCTCTAGGCGAAACTGGGGGAGGCCTTTGTTTCTTTAGTTACCCACCTCTAACTTGGGTTCCTCGTACAAAGTAATTCTGGCTACCCTGGGTCACCTGCTAATGTAAACTTGAATGGGAAGGCAACACCCTTATCTCGTCTCCCCCTCAGGGCTGAGTTTGTTTAACTGAGAACTTTGGCAGGGCTGCTTTGTACCTCGGAGCTGTTTTTCTTGCTTTTTGTCCACAGTTTGGAGTCTAAAAACAGTTGGCTTTTCTGACTTTATGAATGCTGTTTCTTATCATCACTGCTTGAAAACCTGCTAGTTATCACCTGAGCTCATCTGTTCCTTACACTGCCCTGCCCAGCGCATCAGACTACCAGTGTTTGGCTTTTTCCAACCTTTTCCCCAGAACCTAGGTTTGGGACGTCTTTAGGCTAGGCTACTTTTTAGCTACTTTCTAGGCAACAGTTTTGGGACTTCCCTGGTGGCTCAGATGGTAAAGTGTCTGCCTACAGTGTGCGAGACCTGGGTTCGATCCCTGGGTCATGAAGATCCTCTGGAGAAGGAAGTAGCAACCCACTCCCCACTCCGGTACTCTTGCCTGAAAAATCCCATGGACAGAGGAGCTTAGTATGCTACAGTCCATGGGGTCGCAAAGAGTCAGACACGACTGAGCGACTTCACTTCACTTCACTTGAGGCAACAGTTTTACTGAGGCATGAGAAGATTTCAGACCTTCCTTGTCCGTTTCCTTACTGCCTAAGGCTCGTCTCCTGGCTCACACAAAAGATACCCATTCCATACATGAGAGGATCAGTGCCACAGTGGAGCAGCATGGGAGGATTTTATCTGCGCCCACACGACGGTCTCTAGCGGGGTTTCAGCTCTGCACCAGCTCTCCCTGTGCTCAGTCAGGGACCCCGGCTTACTGGCTCTGCTGTCCCCGGGGTTCTCCGTAGCCTGAGTCCCTGTGGAGGGGGAGGCCCCAGAGGGGCCTTTGAGGGAGGCTTAGGCCCAGCCGTCACTCCTGCTCACTTCTCATTGGTTAGAACCCGGGAGTGTGAGGAATGTATAGCTGTGTGCCTGGAAGAGGGGGAACGGGCTGCCTGGATGGCTGCAGCCCCTCCCCCGGCTGTGTCCCAGGAAAAGAAACCCTCAGGAGATGGTTCTTTGTGTCACAAAGGTAAGAGACCAGGGTTTTAAAGCCATTTGTTTGTGTTATGATGAAATCTGTGGGTTTTTCTTTTCAAATTTCTATCTCAAAAAATGAATACTACTACTACAGATTTGTGTAAATGGGTTCTGTGTTTTTTTTTTTCTTCCAGTCAACAAAGCGGAATATTCCGATGCTCTTTGTCCGGGGAGATGGTGTTGTGCTAGTTGCCCCGCCACTGAGAGTTGGCTGAAACGGAGAATTCATCCCGTGTGGACGATGAGCTGTGCTGTGTCATTGTCTCTTTGAATGTAGAAGATATTCAAAAGAGAGACTGAAGTACATCTTGATACTAAGAAATAACCAAGAGTTCTCCCACTCCTGAAATAAGTTGATTTGTAGATAACTCACAAATTCTTCAGCTAAATGGCATTTTTATTTTTCTCCAACCCTTCCAATAAGTGTGATCGCCAAGATACAGAGCTTTTTCAGGAATTGATTTGCTCCACTGTTTTTTTGGACAATTTCTGGGTTTCTTCCTTTAAATTAAATGTGTCGTTCCTTTTTCGGTTTTTAATGTGGTCTCCTGTCTTGTGAATTCTTTCAAATAAGCACGTCTTCCATTCACTTGTCCATTGTTTTGCGTCTGCTGTGTTTGCAGCACCAAGTTGAGTCCTGGGAACTGCAGTTTTGTGGATTTGCGTCCCTCCCTGGACCCTTCTGGGGAGGCACTTGTTGAGGCGCAGTGACTGCAGGGCAGTGAGGGCCGTGCTGGTGTGGCATACGTGTATGGGATGCGTGAGCTCGCAGGGGGCCAGCGCCCAGGCCAGAGCCCCGGGGCTGGGCGGGTGTGGTGGTGGTGATGCCGTCTCAGGGGAAACGCTAGCACTGCGGTGACGGTGAAGCCCGGTGCTGTCCTTCTCTCGGGCCTGGTTTGCTCAGGTCGGGCTTCAGTGGTGGTTCTTCGATTGCCTAGCGCTCTGTGCTAATGTGCAGTGTTTTAGCCATGTGCGAGAAAGATGCTTTCGGTAGACATTGTATAAAGTGGTTTCGTTTTCTTTATTGTGCCTGTTCCCACAAGTTAATGGAGATGGGGAAAACAAGTGTGGGCACGCTGACAGAGGCTCCATCTGCGTCAGAGACAGGAGAGAACCCTTCTGCCATCCGCACACTTGGTCCAGGCTCTAGGAAGTCCCAAAGGGAACCTGCTTACAGCAGCCTCTTCACTGTTGAAGAAGTGGGACTATGTTTCTGATGGTGGCGAGCGGTTGATCCTTGGGATCATCCTTCCTGAACAGAACACTTTTTCGGAGCCGCTGCTGCTGGTCCGTGTTATAATCGCTCTCTCTCGTCAGAGTGTACCGAGCAGAGGCATTTTGTGCCCGTCTTCTGTGGCATCCCTGTGGTGGCTCTCCCGCAGGATGTTACGAGAAGCTGAAGCTCCGTGAGCTCTCAGTTCTTGCCTGTGGGTCCCAGGCAGTTCTGGGGGGAGCATGCAGGCAGTCCTGGCTCCTGATGTCCACCACGGGCTGGTGTGGTGGCCACTCCGATTCTCTCCCTGTGGCATCTGGTATCTGTGCTTAGTTCTTGAATGCTTTCTCTATTCTTTTCTTGGTCGTCTTTCTGTTTTTTCTCCTAGAATTGATAGATTACGTAGAACTGTTTTTGGCTGTGAGGACTACGGTCTGCATGCACTATGTTTCTAAAAACCATGAACCTTACCATATGACCCAGTTGCCGTCATGTGCACGTAAAACCCAGTTGCTTAGTCCTGGCTGCTAAGATACAAGGGATAGGGACTTCCTGGTCCAGTGGCTGGGACTCTGCGATCTCCATGCAGGGGCTGTGGATTCGATCCCTGATCAGGAAGCTAGGTCCCACATCCCACAACTAAAGATCCTGCCACAGCGAAGATCGGAGATCTGAGTGCTCAACCGAGACCTGGCACAGCCAAGTAAATGTTAAAAAGTCCACCTGCAGGATAGCCCTCTGCATGTCCCCAGACTGGGGTTCTGTGAGCCCTTACAGATCTCAGGCTGCCTGCCCAGAGGGTTGGAGCTGGGGCCTAACGCACAGTAGGGGCCATTCAAGCAACGTCCTGCCAGGCTGCTTCTCCAGGCCTGCAGGGGTGCTGCCCTCAGAGCGTGCAGTCAGAGGGCCCCAGAGCTGTGCCTTGGATTTCCAGGGCTGCACGGCACCCTGAGCTCGAGCCAGCTGGACAGCCCAATGTCACTGGAGCTGGGGACTGGTAGTTTCTGCGACATGGTATCACATCCCTCAAGGGGGGAGCCTCTCAAGCAGATGCCATACCTGGATCCCTGTGTTGGTGGCTTATGGTCCCAACTTGTGGTTTCCCACGAACAAGGATGGACAGACAAAATGTGCAGGTACATACTCAGCATTGAGGTGACACGTGCCCCAATTGAAACCTGAGTAACTTGAGCTTCCCAAATAAGACTAAAAGCATCAGCTGCAAATAGGCATTTTTCATACATTTTAAATAGTGGTTTTTAAAGATCTGCCCAAATGAGGCTGTTTTCACACATCCTTCTGTGACAGATGCAGGCACATTGTGGAGCTATTGCAGGATTGGTTCCAGACCCCCACAATAAAGCGAGCATCACTGATCACAGATTACCGTAACGGGGAAAAAGTTTGAAATAGTGCAGGAATTATGAAAATGTGACACAGAGACATGAAGCGAGCAAATGCTGTTGGAAAAAATGCCCCAGGAAACTTAATGCAGGGTTACGCAAACATTCAATTTGTTAAAAATAAGAGCAATAAAGTGAAACACGATCAATGAGGAATGCCTGGAACACATACCTAGGTTTTGGCCTGCAGTTGGAGGGGAGGAATGTCCCACTGGGCGAGCGGTTGCCAGCTGTGAGCAATGCTCACCTGCACTGGATGGAAAGTCCCTGAGAATTCCGGGGCTTGCCCTGGCAGGCTCCAGAGGCCCAGTGATGTTTGTGTCCCTCGGCTCTGGTGAGCTTCGTGGATCTCATTCTTGGGCAGACCCTGCCCAGTAGCAGACCCAGGATTACAGCCAGCTGCTTGCCAGCTGCCGTGCTTTCATTCTCGACTGGCTCACGTGCTGGTCCCTGCCTAGCCTTCGTGGCAAGGAGAACCCAATATATGTTAGGATCAGAAGAGCAATGGCCCCTGAATCGCTCACTCAGCTGTTAGGTGATCTCAGTTACAAGTGTTTTGCAGAAGAGCAGGGAAAACAGAAAAGATAGCATGTATAGAGGGCTTCCCTGGTGGCTCCGCGATGAAAACTCTGCCTGCAGCGCAGGAGCCACAGGAGACTCGGGTTCCGTCGCTGGGAGGGAAAGACCCCCTGGAGGAGGGTGTGGCAACCCGCTCCAGTATTCTTGCCTGCAGAATCCCATGGACAGAAGAGCCTGGGGGGCTGCTGGCCAGAGGGTCACAAAGAGTCGGACGCAGCCGCAGTGACTTGGCATGCGTGCGTCATATGTAGAGGCCTTTATGCTATTGCATCCGGGGAAAAGGGAGTCAGAGGACTACCACCGTTCAGTGCAGAGATCTGAGCGGAAACCCAACCGGGTAGCTGGACCAAACTTAAGATTCCTGAGGGAAAAACCAACTGAAGGCCCATCAGTTTCTAGAAAGGATTTATCAGATAAATCTCTCTATCCCAGATAGAGAGCCTGAGGCCTCTGAGAATGTAAGGATGACAAATACGACCTTCATCAGGCAAAGTGCCCCAGAGGTTACAAAATTAGAAGTTAGATTGCGTATGTGAGATGGACCCTTCTCAATTAGATGTCGTTTTTAAAGTGTTCAACAACAGGACAAGGGCAGAAGCAAGGAGGTGAGAGAATGCAGCTCTTCTGGCAGCAGCGCTGAAAGTGAGGAACCTAGAGGACAGCTTCCCAGGTGACTCAGTGGCAGAGAATCTCCCCGCCAGTGTTGGAGATGCGGCTTCGGTCCCGAAGTCGGGAAGATCCCCTGGAGAAGGAGGTGGCAGCCCACTCCAGTGTTCTTGCCTGGAAAATCCCATGGATGGAGGAGCCTGGCGGGCTACAGTCTGTGGGTGCCAAGGAGTCGGACACGACCGAGTGACTGAGCACCCGCATTGGTTGGGCTTGAGCCACGTGCCCGTCATGGAACTAAGGGTCAGATTATCCACCTAGGGGTCATCTGGTCTGAGTGAGGAGAAGGCTACTTCTCTCAAAGGAGAAAAGTGGGAAAAGAGTGGGCGGGAGCTGGAGACAAGAGTGCCTGTTATGTAAGAATAACTTGCCATCTCCCCTAACTTACACAAAAATAAACCCTTTGATTATTAATGGATTAATAGTGGCAAAGTTTTTGGAACACACTTCATAGCAGAGATGTTATGATTTGAAGTCACTGCTCTGGAATCTAGTAAGAGGTCCTCAAGTACCCTTGGGGCGGGGGGGTCAGTGTGGATGCAGCTTAGACGTGTTTCATGATGGGTGTGACAGTAGCTGGAGCCCTCTTGGGGTGTGAGCTGGGGGGCCTGCAACATGAGTGTATTGGGCTGAGAGTAAGTATTGGGGTCCTTGGAGCTCTGATGAAGGCGGGTTATTCGCATGATGTGAGAGAATGAGTCCCACCCAACAAGTGGCTTCTTCTTAGCAGGTACCATTGTCTCAACCCCTGGGCCCAGGGCCTGGCCGACAGCGTGTCCCCAGGAAATGCTGAATGACCGAGCAGTTAAACTATATGAAAGCCAGTGACCCTACCGTTGGAAAGAGTAGATGGTACTTTTTTCCCCCAGCTTTATTGAAGTGAAATTGATATAATTGTGAGGTATTTCAAGTGGGTGTTGTAATGATTTGACGCATGTATACATTGTGAAGGGATTCCCACCTTCTGGTTATGAATGCGTCCATCACCTCGTGTTCATCTGTGTGTGCGTGTGTGGTGAGAACGTTCAGCTTTCTTAGCAGACTTCATTGTGGTCAGCTGGGTCACCATGGTTTACACTGAATCGTCAGATTTTACTCAGGCCTGAAAGTCTGTACCCCTTTTCTACCATCTGTGTTTCCCCCATCCTCCAGACCTAGAAACCATTTTTCTAGGAGTTTGACCCTTTCTTTTTTTTTTTAGGTTTCACATATGGTACATGCAGTGTCTGGCTTGTTCCAGTTAGCATAATGCCCTCAAGGTCTATGTTGTTGCAAATGGCAGAGTTTCTTCTTTCCTCGTGGCTGAATAACAGTCCATCATATGCATATATGTGTGTATCACTGCTTCTGTATCAATTCAGGGCAAATGGTTCCTTCACAGGTGAACTTTGCTTACTGCTTTCCAGACACTTGCGATGTCCTGCCCCCAAGTGGGCACTTGCCCTTCTAGCCGTCTTGGCCCATCGCCATTTACCTGAGGACCACAGTAGATACCTCACTAGCTACCAATTTACACGGAAAACTAACACCAAGAAAATGAAGAAGCCAAATGCTTTACATTCATTGTAGATCCATTGCCCAAGTTTAGTACCTGGAACATGTAGATTCTTATTTTCTTGACTGCTTCTAGAAGTCTCCTGGATGTGGAAGTAGCATGCCCCACTGTAGTTTCTGACATTGATTGTTGTCGAGCCCCCAAGTCGTGTCCAATTCTTTTGTGACCCCAGGCTCCTCCATCCATGGGATTTCCCAAGCAAGAATACTGGAGTGGGTTGCCATTTCCTTCTCCAGGGGATCTTCCCACCTCAGGGATTGAACCCACGGCTCCTGCACTGGTAGGCAGATTCTCTACTGCTGAGCCACCGGGGAATCCCCAAGTCAGATAAACCGGGCTTCAAACCACAGCTGTGCCGCAGACCAGCTGCGCCAGTTACTCACACCCTAACATCAGCCTGTAAGGGCTGGAAAGCATTTCTGTAAGAAGCCGGGACAGAGCCTAGAATGTCACTGACACATCACGGACCTTGGGTTTGGATGTCATGAAGGGGAGGCAGTCCTGGGAGGCCCATTCAGTTTGCTCAGGTCACTCACTCACTCTATTCCAACTATCCCCACTTTTTTTCCTCCCCAGATAGATTTCAGGAGGACCATGAATGTGAAAAAATTTAACTCAATTAAAATTTATCCTCAAGTGAGTTCTCAGTGGCAGGCTTTGTCAGCGGAGGACTGACCACAAACTGCCCAGTGCCGGGGCTGTGCAGGAAGTGGCGGGCGAGGTGCGGGGCTGAGCAGACGCTGGCGGAAGTGGGTAGGGTCTGAGCTGTCTTCTGAGCAGCAGGAAGGGGCGTGAGTCCAGGGCCCTGCGAGCCCCGCCAGAGCTCCCAGGCGGGAGTCGTTTCTGCCCCGTTAGGGGTCTGCAGGAAGGCCAGTGACTGGAGTAGGAGCGAGGCCGCACAGGGGCCCTGGCGTTAGAGACGAGGAATCTGCACGGCCCCTCCTGGTCGCACGCTGACTCTTTCCTCCCTCCCTCCTTTCCACTCCTCTTTCCCTGGTGCTCAGCACGTGTTTGTCGGTGGCTCCCCACGCATCCTGGCTCAGCGTGGTTTCGGTGGTCCGTAAGCCCGGCTATCCCACCTTGTCCCGGTGAGGGCAGGGGAGCGGCGAACATGCAGAACCGGCGCGTGCGCGGCCCCAGTCCGTGACTGCACGGTGATCCGGGGCACTCTGGGGATCTCACACCTGCGGGGAAGGCAGGCCCCGGGGCTGTGCCCCCGGCGTCGCCTCCACAAAGTGCCCACCCTCCTCAGATGGCGGGGGTCCCCCCTGGGGCGGGGTCGGCTGCGAGGAGCAGCGTCGGCAGCCGGCTCTCGCGTGCGAGCTTCGGCCCCCGGGCTCGCCTCCCGGCCGCCCCCGCTGTCGGCAGCAGGTGGCGCTGCGCCCCGTGCCTTTCTGCCGCCGCGGACCTCGGCCCGTTCGCACCCAGCGTCTCGGACAGCGTGTGGAGCTCCAGCCTAACAGTATCTGTCGCTACCAGGAGCAAAGAAGGAAAGAAAATCGCGAGCTGTTCAGGCCCCAAGGAGCAAGCCGTCGGGTAAAATGCCCCGCGTGCCCACATACTGCTGAGTTAAAACGAGACCCATCGTCGGCCCGGCCGCATCCCAGACAAGATGCCTCGGGTCAGCACTCTGTCCTGTGCGCGCCTGTAGTCCGCGTGGGCCGACGGAGCGCCCTCGTCGGGGTTTGACGGGGTTTGAGTCAGGAGGCTGCCACCATTGAGGGGATGTTTTCACCTCGCTGCCTCAGGGCCTTCAGCTGTGCACTGTCACTGTCCTTTCAGCGTAAGCCCCGTGTGTTGCCGGAAGGCCTGCGGTCATTCTGTTACTGATTAACAGAGCCTTGGCTTGGAGTTCTTGAAAAAACTCTTGGTGATGGTATTTGCAAGCCAGCAGTGTGTGCTCCGGAGAAGGCAATGGCACCCCACTCCAGTACTCTTGCCTGAAAAATCCGATGGATGGAAAAGTCTGGTGGGCTGCAGTCCATGGGGTTGCTAAGAGTCAGACACGACTGAGCGACTTCCCTTTCACCTCTCACTTTCATGCATTGGAGTAGGAAATGGCAACCCACTCCAGTGTTCTTGCCTGGAGAATCCCAGGGACGGCAGAGCCTGGTGGGCTGCCGTCTCTGGGGTCGCACAGAGTCGGACACGACTGAAGCGACTTCGCAGCAACAGCAGCAGCAGCAGCAGCAGCAGCAGCAGCAGTGTGTGCTCTGCGAAGAGGAGAGACTTGGAGCCCGGAGGCCTTGTTTGCCAGCACGACTGCCTGGTGGCCCAGCCTCTGAGCCTCAGTTTGCTCCTCCCGGACCTGAGGGTGGGAACTGCGCTCACCTCACGAGGAGACTGAGCCTTCAGCAACGTCCACGCAGGATCTGTCTCAGGGCCGGCGGGCTGTTGGAGCTCAGAGTATCTCTTGTTTTTCTAATTAAACCAGTGGTTCCATGCCGTGTGCTCCCTGACTCCTGACTGTCTTCCAGGCCTCTGTACTCGTCCAGAGTACAAAAGACCACTTGTAAACACTTCTCTGTCTTAAAATAAGGATCAGAGCTCTTTATGAGGTCATAGTTTCTACCTGACTCTACTATGCTATGCTATGCTAAGTCACTTCAGTCGTGTCCGACTCTGTGTGACCCCATAGACGGCAGCCCACCAGGCCTCCCCGTCCCTGGGATTCTCCAGGCAAGAACACTGGAGTGGGTTGCCATTTCCTTCTCCAATGCATGAAAGTGAAAAGAGAAAGTGAAGTCGCTCAGTCATGTCCGACTCTTAGCGACCCCATGGACTGCAGCCTACCAGGCTCCTCCGTCCGTGGAATTTTCCAGGCAAGAGCACTGGAGTGGGGTGCCATTGCCTTCTCCGGGCTGACTCTACTACATTATTTAAAAAGTAATCATCACATTGATACCTGCCATGGTTTTTCCTTTAAGACTTTCCCAGGCTGAGGACTGTTAGCAAGTAGGTTGGATAAAAGTGAATCATGATGAGGATTTGGAAGTCAGATGAAGGGCAGGGGGCTTCCCCTGTGCAGGGTTTTGACCCCCCTCCCTCCTTGGCTCTCGGCGGTGTTTTTCTCATACAACTTTAGGATCCAGGGGAAACGAGTGGAACCAGCTCTTTGAACAAGGTCACCCAGCAGCAGCACGAGGTGATGATGTCACTGTCAGCTCTTGCCCAGGAAAAGCCTAGGGCTCAAATAACTGAAGGAGAGGACAGGTCATCTCCATGGCAGGCTGGCAGAGCTGGTTGCAGGCCGCCATCAAACATCAGGCCCGGAGTGTTGTTAAAATGACCCGGGGCCACGCCTGCCTCTGCTCAGTCTGCCTTGGGTGGCCTCGCTGCCCTTGATTCCTCAGGATGACTGAATATCACCAACGGGTGGCTTTTTTGGCTGTTCCATTTCCTAGAAGAAAGGTTACCAAGTGCCAGAATCAAAATAGAATGTGGATGGTGTCCCAGGAATCCTGTGCAATCCAAGCACACTCATATTGTCCCCTCCGGCCTGGAGGGGACGGAGCAGATAAGTGAAATCGCAAAGTTATTATCGCTCTGTTGGAAGTGACATCACGGAAGGCCTCTGGTCAGCCTCTCTCTCCCAGCTGGTCATGTTTCCACCAGGCTGTGTGTCAAGTGAATCCTAGTTTTAGCTGTAGAGGGACGCTGGTGCAAAATCCCTTACCTAAGGAATCCTTTTGTTAAAATGAGCGGTTATGCCCAGCTTTATCCATTTCCCAATTCATGCTTTATACATTTTTTTTTTTCTCCTTGGCTTAAATTTTTTTATTATTATTAATGGTATAATAGAGTTTTCCAGTGAAATACCCATGATAGCTTGCCTGAAGAACAAAAAACAAAAATTAAATTGAAGAATTCAGAGCTTTGTAGATTTGTCTTTCACATATATGGTGGATATTACCTCTTTTTTAATTGTAAAAACCCAGTGTAAAATGTACTATCTTTAACCACTTCTAAGTGCACGGGTCAGCAATGTTAGGGACGTTCACGTTGTGCCGCACACACTGCGTTTCTTAAAGGGAAGCACTCCTGAACGTCTTTATCAACAATTGAGACATCCCCTATCTGTAACGTTTTTCTCCCCTGACATAATGCCTAAACTTACTTTCCCAGGATTTCAAAGCCTCAAAAACTAGTTCTAAACAAAGTCCATGGGCAGTACTTAAAGTGTAGGGAGCACTAAGAGAGGGCTGTGGAGCTTCATCCTCGATTCATCACAGTTTAGACTCACTTGGGTAGAAAGCCTCTGGACCTGCATAAGGAGATCTGGCCTCGGGACTGGCCGGTGAGGCTCATGGTCAAAGCATTCAGGTCACAGCATCCTTGCCTAAAGCCTCCCATGGCTTGCCATCTCACCAGAGTGACCTTGCATGCCCAGCCTGTCTCATCCCCTCCCCTCCCCACCCTGGCCCACCTCTCTGATCTCATTTCCTTCTGGCCTCTTCACTGGCCTCCTCGCTGGCCCTTGAAAATGGCAAGCTCACTCCCTCTCAAAGGCCTTTTTATTTACTCCTACCTCTTTCTGGAAAAATCTCAACTTGTGCTGAGCAATAGAAACCCTTATGAAACTCATAGCATTCTCAATGCCCAAGCCACATTCTGTACCAATTAAATCATCATCTCTGGGGTGTAAAAAAAAAAAATTCCACAAAAATTCCAATATAACCATGTTCCAAAAGCAGTGTCTTGGTTCAGTGGTTCTAAATCAGAAATAGTAGCATCACCTGGGAAGCCCAACCCTAAACTTACTGAACGGGAAACTTTAGAAGTAGACCCTGGGAATATGCATCTTGACAAACTCTTCAGGCCCAGGTGCGTGCCGAAGCTTGAGAACCACCGCCCCACATGCTCCTGCTCGAGAGGTGGCCTGCGGGCCAGCAGCGCCAGCAGCCCTTGCAGGCTTGTTAGAAAAGCCAAATCTGACACCAGCTGGTGAACCCAACCCACTGAACCGGAAGCTGCACTCAACATCCAAGCGCTTCCTGCACGTTCCCATTGGAGAAGCTGTCTAGCTCCGTGCCCCGGGAGACCCTAAGAGCAGTAATGCCCCGGGAGCAGGAGCCCCCAGCACCTAGAGCTCAAGTTCTGAATTTAACACCCAGAGGCTTGGAGGAAAGGCTGCTTCTGGCAGTAGTGAGTTGTAACCTGCTGGATAAAATCAAAGCCGATGAATTTGTTGTACTGTAAGGAAATAACAGGGTGAGATGGCATCATGACTCAATGGACATGAGTTTGACACACGCCAAGAGATAGTGAAGGACAGGGAAGCTTGGCATGCTGCAGTCTGTGGGGTCGCAGAGTCAGATTCGACTGAGTGACTGTACAACAAAGGAAATACATGATTGTATAAATATGAAAGAGAAGGGAAAACTCTTCCTTGTAGTCCAATGCCAGCTAATAAGCATAGAAGGAAAGATGGAGTAAGAAAATCACCCACAAGTGCTAAAACTCATGGTGAAAATTTGAGGAACAGGATGTTTCTATTCCAAAAGTGCCTTCCCACACATGATTTATTAATCGCAAAGTGGACAGTATAACTTTTAGTGGAGAAACCTGGCAGCAACCCCCTTCATCCGGCAATCTTAGTTAGCATCGCCCACCCTGGGACAGCCCGGCACCACCCGCCTCCTGCTGCGAGGGGCCGAGGAGGGCGCAGTGTCCCTCCCATGGCAGTCTTTCCTCAGGAAGCATCAGGGAATCCAAATAAAGCAACAGGTCACAGAGTAACCAGCCTGCATGCTTAAAAAATGCAAAGGTCAGGACAGACAAAGGATGGCCAGGGAGCTGTTCCAGACCGAAGGAGACTAAAGACACGTCAGGGCCCCATGCAGTATGAGATCCCGGCCCTGGAAAAAGAATACATGTCATTTTAAAAGAAGCAACTGACAAAATTTAAATACGGACTGTGGTTGTGTAAGCGAATGTTTTTATCTTAGAAATTGTAGGGTAATGGATGTCTGCAGTATTTACTCTCAAATGGTCTGAAAAAAGTATGTGTGCATGAGTGAGTATGTATATGTGTGTAATGTGTGCTATGTAGAGACAGAAAAGAGAGAAGAGGGCGAAACACTAACAGCTGGTGGTGAGTCTAGAAGACGGAGCTCCTTGTACTGTTGCAGAACTTTTCTGTATGTTTAAAACTATATCAGAATAAAAGTCACGTCCCCTTCCCTCGGGAAATGACCCGTGAGAACAAATGAAGTAGAGCGAGGACGCAGCAGTGATCGGAGCGCCAGCCTGCCGGCCTCCTCCATGGACCGCTCCGTCCAGGGCAGCCCAGCCGCCGCTCTGTCAGTCAGACCCTCTCTCCTGTCTCACCTGCACTCCTACCCTCATAGCACTCCGTGGGCGTGCAGAATTGTCCTTGTTCACACTCCTGTCTGCTCATTTACTGTCTCTTTCCCCTCGGATGTGAGCTGCATCAGCAGAGACTGTATCTGCCTTGATGTACCCCCAGCACAGAGCCTAACAGCTCAGAGGCACCTCCTGTGCGTGTTCAGTGAATGAACAGACACCAGACCTCAGCCCTCTCGACCTGAGGACGAGCGAGGCGCTGCTCTACAACAGCAGACCCTTTCCCAGCCCCGACACTGGCCGGAGTCTGACCACTGGCAGGAGTATGAATGGCTGTCTAAAGAACATCTGAACTCTCCTAGGCTTTTAGTTGCACGCTGTGCGTGCTAAGTCACATCAGTTGTGTCCGACTCTGCGACCCCGTGGGCTGTAGCCCGCCAGGCTCCTCTGTCCGTGGGATTTTCCAGGCAAGAATACTGGAGCGGGTTGCCATGCCCTCCTCCAGGGGATCTTCCCAACCCAGGGATCAAACCCGTGTCTCTTACGTCTCCTGCATTAGCTGACAGGTTCTTTACCACTAACACCACCTGGGAAGCCCTTGTATTTACAATCTCTCACTTAATCTTCACAATGACCCTTTTCCATTCACCTGTGTAGCAGACAACATATCGAGTGCCTGTTGCTCACTAGGCACTAAGGAAACGCTGATTATGACAGGCACAGCCCTTACCCCGTTGGAGCTAGCCTGATTAGCCAGAGCTGCTGAGAAAGCCAGGACCCAGAGAGGTTGCCCAGCTTGCTGAAGCCACAGAGCAGGCTCAGGGCGGAGCTGGGAAGGTGACCAGCGTGTCCCCCCCGAAGCCCATGCTGCTCTGCAGTGCTGGGACTTGGCCGTCCCCAAGGACCTCCTGCTGCTGCGAGCTGGCCCACTCCTCGGACGCCCCCTGGGCTCCCCCAGCCCCCCGTCTCCCGTGAGCTCGACTCTCACCCTCACGGTGCCCCTTTCCTCGGAAAGAAAGAGAACGTGCTGTATCTCAGCCATTCTGATTGTGTTTTTGATTACTCCACGGCTTCTTGGTGCCTTTTGCTTCAGATAAGCTATAGTCTGTTCTGCCTCACCGGGCAAAGGTTAAGTTCAGTGTAACCTAAGAAATGATCTAAGCAGGAGATACAATCAAACAACCTTACCAGAAAAAAATAACTGAAAAAAGCAAAAACCAAGAAACAAAACAAAAACCCACTTCAGAAATGTTTAATGAAGAGACCAAGCATGAAGAATTAAAACAATGTAAGCGAGTGGGGAAACTTCCCTAAAAGATGTTTGATTTTTCTTCAACCCATTGATCTTTCCCCTCCTTGAAAGCGTTCTCCACCAATTAATCACTCAACTTATTACCCGGCCCTGTTTCCCTGTTTATAATTTTGAGCCTCAGGAATCCCTGTGAAAAGACCACAATAAATCTCGCTGGTCAGCAAGACAAACATTTATCTTAAAGGATCAATTACTGCTCTGGGAGGTCTCGGATTCCTGGGGTTTGGTGCATGCCTCCACCCTTGATTTGTTGGATGACCTTCGCCTCTCTGTAACTGGGTTTCTGGAGCTGCACAAGGAAAACTGTTACCCCCCTGAGTTGTGTTCTGAAATTTCCCTGGGTCCCCTGTTGGAAAATAGAACAGGGTATTTGGCCAAGGACATGATTTATCTATGCCCATGAATGCCTCTCCTCCTCCTTCTGGAAGCCAGCTAATTATGTTCAGAGTTGGAATGCATTCTCTGTGGGCACCTAAAGTAGATTCCTTTCGGGAATGTCTGGCGAGTGGGTGCATAGAAGAGACGCATTAACAGAGTCTTGTCATTCTAGAGAAGAATGTCCGATCTCCTTTTCAGTGGCCACAAAGTTCAGAGTTAGGGAAGAGGGTGAACAGGAAAACAGTGTTATTCTTTGGAACCACAATTCACAGATGATTTATACACGAGAAGCTTTTTGTCGCCATGGGGTGACATTTATTTTTTTCAAGCAAGCCAGGCAGCTAACTGGCAACCAGGTGGGTGATGAGATAACCACCTCTGTGTTTAGTGAGTTCTCCATCACTGGAGGTAACTAAGGATGGGAGCCCTCCACAGAGGGTGGAGCAGAGAAGGTTCAAGCACCAGAAGAGAGTTTCAGCTCAGTGCCATTCATCCCCTCTAACCCTGAGATTTGGGAATTCTAGTCCCTTTCCGTGTCCCGTGCTCTTCTGAATGGATACTCTCTGAGCTCTGCAACCGCATGTGAGACAAAGGGTGCTGAAGGTTAAGATCATAGGAAAATTTGAGATTCAAATCTCACAAAGAAAGATGATTTTATATCTGCTACAAAGTGTGAACCAGAATTAGGATTCCAGAAGGAGAGGGTGAGTAGGGCATTGTGTGCTTGAGGAAAGTGTTTCCTGGACCATGGACTGTGCAGCCTAAAAGAAATTCCAGGCAGCCTCTGGGATACCTCTGGATGTAGCTGTCAGCCATAGAAGCCCCATCTCTGATTACAGACAGAAGACACCCCAGCCTCTGAGACCCAGAGACAGTGACCACGGTGGTGGAGGCTGGGGATGGTGTCAGCTTTTAATCAGGCACTTATTTTAGAGTAAATAACAGCCACAATAATAATAGGAGCTGCCAGCTCTCTGCATCTCGTCTGATCATCTACCATGTGCAGGTATGATGCATGATCTGCCTCACTTACCTCTACAGTTCTTCAAGGTAGATGCCATATGCCTATTCCACAGATGAAGAAACACAGGCTTCCAGAGAGCAGAAGTGACTTGTCTTGCAAATGGTGATGCCAGTGTTCACAATCAAGTCTGTCTGACTCAGCATTCATGTTCTTTCCACTGGGTCAGCAGTCTTGATTGAAGAGTAGGGATTATTAACCCCAATTTTGCAGATAGAAAAACTGAGCTCTGAAAGTGGAGGTATCAGGGAAAACTGAGTTTTGACTAATTCCCAATCTGTGCCAGATGTCCTGTAAGAAGAACCTTGTAGAGCCTTAGATCTGGGCGGCACCTGCAGGGCAGTTGGGATGATCCCTTCAGTCTGCAGAGGAGAACCCTGCTCAGAGTGGGCTGGAGGCGAGCAGCTCGAGGGCATGAGGCAGGATGGTGGCTGGCCAGGCAGGACGCCTTCGGGTGGAGTGGGATGGGCCTGTGCTAACCACCTCCCGGGTGCCTTTGGGCTGGCAGGGATGCCTGGCTCTGAGGCTGCGGGAGGTCTGTCTGTGACCTTGAGGAGCATCCATGGGGTGGAGGCCGTGGGGGCCGAACTTCTGGCAGGAAAGCTGGGTCCCTGTGTGAGGACGTGGACCAGCAGACTGGGCCCCAGGGTCAGTGTCACCAGCCTGGTGGCTGTCCATGTTACAAACCTGCGGAAAGGCAGGGGGCACGAGTGGGGCTTTCTTTG
This sequence comes from Tragelaphus eurycerus, assembly GCA_935064755.1. Lineage (NCBI taxonomy): Eukaryota > Metazoa > Chordata > Mammalia > Artiodactyla > Bovidae > Tragelaphus > Tragelaphus eurycerus. The sequence goes on along the minus strand of CAKXYN010000001.1, from coordinate 76,341,037 downwards.
AGGAGGTGGGTCTTTATTCCAGCTGCCCCAGCTCATTCTGCACTTTCCTCAGAGGCTCTGGGGTAGTGTGAGGATTCCCTGCATCCACCTGGGCTCCCTTCGCCCCCTCTGGCTTCAAGGGCCACGATCTGACTGCCATCTTTAGAAGCCATTCAGGTGCCAGGCACTAGGCTTGCTACTCCACATGCAAAATCTGACCTAGAGCTTTCCCGGCAATCCTGTGGCCGTGCCCTAGTGGGCTAAGGCTCGGAGACACTGAGTGACTTGGCCAAGCTCACACAGCTGATGTCACAGAGCCAGGATGGCAGCTCTGTCAAGATAGGGATTTCCGACTCTTGATTCACTGCTGTATCCCTGGTGCGTGGCACAGAGCAGCCACCCGATGCATATTCCTTGAGTCAATGTCTGACTCCAGGGCAGCTCCTGTTGCGCCACACCTCGCTGCCTCTCGAAAACACCATGATGAGAGAGTTCAGTTTTGAGTGAAAGTAGATTTAAAGGACGTCAGTCAAGAATGAATCCATGAAGTCCTTTCTTTTGTGTATTTTTTATACTCGGTAAAATACGACAGTGAAGAAAGCTCCCTGGATAGAATGTAAGTTGCATCGTGTGTTTTTATAATTAGTAATCAGGGTTGCTGAAGAGTTAATTTCTTCCCCAAGCAGGTTCAGCAAGATGTTTGTTGATTCGTTTTGCTTTTTTGCTTCCCTGCAGACAACGTGCGGGCTAACAGGCAGTTGATTTCCTCTCTGAAATGGTTCAAAGTCCTTTGATTTTACAGCTCAGAGTCTCTAAGTCACTTTCTTCAAGCCACAAATTTGTGATTTTCTATATTCCCAGACTCTGGTAGTGCAGAAAGGGTAGCCTGTATATTCTCAAATTTCCAAAGAGGAAACTTGTAGCAAGGTCGGCTTACAATATAGTTCCCTCCGTTGACTGGCATGGTCCAAGTTCATTGAATGTTTTGTTTATTGGATCATAACCCTCCATTCACTCTTGGGCTCTCTCATTTTCAGCAACTAGAATTCTATAAATTACAACTGAGCGCCACCTAAACTTTGCTGACTATTAATTATTTCTCTTCTTTCATGCTTCAGCGTGTCATTTAGCATATCACAGAGCCCTATGCCAAAACAGTGAATTTTGAATGAAAACCTCTCAGAGTTGAAAGGGATCCTGCACATCCCCTAATCTGATTTTTCCCAAATTCTGTTTCACAAAGCAACTTCCCCATAAGATAGTGTAGCCAGGAACATTTCCTCTGTCAAGTAAGGTTGGCAACTGCTGTGTCCTCTGCCCTCCTGCCCGAGAGTCAGAATGTGTAGGAGCAGCTGAAGCTCCCAAGAAGTCCAGCAGTACGCACCTTGCTGTTTAACTTTGTCCCGCCCGGCGTCCCCAGAATTACTGGACCGGGGCAGGGGGAAGGCTAGGGGGATTTTTTTTTTTTTTAACTTCTGAAAACTGCCTACTAGAAAACTCTTTGGGAAATGTCGGACTCTAGTTAGACCACACACACACACACACCTGCAACCTTACAGATGTGGAAAGTGAGGTTCAGAGGGGAAGGAAGTGGCCTGAAGCTGGGCATGGTTGATGCAGAGCTAGGCCTGGGACCCACAAGTCTTAACTCTCAGGTTCATAGTTCATATCCCCTATGATGCCCAGGTAAGATTGGTGGAACAGAGATCACCAGGCAATAAAGTATGAATTGGCTCAGCTTTTATTGCACTAAATAAGCAAGTTTTAACATGTTGTTGAAGCATGGCCGGCTCACAGCGTTGAGCCCGTGTCAGTATACAGCACCGTGGTTGAGCCGTGTTACACACACACGGGTATTCGGGCTTCCCAGGCAGCACTAGTGCTAAAGAAACCACCTGCCCGTGCAGGACATGTAAGAGACGCGGGCTCCGTCCCTGGGTGGGGAAGATCCCCTGGAGGTGGGCATGGCACCCGACTCCAGCACTCTCGCCTGAAGCATCCCATGGACAGAGGAGCCTGGCGGGCTGCAGTCCACGGGGCTGCAGAGTCGGACACGACTGAAGTGACTGCGCACACACACACACGCGTGTTCCTTCTTTTCCAGACTCTCTGCTCACGCAGGCTGTCACAGAACACTGAGCGGAGCTCCCTGTGCTCTGCGGCAGGACCGTGTGCGTTGTTTCCCTCGTGTATAGTAGTGTGTGTGTGTGTGAACCCCAAGTTCCCAACTCACCCCTCTCCCCTGCCTCTCCCCTTCGGTAACCACAGGTTTTTGATATCTGTAAGTCTATTTCTATTTTGTAAATAAGTTCATTTGTATAATTTTTTAAAAGTTAGATTACACATATGAATAAGATTGTATGGCATTTGTCTTTCTCTGACGTACTTCCCTCAGTACGATAATCTCTAGGTCTATCCATGTTGCTGCAAATGGCATTATTTCCTTCTTTTTATGGCTGAGTAATATTCCCTTGTGTACATACATATATATATATATACACCACATCTTCTTTATCCATTCCACTCTCCATGAACATTTCACTTGCTTCTGGGTCTCGGCTATTATAAATAGTGCTGCTCTGAGCACTGGGGTGCATGTGTCTTTTTGAATCATGGTTTTCTCTGAATACATGCCCAGATAAACTGGCTTTTTGAAGCTTATCATATTGAAAAAGATAGCTGTGGAACAAGGAAACTTTGTGTCCGCCCCCGATGACTTTCTCCCTTCTGGAGTACGGGTCCTCACATGGCTACTTTACCTCTTATCCAGCAGTAGATTATTTCTCATAAAGCAAAGTGGATAGAGGGAAGATGGAGCGGGGCCAGCAACCCGGCCGTCGCGTGGCAGCGCCCGATTGTCATTGTTAGTAACAAGCGTCACAGCCACTTACGGACTGGGGACAGGGTGCTGAGCCCGGGAGCCACACACCCTAGGTATGAGTCCTGGCCCCATCACGAAATGACTGAGTGATCTTGGGCAAGAAACTTAATCTCCCAGGGCCCCTTTCCCCATGCGAAAATGCGGATAATAACAGCACCTATGTTTTCCTGGCGCTGCGGTCTCAGAGGATTTTGTGTCACGGTTTCTTCACGGGGAACATTGCGTAACAAACACAGTGGTTCCCATCTTAGAAGAAGGAAGTTTTCCTGAAGACGCACAGAGGCTCACGAGGCAGCTGTGTCACAAAGCTGGAGGCGCTGAGCGGGGAGCCCAGGAAGGGCCCGTAGGTTGGCGTGCAGCAGGCATAGGGAGGCAGGGGTAGTGATCCGGGCAAAGACAAGAGGAGTGATGCTCCATCCACGCAGGAGATAAAGGCATATTTTCTAACAATAATTGAGGCACAGAACAGCTTTGGAAGACAAGTAGATCATCGTAACCAGAATGTTTCCGTTGACAGTTGACAAATAAACAGCTCCAACCGGCTCAGGAAATGGACAGGAGCTGGAGAGCTGACCAGACTCGGCTGTGTCCAGGGGCCAGAGCCGTGTCGGCAGGAGCCTGTCTCGCTCCATCCCTTGGGTCCGCGTCACTTCTGCTGACTCAGCTCTCAGCCCGGCCCGCCCTTCATGCTGGCTGGACGGCCGCAGCAGCACCAAGGGGACATTCCATGGCCTGGCCGTCCTGCCTCCTTCCCAAATTTTCACGCACTGTCCCAGGACTCGTTATGCTGGGCCTGGCCCAGGGCACATGCCCCTTGCGGTTGCTGGGTCTCATTGCCTGAGTCGCTTGTTTCCTCCTGGAAGTGAAGCAGGCGTGGGGCTGGGACCCTCACCTTCCCCCTTTTTTTTCCTCCCATTTCTTTCCATTTCCTGACCCTTGTCTGTGTCTTCAGTTGACCGAGTGCTTCCCAGGCTTCATGACCACACCTCATCTGGCCCCAGAAAAGAAGTGGCCACCCTCCTAGAGAACTCTTCTGGATTGAGCTGGGCCTTTCTGTTGGCTGGAAGTAGATTTGGGGGATGCCAGTTCAGATAAACAGAGGCAGTGTGGTGTGTGACGCTAGCACAGCAGAGGAGTTTTCCTCCTAAGTGCCCACTATGATTTAGAGTGGCTGCCTCGCAGAGGATGGTAGAGCTGAGCTCAGACTCAGAGGGAAAGGAAGCCGTGACTGATTAATAATGTCTGCCAGGGGCACTGGCGTGGGTGACGGCGGCAGACCTGCCGTGTGTCTCCCAAGCCTCATTAAAGAAACAGCACGGATCACGGAGTATACCAGCCGTGTTCGTGGTTGCTGCCTCCTCTCGGTCTTGTGATCACAGGGCAGTGACTGAGCCTTACAGGCAACAGTGCCCCGATTTGCACAGTGAGGACATTCACCCTCAAGAGCATCTAAAAGAATCCATGGAGAGTGTACTCAGGTGCTAACCGTGTTGCACCATAAATGGAGCTTTGTTTTTTGATAGAAATGGAAAGCTATCTCATTTTTCCAGGGGTCCCCTCCCCGAAGTGTTAACGTTGCCTTGCCTAGGATACCTCAGGCAGGAAGACTTTCACGGGTTAGAACTTCTCTTTTGATAAATGCGCTGTTGGTTCCTCACCCTCATCCCATCAGACCTTTATAGTACATTGAATCCAGAGCCAGCTTCTGGCAGGGCAGCCAGCGTCTGCTTCTCATCACCTCTCCTGCCAGCAGGGCCACAGCCAGCACCACCATCTGAGCACTCACAGAGGGTCTGCCTCATGTCCATAAGACCCCACATCACCAAAGAAAGTGCAAGTGGTTGTCTCACAGTCGTGTCTGACTCTGCAATCCCGTGGACTGTAGCCTGCCAGGCTCCTCTGTCCATGGAACTCTCCAGGCAAGAATACTGGAGTGGGTTGCCATTTCCTTCTCCAGGAGATCTTCCCGACCCAGGAATCGAACCTGGGTCTCCTGCATTGCAGGCAGATTCTTTACCAACTGAGCTTCGAGGGAAGCCCGTATCAGTATAGCCACTCCAATTCTTTAAGTTACCATTTACGTGGATTATCTTCTTCCATCCTTTCACTTTCAACCTATTTATGTCTTTGGATCCAAAGTAGGTCTCTGTAGACAGCATGTAGATATTGTTATTGTCACAAATTACATCTTTATACACTGTGTGCCCATTAATATATTTAAAATTGTTGTTTTATGTGGTTGTGTTTTAAATTATACAGGAAAAAAAAGAGGAGTTACGGACCACAAGTACTTTAAAATTGACTTTTACATTTACTTGTGGGATTACTTTTACTGCTGTTCTTTTTTTCTTCTGCAGATTCGAGTCACTGTTTATTGTTCTTTCACTTAGCCTGAAGGATCTCCTTTAACATTTCTTGTAGGGTAGGTCTACAGGCAATAAATTCTCTGTCTGTTTATCTGAAATTCTTAATTTCTCTTTCATTTTTGAAGGATAGTTCCTGTGGGCATAGAAATCTTGGCTGACCATTTTATTCTTTCAGCACTTTGAATACATCTTCCCACTACCTTCTGGCCTTCATGGTTCCTGAAGTGAAATTAGCAATTAATCTTATTTAGAGTTTTGTGTGTGTTGAGTCATCTCCCGCTGCCACCTTTAGGATTCTGCCCTTGACTTTCAACAGTTTGGTTAGGGTGTGTCTCAGTGAGGATCTGGAGATTCATGGAGATTCTCGGATGTTTATGAAACATATATTGGATGTGTGTGAAACATGTATTCATGTGTTTCATCAAATCTGCAGCATTTTTGGCCATTATTATTTCAGATATATTCTTTCTGCTCCTTTCTCTCTCTGCTCTCCCTCTGGGATTTACATACATATGTTTGTGTGCTTAATGCTGTACTGTAAGTCTCAGGCTCTCTTCATTTGTCTTTCTTTCTTTCTTTTTTTTCTGCTGCTCAGACTAGGTAATCTCATTCAATCACCCTATATCTTTAAGTTTGCTGAATCTTGCTCCTGCCTGCTCCAACATGCTATTTATCTCTCTAATAAAATTTTCATTGTAGTTATTGTACTTTTCAACTTCATAATTGCTCTCTAGTTTCTTATATAGCTTCTGTCTCTGTATTGATAGAGTCTATTTATTGACACATTATTCTCAGTGTTTCCTTTAGTTTTTCTGAACATATTTTTAGATAGTTGACTTACAGTCTTTTTTTAAAGTGAGTTCAGTGTCTTGGCTTCCTGACGGAACATCTCTATTCATTTCTTTGTTCCTGTGTATGAAGCATACTTTCTTCTATCTCTGCGTGGCACCTAATTTTCTGTTGAAAACTGGACATTTTAAAAATTGGTTGGTTCGTTTGTGGCTGCACTGGGTCCTGACTGTGTGTGAGGGCCTTCTCTGGCTGCAGTGAGCAGGGCTGGGCTCTAGTTGTGACGCGCAGGCCTCTGGTTGCGGAGCCTGGGCTCCGTGGCGTGCAGGTCCCTGGTTGCGGAGCACAGGCTCCGTGGCACGCAGGCCCCTGGTTGCGGCGCGTGGGCTCCGTGGCGCGCAGGCCCCTGGTTGCGGCGCGTGGGCTCCGTGGCGCGCAGGCCCCTGGTTGTGGCGCGTGGGCTCTGTGGTGCGCAGGCCCTTGGTTGCGGAGCGTGGGCTCCGTGGCGTGTAGGCTTCAGTCACTGTGGCACACGGGCTTCGTTGTCCCGTGGCACGTGGGATCTTCCTGGACCAGGAATCAAACCCATGTCCCCTGCATTAGCAGGTGGATAAGAATCCACCACTGAGCCACCAGAGAAGTCCCCAAAACTGGACATTTTTAAGATAATGTGGCAACTCTAGAAATGGTGTTCTCGTCCCTCTCTAGAGTTCACGGTTGCTGTTGTGGTTTGTGTGCTTGGCTCTCTTTTCTGAGTTAAGTTTGTAAAGTCTGTATTCCTTGTTGATACAGCCACTGAGGTCTCTGTTCTGTTAGACAATGGTCAGCTAAGGATTTGACAAATTTCAATAGCCTTACATGACAAAAAATATAAATTTGTATCCTTTGCTTATAGCAACAACAAAATCTCCCAGTTTATGCAAATAGACTTCATGTATATGATGGGCCATACCTTCAGATCTCAGCCAGGTATTTCACAATTATGCCTTAATCTTTGCCTCCTGCTTGTGAAGAGCTTCAAGGTCAGCCAGAGGTGAGGGTGAAAGAGGAGAATGAAAAAGCTGAGTTAAAACTCAACACTCAAATAGCTAAGATCATGGCATCTGGTCCCATTCCTTCATGGCAAATAGATGGGGAAAAAGTGGAAACAGTGACGGATTTTATATTCTTGGGCTACAAAATCACTACAGACAATGACTACAGCCATGAAAATAAAAGATGCTTGCTCCTTGGAAGAAAAGCTATGAACAACCTAGACAGTGTATTAAAAAGCAGAGACATCACTTTGCCGACAAAGGTCCATCTAGTTAAAGCTATGGTTTTTCCAGTAGTCATGTATGGACATGAGAGTTGGAGCATAACAAGGCTGAGTGCCGAAGAATTGATGCTTTTTTGAAATGTGGTGCTGAAAAAGATGCTTGAGAGTCCCTTGGACAGCAAGGAGATTCAACCACTCAATCCTAAAGGAAATCAACCCTGAATATTCAGTGGAAGGACTGATGCTGAAGCTCTGATAATTTGGCCACCTGATGTGAAGAGCCGAATCATTGGAAAAGAGCTTGATGCTGGGAAAGATTGAGGGCAGGAGGAGAAGGGTGACAGAGAACGAGATGGTTGGATGGCATTATTGACTCAATGACCATGAGTTTGAGCAAACTCCGGAAGATAGTGAAAGACAGGGAAGCCTGCTGTGCTGCAGTCTGTGGTCACAGGGGTGGACATGACTTGTGACTGCCCAGCAGCAATGGCAGGTCTTTGCTGAGCTTGCATCCAGTCCTGGGCAGGCAGGTGACCTTCTAGATCCCCAGCTTTCAAAACCCTTCCCTAAAATGTCTCCGTCTGGTCTTTCCTCCTAAGCTTTTTTATTTGTCCCAAGTTTTATCCTTTGCCTAAAGTGGCAGCAGTTAATACATTTACCTTTAAATGTTTTTGACAAATGCCCTGTGGATAACTGCCTCAGTCCTTGGAGAGTTTAGTGCTGGCTGGAATAAAGAATTGGTCCTTTAGGGAGCCACAAGACAGGTCAAAGGGAACAACCACAATTCTTTGGGTTTCTAATTCCCACAAATCTAATTTTTGGGAATTAGATTTATTCTGTTCCATTATATACTAGACACTATACCAGGAATGTAAGTGGCTGTTTTCAAGGCCACTGTTGAGTCAGGGTAAGTCAGAATACCACAAGGCTCTATTATCAAGATTCTGGCGGTTTTTTTTTTCTTTGATTAAGCATTCTCCTGGTTGCTGTGAACTTTTCATTAGTTGCTCAAGTTCCAATACATTTGGTTCTCTTGCCAATTTATTTGCTCCTTTTGTGGAATAATGAAATTTTATAGCTCCCTACTCTGCCATTTTCACTCTGGAGTGCTGTCTTTTAAGATGCAGTGTGCAAAAAAACAAAAGAAAAAGATTCAGTGTGCACTTTGAAACAGTGCCAGTACATGAGAACCAAGTATTAGGGGTAGGAGAGGCCTGTCTGTCCCCATTTCCTCAAGGAAGCTTCATGTCTTGCTTCTGACCGTTTTCCTTTCTTTTCAGGCATAAAATAGTGAGTGCTTAGATGGACATACTGGTTTGCTCATTGAATGGCTGCCCATTGTACTTGGAATGAAAAATAAATCCCAAAGCCTTCTCTAACAGTCTGCAGGACCCTGCAAAACCTGGCCCCAGCCTCCCTGCAGCCTCCCAGAGGCCCCGTCCTCCCAGTCTTCCACCAGTTTTGTAGCTTTCAAGGCTGTGTCTCACCTCAGAGCCTTTGCACGTGCGTTTCCACAGCAGTGGTCTTCCCATCGTTCGTTGCATGGTGGATTCTTACTTACATTTTAGCTTTAAAGCCACTTCCTGAGAAAGGCTTTTTCCAAGACTTCTAATATAATCATTTCCCTCCATTATTCTCTTTCAGAGTACACTTTGTCCATTGTGTGCTTACAGTAGGTTGTCTTGGTACCTTTATTGTATATTATACATATGATTAATATCTCTCTTTTGACAACCACACAACAATGTTGTGATGGGCCCTGACTGTCTCCAGAGCAGATGGGTGGCAGTGGGGAGGCTCCGAGGGTTGGGTGGAAGTGAGGAGGCCTTGCTAGGAGCACTCCAAGCTGGAGCCTGGCTTCTCTCCTGGCCACGGGGATGTGGGATCCGGGGGCCAGAGTGGGGAGCCGTATTTCTAGGAACTTTGAGAGCGGTTCTCTGTCTTGACCCTGTACCCTAGTGCTAACCCTAGATAGCAGGCGTCTATCCTTCTCCGGGTGGTGAGGACCTCCGCTCCTCCTGACCTCAGAGCCAGGCCTCTGTACCTGCTACTTCACTGACACCATCCACCAGGGCCAGCAGGGGCTTCCGAGTCGCTGACTCCCGTGGCCGATGGTCCCTTCCTCATTCTTTCCTGACCACTCCGCAGCAGCGGACATGGCGTAGACACTCTCCTTGAGGCATTCTCACCCCAGTTCCTCTGCTCCAGCTACACTCACTCCCTTAGTCATTTCATCATATCTCCTTTTAGAAGGTTTTGTTGTATCTTGTAGAAGGTTTTAAAGGCCTCCTGTAGGTCAGCAACCCCAAGTCACCATGCTCAGCCTGGGCCTCCTCTGCACGCTGCATTCATGCTCACTCCTGCCTCAGGCCCTTTGTGTTTCTGTCCTGCCTGCACAGCTCCCCACAGTGCCCCCGAAGCTCCTTTATTTCTTCAGATTTCTGCTCAAACATCAGCTTCTCTGAAGTACCTCCCTTGGCTGCCCTGTATCAACAACAACCCACGACCTCTGAACTTGTGCCTTTAATCTGCTTTATTATTTTTTTTTTTTCAAAGCACCTATCATCATCCGAAATTCCATTTTCTCTACATTCTCTATTCTTATTTGCTTATTACCCACCACCCCTGTGAGTTCTGTGAGAGTGGGCCCTGGACGTCTGGTTCACCTCCATAGCCCCCCTGCCCAGAACAGGGCTGCTCCAGGAATGGGTGGGCGTGCTCAGCACGCAGTTATAGATGGACCAGTGGGCATGGATAGGTGTCTTCCTTCCCCATGGGTCTCACAGATACACATTTGAGCAACTCATTTAGTCATTAAGTTGTGAACTGGGAATTTTTTGGCTTTGTTTTCACCATTTATCATGAAAATACGCTCACATAGTTACTCTAAGTATGGGGCGATCAGATCAGATCAGATCAGTCACTCAGTCGTGTCCGACTCTTTGCAACCCCATGAACCGCAGCACGCCAGGCCTCCCTGTCCATCACCAACTGCCGGAGGTCACTCAGACTCACGTCCATCGACTCAGTGATGCCATCCAGCCATCTCATCCTCTGTCATCCCCTTCTCCTCCTGCCCCCAATCCCTCCCAGCATCAGGTTCTTTTCCAATGAGTCAACTCTTCGCATGAGGTGGCCAAAGTACTGGAGTTTCAGCTTGAGCATCATTCCTTCCAAAGAACACCCAGGGCTGATCTCCTTCAGAATGGACTGGTTGGATCTCCTTGCAATCCAAGGGACTCTCAAGAGTCTTCTCCAACACCACAGTTCAAAAGCATCAATTCTTCGGCGCTCAGCCTTCTTAACAGTCCAACTCTCACATCCATACATGACCACAGGAAAGACCATAGCCTTGACTAGACGAAACTTTGTTGGCAAAGTAATGTCTCTGCTTTTGAATATGCTATCTAGGTTGGTCATAACTTTTCTTCCAAGGAGCAAGCGTCTTTTAATTTCATGGCTGCAGTCACCATCTGCAGTGATTTTGGAGCCCCCAAAATAAAGTCTGACACTGTTTCCACTGTTTTCCCATCTATTTCCCATGAAGTGATGGGACCGGATGCCATGATCTTTGTTTTCTGAATGTTGAGCTTTAAGCCAACTTTTTCACTCTCCACTTTCACCTTCATCAAGAGGCTTTTGAGTTCCTCTTCACTTTCTGCCATAAGGGTGGTGTCATCTGCATATCTGAGGTTATTGATATTTCTCCCAGCAATCTTGATTCCAGCTTGTGTTTCTTCCAGTCCAGCATTTCTCGTGATGTACTGTGCATAGAAGTTAAATAAAGAGGGTGACAATATACAGCCTTGATGTACTCCTTTTCCTATTTGGAACCAGTCTGTTGTTCCATGTCCAGTTCTAACTATTGCTTCCTGACCTGCATACACCTTCATATCATTAATATTGCAACTTATTTGGAGACAACTATGAAGTCTGTGTATACCACGATTAATTTTACTCATTAGAATAGAGGGCTTCACGGATAGCTCAGTTGGTAAAGAATCCGCCTGCAATGCAATTCTATTTAGTAGAACGTTTTTTATCATGATTATATCTACCAACAAGATTTTTACACGTGTTACCACCTCAGAAACAGATGATGTTTTTTTTCTGTAGAGTTGCACTTTAAATTTACAGTAGCCTTCACAATACTGTCACACATATCGCCTTCGGCGTCAATGAATTGGATTGGATTTTTTTAAAAAACGAACATCAGAGGAATTAACCAGTTTTCCGTTTGAATCACGCAGTACCGTTGACATAAAACTATCGCCACTTAATAGTTCTCAGTGTGCTTCTTCTAATGTCGTTTTATTTTTATATGTACACAAGAAAACCTGAAAACGAGTGGTTATTACTTTTTAAAAACGAGATCTGCATCTGTTTACTCATTCATGTTTGACCCCGCTGGGTGTCCGTTGCCATGCGGGCTTCTCTCTAGCTGCCGAGCATCCAGGCTCATCCTCGTTGCGGTGCCCAGGCTCTCGTTGCGGTGGCTTCTCTTGCACGGAGCACGGGCCCCAGAGCGCAAGTGCAGAGGTTGTGGCCCGCGGGCTTGGTTGCTCCAAGGTGTGTGGGATCTTCCCGGACTGGTGGTCAAAGCCCTGTTCCCTGTACTGGCAGGTGGGTTCTTTACCACTGGACCACCAGGGAAGTCCTGAATGAAATTATTTTTAAAATACAGACACTTGATGGGAATGAAAAGTCCTGCTTCGAGTGGAGTTCTAAAGAAACAGCTTGCTCCTGACTTCCTGCTGACCTCTTTATGTTTTTAAAGGCAGAAAAGCAAGGCGTTCACACCTTCAAACCTCCTGCTCCTCCTTGGAAGCCTGACGCTACTTGCAGAGGGCAGTGGGGCTCTTCTTCTGTGGACCCGAGTCTCTGACCTGACCTTTCTGTAGGACCTTGGACAAGACCTGTCTTCACGCTGGGTCTCCTCCCTCCGTGCAGCCTCCCTGGGCGTCCGGCTCTGGCCTTCTGTGGTTTGTTTCCACCAGGGGAGACGACGTGGCGCTGGTGTCTGACCTCACTGGGAAAGCACGCCAGATAAGCAGGCCGGCTGTCTCCACAGCCCTCATCTGCACCTCTGCTCCTTCACATGAGCCACGCCAGAGCTCCTGGCACAGCGGCCCTCATTGATAAAGTGTCCTGAAACTTCTCAATGAGCCCACACACTGTAACCGCAGCGATAACAGGCTATATCTGGCTCACTCGGAACCCTGCCCGTGTTCCACATGGGGCCGTGGCCACGGTTATCTGCTGAGCATGAATGGCCAGAGGCAGAACAAGTACAGGAGCCTGTGCGGGTGAGAAGGGGAAGTGATGAACTTATGTGGCAGACTCCAGCGCTGGTCCCAGCAAGTGAGAGGCAGAATGGATGTTGACAGCCACCTCAGAGCTCACACCCAGCGTCAGCACCCTGCAGGAAACAGATGGCTTCAGGGCCGCTCTCAAGCCTTTCGACAGCTCGTGTTCTCTGAGAGTGTTGTCAGAGAGTGACAAGGACAGGCCCAGGAAGTCAGCGCTTCCTGGCCTTGGGGGTGCTCGGGCGGACGAGGGTAACAGAGGGATGGCACTTGTGAGAGAGGTGCAGGCGCCCGGGGTGGGAGACCACATCTGTCCCATGGGTGCTGCCCGCCGCCTCCTCCCTGCTCCGGGGGCTTGGGGCCCGGCTTACCCCCCAGCAGTGAGGGGTGAGCAAGCGAGGCCAAGCCCCAGAAGGAGAGCCAGGACCCCAGAGTCAGAACGGGCCAAATCTGGAGACCGTCAGAGATGGGGAGCTGCTCAGGGCAGGAGATGAGAATTCACGATAGGGCAGGAGCGGTCAAGTGAAGGCAGTGGGACCCAAATAGCCTCGGCGGTTGGAGACGGGAAGTGTTCACTCATAAGCCTGGCAGGCGCGATGCCCCGTACAGCGGCCCGGCTTTGATAACGCCCCGGAGTGGGTGCTCTATTGACGCTGCGTGACGAGCATCAGTTCAGAAGAGCAGACGCTTCGGGGTCGTTCCCCAGCACACACCTGAAACGGAAGTGCCTTTGTCGTCTTCTTCTCACATTGAGTACCTGTGTTACGCCATGTCCGTGAGCCGGGCGGTGCTACTTTCAGCCACTGTGATGTTACTCTCTGGGCCGATTGGAGAAGCGCTGAAGAGGCAGCTTTCTAGTCTCTCACCTCAGTGTAGCCAAGCCATAAGCTATACCCAACCTGTGAGGGCCGCCCCCACAGCCTCGTCTCTGCGCTCCAGTGTCACTGAGTGAAGCAGCAGAGGACACAGTGCGGTCAGCACAGTGAAGTCAGCACAGTGAGGTCTACACGGTGAGGTCAACACAGTGAGCTCTACACGGTGAGTTTACACGGTGAGGTCTACACGGTGAGGTCTACACGGTGAGGTCTACACAGTGAGGTCAACACGGTGAGCTCTACACGGTGAGGTCTACACGGTGAGGTCAACACAGTGAGTGCTACACGGTGAGGTCAACACAGTGAGCTCTACACGGTGAGGTCTACACGGTGCGGTCAACACGGTGAGGTCTACACGGTGCGGTCAACACGGTGAGGTCTACACGGTGAGGTCACCACGGTGAGCTCTACACGGTGAGGTCTACACGGTGCGGTCTACACGGTGCGGTCAACACGGTGAGGTCAACACGGTGCGGTCAACACGGTGAGGTCTACACGGTGAGGTCACCACGGTGAGCTCTACACGGTGAGGTCTACACGGTGAGGTCTACACGGTGCGGTCAACACGGTGAGGTCTACACGGTGCGGTCAACACGGTGAGGTCTACACGGTGCAGTCAACACGGTGAGGTCAACACGGTGGGGTCTACACGGTGAGGTCAACACGGTGGGGTCTACACGGTGAGGTCTACACGGTGCGGTCAACACGGTGAGGTCTACACGGTGCGGTCAACACGGTGAGGTCTACACGGTGAGGTCTACACGGTGCGGTCAACACGGTGAGGTCACCACGGTGCGGTCAACACGGTGAGGTCACCACGGTGCGGTCAACACGGTGAGGTCTACACGGTGAGGTCTACACGGTGCGGTCAACACGGTGCGGTCAACACGGTGAGGTCTACACGGTGAGGTCAACACGGTGCGGTCAACACGGTGAGGTCTACATGGTGCGGTCAACACGGTGCGGTCTGCATGGTGCGGTCAACACGGTGAGGTCTACACGGTGAGGTCACCACGGTGCGGTCAACACGGTGAGGTCTACACGGTGAGGTCTACACGGTGCAGTCAACACGGTGAGGTCTACACGGTGAGGTCACCACGGTGCGGTCAACACGGTGAGGTCTACACGGTGAGGTCTACACGGTGAGGTCACCACGGTGCGGTCAACACGGTGAGGTCTACACGGTGAGCTCTACACGGTGAGCTCTACACGGTGAGGTCTACACGGTGCAGTCAACACGGTGAGGTCTACACGGTGAAGTCAACACGGTGAGGTCAACACGGTGAGGTCTACACGGTGCGGTCAACACGGTGAGCTCTACACGGTGAGGTCTACACGGTGAGGTCACCACGGTGAGGTCACCACGGTGATGTCTACACGGTGAGGTCACCACGGTGAGCTCTACACGGTGAGGTCTACACGGTGCGGTCAACACGGTGAGGTCTACACGGTGAGGTCAACACGGTGCGGTCAACACGGTGAGGTCTACACGGTGCGGTCAACACGGTGCGGTCTACACGGTGCGGTCAACACGGTGAGGTCTACACGGTGAGGTCAACACGGTGAGGTCTACACGGTGAGGTCTACACGGTGCGGTCAACACGGTGCGGTCAACACGGTGAGGTCTACATGGTGCAGTCAACACCGTGCGGTCAACATGGTGAGGTCTACACGGTGCAGTCAACACGGTGCGGTCAACACGGTGAGGTCTACACGGTGCAGTCAACACGGTGCGGTCAACACGGTGAGGTCTACACGGTGAGGTCTACACTGCAGTCAACACGGTGAGGTCAACACGGTGAGGTCTACACGGTGAGGTCTACATGGTGCGGTCAACACGGTGAGGTCTACACGGTGAGGTCTACAGTGCAGTCAACATGGTGACGTCTACACAGTGAGGTCAACATGGTGAGGTCAACACAGTGAGGTCAACATGGTGAGGTCAACACGGTGCGATCAACACAGTGAGGTCAGCACAGTGCCGTCTACACAATGAGGTCTATGCAGTGAGGTCTACACAGTGTGGCTACATAGTGCCATCTACACTGCCATCTCCACAGCTACACGGGCACTCACAGCGCCAGGCTGCCACTCTGCACCCCATTCCGCGGACAGTCAGGCCAGAACGAGCACTGAAAGCAGTTTGTTCCCCACCCCACCCGCCCCCCTGCCAACCCCACTGGGCTGTGGCGTCAGTCTGAAGAGATCACATTCTCTCTTTCTGCCTGGAGTGCGTCACTACAAGAGCCTGATCTGGGCCGGGTGACTGGAGGAAACTGGATGGGTTCCCGGCCTCTCACGAATCAGGTGTTCATAGCCTCGTCCTTGTGTTCAAAGTGAATTCCTGGAACATAACCTGTTTTCTGATCATGCACAACCACCTCCACCGACACGTGGTGTCCTTTGGGGTCACGTCCGTGGACCCTCAGGGCAGCCTGTCTGCAGAACGAGAGTCCTGCGGGGAGAGGCAGGCAGCTGTCCGCTTGGGCAGGGCCTCGGGCAGCAGAGGAGCTTGGACTTTGAACAATGGGAGTCCCTAGAGGGTTTCAAGCTTGGCAGGGGGTGATCAGATAGTCACTGTGAAAGACAGCTCTGTCAGCAGAGGGCTGTGGGATCCTGGGAATGGGAGGATGCGGGAAGCGGCCTGGGAGGCTACTGGGTTGCTTGTCCATCCACTCACTTCTGCGTTCTCCACAGAGCGCTGCCCTCCAACCCTGTGTGCAGACCCGCTGGACCTCAGGTTCCCTCCCCTCCCCCAGCTTACGGGAGAGGGACTACAGGAAGGTGAACAAAGGGAAGAGATGATTCCAGAGTTCCCGGATGGCCGAGTGGTCCAGGGCCTGAGCTCAGTCTCTGGTCAAGGAACATCCTGCAAGCCATGAAGTGCAGCCAAAAAAATTAAACAGATAAATAAAAGTTAAGTGATTTAAAACAGAGAAGAGATTCATGCAGATAGTGGTGCCTGCTATGCAGAAAATAAGACCAGATGTTCCGGTAAAGAGCTAGCAGGGGGCTTCCGTGGTGGCTCAGTCTGCCTGCGCATGCAGGAGACATGGGTTCAATCCCCGGTCTGGGAAGATCCCACGTGCCGCCGAGCAGCTCAGCCCATGCGGCACAGCCACTGAGCCTCTGCTCCAGAACCCGGGAGCCACAGCTGCTGAAGCCCTGCTCCACGGCAAGAGAAGCCTGCTCAGTGAGAAGACCGCGCGCCACAGCTAGAGAAAAGCCCACACAGCAGCAAAGACCCAGCGCCAACAATAAATACACATTTAAAAAGCGAGTAGGGAGGGAGCTGATGGTCGCTTTGGAGGGCTGAAAGAGTGGTCTTTGTGAGACCTCAGTAACAGGACGGTGAGTCACGTAACAGTGGGAGGTGGGCCGGGAGTGCTCTAGGCGCAGGAAGCAGCCAGCGCAAAGGCCTTGAGGCCGGAAGGTACTTCGTGTGGCGCTGGGGGACCCACCTGCCCCGCAGCTCCTTGCCGCCCACGTCAGGAGCTGGGTTTGACTCTGCGGGGATGTGGAGCCGTTATAGGGTTCTGAACAGAGGCACCGATGAGCCGCTGACCACAGCCTGAGGTCCAGCTTGCCGCCTCTTTTTTGAAAATAAAGTTTTATTGGAACCCAGTCTCGCCCGTTCGTTTCCGTGCGTCTGTGGCCGCTCGCAGGCTGCATCAGCAGAGCCGCACGGTGGTTGGGACAGAGGCTGCCTGGCCCCCTAGGCCATTGGGTGTTTCTCATACTTACTCTCTGGCCCTTTAAGGGTAACGTGCCTTCTGCTGGTGCAGCTGATGCAGGCAGAGGTTGTTCTGGCCTCTGGGTGGATCAGCCGTGGAGGAGAGCTATGAGCTGCCCTGCCGCAGGGCCGAGGGCAGTGAGGCCTTCCCCCAGCGCCTGCGGTGCACGGGGCTCTAGCAGGGAGACCGTGTGCGCAGGGCGAGCTGCCTGGGACACGGGGGCCAGCCAAGCTGGCCCTGCCTCACAGGGGAGCCCTCCGCCCAAGCCACAGCTGCCTGTCTCTTGTCTGCGGCACCTCGTCAGCAATCTGGGGCTTCGAGCCGCGTGCGGGCCAAGCAGCTTCTCCCATTGCCTGCTTGCCCCCTCTCAGCAGCCCGTGGCGACTGCCAAATGTGCCCACACCACTCCCAACGACAGAAGAGACGCTGTGGGAACCGGGTTGCATTCCCAGACTGCAAGGCAGAGTGGCTTTGTTTGGTTTCTGGAGAAAAACATCAAATAAGGAAAATAGTTGAATATTGTGTTAGAAACCTAAACAGCAGGGGGTTTTCATACCATGGGATCTTATTTTCATTCCTTTGGTTGTAACTGATAAATATTCACCGAATAATTGAGTTAGTACTTTTTTCAGAAGGAAAATCTTTTGTGTGAAAAAAATGATGCTGCGGGCAGGAACGAGAAGACTTGAGGTGACGGGTCAGCTGTCCCCAAGCAGCTGTCTGTTGTGGGGGCTGGGGGGTCAGAATGTACTTCAGATTTATCTGAACAATCATTTATTGAGGTGGAGCTTGTGGTAAAGAACCCACCTGCCAATGCAGGAGATGTAAGAGGTGTGGGTTCCATCCCTGGGTCAGGAAGATCCCCTGGGGGAAGGCATGGCAACCCACTCCAGTGTTCTTGCCCGGAGAATCCCCATGGACAGAGGAGCCTGGTGGTCTCTGGTCCATGGGGTCACAGAGTCAGATGTGACTGCGGTGGTGACTGAGCGCACAGGCCCACTGTGCCAACAACCGCGCTGGGCACTGGGGAGCCTGGGGGCCCCGCTGTCTGTGCCAACAACCGCGCTGGGCACTGGGGAGCCTGGGGGCCCCGCTGTCTGTGCCAACAACCGCGCTGGGCACTGGAGAGCCTGGGGGCCCCGCTGTCTGGGGCCTCAGTCTGGTACCAAAGGTGACAGTGACGATATGACAGGCTGGCAGGGCTCATACACTGGCAGTAGCTCTTGCGTGCCCACAGCGTCCTCCTGCATGGCTCTATTTCCAGTTTTCATCGAGATTTGACAAGGAAATGTCAGCATTGGGTTATTAAACAAGATCCGCTTACCCTCAGAGCCTTCTGCCACCCCTCGGACTGGAGAGACTAAACCAGTCAGTGAAAGCTGCAGCGAGGTCGCGTTTCAGCTCAAGAACAACAGGGGCCACTCGGGGACGTAAGAGCTGCACGTCGCGGGCAGTGCAAATAGGCGCTTACAGAGCCTCAGAGGATACATTCAGCAATGAGGCTCTCTCTGTGCCTTGGCTCCACTTCCCTTGGGCGTGGCTTCCCTGGCAGATGGGTGGAGGGGTGACTAAGGTGCCCCACGGCTCCAGGCTAGTGTCCAGCTGCCTGGTAACCTCAACAACAAGAGATCCCCTGTTCTCAGTGGTTCCAGCAGCAGCCCAGGATTAGCTCTGACCAGCCAGGCATGGCTGAGCCAGTCCCTGGGCACGGATGTGGACTCGTGCTGAATCAGCTGCCCCGGCCTGGAGGACTGGGGACGGCCGGCCCTGGTCCCCATCTCCTGAGTGCCCCCAGTGACGCTCCTCCTACTGACACAAAGGCGCAGGCCTCCTGGAGGTGTGTGGACGGAAGGTCACGGTGGCCAGCAGAGCGGGAGGAGGGTGGAACCAGGGCTCAGCCACCCGGGTTGGTCACGCAAGTGAGCGCACATGCCCCTCCGTCTGAGCCCCATCAGTAAACTGGGGGCTCACAGCCTCTCCCTTGCTGGCCACAGGCGGGATGAAACTGGTGTGCACACAGTGCCTGGCCCAGGAAATGAAGCCCCCCTTCCCCAGGGAGGGATTTATGTGAGAGGGGGTTGGGGAGAGCCAGGGCTAGTCTCAGGACCAGGATGCAGGATGAGGAAGGTGTAGGGGGTGGCCAGTGATTCAGCCATGTTGACAACCACAAAGCCACGTCTGGCTGCACAACAGACATGGGGTCCCCACAGGCTCCGGGGTAGGGCTGCCTGGACGGCTGCTTGTGAAGGCCCAGCCAAGCCTGTTTCCCTCTCTAGCTTCTCACGCTCCAGCCAGATCACCAGCAAGCACCCTCCCCAGAACCACCTGGCTGAGCTGCTTGCGGAAATGCCTCCAGGAAAGGACAGTCAGCTGCAGGCCCTGGGCTTCGGTAAGGGTCTGCATTAGACCCAGCTGACTGGGAGGAAACGCATTCAGGGTCTTCTCTACGGTGCCATCAGAAGGAAGGCCTGGCTGCCTACAGGTGAGCCCAGCTGTGCCCACTGCCAGCCGTCTGACCAGAGGCAGGACAGCCCTTTCACATCTGCAGAGCAGGGCGCCGGTGGTGAACACGGCGTCTGCCTCAAAGGTTGGCGGTAAGGATCACGCGGGTCCTTTTTAGCTCCGGCCGGTGTCGGTCAGCAGCTGGTCACTCAGCAATTTCACCCAGTGCAGGCTGAAGGTCTTGTCACCGAGCGGGCGACCATGACGGGCACGTGCCTTCTGCAGCCATCACGACAGTCCTGTGGGGAGGGCACCGCTGCCCCTGTGTGGTGGGCAGGCAGGGAGGTAGGAGCCTGTGGCCCTTGAGACTGGAGGGCGCTGCAGACGTGGCCCACGCCTGAGACCTGGCCTGACCGCTCTTCTTGGCTCATGCATGGCTGGCCTCCGTGGCAGGACTGAAGACGTGGTCCTTTGTTCTAATCGGAGTCCCTTATCTGAGGATACAGGTGATCAATTTCTCTTAGAAGTCCATGCCAGGGAGAAAAAGAAAAATCTGTCCCTGCTAATAAACTGGTCCAAGTCCTTTCATCAGAGAAAGTCAGGGGGGTCAGAGCAAATACCTGGGCTGGATTTCCAGAGATGGTGACTTTTATTATTCTCTTCACTGTATCTACCACTGTTGTGTGAGTTGCTCATTCGTGTCCGACTCTTTGCGACCCCATGGACCATAGCCCTCCAGGCTTCTCTGTCCACAGGACTCTCCAGGCAAGAATACTGGAGTGGGTGGCCATTTCTTTCTCCAGGGGAATCTTCCCAACCCAGGGATAGAACCCAGGTCTCCTGCATCGCAGGCAGATTCTTAGCACCTAAGCCACCGTGGAACCGGTGGAACATTAATTATGAGCAAGACATTGCATTGTGGGCACCACATGCACACTGTCCTGGCTACTCAAAGTGTGGTCACTGCACCAGCAGCAACAGCATCAGCTGGGCGCCTGCCAGAAACACAGTGGCGCCGGCTCCTCCTGAGACCTGCCAAGTCCAAATCTGCATTTTAACAAGATGGCCATGGGGCTCACAGGTACAGTGCTTGGGGCATCCTGCACCTGGTGTAGTCCCCGCCCCATCCAGGAGGTACAGATAACGGTCCACACTGTGAGCTGAAGCCCCTGCATCAAATCACATCACTGGGATTCTGCCTAACCCGGAGTTTGCATCTTCACTGCTGCCCAGCCCTTCAAAAGTCGGGGGAAACATTGTGAGCAAAGCCGCAAAGGTGGGCAGGACTGAGAACCTTGGGATGGCCAGATGGTCGACGGTGTTTCTGGGCCAACTCAACACTCTAGGCAGCTTTCCCAGAGGTTCAAGGAACTCAGAGCTGGCAGCACTCCTAGGTGCTCACGGCCGGGTGGCAGTTGGCAGCCCTGGAACCAAACCCTGGTGTAGAGGGGAAGAAGCTTAGGAGTCAAGTCCAAACCCACTGCCCAGCATCCTCAGGCCTGTTGGTATAACCTCTCTGAGCCTCAGTTTCCTCACAAATGGAGTCGAGTGTATCTGCTGTGTTCCTTAGTTTCATCTTTTGAATAATTTCAAACTAACCACCATGTTTATTTAACTTATATGCAGAGTACATCATGAGAAATGCTGGACTGGAGGAAACACAAGCTGGAATCAAGATTGCCGGGAGAAATATCAATAACCTCAGATATGCAGATGATACCACCCTTATGGCAGAAAGTGAAGAGGAACTAAAAAGCCTCTTGATGAAAGTGAAAGTGGAGAGTGAAAAGGTTGGCTTAAAGCTCAACATTCAGAAAACGAAGATCATGGCATCTGGTCCCATCACTACATGGGAAATAGATGGAGAAACAGTGGAAACAGTGTCAGACTTTATTTTTCTGGGCTCCAAAATCACTGCAGATGGTGACTGCAGCCATGAAATTAAAAGACGCTTACTCCTTGGAAGGAAAGTTATGACCAACCTAGATAGCATACTCAAAAGCAGAGACATCACTTTCCCAACAAAGGTTCGCCTTGTCAAGGCTATGGTCTTTCCTGTGGTCATGTATGGATGTGAGAGCTGGACTGTGAAGAAGGCTGAGCGCCGAAGAATTGATGCTTTTGAACTGTGGTGTTGGAGAAGACTCTTGAGAGTCCCTTGGCCTGCAAGGAGATCCAACCTTCCCATTCTGAAGGAGATCAGCCCGGGGATTTCTTTGGAAGGAATGATGCTAAAGCTGAAACTCCAGTATTTTGGCCACCTCATGTGAAGAGTTGACTCACTGGAGAAGACTCTGATGCTGGGAGGGATTGGGGGCAGGAGGAGAAGGGGACAACAGAGGATGAGGTGGCTGGATGGCATCACTGACTCGATGAATGTGGGTCTGAGTGACCTCCGAGAGCTGGTGATGGATAGTGAGGCCTGGCGTGCTGCAGTTCATGGGGTCGCAAAGAGTCGGACACGACTGAGCGACTGATCTGATCTGATCTGATCTGAACCAAAAGTTGCAAGAATAATTCATAGAACTCCCATATCCCTTTCACCCAGACCCATCGATGGTCACGTGATGCCCCATTTCCTTACCTCTTCTTCCTTCTTTTCTTTCTCTTTCTCCCTTCCTTCCTTTCTATATGGCACATATCATATATTTATATGTATCGCTTTTAGTTTATATGTCATTATTTACAAACCGCCATGTACAAATTTGTGTCTGCTTAACTATTTGAGAGTAAATCACAGACCTGATGGAGAAGGAAATGGCAACCCACTCCAGTATATCTTGCCTGGAGAATCCCGTGGGCGGAGGAGCCTGGTGGGCTACGGTCCACGGGGTCGCAAAGAGTCGGACACGACTGAGCGACTTCACTTCACTTCACTTCACAGACCTGATGCTCTTTACTCCTAAATACTTCACTGTCTGTTTCTAAGAATAAGAACATTCATTTACATAACTATAGTACAATCAACATTGAGACGATAATGTTATCTAATCTGCAAATGTTCAAATATCACCAATTGTCCCAATAATATTTGTTTAGCAATTTTTTTTTTTTTGGCCCAGAATCCAATCTGGAATCATGTACTATATTTACTTTTCATGTCTCTTTAGTTTCCTTTGATCCAGAACAGTTTCTCAGCCTTTATTTGTCTTTCTTTTGTAAAAAACTGTTTTATTTATTCATTCATTTTTGGCTGTGCTTCTCTCTGCGGTGGCTTCTTTTGTTGCAGAGCCCAGGCTCGTAGTGGTGGGGTACAGGCTCAGTTGCTCTGCGGCGTGTGGGATCTTCCCAGACAGGGGATTGAGCCCGCATCTTCTGCATGGGCAGGCGGAGGATTCTCTACCACGGAGCCACCAGGGAAGCCCCTATTTGTCTTTCCTGGGAGAAGTCCGGGCCAATATTTCACAAAGCGTCCCCCAGTTTGGTGTTTCCTCCTGATTGACTCAGATAATGCCTTCTAACAAAAATTCCTCTGCAGTGGAGTTGTGTCTTTCTCCAGAGACCTCATCAAGAAGCGCTGGATGTGAATTTGTCCCATTATTGGTGATGTTAACTTTTATCTCTTGACTAGAATGGTGTCCCGGTTTCTCCACGTAATGTTATGATTTTCCCCTTTGTAATCAGTAAATAATTTGTACAGTGAGACTCCTCTCCCATCATGCAAATATCCCCTGCCTCACCTAGTGTCCCCCGACGGGGTTTAGTGTGCTTTGATGACTCTTGCTCAAATCGATTGTTCCTGCCATGGCTGCAAAGGGTATCTCCTCACTCCAGTCATCCACTCTACGTTGATTAGTTGGCATTCTATTGAAAGGATGTGGTTTCTTCTTGTGGGCCCTTTTCACTTAGAAAGTATTAATACCTATTTCAGCATCTCAGTCTAGGGCCAGCACTAACCACCTAGAGACTCCACGGATAAGGGCACAGCCGTCAGCAAGGCTACCTTACTTCGGAGGCCAGCCGCACTTTAGGGTTCACCAGGTCACCATTCTGACCAACTGACTTACTGCAAACTGGGGAGGCTCCCACGGTCCCCTTGGCTTGGTAACTTGCTTGGATGACCCCTATCCCTCAGGAGCATGCCCTCGTGATCACAGTCGGGTATAGAGCATCTTAAGCAGGGCCAGCCCCACGGAGAGACATCTGGGAGCGTCTTCTCCCGACAGGTCTCCAGGGGCATCTGCTTGCTGCCAGGCCCCATGCCGAGTGGGGAGAGACCCGCAGCCTGCCTGTGCGAGGCAGGGCAGACCCCCCAGCCAAGGTGATCGGCCTTGCAGAGATGCAGCGTCACGAACGATGTGGTGGGTCCCCAGCAGGATCCAAACCCCAGGGCACACGGTTGTGGAGAGGGAGGCTACCCTGCCGGGCTGTGCCCCTAAGTGTGCACCTCGTTCTCTGGGCCGTGCGGGAGCAGAGCCTGGGACAGGGAATGAGCAGAGGCTTCTGTACGTGGTGGGAGTGGATCACAGGGAGAGGCTGGAGACTGCAGGAGCTTTCAGAGAAGAGGCAGGAGACCCGCTGAGGAGGGAGCTGTGGGCGTGGGGAGCAAGCATGGATCGGTGGGAGCAGAGAGGCTGCAGGGGGGTGGGCATCAGGGACCCCCATGAGGGCTCTGAGCACCCTCTCCCACTCCAGGTCCCACCAGTGAGAAGCCCGGTCATCGGCATCAATCTTAGAGGCCAGGGTGCCTCCTCTTCCTGCCCTACCTGGTTGCCAGTCTCCCCAGACAGGGGAAGCCTAAAGAAATCCACTCGTGAAAACCAAAAACAAAGAAAAATTCTGAAACTAGGTCAGATGCAGTGTAGCTGATTTACAGAGTTAATAATAACTCCGCCGTGCGCACATCCTTCATTAATGTGGTGTTTTTGCCAGGTTTGGGGTATCAGAATCATGCTGGTTGCATAAAAGGAATTTGGAAGCTTTGCTTATTACTCTCCCGTTGAAATGCTTTAAATAACATTGGCGTTATCATATCTCTATGGTTTGGGTTGGACCTGGTGATTTTTTTTCTTTTCTTTTCTTTCTTTCCCCTCCCTTTTTAATAGCGTCTTTATTAAGCTGTTCCTGTGAAACCATCAGCACAAGCAACATGACAGTCCCGTCGTCCCCGCCTCAAGTTTCCTTGTGCCCCTTTGCAGTCCATCTTCCCCCCAACGCTGCCCCTAGGCAACCCTGACCTGCTTTCTGCTAGTTTAAATGAGTTTGCATGAGTTTGAATAAACTCCGGGAGTTGGTGAAGGACAGGGAGGCCTGGTGTGGTGCAGCCAATGGGGTAGCAAAGAGTCAGACACGACTGAGCGACGGAACAACCAGACATTCAGGTATGAGTCGGAGGTTGGGTTGTACGGTAGGGGTACATTTAACACTTTAAGAGACTGCCGAACTGTTTTCCAAAGGGGCCGTTTCACGTTACATTCTCATCAGCAGCATGCAGGGGTTCCCGTTGCTCCACACCGTCTCCAGTGTTACGTGCGGCCGGTCCTCCGCCGACTCTGAGTGGCTGAGGTTTGACAGCTCGCTGTTTCTTCTCCTGTCTTAGGCTGGGGTGCCTAACTTGGGTACTGCTGTTTCCCTGCAGAGCGGGGTGGGGAGTACCGACAGGGAAACGGGAGAGAAGCAGGAAGGAGCAAAAGCAAAGACAAGGTGAACTGCTCAGCTGCTCACAGCTGCGCGAGAGAGCAGGGGTCACTGAGCCGCGGGAAGTCCCTGGGGAGCTGAGGGGAGCCACAGCACCTGGGAGGCCGGAACGTGTGAGAGAGGGAGGCGGAGGAGCTGATCACGGAGCCTCTTCTATCGCCTGTCTCTCACGGGTCCAGATTTACCCCCTGCAGCCGGAACTCCCCTGAAAGTGCGTGCCCACTTCGGACGACTGCTGGGGAAGCCAGAAGCATCACCCCAGGGCCCAGCGCTTCCTCTGAGTCTGTAAGCTAGAGCCTCCATGCGTCCAGTAGGGCTGGACCAGGGCGTGTGGTTCTCCCTTAATTAATGGAACCGCGATGATAATGATGGTGATGGGACTGGTGGTGGTCCAAGCTTAGGCCACTGCTGGGAACACAAGAAAAGGTAGTTACCCCGACCCCTGCCCTACAGGAGCTCAAGGCGTGCTACTACCCGAGGGAGAGGAAAGACAATAAACCACTGCTTCCGATGACCTCTGGAGAAGGCAATGGCAGCCCACTCCAGTGTTCTTGCCTGGAAAATTCCATGGATGGAGGAGCCTGGTAGGCTTCAGTCCATGGGGTCGCAAAGAGTCGGACACAACTGAGCGACTTTACTCACTCAGTCCACCACGAAGGGCCATTAGCAGGTTCTAAGCGGGGCACTGGAGAAGGCAATGGCACCCCACTCCAGTACTCTTGCCTGGAAAATCCCATGGACAGAGGAGCCTGGTAGGCTGCATTCCATGGGGTCGCTAAGGTCGGACACGACTGAGCGACTTCACTTTCACTTCTCACTTTCATGCACTGGAGAAGGAAATGGCAACCCACTCCAGTGTTCTTGCCTGGAGAATCCCAGGGACGGGGGAGCCTGGTGGGCTGCCGTCTATGGGATCGCACAGAGTCGGACACGACTGAAGTGACTTAGCAGCAGCAGCAGCAGCAAGCGGGACATGATGGGAGTAGGGAAGACCCTGCGGGGAGCAAGGAGGGTCAGAGGGTGGCGCTGCAAGGGAGGGATGCAGAGCAATACGTTTGGCCCTCCTCACCTCTTAGCACTGCTGAGGCTCCACAAGGCCGACGTGGCTGCCCTGTGCCTGCCGAGTCTCCCTCCGGGCTCTCACGCTGTGCCCCCACGCAGGGTTCTCGTGGTTCCTCGGATGTGCCCTGACCCACCAATCTCCCCTTCGCACACACTGCCCTCTAGCTTGCCCTCCCTTCCCACGCCACGCCTGCTCATCCTTCCGATCTCTGTACCCCAGCTGTCGCTGACTCCAGGTCACCCCAATCACCTGCCCAAAGACCCCACGCTTCTGTCCCGCGGCAGACGCTTGGTCCGTCCCGACGCATGTAATGCACTAGCGATGAGCTGGGGGTGCCCATCTCCTCCACCAGACTGTGAGCTCCACTGAGTCTGGCAGGTTCGTCACTGTGCCCCAGAGCATGGCCCAAGTGCCTGGTGAGTACCAGGCCTGGACAGGAGAGTTGTAAAACGAACAGATGCCCGAGAGAAAAAACTATGGGGCAGAATATCCACGGGCATCCAAAACCTCTGCATCCTGAAGTGACAGGGAGGAGAGAGAGGTCACCATCTTCCTGAGAACTCTTCCCTCGGCGACAAATTGGTCTCACCCTGGAAGCCCCCAGGACTCTAGCCTGAGGACACATTTAATTCAACTGACAGATAATCCATCTCACCAGGCCTGGTGGCTGAGCGGAAGGTTCATAAGGAGAGACCCACACTGATGCGGAACGCTGTGTTCCCAACCTTGGAGCACATGGACTTCTCCTGCAGGGTTTTCATCATCTATGTGAACAAGGAATGCTTTCCACAAACCTTGCTTCGTAAACAAGTCTGTGATCAGAGGCAAACAAACAGCCCCTGTGTGGACATGTGACATCTGGAAGGCTTCATCTGGGCAGCCCCAGGGAGACCGCACAGAGAAACCACAGAGAGCTGGAAGCAAGAAACGCCCTGAGGCCTTATTTTATTGCCCCGAGGAGGGCAGTCACTGACATCGCTCTCCTCCCTCTCCTGGAAGCCCTCCTCTCATGTGGAGCTCCTGGCATACCCAGAGCTATCTGTGGGCTCCTGTGTCCGTCTGTCTCCCACTCCTGCTGCTCACAAGTTCAGTGAGGTCAAGGGCAGAGCTTGCTCACCCATTGTTTTCCCCCGGAGCTCAGAGCTTGGCACAGAGTTGGCTCCATCGGTCTCTGCTGGTTGGATAAGCAAAGGTGAAAGATCGCTCTCTAACTGCGAATGGAGAGGGCAGAGGGGCTGCGATCGGGCTCACGCACCAGAAAGGTAAAGCTGAGAGCCTAGTAGTGGGAAGCAGCGGAGGCTGTAGGGATTGTGAGCCTCTGGATCAAGCCATACCTGAAGCCTTTGTCATCACTGGCGTTTTCAGCCACTTGTATCAGAATATTTCCTTTTTCCTTTAACCCAGGTCCACACAAAGACTTTTACATAAACATTCATAGCATCCTTATTCATAATAACTAAAAACTGGAAATAACCTAAGTGTCCATCAACAGGTGAATGAATAAACCAATGGAGATGTATACCCACCAACAACTTTATGTGATAGACTGCTACTCGGCAACTCAGGAATAAGAGGAGCAAACTACCGACACATGCAATGATACTGAAGAATAGTGTAAACATTATACTGGGCTTGTAACCCAGACTCAGAGGGTGACATAGTGTGTGATTTCATTTACAGGAATCTGTAGAATGGCTTAACAAAACAGTGATGAAAGGATTCAGATCAGTGGCTGCCTTGGTGAAGGTGGGAGTTGACTGGAAAAGGACATGAAGGAATTTTCGGAGGAGCTGGAAATGTTTTATATCTCCATCTGGTTGGTAGTTACACACATGTACACATATGTAAGAGCCAGGAAGCTGTACATTGAAAATATATTCATTTTACTGTGTGTAAATTATACCTTAAATTTTCTTATGAAGATTGGATTAGATTCTCTCTGAAATCTTTCTAATTTTCTTGAGTTTAGGGATTTCGGGGCAGAGTACAGCTAATTACTCATTTCTCTGGGCTCCTTTGGAGGCAGGGCCCTGTAGCTAGAAAGACAGAGGCCCAGAGAGACAGAGACAGAAAGACAGAGACCCAGAGACAGACAGAGACCCAGAGAGACAGAGACAGAGAGATAGAGACTCAGAGAGAGACAGAGATAGAGACCCAGAGAGACAGAGACAGAAAGAGACAGAAAGACATAGACCCAGAGACAGACAGAGACCCAGAGAGAGACAGACAGAGAGACAGAGACCCAGAGAGAGACAGAGACCCAGAGAGACAGAGACCCAGAGAGACAGAGACCCAGAGAGAGACAGAGACCCAGAGAGACAGAGAGATAGAAACCCAGAGAGACAGAGACCCAGAGAGACAGAGAGATAGAAACCCAGAGAGACAGAGACCCAGAGAGATAGACAGAGAGACAGAGACCCAGAGAGACAGAGATGCAGAGAGACAGAGACCCAGAGAGACAGACAGAGAGACAGAGACCCAGAGAGACAGAGACCCAGAGAGAGACAGAGACCCAGAGAGACAGACAGAGAGACAGAGACCCAGAGAGACAGAGACCCAGAGAGACAGAGACCCAGAGAGACAGACAGAGAGACAGAGACCCAGAGAGACAGAGACTCAGAGACAGAGACCCAGAGAGACAGACAGAGAGACAGAGACCCAGAGAGACAGAGACTCAGAGACAGAGACCCAGAGAGACAGAGACCCAGAGAGACAGAGACACAGAGAGACAGAGACCCAGAGAGACAGAGACGCAGAGAGACAGAGACCCAGAGAGACAGACAGAGAGACAGAGACCCAGAGAGAGACAGAGACCCAGAGAGAGACAGACAGACAGACAGAGACCCAGAGAGACAGAGACCCAGAGAGACAGAGGCGCAGAGAGACAGAGACCCAGAGAGAGACAGAGATGCAGAGAGACAGAGACCCAAAGAGACAGACAGACAGAGACACAGAGACCCAGAGACCCAGACAGAGAGACAGAGACCCAGAGAGAGACAGAGACCCAGAGAGAGACAGAGACCCAGAGAGACAGAGACCCAGAGAGACAGACAGAGAGACAGAGACCCAGAGACCCAGAGAGAGACAGAGACCCAGAGAGACAGAGATGAGGGAGCACAGGTCGCGGCCTGCTGTGCCCCCACTGGGCTCTGGGCTCCCTGTGAGGTTCCCTGGACCTCCTCGACCTCCCGCTGCACCCGCCCTCTGCAGGCGGCCCTCCGCACAGCCCAGAAGGGGCCCTGTGCTGTGTGCTCACTCCTTCCACGCCTGCCGGCCGCCCCCAAGCACCAGGAGCGTCCGGAGGCCAGCACCTCATCACCAGGCTCGTCGTCCAGATGCCACGCTTGGCCCTGGCAGGCCTGAATCAGTTGGTTGAGTCCATTTGTTAGTTCATTTTTCCTGCCAGGAAGCCTCCAAGGGTGCTGCAAGGCAGCCCCGCCCTCTGGTTGTGTCTGGGACGATGCCCCCAGCCCGGGACCCCTGTTGGTTGGCTCCTGCTCGTGGGGCTGGGAGACACCAGTGTGGGTGCCATCTGCACCTCCAGGCACTGTGCTATCACACAGGACAGGCGCAGCGCTGAAGCCAGGAAACACAGGTCGGAAACTGAAGGAGGGGAACCCTGTGTGCCAAGCAAAGCATGTGGATCCCACACAGGAAAACCAGTCAGCCGTGGACCTCGAGGCCTCTGGAGACCAGAGTTCACAGAGTTCAGACTGAACCGAGCAAAGGTGTGGGAGGACCAGGGCCTGGTGTGCTGGAGAGACCAGGCGTGGGCCTGGTATGTGTGTTACACAATTTTCCAGGGGCGTTGAACTTGAGCCAAGTGACCAAAACCAAGATCCTCTTGCCTCCGCCTTCCCTGCAGGCGTGCAGAGGGCCCGGGGTCCCAGCTGCATGGATTAAGTCCTAAGTCATCACAGAAGAAGTGATATGTCAGGCTTAGGGTCGGCAGCAAGTCTGGGTCGTGCCAGACCTTCTCTCATCCCCTGCCAAGACAGCTTCTCTTGAGGAGAGCCCTAACCACAGGCTGGCCGTGCCTCGGTTCAGTGCCTGGGATGGCGGGGCCCACAGCCTCTCCAGGGCCCTGAGATTGGGGACTTTTCCATCACTGAGTTCCCAGACACCCAGCCCGAAGCCCTAGACCTTTAGGAATGTGTTGTGCCTGGGTCCCAGGGGTGGGGCTCCTGAGGTCTGAGTTCCCTTCCGCTCCCTCAGGATGGGATGTGGTCCTGAGTGTGGGTGGAGGAATTCGCCAGCCTGGTTCTTATTTGCATGTTTGTCCAGCCTCAGGCAAGAAGGCAGGTCAGGACTCCGTGTCCTTTTAACAGGAGCTGTGCTGGGGGTCTCAGTCTGCAAGGAGGGCCTTCTCTGAAGACATGGGGAGGAGACAGGGCTGTTTTGCTTCTCCTCCCACCTGCCTGTGTTTTCCAGGCCTCTGCGTGAACAGCTGTCTTGGGGGTAGATAAAACCTTATTTCTGAGTGGGTTCTGGTCCACCATCACTGTGTGACTGAGCACCACTTGCCAACTTGGAGCCTCTCCCAGCTTGGTGACTGAGGGACCTCTGAGCCCCAAACCCACCAGACCTGTGAAGGAAATCACTGCTTTCCCCACTTGTCAGAAGCAAAAGACAAGAATGGATCGCATGGTTTCTCCGGGGTTGGGGATAACTGGCCTGATGGTCACCCCTCTCCCTAGGCTGTAGAGGGCGAAATCCGAGTTTACACCCAAAGCTGTTGGAACCTGCCCAGGTTCCACGTCTGCATCCTAGCATCCATTTGGCCCTGGCACCCTCTGCCCCTCAGGTGTGTCCTCCCTCTGCAGCGCTGGCTGCCATGGCCGGTGCTTGCACGCAGGGGGCTCTGGGTGCCCCCGGACCTGTGCCGATGTGTGTGTGATCACATCAAAAGATGGGAAGACAGGAGCACAGAGAGTTTGCACAGCAGGGCTCTGGGGCTGCACTCTCAGCTGTGCCCTGTCGCTGGCAGGTGTGTTTCTGTGTGTAGGGACGTGTGTGTATGCTGGAGTATGCGTTGGTATGTCTGTTGGTGTGTGTGTGTGTGTGTGTGTGTGTGTGTGTGTGTGTGTGTGTCCATGTGAGGAGTATACGAGCTACTGCATGTCAGGCCCTGGACCTGGAACAGATTAAGTTCTCAATAAATGTGGCTCATTATGGAGGCCTGGGCTGCCTTCTGTGTTGTTTTTTTTTTTTAACCTTATTTTCTTTACTGAGGTGCTGCTGCTGCTGCTGCTAAGTCGCTTCAGTCGTGTCCGACTCTGTGTGACCCCATAGACGGCAGCCCACCAGACTCCTCCATCCCTGGGATTCTCCAGGCAAGAACACTAGAGTGGGTTACCATGGTGCAGCATTCAGTAAAGGCCAGTCTTAGTTGAGAGATTCACCAGTTTTTGCACGTGAATACACGTGCATGGACTTCCCTGGTGGCTCAGATGGTAAAGCATCTACCTACAAGGCAGGAGACCCGGGTTCAATCCCTGGGTTGGGAAGATCCCCTGGAGAAGGAAATGGCAACCCATTCCAGTATTCTTGCCTGGAGAATCCCATGGACAGAGAAGCCTGGCGGGCTACATACAGTCCATGGGGCTGCAGAGACTCAAACATGACTGAACAACTAACACACACACACACTCACACGTGCACACACACATTCACACATGCACATAGCCACCGCTCCCACTGAGGTATGGGGCTCCTCCAGCTTCCAGAATGCCCCTCCAGCACCGACTCCCCACCTCACTGGCTCTGCCCTCACAGGTGGGGTGAGCCTGGTTCCCGACAGCACCTGAGGGGAGTCCCACGGCCTGCGCCGCCCTGGGTCTGGCGTCTTCAGGGCAGCGTACATCGCCAGTGAAATTCGTCCCCGTGGTGTTCAGAACAGCTTTTTACTGTCAAGGTGTGGTCAGGTGTTGCCACCATGGATTGATCCCTTCTCTCGCGGGGGGCCATTTGGAGGGCTGCCAGTCTGGGCCGCCAGGCATAAAGCTTCTGTGAACAAAGCTTTTGCGGACAGAGCACTGATTCCAGACGGACGTCCACCCCGGGGAGAGTTGCTGGCCGCAGGGTGCTTTTGCACCCTTGGCTCCCAGCAGATGCTGTCAGACCGTGTTCTGAAGCGGCAGGAAATTCCAAGCCAAATGGTACTTCCTGAGTGTTCCGGCTGCTCTGAGTCCATGTCCTCCACAAGCTGGTGCTGTGATGGAATCTGGGCTGCCAGGCATCTGGGAGGGACCAGCGTCTGTGAGGAGAAAGGGAGAGGGGCCAAACGGGCCAGAGGGAGACGCTGATGGGCGACGCAGGCCGACAAGGCCCCATCTGCCAGCAGGGAATCCCGGGGCCACCCTCCCGTCCCAGCAGCTGCTGCGGCAGAAACAGCGGGCCTCGCTGCACCGCCGGATGTGGGCCGCTCTGCGAGGGCCGTGGCCTCAGACAGGGCAGCTCTCTGGAGCCGAGGCAGACATCGGCGGGGCACTTGCTGGGGCTGACCAACAAGTGTCCCCGGAAGGGAGGCCTTTCGGGTCCACCACACACACTGGCCAGCAGGGCGGTTTCGGTGGGGGACGGTGGGATGGTGCCCTACTGAGATTTAGCCAGCGTCTCCATGACGGCCTGGGATGCACCTCTGCCTCCCGGTCATTCGAGTGTCCTCTTCCTTGTGGCGGCTCTGCAAGTTTTTACTCATTTTTGAAACTGGCGTGTTCTCCAGTTTCTTACTAATTTATAAAATTTCTTCGTATATTCTAGATGTGAGTTCTTATTCCCAGATATACTGCAAGCATCTTCTCTCAACCTGTTTTAAGGAATTTTTGCATACCTCAGGGTCACGAAGATATTCTATTTTTTTTTTTTTGCTGGTTGAATTATCATTTTACTGTAGATCTAAGGCTAAATTAGTATTTGTGGGTGGCATGAGGAAGGTTCATTTTTTTCCCCCATGTGGTTATATCCAACTGAGCTAATACTATTTACTAAAAAGACCCTTTCCCGCGCTGGATCCTATCACATCTTTGCTGTAAATCGGCTGATGGAATGTGTCAACTGCCCTCAAGCTCTTTCTGGGCTCGTGTTCTGGTCCCTTTGACTATTGTGCTGTCCCACCCTGTCTTACCTCCTGTGGATTTATCAAAACTCTGACATCTGGTGGTATAAGTCCTCCAGCTTTGTGTTTTTGTTTTTTTTTGAGATTGGTCTGACCTACTGAATGTCCATATAAATTTTAAAAGCGTCATGCCAATTTCCTCAAAAATGCCTATTGGGATGCTGAATGGGTAGTCACTGAACACAGATCTTCCTCACTTTAAACTGAAATTACCTCCTGATAACCCATTGCGGAAAGTATGGTTAAGGTGAAAGTGCATTTAACACAGCTAACCTGCTACTTGATGCTTTTGAACTGTGGTGTTGGAGAAGACTCTTGAGAGTCCCTTGGACTGCAAGGAGATCCAACCAGTCCATCCTAAAGGAGATCAGTCCTGGGTGTTCACTGGAAGGACTGATGCTGAAGCTGAAACTCCAGTACTTTGGCCACCTCACTGGAAAAGACTCTGATGCTGGGAGGGATTGGGGGCAAGAGGAGAAGGGGACGACAGAGGATGAGATGGCTGGATGGCATCACCGACTCGATGGACATGAGTCTGGGTGAACTCTGGGAGTTGCTGATGGACAGGAAGGCCTGGCGTGCTGGGATTCATGGGGTCGCAAAGAGTCGGACATGACTGAGCGACTGAACCGAACTGAACCTGCTGAATAGCATCATGTAGCCTAGCCTACTGTACACATGCTCAGAACACTTACATTAGCCTGCGGTTGGGCAAAGTCATCACACAAACCCTCTTTTATGATAATATTTCATGTAATTTATTGAATACTACACTGAAAGCGAAGAACAGAAGGGTGGTGAGTGTATGGGTTGTTCGCCCTCCCGATCGCGGGGCTCACCAGGAACTGTAGCTGTCACTGCCCAGCGTCACGAGAGAAGACGGTAACCAGGTCACGCCTGCAAAGAGATCAAAGTTCAGGTTTTTCTACTGAATGTGTGTTGCTTTCACAGCATCGTAAAACTCAGCATCAGAAAACTAACATCATGGCATTTGGTCCAATCACTTCATGGAAAATGGAAGGGGGAAAAAGTGGAAGCAGTGACAGATTTTCTTTTCTTGAGCTCCAAAATCACTGCAGATGGTGACTACAGCCATGAGATGAGAAGATGCTCGCGCCTTGAAAGGGAAGCCATGACAAACCTGGACAGTGTATTAAAAAACAGAGACGTCACTTTGCTGACAAAGGTCCATACAGTCGAAGCTATGATTTTTCCAGTAGTCATACATGGATGCGAGAGTTGGACCACAAAGAAGACTGAGTGCCGAAGAATTGATGTTTTCCAATTGTGTTGGAGAAGACTCTTGAGAGTCCCTTGGACTGCAAGGAGATGAAGCCAGCCCATCCTAAAGGAAATCAGTCCTGAATATTCATTGGAAGGGCTGATGTTGAAGCTGAAGCTACAATATTTTGGCCACTTGATGTGAAGAGACAACTCATTGGAAAAGACCTGGATTTTGGAAAGATTAAAGGCAGGAGGTGAAGGGGGCAACAGAGGATGAGATGGATATAGCATCATTGACATAAATCTGAGCAAACTCTGGGAGACAGTGAAGGACAGGGAAGCCTGGTGTGCTGCAGTCCATCAGGTCATAAAGAGTCAGACAAGACTTACTGACTGAACAACGAAAGTCCAAAAAATCCTCAGTCAGGACCGTCTATCTGGGGAGAATTGACATCTTAATGCTCAAAATTCTCCAAGCCAGGCTTCAGCAATACATGAACCGTGAACTCCCAGACGTTCAAGCTGGTTTTAGAAAAGGCAGAAGAACCATCAAATTGCCAACATCCTCTGGATCATGGAAAAAGCAAAAGAGTTCCAGAAAAACATCTATTTCTGCTTTATTGACTATACCAAAGCCTTTGACTGTGTGGATCACAATAAACTGTGGAAAATTCTGAAAGAGATGGGAATCCCAGACCACCTTACCTGCCTCTTGAGAAACCTATATGCAGATCAGGAAGCAACAGTTAGAACTGGACATGGAACAACAGACTGGTTCCAAATAGGAAAAGGAGTATGTCAAGTCTGTATATTGTCACCCTGCTTATTTAACTTCTATGCAGAGTACATCATGAGAAACACTGGGCTGGAAGAAGCACAAGCTGGAATCAAGATTGCGGGGAGAAATATCAATAACCTCAGATATGCAGATGACACCATCCTTATGGCAGAAAGTGAAGAGGAACTCAAAAGCCTCTTGATGAAAGTGAAAGTGGAGAGTGAAAAAGTTGGCTTAAAGCTCAACATTCAGAAAACGAACATCATGGCATCCGGTCCCATCACTTCATGGGAAATAGATGGGGAAACAGTGGAAATAGTGTCAGACTTTATTGTTTTGGGCTCCAAAATCACTGCAGATGGCGACTGCAGCCATGAAATTAAAAGACGCTTACTCCTTGGAAGAAAAGTTATGACCAACCTAGGTAGCATATTGAAAAGCAGAGACATCACTTTGCCAACAAAGGTTCGTCTAGTCAAGGCTATGGTTTTTCCTGTGGTCATGTATGGATGTGAGAGCTGGACTGTGAAGAAGGCTGAGCGCCGAAGAATTGATGCTTTTGAACTGTGGTGTTGGAGAAGACTCTTGAGAGTCCCTTGGACTGCAAGGAGATCCAACCAGTCCATTTTGAAGGAGATCAGCTCTGGGATTTCTTTGGAAGGAATGATGCTCAAGCTGAAACTCCAGTATTTTGGCCACCTCATGCGAAGAGTTGACTCATTGGCAAAGACTCTGATGCTGGGAGGGATTGTGGGCAGGAGGAGAAGGGGACGACAGAGGATGAGATGGCTGGATGGCATCACCGACTCGATGGACATGAGTCTGAGTGAACTCTGGGAGTTGGTGATGGACAGGGAGGCCTGGCGTGCTGGGATTCATGGGGTCGCAAAGAGTCAGACATGACTGAGCGACTGAACCGACCAAACCAACCAACATCTTAATAATATTAAGTTGACCAGTTAGTGAATATGGCATTGCCCTCAACTTATTTAGTCGTTTTGTAGTTTCTCTGGGACCCTCAGTGACTCAGGTGGTAAAGAATCTGCCTGCAATGCGGGAGGCCTGGATTCAATCCCTGGGGTGGGAAGATCCCCTGGAGAAGGAACCAGTACCTACTCCAGTATTCTAGCCTGGAGAACTCCATGCACAGAGGAGTCTGGCAGGCTGCAGCCCACAGGGTCGCAAAGAGTCAGACGTGACTGAGCAGTATCTCTGCAGCGTTTATTAGTTTTTAGCGTTGGGTCTTTCACGTCTTTAATCAGATTTATTCATAAGATTTGATGATTCTTGACATTATTATAAATGACTTAAAAATTTTTCATTATCTAGATGTTGCTGCTGCTGCTAAGTCACTTCAGTCGCGTCCGACTCTGTGCGACTGCATAGACGGCAGCCCACCAGGATCCCTTGTCCCTGGGATTCTCCAGGCAAGAACACTGGAGTGGTTTGCCATTTCCTCCTCCAGTGCATGAAAGTGAAAAGTGAAAGTGAAGTCACTCAGTCATGTCCAACTCTCAGCAACCCCATGGACTGCAGCCTACGAGGCTCCTCCATCCATGGGATTTTCCAGGCAAGAGTACTAGATGTTGCTAGTTTATAAGAATTCAATTAATTTTTGTACATTGATTATATCCAGCAACCTTGTTAAACTTACTGATTCATTCTAATATTTTGTAGATTATTTTGGATTTTTCCATGCACAGGTTTCTCGTCTGAAGTAATGACCGTTTGTATATTTCCATTCCAATCCTTGTTTGTTTTATTTTTACTTTTTGGCTTATTGAGATGACTGGATCCTCCCATACAGTCTTGAGCAGAAATGTCAGTGACGGACATCCTTTTCTTGATCCTAGGAGATTCTTAGGAGAAGAGCACTCAGTGTTTCACCAGCAATGATGTTAGCTCTGTGTGTGCACGTGTGTGTGTGTGTCTGTACGTGTGTGTCTGTCAGTACATGTCTCTGTGTTTGTCAGATACCTTTTATCAGATTAAGGCAGTTTTCTTGGATACCATTTGTTCCTTAGAGTTTTTATCATGACTAGGTATCAACTTTTCACAAATATTTTCTCTCTCTGTTGATGTTTGCTCACTTGCAGCTGCAGCTCTAAAAGCTGGGAAGTGGTCTGTGTCTGGTCCCCGGCCGGAGGTTTCAGAGGCTGTGGTGCCCTCGCGGGGACCGGATGAGATAGCTGTGGGGGTGGGGGGCAGTGTGGAGCCCTGCAGAGACATGGCAGTGACACGCGTGCTCACCCACCTCAGTCCTTGTGATCTCCTGCCCTGCTCATTCCCAGCAAGGCCTTGGGCTCTGTTTTCTGAAAGAAAATTAATCCCTTTGCACGATCCTGTGCCAGGCACTCTTGCTGGTCGTCATGGGGGACACGCGACCCTGGTGCTGACCACCTGGGGCCCGCAGGGTTCCCGTGTGTCATGCCTTCGAGCAGCTCCTGCTGCTGCTGCTGCTGCTAAGTCGCTTCAATTGTGTCCGACTCTATGCGACCCCACAGATGGCAGCCCACCAGGCTCCCTCGTCCTTGGGATTCTCCAGGCAAGAACACTGGAGTGGGTTGCCATTTCCTTCTCCAATGCATGAAAGTGAAAAGTGAAAGTGAAGTCGCTCAGTCGTATCTGACTCTTCGAGACCCTATGGACTGCAGCCTACCAGGCTCCTCCGTTCATGGGAGTTTCCAGGCGAGAGTACTGTGCAGCTCCTAGGAGCCTGATTTAGGCCAGGAGCAGGGCTGGCCCGCGTCTCTCTCTTCTGCCCCCACAGCATCCCCCTGCCCGACCAGAGGCCCTCGGGGGCAGTCAGACGGTGCCTGAGCAGGCAGAGAGCCATGGAAAATGCTCCAGCTGATCCCACCCTCAGCATTTCATCCCCTGCCCAGTTGTCTTGTGGAGTCTCGGCCTTCCCAGTGCGGTCTGGGAAGACTCAGAGGGCTTCCTTCCAGAGCCCCAAGAAGCCAAGAACAGGAGCTGCCCCAGGCCATTCCCATCCCTGGGTATCCTTTCAAAGGATTTCTGCATGGATGAGAGAGACTGTGGCCTGTGGGCAGTCAGGGGAGACTTTCGTTGTTTCAAATTTCTGGGTTGGCTCATATGTTCAGACTCTGCAGTTCCCACACTAGAGGCTTCAATCCGCTGGGAGTAAAAGTCTTGCCTGCAAGAAACGGCCACTGCATCTGTTGCTCTACTGCCACTGCTCAGGCCCCCTCCCTGTGTTCCGTGGCAAGTCTCTGCCACCGTTCCCTGCCCCACCACCCAACCCCAGACTAGCGTGGAGTCAGAAACCTGTAGCTCACAAGCGTTAGGAACAAATGGCAAACCAGCCCAATCCTGAAAAGAGGGGACATTTGTTGGTTCACAGATCTGAAACTTCGAGTGGGAAATGACTTCAGGGGTGGCTGTGTCCGGACGCCCCAACACTACTCTCATGAGTGTGACCCCCTCTGCCTTCGGCTCCAGTTTCTCCTGCGCGGGTTTATTCTCAGGCTTTCTCTTTGCCCTGGCAAGGGAGGCCTGGCACACATCCTGCCAGCTTAGCAGCTCCTGTGGAAATGCAACACCCTGTTTAACAGAAGAGGCAAAAAAGGGCAAAAATCCCAGGAAAGGCTCTCATTGGCTCAGACCAATTCATATCGCCTGTATTGCGAATCAGCTTCACTGCGAACAGAGAATGTGGGAAGGGTGAATCCTGAGAGGGAAAGAGGATTTGCTACCAGAATTAAATGTACCAGGCATCAAATGTACCACGTCTGTGCTCACACGTTTTCCTTTCCGGACCGTTGTGCTCTTTCCCATGATTAATGTGTCCATTCTTCTGATCCTCACCTACCTGGAAACCCAGACTTCCAGACACACTGACCCCTCCCTTCTTTAAATTCACCATGTGCCAGTAATCTACATTTGATTTTGTTTTAAAACGTTTATAATTTGACTTTCTTCTCATTATACCACAATACCACTTGTTCACCGAAATAAATCAGAAAATGCAAAGATGAAATTCCATTACCTCTGGGGAGGTGACTCTGTGCCCAGGCCTGGAGTTTGAGGCAACGTTTCAGACAGGAGAGGGGCAGAGCCAGGCGTGTTTCAGGGCCAGGGACCAGCACACGCAAAGATGCAGGGGCTGGAGGAAGTGAGCAGCTTGGCAGGTAGGAGTGGAGTGCGAGGGTCAGGGGGCAGAGGGGGACAGGAACCTGCTGGGGAATTTTATCCGGGAGGCGGCGTGCTCTGGCTGGCATTCAGGACCGCTCTCTTGGCTGAGGTGAAGGCAGAGGTGATGCTGGCTCTGCCCAAGGTGGTAGCCATGGAGACGGAGAGGCTCGGGGCGATTGGAGCCGGGGGAGTGGTGGGGGAGAGGCCTGAGTGAGTGCTGGGTTCTGGCTCAGGCCACTGTGTGGATGGGGAAGATGCACCAGCCGCTCTCTCCTAGATGGGCCCAGGGTGGGTTTGCACTCCTGTCTGCACACGCTGCATGGAGCTGCTTTGATGGGGGCTCCTTCCCCTCAACTGAGCATCCTTCCGAATCCATAGCATATCTTCATGGCGTCCTTGGCAGCGCCTGGACTGCTGTGAGTTTTTAACCAGTGATCCATGGATGGATGCTGTGAGCTTTTAACCAGTGATCCATGGATGGATACTAAAGTTGTTTCTGTCCTGCCCATTTAGTATCTGACCAGCGGCCAGCTTGCTCTGGGTCTCCATTATCTGCCCCTGTGTCTCATCTACAGTTCTCTCAAGTCAAGGAGCTGACCCCTCCTGGCTCCTCTCCTCAGTGGCTTGCCTTTTGGCCACTAGACGGCGCGATTGCATAGCATCCCCCGGAGGCTCCAGCCCCAACTCCAGTCTCAGGGCCGAGAGCTCAGCAGGGCACCCAACCTCCCAGCTCTGACCTCACCCGCAGCAGGACTGCACAGCCTTGCGCCGAGACCCCTGTGTGGACGGACCTCACGTTCTCAGTGCCCACAGAATTGCCCTGGGGGCAGCGATCTGCTTGCAAGTGGGTGTTTCCACGCGTCCTTCCCTGCAGGAATGAGGGGCTGGCATTTTGCACAGCAGCTTCTGAAATGTGGTATCCAAATTGCTGGTGGTGCCTGGGGTGGTTTGAGGGGGTGCCAGGATCTACATTACCAAAGCTTCTTTGGTATGTTTTTAGAAAAGTAGCGGTTCGTACATCAAATCCACGATTTCACAGAAACCGTCATTATTTGGAATGAGGTGAAATTAAAAGAAAAAGCTTTGAATTTTAGTTTTATTTAGGTTTAAGGAAAAATCACAGTATGAGTAGCATACAAATAAGCCACCAACTCCACTGCACTTATGAGGTTCCAGCTACGGGTCTAGATGAGAAGGTACACTGGGCCCATGAAATCTTATGAGGGCTGGACGGAAAAGCTTAGACCTGGAGGACGAGGCTTAAACCCTTGGAGCCTAGAAGTGGAATCTTTGAACCATGGTATCTTTGTGTGATTTTCAAAAATACCATGGAAAGACAATATTTAATAAAGAATCCTTAGAGATCTTGGAATCCATGAGAATCCTGGGAGATTAGACTTAGGGGATTCTGAACTCCCAAGACCCTTGTGTGAAGGGGCTGCCTCAGGAAATGGCAGAGTCAAAAGGGACACTCGGGGACTTGCAGGAAGCCTGCTGAATGGGGGCCCTGGAGGCTCGAAGCCCACCTGAGTCTCACCCTTCCCTGCTCCCTGGGTCCCCCTGTATGCCGAGGCGCTCAGGGCTTCCAACATGTTCGATCAGGAAGATCCCCTGGCGGAGGGCATGGCAACCCACTCCAGAGGAGCCTGGCGGGCTACAGTCCATGGGGTCATGGAGTCAGACACGACTGAGTGACTGAGCATGTCTCATATTCAGAGGCAAATGAGTGATCTGTGTAAACACATGTCCCCCCCACGAGTCACGTGTGCTTCCTGTAGAATGCTGCAGCCTCCAGGGCGGTGCTGATGGTGGGATCTGAGGCAGTGTGGCCCGTCGGTGAGGACAGTGTCTGGAGGGCCCAGTGTCTTTGAGTGTCCTTCAAATCCCTGTCTGCTTAGAGCCCCGTTTCTGCTCTTCGTTCTCACCTGGAAATGAGGTATCTGGATTGGGGACCGCAGAGATTGGGAACCCAGAGAAGGCACCTCGCTGTTGTGTCCTTCCTGATCTCAGTGTTCAGATATCCACCTAGAGATGAAACTCACTACTTCTAGAGTCCTGGACGTTCCCAAATCTGTCCTGTCTTTCAAGACTCAACTCAGGGTCACCTCCTCTGAGAAGCCTTCTAGGATTAGCCCCCCCGCCTCCGCCAGCCATGGAGCTGAAGTTCTCCCAAGGGCCTCATCGAGGTGCCCCTCACGCGTCTCCCGGCTGCACACTCCTCTGCACTGACAGTCCCAGTGGAGTGATTATTCCCCAGTCTCTTTCGATGTCTGTCTTAGAACTAGTGACCCAGACTTTGCCAGCTCAAGGGCCCACAGGGGCTAGCTCCAAATGTGGAGAACTGCAGGGAACCAGAGGATTTACCAGAGTGGTCGTTCCTCACCCCGCCCAGTGACCTCATCAGGGAACAAGGGTTACCAGTGTTACCAAATCTTACAGGTTTCCTAGAAATCTGGATTTTTTTAAAGTAAAACCTACCATTCAAGAAACGCGGGTAATTTTTTTTTTTTTTTTTTTTACATGAAAATCTCTCCATTCAGGCTAAATCAAACACTTCAGCAGAGTAAGCCCCTGAACAAACACTCGGGGGCTTCCGTCTCAGGCCCTTGTGGACTGGGGTTGGTGTCGTCTCAGACGACAAGGAGGTTTTCAGCCGCCGTGATGGCTGCCGCCTGTTAGAGCATCTTGAACCCCATTTTCTCCAAGACTTGTCCTAGAGGTTGACGATGTCAGTCTGGAGACATGACTCCCGGATTCTTCGTCAGCCCTTCCGTCAGACCCTTGGTGTGACGTGGACCCTTCTTCCCCTTGAACCTGGGCTCTTCTGCGTGTCCAGCGGAGTCTGGCAGAAGGGACACTGGGGTGGATTCTGGGGCTCCGGCCCTGGGAACACAGCCTCTGCTCCCTGAGGAAGCCCCTGCAGCCAGTGAGGAGGAGATGGGGGGAAGCCAGGACCCTGCCCGCCCCTCCCGCTGAGCTCCCCCACAGCAGTGGGCACACACACCATCTTGGAAATGCTTCTTCCAGGGCCCCAGTTCAGCGGAGCCAGCCAACACCACCTGGATCGGGAACCACCCTTCCCCAGCACAACCCTCTGGCAGAGGAGCACCGTGGAGGTCAGCGAGGCCCCGTGGCTCGCCCCAGGAAATCCAAGGGAGACCACGCGGAGCTGGAGTTCCAGGGAGAAGGGGGCGGCCTTTGCGTCGGACTCCACCCAGCCCGCCGTCCCATCTCCCCAGACCCCCTTCCTCCTGCCCAGCCTCGGGCTCTGGGTCCGTGCTGCGGCCAGAGTCCTTCTCCAGCAGGGTTTGGGCTGCACAGGGTTCAGGCCAGATGGACTTGGGCTGAAGGGCCAGGGGCTCAGGGAGCCAGGCCTGGGGAGGCTGGGCGCCACCAGTGGAAGCCCCGAGACCCCGCAGGCCTGCTCACAGCCCCCGGGAGAGGGGCCGCGGGTGAAAGAGCTTGCACGCCGGGCTGGGAGGCCGCGAATGCCAGGGCTGTGAGCCTCACACAGACCACCCTCCACGCCACCCCCAGCTTCCTTCCCCGAAACACGACAGAGGAATAGCTCACATCCGCTGGGTGCTTGCCAGGAGCTCACGCCCCGGGAGTATCTTTCGCCTGTTAATGGATTCATCCTCTCGGCAGTCCTGACCCGGACTGTCCTGGAGTTACCCCCATTTCTCAGATGAGCACACTGAGGCCTAGAAACGGTGGGTCACTCCCCTAGGCCACACAGGGAACTGCAGAGCCAAATTTCACCCCCGGAATCCTGGCCTGGAGTCCACACCCTAAAGGACACGATGCGACCCTGGCCTCACAGCCGCGTGGCCTGGACGCAGGGCTCCATTCACCCCCATGATGGGGACCAAGAGGTTGAGGCTGGGCAGTTCTGCCAGAGGCTCCAGGCTCACAGTGGCGTCTGGACCTGAATCCAGCTGCTGGCGGGGAGTTGGAGCGGAGGAGCTACAGGGCCGGGAGACTGGCCCAGAAGGAGGGGTCTGACCCTCCCAGGAGGAGAGCGCCCCACCCCTTCAGCACAGCGTTGAGGGAGCCCAGAGGAGATGGTGCACCTGGGAAGGCACTGAGAAATCTGTTCGGTGAGACCTCCGCTCCCAGGGCGGGTCCTGCCTTACCCCTAGCTCTGGCCTGAAAGCAGAAGGCTCCAGAGGAGAAGGAACGCAGATCCTCTGACCTCGGGCTGGGAGGAGAAGTCCGTGGCCCCTCGCGAAGGCACGAGAGCTCTAACACCTTCAACCCCATGAGCAGGCCCACCTGGCCTCCTCCCCAGCCCTGCAGACGCTGCCACTGCTTACGTTCACTCGCTGGGGGAGGAGGCCCAGGCTCGGTGGGCTCCGGTCTCAGGCCCCCGCTTCCGATCCGGTTAGAGGCCAGTCCACACCCCTTTCACCGGCTTGTTTGTTTTTGTTGTTGTTCGGTCGCTCAGTCGTGTCCGACTCTCTGCGACCCCATGAGCTGCAGCACGCCAGGCCTCCTTGTCCTTCACCCTCTCCCAGAGTTTGCTCAAACTCACGTCCATCAGGCCTGTGATAACATCCAACCATCTCATCCTCTGCTGTCCCCTCTTCCTCCTGCCCTCAATCTGACTGTGGGAAAATGGATACAACGTGAACTTTATCATGTTAACCATTTTGCGCATCTGGTTCAGGGGCATTGAGCATGCTCACACTATTGTGCAGCTGTCAGCACCAGCATCTCCAGAGCTTTCTCATCTTCCCAGACTGAATCTCTGCCCCGTCAACCACCCATGCCCCATCCCCCCGCCCCTTCAGCCCCCGGGAGCCACCGCTGACTCTCTGTCTGTGGGTTCGACTGCTCTAAGGACTTCACACAGCAGGATCGTGCAGTGTTGGTCCTCGTGTGGCCAGCTGGTGTCCCCGAGCCCCGCGTCCTCGGGGCTCACTGATGCTGTAAGCATGTGTCAGAGTTTCCTCCCTTTAAAGGCTGAATAATATTCCATTGTACGGGTAGACCATGTTCTGCTTGTGCACCCTGGGGTTGCTTCCGCTTTTTGGCTATGAGTAATGCTGCTCTATGGAGAAGGCAATGGCACCCCACTCCAGTATTTTTGCCTGGAAAATCCCATGGATGGAGGAGCCTGGTGGGCTGCAGTCCATGGGGTCACGAAGAGTCGGACACGACTGAGTGACTTCACTTT
Organism: Tragelaphus eurycerus; assembly: GCA_935064755.1. Lineage (NCBI taxonomy): Eukaryota > Metazoa > Chordata > Mammalia > Artiodactyla > Bovidae > Tragelaphus > Tragelaphus eurycerus. The sequence continues at coordinate 76,296,254 of CAKXYN010000001.1, read as the reverse complement.
CACCTTTTGCTTTCACGCATTGGAGAAGGAAATGGCACCCCACTCCAGTGTTCTTGCCTGGAGAATCCCAGGGATGGGGGAGCCTGGTGGGCTGCCGTCTATAGGGTCGCACAGAGTCGGACACGACTGAAGTGACTTAGCAACTTAGCAATGCTGCTCTGAGCAAGGGTGTACAAATATCTCCTCAAGACTCTGCTGTCAGATCTTCAGGATACACATCCAGAAACAGAGTGGCTGGATCACAGGAGAATTCAGTTTTCAGTATTTTGAGGAACTGCCATCCCGTTTTCCATTCCCCCTGGGAATGCGCAAATGTTCCAGTCTCTCCACGTGCTCCCGACGATGATTTCTCTCTGGTGCCTCTTCTTCTGTTGTCCTGGTATTTCAGTAACCATCCTGATGGCTCGGACATGGCATCTCACTGATCTGCATTTCGCCGACAGTCGGTCCCGCCGAGCATCTTTCCAAGTACTCCTCGGCCATCTGAGTATCTTCTCTGGGGAGTTGTCTACTCAACTCCTGTGACCGTTTTTTAAAGTCTGGCTTTTGCTTTTCATTGTTGTTGAGTGGCAAGAGTTCTTTGTGTATGCTGGGTATTAACCCCTCATCATATGGGTGGTTTGCAAATACTTTCTCCCATTCTCGAGGTGGCCTTCCTTTTTTTTAAAACAAAAAAAAAAAAAAAAAAACCTCTGTTTCATAACCTTTTGTCTCACATGCATATAGAAGAGTGCACGGAACACAAATGCCTGAGTTGTTGAAGATGAGTGCACCCATGTGACTGACGCGGGCTCTTCCTCACCCCTGCTCCCTAACCCCTTCCCCTCCCCTTTTCCCGAGAGGTCCCCATGAGGCTGACCTGTCCCCGCTTAGGTTAGCTCTGCCTCCTTTCAGTCTCCGGACGGGGAGCAGCCCAGCATCTGTTCCTTTCTCTTTGAGGCTCTCTCTTCCCTCTTGGCCGCTCATCCCCGCACGGAGGCCCAGCTTGGTCTCCCTCACTGCTCTGGGAGGTTCCATGGACACCCCGTCCCCGGTCCCCGTCCACCTGTGACGGACGTGAGACCCAACGGCTCCCTGGAGCTGCGGCTAGCCCGGGGCCCGCTGTCCGAGCCTGCGGGGGCTGTGCATCTCGAACGCTGTCTGCCCTAAGCTTCCCCAGCAGGCTCATGAGTTAATACAAGGCGGGCGCTGCCTGCCGTCCACCTAGCCCTGTCTTCTCCACCAGCCCAGGAGGCCTCCCCATTCTCACCCCGGGGCCCGGCTCAGCGTCTGCCCCATGGGTTCTGGCTGCGAGAACCCAGGGGAAGTCCGTCTGGTTAGGGCAGGAGGTCCCGGGTGTGTGGGGCTGCAAAGTCTGTGGGGGACCCTGAGCAGGAGCTCCCAGCTTCGAGAGGGTGCTGCTGTGTGGGAATGGGGGCTCGTCGTGCCTGAGAAGCAAGCACTCCGCTGAGTGGCCCCGAAAGCATCCGCTGTCGCGGGGGCACATATGTCGCCTCCACTCCTGGTTGTCATGGACACGAAGGTGGCATCACTTCCCAGTCCCGCCAGCAGGAGCGCGTGCCCTCCCTGCCCCGTCAGTGACTCCTCTGTGTCCCCAGCCCCCTGTGAACTCAGTAAAATAACCACCTTCCTGATAAAGTCTCAGTCCCCAGGACACTGTCTCTCTCCCTCCTGAGCTGTGCTTGGAGCCGCTTGGAGGCAGACAGACCGCTCCTCTCCCCCAGGGCCTCAGATCCCACTCTCAGCTTTCAAAAAACGACCTGAAAAGTTGTAAAGGGTGAGAGACAGCCACAGCACAAAGGGCGAACATTCCAAGAGGAAAACTGAAAAGTCAGGTCTCTCTCGCAGCCCCGCACCCGCCGCCCAGCTGCCCTCCGTGCGGCTCCAACATTCCCAGTCCCTGTGTCTGTTTCCAGAAATACCGCATTCTGTCACCGACAGGAATCCTGCTTTTACATCATACAGATGGGCCTCGCTCCACACACATTCTTTACCTTGTTATTTATTTATTTTTACAGCAAAAAAAATCAAATTCAGCCAAGTAGTCTCCAAACAATACTACTTAATTTTTTTTTTCCATTTTGAGATACTTTGAGACTCACGAGAGGTTGCAAAAATAGTACAGCGAGTTCCCACAGACCTTTCCCCTGCTTCCCCCAGCTCCCCACTGTGATAACATCTTACATAATCACAGCGCATTGTCAAAACCAGGAAACTGACATGGCTGCAGTATTATTAACTCAAACTCAGACCTTATTTGGATTTCACCCGTTTTTACATGTAGCAATTGTTTTTGTTTTTGGTACATAGTTCTGTGAAATTTTATCACATGGATAGATGTTGTAACCATCAGGATATAGAACTGTTCCAACCCCCACAAAGAAATTCTCGCACATTAAACACTTTGTAATCACACCCTTTCCCAGCCCTGTGCCCAGGCAACTGCTGATGTGTTATCTCTGTAATTATATCACTCTGACAGTGTTAAATGAATGGCCTCATACAGTACGTAACTTTCTGAGGTCGGCGTTTTTTTTTTTTTTTTTTTAACTCAGAACAGAGCCTTTGAGACCCGTTTAATTTGTTGCCTGTCACAAATTCACCCCTTTTGGTTGCTCCGTACTATTCCACTCAATGGGGCTCCCAGTGCGTTTGTTCAGTCGCCTGTTGAAGGACAGCTGGGTGGTTTCCAGATTCTGGTTCTTACAAATAAAGCTGATGTGTCTGTTTGCATACAGATTTTCATATGAGCCTAAAGTCTTGGTTTTGCTAGGAGAAATACCCAGAAGTACAATTGCTGAGCTGTATGTAAGCCTAAGTTTAATGGCTAAGAAACTGCCCAGCTCTTTTCCAGATGCTATGCCTTCTTACTCCCCAGCGTGTGTGAGGGTTCTGGCTGCTTTGTGTCCTCGTCAGCCCTTGACACTGATAGTTCTTTCTTTCTTTCTTTTAAGCCATTTCAGCAGGTTTCTAGTGCTATCTAATCAGAGCCCTATGTTGCATTTCCCCAGTGGATGGTGACGCGGAACATCTTTTCTCGTGCTTATTTGCCATCCGGCTTTGGACAGCTCTGTGTTGAGAATCTTTGCCCATTTCCCAATTGAACTGTTTCTCGCTGTTGGCTTGAGAGTGTTCTCTGAGTGCTCTAGATACAAGTTCTCCTAGAGACGGGGTTGGAAGTCCTTTCTCCTGGCTGGAGGCTTGTCTTTTCATCCTGGTGGCAGAGTCTCTTGCAGAGCACACATCTTTCGTTTTGCTGAGGTCCAGTTTATCCCTTTCTTCTTCTTAAGGACTGTGCCTTTGGTGTTGCGTCCAACAGGCATTGTGTCCGGCAGGTGTTGTGTCCAGCAGGTGTCGTGTCCAGCAGTGGTAAAGAACCCGCCTGCCGGTGCAGGAGACTCAGGTTCAATCCCTGCTTGGGATCAACCTCCCGAGAAGGGCACGGCAGCCCACTTCAGCATTCTTGCCTGGAGAACCCCATGGACAGAGGAGCCTGGCGGGCTGCAGTCCACGGGGTCTGAGTCGCACACGACTGAGCACACACGCTAGACGCCTCGCGTTTCCCTCACTGCGTCTTGTGGATCGTTCCATATCCGCGTGCAAAAGGCTTCCACGGTGTGTCTCTGTGGCCACGCGTATGCCAATGTACAAATTGAGCACCGTTCACTTCACCACCCGCTGTGGGGACCGAGCCGTGAGCTATGAGTGAGGACCACAGTGAAGAACCAGGAGCAGACCTCCTCCTTGCACTGAAGCCTCACACGGCTGTGGGTGTGATTCCGGAACGTGGGTGCCTGTCCAAGCTTGAGCATCCGTGTGTCCTGGTGTCTCTGCCGGCCTTCCTGCTCCAGTGCCTGCCCATTGCTGGTATTCCCCCACCTGTCACCAACTCAGGACTTTTATCAGACGGCGGAGTCCCCCGCCCCATTTCAGGAGGGAAGGGCGGCTCTCTCTGTGGTCTCCATGGCGCTCTCTATGAGCTCCTTGTGTGTTCTTTCTGTGTCCCTTTGGTTCCTCTCTTGGGGACGCTTTCCTCCCGGGATCCTGTTCTGATTGAAGAGAGGAGCCCAGCCGTCCCCTCCGAATGGGGTGTGCACAGGGCTCCATCCCGGGGCAGCCCTCACTTGCTCACTGCTCCTGCCCTGCTGCCCTGCGTCTCTCTGCCGCCACGTGGACCCAGTGTGCCCCTCTGTGAAACGGGGATGCGAGCAGCACCTCCAAAGAGGACTGTGGGCAAGGCGTCCTCAGGAAACTCACGAGAAAGCGCTCTCGGCTCTCAGGAAGCGTCGGCTCTGTGCTCACCTGTAGCTAATAATGTGTGTTGAACGTGATCATTGGAGAAGGAAATGGCAACCCACTCCAGTGTCCTTGCCTGGAGAATCCCAGGGATGGGGGAGCCTGGTGGGCCGCCATTTCTGGGGTTGCACAGAGTCGGACACAACTGAAGCGACATAGCAGCAGCAGCAGCAGAACATGATCTTAAACGCTGTCATCACAGGACAAACCTGGCAGCCATACGTGGTGATGGGCTGATGGACGGCGTCTTGTGGCGGTGGTTACCTCGCAGTGTACACATGCCTCAAATCATCAGGTTGGATTCCTGAACCTGATACACTGCCACCTGTCCGTTATATCTTGATTTCTTTTTTTCTTAGAAAGAAGTGCTAGCCCTTCTGTTATTATTATCGTCTATGAGGACCGAGAGTTCAAACAGGTGTCTTCCTGCCCTGGACGCGGTTATCCCACCCCTGCTGGACTCTCCCAGCAGGCTGTCTGCAGACAACCACAGGTGGTCCCAGGTTGCCATGGGAAGCTCTGTGAAGGCCACATCCTGATGCTGGCTGTACAAGCCTTCCAACTGCCCCCTTCCGAGGGAGATCCCACTGGACATTGCCAGGTTCTGGGCCACGGGAAAGCGTGTCTGAAGCTTGACCAAGGACATGGTGGGGACGGGGAACCATGCAGTCACAACCAGGGAGAGGAAGTGCTTGGGCGGGGCCCCAGAAAGACTCTGGGTGAGCGGGGACTAGCTGGCTGGTCTGCGGTCTTCCTCTTGCCCCTGGCCTGCTTCTCCATGGCCTCCTGCACCTCTTACCACACGCCCGCCCCCAGAGATGAGGGAAGGGGGCCCAGAGAGGACCAACCCGGGAGGCAGCCCAGCGTCACCACCAAGAACACAGGCTCAGGCACCTTGATTTGAATCTCGGTTCTTGGCTGTGTGACCTTGAGAGAGTCTCTTAACCTGTGTGAGCCCATTTCCCCATCTGTAACAAGGATGGACGGAAGCTTGTGCTTCTTATAGCAGATGGGAAGCACCCCTCCTGGCAGGAAGATTGCCCACACAGGGGCCGTGGTGGTGCTGGCTGCTGGTGATGGGGAGGGCGGGGGTCCTAGGCCTCTGTGCCTACAGCACCCTCTACCTGGAGCCCGTTTCTGCTCCCTCCATCTGTCCAGCCCCTCCCACAGTCGGCAGCCAGCCCATAGAGGGCACACAGCCTTTTCCCCAAGCGTTCCTGTTGGGCCAGGAGATTCCCAAATGGCCCTCACGGGAGCCTGGAAATACAACGGCTGTTTCTGGCACCTGCCCCTGCTCTGCTCACGGAAGGGTGTCAGCGGGAACACCCAGGCCTCGCCAGCTCAGGGGGCCTAAGCCTCGTTCCATTGTCTGGAAATTCCTCCCCGCCCCTTCCCCAAGTGGCTGATGTCACGGGAAGCTATTGCAGTGGCCTCTTCATCACAGTGATCCTTCATCCCAAGGACCCAAGCGTCTGAGAAGTCCCGTCCTGGGGCCCTTCTAACCAGGCAGTGAGAGGTGTGGGCTTACGTCCCAGCTTCTCTGTTACACAGTTGAGTCTCCTGCCGTCTGTTGCCTGTGACGGAAGACCAGGCTCAAAGCGTAGGGGGACTGGTTGATTCCCTAACTGGCAAGCGCTGGGGTTTCAGGCATGGCTGGAGTCAGATGCGCAAATGCTGTTTGACACTGACAGATGAAGCAACGGAGGCGTATACTTCGCCTGAGGGCACACAGCAAGGCATTCCCTTCTGTCAGCTCTGATTTCCTCTGCCGCTTCATTCTCGGGCCGCCTCACCTGGGCTGATGGGAAGGTAGCCACCAGTGGCTCCAGGCTGCACTGGACCAGCAGAGAGAACGCCGACGTCCCCCAAGCGTTTCAACATAAGTGCCACCAAGGGCTGTCACTGACCACGCTTGGGACACCTGCCCATCCCTGCACGAGAATTGCTGGGAGTCTGGGCTATGAATGGTCTCTCCTGGGGCATCCACTCCCCTCTGATGCAAAGGCCAAGAGCTGCCCTGCATGGGTTGCCCAGATGGCTACACTGGGGTCAGTGTCAGAGCCGCAGTGGGGGCGTCCCTGGGAACTGGCGTCCTTGGGCCGGCTGTGCAAGACAGCAGAGGCCGCGGGCGACCAGGGAGGAAGGGGACTCTGCTGGCCCCGTGGCTGGCTTGGGTGGGGGCAGGTGGGGCAAGGGGGTGGTTCCCACCGGCCCCGCACCGCCCTCTCACACAAGCTCACCGACCCAGCACCCCTGAGCGAGCTTTAGACTCATTACCACTGGGTCTCTGGAGAGACCTTGAGAGACTTGCGTTGAAAATGCTTCCCCTAGTATCTGTTTGTTTTTTAAATGATAGGACCAGTCAATTGCTGTGGTTATTGTTGTTCAGTCACTCAGTCATGTTCAACTCTTTGTTACCCCAGGACTGCAGCGTGCCAGTTATTACCACCTCCTGGAGCTTGCTCAAACTCATGTCCATCGAGTCAGTGATGCCATCCAACCATTTCATCCTCTGCTGTCCCCTTCTCCTCCTGCCCTCAATCTTTCTCAGCATCAGGGTCTTTTCCAGTGAGTCAGCTCTTCACATCAGGTGGCCAAAGTATTGAAGTTTCAGCTTCAGCATCAGTCCTTCCAGTGAATATTCGGGTTGAATTCCTTTAGGATGGACTGGTTGGATCTCCTTGATGTCCAAAGGACTCTCAAGAGTCTTCTCCAACACCACAATTCAAAAGCATCAGTTCTTTGGCACTCAGCCTTCTTAATGGTCCAACTCCCATATCCATACATGACTACTAGAAAAATCACAGCCTTGACGAGATGGACCTTTGCTGGCAAAGTGATGTCTCTGCTTTTTAAAACACTATCTAGGTTTGACATAGCTACTCTTCCAAGGAGCAAGCGTCTTTCAATTTCGCGGCTGCGGTCACCGTCCGCATTGGTTTTGCAGCCAAAGGAAATGAAATCTGTCGCTGCTTCCACATTTTCCCCATCTGTTTGCCATGACGTGATGGGACCAGATGCCATGATCTTCGTTTTTTGAATGTTGAGTTGTAAGCCGGCTTTTTCACTCTCCTCTTTCACCCTCACGCAGGTGAACCTGTCAGTGTTCATGATAAGATACTGAAACAGTTCAGGAAGATCTCAAGCGGTTAATAAGACTTTCCTACCTGCCTGGCCCCCACAGCCGGCATGTAGGTGCCCGGCCAGGTGCCACTCGTTGGTTCTGGGCCCTCCCCTGGGGCAGGTCGTGCAGAAGCGAGGCTGGAGAAGCCTGTGCTTGCTTAGTCTGTAAGGGGCCCTGGTCTATGTGCGGATTCCTGCCCGGGGCCTGAGCCAGAGGTGTGGTTCCTAGAGGGGGGCGGGGGCAGGGGGGACTGGGAATCTGCCTCGTAACTCGGGGAATTCCCGTGGAACCACTGGCCTGGGAGCGTCTGGGAGTTTTTCCAGACCCTGAAGTTCTGGGAAAAGTGTCTGTGCCCGGAGGCCAGGATCAGCCTAAATTCCCCAAGAGCTGCTGGGTCCTCCCCTTAAGGCAACAATGCGGGAGGCATCGGGGCCAGGCTGCTGTGAGCCTGGGAGGACCCTGAGGGGCGAGGGGAGGGGCCTGGGTGGGTAGTTGGGGGAGGCTGGGCTCCCATAATCCTGATTTAGTACCTGGGGAGGGATGGGGGCTGCTCGGGCGCCCCCCACAGAGATCGTGAGACTAGCCCTGCCTTCTGGGGACTGTAGATCACGCAAATGGTTAGGACCACCGATGCCTTTACCCAATGTGGCTAATGGTGCACTTGCCAGCAGCCTGACAAGCCTGTGCAGGATAGGCTGTGGTTCGGGGGCCTGATCCTTGCCCTCTGACCACACCTGGACCCCGAGGCCCTGGGGCCAGGAGACCGAGCGCAAGGGGCATCCAGCCGCAGTTTACGGGACCGCCCAGCTCGGAACCAGCCCCCTGGCAGTGGGTGAAGCTGCGCAGCAGGGAGCAGGGCTCTGTGGCCAGCGCTGCCGCCTGGGCTCAGCCTCCGAGCATCGATACCCTGTGCCCAGCAGCCTCCTTCAGGCCCTGGAAGCGGGCTCCCGAGATGGGAACCATGGGCAGTCCCGCTTGCCATCCGAGATGACCTCCCCCAGACGTCTTCCTGGGGGCAGAGTCCACCGCAGCTCTGGATGTTAGGAATCTCTCTCTTCCTGCTTTCACCTCCACTTGACTTCTTCCCCTCCCGCCTCAGACCTGGGGCCAGGCACAGACGTCTCCTGCATCCTTGAGGAAGAGATGCATGTCTTGTCCTGACCCCAGGTCACAGCTCAGGGCATGCGGGCAGTGCATTAGGCTGGGCCGAGTGGGCCCCCCAGGCCTGCAGCAGGAAGGGAGGTGGAGAGGCACTGGGGGTGACCCTGGTCACGACCATTAGTGCCCAGCGCCTTGCCTCCACGTTCCCCTGGATAACAACGGCCTCTGCATGAACCCCTTGGAACTGGGCGCAGAACTGGGTGGGCTTGTGCCCTGGGGCTGGGGTGGGGCTGTAAGACCTTGGTTTTTAAAATCAGATTCTTAAAACTGTGTGTGATTCTCCAAGGAACAGAGGTGCTAATTTGCTTTCTCCTGTGTGCCGTGAGCCAAGCATTTCATGTGCTCTGATACGGGGTGGGGGGTTAGTGTGCCTCATGGGGCCAGCCCGCTGGGTTCAGATCCTGACTCAGGAATGTGTTTACTGTGTGACCTGGAGGCTGTTGTTGCGGTCTCATTTCTTCAAAAGAGCCCAATACCGGAGGTACTGTAGTTTCAGAGAAGGTGCTTTGCAAATAACAGAGCACCACGGGGCTTCCCTGGTGGCTCAACGGTAAAGAACCCACCTGCCAATGCAGAGACACGGGTTCCAGCCCTGAGTCGGGAAGATGCCCTGGAGGAGGAAACGGCAGCCCACTCCAGTATTCTTGCCTGGAGAATCCCATGGACAGAGGAGCCTGGTGGGCTGCAGTCCAGCAGGTTGCAAAACAGTGAGACATGACTTAGCAACTGAATGACAACCACAGAGCAACGCTGAGGGTGGTTTCCAGAAAGATGGGAGCGTTGCGGGACGTCCGAGGGACCACTTCAGAGCTGGTTCCGCATCTACAGGTGTCCTTGAGGACTCGCTCTCCCTTTTTGCTCTGCCATCTCCTTAGCAGGTCGATGGACACATTGACGGGAGGGCCCCAGGGCTACGCTGCAGCCGGGCGGTCTGGACAGGCTTCCTCGGTGCTCACGGCCGGCAGTGCTGCAGCAAGGGGGACCCCTTCCAGGGCCCCAGAGTGGGCACAGCTCAGAAATGAATGGTCTAAGGAGACACGCATGCTAACGAAGCTTGAGGCTTGTTTATTGGGAAGGGGTGCCTGGGCGGAGAGCAGGAGGATACGAGAACCCGAGAGGACTGCTCGGCCACGTGGCTCGCAGTCTCGGGTCTTATGGAAAGGGGGTTAGTTTCCAGGTCACCTTTAGTTAACCATTCTGACCCAGGGTCCTTGCTGGGGTGGGGTACACTTTGCTCAGGCAAGATGGATTCCAGCAAGAAGGATCTTGGGAGGACAGACGGACGGGCATCTCCTCTCTCCTTTGGAACTTTCCCGAATTCTTGCGGTTGATGGTGGCTTGTTAGTTCCTCATTCCTTACCAGGATGTCCTGTTGCAAGATAACAACACATGCCCGTGGTCACTCCTGGGAAGTTTCCGTCAGTGGTTCCCCTGGCAGCAGAAGCATCTGGGAAGGGAGGCAGGACCTCTTGACGGAAGGGATCGTTGAGGCTACTCCGTCAGCACCCCCGTGTGGACTGAAGGACGCATCCAGGATGAAGCGTAGTCTCCTGCCCTTGACTTTGGACTTCACCATGTGATGCCCTTTGGCCAGTGGAACGGAACAGAGGCCACAACGTGCCAGCTCCAGACGGGAACATTCAGGGACCTCGTGTGCCCTCCCTTGCCGGCTTGTGCCTTTGCCACCACCATGAGAAGAGCGATCGCAGCCGGCACACTGGTCCAAGGAGGACGAGAGGGACAAGAGACAGAACCGCCCCGGCTGCCCATGGGCCCGTGTGAGCAGACCACCCAGAAGAACCTGGCTGAGTCTGAACACCGGTCAACACACAGGCCCACGAGAGTGAACGGCTCCCGTTTCAAGGCCCTGAGGTTTGGGCTGATTTGTTACATGGCATCAGTGTGGCGTCACTGACTCATACATCCTCCAGACAGACAACTGTTTGGCAATTAGAGCAATCTTATTAACTGTCCATCTGGTTCCCCTTTATCTGAACCGCCTTTCTTGGTAAACGCATCCCCTCATTGCTGGGTCTTGGAGGAAACCAGGGAAGCCAGAGAGGCAAGGCACTGCCTCCCTCTCTCGCCTGGAAGCCACCTCTCCGGTCCTTGGTCTCAGGGACTCTGATTTTCAGCGGCAAGTGCCAGGATGCAAGGGCAGTGGAGCACTCCTTCCCACAGGCAGTGGGCTGAGACGGCGCGGGGTGGCAAAGACCTGGTTCTCGCCCCTTCCACCTTCCGTCCTGGCCCTTATCTCCTGCTGGGCCTCATTCTCCAGTCTTCCTGAAGATTCCACGAGTACCTGGCAGCCTCTCCATAAATTCTTCTTCATCCTGAAACGGCCAGGCTCCGCCTCATTGCCGGCACCCAGGAGCCCACCCGGTGCACGTGGGAAGTGTGTTTCCCTGTGGCTGTGTTTCCTTCCATGAGATCCAAAACTATGATAATAGCACCGCTTTCTCAAGCTGAACCGCAACCATCCACACAGAGGGCTCAGCACGGCCTGCACCCAGCAGACGCTCGGCGCCCACTAGCTGTCAGCACCGCGCATTCCCCCGCGTCCGGGGAGCTCCAGGGGAAGTCGAAACTACGGTTCTTGAAGCCAGATGTGTCTCTGTGTCCTTCAAAGTTACCTCAGGGAATTCCCTGGCAGTTCAGTACTCAGAACCCAGCACTTCCACTTCCACCCACCATCAACCGGTCCAATCCCGGGTGGGGAACTAAGATCCCTCACGCCGTGCAGTGCAGCCAAAATAATAATAGTAAAGTTACCCCAGAACCCCAAAGGGCTGCACCCACCTGTCAAGCAAGGCTGAAGTGATGATGGTGGAGACAAAGATGACGGTGACGGCAGCTGACATGGCATGCTGTGTTTTTACTGCCAGGCCCTGTTCTAAGTCCTTTACAAACATCTCATTTAACCCTCACAGCCAGGAGGAAGGAACGGTCATTTCCCCACTTTGCAGATGGGAACATTAAGTAAGGCGTGGAGAGCAGAGGTGGTGTGCCCAGGGTCCCATGGGCTGTAGGTAGTTGTGTTGGGGTTTGACCCCAGCTGTCCGGCTCCAGAGTCCACGGCTGGAGGATGGAGCTGCAGGGACCTCAGGAGACGCTGCACAGGGGCTGCCTCTGTGAGGGGCCCCAGAGAGAGGCCTCCTTCCCTGCGCCTAGGAGAGGCCCTGCCTCCGTGCCTGCCAGAAGCAGCAGCCCTGGGGCTTGAGGCTCGTGGTCAGAGCCATCCTTGGCGGGGAGATGTTGTTCTGGCGGGCCTGCTCCTGCCCCGCGGCCGCTGCCTGCTGTGTGTGGGGCCAGATTCACTCCGGCGGGGCAGGCAAGCAGCGCCGCCCCCCCCCCCCCCACCTCAGGGAGGCGCCCACCTGCCCCGAGGCCCTGGGCCTGACATGCTGCCGCCTGCTCTGCAGACGCAGGTTTGTGCCCAGGAAGCAGTTGGCAGCAGGCGTGACCGCTGTGGCCCAGAGGCCCGAGGTCACTTACTGGGGTCGCCCAGCTACTCGGTAGTGGAGCCTGGACACGAACGCACTTCGGCCAGCCCCAAGGCCCCACGTCCGCCAGCCCCAGGGCCCCGCGTCGGCCAGCCCCGAGGCCCCAGGCGGTCACCGGAAGGGGCATGTGGCATCCATTAGGCACACGTCTGGCCAGCAGTGACTTGGTTGTGGTTCCTCTTTCTAACAAATAATAAAGAAGCCGGTCACTGACATTTATGGAGTGTCAGTTACTGAGGGCAGGCCCTGTACGGTGACCCCATCCGATTGCCCCAGCTCCCCTCCAAGGACCGGGCCGCTTGGACGCCCGGCTGCAGAGGAGAGAACCAAGGCGCAAGGAGACGCCAAGATGGACCGGACGTGTGCTCCCCCTGCCTGCCTCGCATCCTGCACCACATTTCCTGGGGGTGGGGGGGGGCGCCCCAGCCTCCACACCCTCAGCCCTGGCCGTCTGGTCAAGACTGTCAGTCAGATGCCCTGCTCCCCTCTAGGAGGGGCCGCGACCGCCAGGGTCCACCAGTCAGATGCTCTCTCTGAGGACTCTGCCCTGAGCCCAGTGACACGTCTTTCCCTGATCCCCTCAACCTGAGCCCTGCTGATTTTGAGACTTTGATTCCAAGAAGGACCCCCGTCCCCTCAACAAGGTCAGCTGAGCTGCTGCTGTGGCTTGTGAGCTGAGCCCCAGCCAGTGGGGGGGCGCCAGAAGGTCACATGGGCCACGCTGGGACCCACACCACGTGGCCTGATGCCGAGTCCCGTCTTGGCCGCTACCTGGGCGGAGAGCTCTCAGGCTCCTGGGTCCCAGGGACCTCTCCCACAGTGTCTGGGATACGCGCATCCTCTACTGCAGAAAAAGCCACGCTGTCTTTGCCAAGGATAATGTCTTAAACCACGTACCAGTGGGTTTTCATTATCCTCCGTTTTCATTATCCTCCGTTTTCAGGCCTTCACGAACCGCGTAGACCAGATCCTGGCACACAAAGGGGTGGACGTGCCCCAGTTTCAGACACTCGCCTGAAGAGCTTTTGGCTCCGCCTCACCACCCAGGCCTCTGCTCCAACTGCCCACTCCTCTACCGCTGCTCCAAAGTGGCTGGTGGGACCGAGGCCAGCGGGACCTGCTCCAGGGGTCGGGGCGGGTGGGTCCAGCCTGGCAGAGCTTCTGTGAACCCAGGAGATCTGCCCGCTCTGTCTCCCCAGTTTGGCCATTCTCATCCCAACTCCACATTTTTATTACCCTCACGTCCCTCCCGTACAATCGTTTCCTTAATATTTTGTGTTCAGTGGACATTTACTTGTCCTTTACTTAAGGTCATTAAAAAAAAATCTCAGAAGACTTCATTCATATCGCCGCGGGAAAGGGCACTGGGACACTGTGCACAAATAGAACGCAGCAGTGCCCTGGAAGCCACGTGTGCCACAGGCCAGCCCGACTCCGCGGCTGCCCGGGGCGCCGGGCCAGTGAGGTCTGCAGGGGGTAGCGAGGTGTGCCAAGGAGTCAGCACCGCCCAAGCCGTCCTCCCGGAATGTGATTAGAGGGGCGGGTTCAAAGGGAATCAGATAAGGAGCAGTGTGTGTGTCTGTGTGTGTGTGCAAGCGCGCACTCATGTTATTTAAGACCACGTGGCATGATTCACCTTCCGGGAAGATGGGCCTTGTGTCCGGTGAAAACAGAGAGGGAAAGGGCCTTAGCCAAGGCCACACAGCGCACCAGAGAAGAGGCGCCTGGATCAGGGCATCCCATCCACATCCTCACTCTCTTGGTGGCACCTCGCGTCTTCCCTTTAAAGCATTTCGGATGCTCCCAGCAGCTCCTGCTGGACCTGGGACCACATTCTAATCTCCAGCAACCACACCCCCTTCCATCTGTTGGGGCCGGGCCGGCCTCCCCACACCCCCACACCCCCACGGCACCCAGAGCACCAGTTGGTGTAGGCTTTGCAAATACAAACTCATTTAAATGTCAGCTGGAGCAACACGAAGCTAGAAAGGCAAACAGGTGACAAAAATAGAGGTGACGACCACAGTATCCTAGACTGTCAGCGGGCGCTGCTATCCCTCTTCACCCTTCCTGAGGCAAGTAACCCTTGAACAATCAAGAGGGCTGGGCTTCCCACCTAGGGAGCACTCACCAATGTGTGCGTGTGCACGCACACACACACACACACACACACACACACACACACACACACACACACACACCTGCCCGGGACTTTGGAGGGCTCGATGGCCCATCCCACCTCGTGTTTGTATCCGCCTCACGGACTGGTTTCCAAGAAAGAATTTGTTTGCAAAAAGCAACCAGACGCCAGATCTTTGGAAACGACCTGCCTCTGACTTTTCAGCCAGCCCCCAGTTAACAAGCCAGACAGGAGGGCTCAAGTCCGTGAGCCTGGGCAGCGGTCCAGGGTCTACCTTTTGCCACCAGAAAACCTCACCCACCCCACCCCCCCACCCCCTGACTTCTCTCCTGGGCAGGGTGAGCCTTGGGGTTGATTTTAGCGTCGGTGGCACTTCTGTAAAGTCAGTGAAACTCTTTGACCACTTTGAAGAGGATCCGAGTTGAGATGTGGGCAGGGGTGGGGTTGGGGGGACACAGTCTCCCTTCCCAGCCTCCAGGGCCATGACCCCTCAAGGCCTGCACCGTCCCAGGACACCATCTGCACAGAACACCAAAGCAGGCACGCCCACGGGCTTATGCAACTACGAGGTCCTGGCCGAGGTCCTGAGGGGCCTGCACGCGGCCGCCTCGCCTTTGTGCTCAGTCCCACATCTGCACGCAAGGACCAGTGGTTTTGTTTCTTAGCAGGGATTTGGATAAAATGACGTCTCCCTCCCCTCACCACCACCACCCCCGACAGGAAGTGGCAGGGACCGAAGCTGAACAACAATAGGGCTGGAGAGAGAGGCCCCCAGAACAGGAAGGACGGATGAGATGGGAGTGAGAGGCTGTTGAAAGGGGCCTCGGGGAGAAGAGAAGGGCCGCCCATGGCAGCTGGCCGGGCAGCGCACTCCGAAGACTTGGGGACGGGGCTAGTGGTCTCCGGAACGGGGAGTAGCAATTTCAACCTGTGGCTGGGGCCCCGCTGGGAAACCCAACCCAGACGCGCGTGGCACGGTGCTAATATCCTCGGGGAGCTGGCACAGTGCAGGCTGGGCTGGGAAGCCAGCTGCCGGGGCAAGCTGGGCCAAGAGGCACGGCCTGCCTGCTGGGTCCCTGCCATGAGCCCTCTGCCCCTTGGGTTTCCCGCTCGGTGTTTGCTGGAGAATGTTCCCCGGCCAGGACTGGCTGGGCTCTGAGGTGCCACCAGGCACAGGGTCTGAGGAGGACACTCTCCCACCTACTCGCCTCAGTCTCCTCATCATCTCCAGTAATGCTGGGGGTCAGAGAAGGGCGCTGGGTGCGGAGGGCCCATCCAGGGTCACAACGTAGCCCGCAGGCCCAGCCGATGCCCTCCCTGAACCCCCGACTCGGAGGCCGCAAGCTGCGATACCTGTGTCCTCCGGGGACAAGGGTACAGCCCTGGCTGGCGCCGCGTGTTCAGCCCTAGGCCGTTCCTCCTGTCACTGATATGCAGGCCCGCATAGACCCTGGAGCCTCTGCATCCAAGTCCTTCTCCCCCTGTAATTTTATTTATTTATTTATGTATTTTTGGCTGTGCTAGATCTCCTGCGCTTTGAGGGATCTTCTCTAGCAGCAGCAAGTTGCGGTGGCCAGGCGTCTCACTGTGTCGTAGCCACGTGTTCCGGGAAACGAACTCACTCACAAGGACAGTGCAGATAGTGGAGTGCAGTTTATCACACCGGCGGGCCCGAGGCAGGGTCTCCTCTTAGCCAAGGACCCCAACCAGCATTTGTGAGACTCTTTTATACACCATGTGTACGTGTCTGAACCCACCATTCCAAATTCCTTGAGACTTACATAAACCAAGGAAAATACAATCCCAGTAACCCCATCATTCACATGCTATGTCCTCATGTGCTCAAACAGTCAAGCAATTAGCCAATAATCAATAAACCCGAGGTTACACTCAGATAGATACAGAAAAATTTAAGGCCTGTCTGGAGGAAGGGGTGATTAGTGTATGTTTTCTCTTAGGCGATGAGTAACCTAGATACGATCTTCAAGGTTCCCCTGTCTGGAGGGGGTCTTATCCTTCTGTTGTTATTTTCATAGGCGCTAAACACAGAGTTCAGAGTCCATGGAAAGGTGGCCGAGCATGATCAGCATAAACAGGCCTAAGACGGAGTCCAGGCCCTATGAATTCCTTCTTCAGCTGCAGTGGCTTCCCTTGTCACGGAGTGCAGGCTCTAGGGCTTCAGCTGCTGTGGTGCTCGGGCATAGTTGCTCAGCAGCAGGTGGGATCTTCCGGACCAGGGATTGAACCCGGGTCTCCTGCACTGCAGGCAGGTTCCTGGCCGTCTGAGTGCCCAGGGAAGCCCCAGCTGTGAACCTCTGCATGCCAGTCTGCTCATCTGCGAAGGGAGGGCTGAAGGACCGGACACATCGCTGGCAAACAGCTCTGTGCTCTGCCTCTGCACCCAGGGCAGGTGTTACTAACTGATCCAGACATCAGATTCTCCTCTTCCACGTTGGAAAATGTTGCAGATTATCAAGAAATTCTTTCTCACTGAGCCTCAGAATCCTACTGTGTCCAGAGCTCCAAGCAGCCACTCCCAGTGGGTAAGATGTGGCATTTGAGATGAAGCTGTTTGCTGTCTCCCTTATGATGTCTACAGAGCACAATTCCTGGCACAGAATTTAAGTGTCCAGAAGCTGCTCAGTGTGGGAATCCCTCTCTGTTACTCCTCACTTTTGCTTGGTCCCCTCCAAAGACAGGGAGCTCACCACTTACTTTGCTTGCCATTCTGTGCTGGACAGTTGGGATAATTAGGGAGTCCTTAGAGCTTCCTCCCCGCACCTCCCTTCCCCCTCAGATAGTCTGTAATTCTACGGCAAAGCGCTTCCTTCTTTCCTGGATTAGCTGTCATTACGGATTGAGGTGATTTATTTTTAGGTGATATATTTGAACCAAACCTCCTCTCAGCTTGCGTGCATTTGATCCCAGACTAACTAAGCAGCTCTGGCATCTGATGGACATGTTTGGGGGAGTGTGTGTGTGTGTGTGTGTGTGTGTGTTGAAATGTGTGGACCAAGGGGAGAGATTAAGAGAGAAAGATTGGGTGACAGAATGTATTTGAAATCCTCATGATACACCAGGCCAATGTCACTTCTTATATAAGCCTAATAGCTCCTCCGAGGATGGGGCTGGATTCAGGGCCCCGTCATTAGCTGATTAAGCCTGATTATTCCAAGGGGAGGGACAGGGGAGAGGGACATGAAGTTATGTAACTCTCCATTTATTTGGATTTAATCCACACTTCTAAATTTAGGAGCTGGAAGACTTCAAAGATGAGTCCTGTTGTTTGGAAGTGGTGCTCGCTACAAGGGCATCCAGTGAGTGTCGGAGCCCCAAGGTGAGGGGGCAACTCAGAGGCTCCCGCTCCCCAAGCCAGGAGAAGGTGTGGGGAGACGGGTCTGCAGGGCATCGCAGCCACAGCAGAGGCGACAGCCAGTCCCTGGCGGGGAGAGGGGAGCGGAAACCCGGTGTCCCAGTGCGTGGGCCAGTGCTAGGAAAACCTGGACAATCATGGTCACCCCTTGGGCTACAGCTGTGACCACCTGTGGGGTCAAGCGTGGCCACTTCCAAAGGGCTCTCCTTTCTGCTAGGGTTCAGAGTTTCTGCAGGGGCCTGGAGAATCACCCTGTCACTCAGGGTGTGCGCTGCACGAGGGCACCACCCCTAAGTGAGTGCCTCGCACACCAAGGAGAGCACAGACTCACACGTTAGGAGAAGGGTTTTAACAGCTGACCCCAAGGATGCTCTAACAGAACTGTTGCTGCAGAGATGTCCCTGGGGGTCTGGTAGTTAAGCCTCTGCACCCCCAGTGTAGGGGCACAGGGTTGATCCTGGGTAAGGGAACTAAGATCCTCATGGCACACAGTGAGGCCAAAAAAAAAGAATTGTTATTACAATGCTTTTCTGGAGGCTGGAAGTCAAGTGTCTCAAGCAGAGGGAGTCTTTTTTTCTGATGTGCACAAAGGCATTGATGGGTGAGCGGCCTCTGACGTCCACTGGTGCTAGCCCGATCCAGCCAAGTGTGAGGTCACAGCAGCCCTCCTCAGGGGGACCACCCTGGAAACAGGACAAAGGGCAGTTGCAGGGCTATAACCAACCACTCACGGCCTCAGGAACACTGCCCAGGCCACTGAAAAGAGGTGACGGCACCCACACAGCCCAGGAGGCGACAAAGAGCAGGAAGACCCTTAATTCATGGCGAGGGGTCCACACCAACGTCAGGAAGGGCTGGGAAGCTGTGCTCCAGCAACACACAGGCCAGCCTAGGAGTCGGAAGCCTCCCAGCTCTGCCCTGCGGGATGAATCACATCACCTCCCTGGGCTTCGGAGGGCAGGTCAGCCGAACCGTGAAGATCAGGTGCATCCATCACCGTGTAAGAATCAGATGGAAAAAATGGCCCTGGCAGACCCTGGACTTCCCAGAGTCTGGCTCACAGTGTCATGATTCTTCAGTCGCTCAGTCGTGTCCGACTCTTTGCGACCCCAGGCTTCCCTGTCCATCACCAACTCCAGGGTCTGCTCAAACTCACGTCCACTGAGTCGGTGATGCCATCGGCTGGCAGTGGGTGCTCTGTAAATACTTGTAAATACTCTCAACACCAATTTAAGTATCCAGGCCATTTGAACAGTAGAATGCAGGATTTTCTTTGAGACTCTATATGCTTCAAACTCGAATGCATTATCCTTGCTGAAAAAGGCCTGCATACCTGACTCCCTGTGCACCAGGCTAAGCTCGTGTCCTCCCCCACCCCGCCCCTCTAAGTCTCCCCCCACCTCCCTCCACTCCCTCACTGTTCCTGCCTCACACCAGGCCATGCCCACCCCAGGGCCCCCTGCTTGCTGTTCCTCTGCCCTGAACGCTGTTCCTGCATCTTCCTGCTCCTTCTGACTGGTCTGGTCTCAGCACACGTTACCCCTCCATGTAAAGGGGCATCTCCCACGACCTCACCCTGTCTTCATTCTCGGCACGCCTTTATCGCTTTCCTTCTTTGCTCACTTGTGTATTTTTTGTCTCCACCACCAAAATCTAAGCTGCCTGAGAGCCAAGGGCTTAATCTGCCTTGCTCGCTGCTGTCCCCCAGACCACAGGCGTTTGCTGACCAGCTGATGCAGGCACAGTATTCATGGGGCGAATGCGGAGAGGTGCCTTGCCCCCGGCTCTCCCCTCTCTCCCAGGGATCGCCGCTCTTTCCGTCCATATTTCTGTCCTCGTCCACTATGTGACCCCACTATGTTCCTTCTTGATTCCCTTGCTCGTCCTCCTGAGAGCTTACACCTCCTCGTTCTCTGTGTTTTCAAGGTTGGTGTGACCGGAGCCATCCATGTTTCTCATCTTGCGGCACCTCTGCCCATTAGGGTCGGTGGCCCCTCTTCTCTCTGAAGGGACAGGGGACCCAGGGAGCAGGTGTGGGGGTCCTGGGTGGGAGGAGATGACTAAGGCGCCTGCTGCCCTCTGAGCTACGGTCCTCGTCCCTGAGGCCGTGTCTGGAGGTTGAGTTATCACATCCCAGGATGCTCCCAGCCCCACCCTTGGAGAGCCGCAGCCCCAGCTGCTGCCCCACACAAGCTTGCTGCTACTGCTAAGTCGCTTCAGTCGTGTCCGACTCTATGCGACCCCATGGACGGCAGCCCACTAGGCTCCTTTGTCCCTGGGATTCTCCGGGCAAGAACAGTGGAGTGGGTTGCCATTTCCTTCTCCAATGCATGAAAGTGAAAAGGGAAAGTGAAGTCGCTCAGTCATGCCCGACTCTTAGCGACCCCATGGACTGCAGCCTACCAGGCTCCTCCATCCATGGGATTTTCCAGGCAAGAGTACTGGAGTGGGGTGCCATTGCCTTCTCCACACAAGCTTACTTCCTCCCTAAAACCTGGTTTTGACAAATCTGCCAGGACCTTCAGTGAACTCATCGGACTTACGCCATTCACATGCAGGAGTGCACGCTCAGTCGCTTGATCACGTGTGACTCTCTGCGACCCCACGGACTGTAGCCCACCAGACTGCTCTGCCCAGGGGATTTCCCAGGCAAGAATACTGGAGTGGGTTGCCATTTCTTACTTTAAGGGATCTTCCCGCCCCAGGGATCAAACCTGCATCTCTCATATCTACTGCGCTGGGAGGTAGATTCTTTACCACCAAGCCCTTCTGGGAGGCCCTTATGCCATTTACTTCACAGTTGATAAGTCTCTCTCATCGGTCACGCATTCAGCGATTTTGTCTGTTTCTGGCTACGCTTTGGAGCATGTGGGATCCTAGTTCCTGGACCAGGGGTTGAACCCACAGTCCCCTGCGCTACAAGCAGAGCCTGAACCACTGGACCGCCAGGGAAGCCCCTCACCAAATGTTTAATAAGCACCTACCCTGTGGCAGAAACGCATCTAAGTGCTTCTCATATAATAATTTATTCACAAGGCAGCTGCTTCTCTTACCATGTTCCCACCATTACTGACCAGGAGCCCGTGTTCCAGAGCCCATTTGACCACAAAGCTCAGGGCCTCCTTCCGTCCTGACTGCTGTAACAGACTTCCCCGGGTGGCTTGTCAACAGCAGAAATGTGTGGCTCCCAGTTCTGGAGGCTGGATGTCCAAGACCAGGGCGCCCACGTGGTCAGGCGAGGGCCCTCTTCCAGGTCCCAGGCTGCTCGCTGGGTCCTCACACCTCGAAGGGGCTGGGAGCTCAGTGGGATCAGTTTTATATGAGCACTAGTCCTCTTCATGATGGCGCTGCCCACACAACCTAACTACCTCCCAAGGCCCCCACCACCTCAAACTATCAGGTTTGGGGGTTAGGATTCAGCAAAACGGTGGATGGGTGGGGGGACACGTTCAGACCATAGCACTCAGAAAAGAAGTTTCCAGGGTTCTCCTGCTACAGGCTCCTTGCGTGTTTCCAGGTGGGCCCCCCAGTCCTTCGTCCACCGGCCATGTGCGCAAGATTTGTAAATGTCACATGTTCACCTGCAAGCAGCCTCTCTTTCTGCTGTGAGTCTCATCCATCCCTCTTTCTCTCATGCTGAGTAGTATTGGGGTGGCTGTGGCTATCGGGGGAATCTAGCTGAGGCACAGTCAAGTTGGAAACACATTCAAGTTTACTGAGATAACGTATGTAATTGAAAATACGACTAAATTATTGCCAGCTGTGCTGATATAGAAGACAGTCTATACCCAGTTCTGTAAAGGGTCATCCATGAACTTGATGGACGTTTTTTCAACTCTTGACACTGTTGCTAAAATGTGTGTGTTTATATAAGACATTTACAAGTACACCTTGTGAAATAATTTTCCTGAACACTCTGTAGTAATAAAAACTGTTCGACAGGGCTCCTTAGAGGAAAGCCTGGATTATTGTTTCGGTTCAGTTCAGTTCAATCGCTCAGTCGTGTCTGACTCTTTGCCACCCCATGAACTGCAGCACGCCAGGCCTCCCTGTCCATCACCAGCTCCCGGAGGTCACTCAAACTCACATCGATCGAGTCGGTGATGCCATCCAGCCATCTCATCCTCTGTCGTCCCCTTCTCCTCCTGCCCCCAATCCTTCCCAGCATCAGAGTCTTCTCCAATGAGTCAACTCTCTGCATGAGGTGGCCAAAGTACTGGAGTTTCAGCTTTAGCATCATTCCTTCCAAAGAAATCCCAGGGCTGATCTCCTTCAGCATGGACTGGTTGGATCTCCTTGCAGTCCAAGGGACTCTCAAGAGTCTTCTCCAACACCACAGTTCAAAAGCATCAATTCTTCGGCGCTCAGCTTTCTTCACAGTCCAACTCTCACATGCATACATGACCACAGGAAAAACCATAGCCTTGACTAGACGGACCCTTGTTGTTTAATTCCCTATAAATAACAGACAAAACGGTCATCATATATAAGTGACCAAGGAAATGCTGGGGGGAAAGGATTATAAAGGTATCTCAGTTACTTAATACAAATGTGTTATTAACTCTTCTGGATTTTATGGTGTTTGCGGCATTTGCTAGCTTTCAAAAATTTCCAGTTTGCCATGATTCCGTTTTTCACTCTGAATCTTGCCTATCCTAAGTTTCTATTCTTTTCCTTAAAGGGGTTCCCAAACACTATAGGCTTTGGGCTCTGTAAACTGTCTCCATTACGTTGCCTCCAGGATAGTAAGTAGCAAAGGCAAGCACTCTTCCTGCACCTTTTAACAGAAAACGTAGCTTTCCTTGCCGGGCAGCTAGCGGCGTAGCAGGACTCCGCTGTGGGTGGGTACCCTAGGGCAACAGCGAGGGGTGGGGGAGGATGGTGGGGGACCCCAGGGTCCACGGGGTGTGGAAGAGAGGCCGATTTGGACTCAGTTCTAAACAGTCGAGGGGAACAAGTAGCCCACCACCTTGGGGATGAGACAGAAAAAGGGAAGACAGGGAGAACGATTTCACAGCCTGCGTTTGCACTCGTTCCGCCCCATCCCCTGCTCCTAGGCTGGGAGTCGGGCTCTAGGAAGCCGGAGGTGGAAGGAGAAATGCGCTCTGCAAGGACTGGTGGGCGGGGACTCGCTCCCCCAGCCCAGCGGAGCCGAAGCGGCCTGGAGGCCCGCCAGGCCCGGCGCCGGCCGCCGGCCACGACCTGCCCGACCCTGCCTGGGCAGACAGCCGGGCGCGGGCGGCCACGTGCGGCCCCGCGTGCGCCCCACGTGCGGCCCCGCGTGCGCCCAGCCCCAGCCCCTGCGCTCTGGGCCCCCGCTGTCAGCTCCTGGGCCGGATCAGATGCCTGCAGATGGGCCCCGAGTGGGAGCCAAACCGGGGCTGGAGGAGGTTGAGGGGCGGGGGCTTGTTCTCCCTCCCAGTCCGCCGCCCAGCCGGCTGTGTGAGCTGACCAAGGGACCTTCTTCCCTGCTTCTCCCTTTCCCGGGGTGGGTGCAGGAGGAGGAGGAGGCTCTGCTGGCTTTCTGAGCTGAGCAAATGACGGCAGCAGCAGAGATGGTGAAACAGCAATGAGGCCAGGCGTTTACTGAGCATCACTCTGTGCCAGGCACCCCGCTCACAGAATCCGTCAGCAAACCTGTGATGCCAGCCTTTTACTGTCCCCGTTTGGTGGTGGTGGCTCAGTCAACTCTTTGCCACCCCATGGACTGCAGGGAGCCAGGCTCCCCTGTCCTCCACTACATCCCAGAGTTTGCTCGGGTTCACGTCCATAGAGTCGGTGATGCCATCCAGCCATCTCATCCTCATCTCATCCCCCTGTTACAGATGCAGAGATGAAGGCAGATCAGGGCGCTCACGTGATGGTTCCTATTACTGCTGCTGCTGCGTCGCTTCAGTCGTGTCCGGCTCTGTGCGACCCCATAGATGGCAGCCCACCAGGCTTCTCCGCCCATGGGATTTTCCAGGCAAGAGTACCGGAGTGGGGTGCCATCGCCTTCTCCGCCTATTACTGCTAATAAGCATGAAACCAGGGCCAGTATCAATCGTAGTGACCCTGGGCAGGCTGTGGCGTACTGAGGGCTTGCCATGTACAAGCAGTCCACACACAGGACGGCACCCAGTCCCTGCACCTCTCCTGGGAGGGCCATTCATACCGTCCCCATTTCACAGGTGAAGACAGTCCCAGAGGTGTGATGTCACTTGCCCATGAAGACAGAGCCGGTCACGTGGCAGAGCCGGGACCCGAACCCATGACTGAACAGACTTGCAGAAGGGATCGCTCACCTGTGATGGGGCTTCTCCTCGCCCACCCCTGTCCCTGAATCGGGCGGGGCAATTATGGTCTGCAACCACAGGGTGATCATTCTGGCTCCAAGCCTCTGCCCAGGAAGCAGCTGCTTTGCCCAAGGGCGCACAGCTGGGCAGGGACGAGGGGACAGAGAGTCGGGCTCAGGCACCCTCCTCCCACTTGCACAGTGTCCTGAACCTGCTTCCTGCTTCTGAGCTCGGGCTAAGGAGCCCAGGGAAGCCACTTCCTATAAACATCTTTCTCTTGGAGATTTCAGACTGGTCAGGCTGCTGAAGACGCCAAATCTGGTGGTCTTGTCACCTCCCCTGGATCTGCTGGCCTCCCCCTCGTGGACTAAGCAGGGCTGACCAGGAGACTCCCTGGGAGGCCTGCTGTGCTTATGAGAGGTGGGCACCTTGCCCGCTTGTCAGAAAGTCTCCCAGCCCAGGCCCCAGTCCTCCTGGAAAACCCCTGTGCTTCCCTGCCATGGCACACAGACTCACAACCCTAGCCTGGAGAGCCCCCAGGGCTTGTCAGAAAACTGGATCATCCAGATCTGATGGGGTAGATGGGAGGGGAGGGTCACACAAAGTCACACTGTGGCTGAGAGGCTGAGGCCACTGCCTGCCACCTGGATGGAGGTGAAGGCGGGGCTCTGCTCCCTCACCCTGCAGCTGGCTGGGAGGCCCTGCCTCCGTGTGCCCCACTCAGCTGTGTGGCTCTCTCACCGTAGTGCCAGGCTGCTGGAACGTGAGGCTCAACCTGGGCGTCAGCCGGGCCCTTAGGGACTGGCCCGGGCCTGGGTGGCTGGGGTCCTCTGCACTCAGATATGTTCCCCCACCCGCTGCCGTGGCCTTGACCTGAGACTCAGGTGCTAAGGACAGTGAAACCCCGCGGCTCACATTGGGGCTTGAATCCACAGTCTCGTAGCTGAGACCACACGCCTGGTCTCAGGACTTCATGACATTCGGGTTCTTGATGTCTCACTGCAGAAAGAGTTCGGTGAGAGAGAAAGCGATAGATAAGAAGTGGATTTGTTTAGAGAGAAACACTCCATAGACAGTGTGGGCCATTTCAGGTGAGAGGCCCCAAAATAAGGGGTGGTTAGTTATTATGGGCTGGGCAATTTCATAGGCAAGGGGGAAGGAAGATTATTCCAACTATTTGGGGAACGGGTAGAGATCTCCACATGAGGAGATACCCCATGTCCAAGGTCAGGAGGAGTGGCTGCGCTTTGCTGGAGCAGCCGTGAAAAGATACCCCACGTCCAAGGTCAGAGAAACCCCAGTAAGACAGTAGGCACTGGAGCAGCTGTGAGGAGATACCCCAAGCCCAAGGGCAAAGAAGAAGCCCCAGCAAGATGGTAGGAGGGGCGAATTTGCGTTTAGAATCATACCCCATACCCACCAGTAGCGCTCAGAGGGCTCAAACAAACCTTGTGTGGACACAGGACCCCACAGAGACTGAGACAGAACTGTGTTCGAGCTTCTCCTGTGGAGCTGCGGGTCGGCAGGGGATGGCTGCAGGGACAGCGGCTCTGGGTGTGGGTATGGCATAAGCCCTCTTGGAGGAGGTCGCCATTAACCCCACCATAGCCTGGAAAATCCCAGGGATGGAGGAGCCTGGTGGGCTGCAGTCCATGGGGTCACCCAGAGTCGGACACAACTGAGCGACTTCACTTTCACTTTTCACTTTCATGCATTGGAGAAGGAAATGGCAACCCACTCCAGTGTTCTTGCCTGGAGAATCCCAGGGACGGGGTAGCCTGGTGGGCTGTCTGTGGGATCACAGAGTCGGACACGACTGAAGCGTCTTAGCAGCAGCAGCAACAGAGCTGCTAGAACTCGCTCAGGCCTGGGAAATAGTCCTAGAGCTCTTGGAGGGCACAACAGAACCTTGTTGTACACCAGTACCCGGGGAAAGGAGCAGTGACCCCACAGAGACTGACCCAGCCTTGCCCGTGAGTGTCCAGGAGTCTCCAGCAGAAGCGTGGGTCAGCAGTGGCCTGCTGCAGGGCCCAGGGCACTAAGTGTAGCACTGCACTCGTGGGATGCATGAAGGAGGTGCCATGATCTTCATTACCTCCACCATAGTTTGGCCCCAGGTAAAGACTAACAGAGTTTTGCCAAGAAAATGCATTGGTCATAGCAAATACCCTCTTCCAACAACACAAGAGAAGACTCTATACATGGACATCACCAGATGGTCAACACCGAAATCAGATTGATTATATTCTTTGCAGCCAAAGATGGAGAAGCTCTATACAATCAGCAAAAACAAGACCAGGAGCTGACTGTGGCTCAGACCATGAACTCCTTATTGCCAAATTCAGACTTAAATTGAAGAAAGTAGGGAAAACCACTAGACCATTCAGGTATGACCTAAATCAAATCCCTTATGATTATACAGTGGAAGTGAGAAATAGATTTAAGGGCCTAGATCTGATAGATAGAGTGCCTGATGAACTATGGAATGAGGTTCGTGACACTGTACAGGAGACAGGGATCAAGACCATCCCCATGGAAAAGAAATGCAAAAAAGCAAACTGGCTGTCTGGGGAGGCCTTACAAATAGCTGTGAAAAGAAGACAAGTGAAAAGCAAAGGAGAAAAGGAAAGATATAAACATCTGAATGCAGAGTTCCAAGGAATAGCAAGAAGAGATAAGAAAGCCTTCTTCAATGATCAATGCAAAGAAATAGAGGAAAACAACAGAATGGAAAAGACTAGGAATCTCTTCAAGAAAATCAGAGATACCAAAGGAACATTTCATGCAAAGATGGGCTCGATAAAGGACAGAAATGGTATGGACCTAACAGAAGCAGAAGATATTAAGAAGAGGTGGCAAGAATACACAGAAGAACTATACAAAAAAGAGCTTCATGACCCAGATAATCATGATGGTGTGATCACTGACCTAGAGCCAGACATCCTGGAATGTGAAGTCAAGTGGGCCTTAGGAAGCATCACTACGAACAAAGCTAGTGGAGGTGATGGAATTCCAGTGGAGCTATTCCAAATCCTGAAAGATGATGCTGTGAAAGTGCTGCACTCAATATGCCAGCAAATTTGGAAAACTCAGCAGTGGCCACAAGATTGGAAAAGGTCAGTTTTCATCCCAATCCCAAAGAAAGTCAATGCCAAAGAGTGCTCAAACTACCGCACAATTGCACTCATCTCACACGCTAGTAAAGTAATGCTCAAAATTCTCCAAGCCAGGCTTCAGCAATATGTGAACCATGAACTTCCTGACGTTCAAGCTGGTTTTAGAAAAGGCAGAGGAACCAGAGATCAAATTGCCAGCATCCACTGGATCATGGAAAAAGCAAGAGAGTTCCAGAAAAACATCTATTTCTGCTTTATTGACTATGCCAAAGCCTTTGACTGTGTAGATCACAATAAACTGTGGAAAATTCTGAAAGAGATGGGAATACCAGACCACCTGATCTGCCTCTTGAGAAATCTGTATGCAGGTCAGGAAGCAACAGTTAGAACTGGTCATGGAACAACAGACTGGTTCCAAATAGGAAAAGGAGTGCGTCAAGGCTGCATATTGTCACCATGTTTATTTAACTTATATGCAGAGTACATCATGAGAAATGCTGGACTGGAAGAAACACAAGCTGGAATCAAGATTGCTGGGAGAAATATCAATAACCTCAGATATGCGGATGACACCACCTTTATGGCAGAAAGTGAAGAGGAACTCAAAAGCCTCTTGATGAAAGTGAAAGTGGAGAGTGAAAAGGTTGGCTTAAAGCTCAACATTCAGAAAACAAAGATCATGGCATCTGGTCCCATCACTACATGGGAAATAGATGGAGAAACAGTGGAAACAGTGTCAGACTTTATTTTTCTGGGCTCCAAAATCACTGCAGATGGTGACTGTAGCCATGAAATTAAAAGATGCTTACTCCTTGGAAGGAAAGTTATGACCAACCTAGATAGTATATTCAAAAGCAGAGACATCACTTTGCCAACAAAGGTTTGCCTAGTCAAGGCTATGGTCTTTCCTGTGGTCATGTATGGATGTGAGAGTTGGACTGTGAAGAAGGCTGAGCGCCGAAGAATTGATGGTTTTGAACTGTGGTGTTGGAGAAGACTCTTGAGAGTCCCTTGGACTGCAAGGAGATCCAACCAGTCCATTCTGAAGGAGATCAACCCTGGGACTTCTTTGGAAGGAATGATGCTCAAGCTGAAACTCCAGTATTTTGGCCATCTCATGCGAAGAGTTGACTCATTGGAGAAGATTCTGATGCTGGGAGGGATTGGGGGCAGGAGGAGAAGGGGATGACAGAGGATGAGATGGCTGAATGGCATCACTGACTCGATGGACATGAGTCTGAGTGACCTCTGGGAGTTGGTGATGGACAGGGAGGCCTGGCGTGCTGCAGTTCATGGGGTCGCAAAGAGTCGGACACGACTGAGTGACTGATCTGATCTGATCTGAAAGAGCAGGGAGGGAACACAGCTCCACCCATCAACAGAAAATTGGATTAAAGAATTACTGAGCACGGCCCGCCCATCAGAACAAGACCCAGTTTTCCCCTCAGTCAGTCTCTCCCATCAGGAAGCCTCCATAAGCCTCTTACTATTCTCCATCAGAGGGCAGACACACTGAAAACCACAATCACAGGAAACTAACCAATCTGATCACATGGACCACAGCCTGCTTAACTCAATCAAACTATGAGCCATGCCATGTGGGGCCACCCAAGACGGACGGGTCATGGTGGAGAGGTCTGACAGAACGTGGTCTGCTGGAGAAGGGAATGGCAAACTACTTCCGTATTCCTGCCTTCAGAACCCCATGAACAGCATGAAAAGGCAAAATGACAGGACACTGAAAGAGGAACTCCCCAGGTCAGTAGGTGCCCCATATGCTACTGGAGATCAGCGGAGAAATAACTCCAGAAAGAATGAAGAGACAGAGCCAAAGCAAAAACAATACCCAGCTGTGGATGTGACCGGTGATGGAAGCAAAGTCGGATGCTGTAAAGAGCAATTTTGCATAGGAACCTGGAATGTTAGTTCCATGAATCAAGGCAAATTGAAAGTGGTCAAACAAGAGATGGCAAGAGTGAATGTCGACATTCTAGGAATCAGCTAACTAAGATGGACTGAAATGGGTGAATTTAACTCAGATGACCATTATATCTACTACTGTGGGCAGGAATCCCTCAGAAGAAATGGAGTGGCCATCATGGTCAACAAAAGAGTCTGAAATACAGTACCTGGGTGCAGTCTCAAAAACGACAGAATGACCTCTGTTCATTCCCAAAACAAACCATTCAAATCACGGTAATCTAAGTCTATGCCCTGACCAGTAACGCCGAAGAAGCTGAAGTTGAACGGTTCTATGAAGACCTATGAGACCTTTAAGAACTAACACCCAAAAAAAGATGTCCTTTTCATTATAGGGGACTGGAATGCAAAAGTAGGAAGTCAAGAAACACCTGGAGTAACAGGCAGATTTGGCCTTGAAGTACAGAATGAAGCAGGGCAAAGGCTAATAGAGTTTTGCCAAGAGAACGCACTCGCCATAGCAAACACCGTCTTCCAAGAACACAAGAGAAGACTCTACACATGAACATCACCAGATGGTCAACACCGAAATCAGATTGACTATATTCTTTGCAGCCTAAGATGGAGAAGCTCTATACAGTCAGCAAAAACAAGACCAGGAGCTGACTGTGACTCAGATCATGAACTCTTTATTGCCAAATTCAGACTTAAATTGAAGAAAGTAGGGAAAACCACTAGACCATTCAGGTATGACCTAAATCAAATCCCTGACAATTAAACTGTAGAAGTGAGAAATAGATTTAAGGGACTAGAGCTGATAGACAAAATGCCTGATGAACTATGGACTAAGGTTCGTGACATTGTACAGGAGACAGGGATCAAGACCATTCACGTGGAAAAGAAATGCAAAAAAGCAAAATGGCTGTCTGAGGAGGCCTTACAAATAGCTGTGAAAAGAAGAAAAGCGAAAAGCAAAGGAGAAAAGGAAAGATATACCCATTTGAATGAAGAGTTCCAAAGAATAGCAAGGAGATATAAGAAAGCCTTCCTCAGTGATTGGTGCAAATATACATACTGTTGAAGTCTAGCTTGCAGGACTTTTGAGCATACTTTGCTAGCGTGTGAGATGCGTGCAATTGTGCAATAGTTCAAACATTCTTTGGCATTGCCTTTCTTTAGGATTGGAATGAAAACTGACCTTTTCCAGTCCTGTGGCCGCTGCTGAGTTTTCCAAATTTGCTGGCATATTGAGGGCAGCACTTTAAGGCCTCAAGGTCTACTGGAAGTCAGATCTCCTGCCATCTTGGACCTAGCTGGTTCTAACCGGTTCCGTCATGTCCAGCGGCTCTGTCATCCTTTTAAAGGCGATGCCCTGCCCCCTCCCCTCCTGCTTTAATTGTGTCACGGCTGGAATTCAAGCCCAGGGCCCTCTGACTGGGCTACCATCTCTGCAGTTTGAAAAAGCATCTTGGTGTGTGAGGGATTCCTTTCCGCATCCCAACCCTGGGGATGGAGACTCTGTGCCAGCTGGGGATGGGCCTGAGGACACAGCTCGCCTGGGCCCCCAAAGGTGGCGTGCGAGTTGTCAGCAGCCTGCAGTGTGGCCCCTGCTCACCTCGGGCTTGGTTCTTAGAAGACCCGGGAGCCTGGGGAGGGACAGTGATGGTCCGTGCTCACTTAGAGGAATGCAGTGTCCCATTCTGCACACTCACTCACGCTTCCCTCTCCCCTCCCTCGTCTCATTGTCCCTCGCATCAGGGCGGCCTCCTCCAGCTGCCCACGCTGTGCACTGCGCAATTGCAAGGGGCGGCAGTTACACGGCCTGCGAGGTGAATGGCACCCCCGGAGCTGGCCAACAATGGCCCTGCTCACAGCAAGCTGGGAGTGCGCCAGGGCTATTCTCTAGCTGGTGGTGGAAACTGATGCTCAGAGATAGCCCGTGACCTACCCTCGGGTCAAAGAGTGAGTCAGCGGTTGGAACAAAATCCATGTCATCTTTTGTCTCCCTTCCTCCAGGCCCTTTAAAAAGAATTCTTTCTTTCTAAAACTTAGACTTGTTTTTTTTGTTGTTACTGTTTTTCCATCTTCTTTAAAGAAAAAAAATTTATATATATAGTTTTTTTTCATTGAAGTATAGCTAATTTACTGTATTGTGTCAATCTCTGCTGTACAGCAGTCACTCAGCTTTACACATATAGACATTTTAAAAATATTCTTTTCCATTATGGTTTATCTGAAAAGTGTGTGTAGTTCCCCACGCTACTAGAGTGAGGCCTTGTTGCTTATCCATTCAAAACATAGTATTTTGCTAGTTTACTTAAAAAACAAATCATTTGAAAACTTCTATCTATTTCTGAAGAGGAGCCATATTCATGGGACAGAAATCATACGGGTACAAAAGGGCGTAAAGGAGGAAGCTGCTCCCCGTCCACCCCTGACCCCTTGGGCAGCCTCTGTTGCCGTGCCGTGTCCCTGCTAGAGTGAATCTGTACACCTTTCACACAAATACACACATATGGCGCCACACACACCTCACACGTTCTGCAACAGAGCCGAACACGTCAGGCTGCCTGAGTGTTTTACCTTCAGTGGGATTCCATTGTATGGAGGCCTGGATGGCTATTCAAGCAGGACCCAGTGATGTGCACCCAGGGGGCTTCAGACAGACATGACACCTCCCAGCACCCACTTTAGCACATAAGTATCATTTCTTGAGTCTGAAAAAGAATACCTGAAGGATAAATTCTTTATTTCTCTTAAATAAGATTGTTTCACTTTGGAGGGCGGTCCATGCTGCCAGTGCAGGGGGGCTGATTTGACCCCTGGTCACGGACCTAAGATTCCCACACGCTATGCAGTGTGGCCAAGAGATTTTTTTTTTTTTTTTTAGTTTCATTTTTGAAACAAAAATAAAACATCACACATGATAAATACAAGAGAAGGCAGGAGTTGCCCACCCCATCGCTTCTACTCCCTGGAGGTGACTGACACTTCACACGATTTTCACAGCTCACTTATGTGGCTTCATAGATGTGGCTGGTTGTAAAAGTGGCCACAATCCCTCACAGCTCCCTGTCTCATGCCTGTTCTTGTGTGACTTTGCAGCTCCTCCCATCAAGAGGCAGAGTCTAGTTCTACTGCCTTGAACCCCGACGTGGCCAGAAGCCTTGCCTTGACTGGAAGAATGTGGTGGAAGATCTGGTGCCAGTTCCGAGTCAGGCCTCAAGAAGCTTTGTGTGCCTCTGTTAACACTTCTGGAGCTTTGTTGGCCCAGGGGATTAAGCCTGTGATAGCCTACGGGAGGATGAGAGATCCATAGGCAGGAAAGTCAGCCCAGTAGCCCCAGTCAAGGCCCCAGAGAGTGGGCAGCCCAGATACGACCAGCAAAGCTACCTACCCAACCGATGCCTGGTGACAGGTGTGTGTAGGAGCCCAGCCTAACTGCTGACCCTCGGGTTCTCAGAGCTATGAGCTAAATGCGTAGTTGCTTTTAGCCACCGAGTTTAGGAGGATCTGTTTTGCAGCTTGGTCGTAGTATCAAATTACTGATACAACACTTAGACATGCCTCACCCACAGCCATCTGGTCAACCTTATCCTCTCTCATCAGATCAGATCAGTCGCTCAGTCATGTCAGACTCTTTGCAACCCCATGAACTGCAGCACGCCAGGCCTCCCTGTCCATCACCAACTCCCGGAGGTCACTCAGACTCACATTCATCGAGTTAGTGATGCCATCCAGCCATCTCATCCTCTGTCGTCCCCTTCTCCTCTTGCCCCCAATCCCTCCCAGCATCAGAGTCTTCTCCAATGAGTCAACTCTTCGCATGAGATGGCCAAATTACTGGAGTTTCAGCTTTAGCATCATTCCTTCTAAAGAAATTCCAGGGTTGATCTCCTTCAGAATGGACTGGTTGGATCTCCTTGTAGTCCAAGGGACTCTCAAGAGTCTTCTCCAACACCACAGTTCAAAACCATCAATTCTTCGGCGCTCAGCCTTCTTCACAGTCCAACTCTCACATCCATACATGACCACAGGAAAGACCATAGCCTTAACTAGGCGAACCTTTGTTGGCAAAGTGATGTCTCTGCTTTTCAATATGCTATCTAGGTTGGTCATAACTTTCCTTCCAAGGAGTAAGCATCTTTTAATTTCATGGCTACAGTCACCATCTGCAGTGATTTTGGAGCCCAGAAAAAGAAAGTCTGACATTGTTTCCACTGTTTCTCCATCTATTTCCCATGTAGTGATGGGACCAGATGCCATGATCTTCGTTTTCTGAATGTGGAGCTTTAAGCCAACCTTTTCACTCTCCACTTTCACTTTCATCAAGAGGCTTTTGAGTTCCTCTTCACTTTCTGCCATAAGGGTGGTGTCATCTGCATATCTAAGGTTATTGATATTTCTCCCAGCAATCTTGATTCCAACTTGTGTTTCTTCCAGTCCAGCATTTCTCATGATGTACTCTGCATATAAGTTAAATAAACATGGTGACAATATACAGCCTTGACGTACTCCTTTTCCTACTTGGAACCAGTCTGTTGTTCCATGACCAGTTCTAACTGTGGCTTCCTGACCTGCATACAGATTTCTCAAGAGGCAGATCAGGTGGTCTGGTATTCCCATCTCTTTCAGAATTTTCCATAGTTTATTGTGATCTACACAGTCAAAGGCTTTGGCATAGTCAATAAAGCAGAAATAGATGTTTTTCTGGAACTCTCTTGCTTTTTCCATGATCCAGTGGATGTTGGCAATTTGATCTTTGGTTCCTCTGCCTTTTCTAAAACCAGCTTGAACATCAGGAAGTTCACAGTTCACATATTGCTAAAGCCTGGCTTAGAGAATTTTGAGCATTACTTTACTAGCGTGTGAGATAGCTGCAGAGTATTCCATTTGTGTGAAGATGCCGTGGTTTACTTTTCCAGTGCCTGCCTGGTGGACTTTTGGGTTGTTTCTTTGTTACTATGCCTCTGTCTCTTCATCTGTAAAATGGAACTGATAACCCTGCCTTGAGATCAATTTTCAGAAACCGGTGTTAGCTGATGTATCACGGCTGACCCTTAGAGAGTGATGCTTAGAAAGTACATGTTTTCTTTCCTTCCTTCCTATGGGACAATTTCCTCTCAGATAGGCATAGCAGATAGGTTTGTCTCAGTGCCTGCCGTCTGGGTCAGTGCCCCAAGAGCTCGTACAGAGCAGAGCCCGTAAGGCCGTGCAGGGTCAGAGGGGAACAGTGCAGTGATTGATTAGTGATGCCTGCTGTGGGTGAGGGAGGTGGTGAGAGGGCAGTGTGCTCGTCTTCACTGGTGCCTCCGTCTGAGGCTAAGAGGCACTCGCTCCCACTCATAGACCTGAGAGGAGGGCGCAGGGAGGGATGTGGCCCTTTCCTCCTGTGCCTCAGTCTCCCTGTCTGTCAATGAGCAAGTCGGTGGCAGAGCTGGAATTCAGCCCTGGGTCCCCTGACTCCCATCCTCTCCTCGGGGACTGGAGGCTGGAGCCTCACAGGGCAGTCTGCCCTGGGGGTGGTTATGGCCGTGTGCCCGCGCTGTGGGTCCCCAGAACCTTCTGCATGTCTGGAAGGTTGAGGCTGCGGTCTCCACAGGACATCTCAGCCTGGGGAGCCCTCTGCTGGGGGCGGCAGCAGGGCAGCAGACTCCCGGGGGGCTGGTCCCTTCCTTCAGACTCACGCTGAGGTGCGGCCCCCTGTGGGCTGCGGGAGGGCCCAGCTGTTTGTGGCAAGAGGCTCCTATTAGATGGCTCACCCTGAGCAGCCCTGAGCTTATTTATGCTTGTTGTGATGGTAGTTTAGTTGCTAAATCGCGTCTCTTTGAGACCCTGTGGACTGCAGCCCGCCAGACCCCTCTGTCCGTGATATCTCCCAGGCAAGAATCCTGGCGTGGGTTGCCATGCCCTTCTCCAGAGGATCATCCCCACCCAGGGGTTGGGAAGGTGGATTCTTTGCCATCTGAGTCACCAGGGAAGCCCCATTATTAACATTTATGTATTCTTTTTTTCAAAAATACCTACAAGAAATTTTATTTTAAATTTCCCTAAAAAAAAAAAAAAGAAAGAGTAGGATAGGATAGCAGGATAAACTAATTTATATATCGTGAGAGAAGGTGGAGGAAAAGGCGTCCCTCTCTCAGACTGACCTCCCTGCCGGATCTCCTTGACCTGGCTCTGAGCTAGAGGCTGGGTGAGTGCGCTTGCAACCCTCCTCCTGCTTCCCTTGCCCTCAGCAGATATTGCTAATCAATTGCATAACTCCTCTCTTTGAGTCTGAGCACAACCTCAGGCTCCTTTCTGACACAGCTGTCTAGATAACCGTCCACACAGCTAAGTTGAAAACTATGTTCCTGCATGGTTTAGAGAGACACCGTGTCTTCCTAGGGATTTAAGAACCTGAGGGAGAAAAAGAATCAGAAAGAAGGATCCAAGGGAGACGGCTGAGGCCTTAGAGGAAGAATTTGTAGCATCAGCTGACAGCTGGGTGAGGCCTTAGGATTAGGAAGGACAGGCAGGATTTCACTGTGGAGACTCAGTGCTCCTGGGGCCTCCCTGGTGGCTGAGCAGTAAAGAACCCACCTGCCATGCAGGAGACACGGGTTCGATCCCTGGGTCGGGATGATCCCCTGGAGGAGGGCATGGCCAGCCACTCCAGTATCCTTGCCTGGAGAATCCCATGGACAGAGGAGCCTGGCGGGCTACAGTCCATGGGGTCGCAAGGAGCCGGACACGACTGAAGTGACTTGGCGTGTACGCACACATGTGTGACAGTGCTTCCAGAGACACGGAGTTTCTCGTCCTCTTCTCCTTTTCCCTCACAAACATGTTCTTCTGCCCCAGGCTTTCTACCAGCTTCCTTGTCCTCATTTGGAGCTGGAGGGGTCTGGAGAAATCAACCTGACCAACCCGGACCTACGACTCCAGTTGTGGATGGGGATTCTGAAGGGCGGAGGCTCCATACCCAGGCAGCTCTTCCCCCACTGGTTTCATGCTGTCTAGAGGTAATTCCCCCTGCGCTGAGCCTCATCTGACAAGCGAGGAAGGTAGCACCGCCCACCTCTCAGATCGCTGGGCACATTGGTGAGGGTCACTGGGGATAATAGGGGATGTCTGCTGGACAGGGGAGGGGGTGCCAGGAGGCAGACAGACACACAGGTCTGGAGCCTGGGGGACGGGGAGAGGAGGTCTGGCAGGACAAGCGCTTGTGGAGTGAGCAACATGTGCACTCAGGAGGCCACTAGGAGATGCATGTAGACAAAGGGGAGAAAAGGGCCACGGACGGAGCCCAGGGCTCCCGACAGGCAGGGGAGCAGAGCGCAGACCGGCAAAGTGGGGGAAGAGTGATCCCGAGCCTGAGGTGGGCCGCTGGGGCAGGGCCGCCCGTGGGGCAGGGGCCGGGGGAGGGGACTGTGACGGGCTGGGGTCCCATCCCGGGGAGCCTGGAGCACTTGGAGGAGAGCACACAGTCCCTGGAAGCTTGCAGAGGCTTCAATCACCGGATTCTGAGGTCCTCAGACCTCAGCGTTTAGCTGTAAATGTTTCTCCCCTTCCCCGCTCCCCACTGCAAATATGCACCTTTCTTTAAAAATGTTTAAATAAGAAAAGTGGTGATTGATATCTTTCCAAGGGATTAAGTAACTAAAAACCAGCCTTTACTGGATTCAGACGTTGATCTTCAACACCATCTCTTTCCAAAAATAACAATAAGAGAAAAAAAAACCCAAAAAGCCTACAGTTTTAACAACCAAACTGCATGGAAGCAGGGTCTGCGCTCTGCTCATCTGCCTTCCTTCCAGAGTCTAGTCAGAGCTGAACCATGCAGTGAAGA
This sequence comes from Tragelaphus eurycerus, assembly GCA_935064755.1. Lineage (NCBI taxonomy): Eukaryota > Metazoa > Chordata > Mammalia > Artiodactyla > Bovidae > Tragelaphus > Tragelaphus eurycerus. The sequence goes on along the minus strand of CAKXYN010000001.1, from coordinate 76,259,512 downwards.
AAGGCCTGCTTTCCCAGGGGTGAAGGCCCCTGTCAGCCGATGGGTTGGTGGGGTGTCTGTCCTCCTGAGCTGGGCTGGCTTCATGCTCTGGGCTGATGGGCAAACTCTCCGCCAGCTGCTTTCCTGGTTTGGGTTTGGAGGGTCCATGCTTCCCTGCACGGCGGGCAGCCCCTTCCTCCAGGAGACCCCTGGTTTGACCACAAGGGTCCAGCCTCCATGGACTTTGGCTGAAGACTCCTCACTCCTCGGGTTGGCGATCGAGGTTCTTCCCAGCTTCCCAAGACTCTCTCTCTTCAGACTCGGTCCTTCCCCTGCGAGCATCTGGAAGGTTCTCCCGCAGAGCCTTCCCCAGCTGCTGTTCCCTCCATCTGATGCACTCTTCCTCCCAACCAGTCCAGTCCTCCCAACCTTGCATATGCAAATTCTCTCCAGCTCTTAAGACCAAGGCGATCACAGAATCCAACTGACCTACCACCGTCCTGGTTTACACCGGTCGTCCTGGTGTGATTATTAATAACATCCCCTATAGACTCAAATGGCATCCCACTCCAGTACTCTTGCCTGGAAAATCCCATGGATGGAGGAGCCTGGTGGGCTGCAGTCCATGGGGTTGTGAAGAGTCAGACATGACTGAGTGACTTCACTTTCACTTTCATGCATTGGAGAAGGAAATGGCAACTCACTCCAGCGTTCTTGCCTGGAGAATCTCAGGGACGGGGGAGCCTGGTGGGCTGCCATCTATGGGGTTGCACAGAGTCGGACACGACTGAAGCAGCTTAGCAACAGACTCAAAACGCTCCTGATGTGGACAACATCCTGACAGTAGCCACCTGACAAGAGGCCCAGCTCTAATGCCTCCTCCAGGAAGTCACCCCTGCTTCCCAGAGCAGAGGTCTCCTTTATCCTGAGCTTGCCCATCCCCAGCTCGCTCTCCTGAACACACGGCATTCTCAGAGGCACTCTCCTCGGTCTCGCTCCTTGGCTGGGCCAGACTTAGTGTTAGGGGTTAGACTGTTGTTGTTCCATCTCTAAGTCCTGTCTGACTGTTTTTGACCCCGTGGACTGCAGCACGCCAGGCTTCCCTGCCCTTCACCTTCTCCCGGAGTTTGCTCAGAGTCATATCCATTGAGCTGGTGGTGCCATCCAACCTTCTCATCTCCCCCTTCTCCTCCTGCTGTCAATCTTTCTGAGCATCACGGTTTTCCTAATGAGTCAGCTCTTCACATCAGGTGGCCAAAGTTTTGGAGCTTTGGCTTCAGCATTGGTCCTTCCAGTGAATACGCAGGGTTGGTTCCCTTTAGGATTGACTGGTTTGATCTCCTTGCTGAAGACTCTCCAGAGTCTTCTCCAGCACCACAGTTTGAAAGCATCAATGGGGTTAGATTGGATCCCCCACAAAAAATACACTGAGGTCCTAACCCCAAGTACTTGTGAATGTGACCTTGTTTGGCAATAGAGTCTCTGCAGACTGAACTAGGCCAAGGTGAGGTCACTCGGCTGGGCCCTTATCCAGTATGCCTGTGGCCTTACAAAAAGGGGACATGCTGTTTTTTAATTTCAAAGAATACAATTCAGTGTTTTTTAGGCATATTTACAGGGTTATGCAACCACTGAGTGAGTGAGTGCAAGTGGCCCAGCCATGTCCGACTCTTTGCGACTCCATGGGCTATACAGTCCATGGGATTCTCCAGGCCAGAATACTGGAGTGGGCAGCCTTTCCCTTCTCCAGGGGATCTTCCCAACCCAGGGATCGAACCCAAGTCTCCTAGATTGTAGGTGGATTCTTTACCAGCTGAGCCACAAAGGAAGCCCAACAATTACCGCTATATATAATGCAACCTTTACGACTATATAATTTTAGAACATTTCATCCCTGCAAAGAGAAACCCAATGTCCATTAGCAGTACCCCCCCAACTCCCCTTCCCCCAGGCAGATATGAATTTGCTTTCTGTCTCTGTGGATTTGTCTCATGCCTGACTTCTTCCACTCAGCATAATGTTTTCAAGGCTCACCCATGTTGAGCTTGTATCCGTGCTTCATCCCTTTTTATGGCTGAGTAATAGTCCATTTCAGGGAAAGATCACATTATCTTTATCCATTGATCAGCTGATGGGCTTTTGGGGTTTTTCCACACTTTGCCTAATGCTTGACAAAATAATGCCTTACACTCTTATGAACATCTGTACACAGGGTTTTGCTTGGACACATATTTTCAGTTCTCTTGGATAAGTCACTACTTTCAGTTGAAAGGTGATGCCTGCACATGGTGAACAAAACTACTACGGCAGAAAGAAGTGTGTTAATACACAACTAAAAGCCAGACTCTTTCTCTCCCTGGGTGGAGTCTCCCTCCCCAGAGAACACCGTCTGTCTCCTTCCCGTCCTCCCAGAGATGCTTTCTGCGCGCACACACTCAGGTAAGCGAACATATCCTTTCTCGAGCAAGAACGCGCCCAGCGGTTCTAGTCCTCATTCTTCCCACCCGTCAGCACCTCTGGATCATTCTCATCATTGTGTAGGGCGGCACTTTGTTCTTTGAGCACCTGCCTCACTGAACCGTCTGGACGTACCTTTGAACATACTCTTTGTTATTAAGCCATCTGAAGGTCATTTGCTGCTGCTGCTAAGTCATTTCAGTCGTGTCTGACTCTGTGTGACCCCATAGATGGCAGCCCACCAGGCTCCCCCGTCCCTGGGATTCTCCAGGCAAGAACACTGGAGTGGGTTGCCATTTCCTTCTCTAGTGCCTGAAAGTGAAAAGTGAAAGTGAAGTTGCTCAGTCATGTCCGACTCTTCGCAACCCCATGGACTGCAGCCCACCAGGCTCCTCCGTCCATGGGACTTACCAGGCAAGAGTACTGAAGGTCATTTAGGCGCTCTTAAACTTTGTCTTGTGCACCCACGCAAAAGTTTCTGGGAGGTAGACTAGAAGGCCCAGTGGTGGACTTGCCAGAATCTAGAATGTGAGCTTATTATTGTTATTTTGGTTTGAATAAGGAGATGGTCCTGAGTTTCTTAATATTGGGGCTGAGTCTTGGTCACTCTCCTGTCGGACAAAGACGCATGAACAGCTCAGACATGCACCCAGAGGGGAGATGGGCATAGCTTGCCGTGGACCCATTTCTGCCCCTGAACCTATGTGTTCTGAACCCTGTGGGGTGAGCAGGAAGTTATGCTGAACAATAACTGCTAAGTCATTAGCCAATTGGTGACTGCCTGTAGACGTTTCAGCTCGCCTACAGAAATATCAGATCCTTTGCAAGTCCACAAATGCTAAAAACCAAGCTCAATTAATTCTCTTAAAAATAGTCACTTCTGAGAAAGTGGAAGTCTGCAACCTTGAAGCCAGCCAGACGAACGAAAATCATCTTTCTGAATTATGAACTTGGTGTGATGGCTGTTCAGTGGCTCAGTCACCCTGCGACCCCACGGACTACAGCACGCCAGGCTTTCCTGTCCTATATTATCTCCCAGAATTTGCTCAAACTCACGTCCATTGAGTCGGTGATGCCATTCAACCCTCTCATCCTCTGTCATCCCCTTCTCCTCCTGCCCCCAATCCTTCCCAGCATCAGGGTCTTTTCCAGTGAGTCAGTTCTTTGCACGAGGTGGCCAAAGTATTGGAGTTTCAGCTTCAGCATCAGGCCTTCCAGTGAATATTCAGGATTGATTTCCTTTAGGATTTACTGGTTGGATCTCCTTGCAGTCCAAGAGACTCTCAAGCGTTTTCTCCAGCACCACAGTTCAAAACCCTCAGTTCTTTGACGCTTAGCCTTCTGTATGGTCCATGATATCATGGTATAGAGAGGTTGTTTTGTTTTTTTTTTTTAAACTCTTGCTAACTCAAAGATAGGCTTTGAAAGCAAGCCTCACTGACTCTGCGCCCAGAGTTGGTCAATTTGACAACGTTTGTGTTTTTTTGCAAATCTGGTTTCTTGTACAGTATACCTTAAAAGTTGACAGTCCATGAGTCAACCCTATCCCAAGCCTGACCCTGAATTAGCCCGGTTGGCCTTGAAAGTGTCCCATATCTTCTCGGGGTGGCAGTTTACTTCACAAAAAAGTGAGGGGGTAGATAAGACAGAGGCTCCGGGATCTTAAACTTGGGGATCCAGCTCATTTCTGCATTTTGAAAGCTCTCCTGTGCCCACAGGCGGATGTGAAACCTTACCCGCAGGTGAGAGGTTAATGTCTGATGGACTCTCTAAACCTTGGTAGAGCTTGAAGTGCGAACAAAGGGTTAACGGCACATTGGACCATCAGAACAGGCCCTTCAGGGGCCTTGTTCACCCAGATAAGCGCAGCTCCAATCCTATTAGCCCATGCAGGGACCTTTGGCAGAGGTTTCTGGGTGGAGATGGAACTGGGGAGTGGCCTGGGGCTTGCAGATGAATTAGCATTTCTTCCCTGGCTCATTACCAGAGGATAAAGGCCGCCTCCCACAGCTCCCAGCAGGTTGGGAGCAGGAAGTTGGGTGGTTTGGAGAGCAGGAATCTGGCTCCACAAAGGCTGCTGCAAAGCCATTGTTCTAGGGCTTAATGGGCCCCTTTCGGGGGCAGCTCCCTCACGTCTTCAACCAAACGCAGATGGATGCCAGAATAAGCTTTGAGACACTCCTGTGCCAGCCAGTCACTCCTCTGCTCAAGAACTGTCCATAACTCCCCTCTTCCCACCCACTCTCCGCTTGGCACTCCAAGTTGACAACAGTCCAGCCTAATCACCTGGCTGACCTTAGTGACCTTCTCAGAGTTTCATTTTAGCCAGCATGCGTCCAGCGTCCAGCTTGAGCCCGGCACTGTGCAGAGTGCCGTGCGGGCATCTCGTTTCATCTTGATGCACATTCTTAAAGAAGGTCTTGGCGGGACTTTCCCGGGAGTCTGGTGGGTAGGACTCTGCACTTGCACCACAGGTTCAATCCCTGGTCGGGGAACACGTGCCAAGGACCAACCTCACTCAAGTGCTGCGACTACGGCAGCCGCAGCTAGAGAGTCCACGCGTCGCAACGAAAGGTCCAGTGTGACACAAGGAAGCGACTGAGATCGACGCAGCCAAGTTAATTAAAAGAAAGCATTTCCTGAGCACCCGCTATAACCGTAATGGTATGACTACTACTTACTGAGCACTCGGCATGTTCCAGATCCTATGCCAAACCCTTGATCATAGGACTCCATTTAATCTTCGGTCAACAGAGATGAGAACTGTTCGCGGCCCCATTTGACAGGTGAGGAAACTGAGGCTCCTGCTGCTGAGCCTGGCCCCCTCCTGGGTTCTCCTTGTGATGCCCCTCCAGTCCCTCACCGTTCTTGCTCCTCTCAAATTGCAAAGTGGCAGCTGTCTGCCACCCAGCACACGGCACACCTGGCGCCCCTTCCTTTGTCTTCAGGAAGCCAGGCCCAGGACACCATAGTTCATTTCCTTCCCCCTCAGAAGGGCTTGTTGCTGTGCCAGGTCCCAGAGCCCAGATTCCTGGCCCAGCCACTGCTGGCACGGTGACGATGTCACATGACCCAGGTCACGGCCCCTGACGGGCACCAGTGCCCAGGCACACACCGTCCTCAGAAGGGGCCATGCACCCGGCTTCTACAGCAGTTCCTGGATTACTTTGAAAACCCATTGGAACTGGCTTGTGAAGTGAAAGTCGCTCAGTCATGTCCACCTCTTTGCCATCCCATGAACTGTTGGAATTCTCCAGGCCAGAATACTGGAGTGGGTAGCTGTTCCCTTCTCCAGGGGATCTTCCCAACCCAGGGATGCAACCCAGGTCTCCCGCATTGCAGGCAGATTCTTTGCCAGCTGAACCACTGGGAATCCCAAGAATAATAGAGTGGTTAGCCTATCTCTTCTCCAACAGATCTTCCCAACCCAGGAATCCAACTGGGGTCACCTGCAGGGCAGGTGGATTCTTTACCAACTGATCTATCAGGGGCTTAGCCGAAAAGTAGAGTTTAAGGCAGTCACAGAATCCACGGGTTGTTGAACCAAAACCTGGAATCAGGCACCCAGACCACCATAGCCCTCCGTTTATCAGTCCGTCTGCTTCTTGAGGACCATGGCAGGGCAGCGGTGGGCAGCTGTCTACCCAGTGTCCCCTCTCATTTAAAACAGCCCTGGTTATGTTCAGCACTGTGCTCAGCTAAATGCTCTTTCCCGGCTTCCTTTGCTGCAGCCATATGAGACACGGTTTTGGTCATGAGACATAGCAGACATCTGCTGTGGGTTCTGGAGAACTTTCCGGGTATTTTTTTTCTGTTGTTGTTGTTGTTGTTATAAAAGACATCAACTACAGCTGGCCTAGCCTTCCTCCCCTTCATCCTCCCTGGAATGCAGATATGATGCCTGGAGCTGCGGCAACCATCTCATAGCCAGGAGGGAAAGGCAAGGAAATCACAAAACTCCAGCTCTGATCTCACTGAGTGAATCAAAGCCTGTGCTCACCTCCCTCTAGATTTCTCGTCATATGAGAAAAATATAATTTGATCCACCAAGCCACTGGTGGCCGCATTTTCTTTGACTTGCAGGCGGAAACTGTCCTAGTGGAGACAATTATGGCCTTCACTACAGCTGCATAAGTGGAAACATAATTGCCCCAGCCCCTGAGTTTCACATTTTACAGCATCTGGACTCGACCTTCTGGGTCCCACATTCAAAAAAACATTCCTGGGTTGAGACTCATTGTCCCAAATAGATGGCTCATGCCTGGGCCAGTCAGCCCTGACCAGGGAGGGCAGGCTGTGATTGGTCCAGTGGGTGTGAACCCCTGGACCCTTCCACCTGGCCAGCTCAGCAGTGGGAACAGGACAGTAAGAAAGCCTCTGGGCAGCTTGACCTGTCGGCGTCCGCTCCCTCAGCCGAGGGCTCTGACTGGGATCTCCCCTCACCACATCCGGCTTCCACTCATTCAGCGTTTAGGACGCGTTTGCTGTCTGCCGCAGGTGCTGGCCGCGGGGCGGGACAGGGAGCCGGTCCACAGCCTGGCCGGTTTCCACTGCTAGACCCCAGGGCCGCCTGGCTGTGTGCAGGTCTTGGGCTCAGTCTGCGGGCGCAGGGTCGGGCCTGGTCTCTGCCTCTCCTTGGCTGGTGCTGCCCGTTTCCCGGCTCAGCTCCAGATCAGGACACCCAGCTAAGCCGCATCCTCTCCTGGCTTGAGGCAGCTCTGGAGTCAGCAGCTGGCTTTTATTGCTCCTCTGCCCCTTCCTGGCTGTGTGACCTCCAGGCACCCGCCTTGCTTCTCTGCCCGTGAGCCCCCATCTGTAAACCAAGGGGCTAATCCTGACCCCCCAGGCCGTTGGAGTAAGAAGATTTATGAGAGAACTCTGGGTCACCCAGGAGGTGCTCAATAAATCCTAAAAATAAAATTTAACAGCCCCGAGGGAATGTATGACCAGTCAGAGTTCCCTGGGGCCAGCTGCCCAGGAAGAGGCGGGACTCTGGGCAGGGTCCAGTGCCCCACTGCCCGCCTCACCCCGTGTCCAGGGACCCCACTGGGGTGGGCAGACAGCACAAGCGAGGGGCCGCCCAGACCCCCGCCCTGGGCCTGCGCGTGCGTGTGCTTAGGATGGGCTGGTATTCACGGGTCAGCAGTGCGTGCCAGTCCCTCGGGTGAGGGCAGCAGAAAGCCACCCCGGTCCAAGGGAGGGCTGGCAGCCGCCGGGGCCACCTCCTCATCCGAGGGAGACGAAGGGCAGCTCTCGGGGCCTGTCAGTGGCAGCTGCTGGCCACACAAGGGAGGCTGACCTTCTCTGTCCTCCGGGAGCCGAGCAGGCTGGGCAGGCGGACAGAGGCTCCCATCCAGGCATTTGAATAGCTTTCCCCGCGCTCCGGCCAGGCATTGAGCAGCGTGCAGAAAACAAAGCCTCCGGCCTCCTCCTGGACCAGGCCACGCACGGGCTTCAGAGGAGGGCTGCCCTGCCCTCGGGAGGCTCACTGACCGATAGGCGAGGAAGCCACAGGCCGGGTGGAGACAGCTCCCATTTTATCAGGGGTCTGCTAAGCATCAGGCCCCATGACCCGCAGGATCAGGGAGTCGTCACTAGAGGACCTGCCTTTTTCTCTTTAAACGAGCGTTTCTTGTGAACACTTCCAATCAGAAGCTTTAATGTGATGTATTTATCTGGGGCTGTGCTGGGTCTCCATTGCCGGCAGGCTTTTCTCTAGCTGGGGTGCAGGGCTCCTCGCTGTGGTGGCTTCTCCTGTGCGGGGCATGGGCTCAGTAGTTGTCAGGTGTAGTTGCTCTCATCTTCCTGGACCAGGGATCTTCAAACCCGCGTCTCCTGCACTGCCAGGCAGATTCTTCCCCACCAGGGAAGCCCTGAGGACCTGCTCTTATCCCCATTTTACAGAAAAGGAAACCGAGGCCCAAAGGAGTGAGCCGGCTTGCCCAGGGCGGTACGGTCGGGAAGCAGGAGCCAGAACTCCTGACCAAGAGCGGAACCCCAAAGAGTGGTCTCTTTTCTCCAGCACGTCAGTCCAGGGAGCAGGCAGAAAGTCAGAGTGGCCTCAGGGTGTCATGGGAGGCAGCTGGGCTGGGCGTCAGGGGACAGCCCCTCGTCCCCCTCATCCGCACAGCCTGGCCTGGCCGTCTGCCTGAGCCGCCTTTCCCCTCCTTTCCGCAGCCAAGCTCTTCCCTCCACCTCCAGGTCTCCATGTAGATGCCACCTCCTCTGGGAAGCCCTCCTTGATTCTGCAGGTTGGGGGTGTGCCCCCCATCAGCCCCCACAGCACCCTTTGGTTGAACCCATCTGTCTGCTGCAGGAGGCCAGACAGGGTCTGTCAAATCCCCGCAGTGTCTTCAGGGTGTAGCAAGATGCCTGGCACACAGTAGGCCCTCAGCAAACGTCTGTGGAATGTGTGGGGTAACGGACTCCCACCAGACCCTCTCCCCAAAGAGCGTGGACTCTCTTCTGGGGGGTGAGGACAGAATCTCTGGGTCCAGGGGAACAGGGCAGGAGGGGTCCAGGACTGCCTGTCAGGGCCCTCTCCTGCCCGCAGGCCGAGATGTCTCCCCAGGCCTGGCCTGTTGCATTTTCTCCTGCCCACTCTGCCTGCGATTCATTCTCAGCCTCTGGCACGCTGGGGCCGACCAGAGGCCACAGGCCCCTGTGCTAAGTTTAGTGACTGCAAAATGCGCCCGTGAAATTCCAGGCAGAGCCGGGGGCTGGCGGCACATTCCACCCAGCTGCCTTAGACCTACCGCTTAGCGCCAGGGCCTGAAGGGAAACCAAATGTCCTTCCAGTGAGTGGCCTGGAAGGACTGGGCCACCCCCTCCGGCCTTGACTCACCACAATGCTCAAGGACAAAGGTGTCCTGATCTTGGGTGGCCTCAGCCAGCGACGGCTTGAAGCAGGATTTCAGTCCCCGGCCAGAGACCGAGGTCGGGCTCCGGCAGTGAGGGTACTGAATCCTGGCCACTGGACCAGTGGCCGGTGACAAGGCTCTGGCCCTTCTGCTTTGCAGAAAGGAATTCCCACAGAGACAGAAAGTAATAAAACATGTCCAGTGTTTATTAGGAGGAAAAAGTTTACTTGTGGATAGACAACCAGGCGGCCTGAGAGAGAGAGCCGCGCCCTCGTGGTGGCTGGAATCACTTTTACGGGGCATCTCTTCCGGGCTTCCTTTGGCCAGTCACCTTGCTTGGCCGGGTTCTGAGCCTGGATTCGGTCCATCCCAGTGTCCTCCCATGTGCGCCTAGGCGTCTCTGAGCCAAGAGGGATTCCAGGAAAGAGGCCGGTGGATAGGTTGACATCACTCCCCTTTTGACCTCCAAGGAGCTCTTCTACGCATGTACAGTTGGCAAGGTCTCCTTGACTTTGAGAATGAGAGGTGTGGGGTCCCTCTCTCACCTGGGCAGGGCTCAGGTCCTCCTCCTCCTCACCTGGAAGTATCTGTCCTCTGGGGACACACTGCTGCCATTTAGCCTTGGGGGGCCTCTGTCTCCTGCCTCCCGTTCACGGTCAGGGGAGCTTGGTGTGGAGGGATGGGAGCCTGGGAGACTTTGGATGATTTTATCACCGGGAGAGGGCCCCATCCCCTGGGAATCCCCACCGGTTAAACAATCCTAGGGTCAAACTTTCCATCCTGGGGCTGGGGTCTTTCTTCCCTGCGCCTACCTGAGGGATACAAGTGTCCTGCTCTACCCTCTGGGCCTCAGACCCACCTTTCTCCTGCTCTTCTGAGGAAAGGGCCCCCCAGCCCCCTCCCTGCTCTGTAGCCCCCTCCAAGTGTTCCCGCTCCCAGCGATGAGTCAGAGCCCCTCGCAGGGCTGGACAGAGGAGAGGAGTGAAAACAGGGGAAAGACTCCTGCATCTCTACCGAACACAGTAGAAACTTTGTGTACACCGTGGAGGCAGTGGATGAGGCCTTTCATGACCTTAAATCCTTGACTTGGGTTGAGCTTGTGGCCCACTGAGACCTTCAGATCGTGTTCACGTTAACATGCTCCCCGGGAAGGCCTCCCCAGCCAGTGTTTAGGCAACTGGTTCCAATCAATTCCTCCTCCACCTTGGATCTTTCCCAACAGGCGAAAACACGTGCGTCTCGTCACAAGTCAGAAGCCTAGGTCGGCTTGTGGAGCTGTGCGCTCGGGGCGTGGGAAGGGCCATCAGGTCACCGCTTTCCCCACGGCCCTGAGCACAGGGCCTCCACAGCAGAGGGACTGAGAGGGGGTTCTTTTTCTTTTAATGTGAAATCTACGCATACAAAAGAGGAGTACACAATTTAAAGAATAATAATTTTTAAACGACAAAGCAAGGCATTAAGTCAAACCCACGGGGAAAGGAAAACACCTTTAACAAATGCGGAAATGGGATTTCAGAGTGGGGAAAAAGAGAGTCTCAACTGCTCCCTCACTTCCCAGACAAAAGTCAGTTTGGAAATAACAGTAATGGTAGAGGCAGGAGAAAGCTGGGACGGGAGGGGTGTGTCTATGGCCTTGATGGTGGTGATGGTTTCATGCGTGCGCACTTACCCTCGAATTCACTGAGTTGTATACATTAAAATATGCAACTTTTTACATGTTAAAAAAAATCAGTTTAAAATGGATCATAGACCTAAGTGTAAAAAGCAGAATCAAGATTTCAGAGGACACAGAGCTGAATATCTTCCTGTATTAGGAAGGCAAAGGTTTTCTGGTCAGGATACAAAAAGCACTGACCTTAAAAAGAAAAAAACTGAAACTCCCTGATGTTTTAGGGGGAGAAGTTTTTAAAGTTGGGGTGAGGGCTGCGGGGTCTGTGACTTTCTTCTGATTGGTTGGTGATGTGGTCACAGGTGCTCCAAGGATCCTGGGCTCTAAAGTTACCATCCTTCACCTGGGTGGGGGCTTCACTCCTGGAGAAGCACTCCAAGACATTATTAAGTCACCAACTCGATGGACGATGGACGTGAATCTGAGCAAGCTCCGGGGGATGGTGAAGGACAGGGAGGCCCGGCGTGCGGCCGTCCATGGGGTCGCAGAGTCGGACGCGACTGAGCAACCAAAGGACAAGCCTGTTTCCAGACGGCTGCTCCCTCGCGTCTGTATTCCCTCACTTCCCTGGCGAGCAACTGTTCGAATCCGTCCTCTGGTACTCTGGGAAGGTCTAAGAGGGGAAGCCTTTATCCTGCAAATAAGAAATGGGAGGGACCTGAAAAGGTGTTTGCATCCAGGAGGGCCCCATGGGAGCCTGTTCAGTTTCAATTCCTTACATTTTAGGGGGCTGGGTGGGCGCACTAGATTAGTGGAATGGAACCGTTCTGTGTTTTCTGAAGCTTGCTGTTTTCCCTCGCGTCATGTCTCTGACATTCACTCGGGTTGTGCGTAGCTATACCACGTTCATTGTCCTGTTCTAGGTGGGGCTCCAGGTGGTCTGTAGTACAGCATGTTTCTGGCTCTTGCTGATGGACACTGGGGCTTGGGTGTGTCCTCTCAGGCACATGCGTACGAGCTCCTCTACCGTATTGATTTTGGACACAGCAGCAGCAGCTGAAAGTGAGGCTTTAGTTCCCTGACCACCTGGGTGTAAACCAGGAGCCCTACCGCTGCCCACGAAGGCCAGTGGCTGGAGCCTAAATCCCCAGTCCGTGCCTGCCTTGACAAGAAAGTTCTGATAAGGAGGCGGAAGGTAAAGAGAATACTGCAACGTTTGTTGGAAACACAATATGTACAGAAAGACGCACAAGCAAACTCAGCCAGAGAAGCTCGAGAGCCGTATTTGGGGAGTGGAAACCGTTGATGAGGGGACAGTCTGGATCTGGGTCTGCCCTCTGGCCAATCGTCTTGTTTTGCCCGCCTCCCCCTGCTAGTTTGTCTTAAGACCCTCCCTGGGTGTGCTGGCGCCCCCAGCCAAGACGGATTTCAGTGCAAGGGTTTCTGGGGAGGGAAATGGCAAGACTTATTATGGCCTGGGGTCCCCTGCCTTGTGACCCCGGAGGAGCCTTTCTGCACATGTGTAGTGTCTCCCTTGCCCCACGGAGGGCAAACAGGTCATCTCGTGATCTTTTTCTCAGAGTTTAGTCTTTTTGTCCCAGCCATCAGAAGGTTAGTTGTGAGTGTCCGGGCTGAAACCTACCTTTCCTCTCCCAAGAACTGTAAACAGGAGGCCAGCTGCACACGCCTAACCTTGAGCCCGCCTGTCTACTGCCTCCGTATAAACCCAGGATAGGAGTTGCAGGGTTATGGCAAATGCATGTCTTCAATTCACAAGATAACTCCAACTGCGCTAGAAATGACAGAATTCTCTGCAGAGTGACCCTGGACAACTCTTTGCGGCTTGCACAGCCACAGCTGCGGATGAAAACTCCGGTCTCTGCACACCCTCATCAAGCCTGGGAATCAGCAGACCTTTAAGAACAAGCTCAGATGCCTTGTGGACCATGAGAGTAGCCAGTGACTGGGCTGGGGGGCAGTAGGGAGAGGTGAGGCCTCTGGCAGACTGAGTCACACCTGAAAGAAATGGCCTCGACTCTGTGCGCTGACCGAGTGTGTATCCGGGACTGTCAGCGTTCTGGAATGTTCCAAAGAAGCCAGAAACTCAGTTTTTTTTTTTTTTTTTTTTTAACCTGGACTCCAATTTTAAAACGTGAACGACTATTTCAGTTGAATTTGTAGCTCTTAGAACTCATTGCGACTGTCAAGTGACCTCAGCTCTGCATGGCTTGTGCACTTATGGGCTCTGTAGATTGCCATTGCTTGTTGGCAGGAGCCCACTTTATTTCTTTCTTGTTTGCTATTCAGAAAGCTCAGTTTTCCAGAATCCCGTCATCTCCAAGGAACAGGGTCATGCCCTGCCCTTGTTGGTGGTGAAGTTGATCATTTCAAGCTACCGGGGGGAGTCTTTCCCTACCCCATTCCCGGGACCACTTCTGTAACTGTTCTCCACCTCGCCCAGCACAGGGTCCGCCCCCAAAGGCCAGGGGCCTGGAGACTCCATGTCCCCAGCCCCTGCTGTGCCAGGGTCCTGGGGGAGAGGGCAGCCCAGGCCTCAGGGAAACAAGACATGGGAGAGGAGGCCCAGCCATGCACAGAGAGCCACGGGGCAGGACAAGCGTCTCCCAGACAGGGTGCTGTCCACTGTCCCAACACGGCCAGCAGGCGTCCGTCCTGACTGCTGGGCCCTGCAGAGAGCTCGAGCTGAGATCAAAGTCCAGCAGAGCAGAAGGGACTTGGGGGGTGGATGACACGGGTCGGGATCCCAGCTGCGTGGCCGTGGGGAGCCCCAGTGAGGACGGGTGTGGGAAAGTACCATGGACCAGCGCCTGGTGCCAAGTCAGGAGGTCAGAGTGCAGACTGGGGTCGGGGGACACCTTCCGGAGCACGGAAGGAGGTGAGCAGGAGCCAGGCAACCAGGTGAGGGGGTGCTGAGACTCAGGCAGGCAGGACCTGGGGCGCCCAGGCCGTCTGCCCTCTGACCCTCCTCTAGACCCTCGAGGTGTTTCCTCTCTGAGCCTGAGGGGCTGCTGGCCGTGGGCTTCCTGAGCAAGACCGGGGTGCCCCTCACCTCGCAGTCTCCAGGGGCGCAGGTGGCCCCTTGGCAGGCTCAGCGACCTCCACAGGCCGCCCTGCAGGCAGGGGCCCCCGCTTGCAGGAACACCCCTGAGGAAGCAGTGAAGGGGCCGCATTTATGGAGCACCTGCTGTATCCCAAGCCACGAGAAACCAGATTTCGAAGTCCGGTCAGTTGCCCGGGGTCACACAGCGATGGCTCTGAAGACCTGCACTCTTCTGACCCTCAGCCCGGGGTGGGTCTTGATAAAGAACATTGATTGCACGCCCGGTACCGTATGGTCACTTATGAGAGCGGGAGTTAGCACGGCTAGTCCTCACAGCAACCCCGCGAGGCAGGTAATTAGCCCAGTCTTCCAGAAGAGAGGTCTGAAGGTCAGACAGAGACAGGTGGGAAGTGGATGAAGCAGGATAGTGATAATATGTGTGGAATGGCGGCGGCGGTGGTGACTAGTGCCTTCAGAGTGATTACTCTGTGCCCGCCCTGTCCCGGGTGCTGCACACAGATTAACCTTTCCAGTTCTCATACCCTTCAGAAGTACAAGTCAGAGTGTTAGTCGCTCAGACGTGTCTGATCCTTTGCGGCCCCGTGGACTGCAGCCCGCCAGGCTCCTCTGTCTGTGGATTCTCCAGGCTAGAATACTGCAGTGGGTTGCCATTCTCTTCTCCAAGGGATCTTCTGGACCCAGGGATGGAACCCCGTCTCCTGCATTGCAGGCAGATTCTTATCATCCGAGCCCCCACACCCTTCAGGATAGAAGCTACTTTTCTCCTAACTTTAAAATCAGGAAAGTAAGAAAGAACCGTTAAGTCCTTGAGCCCAGGTCTGTCTGATGCTGGAGCCTGGGCTGTAAGGAGCCAGCTCCCGGCTCAGCCCTGTGTGTGCTGAGCCAGCCACCTCTGGCTTGTTACACCCCTCGCGCACCGTGTATCCTCAGGCTAGTTTCTCCCACTCTGTGAAACGGGTCAACAGCTTGGCCTGTGCAGGGCATAGCTGTGAAGGTTCTGGGGACTGAGACCCTATGCGGGGACTTGCCCGAGGTCGCCCGAGTGAGCCAACGGCAGAGTCGGTGCTCTAAGAAGCCCTCTGGACTCTGTCTCCAGTGCTCTCTTCAAAACAGGGTCTCCAGGGGTAGCTTGGAGACGGCTGGTGAAGATCTCCACTTGGAAGTTTGAGGGACTTGAGACTGAATTCCAGCTGCCTCCCAGCTGGGCTGGGGGCAGCTCATTCCACACTTGCGAAGCTCAGTCTCTGCATCCGTAAATGGGGGTGGCAATTATGTTATCATTAGGGGGTCTGAGGCCCCAGGCCCTCGGGGTGGGAGCCGGAGAGGGGCCTGGCCGTGGTGAGCATAGATGGGAGCCCAGGCTCTGGAGCCCGACTGCCTTGGTTCAGAGCTGCCCTTGTTCCTTGCCAGCTGTGTGACTGTGGATAGGTTACTTAACCCCTCTGTGCCTCAGCTCCCCATCTGCTAAAACAAAGCATGGAACCTCTCCTCGTCAAGGAGTTAATAATCGGAAGTGCTTGGAATTGGGCCTGCTACAAGGCTTACCAGCAAAAGAAAGTGAAAGTGAGGTCACTCAGTCACGTTCCAACTCTTTGCAACCCCATGGACTGTAGCCTACCAGGGTCCTCCGTCCATGGATTCTCCTGGCAAGGATACTGGAGTGGGTTGCCTTTTCCTTTTCCAGGAGATCTTCCCAACCCAGCGATTGACCCCGGGTCACATGGTAGGCAGATGCTTTACCGTCTGAGCCACCAGAAAATGCAAACATCGGCCCAGGCTCCTCCTGCAGGAGGTTGGAGGTTGGAGGTTGGATGCCTTCCTGCCTCCAGGAATCACGGCCTGGTCCCAGAGCCCAAGGCAGGGGTCTGGGCCACTCGCCCCTGGCCCAGCCCCCTCAGCCATCTCCCTGGGTGGAGGCTGAGCTCTGGACCGGGCAGGGAGAGCAAAGAAAAGATGGGAATGTTTGCGTCCACCCATGACCCTTCGAAAACTTCCATTCTGAGGATATGTTTTAGGACATATGGAATGTGCTAGTTCAGTAACACGTGTCTGGACTTTATAAATACACACACACACTCGACGGGGGCCGTGCACTCATTCAAGGCCGGAGACCGTCTGACCTAAAATAATCACCGTCGGGACAGCACGCCCTCAGGCTCCTTGCCCGAGCACCTTACGTGCACCTCCACTCGCCTGATCCCCCTGGGAGGTGACGCTCTTGTGATCCCCACCTTCCAGATGAGGCAACAGAGGAAAGCGGGGTGGCTCCCACGATCCCATAGCCAGGCGGCCTGGGGTTCACGCCCCCACCGGCCCAAGCCCCGCGGGGGACCGCTGGGCTGAGCTAGCTGCGGGCTCCGGCCTGAGAGTGGAGAGTGGAGGACAGGAGCGCCAGCCTCTGTGTGGATTGATTTGTCTGCATCCCCAGCACACACGCACACCAGCTGCCTGCCCCCGTCGGGCTTGTCTTGGGGAAACTGGAGGTCCTCCTGCTAGCATGCCTTTGACCCTGTTTCCTGGAAACCAGGACCGGCTCCGTGAGCTGGGGGAGCCTCCTCCCCTGCAGGGTCTGGGTCTCCCCTTACACGGTTCTCCCGAGACGACTCTGAGGGGAGAGACTTCTGTTCACTGCATCAGGACAGGCAAAGAGGGTGTGGGTGACAAGCTGGGCACACAGTCCGTATGTCTGTCTGTCTGTCTGTCTGAGAGAGGTGGTCTTATTCACCTCCCCACTCCCCCAAGTCAGAAGTAGGGCCCACCTGACTCAGCTTTGCAGCCCCGATCAGGGCATCAGCAGCTCCTTTGAGGATCCTCCTCTCTGAAAATAAAAACTCCAGTCTAGTCTCCAGGAACCCCTGGTCAGGAGGGGGTTTGAGGTCCTGCTGCTGGCTGAATTCCGAATGAAGCTCCGGAGGAGATTTTTAGCATTAAGAGGAAGCCAAAGGGACTTTGAGAGGCCAGCGCCACAACCTCGATCGATGAAGGAGAGACTGGGGCTCCAAGAGGCACCGGGAGGTGCCTGGAGCCTTCAAGCTCCGTGTGATGTTCTTCCTGATGCCAAGGATGCTGAGGTCCAGAGAGGTGGGCACACTTGGGCAAAGTCACGCAGAGACTGGCAAAGCCAGGGTCTGCACTGACATGCCTCACTGAGGGGCCTGGTCCCCTCAAGGACCCTCTTTTTGGGTTCTTGGCTCAACCTGGCAGAAGCTTTAGCTGCCAGGCATTGGAATGCATTTTTAAATTGTTCAAGAACAAAATGTTAACCATAGAATTACCATGCTGCTGCTGCTGCTAAGTCACTTCAGTCGTGTCCGACTCTGTGCAACCCTGTAGACGGCAGCCCACCAGGCTCCCCCGTCCCTGGGATTCTCCAGACAAGAACGCTGGAGTGGGTTGCCATTTCCTTCTCCACTGCAGGGAAGTGAAAAGGGAAAGTGAAGTCGCTCAGTCGCGTCCGACTGTTGGTGACCCCATGTACTGCAGCCCACCAGGCTCCTCCATCCATGGGATTTTTCAGGCGAGAGTACTGGAGTGGGGTGCCATTGGCTTCTCCGTAGAGTTACCATGTGACCCAGCAATTCTACTCCTCCATGGACACTCAAGAGACACGAGAACATGTGTCTGCACAGATCTGTGCACGAGCGTTCATAGCAGCGTTACTCAGAGTAGTACGAAGTGGTTAAAAAGCCACATGTCCGTCAACTGATGCCTGGATAGACAGAACGCAATCTGCCCGTGCTATGGAATACTATTCAGCAGTGAAATGTGCGTGTACTGCACAGGCCACAGCGGATGCCCTGTGATCATCATGCTCAGTGAAAGAAGCCAGTCACGAACACCTTGACCCTGTTTGTACGAAATGCACAGAACAGGTGAATCTGCAGAGACAGGAAGTAGATGAGTGATTGCCCCGGGCTGGGGGACGGCGGGAGAGACGGGCAACAGTGCTGGAGCCGGCAGGGCTTCTGTTGGGGGATGAAATGTTCTACGGTTAGGTTGAATGGTGACTGCACGGCTCTAATCATGCTGGAAAACGCTGAACTGTACATTTTAAATGGATGAATTTTAAGGCGTATGATTATATCTCAGTAAAGCTGATTTTAAAAAACTAAAAGCAAGCAATTGAATGTGGAGTGTGCGGGACAGGACACCCTCTCTGTGAGTCAGCACGGCCCCTTCAGGTGGGCCCGGGCCCCTTCCTGCCTGCTCTCCTAGCTGTTTGGAGGCATAACGAAGGTCATGGAAGTGAACCTGGGGCCCAGACGTCACTGATCGTGGCTTCATCAGGAGAAAGCTTTCTCAGCCACCTGCCTCCTTGTCCGTCTTTGTAGGCCGCAAACTGTCTCTTCTGCTTCATTCATTCTTTCGTTTATTCATCAAGCTTTTGTTGTTCACTCGTTAAGTCGTGTCTGACTGTCTGCAGCCCCATGGACTATAGCACGCCAGGTTCCTCTGTCTTCACCGTGTCCCAGAGTTTGCTCAAATTCATGGCCATTGAGTTGATGAAGCATTTCATCCTCCACCACCCCTTTCTGCTTTCACCTGCAGTCTTACCCAGCATCAGGGTCTTTTGCAGTGAGTCAGCCCTTCACATCAGGTGGTCAAAGTACTGGAGTTTCAGCTTCAGCATCGGTCCTTTCAATGAATATTCAGAGTTGATTTCCTTTAGGAGTGACTGGTTTGATCTCCTTGCAATTCAAGGGTCTCTCAAAACTCTTCTCCAGCACCACAGTGCAAAAGCATCAATTCTTTGGAGCTCAGCTTTCTCTGTGGTCCAGCTCACATCCATACATGACTCCTAGAAAAACCATAGCTTTGACTAGACAGACCTTGGTCGGTCCGCAAAGTAATGCTTCTGCTTTTTAATACCCTGTCTAGGTTTATCACAGCTCTTCCTCCAAGGAGCAAGCGTCTTTTAATTTCATGGCTGTACCTACCGTGTACCAGGCTCTGTGCTGGTCACGACAAACCTGATCGAGTCTCTGACCTCAAGGAATGAACATCTTGTCAGGGAAAGAGACCAGGAGAGGTAAAGCGCCATCTGATACGACACATCTGCCCATGTGTGCAATCAGTGTTTCTTCGGCATTGACTGCATCCGGGCCTTTGTTGGGGGGCGGGGCCATGACCGTGGCCATGCTGCCCGGGTTCAGGCCCCTGCTCAGCCACTGACCAGCTGTGTGATCCGCTCTGTAATGTGGGGACGGAAGTAGAATCTGCTCTAGGGCTCTGGAAAATTCCACGTGAGCTGCTGGGAGCTGGAGCCGCCCAGTCTGTGTAGGGCAGCGATCATCATTACTGATGCAGTTCTACTAGAAGCAGACAGTCTGGGGGAAGCAGCTCAGCTGGGCAACGGGCGCAACAAGGAGAGGGGACAGCTTCGGCGGAGCACCGGGGAGGCGGGCCGCTGAGAAGAGGTGAGGTGGTCCTGGGTCTCCAGTTCTCCCTGCGCTGGCCCTGTGTCTGCCTCTCCCTGCAGGTCCCCAGGCAACCTCACAGCCCGGGGAGGCCTCCGGAGCTGTCGCTCAGGGTCCAGGTTTCCCCTGCTCCTTCATCACTACCTCCGGAAGGCGGGCATGTCATTATCCCCGTCATGCAGATGAGAGAACCGAGGCTCAGGGCCGTGGAGCGCCTGGCCAGGGCCACTCAGCCAGCGAGCAGAGGTGCCGAGGTTCACACCCACGTCGGTTTCTTTGAACCCCACATCGTTAGCCACCAAAGTGGAGGCCGGAGCCTTGGGGGAGGGTCAGGGTTAATGAGTCAGGCCTTGCGGTAGATGGGGGTTAGACTTCTGGTGAGGGCCTCCCATGGGCCTCAGTTTCCCCCTCTGCAGATGGAAGCAGGAACTTTGACACTGGGCTAGTGGCCCAAGTCACACGGGGAAGCGCCAAGCGCCCCCCAAGTGACCAGGACGGACACCTTCTGCTTACGTGACCTCAGGCAAAGCTCCTACTGTCTAAAGCTCAGATTGCTGATGGGAAAAAGTGATCTCTAAAGTCACTCTCATCTGGAAGTTTTCCTGACAGTTGCTTGCCTGGGCTTGTACTGTGGGAGCTGATAAGAATGATTTCAGGATTACTGACAGCAGGCAAGGCAATGGCACCCCACTCCAGTACTCTTGCCTGGAAAATCCCATGGATGGAGGAGCCTGGTGGGCTGCAGTCCATGGGGTCGCTAAGAGTCGGACACGACTGAGCGACTTCACTTTCACTTTTTCGCTTTCATGCGTTGGAGAAGGAAATGGCAACCCACTCCAGTGTTCTTGCCTGGAGAATCCCAGGGGCAGGAGAGCCTGGTGGGCTGACGTCTACAGGGTTGCACAGAGTCGGACACGACTGAAGTGACTTAGCAGCGACAGCAGACAGCAGGCAAAGCATGCAGGCTGAGTGGGCAAACAGTTTCCAGATTTAGGAAGTAAAAGATACTCACCCAAGCGGGAATTTCAGATAAACAAATACTTTCTTAGTTTAAGTATGTCCCATGAAATATTTGGGACACACTAATACTAAAAACATTTGCTTGTTTATCCGAAATTCCTCTGTAAGTGGGCATCCCATGTTTGACCTGCAGCCTTAGCAGGAGTAAGGTTGGCCGTTGGCTGGTGAGACAGTCTTGACCTCTCCTGCCGGAGAGGCATGGCCGCAGGATGCCAGAGCGGTAGGAAGGTCAGAGGGCAGACAGGCCCCTCCCACCCCTCCCAGAATCCTCCCCGCTCTGTTCTTGTTCTGAAACTCACCTCTGCCGTTGGCTGAGCCCTGGCTCAGCACGTCACCTAGAGAGACGGACGTGATGTAAGACAAGCCTTTACCTGATGGGCAGGCTCGCGATGGCTATTCGGGGTTCAGGACGGGTTCCTGACCCCAAAATACCTGTGTCACCCCCCACCCCGCTTGCTACTCCTCCACTATGACAGGCACCTCAAAAGCACTGGGTTTGAGGCCAGCCTGCCTCCTCCCAGGAAACGCTGCTTGTGCCCCGAGGTCTGGTCCACAGCTCAGCAGGGCTCCCAGACCTCTTCATGGGGAAGAAGCCCTTCTCTCCCCCGGCCCCGCTCTCCCCACCCCTGTGAGATAGGATTGACTCCCTCTGACCACTCCTGCCTGGGGAGAGGATTTCTAAGCCCCCCGGCCCAGGCCTGGAGCACAGTGGCCTGCCTCCCGGCCATCTCCTGTCCAGCCACAGCACCCGCCCCCAACTCCTCCATGCTTTTCTGTCCCAGGGCTGGCTGCCTGACCTGCGTGGGTCTCATTCAAAGACAGGAATAAGGTGTCGCTAAAGGGACTGGGATATAAACTTTTCCATTCTTTTGCAGTCTCTGTCTCTGTCTTTATTTTCTTCACCCATCTCCCTCTCAACCCGACATGGTATTTTTTTATTTGCTACTCAATGGTACTCTCTTGGGAACAGGGAGACTGATGGGGGAACCACGCCCTTCCCTGGGGCCTCGCCCACAACTCAGCCCCCATGTGCCCACCAAGTCCCAGGTTCCCCTACCTGCAGGGTGCCTGCCCGGGACGCCAGGCCCTGGACGAGGACGGCTGACCGGGTATCTCACCTTCCCGGGCTCCCCCACCGACTGCTGGGTCCTGAACACTCCCTGCTGGGCAGTGTCCTCCCCGTGCGGTACCTGGCCCCCTGTGGAGTAGCCCCAGGTGCCTTCTGGAGCTGCCAGCTTGGGGCAAGAACACTGCTGCTCTGCCCTTCTCTGAGACACTTGCAGGCTTGTGACCCCGAGCCTCTCTGCCTGGGCCTGGCCCTGGGGAAAAAGCACCCGCGATCACTGCACCGGGCCCGGGATGCAGTGGGTAGGTCATGGGCTGGAACTCGGATGTCCCAGGAGGCGGCAGGAGGCTGCAAGTCTCAGTGCAAGCTCCGCATCGGACTTCAGCAGTACAAGTGCAGATACAACCGCCAGGAATTTCAAGTCAACACCTGGGAGCTTTCAACCCCAAGCACGGAGCGCTTCTGAGAGACTGACCTGGTCACACAGTCATCAGAGCAGCCCGGATCCACTCCCTCCTGCTTCACAGCATTTGCCAAGGCTGTTCTCTCCGTCTGCAGTACTGTGCCCGCCCCTCCTTTCCCAGTGAAACTCACCCACACCTCACTTCCCGGGAGGCCAGTGTCAGCCCCCGCCCTGGGCTGGAGGATCCTGAGAGCAGGAACCAGGGGTCCGCTCTTCAGCCCCAGGGTCCCCGGGGCCTGTCCACAGAAAGCGCTGGCTCGGTCTGGGGGCTGAGCTCCTGACCCAGCGAGGGGCGCAGGGGAGTGGGAGGAGGGTGTGGCCCAGGCAGTGGAGACAGCCAGGAAAGTGGAAGGCGATGAGCCTGAGTGTCTGATGAGGCGATGTGCCCGGGCCACTGGGCATGTGGAGGGCTGGTGGGCGAAGAGCTGCCTGCGATGTCCAGCTGAGCACGAATGCCGGGCTGTCCTGGAGAGAGTTGCTCCTCAGGGGGACCCTAGCCATGGTGTCTTGTGGTGGAGCTGTGCTGAGGGCAGACTGGAGGCAGGGGGGCCCTGGGGGGCTAGAACAGTCGTCCAGACTGGGGCAGTGATGGGGGGTGGGATGGGGGGCAGGGGGCAGAGCCAGTGAGCAGCCGCCCTGGTTCTGGGCCCGCGCAGCCTAATCCCTCCCCCTGGCATGGGGTTAGATGAGGTTCTTAAGAGTCACGTGGCAGCCCAGCCTGTGCTCCGGGATTACCGTGGCTCGGGTGCTTCCTGGGACCCTGAGGTGGACAGGCATGCACACACAGGACCACAGCCATGTCTGAATCCCTCAGTGAACCAGGGCCTGGGGTCAGCTCTGAGTTTGAGAGAGGCCCCCTCTGTGAGGTGGGGGGCAGAGGAGACCTCAAGGCCCCAGACCAGGGAGGCTGGGCAGAGGATGGCAGGTGTCCACCCCGGAGAGCAGGCGTTGGTTTCCGGGGTTTCAAGGTTCAGGAGTCCTGTCAGGGGTGGAGGGACACCCTCGGAACCTAGGGACGTGCTCTACAGGCAGATGCGCTGGGCGAGGAGCGGCTGCAGGGTGGGTGTGACTCTCATGGGAGGGCGGGGCTGATGGGTCAGAGAGCTCCTCGGCTCCTTCAGGAGACCCTGATGCAGGCAGAGGCACCGGGCAGGACCCCACACTGCGGGCTGGACCATCCTGGCATCCCCCGCGGGATACCGCTGGCCGTCTATCCTCCCCGTCCACTGGCGTGCCCAGTGGTACCTGGGGGCACTTTGCCAGATGTTGGGGAGGAGCGAAGGGGTCAGAATGGCAAGTGAGGAGAAGAGCTCATTTAGTAAGAGTTAGTTTAGTAACCACATGCCTGAGATGGGAGAGAGACCCCCAGGTATGGCTTCTGCCCTCGAGGGGCCTCTGCTCTTAAAGTCACTGGGTTCCTTTCCAGGCCAAAGAGCTCACTGTCTCGAGAGAAAAGTCCAGCCATGGAGAGTCAGAGGAGGGAAGGCTGGAGCTCGGTACTCCCGCAGCCCACCCTGGGCTCTGTGTGAGCCAGGGGGAGGCTCCAGGCGCGCGTGTCCCCTGCGTCCCTGGAGCAGCAGGTGGGCCCGGAGGGAGCATGGAGGCTCCGAAGGCTTGTTCACACCCTGGCTGCAACCCCACCCCTGGAGCATCGACCACGAGGGGCAGGTGGACCCAGGAAGGAGGGTTTCCAACAAGGTCTGGATGCTGCAGGGGGTGGTCCCAGAAATGCCCCTTGAGAGTGATGGACCGGTGTGTCTTCAAGCCTTGCTTCAGCCCCATAACCTGTCTTCCTGCCCTGAGAGCAGCACCCCTTCGCTGCCGTGCTAACTGCCCATCTGTCCTTCCTCCTCCCTCGCACAGACGCGGGCTGAAGCAGCCCCGGGTCAGGCACCCCACGGGGTGTGGACCAACAGGGGGCCCTCTCTGGGCCCCCACTTCCCTGGGAAATGGGCTGTTCCCAGGAGTGAGCAAGAAGGAAGCCGCTGCCGTGGGGGTGCAGGTGGCACGGGTGTCATCAGGACCACTCCCTCCGTCTCTGGGCACCCAGCTCCTGATTCTCGGAGCCAGGGATCCAGCTAGACCTAGCTCTCAACGCCCCAAGCCACAGGCGTCTGCCGCCCTCAGTGGGGAGGAGCAGGCTAGGGTTAAGGTGGCCCCGGGCATCCCTGGCCTCTGGCTTCAGGACAGGCCAGCCCCAGGGCCTCCCAGAGCAGCAGCTGCCTGGGGTCCACCTCTCTCTGCCTACCGCTTACAAAGCCCTGTGGCCTGGGGCTGCATGGAGTGGTGATGGGCGTTTTGCTACCTGAATTCTTCCCGAATAAAGAACCCACTGAGTTGGCCATGCCTGGAGGCTGCCAGAGCAGGAGGCTCAGCACCCACCTCCCTCCTGTCATCAGGTTGCTGAGAGGAGAGAGCTCTGGGGGCTTGGTTTTCTTCTCTGAGGTCACCTTCCTCCAGGGAGCAGCTACCAAGAGGTTGCAGTCATCCCTGCTGTCACATCCTGGGCTTGGCATTTGAGGCCCCAGGCAGCCCATTCCTCTTCCCTCTCTCTCCTCCCCACTCCCCCAGCTTGGCAGGGCGTCCACCACTGAGGACCTCATTCCCACCTCTTGCCTTTGCTGGGGCTGTCAGTGCCCAGGCTAGGGCAAACAGGGCAAGTGGGTCCTCCTGCTGCCCCACCCCTATCCACACCCTATCCAGGCCCCACACCCCCAGATGGAGGGGGACACACACATGGGATGGAATAGAAATTCAGAGTCCAGCCAGTCTAAGGGGACCTTAGATTCCAGCCCTTGATTCACAGTCAGATGACCTCCTCTGGGCACAGGCTCGGTCCTCTGCTGCCCGTTGCCTCACCTCGTGGGGCCTATTTTATGGTGAAAAGCACAAGTCTTTGGGAAGCCAGAGGGACAGAGACTTGGCGAGGAGCCTGGGCAGCTGAGACCAGTGCACTAGAGTGCAGCCAAGAGGAGCTACCCCACGTCCGAGGTCAGGGGCAGAAGCCAGCAGGACCCCATGCCCGAAGGGCGGCAGCCAAGAGGAGTTACCCCACATCCGAGGTCAGAGGCAGCAGCTGAGAGTGCCAGGCTGCGACGGTGCCGGAACGGCTGAGAGGAGCTACCCAAGTCCGAGGTCAGGGTCGGCGGCCGGGAGGACCAACCCCACGTTCAAGGAGCAGTGGCTGCACGGGCACAGGAGGGCCTAGAGGAGCTATCCCACGGTGAAAGTCAGGAAGGACGGCAGTGAGGAGATACCCCTCGTCCAAGGTAAGGAGCAATGGCTGTGCTTTGCTGGAGCAGCCATGAAGAGATACCCCACGCCCAAGGTAAGAGAAACCCAAGTAAGACGGTAGGTGTTGCAAGAGGGCATCAGAGGGCAAACACACTGAAACCATACTCACAGAAAACTAGTCAATCTAATCACACTAGGACCACAGCCTTGTCTAACTCAATGAAACTAAGCCATGCCCATGGGGCAACCCAAGACGGGCAGGTCATGGTACAAGGATCTGACAGAATGTGGTCCACTGGAGAAGGGAACGGCAAATCACTTCAGTATTCTTGCCTTGAGAACCCCATGAACAGTATGAAAAGGTAAAATGATAAGACACTGAAAGAGGAACTCCCCAGGTCAGTAGGTGCCCAATATGCTACTGGAGATCAGTGGAGAAATAACTCCAGAAAGAATGAAGGGATGGAGCCAAAGCAAAAACAATACCCAGCTGTAGATGTGACTGGTGATAGAAGCAAGGTCCGATGCTGCAAAGAGTAATATTGCATAGGAACCTGAAATGTCAGGTCCATGAATCAAGGCAAATTGGAAGTGGTCAAACAAGAGATGGCAAGAGTGAATGTCGACATTCTAGGAATCAGCGAACTAAAATGGACTGGAATGGGTGAATTTAACTCAGATGACCATTATATCTACTACTGTGGGCAGGAATCCCTCAGAAGAAATAGTAGCCATCATGGTCAACAAGAGTCTGAAATGCAGTACTTGGATGCAATCTCAAAAACGACAGAATGACCTCTGTTTGTTTCCAAGGCAAACCATTCAATATTACAGTAATCCAAGTCTATGCCTCAACCAGTAATGCTGAAGAAGCTGAAGTTGAATGGTTCTATGAAGACCTACAAGACCTTTTAGAACTAACACCCCCAAAAGATGTCCTTTTCATTATAGGGGACTGGAATGCAAAAGTAGGAAGTCAAGAATCACGTGGAGTAACAGGCAAATTTGGCCTTGGAATGCGGAATGAAGCAGGGCAAAGGCTAATAGAGTTTTGCCCAGAATGCACTGGTCATAGCAAACACCCTCTTCCAACAACACAAAAAAAGACTCTATACATGGACATCACCAGATGGTCAACACTGAAATCAGATTGACTATATTCTTTGCAGCCAAAGATGGAGAAGCTCTATACAGTCAACAAAAACAAGACTGGGAGTTGACTGTGGCTCAGATTATGAACTCCTTATTGCCATCAGATCAGATCAGTCGCTCAGTCGTGTCCAACTCTTTGCGACCCCATGAACTGCAGCACACCAGGCCTCCCTATCCATCACCAGCTCTCGGAGGCCACTCAGACTCACATTCATCGAGTCAGTGATGCCATCCAGCCATCTCATCCTCTGTCGTCCCCTTATTGCCATATTCAGACTTAAATTGAAAAAAAGTAGGGAAAACCACTAGACCTTTCAGGTATGACCTAAATCAAATCCCTTATGATTATACAGTGGAAGTGAGAAATAGATTTAAGGGCCTAGAGCTGATAGACAGAGTGCCTGATGAACTATGGAATGAGGTTCATGACATTGTACAGGAGACAGGGATCAAGACCATTACCATGGAAAAGAAATGCAAAAAAGCAAAATGGCTGTCTGGGGAGGCCTTACAAATAGCTGTGAAAAGAAGACAAGCGAAAAGCAAAGGAGAAAAGGAAAGATATAAACATCTGAATGCAGAGTTCCAAAGAATAGCAAGAAGAGATAAGAAAGCCTTCTTCAGCGATCAATGCAAAGAAATCGAGGAAAACAACAGAATGGGAAAGACTAGAGATCTCTTCAAGAAAATCAGAGATACCAAAGGAACATTTCATGCAAAGATGGGCTTGATAAAGGACAGAAATGGAATAGACCTAACAGAAGCAGACGATATCAAGAAAAGGTGGCAAGAATACACAGAAGAACTGTAGAAAAAGATCTTCACATCCCAGATAATCACAATGGTCTGATCACTGACCTAGAGCCAAACATCCTGGAATGTGAAGTCAAGTGGGCCTTAGAAAGCATCACTATGAACAAAGCTAGTGGAGGTGATGGAATTCCAGTTGAGCTATTTCAAATCCTGGAAGATGATGCTGTGAAAGTGCTGCACTCAATATGCCAGCAAATTTGGAAAACTCAGCAGTGGCCACAGGACTGGAAAGGGTCCGTTTTCATTCCAATCCCAAAGAAAGGCAATGCCAAAGAATGCTCAAATTACCGCACAATTGCACTCATCTCACATGCTAGTAAAGTAATGCTCAAAATTTTCCAAGCCAGGCTTCAACAATATGTGAACTGTGAACTTCCTGATGTTCAAGCTGGTTTCAGAAAAGGCTGAGGAACCAGAGATCAAATTGCCAACATCCTCTGGATCATAGTAAAAGCAAGAGAGTTCCAGAAAAACATCTATTTCTGCTTTATTGACTATGCCGAAGCCTTTGACTGTGTGGATCACAATAAACTGTGGAAAATTCTGAAAGAGGTGGGAATACCAGACCAACTGACCTGCCTCTTGAGAAATCTGTATGCAGGTTATGAAGCCACAGTTAGAACTGGACATGGAACAACAGACTGGTTCCAAATAGGAAAAGGAGTATGTCAAGGCTGTATATTGTCACCCTGCTTATTTAACTTCTATGCAGAGTACATCATGAGAAACGCTGGACTGGAGAAGCACAAGCTGGAATCAAGATTGCCGGGAGAAATATCAATAACCTCAGATATGCAGATGACACCACCGTTATGGCAGAAAGTGAAGAGGAACTCAAAAGCCTCTTGATGAAAGTGAAAGTGGAGAGTGAAAAAATTGGCTTAAAGCTCAACATTCAGAAAACGAAGATCATGGCATCCGGTCCCATCACTTCATGGGAAATAGATGGGAAAACAGTGGAAACAGTGTCAGACTTTATTTTGGGGGCTCCGAAATCACTGCAGATGGTGACTGCAGCCATGAAATTAAAAGACTCTTACTCCTTGGAAGGAAAGTTATGACCAACCTACATAGCATGTTCAAAAGCAGAGACATTATTTTGCCAACAAAGGTCCATCTAGTCAAGGCTATGGTTTTTCCTGTGGTCATGTATGGATGTGAGAGTTGGACTGTGAAGAAGGCTGAGTGCCAAAGAATTGATGCTTTTGAACTGTGGTGTTGGAGAAGACTAGAGGGTCCCTTGGACTGCAAGGAGATCCAACCAGTCCATTCTGAAGGAGATCAGCCCTAGGATTTCTTTGGAAGGAAAGATGCTAAAACTGAAACTCCAATACTTTGGCTACCTCATGCGAAGAGTTGACTCATTGGAAAAGACTCTGATGCTGGGAGGGATTGGGGGCAGGAGGAGAAGGGGACGACAGAGGATGAGATGGCTGGATGGCATCACTGACTTGATGGACATGAGTCTGAGTGAACTCCGGGAGTTGGTGATGGACAGGGAGGCCTGGTGTGCTGCAATTCATGGGGTCACAAAGAGTCGGACACGACTGAGCGACTGAACTGACCTGAGCTGAGTGGCAGGGGTGCAGAACGAGCGTGGCTGTGCCTTCCTCTGCCCCCGCCGTAGGTGGCCTCGGACAGGCCACACCCCTCCCTGAGTCCAGTGTCCTGTGACATCAGGCTTATGATACTGTTCTTTCAGGGGCATCAGTGAACAGCAGATCGTTTTATTACGAGGTTCAGCCGGCAGCCTACGGCACACAGACGGGCCAGAGGTCTGTAGCCCAGTGCCCTGTGCTCCCCAGGACGTGAGACGCGGGGCCCACCACCCAGGAGAGGTCTCCTCCCAGGGCCCGAGACCACCCGGCAGGAGGAGCAGCAGGGCTGGGCTGACCCCTCACCTTCCGGAGTGGCCAGGGACGCTGAGGAGGTGACCTTAGGACTGAGACACAAAGATGGGGAGGGACCAAGATCTGGGAGGAGCGTTCCAGGCCGAGAGAACAGCAGAGGGAAGGCCCCGGTGTGGGAACCAGCGGGATGCATCCCAGGCCAGCGGGGCGGCGGTAGGAGACAAGGTCAGGGAGCCCCGTGCAGATGTGGGTCACGCGAGGTCGGGTGAGCCCCCCAGGGCCACACAGCGAACTCAGGAATGCAAGGCGGCAGCGGGAGCCACGCAAGTCTGGGCCGGGCCCTCAAAGCTGCCTGTGGGGCCCTGCAGCCTGGGCCCAGTGGAGGAGGCCGGTACCTGTGGCCAGGGGATGTCAGGGCCCAAGGCTTGACCACCCGTTCCCTGCTCAGCTGGGGCAGGGCGCCTGGATCTGACCCAGGAAGGTGCAGCCTGGGGATGGGGGCCGAGCAAGGAGGAGCAGAGCCCGGACCCCAGGACAGGCAGGGCAGATGCCTCAGAAGGGCCGGCTGCACCGTAGGGCCTGGGCACCGGGTTCCACGTGTTTCTGAGTAACATGTGGCTTGTCAGCCAGGTGTGCCTCTGAGACGGAGGTCTGCTATGCCTGGGAGAAGGCACCGGGCCCTGTACCCACCACCCACCCACTCACTCACTCTTTCATTCACTCATTCGTGGGCTTATTAATTCATTCAATCACTCATTCATTCACTCACTCATTCATTCATTTAAAAAGTTTCATGGAAAGCCAGGTCCTGAGTCAGGAACCAGAGCCTATTTGTAGCCACAGAGCCTCAGATCCCATCAAGGCCCTTAAAAAAATTTCCCAAGAGAGACTTGGCCCCAGGAAGGGGTCCCCTGAGGTGATGATGCCATCTGAACTAAGTCTGCAGAAGGTCTCTTGGAGAAAAGGAAAAAGCATTCCGGGTATCGGATGCAGACCGCAAAGGCACAGAGCTGTGTGCCAGAGTGGCTTTCAGGGTGGGAGTCAGAGCCTGACAGCATTACAGGCGCAAGGGTGAGGAGGAGAGGGAGGGGGAGACAGACGGGCGCGGCAGGGCAGCTTCATCTCCTGGGCCTGGGGCGCCGCCGAGTGTTATGGCTCCCTGACTGATGTCCGAGCTGGCCGGAGCCCCTGGGATCTCACCCTCTTCTGCAGCTCCGCCACTTCTGTCTTCCCCTCTCACCCTCCCATGAGCTCCAAAGCTGGGCGCACAGCGTCCCCACACCCCCCGCCCCACACCCACACTCACCCTGAGTTAGGGTTTTTCCAGGCCTGAGCCTGCCCATTTGCTGGAAGGAGACATCAAGGCCCAAAGCTCAAAGCTCTCCTATCAGACCTGCCCCAGCAGAGCTGTGGATGGCCCTGTAGTTCGGTCATTAAATATGTACCAAATAGAGGCTGGGCCCCTTGTGAGGCCCAGCGCCCGTGGACAGCATCTAGAGGAAGAGAGAGGGCTCACCCTGTCCCCGGTTTATAGCTCACGTGAGCAAAGCACGCGCCGAGGGTCTCCCTCATCCATTCAAGGGGTTTGCTTTTAACATCCTCACACTTCCTTATGACCCCCGTCGCGCTCCCCTCCCAGTTCGACTGGGTCTCAGCCTGGTGTGAGCCTACCTGTAAGATCTTGGCTGAAAGTTAGGATTGGCTAATAACCAAATATTAGCTGATCACTAAGGTGTTGGCTGAAACACTGCCTAGTTAATAGATAACGAAGGTGATAGTTGATAAGAAGTTAGTTGTCTCTCCACTGTGCGTGCGCACTCAGTCGTGTCTGACTCTTTGCGACCCTGTGGGCTTAGCCCACCAGGCTCCTCCATCCATGGCATTTCCCAGGCGGGAATCCTGGAGTGAGTTGCCGTTTCCTCCTCCAAGGGGTCTTTCCGACCCAGCGATCGAACCCGAGTCTCGAGCCTCCTGCATTGGCAGGCAGATTCTTTACCACTAACACCGCCTGAGAAGCCTGTCTCTCAACTACAGTTGGTAATTAACTGTTAATTCAAAGTAGGATTTCTATAACTCAATAATGAAATGGCTAACCAACTGGCATAAATTCAGAGATATTTATATATTCATGTACTTCACAGCATTATTCATTATTATAGGTGAACATGTCCATTGACAGGTGGCTGGATAAACAAAATGTGGTCATATGTCCAGTGTAATATTCAGTTCAGTTCAGTTCAATTGCTCAGTCGTGTCCAACTCTTTGTGACCCCATGAACCGCAGCATGCAAGGCCTCCCTGTCCATCACCAACTCCCGGAGTTCACCCAGACTCACGTCCATCGAGTCGGTGATGGCATCCAGCCATCTCATCCTCTGTCGTCCCCTTCTCCTCCTGCCCCCAATCCCTCCCAGCATCAGAGTCTTTTCCAATGAGTCAACTCTTCGCATGAGGTGGCCAAAGTATTGGACTTTCAGCTTTAGCATCATTCTTTCCAAAGAAATCCCAGGGCTGATCTCCCAAAGCAAGTTCTGACACCAGGTTAGATTGACATGGAGGTTATCGTGCTAAATGAAATAAGCCAGTTATAAAAAGACAGATACTGTAGGAATCCACCTAGTTGAGGTCCCTATAGGAGTCAAATTCACAGAGACAGAAAGCAGGATGAATAAAATTGTAAGCTTTATGTTATATATCTCTTACCACAATTTTAAAAAGTCAACACAGTTTAAAAATGGGCAAAACAAAAGATACACGATGGCAATAAACACATGGATGCTTTTGAACTGTGGTGTTGGAGAAGACTCGTGAGAGTCCCTTGGACAGCAAGGAAATCCAACCAGTCCATCCTAAAGGAAATCAGTCCTGAATATCCATTGGAAGTGCTGATGCTGAAGCTGCAGCTCCAAACCTTTGGCCATTTGATGTGAACAACTGATTCATTTGAAAACACCCTGATGCTGGGAAAGATTGAAGGCAGGAGGAGAAGGGGATGACAGAGGACGAGATGGTTGGATGGCATCACCGACTCAGTGGACATGAGTTTGAACAAACTCTGGGAGATAGTGATGGACAGGGAGGCCTGGCATGCTGCAGTCCATGGAGTCACAGAGTCAGACATGACTGAGAGACTGAACTGAACTGAAACACATGGAAAGATGTCCAACATCACTTGTCACAAACGCAAACTAAGCCCCAAGGAGGTACCAGAACTTTTGGAACTGAAATGAGAAGACTAGCCATGCCAAGCGCTGGCAAGGAGGCAAGCAATTGGAATTCCCAAACAAGCTGGTGGGAGTGTGACCCGGCCTAGTCACCCTGAGACCAGGGCTCCGTTCACGACTGAGTCGAGGGGTAGGTCTACGAGCCGAACCAGGGCTTCGTCTGGGAACAAGTCTAGGCTTTAGACTGTGACGAGGCTCAGGACTCAGTCTGGAACCAGAACTAGAGCTCCATCTGGGAGTGGCCTCAAGGCTCAGCATCACAGCTCAGCTTCTGTCTGAGGCGGTGCTATGACCAGGCTGTTTCTGGGACCAGGAATCCTGCGAGAGTTGGAGCAGGACTCAGCCTGCCTCTATGCTCAGAAGCTCCCCCATGGGTGCCTGGTGAGGCAGAAGCCTGAACCCGGCTTCCAGAACCATTGAGCTCCCTCCCTCCCTGCAACCAACTGAAGCTGCCTCTGCGCCTTCCAAACCTAGCTTCTGTCTCTGAGCACTGTCCTGAAAACTGCCCGCATGGCCAGAGGAGCTGCATCTGTGTCTGCTCCCAGATCCCAGCCTCCTGCCTCCCTGCCAGGGAGCCTCCTGGCTCCAGGGCCATTAAGGGAGGGATCTGTGGGAAGCCCCAGGTAAACAAGTCCAAGCTGAGGGGCTGGGGCCGGCGCCTGTCCCTCCCCCGGCTTGGTGGGCTGGCTCTGAGAGAAGCCCGGAGTGCCGAGTGGGTGAGGTTGACAAGAGACTTAATGAAATCCAAAGGGAGGCGCCCTGGCAGGGCCCACCTGGATGGAAGCCCGGGACGGTAATTAAATTAATTCTGGGGTTTGTTCCAACAAGCGCAGAAGCGAGAACTGAGGCCAGGGCCCACTTGCTCGGGGCTCCAGAAGTTTTTGATAATTATAGGGAAAAATAAGTTTTGGAATTTATGTAACCGCATCGCTTCAGGCCCTGAAGGTTGGGTCCAAATTGCTTTCTTTTTCCAGGAAATGCACAACTGCACGGCTGCACCTGCACCCCAGGGTCACCTCTGCAGCTCCCAGGATGTGCCAGAGCACAGGGCAAGAGCTTGGTTTCCTGCCCCACTTCTCAGAAGAGGCCAAATGAGGCTCGGGGGCAGAAGGGTCTTGTGCAGGGTCATATGATCTGAAGAGAGGACAGTCTTCCGGCCCCAGAGCCCAGTCATCCTGCCCCAAAACCTTTCCGGGGGAGACTGTGGCTCTGGAAGCGGTGCCCTCCCTCATCCTTCAGATGAACGGGGTGGGCAACCAAGAAGGCGGAGGAGTGGACGTACCAGGCGGAGGAAACAGCTTGGGGGCTGGAAAGAGCAGAGTGCAAAGAGAGGAAGGGGTGGACCCTTCCCGCTGGGGAGGGGGTTGAGGCAGGCTGAGCCCCAGAGCGGGGTGGGGGGCAGGTGCAGAAAGGTCCACCCAGCTTATCTTATTCAGCCCTGTGAGGGAGGCACCTCATTGTTCCCATTTGACAGATGAGTAAGTGGAGGCTCAGGGAATTTAGGACACACAGCCAGGAAGTGGTCCTGCTGGGGTTAGACCCCATGGCTGTAGGGCTTTAAACTGCCCCCTTAACCATGCTTCAATACCACTAACTCTCCTGGCTTCCTGGTTCAGCTCAGCCCAGGTGTTGAGGCATGAAGGTGCTCCAGGCTGGGGTGGAAGAGGGAAAGGGAAGGAACTGTTTGCCAGGGGCGGGGCAGTGGCGGGGAGCTGACTGCTGACCCCAAGCCTCTGCAGGGCCCTCCCCAGGGCGAGGAAGCCCAAGACCCTTCATGGCAAGGGAGGGTAAAGCCGGTTCCAGCTGAACTGTGTGTGGGCTTCCTGGCCAGGAAGTGAGCCTCCCATCCCGGGAGGTATGTAGGCAGACGACTGACAAGGAGGCACGAGGAGGAGGTCTTGGATTGGGTCGTGCCCATCGGAACTCTCGGGAGCCCCCACTGTCCTGGAAAATACCCTTCCTGGCCACTGGCCATTGAGGGATGCCTCAGAGGAAGTTCTAGAAAGAGGCAAGGCCCCCGCCCCCCTGCCCCCATCCCGAGGGATCTGTCTGCTTCCAGAGCATTTCCCTCTCCTCAGATGTCTCCAGCACCTCAAAACACAGTCCCTGAACAGCATCTGGAGGAAAACGTCTGTCTAGTGTGCGGAGACCTCTCTGTGGGGGCCTGTCTCCCTCGAGCAGCCCAGGCGGGCCTCCAGGACAAGGGATGTGGCCAGGCTCAGCCCTCCGGGCAAGGCCTCTCTTGGTTAGAGGGCTTGAGGGTCCTTGCATCGCCCTTAATCAGGGACGAGAGTGTTTGTTTTCCGGTGAACATTTCCTGACCGCGGACAAGACCAGACAGAACTGTATGCCCCAGATTTCTGGCAGCCTGAGACCCTGCACTGCGTGCCCTGCCCGCTCACCTCGCCTCTTCCTGGTGGCCTAATGCTCACCCCGAAGCCTGAGGTCTGGCCGCCAGCTTCTAGGAGAACCCTGCTTGTGGCATAAAGTGTTGGCAAAACTCCGTGCCTCTCCTTTTCCCATCCTTCCAGTCTCCCTGGTCCCTCCCCTCAGATCTCATCTCCACAGCCCTTAACCTGGGTGGTTGGCATCTCGTTAGACCCAGCAAGGACAAGCATCTCGGGCAGGGGAACCGCATGTGCGGTAGCCCAGAGGCATGACCACAGTGAGAGCTCCTCAGAAAAGAACACGTGTGCTCTGTGGCTGAAGCCCAAGCTAGGACTTCATGCCTCCTGACTGCTGAATGCTTGATCATGCGTCCCCTAAGAGCAAGGACCTTGCCCAACATAAGTACGTGACCACTATTACGAGAGAAAATTAAAATGATTCACTAATTCTCCATCCAGACTCAAGTTGCCCCCGGGTATTCCACGTGGCTGGGTCTTCCTTCTGTCGTCTTTTCTTTCCCAGAACCAGGATCCTCTTATTGATTTTATTTTATTTGGGCTGCATTGTGCAGCCTGTGGGATCTGTTTCCCGATGAGGGATTGAACCCACGCCCCCTGCATTGGAAGCACAGAGGCTCAAGCACTGGGCCGCTGGGGAAGTTCCTGGAACCGAGGTCTAGAGAAGGGGTATATGTCACACGTGACGACCAGGTCAGTCTTTTTAAGCTAGAGCAGTCTCCCAACTGTTTTCCCCGACACATGACTTTGTGAAAAGTTTATTCATCAGATTTCCTTATAAGATTGAGGTCTGTTGCACATTACTGTTGCTGTTCAAGTCAAGTGGACCTTAGGCAGCATCACTACGAACAAAGCTAGTGGAGGTGATGGGATTCCAGTTGAGCTATTTCAAATCCTAAAGGATGATGCTGTTAAAGTGCTGCACTCAATATGCCAGCAAGTTTGGAAAACTCAGCAGTGGCCACAGGACTGGAAAAGGTCAGTTTTCATTCCAATCCCAAAGAAAGGCAATGCCCAAGAATGTTCAAACTACCTCACAATTGCACTCATCTCACACACTAGCAAAGTAACACTCAAAATTCTCCACGTGAGGCTTCAACAGTATGTGAACTGTGAACTTCCAGAGGTTCGAGCTGGATTTAGAAAAGGCAGAGGAACCAGAGATCAAATTACCAACATCCGCTGGTGGGGAGGAGACAGAAGGGCAGGGGTGACCAGCTCCCCAAGGCCCAGAGCAGAAGGACCTGGGTTTCATCCTGGAGCAATGGGGAGCCCCAGAATTTGAGCAGGGGACACGCCATGTCAGAAATGTGTCCCAGAAAGCTCCCGACGGATTGGACAGGTGAAACCATGGAAGCTGGGAGACTGGGGTGGTGGTGAGGGGACTGGACTGAGAGCCCAGCACAAGCAAAGTCCAGGGAAAGGGACCAGACAAGCACTCCCAAACAAGGAAGGGAGGGCCGGGTGATGAACTGGTGGTGAGCCTGACACGTTGACACTAGAGCCCCCATTTTACAGAAAGGGAAACTGAGGCTTAGAGGGAAGTGACTCGGCCACGATCACTTGTCTAGGGAGTGATGGAGCCAGCACCGTGGACCCAGGTTCAGCAGCGTCTCTCGCCCCTGCACCCTCCTTCTCCAAAGTCACCAGCTTGGTCTTGTGACTTGTGAGATGATTCACTCGCCCTAGCCAGGCCCCGTGACCTCGGTGGCCTCGGCCCGCAGCGATGTGAAGCAGGGTTTCGGTTCCTGGCCAGAGACTGAGGCCGAGCAGTGGCAGGGAGAGCGTCGAATCCTGGCCACCAGACGCCCAGGGACCAGTGGCCAGTGATGAGGCCCCAGCTTGTCGTCTGTGTGGAAGTGAGTTTCCACACAGAGACGGGCAGCAGTGAAGCCAGTCCAGTGTTTGTTAGGAGGAAAAAAGTGTACGTGTGGATCGTCACATGGGCGGGCTCAGAGGGAGAGTCACGCCCTCATGGTGTCTTGGCTCAGTTTTCTGGGGCATTTCTTCCGGGTTTCCTTTGGGCAGTCCCCTTACTTCACCTGGTTCTGAGTCCGTGTTTGGTCCGTCTCGGCGTCTTCCCGTGCGCTTCTCTCTGAGAAGGCCGGTGGGTACGTGGACATCACTTACTGTGAGGCGCTATCCCCGCTCTTTTGACTTCAAGGAGCCTTCCTGTGCATGCGTAGTTAGGAAGCTCTCCTTGACCTTGGGAATGAGGAATATGTGGTATTTTCTCTCTCAGCTAGGCAGGGTTCAGCTCCTTTCCTCTCCTGCCAGTTTGGCTACCCAGCCTGGGACCCATCTATCTTCTGCCTCACGACTGAACCCCTGTCCATCCCTTGATGCCCAGCTGAGAGCTGGGGGAGGCCTCTCTGTCTCCTCCTCCTCAGGGAGGCCCTCTCAGTCTCCATTTCTCCAAATTCCAGGGAGATTGCTTGTTATTCTGCGCCACTGCCTGGGACAGCCTTGGGGGCAGAGGGCCTGTCTCATCTCTGTCTCCTCGGCACCCAGACCAAGGCCAGGTATACAGTAGATGCTCTATAAGTGCTGATGAGAGAGAGAGAGTGAGTGAATAAATGACAAGTGAATGAAAGGATGAAGGAAGCTCTTGTTTTTATTTTTATTGCAGTATAGTGGCTTCACAGGGGTGTGTTAGTCTCTGCTGTACAGCAGAGTGAATACACGTAGATTCTTTTTTTAAATTTTCTCCCGGGTAGGTCATTACAGAATAATGAGAAGAGTTCCTCATGCTGTTTGGTAGATCTTTATGTAGAATCTAAAAATATGGTACTGCTGCTGCTGCTAAGTAGCTTCAGTCGTGTCCGACTCTGTGCGATCCCATAGACGGAAGCTCACCAGGCTCCCCCGTCCCTGGGATTCTCCAGGCAAGAATACTGGAGTGGGCTGCCATTTCCTTCTCCAAAATATGGTACAAATGAACTCATTTACAAAATGGAAATGGAGTTACAAGTGTCGAAAGCAAACTCAACGATTACTGGGGGAAAAGCGAGGGGCTGGGGGACAAGGGATAAACGGGAGACTGGGACTGATGTAGACACACCGCTGCATGTGAGACAGATAGCTAGTCAGAGCCAGGCTTTGCCGTCAGACAGGCCTGGTCCAGGGTATGGCTGGCCTGTGGCCCTGGGGCTGCAAAGCCCCAGAGCTCGGCCTCCTCCTCTGTGGAGCCGCCTCTGTGCGCAGCCGCCCTGATGGCGGACGGCTCAGGGAGCGCTCCGTGCTTCACGGAGCTGGCCGGCCTGGGCTCAGCCCTTGCCTCTGCCACTCACCGTGCTGGGGTTTGCACAAGGTGCTTGCTTGACTGCTCCGCGCCTCGGTTTCCCCATCTGCAAAATGAAACCTAAGGACACTCACCTCATAAGGTTGTTTGGAGGAGCAAATGAGGTGAGGCATGTAAGGTGTTCACAACAGAATGTGGCAAGCGGAGAGCGCCAGACACAGCTTGCTTCATCAAGGCACTGGTGACGCACCGAGGCATGTGGTGTGTGCATTGCCCTGGCCAGGGCGGGGGGCTGCTCTCCCACCCACTTCCTCCATCCTGCGGCCCAGGAGGGGTGCTGCAGGGACGCGGCAGGGCGGAGGGGGCTCTGACTAGCTGCCAAAGCCGCAGCCCTGCTCTGAGGAAATGTCACTGAGTCCAACACTGCAGGACCCGCTGATTCCAGACAGAAAGCCCACGTAGCCCTTGAATTCACTGCCCACGTCAGCAACACTGGCCTTTGCTTCAGAATCCTCAAGGAGGATTCAAGCATGTCTGTCTGTGACCGGACTTCGGCATAACAGTTCCAGCCTCTGAGCTCGGTTCCAGAAGTCCCTTTTTGACGTGCTCCTTTGAAATCCCGAACCTGAGTGTCCCCTTCCACTCGGCAAGGTTGATGTTGCTGTGAGCAAGATGAATTTAGGTGCCTTTTTTTTTTTTTCCTTTTGAGCTCTAAGTTCCAAGCGATGGACCCAAATCATATGCTTTAATCCCTTCAGGCCCATGACAAGAGTGTCCCTCCCGAGAGAAGGAGGAGACAGGCTCAGAGAGGTTGCCAAATGTGCCCAGGGTCACCCAGCACACGGGCAGAGTCAGGAGTCGAGCCCGCGCGTGTGTGATCCTAAAGGCGACGCTCTGCACGGCTGTTCTTGGGGCCGGCCACGTGTCGGGACCAAACGAGGACCTTTGACGATGCTGGCTCTGGCTTCTGGCCTGGGTGTCAGTTGTTGCTGTTGGGTTTTCTGTTTTTTTGTTGGCTGTGCAGGGTCTGGGTGGTAACATGCGGGATCTTCAGTCTTAGTTGCTGCATGTGGGGTCTAGTTCTCTGACCAGGGGTGGAACCCGGGAACCCCTGCCTTGGGAACACAGAGTCGTAGCCACTGGGCCGGCAGGGATGTCTCCGGGCATTAGTTTTTATAAGGCTCCCCGGTAGATTAGCCTGGCAGCCAAGTTGGCAGGACAGATCTGGAGGATGGACACGTGTGCCCAGGAAAGACGGACCCTATGAGATGGTAACCCGCAGCCCCTGAAGCCCCCCAGGGACAAGGTCATCATTCAAGCCCAGACCCCAGGCTGAGGACTTCCGGAAAGCGGCACCTCCATCTGGAGTCAGCATGGAGGCAGCAGGGGCTGGGGCAGAGACTCTTCCAGGAGCCACTCCTGGGCCAGAGGCCTGGCCGCGACCCCCAGACCTGGCTTGGGCCCCTCGCCCCATCATAGCTCAGCACAGGCCTGACTCTCCGACCTTTATTCCTATGTGAGCAGTGGGAGGATTTCTTCAGACAAAATCTGGGGAATTTGGCTTGAGTGGACTTTGACTCAGCCCATTCCTTCTGACATTCCAATGAGATGTCTCTGACCCCGCAGCCTCCCGCCCAAAGCTCCTCAGAAATCCACAAATGCCGGACCTGGTGCTTCATCCCCAAGGCGGGCAGATTCCACAGCCTCCAGGAAGGGGCTGACGTCCAGCCCTGCTTCTGCGGTTGCCAACTGAGAGGCCTTAGGATGGTGGCTTACCTTACCTGCGAGTCTCAGTTTCCTCATCTGTAAAATGGGCACCTACCTCATATTCGATTACAAGAGTGGATGCCTCACTCTTCGCCAGCGTCTGGCGTGCAGGAGGCCCTTGGGAAGGACCGTTGTTCTTGTCAGCTTGATGGTGATAGGGGAGCCTGGGCCGCAGGCCCCCAGGATTCACTCCCCACGTGGCCTGCCACTCTGACCCCGTCATGGCCCTGCTGCCAGAGACTGATCCCAGGCAGCCGTCCTGTAGGTCAGAGGCTGGTTACCCCAGTACACGGCTGTCTCCTCCCCCCAGCCGTCACACCAGCTGCAGTAATACAGTGAGCCTGGCCGAGAGACCCACTGGTACCACCCCCAACAAAGCTCTCCCTCCATCCCCACGCCACCACCCTAGTCCAGGCCCCCAGCGGGTCTCATTCCCTCCTGCCTGCCTGTGGGCTCAGCCCCTTGAGTGCACTGCCCACCCAGCTGAAGTCGCAAGGCACTGCCATCATCTGTTACGCTTCTCCCCAGCTGCCCAGGCCTTCCCTCCCAGCCAGCCTCCAGCGTCCCCATGGGCCCTGGCCACAGGCGCTCCATCCCCTCTGGCCTCCGCGGCGTGCCCCGCTCCATACCCTGCACCTCTTGGCACTGTCCAGGTCCGCCAAGCTCTCTCTCACCTCTGAGCCTTTGCACACGCTGCTCCCCTTGTCTGCTGGATACTCTTTCCCCATTCTGCTTACTGGTCAACTCCAGGTCATCCTTCGGCTCAACTGGCAGAAGCCTTTGAGCTTCCCCACGTGGGTCTCCACAGATTACCTGGGCTTCCTGACAGCTCCGTGGCTAGGTTCCAAGAGCAAGTGTCCCAGAAGAACCAAGGGGGTGGTGTCTTGCTGCTATAAGCTGCCCTGGAAGCTGCTCAGCATTGTTCTATCTTTGCCACAGACTCAAGGGAAGAGAACACGGGGACTTTACCCCTCAAAGAGAGGAGTGCCAGGGTGATGTCATACAACGAGCCCGTGCAAGGAAAGTGTTGTAGCTATTCTTGGAAAAACCAAGGGCAAAAAGAGGGCAAAGGAAAGTGACAGAGGTCAGCGCCTAACTGGGGCCACCCGTGTGAGGTCAGGAGTCCACGACCTCACTGATGTGCGGCTCTGACTTGGTCAGGAAAGCTTAGCGGTGTGAGTCTGGTCAGCAAAGTGCCTAAGGAGCCGGGGGAAGCTTTCTGTCCATACTGGAGATATCCCCAGTTCAAAGCTCTGGGTGTTAGTGACCTCGAAAATCTCCCTGCAGGGCTGGAACAGGAGGAGGGGCCACAAGTGATTTCAAGAGGCTTGGGCAGGGAAGACGGGGTAGTGGTCCCAGTACTCCTGGCCCACTGGAGATGATGTCCTCTGAGGGTCATCAGGAGAAAAGGCCCCGCCCGGTACCCAAGGCCTGGAGTGTTCTGAGGGGGACGTCTCATGGGTCCTGCCATGCACACCCTGCTTGCAGAGGCAATCGAAGGAAATTGTGGGGCGGGGCGGAGGGTGCTGGGGTGAGCAGAGCCAACACAGATTTCCTCTCTTTCTTCACCCTGGGTTCTCGTTCTTCTTTCCTTTGGCCGGTTGGGCCCAGATAAATCAGATGTCCAGGACGTGAGGACTCTCAGGCCCCACGGTGTGGCCGCTGACGCGCTGTTCCAGCCGTCACAGCTGTTGCTCCGTCACCCTTGAGAGGCGTTGCGTGGGTCTCCGGGCCTCCAGCACTGACACCTGATGTGTCTAGGCGGCCATTGCAGGCGAAGACTTGTGACCCGGAGCACAGACAAAAGTGCTTCGTGAAGACAGTCTGACAGGCTGGACGGTTAGCCTTGCTGCTTGACAGTAACAGAGCTCCATCCCAAGAGGAGGGCAAGCGTGAGCAAGCCTTTCGCTGAGCATTTACTGAGCACCTCCTGTGTACCAGGGCCCAGGAAGCACCACGGACACGCTGATGCCCGGGACATACGTGAGCCCTACCCTTGAGGGCTCACTATCTGGACTGTTTCAGAAACAGCAGATGAGGTCTAAGCAGAGGAAGATGAAGGAGAACTGGCCAGATGGGAGAGGGAAGGGTTGCTTTCCTGACAGAGGGAACAGCGTACGGAGGGCTCAGGGGCCAGAGAGAGAAGGGACTTCAGGAGGATAGAGTCTGAGCACAGAGGGGAGGCTGGAGGCGGGTGGATAGTAAGCTGTTGTTCAGTCACTCAGTCGTGTCCGACTCTCTGCAACCCCATGGACGGCAGCACGTCAGGCCTCCCTGTCCATCACCAACTCCCGGAGCTTGCTCAGACTCGTGTCCATTGAGCTGCTGATGCCCTCCGACCATCTCATCTTCTGTTGTCCCCTTCTCCTCCCGCCCTCAATCTTTTCCAGCATCAGGGTCTTTTCCAATGAGTTGGCTCTTTGCATCAGGTGGACCAAGTATTGGGGGTTCTTCAGCTTCAGCATCAGTCCTTCCAGTGAATAT
This sequence comes from Tragelaphus eurycerus, assembly GCA_935064755.1. NCBI lineage: Eukaryota > Metazoa > Chordata > Mammalia > Artiodactyla > Bovidae > Tragelaphus > Tragelaphus eurycerus. Next base: position 76,217,389 of record CAKXYN010000001.1, on the reverse strand, counting down.
TCAGGACTGATTTCCTCTAGGATTGACTGGTTGGATCTCCTTGCAGTCCAGGGGATTCTCAAGAGTCTTCTCCAACACCACAGTTCAAAACCTACCAGCCATGATCCCCACTCTTCAAGACTGAATCCTGAATGAGGTTGGAAAGCCGTCTAGGTTCACCCAGGGATGGAAGCCACTATGCGGGATGTCCACCACATGCCTGGTGCTAGCTAGTTACTTTTCTCTTTATTTATTATAATTTTTAAATTACGTAATTAAGTTCCACCTTTCTTGAGCTCTAATTGACGTACGCTGGTTGTTTTTCAGACTCTCTGATTTCAGAATTCCCATTTCACATATGAGCAAACTGAGGCTCTGAGAGGCACAGAGACCAGCCCATAATTTCCCAGTTAGGAAGCTGAGCCCCAGGGTTCAAACACGGCTGTCACTTATTCCATTACAACCACCCCCCCAACCCCCCACTAGACACCCCCTCCCCACCCTGAGCAGGACTCACCCACCACACCTGGGCCTCCTGGCCATGCCAGGCTCTACATTCCAGCAGGCTGGTGGAAGCAGGTGTGGGCAGAGCACGCCTGCAGGCCAAGAGCCCCGCCTGCCTGCCCCCAGGCCCTCACCAGGCAGGGAGTGTGGAGGGGTGCGTGTGACGACCTCGAGAGCCAGGCGCAGGCTGGCGGCTGGCCCTCGCCCTGCCAAGACAGTGTGGTCAGTCTCTGCTCTCCTCTGATGCACCTACAAGTTCAGGGCCAAGACTTATTAAGGAAAACGTAGGGCTGCGGACAGCGGACACGGTGCGGTCTGCGTCTGGAGGTGACACCAGCCTCCGAGAGGGGGGCTGGCTGCCGCCAGCTGAGCATCGTCTCCTCCAACGGGGACTCTTCCACGCAATTAGAGAGTTGGGGTGTGTCTGTCTGTCCCAGTGTACTGTCGCCTGGGAGGACAAAAAGACTCGATTCCGTGGGGGCGGGGCTGCAGAGCTGGACAACCTGGTCTTGGCCACTAACCTCCGCAGGGCCTGGAGGCAGTGACTTTACCTCTCCGGGCCTCTTTCCAAGGAAAGAGGGAGGAGAATAGCGTTCAACTCCTAAGGCTTGTGAGTATGCTGGGAGTACTACACGCAAAGCGTCTATCCCTGCAGGTACCCAGGACGGTGAGCCGTTACTGCTAGTGGTACTATTGAAACTGAAGGCGTTAGTCACTCATCAGGGTCCAACTCTTTGCGACCCCATGGACTGCAGCCCATGGTGCAGAGGACAGGCTCCTCTGTCCATAGAATTCTCCAGGCCACAATACTGGAGTGGGTTGTCATGCCCTCCTCCAGGGGATCTTCCCGACCCAGGGTTTGAACCCGTGTCTCCTGCATTTCAGGCAGATTCTTTACCATCTGAGCCACCAGGGAAGCCCAGCAGTGCTATTAGCATTTCATCATCATCATCATCATTCAGCCCTGAGTCTTTAAGATCCACGCGGACCTGAGCAGGCGCCCTGTGATTCTGTGCAGTGACACAGTGACAGCCTTGAGGTAGAACCGGGGCTGGGGCCTGAAGGGATGAGGAAGCCAGCCGTGAGCCCGCGTCTGTCTCCACCTTGCTGTGTGACCCTGGCAAGTCCAGCGCCCTCTCTGGACCTCCATCTGCCCCTTGCTCACGGGCAGATGTGCACGAAGGCCCTCCCAGCTCTGCGGCTCTGTGACTAGACTTGTTAAGGGCACCTGCTGTGGGCCCAGCCCAAGGCCAGGTGCTTGGTGACGAGTTGATATCAGATGTGGGGGGGGCTTGGGACCCTTAGGCCTCCCAGTCCCTTGGAGGGGTGCCTGTTTTCTGAGAAGGAGGGATTGGGTCTTGCTGGTTATTTGGTTCCCCCGTGTGCACCCTTCCACCCCCAGCAGCCTGAGGTCCATGCTGTTTCCCTGCTCTGCAAAGCTCCAGTCTTTTGGGACCAAGCCAGCCCTTCCTCTTCCTTTCACGCTCAGGTCAGCGCCACCTCCTCCAGGAAGCCTTCCTCGATTCAGGACTGAGTTAGTTGCCTTCCTGGGCCAAGCTCGGGGCCTCCTCTCATAAGATGACAGACCACCCTGACTGGGCAACCTAACCAACAAGCAACCAACTTGTTGGCAAGTAACCAACACTCCTGAGCCTCCGTTCGGTCAATTGTTATGCGGGGACGTGCAGTGCCATCTCAAAGATGAAAACAACCGTGGACGCAGAACCAAGCAGGCCCTCGAGGAGGCTCTCAGTGCACGAGAGCCCTTCGCTTCGCTGGTCTAACGCCTTCCGTCCTTCCGACCTCACTGAGGCCCGGCGCAGGGCGGGGCGTCCTGGACACCTTTGCACTGGCTGTCCTGTCCTTCCAGCAGACTGAAAGCAGGTCTCTGCTCGGAGCTCTGCCAGGTAACAGAGCCTAGCGGAAATCATCAGCGCAAAACTGTATTCTGTCTTGATTGCGTCCATGTTTCTGGTACCTTCTGTTCATAGCAGCCGTTTCACAGATGGGATGTGGCTTTTCCGTTCTAAACACGCTGACCTGGCCTACAGTGTCCGGCAGGAGAGGATTTGAGCTCAGGAGCCCTGGGCCCTCGGTCCCGGTTCAGGTCCCATCTCTGCCCCGCCGTTGCCCTGCCTTCAGGACCCCCGTCGGGCCTGGGGGCTGTTATGAAGGTTGACGTGTGTGCAGTGCCTGGAGCCCGGCCCAGGGCGCGTTCAGGGTTACCCCCTTGCTGTGGAGATGGTTTAAAAAGGGACTTGATGCAGAGCGTGCTTGGGGCTCGGCCTGGCGGCTGCAACCCTCACACCCAGCCTGCCTCCCTCTGCGGGGCTGCTGCCGCCTGCCCACCTCCCTGGTGAGCCCCCGGCTGCATGGAGTTTAATCTCCGGCCGGTAAACATGCGACCACGTTTCCCAGGCTTTGTCCTGTTACTTCCAGCCGTTCTCAGGCCCTGCGCACTCCTCCCACCCTGAGTCCCAAGCCCCCACTGGTTCCCTCTGTCCCTCACCCATGCCTCAGTTTCCTCATCTGTGGGGAGGGGCGGGCAAGAGACCAGCTGTCATCCCAAAAACGGGCCTCACGCTGTGCTGGGCGATGGTGCAAACCCTTGATGGCGGACCCCCCAGAAGACGCCGCTGAGCCCCGCACCTTCCTCCACTCACTCCCCGTCCCCCCACCTGGGACCCTCCCTCAGAACCCCCTCCCGCTCTCTGCTGTCCCCACACACCCCAGGTCTGACATCCCACACCGTGTGGGATGTCACCCACCATGTGGCAGGAAGACTGGGGCCAGGAAGGCTGGCAGAGGCAGGCCAGACTGGGGGTTAGCCGCTCACGCGCCTCCACCTGCCTCGGTTTCTGCATCTGTAAAATCAGAACAGTAGCGCTCACCCCCTCTTGCCACTGTCCTCGCGGGGCCCGGCGCCCCTCGCACTCCCGAGGCTGTGTTACTGGCATCGCCATCGGTGGGAGATGGGACGTGGCCCTGCCTTCTGCAGGTGCTTTCTGGCACTGTGTTGGCTCTCGGCAGGGATGGAAACCCACCACCTCCATTGCTGCCCGCATGCAGCTACTTGGGCGGAGCAGCTGGGCACCTCTTGTGTCTTGTCACCCCTCTCCACCGAGGCTGGAGCGCGGGAGCACGGCTTCCAGCCCCACCTCCGAGCGTCTCCTTACCGCCCCTGCCCTGTGCCCGGAGCCCTGGCCTATGGCTCTCCCCAGATCTGCTCCAGCCGGGGCTGCAGCCGCAGGCCTCCTGGGCCAGCCCGGCCCGTCACCTGCTGAGCTCTCCCTACTCCTGCCCCAGCACCTTGGGCTTTCTGGACAGGGCTGGGGGCCAGGGGCGGCTGGGCCTGGTATGGACCCCATCTCCACCACCCACGTGCTGCCCAGCCTTGGCCAAGCCTCCCGTCTTTTCATAGCCTCGGGCTCTCCCTGCCCGGAAAAATGGGGTTGTGATGGAGATCAAGGAAGCGTGATTTACGGAGCGATCCCCAGGCACCCAGCCAGCATTTCGCCCGCATGATCTTGTTTTCCCTTCCCGACGGCGCCTTGACGTGGGCAACGCCTAGTGTTCATGGGCGATGGCGTTGCCAAGCACTGTTCCCAGCCCGTGAATCCATTTAATCCTCGGGACAATGCCGTGCGCGAGGGGCTGGCGTCATCCCGGTCACGCATCAGGGGACTGAGGCAGGGCGGCGGACTGACAGATCTGGGCAGGCGGGCTCCAGAGCGCACGCCCTGGGCCCACGTGGGTGACATGACCTCTCAGGAGACCCACAGAGGGGGAGTGACTTGTCCACACAGCTGGGGCACAGCAGAACGGAGCTCAGGGTTGGGACAGTCCACACCCTAGGCCCATGGAGCCGGGCACCTGGCTGAGCCTTTGCAGAGGGATTGAGAGGGATTGACTGGGGGTCCCACTGACTGAGGGGAGGTCACTCCTCAGGAATCCGCAGGCTCCTCGTAAGGGCCCCGAGCCTTCCTGCTTGAGGTGGAAGTGAGCTGTGGGCAAAAGCCACCCCCCTTCCCACTGGGGAGCTCCTTAACCATAGAGACTTGGGTTCATTCATCCATCCGCTTACCTACTGGCTTATCCTTCCACCCATCCACACACACCCCATCCACCCCTCCATGCATCCGTCCACCACCCACCCATCCTCCTATCCACCCGTCCACACACCTATCCATCTACTGCCCATCATCCACCCTTCCTTCCACCTGTCCACCCGTCCACCCGTCCACACACCTAAGCTCCCTTCTGTCACCCATCACCCCCGCTTCCTTCCATCTCTCCACCCATTCACACGTCCATCCACCCACTCATCACTCCACTTCTGTGCATCTGTCCACCCATCCTTTTCGTCCACTCTCCCTGCCTTCTTTCCTGCCTTCCTCCCACGGCGCATTCATCTATTCCTCTTTCCAGCCAGCCAGTGCCTCGTCTGTGCGGGACCCTGTGCTGGGCAGTGCTGAGAACTTGGGTAAATTATCTACAGTCCCTAATGTGCAGAACTTACTCCCTAGGAAGGGAGTTTGACTTACAATTCAGTGGAACATGGTGTGACAAATGCCATAACTGAGGCAGCGTGAAGGGCCGTGATAGACCAGGAAGGCAGAGGACTCTGCTTAGGGATCAGGGAAGACTTGCTGGAAGAGGTGTCCTTTGAAGGATATTTGTACGAGTCAGGGCTCTCCAGAGGAACAGAATCAGTAGAAAGTAGGTATAGAGAGAAAGATTTATTTTAAGAAATTGGCTCATGTGAGCATGGAAGCTGGCGAGCTCTCAATCTGCAGCTGTGGGCCAGCGGGCTGGAGTCCCAGGAAGAGCTAGTGTTACCGTTCAAGCGTGGAGACCATCTACTGGAGAATTCCCGCCTGCTCAGCAGAGGTCAGTCTCTGTTCCCGTCCAGTCTGCAATTGATTGGATGAGGCCCACCCACATGATGGAGGGCAATCTGCTTTACTCAAGGTGTGTTGATTTAAACGTCAATCTCATCCGGAAACATCTAGAATAACAGGTGACCATATATTTGGGTACCGTGGCCCAGCCAGACTGACAAAGCGAACCATCGCAGCACTCGACACGCAAAGGCACTGGGGTTTGAAGCACTCTAGGCGTGGAAAACGATTCTTCCGTTGGCCCAGAGGTGGGCTATGGCTTTGGGACAGTAGGTTCCTCTCAGGGTAGAGAATGTGGGCAACAATACCAGTGAATAGATGGTCCCATCCTCACACCTGGGAGGGGGCAGTGGCTGAGTTCTGAAGCAGGAAACGATTGAGGGCAGGAGGAGAAGGGGGCGACCACGGGTGAGATAGTTCGACGGCATCACTGACTCAATGGACACGAGTCTGACAAACTCCAGGAGCTGGTGAAGGACAGGGAAGCCTGGCAGGCTGCAGTCCTTGGGGTCGCAGAGCTGGACACGACTGAGTGCCTGAACAACAACAAGAGGCAGATCTGGGGGGTACAGGGTTGCTCAGACATAGGGGATATAGGCAGGTTGCCCTGTCCCTCCCTTCCCCTCCCCGACCTCATGCCCTGCCAGGCCCAAACCGGATGCGGTGGGCAGGGCAGAGGGCCTGTCAGGCCGGGCTGCTCAGCGCCACTTCCAGCTGCTCCGGCTTGGGGCCCCCGTGCCTGCTGTCAGAGAGGGGCAGCCCTGGCTGGGCTCCCCTGTGCCCGCCTCGCTCTGATTGCTCTCCCACCCCGACTTCCGCACCTCGACCCGTGGGCCTCCTCCTCTGTTCTCTCTGCCTCGGTGCTTGGCTGTGTCTGCCTCTCCTTCTGTCCCTCTCCCCATCCCTGAGATAAGCGGGGCAGATATCAGTCCTCTCTGACTCCCAGACATCCAAGCAAACCCAGGACAGAAACTAGCCAGCCAGAAGCATCTCAGAGACCAACCTATCCAACAACTGGGACAACTGAGGCCTCTGAGTCCTGCCCAGGGTCACTCACCAGTCTCAAGGGGGTAGGGAATGCCTCCCACCCACACTAACCCCCTTCCCTCCAGCTCCCGCAGCAGCTAAACCTAGAAACAGCAGTTAAATCCCAGGCATGCAGGAGGGGCTGGTTGCCAAGGGCCAAGGACTCTGCTAGGTGAAAACTGGGCTCCTTGCGAGTCTTAGGGCAAGAGAACCACAGGCAACCCGGGAGAGGCGGTCAGGGTGCTGCCAGCTGTGGGCCTCTGTCTCTTGGCCTTTGCGACCCTGATCACCCTTGGAGGCCAGGGCTGGGGCCTGGCTGGGACCTCGTGATTCAGCCCCTCTCTGACCTGACCCTCAGAGGCCCCCCCAGTGCCCTGCACTTCTCTCCGCCTCAGACCCACAGTCTCCGGCCCAGGAACATGAAGCTCACGCTGGGTGGCCCTGGGCGAGGCAGGCCCCCTCTTTGTAAAGACGGAGCCAAACCCCTCCTGGGCAAGACTCTGGGGACCACCACGTGCCGCGTTCCTGGCCTTAGTCTCCGTGTGCCTCACTTTTCCTCATCTCTAAAATGGGAAGACTGGCACGTGCTTCCTGCTTTCCTAGAGCAGCCGTGAAATTGAGTGAGTCCATGGTAGGAGAACCTCGAACAGAGATGCTGAGTGCAGGGGCCGTGGCCCTGGTGCTGCGGTAATTCCTACTCCTTCCTGGCTCCGGTAGGGCGAGACGCTGAAGACACGGATCCCACGTGTGTCCACTCTGGAGAAACGTCTGCTGCTCTGATCTCACTACCAGGGCCTCCCCAGAGGGCAGGAGGCCTGGATGCTTGTCTCAGCTGGGGCTCGCTCCACGCCTCAGTTTCCCCCATCTGGGTCAGGATTGCACCCCAAAGCTTCTTCAATCTCTGACATGATTCATATCTGGGAGATTCGGGCAGGAGTCTCAGCCCACCTATTAAACGCACATTGTTGGCCCCAAGAGTGGCAGCGGCAAGATCAGACCCAGGCTGTGTGACCCGATCCTCTCAGAGGTGGCAGGAGGTGGGCCTTGAATCGCCTCTCAATGGGTCATTCTGAAGGCACTGGGGACCTAGGGGCGGAAAAAGATGGAGGCTTAAATAGATGAACCAACAGGATCAGGGTGGAGGGACCTTGGCACTCGGTGACTCTCCAGATGAAGTTTCCCGCCGGGCCTGCTGCGGGTGGAGCCCCGAGCTGCCTCTGAGAGTGACCTGAATTGGCTCCTGGGCCCGAGTTTGTGTCTGTGTCCAGCCAGCGCCTCCTGCCTGAGTGACGACGTGAGGGTGGGCAGGCTCCCCTGGCAGAGGCCTCGGCTGGCGGGATGCCGAGGGCTGAGGGTCTGTGGTGGGCGGGTGGGTGGAGGGCCGTGGAGGCCGGAGGCAGAAGGGGAGGGGGTTTCTCTGCCCTCAGCCCTCGGGCAACGTGCCTGAGCATCCAGGGCCTGAGCTCACTGACCGCTGATGGTGTCCACGGCCGCATCCCAGGGCCCGCCCAGTGCAGGGACCGTGCCAGCGGCCAGCGGCTCTGGGCACCAGCGTGCTCACTGAGGCCTGGGCAGGGCCGTGCCCTCTGCCCAGATCAGGGGGTGGAGAAATGGTCCGCCTTCCTGTGGGCACGCAAGGGTCAGGGGAGGAAACAGGTGCAGAGAGAGTGGGGCGGCCCAGCGTGGCACCGCCAGCACGCGCCGTCTGTGATGGACGCCCTGTCTGCCGCGCCCTCTGCCCCGTTCTCATCACCGCTGGGCCCTCACGGCTCCACCGAGCATCTGGCCCAGAGCAGGGGCCCCGCGGCATGCTTGTGGAACAAATGAATGATGAACCAATTAATCAGTCTGGGCAAAACCGGAAAAGAAGTGCCTCGAGATCCTTCAAGATCAGACACTCCGAACAAGGTTCAGGCCTCCGTCTGAGCACGTATCACGATGTCTGCGGGTCTCAGGGGAGCTGGGTTCTGGGGTGTTGGACTTGTGCTCTGAACCTGAAGGTCTTAGTCGCTCAGTCACGTCCGACTCTGCGGCCTCACGGGCTGTAGCCCGCCAGACTCCTCTGTCCATGGAATTTTCCAGGTGAAAATACTGGAGTGGGTAGCTGTTTCCTTCTCCAAGGGATCTTCCCAACCCAGGGATCAAACCTGGATCTCCTGCGTTGCAGGCAGATTCTTTACTGTCTGAACCACCAGGGAGCAGGTACCATGATTATCCCCAAATTACAGGCAAGAAAACCAAGGCTTCAGGTGGAGTCTGCCTCAGGACTGGCTTCTTCGGCAGTCTGGGCAGGAGGGGTCTTATGCGGCCAAGCAGCGCCCCTGACTTGTGTGACTTGTGTGACTTGTGTGTTGTGGGCTCCACCTGGGGTGGAGAGGGGCCCATCAATGGGGTGGGGGCTGGGGTGGTTCCGACTCTCTTGCCACCGGCCCAGTGGGCGTCACGTCAAGGTTCCTTCTTGGCCACCTCCTGAGGGCTGAGATTGCCCCAGGGCTTAGCCTGGCTGTGTGGTATCTTCTGCTCAGGGAATTTTATATAAAGGAATCTGTTGAGCCCCATCATTTGGGACTCAGCAGGGGAGTTTCTGCCCCTTAGAAACGGACTAATGCCAGGCAAACCCCTTAATATCACTGAGCCTGCTTTCTCATCTGTGACATGAGAACCAAAGATCACATCTGTCTGAAGCGTGAGAGTGAAACAGGAACAGCTGTTTGAGTAAGAGCCTTTCCACGGAGTACTATACAGCAGTGAAGAAGGGCTGTCCTGAAGGTGCAGGCAGCAACTCGCTGAACCTCAGATACACACTGTGGAGGGAGAAGAGGCAAGCTCCAGAAAACGGAGCCCCTGTGGTCCTCTTTATATAAAACAGAAGACACGAGCGACCTTTGGTGTAACACAGACATAAGTATTAACAGTAAAAGAGTAACAATACATTTGAAGAAGAAACACCCAGTTCAAGACCCGGTTACCTCTGCGAAGACCGAGAAGCGCCCAGAGGTGTGTGTTCAGCTTGTCTAGGGTGCCGGGATGTCTCCGCGTCCGTTGTCCCGCCTGGGCCTCGTGCAGGCGAGTGACTCAGGAGGATGGGACCAGCGTGGTGGCCAAGGAGAGGGAGAGCGGGGTGCTTCACCGCTTGATTTTGGCAGGCGTTGCTTCGTGGTCGCCTCGGCCTTTGAGCACCTGGCCTGACCTCACTGAGCTCAGTCCTCTCCTCTGCGAAACGGGGACAGCCCCGCACGGAGGGTGGCGTGGACTCGGTGCAGTCATGCCCCTAAGACCCTCGGGATATCGCCTGCCTCGCCCAGGTGCCCGTTCAGCCCCAACGGCCTTGACCACTGCTTTTCTCTGTAAGTAGGGGGCGCAGAAGAGGGGAAAGCCTGCACAAGGTTGTGGGTCTCAGGGCTCTGAAGCTGGGGCGGCCCCCAGGACCCCCCGGGTGCCCTGAGTCTCCGCAGCTCTCCCGGTGGAAGGAGGTCAGGCCTGGGGACATTTTGCTTCGCTTCAATCCGCAAAAATCCCTTCCCATGTGACTCACGGGCCCCTGCTAATCGGTCATAAGGTTGACTGTGAGCACGGAGGCTGAGCCACACGACTCCACGCCACCCTCCTCCCACGGTGTGAAGCCCTGGGCGTGGGGGGGGAGGTCTCCTGCCTGGTGGAGAACATGCAGACCAGCACACCCCAGAGAACCAGGCCACGGGCACTGGGCCAGCACCTGTCTGGCCCCGGGCACCCACTTACAAGGCTTGGGAGTAAGCCTGGTTCCCTGACCTTAGCCAGTCCTTCCAGCCCTGAGCCTCAGTTTCCTCATCTGTCAAATGGGGATATGGTTGTGTGCCCACAGCCATCAGATAATGGGTGGACATGGCTTGGCCAGAACCGAGCGACTTTACTGACCATTAGTGACAATCTCAAGGGCATCTCCAGGCCCTGTCCCTGACTCAGGACCATACTGTAAAGCACCAGGAGGTCCGTTTCGTCCACAGCTGGATCCCAGTGGCCAGCTCAGGCCGTGGCACAGAGCGCAGCATGTTAACCATCGTGCTGGGGGCTGGGGGGTGTGGGTCTGAGCCCCACACCTGCCCTGGTCCCTGCGTGACACTATTCATCCCCCACCTGCCCAGTTCTCCTGGACGTCAAAGCCAGCTCGCAAGCGCCGCCTCCCCCTGGGGCCCTCCCTGATTGCTGGGCCGGGAGCTTGCTCTCTCCTAGATCCTGCTGCCCTTCGTCCCAGGACTCCGGGCACTTCGGCCATGTACGTGAGGCCCTTGCCAAGGAAGCTGTGTAGGGTTGGTAAGTCACTCATCCTGCGTGGCCCACAGGGCTTGCCCATCTTAACGAACACTGAATGGATGGAGATCTTTCTCTGCCCACCTCGTCCCTGCACGCCCAGGCCTAGCAGAGGGCCTGGTGCGCATGGGTGTGACTGGACGGTGGACAGTCAGAGATTCTGCCCTGTTCACGGCAATCGATCACCCGTGTGCCTCCCAGGCGGGTCCCACGTTCTTCCCTCCTGATGGGAGCCCCTCCCACCATGCAGGACTGTGTAACCCTTTAGCATACTGCAGAAATGCTGGTGCGAGACTTGCGAGCTTGAGTTATCGCGGCTTCTCTGGGGCCACTTCCTCCAGGGTCAGTGGCCTGTGCAGAGGACCCGAGGCCTCCTGTCAGCGGCCGACACCGATGGCCAGCCCTGTGAGTCAGCCACCAGGAGAGCAGGGCCTCCAGCCCCCATCAAGCCTCCTTGTGACAGTGAGCTCATGAGTGACAGCCCCCAAGGCCAGAAGCACACGGCCAAGCCACTCCCGAATTCCTGGCTCACAGAAAACACGAGCTGTGACCAGTATTTGTTGACGACACGGGTAATGTGTAACATTGATGGGTAACCAACCCAGGCAACCTCGAGCCAGAAGGATTTAAGAAGGCACCGCCCACAGGTCATGCAGGGGCCTGACCCTCACCTCCTGGGCCCCCGGCCAGGAGGGGGCTGTGGTGTGAGCCTAGGAAGTGGGGAGAACTGTCTGTCTCAGGCCCCAGCTGGGAACTTTCCATTCCCAGGAGGCAGATCTGACCCTTGTCAACGTGGTTTGTCCCTCTGGGGCAATGTGAGTGGAGCTCCCCGCAAGCAGGGAGGCCTCTCTGGTGATTCCTGGTGTCTGGGGGAGGGATGGGAGTATTAATAGAACTGCTGGAAGGCCTTGCAGGGTAACCAGTTCAGACTCTTGTTCTATTTTGTTATTTTTTTGTTTGTTCTTTTATTTTGCAGCATCAAACCCCACAAGTCACTGTTGCCCCACATTCAGGCACACCCAGGTATGACTGGGACATCCTCTCTGCCAGGCCCCAGGCTGGGCACTAGGAGCTGGGCATGCAGAAGTATGTGAGCCACAACCCCTGCCCTCCGGGAGCTCAGCCCAGACTGGCCCACGTGGGACGCGGGGCTGCCGACACCCCCAGGCCCTCCACTCCCACCCCGCAGCGCTGCTCAGCACTGGACTGTCGCTGTAGCCCCCTCGTCGGCCTCCCCAATCCATCCTTGCCCCCTACAGCCTCTGCTCCCAATAGAGCTCAGAGCTGTACTTACAATGGCGGATCAGACCACGTGACTCTCCTGCTCAAAATGCTCCACTGACCCTGGTGGAAAACTTGCCTTAGCAGCGGGGAGTCCCGGGGCCACTGCCCGACCACCCGAGATCACAGACGGGGGGACCGCCTGCCTTAGCAGCGGGGAGTCCCGGGGCCACTGCCCGACCACCCGAGATCACAGACGGGGGGACCGCCTGCCTTAGCAGCGGGGAGTCCCGGGGCCACTGCCCAACCACCCGAGATCACAGACGGGGTTGCCGCCTGCCTTAGCAGCGGGGAGTCCCTGGGCCACTGCCCGACCACCCGAGATCACAGACGGGGGGACAGCCTGCCTTAGCAGCGGGGAGTCCCAGGGCCACTGCCCAACCACCCGAGATCACAGACGGGGGACCGCCTGCCCTCCGGCGATTCTGGGTGCGACGTGATGCCAGGGGCAGCTGCGAAGCCCTGGCTTGGGGCGTGCTTGGCGTCTCGGCCACATGAGATCAGGACACGTTAGCAGACGCCGTGAGGAGCCCAGCACCACCGCTGTCCTGTACTGCTTACCCAGGGTCATTAGACACACCCCAGAGGCCCCCAGCAGGACGACAGGAACGTGTGTTCCACCCGGGGCTGAGGCCCCAGCCACACGGTACCTCCCGCAGGCACTAGGCTGAGCAGAAGCAGGCCTGCCTGGGAACCACGTGGTCTGGCCCCAGCTCCAGGGAGCTCCAGGACCCCTGAACCGCGTGGTGAGGGATGGACCCGTGCCCTCCTCGGGTGGTATGGAATCGCTTGGAAAAGTGGGGGAGCCTTCCGGGAGGGTGGGAATGTTCTCCCTCTAGATGTGAACACAGCCCCCACGCCTCATCCTGGAGATTGGTTCATGAAGTGTGAGACAATGAACTTTGGCAAATTCCGGGACTTGGTGATGGACAGGGAGGCCCGGCGTGCTGCAGTCCATAGGGTCGCAAAGAGTCAGCTACGACTGAGCAACTGAACAACAATGATAAGTTCATTCAGTCACTCAGTCGTGTCTGACACTGTGACCCCACACGTTGCAGAACGCCGGGCCTCCCTGTCCATTACCAACTCCTGGAGTTTACTCAAACTCATGTCCATTGAGTCAGAGATGCCAACCATCTCATCCTCTGTCATCCCCTTCTCCTCCTGCCTTCAATCTTTCCCAGCATCAGGGTCTTTTCCAATGAGTCAGTTCTTTGCATCAGGTGGCCAAAGCATTGGAGTTTCAGCATCAGCATCAGTCCTTCCAATGAATATTCAGGACTGATTTCCTTTAGGATGGACTGGTTGGATCTCCTTGCAGTCCAAGGGACTCTCAAGAGTCTTCTCCAACATTACATTTCAAAAGCATCAATTCTTCGGTGCTCAGCTTTCTTCACAGTCCAGCTCTCACATCCATACATGACCACTGGAAAAGCTTTGACTAGATCGACTTTGTTGGCAAAGTCATGTCTCTGCTTTTTAATATGCTGTCTAGGTTGGTCATAATTTTTCTTGCAACGTTCTTTTAATTTCATGGCTGCAGTCACCATCTGTAGTGATTTTGGAGCCCAAGAAGATAAAGTCTGTCACTGTTTCCATTGTTTCCCCATCTATTTGTCATGAAGTGACGGGACTGGATGCCATGATCTCGGGTTTTTGAATGTTGAGTTTTGTTTTTTTTTTTTTGGTTAATTTCTTTTTGTTTTTTTTGTTTTTTTTGTTTTTTTATCAAGAATCTCTTTTATTGATTATCAGAAACATTACAAACATCTAATATGAACAAATTGTAACATGACAGTGATTAGTTTGAACAATTAATACATTTCAGATATATTATTATACATATTTCAATGCTATTCTCCCCAATCATCCCATCCTCTCCCAGTCCCAGAGTCCAAAAGTCTGTTCTATACATCAGTGTCTCTTTTGCTGTCTTGTAAATAGGGTTATTTGTTTTAAGCCAGCTTTTAACCCTCCTTTTTCACTTTCAAGAGTTTCCTCAGTTCCTCTTTACTTTCTGCCATAAGGTTGGTGTCATATGCATATCTGAGATTATTGATATTTCTCTCAGCAATCTTGATTCCAGCTTGTGCTTCATGCAGCCTGACATTTTTGCATGATGTACTCTACATATAAGTTAAATAAGCAGGGTGACAATATACAGCCTTGACGTACTCCTTTCCCAATTTGGAACCAGTCTGTTGTTCCATGTCCGGTTCCAACTGTTGCTTCTTGACCTGGATACAGACTTCTCAGGAGGCAGGTCAAGTGGTCTGGTATTCCCATCTCTTGAAAAGTTTTCCACAGTTTGTTGTGATTTACACAGTCAAAGGCTTTGGCGTAGTCAATAAAGCAGAAGTACATGTTTTTCTGGAATTCTCTTGCTTTTTCTATGATCCAGTGGATGTTAGCAATTTGATCTCTGGTTCCTCTGCCTTTTCTAAATCCAGCTTGAATATCTGGAAGTTCTCAGTTCATGTATTGTTGAAGCCTGTCCTGGAGAATGTTGAGCATTTACTTTGCTAGCATGTAAAGTGAAGTGAAGTGAAGTCTCTTAGTTGTGTCCGACTCTTTGCGACCCCACGGACTGTATGTAGCCTATCAGGCTCCTCTGTCCATGGTATTTTCAGGCAAGAATACTGGAGTGGGTTGCCATTTCCTTCTCCAGGGATCTTCCCCACCCAGGGATCGAACCTGGAGACGCTTTTACCATTTGAGCCACCAGATGAGTACAATTGTGCAGTAGTTTGAGCATTCTTTGGCATTGCCCTTCTTTGGGATTGGAATGAAAACTGACCTTTTCCAGTCCTGTGGCCACTGCTGACTTTTCCATATTTGCTGGCATATTGAGTGCAGCACTTTAACAGCATCATCCTTTAGGATTTGAAATAGCTCAACTGGAATCCCATCACCTCCACTAGCTTTGCTCATAGTGATGCTGCCTAAGGTCCACTTGACTTGCACAGCAACAGTAATGTGCAACAGACCTCAATCTCATAAGGGAATCTGATGAATAAACTTTTCACAAAGTCATGTGTCGGGGAAAACAGTTGGGAGACTGCTCTAGCTTAAAGAGACTGACCTGGTCGTCACGTGCGACATATACCCCTTCTCTAGACCTGGGTTCCAGGAACTTCCCCGGCAGCCCAGTGCTTGAGCCTCTGTGCTTCCAATGCAGGGGGCGTGGGTTCAATCCCTCGTCAGGAAACAGATCCCACAGGCTGCACAGTGCAGCCCAAATAAAATAAAATCAATAAGAGGATCCTGGTTCTGGGAAAGAAAAGAGGAAGGAGGGAAGACCCAGCCCTGTGGAATACCCGGGGGCAACTTGAGTCTGGATGGAGAATTAGTGGATCATTTTAATTTTCTCTCTTGTAATAGTGGTCACATACTTATGTTGAGCAAGATCCTTGCTCTTAGGGGACGCATGATCAAGCATTCAGCAGTCAGGAGGCATGAAGTCCTCAACTTTTCTTCAAATTCTGAGCAGGAAAAAAAAAAAAAGACACATGTATGTGAAGATAAGGAAAATATGCCAAAATATCAACAGTAGTTGAACTTAGGTGAAATATAGACGAGCGCCTATTCCATATTCTCTCAAGATGTCAAATTTTAGGACATTTTTATAATAAAAGTCAGGGGTGTGCGTATGTGTATGTGTTAATCACTCGGTCATGTCTGGCTGACTCTTTGCGACCCCATGAACTGTAGCCGCCAGGCTCCTCTGTCCTTGGGATTCTCCAGACAAGAATACTGGAGTGGGTCACCATGCTCTCCCCCAGGGGATCTTCCCAACCCCGGGATCAAACCCGGGTCTCTTGCATTGCAGGCAGATTCTTTCCTGTCTGAGCCACCGGGGGAAGCCTCAAAAGTTAAGGTTAGGATGAATAAAATCAAAAGCTCTGGCTGTGGTCCTGGGTCACCCAGCCCCTGCCATCCCTGACCTCACCCCGTCACTCTCCCCCTCACTGTCCCTACTCAAGCCACACACACGTGTGCACACACACATACGCACACGTGCACACGCACATGCACATGCACACTGGCCCAGGATACACCAGGCTCCTTCCTGCCTGGGCCTTTGCACCAGCTGTCCCTGTGCCTGGAACACCCCTCCCCTTGATGGCCACACGTCTGGCTCTTGTCACTCAGGTCTCAGCTCTGATGGACCCCAGGGGGCTCAGTAGCTCAGTCCCTGTCTTGGGGATGCCAGCACCTTCTGACTGTCCCCCGGCGGCGATGACACCGTCATCGGCATGTCAGAGGCGCCTTTCCTCGTGGACACAGATGGTGGCTGCGGCTCCAGATAGCAAAGTGCCCTGAGCAGCGGGAGGTGGGGCAGGGCCACGGCTGCCCCTCTTGAACCATAAGGTGTCTCCCTCTCCATGAGGAAAACCTTTCCCCAAAGCCCCTCTGCAGCCTCTGTCTTACGTCTCATCGGCTGGAACGCGGTGGCTCACCCAGCCCAGACCCGACACTGGCCATGGGCAGAGGGAAGGCTGGGGCTTCCTCCCCTGAGAGCAGAGTCCTCCCGGCCAGAGCGGGTTGGTGCCGTGAAGACCCCATCGGGATGATCTTCCCATGCGTCTAAAACTTAAGAGATGACAACGTTCACCTCGCATCGGTGACTTCTGTTCATTCTTCCAGCTGAGGGAGCAGTTGGTGGTCTCACAACCCACTCTACAGATGGGCAGATGGAGGCTCAGAGAGGCACAAAGACCTACGGAGTCCTGGACCAAATTTGGGGTCCAACCCCAAATTCTCTGTAAATGGAGAGGCTGCGAGGACAGGGTGGACAAAACGTGCGGGACATCCCGGGGGCAAGGGGTGGGATTCCATGGGACTGGGAAACGCAGCAGGCTGCCCAGAGGGGGTGGCCCTCCCTGGAACGCGGAGAACGGAGGGGATTTGGCAGGGGCTGCATGAAGCGTCAGGTGGGGGACCGGAGCGGCCAGAGCGAGGAGGATCCCAGCGCCGGCACACCTGGGCCCCGAGAATGGAGGGGACGGGCTGGGAGGAGCGGCTGGGTGTGATGCTCCTGGAGGAGGGCCTGTTCCTTGTTCTGCAGGCGGCAGAGGGCCACCGACGGTTCTGGGGTCCACGAGCACAGCAGAGACAGCCCGGAGAGGACTGGAGGGGCGAGAGGGGGACCAGGAGGCCACGAGGACGATCTGGACCACTGCAAGGAAGGTCTCGGCTTCCTGGGTGCTGGGGCCGCGTCTGCCAAGTGGCATCCGCAGTCCCCACACTCTGCGGGGCTCCTGTGAGGACTGAGGTCCTGGCGGCTCTCCAGGGCGTCCCCCACCCTGGGCCCTGTGCTGAGAAGGGCGCTTACTTCACCTCGAACCGAGTTCTGCAACCTCCTGTGAAAGTGAAAGTGTTAGTCACTCAGTCGTGTGCGACTCTCTGCGACCCCCTGGGCTGCAGTCCGCCAGACTCCTCTGTCCAAGGGATCCTCCAGGCAAGGACACTGCAGTGGGTTGCCATGCCCGCCTCCACGGGATCTTCCCGACCAGGATTGAACCCAGGTCTCCTGCATCGCTGGCAGATTCTTTACCATCTGAGCCACCGCGGAAGCCCCCTGAGGGTCTCGTTATTTGAAAGGCCTCCTCCACAGCACACAGCTAGGGAGGGAGCCTGGCCACCGCATCCTAGAAATCAGAGCGTCTGTCCCAGCTGCTGTGTGACCTCCTGCCTGAAAGCCCCACTGAGTCCACCAGCCCAGCTCAAGGGCTCCCGGACCCGCAAGGGCCTCCGATGACGTCGCCTCCCCTCCAGCCCAGCTCCGGGGCACCCCTCAGGTCCCCTAGCCTCATCTCCCAGCCCCGGGCTCCCTCCTGACAATGCCACCGCCCCGGGGCCAGGCAGAGGGATCCAAGCCTCCTGGAGGCCAGGAGGCTGGGCTCAGCACCAGGCACCACCTGCCAAGCTCCAGGCACCGCAGTCCTGTCCTCAGGGCGACCTGCCCACTGGAAGAAACACCTGGAGTTGGTGAGTAGCGGGGTTCCTTCCGCCGTGACCGCCACAGTGCTGCAAGGCATCGCCTTTGTGCTGCAAGTCGTGGGAACGGGTGTTGGGCACCGCTTCTCAGGGCAGAGCCCGAGTGGGCATCAGCGGCCTCAGGTAAGCCTCTGGCGGGCATCTCGCGGGATGTGGCAGGTGCAGGACGTGGGGCTCCAGCTTCTCGGGTTCGCTAAGGTTTGGAGGCCCCCTGAGGCCTAGGTGCTCAGTCTCGGCTGCCTGACGGTCCCCGGTGAACAGCGAATACCCTGGGGGCTCGCTTCCTGTGGCTCCTTGGGCCGAAATCCCACCGCCATCCTGCCCTCTCTGTGGGGGGGTGCAGGGTGCAGGGGCTACAGAGAGGGCCAGCCTTTAAGCCCCCCGGCCTCAAGGAACTGGGGACTAAATGGTGCAAAATGCACGGTGGTGAGACAGGGTGCAAGCTCTGTCCCCTAATTCAGGAGGAGCCCTCTGCTTGGCCTGGGGAGCTGGGAGGCCGGCTGGACCCACAGAGGAGCTGCCCAAGCAAAGACACAACAGTGAGAAAAGCCCAAGGAAAGAGAGTCCTTCAGCGTGACCGGTTGGAAGAGTCTGGTGCAGCTGGCGGGCTGCCCGGGGCCAGCGGTTAGGCTCTCTAGGTGAGACCTTGAGGGCCGGACTGAGGCATCGGATCACTTGGAGGACAGCAGGGGGCTGCTGAAGGTTGGTGGTTGTTAGCAAGAAAGGGACGCGTGAGTTGGCTCTTTCCCTGGGGGCTCCGGGGAACCAGTGAGGAGGCTTCTGCGGAGGCCAGGCCTGAGTCAGGAACAGGCCTTGAGCACCGCACCTCCCGCGGACAGGATCTCTCAGGGCGTGTGGGTCTGCAGGCAGGGGCTGACTCGGGGCTCACTGCGAGGGGTGTTGAAAGCCCCAGCAAAGATCAGGAAGAAGCGGGAGGTGGGTGTTTCAGGACAGCTGGGCTCCGCCCCTCTCTGGTCCAGAGGCTGCCACGGTCCCGGTCCCCGAGAGTTCCGGGCTCCGACCCAAGGCTGGTCTGCTCAGACCGCCACCCTGTTTCCCGACTGCTCTGGGATCAGGCTGCCAGGATTCCAGTCCCGCCCTGCTCCCTGGGGCCTGTCACACGGGGCAGATTGCTTCATTTTCCTCTTGGCGCAGTGCCGATGACCACAGCACCTGCCTCGCTGGGCTGCCGCGGGGATTAAATGCACTGATGCCATCAGAGAGCTGCGAATGGGGGCTGCGCTGGGCAGAGGCGTCACTCCGGAGCCGCCCCCTCCCTGTCCCTCTCACCCCAGCTCCCTGTCTCCACCCCACACCCCACCCAGCTCCATTTTCTTCTTCCCTCCTTTAAAACCAAAAACAAAACCTACAAGCCACTGACCCGGTCAGGTGTGTTTCATGAGAACGAGAGAGATCAAACACAGCTCCCAGGGGCTCTGCCAGCCAGGAAGAGCCTCTCACAGCCACGTGCTGATCCCTGGGCCCCCCGTCCACCAGGCCCCCGACTCCTCCTCCAGAAAGCCTGATGCCCGTCCCCCGCGCCACAGCCCAGAGAGGTGCAGCCACCTGCCCAAGATCACACAGCTTGTCAGTACGGGAACTGGGGCTGTCCAACCCCAGAGGCTGTGTGCTGGAACCCAGGGCTATGCTGTGGGGAGGCAGGGGGCAGGGCTAGCCCTGGAGGGCATTTTCCCAAGAAAATTTCACCCATTCTTCGGTTCATTCATTCACTCATCATGGTCTCGGTGTCTCCTCGCGACCTCACGTTCCTTGAAGATGTAGGCTGTGCTGTTTACTTCTGTGACCCCCAGGTCCCCAGGGGCTGGAGGTGCTCCTCATGGAAGGGGTGAAATACGTACATAAAGGAATATTTGGGAACATGACGTGTCCACGCTGCAGGCCTTCACTTGCCCACCAGCTCAGCCCCTGGGCCACTGCATTCAGACTTCCGTCGCTTGCTCTCCATGGAATCCCGTCTCCAGGGCCGCTGGTGGCTGGTCTCCAGGTGGACACGTCCACTTGTCACTGTCAATCCTGGTCACTGGCTCCGTCAACCCCTCGTCCTTCATGGCTCACATGCTTCTCTCTGGGCTCCCAGGACGTGCCCTCTTCCCTTGATCCACCCGCTCATCTCGAGCCCCGTTTATGTAGTCCTCTTCCAAGAGCCGCTCCTTCAAGGCTGGTGTTCCCGTCTCTCTCAACACGCTCTCCAGGGTGTTCTCCTAGATTCCCTGGCACCTAAAACACCAGTCAGCGAGGGTATGAAGGGCACCGGTCGCCAAACCACCCACAGGATCCCCTCTGTAACCAAGTCATGGAGAAGGTGACCGATTGCAGGGGAGATGAAGTAGGTGGTAAAAACCACCAGGTCCACAAGAGACCGCCTCTTCTTTCTTTTATTGAATACTTTTGGCTCAGGAGCAGAAGACCAGCGCTTAGCGGGCATCGTCTCCATGGTGGGCACGGTCCAAAGTGTTCCTTGTTCCTCCCCAGGATTGGAACAGGGGGTAGAAGTTAGCTCTGGTTGCGTAACAAACATCCCCAAACTAAAGGGCTTAAAACACTAACAGCTTATTTGGCTCACAATTCGGTGGGTTGGCAGTTTGGGCTCAGCTCAGCTGGGTGGTTCAGACTTAAGCTGAAGAAAGTAGGGAAACCACCAGACCATTCAGGTGTGACCTAAATCAAATCCCTTATGATTATACAGCGGAAGTGAGAAATAGAATTAAGGGACTAGATCTGATAGAGCGCCTGATGAACTATGGATGATTTTTCACGTGGCAGGGGAAAGGTTCTGAGACAGCAAGAGCAGAAGGTGCAAGGCCCCTCACGTGGTCACTCCATCTCACTCTATTAGCACGAGCAGGTCCCAGGGCAGCCCCAGATCAGGGGGTACAGCAGACGCCACCTATTGATGGGGAGGACTACGGAGAATCAAGGGCATCGCCCAGTCCACTGTGGAGACAGCCTTCATTTTACAAAGGAGGCTGGTGGGGACAGAGCCACAGAGTGGACTCCAGCCCGCTGACCCTTCTGCGTACCCAGGCCTCTGCGCCTTTGAGCTCGGGAAAGGCAGGCCTCGCCAAAGAGGGTGCTCCGAGGGGACCCAGGCAGGCCAGTGGCAAGCAGGCGCTCGACTCAAGAGGAGGATTAAGGACACTAAATCCGTCCCCGTGGCTTGAAGGGTGGCCAAAGCAGCAGGGCACGGCTCCAGGGGCAGGCCTCCCCACCCGCTGCCTGGCTCCAGCCTTGGGGGCCCCTCCCTCTGGGAATCTGGGCAGCTGGCATGTGCCAAGCCTCCGATGACAGGGGCCATGGGGCCTGCCCAGACCAGCAGGGCACACAGGTGCCACCAAGAGCTCTCGGTGCTCCCCGAGCATGTGTGTCCCAAGGGCCAAGGCAGAGAAAAGCAGGGCTTCCGAGCCTGCCTGTGGGGAGTCCAGGGAGGGTTGGCCTCGGGCAGGCTCCTGCACTCTGGGCCCAGGTCCCTCCTCCCTAATGTGGGGTAAAAGGTATGCTTTCCTCACAGGGAGAGGACGAGGGTCAAAGAAGGCAAGCAGGTCAGTACTTCTCCCCGGGCTGGCGAGCTGCAATGGCGTCCGGAAATGCTAGCCATCCACAGATATAGCCCAGGGGCTTCCCTGGTGGCTTAGCGGTCAAGAATCTGCTTGCTGTGTACGAGACACAGGGGACGAAGGCTCAGTCCCCCGGTGGGGAAGGTCCCCTGGAGGAGGGAAAGGCTACCCACTCCAGTATCCTTGCCTGGATAACGCCATGGGCAGAGGAGCCTGGTGGGCAACAGTCCTTGGGGCTGAGAAGAGTGCACGACTGTGTGACTGAGCTCACACACACAGCTCTGGCCCAGGGCGCTCAGTCCTGTCTCTAAACCCAAGTCCAGGAGTGACTGCGGATATAAAAAGCCACGTGGTGCTTATGGTACACAGCATCTCCCCTGGGGGCTGGGGCAGCCTCCCCACCCATCAGATTGACTTTTCTCTACTAATGCCTGTCTATTCATAGCGCCTGGTTCAAGTATCCAGATAGTTTCATAGAATTCCAAGTTTTCCCTTGGAAAAACAGCCTCCCCCCCACCCCCATTTCACGTTTCAAAACATTGTTGGCTATGAGAAGTACAGATGAGAGGTCCTCTGGATCAGGGTAACAATTACTCAGCAGTTCTGCCCTGACTGCGTGTTAGAATGAGGAGGGGAGCCGGTTTTCAAATGTTATTCTTGCGCCCTTCACTCAACCAAAGGAATCACATTTCAGGACTCTGATGCGGAGCCAGGCATGAAACATCCTCTAGAGGTTATAAAACAGGGAAGGGGCTTCGCCAGTTTAGGAGGGTCAGGGGAGACTTCTCTAAAGGCAGGACCAAGCTGATGGGGTAAGAAAGGGAAGGAGATAGTCCCCAGCAGAGGGGACCGTGAACGGCAGCATCCCTCAGCAGGGAGACACTGGACAGCGAGTCTTAAGGGAACTAAGGGAGTGGAAAGGCCCCCAAAGGGCTGGGGCAAGGCCAGCTGCCTCCCTGGGTTCTTTGGTGGGGTTCAGAGGGGGCGTTCTGAAACCAAGACCTCCCTGCAGGCGAAATTTGTGCAAAGAGTCTTTTTCTTCCCAGATAAAAGGGAGCGGCAAGGCCAGGGAAGGAGAATAAATGAATATCAGCATGCGTCAGGGGTCACACAGATCCAGTAACCACATGGTTTTTCAAGCATTTTTACCTTTTAGGTTATTTTGGTGCCTTTTTGTTGAACTAAATATTTTGCCACTGTTCCTATAATGGTTGGAGCAAACTGGTGGTCATGTAGGGAGTCTGGAGTCCTACGTCCTTTGACCCCTGGGACTCTGAGAAACCCAGTTGGGAAACCCCAGGGCTGGGGCAGGCCGCTGGGTCCCTGGCTTCACTTTCCGTGCACCTTTGACCTGGGCAGAGTTCCCCAAACTTTGTCAGTTAGGTCTCCCTGTACAAGTTTTTCTTTGGCCACACAACTCATGGATTGAACTGTGTCCACGAAAAAGATATGTCGAAATCCTGACCCCAGTACCTTATTCAGAAATAGAGTCTGTGCAGATGTCATCAAATTAAGATGAGGTCATTAGGGTGGCACGCTTGTGGCCCTAATCCAAGTGACCGGGCTTCCCTGGTGGATCAGCAGTAAAGAATCCGCCTGCTAGTGCGGGAGATGCAACAGACATGCATCCCATCCCTGGGTCGGGAAGATCCCCTGGAGAAGGAAACGGCAACCCACTTCAGTACCCTTGCCTGGGAAATCCCATAGACAGAGGCACCTGGCAGGCTACAGTCCATGGGGTCGCAGAGAGTCGGGTATGACTTAGCCGATAAACAACAACAGTCCGAGTGACCAGGATCCTGATGAGAAGAGGGAAATTTGACCGCAGAGGAGGGTGGCCATGTGAACTCAGAGATGCACAGAGAGAGGCCAGGTGACCCCAGAGGCAGAGGTCAGAGCGATTCAACTGCAAACCAAGATATGGCAAAGGCGGATGGAGACCACCAAAAGCTAGGAAGTGGCAAGGAAGATTCTGCCCAGAGCCTCAGAGGGCGCACAGCTCTGCAGACACCTCAATCCCAGACTTCTGGCCTCCAGAAACAGGAAGGGAAAAATGTTAGTGGTTTGAAGCCATCCAGTGAGTGGTGCTTTGTGACGGGAACCCGAGGTGATAACATACTCCCTAACTCGTCACTCAGTTAATTTTCCCCCTTCAAACAGACTCGCGTTTAAACAACCGGCACACAGTTTGTTAAAAAGTAAATCTCCCACTGCTGCTATAAACGGAAGGCCACGCTCCTCTCCAGAAATAGAAGGTGTCTTAAGAGTAAAGACAATGAAAACCAGCTGGTGGAGCGCCGTGCAGTTGCCTGAAGGCTCTGATCTGGGGGCATCCTGGTTGGAGAGGAAGATGACCAGGTGAGGAAGGGCGCTGAAGATATACAAGCACCCAGTGGAGGCCACTCGATGTGTTGGAGGGAGAGAAGGAGGACGGAAGAGGGCAAGCTCCCTCGCTGCCCGAAAGCATCTCACCCTGAGTCGTCTCCCAACGCTCAGGATTCAGGGGTGGCCACCCATCGGCCCCCACCAAACAAACCCCCCTTGTGTCCTGAGCAGCTCGAGGCCCAGAAGGCTTCAGGGATTGGTCCAAGGTTGCACGGTGCTGGTGGCCAAGGCTGGACACGAGCCGCACTCCGAGATGCTTTCGTGAAAGCACACAGAAAGTCACAGACAGGAGACGCCGTGGTCCCATCCAGCAGCCTCAGATCAGGCCTGGGCTGCCACAGACCGAGCACAGTGACGAAGAGCAGGGACAGTAAACTCTGAGGGCCAAGCAGACAGACTCAGCCCGCCCTAATCCTGCAGCAGTTGAAGCCAAGTGGCGGCCATGCAGACTCATTCCCACGCTTCAGGGCAGTCGGACGCGAGCACAACTCGGCTCACCCTGAGAGGTATAATTCAAGTGAGGATCACAACATCTTTTACTTCTTGCTTCATGGGACTGTCCGTATGGAAAATCAGGGTTGGTGCAGACAGCTTTCCCACTCCACATGAGTGCGTGCTCAGTTGCTCAGTCGTGTCCAGCTCTTTGCGACCCCATGGACTGTAGCCCGCCAGACTTCTCTGACCGTGGGATTCTCCAGACAAGCATACTGGAGTGGGTTGCCATGCCTCTCTCTAGGGGAGCTCCCTGACCCAGGGATTGGACTGGCATCTCTTGGGTCTCCTGCATTGGCAGGCGGGTTCTTTACCACTAGTGCCCCCTGGGAAGCCCTCTGTTCCACGCAGCCACATGCTGAACAACAGCAAGTGTGGGGCACATCCGCACGGGGCATCTCCTTCCCTCTCATCTGGCCGGGTGGCCACCCTCTTCTGTGTTCCCCAGCTACTCTTTGTCTCTTAGCTCCCACCGCCTGCTCTGGCCTGGGTGAGGGTTGGCAAGGCTTAGAACGTAGAGTCTGATGCCCTCGAGTTCACACCCCAGCTCCACGGTGCGGCCTTGAGTAGGTGGCTCAGTGTCTCCGAGGCTCGGTTTCCTCATCCGGAAAATAGGTCCCTTCCTCTGAGGTCATGTCTGATCGTTTGGCTCGGCGCCTGCCACGTGGCAGAAGCTCCGTAAACACCGACTGTCTCCAGCTGCCAGGGTGAGCGACAGTCCCGCAAGGGCCGAGGAGAGGCACACACAGGGCCGGCACGTCCCAGTATCCCAGCCCCAAGGGTCCCCTCTCGGCCTCTCTCCCATCCATCCACCTGAGGGGGCAGAGGCCCGTGGTGTGCAACAGACCCAAGGTGGACAAGAGGGCTCTTTGAGGGGGTGCGGGTGTGGTTGAGCTGGAATGGGAGGTCGGGATGTCCACACAGGTTGTGTGCACAGCTGCTCAAGGGTGAGGGTGGAGCTAGGGGTAGCAGGAGCGGGGGCACTAGCCACGCCGCAGGCAGAGGGTAGGTCCTCCCCTGCCCCCACTTGCAGGGTAGAACTCTGAGGAGACTGAGGAATTTTCACTCCGACCTGGCCCCTGGCTTACCATGACAATACAGCTGGCGAGGCAAGAGAGCGGGCTGGCCTTTACTCAGCGGCACGGCAGCCTGGTGGGTAGCTTGTCGGGTTCAGGACAAATGTTTGCGGGCCTCTGCCGGTGCGAGGGACGGCCTGGTGTCATCTGGGTTTGCACGGCTCCTGACCCTAGACGACAGCACATTTATCAAGTTAAGGGATGTCCTGGGCCCAAGGCTTTCCATGGGCTTCCCAGGTATAAAGGACCCACCTGCCAGCGCAGGCAGATATAAGAGACGCGGGTTCGATCCCTGGATCAGGAAGATTCCCTGGAGGAGGGCATGCCAATCCACTCCAGTATTCTGGCCTGAAGAATCCCATACACAGAGGAGCCTGGCGGGGCTACAGTCCATGAGGTCGCAAAGAGTCAGGCACGACTGAAGCGACTTGGCACACAAGGCTTTCTGTACACAAGTGGTGAAGACCAGGCTTAAAAGCAGCAAATCGTGTACAAGCACAGTGATGATAACACCGCTGGAGACCAGGTTTAGGGCCCACGCGGCAGCTGCTGCCGCCCTTGCTGCCTCGGCTTCCGCACTTGCATGAGGAGGGCGCCAGCTTCTGTCCTCCCGCACGGCCTGGCTAGGATCCTCCCGGGTAACCTGGGCCTGAGTCCCCCTCCCACCCGCCCA
Source organism: Tragelaphus eurycerus (assembly GCA_935064755.1). Taxonomy (NCBI): domain Eukaryota; kingdom Metazoa; phylum Chordata; class Mammalia; order Artiodactyla; family Bovidae; genus Tragelaphus; species Tragelaphus eurycerus. The sequence goes on along the minus strand of CAKXYN010000001.1, from coordinate 76,191,207 downwards.
AACGAGCCTCTCACGCCCAGTCAGGGACCAAAGATCTGACCACTAACCTCCTTCCTCACAGTCCTCCACACGGTCTGCTCACTCGCTCACGCCAGCTGGTTTTGTCATCTTGGCAAAAGAATGATCAGAATGAAGGAATCATTGTAAGGACTCACCCTGACTTTGACCTTCGCAGTAACCCTGGGAAGGACCCCAGCAACACCCTCATTTTACAGATGGAGCAAAGAGCAGGTGTTAGTCGCTCAGTCGTGTCCAACTCTGTGCGACCCCACGGACTGTCACCTGCCAGGCTCCTCTGTCCAGGGCATTCTCCAAGCAAGAATACTGGAGCGGGTTGCCATACCCTTCTCCAGAGGATCTTCCCGACCCAGGGATCAAACCGGGGTCTCCTGCATTGCAGGCAGATTCTTCACCGTCTGAGCCACCAGGGAGAAACCAAGGCTAGTTTGGGACTGGTCCTTTGCCTCAGGTCACAGCTGATAAGGGGCAGAGCCTAGAACCGAACACATATCTCTCTGAACCCCAGAGCCCACATGCCTGCCCTCTGGCCGGAAACCACAGAGGAAAGAGGCCTTCTCGGCACTGCTGTGTGTCCTGGGACAAACTGCTTGCCCTCTCTGAGCCTCCGTCTCCCCAGAAGTGGCCACAGAGGGCGCCTGTGGTCACCTCGAGCTGACAGGTTCTGAGATTTCAGGAGTGGAGCTGGGGCGGCCGGCATGCCGGGGGCCCACCCCAGCTGGCTCAGATGACCAGTCCTGAGGACCCAATCAGGACAGCCTTGGATAAGGCCATAAGTGGGAACAAAACAGTCAGGGAGCTTGCCTTCTCAGCTTTGTTTATTGTCTGGGAGCTGGGAATATTTTGAATTGTTGTGTTTGGGGAGGGAGGGAAAAATAACCAAATATAAGAAGGCAGTCAGTGAGCGGCCCGGGCAGGAATGCAGAGGAATTAGGCCTGCCTGGGTATGTCTGGGAGACGAGGATGCTCCCAGAGGCCCAGCACCCTCTGTGGCAAGAATTCTCCACTCCGACGAGACGTCCAGATTGCCTGGACAATGTCAGTTAAAAAAAAAAAGTCTCGTTTCCAATTAAATTAGGATTTTGGAGGGTGGGAGCCAGACAGGAAGGTTTTTAAGCTTCTTGGGTGAATTGGGAGGATGGGTATGGAGGCTGAGAGCCAGGGCCGCCCACAGCACCGCCTGTCCGAGGGCCGGGGGGTCACGATGGCCGGTCTGGCCTAGAATTCCAGGTTCAGGAGGGCTGGGCGGGGCCTGGGACTGGGCATTCCTCACAAGCTCCCGGGCACCGCTCCTGGTCTAGGTGGGGAAGGTCACCCTTTGGAAGCCTCTCCGCTGTACTCATGACTCTAAGTGTGGTCTGGGAAGCTGGAGCATGTGGGCTCATCAGAAATTCAGAACCTTGCCCTGCTAGTGAAACTGCCTGTGCACCCGTCCCCAGGAGACCCTGTGCATGCTGCAGTTGAGGGGCTGGCCGAGGTTGCCGTGGCTAGCCCGTGGTGCCGTAGATGGGGAAACCGAGGCGCAGAGAAGCAGGCCATTAAGGATCCCTCAGGGGCTTGGATCTAGGTCTCTCCAGGGAGGGTCTCCCATGCAGGGCTGACTGCAGAGTCTTCAAGACGGGTGCAGCGAGGGGCTTTAGCCCCAGCTCCACAAACGGTCAGTTTTACAGCTTGTGGACCCGAATGTGTGGAAGGGTGGCCCGCACAGGGGTGGCGGGGCGTCTCGGTGGCTCCGCCCCATTCGTCTGCTCAGCAGAGGCCTGGGGGCACACCCCGAGGGCTGGGTCCCGCTCTAGGCCTGAGACCCGGCAGACTCGGCTCCGTCTTGAGAAGCAGGCAGCCTAGACGTGGAAGTGGATATGAGCAGATGGACATAAAAACCGTCGAGGGGCACCGACATGGTTCTCCAAGTTAGGGTGGACCTATGACCCGGTCTTGAGGGAGGAGACGCTGGCCTAAAGGACAGGAAGGAGCCAGCCTGCGGAGGGCTGGGGCTAAGCCCTCTGCGGGGAGGAGCAGCCAGCAAAGACCCTGAGCCTTCGCTTAGGGTTTGCAGGAGGCCTGGAGGGCTGTGTGGCTGGAGGAGGAGGAAGAGGCGTGAGACAGAGCTGGGGGTCTCAGAGGCCGTGGAGACTGTGGTGCTGGGCCAGCCGGCCACGCATGGGCTGCTTCGAGGGAGGAGGAACTCAGTGCATCAGTGGCTCTAACTTCTGATTTAAAAAAAATCATTCAGTTCAGTGGCTCAGTTGTGTCCGACTCCTTGCGACCCCGTGGACTGCAGCACGCCAGACCTCCCTGTCCATCACCAACTCCTGTAGTTCACTCAAACTCATGTCCAGGGAGCTGGTGAAGTTATCTACGTATTTATTTTTGCTGTGCTGGGTCCTCACTGCAGCGCGGGTGTTTCTCTCCTTGCGGGTTCACGGCTCACGGGCTGCAGAGCACACCCTCAACAGTTGTGGCACCTGGGCTCGCTGGCTCTGCTGCTCATGGAATCGTCTCAGATCGGGGATCAAACTGGTGTCTCCTGCATTGGCGGGCACGATTCTTCAGCACCAAGCCACAAGGGAAGCCCTCCTTTTTGATTTTTATTGGAATGTTCATCGCACTGAGGGATAAATTCAGACCCTACATGTACACAATGGGTGTCTGCAGAGGCACACGTCCCCTGGGGAGGGGGGGAAGGGCATCACCAGATTGGGAGAGGGTGGCCTTCCAGCCCAGGAGGTGGTCTTTCTGGCCACCCCTCCCTCACTCCAGGGGCCACCACTGCTCCTATTTCCAAGACCACAGCTTCACAGCACTGACCTAGAGGCCACACGTGTGGCCATTTAAACAGTGGTCTGTGGTGCCCGGTGTCTCTGCGACGCCCCCTCTAGTTTGGGGGTGTCAGGAGTGCCCCAGCCAGGCTGTTCGTCTCACATCCTGCTGTGTGTGTCCCAGCCTTCGGCTCTCTCGGGAATAACGCTGCCGTTCACAGCCTGTACAGTCCTGTGCAGACCTCTGTTATCCTCTCTCTCCGGTCGGTGCCGCTGGCAGCGCTGGCAATTCAGTTAAATGGATGTTTCACCTTCTGAGACATTGCTGAACAGTTCTCCGCAGCCTCTGTGGCATTCCTGCTCCCCACCACGCGGCGAGGGGAGTCCCGGAGCCCTCCAGCTGCTCAGCGGAGAAGGGCTGGGCGGGAGGGCCATCGGGGAGGAAGCCTGAAGTCACCAGCAGGAGGGGGAGGGGTGGCCTGGCCTGGGGGGCTGGACAGCCGAGCTGCCGGGTGAGCGAACAGGGGCGCGTTGCCCCCTCCCTCGCAGGTCTGTCTGCCGCACCAACAGCCTCCCTCCCTGGGGCAGACCTGCTGTTCCCACCAAGGGAGACAAGGAAGGGTGCCCTGGAGGCCTGCCACCCACAGCCCACAGCCCACAGCAAGGGCTTCCCGGGATGTGCTGGGCACGGCTGGGCACCTTTGCCTTCCTTCTGGGTGCTCCCAGTCTGGCTGAGATCCTGGCAGCGGGGAGGGCAAAGGGCAAAGTGCTCTGGAGGAAGGAACAGCATGGGGCAGGGAACGGCTTGGGCAAAGTCCAGGCTATAGAGAAGCCCGGAGCACGCAGGCTGGAGAGGGTGGGCGAGCATCTGATTAACCAAAGGCTGGGCTCCGTGCCATCATCTCCCTGCATGCTCAAGTCTTCACTTACTCTTCAAGACAACCGGGCACAGGGGTTCTGCCCACTCTGCTCTGACGCATCAGGAAGCCGAAGCAGAGAGGTGATACAATTCCCTTGGGGTCCTGCAGCCTCTGAGAGACGGAGCGGGGGCTTGACTGTGGACTGGAGGAGGGTGGGTGGGCGGGAAGCCAATTCCCGAGGCTGCGGTGTGCTGAGGAAGCTTCTGTGGTGCCACCATCTGTCCATCCACATCCAGAGATGTGGACATGGCTGTGCCCGGGAGAGAGGGACCAGGTTGGGGGCTGCCTGGCTGCTCCCCCACCATCCCTTCCTCTCCTCTGGGAATGAAGGGCACGGCAGCCCATCACACAACCCTCGCGCCGGCCTGATGGCCCAGCATGGCTGGACCCCAGCAATATCTCAACAACTCAGCCTGATACACGGATGAGATGGACCATTTCCCTGGCCAGGGACGAAGGGTTTTGTTCAAAGGCCTGAATCAATTTGGCCTTATTATTGCCAGCTCCTGAGAGGAAAGCATTGGAGAAAAGCCTTTTCAAAATCTCATCCAGTCCCTTGGAGTCCAGGGCCTTCCGTGAGCTCTCCCCAGTCGATTTCCTTCCGTTCCTGGAATAGGAAGTTAGTCCCCAGGGAATTTCAGGCCAGAACGGGGCTTCCAAAGGGAACCTCTGCCCGGGTTTCCTTGAATGTCCCTCCTCCCGTCAACACGCCCGCTTCCTTGGTGCTCACAGCCAGATCCAGGAGCCTCAGCCTCCCCCAAAGCCCCAGCCTCACACTCAGCCCTCTGCAGGGAACCAGCCGGGTGGGGACTGGCCCCCTGGGGAGCCACACCCCCCGTGAGAGGGAGGCTGATGCCTCTGAGCTCCAAGCCACCGTAGATCAGGGGCCAGAGGTGGCTCCATCTTGCCACCTTTTCCAAAGAAGGCAGATGTCCCGGTTCGTAAAACTCTTGCAACTTTTCGTTCACAGCAATTAATTCAAAATATTTTGAAGTCCAGTGGAGGCCAAGTCAGTGCAGACCTCCCCACCCCCAACCAAGTTTGAGACCTGTTGTCACAATGAGGCCGGACTCTGATCATCCACTCAGGCCCAGAAAGCAGGCCCGCAGGCCCAAGGCCCACAGAATGCGGTGGTGGAGTCGGGGGAACCTGAGGGGTGGACCCTGGGGGTCTCCAGGCTCCGGGTGGCTCTGCTTCGCCCGGGTGGAGGTCGGAGCACTTCCCGTCACCTTTCCGCCTCCGCTCTCCTCCCCCTCTCCCCCTTTTGCCCTCTGGGGCTAGGTTTTGTCCAGCAGCCACTGAAGCCACCCCCATGCCACCCCCTCAAACCTTTCAGTTAAGAGCGCGGCCTCTGAAACTAGGTGGCCTGGGTTTGAATTCCTGCTCTACCACCAGCCCCCTGGGCAAGTGACTTCATCTCTCTGTGGCTCAGTTTTCCTTTCTGTGAAATGGGGGCAATCACTAACGCTATCCTGACAGTGTGGTCTCAGGAGTCGGCAAGCTAAGGCATTTAAACGCATCTACAGTGCCCCACGGGCAGCGGTGTAGCTCAGTGCCGCTCAAGGGTTCCTTAGATAAATGTAACAAACATTTGTTGAGTACACGCTGTGTGCCGGGCCCAGGGCTTGACCGAGGCACACAGGACAAGGTTCTGTCCCTCGGGGAGCAGATGGGCCGGAGGAAGAAAGCAGGCGGTTGAAAGGGCCCCATCCGCGGTCCTGTGCCCATACGGGCTGCGCTACACTGACTGCCCAGAGGTCAGCTGTCCCAACAGCCTTTCCAAACCGAAGCCCCGGACAGGCCACTGCCCAGCTCAGCGCCAGTGGCCCCCTCAGCCCACGCTCGCTGGCTCAGTCCAAGCCTCCTTGCAGCTCAATCCTCAACGCCACAGTCACTTCCCTGCATGGGGACCTGCCGCTCCACGCTGTGTGCAGTGACACACACTAGGAGGTTTTGCGGGGTGTCTGCTCCTCCCTTCAGCTCAAGCCCCATGCGCCCCAGGAGGGGAGCGGGGTGGGGACTCAGCCACCCAGCCTCCAGACTTTGGTCTCCTCACCTGTAAAAGGGGTGCAGGTGCTCTGAACTCAAAGGAGAGAGCTGAGGGGGCCAAGAGTGGGCACCACCCGGGGCGGCTGCCATGCTATGGGCACTGCCGGCCTCTGGGGGCTTCTTAGAGGAAGGGGCACCTGGGTCAGCAGAGGGGGTCAGGCAAGGCCTGGAGAAAGGCGCAGGAAGGCAGGGGTCAGGGGCTGGCTGGGCTGGAGCTTGTGGGTGGGGCAGCCTCTAGACAGTCAAGATGGACCGCAGGGGCCTCAAAGAGCAGACCAGGAGAGGTGGAGGGTCACTCCCACCGTCTGCCTTCTGGACGGCGCTCCAGAGTGCTTCCAGGCACTGGATTCGGGCTGGGCCAGGTCTGGCGTCAGGGGTCGCTCTTTGCCGGGCCCCTGTTTGGTACCTCTTCTCTCAACCTCAGTCTAAAAGGTTCTCTGCCCACGGCCGCCCAGCTGCGGAGGCGGCCTGAGAGAAGGTGAGAAGTCAGCGCTGGGCTCAGAGAGGGGACCGGCGTGCTGGAAGCCACACAGCGCGGCCCTCAGGCTGGGCACGTGGGCTCTGCAGCCCGTCCATGCAAATAAGGACAAGAATAATGGCACATTCCCCATTTTCATTTAAAAATAGACACTTGCTTGGCACTTCAGTGCCGGGGAGCTGCTGTTCTGAGCTGTCTGCACTCTTCACCTCGGGCTTCTTCGCAGCCAGGGAAGATTTATCCCCGTCCCTCTTCCCCATGTTTCCATTTGAGAGCTGAGGAAACTGAGGCAAGGGGAGGGAGCCCGAGCAGTGGCCTGAGGTCACTGAGCGGGGGCAAAGCCCAGAAGCCAGGGTGCTGTGTCCCACGGTCACGCTAAGGCTCCTGGGGAGGAGGTGGGAGGGCAAGGTGGTCGGGCGGGGCTTTACTGGGGGGTGGGGGGCATCCAGAGGCTCAGAGAACCTGGGACGAAGCAGAGGCGTGGTTTGGACCCCATCGCTCTCGGGGAGCCCCGGCCGCACCCCCTGAGCCAGGTGGAGGGATAGCTGTGGGCTTGGTGCCTCGCGCTGGGTTGGGCTCTCCCGCTCCTCATCGGAAGACCAGAGGAGGGGGCTGAAGACGCCCCTTCTTGGCCGGCCAACCCGCACTCCCGCCCCGCCCTCCTTGGCGCCAGGCGGTAACTGGGTGCCTCGAAAGGCGCGCGCCACTTGGGGGAGCGGGGACCGAGCGCTCGCCCGCCGCACGAGGCCGTGTGCGCGCGCTCGGCGAGCCCGGGGCTCTTTGTGTCCGAGCCCGAGCGCGCGTGCGTGTGCGGTGTGTGCCTGTGCGTGTGTGTGTGCGCGCGCGTGTGTGTGTGTGTGAGTGAGCGCGCGCGTGTGTCCCCCGTGGGGGCGTGGCCGGAGCCCCAGACCCGCCCCGGGCCCGCCCCCGGGCCCCGCCCCCGGCCCGGCCAAGCTGGTATTTTTCCACCCAGCAGGATGGGTGATGCTGAGAGCTGCCTGCTCAGACAACAGACACGCGAGGTCAGGAAGAAGCCGCTTATAAATTACTGCTTCCTCCGCGCCGCCGCCAGCGCCGAGCTCCGGGTCCTGGCCGCAGCCTGGCTCGCTAGTCAGCGTCGAGCCCCAAGGACCTCGAGCTCCGGGGTCGAGCCCCGCCGAGAGGGAGCCCGAAGTGCGGACCCCGCGGGCCAGAGATCGCGCCGGCGGGCAGTCCCTCGGCGCGCGGAACCGAGCGCGGTCGAGCGCAGCGCCGTGGCCGCCCCAGGTACCGAGGGAGACGGAGCCGGGCGCGCGGAGCCCCCGCCTAGTCCCCGCGCCCCCGTCAGCCCCGACCTCCTCCCCGCCCCGGGGGGCCCCCAGTTCTACCAAGGGCGGGACGGAGGGTCGTTCGCTCTGTCCCCCAGCGGGGCTGTTATTGTTCCCCTGGCGAAAGGGCTGGGGCGTCTCGAGCAAGGAGCCAGGTGTGTGTGTGCGTGTGTGTGTGTTCCGGTGTCTCCATCTCACTGGGGGTCTGCAGATATCTCCGTGTCCCCAGGGTGTCTGTGTGTTTCTAGGGGTGGCTGTTTCTCCAGGCACTCGCGTGTCCCCGTGTCTGCTCTTCTGTGCTCTGGGCAGTGCATGCGAGTGTTCTGGTGTGTGTGTGTCTGTGGTACCTATGTGTCCGTGTCTTGGGATGCGTGCCCTTGTGCCCCCTGGAGTGCATCTGTGTGAACCTGTGTATGTGTGTGTGTGTGTGTGTGTGACTGTATCTCCGATTACCTGGCTGTGCACGTGTGTGTCCCCAAGTGGGGCTTCTGTCTCTGGCTCCCCGTTGCGGACACTCGCGTGTCCTCTACTGTACCTGAGGGAGTGTCCCCGGGTGCCTGAAGGACCAAGCGCCCAGAGCTGGTTCTCCAGGGCAGGGCTGAGCAGGTGGAGGTGACAGGGCGGGCGGCTCCGAGGGTGCGGCAGGCAGGTGGCAGTGCCAACATCCAGCCACCTGGAGCGGCAGGACGGAGGCCCCCAGGGACAGCCGGCAGGGACAGCGGGACACATCCTTCTCGAGATCTCTCCCTTCCTGCTGGGGGTTCCTCTTTTGCACTGGAGCCTCTGGTCCCCCTCCCACCTGGGGAAGTCAGAGAGAGGCTCACAGAGGCCTCCGCCGGCGGCCAAGGCCTCGTCCTGGACCGGAGGGGAACCTGTGGGCTGCCCTCCCGGGCACTTGGAGGGAGGTGTGTGTGCTGAGCGGGGCTATTTTGGTCACTGCTTGGGCTCTGCCAGATCCTGGCCTCCCCCAGGACCAGCCCCAGAGGCTTGGGAGGCAGCCCTGGCCCCCGTTTCCTGCCTGGGGAAATAAATCAGCTCAGTAACTGCCCAGACACTTGAACAGAGGGTCTCGGGGCTGAGGTTGAGTGGTGCGCGGCTCCACTTGGACTTGGGAGAATCGGCCCCTGCTTTGGCACTCCTGCCGTTCAAATAAATGTCATGGGGGAGATCTTTTTTTAATTTCTTTTTAATTTTTTCTTGGCTGGAAAGGAGGGGAATCTCATCCAGAGACTTCCAGCCAGAAGGAGTTTATTTTTATGAGAGCGAGCGGGTGTTGAGCGCTTAGCAACCGCCTGCCTCCCTCTCGACCAGGGAGGCATCCGGGGAGTGTGGGGTGGGCACACGGCGAGCGGGGTGCTGTGGGGGTGCAGTGGGGGCAGGAATTCCATCAGAATGGCATGGAGGGGCCGGCAGGACCTGGAGGAGAACCCCCCACAGGGTAAGAGTGGGGAACTGGCTGGAGGTCTTGGGCCTGGCTCAGCAACCCCCACCCCCGCTGACCTTGGGCGGCCTTTTTTGAAGTCCTCAGTTTCCTCATCTGTAAAATGGGTGGAGTAAACTGGTTAAGGGGTTATCGGAGAAGAAGAGGCAGGAGCTTGTCCCCAGGGAGCCAAGACCAAGGACTGCACCTCTGTCTTAGCTGGCAGACGACCTTGGGTGATTTCCCCTGTCCATTCTGAACCTCAGCTTCGCAGTCCAGGCAGCAAGGACGCCAAGCCGGCCTCACGGCGTCCTTGAGGGGATTGAGGGAGATGAGGCTGAATAAGCCTGTGGTAAGCTGTAAAGCTGGGCTCGGCTTCGGAGCTGCCGATTAGAGGGTGTCACGAGGTCCTGGGTCACTGCGGTGTGTGGCAAGGGCCAAGGCACAACCTCGGGCTTGTCCTCTGGGGCTGCCCTTGGACAACCTGTGGCGCAGCTGCGGGCACCCTGCCCTGCCCTGTCCTGCCCATCTCACCCTTGGGAGACCTGGCACCAGCTGGGTAGTCGGAAGGCCCCAGTGAGCGGATGGCGCCCATTTTACAGACGGGCAAACTGAGGGCTGCCCAGAGGACTTGGCCTCTATTGGACAGCGCCAGGGTCAGGCTTCAGAAGCGTTCCCTCAGCCAGCCATGAGTTTGGGCTCTGCAGAGCTTAGTCACTGCAGAGCTGAAATTGTACCAGCACCTGGGGAACATGAAGGACAAAGGTCCTCAGGGTTGGAGGGTGAGTGTGTGGGCCCCCTCAGCACCTTAATTCTGCCCCTAGTTACTCATTCTCCCTTCTCTGTGCCTCTCCAGGAGCCCTTCCTACCCCAGTGTCGGCCCCCTCGCCCTGGCAGTGCAAGCTCTAAGGGTGTGTTGGCTCACTCTCCACCTGTCAGCTTGTCAAGGGATTCGGGACCCTGTCAGGCTTTATCTGAAGGTCTTTCCAAAGGTCCCGAAATGATAAGACACTCGCAAGTCATTCAGCACGTTCCTGTATACAGGAAAGAGCTGGAAAGTAAATGACGGAGGACACCTGGGGTGCAGCCAGGCTATAGCTGGGAGGGGTCCGAGTGGGAATCCAGGCTGGCCTTGGAACCCCAGGGTCAGCGGGTGGGTGTGGGCTGCCTCCCGACCTCTGCCAAAGGTCATCAGTGAGGGTCGGAACCGCAGGGTCAGCAGGTGGGTGTGGGCTGCCTCCCGACCTCTGCCAAAGGTCATCAGTGAGGGTCTTCAGGGTCACTTCTCGCTCCTCCGTGATGGCCAACTTATCTTGGCCAAAGTGAATTTAAGTTCTCTGGGGAGGAGCCCTGTGTGCGGGAATTCCCGGCAGGGGGTGGGGGGTGCTTTCAAGTGTGAGTGGGAGCTCTTTTTTTTTTTTTTTTTTTTCCTTAAACGTGCCCCATTTCTTTGCTTTGGTCTGTTCTCACCGGGCTCTGGATTTGGAGTAGAATATTGGCCTTTGAAGAGCTCGCAGCCCAGAGAGAGGGAGGGAGCTTGGCAGGATGACTGCCCCTGGTGACCCCGCCGCCCGTGACTGCTCTCACTGGGTGTGAGATGCCAAGGGTGTAGGCAGGAGACGTTCCAGCTTCTCAGAGGAGGTGATGCTGGAGCTGGCAGAGGGACAGGGCGGGCTGGCATTCCAGGCAGGGGGCATAGCGGGTGCAGAGGCACAGCGCAGGCAGTAGACAAGTCTGTGTGTCGAACAAGTCTCGCAGGGGACCCAGCTGGAGAGAGGAGTAGGAACCAGGTGGTGGAGCACTGGGCACACGGGCAGTGGAGATAGAAATAGCATCAGGACGGGTTTAGGGGAAGTGGCGTAGAAGCCAGGTCAACCTGAGGGGGCAGGAGACCCTCATGGGGAGTGGGGGGACCAGGCAGAGGTCTGGGACCCAAGGCAGCTAGGCTGTTGCTCGTCAGGGCATAAAAGCATTTTCCGTGCCAGCGAATCTTGCCCTGAGCTCTTGTCGTAAACACGGGGTGAAGGCCCAGACATGCTGTTTAACAGGTACACAGGCCATTAACCGTGCCTCTGACCTCCCCAGAGCAGGTAGCCCTGGCGCCTGACCTAGAGTGCATCCGCCCTGGACAAGGCGTGGGTCGGGGCGTCCCTGCCCACCTCACCTGCTCAGAGGCTTCGTTTGGAGACCACGGCTGAGGGGCAGGGGTAGGGGGCAGGGAGAGGGCAGAGAGGATGGAAATTGCTCTTCTGTCTCTAAACACCGACTTGCAGACGAGAAATCACGCAACACAAGCAAAGGGGAGGGGTGTGCAGGCAGCGGGGGCGGGTCACCTTAACCGGACTCTGGTAGCAGAATTAACCTGAGTGACTTGGTACACATTCAGGTTCCCAGGCCTGGACGTACAGGACCCAAATCCCCAGGGGCTGGAGCCTGGGCATCGGTATGGTTCCAAGTTTTCAACTGTGACTGTTTAAAAAAATATATTAAAATCGAGATATGATTTGCATTCAGTGAAATGCAAAGATTCTGTTACGGTTTGTTGAGTCTTGACAGATCACTACACCTGTGTAGCCACCATTCAGGTCAAGCTGGAGAACGTTTGCAGCTCCCCTGGAAAGTGGACGTGTGCCCTCCTGCTCCCAGAGACAACCAGTTTCTGATTTCTGTCACCGTTGGGTTTGCCAGGCCTAGAACTGGGTGGATTTATACGGTACATACCCTTCTGTGTCTGGCTGCTTTCCGCTGGCTGGTTTAAGGTCCATCCACACTGTTGAGCGTGTCAGTGGTTGGTTCCTTTTATTGCTGAGGAGTGGACCGATGGGTGGACGCCCCTCGGTTTGTGGTGTCCACTCTCCTGTGGATGGACATTTGGCTTGTCTCCAGTCTGGGGTGGTTATGAATGCAGCTTTTATGAGCCCTTGTGTACAAGTCTCTTTGTGGGCGTATATTTTCATTTCTCTAAGAGTGGATCGGCTGGGGCGTAGGGTAGATATTTGCTAACTTTATGAGAAACTGTCAAGAGTGGCTTTTAATTACAGAAACAGTAGACCTCAAGCGATACAACACTGTACCAAGTAAAAGTGGTTCTTGAAGACCATTTTTTAAGAAGTGCAGTCTAGGCTTCAGCCTGTACGTCTGGCTGACATTCTGTCTCTCGTCTCTGCCGTCTACCCCTTCCTATAGTAACAGTGAGGCCTTTAAGAGTATACGTTGCCCTCTGCGTGCAGCCTTGGCTGTGCCCCTCAGATGTCTAGATGGACATGTATTCCTTCTAATTCCGTTTTAGATCAGTTTTCACTTCAGTTCTGGTTTCCCCTTGGACCCAGGGTTCGGTAGGATCTGTTCGGTGAGCGAGCTGCAGTTCTGCTTTGCTGTTAATGACAGGGGCATCATCCTGTTCTCAGTTCTGCCAATTTCGCTGTTCAAAGAGCAGATCCCTGTGGAGCTGACGCTCGTCAGAACTTACAGGTCTCCTGGCCATTCTGAACAGCTAGTCTGCATTTGGGAGTCATTGATTCAGCCTGGCCTGTCTTATTCACCCCGAGAGTTGCCAGCTCAGTGAATGACATGCCCCCACCCAACGGCTTTGAACTTACCCTGAAAGTGGGCAGAGAAGCCGCCGAGGGCTGGAACCGATACTTATTCAGCCCCGACGGGTCTCTTAAATCCCTTCCTGCATTTAAATCCTGTGCCTGATTTGGGGGTTCTCACCTCCATCTTCTGGAAGACTTCGTCCACCCTCAGAAAAGAGCCTTCTCGCGCATCACACAGCTGGGACCTGGAAGGACAACCAGCGTCTCTGCCCCTCCTCCTCCCACTGCTTGTGCTTTTTTTTTTTGAGTGTCTTCAAGGCTTCTGGCCTAGGACAAAAGCCAGAGGGAGGGATGGTAGATAGACCAGCCCCTGGGCTGAAGGCGCTCCCAGTCTGGGGAAAGAAGATCTGTATCAGGAAGGAGTTAATGAACAATCCCAGGGCGTCATGCCAGGGGCAGGGAACACTAGGGAAGGTGACTGGGGGTGTGGGGACTTCGGGGTCAGGGAATTAAGCGGACCCCACCCACCCATTTAATGGATGGGGAGACTGAGGTCTGAAGGAAGCCTCCATGGGCAAGAGGCCCTTGTTCACAAACTTGTGGTTCTGCCCGCCCCCCTCACCAGCTTGGCCCTCAGCCCGCCCTCCCTGAGTGGAGGCTGGGACCCCGTCTCTGCGGGCTCCCTGGTGGGGACATTCTGTGAGTCTTCCCCTTCCCACCACTCTCCCCTCCGTACAGGACGGAAAAGCTGCAGCGGGGTCCCCGCAGAAAGTCCTTAACGCTGCCAGGGTGCTGCGGCCCGCTGGGGGTGCAGGGTGCGGCTGGCATTGGGTTTCGGCCGAGTCATGCTCCTTTGAGGCGGGGCTCAGGAAGGGGGCGGTCCTGAAGGCTCTGCCCTTCCGCCCCAAGGCCAGTTGGCACCTGGAGACCCAGGGCCACTCGTGCCTGGTGGTGGACTCAGGCCTTGGTCTTCAGAACAGCTCTTCTGTTACCCGATGGCACCTGGTGACTCCTCTCGGGGCAAATGCCACCCCAGCCCAAGACCGCAGCCTGCTCACCCAGCCTCATGCCTTCTGGCTTCGCTTTCGTTTGTGGGGTTGCCAGGAAAGAGGGGGCTGGGAAGTGGGGGTGTCAGCTCTCAGTAGCTCGTCACTGTCCGGCTCCCAAGCCAGCAGGGGCTCCCTAGTGCTTCGTGAAATCGGGTCCAAACTCCCTAGCCTGGCGTTCAGGGCCTCACCTGATCTGGCTCCCGCCCAGCGCATATTCTCTCCTGCTCCCACACCTCCACATCTCAGCGCCCCGCTCTATGATCCGGCTGGTTTCTGCTCCTAGGCCCAGCCTGGGGCTCTCAGCCCACCCCATACCTCAACCCAAAAGCCCCTTCCTTCCTTCCCTCCTAAGTCCCACTCCCCCAGAGCCAGCTTGAGGCCACCTGCTTCATGAAGGCTTCTTGCAGCCCCTTGATGCTGGCACATCATAAGCCCCCTCAAAAGATGATCTGCATCCAGGTGGGCTTAATCTTGCCTTCCTCTGAGCCCCAGAGGACCTCTTCTCTGCCTGGAACCCAGACCTGTGAGGTCTTGCCTTTTATCCAGTCACCTGACCGAGGGCATGGCAGGCCGCAGTGGCCATCAGTGCCCAGCACACAGATAACTGCTGCCTGAATCCCTTTGTCCTGAAATAAGAGCCTGCAGTTTGATCATCTGAGTGGGTCCAGGCTTGGAAATTACATCCACCCATCTCCATACATCCCTCCGACAAATGTTAGTTCCAGACCCTGTCCTGGGCCCCGGGCAGGTGGCAGGTGGCAGGTGGACAGGGCAGACCAGCTCGAGCCCTCATGGGCTGAACACAAGAGTTAAAGGACTTGTTAAAGGGCACCACAGCATCGGGGTTTGGGAGCCCTTGGCCACTGGCTTGCTGTGTGACCTAGGCAAGCCCTTCCCCCTCTCTGGTCCTAACATGTAAGGAATTGTCACTTCCAAGGGAAATGCCTGCTGAGTGAAGCTGGGAAGGACCCTTTTTCTCTCTGTTGGGGAGCACACACCGTCAGCACAGGGGTGGTGGGCCTGTGGGGCCCCCTTTAAGGATTCAGCTGTGGTCCCGTCGGTTTTCAGCATGTCTGAGCCCTCACTCTGCAAGGAGCCACCTGATCCGGGGGCTAGAGTTCAGAGATACTCTGTTCAGAGCTGTCGAAACAGGTCTTTAATGAAAAATTCTTCCTTGGGGGAAGAAAGTGGGTTTTTATTCCATCGTTGGTAGAAGAGTATGTTGTTCAGTTGCTAAGTCGTGTCCGACTCTTTGCAACCCTATGGACTGCAGCCCACCAGGCTTCCCTGTCCTTCACTGTCTCCGGGAGCTTGCTCAAACTCACGTCCACTGAGTCCACTGGATGGAGTGATGCCATCCAACCATCTCATCCTCTGTCGTCCCCTTCTCCTCCTGCCTTCAATCTTTCCCAGCGTCAGGGTCTTTTCCAACGAGTTGGCTCTTCCCATCAGGTGGCCAAAGTATTGGAGCTTCAGCTTCAGCATCAGTCTTGAGAGTCCGTTGGACAGCGAGGAGATCAAACCAGTCAATCCTAAAGGAAATCAACTCTCAGTATTCTTGGTAGAAGAGTATAGGTTAGAATGAATCTTAAAAAAAAAAAAAAAAAAAAGACCTGCTCTTCCAGCCTCTGTCAGTGAGGACTGAGCAGAATTTGTTGCTGCTTCCACTTCTCATCGGTAGAAGTGGTGAGTTTGCAAAGATTGCATCCCAGGCCTGAAGAAAAGGGTACAGTTCAGCTCAGTTCAGTTCAGTCGCTCAGTCGCGTCCGACTCTTTTCGACCCCATCAATCACAGCACGCCAGGCCTCCCTGTCCATCACCAACTCCTGGAGTTCACTCAGACTCACGTCCATCGAGTCAGTGATGCCATCCAGCCATCTCCTCCTCTGTCGTCCCCTTCTCCTCCTGCCCCCAATCCCTCCCAGCATCAGGGTCTTTTCCAATGAGTCAACTCTTCGCATGAGGTGGACAAAGTACTGGAGTTTCAGCTTTAGCATCATTCCTTCCAAAGAAATCCCAGGGCTGATCCCCTTCAGAATGGACTGGTTGGATCTCCTTGCAGTCCAAGGGACTCTCAAGAATCTTCTCCAACACCACAGTTCAAAAGCATCAATTCTTTGGCACTCAGTTTTCTTTATAGTCCAACTCTTACATTCATACGTGACCACTGGAAAAACCATAGCGTTCACTAGACAGACCTTTGTTGGCAAAGTAATGTCTCTGCTTTTCAATATGCTATCTAGGTTGGTCATAACTTTCCTTCCAAGGAGTAAGCGGCTTTTAATTTCATGGCTGCACTCACCATCTGTAGTGATTTTGGAGCCCAGAAAAATAAAGTCTGACACTGTTTCCATTGTTTCCCCATCTATTTCCCATGAAGTGATGGGACAGGATGCCATGATCTTCGTTTTCTGAATGTTGAGCTTTAAGCCAACTTTTTCACTCTCCACTTTCACTTTCATCAAGAGGCTTTTTTTGAGTTCCTCTTCACTTTCTGCCATAAGGGTGGTGTCATCTGCATATCTGAGGTTATTGATATTTTTCCCAGCAATCTTGATTCCAGCTTGTGCTTCTTCCAGCCCAGCGTTTCTCATGATGTACTCTGCATATAAGTTAAATAAGCAGGGTGACAATATACAGCCTTGACATACTCCTTTTCCTATCTGGAACCAGTCTGTTGTTCCATGTCCAGTTCTAACTGTGGCTTCCTGACCTGCATACAGATTTCTCAAAAGGCAGGTCAGGTGGTCTGGGATTCCCATCTCTTTCAGAATTTGCCACAGTTTATTGTGATCCACACAGTCAAAGGCTTTGGCATAGTCAATAAAGCAGAAATAGATGTTTTTCTGGAACTCTCTTGTTTTTTCCATGATCCAGCGGATGTTGGCAATTTGATCTCTGGTTCCTCTGCCTTTTCTAAAACCAGCTTGAACATCAGGAAGTTCACGGTTCACATATTGCTGAAATCACTGCAAAATGGTCTCCAATGGGCAGCTCCGGGCCGCCCGCGTATTTTAAGTTGTCTACTCGGTTTTATAAAATCGAGCCAGTATTTTTTCAAGGTGGATATGTTTTTATTACCGCTGGCAGCTCAGTTTCTCTGAAGAGCCCCTCCGTCTCACCCAGCACACCCCTGAGACTCTGAATCCTGCCCAGCCCACCACCCCTTCCTAGGTATAGTCCAGCTGCTGGTGGATCCCAGGCGAGTGGGAGCCTTCCTGCTGGAGTCCTTCAGCTGGGCTGATGGGACGGAAAGGGTAGAGAAAACCCCAGCCCTTTCAGGGGCCCCTTCGTGCTTTCCAGGGGGTGTTTCAAGGCTGGAACTGGAGGAATCCAGCCACCCCCACCCACCCGCCCACTTCCACCTGGGCACCGCTCCATGGGCCTGGGGGGCAGGGCTGAGCCTGGCTGCAGCGGGCACCTCTCAGGGCAGCCCCCCTGCCAACCTCTGCTCTGACTGAGGCTGATCCGCCTCCTTAAATGTAAAAGGTTCAACCTGCAGAGAGGACCAGACAGCCAGTCTCTGCTGAAAGCCCCCACGCTGAGACCTGGAATGTTGTTGCTGTTTTACTACCTAGGCTGAACCACGAGTTAAGGCCAGTGGTCCACTCACTAAGCCTCATGTCCCCTCCCCTCTCCTGAGCCATCATCCAGGGGCTTGTCATTCTTTGGGAGGCTGGGAGAACCCGGAGGATTTTTCTCCCCTCACTTACCCTTTCATGACTTCTGACCCCTGCCTGCCGCCCCCCAGGCCTCTGGGGCTTGGTGCCTCTGCCCTGAGATGTTGCAACAACCGGGGGTGGTAGCTGAGCCCTATGCCAGCGTTCAGACCCGGAAGGTGGAGGCTTCATTTGGGATCTTGTTAGAACGCCCCTTCCCTGGCAGGAGGACGAAGGTGGGGCCTGAGAATGCATTTCTCACCAGCTCCCGGGTGCTGGCAAGGCTGCTGGTCTGGGGTGGGTGGGGTGGGCATGCTCTGTAAGCCAGGCCCTGAACCTTATGAGAATCCGTCTCCCTAATCACCAGAGGCAGCTTCCTTCCCCTTTGCACATGGAAAGTGCAGGCCCCAGAGAGCACAGGTAACTCGCCTGAGGTCCCGAAGCTGGGAGCTGTGAGCCAGGCCAGGCCCTCTGGGCCAGTGCCACCTTGGAAAGGCGGTTAGCGGGGAAGCCGTTTTCTGTTGAACCGTTTCCCTGGTCCAAAAGCCCCAGGAGGCTTTTCAAGGCAGCCAAGTCGGATGTAAGTCAGGGAGAGCCAGGGCCAGCCAGGCTGCGAGGGATGGGGTGCTGGCGTGTGGCCTGGTGGGGGGAGAAGCTGGAGCTGGGGTGCTCACAGCTCCTGGCAGACCAGCGTGGGGCCTGCCTCCCCGTTGTTTAGATAAATCCCAGGGTGGAGAGCTGGCTGGAAGGGTCAGCAGTGGAACAGGCTGAAGCTGAGACCCGGTGTGTTGTTTAAAGGCTGGCCTCTCCTTGCAGTTGCAAGGGCGCTTTTCCTTAACTGGGGATCTGCTTTGGGGACTGGAGGGCTATGGTCTCCTGCCTGGCTGGGCCTTCACTTTTGCACTGGGCACCTGCCCCAAGCAACTGGGAAGAGTGGAATAGATTTAGGGTCTGGGTCCTCGAAATGTAGTCACTGGCGGGAGCAATCTGAACTTCGAGGGAAGCCTGTTAGAATGCAGAACCTGGGACCCTGCCCCAAGCATCTCCACCCCAGCCCTGCTGACTCAGACCCTGGCGGGAGTGCCCAGTCCTCTGGGTTTTAACAAACCCTCCAGGCTTCACTCGGGAGAAGGGCTAATTTCTCCATCTCCAGCCAAGTACCCAGGGGTGGGGGAGGGTCAGTCTTAACCTTTGCAACTGGCTAGAGTACCAAGGCTGCCACGGGACCTCAGACATCATTTCCTCTGTGGCTCCCTTTTCTGATGGCCCGGGTGTCAGAGAGAGAAAGGGAATGCATAAACTCACACTGCAGATTCAAGGCAGATGGAGTCTGGGGTCCTAGGGCTGCAAGTGGCAGAAATCAGTTCAAACATATTCTGACTCCTTTAAGGGAGGAGCCCAGAGTCGTACTTCAGGTGTGGCTGGATCGAGGTGCTGAGAGAGGCCATGGGGCCCTGCTTCTTTCTTGTTTTTTTTTTTTCTGTGCTCCGTGTCGCTCCTCTGGTGGCCCCACTCTCCCTGGGGTGCCCCCAGCTGCACAGCGTGTTACCCACCCCCACCCCCAGCAGGGCAACCTCAGCCTAGAGAGAGCTTTCCTTTTGCCCCAGGATTTTGCACACAAGCCCCTGTCATGCTTCTCAGTCTCCAGTCTTGGTCACGTGCCTGTCCTGGAGCCAGTCGTGACAGCCCTCCGATGGGCTCAGTCCAGCTCGCATGCCCAGCCCTGGAAGTAGGAGGTGGGCTTAGCCCACCCAGAACCCCGTGGGCTGAGAGGAGCAGGGGGTGGTCTCCAGGGAGAACAGATGCAGGGAATAGACCCAGAAAAAGGGGTCCAGGTGCCTGCACGCTAGCTTGATGCAAAGGGACTTGGTGCCATTTTTCCCTCTTCTCCAAGCTGGGCCGGCCTCATGTACCTGCTAAGGTCTCACTTTGGACCACACTATCCTCCCCTGCATCTGGTTCCTTGAGCATTGCACCTGTAATTGTGCACTGAACACACTACCTTCCTCACCCTCTTTGTGTCTCTTCCCTGGGCGTGGTCCCGGATAACAGCCATGCTGTTTCCACCGCCTGCACCCGCTGCAGACATTACTAATCCACCCGGAGTTCACAGAGCCACCTGTCCACCCAGAGAAGGAAGCCTTGATGGCATCCTCGTCAGCCTCCACCATGGGATTCCAGGCTCCAAGAGAGCGAGGCCCTCAGCTGTCTTATTCACTACCGGGCTCCCAGGGCCTCCAACAGTGCCTCCCATGGAATCGATGCTCAATAAATAACTGACTCAGCCTTCCTACACCCAGCGCCCGGGACACAGCGGGTGCCCGTGTGAACCTGCGGGGACGGGGCCCCCATAGACTGCTGGAACCCAGCTCTGAGTCTGGGGAAGAGGCCCTACGGGCAGGGCTGCAGGTACAAAGAGGAAGTAAGTGCCCAGTACTGGAGGCCTCTGTGCTCTAACAACCCCTCCCCCCACCACCACCCCCCACTAATCCATTTAACTGTTCATCGAAGTGTGAGGCCTTCCTTGATAAGGAAGCACTTCCTGGTTTTCTGCATTTTTTTCAGGAAACCTGGAGAGACTTCCAGCACAGCTCTGCAGGTGAAATGAGAGGCAGACGTGATCCACCCCCACTTGCCTTGAAACGAAGTGGTCTATTTAAAAAAAAAAAAAAAGGTTTTGAGGGTCAGTCACATCCGGGGACCACTTGACTCAGCCCAGTTCAACAGGTGTCCCTGGAGCACTGAAGCTTAGCCTCTAACCAGGAGATGAGTGTTATTAATACATTCTTCATCTAGACAGTCACTCACAGCCCTGGGCACATGGCTGAGCCGGGGGGCAGCTCACTGGAGCACAGGTTTTGGGGTTTGAACTGGGGGTGGGGGTCGCTTACCCCTTCTCAGACAGCAAGAAGAGCCTTTCCCCCTCCTAACTGCTCCTCCCAGCTCTGCTTCTCACCCCTGACTATTTTAGGGACCCTGCCCCCGGGTGGAGAAGGCAATGGCACCCCACTCCAGTACTCTTGCCTGGAAAATCCCATGGATGGAGGAGCCTGGTGGGCTGCAGTCCATGGGGTCGCTAAGAGTTGGACACGACTGAGCAACTTCACTTTCACTTCTCACTTTAATGCATTGGGGAAGGAAATGGCAACCCACTCCAGTCTTCTTGCCTGGAGAATCCCAGGGACGGGGAGCCTGGTGGGCTGCAGTCCATGGGGTCGCTAAGAGTTGGACACGACTGAGCAACTTCACTTTCACTTCTCACTTTCATGCATTGGAGAAGGCAATGGCAGCCCACTCCAGTGTCCTTGCCTGGAGAGTCCCGGGGACGGGGAGCCTGGTGGGCTGCCGTCTGTGGCTGAAGCGACACAGCTGCAGCAGCAGCAGCTGCCCCCGGGCGAGGGGTGTGTGAGCGTGTGTCCGTGTGTGAACACGTGGTGTGTGTGTGTGCACTCGTGTGTGAGTGTATGTGGAAGTACCAAGTGCCTCCCAGATGTGGACTGGCTCCCAGGGCCTAGAGCAGTGCCTGACAAAGTAGACGCTCAATAAGGAACTGACTCAGCATTGCTGCCCCCAGTGTTGTGGGCTGGGTGGTCACGTGGGGACCAGACCCCGGGTCCTGTGTGCCTCACAGCCTGACTAGACCTCTTCTTCCCTTCTCTGCTGCCTCCCCCGCCACAGGTCCAGAGCAACAGCGCTTTGTGAGAAGCCTCCAAAACGTAAGTGGCGTCTGACCTCCCCGCGGTCACGGTGTCTCTCCGTGGGTGGCAGGGACCCATGGGGGCGGGGGGCGGGGCGTTGCAAGATCCCAGATCAAAGTGCCAGGACCCTGTCCGCAGGTCACCTCTGGACGTCCAGAGGACCCTGTCCACAGGCCACCTGGGGATGGCGGGTCCACGGCCCAGCTTGGCCACCCGTGCGCGTTGGCGGCAGGGAGACGGCCCTGCAAAGCTGCTGTACACTGATTCTGCAGTCCTGGCCCGGCTCCCCGCCTGGCTCTGCACCGGGCATGGAGGGGGCCCTCGCGGGGTTGATGCTGAGGTTCTGGGTCAGGCACGTGTGAAAGGGGCTCCCAGCTGATGGGATGCTCGAGGAATCGGGCTGCCGTCCCAGTCATCTTTTCATTGCATTTTCTCTTTATTAAAAAAAAGAAAAGGACGCCTTCAAGGAAGTTGCAAGACTGTTACCGTGAAGCCCTGGGTGTACTTCTGTTGGGTCTTCCCACTGGGAGCAGTTTCGTCCTTGGCTTCGTGGCTCTACCATGAGCAGTAAAAACAGCCGCGTTTGCGTTCACTGTGGGTGCCTCTGCGGGACATTCTGGGCGTGATGCCTTTTACCTCTCATCCTTCCACCTGCCCTTCGTGAGAGCAAGGACTTTCGTTCTTGTGCAAACCCCCAGTGATCAGCCCTGGAACGTCTAACGCTGACATGGTTCTGTTATCTAATCGACATTAATACGTTTTGAGTTTTGCTGATTGTCTCATGTGTGCAGAACTTCCCCCTGCCTCCACCCCAGTTTAGGATCACAATATGCTTTTTTTCTTTTTTTTATTGGAGGACGATTGCTTTACGGTGTTGTATTGGCCTCTGCCGTATTCCAGCATGAGTCAGCCACAGGTCCACCTATGTCCCTTCCCTCCGGAGTCAGCCTCCCGTCTCCCACCCCACCCCACCCCTCTCATTGTCACAGAGCGCAGGTTGAGCGCCCCGTGTCATGCAGGGCATTCCCACTTGCTGTTTATTTTGCATACGGTGAGGTGCATGTTTCCATGCTCTTCTCTCAATTTGTCCTACCCTCTCCTCCCTCTGGGCTTCCCTTGTGGGTCAGCTGGTAAAGAGTCCGCCTGCAATGCAGGAGACCTGGGTTCGATCCCTGGGTTGGGAAGATCCCCTGGAGAAGGGAAAGGCTACCCACTCCAGTTCTCTGGCCTGGAGAAAGGCTGGAGAATTCCATGGACTGTGTAGTCCATGGGATCACAGAGAGTCGGACACGACCAAGCGACTTTCACCTTCACTGTTTCTCCTTCCTCCACTGTTTCCCAAAGTCTATTTTCTACATCTGCATCTCCACTGCTGTCCTGCAAAGCTTCATCAGTACCATCTTTCTAGATTCCACATATGCGCATTAATGTATGATATTTGTCTTTCTCTTTCTGACTGAGTTTAGTAGTGCTTTTAATGTGTTTGTTAAAAGGGTTTGATGGGGGCAGGAACCTGACTCAAACCACTTTTCTGCAGTTGCCTTCTAAGCCTTGATTTAAACATCCTCACTGTGTGTGTGTGTGTGTGTGTGTGTGTGTGTGTGTGTGTGTGCGCTCAGCCGTGTCCAACTTGCTGTGACCCCACAGACTGGACCCCGCCAGCCTCCTCTGTCCATGGGATTCTCTGGGCAAGAATACTGGGGTGGGTTGCTATGCCCTTCTCCAGGGGATCTTCCCTGCCCAGAACCCGGGTCTCCCACAGTGCAGGCAGATTCTTTACCATCTAAGCCACCAGGGAAGCCCCTAGGGTTTTCAAAGAAGTCTGAGTCGTGATGTTCAGTAAGAAGCACACTTCATGACAGGTTGCGGCGAGTACTTACACATGCATGAGACTGAAACAAAAGTTTCACAAAGTGATACGCGAACTGAAACCAAAGTTTCACAAATTGATACGCACAGCCTCACCATCTGTAGGACTCTCTGCTCTCCTGTTCGCCTTCTTAACAACCATCACCCTGACCCTCTCCGTTGATTTCATGACCCACTAGTACATCTTCGTCTGGAATTTGAAAACCTGGCTTCCTAGGCAGAAATTTCTCCTGCCCTTCGAGCTTCCCAGGGCTGGGTTTGGTTGACTGGGGTCACCTGGGAAGCCAGGACCGGGAGAAATGCCCGAAGAACCTTGGTGGATCCGATTCCACCCTGCCATCAAGCCGCCAGCCCTGGGTCTCTGTCACCGGCAGCCACGGGCCCTGGCCCCACCCAAGACCTGTCCTTTGTGGCTTGACTTCAGGTGCAGAGAGCCAGGCTGGCACATCCCTGGTGGCTCCGGACACCTCCCTGACCAGCTGCCAAACGGCACGGAGTTGCCCTTGCTCTGGGTCAGCCTCCGGAGTCATCACTGTCCTAAATAGCAAGAGGAATCATCTCGAACATGTATGGAACTCTTTAGCAATGGGCACTGTGCCTCCGAGGGTTTGCATGATAGAAGGTTTTCTCCCGCTGTGGCCCTAGGACGGGCACGGTGCTGCCTTGTATAGAGGCGACCACCAAGCCCTGCGTGCCGTCTCTGTGTCAGACTCCGCTGGCGCCGTAGATGCCTGCCGCCCTCGCAGTAACCGTCCGTGCCGTGGTGGCGCTCCACCCCACAGATGCAGAACTTGAGGCTCAGAGCGGTGATCCGACCGCCCCTTCAACCCCAGGTCACACAGGACCTGAACCCTGGTTGATCTGACTGGTGTCCACACCACCCAGCAGGGCCCTCCCCCGCCCGCTCCCCTAGGCTGGAGCAGACTCTGGTCCAGCCCTTCCCCCCCACCCGAGGCCTCTTACTGGTTAATGAGTAGCCCAGGGCAGCCTGGAAGCCAGGTGCCTGCCGCCCTCAAGCTGGAATGTGCATTCTGCTCCAGATAAGGACACTCTTGTGCAAGGGGCTTGGCCCTCAGAGGCGATCCACAGAGGCAGGCCACGCGTTCCTCTCTTCCAAGGCTTGCTGATCTGTCCACACTTGGTGGGAGCCCATTTGACAAGAGAGGCTTATCTGATGTCTCCTCCGAGTAGCCCTTCCGGTTTAGTCTTCCCGCTGGGTCTCCCTGGCCCCCGGACTGGCAAGGAACGGGGTTTGGAGGGCGGTGTCTTTAGAGAACAGTTGCCTTCTCTGATGTCTCGGCTCCACTGGGTGTCTGGACTTCAGTTCCCACCTGATAACGGGCACGATGATCACTCAGGGGCCCCCACAGAGTCGAGGATCTGACCGATGTGTGTGTGTCTGTCAGCTGGTCAGCAGACCCTGGGTTACTAATGAACCCGCCAAAAGTAGTATTCCTGACCCAGAGGGCAACCCGTGTGGTGGAAAGTCCATGGAGCTGGAGAGTCAGCCAGGCCAGGCTCAAATGCCAGCTCCAACCCTGGCCAGCTGTGTGACCTCAAGGGCGGTCACTGGCCGAGCTTCTCAAAGCTTCCTCTTCCCCACCCAGCTGTGAAATGGAGCAGTGAGAGCCCCGGGAGGAGGAGACAGTGGAGAGTCAGCGGTAATGACCGGTCCTCCCAGGGGGTTTGGGAGGGCTGGAGCTCCGAACAAAGTTGGTGCCAGAACCCAGTAGCATTTCTTATCGCCTCTCCCAGGTGGGATCCCTGAACAACACCCCCCCCAGCTGACCTGAAAATCAGATCCACCCTCTTGGGCGCCCCAGAATCTGAGGAAGGGGGAGTCTCTTTGGGCTTATCGTAAGAGTTCCCGTGGGCCTTCTCCACATGCGCCTCCTCAACCATCCGCACCCACCCTGCCCCAGCTTGTAAACTCTGACGGGGGCGGGGGTGTCAGTACAGGCGACCGGCGACCACCCGCC
Organism: Tragelaphus eurycerus; assembly: GCA_935064755.1. Lineage (NCBI taxonomy): Eukaryota > Metazoa > Chordata > Mammalia > Artiodactyla > Bovidae > Tragelaphus > Tragelaphus eurycerus. Next base: position 76,166,466 of record CAKXYN010000001.1, on the reverse strand, counting down.
AAAGGAGTTGCTGCTTCGAAGGGCCTGGACAGAAACTTCTTTGTTTGCCCTGATTGCATTGTACGATTTTTTAAAAACTGAGATACCTTTGACATACAACGGAAGTGTAAATTTAAGGTGTGCAGTGTCTTAATTTTGTCCATTGCCGTTGCAGCACGAACGTCACTGTAGCGTTTAGTCAACACCTCCACTCCGTCACTGGATGATTTCTTCTGGTGCTTCAGTTCAGTTCAGTCGCTCAGTCATGTCTGACTCTTTGCGACCCCATCAATCGCAGCACGCCAGGCCTCCCTGTCCATCGCCAACTCCCAGAGTTCACTCAGACTCACGCCCATCGAGTCAGTGATGCCATCCAGCCATCTCCTCCTCTGTCGTCCCCTTCTCCTCCTGCCCCCAATCCCTCCCAGCATCAGGGTCTTTTCCAATGAGTCAACTCTTCGCATGAGGTGGCCAAAGTACTGGAGTTTCAGCTTGAGCATCAGTCCTTCCAAAGAAATCCCAGGGCCGATCCCCTTCAGAATGGACTGGTTGGATCTCCTTGCAGTCCAAGGGACTCTCAAGAGTCTTCTCCAACACCACAGTTCAAAAGCATCAATTCTTCGGTGCTCAGCCTTCTTCACAGTCCAACTTTCACATCCATACATGAGCACTGGCAAAACCATAGCCTTCACTAGACAGACCTTTGTTGGCAAAGTAATGTCTCTGCTTTTCAATATGCTATCTAGGTTGGTCATAACTTTCCTTCCAAGGAGTAAGCGGCTTTTAATTTCATGGCTGCACTCACCATCTGTAGTGATTTTGGAGCCCAGAAAAAGAAAGTCTGACACTGTTTCCACTGTTTCCCCATCTATTTCCCATGAAGTGATGGGACAGGATGCCATGATCTTCGTTTTCTGAATGTTGAGCTTTAAGCCAACTTTTTCACTCTCCACTTTCACTTTCATCAAGAGGCTTTTGAGTTCCTCTTCACTTTCTGCCATAAGGGTGGTGTCATCTGCATATCTGAGGTTATTGATATTTTTCCCAGCAATCTTGATTCCAGCTTGTGCTTCTTCCAGCCCAGCGTTTCTCATGATGTACTCTGCATAGAAGTTAAATAAGCAGGGTGACAATATACAGCCTTGACATACTCCTTTTCCTATTTGGAACCAGTCTGTTGCTCCATGTCCAGTTCTAACTGTTGCTTCCTGACCTGCATACAGGTTTCTCAAGAGGCAGGTCAGGTGGTCTGGGATTCCCATCTCTTTCAGAATTGTCCACAGTTTCTTGTGATCCACACAGTCAAAGTCTTTGGCATAGTCAATAAAGCAGAAATAGATGTTTTTCTGGAACTCTCTTGCTTTTTCCAGGATCCAGCAGATGTTGGCAATTTGATCTCTGGTTCCTCTGCCTTTTCTAAAACCAGCTTGAACATCAGGAAGTCCACGGTTCACGTATTGCTGAAGCCTGGCTTGGAGAATTTTGAGCATTACTTTACTAGCATGTGAGATGAGTGCAATTGTGCAGTAGTTTGAGCACTCTTTGGCATTGCCTTTCTTTGGGATTGGAATGAAAACTGACCTTTTCCCGTCCTGTGACCACTGCTGAGTTTTCCAAATTTGCTGGCGTATTGAGTGTGTGCGTTGATCAGCGTTTGGGTAATGTGCCTTATTTAAAATTTTCCAAACCAAACTCATAACATGGCTTCTAGGAGCCAGTTTCTCCCACCACACACACAAACACCAAAAGTATTTCTAGGAGTCTTTGGGGGTCTTGGATCTTCTATCTCCAGGCTTGGCAAACTTCTTAAAGGGTTGGCCAGTATGTACTGTGGGCCTGGGGGCCGTGTGCTCTCCCCTCTGCTGTTGTAGCTAGAACCCAGCCAACACAACAGGCACAGGATGGGTGGAGCTCTGTGCCAATAAAACTTTATTTACAAAAGCCACGCTGAATCTGGCAGGGGCAGGAGGGGTGCTGTTTGCACACCCCCTGTTCTAGTTTGTTTTCGTTTGTTGGGGCAAACTACCATTTCTTTAAGTAACCCCCTCTTGAGGAGAGATGGGCCGTGTGCACTTTCTTTCTTGAAAACTGCTCTGCTGTGACCATCTCTTTTTTTCTCTTCTATCATTAATTGTGGTAAAATACAAGTAACATAAAGTCTGCAGTCCTGACTGCTTTACGTCTGCATCTCAGTCTGTTGAGTGTGTTCACGTTGTCGGGCAGTTTCCGGAACTTTTCATCTCGCGAGACTGTAGGCAGCAGACAGTGTGCACATTGGTCTGGTCGGGAAATCGGAATGTCTGGCCTGAAGGGGCTGTGCATTTTTAAGATGCTGGCTGCTGCTGCTGCTGCTGCTAAGTCGCTTCAGTCGTGTCCAACTCTGTGCGACCCCATAGACGGAAGCTCACCAGGCTCCCCTGTCCCTGGGAAGATGCTGGCACTCAATGCCAAATTACTGACCCTCCAGAAATCACCCTGCTGTCATCAGTGACAGCCGCAGTCCCTGAGAGGTGGCACGTCCCTGGGGAATGTACCTTCAGGGTCTTAGGGGACAGAAGATTTAGACCAATTCATCCCAGAGGAGAGGGCTTCCCTGGTAGCTCAGCTGGTAAAGAATCCGGCTGCAATGCAGGAGACCCCGGTTCGATTCCTGGGTCAAGAAGATCCCCTGGAGAAGGCATTGGCTGCCTACTCCAGTATTCTTGGGCTTCCCTGCTGGCTCAGCTAGTAAAGAATCTGCCTGCAGTGTAGGAGACCTGGGTTCGACCCCTGGTTGGAAATCTCCCCTGGAGAAGGGAACGGCTACCCACTCCAGTATCCTGGCCTGGAGAATTCCATGGGCTGTATAGTCCATGGGGTCCCAAAGTGTTGGACACAACTGAGTGACTTTCACTTTCATCCCAGAGGCACTGCTCCCAGTCTACCAGCCTTCCTTTTTAGGGGAAGAACATAAGAACTCAGGAAACAAAAATGCTGTGAATCCTAGACCTTCTCCTCCAAGGCTGATAAATACACTCTTTAGAGAGAGGAGAGGTATGTTTAAGACCTATTCTCACAGTAAGTCTGAGTGTAAATGTCTTTATATATATGAGATGGCACTGTGGTAAGGAAACCCAACCAGTCCATCCTAAAGATCAGTCCTGGATGTTCATTGGAAGGACTGGTGTTGAAGCTGAAATTCCCGTACTTTGGTCACCTGATGCAAAGAACTGACCCATTGGGAAAGACCCTGATGCTGGGAAAGATGGAAGGTGGGAGAAGGGGACGACAGAGGAGGAGATGGTTGGATGGCATCACCGACTCAACAGACATGAGTTTGAGTAAACTCTGGGAGTTGGTGATGGACAGGGAGGCCTGGCGTGCTGCAGTCCATGGGGTCGCAAAGAATCGGACATGACTGAGCGACTGAACTGAACTGAACTGAACTAGTGGTAAAGAACCCGCCTGCCAATGCTAGGAGACATAAGAAACGTGGATTCAGTCCCTGGGTTGGGAAGATACCCTGGAGGAGAGCACAGCAACCTATTCTAGTGTTCTTGCCTGGAGAATCCCATGGACAGAGGAGCCTGGCAGGCTACCATCCATAAGGCTGCAAAGAGTTGGACATGACTGAAGCGTCTTAGCACACACAGCACGCGTGTATTTTAAACTATTTGTTTATTTGGATGCACGGGTCTCAGTCATGGCAGTCAGGCTTAGGTGCTCAGCAGCGTGTGGAATTTTCCTGGACCAGGGATCTAACCATGTCCACGGCATTGCAAGATGGATTCTTAACCACCGGGGCACTTGTAAATGTCTTTTGGCCTCTGCCGTGCTGTGTGTGACTCGGGGCCTGTCGTTTAACCTCTCTGGGCCCCTAGGGTCTTCAGTCAAAAGAGAGGTGATGCAGAAGCTCCCTTCTCTGGTTATTGGGAGGATCAGGGGAGAAACCCTGTGAAAGTTCTCAGGACAGCAGCCAGCGCAGGGCAGTGACTGCAAGTGGTACTTACTCTAACTGGTCTTCCTCTTGCTACTATTACTGCTAATACTTCTGATGCCTCCATCAGGGCAGGCCGAGCACGTGGACAATCGCGTGTGCAGCCGTTTGCAGTTCTCAAAAAGGCCTCTCACCGGTAACACTCGCATTGTCATACCATGCAGTTCTTACTGTCCCCATGCAGCAGGGGAGAGACGTGGGGCTGAAGGCGGCGGCCAGCTTGAGGTCAGCGCATTTCAGGGCGGAGCCTGGGGTGAGCCACGGCTTCGGCTTCTAGACAAGTCAGAGCTGCTGGGAAGCCTCTGGACCTCGGGGTCTCAGGCTGAGAGGAGATCCCTTGGATGCATCTTCCCGTCTCAGCTCTGAGCCCCACCAGGGATCACGCCGGGATTTCTTCCAGGAGAGAGCTGATTCCTCTAACATGTGTGGTTCTTCCCTCGACAGCACCAAGCAGTTCAACGCTGGCTGAGTGTCCCACAGCCTGAGTCAGTACTGACGCTGTTCCCGTGATGGTGGTTCAGTCGCTCAGTTGTGTCCAACTCTTCGTGGCCCCGTGGACTGCAGCACGCCAGGCTCCCCTGTCCCTCACTATCTCTTGGACTTTGCTCGAACTCCTGTGGTGGACGCTCAGATTCCCCAGGGGAAGGGCTCAGTACCCCCCCTTCAGCCTGAATGGCTAGGACTCCAAGGCTCCTACGACCTCCTCCTTGAGTTGGGTTAATTGGCTCCAACAGTGACCTCAGAGAATCACCGGTTTCAGATTGAAGGTGTAACACAGGAAGCAGATAAGAGAGACCCACAGGCAAGGCGTGGGGAAGCGCGGGGCTTCCATGCCCTCTCCGTGCCCTCTCTGTGTCCCCGAATCTCCCTGTGTTCACCAACCAGAAGCTCCCCAAACCCTGTCCTTTGGGGATTTTCTGGAGGCTTCATCACCTAGGCGTGATTGATTCCACCTCCAGCCCCTCTCCTCCCCAGGGCCGGGGGGTCGTGGGACTGAAAATTCCAGCCCTCTAATCACAGGCGGTTCTCCTGGCAACCAGGCCCCCTTCCTTAGCCGCCTCCAAAGTCACCTCATTAACAAAACAAAAGACACCTTGCTGGCTCTCTCACTTAGGAAATTCCTAGGGTTTTAGGAAGTCTGTGCTGGGACCTGGGATGAAGACCAACTTATCTTTCCGATTATACATCGCAAGATCACAGAAGCTGACGGGGCCTTTCAAACACCAGAGCCTCTCACCATGGTGAAACCTGAGCGGTTTCTGGAAGACATTGTTATCTGTTAGCCTGTGCTCAGCCAGCAGACAGCAGGTCCAGAAACCCAGGCTCCTAAAGCAAAATGGGCACCTCCCAGCCCCGGGGCCGTCCCCTCCAGCACCTCCTTTATTTACCCATTTGCTGGGCACCTTGGACAAGTCCCTCCCCCTTCTCTGGGCCCTGGGCCTGCCCTGTAAGACTGGGGGTCTGGAATCACCTCCCTGGGGTGGCCGTGCTGAGCTTTGCCCATGGACGTCAGCTTTGCCGTTTCAGAGCCGGTGGTCGAGTGCGAGGGGTCCCCCTCTGTGAGCGGGGTGTTCTCTGTGAGAGCTGAAAGCATGCTGCCCCTCGGAGTCTGCATCCTTAGGAAGGGGGCCGCCCCCACGGCAGCCTGGCCCGGCCTCTGTGGGGCCTCATGCGGGGACCCCTCCCCTCTTCACCCCCCAGGTCTCCCCCACCCCCTTCCTCTCCCCCTCCCCTCTCTCCAGTTCTGAGAGTCCACCGGGACCCAGGCTCCCTCGCTCAGTCCTCCCACAGTGAGGGGAATGTGGCTCTTAGGTCTGTTTTCAGAGTCAAGTACCGTGAGCTCCTGCTTGTCTCGCTGCCACCCTTGTCTTTTCTGGGCACCTGCCCGCCCCTGACCACCTCCCTACCCTGTTTTTCTCTCCTCTGTTAAGTTCCTGAGGCCCAGAGACACCTGGTTCCGATGAGAAATCCCAGGCTGAGTCCTGCTTGGTGGGAAGGAGGCCGTGATGGGTTAGTAATGTCTGTTGGGGGCGAGGGAGGAGAAGGTGTGCATGTGGGCCATCCGGACCCTCTTTGGGAGCAGACACCCGCTTTGGAAAAACTAGGGGAAAAAAACGGGAAGCTGAGAAGACTGGGAAAGGTCTCTGCAGCCACCAGACAAGGGGCTTCCTCTGGGCAGGAGAAAGAACCAGGACTAAGGAAGGTGGTGACCGTTGAGTCCTGAGTGACGCCATTCGTGTTTGGGTGGAGGTTTTCAGGCCAGGCAGGCTCCCCTGGTGGCTCAGACAGTGAAGAATCCACCTGCAATGCAGAAGACCCAGGTTCGATCCCTGGGTCGGGAAGATCCCCTGGAGAAGGGAATGGCCACCCACTCCAGTATTCTTGCCTGGAGAAGCCCACGGACACAGGAGCCTGGTGGGCTACAGTCCACAGGATCACAAAGAGTCCGACACGACTGAGCGACTCACTCTTTCGCTTTTCACTTTTTCCGACCAGGCACCCAGAGTGTTTGATTCTGTATTTACTGGGTCTCATGTCCTGTGCTGCGTAATGAGTGGGGGTGGGCGATCACACATCAAGACCCTCCAGATGAGGTCGCCAGATAAAACGCAGGTGCGTCTGAGAGGCGCGGCACCCTGCCCGAGGTCACACAGCATGCTGGTGTTGGCATCTCCCCCCACCCCGCTGCTTCCTGGCTGTGCGACCTCAGGAGCGTCCCATCCCCCCTGTGAGCCTCTGTTGCCCCATTTGTCAAATGGGGACTGAGGTGGGGATGCCCACTGGGTGAACCGGCGCACATAGGAGAAAGCAGCCTGGTGTGTTAAAAAGTTGAGGCGATGATTTCTTATCAGCGTGACTTCTGAATACCGGCTGTGATAGAGCGCTTTCAGGATGGAGTTAGTCACACTAAACGGAGCAGACACCCAGTGAAGTCTCTTGCTCTGAAAGAGACAAAAGTGGAAACGCTTGGAGTGTCCCAGGTGGCTGCTTCCAGGCACTGATTCCCGACACCCTGGACCCCCACGTGCCTGGGCCTGAGCGTGCCACAGCTGGGGACCCAGCCTGTAGGGCTTCTGGGGAGAAGGGTCCCCCTGCCTTTATTAAATAAATTACTTTTATGTCATATTCATAAGCAGCATGACAAGTGCTGGTGATACAAGTATAAGGAAGGCATAGCGTCGGTGTTTTAGAATTCTACAGTCTAGTAGGTGAGCCTGTGTGAACATGTAAACTGCGTTAAGTTTTGGTGGGTTTTTTTCCCAGTTCTAGTTCAGTTTCCCAGTTTTAGTTCATTGAGACTAAATGACATCAGTGTATGAGTTTTAGATGTCCGGCGTCATGGCTTGATTTACACGTATTATGAAACAATTACAAAGAATGGTTCTCTTTAACATCCGTCACTTTGTGTCATGATGCTTATGAATATCAGCTCCCAACTTAAGGGCTCAGAGCGGGGCAGACCTTTGTCTTCTCATTGGTCCTTCCAGTCCATTCAAGAAATTTGCATGCTTTGCAAACCCGGTCCAGCCCTTCTGAATCAGGGGAAGGCCCAGGTAAGGACGTTTGATGTCAGGGAAAGTTTGGGGAAAACCTGTAAGCATCTGCAAACCGAGAATTGAAAGTCTGCTCATTCAGTTGTCAGGAAGTGATGGACTTTTCCTGTGGGTCAGGGATCACGGTGGGCCTTGGGTCCCCAGAGATGAGCCTCGCTCTGTCTAGCTTAGGAACCGCCTGGCCAGCGGGGAGATCCTGCAAGTCGGGCGTCCATTGGTGGGTCTCTTGAAGATGCTCGGGCACCCAAAGTTCAAAGAGCTTTCCCAGAGGCCTCGAGTGACAAAGCCATGCCAGGTGGGCACAAGACGGGAAGGGTGTGCCGGGTGAGGAAGCTGCCCATGGAAGGGCCGTCTGAGCGTGACGTGGAGTTCGGGCCCCCAGGGTCCTAGGGGGCTGGGCGGCTACGCTGTGTGTTCAGGCAGCAAGCAAGGAGCCGCGTGGGTGATGGTCTCGCCTGGTGACCCCAAGGGCCCTGCTGCCTCTCTGCTCACTTTGGGGACCAGCCTGGATCTGAGTCCTTACTTAGTCTTCCCCGATGGCCCTTCAAGGTGGTGACTGTGGAGTTGTTTTCACCACAGGCTTGTGCACAGGAAGAGAAACAGACAAGCCCAGCCCTCACCCAGACCCGCTTGTAGGAGCATCACGGGCATGGTCAGAGGTCCCAAGAGGAGACCACTCTGATGAGACGTCTAACCTTGTTCTGCTGACTCACGGGGTTTTGAGAGCACGCAAAGTGCCTTGGGAGGGGATGGTGGTGCCAGGCGGGCTCGGAGATGGAGAAAGTGTTTATTTGGTATTTTCTCTGCCTGACAGACCAGCCCTGGGTGTTCACTTCTACCTTTCCCAGCATTTCGCTGGATGATGCTAACGAGGGGTGCAGTCCGTGTTTGCTGATTAGCTGCATGCAATGCAGGGACAAACTACTCCTGCGAGCAGAGCCAGGCACACAGTGAGGCACTTCCTGGTAGCTGCCCTTGGGTAACATGAAGTGGCCCATTTTACAGATGGCGCAGCTGAGGCCCCGAGGGGAAGAGATGCACCAGACTTGCAGCTGATAAGGGACAGAGTTAGGCTCCAGCTGAAGTCTCTGATGGTGACTCACAATAGGCAGAAGTAGGATGAGGCAAAGAGTGTTTGGGGAACAGAGTCTTATGGGTGGGGCTGGGGGAGGAGGCAGGAGGCTCACTTGTGGGGAATTCAAAGAATAAAGCTGGAGAGGCCAGGTGGGTCCTTCCTCTCCACTGACCTTATATGCATCTCGGCCACCTGGGGGTCAGCAGGAACCGACTGACCGAACAGAGAGATGAGTCAATGAAGGGGGTCAGTGGGTTTCTCAGGTATTGATAGCTGTGGCCCTGATCTCGGGTATCCTTGCCCCTCCAGGAGGAAAAGCAGTCTTTGTCAGATGGCCCAGGATCTGTACAGGGTAAATAAACTGAGTCCCAGACTGCAGTGCCTGGGGTGCTTTGCGGGGCAGCGGGGAGGGTGAGCCCGCTTAGAGGAGGTGGGCGGGTGCTCTCAGGGCTGAGAGGCAGGCAGGCGGGGGCACCACGTGCAGAAAGGGTGCGGGCTGGCAGACAGCGCCCCTGCACACCCTCCTCTTCCTCTCGTCAGTTCACTGAGATTAACCCGTCCGCAGACCTTAGATCGGGACAGTCTGAGTTTAAAGGGTTGAAAGCTGTTGCTGGCCTGAGGGGCTGGTATTTCCCCAGCCCAGCAGGTGTACGGGATTAAATGGGAAGGTCCAGGCTCAGCGCGGTGGTGCCAGGTTGTGGTCACTGCAGCCCTGTGGTTGAGGCCACTGGGTCCTTGTCGTGAAGACACGTGTGACCTGGACCCGCTCAGGAGACCTAGATTTTAATCCTGTTGTTCAGTCGCTCAGTCGTGTCTGAGTCTTTGTGACCCATGGACTGCAGCACGCCAGGCGTCCCTGTCCTTCTGTATCTCTCAGAGTTAGCTCAAACTCATGTCCATTGAGTCGGTGATGCCATCCAACCATCTCAGCCTCTGTCACCTCCTTCTCCTCCTGCCTTCAGTCTTTCCCAGCATCAGGGTCTTTTCCAGTGAGTCAGCTCTTCGCATCAGGTGACCAAAGTATTGGAGCTTAAGCTTAAGCATCATTTCTTCCATTGATTCAGGTTCCTTTAGGATTGACTGGTTTGATCTCCTTGCAGCCCAAGGGACTCTCAAGAGTCTAATCCTAGTTCTAATCCTAACTGGTGAATTTTCAAAATGACATCCCTACCTCCTACTGGCCTCGGTTTCCTTCTGTGTCAGGTGAAGAAGGGTCCCTCCTAAAATTCAAGATCATGGCCAGGAGATGCCCCAGAGCCCTGTGGTTGATGACTTGGGGCCCTCAAGTCCTGCCTTTCCTGGCTGGGCAACCTGGTGAAATCGATCCATCTCTCTGAGCCACAGAGGTGGGTAAGATCCTTCATCCCATAGGGTGGTTGGTAAGGACCAGATAAAATACGGAACCCAGGTGCCAGGTGACACCTCAGGCACCCGTGAGCTCAGCCCAGGGAGCTGGTATTTCTCTCTGGAACTGACTGTGCAGCTGGAGGATTTTTTTCATACATTTGAGGCATTTCAACAGTGCATTTTCTTCTCTTAGGTTCTCTTAAAATGCTTTAAAGTCCCATTACCTTTGAACTGGCTATAGAAGAAAAGTGAGCAGCGATAATCAGTGAAAAGTGATTTAAAGAAGAAAAATGTTTAGCATGAATTTTTAAAGTTACTGTTAGCTAGAATCATATCAAGTGCCCAGCAGTGCCAGACACATAATCAGTTCAGTTCAGTTCAATCATTCAGTCGTGTCCGACTCTTTGTGACCCCATGGACTGCAGCACACCAGGCTTCCCTGTCCATTATCAAATCCCGGAGCTTGCTCAAACTTGCGTCCATTGAGTCAGTGATGCCATCCAACCATCTCATCCTCTGTCGTCCCCTTCTCCTCCTGCCCCCAATCCCTCCCAGTGTCAGGGTCTTTTCCAATGAGTCAGCTCTTCGCATCAGGTGGCCAAAGTATTGGAGTTTCAGCTTCAACATCAGTCCTTCCAATGAACACCCAGGACTGATCTCCTTTAGGATGGACTAGTTGTATCTCCTTGCAGTCCAAGGGACTCTCAAGAGTCTTCTCCAACACCACGGTTCAAAAGCATCAATTCTTCGGCACTCAGCTTTCTTTATGGTCCAACTCCTGCATCCACACATGACCACTGGAAAAACCATAGCTTTGATTAGACGGACCTTTGTCAGCAAAGTCATGTCTCTGCTTTTTAATATGCTGTCTAGGTTGGTCATAACTTTTCTTCCAAGGAGTAGGAGTCTTTTAATTTCATGGCTGCAGACACCATCTGCAGTGATTTTGGAGCCCCAAAAATAAAGGCTTTCACTGTTTCCGTTGTTTCTCCATCTATTTGCCATGAAGTGATGGCACCAGGTACCATGATTGTAGTTTTTGAATGTTGAGTTTTAAGGCAGCTTTTTCACTCTCCTCTTTCACTTTCATCAAGAGGCTCTTTAGTTCTTCTTCATTTTCTACTATAAGGGTGGTGTCATCTCCCATCTGAGGTTATTGATATTTCTCCTGGCAATCTTGATTCCAGCTTGTGCTTCATCCAGCCCAGCGTTTCTCATGATGTACTCTGCATATAAGTTAAACAAGCAGGGTGACAATATACAGCCTTGACATACTCCTTTCCCAATTTGGAACCAGTCTGTTGTTCCATGTCCGGTTCTAACTATTGCTTCTTAACCTGTGTACAGATTTTTCAGGAGGCAGGTCAGGTGGTCTGGTATTCCCATCTCTTGCAGAATTTTCCACAGTTTGTTGTCATCTACACAAAGGCTTTGGCATAGTCAATAAAGCAGAAATAGATGTTTTTCTGGAACTCTCTTGCTTTTTCTATGATCCAGAAGATGTTGGCAATTTGATCTCTGGTTCCTCTGCCTTTTTTAAATCCAGCTTGAACATCTGAAGTTCAGGGTTCACATACTATCGAAGCCTATCTTGGAGAATTTTGAGCATTACTCTGCTAGCGTGTGAGATGAGTGCAATTGTGAGATAGTTTGAACATTCTTTGGCGTTGCCCTTCTTTGGGATTGGAATGAAAACTGAGCTTTTCCAGTCCTGTGACCACTGCCGAGTTTTCAAATTTGCTGGCATATTGAGTGCAGCACTTTAACAGCATCATCTTTTAGGATATGAAATGGCTCAACTGGAATTCCATCACCCCCACTAACTTTGTTTGTAGTGATGCTTCCTAAGGCCCACTTGACTTCGCATTCCAGGATGTCTGGTTCTAGGTTCAGTGATCACACCACTGTTGTTATCTGGGTCATGAAGATCTTTTTTGTACAGTTTTTCTGTGTATTCTTGCCACCTCTTCTTAATATCTTCTGCTTCTGTTAGGTCCATCCCATTTGTGTCCTTTACTGAGCCCATCTTTGGATGAAATGTTCCCTTGGTATCTCTAATTTTCTTGAAGAGATCTCGAGTCTTTCCCATTCTATTGTTTTCCTTTATTTCTTTACACTGATCACTGAGGAAGGCTTTCTTATCTCTACTTGGATAATCCAAAGAATATATCCAAAGATATATTCTTTGGAACTCTGCATTCAAATAGGTATATCTTTCCCTTTCTCCTTTGCCTTTCACTTCTCTTCTTTTCTCAGCTATTAGTAAGGCTTACTTAGACAACCATTTTGCCTTTGCATTTCTTTTTCTTGGGGATGGTCTTGATCACTGCCTGCTGTACAATGCCATGAACCTCCATCCATAGTTCTTCAGGCACTCTGTCTATCAGATCTAATCCCTTGAATCCATTTGTCACTTCCACTATATAACCGTAAGGGATTTGATTTAGGTTATACCTGAATGGTCTAGTGGTTTTCCCCACTTTCTTCAATTTAAGTCTGAATTTGGCAATAAGGAGTTCATGATCTGAGCCACAATCAGCTCCCAGTCTTATTTTTGCTAACTGTATAGAGCTTCTCCATCTTTGGCTGCAAAGAATATAATCAATCTGATTTTGGTGTTGACCATCTGGTGATGTCCATGTGTAGAGTCTTCTCTTGTTTTGTTGGAAGAGGGTGTTTGCTATGACCAGTGCGTTCTCTTGGCAAAACTTTGTTAGCCTTTGTCCTGCTTCATGTTGTACTCCAAGGTCAAATTTGCCTGTTACTCCAGGTATCTCTTGACTTCCTACTTCTGCATTCCAGTGCCCAAAATCTTTTGGAGGTGTTAGTTCTAGAAGGTCTTGTTGATCTTGACACATAATATCAGCCACAATTATTGCTTCCAGGATGTAAGAACAGTTGGAATTAGCACAAAGGGTCGCTATGACAGTGCTTTTCCAGGGTCCTCATTCGCTGCTGCCTGGAAGGAGGTGGGTCGCTTACCCTAGAGCACCCAGATGGGGGGAGGAAGAGGCCGGGATTACAGCTGAGGAATGGCCACCTTATTCCACTGGAGATGGGCAGGGAGGGGGTGGTCAGGGAAGTCTTCCTGGAGGAGGTGGCATTTTGAGGATGGAGAAGAAGCGGTGATGTGCGTTCCAGGGCCTGGAATGAGCTACAGAAATGCACCAAGGTGTGACAGTCCAGGACCTTGCAGGTGATGCTGTACAGATATGGTGAGCGCTGTGAGAAAGGAGACCCCTCTGACCCTGGTTTTGCCAAGAGATGTTCCCAACTGGTGGCATTTTTCTGGAGGACGTAGTCTCCAGGCACCTCGGTGGTGCTGGAAGGGCCATTGTGACCTCACGAGCAGATATTCTGAGGCCCAGAGCCAAGGTGCCTGACATCTGTACCATCTCAGATCGCCGATGTGTCCCCTTTCCCAGTGCCTTGGGTGAGTCACCCACACGTTTCCGCCTGCGTCTCTGTTTGCTCACAGAGCCTCTGTCCCCTTAGAGCCATGCTGGGCTGCCTTCTGTGATCCAGGCTTGTGAGGGCTCCAGCAGCGGTGGTTGCCTTGGAGATGGTGTTCAGGGAGACTGCCTCGGACGGGGAGCAAGGGACAAATGTGGGAGTCCTCCGGGTGCTTCCAGGTTCTAGCCCGGTGGTCCCACTGGGGGCCTGGTGGGAGCAGGGTCTTCCTCAGAGGCGTCCAGCTTGGAGCAGGCCATGGCTCCCCTGGCTGGGACTGCTCACTCAGGTCACCCACCCCAGACCACCAGTGAGACCCTCTGTTTACCCACCTCCTCAGCCCAAATGCTTGCCTGATGGAGCCTCTTGGCCCCTGAGCTGACCCTGAGCAGGTAGGTCGCTGGGTGAAGAAGCAGGGCCTTCCCTTGGGGTCAGGTGCCTCTGTTGGACTCGGGCTCTGGAATTCCTGAGCCTGGGAAAGGGGTCCTTGAATCAGTAAGGAGAGGAGCTGCTCCAGGTCCCCCAAACAGTAAGGGCTGAAGGGAAAGGGTGCTAGCTGTGCAGAGCGCAGCACTGAAATCTCCTAGCTGGACCTCCAGCTAGGACCCTTCAGGTTTCTAGGTTCTCAGGAGCTGAAGGATCACAGCTTCGGGAGCCCAAAGCTGGTGCCTCCTGGACCTCAGTTTCCCCACCTATAAAATGGGCACACTAGGTCAGATGCTGCCACTGAGTTTCACGAACTAGTATGTGCCAGGAGCCGAATTGGCACTAAGGATAGGAGTGGCTCACCCTCGGGCCAGCACGCTTATTTCACTTCAGGGCAATTCTGTGGAAGTGACCATCTGCTCTCACCAGAATGTTGTGAAAGAAACATGCTTTTAATTCCCACTTCCAGACAGCAAGGCTGTAGTGTCAGAAGGTGCTATGTCTGAGAGCGAGTCCCGGGCAGCCTTCTGCTGCAGGCCTGGCCTCCCACCGTGCCGTAGGCTGAAGGTGGCTCTGTCCTGGCTGCCCAGGCCTGGCGTTCGGCAGCTCACAGTAGGAGCTCGGGACCGCACCCAGGCCCGTGCCCTGCCTCACCTTCCTGCTACCAGGCCCTTCCTTGAGACCAGCCCCCTTCCCTTCTGGCCTCGGTCTCCCCATCTGTAATCTCCGGGCAGCAGCTCCTGGGCTGACCTGTCACCCAATGCTGCCAGAAGCTGGGTCTTGGATACCCAGGGACCTCCAGCTAAGACCCTTTAGGTTTCTAGGTTCTCAGGAGCTGAGGGATCACAGAATCTGATTTCTGCAGCTTCAGCCGTCCTGAGGGACATGGGCGAGGCCACCTCTCCCTCGAGAAGATTTTCTTCTCAGCCGCCCAAGGTCTCTGGCCATGATCAGGGTGTGGAGGGGGATGCTTGGCCTCCATTTGAGTAGCTTGGTCTGCAGTTCCTGACGTGGTGGTCAGGCAACACTGCAGCCCCTTTCTTTTCAGCAGCAAAGACCCTGTCTGCTCTTGGTTAAGTTCAGACCCCTCCCCTGTAACGTCCGCCTCCCCTGCTTGGCAGGCGCCCCCACCCCAGGGTCCAAAGGTTGCCGCCTGAGATGCACTCCAATCCCACCCCAGTACTAGGCCAGGGAGGTGAGGAGGTGTCCACAGCTAAGCTCAGATCCCAGGGAGTACCCACACAGGGCCCCTCAGTCCCATCTTCCCCCTACAGAATGGGAGAAGAAGTTGGAAGCGGGGTGGTAGGTGATGCCCCGAGCCTCAGAGCTGGCTGGCCCTGGGGCTGGCTCCTCCGCGTATCTGTCAAATCCCCAGCAGGCCTGGGAGACAGCCCACAGGGCCCTGGCCGTGAGTCTAGGCTGCCTCAGGTCTCAGGGAGGCTGTAGATGACTTTGCTCACCATCTTGACCATGTCCAGCACGCACGTGGTCCAGGTGCTGCTCTAAGCGGTCTGTACATACGTGTCGTTTCATCTCAGTGGCCCTAAGAGGCAGGCCCCGCCCCTGCCCCCATTCTACATGTGGGTAAACTGAGGCACAGAGGGTGTGTTGACGCTGTCCACTTTCTGCTTCCCTGAGGGCAATAGGGCTGTGTGTGTGCACATGTGTGGGGAGGGACAGGACACTGCCCTCCGGGCGGGGTCTTCTGGTCAGAGGGTCTAAGCTACACCCTGGAGAGGGCAGGCCTTGCCTTGATCAAGCATCTGTCAGAGGCCAGACTGGCCCCGCAGGGCTCTGGGCTTGAGCGGGGGGAGAAGGGACTGGCCCCTGAGGGACCCGGGTTTCTTTCAGGCAGGCCCCACCTGCTACCTCCACCTTGGAAAAAAGTGTCTGGCAGGGCAACAGCCAGAGGGGTCCCCAAGTCCTAGGCAGTGTGCCTTGCACGCCCTGTCCTCAGAGAAGCAGCCCGAGGTCCACTCGGCTGGACCCTGCCCTTGACCAGGCCTCAAAGCCAGCTCCCAGCTTCCTGTGTGTGTGCCCCTCACCCATGTGGGGGGGCTCTCGGAGGCTCGTGCCCCCCCTGGGTCCCACGGGCCCACTCAGCTCCCTGCCCCAGAGGCCCCAGTGATGACCTGCTGGCTCTCACCTGCAGCTCTCAGGCCCCTTTCACTGAGCAAGCGGGTAACACGGAGCGCTGGCCTTGCCCTGGGCTCAGGCCCAGCTGCCTGCCACTCACTGGGTAATCTTGGGCCAGTCCTGGCTCCTCTCAGAGCCTCCGTTTCCTCCTCTGCAGAACGGGGCAGAAGTTCCCGTCCCCCAGAACACAGTAAGGAGCAGTGACAATGCGAAGTATCAGGTCTGGGGCAGATGGTTCTTGGGGGTGGCCCAGGGCTGGCAGAGATGAAACCCAGCCCCCCGCTGCTCAGTCTGGAGAGGAGATCACATACATGGGCAGACACACACAGGCTCACATGCGTTGTCATCGCTGAGTCCATTTCATAGGCTGGTTTTCTTTTGCATTTTCCCAAGAGCCTCCCAGTCCATGAGCACCGCTGTCCCTGGCCTCACATGATGCTAAGATTCACTTGGGGGCTGCTTTACCAGCGTTGAAGGTTTAGTCACTAGGGGGGCTGGGGAGGTGCCTGCCTGTTCAGCCAGAGCCCCGGGTAACGCCAATGTTCGACACCCATGAGGGTCCCGGGCATCTGCTAGCCCTGCTCAAGAGCCCAGAGACATCTCCCAGGGATGGCTGTACAGATTAGGAGGCCCATTTTACAGGAGAAGAAACTGAGGTTTCCCAAGAAGACCTTTGAACTTTGTCCAAAGCTGCACAGATCAGATCAGTCGCTCAGTCATGTCCAACTCTTTGAGACCCCATGACTCGCAGCACGCCAGGCCTCCCTGTCCATCACCAACTCCCAGAGTTCACTCAGACTCACATCCATCAAGTCAGTGATGCCATCCAGCCATCTCATCCTCTGTTGTCCCCTTCTCCTCCTGCCCCCAATCCCTCCCAGCATCAGAGTCTTCTCCAATGAGTCAACTCTTTGCATGAGGTGGCCAAAGTACTGGAGTTTCAACTCTAGCATCATTCCTTCCAAAGAAATCCCAGGGCGGATCTCCTTCAGAATGGACTGGTTGGATCTCCTTGCAGTCCAAGGGACTCTCAAGAGTCTTCTCCAACACCACAGTTCAAAAGCATCCATTCTTTGGTGCTCAGCCTTCTTCACAGTCCAACTTTCATATCCATACATGACCACAGGAAAAACCGTAGCCTTGACTAGACGAACCTTTGTTGGCAAAGTAATGTCTCTGCTTTTCAATATGCTATCTAGGTTGGTCATAACTTTTCTTCCAAGGAGTAAGAGTCTTTTAATTTCATGGCTGCAGTCACCATCTGCAGTGATTTTGGAGCCCAGAAAAATAAAGTCTGACACTGTTTCCACTGTTTCCCCATCTATTTCCCATGTAGTGATGGGACTGGATGCCATGATCTTCGTTTTCTGAATGTTGAGCTTTAAGCCAACTTTTTCACTCTCCACTTTCACTTTCATCAAGAGGCTTTTGAGTTCCTCTTCACTTTCTGCCATAAGGGTGGTGTCATCTGCATATCTGAGGTTATTGATATTTCTCCTGGCATTCTTGATTTCAGCTTGTGTTTCTTCCAGTCCAGCGTTTCTCATGATGTACTCTGCATAGAAGTTAAATAAGCAGGATGACAATATACAGCCTTGACATACTCCTTTTCCTATTTGGAACCAATCTGTTGTTCCATGTCCAGTTCTAACTGTTGCTTCCTGACCTGCAAACAAATTTCTCAAGAAGCAAATCAGGTGGTCTGGTATTCCCATCTCTTTCAGAATTTGCCACAGTTTATTGTGATCCACGTAGTCAAAGGCTTTGGCATAGTCAATAAAGCAGAAATAGATGTTTTTCTGGAACTCTCTTCCTTTTTCCATGATCCAGCGAATGTTGGCAATTTGATCTCTGGTTCCTCTGCTGCTGCTGCTGGTAAGTCACTTCAGTCATGTGACCCCATAGACGGCAGCCCACCAGGGTTCCCCGTCCCCAGGATTCTCCAGGCAAGAACACTGGAGTGGGTTGCCATTTCCTTCTCCAATGCATGAAAGTGAAAAGTGAAAGGGAAGTTGCTCAGTCATGTCCGACTCTTAGCAACCCCATGGACTACAGCCTACCAGGCTCCTCCATGCATGGTATCCTCCAGGCAACAGTACTGGAGTGGGGTGCCACTGCCTGGTTCCTCTGCCTTTTCTAAAGCCAGCTTGAACATCAGGAAGTTCATGGTTCACATATTGCTGAAGCCTGGCTTGGAGAATTTTGAGCATTACTTTGCTAGCATGTGAGATGAGTGCAATTGTGCGGTAGTTTGAGCATTCTTTGGCATTGCCTTTCTTTGGGATTGGAATGAAAACTGACCTTTTCCAGTCCTGTGGCCACTGCTTAGTTTTCCAAATTAGCTGACATATTGAGTGCAGCACTTTCACAGCATCATCTTTCAGCATTTGAAATAGCTCAACTGCAATTCCATCACCTCCACTAGCTTTGTTGGTAGTGATGCTTTCTAAGGCTCACTTGACTTCACATTCCAGGATGTCTGGCTCTAGGTCAGTGATCACACCATCGTGATTATCTGGGTCGTGAAGATCTTTTTTGTACAGTTCTTCTATGTATTCTTGCCACATCTTCTTAATATCTTCTGCTTCTGTTAGGTCCATACCATTTCTGTCCTTTATTGAGCCCATCTTTGCATGAAATGTTCGTTTGGTATCTGTGATTTTCTTGAAGAGATCCCTAGTCTTTCCCATTCTGTTGTTTTCCTCTATTTCTTTGCATTGATCGCTGAGGAAGGCTTTCTTATCTCTTCTTGATATTCTTTGGAACTCTGCAATCAGATGTTTATATCTTTCCTTTTCTCCTTTGCTTTTCGCTTCTCTTCTTTTCACAGCTATTTGTAAGGCCTCCCCAGGCAGCCAGTTTGCTTTTTTGCATTTCTTTTCCATGGGGATGGTCTTGATCCCTGTCTCCTGTACAATGTCACGAACCTCATTCCATAGTTCATCAGGTACTCTATCTATCAGATCTAGGCCCTTAAATCTATTTCTCACTTCCACTGTATAATCATAAGGGATTTGATTTAGGTCATACCTGAATGGTCTAGTGGTTTTCCCTATTTTCTTCAATTTAAGTCTGAATTTGGCAATAAGGGGTTCATGGTCTGAGCCACAGTCAGCTCCCGGTCTTGTTTTTGCTGACTGTATAGAGCTTCTCCATCTCTGGCTGCAAAGAATATAATCAATCTGATTTCAGTGTTGACCATCTGGTGATGTCCATCTATAGAGTCTTCTCTTGTGTTGTTGAAAGAGGGTGTTTGCTATGACCAGTGCATTTTCTTGGCAAAACTCTATTAGTCTTTGCCCTGCCTCATTCCGTATTCCAAGGCCAAATTTGCCTGTTACTCCAGGTGTTTCTTGACTTCCTACTTTTGCATTCCAGTCCCCTATAATGAAAAGGACATCTTTTGGGGGTGTTAGTTCTAAAAGGTCTTGTAGGTCTTCATAGAACCATTCAACTTCAGCTTCTTCAGCATTACTGGTTGGGGCATAGACTTGGATTACTGTGATATTGAATGGTTTGCCTTGGAAATGAACAGAGATCATTCTGTCGTTTTTGAGATTGCATCCAAGTACTGCATTTCAGACTCTTTTGTTGACCATGATGGCCACTCCATTTCTTCTGAGGGATTCCTGCCTGCAGTAGTAGATATAATGGTCGAGTTAAATTCACCCATTCCAGTCCATTTGAGTTTGCTGATTCCTAGAATGTCGACGTTCACTCTGGTTATCTCTTGTTTGACCACTTCCAATTTGCCTTGATTCATGGACCTGACATTCCAGGTTCCTATGCAATATTGCTCTTTACATCATTGAACCTTGCTTCTATCCCCAGTCACATCCACAGCTGGGTATTCTTTTTGCTTTGGCTCCATCCCTTCATTCTTTCTGGAGTTATCTCTCCACTGATCTCCAGTAGCATATTGGGCACCTACTGACCTGGGGATATCCTATCATTTTCAGTATCCTATCATTTTGCCTTTTCATACTGTTCATGGGGTTCTCAAGGCAAGAATACTGAAGTGGTTTGCCATTCCCTTCTCCAGTGGACCACATCCTGTCAGATCTCTCCACCATGACCCCCCCATCTTGGGTTGCCCCACGGGCAATGCTTAGTTTCATTGAGTTAGACAAGGCTGTGGTCCTAGTGTGATTAGACTGACTAGTTTTCTGTGAGTATGGTTTCAGTGTGTTTGCCCTCTGATGCCCTCTTGTAACACCTACTGTCTTGCTGGGTTTCTCTTAGCTTGGGCGTGGGATATCTCTTCACGGCTGCTCCAGTAAAGCGCAGCCGTTGCTCCTTACCTTGGACGAGGGGTATCTCCTCACCGCCGCCCTTCCTGACCTCCAGAGCCGCACAGTTCTGAACAAGAGCCCAGCGCCTGGGGAGTGTGAGTTTGGGGGGCGGGGAAGGGTGACTCTGGCCAGAGGAGGGGAGGGAAAGAGTGGGATGGGCATGAAGGGCTTCCTGGAGGAGGTGACACTTGAGCCTGGTCTTTCTAGGTAGGTGGGATCCACCTGAATATGAGGGAACCCACAAGCAAAGCACAGAGTGGAATCGGGTATTGCTGGGGAGAACGAGGCGGCCCCAGGATCCATGCAGGACCAGAGAGGGGACGTAAGGTGTCAGAGACTGGGGATGGGGCGTATAACAGGCCTTGGGTCCCGGTGGGGAAGTGTGGATGACAGTGAGTCCCCTACGTACCAACCTTCCGGCTGCAGACCTCCACAGAGGCAAACGTGCGTGCGCACGTCCAGCCGCGTGAGTTGCGTTCACGCGTATGGTGAACGTTGGCACGGGCGTGCTCCCTCCACAAGCAGTTGGGCTCCCTTTACCGCCCTGCACAGACCAGGCCACCTTCGCCCCCTCCCCCACCCATAGCTCTTCTTGCCTGTTGGCCCGGTGCCCACCCCTCTGTGCCAGCCGTTGCCCTGGGCTACTGTGCCTTTCAGGGTACTGTACTGTAAGACTAGAAACCTCTCCTTTATTTTTTGCGTTTGTTTTTTATGCAGTATTTGTGTGAAGAGTATCACACGCCTATTGCAGTGTGGTTCTGTATAGCCCATTATGTTCGTTGTGTTCCTAGGCTAACCCTGTGGGGACTCACGAACAAATTGGACTTGGGAACGCACTCTCGGAACTGAACTCCTTCACAGGCAAGGGGACTTTGTTCTCCAAGCAGCTGGGAGCCACCGATGGTTCTTGAGCTGAGGGCGACAAGGCAGGCCGGTTTGCGAGGCGTGGGGGGTGGTCTGCCAGAAACAAGCTTGGCTAAGCGCGTGGGAACAGAGCTCCGGACACGCCTCTGGGGAGCCCCCAGTGGCCAGCGGGGGCCTCGTCCTGGGGCGCTGTGAGCGCGGAGGCCTAAGGAGATCACAGTGCAAAGGTCCGGGCTGTGGCGGCTGCCTGTCCCAGCTGCCTGGGAGGTGGTCCGCGCATGTGGGAAGGCCACGGGGGAGGGTCAGCCCTCCCCAGAGCCCGCCGCCGCCCACGCCGGAGTGGATTTTAATGCTGACCTTCTCTTGTAGCCCAGCAGTAGCTGCTCTTAGTCACCATCTTGTAGCCCTGGAAGTCGCCACTGCCGCCGCTGCTGCACCAACATTCGCCAACCTGACGGTGTTAGATACGAACATGGTCCACCCAGGTTTGGAATAAGGCCCTCACCCTCCGCCTCTGGCCCCCACTGGGTTGGGGTGTGAGGAGCCCGTCTGTCTCCTGCGGCTGATCTGCTGTGGGTCTGGGGCCTCAGTTTCTCCATCTAGAAAGTGGGCTCACATTCACGCCTGCCACGACCCCTAAGGCCCCACCTGGAGCCTTCAACGTGTGTGCAGGGTCCTCCCGTGGGACCCCCAGCACTGGGGCAGACCCTCAGGGGAACCAGGGAGAACTCACTTCAGATCCTCTTCAGAAGATGCTCAGAGAACATACCATTTAATGAAAACCGATATCCTGCAGGCTTGGGGCTCATCCCTCAGTAAGGCAAAGCTTTGTGGGGTTCTGACCCTTTGGGGGGTCCTGTGCTCAGATGCTGGGGACACACACCCACTTCTGTCCCTAGCGGAGGGTGCGTGTGGCCCGTCCTCCCCTGTCCACGGCCCTGCCCGTGTCCTCAACACCTGCTCTTTTTTTTTTTTTAGCTTTTATTTGTTTATTGTGGTCCCGCTGGGTCTTCGTTGCTGTGTGGGCTTCTCTCTAGCCGTGGCGAGCAGGGGCTCCTCTCTGTTGCGGCTCCCGGGTTTCTCGTCCTGGTGGCACCTCTGTTTGCAGAGCACGGGCTCTGGGAGCACGGGCTTGGGTAGTGGTGACACCCCGGCCTCTGTTGCTCCAGGGCGTGTGGGATCTTCCCCGACCGGGAATCGAACCCGTGTCCCTGCCTTGCCAGGTGGACTCCTGTCCACCGCACCACCAGGGATGTCCCTGAACGTCTGCTCTTGCCCTTTGCTGTCTCTGCTCCCTCACCCTCCTTGAGGTGGCCACACAGCTGCAAGGTGGGAGGGCTTTACTCCCGCGCCCAGGGTCCCCCACGTCCTGAGCCCCAGAAGTTCCATCTGGCAGATATCTGTGTTTGTTGACCCTCGTGCTGCGAGCCGGGGAGCAGGCCCAGGGAGTGTGGAGCAGAGGCGGTGTAGCCTGTTCCGTCTGGGAAGGCGCCGGGGGGAGACCAGGGGTCCGCCAGGCCATCATCTGGGGAGGTTGCCTGTGGGTTACGCAGGGAAAAGTGTGCCGGGCCAAGGGAACAGCAGCAGCCAAGGCGTGGAAGTGTGGGGAGGCTTGGGCTGTGTGGTTCAGAGGCCCAGGGCATCTTGGTGGGGACTCTGGGTGTTGGAAAGTAGAAGTGTCAGCTGCTCAGTGGTGTCCGACTCTTTGCGACCCCATGGATTGTATGAAGCCCACCAGGCTCCTCTGTCCATGGGCTTCTTCCAGGCAAGGCATTCTGGAGTGGGTGGCCATTTCCTTCTCCAGGGGATCTTCCCGACCCAGGGCCCAAACTCACGTCCTCTGCCCTGCAGGCAGATGGTGGGGGAGGAAACTTGAAACGTGACCTCCAGGCTCAGGAAGTGAAGCCTCAGGCAGCCAGCCCCTTCCCTCTGTGGTGGGGGCGGCCGTGCTAGTGGGCCACCCCCTCTGCCGCTCTGATTCCCCGGGTGGCAACCTCTCCTTGAGACAGAGGTGAAGTGTGGAGGTGAAGTGTGGAGACAGAGGTGAAGTGTGGAGCTGGGCGAGGAGGAGAAACATGATTAAAAGAGGAACAGTGAGGACGGGGAGCTTGTTTACAAACACGGGTGAACTGGGAGTTGTCTTCCCCCGCAGACGGCACGTGATAGCCGTCCTTCACGTGACGACGCTGAGGCTGACGGCCGCGACTTGCTCAAGGCCTTGCTGCAAACACACGGCCCCGGCGGGTCTCCCCGGGGCTGTGACTTCCGGCAGAACCCCGGGGACAGGGTCGGGGTGGCCGGCTCCGAGCAGGCGGGGGGGCCACAGGCGAGCCCTTAGCTGGCCCCGGTCTGTCTGTCTGTCCCCCTCATCTGTGCGGAGCCGGGGAGCGACCACCCTGTGTGCTCTCTTCACCAGCAGGGCGAGATGCAGGTGGCTTTAGAGGTTCTTCCAGCTTGAAAGGGGAAGTTTTTTGAGAAAATGGAAACCCAGCCTTTCTTTGTTTTCTGATGTCTCCTTTTCCGTGGCCTCCAGCAAGGATCCCTGGTTCAGCAGCGCCCGTCTAGGGATCGTGGTTGACCCGCTACACCCCGACTTCCGGCAGAGCCTGGGGCGGGATGTGGGGGAGCTGGGGAGGCAGGCGGGGGAAAGAGTGACAGGCTTGCGGTGGGTGAGTCAGGACCAGGAGGCCGTTGCCTGCTGACTCACCGCCCCCAGGCGCCAGGACAGGCCCCCGCGCCCCCGCAGCAGCAGCGCCCTCCGCTTCACCCAAGCGGCGGTCACGGCCCATCCTGGCAGTCTCCAGGGTGGCACTGGGGCCTGAGCCCTGCCTCCCCACCCCCAGACAGGTCCCTGCAGCCTGGCTGTTTCTGGAGCCCCACCTTCCCCCAGGGGGTCCAGTCCAGCCGGCCACAGGTCCTCGGAGGCTCACTCGTAGCAGACACCTGACGGTGTCCTCTTCCTGAACTGACAACTGTTTCTGCAACATCGTAACAAAATGAGTCCCCGTGTCCCTGGAGACTAGCATCCGGGAGCAGGAGAGGTGGTCGGGCTCAGTCCAGGCCGGGCCCTTCCTGGAAGGGGTCCCGGGGAAGTGACATGTCCCTGGAACCTACAGATGGTGTAGAGTCCAGGCTAACCCTGGTTCTTGCCAGTCCCGTGGGCTTTACCCGCCACGGAAGGGACGGGGTTCCAGCTTCATAAGGGCGAGTTCTGCCCCGGGTCCCCCCGCGTTACGGTCCTTGGCCGCCGGGCGGCAGTTCCAGCCACCCACCCTCGGTCAGCCCCTGTTTGCAGAAGACAGTGTCAGCCCGCCTCAGCGGTGCTCCACTCACCCCAAGGAGGCCGGCGGCTCTGGGACTTGAGGGCTCGGGACTCAGGGCCCCACTAGCAATTCCCTCCTGGGAGCATCTTACAGAGCAAAGCCCAGCACAAGCTCGAATCCCTCTCAGGGTGGAAGGGAGCCAGCCCGTGTCCCTAGGGTAGCCCAAAGCTCTCTGCCCCGGGCAATTCCATATTCCGAGCTGGCCTTCGCCATGGCCCGTGTGGCCCTCTCCACACACACCGTCCCTGCCCAGGGAACCTTGCTCATTCCCCGGATGTTTGCCGTGCAGTTCCCAGCTTCAGTGTGGTCAAAAGCGCAGACTCTGAAGCCCATTGCTGAGTGACTTTGGGCAAGCAATTCTCTCTGAGCCTCATACCTTCATCCAGGCTCATAAGAGGAATAGATGCCTTGGTTCCAGAAAGGGCTTAGCATAGGGCCTGCCCAGAGAGAGGCAGGCTTCAGGGAGTGTCTGCTGTTACAAAACCCTACCTGCTCGGGGTCGGGGCGGGGCGGGGAGGGCGGGGAGGGCGGGGAGGGCGGGCCCTGACTCCCCGTGTCCTCGTCCTCCTGCTTGTTTATCTTGTCTTCTGCAGCCCGGGCTCTGTGGTAAATATTTACTCGTGTGTGTGTTTAGCGTCTGGGTCCCTTTCTGGAATGTCAGCTCTGGGCTCACCTCTGGGCCCCGGGCCCTGATCAGCGCCAGGCACCCAGTAGAGGAAGCGCTGGGTGTTTCCTCCCTGCTCGCCAGAGCTGCCCACGCTTCCCTCCTCCCCAGACACTGTTTGGCCCGCAGAGCTGGACCTAGAACCAGCCCCAGCCCTCTTGACTCCTCGCCTACTGCCCTGCGCCCTGACTCAGCGGCCTCCAGGGCCAGCGCCTGAGGGCCCATGTCTGTGGCATGTTGGGTGCCCCTCGGCCCTTCCCCTCAAGGGCAGCGCAGGCTGTCCCGCCCCCGCCCACCCGGCCACAGAGAGCGGCCTGCCCGCCATGCCTTCCTCCCCCGCCCCCTGCGGGCCTGGTGATGGGGAAGAAGGCTGTACCTCGGGCCCACATCCTGCCCCCCCACCGCCCCCGGCGTTGTCCTGGAGGCCAACCCTCTGCAGAACCAGCTCACCCTCGCCCACTTTTTCCTCTGCAAAGCACAGGTGGAGAAACACTACCCGCTCTACCTACAGGCCTCTACCCTGTGCAGAGGCCGCCCGCCTGGAGTCAGGGGCGAGTCTGCACCCCGGGCCACATCCCCACCCCCTCCCCACCCCCCCCGCCCTGTTCTGAGCCTCAGTTTCCCAATCTGTGAAATGGGGAGGCTCCGTGAGGCTGGGGGCGAAGTCAGCATTCCTGCAGGTTGAAGGCTGAGGCTGAGCCAGTCTCGGGGTGCTCTCAGCAGTGTGGGGGCTCCCGGGGGGGTAGACGTGAACCTCCGTGGGGGGGTGGGGAGGGCCGCGCCCACAGACGCTGAGCCCAGGAGGTCACAAAGCCTGTCCCCGGGAGCTGCCGTGCTGAGAACAATTCTCCGGGCAGAACTCACTTTCACTAGGACCTCAGTGTCCTCTCTCATTGTTTTGACCTGGTTCCCGGCAGAACAATGCTCGGCTTCCTGAATGACCTCACGGGGGCGAGCCATCGGACCTCAGAGGCTGGGCCGGTCAGCGTCTCCAGCCAAGCCTGTCCTGCCCTTCGCCACAGCTGCCTTGGGTGACCAGGCACAGTGGTCTGACCAAGGAGGACAGGCTGGGCGCCGGGCCCACAATGGCGTGTTATAGACGTTGGAAGCTGTATATGCACAAACGCCTCTGATTCACTATCTCTTGAGAATTTGGAGGGTCTGGCCCCAGTGGCCTCAACCCCCACCTTGACCATGGTGGCTGGACTTGAGAACTGCCACCTGGAGCCCAGACTCCCATATTCTGCAGGCCCTTTCCCCCCGGACCCCGTCCCTGCCAGGTCCCCGGAGGCCTTTGAGCCCCTCTCATGCTTGAGTTAGCCTGAGTTAGGACTGGATAACCAAGACAGAAGGATACAGACCACAGGCTTCAAACAAATGATTGGCTCTTTAAAAGGTGGTAGCTCTTCCTGGAAAAGAATTTTTAAAAACCCTTTAAAATTAATTTTCACTTTCTTTTCAAAAACAGCTATCCCTAGTATTGAAATCGGGGAAGGCAATGGCACCCCACCCCAGTACTTTTGCCTGGAAAATCCCATGGACGGAGGATCCTGGTAGGCTCCAGTCCATGGGGTCGCTAAGAGTCGGACACGACTGAGTGACTTCACTTTCACTTTTCACTTTCATGCATTGGAGAAGGAAATGGCAACCCACTCCAGTGTTCTTGCCTGGAGAATCCCAGGGACGGGGGAGCCTGGTGAGCTTCTGTCTATGGGGTCGCACAGAGTCGGACACGACTGAAGTGACTTAGCACTTAGCACTAGTATTGAAATAGTGCTCTCAGGACGCTTCTTCTTTCTTCTGGCGCTTAGTTGTAAACATTCTCCAGGGCCAGGATGGTATGTATGCAGCGTGCTGGGGCAGACAGTACTTTAACTGATCCTAGGCAACCTCATCAGTGAGCCCGTGGGGTCAGTGCTCAAAAAGAGCCCCTTCAGAGCTTATCAGAGAAGTTCAGGAGACTCTTCCTGTCTGCCAGAGGAAGCCTGCAGTCCGTGGCTCCGCTCGCCCTGCCCCAGCCTTTGAGCCGAGCCCTGTGACCTGGGTGCTGACTGTTGCCCCAGTCCCCAGGCCCGGCCCCATCAGTCTCTGTCCTGTGGCCCTCACTTCCCCGTTTGTCTTCACCTACTTCCCTAATCTGCCAGCCCGGCCCGGTAGCTTGAAGCCGACCATAAAAGCACCAGACCTGATTTCCCTTTGTGACCAGTCTAGAGCGAGGGATCCGAAACAGCTGAGCGGTTGAGAACGTGAACTTGAGAGGCCACGAGAGGCCTGGGAGCCATGGGCGGCTCCGGCCGCCTTTCACCTGCTGTGTGACCCTGGCCAAGTAAGTTCACCACTCTGTGCCCGGTCAGCGAGAGGCACCCGTGGATGGGGTTAACTCCACTTGGCACAGTGCTGGGAAAACGTGCACGCGAGGTGAGTGTGCGTGCTGCCAGCACCCAGTCAGCGGAGCTCCCTCTCTCTTCCTTTCCTTCAAACACTCAGGATGCCACGTAAGGGAATAACGTCCCAGTGTGGCCAGATGTTTTCTTCAATAATAGCTAATATTTATTAGTCACTTGTATGTCCAGGCACCGTGTGCCCATGTTTTACAGGCGTCGGTCTGTTTGATCTCTATGAAGCGAGTTTTGGATTTGACCCCCAGTGTTTTAACCAGTGCGGAAACTGAGGCACAGAGAAGGCTGTTAGTTGCCCCCGGTCACACAGCTGAGTCGCGGCCTCTGTGAGTCCAGAACACCGGCTCTGGAGTGGTCAGCGGAATGAGGAAGGGAGAGAGGAGGCGGGGCCCCTACTCTGGAAAGGGCTGGCAAGGGGTCTAGTCGTGCACTTCTTTCCACGGTTTCCCAGTGGGCTGGGGGCCGTGCAGCTGGCAGGCTCCCGACCTGGGAGAAGAATGGCTCTGTGTCTAGCTCCCCACCTCGTTCTGGGATCCTGGGAGTCACTGGCCTTAACCCCCCCAGAGGTCAGGCCCAGAGATCGATCGAACAGCCTGGCTGTGCGCTAGGCCCTTTTAGGGTGGGAGAAGTACCCCCAGAAGGAAACAGAAGAAGTCCCTGCCCTCTTACCTTAAAAACCTGTAGGGATTCCTACGGGGTTAAGTCTGTGACAGCGGGGTCAGGTCTGTGACCGGGCTCACTGTCCTTGAGGAGAGAGCTCGGTGGGACACTGTTTACTTGAGAAGGTTCCGATTCTGTAGGGAAGGGCGAGGCAGAGAGCCCCCCCAGCTTCTGAGCACAGTTTAGGGGAGGGCCCACAGCAACATCGGTCCCCAGCCCCCTGCCAGCTCCACAGACCTTTCCCCCTGGCTTCACTGTCCCCGTGGGCAAACCCTGCAGAGGCCCCCGTAACCTTCGCCGCAGTGCCTCTAGCACTGGGCACACCAGCTGGGCACTCTGCCTCCAGCCTCCTTCCACTCACTTCCCTGCTTGCGCCTCGACTCCCCGTTTGGAAAACGGCCCTAAAAATTCCTGCTGCAGTGCTGAGGGTGTTTGAGGAAGGAATAGAAAACTGTTTATAGGCAGCTCAGCCCAGATTTCAAGGACTCCAAACTCTGGTAGCTTGAAATTAGGAGAAAGCCAAGGAGCATCTTGGAACCCCACGGCATTGCTGGCGCAAGGTGAAATCTGAGTGCGTGCCCCAGCAGACGAGGTGACGTGCAAATCCGTCTTCAGGTACAGCTGGTTCTGGCCTCCACCCAGGCAACAGGGGACTAGGAGCCTCGTGTGGGAGTCTGGTCCCAAAGCCTCTGTGTTCAAGTGGGTTCTCTGATCACTTGTAGCTGTAATAAGCAAAGAGGAAGTTCTTAAAATGGGGAATCATGTGTCACGGTCGCTGCAGAGTAGCCCTGGGCCTGGCGCCAAGGGAAACAGCACTTGGCCGGCAAGGCGGCGGGCCGCCGGGCCGCCCGCAGGGCGGGCTCGCCCCCAAGTGCTTCCTGCAGCAGGGGGCGCGCTCTTGGCGGGTGATGGGCAGCAGTGAGCGAGCCGCACGGGGAGTCTGCCGAGATGGACAGGCCAGACCGGCCGAGGGACGCTGAGGGCAGAGCTGGGGGCCCCGGAACGTCGCGATTGCCGTCACGCCCGGCTTCGTGACTTCAGGAGCGTCGCTTGGCCTCTCTGGGCCCTGCTGATCTCGCCCTGTGTAGGACCAGGGCCTCCCATACCCCAGGGGCAGAGTGGACCCATGATAGTTATAGTGGTGACGATGGCGGTAATTCTGGCGTGCACGCTTGTGCTCACTCAGTGCTGTCTGCCGCTTTGCGGCCGCGTGGACTGTAGCCCGCCTGGCTCCTCTGTCCATGGGGAGTCTCCACGCAAGAATAACTGGAGCAGTTTGCCGTGTTCTCCTCTAGGGGTCTTCCTGACCCAAGGATCAAACCTGTGTGTCTGATGTCTCCTACGTTGGCAGGCAAATTCTTCACCACTGAGCCACCTGGGAAGCCCAGGAATACTGGCAGATAACTGGTGAAGGGGTATCTGCCGCGGGCACCCCCTTGTTCAGTCCTCACAGCATCCCTGTGAGGTTACCACAGTTATCCCTCTTCACACGTGAACACACTGACCCAGAGGGGTTGAGCAACTTGCCTGAGGTCACTCAGCTGGGAAATAGCCCTCAGCTCCCAGGCCGGGTCTCATGCTTTGATTCCTGCAGGGGCCAGGCTGCCTGCAGAGGGCCTGAGGCCTCCGTGCAGGGAGCCTGAGGCTGAGGAGTGGGCTGAACACAAAGCGGTTCCCTGGGGCCAACGTCCCAAAGAAAGGCTGTGGCGGGGAACGTGTGTCTTCTGCTAGGAGAGACGGAGTGTTGGGTAGGAGGGCATTGGGGTCTGAAAGTGCTTTGTGAGTTGCTTCCAGCTGCAGTTTTGAGAACAGAGTGTAGGGGTGGGGTGGGCAGAGTAGCAGCAGGGGGGACCCGGGCGGAGGCTGCAGGGGATGCCCGTGGAGGGCTGTGGGGCTTGCGCCCACTGGTTACCAGGGTGATGGAGACACGTGGCTGGATGCCAGGAACATACAGGAGGCCGCATCTGTGGGTCGTGCTGCCGTGGGCTTCCATGGGCACGGGGCCAGTCAGACACTCCAGAGGGGCTTGGAAAAACCCCCCTCTGAGAGGGAGTCGGGGTTGCCTGCCCGCGGGTCTGACCTCGTCCAGGCATGCGTGCGTCTCGAGTAAAGTGTGGGCAGGGCTGGGCTGTGTGTTCCCGAAGGCCAGCGAGCTTGTGATGGGGGCGGCCACAGGTAGGGGGGTGTCCCTGAAGTACATCTCTGTGGACACCTTAGAAATGAGGAGGGGGGATCCCAGAACACCAGGACGTGACTGGCCTTACCCTCGCTCCTGGTTCAGCTACAGGCATCAGTAAAATGAGTCTCTGAGTGTGGAAAAGAGGGGTTGGAAGTCTTATCTTACTTGGAACCAGAGAGCCTGGAGCCGAGTGGCTCGGGGAAGTTGTTTTTTTTGCCCCCTGCCTCACGTTTCAAGGCTTCCCGGGGGGCGCTAGTGGTAAAGAACCCACCCGCCAATGCAAGAGACGTAAGAGACGCGGGTTTGATCCCTGGCTGGGGACGATCCCCTGGAGGAGGGCGTGGCAACCCACTCCAGTATTCTTGCCTGCAGACTCCCGTTGGACAGAGGAGCCTGGCGGGCTCCAGAGGGTTGCAAAGAGTTGAACACGACTGAACCGACTTTGCACGCACATGTTTCCCGAGGGTTCTCTAGGGCCAGAGGGGGCCATGGTCCTGGGCCCAGAGCACAGAGCCAGGACTCAGGGTGGCTTTCACAAGCGCCCACAGGCTGTATGAGCAGCCGCCGGTCACCACCCCCTCTGCCTGGCTGACCTGGTGAAGCGCCTTCCGGCCCCAAGATCCAAGGAGAGCCCAAAAGGGCGGCACCGGCCCGTCTTGATGAGGAGACTCCGGGGTCATTCCCTGGAAAACATCTCTACCAGGGGGGAGTGGAGTCCCACATCCTCCAATTATGCTGCCTTCCAGCCGGGCCACAATGGGCCCAGAGATAACCATCGGGGGCTGCAGAGCTCCGTGCTGGAACAATGCTGGCCGCTTGGGCTATTTTTACAGTAGCCGTGCTCCCGGCAGAACCCCGCGTCGCCCCAGGGGAGCAGGCGAAGAAAGGCCTGCGGATGCCCCGCCGTCTGCACTCCGGGAGACAGAGGAAGGCCCGGTGAGCCGCCCGGCGGCTCCAGGAAGCCTTTTCTCGGTCTGCTCTCTGCCAGATAGCAAAACAATCGGGGTCCCCCACCCCAAGCCAGGGAGAGGAAGGAGGCATGGGGGAAGCGGGGGTTCTGTTGTGCTTGCATGCCTCTCCTCTTCTGAGCACGGCCCGAAGGGCCTGGCTGCAGGGGCCGGGGCCCGGGGCAGGCCAGCATGCCCTCCTCGCCTCCCCTGGTCCTTGGGAGCTGTCACCTGGCCCGGCCCCATGGTATCACAGGGTTGGAAAGCGGCAGAGTTGGGGGGCGCCACTGGGCCCCAGCTACCTGCGTACCTACTCTGGGAGCCATCGACCCAGCCGTCCTTAGCTGACGACCTACTGTGCACCAGCCCGGGACACCCGGCCATGGGCAAGGCAGGTCCCGGTGCCCTGCAGCCTCTGTTCCAGTTGAGGAGGAGACTGTTAGCAAGGAAGCAACCAAGGCATTTTCAGCTAGTGCCTTCTCCTGCTGGGCGGGACCTGGATGCTCTTGCCCTCAAGGTCAAGCTGCCAGGAACACTGAGGATTCGGGGACCACACGCAGTACAGAGAGGGGGTTGCCGCACTGGCCGGTGGTAGACGTCCTCTGGGATGGGGTCCGAGCAGGGGGTGCTGAGGGTGAGCATGAGCGGCTTAGAGCTTTGCTAACTCTGGAGCTCCCCCTTGCCGAACCCACAGGGCAGTCAGTGGGCCGGGGCCTGGACGGTCCAGGGGTCAGGGTAGACCCGAGCACCGATATCGAGGGCTGGACTCGTGGGATCTACCAGGAGTCCTTCCAGAGTCCTGTCCCGGCACAAATCCCTGTCCTGATGCTGCAGACATGTGACTGGCTAAGAAGCTGCCAGTGTATTTTATAAACACCTGTGTTCCGTATTTGACGGAAACCCTGTTTCCAAATACTGAAACACGTACTTGGAAACACTGGAGCGTGAAAACATGCCAGCCTGAATCTCCATGCTTTAAGACCATGAGGGATGAGCACCTCAGCTGGGCCAGGGCCTGCCCCACGGCACCAGTTTCTCTGCAAACCTGAGATTCGGAGACGATTTCTAGAGGATGCAGGCAGGCTGTGGTTTGGAAGCGGTGCTAGACCTGCGTGGAGGGTGTTGTGTTCTGCGGAGATGCTGCCAGGGCTGGGTGGTTTCTTGCTCATCTCCTTGCGGGTGCAGAATTGGGGGTGGGTGGCACTCGGGGCTGGTGGATACGGTGCTTCTGTTGGACAGGTGCCTAGGGGATGGCAGCTGTCAGTCCCCAGGTCCTCAGGCCCCCGATCACCTGGGGTCGGGGGTCCGAGGACTGGACGGACGACGGGGTGGCAGGCCCTCTGCCTCAGGCCCAACAGGTCAGAGGTGGCCCGTGGGGTCGTGCCAGGACACACAGCCTGCCCCTTACTGACGCACGTCGGGGTCTGCTCTTTCCGCCATAGAAAGCGAGGAGGAGGACATGGCCACCAAGGAGAAGCTGCAGTGTCTGAAAGATTTCCACAAGGACATCCTGAAGCCGTCCCCCCGGGAAGAGCCCGGGCACCCGGCCGGAGGATGAGGCCGAGGGGAAGCCCCCGCAGCGGGAAAAGTGGGCCAGCAGGATCGACTTCGTGCTCTCCGTGGCTGGCGGCTTCGTCGGCTTGGGCAACGTCTGGCGTTTCCCCTACCTCTGCTACAAAAACGGCGGAGGTAAGCCTGGGCTGGGCAGAGGGCGGGCTGGAGGGGTCGCCAGGGCAGAGCGAGGGGGCTTCCCCCACGCCCAGCGTTTCAGGCCCCCACCTCAACCTCCCCAGGTCAGCCTGCCTCCCCTCCCACCGCGATCCTCAGAGGAGGGAGATGAGCATGACCGGGAACCTGATGGTGGTCTCTCAGCCTTCATGTGTGAGCTCGAGCAGATTCCTTACCCTCTCTGGTCCTCTAGTTTACCATCTCTGAAGGCCGCCACGAGGCCAAGCCCAAGCCTCCGAAGCCCCGTAGCTCTGCACCGCCCCCACTCTGCCTGACTTTAGGAACTTGTTTACCCTTTGCTTTTGCTTTTCTAACTTAAGGCAGTTGTAGTTCAAAAACATGTCTTGTGTTTCCCACCTTGAATAGAAAACCAGTGTCTTTTGCAATAATGGACAGGTATCCAGGACAAAAAAAAGTACAACGAAGATGTTTTTAATTTTCACTTTTTCAGTTTTATTGAGATAGAAATGACATATAGCATTGTTTTAGTTTAAGGCGTACAAGATGATCGATGTCTTTACTGTGAAATGATCATGGTGAGTCTTATTGACATCCATCACCTCATATAGTTACATATATTTTTTTCTTCTTGTGATCAGAACTGGTAAAGTTTGACACTCTTAGCAACTTCTTTTTTTTTTTTTTCCCCCGCATGCGGGATCTTAGTTCATCAACCAGGCATCAAACCTGTGCCCCTTGCATTGTGAGTACAGAGCCTTTGTTGCGGGACTGCCTGGGAAGCCCCTTAGCCACTTTCAAACACACCATCCGGTGTGTTGTGACTGGTGTGCAGCCATGCTGTACACGACACGCCCAGGATGGATTTGTCTTCTAATCGGAAGTTTTAGCCTTTTTGACCCTTTTGCTTAGCGATGGTATTTTCTAAATCAAGTTCTCTGTTTGGTCAGCTGGTTAGTTGGTTGGTCTGTTCTCTCTGTTTTTGTTGGTTGATTTTTTTTACTTGCTGGAGGCCCTGAGTTCGCATCCTCTGACATCAGAGGAGTTTAGGCTAGGCAGCACGTCCTGGAGACCTGCTGGTCAGTAGGAGCTCAGCAGTGAGAACTCCCTTCCTGCTCCTCATGGCAGCCCGTGACCTGGCTGGTAGCCAGCAGAGCCGGGCACATGCATGCCGCCCACCCGCCCACATCAGAGCCGCCTTGCAAGAGGTCCTGCTCTCAAGCCTGGACCTTTGGGAGGTCTCAGGTGCCTCTGGGACTCTGATGAGTGCCCTAGACGCTCCGGAACAAAGCACATACCCATAGACCCAAGTCGCCCACACTTTTAAAGTGTGTACGGATCCGCTTAAGCCAGTAGTGGACACCAGGTAGGAGGCCTCGCCGGACTCTTCGCTTCCCTCCCCACTCCGGCTCGCACCCCCGGCTGGAGAGGCCCATGTCTCGCTTCCCCGCACCCTTCCCAGCTGGTTCTCAGCTTCCTGCCCTGGCTGGGCCATGGAAGGCCAGCTGAAGGCTGCAACCAGGAGGCCCATCTGAGCCGGGTGTGAAGGGCTGGGCAATCCTTCTTCAGAGGGATGGACCTGGGGAAGACAAGCACGCACAGAGCTTCATCAGAGGCTCGGAGGCTTCACACGACCGGGTAGATGGGAAGGAGACAAGAGGGCATCCTGGACAGGTGGTGCTGGCTGGACAAGAATTTTCAGCCAGGTCCAGGAGTCTGCCCTTCACCTTCACGTCCTCAGGTCGGGAAGATTCCCCTGGAGAAGGAAATGGCAGCCCACTCCAGCATTCTTGCCTGGAGAATCCCATGGACAGAGACGCCCAGCAGGCTGGCTGGTAGGGTTTGGGACGGAGAATGTGTCGGCCTCGGCCAGCCTGAGCCTCACCCGCTCTTCTCTCTCTGCAGGCGCATTTCTCATCCCATACTTCATCTTCCTGTTTGGGGGCGGCCTGCCCGTGTTTTTCCTGGAGGTAATCATAGGCCAGTACACCTCTGAAGGGGGCATCACCTGCTGGGAAAAGATCTGCCCCTTGTTTGCCGGTGAGTACGGGACAAAGGTCACCCGGGGCCTGGTGTTCCTCGGCTCAGCAAATGCTTATTGTGCACCTACTATTTGCCAGGTACACTGCAGCCTCACGCAGGCCAGCCTGGCACACGGCGGCGGCTGCTGCTCATTCCTCTCTGGGTTGTCAAAGGATGGGAGGCCCAGTAGCTGCTGAGCAGTAGGGTGTAGAAGAGAAGGCTTTCAGGAGCCCGACTGTCTGGCTTCAAGTCCCACTCCCTCGTTCTGCTAACTCTCGTGACTTTGGGGAAAGTCACTTCATCTCTTTGTGCCTCAGTTTCCCTATCCATAAAATGGAACTAATACGCATACTTCTAGGGAAACAACACAGCCATGTAAAAGTGCTTTGTACACAAAGGAAGCCCAAAGCAGCGGCAGTAGCTTTGTTATTGCTGGGCTTCCTTGGTGGCTCAGATTGTAGAGAATCTGCCTGCAACATGGGAGACCCAGTTTCGATCCCTGGGTCGGGAAGATCCCCTGGAGAAGGGAATGGCAACCCACTCCAGTGTTCTTGCCTGGAGAATCCCCATGGACAGAGGAGTCTGGTGGGCTACAGTCCGTGGGGTCACAAAGAGTCAGACACGACTGAGCAATTAACACTTGTTATTGTTGTAGCTTTTGGTCCTGCGTCTAGTTCCTGGTATGTCCTCATAAGATAATACTGTCATGATTATAACTGGCAGGGGTGGGAGAATGTGCCAGTCTGCTCACTCAGTCATCCATGTAAATCCACCCATCTGTCTATCCATTAAACCTTTCTTTTATCCAACTAGTCAGTAGTTACACAATCCATGTATCCATTCAACCATGCTCCATCTACTTATCCATCCATCCATCCATCTACCTAACCTTCCAATCAACCACCATCCACCCAACAAAGTGAGTATCCATCCATCATTCCAACATCCATCCATTCAGCTGAGTCCATCCAGCTATCCGTCTATGCATCTATCCATCCATCCATTGATCTGTCCATCCTTCTATCCATCCATCCATCCATCCATCCATCCATCCATTGATCTGTCCATCCCTCTATCCATCCATCCATCCCTCCATCCATCCATCCATCCGCCTATCCATCCATCCATCCAGTCATTGGTCTACCCCTCTTCCATACATCCGTCAGTTTGTTCAGCTCTGTGACTCACCTGACCGTCCGTCTATCCACCCATACAGTCGTGCGTTCCTCCTACACGTGGTCCCTGTTGCCCCTCCTGGCCCCAGGCCTGCAGATCCCAGGGTTTCTGGCTGAGGGTGTGGCCTGGCGGGTCTGGCCTCCCCCTGATTCCGCCTCGCTTGCCCCCGCTCACAGGCATCGGCTATGCCTCCATCGTGATCGTGTCCCTCCTGAACATATACTACATCATCATCCTCGCCTGGGCCATGTACTACCTGTTCCAGTCCTTCCAGTCGGAGCTCCCCTGGGCAAAATGCAACCACAGCTGGAACACGCCCCATTGCCTGGAGGACACGCTGCGGAGGAACCGGAGCCTCTGGATCTCCAACAGCACCTCCAACTTCACCTCCCCCGTCACCGAGTTCTGGGAGTAAGGCTGGTCTCGCAGAGGAAGGAGCGGGTGGGGGTGGGGGCAGAGGACAACCCTTGCCCTCATCTTCTCCCTAGGGGTGTGGGAGCCACTCACTTGGGGTGGGGTGGGTGGAAGACGGGGTACAGATTTGGAGATAAATCCATGCCTTTGGTCTCAGACAGGCCTGGACTCGAATCTCAGTTCTGCCATTTTACTGGCTGTTTGACCTCCAGCAAGTCACTGCCCCTTTCTGAGCCTCAGTTCCCTTAACTGTCAAATGAGGGCAATGAATCATTCTTACACCCATGGGACCTCTGTGAGGACTGTTTCCCAAAGGCAGGTATATGTACTTATGTTGTCTGGAAATGATATAGTTTTCTTAATGTATTTTAGAAAAAAATATATAGTTAGCACATCAAACCTGTGATTGCCCAGAGGGGAGGGGAAGCATATATGAAGCTTGAAGTAGTTACTCAAGTGAATAGGCGAGTAGATAGAGTGACACATGTATCAGTCAGCGCTCGCTGTGTAACACCCATCCCCAGTTGGGGCAGCCGTCTGTTCCCTTTGGCTTGTGGTCCTGCCGCTTGGCCATGGGTCAGAGTTTGGCTGGGTAGGTCTTCTGGGCTTGGCCGGGCTCCCCTCTGGTAGGTCAGCTGTATGGCATCAGGGTTGCTCTTCTGGAAACTGTCTGGCCCTTGGCTGGGGTGCCACAGGCAGCTGGTCTCTGTGGTCTCATCACCCTGCAGGCTAGCCTGGGCTTGTTCCTAGGCGGTTTAGCATCCCCAAACAATACATGGGAAAGCCCCAGTGTGGGAGCACTTTTCTAGCTGGAAAAGGTCCCGTTGGCCAAAAACAGGCCTGAGATTAACCCAGACTCAAGAGGTGGGGGAATAGGCTCCATCTCGTTAGGAGAGGAAGGAGAATTACGGGCATGTTTTGAAGTTGCCCACACTACAGCTAGTGACGGCAGACGCATACGCGTGGGCCAGGCTTGGGGAGGGTGGGGTACGGAGGCCTGCGGTCGGTTAGCTCTTTGCTGACGTACAGGGTCGTCCTTCTAACCCAATGCTGGGAACACATCAAAAACGGGTGAGTGCCTTGCTTTCCCTGATCTCCACGAGCTGTTAAA
This sequence comes from Tragelaphus eurycerus, assembly GCA_935064755.1. Classification (NCBI taxonomy): domain Eukaryota; kingdom Metazoa; phylum Chordata; class Mammalia; order Artiodactyla; family Bovidae; genus Tragelaphus; species Tragelaphus eurycerus. Next base: position 76,128,786 of record CAKXYN010000001.1, on the reverse strand, counting down.
CGGATGCTTAGCAGCCCCTCTGACCCTGGAAGGAGCAGGCAAGGCCTTGTGTTGGGTGAGAGCCAGGGCAGGGAACAGTGTTAAGGGATGGCCTCGTCGCCGCCAGACAAGACTCCCTCTCCTTCGTGTGTGGATTTGCTGCGTCGAGGAGCCTCTCCCCCTCTTAGACTCTGGCCCCGGCACCGGCCCACAGAAGAGGGAGCTAAGCGCTGGCTGGTCCCAGCCGATCGTCAGGGCCAGTGGCGGGGACTCAGGCTGGAGAGGGTCACTCAGCCACTCACCCAGGTAATCCATGTCCCCCTCCTGACCTCAGGCCTTCAGGATGTGATCACATCCCAGGGCTCCTGCAAATGGGTTCTTTCCACAGAGGTGTTTTCTACTTGCAGACAAAGACCTCTACAGGCACATCCCCCCACCATCCCTTGCTCCTCACTCCCTGGACTGCTGAGTTTGCAGACAAAAAAATGCAGGCATTTCTTTCTTCTCACTTGAATGGGGCCGGAGGCCGGGCCCTGTCTGTTCTCTGCTGTGCCTGGCACAGCCTGGCCACCCAGGGCCTGCCCCACCCAGGACGCCGGCACTCCACCCAGGCCCTCCGGTGCCCGCCAGGCCCTCGCTGCCTCAGGCACAGGTTGGCCTCCTGGGAGGGAGCCCTTGCTCTGCCAGTGCTGGCTCGGGCTGGTGCCTCTTCCTCTCTGCACCTCAGCGTCCTGAGCTGTACTTGGGGAGGTCATAATCCTGCCCTCCCAGGGCAGGAGGATACCAACCCCCGCCCCCAGCAACAGAATGAGACCCTGCATGGCCAGCCCAAAGAGCCTGCTTGATGAGTGTGAGCCATCCCTGTCTACTTAGTGTCCCCACTGTGGATGAAAGTGCCCCCCATCCAGGGACACCTGAAGCTCAACCTCGGGGGGACTAAGAATGGCGCCTTCCCGATGCCCGTGTGACCCCCCCATCACAAAGGGGTTGTCCCCTCTGTCTCAGGCCTGAGCCCTCATGAACCGTGAGGTCCTCTCCCGTGCCTTCTCCTCTGCCTGTCCCTCTGCCTGAGCCCTGCTGGGGGACTCCAGGGCTCCTGCCTTCCAGAACCCCCATTCTGAGCACCACAGCTCCCGTCCCTGGCCCTCGTGGTCCACAGAGAGCGGCTCCGTCCAGAGGCTGCCCACCGCCCAGCTGGCCTCCCCGCCCTGCCAGCCTTTGCAGCCTCCCGTGGGCCCTGGCTGAACGTCCACAGACACCCCAGGGAGGACTGTAGTCCCTGGAGGAGTAGGCTTGGCCGAGAGGACCTGCCTGCCACCAGAGGGACCGAGGCTGCCTGCCTTCAAGGGCCTCCCCTTCTCTTGGGTGTGAAGAGGGCGAAGGAGAGAGAACACCTGTGAGCATCGTCCCAGGGACTTGCTCTCAGCATTTAGTCCCCTCTTGGTGGAGGCCCTTTATAGAGGGAACACATCTAGGAGTCATCCCCAACTCCTTTCAGCTAACCCCACTTCGTCTGGTCCTCTAGGCTCTCTGGGTAAAGTATAACCAGATGGCCGTCCTCCCTGCCCCCCCAGAAGACCCCCGTCTTCCCTCCCCCATTATGGGCGCGTCTCTGCAGTCAGCTGTGAAGCAGACACGTCATCTCTCAGCTCGGAAGCCTCCCCTGTCTTTTCTGTGCTCGTAGGCTTGCCCCAGCCAGGGCGGGTTAGGGTTAGCCTGGAGCAGCTCATCATTCCCTCTCTCTGGCCTCGTCTCCCTGTCAGCAGAGGGGCCAGGTGAGCTGGGCTTTGGGGGATGAGTAGGAATTCACTAGGCCAAAAAAAGAGGAAAAGACAGCCTAGACAGAAAGGAACAGCCATGCTGAGGTGTGGCAGTCGTAAAGCTCGTGAGTAGCAGCACGTCCTTGGTTTGGCCCGAATACAGGACGTGTGGAGCCAGGGAGAAGGATGGAGCCTTGGACGCTAGGCAGAGAAGGTTGGACTTCATTTTCTAGGAGGAGGAGCCACGGAAGCTAGGGAAGGGGCGGAGAATCACGTGATTGCTTCTGCATTCTCTGGACTTGCTCAAGGAACATACTAGGGAGAGACAGGCTGGGACACATATATTAAGCACCAACTGTATGCAGGGACTCAGGCGGCTCGGCCATCAGAAGATGGGTTTCCCTTTAGGGTGAAGCTCTGCTTGTACGATTTCCCCTCAGAATAGCCACCGGCCTTGCAGTGACCAGCTCTGGGGTGTCCACAGAGAGTGGCTTGCTGGGACGGCACTGAGGTGTCACTGGCTGGTACCCAGTGGGCTGCCGAGCCGTGAGCATCTTCTCAAGGCTGGTCTCCCGGTCCTTGGAGCCAAAGCCCAGCCCTGGCCTTCGCTTCCTTCACCCTCTCAACTGCACCAGACACGTGGGACCCTGAGCTGGCTGCTCCTGCACATGAGGCCTGATAGTGCTCAGGAGTCACCTGGCCTTTTAGATAACAAGGCACCATGGAGCCGAGCCTTTTTCCTGGCCCCGGACAGGGAAGAGCCTGGACGCTCATCCCTGCCAGGCCCTCCTCCCCTTCTGGTTTTCCACGAGGAGCTAGTGGAGCTAGTGGACAGCCACGGGCCATGCTGCTGTCCCCTCGATCCTAGAGCAGGGACCCTAACTCTAGCCCGGGGGCCCAGCTTCCCGGCCTCAGGGCGGTCACCCGTCTCCAGGGTTCTCAGAGGGAGCGAGGTCCCCATCACCTCATCGCCTGGCTGAGGCCTCGGGCCTGGCTTGTTAGGTGGGACACTGAGGATCAGAGTGGTTAAGCGACTTGCCCAACAGGTCGCTCGGCGTAGCAGAGAGCTCAGCCCTGAACACCTCCTCTTGTGACTGCGTCCCCACCGGCTGTAAGTCCAGGGCAAGTCCATGGGCACAGGTAACGCTGTGCCGCGCGTGTGTGTGTGTGACGCCTGGGGTCTCCTCTTGGCCTAGATCCCCACGCCCACCCCGTCTGCAGCACACTGAGGCACCAACCTCGGTGGGAGCCCATGCGATGCCCTTCTCCCTTGAAGGTGCCTGGAACCCTGAGATGGTCATTTCACACCAGCTTTAGAATTGAACTCTTGAGTCGCTCGGAGATACGCAGGCAGAGCCTCTGCCCGCAGCCCGCCCCATCCTGCTCCCCTGCACTGAGGTCACCTCTGTCCTGGGGGTCCTGTTTGTTGCCCCCTGGCCCTGGAGGACAGGCAGGGTCAGATCTGGCCAGATGCCCTCCATCAGCCTGGAGCCATGCCTTCCTCCCCAGTTCCTCCAGGGTCCCCTGGGAGCTCAGCACATATCATTAGACTTTATTAGAATCAAAGAAATGAGTCATATTTGCAAACAAACCCTGCTCAGCCAATCTCCCCCTGCAGCCGTCAGAAGGCGGAGGTGGCGTGGAGAGAGCCCGGCGCAGCCTCCTTCTCGGGGCGGACGGGCTCTTTTATAATTGTTGCCTCCGCCAGTCTCCAGGGAAGAGCTATCGCCAATAAATGGCTGGCCAGCATTCAAAAGGAAACGATTTGGCCCACTCGGAGGACGTATTTACATCTCTGAGTGCTGGCTGGACGGCAGCGGGGCAGCCGACTCCAAACAGACGTCCAGGCGATTCTTTTTTGGATCCCACCCTGGAATGAATCAGTCCTATTCTCGGACAAGAATGCAGCTCACCTCTTGGTCTCCTCCTCTCTGTGTGAGGGGTGCGGAGAAGCCTGGGTGCTGGGGCCTCTCACCGAGGATAGCATCATACCCAGTGGTCCCCAGCGTGGCATCAGAGAAAAAGAACCAGACCTAGGGTTGACTGTTTTTATTTTTTTTAATCTGGGTAATTTCAGGTGAATTCCTGAACCTCTCTGAGCCTCAGTTTCCCCATCAACCAAATGGGTGTAATTAATCAACTCCGCTCATGTCTGTTGAGCACTCCCTATGTGCCAGGCGCTGTTCTGGATCCAGCAATGGTCAGGACAGACACAGGCCCTGCCTCCATGAAGATGATGCTTTAGTAGGACAGACAGACATGGGACAGATGGTGCAAGTAACATTGTAATAGACAAGCGATGACAAGTGAAGGAAGATAAAGCCTAGAGAGGGAGGGAAAGAGAGTGACCAGGACTGCTTTTTCCATCCGGTGGCCAGGAAAGGCTGCCTTGGTGAAGGGCTGGGGCGCAGCCAGTTCAAAGGTCCCGAGGCCGGGGAGGGGGTACTGGACCTGTTCAGGGCACATACCAGAAGCCAGTGCAGCTCAGGGGGAGGGGCGGGGCCCTGGGGATGAGCAGGTTGTGCCTGGAGCTTGTCCTGGACGGGTTCCCTGTATGCCCATGGTCCCAGCCTCTTCTTCACAGGCACCACCCTGTCTCTCTAGGGTGTCTGCGGCGGACTGTCGGAGTGTTTGGCCAGCCTATTCAGGGAGGCAGGAAGGAATGGGGCAGGCAGCTGGGAGCCATGGGAGGTGTGGAGCAGAGGCCGAGCGTCACCTGCCTTGGGTGTTGCCAGATTCTGTCTTGTAAGAATAGACTGGGGGCGAGAGTGGAGGCCGGAATACCACCGACAAGGCTGCTGAAATAGGCTCGGGAGCAGTGGGGGCCGGGACGGGTGGGGGCAGGGTGGGGGCGATACAGCCAGATTTGGGGGAACTTGTGCAGCCTCCGGGGAGGTTGGAGGCACTGGAGAGGGGCAGGGCACCACGGCAGGCCCTCCCTCTCCCTGGGGCCCGGAAGTCTGCAGTTTACCGAGCAGTCCCGCGCACCAGAATGGGAAGACCCAACAGATCCTGGGCCATGCCTCATGGGTGTCTGACAGGAAAGGGTCCTTCAAACTGTGTCCCTTCAGGAGGGATTCCGATAGGCCTGCACGCTCTTCGGCCTCCCAGCTACCCCCGAGGTGACTTTGGAAAGGATGTTGGTTACTTTGGCCGGGAGCCCGCATTGGGTTCTGTTATGACAACCCCTGATTGACAAGAGGATCTTCGTTCCGTTCCTAGAACGTCTGCACGGCCGGCCCCTTGCAAGCCTTTGTAAAAACCTTAATTTTTGTGAAAGTGATATGCGCCCATTAACAGCATTCAGACGATTTGAGAAACACATTCCCTGGTAAGGGAGCCCCTCCCCTGCACCCCCGGGCCAGTGACTGCTCCATTGTCTCATGTGTCCGGGTCACTTGCCTCACCCCTGGGACGTCACCCCGTATCAGCACACAGGGAGATTCCTGAGGTCTCGCAGGCTGCGTGACACTCTGCCACGCGCCTGCTGCACGCCTGCCCAGGCCCCTCCCATGGCCCTCTGGGTGGTTGGTTTCCCATGATTGTTCCTGCAGACAGAGCCGAGGTGAACAGCTTGAGGTGTATGCTGAGGCATTTCAGTCGTGTCTAACTCTTTGGGACTCCATGGACTACAGCCCTCCAGGCTCCTATGTCTATGGCATTCTCCAGGCAAGAATACTGTAGTGGGTTGCCATGCCCTCCTCCAGGGGATCTTCCCAGTCCAGGGATCGAACCTGTGTCTCTTACATCTCCTGCATTGGCAGGCGGGGTCTAGGGCTATTTGGGAAGACCGAACAGCTTGAGGTGGACCCTGTCATTGGCCATATCATCCAGGAGAGTCTTGGGATAGAATTGCTGGATCACAGGAAAGGTGCCTTCAACGGTTACTGCTGGCGCCTTGGAGGAGTTTTGCCACCAGCAGCGGAGAAGCAAGTGCGTGACTTGGTTTCCCCGTTGTGGCCTCCGTGGCTGGGCGGCTGCCAGAGCAAGGCCACGCAGCCCCCTCCCATCCATAGTGGGCACCACGGGTTTGCCCAGCGAGGCGGTGGGAGCCGACAAGAGGGTGCCTGTGACCTGAGCGTGGGGTGGGTGTGGTCAGGATCGGGGCTCTGGGGTCTCGGGCCCCTCAGTCAGCTCGCCCCTGAGGAGAAAGGAAAGGCCTCTTGTGACTGGACACCCCGCTGCACTGGCTGAGCACTTGCTGTGTGCCTCCTCTGCGGGGTGTCTGGAGTCTGGGAGGTAAGACAGACTCCCCCGAGGGCAACGTCCAGGGTGAGGGGGTGGCCGGGGAGCCTGAAGGACACTAGGCATCCGGAGCATCGCGGGAGACCTCCCTGGAAGCCTGGCGGCTGAGAGGGGCCTCCCCGAGGCTGCTCATTCACACGGAAGCCTTGGCCGCTGCCCAGCAGGCCCCGGCTTCATGGAAGGAGCCGAGCCCTGGAGGCCGCGCCGGGAAGGGCCTGGTTCTAAAGCCACCTACTCGACCAGCTGCACAGCCTGCCTCGTGAGGAGGCCCCTGGCCCTGAGGGTCCAGTGAGCCCTGCCGAAGCAAGGCCTGGAGTGATTCTTGTTATAGTGAAGGCTCTGTTTTCTGTGTTAATCAAAAAAGGTAGTGGAGCCGCGAGAGCACCGGCTTTGGGGATCGGACAGCCCCGGTGTAGGGTGGCAGCTCTGCCACCTGCTGGCTGTGTGTCCATGGGTGATTGGATCTCCGAGCCTCAGTTTTCCCCATCTGTAAAATGGGGCCAGTGACTTCCAGCCCTTGGACCAGATGAGATAAATTAGAGAAGCCTCGTTGATGTGACCTCGGTGCCTGGGGGAGCCCCTGGATGTTGTGGTGATGCACAGAAAGGCTTCGCCCGAGTGCCAGTTGAGGTGGGAACCTTGGATTTATTCAAGGTCCTTGCTTTGAAGCATCTTTGGAAAAACTGAGAAGCAGTGAGGACGTGTCCTGGACCAGTAGGCCCTCTGAGCCCTGAGCTTGGGGATCGGCCTGCTCGCAGACTGAGAGCTGCGGGTGGTCTGGGGGTAGGAGCTTGTGTTTGTGTTCTGCAGAAGAGGAAATGGAGGGCGGGTTCAAACGCCCCTCTTGCCGCTCCTGCCTGAGACTGCAGCCCTTGAACAGGGAGCTGGGTCTCTAGGGGGAGCCTGTGACAGCAGAGCCCTGGGGACCAGTGTCCCTGTGCTCAGCCTGGCTGCCCTGGGTCACTGCCACAGCAGTCAGAGCTCCGGGACCATGGGGTCAGTTTCTGGGTGTAGAGTTTCATGGTGCTGAATGGGGCTGCTGGCTGTGATGACTGTCCTTCAGACGGTTCACTCACCTCCCAAGCCTGTCACAACCCTGGCCAGGGGCAGGGGAGGAAGCAGCACTCCCTGGGTGCCCGGAGCTGCCCTGGGGTCTCAGCCCCAAGGCAGCAGTGGCCGCCGCGGTCTACTGGCTGCTGGCGGCATCCAGGGCCAGTAGTTTGCACTTTGTGTGGCTTTTCTCCTCCCCTACGGAGAGGCATGTGGGTGTCCTGCAGCCCCAGAGAGAACCAACACCCTGGGGACGCATCCTTCAGTGAGAGACCCAGATAAGGAATGGGGGCAAATCCAAAAAAAGAGGGACAGGACAGAGAATGCGCGGTGGTGGGGTGGTGGCAGGCAGGTGGTTATTCCCATTTTAGAGATGAGGAGACTGAGGCAGTCAGTTGGGTAACTAGCCCCCAGGGGTTAAGGTAAGTGGTTAAGTCAGTGATTACATGCTGGAGCCCAGTTGGAACCCAGTGTCTGGCCCACGGGGAGCACTGCAATGGTCTGTGAGAATCGATCACACGGGAATCACTACCTAGTTCACAGATGAGGAAACTGAGGCTTAGGGGTTTAACGTAACTTGCCTGAGGCCTGGCTGGATGGAACGCATGTGCGCCTGACTCAGGAGTCCAGACCCATCTCCTGGTTGGCTTCCCCATGACCCTGTGAAACTAGTGTTACCTAAGATTTCCCAAGACCAGTGGGATTCCACAGCTTGGAGGCAGGGTTGAGCCTGCTGGAATCCCAGTGCCGGCTCTCCCAGCCCCGGGCCGGCCCGTCTGACGTGCGGCTCTGTTTGCTTGAAGGCGGAAGGTGCTGAGCTTGTCTTCTGGAATTGACGAACCGGGTGCTCTCAAGTGGGACCTTGCTCTCTGCCTCCTCCTCGTCTGGCTGGTGTGTTTCTTCTGCATCTGGAAGGGCGTCAAGTCCACAGGCAAAGTGAGTTGTGCTCCCCTCCCCTCCTGCCTCATGGGGCCTGGCCCTCTGCAGGGTCGGCTCGGCTCCCGCGCCCCGGGGCCCTCCTGCTCGAAACTGGTCCTGATTCACCAGTTCTCCTAGCAAACCCGGAGCCCCCCTGGTTGCAGCATTTGCCTATTTCACGATGCAAATCTGCCCAGAGGGTCCTGATGGTTTGACAATCAGCCCGCAAGATTCCTGAAATGGAGTGGTCTGCTCTCCGAGCACCCACATCCCACTGGTACCCCATTAGGGAGTGGTGGGTTGTGTGGATGTTAGCAGATAACAAACCCTGAGATGCCACTGCTAAGTTAACTGGTAATGGTGTTGTTAGCTACCAACTGCTCACCAGCCACAGGGACCCTTGTGACCTCAGCATCCCCTGTCGACTCTTTAGAAATGTAGACCCATGGGCTGACCCCAGACCTGCAGAATCAGAAGCTGCATTTGAACACTTTTTCCCCAGATAATACAAGTGTGCACTGAGGTTTGAGAAGCAAAAACTTCTCAATTGGCATTTTTGCCGCTAAGTCAAATTAAGTGAATTATCCTAGGCCTTACATTTCAGCTGTTAACTAGGATGTTGGTTATTAAGGAGAGCTCTCACCAATCATTAAGTCGTTTGCTCATAACCGAAGTGCTGGCTGTTGCTGAAGTATCTGCTGCTGGTTAATATGTTACATAGTGACCAAGACCTTAGCTTTTGACAAAGGTAGAAGCTGAAAATTCGTGTCACCTTATTGATGGAGGTTTTAGGTGTAGCTGGTATATTGTCGATAATGAAACTGTTAGCCTGTCACTGAAAGATTACCTGTTGTCAGAGCCAGGTGATGGATGACCTGGTAAGCACAACACCAGCCAATATGATACCATAGTCATCCTGGTGGCGAAAGACCCCACAGAGGGTTCCCTTGGGCTCGCCGGGGTGAACCCAGGGCACTGCCTGAGCCACGGCGTAGGTGTTGGCTGGTCTACCTTACGTCCCCCCCGTCTGCCATCCCCCAAACCCCATCATTTGCATCTGCATCCGGGACAGTCTCTTAAGAGAAGCCCTCAAAGGTCAAAAGAGTTGAGTTAAGGTGGCGTTTGAAGGACAGTGATGGGCAGTGGGAGAAGGGACAGTCGCTGCAAGTTCTCCCCGGATGAAGGGTGTCTTAGGTAAAGTCACGATCTAAAGAGACAAGAGCTAAAGGGGGCGCATAACGTGGTGGAGGAAGACAGCTCTGTCACCAGGAAGGGCGCTTAGAGGCGTGGATCTGTCCGAAGTGAGGGGTAAGCCATTCAAAGGCCCAGAGGTGTGTCTGACCAGACCCCCGGGGAGCCCCTAGTCCGATGGAGGAGCTGATGTCTGCCAGGAACCGTGGGCCTCCCCCGAGACACGTGCAGGGGCAGGAGACCAGAGTCGAAACGAAATGGAGAGGGCACAGGGCTCTCCCTCGGCTGCTGATGGACGTGACTGGCTGGAGGTCCCCCTGCCACCCCCAGAGAAGAGGCTCCGGGCCCCCAGGGGCAGGTGTGGTCCCCAGAACAATAGCAGGGCTGGGGCCAGCCCCCGGGGAAGCCAGGACAAACACAGGGAGGATCCGAGGACTTCCTCGAGCTCCTCCGCAGCCGGGGCTGGCCATGACTTCCAGCCCTGGCCATAGACCAGGTTTGCAGCCGCCATGGGGGCCGGATGGCCTCATCCTGGCTATGGCCTTGCTCAGTGGCTGACCCCAGCGTGGCCGGGGGTGGGGAGGAGGGAGTGCCCAGGCCTGGGAGGCTCAAGACCCGAGTTCAGGTCACTCGGCCTCTCTGGATGCCAGTCCCCTTTTGTGTAACAGCATTCGTCCTTCTGAGGGTCTGACACTTGGCCCAGAGTTCACTGCTGCTCAATTCATCCAAGAAATTGTGATCGTGGTGCAAACGCTCTGCGCCTTGCTTGTGGGCCAGGCACCGTTCCCAGCTCTGATTATCAGTTCTTTTAATCTCCTGACGTCTGATGTATGCGTGGCTCCTACTCTGCTTTACAGAAGTGGTAAGAGGAGATGTCTTCGGGGAAACGATGGGGCAGAGAGGTTGACTTGTTCACGTCTGCATGGCTTGTCGGTAGCCCAGATGGCATTTGAGCTCAGGCAGCCCGGTGCCCAGCCTCGGGGCCCTGCATTCTCCCGCCTCCTGTAGCCGCCTGCTCTCACAGCACGTTAGGTTGCAGGGGGTGACAGGGATCCAGACCCTCCCACAGGAAGGGTGGCCCCATGAACCCCACCTGCAGTTCAAATCCCAGACGCAAGCACAGGCCAGCCTCTCCAGACCTGGTGTGGGGTCTCGGCTCTGTGCCCACAGCCGACGTGACCAGGGGCCAGTCCCTTCCCCCAGGAGCCTCAGTTTCCCTCTGTGTGAAATGAGTCGTGGTGCCCCCCCGCAAACACACACGAGGTGCTTGGGGCCTGCCAGGCCCTGGGTGCAGACCCACGGTCCTGGGCCTCGGGTGAGCGACACACGCTGCCCAGACGACCTCCCCAGAGGAAGCCCAGGGCGGCAGAGACCAGTGCATCCCCCTGGTGCCTGGCGGCCACCCTCTCCCCACCGTCCCCGGGGGCAGAGGAGGCGCTGGCTTTGTAAGTTTCCAGGGCACTTGGGCCACAGGGCTTTTGGGTCGCGGGCTCAGAGCAGCCACGGAGGTTTGCCAGCAAGAGTGGAAAAATACCGCATCCCGGTGCAGGGCCCCCGCCAGAGGCCCACTGGTGGCGGCTGGCAGAGTCGCTCCCACGGGGATCCCGAGAGTCACCAGGAGGCTGAGAGGATGGCGCTCAGGGGCTGGGCCTCGGCAGATCCTGCAAAACAAGGGTGTCCTGCCAGAGAGGCCGCTGCGGCAGCGTGAGCAGGTGGGCTGTGCTGCCCTGGGCTTGGGGAGAAAGCGTACACACACTGACACACACACGGAGACACACACTCAGACACAGACGTACATACAGACACAGACACACACACACACACTCAGACACACTCAGACACACACTCAGACACACACACAGACACAGACAGACGTACACAGAGACACACAGACACACACACACTCAGACACACAGAGACACACTCAGACACAGACGTACACACAGACACACACACATACACTCACAGACACATACTCAGACACACACACAGACACACACTCAGACACACACACACAGACACACAGAGACACACTCAGACAGAGACATACACAGAGACACACACAAAGACACACACACAGACACATACACACACAAAGACACATACTCAGACACAGACACACACGCAGAGACACACTCAGACACAGACGTACACACACATACTCACACACTCAGACACAGACACACATTCAGACACACACACATACACAGACACACACACAGAGACACACTCAGACACAGACACACACACACAGATACACACAGACACACACACAGATACACACAGACACTCACCCACTCAGACACAGACACACACAGACACACACTCAGACACAGACATACACACACACACTCACATACAGACACACACAGACACACAGATACATAGACACACTCAGAGACACACATGCACACACAAACACAGACACACAGATACACACAGACACTCAGACACAGAGACACATACTCAGACACACACACACACACACACACACACACACACACACGGGCAAGACACATAGAGACCTAGAGACACAGACACATAGACACACATACACACACACACACACACACACACACGCCAGCCGGCCTGGCCCTATCCTGCCTCTGCCACCAGCTGGCCCTGTCTCCTCATCTAGAAAGTGTAGGTGCCAGTGTGCTCCTTGCAGTCATGAGGATGGGTGCGTTATACAGCACCGGGCACACAGCAAGCGCTGCAGAAGTGCTAGGGAAACGAACGTGTGGAAACAAGGGAACCCACCCCCACCCCAGCCCTGGGAGGCGTCCTGTGTCCCTGACACAAAGCCCCCCGGTCCCCGCCCGCCTGCCCAGCCCAGGGCCCCCATGTGCTTTGGAGCGGCAGCCCTCTGCCCTCCGCCCTAGCCAGCCACTGTCGGCACCATTGTTCTTCGCGTGCGCCGGGGCCAGGGCCGGGGCCAGAGCAGCTTGCGGGCCGGCTGTCTTTCTTTCGCCCCTTCTGTGGCTTCCTGCCCGGCCCTGCCCTCCACGTATGCCCGCAGGGATGGCGGCTCCATCCAAGAACTGACTCCACCCGGGCTTCCCGCGGCAGCTAGGCAAGCTTTGGGGCTCTGTCCCCCTCCGCCTCTGTCCGTTATCTGGGTCCCAGGACTGCCCCATACTGTCCTGGAACCGTCCCCTCCCCCAGCGCCATGAACCTTCATCCTGTTCTCTGGGCCTCAGTTTCCACACCTGGAAAATGGGTGCATTGGCCATGTAGCGGCTCCCTCCCTGGTCCCCCGGCCTCCTCAGAAGGAGCTGGGGGCTCCGTGAGCTAGTCTCAGCGTTTCTGCTGGTCACCACAGACTTTGGCATGTCCTCCACCACGCACCAAGATGCTCTGTGCACAGTGGTGGTTTGAAGATGTCTGGGAGCCCCGCCCAGCCCGTTTGTCCCCCGTCAGCAAGACGGCCAGCACACACCAATCTGGGGAACGTGCTGAGCGTGGAGTGGGTTGCTGCTCAGGAGACCTAGCTCAGCCAGTGCCTGGCTGAAATAGCAGGATTTCACTGTCCGTGCCCCCGGGCACCTGCGAGCCCCACTCAGGCACATGCCCCCTCCTGAGGACTTCTTGTGCTGGAGTGAAAGTTGGGAAAATCCAATCTGTAAACGAAGGCCACAGGAGGTTTGAAGGCCCGTGCTTTGGGGACAGGCAGGGAGAGGAAGTAGGGCAGGGCCCTCGGGGATGGAAAGGCGTGGCCTGGGTCATCTGTGGTCCCCGCCTGGCGTTGACCTCACCCTGCCTGGGACGTGAGGCGCGACCCATCCTGGTTTCCTCTCCAGAAGTTCCCCGATGCTTCCTGCACAACTGCCCAGCCAACAAAAGACCCCCTTTTCTGCACGTCTGAGCAGCCACCTGCCTGGTGCTGTTCTGACCACGTTGTGAGCGTCATTCCGTTGCATCCTCGCCTGGCCCATCAGTGAGGGCCTTTTGTTTCTCTTATCCCCGTTTTACACGTGAGGCTGCAGGCCCAGAGAGGGTGGGCATCCTGCCCAAGGTCACAGGGCACATGGGGGGACGGAGCAAAGATTTGACCCCACACTCACCTGGTTCTGAACCACAAGTCACACTAACGTTGCCAACGTTTAGTCGCTCATTCGTGTCCGACTCCGAGACCTGGTGGACTGCCGCCCTCCAGGCCTCCCTGCGAACGTTAGCTGATCCCTACTACACGCTGTGGGCCAACCCCTGGGCATTCACCCGCGATCGTTTACTCGCTTATTGTGCGTTTCCCTTTTTCCACCCGCTGGAATGTCAGCTCCATGAGGGCAGGGACTGGTTCTCTGTATTTCCAGGGCCCCGTAAATATTTGCAGGATTCGAATGTCAGTAAGCGTGTGTGTGTGAGGTGGGTATTTGCTTTACAACCAGGTTGCCGGTGAGGCGCCTGCAGCCCATAGAGGGTGAGCAACACGCCCCCAGGTCCCTCAGCAAGGGCGGCACCGAGCCTGGCTCTGGAACGCCTGCCTCGGAGCAGATGCTGGGGCTTGACCAGCAGCAGGAGGGTCTGCTGAGTGGCTGAATGGCTCCCGTCCCCTGCAGGTCGTCTACTTCACGGCCACGTTCCCATTCGCTATGCTGCTGGTGCTGCTGGTCCGTGGGCTGACGCTGCCCGGCGCGGGCGCAGGCATCAAGTTCTATCTGTACCCCGACATCAGCCGCCTGGAGGACCCAGAGGTACCGCGGGGCAGCGTGGCCTCCCTATCCCCCACCCCCACCCCCGGGGCCAGCATGGGGGGAAGAAACCGAAGCCGTGCCCGTGCTTCTGGCCCAGATGGAGCTGGGGGGTACTCAGCCCTGGTACTTTTCCACTGGGCCCCGGCGGGTTGCTCTCGGTGCCCGCCAGCCGTCCTGGTGATGTGTATCTTTTCATGTTGAGGCCTCCCGAGGCGGGCCAATTATAGAGGCTGCTTTAGGCACGGCGCCAGGTAAGGCAGAGACGTCTCCAGAAGCTGGTCTCCTCCTCTGCCCACGGCAGCCTTGAGGCTGCATCATGGGGGCGCCCTGGGCTGCGGGCGGAGTTCAGAGTTGTGACCTCTTAGAAGGTCGGGGGGCAAACACTAACGGTCCCCCCACCCTACCAAGGCACTCAGCCACATGGCTGTGGGGGTCGGAGCTCTCACTGGCCCATTTTGGGACCTTTTGTCCCCAGGGTCCTCGGCCTTTAGCCTGTCCCCAAGGGCCTGTGCCACTTTGGGTCTCTTCCCCATGGTCCTCTCACCCAGGGTGGGAGGTGGGGGGTAAGGGCTCGGCCATCATCAGAGGACAGCTGGGAGACGGCTGGGCAGCTGTCAGGAGCTGCCCGCCGAAGGTTCTGGAGAACGGCTTTGCCTGCATCATCCATCTGGGAATTCCTCCCACTTCCAACTCGGGCGGGGGTCCCCAGACAATAGCAGTGACCATAAGGATAGCAGCCTTACCGTATGTCTGGCGCTGGGCTAAATTTAACTCTTTGAACCTGCAAAAAAAAAAAAAAAAAAAAGCGCTGTGGGGCAGGGGAGTGGTGCCCATGTTACAGGTGTGAAAACCGAGGCTCTGGGAGTCATATTTACTTGCCCACAATGATTCCATGGTTGGACTCCAGGTCCCTCTGCTTCAGAAGCAGGGCCTCTTAACCCTGATGCTCAGTGAACTGGGGTGGGGGGCTCTTAGACTTCTGGGGTTCTGCTTGCACCCTGGATTCCAGCATAGATGCTCCAATCGCGTGGAGAATCTGCACACCTCGAGGCGGGTTCCTTGGGACCCACGCCGCCGCCTCCAGGAAGCCGGCTCTGACGACCCTTCTTGTCTCTTCTTCGCCACCCTCCCCCCGCCCCCGCCCTCTTCCCAGGTATGGATCGATGCTGGGACCCAAATATTCTTCTCCTACGCCATCTGCCTGGGGGCCATGACCTCGCTGGGGAGCTACAACAAGTACAAGTACAATTCGTACAGGCAAGTGTTGCGCCAGCAGGCCTGGTGGGCCTTAGAAGTGATGATGTTTAAAGAAAAGAAAAAAAAGAGAAGTTAGGGAGCGTGGCTTCCTTGTGTTGTGAATTAACTTGCTCCCTGACATATGTGTAACATAGGGACTGTATGCTGCTGGGATGCCTGAACAGTGGTACCAGTTTTGTGTCTGGCTTCGCAATTTTTTCCATCCTGGGCTTCATGGCACAAGAGCAAGGGGTGGACATTGCTGATGTGGCTGAGTCAGGTATGGTGGTGTCGGTGGCAGTGGTGGTGGGCACTGCCACCTAGTGTGTGAGCTGAGTACTGCAGGCATGAAGCCAGACCCCCGCCCAGGGGACTTTGGGGGGGATGAGCCTGGTTTCTGAAATGAACCCCCACCCCACCCCCTTCTCGCACCATGATGTCCCCCAGGTTTCAAAGAGTTCAAAAGCTAAATTGGAAACATCGCCACTGCGGTTTTGCCCCAGGGACGGCAGAAACACGGGGGCTGGTCAAGTCGGGGAATAATCAGTGCTTCTCAAGGGGTCTTTCCCCCACACCACCCACTCCCTGTCCTTCCCTATAGCAAACTCCTGGTTCCAGCAACAGAAAGCACTTTCATAGCTCAGGGGCAGGGCAGCCACCCGTCGGCAGCCCGTCACCACCTTCTCAGCTTGGGTTTCTGTATTTTGCACTTTGCTCTAAGCGACCCCTTCCTTCATCCCACCACTGTCTCCTGTTTGACTGGGTCAGTCTCTGCCCTGTGTCAAGCACCCACCGTTTTTGCCCGGGCTGGGGAAAGACCGGGTGTGACAGGCCACCCTCTGGGACAGTGACAGGTTCAGTTTGGGGGTAGGTTGCGGGGACCCCCTCCACCCCTCGGGGGTGTGGGCTCCATGAGTGGGATGCCCCACTCAAGACAGCTGCAAGTGGAGATAGTCTTAGGGTCAGAGTCTGCAGAGCCTGGAGGCTGAGGCTCGGATCCTGGGGTTCCAGCAAGATAGTTCTGGAACCTGAGAAATGTGAGGGCTTCAGCCACCAGGACCCCAGAGCCTCAGAAGCCTAGGTGCCCAGTTCTAAGAGGTGCTCCCCATGAGCTCCAGGTCCTAGGCCTGTGGCTCTGAGCTGCAGGGCTTCTGTGTGGTGCTGAGAACCTCACTCCCAGGACCCCCGGGGTCCGCCTTTCCCGCTCCTCTGCCCTCCTCCCGTCCTGCCCAGGTCACCGAGAGGGCGGCTGTTGCTCCTGTACCCAGCCTGACCTCCCGACTTGCCAGGACCCCTCAGGGGTCACCGAGGGGCAGGTGAGGGCCCCGGGTTGAGGCTTCTCTCAGGGCCAAGAGGAGATCGCGAGGTGCCGACTGTCGGGGCCCAGACTGGAGTCCTTGCCCTTGCTGGAAACACAGGATGGTGTCCTGGTTCCGCAGCCGGAGCCCCTAGTACTGGGGCTTGGGGACCTCACCACCATGTATTCAGAGGTCAGCTCCACCCCTGCCACACAGAAGCTTGACAGCAAGGGCTGCTCAAGGTTGGATCTGTGGTGTCCTGGGCAGGGTGCCCACCAGAGGCTGGACAGGCCCCTCTCATGTGAGGAGGTGCCCCCTCCAGCCTCCCCATCCCCACCCTGCACGTATGTGACGGCCTCTGGCCCATGGTGTGTGAGCCTCTCAGAGCCCCAGGCCCCACTTCCCCCTACCCCAGCCCCCTCCTCCTATACCCGGTGCCGCAGGGCAGTCCTGGCAAGCCCGTGCTTCGGTCCCACGCTCCTCTGCCCTGTTCCAGGCCCCAGATCAGACGTTTAGACAGAATTTTCCTTCCCTGGGAGCCCCCAGAGGCAGGCCAGAGACTGAGGGACACAGGAAGTAGTTGCAGAAGTGCAGAAGCCATGACCATGTGGGAGTTTGGCAGAGCAACCGAGGGGAGACAGTTGACACCCCCTTTGCAAATGGCTTTTCTTCAGCTGAGGGCTTGCCAACCAATTGCGATTGGTGGGGAATGGCCAGGAGCGTGGAGGGAGTTGAGTGGTGGGAGGTAATCTGTCGGTACATGAAACAGATCCTTCTCTGCGGACAGCTAGGTACTGTAACCTACGTCTTCACCGTCAAGCTAAGTTGTGTCTTATTCCTGTCCACTTCAAAGACCTTGTCGTTTATTCCCCACGGTGATGTCTGAACAGCCGACACATCAAGGGTGATTATTTCGCTAATAAGCTTTTTAACAAGCGCCATATTGAGCGAAGTGCATTGGAACAAGATAATCATTTAGCCACGAGGCGTGGACATTGCGAATGAAGTGTAGCATGGGCGTCTCTGCTGCCTCAGGGGCTCCAGCGGCTGCCACGTCCCCTGCCCTCTCTCTTCAGTGCCCTTGCTTTCCGAGAAGGATGCTCACACCCTCTCCCCGAGGCTGGCTCGAGAAAGGCAACACACTGAGATACAGAAGTAGCTGTTGAGAAGCTTCGGGGCCCAGCGGGCGGGCGGGGGTGGGCTGGGGTGGGGGCCCCATTTTACATCTGTCTCGCCGCTGCTGGGTTGACGCCCTCCCAGTGCCGCCTACGGTCAGGCCGGAGCTGACGTGGGGGTCCCAGGGGGCCCCTGCCCCGTGGAGACGAGGGTCCTACTGCAGCTAGGGCTTTGGGGCTGGGACGAGCGCCCTTGCACCCCTCCTGGGGGTTTTCCACTATCGCCTCCGAGGACACGGTCACAGTCATGGTTGGACGTTGCTCACATCGGGGTGGACTCTGGACATAAAGCGACTCACCCTCACCGCCACGCGTGTGGTCAATGCCGTGCGATGTGGTTTCTGGCTGCAATTCATTTCAAAGTCATGTTTTTCTTTCGTAGACCATTCATTTTGTTCCCAACCCTGTTTTACTGTTTTAAATATCCTGACCTCCAGCCCTGTTTGTTTCACATTTCTTGACTTTTTTTTTTTGTTGTGGATTTTACTTTAAATTTTTTCTTTAGCCCAAGCCCTTCTCTCTTTTGTGGCTCCTGACCCTCTGGGGGACCCACAGGTCTCGGTTACAACTCAGCCCTTCCCCCGGTTGTCTTCTCTGAGGCCCAGCTGGAGGCGGGAGGGGATGTTTGCAATTGGACGCACCCCCAGAGCTGGTGGGAATTCTCCCTGCATGTATGTCAGAGCACCCCCTGGAGACCAGAGTCCTTTGCCAAGGAAGTGGCCCCAGCACCCGATAATCTGAGCAGGAGAAGCCTCCTTGGGGTTCACTTATGGGAGCCTGCCCCCACCCCTGCGGGGAGACCGCCCCCTGAGGGCACGTGGTGATGTGGAGAGAGGAGGTGCTAGGCGGAGGACTGCACAGCGGCCAAGGGGCTGCCCGCCTGGGGGTCTTACCCTGCTCACTCCTCCCTCAGCTTTGGGCCTCGGCTGTCACGGTGCTCGGGTGAGTGCACAGATGCACCCCGAAGACACGTGGGCCCCGCAGGGCATGTTTCCGAGTTCTTTTTTCTGGCCACGCGTTCATTGTTTCAGTGGAAAGCTTTTCTCTGCAAAAGGGATTGGTGGTCAGATAACCGGAGCGCTCCCTGGTTTTGCTTCCTTCCAGCAAACACTGGTGCGGGTATCTGGTTTTCGGGGGAGGAGCCCCTCCTTTCCCCAGCTGGCAGACCGAGTCCCAGCTCGGTCCTGTCTCCCACCCCCATAACCGGTGTCCACTCGGAACGTGGCGCCTGAGAAGGCCAGCGGTGCTGCTGCGTAGGAGACAGATGCTAAAACGGGCCCCCGCCTGAGCCCCGGCGCGTCCCACCCCGAGTGAGAACAGGCCTGGTCTCTCACCCCAGGCGGGCCCCTGCGTCGGGGACTGGGGAGACCCGCCCCAGACCCCGAGTGTCTTGTGTGGCTCCGGGGCTCGGGGCAACTCGGGCACTGATGACCCCTCTGCCCGCCCCCCCATCTTCTCTCCCCTTAGGTCCTGGCCTGGCCTTCATCGCCTACCCGAAAGCCGTGACGATGATGCCGCTGCCCACGTTTTGGTCCATCCTTTTCTTCATTATGCTTCTCTTGCTTGGACTGGATAGCCAGGTACGTGCAGGGTGAGGGGATGGTCCCCAGGTGGGTCTGCCCCTGGTCGAGGGAGGAAAGGCTCCCCCTCCTCAGACACCTGGTTCTGGCAGAGCCTCCCTCTGTGCTGTGATGAGCTGGTTGCAACCCCCAACACACACACACACACACACACACACAGCACCTCACGTCACACCTGCAGCAGCTGCAGCCAGCGAGGGTTCCTGGACCCCGGGGGAGGGAACGGCCCAGGGCGGCAGCAGGACGTCATCTGCACCAAAGCTCAAGCCTTTGACCTCAGCAGGGGAGAGAGAGACAGCCTTGGGTGTGGGCCCAGGGGTATAAGGAGAAGGGCGAGACCACAGTTGGTGGCACGCGCCGTGGGGCACGTGCCGTGGAGCACGGAGCCCCCAGGCAGGCCCCGGCGGGACCCAGCACACGGGCCGTTCAGGCAGGTGCCCGACACGGCTGTCTGGGGCGCGAGTGGCCACTGACAGTCCTGAGTGTGGCCACGGAAGCTGGTACCAGGCTGTGCTTGCCACCTCCTGGGGCACGTGGGTCAGCGAGCTTGACCCCCACAGGGAAACCGAGCCCCCAGAGCCTCACTTAACCACCCCCCTGCCCTCCCCACACAAGCAGGAACCCCGCTACCCTGTCGTCATTCCCTGCACCTCTTAACCCCCATGTCCCAGCCCTCCAGGGCTTGAGCCTCCCCTTCCCCGGGATGTGTCCGTGTGCGTCAGCTGGGGCTGCATCTGCCTTTGGAGTAACTCAGTTCCCAGGCCCACTTGCCCCCACAGTGTTGCTTTGTTGAACACGTTTCCTCCACCCTCGCCTCAGTTTCCTCATCCGGTAAATGGGTATGATTGAATCTTCGTTGCCTTACGAGAAACGCTGGGCCCACTTCCTGATAGGAAGCAGTGCCCGGAGAACATTAGAGCAAGCCCCTGGGACAACTTTCCCTGGAAATAGGCATGTTTTTGCTGAGGCCTTCTCAAGAACACAGGTGTGGCTCCAAGAGGGGGCAGTTAGGATGTGCAGGGCGGGCTAGTCCTGTGCCCAGGGCAACCCAGGGGCCTCCATCCGAGGTCAGTCACTGAAAGGCAGCCTCATGTGCCAGCGGGGGGTCCGGATGCCTCACAAAAGTCTGGTCAGCTGGGACCCTGCAAGCAGTGGGGGCTGCACCCCTTCAGGAGAGAGCTTTGCCCACCATCCATCTCCCAGGCAGCGGCCTCAAAGCCAGTGAACAGATGGGCCCTCGGGGACTCAGGACCTGGGAGGTGGGAAGTCTCAGAAGGTCAGGCAGGGGAGAGAGGGCGGTCTGCTAGCAAGGTCCACAGCAGAGCAGAGGGTTTGCCAGAAAGAAGACCAGGATTAGCAGATAAGACAGAAGGAAAACAGGTGGGAGACGGGAAACAAAAATAGCTTGAGCGGTTGTTGATGAACTTGAGCTGTGTAAACAGCAAGAGGACTCCATCCATCATCACCCTGGTTAATGAGCTTGGCCTTCCGAGGCCCCCGGCAGCCAGCTTTTATAACCTCTTCCAGAGCTCTTAGCAAAACCCAAAAAAGAAAACAGAAAGAGGTTAATAAATGACAAAGCAGGCCATCTCCAGACTGGCCTCTTGGGCGGTGGAAGGGGCATGGGTGGTTATTTGTTAGATTCCCCTGGGAGGCGGGTTGGGCCTGGTGGAGGCTGTGCGCCTCGGAGCCAGGCCCCCCAGGCCCTTCACTTCGGGAAGCCTGAAGCTCTCCAGGGCAGCGTCTCCCTGAGCTAGCTCTTCTGGTTCAGAGCATGGAGCTCGCAGCAGCGAACAACCTGCCTAACTGACGCACCGGGAAGGGGCGTGGTGGGATTTGAGCCCTGGGATCCCTCTGCTGCACCTGTGTGAACTCGGGGACGTGGGGGAAGGTTTTATAAATACACCAGCACCGTGGGGGAAGGATTTATCGATACACCAGCACCGTAGGGGAAGGTTTTATCGATACACCAGCACCGTGGGGGAAGGTTTTATAGATACACCAGCACCGTGGGGGAAGGTTTTATAGATACACCAGCACCAGCCGCGATAAGGGCCCTACCCTGTGAGGTGTCCACTGGGACCAGGCTTCACGTGTCATGTGTGGGAAAATCCCATAACGTGAAATTGACCCTCTTAGCCATGTTTAGGGTTTCCCCAGCGGCTCAGAGGTAAAGAACCTACCTGCAAAGGAGGAGACGCTGGTTTGATCTCCGCGTCGGGAAGATTGTCTGAAGAAGGGAATGGCAAACCCCTCCAGTATTCTTGCCTGGAAAAAATCCCATTGGACAGAGGAGACTGGCAGGCTACAGTCCATAGGGTCGCAAAGATTCGGACACGACTGAGCGACTGAGCACCCATTTCTAAGTGTGTGTTCAGTGCATTAAGGACACTCACGTTGTCGTAGCCGTCACCAGCATCATCTCCAGAGCTTTCTCATCTTCCCAAACGGAAGTCTGTCCCCACCAAAACCCCCTTTTCCTCCCGCCGCCACCTGGCTTTTAAGCATCAGCAGGATGCTCTCACGTTATAGCGAAGGAAGCGGAGGCTCTGAGAAGGCAGGGCTGTGTCCCTATTAAGTGAGTCAGGTCTGGAGAGGTTGGTGGAGGGGGCGTGGTGCCCCCCAGGGCCGCAGCGGACTCAGCAAAGAGGGGCTTGTGCCGGTATTGGCCCTGACTCTCAGTGACCCTGGATCTGCCGTCTTTGATTTTCGAATCTCAAAAAGGGAAAGAACCTTTGTCTCTGACTCCTTTACAAGGTTCATGTCAGAGCTGCCGGTCTGCTCTAGTTCACTGGCAGTTTAGACTCAGCACCCCTTTGGCTGAGGCATCAATCAGAGGTCTAAGGACCTGCCCCCTGTTCTCTTGGGACCCCTTCCAAGAGCTTCTTGGTCATTGTTTCTCTGAACTCCCGGACCCTTTGAGCTCACGGGCGGGACCTGCTCCCGTGTTCCCTAATTCTCCCGTGATGCTTCCAGAGAAGCCAGTGGTTGGCCGTGTCTTGTAGGAAGGCTGTGGAAGCAAACCTCCCAGTGTCCCAGAGGAAAGAGCTAATGGGTTGAGGTTTTAGCGTTTGGATGTCAAGTGGACTCTGATGGCCTCAGAGGGCGTGTTGGCTGGCCTAGCCGTTTGGCTGTGGCAACTCCAATTAAAATGCATCAGCGTGCCCTTTCACCCCAGACTATACCTCTAGACTACTGGGCTGCGGATGGCGGTGCCTACAGACAGAAGTGGTCCTGCCCAGGTCGGCCGCCACGGGGGCTGGAATCCGTCTGTGGGGCACCTTCACTTGAGGTCGTGAAGCCACAAAGATCCTTGTGATACACATCCACAGGATGGGGTTAACGCCCCCGTCTGAGAGCCGAGACGGCTCCGTGGACCGATGTGGAATGTCCCCCACCCCGGGATAAATCGTTAGGTGCAACAATGGGAAGGTTTAGAAAGACGGAGGGTCACCGTCGAAGGTTATCTATGGACGGGCCTTTCCATCACCTTTGGGAGCCCAGGGATGAGTTCCGGGGGTCGCAGGCAGCACTGGTCTCACGCACATGGGCCTGTGGGTGTGCACGCAATGTGTTCGGAATCCTCCCGTGGAGCCCACGGTCCCTGCAGGGTTAAAGACCACCGAGTGTCTTCAGTCTGGGAACTGAAGCCCAGACCTGCCTGGGTCACCACCCACAGGTTGCGTGCTGCTGTGTACCTGGCCTGGCTGGGTGTCCAAGGCCCAGAAATACGGGTGCACCACCTTCGGCTTCCAGGAAAACCCAGACCCAAGTGGGAGGTTGCCTGCGTTGACACACCAGCCAGCAAGTGTGCCGGGAGGAGGGGCCTCAGGGGCATAGACTATCTGGAGAGCCGTGCGGAGCCCCCCAAGCCTGACCCAAGGGGCAGGACACAACACACGGAGCCCCTCCATGCCGTGGACATGACCCTGCCCCTCTCTGAGCCGAGGGGTGCTGGCCTGTTGCTCATGGCTCTCCTTCCCTCCCCAGTTTGTGGAAGTGGAAGGACAGATCACGTCCTTGGTTGACCTGCATCCATCCTTGCTAAGGAAGGGCTTCCACCGGGAAATCTTCATCGCCTCCATATGCTGCGTCAGCTACCTGCTGGGGCTGACCATGGTGACGGAGGTAGGTGGCTCCTGCCTGGCATGAGGGGACCACACGGCCTCCCTGCTGCCCCACTCAGCGGCTGGGTGAGATGGCCCGGCGGACTGAGCTCGTCCCTCCTTTGGGGGTCCCACCCCACCCAGGGGCAGCAGGAGGTGACTCACGACCCCGCTGTCCAGCCAGATGCCCCGCCCCACTTCCCTGTTACCCTGGCAACACCGTGGCCACCTGCTGCCCCCCGGCCCTCCTCCTCCCGAGAAGGGAAGGGGCACTCTGGCTGAAATCCCCTTTGACAGCAGCTCCATCCCCACCACTGTGGGCAGTAGCCCTACTCCGGGGCCTGCAGGGAGCCGAGATGTGAGCCTAGCCATGGCTGCGGGCTCATCTCCCCAGTGCTCACCACCCATCTCTCCTTACTCTCCAGCACAAGGTTACATTCAACCCCCAGGTCAGGGTTTCACGTCCCCAGTCTTCCTTCCCGGAACTCTAAATGCGTTTCTCAAAGTGTCCGTAAGAAACACCCCCTGAAAGGCAGATCACAGGTTCACACGCCGAACAGCTTGGTCTCACTGAAGTCTTCTCTGTTGGCCACTGGGGGTTTTAAGCCCCTCCGTTGGAAACAGGCTTCAGCGAACCCATTCATTTTTGTGCTAGGAAAGACATGTTTTGCTTCCGTTTCTTTCTGTATGTGTCTTTTTAAATTAAGTTTTTACTTTTTGAATTAAATTATATTTGTCATGCCTGGAAAATCCCATAGATGGAGGAGCCTGTAGGCTGCAGTCTATGGGGTTGCAAAGAGTTGGACACGACTGAGCAACTTCATTTTCTAAGCATCTTTTAACACAGTTATCTGGTCCTCACGGCCTCTGCCCAATTTCCACCCCCCAACCTTGGGCTTTCTATTTCTTGTTGACAGACCAGAACTCTTTATATCTGGAGGGACTTAGAGGTCAAATAGCAAGTTCTCCTCCTCTGGCTTTCTCTCCGCAGGGTGGCATGTACGTGTTTCAGCTCTTTGACTACTATGCAGCCAGCGGTGTCTGCCTTTTGTGGGTGGCGTTCTTTGAATGTTTTGCTATTGCCTGGATATATGGTGAGTTTGCCTACTTTTCTCAAGTCTCCCCTTTGGGCTTCTTTCTTTAGAAGCTCCAGAAACAGAATTCTCGTGGGAATTTCATTTTGAGTCAAACACAAAGGCCGTTCCCTGCCTGGACCCTTCCTGTCCAGGCTCCCCTTTTCACCACAAATATGACTGTAGCCATGTGGAAGCTTCTCCCCAGGCTGAAGGTTCAAGGTGTGACCGGATGCCTTGACAAACACAGAGCTTGGCCTTGCAGGGGTCTGTCTTTGATGAACCACCCCTGGAGTCCAGGAATGGTCCATTCCTACCTTTTCGAGTCCTTGGGATGGCCACAGCAGGATTTGGGACTCTGCCTGAGGTGGCCGGTATCTACCCAGTGACCTGTGAATTTCAGATCCTTTCAGATAAACGTGTGCTGGGTCTGTGCAGTGTGGAGGTGCACACACCTGGTGAGGCCCTGGAGACACCCCTCCTCCTCGACCCACCCCAACCCCATGGCCCTTGAGCCCCTGCTTTGAGGTTCTCAGGGCGGATGCCATGTCTGGGACGCCAGATCACCGTCCGTCTGCCTATGACTCTTGCAGGCAGCGATAACTTCTACGACGGTATTGAGGACATGATCGGCTACCGGCCCGGGCCCTGGATGAAGTACTGCTGGGCCGTGGTCACCCCGCTTCTCTGTACTGTGAGTGTCTTTCCACGCGGCCGTGGGCAGCCGTCCCTATCCCAGGGCTCGACAGTTTCACCCGCCCACTCATTGGGAATTTGGCGTCAGCTCAGTGCTGGCCTCCAATAAACCCATGTCAGCAGGGCCTCAGGGCAGGGGCCAGGCTGCCACTGTCTGCTCAGACCACGGGGAGCTCAGGGGGTAGACTGTCCCCCGTGTTTAGGAACCGGGTGCCAGGGGATCCCCCCAGGGATCTCTGTCTCCAGGCCACTGTGTCCCTTTCTGTGGGGCCCCCGTGTCCCCATCTGTTAAACAAGAAGGCCAACCGATGTGGGGCTGAGAAGCAGTGACTGCATAGGCCGTCACTTTGCCCCCGAGAGCGGCCGTGCCCTCTTTTCACCTGAGCTCCAAACTGCCCCTCACAAAATGCCAGCCACTGTAGCAGCCAGCGGGCTTCCCAGATGGTGCCAGGGGTAAAGAACCCGCCTGCCAACGCAGGAGACGTAAGAGATGTGGGTTCGATTTTCCCCTGGGTCGGGAAAATCCCCTGGAGGAGGGCACAGCCACCCACTCCAGCATCCTTGCCTGGAGACTCCCCGTGGACAGAGGAGCCTGGCGGGCTGCAGCCCGTGGGGTCGCACAGAGTCAGGTGCAAGTGAAGCGACTTGGCACCTGGGCATATGTGCACACGTGCGTGTTTGCGGTTCATCCTAAGGGCACCCTGAGGGTCCTGCCCAGCTCCCCCTGGGTGGTTAGGGGCACGGCAGGCGGTCTCTCTACCACTCGAGCCATGTGGGCAGCCTGGATGCAGAGAAGATGCGGGAAGGCGGTCCCATGGGCGGGAGCAGCCTGCGCAGAGGTCCCAGGGGGCGCAGGGTGCAGGGGGCTGAGACGCTGGGAGGAATCAGGGGAGCCGAAGCGTAGCCGTGCAGGGGGCAGTGGGCAGGGGGCCGGGCATTGCTGGCCAGAGGAGGGGCTTGCATCTGGAAGGCGCTGGGGAGCGGCAGGGGGTTCTGAGCAGGGCCACTGCTCCATCAGCAGAGGGGGAAGAGTGTGGGCCCCTCGGGTGGGCTCCACCCTGAGCCCAGAAGCCCCTGACCACCGCTTATCTCTCCACAGGGATGTTTTATCTTCTCTCTTGTCAAGTATGTACCCCTGACCTACAACAAAGTCTACACGTACCCTAACTGGGCCATCGGGCTGGGCTGGTGCCTGGCCCTCTCCTCCATGGTGTGTGTTCCACTGGTCATGGTCGTCCGCCTCGGCCAGACCGAAGGGCCGCTCCTCGTGGTAAGCACCCAGGGCCCCCCAGCCTGGGGGATTTGGGCCGGGGCAGGATGCCGAAGGCCAGCCAGCTGGCAGTTTGCCATGTGACCTGGGGCGCCGCGCTGGCCGTCTCTGAGCCCCAGGCCCCTCCCTGGCCCTGGGGCGCGGCCGAAGCTGCGGGCAGGAGATTGCACGGTGGGAAGATGGGGCAGCAGCGGCACCTTTAGGGCCCAGGCAGTGGGCCAGGGGGCAGCGGCTTCAGATGCTAAGAGGAGAGCCAGGGCTTCACCCCCAGAGCAGGGGGGCCGGGCTGTTTCTGAGACAAGAGCTGGGGGGAGGGCTGAGCCCAGCGCACGTTGGTGTCCCCCTTCCCAGACCGGTGGCCCCGATTGCTGCCGGACCCTCGGAAAGAAGCCACCTCTGCACCGCGCAGAAGCTCTGGCTGCGGGGTCTCTGCCCCTGCGAGCCTCCTCCCTCCACTCCCCCACCCACCCCCCGGATCCTGCCGCCATCCTCTCTGAAATTCCTCCAACAGTCCTGGAGATTGCAGGCCCTGGCTCTTTCCAAGAAATCCTTTTCTTAGACTTTCCCTTAACCTTTGGGCTTGGGCTGGCTCCAGGACGGCCCTGTTTTGTTCTGGGCTGTTTTTATTGTTATTCTCTTAAAAATCTGGAGCCAGGATGTCCGGGGGCCCTGGCTCCCTCCTGGGCTGGGCAGTTTCCTTGTGGGCAGGGGACTGGTTGTGGGGGGAGATGTCGTTGGTCGGGGACAGGCCTTCCCGAGACAGAGGAAGTAGGCAGGGGTGTGCCAGGGAGGAAGCCATGAGGCTGGGGTCTGTCTGGGCCAGGAAAGCCTCTGGGGTGTTCCTGCCGCACTGGGTCCATTGTGTTTCCTCAGGCCACAAGGAAGGACCCCAGGATTCAGCCAGAATGCTGAATAGCCCTCTCACTTATCAAAGCACTGACATAATGTGCCTGGGACAGATCCAGCTCCTCCCCCAGGAATTTCCAGGAATTTCTCTTGCCACCCAGAGGCTGAAGGGTTATTTGGAGGCATTGGATGGCATGCTGAGTGCTCAGTGCTCATAGCCGCCCGAAGAGATCACTGCCTTCTGTCCCTTGGAAGCCTAATTTTAAAATCCTGCTCCATCTCAAGTTTAGAGGTTTGGGCAGAGCGGGGTTGGTGTTGAGAAGGAATTCGAGTCCACCCCCCAGGTCACATCCGATCCTCACCCCGCAGACCCGACCTGACTGTTCCCCGAAGCCCCCTCCTCTGAAGGCAGCCGGCCGCCACCCACCCGTGTTGGCCTCCAATATGGTTCCTCCCAGGCCCAGGCAGCCGTCCAGCTGGGGTGTGGGGGGACCAGGGGCGGGGGCTCAGGCACCATCCCAGGAGGTGGTCAGGCTCCCAGTTCTGGCACGCCCTCCCACCCCGGGTTATCAAAAAGACGTGGGCCTCAGCTTGCCAAATCTTGTGGTTTTTAAAGAGCAGGTGGAAATCTGGATTTTCAAATGAAATATTGTAGCTTTCACCAAGCAGCTTTTGAGCCTTGTTGTAAACCTGTAGTGAACGTGGATGCCGAGACGGAGGGTTTCCTGTTAACCCCCGCTTCCTCTTGAAGCCTCTGAATGGCCACCTGGCAGGAGGTGGGCTGGGTGGTGGGAGCCCTGGGTCAAGTCTCAGCTCTGCTTTGGTGTTCTGGGTGCCCTGAGAGGGGCTTTTTTTCCCCCTCACCCATCCCGTGATCAGGCAACCTGGGGAAGGACCAGCTGCCCTGCGTCAGGTGGTGGTCCAGCCTCTGGCCTCTGATGGGCAGGGCAGTGCAGACACAGGCAGCACGGTCTCCAGGCCCCCAGTGGGGATGTGGAGAGGGCAGGACCTGTAGCTTGTAGAGATGAGGGAGTTTGGGAAGGAGCCATGGGGGGCTCAAGAGAGTCATCCAGCCTCGGGCATACAAACTGCAGAAACCCCACTGCTTTGCAAGTCAGGGAGATAGCAGGGACAAGAATCCCGAGGAGGCATATTTCAGCTCTATGGGGGAAAGAGTGTGGAGGCATGAGTCCCCTGGTGCTCAGGTATGTAAAGCAGGACTTGGCCGAAGAAGCTACCCGCTGGGAGCTCTGCCCTCGTTCAGGGCCTGGGGCACCTTGGTTCAAGGCCGCTGTTTGCCAGTGGATAAAAAATGGGAGATCCAGAGAGGGCAGGGGTTTGGCGAAGGTCAAGCACACCGGCAGGACGCGGGGTGAAGAGGGAAACCGCAGGGCCTGACCTGTCTCCCCACACCTGCCCGCTTCCTTCCGCAGAGACTCAAGTACCTGCTGACCCCGAGGGAACCCAACCGCTGGGCCGTGGAGCGCGAGGGGGCCATGCCCTACAGCTCCCGCATGGCCGTCAACAACACGCTCAGGAAACCCACGCACATCATCGTGGAGACCATGATGTGAGCTCTCTCCGGTGGACAGGCTGCTCTCCTGCTGTTTACTAACATTAGATTCTCGTAGGACCAGGTTTACAGAGCTTTATATTTGCACTAGGGTTTTGTTTATTTTTTCAATTGTCACAGAAAATGTTACTCTGTGTGTGTGTGTGTGTGTGTGTGAGCGTGTGCACGTGTGTGTGTGCGTGTGCGGTGTTGTGTGTATATGTACTTCCTTTTGATTTGGAGATGTTTTTTACAAAAAAAGCAAACCCACGGGCAGCTGTCCGGGGCAAGGCAGAACTTTCATACGGAATTAGATGTATTTTATGGGGACTTGGTAAAACTTTCTTTGTATTTTTTTTACATGTAACTACGTAGACACGTAGAGATTGTCAGACACTTTTACCACTTGAATAGATCTTGCCAGCAAGAGATCTCATTTTTAAAAGCAGTTCTTCGGTGCTTGTGCAGCTGGCAGAAGGTTCTGCCCCCCACGCCCCACCAGAACACTGGGTGGAATTTTAAAGGTGTCGTACCTGCAGACCTGGTTCAAGTGAAGCAAACAGCTGTCTGGCCAGACCCAGGGGGCTGGAGAGAGGAAGGCGCCTTGTGACGGTTGTCTTAGCCAACAAGAGAGATGCCCAAGCCATAAACCAACCCCTCAAGTAAAGGGACCTGCTCAGCATCCACAGAGGAGGCCCAGCGGCGAACGTCTGATGCTGAGAGCGCCGGGAGCCCCTGCATCGGGAGGCTCCCTTTTATTTCAGGATTGAAGGTGGACAATCAGGGCGAGAGGGAGAGGCATCCTTCCCCAGGGCGTCCCCTGGAGCGAGTGGAGGCTGGCCCCGCAGGAACTGCGGGTCTCAAGGCTCCAGACCTCACACGGATGGGTCTGTTGCCTTAGAAGGGGGCTCCTATCAGCTTGCGGCCGACCCCCCAGCTGGCATCTCTCGAAGCTACCTGTAGGAGAAGCGTGATGTATTTGGTGAGGGGTATGGGGTGAGCCAGCGGACCGAAGGATGTGCGCCCAGGTGCCTGGGAGGGGGCCTGGTGTCAGGGGAGGGGGTGCTCCTCCCCTCCTCTCTCTACCCTCAGCTCATCCTCATCTCCCAGAGGCTCTTGTTGAAGAGCCCGGCCCAGGGCCACCCTGGCGCCTAGCAGGGAGTGCCAGGAGCAAGCTGTTATTGGGGCGAGGTGCTCCCCAAACTCCCCTGCGAGCTCAGGCACAGGTGCGACCCCCGCGGGTCACCTGAGTAAGGTAGCGCTAAGGTAGTGCCTTCTCCCCCTCCCCTGCAGAAGCTGGGGTCAGGCATGCAGTAGGTGGGGACCGTGGCAGAAGCTGAGTCAGGGCAGACACCCTCAAACGGGCGCCCCTCTCTGAACCAGGACAAAAGGCACCCCACCTTTAGAATCCTGCCCAGCCCGCATCTGGACCTAAACTGTGCCATTTAAACAGACACTTCCAAGCCCAGAGTCTAAAGTAAACCAGAACAGCATCACGCACGAAGGGCAGGGATCACCTCGGGGGCTGTGGGGTGCGCCGTCCAGCTCAGCGTTCAGAGCAGGGGCTCTATGAAACCTGGGACCCCCCCCTCCCCAACCCCGGGCAGGGCTGGGGCCTCTGGTGTCGCCCTCCCAGGGGGCAGAGGGGACTCTGAGCCTCCCATCTTTGGCATGTGGTCGCAGTGCCCTGTCTCCACGGTGTATACTCTGCCCAACAGCACTCTATCCTGTTCCAAACCCTCGGCAAGTCTGCGTTCCCATCTCACTGTGTGTTTATGGTTGCCACCGTGTCTGAGTCCATGGTGTGGTTTTTGTTTTTTCCCAGTTTTATCGAGTAGCAGTGTAATCTCTTCTCCTGTGTCTTATGGAACCTTAGTAAACTAACCACTGTCAGAGACTGGGGACGGGTCACGTGCAGGGGCTTGGGGGCCTCGGACCCCGGCGAAAGGCCACAGCGGTTCGGGATGGTTGGCAAATCGCAACATTCTGGAAATGGCCCGAAAAAGGCCCCTTCTTCTACGATTCCCAGACCAAATTCTAGACCAAAGACCCACGCAGGCCAAGTCCCCAGGCCCTGCCTGGAAGGAAGGTCAGCCACTCTCCCAAACCAGGTCCAGGGCACCTGGCCCCAGTCGCGAGCTTCCTGCCTGACCCCCTAGCTCTTGTGTATCCGTAGAACTCAGCTCTGTGAGTACCTTGTGTAATGAGGTGTGACTCTGATGTCTCCGCATAAAGGAAACTTGTCATTGGAGCTCACGAGGCTGGTTCACCTGTCTCTGGGCAGCCCCCTTCACCCCCACCCATGCTCTAACTGGGACGGAATTCTGATGTTTGCAGCCAGATCTGGAAGGGAGGCAAGAGGGAGGCTTACAGGATGTTTCCTGGGGTGCAGAAATGGGGAAGGGCCCCAGGACAGTCTTACCTGGGGAGATGCTCCGTGGAGCTGGGCCTGCCTGGGCCCTGTTCATTGCTGCGGTCCCCAGTGATGGAAGGGCTTCCTGGGTCTCCCAGTCAGCACCCTCATTGGCAAAGGGGCATGTTCACCTTGAAGACCAAAGACCAGCCTTACGGCAAAGGGCATGCTCCATCCCCAGAGTCCGGGGACCCTGTGAGTGTCCTCAGGGGCCAGCTGGACCCGAAGCTGCAGTTCAGTGGGACAGGCAGCCCCGGCCCCCGTGGCCCCCCACCCAGCAGGCCTCTGGGAGCCAGGCGTTGGGAGCCTGGGATGCAGGAGATGGCAGGATCTAGCCTGAGGCCACGTGGGACATTCACAGCCATCACAGAGCAGCCTTGGATGGTTTCTGGGCCCTGGGCAGTTCCCTCTGTAAAGCCTCTGGTCCCACATTCTCACCCCAGGTCCCCCAGACGGTGGAGGAGGGCAGTGTAAGGGGAGAGGGGTTTCTACTCAGCCTGGCCCAGAGTGTCCCCATGTCCCCAGGTGGCATACAGCCGTCAGGGGCACAGCCAGCATCTCCCAGCCCTACCCACCCCCCCACCATCCCTCCCCACCCCCGGGCCTCAGAGACTGGCCAGGAAAGAATCCAAGGGAACCCCCTTGAGGTGGCCAGAGGTCCCATCCAGCCCTCAGACCCAAGGTCAGGGGGGCCAGGCCGTCTGTGTGGACGCCGTGAATATCACTGTGCAAAAAACCCAACAAGCACAATACAGCAAAGCTCAGGCATCAAAACTCGGAGAGGGGCGTGGACACCAGCAGCCAGGAGCAGCCTTGGTCCCCGGAGGGTCGCCCTCTCCAGGGGTGTCGCTTCAGACACCTTCTGCTGCGTTCCCTGGGCCAGGGGGGCTGCTGAAGCATCTTATTATATATGTGACTTCAAATTGAGGTGTCCGTTTCATTTTTTTTTTTTTTACCCAATTAATTTTCAAATCCCTAGCAACTGTGACTGTATTTAGCACAAGAGAAAGCTGAGAACGTGGGTCCTTGCCTCCTTCCAGAAATGTCTGGTTCATCAGGACTTTTTTGAAACTTCAAACTATTTTTAAGATATTTTAAACTTTTGTAAAAAAAAAAAAATATATCAAGCAACAAGAGACTCTTCTGAGGAGCATTTGTATTTGAATAAGATCCTTGGTGTGTAATTCAGTCTCGCTGTATACAAGCTTTTGTGTATAAATGTTTTCTGATACGAACCCCTGTATTTTGCAGGGTGTTTCTTTTCCTCTTTGGCTTTTTAGATAAATATGTATATCGATATTTTAAATTCATCTTTGCTTTTTTTTTTTTAGAGGAGTTTGTAATCACCTTATAACATGAAAATAAAATTTCCTTTTAAAATCCGAAACGTGTGGGTTCCACTCTGATGCAGCCATTTCTCTGTATGTTTAGCAAGCTCTTTACCTTTTACAGAGGGCTTTCAGCCCTGCCCCAGGGACATTCCTCAGAGCGTGGTGTTATTCGCTCAGGTTGGAGACACTGAGGTGAATGTCATGGAGTCCCAGCTCTGGTTGGAAAAGAATTTCCAGACACGGAGTATTTCAGAAAGGAGCGGGTTTGTTAAGAACAGACAGCACAGATAATGAAGGCACTGCAAGCCCCCGCAGAGGGCCGACCCCCCAGCAGACCAGGGAGAGCCCGTGCAAGGGTAGCAGCCAACTCTTAGTCTCAAGACAGAAAATTCCTGCTGGAAGGCTGGCATTAGGTGATTAGTTGGGGCTTCCCCGGTGGCCCAGACGGTACAGACTGCCTGCGATGCAGAAGACACAGGTTCGATCCCTGGGTTGGGAAGATCCCCTGGAGGAGGGCAGGGCTACCCACTCCAGTGTTCTTGCCTGGAGAATCCCATGGATGGAGGAGCCTGGTGGGCTACAATCCATGGGGTCACAGAGGAGTCGGACACGACTGAGTGACAAACACTTGAGAGCAACACAGGCTGAGCCAGGGTGAGCGTTTCTGCCTAGTTTGCAGTCAGGAGGCCTGCTGGTGATCCCCAGGGGGCTTTTGGCAATTGTGACGAAGGGACTCCGCCCGCTTCGGAGGTGACCTTGGTTCAGGACTGTGCTTCTGTGGCCGTGGGGCAAGACTCGGCAGTAGAGAGTCAAGAGGGGACAGTTTGCTCAGGACGCAGGAGTCCCTGAAAGTGTGGGCAGTGGAACTCAAGTCCACGAGTCCCTGGTCGGCTTCAGTGGCTTCTAATAATAGGACTCGGCCAATCACCTGGGCCCCAGGGGGTCATCTGATCGAAAGTGCCATGGGCCCATCGGAGGTGCTGCCCACCACGCGCCGGCACCAGGCACCACCCCGCACTAACACCCTGGTCGGGCTCTGATCGCCACGGCCTGGGGGCGCTGAATGCGGGGTGGCTAGTGAGAGACCAACCCCGCTGGGAAGGGCCCCGGACACTGGGCCCTCAGAAGGGACAGCCACAGGACCCTGAGGTCAGGGTTGGCACCACCACGGTTGGCCTCAGGAACTGTGAGCCCAGCCCGCTGGTACTGATGAGAGAACTGAGGCGGGGAGACCAGCCGGCTGCCCTGGGGTCACGGGGCAGGGAGACATCTGGGGCAGGATTCACGCCCACTGGCCCAGCCACCTTTGTAAGTGTGCGAGGTCAGGGGGCTTGAGGGGTCTTTCCCCCAACTCCCAAGACCAAAACAAAAAGCGAAACCCAAAAACAACCCTTCTCCCTAACCCCTGACAGACACAAGGCTGGAGTAACCTCCCCCTCCCTGCCCCTTCTGGACACCTAACCACGTGGCTTGTGTTCGTGTCTGGTCCATCCCTGACTACCTGTGTAAACTCCGTAACCTCTCTGCCTCCATCACCCCTTTCTGTTGCTGGCATGATGATGCAGCCACCTCCAAGGCCGTTGGAAGAATCTGGAAGGGAATTTTTTTTTCTTTAGGTGGCTCAGTGGTATGGTAAAGAGTCCATCTGCAATGCAGGAGACAGAGGTTCCATCCCTGGGTGGGGAGGATCCCCTGGAGGAGGACATGGCAACCCACTCCAGTATTCTTGCCTGGGAAATCCCACAGACAGAGTTGTCGCAAAAGAGTTGGACACGACTTAGCAACTCAACATCAGCAAATCGTTAATTTGCAGTGTTGTGTTAGTTTCAAGTGTAAAGCAACGTGATTCAGTTATATGCACACATGCTTGCTTTTTCTGATTCTTTTCCATTGCAGGTTATTACAAGATACTGCGTACAGTTCCCTGTGTTATGCAATGCATGTGTGTGTTAGTCATTTAGGCGTGTCCGACTCTATGACCCCATGGACTGCAGCTCGTCAGGTTCCCCTGTCCAGGGAATTCTCCAGGCAAGAATACTGGAGTGGGTTGCCATTTTCTTCTCCAATATGAATTTTAGTAGGAGGAGTTTAGTGGCTAAGTCATCTCTGACTCTCGCAACCCCACAGACTGTAGCCCGCCAGGTTTCCCTGTCCCTGGGATTCTCCAGGCAAGAATACTGGAGTGGGTAGCCATTCCCTTCTCCAGTTCTATACAGTAGGTCCTTGTTTATTTGATATATCGGTGTGTATGTTATTTGTTAATCTCAAACTCCTAATTCATCCCCCCATCCCCTTTTGTAACCATAACTTTGTTTTCTATGTCTGTGAGTCGATTTCTGTTCTGTAAATAAGTTCACTTGTGTTCCCCTTCTTTATTCCACAAATAAGTGATATCATAGGCTGTTTGTCTTTCTCTAGGTCCATTCACATTGTTGCCAATGATATTATTTCATTCTTTTTATGGAAGGTTCCCTTTTCTCCACACACTTTCCCGCATTTATTATTTGTCCACTCCAGTTTTCTTGCCTGGAGAATCCCAGGGGCAGGAGAGCCTGGTGGGCTGACGTCTATGGGGTCACGCAGAGTCGGACACGACTGAAGTGACTTAGCAGCAGCAGCAGCAGACTTAAAAAAAAAAAAAAAAAAAACTTTTTTTGGGAGTCTTAGTTGCATCATGTGGGATCTTTCTTTGTTTTTTGGGAGTCTTAGTTGCATCTTGTGGGATCTTTCTTTGCGGTGTGTGGGCTGCAGAGCCTGCAGGCTCGGCACTCGGCGGTACACTGGCACGGTTGAGGCACGTGGGGTCCACATTGCACAACCTCAGCAGTTGCCTGGTTGCACAGGCTCTGGAGTTGCATGGGCTCAGTTGCCCCATGGCCTGCGGGGTCTTAGTTTCCCAATCAGGGATGGAACCTACATCCGCTGTGTTGCAAGGCAGATTCTCAGTCACTGAACGTCCAGGGAAGTCCCTAGACTTTTGAACGATGGCCACTTTGATTGGTGTAAGGTGATACCTCACTGTAGTTTGGATTTGCATTTCTGTCTGACAATTAAGGATGTTGACCATCTTTTCATTTGCCTGTTGACCATCTGTTTGTCTTCTTTGGAGAAATAACTATGTTTTATGCAAGTTGGAATCAAGATTGCTGGGAGAAATATCAATAACCTCAGATATGCAGATGACACCACTCTTCTGGCAGAAAGTGAAGAGGGGCTAAAAAGCCTCTTGATGAAAGTGAAAGTGGAGAGTGAAAAGGTTGGCTTAAAGCTCAATATTCAGAAAATGAAGATCATGGCATCTGGTCCCATCACTACATGGGAAATAGATGGAGAAACAGTGGAAACAGTGTCAGGCTTTATTTTTCTGGGCTCCAAAATCACTGCAGATGGTGACTGCAGCCATGAAATTAAAAGACGCTTACTCCTTGGAAGGAAAGTTATGACCAACCTAGATAGCATATTCAAAAGCAGAGACATTACTTTACCAACAAAGGTTCGCCTAGTCAAGGCTATGGTCTTTCCTGTGGTCATGTATGGATGTGAGAGCTGGACTGTGAAGAAGGCTGAGCACCAAAGAATTGATGCTTTTGAACTGTGGTGTTGGAGAAGACTCTTGAGAGTCCCTTGGACTGCAAGAAGATCCAACCAGTCCATTCTGAAGGAGATCAATCCTGGAATTTCTTTAGAAGGAATGATGCTCAAGCTGAAACTCCAGTATTTTGGCCACCTCATGCGAAGAGTTGACTCATTGGAGAAGACTCTGATGCTGGGAGGGATTGAGGGCAGGAGGAGAAGGGGACGACAGAGGATGAGATGGCTGGATGGCATCACTGACTTGATGGGTGTGAGTCTGGGTGACCTCCGGGAGCTGGTGGTGGACAGGGAGGCCTGGCGTGCTGCAGTTCATGGGGTCGCAGAAAGTCGGACACGACTGAGCGACTGATCTGATCTGATGCTAAAATTGATTGGATGTGGTTTTTTTCCCCCCATATTAAACTGTATGAGCTGTTTATATATTTTGGAAATTAATTAATTCCTTGTCAGTCACATCGTTTGCAAATATTTTCTCCCAGTCCCTAGGTTGTCTTTGTTTGTTTACAATTTCCTTTGCCGTATGAAAGCTCTTAAATTGAATTAGGTCTCATTATGTATGTTCGTTTTTATCTCCATTACTCTAGGAGATGGATTCAAAACTACACTGCTGCGGTTTATATCAGAGTGTTCGGCTGATGTTTTCCTCTAGGAGTTTTATAGTATATGGTCTTATTTTTAGGTCTTTACTCCATTTTGAGTTTATTTCTGTATATGGTGTTGAACGCTCTAACTCTATGCGTTCTTGCCCCCTCTGGTGTGCGTTAGCTGGCCGCAAGCGTGCGGGCTTATCTCTGGGCTTTCCAGCCTGTCGCGTGGATCATCACGTGCGTCTTCTGTGCCACTGCTCTTGTGTTTTGAGACTGTAGCTTTGTAGAACCGCCTGAGGTCAGGGAGCTTGATTCCTCCCTCCTGCCCTGTTCTTTCTCAAGATTGCTCTGGCTAACTTTTGTGGGTCTTTTGTGTTTCTATACAAACTGGAAAAAAAAAAAAAAAAAGGTTGTTCTTGTTCTGGGAAAAACACCGTTGGGAATTTGAGAGGGATTGCTCTAATTCTTTTGAACTGTGGTGTTGAAGAAGACTCTTGAGAGTCCCTTGGACTGCAAGGAGATCCAACCAGTCCGTTCTAAAGGAGATCAGTCCTGGGTGTTCATTGGAAGGACTGATGTTGAAGCTGAAACTCCAATACTTTGGGCACCTGATGTGAAGGGTTGACTCATTTGAAAAGACCCTGATGCTGGGAAAGATTGAGGGCAGGAGGAGAAGGGGACGACAGAGGATGAGATGGTTGGATGGCATCACCAACTCAATGGACATGGGTTTGGGTGGACTCCAAGAGTTGGTGTTGGACAGGGAGGCCTGGTGTGCTGCAGTCCATGGGGTCACAAAGAGTCGGACATGACTGAGCGACTGAACTGAACTGCCCTGCCTCTGCAGATTGCCCTGGGCAGCGTGGTCATCTTAACAAAACTGAGTCTTCCAGTCCGAGAACGAGGTAGACCTCCTCATCTGTTAGAAGGAGCCTTGCAGAGCACTCAGACGGTGCTGGGCTCGCAGCCAGGCTGTAGGACCAGTGCTCCTATCCGTCTTGCCAGTCCAACCCACACCTCCTTCCCATCTCAGATGTGCCCCTAGCCTGTCTCCCCGCCCCCACCCCCCCCCCAGCACTAGGGAGAACAGCAGTGCTCTGAGCACACGTCTGGGCCCCAGCCACAACGGTCCAGCCATGCAAACGCACCTGGTGTGACCCAGGGCCTGCCTGCACCCCTCTCAGACACGGGGCTCATGCCGTCCTGCGGAGCTGATGGCGGGGCGGCACTCGCTCTGCCCACGCAGAGCCGTGGTTCCTCCAGCCAGGTCCACGCTTCCCCCTGGGCTCCTCCTGCCCATTCACAACTCTGCAAATGGCATGATTTGGCTCATCTTATGAACAATATTCCACTGTGCCTATGACACACGTCGTGTTTGTCCCTCACTCTGTTGTTGAATATCTAGGCTGCTTCCATTTCTTGGTTATTTTAAATAGAGTTCTGTGAACATTGCGGTGCCTCTGTCTTTTGGAATTACTGTTTTTTACAGGTATATGTAGTAGATGTTATTATGAAACCCATTCTGACTGCTATGAACTGATACCTTATTTTAGATTTGATTTCAATAATCACGTTCAGTGTTGAGCATATCGTCATAGACTTTCTACTTATACAAAAAGAGTGAGCAAATTACCTCCTGAAATTGATGCCTGGAACCGTGGAGGCTGTGACTTTTCCAAGCTCCTCGAGACCAGAGGTTTGGACCAGCACCCTTTAGGTGCACTGGGGACTCTGGTCCCAGCCAGAACCAACCAGGCCGTACAGGTTTAAGAGGGGGCACCCTACCCGGCTGTCTGGACCCCACCCCAATCCAGCTGTGGCACCAAACCCTGGCCAGGGCCAAGGACAGGACAGGATCGCGAGTCAAAAGGCCGAGGCTGTGAAGCAGCCACTGCTTGTCTTCGCTTGCCTGTCATTCCCTGGTGCCAGCGCTCCGACGGAGGAAAGCCGACTTGCAGAGCTGTGCCTCTTGTCAGTGCAGAGCCGCCTGATGGACGTATTACGTATCCATGAGTATATCGATTCTATTCTTGTTTGGATTCTTTTACCACAGAGATCATTGCAGAAAGTGGGGCAGAGTGCTGGACACAGGTCCCTGTAGAGCACTACAGAAACGGGGAAAGCAAGGAAGGAATGAGCTAATACTGCGGATTATCTCTTAGAGTTTCGGATTTCTGTTTGTTAGAGACACAGATGTCTTGCATACATGGAAGGAAGGAGATAATCCTTTTGATCATCTATTACAAATGCAGACTGCTGTGTCTATTTTAGTTGCGACATCCTGATTAATATCGGACACCTCAATTTTTGGGGGGCTCCCTTTGGATTCTCAGGGATGCTTTTTGGTTGTAAATTACTTGTTTTGTGTCTGTTTCTTCATGTCTCCCCAAAGGGACATGATACGGTCTTGTCACCCTCTGTCTCGCTGACTTCACTTTGGGAGTGAACCTTCAGCCTCCATCCAGCATTTCAGTTTCAGGGGCGTTTCTCATGGCTGAGCGATCATTCCCCACACATGTGCGCCACGGCGTCCCAAAGCTTAATCCGTCGGTACATCGTACTCTACCTTTCTCTGTTGTGGCTATTGTAAGCGGTGCTGCAGTGAGTGTTGGGGTGCGTGTATATTTTTGAATGATGGATTTCAGGGGGTACAGGCCCCTCTGTGGGTGTGTCACATCCTAGGCTTAGCCTCTCTTGATATTTTTTTCAGGCATTGGGAAACTGTCCATTAGACTGGCGTTGCCCATGTACATTCCCACCAAGAGTGGAGAGGGAGTTCCCTTTCCTCCAGACTCTCTCCCCCATTTATTGTCTGTAGACTTGTGAGGATGGCCATTGTGAGTGGGTGGATTTGATTTCTCATCATTTTGATTGGCTTGCCTGCACGGATTAAGGATATTGAGCACCTGGGCCTGTGGTGGAGTTTTCGGTTGATTTTTTTTTATCTTTTTCCTTCAGGTGTGTGAAGAAAATCTACCTGTGCCAGTTGGTGTCTTGAGTCACTTGTGTTTGGAAATTATTTCTGCAGTACTCACACCAGGGCATGTCCTGAAGGCAGCTGGGATTAAGGGCACCCCATCCTCTCTATGCACCTGCGTCCTTCAAGCTTTAATCTGTCAGAGAATTTGCTGATTCTGTGTTTTCATACTGTACGTAGTGTGAGCGTGAAGGATCGGGGGCAAGTGTCTTTTTGAATGACAGTTTCTCAAGATACAGGCCCATGTATGGGAAGGTCAGACCCTAAGGTTAGCCTCTCTTAATAGTATTTCTGTGTGTGTGGCATTTCGATGCTGTCCATCACACTGGACCTGGCCAGTGTGCACTGTTACCCACAGCACAGGGAAGTTCCCTTTCCTCCCGGCTGTCTCCCGCATTTAATGTTTGTAGGTTTTGAGGATGTCCGTTATCACAGGTGGGATGTGATTTCTCTTTGCTCTTTGATTCACATTCCTACAGTAATTAGGGATGCTAGATCTTGTTCTGTGGTGGATGTTTGGGGTATTTTATTCCCTAAAGGGTGTGAGGATAACTGACCACTGGCATTGGGCTTTTTGAAAGTCAGGTGCTTTGGAAATTTTTTTTCCATTTCCTAGGCAGGATGTATTCTCAGGGCAACTGTCCTTAACAGTCCCCCCAGGCCTTGTGAGTGAGACAGGCAAGTGGACACGTGTAGTCAGCTGGTGGCTACAGGAAATGTCGACAAGGTGGCAGAACTTTCCGTGCCCACCTTTGTTCCTGAGGCAACTAGAGCTTTAGGGAAAGAATTCAGCTGTTGTAAGAGTCCCCCAGGCCTTGTGCTGAGCACCGAAGAATTGATGCTTTTGAACTGTGGTGTTGGAGAGGACTCTTGAGAGTCCCTTGGACTGCAAGGAGATCCAACCAGTCCATCCTAAAGGAGATCAGCCCTGGGTGTTCTTTGGAAGGAATGATGCTGAAGCTGAAACTCCAGTACTTTGGCCACCTCATGGGAAGAGTTGACTCATTGGAAAAGACTCTGATGCTGGGAGGGATTGGGGGCAGGAGGAGAAGGGGACGACAGAGGATGAGATGGCATCGCCGACTCGATGGACGTGAGTCTGAGTGAACTCCAGGAGATGATGATGGACAGGGAGGCCTGGCGTGCTGTGATTCATGGGGTCACGAAGAGTCGGACACGACT
Organism: Tragelaphus eurycerus; assembly: GCA_935064755.1. Classification (NCBI taxonomy): domain Eukaryota; kingdom Metazoa; phylum Chordata; class Mammalia; order Artiodactyla; family Bovidae; genus Tragelaphus; species Tragelaphus eurycerus. Next base: position 76,088,033 of record CAKXYN010000001.1, on the reverse strand, counting down.
GAGCCATTGAACTGAACAGGCCTTGTGGGTGAGAGGACCAGAAGGCACCAGAGCGCAAGGTGTAGTTACAGAACATGTCCACCAGATGGCAGCACCATCCATGCCCAACTCTGATTCCTGGGCCAATCAGAGTCGTAGGTAAAGTGGACTCCCAGAACTGAATAAGAGTGTGATGTGCCCGGAGACGCACTTAAGGCCTTCATTCTCATTAATTCTTTTCCTAATGAGTCACACCTCCCATCTCAGAACTACCTGCTGAGGGCTTTGGTGGCTGCACACACAGGAAGGAGGCTTGGGGTGTGAATCCAGGTCAAGTGCAGGCTCGGTGACTCTCCCACCATGGTCCCAGTGGAGACTCTGGTCTCAGCCCGAGCAGAGGACACACCGGAAGTTAAAGCGGTTGCTCACCGAGGCCGCTCTGCCAGACTGTGTCTTTGGCCACAGAGCTTATGTGAGAAGGCCCAGCAATGTGTTCTGGTCCTTGTAGTTTCTCTCTCCCTGACACAGGTCTCTGCATATGAGGGAAAACAGATGGAAAGAACCCCCTCCTTCCTTCCTCATACACACAGAACTCTTTGTCTAACCTCTAACAGAGACCTGTAATCAATACTGCAGAGAGGATCTGCTTCCTTCTGGATACGCACTGAAAACCGTGGGGCTACACAACGGACCAGCACCTGATGCTCAGCTCGGTGCTCGACCTTCTGCAACGAGCTCTGTCCAAAATAGACTAGAGTAGACAGACTCTGTGGAAAAGTCATACCCGAGTCAGGCGGCTGGATCCTGAGGACAGTGCATCACTGCAAACCGACCGCTGCAAGAGTGCATCGGCTGGACGCGAGAGGGAAGGAAGGAAGGAAAGGAAAGAAAGGGAAGGGGAGCCACGCCTCCTTTCTTTCCTCCCACCTCCCTGACTCGGGCTGCGAAACCCATCCTCGGGGCCCAGGGCGGGGCCGAGTGAGGGTCCACACAGCCTAGCAGCCCCTGAGGACACCTCTACTGCCTGCTCGGCTCTGGCTTGGCGCAGAGTTCTGATGGCATCCAAGCAGCGAGGATCTTGGAGGCCAGAGTCACTTGGCCTCCACCTCTCCGGGGCTGGGCTTCCCGGCACAGGCCTCCTTTCTGACAGTCCAGCTTCCTGGGCAATGAGCAGTCTCAGCAGCATACAGGGACCCTCATCATGACCAGTCTTGAAGGGGCCCAGGGGTGATGTCTTAGGGGGAGTAATGAAATGCCCTTGGGTGTTTGCTAAGGCACATCCCACGCTCACTCCCAGCCCGGGAAGCTGCCTTTCCCTCTAGCTTGGTGGCCCTAAGAACCAGAGGTGGGCATGAAGAAGTGCTGCCACCTTTTGGACGCTTCCTCTAACAACAACTTTCCCGCAAGTTTATTTTCCCTTCTGATTCACAAAGCCTGGGTTGAGTCACTAACCCTATTCTCAGGAAATAGCCTGCAGTAGATAATGCTAAAAAAAATTTGAATCTCAGCTGGCTTTCAGGAATTCAGTTTGGAGAGGTAAGTATACTCACACTGGGGATAGAGAAATAAGTACATAAACCCCAAGATGCTCAAGATCCCTAGTATTTAGGAGAATGCCAAGCAAACCTACAAAAGAGGGGTCACTCCTTCAGGCAGGAGGTCCATTCATTAAAAGTCTACAAACAGTAACTGCTGGAGCGACCAAGGAGGAAAGGAGCCCTCCTACACTGTTATTGGGAGCGTACATTACTAAGAGCCACCATAAAACGCTCTCTGACATCCTTAACAACACTTACAGTAGAACAGGCCCCTGATTTGCCATTTTCTCTCCCGGATGTATGTCCAGAGAAAGCTCTAACTGGAAAAGAATGCACCCCAACCTTCACGGTGGCACTGTTTCCCTGTGCTCACGCAGAGCAACCAGGAAACTGTCCACCCAGAAACGAGTGGAAAAGGAAGCTGTGCTAGAAATAGACGACAGACTATTAGCCAGAAAAGGGGATGAGGTGCGCCACTGGCAGCAGAACGGATGCATCCACGGAGACCCTCCACCAGCTGAACTGCTTTACACAGAGCAGGGCCGGTAAGACACGCCGTCACACAGAGCAGGGCTGGTAAGACACGCCGTCACACAGAGCAGGGCCGGTAAGACACGCCGTCACACGCGGATGGGGCTGAAGCACAGACGGAAGAGACCGACCTTGCAAAGACAGAGTGGCTCAGAGACTTCAGCCAGAGAAGGAGGGTTACAGAAACGGAGGAGAGGTGGGGTGGCAAGTGAGGAGGCCTGGATTGACATACGCAGAAATGTGTGTGTGTGTGTGTGTGTGTGTGTGTGTGTGTGTGTGACAGATAATATAGAAGGGCCTGAGATTGAGGAGGTCTGTATTGACATAAGCAGAATATGTGTGTGTGTGTGTAACAGATAATATAGAAGGGCCTGAGATTCAGCACATGGAACACTCCTCAAACTTCTGGAATTCTCAACTGCAAAAGATCCGAAAGTGAAGAGTTACGCTCTATGTATAAATCAAGGAGATCCAACCAGTCTATCCTAAAGCAAATCAGTCCTGAATATTCACTGGAAGGACTGATGCTGAAGCTGAAACTCCAATCCTCAGGCCACCTGGTGCAAAGAACTGACTCACTGGAAAAGACCCTGATGTTGGGAAAGACTGAAGGCAGGAGGACAAGGGGACGACAGAGGATGAGATGGTTGGATGGCATCACCGACTCGATGGACATGAGTTTGAGCAAGCTCTGGGAGACGGTGATGGACAGGGAAGCCTGGCGCGCTGCAGTCCATGGGGTTGCAAAGAGCAGGACACGACTGAGCGACTGAACTGAGCCGATAAGTCGAGTCAAGCTGCTGTACATCGAAAACAAACAACTGTGTAAATCAACTATACTCCAACATGTCATAAAAATGGAACTGGAAAAAAAAGGAGTCAAAGGAAAGGCCTTGCATAATGCTCTGTCCTCCTCATCTTGGTATTACATCCCTGGAGCCTGAGCCAGCTTGGGTCCCATGGCCGAACTGCACTGGGGCCGAGAGGCCCGCCCTGTGTGTGCTTGCGACCGAGCCCCACTTTGCTCCTGGAACACGTCTGTTTTGCTCCCGATACGACCGCAGTCTCCAGATCTAGGCATGCCGTCCTACAGCTAAAGCAAGCCTGGTACCCCTGAGTGATGGTGGACCTTCTGGTCAGGAGTTTAAAAAACCTCATGTAGCCTCTGCATGCCCTGGTGTCGGGTCCCCACCTCAGCCTCCCCCCTCCGAGTTACCCCTTCTACGAACCACCGGCCGCTCAGGAGGCCATTTGTGCAAGGCTTGGGATTTATTTTTGTCTCAGTTGAATCTTAAGGGGGCATAAGTGGTGAGACACAGGCCTGTAGTTCTTTGCTCAGGCGCATTCTTCATGAAGAACACGTCCCCTAAGGCTCTAGCTCCCCCAGTAAGCACAAGGAGATGGAAAGAAAGGCTACTGCCTCATGGACGCTGCCCGTAACAACTTTAGTGTGTAAAAGTATCGGGATTACAGCATCTTCTTCCTGTATATTTTTGTCTCCTTTGTCGAAGATTAATTGATCAGATGCTTGTGGGTTTATCTGTGAGCCCTGTATTCCCTTCTATGGATCTGTATGTCCATTTCTGTGACAGGAGCATGCTGCTTTGATGACCGTAGCTTTGCAGTGCTGTGTAAAGTTTGGGAGGCTTATGCCTTGCCGTACATTCTTTCTCTTTGGGATTGCTTTTTGCAATTCTGGGTCTTTTGTGGTTCTGTAAAAATTTTAACAATTACTTTCCCTTGTGTTGTGAAAACCATCATTAGTAATTGTGAGAGGTATCACAAGCCAATGATTTATTTTTTAAAGCAGACACCCTAATCCAGGTGGTTGTAAATAGTTTTATTTTTAAAAAAAATCACCCCAACAGCAATCTCCCACCCAACCCCCAAGTCATTGCAACTTGGGGGGAGGAGGTCTGTACACGTGTCCCCAGACAGACCCCAAATGGCCTTTACAATTTGGCGCCCCTTGTCACGTTGTGCTTCCCGAGAGCCCTAAGAAAACCCCTTGTAGAAAAATACTTTACAAGGAATATGCTCTAATCTCAGCCAGAGAAAAATACAGCTTTTAGGGGGTGGGAGGGGCACATTGCGGGGGCGCTGTACTGAAAATGCATAGGCAGGCAGGATGCTCGCCGGGGAGATGGGTGTCAGGAAACGTCGATTCTGCGGTGACCAGTCCCCGTGAGAAGACAGAGGAAAATGTTGCATATGAGAAGGCCGGCCTCAGCCAGGAAGCTTACCCACAGGGCCCGGCTGCAAACATCTGGGGGAGTGGCGGAGGCCTCAGCCCGAGAATTGGGGGCGCTGGCCAGGTTCAGGGCGCATCTTCCTCCCACAGGCAGAGCCGGCTCTGAGACCGTCCCCGCCCTAATAGTGCAGAAGGGTCAGCCCATAGGGGGCACATGGCAACATGCAGGGACCCAGTGGGCAAACAACACAGCTCTGGGGTCCTCCCCAAGCCCCTTGAGGGGAAGAGCGTTATTCTGGGGACACAGGGGTGGGAGGTGGAAGCTGTGGGCGGGCGACCCCTCTGTTTTCCTGGGACCCTGTTAAGAGCTGGGCAGGGTCCAAGCATGGCCGGAGAACTGGCTGAATGCTTTCTGTCCACCTCCATCCCTGGGGTGGGGTGGGGGGCCCAGCCCTGACCTCCAGGTAGATGTCCCAGGCCCTTCTCCAAACCCAAAGGTAGCAGAACATGAGGAAACCACTTTAAGCGATGCTGGTGCTTCCAGATTTTCAAGCAAGAATCCACTTCCCTCCATGACCCCTTTGGGCACTGTCGCCTCCAGGAGTGAGGAGGAATGGCCCGTCTCCCCCAGCCCCTCCAGTCTCTCCATCTGCTTCTGCCCCTTCCTCCGCCGGCCTGGTGAGGAGCTGGATCCCCTCACATGGATCCTATCTCCAAGGTTCCCCATCTTCATGGTCACAGCAGTGGAAGGGAACTCCCCAGGCTCTTTGGTCCGAGAACGACTCCCTCCCACCCTGAGGGGCCTGGGCTGAGAAGGGTGCACTCGTACCGGGCAATGGCCACGCGTCCAATGAAAGCAGCGGGAGAGACGGACAGCCTGAATCCCGCTTTGTGGAAGCTCACCCAATGGGCCCAGAAACGCGATTTCACAGAGGCTTTGACCAGTCTCAGAAATGGAAGAACTGCTCAGAGGGCCTGGGATTCGAGACGCCCCGGCTCCAAGCCTCCTGAGTGTGGCATGAGAGGGTGTGCGGGTGAGCCCTGGACCCAGATTCTGGAGAGAAAGGGGTTGGCCCCCTTCCATCTTTCCTGGCGGGAGGGCGTCCAGATCAAGTAGCCCCCAGCCTCACCCTAGATGCTTCCCTGAGGGGAAACTAATCACCCCTGAGAAGCTGCACATCCCTGCCTGCGACCACGCAGCTGGGATCGGCTCCTCTTGCTCACCTCCTGAGACAGGGAGCTCACTCCTGCCCTGCGGTCACTCGGCTCCACAGCTCCGCTGGGCGATCGCTCCCTGCATGGTGCTGAGCTGTGCCCATATTGGACACTCTTCCCAGGGGCCCTACAGGGACCTGGAGTAGCCCCTTTACTCCTGGCTGAGCGAACTGCCTTCACCTCTATTAGGCGCCCCACCCCATTCTGGTACATCTCAGAGGCCCAGCTGGAGAAAGACCTCGATGTCACTGGAACAGACCCGGACCCCTGCCACCACAGATCTGGAGGACAAAGTCTGGTCTGAGCCTGTCTGATGACAGACGGACAAGCAGGTGGCCACTTCTCCAGTCCGGCTGCAGGCGTGGGAGCCAGGATCTTCCTGGATGTCCAGATCATGGGCTGACTTCAGAGCATCCGTGGGCCGCTGGGGCTGGGCGCTCGCGGGGACCGGCTGGTCTGGGCCAGCGGGTTGCGGCTGATGATCAGCTCCACGACATCGCCTGCATCGGCCAGGAGCGGCACGGTCAGGCAGCAGTCAAAGTCCCGCGTGCGGACGTGGTTGACCTGCACACGCACAGCCACGGGGCAGACGGCGTCCACTCAGCCTGGGCTCAAGTGGGTGAGGACTTCCCAACACACAGACCCTGCCCAGCCTGGACATGTGTCAGTCTGAACACTGGCACAGAGGCGGGCACTCCCATTTAACTCTTTTACCCTTCCACGCATCCTTCACCCTCCAACACCTGCACCTTCTCTCTGTTTGGTAACATCATAAGCAGACCACACGCTGAGCCTCCTGCCCAGCAGGGGCACAAGCAAGGGTGTGCCCATTCACATTTCCCAGGCTCCCTTGCTGTGAGGTCGCATGATTTAGTTGCCATGGAGTCTGGGGCATTTCCTGGAGGGTGGACCCTCCATAAGCCCAGGCGGAATAAGACCCAGGGTGGACATATAGGAGAGGTGATAAATAAATGTTCATGTGCGTTAAATCATTGAGATTTGGTGACTTCTCTGTTGGTCCAGTGGTTAAGAATCTGCCCGCCGATGCAGGGGACCTGGGTTCAATCCCTGGTCCAGGAAGATCCCACATGCCACAGGGCAACTAAGCCAGCATACCACAACCGCTGAGCCAGCGCTCTAGGGCCTGCATACCCCAACTGCTGAAGCCACCAGCATACCCTAGAGCCTGGGCTCTGCAACAAGAGAAGCCACCACAGTGAGAAGTCCATGCGCCCCCACTAGAGAGAGCCTGAGCACAGCCACCAAGAGCTAGCACAGCCAAAACCAAAATAAAACTATTTTAGGCAAGAAATACTTAAAACCCACTAAGATGTGGGGTTGTTACCGCAGCATAACTTAGCCTAACCTCACTGATATAACTGTGCGGTCAGCCCCTTCTCTCAGATGAAGAAGCTGGCTCTCAGAGACGGGAAGCCACCTGCCCAAGGCCACTCAGCCAGGGTAGACCTTGGGCTTTCTCCCCACCCCGGGGCTAGGGAAGACCACTCCATCAAAGTACCCCCACCCTGGCGTTACCTGGAGAACCCGGTCAAAGGGCCGGAGACCCCCACGCTGGGCTGGCCCATCAGGGCGCACGGTGTGGACGTACACGCCCTTCTCCAGGAGGCCATCTGAGACGCTAAAACCGAAGTCACTCCGTAAGGGGTCCTTGTGCAGCGTCACCTGGGAGCAGGAGGAGGGGCCCTTTGGAGCCCTGACCTCCCCCAGCGCCCCACAGTTGCCCAAGTCCCTTGGGCTGGCATCGGATGCCTCTCGGACTCAGCCCCAGCCCACCTGGATGCCCCCCAACCTCTGGGGACCCTCAGTCACCGCGGAAGCCATAGGAACAGAGCTCCTTTCCATTCCTTTTCAGTCTTCCCGCTTCCATTTCAGAACAACCTGTCCATAGGGTGGCCATGTGTGCTCACCAGCCTCTGACACTTTCCATTGCTCTGCCCACCAAAGAGCTCAGAACCTTCTGAAGGCTATTATGGGGCCAGAGGTCTCTTTCCTCCTGTGTCTCTTATTTCCCTAGACTGTAGCCTATAGTTGACAAAAATGCTGGCCTTTCTTCGAAGGTAGTGATACACGTGCATGCATGCACACATATGGGCTTTCCTCGTGGCGCTAGTGGTAATGAAATCCGCCTGCCAATTCAGGAGACACAAGAGACGCAGTTTTAATCCCTGGGTCAGGAAGATCCCCTGGAATAGGAAGTGGCAACCCACTCCAGTATTCTTGCCTGGAGGATGCCACAGACAGAGGAGCCTAGTGGGCTACAGTCCACGGGGTCAGAGAGAGTTGGACTCGACTGAGCGACTAAACCAGCACTGCCATACATATATATACACACACATACGACAAGCTTATATACTGTATATACTCACACACACAGTCACTTAAGTGGGATGAAAGTGAGTCCACTTAAGGAAAAGCATAACTAGTGTACGTGTGTATGCACACAAGTGCACGGATGTGTGTGTGTTTCACCCAAATGGCAGGAGTTTTGGAACTCTCCCTTCCACCTACTCTTGTGTTTTACTGGTGGAGGAGAATGAAGCCTGGAGAGGAGTGGGGCCCACCTGGGGCCGCATCGGGACATGCGCTCCGGCCTCCCGCGCACCCCGAGCCCCAGCGCCCACCTTGTGCATCTCTACAGGCGTTGGCAGCAGCAGCTCCTGCGTCTCTTCGGGGGAGGCTCGCAGCTCCCGGCTCCTCCTCCAGGGCCGGTGGCCGGGCCTGCCCTCCAGGGCCACGCCCTGCACGGCGCCTGTCATGATGGACGCCTGAGGGGACACAGCCCTCCACTCAGACGCTTCCCGCTCTGTCTGCCGTCAGCAAACTTTTGCAAGCGTACCCAAAATGGTTACTAAAGCTGATCACGTCCTCGGCCACCAAGAAAGAAGTCTTACAAAAACTCCCAAGAGTTAGTATCAAATCGAATGCACTTTCACAACCCAGTGTGAATGGGTTTTAAAGTTGGCATCAAAAAATAAAACCAAACATATGCAGTTCCAAAATCAAACACCCGGCTTCTAGAAGTGTAATTACAGGGCTTCAGTAAAAATCACAATGGAAATTTTTTAAATATGAGGAATTGAATAGACCATAAAAGTACCAACTTAAAAAAAGATCAACTTAAAGTTTATGGGATGCAGTCAAGCAAGGGCTTACAGGTAAATTCGTATCTTTAAATGTTAGGAAACAAGAAAGATTGAATATTAAGGAGTTGAGAAACCAGGACAAGTATCAGGACTTAAAACACAAGTAAAGTGGAAGGAAGGGAATGTGGAAGCAAAATGTGAAAAGGGGTAAGACAAAAAACCAATGAAACGTGAGAGAGAACGAACAAAACTTGACTCTCTGATGAGCCAAGTACTTGGCAAGACTAACAGAGAAAAAAAGCTCAATCAAAAATCCAAGGAGCAAAAACAGGGCACGAGCACAGATACAGAGAGTGCAGATTACTGATCTCAGAGCGGGAAGGCGCTCCAGGAGTGACCCGTGAGGACCCCCAGCCGGGTCTCCCCGGGCAGCCTGCCCCATCATGGGTGACGTGGACCTCACTGCAGCCACACTCACTCCTCGGCCCCGCGTTTCCTGCTGTTACCGATGCTGACATCCAGAAGCTTCCCAGGGCATGCTCACAACCATGCGAGACCACTGTACGGCACACACACACACACACACACACACACACACACACACACAACTGCCCTTATGCATTGACATGTGCACACCCGGACTCGTGTTGCGACAATACACTGCACTGTGCATGCCTGAGCGTGCTCAAACGCATGCACACACATGCTCCAAACATGCTTGCAGCTGCACATGCCCAGTTGCACACGTGTCCATCCGTGCGTGTGTGTAGCACCTTCCCCCAGAGGATGCCGGTGCGTGCACTTGCACACATTACACGGGAGCACAGTTGCACACGTGTCCATCCGTGCGTGTGTGTAGCACCTTTCTCCCAGAGGATGCCAGTGCGTGCACTTGCACACATTACACGGGAGCACAGTCTCACCACTGTGCTGCCTCCCACGGGCACATGCACCGCGGTGCCCAAGCCCATACCTCCAGCTCCCTCAGCAGCTCTGACTGACCACACGACTCCAGGTCTTCGAGGGCTTCCCCGAACGTGCGCCAGAAGCCCTCCTCGCGGCTGGGGCCAGGGGCTGGGCTGCAACGTAGGAACCAGAGAGCGTCAACTCCTGGCGGGCGGGCAGGTGGGCAGGGGTCTGAGGCGTCTTCCAGGCCCTTGGGACCCTGCACTGGGCTCAGGGGGGCCAGAGGGTGGGCGGGCGGGCAGGCTGGAAGGCAGCTGTCCTCGGCGGCAGTGCTGGGGCCCCGGGGCAGTGGCTGGTGACACGGAATGGGGGGAGACGCAGTGAGGGGGCCACCGGGACTGGCGGTGAGCGGCTAGAACAGGGGCAGATGAGACGGGGCGGAGAGCGGTGACACAGGACGCCTGGGGAGAGAGACAGACGGACAGACAGACGGACAGAGAGACAGACAAGAGAGGAGATCCATGGTGCAGCCCCGGAGGACAGCCCCTGGCCTCCCCTCCCCGCCCAGACACAAGGCATCGCAGGACAGTGACAGACACAGCTGGAGCCAGTGGGGACACGGACGGATGAGGATGGAGGGTCTGGGCTGGGGAAAGGGCCGCGCTGCCCTCCCCTCAACCCCCGAGATTTCCATCACAGGAGGTCAGGCCCCTTTTCAGCTCTAGACTCGGGTCCCATCAGAACACAAGGAGCCACATTTTCACGCTTCACCCCCTGCAACGCCCTTCACTGTCAACACAGCCCTGGCTGTTATCAAGTGTGCCGTGGTGTGCAAAGCACTCTCTCTCTCTCCGGAAGGCACCCAGGCTTTCATCTCCTGGAGAGCCGCAAGGATGATGATACAAAAGAGGCAGCCCCCTCGCCTTCCCATTTCAGAGATGAGAAGATGGAGAAGGCCATGGGCTGCGTTCAAGTCCATTCTACAGATGCGCTGAGCCAGGCCCTCTCCAGGGCGCAGGGCCATGGAGGAGGCTAAGGTGAGGGCCCTGATCTCACGGCGTGTGTGCGTGAGCAGCTGCTGGGTGCCAGGCTGAGCTAGGGGTGCCACGCAGAAGACTCGACAGCCAGGTCGTTAACAGGCAGACCCAAGGTGGCCAGAGCCGCCAGGGGGCTCGTGTGCACGGCCATGGGTTCCAGCGGAGAGAGGCAGGCCTTCCTTATGAGACCCAGGGAAGCCCGCCACGGGGAGGGGACCTTGAGCCTGGTCTGATGGATGAGCAGCCGTCAGCCCAGAAAGGGGAGCGGATGGCACTCTTGGCAGCAGGCACGGCCGGGTCGGGAGCATGGACGTGGGAAGAGGGCGGCTGGACTCCTTGAGATCGCTCCTCGCAGGAGCCGTGGGCAACTGAATTCCTCCGAAGACGCCACCACAAATACCATCACACCCACAGCCCAGGGCCGGCACTCGTGGCCACAGCCACCCTGGGGGGGAGGGGCGGTGCCCACAGGAAGGCCACTGGCATCTGGGCCAAGTCGGGAGGGTCCGGGTTCAACGTCTCAGGTTCTGAGAAGAGCCGATCGCCAGGGTGGGGTGGGGTTGGGGAGTCAACCAGGCTGCCTCCCTGCCCCCACCTGGGCCTCCTGAAACGGAGACGGTTCTGCCCCTCGCTTGCTCTCCTCTCCTGGGAGATGCCTCTCCTGGGGGCCACATGAGACTCATCCATCGCGCCCACCGCCCTGGCACAGGGACCAGCTCCCTAAGCCCATTCCAGCCGAGAGGCCAAGCCTGCCTCCTCCCCCTGGGGTGCCCCCCGCACCCCACAGACCTAGTAGGCGGCTCCCAGTCCTCCTCCTCCTCCTCTTCCTCGGGGACACTCTCATCGGCAGGGCCTGGGGTATAGCTCGTCCTCCGGGGCTCGGTCAGGGGGGACTGCTTCTCAGCCGGCTGGACCGCCACTCCTGGGGGGTCACGGCCCGAGCTGCCGCTTGTGGAGTGTAGGAACCTGGCCGGGGGGAGAGAGAGGGCGTCGAACATCCTCTCTGTGTGCCCCACTGGCCCTCCTTCCTGCCCCACCTCCAGCCTGGCTGGGTGGCCTAGGAGAGGTCTTTCCCTCCTCTAGGTTTGCCAGACCCCTCAGGCCCCTACCCCAGCATCCTGTGACCATCAGCAGAATGAATGCCAGGCCTCCAGAACCATGTCCCAGCTCCATTGGGCTCAGTTTGGCCCAGTCCTGCCTAAGAAGGGGTCCATTCTTAACCATCTCCTTCCCCCTGCCCTGAAGGTCCTGCCCCGTGGGGTGATGCTGACCCAGGGCTGCAGATGGGGAAGTTGAAACAGAGCGGGCAGACAGGCAGTGAGGGGCGACCAGGGCCAAGGGCCCCTGAGACTACCTCCAGGCCTCACCCCACTTCTCCCTGAGCTGGGCCTTGGGGAATCCCCTGCAGTTCTGGGTCACAGAGATCACAAGATTCAGACGTCCCCCAAGGCTGCCCATGGGTGTCCACTTGCAGTGGGCAGGGGGGCATGTGTCCTGGGCCCCCCAAGTGGGTCTCGTAGGAGGAATGGCAAGGGGCTTTCTGCCTTCCTGTCTTTGATGGGATACAATCAGCATTGAACACTTGCTGCGTGCCGGCCATCAGGCTGGGAATGGAGGAGGCAAAAGTCAGACCCCTTAGTCTCAGCCTCATGGGGGAGATCTGAATGGGCAGCTTTGTGCCATGGATGCCAGTCAAAGTCCAGGAAGGCCTGCGGTCCACGCTCTGAGGGCGAGGGGCCATTAGAATGGCTGACCGGGCCCAATCAGCTCTGCCGTCGGGAAGTGTCCCTAAGGGATGGAGCCAGCAGAGAAGGAGCAAGGAGGTGGGGCAGGGGGAGGGCACAGCTCTGCAAAGGCCCAGAGACAGCCCAGCGCTTGCCCAGGGGCCCAAGGCGATACCTGGGCCCCCAAAGCCACCCTCTGTGGCTGAGCTGCCCCAGGACTCCACGGCGCTGTCCACACTGGGCACAGTGGGCGAGGATCGGGCTGCCAGCAGACCGCCTTTCAGCGCCTCTGGCGGGTCTTCATCCGCATCGCTGGCTTCGCTGAGGCTGCCCGACTTGCGGGGTGCGAGGGGGCCTGGGAGGAAGAGCGGGTGTCACCGTCACTAGCTTCTGACCTTGGAGACAGAGATGTCCACCCAGTCTGTTTCCCTGCTTCGGCCCGGTTTAGGGAATCACAGGCCCCTGGGTGACCAAGTGGACACGTGAGGTGGGAGGCAGGCTAGTGGGCAAACCCATTTCACAGACGGGAACACTGAGGCTTTGGGAAGGCTGGTGGGCAACAGTGGAGCCCAGATTCAAAGGAGAGGGCCAAAGTCTGGACTCGTGTCTACTCCCTACCAAAGCACGGGGGATAAACCCAGGGGAAACTGAGGAACGTATAAGTGACAGCCGGAAGGGAAAACAAGCAGGCTCCTTAAGAGGCAGGAGGCCGAGGCGGGAGGTGATGAAGAGCATGGCTCAGGCCCAGAGAGCTCCACAGTGGCTGTGTGACCTCAGGTACACCACTCTGAGCCTTGTCTCCTCATTGTCCCAGGACCTCCTCGGGGTGAGCAATCATCTTGTGAGGCTGGGCCCACGAAGCAGGCCACAGTGCCCAAGGGATCTCTCTCCCCAAGTGGGCTGGACAGCCCTCAGGGTGCAGAGTGAGGCTCACGGTCTAGCTGCTTCTTGATCTTCAGGGTGACGGTCTCGCCAGCCACCTGCAGGAGGTGGATGGCCTCGCTCAGGGGCCGGCCCTTGAGGCTAACACTGTTGATGGCCAGGATACGGTCCCCGACGTGGATGGCGCCAGTCCTGGGGAGGGGGCACAGGGTAGACAATGGGAGTTAGGGACTTGAAGTGGGGGGGTCTGCCCTCTGGGAACTCAGGAAACCCAAAGCACAAGCCTGGATGACCCCAGGTAAACCCACCTGTGGGGGGTTAAAAAAAAAAAGGCCAGTGTGATTGTGTTAATAGAGGTGTCAAGTCTATCATCTGGGAGGGGTTTTTCCTGCTCAACTCTAAAGTTAGGTTCTGGAACCAGTGTTCAGCATGAATTTTGAGGATGTTTGGAATGCCACTTATTAGCTACCAAATACTAATGTGGTCTTTTCAAGCTGAGCGCTGAAAAATTGATGCTTTTGAACTGTGGTGTTGAAGACTCTTGAGAGTCCCTTGGACTGCAAGGAGATTCGACTTGTCAATCCTACAGGAAATCAGTCCTGAATATTCATTGGAAAGACTGATGCTGAAGCTGAAACTCCAATATTTTGGCCACCTGATGAGAAGAGCTGATTCATTTGAAAAGACCCTGATGCTGGGAAAGATTGAAGGCAGGAGGAGAAGGGGACGACAGAGGATGAGATGGCTGGATGGTGTCCTGCGTCTCCTGGGTTGGAGGCAGATTGTTCACCCACTGAGCTGCCCGGGAGGGATTTATCCAGCACTTACCTGAAATCGGGATGGCTGCCAGGGGCTAGCCCCCATCTAAGGAACTGAGGTTCAGAGAGGGATAGGACAGGCCCCAGACCATCGATACTGGAACAAAGCTAAGAGCCAGTTCTGACTGACCCCAAAGCTCGGCTCCTGCCCCATGAGGCCCCTGGCTCCCCCGTGTGTGTCCACAGAGCCCCGGCTCACCTCTCAGCCAGGCCACGCTTGGTGAGGCCCGAGATGACGATGGGGTCGAAAGGCTCCTCTGTGCCTGAGATGGTGATGCCCAGGGGACCCCCATAGCGTTTCAGCTCCACCGTGTAGCTGATGGCACCTGTGGTCTCCTGCTCATCTGTGGAGGTGGGTATGCAGCAGAGGTTGGGGGCACGTATCAGGGGCCGGGGCATAGGAATGGGCACACCCAGAACCCTGCGAAGCTTTAAGCACCACACTCATCACACCGCTGCTGCTGCTGCTAAGTCGCTTCAGTCGTGTCCGACTCTGTGTGAACCCACAGACAGCAGCCCACCAGGCTCCCCCGTCCCTGAGATTCTCCAGGCAAGAACACTGGAGTGGGTTGCTAGTTTCTTCTCCAACACTCATCATATGCTTCCATTAATACACCCACTCCCTCAGTCAAAATAAAGTTACCCATTCCCTAAACCACAGATACGCCCAATGCCTCTGCCATTAATACACACATTCCCTCAGTCACCGATACACTCATCCCCTTATTCCCTTAATACACCTATTCCCTCAGTCTTTCCTCGTGTTAATTCAGCCATTCCCTCAGCCATTAATTCAGGCATTCCCTTAGCCATTCATTCAGCCATAACTGCAAACACTCCCTTAGCCATTCACTCAAGCCCCTCATACCATTATACCTACTCCCTCAGCCATTAATACACCCATTCTCTCAGCCCCAATACACAAATTCCCTCAGCTATTAATTCACCAATTTCTTCAGCCATTAATTAATCCATTTTTTAGCTACTGATTCACCCATTCCCTCAGTCATTCATTCACCCATTTATCATTAATTCACCAGGAATTCATCCATGCACTCATTCCATTAATATACCCATAACCTCATGCCATGGTTCCACCCATTCCCTCAACCATTAAATCACCTATACCCTCAGCCACTAATTGACCCATTTCCTAATGCATTAGTTCACCCACTTGGGCAGCCCCATTCTCCCATTTCCTAAGGCATTAGTTCACCCATTCCTTTAGATTCTATTATAGCCATTCACTCAGCCATCAACCCACCCTCTGCCTCAGCCATTTACTGCAGCCATTGTTTCGTCATTAACATACCCATTCTCTCATCCACTAATATACCCATGGAGTCTGCATTTAGTTCACGCATTCTCTCAGCTTTAACTGACAGATTTCCTCTGCTATTAATTCATCAATCCTCTCCACCATTAAATCAGCCTTTTCTCATACATTAGTTTACCCATTCTTTCAGCTACTAACACACCTATTCCTGCAGCTATTCATTCATCCATTCCCTCAGCCATTAATTCACTGATTCCCTTAGGAATTACTTCCCCATATCCTCAAATATTAATTCACCTATCCACTGAGACATTAAATCACCCATTCCCAGAGCCCTTAAATCAGCCAAACCCTCAGCTATTGTTTCACACAGTGTGCACACTACTCACTCAGTCGTGTTGACTCTTTGAGACGCTGTGAAGTGTAGCCCGTCAGGCTCCTCTGTCCATGGGATTCTCCAGGCAAGAAAACTGGAGTCAGTTGCCATGCCCTTCTCCAGGGGATCATCTCCACCCAGGGATCAAACCGAGGTCTCCCACATTGCAGGCAGATTCCTTACCATCTGAGCCACCAGGGAAGCCCGTTTCACACGTTATCTGCTGTTAATTCAACTATTCCCTCAGCCATTATCACTCATTGCCTCAGTCATTAATACACCAATTCTTTCATGTCTAACATACCCATTCGCTCAGAGATTAATTCATCCATATCCTAAGCCATTAATTTACTGATTCCCTTAGGAATTAGTTCAACCTCTCCCTCAGCTTCCCTAGTGGCTCAGAGGGTAAAGTGTATAGACCTGGGTTTGATTCCTGGGTCAGGAAGATCCTCAGGAGAAGGAAATGGCAACCCACTCCAGTACCTTTGCCCAGAAAATCCCATGGACGGAGGAGCCCGGTATGCTACGATCCATGGGGTCGCAAAGAGTCGGACACGACTGAGCGACTTCACTTTCCCTTTTCCCTCCCTCAGCCATTAATTAATCCATTCCACACCCACTAGTTCACCCATTCCCTCAGCCTTTAATACACCATTCCATAAGTCATTAATATACAATTCCTACATCCATTAATTCACCCATCCTGCCTCCAGTAATTCACCCTTTCTCTTAGCTATTAAATCAGGTATTCCTTCAGCTATTAACTCAGCCAATACCTGAGCGATTAATTCACCCAGTCAGCCATTAGTTCGCTATACCTTCAAACACTAATACACCAATTCCCCCAGCTTTAATACACTCATCCACTTAGCGATAAGTTTACCCAGTTGCTCAGCCATTAATTCACCTTTTTCCACAAAAATTAGTGGACCTATTCCTTCGGCCACTATATACTCATTCTATCAGCACTTAATTCAGCCATTCCCTCAGCCTTCAATACACTATTTCCTCAGTCATTAATGGACTCAACTGCCTCCATTAATTCACCCATTCCCTCAGCTATTAAATCAGGAATTCCTCAGTTATTAACTCAGCTAATACCTGAGCCATTGATTCACTCATTCCCTCAGTCATTCACTTATACCCTCAGCCATGAATTTATCTGTATCTGTTCAGTTCAGTCGTTCAGTCATGCCCGACTCTTTGCGACCCCATGAACCGCAGCATGGGGTACATCACCAACTCTCGGAGTTCACACAAACCCATGTCCATTGAGTCAGTGATGCCATCCAACCATCTCATCCTCTGTTGTCCCCTTCTCCTCCTGCCCTCAATCTTTCCCAGCATCAGGGTCTTTTCAAATGAGACAGTTCTTCCCATCAGGTGGCCAAAGTATTGGAGTTTCAGCCTCAGCACCAGTCCTTCCAATGAATACTCAGGACTAATTTCCTTTAGGATGGACTGGTTGGATCTTCTTGCAGTCCAAGGGACTCTCAAGAGTCTTCTCCAGCATCACAGTTCAAAAGCATCAATTCTTTGGCACTCAGCTTTCTTTACAGTCCAACTCTCACATCCATACATGACTACTGGAAAAACCATAGCCTTGACTAGAAGGACCTTTGTTGACAAAGTAATGTCTCTGCTTTTCAATATGCTGTCTAGCTTGGTCATAACTTTTCTTCCAAGGAGTAAGTGCCTTAATTTCATGGCTGCAATCACCATCTGCAGTGATTTTGGAGCCCAGAAAAATAAAGTCAGCCACTGTTTCCACTGTTTCCCCATCTATTTGCCATGTAGTGATGGGACCAGATGCCATGATCTTCATTTTCTGAATGTTGAACTTTAAGCCAACTTTTTCACTCTCCTCTTTCACCTTCATCAAGAGGCTCTTTAGTTCTTCTTCACTTTCTGCCATAAGGGTGGGGTCATCTGCATATCTGAGGTTACTGATATTTCTCCTGGCAATCTTGATTCCAGCTTGTGCTTCCTCCAGCCCAGCGTTTCTCATGATGTACTCTGCATAGAAGTTAAATAAGCAGGGTGACAATATACAGCCTTGACATACTCCTTTTCCTATTTGAAACAAGTCTGTTGTTCCATGTCCAGTTCTAACTGTTGCTTCCTGACCTGCATACAGGTTTCTCAAGAGGCAGGTCAGGTGGTCTGCTATGCCCATCTCTTTCAGAATTTTCCACAGTTTATTGTGATTCATGCAATCAAAGGCTTTGGCATAGTCAATAAAGCAGAAATAGATGTTTTCCTGGAACTCTCTTGCTTTTTCCATGATCCGGTGGATGTTGGCAATTTGATCTCTGGTTCCTCTGCCTTTTCTAAAACCAGCTGGAACATCAGGAAGTTTACAGTTCACATATTGCTGAAGCCTGGCTTGGAGAATTTTGAGCATTACTTTACTAGCATGTGAGATGAGTGCAATTGTGCAGTAGTTTGAGCATTCTTTGGCATTGCCTTTCTTTGGGATTGGAATGAAAACTGACCTTTTCCAGTCCTGTGGCCACTGCTGAGTTTTCCAAATTTGCTGGCATAGTGAGTGCAGCACTTTCACAGCATCGTCTTTCAGGATTTGAAATAGCTCAACTGCAATTCCAACACCTCCACTAGCTTTGTTCATAGTGATGCTTTCTAAGGCCCACTTGACTTCACATTCCAGGATGTCTGGCTCTAGGTGAGTGATCACACCATCGTGATTATCTGAGTCGTGAAGATCTTTTTTGTACAGTTCTTCTGTGTATTCTTGCCACCTCTTCTTAATATCTTCTGCTTCTGTGAGGTCCATACCATTTCT
Source organism: Tragelaphus eurycerus (assembly GCA_935064755.1). Classification (NCBI taxonomy): domain Eukaryota; kingdom Metazoa; phylum Chordata; class Mammalia; order Artiodactyla; family Bovidae; genus Tragelaphus; species Tragelaphus eurycerus. The sequence continues at coordinate 76,069,650 of CAKXYN010000001.1, read as the reverse complement.
GTCCTTTATCGAGCCCATCTCTGCATGAAATGTCCCCTTGGTATCGCATAGCACGGGCGGCTGCGACGGCACACACAGCGTGGCCGAGAGGAACTACCCCGTGTCCGAGGCCACGTATGCAGTTAGTCATTAATTAGGCCAATCCCAGAGCCATTACTTCACCTATTCCTTCAGCCACCAATTCACCTATATGCTCAGAAATACATCAATTCTGCCAGGCCTAATACACCCAATCTCTCAGGAAATAGTTCACCCATTTGCTCAACATTATTTTCCTCACAGCCATATGACATTATTTCACCAATTCCTTCAGCTGTTATTCCAACCATTCCCTTAACCGTTAATTCAGTTAATCCGTCAGTCATTAACTCAGCCAATTCCTCAGCCTTTGAGTTACCCATTCCCTCTGCCAATAATTCACCTATTCCCTCAACCATTAGATCATCCGTTCCATCAGGCACATTCCCCCATTTCCTAAGACATTAGTTTATCCATTCCTCATTAGCTGACCCTTTCCATCAGCCATTTGACTCAGCCATTCCCTCAGCCATTAATACAACCATTCTTTCATCCTTTAATATACCCATTCCCTCACGCCATGGACTCGCACATTTCCCCATCACTAATGTATCTATTCCCTTTTCATTTATCAGTAATTCACCAGTTCCCTCAGTTTACAATTTACTCATTTCCTCATCCATTATTTCACCCATTCCTGCGGTCTCTGATACATCTATTCCTGCGGCCATTCATTCATTCCCTCAGCCATCAATTAATTAATTTCCTTTGGAATTAGTTCACCTACTACCCACCTTTACTCGTCCCCTCAACCATTAATTCACCTATTCCTTTGGCCATTAATACATCCATTCTCTGAACCATTAATATACCTATTCCTTTATCTATAACATGCTCATTTCCTCATGCATTTCACACCCATTCTTTCAGCCATGAATCCATCTATTCCCTCAATCATTGACACGTCCATTCTTTTTATCCATTACCATATCCATTCCCTTATACCACTAATTCACCCATTTTCACATCACTAATACATCTATTCCTTTCATATTTAATTCACCAAATTCCTCAATTTGTAATTTACTCATTCCATCACCCATTAATTCACTCATCCCATCGGCCATTAATGAAGCCAGTCCTTCAGCCATTATTTCAGCCATTCCCACAGCCTTGATACATCAACTTCATCAGTCATTAATACACACATTCCCCCATCCATTAATCACCCATTTCTGTCTCCGTTAATTCACCCATTCAGTTTGTCATTAATTTAGGCACTCCACCAGCCTATACCCTCACCCATTACTACACAAATTCCCCCAGGTCTAACACCTAATCCCTCGGGAATTAATTCATCCATTCACTCAATCATTATTTTACTCATAACCTCAGGATATTGATTGATAACCAGTCAATCCTAAAGGAAATCAATCCTGAATATTCAATGGAAGGACTGATGCTGAAGCTGAAACTCCAATATTTTGGCCACCTGATGCGAAGAACTGACTCATTTGAAAAGACCTTGATGCTGGGAAAGTTTGAAGGCAGGAGGAGAAGGGGATGACAGAGGATGAGATGGTTGGATGGCATCACCGACTCGATGGACATGGGTTTGGGTGGACTCTGGGAGTTGGTAATGGACAGGGAGGCCTGGCGTGCTGGAATTCATGGGGTCACAAAGAGTCGGACATGACCGAGCGACTGAACTGAACCCATGATATTAGTTCTTCCATTCCTTCAGCTATTATTTCCACCATTCCCTCAGCCTTTAATTCAAGCAGTCCCTCAGCATTATTTCTGTCATTCCCACAGTCTTTGATACACCAATTCCTTCAATCTATAATACCACATACCCACATGCATTAATTCATCCATTTTGTCAGCCATTAATTCAGGCATTCGCTCAGCCCTAACTCACCCATTCCCTCAGCCATTAATCTATTCCCACACCCATTAATATAGCCATATCCTCATGCCGTATAAAAAGATCCTCACCCATTTCCTCCATTCTAAGTCACACATTCCTGAAGCCATTAATTCCCCGCTTCCCTCAGCCATTCATTCACCCATTCCTTCAGCCACTAATTCACCTATACCCTCAGCCACTAATTCATCTGTTCTTCCAGCCATGAATTCACCCATACTCTCAGCCAGTAATACGACAATTCTGCCAGGCCTAATACACCCAATCCCTCAGGAATTATTTCACCCACTTGCTCAACCATTATTTTCCTCATAATCTCATGTTCACCAATTCCTTCAGGTATTATTTCAACCATTCTTTCAGCCATAAATTCAGCCATTCCCTCAGCCTATTTTTTTGTTTGACAGGTAAGAAGTGGATTTATTTAGCTACACATTCCATAGACAGGGTGTGGTCCATCTCGAAAAGTGACTTTGGCAGAAACACTCCATAGAGAGGGTGGGCCATCTCAGAAGGCAAGCTGCTCCGTCGCTTCAGTCGTGTCCGACTCTGTGCGACCCCATAGACGGCAGCCCACCAGGCTCCCCCGTCCCTGGGATTCTCCAGGCAAGAACACTGGAGTGGGTTGCCATTTCCTTCTCCAATGCAGGAAAGTGAAAAGTAAAAGTGAAGTCACTCAGTCGTGTCCGACTCCCAGCGACCCCATGGACTGCGGCCCACCAGGGTCCTCCATCCATGGGATTTTCCAGGCAAGAGTACTGGGGTGGGGTGCCATTGCCTGCCCCGAGAGGTCGCTAGTACTGCCAATTCTGGAGCTTCTCGGGGAATTTTGTAGTACAAATTGGTTGCTGTTTGTCTTTCTCAATTTCCAGCCTGGGATTCAGATTTTTTAGGTCTATACTCATCCATAAGCTTCACAGATTCCACAGCTTTTTGCTGTCATCTTGTCTCCCTGTCTTGTAACAAAAGCAGCTGGAGAAAATGATCATAGCAATTATGCAGACAGCCATAGAAATGAGCAAAGCCAGCCATCGAATGCTGCCATCGAAAAACGGACCTATAACAACAGGGGGCAGTGTAGGTTGTAAATACTGGTTACATAAGTTGGTTCGACAGCATTCTATTGTCTGGCGTAGCTGGGCTTTTGGTGAATCCTTGCACTGAAAATCAGATCCTTCATATTTCATACACCCTGAAGCTAATGTGGTTTCTCCCTGGTCATCTTCTTCTATGATGGCAAAGCAATGCCCATTAGTTATGCATGTGTAATTAACAGCATCATCTGGGCAGTGTCCTGAGCAGTAGCACTTTAAAAAAGGCAACGTGTCCTCTGGTGCTAAGGTTACTCCACTTTCTGACTTTTTCTGATCGGAGTCTGATTTCATCCCAGTACCATGGAGTATACTGTCTAGATTCTGCCCTTGAACATGAGAAATGACGAACAGATAGGCTCCCAATAACCTGATGTAAATGCACAGCTGAGTCATTGTTCAGTTTTAACGTTCCCTGTACAGTGTCGCCTTTAAAAACGGGTCTTGTATGGTCACTAATTTAAAAGACTTTTAATTCAATCAGATTTTCTTGTAAAAAGTCTCAATCACGTAACAATGACTCCAACTTCCTCTGCTTTCTTCCTGACTCCTCAGAGAAGGCAAGAGGCCTCCCTTAATCTTTGATACACTAATTCCCTCCGTCATTAAGACACATGTTTCTATATCCGTTACTTCAACCATTCCCTCAGCCATATTTCAGGCATTCCTTCAGCCAACCAATCCCTCAGTCATTACCACACATTTCCTCATGCTATTAATTCACACATTCCCTCAGGCCTAATACAAACTTCCCATCGGCTACTAATTCACACATTCCCTCAGCTATTAGTTTCACATTATCTCAGCCACTAACCCATTTCCTTAAGTTGTTAAATCACCCGTTCCTTCTGCTGAGTTCAGTCATAAGCCCCCAGTTCACCCAGTCCTGCCACCATTAAATCACCTTTTACCTCGGCCATTAGTTCACTCATTCCATCAGTCACACTCACCTCTTTCCTGTGCAATCTCTCACCCATTAATTCAGCCAACCCAAGACATTTTCACACATTCTCTTGGCCATCAAACTATTTCTTCAGCCAGTAAATCCTGTATTTTCTCAGCCATTAATATAGCCTCAGCCACTAATGCACATATTCTCTCAGCCATTAATTCACCCATTCCCTCAGCCATTAATTAAACCAATCCCTTAGCCATTATTTCACCAGCCCTAATACACCAGTTCTTTCATTTTAATACAGATTCCTTAAGTGATGAGTTCACCCATTCCCTCAACCATTAATGCAGCCAGTCCCTTAGTCATGAACTCAACCAATCCTGCAGCTATTAACTCAGCCAACTCCTCAGTGATTATCTGAGCCATTTCCACAGCCTTTGATACACCAATTCCTCCATTAATACACACATTTCCCCATCCATTAATTCACCCATTCCCTAGCCATTAATTCAGTCAATACCTCAGCCATGAATTCACAAATGTCCTCAGCCACTAATACACCAATTCCCTAATGCCTAACACCCTGACTTGCTAGTTATTAGTTCACCCATGTCCTCATGCCATGAATATGCTCATTCCCTGTGTCATTTACAAACCCATTCACTCAACCATTAGTTCAGTTACCTCAATCTTTAGTCACAGATCACTGAACCCGTAGTTTATCCACTGCTTCAGCCACTAATTCTCTACCACTTATTCACTTATTGGATTGCCATCAATCATTAATTTACCCAAACTCTGAATCATTCACTCACCTATTCCTTCTGCCATTAATTCACCATTCCCTCAGCCATCAACACACCAATTTTCTCATGCCTAAACAGCATGTTCTCTCAGTGACCAGGTCACCCATTCCCTGAGCCTCAGCCCCTAACCCTAACCCTCAGCCGTTACGTCACCCACTCCCCTCGGCCATTTTTCAAACCCTCCCTCGGCCGTCAGTTCACCCATCCCCTCTGCCATTCATACACCCATCGTTTCAGCTCTAGTGCAGATCCCTTCAGCCACTAATCCAGCCACTCCCCCCGCCATCAAGTCACCCACTCCCTCATGTCATTAATTCGCCCATTCTCTCACGCCACTAATTCACCCATGCCGTCATGCCATTAACAGAGCCGTTCCCTAGGCCACAACTTCACTCATTTCCTCTCCATTAATTCACCCTCCTCTCAGGCATTATTTCACTATTCCTCCAGCCATGACTATACTCGTTGCTTCATGCCTTCAATACACCCGTTCTCTCAGCCACGAATTCACCCATTCCTTAATTCCATTCATGACACCCATTCCCCCAGCCATTAAGGCAGCCATTCACTCTGCCGTTATATCATCCGTTCACTCTGCCATGAATACACCCATTGTTTCATGCTATTAATACACCTATTTCCTCAGCCATTAATTCAAACATTCCGTCAGTCATTAATCCACCCACTCCCTCAGCCATGAACACACCCATTTCCCCCATGGGAGGCGTCAGATGGCACCACTTGAGGCCATCTTCTGCTGCCAACAATGTTTCATTCCACCCAAACAGCCATTTCAGTAAAAGCAGGAACACTGAACCAGCACTTTTATAATAAAGATCTCACATACCACGCAGAACAACAAGGATAATGATGGTGATGATGATATTGACTATAAGACGACACCAGATTTCCCGTTTTTCTTAAAAACACTCTGAAATCTGCCCACAAGTGATCCTCCTGCCCAGGGTAGGAGATGGTGGCAGCCCTTCTGAACAAGATTCTTACCAGTGGCCACAGTTCTCTCCTCTGTCTACCCAGACTGAATCATTTTCTCAGCTTCGGCCTAATTCACGCACTCTGTCAGCTGTCCAGCCTCAGATGTGCCTGAGTTTGCAGCCTCGGCTTATTCACAGCCACCCACACCGTGGTACATCCCCCACCCCAACCCATTCATCGTCACACCCAGTCATCTGCACCCAGCAGCTGTGGGCAGGGCCTGTTGGGTCCAAGTCTCGCTCAAACTCTAGCAGATCTCACAAGGGCCTTTGGAGAAGCCTGGACCTGGGGACAGGGACACATCTGCCATCTTCCCCCATACCACTCCGAATCTTCATTCAAGGGCTCTCCACCAGAAGCCCCTGGGTGGCACCCTTGGCTGGAGGGAGCAGCAGATTGCCAACTGGGCACCGTCTGGTTGGCGTGGGTGGGCAAGGATCAGGGCCCTCACCCGAGTTGTCCTCATCCTTGCGGATCTTTAGCTTCACCAGGTCCTCACACTGGCGCAGGATTTGCACAGCGTCCTCCATGGGACAGTTGTCCAGGCGGATGTTGTCAATGGCCAGCAGCTTGTCCCCTGGCTCGAGGGTGCCGGTCCTGCAGGAGCAGGGAGGGGACATGGAGGATTGGGCACATGCAGGCGCCCAGCCCACCCCCGTGGGCCAGCCCCCCGCCCTGCCAGGGGCCCTCAACCTGTGCGCCACGCTGCCTTTCTTGATGTCGGAGATGACCAGGGGCTCCCCTCGCTTCCTGCTGGCCGCTGGGGGAAAGAAGCCAAAAGCCCATCCTTGGCCACCTCGGCCTCAGGGGCCCAGTTGGGCATGGACTCAGAGCCCCACGCCCCGCTTCCCATGCCTCCCGGGATGGGTACACTGTGAGCAAACCAGCTCCCCTCTCTCAGTTTCCCCTCTGTAATATGGGATGAGGCCACAGAGTTCACAGGGACATCCGAGATTAACTAGACAAAGCAGGACAACACCTCCCACACTCAGCTCATTCTCTGCACATGGAGCTCCCTGAGGGGCTGTGTCTGGCTGGTGTCTGTGTCTCCAGCAACAGGCACAGACAGGCCCAGGTTCCAGAACCAAGTGACTCTTAATGTCTACACCCATCGACCAGTCCACTCGGCGGTGCCAAGGCCCAGGTCCCAGCCTCTATGCAGGACAACTCCCACAGAAAGTGAAAGTATTAGTCGCTCAGTCATGTCCGACTCTTTGTGACCCCATGGACTATAGCCCACCAGGCTCTTCTGTCCATGGAATTCTCCAGGCAAGAATACCAGAGTGGGTAGCCATTCCCTTCTCCCAGGGATCTTCCTGATACTGGGATTGAACCCACATCTCCTGTATTGGCAGGCAGATTCTTTACTGTCTGAGCCACCAGGGAAGCCTCGGCTCCCGCAGCCTCCCCAGCAAAGAAGACTGGGGGAGCCCTCTACTGACTACATGGCAGCCTAGCTCCTCCCACTGCCTGGTCCTACAGTCGCTTCCACCCACAGATGTTGATCCTAAGAGCCCGCCTCAATAAGGCCCCTATACGTCACTCCTTGTGGGAGAGGCTATTTCCCAGGGAACATGATCTAAGACAACAGGGGGGCTGAGTTTTCCTGCAGAAAGAATCCATTTGGGTTAATGGGTTTTCCCATGAGTGACCAGGTGTAAAGCGGTCCCCTCTAGCCCAAACTGCACCTTTGCAAACGAGACAAAGTCTAATTAGTCTGCTGAGAAAAAGTCAGAAAAATCTAAGTCTACAGTGAATGGGCACGTTGCGTCATGTACAACCTGCGCACTGCACCTGGTGACCCTGCCCAGAGGTTCCTGGGCTGGAAGCACCTTCTCCCCAGCGACTGCTTCAACTCCCACCACCACTGGCTGCGGGGTCTAGGGCAGGAAGGAGTTGCAGCACCAGCCCTTCTGGACAGCTGCTCCTCCAGGGTGTGATGGGGAGATGGCAGGAGATGAAGTCAGAGGGGGCTTCCCCAGGGGCTCAGTGGTAAAGAATCTGCCTGCAATGCAGGAGCCACAGGAGATGCAGGTTCGATCCCTGGGTCGGGAAGATCCCCTGGAGATGGGCATAGCAATCCACTCCAGCATTCTTGCCTGGAGAATCCCAAGTACAGAGGAGTCTGGGAAACTACAGGCCATAGGGTCTCAAAGAGTTGGACACGACTGAAGCGACTTCGCATGCATGCACGCACAAAGTCATAGGACTTGGGCTTTTCCGGAGTGAGATGAAGGCTGGGGGAGGGTCTGTGACCGCTCCCCTACCTTCTTCTTTCCATTCTGCAGTCCCTCACTTTCACTCCTTAGACAAACATGAATTAAGCACTGACTATGTTCCAGGCCTTTCCTGGGCCCTGGGAACACAGAGGCAACAGAAAACCAAACCTGGGCCACGTGACTGGTGCCTCACAAAACCACTTAACCACCCCTGGAGACTAAATAGGCCAGGAGACTCCCAGTGTGCAGAAAAGAAAACCCGAGGCTTCCAGAAGCCTTGCCTGAGGACATGCACTGCAGACAGAGGGAAGCCAGGTCAGCCAGCCCCCTCTCCCACCCAGAGTCTTCCCCTGATAGCCTCGTGCTGGGTGCACTCGGGGCAGGCTGGAGGGCACACAGGACGGGGACTCACAGCTGATGGTGATGCCCAGCTCCACACCACGCCTCTTGGGCAGCTTCACATGGAAGGTGCCGCTGCTCGGGATGACGGACTCTGGGTGCAAGCAGACACAAACCGGGGAGATTCAAGCAAATAGCCTCAGGGAGTCCGCACCCCACACTCATTCTGGTCCAGTAGAGAGGGATGCTAAACACAGCCCCATCCTGCTTCCTCTACCCACAGAAGAAACTGAGGCACGGAGCACCAATGTGTCCCAGAAAAGCACCCACCGGGTCCGAGCAGAGTCAGGATTGGTACCCCGACCTACAGCTGCCACTGGGGCCCCCTAGCCCGGCCCAAGCCATTCGGATCCAGCAAGGACTTAAAGGGCATCTCTCAGATGACAGACCTCAGCTGGTGTTTCCAGGACCTTCATCTCATCTCAACAACACCCCCTTGGGATAGAGGGTTTTATCCACTTTACACTTGTTACACTGGGGAAAACTGAGGATGGAGGAGGACAAGCCCTGTCCAAAGTTACACGGTGTTCAAATCAGGAACCAGAATTCTAACCGAGTTGTTTGGGGATCTTTGCATAAACCCTCACCTCCCCCACCCGCGGTTCCTGTTCCCTTGCAAAAACCCTCATTCACACTGGCGTGTGCAATTCCTTCACTCCCGCCCCTTGCCTTTCTCCCAGCGTTCTGGGGACACGCTGCAAACGCGGAAAGAAGCAGGGAAGGGTGGGAGAAAGGAGGGAGCAGCGGGTCGCGAAGGAGACGAGGAAGCCGCAGGTACCCACTCACCGGCCACGTCAAACTCCACCTCCAGCACGACCTTGTGGGCCAGCGCCGCGTCCCGCAACAGCTGGTTGGCCTCCTCCATCGTCCCGTCTTCGGTGGCGATGCCGTTGATGGCTAGAACGCGGTCCCCTACTTGCAGCAATCCACACCTGAACCGGAGAGACAAGTGGCCCCTTTAGAAGCCAGAAATTGGCGGCGCAGGAGCAGTGCCAGGCCCCGCCCACATCCCGGACGGGGGCGGGGCTGGGGCGGGGCGGGGTGGGGCGGAGAGAGGAGCGGCCCCTTTGAAAGTCCGGAACTGGCGGCGCAGGAGCGGGGCCAGGCCCCGCCCACACCCCGGACGCGGGCAGGGGCGGGGTTTGGGCGGGGCTTGGGCGGGGCGGGGCGGGGCGGGGTTTGGGCGGGGCGGGGCGGGGCGGGGTCTGGGCGGGGCGGGGCGGGGCGGGTAAGCGATCTGCACTGCACAGCGCCAGCGGCAGCTCCTCGGCCATTTACCCGGGACACTGGCTATAAGGGATACCCTCGCTGGGCCTCAGTTTCTCTGTCCCATGGGGATGATGCCATGCCTCAGGAGATGTATATACAGGACTCGGACCTCAGACCACACTGGGGTTCGTGTCATGGGTCACTCCCAAGCTGTGTGACCCTAGGCAGGTGAATCAGCTTCTCTGAGCCTCAGACCCCTCATCTACAAAACGAGGCCGGCGACGGGGTGGACTGTGATGGTTGGTGAGATACACCTGTGCAGCCAGGCTAAGCGTGTGACTGGAGTTCCCTGGCGGTCCGTGAGGCCCCACCCCACCAAATCGGAGAGTGGCAGGCCCACGGGGAGGGGGCAGTAGGCTCACCTCTCCGCCGGGCTGTCAGGCTCAATAAAACGCACGAGGGGTGGGGAGGACAAGGTCTCCGTGGCGAAGATGCCGCCCTGGAGCTGGAGGCCAAAGCCGCTGAGGGGGTCTCCGCAGAGCACGACCTCCGTGGTCTCCGTGTGCACAATCTGTCCGCCTGGCCCCACCGTGCTGGAGGCCAGCGACACTGCGGAGCGGGCAGGCACGGCGCTCAGGTCACTGTCCCGGGGATTACTTCCTGCCAGAGCCCACCCACCCTCGGCGGAACCACCTGGAGTCGGAGAGGGCGCGGGAGTGGGAGGCCCAACCCGCCCCGGGGCGGGGCCAAGTCGCGGCCCATTCTGAACCTTGGGGTCGTGGGTTCCACCTGGCAGAGCTGTGCCCAGGATCCAGGAAGACAGCTCCTGGAATGCCATGTTATAAAAGAGTCTCTGAGGGTCCGTGATATGACGTTCTGTGATGTTGTGTGATGTTATGCTGTGCTCAGTCGCTAAGTCGTGTCCTACGCCTTGCAACTCCACAGGCTGTAGCCCTCCAAGCTCCTCTGTCCATGGGATTTCCCAGGCAACAATACTGGAATGGGTTGCCATGCCCTTCTCCAGGGGATCTTCCCGACCCAAGGATCAAACCCGTGTCTCCTGTCTTAGCAGATGGATTCTTTACCACTGAGCCACCACGGAAGCCCTGTGTGATGTTATACTTCAACTTTTTTTATTATTGTATCATATATCAAATATCACATCATATTACTATTAGATGCGATAGTATACATTATGCCATTTTTGGCAACAGCTCTATTGAGATACAGTTCAGCTTCCACAGTATTCACCCACAGAATGTACAAGTCAATGGGTTTTAGTCAATCTATTGATTATTTAGTATATTCAAGTTGTACAACCATCCCCTCAATTAATTTTAGAACATTTTCAATCCCTCAAAGAAACCCTGTTTCCATTAGTCACTCAAATCCTCCCGTCTCTCCCAGCCCTAAGCATACTTTCTTTGTCTACAGATTTGCCTGTTCTGGACATTTCATATCAATGGAATCATACTATAAATGGTCTTTTGTATGTGGTTTCTTTCACTTAGCCTATTTTCAGGGTTCATCCATGTAGCATAGATCAAAATGTCCTCCTCCTTGAGGCTAATATCCCACTGTATGACGATACCACATTTTAAAAAATTCATCCATTGATGGACATCTGGGTTATTCCCACCTTTTGGATATTATGAATGACACTGTATAAACATTCATAAATATGTTTTAGGGTGAATATGACGTATGTTTTCATTTCTCCTGGGTATTTACTTAAGAGTGGAATTTCTGTGTCACATGATAACTCCATATTTCACTATTTAATATGTTATTTAACATTTTATTTTATATTCCACATATAAAATACATTTGTATTATTAATATGGATATCACATATAATTTATTAAATAAAACTTATATGTCATTCTATTAGTTATACCATTGTGTCTTTATATATTATTTTCTTATTATATATCACACATTATATTATGTGTAACCTACTTTATTGTTGGATATATTGTGTTATTATATTCCTATTCATTATTTTCTTCACGATTACATCACCAATGATAAAAATGGTATCTGGAACATTGGAAGTATTCAAAATTTTTTATTTAACTAATTAGTCATTATCATCAAGGAAGGAGACAGGTAAGGGGTCCCAAGAGTCTCCAGGCTCCATAAGCTCCTGCCTGTGAAAAATATTTCTGCTCTCTTCACCTACATACCCGTTGCTTCAGTGGGTGACAATGGTGGTTGGTAAAGTTGTATTTTATCTATTACCTGACTCTGAATTCTGTTTCTCTTTTCGTCCTGGCTGCCAGAAAGCTCATAACCATGTTTAGTGCCTTTCAGTGCCAAACTGACTTATATTTCTCCTTTCCCTCACCTGGTTCAATCCTAAATAGCCCCGTTTGACACTCCATTCTTACTGGAGGCCTCTGCAATTCATACGGAAGGAGGCTGGGAACACTCTACTCAACACACTCAACAGAGGGAAGATTCTTCCCAGACAGGACTTCAAAGTTCAGGGCCCTGGACTTCCCTGGTGGCCCAATGGCTAAGGCAGCACTCTCAATGCAAGGGGCCTGGCTTTGATCCCTGGTCAGGGAACTGGATCCCACATGGTGCAACTAAGACCTGGTGCAGCCAAATAAATATTAAAGAAAAAAGTTCTGCGCAATCTTCTGACTTTTTGCTACTTCCACATGTCTCCTGCACTATCGTTCATTACTATTCATTTTAAAAAACACTTAAGGGACTTCCCTGGTGGTCCAGTGGTTAAAAGAGTCTGCCTTGTGATGCAAGGGACACAATCCCTGGTCAGGGAACTAAGACCCCACGCGCTGTAAAGCAACTGGGTCTGTGCAGCACAACTGCTGAGCCCACCCGCCACAACTGGCGGAGGATCTGTGTGCCACCACAAAAGATCCCATGTGCTGAAACCAAGACCCAGTGCAGCCAAATAAACAAAAACTAAATATTTTTTTTTAATTTTTAAATAAAAAGTACTTAAATACCTTCATTTCAAAAGGAACTATATATAGTGATCACAAATAAAGAGAAGTGTCAATAAGCAAAAGTTGAGTAGAAATATATACCTAATACAACTAAAAATTACTATATTCTGGATGGCTAGTTTCAGGCCTGGATGGCTAGTTTTCACTGCCTTAGGGAAAATTAACAAATGTCAGAAGGGTGGTAAAGACAAAGTAACACCACCCCCTGGAATGGATCAGAGGGTTGAAGAAGAGAAAAATGAAAGGAAGTTACTCTGAGACTTTCACACAAATCTGAAAAAGGCAGCCTTTCCTCAAGACACTTCGCCACCACCTGCTGGGAATTTTTCATAATAAAGGCTTCCCTTGTGGCTCAGCTGGTAAAGAATATGCCTGCAATGCAGGAGACCTGGGTTCAATCCCTGGGTTGAGAAGATGCCCTGGAGAAAGGAAAGGCTACCCACTCCCATATTCTGGCCTGGAGAATTCCATGGACTACAGTCCATGGGGTGGCAGAGTCGGACACGACTGAGCACCTGTTGGGAATTTTTCATAATAAAAATACAAGACAAAGTGTTCAAGGTCACTGTCACCCCTCAGGAGAGCCCTTGTGAGTGAACCTGCCCAACCATCCGCAGCAACCTGGTGTACCACATACTCTATGTAATGCTGCCTCCCCACCCCCGGCCCTGCCCCAAATACCCAACAAGTTGGCAAATCTCTCTCTCAGGCATAGCGGCAGCCCAGAGCAGAGAGAAGAGACCACGGCTTACATGAGCTCTTGTGTTCCCTTCTTCGCGGCCGCCTCCGCCCCATTGTGGTCCGGGGGCTCATGGGCTGGGATCCACGAGGGAGGGTGCTGGGGTTGGTGCAAGAAAAGGCGTGGTTCACGGTCGGCGAGGAGAAGGGAGATGAGGATAAGGCTGGGGAGATGAGAGCACAGACCCATGAGCCCAGCAGAGCCCTCCACCCCGCCCCAGGGAGACACAGGGGTGCCTCCTCCACCCTCGACCATGCTCACTGTGTGACCTCAGGCCCATCTCTCCCTCTCTGGGCCTCAAAGCTTACAGGCTTTTCACAGACCTGGTGAAACCCAGCTGCCGACAGGGGCCCCTCACTTCTCTGAGTCTCGGCTTCCTTCCCTATAAAACAGGCTTCAACCCCTCCCCAGGGACAGAGGAGAGTGACCCCGGGGAGGGCACTTTACAGCGGTTCTGGTCCTGGCCGGCAGGGGCGGCCCAGGTGGGCGTCCTGCAGCGGCCCGGCCGGGGGCTGTGGCAGGAGGGCACGCAGGGGTCCCAGCGATGCGGCTGCTCGCTCCTCTGCACCTTCACTGCGGCGGAGGAAGAGGAGAGACAGGCGTTAGGGGCTGGGTGGGTCTGGACTCCACGCCCCTGGAGGATGAGCTCTGTCTGCCCAGCGAGGGGAGGAGAGCAGGGAACAGAAGGTCTGGAGTTTCTGAGCCAGGCCGGGCACTCCAGACTTCACCCACATGTCCCAGATGCCCACTATGTGCTGGGCCTTGTGCTCAGGGCTCAGCTACGCAGCAGCCTGAGAGGCAGAGATCCAAGAGGGAAAGCCGCACCAGCCCACAGCTGGGAGGGCTGGAGGAGCAGGATGTGAACCAGGCCAACCGGCCAGTCAGCTCCAAAGAATGCGGGTGGCAGACGGTGACCAGCTGGAGCACCTCCGGGGACTGTGGTCATGCTGTAGCCTGGGCAGCCTTGGCCTGGGGCTGGGCAAGCAGGGCACCAGGGCCGGGCGTTTCTGCCCCACACTGGGCTCTCAGCGGCCACATGGGTCCCTGTTGGATTGGCCCAGGCTTGCAAGGACCTGCATCGCAGTCTAAGGCTGTCCCCCCTCAACCTTTCATGGGCCTCGACTTCAGTGAACTCTTGACTCCAGCTAAGCATCCGCTTCCCAAGGGAGCCCACGGACCCTGCCTCTCTCACCTCCCTGACAGCCCCAGAGCCCGTTCTGGCTCTTCCTTCTGCTGCAGGACTTTGTGGGGAGCTGGGGGGGACGTCCAGCCTGGGGCAGCATGCTCTTGGATGGACGCACGAGGTCCCTGTGATCTCAGCCCATTGATTCTGCCTTCCTGTGCGGAGTTCCCACTGCCACACAGGGGGCTGGGCCGACTCTGGAGCTGAGTCCAATCCCGGCTCCATTGCTGAGCAGCTGTGGGACTGGGACAAGTCCCTGTGCCCTGTCCTGTGCCTCACTGTCCTAACTGTAAAAGGGGACAAGGTGGCCACTTCCCAGGGAAGCTGGGAGGATAGAAGGAGTTAACACATGGGCTTGGCAGATGTTTATTTAGGGAGAGCCAAGGGGACTGTCAGCAGCCAATGTCATCAGAAGGACCTGCACTGCTCAGACCCTCAGAGCCTTTGTACTGACCTTGTAGACATGTCACGGGGGTGTACCCAGATGACCCCTGGGAAGCCCCAGCAGCACAGCAGGGGGTGGGAGAACAGATGCTGGGACATCTGAGGGACTCACAGGGGTGGCTCTAGGCCCTCCTGACTGCTTGGCTGCCTCCTCTGGATCTGCTGAGGGCCCTGGGGTGAGCCCACGGGTCCAAATTCTGAGTAGCACAGGGCACAGAAGGACTATCCCCTCCCTTGCTCCAGCCCTCATACTTCTATTAATGTGACCAGTGATGGATCTAGCTTTGGGGGTATCCATGCCAGCAAACTGTCAGATCAGAAAGCGTGAAAGTGTTTGTTGCTCAATCCTGTCTGACTCTTTGTGACCCCATGGATTGTAGCCCACCAGCCTCCTCCATCCATGGGATTTTCCAGGCAAGAATACTGGAGTGGGTTGCCATTTAAACACCCAAGTTATTTATCTGCCCTATCTCTCCACCCTTAGCTGCTGCACTTGACACTCTGAGCATCCCTGTGGGACTGGACATTTGTTCCGCTAAATGCTAGCCTGCCCCTTAGCCCTCAGGGTTGAGCCCTGAGGTCTGCAGGGGACTCACCTGCCTCTGAGGGCTTGAGGGGCCACCGGCTCTGGGGCGCAGGCAGGATCTCCAGCCGCACTTTCTCCGACACACTGGCCAGGAGCTTTGTGGCTTCAAGCAGTGAGCAGTGTTCAGTGCTGGTACCATCAATGGACAGGATGTGGTCTCCGGCATGCAGGGCCCCGCTCCTGGCCGGGTCAGGGAGCAAAGGGGAACGGGTACAGCCAGACAGCTCCAGACAATTCTCCCCCTGCACCCCCCTAACACACACCATGGCAGCTCCCAGCAGGTGCCCCACCTGTCCACCACGCTGGCCGGCTTAATGCGGTCGATGGTGATGACCGGCTTGTTCCGGTGGGAGCCAGTGGTGAGCGAGATCCCCAAGGCTGAGCCTGGAGTCTTGGTGATTTCCACTATCAAGGGCCCCGAAGCGTTGGCCACCGTGTCTGGTACATGGAAGGAAAGAGGAGTTTGAGATGCAAATAATTCAGCACCTTCCTCCGTGCTTAACCCTCACTGCCAGGGAGGGATCATTGCATCTACTCTACAGACAAGAAAACTGAGGCGCCTGGAGGCAAAGGCCTCGTCCAAGTTCACATGGCCACTCAGCGGCAGAGGAGGGGCAGGAATTCAGGTTTCAGAGAGGCTCTGATCCCAAGGCTTTGCTGAACAGTACTAATTTGCTCACATATATTGAGAGCCTGGGCTTCCCAGATGGTGCTAGTGGTAAAGAATCCGTCTGGCAATGCAGGAGACATAAAGAGACGTGGGTTTGATCCCTGGGTCGGGAAGATCCCCTGCAGGAGGGCATGACAACCCACTCCAGTATTCTTGCCTGGAGAATCCCATGGACAGAGGAGCCTGGCAGACTACAGTCCATGGAATCACAAAGAGTCAGACATGATGACTGCGACTGAGCACTCAAGCATCAAGAGCCTACTGTACACACTGAACTGTGGGGTTTCAGTACGAGCCTTCCCCATCTCAGAAAACAGCACCCCATGCACTCCCCCAGTGGCTGGAAAACAAAACCCGGCTCTTTCCACTCTCTTTACCACCCACGTGTCGAAACCTCAGCAAACCAGGCCAGCAGAGCTTCATCATCTTTCCCAGATCTAACTCCTCTCTACATCCCCACTCAGCCCCCAGTCCAGCCACCATCACTTTTCAGCCACCTGCACAGCCGCAGGTTACAGGGGCATCCCCCAGCCGTCCCCATCTCTCTCTCTGATTTTTTTTTCACACTTATCCTCTGATACACTCTGTATGTGACTTATCCCGTCCATGGTCCATTTCTCCCCACCAGAATGTCAGCCCCATGGGAACGGAGACCTTATCTGTGTTGTTTTCAGATGGATCCCCAGCGCCTGGCAGAGCATGTACCCCCCAGAGGGGCCCAGAGAGGCTGCGACTGGGCTAGGGTCACATAGCTCTTGCAGAGATGGGGATGTGTACCCTCTACTCCCTGCCCTCTACCCCGGAGGCCTCTTCTCGCTGCAGCCCGAGCCCTCAGGCCACAACTCACCCGGAATGGTCACGTCGTACTCCACCTGGAAGAGCGCCTCATGGCTGCACTGCCGCAGCGTGGCCAGGGCAGTGGCGTGGCTGGCCCCTTGCAGCGGGATCCCGTCAACGCTGAGCAGTCTGTCCCCCACCTTCAAGGAGCCCTCCCTGCGGGGAAGGGCCAGGTCATGCCACCTCGTCCAGCGAGCGAGAGAGAACAGAGGGAGGGCAGGGAGCGGAAGAAGGAGACGGGGGCAGAACAGATCAGGGACAGCACGCATGCGCGGACAAACTAGGGAGGGCATGTGGAAGAAGTCGAAGAACTGATGGAGGTCGGGTCAGCGACGACACCCCCGCCCCAATTCAGTTCAGGTCAGTTCAGTCACTCAGTCGTGTCTGACTCTTTGTGATCCCATGGACTGCAGCAGACAAGGCCTCCCTGTCCATCACCAACTCCCAGAGTTTACCCAAACTCATGTCCATCCAGTCGGTGATGCCGTCCAACCATCTCATCCTCTGTCATCCCCTTCTCCTCCCGCCTTCAGTCTTTCCCAGCAACAATTAGTGCTTAATAAACTCACAGTCCTGGGTCAGCGCTCCAGCGGCTGAGCTGGAGATGCCCTTTGAGGTCACCTCCAGGGCCTTACCGGGGTCCCAGCCCTGCCAGGGCCGCCCAGCACCAGGGGCGGGCCGTCTAGAAGCTTGAAGCTGCTTGCACACAGGGCCCCCGCCCAGGGCCCCTCCCTGGGTCTCAGCAGTGACTCTGCTGCTGCTGCTGCTACTAAGTCGCTTCAGTCGTGTCCGACTCTGTGCGACCCCATAGACGGCAGCCCACCAGGTTCCCCCGTCCCTGGGATTCTCCAGGCAATAACACTGGAGTGGGTTCTCATTTCCTTCTCCAATGCATGAAAGTGAAAAGCGAAAGTGAAGTCGCTCAGTCGTGTCCGACTCCTAGCGACCCCATGGACTACAGCCCACCAGGCTCCTCCATCCATGGGATTTGCCAGGCAAGAGTACTGGAGTGGGATGCCATTGCCTTCTCCGCAGTGACTCTGGCCTGGTGACAAACATGCCTGGGAAGGAATTCCGCTGGGTCCCAGGAGAATGGCCCGAGGGGGTTCGCCTTGGCCTGGGTCATATCCCAGCTCTGGAATGCCTGCCCCAACAGGTGGCCAAGGCTATTCTGGGTGGTTCTATGAATAGCTTGTCACAGGCCCCAAGGACGGGTTTAGATTTCTGACGAGGCCATTCCAGGCTTTTCTTAAAATGGCCAGGAATCGCCCTTCGGGAGGTCAGGGGGCCAGGAGCTGGGAGCTGGGCGTGTTCCTCCCTCACCTTCTCTCCTCCTGGAGATTCTGAGCAGGCCCCGGGCAGGGCCAGCCGGCAGTGCGGCCAGGACTGGGAAGGCTGTGTCACTGAGGGCCACAGTGATGCCCATCACCAAGCCCCACATCAGCTCTGCCGGGCTCCACTATTGGGCCCATTCCACGGATGAGAAAATGAAGGCCAGGGAAGAGGCAACAACACCACAGCGAAGCTCTCCACCCCGCAGACAGCAGGTTCCTGGGGAAGAAAGAGCTCGGGGCCCCCTTCATGTGGGACTGAGGGCTGACTCCACCAAGAAGCCTCTGAGTGATGCTGGGCGGGGGCATCCCCCGTCTGGACTTCAGTTTGCTCCTTGCAGACTCTGCCCGATGTCCCCTCCGCCTTCGTCCCAGGGGAGCTGGGCAAGGGCGGTGCAGGCCGAGGCTGTAAGCTCCCCCCAGCTCAGGCTCACCTGTCAGCAGGGCCGCCGGGCCGCACATAGGTCAGGACAAGTGGGCGGGACTTGTGCCCGTCTTCATGGGCACCTCCTGGACAGAATTTGACAAGAGACTGCAGTCATCCACCCACCACTGCCTGGTGTCCAGAGGCCCCAACCCAGACCTTAAGCAGGCTTCCTTCATCCCCTCTGCTTGAGCATTCTGTCCCTGCTATTCCCTGCCTCTACTATGAGATGTGGGCTCTAAATCCCACCCAGAGGTGGGACAGAAAGTAGGGAAGAGAACCAAAGTCCTCTCTCGGTTAAACAGCTTGCTTCCTCTCCTGCAATCTTATCCGATTTCCCTTTTCTCCCTGGTTGCTAGGCAGCTTCGTACCTCACTTTCTGTTACAACTTTTCCCTTTCACTTCCTCAACCATGCACACTTTATTGGTTGGCCAAGTTTTCCATCTAACACTTGATTTAATGATCCTGGGTTCTTAAAGGTCAGAAGGAAGATTATATAAATATAAATACAAATAAATATATACATATAAACATATTATTTTATATATAATTATATAAATATAAGCTATATTGAAAGTATAAATTATATTAAATATAATACAGATATATAGTATAAAGATATATTAATCATATATTTATAAATGTATTTAAATTTAATGTGTATATTCATATATAATTATAAAATATATATTCATACATATAAAAATACACATTTATTTAAGTATAAATATAAATTTAAATATAAATATATTTGTTTATTTAAATATAAATGCAAATTTATTTAAACAAATATGTTTACATAAAATTATTTATTTATTTAAATTTGTGTTTATTTAAATTTAGATAAATATTTATTTATCTAAATATAAATATATTATAATTCATCAGAGCAAAGCAAAACACACAGAATTGGCATTAGCTTTCCCGTCCCTTGACCCCAAAAGTGACTCTTACACTGACCTCTGAGGACAAAGCCAAAGCTATTGCCCTCCTTGTACAGGGAGACATCCACTGTCTTTGAAACGATCCCTGGGCTGTTCTCGGGGGCTGGGGAGAAGTGGAGACCCTCCTGAGTCCTTTCGTCGCATCATCAAGCTGGCAGCTGTCTCCAGAGTTCGTTCCAGGACAGGCGGGTCACCAGTCACGGACACTACAGGAAAGGTCAACTTCCCCCACCCCATTTGACAGGCAGGACAAGTGAGGCTTAGAGGCACCCTCCCCACTGAAGCCCACTCAGTCTTCCACTTAGAGAGGGGAGAGGGCCGGCCCGGGCTCTCACAGAGACAACGGCAGGACTCAAGCTTGAGTCCAGGGCTGGCAGTCTTAGGCCCGAGCTCAATTGCAGACTTACTCAGATTTCAAGACTTCAGACCAACTTTGGAAATTCAGAGCTGAGCTAAAACACCCCAGGCCACTGTACTGGTGCAGCATGGGAAGGGCAAGGACCTATGTACTCAGCAACATTCCTAAAACCTTCCCCCCAAAGGAGAAGCATCTGGAAACCAAGTACGATAAGGGTGTTACAAACAGGCCCTGCCGCCTCCTGGTGACAGCGCACTGCATTTGCAGCAAAGCCCCGGGTATGGCCTGGCGGTCTGGGGCCAGTCCCCAGGTGCTGGCGGGGAGGCAGCCGCGTCCCCCCTCGACCAAGGCAGTGGAGGGGGTTCCCCGCCGAGGGCACCCACCGGGCGGGGGCAGCTCAAATTCCACCTCCAGCACCACGCGCTCGCCCACGTTCTTCAGTAGGGTGATGATCTCATCGTGGCGGAGCCTGGTCAGGTGGATCCCGTTCACTGACCGGATGTAGTCGCCCACGTTCAGCAGGTCACTCCTGGGAGAGAAGAGGCCAGTGCACGTGCGGGCTGACACACGCTGGCGTTCACATCCTCCCCTCCCACTGAATCCCGGGGTCTCTGCGGCCCCATCTTACAGGTGCAGAAACTGAGGCTTGGAGAGGGCAGGCCTGGTCCGGGGCTACACGGCGGTTGAGCAGGAGAGTGCGGATCCTACCCTAGATCTGGGGGACACCCAGGCCTGGCCTTCTCCCTACCGTCCCCCACACCGATGCTGGCCTGCCTGCTCTCCCTCCTGCGGGGGCATCCCCCTCACAGTCAGAGCTCTACGGACTGGCCAGATGTCAGTGCTTGCTACCCCTTAACGCTCTTCCTGGGCCCAGAGGGGCAGCAATACAGAGGGTAACTCCTAGGTTTCATGGACCTGAATCTGCCTGCAACGCAGGAGACCCCAGTTCAATTCCTAGGTCGGGAAGATCCGCTGGAAAAGGGATAGGCTACCCACTCCAGTATTCTTGCTTCCCTTGTGACTCAGCAAGTAAAGAATCCACCAGCAATGTGGGAGACCTGGGTTCGATCCCTGGGTTGGGAAGATCCCCCAGAGAAGGGAAAGGCTACCCACTCTAGTATTCTGGTCTGGAGAATTCCATAGACTATACAGTCCATGGAGTCACAAAGACTCGGACACAACTGAGTGACTTTCACTTCCATGGTCCAGGGAACCCCCAAGGTAAAGTAAATAGTAGGGAAATGTAGGCAGTGTGTGTGGAAGTGCCGGCCACGCAGAGTGGCGCTTCAGCCTGGGGCTTTGGGGGTGCTTCCCAGAGGCAGTGAGGAGGGAGGAATAGGAATTTGCCAGGAGGGTCTCTGGGCTTCCCTGGTGGCTCAGCGGTAAAGAATCTGCCTGCCTCTGTAAGAGACCCGGGTTCGGTCACTGGGTCGGTGGAGCCCCTGGAGGAGGGCATAGCAACCCACTCCAGTATCCTTGCCTGGAGAATCCCATGAACAGAGGAGCCTGGTGGGCTGCAGTCCATGGGGTTGCATAGAGTTGGACACACAATGAGAGGAGGAGGGTGTCTAGGGAAGAGGCCTTCTGGGCAGAGGGTTCTGCGTGTAAAAAGGCCTGGAGGGCCCCGTGAGCGTGGGGTGCTGGGGTCGGGTTGGCTCTGGAGGAAAGGGAATGAAGCGGCCTCCAGCCCTTCTTCCACAGACACCCAGCTCTTACTGCTCTGCAGAGGCCCCAGGACCCCCACCTCTCCGCCCGGCCCCCTTCCTGCCCGGCCCCTACCCAGCAAGCCCAGGCTTCTCACCTGGCCGCAAGTCCCCCAGGCCTCAGGTTGGAGACCCTGGGCTTCCCATCCTTGTCGGTGCCCCCCGAGATGGTCAGGCCCAGCGTGCTGCCCTCTTTCTTGGTCAGCTCCACTGTGGTGACCCCTCGGAACTCCTCTGCCAACAAAGAGGGGGTGAGCAGGCAGCGTGGGGCAAATTCTGAGCCCCCGGCTCCAGGACAAATAAAACAGACGCTTGGTAAGCAGTGCGCGTGACGCTGGGTGAAATCATCTCCTTTTTACGGATCAGAGAGGCTAAGGGGCTAGTCCAAGGTCACAGAGCCAACTCATTGGAAAAGACCCTGATGCTGGGAACGATTGAGGGTGGGAGGAGAAGGGGACAACAGAGGATGTGATGGCTGGATGGCATCACCGACTGAATGGACATGAGTCTGAGCGAGCTCCGAGAGGTGGTGAAGGACAGGGGAACCTGGTGTGGTACAGGCCAGGGGCCAGCAAAGAGTCGGACACGACGGAGCGGCTGACCAACAAGGTCACCAGGGGAGTTAGCGGCAGAGCTGAGGCAGTCTGACCCCCGCCCGGAGCTCTCTATGCCTCCAGAGAGAAAGAGGAAGGCGGGAGGCTGTTTACCTGGGATGCTCTGCCGGCGGCATGCCAGGGCCCCGTCGGCTGCTCCGGCGTCCTTGCCTCCTTTGGTGTAAGGCCCATTGTCTGCAGGCGGCAAACAGAGGGAAGGCCCTGAGCTGTGCGGTCATTCCCATCAGGCAAACCCCTCCTGCCTCAGCAAGCTTCCGCTTGGTGGATGCGGCCCTGAGGGGTTCCTTCCTGCCCCCAGCCCCACCCGGAACGCACTGGGGGAGCCTCGTGGCTTCTCCCCGCAAGGGCAACACTGTCTCATCTCTCAAGTAACATGCTTTGGGGCACCCACAAGTCTGGGTGGTTCTCTGCCACACAGCAATTCGCCATCTCTACAGCCATCATCCCACTAGCAGAGAAGGAACTGAGGCTCAGAGAGGGACGACTCGTGCCCACGGTCAGACGGCCCTCGTCCAAGGCAGCTTCTGCAAAAAGCCAGACGCCTGGCTCCGTTGTCCAGCCCACCCCGTGTTCCAGGTTCCCTGGACCGGGTTCTTCTTTTTTTTTTTTTTCACATTCCATCTCCAAGCCCCTTCTCAGTCCTGCACAGAGCTGGGTCAGGTCAACTGGTAAACCCTCAAGCAGGGTGGCTCTCCCATGCTACCCCTGGGGCTGCACCCCCCCCCGACTCCAGGCACGTGTACAACCCCCCCAGGTTTTTGCTAAAGAGCCCGCCTGCCAGTGCAGGAGACACAAGAGACGCACATTTGATCCCTGGGTCAGGAAGACGCCCTGGAGTAGGAAGTGGCAGCCCACTCCAGTATTCTTGCCTAGAGAATCCCCATGGACAGGGGAGCCTGGCGGGCTACAGTCCACGGGGTTACAAAGGGTTGGACATGACTGAGCACATAGGCTTCACCCAAGTCTGCACACGCCCCCACCTGCCCCTCAGGAGCCCTGTGCAACACCCCCCTTCACCACTCACCAGCTGTGGGAAGGCCGCTCCCTCCCCGGCCCCCTGACCTCCGAAAGGCCTCACTCACAGGACCGTCCCCCTTCCCACACTTCAGAAGAGGGGATGAGAGAGGGCTTGGGCAGGGGCAGAAGCGTCCCATCCCGTCCCAGCCACATCCTTTTCACGAGGGAGAGGCTCAGGTTAGCGTTCAGCCAGAGATGGGGTCAACCGGGGTCAAGATCAGGACACAGGCTGGCCAGGGCTCTGGGCTCAGTCAGAGGCAAACAACGGGGGTTCAATCAACGGCAGGTTTCTCAACCTCGACACTACTGATGCTTTTTTTGCTGGATGCTGTACCATGTTTGGGCTTCCCTGGTGGCTCAGATGATAAAGAATCTGCCTGCCAAGGCAGGAGACCTGGGTTCAATCCCTGGGTCAGGAAGATCCCCTGGAGAAGGGAATGGCAACCCACTGCAGTATTCTTACCTGGAGAATCCCATGGACAGAGGAGCCGGGCGGGCTCCAGCGCCACGTTTGGCAGCATCCCTGTCCTCTAACCACTAGAGGACAGCAGCATTCCACGCCATCATCACAGCCAAAAATGACTAGACACCCCCCTTGTCCTGTAGGCGAGCAACACTGCCTCCCGATCCCCACTTGGCTCCTCACTGAGAATCAAAGCTTTAGATCAGGGGTGGAGCTCAGGCTGGGTCCGGGTCAAGTTCAGCCTGGGGTCGGGGCTCCGCCCAGGACTAAAGAAGCCTGAGAACCTTCACCACCTGCAGCTCTAACCACTGAGAAGCGGCTTCTCCAGACCAGGGACAGGCTTCCTTGGCTTTGCCAGAAGGTGGGAAGTAACAAATCAAACCACAGTTCAGCCCAGAGTCGTTTCCAGGGCCCCTGGAGTCAGCCCCCAGCAGCTTTGCTCACCACCCGCAACTCCAGGCCCCGTGTTCACATTCGCAGCCACGGATCCAGGCAACACCCCATTAAGTATAATGCCTCGTATTACGGTTCCCTCATTCGCACTTCATTTAGATTCAACAAGACGTTTCTGAGCTAATCAAATTAAAAAGACCGGGTTCTATCAACTGCGTGACAGTGAGCATCTCTGATATTTCAATGTAGGCAATTCTGGAATTAAAATGTCTTGTTCCGTGCAAATTAGATTCCGCCACTGGAAAATCCGTCTCTCCTGGGCTGCCCCAGGAAGACCTGAGGTAAGCTTGCTTCCCAGGGGGTGCTCATGGTAAAGAACTCGCCTGCCTAACGCAGGAGACTTAAGAGATGCGGGTTTGATTCCTGGGAGGAGGGCATGACAACCCACTCCAGTCTTCTTTTCTGGAGAATCCCATGGACAGAGGAGCCTGACGGGCTACAGTCCACGGGGTCGCAAAGAGTCAGACACGACTGAATGACAAACACTTTCGCTTCTCTTTAAGTTTGCTGGCTCCAAGTTTGGGAGTCTGGAGACGGAAGGGGGAGATCTCCTAAGGACAAGAAAGCAGAGAGTCAAGTTTGCCAAATTCAGAGCCGTAGACTCTCAAGGAATTGAGAGCTGATCCCGAGGCAGAGGATCCGTTTCCTGGGGTGTCCCTGTGGTTTGTCAACACAACCTCTCTGCACTTTCCTCATCCCAATATTCAAATTCTGCTCCAGTGAACGACGTGGTGCCTGTGACGGCACCAACTGGGCGGTGATGGCACGCTTGTCATGGCCAAGGCCAGGCAGGTGTGGGGAGGGGGGCGTCTGCTGGCTTTGGGTTAACTGTCAGGCATCTGACCACACGATGCAAACGAGACACATACAACTACGTGGGTGTGGACAGAGTCAGCAGGCGGTAAGCGAGGACACGGAGTCTTCTTCAGGGAAAGCACATGCATTTTAGGGTGTGGCCTTGATGAGTTCTCCGGGAAGCTGAGGCTACTCAGGACAGCTGGCTGCCAGATAAGGGGCTTCTGGATACCTCGGACCCCTGCCACTTTCAGAAAGGCACCCACAAGGAATGCTACAATGTTCACTGATACTTGCTCGGAGGGGACCGTCCCCCACTTTCACAAACATCCTCAGGTCAGGGGGAAACAGGCCGCATTTACAGCAAAAACCAAGACAGGGCCAGAATTACTAGTTAACCGTGTGACCCGACTCTCCATTTCTCTGTGAAATGGGGGTGTCTCCCCCCATCGCTGGCTCCAGCCAGCGCAGGCAGGAGAATTTGAGGGAATTATTTTATTTATGGAAAACCCTCAGAGGGCTCAGACCCCAGTCCTGCTCCCTCAGAGAACACGCCTGCTCTCTTTGGTTCTCTCTCTTTTTTTTGTTCCGGGACCTGGTAATTATATGCTTAGAGATGAAGGCTTTTCAAAAACATCTTTCCCACCAATTTTCAGCTGGAAACGTGCATAAAAAACAGAGATATTTTTATCTGGGTGTTTTTTTTTTTTTTTCCCTTGTCTCCTCCTTCCAGCAATGGGCAATTATGAGCTTTTGCCTTCAGTCAATTTGTCCTGTAAGAACTCGCTTCAGAGAGAAATTCATTTCCGCAGTGATGCCAACCCATTCAGCAAACAGGCTGGGCAAGTGGTGGGGGACAAGAGGGAGAGATGCCTGGCGGAACACAGACTTTACACGTGGTCCCCAGGCCCCAGGCTGCAGTCCGGGTGGGTGGGCTTCTTTTCTATTTCATTTCTCTTGAAAGCAGTGCTAATTTGCCTTCATTATCTCCTTTTTCTCTGGGGCCCCAGGGAGCTATTGAGCTTTGACAAAGGGGAAAGGAAGTCAGCCCCCGGCCAGGCTGCCTTTGCCAGGGTGCCGCATAATCGGGAGAGGGGCTGGGGCCCGTGGGGCTGGGCAGGGGGGCTGTGGATGGGGCATGGCTGACCTTTGGCTCTGCAGGCCTCGAGGAGGGAGCACTCAGCATCTGAGAGGGGCCACTGGGAAATCGAAGCCCCAGTGGGAGGTTCAGCTTGGGCGGGACAGAAAATGACCGCTTGACTGCAAGCCACCAGCAGGGCCAGCCCGGCCCAAGCGCCGATGGAGAGAAGGGGGCTCCCAGTTGCCTCTGGGTCCAACCACAACAGCGCACAGTGACCCGCTGCTTGCTCCCCGCCAAGTGATCTGCCGAACCTGGCTGGCTTGGCCCCATCTCGGAAGGCACTGCCGGCTGCATGCGAAGGATGGACTCTGGAGCCTCAACCTGCTGCCGACTGGCTAAGGGGTCTGGGACGTGTCGCTTCCCCTCTCCAAGTCTTGGCACAGTGCTGGTGCCCACCTTGTGGGCTGGTGGGAGGAATCAGTGCAGTTATGTGGTGCCTGGAGCCAGGACGCATGTTAAGTTCTCTCCCTGGCCCTTCCACTTGCCTCATTAGAAAGATTTTCCGATTAATAATGGTAACAGTTCCTACTGATTAAGTGCCAGTGCTGTGTTAGAGGCTTCACAAGATATTTGCTCAGATATTCAGTCGTGTCCGACTCTTGGCGACCTCACAGACCGTAGCCCGCCAGGTGGGATGATCGCCATTCCCATTTTACAGATGGGTGGGGGGTGGTGGGCTGAGGCACGACAGCTTAGGTGACTTCCCACAGCAAGGGGCAAGGCCAGGATTGGAACCCAGGCTGTAGTCTAAGAAACTGCAACTTGTTACCACTTTATCCTCACATGGGGCTTCCCAGGTGGCACTTGTAATAATCTGCCTGCCAATGGCTGAGACCTAAGAGACGTGAGTTCAATCCCTGGGTCGGGAAGATCCCCTGGAGAAGGGCGTGGCAACCCACTCCAGTATCCTTGCCTGGAGAATCCCATGGACAGAGGGGCCTGGCGGGCTACGGTCCGTGGGGTCTCCAAGAGTCGGACACAACTGAATGTCAGCAAATATCCGCAGGTGGGTGGGTGCCATGATCATTCCTACGCTATCAAAGAGGAAACCGAGGCACAGAGAGGTTATGGGAACCGCCTAAGGCCATGCAGCTGCTAGGTGGCTTAGCCACGGGCTGCTCCTGCCTCCTTTCCTCGCTCCATGACGGTCCTGGGGGGATGCAACTTGGGGGTGATGCCTGTGGCCCTCCTGCCAGCAGCCTCGGCTCCTTTGGGCACTCCTGACCCACCGAGTGATCGCCCTCTGGCCCCGGCGGGCTGGACCAGGGCAGACAGCCAATGGAGGAGAAGCAAAGCCAGCTGCGGGCTGACTTCAGAGGACAGCCCCAACCCCCGCAGCTCACAGGGCTCCCCAGAAGCCATGGAGAGATCACTGGCTCAGCCACAGGTGACCCTTGCTCTATTCAGTGCATGTTTTTAAGGGAAACAAAAAGAAATTTATTAATAGATTTAAAAGGCAGATACCTGTTTCACTTGGAGCCAAGGACTGAAAAAAAACACCTGACAAAGGAAGCTGGAGCTGATTAGCCCGGCGCCTGGCCCGTTCCAAGCTCCTGACGGGCACGGATGCGTTCAACTCCTCTGAGAGCTCGCGAGCATCCCCCTCTACAGACAAGGGGACTGAAGCCCAGAGGGACCACTTAGCTGGGGAGCTGCAGAGGACAGGCTGGAATTGGTCTGTCTGGCCCCCCAGCAGACCACATCCTTAATCACCAGCTCTGCCCTCTCCCTCCAAACACGAGGGCAATGGACCCCAGAAGAAGGGTGCCTGGGGAGGCAGCGCCCGCCTCCAAGAGCCCCCTGTTAGGGCTCAGGCACCCACAGGCTGGACATGACCAGAGAGGTTGCCAGCCCTGCAATCTCCCTTCCACAAGGCGTGTGGGGCCCCCAGCACTGGACCCTGAGCCCATGGTCCAGTTCCCCTGGTCCAGGTCCCCTCTAGGGGACCACGATGACCCCGGCATCATGTGGGATTGAGCACAGGCTCAAGAGGGGCCGTCACCTTCCGGATCTGTGCTGTCGCACGTGCCTCTGAAACCCACCATATCGGAGTGCGTGACCCCCCAGGCCAGGTCACCAATAGGGGTAGTGAAGACTCAGGTCACCCAGCGGAGAATCAGAGCAAAAGATCTCCCCACAACTGACCAACCTGGGCCTCCCTGACCTCGCCTGCTAAAGCTCTGTCCTGGGCCAACTCCACTCCGTGCAATGGTCGTCCCACACCCAGCTTCCACATCACCCCAGGGCCTTTGCACTGGCTGTTCCCTCTGCCCAGAATGCTCCTTCTCCAACATCCACAAAGCCCCCTTCCTCACCTCCTTCAGGAACTTGTGGAATCTTTACCTTCTCATCTTCCCCAAGCAGCTTGTTTGAGTTTACACCTGAACCACTGCCATTTCCAGTACGGAGAGTCAGGAAGAGGCAGAGGCAGGAGGCAAGCCCAAGTCTCCCTGGGTCTGGAGGCCTCGGCCTCCGTGGTCTGGCACCGGGGTTTCCCCCATGGCCACGGCTCTGCTAAGAAGCAGGAGGTCAGGCCTGCCTGAGGATCCAGGTGGTTCTGGTGAGGGTGCCCCCCCGCCAGCCTGGAGGAGTGGGCAGCTCAGGCCGTGGCAGAAGGACCCTCCCACCACCCCAACACACATGCACCCTGTCTGAGCCTCCCAGCTGGGACAAAGTCCGCTTTGTGGCCGGCCAGCAGTCAGAGGAGAGTACACACTTGAGGGGCATGGGGCTTCCTGCCCAAATCTGCTTTCAAGCCTAACTATGCACCCCAGTCCGGGACACACCCCTTCCTGCAGGGCTCGGGGTTGGTGGGGTGAACGAGGCTCCCAGCACCAAGACGGCAGCAGCAGGGTATGGGCCTGAGAAAGGACTGGTGCTGGCAGAGTCCATCGGGGAGGAGAAAGGGCCCTGGGCACTGTGCCCCACAGGCCCCAAGCCCCAGCCTGGCTCCTGCTGAGGAGCCTGCCTGAGCACGGCCTGCCGGCTCAGGGCCCCAGCCGGCTCTGAGAAATGCGGAGGGTGCATGGACTGGCCACCTGTTGGCTGCCCTTGGCCCCAGGCTCCAGAGAGGCCATGTGGCCAGAGGCCCAGTGGGTGATCACGTGATCCAAGCTGGGTTGATGGGAACCTGCCCTGGGACGTTTGCTGGAAATACCCTTAACCTCAAAGGCACTAGGGGTCCCCTGGGCACCTCAAGGAGAGGAGTCTGCCTGGAAATAAACCCTGCCTAAAAAGAGGCAGAGAAGAGGCAGAGACCTGGGGTCCTAATCATGTTAACTGAGCACCTGGATCGCACTGTGCCTGAAGCCGCATCTTGGACTTTTCCTTTTAAGAAGAAGCCTGAGTGCCGACACCAAGTGAGACAGGGGTGATGGTGAAGCGATGTGACCCGGGGAGGAGACCACGGTGGGGTCCACAGGCGTAAGGGAGGGGGTGTCAAGGAAGCCGAATATTCAGCGAGGAAAAAGCCAGGGAGATCATGAACGGCCTTGAATGCCAGGATAAGAAGCTGTGACCACATCTGAGATTCAGCAAAAAAAAAAACCCTCCCACAGAAGCATGGAGGGGGTGGGAGAGGGGAGGCCCAGGAGGCCAGTAAGGAGCCTGGGGCTAAGGTCAGGCAGGTCGAGGGCAGAGACCACAGTACCGAGAAGAGGGGGAAGACATCTCCCCAGCGTTGCTCCAGGTGAGGTCTCCAGGGCACTGCCACCCTTGTGGCTCCGACCACTGCAGGACGAAGTGACCCCCGCTTCTTGGGCCTGATGTCGAGAAGACAGGTGTGCCCAAGCCAAGAGAGGGGTGGAGTTGCCAGGAGGGGGCAGATCACAGGGAGTCAAATCCCAGCCATAGCCCCGGACAAGTCACTTAACACCTCCCTGCCTCGGTTTCCCCAACTATAAAATGGGGAGATTAACTGAATGCACAGTGGTGTGAGGACGCCATGAGAAAAAGCACAGAGACAGCGCTGAAAAGAATCTGGCACAGAGTCCGATCTCAACAGCTGTCAGCTACTATTATTATTTGTGTTATTATTATTATCTGGGGGCATGGGGGTAACTCCACAACCTGTGGGGGGCAGGGTAAGGGGAGGCGAGAGCCTCCATTCCCGGGCCCTCGGAAGCACAGTGCAGGGAGCTCTGCTATAAGAGAGATCTGGGTGCCAAGCCCGCCCCTGTGGGTCTTGGGGATGGCTGAGGGCCCCTCTGACCCTCAGCTTCCCCACTGGGACCACAGTCCCTACCATGGAAGCTGTTGCACGGAGGTGACATCAGGAGTATGCCAAATATGGGAAAGCATCGCTGGGGCCGCTCAGGACACGAGCTGAAGGGTGAGCCAGTGGCCCCGAGCCCCACCCAGGGTTCCAGCCCCGGGGCCACCCAGGAGTGCAACAGCTGAGCGAAACCTGCCTGCCCCCCACCCACCTCCTTCCCACCGACCAGTAGCCCCTGCAGGCCAGGGGCACCGTGAGCCAGGGTAGGAGTTCTCCAACAGCACCCTGGCACCCGTGGGGCACACGGGGCGGGATGTGCCCCCCTGGTGCACACTGGAGGCCGGAGCACTGGGGCAGGACAGCCCAGCCAGGGCCGGGTCAGACAGACTTGCCCACCAGCTGGGCGTCCTGCCCCTGCCCACCCTCCCCGCGCTGGGTCTGGGAGTGGCCGTCCCAGGCCTGGCCCCTCTCTGGGCGGCGGTTCCAGAGGTCTCCGTGGGTTCAGGCCCCCCTCGCCCCTCCTGCAGGTTCCGTCACTCACCCGCCTCTCCAGGGGTCTCCCGGCTGAACCCACACAGCATGACTGCTATTGTCTCCCTGGTGCCACCGGCTCCCTCCCTCGCCCTCCCCAGGGAGGGGCCATGGGAGAGGAGCTCCTGGCTCCCACTGGCTGGGCACGTGTCCACCCACCGCAGCGGGCGGCCCTCTGCTTAAAGGGGGACACGGCCGTCGTCACGGCTGATTCCTAGACGGGGCTCAACACCCCCTCCCCACCCCCAGCCCCCCGCCACCCAGTCCGAGTCTGGGCAGGGGGTCTCTAGAGATGGCAGTCCGCCCCCAGGGCCCTCAGGCAGACAGACCCCTGGGCCAACTCTGCCCCTGACGTGTCCCAGGACTTTGGGGAGTGACTGCTGCCCGCCCCAGACTCAGTGTTTCCACTCGGGAAAGGGGAACAGTGCCTGCCAAACTTTTTTTTTTTTAAGAAGCAGATGCTAGTGGAATCTTGCACGGGATTCTCAGGACATAAGGCAGAGGAAAAGTAGTCGTCGAACGAGGCCAGGGTGTGTCTGCAGGTCTCAGTGTAGAAACCCTCACCCTCGCCCCGCCCTTTCACGGACATTCCAGCTTCCGCTCCCCAAAGGTGGGACTTGGGGAAGACGAGCCCACCACCCTGGTACCGGGAGCATCCCCCAGCTGTGTGGGAAGACAGAGCAAGCCCACAGCAAGTTCTGGCTTGATGGGCAGGGGCAGCTGGTCAGAACTCCAGCCCCTGTTGGGCCTCGGGCCAGCACCCTTTTGGCTTCCTCTGCACCAGCTCAGGATGGCCCTGACGACCCTGATGGCCCCCGAGGGTCCCCCTCCAGCTCTTCAGCTGTTCCTGCTCCCCACCCACCAACACTAGTACCGGCAGAGCCACACACCGCAGAGATGCTGGGAGAAGGATGGGGGATGGGGACTCGGAGTGTCAACAGCCTGGAACTGAACAGCATGTTGCAGCCAGCTGAATGAGCAGAGAAAGAGATGGACAAGGTCTCGGCTCCCTGGAAGCGCTCCAATGCAAGGGAACAATGGGGCTCAAGTGTCCCCAGGTCCTGCAGCAATTGGGAGGGTGCAGCCCGCAGCTGGGAGCTCGGGGCTTTATCTGAGGTTCCTCTCCAGCAGGGACGCCCACCACAGAACACAGCCCACAGTTCCTGGGCTTCCCGTGCTGGCTCCTGCCAGCCCCACCCTATTGGCACCTTCAGGACAAACTGGGAGGCTGAGTGTGGGGGGGGGTGGGTCACTTGCACCCCTGGATCCACAGGTCACGTTCCTTGCCTGATGCCCACCTCCTGAGGGTGCCTTCCTGTTTGGGTAACTTTAGGTACGTCCCAGGGTGCAGGGTGCCTTGGGCCTGCAGTTAGGTCAAAGGTCAAACAGAGATACCAAGGTCTCAGCCATGGGAGGGAGGGTGAGCACCGAGTTGGAGAGGGAACCTGATTTGGGAGGCGTTTGCTGGGAGAGGGCCTGTGGGCTCTCCGTGTGGTCCACGCTGCCCTGCAGCCATCACAATAAGGCCCTTGATGAAGAGCCTGACAATCCCCAGGGCACCAAGAGCCACCTTGGCGCAGCCCAGCTGCACACCAGGCATGAAGGGGCACAGCTCTTCACAGACCCTCATCCTCCTCCCCCTGCACTGCCCTGACTTACAGCCCCTTCAGGGAGGAGGGCGCTATGGTGCCCAAGGCTTTGGAGTTCCATTCACCCGCTTTCATAAGAAAATATTTGCTCTCCGAACACATGCATTTAAATGAGTGATTAAGACTGAGGGTCTGAAGCCCTGCCATGTTTCTCTCTCGCGTGGCTCCTTTGGAATTTACTCTCATGGATGAGGAGCAGCCGGAAAGCTCACACCACGGGTTATGGGAGAGCAAGCAAGGGCCAGCATCTTCCCACTGCCCTCTGTCCCTGCCAGCCCACCAAGCACATTTCGCTCCACTTTATCCAAAAAGTGGGTTTGAAAGCAACTGTCGGTCCATTCTGGGACAAGGCAGGGTTTCAGTGAATATCTGGCACAGAGAGGTTCGCTGACTTGCCCGAGGTCACCCAGCTGCAGCGGCAGAGCCAAGTGCACATCTAAGAGGGCTGTTCTTTTTTTTCAGAAGACTGTTGCTTTTTTTTGTTTGCTTTTCCTTTAACATAGAGATGCAGTACTTTTATTTTTTATTTTATTTGGCTGCACTGGGTCTTAGTTGCAGTATGTGGGATCTAGCTCCCCGACCAGGGACCGAACCTGGGGCCCCCTGCATGGGGAGCAACGAGTCTCAACCACTGGGCCACCAGGGAAGTCCCAGAGGTCTGTTCTTAAAGCTGCGGCTAGATGCCTCTCAAGGTGAAGACGTTTGGGGGTGAGATGAGGGGGGTCCACCAAGAAGGTGTCTTTGAGCCTGAACGTGCAGGATGGGAAGGATGGTGCCGTGAACACAGTGCCATGGGACAAGGGAGGAGGAGACCAGGCGGGAGGCACAGATGCAGCCAGACCACCGAGGGCTGGTGGCAGCCACTCCTGTGGATGTGGGCTGAGCACCAGCAGCATCAGTATCCCTGGCCCCACCAGGAGCCCCCCCAAGAAAGGCAGATGCTCAGAGCTCCCCGGACCTGCTGACCCGGCATTTCAACCGACTCCCCAGAGATGCAGAAGAAGTTTAAGAAGTGCTATATTACGAGCCAGGCTTTCATCCTGCAGACAGTGGGAGCCATAGACGGTTGAAGAGCAAGGGTGCGAGAGGCTCCGTGAGGACCTGAGACACAGAACACTGGCCCCCGAGGGAGGGGGCAGGAGAGCCTGGGATGAGCAGCAAGGGCCCCTTCTGGGACCTGGGAGTAGGGGAAACTGCGGCGGGGCCCTGCCCCAGAGATGAGCCCTCTCGTGCACTGCGGCCGAAGCTCAGGGCAGCAGAGGAAACGAGGCACAGACTGCTGGGCGTGCACGCGGCTAGAAGCCAGGTCTGCAGGGGCCCGGGCTGCCAGTCACTCGTGGGCACAGGGTTTGAGTGTTCTACATTTCCATCACTGCGGATGACCCGGGAGGGGCACTGGGCAGCCTGGAGAAGGAGGCAGGGCCGCTGAGCTGACCGGCGGTCCCTCCATGGCCAGGAGAGGTCCTGACGCCTCTACGTCCTCAGCTCTTATGGGACAAAGAATCGATTGCTGTGTGACCTGGGGCATGTGTCCAAAGCTCTCTGGGCCTCAGCTTCCTTAGCTGCACAAGGGGAACAATAACAGTACCTACTCTCTAGGGTTAGGGAGTCCAGATATAGACTCAGGAAGCATTTATGAACCCACTTTTCTTGCAAGGGTCTCATCCCAATGCCTTGGATGAATGAGGCCAGAGAAGGGGAACTTCAAGATGGCTGAGCACACAGGCCAGGCGCACCCAGGTTCAAACCCCAGCTCCGCCACCCAAGGACCTTGTCATTCCGGGCAAATCACTTCTGTCAAAACTGCGTCCCCACCAGTGATGAGAGGGGGCACAGAGACCTTAAGAGGTCTGCCCAGTGCCCTGACCTCCTCCCTGCAGGGCATTCTTGAAGCCTCTTAGGGTGCCGTGTGGTGTAGGACCCCGGCATCGCTGACCCCCACCCACCCAGGGACAGTGTCCCCCCACCTCCACGAGTGGGAACTGACCCCACGCTGCACAGATGGGAAAACAGAGACCCAGAGAAAGTGATGTCGGAGCCCCCCCAAGCCCCCTCGCCCACAGCAGAGTGGGGCTTGGACCCCAGCCTCTGTCCCTCCTCTCAGACTCCCAGGGCTGGTTCGTCATCACCACACAGACAGACCACGTCCTGAGCTACCAGACACCCTGAGTGACGGCCGGAAATGAAGTCTGGGTGGGAAGGATGCAGAGATGGTGATCCGAGGACAAGAGATAAACCGTTGATTGCTGTTCTGTTGCTTCTTCCTCCTCGTCTCCCTCCCTCCTCCCTCACACTACCCTGAGGGCCAGGCCAGGCCAGTCACTCCCCTCTCCTCTCGTCAGACATTCCCGTCCCCATCTCACAGACGGGGACACCAAGACCTGGGGTGAAGCCACACCTGGGCTGTGCCTGGGAGTAGGCCCCCAGGCTGACACCTGCCGGTCCCCAGTGCCCTTCACCCCAGCCTCCCTCCAGCCCTGGAGGGCAAGGTGGTCTCCAGCAGCTTTGAGAGCAAAGCGCGACAGGCTGTGTGCAGAGACAGGGAAGGGTGAGGCTCGGAAGGCGAGAGGAACCCGCAGCGGGCCCTTCACGGAGAAGCTCTGTGCCTGGCCGCATTCTCAGCATTTTACACCGGTCTTCTCATTTCATCCGCATTCCTCAGATGTGCGGAAACTGGGGCCCAAAGAGATGAAGCCACTTGCTCTGAGTCACACAGAGTCTGAGGACCAAGTGGGATTTACACCCAGGCCCTGCGGATGCTGTCTACACAAACATCCCACCTGCAGGCCCTCCTGAGAAATGCACACTCACAGACACAGGAAGAAAGAGACACAGGTGGAGGGGTCCCCAGGCTGCTGCTCCTGGAGGGTCTCTCTGTCCTCCTTCTAGGCCAGGCCATTGCCCAGGCCCGGACACAAACGGGGAAGCTCCTTGGGGCTCCCCCTCGGCCTCCACGCAAAACACCGGCAATGGCTTCTCTCCTGGAGGAGAAACACGGGGTGATGACCGTGTAGGGCCCCTGGAGCCTCGGGCTGCTCCTCTGAATGATGAAGCTGTCTGTCCTCACGGGGGTTTGTTGAGAAACTCAGTGACTAAACAAAAGGCCTGGGAAACTGTGGTGTGCAGGCCCCGTGGAGGTGGTCAGGGTGAGCATGGCCCTGCCCTGCCTCTCTGGTCACTCGGCACCCCAACGCACCCACTGCCTGCCAGACACTGAGCTGGGCACCAGGTTTCCAAGAGGCCAAAGCAGGTGTGGAGCCTACCTCTCGGGCTGCTGCTCTGGGGGAAGGACAGAGCTCAAAGGAGTAGAAGCGTAGTCACTCAGTGCTGTCTGACTCTCTGCGACCCCATGGACTGTAGCCCGCCAGGCCCCTCGGCCCATGGGGTTCTCCAGGCAAGAATGCTGGAGCAGGTTGCCATTCCCTTCTACCACGGGATCTTCCCAGCCCAGGGATCGAATCTCGGGTCTCCTGCATTGCAGGCAGATTCTTTACCGTCTGAGACACCAGGGAAGCACCCAAAGGAGAGAAACCCACAAACACAGGTGAGTGATGGAGTCAGTGCTAAGGGCTGAGGGGCCAGGATAAGTGGTGGGCGGGGGTCAGGGAGCCCCGGAGGAGGTGCCTCTAGGTTGAGACAGGTTGGGAAGGAGCCAGGGTGGCTGTGGGGGTGAGCTGTTGGGAAGGAGCCAGGGTGGCTGTGGGGGTGGCTGTGGGCTGTCTGGGGAGCAGAGGAGGAGAGGAGCCAGGATTCTGCTCTGGGTGCAGTGCCACGGGAGGCACCAGGGGGTTTAAACAGGGTCCTGAGTGATCTGACTTGTTTCCAAAAAGCAGCCGGAGGGGCTGGGCTGCCAGGGTGCAGATGGCATGGGGGGACCAGAGCAGGAAGGGCCAGGTGCCTCAGGGGCAGGAGATCATGAAGCCAATTTTCTCTGTGCCGCAGGCCAGTCCCTTCCTGCTCTGAGCCCGTTTCCCTCCTCGTGACCAGCAGTGTGAGTCTGGGGACCTGCCAGGGGGTGAGGGCGGAGGGGAGAGGTCGGAAGCCTGGAGTCAGGATGCACCGTGATGCAAAACAGGAAGAAAAAGGAAAAGGGGCCGAGCTTAAAGGAAACATCCCAAATGTGTTCAAGGAAACGCAAATGCATGCGAGAGCCGCCAGACTCACTGGCAAGCAGAGAGGTGAAGGGCAGGCAGTGCTTCTCCCACTGGACTCCTTGGGGCAGTGGACATGAGAAATGCAGGCGAGAGCAGGTGCTGGTGCCCACCGGGAGGTGGAGGGGCAGGGGTGCTGCTGCGGGATAAACTGAGGCAGCCAGGAGAGACCCAGACCCTCCCCCGGTAGGCAACCTCCGGCAGTCAAAGCTACCATTTTTCCAGTAGTCACGTACCGATGTGAGAGCTGGAACATAAAGAAGGCTGAGCGCCAAAGAATTGATGCTTTTGAACTGTGGTGCTGGAGAAGACTCTTGAGAGTCCCTTGGACCAGGCAATTCTAAAGGAAATCAGTCCTGAATATTCACTGGATGGACTAAAGCTGAAGCTCCAATACTTTGGCCATCTGACACAAAGAGCCGACTCACTGGAAAAGACTCTGATGCTGGGAAAGATTGAGGGCAGGAGGAGAAGGGGACGACAGAGGATGAGATGGTTGGATGGCGTCATCGACTCAATGGACATGAGTTTGGGTAAACTCCAGGAGATGGTGAAGGACAGGGGAACCTGGCGTGCTGCCGTCCATGGGGTCGCAAAGAGTCGGACGCGACTGAGCGACTGGACAACAACCCTGAGGGGCAGCAGTGGGGACGCCATTTGTGAAGATGACCTGCATCCTCATTCTGGGGGAGGGGGCGCGTGACACCACGGCCACACCCCGGGCACAGCCACGGGGATGGGTTTAGAAATATAGTGTCAAGTTCACGGGAGCAAGGAGAGGAGGAGGAAATGGCAGGAGGAGAAGGGAAGGAGCACAGAGGGGAAGAAAGGGGGCCAGGAGAAGTCAGGAAAGATCATGAGATTTCCCTGTGACATCATTTATAAACTAAAAACATACACAAAGTGCAATGTGTGCCCAAGGGCACATACACAGTAAAGATCTATTTCACACAGTGAAGGTTTCCAGGATGGTAACTGGGAATAGGGGTCAGGCACGAGGGAGGGAAAAATAAAGCAACCAGAGCGGGTGCCAGGCTGGCCCAGGACCAAGTGCGCCATGAACTGAAGAATCTAGCTCAAGCGCCGAAGCCTGGGATTAAAAGTAAAACATAAACAGATGCCTCAAATGGCTTGTTCAGAAGCTGAAGCTCTCTCCTGAGGATACTGGGGAGCCACGGAAGGTTTTAGAGGGAGGGAGGGATGGGGTCAGCCCAGTTCCTTAGAAAAGCAACTGAACTGGGAGCTGAGAGAGCCCTGGGTGGGGGTGGAGCCTTGGCCGACCTCAGTCACCCTCCCCACCAGGACCACTCAGACTGCCCACCTGCCCACTCGCTGCCTGAACAAAACCAGAAAATAAATGGGTAGGCGGTCAGGGCTCAGCCCCGTCACGCATCCTCATCTCAGAGTGCCAAGGACACCATGGCAGTGCCCTCCCCAACCCCCATGCGTGTCCAGCCTTGCAGACAGCCCTGGGCTGGGAGTCAAGAGATGCAGGTTTGAGGCCCAGCTGCTGCCCACACAGGACCAACTCTGTGCCAAGAATATCACAGGTAGTGCAGAACAGACACCGGGGTCTCTTGTGGAAGGGACCACACTCGAGGACCCGCCAGGAGCCCAAATATAACAAAAGAGGGCCAAAGAGTCGGGCCGCTCGGGGAGACACCAGGGAAGGCTGCCTGGTGGAGGCGGTGTCCAGGCCAAGCCTTAAGGGAAGCAGGAACCAAGCCCTCCAAGATGCTGCAAGAAGGGCATCCCAGGCAGAGGGACAGCCTGGGCAAAGGGTGGGAGGGGGAAGGCGCGCAGTATCGTAGGAGAGCCACCAGCCCGCGTGGCTGAGGTCGGAGGTCCCCCAGGAGCAGGTGGGCTGGACAGCTTGAGTCCTGATAGCGGAGACCTGCTTTAGGGAGAGAATGAACTGAAAGGGGCATCCTGGCACCCTGTGGATGACACCTGAGGAAGGGGGCTCTCCTCAGCTCCTTGCACGAGATGTTGGCAGGAAGACATGTGGAGGGCCCTCCCACGTGACCGACCTGTTGGGAACAGGGCGGGCGTGGAGAGAACTGGACCCAGAGGACCGCGACGTCCCTTGGGGCTGGTGACCCATGAGGCTGTGGAGGGGCAGGCACAGCTCTCGTCCTGTGCCCTCAGCCACCAAGAGGGGCGGCAGGTGGGTTCTGCCTGTGGCCAACCCTGGACTCCCACCATCCCGCCTCTGGATCAAGCGGTGCCCTCTGTGACCTTGTGTAAACGCCCCAGAGAAAGGGCATCTACACATGGCTTTGCCACTTTGAGTGCAGGGTCTCATGGAACCCTTCAGGAGCCCTTGGACGTGAGCACTCCTGCTCCGCTCTTACAGAAAGGAAACTGAGGTTCAGAAAGGGGAAGGGACTTGGCCAAGGCCCCTGCTAGGACAGGCCGAGGGTCAGAGAGTCAGAGTCAGGCACTCCCGCCCGGGGTCCTTTACATGGGCTCTTCCTTCTGCCTGGAACTCCCTTCCCCCTGCATCCCTAGAGCCCAACCTAAATGCCACCTCCACCAAGAAGCCCGCCCTGACCACACCAGGTGGGTCCTTTACCTTCTCTCAGCCTTTCCTTCAGTGCATTTACTCACCTGTTTTTTTCCACTAAAGAGGGGACCCTGGACTCTCTTGCTTACTGATTTTGACCCTATGCTCAGGGCTGGGCTTCATACAAAGTAAGAGCTAAATAAGTGTTTACTGAATGAATGACTAAGAAATAAATAACCTCTGGATTGCTATATTGGAAAGAAACCCATCATTCATCCCTCTTCAATCTCATGTGGAAAGCCTTTCTGCTGTCTGGCAGAGCTTGCATAC
Organism: Tragelaphus eurycerus; assembly: GCA_935064755.1. Lineage (NCBI taxonomy): Eukaryota > Metazoa > Chordata > Mammalia > Artiodactyla > Bovidae > Tragelaphus > Tragelaphus eurycerus. The sequence goes on along the minus strand of CAKXYN010000001.1, from coordinate 76,030,029 downwards.
CTCCACGAATGGGGAGCTCACCACCACACAAGCAGCCTTCCCTATTCCTGAACGGCTGTCGGGATGGGACTCCTTTTGTTATCCTGAGCTGGAGCCTGTTTTCCTATGGCTCCTCGGGGCCCTGCCCCGGACCAGCCTGCAGAGACTCATAGGCCATGCCTGGAGCCAGGGCACGCCCTCAGAACCCTGGCAGGAGAAGTCACAGCCCAGAGTCTGGATGTGGTTCCAGTGGGGACCCACCAGCTTCCCTCCCACCCTGAGGGTCTCTCCTGGGTGTGTGGCTGGAAAGAGTGGGCGGCCATCGACACCCCATACCACCATGAAGTCTGGGGCCAGGCTCTTCAATCCCCTCTGGGTGTCACTGTGCTTCTAACATCCAGTGGCACTTGCTTCAGGCCCACAAGGCTGGCACGATCACCTCTTTTTACAGACGAGGAAACTGGAGTCCAGAGGGGCAGGAGACAGGGGCAGGTGTCTGACTTCAAAGCCTTAATCTCAGCCCAACACATTCTCAAAAGGGCTTTGTGTGATGGTCTTATCTTATTTTGTGTCCTCTAGGTGGACTATTTGAAAGAGAATCCTGCTGTTGTGGACTCATTAGTGGTACAAGCTCAAGCAGGGAGAGACTTTGGGAAGGCAAATTTTGGAGAAGGGAATGGCAAACCACTTCACTATTCTTGCCTTGAAAACCCCATGAACAGTACAGAAAGGCAAAAAGATGAAACTGGAAGATAAGCTCCCCCAGGTCAGTAGGTTTCCAGTATGCTCGAACAGTGGTGTTGGAAAAGACTCTTGAGAGTCCCTTGAACAGCAAGGAGATCCAACCAGTCAATCCTAAAGGAAATCAACCCTGAATATTTACTGGAAGGACTGAAGCTGAAGCTGAAACTCCAGTACTTTGGCCACTTGATTCAAAGAGTCGACTCATTGGAAAAGACCCTGATGCTGGGAAAGATTGAAGGCAGGAGGAGAAGGGGACGATAGAGGATGAGATGGTTGGATGGCATCACCGACTCAATGGACATGAGTTTGAGCAAATTCTGGGAGATGGTAAAGGACCGGGAGGCCTGGTGTGCTGTAGTCCATGGGGTCTCAAAGAGACAGACACGACTTAGCAACTGCACACTGCCACCACCAAGGAGGTCACACAGCCAGCTGAGAATACACCACTGAGACCCAGGCAGCAGGAGTCCCCGGTGGAGGTGCAGAGCAGGGATGGCCCCGGCACAGGCCACTTATTTGAGGACAAGGCTTGACTCTGAGATTTCTGGGTCAGTGCCTGCTTCCGGCCAGTTGAGGCTCCCCACGTTCCCTGGCTCCCTCAGTGCTGTTTAGGAAGAATCCTTGGGAGGTCACCAACTGGTGTCAAGAACCCACGCTCCCCTGCAGCCTGGCCTCCCTCCATTCCCACCTCCAAGCCTTCACGCTCTCGGTCCCCCAGGAATGAGCTGGCCCTAAGGCCTCCTCTGCCTGGCAAAATAAGCTCCCCAGGGTTGCCCCGCTGTCGCTTCCTGGGGGCCACTCCAGCTGATCGGTGTCCCATCTGGGTCTCCAAAGCCCTGAGGCATCCCTCAGTGCCACTGTCAACTCCAGATGCCCCCTCTTCCTCGCCCACCTACTCCTGACAAGCCTGACTCCTGAGGGGTGGCAAACATTCCACCCCTGCCAGCACCCCCTCCTCCACCAGCAGCAGCGTGGGGGCCTGTGAGGGGACTCTGGGCTCAGGTCCTATCTCCACCCCTGACTCGGCTGGGTGACCGTGAGCAAAAGTGGCCTCAACCTTTCCATGTGTAAAATGGGGGTCCATATGTGGCCTGGGGCAGGAGCCAGACCTGTGGCCTCTGGGGGCTGCTCCAGCTCGTGCCTCGCCAGCCCGGGACCCCTTCGCCTCAGTTCCCAGCTTGGGCTCTAAACAACTCTGTGCTCTGTCGCTGAGTTGGGTCTGACTCTTTGGGAGCCCACGGACTGTGGCCCTCCAGGCTCCTCTCTCTGTCCATGGGATTTCCCAGGCAAGAATACCAGAGTGGGCTGCCATTTCCTTCTCCAGTAGGGAAGCTTCTGGACCCAGGGAACGAACCTGCGTCTCCTTCATCTCCTAGATTGGCAGGCAGATTCTTTGCCACTGAGCCATCCTGGCTGTTTCCAAACCTCAAACAAGCGTTCCTCGATGGACTATTTTGCAACCGGGGGACTGAGCCTTGGTGAGGAGCAAGGACTGTCCCCAAGGTCATCTGCAGGGACCCTAGCAGCCCCAGTTGTGTGGCTCTGAGAGGCTGCCGGGTGGGTGCCCGCCCTCCTTCCCACACACGCACTTATGAGTCACCATCACCTGGGCCGAGTCAGTGAAAGGCGGGGGCTGGAGGGACAAGGTCAGCCCAAGGAGAGCCATGGGCGGATGGGAAGCGGGGTGACGAGACTTGCAGCCCCGGGGGAGCCGGGTGGGGCACAGAGGGAAACTGCGGTCAGGAGGAGCAGGGAAGGGCTCCAGGGCCACAGGCAGCGGGGTCTCCTGTGTGATGGCCATTCTTTCTGCTCCATCAGCCCATCTCCCCAGCGAGGAGACAGGGGCTGGTGGCCTTCACAATCATCGGGGCGATTAGCAGGCAGATGGTCCTATTGGACTGAACGTTCAAGCTGACAAACAGAGACGACGCTGGGACACGGGCTGACCCGATCAGCACTGGTGCTGGCGGGTGACGCCGCTGCTCGGCCTGGAGGGGAAAGCTTGGGGGACACGGTCACTGTCTCTGCAGGGCCGTCCTGGAGCGGGCGGGGGGAGCAGAGGAAGCGGGGAGAACTTGGGGGAGAGCCTGAGGAACACAGACTAGTAGCTGTACCCTGAGGGGTCCTCTGATCCTGGCTGGGAGGCCAGATAACCGACCACTGAGAAAAATCCCCGTGGAGAGATGTTTGGGCTTGGAAGTCAGACTGCCTGGGACTAGGGGTGGGGTGGGGGGTGAGGGGGGCAGGGGGTTACACAGACATCACCCTTTCCCTGGCTGTGTGACCTTGGAAAGTTGGCAGGTCACATCCTCCCTGAGCCTCAGTTTCCTCACCTGTAAAATGGGGCAATTTAGTTCACAGCTCACAGGATTGTCGCGAGGATGAGAAAGTACACAGGAGGCACTTAACACGATGCCTAGCAAACATCAAGTGCTCAATAAAGGCGTGGAGAACATAGAACAGGTCCAGGGGTTCACTCCTGGCTGTGGGGGTTCCAGGGATTATTCCAGGCTGAGAGTTGATCCTTGGCCCTCTCTGCCTCCGGGGAGAGAGAAATCCCCGGGGACTCGGGACACCCTCGCTGGTCTGAACTTGGCCAGATGGGGGTGGGACAGGGGGGCGGGGGTGCGGGCTGCTGTCTGGGCGCTGGAGGCGGGAGGCCTGTTTCCACACTGAGAGTCAGATCCGAGACCCCCAGCACAGCTGCTGCAGTGTGAGAAGCGCCGGGAGCCGGATGTGGAGGCGAGAGGCAGACAGAGGAGAGACTCATTATGGAGGGAGAGGAAGCAGTGAATAATTCATCACAGATGTGCGCCACGGAGGGCGCGGGCGGACAGAGCTCGGGAGGGCACGTGTGCGGGAGAGGCCCCGCTCGGCCAGCGGGGGGCACTGCTATCCTTGATAACCTCGACATCCCTGAGCTGCCCCTGGCTCCCCCAGCACCGCAGGGGCCGCACCAAAGGGTCCTCCTCACCACCTGCCCTGACCGCCCCTGCTCCAGCCTGGCCAGCCTGCGGACATGCGAGCCGTCCGCACCCCGGGCCCTTTGCACTGGCTGCAGCCTCTGCCAGCCACTCTTCTCCTGGACGGTCCCCTCGCTCCCTCCCTCCCCTGCGTCAGGGCTTTGTCCCAGGGTCACCTTCGCCCCACACCCTGCTAGCCACTTGCCCTCATGCCCTTTCCTTGCCTCATCTTTCTTTCCAGCATGTGGCACCACCATGTATCTCCCTCATCTGTCTTGTTCTTTAGCTGCCCCTCCTCCTAGAAACGTCAGCTCCACGAGGGCAGGGATTTCTGTCCGTCTTTCTCTCTGTTTTACCCGCAGGGCCTAGAACAGTCTGTGGCACGGAAGAGGGACTCAGCAGGTATCCCGTGAACGAGTGAATGGCTCGGGGTATTCTCCTGCCTCGACAACCATCGACTCTCCCTCCACCCCCTGCAGCCCTATCTCTCTCCCCACATCCCCGCCTGTGGCTTGCTCAGTACCCAGAGCCCGTCCTAACACTCGCAGCTGGCCTCTATTCCTTGCTGCTCATGCACCCTCCATGGCGTCCCCTGCGCCCAGGACAGAGTCCAAGCTCCACGGTCCCCCACCCGCTCTGCCCCAGCTCCCTTCCGTCCCAAACACTTCATGCTGACCAAAGTCGCCTGACCGATTCTCTGAGGCAGATCTTTGTACAAACTGTTCCCTTCACCCAAATTCTCTCTTCTTCCCTTAGCTGTCTGGAAAACTCCTACTCATCCTTAAAAACCCCACTCTGGGACCTTCCTCCCCTCTCACAAGAAAATCACCGCTTCCTTCTCCAGGCATGAACAGGACCCTGTCCGTCCCCCCACCAAGCCACCCCCCACCCCCACCATGCCCCGACATCATCTACACGTTGTTTCTCCCTGAGTCTGAACCCCCTGAGTCAGGAACTGCAAGTGACACCTCGCACTTTGAAAGTATGACCTTAGTGGTCCTTGCAGCCACTCAGAGAGGAAGGTTCCAATATTAATCCCATTTCACAGATGGGAAAACGGAGGCCCAGAGAGGTGAAGGCACTTGCCCTGGTGGCACGCCTGAGACTTAAACCCAGCCCATGGCTCCAAGACTTGCGTATCCTGCCTCCCTCACATCAGCACACATCAAATTACATCTCTTTGAATTGAATGTAACCATTTTATGCCTCTAGAGGCTTAAGCTCCGCTCAGAGTCCAGCACTCCGGTCAGAGCACAGCTCTGCAGGCCCCCCACCTCCCCAAGCCTCTGCCCCCGCCCCCCACTGTCCAGATACACAAGCCAAGGCCGCTGTCAGGACTGACAGGGGAGGACACTAAGCATCCAGCATCCTGGAGATGTTCTCAACTCTGGGCGCACACAGCAGGGGCTCCCCTGGCCTCTCGGGCTGCGGCAGAGATGGGGTGCCAGCCAGGTCTGAACCCCAGCTTTCCCCAGCCCCAGCCCCGGCAGGAAGCATGGCTCCTCAATTTAAGCCAAGCCTCAAATCCCATTCTGGGAGACACAGGAATGGTTGCAGATGGCACGAGGCCCAGGGACCTCCCCCTTAAGCAATCACAGGGTGAGGAGCTTGGGGGTCTTACCCAGGAAAGACGGGAAATAGGTTTGTCTATGTTAAAAAAAAGGGGTGGGGGGCTGGAGGTGGAGAGACGTGTCCTCACACAGTTTGGAAAATAAGAGAAACGCCTTCCCTCCCCCTACAACCTCTTAATTCCCTCTCCCCCGAGAATTCCCATTTTAAATGGATGTGCAGGCTCACAACACAGGCGAGCAAGGTCCCTGGGCCTCCTTCGAGCCCCCCAAAAGGAGTGGGGAGATGCCACAAAGCCTGGCACCCGTCAGCGCAGTCTGTCCTCCGGCATTTAGGCCGGGCTTCCCTCTGCCTTCTTCGCTTCTTTCCTGCTAAGGGCTTGCTGGTCCCAGACGCAACTACCCTGGGGTCCCTGTGTTTGTGGGGTGGGGGCAAGGGGGAAGGGGGAGGAGGAAGTTGGGCCGAAGATGGCAAGATGAAATGCAAGATTACCGGGGGGGGTCTCCTGGATGCCAGGCCCCACCCTAGTCTTTTCTAATCATCACTGCAGTCTCGGAAGGGCGGGCTTTCCTTGGGTGTCTTTTATCGACAAGGAAACTGAGGTTCTGAGCCAGCCATGCAGGAAGTAAGAGCCGGGCCTGTCGGGGACAATTCAAGCACTTACTGCACCTCTAAGACCCAGAACCGGATCCGCAGCATGAAGCTGGCTGATCTCCAAATCCTGGGGACACTCAGATCAGATGCAGGTCAGGCTGGGTTTGTCCTTCCTTCCAGCCTGGGTGGAGCCCCCTGGGTTCTTGGGGTGGGGAGCTGTGATACCGAACAAGATGACAAGAGCCTTGATGGGGGGGGGGTGGGATTCTCCCCTGGGGACGGTCCCAGCACAGGGGCGAGCGTCTGGGAAGCCCCAGGGGAGATCCTGTCCCTATCCAGGCTGCTCTGCCCCCACAGAAGGGGATTCCAGGGGCCTCTGGGATGTTAGATCGCCAGCAAGCCACCCACAGGCCAGTGCAGGACTCACTCTGCCAACCCACAGACCTTGCCACCTCTTGGCCACTCCTGAGGCAGCCCCTCCCCCATGGAGGCCCCTTAGCATCTGGAAAAAGATGCTGCTGACAGTTTTCAGAGCTGGCTTGAGAAACCCTCCGAATGTCGGCTATGTGGCCACGGGCAAGTTATTTAACCTCTCTGGGCCTCAGTTTCCCCCTGTGCACCTCAGGGTGAGGATAGGGCCGACCATGCAGGGCCACAGAGAGGAATTAAAGGGTTAGCGCGATGCCTGGCACACAGTCAGCTACTCTTGTCCTTCTGAAAAGTACCATTATCCTGAGTTCTGAGGCCAGAAGCACAGAGGCTGCAAACCCACGACCTCCGCCCCATGCCACGTCCATGAAGAGGCCTGGGGTCACAGGGCCTGGAGGGCTGGACTCCCTGCTCCAGACGCTCCTCCACGCCCGCCCTGCCAGAGCCACTTCTGGAGCTCAGCCTCGTTCGGGTCCCAGCCCTGCATTTGCCCACAGCCCCCCAGCCCCAACTGCCCCCACACAGCCCCTCACCCTAAACACACACACCCTCTGTTGGTCCACCTCCACCCGCAACCCCATGCCCCGAATCAGGAGAAAAGCAAAAGTCACCAGGGACATGGCTGATGAAGGGGAAGAAAAGTGGAGCAAGGCAGAGAGTCACAGAAAGGCCAGGAGAGAACCCAGAGACGCAGGGACAGAGCAGGAGAGAGGACAGGAGGCCAGAGGAGGGGTCAGAGAGATGCAGGGAGGAGACAGAACCAGACCAAGAGGGACCGCGAGAGATCCGGAAGAGACAGAGGCGGAGAGAAGAGCCGGAGTTGGAGACTCAGACAAAGACACGGAGAGGTGGAGACTCGGGAGCTGGCCAGGGCAGGGCACCGAGTCACACAGCGCGGGTTCCCGGACGGAGGCCCCAGAACCGAGAGGAAGGCCGAGTCGGGGGCACGGGGCGGGGAGGGGGCCCGCGGCCGCCGCCCTCCAGGACCCAGGGCCAGCCCTAGCCCCCGGGGCCCCGTACCTTTGGGCCGTCGCCTCACCACGCCCAGCCGCCACTTGAGCGACACGGCCAGCATCGCGCCGCCTGCCCTGGGCCCGGGGCCCGCTGCCCGGCCGCCCGGCGCGGCTCCGCGCTCCTCTGCGCTCTTCCGCGCGGCTTGCGCTTCTGGCAAAGGCTGGGCGCTCCCTGCTCCTCCCTCCTCGGTTGCTAAAATAGATAATCCTCCCCGGAGCCGGCAGCGGTGCCATCAGTGAGGTCCTTCCTCCCCCGCAGCCCGGCCTGGGAAGTGCGGCTCCTGGGGGGGCGGGGGTGGGGGGGACCCCGACATCGGGGCAAACCTCCACCGCCCCACCGGCTCCTCTATCCTCCCAAAGCCTCACCTTGCCTGCTCACCCCATCTTTTGCCCAAATCTACCAATCCCCCTCCCTTTTTCCCCCGGGTGGAGGGTCTGTTTAATGCCCCAAGCCTTTCCACTCCCTGGAATGTTCCTCCATTCCTAGATGTCTCTGCCCAGGGAGGTTTGCTCAGAGATCCCCACCCACCCGCTGGGCCCCAGTAATGCTTTGCATACTAGGTTGAGATTGTCTACCCGCTCTAAGCCTGGGAGCCCCTGCAGACAAGGACAGGGTCTTCTCATCCTGCATCCCCTGAGGTCAGCATAGGCATCTCACAGCCATCGGTGTCGAATGCCGAGTCTGAGGCCCCACCGCCTCACTCCCAGCTGCTACTCTTAGCTGGGTTTGTAACGCTGAGCAATAAGAAAATACCCACCGAACTGACTGGGGTGAGGGCGGGGCGCGTGGTGCTGATGGAGACCTGTGAGAGCTCCAGGCATCCAGCAAGAGCCCAACAAATGTGTCTGGCGTCCCTTCCTGTCTCACACACAGCTAGTCTCCTCGCTAACCACCCCGGCACTACACTTGGAGCCAGGCAGAAGGGCAGCAGGGGCTCAGGGTCACAGAACAGATGCGTGGCAGAGATGGGACAGATGCCAGGTGGGGCCCCTCCCCATCAGGGCGGCTCCTGCTCCCTCCATCCTTTCTGCAAACCACTGAGGCCGCCACGATGAATCAGGCCACGGAACACCTTCACAGGGAGGGCCCCACGCCCTCTTGGGAACCATGAGCTAAGTTGCTTCAGTCCTGTCCGACTCTGCAACCCCACGGACTGGAGCCCACTAGGTTCCTCTGTCCACGGATTTCCCAGGCAAGAATACTGGCATGGGTAGTCATTCCCTTCTCCAGGGAATCTTCCCGACCTGGGGATCAAGCCCGCTTCTCTCGCGTCTCCTGCACTGGCAGGCGGATTCTTAACCACTAGTGCCTCCTGGGAAGCCCCCACCATGGATGGCGTGCAGGGCAATTATTCTGAGTCAACAGACTCTGCAGCTAACAGAGGTGACTCACCCAGTGAGACACTGATGCCCTCCTCAGTGATCCCCGGTCCTGCAGATTCCGCCCAGGAGTCTCCACTTGGCTCTGTCACGCCTTAATGCCTCCCTGAAGCTTAGAGATCAACCAGTTTTGACAGAGAGCAGGCTGCAGACTCAGAGCGTGCCCCCTCCTCTGCCCCAGTGTGGGTTCCAGCCCAGTGCACCGGGAGGCTCTTGCTGGTAGGCTTGGGGAAGCCCTGTGGGGGCGACTCAGCGAGGCCAGCATGCCTGGGTCCTTTCTACTGCATCCGGTGGGGTCTCCCTCCCTTCATCCTGAAGGCAAGGGTGGCAGGGGCCGCTCAGGGCAGCCCAGCAAGATGGAAGCAAGCATGTGAGGGGATCACACATCTGCTTCCTGAGACACAGGGCAGGGTGTAGGGTGCCCCCATCTCAGATCGACCCACTCCACCGCAAGGTTGCCCACAGGCAGGGAGGCCCAGCCTCCAGCCAAACAGCAAGTCTCTGGCAGAGCTGTGCAGAGTCAGGTGAGAAAAGAGAACTCCAGCCTTGGAGGAGGGACAGGCCCGGGTTCGAATCCTGGCTCAGGGTGCACCCCACAGAGAGGGCTCAGTGGGCTTATCTCCCAACTCACCCCAAGCTCCAAGTACTATGGGTTGCTCCCATCGAGAGGGGCATGGACTCCACTCAGAAGTCACTCGGGCCCAGCCACTAGCAGCCGATTGGGAGGCAGCTCCCTGGGTGTCAGAGGGCCCAGGTCCTGGCACCGTGTCAGGAGTCACCCCAGGAGCAAAGCGAGGAGCACGTGGTCCCTGCCCTCTGAGAGCGCCTGGCCCAGGAAGACGCTCTTCACCCCGAGTCTGCCCATCGGAACCCTGGGGACAGGACTCTGCTCTGTGCTGTGATCCCATAAGTTGGAGCATCTGTACACTGCAGATGCTCAACACCTCCTCTCACCATGCATAGTCCAACTTCTCCACTATACCACAAGCTCTCGGAGAGCTGGTGTCGGCCTGGACGTCTGCTCTTTCTGCCTCCTGCTCCTCCTTCTTCCAGCAGCGTCACCCTACTTTTCTGGGGGGTCATGCTCCTTCCCTGCACTCAAGCTGGGTGGAGGTTGCCCCCCTGCCCCCCGCAAGCTCCTGGAGGGCCCTTGACCCAGCACCCGCTAACCAGCACTCTCCTAGCCCGGCCACAGTGATGGGCTCAGGGCCGAGAACACGACCCAAGTCCTGGGACCTGATCAGACTCCTGGGAAGGGGAATTCTGTCCATTGCAGGGTGTGTGGGGAAGTGGAGTCATGCTGGAGTCGCTGGTGGCCACTGTGACGCCAAAATGGAAACGGGAGCTGTGAAACTGATCCAGCCCCGATGATGACATGCTTGACATCAGTAATATCCCTTTTCTGTTACTTTAGCCAATACATTCCCTTCTTGGCTTAAGCGAGTTTGGGTTGAATCTTTGGTGACTTGGACTCCACCCAGTGCCTTCCTCATTCAGCTTCCAGGGCACAACAGGGACTTGGCAAATGCTGAATAAATGAACAAAGAAGTGAACAGAACATAGGCTGACACGCTCCCCAAACCCTGCCTTCAGTGGTCACCCTGAAACCTGGACTTGAGCTGAAGGAGATCGAAACTGGATGACGGGTTCCTCGCTGGCTCAGGAGTCCCCCGACAGGCAGGAGTGGAAAAGGGACACTGGGGCGTTCTGGTTTCTGGCCATGGAGAATTTGTCTGTTATCTGAGTGGCTCCCGTCAGTGCTCCCTTCCCCAAATTTTCACAGGGCTCCTTCTGCAGAAACAGTAGCTTGAGGGAAAGCATGGGAGAGTGCAGGAGCCCCTAAAGGAGACAAGACCAACGGTGAAAGGGCGGATCAGGGGGCTTCCCTGGTGGCTCAGTGGTAAAGAATCTGCCTGCCAATGCAAGGGCAGATTCGATCCCTGGTCCAGGAAGATCCCACATGCCTCAGAGCAACTAAGCCCACGCACCACAACTCCTGAGCTTGTGCTCTAGAGCCCAGAAACTGCAACCCCTGAGCCCGTGCGCCTCAGCTACTGAGGCCTACACGCTATACAGCCCGTGCTTGGCAACAAGAGAAGCCGCTGCAATGCGAAGCCCGCACACCCCAACTAGAGAAGAGCCTGCACAGCAACGAAGACCTGGCCCAGCCGAAAATAACGAAATACATTTCTTTAAAAAAATTAGCAGATCAGCCCAGGTGGGGAGCCAGGGGGCCTGAGTCCAGGTTCTAGCCATCTGGGGCTACAGGGTGGCTCCAAGCTAGTCCCTGCTGTTCTCTGGCCTCTTGGGATGGAGTCCACGGTCCTCCCTGGGCTCACCCTCCCTGTGAGTCCCACTTCCTCTCCCCCAAGGCCCAGAGATGGTCCTCCCATCACCTATGGTCACACAGCCACTGAGGCAGCCAGGCCAGGATTCAAACACAGGGCCACCTGACTTCCCTTACAAATGAGCTAACAGGCCCTCAAGAGGTAGGCTCAGAGAAGGAAACCAACCACAGAGGGACCAAGGCTGGGCTCCACCTTGGATTCTGCTTTTCCATCCCTGCCTCAGCCTCACAAAGCCCCAGAGGCGGCGGGTTGCCGTCACCCCCACCTGCTTCATCCCCACCTGCTTCCCTGAGCAAATTAACATCTCATCAGATATGCCTTTAATCTTAGCCCAGCCCTTTCTTCCCCATGGGCTAAGTGCTGTGATATTTCTGCTTCCCAGCTCTGCTGATCTAAATAAGACAGAGGCCCCCAGGCTCTGCAGGCAACGGGGGTAGGGGGGCGGGATGGGGTGGCTGGAACCCTCTTAATCTCTTAACTGCTTCTCCAGGCTGGTGGAGGGAGGAAGTGAAGTGAAAAGTGAAAGTGTTGGCTGTTAGTCGTGTCCGACTCTTTGAGATCCCATGGAGTATAACCCACCAGACTCCTCTATCCATGGGGTTCTCCAGGCAAGAATACTGGAGTGGGTTGCCATGCCCTCCTCCAGGGGATCTTCCCAACCCATGGGTCAAACCTAGGTCTCCCACACTGCAGGCAGATTCTTTACCATCTGAGTCACCAGGGCGGAGGGAGAGGACAATGGCTATCCATCCATCCATCCATTCACTCTTTCAACCAGCGTTCTAGTAAGCACCTTCTGTATGCCAAGCTGGAGGCCCAGCCACCATCGGAACCAGTCTTCACCGCGCTAACATTCTAGGGGGAAGGCAGAGTAAACGTCCCAGGATGTTAGAATGGAAGGCGAAAAATGCTAGAAATGAATGGAACAGGGTGAGGGGTATGTGAGCACAGAGGGAGACGTTGCCAGTTCTAAAGGGAGTGGTCTCCGAACCCAGACTGTGATCTCTAAATACCTTCTCCCAGTAAAAGGGTCCCCAGGGCTCCTCAGAGAAGAGGCTGATTCCAGAACCGGTGCAAGACAAGCCCGGCACGTCTCATGTTGCTGTAAAGTAAGGACATGCTTTGTGGCAGTGCTAGTGGTAAAGAACCTGCTGCCAGTGGAGGAGACATAAGAGATACAGGTTGGAACCCTGGGTCGGGGAAGATCCCCTGGAGAAGGGCATAGCAACCCACTCCAGTATTCTTACCTGGGGAATCCCATGGACAGGGGAACCTGGTGGGCTACAGTCATAGGTTCACAAAGAGTTGGACACAACTGAAGCGACTTCACACACTTACATGGACACGCTTGAAGGCTAATGGGGAGGGCTGAAAGGATACAGGAGCCGGTTTGAAGGGCTCCCACCAGCCACATGTGGGCCAAGCTGAGCATCGGGAAGAACAAGGACTGCAAAACTGCAAAAACCCATGTGTTCACGCTTCTCAAAAGAAAGAAAAACCTCCTCAGTTCCTTGGGAGGGACTCAAGGCAACAACTGATTATCCTATGAACAGAAGATGCAGGTAAAGAATGAAGCATTTATCCCTTCTTTCTGTATGAACGGTACTCAAAAGGAACCAAATAAGGGAACGTCATTCTTTATAGAAGAACCACTGCAAATAGGTGCAGAAGAGATTACAGAACTGGAAAGCTGCCTTTTTGCAGCCCTAATGAAATCAGGGATCCGGCGCTGGGCATCAAGGGAGTGCTGAACAGGACTGAGTGACAGAAGAGCCAGGCAGACACCGCCTGAACCCCTGAAATGATCTTAGCATCACCAAAAGTGGAACATTCTGGCACGCGGGCCTCTTGATAGCATGTGGAAGGAAGCCCACAGCACCACCTGCTTTGCCTGCAAAATCAGACCTGAAAGAGGAGAGTGAAAAAGCTGGCTTAAAACTCCACATTCAAAAAAGCGAAGATCACGGCATCTGGTCCCATCTCTTCACGACAAATAGAGGGAGTAAAAGTGGAAACAGTGACAGATTTTATTTTCTTGAGCTCCAAAATCACTGCGGATGGTGACTGCAGAAATGAAAGTAAAAGACACTTGCTCCCCGGAAGGAAAGCTATGGCAAACCTAGACAGTGTATTAAAAAGCAGAGACATCACTTTGCTGACAAAGGTCCATATAGTCACTACGGTTTTTCCAGTAGTCATGTATGGACGTGAGAGCTGGACCAAAAGGCTGAGTGCTTTCGAACTGTGGTGGTGGAGAAGACTCTCGAGAGTCCCTTGGACTGCAAGGAGATCCAACCTGTCCATCCTAAAGGAGGTCAGATGCTGAAGCTGAAGCTCCAATCTTTTGGCCACCTGATGCAAAGAGCCGACTCTGGAAACATGAGTGGACCCTGAATCTGGGAAGACTGAGGAGGGCAAGAGAAGGGGAAGACAGAGGATGCGATGGTTGAATGGCCTCACTGACTCAACAGACATGAGTTTGCGCAAACTCCAGGAGATAGTGGGGGACAGGGAAGCCTGGCGTGCTGCCATGCCTGGGGTCGCAAAGAGTTGGACACAACTGAGCAACTGAACAAGAACAAGATCCAAATCTCAGTCAAGTATAAAGACTGAAGGATGTGTAGCAAGTATAAAGACTGAAGGATGTACTAATGACACCATGAGGCTGTTCCACAGGACAAATGACCCAATTTTGCCAACAAATAATTACAGTGGAAAAAAAAAAAAAGAGGGAAAGGCACTGTGAAGATTAAAAGAGACTTGAGACTGACAACCAAATGCGATTTGAAGATCCTGGTTGGACCCTGATTTGAATAAACCAAGTGTGAAAAGACATTTTGGAGATGACGAGGGGAAACGGCACAAGGACTGAACAGGAGACGATGCGAAGCAATTATGGTGAATTCTGTTGGGTTGATGCTGTTATTTTAATTATATAGAAGAGAAGGACTTTGTTGGAGATACAGATGAAACAAACACACACAAAAGCTGAAGATCTGCCCCTAAAATGCCTTGGGGGTATTCCTGTGCTCTCTGTGCCATTTAGAAGTAAATGAAACACTGAAATATAAAATAAAAAGATGTAGGGGGTTCATAAGGGCTTCCCTGGTGGCTCAGATGGTAAAGAATCTGCCTGCAAAGCGGGAGACCCAGATTCGATCCCTGGGTCAGGAAGATCCCCTGGAGGAGGGCATGGCAACCCACTTCAGTATTCTTGCCTGGAGAATCCCATGGACAGAGGAGCCTGGCGGGCACAAAGAGTTAGACATGACTTAGTAACTCAGATGGTAAAGTGTCTGCCTGCAATGCAGGAGACCCGGGTTCGATTCCTGGGTTGGGAAGATCCCCTGGAGAAGGAAATGGCGATCCACTCCAGCACTCTTGTCTGGAAAATCCCATGGACGGAGGAGCCTGATAAGCTGCAGTCCATGGGGTCGCAAAGAGTCGGACATGACTGAATGACTTCACTTTCACTTTTCACTTTAGTCAGGGCACGGATTTTCAGCGAGGGACCGTGACTGTTGCAGCATCACACAGCTTCCAAGTGGCAGGGGCGAGGGTTCCAACACAACCCAGGCAACGACCTTCTCCCTCGACCCTCTGCCATCCACCCTCATCAGACCCACTCCAGGCCAGAAGCATCCCCACGGGGGGCTCAAAGCCCACCAGGCGAGCAGCTTATCCATCTGATGGCTCCGAAACTTTCCTGAGTCAAGGAAGAGAACGCCATCAAGCATTTTCGGAGTGGGCCGGGGCGGCTCTCCAACAGGTGTGCCAACAGGGCCTCCTGCCAGGAAACAGGTGGCATGCCTGCTAATAGTCCTGGCTCTGCCCTCACAGCACAACGATTAGGGGCAGACACCTGGGCAGGACATTAACTAGGATGCAGATTAAGTCGTGGGGTGCTTGGGCAGAGGTGATGGAGATGCTGCACTTATGGTCGGTCCCGTGAGCCACCAGGGCACCCCCGCCAGCACCCATGCCTTCCCCACCCCAACCTCCAGGGCTCCTCCCTAGGCTTGTCCACTGAGTCCCCGGGAGGGGACAGCCTGGGGGCAGCTTTAGCGGCCAAAGCACTGGGTTCAAATCCCGCCCTCCCCTCATCCATGTAGTGGGAGTCCCATCATCCAGGCGCACAGCCTCAGGAAATAACGCAGGTCTGGGGCCAGTCAGGGCTTCCCTGGTGGCTCAGACGGTAAAGAATCTGCCTGCAATGCAGGAGACCCGGGTTCAATCCCTGGGTCAGGAAGATCCCCTGGAGAAGGAAATGGCAACCCACTCCAGTATTCTTGTCTGAAGAATCCCATGGACAGAGGAGCCTGGCGGGTTCATGGAGCCTGGAGTCCATGAGGTCGCAAAGAGTCGGACACGACTGCAGCAACTTAGCCTGGGGCCGGTCAGGGCACTGTGAAAGGGACATCCCTTATTATTACCTGCCAGGTGTCTGCTTTCAGACTACACACCTTGTTTGAAAAATCTGAATGAAACCAAAGTTTTAATTGGACTCTGCACAAGATACTCCCCTTAGATGGCAAGATCAAGCCAGTCAATCGTAAGGGAAATCAAGCCTGAATACTCATCAGAAGGACTGATGCTGAAGCTCCAACACTTTGGCCACCTGATACAAAGAACTGACTCCTTGGAAAAGAGTGATGCTCAGAGAGATTGAAGGCAAAAGGAGAAAAAGGCGGCAGAGGATGAGATGGTTGGATGGCATCACTGATTCAATGGACATAAACTTGGTTGAACTCCGGGAGAGTGAAGGACAGGGCAGCCCGGCGTGCTGCAGTCCAAGGGGTCACAAAGAGTCGGACACGACTGAGCGACGGAACAGCAGCAGCGAAGACCTCCCCAGCCTTTGCACACGGCAGCCCTCCCCATGAGCCCATGATGTGTGGCTAAGGTTAGTCCAGATACCCAGTGGAGAGCTAGGCAAAGGGCTGTGGTGGGGTGGGGGGGGGGGGGGGTGTGCAGCTCTGAGCCTGAACCCCACAAGCAGGCTCCAAGCCAACCCTCACACCCAGCTCTCTTCCAAACACAGACGCCTCTGTCGTGGTCCCTGCGGGAGCATGTGGGCAGGTATGATTAAAGACAGCGAATGTGGGAAAATGAGGGCCAGGGGTGCAGCGCACACTGGGCTCTGGGCGAGCTCCCAGCCTCGCTGCCCTTCCCACCGTGTGCCCCTCCCCATGACCGTGCCTGCAGGCGGGCAGCCCAGGGCAGGGCCCTCCGGGGTTGTGAGTCCCGCCTCCCCTCGGCCACCGCGGGGGCACCGCCTGGCATTTCGGGAGGGTGGGGAGGTTCATCCGGGTCTGTATGTCTGCTTTCAGTGGCCCCAAGGCTGCAGGTGGGTGACGTCAGGGCCTGGGGGAGCCTGTGGGAGGCCCCAGGAGGCAGCCACATCCAAGCATCACCCTTCCTGGGGTGGCCCGCAGGTCTGTATCCCCCAGCCTGGCACACAGAAGACCAGGAGCCCCCACGGAGGGGTACAGAGGCTTGTACCAATCCACCCGTCACTGGCATGGTCTGTGCGTTTCACCCCAAACACCCAGCCTCAAGCACACAGGAAGGAGAGGGCTGGAGGTCACAGAGCTCATTGGTGGCCGCTTCAGACTGAATGCTTGAACTTCCCGCTCGGTCTCTAGGCACGTCTGACTCTTGGTGGCCCCCACGGACTGTAGCCCGCCAGGCTCCTCTGTCCCTGGAATTCAGGCAAGGATACTGCAGTGGGTTGCCATCGCCTTCTCCAGGGGATCTTCGTGATCCAGAGATCTGAACCCACATTTCCTGCGTCTCCTGCATGGGCAGGCAGATTCTTTACCACTGAGCCACCTGGAAAGACTGAATGCTTGTATCCCGCCAAATTCTTATGTTAAATACCTAACACCCAAGGTGACGCTATTGGGAAGTGGGGCCTTCAGGAGGTGATTGTGGTCAATGGGATCAGTGCTCTTATAAAAGAGACTCCAGGGACTTGCCTGGTGGTCGGTCCAGTGGCTAAGAGTCTGGGCTTCCCATGCAGGGGGCGCAGGTTTGATCCCAGGTCGGGGAACTAAGATCCCACATGCTGGGCAGTGTGGCCAATAGATAAATACAATTTTAAAAGAAATAAATAAAAGAGATCCCAGAGAGTCCCTTGTTCCTCCCCAGACATGAGGACATGGCAAGAAGGCACCGGCTATGGAAGAGGGCCCTCCCCAGAGCCTGATCTTGGACTTCCGGATTCTAGAACCGTGAGAAATACATTTCTGTTGTTCGTAAGCTACCCAAGGCAGCGTGTTTCATTACAGCAGCTAGAATGGACTAAGACAGTGGGGCCAGAAATACCAAGCCTTGTTACCCATGCCCCCCCCAACCCCATGCAGGCAGTAACCACACACTCCACAGACACCCAGGGATGGCCCTGGTTGCGGAGGGGAGGGTCCCAGATAAAGAAAGGGCCAGTGTGTCCCAAGGGAGCCCTCTGGGCTGTCCACAGAGAGACTGGCCCAGCCAGGGTGACCACTCTCTGCCCACTTGTCCTCAGGGCAGAGGTGTCAGTAATCTGAGCAAAGTCTTGGGGCTCTGGCTGCTTGAACAAGCCACCACCGTGTGGGAAACAGGGCCCAGGCTGGTAGGAAGCTGGGTGATGGCCCACGGGGGCACAGAGCTCCCCCCAGGATGGGGACACGGAGCCATACAACACGGGGGACGGGGTAATCAGCCACAAGGGCACACAAGATTGGAACCCTGGAGCTCCAGCGTGCTTGGTCCAGGGCCACAAAGCACTCACCGTGGGACCACGCCTCGCCGGGACCTGACCACAGGCCACCAGACAGCAGGGGATTGTGTCTGAGTTACAGACACAGAAACCACGGTGGCGAGGGAACCCCAAGCCACAGGTCATCAGACTTAGGGCGAGGCCAAGGCCAAGGAGGGCCCCATGGGACCCCAGGCCAGGTCCAAAGGCACAGCGGGAGTTATTGGTTTCTTGCCCAGCAGACTGTGTCTCCCAAAAGTTCCCTTCCATAGCCCTGAGTCCCCCACACTTGCCCTCAGTCCCACCAGACTCCTCTTCCCAAGGCAGTCCCGTGGCTACCATGTGACCCGGGACAAGCTCCTGTCTGCCCTGGGCCTGTTTCCCCACAGTAGTTAGGGGGTGGCCCTTTCTGAGGGTCCGTTCACCACCAATAATCTATGCAATGACCATCACTCGTCTCTCCTTCCTGAGAAGCTTCCGTGGTTCCCAAAGGACCTCACTTGAATGAATGGACAAGGCATCCTCCTGAAGTCTGACCATCCCGCTTCTCTGGGCTCCCCTCCTGTGCCCCTCCTGGATCCCGGCCTCTGCTCTCTGTCCTCCAGCTTTTGTCCTTCGTTAACTGCACAGCCCCCTCCTCGGAAGGCCTCCTCTCCACCTCCTGACGTCCCCTTTTCATGGATCGCCTCCCCCAGGAAGGGGGAAATAAGCCCTCCCTGACTCCTCCAGCCCTGGATAATGTCTCTCTGTCACACTGCTGGACCAACCGGACAGTCCTCAGCACCCCGTTACTCCCTCCCCCATCCCTGTCCAGCTGCCAGCATTGCTCCTCAGACAGCAGTGGCAGCCTCCTCCCTGGTCTCCCTGCCTTCCCTTGCCTACCCTACCTAACCCACCTTCTACCTGCCCACCTTGAGGCAGTCAGAAATCAGATCTCATCTTTCCCCTGTTTATATCCTCCCATGACTTCCAGGGTGTTAGATGAAACCCAAATTCCTCCACAGGACAACAAGGCCCCCTGTGACCTCTGGCCTCATCTCCTTCCACTCTCTTCACACTGACTCTAACGCCCACCCAGGCCCGCAACCACAGGGCCTTTGCACCCACTGTGCCTTCTGCCAGAATATCCCCTGCCCCACCTCCACGCCTGCTGTCTGCACAGCTCCGTCCCTCCCTCTGCCCTTTAGGTCCTCATGCAAAAATCACCTCCTTCACCTCTGAAGGGGCTTCCTGGGTGGTTCAGACGGTAAAGAATCTGCCTGCAATGAGGGAGACCCAGGTTCGATCCTTGGGTCAGGAAGATCCCCTGGAGGAGGGCATGGCAACCAAGTCCAGTATTCTGGCCTGGAGAATCCCATGGACAGAGGAGCCTGGAGGGCTGCAAGTCACGGGGTCGGACTGAGAGTCCAGAGAGTCGGACACGACCGAGCGAGTCACACGTTCACTTTCATCCACTGAATGGTGCAGATCCCACCCCCAGCACCCCCACTCCCTTCCTTGTTTTTACCCCTCAGCATTTACCATCTGACAAGCCACTCTGTACTTGCATTTCTTACTTACCTAAGTCTGTCTCCCACACTAGAACGGCAGCTCCACTAGGGCAGGACGCGTGTCCCAGCACACAGTGGGCGCTCAATGATACCTGTTCAGTGAGGGACTCGAGGCACGCCCAGCCCAGAGGCGCTTTCCTGCTCTTTGCCGACCCGAGGCCCCCTGGGCTCCCAGGGACTGGATGGGGCAGGGGCGATGCATCCTCTCAGGCCCTCTCCCAGGTTGGTGCGGGTATTTGCACAAGGTCACCGAGTCACGAGGACAGAGCTGGAATTCGAACCCAGGACCCTCAGTTCCAAGCTCTCTTTCGATCTGTTCCTGGGCGCTGAAAAACTGTCTGCAAGGAGGAAGAAGGCAGCCCCCCGAGAGGAATCCTGGAGCCAGTGATTCAGAGTCCCCTGCCTCCGCGTGGGTTCCAGCTGAGGGAGGCGGCCAGCCGCCGTGAGGACATTAAGTGCCAGGCCCCTCCCTGGGGACATGCCAGCCTCGGGGCTGCAGATCACGTGGTGTCCTGGGAATCTGGGCAGAGAGCAAGAGGTTAGGAGTGAGGGCACCTCGCTCCTGGAGCTGCCGGGGCCTCTTTTCTGCCTGAGGCTCAGGCAGCAGAGTCAACGAGAGGAAGAATAGGGAGGACGGCAGCGGTGATAACCCAGCAGCACTTATGCCCAGACCGCACGTGTTCCCAGCAGTCATTCACTCCCTTGCTGAAGACACGCTGAGCAGCTCTCACGCTCAGGCAATGAATAAAACGCGTGTGCACTAGGAGACACATACAAGAAGGTGGACAGAGGTGTGGTCTAACGCAGGTGGAAAGAAACACGTCGAGAAAAATGAGAGTCAGGTGAGCGGATTGTGTGGGGGAGGCGGCCTCTCTGAGCAAGTCTTCATACGCAGGAAGGAAGCTGGGGACCCAGCTGGGCCGATTGCTGAGTGAGGCAGAGGCGTCAGTCAGTGCAAAGGCCCCTGAGGCCGGGGGACACCTGGCGTGTCTGTGGACCCGGAAGGGAGCCAGTGTGGTTGGAAGCTGAGTGAGTGAGGAACTAGCTGTCTCAGGATGTCGGAGGTCAAAGGGCAGACCACAGAAGGCTCTGTGGCAGGAGGGAAGTAGGGGCCACGGGAACAGGCACTGTGGCAATGGGGTGAAGGCGGGGAGAAGGCTTTAAGGACAAAGGTGTCTGATGTTCGACTGGGAGGTGTGTGAGTTTGTGTGATGAAACCCTCTCCATTGCCTCTTCCTGGCCAGCATCTTAGTGGAGCCTGCCACCCTACATCAGTCTCCAGGGCTTACTGTGTCCCTGTCTCAGACGAGGCAGAGACCACCCCTGTGGGCAGGGATGTGATCTCTACACTGAGGCAGCAGTAGCCGAAGATCAGAGCCAGGACCTGGGAGGTCGGGGTGGCTGCCCTGGGTGTACGGAAAGCTTGGAGGGTATTGGGACCACCCGGAGTCAGGAATGGAGGTGTTGTGGCAATTGCAGCCTCAGCCGGACTGAGAGTGGAGCTGTGTGAAGTGCAGCCTGTGGACCCAGGCCTGCCCTTGAATTAATTCTCGCTGGACGATAACAAAAAAGTTCAGAAACAATCAATGGTCAGCAGCTCGACGCTGCTGCGACACCCAGAGCGCCTGATCAGGGCCCGTCTTTTCCACATGGTGTTTTCTTTCACTTTTCAAGAATTCATTGCTAATGCACTTTTTAAAGGGCTTCCCTACTGGCTCAGATGGTCAAGAATCCGCCTGCAGTACAAGAGACCTGGGTTCGAGCCCTAGGTTGGGAAGATCCCCTGGAGGACAGCAGAGCTACCTGCTCCAGTATTCTTGCCTGGAGAATCCCCATGGACAGAGGAGCCTGGGGTGCTACAGTCCAGAGGGTCACACAGAGTCGGACACAAGTGAAGCAACTTAGCACACACGCACACATGTATTTTTAAATGTATCGGTAACCCATAGATTAAAAAGAAGAAGAAAATGCTGGCCCTTCACCAGACAATCAGAGAAGCACCGCTTTGGAGGAACTGCTGCTGCTGCTGCTGCTGCTGCTAAGTCACTTCAGTCGTGTCCGACTCTGTGCGACCCCAGAGACGGCAGCCCACCAGGCTCCCTGTCCCTGGGATTCTCCAGGCAAGAACACTGGAGTGGGTTGCCATTTCCTTCTCCAATGCATGAAAGTGAAAAGTGAAAGTGAAGTCACTCAGTCGTGTCCGACTCCCAGCGACCCCATGGACTGCAGGCCTACCAGGCTCCTCCATCCATGGGATTTTCCAGGCCAGAGTGCTGGAGTGGGGTGCCATTGCCTTCTCCTTGGAGGAACTAACCAATGACAAAAAGCTGGCGCCCAGCCTGAGGTGTAACTCAGCATAAAGTCATGCTGCAAAATAAATCTTTAGCTTTTGAAATGACGCAAAACTGTTATGTATGCTGAGATGGAGACAGCTTTGTCAGATCAGGGTTTCTCAAGCCCTGGCACGACTGACATTTTGAACAGGATGATTCTTTATGATGCGGGCTCTCTTATGCATCCTGGGATGTTTGGCAGCCTTGATGTACTCCTTCCCCAGTTTGGAACCAGTCTGTTGTTCCATGTCCAGTTCTAACTGTTGCTTCTTGACCTGCATACAGGTTTCTCAGGAGGCGGGTAAAGTGGTCTGGTATTCCCATCTCTTGAAGAATTGTCCACAGTTTGCTGTGATCCACACAGTCAAAGGCTTTAGTGTCGTTCGTGAAGCAGAAGTTTTTCTGGAATTCTTTTGCTTTTTCTATGATCCGGTGGATGTTGGCAATTTTATCTCTGGTTCCACTGCCTTTTCTAAATCCAGCTTGAACATCTGGAAGTTCTCGGTTCACGTACTGTTAACACCTGGCTTGGAGAATTTTGAGCTTTGCTTCGCTAGTATGTGAGGTGAGTGCAATTGTGTGGTAGTCTGAACATTCCTTGGCATTGCCTTTCTTTGGGACTGGAACGAAACCTGTAGCCATATGAGTTTGCAAACTCTGGTGTCACCCAAAGGTGTGACCTGTCGGATCCCACCTCCCTAAAGTTGGCCCATGGAAGAGGCACAGCGACCACTGAGGACCGGTCTGAAAAGGTCACCATGGGAACCAGGAGAGCCTCAGAGACGCTGTCCACACAGCTATAAAGCTTCCTTCAATGCCTCCCAGAGCCCAGGGGCAGTAGACCAGCAGCTGGACAGAAGCCACGGCCTTCAGCCAGAGGTTGAGGCCGAGAGAGGGGTCTTCGTGAAAAGCTGGTCAACAAGAAGCTGGAAGACGGCCTGGAGAGGGGGAGCTGGTGGAGGGGACGGTCCTAAAGACACCTCAGGAAGCTCGGCTTTCAAACTGCCAGTGTCTGTGCTCCAGTGGGGGGTGGGGGTCAGGGGCAGCGCAGATTCAGAGGGACTGGATGTCTGTGCTCTAACCTGGGGGGCTCTGATTCACAGTGATCCAGCAGGGGTCTCAGGGTCTGCCTTTTTAAAGCTCACCAGGTGATGTTCATGCACAGCAAGAGTTGAGACCTCCCTCCGAGGGCCTCAGAATCTCCTGGGAAGGTTGGTAAGAAATAAAGGTTCAGGCAGGAAGGAAGAGAAAGAGGGAGGGAGGGAGGAACAGGTGGAAGGGAGGGAGAAGTCTGATGCAGCAAGTGCTGGTGAGGATGTGGAACCCCTGGAATGCACACGTGGCTTGTGTCGATGTAAAGCAGCACAACGACTTTGGGAAGGAGTTTGGCCATCTCCCTCTAAATATGCATATCCTGAAACATACCTCGATAAAGCTGTTAAGAATATGCTTACCCTACGGGCTGACAGCTGCACTTGAAGGTGTGTAACCAACAGAAATGTGTGCACCAGGCGACCAGGAGGCAGGGTCAGGAACACGCAGAGCAGAAGTTTCTCATAAAAGTAAAAAACTGGAAACAATCTGGCAGCTGAGCAAAGGAATACTACACAGCCCTGAATAACACACTGCTGCTACCTGGGACACAATGAAGGAGCTCCAAAACGTGGTGCTGAGGGAGAGGAGCTGGACAGAATACACACTCCGTTTATGTGAAGTTCAAGAACAGACAATAACGAACTTCATCGTGGAATGATATTTACAAGGTGTAGTGCCTCAAAGAAAACAAACAGAATGATCATCCAGAAAATCAGGACTGTGCATACCTCTGAGTGGAGTGAGGGAGACGCAGCTTGAGATGAACGCACAGAGAAAGAAATAGAAATTTCTTAACCAGGGTAGTTACAAGAGTATTCACTTTTCATTATCTTTTCCTCCTCCTCTGTGTTACAATCACACGCATATTTTATAATTTTCTTTACTTTAACATTTTTTATGTATCTATTCCCAGGTGGCGCTAGTGGTAAAGAACCCACCTGCCAATGCAAGAGACACAGTTTCGATCCCTAGGTCGGGAAGAGTCCCTGGAATAGGAAATGGCAACCCACTCCAGTATTCTCGCCTGGAGAATCCCAGGGACAGAGGAGCCTGGCGGGCTATAGTCTATAGGGTCTCAAAGAGCCGGATACAACTGAAGGGACTTAGCACACACACTCTATTTATTGGCTGTGCTGGGTCTTAGTTGCAGCAGGTGGGATCTAGTTCCCTGACTGGGGATTGAACTCGGGCTCCTTGCATTGGGAGTGTGGGGTCTTAGACACTGGAACACCAGGGAAGTCTCTACAATGTTAAGTTTCCCTTCCAGTTCCAGCAATGCTGATTCCTCAGGCTTGGGTTGGGGCCCTGGAATGAGCATTTTAAACATGCCCCCGCCACCCCTGCACCCTGAAGATTCTGATTCCCAAGCTCCTGAGGCCACACCAACCTCTAAAACACCCATGTGTTGGGAAGAGGAGCCTAGAAAGCCAGCCCCCAGTTGGCAAGCTGGGCCGTCACTGGTTAAAAGTGCCCAGGGGACCCCCAGCACCGTGGCCGGCCCACAGCAAGTCTGGTCTGAGTCGGTGCACTAAAGGATGACCTTGGGGGTTTAAGGAAGGAAGTCCTGCCGGTGGGTGCCACTCTGGATGGGGGTGATACTGGAGGGGAGGGTGACACAGAGTGGGTGAGTCACTGAAATCCCATCGCAGAGGGGCTAGCGGCCCAGTGTGTCCGCTCTGGAGGCCAGGCTCAGTGACTGCCCTTTAAGGAAAACAGAAAGGATGAGGAGGAAGCAGTTAAGAGGCTGCCATCAGGAAGGCGTCTGCTCGGGCTTCTGCTGAGGCGCGTTCGGTCTCCCCAGAGTCCAGGTGGGGGTGGCGGAGACGGGAGCGGGGAAGCTTCAGGCCCACCCTCGGCATGAGGCCACGGAAGACAGAGCCGCGTGGACACCACCAATCCATATCAGTTGCTATCCCGTCACCACGGGAGGGAGTGGGCTACTCCCACAGTAGCTCCTGAATTGCTGACCTCCTGCTAAGTGCCAGGCCCCGGGCAATGCTGAGAAGAGAAAGATGGCAGTCCCAGCCCTCTGCTGTGGGACTCAGGGCATGAGAGGGGGCAAAAGGAAAGGAAGCTTTCCTGGAGAGAGGATGCTGGGCCAGGTCCACAGGATTAGTGTGGGTTCCCCAGGGAAGCCCCCTGTGCCCCAGAGGCAGAGAGAAGTGCATGGGCAAGGGTCTGGGGTGGGACTAAGGATGAACACGCCTGGACGCTCCCCAGGCTTGGCTCTGGGGCTTTATGCAACCACGTGGATTATCGCATGATGACGCTTTCATTCAGGTGCTGCTATTTCCATTTTACAGATGAAAAGACAGGGCCACAGAGAGGCTAGGTAGCCCACACAAGGTCACACAGGAAGCCTGCGTGGCTGGAGCCCAGAGAGGGCAGAGGGAAGCGGGGATGCGAGAATGGAGGGGGCGCAAGTGCAGGGCCTCACAAGAGCATGCTGACCTGGATCCTGCAGCAGCCAGGAGCCACTGAAGGAACGAGGAAGTCAGGGCATCGGACACGCTTCAGAGGTGCCCTACGGCCAGGGTACGGCCAAAGTCGAGCAACAGTGGACGGCGGACAGACACCTCCTCTCTTGTTGTGCACTGACGGAGCCTCAATGCACCATGGTCTTTCCTGCAGACAGCACGGTCCATACCAACTACTGACAAGACCATCTTGGACACAAAAGCACTAATTTTACCACGTGATGAACACAAGGAAGTGCTTCCTGGCACGAGCCTCGAAGACCCCACTTAAACCTTTGATTAATCCTCTACAAAGCACAGTTAAGCCACTTCCACGGTTTCTGTTGCCGTTTTTGCTTTACTGAGGTCGATTTCATCAAGACGGAGTCTTTCTTAATTAAAACCTGTAATGAAGATTTGACTCATCAATCAGTTCCTTTGCCCATAGCACACACCACTTGATCACAGCATCTTCTGCCGCCTCAGATTCCCCATTCCGGCCGTGATTTCTGTCAAATTCAATTCTATTGGGTCAGAATTTTGCAGATCTTAATGTTGGCATGGAGATTTGATTCTTCTGTCAATTTTTAGATCAATACTACTTTTTTATTTCACTGTGCACAATTTTAGCCAATGTCAGTTTTATTTTGCGTCGGCTATTTCTACTGGCAATGTTCATGACAGATTGGACAGGAGACGAATGGTCCGTGATGTTTTTCCCAGGGAATCTGTGACAAATGGAAACATGCTTGCAAACCAGAAAAAGCACAGGGCTCTGAAGATGGGGAGAGAGATCCAGACCCAGACAGAGACCACAGATAGAGGCTACCAGGGAGACACAGAAAGACATGGAGACGGGGAGACACACAGGGAGAGGGAGCCCCGTGAACCGGCAGCGCAGCTGCTGACGGCCCCGCAGAGTCACACGGCGCTGTTCGAGTGAGTGGGCCGCCCTGCCCTGCTTCCTCTCCAGCCCCTTAAGGGGCGGCCCCACCTGCAGACCGAGGTCCCGCCTGGAAGGAGACGAGGTTCTGAGGTTCTCGGAGGCCTTCCCGGCTCCGCCTTGCGTTCGCGCCAGGGGAGGGCCTTCCGCCAGGTGGACCTGGACTCTGAGACGGGCCGGGGCCAGGGCTGGTAGGTCTGCTCTCGCCTGCCATCCCCGATCCATCAGGAGTGGCTGCGTGGAGATGGGTTTACAAGCCTCCGAGGTTAAGTCAGCAGGAAACAGCGCGCAATCAGCTGGCAGTGGGCTGGGGGCGGGTCTTGCGTTCCCTGCGTCTCCAGTTGGGGCAGGGAAAGGCGAGGGCCCAGAGATCTGAGTGTGAGTCTCAGCCACAGCACCACCTCTCTGGGCCTCCGTCCATCTGGGAAATGAGAATATTTCTATGATCTGGTCTCAGGAATTGTTGGGAGGGTCAAGTGAAATAAATGGGGTGCATGTGTGTGTGCGCTCAGTTGCTAAGTCTTGTCCAACTCTTTGCAACCACAGACTGTAGCCCGCCAGGCTCCTCTGTCCACGGGATTTCCCAGACGAGAATAGCGGTGGGTTGCCATTTCCTCCTCCGGGGGATCTTCCTGACACAGGGATTGAACCCGAGTCTCCTGCATCTCCTGCACGGACAGGCAGATTCTTTACCGATGAGCCATCTGGGAAGCCCAAACGGTGTATTACACAGGGGTCAATAAATATTATGAATGAAAGGATTGTTTTCTTATTTAGTGGGTGAATGGATGATGAGGTAAGAAGCCCCGGGCTGGACTGTCTCACACTGGGTGCGCCAGGTCAGCTGCTTTCTCCCTCTGGCCTTCAGTGTACTCATCCATAAGATGGGTCTGCTTCTTACAAGCAGCTGAACACACACTTGGCATGTAGCCCACTAGTCCTGCTCCTGGGTGTTTAGCCAAGAGAGACGGAAACGTGTGTTCACACCAACCCTGGTCTAGAAGGGCTCCTGGCAGCTGAAGTCATTGTAACCCCAAACTAGGAACCACCCAAATGCCCACGAACAAAGGACCTGAGTTAAGACACCCTTTTTCTTACACTCGGCAAGAAAAAGAAAGAGGTTCCGTCACACAGCAGCATAGGGGGAATCTCAAGACAGGATGAATGTGCAAAACTATACACGTGTGGTCCCATTTCTGTGAAACTCTAAAAAACACTATTCAATTTATATTGATGAAAAGCATATGGGTGCTTGCCTGGGTGTAGCAGGAACTATTTGGGAGGGGCACAAGAAAGCTTTCATGGGTGATGGGAAGGCTCTGATTATGCATGGACTGGGGCAATGGTTACACAAGTCCATACATTTGTCAAAGCTTTCAAACTGTATACTGAAGATGGGTGCATTTTATCGTATGTAAATTATACTTCAATTAGGTTCATTTTTTGGAGAAGGAAATGGCAACCCACTCCATTGTTCTTGCCTGGACAATCCCAGGGATGGGGGAGCCTGGTGGGCTCCCCTCTATGGGGTTGCATAGAGTGGGACATGACTGAAGTGACTTAGCACGGTTCATTTTTAAATGGGTCCTGAGACAACCTTCTTGCAAAGTTTCCTGGGTTAGTCTATGATCAGATTGTATATACCGATGGACAGGCCAGACCTTGTCACTCTGGAACAAACTCTACAAGCGGGAGGGGTGGGGGACATTTCTTTAGGTGGTACCGGAAAAAGGAGCCCATGGCACCAGCTGTGTTGAGATTCCCCTGTGAGGGTGATCCAGCTTTGGGGTCAGGCTGACCTGGGCGGGAACCCTGCCTCTCATCTTCACCAACTTGCTGTGACACTTGGGGCAAAGCAGTTTCCCTGCCAGAGTCTCAGTTTCTAGAACATTCCTGTTTGTTAACTCCTAGCTCTGGGCTGAACACCAGGCCATGCCATCATCAGCCCTCATCAAAATTGGGAGGCCAGTACGGACATGGAGCATGTCTCCGGGGCTCCCAGATCCGCAGAGGTGGCCAGAAGCTCTTGCATGCCACTCCACTGGGCAGTGAGGCGGACCTGTCCATCTAATGAGTGATGGTCTATCTGCCGCTAATCACTGTGATTCTCCCATCAGCCTCACAGCATCTCCCTTCCTCCAGCAAAGGGGCTGATGGTGAAACTATCTCATGTCAGGGTACTCAGACAGCTGCTGACCCCACCATGGGACTG
Organism: Tragelaphus eurycerus; assembly: GCA_935064755.1. Classification (NCBI taxonomy): domain Eukaryota; kingdom Metazoa; phylum Chordata; class Mammalia; order Artiodactyla; family Bovidae; genus Tragelaphus; species Tragelaphus eurycerus. Next base: position 76,001,682 of record CAKXYN010000001.1, on the reverse strand, counting down.
CATGATGGACGCAGGAGGTCTCCCCAGCTGCCCTGACAGCTTGGGGGGCTCAGAGGGTAAACCACCCTCTCCCTGACCACCAGGCAGCCTGGGAAGACTCTGCAGGACAGAGCTGGTCTGGCCGCCCTGCAGTCCAGAACCCAGAGCAGATGAGAACCAACACTCGTCAATGAGCTTGGGATGAAATCTGAACCCAGCTGCCCCTCTGACCCCAGAGGTTCTCCTCGTCTCTCTGCTGAGGTCATCGGCCTCTCCTGTACTTCCCCGAGCGGTTTCTCCCAGTCTTAGGTGAGAAGGGGACAAGTGCACCTTGACATTGCCACGTGGGGCTTATTTCAATAAGCACCATGGTCGCTCTGCGACGGTTCCCTTTATGTGTCAACTTGGCTGTTGGGTCAAAGCCCAGTCTAGACGTTGCTGTGAAGATATTTTCTAGACATGATCGACATTTACAATCAGTTATTTAGTGAAGCAGATGACCCTCCATCATGTGGGTGGGCCTCACACTGTCAACTAAATGTCAACAAGCAAAGACCGAGGTTCCCCCCATAAGAAATCAGTCTCCAGGCTGCCGCACAGAAACCCTGCCTGGGGCTCCAGCCTGCCCAAGCTGCCCTATGGATTTCTGTATGCCAGCCCCAGCATCACATCCGCCAATTCTTTAGAACAAATCTCTTCTTTTTTTGATAGCTATACAGATAGGTCTCTTATCCCTTCTGTTTCTCCAGAGAACCCTGACTGATACACTCTGAGCGCACGCTCCTCACTTAAATGAACTGAGGCCCCCACCACAGCAGCAGTTGTTTCTACCCCTCCATCATCCAGACTCCAGTCTTCCGGTAACAACACTCCGATTTTGCTCTGGGGAGACCCCTAGCCCCACCTGCTGTCCATGCAATTCATGTGGCTGACCTTGTTTCCAAGGTGGGCACAGCCGATCAGAGCAGCTCACTCTCCCCACCAGCTGGACCCAGCTGTGCATTCTTGCCCCACCAGACTGTGGGATGGTACGAGTCTGGGGCAAAGCCAGCAGCACAGAGAAAGAAAGACAAGGAACAGGAGGATGGAGCGCTGATGTCATCCTTCGAGCCCCTGGATTCAGCCCTTCCTGAAGGTGTCGTGAGCATGTCAGGCCTCTTCCTTGGGGTGCCACCTGGGATTGGGTTTCTGTCATTTCTAACTCACAGCTTCCTGCCTGACACTGCCTCCTCTGCAGGCCTGAGAGTGAGCAGGTGGCCACGGCTCACGGAAAGGGCCAGGTTTGTTTTGGATCCTGGTGCGTGCAAGCCGGAAGCAGAGCTGATGAGCAGAGCGGCGGAGGGGAGGCTGAGGAGGGAGAAGGAGTGGGAGGAGGCACCCAGCCCAGGGCTGCCAGGGGGGACAGGCTCGGGGAGAGCAGGGAGCAGCAGGCCAGGTGAATGCACCCCGCACTGCTGTGGTGTCATACACCTGCCCCTCGTCTCTCCAGGGAGCCTGCAGCAAAGCGAGGTGTCCGCTCCTACCCTCAGCGCGTGATGCCCCGCTGTGCCACCTCCACACAAATACTCAGCAGTTTCAGCCTTTTCAACGTGGGCCCTCTGCTGGGGATCTCTCTGTGCTTTGTTCTGGTTTTTTTTTTTTTTTTAATTACTTATTTATATCTGGCTGCATCAGGCCTTAGTTGCGGCATGACGGATCTTCATTTTGGCACACGGGCTTACCTGCCCCATGGCATGTGGGATCTTAGTTCCTCAACCAGGGATAGAACCCGGGTCCCCTGCCTTGGAAAGTGGATCCTCAACCACTGGACCACCAGCGAAGTCCCTCTCTGTGGCTCACTTCGCACGTCCCTCTGTGAGATGCTGCCAAGCACTTCCGCACACATTTTATTGGCCGTTTGGATCTCCTTTGTGAACTGCCTGCTTGGGTATCTTGATCAGTTTGCTCTGGGGTTGCCTGTCCTTTTCCTGTTGATCTCTATGTATTCTGGATGAGCCTTTTGTCTGTCAGCAATATGGGCTACATATGAAGCTGTCTGGACCTGGGCTTTTGTTTGCTGGAAGATTTCTGATTACAGTTTCAATTTCCGTGCTTGTGACGGGTCTGTTAAGATTTTCTATTTCTTCCTGGTTCAGTTTTGGAAAGTTGTACTTTTCTAAGAAATTGCCCATTTCTTCCAAGTTGTCCATTTTATTGGCATATAATTGCTGATAGTAGTCTCTTACGATCCTTTGTATTTCTGTGTTGTCTGTTGTGATCTCTCCATTTTCATTTCTAATTTTATTGATTTGATTTTTCTCCCTGTTTCTTGATGAGTCTGGCTAACGGTTTGTCAATTTTATTTATCCTCTCAAAGAACCAGCTTTTGGCTTGTCGGTTTTTGCCATGGTCTCTTTTGTTTCTTTTGCATTTATTTCTAGGCTACATATGACTGCAAGGCGGGCCCAGAGAGAAACCACAGGCCACTCGTGGGGCTCACGCTTCTTCAGGATGGATCTTTGTTGTTCAGTCGCTCAGTAGGGTCCGACTCTTTGCAACCCCACGGACTGCACCACACCAGGCCTCCCTGTCCATCACCAACTCCCGAAGCTTACTCAAACTCATGTCCATTGAGTCCATGATGCCATCCAACCATCTCATCCTCTGTCGTTCCCTTTTCCCCCCACCTTCAATCTTACCCAGCATCAGGGTCTTTTCTAATGAGTCCGTTCTTCCCATCAGGTGGCCAAAGTATTGGAGCTTCAGCCTCAGCATCAGTCCCTCCAGTGAATATTCAGGATTGATTTCCTTCAGGATGGACTGGTTGGATCTCCTTGCAGTCCAAGGGACTCTCAACAGTCTTCTCCAGCACCAGAGTTCAAAAATATCAATTCTTCGGCACTCAGCCTTCTTTATGGTCCAACTCTCACATCCGTACATGACTACAGGAAAAATCATAGCTTTAACTATACAAATCTTTGTCAGCAAAGTGATGTCTCTGCTTTTTAATACACTGGTCTGGGTCATACGTGGGATGGGTCTAAAAAAGTCAAGTTGTGAAGCTTCGATATTTTAGAAATCTGCGACCATTACACCATGAGTACAGGAAGACTCAAGCACAGGCCAAGCACAGGAGGGCAGGGGAAGGAGGAAGAAGTCCAGTGAGTGTCTGCCCTGTGCCAGGCTCTGTGCCAGAGTTCCACCTGCTTCATCTCAAGTGCTTGTGTGGCCCTGGCGTTCCCAGAACATGCAGACCTGTCTGCACCTTGGGGCCACCGCATTGGCTGTTCCCTCTGTCCATGCAGTTCCCTGCAGATCGGGCTTCTTCTCATCGTCCAAGTATGTGCTCGCCCATCCCCATCTCGGAGACACCTTCCTGAGGACCACAGGTGAGGGGAGTCTTCACCCGCTGTTTGGCCTGCCTGGGTTACATCCAATCTCATTCTCATCCATCAGTTGACAAGGCGCTCGGCTGGCTAGCACACTGGCATGTAAGATCCATCAGGCACGGCCCCATCTGTCTCATTCACACTCTACCCCCAGGGCCTAAGGCAGTGTCTTTACATAACGGCTGCTCATCCAACAGCTGTCAAACAAATGAACGAACAAGTCTCACGACAACCCTGTCAGGCAAATACCAGCGGTGTGCCCATTTCACAGATGAAGACATTGAGACTCCGAGGAGTGGGGTAACGTGTTGAGGGTCTCTGAGAGAGTGAGGGGAATCCCAGTCCTTGCGAGTCTGCAGGCTGCCCCTGCCCCCTGCCCGTCTCCAGGTTTCTTTCAGCCCTGGAGGATGGTAGATCCTGTGAACTGTTAATCCTGTCTTAGAACCGGATTTTGTGGCTCCAGATGAGCTGGGCGAGGGGGACAGAAGAATTGAATGGGGAGTGGGGAAAATGCGAGGCTGGGCCCCCTGCCAGGAGACCAGTGCATGAACAGAAGCAGGTCAAGTCTGCAAAAGCTGGGCCCACCAGCATGCCCAAGGCATCTCCAGAGACGCCCTGAGAGTGCCCCAGCCCAAACCCCACCCAGGACAGAGGCCCTTCTGGCAGTAGCCTGAATGGGGTGCTCAATCCCTCCCAGGGCAGTCCAGTTCAGTCTGGCCCAGTTCCCAGGGAAGCAAGAGCTGTGGGAGTTGTCCTCAACCTGAGCTTGGCTGGGAGGCCTGGAGGGGATGCCCAGCACCTCCGGAACTGGGAATTTCGAGCACTGCTGGATATCTGGCTAGAAATTAGGTTAAGGCAGGAATAATCAGCTCGTTAACCCCCTCGCTAGACTCCACACACACCCAGCCTGTCTCAGAGTGATGCTGCCTACTGTCGCTGTCTGCCTGGATCCGCGGAGAGCGGTACAAGTGAGATATTTTATTTATGCATCATGCATATTTATTAGGAAGAAGTAAATAAATTAGCTGCCTGCCATCTGCAACCACCAGCCCACACTAAGTTCCCTCCGTCCTCGTCTGCCTCGGCTGGGGCCACACCAGAGAAGCTCAGGCCCAGTAAAGAAGGAGTTCCTTTCTAGAAGGATTTTTCTCCAGGGTTTGAGCAGCGCTAGGATTACCATTTTTCTGAAAAGAAATCGATATCAGGTACTATTCTAGGCCATTTGCCGACAGCTGCTCCTCCCATCGAGCCTGGGAGGTAGGCATATTGCCATCCTCATTTTAAAGATAAAGATGCGGAGACTCAGAGAGGTCAGGTCACTTGCTCAGGGACACATAGCAAATGAGTGGAGGAGCTGAGCTCAAGTCAGGGGAGGCTGAAGACTTCTGCGATGTGCTGGGGAGAAAGGCTGAACCAGGAGGCAATTATATTCCCATTCTGGTGCTAGTTGCTCTGAGGTCCAGGCTGCTCCCATAACTCTCCTGGCCCTTCTCTGTTGAATGGGAAAATAAAAACCATAGTACAGACTTCATACGGTGGAAAAGCAAATCACCACCCATCCAAAACCTGAGTGGCCTTCAAGCACACTCCGGAGGCTCCAGACTCCCCCCTGGTAAAGGCGTCAAACAGTGCCCCCAACACCTGCCCCAGACCTGCTGTGTAATTCTGGGCACATCAGTGAACCCCTCAGAGCCTCAGTGTTCTCCTCTGTAAAATGGGAAAACAGCTGGCTTGGGGAGGGCACAGGCTGTGGGGAAGAGGATCTCATGGGTGTGGAAAGCCTCTTGGGTCTGGTGGAGGCAGGCGGCAGGTGGGGCCAAGGACAGAGGAGCGGGAGGGAGCCCAGAATATCCGGTGGTGCTCCAGAGCCCAGAGAAGGGCGGTGACTTGCCTAGAGCCACACAGCAATCATAGCCACCGGGAGTCTCATACCATCTGCCTCCCAGGGCGCTGACCCCAGCACCGTCCAAGCTCAGCCTGGATCTGAATCTTTTATGAAGCGCCATAAATCTCCCCAGAATCACTCCTGCCCACAGCCTGCAAGCCCTGCCTCCCTGCCTCTGCCTCCCCGCAGGCCCTTCTCATTAATTGAAGTGCAGAATCCAAAGGAATTGCTTTTGATTTTCCCCAAGGGGACACCTGCCACCTCCCTCCAGGGTGCCTGCAGGGCGCTGACACTCAGACAGTGCGGAGATTTCTAGATAAAGTGTTATTGTTTAAGATATTTGGTTTAGCATCTCAGAGCCAACGTTGGTGAGCCTCCTCTAGGTGCCAACACAGCCCCCTGAAAGCCCTGGGAGGTAGAATTGGCCCAATTCACACAAAGGACAGTTCAGAGCAAACTCAGGCCCACCGGGTCCCCTAATTTCTGGGCTGGGGGAGCTGGGGGAGAGGAGCTGCCAATGCGTAAAGCCAGCTTGTCCTCAGGCCACTATCAGAAAGAGGACAGGGGTGGGCTGCAGCAGGAACGGGACAGGTCAGACTCCAAGGAGACCAGACAGTGCAAGCCCGGTGCACTCGGCATCGAGTGAGTCTCAGCCCTCCGTCTCCCACACGACGAGGGTTCAACCTGGCATCTACCATGGGCCAGGCCCTGCAATGGTTTCCCAGGACTCTCAGAAGAAATTTGGACTCCTCCGCTCAGCCCACAGGGCCTGGTTGAGCTCTCCGCCCCATCCCACAAACACACCAGTGGCACCCCTGCCCCAGGATCTCTGTCCCTGCCCTTCCCTCCACCTGCCGTGCTTCTCTCCTGGGTCTTCCCTCCACTGGTCCGTGCACAAACGTCACCTCCTCCAGGAGGCCTTCCCTGACCACCTGGTCACCCTTTATCATCTCATCCCATTTCTTTACTTAGTTTTATTTATTTATCTACTTCTGGCTGTTCTCGGTCTTTGTTGCTGGGTGGGCTTTACTCTAGCTGCGGGGAGTCGGGGCTACTCTCTAACTGCGGCTCCTCTCATGTTGCAGAGCACAGGCTCTGAGGCACGTGGGCCTCAGTAGCTGCAGCTCCAGAGCTCTAGAGCACAGGCTCGATAGCTGTGATGCACGGGCTCAGTTGCTCCGTGGCCTGTGGGCTATTCCCAGATCAGGGGTCAAATGGGCAGGCGTATTCTTTACTGCTGAGCCACCAAGGAAGGTCCACATTAAAAAAAAAAAAAATTTATTTGGCTGTGTTGGGTCTTAGTTGTCATGCACAGGATCTGTGATCTTTGTTGAGGCATGCAGGATTTTTTTTAAGTTGTGGCCTGCAGGATCTTTTTCAGCTTCGGCATGTGAATTCTGAGTCATGGCATGTGGGATCTATTCCCTGACCAGGGTTTGAACCACCGGACCATCTGGGAAGTCCCTCATCCCATTTCCTTGTCTTCCTTTGTTTCCATGAACTCTTATTTATTTGTTCGCCTGTTTATGGCCCAACTCCCCTGCTCCATAAGGACAAAGACTGTCTCGTTGGCTGCTCCAGGCCCAGTTCTTAGAGCAGTGACTAGCACCTGGAGGGCCGGAGAATGGATGAACGTGAGGAAGGAAGGAGTCAGTCCACTAGGGGCCAGGCCAGGCAGGAGGGAGGCAGCAAATGCTTGGGGTCCCACATATGATGACAGTCCCCTCCTGGCCTCCCCCGCCCTCTCTCCCCCGACCACCCAAGGCCAGTTCCCTGAAGCAAAGGTGCTAGGGGAGGGGGAGGCTTCCCGGGGCAGTAGGGAGACCTCATGGGATACAGAGGGTGTTCTTCATAGCTCAGTTGGTAAAAAATCTGCCTGCAATGCAGGAGACCCGGCTTTAATTCCTGGATGGGGAAGATCCCCTGGAGAAGGGCATGGCAACCCACTGCAGTATTCTTGCCTGGAGAATCCCATGGACAGAGGAGCCTGGCGGGTTACAGTCCATGGAGTCGCAAAGAATCAGCTACGACTGAGAGACTGACCCACGGCTGCTACGGGATACAGAGAGGGAGAAATGGTTTAGAACATGAGGAACAGCAACACTCGAGGAGATTATGTAGCCATTAAAGATGACACGTGTGAGAAATAACATCTGCAAGGGAAAAGCCCAAGCAGAATTGCCTTACAGGCTGATGACAACCTCGAGGAAGCTGCGGCCTTATTTGTAACAGCAGAACGCTGGAGACGCCTTGTGATCCAGCTCGCGGGGGAGGGGAGCAGGTAGATGAACGGTGCCCCACACAGGCACTCAACAGGGCACCTGCAGCTAGAACCGCCCAGGGGGATGCCGACCCAGTGAAGCCAAGTAAAGAAAAAACAAAGACAAAACGCAGAGTGGCATGTCACATTACATCAGCAAAAACAGACAGTGGAAAGAAGGCTCGGAGGGAGCGCGTCAGAGCGTCCCTGGACGGCGAGCTGACAGACAATGATTTTGGTTTTGTTCTTGGTCTTCATGTTTCTTTCCAAAATGGTCCGCCTTTAATAACAAACGCATGCCCAATCAGGTAGAAACTTAATTTTTTCTTTTTTTGGCTGCTCTGTGCAGCTCGCAGGATCTTAGTTCCCCAACCAAGGATCAACAGGCACCCCCTGCATTGGAAGCATGGAGTCCTAACTGCTGGATAATCAAGGAGGTCACAGGAAGTAACTTAATTTAAAAGGATACTGTTGTTAATTTTTAATGATGGCAAAGAGCCAGAGGAATGTGCCCACATCAGTGCTACACGGAGAAGGAGGGGGCATTGTAATGCCTTTTTAAAAATTGATATTGCTGTGCCTAATTATTTTAAATAGTTTAAATGCCCAACAAACTTTTTATAAGATTTCTTTATTGCAAAGAAAGGAAAAACTAGGAAACTGGTCAACAGGAGGGTCAGAAGACCAATTTCAGCTCAGGGACCAGGTGAGGCCTTTTCCCCTCCGGGCCTCAGTCTCCTGGTCTGTGGAATGGGATTAATCCTTTGCTTCCCAATCTTGCTGCAGAATCCAGGCCTCTAGAGAAGGGTGTGCCCATGCCCAACACTTGGTGGAAGCTCTGTAAATGCTGGTGCCCTCTGCTCTCCAAGCCAGGGACATCCCAGTAGGGTCCTCCCTAATGCTACGCTCCCATCAGGTAGGTAGGGAGTGGTCCCCAAACGCTTTGGATTTCGTACTCCCATCTACAGAAAAATGTTTGTACACTTACTTGCAGTAACATATGCACATCGTTTATGGACTATCCATGCTTCACCGCATCTGTGAATCATGGCATACACCACACTCGAGAACAGAAATAGTTAAAGAGCGAGAAAACGCTACCATAAACTGAAACTCGATATTGTTTTCCATCTTCCTCTTCAAGAGACGTCCTGGGTGTGGTAGCTGCATCTCACTGTGGGGAACCACTAGCTGAGTCTGCAAGCTTCTGGAGGGCAGAGGTCACCAGAGGGCTCGAACAGCCAACTGTCCCAGCAAACTTGGACTGACGTTCAAGGGGTGACAGAGGATGAGATGGTTGGTTGGCATCATTGACTCAACGGACGTGAGTTTGAGCAAACTCCGGGAGATGGTAAAGGACGGGGAAGCCTGGTGTGCTGTGGTCCATGGGGTCGCAAAGAGTCTGACACCCCTGAGTCACTGAACAAGAGCAGTTTGGATGGATGTCTCTGGTTCAGGCTGGTTTACATTTGAAAGAAACAAAAGAATTTTGGAAGCTCAACCGCTCAAACCAGAGCCTGACTCCTCTGATCTGAAGGAACTCTGGCCTCCTCAGAGGCACTGGGCCACACTCTCCCTCTCCCAGGGCAGTCCCCCCACCGAGACCCTGAGAGAACCAGACCGAGTGATCTCGGAGGGAGGGTCCTTCCTTCTGACCCCGGGCATCACCGCCCCCCGGGCATCACCGCCCCCCAGTCCCTTCCCACCCACACGAGGGAGGCAGCCTCTCTTGAGAGGCTGGGAGGTCCGTGATTTACATCCTCCTGGGGCCCAGCCTCACTGTAAAATACAGCCGCCCCCATCCTGCCAGCCCTCTAGGACTCCTGCCAACCCAGAGCCAGCTGCCCGTAAACCCCCAAACGTAAATCTTGAGACCCAGTTCCATCAGGACAGAAGGCAGGCAGTGAATTCATGGCTCCAGGGTCTCGGGCAGCAGCACCTCCTGGGATAATTCATTTTTCACCCTAGGATGAATCACCCTTGTCGGACGGGAGAGGGGAAGGATTTGTTCATTCAGTTGAAAAACGATTGTTTGAAGGGCATCCCCCTTCCGTGGGGTTCCCCAGCTGGGCTGCCAGCTCCCAGAGTTATGCCGCCAGCCAGGTGCCTCTAGGACAGAAGTCTCTTGGCAGTCCCCTCCCATTCAGCCCCCTAAAACCCACTCCTGCACATCCCCCAGTGAAAGATACCAGTGTAACTCCCCAGGCCCTGAGGAATCCCGATCAGGAAACTTCGTGCGTCATGAGGTCAGTTGGGTCCCCTGCGTGGCCCGCTGCCTGCCTCCCTCCGGAGCCTCTGGGCTTCAGCTTCCATCCTGCTGGGCAGACAGACCTGAAGCCCAACCAAAGTCACCACCTGCCTAGCTTGGGGACCCCAAACAAGTAAAACCACTGCTTTATCTTTTTTTTTCTGTAAAACTACACAGATCCCCAAAGGGAGTACACGTCAGAATAGCAGTTTTGGAGAGTCGTGTGGCCTTGGGGCGGGGCCTGATTTATTTCTCTCCTCAGGTTGGGTGCACTGGTGATTGCTTTATGTTGATCTTTCTGAAGTACCCATGTTTGAAGAGCTCTTCTTTGCGTCCAGTATATCTTTTAATGAAAGTGCAACGTGCAGAATCGAAGGGTAGCGGGCCACCACTTAAGAGAGGGGAAAGAATAGGAATGCAGAGTTGTTTATTACACACACAAGAAATTTCTAGAGGCATGCACTAGGAACGGATGATGGTTTTACCTACTGCGGGAGAGGAGGGACTTGGTAAGCAGAAGACAGACACTGGGGAGAGACTCTTCAGGGAAGTACTTTGAGGTTTTCTATCTGCACGACGTGACCCTCGAGCTCTCAGGCCAGCCGCCTACCAGTGGACACTTGCTTTATGCTCTTTAATTTTTTTTTCACTAACATTACAATGAATGTCCTTATCCATGTTGCCTTATGCGTCTACGTTAGATTTTTCCTGAGCATAGATACTTAGAAAAGGGATGGGTGGGGCTTCCCTGGTGGTACGGCGGTTAGGAATCCGCCTGCTGACGAAAGGAACACAGGTTCAATCCCTGGTCGGGGAAGATCCCACATGTCGTGGGGCAACTTAAGCCCACAGGCTGCCACTACTGAAGCCCCCTTACCTAGGGCCCGTGATCCAGAGTATCAGAAGCCATCGCAATGAGAAGCCTGCACACAGCAACTAGAGAAAGCCTGTGCATAGCCACGAAGACCTAGCGCGGCCAAAATAAAAAGGTTTTACAAAGAAAGGCGATGGCTGACTCACAGGATGCGAGCACTTTCTATAACTGTCAAACTGTCCCCCGAAAACGGTCCTACCCGCTGGCTGCTTTTGTCAGTCTCTGCTCACTCACAGTCTCACCTGCAGCAGACGCTACTAATGTTTTCATTTCCCCTCAAAACTGAGAGTGTGCTACTGTTTCTATGAGCATTTTTCCTGATGCTAATACAGCAATCCCCCGAGATGGTGAGGCTGACCATCTTCTCATTCACTTTTTGGTCATTTGTGCGTCTTCATCTAGTAACTTCCTGCTCAAATCCATTACACTCCTCCTAAATGGCTTTCTTTTCTTATTGATTTGCAGACTTCCTTGCCCTCTAGATATCATTATTTTTTAGATATTATTATTTTTTTTGAGCGGTTTAGTCGCTCAGTCATGTCTGACCCTTTGCGACCCCCACGGACTGCAGCACTCCAGGCCTCCCTGTCCATCAGCAACTCCTGGAGCTTACCCAAATTCGTGTCCATCGAGTCGGTGGTGCCATCCAACCATCTCACCCTCTGTCGTCCCCTTCTCCTCCTGCCGTCACTCCTTCCCAGCACCAGGGTCTTTTACAGTGAGTCAGCTCTTCGCCTCAGGTGGCCAGAGTACTGGAGCTTCCGCTTCAGCACCAGCCTCTCCAGTGAATATTCAGGACTGACCTCCTTCAGGGTGGACTGCTTGGATTCTTTGGTAATACTGAGCTGCTTCTGGCTGTCTCAGGGCTTCGCCGTGGCACGCGGGGTCTTGGGTTGCCGTGCGCAGGCTGTTCCCTCGCTGTTGCACACGCTCCAGAGCGCACGGCCTCCATGGTTGCAGCCCACGGGCTCAGCTGCCTTGTGGCACGTGGGATCCTAGTTACCCGACCAGGCATCAAACCCACGTCCCCTGCATTGGAAGGCGGATTCTTAACCACTGGACCACCAGGGAAGTCCCTGGATTAGGTGTGTTTTAAAGACTTTTCCTCCCGGCCTGTGGCTTGTCTTTGAACCTTGCGAATGGTTTCCTTGGTCAAACAAAACTACATTTTTTTTGGTGGTCCAATCTCTCCATTTTTTCTTTCGTGGCATCTGCTTTTGGAGTTTCTATTCCCTCATCTGATAACTGGAGAAGGCACTGGCACTCCACTCCAGTACTCTCGCCTGGAAAATCCCATGGGCAGAGGAGCCTGGAAGGCTGCAGTCCATGGGGTTGCAGAGAGTCGGACACGACTGAGCGACTTCACTTTCACTTTTCACTTTCATGCATTGGAGAAGGCAACCCACTCCAGTGTTCTTGCCTGGAGAATCCCAGGGATGGGGGAGCCTGGTGGGCTGCTGTCTATGGGGTCACACAGAGTCAGACACGACTGAAGCGACTTGGCAGCAGCAGCAGCATCTGACAACCTGGCCTTGCGGGGTTAATATGACGAATGAATAGAGCATCTAGTAGGGCTGAGCAAATACGCCTAAAAATGACAGGGACGGTCGCTGGAGAGGGGGTGGGTCTTCCTGCCTCACCCTGCCTCCCGGTCCCCTGGCAGCCAGCAGGAGCTTTCTGAAGATAATCACTCTCCTGCCTGAAAACCTTTCAGCTGCCTCAAGAAATGACGCATAAACTGCTTTCGTGGTTGAGTTCAAGGTCTCCCGCACCGGGCAAGTGCGTGAATGCGTCATCAGTTGGATGGGGGTGGGGGGTGGTGACCGCACTCCACAGGGCACAGCGGCAGGGCGAGCCCGGGGCCGCAGAGGTCCTCTGAAGAGAGCTGCACGTCCGGTTTTCTAATGTGAAAGCTCCCCGCCTCCTCCCACCTACCCTTAACATTTAATAGCAACTAATTGGTTTGAGCTACTGTCAATGCCAAGCAAGGTGTATTCACGGGCTGAGTACAGTTGTCTCTGCCCTGCCAATCTGGCCAGACCCACCTTTCCAGAACGGAGCCCCACTTCCCCAACCCCAGCCACTTCATGCAAGCCCACACCGCATAGCTGTGGACACGGAACGTTTTTCTGAACTCTGCTTTTTCACCCGCTGATCTGTGGGTCTAAAGTGCCTTTCCCTGCTCCTTTCCTTCCTGGCCAACTCACCATTGCTCTTTGAAACCCCAGTCAGAAAGTGAAAGTCACCCAGTGGTGTCAGACTCTTTGTGACCCCCATGGGCTATACAGTCAATGGAAGAACTCCAGGCCAGAATACTGGAGTGGGTAGGCTTTCCCTTCTCCAGGGGATCTTCCCAACCCAGGGATCGAACCCAGGTCTCCCGAACTGCAGGAGGATTCTTTACCAGTGGAGCCAAAAGGGAAGCCCACTCAAGCCAGATGTCAACACTAGTTCCCCAACCCAGACAGAGTTCCATGCTCCTTCTCTGAATGCCCCATCACTTGTGACTCTTGGGACTGGAATTCCAAAGGAAGCAGCCTGGGGTCACAGAACGAGCCTTGGCTTGGGAGAAAGACACCCCTGGGATGAAATTCCTGCCGTGCTGCAACCCAGCAGTGCATTCTCAGACAAACGACTTAACCTCCCTATGCCTCAGGTTCCCAAGCGTGAGACGGAGACACTGAGCTCTGGACTCAGGTTGGGTTTCTGAAATGGTGTAAGCCGAGGAACTGATGCTTTCCATTTGTGGTGTTCGAGGAGACTCTTGAGAGTCCCTTGGACCTCAAGGAGATCAAACCAGTCAATCCTAAAGGAAATCAACCCTGAACATTCATTGGAAGGACTGATGCTGAAGCTCCAATACTATGGCCACCTGATGCCAACAGCCAACTCATGGCAAAAGACCCTAAGGCTAGGAAAGATTGAAGGCAGGAGGAGAAAGGGACGACAGAGGATGAGATGGTTGGATGGCATCACCGACTCAATGGACATGAGTTTGGGCAAGCTCCAGGAGATGGTGAAGGACAGGGAGGCCTGGTGTGCTGCATGCAATCCATGGGGTTGCAAAGAGTCACACATGACTTAGCAAGTGACTGAACAACAAATAAGAGAAGGGACTGGCACTTAGTAGGGGCTTAATAAGAGTTTGCAGAATGAAAGGACAAACTTTAAAAACAAATATTTTCTCAGAATGCTCTGAAGGCCCCACATGGAAAAGTTAGCTAATTTTCTGGAGGGGAGCCCAGGGGTTCCCTACACTCCTGAGCAACCTGTCCTTTACCGCCATCTCCTGCTTTCAAAGAAGGCCATGGACTATCTGCCCCTCCGTGGCCTGCACTCTGAGGAGCCATTCAAGGCTGAGGACTGTGGAGGAGTCCCTGGAGGGTAAACTGAGGTAGACCAGCCAAAGGAAGAAGAGTGGGGAGATCCACGCCCCTGGTGTTTGGGAAGCACCGCCAGAGGCAGCAGCCCACAGGGCTCAGCCACACACGTGCACGCACTGTGAGAGCTCGGCCTCCTCGGTCTTCAGCGCTGAGTGCCCACGTCTGGCGCGCAACAGGAGCTCAAAAAACCATCCGCTGATTGAGTGGGCTGCTAATTAAATAATACCAATAAGGATGTTTTGCAGGGACTTCCCTGGTGGTCCAGTGGTTAAGAATCTGCCTGCCAACATGGGTTCGATCCCTGGTTGGGGAAGTAAGATTCCACATCTGAGCCCGAGTACCCTAGAGCCTGTGGAAATCAACAAGAGAGCCCGCCACAAAGAGAAGCCCGCGCCCTGCAACTACAGAGTAGCCCCCGCTCACTGCCATTAGAGAAAGCCCATGTACAGCAAAGAAGACCCAGCACCGGCAAAACACAGACATTATGCTAAACTCCTAAAAGGGTGATATGGCTAGTAAACCAATAGCATTAAAAAAAGCGGGGGGATGTTCTGCAAAGCATAAACTGCCATAAAAATGCAGTTCCCCATGCAGGGGTTTGCTGCCCTCTCCACACTCAGATCTATCCTGGCCAGCTCCGGAGCTGGGGCCCCAGGGCGGGACACTGAGAAGATGGATGGGACAGGGTTCCTGGCCTGTGGAGCCCTAATGCAGCGGAGAAGAGAGAAGAGCAGACACATGGTTATGCTCCAGTAGGAGAGGAGCTGGAATACAAATGTGGTGGGAGAGGCCAATTCTGCCATGCTGGGGGAAGGAGACAACAGGAAGCCGCACCCTGCCCTGTCTAAGGCAGGACCCTGAGGAAACACTGATTTGCTGGGTGAGAAGAGGGTGGGAGAAGAGGCGGCAGCCTGAGTGAAGGCTCAGAGGTGGGGCAGAACAAGGACTATGCATGATTCTGGAGCAAAGAGAGGTTACTGCGGCCAGATCCCAAAGGGCTGGGAGTATCAGAGGCCTCCAGCTTCAAAGGCAGCATCATCTGACCCCTCGGAGTTCGTTTAAATTGATGCTCAGCATTTTAAAGTTGGCCGGTAGCACTTGAAACCGGATTTTTAGCTTCTCAAGGAAAAAAGAAAACATAGCAACAACAAAAAAGATCAGAATATCTGGTGGCTGAGCCAGGCTCCTATGAAGCCTAACTCTCAGTTTCAACTCTGTCTTCCAGGCTCGTTTTGCTCCCTTCGAATATTTATTGAGCAAGTACTATGATTGTTCCTGTTGTGTTTCTCCCCCCAAGCCTACCTGGGCTTGTGCTGTAGAAAGTCAACAGCAATCTAAAGAGAAATGATGCAAATGAACTTATTTAAAAAACAGAGACAGATTCAGACTTAGAGAACGATATCATGGTTACCAAGGGGGATGGACAGAGGGGAGGGATAGTCAGGGAGTTTGGGATGGACACGCACACACTGCTATATTTAAAACAGACAATCAGCGAGGACCTACTGTGTAGCGCACGGGACTCTGCTCAAGGTTCTGTGACAGCCTGGATGGGAGGAGGGTTTGGGGAAGAATGGATACCTGTATACGAATGGCCGAGTCCCTTTGCTCCTCATCTGAAACTACCACACCATTGCTAGTCAACTATACTCCAATACAAAATAAAAAGTTAAAAAAAAAAAGGAAAAAGTCAACAGCAGAGGAAACACTTGGATGAGGTTTTTGTTTGTTTCCCCACTCCCTTTATAAGCAAAATTAATGTCAGATCTCTTGTCCTTTTGCCCACCAAGTGAAAGAAAAAGAGATACTATTTTTAAAAAAAAAAAAAAAAAAAAGAGGAGAGAAACACCAGATCTACAATGTTATACCATCCTTGGCTGGGCAGGGGGAAGCAGGCGATTCTGCACACTGACATCACAGTCTGCGTCACGGGACATAACTTCCGCCACTCAAAGGCTGCTGTGCATTTCTGGAGGTACAGGGAGACGTTTAAAGTCGGCTTCAGTGTTGACACCACAGTTATTAAGACCAAACAAAAGATCCTTTCTCAAGTCTGGCTGGCTCTTCTTAAATTTCTCTGAGCCCCTACTACCTGATTTAAGGAAACAAGCAGATGTTTCACAGCAGGAAGCACATTAGCTCCAGATGCTGCTGCTTTGTTCAAGACGTGCACAGACGCACTGGCAGACACACACACACACACACACACACACACACACACACACACACACACGGAGGACTTGGGGCAGCGAATGTTCGCAGCTCCCCTTCCAGCACTTGGCATGCCCACATGGACCATTTGTAACCTCTGCCTGCAAGTCTGACAGAAAGATGAGCAGCGCGAGTAAGTAGCCAATCAGATCCCACCCCACCGTCTTCCCGCTGTCTCCTAGGTAACCAGCAAAGGGACACATCGGTTAACTGGGTACCACAGGGACAGACACACACACACACGATCCCCGAAAAGTCCATAAGTGCCGAGCCGCTGGATGAGCCTGTCAGAACCCTGGACAGTTCCCCCAGAGCGCTTTCAGTGCCTTTGGTTCCTGCCCATCCGGCAGTCTCGGCTCCTACAGCTTTCCCGCCTCCGCCCCTATACCCATATCCATGCCTATACGCCCCTATACCCATGCCTGGCGTGCCTCTCCCACCACCATCTCCATCACTCAGAACCTTGCTCATCTTCGGAGCCAACCCAAGTCCTTGGTCAAGACTTCCGATGACTCCCATCACAGAATAAAACCCACCCAGGAGGGTGACCCTATGGTGATCTGGCCTTCTGTGACCTGGCTCCTCCAGCCTCTTCACTCATCACCCTCCTCCCTTGCTTCTTTCTCTTCCTCCAATAGGTCAAACCCGTCCTCCCCACACTACGCCTTGGAAGCCAGGGCTTTTGACACTTGCTGTTCCCTCTACCTACACAGGAGAAGGAAACGGCAACCCACTCCAGTATTCTTGCCTGGAGAATCCCCTGGGAAGAGGAGCCTGGCAGGCGACAGTCCATGGGGTCACAAGAGTCGGACGTGACTTAGCGACTAAACCACGAAACCACCCTACCTACACAGCTCTTCGTTCTGCTCTTAGCGTGGCTGAGCTTACTTGTTCTTCAGTCTTGGCTCAAAAGTCACCCTCTCAGAGAGGCCCTCCCTAATACCCCGCCTTGGCCACCCTCTCTAAAGAAGTCTCCTCTGGGACTCTCCACTACATCATCCCATGATCCTGTGTTGTCTTCATTTCACCGTTGATGCTGAAACGATCCCACTCCTATTTACTTGCTTACTTGCTCCCCGTCTCTCCCCAGAATGTAAAGTCCCTTACAGCAGGGTCTCTGGTTCATGGCGGTATCCCCAGCTCCCAGAACAGGGCCCAGGAAATATCTGGTGAGTGACTAAAAAGTCATTTCCTCCTGACTGCTTCTGTATTTCACCCTCTCTCTACTAAGAGAGTTGGGCGTGATGAGTTCTATTAATCCTCCTGGCTAACATTCCAAAAGTCCATTAGAGAGCAGAAAGGACTGGCACAAGGAGGAAAATTAATCAGGCCACACCACGGGAAGAACTTGCCGGTGGAGATCCGACTGTCTCCACTGGGTCGCAGGGCCCTCCTCCTCTGAGCAGCCTCTCTCTGACCAGAAATTGGCTGCAGCTTTCAACTCCACATTGCCCAGGCACTGGGCACTTTGAACTTTTGTTGTCTAAGGGACTGGGGGGCAAGCTGAGGCTGAGGACTGGTGTTTATTTTTCTGAACCCACACAGAGATCAGCAGGAGCCTGGAGGAGAGAGGCGAGTGTCCTCTAGAAGGGTTTATTGCGGCGAAGAGAAGGGAATCTGTTGCTGTCTATGGGGCCACAAACCTCAAGGTGATGGTTCATTAGAACACAAGTTTCTCTCTCTCCGTCTCCCATCACACACACACACACAAACACACCCCTCAAAAGCATCATGAAGAGTCGCAGAGGTCCCCAATTCCTGTGGCCGCATGTGTTTTTCTTCAAGAGACATGACTACTACATAAGGTGCTAAGTACTGTGCAGTGACCCAGACACACACACTGTGTAAGTGTGTGCTGAGCACAACCACACTTTTGGCCAACCTCACTGGGCAAGGCTGGTCGACGGATCCAAGTATTCACACAGCAGACACAACCCAGACTGGATTCCCCCAAACCCTAGGACTTCGGAGCCTCAAGATGACTGCTCATAATCCAGAAACCCACCCTGAGTCTTGAGTGCTCCACTGACCAGCATACTAGGTCACTTCCCCAAATCTAAGCATGCATGCCTGCTCACTCAGCTGTGTCCAACTCTTTGCAACCCCGCCGGGCTTCTCTGTCCATGGGATTTCCCAGGCAAGCATACTGGAGTGGGTGGCCATTCCCTCCTCCAGGGGATCTTCCTGACCTGGAACCAAACCAGCATCTCCTGTGTCTCCTGCATTGCAGGTGGATTCTTTACTTGCCAAGCCATCTGGGAAGCCCCATCTTCACCCCACCAAACCTGAAGCAGATGTAAAGATCCGGACAGGAAGATGGGGATTAGTATTTCTTGAGCACCGACCACTTGCTAAGCCATGCTAACACTGACTCTCCAAGACCACATGCAAGGATACCTTTCCCACTTCACGGATGGAAAACCGGAAGCTCAGAACTAAGCAGTGGGCCCAAGGTCACACAGCTGGCCAGCAGAGACGCTAAGCTGGGGCCCTGGATCTGGTCTCCAAGCCCACTCTCCTTTCCCTGGGGCCTTAACTTACGCCGCCCAACAAGCAGACAAGCTGGTCTTGTTCAGAATGTCCCTCTTGCTGGCTGAAGCTCTTCTCTGAAGATGCCAGGCCTGCAGCCCCATCTCTGCAGCCCTCTCTCTCCCTCACTCAAGCTCGGCTGACCTCCCACAGGGCTCCTGTCCAGCTGGGCCCACATCGCAGAGTTTCTCATCCGCGACCTGGCCCACGGGAAACCATTTTCCCATGGCCCAGAGTCAGCTGGGGATTTTTTCTTTTTAAAATAGCAATTTCCTGCCAGGCGAGGGTGGAGACACCAGTCACCCTCCGATTCAGTGCTGAGCTCAGAGATCAGTCTTAGGTAAGATTTCCCAAGGAAAACTCAGACGCTGGGTATCTCATGGTATTGAGGCAGGGGACGGGGGCTCCTCTTCAAGATGGTGGCCACCGGCAGGTGAAAGGTCTGCAGGCGTCACAAGACCCCCGCACCTCGTACAGCTCACCCGTGAGCCTTGGGCACGCCCACGTGCATCTCAAACACGCCACCCGCGTGCCGGCATGCACACCTCACACACACACACACCACCCATGTGCCTCACCCATGGCCAGTGGGAATCCAGGAGCAAGGCAGCAACACCCTCCGTCTCAGGACATCACAGCCTCCCACTTGCCACTCTGCCCAGGGGCCAAGATCTCACATTTTCCTTCCTAGGCAAGCCCTCCCCTGAGGGACACAGAAAGTGAGCCTGGCAGAGCCGGAAGGACGGGTCCAAGACCACGGAGCACGCCTGTGGCTGAGCTGTACTGTTTTCTAAAGGCTGGTACTGGGCCCCTGGCTCTGAAGATGCACTTCTTAATTTACTCCTCTCCTTTGGGGCAGCTCCATGGTACCCGCTCTACCCACCTGCCCACCGAAAGGAAGGAAGCCTGGGCACCTGCCCCGCCCCCACCGTTCCCCGTTTTCCAGAACTGACCTAGCGTTGGGGACAGGACAGGAGGGGCAAGGATCTGCTCTCAGCTGTCCCTCTACCCGCTTCCCTCATGCCCCATTCAAGAGCATTCTGAGCTGGACTGGACACGAATCCTTTCCCAGGAACTGAGCCTGGTCCAACTCGGGGCGGGCAGAAACGGGAAGGAGTCCGGGCAGGGAGCTGGCACGACCGAATTCTCGCCAGTAACGCAGACCTGAGTTCGTTCACCTCCCGCTTTTCCACTCAGCGGCGTCGTGACCTTGGGCGAGAGGCATCCTGCCTAGAGCTCAATGCCCTCCCTGGCCAGGAGGAAAGAACAGCGCCCTCCCCAGGGGTGGCCGCGAAGGTGAAAGGCAGAGGCGGAAGTGTGGGCCCGGACGCACAGTGCCCGCTGTCTGTAAGCCCGCCTTCGTGCCCCCCGAAGTGAGCCGAAGGTGGGCACTGCCATCCCTGCCTGGCTCTGCCCCCTCGACACCGTTCTGGCAATTCACCGAAGCCGAACTTCCCTCGGCGGTGGCCGGACCCGGGCGCGCGGGTCCTCTTTAACCTCCAGCCCGCGTGGACAGCGGCCTCGGCCACAGGTAAGCTGCGGGGCAGCCCGGGGGGCGGCCGGTGGAGGCGGCGCTGCGCTGCGGCAGGGCCCGGCCGGCTCCCCGCTCTCCGCGCACCCCTTCCCGCCTCCGGCCTCTCTGCAACTTTGAGGAACTGCAGACTCTGGGGTCGTCACGGGGCGGCTGCCGGGCGCGCGGAGGAAAGTTGGGTCTCAGCGACGGCAGCCTCGGGATCCCCAGGCCCTAGCCGCGGTGAGCGCGCGCACACCGGAATCCCCCCACCTCGGGCCAACTCGCCGGGACGCACGTGGTCGCTGCGCCGGCCCCGGCCGCTCCAAGGACCAGACTCGTGCGCCGGTCGCGGGCTGCGCCCTGGGGCGTCCAGAGCCCTTCGCCCCCCACCCCCAGCCCCAAGCGGTCGCCCGAGCCCCGGTCCCACCTCCGCGCGCCCCGTGCAGCCGCCCGCTGTGTCCCCCCAGCCCGGCTGCGCTCCAAGCCGCATGTCCTGCAGTGACCCTTCGGGCTCGGCGCTTCAGGAGCTCCCCTTCCGCGCCTGGGAAGCAGACGGCCGTCCGCCCCTCGCCTCCCGCGGGGACCCCCAGCGGACGCCCCCCCCCCCCCCCCCGATCAGCCCCGCGCTGGGCCCGCCCTCCTCGCCCCGCGCCGCGCCGGTGCTCACCGGCCTGGGCGGCGGCCGCGTCCTACCTTCGTCCGGCAGCCGCTGCAGGCAGAACGCGAGGTTCCTCCGCCAGCCCCGCATCCCGGCGGCCGCCCTGCGGCCCGGCCCGGCCTCGCCAGCCCGGCCCCGCCCCCGCCGGGCCCGGCGGCGCAGCGCAGCGCTGGGGAGGGCCGTGCGCCCAGGGCGCGGCGGGCATGGGCGGCCGCCGAGGGTCGGGGGTCCCGAGCGGCCGCCAAGCGCTCGGCTCGGCTCCGGAGCCCGCCGCTGAGCAGAGGCGCCCCGAGAGCGCGCGCTTTCCCAGGCGCGGGGGGCGCGGCGGCCGTGGCCGGCGGGGGCGGCGCGGAGCGCGGCCGGAGGGGCCCCCGCAGCGGCCTGAGCCGGCTCGCCGCGCCAGCCTCCCGCGAATCCGCACTTGGCACGTCCCAGGAACGCTCATCACCGCGAATCAGACCGTGAATGAATGAGTGCAAACAATGAATGCCTGAATAAATGGGCGAATAAGGGAGGGAATCACTGAGTGAACACATGGGTGTATGGATGACTGAGAAAACGGTGACGGAGTGAGTTAATGAATTAGTGAAGGGTGTATGATTTATGTAAATTAGCGAGTGAATAAATGGGGGGTGGGGAGGAATACATCAATAAGGGGCTGAATAAATGAAGGAACGAGTGAATCAGCGAGTGTCCCCGGGCTTCAGGCTTGTAAAAGGCAAACGACTTTCTACAGCAGCCCCTGCGCGTGGGGTCTTCGAGTTGTATCTTGAGGTAAAGGAGGCTCAGAGAGGGCGGGCCCTGCCCGTGGACCCAGCAAAAAGCTGGAGGCCAGAGGTCAAAAGATCTGTCTGTCTGCAGGCTTTGTCCACTGAAGCCCACCAGAGCTCGCTTCCAGCAGCCACTAAGCTCCCCAGGGCGCAGAGTTTCTGAGGAAGAACAGCCAGGGAAGGGGCACTGGGAGTCCTAGCCTTGGAAATCAGACTCGCTTCTTCCTTTAGAATGAGGGGAGGGAGGTGTGTGAACAATCCAAAGGAATACCACACAGCCATTAAAAAAAGAAGGAAAGGTCTCTTTGGAAGAGGGCAAAGTGGAGTACATGTTTATAAACTGTGCAGGAAAAAAAAAAAGCAAAGGCTCTGCCTTCATGTTTGCTCAAGCGTGTGGAAAATTCTCTCTTGTGGACACACAGATCCCCTTGACAGAGTGGCTGGGGGCAGATGCGAGAGACTCTCTTCTCATTGCATCCTTGTTTGTGCTTCTTGAAAATTTTTAAAGTGACTTTATTTGTTATTTAAAAGTATTTTAAATCGTTTTGTTTATTTTGGGTTGTGCTGGGTCTTCTTTGCTGCGGGGGCTTTTCTCTAGTTGTGGCGGCTCCTCCTGTTGCCGAGCGCAGGCTCTAGGGGCCCTGGCTTCAGCAGTCGCTTCTCCCAGGCTTTAGAGCACAGGCTCAGTGGTGCTCAGAGGCACAGGGGCTTAGTTGCTCTGCCGCATGTGGGATCAAATCTGTGTCTCCAGCATTGGCCTGCAGATTCTTTACCACGGAGCCACCAGGGAAGCCCTTGAAACTTTGAACTCTGGAAATGCATTAAGGAGTTCATCCTCAGTCATGTCTGACTCTTTTTTGACCCCCATGAACTTGTAGCCCACCAGGCTCCTCTATCCGTGGAATTCTTCAGGCAAGAATACCGGAGTGGGTTGCCATTTCCTCCCACAGAGGAATGTCCCTGCCCAGGGATTGAACCTGCGTCTCCTGCATTGGCAGACAGCTTCTTTACCACTGCGGATTACCTATCTAAAAAAAATTAAGGTTCTTAAATAAAATTTTATGACAGCAAGAAAAAACATTTGTACCTCAGTAAAGGCTGCCTCCCTGCTGCCCAATCAAGTCACCATGTTTGCCTAGCTGCCTCCCTCCCCCTTCCTGCTCTGAGAGGGAGGGGCTCTTGCTAGTCAACAGCAGAGTAAAGAAGGAACGCGGGGCTCAACAGAGAGCACTGCTCTCCACGAGTGCTGGGGGAAGACAACTGGCCTCTGCTTGCATCTTGGGTTAGTCTGTGTTTAGCCAGGTGTCCTTGGGCAAATGACCTCATCTCTTAGAGCCATGGATTCCCCACCTGCAAACGAGGAACCATCATAAGTATCCTTACACAGTCCAGGAAAGCTGGAGCTGGGTGCTTGTATTCCAAAAGACAATCCCAGGCGTCTTGATCCTATCAGTGAAGCCAACCTAACCTTTGGCCTTCAGAAGTACCCCTTTTGTAAGGTAAGCGTGGGCTTTTATGGGATCTTAGATCCCCAATACTTCGGCAAAGTTGGTGTAATTAACCCACGTTGCAAAGGAGGACAGTGTGGCCCAGAGAGGTTGTGTTTTTCTCAAGGTCACACAGCCAGAAGTTGGCAGAACTGGCCATCAAACCCAGATCTGCCCAGCTCCAAGCACCCCCAGACAGTGCCGCACACACAGTCTATCTGATGCATCTATCACTTATTTGTGCTCTTAAGACCCTCAGATGGGTCACACCCCAGCCCCATATTCATCGTGAATCATTATTCACTTCAGTATGTCGGGCGCAGGCCCAGCGGGTTGGGGTGAGGCCAGGGCAGATCAGCGCAAAGGCCCGAGTCCTCAGAGTGCTGACTCCACAACTTGTCTTATTGGCCGAGAGCTTTTGACGAGGAAGTAAGTCTTTCCCAGCGGCAGAACTGTGAATCACTGCTGTCTGTACCCAGATGGATGGCCTCACGCATGGCCCAGATGCCCGCAGCCCAGAGGATGACGGGGCTGGGATCACTGATGGGACAGGCAGCGGTTCCAGTGCCAAGGTCAGGAGGCTCCGGCAGAAGAGGGCAGTTAGCAGGGCAGGCAGAGTCCTGGGACTCTCCAGGATGGGCCGTGTGGGCGAGGGGACAGCCTTTCAGCTCCTGCTGCTGCAGAGTATGCCACTCTAAAGTCAAGTGGCGTAAAGCAGTCACGTTATTATGGCTGTGAATTGTAGGGTCTGGAATCTGGACAGGGCAGAGGGCATGTCTCAGTTCCATGATATCTGGGTGCTCAGCAGGGAAGGCTGGAGGCTGGCACCATCCAGAGGCCTCTTGCCCCGCTGGTTCCTGAGCTGGATGGCGGCCTCAGGGCAGCTGAACTGCTCACATTGGTCTCAGAGGTCCCAGAGCGAGCATTTCAAACAGCACAGGTGGAGCCCGCTCCCCTTTCACGACCCTGCATCAGAAGGCACAAGCCTCACTTCCTGTTTATTCTTTATTTTTTTAGTTTTAAAGCATCTCTTTATTTTAAAATGTTATAAATGCAATATGTACTGTTGTGAATAAAATAAACTCAAATAATACAGACGTATCCTTAAAGCAGCCACCAGGCTCCCAAATTCCAGGGACAGACTCCCCCTCTTATGGGAGGAGTGTCGAAGGATTTGCACATATTTTTGGATCCCACAGAAGGGGAAAAAAAAAATGTCAGAGGGAAGAAGAGGAGGAAGAATAATAGAAGAAATCCTATTTGCTGAAGGAGAAGAAAGAGAAAAAGTTACAGAGATGCCGAAGAGTCAGAGAAGAAATCATTTGCCAGGAGGAGTGAGCAGAGAAGTTGCAACAGTGAGGAGAGTGGTGCCTGGACGGGTAACGTTAAGGACAGGAACAAGGAAAACAGGGGCAGCCTGGATGCGAGGAACTGCAGTAGGAATTTGTTGTTCAGTCCCTGAGTCGTGCCCAACTCTTTCGACCCCATGGACTGCAGCACGCCAAACTTCCCTGTCCTCCACTATCTCCCTGAGTTTGTTCAAACTCATGTCCATCGAGTCAGTGATGCCATCCAGCCATCTCATCCTCTGTCATCCCCTTCTCCTCCTGCCCTCAATCTTTCCCAGCATCAGGGTCTTTTCTAATGAGTCAGGTCTTCACATCAGGTGGCCAGAGTACTGGAGTTTCAGCTTCAACATCAGTCCTTCCAATGAACACCCAGGACTGATCTCCTCTAGGATGGACTGGTTGGATCTCCTTGCAGTCCAAGGGACTCTCAAGAGTCTTCTCCAACACCACAGTTCAGAAAGCATAAATTCTTTGGCGCTCAGCTTTCTTTATGGTCCAACTCTCACATCCATACGTGACTACTGGAAAAACCATGGCTTTGACTAGACGGACCTTTGTGGGCAGTAGGAATGGGAGGGTTAAAATAGGAGAGGCTGTTCTATGGGAGGGAGAGGAGGAACAAAAGTGTGCAAACGCCAAGGCACTATGTGCAGGGTAATGGCAGGGAAATAGTAACCAGAATGGCAGCAAGCGAGTAAGCTTGCAATGTGATAGGACCGGGGGAGAAAGTAGTAGGGATGGAATGTTGTAAGCAGAGGAACAGAAACGGGAAGAGGAGCCAAGAGTGTGGGAGAAATGAGTTCTTGATGAGGGCGGAAGCAGCAGAGACGAGAGGTGGTGTGGCAGAGAGATTCGGGATCCAGGAGACTTCGGAAACAGGGAGTAAGGACCACATTTCCAAACCAAAGAAACAAACAGGAGGCATCAAGTTCATCTGGTCCACCTTCCCATTTTACAGGTGAGGAAACTGAGGCATCTAAGCTTAGTTAGTAAGCTTTCTTACTGTGTGTATAACACTGACTGATATGGGGTTTTGAGACCTCATTTTTCTGACCCTCAGGGAGGATGGATTGGGGAGGCAAGATCAGAAGCAGGAAGGCTGATGAGGGGTGTGTGATGATCCAGGTGAAGGTAAGGGGCCATGCCCTGGGGCAGGGATCCTAGAGATGACTGAAGGGGAGGAGGCACATATGGTGACATTGTGTGATGCGGCTATGCTCCAGCAACGAAGGCTGGCTGAATACCCCACGTGACTGAACCAGTAGGATGTGTGTGTGTGTATACATACATATAGATATTGATATATCGATATATAGATATTTAGACATAGATAGGTATAGATAGATTTATTTTTAGAAAAGAGCCTTCCCTGGTGGTTCAGATGGTAAAGAATCTGCCTGCAAGGTAGGAGACCTGGGTTCGATCCCTGGGTTGGGAAAATCCCCTGGAAGAGGAAATGGCAACCCACTCCTGTATCCCTGCCTGGAGAATCCTAGGGACAGGGGAGCCTGGTGGGCTACAGTTCATGGGTCATGGAGTCAGATGTGACTGGGCAGTCGACTAACACATGTGTTTATGGAGACGCAGAAGTCTAGTCCTGGGAAAACTAATGATGAAAGTTCCAGTCTGAGTCCTAAGGCAGGAGAAGACCAACGTCCCACCTCAAGACTGGCATAGAGAAAGGCTTGTTTCTTAGCCTTTTATTCTACTCAGGCTTTCAATGGATTGGACGAGGCCCACCCACACTGGGGAGGGCAAGCTGCTTTACTCAGTCAACTGATTGAAACGTTAATCTCATCCAGGGACATCCACACAGACACACGTGGTATAACGTTTGACTAAATACCTGGGCGCTGCTTAAGGCCAGTCAAGCTGACACATGAAATTAACCGATCTCCTTTAATGCTTCTGCTCAAAGGGGGGTTTGTGCCTTTTCCTTTGCAGCTGAGGGAACTGAGTCCCAGAGAGGCCAAATGTGTCTGAGCTGGAGCCCCAGCCTGATCATGCCAAGGCTGACACTGGGCCAGAGCATCAGCCAGGCTGACAAATGACCCGACCCAGATGCACTCATTACAGGAACGTTACCTGCAGGACCCAACAGACCGCCAAATCCTTAGTGCCGCAAATACGAGATAAACTTCTTTCTCACTTGTGGGAAGTTCCAAATCAGCTTCTCCATGTGGTCATTCAGAGATCAAGTTTCTCCTGTGTTGTGACTCCATTTCCACGTGATTCATGCACACTGAGCGGGTGAAAGGGAACAGGACACAGGGATGCTTGAGAGGGCTCTAGGGTCCAGGCCTGGAAGAGGCTTACATCACATGAGACATGTGGATATAGACATATACATACAGGACTCCCCGGTGGCCCTGAAGGTAAAGAATCTGCCTGCAGCGCAGGAGACTCGGGTTCGATCCCTGGGTCAGGAAGATCCTCCGGAGGAGGGCATGGCAAACCCACTGCAGTATTCTTGCCTGGAAATTCCATAGACAGAGTAGCCTGGCAGGCTACAGTCCACGGAACTGCAAAGAGTAGGACGCAGCTGAGCAACTAACGCACACACGCACACATATATACACAGGCTTTCCCTGGTGGCACAGTGGCAAAGAATCCGCCTGCCAATGCAGGAGACCCAGATTCAATCCCTGGGTTGGGAAGATCCCCTGGAGAAGAGAATGGCAACCCACTCCAGTATTCTTGCCTGGAGAATCCCATGGACAGAGGAGGCTGGTGGGCTACAGTCCACAGGGTCACAAAGGTTCTAACACAACTTAGTGACTAAATAGTAGCAAGATACACACACACACACACACACACACACACAACCACACACACACACTGTCTTAGATTGGGCACAAGCCATTCTTGTGCACGCATTTATGTAAGTAGGGGAGAGACGGAAGCCAGATGAGGCAGGGAAGAAACCAGGCCAGCAGGGATGTGGTTTCAGGAGAAGTCTGGCCTCAGCCTGACCCCACAGGTTGCTGTGGAGCAGGAACAATACTTGAGGGAACAGTGCTTGCCCCCTTCCCATGGGAAGAGTGTAGCATCCCTGACGCGGCCCCCGGGAGGCTCCCGCTGGGTGAAAGCCATTCTCAGGGGCAGGTGCACCCAGAGCTCTTAGCAGTCAGCACACACAGCAGCTGGGAGGTGGGTGCTCTGTTTTGGTGACAGGAATCTGGGTGGAGCGCACTCAGCATCTCCTATGACAGGAGAGAGAGAAAGGAAAGGTTTCCTGCAGGAGAAGGCTTTTGCTCAGGATCTTGAAAAATCAGCTGGGGTTTTCCAAGAGTGGGGAAATACAAGTACTGATTTGGGGACTTCCCTGAGTGTCCAGTGGTTAAGACCTGACCTTCTAATGCCGGGCGTGGAGGTTTGATCCCTGGTCAAGGAGCCAAGATCCCACATTCCTCATGGCCCCAAAACCAAAAGCTGTAAAACAGAAGCAATGTTGTTGCAAATTCGATAAAGACTTTCAAGGAAAAATGATCCATGTCAAAAAAAAAATTTTTTTTTAAATAATATCTATTTGGCACCTATGAGCCAAATGAATAGGACAGGGAAATTTACCAGTGATAGCTCAGTGGAAAAGGACCTGCCTACCAGTACAGGAGACGTGGGTTCGATCCCTGGGTCAGGAAGATGTCCTGGAGAAGGCAATGGCAACCCACTCCAGTATTCTTGCCTGGAGAATCCCATGGACAGAGGAGCCTGGCGGGCTGCAGTCCATGGCGTTGCAAACAGCCGGCCATGATTTAGCAACTTAATAACAACAGTGAACCAAATACTCTCCCCCCATCCGAGCTCGCCTCGTCCCAGGTCTGCAGCCCTGACACACTGTACGTGCGTGTCCCTGCCTGGACTGTGTGTGGCCTTCTGAGGACAAGGTCTGGGTCTGTTCGCTTTCATCCAGGGCCCCTTTCTCCAGCTCCATGCTGTGTACCAAATCCACAGGTGCCAGAGTCCCCAGGGGGCTGAGGGACCCCAGGGCAACACAGATAGGTGGGTAAATGGGTCGCCACCAAACAAGGGTGGCTAGGAAATACCCCCAGAGCAGTCCCAGCACCTGGCCCCGTGCTTGTTCAGAGAGGGGCCACGTGTTTGCTGATCGAGAGAAGAGCGGCCTTCCCAGTCCTGCCACATTCCCAAGGCCTCACTGCATCCCCGACACAGAGTAAGATGCTCAGCAGGGATTTGTGGAGTGGGTTTTGGGCCCAGAAGAGAGAAGCAGGCCAAGCCCGTTGGAGGGGCTGAGTGAGGACCCCAGCTGCTGAAAGACTCAGAGGAAAAGAAGGCTGTGGTCAGAAGTAAGGCTGAGAGAAATGGCGAAGGCTTACCCCACAGGCTCTGTAGTCCCGTAAGGAGTCTGTTCATCCGTTTATTTCTTTACTTTTTGGGCTGAAATGCGGCTTCATCGTGGTGTGCAGGCTCTGGTTTACCGCACCCAGGCCTCTCTACTCGCAGTGCATGGACTTCTCCAGGTGTGGCTTGCGTGGGCTTGGTTGCTCCTCGGCATGTGGAAACCTAGTTCCCCGATCGGGGTAGAAGCCTCCCTGTCCCCTTGCTGGAAGGCGGATGCTTACCCACCGGACCACCAGGGAAGCTCCCTGTAAGGAGTTGGGATTTCACTCTAAGGGCAATAGAAAGTCGTGTGGGGTTTGGGGCAGGGGAGAGACACGGTCAGATTCACATTGCTAGAAGTCTGTCTGGGTGGGGTGGCCTGCAAGAGTCCATTCTGTGAGGGAACGGATGTCAAGAGTGGGTGAAAGACGGGGTGGCCATTAGAAGCTGGGAAAGGGTCTACAATTGAGCTAGCAGTGGTCTGGCAAAGCAGGGGGATGCAGAATAGGTGACGGGGGGCAGGTTACACCACTCGGCCTCTTTAACTCCTGGAGCTTTGCCCTTTGCCATTGAACTTTCAGTGCCTATTCCTTGACGCTGGACTTGGCCATGTGAGGTGCTTCAACCAATGGGATTTCAGTAGATGTGACCCCAGCAGAGGCTGAAATAGACAGTACTCGCCCTGAGCCTCT
Organism: Tragelaphus eurycerus; assembly: GCA_935064755.1. Lineage (NCBI taxonomy): Eukaryota > Metazoa > Chordata > Mammalia > Artiodactyla > Bovidae > Tragelaphus > Tragelaphus eurycerus. The sequence continues at coordinate 75,972,135 of CAKXYN010000001.1, read as the reverse complement.
GCCATCACCATGCGCCAGGCTGGCCTGGCGGAGGAAGGAGACATGTGGACTTGCCCCAGGCCAAGACCAGCCTAGCTCTGTGGCCAGCCACCCCCAGGCACATGAGAGCCCATCCAAGGCGAGAGAATGCCCACCCCACCCCCGGCTGATCCTGGACCCATGAACAGACGCTACCATCGGATGCTCTGAGGTCCGAAATTGTTTGTTATGCCGTAGTATACATTGCCCCCTCCTTGGGGAATAAAATCCATGACCTGCAGAGATGCCTGAAACCACGAGTCGTACCAAAGCCTACACAGAGTGTGCTTTTTATTTTTTAATGAGCTTAAAAAATATGATTTTGCTCATTTATTCTTGGCTGTGCTGGGTCTTGGTTGCTGAGTGGGCTTTTCTCTTGTTGCAGCGAACAGGGCTTCCTCTCCAGTTGCAATGCCCGGGCTTCTTGGTGCAGTGGCTTCTCTTGAAAGGAGCGCAGGCCCTAGGGCACTCAGGCTTCAGGAGTTGTGGCGCACGGGTTTAGTAGCTTGCTTGGGAAAGATCCCGCAGCATGTTGGATCTTCCCAGATCAGGGTCAAACTCATGTCTCTTGCAGTGGCAGGCGGATTCTTTACCAGGGAAGCCCCCAGACCATGCTTTGCTTATGATAAAGTGTAACGTAGAGATTAGGCACAGTCAGAGAATATCTGAGATGCTGGCATCGCTACTCTTGCACTCGGGGACCACTGTTAAGTCAAAGAAAGGCAACTTGAACACGAACACCGCGACACCAGGACAGCCCATATGATACCCGAGACGACTGCTAAGTGATTGTCTCCGGAAGGGAAGCGTATCCAGCGTGGACGTGTTGGACAAAAGGGTGATTCACATCCCAGGCGGGAGGGAGCACCACGGAGAGAGATTTCAGCACACGACTCAGCGCATCGAGCCATTTGAAACTCATGGATTGATTATTTCTGGAATCTTCCATGTACAATTTCAGACCATGGCTCACCCTAGGTAACTGAAACCCCAGAAATCGAAACCGTGGATGGCGTGGGAGGGGTGACTAGGTTTTCTTACTCCGTGGCAAGTACAGGAGGGAACAGAACCAGACCACTGTGCCATCGACTGCATATGAGAACGAGGTTGGGGGAGTCTGGAGGACCCTAGTTCTCCGAGTGATGGGAGCCCTAAATAAAGACAAGGAAGAGGGGATCCAGAGACTAGCTAGGGAGCAGGTCTGTTGTGAGGAGCAGCAGTTTCGTTCTCTCCGCTCTGAAGGACCGCAGGAAGTCACCCAGGGCTCGCAGAGCTCCACAGTGACCTGGGACCAAGAGGAAGGAGGTGTCCCGAACCGAACGCCTGTGGGGCTTTCCCAGAGGTGGAACTTAAATGTCCTTTGTCCCTTCTGTTCCCAGAGAGAAGCAGACCGTTTCCCCCTTTTCCAGTTGCTAGGACACTAATCTGTCGGAGAAAGGCGTGGGAACATCTGGTTGGTGGGAACAGCGCTTCTGGAAATATCCTTTGTATCCGTGATTCTATAGAGTCTCCTGGTGCTCCTGATGGCCAGGGCCCTCCAGCGAGGGACTGGCAGCTTGGGCAGGTCACCCGGCAGCGGCGAGGGGGCAGGGTCCCTTTCAGGGGCCTGCTGGAGGCCAGTGAGGCGGGGGCCGTGGGTGCTGCTCACCTCCCCAAGGGGCCGGCGCTCACTGTAGAGAGACCACCTGAGCTTCCCCTGCTTTATTTTTCTTCCAAGGATAGATACTAGTTTTGTATCTGTTAGTACCTGGCTCCCTAACGGAAGCTCCATGGGGCTGATGCTTTGATTGGTCACCACTGTACCCCTGGTGCATAGAGGAATGTCCAACATGTGGAAATAATAGTTCTAAACATTTGTGGAGGATTTGCTAGCTGCATGGAATTTTTCTGATTTCTTTAGATATACTAATCCTTTTTTTGTTTTTTAATTTATTTTGTATTGGGGTATAGCCGATTATCAATGTTGTGATAGTTTTAGGCGAACAGCAAAGGGACTCAGCCATACATATATATTCATCCAATCTCCCCCAAATCCCCCTCTTAATATTGAACAGAGTTCCACGTCTCTACAGTCTTTGTTGGTTACCCATTTTATTTTTTTTTTATTTTCAATTTTTTAATTTATTTTTTTATTTTAATTGAAGGCTGGTTATCCGTTTTAAATATAGCCATGTGTCTGTGTCCATCCCAAACTCCCTGAAGATCCCTTCCTCGATCCATCTCCTCTCTTACCCCGCCCCGCCCTGCAATCTTAAGTTTGTTCTCTAAGTGGGTGAGTCTCTCTTTTTTGTAAGTTCATTTGTATCGTTTCTTTTTAGATTCCACAAGGATTAAACTAATCCTATTAGACTTCAAAATGACTCTTTAAAATTTGGAGAGTATTTTCCTCTCCATTTTACAGGTGAAGAAACTGAGGCACAAAGAGATGAAAGAATTTGATCGAGGAAGCAGCAGGGTGAGTCCCAGAACCTTGCTCAGAGGGGAAGAACAGTATATCGAATAGATCAATGACCTGGCCCCCAAGTCACGCTGGAGAACTGGCATCAAGAGTCCCGTGGCCTCCCTCACACACACAGCAGCAGGGGGCCTCGTCGCTCTCATCTTCGTGGGGTGTGGATTTCCAGAAGGGTGGGGCTGGGTTTTCCCCCTGGTTCACCTGGCCGGCAGACCACAGATGGGCTGTGCTCAGAACCATCCTGGTGCAAGGTTGAAAGATTCCCCCTGGGCCACCAGCCCCTTGCCAGGCTCCAGGCACCCTTACCACCTCCAATAGGGTGAGGAGCCGGGGCTGTGCACAGGGGCACTTCAGCTAGAAACAGAGGCCCCTCAGGGCACAGACGGGCCCTTCCTGCTAACCCTGAGCAGCGGTCCTCACTGGGCACGCACAAGTACTGCCAGATCTCTGGAGCCCTGTGCCCCTCGTCTGGACTCCCTCATACTCCTCTCTTCCCCGCTTTCTCAGTCTAGAAAACCATCCAAAGTTCGAAGGCCTGGGTCACCTGCCTCTTGTCTCTTCTCCCCAAATCTATTGGTTAGCACACCAAATCTGTGCATTGACTCAGGACTTCACTTTCCAAAACCCCAAAGGTCAAACTCAGGAAAATAACAATGGCGTTCGAAACTTATCAGTCTTGGCCTTGGAATTCAAGGTTTCCAGCATTTGAACCTCGAAAGTCTTAACTCTCAGACAAGAAAGGCTTTGCTTTTGAAATTCTTGGCATTTGACTCCCAAGAAGTCTAGACTTTTAAAGGTCAGCTCCCCAGGCCACCCTGCGTTTCCGCTTTATCATTCTTTTTCTGAATCAGTGTAAGATGGGAGAGAGCAAAGACTGGAGGAAGAAGGGCCGCTGTGTGTATGTGTGTTCATATGTGTGGGGAGGAAATACCTATGGATGAAGAGTTAAACAAACCCCCTCTCCTCCTCTCAAGAACACATTTGACCTTGGGTTAACTTACCATCTCTGTTAACCCCAGAAACTGGAGGACAGCAGCGTATTGGCTGTGTTGCCAGGCAACATTGCTTATGTAAAAAATGACTCTTGATTGGAGAATTGCCTCTGAACTAGAATGACCATGAATGAATTCTAAATGCTCAGTGGGGACATCGAAACATTGAACTTCCCCATGTACAGAGTCTTATTACTGGGTGTGTCCCTTGCAGGCTCTCAGGAAACTTTTCACATGGAGCTGTTGTTACAAGAGACACTGACTCCCGAGGCAGGAGTCTTTGAGGTCCACACTTCTTGCCCAGAGCAGATTTCGGCTCCTGGACCTACATTGTCACCTGAGGACCAGACACTCCTGAGCTGCTGTGGGGAGCCCCAGGGACTGTGGGAAAGGCTTGGTGCTGCCCTTAGGCAGGCTGTTTCTTGGACTATGTCCTGAGTGACAAATGTGTCCGACAATCAGGTATGGATTTCATTGTGTAGTCAAACCCAGAGAAGACCTCTCCTGGTGGCCTCCCCTTATTAGCTCACATCTCTGTTTCAGCTACAGCCAGGGAGGCACTTGGAATATAGAACTCGGCTGGAAAAATGTCTGGAGGGAGGGGAAGGCTGTGCTACTACCTGCCTAGGACTTCTGCATATTGTGCCAGAGTTCATTTCCTCTCACAACACCCTGTTCAGGTGAGGATAACCATGCCCGTTTTACAGATGGAAAGACTGAGGCCTCAGAGGTAGAGACTTGCTGAAGCTGACGTGGAGAGCTGATGGCAGAGCTGATGTTGGGAAGACTGTCCTGTACTGACAAGTGCACGTTCAAGTACAGGCTCTGCTGGGTGTGAGCCAGTAGACCTCGTGGGCTACACTGAGCCTCAGTCACTTGCTCAAAATAAATGGATACAATCATATTACCACCCAGGAAGGCCATATGGCTTGAAGTAGTCCACTTTCAGATGTCAAGGGCTACAGTACAATAGAATTCAAGATCTTCCCCAATCTCCCCACTCTGTCTGCTGCCAACCCACCCAGGGGACGTACTATTGGACAATAGTCTCTAGCTGACACTGGCCACGTGGCAGATGTCCCCAGTTCAGCAGGGCAGCATTTCTGTGGCACCGACTGTCCCAGGGCCCAGCTAGAACAGTGGTTCTGGCTGTGATGATAGCCAGATCTCATTCAAAATGAAAAGCCAGATCGCTGGCATTCCAGAACTGCCTCTGGCAAGTGTGAGTCAACACAGCTGTTGTTAAGGCAGCTGGAAAGAGTCCGTCCATCCGATAAATATTTGATGAACCCCCTACTATGTGTGAATATAGTAGGCATTGTGAATACCATTATCTATGAGTACACTCTTGTGGCTCAGCTGGTAAAGAATCCGCCTGCAATGCGGGAGACTTGGGTTCCATCCCTGGGTGGAGAAGATCCCCTGGAGAAGGGAAAGGCTACCCACTCCAGTATTCTGGCCTGGAGAATTCCATGGACTGTATAGTCCATGGGGTCGCAAAGAGTCGGACACGACTGAGCGACTTTCACTTCACTTCACTTCTACTATGTGTGGGGCATTGTGAATACTGTTATCTGTGAGTACATATAATCCTTCCCCTTAGAGTTAGGGAGACAGACAAGAATCAATTAACTGCTCAAATTTATATATAGTTTTTAAAAGCCAGCAAACGTTACCGGGGCAAAATTGCAGGATGCTATGAAAACGTGTAACAAGTGGTCTGTTGTAAACTACTGGAGTTAATGCCCACCCAGCCTCGTGCCTTCATTTTCTCAATTTTCCTTTGGGGACCCACTTTTACTTTCCACCAGTCCCTATGATTCAGGTGGTGGTGGTGAGTTTACGGTAGGTGCACAACCCTGGCCAATCAGAGCATGCCATTCCCTGACCACTCCAATGATTGGTCAAAGATAGACGTGTGACCTAAATCTGGCCAATGAGATTCAAGGCTGGGACTTTTGTGGGGGCCAAGTGGAAAAAGACAGTTCTCTTTCTGCTGGGTGTTTCTAGGTTGGAGGATCAAAAATCTGGGTTTTTCATGAGCACCCAAGGGAAGTACCTGTCTAAATCTGGAATCTTCTAGGGGAAGGTGGAGAGATTTTTACTCTTTTTTTGTTTGTTTTTGGCTGCACTGGGTCTTCATGGGGCTTTCTCTATGTGTGCTGAGTGGGGACTACTGTCTAGGTGCAGTGTGCAGGCTTCTCATTTGGTGGCTTCTCTTGCTGCGGCGCACGGGCTCTGGGGCCCGAGGGCTTCAGTCATTGTGGGACACAGGTTCCGTAGTTGCGGTTCTTCTCGGCTGCCCTTCAGCATGTGGAATCTTGCCACATCAGGGATCCAGCCTGTGTCCCCTGCATTGGCAGGTGGATTCTTCACCACTGGACCACCAGGGAAGCCCCTGAGAGCTTTTTCAAGTAGCTTCCTGGTGGTGTCATCTGAGACCCTAGACCCAGCTGTCCCTGAAGCCTCAGGCTTTTCTGGTATCTGAACCAATTGTCATCCTTTTGGACCTAAGTCAGTTTAAGTTTGTTTGTCCACCACTTGCCATTGAGAGCGTGCCTAATACAGGACTAACGGGTCTTAGAGGAGTCAGTCTCTGACGAGTGACATGCTGAGTGCTGAGGGATGGGTAAGAGTGAAGGACACAAGAGACCAAGTCTGAAGGCAGCAGCTTTGGCTTGCCAACCTGAGAATTCAGGAAAGGAGAGGGGCCTGCACTCTGTGTAGGCAGAAAAAAGACAAATACGGGAAGATAATCATGGGGAAATGGCAAGTCTCACATCATATGTGTACTTAAATCATTCCTTGTTGTTCACTTCAGTAAACACAGAAATGGATTTTGCTAAGACCTAGCCTGATGCTAAAGCTGAAACTCCAGTACTTTGGCCACCTCACGGGAAGAGTTGACTCATTGGAAAAGACTCTGATGCTGGGAGGGATTAGGGGCAGGAGGAGAAGGGGGCAACAGAGGATGAGATGGCTGGATGGCATCACTGACTCGATGGACGTGAGTCTGAGTGACCTCTGGGAGCTGGTGATGGACAGGGAGGCCTGGCGTGCTGCGATTCATGGGGTCACAAAGAGTCAGACACGACTGAGCGACTGAACTGAACTGAACTGAACTGAGGCTTCCCTGGTGACTCAGATGGTAAAGAATCTGCCTGCAATGCAGGAGACCTGGGTTCGATCCCTGGGTTGGGAAGATCCTCTGGAGAGGGCATGGCAACCCACCCCAGTATTCTTGCCTGGAGAATCCCCATGGACAGAGGAGCTTGGCGGGCTGCAGTCCATGGGGGTGGCAAAGAGTCAGACACGACTGAGTAACTAGCACACAAATTACAAGGAGTTCCCTTTGCAGATGGAAAGATGCCTGTCCCGACATGGCCATTCTCACAGGACAAGGCCCGAGCCTTCAAAGGAATTTCTACTTCTGGGTTTGGAGGCAGAAAAAAAAATTTCCTTTTCAAGGGAAGGCACAATTAAAACAAATAATAACAGATTGAAAATGAGGCCTATTTTTAAATACAAATAACTGTTTCTTAAGGTTTATAACTGTGTAATTTTGTGTTTTGGAGTTTCTTTAATTTTAAATGTTCTTTTTTTCATTATGAAAGTAATATAACAACATTCTGGAATATACAGAAGAGAAAAAAATGACCCTTTATAATTCCCTCATTTCAACCCAACCAAAGTTAATTTGGGGTATTTTTCTGCTCTTTTTTATTGGCTACTCTGGGTCTTTGTTGCTGTACACAGGCTTTCTCTAGTTACGGTGAGTGGGCTACGCTCTAGTTGCAGTGCACGGGCTTAGCTGCCCGGACCGTGTGGGAACTTCCTGGACCAGAGATCGAACCCGTGTCCCCTGCATTGGCAGGTGGATTCTTAGCCACTGAACCATCCAGGAAGTCCTTTCTTCTGTCTTTTTGTTTGACTAGTTCATGTAGCTCAGAGCCCAACATTTTTCACCCGGGGACTTGTTAAAATGCGGATTTTGACTTAAGACGTTCTTGTAGGGGAGCGGGGCTTGGCTTCTGTTTTACTAGTAAGCTTGCCGGTGACGCCACTGCTGCCCCAGACCACGCACAGAGTCATGCAGAGTTGGGGTTGGCTCTGTGGCCTCATGCCACGCCCTCGACATCTGCGCCCCTAGACTGGATTAAAGAGCCAGAGAACAGGAAATGCCAAAGGCACCAACATGTAAGTACTGCTGAAAGTCCCTGGGAAGACTGTGCGGGTTTGCCAAGCCTCCGAGGTAGGGGTGAGATTCTTGAGGAGGCTGCTCCAGGGGGAGGCTCCAAGGAGGGTGGGCCCCGGTGTCTTCTAAGAAGAGTGGTCCCATAATTGCAGGGCTCTGTCTTCCTGAGGCAGCGGGGTGCAAGTTTGGGGCCAGAATGGAATTGCTCAGGGTGGGGAGCAGAGGTTGAAGCTGCTGCCCACCTCTTCCTCTCCCTTCCCATGCAGCACCTGCCCCCCTGCCACGTGAATGCTGAGCACGTATATCATTAAGCTTGGCTACGGAGGTGGGAGGTGGTTAGCTTGTCCAGGGTCCCCCAGACCTCAGCCTTGAGCTGTGTTCACGGAGTGTGACCTCAGCTGACATCTTAGCATATGAAGCCCTTAGATAGCTGCCTATGAGGAGGACACTGTCTGTGAGAGACATTCATAAAGTCTCTACAGTTCTGTGAGGCCTGATCCACCTTCCCTTCTGCTTCCTGCATACAAGTGTCTGCTCTCTGCTCCCCCAGCCTCCCACAGGAGAAAAGATGACCCTGGCAGCCTGACATTTGACTGTGATCTGGCCCCTTCTAGCATCCCTGCCTCATCTTCTTATGTCCCATATTCCAGCCATATTGAAGGACCCCCAGGTCCCACCTCCACTCCTTTATGTTACTTCCTCTGCCTCAAATGCCCTTCCCTGCCTTAATCATCAAAGAACAAACTTCTATTTATCGCTCAAAACCCAGATCAGAGGTCTCTTTCTTCAGAAGATTTCCAGACCCTTTATTCAGTGGCTGATCTCTTGTTCAACTATGCCTCCTTTGTGTCTTGCACACTCCTTTGCATGATTCTTGGTAGCAGATGGCTTAAGAAAAAAAGTTTTTTTTTTTTTTTTTTCCTTTTAGACCATTGGTTTATTTAGTGGAAACACCCATGTGGTAGAACTGCTTTGAACACAGCTGAGACAAAGGGTTAAATTGAGCCACCCAGACTCTGCTTCCAGCATCCCCTGGCTCTGCCTTCCTTTGTGTGGGCTTCTACCTCAGGCAGCCCCCAGGAACCCCTCCAAGCTCAGCTTTCACCTCCCAGCTTGCAGTTCAGTCCAAGGCTGCCTCTCCCCGCAAACTTGTCAAAGTCCCAGGATTGAGCCTCATTGGTCAGTCCTGGGTCACGTGCTGGTCCTTGGACCAATCCCTGTGACCAGGGGATCGACAGCTCTGATTGGCCTAGCTGGAGTCACATGACACCCACTGAAGTCCAAGAACTAGAGTGGGGAAGGGTAACTTTCGGAGGGAAAGTTCAGGGTGCCCCCAGGCCAAGAGGGGACCCAGCAGCCAAAACCCACAAGTGCCTACCATAGATGCCTCTTAGAGCCCTTTTCACACCATACAATTATTTGTTTATTTGCATCTCCTCCAGCTGGTAGGGAACAACGGTCCTTCTCATTTCTAATTCCCGAGCATCATTCCAGGCCAAGAGAAGAAGAGCTTAATAAGTGGCCATTAAATTGTACTTTTCAGGCATTTCCTTGCTATGTGACCTACATAGCAAGTAAATCAGAGCAATCTGACAGAGATTTTTGTGACACGTATATTAAGGTAATGCTTCCTGACATTTAAAAGATCACAGACGGTTTTCTCAGTGTCCACATCCATTCAAGGTGAGTGAGTCCATGTATCTCTCACGGAGTCTTCACAGTGCTTGGGAAAGGAGACACTCTCCTTGACAGGTAGGAAAACTGTGGCTCAGATGCCTTAAGTAGCTTATCAAGGTAACACAGCTGGCTAGTGGCATTGCTGGGAGTTAATCCCAGGCAAGCTGACTTTCCGATGGTTTGCTGGAGGGGTTCTTAATTCAGCGGGACAGAGGGAAGGATCTTGGGATCGCCTTTGGGGCTTTTAAAAAATATTCCTCTGTCTTAGTTTGGGTTCCCTCAGAGGCAGACCCTGAGTGGAGAATTCAAGTGCGTGCATTTTCCTTGGGAAGGGAGCCAGGGTGCATGGCTGAAAAAGCCCGGGTGAGACAGGGTTAGCAGCCAGCGAAGAGTGCTCAGATGTGGGCAATTGGAGCGGAAAGCCGTGGAGACTTAGCTGAGGGTCAGGGAGGAAGTAGCTCAGAGTTGTCCTACCTGAAGGGCGAGGGGGCTGGCACACTTATTCCCCGACTCTCTGCAGCCATTGGTTGGGGCTGCTCCCAGGGGACAGTGCATTGCCAGAATGTCCAGCAGCCAGAAAGAGGCCTCGGGCACCACCAGATGGACAGGCCAGGGCCCCTCGCAGGACACTGACAGAGGCTGCTGGGACCCTTGTCCTCCCAAGCTGGGAACCTCTCTGTAGAATCACAGACCAAAATATCTGCAATTGGGGCCGTCCCAGTGGGGCAACACACGTGCCTTTTCATCCCCAGAACCTGAGGGGCCCAAGGGGTGGGCAATCGGAACACAGCTGATACTCCTGCAACTTGATCGACATTGATTGATTTCCCTTTGCCCCCAAGAAAGTACAGGGCTGGAATTGCCTGAATACCATGTAGCCAACGTGAGACGGAGCTTGTCAAGACCAGGATCCGGTGGGACAGAGCTCCATGAGAACAGGGACGCTCTCTGCATCAGCGGCACACAGCAAGTGCTCAGTTGTTCAGTCGCTCTGCGTGTCGGAATCTTTGCGACCCCATGGACTGCAGCACACCAGGCTTTCCCGTCCTTTACCATCTCCCAGAGTTTGTTCAAACTCATGTCCATTGAGTCAGTGATGACACCCAGCCATCTCATCCTCTGTCATCTCCTTCTCCTCCTGCCCCCAGTCTTTCCTAGCATCAGGGTCTTTTCCAATGAATTGGCTCTTCTCATCAGGTGGCCAAAGTATTGGAACTTCAGCTTCAGCATCAGTCCTTCCGATGAATACTCAAGACTGATTTACTTTAGGATTGACTAGTCTGGTTGGATCTGCTTGCAGTCCAAGGGACTCTCAAGAGTCTTCTCCAGCACCACAGTTCAAAAGCATCAATTCTTTGGCGCTCAGCCTTCTTTATGGTCCAACTCTCACTTCTGTGCATGACTGCTGAAAAAAATCCATAGCTTTGACGTATTGGACAAGTGATTGGATAGTCTGAGATGTCTTGGATCCCAACCTCAAGACGAAGGTGGGGTCACCCCAGAACTGAGAGCTAGGGGCTTGCCTCTGAGGGAGAGGGCATTGCTACTGTGTTGATGGCGCCCCTGAGGTTGTATGCCCGGCCTGGCTTTGTGCCTCCAAAACCCTCCCTGGGTTTTGGACCCAAGAGAGAAGGGGTGGTCAAGTGAGCGTGTTGGCTTGTGGGACCCGTCACAGACAGGGAGCAGCAGATCGGGGCCTCACAGCTTCAGCCTGTGACATTCGGGTAGGGGAGCCACGTTCTGCGTGAAGTTGAGGCGGTGCTTTGTAAAACGTTAACAAAAGTCCTATTTTAAATGCAAAATGTAAAGGAATATAAATATTGCCCCCTTCGCACGTGCATGTGCCCGCACACACACACACACACACACACACAGGACACACAGGCACCAGTGAGAAGAAGGAAATTCAAGTGTCAAGCCTTTTCAAAGCAGGCAGGCCTCGACAATTCTGTCATACTGCACTGCTGCCACATGGTGGCGCCACTCAAACCATAAACAAGTTGCCTCATTTCCGTCCTTGAGGGTCTTGAAAAGTGAGAGTTTTTAATTATGCATGGTCTTTGGGAACACATTCCTCGCTGTGGTTTGTTTTTTTGTTGTTGTTTTGGTGTCATGTTGTTTAAAATGCTCATTCTTTCATTTGAATCACGTAAAATATACTCCTTTGTGACACTGTTTCTTAAGTGTTTATTCTATCAGACTGGCTTAGTATGTTCGTCTCAAATGAAAGTGAAGGGAAGTGAAAGTCGCTCAGTCGTGTCTGACTCTTTGTGACCCCATGGACTATACAGTCCACGGAATCCTCCAGGCCAGAATACTGGAGTGGGCAGCCTTTCCCTTCTGCAGGGGATCTTCCCACCCCAGGGATGGAACCTGGGGTCTCCTGCATTGCAGGAGAATTCTTAACCAGAGATTTGCTTTCCCATTGACCCTGGAGAGATACCCTTGGTCTCTTATTCCCTCATCCATCCATGCATCCTCAGAGACTTCCGTGTGTACGTTCATGAAGTAAATACTCTCAGGCGCCCACTCTGGAAAAGGCCTGGTGCTGGCAACTGGACATCAGAGATGGAGCCAGGGCTCCCCAGCACCTAGAGGCTGGGGACATCCAGGGGGGCCTCCTGGATGAGGTGATGCCTAAGCTGAGTCTTGGCACCGTTAGGTCGACAGTGTGGACGTGAACATGAAATTATTAATTACCACCTACATGTTTATCTTACTGACTGGACTGTGAGCTCCTTGAGGTCAGGAAACACCTCATCCACCTATCTTTCTGCCCTTATAGTTAACAGAGAAACTGGCAAGTGAGTGAAGTGTACTAAGTGCTTTGAACCATGCCTGACTACATGCTGTTGAGGTTTTAGCCAGATCACTGTATATGGAATAATGTACCATGTAAATGAATGAGTGAATAAGCAAGTGGGGTGGTGGAAAGACTTCAGACCAGAGACCAACGACCTGGATTTGAATCAAGGGTTTGGCCTTGACTAGCTCTGATCTTGCCTGGAGAATCCCAGGGACGGCGGGGCCTGGTGGGCTGCTGTCTATGGGGTCGCACAGAGTCGGACACGACTGAAGCGGCTTAGCAGCAGCAGCAGCAGCTCTGATCCTCAGTTTACCATCTATAAAATGGGGATAATAAAATCTTTCGGGACTAGGTGTTATGATGGTGAAATAAAATTAGAGGACACACATACAAAGCATCCAGCACATAGTAGATGTTCAGTGCCAATTCTGTTCACCCTCCTATGTTCCCTGGGTGCTTAGCATCAGACGAGGTATGCATATGGCCTCAGTCAGTATTTATTAATGGTTCCTTGAGTAATGGGCTTCCCAGGTAGCACTGGTGGTAAAGAACCTGCTTGCCAATCCAGGAGATTTAAGAAACGTGGGTTTGATCCCTGTGTTGGGAAGATCCCCTGGAGGAAGGTACGGCAACCCACTTCACTATTCTTGCCTGGAGAATCTCATGGACAGAGGAGCCGGGTGGGCTACATAGAGTCCACGGCTGTCACAGAGAGTCAGACACGACTGCAGTGACTTAGCATGCATGAGTGATATTCTTACTGCTTTAGGAATAATAAGCATGGTTCATGCTCACTGTTTCAAACAAACCCTTAGCTAGGAATGGGAAATATCTGCCACGTGAACCTATGCTCCCTACTCACGTGCCCAAGGCAGACATTACTAATCAATCATGACACTCCATTAGTCAGGATTCTTCTGGCTGGAAGAGATCCGCTTGAGGAAAACGGGATTCATTGTATGGATACTGGAATACCTCAGAAAGCCAGAGAAGGAGCTGCAGGCGGCAGGGAAGCTCTGGGCTCTCCTGGGAACCTCATCGGGTCCCCGTCTCCCCTCTTCATCTATCCCTTAGGTGTTCAAATGTTTGCTGGCATTATAGTCTCAGGCCAGGTTCTAGGTGACTAGAAGCTGCCAACTCGGAGGTTACCTCCTTTCTGCTACGAACCTGGGGGAAAGGTTGAGAGCATGCCCCTCTCCCTCCAATTGGAACATTTCAGGAAAGGTCTCAGATTGGCCAGCAGGGTCCATGTGTTCAGTGGTGGGAGTGGGTGTTGGGCCCCCGGACTGGCAGCCCACGGAATCACAAGGAGTCTGGAAGGAGCCATTCTCCTGAAGGAAAGAGAACGAGAAGCTACATCAACGATAAAGTGCAACTCCTCAACACGGAGCATGAACGAAGTCTCAGAATCCTCCTCAACACAGTGACCAGAGTCTGCACTCAAGGCAAAAGCGACCGCACGTTTATATCAAGGCCACAGGGAGGTTCCTGGTGCAGTAAAGAGATGATTTTATTAGAAACTGCTCAGCCTGGGTTTGAATCTGACTTGTCAGGCGGCAGCAAGTTGCTTAGCCTTCGTGAGCCCCAGTTTCCTCATTTGGGTAAATGAGTATCGGGCTTCCCTGGTGGCTCAGTGGTAAAGAATTTGCCTGCCAAAGCAGGACCCCTGGGTTCGATCCTTGGGTCAGGAAGATCCCCTGGAGAAGGAAATGGCAACCCACTCCAGTATTCTTGCCTGGGAAATATCCCATGGCCAGAGGAGCTGGGAGGGCTATGGTCCATGGGGTCGCAAAGAGTCAGACACAACTTGGAGACTAAGCAAGAGATGAGTGTACCAGTGCTGATGTCAGAGGCACTGTAAGGGCAGGCGAGACAATCCACATAGAGTGTAGCATTATCCCTAGCAGAGTAGACGTGCAAATAAATGTTAGCTCTTCTCTGAGTCTGGGTTCCCCCAAAGCAGACTCTGTGACTTGAGATGTCCACATGCGTAGTTTCCCTGGGAGGTGTTCCATGCTGTAAGGATGAAGGAACGGGAGAGTGGAACAGGAAACAAGAGGGGAAGTAAAGAGCGGGCTGTGGGCAGTGGGACTCGACGCTGCTGGAGAACTCCAAGAGATGGCTGAGGATACCCCTCAGAGTTGTGCCCGTCTCTGGAGGGGAGGCTGGGGTACTGATGCAGCAGCTGCCACTGATGGTTGTTTCAGGGGCGCTTCTGGGCATTAACTCCCAGGTGTTAACAGACTGCCCTGTGCCTGGGCTGGGTTCACTCCTGCGCCCAGAGAAGCACTTGCTGGCGGAGTCATGGGTGTTTGCAGCCGCAGGCAGCGGGGCAGGGGCCGCGTGCGCTGCCAATGTTATCATTAGTATCTGTAAGCTACAGAGCCCTGTGTACTCATAAGGGATTTAAAAACAAACAAACAAAATCTTTGGCCACACCATGTGGCATGTGAGATCTTAGTTCCCTGACCAGGAATCGAACCCTAGAACGCTGTGTTGGCAGCTTGGAGTATTATCCACTGGAGCGCCAGAGAGGTCCCCTAAGGGATGAAAAGTGAAAGCGTTAGTCACTTAGTCGAGTCCGACTCTTTTCGACACTATGGACTGTAGCCCGCCAGGCTCCTCTGTCCTTGGAATTCTCCAGGCAAGAATACTGGAGCAGGTTGCCATTCCCTTCTAGAGGATCTTCCTGGCCCAGGGATAGAACCTGTGTCTCCCGCATTGCAGGCAAATGGTTTTAAGACATTATCTTTTCTAGGGGAGCTGGAATTATGTGGAATGGTCCCCATCTTCTTCAGTCCACAAACCCTGACACTCGTTACACGGGTTTCTACACCTCACCTTTCACCTTTCCCCTTTCCCCTGGGGCCCGAGTATGCCATTCCTCATCTTTGACCTGGGCAATGCTCCAGCTCCATGGGGAGCTGCCATCTATAGACAGGCTGGGGCCAGGGCGCTTCCCCTCACTGAGGCAAACCCAAGGGCAGATTGACTGCCTGGAACATCCACTGCTGGGTTCCTGGTGGCTAAGTGCTGGACATTCAACCCCTGCATATGTGGGGCATTTGTACAGAAAATAAAATCAGCCTAAAATTCCTTATCTACTTCAGCTTTATTGACTATGCCAAAGCCTTTGACTGTGTGAATCACAACAAACTGTGGGAAATTCTTCAAGAGATGGGAATACTAGACCACTTGACCTGCCTCCTGAGAAATCTATGTGCAGGTCAAGAAGCAACAGTTAGAACTGGACATGGAACAACAGACTGATTCCAAATCAGGAAAGGAGTACGTCTAGGCTGTATAATTGTCACCCTGCTTATTTAACTTATATGCAGAGTACATCATGAGAAACGCTGGACTGGATGAAGCACAAGCTGGAATCAAGATTGCTGGGAGAAATATCAATAACCTCAGATATGCAGATGACACCACCCTTATGGCAGAAAGCAAAGAGGAACTAAAGAGCCTCTCGATGAAGGTGAAAGAGCAGAGTGAAAAAGTTGGCTTAAAGTTCAACATTTAGAAAACTAAGATCATGGCATCTGGTTCCATCACTTCGTGGCAAATAGATGGGGAAACAGTGGAAACAGTGAGAGACTTTATTTTGGGGGGCTCCAAAATCACTGCAGATGGTGACTGTAGCCATGAAATTAAAAGACGCTTGCTCCTTGGAAGGAAAGTTATGACCAACCTAGACAACATATTAAAAAGCAAAGACATTACTTTGCCGACAAAGGTCCATCTAGTCAAAGCTATGGTTTTTCCAGTAGTTATGTATGGATGTGAGAGTAGGACTATAAAGAAAGCTGAGGGCTGAAGAATTGATGCTTTTGAACTGTGGTGTTGGGGAAGACTCTTGAGAGTCCCTTCGACAGCAAGGAGATCAAACCAGTCCATCCTAAAAGAGATCAGTCCTGAATATTCATTGGAAGGACTGATGCTGAAGCTGAAACTCCAGTACTTTGGTTACTTAATGCAAAGAACTGACTCTTTGGAAAAGACCCTGATGCTGGGAAAGATTGAAGGCAGGAGGAGAAGGGGACGACAGAGGATGAGACGGTTCGATGGCATCGACTTGATGGACGTGAGGTTGAGTAGGCTCCGGGAGTTGGTGATGGACAGGAAGGCCTGGCGTGCTGCAGTCCATGGGGTCGCAAAGAGTTGGACTCGACTGAGCGACTGAACTGAACTGAAAATTCCTTATACTCTTACGTAGGTGTTCATCCTTGAGCCATTCCCCTCTCACCAACTTCCTTCACATGAACGAGATCCTGCCCATTCTTTCAGATCTTCCCAGCATGGCAGGTTTTTCTCTTTCTCTTTTATATAGCATTTGTCAAGATAACACGTCCCATAATATAAAATTCACCATTTTAAAGTATACATTTCTGTGGGGTTTTTTTTAGTATATTCACTATATTGTGCAACATCTAATTCCAGAATATTTCCATATCCCACAGAAGAAACAGCACACCCACTAGCAGCCAGTCCATAAGTGAAAGTGGCTCAGTCGTGTCCGATTGTTTGGGACCCCATGGACTGCAGCCTGCCAGGCTCCTCTGTCCCTGGGATTTTCCAGGCAAGAACACTGGAGTGGGTTGCCATGTCCTCCTCCAGGGGATCTTCCCGGCCCAGGGATCGAATCCAGGTCTCTCGCATTGCAGGCAGACTCTTTACCATCTGAGCCACCAGGGAAACTCCCCACTCTGTGGCAACTGTCAATCTTCGTTCTGTCTCTATTGATCTTTCTATGCTAGACATCAGCGCTGGTGGTGGTGGTTTAGTCGCTGGGTCGTGTCTGGCTCTTGTGACCCTATGGACAGCGCCCGCCAGCCTCCTCTGTCCATACCATTAACTATAAATGGACTCCTGTGCGTCTGGCTGAGCGTCTGTCTGCTTGCACTTAGTGCAGTGTTTCAGGGCTCACTCACCCGTGTTGTAGCTGTACCCCCACACCACCCTTTTATGGGTGAATAATATCGCATTGCGTGGGTAGGCCAGATTTTGTGTATCTGTCTTTTGTGTGTCTGTCATCTGTTGATGGGCATTTGGGTCGCCTCCACCTTTTGACGATTGTGAACAGTGCTGCTGTGAATAATTTGTGTACAAGTTTTTGGATGAACACGTTTCCAGTTTTCTAGGGTACAGACCTAGGAGGGGAATTGCTGGGTCATATGACTGCAGCCATGAAATTAAAAGACGCTTACTCCTTGGAAGGAAAGTTATGACCAACCTAGATAGTATATTCAAAAGCAGAGACATCACTTTGCCAACAAAGGTTCGCCTAGTCAAGGCTATGGTCTTTCCTGTGGTCATGTATGGATGTGAAAGCTGGACTGTGAAGAAGGCTGAGTGCCGAAGAATTGATGCTTTTGAACTGTGGTGTTGGAGAAGACTCTTGAGAGTCCCTTGGACTGCAAGGAGATCCAACCAGTCCATTCTGAAGGAGATCAGCCCTGGGATTTCTTTGGAAGGAATGATGCTAAAGCTGAAACTCCAGTATTTTGGCCACCTCATGCGAAGAGTTGACTCATTGGAGGAGACTCTGATGCTGGGAGGGATTGAGGGCAGGAGGAGAAGGGGACGACAGAGGATGAGGTGGCTGGATGGCATCACTGACTCGATGAATGTGAGTCTGAGTGACCTCCGGGAGCTGGTGATAGATAGGGAGGCCTGGCGTGCTGCAGTTCATGGGGTCGCAAAGAGTCGGACACGACTGAGCGACTGATCTGATCTGATGGTAACCCTGTATTTAACTGTTTGGGGAGCTGCCAGACTGCCTTCCAAAGTAGCTGCCCCATTTTACCTTACCTACAGCAGTGTATGAGGGCTCTACATCCTTGCCAATGTGCCTTTTTCCATTAAAAAAAAAAAAAACAAAACAAAAACAGTTCTAGCCATCCTAGTGGGTGAGAAGTGATATCTCATTGTGGTTTTGATTTAGGCTTCCCTGATGACTCACGGTGTTGGGCATCTTTACGCAGAGCGTCGGTTTTGATTCCCACACAACAGGCAGGAACATCCCCAGCCTTGGGCTTGGGCCCTTTAGTGTCCACCAGGCCCAAGCCTCTGGTCTATCAGCAGGCACCCTCAGTCTGCCCTTGAACTGAGCCCTGCCCTGATTTCTTAGGAGCATCAGATCCCTTGGTTAAGTAAATGCCTGGTGTGAGTTAAGATTCTCCTGGTGGAAAGTGTTAGAAACCCAATTTACACTGACTTGATCACAGAGGGATATATGGCTTCACTCATGTAACACTTTCCAGGGCCATGACAGCTTCAGGCAGGGCTGGATCTAGGTGCTCTACAGATGGCAACTGGAAGCTGCCTATGGCTCTTCTTCAGTGCTCTACTTTCCTCTAGGGCAGCTTTATTCTGTGACAGGCCCTCCCCTCTGAGTGGCAAGATGCCTTTGGGCAGCCCCAGCCTCAACTCTTGGCTGTTGGCAACACTTGTGAAAAGAGAACTTCTCTTTCACCAGTAGCTCCAGCAATGGTCCCAGACTTGTCTCTCACTGGACTGATCTGGGTCACATGCCCACCCTCAGACCAGTGACTGAGGCCATGGCAAGGGAATCTGCCCATTGGCTGGGCCTGGGTCACACCTCCATCTTTAGAACTAGATGGGAGTCAGCTCCTCCCAAACCAAGTAGACTTGAGGCAATAGTGGTGCCCTGCAATAAATTGGAGTCCTCTCAGCAGGAGGGAGATTGGACGCAGGACAGAGAGAGACCTCAGGTGTCCACTTGACCCCTAGAGCTGGCTACCAGGGGCCTGTCCCTATTCTTAAATGGCCCAGCAAGGCACCCACAGGTCCAGTCTCATTCGAGGACAATGTGATAGACCAAAGGCTGGGAACACAGCCCCAGTGAGGACAGTGAGCGTGAAGAACTGTCTCCCTAATGGTCCAGGAGGGGAATAGACAGAAGCCTTGGTAAAACTCTCTCTGGCTTGTTTTCAAAATTGGTTGTGAGGCTTAGACAGCCTTCCACATTGATTACTTCTGTGAGAAGCCCAATTCCTTTATGATAAACTGCTTCTCACACTGATGAGTCTCCCTAGAGCTGGTAAGAGTCTGCGTTTGATTTGGTTCTTTGTTTCCTCTAAATTACCGGGAAGACATCCGCCCCCGCACCCCACCACTCCCCGCCAGCTTTGGGCAGCAGGAAGCAGCCCGCTCCTTCAGAAAACGTCGTCACCCTGCTGCCCTTCCCCGGGCGGCCACGGGCCAACTCCCTGCCTCGGTTCTGCAGACTGATCGGTTTCTGGCCAGGCTGTGTGCACTCCCACTGCTCCAAACCACGACCCTATGCATTCATGATCCCAAGAACACCAACCACAGACGCAGGATCCCTGGAGGGGGCGTGACTACCACGCCTGCGGCTGCAGACACAAGCCCTTCTGCAAAGGCGTGGCAATTCTTAGACAGTCGGGTGTGAATATCGTGCTGACATTTATAGCGCGTCTTCTCGCCCACGCAGAGCCACGCACCTGCAGGAGGAGACGTGAGCATCAGTGCAGCAGATGTTCGGGGCCCTGGAGATCCTTAAATATGTACTGTCTGTGGAAGGCGTTGTTACCAAAACACAGGACTCTGGGAGGGAGGCGAGGGGAGGGGTGTGCTGGCTTCCCCAAGCCTTTTCTGGATGACCTGGATGGACAGCCCCATAAATCCCAGCCTTGGATGAAAGTAAAGGGCTATCTTGGCTTTATTTTTTAAAACAAGTTTGGGAAAGATGTTAGAATTTATTATGTAAACACACACGAACGAACACAGCAACACATGGGTTGTGGAGTCAGAGAAGGCTGATTTGGAGGTCTCAATCCTCTCACATCTAGCTGGGTGACCTCGGGTTAGTCGCTTAACCTCTCTGAGCCTCCTCACCTAAAAAATGGAGATCTCAGAGGTAATTGCTTCTCAGCAATTATGGCCAGGTTAGGTTGGTGATGCATAAATCACAACAGCGGTGGGTATCATTTTCTTTATTTGGACTTCTAAGTCAAGATGGCGTGTCAGGCAACTTTGTCCTGATATGAGAGAAATTACAATTTCCACCTGCACTGGAATTCAACTTGCAACTTTGGCATTCCCAAGCATTCCAGAATTGGGTCTACAGGTCGTCTCTCCTGCAGATCCAGCCCCTTCCTTGCTGTGACGGCAGTGAGTACATCACTGATGGACCTTAAATGAAAAGTCAGAATCCGTGAAAGTCGCTCAGTCGTGTTCGACTCTTTGTGACCCTGTGGACTGTAGCCTACCAGGCTCCTCTGTCCATGGGATTCTCCAGGCAAGAACAGTGGAGTGGGTAGCCGTTCCCTTCTCCAGGGGATCTTCCTGACTCAGCGATGGAACCCAGGTCTCCCACACTGCAGGAGGATTCTTTACCATCTGAGCCACCAGGGAAGCCCCCACCCCACCCCCCGAAAGAAAAAAAGCATAGCCACTGCCCAGCTTGACTTCCTTGGTGGCTCAGATGGTAAAGAATCTGCCTGCAGTGCAGGAGACCTGGGTTTGATCCCTGGGTCAGGAAGATCCCCTGCAGAAGGGCAGGGCACCCCACTCCAGTATTCTTGCCTGGAGAATCCCACAGACAGAGGAGCCTGGTGGCTACAGTCCACGGGGTCGCAAGGAGTCGGACACGACTGAGTGACTAACACAGCAGTTCCTTAAATACCCTTCCTCTTGTTCTTCCAGCTACTCAGGTTCAGTTCATTTACGTTTGGCTGGGCAGGGCCTCACTGTTGCAGCGAGCAGGAGCTACTCTTCCCTGCAGCGTGTGGGCTTCTCACGGCAATGGCTTCTTCTCTTGTCGCAGCACAGGCTCCAGGCTTGCAGGCTCAACAGTTGTGGAGCGTGTGTGACCTTCTTGGGCCAGGGATGGAACCCATGCCCCCTGCATTGGCGGGCAGATTCTTATCCACTGCACCGTCAGGGAAGTCCGTCAGGTGCAGCTGAAATGTCACCTGCCTAGAGACAGCTTCCCTGGCTGCAGTCTGCATTAGATCGCTGCCACCACCTCATGTTTCTGTCCTCTGGCAACAGCCGTGACTTACAGTGAGCCGGTGTGCCCGTTACCTTGTGACGGAGGGGTCTATCTTCCCACTGGAACCTGAGGACACAGAGACAAGCCCCGTGTCCATCTCGTTTATTTCTATACCTCCGGCGCCTTGCACAACAGCTGGCATGTGTCAAAAACAACTTTTTTTTTTTTAATGAATGAGTAGACACTTATGAGTTGCAAGAGCAGAGTCTTTGCAGTCAGTATCCCTGGATGGAATTCTGGTTCAGCTGTGAGTCACTGTCACTCTCTTCTCATCTGTGAAATGGGTGTAAAAGTCCTCCCCGGGGGCCCCAGGCTGCTATGCAGGTAAATGGGGAGAGCGTGTGCAAAGCCCCTGGCATGATTCCCAACACAAAGCAGGCCCTTGTTAGCCGTGTGTTAGGTATAGAATGCTCGAATAAAAGCAGAACAGTCAACTCCCTGCATGTGTCGTGTGGAGGCTGAACTCGGGGAGAAAGAAGATGGAGTTGGGGTGCAGGGGAGGCTCTCTGGAATGAAGGAATGGAGAAGGTGCTTTCACGAACAGACTCTTGGTCACCCAGGCAGCCTTTGCTTCTTCTCTTAAAAAAGAAAAATTATTTATTTTTGGCCGTGCTGGGTCTTCGCTGCTGTGCAGTCTTTCTCTAACTGCGGCGAGTGGGGGCTACTCTCCAGCTGTGGTGTGGGTGCCTCTCACTGCAGCTGTTTCTCTCGTTGCACACAGCCCAGGCGCCAGGGTGCTCGGGCTTCAGTAGTTCTGACACACGGGCTTGGCTACCCCAAGGCATATAGGATCTTCCCAGACCTGGGATCGAATCGATATCCCCTGCTTTGCAAGGCGGATTCTTAACCACTGGACCACCAGGGAAGTCTCTGTGTGTGTTGTTCTGAGGGTGAACTCTGGGGGAGGGAAGAAGAGGGATTTGGGGTGCGGAGGAAGGCTCTGGAATGAAGGGACGGAGGATGTGTGCTCATGAAAACAGCCCTGGTCACCCAGGCAACCTCTGTGTCTCCCTCTCTTAACGATCCTAGGCCTTCCCCACCCTCCAAGACTGGATCCTAGCTCCCTCCCGCCAAAATCATGGTCCTGGCTGGCTGGCTGGCTGGCGGCAGCCATGCAGGAAGCGAAAGTGGGCAGCGAGGCGTCCACAATAAATAGCTCAGGCCCCGGGCTCTGAGACCCAAGAGTGTCTGCAGAAGGAATGTGGTTCCGGGCCTTTGCTTTGCAACTACATCCTCAGATCAGACTTGGGGTTGCAAAGGAACCTGGATCATTTCCACCTCTGGACGTGTGAAGGGCGAGGGCCACAAGCAGGACGTAGTAAAGCATCTTCTCCTGCTCATAAGCAGCTGTCGGGCTGAGGCTGGGAGGCAGCACTTGGGCCGTTTGCTGGCGGTTTTCTCGAGGTTGTAGAGTCCTTAGCACCTCCTGTTCTCGGTGATGGCCGCAAGCACTGGTTTCTTAGGCTGTTGGAAAAGCCCCACCAACTATCTATCCAGTTACCCCAGATTTGCAAGCTCAGGTGGGCTTTTCAGGGCACCAAAGGATCCATGTCCAGTCCCAGCTTGCCCCATCAGACCTCCTGGCATTTACCTGGTGGGTCTCTCCTGTCTGCAGTGATGTAATGATGGTGCCCAACTGCAGAAATATTCTGGGGCCAGCTCCCATAAAGAGGTCCCCCTTCTCCAGTAAAGCTGAATGGATTAACGATTACATGAATGAATGAGTATGGTGAATATAGTCTCAGATCCACAGGAGGACAGTGTGAGGTCCTGGAACGAGGCTTCCTGAGATCACATCCTGGGGCCAAGATTAGCTGCGTGACCATGGACTAGTCACTCAACTTCTCTGAGTCTCAGTTGCCTCATCTGCGGAATAAAATAATAACAGTGCCCACCATCGAGGCTGTTGTGAGGAGCCCGTGAGGTAATGCCAATACCTGATTCTCTGCCGGATCCTAATAAAGGTGAGCGTCTTCGTCATCCAGGCCACGAGTCTCGGTATCTTTATACCGCATGCCCTGCTCATATGTAGAACCTAATTTTGCTTAGATCTGACCTCATCTTTTTTTTTCACACACTGGACTTGGCTGATCTAGCCACACTGCTGAGTAACTTGGGATCAGAGACAATGTGTGGGAGACGGAACAAAAGTTAAGACACTGCAGGTGGGACGCGTCTGGGAGAGACACATTTTCCGTTTGAGGAAACAGGAGACTATGTGGAGAGAGACCACTCAGTGCCAAAAGGAGCCTGGGCTGAATTAGACCTCTTGACTTAATTACCAATTAAAACATTAACCACGGCAGCATGGGCGACAGCTTGCAACCCCGTCGCTATGAAACTTCACGCCAGAGACTGCAGGGCCCCACTTTAAAAATAAGAGCCTGCCTGGGTGGCCGTGCTCTCAGGGAAAATCATTGCCATGTGTTTCCCAAAGTCACCTCTCCTGCCCCTTTATTTACAGTCCCTAGGAGATCTGACAGATCATTAAAGTCCAATAGGAGGGGAAAAGGAAGAAGATAATTGCTCTCACAACCAGCCTCACCACTGGGGGACCCAACAGGGGTTGGGGCAGAAGCTGGAGCTCAAAGTACTGTGAAATATGCAGCGTCATAACACAGCCTGTCCCCAGGCACGAGCCTTCTGCAGTGAGAAAACTGGCGCTGAGTGAACTTCTGTGTCCCCAGAGAGATGCATGCAAAGCACTTTGTGGCTTGTACACCATTTCCACACTCCTCTGTACCTCAAACATCCGTGCACACAACTGGGTGCCGAGGCTCAGAGGGGTGACGTGAGGTTCTCAAGGTAAGCAGAGGGGTGCAGTTCAGCTGGGCGTGGGGCTGGAGGAAATCGTCTGTGCTTCTCAAGACCAGGGGCCTGCCATCCCCTCTCTTCCAGAACAAACCCAGGTCCATGTTCGAGACACTGTGGCCTGACATCTGGTTTAGAACATGACACCCCAGGAAAACAGCGTAGTGTGGTGATGAACAGAGGGCTGTGGCCTCGGTTTTTGTACCTGGTGAAAGTGGAAGCATTACCCGCTCAGTCCTGTCTGACTCTCTGCGACCCCACGGACTGTTGCCTGTCAGGCTCCTCTGTCCATGGGAATTCTCCAGGCAAGAATACTAGAGTGGGTTACCATTCCCTTCTCCAGGGGATCTTCCTACTCCAGGGACCAAAGCCGGGTCTCCTGCATTGCAGGCGGATTCTTCACCTTCTGAGCCACCAGGGAAGCCCCTTGACGCTGCTGCTGCTGCTAAGTCGCTTCAGTCGTGTCCGACTCTGTGCGACCCCATAGACGGCAGCCCACCAGGCTTCCCTGTCCCTGGGATTCTCCAGGCAAGAACACTGGAGTGGGTTGCCACTTCCTTCTCCAATGCATGAAAGTGAAAAGTGAAAGGGAAGTCACTCAGTCGTGTCCGACTCTTCTCAACCCCATGGACTGCAGCCCACCAGGCTCCTCCATTCATGGGACTTTCCAGGCAAGAGTACTGTGGTGGGTTGCCATTGCCTTCTCCAGGGAAGCCCTTTAGAGGAAGGCAATTCTAGACAGACCCAGACATTTGGAAAGCATAAAAGGAAGAGGAGAATTTGAGGAACAGAGTATGTGAAAAATGGTTGGAGTGCCAGGAGGTTATTCTGGTCAATCCAGATTAAGTTTTCTGTGCTTCTCCAGATGTGGATGTGTGTAGGGGCTGGGGGGATGGGGGAGACTCACTGGTTTGCTCCTGGTCACTGAAATGGCTTGGAAGGCAACTGAAATCAGGCTGGATGCCACAGTAGTGAGGACTTTAGATAAGGGTGATGACCTGTCTAATGAACAAGCGAAGAGCTGACTCATTAAAAAAGAACCCGATGCTTGGAAAGATTGAAGGCAGGAGGAGAAGGGGGTGACAGAGGATGAGATGATTGGATGGCTTCACCGACTCAATGGACATGAGTTTGAGCAAGCTCTGGGAGACGGTGAAGGACAGGGGAGCCTGGCGTGCTGCGGTCCACGGGGTCAGAAAGAGCTGGACGCAGCTTATGGACTGAACAACGACGACAGTGAACACGGATATGGTGGCAAGGACGCTGACACCTCACACAGAGAAAGCTCAACTCTCCAGGGCTTCTGGGGCATCCACAAACAACTAAATGTTCTGTCTTTCTATCAGCGGAAGATCAGAACGCTGACCGGCCTCACGACCAGTGGCCGGCTGGCAAGGAAACCAAAGATTCTTCTCTTTACAAGTAAATAGCATGCAAATAAACAGCGCACTGTCTTAGAGTTATTTTTTTACACTGGGATCCATCACTTGTGTGTGCGTACATGCTTAGCCGCTCAGTTGTGTCCGATTCTTTGTGAGCCCATGGACTGTGGCCCCCCAGGCTCCTCTGTCCTTCAGATTCTCCAGGGAAGAACACTGGTCCATTACTTACTAGTTGGCAAATGCCGTTTGGCATGTCATTTAACCTCTTGGGCCTCATTTTTCTCCTCAATAACATGGGATAAATAGCTCCCACCTCTGGGATCCTCGAAAGGACTCAATGAGCGAATCCATGAAAAGAGGTGGACACGTGCTATTGCTGCCGTCATTATCATTCCTATCAGTTTCCTACTGCTGCTGTAACACATCACCACAGTGGTTTAAAACCACACAAGTTTATTCTCTTCAAGTTCCGGAGGTGGGAAGTCTGAGATGAACCTTACACGGCTGAAACCTAGGCATCAGCAGTGTTGTACTGGAGGCTCTAGAGGAGGACTCAGTTCCTTATCTCTTCTAGCTTCTAGAGGTTGCCTGCATTCCTCGGCAGGAGTCCCGTCCTCCCCCTTCAAAGCCCATGGTGCAGTGACTTCAGATCTCTCTCACTGATTCTGACCTTTCTGCCTCCCTCTTACATAAAACACCCTTGTGACTGTTGTGGTTGTTCAGTCACTCAGTCGTGTCCGGCTCTTTGTGACCCCGTGGACTGCAGCACGCCAGGCTGCCCAGTCCTTCATCACCTCCCAGAGTTTGCTCAAACTCATGTCCACTGAGTCAGTGATGCCATCCAACCATCTCATGCTCTGTCGCCCCTTCTCCTCCTGCCCTCACTCTTGTCCAGCATCAGGGTCTTCATAAATCAGCTCCTCGAATCAGGTGGCCAAAGTACTGGAGCTTCAACCTCAGCATCAGTCCTTCCAGTGAATATTCAGGGTTGATTTCCTTTAGGATTAACTGATTTGATCTCCTGCATTCCATTGGACTTACTTAGATAACCTCATCTCAAAATCTT
Source organism: Tragelaphus eurycerus (assembly GCA_935064755.1). Taxonomy (NCBI): domain Eukaryota; kingdom Metazoa; phylum Chordata; class Mammalia; order Artiodactyla; family Bovidae; genus Tragelaphus; species Tragelaphus eurycerus. The sequence goes on along the minus strand of CAKXYN010000001.1, from coordinate 75,945,690 downwards.
TAATCACACATGCAAATTCCCTTTTGCATGTAAGGTAACATAATAACAGGTTCTGGGGATTAGAAGATGGACATCTAGGGGCTGTCATTAGTCTGAATAGCACAGTCATTAATATTTTTATCGACTAGCTCATGTACTTCATCTAATTTTCACTGAGCCCCATGTAGTAAGTACTATTTTATTCCCATTTGGAAACTGAAGCACAGAGAAAGTAATTTTCTTAAGGTCACACAGCTAATAAGTGGTAAAGGAGTGATATCAACCAAGGAAGTTGACTTCTGGAGTTCCTGTTCTTACCAGCTGATATACGTGTGTGTGTTAGTCACTCAGCAGCGTCCAACTCTCTGTGACCCCATGGACTGCAGCTTGTCATGTTCCTCTGTTCCTGGAATTCTCCAGACAGGAATATTGGAGTGGGTTGCCATTTCCTTCTTCAGCTGAAATATGTAAAGTGACACAAAGTAAGCAGTGTATCAACATTCAGTTCAGTTCAGTCACTCAGTCGTGTCCGACTCTTTGAGACCCCATGAATCGCAGCAGCTGTTATTACTGTTGTTATTTCTACTAGAATTAATATGCTAATCTTTAGCTCATATGACTTCCGTAAGATTTTAAATAAATTAACCTGTGAGATGCACCAAGCAGTGCCTGGCGAACGGCAGGTCTTCAGAGGGTGTTTAGATCTTTCCAGGCCTACTAAAGTTTCTTTCTTTTCACCAGGAAGATAATCAGGTCAGTTCACTCCGCCCTTCCCAAGATGGCGCCTTCGCCACACCCAATCCGCCCCACTCAAGATGGCGTCGATGGCCCGGCAGGGCTTATGTTGACCTTCTCAAGATGGCACTAAACACTAGCCCTATTACCCTCTGCCTTTTTCAAGATGGACGTAGCAATTAGCTTCACTTCTGGGTACCCTCTGACCGTCTCAACATGGTGAAGGACACGTTACTCGCTACACACTGACCTTCTCAAGATGGCGCCGGAGCCATAAATAGCGGCGCTCTGCTGGGGCGACTTCCGGTTCCAGCGGAAGGCGGTGTAAGAGGCCGTCCTGGCCCCTTGAGACACACACCTCAGGACACTCCGGGGCGAACATGGACCGGAGGAAGAAGCCTCTGGACGTCACGGCGTCCTCGGTGAGTACGGGGATAGAACGGGCTCCGCGTCTCCTCGCCTCCGCAGGATAGGAATCTCGACCTAGCTTGTTTCTTCTCTCGGGGGCCCAGACTTGATCTGTCCTCAGAGAGGACCCCTGACCTGGCTTTTCTCTGGGAAAAAAAGGAGGAGCGTGCTTTCTTCCTTAGGGGGAGCGGGCCCACTTTGTCACTAATAGAACTCTGGGTTTAGCGTCTCCCCTCTGGCCGGGTGCCGGGCCCAGGCTCTCCCCTCAGACGCCGTCCTGAGCCTGCTGTCTTTTCCGGGTTAGGACTGTCCCTGCCTCGCCTCCGCGCCGACAGGCCAGGCCTCCTTGGCAGCCTCGTCTCCGTGACTGTCGGAGGGGGACCCCGGCCTCTGCGAGCTGTGCAGACACGTTCCCCTTGAGCTCAGGGACCAGCACTGTGCCCCTCACCCCCCGGAACATTAGTGTGACCGAGAGGCCCAGCGTCCCCCGGCAGGAGCACGGCTAAACAGTTGTCAGTACACCCGTAGGATGCGCTGCCCCGGAGCTGTAAGGCCTAACAGGATGTAAGCGCTTTTGTTAATTTAGTTACTTCTTGAGAGTCCCCTGCACTGCGAGGAGATCCAACTGGTCCATCCCAAAGGAAATCAGTTCTGAATATTCATTGGAAGGACTGATGCTGAAGCTCCAATCCTGTGGCCACCTGATGAAGAACCGACTCACTGGAAAAGACCCTGATGCTGGGAAAGATTGAAGGCAGGAGGAGAAGGGGGTGACAGAGGATGAGATGGCTGGATGGCATCACCGACTCAATGGGCATGAGTTTGAGCAAGCTCGGGGAGTTGGTGATGGACAGGGAAGCCTGGCGTGCTGCAGTCCATGGGGTCGCAAAGAGTGGGACGCGACTGAGCGACTGAGCTGAACTGAGGAAGAAAACCACTTCTCAGTACTTGTTTGTGCCAGCACTTTATATGCACAATGTCCCTGCGCTCTACTGACTGCATTAGGAGGCAGGCACTAGTAATATGCCCCCTTTATAGATAATGCCACTGAGGCTCAGAAAATGAAGTGGATTTCTCCAGCTCACATACAGAGTTCTTAATGGTACAACTGGGCTCACTCAGTCTGGTTGACTCCATGGCAGTACTGGAGTCAATCCTCAGCAGATTGCCTAACCTTTGGCTTAATCTTGGATTTACCGCAGAATGTTGGGGTGCAAGGGATATGAAGGAAATATCCCAATATTTGAGCCCCTTGCCCCCATCTCATACTGAAAATCAGTACTAGTTAATAATGTTTGAGGGCTTCCTGGGTGGCACTAGTGATAAGGAACCTGCTCACCAGTGCAGGAGACGGAAGAGATGGGGGTTCAACCCCTGGATCGGGAAGATCCCCTGGAGGAGGAGATGGGAACCCACTCCAGTACTCTTGCCTGGAGAATCCCATGGACAGAGAAGCCTGGAGAGCTACAGTCCATGGGGTTGCAAAGAGTTTCACATGACTGAAGTGACTTAGCACACACACATGACGTTTGAGGATTAGGAACCAAAAAACTATAAAATTAGTTATTTTTTCCTGATGGGTTAAAATTAGTAATAATAATTTGAATGCTATCTGGGAGCTGACAGTTCTCTGAGCATCTTCCTTTTAAAATTCAAAAGTATAGTAGGAAGATGTGCGACTAGAAATTTGATGTGGTTAAGGCTTAAAAGAAAAAGTTTTAAGTTTTAAATTTGTTTTTTAAAATTTAGAGTATTAGGTTCTGGGATAAACCAGCCCTTGACGTAACGTTATTAAAATCTGTGCCAAACCTATTTTTAAATACTTTCTTCCAAAATAGAAATCACTGAATGCAGTTATTTTGATTTCCCTTAAAAGTAAGTCTGTAACGCAGGGCTTTTTAAGTATTCAGTTTACAAATGCCTGTTTATATAAGCAGCTGTACTTTGATATTTAAAAAGGAAACTGCCATTATACCCTTTTGTGCAGAGTAGATAGTGATGATAGATCCAAGTTCCTGGCTTTTCTTGTTCTTAACCACAAGCTAAACTTGTTTCCAAAACTTGCTGAAACAAAATTTATTCAGTCTATTTTATTTCTAGCTGTTGAAATCTTGCCTGTCCTTTAAGGCTCATTTCAAAGCCATCTCTGGTCACTCTGGACAAAAGGAAATAATTCCTTTATGTGAATTTTTATGCCACTTAATTTCACTCTTAAAGTCACATATTACATCTGACTGGTGTTGTAAATTACATTTCTTACTAGATTGTAGGTTCTTTGAGGCAGGAGTATGTCTAATTCACATTTGTATTCTGCTGTTCAGTGTTAAGTGCCAGGCACGTACTAGGGTTCAGATTGTTGTTGCCCATCAAAGACGTTTTCCTGTAGAAATAATAAATGGTTGTGATGTTTAAGTGAAATTAAAAAAATTTTTTTTTTTTACTTTTACTACATGAAAAAGCCAAGTACAATGGCAGTCAGAGAGAAAGTGGTTAATGACGTTAGTTGAATCTGAATCTAGAAGATGCAGATCTCATTTGCTTTGCCTTATCATACTCTCTTGGCCCAGAGGAAAGCCTTGAAGTGTTGAAAATTAAATATGTTTACCACAGAGCTGGAATGAAATATGACTTGGATTTAGTTTGTACTAGACTCTACATTTAAACATTTAATTTTATATCCACTTTTGTCCATTTATAAGAGCTTGTGATCTTGTTTTCAGAATTATAAAAACTTAGAAATCCAGCCACTCATTATAGTTAATTGTTGTTTTTTTTTTTTTTTTTTTTTTTGCTTATTGGCTTTATTCTAGTTGGTTGACCTTAAGGCTGAACTCTTCCGAAAACAAGAAGAATTCAAACAAGAAAAACTTCTAAAAGATGCTGGAGTTTTGGGAAAACCAAAACCAACCAACAAGGTAAAAATAAAATCTAATTATCTCCATTGACCCCAAACATAGGGGAATTAAACCATAATTAGGTTTTTTGAAAGTGTCCAGGATATCTGCTACCTATAAATCCTTGTCTTGTATTTGAACATCTACATAAAATATTTCAAATATTGAAATAGAAATTAGTAAGATTCAAAAGCACATTATAATGCTCTAATTCTTCAGTATGTGAGTATTTTTCCAATTTTATAAGTAATGGTATCTATTATTTGTATTACTAAATCTTACATATTTTTCATTAAAGTCTTGAATTAGGTTGTAATCATTCAGGAGATTTTAAAAAGTAACTGCAATTGTATAAAGAAATTTTTAAATGTAATTTATGGTTTTTTTTTTTCCCAGCTCCAGCTTTGCTATGTATAGTTTATTTGCAGGACATAACTTGGCTGTCAGAGGTCCAGTTATTTCCATTGAGTCACAAGATCTAATTATCTTTTTTCCCCTTTCTGATGTACAAGTAGAGATTTTTTGGAGTCAGTTGGTGATTCTGTGTTTTTTAAATTCTTCTCCAGAAACCAAATATCTGGAGCAAACAGAATGCAGGAGTTTCTAATCGAGCTGAAAAGGATGCTGAACAGAAGATTGAAGAACAGAAGACTTTGGACAAAGCGAGGTGAAGTTACTCTCTAATAAATGGAGCTACCTTTGTGGCTCCCTGAGCAAAGAAGTGAAAGTTCACCTTTATTTGATTTACAATTTTAATTTTTATCATCCTTCTATCCTTCAGATACTCTATTATCTGAAAATAATATAATTTGTAGACATATTTATAATCTTATAAGAAAATAAGACATAGCCTCAGTTTAAAAGATGAAACAGTCCCCCTGTGAGCCCCTGTTAGGCACCGAGATTATCCACAAGTGTTTAAGAAGCTCCCTATGTTGTGGTTCAGGGCTGCTAGGTGGTGTGCTATTGGTAATTAGAAGTGGAATTTTCTTCCCAACTGTTTAATATGAAAAGCTTCCAACCAGCAGAATATTTGAAACAGAATATTTGAAAACAGTGAACATTCTAATACTTTTCACCTAAATTCACCACTCAACATCTTTTAAAATTTGCTTTCTTCCCCTCCCTCTCTTGTGTGTGTAGAGAAACTTATATTTCAGCATATATCTTTTGTATGATACTATTTTACTAGTGGCATATTTCTGGGATATGGCAGCAGTACTGTGGTTATGCAGGAATAGGGATATTTTCCTGCGTAAACCACAATACCGCTGTCATATCCCAGAAATTTGCCACTGATAAAGTAGTATCATTTGGTCCATATTCATATTTCACCAGTTATCCTAGTACAGATACATCCTTTATTGTTTTTTAAAACGTTTAATTAAAGAGTACGCATTGCATGTAGTTGTCATATCTCTTTAGTCTCTTTGAATAGAAAACAGTTCCTTTGCCTCTTTACATTTTTCTTTACTTGTGGCTGCCCTGAGTCTTTGTTGCAGCGTGCAGACTTTCTCTAGTTTCAGCGAGTAGGGGCTGCTCTCTAGTTGTAGTGTAAAGGGTTCTCATTGTGGTGACTCTCTTGTTCTAGAGCACGGGCTCTAGGCACAGGAAGCTACACGTGGACTCAATAATTGTGGCACATGAGCTTGTTTGCCGTGTGGCATGTGGGATCCTAGTTCACAGGTCAGCGACAGAGCCTGTGCTCCCGACATTGGCAGGCGGATTCTCAACCACGGGGCCACCAGGGAAGTCCCTCCCTTGCCTTTTTGTTGTCTGTTACACCATTGACATCATTTGAAAGGTCCAGGCCAATTGTTTCTGCGGTGTCCCACAGTCTGATTAGAGTCAGACTTAATTACCAATGATTATTAGACTATCTAGGTGATGATATGTCCTCCTGTTGAGTCACATCAGGAGGTTCATGATGTCAGCTTAAGTCATTATTGGTGATGATAAGTTTGATCACTCAGTTAAGGTAGATCTGCTGTAGTTTTCCACTGATAAGATGCTCTTCCTCAATTGAAATTAATAATAATCTAAGGAGGGAAACTGAGGCTGTGTGAATATTGTGTTCACCAGTGTGTTTTCATGTGATGATTATGTCATCGCTGAGTCAGTTAGTACACTGATGATGATTTCAAAAGTAGAATTTTCTAAATCTGTCATTCCGTGTGTATTATTTTTTCATTCAGTTTACTAGCTGGCGTTCTGTAAAGAAGAGCTCTTCCCTTGTTTGCACTAGTGCCCTGGATTCAGAATCCCAGGTATTAATCTCTGGCGTGACTGCCATGTGTGTGTTTAGATCCGTTGCATAATAAAAAGTTGGCAGTTGAAAATAGTGCTTGCTCAGACTGCTTGACTCTTCTGAGTCTGAGAGTAAAGGGCAGAATATTAGCCCATTTGGGGATTATTTTCTTAGCATTTGCTCTATCCCCAACATGCTGGAGGCTTTACTTAAAGACATGTTCACTGTTGAGACATTTTTCTCACTATTCTACATTATGCTTAGAATTTTAATTTTGTTGAAAGATACTGTAACTTTTTTATGCTTTATATGTGTATTTTATTAAGGTGTAATTGAAACATAACATTATATTAGTTTCAGATGTACAACAGAGTAACTCAATATTTGTATCTATTGTGAAGTGCCCACCACAGTCAGTTCAGTTCAGTTCAGTTGCTCAATCGTGTTCGACTCTTTGCGACCCCATGAATCGTAGCACGCCAGGCCTCCCTGTCCATCACCAACTCCTGGAGGTCACTCAGACTCACATCCATCGAGTCAGTGATGCCATCCAGCCATCTCATCCTCTGTTGTCCCCTTCTCCTCCTGCCCCCAACCCCTCCCAGCATCAGAGTCTTTTCCAATGAGTCAACTCTTCGCATGAGGTGGCCAAAGGACTGGAGTTTCAGCTTTAGCATCATTCCTTCCAAAGAAATCCCAGGGCTGATCTCCTTCAGAATGGACTGGTTGGATCTCCTTGCAGTCCAAGGGACTCTCAAGAGTCTTCTCCAACACCACAGTTCAAAAGCATCAATTCTTTGGCGCTCAGCCTTCTTCACAGTCCAACTCTCACATCCATACATGACCACAGGAAAAACCATAGCCTTGACTAGATGGACCATTGTTGGCAAAGTAATGTCTCTGCTTTTGAATATGCTATCTAGGTTGGTCATAACTTTCCTTCCAAGGAGTAAGCGTCTTTTAATTTCATGGCTGCTGTCACCATCTGCAGTGATTTTGGAGCCCCCAAAAATAAAGTCTGACACTGTTTCCACTGTTTCCCCATCTATTTCCCATGAAGTGATGGGACCAGATGCCCTGATCTTAGTTTTCTGAATGTTGAGCTTTAAGCCAACTTTTTCACTCTCCTTTTTCACTTTCATCAAGAGGCTTTTTAGTTCCTCTTCACTTTCTGCCATAAGGGTGGTGTCATCTGCATATCTGAGTTTATTGATATTTCTCCTGGCAATCTTTATTCCAGCTTGTGCTTCTTCCAGCCCAGCCTTTCTCATGATGTATAGATCTAATAATTAACTAACATCTATCACCACACAGTTCGATCCCTGTGTCAGGAAGATCCCCTGGAGAAGGGAATGGCAACCCATTCCAGTATTCTTGCCTGGAGAATCCCATGAACCGAGGAGCCTGGCAGGCTCCAGCCCGTGGGATCACAATGAGTCGGACATGACTGAACGACTAACATTTACTTGACTAGGAACGTTTGAGGTCTACTCTTTTAACAGACTTCCGGTATGCAATACAGTATTAACTGTAGTCATTATGCTGGACATTGCATCCTCATTCCTAACATATTTTATAACTGGAAGTTTGTACATTTTGACCCATTTCATCCATTTCCTCCCCATCCTCCTGCTGCCTCTGGCAACTGGTCACCATATCTACAAACTTATTTACTTTTTTTTTTTTTTTGGCCACACTGTGTGGCATGCAGGATCTTAGTTCTCTGGACAGCCACTTATACAAGGGTGAACCCATGCCTTCAGTGGACGCTCAGAGTCTTAGCTTCTGGATCACCAGGGAAGTTCCCATATGGTAGTTGCGTTTATTTTGTGTGGAATCTCATACTCTTTCTCCTTAGTGGCTGCCCCAGTTTACGTCCCCACCTACACTGCATGAAGATTCCTTTCCCCACATCCTCACCAGCCGACCCTGGTTCTTATCTTTTTGTAGCAGCTGTTCTGTCAGATGTGAGGGGACATCTCACTGTGGTTTTAGTCTCCGTTCCCCTCATGAGTAGTGATGCTGAGCACCTTTTCATGTACCTGTTGTCCATCTGTACGTCTCTGACAAGATGTTTATTCAGGTCGTTTTTTAAAGTCGCACTGTTTGGTTTTCTTTACAATGCACAACTTGAGTTGTAAGTTCTTTATTTTGGATATTAAGCCTATGGCAGACATACGATTTGCAAATATTTTCTCGCATTCGGTAATACGTTGCCTTTTCGTTGTGGTGATGGTCTCCTTTGCTCTGCAGGAGCTTTTTAGTTTGATAGAGTCCCTCTTGTTTATTTTTGATTTTGTTGCCTTTCCTTTTGTTGTCAGATCCGGAAAAATCATTGCCGCACTGATGTCAGGAATGTGTTGCCTGTGTTTTCTTCTAGGCGTTTTGTGGTTCTACTGTGAATTTTTAATTCAGATGTGTAATACAGTTTTTTAGGTTCATCGTTTTGCATGTGGCTGTCCAGTTTTCCCAACACCACTTATTCACGAGACCGCTCTTTCCCCATTGCATATTCTTGGCTCTTTTGTTGTAAATTAATTGACCACATGTGTATGGGTTTGTCTCTGGGCTGTCTTTCCATTCCGCTGATCTGTGTGTCTGTTTTTATGCCAGTCCCATACTATTTTGATTACTATGGCTTTGTATTGGATTGCCCGAAACGTTCATTTGAGTTTCTCCATAACATCTTATGCCCTATTAGTTAACATCATACTCACCATTAGAAATGAAATTTTCTGCTGTGATAAAGTACGATCCTTCACAAGCAAACGCTCAGATGACTTCTTTGGTGCTCTTTATCATCATAAGTATTTCTAGAATAAAAGAATTGTCAGCTCTTAGCCACTAAAGAATAAATGTCACTACAATTAACATGAGCAGAGAGGCTGCTGAATTGAAATGCCAGGGTTGATGTTTGTTTTTTATTAGCTCTCTGTCATGAATAATTTATCTATGTCCTGTATGAAACAGGCATTATCATATTTTTAACAGACTTCTAAGAGGTTGGTCTCTACCTCCCTTAGAGAGACCTAATTAGCCAAGGGGAGACCAGGGACCCTTGTGTAAAACCAGTGATAGACAGTTACTGTGGAATTTGGTGATCCGTAACAGAAAATGTTTTTGTTTCGATACCTCTCTTTTTTTGGTATTTAATTTGTTGCATTTGGCATTTAAATTAAATTAGAATCTTCATTCATTCATGTATTCATTCCTCAAATACTGACTGAACATCTGCTATGCACCAGGCATTGTTTTTGGTCCTTTGGTACAGTCGTGAATGAAAGAAACATGGACCAGGCTTTATGTTTAGCTGGCAGAGCAGACCTGGCTGAGTCTGAGGGTCCTCTAAGGGTGGGGACTCAGCTCTAGTCATCAGGCTGGGCCCCTTGGGCAGATTGTAGCAGTAAGGCTGGGGAGGGCAGTTTTACCAGGAGTGGCAGTGATAAGACCCTTTTTATACTTGTCTTTTTTTTTTCTCCTAGGGAGAAATTGGAAGAAAAGGCCAAATTATATGAAAAAATGACTAAAGGAGACTTTATAGGTAAATATAATTATTTATGCATCTTCATTTTCTGTAATACATGCAATTCTGTGGTATTTCTTGTATTAAATAATTATGAGAATAGGGAGAAACTTAAATAGATTTGACTTTCTGTGTCAGCATCTTCCTAACCCAGGAATCAAACTGGGGTCTCCTGCATTGCCGGCGGGTTCTTTACCAGCTGAGCTCCCGGGGAAGGCCTGCGTGTCAGCACAGAGATAAGAAAATCAGCAGTAGTTCTTTATTTGCCCCGTGGGCGCTGGGCCTGTTAGGCACTATAGAGGGACAAGTCAGTACAGTGTTAGCCAGCTTCTCTGCCTCTGCCCTCAACAGAGGCATCACCAGTGGAGGAAAATGGCACAGAAGAAGACAAGTTTAGGGAAAAAGGTCTAAATAGGCCATGATTACAAACAGTTATGGCTGTGTTTAAGGAAAAACAACCTGAGGGGAATTATGGTTACATCAGAGTACTGGAGTTACCATTCCTTTTCCCCTGTTTTTTTTCCTCTGTGTTTAATTTTATTCTTTGAAGTGCTTATAGTTGCTTTTGTAATTTATTTTTTAAAAAGTAAAATATTTTTTACTGTGCTGTACAGCATGCAGGGTCTTATTTACCTGGCCAGGGATTGAACCCATACCCTCTGCAGTGGAAGCTCAGAGCCTTAACCACTCTGCTGCCTGGGAAGCCGGGTATAGTTGCTTCTAAGATAATAATTAAAAGATCCTCCTTCCTCATACCTGTCTCACAAAAAGCAAACCCAACCTAGAGTTCAACGACAGTGAAAGAGATTTTACAAGGCAGTGCAACTGTTACTACCTTTAAAAGGCATATGTGGAAGTCTTTAGGGAGAAGGTGGCTCTGATGGGGGTCTTAAAGGTTTTGGAGAACTGGAGAAGGGCTTCTGCAGCGGGGAATGGGGAGAGCAGAGGGAGGAGAGGCCCACAGCTGGCTGGGCTGACTTGTGGGGCTAGGGCTGAGGGCCAGGCAGGGGGTGCAGCAGGAGAGGAGGGGCTGGACCCTGATCACAGCTGCCCAGACAGCAGAGCCATGTTCCTGTGTGCTGGGAGCCCAGCAGGGCCAAGCTGGGTACTCACAAAGCTGAGGGCTCTGGGGGAGGCCCTGCCTTCCCCCTGAAGAAGCATCAGGTGTCAGCCAGCCAGGAGGCCTCACTGTTTTGTGGTCTTATTTAACTCAGCTCTGGGAAAATGTATGTCTTTCCCAGTTGAATTATGTATTCTTGTGGCTAAAAATATAGTCTTTTTTCATTTGATTAAAACTTTACTTACATTGTTAATATAGAATCAAGACAAAGGAGTGTGTGGGCATGGAGATTCGGTTCTGTCCATACCGTCAGGCACACCTCCTGATGGGCTTCTTGGGCAAGTTTTGGGGCGTCAGTTATTTTCCACTGTACAGTGAGGGTAACATCAACCCCTGGTAGTAGGGAACCTACCATCTATTCCTTAGAGCTTAAATCCTGCAGAGTGAAACTTGATGCATACGTCATTCATGAGTGCATCCGCTATCCTGTGTTAAATTAGAATCATGGATCACTATTTAATTTTCAGTGTAGGTTTCAGCTCAAGTAGATAAGGCCTGCAGATAGATGGCACGTTAGACATTTCTGTATGCCCTGCAGATCCTGGCCCCAGGCCTCACCTGAAGGTGGTGGTCATGGATTGAAAAGAATTCAGATGACTTCTTTTACCTGTGTTAGGACCCTTCAGACACTTGGCATTCCATAGCAGTGTGCCCAGGGTTATGGGATACGACCCACGTGGTTAGAGATGGGGAATCACTGAGTCACAAAGGCTTACTGAGCAATGCTGTTCCGCCTCTGTGTTATCTGATTGGCTAGATGAGTCTGTTGAAGTTAAGATACTTTTATCTTCTAGTCTTGTTACTGATGAGGCAACAGAAAACTGCAGGCTTTTAAAGACTTTTTTATGTGGTATGTGTGTCCCGTGGCCTGTCTACAGCTTCTCTGTCAGGCCCCCAGGAGCCTCTGTGCCTTTTGAGCTTTTAGGGGGCAGGTGGAGACCTCGACTGGTGAACTGTCAGGGGGTGTAGCCGCCCAGTGGTGACTGTGACTGCTTCATTCAGTTCCATGCATCTGAAAATTGATTTTTGTGTCGTAGATGAAGAAGTGGAGGATATGTACCTTGTGGATTTCACACAGAAGATGATAGACAAACACAAAGAAATGGAAGCGATTGGCACCAGTAGAGGTTACAGAAAGACCGAAGAAAGAGACGATGACGAAGGAGCTCTTTCTGAAAAAGATATTCCTCCGCCCCAGGATCCCAGTGAAGAATGGTTGGTGATATTATGCCATTTGGTCATGTTAATGTTGTCAGACTTGGGTTTACTTTTTGAGAGCCATGTTATTTTGCTGTTATCAAGCCATTTCTCTCTAGTCTTTCTTTAGAGACTCCACTGTAAGTAGGATTGCATTTATAGATGTAGACGTAGTAGCTGCTACTTAAAATAATTACAAATAGACTGTGTTCCTGCCACGTGCCAGGCACTGTGCCAGGCGTGGAGGCGTTGTTTCCCCTGTTTCATTGATGTGGAAGAGTTGTTTAGGCAGAAGAATGTTCCTTTCTACCCACTCTGCTGCCTTACCCAGGTCCTTATTCGGGCATCATGATGTAGATAGCATGAGCTCTGTTTCCAGTGAAAACAGGCAGGCAGAACTGATCTGGTGAGCCTTACCCTGGCTGTGGCATTTGCTGCCAGTATGGTTTAGGGTATGACGGACCTGTGTCTGGACAGCACGGGCTCCACCTTTAACTGGTGGTACGGTTGTGATCAGGTTCCTACCCTCTATTGGCTTCAGTTTCCTCATCTGCAAAACAGGGATGGTGATGCCTAGTAGGTGAATGATGGAGAAACCAAACTAGTCTTTTCTTTACAAAGAAACCGCAGAGGAAATGCCATGGTGATTTTTCTGTACCTGAGACGTTGTGTAGAAACTTGTTCAGAAGGGCTTGTGATTGTGTGCAGGTGCACTGATGCTGTGTTCCTGGGAGTAACCCTGCCTGACCCTTCCTGCCGGTGTGGAGCCCGCCCCTCCCCGCCGAAGGCTCAGATGTCCACATCATGGGAATGTTTTTTAGGAACTGCTTAGGGTTGTCAGCAGGACCTGTTGATCTTTTGTCAGCCATTCCCCCCGTGGGAAGGAGTCTTTTATGAGTGAAGAGAGCAGTCCCTGCTGCTCGGGAACGCAGAGAACGTGCATCTTCGTGCTGCAGAAGGGTCTTCTTACCAACCTTGTAAAACACTTCCATCTGAGGTGGGCTTAGTGGCCGTGTGCTTGCTGCAGCAGTCACAGAGGAGTGGGTGTGATGCCGTCCCTTTCGTCATACTTCTCCTCAGCATTTCTAGTCTAAATGGTCTCTCCCTCGTCTGGACTCTGATAGCACCTAAACACACTTCCTGCTCCTTCTGGTCTCGTTGTTTAGTCGCTAAGTTGTGTCTGACTCTTTGCAACCCTGCCCGCCAGACTCCTCTATCCATGAAATTTTCTAGGCAAGAATACTGGAGTGAGTTGTCATTTTCTCCTCCAGGGATCTTCCCAACCCAAAACTTGAACCCGCATCTCCTGCATCTCCTGCACTGGCAGCTGGATTCTTTACCGCTGAGTGACCTGAGAAGCCTGTATTGACACATAACTGGCCTCATTACCAGAGAGGGATTGAGGCAGACTTTTGCTACTTTTTAGATCCTGCCTGCTCTTTTTAGGAGCGTTTCAAGGGTATGTGCCCTAACTTCCCCCAGCATCCTGTGAAGGGGGCATGACTGAGCCCTCCTGTGTTCCCCTGTGGCCTCAGGTGATTGTTTCTCTGAGAGCTTGTGCATTGATTTTTGTTGTTGGCTGCTGTCCTGCCACTTCTCTTTCAACCAGATATGTATGTTTTGGAGGCCTTTTCCAGAGACAGAATAGCTTGTGATTGCTTTTCATAGCAGAAATCTCGTCTCCTTTGAAATTAATGTCTCCCCCTCTTATTAATGCCTCTGTGATTACAACCAATTTGTTACTGATTTGAAGACCTTGAAGGGCAATTGAAGGTGTCACGTGCCCCATAGGGTGAAGGAAGATGCACTGCAAGCAGTTCTGACACTTTTTTTTGTTTCTAAATTAGGTTCCAGAATTGTAACTGCTTGTAAAATCCTTTTGCAGTTAAGTTCCAGGTGGTGGAAAATCTTTCCACAAAAATACTGTAAATAATTACTCAGACATCTGGTTAGGTGGTTTTGGTTCTCCATTCATTGAAGGAAAAGAAGAAAAGGGAGAAACTGCTTTTTGCTGTTGGAGGTTTTATTTCTGTGGCCATCAGCTTTAGGACTGTAGTTGTGGATTCCCAAGCTCACCTTTTAAATCACAGGCTGACAGTTGCACTTGGCATGTCCAGCTGGAAAGAAAAGACTCACAAAACCACAAGCCACATGCGTGGGAATCTGACCTTGGGTTGGCCCAGCTGCAGTGCTGGCCCTTCTGTGCTTTCAGCCTCCTGCCAAAGAATCTGGGGCAGTCCCTACCTGTAATTTAAAACATTAAAAATCTTTTGCATCATAATGCAAATGAAATGTTATCCATGAAAACCTGCCCTTATTTCCTGTTGTGGGCATTGGAGTACTTCCCTGGCCTTGCTGGCTGCCTGGTTTCCCTGCCTGGTACATGAAACAAGGTGCTTACTGTGGGCACTGTGGCCACCTCATGCGGAGAGCTGACTCATTGGAAAAGACTGTGATGCTGGGAGGGATTGGGAGCAGGAGGAAAAGGGGACAACAGAGGATGAGATGGCTGGATCCATCACTGACTCGATGGACATGAGTCTGAGTGAACAACAGGAGATGGTGATGGACAGGGAGGCCTGGTGTGCTATGATTCATGGGGTCGCAAAGAGTCGGACACGACTGAGCGACTGAACTGAACTGAGGAAAGAGGAACAAGGGTAAAAGATGACAGACTGGCCCGCTGTTGAGGCGCTTTTGTAGTACAAAATGTGTGTTGCCTTGGCTTCCTCCTAGTTAAAAAGAGTCTTTCAGAATACTTGTATTTGGTTCAGTTCAGTCGTGTCCAACTCTGCAACCCTGTAGACTGCAGCACGCCAGGCCTCCCTGTCCATCACCAACTCCCGGAGTTTATTCAAACTCATGTCCATTGAGTCATTGATACCATTCAACCATCTAATGCTCTGTCATCCCATTCTCCTCCTGCCCTCAATCGTGCCCAGCATCAGGATCTTTTCCAGTGAGTCAGTTCTTCGCATCAGGTGGCAAAACACTAGAGTTTCAGCTTCAACATCAGTCCTTCCAGTGGATATTCAGGACTGATCTTTAGAATGGACTAGTTGGGTCTCCTTGCAGTCCAAGGGTCTCTCAAGAGTCTTCTCCAACACCACAGTTCAAAAGCATCAGTTCTTCAGCGGCCAGCTTTCTTTATAGTCCAACTCTCACATCCATACATGACTACTGGGAAAACCATATCCTTGACTAGACGGACCTTTGTCAGCAAAGTAATGTCTCTGCTTTTTAATATGCTGTCTAGGCTGGTCGTAGCTTTTCTTCCAAGGAGCAAGTTTCTTTTAATTTCATGGCTGCAGTCACCATTTGCAGTTATTTTGGAGCCCAAGAAATTAAAGTCTGTCACTGTTTCCCCATCTGTTGTTATCCCATCTATTTACCATGAAGTGATGGGACCGGGTGCCATGATCTTAGTTTTCTGAACGTTGAGTTTTAAGCCAACTTTTTCACTCTCCTCTTTCACTTTCATCAAGAAGCTCTTTAGTTCTTCTTTGCTTTCTGCCATAATGGTGGTGTCATCTGCATATCTGAGGTTATTGATATTTCTTCTATATTTCTATTAAATTTTTAATCCACTGGGAAGAATTGTATCAATTAGAAGAAACAAAGGAAACAAAAAACATCAAATTTGGGAAGACTATGAGAAGGTGAACAAATCTGGTACAGAGCATAGTTGTTATGATGCTGAGAGAATATTTGAAAATGTGTTCAGTTTAGTTGCTCAGTCGTGTCTGACTCTGCAACCCCACAAACTGCAGCGCACCAGGCCTCCCTGTCTATCACCAACTCTCAGAGTTCACCCAAACTCATGTCCATTCAGTCAGTGATGCCATCCAACCATCTCATCCTCTGTCGTCCCCTTCTCCTCCCGCCTTCCATCTTTCCCAGCATCAGGGTCTTTTCCAGTGAGTCAGGTCTTCGCATCAGGTGGCCAAAGGATTGGGAGTTTCAGCTTCAACATCAGTCCTTCCAGTGAACACCCAGGACTGATCTCTTTTAGGATGGACTGGTTGGATCTCCTTGCAAATGTGTAAACCAGGTTAAAGTAATTTCTGAGATACTGCAGCAGGGGTCTGTGTGGCGTTTTATCTTTGAGATCGGAGATACACATGATCAATCATTTTCTACGGTTTCTAAAACTAAGATTTAATCAAGGGTGCAATGAACCTATTATGTGTCAACGTTTAAGTTTGAAGAGCATGTTTCTACCAATGGTGGTGGTCAACCACCACCCTCGGGTTGAGAGTTTTTCTTGGTGATGTGTGTTATTCGCTCAGTCGTGTCCGCCTCTTTGTGAGCCTATGGACTGTAGCCGGCAGGTTCCTCTGTCCATGGGATTCTCCAGGCAAGAATACTGGAGTGGGTTGCCATGCCCTCCTCCAGGGGTTCTTCCCAACCCATGGATTGAACGTGGGTCTCCCACATTGCAGGTGGATTATTTATAGTTTGAGTTACCCAGGAAGCCCTTGGTGATGGGTTTGTGATGGAGCCTATTTTAACTTTTCATTGTGCACCAACTCCTTATCTTAGGGAACCGTGTGTTATGTACAGTTTTTCATGTCTTTTCACTTTTATTTCAGGGTGGATTATGTGGATTCTTTAGGGCGATCCCGGCGCTGTATGAGAAAGGATTTGCCACATCTGCTGGAAATGGATAAAAATCTTCAGGGGAGGCTGTAAGTGTGTGACACAGTGCTTTGCCCAGGTCTGACATGCAGACACAGGGATTGTTTTGTGAGCAAGGCTATTTTTAGTTTATTTTCTTTGGGGCTCAGCTGTAAGAATATTTTTTACTGTGTAAGAATGTTTGCAGAAAGCACTTTTCTGTGGTTAGCCTGCACATACACACATAGTCCACATTCAGAGAACACCTTGAATGGTTGATCATCCATACTAAAAGGAATGAGTTAGAGCCAGTCTGTTTACTTGGGAGGATGTCTGTCTACAGAGTAACGGAGAATGAGCCCAGAGTAAATGAACAAACCACTGCATAGAAAGTGCATTTAAGAACATAGATTTGGTTATCCCACAGCAGATAAAGTCATGGACCCAGACAAGGTGGGGGCAGGGAGGGAGGTTGCTTAACTCTTCTTTATACCTTTTTGCGTTTTGAAGTAAGCACTTATGGCTAGATTGTTTTCTGTGGCACCTGAAGAGGTGGTTTGCTAAAACATCACAGAATAAAACCCTTCTTCCCAAGGGCAGCTCTTGTGTGAGGTGTTGAGAGAAGCTCCACCTGGTCCGTGTCCAGGTAGGCCTGGGCCTGGCACAGGGAAGGAAGTGGGGAAGCCCTGAGCCCCCGCCTGGGTCACCAGGCCCTGCACGGGAGGCCCCCACTGAAGCTGAAGGCCCACAGTTCCTCTCCCTGCCTGGCCTGCCCCTTCCATTCAGCCCAAGGCCAGGCTGGGAAGGAAAGTGATGTGAGTGCTGAGGCAAGATTTTATTATGCTAATATAACAAGCTGCCTGCTTGGATTAAAGGAAGAAGGAAATAGTTTTTTGCAGTTTCCCAGTGGTATAATGAGTCAGAAACCTCCATAAGGAACTGTCCTCTTCACAACTAGAGTTATTCATCCATGACCCCAAATGCCTGAACTGAAGCATTGCTATGCTACAGCTTGTACCTAAGATGATTTTTGCTCTGTTCTCCTAGTTTCGTTAGTCCTGCAAATGAGAAAACCTTACTGTCTGAAGATATGAGAAAAGAACTCCAGCGCCAGCAATGGGAGGAAGAAGAGAGGGAGGCCCTGAGACGGCCAATGGGGCCCGTACATTATGAAGACATCCGTGAAAATGGTACAGTCATCTGCCAGATTTTTAAGTCATTTGTTTTTTCTTGAACATTTAAATGGCAGGTGGGAAAGGAAGTATTCACAAAGAAGCAGCTCTTCTGTATAAATAAATAATTCTACTTTTGGAGTTGAAAATAACTGTTCACTTTTTAGCCTAACAAAGGGTCTGTTAATCCAAGTGTGTGCCCCAAGAATAGTGGAGACAGCCTGTGACTAAAAAGTGAATGAATACTTGTTGCTTTTATCACTTGGCAAACAGAGTGAAAGAAACTTCGTTTTTTACCTGCTTCTTAAAAAAAAAAAGTATGGAAGACATCTCTGTGTTCCTTTCTGCTTTGGTAGACATTTGTCCTGA
Organism: Tragelaphus eurycerus; assembly: GCA_935064755.1. Classification (NCBI taxonomy): domain Eukaryota; kingdom Metazoa; phylum Chordata; class Mammalia; order Artiodactyla; family Bovidae; genus Tragelaphus; species Tragelaphus eurycerus. The sequence continues at coordinate 75,927,428 of CAKXYN010000001.1, read as the reverse complement.
ATCTAATTCACTGAGCAGGGAAATCTAATCTTTGGGGTAATTTTTACTTATTTCAGAGGCCTGCCTAGAAATTTGACGTAAATCTAATTCACTGAGAAGGGAAATCTAATCTTTGGGGGTAATCTCTGCCTATTCCAGAGGCCCGGCAACTTGGGGTTGGATACTTTGCTTTTGCCCGAGATAAAGAGTTGAGAAACAAGCAGATGAAAACCTTAGAAATGCTGCGTGAACAGGTACAGATTAAATTCAGTTGACTTGAAGGATTTGAACAGTTGGGTTTCTCATTGAATCATACTGTAAAAAAAAAATCTAGTAAAATTAATTAGAAATGTACATAGCTATTCAGAATTCAGACAGGTTTCAAAAAGATAATTGCCATATTATTTTGGTGTTTCAGACTTTAAGATTATAGTTGTTCAAAAGTAACCTGTGTGACTTTGATTTTTTAAATTTAGTTTCCAATATGGCACTTTGGAAGTGGCCTGGGTAAGAAAATGGAAAGTTATTAGAGGGGGATTAAGGAATTGGCAGAATTGGTTGGTTTCCTAAAATGTCAACTCTTCCGGAATGCTCTGTGAACTGAACTTCAGAAAATATCAAAGGGCTTGTATAAGAGGACTTACACAAGGATATTCATTTTGAACATTTTAACGGATGGCTTCGAAGAGGTGGCAGAAAAGTCAGTTTATTTTTAGAATAAAATTATTTCATCCTTCAACAGAAATATTGTGAATGGGGCTAATCATTTTCTAATTTTCTGTCCTATTCAGACAACAGATCAGAGAACAAAACGAGAAAATATAAAGGAAAAGAGAAAAGCCATATTAGAAGCAAGACTTGCCAAACTCCGACAGAAAAAGATGAAAAAATCAAAAGAAGATGGAGCAGAGGAAGAAAACAGAGGTACATCATGGCTGTGTTTCTAAATCTCAAAAGGAAATATTTTAGTTCCATTGACATCTCAGTAGTAGGAATGGCAGTGTAGAAATCAACCATCTAGTTTTATTTTCTGAGCAAGCAGTGCACCTCAGAGGTACATCCGGGAACAGGAACAGTTTTTATAACCAAAGTGGTGTGGAATTACACTCCCAAGAAAATACCAGGTTGTAGACAGGGATGTTAGCAGTACATTTTGTTGTTTCATACAATAGCACGCACGGTTCGGTAAGTGAGACTTAGAGGTAAAATGCTTAAAAGGTATCTTAGGATAAAATTTAGTTGTGCATGTACATATTTTAGGCCTATTTTCTTTGGCTGTGGCAGCCGTTTTTGTTGGTTATTATAATTGTGTTTTAAAGAAGACATGCATACAGAAAGATAGTAAATAATTTACAAATGTGGGTAGAGACAGCGTACCCAGGTAGAGATGTGGGGAGAGACAGCTTACCACATCTGTCTGTTACAGTGCTTGGAAACACTTGAGTACTGTGGTCAGACACGCTCACTGTGTGAGTTAACAGTCGTTTGGGCTGAATTGCTCAACAGACTGGCTCAAACCAGCTGGACGTCTGCTTCTCGAGTTTAACATTGCAGCGCTGGAGGGTGTCCAGGGCAGGTGGTAGCTCTGCCCCAGACGGTCCCCTCTTCTCCCGCTTCCTCCTGTCTTACTGCTTCTGCCGTTCACTCGAGGGTGGCTGTCACAGGCAGGGTCACTAGCTCCCCAGGACCTGTTCATGATTCAGCCCGGGGGAAGGAGGGGCGAGAACCAGCTATCTTTCTGGGAATGTGCATTAGGATTCACACACAACCTTCTCACTTACATCCCAATGGGGTGAATAGAAGCTTCTCCAGCTCTAACATAAGCCCATGCCATTTTTTAATTCTGGACTCACTTCAGTTTAGCTTTGGAAGGAGATTGAGACACTTAAAAATTGGAAGATGGTCCGTTTAGTTTTGTATAAATGCTGTCTTCCCATGACATGTTAAACTCTGTGTATTGTTTCTCTGTTTTTGCTCTACTCCTGAACATGTCATTTCCACAAGATGTGAAGTGCCTCCAGCGTTTTTTTAAAATATGGCCAGAGTTGAATAGCCTGCAGACTGTCACCAGGCTTCAGCTCTCTCGTCACCCTTGCTTTGCCTGAGACTCTTTCTTTGAGTAATTGAAGGGTTTCTGGTCCTTCGATTGTTGATCAGGGGAGGTGGGGTGTCATAGTGTCAGAGACTTTGAAATCCATCCAATCTGGGTTTGAATCCTGGCTCTTCACTATTTACCTTTGTAGCATTTCTGATGTTAATTTTCCTTATCTGTAAAATGGGGATAAAATGGAGTACCAACCCTGAGTTTGTTTAGGTTGTTAAAGAGCTAAGTGAATTACTGTGTACAAAGTACTTAGCCCACAACCCGGCATATAATAGGTGCTCGGTGAATACCAGGTATTGCTTGTACTCTCAGGATAAGTATGTTCTATTTAACTTTTTAAAGTAGTCGTAAGCTTTATTGTAATGAAGCCTTATTTTCTTTACAAAAATAGATGGAGATGTTATTGGGCCTTTGCCCCCAGAACCAGAGGTCACGCCAGCTCCTCGTACAGCTGCCCAGACTAGCAAAGTAGAAGTCATCGTTCAGGAGAGGAAAGATACCAGACCTGGGGTGCCACACGTCCGCGAGTGGGACAGAGGAAAAGGTGAGGGGTCGGTTCTCCCGGGCAGACTGTGATTCTGATTCAGGAGGGGAAGGATATCAGGCCCGGGGTGCCACACGTCCGGGAGTGGGACAGAGGAAAGGTGAGGGGTCGGTTCTCCCGGGCAGACTATGATTCTGATTCAGGAGGGGAAGGATATCAGGCCCGGGGTGCCACACGTCCAGGAGTGGGACAAAGGAAAGGTGAGGGGTCGGTTCTCCCGAGCAGACTGTGATTCTGGTGAGTCTTAGTGGTCCTGGGAAGCTTAAAGGATTCTCTAGGTCCAGGAATAACCAGGAGCACTAGAAAGTGTGATATAAAAGACCAGGGTCTGCAGGGCATTGTGCCTAAAGGATGAGGTATTTTAAAGACGCACTCGAGGGCAGGTTTCGGAAATTCCTGCTGCCCTCTTGTGGTTTTACAGCTTCGGGATAGTTTTTGTCTGGAATTGCTTTTTTAAAGTCTTGGGAAAGTTTGGTACTTTAATGTAGTCTGTGTTTTTAACAGTCTCTTTTATGCTCGCTTGAAAACAATCTGCATCCAGGTGTATTAACTTGAATTCACATATGGTTCCACTGCGTTATGTAGATTTTCCTTTAAGTTTTTTTCTGTAAAGACACCGTGGTACCTGCAGTGGCCTCTCTTTGGGAAAAGACTCTGGTTTATACTGTTTTGAAAACAGTCATTTCAGTGGTACATTCGCTTAAATTGTTGAAGCCTGTGAGATCCACGACTCAAGTGTAAGATGCAGATGGTGCATGGCTCTGGTTGGTGCCGCTGCTTGAGACAGGGCTCTAGACAGTGCCTTTGTGTCTTCTAAAACTCAGTAGACGACAAAACTTGTGTTTTGCTATGAAGTACCTATAGCATGTCAAGCAAATGATTTAAACACTTAGTTATTTCTGTTTTAGTGCTTTTTTGGCATTGTCTCCAGAACCTGCCAGCCTTCTTTCTCCACAGAACCCTGAGCTTTTCTCTGTGTGGGACTGTTCACTCTTTGTCACTTAGCCTGGTTCCTTCCTTGTACTTTTGTAGGCATTGCATGTAGCTTGTAGTTTATAGTTCTCCAGAGAATTTAAGGTGGCTTTTAAGAAATACATATAATAATTAAAAACTAAAAACATTCTAATGAGTCAATAATCACTTCTAATAACACTTTTTTTTTTTTTTACTAGACTTTTCCTCTGGGTACTGGTCGAAGAGGCAGGCAGCTCTCCGGGCTGAGAGAGACCCTGAGTTTGCGCCACCATCGTATTACTTTGTGGACCAAAAGAGAACTGAGTCTCTGAGCAGCCAGGCGTGGAGCCGACCTGCCCCTGCACAGAGGGACCCGGGGCAGCACTCTGGCCAGAGCCATGACCCCTGCGCCTCACAGATATCATCTGCTCCTGCCCCCAGCAGCCCACCACAAGCACCGACGGTCACTTTTGAAACTCTGGATGATATGATATCATACTATAAACAAGTAACATGAAGTTAAAAACACTATAACGTGGGTCTGTACTGTTAATGGTGCCTTCCTCTCTCACAGTGGAGAAAATAACTTTAGGGACTGAATTGTAACTTTCTCTTCCTGTCCTTTCCCTGAAGACCCAGACTTCAGGCTGGATTTGTCAGCAGGGAAGAAAGTGAATGGTACTGTGGGAACTCTGGCCACTTAGCTGTTCATTTGATTCTGATCGATATGGAGACACCAGTTCATCTGGATTTACACGTGAGCTGAGATAGAGTAGATATATTCTGTAATATTTGATACTAAGGAATCTGTAATCCTGTCTCTCAGGCCCACTCCGATGACTTACTCAGATTTAAAGGCTCCATTTCTTTCCTTTTGCCAGTGCTGGCTGGCAGATGTCTTTGTTCCAAGCATTCAGCTTCCAAGTCAGTTGATGGAGCATCTGTTAGGAAGAATTTCAGCCTGCCAAACGGTAGCACAGAAGGGGACATTGGGGGACGAAGTGATCTGGTCTCCAGGAGGACCCTGACACTGGTGGAGAATTTAGGGCATCATTTGAAAAGATCAGGAAGACCAGGGAGGACTTTGTAGTCTGGAAAAGTAGATGTTGTTGTCACTTGGAGAGTAGGCATTCAGTAAGCGTTTATTGAGTGACGGGCACACGTGGAGGCTGCTGGGCCTCGTTGGTGAGTGAGATGCTTCTTAGCCATCAGAGTCAGTTCTTCAGCTCCGCCCGCTCTTATGGTGCTGCGGATCTAGGCCTCATCTCACTTGGGAGCCGACTCATCCCAGCCTGAGTGGGATGGACTTGGGCTGGAGTGAGGGGCTGCTAGATCCCTTTGTCTTTGCTAACAACAGGTGGGTTAGCAGTGCTCCAGAAGGACCTGTGCCTGGGTACATCTGTGTCCTCTCCCAGTGTCCTCTTCACAGCTGCAGACAAGCAGTAGAAGTTGGCCACCAGGCCCACCGGGCTGTTACAGCTTCCTCCTTCGCCAGTGAGTCCTGTAAGAAGCACTGGAGCAGGTCTCCAAGGGCCCGCAGGAGCCCATGGTCTCCGCTCCACAGCACAGCAGTATTGCTGCGAGGGCCCCTTTCTCATTACAGAGTACAAGCTGGAGCACAGGGTCGGTGACTCGTCATGCGGTATCCAGGTGGCAGATGGTTTAGGTGCGTGTTCCAGACTCATGCTTTCTCCAGCACCCTCTGTTGTCTGTGTTTAACCCCAGTATTGAGCAGTATTAAAATCCCAAATTCTTAAAAACCTTAACCTCTGAAGTCCAGATCAAGGGCAGAGTTGCAAGACCTACAAAAGGTCATTTTGTCAGCCTGATCAGGCAAATAAATCTCCTAGCAAAAAAAAATTCATGAAAACCAACTGACCCAGCTTCCTTTTGTGCAGAAATTGTCAAACTCATCATAAAATTTGTATGGAATTACAAGAGACCCAGAATATCAAACAATTTTGAAAAAGGAAAAAGGACAAAGTTGGGGGACTTACTTCTTTATTTCAAGACTTACTACAAAGCTACCGGGATTGAAACAGTGAGGTTCTGATGTATTAATAAACAATGAAACAGGATTGAGAGTCCAGAAATAAAGCCCATACGTCTGTGGTCACTTGATTTTTGACAGTGGCGCCAAGACCAGTAGGGAAAGAATAGATCTCAATATGATTCTGAGACAGTCGACTCTCCACCTCCGAAAGAATGGACTTGGACACTTAACTCACACCATGTACAAAACCACCTCAAAGTGGACCAAAGATGTCAACATTTCTGTAAAACCAGCTGAAACAGCTTGTAGGACAAATGGAGAGGAGACAGAAATTGGAGTACTAAAAGGAAAAACAGAATTGTTAGGTATCCTAGGGTCATAAGGGAAAATAGAAGAAAAGAGAAGAAGGTAAATTCTAGGCAAACATGAGGGAGATGGGAAGGCGTGTATGAGGCGGAGGGAGGTGCGGAAGGTAGTCCACGTAGGGAGAGCAGAGGGCCTGGAGAGGCAGCTGCAGACAAGGGGGGCAAGACAGGTGGGGCAGCAGTAAGCCCACGAGTACGGGGGGCGGTGGGCATCCCTGGTGGCTCTGACAGTAGAGTCCGCCTGCGATGGTTCTGATCTCTGGGTCAGGAAGATCCTGGAGGAGGGCATGGTAACCCACTCCAGTACTCTTGCCTGGGGAATTCCATGGACAGAGGAGCCTGGTGGTCTACAGTCCATGGGGTCACAAAGAGACACGACTGAGCAGGTAATACTTTCACTTTTATGGGAGGCCGTGGTTGTGGGAAGGGCACCCAAATAACCTCTTGTCCTTACCCAGGGCCGTGGAAAGCAGACCAGTCCGTGCACATTGGCTCATGGTCACTGTCAGCTAATAACTGTAAGTTGGATCTTCTCTAGGATTTAAAAGCTTATAAGCCTCGTTCGAATTCCCCTTTCACAGCATACAAATTAGTTGAGTGTCTTGTGCCTAGTTGTTGACATCCTGTTCCATTTCAGACCCAGAGTCCTTGAGCATTAACACAGTTCAGTTTTACTGGTTCTCTTGGGCTTGTTACGCAGGGGTGTGTCCAGCAGATGGCACTGGAGTGCTTAGACGGCAGACCCGTGCTCTGAAGCAGCATTGCCCAGTAGAAATGAGGTGTAAGCCCTGTGTGTCAGTTTGGTTTCTAGGAGACACATTTAAAAAGCGAATTCTGTGGTGTAAAGCCAACCCTCTGTGTCTGCGGGGGGATCCACCAGAGTCTGTAGCTGCTCGGGTTCCACAGTCAGCCCTCTGTACGTGCAGTTCATACCCGCACATTCAGCCAGCTGTGGAGCATGTGGTGCTGTAGTGGTAGTGAACGGTCCACGTACACGTAGGCCCCCCCAGGTCAAACCCAGGTTGTTCAAAGAGCCAACTCCATTTAACCCAGAATATCCAAAATATTTCATCAATATACAGAAAGTTCAATGGGATGTTTTGCATTTCTTTTTACACCAAGTCTTCAAAACCCATTGTGTGTCCACTTCTAGCACATCTTGATTCAGATGTTCAATTTTCATCAGGAATATTTAATCTCTATTTGGATTTCACAAAATATACATTTGAAAAAGTAGATTCACATACCTAAGTTGATCCAAACACACTTAAAAACATTTAAGAGTTCGCCAGTAAGGAAATTGATTATCAAGCTTTAAATTTTATAAACTTAAAATGTAGTTCCTTGGTCATACTATACCATACTTCAGATGCTCAAAAGACACATGTCTAGTGCTAGTGAATGCATAGCCCAACTCTGAATGACCTGTTTTTACACGTTTTGTGGTTTAACTATATATAATTCTCCTGTTAGTAACTAAGGGATCGGCAAACAGGTCTCTTCCACCCTTCATTAAGCACTCCCGCTGCTCCTTTGGCCGTGTTTGACTTGGGAGCCACCAGTGCTGAAATCTCCAGTCGGAAAGCATGACCACACCTTGTTCATGGCATTGTGGAGCTAAGCAAAATGTCTTGGATTAGAAATTGCTTTGAATTATTTGTTTTCATTGTAATCTTTTCTACAGGCCTTTGTGTGTTTTAATACAGTTCGTTTGAATTGGCTAAATAAATCCTTTTGTTTGCCTGCAGAAGTCCCAAAGGAGAAACTTTAAATCCATATACATGAAATTCCTGCTATGTTTAGCTGTGCATTTGCCAAAGACTTGTGGGATAATTTATTTCCTCTTAAAGCCATAGTGCAGCCTGGGAGATGGCTCTCAGCTGACCTTGTTGTGACATACAGATGAGGCAGTAGAATTTAGAATCTGGAATGGGCGAGGGTACTGGTCTTTACAGTTAATACAACACAGAGCAGCCACGCCATATGTGTTTAATTTCTTTTCAGCCAGTAAATTGAACTAAGTCAGTTATATGTCAAGCAGTTCCTGTAAGACACTGTATGGCTGAGGTAAGTAGTGACCAGTGAGTCGGTTAACGTGCTAAAACCTTGAGAGGGAACGGAACTCCCTTGGTCCCGGCACCTGCCCTCCTGGCTGGTTGGTGCTGAGGTGTTTGCTGCTGTGGGTCTGGACGTTAGCTTAACACATACAGAGCAAGTGTGTGGGCAGAGTGGAGAGAACGATGGGATGGTGTAGCTTCTTGTCTAGGAAGACCGGGAAATCAGGACAGTCAGACGAAGCAGGCTGTTTAGTGAAAACCTGTCACCCAGGCCTAGTGTTGATCTTTTGTTACTGTTTCTCAGTAAATCTCAGGTGTTTGTGTAACTGTGTCCAGTAAGTGTCCATCTCTCCAGTGACAGGAGTGGCCACAAATATTTTTTTCTACTGTCCGTTTCAATAGCATCTTCCCCACTACATTTCTAACTGCCAAGCTCTCTCCAATCCTAAGCTCACCTGCTCAGTGGTGGTTTTGCTTGATTGTAACTTTTTTTTTCTGGGGTACGTGTTCTGTTTCTATCCAGTCATATTCCCTGAGCTTGAACACGGGCCTAGCTCCTGACCCCTCACTCCCCACACCATTCTTCTCTCACAGACAGTCCCAGTTGTTCAGGGTCGATATGGAAACCAGGAAACACACGAGTGGGCCTTGCTTCCCGCCGGTCTCCTAGGTCACAAGCCCGTCTGAGCACATACTGCCATCTTCGCAGGACCCTTGTTTACCGTTTTCTTTCCTGAAGTGTCATCTTTACCTTCAGACAGAAAGCCTTTGCGTCTCTGCTTCCCATTATGATCAGCACACGTCTTTATGGGATGTGTCATCATGTAGGCCTACCATCCACGTATGTCTATTTTTAACATTATTTCTCAGAACCGAACTCAGTTATTTTTTTGCTGGCTAATGGTTCAGTGAATCCACATTGTCATTAAACACTCAGTTGTTGGCTGTCTGCAGTATTTCCCTGTGAGGAATGAAGTGGCTATAGGCATCTTTTTGTTTGGCTTAACTACATGTATGCAGCTGCCGTCCCTCCTTTTAAAACTGTTGTCTTAGGCATTTCACAATTGAAATCACTGGGTCAAAGGGTTGATCATTTTTATGTCTCTGGATGAGTCTTTCTGGGAGACTCATCTTCAAGAACCCTTTGGTGCCCCAGTAGATACTGCTGGTGGGGGATGGAGGTGGTTTTCAAGTGAACTCCACTCCATGACAAGTGGTGACTGCAAGGTTCTAGTCTCACAAGTAAACCTTGCCGGGCAGCAGGCGGTTAAGCTTGAGCATATGCACGTGGCCCCACTCTGCTTCCTCTCACATCCACTTCTCTCCATAGCTCAGCCCCTCTTCCTCTCATCTGCTAGAGAATTCGTACATCTAACCAGAATGGTCTTTATGTATTGAATGGAGAGGACAGCGTCTGTTAATGTTCCTGTTTCCACTTGTGCCTCTTTCCTCTTGCCTGTCCCAGCCTGAGGCTGCATTTACTCACAGATGGTGGTCACACGGTTATATCTGGACTGCTCACCATCCTTATCAAAAGTGTTCTGGTTAAAACTAAAGAGAGGCAGAAACTAGACAAAAGAGCAAAGAAAGCTGGGACCAGGTCACCTGAGGGGGCTGAGTTTAGTTTTGACTTTAAACATACAGCTGGATACAACTTCTATCCCAAAATGTATTCTTGAGTCACTGGCGCGAACAAGAGGGAAATACGCCCTTTTCTCTTTTTTCATATCCATGCCTGAACTTCCCCCTCAGCTTCCTTCTTGGTCGGGTGCCCGTGGTTTCCCCAGAGCCTGTTCAGAACTTTCCCACTTTTCATCCTTGTTCTGCTGCTCCATGGTATACCCCTGGGAGTTCACTGGATCTGTGCCTTCTGGGGTACTCTTTGAGGTACAGGGGCTGGGAGTTGCTTTTTTATGCCAAAGTCGGGGTGCGGTAGGTACAGCTCTTCTCCTCTGCCAATCCCACTGCAGTTACATGTCTTGTTCCTCCCCAGCACACTGCCGGCCCCCCTGGGGGGAGCGCCCTCTGTACAGATGCCACGTCTGCTTGCAGTCCTTCCATGGTTTCCCATCGCATGCACAATGAAGTCCACGTTCAGCAGTTTACACCAGCTCCTCTCAGCAGGCTGCTGCCCACCCCCAACCCTGCCGATAACCTGTGGCATCCATGAGTTACATGCGGTTCCCCAAACTTGCCAGGTTATTAGAGCCTCCAGCCTGAACCAGGGCTGTTCCCATCACTTGGAGTGCTCTTCCTGCTAGAGAATTCCTGCTAGAATTCCTGCTAGTTGAAGCTCACTAGTCAGCTTCAACTTGTGGACCGGTTTCTGTCATTTCCATCATACAGCCTTCAACTGCTTCAAATAATCATCTTTTTCTACTTAACATTCACTGAGCACTTTGCTGGGCATTGTGCCAGCCCTTAACACATGCGACCTCATTTGATCCTCATCGTCCTGGGAAGCAGGGTCTAGAGTCCACAGGTTTAGGCTTGAGGTCATTGGGTCTGAGCTGTTAGCTACCCGGTGACACTGCCTTTTCCGGGTTTCCCTTCTACCTGGCAGAGAGCACTCTAATTCGCCATGTGTGTGCCCCTCATCTCTGTCCTTCCCCTGGCCTGGGACAGAGGAGACGGGCAGCAAAACTTCGAAGGTGCTGGAATGAAGATGGTCTTTTTTCGTATCCGTTATAAACTTCTTCCATGCTCTTTTCATTTCTTTGTGGGAGTCATTCATTGCAGCTTTGTGTACAGCTGTCTATGTGGGTCTCTTAGGCTGTCTGTTGGACTTTGATGCCATAAACGTTTTTCACCTTCTGTCACGTGGCAGCTCACTTGGTGTCTTACTGAGAGTCATGGAGACTGTAAAAGGGGAGGGAGACATGGCGCCTGCCATGGTTTACAGAGACCACATGGGATGCAGCTAGCAGTCAAAGACAACACATTTGAGTACTTGTCCTAAGGAGGATTATATAACATGCAAATTCTTTGGCATGGCATATAAGGCCCTTCAAGATCTGATTCTAGATACTTTTTCAGCTTTGTCTGCTGCATCCCCCTAGAGCCCCAAGCCCCAACCATCCTGAGGTGTTTTGTGGTTCCCTGAGCCCTCCATGCTTTAAATGTCTCTGTTCTTTGTACATACTCTTCTTTACCAAGAATGCCTTCTCTTCCCTACCTGCCTGGTGGCTTCTTGCTCGTCTTCTATGACAGCCTTCAGTGCAGCTTCCTTTACACTTTTGTCTTTGGGTTTTCATGGCCTTTGTCTTTTTTTTTTGTGGTGTGACCCTGATGATACAGATTTTGCAAGTCTGTTCTGCCTGATGAATGTTGAGGGCAAGGCCCATGTCTCAGGGATGGAAAAATGAACAAGTGATAGTGAAAATAAGATATGTGGGAAGGAGGGAGTGATGCTGTTCCCGCACAGCTGGCTGGCTGGCAGGAGTCACATTTGGCTGCAGGAATAGAGATCTGAGTAAAGGGGCTTAAAGAGATCAGGGGTTCATTCCCTTATGTGAGACAGGTTTGGAGGCAGGTGGTTAAGCGCTGGTGTGGGGGCGCCATAATGTCAGCAGGAGCCCTACCCAGCAGCTCCACATGCCTTTCACAGGCCAGAGCGCAGTCATGTGGTCCCCTCTAGCTGAATTCTGAAGACAGAAATATATGGTAACAAATGGAAGTTATTTGTGCATTTAATTTAAAATGACATTTCTTTTAAAAAAAAAAAAGTTTTTTCAACCTGAAAAGGCTTTTCCCCAAAGAAGATACAGAAGTGGCCAGTAAACACACAAAAAGATGCTCAGCATTATTAGTCACTTCAGTTCAGTTCAGTCGCTCAGTCGTGTCCGACTCTTTGTGACCCCATGAACTGCAGCACACCAGGCCTCCCTGTCCATCACCAACTCCCAGAGTTCACTCAAACTCACGTCCATCGAATCCATGATGCCATCCAGCTGTCTCATCCTCTGTCATCCCCTTCTCCTCCTGCCCCCAATCCCTCCCAGCATCAGAGTCTTTTCCAATGACTCAACTCTTCACATGAGGTGGCCAAAGTATTGGAGTTTCAGCCTCAGCATCAGTCCTTCCAAAGAACACCCAGGGCTGATCTCCTTTAGAATGGACTGGTTGGATCTCCTTGCAGTCCAAGGGACTCTGTAGAGTCTTCTCCAGCACTACAGTTCAAAAGCATCAATTCTTCGGCGCTCAGCTTTCTTGACAGTCCAACTCTCACATCCATACATGACCACAGGAAAAACCATAGCCTTGACTAGACAGACTTTTGTTGCCAAAGTAATGTCTCTGCTTTTCAATATGCTGTCTCAGCTCAGTTCAGTTCAGTCACTTAGTCGTGTCCGACTCTTTGTGACCCCATGAATTGCAGCACGCCAGGCCTCCCTGTCCATTACCAACTCCTGGAGTTCACTCAGACTCATGTCCATCGAGTCGTGATGCCATCCAGCCATCTCATCCTCTATCGTCCCCTTCTCCTCCTGCCCCCAATCCCTCCCAGCATCAGACTCTCTTCCAGTGAGTCAGCTCTTCGCATGAGGTGGCCAAAATACTGGAGTTTCAGCTTTAGCATTATTCCTTCCAAAGAACACCCAGGGCTGATCTCCTTTAGAATGGACTGGTTGGATCTCCTTGCAGTCCAAGGGACTCTGTAGAGTCTTCTCCAGCACCACAGTTCAAAAGCATCAATTCTTCGGCGCTCAGCTTTCTTCACAGTCCAACTCTCATATCCATACATGACCACTGGAAAAACCATAGCCTTGACTAGACAGACCTTTGTTGCCAAAGTAATGTCTCTGCTTTTCAATATGCTATCTAGGTTGGTCATGACTTTTCTTCCAAGGAGTAAGTATCTTTTAATTTCATGGCTGCAGTCACCATCTGCAGTGATCTTGGAGCCCCAAAAATAAAGTCTGACACTGTTTCCACTGTTTCCCCATCTATTTCCCATGAAGTGATGGGACCAGATGCTATGATCTTCATTTTCTGAATGTTGAGCTTTAAGCCAACTTTTTCACTCTTTCACTTTCATCAAGAGGCTTTTTAGTTCCTCTTCACTTTCTGCCATAAGGGTGGTGTCATGTGCATATGTGAGGTTATTGATATTTCTCCCTCCAGTCTTGATTCCAGCTTGTGCTTCTTCCAGTCCAGCGTTTCTCATGATGTACTCTGAATAGAAGTTAAATAAGCAGGGTGACAATATACAGCCTTGATGTACTCCTTTTCCTATTTGGAACCAGTCTGCTGTCTAGGGAAGTACAAATGAAAAACACAATAAGATAGCACTTCATACCGTCTAGGATGTTGGTGGAATCAAAACAATATAATAACAAGTGTTGACAAGGACATGGAGAAATTGAAACCCTCATACAATACTGGTTTTGCAAAAGGAACTGTAGAATGGTGCAGCCACTTTGGAAAGCAGCCTGATAGTTCCTGAAAACGTTAAATGTTGAGTTGCCATATGATCCAGCAGTTCCATTCCTGGCTCCCAACCCAAGAGAGTGAGAGTCTCCATCTGCACTACAGCTTGCACCTGAATGTTCACAGGAGCACTGTTTGTAACAGCCAGAAGTAGGAACAGCCAGAGTGTTGTCAAACACTGAATGGATCAACAAACTGTGGTCTCTCCATATAATGAGGTATATGAGTGAAGGACTGACACTTCCATAACATGGATGGACCTCAGAAACGTGATTGTAAATGAAAGGAGCAAGTTAAAAGACCGCATAGTGTGTGATTCCATCCATGTGAAACGTCCGGAACAGGCAGATATATAGACACAGGCAGCAGATTAGTGGTTGCCTGGGGCGAGGAGGAATGGAGTGAGTGCTAATGGGTTTCTTTTGGGGGTGATGAAAATGTTCTAAAATTAATGGTGATTGTTGCACAACTGCGCCTGTACTAAAAACCATTGTACACTTTGAAAAGAGTGAATTGTACGGTATGTGAATTGTATCTCAATAAAACTTTTAAAAGCCAGAGTTTATCTGTTTGTAAGGCATGTCTTCCAAATTAATGTCACAAGAAAGGAACTGGTAGGGTGTGGGATGGGGTTCCTCAAACCAGTGAACATTTCACGGATTGTATTCATCTTCTCTTCATTTGAGTCCTGGCTTTAAAACAGATCTGCCCTGGCTGCTAGGGTCAGATCCGTCTGGCTGGTTGCCCAGATGACCACGATTCTGAGTGGTCTCTTTGTTCTGTAGACTTATCAGTTCAAAAACGAACCTATTTTTCTGAGTCTCCGAAGCTGAGGAATGGAGCTGCCAGAGGGTCAGCAAATAGATGTCGAAAGCCACTTTATCTGCAGACCAGCAGAATGTCAGAAGGGTTTGCTCTATGGCACCCTTGTTCCTTGGAGATTTTCTTGCTGATGGATGGGCAGGCAGCTGGAAGGCTCTGGGGGAGTCATGTTTGGAACGGTCTCTATGCCAAGAGTCTGCAGACAGACAACTCCCGACCGAGAGCTCTGTCTCCATAAGCCTCCAATTCCTCCATTGGTGAAACTGGAGTCATAATAGCCTTATCAAACCAGGGCAGCGTATTGTAAACACTGAGGGCTTGCACCAAGTGTGTGTTTCTGGAATGGCAACCTCAGGCTGGCTCCAGAGGACACAGAGCGAGGAGTGAAAGGGTGCATCTGTCGCTGGAGATGAGGGTGTGGACGCAGTGGGAAGTGCATGTTGGGAGGCACAGTGGCAGAACTGATGATGAGAAGGCTGCAGGAGCAGGAGTTGATGAGATGTGGTGACACTAGTCATTGGATTAAAAAGCTCATCCTCCTCGAGCTCTCCCCTCTGCCCTTGGAGGTACAGGTTGAATCCAGGCCCAATCCCACCTCACAGCTGGGAGTTTCCACATCACCTTCCCCCAGCGGGGACCAATGAAACATCTTTTTTATTTTTTTGCAGGTTATTATTGAGAGACCAGAAGAAGGACTTCCATCCTCAGATCTCTGACTCCTAGAGGTGCCCCGGAACCTTTTCCCTTCCCCTTCCTTTCTCTTCCTCTAGCCCAGGGTCCACGTGGGGAATTTGCTTCTCCCTAGGCCCTTCCCCTCGTGACTCACTAAGTTGGTTTCTGACGCGTTCCCAGGAAGGGAAGCAGGGTGGGGTGGCATCCCTTTGCCAGGGAGAGTGATGGGTGATACATCTACCCTCCCGCATAGGATGCACCAGCTCGATGACCTGTAAGGGCCGTTTCAGCACGTCCATCTGTCCCGAGACCTGACCTTAGGCGAGAACGTAGGCTCTCGTTTAGCCCTCAGGCTGTCTAGCTGCTTACAGCTGATGGTCCCTGTTGTGTAGAATGGACAGCATCACCTAGCAGTATGCGTGCTCAAGTACCATGAATGACATCAAGAGTAACCGAGAACTGTACCTGCAGTACACCGCCACGGCCCCCAAGCTGCTGGCCCACATCTCCAGGCTGCTCGTTGGCTGCCGGAACGCAGGCATTTCTGTACCCAAGGGCATCAGAAACATCTTTGAGTTCACGTGGGAGGAGCTGATCACCGACCCCATGGTCCCTACCCCCTCCGACATCTTGGGCCTGGAGATCAGCATTGGCGCCCCGCCCGTGGTGCTTATGGAATCAGCCCCCGTGCAGGCCCCCATCCAGAAGAAGCCGCCCCCCACCAACGCTCCCACTGCCGATGCTGCCCGGTTCCACTGGGCCAGCCAAGTTCATGCACGGTTCTACCCACGGCCGCCACAGGCAGTCCAGCCAGGAGATCCTGCACAGGTTTCAGCGGCAGTCCATCCACCTGCTGACCGAGCTCCTCAGCCTGAAGATGAAGGCCATGCTGGAGTCTGTGTCTGGTGAGTTGGCCAAGGCTGGCTCTGTGAAGCGTGGCTCATTTTTCTGGGCCCAGAGGGTCTGGCCTGGGCAGGTGTGTGTGTCCACCATTCCCTCCCTAGACACATCTACAAGGATGTGCTGTGGAGGAGTGGCAGCCAAGGGTCTGCTTTGCAACTCAACTCCTTCCTGAGACCACCCCCAGGAATCATCTGTCCCCCTCCCCCTCCGTTCCCCACTGTGTCCTCCCATCCCTCCAGCTTTGCCAAGCCCAGGTTGAGAGATTGATGGTGAGCATAGTGTGAGGTCCGAGGTATTGAAGGGCCCAGTTTGTGGAAATGATACAGTGGTAGACAGAGGCAGCACCCAGGAGGAGGGGGCGAATTGGGAGGGCTGGTTGGTAGCCAGAACCAGGAGAGTCATGAGAACTGGGGTCTGCCCACGATAAGGGTCTCTCATCCCACTATCGGAGACCTGGGAACTCATCACTGATGAAGCCTTCTAGGTTCATATTTTAAATACCAGTAGCATCAGCTTAGATAGTATCACCAACTCAATGGACATGAGTTTGAGCAAACTCCGGGAGACAGTGAAGGACAGGGAAGCCTGGCATGCTGCAGTCCATGGAGCAGCAAAGAATCAGACACGACTTAGCAACTGAACAACAGCAACAGAAGCATCAGTCTCCAGGCCTGTGGGTGGGGAGAGAGAGGGGGGGGGCAGAGAGCTAGGGGCTGCCTGGAGACCTTCGGAGCTCGAGGCCCTCTTATTAGGAGCCCCCTCACACCTCCTCACCCTGGGAATAGATCTTCACTCCCCCTTACTTCCAGGGCCACTTAGGGAAGCACTTTCCCCACACTGGAGAAAAGTGAGTAGTTGCCTTTGATGACTTTCTTAGTAGGTGCCAACCCCTTGGACATTACAAAGCGCTTCGTGGAGGCCAGCCAGCTCCTGCACCTCAATGCCAAAGAGATGGCCTTTGACTTCCTGATTGGCACCATCGGAAGAAATTCTGGCAGTGCTGGACAGACGGGGAAAGGTGGGTACCTGAGTTTCAGCCCTTAGGTGAAGGGTCAGACAATACCAACAAGAGTGCAGTGGAAAGGTCAAGTCCCCAGCTTAAACGTTTGATGTTTCCAAGAGTTGAGGTGGATGCGAAACAGCGGGGATTCTCACATGCTGCAGGTGAGTGTGCGTATTGGTGCAGTTCCCATGGAGAGCAGGGTGGTGGTGTCTTCGAGGGGGGAGATGCGCTAGCATCTTACCGCCCAGAAGTTTCTCTGCTGAGGCATTCCCTAGAGCCCTGCTTCTTAAACGGTCTGCACTGAAGGACCACTTTAAAATTTCCAGTCCCTTGTGGATCACCCCGTTTCCAAACGTGATGTTGTCACAGGAACATCGGATTGGTACACAGACTTCTAAATGTTTGTTCTCAGTTACTGTATTCATCTGGTCATGGCCTGGTGGGGATTCATACCAGGCCACACGTGAGAATTGCACTGCCCTAGAGAAACACACAATGGCACCCCACCCCAGTACTCTTGCCTGGAAAATCCCATGGATGGAGGAGCCTGATGGGCTGCAGTCCATGGGGTCGCTAAGAGTCGGACACGACTGAGCGTCTTCACTTTCACTTTTCACTTTCATGCATTGGAGAAGGAAAAGGCAACCCACTCCAGTGTTCTTGCCTGGAGAATCCCAGGGACGGGGGAGCCTGGTGGGCTGCCATCTATGGGGTCACACAGAGTCGGACACGACTGAAGCGACTTAGCAGCAGAGAAACACGCACACGTGGTAAGAAGTCATATCACAGTGTCTATTGCAGAATTGTTTGGGATGAAAAAAAAAGGAAACAACCTAAACGTTCATCAACAAGAGAGAAATTACAGTCTTTAGATGATGGGACATAATGAGAAGTGGAAACAGATCAAGCACTGAAGCACACACATCAACACAGATAAACAAAAAATGGTGTTAAGCAAAAAAAAAAGTTATAGAAAATACATTTGGTATAATGCCATTTAAATAAAGTGTAAAATAACAAAATTATAGCGTACTGCTTTGGAGTACATTATACAAAGTGTAAGGAACAAAGCTGAATGGGAATAATCAGAGGGCCTGAAATAATAGACACGTGATCTCTGCCATTGGGAAGGGGAACAGCTATGATTTAAAAGACAGCAGTTCAGTTGCATCTGTACTGTTGTATCTCTTAAGCTTGGTGGATATAGAGGTATTCATTTCAAATGCCCGACAGTCCTCGCTGTTAGGAACCTTGATGGGGAAGCATAGTAAATTTATAACCCATACCCATTTGCCCTAACCTATAAAATCCATCCCCTTTCAGTGTCTCTCCCTTCTCTCCCTGT
Source organism: Tragelaphus eurycerus (assembly GCA_935064755.1). Lineage (NCBI taxonomy): Eukaryota > Metazoa > Chordata > Mammalia > Artiodactyla > Bovidae > Tragelaphus > Tragelaphus eurycerus. The sequence continues at coordinate 75,909,257 of CAKXYN010000001.1, read as the reverse complement.
CCTCTGACTGTTTGTCAGGCTTCCCTTGATGGTCAGAGGCTAAACATCTGACATGAACACACAGGGCACAGGGCAAATAAATTACACAGCAAAACTGCAGGGCTTGGGGGGAAATGTGGGATTTCATGAACTCCCTGAGAATGATGTTAGAGAGCTATTGGGTGTCCACATGAAGCCGCCTGTGAGTGATCGGAGAAGAAGAACTAGTTGCCAAGGGCAGTAGAGTTGACCAGGGCAACCACTCCATGCAGAAAGGATGGCTTGGGTATATCAAAGGGTTAACAATACAAACAAATTTGGACCTTTTTGCAAAAGGCAGATGTGAAAGGACTCATGTTTTATTGCTGTCATAAAACCATTCAGGAAAAAAAAAATCACACCATCTGAAAAAACCAACAGTTTTTATTTCTCATAAGAATTAGGCATGTGCTTACAGTATCAGTGGACTTACAGTAAGTATGAGCTAGAGAAGGTTATTTTGATAAACTTTGGTTTCCTTTCCTACGGTAAGGTCCCGATCAAGCATACCCCAACTGTTTACCATGAAGTAGGTTCCCAGGGGGTGCAGTGGTAAAGAATCCACTTGCCACTGCAAGAGACACGAGAGATGTGGGTTTGATCCCTGGGTGGGGAAGATTCCTTGGAGGAGGAAATGAAAACCCACTCCAGTCTTCTTGCCTGGGAAATTCCATGGACAGAGGAGCCTGGCAGGCTACAGTTCATGGGGCCACAAAGAGTCAGACACAACTGATTGTGCACACACACGGGTTTCTTTCTGTTTTAAGAGAATGCACTCTGCCCCTTGTGTTCAGGGTCAGTTCTGCTCTGATAACAACAGGCCCTCTGATTATGCCCTGTTTATGCAGAAGGTTGACAGCAGACATGGATTTCTGCTCCCTGCACTCCACATGGGGCTTGGAGCTCCACTCCATTGGAGCTCTACTTCATTTGGGAGACAGCCGCCTGATGGTCTGTCATGTGGGTAGGCGAGTCCTTTGGAGGGAAATAGGTAGCCTGGCCCAGCTACCCACCCTCAAACCTGCGAGCTGTGCTCTCCTTCCTGAACGTTGTGTTCCCCAACCCTGAAAATGAAGCAGTCGTCCCTTTAGCCCTCCACCTCACAGGGTGTTTAAGCATCTTTCAGGGCCACAGGCTTTCACCTGTGACACAGTGGCTTCCCTCATGGCTTGTGGTTAACCTGGTGGAGGAGACTTTGCAGAGAGCCTGTTGGTATGTTTGTCTGTCTGCATCAGAGGAGCGCTGAGCAAGCCTATCCTTCATCACGCTCCCCCAGGAAATCTCTGTTACTTGTTGGCACGTCTATTCCTGATGCTCCTTCAAATAAACCTAGAGTTTGAAAAGAAAATCTGAATGCCAAAATAGAAATGAGGGAGCAATCTGTTTCCTTTGGGAAAGCATTCATCCTAGGAGGGCTTTAAGAAGAAGATTCCAGTGCCTAGTGATTTGTTTTGGGTGAGTTTTGCTTTTCTGTTCCCTCTGATGGCTGAGGTAGACCCAAGCTGTGACTGAGTCTGGAGTGGCATTCCTCAAATGCTGTAACCAGAACATACCCATTGCTAAGGCAGCATTTCCTTAGTAAGAAAATTACTTCCTGTCTTTTCTCCTGTCTAGTCCTGACATGTCAGGAAAGAAAACTGGACTGCTCCTTGATTTTTAGTTGATGGCCATATTGTGAAATAAAACAGCCAAAAGAAAACATAATCTTGCCATGTTTATGTAATAGCTATTTTTTACTTTTGCAGTTCCCTTTGTGGTTCTTCTCTCTGTGTGTGTATTTGTGTATGTATACATAGTTTTCTAAGGATACTATAATTTTTCTATTTTTCAGTTTCCTTTACTTAACAGACACAGTGTATTCCAACATGACTGTACCTTAACAGTTGTCATTCTAAGTGAGTGTAGAGTTCTTTAGATGTTCATGTTCCATAATTAACCTAATGCTTAGGTTTCCAGGTTTCTTGCTATTAGTATAATATGCATTGTAATATGCAACTTCATGCATATTGGTTCTTATCACTGTTGTATTGGATTAAGTATTAAGATTACTCTCCCAGGAGAGAGGATTACTGGGCAGAAGGTCTCAGGATGTATATAGTTCCTGTTAAATACTGCTTTCTTGGTGAATTTTCTCTGTACCAGTAGAACTGACTGGTTTTATTCCATCTTTCTCAGCATTGGCTATTATTAGTTCTTTTCACGTGGTCCTAATTTCCAGCTTTGGGTTACCACTGAAGATGATTGTCTTTGGTTCGTATCATTCAAAGTGCAGTCTCTGGGTACAGGTTTTGTCTATTTAGAAGGTCATGTTTGCCATTTTCTTTAAGAATTTGAATGAGCTGTGATGAATTGCTTGACATTTCCCAACAATTTCATGCCTAGCATGTGAAATGACCGTATTTGGGGGAAGAATAAGCCAATGATTTCATGAAATTTGTGGAAGAGTGACCAAGATTTTCCACAAGTAAAGGGGTGCTAAATTTTAATTCTTAAGTGGTCTGCTATCAAGTGATTTCATACATGACAGTGTGATTCTGCAAGAGACCGATCTGTTGTTGCAGAAGCATCTGGTTTCTGTGGCTTGGAGGAGGGGAAGAGAGAACTCTGAATTCTCTTCTAGCTAGTCCCATGTTTAGTCTCGACCTCGTGTAGCAATTTTCTGCATTTATCCTTAGAGTAACGTCACCTTTTGTGGCTGCCTTCTCTTCCCTGCTCTGATGTCATTTCATTCTTGAGAGATATTGGGGGCTAGGCAGAGGGGACACTGTAGAGGAGACTTTTAAAGATTTCTCTTAATCACTCTGAGCCTTCTCCAGCAATAAAAATCTTTTTCTTCCAGAATTTGGTGGTTTTGTAACAACAGGGCACTTCAGAATATCTGGCCTACCATATGACTAGGACAGAAAGTTCATTATTGTACTCTTGGTTAAAAAATTAAAATTAAAAAACTGTAAGCAGCATCCCTCTCTGTTCCACTCCAGATTCCTTTACGAGTATCCTATCCATGGGCGTGAACTCACCTTATCAGCTTGTCTACGAGGCCTCTACTGGCTGTCTGAGCTTTTCCCTCTCAACCGGAAGGGAATTCAAGAAGAAAACAGGTAACCATGATCCCCACCCCCATATCTTTGGTGGTAGGGGTGGGGTGGATAGATTTCCTGTGGGGGTGGTGGTGGATAGAAGATTTCCTGTGGAACTGATGAGATAGTTTGGTTTTCTGATAGGAAGGATAGGTAGCTGCCCTGGCTGGAGACCCAGCAGCTGTTAACAGATTGTCTGCCACACAAGGTGACCTATCTCAACCCAGTCCCTCCACTCTGCAGTCTCATTGTTTGAATGTTTACAAGCCCTCCACTTCTGTTAATGCGGTTCCTCTTACCTGCGGCAGCACCCCTACCAAACCCACATCTTCCACCTAATACATTATCCCATACTCACCACCTCTGCCTAGAGACTTGTGTACTCACCCAGAAGGTAGGGGAACCAATACATGAACAGAGGTATTTGGATACCAGACCTTAGCGTGTGTCCCCACCTGGGCCAGTTTATGTGGGCAGAAAACAGACATAGAGGCTGCAGCTATTCTATTGCAGAAGACAGAGCAGAAGGAAGAGCTTAAAGGAAAGAACTGGTGGCAGGTGAGACCATAGAGTGTAGCACTGACCATGCAATCAGAGCTTAGAGGAGGGATGAGTTGAGGCTGGAGAGGGCAGAGAAGGAACTTCTCTCCCTTTGGATCTTCCAGGGGCCCCCAGGCTGTGATGGCAGAGTGGTGGGGTGGGGAGGAACTGTGTTCACAGAGGACGCATGGAAGGTTGGGAAGCTCAAAGACTGTCTAGTGATTCCCGCAGACCCTGGAGGTCAGGCTGGAAGTTGAGAAGCCCTCTCACTTTTTCCGTCAGTGAACAGATGTTTGTTGAACAATTGCTAGTTGTCAGCCACTCTTCTGAATGCCAGGGCTGCACGTGTGGATTCTAAGACGAATAACACCTTCTTTGTTGGAGCTGACATCCTCAGCTTCTTGTTCCCCCTATTCCTTTACCCCATTGATGCATTTTCTCCCTCTCTGAGCATCACTTCCAGCATCCCACTTTATATTCTCCTAGTTTATCCTTCTCCTCCTGAGCTGGCCTTACATCAGTGCAGTTATTTTGAGGGGAAACAGAGTCTCCTCAGGACCCTTACTGAGTTCATGATTTTTCTCCCTAATGACTTCAGTTCAAGGGTGATGCCTTGAGTAAGGTTATTTCGGAACAAAAGTTCCATATGTCTGTTGATCTCTTTTGTCGGTGTGGCTGTTTTCCTCTGCCACCTGAAGATGTGATCACCCTATGATATTGCATCACTCTCGCTAGGATGTATGTTCAACAATGCCGCATTTCTTATAGGTTCCTGATGTTGTTCAGAAATTATTCTCACACATGAGTGCTAGGATGGGTGGTTAACCTTCCCTAATAGTTTATAAGTAACCACGTGTCCTAGTTTATCCACCTAAGTCCAATTTTATGCTGTTGTCCTGACATAACTATTAATTACACCCATGTTCACTCTAAAGTGCTCTGTCTTAAGGAACATCTTGCTGGTGGTCCCATAGCTAAGACTCCATGCTCCCAGTGCTGGAGGCTTGGGTTCAATCCCTAATCAGGGAGCTAGATCCCACACTCCGCAGATAAGCGTTCATATGTCGCAAGGAAAAGATCCTACTAATGCCAAAGAAGCTGAAGTTGAACAGTTCTATGAAGACCTACAAGACCTTCTAGAAGAGCAAAAAAAAGATGTCCTTTTCATCACAGGGGACTGTAATGGAAAAGTAGGAAGTCAAGAGATACCTTGAGTAACAGGCAAGTTTGGCTTTGCAGTACCAAATGAAGCAGGGCAAAGGCTAACAGTGTTTTGCCAAGAGAACGCACTGGTCATAGCAAACACCCTCTTCCAACACAAGAGATGACTCAATGCATGGACATCACCAGATGGTCAGTACTGAAATCAGATTGATTATATTCTTTGTAGTTGAAGATGGAGAAGCTCTATACAGTCAGCAAAAACAAGACTGGGAGCTGACTATGGCTCAGATCATGAACTCCTTATTGAAGAAAGTAGGAAAAACCACCTAGGCCATTCGATGTGACCTAAATCAAATCCCTTACGATTATACAGTGCAAGTGACAAATAGATTCAAGAGATTAGATCTCATAGACAGAGTGCCTGAAGAACTATTTGGACAGAGGTTCATGATATTGTACAAGAGGCAGTGATGAAGGCCATCCCCTAGAAAAAGAAATGCAAAAAGGCAAAATGGTTGTCTGAGGAGAACTTACAAATAGCTGAGAAAAGAAGTGAAAGGCAAAAGAGAAAAGGAAAGCTATACTCATCTGAATGCAGAGTTCCAAAGAATAGCAAGGAGAGATAAGAAAGCCTTCCTCAGTGATCAGTGCAAAGAAATAGAGGAAAACAATAGAATGGGAAAGACTCGAGATCTATTCAAGAAAATTAGAGATACCAAGGGAATATTTCATACAAAGATGGGCACAATAAAGGACAGAAATGGTATGGACCTAACAAAAGCAGAACATAATTAAGAAAAGGTGGCAAGAATACACGGAAAAGATGTACAAAAAAGATCTTCATGACCCAGATAACCATGATGGTCTAATCACTCACCTAGAGCCAGACATCCTGGAATGTGAAATCAGGTGGGCCTTAGGAAGCATCACTATGAGCAAAGCTAGTGGAGGTGATGGAATTCGAGTTGAGCTATTTTAAGTCCTAAAAGATGATGCTGTGAAAGTGCTGCACTCAGCAATGGCCATGGGACTGGAAAAGGTCAATTTTCATTCCAATCCCAAAGAAGAGCAATGCCAAAGAATATTCAGACTACTGCATAATTGCGCTCATCTCACATGCTAGCAAAGTAATGCTCCAAGCGAGGCTTCAACAGTATGTGAACCAAGAACTTCCAGATGTTCAAACTGGATTTAGAAAAGGGAGAGGAACCAGAGATCAAATTGCCAACACCCATTGGATCATAAAAAAGCAAGAAAATACCAGAAAAAACACCTACTTCTGCTTCATTGACTACACCAAAGCCTTTGACTGTATGGATCACAACAAACCGTGGAAAATTCCTTCCCTGCCTCCTGAGAAATCTCTATGCAGGTCAAGAAGCAACAGTTGGAACTGGACATGGAACAACGGACTGGTTCCAATTTGGGAAAAGAGTACGTCAAGGTTGTATATTGTCACCTTGCTTGTTTAACTTATATGTAGAGTACATCTTGGGAAATGATGGGCTGGATGAAGCACAAGCTGGAATCTAGATTGCCAGAATAAATATTAATAACTTCTGATAACGCAGATTATACCACCCTTATGGAGAAAGCGAAGAGGAACTGAGGAGCCTCTTGATGAAAGTGAAAGAGGAGAGTGGAAAAGCTGGCTTTAAAGTCAACATTCAGAAAACCAAGATCATGGCATCTGGTCCTATAACTTCATGGCAAATAGATGGGGAAACAATGGAAACAATGAGAGACTTTATTTTCTTGGACTCCAAAATCACTAGATGGTGACTGCAGCCATGAAATTAAAAGTCACTTGCTCCTTGGAAGAAAAGCTATGACCAGCCTAGACAGCATATTAAAAAGCAGAGACATTACTTTGCCAACAAAGATCCATCTAGTCAAATTATGGTTTTTCCAGTTGTCATGTATGGATGTGAGACTTGAACCATAAAGAAAGCTGAGCACTGAAAAATTGATGCTTTTGAACTGTGGTGTTGGGGAAAACTCTTGAGAGTGCCTTGGGCTGCAAGGAGATCAGACCAGTCAATTCTAAAGGAAATTGTCCTGAATATTCATTGGAAGGACTGATGCTGAAGCTCCAATTCTTTGGCTACCTGATGTGAAGAACTGACTCACTGAAAAAAATACTGATGCTGGAAAAGATTGAGGGCAGCAGGAGAAGGGGACGACAGAAGATGAGATGGTTGGACAGCATTACTGACTCAATGGACATGAGTTTTTGCAGGCTTCAGGCATTGGTCATGGACAGGGAAGCCTGGCATGCTGCAGTCCATGGGGTCACAAAGAGTCAGACATGACTGAATGACTGAACTAAACTAACTGAAAAGATCTCACAGCCAAATTTAAAAAAAAAAAAAAAAAAAAAATTTTTAAAGAACATTGTAGAGTCATTGTGCTTTTTAAGTCACTTTTGGGTTTGGAACCTCTGCTACCTATTCCACATACTCATGCTGTCACACCTTGCCAGCTGGCCCTCTTTGCCATTCTAGGGTCACACAGACATGAAAGCAAGTTGCACCTACTCTCTGAGTGGACAACAGCTATTTCTGGAGCATAGCCCAGCTTTTTAGGCAGAGAACTCAGAGAAATTTGTCAACAGTTGTTCCTGGTTGTCATACTTTGGGATCCAAACCAACCAGGGGCAAACCAGAAACGAGTGCTCAGGCCAGAAGGTGTTCTAGGAGGTTAGCAGCAGGTAGCTGGGCCTCTGGTCTGGTGGCTAGAGGAGTCAGGGAAGGGACTACGACCCACTGAAGGTGGCAGGTACCAGAGATGGTACCCAGGCACCAACCAGAAACCTCAAGTCTTGGCTAACAGTGAGGAAGATGCTATTCTGAAGCTTTCGTGGCTCGGGTGGAGCCTAAGCAGTGCCCCTTGCCTGAAGTCTCATTTTGTTTTTGAGACCGAGGTGAAGATGATCCTGCATATATCAAAGGAGAGCATATGGCTCCAGCTGAGTGGGCAGCAGAGGCTCAGAAGTACATAGGATCTGAATAGATGTTTCTGGAAATTCAGCCACAGATGATCACCTCCGCAGTTTTACGCTGTCATATCCTCATGCCACCTAACACTTAAATGAAATAAGCATAATAGCCACTACAGATTTCAGCATACAGAAGAAAATCCATGAACCCAAAGACAGGGCAATGGAAATTACTGAGTTTGAAGAACAGAAAGAAAAGATTGAAGGAAAATGAACAGAGCCTTCAAGGGAGTGAAATGAAAGGACACGAGAGAGAGCCACAAACCCATGGGGAGAAATAAAGATCCATAAAGGTAACACATGGGAAAGTATAAAATTTCAGTGATGAATTCTACCAAACATTCGAGGAAGAACTAATTCCAATCATTCTAAAATTTTTCCCCCAAATTGAAGAGGGAATGCTTCCCAACTCATTCCATGAGGCCAGTATTGCCCTGATATCAGAGCCAAAGACACTATAAGAAAACTACAAGAAACCAGTATACCTGATGAATGTTGATGTCAAAATCCTTAGCAAAATATTAGGAAACAGGATTTGGCAGCATATTAAAAGGATTATATAACATGACACCAAGCAGGATTTATTCCTGAAAGGCAAGCATGATTTAACAGATAAAAGTCAATCATTGTAATATATCACATTAACAGAATGAAGGGATAAAAATCCACATGATCTTCTCAGTTGATGCAGAAAAAGCATTTGACCGGAGAAGAAGGAATCCTCATCAACCAGCCATTGCTCAGTAGTAAACACTGGTCAGCGTCGGGATGGGCCTCTTGTACTTATAGGCAGTGGACTTTCTTCCGAACAACAGAAAATGCTCAGTGAGCTTGCAACGATTCTTAAGGCTAAAAAATGTGCTGAGTTTGACAGTACAGTAACTCATGTCATTGTTCCTGGTGATACAGTTCAAAGCACTCTGAAATGTATGCTTGGAATTCTCAGTGGATGCTGGATCCTAATATTTCAATGGGTGAAAGCATGTCTACAAAGCAAAGAATGTGAACAGGAAGAAAATTATGAAATTCCTGAAGGACCACAGAAAAGCAGGCTCAACAGAGAACAGCTGTTGCCAAAGCTGTTTGATGGATGTTACTTCTATTTGGGGGGAACCTTCAAACACCATCCAAAGGACAACCTTATTAAGCTTTTCGCTGCCGGTGGGGGCCAGATCCTCATTAGAAAGCCCAAGCCAGACAGTGACATGACTCAAACCATCAATACAGTCGCTTACCATGCCAAACCTGATTCTGATCAGCACTTCTGCACACAGTATATCGTCTATGAGGACTTGTCTAATCATCGCCCAGAAAGGGTTCGGCAGGGGAAAGTCTGGATGGCTCCTTCCAGCTGGTTTATAGATTGTGTGATGTCCTTTGAGTTGCTCCCTCTTGACAACTGAACTCTCACAGTGTGATAACCTAGTGATTGCACTGTTTTCATCAGTCACATTTTTGCAAATAGGTAGACTCATTCATCAGAGAAGGCGATGGCACCCCACTCCAGTACTCTTGTCTGGAAAATCCCACGGACGGAAGAGCCTGGTGGGCTGCAGTCCATGGGGTCATGAAGAGTTGGACACGACTGAGCGACTTCCCTTTCACTTTTCACTTTCATGCATTGGAGAAAGAAATGGCAACCCACTCCAGTGTTCTTGCCTGGAGAATCCCAGGGACGGGGAAGCCTGGTGGGCTGCCGTCTATGGGGTCACACAGAGTCGGACACAACTGAAGTGACTTAGCAAGCAAACTTCCTTTTATGATAAAAAAAGGACTCAACAAACTAGGAATAGAAGGAAACTACTTCCACTTAATACAAGTCATACATGAAAACTGCACAGTGGACATCGTTTTCGGTGGTAGAAGATGAAAGCTTTTCCACTACGATCAGATATGAAGCAAGGATGTCTGCTTTCACCTCTATTCAACATATTACAAGATGTTCTAACCAGAGCAATTAAGCAAGAAAAATAAAAGGCATTCAGATTGAAAAGAAAGAGTTAAAATTACCTGTTTGCAGATGATATGATCTTATATGGTTGTTGTTCAGTCGGTCAGTCATCTCCAGCTTTTTGCGACCCCACGGACTGCAGCACGCCAGGCGTCTGTGTCCTTCACTGTCTCCCAGAGCTTGCTCAAACTCATCTCCATTGAGTCCATGATGCCATCCAATCATCTCATCCTCTGTCATCCTCTTATCCTCCTGCTTTCTGTCTTTCCCAGCATCAGGTTCTTTTCTAATGAGTCGGCTCTTCACATCAGGTGGCCAAAGTATATGAATTTCAGTGTCAGTATCAGTCCTTTCAATGAATATTCAGGATTGATTTCCTTTAGGATTGACTGGTTTGATCTTCTTGCAGTCCAAGGGGCTCTCAAGAGTCTTCTCCAACACCACACTTCAAAAGCATCAATTTTCCGGTGCTCAGCCTTATGGTCCAACTCTCACATCCATACATGATGACTGGAAAAACCATAGCTTTGAGTAGATGGACTTTTGTTGGCAGAGTAATGTCTCTTTTAAAATACGCTGTCTAGGTTTGTCATAGCTTTTCTTATATGGAGAAAATCCTAAATATTCTACACAAAAGAAGCTGTTAGAACTAATAAATGAATTTAGCAAAGTAGCAGGCTACAAAGTCAACACAAAAGTCGGCTTTATTTCTATACATGAACAGTAAACAATTGAAAAGGAAATTATGAAAACAGTCCCATTCACAATAGTAACAAGAAGAGTCAAACACTTAGGAATTAATAAAAGGTGAAAAACTTGTGCAATGAAAACTATAAACCATTGGTTAAGGAAATTAAAGAAGACATAAATGGAAACACATTCCATGTTCATGAATTGGAAGATTTGACATTGTTAAAATGTCAGTACTTCCCTAAGTAGTCTAAGGCTCAATATAATCACTATCAAAATGCCAAAGATTTTTTTTTTATTTATTTATTTAGGGTGCACTGGGTCTTTGTTGCTGCATAGACTTTCTCTGGTTGTAGCAAGTGGAGGCTCCTCTCGTTGCAGTGCATTCTCGTTGCAGTGGCTTCTCTTGTTGCCACCGGCTCTAGGGCGTGCAGGCTCAGTAGTTTCAGCTTATGGGCTCCAGAATGCAGGCTCACTAGTGGTGACACATGGGCTTAGTTGCTCCATGACACGTGTAATCTTTTTTGACCAGGAATAGAACCCATGTTCCCTGCATTGGCACACAGATTCTTAACCACTGGACCACTAAGGATGTCCCCTCAAGATGTTTTTTTGAAGAAATAGAAAAACTCATCCTAAAAGTTATAAGAAATCTCAAGAGACCACCTGGTAGTAAAAAAAAAAAAAAAAAAAATCTTGAAAAAGAGCGATGGGACTGACTGCCCTAGTGGTCCAGTGGCCAAGACTCTGTCCTCCCAATGCAGGGACCTGAGTTCAGTCCCTCATCAGGGAAGTGGATCCCACATGTTGCCATTGGAAGATAGTGCATGCTGCAACAAAGACAGAAGATCCTGCAGGCCACAGCTAAGACCCAGTACAGCCACATAAATAAATATTTATGATAAATATTTTAAAATAAATATTTTAAAAAGGACAGTAAAACTGGAGGACTCACAAACTTGCAAAACTTACTGCAAGCTGCACTCATCAAAATGGTGCAATATTGTCACCATGACAAACATATTAACCAGTGAAATGGAGTAGAGAACCCAGAAATAAATGTTAACATATATGAGCAAATGATTTTTGACAGGGTTCCAAGACCATTCAATGGGGAAAAGATAGTCTTTTCAACAAATGATGATGGGAAAACTGGATATCCACATGCAAGAGAATGAAATTGGACCCTTATCTAACACCATATATAAAAATTAATTCAAAATGGATCAAGGACTTAAATGTAAGACCTAAAACAGTAAAACGCTTAGAAGAAAATGAGACAAAAACATTATGACATTGGATTTCACAATGATTCATGATTCAGTGAATCCGTAATCCAATCCATGATCCAATGACTCATTCCTTTGGATATGTCACCAGAGGCATTGGCCAAGAAAGAGAAACATAGATGCATTTCATGCATTTTTTAAATTTTGTGCATCAGAAGACACTATTGACAAGAAGAGAGTCCATAGAATGGTAGGAAATAATTGCAAATCATGTCTGATGAGGGAGTAATATCCAAAGTGTATAGAGAGCTTCTAAAACTTAAGAACAAAAAAACCGGATTCAAAAATGGGCAAAGGACTTGAATAGACATTTCTCAAAAGAAGATATAGGTGGCCCATAGACATATTAAAAGAGGCTCAACATCACTAACTATTGGGAGAATGGATATCCAATGAGATACTACCTCACCCCCAGTAGGATGATTACTGTCAAAAACCAGAAAACAAGTGCTGATGAAAATGTAGAGATATTGGAACCCTTGTACACTTTTGGTAGGAATATAAAATGGTACAGCCCTCTTTACTGTGGAAAACAGTATGGCAGTTCCTCAAAAAATTAAACATGGAATTACCATATAATCCAGTGACTTCAATTCTCAGCAATACCCAAAAGAATTAGAAGCAGGGTCTCAAAGAGATGTCTCTACGAGTGTTCATAGCAGCTTTATTCACAGTGGCTAAAACATGGGTGGAACTCAACTGTCCATCAGTAAATGATAAAGAATAGTTGGTCATGGGTCATCCCTGGAGATCCAGTGGTCAAGATGCCATGCTTCCAGGGTAGGGGACATGAGTTCGATCCCTGGTTGGTGGGGGAACTAAGATCCGCATGCCACATGGTGTGGTCAGAAAATAAAATTTGGTTTGTACCTATGGAATATTGTTCAGCCTTAAAAAGGAAGGGAATTCTGCAGTATTGTTACAATATCAGTGAACCTTGAGGACATTATACCACATGAAATATACCAGTCACAAAAAAGACAAATCCTGTATGACTCCACTTACACAAGGTACTTAAGAGTAGTCAAAATCATAAAGATAGAAAGTTAGACTGGCAGTTGCCAGGGGCTGAGGGGAGAATGGGGAGTTGTTGCTGCAGTTTCAGTTTTACAAAATGTAAAGAGTTATGGGAATAGATGGTGATAATAGTTGCACAACACCGTGGATGTACCTGATACCTCTGAACTGGCCTCTCTGGTAAGTTTTTGTTATGTGTATTTTACCACAAACACATGCAGAAAACTCCAAAACATCACATTGCAAGTCTCAGTCCATACACTCTGCCCTCTGCTGCAGGCTGAGATAAGCCAGCATCACAGAAGTGTTGAAGCCCGTTCCTTGAGCTGGAATTGAGACTTTTTGTCTTAAGTCAGAAGTATCACAAGGAATCCCTTCTGTATCCATGGCAATATGTGTCCTCTCCCTATCCAGAACCAGGCCGCCCTTGGGGAAACGTGGCTGGATTCACCGTCCTGCATGAATGTTCCCAACACCCACTCGGTTGACTCACAGAGTGACGCCTGTTTCATAAGACCTGCTGGGAGTTCCTGTCTCTGGAAACACAAATGATTCCCAGTTATTTTGACTCTCAAAGGATGCAGCTCTCCTGCTCTCCCCAGGTAAACAGGAGCATCTTGAGAAACCATTGTCTAAAACCATCCTTAACCTCTTCGTCTCCAGCTACAGGCAAACCCAAAAATACAGACGATGCTTTGGCATCCCCGCAGCGAGGAGCAGGAGCAGGAACCTCTGCCTCCGAGGTTATCGAGTTGAGTGACCCTTGTCCTGAAGCCCGGGAGAAGCTGCAGGAGATGTGTCGCATTATGTGAGCACCTCAGTGGTTGGGGCAGGTGGGAAAGGAGGGCATGGCCTGTGTGTGCGGAAGGGGGATCCTGGGCATGTTGGCCACCCTGTGCCCCAGTGACAGTGGAGGGGTGATTGTCGTCCCTCACATGCACATCCCTAGTCCTTCGCCGTTCATAGTCCTTTTTAGTCCTACTGTAACCTTAGGAAGAAGGTAGGTTTATGCTCATTCTGCAGATGAGGATGAGGTACCCCAAGTGCATGGTAGTAAAGCATTTTCTGAGGTCCTCTAGCTCAGTGAGCCTGACTCAGGGCAATGCTTTTTGCCTCCTCACCAGTCAGACCCCTTTGCATGGCTTCTTATAATTTACATACCCTTATAGTTAAGCATGTTTATTTTTTAACATAATTTGTTAGATGTTCTCTTTGGAAAAAAAGAAACACCTCTCAAACAAAACATATCTACATGGGTGATTAATGACATTTATGATTTTGTGGGTCATGAGGCTTAGCAGGTGAACCTGCATTTGCCTTGTTCCCTGGAACAAGGCCCATGAAGGACTTCAAACGTAGTCACATCTAAGCATATATGTGTCCTGGAGCTCCCAGGAGACTGTCTCTGCAGCTGTAGAGCTTGGGTAGAAGGCAGCCACCCAGTTTGCTCATAACTGACATTTCAGAAGGAAACTGTCTTCCTTTGTAACCTCAGGATTGGGAGGGGATCTAAGCCTCCAGCTCCCCACCCCGTTCTGCACACAGGCCCACCCCATGGGTCTCCACCACTGTGCAAAAGGTGAAAATGAGGCCTGGAGTGGTCTGATGGGTACAGCCCTTCCCAGTTCTTCCTAAAAGCATTACCTGTGAGGATGAGGTGTTGGGGTGGGAGAAGGTCCTCCGGGGACAGGGAGATGGGATGGGAGTCTCGGGAGCTGGGGAGGAGCTACAGGGAGTCTCCCTGGTGAGTGAGAGCCAAGTGGCTAGAAGACATGTTGATCTCCTTCCCTGCAGAGAAGCCGAAAGGGTCTCGTGGAAAGGGAGAAATATCTTCTACCCCATCATCATACGCAACTACAGGGCAAAGATGCCCCCTCATCTAATGTCAACCCCCAAAGGGGATGCTCAGACCCAGAGCTCCCACCACCCTCACCCTCCGGGTGCTCAGACTTATGCTCCCGCCCCTCACCAGCCTCCCGCCCACCACCTCCACTCTGGCCGGCACTCTCTGGAGTGGAAGGGGCCCAGGAAGGTCATCAAGTTGCATTACTCCTTCTACGATGGGTCCTCCTTCGTTTAGTATCCTTCTGTTCGGTCCGTTCTCCCCCAGCTCAGCCCGGAGAACTCCAGGTTTGATAAAGCTGGGCTTTCCTTTGGCTTTTCAGTCGATCAGAGAAGCCTGGTGAGCAGTGCTTCAGGGTATTAAGAATTTGTCCGGGTCAGAGGAAGAAGTCCTGAGAGTCAAGCCTCCAGTTCAGGTCCTGTCAACCAGGATGCAATAAGACCAGCTGTGTACGATCATGTGTCAGTCTGGGCTGGGGGTACAGTAGTGGTCTCTGCCTTCAAGGCTCTCCCAGGCAAGAAGAGGTTAGAGACACAGAACATCTCTAGCTGAGACAAGGTGATAGAAGACCCTCATTCCAGGTGGGAGAGTCTTCGTCTTTCTGTTCCAGGCTCACTGGATGAGCCCTGTGGTTCTTGAATACTTTGCCCACAAGATCCATGTATTTGGATCTAACCCACACTCCAGAACCCCACCTGGCATGTGCCCGCCCAGGTTGCTCTGCAGCAGAGGTCTGTCTGCGTTCGTGAGCATGTGGGCAGCTGAGTCCCAGCCTCGGGGTGTGGGAGTGGCACAGGGGGACACATTTTCTCTTTGAGAATCTGATGAAAGGTGTAGACCCTCTTTTCCTAGAAACATGCACTGAGACATGCAGGAAAAACATGACCTGTGATTGCAGGGGGTCTGCAGACCCCCACAACTTGTATGTGTACCTGGATTTTAAAACAGATTGAGGAAAACTGAGATTTCTAATATGCAAATCCTTGTTGGCGGGTAAATGCTGAGAGTTAAAGACGCTTACTCCTTGGAAGGAAAGTTATGACCAACCTAGATAGCATATTCAAAAGCAGAGACATTACTTTGCCAACAAAGGTTCGTCTAGTCGAGGCTATGGTTTTTCCTGTGGTCATGTATGGATGTGAGAGTTGGACTCTGAAGAAGGCTGAGCGCTGAAGAATTGATGCTTTTGAACTCTGGTGTTGGAGAAGACTCTTGAGAGTCCCTTGGACTGCAAGGAGATCCAACCAGTCCATTCTGAAGGAGATCAGCCCTGGGATTTCTTTGGAAGAAATGATGCTAAAGCTGAAACTCCAGTACTTTGGCCACCTCATGGGAAGAGTTGACTCATTGGAGAAGACTCTGATGCTGGGAGGGATTGAGGGCAAGAGGAGAAGGGGACGACAGAGGATGAGATGGCTGGATGGCATCACTGACTTGATGAACGTGAGTCTGAGTGAACTCTGGGAGTTGGTGGTGGACAGGGAGGCCTGGCGTGCTGCAGTTCATGGGGTCGCAAAGAGTCGGACACAACTGAGTGACTGATCTGATCTGATGCATATTTTAGAGTGAATGGAATCAGATTGCTTTTTTCTTTCACAAATGTTTTATCGAGTATCATATGTGGTGATGAATAGAATGAAGGTGCCACTTTACCTTGGAGGTCACAACTTGAATATGATTGCTTCTGAAATGAGGAAAAGGAGTTTAAATTTGGGTGTTGATGGTGAGAGAGGGCTCCCTTTGGAGAACAATCTGGGGGAGAAACAGTGTATCAGGAAGGCACCTTGGACCCTAATCTCCTTACGGGAGTCCTGTCGCCCTCTCCCGAACATGCTCTAGAGCTGGACCGGACTCAGATGCACAGCCTGTTTGTCAGCAAGGCTCTGAGGCTAGAGAGGGCAGAGTGCTGACTCCAGACTCTTCAGCCTAAGTTGGACGAGATGCAAAGAGACACCAGTCTTTTCATTCTTGTCCCTTCATTGTAGCAACAGGGAAACCAAGACCTAGCGGGGTGGCTCACCCAATGCCACAGGGGAAACTGGTGGCAGAGCCAGGCCTGGATCCAGGGTCTCCTGACCTCTATTCAGGGCCCTCTTCCCAGCACCATTTTTATGCCTTTCAGGATTATTCCCTCCCACAGAGAGCAGGACAGGGGTTCTGGAAGCCAGGGGGAAACCTCATTTTACTAATAAAACCACTAAGCATACAGGGTCTACCACCTTTAGCAGAGAGGGTGGCTCTCTGAGCTGTCTCAACAGGCAGCTCAGAAGGTCTGCCGGCCATGGCCCCTCATTTTCTTTGGCTTCTTCTCCACTGAACTGGGCATTCGGAACTAAAGTGCCTGTCACAGGAGTCCTATTGTTTCTCTGGCCATAAATGAGTGCATTCATCACCCTCTGCTCAGCCCTGCTTCCAGGGCACCCTGTATGTTGAACCCAGCATACTCCTTCTTAGGCAGCTGCTGCTCACAGGGGTCGTGGGGCTCCCCCTCTCTGACTTCACACTGCATTGAATGGGATCCCTTTTCTGACTCCACGCTGCATTGAATAGGACCATTCCCCAGAGTTCACGAAGCCTGTGTCTGTGAGTTAAGATGCCACCAGAGGGGGTGAACTATTATAGATCAGGGGTTTGGGGGCCCGCACGCAGCTCAGCCTTTTGGGATCCATACTCGCTCCCCTGCCGCAGAGTCCTGAAGGTCTCCTGCTGGAGACCTGAGCCGTTTACGCTGGTGTGCTTGACCTAATCCCCAGTGATCATCACATCCTGGCCATTAGTGTAGTTCCACTGTGGGAGGAGCGGAGGAGGAGGCCTGGATTCTAGGCCCAGTTCTTGGTGACCCTGCCCAAGCCACTGCATCCCTCTGGGACTTACTCCTGTCCATTATAAAATGACGAAGTGGGACCCGGTGATCTTGAAGGACAGCGTCTGTGTGACTGTGAAAGAATGGCCAAAACACAAGTGCAGCTGGTGGATCGAGTCTTCCTCCCCACCTCCCCACCCCTTAGTCTCGCCAGAGTTTTGTTAGCCTCACAGGTCTTTTCAGAGAAACAGTTTGGCGTTTTTTGGTTCTCGCTATTGTATTTTTGTGTTCCTTGTTTTCTCTTCCTATATCGTTTCCTACTTCTGCTGCTTCAGTTTTACTTTGCTCTCCTAATAGTGCATTACAGTGGGAGTTTCAGTTGTTGATTTGACATCGTTCTCCTTTAATACAAATATTTTTTAAAAATTTATTGGAATATAATTGATTTACAGTGTTAGTAGTTTCTGCTGTACAGTGAAGTGAATCTCTACTCTTTTTAATTTTTTTCATCTTTTAAAAAATTGATACATAGTTGATTCACTATATCTGCTCTTTCTAAGACTCTTTTCCCGTATTGGCCATAGCAGAGTATTGAGAATAACTCTCAGTGCCTCCCAGCAGGTTCTTAGTTGTTTACTTAGCACACAGTGGTGTGTATATGTCAGTCCCAGGCTCCCAGTTTATCTCCCCCACACCCTTTCCCTCCTGGTAACCACAAGCTTGTTTTCTACACCTGTGACTATTTCTGTTTTGTCAATAAGTTCATTTGTACCATTTTTTTATTCTGCATATAAGCAATATCATATGTATTTGTCCTTCTCTGACTTATTTCACTTAGTATTATAATCTCCAGGTCCATCCATGTTGCTGCAAATGGCATTATTTCATTCTTTTTAATGGCTGAGTGATATTCCATTGTATGTGTGTGCCACATCTTTCTTTATCCATTCCTCTGTCAGTGGACATTTAGGTTGCTTCCATGTCTTGGCTGTTGTAAACAGTGCTGCAGGGGACACTGGGGTGCTCATTCAAACCATGTTTTTCTCCAGATATATACCCAAGAGTGGGATTGCTGAATTATAGCTCTCTGACATACTTTTCTCTGTATTTTCTAGTTATTTTCTTAGTGGTTCCCTGGTATAATGGGATATAAGTATTAAGATGGAGTCACATTGGATTAGAATGAGTCCTCATCTGCTGGTGTTCCTATAAGAAGAGAAAACAAACACGCAGAGAAAACAATCAAGTAATGATTGAGATAAAGGTTAGAATGATGTGTCTGTAAACAAAGGAATCCTGAAGATTCTTGGTAACCACCAGAAAAATAGGAAGAGGCAAGGAAGTGTTCTTCCCCAGAGCCTCTGAGAACATAGCCCTTTCAGTGCTTTGATTTCAGACTTCTAGACTCCAGACCATGAGAGAATAAACTTCTGCTGTTTAAGTCATCCAGTTTGTGGTACTTAGTTACAGTAGTCCCAAGAAATTAATTACAATGGACAACAAATTGTAAGCTCAATAGCATATAACACTCTGCTCCTATACAGCTCCATTCCTCCTCCTTTATTTTGTTATTAACAGAAATTAACTCTTTATATATACATTGTGTGCCATTAACATAGATTTACAATTATTATTTTATGTAGTTGTCCTTTCAAATTATATGGGAAAAAAATAATTATAAACCAAAAATAATATAATACTGAATCATATATTTACTTATGTAGTTACCTTTATCAGTGTTCTTTGTTCCTTTGTATGTCTTTGAGTTATTTTCAAGTGTGTTTTTACATCCTGGCAACGTTATGTTCCAAATCCTTCAAACTCAGCTTCAACAGTACCTGAACCAAGAACTTCCACATGTACAAGCTGAATTTCAAAGAGGCAGAGGAACCAGAGATCAAATTTCCAACATTCATTGGATCATGGAGAAAGCAAGGGAATTCCAGAAAAACATCTGTGTCTGCTTCACTGGCTACACTAAAGCCTTGACTGTGCAGATCACAGCAAACTGTGGAAAAGATGGGAGTACCCGACCACTTTAACTCTCTTCTGAGAAACCTGTGTCTGGGTCAAGAAGCAACAGTTAGAACTGGACATGGAACAATGGACTGGTTCCAAATTGGGGAAGGGGTATGACAAAGCTGTAAGTTGTCACCCTGCCTATTTAACTTATATGTAGTGTTCATCATGGAAAATGCCAGGCTAGATGAATCACAAGCTGGAATCAAGATTGTCAGGAGAAATATCAGTAACCTTAGATAATGCAGATGATACCACTCTAATGGCAGAAAGTGAAGAGGAAGTAAAGAGCCTCTTGATGAGGGTGAAAGAAGAGAGTGAAGAAACTGGCTTGACACTCAACATTCAGAAAACTAAGATAATGGCACTCAGTCCCATCACTTCATGGCAAACAGAAGAGGAAAAAGTGGAAGCAGTGGCAGATTTTATTTTCCTGGGGTCCAGAATTACTGCAGACAATGACTGTAGCCATGAAATTAAAAGACGCTCCTTGGAAGAAAAGCTATGACCAACCTAGGTAGCATATTAAAAAGCAGAGACATCTCTTGGCCAACAAAGTTCCATATAGTCAAAGCTATGGTTTTTCCAGTAGTCATGTATGAATGTGAGAGCTGGACCATAAAAGAAGACTGAGTGCTGGCTGAAGAACTGATACTTTCAAATTGTGGTGCTGGAGAAGACTCTTGAGAGTCCCTTGGACAGCATGGAGAAGAAACCAGTCAACCCTAAAGGAAATCAATCCTGAATATTCATTGGAAGGACTGATGCTGAAGCTCTAGTACTTTGGCCACCTGTTGCAAAGAACCGATTCACTGGAAAAGATCTTGATGCTGGGAAAGATTGAAGGCAAAAGAAGAAAGATGAGGCAGAAGATGAGATGGTTAGATAGCATTACCGACTTAATGGACATGAATTTGAGCAAACTCTGGGAGAGGAGTTTGGTGTGCTGCAGTCCATGGAGTTGCAAAAAGTCAGTCGTGACTTAGTGACTGAAAAACAGCAAGAAATGTTTTTTCATTTCAGCCTTAGGGACCCCTTTTTGCAATTTTTGTTGGGCAGGTGTACTAGTGGTTAACTCCCTCAGCTTTAGTTTATCTGAAAAATTTTAATTTCTCCTTCATTTTGAAGAATAGTTTTACTCGATATAGCAGTCTTGGTTGATAGCTTTTTTCTTTCAGCTCTTTAAATATTATATCCCAGTACCTCTGGCCTCCTTGTTTTTTGATGAGAAATTGGCCAATCATATTAAGGATCCTTTGTACATGATAAATCTCTTCTTTTGCTGCTTTCAAGAGTCTTTGTCTTTATGCCGTTTGATAGTAATGTGTCTCAGTGTGGCTGTGTTTGAATTTATTGTACTTGGAGTTTGTTGAGTTTCTTGAACATATACAGTCATATCTTCCACGAAAAGTTTTCACCCATTATATCTTCAAACATTCTTTCTGTCCCCCTCCTTCATCTTTGGGACTCCTGTTATGCATATATTGGGATTTTTTTTAATTTATATTTTAATTGGAGGAAAGTTGCTTTACAATGTTGTGCTTTCCATGAGGCACCTGAGAGCAGAACCTGGAGAGTTTCTGTTATTTCTCCTTAACCATTTCTGCCAGCTATCCCTCTGGAAACATCGCCATGTGTCAGATCCCCACGTGCTGCAGAGGGAGAGCCATCACCTGCCTCTTTAATGACACACCCAGCTTCTCCTTCCTGGCCCTGTTCAATGCTGAAGGCCAGGGCTGTGTTCACTACAACCTAAAGGCCCGGTGAGTAGGTGGGAGGAGT
Source organism: Tragelaphus eurycerus (assembly GCA_935064755.1). NCBI lineage: Eukaryota > Metazoa > Chordata > Mammalia > Artiodactyla > Bovidae > Tragelaphus > Tragelaphus eurycerus. The sequence continues at coordinate 75,888,063 of CAKXYN010000001.1, read as the reverse complement.
CTTGGCCCCTGGAAGAATTTCTGAGGGTGATGAAGTGGGGCACTGACGTAGAAAGTAGGAGCCCCTGGTGAAAGGAGGGCCCAGTCCGCATCCAGAGGTCTAGGAAGACAGCATGGCAGGGTCCAAGTGGTGCCTCAAGGACACGGGTGCCCAGAGGCCCTTACTTGCTGGGTCCATGTCACAGCCACCAAAAGGGAAATTCCCCAAGTCCTACTCCACTTGTTCCCCTAGAACACTAAGATGTTGACTGTCAGCTAGGTTCATGGAAGAATTCTTTAGTGAGGAGAAGTGTTTTATACTAGGAAACAATGAAGGAGAGGCCATGGGTAGCACATATTCTTGGCAGCCAAATGTGGATTTTGTCTGATACTCTTAAGGAGCTGTGTTGGAAGGAATGACTTACTTTCATGAGACATATATTCCATTTCCCATTTTGGTGCCTGAGATCTTACATGCTCAAGCTCCTGGGCCACAGGCACACATTCCATTTCTGTCTCCCTTGGGTTTAGCCTGAGTCTCCACCATCTCCCTCAGACCTGCGCTTAATAGCAGACTCCCCCAAGTAGCATCAACAGATGTGAAGGGACCTCAGACCATGTTAGGCCGGGGGAAGTGGGGCTGCTTGCAGGAGTCCACAGTTCTTCCTTCTAGGGCAGAGTCTCAGCGTCCTGCCTGCTGATAGCCTGTAGTGATGAGGGCTTCCTTCAGGGGCATGGAGGCAGCTCCTCATTTATGTATCTCTCCTAGCTGCCCATACGTCTTGGTCTTGGATGAGGAAGGTGGTATCACCAACGACCAGAAGGGCTACGTAGTCCACAAGTGGAGCTGGACTTCTAAGACGGAGACTTTACTTTCTCTGGAATACAAGGTAGGGGTGGGCAGCAGAGGTAGGGCATTAAGAGCCAGGAGGCTGCCTGTGTGACAGGAGCATGGCCCCTAGGAGCTTGTGATCTCATCCAGAGGTCCACACGGTGATGGGCAGTGGCCCATGGTTGGCTGAAGTGAACTTTTCAGTTGCCTGCAGAGACTGTTGTACTGATCTTTCTTAGTAATATTCTTCCTATTGTGTTTTTATTATTAGCAGTATTATGTTTTATAGTTAAAAATGTCCTTTATTTTAGGGATTAACTGTTAGAGTAGTTGATGGTTTTATTTTTAATGTCTAATGTGGCCGTAAGAAAAGTTATGTTATTTTGGTCCTTGTCAGTGTTTGTTTTTGTAATTTACTATCTGTGAAATGAAAAAACCCTGAGCATTAAAGGTAGCTGATAGACAAAAATCCTTTTTTTCATTCTTTTGGTTGTTAAGCTATTCTTCAAAGATTTACTAAGTAATAAGTTAATGTTGAATTACTAGTACTAAATAACAACTGATTACATTAATTTACTAATAAAGCAAATTAGGTGTGCTTAGCACTTTGCCTATGGCAGTCTCTCATCCCTGGAACCACTGACGTCTTGAGATGGGCAGTTCTTTGTGATAACTGTGCATCGTAGGATATTTATCAGTATCACCCCAGAGGCCAGTGATACCCACTCTCCTAGTTATAACAACCAAAGAGATCTCCAGACAGCACCAGAGGTTCTCTGAGGGGCAAAAATCACCCATTGTTTAAAATCATCAACCTTGGGGATAGAAAGGTAGATTATACCCCTCAAGGAACTTAGAAGTCTAGGGGAATAATATGTGGTGGAGGAAGGTAAGCACTGTGAGACAGGGATTAGCTCGTGGGTTGGGATTCAGAGAAAGATCATAGAACATAGAATCCACCCAAGGTAAGAGTTAAAGACAGAATTACTCTTGGAGTTTATGGTGGGGCTCATGCATCCTATCTCATGCCCTTCCTGTTCATCCTCTACATTGGCCACTGGATTCTCATTCTTATAAGCCAATTCCTGTAGTCCATACTTCTGTTGAGAAACATTCAAGTCTTTGAACATGACTCACCTTTCCCACCCCATTGGCCTGAAATACATTTCTCTCTGCCAATCCAAATCATTCTTCCTTCAAACCCCTACTCAGACTTCCTGTCTTTGTGGCTCTCCAGTTCATGCCCATTTCTCTCTTCTTCCAGGGCCCACTGTCTGGATTAAAAGGTAATCCACACTGAAATGAGGAATTTCAGTCACTGGACAATTAGTTATGCCATGAAGAGGTTCTCAGTTGTGGCTGAATATCAGAATCACCCATGGTACTTTTAACAGACCCCAGACACAGCTCCACGGAGATCCAGATTCAGTTGGTCTGCCATAGGTTCTGGATTTTGTAGTTTTCACAAATCTTTCTATTGCTTGACCAGGTCCCAGCTCCCCAGTCCAGAGGTGTATTGTTACGGCCTTAATATTTAACATTTTGTAGTTGTATGAAAAGTTCAAAATTCAAAAAGATTGTAAGTTGCTCGCAAACAGGCACCATATTATATGTCAGTGTGGCCAAGTAGACAGAACTGGGCTGAGGATCTGAGGAGCCAAGTACTAATGTCTTGCTGAACCCTGGCTGTGCAGCTTTCTAAAAACCACTCAGCTTCTGAGTCCTGGTGTCTCATCAGTACAAGATGGGTCACCAGAGCCTCTGTCCTTGCCTCACACTGCTTTTGTAAGAACTGAAAGAAACAATGGTGGGGAGGGTGTTTCAGCAGTGCGTTTCAGCTCATTCTTCTAGGCCCGAGAGCTGCATGCAGAAATGCACAGCAGGGTCTGGTGCAGTCAGGCGTGGCCTGGAAGACAAGGTGGCCTTGAGGTGTAACACGAGTGTGCATGCTATTTTCACAGATACAGATAAGAAGGAGGGAAAGAACTCTGGGTAGAAGAATAGTATCTCCAGAGTTTAGGCGTCGGTGTGGCATTGTTAAAAGTTCACAAGTGCTTTTCATGCAAGAAAAGACGCCAGGGCTGTATGTATCATGGGGTGCAGGCAAGAGGCATTGATGTCAGGCCGAGGAGTTTGTATGCTGTCTTGAAGGCTACAGTGGCTAGTTTGTTTCTGCCCAGATGTTTACCATTCCCAGCATTTTCATTCCCCTCTGAAAATCTGTTTTCCTCCTGGTATCATTTTTCTTCAGCCTGAAGAACTTCCTTTAGCATTTCTTGAAATGAACATCTTCTGGCAACAAATTCTATTGTTTTTCATGTGGAAAATGTTTTTATGAAAAAATATTTTTGTTGGGTATGGTATTCTCTTTGACTTCTTAAAAATTAGCATTTTAAAGATGTTCCATTGTGTCTGTCCTCCATAGTTTCTGATGAGAAATCTGTGGTTATTTAAATCACTGTTCATTTTCTCTAGCTGCTTTCAAGATTTTCTGTTTTTGTTTTATAAGCTTGACTATAATGTTTCTACATGTGGTTATCTTCATATAAATTCTGTTTGGGGTTTACTGAGCTTCTTTAATCTGTAAATTCACATCTTTCATCAAATTTGGGAAGTCTCCTGCCCCTATTTGGGGGTGGGGGGAGTGCTCCAATCTCTTTCCATCTCTTCTGAGACTCCAATTACATGTATTTTAGACCTTTTATGCTCAAAATTCTCCAAGCCAGGCTTCAGCAATACGTGAACCGTGAACTTCTGGTGTTAGAAAAGGCAGAGGAACCAGAGATCAAATTGCCAACATCCGCTGGATCATGGAAAAAGCAAGAGAGTTCCAGAAAAACCATCTATTTCTGCTTTATTGACTATGCCAAAGCCTTTGACTGTGTAGATCACAATAAACTGTGGAAAATTCTGAAAGAGATACCAGACCACCTGACCTGCCTCTTGAGAAATCTGTATGCAGGTCAGGAAGCAACAGTTAGAACTGGACATGGAACAACAGACTGGTTCCAATTAGGAAAAGGAGTACATTGAGGCAATATATTGTCACCCTGCTTATTTAACTTCTATTCAGAGTACATCATGAGAAACGCTGGACTGGAAGAAGCACAAGCTGGAATCAAGATTGCCGGGAGAAATATCAATAACCTCAGATATGCAGATGATACCACCCTTATGGCAGAAAGTGAAGAGGAACTAAAAAGCCTCTTGATGAAAGTGAAAGTGGAGAGTGAGAAAATTGGCTTAAAGCTCAATATTTAGAAAACAAAGATCATGGCATCCGGTCCCATCACTTCATGGGAAATAGATGGGGAAACAGTGGGAACAGTGTCAGACTTTATTTTTGGGGGCTCCAAAATCACTACAGATGGTGACTGCAGCCATGAAATTAAAAGATGCTTACTCCTTGGAAGGAAAGTTATGACGAACCTGGATAGCATATTCAAAAGCAGAGACATTACTTTGCCAACAAAGGTTCGCCTAGTCAAGGCTATGGTCTTTCCTGTGGTCATGTATGGATGTGAGAGCTGGACTGTGAAGAAAACTGAGCGCTGAAGAATTGATGCTTTTGAACTGTGGTGTTGGAGAAGACTCTTGAGAGTCCCTTGTACTGCAAGGAGATGCAACCGGTCCATTCTGAAGGAGATCAGCCCTGGGATTTCTTTGGAAGAAATGATGCTAAAGCTGAAACTCAAGTACTTTGGCCACGTCATGCAAAGATTTCACTCATTGGAAAAGACTCTGATGCTGGGAGGAACTGGGGGCAGAAGGAGAAGGGGACGACAGAGGATGAGATGGCTGGATGGCATCACCGACTTGATGGATGTGAGTCTGAGTGAACTCCGGGAGTTGGTGATGGACAGGGAGGCCTGGCGTGCTGCGATTCATGGGGTCGCAGAGAGTCGGACACGACTGAGCAACTGAACTTCACTGAAGATTGTCCTGAAGGTCCCTGAAGCTCTGCTGTTTTTGTTGTGTTCAATATTTTTCTGTTTATTTTTCAGATTATATAATTTACATGGATATATCTCCAAGGTCACTGACTTTATTTTGTCATTTCCATTCTGCTGTTGTGCTAATCCTGTGAAGGTTAGAAATTCCAGGTATTTATTTTCAACTCTGTAATTTCCATTGAGTTGCTTTTTATATTTTCTGTTTCTCTGCTGAGATTTCCTAATTTTTTTCATCATAAGTACGTCTTTCTTTGCTTTATCGAACATAGTTAAATTAGCTGCTATAAAGCCTTGTCTGCTAATTTCAACATCTGGGACACATCAGACAGGTTTGGTTATTTGTTGCCTTGAGAACGGCTCACACTTCACTGGTTCTTCACGTGTTGAGTCGTTTTGGATTGCTGACATTGTGGATGTTATGTTTTGGAGTCTCTGAGTTCTCATGTGTTGACTGTTTTGTTTTAACAGGCAGTGGACTTACTTAGAATTATAGTGCAAACCTTGTCTCACCAGTAGTGGGCAGCAGCTCAAATCTCAGCTCAGTTTCCCTGGAAGTACGCTGCTTTGAGTCTACTGTTCACACGTGGTCCAGGGATCAGCTAGAGCCGTGGCCTGATTATTAATAGCATCCAGGACTCTATTTCTCTGCCGTTCTGTAAATCTCTCCTTACTTTCCTGTGACTGTGGTTTGCCCCAGGTTTTGTCCTTTGGTTCTTTGGGCCAGAAAGAACTCATCCCATGTTGGTCCTTTTAAGTTTTGACTCAGAAATGTGCCTGCTTTTGCTCACTCTTAGGAGCCTTTGGATATGTGTTTCGTTGTATTTCCCCCATTTCTGTGGGTAAGAGGTGACTTGGCTGTTGGATCCCTCCATCTCCTTCACAGCTGCTACAGGTTTGGGTTGGAAAGGGAAGGGGCAGCGGTAAAGAAACATCCTTACTGCTTCTGCTCATCCGTCAAAGAGAAATGGGGATTCTTTTGTCTTCTCCATGAAAGCAAGATTCTAACATAATAACCAGAAAGATCTTATGGCTCCCTCAGCCCCAGGCCGAGAGGGGTTTTGTGTTTGTGGTGTGTCAGGAGCAGTAGGTGGGACAGCAGAAGCAGGGCCCCACCGAGTCCTGGTTCCTTCATCCACAGGTGAACGAGCAAATGAAGCTGACGGTGCTCGGGCAGGACGCTATGATGGTCACCTTCACCTCCATGAATGAGACAGTAACACTCCCCATATCGGCCAGCAACTGTCCCCATGGGATATCGCACGATAAGCGGGTAAGGCTCATAGACCAGTCACCTGGGGCTGAGCCCAGAGCGTCTCACCCCATACAGGCCTGACCTCTTTCCCTGCCTAGTGGACGTCTGCTCATCATTCAGTGTCAGACTTTAGCACTGCCTTCTGTCTGAAGCTTGTGTCGAGTGTCTTTCAGGTGCCTCAGAATCCAGTGCAGACTAGCGTAAGCGTGGGAAGGGACAGTGTAGGCTCAGTAAACTGAAAAGTCAGTCTGTAGATAGGCAGAGTCAGACGCGACTGGATCCAGGCCCTCCGAGGATTCTATCAGATCTTCCCATCCCCTCGCTCTGCCCTCCTCTTTGTTGGTTTCGTTCTCAAGGAGTTTTTCTCACTTTATGGTGACCAGATGGTCATGAGCCTCCCTGGGCTCATGGTTCTTCCAGCTTTGGTTTTCCCAAGAGAAAAAGAACCTCTCTTTGCTATGTATTCCAGTAGAGGTGCCAACACTAACATCATTGGCTCCATCTGGTGCCCATGCCTGGAATGTTCTCTGTGGCCAGAAGTGTGTGATGCTCTCACTGGCCAGGCTTGAGTATCATGTCCAACCCAGGAGCCGATGGGTGTGATCAGTCCCTGGTATACCACTTTAGCAAATGAGTAGGCAGGAGTGTGTTCCTGAAGGAAGATTATGGTGCTGTTGACAGAAGAGGAAGAGATGGTGCTGGATAGAACCACTGCCTGCGTGTCGATCCTCTCCACCACCTCCTTGCCTGTCCCAGGTAGAGTCCTCCTGGCCCCTTACTCAGCCCTCCCAGCCGTGATTCACCTCATTCCAACACTGCCTTATTTATAAGCCAGCCTTCTCTACTGAACTGGGGATTCCTACTTGTGTCTGTTGCCCCAGGACTCAGTATGAGGACTGCTTTAGATGATGTACTTGCTAACAGGGCAGGTGAGACAGTGGCAGAGTCTAGAAACCCAGTTCTTCATTCACTGGGTCTTCTTGGAACCTCCTCTGTGTCGGTCCATAGTATTGCAGAGAGATGGATAGGATGAAGGGGACAAAGTCCCTGATCCCCCAGGAGTTTAAAGTCTAGAGGAGAACAGTTGACATTCACTGTGAGACACTGGGGTAGCCAAGGACTCCTTGGTGGCACCAGCCACTGGCATCACACACAAGGGATTGGCTTGCTTGGAGTGGCAGCAGGGGGACCACACTTCCCAGTCCTCCCCGGCCCAGTCTCAGTTTATACCTGTCAGCCCAGAAATTATTAGTAGCACGCCTTTCACTCTTAGGCCTCCCCTGTGGCTCAGCTGGTAAAGAATGCACCTGCAATGCAGGAAACCTAGGTTCGATCCCTGGGTTGGGAAGATCCCCTGGAGAAGGTTACGGCTACCCACTCTAGTATTCTGGCCTGGAGAATTCCATGGACCGTATAGCCCAGGGGGTCGCAAAGAGTCGGACATGACTGAGCGACTTTCACTTCACTTTCAGTCTCAGAAGTGTCCCAGTTTCCCCTTCTGTGGGCACGGGCGAGGCTGACATTTGTTGGAGACCAGTGTTATCTGAGCAAGATACAGAGAACACCTGTGTTTCTCCTGGAGGGAAGCGTTGCATTGTTTTTTCTTACATTTCAGTAGCATTTCAACTTTTAAAATTGATTAGCTAATTCAATAAACATAAATTGACACCTGCCATGTGCTGGATTGCCCGCCAGGCATATTTAAGAAGCCTCACTCCTTCTCATTGTGAAATACGTTCAGCCTAATGGAAGGGGCAGAAGCATCACCGTGGTTGTGATGCAGCTTCGCGGGCTTGGTGTAGGGGAGCGAGGGAAGCTGAGGGGGTGCTTGGTTCATTCAAGGGTCTCATCAAGCAGCCAGGAAACTCAGATGCCTGTGACTTCAGCCTACACTCCCCACACCAAAGACCAAAGCAGCCTCAGGGTTTTCAGTCCCTCTGGGCTGAGACAAATGACTGTGCTGAGTGCTGAGTCCATTCTGTCAATTTGGTGCCCTGCTCTTACTCTAAATGTCACTGTTGGGTGCCTAAGTACACAGAATGTATGCGGTCCCATGTCTCTATTTCTTGAAAACCTTTTTATACTGTAGTTTTTAAATGTGCATTGACTTATCAAGGCAGTAGGTAATAGAAAAATCTTGTTCCCATAAAATTGCAGTAATGCATCTTTTTCCTGGCACCCTCCTGTCTGATAATTTTTCAAATTTGGAACATGGCTGAGAACCACGATGTATGCACTTGAAGACCCTCATGAAACAGCCGAGAGAGGTCACTCTCAAGTCCATGTACCAAACATGCCCACTGGGCCTTGGAAAGCCCCACAGTCATTCACATCTTATGTTTCCTTAACTAAGTGCAGCCTTCGTGAGCTAAAATTAGAGGTCCAGAACCTTGTGTTCCAACACGGTAGCTGTGAGTCACAAATGCCTATTGAGCACTTGAAATGTGACAACTCGAGACTGAGACGGGCTGGAAGTGAAAGCACATGCTGCATTTCAGACTCAGTATGAGAAGAAGAGAACGTCACAGCTCTTACTGATCATTTATTTTGATTACATGTTGCAGTCATCATATTTTTGACATATTGTGTTAGGTAAATATGTTATTAGAATTGGTTTCATCTTCTGAGAACTTTTTAATGTGGCTTCAGGAATATCTAAAAGCACATGTGCAGCTTGCCTTATATGTCTAGCAGATCTACAGCAGGAATCTAAAGGTGGAATTCCCACTACAAGAAGCTTGCAGAGGCTGATGGTGTAGAAGGAAGCTGAAAGTTGTTTATTAACAAGTACACTGTAACTCTTTCTTTTTTATTTTTTTAAATTATAAAAGTATGATAACACATTTACAGGAGATTTGAAAAATACAGAACAAACTTATATACAGTTCTACTATATATTACAGTTACTTTTTTTTTTAATTTATTTTTTTATTTTATTATTATTATTTTAATTTTTCTTAACTTTACAATATTGTATTACTTTTACTATACATCGAGATGGATCCGCCACCAGAATACACGTGTTCCCCATCCTGAACCCTCCTCCCTCCCCCCTTCCCACACCATCCCTCCAGGTCATCCCAGTGCTCCAGTCCCAGGCATCTGTTATAGGGCATCGTACCTGGACTGACTCGTTTCAGATATGATATTATACATATTTCAATGCTATTCTCCCCAATCGTCCCACCCTCTCCCAGTCCCAGAGTCCAAAAGTCTGTTCTATACATCAGTGTCTCTTTTGCTGTCTCATAAGCAGGGTGATTGTTACCATCTTTCTAAATTCCATATATATGCGTTAGTATACTGTATTTGTGTTTTTCTTTCTGGCTTACTTCACTCTGTATAATAGGCTCCAGTTCCATCCACCTCATTAGAACTGATTCACAGTTACTTTTTAAGTAGAGAAATTAAGATTTTAGTTGGAGTTTCGATATGAAACTCAAAAATTAATAGAATTAATAGATTGGAAAAAGTAGAAGGATACAGTAGACATGAAGAGCACTGTGAACCAATTCAACATACTTAAGATTTAGATATACAGTTTTCACACAACAGCAGGATATAAATTCTCTTTAAGTTCCACAGACTGTAAAGTAGGAGACACTGGAACATATCCAGCGACATAAAACAAGGTGCAGAAATGTCATGGTCTAAAGGTGTTGAAATCATGTACAGACGTTATAACTCAAGAAGTGTAACCATCTTGGGGACATTTAGTGTAGGGATAAACAGGCAAATCCATTCAAACAGCTTCTGAAAACCACTGCCTTCTAGATGGTGGTCTAGATGTTGACATTGACAGAGGAAACTGACTTGCCCCAAAGTGTCCTCTTCATAACCCCTTCTCTTCGAGAATGCAGGGTGGTCTACTGGATTTTACAGCCTTCTGACCAGAAAAACAACAAATGAGGAACTATCAAGCTTATTGTGGGTAGCAGGATTTCCAAATGTCAAGCCTCGCTTGCAGGTTAAGCATCTCAATATTTTTATGTGAAATCTTGAGAGAGAGAGCCTGGTCTAGGAGGAGGCCTCGGGCTATATCATCTACCATCCCTTCCTGGGTCTCAGATTCCCCATTTGTATAGTGATGTGTAAACGCCCACCCAACTTTCCCACACTTCTTTCCTGGGATTTTAAAATTCCTTTCAGCTCCATCATATGTGTGTGTGTGTGTGTGTGTGTGTGTGTGTGTATTTGGGGCTACCTGTCACCCATCTGGTCATCTAGGGAAGCTGAGGGGTGCGGGTAAGGTGGCCTCTTCCCTCACAGTCCCTGTTATTGGAAAACTTGTTAAATGGTTCCCCAGACACGCATTACCCTGGAAGGAACCACCCATCAGAGTGACAGGCAGAGTGGCAGTCCCAGATTTTATGGCCCTGCAGTCAGGCTCCTCACTAAATATTTCTATCAAGGCAGCACTTTGGAAGCAAAGAAATGCCTCATTTTAAATGCTTTATTCACCCAGTACTGCCTCAAATCCTTTTTGGAAGCAAGACTGGGTATAAATTAAAAATAAATAAAATTAGCCCAGAGACAGAGTTTGGGACCAACCATCAGAAGGATGGTTGAGGCCTTGCTGTTAATCAGGGCATTTTTTACAGAAGCCTTGCCTGTAGGACAAAGAGAGACATGTAGCTGACATCACTGTTCTTCAGAAATCTGTCCATCACCCACCCTGTTTTCTACTTGAGGCTTCAGTTCTTCAGGGGAAAAATTACTTCCCACCTCCTCTGTGTGAAGTGGGAGATACAGACATCATGGACCTTGCTTCAGGGGACTGGTGAAGTTTTAGGGATAAAGAAAGTAAAAGGTGATCAGAATCCACGGCAGAAAAGCCAGGAATGAGCAGGTGTGCAAGCTCAGCATGGAGAGTGATTACTGCTAGCTTAGCAAGTCAGCCAGGACTTCCTGGAAAAAAAGTCAGACACTGATTGCATGAGCTCCAGAAGCTGAGCCTCGATCCACCCCAGCAGAAGCAGAGGTTGACCTGCAAGACGGCCTCAACTCGCCTCTCAGGAGCCGTGGAGCCAAGGTGGCCCTTTGCAGTAATCCCAAATTGAGCTAGAGACCTGGCCTGGTGCCCATGGGTACCAGTCAGTCTATGGCACTCTCAGCTGAGAGCTGCCAGCAGGGTGAAAAGGGTTCTGAGGGTTATGCAGGCAGCAGAGGCTCCCGAGAGGCATTTGTCCATCCAGTTATTCAGAATACAACAAGCATACACTGAGCACCTCTTTGTGTGATTGGCTCCCAGATACAAGGGAGACCAGGAGCCGATACTTGTCCTCCAGGAGGTTGGAGTCTGGTTGAGGAGACAGGCTTCAACGCAGCTGATCACAAAGGGGCTACCTAACCTCTGACTTCAGACTGCATAGAGAGCACAGTGAGGGTCCAAGGCAAGGAACAGTTCTGCCCAGAGCAATCAGCCTCGCTGGGGGTGGGGGACATTTGAGGCAGGTTGAGTCAGCGTGCAGGAATTCACTGGGCCGAGGGGACAAGGTGGGTCCCCTACAGGGACAGCACATCCTCTGTGCCGGGGCCACGCCTATGGTCACTGGGCTGGGTAGACAGCTCCCGGTGGGGCTGCTGCTGATGCCCTTCCCTCGGCCTCTCCCTAGATAACCCGCAGAATCAGCATCATGGATGAAAAGATATCTAAGATGAGCCGGGCCCTGGCAGAGATCAAGAGGCGGTTTCAGAAGACAGTGTCCCAGTTCATGAACTCTATCCTGCTGGCGGCAGGTAGGGAGGCAGAAATGGGGGTGCAGTCCTGTCCCAGGGCTTCCCAGATCCTGGGCCACCTTCAGGTCACTTCCAAGGACAGCTATTCACCACCCCAGGGAGATGGCGCAGCAGGATTCCCCACTGGTGATGGAACGACGAGGCTCAGAGTGGGGAAGGAGCTTCCTCAGGGCCGCTCAGCTGATAATGGCGGCCTTTGCCAACCTCAGCTTCTGAGAGCGCTCTGTGTGTCTTTATGTCTCCACGTGATTGCTTTTTTCCTGGGTCTCTCTTGGTCTTTCTGTTGCTCGCTCTCTCCTCACACCCACCTACACAGGGTTCACTTTTTGGCTCCATCTCCCATATTGTCCATCATCCACTTGCACCCCCTGTTCTTCTCATTGTTGAAGGTCTTGGTAGAAGAGAGAAAAGCAGCCCAGTCACCAGGCTGACCCTGTCAGGCCCACAGTCTCCAGGGCCGGCGTGGGTGGCCTCGAGACCCCTCCCACATCTGGGCTCTCCTCCTCACTGCTCGTGGGCTGGGGTGTGGAGAAACATTGATTCTCCCACCCTGTGCCTCCCCCTGGCTGGGCACACCCCCCCATGGCCTCCCTGGGGAGTTGCTCCTTGTCCCCACGTACTCAGTTCAGCTACGCGCTGCCTCTGGAAAGCCTTCCCGTACCTTCTAGCAGACTGTCACACACTCCTCTGGGCTCCCACAGCACTTTGTCCATGCTCTAAGTATAAGTCTTCCCACCTAGCATTATGAATATTTCTTTGTTTTCCCATCCCTGTCCCCAACTCCTGCTTGGGGTTCCCAGAGGCAGGGAACCCTGTGGGGCATCATCTTTATGCCCAGTGCCCAACATTGAGGAAACATTTGATAAGTGAATGAAAAAATGAGAGGTCTCTGGCCAGTCTATTAGAGAAAGCAAAAGAAAAGACAATAAGTACAGCAAAGAACAGAGTTGGAGGCACCGGGAATAGCGGGGACGCGTTGGGCCCTCAGCCTCTACACTGAGTACTGTGAGAACACAAAGCTGAACGAAACGCAGGCCCACGGGGCAGGAGGGATCAGAGCTGGGTTCTTGACAGAGGGCCAGAATTGAGACTGATGTGCTCTTCCATTCGGTCAGCTCTGACTGGCCCACCACCTGCACTGGGGTGGGAGCACCGGGCCAGACCACAGCGGTGGGGGCAGTCCTGCAGCAGACTCCAGGGAGTGCAGGCTCAGAGAGGGCACGGTGGCCAGGGCAGCAACCCCAGGGTCTTCTGTCCACAGGCCTGTTCACCATCAAATACCCAGTAATGGAAGAGGCAGAAGTCAATCGGACCAGACTGAAGTCCGGGCTCTTCCCCGAGCGCAGCACCAAGCTGAATCTGTACTCAGGAGATACGCTCTTATTACGGTCTCAGTCAGCCCGACCCGAGTCCTTGATTGAAGTGCCTTCAAAGGAAGAGCCTGAGTCGGCTCCTGTGAGCCCCACGCGGAAGCAGCCCAGCAAGTTCCACACCAAGGCCATGACTCCACGCAGGTGGGCTTCATGTGTCAGATGCTAAGATGGGTAGGAGACTCGCAACGGTGTACAGAACCAAGGGAGAGAAGATAGAAGAGAGACATGTGAACAGCTAAAATATTTTAGATGGGGATAAAGCCTGGGAAGAAAGTAGAAAGGGTTAGAGCATAGGCTGGCAAACTACGGCCAGGGCTGAAATCTGGCCCCCACTGCCTTCTTTGTTTATGGGCTAGCTAAGAGTCATGTTTATATTTTTAAATGCTTAGGAGGAAAAAAATCAAAAGAGTTTTTTGTGACATGTGAAATGATAGGCAATTTCAATGTCAGAACCCATGAGTAAGGTTTTATTGGGACATGCCCATGCCCGCTCATTTATCTGTGGTCTGTAGCAGCTTTCCTGCGAGGACAAAAATGGTGCGTCACTGTGACTGAGACCACTGGCACTGCAAAGACCAGGATTTTTACCATCCGGTAAAAGGCCAGCCCACCCCAAGCATGGAGAGTGACTGGGAAGGGGGATGGGATGTGTTCCCCTAGGGAGACAGTCAGGGAAGCAGTTCCGAAGAGATACGTTAATAGAGGCCTGAAGGATGGAAACAAGGGTGGGAAGGAACATGAGGCAGACGACGAAACAGGCACAGGGACCTCGAGACAAGAACGAGTCTGGTGTGTGTGAGGGAAAGTGAGGAGGTCAGGGCGGGGGATCATAAGGAAGGCGGGAGGGGGCGCAGAGTGAGCACAGAAAGGCAGGCAGGAGCCGGGCCAGGCGCACCCATGAGCCTCAGAGGAAGCCGTTGCGCAACTGTGAGGCAGGAAGTGACACCATCTGATTCATGAGGTTTCAAGAAAACTTAGAAAAATGCATAGGATCAAGGTATCTCACATATGCTTTAAAAATTTTTATAAAATACAGAAAAATGAAAAAAATCCTAAGTGTATAGCTCAGTGTGTATCTGTAAGTGATCATACCCCATCGGCCCCAAGAAATAGAATTTCCCTTTCACAGCTTAGTGTTTATTTTTTAACTTATTTCAATAGAAACATTCAGTATGTATCCTTTGGGGTCTGGCCTCTTTTGCTCAGTGTTATACTGTGAGATTTATCCATGTTCTGGTGGCAAAATTCTGCCTCTTTTCATTGCTATGTAATAATCTATTGTAGGATTACACTAAAAATTTTGCACATCCTAATGTTGATGGATATTTAGGTTGGTTACCGTTTGGGTAGTGACAAACCATGCTGGTGTTTGCATATGTCCTTCTTTCTAGTTGGGATGTTCCTGGATGTGAAATTGCTGTCATAGAGTATGTGTATGTCTGCTAGATCCTGTAGGTCCACAGAGCCTGTCCATTTTATTTTATGAGGATCTATTTTCATTCCAATCCCAAAGAGGGGCAATGCCAGAGAATGTTCAAAGTATCATACAGCTGCTCTTGTTTCACACGCTAACAAGGTTACGCTCAAAATCCTTCAAGCCAGGCTTCCACAGTATGTGAACTGAGAAATTCCAGATGTACAAGCTGGGTTTAGAAAAGGCAGAGGAACCAGAGATCAGATTACCAGCATTTGTTGAATCATAGAAAGCAAGAGAATTCCAGAACAACATCTACTTCTGCTTCATTGACTATTGCTAAAGCCTTTGATTGTGTGGATCACTGCAAACTGCAGAAAATTCTTTAAGAGTTGGGAATACCAGACCACCTTACCTGTCTCCTGAGAAACCTCTATGTGGGTCAAGAAGCACCAGTTAGAAACAGACATGAAACAACTGAGTGGTTCCAAACTGGGAAGGAGTGCAACAAGCTCTATGTTGTCACCTTGATCATGTAGCTTCTGCGCACAATGCATCGTGTGAGACGCTATGCTGGATAAGTCACAGGCTTGAATTAAGATTGCTGGGGAAAAATACCAACAGCCTCAGTTATGTAGTTGATACCACTCCAGTGGCAGAAAGTGGAGAGGAACTATAGAGCCTCTTAATGAGGGTGAATGCTATGCTATGCTATGCTAAGTCACTTCAGTTGTGTCCGACTCTGTGCAACCCCATAGACGGCAGCCCACCAGGCTCCCGCGTCCCTGGGATTCTCCAGGCAAGAACACTGGAGTGGGTTGCCATTTCCTTCTCCAATGCATGAAAGTGAAAAGTGAAAATGAAGTCTCTCAGTCGTGTCCAACTCTCAGCGACCCCATGGACTGCAGCCTAACAGGCTCCTCTGTCCATGGGATTTTCCAAGCAAGAGTACTGGAGTGGGGTGCCATTGCCTTCTCCATAATGAGGGTGAAAGAGGAGAGTAAAAAGTTGGCTTAAAACTCAACATTCAGATCATGAAAACTAAGATCATGGCATCTGGTCCCATAACTTCATGGCAAATAGATGGGGAAACAGTGGAAACATGACAGATTTCATTTTCTTGGGCTCCAAAATCACTGCAGATGGTGACTGCAGCCATGAAAGTAAAAGATGCTAGCTCCTTGGAAGAAAAGCTATGACCAGCCTAGACGGCATATTAGAAAGCAGCACATTACTTAGCCGACAAAGGTCCATCTAGTCAAAGCTATGGTTTTTCCAATCGTCATGTACAGATGTGAGTGTTGAGCCATAAAGAAGACTGAGTGCCAAAGAATTGACTTTTCTGAATTATGGTGCTGGAGAAGACTTTTGAGAGTCTCTTGGACTGCCACAAGATCAAACTAGTCAATCCTAAGGGAAATCAACCCAGAATATTCATTGGAAGGACTGATACTGAAGCTGAAGCTTCAGTACTTTGGCCACCTGATGCAAAAGGCCAAGTCATTGGAAAAGACCATGATGCTGGGAAAGATTGAAGGCCAAAGGAGAAGGGGATGACAGAGGATGAAATGGTTGGATGGCATCACCGACTCAATGGACATGAATGTGAACAAACTGGGAGACAGTGAAGGACTTGGGAGCCTGGTGTGCTGTAGTCTATAGGGTCACAAAGAGTCAGACACAGCTTAGCCACTGAACAGCAACAATTGAATCTTTACTATTATCCTGCTGAGTAGAACTCTCCAAACTCATGGATTCATGTAATTTTTGTTCTGTTGAAATGGAGAAATAAAATAACCAAAATAAACAGGCAAAATATATATTGTTTTGGATTGTGAGCAGTGCTAAGGAAAATAGGCAAGGACAGGGGACATTGTTGGTGGTGGAAGTATGCAGTTCCTAACAGGACGGTCGGAGAAGGTGTCACTGCGAAGGTGACATTTGCATAGAGACGTGAAGAAGGTGAGAAAGTGGGTGTCTGGGGGTAGAGCCAAGCAGGCAGCGGGAACGGCAGGTAGTGTGCATATGTTCGTCCCAAGCTCCTAATTTATCCCTCGACACTCTTCTCTTTGATAATCATAAGTTGTCCATGTCTGGGTGTGACCTGGTTAAGAAGTGAACTGAAAGTCACTCAGTAGTGTCCAACTCTTTGCGACCCCATGGACTATATAGAGTCCATGGGATTGTCCAAGCCAGCATACCGGAGTGGGTAGCTTTTCCCTTTTCCAGGGGATCTTCCCAACCCAGGGATCGAACCCAGGGCTCCCGCATTGCAGGTGGATTCTTTACCAGCTGGACCACCTGGTTATAACAGGATAATTGAGAGACCATTAGGAGGCGCTTGCAGGCAGCCAGGCAAGAGCAGTTGAGGGTTTAGGTGTGTTCCTAGAAGTGTGGGCAGGGAAAGTGGTCGGATCCTCGATTTGTTTTGAAAGTAGAGTGGACAAGCTTGCTGATAGACTGGGTGGGACATGAGATTGTGAGAAAGAAAGGTGTTCAGAATGATTCCAGAGTCTGTTGGACGGATGGATTCCCTTGTGAATACCGCTTTGCACCAGAGGAAACTGAGGCACAGAGAGGTTAGGGGGCCCCTTGAAGGCAGAGCTGCACACTGGTGGCGGAGGCCAGGCTAGAACTGCCTGGATCTCGACTCCAGCTCCGCGGCCGCCTGGTCTTTGTCCACCTGGATGTGGGACTGGGCTGCTGGAGCCTGCGCCCCGTCTACTGAGTGCCACCTGCTTGTTCTTCCTAGCAGAGGGAAGGCCAGAGAGGTTCGCAGCCCCACCAGGTGGGCGGCCTCACTCTCCGACTGCCCCCTGGTGCTGCGGAAGCTCATTAGCAAAGAGGACATTCGGGCCGGCTGCAGGTGCTTGGTGCGGGCGCCCCTGGTGTCCGACGTGGAGCTGGAGCGCTTCCTGTCAGCACCCCGAGACCCCAGTCAGGTGCTGGTGTTCGGGGTCGTGTCGGGCCAGAACCCCACCAGGTCGGGGCAGCTCCAGTGGCTGCTGGACGTGCTCTACAGCCACCGGCAGCAGGGCCGCGCCTCTCCCTGCATCCAGGTGAGTCCTGTGCAGGCCCAGGAGGCGGGTGGAGGGGAGACCCCTGGGGCTGGGATGGGCTGGGCCTCTGACTGAGCGCCTGGGGGCCCTGTTCCATTGCCTTTCCCCTGGGCCTTCGCACACTCTCTTCCTACTCTCTCCCATTCATCCTGCTGTCCCCGAGGAATGTCACCACTCGAGGTGGGGGCCTGTTTTGACCTTGAGACCCATCAGGGTGCTGCCGTTTTCTTCTGGACCACAAGCTGCACATGGTGGTCGTGCACTAGACTGAGTATTTAAGGGAGCTGCGCTCACCATGGAACCCTCAGGGCTCTGGAGTGTTGGTGGCCGAGCACCCCACTGTGGGTCCTGTGCCCAGGGGGGCACTCATGGCAGCCCCAGCGAGGGCCGTGAGAGGACAGGGCCTGTAGGGTCCCCGAACAGGGCTGCCCGCCTCAGGGTCAGCCCACGGCTCCCAGGAAGAGAGGCTTTTGCTGGTAGGTGCGTGTTCCCAGCAGAGGCAGTGGCCTGTGCAAAAGTGGGTGGGGAGTGGCTGCTCCAGGTTCCAGCTCACTGTGCTTGAAGTCCCAGGGGTCAGTCAGTCAGGGGTGCGTGGAATCCACCCTGTCTCCTTGGTGCAGAGTTGTTCCCAAGTCTTAGCCATTCCCGGCAGGGTTGGCACGCTGCACGGGGTGACCCCGTCCTCAGACCACGGGGAGCGGAGGGCCCAGGTGGGAGCACGTGTGAGCATGAGAGCTCCGTGTCTTGCTGACTGCCTGCAGAGCCTCTGTGCCCTGGACCCTCTCAGACCCATTGCTTGGCCCTCTCTTCCTCTAGCTGCAACCCTGAGTACTAAGTTTCCATGTATGCCCCGGGGATGCCCCCTCCAGCCCTCTTCCCCGGGTGCCACCTCCCTGACCCCTGAGTGTCCCCCCTCGGGTCTGCACACCAGCCAGGGCCCAGGGCTTGGCAGTGGAACCTTTCTGATCAGGTGCCAGAAGACTTCCTGTGGGGCTCATACATCAAAGCCACGTGTATTTTCTGGAGCCAATTCCAGTTTCGTTAGATTCCATGAGCATTATTACTGAGTACCTGCTCTGCATCTGCCCATGTATGGATATCATCCCTGGCCATGGGAGGTTAGCGTTGACTTTAGTTTATCTCAGGGCTATTCACTGTTCACGAATAATCGTCTGGAAGTACAGGAAGGCGCGGTGGCCCAGTGTGGGCAGTATGAATGGCACAGATCTGACCCGAGGTGATTGGAGCAGTGCAGGAGCGAGCGGCGGGATTTGAGGACAGAGGACAGGCCCAGGGTGGTGGTGGATCTCACGGTGACTCTGGTTCCACCATTCTGGGGTCTTCGGTTAAGGCAGAAATGTTCCCTGATGTTCCTCTGCTCTGATAGCTAGAACCCTGGGTGCAGTTTCACATTTTAAACTGAAAGGGCAGACAGGATAGCTAGGGGCACCTGGAACAAAAGACAGATAAAGTCAGAAGACGTCACGTTACACAGTAGTCACGTCAGTGGATCTGCACCATCCGAGGAGCAGCGGGGAGAGACCAGCTTTACTCTGGACCAACTAGGTGGTACCCAGAAGTATACTTCAGTTCAGGTTCTGGCTGGGTGACCGGGGGTGTTTGGAGGGGCAGCCAGCCAGCGTAGATAGAGCGGGGAGGAGTCCTGGAAAGGGGGACCCCCAGGAACAGGACTCACCTGCAGATCTCTGCAGGGCTTCTCCCAGGTAAAGGGGAGAAACAAATCCCACAGGACCCAGGAGGCTGGCCCGCGGATGTCACGTGGTGTGAGCAGTCGTCTTTGCGATGATCTTCACCAGTAGAGGGCCCTGAATGGACCTGAGGCATCCTCTGGGGATGGTCAAGGGAGACGTCAAGGGACGGTCACAGCAGGGGCTGAAGGGCCCTTGGGCAGGAGTTAGAGGGGCTGTGGTGCGGGGATTGGGGCTTGGAGGAGCCCGACCTGGCAGAGAACGTGGGAATCCCAGCGCGTGTCCTTGGCGTGGGGGCAACAGGCACTGCTTTCTCTCTGGCAGTGCCGGCACGACCCCTACCGCCTGCTGTGCTACGACCTGGACGGCCCGCTGCAGAGGGACCCGCCCCTGCTGGTGAAGAAGTACGCTGTGATGCAGGGCATGATTCTGGTGAGCCGGGGCCCAGGGCCGCCCGCTGCCGCTACCCTGGCCTCTGCAGCTGCTACCCTCACAGAATTGCAGGCATATGGGCCAGGCCAAGGCCCAGAGAGCAGCACAGACCGAGAGGCCCCCAGCACAGCACATTGAGCTGGGGCTGCAGCCTGGACCCTCGTCCCCCGAACCCAGCCTCCCACCCCAGGCTGGCCCCACGTGTCCCCATCCCAAGAGGCTGAAGGGGCAGAGGATGCTTCACCCAAAGAAACAAATCCTCTTCCCCTGTTTACCTTTAAGTACTGTTTTTCTAAATACAGGATATTGTATAAGCATGTGTATTTGTTGTGGAGATTTTGGAAAAGGCAGTTTAGAAAAAGAATCACTCTATCATTTCCCGCAGATGGCCTCACTGTTCGCACTGGGTGCCTGCCGGCACCGGCGCTGTGGGGAGCCCTGGGCCACACCCTGCTCTCATTTTGGTATCTGGCCTGTACAAGAATGTTCTGACTTTGAGATCCTGCTTTTTAATTACGATTTTTACCTGCAGCATAAGAATCTCTCTGTTTCTCTACATGTGTTCTTTCTGTGGAATGTTTGTTGTTTCCTTGTTGGTTTGGGCCACAACAAACAGCTACCCTTGCACAGAAACCCCAGACAGGCCTCTCTTGTTGAGACTGACAGACAGAGGGTAGGGGTTCCTGCCCTCGGGGGCCCCCGTCCGCCAGGACCAGACGATCAGCGATACGGGATAAGTGGCTTGGAGGCAGAGTGGGTCTGCGGCCTCTGAGAAGAAAGACACTTTCTCGCCCCAGGGCTCTGGGAAGAGGCATTTTAGCCGGTCAGGCCTGCAGGGAACAAAGGCTGGGACAGTGAGGCCGCCCTCTGACCCAGAGGTCTGGCTAGGGAACAGGCTCAGCCACACTCGCTGGAGCACTTGGGCGAGAGCACACCCTTCCCTGGAGCCACCAAAGGGAGGCTCGGATCCGGGAACAGGCTCTGAGAGCCAGCGGCCCATCCTGAGACTTAGTGCTGAGGGCAGCCTGCGCTGTGTCCTTGTGTGTCAACAGATGTTCGCTGGGGGAAAGCTACTTTTTGGGGGCTGCGTTTTGAACGGCTATGGCTTCAGCAGGCAGAATCTGCTGAAACAGATCTTCCAGGCTCGACAGGACTGCAAGATGGGCTACTTCCTGCCTGAGAACTACAAATTCAGGTAAAGCATGAAGCGGGTGGGGTGAGGGTTAGGCGCAGGGCAGGGTGGCTGGAAGGGAGGGGCTGGCGCTGTGGGAGGTGCCTGGGCTCCACCTTGGCGCGGGAGAAACAAACAAAGGTAGGTGTCTTGGCAGCAAAAGCATATCGCCTGGTCCAGGGACGAGGTGGGATTTATGATGCTGCTGCTGATGGTATTGGGAGTCTGCATGGATTCTTGAGTGCTTGGGCAGCACCTGCCTAAGAAGCATTGCCTGCTCGCCATCACGGGCCTGCCTGTGACTGAGCCCCTACCGCGCTGAGTCCGGCAGCCCGCTCGTCCTACTAGGCCCTCAGTTTTCTAGGAGTTCTGACGCCAGTGTCTCTCCAGGGCGCTGAGTTTGGGCTTTGTCAGAATGTCTGCCTGACCCTAAATAGGTCTGGGGAGAATTCCACTCCTGGAACAAAGTGGAGGTCAGGCCGTGACCCCAGAATCCTGAAATGCTTAGTGGGGAAGGCAGGAGTTGGAGGAGCCTGTGGAAGGGCAGACGCTGACGGTGTGGAGACGAAAGTTGTGGCTGAAACTCAAAGTGGGGGGCTTGGAGGTCCTTGGAGACGAGCTCATCGGCAATCCTGGGGGAAGGGAAGATGGAGGCAGTGGGGCGGCGAGGTCTAAGTAAAAATATGCCGAGACAGAAGGGGGAGGGGAGACACGGCTGGAGGGGCCAAACAGAAGATGAGCCAAGGCCGTGGGTGGAGGAGCTTTCAGAAACTCTCAGAAGGCCGGCCCTCCACTGAGGGGTGTTGGAGCTGGCAAAGACTGTTACACAAGGGATAGCCATCCTCAAAAGGATGAGCCACAAGGTAAACCCTGCGTATGCCTAAGATAGAAAGGGGCGGGGGAGGCAGGAGAAAGACCCCCTCTCTGTGCGATCTGGGCCAAGTGCTTAGGCTCTCTTGGCCTCTGCTTGTGTGTCTGTCAAGTGGGAAGGTGAGGGGAAGCACGCTGTGCCCCATCCTGGGCGGCAGCAGCCAGACGCTCTCCAGCGTTTCCTGAGGCTGCCAGCCACAGTGCCCAGTGCTGCTGTTAGTGCTGAAAGGAGTGCCCGCTCCCTACTTTGCTGTGTTCAAGGGTTCTGAAGGGAGTAAAGCTATGCGGAAAGAAGAGTCATACAGGTGTGCACTCACGTGTGCGTGCTCACACACACCCCCACTCCCACCCGGACCCTCCCCCGCAACATGCACACAGTCCAGGTTCTTGCAGTTGGAAAGGGGCAGATTCCTGAAAATATTATAAACCAGTAGGACGCCTCCTAATTCTCAAAAGGCCTGTAACGTTGACAGTTTTAAAGCACTCAGGGGAAAAGGGAATGGAATCTCTACCAGAAGATGTTGCCATAACAACAGTTCCTACTGTCTGTATCTGCGAAACAGATCACCCAGCGTAGCTGC
The DNA here is from genome assembly GCA_935064755.1 of Tragelaphus eurycerus. NCBI lineage: Eukaryota > Metazoa > Chordata > Mammalia > Artiodactyla > Bovidae > Tragelaphus > Tragelaphus eurycerus. Next base: position 75,865,700 of record CAKXYN010000001.1, on the reverse strand, counting down.
GTGAAGCCAAAGAGTCGTTTGTTACTGTCTCTGACTGGCTCAGCCCGGTGGTTCTTGCCTGGGGTCTCTCGTGTCTTACAGTCAGACCTTGGTTGGGACTGGGGTCCTCTCAGAGGCTGACTGTGACAAACAGCATAAGAGTGGGGGTGCCCAGGGCATGGTCAGTGAGGGGGTGCTGCAGGGCTCCCGGGAAGGCCCCAGACTCCTACAGCCCTGGGGGGCGGGGCCGCCTGAGGCCGGCCCTTCCTTGAGGCCCAGGCAGTGGGTGGGAAGTGGCTGCAGGTCTCGGCATGTGTGAAGCCATCGGAGGGCTGGCAGCCCTGCCCCACACGCCCTGGACCCCCGCTTTCTTGTCTTCACATCCTCTTCTCAGGGCCCAGCACAAAGGAGGCCCTTGGGAAATGTCTGTTGAATGAAGACCGAGGGCTGATTTTGTCCCAGAACGTCAGAGGCCGGATCAGAGCAAGAAGAGGCTGGCGAACGTGGTGTCTGCTGATCACCGGCCACCTCTGCACGCCTCCAGTGACGGGAGAGCCCTCTCTCCAGAGGCCGCCCCCTTGCAGCCTGAACATCAGGCCACTCGGGCAGTTTCTAATCAGCTGCCGCTTGCCCAGCCTTGTGCTTGGCCGTAGGGATTTGGAAGTAGACAAGACCTGGGTCTGCACTACTGTTGCTCATCCATAGGGCCGGAAACTGACGTGAAAGGGAGTGAAGCATTGGACAAACCACCCGATCGATGGATGAGTGGATGAAGAAAGCGTGGTCTGTCCACACAGTGGAGTATTATTCAGCCTTAAAAAGGAGGGAAATTCTGACACCTGCTGCAACATGGATGAACGGGGACGCTTATTTCTTTGTGAAATAAGCCAGACACACCACAAATACTGTACGACCGCACTTACGTGAGGCCCCTACAGCAGTCAGGGCCATAGAGACAGAGAGTAGAGTGCTGATTGCCTGGGGCCGGGTGATGGGGAGGTCTGCTTAACGGGGACAGGTTCACCTTTGCAGGATGAAAAAGTTCAGGAAATCTGTTGCCCAACAATGTGAACATATGTCATGCCGTATACATCATACTATTGAACTGTACACCGAACAGCTGTGAAGGTGATAAATTCTGTGTTACACACTTAACAGTTGTAACAGAGGGAGTGGAGATGCCCTGTGGGTCCTTGCTGCAGCGGGGAGGACAGGGGCTGCTCTCCTCGGCTCGTGGGCTCCTGGGCGTGAGGGCTGGTTTGGTCTCAGAGCGCCTCCTGGCCCTGCTTTCCTCTCCAGTAGTGCTAGGTCCCATTCTCCCTCCGGCCACCAGATCGTCCCCTCCCTGCCCCACCAACCAGTCCACATCAGTCCCACAGCCCGCACTCCCAGGGTGAGCCTGCCTTCCTTCAAAGTCTCCGGGGGCTCTGTGCTTCGGCTCCTTCCTCCCACACAGGCCCACCCAGGAGGGAGCCTCCCCAAGCCCCTAAGCACACAGCCAGCCAGGCTGAGTGGAGGCAGGGGAGGAGCAGCACGCTGCAGGCATGGCCCCAGCTGTCGTCTCTGATCCCCAGGACAGGGCCATCTACGCTAGGCTCTGTGTACCCAGAGCCACAGCTGGGAGCCAGGGCCAGCCTGGAGACCAGAGACACCAGCAGATAGTGAGCCTCCGTCCCTGGCAGCCTTGCATTCAGCACGCGTCCACGCCGGCCCAGCCCTCTCCTGACCCCCTCGGCTTCTCTCTGACACACTGCGGCTCTGCGGCAGGGTTCAGGCAGTGGCACAAAGGGCTCTGCATGCGAGGGGGCCCCTGCCGCTGGAGGGCTCAGCAGGCTGGCATGGTCACAAGAGCCCGGGGCCGGGGGACAGCAGCTGGGTCAGAAGGACAGCTGGGAGGACGCAGGGTGGCGTCCTGGGAGGTGGCGCCTCGTGAGTCTGAGCTGCTGCCACCTGGGTGTTTGGCAGCTGCTCTTCTTGCCGCCCTCATGGGGCTCGGGCAGGCCTCCTTGTGGCCATGGCAGGCTATGCTGCTGGCAGGCCCTGCGATGGGTGCCCGTGGGCAGAGGCATGCTGGGCTGCAGAGAGGACCAGGGCAGGGTGGTGTCATGACCCGGGACAGGAAGGACCCCCCTCCCCCAGGAGAGAGCAGTGAGATCTTCCTGGAAGCACCTAGAGACTCTGGGCACTCACCCCCGCCCCAGGGGTGGGGGTGATGGAAGCTGGGCCACCGGATTCCCAGACCGCGGGTGCAGCTGGCAGCCAGGGGTGGGGGTGGTCTGAGCAGTAGGGTAGCCCAGGCAGCTTTGAGGGGCAAGGCCACAGGGGATGGAGCCCTTGATAGGCCCCAGGCACTAAGACCTCGCCAAGGTGGGTTCCATGGCTGGTGCCTGTGGAGGGCTCGGGCGGGGGCGCCTCCCCATCAGGGTCACCCCCACTCTTGTGAATCCTCCGCTGGTCACCCCTCACCCAGGGTCCTTCCTGCTCTGCCTGACTCTGCCTCTCCACTTGATGGTGCTTTGAGTTCCTAAGATGACGAGCCACAACCCATCCAGGCACAGGTCAGGTTGGGGGGCGGGGGGCGAGGGCACCCCGCCATGTGTCCAGCGCAGGAAGTCTCAGGAGATGCACCCACTGGGCTCTGCCTTCCTGCCACCTCTGTCTGGTGGTTTAGTTGCTAAGCATGTCTGACTCTTGGCAACCATAGACTGTAGCCCGCCAGGCTCCTCTGTCCATGGGACTCTCCAGGCAAGAATACTGGAATGGGTTGCCATTTGCTTCTCCAGGGGGTCTTCCTGACCCGGGATTGAACCCGGGTCTCCTGCATCGCAGCAGGTTCTTTACTGCCTGGGCCACCAGGGAAGCCCTGCTGCCACCTGGATTCAGGGGGAGTGGGCCCAGGGAGGCAGGTTGGCCCACACTCAGGGCCGCAGACGCAGATCCACCCGCCACTGTTGTGGTTGCTGCCAACTGGGCCTGCCCACAGGGCCTGGCAGGGGCGGTGGGGAGAGGACAGTGAAGCTGTGACTCCAGCCCAGCTGCTGGGTGATGTGTCCAGGAGGGGAGCCCCCTACAGAGGCCTGGCAGGCGAGGAGCCCCTCCTGCAGCCCCTCCATTGGCGTAGGGAACAGAGAAGGGAGGCAAGTGCCAGGAGAGGCGGGGCCGGGCAGCGCCCCACACACGGCATCAGACAGCCACCTGCCCGCTACCAGTAGGGAGGAGACCCCGTGCTCCCAGGACCGTCTCGGAGCAGGGAGTCAAGAGAACGAGAAGCTCCAAGCGGTGATGTGCTCTGCCATGACGTCATGCTTTGTGAACTGTTGTGTGCCCGGTAAGCCCGGGAGCACTGTGCAGACGGAGTGAAGTCTGAAAGCCTGAGTCCTTTGTCAGGGGTCGCCTGCCCCACCAGCCACAGGGGCTGTGAACGCTCACGTGCCCCGTGGACTCCAGAGCGTCCTGTAACTCCATGTGCCCTCGACTCCAACACGAAGACGGCCTTGAGCTGGAAGCTAGGAACGTGCTTCACAAACTGTTGACCACAAGACACTCGTAAATGCCAGAACCCCTTCTCAGCTGACCAGCTCTCTGTGAAAAGTGCATTTCAAACAGGGAGCACAGTGCTGTAAGTGCCCATGGAATCCTCGCCAGGCTCTGTAAACTGTAGTGTTCCGTATAAACTGAAGCAGAGGCTGTGTAAACTGTGAAGTGCCACCGTGCATGAGGGGAAGCGCTTCCGGGCTGTGCCGCTTGACGCATGCCTACATCAGAAGAGGCGGAGGAGCCTCAGTGGAAGGAGGGGCAGCTGGCATGGGCTGGGCCCAGTATCTCGAGCCTCTCCTCCTCAGCTGCACCCCCAGGCTAGGTCCAAGGAGGACGCTGTGAAGGGTGGGGCCCAGTGCCAGGGAGAAGCCCGCCCCCGCCAGGCCCTCCTCTGAAGCTGCCAGGAGGGAGGGCCCCCCTCCATTCATGCCATATGCCCTGGGTCCAGGGGAGCCCACCAGGGAGCCGCTTCTGGATGCCAGGCTCTCCGAGGAGAATGCGCATCGTCCCTGATGGCTGCAGAGCCTTGAGGTGCGCTGAGGGGTGAGCACTGCAGAGGCCTGAGCAGGTGCTGTCCAGAATCTCAGTTGGCCGGAGGCCAGAGGCCAGACGGAGGCGTGGGCGCCACGCTCCCTCCACAGGCGCCAAGGACGGGTCTGTTCATGCCCCCCTCCCGCTCCTGGGGGCTCCCGGCCGGGCAGCACATCTGTCTTCACGAGATGTCCCCCAGGCGTGTCTGTGTCCATACTCCCCCCTTTGTGAGGACCCCAGGTAGATGAGAGGTCACGCTGCTCTGGTGTGACTCCGTCTCTACTCCTCATTTCCAAATGAAGGCACGTTCTGGGGGTCCCAGCAGTTAGGACTCCAGCCTGAGGATCAGGGGGGATGCAGTCAACCCTTAACCCGGTATATAGGGACCAACTTGCTGGGCCTCCGTGCCCCTCTCTGCTTGCCCTGTGGAGCCCCCTTGGCTGACTTTTCCAGTGGTCAGCATTGGGTGTACCGATGTGGCAGACACAGGGTTAAGGGCAGGTCCAGCTGTAAACAGAAGCCAGGGAAACAGCTCCAGGGAGTCTCGGGTCCCAGGGGGTCCTGCCTCCATCCACCTCTGGAGGAGAAGCTCCAGTGCCCTTTTCTCTTGGAACCGGAACCTTGACGGGTTGGCGCCCAGCCAGGGCAGCTGGCCCGGGCCCCCTCTTCCCCGGCTGTGCCTCCACTGAGCGCTCCCTCCCCTCCCTGCCTCCCCTGCAGTGTTTTAGCCTCTGTCCCGGGCCTGGAAGACCCCACCTCATCCAAGAAAGCGGTCTCGGGGGACGTCCAAGGAAGCTTCTCCTCGTTGGCCTTGGGGGACAAGTTGGAGGAGCCCTCCACCGAAGCCGAGAGGAAGTAGGTGGCCACCCCGGCTTGGGGCTTAGGGAACCTCCTGTGGTGGGCAGAATGAGTGTGGCTCACGGAAGGGCTCCCGGCTCCACCACAGGCTGGGCTGCAGAGGCCACGTGGGGCCAAGTGGCCTCGGGCAGGTCACCGCCCCCCCCCGCCTCCCCCCCGGGCGAGGGTCCTTCAGGAATCCCCAATGTCTGGCCCTTTTTATCGGCACAATGTCCAGCTGACCCTGGAGGCAGCTCCCTGGTGCTTCTGGCAGTGGTCTGGGTGGTGGAGATGGAGACCTTTGGTAGACTTTTTGGCGAAGCCCTACGGCCCAGGCCCATTGCTCTGAGACTGCCTGCTGCCTCCTACAAGAAACGTCCTAGGCCTTCAAGATTCAGTGTGCTGGCCGTGGTATCTGCGAAGCAAATCATGTTCTGCGTGAAAACCGCTTATTTCTCATGAAGACAGAAAAGCCAAACTCAGCATCCAGGAAGGTCACAGGTGTCACCAGGAACCCCGATCAGAGCAACACCCAGGGGTCTCAGCTGCGAGGCAGCGGGGCCCGCCCTCCTCAGCTCAGGCCAGGGAGGTCTGGGTGCTGGCAGACCAGCCCTCTCCACCCATCGCCCAGTGCCTGCTTCTCTCTGCCTTGGTTTCTAGAATGATCCAGGCTGATTTGGATGTGCGTGCTTTCAACAAAGCCTGGAAGAGCAGTAAGAAGACAGCCACCTGGAAGAAGCAGGCCTCCAAGAAGTGATGCCACCCCCGTGGCCACCTGGAGCGCGGCCCAGATGCAGCCCTCCCATGTCCCTCCCGCCCCTACCCCACCACCCTGCCTCTCCAGCCTCCCACCCCTTCTCTGAACTCAGCCTAATAAACGAGTGTGCCGCCAGCATCTGGGTGCGGCCGTGGGACGCACTGGCTCCTATGAAGCCGGAGGCCCCGACAGCCCTTTCCAGGGCAGGGCCTTAGAGCTACGGTGCCTCCCACCCAGAGCTGCCTCTATGGCCAGTGCAGTCACAGCCCAGGAGCCTCCCAGGGAAGCGAAGGTCTCCAAGGGGCCGAGCCCTGGGGAGGTCTCAGGTGGGACTAAGCTTTGCTTAGTGTGGGGCCGAGTGGCCTTTGCTGGGTGGGGAAGGGCCCAGGTTCTGGCCCAGGTGGAAAACAGGGTGAGAGGAAGAAGAGGGAACAGAGAGAGAGAGAGAGAGAAAGCCAGGCAGGTGGGAGAAGAGACAGAGGAAGGGACGGAGGGCCCCGAGAAGGGAGAGTGGGGCGGGGGTGTGTGTGGAGAAACGAGGGAGGGAGGCGGGCTGAGGGGCGGGAGCGGGGGGAGGAGAGGGGCTTCGGGGGAGGTGACAGGGCAGGGACGGGGCGCACCCTGGGGCCTCTGGTGGCGCAGGGACAGCCAGAGCCCCGTGGCCTCCCCATGCGGGCGTCCTGTGAGCCCAGCCCTGGTACCCTTGTATGGATTGGATGCCCCTCCCCTGAGCTCAGAGATGGCAGCCCCCTCTGCGGTTCCGATTCCTTCTTGGTGGTCCCTCAGTGGGGCTGATGTCACACCAGCTGTGGGTCCACTTGTCACAGGCTCTCAAGAGCCACTCCCCAGCAGGGCGAGGACTCCAGAGGCTCTGCCTTGTTCTGCAAAGCCCAGAAGAGACCTCAGTCCCTGGTCTGTGACGAGCTCTACATGTAGCTCCTTATGCTCCCTCTGTGAATAGATGCTGTTTACGTTCGCTTCTTTGACGTTTAATTTTTATCCTTTGTATCATTCAAAGGCTTTTTTTGAATTATACATTTGTTCCCCTAAAAATGGATTTGAAATGATTTTCTGTGTTCTGTGTTCTGCCTGCATCCTCTGACCTTCAGGGCCTGGTAGTTGTCAGGGGTCCCTGGAGTCTTGCCGCCCGCGACCCTTCTCCCCTCCTGATCACAAGGACACGGGAGGACCGGAAGGCACGGGGAAGCACCGTCAACCCCTGTCCTGACACAGAGGCACCCTCCAGCCTCTCAGGCCGGACTCCGGTGGAGGTTTAGTGGAGAGGTCAGCTCACCACATAACTTCCACCGCAGATCTGCCCTCAGGGCCTGCACGCTCAGCTGTGCGCTTCAGGGCTGTGTGAACAGGAGACACACACCCGTCTGTAAAGGGTGGCCCTGGACCCCACGCAGGGTGCTCGCCACGCTGAAATGGGGCCAAAAATAAGCTGGCGTGAGCAGGGGTGCCTTCCACTGGTGGAATGGGTAACTTGCCTCTGGTAACTCTACTAGGAAGAGGTGTGGAGAAAGGAATTCAATACAGAAAGTTAGAACCTTCTTTGAATTTAACCTGTTAATAAGGTTAATAAGGGGATTGCCCAGACATTCAAAGAATTGCCCAGTGCTATCCAATCCAGCCATCTCCTGGGGAGGAGGCAGGAAAGGGGAAGCCCCCTTTCTCCACGGAAACAGCAGGGGAAGGGGCTCTGGCATCATGCCCACAGCAGTGCCGTCCACAAACCAGGCGTGGTGGGAAGGCGTGAGGCTATCTGAGGAAGTCGTAGCTCTTGTGTGACTAGAATAGAAGATATTTTCTTCAGCCTTCCTCAGAGAGTCCAGCTGAATGTGAGCTCATAATCCAAACTCTAAAAATGCCGCCAAAGTGAGTGACAAGAAATACCAGACACCAAAACAGCCGAGACTCTGGACGCTGGAAGTGTCGGGCAATATAAAGTGAATACATGTCAACGTTTAAATAAACAGAAGGATCTGAAAATGTATGCAAGGACCAAGATATGAAACAGAAGGACATGGGGGCTTCCAGCACTGGTGGTCCAGTGGGTAAGAACCCACCTTGCAGTGCAAGGGGTACTGGCTGGATCCCTGCTCTGGGAAGACCCCCCGTGGCTCAGAGCAGCTCAGCCTGTGCACAGCTGCTGCGCCAGAGCTGCAGAGCCCGAGAAGCCACCGCGATGAGAAGCCTGCGCACCGCAGCAAAGAATAGCCCCTGCTTGCCACAACTGAGGAAAGCCCATGTGCAGCAGCGAAGACCCAGCACAGCCCGAAGATAAAAGTAAAGAAGTCTTTTCTTAAAAAGTAAAAAAAGAGAGAGAGATGGACTGATTGTTGCCTCCAGACACGTTGGAGTAACTGATACTGGAGAAGTCCTCCTGGCACAACCAACCAGGACAAGAGGAAGTAACTTCTACAGTGCCCCCCCCCCCCCCCATCCCAGCTTGCTGCCAAAGATGCTTTCTGGATCATGGTCCAGGGAAGGAGAATTCAGGCACAGTGCGCCAGTATTGCCGAACTGAGGGGAGAGATGAGAGTTTGGGCAGACAGCAGGGACTGAAATTTGGGTGCAGACTTACCAAAGGGAGCTGGCTATGCAGAGAGGGCTCTAGGAATCTGCATAGAGGTTTCCTTGAATCTGTGCAGAATGCTAAACTGCACTCCCTGGGGGCGTGGCTTCATGAAGCCAGGTAAAGAACTCCAGGATGGGGAACACATGTACACCCATGGCTGACTCATGTCAGTGTATGGCAAAAACCACCTCAATATTGTAAAATAATTAGCCTCCAATTAAAATAAATACATTAAAAAACAAGAAATTCCAGGGCGCTGTGAACAGACCACTGAGAAATACTCAAGTTCTAACCAATCAGAAGGCCTGGAGACCCCAGAAAAGCCAGGCAGTCCAAATGGGAATAAACTGGTCTTAGAAACAACCCTTGTTGAAACTATAGGGACAGAAAAAATAGATCAGTGGTTGGAAGGGCATGATAACAAAAGACAGGAGGGAATTCTGGAAGGGGGCACTGATGGAATTACTTTATGTCTTGGTAATGGCAGAGGTTCCCCGATTGTATGCATTTGTCAGAACTCATGGAAGTGTATACCTGAAACAGTGAATTTTTTTTTTTTTTACTATATATAAATTGCACCTTAATTTTAGAATTATAAGAAAACAAGCCTTGAAAGGATCAAGGTTCACGTGGATGAACCTCAAAATCATTATGCCAAACCCAAAAAGCCACGTATTGTATGGATCCACATACATTAAATATACACAGTAGACAAATCACTGGAGACAGAAGGCAGATGAGTGGTTGCCGGGACTAGGGGATTTAGCGTGAAGACTGCTGCTTGAAAAGTATGGGCTGCTTCTAGGGGTGATGGGCATGTTCTGGGATCAGTGGTGTGCTTGCGTAACGTTGAAGGTACTGAAAGCCACTGGGCTGTACACTTTAAAGTGGTAAAAATGTGAATTTTACTTCAGTTTTTTAAAAAACAGGAAAAATTAAAGGCAAATAAATAGAAATATATAATTTGTGTATTAGAAGACAGTATTTTTTAAATTTAATTTTATTGAAGTATAGAGAAGGCAATGGCACCCCACTCCAGTACTTTTGCCTGGAAAGTCCCGTGGATGGAGGAGCCTTGTGGGCTGCAGTCCACGGGGTCGCTAGAGTCGGACACGACTGAGCGACTTCACTTTGACTTTTCACTTTCATGCATTGGAGAGGGAAATGGCAACCCACTCCAGTGTTCTTGCCTGGAGAATCCCGGGGACCGGGAAGCCTGGTGGGCTGCCGTCTCAGGTCGCACAGAGTCGGACACGACTGAAGTGACTTAGCAGCAGCATAGTTGATTTACAATATTAATTTCCAGTGTACAATACAGTGATTCAGTATTTTTACAGATTATGCTACATTAAAAGTTATTAAAAGATAATGCCTATAATTCCCTGTGCTATACAGTATACCCTTATTCCTTACCTACTTTATATGTAGCAGTTTGTATCTCCTACTCTGGTTCCTCTCATTTGCCCCTCCCCTTTCCCTCTCCCCTTTGGTAAAGTGAAGTCGCTCAGTCGTGTCCGACTCTTCGAGACCCCATGGGCTGCAGCTGGCCAGGCTCCTCCGTCCATGGGATTTTCCAGGCAAGAGTACTGGAGTGGGGTGCCATCGCCTTCTCCCCTTTGGTAAGCTGCTAGCCTGTTTCCTGTGTGAGGCAGTTCTCCCCCCACCCCCACCCCCACATACATTCATTTGTGTTTTCTAGATTTCACATATAAGTGACGCCCAGTGTTTATCGCTCTCTGACTTATTTCACCAAGCATAATATTCTCTAGGTCCATCTGCATTGTTGCCAGTGGCAGAATTCTGTTCTTTTTTATGGCTGAGTAATATCCGTGTGTGTGTGTGTGTGTGTGTGTGTGTGAGAGAGAGAGACATCTGTATCCGTCCATGAGCACTTGAATTGCCTCCATGTCTTGACTATTGTAAACAGTGCTGCTGTGAACATTGGGGTGCGTGTTTCTTTTCAAATTAGTGTTTTCCTTTTTTCCAGACATAGACTCAGGAGTGGAATTGCTGAATCATATGGTATTTCTCTTTTTAGTGTTTTAAGGAACCTCCATACTGTTTTACATAGTGACTGCCCAAATTTACAGTCCCACCAACGGTGCACTAAGGTTCCATTTTTCCATATCCTCTCCAGCATGTGTTACTTGTAGACTTCTTGATGCTGGCTGTTCTGACAAGCGTGCGGTGATGTCACACTGTGGCTTGACTTGCATGTCTCTGCTAGCAATATTGAGACTCTTTTCATGTGCTTGGTATCTGTATTCTTCGGGAGAAGGGCCATTCAAATCTTCTGCCCATTTAAAAAATTATATTTTTTATTTTATTTTATATTGTGTTGTAAATAGAGCTGTTTGTGTATTTTGGATATTTACTCCTTGTTGGTCACATGACCTCTCCCATTCCGTAGGTTGTCTTTTGTTTTATCAGTGGTTCCCTTCGCAGTGCAAAAGCTTTTTAAGTTTAGTTGGGTCCATTTGTTATGTTTGTTCTTATTTCATTCGCCTTAGGACATGGACCCCCAAAATATTGCTGTAATTTATGTCAGAGTATTTTGCTTATGTTCTCATCTAGGAGTTTTATGGTTTCAGTCTTCCACTCAGGACTTTAATCCATTTTGAATTTATTTTTGTATATTGTTTGAGAAAATGTTCTCATCTTCTTATTTTACACGGAGCTGCCCAGCACCGCTTTTTGAAGAGATTGTCCTTTCCCCCTTGTGTGTTCTTGCCTCCTTTGTTGTAGAGAATTGACCGCAGGTGCGTTGCTTTATTTCTAGGCTGTCTGTTCTGTATCACTGATCTATTTGTCTGTTTTTGTGCCAGAGCCATGCTGTTTTGATTACTGTAGCTTTGTAGTCTGGGAGTGGATACCTCCACCTTTGTTCTTTTTCATCAAGGTTGCTTTGGCAATTCAGGGTCTTTTGTGGTTCCATATGAATTTGAGGATTATGTGTTCTAGCTCTGTGAGAAGTCCACTGAGTATTCTAACGGGATTGCGTTAAATCCGTAGATTGCTTTGGGTGTGTGTCCATTTTAATATTAACTCTTCCAAGAGCACAGGGTATCTTTTCATTTCTTGGTATCATCTTCAGTTTTTTGTAGTTTTCGGAGTATAGATCTTTCATCTCCTTGTTTTAGTTTATTCCTAGATATTTTATTCTTTTTCATGTGATTTTAAATGAACTTGCCTTTTTTACTTTCTTTTTCTGAAAAAAAGAAAAAAAGGCATTTTTCTGATAACTCATTATTAGAATATATTAAAAAATCAACAGATTTATGTATATTAATCTTGTAACTTCACTGAATTCACTTGTCAGATTGCTGTGGCTAGGACTTCCAACGCTGTGTTAAATAGAAGTGATGAGAGTGGGCATCCTTGTCTTTTCCCTGAATTTACAGGAAAGGCTTTCCGCTCTTTACCGTTGAGCATGATGTCAGCGTGTTGTTGCTGCTGTTGTTCTGTCATTCAGTTGCATCTGATTCCTTGTGATCCCATGTCCTACAAAACACCAGGCTTCCCGGTCCTTCACCATATCCCAGAGTTTGCTCAAACTCATGTCTGTTGAGTTGATTATGCTATCTCAACCTTGCTGCCCACTTCTCCTCCTGCGAGGTTCGTGACATTGTACAGAGATAGGGATCAAGACCATCCCCATGGAAAAGAAATGCAAAAAAGCAAAATGGCTGTCTGGGGAGGCCTTACAAATAGCTATGAAAAGAAGAGAAGCGAAAAGCAAAGGAGAAAAGGAAAGATATAAACATCTGAATGCAGAGTTCCAAAGAATAGCAAGAAGAGATAAGAAAGCCTTCTTCAGCGATCAATGCAAAGAAATAGAGGAAAACAACAGATTGGGAAAGACTAGGGATCTATTCAAGAAAATCAGAGATACCAAAGGAACATTTCATGCAAAAATGGGCTCGATAAAGGACAGAAATGGTATGGACCTAACAGAAGCAGAAGATATTAAGAAGAGGTGGCAAGAATACACAGAAGAACTGTACAAAAAGAGCTTCACAACCCAGATAATCATGATGGTGTGATCACTGACCTAGAGCCAGACATCCTGGAATGTGAAGTCAAGTGGGCCTTAGAAAGCATCACTACGAACAAAGCTAGTGGAGGTGATGGAATTCCAGTGGAGCTATTCCAAATCCTGAGAGATGATGCTGTGAAAGTGCTGCACTCAATATGCCAGCAAATTTGGAAAACTCAGCAGTGGCCACAGGGCTGGAAAAGGTCAGTTTTCATCCCAATCCCAAAGAAAGGCAATGCCAAAGAGTGCTCAAACTACCGCACAATTGCACTCATCTCACACGCTAGTAAAGTAATGCTCAAAATTCTCCAAGCCAGGCTTCAGCAATATGTGAACCGTGAACTTCCTGATGTTCAAGCTGGATTTAGAAAAGGCAGAGGAACCAGAGATCAAATTGCCAACATCCGCTGGATCATGGAAAAAGCAAGAGAGTTCCAGAAAAACATCTATTTCTGCTTTATTGACCATGCCAAAGCCTTTGACTGTGTAGATCACAATAAACTATGGAAAATTCTGAAAGAGATGGGAATCCCAGACCACCTGATCTGCCTCTTGAGAAATCTGTATGCAGGTCAGGAAGCAACAGTTAGAACTGGTCATGGAACAACATACTGGTTCCAAATAGGAAAAGGAGTACGTCAAGGCTGTATATTGTCACCATGTTTATTTAACTTATATGCAGAGTACATCATGAGAAATGCTGGACTGGAAGAAACACAAGTTGGAATCAAGATTGCCGGGAGAAATATCAATAACCTCAGATATGCAGATGATACCACCCTTACGGCAGAAAGTGAAGAGGGGCTAAAAAGCCTCTTGATGAAAGTGAAAGTGGAGAGTGAAAAGGTTGGCTTAAAGCTCAACATTCAGAAAATGAAGATCATGGCATCTGGTCCCATCACTACATGGGAAATAGATGGAGAAACAGTGGAAACAGTGTCAGACTTTATTTTTCTGGGCTCCAAAATCACTGCAGATGGTGACTGCAGCCATGAAATTAAGAGACGCTTACTCCTTGGAAGCAAAGTTATGACCAACCTAGATGGCATATTCAAAAGCAGAGACATCACTTTGCCAACAAAGGTTCGCCTAGTCAAGGCTATGGTCTTTCCTGTGGTCATGTATGGATGTGAGAGCTGGACTGTGAAGAAGGCTGAGCGCCGAAGAATTGATGCTTTTGAACTGTGGTGTTGGAGAAGACTCTTGAGAGTCCCTTGGACTGCAAGGAGATCCAACCAGTCCATTCTGAAGGAGATCAGCCCTGGGATTTCTTTGGAAGGAATGATGCTGAAGCTGAAACTCCAGTATTTTGGCCACCTCATGCGAAGAGTTGACTCATTGGAGAAGACTCTGATGCTGGGAGGGATTGGGGGCAGGAGGAGAAGGGGACGCCAGAGGATGAGATGGCTGGATGGCATCACTGACTCGATGGATGTGAGTCTGAGTGACCTCCAAGAGCTGGTGATGGATAGGGAGGCCTGGCGTGCTGCAGTTCATGGGGTCGCAAAGAGTCGGACACGACTGAGCGACTGATCTGATCTCCTCCTGCTCTCAGTCTTTCCCAGGATCAGGGTCTTTTCCAGTGACTTGGCTCTTTGCATCTTGGCCAAAGTATTGGAGCTTCAGCTTCAGCATCAGTGCTTCCAATGAACTTTCAGGGTCGATTTCCTTTAAGATTGACTGGTTTGATCTCCTTTCTGTCCAAGGTACTCTTAAGAGTCTTCTCCAGCACCACAGTTCGAAACCATCAATTCTTCGGCGCTCAGCCTTGTTATGCTCTAACTCTCATGTCCGTACACGATTACTGGAAAAACCATAGCTTTGACTAGACAGACCTTTGTCAGCAAAGTGATGTCTCTGCTTTTTAATATTCTGTCTAGGTTGGTCATAGCTTTTCTTCCAAGGAGCAAGCGTCTTTTAATTTCATGGCTATAGTCACTGTCTGCAGTGATTTTGGAGCCCAGGAAAATAAAATCTGTCACTGTTTCTACTTTTACCCCAACTGTTTATCATGAAGTGATGGGACTGGATGTCATGATCTTAATTTTTTGAATGTTGAGTTTTAAGCCAGCTTTTTCACTCTCCTCTTTCACCCTCATCAAGAGGCTCTTTAGTTCCTCTTTCAGATCAGATCAGTCGCTCAGTCGTGTCCGACTCTTTGCGACCCCATGAACCGCAGCACACCAGGCCTCCCTGTCCATCACCAACTCCTGGAGGTCACTCAGACTCACATCCATCGAGTCGGTGATGCCATCCAGCCATCTCATCCTCTGGCGTCCCTTTCTCCTCCTGCCCCCAATCCCTCCCAGCATCAGAGTCTTCTCCAATGAGTCAACTCTCTGCATGAGGTGGCCAAAATACTGGAGTTTCAGCTTCAGCATCATTCCTTCCAAAGAAATCCCAGGGCTGATCTCCTTCAGAATGGACCGGTTGGATCTCCTTGCAGTCCAAGGGACTCTCAAGAGTCTTCTCCAACACCACAGTTCAAAAGCATCAATTCTTCGGTGCTCAGCCTTCTTCACAGTCCAGCTTTCACATCCATACATGACCACAGGAAAGACCATAGCCTTGACTAGGCGAACCTTTGTTGGCAAAGTGATGTCTCTGCTTTTGAATATGCCATCTAGGTTGGTCATAACTTTGCTTCCAAGGAGTAAGCGTCTCTTAATTTCATGGCTGCAGTCACCATCTGCAGTGATTTTGGAGCCCAGAAAAATAAAGTCTGACACTGTTTCCACTGTTTCTCCATCTATTTCCCATGTAGTGATGGGACCAGATGCCATGATCTTCATTTTCTGAATGTTGAGCTTTAAGCCAACCTTTTCACTCTCCACTTTCACTTTCATCAAGAGGCTTTTTAGCCCCTCTTCACTTTCTGCCGTAAGGGTGGTGTCATCTGCATATCTGAGGTTATTGATATTTCTCCCGGCAATCTTGACTCCAACTTGTGTTTCTTCCAGTCCAGCATTTCTCATGATGTACTCTGCATATAAGTTAAATAAACATGGTGACAATATACAGCCTTGACGTACTCCTTTTCCTATTTGGAACCAGTATGTTGTTCC
Source organism: Tragelaphus eurycerus (assembly GCA_935064755.1). Lineage (NCBI taxonomy): Eukaryota > Metazoa > Chordata > Mammalia > Artiodactyla > Bovidae > Tragelaphus > Tragelaphus eurycerus. The sequence continues at coordinate 75,850,374 of CAKXYN010000001.1, read as the reverse complement.
ATGACCAGTTCTAACTGTTGCTTCCTGACCTGCATACAGATTTCTCAAGAGGCAGGTCAGGTGGTCTGGGATTCCCATCTCTTTCAGAATTTTCCATAGTTTATTGTGATCTACACAGTCAAAGGCTTTGGCATAGTCAATAAAGCAGAAATAGATGTTTTTCTGGAACTCTCTTGCTTTTTCCATGATCCAGCGGATGTTGGCAATTTGATCTCTGGTTCCTCTGCCTTTTCTAAAACCAGCTTGAACATCAGGAAGTTCACGGTTCACATATTGCTGAAGCCTGGCTTGGAGAATTTTGAGCATTATACTAGCGTGTGAGATGAGTGCAATTGTGCGGTAGTTTGAGCATTCTTTGGCATTGCCTTTCTTTGGGATTGGGATGAAAACTGACCTTTTCCAGCCCTGTGGCCACTGCTGAGTTTTCCAAATTTGCTGGCATATTGAGTGCAGCACTTTCACAGCATCGTCTTTCAGGATTTGGAATAGCTCCACTGGAATTCCATCACCTCCACTAGCTTTGTTCGTAGTGATGCTTTCTAAGGCCCACTTGACTTCACATTCCAGGATGTCTGGCTCTAGGTCAGTGATCACACCATCACGATTATCTGGGTTGTGAAGCTCTTTTTTGTACAGTTCTTCTGTGTATTCTTGCCACCTCTTCTTAATATCTTCTGCTTCTGTTAGGTCCATACCATTTCTGTCTTTTATCGAGCCCATCTTTGCATGAAATGTTCTTTTGATATCTCTGATTTTCTTGAAGAGATCCCTAGTCTTTCCCATTCTGTTGTTTTCCTCTATTTCTTTGCATTGATTGCTGAAGAAGGCTTTCTTATCTCTTCTTGCTATTCTTTGGAACTCTGCATTCAGATGTTTATATCTTTCTTTTTCTCCTTTGCTTTTCGCTTCTCTTCTTTTCATAGCTATTTGTAAGGCCTCCCCAGACAGCCGTTTTGCTTTTTTGCATTTCTTTTCCATGGGGATGGTCTTGATCCCTGTCTCCTGTACAATGTCACAAACCTCATTCCATAGTTCATCAGGTACTCTATCTATCAGATCTAGGCCCTTAAATCTATTTCTCACTTCCACTGTATAATCATAAGGGATTTGATTTAGGTCATACCTGAATGGTCTAGTGGTTTTCCCTACTTTCTTCAATTTCAGTCTGAATTTGGCAATAAGGAGTTCATGGTCTGAGCCACAGTCAGCTCCTGGTCTTGTTTTTGCTAATTGTATAGAGCTTCTCCATCTTTGGCTGCGAAGAATATAATCGATCTGATTTCGGTGTTGACCATCTGGTGATGTCCATGTATAGAGTCTTCTCTTGTGTTGTTGGAAGAGGATATTTGCTATGACCAGTGCATTTTCTTGGCAAAACTCTATTAGTCTTTGCCCTGCTTCATTCCATATTCCAAGGCCAAATTTGCCTGTTACTCCAGGTGTTTCTTGACTTTCTACTTTTGCATTCCAGTCCCCTATAATGAAAAGGACATCTTTTGGGGGTGTTAGTTCTAAAAGGTCTTGTAGGTCTTCATAGAACCGTTCAACTTCAGCTTCTTCAACGTTACTGGTTGGGGCATAGACTTGGATTACTGTGACATTGAATGGTTTGCCTTGGAAACGAACAGAGATCATTCTGTCGTTTTTGAGATTGCATCCAAGTACTGCATTTCGGACTCTTTTGTTGACCGTGATGGCCACTCCATTTCTTCTGAGGGATTCCTGCCCGCAGTAGTAGATATAATGGTCCTCTGAGTTAAATTCACCCATTCCAGTCCATTTTAGTTCGCTAATTCCTAGAATGTCGACATTCACTCTTGCCCTCTCTTGTTTGACCACTTCCAATTTGCCTTGATTCATGGACCTGACATTCCAGGTTCCTATGCAATATTGCTCTTTACAGCATCGGACTTTGCTTCTATCACCAGACACATCCACAGCTGGGTATTCTTTTTGCTTTGGCTCCATCCCTTCATTCTTTCTGGAGTTATTTCTCCACTGATCTCCAGTAGCATATTGGGCCCCTACTGACCTTGGGAGTTTCTCTTTCAGTATCCTATCATTTTGCCTTTTCATACTGTTCATAGTTCCTCTGTAGTTTCTGCCTTTAGGGTGGTGTGTGTCATCTGCATATCTGAAGTTGTTGATGTTTCTCCCAGCAATCTTGATTCCAGCTTGTGAGTCGTCCAGCCCAGCATTTTGCATGGCGTACCCTGCATGGAAGTTAAATAAGCTAGGTGACAGTATATTGCACGCCTATTCCCTATTTTGTCCAGTCGCTTGTTCCATGTCTGGTTCTAACTGCTGCTCTGTGAAGTTAGGAGCAAGCTGAGAACACTATTGTCAGAACTTCAGTGCGCTCAGTGCTCAGCCCTCAGTTGTGTCCGCCTTTTTGGGACCCTGTGGACTCCAGCCCACCAGGGTCCTCTGTCCCTGGGATTTCTCAGGCAAGCATTCTGGAGTGGGTGCCGTTTCCTCCTCCAGGGAATCTTCCTGACCCAGGCAAGGATGGAACTCGAGTCTCCTGCATTGGCGGGTGGGTTCTTTTCCCCTGAGACACCAGGGAATCACTGTCAAGAGCACTGTATTAGAAATTCTCAACACTCTATAGAGAGAAATAGGAGTAAGAGTGTCCTAGTCAGTTCGGGCTGCTCTTACAGAATACCGCAGGCTGTGAGGCTTAAACGACATACACGTTTTGCCGTCTGGAGCCTGTACGTCCAAGGTCAGGGTGCTGCGTGTGCGTCAGGTTCTTGGTGAGGCTCATCTCCCTGGGCCTGTCCTGGGTGTGTGCATGCAGAGAGGCATCGCTGGTCTCCTCCTCTTTTACGGCCCGTCTCCTGATGGGGCTCCGCCCCCGTGACCGCATCTGAGACCTGTGCTGTGTGCTCTGCTAAGTCGCTCAGTTGTGTCCGACACTCTGTGACCCTGTGGACTGTCGCCTGCCAGGCTCCTCTGTCCATGGGATTCTCTAGGCAAGCATACTGGAGTGGGGTGCCATTCCCTTCTCCAGGGGATCTTCCTGACCCAGGGATCGAACCTGCAGCTCTTGAGTGTCCTGCATTGGCAGGCGGGCCACCTGGGAAGCCCCATCTAAACCTGGTTACCTCTAAAAGGCCCCTCTCCAGGTACCACCACGTTGTAGGTTAGGGCTCCATCATGTAAACTTTTAGGAGAAGCACGAATGTCCATAGCAAAGAGTTACATGGATATGAAAGGAAATCACAAAACGATCACTGTTTGCAGGTGACTTGCTCATCTGCGTACAACAGCCAACCAAGAATCGATAGACAAATAACAGACCTCGTATGGCTTCCCCGAGCTGCCGGACACAAGAACAGTGCATGGAGTCAGCTGTCTCGCAGTGAGAAGCAGCGGGCCAGGCTGCCCGAGCAGCAATGCAGGGCTCGTAAAGCGCAGCCGGAATGGGTGAGAACCAGCTTGAGATGCACAGCACAGCAGCATTAGTGCCAGGAGTTCAGAGAGGCAGGAGACAGAGTGGGGAGCTCGCCCGAGAGAGGTTGTGCTTGGGTCAGGGGAGCCCTCTGAGGTCCCTGACATCCCTCCCTGGGAACCCGAAAGCATCTCCCCCTCCAGAAAACAAAGCCATGCACTCCTCCCATCCATGTCTTTGGACCGTGGGCAAGCGATTTTGTCTCTGGGCCTCCACTTTCCCCTCTGTAAAGTGGGGACGATCCCAGTTGCAGCCTTCCAGGGCTGTGGATGGATTCCATGTGATAATGCGGAGGAAAGGCTCAGCTCGTGCTCAGTGCCTGTGGCTGAGAATAACTATTAATAATTGAAGAGCCACCCCACCCCCACCCCAGTGCCAAGCTCTGCTGCAGGGCCCGCCTGCCGGCTGCCTCTCAGCCTCCAGCTCCATCAAGGGTTAACGAGCTTGGCTGGCTGCTGGAAGCAGGACTGAAGCTCCCGCCCAGCATCATTCCCTATCTGTGAGCCATCTCCTCCCGCCCCCAGCTCAGCCTGCGGAAATGAAAGCCCCTCTAGACGAGGCTCCTCTGCAGGCTGCATCACAATGACTTTCCCCACCGGGGATATGGGGGTGGACCCTCCGCTGTTTCCTCAGTTCTGGGGCTTCAGGGACAGGAGAGCTGCCCGGAGCTGTCAGCTCACATGTGGGAGAGAAATGGGGTCTTTCCATTCCTGGCCCTCTGGGGCTGGAGGAAAGTGAAATAGGGGAGGAGGTGCTGGTGGGCTGGGGAGGACCGCGCTCGAAGTCTCAGAGAGCAGCACATCCCACGAGGGACCTGCAGGCGACGACCCACGAGTGAGCTGTGAAATCCATTTACTGGGTTGTGATCCGCATCTTTAAAAAGAGCTGGGATAGGAAACAGGGAGCATGGTGGCTAGTGAGGCCACAGCTTTGTTTCCGTCACCTTGAGTGTAGTGGTCAGAAGCCCAGGCCCATGACCACGAATGCGTCGCGCCACCTTCCGGCCTCAATTTCCCTGTCTGTCCCACACCTCTGTAGTCGTGAGAAGCACAGGAGGAGCTCGGGAGCGCTCAGGAGCCGGGCAGCCACCACGGCCGCGGACTCTTTGTCCTCACTGTGTAAAACCTTTCTTCCCTGGGAGATGAGTCACAGCAAGTTGAAAGGCACTGGATTTGAGGACTGGGGACAGGACCTGTCTACAGTGAGAATTTGGGGTGCAGGCCTGAGCAGGGGCTGCTGCTCGTAGCAAAGAGCAGAGAGGGTTTCTTGGGGGAAAAGGAAAAGCCAGAGTTCCCAGAGGCGGGTCCGTGTTTGCACAGCGCTCCACAGCCCGATCAGAAGCCCCCACCGTTTGGTCTTCGAATTAATGGTCTTCAAATAATTTCCTTTGGTCTTCAAGCTAATGAACGCTTCTTTCAGACTCTGCACTAGGAGCTGTCCTCATGTGCCCCTGTTCAGGCGTGACATTAGAGCCAGAAGGAAGGGACTCTGTTTCTAATTTTTTTTTTTAAGATAAGCTTTATTTTTTAGACCAGTTTTAGGTTCACAGCAAAACTGAGCAGAAAGTACAGACAGTTCCCATTTACTCCCGACTCCCAGTGCCCACCACACACACAGGCACAGCCTTCCTCCCTATTAACATTGCACCCCCCCCAACCCCATGACCCCACACCCCAGAGCGGGGTGTTTGTTACAACTGGTGAACCTGTGCTGCCACATCTGTACCACACACAGTAGTTTACACTGGGGTTCACTCTCGACGTACATCCTGTGGATTTGGACGAAGATGTAGCGCTGCCAAATCCACCGTTATAGTATCACAGAGTAGTTTCACAGAGCGCCCTCTGTGCTCTTGCCCTCGAGCCGCATATCCAGCGTTTTTTTCTTTTCCAGAATGTCATGTAGTTGGAATCATACAGTTTGTAACATTTTCAGATTGGCTTCTTTCACTTAATTATATGCATTTAAGGTTGTTCTCTGTCTTTTCATAGCTTGGTAGCTCATTAATTTTTGTTGTCACTAAGTCCTGTCCGACTCTTTGCGACCCCATGGACTGCAGCATGCCAGGCTTCCCTGTCCATCACCTTCTCCCGGAGTTGACTCAAACTGACTGAGTCCATTGAGCCGGCGATGCCATCCAACCATCTCATCCTCTGTCGTCCCCTTCTCCTCCCGCCTTCAGTCTTTGCCAGCATCAGGGTCTTTTCCAGTGAGTCAGCTCTTCCTATCAGGTGGCCAAAGTATTGGAGCTTCAACTTCAGCATCAGTCCTTCCAACGAATATTCAGGATTGATTTCCTTCAGGATGGACTGATGGGATCTCCTTACAGTCCAAGGGACTCTCAAGAGTCTTCTCCAACACCAGTTCAAGAGCATCAGTTCTTCAGCACGTCACTTCATTTTAGCACAGAGTAATACTTCGTCATCTGGATGGGCCACAGTTTATTCATTCACGCACTGAAGGACACCTTAGTTGCTTCCCAGCTTGCGCAGCTGTGAACACTATCCATGTGCAGGTTTTCATTTGTGTTTCGAAAACAGTTTTTCAACTCATTTGTGTAAACACCAAGGAAGATGATTGCTAAGTCACATGGTAAACGTGTGTTTAATTCTGTAGGAAACCACCACCTGTCTTACAAAGCGGGCAAAGCACTTTGCATTCCCACCAGCAAGGAGCGGCTTGCTCCTGTTGCTCCACAGTGTCCGTGCCCCGATTTGGGCCTAATGTTACCTCATTGTTGTTTTAACTTGGACTTTCATCACGGTGTATGATATTGGGCATCTTTTCATATGCTTAACTCACCATCTGCATATCTTTTTTGGTGAGGTGTCGATGTAGATGTTTTGCCTCTTTTTCTCCTGCTTTTGTTATTGGACCTGCTTTTGCCTGTGCTGGGTGTCTGTTGCTGTGCGCGGGTTTTCTCTGGCTGTGGGGCGGGGCTTCTCTTGCCACAGAGCACAGGTTCTGCGTGCAGGCTTCAGTAGATGGGCTCCGTGGTTGTGGCTCGCAGGCTCTAGAGTGTGGGCTCGGTAGATGTGCTGCACAGACTTGGCTGCTCTGTGGCAGGTGGGATCTTTCCAGACCAGGGATCAAACCCATGTATCCTACATTGCAAGACGGACTTCTAACCACTGGACCACTAGGAAAGCCCCCTCTGCCTGTTATTCAATCAGGTCGTTGATTTGTTGTTATGTTTTAAGAGTTGTTTGCGTATTCTGAATAACTCTTTTTTAGGTGTCTTTTGGCAACCCACTCCAGTGTTCTTGCCTGGAGAATCCCAGGGATGGGGGAGCCTGGTGGGCTGCCATCTGTGGGTTCACACAGAGTCGGACACCACTGAAGTGACTTGGCAGCAGCAGCAGGTGTCTTTTGCAAATATTTTTCCCCCAGTGTCCCTTTTCATTGTCTTGACACTGTCTTTTGAAGAGTGAAAGTTTTTAATTTGAGTGAAACCTAGCCTATCAGTTATTTCTTTCAGGAATGGTGCCTTTTGTGTTGTATCTAGAAAGATATCACCGTATCCAAGGTCTTCCCGATTTTCCGCTCTGTTACCTTCTAGGAGTTTTATAGTTGGCAGTTTATATTCAGGTCAGTCACCCATTGTGAGTTGATTCCTTTTTTTAATGTTTATTTTTGTGTATTTATTTATTTGGCTGCACTGGGTCTTACTTGTGGCACGTGGGATCTTTAGTTGCAGCTCTCGAACTTTCAGCTGTGGCGTGTGAAATCTAGTTCCGTGGCCAGGGATGGCACCCAGGCCCCCTGCATTGGGAGCTGAAGTCTAAGTCACTGGACCAGCAGGAAAGTGCCCCTTTTGAGTTGATTCTTGTAGAAGGATGTGAGGTCTGGATCTGGTTTTGGTTCTGTTTGGTTTTTTTGCGTGTAGATGTCCAGTTGTCCCGCACCGTTTGTTGAAGGGCCGTCTTTCCCCCATTGTGTCGCTTTGCTCTTCTGTCACAGATCAGTTGCCTACACCTTGTGGGTCTGTCCCGGGCCCTCCTTCTGTTGCACCAATCTGTCTCTTCTCTTCCAGAACCATCCTGTCTTGATCTGAGTAGCTTTAGAGTAACTAAATATTGACCTCAGATAGTATCTCTGACTTTACTTTTCTATTCTCTCCATTCTTTAGAAGTGGAAATTGAAACACCAAAAAGCTAAATAACTTCCCCAAAGTTGCACAGTAAACGGCAGAGCCAGGATTTGAACTCAAGCCTTTTGAATACAAAGTGTGAGCTTAGGACAGAGATTCAGTTCAGTTCAGTCACTCAGTCATGTCCAACTCTTTGCAACCCCATGAATCGCAGCACGCAGGCCCCCCGGTCCAACACCAACTCCCGGAGTTCACTCAGACTCACGTCCATCGAGTCAGTGATGCCATCCAGACATCTCACCCTCTGTCGTCCCCTTCTCCTCTTGCCCCCAATCCCTCCCAGCATCAGAGTCTTTTCCAATGAGTCAACTCTTTGCGTGAGATTAAAATGCTGGAATTGGGAAAAGAGATTCAGAGGGAAAGAGGAAAAAAAAGAGGGAAGGAGAGGAGAGTGTCAGAAGAATAAAAAGCAACAATTTCCCCCAGAAATACTAACCTGAGTCCCTCCTCCTCCAGTGCTGGGAAGAACAGTCTGGGGGCAAGGAGGAGTCTGGGAGAGTGTGGATGTGTTTTGAAGATGAAGCCAACAGGATTTCCTAACAGGCTGGGTTTGGGTTGCAGAGAGGAGAGGGGGATTAGGTGTGACTCCAGTGTTCTGGAAGGATGGAGGTGCCGTTCCAGTGGAGAGGCTGCCTGGGGGCGAGGGTGAGGGACCGTGCCCTGTAGCCGCCCAGGTGAATGGGCTGATGCCACCTCTCCCAGGTCCAGTGGCGTGCGTCACCTCTGCAGGTGAAGAGGGAGCAAGGGGACCTCTCTGCTCAGGAGCTTTCAGGAGACGTGCGGCACTGGAGCTACAGGCTGTAAAGGAGGTTCCGAGAGCTGGGACGTGCTCAGATCCTGGGGTCTCCCAGCCTGAGGTCTGGGACCCTTCCCCCATTTGCTGGCCACATGGGGTGCGAGTTCAGGTGGGGACTCCCTGAGGATGACGGAGTCCTCACCTCGCTAGTGCTTTCAAGCTCGCTTCTCGGCCATGTCGCCAGCTGTGAGCAGTTTATTTTGGGTGAAAGCAGGCAGAGCACAGAGCAAGAAAGCAACTCCTCCCTTCCCCTTCCCGCCCTCCCACTACAACAACAGTCTCCAGTGGGTGACCCCATCTTTAACACCTGTGCCACACTTGCCTCTCCCTTCTTAACCAAGGGGCTTTGGCCTGAAGCTCACAGCCTTTGCAAGCAACAGCCTTTGGCTAGAATTTAACAGGGTCCCTCTATGTTCCGTCTCTGCAGTCTGCCGTGACCGCGTATGAACGGCAAATCAGTCATCGAAGTTTGTCTTCATTCCATCTAAGCTGAAAATGTGAATGGGTATACTAAACAGAGAGTCGATAAATAAATGTGGCAAACATCTTGGTGGTGATGCGTCGCTCTCCAGCGATTGGGGCAGGTCCCTTAATTGGCACGTGTGTAGGGTGGCTGAGAGGTTTGTCATTGAGAGTGTCTGGGGCACTCTCTGAGTCTGCCTCTGTCTGGGATACTTGTTCCCTTCTTCTCATCCCCTGGCCATTTCCTCTAGGAAGTGGGATCCAGCCTTTTCTCCCAGTCCTCCAATCTCAGTGGGCTCTTCTCTGTCTGAGAACCTTGGGTCGGTGTCCTGTGGTCTCCAGTCCACTGGGGGGCGTCTCCACGAGGCCCGACCTGCCCACGCCCGCACTGACCTCACGCCGGCCACCCCCGATCCTTCGTTAGGGCCCGGGAGCCAGGGCTTCCTGTGTCGCAGGGCTGTCTGTTCGCCCTCTGCCCCTCAGCAGCCCCGGGACACAGGGACCAACCCTGAGAGGTGACAGGGCTGCGAGGTGGCTGGGCGGGCGATCCAGGGTGGCACAGTGGTAGCAGTACCAAGCTGGGCTCCCAGGCCCCATGAAAGGGCCACATGGGAAAGGGGGCAGGAGGAAGCGGGGCTTCACGGAGCGGGGGGCTAGGGACGGGGCCTCTGGCCAGCCCTGTGGCTGCCCCACCACACATCTAGCATGTTAAGGACAAAACCAGGTCCCCAGGCGTTGGGAATTTACTGGGAGTCACAGAGAGGGCGGTGCTTAGGACACAGGGCTGCCGTTTCTGGCCTCTGAAAGGTGAGGGCTCCGCTCAGAATCCCTTGATATTCATCCTGGTTTTTTTTTTTCACATTTACTCTGCGTCAGGCACTATTCTGAGCAACTTCCAGGTATTAACGTGCTTACTTCTCCTGATAACCCTACGATGCAGGTGCTTTTATGATTCGCCTTTTGACGATAGGGACACTGAGGCACCGTGAGGCAAAAATCCTCGCCTGAGATCCCACAGCAGGGCCGCAGCAGAGCCGGAAATGAAGCCAGAGAGTTTGGCTTCCCCTCTTGTCAAAAGTCACAGGCCAGGGACTTTCCTAGCAGTGAGGAATCCGCCTTGTAGCTCAGGGGCCACAGATTCGATCCCTGATCGGGGAACTAAGACCCCACGTGCTGCAAGGCGACTGAGCCTGTGCACCCCCCTGCTGAGCCTGCGCACCCCCCTGCTGAGCCTGAAAGAACCCCAGCGCTGCAACTAAGACCCAACACAGCCAAATACATAAATGTTTAAAAAAGAAAAGGCACCAGCCACGCTGTGGCCCCCACTCCTGCTTGAACCTCCAAGGCCGCTGGTGCAGAAGGGTTAAGGCCAGAGCTCCAGAGGCTGGAAGGGCCCTGGTCTCCCTGCCTCCCACCCAGCCCATCACCCCTTGACAGCCTCTCTGGTGGGTGCCATGCCCCCTCTGCTGGCATACCCTCAGTGGAGAGGGGCTCACCCCTCCTGGCCATCCGGGCCCTCCTGCTCCACTCCGCCTGAGACCTGTGAATACAGGCCCTGCTGGGGTCTGGCACTGCCCTATGGACCCCAGCCCTGCCTACTGCCCTGCTCTGGGACAGCCCAGAGGGGCCTCTCTGACCGCTGCAGAACCAAGAGGCTCCTCTGAACCCCAAGGTCTGTGACTCTGGGCGGAGAGGCTCCAAGGATGGATTTATCATGGGCTGCGGCCACCTGTCTGTGTGTACGTTCCAGGCGGTGGGCTCCGCTTCCCCTCAGCCGTCCCCTGACTTTGCCCCCATGGCGAGGCCAGCCTGGTGCACTGTTTCCAGGGTCCGGCTCTTTTAAATTTAGCTTCAGGAAAAAGCAGTTTGTGCGGGCCTGGGCCGCGGAGACAATCAGCAACAGGAAAAAGTCATCCGAGGGGAGTTTTCAGTGAATTATGGAGGTATTGTCCCTGCGCCCAAGGAGCCGGGGTTGGTAGTCCAGCCTCGCTGACCCAGCCCAGGCCTCTGGGGCCAAACACTGCCTGAGCTGCGTCAGGACAACACAATGTAAGCGTCTGAAGGCCAAGGGGAAAAAAAAAAAACAGCAGAGGAAGAAAAATACTGGAAATTCCCGGTGTCGCAGCGATGGAAGAGCCTTTCTTGAAAATCAACAGCTAGGGAAAGGTTGCTCCCCGCCCAGGCCGGGGGCCTCGGGGGCGGGAGGAAGTCGAAAGCGATATTCTGAGATATTTTCAGTCTGGTGTGATGCCCGTGGATTTTCCAAAACATGAGGCCCTCACGCTGGGGGGAGAATTGAGATTGGACTGGGGTTGACCGGGGGCGGGGCCGGGCTCAGGATGGGCCAGGACGAGGACATAAACAGAAGCTGACCCAGTTGGAGCGTGCTGGTGTCCCAGCTGGCTGAGGTGCAGGCCCCTTGCAGCCCTGGGAGGCCCAGGAGGTCTCCCGTTGATCCAGAGGCCTTTCTGGATCTCATCTTGATGAGAGGACCACACATGAATGCTGGGGTCCCCTGCACAGAAAGCTTGCTAGGTGGCCAGGCAGATTCTGCTTGCTCACCTCTTCTAATGGGGAGCTCACTACTTATGGTCAGCCTAACCCTTTTCTGAACAGCTCAGACTGGGAAAAACAATAAAATTACTTCTAGAGGGGACACAGTGGTGAACGAAATAGACATAAATGTCTGCACTCAGAGCTTTGCGACCCCATGGACTACAGCACACCAGGCCTCTCTGTTCGTCACCAACTCCTGGAGTTTACCCAAACTCATGTCCATTGAGTTGGTGATGCCATCCAACCATCTCATCCTCTGTCATCCCCTTCTCCTCCCACCTTCAATCTTTCCCAGCATCAGGGTCTTTTCAAATGAGTCGGTTCTTCACATGAAGTGGCGAAAGTATTGGAGTTTCAGCTTCAACATCAGTCCTTCCAACGAATATTCAGGACTGATCTCCTTTAGGATGGACTTGTTGGCTCTTCTTGCACTCCAAAGGACTCTTAAGAGTCTCCAACACCACAGTTCAAAAACATCAATTCTTTGGCCCTCAGCTTTCTTTATAGTCCAACTCTCACATCCATACATGACTACTGGGAAAACCATAGCGTTAACTAGACATGTTACCCAGGGATCAAACCCGCATCGCTTGCATCTCCCGCATTGGCAGGGGGGTCCTTTCCCGCTAGCACCGCTTGGGAAACCTGGTAGACATCATAAGCGCTATGAGAAGGGGCATCCCTGGCGGCTCAGATGGTAAAGAAGCTGCCTGTAATGCAGGAGATCCAGGTTCGATCTTTGGGACAGGCACATCCCCTGGAGAAGGAAATGGCTACCCACTCCAGAATTCTTGTGTGGGGAATTCAATGGACAGAGGAGCCTGGTGGGCTGCAGTCCAGGGGGTGGCGAAGAGTGAGACAGCTGAGCAACTAACACTTTCCCTTTCATAAGAAGGTAAATCAGAGAAATAAGCAGGAGGTGCTTGAGATACAATTTGAAAAAGAGAAAGTTAAAGAGAAAATTCCTCCTTCCTCTCAGCTGGGAGCAGCCTCACTCTGCGCGTGGGCCCATAGCCCATCTGCTCCTTCCATCCTGGGATAGCCCCGCTCGGTTCCGAGCTGAGCAGGGTCAGCCACTCATGCGGTGGGGGCTCTGGCCCGCTCTTCGCCCCTTTCCAGCGGCTCCGAGCTGAGTGCCTTCCCCAGAAGCTGGCATGGTGTTTTAAGCCCCTCTCTCTCTGGATGCACCTCTGACCCCGTTTAGCTGTTTTAGAAGCTGTATCCCACTGCCACCTCCTCTTGAGCTGTGGCAACTCACCCTCCCAGCAGCAGTGTCAAGACTGACTGCCCGCCTCCTTGCTGGCACTGAACAGCCAAGCAGCCCCGCCTCCTTTGTCCAAGGTGCTGGGGGTTTGCAGACCCAAGAGTAAGAATTTGCATTTATTCTTCTTGGTTCCTCTTTTGGAATTCTTTTTTGGCACAGAGTTGGATCACGTATGAGGAAAAAAAAGAGTTAATATACAAAGAGTGCCTGAAAACACACAACGAAAATCAAGGAAGAAAGGCAGGCAAAGACTCTGATCAGGCCATTCTCTACAGAAATGCAAACGGCCAAGAAAGCTGCTCCTCAGTCAGGCCATGGTGGAGCTGCAAACAGAAAGATCAGTGAGATGACATTTCTCTCCCATCAGATCGGAAAACAATATTAAACATTGATGACCTCCAGTGCCAGCAAGGTGGGGGGCAGTCAAACAGTTTGGACACTGCTGGTGGGAGTGTGAGTTGCCACAATCTTTTGGGACAGTAATCTGCAGTTTCTATTAAAGTTTAAAATGTGTGTGCCCTTTGATCCAGCAATTCCATTTCGGAGAATTTATCCTGCAAGACCGTACAGACACATAAGGTGCTATATCCAAGAATATTTGTTTTAAAACAAACAAAAAAAAAGGCAAGCACTACATGTTGATTAATAGGGCAGTGCTTAAATGAATCCTGGGACATTCATTCTATAAAATATCTGGCAGCCGTATGTACGGACCTGGAACCCTGCTTGTTTATATTACTGGACAAAAAAACAAGTTGCCAAGTCAGGTACATGGCGTGATCTTATTTTTGTAAACATGTTTTGAAAGAGCAAAGAGTAAAATGGAAAGAACTCGTCACCAAACGGCTAACATTGTTCCCCCCGCCCGGGGCAAGAGGATTGCTAGGAGCAAGAGTCCTGTATTTTTATGTCACTTCTGTATTGTTTTGACTTTCACAGTAAGTTTTTATAGCTCCAATCATTAAAGTAGTAAATGTCAACGCTTTTTCTTAAAAAAGCCATTTTGAGCGGTTCTTGCCATGTCGTCATAAGGAACAAAGGACGGTAGGTCGAGAGGAGTGCTCTGGCGGCCACGCCTCGCCCCCACGAGCAGGAGTCCCGCAGCTCACTGAGCCTCGCGGTTCGCCCTGTCTCAGTTTCCCTCATCTGCCTTTTCCGTGTGTCGTGCTCCCTCCGCTGTTCTGTGAATAGTACTGGTTCCAGAAACTGTGCAGAAGGAACTGGGCTGAGTTTCCTGACCTGGATGAAACGGGGGACCAGGACAATACTCAGGTTCCCCCCTGGCATGCCAGCTCTGAGGCCATCTGCAGGCTCCGCTGGCCAGAGTGCTGGGATTGATGAGCAATGTCTGCCCTTGACTGGTGGACCAATGCTCCAGATACTGAGGCATCATGCCTGGCCTAGGCCTGCGGTTCCCAACCAGGAACTTGCACAGAAGTCACTGGGGATCATAATGTGCAGATTGGGGTCTGACAGGTCTGGGGCAGGGCCAAGAGTCTGCATTTCTAGCAGGCCACCCGGAGGTCTGGCTGCGGGTCTGAAGACCTTTGCACTCTCCCATTCATGGCTACCTTCTCCTTCAAGTTTTTTCACACATTTGTGAGCAGAACTGACCAACCGCTCCCCACTGTCCAGCACTGTCCAGATATCCATCACATCTCTGATCCTTGAAACAGCCCAGGTTATTATCATCTCCCTTGACAGACGAGAAACATGAGGTCTGGGCGGGTAAAAACGTCACCCACAGTCCCCCAGTCGCTGGTGGCTGATTGATCGCCCACCTCCCCTACTCCCAACCATCTTCCTAGAGCCAGAAACCAGCCAGAAAGACCCTGCTGCTCCCCGAAAACCCTCCGTCCCAGCCATAAATAAGGCCCCAGCCTGGCCAGGTCCCTCCTCCTCCCTCAGCAACATTTCACAGCAGACTGGGGCTGGGCAGCCGCGGAGGGAAGGGAGGCCTGTGGACAGCGTGAGTTATGGGCTCCGGGAAGCCCATTAGTCACCGAAGCGAGAGAAGTTAACTCGAGCTTATTAACTCTAAACGTTTATTATTCACATTGATCACCCGGCAGACAGCGGCCACCACCCCAGCCCAGAGCCGGCCGTGCATTCTGACGGCAGGATGGTGTTGCAGCTGAAGGGAGTCCCAAGTCCCTAGGAAAGGCAAGCAGAGAGCAGGCAGCCTCTGCTGCCCCTTGCAAGAGGCAGGAAGGGCTTCTCATCACTGACCTCTCACTTGTCCACTCCCCACACATCTCCCGGCCTGTGTTCTGGGCCAGGCGGTGCACAGTGTGACCCGTCTCCACCGTCAGACTGGCCACTCGGTGAGCGAGGTGGGGCAGCCTGGTGGTGGGTAGCCCAGCCTTGTGGTCTGCCCAGTTTAACCTCCGGCTCTGCCGCTCAGCAGCAGGTGACCTTTCTTTTAAGTCCTGTGACTTTTCAGATGCTGACATTTGTCATCTGTAAAGTGGGGACACGCTTGTTCACTGGACAGATAATTTATTGAGTCCCTATGGACAGAAAGGCTCGCTGCCCTCAGGGAATTTGTATTTGGAGATGGAGACAGATAGGAAGCAGTAGAAGAACACAAATGGAAAGGAGTCATTTCAGATAGCTGTGAGTGCCAGGAGGCAAATAACCTGGCTCGCACAGTGGAGAGTGACTAGCAGCCTTGGGGGGACACCAAGGAGGTGGCACTTGAACTGAGACCCGAATGACGGGCAGGAGGCAGCCGGGGAGAGAGCTTGGCCAAGGGGAAGCTGGGCAGAGGGAGCAGACTGGGAGGGCATGCAGCGGAGTGCGGGGACCGGAGAAGAGGTGGGGGCCTGGGAGTTCCATGAGACGAGGAAGGAGGGAGACGGGGCCCACAGCCTTTGTGGGACCGCAGATGTCATTGCATGGTGTGGTTTGGGGCTAAAAGAGCTGGCAGGGATGTTCCCATCCTTCACCTCTCTCCACAGTTGTGATGAAGTGCAGTGGACATGGGAGGGCCGCGGTCTGAGCCCCGTTGCAGGATGAAATCCCAGTCCCCCAGCTGCAGTGATGCTGGCCGCTAATGGCCGACAGCTGCCCCTCTCCCGAGCATTGCCCTCGGTGCCACCCTTTTCCAGGACCCCTTCCTTCAAGGTGGGGCCACCTCCGCAGTGCTCTCGTGCTCCAGAGCTGGGGGGAGGGGAAGGGAAGGGGCCAGGCAGAGGCCAGTCTCCAGCGGGGACCACAGCTTCGCTTGGCATCTTGCCCCGGCCTCCCTTGCTCCTGCCGAGAGCTCTT
This sequence comes from Tragelaphus eurycerus, assembly GCA_935064755.1. Classification (NCBI taxonomy): domain Eukaryota; kingdom Metazoa; phylum Chordata; class Mammalia; order Artiodactyla; family Bovidae; genus Tragelaphus; species Tragelaphus eurycerus. The sequence goes on along the minus strand of CAKXYN010000001.1, from coordinate 75,834,422 downwards.
CTTCAATAATTCACGTGCACCTGGATCCCTGAGTGGGGCTCTCGGTTCTAGGGGACCTGACCTAAGACACGAGGATTAGGTCCAACAGGGACTGTAAAGGCTGAACCCAAGGCTTGCCGCGCAGTGGTCACTCAGGGCGAGCAGCTTCTCTGGTTTCACTAAGGCATTCATGCTTCTAGCACCGGAAGCCCTGCCACCCAGAAGCCCTTTGGTCCTGGGCAAGCCGGGATGGTTGGTCGCTGGTAACTGCTTGATGCAATTCATTCATCCATCCCACAAATGCCGCCTGGCGGGAACCTGTGCCCTGCCCTATGAGCAGAGTCAAGCAGATTCTGCCTCACAGAGCTCACAGCCCAGCTCTGGGAGGCTGGCAGTACCATCAGACCTCACTCAGACCTGCAGGTCAGGAGAGCTGTTCTTGAAGGGGGAGAAGCTGCCGCCCAGCGAATGAGGCTGGGCGGGGCTGGGGTGGGGGCGCGGCGTGAGGCTCAGGACAGCACCCAACCTGGGGAGCTGATGGTCAGGAAAGCCCCGAGCTTCAGATCTCTGGATGCAGAGACAGGCGGCAAGAAGCAGGTTCTGGGGTGCCACTGGCCATGCCCTCAGTTGCTCCAGACAATAGGAAACCCAGGATGCCTGCAAAGCAAAAACCTCTTTGCGGAGAGCCCTCTGGGGCCACTGAGGCCCCTGGGTCACCAGTTAAGGTGGTTAAGACAGATCAGGGAAACTCCTGTGAGCCCCACAACAGTCCAGATAAATGGGCCGAGTGTCTCCATTTTACAGACAGGAAAACTGAGGCTTGAAGAGGAATGGTCACTTGCCCAAAGTCACCCAGCCTGTGAGTGGTACAACCTTGTTGGGAGGGGGGTGTCCCAGGACTCTCAGGCTCCACAGCCATCAGGCTACCTCATTAGTTCTCTGGACAAGGAAGGCATTCCAGCCTGCATTTGATTCATCCCCATCTACACCTCCCCTCTCCTCCACTCTCTGATTTTAGAGGGAAGTGGATGAAAGTGCAGGTGGCAGAGCCAGCCTGCCTGGGTCCAGACCACAGACCCGCCTTCCCTCTCTGTGCCCCAAGGGCCTCGTCTCTCAAAGAGCGGGTCACAAGAGCACCTCCCTCCAAGGCTAGCCGTAAAGATTAAACGAGTTAATATATGGAAAGCACTTAGAGCAGAGTCTGGCACATTGTCTCAGCTATTATTGCTCTCTTTATTACCATGACTTAGAACAAGCAAGTCATAAAGTAAAACATCGGATACAACCTGAGTGCTCCGCAGCACAGGAGTCACGAAGCCAGCCATGACTGGGCGATTTGGGCGGACACGGCAGTGACTAAGAGGTGGTCTCGGCACAGCCGCAGACAGCTAGACTGAGCAAAGAACAGCAAGTGCAGAGCTCGACCAGCGCGGCTGGAACCACCAGACTGGGAACAGCACAGACCCTGCAGTGAGTGCAATGTGGTGAGGAGTTTAAATTAAATGCCAGATCAGTTAGATATGCACATGGAGGAAAAAAGATGCTTGACCTCAATCTCAGACTACATGCCCATATCTGCCTCAGTGGACTCCGAGCACCGACCATGCTGACCGGAACACTGGCTCTCTGTATATGAAATGCTGGGCTGGATGAATCACAAGCTGGAATCAAGTTTGCTGGGAGAAATATCAGCAACCTCAGATATGCAGATGATACTGCTCTAATGGCAGAAAGCTGAGAGGAACTAAAGAGCCTCTTGATGACAGTGAAAGAGGAGAGTGAAGAAGCTGGCTTAAAACTTAGCATTCAGAAAGCTAAGGTCATGGCATCCAGTTCCATCACTTATGACAAATAGATGGGGAAGAAGTGGAAACAGTGGCAGATTTTATTTTCTTGGACTCCAAAGTCACTGCTGACAGTGACTGCAGCCATGAAATTAAAAGACGCTTGCTCCTTGGAAGGAAAGCTGTGACCAACCTAGACAGCGTGTTAAAAAGCAGTGACTCACTGTGTTGACAAAGGTGCGTCTAATCAAAGCTGTGGTTTTTCCAGTAGCTGTGTGTGGATGTGGGAGTTGGACCTTAAAGAAGGCCGAGTGCCAAAGAACCGATGCTTTTGAACTGGGGTGCTGGAGAAGACTCTTGAGAGTCCTTTGGACTGCAAAGAGACCAAACCAGTCAACTTTGAAGGAAATCAACCCTGGATATTCATTGGAAGGACTGATGCTGGAGCTCTAATACTTTGGCCACCTGATGTGATGAGCTGATTCATTGGAAAAGACCCTGATGCTGGGAAAGATTGAGGGCAGGAGGAGAAGGGGACGACAGAGGATGAGATGGTTGGATGGCGTCACTGACTCAATGGACATGAATTTGAGCAAACTCCAAGAGACAGTGACGGACTGGAAAGCCTGGCGTGCTGCAGTCCATTGGGTTGCAAAGAGTTGGACAGGACTTAGTGACTGAACAACAGCATTTTCCCAGTCTTGCACTTTGAAGTACATAGCCTTATGAGAAAATGTGAGAACTTGGAATAATAAAGCCACTTAAAGAGCATGCACAGACTCTGATGAGGAAGCCAAGGCGAATTTCAGAGGCGTCGATGGCTCCACATGAATGAAAATTTCAGCTGTAATGTTTGTCCTTTCAATAAAATGACAGTCCTTTATTCTGAAGTTTGCTCGCATAACTCCCCCCAGTCCAAGATAATCACAAGAGTGGGAAGATGAATTTTAGGCAACAAATAGTCAATAAGAAAGTTCAGATTTCCTTTGGAGAAAAAGGAAAACATGTTTTGTTGTCCCCCGACAGTGAGATGGAAAAAAAAAAAAAAAAACAAGGGAAAAGTCACCCCACGCTTTCCTTGTGGCCGTGGGCCCCCACCACCGAGGCGCTGCGAGGAAGTCAAAGGTTGACTGAGCAAAACATGTTTTCCCTCAGCAGGACGTCTGTAGGAACTGTTGGAATCAATTATTGGGAAACACAAAAATAAAACAGACTTCAGCCCGTGGTAAACACTACCCCTTGTTTCTGAGATCAGGAAAACAAAGGTCGGGATTGGGGTCAGCCTGGAACAGTGGACCTACACTCCAGGCAGGAGGCTGAGATCCCGGCTTTGGTGAGACCTGGCGAGGCTGGAAGCCTTCCCCGGCCTCAGTTTACCCAGCTGCAAACCCACGATCCTGTGTCCGTGTCACAGAGCTGGGGGAGCTTACCGCTCAGTTCGTGTGTACTCGGCTTCTGTTCCCTGCCAGGCTGGGGGCTGGGGACTCGGAGATGCTGCTCCAGAAGCTCTGACCTGCACGGGGCCAGCCTCACAGGCACGTGGCCTTGGCAGGCATGCAGGGATCCACGACCAGGAGGGCCCGGGCTTGGTTTAAGCCTCTGTGTTCTACGGTCGCCGTGTGAAATTCTTGATTTTTGAACAGGAGGCACTGCGTTTTCATTTTGCTCTGGGGCCCACAGCTGCATGGCTGCACCTGGCTTTTTGCTTGTGCTCTGAGTGTGTCTGACCTCCAGGGTCCCTTCTAAGGCTTTGCACAGACAGGGTGTTGACACATGGGGTTGAAGTGAATGTCAGAAGAGAGGCTGGGGCTACAGACACCGCTCTGCTGCTGCCACATGTGTGTGCCCTGGTCACAAGGGATCCCTCCAACCCACGCCCCTGCCACTGTTTGGGGGGAAATTATCTCCGTTTGGGAAGGTCCTGAGATAAGGGCCATGAGAAAAGCATCAGCTGGGGTCACAGCCTTCTACCGCTCTTCTGTTTTCCTGAGCAACTCCCTGGGCCTCGGTTTCCTCATCTGTAAAGTGGGTATAGTCACACCTGTCACACACAGTGCCTGTGATGATTAGACTTAATGTGTAAAGCACCACAGGTCCACCAGTTTGAGGAGGCGCCGAGCCCACGTCTGTGCAGGTGGGGGAGTGTCTGCATCCCAAAGGAGACAGATCCTCCTTTAAAAGTAAGTTTGACCAGGTCTGGACGCTGCTGCCTGTTCACTAGTGAAATGTGAACACAGTGTGTTTATGAATAGCTAAAAATTAGTCAAATTATCAAGTCAGAGAGGAATAACGTATGGATTAGACCTTCACAGACACAAGCCCATGTCTACTTGCTGAAAGACTTCAGGTCGTGATTGATTGCCATTCTGTGCCAGGTACTTCTTCCCTAATAATACTTAGTAATGATATCTAACGTTGCTGCTCAGTTGCTCTGTCGTGTCCAACTCTTTGCAGCCCCATGGACTGCAGCACGCCAGGCTGCCCTGTTCCTTTACCACCTCCCGGACTTCGCTCAGACTCACGGCCTTTGAGTCGGTGATGCCATCCAACCATCTCATCCTCTGTCGCCCCCTTCTCCTCCTGCCCTCAGTCTTTCCCAGCATCAGGGTCTTTTCCAACGAGTCAGCTCTTTGCAGCAGGTGGCCAAAGTATTGGAGCTTCAGCCTCAGCATCAGTCCTTCCATTGAATATTCAGGGCTGATTCCCTGTAGGATGGACTGGCTGGATCTCCTTGCTGGCCTGGACAGTATCTAACATACTGAGTGCTTATGTATTAGCAGGCACCAGGCTCAGCACTGCAGGGTCATTGTCTTCCTTCACCTCTCCTAGTGGGCATGTGGGGTAGGTGCTCGAAGTGCCCCGTCTTATAAAGCAGGGTGAACACCCAGTGGCACAAGGACTTGCTGGGGGCCCAGAGCTGGGAGGTGGGCCAGGCCTTGGGGCTCAGACCCCAGAGTGTGGTCCACACCTGCGTGCCAAGGTCTGAGCTCTGTCCCCGGCTCAGACGGCGCGATCACGGGGATCCACCAGACAACGTGCAGAAGGTCCCCTGCCTCATATGCTGTCCCCCGGCCCCCGCCCAGGGGCTCCCCTGAACTGGAGGGGGTTAGGCTCTAGCTGGCAGCCCCCCTGCCGGAGGGCAGCTGGGAGACGTCTCCCGCAGGGCGCCCTGTGTGTTGACCGCAGCCCCTGCTGGAAGGATGGCGACCCCGGTGGCGGTGTTCCCAGACTGATTATCTGTGTGTGGATTTCAGGTAGGAGAGGCGCACCCCCCAGAAACTGACATGTCCACGGCAGGGAGTGACATTGCCTCCGGGCCCCTCCGCACAGGTGCACACATGCTTATCAAGCTAATTAGTACGGCCTTTCCAGAACCGCTGTCTCCCCCGCCCTCTGCCACTGGCCAGCAGAGAGATGCAGCTCCACTGCGGAGCTCCACGGGGAAAAATAAACCCTGAGTCAGGCCCTGGGGCTCATCAGAATGCCTCTTTTATAATCACCAGCCTTGCTGGTCCGTCAGGACACCGCCACCTCGGTTGTGCAGAGATGTCCCAAGAGGGGATGACGGCCCTGTGAGGATGTGAGCTCCCCGTCACGGGGCAAGTCAGGAGCGGGCAGCCATCAGTGGTTGGAGGTTGGAATCGACCACTTGGCCGCCTTCTGGGGGCTCGCCCAGTGTGGCAGGGTGGGGTCTGGACATACCCCTGCCCCTTCTGATGTTCCTGCCCACTGCTGGATTATTAATGGACAGGCTCTCATCTGATGACCCAATTGGAACCTCAGGCTCTGTGGCTGGAAAGGGTCCCCGTGCTCCTCCCAGCCTGGTCTCCACTCACAGTGGGGCCTCCACAGCCGCAGCCCCATGCTTCCCAAAAGAAGAACCTCTGCCTCAACCCCAGGGACCCCTAGCTTACTGGGCCTGGAATGGACTTTTGGAAGTCATCCTTGAACAGCCCAGAAAGCGCTTCAGACCAGGAGGTTTGCATTCCCCCTGGGTTAACCCAGTGATGTGGTCAATAGCAGTGGCCTGGACAGAGCCTCGGAGGTTTTTTCAGAAAGTCAGTCACCTTTCCTTGTCCACCTTCGAGGCCGCTTTCAGTGTTCGGAAGGGTAAGGAGAACGGCGCAGGCCACTGGGCTTCCCCTCAACTCCACCCCTCCCAGCCGTGTGGTCTCAGGCTCAAGACTTTGCTTCTCTGAGCCTCAGTTTCCTCACCTGAAAAATGGAGAGAATGCTGGCTCCCTCCCAGTGCACTAGCCCCCAACACAGTTGTTGTGAAGATGAAAGTGGCAGTCACTCAGGCGTGCCCGACTCTTTGTGACCCCGTGGACTGCAGCCCGCCAGGCTCCTCCATCTGTGGGCTTCTCCAGGCGAGAGAGCTGGAGTGGGCAAACGTGCCCTTCTCCAGGGGATCTTCCTGACTCGGGGATCAAACCCAGGTCTCCTGCATTACAGGCAGACTCTTCACTGTCTGAGTCAGCACGGACGTCCCCAGCACAGTTCCTGGTGACTGTCAGTTGCTGAACCAAGTCGGTTTCTTTACAGTTCAGTTCAGTCGCTCAGTCGTGTCCGACTCTCTGCGACCCCATGAACTGCAGCACGCCAGGCCTCCCTGTCCATCACCAACTCCCGGAGTCCACTCAAACCCATGTCCATCGAGTCGGTGATGCCATCCAACCATCTCATCCTCTGTTGTCCCCTTCTCCTCCTGCCCTCAATCTTTCCTAGCATCAGGGTCTTTTCAAATGAGTCAACTCTTCGCATCAGGTAGCCAAAGTATTGGAGTTTCAGCTTCAACATCAGTCCTTCCAATGAACACTCAGGACTGATCTCCTTTACGATGGACTGATTGGATCTCCTTGCCGTCCAAGGGACTCTCAACAGTCTTCTCCAACACCACAGTTCAAAAGCATCAATTCTTCGGTGCTCAGCTGTCTTTATAGTCCAACTCTCACATCCATACATGACCACAGGAAAAACCATAGCCTTGACTACTTTGTTGACAAAGTAATGTCTCTGCTTTTTAATATGCTATCTAGGTTGATCATAACTTTCCTTCCAAGGAGTAAGCATCTTTTAATTTCATGGCTGCAATCACCATCTGCAGTGATTTTGGAGCCCCCCAAAATAAAGTCAGCCACCAATTCCACTGTTTCCCCATCTATTTGCCATGAGTGATGGGACCAGATGCCATGATCTTCGTTTTCTAAATGTTGAGCTTTAAGCCAACTTTTTCACTCTCCACTTTCACTTTCATCAAGAGGCTCTTTAGCCCCTCTTCACTTTCTGCCATAAGGGTGGTGTCATCTGCGTATCTGAGGTTATCGATATTTCTCCTGGCAACCTTGATTCCAGCTTTTGCTTCCTCCAGCCCAGCATTTCTCATGATGTACTCTGCATAGAAGTTAAATAAACAGGGTGACAATATACAGCCTTGACGTACTCCTTTTCCTATTTGGAACCAGTCCGTTGTTCCATGTCCAGTTCTAACTGTTGCTTCCTGACCTGCATACAGATTTCTCAAGAGGCAGGTCAGGTGGTCTGGTATTCCCATCTCTTTCAGAATTTTCCACAGTTTATTGTGATCCACACAGTCAAAGGCTTTGGCATAGTCAATAAAGCAGAAATGGATGTTTTTCTGGAACTCTCTTGCTTTTTCCATGATCCAGCGGATGTTGGCAATTTGACCTCTGGTTCCTCTGCCTTTTCTAAAACTAGCTTGAACATCAGGAAGTTCACAGTTCACGTATTGCTGGAGCCTGGCTTGGAGAATTTTGAGCATTACTTTACTAGCATGTGAGATGAGTGCAATTGTGTGGTAGTTTGAGCACTCTTTGGCATTGCCTTTCTTTGGGATTAGAATGAAAACTGACCTTTTCCAGTCCTGTGGCCACTGCTGAGTTTTCCAAATTTGCTGGCATATTGAGTGCAGCACTTTCACAGCAGCATCTTTCAGGATTTGAAATAGCTCAACTGGAATTCCATCCCCTCCACTAGCTTTGTTGGTAGTGATGCTTCCTAAGGCCCACTTGACTTCACATTCCAGGATGTCTGGCTCTAGGTCAGTGATCACACCATGGTGATTATCTGAAGTCGTGAAGATCTTTTTTGTACAGTTCTTCTGTGTATTCTTGCCACCTCTTCTTAATATCTTCTGCTTCTGTTAGGTCCATACCATTTCTGTCCTTTATCGAGCCCATCTTTGCATGAAGTGTTCCTTTGGTATCTCTGATTTTCTTAGAGATCCCTAGTCTTTTCCATTCTGTTGTTTTCCTCTATTTCTTTGCACTGATCACTGAGAAAGAGTTTCTTATCTCTCCTTGCTATTCTTTGGAACTCTGCATTCAAATGGGTATATCTTTCCTTCTCTCCTTTGCTTTTTGCTTCTCTTCTTTTCACAGCTATTTGTAAGCCCTCCCAAGACAGCCATTTTGCTTCTTTGCATTTCTTTTCCATGGAGGTGGTCTTGCTGCCTGTCTCCTGTACAATGTTACAAAACTCCATCCATAGTTCATCAGGCACTCTGTCTGTCAGATCTAGTCCCTTAAATCTGTTTCTCACTTCCACTGTATAATTGTAAGGGATTTGATTTAGGTCATATCTGGGTGGTGTAGTGCTTTTCCCTACTTTCTTCAATTTAAGTCTGAATTTGGCAATAAGGAATTCATGACCAGAGCCACAGTCAGCTCCTGGTCTTATTTTTGCTGACTGTATAGAGCTTCTCCATCTTTGGCTGCAAAGAATATGATCAATGTGATTTCGGTGTTGACCATCTGGTGATGTCCATGTGTAGAGTCTTCTCTTGTGTTTTTGGAAGAGGGTGTTTGCTATGACCAGTGCATTCTCTTGGCAAAACTATTAGCCTTTGCCCTGCTTCATTCTGTACTCCAAGGCCAAATTTGCCTGTTACTCCAGGTGTTTCTTGACTTCCTACTTTTGCATTTCTTTATAGGGCAGACACTTAACCCTAGGTCCCCTCGCCTCCCACCAGCTCTTCTTGAGAGCTGCTTTCCAGGTGAGAGACACGTGTCTTCAGACTGTGGCAGTGAGTGGGCCTGGGAAGGGGGCATCTGTCGCTGTCATTCCTTAGGTGTACTGCAGACATGGGAGCGGCACGCTGCGTGCCCTGCCAGGCTCTGCCCCAGGCGCCCTGTCCTTCCGGAGGGACGGTCCACGTGGGGAGGTGGACACCACACAGGGACACAAGTGAAGTCCTGAGACCGTCTCAGGTGTGGGTAAGTGCGGGCAGAGACAGGACACTGGTGAGGGGTCAGCAAGGGATGCGCCTGTGAAGAGGTGCCACGGGAGACCTGATGGTGGCTGGGGGTGGGCTGGGGATCCACCCAGCCCTGTGCTGAGGATTTAGGAAGGCATTTTATTTTCTTTTTACCATTAGCCTAGTCATTCTTTCTTGGACCGATGCTAACTTACTCTGAAATCATTCACATTTCTTTTTTTAATAAATGTATTTAACTGGAGGAGGATTGCTTTCCAGTGTTGTCTGGGTCTCTGCCATGCGTCAGCGTGAGTTAGCCACAGGCGTATGGTGTGCCCTCAGTCGCGAGCCCCTCTCCCACCTCCCTCCCTGCCCCACCCCTCTAGGTCATCACAGGGGTTGAGCTTCTACGTCACACAGCAAAGTCCCCAGAACAGACTGTGGACGCAGCGGGGGAAGGACGGGGAGGGATAAACTGGGAGAAACATACACATCATCGTATGGAAGGTGCTCTGCTGGTGGTGGTGGTGGTGTCAGTCACTCAGTCGTGTCCGACCCTCAGTGACCCCATGGACTGCAGCCCACCAGGCTCCTCTGTCCACGGGACTCTCCAGGCATGGATACTAGAGCGGGTTGCCATGCCCTCTGTCTGGGAAGGCACTTTAAGCTAAGCTAAGTCACTTCAGTCGTGTCCGACTCTGTGCGACCCCATAGATGGCAGCCCACCAGGCTCCCCCATCCCTGGGATTCTCCAGGCAAAAACACTAGAGTGGGTTGCCATTTCCCTCTCCAATGCGTGGAAGTGAAAGTGAAGTCGCTCAGTCGTGTCCAACCCTCAGCAACCCCATGGACTGCACCCCACCAGGCTCCTCTGTCCATGGGATTTTCCAGGCAAGAGTACAGGAGTGGGGGTGCCATTGCCTTCTCCAGGGAAGGCACTTTCAGTTCAGTTCAGTTCAGTTGCTTAGTTGTGTCTGACTCTTTGCGACCCCATGAATCGCAGCAAGCCAGGCCTCCCTGTCCATCACCAACTCCCGGAGCTCACTCAGACTCACGTCCATCGAGTCAGTGATGCCTTTCAGCCATCTCATCCTCTGTCGTCCCCTTCTCCTCCTGCCCCCAATCCCTCCTAGCATCAGATTCTTTTCCAATGAGTCAACTCTTCGAATGAGGTGGCCAAAGTACTGGAGTTTCAGCTTTAGCATCATTCCTTCTAAAGAACACCCAGGGCTGATCTCCTTCAGAATGGACTTCAGAGAGCAGGAAAAGTCCCAGGGGCCGGAGGGGGCCAGGCAGGGTCTGGGAGGCAGAGAAAGGCCATTGTGGCCAAGTCAGGGCCGGGGGACAGGGTGGGGAGGAGGCCAGTGGGGCGGGGAGTGCAGGGCCAGAGGTCACAGCAAATGCCACACTGCATCCTCCTCGAAGCGGGCCTCGGGCATCGGAGCAGGGAGGGTGGATGTGTCCTGGTGAGCCACTGAGGAGAAGGCTGCCCCCCAGCACCAGTGCAAATGGCCTCTCCCCAAGTCTCAGGGCTCTCCGGGGTCCCAGGGCAAGGGCCCAGGAAATGCTGTCACTTGGGGTGGCCCCTCCAGCCAGAGGCAGATCTTTAAACACGTGGACGGGCCCTGCCTGCCTCACCTGCCCGGCTCTAAGGACAGACCTGGCTCTCGGCTGCCCACTTGCCCTCCCCGGGCCTCAGTGTCCCCAGACGGCACAGCTGCCACCCTGCTGCCCTCACAGCACCGGCCATTCCCCGTGAGTCTCAGGTCTGCACCGACGTGTGGGCCTTGACCGCCCCCGCCCCCCATGTGCACACAGCCTGCAAGGCGTGAGCTTAGTGCGGTCGCAGCCACATCCGGGGCCTGGGACAGCACGAGTGCGCATGTGCGGGACGAACAGGCACCACAGCCCTGCGCTGTGGCCTGTTTCACAGATAGAGAAACCGAGGCCGGAAGGCTCAGCCACCAGCCCTGCCCCGCCAGGAACCCAGCCAGCCCGGAGCCAGGCTTCAGCGGAGCCGACCGACCTCTGACCCCGCCTGTGCCCCTCAGCACTAGACTCGCCCTCAGAGTTAAGAACCTCCACGTTGCCATCCATCCAATGGGTATGAAGTCCGGCCCCTGCCCCCACCCCTGCCCCCACGTGCTGGTGAGACTTGGAGGGTGTGACCTACACGGCGCCACCCCCATAAGGGGCTGGTGCGAAGGGGCCTCCACCAGGCCGGACCTCAGAAGGGTTAACCTGGCCTCTTTGTCCCACGGTTGCCATGGGGACAGTTCCTGTCCTTCAGGAAGCAGGGAGAGCAGTTTCCTGTTTTGAAGAAGGCTCGAGGGCTGTTTTCCTCCAATCAGCCTGCCCAGAGAGGGGCAGGAAGCCTCGGGCCGGGCCACCCCTGCCGCTGGGTGTGTGGTGGAGCCATGCCCACGCCCAGCCGGCCAGGAGGGGCCTCGTGGAAATGCGGCCTCGGGAAAAAGCCAACGGGGCAGCAGAAAGGAAAAAAAAAAAAAAATGGCTGGCCGGAAGAGGGCGGTCACTTCCTCCACAGACCTTGGATCCCACCCAGTGGTGATAAAAACTCTGAGTGGCCCTGCCCGGCCCTGGACGCCGCTCCCCCCCGACGCTCAGCCCTTCCTCGGGGAGTCAGAAGCCTGCTGGACAAAGGCCTTCGAGGCCCCTGCTTGTAAGCCTCAGCTATGTGCATCCCGGACGCATCAGCCCCACTGGGCTCCCGCTGGCCCCCAGTTCCTATTCCCACCCTGTGCGGCAGCTTTCTCCTGCTCCAGTCTGCTTGTGTGACTTTTTTTTTTTTTTTTTCAGGGTGCAGAGCAAAGCCTTCCTCCTCCTGGAAGGCTTCCTTGCATGGATTTGAACTCTGCATCTTGAATCAGCAGCATGCATAAACTTAGGCCTAATCTCTCTCTGGGGCCCTGCTCCCAGTCTCCGTCGGTCACCCTGCCTCCAGGCTTGCCCCTCTGGCTCCTCTCCCACTCTGGCTACCACACAGGTCTGGCCCTGTCACCCCCTCTCTCCCCTATAAATACTCGAAGCCTTCCTGTCACCTGCAGTGTACAGTCCAGACTCTCTGGCCATTGGAGAGCTTGCCCCAGGCCTGCCACACAGGCTGTATCCCCACCTGGAATGGCAACCTTACCCCTCCCCCGTAAATGCTGCTTGACCTTTAAAGCACAGCCCCTTGTCACCAGCCCTTCCCCAGCCCCACGGCCCAACTCAGTCCTCTGCCTTCACCCCCAGCTCTACCGTGCCACGGTGAGCTGACCCAAGCCCTTTTCTCAGAGCAAACCGTGAGCTCCTCAAGTACAGGAAAGGGAAGAGAGAGGGGAACTCACATCCTTCAACCCCCCTTGCCACGACCTGAGAGAAACGTCTCCGTGTTCCCATTTTACAGAGGACAAAATCGAGGTGCATGGAGTCGAGGTGGCCCCCCACCCCAAGGCCACAGGGTCAGTGATGCCCCCTCCTCCCTGGCTTCGAGCCTAGCCCGGTGTGTGGGGGGTGGGGGTGGGGGCTGATCTCTGGGGCGCGGGAAGGGAGGGGCAGCTTTGCCAAGCCGAGTCCACCCCAGGCAGGTGTCTGGCTCAGACCTGTCACCCCTGGAGCCAAGATGGCAACTCAGTTACTTTCCAGGGGGAGATAAGCCCCTGAAGCTGATGCCGTCGAGGCCACAGGGTTGTGGGGCAAGCAGCCCAAGAGGCTGAAGAGGCGGCAGGGCCCGGCATCACTTCCTTTTGAATATCACGCACAAGGCGTGCCCGCCCACGTGGAACCCGGGAAACCAGGGGTGTCTGCTATAGAGAGGGCTGTGAAGGTGGCTGGCCCACGCCCCAGCTTTATGCCAGCACTCCTATCTCAGCCAGAAACAAAACCCCAGGCTGGAGCAGGAAGCTGGGCCCCAGCTCCCCCACCATGCTCCTGGGGGCCCCCGTGTTGCTGCATCTCACCGGTCCCGTTATACAGAGGCTGCTCAATAAATGCTCCCTCCCATCCCTCTTGCGCGCTGATTGTGGGGTGTGCCTGCCCCCCATTCCCCATGTACTTTGTTTGGCAGCATTTGGACACCAACTACGTCGTACGTGTTCTAATGATTAATGATCATTTATGGAGCACCTCCCGTCTCCCCTTCCCTGCTCCTGAACGCTTTAGATAATTTATCTCCTTTTACGACCAGATACCATTATCCTGTCCTTGACAAGGTGGCAGAAGTGGGTAAGAAAGCCAGCCAGGGCGCAATCCCCACGACTCACTAGCTGCGCATCCCCGGGCGAACGCCTCGGCCTCTCTGTGCTTCGGTAGCCTCCTGCATAACCTGGGGGTCAAAACACTGCCTACTTCATAGGCTTCTTGAGAAAAGAAAATGAGCTGCAGACACCAAATAAGTAAAGAGACTTACATGTGTGTGTGCAAAGTTGCTTCAGTCGTGTCCGAGTCTTTGCGACCCCATGGACTGTAGCCTGCCAGGCTCCTCTGTCCATGGAATTCTGCAAGCCAGAGTACTGGAGTGGGTTGCCGTGCCCTCCTCCAGGGGATCTTCCGGACCCAGGGATCGAACCCGCATCTCCTGTGTCTCCTGCAATGGCAGGCCACTAGCATCACTTACTGAGTGCACCAACTAAGCGCTCAGCAAATACCAGCTATCAGAGGGGACGCTGAGGCTGGGACCTGCCCTCCCACCCAGCTCACTCCAGTGTGGCTCCTGACCACCAAGCCCTACCGCCTGTCCGGGATGCTTGGCCGTGGAGCTCACCCCGCCTGGGTGCTCCCTGTTTCTGCACATCCAGCTTCGGTGTTGACTCTGCCTTTGGCCAAGGTTGCAGGCAGGCGGGAGCAAGGAGCTTGATTGCAGCGGTCTGGATCTACGGCCACCGAAGTTGTGTGTAGGGCACCACGGGGTTCCGACTTGGGCCTTGGATGTCAGGAGGTGTGGCTCCCAGCTTTGGAATCCCCTGACTCACCATATTTTTCCCGCTGGGCCTCAGTTTCTCAGCTGGTCAAGTGGGCGTAACACCTACCGTGAGTGGCTCACATCTGCTGAGAGCAGGAAGTAAAATGGTGAGTGATTTCCGAAACGTGAAACCTAGGCAGCCTTTGTGCCCATCTCAGAGAGAGCGGTACACCCTGGTAGTTAAGGACACGTTCTCAGGGTGAAGCGGGTGGGAGTTCTGGCTGCACCGGAAGGGCCGGTCAGTTCGCCAGCCTGGGCCTCGGTTTTCCCATGTGTGAAACGGACAGATAATAAACCCTTTACAGGGTTCCTGGGAAGAATATGTGCGTGAAAGGCTCAGAACCAGAGCGCCGGTGGTCATCACCGCCACACAGCATTTACCCCCATTCCTGAGCTCCGAGAGCGGTTATGGCTCAGTTCCACGCGGACTAAGCAAGTCCAACCACCAGTATTAGCTCCGGATGTTTGTAAAGCCCTCTGGTCTCTCCCATCCATTTTCTCATATTAGGAAAAGCAAACAAAGCAGTAAGCATTTCAACTTCACAGCCCATCACTCCACACCACCGTGCAGTTTCAGCTGAACAAGTTCAGACCTGGGTTGTTTTTTTCTTTTTCCCCCAACTGCCCGTGGTGCTATGATCTTTTTAAAGTAGACTTTGCTTAGTTTCAAATCCCAAATTCAACAGTCGTGACAAGGTCTTAGCCAAGCACCAAGGTCTCTTCCTGCCCTCCCTTCTCCCTTCCGCAGGCCCTACAGCTAAGGGTAAGTTGGCCATTGGCTGAGTTATCCGAGCCTTCTGCTCCTGCCTGCAGGGGGGAGGGGGTGTCCTTGGTTCTTTGGGTTTTACTTCTAGTTCTCAAAAACGATCTCAGCTTTTAAAACATATTTTCTTCTTGCATCAAATATCACAGTGATTGCTCCACTCCCTCCTTCGCATCCATATTCAAGTGGACGCCTCCCTCCCTTCCCACCAGCACCTCCATCACTTCCCCTCCCAGCACCAGCGACACCACGACATCACGCTTGCCACCGTCACTATGACTGCCACAGCTACTCCCAGCCCCTCGCCACCCACCCCCCACCTCCACCCCCCCCATCACACCTCACCACCTCCATCACCTTCTCCACCTCTTCCACACAGGGATCCATACAGTTTACGAAGAGCCTGTCTTAAGTAACACAAAGTCTGCCATCACTTTCCCATTTCAGAGGCACAAGAATTTTCCCACACAAGGCCAGAGGCTTAAGGACACTGTGGCAGTTCAGAGACGAGTAAGTCCTTTGAAAGGGTCAAATTCATTTCTGAATCTGGAGAAACAGGGAGGTACACCCTGAACCCTTGCCTGAAAGTGTGCATGATCTGATTCTGTACTGTGGGATTAAAAGATGGAAAAATCAAACCCTACAGAGCTGGTTAGGTGTATGAACGTGCTTGGTGAGTGTGAAAACACTATATAAGATTTTTCACCATGATTGGGGGAAACGTATTGATTCCTGTCTTCACTGTGTGTGCACTGAACACCTACTGTGTGTCAGGCATCACGTGGCTCATGAAACAATTCAAATCACACCTTCATACAGGTTATATATATTTGCTGCTGAGTTGCTTCAGTCGTCTCCGACTCTGTGCGACCCCACAGACGGCAGCCCACCAGGCTCCCCCGGCCCTGGGATTCTCCAGGCAAGAACACTGGAGTGGGTTGCCATTTCCTTCTCCAATGCATGAAAGTGAAAAGTGAAAGTGAAGTCGCTCAGTCGTGTCCAACCCTCAGCGACCCCATGGACTGCAGCCTACCAGGCTCCTCCGCCCGTGGGATTTGCCAGGCAAGAGTACTGGAGTGGGATGCCACTGCCTTCTCCAATATATATTTGAGTGAGCACCTAATAGGCACCAGGGGTCTTCCCTGGTGGCTCAGCAGTAAGAAATCCGCCTGCAAAGCAGGAAGACTTGGGTTTGATCCCTGGGTCAGTAAGATCCCCTGGAGGAGGAAATGGCAACCCATTATTGGTATTCAGCTCTAGTCTTCTTGCCTGGAGAATCCCATGGGCAGGGAGCCTGGCGAGCTACAGTCCGCGGGGTCGCAAAGAGCCAGACACAACTGAGACAACAGTATGCACCTGGACTTCTGCTGGGTGCTGGCCCCCAGATTTCTAGAAACCTTCCAACCTCCTGATAATGTATTAATAAGGAGACAGAGGTCAGAGAATTAAGTTGTCACTGCGATGAGAACCTGGGGAAGTCGTCTCTACTTCTCTGGACTTTGGCAGCACATCTGGCCAAAAGGTAATGGATCACGTTATCCAGGGCAGGGTTTCCCCAGAGGGATGAACAGATCACCTGGAGAGCCTGTTAAAATGCAGCCTGTGGTTCACTGGGGCTGGGCTGGTGTCTGAAACTCTGCATTCTTAAGAAGCACCTGAGTGCTACTGCGGGGCTCCATGGACGTCGCTCAGAGTAGTGAGGTGTTTCATCTATGCAATGGAAGTATCTGGTTCTCTGGGGACCACCTGGACCAAAGGCTGGACCACAGGCATCTAGGTTCAGGAAGGACAGTCACGGCTGCAAAAAGCTTCACGTCCATTTGGAATTCTGCCTCCTCGCAAGCTCCCAGCATAGCTGGTCAAAGTCACAAAAATTCTAGCCTCTGCCATTTTCAGTCCCAGAAAATCCCAAACAACTGTCCGAATCTCTGTCCCAGGCCTTTATTTTTGTGGACAACACATATCTTATGAAGACCTACTAAGTGCTGGGTTCTATATTGGACACCAGGGCTGCAGGGGTCAGCAGAGCAGACACAGGTTGTGCTCTGGAGCCATCACCCTGGCAAGGGGTCACTTCTGGGCCTTTACTCCCCATGTGAGGGCCAGGAAGGCACATAGTGGGTACACTGGCTAAATTGCCTGGTGGTTGGTGGTTTACTTGCTAAGCTGTGTCCAACTCCTGTGACCTTATGGACTATAGCCTGCCAGGCTCCTCTCCCATGGGATTCTCCAGGCCAGAATACTGGAGTGGGTAGCTGTTCCCTTCTCCAGGGGATCTTCCCCACCCAGGGAGTGAACTCAGGTCTCCCGCATTGCAGGTGGATTCTTTACCTTCCGAGCCACCAGGGAAGCCTGCTAAATTGCCAAGCTGCCCCACCCGTGAGCTCCTTCCACAGGCTGGAGCTGCTGCTGGCCTGCACTGTGGCACTCAGTAGACTCAGGACCAAACTACTCCATGACCAAGCCACAGCTTGAGCTGGGCCTCGGAGACGCAGACATGGAGCAACCAGGGCAAGAACCATCAGACAAGCTCATTTTAACTCTTAGCTTACTCGTTTTCCTCAAATGTAACATGGGAAGAATTTTGCTACCAGCTTCATAAGGTTGTGGGGCGACTTACATGAGTGAACGTCCAGATACAGAGTTTAACACTTTGCGGGGCGCACAGCAGGTGCTCCGTAAGGGCTGACTGCCAGTTATATACGAGACCGCTTTCAACAGCTGATAGAAGGAAGCCTTGGTATGACATTCAAAACACTCCACTGTCTGTGCCTCTTAACAGACGCGGGCTCCCTTTCACCCTGCCTCGCCGAACCCCTCCTGGCTCTTCCATGAGGTGGTGTTTTCTCACACCTCTAAGTCTGTGCCCAAGCTACTCCCTCCATCTGAATCATTCAGGGGCCACCTCTAAGTTCGCAAGTTCCTGTGCACACCTGTCCCTATCCCAGCGCTTGTCCAGGGAAACAGAATTGCCTACGTTTGCGCGGCCAATCCGACAGGGGCTCAAGGGTAAAGGCTTGCGTCATCCGCGTCTGCCAGCGCCAGGCCCGGGTCCCAGCAAGGTGCTGGCCGCTTTGCGCTGAGCAGACAAAGGCTCCGCTTTACTGGGTCTCCCTTTCCATGTTACTGCCTCGGGGAGGCCTTCCTTGATAGCCTGTTCTGTCCTCCAGAGGTTGTCAAACTAGCTTGCATCAGAAATATATCTTACACAGGGGATTTCTGAGTCAGTAAGTCTGGGGAGGGCCAGAATTCGCACTTTTAAAATTAGAGCGCTGATCGGGTCACTTCGCGCGCTCCTGTTCTGCCCCCCTTGGTTTATCTCCCTCAAGGCACTAGTAACTCTCTGCAATGTTTATTGCTTATTTGTCTTGTGTCGCCACAGACCTCCCATCTAAACTCCACGAGCGGCAAGACTTTTGGGTTGCGCACAGCACGGCACGGGGCGAAGGGACCCCTAGAAGCCCAACTCGCCGCCTCACCACGCCCCCCGTCCTAGTCCCTGGAACCTCGCGCAGCTCCCCGAGGCCCCACGCCACGGCCCCTTTAAATGTGCGCGGGGACGCCTCCCCCCTGGGCTCCCTCGATCCCTGACGGAGCAGAAAGGAGAAATAAAAAAAGCCTTCCTCTCGGAGAGCGGGAGGAAACGTCTCGGAGGGGGCGAAGGCGCGGCGGCGGCACCGGCACAGGCGGGGCGGCCGGAGCGCAGCGCGCGCGGAGCCGGGCGCCCGGAGCGGACACGACGCCGCGCGCCCGGCCCGGCCCCCGCCCCCCGCCCGCGCGCCCGCGCCCCCGGCCCCGCCCCCGAGGCTCGCGCCCCCACGGCCCCGCGCGCCGCGCCGCGGCCTCGGTGAGCGCGCCGCCGCCCCCCGCGCCCCGACCGCGCACCCGCTCCGCTCCCCGGCCCCGCCCAGCCCCGGAGGCCCGCGCCCCGCGCCCCCACTGCCCTGAGCGCCGCGCGGAGTCCGGCGCGCGCCGGGGGCGGGGCAGGCGCCGGGGGGGTGCGGGCCCTGCGGGGCGGCCATGGAGTGAGGCGGCGCGCGGACTCGCGCTCGGACGGACGGAGGCACCGACGGGCGGCCCCGGGCTCCGCGCGCTGGAAGATGAACAGAGCAGGTAGGAGGCTCCGCGGGGCACGCGCGCCAACGGGCCCCGTCCGGCGCTCCAAGTTGGAGCGGGCGAGGCGCTCCGGAGCGAGCTGCCCAGAAACCCCCCGACCTTCCGCCTCGGCTGAGGGACGGGCGGGTCCCGAGGAGGCCGAGAGCGTCGGGGGCTCTCAGCCCCGTCCGGGACGCCCCACCTCGGGGACGCCCCCTCGGTGTCGGCGAGGCCGCACCCCGGCCCCGATAGGCCGCCTCCGGCTCCCACCGCGGCCCCCAGCTTGGGGGTCCCCTCGCGACGGGGAGGGACACTCCCTTCGCAAAAGCGACTTGGTCGCGCCCCTGAATCCTCCCTCCTGCTGCTTGGGGTCCCCTTCAGGCTCTCGCTGGCCCCCCAGAGGCCCTCTTGGCCCCCCGGGTCCGTCTGCGCTCTTCGCCCCGCCGGGGTCTCTGCCTGGTCCCTCACTCGTGCGCGGCGCGCCCTTGGCGGCTTCTCACGCCTCTCCCTCTCCTGGACCCCCGCAGACTTGGAGCTCGCTCCCCTTCGGAATTAAAAAGCCCTAAATGACCACACCCCGCCCCCGCCCCCCGCAGCGGCGCGCCCGCATGCCCTGCGGGGCCCTGGCCCGGGGCCCGGCTTTGTGCCCAGGGGACGGCTCTCCATGCGTTCCCTCCCAGCCCTCGCCTCTCTGCCCTGAGACTCTGCCTCTGCCCGGTCGGGGCGTCCGTGAAATCCCAAATGCGTTCGGCGGTACAGAGCGATCCCCTCGAGGAGTGCCGTTTAACAGATTTACTGACTGAGACCCAGAGATGGGCGGTGCCTGGACCCAGTTCTCCGGGGTCCCGACTCCTCCGCGAGGAGGGCAGAAAGTTGCCTCCAAGAGGCGAGTTTACGAGGAGGCAGCCGTCCCAGCTGAGTTCACTTGCCTGCCAAGGAGCGGTTATCGCTCTTTTCATATTTTTTTTTTTCTCATAGAATTTAGCAGAATGCAGCTCCCTCCCCGACCAACACCCTTGTCCGAATCCGAACTCCAAAACACACATCCCTAAAGAAACAGGAAGCCACCATTTTGGCTGTCTTAGAACCATATCCTGCTGCCCTGGGTGGGTGTACAAAAGTGTGTGTGTGTGTGTGTGTGTGTGTGTCTGTGCGTTGTGGGCTTTTCCTTTCTCAAGTGTTTTTAATGAGTAAAATCTTTGTCTGAGGAGTGAGGTGCGGGTCGGAGACGTTTGGCTCATTGATCTGACAAAGGAGACACTTGGGGGCTTAGGACGCGGTGGCCGCCTCTCTGTGTCCAGGCCCTGTTGTGGCTGAGCGTGGACACACCTGGACCCTGAGCGAGTGTTGGTCGCGGAGTAGGGGGCTGGGGGTGGGGGCGGGGTGCCACCTTGAAGGAGTAGAGAGAAGACCAGAGCCGGATCCCAGTGCCCAGCCAGCCCCCTCCTTCTAGGAAGGAGGTGGCCTGCTGCTTGATCTAGCGGACAGAGCCAGGCTAAGTCTTTCCTACACGCCTAATAAAACTCGCTGGAAAACAATGGTGAGAGCCTCGTGCGGTTTTCCCACGTTTCCCTGCACGAGACTTGGGCAAGCCCTCCATTCTCTGAGACTCCGGGGTTTGGAGTGAGCCAGAAAACGCTTAGCGCGGGCTTGGTCCCAGGAAACCTTAGCACTTACCGCCCTTGGGTTCCAGCATCCTGTAATTTGCATCTAGCGTAAATCTGGTTACTTTTTCTGTGTGATAGCAATCATAGGCCTCACGTAATGATGTATGTGCCTGGCTCTGACTTTCTTGATCATGCAGCAGAGTGGTTCATAGACTCTGTAGGACTGAACCCCATAACCACCGTAGGCTGTTATTTGACCTGGAGCAGGTTACTTAACCTCTCAGGGTCTATTTCTTCATCTTGAAAATGGGGATGATAAGATCTTTGTTGTTGACGTCTCATAATTAAACAAAGCTTGTTGTTGCCAAGCACAGTGTCTGTCACCTTATGTTGTTAATTAGTTACGGAGTTGTATCTGACTGACTCTTCGAGGCCCCATGGACTGTAGCCTGCCAGGTTCCTCTGTCCATGAGATTTCCCAGGCAAGAATACCCGGGTGGGTTGCCATTTCCTCCTCCAAGGGATCTTCCTGACCCAGGGATGGAACCCAACTCTCCTGCATTGCAGGGGGATTCTTTAGCACTGAGCCCCCTGGGAAGCCCCCATCACATACGTGACCAACAAATTACTGGTTCATATTGACCCAGATGCTGCTCTGCAGTGTTTTCACTTGGATCAGTTTGGTTTTCACAGTAACCTCATGGTGAATCCTGCTGCCGGTCTCATTTTATAGATGGGAAAATTGAGCTGCAGGGATTTTATGGTTGCTGGCCTAATCAGGAGTTGAGACAGGGCTGAAACAGACTGTCCAGCTTGAGAGCCTGCTTTATTTACCCAGTCTATAACACATAGTAGGTGCTCAGGAAACATTTGCCAGTCGACTTTGTTAGGTACCTTATGTGGGTTTTTTGTCTTGAACTTCTCAACAGCATTATGAAAAAAACAGGGTATTTCTTCCATTTTACCTAGAAAGAAACAGGCTCAGAGAGGCCCAGTGATGTGCCTGAAATCACACAGAGCTGGGGTTGGAGTCAGGTCTGTCCGAGCCATGTCTTTCCCACGTGGGTCGTGGGTCCCACACCCATCGTGGGGTGGCTGGACTTGCCTGACCGCAACCTCATTAGAAATCATCAGGCTTGACTTGGACATTCCAGCAGGCATCCAGGAATGAAACGTAAATTAAGATGCAGTTGAAAGGTGAAATTGGAAGATAATTACTCTTGGAACATACAGTTACGAGAGTTCCAGAGGGAGAACGGTGAACTGCAGTTGCAACAGATGCAGGGGCCCAAGTCAGGGATGTCAGGGAACACCATCAGAAAAGCCACAGTTTAAAAGACTGTCGTTGGCCAGAGCAGACGGCACTCACTGACCACTTGGTGCAGTCCCCTCCCCCTGCAGATGTGGAAACTGAGGCTCAAGGACAGGAGGGGTCTTGCCCAAGGTGACCCTTCAACTCATGGCAGAGGCAGCCATGGAGATCAGAGCTCCAACTCCCAGTCCAGTGCGCCTCCAAGGACCTCTTCTCATTTAACCTCTGCAGAGCTGACAAGGGAGGCTTCCCTGATAGCTCAGCTGGTAAAGAATCCTCCTGCAGTGCAGGAGACCCCGGTTCGATTCCTGGGTTGGGAAGATCGCCTGGAGAAGGGATAGGCTACCCGTTTCAGTATTCTTGGGCTTCCCTTGTGGCTCAGCTGGTAAAGAATCTTCGAGCAATGCGGGAGACCTGGGTTTGATCGCTGGGTTGGGAAGATCCCCTGGAGAAGGGAACAGCTACCAGCAGCATGAATGTGTGAGTGGCAGGTATTTAATTAAAATAGAAAATATAAACTGGTGCCAGGGGGCTGGCTGGCTGCGGATGATTTCTGTCTCCAGAGGCTGTGAAAGATCTCTCCCTCCTGTCACTTGAGTCCCCACCTGCCGCCCCTGCCCTCAGCTAACTCTTGGCATCTTGATTGACAAGGTATTCTGCATTCGGGTCGTCCTCAGGGGTAGCGCATTGCCAGGAGGTCTTGGGCACTGGTACCTCAGGGTGGCGAGGATGTGCCCCCCAGGCTGTGTGTTTCGGGGAGAGAGAAGGTCCATCCATGCTTGGTTCTTGCTGTGGTTGTTCAGTCGCTCAGTCGTGTCCGACTCTGCAACCCCATGGACTGCCACACACCAGGCTTCCCTGTCCTTCACCATCTCCTGAAATTTGCTCACACTCATGTCAGTTGAGTCGGTGATAACATCCAACGAGGTTATACTCTGTCACCCCCTTCTCCTCCTGCCCTCCATCTTTCCCAGCTTCAGGGTCTTTTCCGATGAGTCGGCTTGTCACATCAGATGGCCAAAGTGTTGGAGCTTCAACTTCAGCATCAGTCCTTCCAATGAACATTCAGGACTGATTTCCTTTAGGAGGAACTGGTTGGATCTCCTTGCTGTCCACAGGACTCTCAAGAGTCTTCTCCAGCACCACAGTTCGAAAGCATCCATTCTTTGGCCCTCAGCCTTGTTTACAGTCCGCGTCTCACACCCGTACTTGGCTGCTGGGTTCTAGAGAGTCAGAAAGTTACACTGAACCCAGAGGAGGAAGCCCCTGCTCTGATTTATCCTGTTATTAATCCATCCCCGCCATATTCTACAGCTCAGCCAAACTGGACTCTTCCAAAGGCCTTGCATCTAACTGCCTCTGGGCCTTTGCACACTCTGTGCCTCTGCCTGCAACACCTAACCTCCTCCTTTTTAGTTTTTGTTTTATACTGGAGCAGAGTTGATTTACAGTTCTGTGTTAGTTTCAGGTGTACAGCAAAATGATTCTGCTTTATATATATATATATATAGGGTTGGCAAAAAAATTTGTTCGTTTTTTCATAATATCTTTGACCATATATATGGAATAGGAGCTTCCCCATATATAAAGAATCTGCCTGAGATGTAGGAGACATGATTTGATCCCTGAGTTGGCAAAATCCCATGGAGGAGGGCATGGCAAGGCATCCCACTCCGGTATTCTTGCCTGGAGAATCCCATGGACAGAGGAGCTTGGCAGGCTTCATGGGGTTGCAAAGAGTCAGACACGATTGAAGTGACTGCACACGCTCGAATATTTATATATATGTGTTTTAAATATATATATGTATGTATATATATATATATTCTTTTTCAGACTTTCTTCCCACTTAGGTTATTATAGAATCTTGAGTAGAGTTCCCTATGCCGTGCAGTAGGTCCTTGTTGATTATCTTCCTTATATATAGTAGAGTGCACCTGTTAATTCCAAATTTTTAATTTATTCCTCCCTCACCTCCCCCCAACCATAATCATAAATGTCTTTCCTAAATCTGTGACTCTGTTTCTGTCTTGTAAATAAGTTCATTCCGATCACTTTTTTAGATTTAGATGAAAGTGTGAAAGTGGAAGGCTCTCAGTTGTGTCTGACTCTGCGCCCCTGTGGACTGTACAGTCCTTGGAATTCTCCAGGCCCGAATACGGGAGTGGGTAGCCTTTCCCTTCTCCATTGAACCCAGGTGACCTGCGTTGCAGGTGGATTCTTTACCGGCTGAGCCACGAGGGAAGCTTAGGTTTGGGTGTCATACAGTCTTTGTCTCTCTCTGTTGACTTACCTCATGCGGCTTGCTGATCTCCAGGTCCGTCCGTGTTGCTGATGACAGCACGGGTGTGTTCCTTTTTTCCGGCCGAGTAATGCTCCACTGTATATATGTGCCACGTCTCCTTTACCACTGCTCTTGGGTTGCTTCCGTGCCTTAGCGGGTGCAGCTAGTGCCGCAGTGAACTCTGGGGGCGCGTGTATCTTTTTGAACTAGGTTTTCCCCAGATACATGCACAGGAGTAGGATTGCTGAATCATATCCAACTTCATTTTTTTTTTTTATGATGAAAGGTGTCCCTGTCCTTTAGCAGGCACCCTGGTGTATCTGTTCTCTGGGCCTTCTCTGGGCAGCACTGGTCTGAGACCCAGGTAACCCAGCCCTGCGCACAGGGGCTCTGTGTGGTTCCTCCTTTTGGAGGAAGGAGAGCTGTGGGCTGTCCCCCTTCCTCTTCTCTCCTCCCGCGTCCCGTCTTCTTTGCCGGCTCCTTTTCGGAGCCTTGGGGCTGGTGGGGCTCCATCCCGGCTCCGCTCTTGTCTCTGCCCCCAACTCAGTCTCTTGGTGATTTCACCCAGCTTGTGCCCTGATCCTGTCTCTGTGATGGCTGCCTCCAGCCAGGCCACTCCCAGGAACCCAGGCTGGTCCATCCAAGGGCCCGCTGACCATTCCTTCCAGGGCTGTGATGGGGAAGTCGGACGCAACAGGTGCAGATCGAAGTTCTGGTTTCCTCCCGAGACACCTGCCGCCTTCCCCGGTTCAGCTGGTGGCAGCTTCACCCTGCCGGTTGCTCTGACTCAAAACCTTTGCGTTGCCCATGATTATTCTTTCTCTCACACCCCACGTCCAAACCGTCTGTAAATCCCACCAGCTCTACCTTCATCTTCGGAATCTGATCTTTTTCTTTCTTTCTTTCTTTTTTAACCGCATCCTCCGCTGCAGCCTGGGCCAAGCCTCCGTCCTCTCTGGCCTGCGTCATTATCACCGGTGCTCCCTCCCTGGCCTCCCCAGTATCATGCTCAGCACGGCTGTCGCTTTCAGCACGCTAGCTGGAGTGGGCTCGGCCTTCTGCTCAGGGCCGGGTTGTCATCTGCACTCTCGCCAGGACCCCTTTGCCCTCATCTCCTGTCCCTCCTTCGCTGCCTCACTCCCTCCCCACCACTCAGACGTCCTTGGACACGCCGGGTGAGCCCTGAATCCCCTCACCTTTTCAGGTCTTCACTCTGATGTCCTCTCACTGAGACCCGTCCTGGTTATCTCTGTTTAAAGCTGCAAGCTCCTCATCTTTCCTCCAAACTCCTCCTAACTCCTGATCTTTTCCCATGGACGTCAGGACCATCTCACGTATGATGGATAACAAACTTAGGCTTTTTATCGCTTATCTCCCACCGCTACAGTGTGAAGGCCAGGAGGAATGTGGTCTTTGTCTTGTTTATTGATGTGTCCAGAGAGTCTGGACGAGGGCCTAGAGGACACTGGGTGCCCCATCAATACTGATGTAGTGGAGCTGGATTACAGAGAGCTGGACGGGAGCGAAGGAGAACCAGTCATCCGCTTTGTGGTCACCCAGTCCTTCTGACTCAGCCTTATGGGATTTCTCACTTGGTCCGCTGTCCCTGGTCCCTTCGGCCTCAGTCTCTCTGCGTTTTGCCTTTCTCTGCTTCACTAGAAGCCGGGAGCCCCGAGTCTGCTCTGTGGAAGAGTTGCTCAGTTATGTCTGACTCTTCACGACCCCATGGACTTGTGAAGCCCACCCCGCTCCTCTGTTCATGGAATTTTCCAGCCAAAGAATACTGGAGTGAGTTGCCATCTTCTCCTCCAGGGGATCTTCCAGACCCGGGAATTGAACCCGCATCTCCTGCATTGGCAGGCGGATTCTTTACCGCTGAGCCACCGGGGATCCCCTAGAAGAAATGCTTGATGGCAAAAGGGTGAAGGGACTGGACCAGGAAGCAAGAGACTCCGTTCTGCAGAGGCCCTGCTCTGGACTCGCTGAGTCTCCCGCCCTGCCTGCGCCTCAGTCTCCTCTCTCAATGAGTGATCAGGCAGGGTCTTTCTGACTCTGCCATCCTTGGATCTCAGAGGGAAAGGGGGTGAAACGCCCTGAGCTCCAGAGCGGGGAGCAGGACGTGGACATTGGGTACTTGTCACTTCTCGGGGCTCCCGTGGGGAAGGCATTTTCTTGCTGGATCACGCCTAAGACGCTCACTGTAACCTTTTTCCGAGGAGACGACGCCCACAGATCAATAGCTTGATTACAGGAAGGATGGGGCGGGGTGGGAGTGATGCATTTTTCATGGCTGATCTGTCCCTCTGGCAGCTCTGGTGGTGCCTGTGTGAAATACCACCTGTTAAAGATGAGAAATGAGGGTCCCCACCCCCTGCAGAATAATTGCGTGCCTGTGTGTGACACCTGATGTTGAGAAGTGAAGCTTGTATTACGTCATGTATCATTGTAGATCCAGACTTAACAGCAGGAGAAGACGTCAAGGAGGGGAAGCCTGACTTTATTAGAACAACAATAGTGTGAAAAAGGGTTGCTTGGTCGTGTCCAACTCTTTGCGACCTCATGGACTATAGCCCGCCAGGCTCTTCTCTCCATGGAATTTTCTGGCACAGTACTAGAGTGGGTTGCCATTCCCTTCTCCAGGGGATCTTTCCGACCCAGAGATCGAACCTGCATCCTCCTGCACTGCAGTCAGATTCTTTACTGTCTGAGCCACCAGGGAAGCTCCTGTTTATGGAAAACTACTAAGCAAAGTCCTGCTGACGTATTGTATATCTTTGGATCTGTAGAACAGCCTCTTGTACCCGTTTTACAGAAAAGGAATCTGAGACTCAGCCTCATAGCTTATCAGTGACAAAGGTAGAATTTGAACCCAGATCACCAGGCTCCAAAGGCTTATAACTGTTACCCTGTTATGCCACATTGACAGGGAGCTGAAGCTCAGCTGTTTTAAGCTCCAGATATTTCGGGCTTTAAAAAAAAAAAAAACTAAATTGAACAAAAATTTTTCTAAATTAGGTTGTATTTGATTATGTATAGAAACAAGGAGTTGGGAAGTCACTTCTTTCATCTTGAAGACTCAGGGTTGTTTATCTGGATGCCTGTGGCTTTACTGGGTTGTTGGGGGGCGGTGAATGTAGATATGGGTTAGGGTGTTGAGGAAGTGAGTGCTTTTGTCTTTAAAACCTTTTTTTAAAAAATAGTTATTTCTTTAGCTGCGCCAGGTCTTAACTGCGGCATGTGGGGTCTGGCTCCCCGAGGAGGGCTGGAACCCTGGCCCCCTGCGCTGGGGAGCGTGGAGCCACTGGACCACCAGAGAAGTCCCGAGCCTTTAAAGTCTTGAGCGCTGGGCCTCTTCCCTCCAGTCCTTGCTGTCGGCTGCCACATCTTACAACCAACAGTGACTGTGTTCTCACTGCCCCCTCCCAATTAGCTGTGCCCCGGGAAACCAGGCCAGTAAGCTCATTAGATTTGTGTGCAGCACACAAGTAAGGAGGCTTTGGAGTCAGGCCCTTCCAGGCACAGAGTGCGTGGGCTTTATAACCCTGTGTTATTGGTGTCCAGGGCCTTTTTTAAATTTCCTTTGGTGCCCCTCAGCTGAACTTTTCATAGTTGTGCCAGCTTGGGGAGACAACACTGACTTTGGCCTCAGATATACTGAAACAGGGGCTTCCCTGGTGGCTCAGAGGGTCAAGAATCTGCCTGCAGTGCAGGAGACCTGGGTTCAATCCCTGGGTCGGGAAGATCCCCTGGAGACTGAAATGGCAACCCACTCCAGTATTCTTGCCTGGAGAGTCCCATGGACAGAGGAGCCTGGTGGGCTACAGTCCATGGGGTCACAAAGAATTGGACACGACTGAATCAACTTAGTGTGCACACACATACACACACATACTGAAACGGAGGGGCGGGTGGGACAGTCCCCTTGGAGACGGGCTGAAATCAGTTAGAGCTGTGCTGGCTGCCACTGCAGCCACCACCCCCGTGTGCTCCTGAGCACCCTGTGGGGGGGCTGGTCTGAGTCGTGACGTGCTGCAAGTGTGAAATATACCTCAAATTTCGAGGACTTAGCATCGTAGAGAATGTTGGATATCTCCCGAATGAACTTTGTGTATCAATTACATGTTGATCCAAACATGATTCGTTGATTACGTGATAATATCCAAAATGATATCTGGGATATATTGAGTTGAAAAGTGTATTGTTAAAGTTAGTGTCACCTGCTTCTTTTTTACTCTTTAATGTGGCTATGGGAAAATTAATAATAATTATGTGTGTAATGATAAATGGGGCTCACATTACATTTGTCAGTCTGCCCTGGATTAGAAATGACTGAGGTCAGAGGTGGAGCTGGGAGTTGAACGCCGTGGGAGGGGTTGGTGTTTGCTGGCGACCCTCCAGGCCAGCTGCTCCGTCTTCCCTCTGTCCCAGGCTGAACTGATAACGCCAAGCCAGCTTTGTATCAGAGTATCACACCCAAGGCTTAGTGGGGATGAAACTGGGAATTGAGATTGGACTGCAGCAGGGACGTGCACGTCCTAAACCTGGGCAGTGGACAGCCAGGCAGTGCTGAAGCAAAGATGGCAGGGCGGAGTGGCATCCCTGGGAATCCCCATTCCTCCCCTGTCTGCAGTGCGGACAGGGGCTCGGAAGCCCAGCCGCAGGTGTGAAGGCATGGGCTGGCTGTGGCAGGAGAGATGCTGAACTTGGAAGTGGGCGATTCCACCCTTGACCCTCCCGCTGTCCGGGTCCCTCCCATCCTGCCAAAGTGAGCTGCAGTTTCACCCCCTCCGAGCGGTCGTCCCTAGCCGCGGCACTCTTGCTTCCCTAGCCCCCGTGACACATGCGTGTTGTCCATCTTCCATTTTGTAGTGGCTGATAGAGCCTCAACGTCCACACGGGATGAGACTGTGTTGGAAAATACCATGTGATTGCCCTGTGAGGTTTGGGCACAGGGCAGTTCGCTGGACACCAGCCTCGAGGCGCGTAGAGTTCAGAGGTGGCCCTCAGGAGAATCGTGGCGTCACCATCCCAAGCCTGGTGGTGTGCCATTCTCGAGGGAAGGAGATGCTCAGTCATCATATTCCGAGAGTCCGCAGCTCCTGTGGTTGTTCTGTCAGCCTTTCTTTTCTTTTTTTTTTCGGCTGCCCTAGGTCTTCATTGCAGCATGCAGACCTTTTCTAGCTGCAGCCCATGGGTTTCTCACTGTGGAGCACAGACTCGAGTGTGCACAGGCAGGCGTGGTAGTTGTGCGGCGTGGGCTCAGTTGCCCCGAGGCGTGTGGAATCTTAGTTGCCTGACCAGGGATTGGAACCTGAGTCCCCCGCTTTGAAAGGTGGATTCTTAACCACTGGACCACCAGGGAAGTCCCTGTTGTGTCAGGCTGGTCTCCCTAATTCCATTTGTGAGAATTCAGCAGAGGTGTCCTTCTCTTCTTGGCCCTGGAAGACTGCCATCTATGGTGCAGTGCGCGGTGTGTGCACTGACGGGAGAAAGGCTGTGGGCTCCTTGAGGGCAGCCTGGATGCTGACTGTTAAGATCTTCATTGGCTCCTGGACATGTGCATTTACTACATACTTGTTGAGCGAATGAGTGCCGAGATCAGGACGCCTTTATTGTGAGCACAGGCTGTCATTTGTTCGGGTTCTGTTAGCCGAACTGTGTTTAGAAGACAGATCTCTTCACCTTGTTTACAGAATGAATCTTGAGTGGGAAAGGAAGTGGCAACCCACTGCAGTGTTCTTGCCTGGGAAACCCCATGGAGAGAGGAGCCCAGTGGGCTAAGGTCTGTGGGGTCCCGTAAGAGTTGGGCATGACCGAGTGCGTGAGCACACAGGGGAATTTAAAGATGTTGGTGGAGGGCATCAACCTGGCAGAACGTGCTGGGTTGGGCTCACGCGGGCTGGGAAGCCAGCTCCAGTGTTCTCTTGCAAACGGTGGGTAGGAGACTCTTGAGTGGAAGTAAAGGTAACTGTGCTTTCTCTCCCCTTCTTTTCTGTGTTTTCATCCTTTAGATTCACCCAAACCACCAGTCGCCCCCAAGCCGAAGGCTGCCAGTTCCCTCACGCCACAGACACCACCCAAATTCTGCCCGTCGTCACTCCGGCCTGAAAGCCTTCACAGCCCCAACTCCTCCATGTCCAGGGGGCCGAAACCCCCCATTGCCCCAAAGCCCCGGCTGGCCACCCCCAGCGAGTGGAGGGCCAGTGTCTACGTGATCAACAGCTTGAACAAATGCAGCAACGGAAAGCTGCCCTGCGTAGACAGGGGCCTCTATGATGAGCACCGGTCCACCCCGGAGTGCTCCGAGTCCGAGGCTGATGAGGATTACATCGTGGCCCCCAGGGCCCCGCCAGGGGAGGACGGAGCCAGGGATGTGGGCTGTGTGGAGAATGCAGTCACGGGGCCTCCGGAGGCTGCCAAGGAGGAGGAGGAGGGCCAGGATGGGGGCGAGGGGTGCGGGCCAGAGGGGCCCGAGGCTGCAGAGGCCTGGACGATGCTGAGCGAACAGGCTGACCAAGACGTCGCCCCCGCCCCCGAGGACGCAGAGGGCCCGAACTGTGCCGGGGCCGCGGGGACTGAGGACCAGACGTTGGCAAGTGAGGAGGAGGAAGAGAAGCTGGCAGAAGAACACAGCGCCTGCAGCCTGGAGGACAAGGACGGAGAGGCAGAGCCTGGGGAGCCTGGGGACAGAGGGGCAGAGTCTCTGAGTGATAGCATCCCAGCCCAGTTCGAGGTCGTCGAGGATACCGTTGGCGGTGAGGAGGAGCCCGGGGCTCCCGGGACCCCCCAGGAGGCAGAGGAGGAGGACGCAGAACCCGGCCACAGTGTGGACGAGGGGAGTGAGGGGGACGATGCTGGCGAGGAGCCCCCAGAGGACGAGGGGTTGGCCATGGATGTTCCTGAGGCCGAAGTGGCCAGTGACGACCCTGAAGTCTCCAGGGAACTGTGTGACGATGCCGCGGGTTATGGTGACCAGCACGGCGGGCAGGATGAGCCGGCTCACCCAGCAGAAGTGGAGGCGGGGCAGGACCCCCGGGAGGGCGAGGACCCTGTGCAGGATGAAGCAGCCGAGGAGAGCTGCCACATCATCCCATTCGAGAGCGACAGCGTGGACGACCTTGTGCCCCCACTCTCAGCCAGTCCCTACGAGTTCTTTCCCACCGAGAGCACCTCCTTCTGTAGCCAGAGCTACCCTCCTTATTCTGAGTCCTCAGGAGAGTCAGCACAGGAGCTGGGGCCGGAAGAACGTGCGGAGCGGGACCCTGAGGCCGGGCCGGGGCGTGAGCGGCGGGGCTCTGCGCAGGGTGGTGCCCCTGTGCCCGACGTCCTGGTCCTGCCCGAGGACGAGGATGCCAACCCCTATGAGATGGGAGTCGGCCCGCCCTGCGGGGCAGACCCAGGGGAGACGGAGACGCCCGGAGCGCAGGCCGCCCTGCAGGAGCTGAGCCCTGATGTAGAGGGCGGCCTGGTCCCCATTGACAGGAAGAACGTCATGGCGAGGGCCAGACCCCACTCCGGGAAGCTGGCTGGCTACGTCCCAGAAACGGTCCCGGAAGAAATGGGGCCGGAAGCTGGCTCAGCGGCTGCTGGCGTCGGGGCAGCCACCGCGGAGGCGAGGAAGACAGTCCTGTCGCTGGAGGGGAAGCCACTGGACGTCGGCAGGGCCCTGCCGGCAAAGCCCAGAGCCTTCACGCTGTACCCGCGGTCGTTCTCCGTGGAGGGCCGGGAGATCCCCGTGTCCCTGTTCCGGGAGCCCGAGGCATGCAGCCTCGACGGCCACAGCATCAAGAGGAAGGAAGACAACCTGTCCTTGCCCTGCGTCATCGGCTCCTCTGGCAGCTTCTCCCAGAGAAGCCACCTGCCGTCCAGCGGCACCTCCACTCCGTCGTCCATGGTGGACATCCCGCCCCCGTTTGACCTGGCCTGCATCACCAAGAAGCCCATCACCAAGAGCTCCCCCTCGCTCCTGGTGGAGAGCGAGCCCCCGGACAAGCACTCCAAGAAGAAGAAGTCGTCCTTCAAGCGGTTCCTGGCGCTGACGTTCAAGAAGAAGACGGAGAGCAAGGTGCACGTGGATGTCAACGTATCCTCGTCCAGGTCGTCCTCGGAGTCCAGCTACCACGGGCCGGCCCGGCTCCTGGAGATGGACCGCAGGAGCCTCAGCAACTCGCCGCAGCTCCGGGCGCGGACGGGCAAGCTCCGGGCTTGCGACTCGCCCTCCTCGCTCATCTTCTGCCGGGAGGGCAAGAGAAAGGGGGTCCCCTTCAGCAGGACGGTGTCCCGGGTGGAGTCCTTCGAGGACCGCTCCCGCCCCCCCTTCCTGCCGCTGCCCCTCACCAAGCCACGCTCCATCTCGTTCCCCAACGCCGACACCTCGGACTACGAGAACATCCCGGCCATGAACTCGGACTATGAGAACATCCAGATCCCGCCCCGGAGGCCCGCGCGGGCCGGGACGTTTACGAAGCTGTTTGAAGACCAGAGCCGGGCCCTGTCCACGGCCAATGAGAACGACGGCTACGTGGACATGAGCAGCTTCAACGCTTTCGAGAGCAAGCCGCAGAACGCAGACCCGGAGGCAGAAAGGTACCGTGACAGTTGCTTTCCCTTTGCCGGCCGGCGGCGGCGGTAACCATCCGAGAGGCAAGCTTAGGCGAGGGTGGCGGTCCTCGAGCAGGGACCAGTTTGGTGAAAGACGGTTTTTCCACGGACCCAGGCAGGGATGGTTTGGGGATGAGTCTAGTGCATGACTGTCGTTTTGTACTTTATTTCTGTTCTTATTACATCAGCACCTCAGATGATCAGGAGTTAGATCCTGGAGGTTGGGGACGGGCATAGTGGTTAGAACGGACTGGCTTTTTCGCCTCGGGCTCTGTCTCTCTCTAGCTTTGTGACTTGGGCTGAGTGGCTTTCCCTCTCTGAGTCTCGGTTACTTCACCTGTGAAAAGAATCCATGCTACCTCTAGGCAGAGTGTTTGGAAAGATCAGAATACCTAATGTATTTGAAAATGTTGTCTCAGATGCCAAATATAGTGCACGTGTATTGCTATTATTTGGGATACCTTTCTCATCTCCTTGGCAGATGGCTTTACTACTCCCCTCTGGGAAAGTCACCAAAAGAGAAGGGCCTGGAATCTTGCCAAACTAAATATCTTTCACCATCAGGAAAATACCGTAAATTGAGATTGATCCCTTTTTATTGTGTCAATATACACTCTATTCAAGGGAACTAGAAAAGACAATTTATTTAAATTGTTTGAAGAACTAAGGGCGCCCTAAGCTAAATTTCTCAATAGAGGTCTTTAAGAGGTACGTCCAAGCTGATTTTTTGTTTGTTTGTTTTTGGACTTGGTCACCTTGGGAATGAGAGTGAAACAGTGCAATTATTGACACCAGTGAGGGTTTTTTGACCTTACCTTCCCGAGACTGACTGAATGGCCTTATTGATCATCCCGGGTGGGTAATTGCCAAGTCTTGCTGTTTCTTATGCACCGTGGATGCACCTTAAAGGCGCTGCGATTCAGCCTCCACCACTTACACACTCGGGGGCACCTGATCTGAATTAATGAAAAGTCAGAATGGTGGTGATTTTCAAGGAAAGCCTGGTTCTTTCCCCGCATGTACAGTACCTCAGTCTAGTCCCACACAGCTGTGGCTGCTTTGAACTCCCAGGGGACCTGCAGTAATGAATCGATAAGAATGATTTGCAGTTAGCATTAGCTCTCTGTGGAGTGCAGACACGAGGAGAGTTTGTGTGACTTTTCTCCTGAATTTTTCATACGGTTCCCCACCCTGTCTCCCTCTCCCCCTGCCCCGAGTCTGGGTAAGGCTATGAATTGGTTCTTTCTGTGACCTGGTTTGGAGCAGAGGTGGGCATCAGTGCCCCTAGAGGGATCCAGTTTAATTTGGAGAATGGGGGCATGTGCGCACTTTGAAGAGGGTGGGAGCAGAAAAGCAGACACGGGCCCTGCGTTAGTAGTTATCAGTGGGGTTTGACAAGACCCAGCCCCGGTGGATGTGGGGGAAGCCTCCCATGTGGTAAAGAACCCCGCCTGCTGATGCAGGAGATGTAAGAGATTCGGGTTTGATCCCTGGGTGGGGAAGATCCCCTGGAGAAGAGCCTGGGAACCCACTCCAGTAGTCTCGCCTGGAGAATCCCATGGACAGAGGGGCCTGGAGGGCTGCAGTCCACAGGGTCGCAGAGAGTCAGACATGATGAAAGTGACTTAGCACACGTGCACACGACCCTAGTGGCGTACCTCCAGCACTGATGGAAATAGAGGCAAGGTTTGAAACCATAAAGTCTCCGTACTGGGACGGACCTCAAGGGGCATGTGGTCTAACTTCCCATGTCTAATAGGTCTCTCTCCTATTAGTCTGTAGTTGAATTCCTCAGGCCCCAGGGAACTCTGCACCTCCCGAGCTGCTGCATCTGTTGCTCCGTACTTCTATTTTTCCTTTCTGTCTGAGCCAGAAGCCGTCTTCCCATCATGTCCCCACCCCACCGAGGTGGAAGCCAACCCCTCTACTAGCCCTGCCCCCTCCTGCTGACTCTTCCCCCTACAGCCAGGCATCTGAGCTCATTTCCTCTTTTGTACGACTGTCCTTTGGAAATGGAAATCTGCTTCTGTTGCATCACAGAATTGCAGAGCTGGAAGGGAACTTCTGACAACATTTGGTCCTGTTACGGAGGAGGAAACTGAGGCACGAAGAGGGAAAGAGAGTTGCCTCGAATCTCTCTTGGTGAAGAAATCAGTGTCAGGACTCCGATTCCCTGACTCTTGGTCCAGGAATTTTTGTGAAGAGTGCTAAGGGATGCCGGGTCCAGTTGTGCAGGTTGCACACTGCCCAACCCCAGGGTCACACTCACCTTTTAGTCTGTATATAGTGTCCGTGGGGTTGTGCAGTGTGCAGGCTACTTGGCCATATGCAAAGGGCCTGTGGCCTTGGTCTATTGCTCTTTAGTCGCTCAGTCGTGTCTGACTCTTTTGTGACCCCATGGACTGTAGCCTGCCAGGCTCCTCTGTCCGTGGGATTTTCCAGGCAAGACTGGAGTGGGTTTCCATTTCCTTCGCCAGGGGATCTTCACAGACCAGGGATCAAACCCCCATTGCCTGCATTGGCAGGGGAATTCCTTACCACTGAGCCCCTTGGAAAGCCCACCTTGATTTTTGCTGAGTCCAAAAAAAAAAAAAAAAGAAGGGAAAAAAAAAAAAAAAAAGCTGCCTTCATCCAAACCAGAATAAAATATGCAGAAGATGCGAATACTCTCCATGCCCTGCCTGCTTGCTGTGTGCCAGCCCCGTGCTAGGTGCTTTCCCCGTGGTATCTCACATTTGAGGCTCCAGCCAGAGCCTTGGCTGTCTTGAACCATCACACTCTGCTGTGGAATGGATTTCCCTGCAGGCCAGGCTGGCTGGGATGTATGTCCCGTGCAGGAACCACATCCTCTTGGACATCAGTCAGAGAGCAGAGCTTTCTTCCGTTTTCCTGCATGAAACAGAGGGAAGCAGAGGGCGAGAGAAATCCCCTCTCTGGGCTGGAACACGTCTGGGCAAGGGCGGCACCCGACACACGGCGTCGAGAGGCGGCGGGGGCTGCCACGAGGTGCAGGGGCCCCGGCTTCTTTGCCTGAATAGGGGTTTTGAGAACCAAGCCCAGGGGGGTGCTGCTGACCTGAGACATGTGCCCAGGGGTGCTGGGGTTGGCCAGGACCGGATGAGAGGATGGGAGACCGTTCCCTTCCTCCTTCCTCTGCTTGTGTGTCCCCAGACCTCGCTGCAGTGAGGATCAGAGGCCGAGGCCAAGATAAATATCGACGCTCCTGAAACAGAGCTGGACAGTGAGCCCCAGGAGGGGGAGTTCAGAGCGCACCCAGCCCTGCCTCCCTGTGGGCCCCCCATTTGCTCCTCTGTCCCGTGGTCTGATTGGAGCAGATCTGTTATTTCTCAGCCACCCACACTATGGCTCACTGCTTGTCTTTAAATCAGTCTATCTTTTTTACTTAAAAGATATTTTGAAAGGAAATTCTATGTCACTGCTGGCAAATGGAGAACCAGTATTAGTTGTCTTAGTAGAAGGCAGTTGTGAAAATAAGATACAGGACAAAGAACTGAGCCCCGGTGGGAGAAATCTGGCCTGAGCCCTGGGCCTTGCCGAGGCCTTGAGCGGAGGCTCCGTCCCTTTGCTGAGCAGCAAGAGGTGTGAGAGGCGCCCTGGGGCTAACACACAGACATTCTCCTGGTGTGATCAGAAGGATCTGGGAAGGGTGAAAGGGGAACAACTCTCGTGGTGCGATTAGTGTTATTTAAATCCTTTTCATAGCAAAAGTGCCTCCCTTCGAGAAACATGTGGAGTGTGTGATAGAATTCAGAGTTCTCCAAATCAGAGCAGCAGCTCAGGGTCTGATGGACGATTGTAAAGTTTCTCCTATGCAGGTACTTTCTTCCAGGTTTGTCCACACAGACACTAGCATTTTCCCAGTTAAAACGTTCTTCATGGCTGTCTTCCGTCTTATGAGAGAAGTGGACACGTTGTTCCCTGTGTACATTTTCCCCTGGTGTACACAACTCTGGGCTTCCCAGGTGACGCTAGTGACAGAGAGCCTACCTGCCGACGCAGGAGATGTAAGAGCCGCAGGTTCAACCCCTGGGTCGGGAAGATCCCTTGGAGGAGGACACGGCAGCCCATTCCAGTGTTCTTGCCTGGAGAACCCCACGGACAGAGGAGCCTGGCGGGCTATACAGTCCATGGGGTCACTAAGAGTCGACACAACTGAGAGACTGGGCACCCACACACATACACAACTTTGATTTAAAGTGTATCCCCAAAGCATTCTTTTCTCCTGAATTAACTCTCATACACAGTACGTGAACCGTGAACTTCCAGATGTTCAAGCTGGATTTAGAAAAGGCAGAGGAACCAGAGATCAAATTGTCCACATCTGTTAGATTATTGAAAAAGCAGGAGGGTTCCAGAAAAACATTTGCTTCTGCTTTACTGACTATGCCAAAGCCTTTGATTGTGTGGATCACAACAAACTGTGAAAAATTCTTCAAGAGATGGGAATACCAGACCACCTGACCTGCCTCCTGAGAAATCTGTATGCACGTCAGGAAGCAACAGTTAGAACTGGATGTGGAACAACAGACTGGTTCCAAATTGGGAAAGGAGTTCGTCAAGGCTGTATATTGTCACCCTGCTTATTTAACTTCTATGCAGAGTACATCATGAGAAACGCTGGGCTGGAGGAAGCACAAGCTGGAATCAAGATTGCCAGGAGAAATATCAATAACCTCAGATACACAGATGACACCACCCTTATGGCAGAAAGTGAAGAAGAACTAAAGAGCCTCTTGATGAAAGTGAAAGAGGAGAGTGAAAAATCTGGCTTAAAACTCAACATTCAGAAAACGAAGATCATGGCATCTGGTCCCATCACTTCATGGCAAATAGATGGGGAAACAATGGAAGCAGTGACAGACTTTATTTTGGCAGGCTCCAAAATGGCACCCCACCCCAGTACTTTTGCCTGGAAAATCCCATGGATGGAGGAGCCTGGCAGGCTCCAGTCCACGGGGTCGCTAGGAGTCGGACACGACTGAGTGACTTCACTTTCACTTTTCACTTTCATGCATTGGAGAAGGCAATGGCAACCCACTCCAGTGTTCTTGCCTGGAGAATCCCGGGGACAGGGGAGCCTGGTGGGCTTCTGTCTATGGGGTCGCACAGAGTCGGACACGACTGAAGCGACTTAGCAGCAGCAGCAAAGTTACTGTAGATGGTATTGTGGCCGTGAAATGAAAAGACGCTTCCTCCTTGGAAGGAAAGTTATGAGCAACCTAGACAGAATATTAAAAAGCAGAGACATTACTTTGTCAACAAAGTAGTCAAGGCTATGGTTTTTCCTGTGGTCATGTATGGATGTGAGAGTTGGACTATAAAGAAAGCTGAGTGCCGAAGAATTGATGCTTTTGAACTGTGGTGTTGGAGAAGACTCTTGAGAGTCCCCTGGACTGCAAGGAGAGCCAACAAGTCCATCCTAAAGGAAATCAGTCCTGAATATTCATTGGAAGGACTGATGCTGAAGCTGAAACTCCAATGCTTTGGCCACCTGATGTGAAGAACTGACTCCTTGGAAAAGACCCTGAAGCTGGGAAAGATTGAAGGCGGGAGGAGAAGGGGATGACAGAGGATGAGATGGTTGGATGGCATCACCGACTCGATGGACATGAGTTTGAGTAAGCTCCGGGAGTTGGTGATGAATAGGTAAGCCTGGCGTGCTGTGATTCATGGGGTCACAGAGTCGGACACGACTGAGCGACTGAACTGAATGCAGAAAAAACGTTCTCAACAGCCATCTCGTCCAACACTGGTCCTTTTCCAGTAGAATGCTTTGTGTCCTCAATCAGGGCTCTTGGTTGGGGGAACCTAGTCCTTACTTCTAAATATCCCATAAGACCTTGGTATGTTGATTATGCACTGGGAGCTTAATAAATGCATGTTGATGGGTTGGTGATTTAGAGCTTCACGGGGGGGAAAGAACTGTCATTTATTAAGTATCTTGTGAGACACAGTTTGAGGTGCCTTGTATAAGCTTATTAAGTAGCCATTGGATGCAGAACACCACACACACTGGTCTGTCCTAAGTGTCTCGTTTAAATCCCCGTAATTGTCACTTTGCCTTTTGCACGATGAAGCGTCTACTTTAATCATCCAGTATTATCCCTCCACACAGATCCCCGAGGCCCCCTTTCCCCATTTCATTATGAAAACATTCAAACTTAAGGAAGAGCAGGAAGAGTTTTCCAGTGAATGTCCGTGGGCCCGCTTCTTAGATCTGATATTAACATGTTGCCGCGCGGGCTTTTTCTCATCTTTTTCTCCACCTCTCACTATGACTCACCCCACTCTGCTCTCTGTGCTTCAGTTTCTTTTTCATTCCCGTTGCATTGCGTGCCATGCAGGATTTTAGTTCCCCAACCAGGGATTGAACCCACCACGCCCCCTGCAGTGGAAGCGTGGATTCTTAACCACCGGACCGCCAGGGAAGTCCCATGTATCTCGGTTTCCTTGTCTGTAAAAGGCGACGCTAGAAGGAAATGGCAACCCATTCCAGTGTTCTTGCCTGGAGAATCCCAGGAACGGGGGAGCCTGGTGGGCTGCCGTCTGTGGGGTCACACAGAGTCGGACACGACTGAAGTGATGTAGCATAGCATAGCATAGCATAGGTGTACCGGGCCTGTTCGTGTCATTAGGACGAAATAAGTTAGTGCAGCGCGGGTGAGAAGGTCGGTGAGCATGAGCTGTTATGGAGAGACGCAATCGAGGCTCCACAGCCGTGGATGCAGGTGCAGAACCTGGGCTTTCGCTGGGAGGGTGTCTGTGTCTCTCTCCCAACTTGTGCGTGTGTCAGACCCAGTGTTCAGGACCTCACATGCATAAACCAGGAGCAGGTGTGAACTCGTGAGCTGTGGGGTGTGGCGTCGACGTTGCCTCTGCCTTCTGCGGGGGATGGGGTTGGGGCTGCCCGCACCAACCTGGGCACCCCAGGGCCGGGGTGTTTTGATTCCGAAATCTCACTGTCTGTAACTCTGTCTGTTGCAGTTATTTCTCTTGTAACTCGTGATGAGTGAGGCACCTTAGGGCTTTCCAGTTCCCATTTTCCAGATGAGAAAGCGGAAAGAGATTCCAGCCGTCCTCGGTCACACAGGCAGTAAGTCACCACACCAAGACTCGCACCCAGGTCTTCCTGATGCCCACGCAGTGCTCCTTCCATCCCGTTCTCTGTGGTTGAAAAGTGCCGTGCTCACTGGCGCCCTCCACCCAAGAGCTCTGAAGCGGCTCCCTCTCGGGAGTCAGACCAGCACGGCCACCACCCACGTGCTGGCTTTGCTCAGAGGTCCAGCGGCAGGGACGCGAGGGAAAGCGGAGGGAGGTCCTCCTTTGGTTTCTGCCCACCCGTGGGTTTGCTGCCGTGTCGGCGGCTTGTGGAGCAGGCAGACAGCGTCTCCTGGGACTTGCTGATGAGGCGCTCAGGTGCCGTTCCCTCCCGCTGGGCACAGGGATGGGGAGACCCTTGCCCTCCTGTGGGCCCTGGCACGGGATGAGTGACCGGAAGCTCTGGGTTGGAGCAGCCATCTGTACTGCTCAGAGGACTCAGCCCCGAGCAGCAGTGGCTTCCAGAGAAAGAGAGCCCAGCATTTTGGGCGCCTCCAGAGCCATCCTCGGTCAGAACGCAGCTCGGATTTCATGCCCAGGAGTTTGTGAGCACCAGGACTGGGGGCATCCAGGTGCCTGAGTCTCTTGGCTCACTGATGATGGCCATTCGAGAAGTGAGTGCTGCTGTACCAGGAGCTGCGCGGGTGCTGTGCGGAAGGAGGTGGAGAGGTGAACCACCTCATTGTCACTGACCTCAGCAGAGGTGGGGTCAAGGGGGTTGGAGGGACCTAGACTCAAGTCCCTGGAGTGCAAGATCGGAAACACCCCGGACCCAAAGAGTAGGCGTCCAGAGGAGGGTGGGCTGGTGTCATGGACAAGAGGGCATCTGAATGGGGACTTGAAGAAAAGTTTTAACTGTGGTGTTGGAGGAGACTCTTGAGAGTCCCTTGGACTGCAAGGAGATCCAACCAGTCTATCCTAAAGGAAATCAACCCTGAATACTCATTGGAAGGACAGATACTGAAGCTCCAATACTTTGGCCACCTGATGCAGAGTTGAGTCAACTGGAGAAGACCCTGATGCTGGGAAATATTGAAGGTGGGAAGAGAAGGGAACGACAGAGGATAAGATGATTGGGTGGCATCACTGATTTCAATGGACACGAAAGGACAAACTCTGAGAGACAATGAGGGATGGCGCGGCCTGGCATGCCGCAGTCCATGGGGTGGACAAGAGTCAGATGGACTTGGTGACTGAGCAACAACAGGATTTCCCCATATGGAGGTGGAGGAAGGTGGGAGCCCAGGCGGACACGTGGGACTGTGGCGTTTGGCAGATTAAACCACAGTGAAAGTGACCTACTGTGTTTCAGAGGATTCCCTCGATATCTTTTTTTTTCTGGAAAGCCGTTCCCATAGTCTGCAGACCCGGAGACTGAGTAGAAAGGTGTCAGGGTTAAAAGGTGTAGGGACTAAACCCGCACCGTCTTTCCTGGATTTCCAGTCTTGTGGTGGAATGTTCCAGCAGCTCAGCTGATTCCGTCACCGCCAACCACTCAACATCGGCTGCTGTTCTAAGTACTGTCGTGTGTCAGTGGGGTGATGGTTGCTGCCCTTGGGGTGTTTCCGGCTGGCTGGGGAGAAAGTCCGATAGAGGTCCTTAGAGCCTAGTGTGATAAAAGCCATGTGTGAGGTCCGTCCAGGCGGTTCTGAGGAGGGGGCAGTGAGGAGCCTTTGCCATCCGGTGCGGGGGAGGCCCCAGGGTATCTCCAGAGGGGCAGCAAGGGAGTCACGATGGAGACGCTCAGTCTGGGGCGGCTGGGGTGAGGAAAGATCTTTATGCGTTCAGACTGCGAAGCTCGGCATCCACGCCAGCGAGCCGGACGCTGTAAGGCTGCCTGGGGCCCAGCCGAGAAGTACCTCGCGTTTCGGCTCGACACCCCTGGGCAGCCCCCGGCGGGTTTTCAACCAGGCAGGGCTGTGGTGGGGCTGTCTCTCATTGGCCTTCAGGGCAGGATGGAGAGCGGAGGGGATGAAGACATGGGAAACAGGGAGGTGAGCCAAGGGCACCCCCCCGGAGAAAATGAAGGCCCAGTGGGGCTGCGTCAGGTTCAGCCTCTGCGGCGTGCACAGCCGCCCTGTCCTCCAGCGTCGGTCCCCCCAGGGCCCCAGCTGTGTCTGCCTTTGCTTTTCTGTTCTCAATGTTTTTGTTTTTTTTTTAAGCTTCCTACTTCTTTATTTTTCTTGGCCGCACCGCACAACGTGTGGGATCTTAATTCCCCAACCAGGGATCGAACCCCCGCCCCTTGGAAGGCAGTGTCTTAACTACTGGACCACCCGGGAAAACCTCCCCACTCGATCTTTTCTTCATCTTTTACAGTCTGTCAGGTCTGAAACAGAAGGTTTGGGGTTGGTGTCCAACAAAAGACATGTGAGAAATAATCAGGATTTAGTCCCAAAAATACAAGCTAAAGGATGCAAGCCAAGTAACAAATTGGGGGCGTGGGAGGTGGGTCATGGCACAGACTGTCCAGACCAAGGACAGCGGCTGCATTTATCACTCTGAAATGAGCACAGAGTCTAGCATGAGGGCCCCTTCCAGCATCTTTAGAATGCAGTAGGTGTTTCGGTGAAGTGGTTCCCTGAGAGTGAAAACCTGACTTTTTTTTTTTTTTTTTTACAGCCGCAGACATCACTGCGGTGACAGAAATACACATCATTGTGAAAATAAAGGTGATTTACGGCCTCAGCTGTACATCCTTGAGTGGGTAGACAGCAGGGTTACAACCAAGCCTCCTGCTGACCGATTCCATTGGTGTCGAGAGTTGGCTGGCCAGGTTTTTGGCACATCCCAGCGGTGGTATTCATTGGTGTCTCTCTATCTGCCTGCAAGCCGGGAGCCTTCCTATTATTATTATGTTTTTGACAAATGAACTCATGCAGAGCTTTCATTAAGTTCCATTGAAAGGACCTGGAAATGCCATAAAAATTATCGTAATCTCAAAACCATCACATTCCTAATGCGTGTGGCTGTGCTTCTTGTTGAAATTGACTGATGAGAATATTCAGTTTTTAATTTTCTGACTTAAAATAAGACCATCTGCAGCTGTTTCTTTTAGCAATAATTTTTAATTAAATGCAATAAAATTTACAAGGAAGGACCCTAATAAGAAAATCGCGTCAGGAACACACTAATTGTAACATTTACTAGCGTGAGATGAAAGCCCCATCTTTCCCCCCTACCCCCACCCTCGCAGAGCTGTAATCCAGACAACATCCTGATTAAGTGTTAATCACCGTGTGGTTTTTCCTTCATAAAGTCAGGATCTCCCTCTGTGGGAGGCGTGAGAACAATTCTCACTAATAGCAGACAGCCTTACTGCACGGATTCTTCG
Organism: Tragelaphus eurycerus; assembly: GCA_935064755.1. Classification (NCBI taxonomy): domain Eukaryota; kingdom Metazoa; phylum Chordata; class Mammalia; order Artiodactyla; family Bovidae; genus Tragelaphus; species Tragelaphus eurycerus. The sequence continues at coordinate 75,791,368 of CAKXYN010000001.1, read as the reverse complement.
GTGAGATGCCAGCGGCTGCTGTCCTTGACCAGCTGAGCCCCAGCGGAGGCTTTGTTCCAGCCTGGGTGTGGACAGTGCTGACGTCCGGCCCGGGGGCCTCAGTGTTCCAGTCCGTGGACTGGGGACGGGCGTATCGTGCAGAGAGGGAACAGGCAGCGACCAGAGCTTATCTCTGTCATTGAGCGTTTCCTCACTGAGCTCGCATCCAGTGCCTCCTCCGTGCCTGGCGCTGCCCTGGCCGCTGCAGTGGTGGCAGCGAGCCGTCAGGTCAGCTGTGTCCCTTGGCAGAGAGCTGGTATTCTGCTGGGGAGAGGCAGAGTGTAAGACAAACTAAAAAGTCAACAGGAGAATCGTCGATAACGAGATCTTTCTCCTGTGATGAGGTTATTCTTTTGTGAGAAAGAAGGAAAGAGAAAGATGTGATAGAAAGTGGCCGCTGGAAGGGGTGGTTTAGACAGGGTAGTCAGGGAGGGCTTCTCGGAGGAGGTGACGTTGTGTGAGCTCTGAATGGTGATGAGACATCATCTCGAGGAAGGGCGTTCCAGGCCGAGGGAACAGCAGGGACAGAAGCTCTGAGCCCGGAGGCCCTTGGGGGTTTGTGGAGAGGCCTGGAGAACAGAATGCAGTGAGGAGAGTGACCAGGTGGGCAGGGCCCTTTGTAAAAGATTTGGATTTTGCTTTAATGAAACGGCATTGGAAAGAAGTGTCAGGACCCAGAATTGTTTGCGTTATCTGAAATCTCTCAGATTTGTACGTTTACTTGGACGTTTGGACTTCCCTGGTGGCTCAGCGGTAGAGAGCCCGCCTGTCAGTGCTGGGGATGCAGGTTTGATCCCTGAGTCGGAAAGATCCCCTGGAGAAGGAAGTGGCAGCCCCCTCTAGTATTCTTGCCTGGGGATATCCCATAGACAGAGCATCCTGGTGGACTGCAGTCCATGAGGTTGCAAAGAGTCGGACGTGACTGAGCACATGTACACATGTGTTTATCAGCAAATAATTTGAAAGTGCAGCAAAGAATACTTGCTATTCAGAATGGTCCTGGAGGTATACAGAGGTTTGAATTGGGGTCCCAGCTCTGCCCCTGGCTGTATGGTTTTTGAGCATCTGAGTCTCGGGTCCCTTTCCCACCTGCAGTTGCTCTGCACTGGCTTGGAGCCTGCAGTTCTGAGTCCCCATCTGAGTGCTCTTCACGGAAGAGGGTGGTGGTCCAGGGAGCTGAGAGGACGTGAGTCCAGTAGCGGGAGGCTGGGAAAACCCCTGAAAAGAACTGTGCTGCATTTGGACTCATGTTCCCTGTGTGAACTGATCTGATCTGTGTGCCGTAGGGAGCTACTGAGGGCTTTAGAGCAAGGGAGTGCCATGCTCAGCTAGGGCTCTAAGCACAGGGAGTGTAGTGAGGAAGAAGCAGCCTCCCTCCTCCCAGCGAGATTTCTAAACATCAAGGAATCAAGGCATGACCACAGGACTCGCTCCGCAGCCTCTGTGGTGTGTGGGGTGATGTCCCCCAGCCTCAGCGGCTGCACGATCACTCAGAGCAGAGCGACCCAGAGCTCTGGCTACTGCCCCGTGGGGGTCTTGGGGGCTCTGACGGTGGAAGGCAGCGTGGCTGACCGGACCAGAGAGGCAGGCGCGTGGCCGGGAGAGAATGAGTTTGAGTCTGGCTCTGCCCCTCGTCTGACCCTAGCCACAGTGTTCTCACTGGTTCCGGTGGTTCGGGGGTCCACGAATAACCCCGTCAGTCTCAGCCTTTGCTGCCGGGAGCTCCAGGGCTCACAAGGCTTTGCTGCGTGTTCATGAGACGCCAGATGCTGTCCCAGGCCCTTTACGTGTGTTAACTCAGTTAATCTGGGGGAGAAATAAAAACAACAACCCTGCCACACAGACACTTTCTTTTTTTAAATCTGCACCCAGCACATGAGGAAACCAAGGTACAAAGAAGTTAAGCAAAGGGCTGAAGGTCACACAGCTGCTTGACAGCTGAGCCAGGACTCTAACTCAGGCCACTTCCAGCACCTGCGTTGCTCTCAGCTGTGCGGGGAGATTCCCTCCCGCTCTGTGGGCATCACTCCCTTTAATTTGTCGACTGTCCTTTTGGTTCTAAAACCTCACTAGAAGAGGAAGCTGAGGTTCAGAGTGGTAACATGACTGGCAAGCCAGTAAGTGATGGAGCTGGAACAGGAAGGAAAGTATCTTTAGGGATAAATTCTTCCCTTTCTCTGATTCTCCCCCTTTGAGAACTTCCCAACTGAAATTGACCCCCCAGATGTCAAAGGTGGGAACACACTTTGAATGCATCTGTAGAACGGAAATGTCCTTAGCACAGGCATTCGGAAAGGACAGCTTGTAATGACGGTCCCCTTACTCAGATCCACATGGCTGGGGGATGATGTAAAAGCCATTTATAGAGAGCAAAGCATGCACTGTTGTAGGCCCCGTCAGAGGATGATATTGTGAAGGTTAGCGCTTCCTTAGATTGCCCGGCTGGGCTCAGGACGGGCCCTTGGGGGATTTATCATCCGTGCTTACGATACTCTAGGTCAACAGGACAAAAACCTCGTAATAATTTCTGAGTGATGAATTGATGTGTTTCATCAGGCTCCTTGAGAGTGTCCCAAGACTGCCCAGCCTCCCAGAGATAAAGGCAGCCGCTCGGCTTGGGGACTTCTGAGCTTGCAGCTGACAGTTGCAGCGTTTCTATGTCTTGGAGAGGCCTCTGTCTTTGGCCGTTTTCCTACAAAACGAACGTCTCAGAATTGAGATTGTTGGGGGAATGATGTGGCTGGTCTCTATGTAAACAGACCCGTTCTCTACGTGCATGGGGCTGGTCTGGAGCCCTGAACGGGGCCCAAGAGAAGTTTCTCCAGGTCAGGGTACGATCCAAGAACTTGAAATTTCAGGGTGCTTGCATCATTTTAATTAAGAAAATAAGACACACATTTTATACATGAGGGTGGGGGGAGCCCAACCAGACAAAACCAGCATCTGCTCAGAAACCTTAAGTTCTGCTGTGCTGGTAGCATGAGCATCTCTTGTGCTTCGAGAGGGGTCAGGCAGGGCTGTCCTGTGGGGCCCTGAGCCTCCGTCACGGGCAATGAGCAAACACCAGTGGGAGGGATACTTGAAGGGATCATGACTTACACACTGGCCAGGAAATCTGAACTCCTGGGCTCATTTTTGGCTGGGCAGGTCGAGTCCCAAGGAAGCAGCTCCTGACGGTGCCCAGCCCCCAGGGTGGAGAGGCCGCAGGAGATTACCGGACTCAGCAGCAGCTCTGAGCCGGGTTCCAGAAAGCTCCTCCTTTTACCGCCCGCTGCATCGGAATCCTGCGAAACGCTGAAGAGGCAGTCTGTGGGGGGTGCTACCCTGGGGCGGTGGGCGAACAGGAGGCCCCTTCCTGGAGTTGAGGCCCCAGCAGCGCTGAAGCAGATGAGAAGCTTGGTTATTTGCTCTTTGGGGAACTCCCTCACATGCTTTGTCTCAGAGGTCTTCAAACTTTCTGTTGCAGCAGGATCCTTTTTTACATGAAATCCCAACTCCAACATGAACTCTTAACTCAGAACCCCAGCATAGAAGGCAAAGCTTTGCTATTATTGTTCTCCTTCATAAGTTCAAAAGTTTTCACGTTTCATGTTGGTGTTCAGTCGCTGAGTTGTGTCCAGCTCTTTGCAGTCCCATAGACTGCAGCACACCAGGCCTCTCTGTCTTTCACTGTCTCCTGCAGTTTGCTTAAACTCAAATCCACTGAGTCGGTGATACTATCCAACCATCTCGTCCTCTGTCGTCCCCTTCTGCTCTCGCCCTCAATCTTTCCCAGTATCAGCATCTTTTCCAGTGAGTCAGTTCTTCGCATCAGGTGGCCAAAGAATTGGCGCTTCAGCATCAGTCCTTCCAATGAGTATTCAGGGTTGTATTTAGGATGGACTGGTTGGATCTCCTTGCAGTCCAAGGGACTCTCAAGAGTCTTCTTATTCATGCGTAATTTAATCCATGGTTTACAGACCTCTGTGCGGGGGGTGGGTAGAGAACTGGTGATTTCTGCCCACGTTTCAAAAACAGGCCTATAGTTTTGTTGAAGGGAACAAGGTGTAGCAGTTGGAGAAGCAGTTGAGGGTAAATAACTGTTGGATCATAAACCCCTGGATTAAAATAAGCCCCTCACCATATGGTTTACAATAGAAATGAAATTAACGAAATTAACCCCACTGCTTTACACACATTATCTCATTGATTATCAGCCCCATTTTACAGGTGGGAAAATGGAGGCGCCCAGACGTCATGTGATGGAGGTGGCAAATAGGGTCTGAGGACCCAGAGCTAGGACACACAAGTGGGTCCCAGCCCCACTGAGTGGTCCTTGCTCCCAGCAAGAGTTGCCCCTGCACCTTAGGAGACAGTTTCACCCTCACTGTGGGTGTTTGCAGAGGGGCTGGGTGAGCCTCTGCCAGAAAGGCCACCCTAGGGATTCCTTTTGTGGGCCAGAAAGCTGGACTTGAAAACCCAGGAAGTTCAGAAAGCCGTGAAACCTTGATGTGGCAGCCACATACACGTTCACTGCGCCTGACAGTTTGCAAAGCTTTTGGATGTCTGCTGGCTCCATTGGTTCTCCCGACAACCTCTGTTTGAAGTAGGCGAGACTCTGATTAAATCAAAAGCAGTATTTAAGCAAAGACCTGAAGGAGGGCAGGAAGTGGTCAGGCAGAGTTGTTTTCTGGGTGGGGCCTGCAGTTAGCCATTTTCCTGGAACCTTTCCCTGTCTCCTCAACTGGAAAATGGGGACAGGAGAGCGACAGATAGCTGACGGTTAAGAGTAGCCCACGCCAGGGGCTTGGCGCAGGGCCTGGCACGAAGCAGGTTCGCGTTTATCGTGGAAGCCGGGTTGTGGTCGTGCTTAGTCGCTCAGTCATGTCCGACTCTTTGCAACCTGGTGGGCTGTAGCCCACCAGACCCCTCTGTCCATGGGGATTTTCCAGGCAAGAATACTGGAGTGGGTTGCCATTTCCTGCTCCAGGGGATCTTCCCAACCCAGGGATCAAACCCTCATCTCTTGTGTCTCCTGCATTGCTTGCAGATTCTTTACCCACTAAGTTGTCAGGCAAGCCCTGAATATCATTATAACTGTGGTTCTGATTGTGCCAGAACACGGAAGGGCAGGAGGAGAAGGTCCTTGTAAGACTGGGGGTTTGGAATATGCCAGGGAAGAGCAGAGAAGGAGCTGGGGGATGGGAGAGTGTTGTCCGAGGTCACAGAGCTGGCAAGATAGGGCTCAGGCGTGCCTGCTGTGAAGCCGCCAGCCACATGTTCTCTGCTGAGTGTTGAGCTGGGCAAGACTGGTCCCACCTGGGACTGACCCCGGACAGTCTGCGGCGGGTCCTGGGCACCCCTGGAGCTGCTCTGGTGATGACAGGGAAAAGGAGGTGGTGTCCTGCTGGGGGCTGTGCTCGCCCCGCACTCCCCTCCCAGAGAGTCCCTCGCAGATGCTGCATCTGGTTTCCAGGGTGGCCCCTGGTGCGAACCCAAGTTTCCTTGCTGGCCCAAGGCCAGAGGTCAAGGCTGGGTTTAGAGCCGTGGGGGTGAGTCAGAGGCTTAGCTAAGACCAGAGCGGAGGCAGCTGCTTGCCTGTGGGATAAGGAGCACCCCCCCCGACACTCCAAACCCAGTCTTGGACCCCAGGAGGCCCCAGGGTTTCATCCAGGGCAGAGAAGCAACACCAGGGTGAAGAGACATTTGTGTGTTGCTGGGTTTGCCCCAACTTTCGGTCTTTCTTTGACCCTCCCCTGTTCTCAGCGCTGGGGAGGGAGGTCCGAGATACCACTGAGCCTCTCTGAACCCCCTTGCTTTACAGAAGGGGCAGGTTGAGGCCCAGAGAGGGGGCTTGGTTCCTCCATCCCTCCTCCCCTGAACAAGCTGCCACCCTCATAAACGTGTGAGGCGATGAGGGGGACAGTGGGGGCCCAGGGGAGCGGCATGCTGCTCTGATGGGGGTGTTCAGACCCCAGATGGCATGCTCGGAGCAGGCTTCCAGAACGGAAAGCCTTGTACGGTGTGCCCCGGACGCCAGCAGGTCAGCCCTGCTCTCCTGCCGTCCCCTCCCCAGGGCTGGTCACCTTCTCCGCTGTGCCTCTGCACAGCGTCTGCCTGCCCGTGCTGACTGGGACACGGTCTCCTGTGCTGCACTGTGGGTCTCTTCATGGCGTCACCACCGCAGCTCATCCCTGTATCCCCAGCCCTTGGCGTAGAACTTGCTACCCAAGTGATGCTCAATAAGTAGTTCCGTAAAGGGATGTCTTCTGGACGATGAAGGGCACGGTGGTCCCCGAGGGACGCCCCACCAAGCTCGGACTTCCCACAGATTCCTCCCGATCCCCATCAGTGCCCTGGATCCTGGGATAGCAAGAAGACGCAGGGCAGGGTGACAGTCAGCCTGGGGACTCAGACGGGAGATGCCTGACTGGGCAGCGAATTGCTTAAATTCGTCTGTGCTGAGTGCTCCAAAGAAGTGCAGGCTGTTCTGAGAGCTTCTCACGGATGCCCTGGCCTGTTTCGGGCTCGAAAAGAGCTCTGAGAGAGTGAGGTGGGGGCTGAGTCCTGAACTGTCCCGAGGAGTGAGCGTGACGGAGGATGAGAGTTGGGGAGGCCTCTGAGCGGGACGGACAGTCATCTGTCCCATTATACAGATGAGGAAACTGAGGCTCAAAGCAGGGACGTCACTTGCCTAAGGCCACATGGGTATCAGAAGAGAAGATGGGGTTTGCCCGCAGGTCCGCGTAGCTCCAGAGCCCATTCCCTCTCTCCTGCTTGTCTCTGCCCTGGATGAGGACGCCCAGGCTAGCCGTGGTAGTGTTGCTTATGCTGGGTCCAGGCCCTTCCTTCCCTCACTTGGGGGCTCACGCGTACCCTGGTCCTTCCTGCTCTCATCTGCCCTGCGCCTCATCTGTCCTGGCACCCCTGGGTGACCCGGGTCTCCGCTCCCTCCTTGTGTAAGAGAGGAGCAGGTAACCAACTCTCTCGGGCTCCTGCCTCTGGGATTTTACTGCGTAGAATTCTGACCTTGAGAAGCATCCGTGAGTCTCACATCTAGAGAGAAATACCCAGATCAAATTAAGGAGCACCCACTGGGCATCCTCTGGGTGCCACCCCCTTGCAGGGCTGGGAGCTGTGGGTCACGGGTGCATTTCCGACTGTGGCCCAGGTCGGGGGTGGGAGACAGATCCGTGAACAGCTGCCTGAGTGCGATTATAGATGCATTCGGACAGTGAGCAGTGTTCTGGCAGCATAGAAGGAGCCACCAAGTGCGGCGAAGACGGGCTTCCCTGAGGAGTTCCCACGATGCAGACTGGGTCTTGTAGCTGGGCCTGAAGGGCGTGTACGTATTTGCAAGGTGAGGAAGCATGGAAAGGGAGTTCCAAGCAAGGCACAGAGTCAGAAAGGGCCCGGGGTGTCCACAGTACAAGACCCGGGCACAGTGGCCAGGTTGTCTGCGACAGGGAGTGACTGAAAGCTTGAGGTTCCGCAGAGCAGCAGGGAGCTGCAGAGGCTGGGCGCGGTGGGCGCTGGGTGGGGCCCCGGCCTGAGTTCTCCCTGCTTCAGGCGCCTTCATCAGACCTCCCCTGCCTTCTCCACCCTCCACAGACGTGACCTGGGATTATGTGAGACTCGTCCCCACAGTGGGGCAGGGGAAGGGTGGATGGAACAGTGTGTTTGGAGGTTGGGGTCTGACCTGCCTCCCAGTTGTCTCTGGAGGGGCCGCTTCTCAGCTCACGGGGCTCCATTCTCATGGTGCTTCCATGGATTAAAAGCCCAGGCAGCAAGCAAGAATTTGTGCCCTTTGAATAGGCCAATTAGAGCTAATTGATGGTGCGGGGTGGGGATGGGGTGGCACTGTTATTTAGGCGGCTTTGGCCGGGGAACTAGAATCCTGGCCTCTGAGTCGGCCTCTGCCCCAAGCCTGCCCCTGCCCCTGCCCCAAGCCTGCCCCTGCCCCTGCCCCATCCCTTTCTCTTTGGCCTGAGTCCAGCCCGGCTGGACTCTTCTCTCACGGAGATGGAGGCTGGCCGGGACTGCTCGTAGGCTCTCAGAATCACCATGTCAGGAGAGGCTGATGATGGCCATTCACAAAGGTACTCACTCGCTCCGCAGGGTGGTTTGGGGCACAGAGCCCTGCCTCCCCGTCGGAGCCAGCCTGGAGCCCCTGGGCCCTTCGGCTCCCTCTGTCTCTCTGCCTCTTGCTGTGGAACCTGCATTCTGCTCTCTGGACCTCAGTTTCCCCAACTGGAAAAGCGAAGGATTCAGGGAAGTGACTTCTGAGATGACTTATTATTTTTCTGTTGCTATCATCATGGTTTATTGCACATTTGTTGGCTTAAGACAATGTCTGCTTTTTCTTTCAATTTATTTATTTTAAACTGGAATATAGTAGTTTTGTATTGCGTGCATTTGTATTGAATACAGTGGTGCTGTGTTGGCTTCTTCCATATATCAACATGAATCAGCCATAGGCATACACATGTCCCCTTCTTCTTGAACGTCTTTCCCATCTCCCACCCAAAGTCCACTTTTTAACATCTCTCAGTTCTAGGTCAGAAATCTAGTATGCTGGGCTAGGTACTGCTCGTAGAGTCTCACAAGGCCAAAACCAAGGTATCAACCAAGGCAGTTCACCCTCTGACCCCCAGAGATTCATGTTCATCCCAAATGCAAAGTTCGCTCCATCCCACGGCCCCCAGAGATCTCATCCCATGACAGCGTCAGCTCATCAAATCTCTTCCGAGTCTTATCAGCTCCTAAGTCCCAGACCTCATCGTCTAAGCCCTCTCAGTGACTGTGGGTAAGGCTCCGACAGTGCCAGGTTCTCGGGCTCCAAAATCATCACGGATGGTGAAATTAAAAGATGCTTGCTCCTTGGGAGGAAAGCTATGACAAGCCTAGACAGTGTTCCAAAAAGCAGAGACATTACTTTGCCAACAAAGATACATATAGTCAAACCTATGGTTTTCTAGTAGTCACCTACAGAAGTGAGGGTGGGACCATAAGGAAGCTGTGGTTGTTCAGCCATTCAGTCGTGCCTGACTCTTTGTGACCCCGTGTACTGCAGCACGCCAGGCCTCCCTGTCCTTCACTGTCTCCCCAAGTTTGCTCAAACTCACGTCCACTGAGTTGGCAATGCCATCCGGTGACAGTGACAGACTGTTTTCTTGGGCTCCAGAGGAGGCTGCACACTGAGGAGTTGATAACTTTTGAACCGTAGTGCTGGAGAAGACTCTTGAGAGTCCCTTGGACTGCAAGAGGATCCAACCAGTCCCCATCCTAAAAATCCTTCCAATGAGTATTCAGGACTGATGCTGAAGCTGAAACTCCAATACTTTGGCCCCCTGATGCGAAGAGCAGACCCAGAAAAGATCCCTGATGCTGGGAAAGATGGTGGGCAGGAGGAGAAGGGGGCGACAGAGGATGAGATGGTCAGATGGCATCATGACTCAGTGGACATGAGTTTGAGCAAACCCCGGGAGATAGTGGAAGACGGAGGAGCCTGGCATGGCACCTGGGGTCACAAAGAGTCAGACATGACGGAGCACCTGAACAGCAACAACAACACGAGGCTGTATGTGTCCTGCATCCTAGGGCTTCGTTCCTCGGCAGCTGTGAATCTGGGGAACTAGAGATACCATTTGTCTGCTCCCAAAATACCAGGTACACACATTCCCGCTCACACCAGGAGAAAGTGGAGAGTAGAATCCTCCGACATTCTAGGGAGCCTCATCCCCCACCCCCAAACTACAGATGGGGTTCAGGGGGAACACAATAGAATCAGGCTGCCAGCCCCACCCCCCCCCCCCACAGAAGCATCTGACTGTATTCTAGCCTTGTCTTCCGGGCATTGGGAGAAAACATTTGAGCAGCTTTGTGTCCGTGGATTAGAAGCAATAGGGAATTTAGTTGAAATGGAGCGAAAAGGATTTATTTCAGTAGGACTCGAGTGATGTTTGATATGAGAAGGGTTTGCTAACGTGCGTCTGCAGCACCTCCTCTTGCTCCACCATCACCAAGCAGTGTGCAGATTCTCAGGTCGGATCTGCCCCCTTCTAGCTGAGTAGTATTGCCTCCATGTCCTCTCCTCTGTGATGTGGAGATACTTCTGTGAACCCCGTAGACTTGGTGTGAAGGTGCAGCAGGAATAGTATTAGAAAAGCGTTTTGTAAGCTTGGGACTGTTTGCAGATAGTAGCTGGACTTGCAGTCTGAGTCCCCAAGACCACTGTGCCCTTCACCCCTGGCCCAGGGAGGTTTGACGGCCCAGACCTCGTCCTTTTCATCTGGAATACCCGACCCCCACCCCACGCTAATCTGATTAACTGACCAGTGTTTCAGAGGGCTAGAGGTGAGGAGCCCACCGTGGGTGGCCCAGCACAGGATCACAGGGTCAGTACAAAGGCCAGAATTCTGGTCACAGGGAGGAAACCAGGCTGTTGGGATAATCTTTCTCTGGGAAGAGAAATTTGACCAGTTCATTTTGGTTCAAAAATAATTTTTAACATGTTTTGTAGAAGGTAAAGTGCACTTTAGAAACTTAGATCTGTGGCAGAAAATCAAATCTCACACCAGCGAACTTCTGTTCTCTAGCTCCTCCCAAGATGTTTTAGGGTGTGCAGACATCCAGGGACGGACACACACACACACACACACACACACACACACCCCATCCTTGACTGCTTCTGAACATAAATGGAAGCGTGTTGAGTACATCCTTCCTAAGCCTGCTTCTGTCATGTTGTTGATACCAACAGACACTGTTCCCGCTCGGGGCACATAGATCTGTCCCCCTCCTCATTTTAAAAAAGTATTTATTTATGTATTATTTTTGTTTGCACTGGGTCATCATCGCTCTGTGGGGGTTTTCTCCAGTTGTGGCGAGGAGGGGCTTCTCTTCATTGGGGTTCACAGGCTTCTTGCTGGGGTGTCTTCTCTTGTGGAGCTCGGTGTCAAAGCGCTCAGGCTTCAGAAGTTGGGGCTCACGGCCCCTAAAGCGTGGGGGCTCCAGGAGTTGTGGCTCAGGGGCTTAGTCACTCCGGGGCATGTGGGATTCAAACCTGTATCCCCTGGTGGGCAGGCAGGTTCTTATCCAGTGCGCCACCAGGGAAGGCCTGCTCCCATTCTAATGACTGCACGGGGCGCCAGTATCTAGCCCCCTATTGATTCTGGCCTGGAGAATCCCGTGAACTGCATAGTCTACGGCATCACAGAGTTGGACACGGCTGGGTGACTTCCACTGTCACCACTGATGGACATGGAGCTTGTTTCCAGTCTTACACTCTTCTGTTATTAACTCTGCCGTTAATAACTTTACGTACACATGTGCACACTTACATGAGTGCTATGTGAAGGTTTTAAAAAAAAAAAGCAGTCCTGACTGACATAATCAGTCCTACCCCTGGGTTGTATCTGGTCCTTTTATGACTATATCTAGGGTTTAACAAGGATGTACTTACATTGTGCAAAAACCCTGTTGCCTTGCTTAGCTTCCCAGGTGTCTCAGACAGTAAAGAATCCGCCTACAGTGCAGGAGATCTGGGTTTCATCCCTCGGTTGGAAACATCCCCCGGAGGAGGAAATGGCAACCCACTCCTGTATTCTTGCCTGGAGAATCCCATGGACAGAGGAGCCTGGCGGGCTACTGTCCATGGAGTTGCAGAGAGTCAGACAGAACTGAACAGCGAACACTTTCACTTTATAACTGCATATTGTATTAAATGATTTGCTTGATTAATGAAAGTGGTAAGGAGAATGTCTGCTGGGCTCTGGGAATACAGCAGTACCAAGTGACTGCACAGATATTCCCTTTGGGTGGTTGTGCCCCCAGCTAACCTGCTCATTCCCTTTCACCGCATATACAGGGCCTCAGTAATCACTTGCTGCATCAAAAAGCGTACTCAGGTGAACGTATGTATAGTGAAAGCTTTTTTGGTGTTTGCTGGGTTATTTCCATAGGAGAGGTGGCTGGAGACTGGGGTGCTGTCCAGAGGGCCTGCCCCGTTGGTCCCATCTAAGAGGAGTGTTCGTGAGGATTGTTAACAAAAGCGTGCCCCTGGGCGCTGGTGGGAGGTGCCCGGCAGCCTGTGACGCCGAGCTCCCCTAGCTGGGATCAGATTATGGTTGGCATGAATAATTCAGGATTCTGAGACATGGAAGGGGCTGCTTGAGCCGGGGGAAGGAGATGAACAGGCTTAGTTAAGGAGAAGACGTGTGTTTTAGGATAAGATTCCAGAAAAGATAGGGGGGACTCAGACATTGAAGGACATGGTTATCACCCACCGCTGTCCTTTCCCCCTTATCCAGAGAGGACGCAGGGTAGGGTCCCTGGGGCATCGCCCGCGGATCCGGGTGCGAGAGGAAGCTGATTGCCAGGGACCAGGCAGTGGTGACCTCATGGATAAGATTCAGGGGTCCCTGCCCCCCAAACAGCTCTCTCCAGCCTGCCTCCCAGTCACCTGAGTGTGCTTTGCTGGGAGCTTTAGAAGCCCCTTCACCCTATCCTTGCAGTGTATCAGGGTCCCAGGCCCCCCACCCCGAAGTGTGCCAGGGTCCCAGGCCCCCCACCCCGAAGTGTACCAGGGTCCCAGGCCCCCCACCCCGAAGTGTGCCAGGGTCCCAGGCCCCCCACCCCGAAGTGTGCCAGGGTCCCAGGCCCCCCACCCCGAAGTGTGCCAGGGTCCCAGGCCCCCCACCCCGAAGTGTGCCAGGGTCCCAGGCCCCCCACCCCGAAGTGTGCCAGGGTCCCAGGCCCCCCACCCCGAAGTGTGCCAGGGTCCCAGGCCCCCCACCCCGAAGTGTGCCAGGGTCCCAGGCCCCCCATCCCGAAGTGTGCCAGGGTCCCAGGCCCCCCACCCCGAAGTGTGCCAGCGTCCCAGGCCCCCCACCCCGAAGTGTGCCAGCGTCCCAGGCCCCCCACCCCGAAGTGTGCCAGCGTCCCAGGCCCCCCACCCTGAAGTGGGCCAGGGTCCCAGGCCCCCCACCCTGAAGTGTGCCAGGGTCCCAGGCCCCCCACCCCGAAGTATGGCAGGGTCCTAGGCCCCCCACCCCGAAGTGTGCCAGGGTCCCAGGCCCCCCACCCCGAAGTGTGTTAGGGTCTCAGACTCCCCACCCCCAAGCGTGTTGGGGTCCCAGGCCCTGGCTTTCCACAGTCCTTTTTTCCCAAAGAGGACTTGGGCAGCTGCTAATATCCGAGCATCGGGCTTGCATCTCTGCAGCCCGACGGCTAAGTTGCGGGGGTGGGGGCTTTTTTCCTGGATAGGCTTTGGCTTGAGTGGCTGTAGCTTTCCAGGATCCGGGGAAACATCTCTGGGTTGAAAACCCAAGGTGTCCTCAAGACGCTGGAGTGGCGATCACAGCAGCCGCTCCGCCCTGTGCCACAAGCAGCTGAGGGAGCGTCTCCCCTCCCGGGTCAGCCTCAGCATCACAGGCACCCGGAGACCCGCTGCTCCCTGGGGCTGGGAAGGGCTTCTCGGAGGGGGCCAGGCTCTTCTCAGAGTGGCCTTCTCCCCGACACTGGAGTGCAGGGATGGCCGTACAGAGGCCTCCAGCCTGAGGCTTGGCCCTGGAGCCCACTCAAGGCCCGGCACACCTGTCAGGACCCTCTGCTGCCGACAGCTCTGCTCAGCCCCTCCACCGCGTTCCGTCTGCGCACTCCTCCTGAGCATGGGACTTCTGAGCCCTGGCTCATGTGGTCGCTTTTGTCCCAGCTGCTCCGCTCATCTTCCTGCACGATCTCGTTCCCAGGGGCACTGTTCAGCCTGTTTCCAGCGCTACCTTCCCCCTGAAGCCTCCGTTATATCTTTTTTTGGCAGTTAGTGGCATCTCTCACGTCCTCTGAATTTTCCCAGCAGGTTCTCCCTCCTCCTCTTACAGCCCCGAGCTCTTTTTGCAGCCTTCCCTGTTTTGGAGCTGTGTGCCTGTTCCTGGCTAAAGGTCCCCTGCACCGCACACCCAGCGAGCAGGCCCCTCCCCTCGTCCTCATGTTCGCAGGGGTCTTGCGGGCGCAGTGCTGTGTGCGGGTGTGAGGGTGGGTGCTGTCTGGGTGGGCAGACGGGCAGGCGGCTGACAGGAGGCTGGCCGTTGGACCCTGGCCCCACTGTCCACGGTGCCCCCTTGTCTGAGGCGTTGCCCCCTTAAGCCTCTGTGCTGTGCTTTCTCCCCACTGTTAATGTTTTTTTATTTTAATTCTATTTTTTAGAGTTAGTTACATGTACCAAATGAAGTCTTACGTTTCTTATTCTTGTTTGTAAAAATACTGAGAATTGACTCCTTGATGTTTCTTCAAGAAAACAAGAATCTCAATCAAGTCGCCTGTGTTTCACGTTTGACATTTTGGTTGATTCATGTTTCCTTTTTAGACTCTGGCTCTCCACGAAAGGGAGGGTCCCCCTCCAGAACCTAGCACAGCCCCCTGGCACACAGCAGGGTCTCCGTACATGTGAACTGCACAGAGATGAACTGAGTTGTCCTGTGCTCAACAGCCAAGGAGCTCTTGGGATCTCTGCCGCTGGGAGACTGTCCCCCGCGAGCACTACTGAAAGGGGAGCTTTTAGCTGGGAGGGGAGTTAGGCTGGTGTGCTGAGCCAGAATTCCCTGCTGTGATCTTTTCCTCTTGGCCTTGAAATGGGGGGACCCTCTTCCCCCTTCCCTCTGTAGGCGCTCTCCTGGGGGCTGAGTCAGGCCTGGCTGCAGACAGCCCCGTGCCCCAGGGCTTTGCACAGACACTGCATGCAGAGCGCCATCTGGATGCCAGGTGGCCCGCCTGCCCCGACTGGGGCAGTGTGGGCTCCACCCTGCCACCCCCGACTGCCGCTCACCCTCAGGACAGAGGGCCAGTCCGGTGGCTGGAAGGTGCACTGGCCTCTCGGGGTCCACACCTGGGCACACCCCACGAGCTTCCCTGTCTTCCTTCCACGCCCACAGCAACCACATGAGTTGGAGTGAAGGGATTCCCACCTGACAGATGGAGAAACTGAGGCTCGGGAAGCAGAAGTGGCTTGCCCAGGGTTGCATGGCTAGGGGAGCTGGGCTTTGAACCAGAGCCTCCTGACCCTCTCAGCTGTAGCGGTTCTCAACTCTTCCTATGCCTTTGGGGAAAAAAACAACTATCAGAGATATAGTTTTCTAGGACCTGTACCCCGAGATTCTCACCCAGAGGCTGTGGGGTGTGGCCCAGGAATCTGCATTTATAACAGACCAGGTACCCCAGTGCACCTTAGGACGCTCCTCTACGTATCTGACTTCTCCTTAACTAGGGGCATGAAGAAGTCGCCTCCCCTTGGTCCGGTCCATTCCAGAGGGCAGGCAGTCTTGGGACCTGGCTTACACGCCTGTGTTTACGTAAAGGGAGGGTCAGGGGAAGCGGGGACGGCCGGCCTGGACAGGGAGATGCAGGTCACACTGCCCGAGCATCTTGCTGTTGTCTCAGAGAGACTTGGTTTAAAACTCGGGCTACCGTTCTGCAGCCGTGTGGTCTGAGGTTCCCTGTTTCATGTCTCTGCTCCTCAGAGCCGATAGCCCTGCTGCTTCGATAGCGGCAGGGCTATCGGCTTGCTGGGGAGACCAAAAGACAGTGTCTCCGAAGGGCTGGTGCAGAGCTGGGCCTGAGTGCATGTCTCCTCAGGCCACACTCCTGTCTCCGTGCCTTTGTTTGTACCGGGGTTTTTTGTTGTTGTTGTTTTTTCTTTCTGGAAAGTCTTTCCCTCACCCCTGCTTTTGCCTGGCTGCTGTTGGTCTGGTCATTTGCGGTAACCCAGGACTGGCGCCTCCTTACCTTCTAAGGTGTGTAAGGACATCCCTATGTCTGGTTTGGAGTAGCTGGGAAACGACAGGTGTCAACCTCAGCCCAGGTTCCAAAGAAATTCTTCCTTAGCTCACTCAGACCTAGAGCTGTTTTAATTTTGGGGGTGGGCGGGGGAGTTGGTTTTGTTTTCCTTTTCTGTCACTTGTCCGCAGACCCCTCGTGATGCTCCTCACCCCACCCCAGGCCCTCTCCATGCTGAATGTTCTGAAGGCCGACAGCGAGTCCCCTGTCCACCAGGAAAGGTGCCATCCATCTGCGTTCTGAAGTCGTCCTCCACGTGCCGGCCCCACCGGCTCCTAACTTATTTCACTCTGGGAAGCGTGGATCAAAAACTAGTGAAGTCAGTCACTTAGGGGTTGGAAGGGGCTTCTGAGATGAGGACACCCTGCCGCTCACTGGGCACTTCGTCCTCAACCAGCTGGAGTTTGAGTACCACCAGGGGCAGGATCCTTGTCTCCCGCCCAAGGCCGTGGCATCGTTGCACTTTTTTCTGTTGGTTCCTTTCGTGCCCGCGGAGGCTCGGTAAGTTTCTCAGGCCCAGGGAGTGTGGGAACAGGTGGTGCAGCTGGGATGAAGGTAGCGGGACTCCTGAGCCTAGGAGGTGAGAGGGTTTAGCACAACGGGTTCCCAGAGCCTCGAGTGGGATTGTAAGGTCAGTTCATTTCACTTCAGTCGCTCAGTTGTGTCCAACTCTTTGTGACCCCATGGACTGCAGCACACCAGGCCTCCCTGTCCATCACCAACTCCCAGAGTTTACCCAGAACCATGTCCATTGAGTCGGTGATGCCATCCAGCCATCTCATCCTCTGTCTTCCTCTTCTCCTCCTGCCTTTAGTCTTTCCCAGCATCAGGGTCTTTTCCAATGAATCAGCTCTTTGCATCAGGTGGTCAAAGTATTGGAGCTTCAGCATCAGTCCTTCCAATGAATGTTTAGGACTGATTTCTGTTAGGATGGGCTGGTTGGATCCTTTAGGATGGGCTGGTTACAAGGTGGACTTACCCAAAACAGCATGGTCGTGGCAGACCCTGGCACTGCGATTCACAGTTATTGCAGTTGGAACGCTGCCTGGAGGCAATTCGTGTTCAGATCCCATGGAGCTGAACGGAATCCCCCAGCTCCTCCCTGACCAGGGACGGGATGAATCCAGAGTCTGGAGAGGGGCTGAGACTGAAGTTGAGGGCGGGGTGGTCCGGCAGGGAGAGGGGAAGGATGAGGGCTGAGGAGCTGGGATGAGGCTGGCTTTAGGGCTGGAAAAGAGCCTACGGTTTCCTTCAGTAAAGGGAAAGAAAGTGAAAGGGTTAGTCTCTCAGTCCTGCCCAACTGTGACCCCACAGACTGTAGCCGCCAGGCTCCTCTGTCCATGGGATTCTCCAGGCAAGAACACTGGAGTGGGTTGCCATGCCCTTCCCCAGGGGACCTTCCCGACCCAGGGATGGAACCTGGCTCTCCTGCATTGCAGGCGGATTCTTCACCATCTAGGCCACCAGGGAAGCCCATAGAGTCTTCTGGTGAAGGCAACTCTTATGAAAACGCTTCGCTGGTTGATGGTGCTTCCAGCTCGTTTCACAGAAGGCTTCTCACCTGAATCACCCACTGGGGACAAATTCATCACTGAAGCAGGCTGTGTGGTTTGACCTTCACGTGGAAGAATATGTTTCGACTGGCCTGGGAGCAGACCACCCCCCACAGACGGTCCCCCCACCGCCACGCGGACCTGAAAGGCTCCTGAGGGTGGGGCTGAGGGAGGAGCATGCTGTGCCGTGCCATCCCTAAGGGTTCTGTTTCCAGCTGGTTGCCTCTTTTCCAGCACGTTCTTTCATCCTGGGCCAGAATGGCCTGTGGGACGGCGGTTTCCCTAGCCTTCCTCTCCCTAGTCTCTGTCCTGGGCATATGGGGAGTGGGCAGTGCCAGCTGACACTGCAGCCCAGAACCTGTGTTTCAAAGCAGTTACACACACACACACACACACACACACACCTGGGCATATGGGGGGTGGGAGGTGCCAGCTGACACTGTGGCCCAGAACCTGGATTTCGAAGCAGTTACACACACACACACACACACACGCACGCACACACACACACACGCACCCACACACACACGCACCTGGGCATATGGGGGTGGGCGGCGCCAGCTGACACTGCAGCCCAGAACCTGGATTTCAAAGCAGTTACACACACACGCTCTCACACACACATACACACACACACACACACACACACGCTCACACGCAGCAGGCTTAGCTGCGTGGTTCATCAGTACTTCCAGATACTAGGCCACAAGCCCCTAGAACTTCTCACACGGCCCCCAGGGTTGCTGGGGCTGATCCTGGGCCGAGACCCACCACTGCCGTCCGTCTGGGGAGCAGGCGTTGTCAAGCGTAGGGAGAGTCTCAGCCCGGGCTGGGCACACATTCTAGTCTCTGTTTCTGCTCTCTACTGTGGGACCCCCGGGGCAGGTCGCCAGGGCTCTCTGGTCTCGTTTTCTCCTCTCCTCCCTGGAGGTGATGATGCCCACCTCACAGGTTCGTGGGGCGCGTCCACTGAGGTGTTTACAGACTGTAAAGTGCTGTGCAGATCGTAGCTGGGTGGTGAGGAAGTCCCGTGCAGCCCGTTTGTAAGGCATGGGGTATTAGAGTGAAGGGCATCCCAGGTGGCTCAGTGGTGAAATGCGCCTGCCAGTGCAGGAGACGACGAGAGACACAGGTTCCGTCCCTGGGTCAGGAAGCTTCCCTGCAGGAAGAAATGGCAACCCACTCCAGTGTTCTTGCCCGGGAAATCCCATGGACCAGGGGAGCCTGGCGGGCTACGGTCGCTGGGGTTGCCAAGAGTCAGACACGACTGAGCGACGGAGCAACACACACACACACAAGGTTGAAGCCTCGGTTTTATCGTCCGTGACGTGTGATGTTCACACGCTCTCGTGGGCCCATCTCCAGAGTCCCTGGGAGGTCACACGGGTCGGGGCTTGGCTGAGGCCTGGTACGCAGGAAGCTCTCGGTGTAGCTGTAACGTTAACTCTGTCCAGAAAGAATTTTCAGAGTTTATCATCAAAGGTGAGATTTGGGGATGATCTGCTTGGGAACGCCGGCTTCTGCCTAAAACACCTAACACGTTGATATGCTTTCCTGTCTTGTTAGATCGCCTGACAACTCAGGAGTGGGCATAACAGGGGTTTTAATTGCCCTTTTCAGAGATGTAGAGCTGTTTGTGGCTCAGACGGTAAAGAATCTGCCTGCGATGCAGGAGATCAGGGTTCCATCCCTGGGTCAGAAAGATCCTCTAGAGAAGGGCATGGCAGCCCACTCCAGTGTTCTTCCCTGGAGAATCCCATGGACAGAGGAGCCTGGGGGGCTGCAGCATCCTGGGGTCGCGAAGAGTCGGAAAGGACAGAACAACTGACACTCTCACTTTGGAGGTGAGGAGACTAAAGCACAGGTGAGGGGAGTGGCCTTGCCTCTGGGGAGCTGTAACTTGAAGACGTGGGTTTGTCCTGGAGCTGTTCGGTAAACGCTTAAAACAGCAACAATAACGTAGCTGCTACGCCCCAGCTCCTGCCCTGGGTGCTGTATGTAATGTATATTGTACACGCAGCTCACTAAAAACTCTGTTAGTTGCTCAGTCGTATCTGACTCTTTGTGACCCTGTGGACTGTAGCCTCGCCCTGCTCCTCTGCCTATGGGATTCTGTAAGCAAGAATATTGGAGTGGGTTGCCATTTCCTCCTCCAGGGGATCTTCCCGACCCAGGGATCGAACCTGGCTCTCCTGCATTGGCAAGCAGACTCTTTTTTTATTAATTACATTTATTTATTTTTAATTGCTGGATGATTGCTTTACAGAATTGGTTTGATTTCTGTCACACAACAGCATTCACACAATAGCATGAATTAGCCACGGGTATATATATGTCCCCTCCCTCCTGAACCCCCCCAGCCTCCCTCCGTCTCCCACCCTTCTCGGTTGTTACAGGGCCCCATTTGAGTTCACCGAGTCATACAGCAGATTCCCACTGACTGTTTTACATATGGTAGTGTATATACTTCCACACCACTTTCTCCGTCCATGTCGCCCTCTGCTTCCTCTCCCACGCCCTTGTCCATAAGTATGTTCTCTGCGTCTGTGTCTCCACTGCTGGCAGGCAGATTCTTTACCATCTGAGCCACCAGGAAGCCCACGTCAGCTCACTGAATCTTCACCATGACTCGTTGAGATCGGCACTGTTATTCTCCCCCATTTCACAGATGAGAAAACTGAGGCTGAGGTGGTTGCCTGGCTGCTAAGCAGCGGAGAACCAGGTTTTTGGAAACCCGGGCAGGCTGGCTTCAGACTCTGTGCTCTTGACCAGCACCCTCACCTCTAGGACTGAACACACGGCAGTCAGGGTGGAAGGGGCTGGTGTGGGGGGCGGGGGGGGGCGACCCTGCGTGGCCCTGCAGACTTGCCCTGCCCTGCCTGCGCCAGGGGAGCGTCGGACCGTCCAGCTCTCACCAAGGGTGGCATTTCTCTGGGTCGCAGGGAAGGCCTGGGCTGTTGGAGGGGCCAACCGGAGCCCTGGGCCAGCCATTGTGTGCTGGGCTCGCAGGCCGCCGGGTGTGGCCCCCCCACCCCCACAACACCGCCAGGCCCTCCCCCCAGAGGAAGTGCTGGTGTTTACAGGAAATGCAGGACAAGGCTGGGAGGTGGGTGGAGGGGCCTGGAAGATGTGTCTTGGCCTGGCTGGTGGGGCTGAGGGCGGGGCCCCTCTCCGCACCCCAAGGACGAGGCTTTTTGTTGTTGCTAAAGGGAAAGGTCCCACTTCCCGGGCAGCCCTACCCCTCCCGGCCGCTTTCCTCCAGGACGCCACACCCTGCCGGCCTCCCAAACCAGCCCCCCCCACCCCCCACCAGCCCACCCCTCCTCCCCAGGAAGGCTCCTGGGAGCGAGGGAAAAAGAGCCCTGAGCTGGGCGACAGCAGTCCTTCTGCTCTGGGCCTCAGTCTCCCCACCTTTTAAGTGGGTGGCTTGCTGCAGCCCCAGCAAACCCACAGCAGTGCTCACAGCCCTGGTGCAGCCCAGCTGTGAGACAGAGGGCGGACGGGCCAGCCAGCCCCGCCAGCCCCGTGACCCAGGGAGTGCAGGCTGGCCTCGCCTATGCTACCGCGCCGTGCCCGAGCAGTCCGTGCCTGTGGAGTCCTGTCACAGTGCACCCAGGGAGCACGAGGTGTTTCTCAAACCCTGAATAGGGATTGGAAAGGGGACCAGCGTTCTCTGAGTCCGTGCCAGGCGTCAGGTACTGTCTTAGTGGCTTTTACGCCCCCGATTTCACCCTTCAAGAGATAGGGGTTCTATTTGGGGCAGGAAGACCTGAATCTGAGACTTGGGACCATCCTTTGCTCACCGCGTCACCCTGAGCAAATCCTCCAGCACCTCGGAGCCTTAGTCTTCTCATCTGTGAAACGAGGGTAATGATAGTTGGCTGTTTCACCTCTTTCTGTCCCATGGACTTGCGTGAGCCCCTGCCTCACCCATCCCCACCCAGGCCATCTCCTGCTGGTCTTCCCACGTGGCCAGGGTGAACTCTCCCAGCTGCCTGGGTCCTTCCCTTGCTAGAACCTCCGCTGGCTCCCATCCCTCCCAGGAGGCCAATTCCAGGGGCAGTTGCTAGCCCACCGCTGACCACCCCCTCCTCCCCTGCCCTCCCCGCTGCAGTACACAGGTCCCACCACCTCTCCTCCAGTGCCTTCTGCAGATGTTCCTCGGAGCTCTCCCCTAACTTTTGTTTTCCTCTCTGTCTCCTGTTCAACCTTGAGACTGGCTGGGGTCTCCCCTGGCCTGGAATCCTCCTGTGACCCTCCCCACTCACCCCCATGCTTGCCCCCACAGCTTAGGGCCCCTTTGCTGTGTTCACTCAGTCGTGTCTGACTCTCTGCAACCCCATGGACTATACAGTCCATGGGATCCTCCGGGCCAGGATACTGGAGTGGGGAGCCTGGTGTTGGAGAAGACTCTTGAGAGTCCCTTGGACTGCAAACAGATCCACCCAGTCCATCCTAAAGGACATCAGTCCTGAATATTCACTGGAAGGACTGACGCTGAAACTGAAACTCCAATACTTTGGCCACCTGGTTCGATGAGCTGACTCACTGGAAAAGACTCATGCTGGGAAAGATTGAAGGTGGGAGGAGAAGGGGACGACAGAGGATGAGATGGTTGGATGGCATCACCGACTCGATGGATATGAGTTTGAGTAAACTCAGACTCAACCAACAAGGGAGTTGGTGATGGACAGGGAGGCCTGGCGTACTGCGGTTCATGGGGTCACAAAGAGTCAGACAAGACTGAGCGACTGAACTGAACGGAACTGCTGTGTTCACAGCACTCCGCATCCCCATGTCTGTCTGTGTTCTAGCTGGGCTGTGGGTGCCTCAGGGCAGAGAAAGGGCGTCTCCTCCCCGCTCTGTGTCCCCCGCACCGGGGCTGGGGTAGCCAGTCAGCACGCATGACGTGTCAGGTGAGACGGGGCAGACAGCAGGCGCTCGGCCTGTGGGGAATTCCACTGCCTCTGCTGGGGGGCAGCTGTGACCGGGGACACCCCCAGATCCATGTCTGCTCACGGATGCACACTCTGGCTGGAGCTGCTTCCCCCAGGAGCCTGCTAAAACCAGCAGGTTGGTGGAGCACCTGCTGTGTGCAGAGTTCAGCACTGGGAGCTGATGAGGGAGGGGAAGCCTGTGCAGAGCTAAGGCCACAAGCGGTGAGGAGACCTCGTGGGTGCTGGGCCACGGAGGGGGAGCAGGGCCCTGGCAGGCAGGTGGGGCCAGGCAGGGCAGATTCTGAAGCGTACATAATTTGGGGAGTCTCTAAGACGAAGAGTGTACAACAAAGGATAGAAAATAATCTACAAAGCTGTGAGAGGGACTCATGCAGCTGTGGGGCCTGAAGCTGAAGTCTCATTAGGTTCATGGTAGACCTGCTCAGTGGTCAAGGAAGGCTTCTTGGAGGAGGAAGTGAGCTCACAGGTGGGAAGGCTTCTTGGAAGAAGGGATGAAGTTGCAGCTGGGAAGGCTTCCTGGAATAGGGGGTGAGTTCACAGCTGGGAAAGCTTCCTGGAGGAGGAGATGAAGTTGCAGCTGGGAAGGCTTCCTGGAGGAGGAGGTGAGGTCACAGCTGGGAAGGCTTCCTGGAGGAGGTGAGGTTGCAGCTGGGAAGGCTTCCTGGAGGAGGAGGTGAGGTCGCAGCTGGGAAGGCTTTCTGGAGGAGGAGGTGAGGTCGCAGCTGGGAAGGCTTCCTGGAGGAGGAGGTGAGGTCGCAGCTGGGAAGGCTTCCTGGAGGAGGAGGTGAGGTCGCAGCTGGGAAGGCTTCCTGGAGGAGGGGGTGAGGTTGCAGCTGGGAAGGCTTCCTGGAGGAGGGGGTGAGGTCAGAGCTGGGCCTGGAGAGGAGAGTTCATCCACCCGGAGACTCAGCATTTCCCAGGCATCTGTCCTCAGCCAGTAGCTCTGCTCTCAAGAAGCAAGGGGCATTCACAAGCCTTTGGCAAAGCATGGTGTATCTCTGGAAGTGCTCCTTCCCCACTGCGGGCAAAGGGGGCCGCAGATGAGTCATGTGATGAGTGAGTGCATGCTCGGGTGTCTGGGTCCAGACCTGTTGCCCTTACCTGGGTCACCCTCCCGTCTGGGTCTCAACCTTAGTGCGGTGGTCTCTGTCTGGACCCCGTGTCCCCCATCCAGGCGTCCGGCTCCAACCACACTTGACCCGCGTGTTCACATGTGTCGGGGCGGCCCCGCCTCCCGCCCGCCTGGTGTCGGCTGCCCTGCAGACCCTGGTGTGTCCAGGCGCCTCTTGCACATTTTCACGTCTGTCTCGCCAGCACAGAGGGCAGTGGGCCCAGGTGCGGATCGCCTGAGTGTGCTTCCAGGTGGGAGAGGCTGAGGGAGGGATAAGCAGACCTGGGGAGTCATGTAGCCCTGCAGCGCCTCAGCATTCCCGGCTGCCAGGGGCGGGTGGCAGCGGGGCTCATCCCGCTGCGTGGCTCGGAGCCCTGGCCCAACCCCCTGGGCTGCTCCTGCTGGTGGAAGCAGTGTAGGGGGGCAGTTACGGGGACGCCTCTGAAGCCGGGGTCCCTGTGCTCAGGTGAGACCCCAGCTCTGCATGCACCCCGTCCCTGCTCAGCCCTTCATCTGTGAAATGCACACCATAACACCTGCAGGACACGGTGCTGGAGAAGGGCTTGTCAGGTGCCTGGCATGTCGTCAGCACAGGACTCAGGATCACTGGGCTCAGCCTCTCTGCCACCGCGGTTATTATTGTCCGGCTGTGAAGCCCCACGTGGGGCTTCCCTGGTGGCTCGGTGGTAAAGAATCCGCCTGCAGTACAGGAGATGTGGGTTCCATCCCTGGGTTGGGAAGATCCCCTGGAGGAGGAAATGGAAACTCACTCCAGTATTCTTGCCTGGAAAATTCCACGGAGAGGGGGTGCCTGGCGGGCTACAGTCCACGGGGTCGCAAAGAGTCGGACACGACTCAGCAAGCACGCACACATGTCCAGATCCACCTCTCCATCCAGGTGGAGGGGTGGGCTCTCCCAGCCCCCACCTTCAGCCATAGTCAAAGCAGTATAAAAGTACGGCCGGGACTGCCCTGGTGAGCCAGTGGCTGAGACTGCACGCTCCCAGTGCAGGGGACCTGGGTTCGATCCCTGATCAGGGAACTGGATCCCACATGTACAGCTAAGACTGGGCACAGCCAACTAAGTGAATAAAAATAAAAAAAGAACTTTTTTTAAGGATTCTCTAATTAGCAGGGTAGCTCATCTGTGCATTAAGACTTGTCTGGCCGCCTCTCCTTTGGGCTTGGCCTGCCGTCTCGAGGGTATACTAAACTTTGTTTGCCAAGTAGAACTCTGAGCTGTCACCGAGCTCCGTGCACAGTCATTCGACACGAACACCTACTGTGCCATTCATGACGACACCGAAGCTCACGGTGAGCCCCTGACTCCTGCCCTCAGGGGGCTGGTGGCTGGTAGGGGAGCTGGCTCAGGGGTGCAGATTTCCACAATCGTGTAACTGTGGACGAGAGCCCCCATCTCGCTGGAGAGGTGGAGGAGGCTTCCCGGAAGAGGTGGTGTGTGGCTGGACCATGAGGGGCAAGGGGAGCAGGAGGCAGGCAGGAAGGAATTCTGGAACAGCCTCGAAAGAGGAGCAGAGATGGGGAAGGACCGGGGTGTGCGGGGGGCAGGGCGGTGGTGATTTGGCTGCACGTGACGGCTCAGAACAGCAGAGATGAGCCAGGAATCACTGGGACAGATCCCCTCAGCTTCCCACGGGACCCCTTTGGACACAAACTCACAGAACGTCGTGGTGGTGGGGCCTGCAGAAAACCTCTGACTCCCTGGTGTGGCAGATGAGGAAACTGAGGCCCAGGGAGAGGAGAGAGTCCACCCAGCAAGCTGGTGAAAGAGGTGGGATTACCACCCGGCTCTGTAAGGGGTTGAGACGTTCTGGCCTCTAGCTCAGACCGATTGTAGCGAATCCACCTGCCTGGCGCTGTGCTGAGCAGTCCACCCGCCTCATTCATACGCATCGTCTCGTAAATCCTGGAAGGGAAAGTGCTGTTAGCATCTCCATTTTACGGGTAAGGAAACTGAGGCAGGTTAGGCAGCTGACCTCAGGGCTTCAGGCTGACAAGGGGCAGAGCTGGGGCCTGACCTTGGGAGGTGGAATCCTAACCCTTGTGACCTTTAACATTATCCTCTCCCGTGGCCCCAGAGATGGGGTCTGGGGTCAGTCAGACACGCAGGACTCCACCCACATCCTGCCCGGCACGCCACGTTACAGGAAGCAAAGACCGTTACCCGAAGCCAGAACCAGAGAGAACGCACGCTGGCGAGACCGAGGCTCTGGCCTACGGTTTTCCTCTTGTTGTTCCCTCTTTATATCAGCCTGTCTTGTTACGTGGGCTCTGCAGAGCCTCCAGAGGTAGTCATATGTGTTCTCCCTCACCTCTG
Source organism: Tragelaphus eurycerus (assembly GCA_935064755.1). NCBI lineage: Eukaryota > Metazoa > Chordata > Mammalia > Artiodactyla > Bovidae > Tragelaphus > Tragelaphus eurycerus. The sequence goes on along the minus strand of CAKXYN010000001.1, from coordinate 75,765,559 downwards.
AACCTCATTTGATTTTCTGTAAAGGAAGTCTTGGGAGTCATACTTACATTTCTCTTTGAATAGGAATTACTGTAGTGTGTGTTTGGGTCAGGAAGAGGCTGAGCTGTGATCAAGGAGAACAGACTTCCTTGACAATCCCCGTAAACCGCTTCAAAGCCACTGCTGCTGCTAGGTTGCTTCAGTCGTGTCCGACTCTGTGCAGCCCCGTAGACGGCAGCCCACCAGGCTCCCCCGTCCCTGGGATTCTCCAGGCAAGAACTCTGGAGTGGGTTGCCATTTCCTTCTCCAATGCATGAAAGTGAAAAGTGAAAGTGAAGTCGCTCAGTCGTGTCCGACCCTTCGTGACCCCATGGGCTGCAGCCCACCAGTCTCCTCCATCCATGGGATTTTCCAGGCAAGAGTACTGGAGTGGGGTGCCATCGCCTTCTCCGTCAAAGCCACTAGGAATGCTAAAATAACAAAGACAGACAGTAGCAAGTAGGGATGAGGACCTGAAGAAATCAGAACCCTCAGCGCTGGCAGTGGAGTGCAAGATGTCATGCTGAAAATAGTCTGGCAGTTCTTTAAAATGTTAAACGTGGAGTTACCGTGTGACCCAGCTATTCCACACCTGGGTTTGCCAAGAGAAATGAAAACATAGCTCCCAAAAAAACTCTTACGTGAATGCTCCTAGGAGCACTCTTCAGAGTAGCCGAGATGTGGAAAGAGCCCAAGTGTCCCTCGAGAGGTGGACGGACAAGCAGAATGTGGTACAGCCACACCATGGAGTGTTAGTGGCCACTGAGCAGAGAGCAGTACTGATACGTGGCCCCTGAACGCACTGTGGTAACAGAGAAGCAGACACAAGAGGACAGATACCGACTGGACTGTATGATTGCATTCGTATGAAATGTTTAGAATAGGCAGAGCCATGGGCTTCCCCAGTGATTCAGGGGTAAAGAATCTGCCTGCAGTGTGGGAGACTCGGGTTCGATCCCTGGGTCAGGAAGACTCCCTCGAGATGGAAATGGCAGCCCACTCCAGTGTTGTGGAGTGGTCCTGGAGAAGTCCATGGACAGAGGAGCCTGGCGGGCTACAGTCCAGGGGGCTGCAAAGAGTCGGACACAGCTGAGCGGCTAACGCTGCTACTCCTGGAGACAGAAAGTGAGCAAGCGGTTGCCAGGGGTGGGGGAGGGAGAGGAACATGGCTGATTGCTAAATGGTACATGGATTCGTTTGGGGTTGATGAAAAGTTTCCAAATTAGATAGTGGTGATGGCTGCACAGCTCTGTGCTTATACTAAAAAGCGCTGGATTGTACACTTTAAAAGGGTAAACCTTCTGGTGTGTGAATTACATGTCAATAAACCTGTTACAACAAGAAAACAAATCCCTATAAACCCCTGAGGCGTGTGTGCTTGAGGAAGAGGGGTGTGGCTGTCGGAGGACAGAGAGCAAGGATGCACCTCTGTTTCTACTTAGTGCAAGATGGAAATTGAACTCTCAGAAAAGCCTCTCCTGCAGTCGTGCTTCTGGGAAGCATTACGAGCGCTCTCCCTTGGCTGACCCCGGGTGTGGGACGCGTTCCCTCCAGAGGGAGCGAAGCAGAGGCTCAGGCCCGGGAAAGACTGCAGGCGGCGCCGCTCTCAGAGCCTGCCCTCCCCCAGCCAGGCCATCGGGCGCACACACTCCAGTCTCAGCACCCGTTTTCACAGCTGTGGGTGTCTGCTTCTCCATTTTACAGGTGCACGAACCGAGGCCCACCAGCACGAACATGCAGCAGGTTAGCGGTGGAGGCAGGCCTCTCAGGTCTCTGAGCCCCGTCTTCCTGGGCGGTTTCCAATGCCTGAGATTCAGAGCCCCAGTGCAGGTGGTATGTGTATCCAGGAAAACTTCCTAAGCCTTTGAAGAAGGGGGACTGGTGAGGGGTCAGGTTTGCGTGACCAGGAAATAATCAGGGCAGAAGACGTGTCCTGGAGAAGGTCTGGAGGGATGTTTGCGTGAACTCTGAAGGTGCTGAGATCAGAGAGTTAGACTTGCGTCAGGATTTGGAAATCCCTGGTTTTGCACAAGTCAGCCCTCTCCTCCATCCGCTTCTAAGCTCTTCCAGCCGCCCCGCTAATGAGGACAGTCATATTTGCCGAGTCCGTCATCCTGTCTCCTCTATCTCAAACTTTCCAGCTCCCAGAGATCGCAGTGCTGAAGCCCCCTGCACCCCCCCGCCACGCTGGAGAGCTCCAGGAAGGTTCCAGCCTATCTCAGAGGAGCCGGGGGCCGTGACATCTGCAATCTGGCCTCCTCCCACATGTCATTGCACCAGTGGGGCAGAGCAAGGGCCCTAGGTGCCTGCGAGAGGCTCCCGCAGGGGACAGCCTTCCCGCTTTATGAGTTACGGGGCCCCTTTGGCTGTGCTCAGGGTTACAGCTCCCAGTGAGTGTCACGCCGGGTGGAATTTAACGGGCAGAACCGGACCGCCCCGGGCCAGCTTACAAAGCACTCCTCCCCCCACGTGGGTGCTCATGTCCTTTTAGGACTCCAGGCTGCTGGAAAGGACTGTGCTCATTTGGAGGGTCGTTTAGGGTAACGAGCTCTGAGCAGCTTTAATTTATGTTCCCTTTAAAGCACAAGTTAGCCCAGGGGGAGGACACAGCCCTGTGGAGACTAGTCTTGGGGATCTAAAACTTGGCCCCTCTGCAGGCTGGCCAAAAGGGACATATTAAGGTCGCATCCTGTTCTCACTGAAGCCCACAGTGACCCTAGTTAGTCATCCCCGCTGCGGCTTAGAGACAGAGAGGCCTTGCCTGAGGTCACACAGCGCCTCTCCTTGATCTGATGCCGAAGTTCTAAGCCATTTGGTCTCGAAGCCGACAGTGCTGACCACGTGGCATTTTTGTCTGTTTTCCCAGCATGTGTCATTACCCTTGATTTGCAGATTAAAAAAAAAAGAAAAACGGGCATGGAAAGTTGCAGTAACTCACTTGTAGTGGTAGAGCTGGGATTCACACCAGGCGGTCTGAGTTCTGGACCGGTCCTCTCAGCCAGTACTTTGCACTGTGTGCAGTCATCCTCGATTCCTTCACGGGCTTGCTCTTTGAAGAAAGTGCTGCCTCGTCTTTGGCGAGTCAGTGAGTGTGGGAATGGAAGACTGGGTGGTTGGGTTGGATGGATAGAAGGATCACCAGGTGGGTGGGTGAGCACATGGGTAGTTGGACAGATGAATGGGTAGGCGAGTGGGTGGATGGAGGGATGAGGGGACTGGTGGAGAGAGGGAGGGAGGGAGGGGTGAGTGGCTATACTGCCAATGAGTGAAAAGTGTGGGGATGGGTGAGTAAGTAGACGGGAGCTGTTTGGGTCAGACGGCTTTCTCCTGTGTAATACATTGGTGCATCCAGAGAAGGTGTCTGGAGACAACACCTCACCTAGTTATGATTTTTTAAACAGAACTTATATTTATTTATTATTTGATGTTTATTTGTTTGACTGCACCGGGTCTTAATCACAGCACTCGGGATCTTTAGTTAACAGCATGTGAGATCTAGCTCCCTGAGGGATCAAACCTTCACGCCTTGCATTAGGAGTGTGGAATCTTAGCCACTGGGCCGTCAGGGAAGCCCCCCCTCGTTATGGTTATAATGGGCATTTCGACTGGAGAGGCCGTGGAACAGACAGCGTGTGCTTGTTTACCATGTGTTACCAGTACCTACAGTACGGAATGGTCAAAACCCAACCAGGTAGGAACCAGATAGCTAAAAAGACAGACCTTCCTTAGGGCCTACTGTACAAAAGACCTGTCTCACAGGTTTATATTGATTGACTGGGGAAATGGATTTTCCAGTAGTCATGTATGGATATGACCGTTGGATTATAAAGAAAGCTGAGCACAGAACAATTGATGCTTTTGAACTGTGGTGTTGGAGAAGACTCTTGAGAGTTCCTTGGACTGCAAGGAGGTCCAACCAGTCCATCTTAAAGGAGATTAGTCCTGGGTGTTCATTGGAAGGACTGATGTTGAAGCTGAAACTCCAATACTTTGGCCACCTGATGCAAAGAGTTGATTCATTGGAAAAGACCCTGATGCTGGGAGGGACTGGGGGCAAAAGGAAAAGGGGACGATAGAGGATGAGATGGTTGGATGGCATCACCGACTCAATGGACATGAATTTGGGTGAACTCCGGGAGTTGGTGATGGACAGGGAGGCTTGGCGTGCTGCGGTTCATGAGGTCACAAAGAGTTGGACACAACTGAGCGATTGAACTGAACTGAACTGGGGAAATGGATGAACCCTCTGTGAGGGTTCCCAGTCTGTCCCTCAAGGGAGGAAGTGATTACTCACCAAGGACATGAGCTTTCCAGGGTGTGTCAGAGCATTTGGGCAGAAGTTATTAAGAAAGCATGTCTTGGAGGTGTTTTTCTTCCCCTGGATTTGAAGATCAGCCTGGTAGCAAATATCAAAAGTGTGTAGATGCAGTTCTGTTGACACTAGTGGTCCTAGACTGTTTTGATTTGCTTATTTAACTAGTGAGTCCAGTCTAAGATAAGGTCTGTCACTAAGGCTTCCATTGACTCTGTCACTTTTTTTGTTGTGAAAGCGTATTTTTCATGGCAATTGGCCTCCATCTGTTGTGCTCACAGTCTCTCAATAGGACAGTGAAATTAATGAGCCAGAACATCATGAGAGCATCCCAGCCCTTGTCTCCTGACTCCCCTCTTAGATCTTTCTAGAAAACAAAAGCGAGAGGAAGAAGTAGATTAAAGAGAGCCAGGGACACGTTTCTAGCCAGAAGCTGAGGTTGGCTTGAGGACAGATGGTGGATCTGTGCTCAACGGGTTTGTCTCTGAAGTTCTGTGCACCTTCAGGGGAGGGCAAGGGCATTGTCGTCAAACACGTCATAGATGAATAATCGTGTGGTTTATTTTAAACTGTTAGAAGAATACATACTGTGACTTCATGGGTGTTATCAGGATGAGGTCAGAATAGAAGCAGATGTTAAAGACGAGCTGACTTTAGACAGCGGTTGGTCCAAAGTGGAGCAGCCGTGCTCAGCCAAGCCAAGCTGGTAAGGAGGAGAGCCCTGGCTCTCCGTTACTGAGTTATTATATGCCAAGCACTGTTGTGAGTGTCTTGCAGTATAATTTGTTGACCCCTCCCAGCAGCTCAATGAGCTGGGCACTGCTGAGGCTTAGAAAAGTAATGTAGTACATGGCCAGGATTTGAACCAAGATAGCCCCACCTGGGAGCTGTGCTAAGTCGCTGAGTTGTGTCCAACTCTTTGTGAACCCATGGACTGCCGCCCGCCAGCCTCCTCTGTCCATGGGGATTCTCCCGCTGCTGCTCCAAAAGGAAGTAAAAAGAGCACAGAGGACAAGAGCGAAGCCCATTCGCCCTTGCAGCCTGGGAGTCAGCGGCACACAGCGGTGCATTGAGGGAACCCGACTGGGCCTTTCTTTTCATGTCTGTTACATGGGACCAAGTGTAGGCAGAGGCCATGTCTGTTGGCCCCCGTTTGCCACGTGGCCTTGAGCCAGCCCCTCCCCATCTCTGGAGCTTTGGGCATCCATGAGCTCTCTCCCCAGTGTCTGCTGCAAGGAGTCCAGCCCTTGCCTGGCTTAGGCAGAGCCCCACAAGTTCCTGGATACCTGGCAGTGTCCGACGCTGGGCAGACTTCACGGCAGCATCGGAGCACAAGGATGCCCAGCTTCCCACGCCCTGGATAGCGGAGCTTTGCCCAGCAGGCTGAGCTGCTGGGGCCAAATGCCAGCAGCACTGGAGTACCCAGTGCTGAAACTACAGTTTCAGCAGGAGGGTGGCAGGATGAGACGGGGTCTGAGACGGCCCCTCTGGCTGCTGGGTAAAGAGATGGGAGGGCAGCCCCAGGGAAGGGGCGCCAGCTGAAAGCGAGTGTTACAGACCTCCAGGCAAGCAATGGCTTGGGCTCTAAGGCTGTGACGACAGAGAGGGCAGTGGGGTCGGGGAGGGTGTGGGGGCGAACTTGGGAGACGGTCAGCATTCACGCCCGAGGTACCCAGGTTTCCGACTCGCTGCCCGGGAGGATGGAGGCAGTACTGGCCTCATGGAATGAGCTGGGAAGTGTTCCCTCTTCAACTCTGGGGGGACGTCTTTAGAATGACTGGCATCTGTCCGTCCCTGAGTGTTTGGTAGAGTTCGTCGTTGCAGTTGTGTGATTGCCCGTGTGTGGCCTTTGTCTCTCCCTGTGAGTCTGTGGTCTGCCCAGTGCCCTTTCGTTTCGCTCTGCAGGAGTGCCCCGAACACCTCCTGCAGCGTAGACTTTGTTGTCACAGGTCTTAGCATGTTGTCACATGCTGTCTTAGCGTCCAGCTAGGTTCTGAAGGACAGTTGTGTGGAATTCAGGGTTGGTTCTTAGCTGACAGGTTGTTTTCTTTAAGCATTTTGAATATATTGACCCTCTACCTTGTATCCTCCAAATTCTGATAAGAAATCTTCTAATGATCTTTATGAGATTCCATGCATATTACAGAAAACCCCAAACGAACTTTTGGGCCATCCCATTATTTTGAAAAAGAGAAAGGCAGAGCTGTGGCCAGAAGGGTAGGCAATGGGATAGCTGAGTAGGTCCTGGCTCCAGCCTGGGTCAGGGCTGTGCCTCTGCACACGGGTTCATAACTGTAAGCCCACACTACACACACACACACACACACACACACACACACACACCACCATGACTGCAGCCCCAAATACACACACACACACACACATACACACCCACCATGACTGCAGCCCCAAATATACACACACACACACACACACATAGGCCCACACTACATACACACACACACATAGCTCCAGCCTGGGTCAGGGCTGTGCGTCTGCACACTTGTGCATGGCTGCAAGCCCACACTATACACACACATACAGGGCACCAGGAGCCCAGGCAGAAACAGGCCGCTTCTCCCTGACCATCTGGCTCTTGGCCCCCGTGTGGACCAGAGGACTCCGGTCCTTCTCGGGGCAGACCTGGAGAGAGGTGTCCATGTCTTTCTGGTGCCAGGAATAGCCTCTCCTTGCACCGCAGCCTAACACTTATGTCCTCCCCTGATGTACCCTCCAGGCCATGCTTTCCCCTGTGTGGACCAGGCCTGAGCCAGGGGTCCTGAGCCTGCCCATCGAAGGCCTGGAGTAGGGTTGGCCAGCCACTCCAGAGAGTGGAGACTCCTTCCTCATGGCCGCTTCTCCATCCATCCATCCATCCATCTATCCATCCATCATTCCCAGAGGGCAGGAATCAGTATTGATAAAAATTTAATAAGATGCTTGAATTTTTAGTATGAAGAGAGATTTTATGAGAAGTCATCTGGGACCATGTTGCCAAAGGCAGGAGGGAGCCATTGAAGGTTCTTGAGCAAGAGAGTGAGATGTGGCCTGGTTTGTCTTGTCAGTCACTCACTCTGCTGTGCAGAGAGAGAGGCTGGGAGCAAGGAGGCTGCTGTGATGGGGCCAGTCCACCAGGGTCCTCCATCCCTGGCATTCTCTAGGCAAGAGTACTGGCATGGGTTGCTGTTCCCTTCTCCAGGGGATCTTCTTGACCCAGGGATTGAACTGGGTCTCCTTGCAGCTAATGGGGAGAGAGGTCTGTCTTGAACCGCACGTATAAAGGTCCTGAGGCAGCGAAGAGCTTGGAATGTCCAGTGAACCAGAACAGATGGGCAGGGGTGGGGCAGGAAGGAGGTCCTGCCTGGTCTTGCCCGTCTCTGGGTCCCTGTGGAGACACAGAGCACTCGGTAATGGCTCCCTTGGCTGGACTGGCAGCTCTGACCCTGCCTCTCTGCTGTGTCCCCAGCGCCTACACCGAGCCCTACAAGGTCTGTCCCATCTCGGCAGTGGCCCCCAAGGAGGACCTCACGTCGGAGGAAGAGCGCGGAAGCTCAGAGGAGGAGGAGGACCACGTTGCGAGAGACCCCAGCCTCCCCAATAAGGTAGGCGGGTGGCCGGTGGGATGGGGAGTCAGAGACGCGAAGGTGGAGGGAAGGCCCACTCCCTTCCGTCTCCGGGCAGAGGGAGCTGTTTGCAGACAGCTGAGCCCTGGCTGTACGCAGAGGCCGAGTCTCGTTCGGCGCTGCTGCCTGAAGACACGCAGCAGACGGGGGCCACGGGATGCCGCAGGGATGACTGCTCACTTCCCTGGAGCCTGGGGCTTCCAGAGCCTCGGTCAGGGGGGACGTGGGATAGAGCTGCCTGACTTGAATCAAGGCAGGGTTCCGTCCCTGGTTCGGGAAGATCCCCTGGAGAAGGGCAAGGCAACCCACTCCAGTATTCTTGCCTGGAGAATCCCCACAGACAGAGGAGCCTGGCGGGCTACAGTCCACTGGGTCACAGAGTCAGACACGACTGAGCGACTGAGCATGCAAGGGTTAGATTCCAGTGACCTCGGGGCCCTGGGCCTCAGTTTCCTCATCTGTGAAGTGGGAATTGTGAGGACATGTGAGTGAGTCTCATGAAGATGTCCTTACTGTCTACCGTGATGCTGGAGTGAGGGGTGGGGGGTTGAGCAGGGCTGAGAGAAAGTGAACCGGAAAGTGAAGTCGCTCAGTTGTGTCCAACTCTCTGCGACCCCATGGACTGCAGCCTGCCAGGCTCCTCTGTCCATGGGATTCTCCAGGCAAGAATTCGGGAGTGGGTTGTCTTGCCCTCCTCTAGGGGATCTTCCCAACCCAGGGATCGAACATGGGTGTCCTGCTTGGCAGGCAGATTCTTTACCATCTGAGCCACGACGGAAGCTCTGGAGGTGGATGGTGAGGCGAGGCCCAGGTCACAGTCGAGGCCCGGACCTTATTAGGCATCAGGCCTTGTTCCTGGTGGTGGTTACCTCTGCTCGCCTTCTGATGCTGTGGTGAGCCCATGCCTCTCGCCATTCCCAACCCAATCTGCGTCCTTTCACGCACTTCCAGGACACACGGGCTGTTTTCCCACGTTCAGGTGTGCAGAAACTGTCGGAGCCGCAGAACTTGACTGTGGCCGCACCGCCGTTAGTGGTGTCCCCCAGGCGACATCACGAGGTGCTGGGGCCCAGCAGTTTAGACCAGAGTGACACCCCCTGCCGGGCCGCCTGAGACCAGCCTGGGGTTCTCCCCTCATCTCTTGGGCGCCCTCCCATCTGCCAGGGAGAAGGAGCCCGAATGCCAGAGAAGCAGGCTCCTCCCTAGGCACCTGTTCCTCTCTGTCCTCCACCCCGGGCAGGCGTCTTCCCCTCCCAGCCCAGGTGAGATGGTCCACTCTGACCACAGGCTCTTCCTCTGGGAGCGCCGGCTCGGGTGCCTGGCGCTTACCACGCAATTGACACGTGGGCACGAGTTTCGTTTTTGTCTGGTGCATTTGGTTTCTTTTGAAAGTTCGCTCACCTGTCTGTCCGGTGCCGTGAGGATGCTCGAAGGTTAGGGCCGGGGTCAGGGGGCTTTCCCACCCGCTCGGCCGTGGTCCCTTCCCCTTCCCTCCTCTCCCTGCTCCTCACGCTCTGGGCAGCGAGCTGTGCGCAGGGCACCCAGTGCTCCCAAGTCCACTCGTTCTTTCTGGAGCCGGTGGCACTTTCCCTGTCCTGCAGCCCAGGACACAGAGGCTCAGAAAGGTTAAGTCACTTGCCGCACTTAAACACTGCTCGCGATTGAAAGGGCTGGAAGCAGCGCTGACTGCACACCCAGTCTTGTCTGTTTCTCTGCTGCGATCCTGGTGGCCTCCTCTTGCCTCTCTGCTTCCTCCCCTCCCCTCCGGGAGGAGCTCTTGGCTTGGGGAGGGGGTGGGCGTGTGGGGAAGGGAGGTGAGCTCTGACTCTGGCCCTTCTGGGCGTCGCTGGGGTCGTGGAGCCTGGGAGCAGAGCGCCCTCGCTGTCCTTGGGGGTCGGCCCTCACTCTGACGCTGGGGCTGGGTCCCTGCAGAGCTGAGGGACTGAGAACACAGTGGGGCCCCCCACGTGCAGCTCCGTGTACCCTGTGATGGTTCCCCACCTTCCCCTGGGACCACCTGCGTCCCCCCGCTCCCGCTGTGTTGCCGGCCACTTCCCACCACGAGCAGGACTGTCCCGTCGTTTCTGAGCACCCAGAGGGAGACGTAGCAGGCCAGACCCCCCAGGCTTGTCAGTCCACTCTCGGGAGCCCAGCCTCCTCACCTGCCAGACATGGACTGCGTGCTCCCCCCTAGCCTGCTCCCCCCAACTTCCTCCCTGTGAGGCCTTCGTGATGCCGCAGCGGCGCAGGCCCCTGTGGACATCAGGTCTTCATCACCCGAAGCGTGCTCTGCTGGGGGGTCCTCGTCACGTCTGAGATCCCCACAGGTGAGAGTTCAGCACCCCGGGCCGCTCATTCCCGGCCCCCGGACCCTCACCGGGGCACCTGATACGCAGTCGGTCGTGTATCCTTCCACACCTTCTCCCGTGTTCCACTGACATACATCATTCATTAAGCGTCGGAAATGGACAAAATGCCTGGCATTATTTGTGGAGCTGTGATTTTTTTTTTTCCCCTGTAAACCGTACCAAGCTCTGATAAACAGGGCCGATCACTTGGTGGGGTTCATTCGCTGGGATCTTAGACATTGCCCTGTGTTGGTGCAGGGAGCTCTCGCTTCAATTTTTTCATGCCCGACTCTTCCAGTGTCTGGCTTTGCTGTCGTTTTTCGGCCCTCCCCTCGCTGAGGGGCATTTAGAGTGTCTCTGGTGTTTGGGAAATAAATTATTTGTTCGTCTGCACACAGGATCCCCGGCCTTCGTTGCAGCGTGCAGGGTCCTTTAGTTGAGGCGGGCAAACTTTTAGTTGCAGTACGTGGGAGCTCCTTCCCCGACCGGGGATTGAACCCCCAGGCCCCCTGCATTGGGAGCTCGGAGTCTTACCTTCTTTTGCTCTGTGGACAGCACCGCAGGGCACCCGTTCGTACCCCTCCTCACACACACATTTTTTCCTGCGGGTGGATCCCGGGAGAGGGCAGAGCCAAGAGCAGGCCGGTTTCAATCAGTGTCTGTACCTCCTGATCAAGCCCCCACCGCAGGCTGTTGCAGGGCGCTCCCTGGCAGTCCTGGGGGGTGAGGGCCCCTTGACCGCTGGGAAGTTGCTAGACGGAGCAGTCTTTTCTGGGGTGGTGATGTGGAACATTCACTTCTTATTCTTCTGTCTTCCATTCTCTCTGAAAATTCTGCTTTTCCGAAAAGCAGACCTCACCTCTCTGTGCCTCTGTCGCGTCCTGGGGGCAAGGGGACCCAGATTTCCACTACAGCCGTCTCAAAGGGGCAGCCTTGGACTCGGATGGCCTCCCCTGGACCTTGGGCGTGTGTGGGGATATGGTGGTGAGCCCCACCCTTCCTCCAGGGTGATATGGTTTACGTAACAATAAATAAAATGTGCTGAGCCCCACCCACCCTTCCCAGATGTTTCGGGCCTACCCAGGCGGGAGGGGAGAGATTTTTGCAGCAGGACAGGAAGCTGAGCCCAGCTGGTCCACCCACCTGTCTGACCTCTCTCGCTCCCACTCATGGACAGACAAAGGGTGTGGGTTGAAGGAAAGAGGGGGCAAAAAAAGAGAATTGAGACGGACCTAAAAATAGATCTAGCAATGAAAGGGGACACTCACAAGCTGGCTGGCCAGTTCCCCTCCCGACAGTGTGCCCGGTTCTCAACCTAACGGGGACTTTTCGGGCAACATACCAGCTCCCCCAAGACCAGCCCGGGAGTTGGTGGCCCCTCGGGTTACCTCCTCCCTGGCCGGACTCCCGTTGTCACCAAGGATGTTCTTTTCTTGGACGGGTCCACCCCTGAGCCCAGCCCTGTCCTCTGGAGCAGACCCGTCCTGCCTGCCCACCCTCTCTGGTCCCCGCCCAGGCAGGACGCCCCCTCCCGGCTGCACCCAGGGTCTGGGGGCCCCAGCCCGGCTTCCTTGCTGGCCTCCTGCCCCCAGCTTCGCACCTGCGACCTCACCCTGACCATCCGTCAGGGTTAAAGGATCCGCTCGAACCCGGGTCACCTCCACAGGGCCAGCCCCCACCCTGTGTTAAATGTCACCATGCACCTTGTCCACGCCGCAGACTTGTCCAGCCCTGCGTTCCGGCGCATGTTGGCTCCACTGCGGACGCACTCTTGCGGGCGCGGGAGGCCGGGCCTCACCTGCTGTAGCTTCCTCCCCGGCAGCCAGCCCACCTTCCCAGAAACCATCTGCTGTCGGACGACATCTCCCTCCCGTCTGCACCTCTTCTCTCTGATACCTCACCCAGTTCCACCCGGCCCTCCTCTTCTTCAGCAGGTGTTATTTCTTTGTCAGTTATTTACTGAGCACCTACTGTGTGCCAGGCACCCCTCTAAGGGCTGAAGAAACAGCAGCCACAGGTCAGACCAGGTGTCTCCTGGCTCTGCTGGAGTGCACCTTCTAGAAGGTGATGAGCAGTCGTCCAGAAAACGCCCTAAGATGGGTTGCGGTGGTGAAAGTACCACAGAGGCGGGGGTCAGAGCGCCGGGGGTAAGAGATGGGAAACTTCGGGAGGCTGGAGAAGGCTTTTCTTTTTTCTGTTTTTAAGAGTTTCGTTGAAGGACTTCCCTGGCAGTCCAGTGGCTAAGACTCCGCGCTCCCAATGCAGGGGGCCTGGGTTCAGTCCCTGGTCAGGGAACTAGATCTCACATGCTGCGACTAAAGATCCCACGTGCTGCACTGAAGATAGAAGACCCCGTGTGCCACCGCTGAGACCTGGCACAGCAAAAACAAACAAAAAAAGGGGGAGGTGTTTAAAATGCACATAACATAAAATCTTCCACCTTGACCGTTTTTAAGTATATGGTTCAGTAGCGCCAAGAGCATTCACATTGTTGGACAACCATCCCTACTGTCCCTCTCCAGAACGTGTTCATCTTCCCAAACTGAGACTCAGTGTGTCTTACAGAGCTGCGCCCCGCCCCACCCCAGCCCCAGGCACTCAGCATTCTGCTCTCCACTTTGGTGACGGTGATCCCTCTAGACACCTCCACCATGCGGACTCACAGGGTAGCTGTATCCGTGTGTCTGGCTTATTTTCCAGGTTCAGCCGTGTTGTCACACGTGTCAGGGTTTCCTTCCTTGGAAGGCTGGATGGTATTCCATGATGTGTTCATGGCACACGTTGTCAGTTCATCCATCCATGGATGCTTGGGTTGCCTCCACTTTCCCACTGCAGTGAATCACGTTACTGTGAACTTGGGTGTGCAAATCTCTTTAAGACACCGCTTTCGATTCTTTTGTGCATGTACCCAGAAGTAGAATTGCTGGATCACATAGCCATCCTTTGTTGTTGTTCTGTGACTCACTCATGTCTGACTCTGTGACCCCGCCAGGCCTCCCTGTCCTTCAGTATCTCCCGAAATTTGCTCAAATTCATGTCTATTGAGTCAGTGATGCCATCCAACCATTTCATCCTCTGTCATCCCCTTCTCCTCCCACCTTCAATCTTTCCCAGGATCAGAGTCTTTTCTAATGAGTCTACTCTTTGCATCAGGTGGCCAAAGTATTGGAGCTTCAGCATCAGTCCTTCCAATGAATATTCAGGACTGATTCCCTTTAGTATGAACTGGTTTAATCTCCTTGCAGTCCAAGGGACTCTCAAGAGTCTTCTCCAACACCACAGTTCAAAAGCATCAATTATTTGGGCCTCAGCCTTATTTATGGTCCAACTCTCACATCCATACATGGCTACTAGAAGAATCATAGCTTTGACTAGATGGACCTTTGTCGGCAAAAATAACGTGTCTGCTTTTTAATATGCTGTCTGGGTTGGCCATAGCTTTTTTTCCAAGTAGCAAGCATCTTTTAATATCATGGCTGCAGTCACCATCCACAGTGATTTTGGGACCTAAGAAATTTTTTGAGGACCTGCCATACTCTTTTACAAGCTGGCCCATTTGAGGTTCCCTCCAGAGATATAACAAGGTTCCAGGTTCCCAGGAAGCCTTTGTGATGAAGAGGAAACCTCTGAGCTGGGAGCTGGCTGTTGGGAATGAGGAAGAAAATGGGAAGGTCTGGGGACAGCCCTGTGGTCAGGGAGCAGTAGTGCAGAGGTGGGAGGTGGCAGTGAGCCCAGGAGGTCAGCCTGGGGGACCGGGGAGGAGGGGGAGGGGCTGGACAGATGCTGCAGGCCTTTGCTCCGCCCACAAGCAGGCTCCTCCCACTTTCCCACCCACCTCGCTGTGGTCCCTCGCTCTGCACTGTCCACCTAGGACACCGAGCCTCCACTCTGGCTGTCCCCCCGCCACAGGAGCTGCCTCAGCGTCTCTGGCTCTGTCCTCTCCTCGCTCTCTCCCCACTTCCCTGACCATCCTCTCTGCCTGCGGCTCCATGGAAGTGTTGATTCCCTGGGGCTCCGGCAGCACTTCTCTGGTGCGTCCCCGGAGCTGACCTTGCACCCCACCCCTCCCTTTTAGCCTCATATTCCAGCTGCCACCTGCTTTAAGGGGCCCTTCTCAGAAGCCCTGGAGACACCTCAGACTCGGCACATCCCCAGTGGAACTCGCCACTTTTCTACGCGCCCTACCCCTCACCCCCAAGTCCTCGCCTCTCCTCTCAAGTTCGCTGTTCTGGCAATTGGCACCAGGTTGGAAAGACTTGAGAATCCCTGGCATTTCATCTCCTGTTGTCATGAGTTAATCACGGATGGAATGGAATTCAGCCACAGAGGGTGCAGAACGAGGCCGTCTGTTCCTTACCTGCACCCCAGGGCCTTTGCACTTGTGCTCATTTGCACTTGAGACGCTCTTCCTGCCCTTGGCACCGTGGGCTGCAGGGCTGTGAGGAGACGGCACCTCCTCCGAGAGGCCTGTCCCTGCTCGCCCTGCGCACTCCTGTCCTTTCCTTCCTCTGCCTTATCTCAGGCTGTGATTGCTCTGTGTTATTTCTTCTGCTTAGTTGCACACTGTTCACCTTTCCCTCTCAGAATAGCTCCAGGAGGGCAGGGACCGTGACTATCCTATTCGCAGTTACGTCGCTGCTGCCTGGCACGTAAAACAGCATTCGGTAAATATCCTCAAAGAAACTGATCCATGGATGAATGCGTTAGACCCAGGTCCTGCATTTAAGCATGGAAAACGATCTCAGGTGAAGGACAGTTTAATGAACAAAAGCACCGCCTCAGTCCTGTACAATTTACAGAGCATAGTCGTTCGGCCAAGTTAACACACAGAGTTTATTTTCAGACAGTTGAATAGAGAAGGATGAAGATGCAGACTCTCAGAACCTAAAGCGGAAGGGAGAGAGTGGGGGCACAGGGGTCCAGGGGGATGTCCTGGCTGCCTGCCTGTGCCACGCCTCCTTGCTCAGGGCCCTGGAGGGCTTGCAGGCTGCCAGGAGCTCCCAGACTGGGGATGGCGGTGTTGGGACGCCCCGGTCTTCAGAGAGCTTCCTCTGTGCCTGGTTTTCCTCTCTGCCAAGGCTCAGACCCCTTTGACCAGTTTAGAGCTGGGGCCACGAGGTCACCTTTGCCCTCCCTTTCTCCTTCCTGACTTTGTGGGCTTCACTCTCTGTGCCTGGTCCACAGCCTGGCTGCTCAGAGTCTGAACTGCGGACCCTCAGCACCCGAGCCCCTAGATTCGTCCAGTATCTGCATGTTAACAAGAGCCCCCCGGCAGCTCATACGCACACTCAAGTTTGAGCTCTGGTCTGTGTGGCAGCCATCCGGGCTGTGTGGAGCATCCACAGTGCCCTCTGCTCCCCAAGGTGCAGGAAAAGAAGCCAGTGGGGTGCCCAGCGTGGGGACTTTCGGTCAGGGTAGAGGATGAGAAGGCTCCTTGTGTGATGATCTCTAGGAGCTACGTTTATGCACTTTCATAAAGGTTACACATCACAGTTACTTACAGAACGAAGGCTGCAGGGAAGATGGAACAGTTACGGGGTCTCAGCTGTGTAACTGTGCCTGGGCCGCGTGAGTGTCCCCGGTCTTAAGAGTCGGGACAGCTAGGGAGGCTTTCAGGAGGAGGTGAGGCGTACTGTGCTCTGTGAAGGCATGTAGGACGTGGCTACATAGAAAGGAGAGAGATACCTCAGAGGGCAGAACACACAGTGTGAAGGCGGGGAGCCCGGGCGTCGACTGGCTTCCTGACCTTTGGGTGGTCCTTTCTCAGACTGAAGTGAGACGCTCAGGACAGGACCACTTTCATTTCTTTACTTTATGAAGAGTACTTTACATGAAATCTACCCTCTCAGTGTCCATCGAAGGATGGGTGCACAAACAGCGTGGACTTCACATGCAGTGGAATTCTACTCAGCCTTTACAAGGAAGGACATCTTGTTACGTGGTACAACGTGGACCGACCCTGAGGGCTCGGTACTCAGTGAAGTCAGGGAGTTAGAGGACAAACACCACGTGACTCCACGTACAGGAGGAGACTCAGCCAGTCAAAGGCACAGACACAGAGAGAATGGCAGAGACCAGAGACCAGAGATGGGGAGGGGGCCGAGTGTGGGGTCTGTGATATGCGAGAGCCCTTTGTCTCCTGGGAGAGGAGACCGAGGCTCTGGGAGAGGCTGCTGCTCCCTCGAGGCTGTCCGGCAGGTTGGAGACAGAGTCGAGGAGAAGTCAGGTCTCCGGAAGCCTCGTGGGGTCTCCTGAAGCTCTGAGATAACACGCCGTCAGCATCACAAATCGCATCCAGGACCAGAGACTCTGCGATGCTGGAAGTTTTCTGAAGAATCTGGGCCAAACCCAGACTCACCGCAGCCTGTGCTCAAGAGCTCGAGTAAGGCTGGGAGTCCCAGGAGCAGAAGCTGACTGCTGGTTCCTGGGGGAGGGGGAGACAGGGGGAGAGGCTTCGTTGGCCCCACCTACTTCCCTCCTTGTCCTGCAGATGTGGCCTCTCCTTGGCCCGCCTGGTCCCTTCCCTGCCACCTGTGCGAACACAGGTGGCAGCTGGGATAAAAGCAACCCTCCTCTCCCTGAGCGCCTGTGTGAACCTCCTGACAGATGCCGAAGTCCGTGCTGGAAACCCCGGTGCGTTCCAAGGGGGAAAATGCTGTCCATTCCGGCGGCGCCCTGGGGGCCTTGGAAATAGCGTTCTTGTGGGGTCCCTGCTGCCCGTGTGAGTCTGGCTCCCTGAGCTCCAGACGTGACCTCAGGACACTCCAGCAAGGCCCCTCGCTGGGACCCTCAGAATAGCTAAGGCTCATTAGGAATATTTCCCAGGGTTTGAAACAGCCCTGGTCAGCAGCCCCTTCTCTCTGTCCGGATGTGGTTCCCTCCACCCGCCCCCCACAGGATATGTGGTTGAGGATGCTGGAGGGCATGGAGCATCAGGGGCCCACCCTGGCGCTCTGCCCAGCTAAGGTTTAGCCAGTGACTTAGAGACACTTCATAGATCACAGGGAACTTCCAGACACAGGAACCTGCATGAGCCGAAAAGCCCTGAGGTACAGAAAAGCTAGGCGAGCTTACAGAATAAATCTGAGTTCCATGGGACAGGGAGGAATGGAGGAATGGAACAGGAGAGGGATAGAGCTGCCCTGTGCCTCAGTTTCCCCATCTGTGAAATGGAGGTAAGAATAATAGTGCTTATCTCATATGTTGTTGGGAGGATTTAATGAGATAATCCATGTTGAAAGCTCAGAACCATATTTAACACATACTAAGTCCTCAAGCAAAAGCGTTACTTTGCCGACAAAGGTCCGTCTAGTCAAAGCTATGGTTTTTCCAGTAGTATGGCAACCCACTCCAGTGTTCTTGCCTGGAGAATCCCAGGGACAGGGGAGCCTGGTGAGCTTCCGTCTGTGGGGTCGCACAGAGTCGGACACGACTGAAGCGACTTAGCAGCAGCAGCAGCATGTACAGATCTGAGAGTTGGACGATAAAGAGGGCTGAGTGCTGAAGAATTGATGCTTTTGAGCTGTGGTGCAGGAAAAGACTCTTGGGAGTCCCTTGGCCTGCCAGGAGATCCAACCAGTCCATCCTAAAGGAGATCAGTCCTGTATATTCATTGGAAGGACTGATGCTGAAGTTGAAACTCTAGTACTTTGGCCATCTGATGCAAAGAACTGACTCATGTGAAAAGACCCTGATGCTGGGAAAGATTGAAGGCAGGAGGAGAAGGGGTCGACAGAAGACGAGATGGTTGGGTGGCATCACTGATTCAATGGACATGAGTTTGAGCAAGGTCCTGGAGATGGTGATGGACAGGGAGGCAGTCCATGGGGTTGCAAAGAGTCGGACACGACTGAGCGATTGAACAACCACAACAGTAGTTGTCGTATTGTCCGAGGAGCACCAGCTGTTATATCACTCAGTGGGTGTTGTTCTCCCTGTTTTACCCATGGGGCTCAGAGAAGAGAAGGAACTTGTCTAGGTGTGTAGATATAGGAAGGGGTGGAGCCCACGCCTTGAACCAGGTCTCCTGACCCCAGAGCACAGGCGTCAGCATCAGGTGGGAGGGCAGGTTCTCTCGGGGGCTGTGGAGCCGCTCGGGGCTGCAGGTGACCAAAAACGGCAGCCCCCAGCCTTGGGTGGGCTAGAGTAGGCCCAGCTGTAGCTCTCATGAGCTAAGAGGGCAGCGCGCTGAAGCTGCGGGACGCTCGGGAGTTCAGGTCTGAGATGCTGACCAGAGAGAGCCCACCCACTTAGAACAGGTTAGTTCTGAGCAGGGACAGGGCCTGGGTGGGTGGAGCAGACACAGGTGTCGGTGACAGTCGTCTGAGAAGGAAAGACGTCTCCAGGAGCCGGAAAGCTGAGGGTTACGGCGTGGGGGAGTGGTGTGCCCAGGTGACCGTGGGCAGGGGGCAGGTGTGCGCAGAGGAGGGGGCACTGAGCCAGGCCCCAGACGTCAGGACACGGGGCTCTGCTGGGAGCTGGCAGAGATGAGGGTGAAGGAAAGAGGCAGCTGTTTAAAGGCCAAGCAGGTCTCAACCCAGCAGGCCTGCAAGCAGGGAGACAGGTGACAGAACAGGAGCTTGGGGGTGGTTTCTCCCTCTGCCGCAGGATAGGACGCTGGGGAGAGAATGGTGGTCCCAGGCATACATGGGGCCCTGCTGAGGGCCAGGCCAGGCAGCCTGAGGCTCATTACCCTGCTTCTCACAGCAACAAGGACAGTGATTGCTATTATATTACAGTGGGCGCGAGACCTCTGCGCCTGAGCTCTTCACTGAGAATGGAGAGCGTTTCCATCCACAGTCCTCTGTGATCAGTGTGACACTGTCTAAAACAGTGCTTCTTAAAACCTTTCCGTCTCAGACCCATATCTGGCCTCTTAAAAATGACCCAAGGCCCCTAAGAGTTTTTGTTTCTGTAAGTTGTATCTATCCATGGTCACCACGTGAGAAGGTAACACTGAGTAAAACTTAAAACATGCATCTTTTCACTCATTCTAAAGAGAGCAACAATAGACCATTTTAGGGCTTCCGGGGTGGTGTTCATGGTAAAAGAACCAGCCTGCCAATGCAGGAGTCACAGGTTCAATCCCTGGGTCAGGAAGAGCCTCTGGAGAAGGAAATGGCAACCCACTCCAGTATTCTTACCTGGAGAATCCCATGGACAGAGGAGCCTGATGGGCTACAGTCCACAGGGTCGCAGAGAGTCAGACATGACTGAAGTGACTTAGTACGCACAGACCATTTTATGATGACATAAATAGCACTTATTATGAAAAACAGTTATTTTCCAAAATGTTTAGTGAGAAGAGTAGTAGTGGAGTTGCTCCGTCGTGTCTGACTCTTTGTGATCCATGGACTGTAGCCCACCAGGCTCCTCTATCCATGGAGTTTTCCAGGCAAGAGTACTGGAGTGGATTGCCATTTCCTTCTCCAGGGGATCTTCCCGACCCAGGGATGGAACCCAGGTCTCCCGCATTGTAGACAGACGCTTTACCAGCTGAGCCACCAGTGAGAAGAGTGACCAGGTTGTAATTTTTTGGCTTTACTTTTTGGCGGTGCTGGCCCTTCGTTGCAGTGCACGGGCTTGGTGGCCCCGTGGCACATCGGCTCCTAGTTCCCTGACCAAGGTTGGCACCTTCATCCCCAGCATTGGCAGGTGGATTCTTAACCACTGGGCCACCAGGGAAGTCCCTAGGTTTTACATTTTTGCAAACATGTTGTTCATGTCTGGCTTCGTAGGAGACACCTGGATTCTCCTCTTTTGAGAATTCCATCTGTTGAAAGGGCTGCTTTGTTCAACTTCGGTGCAGATCCAGACTCACGCAGATATGTAGTTGGAAAAGGGAGGTGGAACCCCAGAGTTTCTCAGACCAGACCTAGGGGACTGCTTTTCTAGTTGGAGACAGAGAACTGTCCTCGAGCTGGAGAAACTGAGCCCCTGGCAGAGGGCCAGGACTGCCAGCTCTTCCTGCGTCTGTTTAGCCACGAGGGTCCCTAAGGGAGGCCTCTTCCCCTCCCTCCGGCGCTGCCCTGGTCCCAGGACAGCTGGCACTGGGCCGGCAGGTTTGCTGGGGCCTGGGGCGGAAGCGCGGCTGGGCGGCCCAGGGGAGCGGTGGAGATAAGTGGCTTGGAGCTCCGGGGCAGAAGGGTGGCCGCCTGGCGTAACACCCACAGCGCCAGCCTGAGGAATGCGATAGTGCAGGCCCCGGCCCCCACGCTCCTGGGAGGAGCCCTGTTCCCAGAAGTCTGTCCCTGGACACTGCCGTCAGCCTCGGAGTTCATTTCCTGGTTAAACAAACATCTGTATGAAACGGCCCCAGTGGGGCCACGCCCAGGAGCAGCTTCGGAGGAGAGTCCCGGGCACATGGCTTTGCCGGGCCCCCTTCTTGTCCAGCTGGTGAAGACGCATCCATCATGGGCACAATCAGAAAGCAGGACAGCCCCCGCGTCCCACCCAGAGTCGACCCGTCTGGCGGGAGGGCTGGGGAGGGACGTGCAGAGTGGCCCGTGCCCAGAAGTGCCTCCCGACAGCCCCCAGCTTGTGACAGTGGCAGTGGCGACAGCTCCAGAAGCTTGGGTGGGATGTGACCCCTTCGTCTATCACCTCCTCATCTGGGCCATGCAGTGGGGGTACGAAGACCCCCCATCTTCCCGATGAGAAAGCAGGCGTCTGAGTGGGGCTTGCACTCGGTCCTGCCGGGCGGCAGGTCAGGAAGTGTCCCGACATCCAGCCCCGTTCTCCTTGCTGGGTGCCAGCGTGGGCGCTGCCCTGAGGCTGGGGGTAGGCACTGACCCTGGGCGCCCCTGCGGTGCCAGGATCCTGCCGCCACCCTCGCGGTGCAGGTCCAGGACAGGTGTTTCCCGATTGGAAAACTCCACCTCCTTCAGTGAACCGAAACACCATTTACTGAGGGCTTGCCGAGTGCCAGGCACACCACTAAGTGCTTCAGGGTTGGAGCTGACTACCTGTGGCTGAATCAAGTGTCTGCCACTGACTGGCAGTGACTCTGAGCAAAGGGTAGGACTTGGTTGTGCCTCAGTTTCCTCATCTGTAAAATGGTTCGTAATAGCAGTTACCTCCTGGGTTGCTGGGAAGGTTCAGTGAGATAATCTATGTGAAAATCCAGAGCTAAACTTCAGTGTTCAGTAAATGCTACCGGCTTTGTTATTGTTATTCTTTCCTGGTGGCTCAGATGGTTAAAAAAATAAATAAATAAATAAATCTCCCTGCAATGCAGGAGACCCGGGTTCGATCCCTGGGTCTGGAAGATCCCCTGGAGAAGGGAATGGCGACGCACTCCAGAATTCTTGCCTGGAGAATCGCATGGACAGAGGAGCCTGGCGGGCTACAGTCCATGGGGTCACAGAATCAGATCATTAGTAGTAGGTATTATTATCAGCCGTGTTTTCCAGATGGAGCTGGAAGAAGAGAAATAACTTGTCCAAGGGTATAGGTGTAGGAAGGGGCAGAGCCCAGGACTTGAACCCAGGCCTTCCCACCCCAGAGCACAGGTCTCAGCGTCAAGCTGGACGCAAGTGAGAACGGACGCACAGGCCCGTGGGAGATCGGCGGTTGCCCTGACTCTCAGCCTTGTCTCACAGAGCGCGTCTCCTGAGCCCTGTCCTCCTCTACAAAGTGATTCTTGTTACGGAGGCTTGACAACGAGGTCTCCTTCGCTGTCCAGGCCCATCCCGGTGGGATGCATTTCCAGGCGCGAGGACCACAGAGCTCACGCCAGCCCTGCAGGTGCAGAAAACAGACTTTGACGTGGTGCCCGTCGGGGGCAGGAGGCCGGCTGAGGCCTCACAGGTTTCCCTCCTGCTCTGCAACAGAGCGGGCAGTGAGGGGCCAGAGGAGGGCTGACCACGGGCCCACGTTCTGCTGAATTTGGGAGGCCCTGGGGAGACCGGAACCTCCAAAACACTGTACTCTTACTCAGGAAGCACTTAGCAACAGACCAGTCAGGGAGCAGGCTCATTTATTGAGCATGTACTGTGTGTCTCAGTTCCATTCGTTCATTCCAGCGCATCTTGAACTTCTCCTGTGTGCCAGGGCAGCCTTAGATAGTGTGACTGCCATGAAGAAAAGGATGCAAGAAGCAGGTTAGAGCGGAGGTGCTCACTGGGGGTGGGCTCGTGCCCCAGGGGTCATCCCGCAGTGTCTAGAGACACATCCGGTTGTCACAGCTCGGGGGGCTGCAGCCGTCATCCGGCAGGCAGAGGCCGTGGACGCTGTTGACGGGCAGTGAGAGCCGTGGGGCCCAGAATGTCAGCAGGGTCAAGGCCACTGAGAACCTTGAGTGAGAACCAAAGAGAGAGAACCAAAGTGAGAATCCAGGGTGAGACTGGCCACGGATGGCTCCCCGAGCATGTGGCTTTTGAGCAGAGACTCGTAAAAGTCCAAAAGTGAGACTGAGAAGATCCAGGAATTCCCTGTGGTCCACGGGCTAAGGCTCCATGCTCCAGGTTCCATCCCCAGTCAGGAAACTGGATCCCACATGCCGCAACTGAGCGTTCACACGTGCTGAGCTCAGTCGCTCAATCGTGTCTGACTCTTTGCATCTCCATGGACTGTAGCCCACCAGGCTCCTCTGTCCATGAGATTTCCCAGGCAAGAGTATTGCGTTGGGTTGCCATTCCTGTCTTCAGGGGATCTTCCCGACCCAGGGATCGAACCTGCATCTCTTGAGTCTCCTGCATTGGCAGACGGATTCACATCCCACAACTGAAACCCCATATCCCACAGTGAAGATCAAAGAGTCCATGTGCCGCAACTAAGGCCCAGCGCAGCCAAATAAGAATAATTTTTTTTTTTTTAATTAAACAAGACCTGGGGAAGAGTGTCACAGGCAGAGGGAACAGCAAACTCGAAGGCCCTGAGTTAGGGGGGCATCGCCCCAGAGCCAGCCCGTGAGACTGGCTGGTCGCTCTCTGCATGTTTCAGGTAAAGGAGCGGAGGCTTGGAGGTCGTGGAGTGTGTGCCGTCTCACAAGCGCACGGTGCCGGAGCCGGCGTTGGCACCTGGGTGTGCTCAGTCCCAGGGCCCGTGTGCATTCCTCTGCCTCGGCCGCTGCTGTTGGAGGAGCGGCTCGGCCTTGACCCCCCAGTGGAGGCCTTTCCCTGCCTGTCCCTGCAGATGATTTGTTCCTGCTCCATCCCTGGGCACTTGGTTCCGTGCCCGGCACCACCTCAGGGTACAGACACCACAGGCATAAGGACAGCGGATACTTCTGTGGCGTTTGCTGTGTACCAGACCCTGTTCCAGGTGTGTGATGCAGACACACACAGATACGAGGAGAGCTCTTTCTCTCTGTGTGTGTTAGTCTCAGTCACGTCCAGCTCTTTGCACCCCTGTGGACTGCGCCCTGCCAGGCTCCTGTATCCAAGGGGATTTCCCAGGCAAGAATACTGGATCCGGTTGCCATTTCCTCCTCCAGGGGATCATCCCGACCCAAGGATTGAACTCGGGTCTCGCGCATGCTGGCAGATTCTTTATTTTCTGAGCCACCAGGGAAGCTCTGTGTGTGTAGATACATGTACACACATTTGTTTAAACTTCACAATGCGCATGTGTGTAAGATACCATCATAGGACTGTGCCCATTTTACAGATAGGAAAGTCGAGGTACGGAAAGGTTAAATGACTTAACAAGTACAAGGCAGAAGGTGGGATTTGAGCCCAGACTGCCTGGTTCTGGCGTCCTAGCAGCTGCTCCTTTGACAGGCAGTGTGTTTCTGGTCGTGGGAGTAGATCGTCACTTCTCAAGTGTAATAGCACAGAGGTTGAGCAGAGAAGGGCCTTCAGAGATCACTCTGCTCACACACGGGAAGCTGAGGTCTGATTTTGGAAAGTGACTTCCGCGGGGCCTCGTGGGGAGGCGGTGGGAGGCCAGGAGCCGTGGGTCCCGGCGCCCTCTGCTCCACCACAACCCCGCCGCCCAGCCTCACCTGCACAGGTGCCGTGTCCGTCCTGTCACTGCCCCGCAGGGTCTCTGCTCGTCCGGGTCCTCCACATTGTCTGACACGGGGCAGGTCTGGGGCCGCAGGGGCTGCCCATGGCAGAAGGCCCAGGCCTCTGCCTCCACCCCCGCCCTTGCCCATCCTTTCTGTTTGTAGACAGAATCTCAGTTAGTCCCCTGTCTCAGAGGTGCGGAGGCTGCGGTTCAGATGGGTTAAATGGCTCGCCTTCACGGTCAGCCAGGAGAGGCAGTGCTTCCCAAGTGGTGTAAACAGTCATTCATTCATTCATTCTTTTCATAACAGAGGAGGGGCAGCCCCGTGCCGGGCACTGGCCACAGAGACGCACCTCCCAGGCCCTGCCTCCAGGGAGAGGTAATCAGTGTCCTGAGAGAGGCCGCCTAATCCAACCAGTGGGGGAGGGCATCCGGAGGGCTCCTTGGAGGAGGCGATAGACAGCATGGCCAGGTCTCCAAGGACAACTGGGAGGTGGGCAGGCAGAGCGGGAAGAGACCACTGAGGGGACAGCAAGTACAGGATCAGGAAGGGAGGGCTTGCCCGGCACAGAGAACCACAGGTTGTTCAGAACCTTCCCGGCTGTGGGCAGAGTCCCCTTGGGCAGCTTACTAAGCCTGCAGGGGGCAGCAGGCCCCAGGCTGGGCGTTAGATGCTGCTGATGTCCCGTCCCCGTTACAGGTGGGGCAGCCAAGGTGCGGCGAGGCTGAACACCGCCCTGGTAGTGATACTGGGGGGTGGGGTAGCTGAGAAGCGTGTGGATCTTCCTCCGATAGCGTGACAGTCCTTCTATTAGCCTGACTGGTGCCTGTGGGGCCGGGCTTCCCGTCCTGCCGTCCCCCTTCCCAGGGTACAGTCCCTCCTGATGGCTCTGTTTCTTCCCGCAGGTGGAAGGACAGTCCAGAGCCCACACCATCGCGCAGGAGCTGCTGTCTTCAGAAAAAGCGTGAGTCCCTGAGCTGCGGCCCGTGGCCTCAAGCTTGGTAACAGAGCGTCAGCCCCCGCCCGGCTTGTGCAGAACGAGAATTAATGCCCACTCCACCCTCTCTCCCCCTGCAGATACGTGGAGATGCTCCAGCACTTGTATCTGGTGAGTTAGTCACTTCAATTGTCCAGAGCGAATTGCCCTCTGACACGGCTCTGATACAAGGGGCAGAAAAGCAGTTGAGGAGACAGAGGTGCCTTCCACTAGCAGAGACCCCGTTCACTGGGGCTTCTCAGGGAAGCCGGGCCCCTGATCCCTGTGCTTCGGGGGGTGGATGGCATGGGCTTCCCATGGAGCTGCACTCTGCCTGGGTGGGGAGCGGCATATGGGGAATGTGCTAAGGTTTCCGGAAGGGTGTTTGCAGTCTCCTTGACCCTCAGGTTGAGGAAGACAGAAGGAAGACAGGTGTAGTTCTGGCTCATAGCTGTGTGTGTTGAGTTCAGATGTGTGGTCAGGGCACGCATGTGCATGTGTGTGCACACATTGTATGTTTAGGCCTCTGGGGAAAAGGTGATGTGTTTGCATGATGACCCAAGCAAAACTGGGGTAGCGAGAGGTTGTCTCAGTCGGCCTGGCATTGGGGCAGCAAGGCCTGAGCCCATGGGAGAGGCGGGGGCAGTCCTCTGGGCTTTTTAGAGGAAAGGAGTCCAGACTGGGGACTGTGTGGACCTGCGGCTCGACCCCCTTCACAGCCGGCCACTTTGCCTGCAGTCTCCCTGAATCATCAGTTCCCTTCAGCTCAGTGAATGCTTTTTGGACACATGCTGTGTGATGGGAGCTGGGGGTGGAAAGTGGGATCAGACAGGGCCCTTCCCCAAGGGCAGACTGGCCAGCGAAGGAGACAGATGAGTGAGACGCGTAATCATCCAGAGCACGGGGGAGTAACCGACAACCTCAGGGAGTCTCTGCAGGCTTCCTGGAGGAGGTGGCGTTGGGACTGAGTCGCAAGGAGCGGGCAGGGAAGAGGGCACAGCAGAGCCATGGGACGTGAGGGCACGTCTCACGTAAAGGCCCTGGTGACGGCTCCCGGCTCGGCCGAGCTCTCTCACCATCTGCGGGCTCCTCGGAGGTTACCTTCTGGTCCCGCGCTGCTTCGTATCATCCCTTGTGTCGTTCCAAGAACATCAGAGCTGGGAACGTCCATCCTGAACATTCCGTGGGTGGTGACATGGAGGCCCAGGGGGAGTGACTTGACCGGGGTCACGTGGTGACTGAGCCAGGACGAAGCCCCGGGTCTCCTGATTCCTGGTGTGCTCCCGTCGCATGTCGGGAGCTCCTCAGCACGGGGGCCTCCCTGGAGGCAGCAGACACCGACACCCAGCCAGGTCTCTGGTTGAATCCCACTGAGGTCCCTGTTGGTGACATCACCCTGGTGTCCCGTTGCTGCCACCCAGGGCCCTGGGAGGGGGACAGAGCGTGGCTGGTCTGTGCTCCCAGCCCCTGGTTTTTGTCCTTCTGACTCAGGACTTTTTGTGCATGGTTAAACCCCCATGCCCTCACGTGTGAAGCGAACCAGCCCCAGGGAAGAACCTCAAAGATGCATTTAGCAACAGCGACGGGAAGCATGACTCTCTCGTGGCTGATGCTCTCTCGCTTGCTTCTGAGCTGGCCATGTGTCTGGGGGGCTGGGCCTTTTTGTTTTATGACTTTGTTAAGAGGGTTCTAACTGGGAAACTTCCATCTGGGCGTGCACTGCTTCCTGCCAGTTGGAAAGATGCTGAAGCCACTGGTAATCCCTGACAATATCCTGAGGAGGGGAAAAAAGAGCCCATAAAAAAAACTCAGAAGCTAGTGTGGGAAATTGTGGTTTGGATCTGCGTGATGACGTCAGTGCTTACGGGGAGAGAAGTGGCAAAAAAACACCCCAGTGCGACTCTCGAGTCCTAGCCAGGGACACCGGTCCAAAGGAGACGACAGACTTGGGGGTGTTCCCCACCACTGCCCTCCCTCAGGGTCTTGGTCTGATTGCTAAGGTTGGTGGGTACTCTTAAGAATTTCTCCATGGAGATCCACTGCTGTTGAAGTCCCAAGGCTGCCCCGTCATGGAGAGGGACCAGTGGGCCCATTCATTCCAGAACACTCCTCAATTCCACTGTGCTCCTGTTGAGAGGCAGATGGGGATGGCCTCTGACCTTCTGTGTTTCGAATTTAACTTCGTGTTTCTCATTTGGCAGATGGAGCTACCTCTGGGATTAGTAAAATTTCTGGTCATCCAGAATTGAATTCTGATGGTCAGGATCTTGTTTTCTTACAGCCTATGAACTAAAAATGGATTTCACATATTTTAAACACTTGTGGAAAAAAGAGGCAAAGAAGAATTATGTGACTGAGACCATATGTGGCTCATAAAGTCTGAAATATTTATCATCTGGCCTTTATAGGAAATTTTGCTAACTTCTGGTTTAAAGACTTGTTCTGTCTTTCCATGAACCAAGTCCTAAATATATTTATCCACCTGCCCACCTGTCTGTTCAATTTCTCATCCACTTATCTAGCCAGGATTTTATCCACTAGTTTTTCCTTTCATCTGTGGATGCAGCTAATGATGTATGCATCCACCCAGTCGTTCATCAAACTCCCATCCACCCATCCATCTATCTATCCACCCATCCATCTATCCATCTAGTCATTCATCAAACTCTCCATCTATGCATCCATCTGTCCATTCAGCCATCCACCCATGTATCCAGTCATTCATCAAATTCTCAGTCTACCTACTCATCCATCCAGCCAGCCAGCCATACACCCATCCATCCATCCAGTCATCCATCAAACTCCTCATCCATCCATCCAGCCAGCTAGCCATCCGTCCATCCATTCAGCCATCTTCCCACCCATCTATCCACCCAGTGATTCATCAGACTCCCCATCCACCCACCCATCCATCCATCCATCCATCCATTCAGTTGTCCACTCACCCATCCATCCATCTATCCACCCACTCATCTATCCACCCAGTAATTCATCAAACTCCCCATCCACCCATCCATCTATCCACCCATCCATCCATCCATCCATCCATTCACAATCCATCCATCCATTCACAATCCATCCATCCATTCAGTGGTCCACCCACCCATCCATCCATCTATCCACCCACTCATCTATCCACCCAGTCATTCATCAAACTCCCCATCCACCCATCCATCTATCCACCCACCCATCCATCCATCCATCCATCCATTCACAATCCATCCATCCATTCAGTGGTCCACCCACCCATCTATCCATCTAGTCATTCATCAAACTCTCCATCTATGCATCCGTCGGTCCATTCAGCCATCCACCCATGTATCCCATCATTCATCAAATTTCCCATCCACCTACCCATGCATCCATCCATCCATTCATCTAGCCAGCCAGCCATCAATACACGCATCCATCCATCCAGTCATTCCTCAAACTCCCTATCCATCCATCCATCCATCCATCCATCCACCCACCCACCCACCCACCATCTGTCCATCTGACTTACCTGTTCCTTCTGGACAGAACATCCCAGGATGTCTCCTACACCGTAGGCACTGAGGTAGGCCTTGGATCCCCAGGATGGAGAAGGCCCAGAACCTGCCCTTGAGTGGGTGTCTCCCTCTCTGTTGGGGGAGGGTGGAAGTAGGGAAGAGAACTGCACACGTGAGCCACAGTGCTGCTCTGTGGTGAGTGTGATTTGTGCAGGTGTCCTCAGGCGCGTGGGGGATGGACAGGCTTATTCCCGTTGGGTGTATCCAGGAAGGTTGGCAGAAGAGCTGCCACGGACACAGAGTTTGAGGAAGTCACCAGGCCCGGGTGGTGGAGGAGGGCAGGTGGTCAGCCAGGAGCACTCCCGGGCCTGAAGATACATGGTGACGTGTGGAGAATAGGCACTGTCAGCACACCCTTAGCATGGGTGCATTGGGAAAGGCAGGGTGGAGAAGGAATGAGGGGTCAAGTGACTGGCCCAAAACCAAGGTCAGAACCAGACTGAGATGTCCCTAAAAACGCCAGGCTTGGAGACTTCTGCTTTTCCTCGCATATAGTGAGTCACTTGAGATTTTGAAGTGATGTGGTCCCTAGACACCTTCAGTTCTCAGTTTTCTCATCTGCAAAACATCCCTCTCCTGGCAGACGCAGAGCGTTCCCACCCTCGATCTCTCCTTTGGGCTGAGACGTTGTAGGCCTGTGCAGAAGCCAGCACACGACTGGGAGAGGTGACTCTGGAAGCTGTCACTGTCTGAAACCCCAGGAGAGGCCCCTCCCCGGGGAGGCCCTCCTTGACCTGATCCTCACCCATGTCTGCACTGCCTCCTCTGACTGCTTCCTCCCTGCTATCCTTCACACGCTGTAGATGCAGTCATGTCTGTGGGTTTTGCACCTGGGGGTCTGGGTGAGCCCCGCGAGGCAGGCTGGGGGTTAGGGTTTGTTCCACTGAAGGTCCGAGGGAGGCTGTTGGGTGACCCTCGCAAGAGTGCCGGTGGCCTGTAGCACTGCGGGCCGATTCGAGGACTGTGAGCCCAGTGACTGTGGGCTGTCGAGTGCGGGAAGGGGAGGGCCGGCTGACTTGTTGGCTCCTTAAGGCAGCAAGCGCTGGAGCAGACCAGGCTAAGCTTGGGGACAGATGGTGGGTTAAGTTGTTGCAGGGGCAGAGGATGGGGGCTTGGGGAAGGATGTGCATGCGAAGCATTAAGTAGAGAGTGGTTAGCTGACGCTCCAGGAGAGGGCTCTCAGGGACCCTGGGCAAAAAGAGGTGCCCACGATGGGGGTCCTGAGGACTGGCAGGGTCTTGGGAAGGAGCGAAAGGATGTGTGGAGGGGGTTGGGCAGACACAGTGCAGAAGGGCAGGGAGAGGCTCACCGGTCCTCCCTCAGCCCTCCCTCTGACAGCGACTCCCCCTCCCCTTAGTGGCGGTGACCTCGGGGAAGGGTGTTGGGGGTATCAGGAGCACCATGGACCCGGCCCGACTCCCCACATTGCCCAGATAAAGTGGGGGGTCACTCAGAAGCCCTCTGTCTTATCAGCACGTAGGAGTTTCTTTTGGCGGCGGCCTCGGTGCTGACATGAATGACTGGGACAAACACAGGATCTAGAGGGACTTAGCAGTGAATTTAAGACTTTATTTACCTAAACTGGTGGGCTATCAGTTTGAGCCCGCTAGCCCCCGCTTTCTCCACCCAGCCACAGGGGCCTTTGCTGAGCCCCGCTGGCGTGTGCTTGGCGGTTTACTTACGTTAGCTCGTTCAGTTGCACAGTTTGTGCTCAGTAACTATTTCTCAGGTGGTTGGGTGGGTCCAAAACTGAGTCCCAGAGAAGGTGACTTACCCAAAGTGACAAGTGGAGCCAGGCCTGGTTGACTGCAGAGCCCCGAGAGACTGGCTGTTGTTCAGTCGCTAAGTCGTGTCCACCTCTTTGCGACCCCATAGACTGCAGCACCCCAGGCTTCCCTGTCCTTCACTATGTCCCAGAGCCTGCCCAAACTCATGTCCATCGAGTCGGTGATGCCATCCAACCATCTCATCCTCTGCACCCCCTTCTTCTCCTATTTCCAGTCTTTCCCAGCTTCAAGGTCTTTTCCAATGAGTCAGCTCTTCGCATCAGGTGGCCAAAGTATTGGAGCTTCCACTTCAGCCTCAGTCCTTCCAATGAGTATTCAGGGTTGATCTCCTTTAGGATGGACTGGTTGGATCTCCTTGCAGTCCAAGGGACTCTCAAAAGTCTTCTCCAACACCACAGTGCAAAAGCATCAATTCTTTAGCACTCAGCTTTCCTTATGGTCCAACTCTCCCGTGCGTGTGCGCTACGTCACTTCGTGTCCGACTCTTTGCAACCCTATGGACCACAGCCCACCAGGCTCCTCTGTCCATGGAATTCTCCAGGCAGGAATACTGGAGTGGATTGCCATTTCCTTCTCCAGTAGGGGATCTTCCCAACCTAGGAATCGAACCCTCATCTCTTATGTCTCCTGCATTGGCAGGCGGGTTCTTTACCACTAGCACCACCTGGGAAGCCCCCAACTCGCACATCCAAACACGGATAGATGTGGGACATTCCAGTGAGGCAGCAAGGAGCCTGAGGAGGGACGAAGGCATGTGAGCGGGAGGAATGAAGTCCAGGGAGGCTTCCTGGAAGAGGAGATGTTGAGATGGACGTGGATGGATAGGAAGTAGAAACGGGCTTTTCGGCAGGTAGAAGCAGCAGAAACAAGTTCACAGAGGGGAGGGCTTGGGAGCGTGGGCTGTACAGGAAGTGTCTAGAGGGCTGGTCTTCAGGCAGAGCCTGAATGCCACGATGCTTCGTGTTTCAAAAGGGAAATATAGGAATCTCCAAGCCCTCAGGACTCGAGCAGAGCAGGTGCAGGGAAGGAGTTGTAGGGGAGGTTGGGCTGGTGGGTTTGGTGGCAGGGAGTGGCACTGGGGGACCCCAAGTATAACCCAGACTAATAGATGGGGAAACAGTGGAAACAGTGTCAGACTTTATTTTTGGGGGCTCAAAAATCACTGCAAATGGTGATTGCAGCTGTGAAATTAAAAGACGCTTACTCCTTGGAAGGAAAGTTATGACCAACCTAGATAGCATATTCAAAAGCAGAGACATTACTTTGCCAACAAAGATCCGTCTAGTCAAGGCTATGGTTTTTCCAGTAGTCATGTATGGATGTGAGAGTTGGTCTGTGAAGAAGGCTGAGCGCCGAAGAATTGATGCTTTTGAACTGTGGTGTTGGAGAAGACTCTTGAGAGTCCCTTGGACTGCAAGGAGATCCAACCGGTCCATTCTGAAGGAGATCAGCCCTGGGATTTCTTTGGAAGGAATGATGCTAAAGCTGAAACTCCAGTACTTTGGCCACCTCATGTGAAGAGTTGACTCATTGGAAAAGACTCTGATGCTGGGAGGGATTGGTGGCAGGAGGAGAAGGGGACGACAGAGGATGAGATGGCTGGATGGCATCACTGACTCGATGGATGTGAGTCTGAGTGACCTCTGGGAACTGGTGATGGACAGGGAGGCCTGGCGTGCTGCGATTCATGGGGTTGCAAAGAGTCGGACACGACTGAGCGACTGATCTCTGATCTTATCTCCAGGGCAGAGAGGGTGTGGATCTTTGGGAGAAGCAGAGAGAGGCAGATTTTAGTCAAGTGTGAGAAGACGTGCTTTCTTTCCCCCTGAACTGATGGGGTGAGCGGGTGACAGGCTCCCCATGCTGGGAGGTGTGAAGGCAGTAGCTGTCGGGGCATCTTAGGAGAGGAGGTTCCCACTGGAGGCATTGGCTCTCCCTTTTATATTTTCATGCAACACGGGAAAAAATTGCTGTGCGACCTTGGAAAGTCTCTTCTGTCTCGGGGCCACACCCTGAGACGGCTGGTGGGACTCAGATGTCTTCAGCCACAGAAGCTTGTTCTCAGTAGGGAATGCCACTCAGGATGCCAAGACAAAGAGTGGGTGAAACAGAGACACTTTTGTTCAGAGGCCACAGTCGATTCTGCCTCTGCCTCCCTTCCCCCTGCGTCTCCGCGGAGGACACTGTGAGAAAGACTCGTCTCCGTCAGAAGGTCCCAAGGTGCGGTCCCTGAACCAGCAGCGTCCACATCTCCTGGGAGCTTGAGGGAGAGGAGTATCCTTAGATCCCACCCCAGATCTTCTAGGTCAGAGACTTGGCGGGTGGGGCCTGGACATCTGTGTCCTCAGGACCCTGAAGGCAATACTTGTGTTGACACTGACATTTGAGACCCACAGATGGGTGATCCTATAAGTTCCCTGAGCACAGGCTTGTGTTGACACTGACATTTGAGACCCACAGATGGGTGATCCTATAAGTTCCCTGAGCACAGGCTGCCCGTACCCAGGAGCTTTAAAAAACACGGATGCTCAGGTCCCACCCTCAGAGATTTGCGATTCTTTGATCCGAAGAGCAGCCTGATCATTGGCAGTTGAAAGGCTGCCCCTGGAACTGAGAACCTAGTAGGAAAGTAGCAAACATCCATTCAGCACAGTTTGTGAACAAAGCCAAGTCAATGCCAGAGTGAAGGAAAAGTGGATTAGACAGTCTGCTCCCTGCTTGATTTGAGGGGCGATAATAGAAACATGCAGAGAAGGGCAGGTAGCCTGACAGTGCAAAATTCTGTGTAGTCATTACCTTCCAGGCTGGGACACATATGGGTCCGCTCCAGGTAGACAGTAGGTGGCCTGCGGAGTAGTTGAAGTCCCCAGAGAAACATGGCACATTTATTAAGAGCCTCTGCTTTGCTCTAGACACATAATTTTATATAAATTGGACATGGATATATTTGGGTGCTTCCCTGGTGGCTCAGATGGTAAAGATCAGATCAGTCGCTCATTCGTGTCCGACTCTTTGCAACCCCATGAACCGCAGCACGCCAGGCCTCCCTGTCCATCACCAGCTCCCGGAGGTCACTCAGACTCGCATCCATCGAGTCAGTGATGCCATCCAGCCATCTCATCCTCTGTCGTCCCCTTCTCCTCCTGCCCTCAATCCCTCCCAGCATCAGAGTCTTCTCCAATGAGTCAACTCTTCCCATGAGGTGGCCAAAATACTGGAGTTTCAGCTTTAGCATCATTCCTTCCAAAGAAATCCCAGGGCTGATCTCCTTCAGAATGGACTGGTTGGATCTCCTTGCAGTCCAAGGGACTCTCAAGAGTCTTCTCCAACACCACAGTTCAAAAGCATCAATTCTTCAGCGCTCAGCCTTCTTCACAGTCCAGCTCTCACATCCATACATGACCACAGGAAAGACCATAGCCTTGACTAGGCGAACCTTTGTTGGCAAAGTGATGTCTCTGCTTTTGAATATGCTATCTAGGTTGGTCATAACTTTCCTTCCAAGGAGTAAGCGTCTTTTAATTTCATGGCTGCAGTCACCATCTGCAGTGATTTTGGAGCCCAGAAAAATAAAGTCTGACACTGTTTCCACTGTTTCTCCATCTATTTCCCATGTAGTGATGGGACCAGATGCCATGATCTTCGTTTTCTGAATGTTGAGCTTTAAGCCAACCTTTTCACTCTCCACTTTGACTTTCATCAAGAGGCTTTTTAGTTCCTCTTCACTTTCTGCCATAAGGGTGGTATCATCTGCATATCTGAGGTTATTGATATTTCTCCCAGCAATCTTGATTCCACCTTGTGTTTCCTCCAGTCCAGCATTTCTCATGATGTATTCTGCATATAAGTTAAATAAACATGGTGACTATGTGCAATTTGGGAGTCCTGCGTTCGGTCCCTGGATCAGGAAGATTCCCTAGAGAAGGAAATGGTGACCCACTCCAGTATTCTTGCCTGGAGAATCCCATGGACAGAGGAGCCTGGTGGGCTACAGTCCTCGGGATCACAAAGAGTCGGACATGACTGGGTGACTAAGCACAGCACATTTTGGAGAACAGTGTAAAATATGCATTCATTTTTAAGCTGAAATAGGATGGTGCCCCACTCCAGTACTCTTGCCTGGAGAATCCCATGGACTGCGGAGCCTGATAGGCTGCAGTCCCTGGGGTCGCTAAGAGTCGGACACAACTAAGCGACTTCACTTTCGCTTTTCACTTTCATGCATTGGTTGGAGAAGGAAACGGCAACCCACTCCGGTGTTCTTGCCTGGAGAATCCCAGGGACGGGAGAGTCTGGTGGGCTGCCGTCTCTGGGGTCGCACAGAGTCAGACACGACTGAAGTGACTTAGCAGCAGCAGGAGACTTCAGAGACATTCTGAAGTCAGGGTGGCTCTCTTCAGGCCATGACCCCAGATCTCTGGAGCCCACCCTCCACAACTAGAGAACGCACGCATGATGCAATGAACATCCCACTTGCCGCAACTAAGACCCAGGGGCTAGTCGCTCAGTTGTGTCCCACTCTCTGCGACCCCGTGGACTGCAGCCTGCCAGGCTCCTCCGTCCGTGGGATTCTCCAGGCAAGAACACGGGAGTGGGTAGCCACTTGCTTCTCCAAGGGCTCTTCCCCACCCCGGGACTGAACCCGAGTGTCTTGCATTCCCTGCATTGCCAAGTGGATTCTTTACCACTGTGCCACCTGGGAAGACATGGAATTGTCGGGCCATAGGGTGAGCGTAGATTTAACTTCATTAGACGCTGCCAAGTGGATTTATGACGTGGTTAAAGCAACAGTACACCCCGACTCCCAGCATGTGGGTCTAGCACTTCCCACACGCTCTGGCCAGCATTCCCACACCATCAGTGCTTTCACAGCCATTGTGGTTTCTTATGTTGTTTCAGCTGATGATGAATGAAGCTGAGTGTCTTTCCTCTGTTTACTAGCCCTTTGGAAATCCTCTTTTGGAAAAACGTCCTTGGCCTGTTCTCTCATTGGGTTGTGTGTCCTTTTCTCCTTGGTTTGTGGGAGTTATTTAAATATTCTGGACGCAAGTCCATTTTCAGATATGGGATTGAACCCACATCTCTCACATCTCCTGCATTGGCGGGTGGATCCTGTACCACTGGCGCCTTCCCACCGGTGTAGTGTGATCATTCCAATTTCTCCAGTTCCTTGCAGCACTTGTTGTTACATCTTTTTAATAATAACCGTCCCGGTGGGTGTGAAGCAGTACCATTTGTAGCTTTGATTTTGCATTTCCCTGATGACCGATGATGTGAGGCATCCTTCCACATGCTTTTTGGCCATTAGTATATATTTTTTTGGAGAGATGTCTTTTCAAATCCTTTGCCTATTTTTTAATGTTTTTTTTTTTTTTTACTATAATTCTGTATCAGATCAGATCAGATCAGTCACTCAGTAGTGTCCGACTCTTTGCGACCCCATGAATCGCAGCATGCCAGGCCTCCCTGTCCATCACCAACTCCCGGAGGTCACTCAGACTCACACCCATCGAGTCAGTGATGCCATCCAGCCATCTCATCCTCTGTCGTCCCCTTCTCCTCCTGCCCCCAATCCCTCCCAGCATCAGAGTCTTCTCCAATGTGTACACAAGCCCCTAATCAGATACATGATTTGCAAATATATCTTACCAGTCTGTATCCTTGATAGTATTCTTTGAAGCACAGAAATTTTAAATTTTGATAAGCTCTATTTTTTCCTTTGTTGCTTGGGCTTCCGGCGTTGGATCCAAGAAAGCTTTGCCAGTGAAAGTGGCTCAGCTGTGCCATCTGTGTGGTCTGGCTGCACAGTCCGTGGGATTCCCCAGGCCAGAATACTGAGTGGGGAGCCTTTCCCTTCTCCAGGGGATCTTCCCAAACCAGGGATTGAACCCAGGTCTTCTGCAAACAAAGCTTGGCCTAACCCCAAATCGCGAAGATTTACTCTCATTTTTTCAAAGAGTTTTATAGTATTAGCTCTCACTTTTAGTCTTTCATTGTGAGTTAACTTTTGTGTATGAGCTAAAGGAGGAGTCCATATTCGTTCTTTTGCATATGGATATTCCAATATCTCAGCACCATTTGTTGAAAAGATTATTTTCCCGTTGAATTTTCTTGGCACCCTTGTCAAAAATCAATTGACTATAAATGTGTGAGGATTTATTTCTGGATTCTCCCTTCCATTCCATTAACCTAAATATCCTTATGTCATTACCACACAATCTCGGTTCTTGTAGCCTTATAGTAAGTTTTGAAACCAGGAAGCGTGATTCCTCCAGCTTTGTTCCTTTTGAAGACTGTTGTGTCTGACTGTTGTGGATCTGTTACGTCTTCATATGAACTTTAGGATCAGCTTGTCAACTTCTGTAAAAAAAAAAAAAAAGAATAAAAGGCAGCTGGGATCTCGATAGGGGTTGATGTGCATCTGTCAAATCGTCGTGTGCTGAGCTGTTAACAGTATTAAGTGATATACTTTTCTGTCTATTCTGTTAATTTCTGAGAGCTTGATATTGAAACTCCAACTAAAGATATTAATTTATTTACTTTAAAAGACAGTTGTAATATATAGTGGAACTAGAGATCTCTTCAAGCAAATTGGAGATGAAGGGAACATTTCATGTAAAGATGGGCACGATAAAGGATAGAAGCAGTAAGGACCTAACAGAAGCCGAAGAGGTTTAGAAGAGGTGGCAAGAATACACAGAACTGTACAAAAGCTCTCAATGACCCAGATAACCACAGTGGTGTGATCAGTCACCTAGGGCCAGATATCCTGGAATGCGAAGTCAAGTGGGCCTTAGGAAGTATCACTATGAACAG
Source organism: Tragelaphus eurycerus (assembly GCA_935064755.1). Classification (NCBI taxonomy): domain Eukaryota; kingdom Metazoa; phylum Chordata; class Mammalia; order Artiodactyla; family Bovidae; genus Tragelaphus; species Tragelaphus eurycerus. The sequence continues at coordinate 75,728,180 of CAKXYN010000001.1, read as the reverse complement.
TGCTAGTGGAGGTGATGGAATTCCAGCTGAGCTATTTCAAATCCTAAAAGATGATGCCATTAAAGTGCTGCACTCAGTATGTCATCAAATTTGGAAAACTCAGCAGTGGCCAGAGGACTGGAAAAGGTCAGTTTTCATTCTGATCCCAAAGAAGGGCCGTGCCAAAGAATGTTTAAACTGTCGTGCAGTTGTGCTCATTTCACGTGCTAGTAAGATTATGGTCAAAGTCCTTCAAACTAGCCTTCAGCAGCATGTGAACCGAGAAGTTTCAGATGTACAGGCTGGATTTAGAAAAGGCAGAGGAACCAGAGATCAAATCGTCAGCATTCATTGGATCATGGAGAAAACAAGGGAATACCAGGAAAATATCTACTTCTGCTTCATTGACTACATGGATCAAAACAAACTGTCAAAAATTTTTAAAGAGAGGGGAATACCGGGCCTTACCTGCCTCCTGAGAAACCTGTGTGCAGGTCAAGAGGCAACAGTTTGAACCGAACACAGAACAATGGACTGGCCACCTCCAGCGTGTTCTCCCAGCAAAGTGAACTTTTAAAGAGAGATATGTGGTCATTGTACTCTCCTGTATAGCACCCTTCAGGATTGCCCATCACCCCAGGATGAAACCCAGGTCCCTTAAGAAGCCTGCAGGGCACCTGTGGGATGGGTCCCGTCCGACACCTCAGCGTCCTCATCTTCCCATCCTGAGCGCGCACACACACACACGCACTCACTTAGCCACACCTGCACACTCAAACTGCAGCCAGCGCAGCTCCTCCCGCACCTCAGGGCCTTTGCACCTGCTGTCCCCAGCACGTACCACTCCCCCTCTTGTCTCCAGGGCGTGGCCCCCCTGGAGCTAAGCCAGGTCTCCTTCCCGGGGTCTGCAGGGCCCAGTGCTTTTCTCCCTGTGTTGACATCATGACATTGCTCTCTACCTTACCCCCAGGCTGCACGCTCTTTGGGGGGCAGGACAGCATCTCTCCTGCTCCCACCCTTCTTCCCTCACGGCTTGGAGCAGAGCAGGTGCTCAGGATACTTGTTGAGTGATAAAGAGACGAGGAGCATGGACGCAGTACGCCTTTCCTCCATCTGTGGTGGTTGCTGCGCCCCCAGGCTCGGTGACGGCAGAAACCGTCCAGGGAACCGTGGACAGGGTGGCGGGTTCTCCGCACTTCCAGTGAGTTTACCAACCAATGTCTGAACAATTCGCATTGTGCCCCAGTTTATGGAATGACTCATGTTGATGGTGGCCATCCTGCCCATTGGGACTGAGCCAATTGAGTGAGAATTAATTACAGATGAGAAGCCAGCTTGCAAAGCCATTAATATATCAGCTCCCTGGAGTGTGATGCAAACGCAGCCATCAGCCTTGTCTTTGCTTGTCCTTCCCCCTCCCTCTCCCCACTTCTGTGTACTTGGTCTGCGTGTCAGGGTGACCCAATTCAGGTCTTGGCTACCCCATGACTCACTCTCCTTTTCTGTTAAATGAGGGCCCTGCCATCCATCTATCCGCAGGCATTGTAAAACTCCTCTGTTGATAGCACACTCTGCTGGACCTCAGAAGATGGGAAGGAATGTACAGACGTGGCCCTGTTCTGAGGATGTCTTATCTCAAGCAGAGCCAGGGCTTCCCTGGTGGCGCAGTGGATAAGAATCAAGGGCAGTGGGACACAGGTTCGATCCCTGGTCCGGGAAAATCCCGTTTGCTGCAGAGTAACAGCCTGTGCTCTGCAACAAGAGAAGCCACTGCAGGATGAAGCCGGAGCGCCACATCTGCAGAGAAGCCCCACTCCCCGCAACTAGAGAAAGCCCTCAGGCGGCCACGGAGACCCAGTGCGGCCAAAAATAAATGAACTTACTTTAAAAAATAAAGCAAAGCCGAAGCATCACTGCTGTGGGAATAGCGCTTGACAGTTTCCAAGGCAGTTTTAAACATCAGGACGGGCATTTCAGAAGCCTCACGCTGTGTATACTTGGTGGCACTGTCTTCCCCATTTTACAGGTGAGGAAACTGAGGCTCGGATAGCTTGGCAGTTTGCCTGTGATCACTTCTGGGGTAGCTGAGCTGGAACCTGCCCAGAGCCAATGAGGGAGTGTGTTTAAGTCCGCTGTCAACCAGCTGCCAGGCAGGAGGGGCGATCGGCCGGGTCAGCATGTTTCTCTTTCCGGGATGCCAGGGCTGAGAAGTCCCTTGGACAACCAGGACATCAAACCAGTCCGTCCTAAAGGAAATCAGCCCTGAATGCTCATTGGGAGGACTGATGCTGAAGCTCCAATCCTTTGGCCCCCTGATGCGAAGAGCTGATTCACTGGAAAAGACATTGATGCTGGGAAAGACTGAGGGCAGGAGGAGAAGGGGGCAACAGAAGATGAGATGATTGGACGGCATCATTGACTCAGTGGACATGAGTTTGAGCAAACTCTAGGGGATGGTGAAGGACAGGGAGGCCTGGCGTGCTGCAGTCCACGGGGTCGCAAAGAGACATAACTGAGCGACTGAACAGGGCTTAGGAGTCCCTGTGAGGCTGGAGGCTGGCTCCTAAAAGACGCAGAGACCCGGAAGGAAGGGGTGGGTGGGTCCTCCCGCGCCAGGTCAGCAGAGAGACCTCCCCTCCAGGTTCAGAACGACCCCGGTGTCCCAGAGCCGGCGCGGGGCAGAACTAAGAATTCAGAACCACCGCCCTCTGGCTGCCAACCCCACCCAGCTGGCCTCTCCCTGTCACTCATACTTCCTCCACGCCCCCAGGACTGGCTTTCAGGAAAGGCTTTGGCTGCTCAGGTACAATGGAATTTGGTTTCTAATTATGGCTCAAGCATGTGGCCTCCCCTTAAGGACACACATGCTCTCTCTGCCCAGAGGACTCAGAGTTTCTGACCTGAGTGATGGGGTGGTGAGCTCCTCAGGACAGCAAGCAGGGTGACCGCCCTCCCCGTGGCCCCCTTGCCGTTCCCGGCAGAGAAGGTGGTGGCATCCAGGAGTTCAGTGAGGGACAGGGTGCGGTGTTGAAGTGGAGACCTCTGCAACCTCATACTTGCCGTCCCGCCTGGAGCACGGTGGCCTCCTTGCCGATGTTCTGGGGCGGCCTGAGAGTCTCCCCGGGTCTCTGCCCCACTCCTGTGATCTGTCTCGCCCTGTCCATCCATGCCCCTTCCTCTGCCTTCTCATTTCCCTTTCTTCCCCTCTCCTCCGCTCCCTCCCTCGGTCCCATCCCATCTCCCTGCCTCTGGGGCACTTGCCCTTCTCAGATACCTCTGTAAGGAAAGACTTCTCTCACAGTGACAGCTGTTCAGCGATGGGATTAACCGTCTTGCCCACTGATGAGGTCCCGGTCAGGGAGGCAGTTGAACAAGGCAGGGTGGTTGTCCTTCCTGAATGCTGCCAACGCGGCTTGACCTTCTGGATTTGGGCTGGACCAGTACTTTGGCCACCTGATGCGAAGGGCTGACTCATCAAAAAAGACCCTGATGCTGAGAAGGATTGAGGACAGGAGGAGAAGGGGGTGCGACAGAGGGTGAGATGATTAGATAGCATCACTGACTCAGTGGGCATGAATATGAGCAAACTCCAGGGTGGCGCTAGTGGTAAAGAATCCGCCTGCCGGTGCAGGTAGATGTAAGAGATGATCCCTGGTTCGGAAGATCCCCTGGAGGATGGCACGAGCGCCCACTCCAGTGTTCTTGCCTGGAGAATCCCATGGACAGAGGATTCCTGGGCCACGGGCCACAGGGTCGCAAAGAGCCTGCCGTGGCCTAGCGACTAAACAGCAAAACTGCATGGCTGGACCACGACTTTCGATGCTGAGGTTCACCCGATGTTCGCAGCTTCATGACGCAAGGTGGCTTCAGGATATTCTGTGTATTTATAACTCTTAAGCACTGAGCCTCGTGTAAGGGCCTGTGTATCTAAAGATCAGATATTTTTTGTTGTGAGAAAGGAGTCTTACATTCTTTATAATGTTAATGTTTATTAAATTTAATTTTTAAAATACCTGATTGTTTCACAGAAATTTTAGAAAACAGAGACAAGAAGAGGGAAAGTAATCGGTTCCTAATTCCATACCCCCGACACTGTTTGCATTTCATCCCGATTCCTTTCAGCTTTTTCCTTTGCTCACTTTTCACGCAGCTCTGTTGTGGTGGGGAGGCAGCTTTCTCTTGATCTCTTAGCCCTACCTGTGGATGTTTCTACACAGTCACCGTCTTCACCCGGGAGCGGGCGTCTATGGTTTCTTTAGACTTTGTTGTGAAAGAGCAGCCCGTGAACTTCTTTAAAGATGGATAGCTGTAAAGCAAGAGCTGTATAATATTTCTTCAGAGAAGGAATTACCCCACTTCTTACCTGTCCCGTAAAAGAACAGGGTACATACACCCAAGGCAGGGGAGTCCCCACAAGGAGGGGGAGGAATGAGCAAGCTTTAGACCTGCTCCATGCCAGGAGCTTGTAGGGGCTCCTTGGGCATCCCTTACCTACGATCACCCCCGGTTCACAGGGTCTGAGACCCTGGCAGGGGGTCCCTGGAGTCAACACGGAGTTAGGACTCCAGAGCCTCGGGGCGGTTGCCCGGGGGCCTGGGTTCAATCAGTCCTGTGGGAGTGCGTGTTAGTAACAGGCCTCTCTGGGTTTCAGGATTTCCATGGAGCGGTCGTGAGGGCCTTGGATGAAACGGACTACGAGGGCAAGGACCCGGTGGCCCGGGAGGAGCTGAGACGCGGCCTGAGTGAGCTCCCAGCCATCCACGACCTTCACCAGGGCATCCTGGAGGAGCTGGAGGAGAGGCTGGCACACTGGTGAGTGGCCCTGGGCCCCACCCCCACCCCGTTGCCAAGGGGAATGCTGGGGGGGGGGGTGGCGGGCAAACCACCACCACCACCACCACATAAAATGGTGTCTCCATCTGACAGGCGGGGGCGCTGAGACACAGAGGTGCCTGGTCCCTCGCCTGCCGCGGGAGGGTCCACCACCAGGGATGCCGTGCCGGTCCTCGCCGTCACGGGGGCCACAAGCCTGAGTTCTTGGGGTCCCGTCCCCCTCTGCTTGACTGCAGGGAAGGCCAACAGAAGGTGGCTGACGTCTTCTTGGCCCGGGAGCAGGAGTTTGAGCACCATGCCACTCACATCCTGCAGTTCGACAGGTACCTGAGTCTGCTCGGTGAGAACTGCCTCCACGCCCCGCGGCTGGCAGCGGCCGTCCGAGAATTTGAGGTGGGTCTCTTGGTCGTCCCAGAAACCCGCTCTCAGGATGCAGGGGTGGCGATGGGCATGGAAGGGCTTCATGCCAGTCAGGGGAGGTCAGACCTGGGGGGTTGGGGAAGAGAGGGCGAGCCAGCAGAAGGGAAAACCCAGAACATCCCGCCTTGGGCCATCACTGACAACTCCATGAGCACTGGCCATGGGGAGGGTTTTAGCAGCTCTTCTCCTGTCCCGGGAGAGAAAGCACAAAGCAAGCCGGGGCCCTAAAGCCATTGGAGTGAGCAACAAATGGCCATCAGCTGAGGATCCAGTAACCGATAGCTTCATGGACTTTTCTCTGTTGCTAACGGGGACTGGGAGAGACATATTACTGAGTGTAGGTAGCAGAGTGTGAGCCTGAAGGAATGAACTGTCAGAGTGGGGCAGAGATAATCTGAGAGGACTTCCTGGAGGAGGGGGCCCTGGTTTTGGAGATGGCTCAGCCCAGGCAGGAGAAGGCACAGCTGGGACGCGTGTGGCTGGGCTCACGTGGGATGCCGTGAGCCCGGAGCTAGGGGCAGGGTCCCTGATGGAGTTTTGTTGTCCTGGTCTCTCGGGGGCAGCAGAGTCAGCAGGGAGGCGGCCAGAACGTGAAGCACCAGCTGCTGCGGGTGGTGCGACGCCTGTTCCAGTACGAAGCGCTCCTCACAGGTGGGCCCCTGGGGGAGCCGGGCGTGGAGGCTGGGTGGGGAGAGCAGAGGGGCGGCACCCGCGGAGCGGCGGGGGGACACCCGGCCTCCCACTGTGGCTGGGTGGGGGGTGGGGGGATGGGACAGGGCGCAGAGGCTAGGTGGGGAGAGTGGAGGGGCGGCACCCGCGGAGCGGCTGGGGACACCCGGCCTCCCACTGTGGTCAGACGGGGGGACAGGGTCTCTTAGTCCTGCCCCCCACCCCTGGGGAGGTGCCAGGCACCCAGCCCACCCCCTTCCTCCCGCTGAGCTCCGGACCCCCACGGCCACGTGGAAACTTGCTTGAGTGCCCAGCTGCTGCATCTTGCTGCAGCCTCTCCCAGCCAAACACACAGCGACTCACGTCTTCCCCTGGCCTGCATTTCCTCCCTGGCTTCTGTGGGTCTCGTTTCCCTAAATCTGTTCTTATCACCAGAGGCCTCCTGAGTCAGCGGATGTTTTCCCCTCGGACCTGCTGGCCCCCTCTGTGGCTTTGTCACTGACCACTTCCTGCTTCTCGAAGCCCTTTCCTCCTGGGCTTCTGTGATACACGCTCTCCCCCTCCTCCTTCTGACCCCTCTGACTCTTCTCACTCTCCTCCTCGTGGCTCCAGGAATGTCAGTGTTTCTTGGGTCTCAGCCCCAGATCCTCTTTGCTTCCTTCTCTACAAACTGTCCCCTGGGAATGTCATCCCCTCCCCAACCTCTGTCCTGAGCAACTGCCCCCCAAGTGGACAGAGACCCCCTGGCCCAGGAGCTGATGCTCTGCTTGGGAGAAATGGAACTGCACCCGTAGAGATATGCGGGTAACCCCAGAAAACAATCAAGCTGTAAAAAAAGACATTCGGGCCAGGAGATGGAGGATTTGTTCATCTAATTCAACCAGGATTTATTAAGCACCTCCTGTGTACCAGACTCTGTGCTAGAAACTGAGGAGGTAGAGGTGAATTAAACAACCAGAGTCTGTGACACTATGAGCTTATACTCAAACAAGCAAATAAGGAATTAAAAATATATTATGTCTGTGATAAGAGCTCTCAAGAAAATGAAGGCAGATTAAGGGCATTCAGAGGAACAGGCTGCTGTAATTAGATCCAGGCGTCAGATAAGATTTGTCTGAGGAGGTAACACTGAACAGAGGTCTCAGTGAAGTGAGGGCACGAGCCATATGACCATCTGAAAGAAGAGCATACCAAGTGGAAGGAATTGTAAGTGCAAAGGCCCTGGGGTCTGAGCAAACGTGGCACACTTAAGAAGTGGCAAGAATGCCAACCCTGCCCCAGTGAGCGAGCAGCGTGGAGAAGTCGCTAGAGTGAGACCAGCCTGTGTCGAGCAGTTGTGGGTGTGAATGTGTTAAGCGTTCTCACGAGTCACCCTCTGCCGAGTGGTGGTCACGTCTGTGTTCCCCCAGCAGACTGTGTGCCTCTTCGGGCCTCGCACGGCACCAGGCACATAGCAGGCACCCAGTCAGCATCTGTGTGTGAATGAATGGACGGCCAGCGGGGGCGGGCGCCACGCTGGTGGTGGCGCTGAGGGCCCGGCTTTGTGCCCGTGTGTTCTTACGGTCGAGCCGACAGGAGAGAGGCGGTTCCCCTCGTCCTTTTGAAAGTCTTTTTCTGGAGACTGAGGGTCTCCTGTTGTGGACCCCAGGGGGCAGGCCTCACCAAGGCAAACTGACTCCTGACTCTTGTTCTGTCCACAGACTATTTAAATAACCTGTGCCCGGACTCAGCGGAGTACGACGACACGCAGGGTAGGTGTGCGTGTGAACCCAGAGAAAGCGGAGCTTCGGCCCCCCCCCCCCCCCAATCCCCCGGCTCCGGACTCCACCCCAGTTCCCAGGCACACAGCACGGCCCCCTCCCTGCTGGCTGGACACGCAGGGGCCAGGAGGCCTCCGGGGCTGCTGAGGGAAACCCCCTTTGCTTCAACCTTGGGGACTCCCCGGGGGGTGGGCTAACATCCAGTCAGAGGAGGAGGAGAAGGGGCGTGGCCAGAGTTTGGTGACAGGAGAGGGCGCCAGGTCTAAAAAACTCCCCAGACTCCTGATTTTCTCCCCGTCCTGTGTGGCCATCACTGCACACGACTTGCCAGGGCAGTCTCTGTGTTGACACGCTCTGCGTGCAGCCAGGGAAACTGAGGCATGGAAGGGTCACCCTGCTGTCAAAGGCACTCAGGCAGTAGCGGCCAGGCTGGGGTTGGGCCAGTGCCCTCACCAGCCGGGGGAAGGATTGGTGCTACCCCCATGCACAGCCCTGCAGGGGGACCTCCGGGGCAGGAGGCGAGCAGGTGGCAGCTAGCCGGACCTTGCCCAGGAAGTCCAGCGCTCTCTGCTTCTCTCCACAGGTGCACTGACCCTCATCTCCAAGATCACAGACCGTGCCAACGACAGCATGGAGCAAGGCGTAAGTCTGGCCCTGGGCACCTTCCCGTGGGTGCAGGTGCCAGGGCCCCCTCCACCTGGTCTGCCTTGTGATACCCCCACATGTGTCTCATGGGATCCTGCAAAGAGCCGTGGTTTCTGGCCCTGACACGTGCTATGTGACTTCAGGCCCTGCCTGTCCCTCCCTGAGTCTCTGGTCCCCCATTTATTTGGACAATGAGGAGGGCTGCAGACTTGCACAGACTGGATAAGTAGCGTCCAGACCCTGGTCTGAGAGCATCTACATCAACACCTGTGTGCTCTGTAAAGTACAGACTCCTGGACATGCCTTCCAGTCTTGCCAACTGGAACTTCTGGGGTAGGGTTCAGAGATAGGCAGTTTTAACAAGCACCCCAGGTAAATGTCTGGCTCACAAAAATTTGAGAGCTGCTCATTCATGGGACCACGTGAGCTCTAAGCGCACGCCTGATTCTGACAGTGTGTAACTTCATTCCGGAGACACTGATCAGATGTTTACTGGGTGTCTGTCTGGGATAATCAGCTTTATCCCACCTCCCAACTCTGCTCCAGTGGTTTCCACGGTTACTGGTGTCTACATTTTTTCCTGCTCCATTAAGCTGTAAATAAGCTAGAGCTGTGTGTTGGGAATGATTCTGAGGCTGAGTCCTGGCTCAGTGGGGAAAGTTCAGTGATTGATTAGTGATGTCTGACACAGGCAGAGGCGGGAGTGATGGTGGTATGTGTGCCAAGCTATTGCTTGGCTTTGCTGTGGCAGGTGCACAGAGCATCCTTATAGCGAGTCATCCACAGGTAGAAAAAGGGGAAGGGAAGTAGCATCTTTTGGACTCCTGCTGTATGTCAGGTCTTAGGTTGGGATCTGGAGATACACAGATAAAGCCATGAGTCCTGGCCCTTGAGGAAATCACTGCTTAGCAGAGCATTAAGTACATGGACATGAAGAATCATGATAAACATCATGAGAGAGAAAGTGCTACAAGTTTCAGAGAAGGGTTTCATCTCTCCCCGGGGGATGCTGAGACGCAACGACACAGGAGGTGCCCCTACAGGGAGGACTGTACGCATGCCATGAAGGCAGAGGGGGCCGAGGTGGTCCAGGCGGAGCGCCTGGATACAGGCGTGAAGACGGGAAAGTGCTGGTGTATCAGAGCTCAGAGGGTCACCCAGCGAGGCTGGAAGATGGGACCAGTGTAGGCGCAGTTGGAAAAGAGTTTGGAGGGAGACGTCAGGGTAGCTGATGGAGGAGTCTGCAAGCCCGGAGGCTGAAGCCAGTGGGGTGGGGAATCCAGTGGGTCATTGGGCGATGTCTGCGAGCTCCCTGCTCTTTGGCATTTTGTATAGACAGTGAGATTTCCCTCAGTGTAGCCAAAATACAGAGGCGCTTTGGAGTCAGTGCAGCAGATGTAGCAGCAGATGGACTGGGGGGCTCCCACTTCCTGTTAGAGGGGATGTCTCAGCTTCCAAAGGGAAAACCGAGTCAAGAAGGGCCACGTCTTCCCTCCCACGCTGAGCTGTCATGATTAGACTAAGTTTACAGTTTGGGCTTCCCAGGTAGCAGTAGTGGTAAAGACCCTGTCTGCCAAGTGCAGGAGACATAAGAGATGCAGGCTCGATCCCTGGGTCGGGAAAATCCCCTGGAGAAGGACATGGCAACTCCCTCCAGTATTCTTGCCTGGAGAATCCCATGGACAGGAACCTAGCAGGCCACAGTCCATAGGGTCGCAAAGAGTCGGACACAACTGAAGCGACTACGCACACACGCGTGCATGCGTAGTTAATAGTTTAGGGGGAGAAAGATCACAGAAAATGCTACTCTCTCAATATCAGATGAAGGGCACATCCTGGCAATGTGACGTAGGACTGTCGATGTGAACTGTGATTGCCTGTTCAAGGTTGTGCTGGTTGGATTTCTGCATGTAAAGCTCCACCCCCACCTGCCGGTCCGTCCTGGTTGGAGGAAAGTGTCTGTGTGCAGCCCGCATGTAAGGAGTGGGGAATTATGCTCCCTCCCCTTGAGGAAAGAGTATCTATCTAAATTATTTGGACATCTTCTGCAAGGGAGATTGCCTTCTTCTCCCTTGTTTATTAATATGTTTACCAGTTCTAAGTTAATTTGTATCTAAATTATTTATATCAGTAAGAACTCACGGATACATATGTTATGTTTGACTTCTAATCCCGTGCACTTGATTTTATTTCTCAAATTGTCCCAGCTTTGGCCATTAGGAGTTGGCCGGTTGGTTCCTGTGCCCCTTTCACACGCCCCCATCGGTGGGGGTCTGGGTGGGGATTTTTATTTTGCTTAGTTGTTGAGCACTTCCTTACTTCCTGGCACTATGAGATGCTCCGTGTTCACGTTGCGTGTGTCCTGCCCCAGTCCTAGAACCAGCTGTTTCTCCAGACAGCCTTGGTTTGTTTAATTGGATAATGGCTTTAGAAACCAGGATGTGGGCATGGTATGTTCACTGCTACTGGGGTATCATTTCTTCTGATTCTGTCAGCTACAGAGCAAAGACTTATATGTGTATTTACTGTATATCTGTCAGCTACAGAGCAAAGACTTTTATCTGTATTTACTGTGTATATACTCATACGAATAGCTGTTTCTGTACGTAACCATCTGTATTAAGCTAAATAAGACTCTTACTGAGTCTTCAACTCTACTTGTTACCAAGTGGATCATTCCAGCCTCCTCCCCTGGCTTCTCTGTAAATTTCCCCTCCCAAGAGGAGTGTTGGAGTGGAAACCTGGCTCCTAGCATCCAACATCCATTCATTTAGTTGATCAACTTATCTTCCTTTTTGAAAAATGTTTTTCCTGGGTATAGAGATCTGGGTTGACCAGAACTTTCCTTCAGTACTTTACAGATTCCACTCCACTGTCTTATATCCTGCCTAGTTTTGGAGAAGACATCTGCTGCAGTGGTTATATTTACCCTCTTTATGTAATGGGTCCCGTTTTTACTGGCTGCCTTCAAGATCTTCTCTTTACACTTGACTTCTAGAAGTTTGACTATGACGTCTGAATATGTGTGTTTTGGAGAAGTAGTGGCATGTATCCTGTTGTGATTATCAAGCTTCCTGGGCTTGTGCTTTTTGTCCATTAATTCTGGAAAATTCTCTTGGGTGCTCTGTTCTTCCCTCTGCCCCTCACCCTGCACTCTTACTTTCTCTTTTTGTTTCAAGGTGGTGAATCTCAGCTTGAAAAGAAAGTGAAAGTGCAAGTTGCTTAGTCGTGTCCGACTCTCTGAGACCCCATGGACTGTACAGTCCATGGAATTCTCCAGGCCAATACGGGAGTGGGCAGCCTTTCCCTTCTCCAGGGGATCTTCCCAACCCAGGGATCGAACCCAGGTCTCCCACACTGCAGGCGGATTCTTTACCAGCTGACCCACAAGGGAAGCCCTCCCCAGGTTCATTCATTCATTCCTCAGCTGTGTTCGATTTGCTGCTAAGCTTGTCATAGGAATTCTTCGTTTCTGATAACACATTTCTTACCGTTCGCATTTCCATCTCTTGTTTGTCTCCGTTTCTACTGAAGCTCCCTCTGCTGGTGCATGCTGTCTCTCTTTTCCAGAGGCTCCTCCAACATAATTAGTCATAGTTATTGTGATGTCCCTGTCTGATGGCTCCAACGTCTGTGTTGCCTCACGTTCTGGTTTTCTGGGACGCTTTATGTCTTGAAAGTGGGTTAGGGTTCTCCCTTGCTTCGTGTGTTTCCCATGTCTGATTGAACACCGTTATGTGCAGAGGGACTGTAGACTCTGTGAGAAATAGTATCTACCTTTAAAAGTGGACGTGTCTCTTTTTCTACTCAGGCCGTTCACGTCAAGGGTGGGAACTCAATCCGTGCGGTCAGTAGTTGGGCTGGGTTTAGGTTTCGTCATCAGACGTCCCCTTCAGACCCCACAGACGTCATGCTCCTCCGGAAGGTGGCTGCTGTCACCTGCTGCTGTGTGTGGGACCCGAGGGCCCAGGGGCTTTCCCTGCTGCGTCCTCCGCTTTTGCAATCTCTGCACCATGGAAGGGACCTCTGCGTCCTTCCCCTCCTTGAGTCATGCAGGGCTCATGGGTCACGGCGCCCGTGGACAAGCCTCAGTCTTGAGGGCCTGTGAGCCCGGCTTTCTGTCGGCGACCTGCCCTTCCTTCACAGGCAGCCAGCCTCTGCCCTGTATCAGTGGCGGGTCTTGGGCAGGTTTCTGCTTTGTCTTGGTGTGTGATCCTGCACCTGAGAGGTCACCCACCTCTTCTTGGAACAGGTACCTCTAGCTGCTTCTGTCCTTGCCTCGGAAGCCATGGGTTCTTTGCCTCAGGGTCTGGGAGTGGGAGGGTTGCCTCACCTCCCACGGTGGTGGAGGGTCTTATAGGAGAAAGGGTCCTGGGGAAATGGGCTGGATTTTGTGCCAGCCCGACAGTTGGCAGCCTGCACCCCTTCAGCACCAAGAGGGGATTCTCTCTGCTCCCACTCTTCCTTGTAAGCACTGGGCAGAAACTCCTGGAAAGAGATTGCGAGGGCCTCCACGTGCCCCTTGGGTCTGGGGCTCCCTCTATTCTAATACCGTTTCACCGAACCACACTTGACCTTTAAGAAGCCATTAACATTTTAGCTGCTTTCTTCTCAACCTTCTTAATGCCAGCCACCTCCTCCCTGTGTGTTGCCAGAGGCTCGATAACTCATTCGTCTCCTGTGTCCACGGTGGGGTCCTGGGGACCCCCGCACTCTAATAACCATAAGCAGAGCTCTGCTTTTGTAGATGACGTGATTCTTTTTCTTTTTCTCCCTGTTAGGGTAGGGGCACTGTTTCCTTGCAGCTCCTATGTCGTAACCAGAGGTAGAATAACTTTTACACGTTGTCTGATGGGTAGGATTTTATGCCCTAAACTGACCCTGATGCTGGGTAAGATTGAAGGCAGGAGGAGAAAGGGGGCGACAGAGGATGAGATGGTTGGGTGGCATCATCAACTCAAGGGACATGATTTTGTGCAAACTCTGGGAGATGGTGAAGGACAGGGAAGCCTGGTATGCTGCAGTCCATGGGGTCGCAAAGAGTCGGACATGGTTTAATGACTGAACTGGGGACGGTGTTGAGACCTTTTCAGGGCATTTTCTCTGCAGTTTTCACCGTGTTCGTTGACTTTAGACCCAACCCTGCATGAGGTTCAGGGTCTTCGCCCTTCCAGTACTCCGGGCCGCTGTGACAGGGGAGGGGCCTGGGACCGTACGTGTTGTGAATTCCCAGTGAGCTCCTGGGCACACGTATTTCTTCAGGGAGCCCAGAGCGTTTCTTCTGCAGGCACTGCATTTTCTCGGTCACTCTGTCTCAGTAACCGAGCTCTCCAGCAAAGGCTTTAAGCCCGCAGAGCCAATCCAGCCTGAGGCTTCTGCCACTTGTGGGTTATTGTGATCCGGATGCTCCGGGGGTTACAGGGGACACAGGCTAGAGCAGGAGCAGTGGCCCCCAGATAAACAGGTATTGGATGGCATAGCGAGGCCAAGTGACCGTCTCCACGGCGTGCAGACAGAGGGTGCTGTCACACCCAGGCCCGCAGGGACTAGCTGGAGTGCCGGGAGCCTACACGGGTGGCATCCCACGGACCCAGGCTCGGTTCCCGGTCCCACCAGCGACAGGAAGTTGGACTGGGAGTGGGTCCCTCCTGGGCTGCGTTTCCTCCTCCGAAGTGGAAGCAGGGCCGCCCGCTCCTTACAGAGGAGATGAGGGGCCCTGACCATCTTGCCCTCGCCCTGCTCCTGCCTGCAGGAAAACCTTCAGAAGCTGGTCCACATCGAGCACAGTGTTCGGGGCCAAGGGGATCTCCTCCAGCCAGGAAGGGTGAGTGCCTCCACTGCGGAGGGCGCCGGCAGGCAGGTGGGCGAGGCCCTGATAAGCCCCATTGTTCAGCCGGACTGGCCCCAGACGGGCCTGGCCGCAGGTGCCCACAGGCAGGGAGGGAGGGGGGCAGGGGGAGGGGAGGGCGGGAGGGCAAGGGCTCTGCTGGGCTCCGCAGGCCCCTGGCCATCTCCCCTAGGGCTCTCTGCTCTCGGGGCCTTTAGAAAGCAGTGCCACTGGGTTTCCGTGTTCCTCTCAGAAGAAGAGTTTAGTCCAGCTTCTGGGAAATCTGGGAAACCATCTCTCAGGAGCCCCAACGTCTTTTAAAAGACAGATTTACCCACTTTTAAGCTTCCAAATGGCAAACACAAAACTCAGCTCAAGGGTAGTAAAAAAAAAATGTGTTCATGACCTGTTCTGGTCCACGAAGGACAAGAAACAGAGGAGCAGGAGACGGTACTTAGGTGTCAAATCCCACCTGTTATTTTGGCCAGAGGCCTCATTTTAGTGACTACGTATCAGACATCTGTTTGTACCCTCCAGAATCGAGGGGGCTGTAGCAGCTATTCACAGGTCTTCAGCCGTTGTAGCAAACTGGCATCTCAGAGGCTCTGTTCTCATCAGACGCCCGTGGCAGCAAACCAGGGGCCGAGTCATTGTTGGGACCACTCTGGCTGGCCCGCTGTCTGGGTTGGTGTGGTTCAGAGAGGGTGCTCCCCAGAGGCCAGATGCCTGTCTCCAGGGCTGCCCCACCAAGCATGGAGCATGGCTCCTGGCCAGGGTGCTTCTGCCATGAGCCGCTTTCCCGAGCTCTGGAAGGCACTGTAATTGGTTTCCCGCTGAAGGGCCTCCCCACAGCCTTCTCCAGGACGGAACAAGGGGTCAGCCTGATCACCGAGGTCTGCTTCTCTGTTGCCAGGAGTTTCTAAAGGAAGGGACGCTGATGAAAGTAACAGGGAAGAACAGACGCCCCCGGCACCTGTTTCTGGTAAGTACCCGGCCTCCGGTCAAGCACGGACTGCAGGTTCTATGAAGCGTTTGGGGGCCGTTACCCAAGGATGGCAGGAAGGCCGTGGAGACCAGAGCCGATCCCTTAGGCCGAGGATTGTCCAGGAACGCTGAAAGCCGAGGGCTTAAGCCTCTCCCTCGGGTATTACTTGAAAAGATTTCAGGGGAATGTTGTGACATGTAATGTCATTATTCATGTGCCCATCCTAAAACCAGGAGGGTCTTAAATTGGGAGTAACTGTTCAGCTGCCTTATCTGACATGTGAGCCACCAGAGACCCAGAAAGGAGAGTTGACCTGGCTGGCCCTCCCAGCAGGTCAGGGGTGGAGGCCCGAAGGAAGCCAGGGCTCTGAGCTGAGCCTGGCCCTGTCTGCACTCTGCACAGGACGGGACAGAGGGACGTCCTTAATGACGTCCCAGCCCAGTCTGGAACACCAGGGCACGTCCAGGCTTGGGGGGAAGTACCAACTCACTGGAAAAGACCCTGATGATGGGAAAGATTGAGGACAGGAGGAGAAGGGGACAACAGAGAGCAAGATGGTGGGATGGCATCACTGACTCAACAGGCATGAGTTTGAGCAAGCCCTGGGAGATGGTGATGACAGGGAAGCCTGGCGTGCTGCAGTCCATGGGGTCGCAGACAGTCAGACACGACTGAGCGACTGAACGACAGGGGCGGATGCTGAGCTTTACGCAGGTCCTGGCCCCTGTCCTGAGACCCCCGAGGTGTTCTGCCTGTTCAGTTCTTCTCTCTGCTGGAAGTAATTTTTCTCTCTGCTCCTCCACCATCCGCTGTCAGTTTTTGTTCCTGCTGTTACAGTCTCCATTCACTTTGTTAGAATTGTGTGCAAAGTAAAAGTGGAAAGGCTCCGAGTCAGTGGGTAAGAGTTCTCTCTGTTGAAGCACCTCCTGTGTGCTGGAACCCAGTAGCTGAGAGTCCCCTTCTCTGCCCTCAACCTCCAGTGTCCGGGGTAAAGATTGAGTTATGAGAGTAGTTTGGGCAGAATCTCAGAAACGGGGGGGATATGGAAGGAAAGAGAGAATCCAGGAGAGTGGGGAAATAGGAAGGTGGATGGCACAGTGGCAGCTGGCATTTGTTGAGTGTTCTCTGGGTGCTGCGCCGTATGCTGAGTGTTTTGTGTATTTTTTTCCTGGGGAAAACCGCACCCGCGTTAAGCTTGGAAGGAAGGACTGGCATTTTGTCAGGCGGATGAAGGAAGAGCATTTCAGGAGCAGGAACAGCAGAAGCCAAGGGTAAAGGTGTGAGGAGCACGGTGTGTCTGGAACACCTCTGTTGGCCTGGTGGAGTCACGGGTGCAGATGGGTGCTTTCGCTCGTAGGGCTGGCAGGGTGTGGTGGTCTCCGGCCCTGCCAGCCGGGGGTCTAAATTACAGATTGGCCTCACAGTCCTGAACAGGGGAATTGAGGGCCTGGCTGGAAGTGTCTCATCTGCGGCTGCCTGCCAAGGTTTGCTCAGCCTCTGTGGCCTGTGCCCCGGGGCCTTGGCCCGGCCTCAGTGGTCACTCGGCTCCATATAAAGACCAGAGGAGCCGAGTCCAGAGGCTCTTCTCCCTCTGCTTCATCCTCCCCACCACCTGTCACCTCCCCTGAGAAGCCCCCACTCTGGCAGGCTGGCGCTGCCGTGCAGGGAGGCCGTGTGGTCCTGGACCATTCACAGAGCCCTGGGTGCCAGTGGCGTTGCCATGGCAGCAGTGGCTCCAGGGGTAGCCGCAGAAAGGCAGGATCACCATGGTGACACGGGTGGGTTCCCTGGGGGTGGGCGGGGTGTAGCCACCCCCAAACACACCACCCTGCACGCCCTGGAGGCACCTTCATTCACTCGTGATCCTGACCCCCCCCCACGGATGAACTCTGTACCCCTGGGAGGGGGGAGTCTAGCCTGTCTGTGGCTTGGTTCCCCCTCTGCGCCTGCCTGAGGGGACGGTAGGGCCCGAATTGAGATCCTTCCTGCCAGGGGCTCAGCCTGGCCTGACCAGTGGTTCTCATCAGTGTTAGAACAATAGAGCCGGACAGGGCTTGGAAGCTTCCTCTCATCTGGGGGTCGGCCGGCCGCCTGCTTTGTTGAGGGAGGTCTGGGAGTGCAGCCTCACGCGTTCTTCCTTGCGTGTCGCTGGTGCCTGCTTTTGGGAGACGATGGCTGAGTCAGGCAGTTGAAGCAGAGACCATCTGGCCCACAGAGACTGAAATACTTACTTTCTTAGTTGTTCAGTTGCTCAGCTGGGTCCAACTCTTTGTGACCCCATGGACTGCAGCACACCAGGCTTCCCTGTCCTTCACTGTCTCCCAGAATTTGCACAAACTCATGTCCAGTTGATGATGCCGTCCAACCATCTCACCCTCTGTCATCCCCTTCTCCTCCTTCCTGCCTTCAGTCTTTCCCAGCATCAGGGTCTTTCCTGATGAGTCATTTCTTAGCATCAGGTGGCCAAAGTATTGGAGCTTCAGCTTCAGCATCAGTCCTTCCAATGACTATTCAGTGTTCGTTTCCTTTAGGATGGACTGGTTTGACCTCCTGGGAGTCCAAGGGACTCTCAAGACAGTTTGAAAGCATCAACTCTTCAGCGCTCAGGCTTTACGGTCCAGCTCTCACATCTGTACGTGAATATCTGGCCCTTCACGAAACAGTTTGCCGACCCTGGTCTGTTCCAACTCTGTTCAGACAGTGAGGCCCTGAGAGAGGAAGGACTTGCCTGAGGCTAACCGCGGCTCAGTGCCCAGGCCAGTCCCAGAAGCACCAGGAGAGCCGGTGGCAGGAAAACTCGCCCGTCCTGCCCACTCTGCATCTGCGGGGAGAGAGGAGCACGGACCCTGAGTTCCCGCCCCCACTTCAGACCCCACTTCCTGATCCCCTTTGGCTCCCACGCATGGGACCTCCCCGGGCGCCACTCTGCCTCAATGCTTGTAGTGAAGTGGGGGTGGCAGTGTCCCCCACTTGGCAGGTGGGGCGGCTGAGGCCCCAGGGAGCAAGACAGCTTGTCTGGAGCCACTCAGCTCCTGCAGAGCAGGGTCGGGACGGACGGCCCATACCGCCACCTGGAGGACGCCATCGGCTCCTCGCACTGTGCACTTAGACAAACACTTTTTCTCTGAAGGCAGAGAGGCTTAAGTTTCTGCATGTCTGCCCTGCTTCAGGGCGGCAAGCTTCAGTTGTTCATTCAACAAACCTTAATTGAGCATCGGCTATGTTGCTGGAGGTGCAGCAGTGAACGGGCTTCCCTGGAGCCTCAAACAGTAAAGGATCTTCCTGCAATGCAAGAGACCCAGGTTCCATCCCTGGGTGGGAAAGATCCCCTGGAGGAGGAAATAACAACCCACTCCAGTATTGCGATTCTACAGACAAACACAGGAGCCTGGTGGGCTATAGTTCATGGTATCACAGAGAGTCGGCCGTGACCAATGCTGACTACCTATCTAACTTGCAGTGAACAGCAAGCTGAGTGAACGCCAGCTCCCTGTCCCCAAGAATCTTCCCCTTCCCTCCCTCCCTTCCTTAACTCTGCTTGTTAGAGGCTGACTTGATAGAGAGTTCATCAGTGTTAAGTGTACATATTGGTGTCTGTTGACAACTGCATATGGTCATGTGACCACCGCTTGGGTTGAGGTACGGAGCATATCCAGCCCCCGGAAGTTCCCCGGGGCACCTCCTCTCACTGTCCCCAGGCACCTGCTGCCCTGACTTCCATCAGTGCACATGAGCTGTTCTGGAGCTTCATGTACATGTTGGGAAGCAGCGTAGACTCCACAGTCCGGCTTCTTCTCACTGGCATGTGCTGGAGGCTGAGCCCTGTCGTCAGGCGTGTTCCGTCTGCCTGCTGGTTGCCTTGTGGCTGTGAGCTGTGAATGTGCCACCGTTTCCATGTTCTGATACCTGCTGATACATGTTTGGGTTGTTTCTGTTTGGAGTGGTGCTGGATAAACCTCGTATCGACATCCCTGTCCCGGACTTGCTGTGGGCATGTGTGCGTTTGCTCCTCTGTGTCGATGTGAAATTGCGGAGAAGGGGTCTCCTGTTTCAGCCCAGAGTGCCCTTGCTCCCCTGGTCCCTGGGAATGCGAGATGCTTGCGCTCAATGGGGCTCCAAGACACTCCCAGCACGCGCCTTCTGGGCCCAAGACACGTCTGACCGGGCCCCCTCTCCCCAGATGAGCGATGTGCTGCTGTACACGTACCCCCAGAAGGACGGGAAGTACCGGCTGAAGAGCGCATTGGCAGTAGCCAGCATGAAGGTAAGAGCCCGGGGACAGGGGCCCTGGGGGTGGCGGGGGCCCTGGGGACGAGGAGACACAGCCCCGCCTGTGGAACTCACAGCCCATGGATGAGGAGGACCCCGGCTTCCGAGTTGCCCCAGGATTCTGTCGTCGGGAGCTCAGGAAGGGTGGGATGAGGGAGGGCTGCCCGGAATGGATAATATTTGGATAAAGGCGGAAGAGAGACAAGGAGGGGAGTCCATGGGGGGAGGAGAATGCGGAGAGAGGAAGCAAGCCGGCGTGTGTCTGTCGGTCGTGGTAAAATATCCGTAATGTACGTCTACCGTTGGAACCATGTTTTAAGCGTACAGTTCGACGGCATCAAGTGCATTCTCGGGGTCACACTACCATTGCACCGGCCATCCCCAGCACTCTCTTCATCTTTCCATCTGAAGCTCTGTGCCCTTAAACTGTTTAATTCTCCCCGTCTCCTCCCCCAGGCATTGCCAACTACCATTTTTCTCTTTGTCCCTATGAGCTCTGCAGCTCTAGGGACCTCGTATAAGTGGACTCCTAGGCGATGCTTGTCCTTCTGTGACTTGCTTACTTAGCGTAACAGCCTCAGGGTTCATCCACGTGGTCGCAAGCGTCAGAGTCTCCTTCCTTTTTAAGGCTGAATCGTGCTCCATCGTGGGTATAGGCTAGCCCACGCTTTGTGTACCCATCGTCCATCCGTGGACACTAGAGTGGCCTTCACCTTTTGGCTGTTCTGAGTAACGCATATGAGCGTGCAATTGCCTGTTCAAGCGGCAGCTATTTCTTAAGAGAGGCCAGCTCAGCTGGACAGTCTCGTGAGTGAGCTTGGAGAGACAGGACGGTGTGACCAGGTCAGGTGTGACCTCACTCAGTGTGACCAGGGTCCCAGATATGGGGCTCGTTGGAGCTGATAGGGATTTTTGATGAGCCGGGAGTTTTAGGAAGGTAATTCCCACCCATCGTGGGGACTGGGTCAGAGAGGGAAGCACCGAAGTGGGGGAATGGGGTATGTGTGGGCTGTCACTTGGGAGGGCGGAGGGCTGGGAGGAAGAGCTGAAGGGGGCCTGCAGGGGGCTGTCTCCCTCCTGAGGTCCCCAACCTGGAGAAGGGCGACCTCGCTAACCTGGGAGGTGTCTTCCCTTTTTGGACCAAAGCATCCGTCCACTCAGGAGTCTTAAGAGGCCATGCTGGAGGGTGCCCACTGGGCAAGTGCTTGTCCAGCACAGTGGGCTCCGAGAAGGATGCCTTCCTGGGGGTCAGCGGGTGGCCACAAAGTCAGAGTCAGCAGCTGGGCTCCCACTGTGCACACACATGCACAGAGACACAAACACTCATGCACACGCACAGACACACACACCCCATCTTCCAGGTGAGAAAGGTCTGCCCTTCGCAGTGAGGAAGCTTAGGGTCAGAGTTGGGCGGTGGCAGGACCCCTCCCGTGCCCATCCTGAGGGGCCGCTCCTGCTTTCCAGGTCAGCCGCCCTGTGATGGAGAAAGTGCCCTACGCCCTGAAGATCGAGACTCCTGAGTCCTGCCTGACTCTGTCTGCCAGGTACGAGGAAAGGAAGGACTGGGGGAGTGCGGGGCAGGATTTTGCACGTGGGTAAGTTTGGAAGCGCAGACACTGAATGCGTTGTCATTTTTATTTTGGTATCCTTTTTGGGTAAATGACTTTTGTTCCGTTATTTCTTGTCTGGTTTTGGACAGTCATGTGGTGAATCTGATAAAACAATGGCTTCTCTCCCCAGAAAACATGTGCATACACATAAAACTTTACATGGAATCTCAGGGGTTTCCAGAGCCCATTGCTTAAATATAACAATATCTCCTTGTTATAAAACCCTACGAATCATTGGGTCTTTGCAGCAGTAAGAAAGGTTAAAGCCAGTGAAAGGTGCATGGCGCACCTTAGCTCATAAGATAGTTTGTATTTAGGCTGCTAGGTCTGGAGAGTGAGTGAGACATCAGAGGTGAACACTCATCAATTTATTTTCCCTTTTACTTTTTTGGGGGTGAGGCCTTTCTATCAGAGATGGCTGTTTTTTCCCAGGCCCTCAGGCTCTGCCCCGATTTGTTGGTTTCTGACAAAGAAAGAGTCCCCCTGCCCTCTTTCCAGGACAAGACCAGCTGGAGCTGGGATAGGGGCTCAGGGCTCAGAAACCAGGAAGGGGGCTCCTGCCAGGAGCTGCTCTAGGCATGGTGGCGGGGTTGGAGCGACACCTAGTGGGCTTCATGAGAATTTCCACCTGGTGGCTGCTCAGGGGCATCGCCTCTCAGGAGACCCTGCCAGGCCCGGAGGGGAAGGTGGGATGTCTGCGCTCTGAATGAGTGAATGACTGGGAGGGCATGTGGGAAACTGAGGAGGACAGAGAGAATGAGATAGTGACCGTTGCCAGCATCTGCCCACTGCCCCCCAAGTGGTGCCTGGCTCTGTGCCCCCGGCCAGCGCACCCCTCCGAGAGGGCAGGACCCCTTGCTTCTGCAGTGCTTTGCCATCAGCAGAGTCCTCCACCTGCCACGTGTCATCTGGTCCCTGCAGCCGCCCTGGGAGTTAGAGTGTTTGATGTTCCCACGTTTACCGGCCAGGCCCAGAGACACCTCACAATCGAGGCCGCCCGCTTGGAAGCGGACGTGCCGCCGCACAAGTCTGGCGGGTGGCGGGGCCGGGGTTTCAGGCGTGGGGCGGGGGCTGGCACAGCAGGGGCCGCGGGGACGTGGTCCACCCTGAGAGGGTCCACAGCCCTCGCTCAATCCGGCTCGTGCCCGCAGCTCCTGCGCGGAGAGGGACGAGTGGCACAGCTGCGTGAGCCGGGCCCTCCCCGAGGACTACAAGGCCCAGGCACTGGCCGCCTTCCAGCACAGCGTGGAGGTGAGCGGGCCTCCCTGGGCCCCCGCGCACCCGCGAGGTCAAGCACCTCCTTCCAACAGGGCACCACTGGGTCCTCCCCACGGCCCGGCTCAGGGCGGTCCCCGTGCAGCTCAGAGCCGGGCCCCTCCGGCCCTTTTCTAACTGAGGTTGGCGCCCTGGAGGGTACCGTGGTGGGGGCGGCGTAGAATGGAGTCCACCCCACCCCTCCGTACACACACATCACCCCCTACAGGAAGGGGGCGCCGGCCCAGCTGGTCTCCTGACCCCGCTGCCCGCCTGACTCCGTTGCTCCAGATACGGGAGAGGCTGGGGGTCAGCCTGGGGGAGAGGCCCCCGACCCTCGTGCCGGTCACGCATGTCATGATGTGCATGAACTGCGGCTGCGATTTCTCCCTCACGCTGAGGCGCCACCACTGCCACGCCTGCGGCAAGGTGAGGCACGGAGACATGTGCGCAGGGCTGGGGACCAGGGATGCGTCCAGCCACTGCTGCGGGTCGGGCCCAGGGTGGGGCGTGAAGTTAATTCACCTTTTACTGATGCCCTCCCACCAGGGCTCCAAACCCCAGACCCGTTCCACTCCACCACCCTGATCCCTGACGGAAATTGTAGCGGATGGGGTTGTTGTCCCGGGAGGAAGAGTATCCTGTCTTGGTTAAGGGTCCAGGTTCATCAGAAAACAGAAAGCTTACGGCTTGGTGATAATAGTCAGCAAAACTGTGTTGTAGAGACATCCCTGGTGGTCCTCTGGCTAAGAGTCCGTGCTCCCATGCAGGGGACAGGATTCAGTCTCTGGTCAGGGAACTAGATCCCACAACCAAGCCCCAGTGCAGCTAAATAAAAGCTAAATTAATTAATTTTAAAAAGCTATATTGTAAATGTGAAAGCTGCCAAGAGAATAGATCTTTAAAGTTCTTAGCACAAGAAAAATAATTTGTAAACTATGTGTGGTGATGGATGCTAGCTAGACATTATGGTGATTTCTCCCTTGATATCCATGGGAGACTGGTTCTAGGATCCCCGGGGATGCCAAAATCCAAGGATGCTCACGTCCACTATTTAACAGTGTAACATTTGCATGTAACCTACACACATCCTCTAGCATACTTGAGATCATCTCTGCTGGTGCTGCTAAGTCACTTCAGTTGTGTCTGACTCTGTGTGACCCCATAGCCGGCAGCCCACTAGGCTTCCCCGTCCCTGGGATTCTCCAGGCAAGAACACTGGAGTGGGTTGCCATTTCCTTCTCCAATGCATGAAAGTGAAAAGTGAAAGTGAAGTCGCTCAGTCATGTCCGACTCTTATCGACCCCATGGACTGCAGCCTACCAGGCTCCTCTGCCCATGGAATTTTCCAGGCAAGAGTACTGGAGTGGGGTGCCAATGATCGCTTATAATACCTAAGGAAATAGAAGTGCTGTGTAAAAAGTGAAAGTCGCTCAGGCGTGTCTGACTCTTTTGCAATCCCATGGACTATATATAGCCTGCCAGGCTCGTCTGTCCATGGGATTCTCCAGGCAAGGAATACTGGAGTGGGTAGCCTTTCCCTTCTCCAGGGGATCTTCCCAACCCAGGGGTTGAACCCAGGTCTCCCATATTGCAGGCGGATTCTTTTCTAGCCGAGCTACAAATGCTGTGTAAATAGTTATAAATACAGTGTAAATTCCATGCAAATAGTTGGCAGCACGTTTTGCTTTTGAAACTTTGTGGAATTTTAAAAAATCTTTTCAATCCATCATTGGTTAAATCTGTGGATGTGGAACCCGCAGACATGGAGAGCCAACTATACTACATACATTGAATCACTGCATTGTATACCTGAAACTATTAATACTATAATGTTATATATCACTTCTATTGGGCTTCCCCGATGGCTCAGTGGATAAAGAATCCGCCTGCATGCAAGAGACACAGGAGATGCAGGTTCAATCTCTGGGTCAGGAGGATCCCCTGGAGAAAGAAATGACAACCCACTCCAGTATTCTTGCCTGAAAAATCCCGTGGACAGAGGAGCCTGATGGGCTGCAGTCCATGGGGTTGCAAAGAGTCAGACATGACTGAGAGACTTTCACTTTTCACACAGAACTTGCATTTTATTAGGTATTATAAGCAATTATAGGTATTATATTAGGTATCATATGCTACAAATATGATATTTGGTATTATAAGCTACAGTCCATGGGGTTGCAGAGACTTGGACATGACTGGGCACAAGCATAAGACAAGAAAAATCACTTTTATAATTTTTTAATATATTTTATAATTTTCTCTAATTTTTTAAAAAGAAAAAAAGATAAGCACCTGAAGAGGAGCATAATAACTCTACTCAGAGCACGAGGCCCTCGAGGAGGTGGGGGTGGGTCGGCAGAGGGGTCGGACATGGTCCTCTGCTTGGGCCGGGAGGGTGAGACCCTGTGACCCGCGGGCCCCACATCTCCCCCAGATCGTGTGCCGGAACTGCTCTCGGAACAAGTACCCTCTGAAGTACCTCAAGGATCGCATGGCCAAGGTGTGTGACGGCTGCTACGGGGAGCTGAAGAAGAGGGGCGGGGACGCCCCAGGCATGATGAGAGGTACCGCGGACCACCCTCCACTTCTTCCCCACATGGCTTCTCCCAGATGCTTTTTGGGGGGCTCTGGACAAAATGCTGCCCTCCAGGAGGAGACAGGGTTTAAACCCTGCTCTGGGGCACCTGCTCCCCCACTGTTGGTTCTGTAGAAAATCCAGAGGTGCCCCCAGAGGAAGGGTTCCAGAGCAGCTGAGTCTGGGGCATGTGTCTGGGTCACGTGTCTGGGTCCATGTGTCTGGGTCACGTATCTGGGGTGTGTCTGGGTCCATGTGTCTGGTTCACATGTCTGGGTCACGTGTGTCTGGGACATGTGTCTGGGTGACATGTCTGGGTCCATGTGTCTGTGACACGTCTGGGTGACATGTCTGGGTCCATGTATCTGGGTCACATGTCTGGGTCCATGTGTCTGCGACACGTGTCTGGGTCCATGTGTCTGGGACATGTGTCTGGGTCCATGTGTCTGGGTCACATGTCTGGGTCCATGTGTCTGGGTCATGTGTCTGGGACATGTGTCTGGGTCCATGTGTCTGGGTCATGTGTCTGGGACATGTGTCTGGGTCCATGTGTCTGGGTCCGTGTGTCTGGGACATGTGTCTGGGTGATGTGTCTGGGTCCATGTGTCCACGACACGTGTCTGGGTCCATGTGTCTGGGTCACGTGTCTGGGTCCATGTGTCTGGGACACATGTCTGGGTCCATGTGTCTGGGACATGTGTCTGGTTGACGTGTCTGGGTCCGTGTGTCTGGGTCACGTGTCTGGGACATGTTTCTGGGTGATGTGTGTGGGTCCATGTGTCTGGGACATGTGTCTGGGTCCGTGTGTCTGGGTGACGTGTCTGTGTCCATGTGTCTGGGACACATGTCTGGGTGACGTGTCTGGGTCCATGTGTCTGGGTCACGTGTTTGGGTCCATGTGTCTGGGTCACACATCTGGGACACGTGTCTGGGTCACACATCTGGGTTCATGTGTCTGGGACACATGTCTGGGTGACCTGTCTGAGTCACGTGTCTGGGACATATGTCTGGTTGATGTGTCTGGGTCCATGTGTCTGGGTCATGTGTCTGGGACATGTGTCTGGGTGATGTGTGTGGGTCCATGTGTCTGGGTGATGTGTCTGGGTACGTGTGTCTGGGTGACCTATCTGGGTCATGTGTCTGGGACATGGCATGCTGGGTCCGTGCGTCTCCATGATGAGGCCAGTAGGCAGGCACTCACATCACTCTGCACAGCGGCCCTGTTTTCAGCCCTGGGTCCCCTGGGGCCCTCTTGGAATGATGATGTCAAGATGGAGACCAGAGGCGTTGTGGTTGGGGAAGGGGCTGAGGGTCCTCGGATAGCAGAGCTCGAGGTGGCTGAGAGGGCCTGTGAGCTCCTGGGCTCAGGGTCGGCTAGAGAGGGAGCAGGGTGGATCTTGGGCCTGAAACCAGAGACTCCCCTCGGTCACCCCCACCCCAGGGCTGCCTGGGGCCATGGAGAGGACCGCTGGCCTCTGCAGACACAGGGAAGAGGGCATAGCCAGCACCGGGAAAGCCTGCCTCCAATCCAGCTCTGTATTAGCAGGGGGGCACCTCTTCTCTTGGGTCACATGGAACCCCCACCCCACCCCACCCCTCGAGGCCGGGTGCCATCTCGGAAGGGCGGGAGCTCAGGTCTTGGAGGCGCCTGTGTCCCCCGCCGTGGGTGCAGACGCTCACCTCCCTCCCCGCGGCTTGTCTCGCTGCAGAGCGGCCCCTGAGCATGAGCTTCCCCCTCTCCTCCGCCCGCTTCTCGAGCAGCGCCTTCTCGTCCGTCTTCCACAGCATCAACCCCTCGGCCTTCAGGAAGCAGAGGAAAGTCCCGTCAGCCCTGACCGAGGTGAGGCTGGTATAGGGCTGCCTTCCTGGGGGCCAGGGGGTTTAGAAGGTTTTGGGTCCTCAGACCCCCTGCCCCAGCCTGACCAGGCTCTTGAAGACACGTTAGAGAGCATCCCTCACAGGAGGCGTTCTGGCTCGTGCTCACAAAGGCCGCCATGAAGCACAGGCCGTCTCCTGGGTGTGACCGAGAAGACCCCCACTGGTGGCAGCGAACAGGAGCCCGAGTGGCTGTCAGAGGTGCGGGGAGACACGCCAGCCCCTCAGCCTTGACCCATCCCCAGATGCACACAGCGCTGCAGCACTTGGGTCCAGGGCCGCTTGGCCTGGCTCAGCCCTCTGAGTCTGGTCCCCTCAAACCCCGTCCCTGTCTCATCCTGGGGATCCCACACAGGCTCAGGTGGTGAGCCTCCTTAAGGCTGTAGGACTCTTTCCAGGAAACCTCAGAATTAGCCCAGCTCAATTCCTTTCTGCAGACAGAACCAGATTATTGACTCTATTCTAATCATAACCACAAACAAATGTGTGCCCATGAATATACAAGCTGTCAAAAGAAGACTGAGCAGCTGTTACCAAGTATTTTTAAATATTCATTATTGAAAAGCAGGTGGAAAGGGTTCAAAAAGTGTTAGGGATGGAAATTCTAAGTGAGTATAGTTCTATCTGTTAGCTTGATTCCTTTTGCATCTTAAAAATCGTGGAAGTTAACACGTGATAACAATTTTTTTTCCAAAAGGACAGAAGAATGTGTGATGAGAATTGAGTTTCTCTCTCTCTCTCCCCAGACTCCTTCAGTCCCACCCCTCAAAGTTAACTGCTGTCAGATTTCTTATGGATGCTTCCAGAAATGTTTATGTATATACATAATTAAGATAGACGATCATAGATCCTTCTTTTAACTCAAAAGATGATACTCTGAATCTTCCATACATTTCTTTCACTTAATCTATTTTTGATATCATAATTTCACAGTAGCTTGTCCACATAAATCTCACACTTCTTAACACTGCATGGCTGTCTCGTCATTTATTAACTAGTCTCCTCCTACAAATGGAGAAAAGACCGCCCTCTCACTCCCACAGTCCTGTCAACAGGAGCTGAACTCATGGAACCTGAGTGTGCCATGGGTACAGTTTGAGAACCACTGTTCTCACCTTTCGGGCATCAGGCCGCCGTGATCCAGGTGCCCTGTGGACCTGCCCCAAGCCATGTTGGCAGGTTTTGCCCAAAGCAACAACCTTTTTATTACTGAACACGGACTACACCGTGGGCTCCACAGCAGCCCCAGGAGCAGTGTGCCCCCCAGCCCTCTCCCCCACCCCCAGGATCCCCACCCCTGCAGTGAGACCTGCTTCTCAGGGGATGGTCTGCTAGAGCACTGTCCCGGGAGCATCTGATGGGGGCAGATTGCAGACTCTGGGAGCTGCTCCGGCAGGTCAGCTGTGGGGAGAGGAGGCATGTCTTGAGTTAGAGGGGTCCTGGGGACCCAGGAGGGGCAGGTTCCTTGCCCGGTACTTCTCCAAACACCTGGCTGGTTGTAGCTTCCTCTGCCTACACTGGAGTTCCCTGAGCTTGAGAACATTTGCCGAGAGCTCTGAGTTCTCACCCTCTCTTCAACTAAGTTGGAACTTCATCTTTGGTAGACCCCCCCCCCCGCCCCCACCCAGTTCCTCTGGGCCTCAGTTTCCCCACCTGTGAACTGAGAGAGTCAGATGACATTATTTTGTAACCTGGCCTTCTTGCTCTTGTATTAAGGTGAATGGCACTTAACTGTGGGTCAGGCACTGTACCTGACCGGTACCTGTCTGACGTCCTTTGATTCCAGTTTACTAGTCAGAACACTGAGACGTACAGGAAGTAAGTGGACTCACCTCACCCCTCTAGTGGCTGCTAGAGTCTGTGTTGGAACCCGAGATGGGTCTTACTCCAGGCCTGTGATCTTAGCCCCTGTGAGAGGCGTGTTCAAAAGACCACATCATTGATGCTACTAAAAGAAAGTCAAGTCGGTCAGTCTTTGTGACCCCGTGGACTGTAGCCTGCCAGGCTCCTCCCTCCGTGGGATTCTCCAGACAAGAGTAGTGGAGTGGGTGGCCATTTCCTTCTCCAGGGGATCTTCCCAACCCAGACATTGAACTCGGGCCTCCCGCATTGCAGGCAGACACTTTACCCTCTGAGCCACCAGGGAAGCCCCGATACTACTGAGAGGTGTTAACAAACTCATTAGGCAGGAGATCATACAATCCTTTAGGGAAACAATTAAAAAAAGAAAGGACCCCCTCTTAAATGTGAGAAAAAAAGTAAGCTGAAAAGCATAAGAACCAGTTTTATGAGGAGGAAACTTTCACCCAGATAGATTCCTGCAGTTCTGTGATTTGGGGTCCTGGGCTGAGAGGAGAGAACCAGGAATCTGCCTCACGGCCAGAGGGCAGCCTCCTGCAGGCACTTCTCGACTCTCGGGTCTCGGGTCCCTTCAGTCAATCCTGTCTCTCAAACCCGGTCCTGTCGTGCGGCCTTTGAGGGCCCGGATGCACCGCGAGACCACCCGAGGCCCCGACTCCAGAGCCGCCGGAACGCCCCGCCCCGGCCGGTTTCAGTGTTACTTAGGCCCCGTCGGAACCATGTCCACCCCGGAGCCTTGACCGCCCCGCTTGCTTCTCTCCGCCAGGTGGCCGCCTCTGGAGAGGGCTCCGCCATCAGCGGCTACCTCAGCCGGTGTAAGAAGGGCAAGAGGCACTGGAAGAAGCTCTGGTTCGTCATCAAAGGCAAAGTGCTCTACACCTACGCGGCCCGTGAGGTAGCGTGGTCCCCGCCTTCTCTCCTCTGCTGTCGGGGGGCCGGGGGGTCAAGCGTGGCCTCACACCGGCCGCGTGAGGCCGGACGCGCCGTGGAGCCTGTGTCTGGCCCCCGCTCGGCTGCCACGGCGGGCAGGTCTCCTCCGAGGAGCGCCACGCGGGTGCACGGCCACGCGTCTGGCTCTCCGAGGAGCCGGCCGTCCCCTCGTGGGCCCAGGGTGCAGCGGGGAGGGCCGGTGCCACGAGCCCTTGGCATGTCCCCGGGGCGTGCAGTCCAGGGCGCTGCCTGAAAGAGAGCGCTTTACTGCCCTCCGCTTCCGTTGTTGGGGCCGGAACCCAAGAGCCTGAGGCAAATAGCATCCTCTGTGTCTGTGCATCGGTCAGGGAACCGTATTGCCTCGTGCATGGCGGCTCTTTACTAAGGAAGCCCGACGTTCATGTGTATCACAGCATACAGTGCAGCGGGGAGAGGGCCCTGGTCCAGCCTGCTTCTGCAGCACAGAGGCGTGAGCGCGGCTGCGCGGCAGGGGGCGCTCTGGTCCTGGCTCGGGCTGAACCAGGTCCAGACCCACCGTCTCTCTGATGCTTTCCGCAGGCGAGATCCGCTTTGGTAAACGGGCCTTCAGAGCATTCTCCCCTCCTGCAGAGGGTGAGCACATTCTCCCCATGAGGATGAGCACATCACCACGGGTGCTGGGGACCGGGCAGAAGGCACATCCCCCGTGGGGACATGAAGCTCCCCTCACGAGGGACTGCAGCTGTGGCGGCTGCAGTCAGCCCCGCCATCCAGGATCCCAGACACACAGAGGGGACCTCCCTGTGGGCCTGAGTGACAGGGGTGCTGTGTGAACTACGCCCTCCCCGGGGGAGTGGGCCTCTGAAACCTGGGTTCTGAGAGAACCGAGTGGACACTTTGTGAGACTTCTTCACAGCAGCGCTTTTGAGGGGGTGCACAGGGGTGTGTCGTGGGTCCCCGAGGTGTGGAGAGCACCCAGCTGTCCTGAGAGCAGGCCCTTCCTCCACAGAGCAGCTCGTGGAAAACACGCTTGGGGAATAAAAGCTATTGACAGTTAACCAACCATCCGAGTGTGGATCCTGTCTGAGAGCGGAAAAGCCAGAGGCTCTGTGTCCCGAGCGACGGTTGTTGTGGAGGTGACAGCGTGGGTTGGTTTTCAAAGGTGGATTTCAGGATGCTTCCACTTCTTCAGAGAGAGGAACTTGTGCAGTTGCTCAATAAGCCTAAACCAGTGACAGGGCCAGGCTTTCACATTCCATCCAAAGACGGAGACCTGGTCACGTGGAGGGGCAGCTCTCACTGTCTTGTACGTACCCTGAGGTGACCCAAAGCTGATGTAACTTGCTACTCAGCATCAGCCCTGGGAGAGAGTGCTTGTCAGAAATATATAGGAATCTTTTACATTGTTTCCCAATACTTTATTATGTACTTAATATATTAATTATTAAAAATTTTTCAAACATAAAGAAACGTTGAAGGGATTTTGATTATACAGTTAACATTTTGCTGTATTAATCAAGTATCTATTAGTCTCTCGTCTATCTTGCTTTCTGATGCCCTTCAAATATAATTCCCCCTGAAAAGTGAAGGTGAAAGCCACTCAGTGAAAGTCGCTCAGTCCTGTCCCACTGTTCACGACCCAGGCCAGCACACTGGAGTGGTCAGCTGTTCCCTTCTCCAGGGGTCTTCTCAACCCAGAGATCGAACCCAGGCCTCCCACATGGCAGGTAGATTCTTTAGCAGCCGAGCCACCAGGGAAGCCCAAGAATACTGGAGTGGGTAGCCTATCCCTTCTCCAGGGGATCTTTCTGACCCAAGAATCAAACCAAGGTCTCCTGCATGGCAGGCGGATTCTTTACCAACTGAGCTAATTCTCCCTAAGAGTTCAGTATTTGTGTATCCTTTGTTTTTCTTTTGAAGTACAACTTATATATGATGAAGTAAATCTTGATACTATTTGTTAAGTTTTGACTAATGCATACCCCTGTAAATCCTCACCTCACCCCCATCCCCAGAGGCAACACACTGGGTTTTATTTTTTTCCTACCATGTATTAGTTAGATCTTCAGATAAATGGAATCATGCATGACTTCTTCCACTCAACACAGTGTTTTTAAGCGTCATCCATATTGTTGCACACGGTTGGTCATGCTCTTTTATGGACGAGAAGTATTCCACTTTGTGAATATACCTCTTTGTTTATCCATTCACCAGTTGAAGGACATTTGAGTTGTTTCCAGTTTGAGGGGATTATGAATAAAGCCAGCTTAAACTTTTGCATACAGGTTTTTGTGTGAAAATAGGTTTTTACTTTGCCTTGGGTGAATACCTAGGAATGGAATTTCTGGATCACAGAACGATATACATATGGTCTTTCAGAATTTACCAGGTAGTTTTCCAAAATGGTGTGGCATTTTACAGGCTCTGCAGCAATGTAGGGAAATCTGGGAGTTCTGTTTGCTCCACCTTTGTTAGCACTTGGTATTGACAGTCTTAAATTTTAGCCATTCTGGTGAAAGGGTAGTAGTGTCTTAATGTGGTTTTAATTCTTTATAGTAAGCCTTGTGTAAGTTCTCCAGCTTTGTTCTTTTTAAAGGTTGTTTTGGGTCTTTTGTGTTTCCATATAAATGTGGCAATTTCAATAAAAATGTCTGTTAAGATTATGACAGGGATTATTGAGTCTATATATCAGTCTGGGGAGAATTGACATCATAGCCATATTGAATCTTCCAATCTATGAATAATTCATTTATTTAGTTTTTTAAATTCTGCATGTGATGTTTTGTACTTTTTAGTATAGAGATTCTTACACTTCTCTCATTCCTGTTACCTTTATTCCTAAG
The DNA here is from genome assembly GCA_935064755.1 of Tragelaphus eurycerus. NCBI lineage: Eukaryota > Metazoa > Chordata > Mammalia > Artiodactyla > Bovidae > Tragelaphus > Tragelaphus eurycerus. The sequence goes on along the minus strand of CAKXYN010000001.1, from coordinate 75,695,864 downwards.
TGTTTTATTTTTGGATGCAGTTTTGAATGGAGTTTATTTTCTAGTGTTCACTGATGGTACAAAAATATTTTTAAAAAACAACAATTATCCTGTGACATCGCTAAATTCATTATTAGTTCTAGTAGTTGTTTGTAATCAAACATGTCCTTTTTAAGCACAGGTAGTTTTGCTTCTTCTTTTCTGATCTTGATGTCTTTTATTTCTTTTTCTTGCCTTAATGCAATGGCTAGGATCTCCAGTGCATGGTTGAATTTAATTGGTAACGGGTAGTGCCTGCTTGCTTTGTCTCAGTCTTAGGGGAAAAGCATTAAGTATTTCGCTATTGAGTATGATGTTGTTGGTGGGTATTTATAGATACCCTTTGTCAGATTAAGGAAGTTCCGTTCTGTTTATTTATTGGCTGCACTGCATCTTTGTTGGTGTGCCAGGGCTTTCTCCATTTGCAGTGAGCCGGGGCTACTGTTCTTTGCAGTGACCTGGATTCCATGGCTTCTCTTGTTGCAGAGCCCAGGCTCCAGGCACACAGGCTCAGTAGTTGTAGCACACAGGCATAGCTGCTCTGTGGCATGTGGAATCTTCCTGAAGCAGGGATCAAAGCCGTGTGCCCTGCATTGGCAGATGGATTCTTACCCACTGTACCACCGGGAAGACCCAAGAAGTTCCCATCTATTCCCTAGTTCGCTAAGAGTTTTTATCATGACTGGGTGTCTAATTTTGTCAAATGTTTTTCTGATCCAGCAGTCTTAGAAAGTTGATTGCCTTTTATACACAAATGTAATTCCCCTTCTCTCCCACAGTCATTCTGATGTGCTTAACCACTTATCTCTGTTCACGTGTGATCTTATTAAGTTGAATTCTTTATGAACATGTATTTGTGCATAAATATGGGTGTGTTTATTATAAAACCTTTATCTACATAAAAGAAGCTTGCTCTTTTTCCACCGAGCTCCATGATTTTAAGCACGGACGCCCTGAGTGCTCCATATTGAAGCACTGTGAAAGACACCACGGGGGGCTGAGCACAGAATACATTAACAGCGGTAATGACAGTGGAAAATCCGAGTCACTGACACACCGAATCAGTGGAAGGAATGTGCAGTTTTACGTGTTCATGAGTTCCGATGATGGCCCTGCCCCTTCCACGCTGTGTGATCTTGGGGTGTTATTTACCTTCCCTGAGCCTCAGTTTCTTCTTAGCATGGGGGTGACACCTTCCATGACCGTCATGAAGATTAAACTAGAAAATGTAGAAGTCCCAGGACTCTGTAAACGCTGTCGCAGAATGTTAAGTCTCTTTTCCTCCTCGTGACTGGTGCTGGCAGGAAGTAGGGGTGAAGAGCGTGGATGCTCAGCTGCTGATGGGCGCCTTGCCGTGTTTAACGTCCGTTCCCCTCTGCCTCTCTGCAGGACACAGTGGCCTTGGAGAGTATGCCCCTGCTTGGCTTCACCGTTGCGTCAGGCAAGGAGGAGGGCAGCAGCGAAGCCAGCCCTACGTTTCATCTTTACCACAAGAAAACCCTGTTTTACAGCTTCAAAGCCGAGGATAGCAATTTGGCTCAGAGGTACCCAGATAACTAGTCCTGTGTCCCCCCTCCTCTCTCAGAGGGGAACCAGCTGTCACCCCGGGCTTTGGTTTCTGTTCTTCTCCAGCCCTCCTGTCCTGTCAGGGTCCCTTGGGCCAAGCGGAAGAGCAGGTTGAAATTCCCAGGCAGACCTCAGACAGACTGTGGGTGGGGTTCCGGACCACGCAATGAAGCGCACGGGGCAGTCAAGGGAGTCCCAGGCTTTCCGGTTTCCCAGTGTGTACCCGAGTTGTGTTTACCCTGTAGTCTCTTAACTGTGTAGTCGCGTTATGTCTACAAAAGTGTGTGTTCCTTAACTGGAAAATGCTTTATTGCTAAAAGTACTAACCATCATCTGGGCCTTTTAAGAGGTCATAATCTTTTTGTGGTAGTAACATCAAAGACCACTGGTCACAGATCACCACAACCAATCGACTAACAATGGAGAAGTCTGAAATACGGTGAGAATTGCCAAAATGTGCTGCAGAGACGCACAGTGAGCGAACACTGTTGGGAAAATGGTGCTGCTTGCAGGACTTGCTGGACATAGGGTTTCCACAGCCTTCAAATTTAGAGAAAACGCAGTGTCTATGAGCACAGGAAAGCAAAACATGATAAAGTGAGATCCGCCTGTATTACGTCTCATCCATACAGGCCTGCATTGATTCAGCAACTGTGCACTGCACTCCGGGCCTTTTGCTAAATGCTAGGGAAGCCAACAGAATGGGACCTGGTCACTCAGCTTGGATCAGTGATGCCGTTGTCACTTTTGGGTTCCGTGACCAGAGTTCCAGGCAGCACCGAGCGTCTCCTCTCTTCTGTGTTGCAGGTGGATCGAGGCCATGGAGGACGCAAGTGTGTTATAGCGGTTACCTAGCATGTGGACTCAGAGCACTCTCTTAGGTTGATATGTGGACCCTTCCAGAAGCCAATCCGTGTCTCCGCCCGTCCGGACACACATCTGGATTCAGCACGGGGCCTCGCCTTCTCGGCTGTCACCCCCTCTCTCACACCTTCACAAGTGGACCCCTTAAGGGATATTTATGGACCTTTTCTGTCTCCGTGTTTTCCGCCCTCCCCACTCCAGCGTAAACTATTTCCCTTTCCAGTAGTGCGTTAAAATTGAGTAACATGAAGACGTGGAAACCAGTAGGGAAGTGCGTTGTAGAGCCGCAGGCTTCTTAGTAGAAACGAGCTTTTACAGTTTTTTTCACTCCTGGGAAACGTGGTCGCCTTTCATGTCATTAATGTCGGTGCCTCAGGTGAAATGAAAAACCACCAGTAAATAACAGCTCCTCTCGTCAAAAAGCACTTTATTGTTTTACTGAGCAGCAACCTCCGGTTTGATTCTTTTTCCCCCAAGGGACTTCTGTAAGTCAGTGGTAGATGGAGTCCTGTGGACTAATTGGCCGCAAGCACTGGCTGTGGTGCACCAGCAGGGAACACCGGGAGGGTCCTCCTGGCCTCGGAGGGCGCAGGGCCAGGCAGCCCCAGAGCAGAAGCGGAGGACTGTCTCCTCCAAGTGAGCGCTCACCCTGCAGACCGACGCGGCTTCCAAAAAGAGGAAACTGCCTCCTCCCTGTAGCAGTCCTGACACCTCACCAGTGCTGGAAACTCGGCTGCTGGCAGACCCGGCCCCCACCCTGGAGGCCACTGCAGACCCTCCCGAGAGACGGGGTCTGCTTTAATTTATTGCGTGCCTTCCTGAGTTTACCCCGCACAGGCCGACAGCGATGTGCTTGTGAGAACTGTCCTTGCTTTCGACACCATGGTCCTTCTGCTGTATTCCTGAAGCCTTGAAAGAGAGGAGACAAGATGTGATGGGAAGCTGAATTATAGTGTTGGCCAGTGGCTCTGGACACAGTTGAGGGAGCATAGAATTGTGGCTTGAAGATGCTCTGTGGGCGCCTGGGGCTTGGTCCCTTCCTGCTGATGACTGCTGCTCACGATGCTGGACGTGTTTTTACATAAAGCAGAGTGGCGGGGGGCCTCCTTGTTACTCTCATCGAAATAAAAAGCAATCATATCATTTTCTGATGTCTTGGCCCCACCTTCCTGTTGCCCTGTTCCCTAAAAAAAAAAAAGGCAGTTGCTAACCAACGTTTTGTAAAAAGCACATCTCCAGGAATTAGCTTACATTAAGTATTTTCAGGGGAATTTTTTTTTTTCCTAGTTTGCAGTTCTTTAAAAATGTTTGGTTAAACATCTTGAGGACCCAGACTAAAATGATGAGAGAGGTCTTCTTGTTAATTTTTGAGGACTTAACGCCCATGGAATCATTTTCACCATCAGGCATATTGAGACGGGCCTTCTAGACTCTTTGATCCTTTAAAAGGCACAGCAAGGGACTTACCTGGCAGTCCAGTGGCTAAGGCTCCACGCTTTCAATCCAGGGACCTGGGTTCGATCCCAGGTCAGGGAACCAGATCCCATATGTTGTAACTAAGAGTTTGAATGCCACATCTGCAGGCTGCAACAAAGCTCTAAGGTCCTGCCCTTACAGCTAAGAACTAGTACAGCCAAATAAATAAATCAATATTTTAAATTTTTGATTAATAAATTTTAATTTATATATATATTTTTAACTGTAGCCTGACTTCAGAGAGGAAGTGGGCACTTCCCCAGCCTGCCTGTGCTGCGGCCCCATTGTCAGTTTCTGAGCTCCAGGGAGAATTATGTGTCCGGAAGTCCCTTGAAGGTTTCTTCCCCCGAGTAACATTGTATTTCTGATACTCTAAAGGAGCTGTGACAGGTCTTTTTATTCTCGGGGAATAGTTGCCCCTGATAGAAACCCGGGTTGTAGATAGAACACACTGGATGGGTCTATGGAAGGAGGGAGCCACAGAGGTGTTCCACAGCTCCTGTGTGGCAGGGCCACGACCCGCCTGCTGACCTGGGCGCCTTGTTTTCTCCTTTGCTCCCCCTGGTTCTCGGTGGACTCATTTCATCCGATTTCTACTGGCCCACTTTGCTCGTTGTCCCTCCCCTGTCCCTTTCTCTGTCCGACTTGCCTTACATGTTCATGTCACTGTCTGTCCACTGGGTGACCCCGGAGTAACTCGGGAAGCCGCCCACCTGGCTGATGGCGCTTCTTCTCCCTGGGCCGGGAGGCTGGAGGAGCAGTCACCCACGGCCCTACAATTTACTGTTTCTCCGCCTGCCCGCCGGGGGTGCCGGGCAGCCCCTCCTGCATGTCCCCAGCAGAGTGCATTTCTAGGGAGGACGCTGTGCTGTGGCTTAGGAACCAGAGGCTCAGAGCCCCGGGGCCTTCACCTATCACCCGGAGACCCTCCCGGCCCCCCAGAGCATTCAGCGCACACCGGCTGTTTGTCAAAGCGGACCACAGGCCCCGGACCTGGAAGGCAGGTAGCACTCTATTTAACTGCGGTGGTTTCACAGCTTTCCTGAGACTGGGTGCGTCTCTCCAGCCTGGACGGGGCCTCATCAGCAGGAAGAAGTGATTGTGGTCACCGACACAGTGCGCACGGGCACACAGGAGCGTCCAGAGACGGTGATTGAGGTCCTGGGTCCCTTAATGAAGCTTCTGGGTGTCAGAAATCCACTCTGAGTTTTTCTGCTCAGGCTGACAGACTCCCTTGGACACTGCCTGGGCCAGGGAGGCGTGGGGGCTGACGCCCGGTGGGTGTCGGGGCGTGCACTGTGCGCCGGGGCTGAGGTGTGCAGCTCAGAGTCCTTTCTCCGTCTAGTCCAACCTCTCGTTTGATTGACAGTGGAGATGGCGTTGCCGAACACTGAAGCTGTTAATCGGGACGAGGCCACCTGGGCTGGGAGTGCTAGGAGCAGATGGAGCCCAGCTTTCTCTCTGCCTTGGGACAAAGTCAACAACATTCTGGAAGATTCTTCCATTCATGGCTTCAGCCTGGGGTGTGCGGCCCCTGTGAGCAGGGAGGCTTCCATGCTACTGTCAGTTGAGGGGACAGTTGTGTCCACACTAAGATGTCTGTTTTTCAATAGCAAGAAAAAGGAAACCAACCTCACGCTGCCTTAGACAGCTAGGAGATCAGCTCAACCACAGGAGGCGGGAGAGCAGGGTGGCTTCAGGGCTGGACACTGTCTCCCAAGCTCCAGATTCTTTGGGTTTCTCTGACCTACTGTCCACTGTCAGCTTGATTTCAAGGCTGGTTCCCAAGAGGCTGACCGCTGACCGCCCCCAGTGGTGGGGCTATAACTTTTTCTTGGAAGCACTGAGCGGGCCCTGCACACGGCTGCCGGGCCACACTTAGTGAGCTGGTCACTGTGAAGGGCACCAGGGTGACCCACATAGACCAGTCAGCTGGGGGAAGAGGAGTGGGGTGGGCCGGCTGCTGGGGACCCACCCCCAGTGGCCACTCTCTGGAACCACATCTTTTGAAAAGAAGGCTGTGGTTTGGGTTAGTGTAGTACAAGGGCTGCGCCTTGCTGTGAATTTGGGGTATGTTTTGTGGAAGAGTAACTTTCATAAGCTGGAGAAGGCGATGGCACCCTGCTCCAGTACTCTTGCCTGGAAAAATCCCATGGATGGAGGAGCCTGGTGGGCTGCAGCCCATGGGGTCGCTAAGAGTCAGATACAACTGAGCGACTTCACTTTCACTTTTCACTTTCATGCATTGGAGAAGGAAATGGCAACCCACTCCAGTGTTCTTGCCTGGAGAATCCCAGGGCCGGGGGAGCCTGGTGGGCTGCCGTCTATGGGGTCGCACAGAGTCGGACATGACTGAAGCGACTTAGCAGCAGCAGCCACTTTCATAAGTGTTATTGGGGCATCTGTTACATATATTGCTATTACTTTAAGTGACTTTGGGGAAGCTGGGTTGATGTTACTTGTATTTTAAGCCCCTAATCAAACAATTACTAAATCAGCAGCCAACAGCACTGACCTCTCATAAGCCCCTAGGAGACCTTTGTGTGATTATTAACAACAAATAATAAATAGCAAGCATCTCAGCATGACAGACTCTAAGCACCTTAACCCCGCTCCTCCATTTAATTGTCCCAAGGACCTGTTGAGGTGAGTCCTTATTATTATCTCTATTTTGCAGATGAGGAAACTGGGGAATAGAGACCTTGTGTCACTAGCCTGGGGTCACACACTTGAGATCGGGAAATGTATGCTTATAACTGCTGATACTCTGAGTTATTAATGTTTTCTCAGACTTGCAATGTGAAGTCCCTCCTAAAATCAACAGAAAACTCTGACTGCCTTGGATCAATCAGTAGGACCTTTTCCGCAAAGTCATCACACACACACGATGCATTTCTTTATCCAGCCATGTACGTAATCCAGTGTTATTTCAGTGTTCTAATTGCAACGGTGAATACAGTTCTGTTTTTCTGCAATCATAGCACAAGGTTGGCTTCAACTTAACATGGGGTATTTAAAATCCAGATCAGATCAGATCAGGTCAGATCAGTCGCTCAGTCGTGTCCGACTCTTTGCGACCCCATGAACCGCAGCACGCCAGGCCTCCCTGTCCATCACCAGCTCCCGGAGGTCATTCAGACTCGCATCCATCGAGTCAGTGATGCCATCCAGCCATCTCATCCTCTGTTGTCCCCTTCTCCTCCTGCCCTCAATCCCTCCCAGCATCAGAGTCTTCTCCAATGAGTCAACTCTTCGCATGAGGTGGCCAAAATACTGGAGTTTCAGCTTTAGCCTCATTCCTTCTAAAGAAATTCCAGGATTGATCTCCTTCAGAATGGACTGGTTGGATCTTCTTGCAGTCCAAGGGACTCTCAAGAGTCTTCTCCAACACCACAGTTCAAAAGCATCAGTTCTTCGGCGCTCAGCCTTCTTCACAGTCCAGCTCTCACATCCATACATGACCACAGGAAAGACCATAGCCTTGACTAGGCGAACCTTTGTTGGTAAAGTAATGTCTCTGCTTTTGAATATGCTATCTAGGTTGGTCATAACTTTCCTTCCAAGGAGCAAGCGTCTTTTAATTTCATGGCTGCAGTCACCATCTGCAGTGATTTTGGAGCCCAGAAAAACAAAGTCTGACACTGTTTCCACTTAATGTTTAAAATCCAAAGTACACGTTTTAAAAAGTTCTAACATTTCATGCTTCTAGTGTGATTCAGTTGACATGTTAGGAGGAACACTCACATATGAAGAATTTTTAAGGCAAGTGATCTTGGGGATTCATCACATGTTTCTCATGTAATGGAATAGGTTAGAATTTCTAAGATGTATTTATAAATAATAATCTAAAAATTGATCAATTACTTGCTATTCTCGAACCCTTTGTGAATTTACATCCTGTGGTGAAGTCATGCCTGAAGGTTACAGTTAATATGTGTCCTGTAAGAACAGATAGGTCTTATTTTGGGGTGGAAGCCATCATACCCTTGCCACTCCAGTTCCTAGGGAGAGAGAACACCTCTGTGTCCCGGGGTGGGGAGTGGTCATGTCCCCAAGGGATGGGGCTATTTCCAGAAGTGAAACCAAGCAGGGCACAGCCAGGGGCCTGTCGGTCATGTGAAGCCAGACCAGTGTTGTCGGGGTGAGCACCCATGTACCTACCACATGCTGCAAACAGAGGCTGGACCACTTTACCAAGGCTGCCCCCCTTGGGGTGCGGCAGGTAACGCTGGAGGGGGAGCCAGCCCAGGGGACAGCTGTGTAGGTTCTGTGGCCTGAGATGCCAGCATGAAGTGGGGTTCATCCCCACCTTGCCTGCATGACCTTGGGCTCCGTGGCTCCCCCTCTCTTCTGGGGTTCCCTTCTCCAGGTCTACAAGTGCCCTCGGGACGTTGTGCATGTGCAGGCTGGGGATCTGGGCTTGCGAGGGTCTGGGAAGGTTTTCAGAGTCAAAGCTTGGTCTGTGGGCAGTGACCCCAGCTTATGGCCAGGCTTGGAGTCAGCAGTGGATAGTCAGATTCTGAGCCGAAGAGGAGACCCAAGGGCATCTGGAATGATGTGTTAGGAATGAGGGCTGTCACTGGTACCATGACAAGACTTCAAGGCACCTTTTAGAATTCGACACTGTGCCAGACGATCTCAGGCAGAATACATGGCCGAGGCAGTGGACATCGGAGGGGAAACCAGCCTGACTCGGTCAGACCCGGGACTGCAGAGCCGCTGCCTGGCACGGCAACATCCCTTTCCACAGAACTCTCAGGAGAAACTTAACACCCCGTGGCCACCCTCAGAGTGGTGATCGTGGAGCGATTTTGCAGACACGCTGTGTATGTGGCCCAGGTCTCTTCTGTGGACAGATGATTGATGATGTCTTACAGTAAAGGGCATTCTGTGTTGGCAGAGCAGAGTGATGGGTCTCCTCTCTATGCTGATCACCTTTCAAGGGTGATGTTGTAACAGTGTGGGGAGCGAAAGAGAAGCTTGGACAAGAGAAAATCTGTATTCAGAAAGCACAAAGCAAAAAAGGGGGAAAAAAGCACCATAAGTTTCTTTTTCCTTGTTTTTCAAACTCTGGAAGTAAGTTACGAAATCAGTGTCATGGATCACAACCAGGGCCCCGCCCTGCCTCACACAACAGAGAGCAAAGTAGAAGGCAGCAGAATATTCCATCATCACCAGGGACCAGGTTCATGACATTTTTGTTTTAATCATATGTATATACATATATACTCTATATGTATGCGGCCTCTCAGGTGGCGCTAGTGCTAAAGAACCCGCCTATCAATACAAAAGATGTAAGAGACGGGTTCAGTCCCTGGGTTGGGAAGATCCCCTGGAGGAGGGCATGGCAGCCTGCTGAGGTATTCTTGCCTGGAGAATCCCACGGACAGAGAAGCCTGCCAGGTTCACAGTCTACAGGGCTGCAAAGAGTCAGACACGACTGAAGCGGCTAAGCACACATGCATGCATACTATATATGATGTCCTGCTTGTTGATATAAAATATATTTATACTTAATAGATCATGGTCAAAAAAATTTTTGAACCACTGGTTTAAAAGTATCAGGTAAGGGGAGAAAATAAAGAGCACAAAGTTTCAATTAGACAAATTAAACCAAAACAGAAGAATTAAAGTCATGTATTCAAAAGTAAAGACACTTGGTTTTATTTTCTAAAAGCTTCAAAATAGTACAAAGAGGAAAATGTATGAAATTCATGGCAAATGTACAAAAATTCTTTGTTTTTCTGGAAACTGCTGATTGAAACTCTGATCCACTCATATTGACTTTCCTAGCACAAAGAAACGCTGATTTACCTGTCATTTCCGAAATGTCTTTGAACAAATCAAATTTCACGTTGAAACCTGGAGCCTCAAGAAACAGCTAGATAACCAGGAAACATGCATTTCTTGGCTCCCTCCCAAAACCTACAGAAAGGACAGTAAATTAATAAAAAGATATAACCTGAAGGACAGAGAAAATCCAAGAGGCATAGGGTGTTGAAACTGTCATTTTTGGAAGACACAACATGCAGGGACAGTGACGGCTACCTTGGCACAGAAATTGAACACTGAAGTGCCCACAGGGGGAGATGCCAGCCAGACACATTGGCCCCTGCTTCCCAAACAGGCTCAGAAGCTGGAGGCACAGGGTCTGGGAAGGCCACAAAGCGGTAAAGACAGGAGCGCCAGTTGAGTGTCTAAGGAGCCCTGAGACCGTCATCCCCTGATCCTACGCTATACAGACAAGTGGCTGCTCTCCTGCTGCCCTGGCAGGAGACAGGAAGTGTATTCAAAATACAAGAACTAGAAGAGGAACAGGCCCCCATCGGCAACACACACACACACACACACCTTTGGATTCAACTTTTAAATGGGGGCGGGGCAGGGGGGGGCTCGTTTTCTGCCTGCCAAGTTCCCTTCCTTGAGATGCAAACTGTATGCTCAATAGAATCACAGTTCTGAGTTCCACAGTGTTTTTGTTGAAAGACCACCACTGCCATCTGGAGGTGGCAGAAAGGACCCCTGGGAAGGACTTTCAATCGCCCTGGCTCAGGAGTTTGGATTTTATCTGCTTACTCAAAGGTCCCAAACTAGTTCTGAGGCCCAGAACCACAGTTAAGAGATGCTGCTTGGCCTGCAGAGTTTAGAAACCAGTTGCAAACTGCCAGTACTTTAAAGGTAAGAGATTTCACATTTACACATCTGGACTCCTGGCTTCTCTTGAAAAATCCGAGATGCGGTGTCTCTGGGCCGCATTCCAGGCGCCAATGAGGGGCTCTATCCCTTTACATGGGTAGTGAGCTCACCAGGTGTCACTAACACCATTTAACATACGAATGGTGTTTCTGAACCTCCATTAGACTGTCTGCTAGACTCCTACCCTCACTCAAGGTCCTCACCTTAGGCATCTGAGTTTTCCCTTCAGCCCTAAGCAATGCAGAACCCTTAAAAGAACTTCTTAAACAGAAGAGGGTTAGGAGTGGCTGTTTCAGCAGCAGCACAAACGGAGCAAGGAAGGGTGGATGAATGAATGGATACAGAGGGAAGCTACTTGGATTAGTTAGGAAGGCTAGGAAACCACAGCAGTTAAGACAGAGATGAGACCTAAACATGGGACCAGAGGAGGAGGGGCCAAATGTGAGGGTAAAACCAAGGGAATTTGTGTTTAGATCCTCAGTCTTGACTGTGCACCCAGAGGTCTCTGGAAGCCGGAGGCCTCTAGCAGCATCCCCCTTTCTCCCCAAGGCTGAGGGCGGAATCCAAAGCAAAGCAAAGAGAGAGGCTTTCCCAAGGAATCTCTGCTTTGAGGTGCATTTCCTGGGCTATAGTGAACAAGTTGTGGGATGGAACTCATCTCTTAGGAAACTCAAGGAATGCTGTTTTAGACGGCTGCCAGCCCCAAGTGGCTTAGCTCTTGAAGTGGTGCTGGGTTAGTAAAGAACTCCAGGCCTCACGACTCAAAGAGGCCCAATTAGATGACATTTAAAAACACCACATGCTCCCGAGCATATTCTAAAACAGGAACCAAGGGCAGGCAGATTTTTTTTAAAGTAGATTTATGTATTTGCCATGCCTTGTGGGATGTAGGATCTTAGTGCCCGGTCCAGGGATCGACCCTGTGCCCTCTGCGGTGGAAGCATGGAGCCTTAACCACTGGACCACCAGGGAAGTCCCAGCAGGTGCCCTATTCTGAGAAGACAATATGACTTCCCCTTATGTTTTCAAGATAATGTGAACCAAGTACAACTTATTAAGGCATGGAAGCCAGAGGGCAGACACCAAAGAGTTGGCACTTCCCCAACCAGGGATTTAATATCCCTGGTCATGCTGCTCAGCGTGGCCAAAAAACCAAACAGAAACAACAAAAACCCCTTAGAGTCATGACTCAGTAAAAGCCATTCCGGAGCGGTCTGGGACCTGCTCTTGCAGTGTTCCTGTGTTCCAGAACCATCCATCCACCGCAGCACCGGGCTTCCTCTACCTGGCAAGAACAAGGGCCACTGATACAGAAGCTGAGACTTCCCCAAGTAAGCTTCTACCGTGACAAAACTCGACTGTGACAGAATCACAGAGGTGGGTAGAAGAGAAAGGTTTTCCTCTTTTCTAAGTCCTCGAGGACAGGAGAGACTGAGCAGAAGGAATTCCCTGGCGGTCCTAACCATTCCCAGTGGTTAGGCTTTCACTGCCCAGCGCGTGGGCTCAATCCTGGTTCGGAAACCAAGATCCCTCAAGCTGGGCAGCATGACCAAAATATATAAATATATGTAAAACTTAGCAGAAATCACTATTGATAAATGTCCCAGCATATGCCAGCCAGGTGACTTTGCAGATGTTATTCTCTCTCTGATAAATGTTTTCTGCCTCTTCAGTTGTGAAAAAAAAAAAAAAAGATAATACCATCTACTTCACAGGGTTATTGTGAAGATTAAACAGGATAATGTGTAAGTATGAGGAATGTGCAATCTGGTATTCAGTGATTGCTGCTGCTGCTGCTAAGTCACTTCAGTCATGTCCAACTCTGTGCGACCCCATAGACGGCAGCCCACTAGGCTCCTCTGTCCCTGGGATTCAGTGATTACATCTATTCATATTCCAAGTTATTTTTTTTAAAAGGCTAGTAACAATTATATGAGGTTTAAAAGTTTATTTTATAAACATGTCATAACTATATAAATGACAGAAGTGTCACAAATACTATATACAATAACAAGCTATTACAGAAAAATGATGCAAATATGTACATAAGTACTTATGAAGGTAATCATTAAGTCTTCCTAGTCTATGAAAATAAAAAGGAAAAACCATTATTTACACTATCACAAAAGCCATACCTTTTAGGTAAAAAGAAACTCTACTTGATAATAGTAATTTGAAAATTTTAGCACATCTACAACTATTGTTTAATTAAAACTTGATTTTCATTAGCATTTATCATTTAAACCCAGATAAGCTTGGATGGCAAAAAACATCTACTCAGGTACAAAATGAGAACTGCATGATCTACTTCCTGCTCTCAGTTAATGCCTGCAGAACAGACCTGTTTAAGTGTTGTGGGAAAAAACACCTGTCCAGAGGACCAGAGAGGCCGAGGAGGGAACGCCTGGATGCCGTTCACAAGCTCTGTGCAGGGAGCTAGAAGGCCCGGGCTCACAGGCCAGTCCAGGAAGTCCAACTAAACCATGTTTTCACTTGAGTTCATGGGTAAAAACAAGCCGACGCTACCAACACTGTTCATCATACACTGTTGCTGGGAAAAGCATTCACTAGGTGCCCACTTCATACCCACTGGGTACTAGGAACTGTGTTAGGGGCTGAGATAGGGACAAGGCACGTTTCAGCACAGGCTCAGTGTGGGCAGGTGCTGAGGCAAGGCACATACAAGCACTGGGCACTGCCAGGTCATTCTCAACGGCTCTGTGAATGAGCAGTCTTCAGGCAGTCATTAAGTTAAAAAAAATTTTGAACAATAAGTTTTCTTTTTGCCACATGTTTTTGGAGTTCGCGCAGTGATTTGAGTCTGTGCCGTGCATCAGAATGACCTGGGATGCCCAGCAGACATGCTCATGCCAAGCCCCACCCAGAGCTTTCAGACGCAGCATGCGCCTGGCAGTTCTCAAGTGCACTCCCCAAGAATACTTTAAAGGTTGATAAAACAACTGTCAAAGCAACTGTGAATGCAAATGTGGATACTTCCTATTAATAATCAAAAAAAGAAAAGTATAGCTAGTGTAACACGATGTGTATATTTTTGTTATTATAAAACCCATCAAGTGTTACAAAGTAACTTAAGAGTTATCACTAAAAACTTCTGCCCAACACACAGTGGAGCAAAAAAACGGTGCTCTGGCAGTGCCCTCTGTTTGCAGAGGCCTGTCACCTGCCGATACCGTAACAGCAGTCTGCCAGTGCATGTCCATGTACTTCTGTTTTCTGAGGCAGAAAAGTGCCCAAGATTATGAAGGCTTGCTATTAAGAATTTTAAGTCTTTCTTGAATTTGTTAAAATATTGCTTCTGTTTTTTTGCCCACAAGGCATGTGGAATCTTAGCTCCTGGACCAGGCCTCCTCTTCCTTGCATTGGAAAGCCAAGTCTTAACCACTGGACCACCAGGAAGGTCCTGCTATTACTGGTAATATCAACACTAACCAAGGTTTTAACCGGCAGTTCAGTGACTACTGCTACAAACAGAGCAAACCGACAGGGCATGGCAGGCCTGGATCAGAGATGTGGCTTCACTTTTTGCACCTGTAGCAGCAGAAAGGCCACTTACCTGGGCGGCAGTTCTCTCACCTCAGTAAAATGAGGTAACAGTGCCTTGTTCATAGAACTGCGAGTATTAAATGGAGAAAATCATAAGCCATCAGAGAAACATTGTTTAGTGTTCATTTCAAAATCTAGTTTTGTTTGCCCCCCCCCCCCAAAAAAAAACCCCACAAAAAACCTCAATGTATGTATTTTAAAGCTAGAGCTAGAAGTGGTATACACCATTGAAAACCTAATTGGGGGGGGGGGGAAGGAAAGTACACAATTACAAAGCAGTACAGGTTTACAAGGATTTATCATCAAAATACTGTGTTCCTTTAGGCATATCATTTGACCTTTCTGGTTCTCATCTTCCTTGAGAGGTGAAAACAAGGACTATGCGTGTGTTAGAGCATTTCCTATCAAATAAAAATATTACAAGATTATGGACAAAATACTCAAAGTTGAGGTCACACTGATAAAAGCTAAATGGCTACTGGTTAAAAAAAACAAATGGTTAAATCATCCATCTTCGAGTCAGAATTTATTAATAATAAGAAAAGTTCAGGAAAAAAATCAATTAGCAGCGGATCTTAGGCCTATCAAAGCACGGTCATCAAGCGGTCTGGCCTATGCAATTCAGGGCGTCTCAAATAAAACGGCAGTCCGCACCATGCAAAGCAAGTCAAACCATCACTAAGACAGAGAAATATCTAGTGAATACCTACAACCCAAGATTCATAGGATCAAGAGAAGCAACTGTATTTGTATACATAAGCAACTCTACAAGGAGTTTCTTTGTATACACTTAAGCATTGTTGCACTTCATTGGTAGGACTGATTGATGCTGAAGCTGAAGCTCCAATCCTTTGGCCGCCTGATGTGAACTGTCTCACTGGGAAAGACCCCGATGCTGGGAAAAGATTGAAGGCAGGAGGAGAAGGGGACGGCAGAGGATGAGACGGTTGGATGGCATCACCGACTCGATGGACATGCGTTTGAGCAAGCTCCGGGAGTTGGTGATGGACAGGGAGGCCTGGCGTGTTGCAGTCCATGGGGTCGCCAAGAGGCGGACACGACCGAGCCACTGAACTGAACGGAAGCACTGTTGTTCAGTTTCAAATCGCGAGGAGACTCCGGACGTAAGACTTGGGGCATATATTCCAGAAAAGACAGTGACGGGCTTGGGAGGGCTTCAACACGTTACCTGATACTCCCAGAAGCTGGTGCATCCTCGGGTCATCCGGACCGAGGGCACGAACAGGTCAACGCCCACCCAACCACCCACTTCCGCCCTCCGGGCGCTCCGCCGCCATCACTTCTTCAGTCCACAAGCACAGAGGCTTCGGCGGAGGCCCGGGTGGGGGACGTTACGGCGAGAACACGGTCCCCACCCGGCCTCGAGGAGCTCGCGGGCGGGCCACCCCAAATACCGGGGAGGCCGGCGCTCCCGGCTTTTGACAACGACCAGCCAACCCCTCGCCCCGACGACCTCGGCGTTTAAGCACCGTGGTGGCTGTATGGCGGCGCGGCCGAGCCCGGACGGAGACCCCGGCGGACACCGGAGGCGCCGCCCGGGCCGCGGCCGCGGAGGGGCCTGCCGGAGCGGCGCGGCCGGCGCGTTCCGGCGCGCGCGCGCGCCTCAGCCAATCGCGTGCTCGCCCGCCCCCCGCGGCCGCGGCGAGGCTGGCGCTGGGAAGAGGAAGAAGAACATTCGCCCTCCTCCTCCCAGCGCGCGGGCGGCGGCGGCGGCGGCACCGGGGTCACGAACTCTGACCTTTCACTGACAAAAACAATAACAAACCCCTCCTTCCTCGCGACCCCGGCGGCGCCTCCGGGCCCGCCCCCGCCGTCCAGCTCCCTTCTCGTCGTCCCGTCTCTCGCCAGCTGCCCCGCGAGCCTAAGCGGCCCGGGGGCTCCCGCCAAACGCCGACGCCGGGGAGCCGGCCTTCCCCCCGCGCCCTGCCCTCCGCGCCGGGGGCCGACCCGCCGCAGACACGGGACCTGCTTCGAGGCCGCTTTGGCGCCAAATCCTGAGGTAAAAATTGAAGGGGAAAAAAAAAAAAAGGGCCGGGGCGGGCTCGGGCCGGCGGCGGAGGGGGCGGGCCTGGCGCGCGGACATGGAGGCGCCGCGGCGGCGGCGGCGGCTGAACCCGACCCTTTTACCTTTGCCACGGGGCGGTGGCGCCGGCCGCTTTGCATAGTGGGCCGGGCCGCTCCCCTCCCCTCCCCGCCCGCGGCCGGCGAGGCGAGCAGGCTCCCCCTGACCGGCCCGGCCGGCGCGAGGGTGGGGGCGGAGGGGGGACACCGCGGCCCCGCCTCACAGTTGGCCCTCCGCCAGCGCCGCCATTTTGTCCTCGGCGGCGACGGCTCCGGCTGGGCCGGGCTCCCCCTCCTCCTCCTCCTTCTCCTCCATCGCCTGCTCCTCCCAGAGCCCTCCTTCCCTCGCTCCCCGGCTCCTCTCCCCTCCGCTTCCCGCCCGCCGTTGGCGACCGCCGTGGCCCAACCGCCGTTTCTGTTTTTTTTTCCCCCCTGAAGGGGAGGGTTGGAGGAAGGGGAGGAAGGCGGTGTGCGGGTGCGACCTTATGAGTGACAGCTGAGAGGGTCAATTGGCGCCCAGATAGGAGGGCCGGGGCCTCGCGGCCCCGCCCCCTCGGCCTCTGCTGATTGGGCTCTGCTGGCAGGGGGTGGTCCCCGCGCGGCGCGGGAGCCCTTGGCGGGGCGGGAGCAGAGACCCGGGCGCGGCGTGGGGGCCTGGGGGCGGGGCCTGAGGCCTGTGGGCGGGGCGCGGCCGGGGGGCGCGTGGGACGCGCGGGGACGCGGCAGGGGTTGGGGCGCGTCCTCCGCCTGGAGCGCGTCCGGAATGAGTGCTGCTGAACAATAGTAATAAAGGTGATGAAGCATCCTGAACCCAGGGCCGTCGGCTCGTGGGATAGGGCGTTGTGGAAGCGACACTTCTTAGGGCTCCTGCCCGTGTTGTCGGCGCGGCTGCGGGCGAATCCCCTTCCTGAGGCTCAATTTCATCGACCTTAAAATGGGAGGATGGGCGTTCTTACCAGGCCGGACCTCCCTTCTCAGCTCGTGTGAGGTGCTCAACTCAGAAAATGGAGTCCAGGCTACTTTGCAAACCTCGAGTCCTGCAGAAGTATTGTTTTGGTTGAAAATGGAGTGTGGAGCCTCCTGGAGTGGAAAGCTTACGGGTATGGAGGGCTTCAGAGAACAGGGAAATCTGGAGTATTGTCTGTTCATTCGTTGGTTAAATATGTATTCGTTCAGCTCAGGGTCCTGGAATACATTCAGAGAACCAGGTAGACCAGGCCCCTGCTCTCCTAGAATTGGGGCTGGGGGGTGATGTGTTGCAGGCCTGAGAAAACTGCCATTGAGTGGTCAGGGAAGGCCTCTGTGAGAAGGTGATTGAATAGAAGAAACCAAGGAAGGAATAGCGTGAGAGAGAAAAGGGCCAGTGCAGAGCCCCAGGAGGGAGGGCATTTGGTGTGCAGTGAGGCTGGCTGCTAGTTCATTGCTCCATCGGTTTCCCCCTCTACCTCGGAGCTGAAGTCTGAAATATGATAAAGGTAATGGAGAAGAATCATCAGCGAGAGTCAAGGGAAATAAAGCCATGAAATGCATAGCTGTTGAATACATGACTTGGTGGGAAAGCATCAGAAAATCACTTTACTTCCACATTAAAATCCTTTGTCATCCCTTCAATTCCTCAGATACTTGCTGAGCCCCACTGTTACCCAGGTGCTAGATGAGTTAGACATTGGTGGTGTCAAGTATGTGATTGTAATTGCAAACGCCTGCGTTCTGTCCTCTCCCTCTTCCCTCCGTGTATCTCTGTACCTACATACCTACCCACAGATGTTGTAGGCAGAAGCTAGTGTTGGGGTTAACAGTGCCAGGATTTACTAGCCCCGTGACTTCGGTAAGTTTTGTAACTGTTTTGAGCCTCAGTGTCTTCATCTGGACAATGAATAGAACTTTGCTTCTAGAATTCAGGATCAAATGAGTTAAATGTAAATAAGGAGCTTAGAAAAGTGTGTAGTAAATGCTCACTCACAATTGGAGTTATTGTCATGAAGAACTAGCTGTCTGGAAAAGACATTAGATGGTTAAGTGAGGCAAACAGTGACATTTTTAGACAATGTGGTGTAGGGCCAAACACTGGACTAGAACTCTGGGGAACTAATTTTGGCTCTTATGCTTTCAGCTGGTCGCTTGGCATCCAGGCCAAAAGTGTATTTAGAAAGAGAAAGAGTGGGACTCATACTATTAACAAAATTGTGCAGTGCTTTACAATTTATAAAATTTTCTTACAGGCATTATAGTGCTCAAGCCCTACCAGGACATAATGCTTAGAGGTCCTTTTCCTCCTCCCCTATTTTTAAACGTTTCTAAGACTTTTCATCATTTTCTTTCCCTGTATTCCAAGTTCATTGTGCACAAAACACCCCAGCCTGCTTTCAGCTTCCTTGAAGATGTGGCTTACCTTTACCCCAGGCTCTTTCAGATGCTGTTCCCTCCCCCTTAAAACCCTCATTTGCTGTTGCTCGCCGCGCCCGCCCCCTCCCCCGCCTACCCAAGTCCTGCAGATGTCAGCATAAGCCTCACTTCCTTAGGGAGTCCCTGTCTGATCCCCCACACCAGCCTAGATCAACTCCTTTTTCTTTACACTGTGTTGTTTTCCTTTATAACATTTCTCTCTCTGCATAATTACATTCGTAATGTGACCGTTTGACGGATACCTTTACCATCAGTAGGCTTCCCTTTACCTTATGAGAGCAGGAATAATTTTGCGCATCAGTGTGTTTCCAGCACTTAAGCATGGTGGTTCAGTGACTACTTGTTGAGTGATTGGATTGTTGATACTTTTGATATCTCTGATAACTAAGCTGCTGCTCATTACTGGTGTCTTTTTATGTGGGCTTGTTTAGCGGTTAAGAAGCAGTGTCAGCAGTAAAATAAATATTACAGTATTTGGGCGAGTTAGGAAGTGGTTTCTCAGAGTGTGGCAATGTCGGCAGACAGTGTGCATGCATCAGTCGTGTCCAACTTTCTGCGACCCTGTGGACTGTAGCCCACCAGGCTTCTCTGTCCATGGAGTTTTACAGGCAGAATTACTGGAGTGGGTTGTGGTTTTCTATTCCAGGGGCCTCTTCCCTATCCAGGGATTGACCCCACGTCTCTTGTCTCCTGAATTGGCAGGCAGATTCTTTACCCCTGTGCCACCTGGGAAGTCCATAATATGTGTAAGAAACCCAAGAGGAATCCTTTTTTACCCACCTAATGTGTTTGTTTATGGTTTTTTATTTTTTTGAGATAAGAAATAGATAATTGTATCATAAGTAAACTGCATGAAAGTTAATGCGAATGGAACTCTAGTAAACAGCATATATATTCATGCCATTTAGTAGTAAAGCACCAGTGTGGTTTTTCTTGAAATAAAAAATGCTGGTCTTACTCTATCACAGAGGATCAAAGGACAAAGAAGACGACTTAGTGAGCTTGCAGAGAGTTGGGAATTCAGTCTCTGTAGCCATTAATTTAAAATAGTTACCTTTTCAAAGATGAATCATGCAATAGTTATTGAAAATCACATTGTAATTGCTTTACCAACATCACAAGCGGATTTGTCAGATATAGATCAAGCTTCTGCTTAAAAGTCTGGTAAATGGAACATTTTTGTTGACTTATTTTATATAATACAGATTTTGCAAATGTTACAATATTTTTAAAAGTCACCCTTTTATTTAATCACTTATTTTTGGATTTTTTTTTCCGTCCTGTTTAAGAATTTTTTGGTTTTATTTTTCAATCCAGCACTTTTGATTCCTTGAACTCTTTAGGGTAACCAAAGAACTCATAGTTTAGTGGAAAAGCTAAATGTATCTATCTTTATATATATATATATACGTATGATTAAATTATTTGTTGCTTCTGGCAGTTTTATTTACGATGACCTTTAAGTTTTGTTGTCATAAACATGCCTTTCAGAAAGAGGAAAAGCTTTGTGATAACCCCAGTTTGAGGGCTTTTGGGAAGTTTTAGTGATTGTCTCCAAGAAGTCAAGCTACTTCTGTCTCTGGAACTTTTAAGAGGGGAGGCGGGAAGCCAGCACTGAGACTGGGGTCTGGACAGGGGCCTCTTGCTCCCCCGGCTGCGCAGGGAGCACGGCGGGCGCGCCTGTGGCCCCTGCAGCTGTGGCGCTGAGCGCTGGCCCGCGTGTCTTGCTCCCTGAATGTCTCTTCATTTCCAGGGCTCTCTTGGGATTTTTACCCTTGAGTCCTCTTTCTTTCGTGCCGTGTACTCTTTTAGTCCCAGAGCATCTGTGGAGCAGATGCTAGTCCCCCTTAAAGAGTACTGCATGGGAAAAGCCTGGGAAGGATCCGTGCTACGGCTCATCAAGGCTAGTCTCCCACCTGCTGCAAAAGTCCTCTGTCAGAGGTTAGTTTCCTCTTCTCACTTTGTTGCTCATTATGGGGAACTTACTGTAGACTTTTTTCCTCCAGGTATGATTATCACCTTTAACCGAATCTGTCACGCATTGACAAGATAGGCTCTTCCTTACCTGTTGGAGTTTCTTTTGCCTCAGCATACTCGGCCTAGGGGCTTAGATTCTCTGTGTGACTGTCCCACCCTGCCCATCTCTCCCCATAGCCCTTGTCAGGGACAGCTGCTTCCTGCTTTCCATCCTTTCTTCAGGTATCCTGAGTGTAAGCAGCAGGGACTCTGTACCCAAAGGCAAGTCTCCCTGGGAACACTTAGCTAGTATAGCCACAGTGATGGTGGGGGAGTGGATAGAGGACTTGAAAGCCCAGATTAGGTCATTGGCGCTGGACACTCTTAGGGGACAGAAAGAGCAGCTTTCTACCCCAGCATCTGGGGTCTGGGAGCAGAGAGGGGGTGGGAGGGGGATTAGGATGGGAAAGGAAAAGACTGCTTCAGATACTCAAGTATCTTTCTTCTGTGGGTAATCAGAAAGATACTTGAGTATCTGAAGCAGTCTTTCCTTTCCCATCCTAATCCCCTCCCACCCCTCTCTGCTCCCAGACCCCAGATGCTGGGGTAGAAAGCTGCCCATTCTGTCCCCTAAGAGTGTCCAGCGCCAATGACCTAATCTGGGCTTTCCAGTGGTCATGTAAGAATGTAAGAGTTGGACTATAAAGAAAGCTGAGTGCTGAAGAATTGATGCTTTTGAACTGTGGTGTGGCAGAAGACTCTTGAGAGTCCCCTGGACTGCAAGGAGATCCAACCAGTCCATTCTGAAGGGGATTAGCCCTGGGATTTCTTTGGAAGGAATGATGCTAAAGCTGAAACTCCAGTACTTTGGCCACCTCATGCCAAGAGTTGACTCATTGGAGAAGACTCTGACCCTGGGAGGGACTGGGGGCAAGAGGAGAAGGGGACGACAGAGGATGAGATGGCTGAATGGCATCACTGACTCGATGGATGTGAGTCTCAGTGACCTCCGGGAGTTGGTGATGGACAGGGAGGCCTGGCGTGCTGTGGTTCATGGGGTCGCAAAGAGTCGGACACGACTGAGCGACTGATCTGATCTGATCTCCTAGGTTGATTAGGTGAATAAGCCTAGAATTATTGAAAAATCACCTTTTACCAAGGTTAAAAGCAGATGTCTCAAAGTGCATGTCAGCCTTTTGCTGAAAAGAATATGTTTATCAGTTCAGTCGCTCAGTCATGTCTGACTCTTTGCGACCCCATGGACTGCAGCACACCAGGCCTCCCTGTCCATCACCAACTACCAACTCCCAGAGTTTACTCAAACTCATGTCCATTCAGTCAGTGATGCCATCCAACCATCTCATCCTCTGTCATCCCCTTCTCCTCCCGCCTTCAATCTTTCCCAGCATCAGGGTCTTTTCAAATGAGTCAGTTTTCACATCAGGTAGCCAAAGTATTGGAGTTTCAGCTTCAGCATCAGTCCTTCCAATGAATACATCTCTTTTAGGATGGACTGGTTGGATCTCCTTGCAGTCCAAGGGACTCTCAAGAAACTTCTCCAACACCACAGTTCAAAAGCATCAATTCTTCTGCGCTCAGCTTTCTTTAGGGTCCAACTCTCACATCCATACATGACCACTGGAAAAACCATAGCCTTGACTAGATGGAGCTTTGTTGGCAAAGTAACGTCTCTGCTTTTTAACATGCTGTCTAGGTTGGTCATAACTTTTATTCCAAGGAGTAAGCGTCTTTTAATTTCATGGCTGCAGTCACCATCTGCAATGATTTTGGAGCCCCCCCCCCAAAATAGTCTCTCACTGTTTCCACTGTTTCCCCATCTATTTGCCATGAAGTGGTGGGACCAGATGCCATGATCTTCGTTTTCTAAATGTTGAGCTTTAAGCCAACTTTTTCACTCTCCTCTCTCACTTTCATCAAGAGGCTCTTTAGACCCTCTTCACTTTCTGTCATAAGGGTTGTGTCATCTGCACGTCTGAGGTTATTGATATTTTTTCTGGCAATCTTGATTCCAGCTTGTGCTTCATCCTGCCCAGCATTTCTCATGATATACTCTGCATATAAGTGAAATAAGGAAGATAACAATATACAGCCTTGACGTACCCCTTTCCCTATTTGGAACCAGTCTGTTGTTCTATGTCCAGTTCTAATGGTTGCTTCTTGACCTGCATACAGATGTCTCAGGAGGTAGGTCAGGTGGTCTGGTATTCCCATCTCTTTCAGAAATTTCCACAGTTTGTTGTGATCCACACAGTCAAAGACTTTACAGTACAGACTTTTTAAAACTTAGTTTTTTTAAGAATTTATTATTTTTGGATGCACTGAGTCTTTGTTACTGTGCGTGGGCTTTCTCTAATTACAGCAAGGTCAGGGCTACTCCAGGGTGTGTGGCCTTTTCCTCGCAGCGGCTCTCTTGCTGGGGAGCGCGGGCTCTAGGCGCACAGGCTTCAGTACTTGCAGCTACCAGGCACTAGAGCGCTGGCTCAGTAGTTGGGGCACTTGGCTTGTTGCCGCACAGCATGTGGGATCTTCCGATACTCAGGATCAAACCCGTGTCTGCTGCACTGGCAGGCAGAGTCTCAACACTGGCCATCAGGGAAGTTCTAAATTTATAACTTGTCTCTTTTCTGAAGAGATAAAAGATAGTTTTTTAAAGTAGGAAAATTTTCAAGTGAAGAAAAGATAGCATTGCATCAGAAGGCACATACGGATCTTCCTTGATTTATGATGGGGTTATTCATAAGTTGAAAATATACATTAAAATGCACTTGATACACCTGATCTACCAAAGACTGAAGCTTAGCCTTGTTTACCTTAAATATACTCAGAACACTGACTTAACCTGCAGTTGGGCAAAATCGTGTAGTGTAAGTCTATTTTATAATTACTGAACATCTCCAGTAATTCATTGACTACTATGTTGAAAGTGAGAAACAGAATAATTTTAGCAGTTTAATTGTTTAACAGTGATGATTGTGACCGTAGATCATGTGACTGACGGGAGGTAGCTGCCACTGCCTGGCTCCATGAGAGGATCGTGAGTGTCTCCTGCTAGCCTGGGAGGAGTTCAGGATTCACAAACAGAAGTGCAGTTTCTACTGAATGCATATCCGTTTCACACCATGGTAAAGTTGGGAAATCATAAGTTATACCACCTTAAGCTGGGGACCTTCTGTGCAGGAATGCTCAGAGGAACGCCAGTCATTAGCACTCCAAACTAGAAATAATCTAAATGCTCATCGGCTGTAGAATGGATAAGTAAATAGTGCCACAGTCATGTGCTGGAACACTGCACAGAAGTGAAAAGGCACTCGCTACTCATGGTTATCACAACTACGAGCAGAGGAGCCAGACCCAGGAAAAGTATACTAACATACAGCTGAGAAACAAGCAGAAGGGATCCCTGAGTGTGGAAGGCAGCACAGCAGGGGAGAAGTGGCTCTGAGGGGCGTGGGGGGGCCTTTCAGGTGCCCGTGGTGCTCTGAGGGGGTGTGGTTTGTGTGTTTGTGTTCACTGAGTGAAAATGCATGGAGCTGTTTCATTATGATTTGTGTGCAGTTCTGTATCTGCATGTTAGGTTTCAGTAGAAAAATTTTTACGTTAAAGATTGTAAAATTATCCTTGCTATTTTAATCAGTATGATTATTATGTCGGTAAAATTTATAAGGGAAAAGTGTGTTCAAGTTCCAAAGGAACTGTCGTGTTGCTTTCTGGGAGGAGCTAGGTCAGAAATTTCTGTAATGCTGAAACATCAATCACATATTTAGGAGTTAGTGTTAGTCGCTCAGTCGTGCCCGACTCTCCGCGACCCCATGGACTGCAGCCCACCAGGCTCCTCTGTCCATGAGGTTTTCCAGGCAAGGATACTGGAGTGTGTTGCCATTTCCTTCTCCTGGGGATGTTCCCAACCCAGGGATCAAACCTGGGTCTCCTGCACTGCAGGCAGATTCTTTACTGACTGAGCTACAAGGGAAGCCCTATTTAGGACTTAGTGGTTATATAAATAAGTTACTAAAGACCTAGCACACTGATGTAAGCCATTTGTTCCTTTGGATGATTAGCTGGTCTCCTGTCACTCTTTATAATTCTCTTCTGTTGACTTCGTCTTTCAGGAAACTATTTTGAAGGGCAGTCTGCTGCAGAGGTAAGGCTGTGGTTTTAGAGTCAGAGAAGCCTGAGTTAGAACCCCAGGTACATTTTTTCCAGCCAGGTGGCTTGGAACAAGTTGACTAAACTAGGTCTCCTTTTTTTCCCCGTCTGCATTGGTGGAGCTAATAATGTTGCACCTACTCAGAAGGAATGGATTCCTCAGTAGGAATGCACCTACTCAGTAGGAAATGCTGCCTACTGTGACTTCACTTTCACTTTCATGTCTTGAAGGAAATGGCAACCCAGTCCAGTACTCTTGCCTGGAAAATCCCATGGACGGAGAAGCCTGATGGGCTGCAGTCCATGGGGTTGCGAAGAGTCAGACACGACTGAGGACTTCACCTTCACTTTTCACTTTCATGCATTGGAGAAGGAAATGGCAACCCACTCCAGTGTTCTTGCCTGGAGAATCCCAGGGATGGGGGAGCATGGTGGGCTGCCGTCTATGGGGTCGCTGAGGGTCGGACACAACTGAGCGACTTCACTGTCACTTTTCACTTTCTTGCATTGGAGAAGGAAATGACACCCCACTCCAGTACTCTTGCCTGGAAAATCCCATGGAAGGAGGAGCCTGGTGGGCTGCAGTCCATGGGGTCGCTGACGGTCGGACACAACTGAGCGATTTCACTTTCACTTTTCACTTTCTTGCATTGGAGAAGGAAATGGCAACCCACTCCAGTGTTCTTGCCTGGAGAATCCCAGGGATGGGGGAGCCTGGTGGGCTGCCGTCTATGGGGTCACACAGAGTCAGACACGACTGAAGCGACTTAGCAGCACCAGCAGCAGTGATACCAGGCCCATTGTAGGTGCTCCGAAAAGCTGTCCTGCTTTCCTCCTGTCTCTTGCTGGGCCACACTCATAAACAGGGGGCATGTGTTTGGTCCTTGCTGTTGGGCCCTTGGTAAACTGAGGAGAGCCCCTGCAGTGAGCAGTGGCGTCTCAGGACAGGTCTTCACATGGAGACCTGCAGCATTGCTCTGGTCGCTAGGACTCCACAGAGATGAGAGCCGCTCCTCTTCCCCTCTTGTCCCTGCTCACCCGCCCCCACGCACCTCCGCTGTCCTTTCCTGGACCCCAGACTTGTAACAGGGAAGAAGCAAGTTTCCTGTGGGCACAGCAAATCACCTGGCCCCAAAGCTAAGTCATCTCTGAGTCTCTCCAACGACAGGCTGTGTGCCTCATCTCGGCCCTGCTGGTGCCTTCGTAGCATCTTCCGTGCCGATGGGCACTCACCGAATCTGTCACTTGATCTGTTCCTTGCCTTCAGGTCGGTCTGTGATTTCACGTCTTGAGCTGTGTATCTCTTTATTTTTTAAGTTCTCAGGTGTTTTGTATTTTTGTTTTTATTTTCTCAGTACAAAGAGACTTCTGACAGTCATGGCATAATACTGCGTACACTGAATACCTCGCCGCCTGACTAGACGTTCTGTTGTTGTTGTTCAGTCACTCAGTCGTGTCTGACTCCTGCGACCCCATGGACTGTATAGCCCATCAGGCTCCTCTGCCCCCGGAATCCCCAGGCAAGAAGTTCTATACGCAGTAGTATTTTGCAAGTAGTTGTTGGTGTTGGTTTATTTTCAAATGTTTGTGAGATTTATCCTAATTCAGCCCTTTCATTTCTCAGATGTGCAGTTTAATAGAGTGAATTATAAATATTGTATGAGCATATAATAAACATGGTGACAATATACAGCCTTGACGTACTCCTTTTCCTATTTGGAACCAGTCTGTTGTTCCAT
Organism: Tragelaphus eurycerus; assembly: GCA_935064755.1. NCBI lineage: Eukaryota > Metazoa > Chordata > Mammalia > Artiodactyla > Bovidae > Tragelaphus > Tragelaphus eurycerus. The sequence goes on along the minus strand of CAKXYN010000001.1, from coordinate 75,669,330 downwards.
GACCAGTTCTAACTGTTGCTTCCTGACCTGCATACAGATTTCTCAAGAGGCAGATCAGGTGGTCTGGTATTCCCATCTCTCTCAGAATTTTCCAGGGTTTATTGTGATCTACACAGTCAAAGGCTTTGGCATAGTCAATAAAGCAGAAATAGATGTTTTTCTGGAACTCTCTTGCTTTTTTGATAATGCAGCGGATGTTGGCAATTTGATCTCTAGTTCCTCTGCCTTTTCTAAATCCAGCTTGAACATCAGGAAGTTCACGGTTCACATATTGCTGAAGCCTGGCTTGGAGAATTTTGAGCATTACTTTACTAGCGTGAGAGATGAGTGCAATTGTGCGGTAGTTTGAGCACTCTTTGGCATTGCCTTTCTTTGGGATTGGGATGAAAACTGACCTTTTCCAATCTTGTGGCCACTGCTGAGTTTTCCAAATTTGCTGGCATATTGAGTGCAGCACTTTCACAGCATCATCTTTCAGGATTTGGAATAGCTCCACTGGAATTCCATCACCTCCACTAGCTTTGTTCCTAGTGATGCTTTCTAAGGCCCACTTGACTTCACATTCCAAGATGTCTGGCTCTAGGTCAGTGATCACACCATCATGATTATCTAGGTCGTGAAGCTCTTTTTTGTACAGTTCTTCTGTGTATTCTTGCCACCTCTTCTTAATATCTTCTGCTTCCGTTAGGTCCACACCATTTCTGTCCTTTATCGAGCCCATCTTTGCATGAAATGTTCCTTTGGTATCTCTGATTTTCTTAAATAGATCCTTAGTCTTTCCCATTCTGTTGTTTTCCTCTATTTCTTTGCATTGATCGCTGAAGAAGGCTTTCTTATCTCTCCTTGCTATTCTTTGGAACTCTGCATTCAGATGTTTATATCTTTCCTTTTCTCCTTTGCTTTTCGCTTCTCTTCTTTTTGCAGCTATTTGCAAGGCCTCCCCAGACAGCCATTTTGCTTTTTTGCATTTCTTTTCCATGGGGATGGTCTTGATCCCTGTCTCCTGTACAATGTCACGAACCTCCATCCATAGTTCATCAGGCACTCTATCTATCAGATCTAGGCCCTTAAATCTATTTCTCACTTCCACTGTATAATCATAAGGGATTTGATTTAGGTCATACCTGAATGGTCTAGTGGTTTTCCCTACTTTCTTCAATTTCAGTCTGAATTTGGCAATAAGGAGTTCATGGTCTGAGCCACAGTCAGCTCCTGGTCTTGTTTTTGCTGATTGGATAGAGCTTCTGCATCTTTGGCTGCAAAGAATATAATCGATCTGATTTCGGTGTTGACCATCTGGTGATGTCCATGTATAAAGTCTTCTCTTGTGTTGTTGGAAGAGGGTATTTGCTATGACCAGTGCATTTTCTTGGCAAAACTCTGTTAGTCTTTGCCCTGCTTCATTCCGTGTTCCAAGGCCAAATTTGCCTGTTACTCCAGGTGTTTCTTGACTTCCTACTTTTGCATTCCAGTCCCCTATAATGAAAAGGACATCTTTTTTGGGTGTTAGTTCTAAAAGGTCTTGTAGGTCTTCATAGAACCGTTCAACTTCAGCTTCTTCAGCATTACTGGTTGGGGCATAGACTTGGATTACTGTGACATTGAATGGTTTGCCTTGGAAACGAACAGAGATCATTCTGTCGTTTTTGAGATTGCATCCAAGTACTGCATTTTGGACTCTTTTGTTGACCATGATGGCCACTCCATTTCTTCTGAGGGATTCCTGCCCACAGTAGTAGATATAATGGTCCTCTGAGTTAAATTCACCCATTCCAGTCCATTTTAGTTCGCTAATTCCTAGAATGTCAACATTTACTCTTGCCATCTCTTGTTTGACCACTTCCAATTTGCCTTGATTCATGGACCTGACATTCCAGGTTCCTATGCAATATTGTTCTTTACAGCATCGGACTTTACTTCTATCACCGGACACATCTACAGCTGGGTATTCTTTCTGCTTTGGTTCCATCCCTTCATTCTTTGTGGAGTTATTTCTCCACTGATCTCCAGTAGCATATCGGGCCCCTACTGACCTGGGGAGTTTCTCTTTCAGTATCCTATCATTTTGCCTTTTCATACTGTTCATGGGGTTCTCAAGGCAAGAATACTGAAGTGGTTTGCCATTCCCTTCTCCAGCGGACCACACCCTGTCAGATCTCTCCACCATGACCCGCCCATCCTGGGTTGCCCCACGGGCATGGCTTAGTTTCATTGAGTTAGACAAGGCTGTGGTCCTGGTGTGATTATATTGACTAGTTTTCTGTGAGTATGGTTTTAGTGTATTTGCCCTCTGATGCCCTCTTGCAAGACCTACCGTCTTACTTGGGTTTCTCTTACCTTGGGCGTGGGGTATCTCTTCCCGGCTGCTCCAGCAAAGCACAGCCATCGCACCTTACCTTTGATGAGGGGTTTCTCCTCACCGCCGCCCTTCCTGATCTCGGTCGTGGGGTAGTTCCTCTCGGCCGTGCTTAGTGCGCCAGTCCTCACCGCCGTCCTTCCAACCGGTCCATTCTGAAGGAGATCAGACCTGGGATTTCTTTGGAGGGAATGATGCTCAAGCTGAAACTCCAGTATTTTGGCCACCTCATGCGAAGAGTTGACTCATTGGAGAAGACTCTGATGCTGGGAGGGATTGGGGGCAGGAGGAGAAGGGGACGACAGAGGATGAGATGGCTGGATGGCATCACTGACTCGATGAATGTGAGTCTGAGTGACCTCCGAGAGCTGGTGATGGATAGGGAGGCCTGGCGTGCTGCAGTTCATGGGGTCGCAAAGAGTCGGACACGACTGAGCGACTGATCTGATCTGATCTGATGAGCATATAATACATATACATATATAGTTAAATTTCATGTGGCTCTTATGTCAAAATAAGGGGCCTATCCCCGATTATAATGTGCATTTGAATACAGTTTGTCGCTGCTTCCTTGTGGCTTTGGGATTGGTGCTAGCAGTGGCGCCGTGCATGCACACCTGCTGTGTGCCTGGCACAGTGCCAGACAGGCCCTTTATATGTGTGTTAAGACCTGTGCTTCATGATAATCTCATGTGGTCCAGTATTAGAGACCAGCTTCGAAGCCTGCCAGGGCCTCTGAACCCATATATTTGTTTAGATGAGGAAATACCAAGGCAGTAAATCTTTACTGTTATGGAACTTTGGGCCACGTACTGTATAAATAAGGATGATGTGAATCAGTTCTTTGTGAAGGGGAAGGCAGGCTCACCCATTCCTGTCAGCGAAGACAGAGTTTCCTTGTCCCACGACGTGTTTATTGTCATTTGAGACATGGCCTCTCAGCCTGCCCCTGGGGAGAGCACGGCCGGGCCGTTCTCCAGCTCCCTGGGATTTGGGTGTTCCCAGGCTGAGCCCCGCTCTCACTGCAGTGAGGTCTGCAGCCCCCCACTGAAAGCAAAGACACCCTGGTTGCAAAGTTCAGTCAGCTGGATGCTTTTTGTAAATCTGGAAGAGTTGGTTAAAGTCACCATTGAGTCCTCTTTGTTGTTGTTAAGAGTGATACTGATCTAAGTTCCTGAAGGAGTTTGTGTTCTAAAACCTCCTGCCACAGAAGGCCAAGCAATGGTAGTTTTACTTCTGCCCTTCTGTGGTCTCTAGGATAGTATTATGTGCTGCGCCCTGTTGGCGTTTGTGTGCTGCAAAGACTTGCTAGTTCAGGTGAAGACTGTATCCCTAGTCTTTGTTGCCACCACTTTTTAACTGGCCTTCCGTAGACCGTTTTCTGTCACCTCCTCACTGTCCCCTGAAGGATTTTTTTTTTTTTTTGAAAGAGCCAGATATGAGCACTTCGTTTCTCTGCCACACCTCTGGCAGCTCTCGTCGTCTTCAGTGTCCGCCTGTCTTCTTGGCTGCTCCAGCCGTGTCCCCCAGGTTGCCTGCTGGCCCTCGACCCTGCCGTTCTCCTCTGGTCTGCCGGTCTGTCTGAGCTCTGCTTAGGACTCTCTCCCACGCGCCCTGTGTTCGTTCGCTCCATTCCACTTCCCTTCAAGACCAGTCCTCTTGGCTTCTCTCCTGTGAAACTGTCATCGCTTCTTCCTTCGGACTGTAGCATTTACCTTGCTCAGGTCTTACTGATTTCCTTCATAAGTTCTTCAAGGACAAAGACTTTCTCCTTTGTTTCTTGTTACTCATGCTCAGCAGTAAGCTTGTTGCCTAGTTATTTTAAAAGGATGGATGGTAGTTGAACTTGGTTAGTTTAAAACCACCATAGGAAAGTATTCCATAGTAGGTAAGTTTTATTGTTGTTTAACTTAGCGTATGTGGTTTTCTGCTCTTTGGTTAATTAGGAAAGGGGAGGTGCGGTGCTCCAGGGTTAGAAGCCGAGTGGGTGAGCGCCAGCCTTTGAAGCCCTGTGCTTCTGAACTGAGAGCGGCGTTAGTGTCCTGCCCACGGTGCTGGTGAGTGCTGGCTGCAGTGCCCACGCAGCGAGTGTCAGTTACTTCAGCATGGCGCTGCTTCGCTCTGCCAGCAAGCCTGTTGTCAAGGGCTTTGTCTAGTTTGTAGTATCTAAACAGTAGGGTTTTCTGTTTTGTTTTTCAGATTTCAAATGCAGAATTATGTTGTACTAGCAAATATGGCTTTTCAAACTACATGTGGACATAACCCACCATTCCCCAGAGCTGCTGTTTATTGAAAGATGCCCCCTAATTGATAACCATCTCCCAATACCCTCTGCAGGGCTCTGCCCGTCCCTGTGTCCCAGGGGCCACCCGTGGCTGGGGTAGCCAGGAACACAAGCCCTGAGGGGAGCCTGACCCCTGACATTGCCTTTTTTCCCTAGGGCATTTAAGGTAAAGGTTCCCCCTCACTTCCTGATGTCACTAGAGGATGCTGCTTTACTTACTTCTCACTACACTGTGATGCCTTCGAGAAGCAGCCTCTGTCTTCTTTGGTTTATACCTGAGGATAAGATACGATTTGCAGCTTGACATGTTTTTTCAAATATGATGAAATGGAATATGCTTTAAAAAATTTCTCTCTCTCCTACCTGGTCTCACTGGATTTAAATCAGTGTTGGAAGCACTTTTCATAGTTTTAGTCTCTCTCATATTCTGTTAGTCTCTGCTTGCTTTTCCAGAGGTGCACATTCGTCCTTGTTCATTTGTAAGCACTTCCTAAGCTGCTGTTGGTGATGCCTGTAGCTTCTTTGGTGGCAGAAAATTAACAGATCAAGAATTTTAAGACATGGAGTATTGGGGTGGCCAAAAAGTTTATTCCAATTTTTCCATAGCACTTTACGGGAAAAACTCAAACGAACTTTTTGGTCAATATATAAAGGAAGGTTGTTGCTTTGGGTATTGAGTGTTTGCTATAGACCAAGAGGTTGGCATGGAAGGGAGAGCTAGGGGAGGGGTGCCTGCCCCAGCAGAGAGCAAGGCTGAGCTGTAAAGGGTAGTGTCCGATGATGAGTAGACAGGAATGAGGACAGCTGTGCGGTAGAGCAGAGACCCGCGAATTACATCCTCAGGGAAGCTCGAGGTGTCGCTGCATATGAGTGAGGAAAGCTTAGATTGTTCCATGAATGGGGTTGGAAACTGATCATCTGTATTTGAAGAAAATTCACTGGGCCCTTTGTCTGCCTCTGATTCAAGAGTTAATTTGAAGATGGATTGAGAGCTTAAATGTGAGAGATGTAAACATATTAAAATTAGGCTTGTGATTTTGGGGTAGGACAGAATTTTCATAAATAAAGGTACAAACTGTAAAGAAAAAAAAAATCAGCCTTACGAAACTTAAGAACTTCGTTCATCGAAAGACACCATGAAGAAAGCAAGCAGATGAGCTGAAGAGTAGAAGATATTTATCATTTATATAATCAACAGAGGATTAATATGCAGAATGGTTAGCTTTTCTGAACTTAACAGCTAACTGCTACTTCTCTGAGATCTAATGTCCGTAATCACCAGTCATTAGCAGTATCTTGGGACCCCCTGAGCCTAATTTGAGGTTGGTGAGTCCTGCAAATTTAGTGTTAAAGTGAGTCACTGCAGAAAGGTTTCTGAGTTACTATCAGACAGTCACCTGTAAAATCCTTTTTACCTCATATCCCGGAGGGTCAAGCACCTGTTTTAGGGAAACCTGGTAGAAAGGTATGCCTTTCTAATACTTTATTTTCTCTACTCTAATACTCAATGGTATTTCCCTAACACTGTTTTTTAATACTCAAGTTCATGTACTTCTTGCATCAAAATGCAGTTGACAGCAACACAAACGCTAGTAACACCTCAGAGAGCAACAGTCACAGCTGCGTGCTTGGACTTCATTTCTTAATGTAGTGTATCTGTTTGCTGTCTTTATCCATCTGATTCCTTAGAGAGCTCTTATTTATGGTTTTGAGGAAAAAAGATTAGAGCTCTAGACTTTCCACATACAGCAGTGGTGTTCTTACCAAGTTGATTTCTGGTACGTGTGAAGTCATTATTTTTTCCTCTGTCTCTTATTATTTGGAACCAGACTGTAATAGGGGAAGAGACAAGAGTGTTTCTCAAAGCTTTTTCTTGTAGAAACAAAGAAGAGTAAACAAATGTTAAAATCCTTGGCTGATTATTAAAAGAATAAACAATTGGAAACACTTCTTCCCTCGTCTTGGACCTGATCTTGTTCTGTGAAGACGATCCACTGAGACTGGTGACCTGGGGTCATTGTCAAGGTCGGTGTAATACCTGCTCTTACAGGACAGTGATTCTTGAAGTCAGGGGCCATTCTTCTCTTTGTCTGTCATGGTTTCATTCTCCATTTCTCTCTCATTTTGGTAATTAAATAATCTGAATTATTTTAGGGGAGTTAGGGGATAATAGAAATGGTGGCTGTCTAATTGTGGATGGAATAATATAGAAGGTTACCAGGGTGAAAAAGTTCTGTAAACATCAGTGCTTATAGTAACACTTTAGGTGAGAAGTTTGGAAGGTGTTCTGTAAAGTTGAATTTCAGAATATTCAGTGCCTGAGGAGTGGCCAGGCACAGGGACTCAATGGGACCGTATAGATTTTATGTGTGAATGCTGAGAGTAAGTCACACAAGAGCTTTAAATTCCTGTTAACCATGCATCTGTGCAGTCAGTAATGAAGTTTGTCTTGTCCAGAAAGTGGGTCCAAAGTGGAGTCCCTTTATCCTAGGTTCACTGTGGCAGAGTTACTGGAAAGGGTTTAGGGACTACTCAGGGTTTCCTTGATGGTCCAGAGGGTAAAGAATCCACCTGCAGGGCAAGAGGTCCCCTGGAGAAGGGAATGGCTACTCACTCCAGTATTCTGGCCTGGAGAATCCCATGGATAGAGGAGCCTGGTGGGCTATAGTCCGTGGGGTTGCAAAGAGTCGGACACGACTGGGCGACCAACATGTAGAGACCCCTCGGGAGCATTGCTGCATGACCGGAAGAGACCAGGGGCCCGTGTCATCAAGGTGCCTGCACTCCAGTGCTCCTGACCCAGGAGACCAGCATTGTGTTGGCTCTTTAGATGATCTTGCTCAATTTTGAGGCAAATGATGGCATAATTTTTCTAGTAACATAAAGCTGAATTATTTGTGTTTCTAATTTAATGAGGACTTAAAAATATACATTGATAAATTGATGGGTACCGTGTTCTTAGCCCCCTTCAGTCATGTCGTCTCCTTACTGCTTTTGTTACTGTTTGCTTTTTCACTCCTGAGTGAGGTGTGTTAGCACCCGCAGGGCTCTGCTCCTTGCTTGGTCACTAGTAACGGAAGCATAGTTGCTGACAGCAGTCTAGTGCTCTGTCTGGAAGTCGACCTTAACAGCTTTCTCAGGTAGCCACCTTCACATTCAGCGCGCTGTGACATGGGGCCATCCAAATAGATGGTGGTAGTTCCCACCTGCCTGAGAGGTGAACCAGGCTGTTACAACCCAAGAGACCTGGTAAAGCTCCAGATCCATTTTTGCGTTTACCAGGGGGAGTCTTGTCCCCAAACTGAAGTGTTTGTACTAATCAGTATTGGTACCTGTGACTAAAGAAGCTGGATAGCTTGTGGTCTGAGGACAAAATCCGCGCCAGATGGTACCAAAGGAGAATTTTATTACTGATGTTTTTCAAGGAGGCTGGTTTCTGCCCACCTGATGGAAGTCGCTGCATCTTTCCAAACAGGTTCTCTAATGGTCTTGCTTCACCATGGCTACAAATGCGGAGGGGCTGGTGCAGCACAGAGTGGGGACCCGGCAGGTGGCTGAGGTGAGTGACGGCGGCTGGCTTGCCAGCTGGCACTCTTGCTCTTACAGCAAAAGTACATCAGTGTGCGCCGCCCTTTAAAATGGTCCCGATGAAGTTAGCGTGCGGTCCAAATCCAGAGCAGGATGCTGCCTTGGAAGACAAGTTAAAACCACAAGAACGTTGACTCTTCAAGTTCCTTTGCATGAATAGGGTGGCCTTACTGCATACAGTAAGGTGACTTTAAAGATTTTACCTTGAACAAAAGTTCAAAGAGTTTGATGCTTGCCATGCTTGTGAAAGTATAATTTCAAGTCCCCGGCTCTTAGTTTCTTGCACATTTGATACTCTTAATACCGTGTGTGGTGGGGAGTGGATTCTGTGCAGTCCACAGTCATTGTTGACCTTCTTCCCTGTCCTGGGAGTTTTGCTAAGTGGCTCGGTAGTAATGAATCCGCTGCCAGTGCAGGAGACTCCTGGGTCGGGAAGATCCCTGGGGAAGGAAATGACAACCCACTCCAGTATTCTTGCCTGGGAAATGCCATGGACAGAGGAGCATGGGTGAGGTACAGGCCATGGGGTCACAAAGAGTTGGACGCGACTTGGCAACTAAACAACAAGAAATATGGAGGTGAATAAGCCATTGGTCATACCTTTAGTGTTCTTGGGGTCTGGTTAAGGAGTAATCATAAAATGGCGAGACGTAGAACTCCACGAGTGGAGGGTAGTCCTGGAGTCTGTCTTGCACTGCGAGTAATCATTTGTTAGGCCCCAGAAGGCAGGGTTGGAACCTGGCAGGTCTGATGGGGCTTCTTAAGTCAGAAACCTGTGCAAAGACACGGTGGAGACATGAAGAAGTCCCTCAGTCTAGGCAGGCAGCCCGAGGTGTCCAGGAGCGAAGTAGGGCCAGATCGTCTCCCTCTGTGCCAGCCCTCCACAAGGGCTTCAGTCCTCAGCAACCTTCTGAGCTTGATACGATCGCTGAAAGTGAAGATGAGGAAACCAAGGCTCAAAGAAGCAATCGGCCAGGGGCACGCTGACCCTGTTGTGTTTCACGTCTTCCAAAGCTCCTCGTGTAAAGCATGCTTCGTGCTGCAAATAGGAGCCATTAGAAGGATTCACAGTTGTGTTTTGAGCCACTAATCATATTCCTAGAGTGAAGAAGCAGGTTTACCAAAGAATGGACATTTAAAGGAAGGATTTTTTAAAATAAAAAATAAGTACACACATGCCAGCTTAAATCAGTAAAAATGGTGAGCAGATTTTTCGATAAACCATTAATTTTAAGGCGACAGTATAATCATCCCTCTCACCCAGCAAATCATCAGTTCAGTTCAGTCGCTCAGTCATGTCCGACTCTTGGTGACCCCATGGACTGCAGCACAACAGGCTTCCCTGCCCATCATCCACTCTCAGAGCTTGCTCAAACTCATGTCCATCAAGTCCATGATGCCATCCAACCATCTCATCCTTTGTCGCCCCCTTCTCCTGCCTTCAACCTTTCCCAGCATCAGGGTCTTTTCTAATGAGGTGGCTTTTACATCAGGTGGCCAAAGTATTGGAGCTTCAGCAAATCATGATTAAGTCATGTCTTTAACCATCAACAAATCGTGGTTGAAGATGAAAACAGACAGATTTCACAGATTTTTCAGTATATTTTTTAAAGAGCTACAGAGCTGTGAAAACATTAGGGTTAAAATGCTTGTGTTTATTTGTTGCATTAGTTTGTGATAGGAACAGTTATCTTGAAAATCATTATTGGCTTTTCAAATGTTTAGGGTTATTTTGCTTTTAATACAGTTTCCAGCTGACAGACTTGGAGACTAGTATATGGATCACTGCCTTAAGAAGTCATCATTACGTCTTACGGGTTTATTTAGTTACATATAGTACTGACCTATAGTAACTTAAAGGATAATATAAGCTTTGAGTATGTATTCAGAAAATTTACTAGCTGAAATTTTCTGTCAGATGCCTTATTTCCATGAGGAAATGGAATTTCGTGTATAATAGTGCAACTATTGATTCCCATGGCAAAAAGTACATTTTGTGGAGACTTCCACAACAATAGGCATTGTTAATTTGAAGAACAAAAGCAATCTTCCTATTTAAACTATTCCCTATATTTCCATGATTATTTTGAAATTTTAAGCTTAATGACTTAAACTATTAACATACAGTAACTGTATAACATTAGGTCAGCCAAATGTGTAAGAGAAGCTGCAGGTCATCATTTTGTTGCTAAACAGTAATTGAGTGGGAATAAATGTTTTTAGTTCGGGGTTAATAGCAGTCAGCCTGGGATAGTTGTTCATTCGTTCAGCAGACGATGAAGCACCCCTTCCCTGCCTGTTTGCCAGAAGCCCACACCGGTGAGTAACAGGCCTGGGGATCTGCTCCCCAAAGCTCTATTGTAGGGATGAGGCATGAGACAGGCTGCCCTGGAGGGTGGGCTCTCCCGGGATCAGAAAGATGCGGGTTCACACCCAGGCCCTGCCCCTTGCTGTCTGTGGCTGCGTGTGCCTCGCTTCCTTATCTAGAAAACAGGAGGAGGAGCAGTGCCTGTCATCTTGTGGGGTTGTTGTGAGAAGTCCGTGTAGGAAAACTTTAGCAGGTCCCTCCCTAGTGGCTCAGATGGTAAAGAAGCAGCTAAAATGTGGGAGACCTGGGTTCGATCCCTGTGTTGAGAAGATCCCCTGGAGAAGGGAATGACAGCCCACTCCAGTATTGTTGCCTGGAGAATTTCAGTTTCATGGACCGAAGAACCTGGTGGGCTATAGTCTGTGGGATTGCAAAGAATTGGATACAACTGAGCAACTAACAATTTCTTCTTTCTTTTCTTGCTTTTGCAATATAAGTGAGATATAGCAACATCGTCACTGGTATAAATGGTTTTTTTCCCAACTACTCAGAACAGTCTTTTTTTGGTATAGACCAGAGAAATCACATTACCAAAATAAACTAGGAAAGATGGATCATACAAAATAACAACTTGGTGTACTATAATGTATTCAGATTTTTTCAGTTATTGAGAGAGTTTAATACAGTGGTCAGGAGTATGGACTCTGGAAAAATTGCCTGGTTAAAATCCTGGCCCTGCTGCTTACAAACTGTGTGACCTATTTTTTTGGAATTGTTTATAAAGAATTGCTAATTCTTCTTTAAATGTCTGGTAGAATTCAGTGTTGAAGCCACGTGGGCTTGGGTTTTTTTTTTTTTTTTTTTGCAGGTAGTTTTTCAGTTCCTCATTTAGTCTCGTCATTAGTTACAGTTCTATTCGTATTGTCTTTTTTTCTTGAGTCAGTTTCAGGAGTTTGTGTCTTTTTTTGAGGAAAAAAAGGTTGGCTAATAGGTATTGGAGAGGGAGTAGAGAGGTTGGAAACCTGTGTTGTTGATCATAGTATCAAATAGTGCAGCCACTTTGGAAAACAACCTGGCAGCCCTTCAGAAGGTGAGCATGGCGCTACCACATGGCCCAGCAGCGCCACTCCAAGCTGCACACCCAAAAGAGACGGAGCAAAAACTGGTTCACCCGTGTTTACAGTCGTATTCAAAATAGGCGAGAGCCAGAAGTAGTTATATGTTCAACAACTGATAAATGAATAACAAAATGTGGTGTATCTAAACCATAGAATATTACTGAACTATAAAAAGGAATGAATTACGATAACACGCCATAGCATGGATGAACCTTGACAACATTATACTAAGTGAAAGAAACTGGTCACAAAAGACAGCATATTCTTCCATTCATATGAAATGTCCAGAACAGGGAACTCTGTAGAGATAGAAAGTAGATTAGCGGTTGCCTCTGTCTGGATATTGGAACTGATACCTGTTTGAGGTGTTGAGATTTTTCTGAAATTTACTGTGGTAAAAGGTTGCACATATCTGTGTATATACTAAAAACCTTTGACTTATACTCTTAAAATAGAGTGTATGGTAGGTGAATTATATCTCAGTAAAAACTATTTTTAAAAAATAACCCATAACAGCAACTAGATGCCACTACCAAAATCGGGGTATTTTCTAAAAGAAAAAAAAGAAAAAAAAAAAACCCTAAAAACTAAAAGGATTTGTGACTTCTGCTTTTTAATTAGAATTATATACTTAAATTATATACTTAAATTCTAATTAAAAAGCAGAAGTCACAAATCCTTTTAGTTTTTAGGTTTTTTCTTTTTCCTTTTTTTTTTATTTTGGAAAATACTCCCTGATTTTGAAACTTGATGACATAAGCATTAAAAACAATAGTGTATACAGTTTGATTCCAGTTTTTTAAGGTATTTGTAGTTAACATGTACCTGTCACTATATAATATAGTGTGCCTGGTATTATGCTTTAGCTCATCACCTCATTTAATACTTCGGTTAATGCTAAAGGGAAACATTACTTTCCCCACTTTAAATAAGAGGAAACTAAGAGATAGGAGATCGCTTTGCCGTATCTGAGTAACTTCAGAGACCAGACTTTTATATGGCACAGTAGGTTCATATTTTATTCTGTGAAAAACATCTTTTTCTGTTTTATTGAGATACAATTTACATATAGTACTGTGTAAGCTATATATTTAAAAGCAGAAACATTACTTTGCCAACAAAGATCCATCTAGTCAAAGCCATGGTATTTCCAGTCATCATATATGGATGTGAGAGCTGAACTATAAAGAAAGCTGAGCACTGAAGAATTGATGCTTTTGAACTGTGGTGTTGGAGAAGACTCTTGAGAGTCCTTTGGACTGCAAGGAGATCCAACAGTCCATTCTAAAGATCAGTCCTGAATATTCACTGGAAGGACTGATGCTGAAGCTGAAACTCCAATACTTTGGCCACCTGATGCGAAGAACTGACTCACTAGAGAAGACCCTGATGCTGGGAAAGATTGAAGGCGGGAGGAGAAGGGGATGACAGAGGATGAGATGGTTGGATGGCATCACTGACTGAATGGACATGAGTTTGAGCAAGCTCCAGGAGTTGGTGATGGACAGGGAGGCCTGGCGTGCCGCAGCCCATTGGGTCAGAGAGAGTCAGACACGACTGAGCGACTGAAGTGACCTGAAGCTGTAAGGTGTGCAGCGTAATGATGTGACACATACATGTCATGAAATGATGAGCACGGTAAGGTTAGTGATCACCCATCGTCTTATATAGGTACAAACTAAAAGGAAAAGAAAATACGTATTTTTCCCCCATGATGGGAACTCTTAGGTTTTATTTGCTCCTGTTCACAACTGGAGAAGGCAATGGCACCCCACTCCAGTACTCTTGCCTGGAAAATCCCATGAGTGGAGGAGCCTGGTAAGCTGCAGTCCATGGGATCGCTAAGAGTTGGACACGACTAAGTGACTTCACTTTCCCTTTTCACTTTCATGCATTGGAGAAGGAAATGGCAACCCACTCCAGTGTTCTTGCCTGGAGAATCCCAGGGACGGGGGAGCCTGGTGGGCTGCTGTCTATGGGGTCGCACAGAGTCGGACACGACTGAGGCTATGCAGCAGCAGCAGTTCACAACTATCATAACGTGTCCTGAGTGACATTCCTAGCATGCATTTATCTTATAACAGAAAGTTCGTACCTTTTGACCGCATTCCTGCAGTTCCCTCTTCCTCCACCTCTGATGACCACAGATACGCACTCTCTGTGCGTGTATGTGTGTTTTGAGGTATAGATGACCCACAACACCATGTTCCTAGTGCACAACATCATGATTGAATATTTCTGTACATACATTGCAAATGACCCCCATAGTGGCTTTTTTTTTTTAAAATACCCTAAATGCTAAAAATATTTTTAGTTTTCTTGAATTTGGGCAATTTTCCTTATACCTTCATTTTCCAAATTTTAATTGTAACATTTTGTAAAGTCAATAACTCTTATTTAAAGAAATTAAAACTGTTCTTTCGTGGTCACAGGGTGTCCGAGGCATGGCTAGATCCAGGCTTGTACTAAATGTGTGTGCTAGAGAATTGACTGTGACATTTGATAAAGAACATGCGTTAATTTTTTTAAAGGGGCTAGTTGGTAGTTGAGAGCTTGTAGCTGCAACAGTGGAAGGCTGAATCATATGTAACAGTAGCATTAGTTTTACTTGTCACATCTTTGAAATGGAAGACCCTATCACCACTGAGAAAATACCCCAATTCTTATGACCTTATTCCTTCATTTATCATCAGTCCATGCATCACTGTTGCAGAAAACCTCACACTTCTAAGGGAATGTTTAAAAACCTAGGGCACTCCCTGTTCTCGGAAAAAACTCATCATTGGCAAGACTGCATCCTTTAGTGGAAGAAAGCAAACTCATTGCTCCAGTTTCAGGTTTTCAGCGTCCTGAAAAGACACAACTCATTACATTCTATTATTCTGCCCTCTTACAAACTGGCATTTAAGTTTTCATTTTCTTGTAGTATGTATACATTGATTTAAATGTTGGCCAATATTATGTTTGGCTTGAGACAGAACAGGAAGCTTCTGAACCACCCCGACCCTTTCCTTAACCTCGTCTCTAAATTTGATTTCTTCTGGTATTTAACTCCTTATTCTAAAAGTATCTTTACCTTGCCCCCCCCCCTTTTTTTTTTTTTAATTTTTTAATCAGTGTTAGACATTGCCCTTTTTTGGGAGAGAGGATTTTTTTTTTTTTTTAAGCTCGACATTTAGAAAACGAAGATCATGGCATCTGGTCCCATCACTACATGGGAAATAGATGGGGAAACAGTGTCAGACTTTATTTTTCTGGGCTCCAAAATCACTGCAGATGGTGACCGCAGCCATGAAATTAAAAGACACTTACTCCTTGGAAGGAAAGTTATGACCAACCTAGATAGCATATTCAAAAGCAGAGACATTACTTTGCCAACAAAGGTTCGCCTAGTCAAGGCTATGGTTTTTCCTGTGGTCATGTATGGATGTGAGAGCTGGACTGTGAAGAAGGCTGAGCACCGAAGAATTGATGCTTTTGAACTGCGGTGTTGGAGAAGACTCTTGAGAGTCCCTTGGACTGCAAGGAGATCCAACCAGTCCATTCTGAAGGAGATCAGCCCTGGGTGTTCTTTGGAAGGAATGATGCCAAAGCTGAAACCCCAGTACTTTGACCACTTCATGCGAAGAGTTGACTCATTGGAGAAGACTCTGATGCTGGGAGTGATTGAGGGCAGGAGGAGAAGGGGACGCCAGAGGATGAGATGGCTGGATGGCATCACTGACTCGATGAATGTGAGTCTGAGTGACCTCCGAGGGCTGGTGATGGACAGGGAGGCCTGGCGTGCTGCGATTCATGGGGTCGCAAAGAGTTGGACACAACTGAGCGACTGATGTGATCTGAT
Organism: Tragelaphus eurycerus; assembly: GCA_935064755.1. Taxonomy (NCBI): domain Eukaryota; kingdom Metazoa; phylum Chordata; class Mammalia; order Artiodactyla; family Bovidae; genus Tragelaphus; species Tragelaphus eurycerus. The sequence continues at coordinate 75,653,832 of CAKXYN010000001.1, read as the reverse complement.
CTGATCTGATCTGATAAAATTTAAAATTAGAACCATTTTAAGGGTACTGTTCTGTGACATTGACTACATTATTGTATAACCATTACCACTACCTATCTTCAGAACTTTTCATCTCTCCAAACTGAAACTCTCCACCCCTCCACCCTTTTTTAAACTGTGTATCCTTTAAACATTTAATAACTATTGTCTCTTCCCCTCTACCCTGGAAGTATTTTATTATTTTTGATGCTGTTGTAAATGGAATTATGTACTTAATTTTTATTTTTGAGCATCATTGTTAATTGTGTAGAAGTGCAGCTGAAGTTTATGTGTTGATTCTATATCCCGCAACTTAGCTGAATTTGTTTATTTTACCAGATGTGTGTGAATGCGAGAGAGAGATTGAGACTTCTCTGTGTGGAAGATCATGTCATCTGTGTGCTTACTCGCAGTCACGTCCAATTCTGAGACCTCACGGGCCATAGCCTGCTCAGCTTCCCTGTCCATGGGGATTCTCCAGGCAGGAATACTGGAGTGGGTTGCCATGCCCTCCTCCAGGGGATCTTCCCAACCCCTGGAGGAGATTGCAGATTCTTTACCAGCTGAGCTACCAGGGAAGCCCCGTGTCACTTGTGAATAGAGAAAGTTTTACTTCTCCTTTTCAATCTGGATGCCTTGTGTTTATTTTTCTTGCCTAATCATTCAGGCTGGAACTTCAGCATGTGGACTGAAAGAGGTGAAAGCAGTTGTCCTTGGCTCTCTGGCCTCAGAGAAAGATTTTTCAGTTTTTCATCACAAAATGTGATGTTAGCTGTTATATGACATTTATTATATTGAGACAGTTTCCTGCTATTAGTGGTTTGTTGGATGTTGTGGTTATAAACGGGTGTTCAGTTTTGTCAGGAATGAACCCCCTTAGGCTTCCTAGATGGTGCTAGTGATAAAGAATCTGCCTGCAAATGCAGGAGATGCATTGGAGGTGAGGGTTCAATCCTGGGGTTGGGAAGATCCCCTGGAGGAAGAAATTGCACCCCACTCCAGTATTCTTGCCTGGAAAATTCCATAAGCAGTGGAGCCTGGCAGCTACAGTCCATGAGGCTGCAAAGAGCTGGACATGACAGAGCGCACAAACCCCAGTTAGTCATGGTATGTAATCTTTTTAACATGCTGCTGTTAGCACTTTGCTGGAATTTTGTTGAGGCATTTTATATTGGTATTCATAAGGGATACTGATCTATAGTATTCTTTTCTTCAGTCTTTGCCTAACTGGTATCAGGGCAGTGTTGGCTTCATAGAATGAGTTTGGGAGTGTTCCTCCTCTTCAGTTTTTTATGAGTTTGAGAGGAACGGTGTTAATTTCCTCTTCAGATGAATGGTAGAATTCAGTAGGACAGGGCCAGGGTTTTTTGAGGAGTGAGGAGGCTTGATTACTGATTCAGTCTTACTAGTTATAGGTCTCCTCAGATTTTCTGCTTCTTCATAATTCAGTCTTGGTATGTTACATGTTTCTAGGGATCTGTCCATTTCATCTCGGTTATCCAGCGTGTTGGTATACAGTTGTGCACAGTACTTGCTTATAATCCTCTTTATTTCTGCAAAATCAGTAATAACTTTTTTTACAACTTCTCTACCATACTGGAGATACTAGGGATTATGACATTATCACAGATACTTCCTAGTATCTCCAATAGAGTTGTAGAGCTCTCTGAACACTATTTTTCATACAAATACATCAGAGGAATTTTCAGTTTCCTTTATTTTCCTGTGAAAACATTCCTCCTCAAGTCCTCTGACCTCCTGCTCCAGTGCTTACTGATGGCTTTTTAAGCCAACTACACAGCTGTCGTCCTTTATTTCTCTCTTGTTTGGGATTCTTTCCTTGAGTTCATGTCTTTTTCCTTTTTTAAAAAAATAAAATAACATGCTCAAATGACTTCCTAAGAAACAGTGCATCAGAAGTGAATTGTTTTTAGATCTTAAATATCTAGATAGGTCTTTATTTACATTCACATGCTTGAGTAATAGTTTGATGGAGATAGAAATCTAAGTTGAAAATATTTTACTTCAGAATTTCACAGCATCATTTTATTGTCTTCCACCTTTGGGAAGCCATTTACGTTCTCGATCTTTGTGCGAGTCTCTATCCCTCTTTCATTCTTGCCTTTTCTGTTCCCTGCCTCCATTGTTAAGATCCTTTCTTCATCCCTGTTCTGAAATTTCACGGTAATGTCTCTTAGTGTAGTTATTTTTTCATACATTGTTCTGGGCACTCAGAGGGTCCTTTCAGTCTAGAAACTAGTGACCCCCTCTGTTGAAATTGACACTAGTTCTCTGATCATTTCTTTCCTCAGTACTTTTCCAATCTCTTTCCGGAACTCCTCATTAAGTGGATACTGGAGCTCTCGAAGTAATCCTCTCATTTCCTCATCTTTTATCTCCTATTTCCAGCTTCCTACTGCTGCTACTTTTGGAGAGATTTCCTGACTTAGATCTGTCTTCAGCTCTCACCAGTTGCTTGCACATAGTAGTTAACCTTGCTGTTCCAACTGTCAAATGGGGTTAGTGATGGTACTTACTGCGGAGGGTTACCGTTCAGAGTTGGTGTGTCTAGAGCGTGACTGACGGTAATACTGCATTGCAGCAGTCAGTGCCCAGCTCCTATTGCTGCTACCATTTTGTTTTCTTCTTTGCTGTCTTATTTTTCATTTTAAGAATTTTTTTTCTGGTTTTCTTTTATAGCAACCTTTTTCTTTTATTTTCCTTTCTGGATTGAAATTTTATTGGTTGTTTTTGAGGATCAGTACACAGATATTTCAGTTTGTTCACAATTTGTAACATGGGTACCGAGCATCTGAAAAACCATGTAGTTGGGAGTTATATTAAGAGGATATCAAATGCCAGCATCTTCAAATGTTGATAAACTGTTAAATTGTAAGTCCCACTGATCCACAATTTAGCATCATGTACCTGTTCAGATGTTCCGTCTTTCACAGCATGTCAGCAGTTACTAGGAGAATGGACCACCGCGGCCAAGGGAGGCACAGAGAGCAGGCTGTTCAGACAGGCGGAGCCAAGGTCAGGAAGGTGTTTTCTTGAGGAAACAATTTTACTGAAAACAAAATGAGAACAGAAATAATTTTAAATGTTAAAGGCATATTAAGTGCACAACTGGGGCTCCCAAGTTGTCATTTAGTGTGCTGTATATAATAGGAAATGAAAAGCCCTCTGTGGGTTTTCAACCCCTCCGTGGCATGTTGAGCTGACACCCAAGACAGTCAAAGCAGCCTGCACTCAATATTCTGCTATTTCAGGTTGTATCAGAAAATAAGCAACAGATGATTTACCACTCAAAAAAAAAAAAAAACACTTGAAGGATTGTATATGGTGGGATTCCTGTCTTAAAAATGTTTCTAGAACTGCTTTTTTTTTTTTTAACCCTGTGTTTACAAAATAGCTGGTAACTATTCCTCCGCGTTTCTCATGAAGTGAGACAGGGTGCTCTAAGACTTGCGGTGTAACGCCCCGCAGCGGTGGCCCCCTTCTCTCCCGCTTCATCACAGGCTGCACTCTCCTCTCTCCGTTCTCCATTTTCTGCAGGTAAACCTTCTTTAGTTTCTTGCTTTTGGTGAACCCCTGTGGCCTGTTTTCCTTTGCTCCCCTATTCTTTTTTACTTATTTTTTTTTTTGTCTGAAGAGTTACCCTTTCCTGTTTTGTCTTTGTTTCCACTTTTGCAGGAGCAGGTTTAGCTGAACAGGATGGAACTGCGTGGCAAATGTTACTTATCTCATGGATGTGGTAGTTTGTTCTTTTTTAGTGAGGGTGATAAGTCCAGTTTCTTGCTCTTTAGTTTGCTTTTGCTGCTTCCATAGATGCTGTTTTATCCAAATTCCTTTTTGTCTCTTTTAGTTCCTTTATTCTATAAGGAATATTTTTCTCAAATGGCTAATGATCCTTACTGTTGGCTCACATTTTTAAAATGAAGCACTTAAAACTGAAAGCAAAAACAAACATGCTTTGTATAGGAGTAAGACTTGTCAGCGTCCAGTGTGATTTTGCTTTGGGGTGATTACACGGGCACACACACACTTTGTTTGGAGAGTGCCCCAGATGGCAGTATTCACAGGTTTCTTTTCTGGGTCCGTTCAGGTTTTCTAAGCAAGAATTCTTCAGTGTGGTGGTGGGGGCACTTCGTGCCTTGTCTGCAATATTTTCAAAGCTGTGGTACAAGGTGAGGGATTGGGGTTCAATACTTCATGTCCCTCATTGCACTCTGAAGAAAGGGGGCTCCCTTCTCACTGTGAAGCTGTTCTGTGTCTGGTCTGGGGCTTGGTGGCCACGCTTTCCCCACAGGGCCATGACATGGTGGTCGTGGGTGAGTCACACGGCTGCATGACAGGTGCTCAGCCAGCCCCTGGTTTTCAGCGTGTTTCTCGGCCCAGCCCCTGCAGGACGGCGGGGTCTAGCACTGAGCCCTCCAGGGCTCCAGGGCAGCAGCGAGCGTATCTCTCAGTAGTGTTCGCCTCCATGGTCATTTGGAGCTCGGCTTTGTTCTTTATGCTGAGTCAGTTTCCTCTCCACCATCTGCTTTCCATCTTCCTAGAGTTTGTTAGTATTTGGGATCCGCTGTCATCTCCTTGACTACTATTTTTGCCCTTGTGGATTTGTACTTTTTTTTTAATCCCTTTCTCATACTTAAATGTGATTTGTTGAAGAAATAGAGATGATAAATGCCTGTACTTGCTGTGTTTAACTGGAAGTCAGGTAAGTATTACTAGTAAATCAAATTACAGATGTTCACTGATAGATTGGAGATACTTCATAAATATCCATTCATCCATATAACAAGTATTTAATGAGTGCCTACTGTGTGCTAGGCCTCATTCTGGTTTTTAAGATACTTTCCTCACATGAAAACTCTATTCTGTTGGGAAATAACCAACAAACAAAAACTGTCAAGAGAGCAGTAAGTGCTCTAAAGAGAAGTGAAGAGACAGGAAGTGGTAAAGAGTGGTCCTTTCTAAGCACCTTCAGGGACGCCTTCTCTTAGAAGGTGACGCTTAAATGGAGCCCTGAGTGGCGTGAGGGAGCGAGTCATCTGTGAGTACCGGGGCATGGCGCCAAGTGGCCCAGCGGCAGGACAGGGAGCGTGCTTAGCACAGTGGAGGAGCCATGCAGAGGCCTGTGCGGCAGGAACGCGTGGTGGGGACAGAAGTGGTGGGAGATGAGATGAATTCCGTGGGCCATGCTGGAGAATTTGTATTTCCTTCTCTACGTATTGGGGGGTCATTGGAGAGTCTGAGCGGGAGGTTGGCCTGTCTTTGAAGGTTGTAGCAGGAGCATGCTGATCATGCAAACCGGCACTCAGACCCTGATCTGACAGAACAGTCCCTTCCTTGACGGTGGGTACTTAGAAGTGCTTCCCGCTTTGAAACCGTTGCTACCCATCCCTGCTGTGGATGTACCTGTGTGGTACACATTACCCTGGTCTTGATTGAGCCAACCTGTATCCCTGGTGGACTGATTAAGCTGATAAGATTCCTACTCTTAAGAATTAGAAAGCAAGCATTTTTGTTTTTACATGAAATACGCATCTATGAAAAACCCTGTGTTCTCCACAGTAAAAGTAACAGAATTTATAGGAAAAAAAGCATTCACAATGGCCCAGAGCACTAACAAAAATAGTAATCCTAATAAAAATGCTAATATAACTGAGCCATTAAATTCCTAATAATCAAACATTAGAGTAAGTGTAGGATTTTGTCTTAAAAACAAGATGAAAGTAACTTTATGGTAGAGGATACAAGGGAGGGTTCAGTTCAGTTCAGTCGCTCAGTCGTGTCTGACTCTCTGCGACCCCATGGACCGCAGCACACCAGGCCTCCCTGTCCATCACCAACTCCTGGAGCTTGCTCACACTCATGTCCATCGAGTCGGTGATGCCATCCAACCATCTCATTCTCTGTCATCCCCTTCTCCTCCTGCCCTCAATCTTTCCCAGCATCAGGGTCTTTTCCAGTGAGTCAGTTCTTCGCGTCAGGTGGCTAAAGTATTGGCGTTTTCAGCTTCAGCATCAGTCCTTCCAATGAATATTCAGGACTGATCTTTAGGATGGACTGGTTGGATTTCCTTGCAGTCCAAGGGTCTCTGAAGAGTCTTCTCCAACACCACAGTTCAAAAGCATCAATTCTTCAGTGCTCAGCTTTCTTTATAGTCCCAACTCTCATATCCATACATGACTACTGGAAAAACCATAGCTTTGACCAGACGGACCTTTGTCGGCAAAGTAATGTCTCTGCTTTTGAATATGCTGTCTAGGTTGGTCATAGCTTTCCTTCCAAGGAGCAAGTGTCTTAATTTCATGGCTCCACTCACCATCTGCAGTGATTTTGGAGTCCAAGAAAATAAAGTCTGTCTGTGTTTCCATTGTTTCCCCATCTATTTGCCATGAAGCGATGGGACCGGATGCCATGATCTTAGTTTTTTGAATGTTGAGTTTTAAGGCAGCCATTTCCAGCTCTCCTCTTTCCCTTTCATTAAGAGCCCCTTTAGTTCCTCTTCGCTTTCTGCCATAAGGGTGGTGGTAGTTGTTTAGCCTGAAGCAGCCCTGCCCTGGGTCTGTGGCTCTATGGTACGGTTAGTGGCGACCTCCAAGAGGGCTTCACACCAAGGGGCCCCTTCCCCGCTTGCTGCTGCCAGTACCCCCTCCCCCATGGCGAGCCCCTGCTGACCCACGCCTGCACAGGAGACCCTCCAACACTAGCAGGTAGGTCTGGTTCAGTCTCCTGTGGGGTCACTGCTCCTTCCCCTGGGTCTTGTTTCCCCCAGTCCTGTGTAAGTCCTATAATCAAATCCCAGTAGCCTTCAAAGTCAGATTCCCTGGGGATTCCCAGTCCCTTTTCTGGAGCCCCAGGCTGGGAAGCCTGACGTGGGGCTCAGAACCTCTACAACAGTGGGAGGACTTCCTTGGTATTATCACTCTCCAGTTTGTGGGTCGGCCACCCGGCAGGTATGGGATTTGATTTTTAACGTGCTCGCACCCCTCCTTCCGTCTTTGCTGCGGCTTCTTCTTTGTCTTTGGATGTGGGGTACCTTTTTTTGGTGGGTCCAGTACTTCTGTCAGGGGTTGCTCAACAGCTAGCTGCACTTGTGGTGCTCTTGCAGGAGGCGAGCACACGTCCTACTCTGCCATCTTGAACCCAAAGCCCTGGGTTTTTGAAATTTGTTTATTTTCAGTTTGGTCTGGTACTTTCCAGACATTTCCCCAAGTATTTATGTTCGTGTATATGTAACTAGAAATATATAGATATTTAAAATTTAATGTAAATGGAGTCACAATAGATAGATTTGTTCTATAGATTGCTTTAACTGTCAACAGTGATATACGTAATTCTTTTACTATCATATTGTATTATATAGGTTACAGCTGTATTTTTTTTAGCCCCTCTTCTTAGAAGCACATTTAAGTTGCTTCCACAGTTTCTCAAACATAAATAGTGCTGCAGCAGACATCTTTGTCTTTGATGCCTTCTGGACTCACTTGTGGGTATATTTCTCTAGGCTAGAAGTAGAATTGCTGAATTAAAAGCTATCTTAAGTGGCAGACAGAACTGTAATGTGAAAAGATACATGCACCTCACTGTTCATAGTAGCCCTGTTTACAGTAGCCAAGCCATGGAAGTGAGCTCAGTGCCCACTGAACGTGAATGGATAGAGAAGATGTGGTGCATATATACTGTGAAATATGAGCCATAAAATAGAATGAAATACACCGTTTGTAGCAAGATAGATGGATCTAGAGATTACCATAGTAAGCAACTAAGTCAGAAAGAAATACCGTGTGGCATTACTTTATGTGAAATCTAAACTATGACAGACATGAGCTTGTCTGCAAAATGGAAACAGACTCCCAGACATAGAGAACAGACTTGGGGCTGCCGGGCAGGGCGGGGGGCGGGGGGAGGGAGGGTAAGGGGTTTGGGACGAGCAGGCGCACAGTGTTGCATATCGGACGGATAGAGAACATGGTTCTGTGGGATAGCACAGGGAAGTACACCAGTATCCTAGGATAAATCGTGGTGAAAAGAATATGAAAAAGAGCATATATGTGTAGCCGAATCACTGCTGTGTCGCAGAAATTAACACAGTATAAATCAACTGTACTTCAGCAAATTTTTTAAAAAAGCTATCTGGTTGGAATTTTACCTTCCAAGTTGTTTCTTTTCCTTTTTAAAGTTTTTTTTCTTAAATCAATCATGCATTCTTATATGCAAAAAGTAGCTGGGTCACTGATCAGCTCAGTTGTTAATTCAGCAAGCATTCATTGAGGACATACTGTGGGACTCTTCCTTCTTGGGGTTTTCATTTCTTTCCTACTCAGCCCCCTGTATTTATTGCAGTATTTTAAAATCAACCTTTTATTACACCAGAATGATGTTCAGAGGAAATACAACAATTCATATACAAATAACTTTAAGAAAAACATTAATATAGTACAGTAACTATATTCAACAGAAATAAAAGGAAGGCAGTTTATCATGTATTTTATGTAAGTGCTTAGGCGCAGCTGTCACAGAATTTGGAACGGAGAATTCGGGTGGTTGTATGTACTTAAATAACCTGTGACTTAACAGTAGTAAGAAGATGAAGGGTTTTGGGATTTGGAATAAGATTAGTGTTAGAATAAGTGGTGCAAGAGGAAAAGAGGTGATCAGAAAGTGAGGACGTGTGTTGTCTTTGTAGAAGAGCTGCAGCTTGTAGAGAAGTGTCTTGTCAAAATAATTTCCTCTGCTGTCTCAGAAGAGGACGGTGATGATCTATACCGGAAAATGTCTCCTTTCTTAAAACCTCACTGCATTTGAGGTGTATACGTTTAGTATCTGAAACTTTCAAAAGACTTTAGAGACCATATTTGTTCATTGGTCGCAGGACTGGAGGGTTGGAAACCTTTTTGTCTGCCAAAACATAAAATACAGAAAATCCTAAACATCTTACATAGGGGAAAATAGCATTTTACTGAGGATTGTAGTTTTAACACTGCACTTGATTTCCTCAAGAAACTTGTAATAGAAATGCTTTTTTTAATTATTATTATTATACTACATTGCATTTATATTTATTGCCTCATTTAATCCTCCCAATATCTGTGAGGAAAGTGATGTTAACCTCAAATGAGTAGACAGAGTCTTAGAACAATTACAGGACTTACCCAAAGGCACCCAAACAGGAGCCGGCAGAGTGAGATGTTTCCAGGGTGCTGGCTGCCCACTGAGATAATTCCATTTAGGTCATAGTTACAGAAACACAGAGCTCATTAAACTTCAGTAGCAATTCTTTTATAGGTAAGGAGATTGAAGAGTATTTTTTTTACAGCAGTTTTTAAAACTTTTTATTGGAGTATAGTTGATGTACAATGCTGCGTTAGTTCTGCTTCACAGCAAAGTGAATGAGCTATATATATACATATAGATTTTTTTCCCCCATATTGGTGGTTACAGAGTATCAAGTAGGACCTGTATAGCAGCTCCTTACTGTTATCTATTTTGTATCTTTTATGTGTCAGTCCCAATCTCCAGATTCACCTCTCTCTCCACTTCCCCCTTAATCACCAGAAGTTTGTTTTCAATAACTGTAAGTCTGTTTCTGTTTTGTGGGTAAGTTCATTTGTATCATCTTTAAAAAATGAGATTCTACATCAGATCAGATCAGTTGCTCAGTCGTGTCTGACTCTTTGCGACCCCGTGAACTGCAGCACGCCAGGCCTCCCTGTCCATCACCAACTCCCGGAGGTCACTCAGACTCGCATCCATCGAGTCAGTGATGCCATCCAGCCATCTCATCCTCTGTCGTCCCCTTCTCCTCCTGCCCCCAATCCCTCCCAGCATCAGAGTCTTCTCCAATGAGTCAACTCTTCGCATGAGGTGGCCAAAATACTGGAGTTTCAGCTTTAGTATCATTCCTTCCAAAGAAATTCCAGGACTGATCTCCTTCAGAATGGACTGGTTGGATCTTCTTGCAGTCCAAGGGACTCTCAAGAGTCTTCTCCAACACCACAGTTCAAAAGCATCAATTCTTCGGTGCTCAGCCTTCTTCACAGTCCAGCTCTCACATCCATACATGACCACAGGAAAGACCATAGCCTTGACTAGGCGAACCTTTGTTGGCAAAGTGATGTCTCTGCTTTTGAATATGCTATCTAGGTTGGTCATAACTTTCCTTCCAAGGAGTAAGCGTCTTTTAATTTCATGGCTGCAGTCACCATCTGCAGTAATTTTGGAGCCCAGAAAAATAAAGTTTGACACTGTTTCCACTGTTTCTCCATCTATTTCCCATGTAATGATGGGACCAGATGCCATGATCTTTGTTTTCTGAATGTTGAGCTTTAAGCCAACCTTTTCACTCTCCACTTTCACTTTCATCAAGAGGCTTTTTAGCCCCTCTTCACTTTCTGCCATAAGAGTCGTGTCATCTGCATATCTGAGGTTATTGATATTTCTCCCAGCAATCTTGATTCCAACTTGTGTTTCTTCCAGTCCAGCATTTCTGAGTGATATATTTGACTTACTTCAGTTCAGTCCAGTTCATTGTGGGCTTCCCTGTTGGCTCAGTGGTAAAGAATCTGCCTGCCAGTGCAGGAGATGTAGGTTTGATCCCTGGGTCAGGAAGATTCCTTCCCACTCCAGTATTCTTGCCTGGGAAGTCCCATGGACAGAGGAACCCGGTGGTCTGCAATCCATGGGGCTGCAAAGGAGTCGGACAAGACTCAGTGACTGAAGGGCAGCAGTATGTGCCGCACCTTCTTTATCCTTTCTTCTGTTGATGCACATTCACGTGCTTCCATGTCCTGTCTGCTGTAAATACCGCTGCAGTGAACATGGAGGTGCATGTACCTTTTGAAATTTTGTTTTATTCTGGATATATACCTAGGAGTGGGATTGTTGAATCGTACGGTAACTATTTTTAGTTTTCTAAGGAACCTCCATATTGTTCTCCATAGTGGCCACACAAATTTGCCTTCTTGCCAACACTGTAGGAGGGTTCCCTTTTCTCCACATCCTCTCCGGCATCTATTCTTCATAGGTTTTTTGACGGTGGCTGTTCTGACTGGTGTCAGGTGATAGCTCATTGTAGTTTTGATTTACATTTCTCTAATAAGTAGTGATAGTAAACATCTTTTCAGGAGCTTTTTGGCCATCTGTATGTCTTCTTTGAAGAAATGTCCGTTTCTTCTGTGCGTTTGTGTGATGGAGCTGTCTTTGATACTGAGCTGCTTGAGCTGTTTTGTATGTTGGAGAATAATCCTTGTTGGTCACTCTGTTTGCACATGTTTTCTCCCATTCCACGGGTTGTCTTTTCCTTTTGTTTGTGCTTTCCTTTGCTGTCCGTAACTTTTAAGTTTAATCAGGTCCCATTTTGTTTTTATTTTTGTTGCTCTAGGAGGTGCATCCAAAGGTCCTGCTGCGACTCGTGTGAGAGTTTTCTACACAAGTAGATACTGAGTTTTACAGTATCTAGTCTTAAACTTAGGTCTTTAATCCATTTTGAGTTTATTTTTTTGTAAGGTGTTAGAGAATGTTCTAATTTCATCTTCTATATGCAACTGACCAGTTTTCTCAGCATCACTTATTGGCAAGATGCTGTCTTTTCCCCATTGTTTGTTTTTGCCTCCTCTGTCACAGATTAGGTGACCATGGATGCCAGAGAGGGGGTTTATCTCTGAACTTTGTTTCCTGTGCCATCGATCTGTATTTCTGTTTTGTGCCAATACCATACTATATTTGATTACTGTAGCTTTGTAATACAGTCTGAAGTCAGGAAGCTTGATTCCTCCATCTCTGTTTTTCTTTCTCAAGATTGCTTTAGCAACCTGAAGTCTTTCTGTTTAATAACAAATTGTAAAATTTTTTTATCTAATTCTGTGAAAAATGCTGTTGGTGATTTGATAGGGATTGCATTGAACCTGTAGATTACTTTGGGTAGTACAATATTGATCACTTCCAGTCCAGGAACACGGTCTATCTCTCCGTGTTGGTGTCGTCTTTGATTTCTTTCATAAGCTATCTTATCATACGGCATGTTTTTATATCTCATCTTACCAAAAAAGAAGGGAAAGCTTTCCTTGTTCTTTCTTGAATGGGTAGAAGCTTTTCTTTTAAAAATGAAGAAAAGAAGAACATGGTTATTGCAGACTTTGGATGGAAAGTAAGATTCATTGTACTAAACTCTAGCAATACTTGCTCTTTGTAGAAGGTGACTTTGTTTTCGACTAGTGTTTTGTCGCTCTGTTGTTCTGGCCACACTGCTTGCCATATGGGGTTAGTTCCCCAAGCAGAGACTGAGCCTGGCCTGCTGGCGGTGAGAATGCCACTGCACTGCCAGGAAGTCCCCTGGAGACAGTTGGTTCCTTTTTTCTTTTCTTTCTTTCTTTTTTTACTATAAAAGTGATACAACATCCTGGAAGTTTTGAAAAAGAAGAAAACCATATTTCCTTCATTTTGACACATTTGACACACATATTTTCTGACAAACGTCCATCTAGTCAAAGCTATGGTTCTTCCAGTAGTCATGTGAGAGTTGGACCATAAAGAAAAGTCACTAACTTTATCAATCACCTCCCTATAAAACAATAGAATGACCACTTCTACTTCTATCTCTGTCATTCTCTATCCCCAATTTTATTTTCCTCCAAAATGCTTAACACCATCTGATAAACATATGCTTGTTTACCTGTCACATGAAATGTAAATTCCAGAAAAAGACAGGAACTTTGTCTCATTTGCTGTTGTTCTCCATCCCCTAATACCCCCTGTCTAAAACTGGAACATAGTAAGCACTCAGTGTTAAGATTTCTTTTTAAAATGAACAGACATGTGGTTTTTGACCTTTTTCGAGTGTCATCCAGTTGTAATCTTGCTGTGGATACAACTTTGTATCTTTGGTCACTTTGACGTTAATTTCACAGACTAAGCATCATCATTCTTTTTGTAGATTGCTACATGGCCTGTATGACCATCCTTTTTCATAGCTACATAATTATGTATCAAGGGAGCATAGCATAATTCACTAACCCATCTCCTAGTTTGGGACATTCATTTCTGACCTTTCTGTAATATAAATTAATACTGATAAAAAATATATATCCATGCTATATCAGTCAATGATGACAACTGTGAAATTCAAAGACGCTTGCTCCTTGGAAGAAAAGCTATAGCAAACCTCAACAGTATTAAAAAGCAGAGAAGTTACTTTGCTGACAAAAGTCCGTGTAGTAGTCGTGTATGCACGTGAGAGTTGGACCATAAAGAAACACCAAAGAATTGATGGGTTTGAGCTGTGGTGCTGGAGAAGACTCTTGAGAGTCCCTTGCACTGCAAGGAGATCCAACCAGTCCATCCTAAAGGAGATCAGTCCTGGGTATTCATTGGAAGGACTGATGGTGAAGCTGAAATTCCCAATACTTTGGTTATCTGATGCGAAGAGCTGACTCCTTGGAAAAGACCCTGATGCTGTGCAAGATTGAAGGTGGGAGGAGAAGGGGACCACAGAGGATGAGATAGTTGGATGGCATCACTGAATGAATGGACATGAGGAGATAGTGAAGGACAGGGAGGCCTGGTGTGCTGCAGTCCATGGGTACAGTGAGACAGTACATACAGTCAAGAAATCTAATAGCAAATACATTAGAAACCAGCTGTTGGTGATTTATTTATTTATTTTCTGGACATTTTTATTTTTAACTTTTTAAACACCAAAAACATTTTGTATTGGGGGATAGCCGATTAACAATGTTGTGATAGTTTCCGGTGGACAGTGAAGGGATTCAGCCATACATGTACACGTATTCATCTTCCCCACCCTCCCATTCAGGCTGTCACATGACATTGAGCAGAGTTCCATGTACTATACAAATAGGTGTTTTTTTTTTTTTTTTGGTTGTTCATTTTAAATACAGCAGTGTAAACATGACCTTCCCAAAGTCCCTAACTATCCCTTCCCTCCGACAACCATGAGTTCATTTTCTAAGTCTCTTGTGTCTCTTTCTGATTTTGTAAGTAAGTTCCTTTGTATCATTTCTTTTTAGATTTCACATATAAGGAATATCATATGATATTTCTCCTTCTCTGTCAGACTGACTTCCCTCAGTGTGACACTCTATAGGTCCCTCCATATTGCCACAAATGGCCGTATTTCATTCTGTTTATGTGCCACACCTTCTTTATCCGTTCCTCTGTTGATGGACATTTAGGTGGTCTCCATGTCTTGGCTGCTGTAAACAGCACTGCAGTGAGCATTGGGGTGCATGTATCCTTTCAAACCATAGTTTTCTCCCGATATATGTGCAGGAGTGGAGTTGCTGAATCATACGTCATGTTTATTTTTAAACAGATTGGGGAGAATAACATTGAAATATGTATAATATTATATCTGAAATGTATTAATTGTTCAAACTAAATACTGTCATGTTACAATTTGTTCATATTAGATGTTTGTAATGTTTCTGATAATAAAAGAGATTCTTGATTAAAAAAAAATAAACAGAAGTAAGATTCTCAAAAAGCATTGAGTTAAAATATATGTGAGGATGGATAGACACCTTATTGGAGAGAGTTACCAGGAGGGCTGGAGAAATAGCTCTGCAGCTAGGCATGACATGCAGATCTCGCAGAAGAGTTGGTCTGGTGCTGTGACTGCACACCACACCGCCGAGGCCAGGCATGGGGCTCCTGCTGCTGCTGCGGTATTGTCTGAGCCTGATGGACACCTTGCCCTCCTCCAAGGGAACCCAGACCTGCAGTATCTGCTTTATCTGCAAGTATCTGCCTTATCTGAACCCCTGAGAGAGGAATTTCCTATATTCCCTAGAAGAAAAATACAGGATTACACACTGTTAGAGTTATTTCTGTATTTAGGATGGTTTGTGTAGGGTGGATTCCTGGAAGTAGAATCACCAGTCCACAGGACATGAACAGAATTTTTGATGAGAAGATCAGACCTGTTGACCTCAACAGTTGGGTCTGTAGCTTTGTACTTCCTTGGAGTAATCTTTCTTTGAATGTGTCGTTTATTGGCTATACTTAGTGAACTGAGTTTTTTAGAACTTTAGTTCTTGATATGGAGGGACTTTTAATCTCTCCTTTAAAAGAGAATCCTCTTTCCTCTTGATTGGGTGCCTAGATTTGTGCTAGAATCTGAAAAATGGATGGCATATTCTTTCAAATTAGATTGTTTTAAGTTAGTATACATACAAACTTGGGGTGTGGAAATTCTTTATTCATGGCAGTGTGAACTTAGTTTTTCAAAAGTTGCTTCTTTGAATCCCATGCTCCCATCCTACATAAAAGTAAATATCCATGTGCTTCTTCCTGCCCTTCCCCTAGGTTTGGTTTTGGTGATGGACCAGCATTCACTTTGCTTAAAACAGGAGGCAAGTGCTCTTAGCTCCCCACCCCAGGAGCTCCCTTTCCTCTGTGGCCTTGGGGAGAATGGGGAGGCTTAGATTGGAAGCCATTCCACAGTCACTCACCTGCTCTGACTACACCTTCTTCCTCACCAGAATCGGAGGCTCTTCCTGTGCCTGTTACGTGTTGGGTAGATGTAGGAAAATGTTTGTTAGCCGAGCCCAGTGCTTGTTATTCCTGTGGGTGTTCGGTTATGTTGCTGCCTTTTGCTTTCAGGGAAGGAGGAACTTGCAAAGACCCTGTATCTTTACAAACAGTAACTTAATCTACTGCGATGTTGAAAATGCTGTGTGCAGACCTTGGTATTTCCGAGTTCTTCAAGTATTCCCTTTACCCCTTATAGTTTTAAAACTGTTTTGAGTTGGTTGCACCCCATGGTAACATTCTCCTGAGCCCCCTGTTCAGGAAAGGTGGTCTAGGGTGTGGGTTGGAGGGGTGGCATGTAGCAAAGGCAGCAATCTAGGTGAAGGGAGAACTTTGAAAAGCAAAATACATCTTCCCTAGAAACAATTAATCATATTATTAGACAAACTGCTTCAGCAGCTGGTGAAACAGCAGGAACATGTCAATTTTGCTTCCTTAGTTACCCAGAGTGATCGTGCACTTGACCTTCAGCAGAGCGGGGTCATAGAGAGGGCATCTTTAAACAGCTCTGTCTGGTTTTGGCAAATGGAACCTGCACTGGCAGTTTGAAGCACATGCCCATGAGTTCCCCCATCAACCCCTGGCTCTTCTGGTCGGACTGTCTGGCTGGGGAAGTTGCTGAGAAAAATGTAAATAAAGCTGCAGAGAGCCATTGGCATGGTAAGTGCAGTGTCCTGCAGAAAAACAAGATTCATTTTTGCAGCCTTTTCTTTTTGTCTCTGTTTCTGGAGGGAGTCTTCTTGTGATGCAGTGTATTTCACAGGCACTTGTTTTTCGAGCAGTTGGTAAAGTAGCCGTGGAGTTAGATGCCTGCTGTGTATTTGAAGGAAGCTGATTTAGTGTCTCTCTCTGTGCTTAGCACCTAGCAAGTTCCTTCTTCATGGGAACTTGTACATGAACGTGCTGGGTAGATTCAAGTGGGGCAAGAGCTGTTTTGTTTGCTTCTTGTTTTTCAGCAGGTTCATCTGCTTCTGAGCAGAGAGTGAACCCTGCTGCTCTTGCACACCTCCTTGTTTTATATGATCGGGGGCAGTCCTCACTGATTTTGGATCTTTATATTTGTGCTAAATTTAGGGCTATAGTCTTATCTTTTTAAATATACTATCAACTTGAAAATTTTAAAATGGTCGATCAGTTCTGATGTAAATGAGGCTGATTTATAATACTGAGAGGCTTTAGTATACAGAAGAGCTGGCTTTGCCACTCCTCAGGAGATGTTGTTCTTTAGAAACATGGACACTGGAAGCTTCTAGCCCTTTGTAGGAGGTGACGGGGAGCACTTTGAAGACCAGCAGGCTCCTCCGGCTTCTTCCCTCTGGTGTAAGCTGCTGCACAAAGAGGTTAATTCTTTGCCCATTGACCCTTCACCATACTTATTATTTCATGGTCCTTTGAAATAAAAATAAAAACAGGATGTGGTACATTTCAGTTCGGGCTGGAGGTGTCTCCTGCCTGAAACCCTTTACCCACTTAGGCAGTTGTTTACTTGTTCATTATTTCCTAGGAATGTTAAGGAGAAATCGGAAGTCCCTGATTGAGATTGGTTACATGTTGGGTCTGCATGATCTGTTTCCCCACCACAGGGTGTGAACTTTATTGCCCTATTAATAATCCATAGGAATGTTGTAGCCAAAAATTGAAATCAGGATACATTGTAGATTTAGAAATTTAGTTTTTCCTTAATTAGCTGACTGCTGTGGGCATTCTCTTCAACCTAGATATTCATAGCAAATGACTAATACAGAAATTTTTCCTAAGAATTTCCCCCCTCACACCCCAAAAAAATGCTCGCAAGGCAATATCATTTTATGGTAAAATAGAGATGGTTCTCACTGAGGGCAAAAACATATGTACTTTTCCATCAGCCTCATACATTCACGTGTGTTGGCGGAACCAGTATGCTTTGGTTTATTTATATGAGAAACTGCCAGGGCAGACACTGTGGGGTACCTGCAGAATGTTTAGTTAGCAGATGGATACAAGAGTGGAATAAAACCAAAAAAAAGCCTAGGCAGAGTCCCAGGATCAAGGACTGTAAAAATGACTTGTTTATTCCTGAAGTTAAAAACTGTTCGTCTCTAACCAGTCATTGTGGGCCTAACGTGTGCCTGGCCTGAGGCGTCAGAGGCCCGTCCCTTCAGGCCTCTGAGCAGCTGCTGGGCGGTCCCTGGGCTGAGGGCTTGGATGCAGCTGCTCTGGGAGCCCCAAGCTGGACTTGGGCACCAGCCCCGGGTCCAGGGAGGGAGCTGTCCAGACGAGCAAGGCTTTCATGAACTCTTTAGGCAGGAAACAAGCATTCGTGTGTTGCGTAAGCATGGTTCACTTTAGAAAGGGTGTGAAACAGAACCACCTATTTACTCTGTACGCCCGAGTCAGAGACCATACTCTGGAAGAACTGTATCCAAACGTGCTTTCACACTCTCCTTGCTCATGGTTTAGTTGAGTCCTTTGGACTGGCAGTTTTCTGGCAAAGTGCAAGTGCTCTGGCCAGGTATAACACACCTGGGTGTTGCCAGGCATTTATAGTCACTGTGAGCTGCATGGGCTGGAGCAGATTCAAGAGGGGAGAAGTAGGCTAAGGAGGAGGGCCACGACGTACTTAGGGCACTGAAAAGGGAGGCTGGAAAGGAGATGCTTACACTGGTCAGAAATGTATCTAATGTTTTTATGGCCTATTATGAAATTGACTGTTGTTTTTCTTTAAATTATTATTTATTTACTTTTGCCTGTGCTGGGTCTTTGTGGCTGTGCACAAGCGTGCTCTCGTGGCCAGTGGGGGCTGCTCTCCAGTTGCGCTGCTGCCCCTTTTGGTGGCTTGTTGCGGAGCGTGGGCTTCGGTAGCTGTGGCATGCAGGCTCAGCGGTCGCGGCACTAGAGTAGTTGTGGCACATGGGCTTAGTTGCTCTGCGGCATGAGGGATCTTCCTTGATTAGGGACCCCAACCATGTCCCCTGAATTGATGGGTGGACTTTCAACCACTGTCCCACCAGGAGAGTCCCCAAATGGACTTTTTATCGTTGTGTGAAATGATTTTCAACAGAATGCTTGGGGCGAAAAAGTAGATGGCCTGCTTTGATATCTGATCGTAGTATTAGGCTTTTAAATTCACACAGCTGCAAGAATTTCTGAGGGATCCCATCATGACATCACTTTGCCTTCAAGCTGAAGCATATCTAAAAACTACCCCTACCCCTGGTACCACTGGAACACACCTTCTCTCTAAAGGTCTTAGGGGTAAGGGATCTGAAGTGTTTTTCCCTTTCATCTGTCAGTTCTGAAGTTAGGCATCCTTCTCTGAATCCCAGGGATATTTAAGACTGTTCACCAATCTTTATTACTGAGCTACAGGGAGCCCATCACCAGCATGATGCTTGCCCCCATCAGCAAATTCGTGGAGGTCTTTGCACTTCTCATGTAAAAGGAATTGGAAACTTTAGAAGCATATCCCTTTATGTGAAGGAACTAGAATCGAGGGAGTTTATAGTGCAGCTCAGGCAGGGTCAGAAACTGCAAGGAGTCTTGGTGCCCAGCCCACACTTCTCCCCGTCTCATCCACCGCCACCCCCCGCATGCAGGAGAGACAGGGCCCTTTCTGGTCACCATGCATCCCCAGTGCACAGCCGCAGGGGGCAAGGTCAGCACTTGGCAGGCTCCAGTGCAGCTTGCACAAGGGTCACTTTGGCTTTCTGACTTGGAATGCTTCTCTGAGTCCCTGTGAGATACTTTGTGAATACTGTTATTCTTTTAAGTAAAGTCTTGATTGTAGTATAACATACCTGTGTTCACAGTTCATAAATGTGTAACACAACGAATGAATAGGAATTATGCTGCTGTGAATATTCGTGTACAAATTTTCACATGGGCATATATTTTCTTTGCTCTGGTGTATATATCTGGAATTGGAATTGCTGAATCATATGGCAACTCTGTGTTTAAGCATTTGAAGAGCTGACAGTTTTCCAGAGTCTACCATTGTGTACTCTGACAGCGGTATATGAGAGTTCCAGTTTCTCCATGTCCTTGCCAGCACTTACCTTCTTTTTCATTATAACCATCCTAATGGGTATGAAATGATATTTTAATGTGGTTTTGATTTGCATTTCCCTAATGACTGATGATGTTGAACAGTTTTTATGGGCTTGTTGGCCATCTGTGTATCTTTGGAGAAATGTTTGTTCAGCTCCTTTGCCCATTTTTCTTTTTTTAAAATGTATTTATGTTTTAATTGAAGGATAATTGCTTTATAGAATTGTTTTCTGTCAGATATTAACATGAATCAGCCACAGGTATACATATATCCCGTCCCTCTTGAACCTCCCCCCATCCCCATCTCCCTCCCCATCCCACCCCTCTAGGTTGATACAGAGCCCCTGTTTGTGTTCCCTGAGACATACAGCAAATTCGCACTGGCTATCTATTTTACATATGGTGATGGAAGTTTCCATGTTTCTCTCTCCATATGGCTCACCCACTCTTCCCCTCTTCCATGTCCATAAGTCTGTTCTGTATGTCTGTTTCTCCATTGCTGCCTTGCAAATAAATTTATTGGTACCATCTTTCTAGATTCCATATGTATACATTAGTATACAATATTTATCTTTCTCTTTCTGACTCACTTCACTCTGTATAATAGGCTCTAGGTTCATCCACCTCATTAGAACTCACCCAAATGCGTTCCTTTTTATGGCTGAGTAATAGTCCCTTGTGTCTATGTACCACAGCTGCTTTATGCATTCACCTGTCGATGGACATCTGGGTTGCTTCCGTGTTCTAGCTGTTGTAAATAGTGTTGCAGTGAGCAATCGGATACATGCGTCTCTTTCAATTTTGGTTTCCTCAGGGTATATACCTAGGAGTGGGATTGATGGGTCATCTGGTGGTTTTACTCCTAGTTTTTTAAGGAATATCTATACCATCTTTAATAGTGGCTGTATCAATTTATATTCCCACCAACAGCGCAAGAGGGTTCCCTTTTCTCCGCACCCTCTCCAGCATTTACTGTTTGTAGACTTTGTGACGATGGCCATTCTGACCAGTGTGAGGTGATATCTCATTCTAGTTTTGATTTGCCTTTCTCTAATAATGAGTGATGTGGAACATCTTTTCATGTATTTGTTAGCCATCTGTATGTGGTCTTTGGGTAGGTCTTTTTCCCACTTTTTGATTGGGTTGTTTGTTTTTCTGGTATTGAGTTGTATGAGCAGCTTGTGTATTTTGGAAATTAATCCTTTGTCAGTTGTTTAATTTTGCTATTATTTTCTCCCATTCTGAGGGTTGAATTTCACCTTGTTTGTAGTTTCCTTTGCTGTTCATTTGCTCATTTTTAAATTGTTTTTTGATACCTAATTATAAGAGTTAACCATGTATTCTAAATGCAAGTCCTTATCAGATATGATTTACAAATATTTTCTCTCATTCTGTGGGTTACTTTTTACTTTATAGTTGTCCTTTGAAGCACAAAAGTTTTAAACTTTGACAGAGTTCGTTTTATCTTTTCTCTCTTTTGCTTTAAGTATAATAGCTAAGAAATCATTGCCTGTAATCAAGGTCATGAAGATCTACACCTTTGTTTTCTAATCTGTGTGTATAATAATATAATATATACACAGATTTGTTATAATCTGTGTGAGGTAGAGTTTAATATATTTTTTATAAAAAGAAAAGAAATTTCTGTTCAAGGAGTCTCAGCAGTACAATTCATCATGTGTAACAAAGGTATTTATACACTGTTTATAACTCAGGCTTTAGAAAAACATTTTCAGGAAGTTTGTGATATTACTAATAGCAACTATGTACTAAATAAATAGCATATTTAGCATATTATTTATTAACCCTCTCATCAATCCCATAATGGCACCCCACTCCAGTACTCTTGCCTGGAAAATCCCATGGATGGAGGAGCCTGGTGGGCTGCAGTCCATGGGGTCGCTAAGAGTCCCACAGGACTGATCAACTTCACTTTCACTTTTCACTTTCATGCATTGGAGAAGGAAATGGCAACCCACTCCAGTGTTCTTGCCTGGAGAATCCCAGGGACGGGGGAGCCTGGTGGGCTGCCGTCTATGTGGTCACACAGAGTCGGACACGACTGAAGTGACTTAGCAGCAGCAATCCCATAAAGTAGTAACAATATGTCCATGTTGAATTTGAGGAAACTGAAGTTTAGAGGGTTCAGGGACTTTGTCAGGGTGACAGTACGTGCTTCAGAGCCTAGGTTTATCTAATTCCTTGCGTATGGGTACTCAAATAGTGCTGATTGCTTTAAAACTTCTGAAGAGTAAAGTGAGTCAGAAAGGCAGCAATATTATTCTATCGGTTAAGAATTCCAAGTATCTGAAATGGGTAGAATTAACTTACAGAGTAGTAATAGACTCAGCCAGAATTCTAAATGTTCATTATTAAAAACGGATTTAATTCCTGTGTACTGACAGAGTGACTGGCCAGCCTTTTCTTAACCAGAAATAAGCAGAGCTAACAGATGGTGTAGGTGGATGCTGGGAGATACATTCTGTAAGGTTTAAGCCTTATCACACCCTCTCTCGGAGACGGCAATGGCACCCCACTCCAGTACTCTTGCCTGGAAAATCCCACGGACGGAGGAGCCTGGTAGGCTGCAGTCCATGGGATCGCTGAGAGTCGGACATGACTGAGCGATTTCACTTTCTCTTTTCACTTTCATGCATTGGAGAAGGAAATGGCAACCCACTCCAGTGTTCTTGCCTGGAGAATCCCAGGGACGGGGAAGCCTGGTGGGCTGCCGTCTATGGGGTCGCAAAGAGTCGGACACGACTGAAGTGACTTAGCACACCCTCTCTAAAACAGTTTCTGCCTATTTTGCCTGTCTTAACCAAGAGAAAACTAATTGATATGAAGCATTTTGTACACTAAAAATCACTATGAGAATGTTGCATTCTGAGTTTGGGATTTTTTTGGTCTCTTTAAAATAATGTATTTTGGGCTGTGCTGGGTCTTGGTTGCTGAAGGCAAGCTTTCTTCAGTTGCAGCAAGTGGGGCCACTCTTGGTCGCTGTGTATGGGCTTGTCCGGGCTTCTCGCGTTGCCAGGCACAGTCTGCAGGCACACAGGCTCAGTGAGTGGCCCAGGAGCCCAGAGCACGCGGGCCTCAGGAGTTGGCAGGCATGGGCTCGGTTCTTGTGGCCCCAGGCTCCAGAGCAGATGCGCAGTAGGTGTGACGCACAGGCCTAGTTTCTCCACAGCATGCGGAGTCTTCCCGGGGCAGGGATTGAGCGTGGGTCCCTTGCAGGGCCAGGAGGAGTCCTGTCCACTGCACCACCAGGGAAGTCCATTCTGTTGTCTTTCTGTGGTGAACTTTTTGTTGGTAAAATTAATGGTTATGAAAGAAAAAGTTTTTCCTAACCACCCCAATAATTCATCATGCTATGCTTTATAAAATTGAGATATAATTCACTTCCCATAAATTTCACCCCCTTAAAGTGTACAGTTTAGTAAGTTTCACAAGGTTGTACAGCCATTGCCACTATCTCATTCTAAAACATTTTCATCATTTTAAAAAGAAATTCCATTGACTTCCCTGGCTGTCCTATGGTTAGGTCTCTGCACTTTCACTGCCAAGGGCCTGGTTCAGTCTCTCACTGGGGATCTCAGATGCACCAAGCTGCTGTTTTTGTTAGGGGGCTGTCTATTAGACGTTATCGCCCCTTCCCCCGTCCTTTCACTGCCTGACAACCACTGATGTGCCTTCTGTCCTTCTGCATTGCCTACTGTGGACTGTTGTGTAAATGAAATTACACAATACATGGACTTCTGTGGCATGCTGCACATGTTCATCCACGGTGTAGCATGTACCAGTCTGAAGTCCTTTTTATTACCAAAGAATACTTGATTGCATGCATACACCGTGTTTTCTTTATTCATTCATCAATTAGCACATACTCGATTGTTTTTACTTTTGAGCTATTAATGACGCTGATGTGAACATTTCTGTACAGGATGGTTGTAGACGCTCGTTTGCCTTTCTCTGGAGTATACACCTAGGAGTGCAGTTGTTGGTTCACATGGGACCTTTGAGAATTGGCCAGACTGTTTCCAAAGAAGCTCTTCCGCTCCGCACTCCCTCTAGCAGTGTACTAGAGTTCCAGTGTTTTTGCGTCCTTGTCAGCACTTGGCATTGTCCATCTTTTGGATTGTAGCCATCCAAATGGGTGTGAAGTGATATCTTGTGGGTTTAAATTTAATTTCCTTAGTAACTAATGATGTTGAGCCTTTTATAACTGGTCATTTGTATATGTTCTTGGGAGACATTTCCATTCATCTCCTTTGCCTCTTTTTTGAAAAAGTATTAAGTTGTAATAAATAGTTCTTTATAGTCTATATGTACATGTCCATGTATTAGGTACACTGTCTGCAAAATTTTTCTCCTATTTTATAGACTGTCTTTCCACCTTCTAAATCATATCCCTTGAAGCACAGAACTTCTTAATTTCGATGGCAGCCCCTTCATCTGTTGTTGCTCTTGTTGGTTATGCTTTGGTGCCATGTTGAGGAAACTGTCACCTAATCCCAGCTCACAGAGAGTCACACCTGTGTGTTCTTCTAAGAATTTATAGTTTTAGCTCTTACATTTAATACTTTGATCCATTTTGAGTTAATTTTTCCTCTTTTTAAAATATGAAATATAAAATTTACTACTTTATGTATACAGGTCAGTAGTATTAAATACACTCATAATGTTGTGCAGCGTCGACCACCATCCATCTCCATAACTTCTCTTCATATTGTAAAACAAACTTTGTACCCATTAAACACTAATGCCCATTGCCATCTCCTCCTTGTACTCAGGAACCACCACTCTACTCTCTAATCTCCAAGAATTTGACTACTCTCAGTGTTTCACTGAGTGTGTATGTGCTAACTCACTTCAGTGGTGTCTGACTCTGCGATACTATGGACTGTAGCCCACCAGGCTGCTCTTTCCATGGGATTCTCCAGGCAAGAATACTGGAGTGGGTTGCCATATTCTTCACTTGGGGATCTTCCCTATCCAGGGATAGAACCCGTGTCTCTTCAGTCTCCCACCCTGGCCGGTGGGTCACCACTAGCACCACCAGGGAAGCCCAGGGGTCACCACTCTTCCTTTCTGTCTCTAAGAATTTGCCTACTCTCGATATTTCACATACGTGAAATCATACAATAGTTAGTTGTTTTTTTGTGAGTGGCTTATTTCACTTAACATAGTGTCCTCTGAGTTCATTTATGTTGGAGCATGTGCCAGAATCTCCTTACTTTAAAAAGCGGAATAATATCCCATTGTATGCATATGTCACATTTTATTGATCTGTTTCCGGTACACGGACACTTCGGTTGCTCCCACCTCTTGACTTTTATGAACCCTGCCGCTGCAGATGTGTGTACAAATACCTCTTTGAGGCACTGCTTTCAATTCTGTGTTTTAATAGTACCGTTATACTGAGTATAAGATAGCATCTTGTAGGTTTGATTTTTTTTTTTTATTTCCCCAGTGAATTGTGATGTTAATCAACCTTTCATGTGCTTATTGGTTGTTTGTATGTTTTCTTTGGAGAAATGTCTATTCATATGTTTTGCCTATTTTTAATCAAGTTGAGTTTTTTTAATGTTGCTAAGTTTTAGAAGTTCTTGATATAATCAGAGGTTTATACCTTATCAGATACATGATTTGCAGATGTTTTTTTCTCATTCTGTAGTTTGCATTTCCACTCTGTTCATACTATCTTTCGATGCACAAATATTAAAATTTTTTATGAAGTCTACATTGTGATTTCTTTTTTTTCCCCTTTAGTTGCCTGGGCCTTTTGTATCACATCATGAAATCGCTGCTGAATCTAGTGGTGTGGTAACTTTTCTCCTAGGTTTTCATCTGAGAGTTTTGTAGTTTCAGGTCTGACGTTTAGGTCTTTGATTGAATTAATTTAGGTCTCTGATTGAATTGATTCTTGTGTATGGCATGAGGTAAGAGCCCAGCTTCATTCTTTTCCATATGAATATTGTTTTTCTAGCACTTTTGTTGAAAAGAATGTTTTTTTCCCCCATTGAATGGTCTCAGCTCCCTTGTCAAAAAATTGTTTAACTGGATATGCAACAATTTACTTCTGGAACGTCTTTTCCTTTGGTCTATATGTTTGTCTTGATGCTAATACCATGATTTTGTGACTGAAGCTTTGTAGCAGGTTTTGAAATCATGAAGCACAAGTCTCCCAACTTTGTTCTTTATCAAGGTAGTTTTGTCTATTTGGGATCCCTTGAAATTCCATACGAAGCTCAGGATGGGTTTTTCTATTTCTGGGAGGAAAAAAAAAAAAGATTGGGACTTTGATAGGACTGTTTTGAACCTGTGAATCACTTTGGGAAGTATTGACATCCTAGCAGTGTTAAGTCCTTCAACCCATGAACATGGAAAATGTTTCCATTTATTCCTCTCAGCAGTGTTTTGCAGTTTTTAATGTACAAATCTCTTCCCTTTTAGGAGCTTCCCTCAAAGCTCAGTCAGTAAAGAGTCTGCCTGCAGTGCAAGAGGCCCAGGTTCAATTCCTGGGTGAGGCAGATCCCCTAGAGAAGGAAATGGGAACCCACTCCAGTGTTCTTGCCTGGAGAACCCCATGGACAGAGGAGCCTGGCGGGGGTTGCAAGAGTCGGACATGACTGAGCGACTAAGCACACTTACCTTTTACTTCTTTCCTCACTTGGACGCCTTTTCTTTGTTTTGCTTGCTTCATTGCTCTTGCTGGAACTTCCAGTACAGTGTTGAGTAGACAAGGTGAAAGCAGGAATGCTTGTTGTAGAGGAAAAGTTTTCAGTCTTTGACGACTGAGTGGTGTTGACTCTGGGTTTCTCCTATACGGCTTTTATTGTTTAGATAATTTGTTTCTATTCCTAGTCCATTGAGTGTTTTTATCATAAAAGGATGATAAATTTTGTCAAATGCTTTCACTCCTTCTATTGAGATGATACTGTGGGATTCTCCCTTCGTTGTGTTAATGCCATGTGTTGTGATGATAGATTTGTGTATGTTGATCCAATATCTTTGCCTGGCTTATAGCAGGGCGATGCTGGCCTCAGTGGGATGAGTTAGGAAGTACTCTTCAGTACTGTGGATGGGTCTGAGAATGCTGCTTTAAGTGTTTGGTGGAAATGACCAACGAAGCTGTCGGGTCCAGGGTTTTCTAAATGAGATTTTTTTTTTGATTGATTCATTCTCCTTAGTAGTTAATGGTCTATTCATATGCTTTGGTCATGGCTGCTAAGTCGCTTCAGTCATGTCCGACTCTGTGCGACCCCATAGACGGCACCCACCAGGCTCCCCTGTCCCTGGAATTCTCCAGGCAAGAACACTGGAGTGAGCTGCCATTTCCTTCTCCAATGCAAGAAAGTGAAAAGTGAAAGGGAACTCTCTCAGTCGTGTCCGACTCTTAGTGACCCCGTGGACTGCAGCCCACCAGGCTCCTCTGTCCATGGGATTTTCCAGGCAAAAGTACTGGAGTGGGGTGCCATTGCCTTCTCCTAATTTCATCTAGGTTATCCAGTTTGTTGGCATACAACTGATCACATAGTATTCTTTTATAAACTGTTATATTTCTGTAGAATTGATGATAATCTCACTTTTCTTTCTGATTTCAGTAATTTGAGTCTTCTCTTTCTTTCCCCTTGGTCCATCTAGCTAGGTTCAGTTCAGTCGCGTCTGACTCTCTGCAACCCATGGACTGAAGCAGGCCAGGCTTTGCTGTCCTCACCAACTCTCAGAGCTTGCTCAGACTCACGTCCATCGAATTGGTGATGCCATCCAACCATCTTATCTTCTGTTGTCCCCTTCTCCTCCCACCTTGAATCTTTCCCAGCATCAGGGTCTTTTCTAATGAGTTCTTCGCATCAGGTGGCCATAGTATTGGAGAGGGGGGATCTCCTTGCAGTCCAAGGAACTCTCAAGAGTCTTCTCCAACACCACAGTTCAAAAGCATCAATTCTTTGGCACTCACCTTTATTTATGGTCCAGCTCTCGCATTCATGCATAGCTACTGGAAAAACCATAGCTTTGACTAGATGGACCTTTGTTAGCAAAGTAATGTCTCTACTTTTTAGTACACTGTCTAGGTTGGTCATACCTTTTCTTCCAAGGAGCAAGCATCTGTTAATTTCATGGCTGCAGTCACCATCTGCAGCGATTTTGGAGCCCAAGAAAATAAAGTCTGACACTTTACAGTGTTTCATCATCTACTTACCATGAAGTGATGGGACCAGATGCTGTGATCTTCGTTTTTTGAATGTTGAGTTTTAAGCCAACTTTTTCACTCTCCTTTCATCAAGAGGCTCTTTAGTTCTTCTTCGCTTTCTGCCCTAAGGGTGGTGTCTGACATCTGCGTATCTGAGGTTATTGATATTTATCCTGGCAATCTTGATTCCAGCTTGTGCTTCATCCAGCCCTGCATTTTGTATGATGTACTCTGCATGTAAATTAAATACGCAGGGTGACAATATGCAGCCTTGACGTACTCCTTTCCTGAGTTGGAACCAGTGTGTTGTTCCATGTCAACTACTGCTTCTTGACTTGCATACAGATTTCTCAGCAGGCAGGTAAGGTGATCTGGTATTTCCATCTCTTGAAGAATTTTCCACAATTTGTTGTGATCCACACAGTCAAAGGCTTTGGCATAGTCAATAAAGCAGAAATAGATGTTTTTCTGGAACTCTCTTGCTTTTTCGATGATCCATTGGATGTTGGCAATTTGATCTCTAGTTTCTCTGCCTTTTCTAAATCCAGCTTGAACATCTGGAAGTTCACAGTTCATGTACTGTTGAAGCCTGGCTTGGAGAATTTTGAGCATTACTTTACTAGCATGTGAGATGAATGCAGTTGTGCAATAGTTTGAACATTCTTCTTCAATTTTGTCAATTTTGTTGATCTTTTTAAAGAATCAGCTTTGATTTGTTGATTTTTTAATATAGCTTTCTTTTCTTATTATAAATAACAATCTTTATTATATCCTTTCTCTTGCTAACTTTGAATTCAGTTTGTTCTTTTCTTTTTTACTCTAGTTGTAAAAGTTAGGTTGTTTGAGATTTTTCTTCTTTTTTTAAAAAATCATTTATAGCTCATAAGTTTCCCACTTAACACCACTTTTGCAAATTCCCTATGTTTTGGTATGTTATGTTTTTGTTTCCATTCATTTCCATGTTTTTTATAATTACCCTTATGGTTTCCTTTTTGATTCACTGGTCATTGAAGAATGAGTTGTTTCATTTCCACAAATTTGTGATTTTTTTCCAGTTTCCTCTTATTGGCAATTTCTAACTTCTTTCTGTTATGGTCAGAGAACACTTTGTCTGATTCAGTTCAGTTCATTTGCTCAGTCGTGTCCAATTCTTTGCGACCTCATGAATTGCAGCACGCCAGGCTTCCCTGTCCATCACCAACTTCCGGAGTTCACTCAGACCCACGTCCATCGAGTCAGTGATGCCATCCAGCCATCTCATCCTCTGGCGTCCCCCTCTCCTCCTGCCCCCAATCCCTCCCAGCATCAGAGTCTTTTCCAATGAGTCAACCCTTCGCATGAAGTGGCCAAAGTACTGGAGTTTCAGCTTTAGCATCATTCCTTCCAAAGAATACCCAGGGCTGATCTCCTTCAGAATGGACTGGTTGGATCTCCTTGCAGTCCAAGGGACTCTCAAGAGTCTTCTCCAACACCACAGTTCAAAAGCATCAATTCTTCGGTGCTCAGCCTTCTTCACAGTCCAACTCTCACATCTATACATGATCACTGGAAAAACCATAGCCTTGACTAGATGGACCTTTGTTGGCAAAGTAATGTTTCTGCTTTTGAATATGCTATCTAGGTTGGTCATAACTTTCCTTCCAAGGAGTAAACGTCTTTTAATTTCATGGCTGCAGTCACCATCTGCAGTGATTCTGGAGCCCAGAAAAATAAAGTCTGACACTGTTTCCACTGTTTCCCCATCTATTACCCATGAAGTGATGGGACCAGATGCCATGATCTTAGTTTTCTGAATGTTGAGCTTTAAGCCAACTTTTTCACTCTCCTCTTTCACTTTCATCAAGAGGTTTTTTAGTTCCTCTTCACTTTCTGCCATAAGAGTGGGTGTCATCTGCATGTCTGAGGTTATTGATATTTCTTCTGGCAGTCTTGGTTCCAGCTTGTGCTTCTTCCAGCCCAGCGTTTCTCATGATGTGCTCGGCATAGAAGTTAAATAAGCAGGGTGACACTATACAGCCTTGACGTACTCCTTTTCCTATTTGGAACCAGTCTGTTGTTCCATGTCCAGTTCTAACTTGCTTCCTGACCTGCATATAGGTTTCTCAAGAGGCAGGCCAGGTGGTCTGGGATTCCCATCTCTTTCAGAATTTTCCACAGTTTATTGTGATCCACACAGTCAAAGGCTTTGGCATAGTCAGTAAAGCAGAAATAGGTGTTTTTCTGGAGCTCTCTTGCTTTTTCGATGATCCAGTGGATATTGGCAATTTGATCTCTGGTCGCTCTGCCTTTTCTAAAACCAGCTTGAACATCTGGAAGTTCATGGTTCACGTAGTGCTGAAGCCTGGCTTGGAGAATTTTGAGCATTACTTTACTAGTGTGTGAGATGAGTGCAATTGTGCAGTAGTTTGAGCATTCTTTGGGATTGGAATGCAAACTGACCTATTCCAGTCCTATGGCCACTTCTGAGTTTTCCAAATGTGCTGGCATATTGAGTGCAGCACTTTCACAGCATCACCTAAAGGATTTGAAATAGCTCAACTGGAATTTCATCACCTCCACTAGCTTTGTTTGTAGTGATGCTTCCTAAGGCCCACTTGACTTCCTAGCTTTTAAAATTTGCTGAGATTTAAGTTTTGGCTGCATTTACGGCCCATCCTGGAGAACGTCCCTTGTGTACTTGAGGAGAATGTGTATTTGTTGTTTCTTGGTAGAGTGTCCTGTTATAGTGTGTTCAGTCTCGTTAGTTTGTGTTATGTTAAGTCTTCTCTTTCCTCATACATCTTCTGTCTGATGGTTCTGTTCCTTCTTGAGATTGCGATATTAAAGTCTCCAATTATTATTGCAGAATTGTCTATTTCTTCCTTAAGTTGTATCAGTTTGGGCTTCATGTACTTTTCTGGTTATTAAGTGTGTAACTTTGTGATTATTATATCTTCTTGCTGTGTTGAATCTCTTATTAGTATCCTTCTTTGGCTTCCCTGGTGGCTCAGAGGATAAAAGAGTCTGCCTGCAGTGCAGGAGACCTGGGTTCGATCCCTGGGTAAGGAAGATCCCCTGGAGAAGGAAATGGCAACCCACTCCAGTATTCTGGTCTGGAGAATCCCATGGTTGGAGGAGCCTGGCAGGCTACAGTCCTTGGGGTCACAAGAGTTGGACATGACTGAGCAACTTCACTTTCTTCTTTCTTTGTCTCTTAAACCCTTTTAAACTTTATAAAGTCTACTTTGTTTGATTTTAGAACAGCTACCTCTGCTTTCTTTTGGTTTTTGTTTGCATAAATTATCTTTTTCCTTCCTTTCCTTTTCAGTCTGTTTGTGTCTTGGGTTCTAAAGTGAGTCTCCCAGGCAGCATGCAGTTAAAACAGAATGTCTCAATGGTGTTCTGCCATTTATCTCTCTTGATTAGAGAGTTTTCTTGATTTGCATTTAAAATATTTATGCACGCGGAACTTCTGTCGTATTGCTCTTTGTTGTATATATGCCTTACAGCTTTTCTGTCCTTCATTTCCTGCATTCCTATCTTCTTTTATATTTAGTTGATTTTTTGGTAGTGAAATGTTTAAATCACTTCTCATTTTCTTTTGTACCTATTCCATGGCTGTTTTCTTTATGGTTACCATGAAGGTTACATATAACATCCTAAAGTTGCAAATTCACACTAGTGTGAACTTCCACCAACTTAATCTCACTCCCTGTCAAACGTTTTTCATTTACAGCTCCGGCCCTACCTCTTTCAGTGGTTGTTGTCACTGATTACATTTTTATCCCCAAAACATAAGCTAATCATTCTTTTAAATACATCAATCTCCTTAATTATGTAGAAAACAAGATTCTGAGTTTCATACCAAAGATAGAGCAATAGTATTTACAATAATTGAGGGTTTTTTAAGTGTATTTTTAGGAAGCATAAAGCCCAGTGGTGAACCGTTGCCACAGTGACGCCAGCCTTTTATGGTGGCCGTGTGCTTGCATTTGTTGGCCTTGTTTCCCAGGGTCCTACTGTCTTTCCTTTCTCCTTGCAGGTATCTCTTGAACGTTTCCTGCAGGGCAAGGC
This sequence comes from Tragelaphus eurycerus, assembly GCA_935064755.1. Taxonomy (NCBI): domain Eukaryota; kingdom Metazoa; phylum Chordata; class Mammalia; order Artiodactyla; family Bovidae; genus Tragelaphus; species Tragelaphus eurycerus. Next base: position 75,621,977 of record CAKXYN010000001.1, on the reverse strand, counting down.
TAGTGATCACAAATCCCCATAGCTTTTGTTTATCTGCGAATGTCTTGGTTTCTCTCTCTTTTAAAAATATTTATTTACCTATTTATTTCAATTGAAGTCTGTATGTGTGTGAGTGCTCAGTCACTCAGCCATGCTTCATTCTTTGTGACCCTTGGACTGTAGCCCACCAGACTCCTCTGTCCATGGGATTTTCCTGGTAGGAATACTGGAGTGGGTTGCGCTTTCCTTCCCCAGGTCTTCCAGACCCGTGATTGGACCTGGGTCTCCCGTGGCGCCTGCGTGGGCAGGTGGAGCCTTTAGTACTAGCGCCACCTAGTTGGTCTGCAGCGTCGGTTAATGTCCACTGGACAGCAGAGCGATTGAGCTATGCATGTGGTTTATTGTGGGATATTGAATGTAGTTCCCTGTGCTGTACAGTAGGACCCTGTTTATTTTTTGTATATTTTGTGTGTGTGTGTGTAATAAAAGATTTTTACATATTAGATACAGGGAAGTCATTCTGTTTTATGCATGAGTTAACTTGAATTTTATGCTCACTAGAATAGCCTGTTCATGGCCTATCAAACATGCATTGTATATCTGCTTTAATTATTAAAAAGAAAAGGGCACATTGACCAGAAGAATGTCCATGTTAAAAATAAAGATTAAATTCCTGTCTTCTTGGATTGCCACTGCTGGTCCTCCTTTGATGATAAGACTCTCTTCCAAGGTACCAAGGCCATGCCGACTTGCTGATCTCTGATCCACATGGGGTTTTGTTTGTTTTTGTTTTTAAACCTTGAAGAAATACAGTGCTCTTTGCTTTGACAAGATGCAAAACTCTACTTGGCAGCCATGCTTCTCCAGAGGAGCTGGTCAGAGTAATCTGGGAAGCTGACCTCTGGGCTAGTCTTCAGTTTGGTTCACAGAAAACTTTTCTTATTATAGAGCGTTTATTGGTTATTTTTATTGACATTTGTACTTGCTAATCCCAGACTCCTAACTAGTGCCCTTCCCCTTTGGTAACTGTAGTCTGTTTTTTGTGTCTCTGATTTTGCATCTGTTTGGTAAATAAGTCCATTGGTATGGTTTTTAAAAGACTCAACATGTAAGTGATATCATGTGCTATTTGTCTTCTCTCTTTCTCACTTGGCTTAATATGATAACCTACGGGTCCATCCATGTTGCTGCAGACGGCATTATTTCATTCTTTTTCCCCCATTCTTTTTTATGGCTGAACTGCATGCCACTGTAGTATACACACCGCATCTTTGTCTACTCATCTGTCGATGGACATTTAGGCTGTTGCCTTGTCTTGGCTATTGTAAGTGGTGCTGCCATGAGCATTGGGGTTCATGTTATCTTTTCCAGTTAGAATTTTCACCAGATTTATGCCCAGAAGTGGAACTGCTAGATCATATGGCAGCTCCGTTTCTCCAGACCCTCTCCAGCATTTGTTATTTGTAGACTTTTTGACTATGGCCGTTCTGACTGGTGTGAGGTAATACCTCATTGTTGTTTTGATTTGCATTTCTCTGATAATTAGTGATGTTGAGCACCTTTTCATGTGTCTTATTTGCCAACTTGGGTGTCGTCTTTGGAGAAATATCTAGGTCTTATTTTTTGATTGGGTTGTTTGCTTTTTTGTTACTGAGTTGTATGAACTGTTTGTATATTTTGGAAATTAAGCCCTTGCTGGTTACGTTATTTGCAGGCATTTTCTTCCAGTCCACAGGTTGTCTTTTCATTTTGTTTATGGTATACTTTGCTATGCAAAAGCTTGTAAGTTTTATTTTTATTTCTGTTGTCTTGGGAGACTGAACTAAGAAAACCACGCTACGACTTACGTTAGAGAATGTTTTGCCTGTGTTACCTTCTACGAGTTTTATTGTGTCATGTCTTATATACGTCTCAGCCATTTTGAGTTTATTTTTGTGTAGGGTCTGAGGGAGTGTTCTAACTCCTTGATTTATACGTGGCTCTCCAGCTGCTTGCTGAAGAGACTGGCTTGTCTTCGTTGTGTATTCTTGACTCCTTTGTCTGAGATTAATTGACAATAGATGTGTGGGATTATTTTTGGGTTCTCTGATTTTGATTACTGTAGCTTTGTAGTATTGTCTGACGTCTGGGAGGGTTATGCTTCCAGCTTTGTTCTTTTTTCTCAGGATTGCTTTGGCAATTCTGGATCTGTTATGATTCCATAAAAATTTTGGAATTTTGTACTTCCATGTAAAACGTCATGGGTAATTTAATGGAGAATCCCATTAAATCTGTAGATTGCTTTGGGTAGTATGGTCATTTTAACAATATTCTTCTAATCCAAGAATATGGTGTCTTTCCATTTTTTTGGATCAGATCAGTCACTCAGTCGTGTCTGACTCTTTGCGACCCCATGAATCACAGCACACCAGGCCTCCCTGTCCATCACCAACTCCCGGAGGTCACTCAGACTCACGTCCATCGAGTCAATGATGCCATCCAGCCATCTCATCCTCTGTCGTCCCCTTCTCCTCCTGCCCCCAATCCCTCCCAGCATCAGAGTCTTTTCCAATGAGTCAACTCTTCGCATGAGGTGGCCAAAGTACTGGAGTTTCAGCTTTAGCATCATTCCTTCCAAAGAATATTCCTTTATCAGTGTTTTAAAGTTATCAGCATATAAGTCTTTCACCTCCTTGATTGAGTTTATTCCTATTCATTTTATTTTTTAATGTGGTTTTTAAAGGAATCTTTAAAAAGATTTTTCCCTTTCTGCTATTTCATTGTTAGTGTAAAGAAATGCAATTGATTTATGTGTGTTAATCTTGTATCCTGCTACCTTGCTGAATTCATTTATCACTTCTGGTAGTTTTTATGTGGAGTCTTTTTATACCTAGTATCAGAATGGATGGCACCTAGTCTAAGACTCATGGCTCATTAATAAGGCCATGTTGCCTTTATACCCAGTAGTCCCTAATCCATACATACTTCTGAAAAAAAGACCCCCAGACAGCAGCTGGTTCTCAGTTCAGTTCAGTTCAGTCACTCAGTCGTGTCCAACTCTTCGAGACCCCATGAATCACAGCACGCCAGGCCTCCCTGTCCATCACCAACTCCCGGAGGTCACTCAGACTCAGGTCCATCGAGTCGGTGATGCCATCCAGCCATCTCATCCTCTGTCCTCCCCTTCTCCTCCTGCCCCCAATCCCTCCCAGCACCAGAGTCTTTTCCAATGAGTCAACTCTTCGCATGAGGTGGCCAAACTACTGGAGTTTCAGCTTCAGCATCATTCCCTCCAAAGAAATCCCAGGGCTGAACTCCTTCAGAATGGACTGGTTGGATCTCCTTGCAGTTCAAGGGACTCTCAAGAGTCTTCTCCAACACCACAGTTCAAAAGCATCAATTCTTCAGCACTCAGCCTTCTTCACAGTCCAACTCTCACATCCATACATGACCACAGGAAAAACCATAGCCTTGACTAGACAGACCTTTGTTGGCAAAGTAATGTCTCTGCTTTTGAATATGCTGTCTAGGTTGGTCATAACTTGCCTTCCAAGGAGTAAGCGTCTTTTAATTTCATGGCTGCAGTCACCATGTGCAGTGATAGATTTAAAAGATGCCTTCTCTTTCATCCCATTGGCACCAGAATCACAATACTTGTTGCACTGAAGTAGAACTCCTCATCAGTACTCCCTCAGTAGCTGACCTACCCCAAGGCTTTAGAGATAGCTCTCATCTTCTGGAGCAGGCTCTAGCCCAGGATCTACAAGACCTGACTCTTGAGGGAGAGACATTTATTGACTATACTGATGATCTCTTGATTTGCTCCCCCACTCAGTCCCACACCATTATATGCACCACTTAGGTCCTTAATTTCCTGGCTTATTGGGGTTACAAAGTGTCCAAATCTAAGGCCCAGTTGGTACAACAAGTGTCCTATTTTGGGATTATTTTTACCCCTCGTAGGTGTAGCCTTCTGGCAGATTATACACAGGCGATACCCCATCTACAGATTCCCACTACCCATAAACAACTATAAGCATTTTTGGGCCTAACTGGGTACTGCAGAGCCTGGATACCTAACTGTGGTCTCAGTGCACAGCCCCTTATATCAAGCATTAAAAGGTAAGGAAGATCAGGTACCCCTCAAACGAGGACCAGTCCAGCAGGAGCCGTGGACACTTTAAAAAGCCTCCTCCATAGTGCTCCCACTTTGGGTCTACCTAACCTTTCCTAACTGTTCTGACTCTGCACCCAGAAAACGGGGAGTGTGGCCTTGGGGACCCTAACCCAAAGACTGGGAGAAACCACACAGCCAAAGTCTATCTCTCCAAACAGCTGGAGTCCACTGCTGAAGGCTGGCCTCCCTGTCTTGGGGTGCTAGGAGCACTGTCCCTCATAGCTGAAGGAGCACATAAATTTACTCTGGGAGCACCATTCAGGTTCTGATTGCTCACCAGGTACCAGACCTACTAAATGATCACAGATTTTCAGATAGCAAATTCTTGTATTTGAAAGTCCACAGATACGTTTGAGTATTTGCAATACTTTAACCCCAGCAACTTTACTGCCCATACCAGGAAAAGATGACCCTACTCAGACTTGCTCTGAGATCCGGATAGTTTCTCCCAGTGTCCACCCAGACCTCTCAGACCAACCCTTAGCCAATACTGATTAAATCTGATTTATTGGTGGAAGCAATTATATTACAGAGGGAAAACACAAGGCTGGATACACTGTCGTGTCCCTTCATGGGAATATTGAAGCCCGAATTCCAGCCCAGGTGACGTAGGGCTTCCCAGGTGGCTCTAGTGGTGAGGAACCCGCCTGCCGGTGCAGGAGCCATAGCAACTCTGGCTGATCCCTGGGTGGGGAGACCACCTGGAGGAGGGCGTGGCAGCCCACTGCAGTGCTGTCCTGGAGAATCCCTCGGAGGGGCCCTCGGGCCGCCGCCCATAGGGTCGCAGAGAGTGGGGCACGGCCAAGTGACCGAGCATGCGTGCAGGCATGTTGGGTGTGTATGTTAATGAGTATAATATACCTTCTTGTATTGATCCTTTTTTTTAATCATTATGCAGTTTCCTTCTTTATCTTTGTTTTCAGCTTTTGTTTTAAAATCTGTTTTGTCTGATATGTGTATTGTTATCCCTGCTTTCTTCTTATTTCTGTTTGCATGAAATTAGATTTTCCATCCCCTTACTTTCAACCTATATGTGTTCTTTGCTCTAAAGTGGATCATTTGTAGGCAGTATGTTGTAGCCTCTTGTTTCACTATCTAATCTGCCACTTCATGTCTTTTGATTGGAACATTCAGTCCATGGACATGTAATGTAATTATTGGTAGATATGTATGTACTGCGATTGTAAACCTTGTTTTCCAGTTGATGTTACATTTCTTTTTTCCTGTTGTGGTTTGGTGATTTTCTTTCATATTATGCTTGTGTTTTCTTCTTTTTGGTTTTTGTGAATAAATTGTATGTTTTTGATTTGTGTGTGTGAGTCGCTCAGTTGTGTCTGACTCTTTGAGACCCTGTGGACTGTAGCCCACCAAGCTCCTCTGTCCATGGGATTCTCCAGGCAAGAACACTGGAGTGGGGTGCCATTTCCTTCCCCAGGGGATCTTCCAACCCAGGGATGGAACCCAGATCTCCTGAATTGAAGGCAGATTCTTTACCATCTGAGCCACCAGGGAAGCCCCCACTTACTTTAGACTGGTATTCATATATATTCCAGAAAAAACAAACAAACAAAACCTATTTTCTTAACCTCCCACACATTTTATGGTTTTGATGTCTTTTATATCTTCATGTTTATCCTTTTCTTGATTGTTGCAGCTATTTTCACTTTCACACAATTGTTTTAAAATCTTTTAATCGGCCTACTGGTTTACTTAAGTGATCGACTTTCTAGTTGTGTTTTTCTCTTTCCTGTAGGTTCTTCCTTCTTTCCAATTTATTTATTTTAACTTTTTTAAATAGTTTATTTTAGCTGCACTGGATCTTCATTTTCATGTACAGGCTTTCTCTACTCGTGGTGAACTGGGACTCCTCTGCATTATAATGTGCGGGCTTGTCTCTGTGGTGGCTTCTCTGGGTGCGGAGCGCTCTCGGCCTGTAGACTCAGGGGTCAGAGCACACAGATTCGGGAGTTGCCGCTCGCAGGCTCTAGAGTGCCGGCTCAGTAATTCTTGTACACAGGCTTAGTTGCTTCGTGGCATGTGGAGTCTTCCCAGACTGGGGATTGAACCTGTGTTCCTCCTTTGACAGGCAGATTCTTACCTACTGTACCACCAGGGATGGCCCCTTCTTTACTATTTAGGGAAGACCTTTTGGTATTTTTTTAACAGTAAAAGTTTAGTCTTCCTGTATTATTTTAGTTTTTGCTTGTCTGAGAAATTCTTTCTCTCTCCTTCTCTTCTAAAGATAATCTGCTGGGTAGAATGTCCTAGGTTGCAGGTTTTTCCCTTTCAGGATTTTGAATTTATTTTTGTCACTTCCTTCAGGCCTGCAGTATTTCTGTAGAGAAATCAGAGGATAGCCTTATGGGACTTCCCTTTTAACCGCCCCCCCCCCCTTTTTTTTTTGGTGCCTTTAGAATCCTCTTTAACTTTTGCCATTTTAATGGTAACCTCCCTTGCCTTTGAAGGACTGTTTTGCTGGGTATTGCTGGGTATAGGATTTTGGATTGACATATTTCTTTTCTTTGAGCGCTTTGAATGTATTAGCCAACTGTCTTCTGGCCTTCAAAGTTTCTAAAGAGAAATTGGCAAATAACCTAATTGTGGATTTTTTGTATGTGACAATTTGCTTCTCTTTTAAATGCTTTCAAGATTTTCTCTTCTTGTCTTTTGAAACTGCTTATAATGTATCTTGATTTGGGTCTCTGTGAGTTCCTCATATGGTGAGCTTGGATATTTATGTTCATGTCTGATCAAATTTGGGCAGCTTTTCAGCCACTCTTTCTTCGCGTGCTCTGCCCACACTCCTCTCTCTCAGATTCCCACAGTGCTGCTGGTCTCACTCCTGGTATCCTGCAGGCCTCTTTGGCACTGGTCACTTCTCTCCAATCTTTTTTCTTTCTGTTCCTCAGATTCACTAAATCCCATCAAGGTTACTGATTCTTCTGCTTACTCGAATCTTCCTTTGAATCCCTTTAGGGAATTTTTCATTTCAATTTCTGAACTTTTTAGCTCCAAAAATTTTTTGCTTTCTTTGTAGATTTTCTGTCGCTTATTGGTATTTTGATTTTGTTTGTATATCATTCTCTGACTTTTCCACATCTTCCTTTAGTTCAGTCCTTATCTAGTGCATTTGATGTGAGATCTTTTTCAGATGTAACTTTTGTTAACTTTTTTTTTCCTTTGACTGGGCCGTACTTTTATTTCTTTGTATTTGCTGGTTTTTGTTAATTTGTTTTTATTGTTAAGCACTTTCTGTAAGCAACATCCTGACATGTAAATTTAAGGTCTTTTCTAAACATGTGTCTTTCCCTAAGCATGTATAGTTACTTTCTAATTTTTCCTGTATATGCAGTTAGTTTGAAAGTCTTTGTCTTTAATGTCTAATTCCCAAAAGAGGAAAAAAGAGAAAAGGGAGTGGTGGGAGAACAAACCAGTCTTTTAAGTCCCCTGGAAATCACTTTAGTAGAGATGGGCATTGGCAACAGTAGGAGGAAGTGCAGAGACCATGGATGCCAGCCACCCCCTTGTCTGCACCTCTGGGATCGGAAGCAGTCAGCGATTGGCACATGGGTACCCAGTTTTGGAAGACAAGGACGCTCTCCACTACCCTGGCTCCTGCAGGCTGTGTGCAGGCTGCTTCCGGAGCGCGTGCACAGACGCCTGCTCTTGGACAGGGGTGGGGACAGGTAGCTGCACTGCTGTGCTGGGAGCTGGAGTTGACCAAAATTAACGGCACTGTATCGTCCAAGTCTTCCCCTGGAAATTGCAAGCTTCCATTGGACTCTGGAGTTCCACATTAGTCCCATCAGACAGTTTCTGATGTCTGTCTGTGATCTAGGTAGAGAGACAGATTCCTGGTGCTTCCTACTCCACCATTTCCCCAGAATTCTCTCTCTTGAATTAATTGCTTTTTATATAATAGGAGTGAGGTGTCCAATTTCATTCTTCTATTTTTCCATCACCATTTGTTGAAAACGCTCTTCTTTTCCCATGGAATTATCATGGCACTTTTGTCAAACATCATCTGCCCACTGATGGAAAGGTTAGTTTCTACGCTCCCTGTTCTGTTTTGTTGCTATTAGTCTCGTTTTATGCCATTGCCACGCTTTCCAAATTACCATCGCTTTCTAATAGGGGCTTCCCAGGTGGCAGAGAACTGGCCTGCCAATGCAGGAGACACAAGAGACACGTAAGTTTTAAAACCAGGAAATCCTCCAGCTTCGTTCTCTTTCAAGATAGTTTTGGCTATTCTGGTTCCCTTGCATTTTCATGAATTTTAGGATGAATTTATCAATTTATGCAATACATGCAGCTAGAATTTGAATAGCAACTGTACTGAATCTGTTGATCAGTTTGGGTAGTATTGACATTTTATCAGTATTAAGTCTTCTGATCCATGAACACAGGTGTCTTTATGTTTATTTACATCTTAATTTCTTCCAACAATGTTTTGTAGTTTTCAGTATACAAATGCTGTATTTTGTTTGTTAAACTTAGTCCTAAGTATTTTCTTGTGTTTGATGTTATGGTTACTGGGATTGTTTCTTTAATTTTCTGAGTGCTCTTTGCTAACGTATAGAAAAATAACTGATTTTCATATGTTGATTTTGTATTCTGCGACCTTGAAACTCATTTATTAGACCTAGTAGTTTTTCTGTGGAGTCTTCTGGATTTTCTGTATAAAGGATCATATTATCTGCTAATAGAGATCGTTTTCCCTCTTTCCAGATCTTGCTGCTTTTATTTCTTTTTCTTTTCTAACTGCCTTGTCTGGAAGTTGCAGTATGATGTCAAGTGGACATGGGAAAGTGGACTTCCTTGTCTTGTTCCTGATCACTGGGAGAAGGGTTTCAGTCTTACATCACTAAGCATTATGCTAGCTATATTTTATAAAGACTTGTTATCAGGTTGACGTATCAGTACTTCTTAGTTTGCTGAGTGGGGTGTTTTGTTGTGTTTTTTTTTTTTTGGTAATCATGATCTTTCATGATTACAGTACTGAATTTTGTCAAATGCTTTTTTCTGTCCATTGAGATGATCGTTTGACTTTTGTACCCTTCTAAGGTATATTCTATTGTCTGATTCATATGTTGAAGCAAGCTTGCATTCCAGGGATAAATCCCACTTCGTCATAGTGTGGTTCTTCATATGCTTTTGCATTCATTTTGTTTGGATTTTGTTTCAGATGATTGCATCTTTATTCATAAGGAATATTGATCTGGGTCTATAGTTCTCTTGTGATCATCTGTCTGGTTTTGGTATTAGGTATTATTGGCCTCATAGAATGAATCAAGTATTTTCTTGTTCTTCCTCCTCCTCCTCCTCCTATTCTTTTTTTTTTTAAGTTTGAAAAATATTGGTATAACATACTTTTATTCAAAGAAAAGTAATACCTGGGCGCTTCAGGTGTCCAGGTGACCATTCGGAACCTTGAACCTTTACTTTGATGGGTACTGACTTTGTGTTATTGATGAACTTTCTCAGGTTTCACCCCAGTGGGGGTGGGAGGGTGCCAGACTCTCTGACAAGCACTAATAATCCAGTAGTTCACAGTGTAATTCTGGTTCTGTTTGCCATCCTCAGCAGTATTGTGAGAGCCTTTCTTCTGAAAACTGTCATCTCACAGGAGTGCTTTATAGCTGGCTTTGGAGACAGTGGGAGGAAAAAGTTCAAAGATGATTTCTAAGAAGTTATTTTGGTAGCTTTATATTTCATTGATGCTGCACAGAGCAGACCTGAAAATTCCTTTCATTTTTCCTTGCATTTTCAACATTAGAAACAGCTGTTTGAGCTGGTTTTCAGGATCCTTCTGGAGAAGCGTCTCGTTGATCGCTTTGTCATCGTGAACTACACATTTTGTCACTCGGAGCCACAGTGAAACCAAGAGGCGAGGTCCTCAGACCCCTACTGGGCACCTTTCTGAGCTCCCTTGTGATCTAGCCCGCTTCTCGCCCACAGGTACCACGTACACAGACTTCTCGGCCGGAATCTCCAGGGATGACCAGCCCCTCCCCGCGCATCCAGATAATCTCCACTGATTCTGCAGTAGCCTCACCTCAGCGCATTCAGGTACCGGCCCAGTCCCTCTGGAGTCCAGCCACCCGCCCTCCCTGAATCCGTTCCAAAAACAGAGCTGCCTGAGGGTCTCAGGAAGGAGCTGTGCTTCTTAGGCATCCAATATAGTGCAGTCTCATTTATGTTTTAAAATGTAAAAGAAGAAAGAGTTTACATTTGCTAAGCTAACTTACTTTTAATCTAAAAGTCTGAAGTGTCCCTTCAAACTATTGGAATGAAGTACCGTTTTATAACTTGTGTACTTCAGAACTGAGAGGCAGCATGTCCTAGTAAACTAGCAGTTAAGAGTGTGGACCCCGCTTGAAGTCAGATCCCAGTGCTCCACTTCATCGCTTTCCTAACATCTCAGTTTTTTTCATTTAGAAAATGTGCATAATAGTAGTGTTTACCTCATAAGGTTATTAGGAAGAATCAGTGGATATTGCTTGTAAGATGCTTAAAACGGCACTTGGCACATGATAACGCTCAGTGTGTCCTTGTTATCTGTAATAACTATTTGGCGCCCCACTCCAGAACTCTTGCCTGGAAAGTCCCATGGACGGAGGAGCCTGGTAGGCTGCAGTCCATGGGGTCGCTGAGGGTCGGGCACAACGGAGCGACTTCACTTTCACTTTTCACTTTCATGCATTGGAGAAGGAAATGGCAACCCACTCCAGTGTTCTTGCCTGGAGAATCCCAGGGACGGGGGAGCCTGGTGGGCTGCCGTCTATGGCATCGCATAGAGTCGGACACAACTGAAGCGACTTAGCAGCAGTAGTATCGTTCCTGTTAACTATTTCATATTCACTTATGGGAAGGTTAGTCTTCCTCAGGGCTCTGAGCCTGCCTCTGGCTCATTGAAGAAAGAGAAGATACGTGTATTGAAATCATGACCAGCAAGCAAGAAGAAGGGGAAAGTGCTGATGACTCAAATTAGATTCATTGTTACGTCAGAAGGCTGAATCAGAAGACCAAACCAAAGCACATGAGAAGAAATGAATGGCAGAAAAAGCACTAAATATGTAACAGAAGTCTGAGAAAATACCAGGCAGCCAGGCATTTGAGTGAATTAGTTAAGGATTGCTTTCATTTTCAGTTTGCTTACTTTAAGTAACAGTGAGCAGTATGCTGTAATAAGAAGATGGTTACTGTAGTGTTTCCCCATTCTTAAAAGTGATTTTATGGATTGTTAAAAACTAAGCATAAAAGAGTTGTATTAAGGAAAGTGAAATGAGTTGTTAAAAATTATATTTCCATCATGCCTATTTTACATAATAATCATAAATACAGAAGTTCATATACTTGTAATTTTTTTCAACTTCACACCATGTAGGACACACATATCTGAGTGTTTGGAAATTCAAAAGTAATTGGTCCAGTGTTAATGAGGTTTTACTATTCTTCAGAATTAGAAACTTTATGTAGCTAAGTTATTTTTTTCACTTTGTTCTTATTTGCTGATTGTGACTTGAAAATGAGTCCTTTATAGTTTAATGTAGTAGGTATTAGGATCCTGCCTACATAACTCTTCCAGTTTAACTATGGCTGTTACATTGTGGTTTCACAGCCATCCAAGGGCAGGTGAGAGCATAGAACACTCCCCCAGAAGACTCCAGCTAGTCTTGAAGCTAGTGTATATTTCAAGAGAGAGTGTACAGCCCCCTGTACTGGTGTAAGAAGAATCCTTGTTTTCTTAGGGGCTGTTCGGGCATCCCAGTTCATCCAGAGGGGTATTCCCATGCCCTGGTGCTTGGCCCGTGGTTCCACCACTGTCCTGGCTGGAATGCAGTTAGGTTCTTGAGCCAGAAGTCTTGTAGAGGTCTATGGTGGTGTGCTCTCAGTTTCTCTAGGGACAGTAACCCCTTAACCTGAGTTTTATGTGTAGTAAGTATAGCTGAAAATCTTTTCATTGTGAACTGTCAATAAAATTGAATATACTTTGCTTCAACTGAAGTGTGTTTGAAAGTTTGGTGTTTTAAAGAAGAGTTATGGTCATAACCAACCTAAGTCAGTTTGTAGTTCTTGATGTTGGTGCCGATGTCTTCTATGAAGTTTTCCTTTCTAACCCTGACTTCAGTGTTGGATCTCCAACCCATTGTGGGAAAAGAGTTCATTTCCTGATGTTTTAATGAGTACTCAGTGCTCTGACCTAGATAGTAGCTCTGTGATAAGTTTGTGAGGGAAAGATTATTCAGTAAGGATGGCAAGCTGTGCAACATTTAGAAACTTTTGGCTCTGAACGGAACAGACTTTAGGATTAAATCCCGTTTCTACTCAGTTGTGTGACCCTGGGGAAAGTTTCTATAACATCTGTAACTGTTAAATGACAATAGTAATAATACCTATTTTATGGCCTTGTAAAAAGATTAAGAGATAATGCCTATAAACCTATAGGAAGTAGACAGCAATAGACGTTAGCATCTGTGTTACAATTTTTTAATGTTTTATTTTCATACAAGTTCAGATGTAAGGAAAATAATGCACAGGAATCTTGTATTCCCTTTATACAGATTCACCAGTTTTTGCTGTAACATTCTGAATGTATGTATGATGTATTTTTTTCTGAATCATTTGAGAATAAAAATAGACACATCACGCTGCTTTGCCCTGGATACTTCCGTTGCATTTGCTATGGAGAATGACATTCTCCTACGTAATTATACTACAGTGATCAAAATCAGGAAATTTAAAATTGAAACAAGCCATTATCTAATCCATAATCCAAATTCTAAAATTCATCAGTTTTCTCAACCAAGTCCTCTATAGTTGTTTTTTCCCCCATCCTAGGATTTCTTTTTACTGTTTTTAATCAGATCAGATCAGATCAGTCGCTCAGTCGTGTCCGACTCTTTGCGACCCCATGAACCGCAGCACGCCAGGCCTCCCTGTCCATCACCAGCTCCCGGAGGTCACTCAGACTCACACCCATCAAGTCAGTGATGCCAGCCAGCCATCTCATCCTCTTCTCCTCCTGCCCTCAATCCCTCCCAGCATCAGAGTCTTCTCCAATGAGTCAACTCTTCGCATGAGGTGGCCAAAATACTGGAGTTTGAGCTTTAGCATCATTCCTTCCAAAGAAATTCCAGGATTGATCTCCTTCAGAATGGACTGGTTGGATCTTCTTGCAGTCCAAGGGACTCTCAAGAGTCTTCTCCAACACCACAGTTCAAAAGCATCAATTCTTCGGCGCTCAGCCTTCTTCACAGTCCAGCTCTCACATCCCTACATGACCACAGGAAAGACCATAGCCTTGACTAGGCGAACCTTTGTTGGTAAAGTAATGTCTCTGCTTTTGAATATGCTATCTAGGTTGGTCATAACTTTCCTTCCAAGGAGTAAGCGTCTTTTAATTTCATGGCTACAGTCACCATCTGCAGTGATTTTGGAGCCCAGAAAAATAAATTCTGACACTGTTTTCACTGTTTCTCCATCTATTTCCCATGTAGTGATGGGACCAGATGCCATGATCTTCGTTTTCTGAATGTTGAGCTTTAAGCCAACCTTTCCACTCTCCACTTTCACTTTCATCAAGAGGCTTTTTAGCCCCTCTTCACTTTCTGCCATAAGGGTGGTGTCATCTGCATATCTGAGGTTATTGATATTTCTCCCAGCAATCTTGATTCCAACTTGTGTTTCTTCCAGTCCAGCATTTCTCATGATGTACTCTGCATATAAATTAAATAAACATGGTGACACAATATGCAGCCTTGACATACTCCTTTTCCTATTTGGAACCAGTCTGTTGTTCCATGACCAGTTCTAACTGTTGCTTCCTGACCTGCATACAAATTTCTCAAGAGGCAGATCAGGTGGTCTGGTATTCCCATCTCTTTCAGAATTTTCCACAGTTTATTGTGATCTACACAGTCAAAGGCTTTGGCATAGTCAATAAAGCAGAAATAGATGTTTTTCTGGAACTCTCTTGCTTTTTCCATGATCCAGCGGATGTTGGCAATTTGATCTCTGGTTCCTCTGCCTCTTCTAAAACCAGCTTGAACATCAGGAAGTTCACGGTTCACATATTGCTGAAGCCTGGCTTGGAGAATTTTGAGCATTACTTTACTAGCGTGTGAGATGAGTGCAATTGTGTGGTAGTTTGAGCACTCTTTGGCGTTGCCTTTCTTTGCGATTGGGATGAAAACTGACCTTTTCCAATCTTGTGGCCACTGCTGAGTTTTCCAAATTTGCTGGCATATTGAGTGCAGCACTTTCACAGCATCATCTTTCAGGATTTGGAATAGCTCCACTGGAATTCCATCACCTCCACTAGCTTTGTTCGTAGTGATGCTTTCTAAGGCCCACTTGACTTCACATTCCAAGATGTCTGGCTCTAGGTCAGTGATCACATCATCATGATTATCTGGGTCTTGAAGCTCTTTTTTGTACAGTTCTTCTGTGTATTCTTGCCACCTCTTCTTAATATCTTCTGCTTCTGTTAGGTCCATACCATTTCTGTCCTTTATCGAGCCCATCTTTGCATGAAATGTTCCTTTGGTATCTCTGATTTTCTTGAAGAGATCCCTAGTCTTTCCCATTCTGTTGTTTTCCTCTATTTCTTTGCATTGATCACTGAAGAAGGCTTTCTTATCTCTTCTTGCTATTCTTTGGAACTCTGCATTCAGATGTTTATATCTTTCCTTTTCTCCTTTGCTTTTCGCTTCTCTTCTTTTCACAGCTATTTGTAAGGCCTCCCCAGACAGCCAGTTTGCTTTTTTGCATTTCTTTTCCATGGGGATGGTCTTGATCCCTGTCTCCTGTACAGTGTCACGAATCGCATTCCATAGTTCATCAGGCACTCTATCTATCAGATCTAGGCCCTTAAATCTATTTCTCACTTCCACTGTATAATCATAAGGGATTTGATTTAGGTCATACCTGAATGGTCTAGTAGTTTTCCATACTTTCTTCAATTTCAGTCTGAATTTGGCAATAAGGAGTTCATGGTCTGAGCCACAGTCAGCTCCTGGTCTTGTTTTTGCTGATTGTATAGAGCTTCTCCATCTTTGGCTGCAAAGAATGTAATCGATCTGATTTCGGTGTTGACCATCTGGTGATGTCCATGTATAGAGTCTTCTCTTGTGTTGTTGGAAGAGGGTATTTGCTATGACCAGTGCATTTTCTTGGCAAAACTCTGTTAGTCTTTGCCCTGCTTCATTCCGTGTTCCAAGGCCAAATTTGCCTGTTACTCCAGGTGTTTCTTGACTTCCTACTTTTGCATTCCAGTCCCCTATAATGAAAAGGACATCTTTTTTGGGTGTTAGTTCTAAAAGGTCTTGTAGGTCTTCATAGAACCGTTCAACTTCAGCTTCTTCGGCGTTACTGGTTGGGGCATAGATTTGGATTACTGTGACATTGAATGGTTTGCCTTGGAAATGAACAGAGATCATTCTGTCATTTTTGAGATTGCATCCAAGTACTGCATTTTGGACTCTTTTGTTGACCATGATGGCCACTCCATTTCTTCTGAGGGATTCCTGCCCACAGTAGTAGATATAATGGTCATCTGAGTTAAATTCACCCATTCCAGTCCATTGTAGTTCGCTAATTCCTAGAATGTCGACATTCACTCTTGCCATCTCTTGTTTGACCACTTCCAATTTGCCTTGATTCATGGACCTGACATTCCAGGTTCCTATGCAATATTGCTCTTTACAGCATCGGACTTTGCTTCTATCACCAGACACATCCACAGCCGGGTATTCTTTTTGCTTTGGCTCCATCCCTTCATTCTTTCTGGAGTTATTTCTCCACTGATCTCCAGTAGCATATTGGGCCCCTACTGACCTGGGGAGTTTCTCTTTCAGTATCCTATCATTTTGTCTTTTCATACTGTTCATGGGGTTCTCAAGGCAAGAATACTGAAGTGGTTTGCCATTCCCTTCTCCAGCAGACCACACCCTGTCATCTCTCTCCACCATGACCCGCCCATCCCGGGTTGCCCCTCGGGCATGGCTTAATTTCATTGAGTTAGACAAGGGTGTGGTCCTGGTGTGATTAGATTGACTAGTTTTCTGTGAGAATGGTTTTAGTGTATTTGCCCTCTGATGCCCTCTTTCAAGACCTACTGTCTTACTTGGGTTTCTCTTACCTTGGGCGTGGGGTATCTCGTCCCGGCTGCTGCCGGCCAGCGAAGCACAGCCATCGCACCTTACCTTGGACGAGGGGTCTCTCCTCACCGCCGCCCTTCCTGACCTCGGTCATGGGGTAGCTCTTCTCCGCCGTGCTTAGTGCGCTGGCCCTCACCGCCATCCTTCCTCGGTCGTGGGGTAGCTTGTCTCGGCCGCGCTCTTAGTGCGCGGCGCAGCCGGCGAGGCGCTCTTAGTGCGTCGGTCGCCGGGAGGCGGGGCTGTTTTTACTGTCACTGTTTTTAATAGTGACAGTAAAAATCAGGGTGCAGTCAGCACGTCTAGCCGTGCAGACCAGCAGAGGGCTGCCCTGCGGGCGGGTTTGTGTCACTGCTGCCTGTCATCCCACTGGCTGCAGCAGGGCTTTGGGACCACGTGGGGAAGAGCGACGCTCCCGGTGTGGGGAGAGGCGGACTTGTGACTGGGTGGAGAGCTGTGGTGTTTGGGGATGCAGAAGTCCCGTGCAGAAAGTGTGGGAGGAAGAAGATGGCGGTAAGAGGGCAGCACCAGCTTGTCTGAGAAGGAGGCCTCGCTGGAGCAGTCCAGTCACAAAACCTAGCTTCTTGGGAAATTTCATGAGTTTCCATCATATGCAGTCTTTCTAGGCCAGTGGTTTTCAAGCTCCGTTCTTTATCACTTCCAAGGTTATGCACATATTATGTTCAAATGTCATTTTTTAATCCAGCTTTTAGAGTGATCTGTTGCTGTTCAGTCCCGTCTGACTCTTTGCATCCTCGTGGACTGCAGCACACCAGGCTTCCCTGCCCTTCACTCTCTTCTAGAGATTGCTCAGTCTCCTGTGCATCGAGTCAGTGATGCTGGAGATTAAAAGAAAAACACTTGCACGCATCACATACCAAGGTTGATGTGCTGGAGGTCACTGCGCTCACTTGGACGCCGCCTTCATTCTCTCTGGGGCAGATCTTGGCTTAAAGCTTCTTTTCACCTGTGGATTTTAAGGTGTCCCTGAGCTATTCCTCCACACTCTCCATTTCACATTTATGTTTTCAGTAGAGCATAATTGTACTTATTGTTTGACTGAAGGAAATGTTTAAGCTTATGAAATACATTTGTATGGTATGGTGCTTTTTTATCTCTATTTTTTTGGACGTTTCGCCTGTTACTAGAAGAGACTTCTGCTGTTTGTTCTTTAAAAGTTTGGAATCCGCACTGCATTCCGCAGGGAAGTGCGTCCCGGGCTCTGGCAGCTCCCCACCCCCACCTCCCCCATCAGCTCTGGGTTTCTATGCCTCGGCTGCCTGCCGGTGCCTGCCATCTGTCCTTGCTCCATCTCAGCCTCTGGTGCTTCCTCTCTTGCTCTGGTAACTCTGGTGGCTCCTCCCAGGTTCTCATAGGAGTTGTTTGTATGTGTTGAATGGGTAATAGGTACACGCCGTAACTGAGTCACACCAGAGAAAGTAAAAGACGAGTCTCCCTCCACACCTCTCCCAAGAATGGCCACTGTTGCCATATTGCTTAATTTTTTCAGAGGTTGGCTCTGCCCCTGCACTTGTGAGTACACACGTAAGCAGTACGACAAAGTTCACACGCCTGCCACGTTCTGCCCACACTGCTCTGCACTTTGCTCTTTTGGAGTAAAGTGGTACAAATAGAGCCTCCTCTTTTCATTAAGTAGGGTTTTGAGATTTCATTTTATGAATGTTGGGATAAATAACCTTTACCTGAGAGTATTCCTGTAGGATCAATTATTCAAAACCAGGTCGCTGGTAGTAAGAGCGTGTCGTGTAGTTTTGACTGTTGTTGCCAGACTGCCTTCCAAAGAGGTTCTGCCAGTTTGTGCTCCGGCCAGCCTGGTATGAGAGCGCCTGTTTCCTTACATACTCAGGGAAATATTTTGAGAGGGTGTGTGTGTGTTTTATGGGTGTGTGTGTGTGTGTGTGTTTTATGGCCCAGAATGTGGTCTGTCTTCGTGAATGTTTCATGCAGGCGTCAGAAGAACGTATGTTCTGCTGTTGCTAGCTGGAGTATTTTATGAATGTCAGTTACATCAGGGTGATTGATAGTGCTGCTCAGGTCAGCTGTATCCTCATTGATCTCCTGCCTGCATATCTGACAGAGAAGTGACACCCGCAGATGGACGGTTGACCGCTTCGTCTCTTTTTGGCAGTTGTATCCATTTGTGCCTCATGTACTTTGCTGCTCTGTTGCTAGGTGCGTGCTCATTTAGAGGATTGTTATGTCTTTGTGGGGAATTGAGCCATTTTATCATATGAAGCCCCTCTTTGTGCCTGAAATTTTCCTTGTTCTGAAGTCTGCTTTGTCTTTACATTAAAGTAGTTACTCTAGCTGTCTTTTGACTTTTCACTTTTCACCTGTATGCATTTAGGGTTTTCTGTAACAGTGTATAGTCGAGTCTTCTTTTTTTATCCAGATGACGGTCTGTTTTGGATGGTGTGTACAGAACACCCACATTTAAAGCAGATTGTCAATATATTTGAACTAATATTACCATGTATGAACTGTTTCTGGTATGATGCCAGGCTTCTTTTTCTGCCTTTTCTAGTTTTGATTGAGCAACTATCTGATCCACTTTTATCTCTTTTCTTAGTGTATCACATGTACCTCTTTACAAGTGTTTTTAGTTGTTGCCCTAAAGTTTACAATTCACATTTTAAACTAATCTATGAATTTATCGTCAACTGACAGCACCCTGTTTCACCTATAATGGGAACCTTTTCACAGCATTGCCAACCCCTGCCTCCCATCTTTTGTAATATTGCTGTAATTCATTTCACTTACCCACGTGCTGTAGTCACCCAGTACGTTGTTACTTAATTTTAACAGTTTTTTTTTTAAAGATCAATTAAGAATAAGAAAAAGAAGATTTAGTTTTACCTTCATTAATTCTTTCTTTGGTGTTCTCCCATTCTTTATGTAAATGCAAGTTCCTGATCTGTTCCATTTACCTTCTGCCTGAAGAAAACCTTGGGACATTTCTTACAAGGCGTATCTGCTGGTGATGAATTTGTAGTTTTTGTCTGAGAAAAGGGGCTTCCCTGGTGGATCAGAGGTTAAAGCGTCTGCCTACAATGCGGGAGACCTGGGTTCGATCCCTAGGTTGGGAAGATCCCCTGGAGAAGGAAATGGCAACCCACTCCAGTAGTCTTGCCTGGAGAATCCCATGGACAGAGGAGCCTGGTGGGCTACAGTTCACAGGGTTGAAAAGAGTCAGATACAACTGAGCGATTTCACTTTTTTTGTCTGAGAAAGTCTTTATTTCCCTTTGACTTTTTTGATGTTGGGTTGGTTTTTTTTTTTTATGATGTTCTGTGAAATACATGACATAAAATTAAGCATTTTAAAGTAAAGAGTTCAGTGGCATCTAACATATTCGTAATATGGTGCAGCCACCTCCTCTGCCAAGTTCCACAAGATTTCTTTCACTCCTTCACTCCCCTTACCCATTGTGCCTCCTTCCACCTGGTCCCCGGTGGTTATCTGAACTCCATCTCTATGGATTGATCAATTCTGGATATTTACTATAAATGGAGTCACACAGCATGTGACCTTTTCTGTGTCTGGCTTTTTTCGTGTCTTGACATAACGTTTATCCACGTTTATGGTGTGTATGTTATTCTTCTTCAGGGCCACATAATGCTCCACCGTGTGCCACAGTTGATTTATCTGTTGATTGATGCAGCCGCCTTCGCTGTTGAAGCATATGTTTGTCGAATATAGAATTCTGGTTTGGTGGTTTATTTCAACAGCATTTGAACTATTGTGCTCTACCATCTTCTGTCTAACATGGTTTCTAAAGACAAATCTGCTCTAAAATTTTTTTTTCTTTAT
Source organism: Tragelaphus eurycerus (assembly GCA_935064755.1). Classification (NCBI taxonomy): domain Eukaryota; kingdom Metazoa; phylum Chordata; class Mammalia; order Artiodactyla; family Bovidae; genus Tragelaphus; species Tragelaphus eurycerus. The sequence continues at coordinate 75,601,853 of CAKXYN010000001.1, read as the reverse complement.
TGGTGAGGTGGGCTTTTCTCCCAAAGGGAGAGTGGGAGAGAAATCTTTTCCCATGCTTTTGACAGAGAGAGTTAAACTTTTTATCTTTTTTTGGTCTTATAAATAGGATATACTTAAAGGTAGTTTTTGAGTTCTTACTGTGCTTGATGTTCTCTAAGCTTCATGGATCTGTGTTTGGTATTTTGTCATTAACTATGGAAAGTTCTCACCTATTATTACCTTGACTATTTCTTCTTCTGGTATTCTAGTTACGTATCTGTTCTCTCCTGCAGCTGTCCCATGGTTCTTGGGTACTGTGTTCTGGGTTTTGTGTGTTGCGTGTGTATTCTGCATTGGTTTTTTCCGTGCTTTCCCCTTCGCGTTTCAGTAGAGAGCTCCTGTGAGCCTGGCTTCAAGCTCACCGGTTGTTGCCTTGGTTGTGTCCAGGCATACTTCATCTCTGCTACAGTGTGTTTGATTTCTAACATGTTATGTTTTCTGAGAATGTTCATATCTCTGTAGATTTCTCATTTGTTCTTGCGTGTTGTCTATTTTTTTTTTCCTTCAGAGATCCTTAGATACTGATCATGGGTTATTTTAAATTGCTTATCTGAAAGTTCTAACATTTGTGTCACATCTGAGTCTGGGTCTTATGCTTGTTTTGTCTTTCCAGATTGTATTTTTCTTATGTTTTGAAGTTCTGTGTATTCTTTTTTTTGCTAAATGTCAGACAATGTTGGCTGTGTTAGGTAGCAGGAACGGAAGTGCGTTAGCCTCTGTATGAGGGGTGGTTGTTCTGGCTGGGGGTTGCACTCTGTGTAATGTCTGCTGTGGCTATAAGTGGCTCAAACTTCAGATTCGTCTAGACTCCTTTGTTTGTGTCCTCTTGACTTTGAGCTGCCCTAGATATTCCTCCTCAGAGAGTTTGTGTCTTGAAGCTCAGCCTTAATCTGCTGTTAGCATTCTGTAGCCCACTCGGTAAGGTGTAAGGGAAGGGTGGTTGCTGTTCAGTCGCTCAGTCGTGTGCAACTCTCTGCGACTCCATGGACTGCAGCACTCCAGGCCTCCCTGTCCATCACCAATTCCTGGAGCTTGCTCAAACTCATGTCCATTGAGTCAGTGATGCTATCCAACCATCTCATTCTCTGACTTCTTCTCCTCCCGCCTTCAATCTTTACCAGCATCAGGGTCTTTTCTAATGAGTTGGCTCTTCAAATCTGGTGGCCAAAATATCAGAGCTTCAGCTTCAGCATCAGTCCTTCCAATGAATTATTCAGAGTTGATTTCCTTTAGGATGGACTGGTTGGGTCTCCTTGCAGTCCAAGGGACTCTGAAGAGTCTCCTCTGATGCCATAATTCAAAAGCATCAGTTTAGCTTGATTAGTAAAGAACCTGCCTGCAAGGCAGAAGTCTTGGTTTCTGTTCCTGGGTTGAGAAGATCCCCTGGAGAAGGAAATGGCAGCCCACTCCAGTATTCTTCCCTGGAGAATCCCGTGGACAGAGGCTCTTGGCAGGCTACAGTCCGTGGGGTCACAAGAGTTGGATGTGACTTAGTGACTGAACCACCGCTACTACCAGCCTTCCTTACGGTCCAGCTCTCACATCCATACACGACCACTGGAAAAACCGTAGATTTGACTAGACGGACCTTTGTTGGCAAAGTAATGTCTCTGCTTTTTAATACACTGTCCAGGTCTAATTTTATGACGAAATCTCATGTTTTAGTGGTCCTTTGTCCTTGGGCTATTATGACCTTCACTAGTATTTATCTATTTCCCCTGCCCCCGCTTAGATGAGAAAGGCAGGGTAGAGGGACCTGGAGTTGAAGAAATGGCCTTTCCGCAGTGGGATAAGACAAGTCTCTGGTAAAGTCTTTTCTCCTTGGGAACAGACCTTTGTTACATTGAGTTTTTTGTTTCGTTTTGTTGTTACCAAGAATACTCTTCCCTCTTCCCCTGCCAGAGTCACCAGAGCATCATTCTCATTTCTTTATCAGGAGACCCAGGTGGGTTCCTGAAACTCGTGAGCGTGCGGGGCCCTCTGTGACTTTACCACCCGGAGTTTCTCACCCCCGTGCTAGTGTACACGAGGTCTCCAGCCTCACTGTGATCACCACTTGGGTTTCCCACCCGCTTGGCTTCTGACCCACGTAAGCAGAGCTCAGACTTGACGCATCCACTTCTCTCCAGATCTCAGTGTGCCTCACGGTTGGCTCTCTCATGAGCCCTCAAGGAAAGTCCTTGGTTTTCAGTTTTTTTAAGGACAGAATGATGACTTTCCAGCTCTTCATGTGTGGAAGTTGAAACTGCAAGTGTACTTTGAGCGTGACTCACCTCTCTAGTTTGTTGGACATCCTCACCTGGCCATCTCACACTGGGCAGGCCAGAAGCAGACTCTCAGTGCCTACCGCCTCTCGCCCGTCCACCGCCTGCTCAGGCTGGAGACCGGAGGGCCACTTCTGGCGCTGCCTGCGCCCGCCTGCTCACTCAGCTCTCACCCGGGCCGCCCCAACTGCCCCCCGGCTGGCTGGTTTCCAGCCAACATCTAAGAAGGTCTTTGTTTCCCATCGTTCCCTCACTTAAAACTTGGAGTGTATTTAGAAAACACGTTTTATCTTATTTAAGAAAGAAAACTTTGTCAGATATTTTACCCACCTGAACTTGTAGGAATTGAGGCGTGCGTGGGGCCAAATGGAGAAGATACTTGTTTTATCATTGTCGCCTGTGAGTAACACTAATTATTCATGAGTTAATTATTTAAAAAATCATTTACTTTTTTGTGTAGTTCAAAAAATGTTCACACCTTTTTTACCGTTTGCGTTTTAAGTTTAGTCATCTTTTCTGCTCTTCGTTACCCTCTAGCGTGTGCTGGCCTGTAGTGATGACGGAGTTTGCACGTGCTACATAAAGACCTCTGTGTCTGTCTGGGGTGCATGTGTGGATGTCTGTATGTATAGAATAGTACAGGACAGGTCTCCAATAGCACAAGGAACCAGAAGAGCTGCTTCTGGGGAACAGCCCCTGAGTGGCTCTCACTGTGCTTAGAGGCCCACACTCCCCACAGGGCCAGCCCCCTCCCCTCTGGATCATTGGGCCTGACATCAGTTCCCAGAGCTCCTTCCTCTCAGGACATCCCCCATGCCAGAACATCTCCTGTTGCTTAGAATACACTTTCCCCTAGACCTGTACCTGGCACCATTCTCCTTATCCTTGAATCTTCTTTAAAATGTCACCTCATCACAGAGGCCTTCCCTCATCTCTCTTTCTAAAGTGCCTGCATTTTTCTCTTATCCCAGCCTGATCTTTCTCCTCAAAGCATGTATCATACACTTAAACTATTTCCTGGTTGGTCTGTTTACTTGTTTTTTTTGCCAGTCTTTCTCATTAAACTAAAAGCTTGGTGGAAGCAGGCACCATCTCCGTAATGCCTGTCTCTAGCCTAGTGCCAGCAAAGGTCCGTGTAGTCAAGGCTGTGGTTTTTCCAGGAGTCATGTATGGATGTGAGAGTTGGACCATAAAGAAAGTTGAGTGCTAAAGAATTTTGAACTGTGCTGTTGGAGAAGACTCTTGAGAGTCCCTTGGACAGCAGCGAGATCCAACCAGTCCATCCTAAAGGAAATCAGCTCTGAATATTCATTGGAAGACTGATGCTGAAGCTGAAACTGCAATACTTTGGCCACCCGATGCGAAGAACTGACTCATTGGAAAAGACCCTTATGCTGGGAAAGATTCAAGGCGGGAGGAGAAGAGGGCGACAGAGGATGAGATGGTTGGCTGGCTCAATGGACGTGGGTTTGAGCAAGCTCCGGGAGATGGTGGTGGACAGGGAGGCCTGGCGTGCTACATTCCATGGGGTCACAAAGAGACACAACTGAGCGACTGAATTGAAGTGAGCCTAGTGCCGGACACGCGTGAGTGAGCCGCAGAAGAAAGTCCTGATTTACTCAGTTGGGGAGAATTGATGAGATGAAATGGCTGAGACAAGGCTTCCCAAGTGAGGGGGAGAAGTGGGTGAGAGCTCAGAGAAGGGAAGTACTCTCATCTAGGTCCTGTTATGCTCCGGGCCGTGTGCCAAGCACTTTCACATGTGTTGTTTCACTTCCCTGGAGATCCTTTTTATAGAGCTGTAAGCAGGCTCAGAAAGCGCAAGGGCTGCTCCACACTGACGCGGCTGGAAGGCAGTGGGCAAGCATGCCAGTCATGGCTGCACCTCCAAGTGATCTTGGGATCACAGACTCAGGTGTTCCCAGGACCAAGCGGCAGTGGAGGAGGAGGCGAGGCAGGGGTTGGGGAAACCAGCTAAAGGGGCAGCTACACCCACCCAGCTGGCACCGAGGGGACGTGGGCCCAGGATGGCCAGAGCTGCTCGTTTGTTAAAAAGAACTCTGTGTGTGCACGCGTGCACGGGTGGTCATGTGTGTCCGACTCTTTGTGACCCCGTGGACTGTATAGCCCGCCAGGCTCCTCTGTCCACAGGGTTCTCCAGGCAAGAATACTGGAGTGGGTTGCCATTTCCTCCTGCAGGGGGTCTTCCCAATGCAGGGGTTCACCCACAGCTCCTGCACTGCGGGTGGGTTCTCTACCCCTGAGTCACCAGGAAGCCTGAAGAGCAGTGAACAGGACTGCCACAGGAAATACCCCATTTTTAAATGTTGCAAATTGGATTTTAGTTTGTTTTTTTTTTTTGTAATGTAAAATTTGGAGAATTGAAACGGAAGTTAAGTCATGACTGGCTTTTTGCCTTTAAGCCATCCCTTTGCAAGCTCTTTTTTCTAGTAGAAACGATGGGCCCAGCCTGGCTGGAACAGAGAGGGTGAGTAGACAAGAATGGCAGCATGTGAGGCCATCGCTGAGGGCCTTTGGATTGGAACCGGGGACCTTGGGCTGGTAGAGTGCAGTCAGCACTGCTCTGACGGGGCTGCACACCCCCAGCAGTGCCCACCCTGTGTGGAGTGAGCAGCGAAAGCCACACAGGGCTAGCGGGAGGACAGCGTTATGGCTCGACGCTCAGGAGCTGTTGCTGACACTAAAAACCGGCGTGGGTTCAGTGTAAACTGGCACGCTGCGCGTGTCAACAGGAGTGCACGTGACCCTGGTGCACGCGGCCTTCACTTGAAGGAGACTGGAGCCCGCTTGTAGAGGGTGCGGGGACCACGTCCTGGGGGCTCCTGTGCCCAGCACCGGCTTCTCCCGCACCACTCGCTTCACTGGAGGCTTTCTTTGTGTTCACCCGGTGTTTCTCACTGAACAGTGTTACAGACACGCTCACGATTCCCACACACGTTGTTTTCTAGTGTATCAGTGCATGGACTGTACAGCCTTGGAATTCTCCAGGCCAGAACACTGGAGTGGGTGGCCTTTCCCCTTCTCCAGGGGATCTTCCCACCCAGGGGTAGAACCCAGGTCTCCCACATTGCAGGCGATTCTCTACCAGCTGAGCCAGCAGGGAAGCAGTGTATCAGCCACATTGGAACAAAAGCACTTTTCAGAACCAGCATTAAAGCAGCACCGATAGGAACCAGGCTGCAGAAGGCCTTAGCCTTAAAAGTCACATCAGTGTCCCTTCTCCAGTACTCCCCCCACCCCGCCCTGCCTCGCCCGCAGTCTGTTAGAGTTTGCAGGTTGGGAATCTGCATATTTATTCCAAGTAAAGAAATTAAAGTCTTGTGTTTGTTTCCTGGGGCTGCCACAACAGATTACCACAAACTGAGCTGCTTAAAACAACAGACGTGTGTTCCTCTTCTGGGGGCCAGAAACCCAGAATCCTGGTGTCGGCAGGGCCGGGCTCTGTCTTACGGTTCTAGGGGAGCATCTCTGCTTGCAGCCGAGTCACTGCCGCCTCTGCCTTTGTTGTCACGTGGCCGCCTTTTAAAGGGCAGCGCAGTGCGCTGCCACCTCAAGTCGACGACGTCCGCAGGGGCTGCCCCAAGTTAGGTCAGCTGTGTGAGTCCTGGGGGTCAGGGCTGAGACATCGTTCTGAGGGGACATGATTCCCCCTGCCACACCTTTCTCCTCCGCAGGAGACTTAATCTTTGGATACGTCCCCCAGTTTGCTGTCTCCTCAGTCTCGTTACGGAGTCTGCCTGCCCATATATGTTAGCAAGGTCTCCCCACCTCATGGTCACTATGAGGTTCCAGAAGACTTCAGGAAGAAAGTGAGAGCTGACAGGCGTGAAGAGGAGGTCAGACCTCTGACTCCCAGATCTCCAGGCTAGGGGAGGGCCTTTCGAAGGCCGTTTAGCTCCCCTCCTCACCAAGTAGGCAGGAGGCCCTCCCTTGGCCGCCGGGACGGGTCTCCTGCTGGACTGCTCCAGGGGCCCGGCACGCCGCAGCTGGTAACAGTGAAAGGCCCTTCCTGTCCTCCCGCTGAGGGCGCTGCTCCTAGCAGGGAGGGCCTTTGGCCCCTCGGCGGGAGTGACGGTGTGCGGGGCCTCTGGCCTGCGCTGTCTCGGCTCTGCGTGGCCCCCTCTCTTGCCTCAGCGTCACTCCCTCAGAGCAGTCTCTCGTCCTCAGGCTGTCCCACGCCCTGCCTGTGTCGTGCTCTCTTCGTTCCCCTGCTGTCTGGCGTCCTCCGTGGCTCTGGCACTGACTGTGCGGTGGTTGCACGGCCGGTCTGTCCTCTGGCAGGTGGGCTCCCCACCGGGTTCATGTCTGCATCCTCAGTACCGGGAACAGTGCTTGTCAGCGAGCAGCTGCCCAGTAAGCACATGTGAAGCAACTGACTTCACTTGCTTGTGTCATTTTCTTCGGCACCTACCAGCATTGTCATGTCTTCTGTACTGGACGTTGGCAGAGCCGTTGGGTAGGACTCTGTGCGTTTGCTGTTGGAACCTGGGGATGCCGTGTCCAGAGGCAGTTCTGTCAGGAGGGGACACAGGCTCGTCTGTAGATGGGCCCCAGGGCGCTGGGGTCCCCCAGAGACACCGCACATGTGCCCGGCCCAGGGCCCAGCATGAGCACCCCAGGAGTCCTGTCTGCCGGGAAGGCCTGCTGGGTCCTTGGGGACAGAGCAGACAGTGCTCCGGGGGCCGGTGCCTGGCCTGGAAGAGAGGCAGGAATGGGCTGGAGAACATCACGAGCAGGAGGAAGAGCAATTGCTCTTCCCGCAGCAGCTGATTAGTCATGACTGGTGCACTGGGGCAGGGACGCAGGGAAGAGGCCCCCTCTTGCAGGGGCCTCCTGAGCGGTGGGTGTCCCCGGAGAGCCAGGCTCAGGGCTTGTCGGAGTCGGCGCTCACCACCTCCAGGGCTGCCGTGGTCTTGTTCACGGCCTCTCTCCGGTGCCGACCCTGGGGGTGCAGCCCAAGCCAGGTGTCATGTCTGTGCTTGAGGACCTCAGAGTCAGGACGGGGGGAAGCTGGGCTGTCAGCAAGGAGCCCCCTGCGCTTCACTCCAAGGCGGGCATTTACAGGGCCTGCCCTTCAGAGGCCGCCCTTCTTTAAAGGAGCCTTTGTCAGCTTGGGTTCAGAAACTCAGGAGAAGTCATTCCCTGCTCATCCAGTGGTTTGGGTTCCATGCTTCCAGTGCAGGGCACCTGGGTTCCATCCCTGGTCAGGGAACTAAGTTCCAGGCAACGTGGCCAAAAAATAAAAGGGTTGTTCACATTTCTCATTTTGCCTAGAACAAGGAGGTGCACACATCCATACATACGTGGAGCCACACACACACGGATGTATCTACCTCCTTAGCACACGCTCTCTCTGTCTTTCTCTATATGTAAGTTAAGATACCATCTACTATTTATTATTGTCTCCATTTCATTCATAACAGAAGGGGCCTTTTTTGGTCCAGTTTTATTGAAACTTAATTGATATGCTGCACTGTTCTGAGTGCAAAACATAGTAACTTAGATTGTACAATCACATTGTAAAGTGATTGCCACAGTACGTTTAGTTAACATTCACCAACTCATGCAGATACAGAGAAAAGGAAAAGGAAACACGAATGTTTATTCTGCTTGTGGTGAGAACGTGGGGGTCTAGGCCTGGAACTGCTCTCACCCACGTGTGCAGAGGAGCTGGCCGCAGTCACGAGCCGCGCGCCACGCCCCAGGCCACGCCCCCAGGGCTGGCCTCGCCCCTTTAGTGTGTGCCTTTGCGGCGCCTTGGTGCAGTTTCCCGTCCCCTCCTTCTGAAGAGCATTGTGACTGTAAGAGTAGTAGGGATGGTATCACCCTGCAGTGACACAGCTCTGTGAGAAGTGGACTCTGAAAGGCTCCTTGTTGGCCCCTCTCCGGCCTGGTGAGGCCGTCCTGGCCCAGCTGCCCCGAGGCCGGCGCTGGCAGTCGCACGCGCTCTGTGAGAGCCCCTCCATGTTGTGTCTTGTAGATCGTGACGGACCAGCAGACAGGGCAGAAGATCCAGATCGTCACCGCGGTGGACGCCTCCGGATCCCCCAAGCAGCAGTTCATCCTGACCAGCCCCGATGGAGCTGGAGCTGGGAAGGTGATCCTGGCTTCCCCGGAGACCTCCAGTGCCAAGCAGCTCATATTCACCACCTCGGACAACCTTGTCCCCGGCAGGATCCAAGTAAGACCCGTTGACAGGTGTTTATCTCAGCATTTCTGCTGCCGCGCTTGTTCTGGACTCTCACCTCTACTCTGGAGGCCAAATCCGTCCCTGAAGGTCCTTTGAGGACCTGCAGCCATGGCGGGTTGCTGCCTTGGCTCAAGTGAAAAGCAGCAAGTGAGGGGCAAGGCCCAGAAGGCAGCTACTGCAGTGCTTAGGGAGGGTGGAGACAGGAGGCTGACTGAGAAGGTGGCGTGGCCCCCTGGACGACTTCTGACCACGGCTGACCACAGCCAGGTGAGGGCCGGCTGGTTCTGATCTGACCCAGCCTGGCCAGCCCTCTGTTCTGTCCTTGCTCCTGTGGGCTGCTGCCTGTGGCCCGCTGCCTGTGGCCCCTCAGCTCTGGTCTCTGTTCCTGCCCTGCTTCTCCCTCTGATGGGCAAGGTGGGATCCGTGCAGGTGCAGGAAGGAGAAGAGCAAGAGCTGGCAGAATAGCAGGCTTACTGGGATGCGCTGAATGTCCAGGCCCAGCACCTGGAGGAGTAGGGGCTCGAGGCCAGTGTCCCGCATTGGCCAAGCACAGAGTGCGTGCAGTCCACGGTCTTGTTTAGCTCTGCTTTCTAATTAAAAGATTGTAGTAACGTGAGCTTCACTGCCTTAATCAGTTTTAAGCGTCCAGTTCAGTGTATTGACGTTGTTTTACAACCCTCCCCGCCTCCGGTCCATCCACAGAATGCCCCATCCTCCCCAACCGAAGCTCTGTGGCCATTAAACACCTCCTGTCCCCACCCCCTCCCCCAGCCCCTGGCCACCACTCCGCTCCTTTCTGTGGGTCTGACGACTCTAGGGACCTCACATGAGGAGACTGCTGGAATACCTGTCCTTCTGTGACTGGCTGATTTCACTGAGCCCAGTATCCTCAAGGTTCATCTGTGTGGTCACATGTCTCAGGATTCCCTCCTTTTAAAGCTGAATGATACTCCGCTCTGTGGATGGACCATGCGTGGGTTATCATTCATCTGTTGATGGGTACTGGGGTTGCTTCGGCCTTTTGACCACTGTGAGCAAAGCTGCTAAGCATCCATGTGTTTTGCAGGGGCATTCCGCTGTGGAGAGAATTCAGGAAGGAAAGGGTTTCTTTCCTTCTGCCCAGCTGTGTTCAGAACACCAGTGTGCATAGCTTGCAGAGCTGGGCTTCTGAGACACTGCATGATAGACTTACTCATCCTTCCCTTCTCAGCTTCCACTCTGATCACCTGAAATCCGAATTCCTCTCTGCTTGCTTAGACTCCTCGCTCGTGAGAGGATGGCTGTGATTCTTTTGCATCTGTTATAAGAGGTCATTCCACATAATGATTTCTGTATACATTCACTGTACCTAAATGACTGTAAGGCTTATTGGTGGTGGTGGTGGTGGTGGTGGTGATAGTAGTGTCCCACCTGCGACCCCATGGACTGCAGCATGCCAGGCTTCCCTGCCCTTCACCGTCTCCTGAAATTCGCTTAAATTCATGTCCATTGAGTCAATGATGCTATCCAGCCATCTCATTGTCTGCCGCCCGCTGCTTCTTTTGCCTTCAGTCCTTCCCAGCATCAGGGTCTTTTCCAATGAGTCAGCTCTTCATATCAGGTGGCCTAAGTATTGGACCTTCAGCAACAGTCCTTCAGTGAATATTCAGAGTTGATTGATTTCCTTTAGGATTGACTAGTTTGATCTCCTTCTGGTCAAAGGGACTCTCAAGAGTCTTCTCCAACACCACAATTTGAAAGCATCGATTCTTTGGCACTCAGCCTCCTTTATGGTACAACTCTAATATCTGTACGCTGTTACTACTGGAAAAACCATAGCTTTGACTGTAGAGACCTTTGTCGGCAAAGTGATGTCTTTGTTTTTTAACACACTGTCTAGGTTTGTCATGCCTTTCCTTCCAAGGAGAAAGCATCCTTTAATTTAGTGGTTGCAGTCACTGTCTGCAGTGATTTTTGTAGCCCAAGAAAATAAAATCTATCACTGTTTCCACTTCTCCCCTTTCTATTTGCCATGAAATGATGGGACCTGATATCACGATATTAGTTTTTTGAATATTGAGTTTTAAGCCAGCTTTTTCACTCTGTTCTTTCATCTTCATCAAGAGGCTCTTAAGTTCCTCTTCACTTTCTGCCATTAGGGTGGTATTATCTGCATATCTGAGGTTGTTGATATTTTCCCGGCAGTCTTGATTCCAGCTTGTGATTTATCCAGCCCAGCCTTTCACGTGATGTACTCTGCATATAAGTTAAATAAGCAAGGTGATAATATACAGCCTTGTTGTACTTCTTTCCCAATTTTGAACCGGTCAGTCATTACTTCCACTGTATAATCATAAGGGATTTGATTTAAGTCATATCTGAACGGCATAGTGGTTTCCCCTACTTTCTTCAGTTAAAGCCTGAATTTTGCAATAAGGAGTTCATGATCTGAGCAGCAGTCAGCTCCAGGTCTTGTTTTTGCTGACTCTGTAGAGCTTCTCCATCTTTGGCTGCAAAGAATTTGTCAGATTTTGGTGTTGACCACTTGGTGAGGTTTATGTGTAGTCATCTCTTATGTGCTGTTGGAAGAGGGTGTTTGCTCTGACCAGCGCCTTCTCTTGGAAAAACTCTGTTAGCCTTTGCCCTGCTTCATTCTATACTCCAAGGCCAACCTTGCCTGTTACTCCAGATATCTCTTGACTTCCTACTTTTGCATTCCAGTCCCCTATGATGAAAAGGACATCTATTTTTGGTGTTTATTGTAGAAGGTCTTTATGGAACAGGTCAACTTCAGCTTCTTCGGCATCAGTGGTTGGGGCATAGACTTAGATTGCTGTGATGTTGAGTGGTTTGCCTTGGAAATGAACTGAGATCTTTATGTTATTTTTGAGATTGCATCCAAGTACTGCATTTCAGACTCTTGTTGACTATGTTGGCTACTCCATTTCTTCTAACAGAGTCTTGCCAACAGTAGTAGATACAATGGTCATCTGAATTAAATTCACCCATTCCCGTCCATTTTAGTTCACTGATTCCTAAGATGTCAATGCTTACTCTTGCCATCTCCTGCTTGGCCACATCCAGTTTACCTTGATTCATAGACCTAACATTCCAGGTTCCTCTACCATATTGTTCTTTTATAGCATCAGACTTGACTTTTACCACCAGACACATCCACAGTTGAGCATTGTTGGCACTGTGTCCCAGCCACTTCATTCTTTCTGGAGCTATTAGTACTTGCCCTCCACTCTTACCCCAGTAGCATACTGGACACTTTCTGACCTGGGGCTGATCTTCCAGTGTCATATCTTTTTGCCTTTTCATACTATTCATGTTCGTGGAGCTCGCGCAGCAAAAATCCTGGAGTGGTTTGCCGTTCCCTCCTCCAGTGAACCACGTTTGGTCTCCACTATGACCCGTCCATCTTGGGTAAACCTGTGTGGCATGGCTCGTAGCTTCACAAGCCCCTTGGCCTCGGCTAGGCTGTGACCCACATTATTTCATAGCAGCTGTTGTTCACTTTTTCATGCGCCTTTTTCAGTCACATCACTCTTGTAAATGGAGAGCACTGTGGGTCGTGTAGAAAGCCTCCTACAAAGGCAGGAGAAGTAGGTTTCAGAGGCTCCCTGTCCTAGTCCCTCCACTTCCAGAGCCTCACGAGAGAGCTAGTTGTTTATAATCAGTAAGGCTTAATTATTTTTCTGCTAAATGTACTTGTCTGAACTTCCAAGCTGTTTCATGAGTGTAGAGAAGCAGCCAGAGAGACCTTCAGTATCCTCATGGTTGGAGCATCTGCACGGGACTCCCCCACCCCCACCACTGCTGAAGGGCGTGGTCCAGAGGCATGGCCTCCCATTCCTGCTGGCAGATGAGGTTGTCAGGTGGGATTTTCCCAGTTCTGCCCAGAGTAGTTCTTAGAAACCCAAGATTAAGAATTCACAGTTGATCCTGACTTGGCTTCTTGTTCTGGTTTTTCCTCATCTTCAGTTCAGTTTAGTTGCTCAGTCGTGTCCAACTCTGAGACCCCATGGACTGCAGCACGCCAGGCCTCCCTGTACATCACCAACTCCCAGAGCTTACTCAGACTCATGTCCATTGAGTCAGTGATGCCATCCAACCATCTCATCCTCTGTCGCCCCCTTCTCCTCCTGCCTTCAATCCTTCCCAACATCAGGGTCTTTTCCAATGAGTTAATTCTTCACATCAGGTGGTCAAAGTATTGGAGTTTCAGCTTCAGCATCAGTCCTTCCAATGAATATTCAGGACTGATTTTCTTTAGGATTGACTGGTTGGATCTCCTTGCAGTCCAAGGGACTCTCAAGAGTCTTCTCCAGTATCACAGTTCAAAAGCATTTCAGTTCTTTGGTACTCAGCTTTCTTTACAGTCCAACTCTCACATCCATACATGACTACTGGAAAAACCATAGCTTTGAGTAGATAGACCTTTGTCAGCAAAGTAACATCTCTACTTTTTAATATGCTCTCTGCTGCTGCTGCTAAGTCACTTCAGTCGTGTCCGACTCTCTGCGACCCCGTAGACAGCAGCCCACCAGGCTACCCCATCCCTGGGATTCTGCAGGCAAGAACACTGGAGTGGGTTGCCATTATCCTTCTCCAATGCATGAAAGTGAAAAGTGAAAGTGAAGTAGCTCAGTTGTGTCCAACTCTGTGCGACCCCATGGACTGCTGCCTACCAGGCTCCTCTGTCCATGGATTTTCCAGGCAAGAGTACTGAAGTGGGGTGCCATTGCCTTCTCCGAATATGCTGTCTAGGTTGGTCATAACATTCATTCCAAGGAACAAGCGTCTTTTAATTTCATGGCTGCAGTCACCATCTGCAGTGATCTTGGAGCTCAAGAAAAGAAAGTCTATCAACTTTTTCCACTGTTTCCCCATCTATTTGCCATAAAGTGATGGGACCGGATGCCATGATCTTAGTTTTCTGAATGTTGAGCTTTAAGCCAACTTTTTTACTCTCCTCTTTCACCTTCATCAAGAGGTTTTTAGTTCCTCTTCACTTTCTGCCTTAAGGGTGGTGTCATGTGCATATCTGAGGTTATTGATACTTCTTCTAGAAGTCTTGATTCCAGCTTGTGCTTCTTCCAGCCCAGCGTTTCTCATGATGTACTCTGTAAGCAGGGTGACAATATACAGCCTTCATGTACTCCTTTCCTGAGTTGGAACCAGTCTGTTGTTACATGTCCAGTTTAAATTGTTGCTTCTTGACCTATATACAGATTTCTTAGGAGGCAGGTCCGGTGGTCTGGTATTCGCATTTCTTTAAGAATTTTCCATAGTTTTTTGTGATCCACACAAAGACTTTGGCATAGTCAATAAAGCATAAGTAGATGTTTTTCCGAAACTCTCTTGCTTTTTCCATGATCCAACAGATGTTGGCAATTTGATCTCTGGTTTCTCTGCCTTTTCTAAAACCAGCTTGAACATCTGGAAGTTCACAGTTCACATATTGCTGAAGCCCAGCTTGGAGAATTTTGAGCATTACTTTACTAGCGTGTGAGATGAGTGCAGTTGTGTGGTAGTCTGAGCATTCTTTGGCATTGCCTTTCTTTGGGATTGGAATGCAAACTGACCTATTCCAGTCCTGTGGCCACTGCTGAGTTTTCCAAATTTGCTGGCATATTGAGTGCAGCACTTTCACAGCATCATCTAAAGGATTTGAAATAGCTCAACTGGAATTCCATCACCTCTACTAGCTTTGTTCGTAGTGGTGCTTCTAAGGCCCACTTGACTCCGCACTGCAGATGTCTGGCTCTAGGTGAGTGATCACACCATGGTGGTTACCTGGGTCACGAAGATCTTTTCTGTACAGTTCTTCTGTGTATTCATCATCTTATTTCCTGTTTATTCTTAGATCGTCACAGACTCAGCTTCTGTGGAGCGTTTGCTGGGGAAGACCGACGTCCAGCGGCCCCAGGTGGTAGAGTACTGTGTGGTGTGCGGCGACAAAGCCTCAGGTAAGCAGTGGTCACGCTGGGTGCACCTCGAGGACCGGCATCACGGACCAGATCTGGGCGGGAGGCAGTCAGAATGTGACTGTACTTTTCTTTATTGGGATGATGATGTCCATAAGCAGATCAGGTTGTCAGATTATAGGGATAAAAAGGAAAAGTCAAGAAACTGTCTGTGATTTGTAAATCATGGTAGACTGTGATGATTTTTGTACTAGTAAGAAGGTAATCAAGACTTCCCTCATGGTCCTGTGATTAAAAACACGCTTCCACTGGATTTGATCTCTGGTTAGAGAACTAAGATCCCACATACCTTATGGCCAAAAAAAAAAAAAAGTAATCAGTCGTGAGCGTAGTCAGCATTTGTCGTGAATGTCGTCAGCATTTGCGCAGCGCTTTGCTGTTCCACAGGATGTCTGCTGTCCGTCCCGCCCCGGTCCACACTGCAGCTCGTCTCTCGCGCCCTTACTATAACCCAGGGTGATAAACAGGAGGGAACGTGCACTTGTGGCTGGAGTCCCAGATCAGGAAAGGCCTGGAGTCACAGTCGTGACCTCAGTGGTTGAGCGTGCGCTGTCGGATAAAGAGAAGGCTGCTCCAGCTGGCGGCCCAGCCTGGGGAGCGTAACACGCACAGCCCCTGTGTCTCTGGGGATGCACTCCTGGGCCTCCACGGTCGGGAGGGGACGAGGGGACCTCAGAAGAGGCCTGGCCCCTGTGGGAGCCGTCGGCAGTAATGATGCCAAGGACACTGATCTGGGCTCTGTGGTCACTGCATTCATAGCAGCTTTGGGTGCTTGGTGGTCCTGGGTTGAAGAAAAAAAAAAAGGTGAGCCAGGCCTCTGAAGAGGGGGACGAGCCTGGTCAGGAAGGAGGCTCCAGCCCTGCCCGCTCCTGCCGCAGCGCCCTCCCTTCTCTGAGCCTCCCCTGCCCAGCCTTTGTCCTCATTGCCCTTGTGTTCAGCCCTCTGGGCACTGGATGTGCTCTTTTCTAGTTGCTTCCTGACAGACCTGTCTGACCCCCGTGTCTCTGAATCCCCATCTTCTTGCTCAACAAGGAGAGACACTGTAAAGATCTGAGCAGATGAATGAAGCTTGAACATACCAGAGGCCACAGAACCTGCTCAGCTTCCCCTTTCTGGGCTTAGAGCTCAACACAGGCTTGCAGTGCCTTTGTCTCCAGATATGAGAGGTTCCTCCGCAGCCTCGAGAGCCCGAGGAAATCCACTGCAGGGAAGGAAGAAAGATGTGTGCCGAGTCACTTCAGCACCACTGTTCTTACAGCCCCACAGTTGGGGCCCCCCAGGTGCACAGCTGGAGAAGGGCCCACACGTCAGAGCTCAGGGCGGTGGGTTGCTTTGCAGCTGCTGTCCAGTGACCCCGTGAACTCTGACCCTGCAGTGTAGTTGTGACCCTGGGTTACAGGAGAGTATGCTTGAATCAGTCCCCACTGGGACTGTAACAGAAGGTAAACCAATGGGCCTCTAGTGTGGGAGGGGTCAGAGTTCAGAGAGCCCAGAGTAGACGAGCCCAGGACAAAGATCTGCGCTCGGGACGTGGGCCGTGAGGACGGAGCACCGTGGGCCGCAGGCGTGGTGGCTCCCTGGGCCACGCGGTCACAGCCCCCACGCCCGCCCCCGCCCCAGGTTCGTCTGCAGCCAGGACGGGACTCACAGAGGGCGTGAATGTAGACCGAGACCCCGGGGGCTGAGGAGCACGGGCTGCTGTCAGCTCCGCGGCTCCCGGCAGGACAGGGGAGCTGAGGGCTCCCAGCCGGGCCACCCGCCCAGCCCTCTCCATGGCCCCCGACAGGCACCGAGCTCGGGCACGCTGTCTGCCAGCGCCGGGTACTATGTCCGAGCTTGTGGCCTCCGTCGTGGCCTCGCAGGCTCCTCTGAAGGTGGGAGGAGGACGTGTAGGCCTGGGGGCCCGCAGTTGGCCCGTGGCTGCCAGCTTGGGAGCCCACACAGCAGGCCCACAGACGTCCCTTCCTCTCTCAGGCCGCCACTATGGGGCTGTCAGCTGTGAAGGCTGCAAAGGTTTCTTCAAAAGGAGCGTGAGGAAGAACCTGACCTACAGCTGCCGGAGCAGCCAGGACTGCATCATCAACAAACACCACCGGAACCGCTGCCAGTTCTGCCGGCTGAAGAAGTGCCTGGAGATGGGCATGAAGATGGAGTGTGAGTGGCAGGGCTCACACCCACACGCATTAACAAGAGGGGGACAATGTGAGGTCTTGGTGCGTGGCCTTAAAGCACGCCAAGATGACCGTGCCTGCTGGGGCTTCATTCCGGTTCACCCTCTGGGTCAGCTCGGTGGTGCGGTGACGCCACCGCTGGGCGGGATCAGTTTCCACAGTGAGACCTTGTCCTGACACTCGGGAGCCAGCGTGCGTGTGTGGGGAGCAGACACAGGCTTTGGGGTGAAGCCAAGAGAACGCAGCCCCGGCCCTGCCCCGGGAGCTGGGGGCCCTGGGCACGGCACATGCCTCTGAGCCTCAGATCCTCGCCTGTGAAGTAGCGGCCTTGTCTTGCTGGGTCTGCCTCCCCTTCTCTCTGCCCATGAAGGTCTGCTCTCTTCCGTTGTTTCTGGCACGTGTGCGTGCACTTGTGCCTGACGCCGAAGGGAGAGGCTGCTGGTGTGACCCCCGCTGGCAGGTGGCGGAAGCTGTCCCGGCTGGAGCTGGGCGTTAGGGTGCATCCTTCGCCCCAGGGGGCGTGGGCAGCTCTGTCAGGCCCACTTGAGGGGCTGTTTTCTCCCCCTGGGAGAGAGTCCTGTGAGCAGCGACATTCCCCAATGGAAGCTGGGCCTGGCATGCCTGCCACGGAGCTTATCATCCCCACAGCAGCGGGTTCAGCCTAGGGGCACCCCACCTCCCCCCAGAGGGAGTGGCTTTGGTTGGTGTGGCTCTTTCTTCTCAACACAGGTGTTTGTGTTGTCACTTAAGCTGTGCAGAGCGAGCGGAAGCCCTTTGACGTGCAGCGGGAGAAACCGAGCAACTGTGCTGCGTCCACTGAGAAGATCTACATCCGGAAGGACCTGCGGAGCCCTCTGATAGCCACACCCACGTTCGTGGCCGAGAAGGATGGGGCGAGGTCAGTGCCTTTGAACAGCCTGGGGGGCCCTGGAGGTGACGCGGGAGGTGCAGGTGCTCCTCAGGGGGTGCTGATGGCCCCACCTGCGGGCCTCGGCCACCTGGTTGGAGCCGCTGCAGTCACACCCCTGGACAGGCCTGTGGAGGGTGTACTCAGGAGGGGTTCAGGATGGGGTCAGAGCTTCCGGTCTCAGGAGCTCGGATTACGTGCTGTAGTTCAGGCATCATTCACACAGAAAAGCGGTTGTTCCGTGAGTCAGGATCGGGGCTCTTGCAGTAGAGATAAAGGCGTGAGGCCCAGGTGTGGTCTGGACAGCACCACGGGTCAGTTTCACGCTGTTTTTAGTGCGACCTCTCAAGCCTAACTTTAAAGGAACAGAGGGAAACGGGAAGCCCTGTTTCGTACTGCGGTGCACCAGGGTTGGGAATGCCCTGCTGGTGCTTTGAGATCGGGTGGCAGCGCTGGTAGAGCCGAGAGGCGTGTCCGCGTCCTGTCTCGGGCAGGCCCGGCTCCGAGCGCGTCTCCTTGCAGAGCAGGGCTGGCAGCTTGCTGGGCGCCGAGCGAGCGAGCGAGCGACCACGTCCCCCCGGCCCGGCCCACAGACGTGCAGGGTCAATGCAGCGTGAACTCTGCACTAAATGCTGGAAGCTACTCTGGGTTTCTTTATGTCTTAACTAGACAAACAGGTCTTCTTGATCCAGGGATGCTTGTGAACATCCAGCAGCCTTTGATCCGTGAGGATGGAACGGTTCTTCTGGCCGCAGACTGCAAGGTGACGTCCCGCTCGCGCCCTTCCCGCTCCTGTCTCCACGCGGGCGCTCCTCTGACGCGCGCACTGCTCTCAGCTTCAGGGTGGAGGGTGTGCACTCCGCACCTCCGTGTCCCGGGTACAGCCGTGCTGTGGGCTGCTCACGGTCACAGCACGTCAGGAGCGAACGTTCTGTGGTCTCTTTTCTTCCGAGGTCTCTCCCCTGGTAATGCGTTTGGGCAGACTGCCGGCCGGCTGGGGAAGCGCTCCTCTCCTAAGACGCCTCTGGCAGCAGCCCCCAGTTCCTCTGTAGTCGGCGACCACAGAAACAAGTCCCACCAGGGCTGACAGGGACAGAGCGAGGCAACTGCAGGGAACCCAGTGTGCACACAGAGATGGTTGTCACCCCGAGACACAGACACTGGCTGCCTCCTGGGGGGGAGACTGAGGAGAGGGCTTTATCCTGGCAAGGGAGCCCACTGTGCCTCTGGCCTGCGGTGCCCGACACAGCCCAAGTGACAGGGGGCGGCAGCTGCACTGAGCCCGAGGTCCCCGCTCCGGAAGGAGCCCCTCGGGGACAGTGCCAGCCTCACTGTGCCCCTCAGAGCCGCAGCGGGGCCCCTTCTGCTCAGGCAAACGCAGTGCGTCCCGGGGCGTCCTTTTGGGGCCAGGGGAGGGAGACGAGGACTGAGCGCCACTGAGGCCCGCTGCCTGCTCCGACCATCTCTCGCGGGGTGGTCAGCCTCGTGGCCTCGGGTGGCGCTGAGCCATCTCCCCAGGCGTGTGGCCTTCACCCAGCAGATGGGCGGGGCATGACTGACCACCTGGGCAGAGGGGCGGGCACGCCAGAAGCAGGAAGCAGGGCCCGAGCGCCCTGAACTCCTGATGGCCGAGGACCGCACCCGTGTCCCATGTGCCACCCGCACAGCGGCTGGTGCAGAGCAGGTGCCCACCAGGCAGGGGCGACGGGAACCTCGAGGAGGTCAGGTTCATGAAGCATGCAGCGCCCACCCTGTAACCGCTAACGGCTCAGAGTCGGCTGGGCGGCAGGAGTGAAGCACCATGAGGACAGGCGGCCTGGCGCGCCTGCCCTGACAGGGCCCACCCCAGGGGCACCACAGAGCCCCTGAGGGCAGGTGTTCTCAGGAGCTGACTCGGAAGCTCTTTCCTATCAAATAATTATACATTCAAAATCATTTACTCTGAATAAAAGTAATGTATCTCAAATACCACCAAGACCCGTGCTCCCTTCGCCCCTCTCCCCACGGGGCTCCATCCTGCAGAGCAGTAAGCTCAGGACCGTGGGCAGCTCATGGCACGGGCCCAGGCGTGGGGTCTCTCTTTCACTCTGCAGCGTATCTGTCATATGCTGTCTTCACACGATAGAGATCAGCAGATCTATATTCTGTTACATGGTGGTTCTGTGATCTATTAATCGCTTCTCTGTTTATGATCTTTTCTACTGATTCTGGTCTTTAACGTTTGTAATCGATACAGCAGACGTTTTTGTTTATGTACCTTGATTTATCTTTTTTTTTTTTGGCTTTCTTTTTTAAAAAATTGAGATATTAATTCCCACACCAGAAAAATTTACCCTTTGAGCATGTAATTTGTGGTTTTCAGTATATTAACATAATTGTTAAAACCATTCCTACTAATTCTAGAGCATTCCATCACCCCAGACAGAAAGCCTGAACCCACCAAGCAGGCACTGCCCGTTCTCCCACTCTCAGCCCTGCAGCCGCTTGTGTACTCTCTGACTGGTTTTGTCAGTACTGGACCTTTCATGTAAAGGGAGCCGTGTGACACGTGCCTTTGGGACTGGCTGCATGCTTGCAGCGCAGTGTTCTCAAGGTTCGTCCGTGTCGAGGCCTCCTTGGTGCCAGTAATGTGCCACTAAATAGCTGTGTCGTGTGGTTTATCCATTCGGCAGTTGATGAACGTTGCGTGGTTTCTGCTTTTTGCCTCTTAGGAGTAATGCTGCTGTGAACATTGTGTACAAGTGTTTTTGTGCACACGTACTTTAACTTTTCTCACATATGTGCCTAGGAACGGAATCGCTGTGGTCGTGTGACAGCTGTACGTTTACATTTTTGAAGAACTGCCAGGCTGGCAGTTCAGTGTCCCTGAACTGCATATTGTGTCCCCCCCAGCAGTGTCCCCCTGCGCTCCCCGCTGTCCCCGCGTCCTTGCCAGCACTCGACGTTATATGTCTTTTGACTGTGACCGTCCTAGTGGGTGTGATGTGACATCTCACTGTGGTTTTTATTTGCTTTTTTTTTTTTTTTGCATTTTTAACTAGCTTATTTGTCTTCCTGTTATTGAGTTGTAAGAGTTCTTTAGCTATTCTGGCTACTAAACCGTTATCAGATGTATAATGTGCAAGAAGTTCCTCCCATTTTGTGGGTTGTGTTTTGTGTGTGGGAGGAGAGAAGTTGTCTTTTTACTTTATTGATAACCTTTTGAAGCACAAAGGTTTAAGCTTGTCTGGGTGTCACCTTGTCTGTCGCTTGGTTCTGTCCGTTTTTCTGGGTGTGGGTTTGTGTGACGGCCGTCACAGTCCAGACACAGAGCTGCTGGATCACCAAGCGCTTCCTCTCTGCCCATCGCAGTCACACCTCCATAGAAGCTGCTTTAAAACAAAATTATACCTTCACTTTCCTGAGAGGCACGTGTGTATGTGCATCTTTAATATCACTATTTTCTGGTTAACAGGCTGAAACAAGCCAGGGAGCCCTGGGCACATTGGCAAATGTGGTCACTTCCCTTGCCAACCTCAGTGAATCCCTTAACAATGGTGACACTTCAGAAATACAGCCGGAGGACCAGTCTGCAAGTGAGATTACTCGGTACGAACCCTTGAGAGTGGAGGCCCCTCCGACACACACAGCCACTGCTTTGTGAGAGTGGGGGCAGCATTTGATGCCTGCCCTGTATTTAATGATGGAGTGCAGAACTGTCACAGGGCCCCTGCGTGTCTGTCTGCTTCGTTTTAACCGTGGGGTTGTGGACCTGTTTAGGTTACGTGATACAAAACAGTCTGAAAACTTCATCCCAGATGATACAGCAGACTAATTCAGGGGACGCTCACGAGTCCAGGCGTACCTGCCACTCTTTACTGGACCCAAAGGCCAGCACTGCAGGGCCTCTCTCGCTTGTGCTCTAGCCTGTTTTTCTCACGCGGTGAGTCCAGAGCTGAGACAGAGCCCTCAGGGTGGACGGATACTGCAGTGAGATGGCACCAGCCGGCTGGACGCCTGTGCCCCCTGCCAGGGTACACTCCCCGCAGCCGGCCTGTGCGTTTGCTCCTTTTCTGCTGGGCCTGCCACTCCTGCCCGTCAGGCCAGGCCAGGCGGGGGCCACTCAGGGGCAGTGGTCCTCAGGTTCCCTTGTGGTCTGGTAGAAGATGCCAGTCTGGATCGGGTGGAAAGAGGGCGGAATGTGAGTTAGGCCGAATTCCAGTTCTACCACTTAACTCCTGGTGGTCTTGGCAAAGTTACCTTTCACATCTCTGAGATGGAGGGAATTCCACCTTGGAGAGTAGTTCTGAAAAACAAAAATTGTGTGCGAGAACAAATAACATCTAGCTTAGTGTCTGAGACCCTGGGGAGACAAGCATGGCGGCCGCTGCTCCTCTCAGGCAGAGTTAACTATTTTTTCCTGCTGGGCTGTTTTCCTAAAGGATGTCTCAGCTAGAGCGCTCCTCCCAGATGTGGACTTACAGCACGTGCTTGCTCCCTTTCTGCTCACAGGGCATTCGATACTTTAGCAAAGGCACTTAACACCACAGACAGCGCCTCGCCTCCGAGCCTGGCGGACGGGATCGACGGCAGCGGCGGCGGGGGGCATCCACGTCATCAGCAGAGACCAGTCCACACCCATCATCGAGGTCGAGGGCCCCCTCCTCTCAGACACTCACGTCACATTTAAGGTGAGGGCTTCCGCCTGCCTGCCGCGGTTAAAAACCAGACCTGGAAGTGAGCCCATCCAGGTGGTGGCAGCCTTCTCACCCGTCTTTGCTCGCCTGGCCGTCTGGCTCTGCCGCTGACCCTGAGGCTGGTGTGGCCTCCTGTCGCTCCCAGGACAGGCTGAAGCAGGCTGCCTTGCCATCCACTCTCCCAGGACAGCCTGGCTCCAGCACCAGCTCAGGCAGGCCCTTGGCTCCCACAGGCATTGTTCCCAGCCCTCGGGCCTGCCCTCCTGCCCGCTGGGGCCACCGAAAGTAGCTCTCAGATACGCCTGGAGGCTGGTCAGGTCCCCAGGGCCGCCGCCCTCTGCACTCACTCCCGAGCCTCACCTCTCTCTTGAGGATACTCCCAGGCTCCCTGCGCCCCCAGTCTCAAGGTCTGCAGAGTGAGTCTTCAGTTCCCCAGTGTTCTTTGCTAGAATGAACTCGTGAGTCCTTGCCCGCCGTTGCCCAGGGATCAAAGGGCTAGGGTCCCTGGGGGGACACCAGCTGCAGAGGCGTTCAGGCCCTTCTGGGACAGAGGGGCTTCTGGGGCCCAGCCCGGCCCCCTGGGTTGTGCTCCACTCTCCCTCACTGCTCCCTGACACTGCCTGCCAGTCCCTGCCTGCCTGTTCCCACTGGACTTAGACTGGAACCTGCGGCTCAGAGTGGAACTGCTGAGAACCGGTGCCGGGAGGCAGCGTCGGGAAGCGTGTCCTTGTGGTTGAGCTGGGCCGTCCCCCCTCTCCAGGCCCGTCGGACCCCAGCTCACTGGGTGGGCCCGCCTCCTGAGAGGGTCTGTGCAGAGCTGGGTGCTGACAGGCCCCGGGCCGTGTGCCCTCTCCTGCAGCTCACAATGCCCAGCCCGATGCCCGAGTACCTCAACGTGCACTACATCTGCGAGTCAGCCTCACGCCTGCTCTTCCTCTCCATGCACTGGGCCAGGTCCATCCCCGCCTTCCAGGCCCTCGGGTGAGTGGCTCTTCCTCTCTGTGTCCCTGGCAGGACCTCCCCGGCTCCAGAAACAGCCCAGAAGGGGTCTGAGGGCCCTTCCAGTGTGTTCTCTGTGAATAAACACAGTCAGCAGACTGGTGGCGAGAAACCACCTTGGCTGCCAGGGCTGTGCCACCCGACCTTTACTGCGCCTCAGGCGTGCTGCCGGAGCAGGGACGGAGTGGACGTAAGGCAGTTGTCCCTGAGTCTTGAGGCAGGGTATCAGGGGGCCTTACCCGCGCTGTCCTGAGTGGAGACCCACCCCTCCCTGGGCGGCGACACATCTGTAGCCTTGGGAGCTCCCCTTGGTCGCTGCGGCCTCTGGGGCCAGCCCCACCCATGGCTGCTGAGAGAATGGTCTGTCCTCAGAGGGACTTCAGGCGAGGCATCGTGTGGACGCGGCGTTCATGGAGAGCAGGCCTGAGCCCTGCAGAGGCCTCTGGCACACGCACACCGACGGGACTTGGGTGGGGTGTGTGGGGCTTGGGGCAGGGGCAGCGGCCCCACACCCAGCCCTCCTCTGTGTCCCCAGGCAGGACTGCAACACCAGCCTGGTGCGGGCCTGCTGGAACGAGCTCTTCACCCTCGGCCTGGCCCAGTGTGCCCAGGTCATGAGCCTCTCCACCATCCTGGCCGCCATCGTCAACCACCTGCAGAACAGCATCCAGGAAGGTAGGGCAGCCTATCCCAGCGCCACCCCGGGCTGAGGGGCGTTCACGTGCCACCAGTTTTAGTGTTTAAATTGCTACCCGGCTACTGCTTTTCCTGTGACAAAGATGAGAGGGAAAAGGTGCTGAGTTCTGACGCAGACATTCTGTACTGTTTTCAGAGTAGTGACCATCTCTGTCTTCAGGTTCATGGACAGGTTACCCTTTGATGCAGCTCACAAACCCTCAGGACCCTGTGGATTAGAAACTGTGCCTCAAGTTGCACGTGGGAGACCAGGTCCTGGGAAGGGCTGGGCCCTGGGGCACAGGCCCGGGTCCGCGGCACCCCGTGCAGGGCGTGGGTGGGCGCGTGGCGCACTGTGAGGTCGGGGCCGTGTCAGGGCTGGGAAGCAGCCTGTGTGGTCCCTGCGTGCTGTGTGCCCGCGGCACCCTGAAGACTGTCGGGTGCCCATGCTGCCCAGGGTCTAGGCTGACCCTGCGTGTCACACCTGCTGCCGAGCTGGAGCCGGCTGCCCTCCTCGCTGGGCGTCCTGTGCTGGAGGTGCCTCGTCACACCGTCATGTTTCTAGGTACTTCCTTCAGAAGTTACAGAGGTAACTTTTATAACCTGTAGCATTTTATTTAGATTTGTTCACAAATGAGCTTTAGTTTTATTTCTAACTGAACATAACACTACCTTCAGCAAGATACTAAACTGTTGTAGCAACTAAAAAATGCCAAGATGTTCAGGTTGGCAAGTGTTTATTCAGTGCCTGCCGAGACTTAGAAAGAACTGATCTTGATGGGATCTGGCGTGTGGGCCTCAGCAGGTGCAGGCCACAGGGCCGCCCAGGGAGAGTCACTGTCGAGGGGGGTGGTGGTGACACAGCAGAGCCGAGTATGGGTTACTACAGCCATTTCACCTACAGCTGGAAAATGGGGCTCTTGAGATAATGGGTTTTTCATTTAAAAGTGAAATTCTCTCCTTTTTTCCAATCTGTGTCCCTCCCAAGAGGCTAGCTCCTTCACTGTTCTCACCAGCCTTTCTCAGAGGATGTCTGTGTTGATTTCTAGACAAACTTTCTGGAGACCGGATAAAGCAAGTCATGGAGCACATCTGGAAGCTCCAGGAGTTCTGTAACAGTATGGCGAGACTGGATATAGACGGCTATGAGTATGCATACCTTAAAGCTATAGTTCTCTTTAGCCCCGGTAAGATATGCGGTGGTCACTCGCGGCGGGTTCCCACCTGTGCTGTGATAGTTCTGCACACGGGCATGTTGCCAGGCTGTGAGCAGTGTAGAGAGCCCCACGGGCCTGACTGTTCCCACAGCACGTGTGCTTTGCTGACTGCTTATGTGAACAGGACGTTTGTTACAATTGTTTTTATAGTCCCAATGTTGTAGTAAGTGCATATGTTCAATAGATGTCATTTGAATCCAAACAAATAGGATCATTTGCATCTCGTTGGCCAAATGAGACCACAACTTACAAAACTGAGTAACATTTAGCCTTTTGTACCCACGGGTTCCACACTGGTGGATTCAGCCAACCACGAATCAGAAACACTCAAGGGGTGGCCCTGGCCGCCAGTGGTTGGGACTCTGAGCTTCCAACGCAGGGCGCCCAGTTTCAGCCTCTGGTTGGGGAACTAAGTTTCTACATTCTGTGTGGCCAAAAAAAAAAAAAAAAAAAAATGTACCAGGAGTTCGAAAGTAATATGCTGCTGCTGCTGTTGCTTCAGTCGTGTGCAACTCTGTGCGACCCCATAGACGGCAGCCCACCAGGCTCCCCCGTCCCTGGGATTCTCCAGGCAAGAACACTGGAGTGGGTTGCCATTTCCTTCTCCAACGAAAGTAATATAGAGGGGATTTAAAGTATACGGACAGATGTGTAGGTTACATGCACGTTCGATGTAAAGGACAGCAGGGGATCTGTGGGGGCGGGTCCTAGAACCAATCCCCTGTAGCTACCACAGGACAGCTAGCCCTCAGCCACTGCCCTCTGCCGGCCTTGCTCTCGCCAAGGTTTAGCTATGTTAGCACATGCTCCAGCACAGACGGACCCTGCCCACGTTTACCTGCAGTCTCTGCAGGGCAGCAGCTGCAGGGCACGCCGAAAGGCTGGTCACAGCAGACAAAGAGGCAGCAGGGCTGCGGATGAGAGTAAGCGGTCGCGGCCGGCCTCGCTCACTGCCCCGCAGCCATTCGAGCCTCCTGAGAGCCACTGGGTTGAGTTGGACCCAGCTTAACCTCTCCACCCCACACCTGCCAGCCTCCTACTCGGGAACGAGAAAATAGCTGACTGAACGGGAAACACTACGTGTTGACATGTCTAGAAAGCACATGGTGACTCCCGATTCTGTATGTGTTTCCTAGAGTAGGTAGGAAGCCACAGGTCTAGAGCCAACCCCAGTGGGACTGCGGAGGCTGGTGTGACCACTCGGGGCCAGGCCCCCTGGGAACCCGCAGGTCTCGGCAGAGCAGAGGAGGGACCAGCGTTCTAGCAGCAGTCTCTGACCTAGACCAGCCCCCAGAGCTCAGTCTGTTGCACTTGAGAAGTTTGTCAGAAGTGTGATTAAAAAGAAGTACTGAGAAGTCTACACGTGAGGCTTTCCAAATACAGAGGCAATTCGCAGTCCTTTTCTTCCTTCAGATCATCCAGGTTTGACCAGCACAAGCCAGATTGAAAAATTCCAAGAAAAGGCGCAGATGGAGTTGCAGGACTACGTTCAGAAAACCTACTCGGAAGATACCTACCGGTGAGGCACACGGGCAAGACGGGGGCGAGGCTGGACCTAGCTGCAGATATGTTACGTTGGCCTTCCACTTCTGGCAGCCCGGTAGAGCCTCCGTTTGATCACACTTTAATTCTTGCATTTTCTCGGTGACAGTGGAGTGCAGAGGATCAGGAAGCCCAGGCCGTCCCAATGTTGCTGGGTGACTGTGAGCGAGACCTGGGGTTGGGAGTCGTCCTCTTGTTTGGGGCTAACAGTGCGTGTGAGACATGAGTTCTCACAGGGACCACCCCCGAGTCCAAAAGTCAGCAGCTCTGCCCCTGGCTCCCCACACAACTGAGACAGTGCTAACTAGAGCGCTTGACACACGAGTCCATTGACAGAAACCAAATCCTACCCTACAAAACGTGACAGGGTTGTGTACAAAATAACAATCCATTCTCTGCGTAAATTGGTATTTTAAAAATTCCTTTATTCAAGTGCAAGTTTATCATGTTTGGGCCCCAGGGACCTATGCCCAGCCTGCCTGGCAGAGAGCCTGCTCCTGCTTTAGGCACGCTGCCATGGCCAGACACAGCTTTTGCCAAAGCAAGATCCATTTTCTACTGGCATCTCTTTGACTTAATATTCAGCAAGTATGTACATATTCCTTAAGTCATTTTCCGTGGCTGAGGAGATGCTGCAGCTTCTCCACCGTTTCCCTCCCTGGTGAAAGTGCCCTGCAGTAGTGTCCCAGCGCCCACCCCTCTGGGCACTGCCAGTGGCCTGGCCCGTTCAGGGAGCTGCAGGACAGGGTCGTGGTGTGCCTTCCTGGGGTTCCTTCAGAATAAACATCTTATGGCTTTCCTTTTAATCACAATGCTAAATAAACAGTGGAAATTAGAGCAACACAGAAAAGGTTTTAATTGATAAAATCACTTAAAATCCTGAGTCCTTTACTCACACACACGTCCAAACGTGATTCCTCCTGGTGCACATCCCACTGTTAGGTTTCTATCCAGCTCTGTGTCATGGAATTCTTATCAGTGAATATAGACTTTGATTCGCCTCCTCAATGTGTGTAGTGATTCGACAGGTTAGTTTAACCTACCTTGATTAACAGGTTGCCAGGTTTTTTTTTTTTTGGTGGGGTTGGGGAGAGTTGTTATAAACAAAGAAGGGAACATATTTGTACATCACCACTGCACTCACGATAAACTCCTACAAGAGCTACCATTGAAATCAGGAAAGTACGAGCGGACACTGGCAGTTTGGTTTGGTCCCGAGGGCTGCAGACAGGCCCTGTCCGGGTGAAGCCTGGAGTGCCGCGACCCGGCCCCCTCTAACGACCCCCCTCTTACAGGTTGGCCCGCATTCTCGTCCGCCTGCCGGCACTCAGGCTGATGAGTTCCAGCATAACGGAAGAGCTGTTTTTTACTGGCCTCATTGGCAATGTTTCGATAGACAGCATCATCCCCTACATCCTCAAGATGGAGACAGCGGAGTATAACGGCCAGATCACCGGAGCCAGCCTATAGCGCACAGCCCGCCCTGCCGAGGAGCGCTGGGGCCGCTGAGAGACCGTAGAGTAGTGGTGTGGTATGTGCAAGTACTCCATATGTTAGCTGTTCCCACCTGGCTTCTCCGCATCTGTTAGTCCCAGACAGTAGCCACTAAAAGACTCGTAGGATCCGCTCCTGCCGTAAGAGATGTTTTAATGCCTTTTGATGAAGCAACAGATTTTTAAACAATCTTTTAACCCAGTTTGTATACAGAAATTCTCAAAGGGCAAAAAACAAAAGCAAAGTTTTATGATGTCAGAGACTAGTATTAAAACTAAAAGAACCGAAGAGAATGGTATGTGTGTATATATTACAGTGTCCTTGGGATAGCTACTAATGACCAGGGTAATAATACTAGCACTTTCTAAGCACTTCCTATCAATGTATAATGTTAGCAACACCTTGCCACTGTGCAGGGCAGATGGAAAACTATGTGTGTCTTTTGCCGAAATGCTAATGGTTTCTGTGAAAATGCAGTAGGGTACGGGAGACAATCACTTGCTCAAGGGAGCGAGGCGTCCTTCCTGACCATGCGCACGCGCTGCTGCTGTCAGCCAAGCCCCAGGTGTGGAGGTGGCGGCGGTGCGGGGGCACGCACGTGCTGCTCTGAACTCGAAGCTGTCTCGGCCCCAGTGGATGCTGCTTAGGTTCCCCGGTCTGTGATGGGCCTCCGCAGGCTCCTCTGTGACTGGTTCTCAGAACTGGATTCAACCAATTCCCGCAGCAACCAAAAACATCGCTGCATCAGTTCCGCCGCTCACGGCAGATGGCGTGGTCTGCCCAGCAAGTGCAAGGTGGGCCTTCTGAACCCTTGTTGGAACCTCCTACCAGTCTTCTGGAGAGGGCCGGGAGGTCTGTCATCTCCACGGTGCACACCCCATGCCTGGCCGGGCAGCAGCCGCGGTGGAGCCATGCAGCACGGCTCTCAGCGTCTCCAGGCCCAGCACCACCTCGGGTGGCGGGTTTCTCGATGCTCCTGGTGCAGCACGCTGGGGTCCCCCGGAGCTGCGTCCACAGATGACCCCTGACGTGTTTTAGATGATGGATGAAAAGGTAGGCTGCCTGCTCCTTAAAAACAACCTTTAACCCCAAAGTCATCTTGGTGACCATCGTTTTATCAAAACAGTGCAGTTATTGGGAAGTTTTCCTAGAGAAAAGTGCTCACAGATGCTCCTGGTTGTAAGCAAGCAGCAGGTTTCTACTGGGAAGCATAGGAAGGCTGCATCAGGTGTCCGCGCTGTGTGTGGCCCAGGTTGAGGAAGTACAGCGAGGCCAGGTTTGCAGCTCTTAAACCTTTGGATCAGATGGTCCCTCCTAGGCCCAGGGCAGACGAGCTGCAGGGTGGCGTGAGGCAGGGGAGGGAAGGTGGATGCCAGGCCACCACATGGGCTCAAGGCAGAACCAGATGGTGCCCCGTCACTGTCGGGAACACTTAAAAGAGTCATTGGTGGGAATTAAGTGGGAACAGTGTCTCCAACTTAGATATTCCTGTTTGTATCTCATTATAGTTTACTGTTCATGCTTTGAAGCAAGTCTTAGCGAAAAATGTAGTGCCCATTGTAAAATGATGGAAAAGATTGAATATTGCCAGCTTACAATTTTGGTTTTCTAACTTCAGAGTGACTTAAGTTTCAAAATTGAGATGGGACACTGGCCAAGAGGGTGAGCAGGGTGGGTCTGTTTCATTTCTGCTTGGGCAGGGTTTCTGCAGAGGCACTCCGGACATTTGTGCACATCTTACATAGTGAGGTGCACATCTGTCTGTCCTGATTTTTCATGTGAGCATGTCTGAGGGTCCTGTAGCAGCTCCCTGGGAACACGTGTCGTCCTATGTCACATCTTTTAGGTCTGAGCTCTCGGTGATGGTTAGGTCAACACTGGCCTGCTCTTTGGGCCATCATCCTGTCTCTGTGAGGCCTTTACACTCAGGTGGCCTTAGGTATTAGGGCAGCTTAGCCAAGACCTGAGCCGAGGTGCTGTTGAGACAGGCTGGGAGTAGAAGGTGGGAGCCTTGGAAAGACAGTGAACACTGGGATAGGCACGTGCCCTGCGCCCGCAGGACACCCTGGGACAGTTGCTGATTCTAACTGGGTCCTGTGCCCGAGTCCCCACGCTGCCGATGGCTGGCTCCAGTGGACCGTTCTGGGCTCTGCACACTCTTCACTGTCCCAGATCGCCTTGGCCTTACTTTGAAGTGGTCTTTTCCTTAAAAATCGGCTCCACACAACCTTAATTCTCACCGCCCCTAATCATTTTAAACCTTTTGACAGCAGGCCCATCCCTCTCATCAAATTGGTTAAGAGGAGCCCAAAGTCAAAAATTATTTAGAGAGACCGGAAGCAAATACTTAGCCTCAACTTTCATAGGGCTCTTCACCCGTTAGTAGTTTGTGAGACTCTGATTCAGGAAAGAGAGCGCGCCCTCTGCATCTGAGTGAAACAAGCCAGGATCAGGGTTCTTGGCGGCCGGTTCACACCTGCCTTCTGGTGGCCCCGCCGCAGAGCAGAGGGGACGAGGGCACCTGAGGGAGGTGAGGATGGACACACGGTGTTGCTTCCTGAGGACGCGGGCTCTGCTCCAGGGGCGTCTCAAATAGTGGGGACAGCTACATATTGAAATGTGTGGAGTTCATTACATGTAACATAACAAGATGACAGAGAGAAAGACCAAATTACACAAGCAGGTATTTTCCAAGGTATTCCTGGAAAGTATTTTTAAGGAAGTGTGTGGTTTTTTTTTTTTGGGGGGGGGGGGGGGATGGGGTCTACGTTATTTTCTAACCTCTGCCGGGAGCTGTGGTCAGGGTCCTTTTTGTCCGGGTTTTTGGATCTGGTCTCACGTAGTCACCCTTGGGTGTTGTGTGATCGCCCTTGAGAGGCACTGGTCTCTAGCCCGTCAGTATTAAACGTGGCCTCTGGCGAGGGTTGTGTGACAGAGGTGGGTCTCGCCGGGCTCTCGGGGTGTCCAGTGCTTCTGTCCTGGCCTCTGGGGGACGCCTAGCAGAGCACTCGCTTCCACCCTGCCCTCTGCCTCACAGGCAGCCCTTGGCTGAGGACCCCAAGTCCAGGGCCTGAGGACAGATGAGAGCCTAGGAGCATCCTGCCTGTTTGCCAGGGGGAGTGGCCTTACGAGTGCTGGGGCTACAGGTGACATTTCAGCTCCTGAGTCCAGGCCAGGGAAGGTGGCATCTTCTGATGTGTACGTCTTTACTCTGGAGGCTGCTGCCCGCCCAACCTGGGAAGGCCCGACAAGGCAGGGCAGCCACCCACATCCTCCAGGGTCCTACTTCCCTTCTCCACTGATTGTGCGACTCTTTGAAAATGTCTTAACTTCGACGTCAATTTGCAGCGTCAGCCTCTCCTCACAACAGAGTGGTTTGAGTCTTTTGTACACAGGGTCCCAGGCTTCCTCAGCCGCGCCTCCTCCTTGAGGGCGCTTCTGTGTGTCCAGCCCCAGGGTCCCTTCACTGGCACTGTGCGTGTCCAGATTTATGGGCTTGTATGACGGACTGAATGTACATGTGTTTATACCTTCTCTGTATGTACAGTGTATATAGCATATGTGTACATAGATGTATATTATGTATACAGACACGTAGCCACATAGCCAGACTGCTTACATTTTACAGAGAATCTATGATAGAGTTGCTGCAGTCATTGACGTGGGTGTTCCTTGGTCCCTCAGCAGGATGGATTTGCTGACATTTTCCTTGGGGTGAGCCTGGCTGGAAAGGCCCTGCCCTGCACCAGGGCCAGGAAGCTGGAAGACAGTGGTTTATCCCAATGTCCACAAGGAGGTGGGGACCTGTAACCTAGTTGTAGTACATCTATTTACAGCCTAACTGGGAGGACCTGGGCAGGCAGTGGTGTCGGCCTCCCACGCACTCAGTCCAAGACCGAGAACAGCCTGCGCGCTGGGCCCTGACTCCCAGTGCGGTGGAAACAGCCCACACGTGCTCTGGGACTCTCTCTACCACAGCTGCAAAACAAGTATTCTTTAAAAATAAGCATGAATGTTGAGCTAACTCCTATGGCACATAAATTATAGATCTTTTATTTCTCTAACTGTAGCATGTGAATCAAATTCACTGCCCTTATTCCTTTCTATAAATTATGATTCTAAAATTTTAAAATTTCAGATAAAACTTGCATTCTAGTGCAGATATATACCTTAACACTACAGATGCCAAATTGTCCTTCTCTAGGTCTGTTCCGATGAACTCTCCCCATTAATCGAGCTTTAAGCTGAGACACCGCACTCGGGAGCCAGGGCCCAGCAGTAGTTGCTCATGCACCTGTAAGCAAGGGACCTGAATGGTGGGAAGGCCGAAAGCCGGCCTGCTGGAAGAATCACTGGATAAGTACGAAAACTCAGAGACGCCACAGGTTACTTAAAAAAAAAAAAAAAAAAAAACACGAAGCTTACTGAAACGCTTGAAAATATCGTGTTGAGACCACAGCCCTCGGTGCCTTTGTGAGACGGCGGGTGTGCAGCCTTCGGCTTCCCGCGGCTGATGTGACAAAGCTCCTGCTGCTTCAGTGGCCTCATCCCATTCCCACGCCCTTACCTGTCGTGACAATCACTCTATAGAAGGGGGATCTCCAGTCAAAATACAAGTGGAAGCTTAGCAGTCTCTAAAGGACTCTGCAGAAGTTCTCCTTGGGGCTGTGTACCTTAACTAGTCTAGGAATAAACTCACTTTTAAGAGTATTTTAGGGTTGAGGAATGTCTGAGATATGCTAGGAAAAAAGGCTCAGCAATATTTATCAATTGACAGACTGTGATAAAGCTTAACACTTGGATAACATTTGGAAGTATATAAAAAATGGCTTTTCTTTAGAAAAGTGTGTCATCAATTACGTTAACAACCAGAGCACCAGTCACCCTGTGGGCCAGCGTTCAGCTAGTTTTCTATCTGAAGGCCGCACATGTTTCATAGACAAACCACAGTTTTCACCTGTAGTTCAGAGCTCTCTGTTAAAATGTACCTGCGTTACCAACCCTTTTAAAAGAAGTGTGTTAAAGGAAAATTTGGGTGTAACTTTCTTGGGACCGTTTCTGTAACCTCTGCCCTTGACAATATAGAATATATTGTTTATGCCATCACATTTTAATTCCAGGTTTAAAATCTGTTGAAAGCTGTAGCTTGAAATCAGCTTTGTTTATGTGATGGCATTTAAAAAAGAGCATGTTCTTTTTAAACTGAATTTTATATCTAATCAACGTCTTCAGTCTTGAAGAATTTGCATTGTTGTGTTTGTATATAGAGTATTGCAGTGCATGAATTAGCTTTATGCATTTTATTAAATGCTGTTTCAGTGTGGCATTATTGTTGTGGCTTAATACTACTACCTAAATGAGGTTTATACTATTAAAAGTGAATTAAAAACTCATGACATACATCCTGCTCTTCATTTCTCCTCATAACGGTAATAACATCAGTAACCCTGAACCCCGAGTGGGCGGCAGGGAGGCACCTGGTCGTCAGAGCTATGCAGCTCTCCCCGCTCCATGTTCAGTGGTCTGCTGGGCTGTAAGTACCTTCAAGGGAAGCACTGGCGAGACCGTCTCTTCTGCGTCTTCAGAAGCCACACAGACCTTTCTGGAGAACACAGCCTGTGCCACCGGATGCACAGACAGACGCAGAGCCAGGCTTCCTGGAAGGGTCTCTGCTCTCCAGGGGGTAAAATACCACCCCTCATTGTCATCTGATGGCTCGTTTTACAGGTGATGATGCTGAGGTCCAGTCAGACTGGTGGCAGAAACCACCGGCAGCTTTAAGTGGCTTTGCCAAGTAGAAGTCAAAATGGAACTGAAATGGGTTACTTCAGTAGAACAAGGCCAAGAACCATCTAGTGAACACTGCTTATGCAAATTAAAGTATATCATTATAAGATCCTCATCGCAAGCTTCTCTGTCATTGCTTCCGATTTCTGCAAATTTTAAACCCCTCTTTGTCCCTATTAAAGTAGGAAACGAGGAGAGCACAGCGCCCCGGCAGTGCTGATGCAGCCTGTTAACCTGCTGCTGGCGAGACCGTCCAGAACAGCAGCGCCGTCCCGCGAGTGGCTGGACATCCTTCCCTAGAGAGGGGTCCGCACCTACCTTGGTTCCGGGTGATGCTCCTCCTCAGCAGCCTTATTAGGGCGCCCCTGTGGCCATGGAGGGAAAGGCTGTTTCCGTGAGGCTGTCTCGCTGCGCTCTGGAGACAGTCTGGAAGGGCACCCACTCTCTGACAAGCCCAGCCGGCCAGAGGGAAGGCCCTCAGCGGGTGCGGCATCAGAAACAGGCCGGGACTGAGACCCCCACGCGGGGAGGCGGCGGAACGGGGGACAGGCTTTTCCCTCCGGTACCGCGGTGGGGGACTGCGCTGAGTTTCAGTGAAACCACCCCCGTGATAAGCCTGTGGCCATTCATGAGCTGCCCATTCCTCCTCACTCGCCCGCCGACCTCCCTCCCAGTCCGCACATTCAGACCACCACCCTGAATGCGGATTTGGTACAAAATCACAGTAAATCATCACCGGAGCATCAAATGGGAAGAGCACCAAACTTGTATTACAGTGAGATAAATCTGCAGCGTTTATACACAACATCTCACGGGGCGCGCTCGGGGTCAGCCCAGTCCTGTCTCCTGAGGCCTGAAACCAACACGACCGGAGTGGCGGCGACCCGGCGCCCTGTGAGGAAAGAGGTCCCAGCCAGAGCCCGTGGCGCCGCACCCCGTCCCGGAGCGCGCCGACCCGGCCGCGCAAGAGGCTCTGCTCCGCAGGGGCCCCGCGCTCAGGGCGCGTCAGTGCAGCGGGCTCGCCCCCCGGCAGCCCTCCACACCGCGGCGGCCGCGGGACCCAGGCGCGTGTCTCCAGGCTGCGGCCTGGCCCCTTCTGGGCCCTGAAGCCCCTTCCCTGCCGAAGGCCCAGCGGACGGGGTCCCACGGCGCTGCTCAGTGGCGCGGACTTCGCAGGCCTGATGGCGCAGGGTGTTCACCGAGCAGCTTGTCTGCAACCCAACCCGCCCCCCCGCAATGTGCTTTCACACACGTGTGTAAAGGGGGCCCTTTTATTGCAAAGCGGTCGTCAGTCTCCCGGGGCACAGCAGCGGGGCTCTCGGGGCCTCAGTCCTGAGCGCTGGCTCTCAGGGCGGCCTGGAACTTGCCGGTCAGCTCCCTGGGCAGCGGCACCACGGCCGGGCAGGGCACCTGGCCCTCCACCTCGCAGATGCACTCCCGCAGGCAGTACTTCCGGGGCCCGAAGTGCGCCGGGTGGGAGAGCTGCTCCCGCTCCTGCTGCTCCCTCCGGAGGGTCTCCCTGCGGAGAGCAGAGCGCAGGACGGGTGGGCGGCGCGTTGCGGGGAGCCCTGCCCTGCGCCCCACGTCCCGGGCCATGGAGGAGGGCGCGCGGTAAGGCCGCGGCCGGGAAGGGCGGGAAGGATGACGAGGGCAGCAGGCGGGACAAAGGGGCCTGGGTGCCCCGTGCGCCGCCTCAGGACAGCTCTTGCCCCCATCCCTCGCTCCAGTCTCGGAACAAAAGGGACGTGACACAGCAGGCCTGAGGCTGCTCCCTACTAGGGCCCACCTGAGAGGCCCCAGGAGGGACACAGTCGCAGCCACCAGCGCAGAGGGCTCAGAGGCTTCTCAGCCCGGTGTACCCAGGAGGAAGGGCCTCCGGCCGCCCCCTCGACAGCCCTCCCGACCGCCTGTCTCCTCCATCCACCCGACCTCTGGGCTAGGGATGCCTGCGCCCCTCCAAGGCCAGCCCAGCGACTCACTCGTTCTTCCCCAGGATCTTCTTGACGTGCTCCATGATCTCCTTGTTGCTCTTGGTCTCCACATCCACGAGCACTTGCTCCCCAGAATCTGGAGCAGGAGGGGAAGGAAAGCGGGGAGAGGGCTGAGAGGGCGGCAGGACCCTACTCAGTCTCCGCTGGTGCTGGGCGGGGATGTGCCTTCAGTGGAGATTTCTATGTTTACATAACCCACAATGCGGCCTTTTTCCATTTCTATAGTTGTGAACACAGATAAACCAGGTATGTACAAAAGCATTCATTCTGTTTTAAATGAAACAACCTCCACATTCATGGATAGAAAGATTTGATATTGTTAGGATGGTGGTCCTAGCCAAATCCGTCTATGGATTCACTCAGTCCCTCTCCAAATCCTAGCAGATGTTTTTGTAGAAACTGAAAAAGTTAGCTTTAAATTCACACAAAGGACCCAAAATAGCCAAAACAACTTTGACCAACCTGAAAACAGGAAAACATTTCACTCTCCAGTTTCCGTTGAACTGAAGGCTACAGTATGGGCTTGCCAGGTGGTGCAGTGCTAAAGAATTCTCCTGCGAACGCAGGAGACACGAGATGGGGGTTCAATTCCTAGGTCAGGAAGATCCCCTTGAATAGGAAATGGCAACCTGCTCCAGTATTCTTGCCTGGAAAATTCGATGGGCAGAGGAGCTCGGAGGGCTGCACAGTCCCTGAGGTCCCAAAGAGTGGGACATGACTGAGTGTACACACACACACACCCCATAGCTACATAATCAAGTCAGTGTGGTGTGAACAAAAGAACAGACTACAGAAGTGGAACCAAACTGAGTCCAGAAATAAACATTAAATTTACGGTCAACTTCTTTTCAGCAAAGATGGCAAGACAACTCCATGAGAACGAAGAACATCTGATAAAAGACCTGTTTTCCAACTAAAGAACTCTTACAAACAATCCAAAGGGGAAATGGGCTAAATACCTGAATAAACATTTAACAACAAAAATGGATAATCAGCACACGAAAAGATACTCAGTATCATGTCATTACAAAAATACAAAATAAAATCAGTGAGATATTAAAGTGGCTAATTTTTTTAAAAAACACAATACCAAGTGTCAGGATGCAGAGTAACACTCAAAACTTTTGTGAATTACTGGTAAACATGCAAAAAAACATTACCGCCATGTCAGACAGGGAATTGGGACACACACAAAAGGCTGGAAAGAAGTAAAACTCTTTGTAGAAGGAATGATTGTGTATGTAGAAAATCTTAAGGAATTTAGCAAATAAAAACTACTAGAAATGTGAATTATCAGGGTTACAAGACACTAGACCCACGTATCAAATCAGCAGTACTTCTATAAGGCTGTTTGATGCTTAACCAAAGAACAGGAAAATGAGCCTTTAAAAACTACTGTAATATTTACAGAAAACATACTCAATACTATTAAAATGTCCATTATCCTCAGTGATCTATAATGTAATTCTGATCAAAATCGCAGCAAGCTTTTCCTCCCCTAGAAACTGGTAAGCAGATTTTACAGTTAATACAGAAATGCAAAGAACCTACAAGGGCCAACGTTAATCTTGGGCGGAAACAAAGGGCGGGGGACAAAGTTGGGTGCACACTACCTGATCGTAACACGTATTTTCAACCGACAAAAACCAATACAGTTTGCTGTTAGCATGAGGACAGATAAAGATCAGAGAGGATGACGAGTTCAGAAACTCAAATAGCCAAAACAGTCCTAAAGAAAACCAGCTCAAGGAATCACGCTCTCTGACTTGAGACTACATCAGAAAGCTGCAGTATTCCAAACTGCAAGATACTGGCACAAGAACAGACACAGATCAGTGGAACACAAAAGGGACACCTGAAATACAGCTGCACAAATCTACCACAAAGGAGCAAGAATGTACAACGGGGAACAGACACTCCCTTCAGTAAGCAGGGCTAAGAAAACTGGAGACCGACAGCTGAGAGAGTCAGCTGAGACCGCTTCTATCTACATAGACAAACTCAATATGCATCAAAGACCTCAAACCAGCTGCCACAAAATTCCTAAAAGAAGATGAATATGAAATCTCGGCAATTTTTTATCTGTCTCCTAAAACAAAGCAAAAATAAACAAGTGGGGAACCTCCTTGGTGGTCCAGGAGTTTGCAAGTCAGGGGCCGTGAGTTTGATCCCTGGCTGAGGAACTACAGTCCCTCCCACACGCCGCGGAACAACTAAGCCCGTGGACCACAGCTGCAGAGCCCGCGTGCTGCAGCTAAGACCTGAGGTAGCCAAACACACAGGTGAAAGTGAAGGTGCTCAGTCATGTCCGACTCTTTGCGACCCCATGGACTGTATGTAGCCTGTCAGGCTCCTCCATCCATGGGATTTTCCAGGCAAGAGTGCTGGAGTGGATTGCCATTTCCTTCTCCAGGGGATCTTCCCGACCCAGGTATCGACCCAGGTCTCCCGCATTGCAGGCAGACTCTTTACCCTCTGAGCCACCAGGGAAGCCAAATTCATAAATAGTGTGTTTAAAAACTAAAAACACATGAGTCTGAGCAAGATCCGGGAGTTGGTGATGGACAGGGAAGCCTGGCATGCAGCAGTCCGTGGGGCTGCAAAGTCAGACACGCCTGAGCAACTGAACTGAACAAATGGGACCCAGTTAAACTTAAAAGCTTCAGACACAGCAAACCAGAAAACAAAAAGACAACCTATGCAGTGGGGGGAAATAATGGTAAATGATACCAAAATAAGGGGTTAACATTCAAAATATATAAACAGCTCACACAATTTGGTATCAAAAATAAAAGCTGAAAAAAAATGGGCAGAAGAACTGACATCTTTCCCAAAGGAAATGCAAATGACCCACAGGCACAGAGGAAGATTCTAAGATAATCTCCAGAGAAACGCAAATCAGAATCTCGATTAAGCTATCACCTTCCATTTGTCAGAACAGCTATCATCAGAGACCCCACGCACAAGGGTTGGTTGGCGAGGATGGGAGAAACAGGACCACCGTACACGCTATTGTTCTGTTGCTAAGTTGTGTCGGACTCTGAGACCCCATGGACTACAGCCCGCCAGGCTCCTCTGTCCGCATGCTGATGGGAATGCAAACTGGTGCAGCCACTGTGGAAAACGGTACAGAAGGTTCTCAGGAAACTAAACACAGAACCACCACATGACCCAGCAATTCCACTCTTGGGTTACATCTGAGAAAACAAAACAAGACTTATTTTAGACACAAAGTGAAGTCGCGCAGTCGTGCCCGACTCTTTGCGGCCCCATGGACTGTAGCCCACCAGGCTCCTCTGTCCATGGGATTCTCCAGCCAAGAATACTGGAGTGGGTTGCTATTTCCTCCTCGTGGGGATCTTCCCGACCCTGGGATCGAACCCGGGTCTCCTGCATTGCAGGCAAATGCTTTACCCTCTAAGCTCTTCTAGAAAGATACATGCACCCCAATATTTGGAGCAGCATTATTTAATACAATTGTCAAGATATGGAAGCATAAATCAACAGATGAATGGTTTCAGATGTGCTGCACATGGACACACACTGGGATATTACTTAGCCATAAAAATTTTTTTTTGCCATTTGCAGCAACAGGGATGGAAGAGACAACTCTACATCTGGTGATGTATGGACATGACCAGATGGTCAAATACAGAAATCAGACTGATTATATTCTTTGCAGCCAAAGATGGAGAAGCTCTATACAGTCAGCAAAAACAAGACCGGGAGCTGTGGCTCGAATCATGAACTCCTTATTGCAAAATTCAGATTTAAATTGAAGACAGTAGGGAAAAGCCACTAGACCATTTGGGTATAACCTAAGCCCTTATGATTTCCCTTATGATTATAGACTGCAGGTTACGAATAGATTCAAGGGATTAGATCTGGTAGAACTATGAACGGAGGCTCGTAACACTGTACAAGGGGGTAGTGATCAAACACATCCCCAAGAAAAAGAAATGCAAGAAGGCAAAGTGGTGTCTGAGGAGACCTTACAAACAGCTGAGAAGAGAGAAGTAAAAGGCAAAGGAGAAAGGGAACGACATACCCAACTGAATGCAGCGCTCCAAAAAATACCAAGGGGAGATAAGAAGGCCTTTTTAAGGGCAAATGAGAAGAAATAGACAAAAACAATAGAAAGGAAAAGACTAGAGATCTCCAAAAAAATTGAAGACAGCAAGGCAACGTTTCGTGCAAAGATGGACACGATAAAGGAGAGAAACGGTAAGCACCTAACAGAAGCAGAAGAGATTAAGAAGAGGTGGCAAGAATACACAGAAGAACTGTACAAAAAAAGGTCTTAATGACCCAGATAACCACGATGGTGTGATTACTCACCCAGAGTCAGACGTCCCAGACTGTGAAGTCAAGCGGGCCTTAGGAAGCATCAAGCAAAGCTGGTGGAAGTGATGGAATTCTAACTAAGCTGTTCAAAATGACGATGCGGTTAAAGTGCTGCATCTAACATGCCAGCAAATTTGTGAAACTCAGCAGTGGCCACAAGACTGGAAAATATCAGTTTTCATTCCAATACCAAAGAAGGACAAGCTAAAGAATGTTCAAACTACTATACAATCGTGCTCATTTCACACGCTAGCAAGGTAATGCTCAAAATCATTCAAGCTAGGGTTCAACAGTACGTGAACCAAGAACTTCAAGCTGTGAACCAAGATGTACAAGCTAGACTTAGAAAAGGAAAAGGAAGCAGAAACCAAATGGCTAACATAGGTTGGATCATAGAGAAAGCAAGATTAAAAAAAACAAACAAACCATTTACTTCTGCTTCATTGACTAGGCTAAAGCCTTTGACTGTGTGGATCACAAACTGGAAAATTCTGAAAGAGATGGGAATATCAGACCACTTTATCTGCCTCCTGAGAAACCTGTATGCAGGATAAGAAGCAACAGTTAGAACTGGACATGGAATGGACCGGTTCAGAATTGGGAAAGGAGTACGTCTAGGCTGTATATTGTCACCCTTTCTTATTTAACTTATATGAAGGGTATATCATGTGAAATCCTGGGCTGAATGAATCACAAGCTGGAATTAAGATTTATTAAGCCAGGAGAAATAACAATGTCTGATATGCAGATGATACCACTCTAATGGCAGAAAGCAAAGAGGAACTAAACAGCCTCTTGATAAAGGTGAAAGAGGAGAGTGAAAAAGCTGGCTTAAAACTCAACATTCAGAAAACTAGGATCATGGCATCCAGTCTCATCACTTTATGGCGAACAGATGGGGAAAAAACATAAAGTGACAAATTTTATTTTCTTGGGTTCCAAAATCACTGTGGATGATGACTGCAGCCCTGAAATTAAAAGACGCTTGCAGGATCCTTGGAAGGAAAGCTATGACACACCTAGACAGCATATTAAAAAGCAGAGACATTACTTTGCCAAAAAAGGTCCATCTAGTCAAAGCTATGGTTTTTTCAGTAGTCATGGACGGACATGAGAGTCGGACCATAAAGAAGACTGAGCACCGAAAAACGGATGCTTTCAAACTGTATTGGTGCAGAAGACTCTTGAGACTCCCTTGGACTGCAAGATCATAAAACCAGTCAATCCTAAAGGAAATCAGTGCTGAATATTCATTGGAAGGACTGATGATGAAGTTAAAGCTCCAATACTTTGGCCACCTGATGTGAAGAACTGACTCACAGGAAAAGACCCTGATGCTAGGAAAGATTGAGGGCAGGAGGAGAAGGGGACGACAGGATGAGATGGTTAGATGACATCACTGACTCAACAGACATAAGTCTGAGCAAACTCTGGGAGACAGTGAAGGACAGAGAAGTCTGGCATGTACTCCATGGGGTCACAAAAAAATGGACATGACTTAACAAATAGACAACAACAATGTAAGTGAAATAAGTCAGAGAAAGACAAAAACTGCACGTTATCACTCATTTGTGGCATCTAAAAAGTACAACAGACTGCTGCTGCTAAGTCACTTCAGTCGTGTCCGACTCTGTGTGACCCCATAGACGGCAGCCCACCAGGCTTCCCCATCCCTGGGATTCTCCAGGCAAGAACACTGGAGTGGGTTGCCATTTCCTTCTCCAATGCATGAAAGTGAAAAGTGAAAGGGAAGTCGCTCAGTTGTGTCCGACTCTTAGCGACCCCATGGACTGCAGCCTACCAAGCTCCTTCATCCATGGGATTTTCCAGGCAAAGTAGTGGAGTGGGGGTGCTATTGCCTTCTCCAACAACAGACTAGTAAGTATAACAAAAAAGAAGACTCACAGATACAGAGAACAAACCAGTGCTTAGCAGAAGGGAGCAGGACGGACAGAGGGGCGGTAAGGTGCAGGGCGCGTGAGATACAAAGCATTACACGGAAATAACCTACAGATGCACAGCATGGGGAACAGGCAGCACTGTGTCATAAATCGCATGTAACCTTTACAATTGTGATTCACTATTTTGTACACCTGTGACTTATACCATCAACTATACTTCAGTTTTACTTGGTTTTGGCCTTGTGCCTTGCAAGGTCTTAGTTCCCCAGACAGGGACTGAACCCACGCCTTTGGCAGGGACAGCGTGGAGCCCTAACCGCTGGACAGTCAGGGAACGCCCCCATGTGACCATGGTAAAGTGTGACCTGGCGGGTGTTAGCACTCTCGTCATGCTGTGCAACATCACCGCTACGAGGTGCCAGCACTTTCCTGTGACCCCACACAGACCCCCTGGACCTGTGAAGCTGCGCCTTCCTTCCCCGCACAGCGCCCCGGCCCCAGACAAGCACTTCCTGTCCCGTGGCTTTGCTCGTGCACCGCACACACACCTTCCACGTCTGCCTTCTTTCTGTTGGCGTGTTTACAAGGTTCACCCGTGCTGAAGCCGTGCCGGTACTTCAGTCCTTTTCGTGACCGAATGATATCCCACTGAATGAATATATGCATTTTGTTTGTCCATTCACGGTCAATTTTTTTTTTTTGACAGAGACGTCAAAGAAATTTCATAAGAGAAGTGACTATCTTTCAACAAATGGTGCTACAACAGCTGAATATCCCAAATCTAAAAACCCAAAACCAAACCTCAATCCTTATCTCACTTAACACACAAATAACTAGATCACAGA
Source organism: Tragelaphus eurycerus (assembly GCA_935064755.1). Lineage (NCBI taxonomy): Eukaryota > Metazoa > Chordata > Mammalia > Artiodactyla > Bovidae > Tragelaphus > Tragelaphus eurycerus. Next base: position 75,558,818 of record CAKXYN010000001.1, on the reverse strand, counting down.
CCTGAATGTAAAATCAGACACTCTCCCAATTTTAAAGGAGACATAAGAGAAAAATCTTTATGCTTTTGAGGAAGAGAGATTTCTTGGCCAGGACACAGAAAGTACTAGACAAAAGAAAACAGCCGAGAAGCTGAAATTCATCAAAATGAAAACTTCTCTTCAAAAGACACCATTAAGAAAATGAAAAGCCCGCCACAGACAGGAAATAGTCACAATACATCTATCTGACAAAGGAACTGAATGCAGAATATACGAGCACCTCAACAAGAAAAGAGCCCTCACCTTTTTAAATTTTTAAACAGACAAAAGATCCAAGTAGACTCTTCAGAAAAGAAAGAAATGAATGGCCAATACGCGCATGGAAAGACACTCACAGGGAAATGCAAGCCAAGATGCCAAGGAGACACTCCCCTGCAGGGATGGCTAACACCGAAAACACTCGCGTGGCAAGAGGAGGGGCTCCCACAGATGGCCCCCTCTTCGTCCGCCAGAGCCTGTGAGTGACGCCTGATGTGGCCAAGGTGCCTCTGCAGATGCGATTAAACTCAAGGACCCAGAAGTGAGGAGAGTCTCCCAGGCAACCTGGCGCCTCCACTTTCCACAGTCCTTAAAGCTGGAGAGCCTCCCAGGAGGTGGTCAGAGGCAGACGGGATGGGGAGGCAGCCGGCCGCCAAGGCGGCGCCTCAGGACGAAGGGAGGCCCGGAGCCCAGGGCGGCGCGGCCTTGACAAGCTGGATACGGCCAGCGAACGCTTCAGCCCTGGGCCTCCAGGAGCAGAGGCTCTGCTGACAGCCTGAGTTTACGCCTTACTGGACTTGAGACCTACAAAACTTTCAGGTAAGGACTCTGTGTGGCTTTAAGGCCCCAAGCTCGGGGTGACAGGAAATGCAGACGAGCAATGGGAGTGGGCTGAGGCTGGGGGGCCAGCAGGACCCTCACCCTGAACTCTGTAGGCTGAACGGCAGAGTCACCTTGGAAGCCTGTCTGGTTGCTTCTAAGGACGCTGTGTGTCTAGTCTGTGGACAAGCCCCGCACTGAGCACCTAGGTCCACAGCCCCCTCGAGTGAGGACACCCCCAGCCCGGCACCAGAGCCAAGCCTGGTGCCCCCGGCCTCGGTCTAGGACCTGCCGCTCCTGCAGAGCTGCCTGCTGGCCGGCCCCCGGCTCCCAGTGCTGTACCTCCGTCTGGGACAACTCCTGGCCAGGCCTCTTTCCAGGGACGTCAGCCCTGCTGCACTGCCCTCCATAAATCTCACACCTGTAACTCTGTCTGGGCACCTGTCAAAAACCCAAATGTTCATCACACTGCTCAGCAGTAAAAACGAGTGAGCTACAGATACGCACAGTGTGAGGGACTCTCACCACCACAAGCGGAAACCAGACACAGAAGAATATACACTGTGAGGCTCAAGATTAAATCCTGAAACAAATAAAACGAGGTAGTCTCGGACGCCCCTGGTGGTGCAGCGGATGAGACTCCGCCTGCCAGTGCCGGGGACACGGTTCAATCCCTGGTCTGGGAAGAGCCCACACCGTACTCAGAGCAACTAAGCCCAGGCGCCACTTCTGCCAAGCCCGCACACCTGGAGCCCGGGCTCAGGTGCTCACCTCAACTCGAGAAAAGCCCGTGCAAAGCAGTGACGCCTCAGCGCGGCCAAAAATGAACTGCCGGCAGCAGGAATTCCCTGGCCGTTGGTGCTTAGGATGCAGAGCTGTCCCTGCTGAGGGCCAGGGTTCGACCTCTGGTCGGGGAACTAAATCCCACAGGCCACGCAGTTCAGCCACATACACACACACAAAAGGAAGAACTGCTCATAGTGGTTGCCTCTGCTGTGAGTGGGAACTGACTAGAAAGCAATCCTGGGGGACTTCCTGGAGTAGGAGAGATGTTCTGTCTTCACTGGGGAAGGGTGACACGGGCCCTGCAGATCTATCAAACCTCATCCCTCTGCACAAAAGACCTATGCATTATGGGTAAATTATCCCACAATAAAGTTAAAGTTGTTTTTAAAACAACAACACAAACACAGACTTGCCAAGCCGCCGCCATGCTCCTCGGTCCCACCTGCTCTAGTTTTTTCTTCCTGCTGCACTCAACTTCTAACAACCATGTTACTGAGTTTCCTGTTCATTCTGTCTCCTCCTGCTGGAATATCATCTCTACATGACTAGGTCTTTGTCCTTATGGCTCCCTGATACCCCAAGCATCCAGAAGAGTCCATGGGTCCTAGCAGGAGCCTGATACATATTTGTTGAATGAATGAAGAACATCAATTTGTTTCCTGATGCATTTCCCAATCTACACTGCGTTTGACTCTCTTAACCGTGTAAGGCAGATATTTTGCCCTCCCCTAGACTTAGCATAGCATAGCATAGAAATACGGAACTAGGAACGATACTTGATCAGAATGACTGAGGAGAGAGCCAGGCTAAAGCGTTGGCTCTGACTTCCAGGGACTGAGCCCAAATGAAGGGAATCTTCATGATTTGTGCCTCAAGAGGACAGGAGTGCATCGTGAAAGTGTGTATGATCCAGAAAGGGGACACACACACACACGGTTCAGAGAACGTGGCCAGTGCAGAGGGACGCACCCTGGGAGACCCATCTAAGGTACAGGGAGGTTTCCTGGGAGAGCTGGTACCCAAGCTGACTCTCAAAGGATTTATTTTTTAATTTAGCCAAGAAAAGCTAGAAAGGGGATTTCCAGCAGAGGGCATGACATGAGCAAAGGCATTAAAGCACAGTGCAGCGAGGGGGTGTGCAGAGACTGGCCCGTACGACGTGGGCCTGTAGGAGACGTGGGACGACGGGAGTGAGTCTGGCGGGGGTGGGGGGTGCGGGCAGAGAGATCTTGGTGGCCGCTGGGCACCAGGTGCAGAAGCCAAGGCGACAGGACCGACAGGTTTACAGCGCTCCCCTCTCAGGCCCCAGTGACGGCCGCACGGTGGGCACGGGGGACAGCAGGCCTGGGCCATGGCAGGGGGCCGCGTGCTCACTGCGGAGCCCTAACCCGTGGCCACAGAGGTGGAGCCCAGAACCAAGATCACGTCCGGAACTGACTGAGCCCCACTGAAACCGTTCCCCAAAGCGCCCCCGGTCAGCACCAAGCAGGCTTCTTGACCCCAAGTTAGGTGAAAATGCCCGCTCCAGTCTCACCCTCAAGGGCCCTAACCAGTCACCTAACGCTACCCTTCCAGCAGGAACTTTGTCTTCAGATGATAAAAACTGGCTGCTGACCCCCCGAAAGTGGGGACTCCCCCTGGTCTGCCAGGTGCTGGCCCGCTGGGTTTGAAGTGTCTTCATTATCTCTGCTCCTTGCTCTGAATAAACTCACTCCCTTCTGAAATGCTCTGTGTCTGGAATTCTTTTCCAGCCTGCGCCAGACAGTCGGGACACTCACCCAGATAGAACCGCAGGAAAGGGGTCGGCGTCATGTTCTTAAACAGCATGATCTGCACCCAGGGGTTCTTGTACTGGATCTGAGGTATGTTGAAAAACACAAATTTCCTGCAACACAAGAGATTAAACCCATGAGTTTCTAACCTAAACTTTATGCATCTGTGTATTCTTCTAAAGAGAAATCCAGAACTCTCATCAGATTCGGAGAGGACTCAGCCCCCCAAAAGGTGGAGTGAGGAAAAGCAGGTCACAGGAGTCTGTTAACATACTGTCTGAATGTAGGTGTTGGGACCCCTGATTTGTCATTTAAGGAAAAGAAATCTATATCCTTACCTCACATTGCACATTAACCTAAAACTCACCAAAGCAGAAGTATAAATACAAAAATGAAAAGTCCTTGGTCTTGCTTGGTGAGATAGTTACACAGTGTACTCATGTGAGAAGCTGTACATCTCCAGGTGAGCACTTTATGTTTTTATCATCGTCATGAAAGTTGCTCAGTCGTGTTAGACTCTTTGCGAACCCATGGACTCTCGAGGCCAGAATACTAGAGGGGGTAGCCTTTCCCTTCTCCAGCGGATCTGCCTGACCCAGGAATCGAACCAGGGTCTCCTGCATTGCAGGTGGATTCTTTACCAACTGAGCTATCAGGGAAGTCCTTGTGTTTTTACACCAATATTTAAAAATAAAAGGAACCATAAGAACAATCATGGGGAATACTCTTACAATCTGCTAAGTTGCTTTAGCCGTGTCTGACTCTGTACAACCCCATAGACGGCAGCCCACCAGGCTCCCCCATCCCTGGGATTCTCCAGGCGAGAACACTGGAGTGGGTTGCCATTTCCTTCTCCAATGCATGAAAGCGAAAAAGTGAAGTCGCTCCGTTGTGTCCGACTCCTAGCGACCCCATGGGCTGCAGCCCACCAGGCTCCTCCGTTCATGGGATTTTCCAGGCAAGAGTACTGGAGTGGGGTGCCATTGCCTTCTCCAATCTAGGAGTGGATAAATCACTGAACTCAGAAGGTTTAAAACACAGACCAATTTGATTAATTCAAACCTTTGCAGGATTTCCCTGGTGGTCTGCCCTCACAGCCTTTTTGTGGTGAAGGAGCTTGCGTAACTCAAGCTACGCCATTCAGGGCCACCCAAGACAGACGGGTCACAGTGAAGAGTTCCGACAAAACATGGCCCACTGGAGGAAGGAATGGTAAACCACTCCAGTATTCTTGTTGTAAGAAGCCTATGAATAGTATGAAAAGGCAAAAAAACGTAACACCAGAAGATGAGCCCCCAGATCGGAAGGTGTCCTTTAGGCTACTGGCGAAGAGCGGAGGACAGTTACTAATAGCTCCAGAAGGAAGGAAGCCTCCGGCCAAAGTGGAAACAATGCTCAGCTGTGGATGTGTCTGGTGATGAAAGTGAAGTCTGATGCTGTAAAGAACAATATTGCATAGGAACCAGGAGAGTTAGGTCCACGAATCAAGGTAATTTGGAAGTGGTCAGACAGGAGGTGTTGAGAATGAACATCGACATCTTAGGAATCAGTGAACTAAAATGGACAGGAATGGGTGAATTTACTTCAGATGACCATCGTATCTACTACTGTGGGAAAGGATCCCTTAGAAGAAATGGAGTAGCTTTCACAGTTAACAAGAGTCTGAAGTGCAGTACTTGGGTGCAACCTCAAAAAGGATAGAATGACCTCAGTTTGGTTTCAAGGCAAACCATTCAACATCACAGCAATCCAAGTCTATGCCCCAACCACTGAGGCCAAAGAAGCTGAAGTTGACCTGCTCTATAAAAACCTACAAGACCTTCTAGAACACACACCAAAAAGAGATGCCCTTTTCATCATAGGGGACTGGAATGTAGAACTAGGAAGTCCAGAGATACCTGGAGTAATAGGCAAGTTGGGCCTTGGAGTACAGAATGAAGCAGGGTAAAGACTAAAAGTTCTGTCAAGAGAACACACTGGTCATAGTAAACATTCTTTTCCAATAACACAAGAAATGACTCTACACATGGACCTCACCAAATGGTCACAGAAATCAGACTGATTATATTCTTTGCAGCCAAAGATGGGAGAAGCTCCATACAGTCAGCAAAACCAAGACCAGGAGCTGACTGTGGCTCAGATCATGAACTCCGTATTGCCAAATTCAGGCTTAAACTGAAGAAAATAGGAGAAACCACTAGACCATTCAGGTATGACCTAAATCAAATCCCCTGTGATTATATGGTGAAGGTGATGAATAGATTCAAGGAATTAGATCTGGTAGACAGAGTGCCTGAAGAACTATGGATGGAGGTTTGTAACACTGTACAGGAGGCAGTGACCAAAACCATCCCAAAGAAAAAGAAATGCAAGAAAGCAAAGTGGTTGTCGAGGAGGCTTTACAAAGAGATGAGGAAAGAAGAGAGGAGAAAGGGAAAGATACAACCCAACTGAATGCAGAGCTCCAGAGAATAGCAAGGAGATAAGAAGGCCTCCTTCAAAGAACAGAGGATAACAACAGAATGGGAAAGACTAGAGATCTCTTCAAGAATACTGGAGATATTAAGGGAACACTTCATGCAAGGATGGGCACAACAGAGGACAAAAATGGTAAAGACTGACAGAGGCAGAAGAGATTAAGAAGAGATGGCAAGAATACACAGAACTGAAAGTGGAGAGTGAAAAGGTTGGCTTAAAGCTCAACATTCAGAAAACGAAGATCATGGCATCTGGTCCCATCACTACATGGGAAATAGATGGAGAAACAGTGGAAACAGCGTCAGACTTTCTTTTTCTGGGCTCCAAAATCACTGCAGATGGTGACTGCAGCCATGAAATTAAAAGACGCTTACTCCTTGGAAGGAAAGTTATGACCAACCTAGATAGCATATTCAAAAGCAGAGACATCACTTTGCCAACAAAGGTTCGCCTAGTCAAGGCTATGGTCTTTCCTGTGGTCATGTATGGATGTGAGAGCTGGACTGTGAAGAAGGCTGAGCGCCGAAGAATTGATGCTTTTGAACTGTGGTGTTGGAGAAGACTCTTGAGAGTCCCTTGGACTGCAAGGAGATCCAACCGGTCCATTCTGAAGGAGATCAGCCCTGGAATTTCTTTGGAAGGAATGATGCTAAAGCTGAAACTCCAGTATTTTGGCCACCTCATGCGAAGAGTTGACTCATTGGAGAAGACTCTGATGCTGGGAGGGATTAGCGGCAGGAGGAGAAGGGATGACAGAGGATGAGATGGCTGGATGGCATCACTGACTCGATGGATGTGAGTCTGAGTGACCTCCGGGAGTTGGTGATGGACAGGGAGGCCTGGCATGCTGCAGTTCATGGGGTCGCAAAGAGTCGGACATGACTGAGTGACTGATCTGATCTGATACAAAAAAAAGTCTTAATGACCCAGATAACCACTATGGTATGATCACCCACCTAGAATCAGACATCCTGGAATTCGAAGTAAAGTGGGCCTTAGGAGCATTACCACAAACAAAGCTAGTGAAGCCAGCTGAGCTATTAGAAATCCTGAAAGATGAAGTTGTTAAAGTGCTGCACTCAATATGTCAGCAAATTTGGAAAACTCAGAAATAGCCATAGGATGGGAAAAGGTCAGTTTTCATTCCAATCCCAAAGAAGGACAATGCAAAAGAATGTTCAAATTACCATACAATCACACTCATTTCACACACTAGCAAGGTAATGGCTCAAAATTCTTCAAGCAAGGCTTCAGCAGTACGTGAACAGAATTCCAGATGTATAAGCTGGGTTGAGAAAAGGCAGAAGAACCAAAGATTAAATTGCCAACATCTGTCGGATCACAGGAGAAGGGAGGGAATTTCAGAAAACCATCTATTTCTACTTCACTGATTATAGCCTTTAACTGCATGCATCACAACAAACTGTGGGAAACTCTTAAGAGAGACGGGAATACCAGACTTCCTTACCTGTCTGAGAAACCTGTATGCGGGTCAAGAAGCAGCAGTTAGAATCGGATATTGAACAACTGACTGGTTTCAAATTGGGAAAGGAGTATGACGAGGCTGTATACTCTCATCCTGCTTATTTAACTTATACACAGAGCATATCATGTGAAATGCCAGGCTGGATGAATCACAAGCTGGAATCAAGATTGAGGGGAGAAACACCAACAACCGGGAAGAATTAAAGAGCCTCTTGATGAGGTAAAAAGAGAGTTAAACGGCTGGCTTAAAACTCAACATTCAAAAAACTAAGATTGTGGCATCTGGTCACATCACTCCATGACAAATAGAAGGGGAAAAAGTGGAAGCAATGACAGGTTTTATTTTCAGGCTCCAAAACCACTGCAGATGGTGACTGCTGCCATGAAATTAAAAGACACCTTGGAAGGAAAGCTATGACACACCTAGACAGTGTATTGAAAAGCAGAGGTATCACTTTGCTAACAAAGGTTTATATAGTCAAAACGATGGTTTTTCCAGTAATCCTGTACAAATGTGAGAGCTGGACCATAAAGAAGGCTGAGTGCCAAGAAATTGATGCTTTTGAATTGTGGTGCTGGAGGAGGCTCTTGAGAGTCCCTTGGACAGCAAGGAGATCAAACAAGTCAATCCTAAAAGAAATCAATCCTGAATATTCACTGGAAAGACTGATGCTGAAGCTCCAATTCTTTGGCCACCTGATACAAAGAGCTGACTCACTGGAAAAGACCGTGATGCTGGGTAAGATTGAGGGCATGAGGAGAAGGGGAGGGCAGAGGGTGAGACAGTTCGACAGCATCACTGACTCAACGGACAGGAGGAGGAGCCAACTCCAGGGAACAGTGGAGGACAGGGGAGCCTGGAGTGCTGCAGTTCATGGGGTCACAAAGAATCAGACTGAGCAACTGAACAACTGGTGGCGGGGGCTGAGGGTCCACTTGCCAGTGCAGGGGATATGGGTTCAATGCCTGGTTGAGGAACCCACATGCCACGGGGCACTTAAGCCCATGTGCCCCAGTTATTTAGCCTGGGAGCTGCAACTACTGAAGCCTTCATGCTCTAGAGCCCATGTTCCGTAATAAGAGAAGGCCCTGCTTGCTGCAACCAGAGGAAGCTGGCTTGTAGTAATGAAGAGCGGTGTGCCACCATGAAGACTCAGGGCAGCCACAGATAAGTAGATAAATAAATACAACCCTTTGTAAGGCAAAACTTGCCCAAAACAAAATCAACATCTGCCAAGCACAAAACACAAAACCAAAGGTTAATTCCCTTACATAGAATTCTGCACAGCAGTAACAAATCTATGACCCAGTACTAGAGGCAAGGGCCACGAACAGGAAGAAACCCACGTGGTCTCTCAGAGGAAGGATCCCCAGTGTCTTCCCAACAATTATACAGTAGAGTCATCCTTTTTCTCTTTTAGATTGCTTAAAAGGTGAAAGTGCTAATCATTCAGTCATGTCAGACTCTTTGCAACCCCATGGATTACAGCACTCCAGACTCCTCTGGTTCATGGAATTCTCTGGGCAAGAATACTAGAGTGGGTAGCTGTCCCCTTCTCGTTATAAGCAATTAATTTATAGAAGTGAGGGAGGCTTCCCTGGTGGCTCAGACAGTAAAGAATCTGCCTGCAATGCAGGAGACCGGGGTTTGATTCCTGGGTTGGAAAGATCCCTTGAAGAAAGGAATGGCGACCCATTCGAGTATTCTTGCCTGGATAATTCCATGAACAGAGGAGCCTGGTGGGCTACAGTCCATGAGGTCGCAAAGAGTCGGCCATGACTGAGCAACTAACATTTTCACACTTCCAGAAGTGAGGAAACCTTTCCTTATGTATATTCACTGGTTCCACTTCCTTGGGGGTCATTTTGGAACTAGCACAGATCTTAACTCAATGATTTCACCTCTGCCTTTAGGTATTTTCACACTTGAATGCAAAGACACCCGTGAACTTTACTGCAGTATCATTTTTTTACAGCAAAGGACCAGAAACAGCTTAAATGCCAGACTGACTATATAAATTATGACACAACTGCACACCTGAATCCCGCTCTACCTGCTCTCCATCCTGAGTGGCTAACAGATACGTGCTAGGAAGTGGGCTTTCTTCCCCTACGGCTTCGTGTTGGATTTAGCCCACAGCGAGCATTGTCATGATCTTAGTTTTCTGAATGTTGAGCTTTAAGCCAACTTCTCACTCTCCTCTTTCATCAAGAGGCTCTTTAGTTCTTCTTCACTTTCTGCCATAAGGGTGGTGTCATCTGCATATCTGAGGTTATTGATGTTTCTCCTGGCAATCCTGATTCCAGCTTGTGCTTCCTCCAGCCCAGCGTTTCTCATGATGCACTCTGCATATAAGTTAAATAAGCAGGGTGACAATATACAGCTTTGACATACTCCTTTTCCTATTTGGAATCAGTCTGTTGTTCCATGTCCAGTTCTAACTGTTGCTTCCTGACCTGCATATAGGTTTCTCAAGAGGCAGGTCAGGTGGTCCCATCTCTTTCAGAATTTTCCAGTTTATTGTGATCCAGATAGTCAAAGGCTTTGGCATAGTCAATAAAGCAGAAATAGATGTTTTTCTGGAACTCTCTTGCTTTTTCCATGATCCAGAGGACGTTGGCAATTTGATCTCTGGTTCCTCTGCCTTTTCTAAAACCAGCTTGAACATCTGGAAGTTCACGGTTCACATATTGCTGAAGCCTGGCTTGGAGAATTTTGAGCATTATTTTACTAGCGTGTGAGATGAGTGCAACTGCGCGGTAGTTTGAGCATTCTTTGGGATTGCCTTTCTTTGGGACTGGAATAAAAACTGACCTTTTCCAGGTCAACACTCAGAAAACGAAGATCATGGCATCTGGTCCCATCACTACATGGGAAATAGATGGGGCAACAGTGGAAACACTGTCAGACTTTATTTTTTTGGGCTCCAAAATCACTGCAGATGGTGACTGCAGCCAGGAAATTAAAAGATGCTTACTTCTTGGAAGGAAAGTTATGACCAACCTAGATAGCATATTGAAAAGCAGAGACATTACTTTGCCAACAAAGGTCTGTCTAGGCAAAGCTATGGTTTTTCCAGTGGTCATGTATGGATGTGAGAGTTGGACTGTGAAGAAAGCTGAGCACCGAAGAATTGATGCTTTTGAACTGTGGTGCTGGAGAAGACTCTTGACAGTCCCTTGGACTGCAAGGAGATCCAACTAGTCCATTCTAAAGGAGATCAGTCCTGGGTGTTCATTGGAAGGACTGATGCTAAAGCTGAAACTCCAGTACTTTGGCCACCTCATGCGAAGAGTTGACTCATTGGAGAAGACCCTGATGCTGGGAGGGGTTGGGGGCAGGAGGAGAAGGGGACGACAGAGGATTAGATGGCTGGATGGCATCACCGACTCGATGGACTTGAGTTTGAGTGAACTCCAGGAGTTGGTGATGGACAGGGAGGTCCGGCGTGCTGCAATTCATGGGGTCGCAGAGAGTTGGACATGACTGAGCGACTGAACTGAACTTTGCGTTGTCAAAACAGAAAGACAGGGAGAGTCAAGGTAATTATTTCTCTGGCTGGAGCCCAGACTCAGTCACAGCTCCACAGGCTCCCATCAGGCAGCCCTCTTCATCCCCAGGGCCCAACAACCATTCTCCTCCTCACTTCTGCAGCCTCGACCTGGGGACTTGCACTGTTCCCGAGACCTGTGGCCCTCTGCTGCAGTCCTGCAAAGCCTGCACCTGGACGTACCTCTTGGGGAGCAACAAAATACAAAGAAACTATCTGGGACTAAAAATAACTCGGTGTGCATGCGCAGGTGGGGCAAATTCTGGACCAAAAGATACAAAATATACAAACCCCAACTGCCACTTCTGAAGAGCCGGGGGGCAAAAACTGGGTGTCAGGAGCAAAAACAGAGTACTGCGCATGCCCCACTGCACTCAACACCACAAAGAGGTGGGCAAAACACCTAAGCCCCACCTCTAGCCCGACCCCTGGACACACCCCTACCCTCACCGCATATAAGGAACCAGCTCCAGTGCCTGCTCCCTCCTGTAGCCAGCACAAGAACTCCAGTAAAGTGTCGTCTGAGTTTCCAGTCTGTCTGTTTCTATTGATCGGGGGAAGGCTGAGAACCCAGCCAGCTGATGGCACCCAACCTGGGGCAGTCCCCTTCCAGAACGAGGACCCAGGCACATCCGAGACTACAGAGTGCAGCTTTAGCGTGGCTGACCAGTACCTACCTGAACCTCATTTTTCACCATCAGGGCACGTGGTAAGTCTGCCTTCCTGGCCCCTGCGGGCCTTGGGACTCTGGTTGGGGCAATGCCTTCCCTCCCCTGAAATGTCTGCCCTCTCCTTCCGAGAGAGCTCTGTGACTGTAGAGGTCACAGCGGCTGGACCTTCTCCGGGCCCGGCATGCTCTTCGTGTCCCTGATGCCTTGCTCTCTTGTTTTCGGTCTTTTCTCTCCCTCCTCCCTACACCTCCCCTTCAATCCTTTTCACTGTACTCCTGTTCCCTCTTGTGTCTTTAAGGTTTTGTCACTGGGGTCTTTGTTTTATGTACTTTTGTCTGTCTGGTTGTTCCTGCAAGTCTCTGCCAAAACTGGGCAGGGTGGAGTATTTAAATTTTGAAATACAAATGCAGCCCATATTGCCTGAGACTCCAGCTTTGGGTTACTTGCTGCTGCTGCTGCTGCTGCTAAGTCGCTTCAGTTGTGTCCGACTCTGTGCAACCCCAGAGACAGCAGCCTACCAGGCTCCCCCGTCCCTGGGATTCTCCAGGCAAGAACACTGGAGTGGGTTGCCATTTCCTTCTCCAATGCATGAAAGTGAAAAGGGAAAGTGAAGTCCCTCAGTCGTGTCTGACTCCTAGAGACCCCATGGACTGCAGCCCACCAGGCTCCTCCGTCCATGGGATTTGCCAGGCAAGAGTATTGGAGTGGGTTACTTGGAGGAATTTTAAAGGACAAAAAGACTAGAGGGGATTGCACTTACCTCCTCAGCTTTGGCAATGTCACTATTCTGCCTGGGTTCTGGGAGCTTGCAGCTGTCCTCTGCTTTTGGAAAGTAACTATTTTGCCTGAGTACAGCCTGCTTCATCTGTAGTGCCCCAGAGGAAGGAGGCCATTTTAAATTCAAGCCGGAAAACTAGGAAATCTCTGGTTCTATAGAAATTGGCTAGTCTGACTTAAGCTTGTGGGTTTACCTCATACAGATCTGTCTTTAGAGTCATCAACAATAAATATAATACTTTCACTGCACCTAAGGTTACTGAAGGTCAGTTAAGTACATGCTGTGTTTCTGTTATGAAATTTTCCAACAGGTGTAATAATCTGATATGATTAAATTTTTAAGTAAGTGGGATGAACATTTGTTAACTCAACTCTAGGGGAATGACTATGTTTTAGAAACATCCATCTAAACAGTCTCTTTACAGGACCTTCATGCTGCACTATGGGTCAAGAAACCGTCCACGCAGGACTAGAGTTCGACTCCTGGTGAAGGAGCTAAGACGCGCCACGCCACGCCAAGACTAAGCCAGCGCTGCAGCTGCTGAGCCCGAGGACAACTAGAGAGTCCGCAACAAAGGATCCCACGCCACGCCGGGAAGATCCCTTGTACTGCCAGTTAAACCTGCCGCAGCCAAATATATAAATAAATATTTTAAAAAGCAAAAAGTCTCTGTATATCTTGGTACTCAAAACTAAATTTACATTAAATATAGGAATTCACTGAATATCCAGGCCATTTCAAATATGATAGATAAAATGTTGGAAATATTAATTGCTAAATAAGTCTAAATTTGCCTACTTTTGTGAGAGAGAAACTTAAGCTTGTATGGTGCTGCTTTGAGACATTCTCTACCAACTGATAGAATGCCAATGTAAAAGTCTGTGAGATGTATGTTTTTAAAAAAGGAGGTATGAGAAATGGACATACACTTTGTTAAAGGAAAAAGGGTGATTTTTCTGCTAAGGCTGATTATTTCTAAACTGAAGAATAAGGGACAAAGTATTGCTACAGAAAAGGACAGGTTTGCAGAAGTAGAACACTGAGAAGAATTTTGTATGGGGTTGGGATTTTCTAAAGTGGAATTAAATCTTGTTAGGTAAGTGGATTTTACTAAAACAGGCTATAGAAGGGCTAGACATGGTCTTTCGTAAGAGAACGACATCTTCCTGGGATGCTGCTTTTGGTAACAGACAGTTCCTGTGTCTTTAAGTGATCTGCACTTGGTTTACTTAGTTTTGAATTTATTTTTTTCACCTTCGCTTAAGGAATATATTGCTTCACAGTGACCTATGATTTGATCTGACTGGGTTTTTTACATTTTTGACAGACTTCCCAAACATCAAATTCTAATTAAAGTTCTTCTGGCCTCCAACTAACCTTGTGGTGTTTTAAAGGGTCCCTGGAGTATCCCAAACAGATCCTGATTTAACGTTAAATTATATGGGAAATGCTGTCCAAACCTGCTGTTCCCTGTGTCAGATAGAGCTTGTCTCCAATTTTATCACAGCAACCAAACATACAGGGGAAACAGTCTCAGGGTTTTCTGCTGTATAGTCTCTCACCTTACTCTGTCCAACAAATCCCCTGTGGGAACACTCCCACCTCCAGCTCCAGTTCCTGACCCTGGGGCCTTCTCTCCACCGTGCCCAGCTCCAGTTCCTGACCCCGGGGCCTTCTCCACCGTGCCCAGCTCCAGTTCCTGACCCCGGGGCCTTCTCCACCGTGCCCAGCTCCAGTTCCTGACCCTGGGGCCTTCTCCACCGTGCCCAGCTCCAGTTTCTGACCTCGGGGCCTTCTCCACCGTGCCCAGCTCCAGTTCCTGACCCTGGGGCCTTCTCCATCGTGCCCAGCTCCAGTTCCTCCAGGAGTTCTTTTCTCCATCTCTGATCTCCCCTTTCTTCCAGGCTTCGGCAGCCCGTACCTCATTACAGACTATTCAGCTGTCCACTTCCAAGCAGCCCACATCCTGGGATTTATAGATGCCCACTCTTGAGGAATACACCCCAACATCCAACATAGAGAAAACTGCTATAGGACCACAAGCTTATAGACAACAGATGCCCCACTCCAGGAGAGTCTAGCAACGCACTGGTTCAAATGTCCCCCATCGGAACCCCTGGTGCTAGGGATGGAGGTGGCCAGAATAGGAGATGCTCAAAACCCCACTAGGTGAGGAGGGCACCCCAACCCCACTCTGACAAAAGCTTCCTGGAAAAATGTCTCTGGGATGCTGGGTTTCATTTCTAGGAGTGCTCTTGGTTGCAGATGACTCAACATGGGAGGATCCTCTTCCAAACCAGAAGAGACACCTCGGGAATGTATCCTTAAAAATTAGAAGTGTTAAAAATAGATGGGCTTAAAAGGGAAAAAAAAAAAAAAAAACTTTTACTATAACACTGCTTGGCCTTTATATAGGTTGGGAGATGGAGAAAAATGTCCTGAAAATCCGTCTCTAAATTACAATATCATCTTGCAACTGGAAATCTTTACTGTCACAAGATAGGAAAATGGACTGAGGTTCTGTATGTCCAAGTCTTTGTGGTCCTTTACCAAAACCCCACTCACTCTAGGCAGTTTCTGGGCATTTGAAGGCACACCTGGCATTTCAGGTCATCTCCTAACACCCCCCAACTCTCAGGGGGAGACCAAGCTTCCCCTGCTTCTCTAGACCCACCTGCTTCCCCCGAGGCACCTACTTCCCCAGATGCCTCTGACCAATCCCACACCCCAGCAACTCGCAGTGGAACTTCCTACCATCCAAGATCGGGCAAAGCGCACCCTCCAAGGGAAGTGGCAGATGGCAAAGAGACAATCAAAGGACATGTGCCCTTCTCTTTAATAGATGTAGTTAGCCCAAGGCAGACTGAGCCAATTTTCTCAAGACCCTAGTAAGTTTGCCAAAGGATTTCAGGCCATAACACTGGCCTTTGATTCTACTTGGAAGGTTGTCCACATAGTCTTCTCCACTTGCTGTACCTGCGAGGAAAGACAGAAGTGGGGCAGCAATCCAGCGACACGGTGACCAGCCTGCCAAATCACGTTCGTGTTGCAAATGCGAGCATTATACTATGTGTGGAGACGCAGTTCCAAATCAGGGGCCCAGCAGGACCTACAGTTACTGGGAGGGAACAGAAGCCAGGAAGTGCGTGATGTGGTGCGTCCTGGGAGGGGTGAGAAAGTGTATCCACAACTCAGTTAACAACGCAACGGTCAAAGAAGTGACCCAAAAGAAAGAAAAAGAAAATCCAGCCTTCTTTCAGGGACGGTAGATGGAGGCTTTTAGAAAATCTACTGACATTGATCCACCCACTCCTGACGGTCAGACCCTGCTGGAACATTCCGTCAGCCCTCACATTAGGCGGAAACTCCAGAAGTTACAATTCGGCCCACAGACTCCAGTGCCGCAACTCCTAGAGGTGGCCCTTGGGGTATTCAGTAATCCAGACCAAACTGAGGATGGAGAGCCTGATGTAAACACAAGTCAGGGCTCAAGCTGAACTGAGGGTCACAGCTGTCAGCCGTGCCTGGCAACCTCAGGACAACCCAAGGTGGGAAAGGAAGTTTAAGCATCTACCTGGAGATAAAACCAGCAAGGGGGATGGTTCAAATGTAAGTCAACCAGCCAGTGGGCTCCAAAGTGCCAGAAAGAACCCCCTGGTCTGTGCCCAATCTGCAGACAAACAGGTCATTGGAAGTGGGACTGTCCCCAGTCCCAAAGGAAAGAGGGGCTCCCACTCCGGAGACGACCACACTGGACAACTGAGGTGGCCCGGGATGCTGGTGGCCACCCTCCAACAAGATGTCTGTCTCCCTCAAGGAGCCTCGGGTGGCCCTTGGCACGGCAGGTAAGAAAATCAATTTTTAACTGATACCGGAGTCACTCACTCTGTCCTGATTTCTCAGGCGGGGCCTCTTCCCTCCAAAAGCTGTGCTGTGACGGTGTCGAGGGAAAGCCTCACACTCGCGTCTTCGCTGGGCCTCTCACTTGTCAATTTGAACAGTGTTTGATCTCACATGCCATTTTAGTTGTGCCTGAGTGTCCCAAACCCCACTTCTGGGCTCTCTTGGAGTCTTACTACAGTTAGCAGGCCCTGAGAGGCCCCTTTTCTTGACTCTTTATGACAAATCAGCTGGAAGAACAAGGGTTGATTGCCAGCCATATTCCACACGCAGCCAACCCTGCGGTTTGAGACAAGGGAATCCCTCAGTCAGTTCAGTTGCTCAGTCATGTCCAAGTCTTTGCGACCCTGTGGACTGGGAATCCCTGGGACAGCTATAAATGCTCAACCTTTAAAAATAAGCCTTAAGCCAGAGTCGCTTATCCTAACAAAAGACAGTATAACCCAAAAAGTTGGAAGCAAAAAAAGGTTTGCAGCCCTTCATAGAGAAATTCTTAAATTAAGGCCTCTTAGCGCCCTGTCAGTCTCCACGCAATGCCCCTATTCTGCCAGTTATTCAGCTAAATGGGGAACATCGAACAGTTGAAGACCTTAGGGCAGTAAGCGAGGCATGGGGCCAATCCGTAACAGCTCGTCAGCCCAGAGTCCCGGAGACGCCAGGTGGCTACTGTGTGTGGCCTCAGGGGTGGCTTCGTTCGTGTCATCTCCTCTGTCTGCCTTCAAGTGGACTAATCCCCAGTCATGCCAAATGTAACAATACACCTGGACAGTCCTGCCTCAGGAATTTCAAAATCGCCCATACTGTTCGCTCAGACCCTAGGAAAAGAACTAAGGGAAACAGACTTGATGTGGCCATTTGGGAATTTCTTGGTGGTCCAGTGGTTGAGAATCCACCTGCCAACGCAGGGGACATGGGTTCCATCCTTGGTCTGGGAAGATTCCGCCAGCTGTGCGGCAACCAAGCCCAAGGTCCACAACTAGGGAAGCCATGGGAATGCAACTGGAGAGCAGCCCCCACTCGCTGCAACTAGAGTAGAGTCCACACCCAGCAGCGGAGACCCAAGGCAGCCAATCATGGACAGAAAGAAGGGGCCTCTCCACAGTATGTAGATGACACGTTAATATACAGTCCTACCATGGAGGCCTCAGATCAGAATATCACTTAAGTCCTTAATTGCCTTGGGGTCCGTGGCTACAGGATCTCCCAGAAAAAAAAGGGGGGTGCGAGGGGAAGAAAAGCACAAATCTCAAAGCAACAAGTTAAATATCTGGGATATATTACAAACGCCGGGAGGAGACCGTTCTCTCCAGAGAGAAAACAAGCTATATTAGGACTAAGCGTCCCAAAGACAAAAAAAAGTACCTTCGTACTTTCTTAGGCATGACAGGATTTTGCATAATCTGGATTCCAAAATTCGGACTAATGGCCATACCTGTATATGAAGCCACCAAAGGCCCAAATGCAGAGCCATTACTTCGGATTGGGAAACAAGGGAGGGCTTTCAACAATACCACAGAGGCCCTCACCAGAGCTCCTGCTTTGGGGCTCACCAACTAAAAAAAAAAAACAAAACACATTTATCTTAAGTGTAGCCGAGAGCAGGGGGGCCCCTCTGGGGGTCTTAGTACAAAAGCCAGGACAAGATCCTCAGCCTACAGGCTATTTTCCTTAACTAGATTTCATGGCCTGGTTGCCTCCGGGTGGTACCTGGCACTGCTTTTTTAGTGGAAGAAGCTAACAAGTGTACCCCTGGACAGTCACCGGAAGTCTAGGTCCCTCATCAAGTACAAGGGAGTCACCACTGGCTAACTGGAGGTCACCTTACTAAGGACCAGGCTTGACTGCTTGACTCCTCAGAGCTAACCCTCAAAACCTGCCAGTGCAAATGCTCGCTAGCAACACTGGAGTGAGTGGACAGACAAAAGCCCCAGTCGGCCTATGCTTAGACGGGAGCGTGTCACAGCTGTGTAACGTGAGGCTACGTTACCACGTGCGCTGCACCTCCATGCAGTGTGCACTGCACACTCTGTGGACTTTTTGCAATAAAGGACCTAGAATTCTAAACAGTGAATCAAAACACTGAACCTACTAACTACTATATTAACAAGCTGACTCGGGTAATTTTTTGGAGGTTATAAATGATGCTGGTTTGTTTAAATACTCAGTCACCTATCTGCTTTCAAGAAAATCGTTTTGTCTTTATTCTTCTCAGTGTGCGCTCCCATTTCCTCAGTGCTCTTCAGCAATTAGAGGTTTGTAACATTTATACACCTTCCAATTTTCACTATTATCATAAAATAAAAATTAGAAAATAAGGTAGAAAAATGTGTGTTCTGCTTTAAAAGAAAACAAACAGAAATCAGTGTTTTATCCCAACACTCTATCTACTTCAATCTGCACGTTCCACCTTCCCCATTCTTGGAGATAAAAAATGGGCTTAGGCACTTCAAAACATGACAGACTACACAGAGCCAAGTGGCTGGGGCCGCAGCATTTGGAAGCTGAGCCCACGGTTTCAGGACAATGATGAGTTGAAAGAGTTAATCCAATCTGTGTTTCTAGCTGATGAGGATGTCCTCTGAGGAAATACCAAACGCTCTTTAGGCTCACTGACTGCTGTTGGGTTTTGTGTTCGTGTTTTTTTATTTTTTTAAAGCAGCAGCAAAACCTTTGCCACCTAACACTTCAGCCCAGAAGGCTGACCTAACAGCCCTAACTAAGGCCTTACGTTGGGGAAAGGAAAAATTAGAAATATATATGCTATGCTATGCTATGCTAAGTCACTTCAGTCGTGTCCGACTCTGTGTGACCCCATAGACAGCAGCCCACCAGGCCTCCCCGTCTCTGGGATTCTCCAGGCAAGAACACTGGAGTGGGTTGCCATTTCCTTCTCCAGAAATACATATACAGACTCAAAATATGCCTACCTTGTTTTACATGCCCATGCAACTCTCCAGCGGGGAAGGCAATGGCACCCCACCCCAGTGCTTTTGCCTGGAAAATCCCAGGGACGGAGGATCCTGGTAGGCTCCAGTCCATGGGGTCGCTAAGAGTCGGACACGACTGAGCGACTTCACTTTCACTTTTCACTTTCATGCATTGGGGAAGGAAATGGCAACCCACTCCAGTGTTCTTGCCTGGAGAATCCCAGGGATGGGGGAACCTGGTGGGCTTCCGTCTATGGGGTCGCACAGAGTCGGACACGACTGAAGCGACTTAGCAGCAGTAGCAGCAACAGCAACTCTCCAGAAAGAAATAAGGCTTCTAAATGCAAAAAATTCTCCTGTAAAAGATGTCTCATAAAAGCAGGTCAAAAATCAAACTAATGGTAGCCATCTACTGCCATAGACACCGAAAGGAAATTTTTCAAATTACCCTGAGGGAACAACAGGGCAGATCAGGAGATGAACAAAGCAGCTCTGATGTCCAAACCAGGTGAAAACCAGCCCTGAGAAAACCTCCCTCCTGGCACAGTGGAGAGGAATCCCTCTGCCAAGGCAGGGGACACGGGTCTGACCCCCGTCCCAGAGCAAATGAGCCCTCGCGCCTAACGCCTGAGCGCCGCCACAAGAAAGCCGCCACAGGGAGAGGCCCGGGCACCTCAGCAGAGTCGCCCCACCCACCTCAAGTAGAGAAAGCCCACGTGCAGCAAGGAAGCCCCTGCACAGCCAAAGACAAATAAATGAACTAAAAGAATAAACAGAAACCAACATTGAGAAAAGCTGACAAGCCACTTGGCTTCAGCAGACAATTAACCACCAAACCTTGCTATTCACTATGGGCAGGGACTCCGAAAAATGGTTTCTCCTGGATTCCAAAAGGTGTAACAAACTTTGGAGGTTTTTATTTCTTTGTTAACTCTCTTGTCTTGAGTCACACTTATTTAGGCCATATTTCCTCGGACACTCTGTAGTCTTCCCTACTGTTGTAAACTTGAGACTAAGATTCTTCAGTCCAAGGAGACCTGGGACCAACGGGGCCAGATGTCACACTCTAAAAATAGAGAAACAGGCACGTCTCTGGTGGTCCAGCAGACAGGACGCAGACTCCACACTCCAAGGCTGGGGCCCAAGGTTCACTCCCTGGCCGGGGAACTGGATCCCACATGGTGGAACTAAGGGTTTCCATGCTCCAACTACAGAAGATTTCAAATGTCACAACTAAAGATCTCATATGCTACAAGTAAGACACTGCATGGTTAGGATTTTTTTTTTTTTTAAGAAAATAGTATATTAATTTAAAAATTAAAGTAAAATAAAAAATTTTGACCAAACTTGTAAAATAGGGAATATAAAAACCAAATAAACAAATTGGATGTAAATAAACGTAAAGCTTTCTGCACAGCATAAGAAACCATAAACAAAACAAAAAGACAACCCTCAGAAGGGAGAACATAATTGCAAGTGAAACAACTGACAAATGATTAATCTCCAAAATATAAAAGCAGCTTGTGCAGCTCAATATCAGAAAAACAAACAACCCACTCAAAAAACAGGCAGAAGACCTAAACAGACGTTTCTCCAAAGAAGATATACAGGTGGCCAACAAGCACATGAAAAAAAGCTCAGCATCGCTCAGTATTAGAGAAATGCAAATCAGAACTACATTGAGATATCACCTCGAACCATTCAGAGTGGCCACCATCAAAAAATCTACAAATAATAAATGCTGGCGAGGGTTTGGAGAAAAGGGAGCCCTCTTGCACAGCTGGTAGGGAGGTAAACTGACACAGTCACAAGGGAGAACAGTATGGAGATTTCTTAAAAAACTAGGAGTAAAATTCCCAAAACCCCCAGCAACGCACTACTGGGCATATACCCTGAGAAAATCACAATTCAAGAACACATATATATCCAAATGTTCACTGCAGCACTATTCACAGTGGTCAGGACATGGAAGATGCCTAGATGTCCATTGACAGATTAAGGAAGTTATGGTACATATTTAAAATGGAATATTACTCAGCCATAAAAGGAATGGATTTCAGTCAGTAGAACTAAGGTGGATGAGCCTAGAGGCTTTTATACAGAGTGAAGGAAGTCAAAAGAGAAAAAACAAACACCATATACAGGTGTGTGTAAATGGAATCTAGAAATACGGTACTGACGCGCCTACTTCCAGGACAGGAACAGAGACGCAGACACAGACGACAGACTCGAGGCATGGGGGCGAACTGAGCGAGCAGCCCTGAAACACACACACATCACGTGGGGAACAGCCAGCGGGCAGCTGCCGTGTGACACGTGGAGCTCGACGCAGTGCCGCGGGGAAACCCGAGTGGCGGGATGAGGGGTGGTGAAAGGGGGGTTCCACAGGGGGCGGGCATATTTATAGCTGATTCACGTCGCTCTATGGCCAAAACCAACACAACATTCTAAAGAAATTATCCTCCAATTAAAAATTAAAAAATAATACAGCTTCATAAGACATAAGGCATCACTACCCAGATTTAGGGGCAGAACCACATCCATAAAATTTAGAAAATTTCTTGTGTATTGCCAGCTTATTTTGCCTGCTAATATAAATAATATTTTCAACATTA
Organism: Tragelaphus eurycerus; assembly: GCA_935064755.1. Lineage (NCBI taxonomy): Eukaryota > Metazoa > Chordata > Mammalia > Artiodactyla > Bovidae > Tragelaphus > Tragelaphus eurycerus. Next base: position 75,537,018 of record CAKXYN010000001.1, on the reverse strand, counting down.
GCCACCAAAAGCATAAATTCCTTGTAACTGACTTTGTACTTAATTCTGTCAGATAATTTCCTCTGAAACTTTATGAAGACTACACTCTGGGTAATTTCTGGCAATCTTCATTTTTCAATTGTGTTTTGCTAAAGGGCCCCAATCTGTTGTTTGTTTCATGTTATTACCACATTCAATTGATTTAAGGACACACACACACCAAAAAAAAAAAAACACCAGCAGAAGACCTAGACAAAGACATTTCTCCAAAGAAGACATAAAGACCGCCAACACACACACATAAAAAGATGCTCAACACTGTTCACTATTAGGGAAATTCACTTCAATGAAGTATTATATCTCAATAATCAAATGGCCATCATCAAAAAAAAAAAAAATCTACAAACAATAAATGCTGGAGAGGATGTGGAGAAAAAGGAACCCTCTTACACTGTTGGTGGGAATGTAAACTGATACAGCCACTGTGGAGAACAGTATAGAGATTCATTTTTGTACACCCATGGCAGATTCATGTTGATGTACGGCAAAATCAATACAATATTGTAATTAGCCTCCAATTAAAATAAATAAATTTATATTAAAAATAATAATAAATAAATAAAATTTTAAAAAATAAAAAATTAGAGATAAAACTACCATTTGACCCAGCAATATTCTGGGCATATATGCTGAGAAAACCATAATTCAAAAACACACATCTACCCCAATATTCATTGCAGCATTATTTACAATAGCCAAGACATGGAAGCAACCTAGATATCCATCAACAGATGAATGGAAAAAGGTGTGGTACCTATATGTAATGGATTATTACTCGGTCATAAAAAGGCATGAATTAGAGTCAGTTGAAGTGAGGTGGATGAATCTAGAGCCTGTTATACACAGTGAGATAAGTCAAAGAAAAAATGAATACTGTATATTAATGCACACACATGGGATCTAGAAAAATGGTACTGATGAACCTACTTGCAGGGCAGGAATAGAGACGCAGAAGACAGACTTGTGGACAGAGAGAGGAAAGGAGAGGGTGAATGAACTGAGAGCGCAGCAGTGAAATGTCTGTGCAAACATCTGAAAGAGAGCTGGTGGGAACGCACTGTATAACACAGGGTGCTCACCCTGCTGCTCCGTGAAGACTAGAGGGATGGGATGCAGGTTCGTGGTGGCAGGGAGGTCCAAGAGGAGGGGTCGCTGTATGTACACTTATCGCTGACTCACGCTGTTGTACAGCAGAAACGCAACACTGAAAAGCAATTATACTCCAAATAAAAATATTAGTAAACATTAAAATGCAAAAAAACTTTTAAAAATGCAAAAAATTCTTAAAAAAAAATTTAAAAATTTTGGTACATTGTCTAAAATAATAAATGTAAAAACAAAAGATAAACAAACGGGACTTACTTAAAAAGATTTTGCACAGCAAAGGCAACCACAAACAAAAAGAAAAAAACAACTCTCCAAATAAGAGATGATATTTGAAACAAAGCAACTGACAAAATATACAAACAGCGCATGAAGCTCAACATCAAAAAATAAACAATCCAAAAATATGCAGAGACCTAAACAGACATCTCTCAAAGAGGACACACAGATGACCAACAAACACATGAAAAGATGCTCAATATCACTCAATATCAGAGAAATGCAAACGGAAACTATGAGGTATCGTGTCACACCAGTCAGAAAGGCCATCATCAAAAAATCCACAAATAAATGCTGGAGAGAGTATAGAGAAAAGGGAACCCTCTAACACTGCTGGTGAAAACATAAATTGGTACAGCTGCTACAGAGAACAGTATGGAGGTTCTTTAAAACACGAAACAGAGAACTACCATGCACGCATGCTAAGTCACGTCAGTCATGTCCGACTCTGTGCGACCCCAAAGATGGCAGACCACCAGGCTCCCCGTCCCTGGGATTCTCCAGGCAAGAACACTGGAGTGGGCTGCCATTTCCTTCTCCAATGCATGAAAGTGAAAGTGAAGTCTCTCAGTCATGTCTGACTCTTGGCGACCCCATGGACTGCAGCCCACCAGGCTCCTCCGCCCATGGGATTTTCCAGGCGAGAGTGCTGGAGTGGGGTGCCGTTGCCTTCTCCGACTACTGGGCATATACCCTGGGAAAACCATAACTCATGAACACACATGGAGGGATTTCCCCGATGGTACAGTGGATAAGAATCCATCTGCCAATGCAAGGAAACAGGTTCGATCCCTGGTCTGAGAAGACCCCACACCTGGTGCCACAGCCCCACCCTGAGCCCCAGAGCCTGAGCCACAGGAACCATTTCAGGGAGGAGCCCGGGCACTGCAGCAGGAGCCAGCACGGACGGAAATACAGACTAAATAAACTAAAAACAAAAAACGACACGTGTGTCCCAATGCTCACTGCAGCGCTATTCATAATAGCGGGGCCATGGAAGCAACCTAGACGTCTATTGACAGATGAATGAATGGGTAAAGAAGATATGACACGTATATACACAGGCATAATACTCAGCCATAAAGAGGAATGAGTTTGAGTCAGCTGAACTGAACTGAGGTGGATGAACCTAGAGCTTGTTTTACAGACTGAAGTAAGTCAGAAGGAAAAAAACAAGTATCATATATTAACACACACAGAGGCTTTAGAAAAACGGTATGGTGTGCCTTGCAGGGCACAGAGACACAGAGAAAGGGTTTGTGCACACAGGCGTGGAAAGAGGAGGGGTGTGAACTGAGAGACTAGAACCAACACATACACTGTACCATGTGGACAATGGACAGCCAGCGGAAGCTGCTGCACAGCACAGGTGAGGGCTCTGTGAGGACCCAGACAGGTGGTATCTGGGCAGGGGGAAGGCTCCAGAGGAAGAGGATATATGAACACACGTAAAGGATTCACGATGTTGGACAGCAGAAACTAACAACTCAGTAAAGCAATTCTATTCCAATAAAAATAAAATAGAAAAACAGGTTAGACTTTAACCCAAAGATTAACAAAAATGCATATCCAAGCACAATGGCTCCTTAGCGGGGAGGGGCCCCACCACCTGCTGTCCGGCCAGCTACAACCGAAGCCAAGCTGGTTCCAGCCCATCCTCGGCGCCTTAGTAGCTAGAGCTGTAGTTCTCCTTTTAGGCCTTTTTTTTTTTTTAACCTTTTGGTAAAATGTGTGCCTTTTTGGCTATAACAGTTCAACGTTAAGCATATGACGGCTATTCCAGATTGGACAGGAGGTGGGGAGAGAGATTAAAGGGGATATGACACATGTATATTTACAGCTGAGTCAGGGTGCTACATGGAAGACACCAACACAGCATGGTAACCTCACTATACTCCAATTAAAAATCATTTGTAAATACTGATTAAAAAGTTAAAAATAAAATAAAAATCGTGGATCCACTTTGTGAACACAGATGGCCAACAAACACATAAAAGATGCTCAGGATCTCTCATTGTCAGAGAAATGCCAATGAAAACAGCAATGAGAAGTCAGATACGGGTCAGAAAGGCTGTTATCAAGAAAATTCTACAAACAAAAAATTCAGAAGAGGATGAGGAGAAGAGAGGACCCTCTCACACCACTGGTGAAAATGTAAATTGATATGGCCACAATAGAGAACAGTATGGAGACTTAAAAAAACAAGGAAAAAAACCCCAAACTACTATATACCCCATCAATCCCACTCCTGAGCACACACCTGAGAAACCAGTAATTCAAAACAACTCTTAAACTCCAAGGTTCATTGCACTATTTCAGTGCAGTGAATACGCACTATCCTGGCTATCAACTCTGCTTTTTATGATAGGATATGCAATCAACCTAGATATCTGTCAACAGACGAATGCTTAAAAAAGTTGTGGTACATATATAGAATGGAATATTACTCAGCCACAAAAAGAAACAAATTGGAGTCAGTTCTAGATAGGTGTATGAACCTAGAGCCTCTGATACAGAGTAAAGTAGGTCAGAAAAACAAGTATCGTATATTAACGCATATGTACGAAATCCAGAAAAATGGTACCGATGAACCCATGTGCAGGGTGGGAATAGAGACCCTGAGGTAAAGAATGGACTTGTAGACACAGTGCAGGAAGCACAGGGTGGGAGGAACTGAGAGAGGAGCGCCGAGATATGTATATTTCCAGTGGTAAGATGGAGAGCTAGTGGGAAGCCGCCGCACAGCACAGGGAGGTCAGCCTAGTGCTCTGTGATGACCTAGAGGGACGGGATGTGGGCGGTGGTGGATGGGGCAGGTTGGGGGGACATTCAAGAGGGAAGGGATGTACGTATAATTATGTCTGATTCACTGTTTTATGGCAGAAACCAATGCAACACCATAAAACAGTTAACAATAACTGTAAGAAAAAGGAAAAATATTTTGATTTTAAAAACTAAAGAAAAATTATTTAAAAAATAAAAAAAGCTTGATCCACCTTTGAAAATAATGAATATAAAAACAAAAATAAACAATAAGGACATATTTAAACTTAAAAGCTTTGGCGCAGCAAAGAAACCACAAAGAGAATGAAAAGACAAATCCACAGAATGGGAGACAATGTTTGCAAAAAGAGCAACTGATGAACGATTAAGCTCCAAATTATACAAAAAACTCATGGAGCTTAATTTCAAAAACAATCTGGTCAAAAAAATACCTGGAAGACGTACATAGACATCTCTCCAAAGAATATATACTCTTGGCCAGCAAACACATGAAAATATTATCAACATCACTCAAGAGAGAAATACATGGGTCAGAATGGCTAGCATCAAAAATTCTATCAATAAATATTGGAGATGTGGGGAAATGCATGCCTCCTGGACTGTTACCGGGAATGTACACGGATACAGCTACGGACAACAGTATGGAGATCTGTTAAACCGGGCATCCTATGCCCACACTGTTCCATGAGTTGCTCAGTCAAATCCAACTCTTTGTGACCCCACGGACTGCAGATGGCCTGACTCCTCCGTCCATGGGGCTCTCCAGGCACAAACACCAGAGTGGGTTGCCAAATAGGACCATATGAGTCAGTAATCCCACTACTGGGCATATACCCTAAAAAAATCATAATTAAAAAGCAGACATGTACCCCAAAGTGCACTGCTGCACTGTTTATGATAGCTGGGACAGGGAAGCAACACAGATGCCCATCCACAGATGAATGGAGATGGAAGTTGTCATACATAGTACATATATGCAATGGAATATTATTCAGCCATAAAAAGGAAGGAATTTGAGTAAGTTCTGAGGGTGGTGGATGAACCTAGAGTCTCTTATACAGAACGAATTCAGAAAAACAAATATCATATATTAACATATATGGGAATCTAGACAAATGGTATTGATGAACCCATTAGCAGAGCAGGAATAGATACCCAGGGGGACAATGGACTTGTGGTCAAGGTGGGGGAAGGATAAGGTGGGGGAAGGATAAGGTGGGACGGATTGAGAGAGAAGCACGGAAATATAAACATTACCATGTGAAAAATGCATACTTAATGGGAAGCTGCCGTATAACACAGGGAACTCAGCCTGGGGAGCTGTGATGACCTAGACAGGTGAGAGTAGATGCAGTTCAAGGAGGATGGGACATACGTGTATATATGGCTGACTTGGTTGTTGTATGATGAACCCAACACAACATTATAAGGGAATTTTACTTCAGTTGAAAGAAAGTTCCAATTATGAAAAAAATTAAAAATCTTGACCCACATTCAAAAATGATGAATATAAAAGCAAAAATAAACAACTGGAACATTCTTAAAAACTTCTGCACAACAATGGAAACTACAGACAACATGAAAAGACAACACTCAGAATGGGGGACAATATCTGAAACAAGGAAACTGAGACCAGATTAACTTCCAAAATATACAAACAGCTCACTGAGTTCAGTTTCAAGAAAAATTGTGTTGTTCAGACGCTCGGTCATGTAGGACTCTGCGACCCTGGGACTGGAGTACGCCAGGCTTCCCTGTCCTTCACTATCTCCTGGAGTTTGCTCAACTCATAACCATTGAGTCAGTGATGGCATCCAATCATCTCATCCTCTGTCGCCCCTTCTCCTCCTGCCCTCAATGTTTCCCAGCATCAGGGTCATTTCCAATGAGCTGGCTCTTCACATCAGGGGGCAAAAGTATTAGAGCTTCAGCATTTGTCCTTCTAATGCATATTCAGGGTTAATTTCCTTTAGGATTGACTGATTTGATCTCCTTGTAGTCCAAGGGACTCCCAGGAGTCTTCTCCAACACCATAGTTCAAAAGCATCAATTACTTGGCACTTAGCCTTCTTTATGGTCCAACTCTCACATCCATACATGACTACTGGAAAAACCATAGCTTTGACTAGACAGACCCAGATCGACAAAGCGATGTCTCCGCTTTTTAACATGCTGTCTTGGTTGGTCATAGCTTTTCTTCTAAGGAGCATCTTTTAATGTCATGGCTGCAGTCACCATTCACAGTGATTCTGGAGCCCAAGAAAATAAAGTCTGTCACTGTTTCCATTTTTTCCCTATTTGCCATGAGGTGATGTGACTGGATACAATGATCTTAAGTTTTTCGAATGTTGAAATTTCAGCCAGCTTTTTTTTTCACTCTCTTCACCTTCATCAAGAGGCTCTTTAGTTCTTCTTTGCTTTCTGCCATTAGGGTGGTGTCATCTGCATATCTGAGATTACTGATACTCCTTCCAGAAATCTTGATTCCAACCTCAGCTTTACCCAGCTTGTCATTTCACATGATGTACTTTGCATATGAGTTAAATACGCAGGGTGACAATATACAGTCTTGACATACTCCTTTCGCAATTTGGAACCAGTCACTTGTTCCATGTAAGGTTCTGTTGCTTCTTGACCTGTATACAGGTTTCTCAGGAGACAGGTACAGTGGTCTGGTATTTCCATCTTTTTCAGAATTATCCACAGTTTGTTGTGATCCACACAGTCAAAGGCTTTACTCAATGAAACAGAAATAGATGTTTTTCTGGAATTCCCTTGCTTTTTCTATGATCCAGTGGACGTTGGAAATTTGATCTTTGGTTCCCCTGCCTTTCCCAAACCCAGCTTGTACATCTGCAAGTTCTCAGTTCAGGTACTGTTGAAGCCTACCTTGAAAGATTTAGAGCATTGCTTTGCTAGCATATAAAATGTGCATAATTGTGCAATAGTTTGAACATTCTTTGGCACTGCCCTTCTTTGGGACTGGAATGAAAACTGACCTTTTCCAGTTGCGTGGCCAGTGCTGAGTTTCCAAATTTACTGTCATACTGAGTGTGGCACTTTAACAGCATCATCTTTTAGGAATTGAAATAGCTCAGCTGGAATTCCATCACCTCCGCTAGCTTTGTTTGTAGTAGTGCTTCCTAAGGCCCACTTGACTTCACACTCCAGGATGTCTGGCTCTAGGTGAGTGATCACACCATTGTTGTTATCCAGGTCATTAAGACCTTTTTTGTACAGTTCTTCTGTGTACTTTCTGTGTATTCTTGCCACCTCTTCTTACTATCTTCTGCTTCTGTTAGGTCCATACTATCCATACATATTGTGCCCATCCCTGCATGGAATGTCCCCTTCAGTTCAGTCGCTCAGTTGTGTCCGACTCTTTGCAACCCCTTGGACCGCAGCACACGAGGCCTCCCTGTCCATCACCAAATCCTGGAGTTTACTCAAACTCACGTCCATCGAGTCGGTGATACCATCCAACCATCTCATCCTCTGTCGTCCCCTTCTCCTCCAGCCTTCAATCTTTCCCAGCATTGGGATCTTTTCAAATGAGTCAGTTCTTCGCATCAGGTGGCCCAAAGTATTGAAGTTTCAGCTTCAGCATCAGTCCTTCCCATGAACACCCAGGACTGATCTCCTTTAGGATGGACTGGTTAGACTGAAATGTCCCTTGTCCCCTTGGTGTCTCTAATTTTCTTCGAGATCTCTAGTCTTTCCCATTCTATTGTTTTCCTCTATTTGTTTGCACTCTTCCCTTGAGAAGGCTTTCTTATCTCTCCTTGCTATTCTTTGGAATTCTGTATTCAGATGGGTATATCTTTCCTTTTCTCTTTTGCTTCTATTCTATTCTCAGCTCTTTCTTTGTAAGGCCTCCTCAGACAAATATTTTGCTTTTTTGCATTTTTGATCACTGCCTCCTGTACAATGTTAAGAACCTCCACCTACAGTCCTTCAGGCACTCTGTTTATCAGATCCAATCCCTTGAATCCATTACTTCCACTGTATAATCATAAGGGATTTGATTTAGGTCATACCTGAACGGTCTAGTGGTTTTCCCTAGCTTCTTCAATTTAAGTCTGAATTTTGCAGTAAGGAGTTCATGATCTGAACCACAGTCAGCTCAAGAAAAAAGGCAATCTAATACAAAAAATGCGGTAAGACTAAATGGACATCTCTCCAAAGAAGAGATACAGATAACCAACAAACACATGAAAGTATGATCAACATTGTTCACTATTAGAGAAATGCAAATGAAAACCTCAACAAGGTATCACGTCATAGGGTCAGAAAGGCCACAATCAAAAATTCGACAAAGAATAAATGCTGGAGAGGGTGCACAGAAAAGGAACACCCTTCCACTGTGGGTGGGAATGTATACTGATGCAGCCATCACAAACAATGGTATGGACACTCCTTAAAACAGGTAGGGATAAAACTACCACAGGACCAAGTAATCCCACTACTGGGCATATACCCCGAGAAAACAATAATTCAGAAAGACACCTGTATCCCAATTATCTATGGAGCAGTATTTCCAATAGACAGGACATGGAAGCAACCTAGATGTATGTCAACACATGAACAGATACAGAAGCTGTGCTACAGATATACCATGAGATATTGAAAGTGGAAGTCGCTCAGTCATGTCCGACTCTTTGTGACCCCATGGACTATACAGTCCATGGAATTCTCCAGGCCAGAATCCTGGAGTGGGTAGCTTTTCCCTTCTCCAGGGGTTCTTCCCAACCCAGGGATGGAACCTTGGTCTCCCACACTGCAGGCAACTTCTTCACCAGCTGAGCCACAAGGAAAGCCCACCATGGGATATTACTCAGCCATAAGGAACGAATTTGATTCAGTTCCAGGGACGTGGTTGAACCTAGAGCCTCTCAGACAGCGTGAAGAAGTCAGAAAAACAAATACTGCATTTGGTGCATCTATATGGTATCTAGGAAAATGGTATCGATGAACCTATTTTCAGGGCAGGAATACAGACCCAGAAGTAGAGTAGGGACTTGTGGACTCAGCAGAGGAAGGACTGGGTGGGACAAACTGAGAGTTCAGTTCAGTTGCTCAGTCACGTCTGACTCTTTGCGACCCCATGAATCGCAGCACCCCAGGCTCCCCTGTCCATCACCAACTCCCAGAGGTCACTCAAACTCACATCCATCGAGTCAGTGATGCCATCCAGCCATCTCATCCTCTGTCGTCCCCTTCTCCTCCTGCCCCTAATCCCTCCCAGCATCAGAGTCTTTTCCAATGAGTCAACTCTTCACATAAGGTGGCCAAAGTACTGGAGTTTCAGCTTTAGCATCAGTCCTTCCAAAGAAATCCCAGGGCTGATCTCCTTTAGAACAGACTGGTTGGATCTCCTTACAGTCCAAGGGACTCTCAGGAGTCTTCGTGGCATGGAAATACACACATGACCACGCGTGAAATGCACAGTGATGCATAGTTACTGTGTAACACGGCTTATCCTGGTGAGCCGTGATGACCCAGAGGGGTGGGGGCTGGTAGGATGGAGGTTCAGGATGGGGGTATATGTACATATATGGTTGGCTGACACTTTGTACGGCAAAAACCAACACGTAACTGTAAAGCAAACATACTCCAGTTAAAGAATGAAATAATTATGAAAAATTTAAAAAATAACAGTTTTTGGACACATTTTCTAAAATAATGAAAATAAAACCAAAAATAAAAAACTTGAACCTAATTAAACTTAAAAGGTTTGCCCAAACAAAGGAAGCTACACACAAAATGGTAAAGACAACACACTCAGAATCAGAGACAATATTTTAAAGGAAGCAACCGACATCTGATTACCCTCTAAAATATACAGTTTCTGGAGCTCAGTGTCAACAAACAAAGAATAAAAATCCATTCAAAACACATGCAGAACACCTAAATGAATATCTCTCGAAAGACATACAGATGGGCAACCAACACATGAAATGTCGCTCAACATCAGTCATTATTAGAGAAATGCAAATGAAAACCTCAGTGAGGTATTACTGTACAAGGTCAGAATGGCCATCAACAAAAATTCTACACACAGTAAATGCTGGAGAGGGTGTGTAGAAAAAGGAACCCTGTTGCACTCCTGGTGGAAAAGAAAAGTGATACACCCACTATGGAGATAAGTATGGAGAGTCCTTAAAAAAAAAAAAAGAGGCTAAAAATACCACATGACCCAGCAAGTCCACTGGGCATATACCCTGATAAAATCATAACTCAAAACGATACATGAGCCTGTTGTTCTTTGGAGCACCATTTACGATAGCTGGACACGGAAGCAATCTAGACATCTGTCAACAGATGAATGGATAAAGTTGTGCTACACATATCCAATGGAATATTACTCAGCCATAAAAAGGAATGACTTTTAGTCAGTTCTAAGGAATTGGGTGATCCTAGAGCCTTTTATCGGAGAAGGCAATGGCACCCCACTCCAGTACTCTTGCCTGGGATATCCCATGGACGGAGGAGCCTGGTAGGCTGCAGTCCATGGGGTCGCTAAGAGTTGGACACGACTGAGCGACTTCACTTTCACTTTTCACTTTCATGCATTGGAGAAGGAAATGGCAACCCACCCCAGTGTTCTTGCCTGGAGAATCCCAGGGACAGGGGAGCCTGGTGGGCTTCCATCTATGAGGTCGCACAGAGTCAGACACGACTGACGTGACTTAGCAGCAGCAGCAGCAGCAGCAGCAGAGCCTTTTATAGAATGAAGGAAGTCAGTAAGAGAAAAACAAATATTGTATACCCAGGCACATGTATGGGATCTAGAAAAATGGAATACAGAGGCAGATGCAGAGAATGGATTTGTGGAAAGTGGGGGACATAAAGGGTGGGACCTACTGAAAGAGTAGCATACAAATACATCCATCGGCAGGTGTAAAACAACTAGTAGGAAGACGAGCATAACAGAGCTCAGCCTGGTGCTCTGTGATAGCCTGAGAGACTCGACTGGGGGAGGTGGCAGGGAAAGAGGCACAGGGGGAAAGGATGTGTCTATACTTATGACTGGTTCATGCTGTTACATGGGAGAAACCAACGTGACACTGCAAAGCCATCACGTTCCAATTAAAAATCAACTTCAAATACCGCAAAAATTTTTAATAGAAATAGAATAAAAAATGTGAAGCCACCTTCTAAACAATGACTATTAAAACAAAAATAAACAAATCAGATCAGATCAGTCACTCAGTCGTGTCCGACTCTTTGCAACCCCGTGAACCACAGCACGCCAGGCCTCCCTGTCCATCACCAACTCCCGGAGGTCACTCAGACTCAGGTCCATCGAGTCAGTGATGCCATCCAGCCATCTCATCCTCTGTTGTCCCCTTCTCCTCCTGCCCCCAGTCCCTCCCAGCACCAGAGTCTTTTCCAATGAGTCAACTCTTCACATGAGGTGGCCAAAGTACTGGAGTTTCAGCTTCAGCATCATTCCTTCCAAAGAAATCCCAGGGCTGATCTCCTTCAGAATGGACTGGTTGGATCTCCTTGCAGTCCAAGGGACTCTCAAGAGTCTTCTCCAACACCACACTTCAAAAGCATCAATTCTTCGGCGCTCAGCCTTCTTCACAGTCCAGCTCTCACATCCATACATGACCACAGGAAAGACCATAGCCTTGACTAGGCGAACCTTTGTTGGCAAAGTAATGTCTCTGCTTTTGAATATGTGATCTAGGTTGGTCATAACTTTCCTTCCAAGGAGTAAGCGTCTTTTAATTTCATGGCTGCAGTCACCATCTGTAGTGATTTTGGAGCCCAGAAAAATAAAGTCTGACACTGTTTCCACTGTTTCCCCATCTATTTCCCATGAAGTGATGGGACCAGATGCCATGATCTTCGTTTTCTGAATGTTGAGCTTTAAGCCAACTTTTTCACTCTCCACTTTCACCTTCATCAAGAGGCTTTTTAGTTCCTCTTCACTTTCTGCCATAAGGTGGTGTCATCTGCATATCTGAGGTTATTGATATTTCTCCCAGCAATCTTGATTCCAACTTGTGTTTCTTCCAGTCCAGTGTTTCTCATGATGTACTCTGCATATAAGTTAAATAAACAGGGTGACAATATATAGCCCTGACGTACTCCTTTTGCTATTTGGAACCAGCCTGTTGTTCCATGTCCAGTTAGTCCTAACTGTTGCTTCCTGACCTGCATATAGGTTTCTCAAGAAGCAGATCAGGTGGTCTGGGATTCCCATCTCTTTCAGAATTTTCCAGTTTCTTGTGATCCACACAGTCAAAGGCTTTGGTATAGTCAATAAAGCAGAAATAGATGTTTTTCTGGAACTCTCTTGCTTTTTCCATGATCCAGAGGATGTTGGCAATTTGATCTCTGGTTCCTCTGCCTTTTCTAAAACCAGCTTGAACATCAGGAAGTTCACGGTTCGCATATTGCTGAAGCCTGGCTTGGAGAATTTTGAGCATTACTTTACTAGCGTGTGAGATGAATGGGACCTAATTAAACTTAAAAGCTCTTGCACAGCAATGGAAAGCACAAACAAAACAAAAAGACCACCCTCAGAAGAGGAGACAATATTTGAAAGCTAACTGACACAGGATTAATCTCCAAAACATAAGAACAGCTCATGGAGATCAGTTTCAAGAAAAAAGAAAGTAGTCAAAACTGAGGCAAGATTTAATGAACGGCTCTCCAAAGAAGACATACAGATGACCAACCAACACATGAAAAGATGATCAACATCACTCATTATTAGAGAAATGCAAATAAAAACTTCAGTGAGGTATCATTATCACCTCACCAGGTCAGAATGGCCATCATAAAAATTCTTCAAACCCAGTAAATGCTGAAGAGGGTGTGGAGAAAAGGGAATCGTCTTGTACTATGTGGGAAGATATGGTCACAGTGGAGTACAGTGCAGAGATTGCATAAAAAACAGAAGGAAAAAAACCCTACTATACCTACAATGCCACTACTGAGCATATAATTGAGAAAACATTTTTCAAAAGACACATGTTCCTCAGTGTTCACTGCAGCACTATTTATAATAGCCAGGACATGGAAGCAAACTAGTTATCTCGGGACAAAGGAATAGATAAAGAAGATGTGCTGCATATACACCATGGGATATTACTCAGCCATAAAAAGGAAGCACTTGAGTCAGTTCTAGGGAGGTAGGTGAACCTAGAGCCTGTTATACAAAGTGAAGTCAGAAAAACAAACATATTAATGCATATATATGGAATCCAGAAAAATGGCTCTGATGAACTTATATGCAGGGCAGGAATACAGATCCAAAGGTAGAGAATGGACTTTTGGACACATCAGGGCAAGGACAAGGTGGGAAAAATCGAGAGTGGCAAGGAAACATATACATTACCGTGTTAAAGAGCATAGATAGTAGGAAGTTGCTGTATAACACAGGATGCTCAGCCTAGTGGGCTGTCATGATCTAGACAGGTGGGGATGGGGAGATTCAAATGCAAGGGGATATATGTATATTTAGGGCTCACTCATGTTGTTGTATGGCAGAAACCAACACAACATGTACAGCAATTATACCCCAATTAAAAAATGAGAAAAAATTATGAAAAAATAACAATTTTTGATCCTTCTTCTAAAATAATGAATATACTTTAAAAATAAACAATTCGGACATATTTAATCTTAAAAGCTTTTGCTCAGCAAAGGAAATCACAAACAAAACAAAAAGATAACCCTCAGAATAGGAGACAATCTTTGAAAACTAAGCATCTGACACAGGCTTTTTTTTTTTTTTAAATTTTTAACTTAATATACTTTCAACCTAATGGCTGCCTCAAAAGCAAAGAGTGAAAAATTACCCCTTCTCAAAAGCAATCTAGACGGACTCAATAAAGTTCACAATTTAGAAATATCAACTGCTGCTCTACTCCCATAGATTGCAAAATGATTTCAGAAACATATTAAAACATACAATTGTTTTACAAAAATAGAAATATTGTTTGGGACTTTAAAAAATTTTATAAAATATAACACTATATTTGTAAATTCGAGATAGTTTCACACTGAAATAGAAAATACTTCCACAGACATGAAGTCTATCAAACTTAACTGGTCTGTACTGACCATCCTCCTACATTATTTCTTCCAAATCTTTATCTGTGCTCTAGCATGAGATTTTTTTAAAGAGATTGTTTATATTTCAAGAAATTGTATAAGATTTTTCATTCTAGAAACAATGTTAAAGCAGATGAATTTATACCTTAAAAATATGTCAGCAGATATAACGCAATAACCATTTGTCCTTGGTAAATTTCAAACCAAACTTCTAAGAATGACAATTATAATTTGGTACCTATAAAAAGTAAAAATATAATCACAACAATAATGTTTTATGAAAAAATATTCATACAGAATGAAGGACCTCAAAATTTAGTTACTTGTAGCAGTCAAATGAGAAGTATTTCCTAATTACACCCATCTATAACATTCACTTTATTACCTCAGAAAGCACCAGTGTAGTTTTAAAACAAACTAGAAAGTGAGAAGGTAGGGGCTTATTTCATGCAACAGTGCTATTATGATAAGGCACCACCTGGTATATATTTCCAAAACATGTATTTCTGTTACTGGTATCTTAACCTTTAGATAGGATGGTTAGAAAAAAGCTAATAACATAATTCACTAACTATATCTTACTCCTTTCTCCATCCTTTGCTTTTAGTTTTTCCATATAACAGAACATATAATAAACAACAATGCAGCACATGATATGTTAAATATCTCTTCCCAACCATCCAAGAAAGTAGTCTAGAATTAAAATAAAAAACCAAACATTTGTCTGATATATTTGCAATAGTCTGTCCCTGTAGAAGAATAGGGAGCTGGGGGAGGTGAGGAGAGGTGGCGGGGGAGGGGGATGATAACAGGACCTATTTTCTATAGAGTATACTGAGGCACATAGGTTGAAAGTTTCTCAGGCAAATTCATGGCAAGAGCAAAACTGAGAGAAAGCTCAGAATTTTACATTCCCCCAGAGCTGATTTCTCAGATAGTCACACCCGATTAAATATTTCAAAATATGCCCTTAGTCACTGCTATCATCATCATCATCATCATCAGATACATCATTTAAAGGAGGCTTCAATGACTGACTGTAAGAGTCCGATCTAGCAGACTGGCACGTGGCCATGTCCCCAGTAGAAAGCAGGTCATAGCAGAAGTCACAAATCCGCACAGGCTTAGACGACTGGCTGGGAAGAAGAAATCTCTTTTCAGAGCAGGGCCCACAGACAACAAAACCACATTTGCGGCAATGGTGACGACGATTAACAGGTGTGAATTTTGCTTTTTGACAACGCATACATACAGTTGCCTCAGAGTCAGGAACCCAGACGGCAGCATGTTCATTACTGGGTGTCTTCCCACTTTTGGAGAGTAAATCAGTGACACACTTATTTATATGATTCATCCATTCTGATTTCTCAGTGGCAGTGGCAGCATAAACTGCAAATGATTTCGTTGGTGTCTTGATCAGCCATCCATTCCTCAAGTCTCCCTCATCTTTGATGGAATCAATTGTGACATTTTCCAGGGGAATAATATGTTGTTTGTTATATTTTTTCTTCTGGATGACAATATTGCCATATGCAAGAATATCATTAAATAAGAAAAACTGCCTTGCTTTGGGCTTTTTTCTGCACAACTTAGTCAATACGCCTTCGCCAATAAGAACACGTCCAGGTATAGTTAAGGGTTGGCCAGCTGCTCCAAAACAGTTTTCTACTATATTTATACGTCTAGTATTTGCTTCACTGTTTGCCAAGCGATCCACCATCTTTTGCTAATAGCCCAGCCGGGCGCGGACGGCCGCAGCGGCGAAGGTCCGACTTCTCGTCCCGGGCGCCGCGCGCGGACTCTCCTTGCCTCCCGCCTCAGCTTCGCAGGGTGTGCAGCCAGCGGCCCCGCGCAGCCGGCGCGATCCGGACGCGGCGGGCGGGCGAGCGGGCGGTCGTCGCAGACGCTCGCAGGTGACCCTCCCGCCCCTCCAGTCGAAGCCCACAACGGCCGCCGGGGCTGGCCTCTCCCCTGCGCGCGCGCGCGCACAGGCGCGCCGCCACCCACACGCCGGGCGCGGGCGCGGGCACGATCACACCCTGACACAGGCTTAACCTCCAAAATATACAAACAGCTCATGGAACTCAATTAAAAAAAAAAAACAAAAAAAGCCACTCCATTCAAAAAATAAACAAGCAGAACACCTAAACACACATCCCTGCGAAGAAGATATACTGATGGGCAACAAACACATGAAGTGATACTCAACATCAGCCACTATTAGAGAAATGCAAATGAGAACTTCAGTGACAAGGTTAGAATCGCCATCATCAGAAATTCTGCAAACAATAAGAGCTGCACAAAGTGTGGAGAGAAGGGAACTCTCTTGCACTCTTGATGGGAATGTAGGCTGAAACAGTTACTAAGGATAACAGTATGGAGAGTCCCTAAAACCTAGGGACAAAAATACCGTATGACCCTGTAATCCCACTACTGGGCGTACAGTGTGAAAACCATAATTCAAAACAACACATGTACCCCAATGTTCATTGCAGCACTATTTACAATGTTGAGGATATGGAACCAACCTAGGTGTCTGTTGACAAATGAATGGATAAAGAAGTTGTGTTAAATATACAGAATGGAATATTACTCAGCAATGAAATGGAATGGATTTGAATCAGTTTTAGTCAGGTGGATGAACCTAGAGCCTGTTTTGCAGAGTGAAGTCAGTCAGAAAGAGAAAATGAAATACTGTATATTAACGTTTATGTAGCAAATCTAGAAAAATGGTCCTGATGAACCCATTTACAGAGCAGGAATACAGACACAGATGTGAAGAAAGGATTTGTGGACACAGCTGGAGAAAGCAAGGGTGGGACAAACTCAAAGAGTAGCACAGAAATATACATAAAACCATGTGTAAAACAACCAAGCTAGTGGGAAACTGATTCATAACACAAGGAGCTCAGTCTGGTGCTCCGTGATGCCCTACAGAGACTGGACAGGTCTGAGGAGGGCCAGGGCAGGCAGAGAGCTTTGGGGGAGAGGATACATGTACATTGATGCCCGATTCATACTGCTGTATGGAAGAAACGAACACAACATTGCAGAGCACTTATACTCTAATGAAACATCAATTTTAAATACCCCTAAAATAGTATTAGGGCTTCCCTGGTAGCTCGATTAAAAATACAAATAAAATAAAATTTTTGAATGGATCTTCTAAATAATGAATATAAATCCAAAAAATATACAAATGGGACCTAATTAAACTTAAAAGCTTTTGCAGAGCAAAAGAAACCAGAAACGAAATGAAAAGACAGCCATCAGAATGGGAGACAATATTTGCAAATGCAGTAACTGAGAAAGGATTATTTATCTTCATGATATATTAATACAAACAGCTCAAGGAGCTCAATTTCAAAAAAGACATCTAGTCAAAAAGTGGGCAGACCTCAACAGAGAACTCTTCAAAGAAAACAGACGGCCAACAAACACATGAAAAGATGCTCAACACCACTCATTATTAGAGAAATACAAATCAAAACTATAATGAGGTATACCACCTCACACAGGTCAGAATGGCCATCTTCAAAAAAATCTACAAAAAATAAATGCTGAAATGGAGAAAAGGGTACCCTCTTACACTGTTGGTGGGAATATAAACCTGTACAGCCACTGTGAAGAGTATGGCGATGCCTTCAGTTCAGTTGCTCAGTCGTGTCTGACTCCTTGTGACCCCATGGACTGCAGCACGCCAGGCCTCCCTGTCCATCACCAACTCTTGGAGCTTGCTCCAACTCACGTCTATTGAGTTGGTGATGCCTTCCAACCATCTCACCTTCTGTCGTCCTCTTCTCCTCCTGCCCTCAATCTTTCCCAGAATCAGGGTCTTTTCAGATGAGTCAGCTCTTTGCATCAGGTGGCCAAAGTATTGAAGTTTCAGCTTCAGCATCAGTCCTTCCAATGAACACCCAGGATTGAACTCCTTCAGAATGGACTGGTTAGATCTCCTTGCTGTCCAAGGGACTCTCAAGAGTCTTCTCCAACACCACAGTTCAAAAGCATCAATTCTTCTGTGCTCAGCTTTCTTAATAGTCCAATGCTCACATCCATCCATGACTACTGGAAAAACCATAGCTTTGACTAGACGGACTTTTGTTGGCAAAGTAATGTGTCTGCTTTTGAATATGCTGTCTAGGCTGGTCATAGTTTTTCTTCCAAGGAGCAGGCGCCTTTAAATTCATGGCTGCAGTCACCATCTGCAGTGATTTCATCAGTGTCTAAGGACATCATCAGTGTCTAAGGAGATGTCTTAAACAATAGAAATAAGACTATCACGTCTCAGCAATCCCACTACTGGCACATACCCTGCCAAAAATATAATTCAAAAAGACACACATGGGACTTTCCTGGTGGTACAGGGGATAAGAAACCTCCTGCCGATGCAGGTGACACAGGTTTGATCCCTGGCTGGGGAAGAGTCCACGTGATTTGCAGCAATGAGGCCCATGAGCCACTACCATCGAGCCCTTGCTCTGGAGCTGGTGAGCCGTGACTGCTGAACCGGTGTTCCTGGAGCCTCTGCACCACAGCAAGAGAAGCCGCCGAAATGACAAGTCCATGGAGCGCAACAAAGACTAGCCCCACTCACTGCCAACTGGATGAAGCCCGCACACAACAACAAACACTCCATGTGGCCAAAAATATAAAATAAATTCTAAAAAAAGACACCCCCATGTTCTAACATGCAACCCATGTTCATTGCTGCACTATTTACAAGGGCTAGGGCATGGAAGCAAGCTGGATGTCCAAGGAGGGATGAATGGATAGACAAGTGGTGCATTTATACAATGTAACAGTACTTAGCCATAAAAAGTAGCAAGTTTGAGTCAGCTGAAATAATGTTTAACACAGAGCATGTTTCACAGAGAGAAGTTAGAAACAGCATATATTAATGTATATATTTGGAATCTAGAAAAATGGGACTGATGAACCTACTGCAGGGCGGGATCACAGGCACAGAGGTGGAGAGCGGACTTGTGGACACATTGGGGGGCAAGCTGACGGACTAGCGCTGACATCACACACTACCCTGGATGAAACATGACAAACAGGAAGCGGCTGCGAAACACAGGGGGCTCAGCCCTGAGCGCTGAGTGACCTAGATGGCTGGGATACGGGGCTGGGTGCAGGGCTAAAGAGGGAGGGGATACATGAGTACATACGACTGACCGATTCAGGATGCGGTACCGCAGAAACGGACACAACACTGTGAAGCAACTATACTCCAGTAAAATACAGTAAAAATAAACACAGGAAAACACGTTAGAGACTTCGTCCCTGGGATTGACACGAATACATATCCGAGCAGAATGGCTCCTTGGCGGGAGCAACATGACCCCTGCTCTTGTCAACAGTTAAGCCAGAGGCAGCCTGGCTCCTTCCCCCGTCTAGTCCCTAAACAGCTGCTGTTCTCCCTGGACACACGACCACCGTCACCTCACAGAGGGAAACAGCTCAAGGGAGCCTGTTACTTGATTTTGCTATATCCTGCAGCTGGAACAAAAGCCCCAGTAAGGCCTTGCCTGAATCTCTCGTCAGGCCTCTAGCCAACCTCTACTGCTTGGGGAAAGCCAAGCTCCCTGGTCCGTATCACCCCTCGTGGTTTCTTTTCCCACTCTTGCCACACCTTTGCAAAACATCCCTTGATTAAAGGCACCCCAAATGACCCGAATTTCAACGCACCCTCTGCTTCCTGCTGCCGCCCTGCCCCCACACCAGAACATGGACCGGTGTGAGCGGCACTCAGGAGAAGAGCCTGCCTGGCTTTATTTACCACGTCCCAGCCGTCCGGCCGGGGCAAGTCACTGCTCTGCGCCTCAGCGTTTATGTCAACACGGTGGAGGCAGGACAAGCAGTCCACAGGAGCTTGCAGTCTATTCTCAAGAAAAGGATAGGAGCAACAGAGAGCCTGACTGTTTGACATCTACGTGGACAGATGTCCAAAACTGGCACAGAATCCAAGGTTAAAACAAAAGCAATGACAATTAATAATGCTAGGGAAACAAAAAACTGCAGAAAGAAAAATAAAACAATAATCACCGTACTCTGACTCAACTGTGGACAGTGTTTACAGTCATAGTGACTTAACAGTGAATACTGATTTATTCAAAATTCTTAAATGACTATGTTGAGAGGAGGTGGGGGCTGCCGAGCAGCAATATGCACTGTGGAGTCCCACAGCAAGGCCAGAGACGCGACCCTGGTCACCTCCGGAACTGATTGAGCCCAGAGTGACTGTTGCCATAAGCACCCAACCCATCTAAACCAGCCAGCTCCCTGATCCCACACTAGGTACAAATACCCACCCTAACCAATCACCTGATGTCACCCTTCCAGCAGGAATTTTCTGTCTTGAAACTATGAAAATCGGCTACTAACCCTGCATTGGCTCTCCCTGGTTGGTCAGGGGTCGGCCCTCTGCGCCTGCAGTGCCCTCATTATCTCTGCTCCTTGTTCTTAATAAACTCCTTTCTGAAACACTCTGTCTGGAAATTCTTTTCCAACTCACACTCAACATGCATGTGTTGGGGTGGGGAATGGCAGTGCTGCTGGGAGAGCTAAATCCTTGCCTTGTAAAGTATCAGGTAAATCGATAAAGCCTAAAGCTAAGAAAATAAGAAGGAGCTAACTATGGTATTTATATGGCGGTAAAACACTTCGCTAATCAAATGGTTAGAGTTGAAAATTAGGTGCCTCTGGGAGCAAGCGGAAGCAGATTACTATCTACCATAATAAGCTTTGGAGACCATCACAGCTCACGGGACTGGACTTTCCCGGATGCAGGACCCCTCTCCTCAATTCCCACCCCACAGCAGAGGACGGCGACGTAGCAAACTGTTTACAAATAAATCAGGGCACATCTGTGTAGGAGCTTCTCGCACCCGGAACTACTTGGACAACATTCAACAGGGCTATGTAACGGTTCCTGCTGGAGCATGGGGGGAGGTTAATAACAAAAGGTACCTTCAGTTCGCACCTGAGCACTTATACTTGAAAGCTGGCAGCAACCCCAGAGTGTGGGGTTTTTACATTAAGAAAACATGTCAGGGATCCAACCCAGGCACCCTGCATTGGAAGCATTGAGTCTTAGCCACTGGACCACCAGGAAGTTCACGTGCCCCAACTCAAGATCCTGCATGCCGAAACCAAGATCGAAGATCCTGCATGCTGCCACTGAGACCCAGTGCAGCCAAATAAACAAATGTTTAAAAAAACAAAAGTCCAAAAAGTAAAATGTCCTTGGTCACATGATCAGTAAGCCACAGACTCAGGGCCGTGAGCATTGGGCTCTGATCATTATCAAATTCACCTGGACCCTGCAGCACAGGGCTGAACACAGAACTTGATAAATGCCAGCAGCTGTTACTACTCCCGTTGCATCGTGAGGGTAAGAACACCTGGCAGAGGTGAGGCGGAACTCAGCTCAGACACTGAATAAGGCGGTTCCCCACACATTCAGCGCACAGCCTGAGACTCACTAGCCCGGGGCTGTGCCGACCACGGGCACTTGGAATGGAGGGACAGCCGAAGTGCCGAGGGCAAAGGCCAGTGGGGCTATAAAGAGCAAGTCTGCCAGGCTAAAACCTCAATACCAGTGAGACAAGGCAAGCCTTTATCACTGGGAACACAGGCTGTTTGGCTCCTGTTTACCTAAACAGTATTAAAATATTTGAGCATGCAAGTATGCGCAGGTCTATTCTGACTGACTGGTCTTTTTAAAAAATATACATATTTATTTGGCTGCCCCAGGTCTTAGCTGCAGCAAGCAGGATCTAGTTCCCTGACCAAGGATTGAACTCTGGGACCCCTTCATTGGGAGTACTGAGTTTTAGCCACTGGACTACTAAGGAAGTCCCAGAAGTCCCCAGCTGACCGTTTAAAACACCAGAGACTTAAACAAAAAGCTGAATTTCAGGCTTCTTGACAAGTCAGAGATTCTCCATGGGGCCCACCTAGCTAACATGTGGCCAAGCAGTGAATGACCCCCCAAGACAGGGCAGTATTTCACTTTACTGCAGGTCCATCCACACCGTGTCCCTCCTTGGCTGCACCTGTCTGGCCTCTGCCCTGGGACTCCTGGTGTGGATGGAAGGACTCAAAGTCAGTTATGCAGGAGATCTGGAGCCCATTCAGCCCTATGACCGAGTCTTCCAGGAAGCCCTCATACCAGCTGACCCCACACAAGTAGGTCCAAGTTCCTAGGTTCACCTGTTGAAAGCAAACACAGCTAGGCGGTAGCTTCTGGCTCTCCTGAACAGCCCTGCACTGAAAAGACCCCCGGAGCGGGGCGGGGGGAACGACCCTCCACAGGGAGCTGCTCTCCAGGCATAGTCTGATCCATCCCACACACCCAGGCCCAAAGTTTCTGAAAAACAGGGATTACATTCCCAGCACACATCGCGGGGCGGCATGAGCAGGCACTCGGTAAATTTATATCTAACACCTGAGAAGCCCAGAGCACTGTCGGCTGCCTCAAGGTCCAGTTCAAACCTTTCATTTGCAAGCTTCCCTTCCAATGAATCCCGACTCTGCTGCGGGCTGAAGAGCATCAAGGAGTCGGGGGTGCAGGGGCGAAGTGGGTAAAGGGCGGCGGCAGAGCTGGCACGGGCAGTCCCTTCATTTGTAAGGGTGATGAGTCCGGACCTTCCTAGTGGTCCAGTGGTGGAGCAAGGGGCGCGGGCGCCATCCCTGGTCGGAAAGAAAGATCCCACACGCGGCAGCGCATCTAAGCCCGGGCGCGCACAGCCGGTGGTCCACAACCAGAGAAGCCAGCGCAATGAGTAGCCCCTGCTCGGGTAACAAAAGAAAGCTCCCCCCATCCCCCCGCGGCAACTGAAGACCAGCACAGCCCACAATTATAAAAAACAACAACGGTGAGGAGTCCTTGGAGAAGCAGCACTTTCAGAGCTGCCCCTCACCAGCCTGCAGGAGGGTGTGCCTGGCCGGGCCGGTCCCTTACCGTCTCGCGCTCCCTCATCCCTGGGCCGACAGGAACACTGCGGTGAACAGCAAATGGGCTTAGCACGCGGAGCATTCAGACACCGCGCTGCACGCCTGAGGGCTCCGGCTCCACCAAGGCCGGCCGCTGCAATCTCTCCCAGCGCACCCCCACCTCAGCCCTGGGACACAGGTGTCCCCCCAGTCGGGACACTGAGGAAACACAACTCGCCCGGAGCCCCCGAGGGCAAGGAGAGCCGGGACGCCAGCGGCTCGGTGGCCCCGGGCTGGGCTCCATCCACTCCGCCCCTCTTCCAGCCCGGCCCAGGGTCCCCTTCTGCTGTGGGACCTGGGGCAGCTGCCCGTCCGCGCAGTGGGGCAGGGACAGTGGCGCCAGGTCTCCAGCGGGCTCGCAGGCGACTGGTGGGAGCCGGCGGCTCGGACTGACCTGGCGCCTTCGCCCAGCTCCCCGTGCGTGTTGTAGTTCACCGTCATAACCTTCACCGAGTCCTTGAACACCACGTCCCCCTGACTGAGGTACTGCAGGGTGCGGCGGATCGGGAAGCGGCCCTTCATGGGCATGGCGGCGGCGGAGTGGGGGCCGGATTGCCGGCCACGAGTCCAGGAGCGCGGAGAAGCGAGCACGGCCAACAGCTCGCCTGTTGCCAGCCGGCCGCCTCGCCTCAGCGCCGGCTTCCACTTCCCGCGCAGACTCACGGGAGAGGGAGGGTCGCTCCCGGCGGGTAGCACGCGCGCCGCGGAGCACCTTGGGACTTGTAGTCCTGGCTGGCGGGGCTCTCCTCAGGAGGCGGCGGCGTGGGCGGGGAGACAGCGCCTCTGCCTACAGCCTTGGAACTCGTGGAACGTTAGGTTTTGATGCTCTGTGACTCGGTCCTTCTCCCCTCCGCCAAGGGAAAACATTTTATGTAGACTCAAACTCGGTCATTCGGACAACAAACTTAACAGGAGGAAGTAGTTCGGGAGAGCTGAGTTTGAATACCAAGGCGCCCAATAACTTTCTGTTCAACCTCAAGTCTGTCAGTTTTCCTCATTCAACTTCTCCAGCTTTACGGTGAAGGGTTAGAACTGCGCAATGTCTAACACTGACAAAAACACAAACAAAAAACTGACTTGAGAAAGGGGGAAAAAAAGGAACTGAATATCTATCCACTTCCGAGTTCCATCTCTATTTTTTGAAAAGCAAAAGGTGGCTGAGAAGTACTCTTTCTGAAGTACTCTTATTGATCCGAATGTGTCAGTTCTTTACTTTTGAAGGACAGTTTTACCAGATACAGAAATACAGGTTGGGAGTGGGGGGCAACTTTCAACACTTTAAATGTTTCACTCCACTCTCTTGCATGGTTTCCGAATAGGAGGCAGCTGTCTTTTCTCCACTGTAGGTAAGATAGTTTTTTCTTCTGGCTTCTTTCAAGATTTTCTTTTTGTCTTTCGTTTATAGAGTTTGAATAAGATATACCTAGGTGTATAGGTTATGACATTCATCACCTTTGGCATCACCCACACAAGTAGAATTCAAATTTAGGTATAT
Organism: Tragelaphus eurycerus; assembly: GCA_935064755.1. NCBI lineage: Eukaryota > Metazoa > Chordata > Mammalia > Artiodactyla > Bovidae > Tragelaphus > Tragelaphus eurycerus. The sequence continues at coordinate 75,512,243 of CAKXYN010000001.1, read as the reverse complement.
GGTGTGTGTGTGTGTGTGTGTGTAGACACATACATATATATATACATACACACACACACACACACACATATATATATATAACCTGCACACAGTATGTATTTCTAGCAAAACTAAATATCTAAGGTACTTGTCAATCCAGAATAAAATTTCTAGGCAAAAAAAAAAAAAAAAAGATATACCTAGTGTATATTTTTGGTATTTATCCTGCTTGATGTTCTCGGAGCTTTCCTGGACCTGTAGATTGGTGACTGCCATTCATTTTGGAAAATTCTTGGCCATTGTTACTTAAAATATTTTTATTCTCTCATTTTTTTTTCTCCTTCTGGTATTCTTATTATGTATGTTTTACCTCTTCTGAAATTGTCCCATGGTTCCTGGATGTTCTGTGGGCTTGTTGTTGTTGTTTTCCATCCTTTTTCCCATTTGCAGTTCAGTAGGGAAGGTCAGTAGGGAAATCTGCCAGTAAATTTGGAAAACGCAGCAGTGGCCACAGGACTGGAAAAGGTCAGTTTTCATTCCAATTCCAAAGAAAGGCAATGCCAAAGAATGCTCAAACTACATACAAGTGTGCTCATTTCATATACTAGGCAAGGTAATGCTCAAAATCCTCCAAGCTAGACTTCAATAGTATGTGAACTGTGAAGTTCCACATGTACAAGGCAAATTTAGAAAGGGCCAAGGAATCGGACATCAAATTGCCAGCATCCCCTGGATCATAGAAAAAGCAAGAACATTCCAAATAATTCCACTTCTGCTTCATTTTCTATGTTAAAGACTTTGACTGTGTGGATCATAACAAACTGTAGAAAATTCTTAAGAGAGATGAGAGTACCAGACCACCTTACCTGTCTCCTGAGAAACCTGTATGCAGGATAAAAAACAACAGTTAGAACCAGACATGGAAAAACAAACTGGTTCAAAACTGGGAAAGGAGTATGTCAAGGCTGTATATAGTCAACTTGCTTGTTTAACTTATATGCAGAGTACATCATATGAAAAAGGACAGGCTGAATGAATCACAAGTTGGACTCAAGACTGCCCTGAGAAATATTAACAATCTCAGATATGCAAATGATACCACTTTAATGGTAGAAAGTGAAGAGGAACTAAAAAGCCTCTTGATGAGGGTGAAAGAGGAGAATGAAAAAGCTGGCTTAAAACTCAACATTCAAAAACTAAGATCATGGCATCTGGTGCCATCATTTCATGGCAAATAGATGGGAAAAATGTGGAAACAGCGACAGATTTTATTTTCCTGGGCTGGCTCCAAAACCACTGAAGATGGTGACTGCAGTCATGAAATATAAAGACACTTGCTCCTTGGAAGAAAAGCTATGAAAAACCTATACAGTGTTTTAAAAAGCAGAGATATCACTCTGCTGACAAAGGTCCATATAATCAAAGCTACAGCTTTTCCAGTAGTCATGTACAGATCTGAGAGTTGTACCATAAGAAGGATGAGCACCAAAGAATTGATGCTTTTGAATTGTGGTGCTGGAGAAGACTCTGGAGAGTCCCTTGGACTGCAAGATCAAACCAGTCAATCCTAAATGAAAAGTGAAAGAAAAAGTCACTCAGTCGTGTCTGACTCTTTGCGACCCCGTAGACTATACAGTCCATGGAATTCTCCAGGCCAGACTACTGGAGTGGGTAGCCTTTCCCTTCTGCAGATCTTCCTAACCAGAGATCAAACCCAGGACTCCCACATTGCAGGAGGATTCTTTACGAGCTGAGCCACAAGGGAAGCCCAAGAATACTGGAGTGGGTAGCCTATCCTTTCTCCAGTCAAAATCAACCCTGAATATTCATTGGAAGGACTGATGCTAAAGCTAATGCTCCAATACTTTGACCACATGATGCAGAGAGCTGACTCACTGGGAAAGACCCTGATGCTGGGAGAGACTGAGGACAGGAGAAGGGGGTGACAGAGGATGAGACGGTTGGATGGCATCACCGTCTCAATGGACATGAGTTGGAGCAAGCTCCGGGAGATAGGGAAGGACAGGGAAGTGTGGCACACTGCAGTCCATGGGGTCTCGGAGTCAGACACGACGTAGCAACTGAACAACAAAGGAAGTCTCTATGACCGACCTCCAGACTCATTGATTGTTTCCTTGGCTGTGTCCAGTCAATTGATGTGCCCAACAGAAGCACTGTTAGTGTTTTTTATTTCTAGCATTTCCTTTCAGTCTTTCTTAGAGTTTCCTTATCTCTGTTTCCATTACTCATCTCGTCTTGCATATTACTTACTTTTACCACTAGACTCTTTGCCGTATTAATCACTTAACTTTGCTATCTGGTAACTCCAACATCTGTCTAGTATCTGAATCTGATTGTGATATATACTTATCAGAGTGGGTTTTTTTTTTTCTTACCTTTTTTTAGCACACTTAAAATTTTTTGTTCAGAGTCAGACATTATTGGCTGTATTAGGCAACAGGAACTGAGGTAAATAAGCCTCTATTATGAAGGGTTATGTTATTCTGGCTGGGACTTGAGCTGTTTAATGTTTGCTATAGCTGTAGGTGGCCACAGGCTTCAACTCCTCTAGTGTCTTAGCTTTTGTCTCTTGTGACTTTGGGCTTCCCTACAGAGTGTTCATTCTACACCTCATTCATCTGTAGTCTACGCTTATACTGGAGTTCTTTTGGTGTGGTGGTAAGGTGTAGGGGAAGGGAAGCATTCTATAATTTTATGGTGAAATCTCAGTATTTTAATGGATCAGTGTCCCTGGGCTGTGACCTTTATAAGTGTTTCTTAATCCACCTCTGTGATAAAAAAAAAGAAATATATTTGCTCTTTGTTCCCAGCTCCTGGCCAGAGCCCCTAAAGGAGCTCTGGGACATAAGGAAGGCCAGAGAAGTGTGGCACGCTGCAGTCCGTGGGGTCGCAGAGTCAGACACAACATAGCAACTGAAGAACAACAGAGGAAGTCTCTTGACCGACCTCCAGACTCACTGATTTCTCTCCTTGAAAGTACCCTACAACTCAAAGTACCCTTCCTTGTAGGGTACTCTCCTGGTGGTCCAGTGCCTAGGACCCCACATTCCCAGTGCAGGGGTCTGGGTTCAATCCCTAGTCGGGAACTAGATCCCATATGCTTCAACTAAAGATCTGACATGCTGCAAAGAAGATCGAGGATCCCACGTGCACAACTAAGACCCAGCACAGCTAAATAAATAGAAAATTTAAAAACAAAACAAAACAGGCCTGCTGTAGGTCAGACAGAATGTCTAGTATAGGGTATGGGTACCTCACTTAACCCTCCAAACAACTCCAGTTTACAGATCAAAGAGAGTGTGGTGAGGTTAAGCATGCTAAGGGTTACACCCCTGGGATTCCAGCCTAGGTCAGCCTGACTCCAAAACCCTAGCTGCCCTGGCCTGCTTCGTGTACAGACACTCAGGTTTCTAACACTAGGAAGGACGTTTCATCCACAGGAAGCACCTCTTCTGAACTTTAAGGTCAAAAGCTCTTCTGCCTTAAACTCTTCAGTAGCCTAGCAGGGTTTTCAAAAAGACTTCAGGACTTCCAGCTTCAGTTCAGAAACCTGAAGAGTTTGATAGTTGTCACTCTTGTCCTTACATGAGAAAGCTGGACAAACTGAAAGTCAGTGACTCTTCGGACCCCAGAGAACTGAGTTGGCAGGGACGACTACCACCTAGAAACCTGGAGAGGTGAATGCAGAGTGACAGCCAAGATCTAACCTGCAGCAGATGCCACTGGAGCCACAGCTGGAACACGAGCTCAACGGCTGGAGGCCGAGTGTGGACTAGCATGCGAGTGGCTACCCTACACTCTCCTAAACATCACCTCCTCCTGAGTTAGTCCTGGGAGGTCTCAAACGTCCAAGTGATGGCAACATCGAAGACCCACTCAGCAGCTTCCTCTCTTTCCCCGCTGCCCAATTCTGCTACCTTTGGGCACGACACCTGTGTAAGATAGTTCATTTCATCAACACTGCAGGAATCACTGAACATAAGGGCAGAACTGGAACCCATATTTATCCCCTGGGAAGACTCCTGGTTTTGTCTGGAGGCCATAACCACACAGAGAACACAGGAGCTAGGGCTGTTTACTTGTACTCAGAAGTCATTAAGGAGAGCACTGGTATTATTAAGGAGATGACCAGATGTTATCTGGTAATTCTTGGTGTGCACAAACACACACACACACACCCCCAACCATGAATATCTTGTTATTTTATTTTTTTAAAAGGTTCCAATACAAGGCCCCAGAGTGGTACATGCAAATCAACTGTCGCTGTCGGGTGACCAGCACAATCTACTACCATAGCCTGTGACCTATTAGAGACCAGCCTCTCACCTTGAGTCCCATCACCGATCTATGCCAACGTCCAGCCTCCCACATGGCTCTTGGTGACTCAGGTACATTTTAGTATCTGAACAAAAGAGACACATTGAGCAGCGAGTATAATGAGTAAGTGTCCTTAGTGTATTAGACGAGGGAAAATATAATCAAGGCATAAAAGGGAAAAGTCAGCTTCATTTGATGCTCGAATCCCCAGAATCTCTTCCACACATGATCTGTGTCTAGGGACATCTGCCAACGACGGATCAAGGACTTGCTCATTTTCTGATGAGATGGATGGAGCTGTCTGCGCTGAAGGGATGTAGGATGGGTGAAGCACTGACATGAGGGAAAAACTTGAAGTTGTGATTGCAATTCATAGGCCACTTTTTCCATGATGCTCCCCCATCCCTGTAAATCCAACATTGTGCCCATCTTTGGGTCTATGAATTCTGGGAAATGGTACAACAGAGGGATAGAGAATTCTGACTCCAGTCATGTCTGTGATTACAGGAGAATGTAGCCATGTAGGAATTCAATCACATCAGAAGGTTTTAGTTTGGTTTAGTATATTCAGTGATTCTTTTTTAAATTTAAAAACACGTTTCTTATAGGTCTGGTTCTCAGTGGTCTTAAGTTACTGATTGCTACCTGCAGCTGATTTCAGGGAAAGGGTATGTTTGGTAAACTAGTCTTAACTGAAACCACCAGCTAACTAAGAGATATATTCTCATTAGAAAAATAACTATGAGGGCAAGCAGCACTTGGCTCTGGAACTACCTGCTTTTTGGTGCAGAGAGCTTCCTTCTTCTCGGTCAGAGAGAAAGGACAGACCGAGCAGCGAGGAGCATGCAGTCATCCTAAGACCCTCAAGAGTAACAGCATGAAAGGCACTGACCTTGAGGGAGTAAGGACATCTGTACCAGGCAGCATCTGAGATGCCTGACTGCCAGCTTCCCAAAACCATGACAATCAGCAAGGCTGGTAACTGGCTGACCTTAGTAACCCACTCACACTGCTTTATGAACAGGAACCAAACTCAAGAGGTCTTCCACACACGCGCCGCCCACCCACTCCCCACTGCCACGCTTCGTACAGGACCTCTTCATTCAGCCCAAAGAGCCAGCAGGGGCTAAAGAAATGTGAATAGTGTCAACACAAAGACAGATTATTGTTACACCACAGTATTTTTTCAGACATTCCCAAGATCAACAGGGGTCTTCCCAGAATGAGACAAAATAAATTTCAGCCCTTACACCAGTAACCAGTGACCATAAGAGCCAGAGTTAGTTATGGGTATAAAGTGACTAGTGGTCAATTATTGTTCATTAGTTAACAAGCGTAACTGCAGCAACTCTACCCAGAGCTGAGCACACTTGGGTATCTGATGTCAGATGTCAGTTAAGGGTCATGTCCCTGTAAACCTAAGCACCAAAGCGAAATTCACAATTTCCCTTTTTGCCCTTAACTGGTGAAGAGTTCAAGTACTGCGGTTCTACCAGAATGATCCCAGGTTGTGCCTCCTGCAAACACTTTTTTTTTTTTTTTTTTGGCCACACCACACCCCTTGCAGGATCTTAATTCCCTGACCAGGGATTAAACCCATGCCCTCGCCAATGAAAGCTCAGAGTCTTAACCACTGGACCACCAGGGAATTCTCCATTTAATTTCTTACTACTACTAAATGTAGGTGAGAGAGTATCTCACCAGTGCCCACGGTCAGCACAAGATGACCCACAAGACAAAAAGGCTCATTGACGAGCTTTGGAAGTTACTGTCATTAACCTTCTGACTCAGGGGACTTCAGCTCTTCTGACAAGGTTCCACGAGGCCTTCCTGACCACCAACTCCTAAATTATAGCCTGGGCCCTTTGAAAAAGCCCAAATCAGAGTAACTGTGCCAAAGCTCTAGAGGACACTTTCTCCGGGGACAGACAATCGTCCCAGTGGTCATTCAGTTCCACAGAGCAACACCTGGACAGAGACTCTGCTCCCAAGTATACTACCTCTATCAGCCAAAAAGTTAAAAACTGCTGTTTTCTAAAAAGCTCATGAACAGACTCACAGTGATAACCCTGCACTGGGAGATTAACTTCCTGAAAGAGAGAAATAAGAACTGAAAGGAAGAGGGCAAGAGACCGTGAGGAAACCTGCCCCCATCACCCCTCTTAAGAGGGGCTTTCCTGGGTCTACACTATTGCCTCCACAGTGAGACCTTCCCCTGCCATCGCATAGGATGTGCCCAGGAGGGCAGTGGAAGTCCCAGGCGAAAGGAACATAGTCTAACGGGACAGACTTTCACCAGAACCGAGTAAGATGTAAAGGGCTCTATGCCATGTGTCTTGGCTAAAGGAAGGGCCCTATAAAAGGCTGCCCTCTAACACTGCAAACTGACCTACACTAGGCAGGAGCAAACGCGGGCACAAGGTGCACACGGGAGCCATTTCTGCCCACGGCCCGACAGAACCGCACTTGTGACACCTCGGCAGTGAAGATTTCACGTCCCTTCTACAGGGAAAACCCAATTATTAAAAAAAATTCAGGAAAAGCAGCAAATGCATGCTGGTTCTTCCTGTTCTCGTTCCCATTTTATTATTCAGCTGTCACAGGAAAAGCTCCGAAGTGCAGGGCACCAAATAGCCAATTCCTCCACCCTAACCTGCAGGCACCTCCGCCTTCCCCCTCCATGCCCCGCCCCCAGACCACCTGCCCGCTCCGCAGGCCCCTGCCGGGCCGGGTCAGTCGGTGCCCCCCTTCTGTTTGGCCAGGGTGCGTCTCAGCTCCCTCAGGTTCTCGGTCAGCACCTCCACCTCGTCCAGGCGGCCACACTGCTTGGCGTCGAAGATGTACGCCTTGATGTTGTCGATCTGCTGCAGCAGCAGCTCCTCCTCGATGGGCTCGGAGCCCTCCTGCCCGCCGTCACTCTCCTCCTCGAAGGGGTTGGTGCAGGGGGCCTCCTTGAAGGGGTTGCCAGGGACAGGGGGGGATGCGGGTGTCCGCGGGGAGTGCTCATCTTCCTCCTCGAAGGGGTTGGGGGCGGGGCCGTCTGGCTTAGCGAAGGGATTCCCTGCCACAGCCTCCTCTTCATCCTCTTCTTCAAAAGGGTTGTACTCTCTGAGCACACGGGCTGGCGGGCCGTGGGAAGGCTCTGAAGCAGGAGGGGCTGGCCGTGCCCTCGGCTGAGAGGCTGGTGAGGTCTTCTTCTTCATCGAAGGGATTCAGGGAGGGTGCCTCACTGTGCTGCGACGCGGTGCTCTGGGGCAGGAACTCCTGGCCCAGGGCTGGGGGCCCAAACCACCCTTGGAAGGGTTCGGGAGCCGAGCTGGGTGGAGAGGTCTTGGTGGCAATGCCGCTCCGAGCTGGGGAAGAGCCCAGATCCAAAGCATGAGCCAGGTGCGTGCGTGGCTCTCTGCTCGGCTCCAGCTGAAAGGGCCTGATCTCCCGGAAGTCCAGGGACCGAGTCCGCGTGTGCAGAGAGGCCGCCTGGCCCTGCTCACGCTCCCGCTCCCGCTCCCGCAGCACCTGCAGCTGCTCCCGCTGCAGGTCCTCCTCCTCGGCCTGCCTGCGGGACAGCGCGATAGCCTTCTCGGTCTGCTGCTGGTCGTACTCGTCCTGCAGCTGGCGCAGGTTCTCCTGCAGCGTGCGTACTTCATCCGTCCGCCCCGCGGCCTTGGCCTGCCGGATAAAGGACGTGATGTTGTGGATCTGCTGCAGGAGGGGGTCCGGGTCCTCGCTCTGCCTCTGGCCTTCCGACAGCGGGAGCCAGCCCTCGGCCTTTCTCAGAGGGGCAGGACCCCTGCGAGGGGGCGCCACCTCTCCGTTGGTCGCGCGGGACGCCAGGTCACTCCGCCTCTCCTCAAGCCTCCGCTGGGATTCCAAGGCAGCCTGGGAAGATACCAAAGCCAAAAAGAAACACAGTCACCAGGCCAACAGCCACACTGTGGCCACCACTGCGGCCACGCCATCCCCATTCCAGGGAGTCCCCAATTCCCCACCTCAGGGCTGTGATATCCAGCTGCTAAAATCAAGCCATGATTTTTCAAAATTAAAATAACAAACAACAGTAAGTTAAGGGGTGAGCTTTCCTCCATCTCACGTTCACTGGCTAAGCACTTACCTTAAACCTCTGCGGTTTATTACCACTCACCTACACTGGACTCTCACACAATCTTAAATACACATATTATTCTCTGCTTAATACTGCATGTTCCAAAGTGTTCTAAGAACTCCCTGGTGTCTGGGTCGTCTGCAGCCTGTACTGCAGGGAGGACTGCCAGTCTCCATGGTATTCTAGACAGGAGAAAATCAGCAGAACCTCTGAAGGAAAAATAGGACCTGGGGGAGAAAAACGGTTACTTTGATTTCTAAAATTCGAGAGGGCAGAACAGACGGAAAACACAAACCAGAGCCGAGTGAGAGGTTCTGACTTAACGACAACCTCATGGGACCTCCTGGGAGCCTGTGGAGGCCTCTGTGCTCGTGGAGCCGCACAGAAGAAGCCGGATGCCAACGTCCCCTGCCTCACTCACCTGCCTCTCCAGGATCCTCTTCTGCTCCATCTCCTGCTTCCTTTTCTGTTTCAGTTCCTCAAACTGCTCTTTGGTCGGCAGTGACATCAAACCAAGCAACTTTTCCTGTAGGGGGTCACGGACAATTTTACACTTAAACCCTTTACAGGGGAAAAAAAAAAGAATCTGAAGTCCCTAGTGAGAGCCCACTGAAGCTACATCACATCGGTCTCAAGACAGTCACCCTAATAAGCAGAGCAGGGAAGGACCTAACCCTGAAATCAGCTCCGTGCCAGCTTCGTTATGGAGGGCCCAGCCTTTTCATTAGGAGATGATCGACACCAGACATCCTGGTCACTTGCCGTCTCAGTGAGGCCTTTTTCTGCCCTCCCTGTCTATTAGCACATCTGTAAGCCACCGTCTGAGCCCCACCCCCATGCCCTCCTTCCGTTTCTCCCCAGCACTTTCCACCCTCTAAGCAATATATTCAGTTCTTTCTTACCCATCCTCTCTCTATAACATAAGCTCTATGAGAATGGGAAGGTCTATCAGGACACCCAGCACCTAAAACACTGCCTGGGCCGCAGCGGGCACCCACCAACGACTATGGAACACAGTCATCCATCAAGCAGGAGGGGCCTCGCTCTGCATGATGCTGTCAGGTAACTAAGCCAACAGCACACGTACGCCTCCGTCAGGAGCCCACAGGCAACTGTGACTCTCATGAGGGCTTTCTGAGCTCGAGACGATGTAGATGCAGCCTCCCAGGTGGAGTGAGCCCTTGAACAATCACCTGTCTCCTCCAGACCAAGAGCCCAGGGAGAGCCCCCAGGAGTTTATCCCAAGGAGGAAATGCTCTGTGCAAGCAGGTCCACCAGGCTTTCCTCACAGCAGTGGAGAAATGGGAGCCCATCAGATGCCCAGGGATGGGGAACAGTTACATAAAGGGTGGTGAGCACAGCCAGAGCAGGGTCTATGTCACTTTCCTTTGACATGCAGATTTTTCTCTAGATGTGGCTGACGCACGTGTAACCCTAAAGAGCAGTAAGTGTACAAACAGAGAACACGCAAGCCATGGGCCCCGTCCGCCCTCTGAGTGGTGGAGAGTGGCGGCTTCACCTGCACAAACAGTGTGGCCGAGTATCTGATCATCCTCTGCAATCGCAGAGTGTTCGGATGTGGCGGCGGGTCCTGCTTCATGTCTAAGGTTAAGATCTTCTTACTGCATGAGAACAGACACATTGCTGTAAGAGGCACAGCCAGCCTCAGAAACATGGGTGAAGAGTCCCCAGTCGCCAGGCTTGCATGCCGGCAAAGGATGAGGAGAAATGGGCTCCAGGCTCCCCTGAAATGTCCTTGCGAGTGAAGCCCGTTTCTTACCTGGTGGCTGTACCCGAGGCCCCAAACAAGCACAGGGCGAACGACAAATACCCGGCCCCCGAGGGCCGTGACCGGTGCAGCAGAGGAGCCCTGTGCTTAGTTTGGCATTCTGCTATCACTGCCTTACAAGCCTCCTTTTTTGTATTTATTTCTGTATTTGGCTGCATTGGGTCCTGGTTGCTGCTGCGGGCTCTGGGGTGTGGCACACAGACTTCTCTTCAGTTGTGGGGCGAGGGCTCGGTAGTTGCAACACACGGGCTTAGCTGCCCCGTGGTATGTGGAATCTCAGTTCCTCGATCAGGGATTGAACCCACATCAGAAGGCAGATTCCTAACCACTGGACCACCATGGAAATCCCTTACAATTCTTAACTTTGATCAGGGGACCTGCATTTTCATTTTGCATCTGGTCCTGCAACCTATGTCTTTCATGTACGGATGGACAAGGGTTCCGCATCTCTGTTTTCTGAATCACAGTACTTCCTATACTGCAAAGGGCTGATCTAACCTCAACAGCCAATCCACAGTTAAAAAGCAGTAGCTGGGAATTCCCTGGTGGTTCAGTGGTTAAGACTTGGCCACTTTCACTGCCGTAGGCCTGGTTTTGGTCCCTGGTTGGGGAAATAAAATCCCACAAGCCACACAGTATAGCCAAAAAAAAAAAAAAGCAGTGGTCAAATTGAAGAAAGAATTGGGACTTCCATCCTGGTTCCAGCACTTTCGCTAGCTGTGGTGCATTCTTGACCTATAAAATGGGGGTATTTATCTCTACGTCACAGGATAACTGTGGCAGAACACAAGAGCCACCCTGTGTGTGGAAGCAGCCAGTGACCGACACATAGCTGATGCCAATCGGCTCCTGTTCTTTAACAATCATGAACGGCAAATTCCTCAAGCAAGTTACTGAGATGCACTGAGGGCCGGAGCCGGCAGCCCCCTCAGCCTCCTCCTCACACACACCCCCGATCACCAGGACCAGGTAAGCTAGATCTGCTGGCCGCCCATCACCATGTAAACCCAGCACATCCTCCACTTAAGCCAACAGGTAGGAACATCACCTAACAGACCTTACCTTAGCGCGTCTATTAGCTCATACACTTTCTGCACTTCCACTCGAAGGTCACCGGCATGTTCCAGGCTGTAGGTTGTCTCTCCAGCACTAGGGAGAAATAATGCAGATGTTTGATCTAGGTTTCACGGCACTGAATGGAGAGTGTGGTGTAAAAGGACTCTACAGGTTTAAGGCCTCACAGAGGGGGATAGTTAATTCTCTTCAAGGCATTTTAGACTCCCCCGCCTTGTGGTTCTGCTGGTAAAGAATCCACGGAAGACCTGGGTTCGATCCCTGGGTTGGGAAGATCCCCTGGCAAAGGGAAAGGCTATCTACTCCGGTATTCTGGGCTCGCGCATTCCATGGACAGTATAGTCCATTGGTTGCAAAGAGTCAGACACGACTAAGCAACTTTCACTGTCACTTTCATATAATGCAATGCTCGTTCCTTTTCAAAATGTGAGTGTTAATTAACCAGAAGTCGCTTTTAATTTGCCGATGCTGTGGGAAAACCAGTGCTAAGGCCTATGACGGCCAGCTCCTAAGCTCGTTGTCAAAATAAGGACTGACCCTGCTTCGGCCTACTAACACTTTCCCTGAACAACTTCTGTGCATCTAGGAAGAGGGATGAAGTGGTTTACTACACGAGTTGCTTACACCACACCAGAGGAGAAGGCACTTTTCTTTCCTCAAAGACTACACAGAGAGCAGAGGAGGGGACATCAGAAAAGGCCAGTGGAGGCTTATCAGTCTCAGAGGAACAACGTGGTTATCATGTGGTCTCAGAATTTCATTTACGAGGCTGCCACTCCCAACAGGCAGCTTCCCTGGTGGCTCAGTGGTAAAGAGTCTGCCTGCCAAGCAGGAGACCTGGATTCGATCCCTGGGGCAAGAGGATCCCCTGGAGAAGGAAATGGCAACCCATTCCAGCGTTCTTGCCTGGGAAATCCCATGGAAGGAGGAGCCTGGCGGGCTACAGTCCATGGGGTGGAAAAGATTCAGACATCACTTAGCAACTAAGCACACACACACTCCCACCAGAGTGCTGAATTCCAAGTGCAGTGATTATGGCTTTTCATTTTTATACCGCCAGTAACTAGCACATGGGACAAGCTTAAACAAGGTTTCCTGAGAACAGAAGCACTTCAGGTGATCTCCCAGCTATTAATCCAGCCTCAGCTATGGCCACTCAGCTCCCTTCCTGAGGCAGCAGCAAGTTAAGTTAAATAAAAGCCCTGCCAGGCTAACCTGGTCTCCCTGTATTGGGCAATCCTGGCTGGAAAAATCCTGGTGTGTTCTGTAATCTACAGATTCAGCAAAGTTGTTTCATCATCTCTAACAGCACAGTTTGCAAAAAGAACATCAGACCAGAACCAAGAGGACTTGTACTTTGTCTCGATATCGCCAAGTCATGTGGAAGATAACAGGGCTGGCCAAAATCAGGAATCGCTGCCCTGGTCTCAGTCACATCAACCCACTGTGTTATCCTCGGGGTGGCTATCAGGCCCGGCTTCGTTATCTCGTGTGTTACGTGTTCACTTGTTACAGTCTGCACTCCCGTGATAATGATGTTGTCTTCACTGCGCACTGCTACAGCCCCAGCACTCAGAAGAGTGCTTGGCACCCAACGCTTGATAAACACCCACGGAATGACCGAGTGACAGGCTGAGACGCACGACCTGCAGCCCTGCAGAACTGGTCTTGGGAGGAAGAGTCACCACACTTGGAGGCGTTCTCAGCAATGGTAGCTCCCCTCCAGCCAGAGAAGAGCTTACGGACCCATAATGGTGTCGAAGGCACAAAGCAAAAACCCGACAGGACTCTGGGAGAGGAGGCTCTCGGGTGACAACGTCCTGAGCAAAGGGCTAGATGCCAGCACACTGCCAGGAACACCAGCTGACGTTGCTGGCGTCCAGGTAGAAGGTAGGCCCGTTCTAATTTTAAACCCATGGGCAGGGGTGGCAGGAGGGCGCGTTGACTCCAGTGAGTTCCAGGGAGGAAAGGAGCACACAGCAGACGCTCCCAGTCAAGGACTCTCCATTCCAGGTAGGTTTACACTTTGCAGCTGCTCACAGGAGGGCAGTGTGATCCACTGAGTGGAGTGACTGCTCAGTGAACTGCAGGCAGAGAAGGGACTGTGTCCTTTCCCTGCTCTCCTTCAGAGCCAGTGGTGTCAGGCAAGAAGTGGAGAGAGGGGGACCGGGACCCAGGAGGTGCAGATACACGGGGTAGTCAGGGACAGTGGGGCTGAGAGGGCTCAAGAAACAGGGTTCCCCGCGCTTCCACCGTCTGCTGCCAGGGGCTGCGGCGTCTAGCTGTGAGGACTGAGGGGAAAGGAGCAGACCCTACATCTTCAGCTACTAAAGAATTGACCAAAATGCCAGAAAACAGTCACCACTGAGTCAGTAAAACAGAGGAAGAGCTTACTTTAACGATGCTGCCATCTTGATGTATTCAGGAGCTTTTTGGTCAACTTTCTCCATGCAAAGCCGTAATTTCTAAGAACAAAAGAGAAGAAGTGGGTTGTGTCTCAAGATACAGAAAAGGCAACACAAGGTTTATATGGATCAGTGGAGATGTATATAATATGTGCAGTTTTCTAAATTAAAAAAAAATGCAGAGAGTGGCTTTTAGTTTTGTTCTGTTCATTGTTACCAATTTCCTAATTTACAGACCTACTCTACAAGGAAATCTTGTAGGAAGGAAAGAAAGGTGAACTTTGGCCAGATGTTTTTGAGAGGAGCAAGGCCCTCCAGGACACACATCGTGTGAGCTCACCAAGGTAGCAAAAAGAAATCAGTCGCTATGGCCGTTATCTGCCAGGTGACGCTGGACACCGCACAAGGCACTGCCAGGGCTCACTCCAAAAAGAAAGAGACCAAAAGCTCGGCAGCTGTTTACAGAAGTTACCAGATCGTGAGCTCCACATAACAATGGACAACAGCTATGTCTGCAGCTCAGCAAGGTTTTCATTAACACCATTTCTAGCAGTCTGACTATTCTCACGGTGGTTCCAGAAACACAACCTCTGGGGCCTGCAGAACTGCTAACAGTGACCATTCAGCGATGACCAGACAAAAACTCTCTCCTCCCCTGTCCAGCTTTGCACCAACTGCTTCCTTCCGCGCCTCCCCGTTTCCTATTAGCTCCCTGCCCAACACCCTCCTGGCTCATCGTTCTCAGCCTGCGGGCCTCATCCAGGTTAGGAGGCAGAGTCAAGCTCACGCCCAGTCTGATTCTAAACTGCAGGCTCTGGCCACACTCTGCTCCTGTAACGTAGTAGCTACTCCAGGCACTGCAGGGTCGCTGGTGGTAACCAGAGCTGAGGCATTTGAAGGGACTCAAAAGAGGAAGCTCTACGCTTCTGGGAAGTTTCTCAAACTCCCGAGTGTCCCAGGACCCTTCTGGTCCACAATTCACCACCAGCTCCTGCTCCCGCTCTGACCCACAGAACCTCTCCACATCACATGGCAACCAGCCTTCCTCCTCTTGCCCCTGGGCCACCAAAAGCGCCAGCCTCCAACTCTCAGGTGGGCAGGGAAGGGCAAGGAATCAAGTTTGTTGCAACACACCCAGTGACCCTGCGACTCACTCAGGGCCCTAGCTAGTGCCCTCTGGCAGAAACTAAAAATAACTGAAAGGAACAATTTCCCAAAGCATTCTTCAAAATCCGTGGGCGTGCACATGACGAACAGCCCGGCCTCTCGAATGGGACTCAAGCCGGCCCAGGAGTCACCTCGTAGAGCCTCACGATGTCGGGCGTGCGCTCCTTCTCGTCGATCTGCTGCTCCCTCTTGAGCAGCGTGTCCTTGCAGTGTGTGCAGCAGCGGATCCGGTCGTCATCCTTCTCGTCCAGGACAGAGCTCACGCTGCTCATGCTACTGATGCTGCCCCGGCGGGAGCCATGGACGCTGTTGGGTGACTGGCTGGGGCTGGTGTGAGCGCTCAGGGAGTCCTTGCTGGCACTGGTGAGCTTGTCTGTAAAGAACATAGGACAGGCAGTAGTGAACTCCACAGGTGGGGAGCACATGCTGCCCCGGGCAAGAGGCACCCACACCTCTGCCTGCCGGGACTCGGGCTCTGCGGTGGGCTGGATGCCCATTGCCTCCAGGACAGAGCCAGGAGCCAAGGACAGTGTGTTCTTGAAGCTCTGAGGCTCATCCCAATCTGGCCTTACCACCTCCTGCCCTGCTCCAGCTGCGCAGACACACCCAGGCTCTCCCTGGGACCATCCCCCGCAGCCTTCCCCCACGCCCAAACCCCAACTGCTACTCCTGCCAAAGCTCAGCTCAAATGGCACATCCTTCAGGAAGCCTTCCCCAATTCCTTGAGGCAAAAACCATTTGCCCACCTATCAGTTCCCACCACGTCGCTCCTCCTGGGGCACTTCCCACTTGTTCCGTGTGATGACAGCTCTATGCACAGCCCAGAGCTGCCCAAGCAGTTGTGATTCCGAGGGCACAAACTGTCTCATTCATCGCTGCATCCCTATGGGCTTGTTCCAATAGAGCTACCGCACAGCAGCTGCCCAGTAAATATCAGTTAATCAGCCCAAGAGAAGGAAGGTGAAGAGTGTCCCCAAAACATAACTCAGCTGAGACAGGGAGTCGTCTCGGGGAGAGAGGGAACTTACCAAGGTGACACGTGCCCACCGGACACCAGAGCCCCACCCAGGAAACATCTGCCCCGTCCCACATTACGCAGACGCCCTGCACCCAGCAGCACGTGCAGAGTCAGTGCAACTCTGCAGGGTTGCAAAACCCCCCCACATCCCAGAGTCAGCCAGACGCCTTGAAAGCATCTCCAGCAACTTTTCACCAGCTGAGAGTCAAAGTCCTGGGCCAGGGTTCCTCCTACCCTGGAGGAATGGACGATGCTGACAGACCACACGCGGGCAAACGACGACCAGCGAGCCAAGTCCGCTGGTTTTGTATGTGACCCTCAAGCTACCTATGGTTTTCACACTTCAAAAAGGCTGTGTAATAAAGAGGAAATGTCACAGAGGCAGGATATGAGCCACAAAGCCTGAAGTACTCACTATCTGGTCTCTTATGGGAAAAGCTGGCCAACCTCTATCACAGACCATTGCTCCCCTGGGCCCTACCACAGGGCCAAGGCTGTAGTGGGCCTCAGGGGATCAACAGTAAATGAATGAAGGGCCCATGGGCCATACACTGAAACAAAAGCCCCCCAGCCCCCCAGAGGGGCTGGTCTTGATGGAGGTCACGGTCCAGGCCGCCTGCACGTCACCTACTTGCCAAGGGAAGGCTGATAAGCTCCATACACTTCTTGCACATGATAGACCCGCACAGGCGGCAGTGGTGGCGGCGGTTACGGATGCTGAACTTATTCCCACAGTCCGGACAGAAAGGGACATCCTGGTCATTGACCCAAGGCACCACGGACTTTTC
Source organism: Tragelaphus eurycerus (assembly GCA_935064755.1). NCBI lineage: Eukaryota > Metazoa > Chordata > Mammalia > Artiodactyla > Bovidae > Tragelaphus > Tragelaphus eurycerus. The sequence continues at coordinate 75,495,583 of CAKXYN010000001.1, read as the reverse complement.
TATTGCTGTGAGAAGAACAAGACAAAAACCAATCACACACAAAGGGAGGCCGTCCTAAAAAAGAGAACGGGTCAGGATGAATGATAAAGAACAGAAGGAATGTGAGCAAAGTTCTGGAGTTACCTCGGATCTTCGCAGACTCGGTATTTGTTCTGTCAAACGCAGTCAGCTGACAAGGAGAAAAAAGGGTCAAAAGGAATGAATCTGGTGGTGGATACACTGTCTACAGGCGGAGGCATCAAGTGGGAAGGAGCACACGGGCATTACTCAAGTCTTATGTCATCTCCAACCCCACGATGTCACAAAAACAACTTCAGGGGGACAGAGTGTTAGCTTTGCATCCAGAAGGCACTTGCCTTCCCGTGACCCATTCTAGTCAGACTGCCGGCTGCCCATGGAAGCAATAGCCAGGGGCAGGCAAGGACTCGGTGGGGTGGCTACCGCGAGCGAGGGGGGACCCCCGATTCTCCACAGCCCTCCTGGACAATTAAAGTGGTCCTGCCCCACGACGTGCACGCAGAGAGCTGAACCTGTAGTGCTGCCGTGCCGGCCTATCTCACAACCCAGTTGATATGCATCAAGCGTTTCCAGGGCTGATGTAAAAGAGAGCGGTCAGGGTACTGAAGACTCGCTCTTAAACCAACCACAGGACAAGAGGTTCCCACCCCATACACTGGTCCTGGTGGGCGCTCCTCCCGCATCTGGCTCCCAGCCTGTCTGCCATCACAAGGTATCACCCACTCTACCCCTTTGCTTGATGGTGCCTAGGACCCCCCCAAATGAGGAAAGGATCTGAAGGCATAAGGGCTGCCAGGCAGTCAAGTGGGCTTCACAGGAAGGAAAAGGGAAGCTAGGTATGTGGCCAGTCATCGACCCGGGCTGCTCAGTAAAACCACCCCAGGCTAGAACCTCATCCTCAGCACCACTCTACGTGGGGTATTTTCCTGCCAGTGTCAGACATACACAATAGATTTAATTTGACACACACGCTGCAGAAATGTAAATTTCCCTTCAAAGAATTTATACTTGCAGAAAAAAAACATGTTTTAAAACAAAAAAAATTTACCTTCTCTAACCTGATTATTAATTTATTGACTTCAACAACATAGTGGTCAATTCTGGCAGCTCGGTGTTTTTTGAAGTCAGAAAGATGGCTTCGCATAGCACCTAGAAGGAAGGGAGGAGTCAATATAAATGACCTGTCATTTCCCTGAGGGAGCCTCCCTACCCTGAATTTCAAAAGCAAGCCAAAAATCTAGGATTTTAGAGTCTTAATAAAAATTTAAAGACTAGAAAAGCAAAGGGAAGAAAGTTTGCTAAAATGATAACTATGGTCACCTTGGGGCCGCAAAGTACCTTAAGAAAGACCTCAAGGACAGAGCCTGGGCTCTGGAACCAGCCTGTGCTCAATTCTGCCACACACTGTGTGACCTTGGACCAGTTCCTTAACGTCTCTGTAACTTCGAGTATTCAGCTATAAAACGGGGAAAATAGAGTAGCTACCACACAGTGCTGTTATCCAGACTAAAGAAGTTAAATTTATAAAACCCTTAGAACACTGCCCGGCATGTGAACTTTTGTTAAACAAAAAGCAAATAACATTATGGGCTATTTTTTTTTTTAATCTTCAACTTTTCTATACTTTTCACAGTTGGTACAATATGGCTTTTTCATCAGAATGAACACAACCCTTCTCTAAATAGCCCCCAACATGCAAATGCTAAGAGATGCCTTTGTGGGGCTAGTTCAACCGATAGCATCCTCAGTCCAGCAGCCAAGACCTAGGACGATCCTCATACAGATGGAACCAAGCAGCCTTCTGTCTCAGAGCATCTGGAAGAGCTCCTGCTCAATCTCTCACCGCCTCTGAAAGCTGGCCCTGACCCCAACCCCTCCCAGCACTCAATTCATTTCTTCCTCCCAAAGACGGCTTGTTCATGTAGGCACTTTACTGTATCTAGATCTTTATACTAGATTCTTAACCATCTGTTATTCTCTTCTTCCTAGCCATACTGTAACATCTAATTAAAATTTAGCTTCAAATTTTTAGGAGTGTCGATAAGCATTAACTCTGAAAATTTGCCATTCTCTTGATCTTTTGCAATTTGTGCCCTCCTTCAGTTGTTAAATCAGGGAAGTTAACTGGAACCTCTCCTTGAAAAGTTTAACACTGGCAATCATGAAATAAGTTATCAAAAACTCATGAGAGGTCATACACTTAAAATGTCTCCTTCATGTTTTTGTCTTTCATATGTAATAAATAAGTATATGCATATAGTCTTATTTCTATTTTCTCCTGCCATGATGAAAATAAAACGTTTCCACTCTCTAATATGTTAGCCATTGGCCACACATGGAGACTGAGCTCTTAAAATTTGACTGGTGTGTGGTCCTGGAACTGACTTTGAGTTTTAAATCTTATTTAATTTTAAATGGAATGAGCATCACTATCCTTTCTACCTCACCTGGCTTTTATGAAAGGTGAACAAGGTAACGAGTATCAAAGTACAGTAAAGTAGTACATGACTTCCCCAGCAATTGGTGGTTAAGACACCACATCCAATGCAGGGGTTGTGGCTTCAATCCCTGGTCAGGGAATTAAGATCCCGCATGCCACGTGGCTCAGCCGAAAAGCAAACAAAGTATAACAAAGTACTGCAAAAAAAATCATTATTTATCCATCACATGGATAGACAGTGTTATATTAATGATCACTAATGTTCAACAGTTAAAGGACATGGAAGATTAGCTGGTTCAGCTCCATGTAGCATGATCTTTTTGGTAAAAGCTTCACCGAGTTATCATTCAAATACATACAATTCACCATTTAAAGCATACAAAATCAGTGGGTTTTAGTTTACTGACAGGCTTGTGGAATCATCACCAAAATAAATTTTAGATTATTTCCATTACCCTCAAAAGATGATAACTCGGAAAGCAAGTAGATGATACCATAATTACACACTTCAGAAAATTAAGCTGCATGAACCAGTGCTTTTCAGTAGGCAGGTAGCATCTATATGAGAAGAGACAGTGGACTGTGTCTGGACTGATGTCCAGAGACTTGGACTCCTATTCCGGTTCTGCAGCGCGCCAGCTGTCTGACCCTGGGCAGGTCCCCATCAAGTTCAGTAACAATTAAATGAGAGGCCACATGTAAAGATTTAATGCGGTCCTAACGCTGCAGTGCTTTGTGTTCGAATGCCCAGCTCATCCTTGTTGGTTATCTCCCCTCACTAGGACACAAAGGTCATGGGAAGCTTACAGCCATGCAGGTTTACTGGTGTCTCTTCAGCCAACTCTGAAAACATACAGATGCCCAATAACGAATGAATGAATGAAAAGCATTTCTTACCAAGCTCCTGGGGTTCCCACATGTAAGGATCGACCCCTCCATAGCTGAAAGACTCATACCCTTGGGTGCCTGATTCAACTCGATCATCTCCTTCCCGTTTCAACAGCCTGTTCTTTGCTTTCCTAGCCTTCTGGACAAGACCTTAAAAAATGGAACAAACACCATATGAATCCATGAAGAATACCAGTGGAGTGTTGAGGTGCTACAGGAAGAGCACTCAGATTTCCCCTATCAAGAGGGTCCCAGTGCATTTCATGATTTCTCCTGTATCAGGGTTCTTTCATTCTCCAAGGACAGAAGCAGTAGGAGGAAAGGAGGGAAACTTCTAGGACCAGTGTCCCAATCCCATCTACTGGCCCAATTCCATCCTCCAGCCCATATAATTATAGGGATCTTCTCGCTTAAAAAAATAATTGATTTAAATCAATTATGAAGTTAAGGGGAGACTCAATGGCAGGCTGAGGAACATAAGCAAACCCTACCAGAAAATCAGTTCTGAGGTAAAGACTCTTGGATTCAGAGACCTGGACAAGTACTATGAAAGATCTGTACATGCTGGACGCGTAGTACAGAAAGGAACCCCTGGGTCTCGGGTCCCATAAGAAAGCTGCAGATGGTGATTTCAGCAGTATTGTTATGATTAACTCTAGTCCACGATCTTAGGGCTGCAAAACAGACTTCAGATAAAATTCAAGAACTTCAAGGACAGTAATAGTTGGAGGCCAAGGAAGGACACGCGAGGAACCATGTGCTCCTATGAGGACAAAAACACCCAGTCGAGAGTTCCAAAGGTGGAGGGAGGGCTAGCCAGCAGGGGCACGAGGACATTACAGAGAGCCTCGTCTCCCCACAAGTCACTCCCGAGCCTTGGGTCTTGCCTCCCAGATTCCAGCAAGACAAATGGAATCAGAATCTTTATGAACACCAGAGTGGCTCCCAGATTTCAAGTTTCCCAAGTAAGAGGCTGATTAAGAGGAATAGAGAGAATCAGGAAAGTTAAATTCAACTGACAGCCCTTGGGTCCTGAAAAAGCTTTGTTAAAAAAAAAAAAAAAAAAAAAAACGCATTTCAGACAAGGCACATGTCCTCAATTCAAGATGGACCAGGCAATGACTCCTTCCTGAAAGGTTTTGTATGGCTTTGGGGCAGAAGGCAGCTACAAAAGGAAGCCTAGAACCCACTGTGTAGCACAGAGAACTCTATTCAACGCTCTGTGGTGACCTAACCAGGAAGAAAATTCAAAAAGGAGGGGATGTTTGCCTACGTATAGCTGATTCACTTTGCTGTACAGTAGAAAGTAACACAACATCGTAAAGCAACTGTACTGCAATAAAAATTAAAAACAAGAAGGAAAGAAAATAGTCCCCCAAAAGATCCTCCATCCATGGGATTTTCCAGGCAAGAGTGCTGGAGTGGATTGCCATTTCCTTCTCCAGGGGATCTTCCCGACCCAGGAATCGAACCTGGGTCTCCCACATTGCTGGCAGACGCTTTACCATCTGAGCCACCAAGGAAGCTTCCAAAAAGATCAAAAATAAATAAATAAAATAAAGTAATTTTTAAAATAAAGTAAGCTTAGTGAAGGCACCAGGAGGACCATGGGCTGTATACACAGTGTCCCTCTGATGCCAGATATTGGGAGTTAGGAGAGAAAACAGCCCGTAACCTGCCCTTGACAGGACGGTGAGGCTACTTCTAAGAGGCTATGTTGGAGTTAGAACCAAACCTTGAGCCAACCAAAGAAGGTCCCTCTTGTAGCCTTCCATTGTGACCAAAGCTCAACGGAAAATGAGAAATGCCCTTCCTAATAAAAGCAGGCTTTCGTGCTCGCAGCCTGGCCCCTTAGCTGGCATCATCTTTGAGAGTTCTTTCCAGTCCCAGGTTTTCCAAGCACCCACAAGTCAAGTAAAGGAAGCAGGAGGTAGGAGCAAGGAACGCCACGTGGAGACGTAGTTTCCAGTATTTGATCAGCCCAAAGCATTTCTTCAGCTCAGCACCACATTTCTCCTTTCCATTAGTTGAGAAGAAAGCCCAAGTCCTGACTTCCTGCAAATGTTTTGTGATTATGATCCAGATGAAAGGAGAGGGGACTAAAATCTAGGTGTCTGATTCATTTTGCCTGTCTTCCCTTCACAGACAAAGCTGACAAGAAATCCACTGTCTCTCAAAGGAGGCAGAAACATAAAAGCAGAGAGAAACACTGACAGAAAAGAGGAACTAAATTTGATAACTTCCAGTCTCTCTCTAGCCAGGATTCACGATCAACCCTCACTTCCTTTCAGATGGAAACAAAAGGTCCTATATCTATTATTTCAATAATCTTACACATTTTCCCTAACAGAAGCGCAGTCGTCCCAGCAATGTGAAGACACCACTCTCTAACCTCTCTAGCCACTGGCACCAAAGCCTTAGCAGAATCCCAGTATACGACCCAGTCCAGCTGACACCAAGACTGGGTGTTCGTGGAAAACCACGGAGCCCCTCAGTTGTCCCAAGGCCACTCAGACAAGCAGTTCGTCTGTCTGCTAGTTTTCCAGCTGCAGTGTTTGCTGTGGTCGGAATACAGGGCCTCAGCTCAGCTGTGATGCCACGGGCAAAGAGCACGGAAGACACGGGGCCAAGGCCTAGCTCTGTCAATCCCCGCGTGACCCTGGAGACGTCACTGAACATCTCAGAGTCTTGTTGTTTCTCTGTAAAATGAGATCAACCACCCTCCTGCAGGGTTGTTGGGAGAGTATGTGAAAGAACACACATTTCTCTCTTGTTCTTTCTTCTCTTTTGTCTCCTACGAGCCTCCTAAGAGGCTGCTCCAGACTCTGCAGCCAGAAGCCACCTCGCCCATCGCAGCCTTCAGGATTCTGAAAACGTTCAACTGTCATATATGTTTTTGTCAGGGTCATAAGTAGTAATGCTTTTGACACCTTTTTTTCTGAACTGAACACTGAGACATGGAGTGAGATTATTTTGATTACAGGGGGCGTGTGACTCGTGTGCGGAGGCCAAAGTCCACTTAGGAATACATGGATCACTCCTTTCTCTCCCACCCAACAAAGCTGTGAATATGGCATTAGACCTTTTTAATTTCATTGCCTTCAGAAGTGTGACCAGTGCTTAACTGAATCACTAGGAAAGAGAGTTCCAGAGCACCAGCATTGTACTTAGAGGTTAGAGTCTGAAGTCTAGGAAATGAATACTCTGAACAGCCAAAATTACCTTCAAAAATTCTTTCTACAACCCTTTAGGACCTGAGGGTCCTTGGAAGCTCATCAAGTTTGGAAACTTGGAAGACACCAAGTTTCACCTCTGTGGGTTTTCCTCCTTACATTTGAACCATACCTTCCTTTTCCTGCACTGCAGAGGGCAAGGTGCAGTGAAGGAATTAAGGACGCCAGGAAAGCCTGAATCTGTGACAGGTAAACGAGTGTACAACGTGCCTTCGCTTACATAGCAAAGGAAAGGAATTCCACCCCAAAACCCTCTGGCACTGGCAGTTAGATAATTCAAACAGGCTAGGAAGAGACAGCAGAGAACAGTAATTACCCTTACTGGGTTCAAGGCCAGGCTCTACCTCACTGTGTGGCTTCACATTGTCTGAAGCCTCACTGTGTAGGCGTTATCTCGGTGTTTCATGTGTGTGTCTGGAATCCTCATCAGTAAGATGGGGCTCATTGACAACACAGTTATGGTGAGAATTCAATTAAATTAATGCAGGGGAATGTTTTTAATACTGCCTGCTAAAAAACTTGGAGAAGGAAATGGCAACCCACTCCAGTACCCTTGCCTGGAAAATCCCATGGATGGGGGAGCCTAGTAGGCCTACAGTTCATGGGGTCGCAAAGAGTCAGACACGACTGAGCGACTGAACTGAACTGAACACGGAAAACACTAGAAACATGTTCTCGACTATTAATTTACTCTTAGTTATCGTGTGATGGTGGTGTCAACTACAAATTGGCACTTAACCAAGAGCACTGCCAACAACTGAACAACAAAGGTGTTTTGCCATCTGCCTCTGGAGACTGAACCCCACGCTGCTCTAGCTGCTGACCTTCAGCAACCCCTGAGGGAGTTCAGGCTGGAGTGAGGCACTCTGTGCTCCAGGGAATCTGGTGGGACAGCTCTTTAGATAGTTGGATGCTTTTAGGAACAGATTTTATGATCTCAATCCTTGTATCTCCTCATATCTCGAGAAGCACTAAATCCCTTCATGGTGACATCAGACCCTCATGACTAACAAAAACCCTATTGTAAATCGAGTGCTTCATGGTACTGAACTCCCCCATCACCAAAACCTTGTATATTGACTCCCCCACTGCTGCTGTGGAGCAGTCGCTCAGAGCTGTCTGAGAGGCTGCCTCCTGGGCTGCAGTCCTCATTTCGCCCCAAATAAAACTTAACTCACAACTCTCAACTTGTACATCTTTTTTTAGTCCACAGTGGCATCCATGGGAGCTGATAAAAACCATCCCATGAGTTAAAGCTCCCAATGACAGAACAGGATAAGCAGGAAATCCTAGCCTCTTACTTTTAATTTGCCCTTTGACATCACGGTCTTCCCCGGAGTGCTCTTCCTCATAATGAGACTGCAGCTGATAGAAAGACTGCAGGTCCTTCAGGCACAAAGGGCAAAGGAAGCCCTCTCTCACTTCTCCTGGGTCATCCAGAGACGCCATGGGGTGTCTCTCTCAACCCCCACAACGCAGGGGCCTCATGCCAGGAGTCAGCTGGATTCCTCCACAAGAGACAAGGGATCCCGCAGCATTAGCTTAGACAAGGGATCAAGCAGCACCCAGACGATGGGGAAGTGGCGTCATGGTCCTGGATGAGGTGTCCTCTCTGGAGCAGAAGTCCTATGAAAGGAACAAAGAAAGGGAGCAGGGGCAGGGGTCGGGAGGGGGGGACAAAATCAGGCAAATTAGCAGCAACTGAGAACTTTCCTTTTCTTTTCACAATTCAAGATGGGTACTTAAATGTTTTCCAGTGCAAGTCTGAGAATACAAGCTGCTTTCTCAAAGCCTTAGACGGAAACCTAAAACTTACTGAGATAAGAGACCATTACTAGACAACAGCAACTGAATGAAGGGGGAAGCACAGACTCCTGAAGATAAGAAAGGAAAACAACATCAAAAGGGTCAGTTCTCTAACATGTACTCCAACTTCATAATGTGCATGCCATGTCTGAAGTAGTTCTCAACAAGCAGAAGTTCTTACTTGACTCTCTTTCCCTTGACCATTTATTCAACTACATATATGGAGTTTCTGCATCTGTATCAGAAATGCACTAATGTAAAAGGGACAGCATCTATCCTAGAAACCAAACAAAAATTCCAACTTCAGTCTACGGAGCAGCATTAGAAACTTGAGTGATCAGAAAGAAAAATCTACTTTGATAGCCTCAAACTGAAAATAACACAAATATTTATCAAAAAAAGAAAAATATATTTTGTGTCTTATTTTGTACGGTATTTGTTCTCCAATAAACTTACAAGACTTTATAAACCAGCAAACCTAACATTTTCCCTGCCTCAAAAATAAAAGAACCCGTGCTTAAACAATTCAGAGTTTAATAAGTTACATTTTCAGTTTTATCCAGCCTGGACAAAGTCACTTTCAATGTCAACTTGGAAAGACTCTCAGCCACAGGGAAAACGTAGGCAAAACCATTCCACCAAAGCAGAGAAAGAAACTTCTCAAGAATCTGAGGCCACAAACGAGGGTGAAGAGTGAGCAGGAACGTATGAACCTCAGCTTTGAGCTGCCGATGGACCCGCTTACAGGGCCACTGAGGAGGGACTGCCCGGTCATCAAAGCCAAACAGGGTCGGTGACCCAGGAAATAAACAAATGAAACACGAGGTTCCTGTTTCCTTCCTCCAGTGAAAAAGCCCAATGATTACATTCAATCACATCTCAGCCCCTTTCACAGACAGCCGCTGAAAGAACAAGCAGTTCCTAGCCAGAGGCTCACCCGAGCCTCCTCTCTTCCCACTCACCCAACCAGCCACAAATCCAACACACGCTCCTGAAATCTCAAGGCACCCTCACGTCCTCGGAAAAGCACTGCTCAAGGTGTTCTGTCTCTGGCACCCCTCCTCACAGCACTAACTTCAATTTGTAATCACAGGTACACAAAGCGACGAAAACCCTGTGGGCTGTGTGAGGGCAGAGGCCACGTCCACGTTCCTAGCACCACACCTGCAGGTCAGTGCCCGGCCCGAACCTCCTCCGATGATCCCAATAACGCCCCGGGAGGGAATGAATGAATGAACGAACTCTAAGATCACGTAACCAAACACCCACTACAAACCACCTAGCTGGGCCCCACATCCACAACACAAGCGAGCCCCTCATACCCGAAACCCTGTCCGAAATCCAAATAAGGCCCACGGTTCCTGCAACTCCTCGTCCAGCGCGAGCGCCGCCGGCCGCTCGCCGCAGCCTGGGACCACGCAGCCCCCCCGCCGCAGAACCCAACACCGCTAACGCGTCCCTGCGCAGCCGCGGCCGGAGTAAAAGCACCGCGGACACTCGGGCGGGACGCGCGGCAGGAGAGGCCCGGCGCCCACCACGCAAGTCACACCCACCACAACACAGGGCCACCCCGCCACTGCCACCAACCGCCCGTCTGTCTGCTTGCCGAAGCGGGGTGGGGCCCCAACCCGGAGAGTCGCCTGGCCCTCTCTGTACCCTGCTCGGGCCTCCCCCGGGCGCGCAGGCCTGTCCAGTCGTCGGACGCGGGCTCCGGGCCTCCACCAGCCTTCACTCGGGCGCGGCCGCCATCTCCATCAACACCTCGGCGCTCGGCAGGCACGCCTGCGGCGGCACCGAAACCAAAAGACCGGGGGAGAAAACACGTAGGAGCGCCGAGTCATCGAGAGGCCGGAAAAAAATTCCCCAGGAACGGCGCAGCGGCGGCCTCTGCGCAGGCGCGGGAACGAGTGGTCGGGTTTGTTTTGTTTTGTTTTGTTTTTTTCCCTTAAGTCGTGTCCAACTCTGTGCGACCCCATAGACGGCAGCCCACCAGGCTCCGCCGTCCCTGGGATTCTCCAGGCAGGAACACTGGAGTGGGTTGCCATTGCCTTCCCCGAGTGGCCCGGTGAAGCTCCTTGATTATACGTTTTTCCCAACCCTGGAACTTGGGGTTGTTGTTCAACTGCTAGGTCGTGTCTGACGCCTTGCGACCCCAGGGACTGCAGCACGCCAGGCTTCCCTGTCTTCTCTCTCTCTGTCTCTCTCGGAGTTGGCTCAAACTCATGTCCATCGAGCCATCCAACCCGCTCATCCTCTGTCATCCCCTTCTCCTCCCCCCTTAAATCTTTGCCAGCATCAGGGTCTTTTCCAGTGAGTCAGCTCTTCGCATCAGGTGCCCAAGGTATTGAAAGTTCAACTTCAGCATCAGTCCTTCCAATGAATATTCAGGGTTGATTTCCATTAGGATTGACTGGTTGATCTCCTTGCAGTCCAAGGGATTCTCAAGAGTCTTCTCCAGGATCACAATTGGAAAAGGCCTTCTTTATGGACCAACTCTCACATCTTTACATAACTACTGGAAGTTCAGGGGCTGGGAGTCTGGGGGCGGTGGAGGGTGGGGAGAGGTGAAGTTAAACCCCATCCCTTGCTTTCCACTCCATCGCACAGATTGGAAAACCGTACCTTGTAACCCTTTAGGCCTTGGTCAAGATGCGTAGTATATGAGGCATCCAGGGGTCTTTAATGCCTCCTCCAGACCAACAACTGCTGTTCTATTAATAAATTAATTAGAAACAATAAAAGTTCTGGGGCTTCCCAGGTGATTCAGTAGTAAAGAATCCGTCAGGCAATGCAGGCGATGTGGGTTCGATCCCTGGGTTGGGAAGATCCCCTGGAGGAGAAATGGCAACCCACTCCAGTATTCTTGCCTGGGAAATCATACGGACAGAGGAACCTGGTGGGCTACAGTCCGTGGGGTCCCAAAGAGTCACACACAACTGAGCACATATACCTAGTACATAAAGGTCCTGAGAGCTAGAGAGAAAAGGCACATTTGAGCAACTTGCAGTATGTGTAACCGTCTAGAATATTACTGCATGGGCTTAAGCTTGAAATAAGACAGAGGATCCAACCCAAGCATGTACAGTGTGCTCAGGAAAATCTATGAATCTTCAAATGCAAAACAAGATGGCAATGAGACATCACCTTGTAACTGAGTGGCTGTATCACAAAGACATGTGTTGGTGAAGATGGGAACTGCGAATGTAGAGTGATGCAGCCACTGTGGAAAACAGTATCAGTTCAGTTCAGTCGCTCAGTCGCTTTGCGACCCCATGAATCGCAGCACCCCAGGCCTCCCTGTCTATCACCAACTCCCAGAGTTCACTCAAACTCATGTCCATTGAGTCCGTGATACCATCCAGCCATCTCATCTTCTGTCGTCCCCTTCTCCTCCTGCCCCCAATCCCTCCCAGCATCAGAGGCTTTTCCAATGAGTCAACTCTTAGCATGAGGTAGCCAAAGTATTGGAGTTTCAGCTTTAGCATCAGTCCTTCCAAAGAACACACAGGACTGATCTCCTTTAGAATGGACTGGTTGGATCTCCTTGCAGTCCAGGGGACTCTCTCAAGAGTCTTCTCCAACACCACAGTTCAAAAGCATCAATTCTTCGGTGCTCAGCTTTCTTTATAGTGCAACTCTTACATCCATACGACTACTAGAAAAACCACAGCTTTGACTAGACAGACCTTTGTTGGCAAAGTAATGTCTGTGCTTTTTAATATACTGTCTAGGCTGGTCATAGCTTTTCTTCCAAGGAGCAAGTGTCTTTTAATTTCATGGCTGCAGTCATCATCTGCAGTGATTTTGGAGCCCCCAAAAATAAAGTCTGACACTGTTTCCACTGTTTCCCCATCTATTTCCCATGAAGTGATGGGACCGGATGCCATGATCTTCATTTTCTGAATGTTGAGCTTTAAGCCAACTTTTTCACTCTCCTCTTTCGCTTTCATCAAGAGGCTTTTTAGTTCCTCTTCACTTTCTGCCATAAGGGTGGTGTCATCTGCATATCTGAGGTTATTGATATTTGCCCTGGCAATCTTGATTCCAGCTTGTGCTTCATCCAGCCCAGTGTTTCTCATGATGTACTCTGCATATAAGTTAAATAAGCAGGGTGACCATATACAGCCTTGAGGTACTCCTTTCCTGATTTGGAACCAGTCTGTTGTTCCATGTCCAGTTCTACCTTTGGTTCCTGACCTGCATACAGTATGGAGTGCCTCAAAAAATTAAAAATAGAGCTGCAATGGGGTTCACTAATCCTGCTTCTAGGTTTTATCTGAAGAAAAGACTAACTGCAAAAGGCATCTGCATCCACTTACCTGCTGCAGCATCTCTTACAAGAGGCAAGATATGGAAGCAACCTAGAGTATCCAGGAATGGATGAATGGATTAAAAAAAACAGTGACCCAAAAAAGGGGGAGTGCTCATTATATTCACCGTGGGCCTTGGTGACCCTGACTGCTTTGACATCCCTAAGTCTGAGGAGCCGTGGATCCCAAGGCTGTTCTGCAGTGGGGCCGAGGGAGGTAAGACAGGATAGTCTGGCAAATGAGCCCCATTTAGGCCAAACTCTCCTGACCCAGGCGGGCGCTGCAGCAGCACCACCGGACCTACTGCACCCAAGTGACAGTGGGCATGGAAGATGCAAGAGCTTCGAAAAGTCAACTAGTCTCCAATATCCTAGTGGTAGGGTAGCCTTAGTGGTTGGACTGCAAGGAGATTCAACCACTCCATCCTAAAGGAGATCAGTCCTGAGTGTTCATTGGAAGGACTGATGTTGAAGCTGAAACTCCAATACTTTGGCCACCTGATGTGAAGAGCTGTCTCATTTGAAAAGACCTTGATGCTGGGAAAGATTGAAGGCAGGAGGAGAAGGGGACAACAGAGGATGAGATGGTTGGATGGTATCACCAACTCAATGGACATGGATTTGGGTTGGACTCCAGGAGTTGGTGATGGACAGAGTCAGACCCGACTGAGTGACTTCACTTTCTCTTTTCACTTTCATGCATTGGAGAAGGAAATGGCAACCCATTCCAGTGTTCTTGCCTTGAGAACAAGAACAGCCTGGTGGGCTGCCATCTATGAGGTCGCACAGAGTCAGACACAACTGAAGCAACTTAGCAGCAGCAGCAAGGCTGTATATTGTCACCGTGCTTATTTAACTTATATGCAGAGTACATCATGAGAAATGCTGGGCTGGATGAAGCACAAGCTGGAATCAAGACTGCCAGGAGAAATATCAATAACCTCAGATATGCAGATGACACCACCCTTATTGCAGAAAGTGAAGAACTAAAGAGCCTCTTGATGAAAGTGAAAGAGGAGAGTGAAAAAGATGTCATAATGGTAATAAATGTTGGGGGGCAAGGAAAAAATGAACTCTCCTTCACTCTTTTTGGGAATATGAATAGATAAGACTTAGAATGGTAGGAACGTTCCCCTTCAAAAAAAAAATTTTTAATGAGGGACACTTCCTGAGAGTCCAAAGCTAAGACTCCTCGCTCCCCACGCAGGCGGTCCAGGCTCGACTGATCCCTGGTCAGGGACACAGATGCCACACGCCACAGCTAAGCAACTAGGAGTCTGCATTCTGCAAAGAAAGATTCTGGGTGCTGGAACCAAGACCCAGGGCAGCCAAACAAGTAAATAAATAAATATGTATTTTTACAAAATACCACAAAAAGTTGAGCCAGTGATCAAACTCCTGGACATAAATGCAAATAAAACCTGACATTCGAAAAGAAACATACAAACAACATTCACTGCATCATAATTTATGATATGACAGCCAAGAAGTGGAATCAGTGGACGTGTCCAGAGGTGGATGTATCAAGACGCGGCACATATATATAATGAACTAGGACTCAGACAAAAAAAAAAACGATTGAAAAACTGCCTTTTGCAACAACATGGATGGACCTGGAGTTGATCATACCAGGTGAAGGGTGTCAGGCATAGAACAAAAAATAGCCTATGATTTCATCAGATGGTATCGACAAATTAATACAAACATAGCCATTTACAAAGCGGAAACCTACTCCAGGAATCAGACAATAAACTGATACTTAACAAAGTATAAAGCTAAATGGAGAGATCTATTAGGAGTATGGGAGTAATATATCAATTCTAATACATATAAATACTCAGGGAGGACCTAATCAACAAGGGAACACTACTCAAAATAATCTAAAAACCAACAATTAAAAAAAAAATAACTAAAGAATACTTCTATATAAATGTATAATAGAAACAGGATGCTAAACACTCAAAGAAACACAACATACGAAATCAACTTTATTCCAATATAAACAAAACACCTGAAATTGAAAAAAAGAAGGAAAAAGAAGATAATGCCAAGGCTCTGTACCTGAAGTCTTGGTGACCGGGGCTCGTGTCACATTCCCGGAGCCTGAGCAGCCCGGGGCCCCCGAGGCTGGACTCTGGGCCAGCTGAGAGAGCTGGGGAGGACGTGTCTCTCCCTTGAGACCTGCAGTGTTTGGTCCCATGTGGACGGGACAATGATCTCACGATCCAGGCGCATTCTGTGCATCCAAAGACCGGTGTGCGCTCTGGGCTGGAAGAACTTGCAAAAGTCACCTGGTGTCTCCTCGCACGGAGCCGTCCCCTCACCTAGGAACCACAGCGTCCTCAGCACAGTGGTCTGTCAGGGCTTGGCATCCGTCTGGGGTGGGAAACGTCCTGGGAAACAGCACGGAGCACAAGCCCTCGGCTGTTTCTTCTCCCCTTGTCCACCCACCTCTCCCACCCAGGAAAGCCACTGGAAATGCAGACGTGCAGCCGCCTAGTGGACACGTCCTGTAACAACACCTTGAAAACCACGGCTTCTGAGCACTGGGTACTCAAGGCCTGGGGCCCTGGAAATGACACCCCACCTCCAGAAACGTCCTAGGGTTGGTCATCAGAAACAGTTCAAAAAAGAAGCCCCATTCAAGAGGCAAATTTAAAGAGGTGAGTGGTAGGCAGGCAGAATGAGTTCCTGCGGTGGTGATTTTGCTTAAGCATAAGAGAGGCAAGCATTAGGGAGAGGTGAATCGAAATCTCAACCAGATACCACTTCACTGCCATCAGAGAGTAGATCAGGAAAAATGCAACAGAGAATCAAAGTGGATAGGGCCCAGGGGAAAGGGACGCATCCGAGGGTCGTTTGGGGAAGGGAAAAGCACAAGGATCATGATGGCAAAGGTTTGAAGGTCGCACCCTCAGAGAAAATAAATACAAATACAGATAGATCTCTACCAATGGGTCCCGCAATCACACTCCTGAAACTACATGCAAAGAAAAACCCTGATTCCCAAACAACAGGTGAAAACAACAGGCGAAACCAATGTTCACTACAGAATAATCTGCAATCACCAAGACTGGCAGGCAACAAATGTATCCATGACAGATGGATGCATCAGCAAGACGCGGCACCCAGATGCAAGGGACTCTCTGCTGCTGCTGCTAAGTCGCTTCAGTCGTGTCCGACTCTGTGCGACCCCATAGACGGAAGCTCACCAGGCTCCCCTGTCCCTGGGATTCTCCAGGCAAGAACACTGGAGTGGGTTGCCATTTCCTTCTCCAATGCATGAAAGTGAAAAGTGAAAGTGAAGTCACTCAGCCGTAAATAGAAAAGAATGAAATGCTGCCTTTTGCAACCACGCAGATGAACCTGGCGCTGATCACACTTAGTGAAGGACCTCAGTCACAGAACGACACATAGCCTGTGATGTCACTCAGACAGGCAGTGGAAAACGGACAGAAACGGACCTGTTGACCTAAGAGAAAGCAATGCCCAGACCCAGGGGGAAAAAACAAACTGATGGTTACCAATGGAAAAAGGTGGCGGGGGCAGGGGGAGGGATGAATTAGGAGTCTGGGATTGACAAATCTCCACTAGCATACAGAAAGTCGTCACGAGGACCAACTGTTCAGCATCAGGGACGCTGCTCAACCCTCTCTAACAACCTGTATGGAAAAAGAAACCTTAAATGAAATGCATGGATAACAGTTAGGGTACCTAACACCCAAAAGAAGCACAGCACTGAAAATGAACTCAATTCCAACTGAAATAACATACATAAACTCTAAAGGAAGAGGGCACACACACGCACGCACACACACGCACGCACACACACGCACGCACACACACACGCACGCGTGCACACACACGCACACCCGCACACACGCACACACACGCGCGCGCACACACACACACATGCACACACACACACGCACACACACAATGCCACGGCCATTCCCCTGAGCCCTCGGTGACCTGGGCTTGTGTCGTAGCCCTGGAGCCTGACCAGCCTTGAGCCCCAAGGCCTGGGAGACTGTAGAAGTTCCCGGAGACCTAGAAAATGCCGGGGGAGGTAATTAAAAACAATTCAAAACATAAGCACCTTTCAGAGAGCAAATGTCAAGAGAACTGTTTATACCCACTGTGTGTTTTAATTTTTTGCACAAAAACCATGGCTCTCCCTTATCAATTATGAGACGGAAATCAAGTCACCACCAGGTATCACCTCACACCAGTTAGAAAGCAGATCAATCAAGGTTGACAAAGAATACATTCTGGGGAGGGCACGGAGGAGAGGGAGCCCTCCTTCGCTGTTTTTGGGAAGGTCAATTGCCAAGAGCCATGATGGAGAACAGAAGGAAGGGCCCCTTCAAAAATAAAAATACACCTACCACTGAAGCCTGCGATCACATTCCTGGGTGCTATGTGAAAAAAAAAAAAAATTAAAAACAAGTAAAACCAACCTTCATTCAAAAAGACACACTCACCCCACCTGCATGCAGCATCATTCACAAGCGGAGACCTGGAAACAACAAAAAACGTCCATCAGTGATGGATGCCTCAAGATCTGGTTCATTCATACCCTGGGATATTACTCTGCCAAAATAAGGACGGAAATACTGCCGTTTGCATGGACCTGGAGTGGATCACACTAAGTGAAGGGCCGCCAGCATAGAACCACAAACACCTTCTGATGTCATTTAGAGACGGAATCCAAAGACTGAAACAAATGAACTCATTTAGGAAAGAAAACCCGATTCTCGGGACCAGAAACCAAACGGATGGCTACCAAAGCAGAAAGAGCAGGGAGAGGCATATATGAGGTGTTTGAGAGTAATAGATATGCACTAATATATGCTGCTGCTAAGTTGCTTCAGTCGTATCCGACTCTGTGCGACCCCATAGACGGCAGCCCACCAGGCTCCCCGTCCCTGGGATTCTCCAGGCAAGAACACTGGAGTGGGCTGCCATTTCCTTCTCCAATGCATGAAAGTGAAAAGTGAAAGTGAAGTCGCTCAGTCGTGTCAGACTCTTCGCGACCCCATGGACTGCAGCCTTCCAGGCCCCTCCATCCATGGGATTTTCCAGGCAAGAGTACTGGAGTGGGGTGCCACTGCACTAATATATAGATAAATTATCAAAAGGTCCCATTCGCACAGGCTGCTGTGCTTCACACACTCTAGAAATCTGTATGGAGAAAGAAATCAACACAGAACATGTTTAGCGTAACGGAATCAGGTGGCTGGAAACCCTCCCCCCCCCCCCAAAAAAAACCCACAACGTTGTAAACGATCTCTATTCCAACCTAACATAACCCCTTCAACCCAGAGAGAAGTTGGGTGGGGAAAAAAAAAAAAAAAACCAGAAACGTGAACACTGTCTCCCTGAAGGCCCTTT
Source organism: Tragelaphus eurycerus (assembly GCA_935064755.1). NCBI lineage: Eukaryota > Metazoa > Chordata > Mammalia > Artiodactyla > Bovidae > Tragelaphus > Tragelaphus eurycerus. Next base: position 75,477,495 of record CAKXYN010000001.1, on the reverse strand, counting down.
GAGCAGGCTTGTGTCACCTTTCTGGGGTCTGAGCAGCCTGCGGCCCCCCAGCATGGACTCTGGGCCAGATGAGAGAGCTGGGGAGGGTGGGTCAGCAAACGAACCCCCCTGAGTCCTGGAGTGTCTGGTCTCCTGTGGCCGGGACCACAACCTCCCGATCCAGGCGCACCCCCTGAAGGCTCCATGAAACCTCCTGCATCCAAACCGCGGTGCGTGCTCTGGGCTGGAAGAGCTTGCAAAAGTCACCTGGTGCGCAACGCTCACGCCGGTGGGATTCCCCGCTACAGGCTCCTCGCACGGAGCCGTCCCCCGACCTAGGAACCACGGCGTCCTCAGCTGAGCGGTCTGCCAGGGCTTGGCATCTGTCAGGGGTAGGAAACGTCCCAGGAAACAGCAAGGAGCACAAGCCCTCGGCTGTTTCTTCTCACCCTGTCCATCCTCCTCTCCCACTCAGGAAAGCCACTTTCTTTTAAAGCTCGACCTGGAAATGGAGACGTGCCGCCGCCTTGTGGACATGTCCTGTAACAACACCTTGAAAACCACTGCTTCCGGGCACTGGGTACCAACAAGGCCTGCTGCTGCTGCTGCTGCTGCTAAGTCGATTCAGTCATGTCTGACTCTGTGCAACCCGATAGACGGCAGCCCACCAGGCTCCCCCGTCCCTGGGATTCTCCAGGCAAGAACACTGGAGTAGGTTGCCATTTCCTTCTCCAATGCATGAAAGTGAAAAGTGAAAGTGAAGTCGCTCAGTCGTGTCAGACTCTTCGCGACCCCATGGACTGTAGCCTACCAGGCTCCTCCATCCATGGGATTCACCAGGCGAGAGTACTGGAGTGGGGTGCCATCGCCTTCTCCACTCACAAGGCTTGGGGCCCTGGAAATGACACCCCACCTCCAGAAATGTCCTAGAGCTGGTCATCAGAAACAGTTCAAAAAAGAACCGCCGTTCACGAAGCAAATTTAAAGAGGTGAACAGTAGGCAGAATGTGCTGCTGTGGTGGCAATTTTGCTTAAGCACAAGAAAACAATCATTAGGGAGAGGCAGATGGACATCTCAACGAAATACCACTCAGAGAGAGAAGGAGAAGATGAAACCAGCAAAGAAGAACCCTGTAGACTACAGGTGATAATGAAATAAAGCTCCAGGGGAAGAAATCTGCAGCGTGTCTAGAAAGCAACCAGCCCTGAAAGGAACGGGGGACACAGGACTTCAGGAAGAATGTCCCCACGAAAAGCAATAAACAAAGAAAACACCTGATGTGTTTGTCTACAAAGAAGGATGTTTTACAGATTTGTAAGAGAGTTTGAGGATGAATTATTTACAGGTATATAGAAAATACAAGACCTTCCAGAACTAAGGCCAAAAGAAGATGTCCTTTTCATCACAGGGAAATGGAATGCAAAAATAGGAAGGCAGGAGATAGCTGGAGTAACAGGCAAATTTGGCTTGGAGTACAAAATGAAGCAGGGCAAAGGCTAACAGAGTTTTGAACGCACTGGTCATAGCAAACACCCTCTTTCAACAACACAAGAGACAACTCTACACATGGATGTCACCAGATGGTGTCACCAAAATCAGGGCTTCCCTGATAGCTCATTTGATTAAGAATCCACCTGCAATGCAGGAGCTGCTACTGCTAAGTCGCTTCAGTCGTGTCCGACTCTGTGCGACCCCATAGACAGCAGCCCACCAGGCAACCCCGTCCCTGGGATTCTCCAGGCAAGAACACTGGAGTGGGTTGCCATTTCCTTCTGCAATGCATGAAAAGTGAAAAGTGAAAGTGAAGTTGCTTAGTCGTGTCCAACTCTTAGTGACCCCATGGACCACAGCCCACCAGGCTCCTCCGTCCATGGGATTTTCCAGGCAAGAGTACTGAAGTGGGGTGCCATTGCCTTCTCCGGCAATGCACCTGGTTCAATTTCTGGGTCGGAAAGATCTGCTGGAGAAGGAATAGGCTACCCACTCCAGTATTCTTGGGCTTTCCTTGTGGTTCAGCTAGTGAAGAATCCTGTAGTGTGGGAGACCTGGGTTCAATCCCTGGGTTGGGATATCCTCTGGAAGAGGGAAAGGCTACCCACTCCAGTATTCTGGCCTGGAGTCCAGGGGGTCACAAGGAGTTGGACACAACTTTTTTCACTTTACATTCTTTATAGCCGAAGATGGAAAAGCTCTACACGGTCAGCAAAAACAAGACCTGGAGCTGACTAAGGCTCGGATCTTCAGTGCCTTATTGCAAAATTCAGACTTAAATTGAAGAAAGTAGGCCATCCAGGTATGACCTAAATCAAATCCATTATGATTATATAGTGGAAATGACAAATAGATTCAAGGGATTAGATCTGATAGACTGCCTGAAGAACTATTGACGGAGGTTTGTAAGACTGTGTAAGAAGCAGTGACCAAAACCATCCCCAAGAAAAAGAAATGCAAGAAGGCAAAATGGTTGTCTGAGGAGACCTTACAAATAGCTGAGAAAAGAAGAGAAATTAAAGACAAAGGAGAAAGGGAAAGATATACCCATCTGAATGCAGAGTTGCAGAGAAAAGCAAGAAGACAAAAGAAAGCCTTCTTAAGTGAACAACACAAAGAAACAGAGGGAAAAAATTTCCTTTCAAAATAGAAAGGGAGAGACTAGAGATCTCTTCAAGAAAATCAGATACAAAGGGAACATTTCATGCAAAGATGGGCATGATAAAGGGCAAAAACGGTAAGGACTTAGAAGAAACAGAAGAGATTAAGAGGAGGTGGCAAGAATACCCAGAAGAACTATACAAGAAAGGTCTTAATGACCTGGATAACCACCATGGTGTGGTCACTCACCTAGAGCCAGACATCCTGGAGTATCAAGTCAAGTGGGCCTTAGGAAGCATTACTATGAACAAAGGCAGTAGAAATGATGAAATTCCAGCTGAGCTATTTCAAACCCTAAAAGATAATGCTGGTAGAGTGTTGTACTCAATTAGCCAGCAAATTTGGAAAACTCAGCAGTGGCCACAAGACTGGAAAAGGTCAGTTTTCATTCCAATACCAAAGAAGGACAATGACAAAGAATGTGCAAACCACCACACAACTGTACTCATTTCACGTTCTAGCAAGGTAATGCTCAAAATCTTTCAAGCTAGGCTTCAACAGTATGTGTACTGAGAACTTTGAGATGTACAATGTGGATTTAGGGAAGGCAGAGAAACCAGAGATCAAATTGCCAACATCCACTGGGTCACAGAAAAAGCAAGATAATTAAAAAAAAATAAATCTACTTGTGCTTCACTGACCATGCTAAGACCTTTGACTGTGTGGATCACAGCAAACTGTGGAAAATTCTTGAAAGAGATGGGAATACCAGACCACCTTACCTGCATTCTGAGAAACCTGTATGCAGGTCAAGAAGCAACAGTTAGAACCGGACACAGAACAACAAACTGGTTCAAAATTGGGAAAGGAGTATGTCAAGGCTGTATATTGTCGCCCTACTTATTTAACTTACATGCTGAGTACATCATGAGAAATGCTGGGCTGGATGAAGCACAAGCTGGAATCAAGACTGCCAGGAGAAATATCAACAACCTCAGATATGCAGATGACACCACCCTTATGGCAGTGAAGAGGAACTAAAGAGCCTCTTGATGAAGGTGAAAGAGGAGAGTGAAAAAGCTGGCTTAAAACTCAGTATTCAAAATACTAAGATCATGGCATCCAGTCCTATCACTTCATGGTAAATAGATGGGGGAAAAATGGAAACACTGACAGACTTTACTTTCTTCAGCTCCAAAATCATTGCAGACAATGACTGCAGCCATGAGATTAAAAGACGCTCCTTGGAAGAAAAGCTATGACCAGCCTAGACAGTGTATTAGAATGCAGAGACATCACTTTGCCGACAAAGGTCTGTATGGTCAAAGCTATGGTTTTTCCAGTAGTCATGTATGGATGTGAGAGTTGGACCATAAAGAAGGCTGAGCACTGAAAAATTGATGCTTTCAAACTGTGGTGCTGGAGAAGACTCTTGAGAGTCCCTTGGACTACAAGGAGATCAAACCAGTCAATCCTGAAGGAAATCAACCTTGACGATTCATTCGAAGGACTGATGCTGAAGCTGAAGCTCTAATACTTTCACCACGTGATGTGAAGAGCTGACTCATTGGAAAAGATTCTGATGCTGGGAAAGACTGAGGGCAGGAGGAGGAGGTGGCAGAGGATGAGACGGTTGGATGGCATCATTGACTCAATGGATGTAAGTTTGAGCAAACTCTAGGAGATGGTGAAGGACAGGGGAGCCTGGCGTGCTACAGTCCATGGGGTCGCAAAGAGTCAGACATGATAGCGACTGAACCACAGCAATGTAGACACTAAGCAAGAAGGAACGAATGGACTGACTAACTGCAAGAAAAACAAAGCTGTGCAGAAAAGTAAATTTCACAGCAGTATATGGCAGCAGTGAAGAGACCCAGTTGTATTAATAAAGTAAATTTTGACTATTAACCTAAAATTATGTAAGATTATGCATGCACGCATGCTCAGTCGCCTCAGTTGTGTCCCGACTCTGCGACCCTGTGGACTGCAGCCCGCCAGGCTCCTCTGTCCATGGGATTCTCCAGGCAAGAACACTGGAGTGGGTTGCCATGCCCTCCTCCAGGGGATCCTCCTAATCCAGGGATTGAACCCACATCTCCTACACTGCAGGAGGATGGATTTAACCATCTGGGTGGATCATTGAACCATGTGGAAAGCCCATGTAATAACTATATGTGGAGCATAAGTGGGTGGTGGTGAAGAGAGAGGCAGAAAGAGTGCATGAGAGAGAGAGAGAGTATGTGTGTGTGTGTGTGAATGGAGTGCATGAGAGTAAAAAATTCTCATTTTCCATAAAAGGATGACAAAAAATGTACAAAATTAAAATCAAATAAAGAAATAACAATCAAATCATATTACTTATAAATATGGAGATAAACACCAGAAGAATCAGTGAAGGTGATGAGACCAGTTGCTCTGGGAAGTAGCACAGACAAGTAGGAAGCTGTGCAGCATGGAACTGCTGCTTTTTGTTCAAAACCTTGGGGTGTCACCTGACTTTTAAAGTGTGCAGGCATCACTTTGAGAAAAGTAAAAACTAAAAACAAAAAAACCTCAATCTAAAGCAAACACAGCAAAATCTGTTAACCTGAGTGGTGGGTATTCTGGGCATTCATGGTATTCTCTAACACTACATTTAAAATAATTCCTGTTTTTTAAAGTTTCCTTTCAGTTCTAGAAATACCATTAATTTGTTATTCAACATGAATTGCCCCTATTATGTGGAAGAGGAGGAGCTTTAAAAAAGTTAAGGTGTTATCGTAAAGATTAAAAAACCACGAATCCTATAGTTTAAAAAATCTTATATCCAAATTACATTTTTCAAAGGAAAGGTTCTTTGACTTTTATTTTCAAAAAACTGAATATTTTTTTGAAAAGTGACTTGAAAGAAAGTCTTGTCTGCTATGTCAAGAGAAAAGTCCCAAGACACAATACATATAACAATTGGGGGAAAAACAAGCTTCTGAATAACATGTATGAATACATTTATGTAAAATAAAACCAACTGAAAAAAATCAAACTGCTTCCTACATCTGTATACATGTACAAATACACACAGAAGTGCACGCAATGAGATCTGGAAGCAAACACACCAACCTGTGAATAAGACTACGTCTGGGAGGCAGATGGGTTTGGAGGCAAAGAGTAGGTAATTTCAGAGTTTGCTTCTATTTGTTTCTGATTAATAATTAACATACGTAGCAAGAAGTTCTGGAGAAGGCAATGGCACCCCACTCCAGTACTCTTGCCTAGAAAATCCCATGGACAGAGGAGCCTGGTAGGCTACAGTCCACGGGGTCCCTAAGAGTTGGACACAACTGAGCGACTTCACTTTCACTTTTCTCTTTCATGCATTGGAGAAGGAAATGGCGACCCACTCCAGTGTTCTTGCCTGGAGAATCCCAGGGATGGGGGAGCCTGGTGGGCTGCCGTCTATGGGGTCACAGAGTTGGACACGACTGAAGTGACTTAGCAGCAGCAGCAGCAAGAAGTTCAAATGGCAAAAAAGGTGCACGCAGTGAAGACCGGCCCCCACCCGGTCCATGTCAGCCCCCGTCCCTTCTCCGGCCGCCTCCTGTCTGTCACTAGTTTCTTATGTGACCTTTTAGCCTTATTTCAAACACACAGCGAACACGCTTACACGCAAAACGCACTTTCTATGAATAGTTACTACACTGGTCATACTGTGCTCCCGACTTTCCCCCTTAAACGGGCTCCTGCCTCAGGATGGACGGTGATGTCCCACCGACCGCTCACCTCCAGGCTGCCCTGCTGGGCCTTATACACCACCTGGGGGCTCTCCTGCAGAATGCTGCCGTATAGCTCCCGGAAGTGGGCCATGTTGGGCTTCACGATATTCAACACTTTTGCCTTATCCTCTCCAACCACCATCCGAAAGTCACCTGGTTAAAACAAGCACAAAACCAGTTTCGCACTGCGACTTCAGAGTCTGCCCTGTGGACTGCAGGCCCCCAAATGACCTGTGAACCAAAGCCCCCCAGCTGACACTGAACCAGGTCAGCCTGGCAGGACCTCTCACTCGAAACCCTGGCTTGTTAAGACATGAACACAGCAGCCCAGGAATGCAGGCACTTGTTTGGGGGAAAATAGAGCCTCTCAAACCACAAAGCCCTTTCAGTTCAGTTCAGTTCAGTTGCTCAGTCGTGTCCGACTCTTTGCGACCCCATGAACCACAGCATGCCAGGCCTCCCTGTCCATCACCAACTCCCAGAGTTCACCCAAACTCATGTGCATGAAATCGGTGATGCCATCCAGCCATCTCATCCTCCGTTGTCCACTTCGCCTCCTGCCCCCAATCCCTCCCAGCATCAGGGTCTTTTCAAATGAGTTAACTCTTCACATGAGGTGGCCAAAGTACTGGAACTTCAGCTTTAGCATCAGTCTTTCCAATGAACACCCAGGACTGATCTCCTTTAGGATGGACTGGTTGGATCTCCTTGCAGTCCAAGGGACTCTCAAGAGTCTTTTTCAGCACCACAGTTCAAAAGCATCAATTCTTCGGTGCTCAGCTGTCTTCACAGTTCAACTCTCACATCCATACATGACCATAGGAAAAACCATAGCCTTGACTAGACGGACCTTTGTTGGCAAAGTAATGTCTCTGCTTTTCAATATGTTATCTAGGTTGGTCATAACTTTCCTTCCAAGGAGTAAGCGTCTTTTAATTTCATGGCTGCAGTCACCATCTGCAGTGATTTTGGAGCCAGAAAAATAAAGTCTGACAGTGTTTCCACTGTTTCCCCATCTATTTCCCATGAAGTGATGGGACCAGATGCCATGATCTTAGTTTTCTCAATGTTGAACTTTAAGCCAACTTTTTCACTCTCCACTTTCACTTTCATCAAGAGGCTTTTTAGTTCTCTTCACTTTCTGCCATAAGGGTGGTGTCATCTGCATATCTGAAGTTATTGATGTTTCTCCCAGCAATCTTGATTCCAGCTTGTGCTTCTTCCAGCCCAGCATTTCTCAAGATGTACTCTGCATAGAAGTTAAATAAGCAGGGTGACAATATACAGCTTTGACATACCCCTTTTCCTATTTGGAACCAGTCTGTTGTTCCATGTCCAGTTCTAACTGTTGCTTCCTGACCTGCATACATGTTTCTCAAGAGGCAGGTCAGGTGGTCTGGTATTCCCATCTCTTTCAGAATTGTCCACAGTTTCTTGTGATCCACACAGTCAAAGGCTTTGGCATAGTCAATAAAGCAGAAATAGATGTTTTTCTGGAACTCTTTTGCTTTTTCCATGATCAAGTGGATGTTGGCAATTTGATCTCTGGTTCCTCTGCCTTTTCTAAATCCACCTTGAACATCTGGAAGTTCAGTTCACATATTGCTGAAGCCTGGCTTGGAGAATTTTGAGCATTACTTTACTAGCGTGTGAGATGAGTACAATTGTGCGGTAGTTTGAGCATTCTTTGGCATTGCCTTTCTTTGGGATTGAAATGAAAACTGACCTTTTCCAGTCCTGTGGCCACTGCTGAGTTTTCCAAATCTTTCTGGCATATTGAGTGCAGCACTTTCACAGCATCATCTTTCAGGATTTGGAATAGCTCAACTGGAATTCCATCACCTCCACTAGCTTTGTTCGTAGGGATGCTTTCTAAGGCCCACTTGACTTCACATTCCAGGATGTCTGGCTCTAGGTCAGTGATCACACCATCATGACAAAGGCCTTTAGCCAGTTAAAATATACCTCAATAAAGAAGGAAGTCACCCTGAGAGTTAATGTGCACTTGTTTTTCCAATGCAGAAGCTTCTCTATTTATAGACTTTCATCTTGTTAACAAAACTCCGTCTGTGACCAATCAGAGACGGGGGTTGTATGTATCTCCTCCTTGGCGCTGAGGGCTTTTTAGGTGCTCTGCGAATATGAACAACCTTATTATATTTGATAAGGGCAAAGTTTACATTTAGGATGAACTTTAAAGCTGATATAACTTTAAAAAGCTGCAAGTGGTGAACTGCTGATCTAGAGAAGCAACTGGCAACAAGGCCTCCTCCTGGGGACAGAGACGCTGATGGCCGCCCTCCCGAGAAGCTCATTCCGCCCACGACTACTCCACTGCTGGCCAGGCCCATCTTGGCGTCCTCTATCCAGCCTGTCAGCACCAGACTGCTATCCAGTGGTCTGGAACCACCACAGGCCCTTCAGCCAGTCATCCTTGGACAAGCCCCAACCACTGGCAGGCCAGCAGCCACCACACAGGCAGGGCCGGCAGCTCCTGGGCCAGGGAGCAGCCCCGCCTACAAGCATGCCGAGAAGCCAGCCCCGCCCCAACAGAAGGGCCCCTGAGACCCATACAGGGGGGCACCCCAGAGCATGGAGTCCTGGTGAGCGAAGGGGCGTGCTGCTGGGCCCACAGGGAAGCTTCGACATGCCACTCCTCCAAGACTGGGAAAACAACCAGCAACACCCTGATGCCACACCAAACAATCAGGCAGCTCATCTGATAAGACATCTGCGTGCCTATGTTCACTGCAGCATTATTTCCATTTGCCAAAATAAGTAAACAACCTAAGTGCCCACTGATAGATGAATGGATTAAGATGGGATATATATACATATATAGAAAGGAATATCAGCCAAAAAAGAAGAATGAAATGTTGCCATTTGCAACAATATAACTGGACCTAGAGGATGGTGTGATTACTCACCTAGAGCCAGACATCTAGCCAGACTGGAATGCGACATCAAGTGGGCCTTAGGAAGCATCACTGCAAACAAAGCTAGTGGAGGTGATGGAATTCCAATTGAGCTATTTCTAATCCTAAAAGATGATGCTGTGAAAGTGGTGCACTCAATATGCCAACAAATTTGGAAAACTCAGCAGTGGCCACAGGACTGGAAAAGGTCAGTTTTCATTCCAATCCCAAAGAAAGGCAATGCCAAAGAATGCTCAAACTACCACACAATTGTACTCATCTCACACGCTAGTAAAGTAATGCTCAAAATTCTCCAAGCCAGGCTTCAGCAATATGTGAACCATGAACTTCCAGATGTTCAAGGTGGATTTAGAAAAGGCAGAGGAACCAGAGATCAAATTGCCAACATCTGTTGGATCATCAAAAAAGCAAGAGAGTTCCAGAAAAATATCTACTTCTGCTTTATTGACTACACCAAAGCCTAGTCAAAGCTACGGTTTTTTCAGTAGTCATGTATGGATGTGAGAGTTGGACTATAAAGAAAGCTGAGCGCTGAAGAACTGATGCTTTTGAACTGTGGTGTTGGAGAAGATTCTTGAGAGTCCCTTGGGCAGCAAGGAGATTCAACCAGTCCATCCTAAAGGAAATCACTCCTGAATATTCATTCATTGGAAGGACTGATGCTGAAGCTGAAACTCCACTTTAGCCACCTGATGTGAAGAACTGACTCATTTGAAAAGACCCTGATGCTGGGAAAGATTGAAGGTGGGAGGAGAGGGGACGACAAAGGATGAAATGGTTGGATGACATCACCGACTCGATGGACGTGATTTTGAGTAAGCTCTGGGAGTTGGTGATGAAGAGGGAGGCATGGCGTGCTGTGGTCCATGAGGTCACAAGGAGTTGGACACGACTGAGTGCCTGAACTGAACTGAGAGGATGTTATACTAAGCACAATAAACAGTACCAAGGACATGGCTGTGTGATACACAGAAGAGGCTGGGCACGTATGAGGACCTCCAGGGAGAGCCTAGAGAAAGCCACGTGGCTAAAGCCCTTGCTGGGCAGAGAGAAAGTCGTCCCGGGCAGGAGGGAGGTGGGAAGAACAGACACATACCTCTGTAGCTGAGGAAGCCCTGGGGCGAGGATGATAATATAATTTATCATCCAAAAGAGGCCACTTTTGACAGTGAAGGGGGTGCTATGAGTCATCACATTACGATGAGTATAAAGTGGGCAAACCAGGGTATGTGGTTGTCCTTGCTGATTTTTTTTTCCGCAGAGCAGAAAGGGAATCATCAAAATTATGATCCACCACAGCAAATTTTCTAGGGCAAACTGTGGGTTTGTTTGGAAAAATTAACAGATACCCAACAGTAAGTATGTACCTCAGTGAGGAATAAAATACACTGGATTTTTAAGCTTCAAAGGACCAACACGCACTGCAATTAGGTAGAAAGCATGTGTGGACTACAAGCTTTGGAAAAGATTCACAGGCAGCCTCTGGAACCTGACCTCTGTGAGATGAGGTGGGGACTGGTTAGGGCAGTGAGCTCGAGTGAGTCCTGTCCTCTCACTGCCCTAACGAGCCGCTCAAACACAGACGACAGCGTTTTCTGTTTACACAATTACACGTGAGGATGACTGCTAGTGAGAGGGTAGAGAAACTGGTTCTCTCACGCAATGCTCTTAACTCGTACACGGCTACAGTCCTTCTGGAAGCTGTGACTGACAAAGCCTCATCTCTGGAGAGTGAGCCCCAAGCCCCAAACCCAAACAGAAGCCAGGAGGTGAAGCTCGCTGAGGATCTGCATCGTCATCCCACCTCGTCTGCCCACACGGCCACCCCTCAGGTGGGCACTGCCGCCTCCCCACGTGGCAGGAAGGGAACAGGGACACGGGGATGACGGAACCAGCCTGAGGTCTCCCAGGAAGCCAGTGAACACCCTCCACACACACGACTCTTCACTGAAGCACGATTTCAGTTCCGTTCAGTCGCTCAGTCGTGTCCAACTCTTTGCAACCCCATGAATCGCAGAACCCCAGGCCTCCCTGTCCATCACCAACTCCAGGAGGTCACTCAGACTCACGTCCATCGAGTCGGTGATGCCATCCAGCCATCTCATCCTCTGTTGTCCCCTTCTCCTCCTGCCCCCAATCCCTCCCAGCATCAGGGTCTTTTCCAATGAGTCAACTCTTCGCATGAGGTGGCCGTTTGCTCTAATAAAAGACACATTTACTGTGGGCTCTTTAAAGGCATGTGCTCCGCATCCGCTGTCTCATTTAAGGCTGCCAAGCCTGACAAGGAAGGTGCTGATTCTTCTCAATCTCACGGGCGAGGACAAGGAGCGACAACCTGCCCAAGGCCCGGCCACCTCTCAGGATCAGGGCAGTGACATTTCAGGTGCTAACTTCACTTCAATCTGTAATTCTCCCCTGTAATTTCCCCTCTTTCCCTCACTTCTATAATGCTGGCTCACGACCTCTAGCGTTCTGAAGTAAGTTCACGGATGCACAGACATGCTGTCCCAGCAAATGTGAATGCAGTGGCGGCTGGGTTGACTTTGAATTGTGTATATACCCTCATGCTTTCATTCAGAGCCTATAAATGTTTTCTACTTCTCCCTGAAGGGATGAAATGCTATCAAACTCTGAGTCTCACACAGCTGGCTCAGAATTGAAGGATCAGTGCACCACTGTCAAGATCTAAATATTTATGCCACCTTCTCACCTCCTGTACATTTAACAAACAAAAGCTCTTACAATTTAGACAGTAATTTTCTGAGAGAGGGAGTATATTTCACCAAAATATAAAGGCAAATGATCCAAACCCTCCCCAAACAACAACTGCCGGTCACAATGAAAGGAGCTGGGAAACACTAAGGACTTTCTGAGAACAGGAACCAAAGCCTATTCGTCCCTGTGACCCCGGCTCCTCGCCCACTGCCTGGCACATGAAGGCAGATCCATAAATGTCTGCTGAATTGGATTTCTCTAACTGCTGTGCAGCAGAACCAGCTCAGCCACGGGGAACAGGAAGCAAATGGGCTTATTACCCGCTGCTTCAAAAAAAAAAAAAAAAAAAAGAATAAAATTTTGGGCACTGCAAGAACCAGCATCTAATCCTAAGAATCAATTTTTCTTACCTCTGGAGATAGGCTCACAACAAAACACAGAGATTGAGAAAAACTGACTGCTGACTTGTATTTTATGGGAGTTTAACTCTTAACTGCCCAAGCCAGAGAAGAGCCTGTCTAATGCAATGGCTAGACAAAAGGGTAATCTCTCCTTGACCTGAAGTAAGACAAATTCAGAGGCTTGTAGTCCATTTGGAGCTGGCCTGCTCCATGATTCCAGCACGTCCCCAGCAGTCAGGGAGCTTATTAGGAACATAAAGGTGTCAGCTCTCGGGTCTGGCCATAACCCTGGGAGGCTAGGGGTGAGTTACTTAACCTTTTTCAATCAGCTTCCTTCTCTGCAACAGTCACACTAATGTCACAAGACTGCCTTTAGGTTTCAGTGATTAAGGTATCAGAGGATGCTCTGTCCACAGTGAGCAGACATTACTGCAGTCATGATGTGTATATGGGAGTGGCAGGGCAGAGGGTGCAGGAAGCCCTGGGTTTCTACGACACTGGCAGGCTAACTTTCCCTCTTAGACGAACTGTCATACTCCTGTCATCTCAGTTCAGTAAATATCTGGGTGGCTTCTAAGTGCCAGGAGCTGCATTGGACTCACGGCATACAAAGATATACAGACTCTGCTTCAAGCAGCAAGTGACATGAAAACAGCATTTCAGAGCAGATTACTGCCTGGGACTCCTGATGTGGAAGTGGTCAGGAACAGGAGCTCAAACTGGAAGCTGATATATGTATGCAACGTAATATTCATTTTAGACTGTTTTTTAATGTAATTCACATACCATATAATTCTTATGTAGTGTGCATAACTGTTTTTTAGCATATTTACAGGGTTAAGCAACCATCTAACTTAAGACCATTTCAGCCTCCCTAAAAGAAACCCTCTATGTCAGCAGTCACTTGCCCTCCCTGCTTCAGCCCTCAGCCCTGCACAGAGACTAATCCACTTTCTTCCTCTACAGATTTTCCTGTTCTGGACACTTTGTATGAGTGAAAAGTGAAGTCGCTCAGTTGTGTCTGACTCTTTGCGATCCTGTGGACTGTAGCCTATCAGGCTCCTCTGACCATTGGATTCTCCAGGCAAGAATACTGAAGTGGGTTGCCATTTCCTTCTCCAGGGAATCTTCTTGACCCATGGATCGAACCTGGGTCTCCCGCATTGGAGGCAGATGCTTTAACCTCTGAGCCACCAGTGGAACTGCACAATTCAGGGTCTCTTATGATCAGAATGTTTTCAAGTTCATCATGTTGGAGCACCTATCAGTACTTATTCCTGTTTGTGGCTAAGTAATATTCCATGGGTTGGATTTTATATATCTATCTCTCAGTTAGCAGGCATTTGGGTTGTTTTTACTTTGGGGCCATTTTTTTTTTTTAATCAGTAACACTGCTATGAACAGTTGTGTATGAGTTTTTGTGTGGATATATATTTTCATTTCACTTGGGTAGATACCCAGGAGTAGAATTGTTGGGTCACACAGTTACTTTAATATTTTGAGGAACTGCCAAACTGATTTTTCCAAAGTGGCTGTATTATTCACGTGCCTTCAGCAATGATGCAGGTCAGTCTCTCCACAGCTTCATCAACACCTGTGCTCATCTGTGTTTTGATCATAGGCTTTGAGAGTGAATTGGGGTCTAATGACAAATGGTGTTGAGCACCTTTTCATGTGCTTATTTGCTATTTGTACACTTTCTTTGAAAAAAAAGTCTATGCAAATCCTTTGCCCATTTCTATATTGGGCTTTTGGCTTTTTACAGTGTTCTAAGAATTCTTTATATATTCCAGATACTAGTTACTTATCAGATATATGATTTGCAAGTATTTCTTTCCATTTCATTGGCTGCCTTTTCACTTTCTTGACAATTTTTTTTGCAGCACAGAAGTTTAATTTTTATATGGTCCCATTGATCTATTTCTTCTTTTGTTGCTTTTGGTAGATATTTAAGAGAACACTGTATAACTTGAATTGACTCTTCTAAAAGTCTTACGGTTTTAGCTCTTACGTCCATGATCTGTGTGTGTGCTCAGTCACTCAGTCGTGTCTGACTCTTTGCAGCCCCAGAGGCTATAGCCCATCAGGCTCCTCTGCCCATGGAATTTTCCAGGCAAGAGTACTGGAGTGTGGTGCCATCTCCTGCTCCAGGGGGCCTTCCCGACCCAGGATCGAACCCGTGTCTCTTGGATCTCCTGCACTGGCAGGCAGATTCTTTACCACATTCATGATCTATTTTGAGTTAATTTTGTGTAGGGTGTGTTAGGGGTCCAACTTCATTCTTTTGCATGTGGAAAAAATTATTATTTCAACAAAGGTGACTAAGGCAGCATTTCTAGGAATCAGCCTAACACACCATTCAAAATACATCCTCAAAAATATCTCCATGGCTGCAGAAACTACATCATCACTGCACTAACTCACACATGGAAGAGAAGGAGGTAAGAACAAATAGTTGATGCATTGGTGCTATACATTTGAATCATACATAAATTTTTCTCTTGCACACTTTAGAGAACACAAATGGGTGTAGGAAGCATCAGGTTTACGATACTGATTCAGGAAGGAACCAGTACCACAACCATCCGTCCACCCACCCATCCCCTAAGTATTTACTAAGCACCTAGTATCTGTCAGGTGCCACTATAGTCACTGAAGGAGAGTGAACAACGCAAGAAAATACATATGCCTTCAGCATCCTTTAGGTGGAACAAAGACCAGAAACAAGAAACCCAACAAATAAACAGTACCTCAGAAGGTGGAAAGTGCAAAGAAGGAAACACAAGCAGAGGAAGATGGCCAGGAACAGGGAGGAGCCCCAAGGGGCCCTACAGTCCCTACCATAGTCCCCCGTGTGAGCCAGGAAGGGCATGTACCACACAGGCGCTCTGCAGGACAGGGAAGGGGAGGAGCGAGGGTCCCGGACCAGAGCGCCTGTGTTCATCTGCACGCTAGACTAGAAGCTGTAGGGCCCAGCACGAGCTCCCTCCTGCTCTGGCTTCGGGATCTTCAGACACAGTATAATACGGAGCAGCAGAACAACAGGTTCATGAGTTTCCAGGATTAAATGAGTTAATACACGTAAAGCACTTAGAACACTACCAGACACACAGTAAGTAACCCAGAGATGTTAGACACAGTTGGTGACTGAAAACCTTTCAGGAGCGCGGCATGCTCAGAAACCAGCTAGTGACCGAGTAAAGAAGCATTCCGAGCGAGGCTTCAGCAAGCGCTCAGGCTTGCCAAGCCTGCGGAAATCTGTTTCCAAATGACTGCGAGAGTCACTCCCAACATGCACCTCACCCAGGGACACTGCTGGCGAGGGCAGAGATGTGACTGTCATGGAAGAAATCACAGAAGCTCTCGCCCCAGAGGGAAACTCTCTCTACTGGCTTTCACCAGGATCCAGAAATGGGGATGTTCACTCGCACTGTAGAGGCCTGGCACTCATTCCTAATTTTTTTTCTCTAAGAACCACTCAGCTGGCACTTCCTCACTGCTTTGTCTTGTTCCTAGAAGTAGCTGAGCCTGCATTCAGACAGTTTGGCACCGAAAAAAAAAAAACAAAACCCATTCTCTCTCTCACACATGTCAGCGGTTGAAGGGGTTTTCCGTTCCTCAAGGACTGTGAAGGGCCAAGTGACTCTACCTGACTTAAGTCCTCTGCTAACTCTGACAAGCATCATTTGCCAACATGTACCAGTTTAGTGGTTAGTATATCAGATGACATAATCCCAGTTTGGTGAACGTGTCCAAGGAAGCTAGTGTGCCCCTTTGCTCGCTTCCCTACCAAACAGGTTTGGCAGAAGTGAACCATAGTCATGTCATTAGTAAAACAATGGTAGATGAAGGCAGCCTGAGTGTCCACCAGTCACTGAAGCACTGGGCGGGTCAGGGTGTCTCAGCCTGGGGAAAATCTCTGCAGCCAGCAATGATACACAGTAACAGTGATGAATAATGACAGGAGTCATTTTCTGAGCGCCGACCATCAGTGAGCTGTGATGCTAGGGTTTCATACATATTGTCTCATGGAAAATCTCCTTATGAAATAGTTATTTCCCCTTTACAAAGGAGAAAACGGGCTCGGAAAGGTTCCAGCTCCTCCACGAGGCTAGTGTTCAAACCCAGGTCTGACTGTAGCCTTGCCTTTCTGTCTACAGCAAGCGGCTGTGTTGTGTGTGTGTTAGTGGCTCAGTTGTGTCTGACTCTTTGTGACCCCAAGGACTGTAGCCTGACAGGCTCCCCTGTCCATGGAATTCTCCAGGCAAGAATACTGAAGTAGATTGCCATATCCTCCTCCAGGGGATCTTCCCAACCCAGGGATGGAACTCGGGTCTCCCACACTGCAGACAGATTCTTTACCGTCTGAGCCTCCAGGGAAGCCCTATGTTAATACAAGCAAACATGAATCTAGAATAATGCAGATAACATTTACTGAGCATTTACGACGTGCCAGGCACATGCGATTTAATCATACATGTATGATTTAATTTCATCCATATAAAAATCTTCTTTAGAGAGAAAGAAACTTGAGTCACGAGATAAGAAACTTGCCCAAAGACAGAAAGTTAATTAAGGTTAAAGCTAAGAGGTGAACCCAGAAGTCTGACTGCAGAGCCCCAGCTTATAAACTCTGTACTAATGCTGCCTTCCATGAAGTAATATAATGATTAAAAAAGCAAAGTACTAAACAGAATGGGATTCCCAGGTGGCTCAGTGGTAAAGAATCCACCTGCCAATGCAGGCGATGTGGGTTCGATCCCTGGGTCGGAAAGATCCCCTGAGAAGGAAATGGAACCCACTCCAGTATTCTTGCCTGGGAAATCCCATGGACAGAGGAGCCTGGTGGGCTACAGTCCACGGGATCACAGAAGAGCTGGACACGACTTAGCGACTAAACGGAACACCCAGCTGAGCAGCTGTTTCCACGTGAGGCTGTTGCGGTCCTGAGGCCCTGCCTGAGCTCTCATCACCGTCCAGACTGGCTGTGCTCTGTCCATCCACCCACACGCACATGGAGGGGCCTGCTATGCGCCACGGGGCAGGAGGTTTCTGGAGGTGACCCAGCACCGGCCGGGTCCCAACCGTCCTCCCTGCAGGCCCCTCGCTGCCTGGCCAGCTCTCCCGGGGCTCTCCTCACGGGTGCTCAGACGCCGGTGCTCAGGCCCCCCTCGGGAGAGGCCGGCCCTGGTTGCACCAAAGTGACGCCCGCCCCCTCCCCTGTTCTGTGCTGCCACGTGTCTGCCGTTGGGCTTTTCAACTGCAGAGAAAGTGCCACGAAGCCGGGCCGTGCCTGCCTTATCCCCAGAGCTTAGAAGGGTGTCCAGCAGAGGAAACTCTCGTGATTATGTGCTGAGGGAAAAAACGTTCTCACTCTCAGTCTTTCTCCCTCCGGCACACTGCTGGCAAAATTATCTTTCCACAACCACAAATCCTGGACAACATGCAATGCCGGAAAACTTCTGTGGCTCTTAGTTATCAAATTCCCATCTGCTCACTTTGTCTTCAACACCCTGCCCAACCCGAGTCTAACCTCTTCTCCAAAACACCAGAGAGGCAGTGAATTTCAGTGGTTAAGAATGAGGGCTGACATGGAACTCTGTCAATGGTATGGGACAGGCTGGATGGGTGGGGAGCTTGGGGGAGGGTGGATACGTGGATATGGCTGAGTTGCTCTGCTGTTCACCTGAAACTATTGCAGCACGTTAATCAGCTATATACCAACACAAAACAAAAAGTTAAAGAGTGTGGACTAAGATTCCAGCACTACCACCTACTAATCTACGAGATAACTGACCTGAGACAGACCTGGGCCTTGGTTTTCTCATCTGTTAAATGGTGCAATAATATAGCACCCTATCAAAGGGTTGTGTATGAGGATGAAATGAGTTATTAGATCAAAAGTACCGAGAGTCATTCCTGACATACGACAAAGAATGTGACTTTCTCCTGCCACCAGCGTTGACCTCCGTTACATCCATCTGCTCCTCCCTCCCTGAGTGGGACATGCACTTACACACCCCTGCCTTTTCCACCTGGGCTGTTTTGAAGTCTGCCACTGACTCACTGTGACCACACATGTTGATTAATGTGAAGCTCCTTAGAGCAGACATTGCATCCTTAATTCTTTATAAGGTATGGGACGCTGATTCACTTGACAAATGTTAAACCAGGGATCGTTACCTGAAACAAGTCGTTAGTTTGTACTTTCACAAGAATGTGAGGGTGGCCCTTTAAAAGTTCATTCGGTTTCCTTTTCTGTTTACTTAAATATCGACTTCTAAGAATAACTGAAGGATTAGAGGGCTTTCTCCTCCCCAATTCTGCAGGCTCCCATCTTCCACCCACTCCTTTCTCACCATCACTTGTAACAATAATGCCATAAATACTGACCCTGGGGCAGTTAAAGTGATCCTCAAATACTACACAGAATACAGGGATTATTATTATTATTACTGCTAGTAATACTGACAGATCTTGTCTCCACCAGCAATTACTGGCAGCAACTTGTCCAATGACACGGACACAACTGTTTTCTCCATGTCCCCCAGACTCCGCCAGGGAGAAACGGAACTTCGCAGGTTAGGGACAATATATCACCACTCTCAACTAGAAATAAGTGGAAAATAAATGTCCAAGTTATAAATAAAGATGAGATTGGTGGGTAATTTGAAGTCTGGAATAGTCTGAGGACTTGGGAGGTTTGGGTGGTTTCCTGAAGGGATTAGAATCTGATCAATTCAAGGATGCTCTCAGAAGCCCACAAAAGGCAGGTAGAAAAGCTGGTTTTCAACACATCACCTGAGGTAAGTCTCACATCTACAGAAGACACCTGCCTGCAGGGCCTAGATCCTTCCCCATCTGAACCATCCCAGTCTAGTCCCATCATATCACAGGCTCAGTTCAGTTCAGTTCAGTTCAGTTCAGTCGCTCAGTCATGTCCAACTCTTTGTGACCCCATGAATCGCAGCACGCCAGGCCTCCCTGTCCATCACAAACTCCCGGAGTTCACTCAGACTCACATCCATTGAGTCAGTGATGCCATCCAGCCATCTCATCCTCTGTCGTCCCCTTCTCCTCCTGCCCCCAATCCCTCCCAGCATCAGAGTCTTTTCCAATGAGTCAGCTCTTCGCATGAGGTGGCCAAAGTACTGGAGTTTCAGCTTCAGCATCATTCCCTCCAAAGAAATCCCAGGGCTGATCTCCTTCAGAATGGACTGGTTGGATCTCCTTGCAGTCCAAGGGACTCTCAAGAGTCTTTTTCAGCACCACAGTTCAAAAGCATCAATCTTCGGTGCTCAGCTTTCTTCATACTCCAACTCTCACATCCATACATGACCACAAGAAAAACCATAGCCTTGACTAGATGAACCTTTGTTGGCAAAGTAATGTCTCTGCTTTTGAATATGCTATCTAGGTTGGTCATAACTTTCCTTCCAAGGAGTAAGTGTCTTTTATTTCATGGCTGCAGTCACCATCCAGTGATTTTGGAGCCCAGAAAAATAAAGTCTGACACTGTTTCCACTGTTTCCCCATCTATTTCCCATGAAGTGATGGGACCAGATGCCATGATCTTCATTTTCTGAATGTTGAGCTTTAAGCCAACTTTTCACCCTCCTCTTTCACTTTCATCAAGAGGCTTTTTAGTTCCTCTTCACTTTCTGCAATAAGGGTGGTGTCATCTGCATATCTGAGGTTATTGATATTTCTCCCAGCAATCTTGATTCCAACTTGTGTTTCTTCCAGTCCAGCGTTTCTCATGATGCACTCTGTATAGAAGTTAAATAAGCAGGGTGACAATATACAACCTTGATGTACTCCTTTTCCTATTTGGAACCAGTCTGTTGTTCCATGTCCAGTTCTAACTGTTGCTTCCTGACCTGCATACAGATTTCTCAAGAGGCAGATCAGGTGGTCTGGTATTCCCATCTCTTTCAGAATTGTCCACAGTTTATTGTGATCCACACAGTCAAAGGCTTTGGCATAGTCAATAAAGCAGAAATAGATGTTTTTCTGGAACTCTCTTGCTTTTTCCATGATCCAGCAGATGTTGGCAATTTGATCTCTGGTTCCTTTGCCTTTTCTAAAACCAGCTTGAACATCAGGAATTTCACAGTTCACGTATTGCTGAAGCCTGGCTTGGAGAATTTGGAGCATTACTTTACTAGCATGTGAGATGAGTGCAATTGTGTGGTAGTTTGAGCATTCTTTGGCATTGCCTTCCTTTGGGATTAGGATGAAAACTGACCTTTTCCAGTCCTGTGGCCACTCCTGAGTTTTCCAAATTTGCTGGCATATTGAGTGCAGCACTTTCACAGCATCATCTTTCAGGATTTGAAATAGCTCAGCTGGAATCCCATCACCTTCAATAGCTTTGTTTGTAGTGATGCTTTCTAAGGCCCACTTGACTTCAGGCTACTTAACCATTAATTACACTGTGTCCTGGCTTACCAACAACCATCATATATTATGCTGTTTCAATAGGGAAATATATTCCCGATCTAAACAATTTACAGAATACTTTTTGGAAAAGGTCTCACTCACAAGGTAGGGACCACACAGAGTGGGAATCAGTCCCCTCTGGGGAGGATTTGAGGATCTGAGGAAGATCAAACCAGTCAATCCTAAAGGAAATCAATCCTGAATATTCACTGAAAGGACTGATGCTGAAGCTGAAACTTCAATACTTTGACCACGTTATGCGAAGAACTGACTCACTAGAAAAGACCCTGATGCTGGGAAAGATTGAAAGTGGGAGAAGAAGGGGATGACAGAGGATGAGATGGTTGGATGGCATCACCGACTCTATGGACATGAGTAAGCTCCAGGAGTTGGTGATGGACAGGGAGGCCTGGCGTGCTGCAGCCAATGGGGTCGAAAAGAATCGGACATGACTGAGTGACTGAACTGAACTGAACTGGGGAGGATTTGCAAAGCATTATGTCCTAAGTGTTGTAGGAAAAAGAAGTTAACCTCTTTGAAATGAGTAATGTGGGCTACTTGGCCAAAGTTTCAGACCCAAGGCTGGTTAAGTAATGACAAATAGAAAGAAAAGGACGAGGTGAGGTGAGGAATGGGAGTGAACAGGCTGAGGGTCTGGGGTCAGACGCAGCAGGGTGTGAGACCTGGCTCTGGGCAGCAACCCACTCATCGGTTGGCTCTTCCCCAACAGCCCTGGGCCGGCTCATAGACACCGTCCCCTGCCTCGGAGGCCCTTCCTGAACCACCCACTGAGAAACAGCCTCACCCTCAACCTGATGTATTTTCTTCTCCTCACCGCACTCACCACTGTCTGAAACTGCCTACTGCTTCTTTACCGTCAGTCCCTCCCTAAAAGAACATGACCTCCACAAGGAGTCTCATCGCATCTCACTTGCGAGCACGCACCCGGCCTAGTGCACTGTGTGGCACAGGAGACACAGGATACACACACCTGCTGAGCGGAGGCGGCACCACGAGGACCCACGGTGGAGTAAAGGGTGAGTGCTCATCCTCCTACCTCCGCATCTACCCACCTACCCACTTACCCATGAGGACCCTCGGTGGAGTAAAGGGTGAGTGCTCATCCTCCTACCTACGCCTCTACCCACCTACCCACTTACCCATGAGGACCCGAAGTGGAGTAAAGGGTAAGTGCTCATCCTCCTACCTATGCCTCTACCCACCTACCCACTTACTGACCCACTGATTATGGAACAGCATCGCTATACAGCAGCTCTTAATGAATATTCTAGAAGAAGCGGAACAGAGGATGATTCTGCTATGAATCAGCAAGTGTTTACTGAACAACAGGAGAAACCAGGAGCGTATGACACGGTCCTTTCAGGAGGCGGAACAAAAGTCAGCTCAAGATTGAAAGCAGCTTGAATGCTTACTTAAAGTCTGCAAATAAATGTCTTCAGTCAATGTTTGGAATTTATAGAGAAATCCTAGAGTCATGCAATTAAAAGAGCCTTGCTCCTTGGAAGGAAAGCTATGATGAACCTAGACAGTGTAAAAAGCAGAGAAATCACTTTGCTGACAAAGGTCCATCTAGTCAAGGCTATGGTTTTTCCAGTGATCATGTATGGATGTGAGAGTTGTACTATAAAGAAAGCTGAGCACCGAAGAATTGATGCTTTTGAACTGTGGTGTTGCAGAAGACTCTTGAGAGACCCTTGGACTGCAAGGAGATCCATTAGTCCATCCTAAAGGAGATCAGTCCTGAATATTCACTGGAAGAACTGATGCTGAAGATGAAGCTCCAATACTTTGAGCAGCTGATGCAAAGAGCCGACTCATTGGAAAAGACCCTGATGCTGGGAAAGATTGAGAGCAGGAGGAGAAGGGGACGACAGAGGATGAGATGGTTGGATGGCATCACTGACTCGATGGACATGAGTTTGAGCAAACTCTGGGAGATGGTGAAGGACAGAGGAGCCTGGCGTGCTGCAGTCCATGGGAGTCACAAAGAGTTGGACACGACTGAGCGACTGAACAACAGCAGCAACCTGGAGTCCACCTAACACTAAGCTGATGCTGACGACGTGGTCAGAGCAGAGGATGGTTCTGCATCTTCTCCCACAAAGTCAACCGAAGGTTCAGGTCCACCTTTCCTCACAGGGGAGCGGGGTCGGGGGATGCACCCAGACAGAGGCCCCCTCTCCACACGTTCCTCCTGGACGCAGCCCCACCATGCTGGCAGGGAGGCTGCCATGAGATGCTGGAAGCAACCAAGACCAAGGCTATTTCACCTGCCTTCTCACCCGTGCTGCATGACAGCTGTGGTCACAACACACACATTTTGGGAACAAGACTGAAGAGCGAGACCTTTCGTGTCTCTGTGAGCACGGCGTCTCCATGAAATCTTATCTGTACAGGGATTCAGAGAATGAGTCAGCTGCCTCTGCAGTATTTGAGCATAGACTTAATCGATTTATACTTAAAAGTTGGGAAAGAGGGATATTTAAGATAGTTTTCAAACTATGGTTTAAAAGACAGACTACTTTTCTGAAAATGGAGTTATACACAAATTCTTAACACATTAAACAGATCACTGGGGGGGCTCCTGGGGCCAAGGCTATAGTGAGGGGCCAGGCTCTGCCCTCTCGGCCTCCCCTCCCCCTGATAACTTTGAGGAGCACAGCTGGCTTAAGGGAAAGGAAGTTAATATTTAGATAAATAAATAGATGAATGGAGAACGAAGGAGAAAGGTTTCCTTAATATGAGGAAAGGTGGAGTGGCCAAGTCACCACTTTGCACCCATCATAGTAAAGACTGTTTCCAGCAAGAATCATCAGTGGAAATTCACCCTTGGAGGGAAAGTTTGGTAAGAAGTAGGATACTGGCCTGACCCTCAAATGTCTCCCCAGTTTGCTTGGATGGGAGAAAACACTGCTTATCAGGGCACCAACATCACTGGTCTGCGGACTGCAAATATGTGAGTGTCATATGAGACAGAGAAAGGCTGAGTAAACATTACAAATTAAAAGATAAAAGAGATGGCATCTAAATACATCATGCGATCCCTGACAGGATCATGTACTTGAGGGTAAAATGTTAGAAAGGACATTATGGGGACAACTGACAACATTAGAAATGAAACTTATCAGTTTGATAGAAGTGATGCATCTTTGCTATTTGGTGCCTGCACTGTGGTTCTGCAAGAGGGTGCCCTGTTCTTAGGAAACACACAGTGAGCTAATGGGCCTAAAGGGGATGTGACACGCGTGCCCGACTCCCCAACAGTTCAGAAGAACATGCATCATGCGGTGTATTACAAGCAGAGAGGGAGCAGTGGTTCTCAAAGTGGGGTCCCTGGAGGAGCATCCGCATCACCAGGAACAGGAGAGAAATACAGAGTTTGGGGACCCCGCCCCAGACCTCCCAAATCGTCTGTCTTGTCTGTTCTGACAGGCCCTCCAGGGGGTTCTGCTGTCAACTTCTGAACATCACTGATACAGAGAGAATGATAAAACAAGTGTTGTGAGTCGTTTCTGGGGAAAGGGCATAGCTTTCTGGATGATTACTGAAACTTACCTATACTCTGAAAGTGTTCCAAAATAAAAATGAACAGTAACAGCAGGGTTAGCCTATGTAGAGACGTGAAAAGGAAGAGAGCCTGGGGGCAAGGAGGAGGATGGCACGGCTCCTGCCGAGACCTTCACAGAGGTGCTGGGACCAGAACCTCTGCTGCCAGCGAGGGGCGGGGGGTCGGGCCTGCTCGATCTTCCAACAGCAAATCTCTTTCCGGCAGGAAGTGCAGCATGAAACCTACTAACCTGAGTAGGAGAGGCCGGCGATCTCTGTAAACAGGTCTTCTTCAGAAAAGCTTTCGGGGAGCATGAGGAAAGCCGCGGTCACAGCACTCTTCAGGTTTTGATCCAGGGCCGAGCGGAGGGCCACATCCTCATTCATCGCCACGATCTTCACCTGGAAAAGCAGGACGTTCAGAAGACGTCCTGAAGTGGGGCTCTGCCCAACCTGGGTGTTACTACACGCACTGGAGCTGTCCAAAACCCTCAGCCCTGAAGACACTGCAGTGTTAGGCCCACTGACATGAAATAGTTACTAATCTAATTCTGGAGTCTCCTGTTTTAAGCCCAAATCAGACAACTCATGACATAGGAAAGAAAACAAAGCAAGTATTTTTCTAAATGAGGAAACCACACGAGGTTTGAAAAAGTACAAAATGGAATAAATGACCTTTGAGAAACTGAGAATTTTATTTTTTAATCTCTTTGTTCTTCACTTAATTTTATGGTGGACAAAGGCATTTTACTCCTTTAATTAGAACTCATCCTGTTCTTATCTAACCTGAGCAGGCCATGCTCTATTAAACTGATTTGAACCTGACTAAGGAAAAAGGAGAGAAAACTAGCTAGAACAAACTGCTGTCTGTGTTCCCCTCCCGTTGAGATACAAACGGCTCCGGCGTGTCTGCCTGGCTGTGAAGACTGCACCGCAGTCACCAGCACGTGCTCACGCCCTCTCTCTGTCTCTCAGTACCTCTGCAATGGGGTTAATACCTGAGCCAGGCTTACGAACTTGCTGGGAAGACTCAGTGAGAGCCCGCGGCTGACCCGCAGCTGACGGGAGCTTCCCTGTGTGTCTCCTGGTGCACAGCACACGCGTCTCTCTGAGCCGGGGCTTCTCACCTTTATGAGATCAGAGTCTCCCGCAGGGCCTGTTCCAACACCCAGTATTAGGCCCATCCCCAGAGACTCTGACCCGGCAGGCCGGGGCACCTTCCTGCCAGGCTCCCAGGTGATGCTGATGCTGCCCCAGGGGCCGCGTGTGAGCACCGCTGCTCTAAGGCACGAGCCTAGAACCAGAACCGCCACGCTGCTCTCTGTAGCGACTGTGCCAGTGTGCACTCCCGACACGACTGTGGACCAGCATGCTGCTTCTGACTGACTTTCTAAGCAAGCAGTGGGTCTAGAAGTCCCTCCTGAGGACACTCACGTATCTGAAACGCAGCTGCCGTCTCTGAACTATTTAGTGCTGTAACCAAACTCTCCTCGTGTTCCAGAAAGTAGGGTTTAGACTGCCTTTCATTTATCAAACACAGATCATTTCTGGCAAAATTCAGACAACACATAAAAGACACAAACAGTATGACAAACTCCAAATTAAAAGTGTATTAGATGGCAAGGAAAGATAGGAATGATGTACATCCCAAAGTATAGTTTCTTCTCTGTTTTTTTTTTTTTTTTAAATTAATTGTGAATAACAATATTAGAAGACTTAACTATTTTATAAATCAGGCTTAAGAACCTGATTGAAGAAAGACTGAAGGTAGGAGGAGAAAGGGATGATAGAAGATGAGATGGTTGGATGGCATTACTGACTTGATGGACATGAGTTTGAGCAAGCTCCAAGAGTTGGTGATGGACAGGGAAGTCTGGTGTGCTGCAGTCCATGGGGTCACAAGGAGTCAGACATGACTGAGCAACTGAACTGAATTGTAAAACCTGAATTCTACCTTTTACCTTTTGTCCTTATTTTTTTTAATGGAATATTTATAACATACAAAGCTTCATATGGTATATAAGCTACTTAATTCCATACTGCCTCCTTCCTCATAATTATAAGGATTTAATGGCCCTGAATTAAGCCTTGGAGCACTTGGTTGAGTGTGGAATTACCGCAAACATCTGCAGAAAGTCAAAGCAGGGAGCAGCCCAGGAGCATGGTCTGGAGAGGAGAACTATCCCTAACAACACTCACTCACTGGTTTTTGGAGTTGACCAGCAACGTCTAAGTTATTCCAGTTGAGGAGATCTTCGATCAAAATACTGGTGCTAATAACTCCATATTTGATAAGCTGGAAAAGAAAATAAATGTGCATGAAAAAGAGCAAAATGCCATATGGACCCTTGTGCAAGTGCAAAATACAAAGAACTAAATTTCTGACCAGGGCAGAAGCTTGATTTCCAAAGCCACTCAAAAAACCGCCTACCTTGTAAAAACACACATCTCCATGAAATCTTTTGCAAAGGGTTAGTTTCCAAGACTGTCTGGCGCCTGAGGCATTCATGGTGCAATGACCACAGTTTTAACTCTGGCACTTGTGATGTCAGAGGCAGAATGGCTCTATAGGCTGTCTGGTCTTGGTCCTCAATGGACTGGAAATATCAATAAAAACACTGGTCCTGACAGACACGCGGCACAGTTCACGCTCCTCACGTGAGAAATAAGAAACCTGACGCTCAGAGAGAATAAACGATGTGCCTGAGGTGGCACCTGGCAGAGCAGAGCCAAACCAGGTCCCTGAATTTCAGTCTGGGCTCCAGTGTTGTTTAATCGCAGAGAATGAGAAATTTTCCACAAAGTTTTCACTGACATCCTTTACATGGTGAACTTCTCTTTCACAGTTGACTGTTTCAAACACCTCTGTAATTAGAAAGCAACATGCAAACATAAAACCTCTTTATCAGCTCTGAACACATGGAACTATGGTCAAGCTCATTTCAGTAGTAATTTGCACAAAACCCTGAATGCAGGTGTTTCCGGTTACAAAATCCCATTTGCTTCAGCAGATATCTTCAGACTCACTTCACTGAACTTCAGTATCCAAGCAGCCTTCACAGGCTGCAAATATCTAAAAAGTAGCTAAAGAATTTCAATTAAAAAGTACAGTCCCTTTGGCACACAGTTATGCCCAAACATTTGGTTACTGGAGCCTGTATTACGTTTGAAACTATTAATTAGAGGTTGGCTCAACATAACATTAATACTGGAGAAAGCATAGAGCTCCGAGCTCCATGACTAGCGCGGATGTGCGGGGCTGGGCTGAGTGACCACCTCCCCTCCACTCCGGCCACTGCACCATAGAGCCCTTCTTGCTGCAGGCGCCTAATAGCTGGGAGGCAGGACCGGACGGCAACCAGAAAAGTAAACTCGCGGCCCAAAGGCGATGCAGACATCACCATCAACCACAGCACTCATCCATGCCTCTCTCAGATAGGCCTGCAAAATCCTTCTCAAGTTGGTACTCCAGCCGCCTGCCTTTCAAAGTGTGGTCCAACGCCCAGCAGCATCAGCGTCACAGACCAAGTGAATCAGAATCTGTGTTCCAACAAGATCCTCAAGTGACTCGTCTGCCCAGGGAAGAGTGACGGCCCTGAGCTGTCGGGAGCCTGGCACAGTGTGGGCACAGCAGTCACCCTCTGCCTGGCCGACTCTAGGAGGCCCGACTCAGCTCCCACTGGTCCTCTCACACTGGGGTCATGCCGGGTTCCTGCACGTCCTCTTAGAGCCTGGACTCCTCATCGGAATGACCACTGGGCAGGGTTCCCGCAGTCAGACAATCCTCCGCCGGGATCCGAGGTGCTCATCTGCCCTCCAACACCTGTCATCAAATTCCACCCAACCGATGGCACCAAGGGGTTCCTCCCACTGGGCACCACGGGCTTCCAACTACCTACGATCCCCTCTTCACTTCCAACTTCTCCCTCGGAGTGTGTGCCTCTCTGTACAGATAAGATTAATTTCCACCTTGATCCACAATGGGTCTGCCCATCCCTCCCACTGACCAAACCAGTGGTTCTCAAGGTGTGTTCTAGACAGGCAGCATCAGCATCATTTGAAAGCCTGTTAGAAATGCAAATCCAGGGGCAGGAGAAGGTGGGAAAAACTGAGAAGCACTGAAATATACACCACATGCACAAGAGACAGCGAGTGGGGCGTGGCTGCACAACACAGGGAGCGCGCCTGATGCTTGGGCAACGGCTTGAGGGGGGGATGGGGTGGGCGGTATGTTCAAGATGGAGGGGACATATGTGTACCCATGGCTAATCCATGCTGATGTATGGCAGAAACCAACACAGTAGTGTAAAGCAATTACCCTCCAATTAAAAAAAAAAAAAAAATGTAAATCCCTGTGGCTAAGAGGGTAAACCTTAAAAGTTCTCATCACCAGAAAAAGAAAACCGACCATGTATGGTGATGGGTGTTAACTAGACTTGCCGTGGTAATCGACCCACAGTAAGATCAGTCATCACGCCACACACCTACAACCAGCACAGCGTTACAGGACGAGTGCCTCTCAGTGTGTGGAAACTGCAAGTCCTCAAACCTCATCCCAGACCTTCTGATTCAGCAACTCTGGGGGTGGGGCCCACCGTCTGTGTGCCCGACAGGCGCTTGGGTGCTGTTGAGGCACTAAAACTGGACACCAAGAAACATTTGCTGTTGCCATTCGGTCACTAAGCCGTGTCCGACTCCTTGTGATCCTACGGACTGCAGCACATCAGGCTTCCCCATCCTTTACTATCTCCTGAAATTTGATTCCAGAGTCAAACTCATGTTCATCGAGTCGGTGATGCGGTCTAAACATCTCATCCTCTGCCGCCCCCTATCTTTCCCAGCCAAAAAACATTTGGCCAAAGGCAACAAATAAAACAGTCACATTCATCACCTTCATCTGGCAAAAGTGTGGACAGTTTCTGACTGTAAGAACACACATATTTAGCTGGGATTCTAAGAATAAAGGTTAATAGCCACCAAAGTTAAGACAGAGGCCCGAAGTCACTCACCCTCCCGTCACACATGATCACCGGTGCTGTGGTTATCCTGGACAGCAGTGATAATCCTTGGTCCCAATACTTTCTTTAAGTCGCTCAGTCGTGTCCGACTCTTTGTGACCCCCTGGGCTATACAGTCCATGGAATTCTCCAGGCCAGAATACTGGTGTGGGTAGCCTTTCCCTTGTCCAGGGGATTTTCTGAACCCAGGTCTCCCGCATTGCAGGCAGATTCTTTACCATCTGAGCCACAAGGGAAGCCCAAGAATATTGAAGTGGGTAGCCTATCCCTTCTCCAGGGGATCTTCCTGACCCAGGAATCGAACTGGGGTCTCCTGCATTGCAGGCAGATTCTTTACCAGCCCAATACTTAAAGAGTAATGGTTCCAATTTTTCTTCAGGTTCTTTGAATGCCGTGCAACAGGGTCTCAACATATGTGAACACGAAGTTCAACATGACATTCTGGGAGGTAAAGAAAAGAGGATTTTTAGTTTTAACTCCTAGAAAGACAGCGAGACAGAGTTGAAAGCTCTAAGACTCAACGTTGTTGTGATTAACAGCAGACTCGGCGTCAGAAACTTAAGCAAACCTCTGGAACCAGGTCGAGCTTCGTTTTTGTCAACTCATACAACAGTAATGCTGACTGAAGTAATGTTCCAACCCTCTTTTAAATACTTTCTGTATTATATATACAGTAACTCTTTTTATTTTCAAAACAATCCTACAAGGTAGATTCATTATCCCATTTCTACAGGAAAGGAAACCATGGCACAGAGTAAGTTCCCTGCCCAAAGACACACGGTTAATGAATGACAGACACAGTCTGGTTTCAAATTCTGGGCTAGACCACTTTGCTACACTATCTTCCATTTAAATCTAGTTAAATGTGCTCCACTTTTCTTTCAGATCAGATAACACCATGTAGACAAGCTCTATAAAGCATTACACAAAGGGAAGTAAGTTATTTTAACTTCATCCATTAGCCAACCTCTCCCTGATCATCTATGATGAGCTCTGATGGGTCCTGACATAAAGAACTCAATTGGGGAGTAAAGACAGATCATTAGTGAAACGACTTGCTAAGGGAATTTCACTCAGAACGGGGTCACAGAGGAAGGAGGAATTTTCTTATGAGACGACACTTTTCAAGACTCTGGTAAGTCTGTCTTCAAGAATGCACAACAGTTAAGCAGATGTGGTGAAGTGTTAGGCAAGGCCTGAGGAAGGGGGTCGGGGGAGTCCTGTTGGATGAAAACGCTCTTGTGGAGGAGACGAGAGCTGGGCATGTTCTGGGTGCTGCGTCTAGGTCGGTAGGGCTGGATGGGATGCAGGTATAGAGTGGTGGGAGATGGACCAAAGAAGGAGACTGGCTGCCGGGGTAAGAAACGCTCCTGCAGCAGAAAGGGACAGCGGACTAAAGGATGCACCACCACACACGAGGCTGCCTGCCAGTAACCAGGGCACCGAGGCACGGACCCATCTGGGACAGACTCAGGTGCTGGAATCTGCTTGTGAACTTGCAGGGGACGAGGGTGAGGGAAAAGGAAAGACCTTTTCTTGGAGGGAATTCCAGGTCTGCTCAAAGGAAAATCTTCACGGGAAAACAAAGAGGTGACTATAGAATCAGGATGCTCTGAGTTTCCTACAAACTAGTGGTGACAGTTAAGAATTTGAGTGGACATGTTTTAAAATTTTTTCATGTTAATGTATGTTGGAAAAGAAAACCTATTATAATCTATAATTTCCTGTGTGCCCCAAATGTATCATTTCCCGTATGTTGTCAATTTAAAGAAAAGTTCACTTCAGTTTTGTTGCTCAGTTGTGTCCGACTCTTTGCGACCCCATGAATTGCAGCACACCAGGCCTCCCCATCCATCATCAACTCCCAGAATTCACCCAAACTCATGTCCATCAAGTCAGTGATGCCAGCCAGCATCTCATCCTGTCGTCCCCTTCTCCTCCTGCCCCCAATCCCTCCCAGCATCAGAGTCTTTTCCAATGAGTCAAGTCTTCGCATGAGGTGGCCAAAGTATTGGAGTTTCAGCCTCAGCATCAGTCCTTCCAATGAACACCCAGGACTGATTTCCTTTAGGATGGACTGGTTGGATCTCCTTGCAGTCCAAGGGACTCTCAAGAGTATTCTTCAGCACCACAGTTCAAAAGCATCAGTTCTTCGGCGCTCAGCTGTTTTCACAGTCCAACTCTCACATCCATACATGACCACTGGAAAAACCATAGCCTTGACTAGATGGACCTTTGTTGGCAAAGTAATATCTCTTCTTTTTAATATGCTTATCTAGGTTGGTCAAGGAGAAGGCAACCCACTCCAGTACTCTCGCCTGGAAGAGTTGGACACGACTGAGCGACTTCACTTTAACTTTTCTTTTCATGCATTGGAGAAGGAAATGGCAACCCACTCCAGTGTTCTTGCCTATAGAATCCCAGGGACGGGGGAGCCTGGTGGGCTGCCGTCTATGGGGTCGCACAGAGTCGGACACGACTGAAGCGACTTAGCAACAGCAGCAACAGGTTGGTTATAACTTTCCTTCCAAGGAGTAAGTGTCTTTTAATTTCATGGCTGCAATCACCATCTGCAGTGATTTTGGAGCCCCCCCCAAAATAAAGTCTGACACTGTTTCCACTGTTTCCCCATCTATTTCCCATGAAGTGATGGGACCAGATGCCATGATCTTCGTTTTCTGAATGTTGAGCTTTAAGCCAACTTTTTCACCCTCCTCTTTCACTTTCATCAAGAGGCTTTTTAGTTTCTCTTCACTTTCTGCCATAAGGGTGGTGTCATCTGCATATCGGAGGTTACTGATATTTCTCCTGGCAATCTTGATTCCAGCTTGTGCTTCCTCCAACCCAGCATTTCTCATGATGTATTCTGCATAGAAGTTAAATAAGCAGGGTGACAATATACAGCCTTGATGTACTCCTTTTCCTATTTGGAACCAGTATGTTGTTCTATGTACTCCTTAAATTAGGGGGCTTCCCAGGTGGCTCAGTGGTCAAGATCTGCCTGCCAATGCAGGAGACGCGGAAATTAGGGTTTAATCTTTAGGTCAGGAAGATCCCCTGGAGGAAGAAATGGCAACCCACTCCAGTATTCTTGCCTGGAGAATTCCATGAACAGAGGAGCCAGGTGGGTTACAGTCCATGGGGTTGAAAAGAGCTGAAAAAGACTGAGCAACTGAGCACAGTAAAATACAAAATAAGCACATTACTTAAATACTAGTATAGGTGGGAACCAGGAAATTCAAGGCATGGTATAGATGGCCTCACCAGGAAGTGAAAAGGCAAAAATTAACGGAAAGGTTACAGTCAGGTGTCCAAAGCCAAGAGGCCCTAGAGCAGACAGCACATGACCATTTCCTTTATTAAAAAAAAAAAAAAAACCCAGTCCAGAAACAGGAGCTGCACGTACAGAAAACACCTCTATCTAGACTCCTGCTCCTTTTACCTTAATAATTCAGCAAGAGCTCAAAAGCCTTGTTGAAGTCAATCAAAAGCCTCACTAAACAGAAAATATATGTCTGCCATCTTTGATGTCTTAAATTTTGACTCCACCTTGGAAGCAAACTTGTTTTCCCCCATTTGCAGGAAAAAAAAAAAAAAAAAATCTGCAATCACAAGGAAAACTGTACCCTCACTGCTGTTATACTCAGCCAATTCTGAAGAGTAACAATGCCTTGCCCTAAACAGACTTGGTAAATGTCCTAGGTCAGAGCAAATATACTGCTCACCCACTAACTCTCCCTGTTAGTTCAATCAGTTCAATCACTCAGTCAAGTCCAACTCTTTGCGACCCCATGGACTGCAGCATGCCAGGCTTCCTTGTCCATCACCAACTCCTGTAGCTTGCTCAAACTCATGTCCATTGAGTCAGTGATGCCATCCAACCATCTCATCCTCTGTCGTCCCCTTCTCCTCCCACCTTCAATCTTTCCCAGCATCAGGGTCTTTTCCAATGAGTCAGTTCTTCACATCAGATGGCCAAAGTTTTGGAGCTTCAGCATTAGCCCTTCCAATGAATATTTAGGATTGATTTTCTTTAGGATTGACTGGTTGGATCTCCTTGCAGTCCAAGGGACTCTCAAGAGTCTTCTCCAACACCAAAGTTCAAAAGCATCAATTCTTCGGTGCTCAGCTTTCTTTATAGTCCAACTCTTACATCCACACGACTACTGGAAAAACCACAGCTTTGACTAGACAGACCTTTGTTGGCAAAGTAATGTCTGTGCTTTTTAATATACTGTCTAGGCTGGTCATAGCTTTTCTTCCAAGGAGCAAGTGTCTTAATTTCATGGCTGCAGTCATCATCTGCAGTGATTTCAGAACCCAAGAAAGTAAAGCCTGTCCCTCTTTGTATTGTTTCTCCATCAATTTGCCATGAAGTGATGGGACTGAATGCCATGATCTTCCTTTTTTGAAAGCTGAGTTTTAAGCCAGCTTTTCACCCTCCTCTTTCACCTTCAAGAGGCTCTTTAGTTCCTCTTTGCCTTCTGCCATAAGGGTGGCGTCATCTGCATATCTGAGGTTATTGATATTTCTCCCAGCAATCTTGATTCCAGCTTGTGCTTCATCCTGCCTGGCATTTCACATGATGTACTCTGCATATAAGTTAAGTAAGCAGAGTGACAATATACAGCCTAGATGTACTCCTTTCCCAATTTTGAATCAGTTCGTTGTTCCATGTTTGATTCTAACTGTTGCTTCTTGACTTGCATACAGGTTTCAGATTTAGTGCAAGTGCAAAGTTGCTCAGTCGTGTCAGATTCTTTGTGACCCACCATGGACTGTAGCCTGTCAGGCTCCTCTGTCCATGGAACTCCCCAGGCCAGGATACTGGAATGGGTACCTGTTCCCTTCTCCAAGGGATCCCAACCCAGAGATTGAACCGAAGACTCTGGCATTGCAGGCTATTTTTTTACAGTCTGAGCCACCAGGGAAGCCCAAGAATACTGGAGTGGGAAGCCTAGCCCTTCTCCAGTGGATCTCCCGGAGCCAGGAATCAAACCGGGGTCTCCTGCATTGCAGACGGATTCTTGACCAGCTGAGCTACCAGGGAAGCCCTTGTTATTTGTTAAAGTCACTGCAAATACTCTAACTCTACCATCCGTCCACCAGATTCCCAAAGTCAGGAGAACCACTTTGTATTTTCTCCTACAGCCAGAGATGTAACCCTCAAGCTTGGCTGCGAGATAGAATCACCTGGGACAGGGAAGTTTTTTAAATTCCTAAAGCCTGGGCTCATCCCAGACTAAATCTGAATCTCCGCAACTGGAACCCAGATTATCAGTATTTTTTTTTTTTTTTTTAAGCTTTCCAGAATACTCGAGAACACTGAACGAGGACCTGGCCAAGTTTTTTTTTTTTTTTTTTCCCGTCTTGTCCCGGCACCAGCTCTTCCCTCCACATAATTGCATCTCCCGCTCTTAGATCCAAGCGGACTCCCACGTGTCCTTCGAAGCGCAGCTCAGGCTGCCGCTCTGCTAAGAGCCCTTTCGTGGAGTTTGTATCAGGACTTTGCGAGTTGATACGGGGATGCACAGAGCGGCCCGGCAGCTCCAGGGCTCGGGAGGGACGGAAGGCAAAGGCACCTCCCGGGCTCACCTTCTGGTCTGAGCTGGGCCCCGCCTGGCGGTACACCCCCGAGCCGTAGGCGAAAGCCAGGCTCAGCTCCTCGGGGAAGTGAGACAGGATCTTGCGGAAGGCCACCCCCGAGCTCTGCAGCGCCTGCAGCGCCATGGGGCCGGGGTCACCCAGGGCCCCCCGGAGGAGAGCGGGCGGGACCGGGAACCCGCTCCGGGTGCGAGATGGAAGCTGGGGACCCGCCCGGACGGAAGAATGCTGGGGCCGGGGGTCGAGGAGAGGAGGGCTCGCAAGGACTCGGGGCGGCAGGTCAGTCAGACACGAAGTCTGTCAGACATGAATTCAGTCAATCACTCAGGCGGGACGAACCCGGGACACAACCCAGGGGGCGATGTCTGGCCGTTTGGGCGGCCACGCGGGCCACGCCCCCTGCGCGCACAAGAGCTCCGAAGGCGCAAGAGCAAGAGCAGGCGCCCTCCCGCGAATGGGGACGCCAGGCCTCTGCAGAGCTGCCTGGTGGTCGGAGGAGCGCGTTGCAGGCTGGCTGCCTGGGATTATGACTTGGACACTGGAGCGGGAGAGTGACTGCTGATTGAACTGCCTTTGAGCCTTAAAAGTCCTTGCTTGTTCTCGCCTCAGACCTCATTTTCATAAATGACTATGAAATCACGTGTGTAGTATTGCAAGAGATCTTTTGGATGAGGTGAAATTCACATAACATAAAACTGTACACTGTACAATTTAGTGTATTTATTGCATTCACAATATTATGCAACCATTGTTTCTATTCAGCTCTGAAACTGCATAAGATTTTGAAGCTTTAGGGAAACACAAGTAAGGTTAAAATCACCTCAAATCCCATCATCCAGAGACTATCACTATTAAGATTTGGCTGTGCTTTCTTCCCATTAAAATCGTCTCCAAATTCTATGCCGGGTAAGAAAGTGCTTCAAAAGTGGTAAAACAAACAAACAAACAAAAAACCCGCACCAAGGTTCTCTAATATTTGTATTTAATATTAAGAGTAAGGAAGAGTTTTTCCCCCTTGCCTTATGAATTGAGCTCACCAAGATCAGATCAGATCAGATCAGTGGCTCAGTCGTGTCCGACTCTTTGCGACCCCATGAATCACAGCACGCCAGGCCTCCCTGTCCATCACCAACTCCCAGAGGTCACTCAGACTCACATCCATCAAGTCAGTGATGCCAGCCAGCCATCTCATCCTCTGTCTTCCCCTTCTCCTCCTACCCTCAATCCCTCCCAGCATCAGAGTCTTCTCCAATGAGTCAACTCTTGGCTTGAGGTGGCCAAAGTACTGGAGTTTCAGCTTTAGCATCACTCCTTCCAAAGAAATCCCAGGGCTGATCTCCTTCAGAATGGACTGGTTGGATCTCCTTGCAGTCCAAGGGACTCTCAAGAGTCTTCTCCAACACCACAGTTCAAAAGCATCAATTCTTTGGCGCTCAGCCTTCTTCACATTCCAGCTCTCACATCCATACATGACCACTGGAAAAACCATAGCCTGACTAGACGAACCTTTGTTGGCAAAGTAATGTCTCTGCTTTTGAATATGTGATCTAGGTTGGTCATAACTTTCCTTCCAAGGAGTAAGCATCTTTTAATTTCATGGCTGCAATCACCATCTGCAATGATTTTGGAGCCCAGAAAAATAAAGTCTGACACTGTATCCCCATCTATTTGCCATGAAGTGATGGGACTGGATGCCATGATCTTCATTTTCTGAATGTTGAGCTTTAAGCCAACTTTTTCACTCTCCACTTTCACTTTCATCAAGAGGCTTTTGAGTTCCTCTTCACTTTCTGCCATAAGGGTGGTGTCATCTGCATATCGGAGGTTATTGATGTTTCTCCCAGCAATCTTGATTCGAGCTTGTGTTTCTTCCAGTCCAGCGTTTCTCATGATGTACTCTGCATATAAGTTAAATAAACAGGGTGACAATATACAAGTAGGGAAAACCACTAGACCATTCAGGTATGACCTAAATCAAATCCCTTATGATTATACAGTGGAAGTGAGAAATAGATTTAAGGGCCTAGATCTGATAGATAGAGTGCCTGATGAACTATGGAATGAGGGTCGTGACATTGTACAGGAGACAGGGATCAAGACCATCCCCGTGGAAAAGAAATGCAAAAAAGCAAAATGGCTGTCTGGGGAGGCCTTACAAATAGCTGTGAAAAGAAGAGAAGTGAAAAGCAAAGGAGAAAAGGAAAGATATAAACATCTGAATGCAGAGTTCCAAAGAATAGCAAGAAGAGATAAGAAAGCCTTCTTCAGCAATCAATGCAAAGAAATAGAGGAAAACAACAGAATGAGAAAGACTACGATCTCTTCAAGAGAATCAGAGATACCAAAGGAATATTTCATGCAAAGATGGGCTTGATAAAGGACAGAAATGGTATGGACCTAACAGAAGCAGAAGATATTAAGAAGAGGTAGCAAGAATACACAGAAGAACTGTACAAAAAAGAGCTTCATGACCCAGATAATCACGATGGTGTGATCACTCACCTAGAGCCAGACATACTGGAATGTGAAGTCAAATGGGCTTTAGAAAGCATCACTATGAACAAAACTAGTGGAGGTGATGGAATTCCAGTTGAGCTATTTCAAATCCTGAAAGATGATGCTGTGAAAGTGCTGCACTCAATATGCCAGCAAATTTGGAAAACTCAAGAGTGGCCACAGGACTGGAAAAGGTCAGTTTTCATTCCAATCCCAAAGAAAGGCACTGCCAAAGAATGCTCAAACTACCGCACAATTGCATTCATCTCACACGCTAGTAAAGTAATGCTCAAAATTCTCCAAGCCAGGCTTCAGCAATATGTGAACCGTGAACTTCCTGATGTTCAAGCTGGTTTTAGAAAAGGCAGAGGAACCAGAGATCAAATTGCCAACATCCGCTGGATCATGGAAAAAGCAAGAGAGTTCCAGAAAAACGTCTATTTCTGCTTTATTGACTCTGCCAAAGCCTTTGACTGTGTAGATCACAATAAACTGTGGAAAATTCTGAAAGAGATGGGAATACCAGACCACCTGATCTGCCTCTTGAGAAATTTGTATGCAGGTCAGGAAGCAACAGTTAGAACTGGACATGGAACAACAGACTGGTTCCAAATAGGAAAAGGAGTGCATCAAGGCTGTATATTGTCACCCTGTTTAGTTAACTTATATGCAGAGTACATCATGAGCTCACCAAGGGGCACATGAAATGCAGTTTCTGATGGAAATGGGATCCTAGGTAAGAGCTCACCTCTTCGTGAATAATTAAAGAAACTTGTGGGGCTTCCCTGGTGGCTCAGTTGTTAAAGAATCTGCCTGCCAACGCAAGAGACGCAGGAGATGTGGGTTTGAACCCTGGGTCAGGAAGATCCCCTGGAGGAGGAAATGGCAACCTACTCCAGCATTCTTGCTGAGAAAATTCCATGGACAGAGAAGCCTGGCGGGCTACAGTCCATGGGGTCTCAAAGAGTTGAACATGACGGAGCAACAGAAT
This sequence comes from Tragelaphus eurycerus, assembly GCA_935064755.1. Taxonomy (NCBI): domain Eukaryota; kingdom Metazoa; phylum Chordata; class Mammalia; order Artiodactyla; family Bovidae; genus Tragelaphus; species Tragelaphus eurycerus. Next base: position 75,439,004 of record CAKXYN010000001.1, on the reverse strand, counting down.
AACGCACACACACACACACACACACACACACACACACAAAACTTGCTCCGGGACACTGGGGCCTTTAGGATGTAGTCTGAATTCCTGGACAGGGACTTTTCAGATATGCTTCCCTTCTCCCCTGATAAGCCTGGCCTCTCAAGGATAACAGAAGTAGTAATCGCTAAATTTGGGTTTGGCTAAACGCCTTCGATGCATTTCACATGCATTTTTCATTGCGTTCCTTCTACAGCCTTGTGGGAGGAGGTGATGCCTTCATTTCGCAGATAAAGCAGCCAAGCATTCCAGAAAGCAAAGTGCTGGGTATCACGTCAGCCTCAGCAAACTGGAATGAAAATCCAACTCCATGTCTTCCAGTCCTACTCTGCCCTTGAAGGGCTTTGGGCAGGGACCGTCAGGCTCAAACGTCAGCCTGGACCGGGATGGAGGGAGACGGGCAGGGAGACCCCTTAGGAAGCAGTTACCAGAGCTCCACAGTGCATTAATTGCCTGGCCTGGGGTGACAGAAGCAAGAATAGGGAGAATTCAATTAGGAAAAAGGTGGACCGAACAGGGCTGCCGCCTTGCAGGGACTCGGGGGATGGAGGAGACGGAGGAGCAAACCCGGACCAGACTGTGCAGGGGCGAGGCTGGGTGCCAGGGGCCCTGCAGGACCGAAGGAGGAGCCCCCGTCAGTTCCACCTGCTCAACAGAGACAGCGGAGACCGTTGGTGATGGCGCATGAGCCGGGTCCAGCAGGATGGGTAGGCGTTCATCCGAAGACGACGGGAGGGAGACTCTACCAAGGAAGGACCCACAGGATGATAATCGCTGACGCTCCTTTCTGTTCTATTCTCGAGCTCTCCCACCTGCTTTCCTCTTCATTCCAAAGACCCCTGGGGCAGGTTCCCTTAGACCAGCCTTGTTCACAAAAGGAGGCAGGCCACCTGAGAGGAGAAGCAAATCTCCCCAAGCCCCGCAGTGAGGGCTTTCATTTTAAAATGAAAGCATACAAGATAAAAGCATGCAATAGATACTTTTTTTGTAATTTGCTTTTTTTTTTCCTTTAAAACATCAGTGACAACTTTTCATGTCAGAATATCTCATTCCATTTATTAGCAAAATTTTCTAAAATATGGATATGCCAGCATTATTTAAACATATGATGATGGAAATAGATTATTTCTATATTTTTGTACAAACTACACTACAGTGAACATTCTTGTACACAGACCTTGGATATGTGTTGCTATGCTATGCTATGCTAAGTCACTTCAGTCGTGTCCGACTCTGTGTGACCCCATAGACGGCAGCCTATTAGGCTCCCCGATCCCTGGGATTCTCCAGGCAAGAACACTGGAGTGGGTTGCCATTTCCTTCTCCAATGCATGAAAGTGAAAAGAGAAAGTGAAGTCGCTCAGTCGTGTCCAACTCTTAGCGACCACATGGACTGCAGCCTACCAGGCTCCTCCATCCATGGGATTTTCCGGGCAAGAGTACTGGAGTGGGGTGCCATTGCCTTTTGTTAAGTCTTTCTAAAAAGTAGATTTTGAGAAGGGAACTTGCCGGGTCAAAGTGTCAAGACATTAACAAGTCCCCTCCAAAAAACTGGACCAATTCACACTCCCACCAAACAGGCTTCAGCTCTGGATATAAATAAAGATTCTGCAGTGTTGCTGCATTTTTCTCCCTTGTGGGCTTTCACACATAATTATCAGTAATTTTCATTTTCATAAACACTTTCCTTCCTGATAATGCAAAATCACCAGCTGGAAAGTTCCATCACGTTCCTGTGTGCATGTCGCCTCTCTCCAGAAAGAGGCAGAAGCAATGGAGCCAAAACACCTTCATTTTCCTTCAGCAGAAATCTCCCTCCTCCTAGCAGCTCATCCACTTCTCTTTAGACTGTGGCTTGCTAAGTTAGAAGCTATTAAAAAGCCCTAGTGTTCTATACAATCGCTTTAGGGTTCTATTGGAACTCTTATACCAAGGAAATAAAAGCATTAGAGAGCCATTTAAAAATACAGATAAATGCCACTTGATTTGCCTGAATGTTGGGCCTCTTTTTCTGATTCATTCGTCTGTTGGCTTTGTACTCCTTAACAATGACCTTGTCAGGCTAGATTTCACCAGGAGGATGTTCGCCTATTTCATTTTGTAAAAAGCCCTGTGAAATCTCTATAACTTTTATGCCTTGATTTTCCTTATAATCAGCGTTTAAGTCAAGGACATAAAATGTTTGGGAAAAGAAAATCCGAGTTCTGTGATCCTTATAATTCACCCTCTTTTCAGCTGATCTACTGGTGGAACTGGAGGAGAAGGGTCTTGATGACTGTGTCCTCAGAGGTGGTCATCCTGCCACGTCCATCCCTGCTCAGCTGACTGACGTGTCCTAAGCGGGCCTGACTAACAGCATCTTTAGTGCATCTTTAGCCCCTGATCAGAGGTGCTGAGGTACCACCTGGGCCCCAGAAGTTAAGAGCTGTGTGGCCTTGAGCCAGGCAGCTGAGCTCTCTGTACCTTCGTTTCCTCATCTGTAGAATGGGCATATGGATAAGGCCCACCTTATAGGATTGTTGGGATGGCCAACGAAACAGTATCCCGGAAGTACAGAGAATGGTGTCTGCCACTGAACAAGCACTCAGTAATGTTCTGCATTGTACTGAATTCTTAAGAGACGAAGTACAAGAGGAATTAAGAAGCATAATTATACCTAATATCTTTATGGCACTTAGCATTTCAAGCAAAGAACTTTTCCAGACATAGCTTTATTTAAGTCTTAAAAGAAATCCCGGGAAATGAGTGGTTACTAGTCCAATTTTACAGATGGATAAACTGCTGTGCAGAAAAATGATTTGCTTGAAGTTGCAGGACTAATGCCAGTCCCTGTGGATACAGTGCCAAGGCTAACTCTTTTCATCTTGTACCATAAAAAGAACACAAACCATTTATTTTCCCAAGGGATTCATTCATTCATTCTCCCATTGAAATCTTTCTCTTCCTTTACCTTCAGCTCAAATATCATCCCCTTCTGATCAGAAGTAATTGTTCTGTCCTCTGTGCTCTTATATAACACTTTACTCTTAGAGCTTTAAGCTTGTAGCTCTCCAGCCCTGGTATTAAATTTCAAATGTGTCTATCAAAAACAGTTACAAAAGCCTTGGGGACTCTGGTGTCCGGTCCCTGCGGACGGGACCAGGATCTCCCAATCCAGGTGCACCCTCCTGAAGGTTCCATAAAACCTCCTGCATCCAGAGACCGGTGCACCCTCTGGGCTGGAAGAGTTTGAAAAAGTCACCTGTTGTGCAACTCTCACGCTGGTGGGATTCCCCGCTACAGCCTCCTTGCACAGAGCCATCGCCCCACCTAGGAACCACAGCGTCCTCAGCAGAGCGGTCTGCCAGGGCTTGGCATGGGTCTTAAGGGTGAATGGTAAGGGAAAAGAATTTCTGAGCCATAAACCTTGAAGTGTTTCTTCTAGCACATTCCCCTGGAATCAACAACCTAGGAGCACGACTTTATTTAGATCTCTGATTGGGGGACTGAGTAACCTGAGTGGGGCATGAAGCAGTGCTCTTGCCTTGTGGACATGTCGTGTAACAATGACTTGGAAACTGGTGGTAAGAACTGATGCTGAAGCTGAAGCTCCAATACTTTGGCTGTCTGATGCAAAGAGCTGACTCAGTGGAAAAGACCCTGAGGCTGGGAAAAATTGTGGGCAAGAGGAGAAGGGGACAACAGAGGATGAGATGGTTGTTTGGCCTCCCTGACTCAGAGGACATGAGTTTCAGCAAACTCACTGAGTCCTTCCCAGTGAAGGACTGGGAAGCCTGGGGTGCTGCAGTTCATGGGGTCAGAAAGAGTCAGACACAACTGAGGACTGAACAACAAAAGTGAGTAGGCACGAAGGGACCTGAAGCTGGTGAGGAGTGACCTCACAGGACTGAGTGACTCAGAACACACACAGGCACACGTATACCCCCTCCCTTTTGAGCCTCCCTCCCACCCACCCCCATCCCACCCCACTCCAATAATCTTAATGGCAGTTTTCATTTATTTAATAAATGCCAGACCCTGCGCTAGGCATTTGATATACAGTATCTTATTTAACCTAAAGCATGCAATGTTCTGTGTTTACAATGATTAAATAACTTCCAACCGTCTCGCCACTAAGGACGTATTTTTATGAGTTTCTTGTGATGAATTCATTCAACACATATTTTATGAGGATGTGTGTGTTTGGGTGTGTGTGCACCAAGTACTGCCTGGATCTTGGGTTTATAAAAGCTAAAAGAAGACACAAGGTCTCTGTCATCTTAAAATGTATCAATACTATAGTTAACCCCTTGTGGCAACTTGAAATAAGTTCTATCACAACTACATTTATAAACTGTGACTCTATTTCTTTATCTGTAGAACCCCTGGTGTAAGAGTATGGCCACACGATTAGCTATTCAGTAAAGGAATTCTGGGGCTTCCCTGGTGGCTCAGACAGGAAAAATTCTCCTGCAAGGCAGGAGACTCAGATTCCGTCTCTGAGTCAGAAACATCCCTGGAGAAGGGAATGGTAACCCACTCTAGTATGCTTGCCTGGGGTATCCCTTAAAAGCCTGGCAACCTACAGTCCATGGGGTCACAAAGAGTCAGACACGACAGAGTGATTACGCACACACACAGGCTTCAGAAAACAAAAACACACACTCAGTAATTTTCCAAAGGAAAGAGTTGAGGAGAAAGGAAGATTTGAGTTGTTTTCTCTTTGAATCTCCTATGCCTTAGGAAGCAAAGCAGAGAGCCTAACTTTTCATAATGTCAAAGACAAAAACCCACATGATCCCAGGTTATCAGTCACTCCTGATTAAACCTTCAGGAGACTCTTAGGAGTTGGGGCGGCAACCAAAGAGCAATGAGTCTTGATTTTCAGCAATAGAAGGACTAAACCCCATAAATAAGGTTTTGCTTGGAAGCTAGGTAAGACGTGAATTGGTTAGAGGCGAGCAGAGCAGATGGGAGATGACAAGTATAATGAAAGATGAGAACTCTTTCATTGGCCAGCAGACACGGAGACCAAGCTCTGTAGCCATCTATCCATCCATCAACCCATTCATTATCCATCTCTCCATTCATCAGTTCAACAATTACCACCCAGGCACATGTGTTACACACTTGAGTGAACAGAAAGAGTCCTCTTCAAGGAGGTCTCAGGTGGCGCTTCCAGGTACAGATGTATAGGGTGTACACTGCATAACTTCAGGGGCCACTCTTTACATCCTGGTCTCTTGTGAGTTGTGCAGTGTATAACCTGGGCAGCTATGCCACAGTCTAGAGAGGAAGACAAACAAGTAAACGGACCGTATGGCACCGTAGTTGAGGTAAGCAGGGAGGGAGACTGTGGGAGCGGAGAGCAGGGGTATGTAAGTCATTGGCCACAGAGGTGGATTTCACACAAGGCTTCCTGGAGAGAGTGGGGCCAAAACCGAGCCCTGGGACTTCCCTGCTGGTCCAGTGGCTGAGACCCCACCATCCCAGTGTAGGGGGCCTGGGTTCCATCCCTGGTCAGGGATCGCTAGATCTCATAGGCTGCAACTAAAGATCCCGTGTGCCACAACTGAGATCAGCCGCAGCCAACTAACTAAATAAATAAAAATAAAAAATAAACTCAGCCTTGTGGGAAAATGGGAATTAACCAGGGAAAGATGTGGGAGAAAATGGCCCAAGTAGAGGGAAGAGCATTTGAAGAACCCTGGAGGCAAGAAAAAGCTTGATACATTCAGGGATCTATGAGGAGTTTATGTGGTTGGAATGAGGAACGGGGAGAGGGCAAGGAATATGGAAGATGAGTTTAGAGAGGTTGGCAGGGGCCACATCCCAGGGGTTCTTGTAGGGCCGGCCAAGATGCATGGACTTTATCCTGAGACCAGTGAGGACCAGTTGAAGGAGGGCGTGACATGGTCAGAGTTGCTCTTTAGAATAATCATTCTGGCTGCCGTGTGGAAGGTGGGTTGGACGGGGACCAGACAGGAAGCATGGAGGTTAGCAGGGGGCTTGGACATCATCCAGGATGAGAGCGCCCAAGGTAAGGTTGTGGAAGAAGAGAGTGGGGGGTGAAATGAGACAGGAGGTAGCACTGTCAGGATCTGGTGGCTGGTTAGAAAACAGAGAGGCTAGCAGTAGAGAGACTGGGGCCATTACTGAGCTGAACAGGGGTGTGAGGATTGTGGGGACACCGTGAGTTGAGTCTGAGGTGCCTGTGGGACCCATGGGTGTTGACGAAGGTAGCATATACTCTGATGCTTGGGAGGGTGATGGAGGCATCCTTAAACCGCACAGTCCTTGCAGGTGATCGTCTAGGACCTTACGAGGAAGGAGAGGAAAAGAAGAGCTAGACTAGAACTCCAAGAAGCACTGAATCTAAGAGACACACTGCGATCCGGGACGGGAGACTGAGGACAGCGACCCCGTTTTCTTCTTCCTGTGCCTCGTGGGTTTCCAAGTTTGGCTTTAGCTACAGTACAGTGGGGTTGGGTGACCCATGAGCTCTTAAAATATTCATCACTGCACCCAACGACTGGCATGGAGCCTAGAAAATAGAAGGCTTCATCTGATGTGGGTTGGAAAAAAAAATGATTGAATGAATAAATTAAGAAGTGTAACTATAAAGAAGACTTTCAAGGCAATATACCAATATTTATATATAACAAATATATCCCAAATCCTGTTGTTCCCTGCAAAGTGATCTCCTTAATGAATAATTACCTCCATGGAGGCAAAGGCTTTTAAATTATACCAACAAAGGGAGTTCCCCAGCGGCGTAGTGGTTAGGATTCAGAGCTGGCACTGCCATGTGGCCAGGGTGAAATTCCTGATCAAGAACAGAGATCTTATAAACCGCGTGGCATGGCCAAAGTATGTAGAAAAAAAGGGTATCCCAGAAAGAAAGATAACACATAGAAGAAGATCTATACATTTGACTAAATTAAAGTAAAAAAAGTGACTTAAAAAATCATTCAAGATTGAAACAGTGACAAATTAGGGGAAATGACAAGACACACAAAGAGTTGGCTTCCTTACTATGTAAGCACTCCTTACAAAAAAGAAAAAGCGAAATATTTCAGTGTGAAAAATAAGCCAAAGTTATAAATAGGCAACACACAAAAGAACAAATGCGATAAACCTATTAAAAAATTTCATCTTATTAATAATTCAAACATTCCTCTTAAAATAACATCTTCACTAATCAACTTGGCAGTGAATTTTGAAAGTTTTAAACATATACATACTCTTTGATCCAGAGGTTCTATGTCTAAAAATTTGTATTGAGGAAAAAAATCAGAGATGTGCAAAAAATAGATATATAGGAGAACATTCAGAGAAGGCAAGGGCACCCCACTCCAGTACTCTTGCCTGGAAAATCCCATGGATGGAGGAGCCTGGAAGGCTGCAGTCCATGGGGTCGCTAAAAGTCGGACACGACTGAGCGATTTCACTTTCACTTTTCACTTTCATGCATTGGAGAAGGAAATGGCAGCCCACTCCAGTGTTCTTGCCTAGAGAATCCCAGGGACGGGGAGCCTGGTGGGCTGCCGCCTATGGGGTCGCACAGAGTCAGACTCGACTGAAGTGACTTAGCAGCAGCAGTAGCAGGAGAATATTATTGCATCATAATTTTATTAGCAACAAAATTGGGAACAACAAAGCAATAACAGGACACTACGAATAATTTGTGCTTTTGTTTTCAATCTTTTCTATTTTCTACTTTCTGCAGTAAAGATAAATGGCCTTTGCCATTCAGAAAACAAATAAACACTGCTTTTCTGAAAAAGTGAAAAAGAAGTCACCTTGACTACAAATATTCCTTTGGAAGGCTGCCACTGCTTAAAATCTGCCGGAGCCCCCTTGCTAGCAGTCTTAAAAGCTAATTTCTGAGATACATAGGAAATTGATCATGTTACTCTGTAGTCATCATTTCACTTTGGATCCATAAAAAAAAAAAGCCATGATTCAGTTTCACCACCCACCTAATTCATCTGCCTTTATATCAAATGACTTTAGGGTCTTGTAAAAAAAATCACTCTTCCAAAGTATGAAAATCTTCCCTTCTTGAAGAAATTGCAAAGGAATGTTGTTTAGACTTTTGGAATATATATATTTTAGAATATATATATATATATGCTTATCACGGAGCTTGGCATATGGAGCTCAATAAATAGTAGCAGTTGTTATCCCCATTTTCTTATTTGGTTTTATTTATTTCCGCAGTTGTCTAGGAGGCCAGATTGCTGAGGCCAGATGGGTGAATTCTCCAGCCAATGCTTTTGATAAAATACTGACTCATTTCATCATTTTTTTGGGGGGCGGGGGGCGGGGACGGTGGTGGTGGTGGACATTCTGTAGCCTCTCACCTTAAAATGTCAAGATTCCAGGACCCAGAGAAGCAAATTAATAACGTCAAATTAACTGCCTTAGCAACATCTGTGGACTGTGCGAATGGGCATCCTATTGACAGTTCCTCAATGTGTGTTAATATGTGGTCTTTGAGATAATGGGCTGGGTTTGGGGCTGAGCCTTGGTGTGCTCTCCACTGCCGCCTAGGGGCAGGGAGGGGACGTGCTGCCTCTCCTGCCTGGGGGTACTTTCTGGAGAAGATGAAGGATTGCATAGTGTCACCTCCAGAGAGAGCTCAAGCTTGTCTTCCTCCGACACGAACGCGGGGTCTGGATGAAGATGAGAAAGTAAATGGAATCAAAACCCAGACCTCGGAGTGCGACAGACCTCCTTCGTATCCACGCTCTGTCACTCACAGCTGCGTGACTTGGAGCGGTCTCTCTCCCTCTCTGAGTCTCGCCCTCTGTTACAATGGGGATATAATGATATTTCATAGGCATGTTTTGAACTGAGACAGCAAAAATAACCACTTAAAATGAGGTCTGATGCATCGCAGGTGCTCCACAGATGGTGTCTCCAGATTCAAAGCATGTGATTTGTACATACTGCCAGCGGGGTGTAAAGAGATCATTGAAAGAACTGGTTGTGCGAGAAAACCTCTTAGATTTTTTCTTTCCTTGAAATTTCAGGATTGCACTTCTCTCTTCTTTCTAGTGAATCCAGTGCTGGGCTTCCGCCCCTGCAGGCAAGCTCTGGCCCCTTGGAATGGAAGACCTGTCCATGTTGGAGAGAGCAGAAAAGAGCGGGTGGACTGAGGGAGTCAGGACAGCGGCTCTGCCCAGAGTCAGAAGATCCAGGATCAGAGTGTGGGGCTGGAAAGAGAGAGCCAGGGAGAGTACATAGTTTTCCTTTTGCACAACCAGCCTGATTTGGGGAGTAGCTGGCAGTGCTGAGAAGGAGTCTGGGATCGCCTTCCAGAATGAGTGTTGTGATCAGTTACCAGTGATTGGCTTGGCTGTGGACAGAAAGCTGAGGGCTGGTGTTTGCTCCTCAGTGATCTGCCAAGTGCTCTTCAGCCACAGTTCCGGGACCAGGGCTGATCTGTAGGCTGTTTGAAATTGGTCTGCTGACAAGGGAAGAACAGAAATTGAGAGTCAAGTGTTCAAGAAAGATTTATAGTAATTGGACAGAGTAACTTTATTGAATCTATTGAGTTTGTTGAATCCAATAATAAAACATTCAGGCTCTTATTTGCATGTTTTTTCTTATTTTTTTCTAGTGATTCACTTTTATCGTATTTTATCAAATTATCTGTCCGTGATAGAGGCAGAGAGGGAAGAAAGGAAGTAGTCCTTCACCAAAGAGACTTTGAGAAGCACTTACTGTGAGCTCCAGGCAAAAGGAGTCGTTTCTGCTCCTCAACTGAGCAGCAAGCTTATTAGGAGACAACAAAGTCATGAGGATCAGTTACTGCTGACATTTCTGCAACTCTCCCACAGGAACCTGTAGCCATAAGGGGCTGGTGGAGAGTTCAGAAGTTTGAGGTTCTGACTGCTTTTTGCCTCAGAGAATGGTCCAGAAACCAGATACTCCTGTTTGCTTTTTTTGGGGGGGAGCCTTTTGTCCTCCCAAAGGTTGATTTGCTTTTGGCAAAACTGAGGCAGCTCCTCAAATATGACATGTGTTCTCACAAAAAGTTTCCAAGGTGGGATGGTTAACATGGATACTCCAGGTTCCCGTGGAGACTGGGTGTTCGCAGGCCTCCTGAGTGGCTGGCCCAGGGATGTGCCGCAAGCAAATGACATGATGCACGTGCAGAGGGCTGCCAGCTGGCTCAGTCCTAAGGGTACATTTACCTCCTCTGTTCAACCTAACTGTAGATTTGAGCAATCCGATTTGTGTAGCAGCTGAGCACTATGCTGCTGCTGCTGCTGCTGCTAATTTGCTTCAGTCGTGTCTGACTCTGTGCGACCCCATAGATGGCAGCCCACCAGGCTCCCCCGTCCCTGGGATTCTCCAGGCAAGAACACTGGAGTGGGTTGCCATTTCCTTCTCCAATGCATGAAAGTGAAAAGTGAAAGTGAAGTCGCCCAGTCTTGTCCGACTCTTTGCGACCCCACGGACTGCAGCCCATCAGGCTCCTCCATCCATGAGATTTTCCAGGAAAGAGTACTGGAGTGGGGTGCCATCGCCTTCTCCGCTGAGCACTATAGGGAATGATAATTCCCAGGAAATCACTTATATGGAAATCATGAAACAAGAAGCTTATGGGAGGGGAAAGCAAAGAAAAGCCAAATGCTTAGCAGAAAATTGTGATTGTATAGGCAGTCGATGTATGGGAAGGGCTAGTGGGCAGATGGCGGCCCTGCCCCTCACCTGGGAGCTCTTTATACTCCCCCAGAAGTAAGAGCATCTTGCCTTGCAGCCAAGGCTTTGCACGGTGGTCCCAGAGCCTCCATCCTCAGGGCGTGTGGGACCAGCAATGGTAGAGGCCACCTGTTGTCATGGTCCAGAGCCTGGGAGGGAATCAGACAGACCTGGGTTCAAACCCCAGTCGCTGCTTACTGACTGTGCCATCGTGGACAGGTTGCCTCACCTTCGAGATACGCAATTTCCCCATCTTTGGCATGGGATGGCACTGGGATCCCCTCAGGGTCCCCAGGATCTAAGCTGACAAACCCTGAGGGACAGACACCGAGGGCTCGCCAGGGTGTAGCCCCCTGCACAGTCTTATCAGGTGGGCTCTGAGGAGCTGACTGGGGCGAAATGTGAGAGGCCATCTGGTCCAGCTCGCCTGTATTTTCAGAGGGGGTCCCTGAGGCCCAGAGAGGGGCTTGGAATTGCCTGAGGTTAACATGCCAGGACTGGGTCCAGATCCATGTTTCTTGACTTGTCACCTTGCTAAAAAAAAAAAAAAAAAAAAACCCTCAGAACTGCTTTGTCATCCAAGTTCAAAAGTGCTCTAAAGCTGAAATGGTTTCCTATTTTTTAGCTTACTTTTGAGAGTAGCTCGGGTTCTAGCTCAAGCCTTAGTAGGGGTTCAGATCGGAATCCTGGCTTCCTGGAATACCCATGCCTCCCGGGAGACAAGTCGTCCTTAGGGGAGAGGGCGCCTGGCCTAACAAGCTTGTCTCTGTGTGCTCAGTCGTGTCTGACTCTTTGTGACCCCATGGACTGTAGCCCACCAGGCTCCTCTGTGCATGGGATTCTCCAGGCAAGAGTACAGGAGTGGGCAGACATTTCCTACTCCAATAACAAGCTTGGCTGGTCAGCAAATTCTTATCTTCAGATGAGGCCATGTCCATGCACTGTGGTTCCCCTATGACTTTGGCTGGACCCCAGACACTCCTCTCGAAGTCCTCGCCCAAGAGGATTATAAGTGACCTGTTTTACTAACAATTCTATAATGTATTGAGTGTGATCAGCACACTCTGTGACAATTTCTAAGAGAGCAGCAGGAAGGGAGGAAAGAAGCGTTAACTCCACTTGGCTGCTACACACAGGGCAGCTCTGACCACCTGGAGATTTCAGTCGTGGCAGGAGATGGTGTTGTGAAGAAGAGACACAGGGAGAGAGGGCAGATGGAAGCCTGTTACGGTGGAGGTGAGTCTATTCGAGTTGCAGTTGACACAGCCAGTTGTCTATCCAGTACCATTTCCTCTTTGCCGAATGAGCTACCATCTTGTTCAAAGAGGCAATGAACTTGGCCCAAATTATGGATTGCTAGTAAGTCCATACCCTACTTTCCCAGGCTCCCTTGAAGTTAAGGAATGACTATATGCCCTAGTCTGGTCAATGTGTCCCAATAGGTAAACTACTGTAGATACTTCTGAGAAGGTATACAGAATATAAGCATTGGGAGAGGGGGAGGGGACTTGTCCTCTTTCTTTTTCTTCCTGCCTGAAATGTGATTTGATGGCTGGAGCTGCAGCAGCCATGTATTTAGAATCTCATTAGGTAGTTCAGGCAAAATAAAACAAACACTCTCCTATTTGTTTATGCCACAAAGTTCACGTTTTCTGTTCTTTGGGGGCACAAAACATTCCAAACTTGATAAGTGAACACAAGAAAAGAAGACTTGTCCCGGAGTCCAAAGGATGTTGGACTTGAGAGGAAAGCAGAGTCTACAGAGAGCTCTGTTTTCTGTATAGTAATTTGGGTTATAGCATGGCACTTAGGTAATGCAATCTGAAGCAAGAAAGATTAAGAGGCATGCCTATTGGAAAGGAAGCAACAAATATGTGATCATTTGTAGATACTGTAATTGTGTATGTGAAAAATTCTAAAGAATCTACACAAATGATTAAATAAATGAATTTAGCAAGGTCTCTGGGAACATGGTCAATGTACAAAAATAATTTTATGTCTAAACACTAGCAACGAACAAATGAAAAAAGAAATTTAAAGAATCTCTTTATAATAGCATGCTGTTGCTGCTGCGTCGCTTCAGTCATGTCCGACTCTGTGCGACCCCAGAGACGGCAGCCAACCAGGCTTCCCGTTCCTGGGATTCTCCAGGCAAGAACACTGGAGTGGGTTGCCATTTCCTTTTCCAATGCATGAAAGTGGAAAGTGAAAAGTGAAAGTGAAGTCGCCCAGCCGTCTGACTCCAGGGACCCCATGGACTGCAGCCCACCAGGCTCCTCCATCCATTGGATTTTCTAGGCAAAAGTACTGGAGTGGGGTGCCATTGCCTTCTCCTATAATAGCATAAAAGACGTCAAATACCTAGAAATAAATTGAATAAAAGATGTATAATACCTTAAATCCTATAAAACATTACTGAGGGGAAAAAAATCTTAAAAAAACAAAGGATGTTTCATTGGAAAGATTCACTATTGTGAAGATGACAATTCTTACCACATTTGTTTGTAATTTTAATGAAGCCCAGAGAGGACAAAAAGAAAGCCTAACAAGTATTTTGGTAGTTATTGACAAGCTTGGCAAAGAGCTAAAAATAGCCAAAGCAGTTTTGAAGAAGAATAAAGCTGTCTTTGTTATTACAGCTTTTTGTTACCATCAGATGTACACGCGAGCTAAGTCCCTTCAGTCGTGCCCGATTCTTTGTGGCCTCATGGCTGGGGCCCGCCAGGTTCCTCTGTCCATGGGATTCTCTGGGAATACTGCAGTGGGTTGCCATGCCCTCCTCCAGGGGATCTTCCCGACTCAGGGATCGAACTCACGTCTCCTAGGGCTCCAGCACTGGCAGGCAGGTTCTTTACCACTTGTGCCACCTGGGAAGCATCAGATGTTGTAAAAAAGCAACAAAAGATGGTGGTAATTAGGACTCGAGGACAGACAGGCTGACAGAATAGGAAGGAGAGGCAAGTGCCTGAGTGAATCTTACAGTTACGGAGAATGAAAGAAGATGAACACGAAAGGTTACGTACCGTATACTTAGATTTATGCAAAGTTCAGAAACGGGCAAAGTGATTCATGGTATTAAATCAGGATGGTAGTTACTCTAGGCTGCAGGAAACAGGTGAGGCTGGGCAGGAAGGCACTTCCGGGGTCTGATTGTATTGTTTCTTGATCCATGTCTGTTATTCTTCTATACAAAGTTCACCAGTTAAAATATTAAAGAGTGTGGCCTCTGGAATCAGACTGGTCAGCCTCTTATTGTCTGTGTCCTTGGAGAAGTTACCTACGGTCAGTGTCTCGGTTTCTTCATGTGTAAATCAGAATGAAGAAAGGCAAATGAGTGAACGTCTGTAAAACTCTTTTTTGGGGGAGGTAATAGAACTTTATTGGAACAAAGATTTTTTTTTTAAATTTTATTTTACTTAACTTTACAGTATTGCGTTGGTTTTGCCGTACATCAAAATGAATCCGCCACAGGTATACATGTGTTCCCCATCCTGAACCCTCCTCCCTCCTCCCTCCCCATACCATCCCTCTGGGTTGTCCCAGTGCACCAGCCCCAGGCATCCGGTATCAGGCATCGAACCTGGACTGGCGACTCGTTTCAAACATGATATTATACATATTTCAATGCCATTCTCCCAGATCATCCCACCCTCTCCCTCTCCCAGAGTCCAAAAGACTGTTCTATACATCAGTGTCTCCTCTGCCGTCTCGTATACAGGGTTATTGTTACCATCTTTCTAAATTCCATATATATGAATTAGTATACTGTATTTGTGTTTTTCTTTCTGTCTTACTTCACTCTGTATAATAGGCTCCAGTTCCATCCACCTCATTAGAACTGATTCAAATGTATTCTTTTTAATGGCTGAGTAATACTCCATTGTGTATATGTACCACAGCTTTCTTATCCATTCATCTGCTGATGGACATCTAGGTTGCTTCCAAGTCCTAGCTATTATAAACAGTGCTGCTATGAACATTGGGGTACACGTGTCTCTTTCAATTCTGGTTTTCTCAGTGTGTATGCCCAGCAGTGGGATTGCTGGATCATAAGGCAGTTCTATTCCCAGTTTTTTGAGGAATCTCCATACTGTTCTCCATAATGGCTGTACTAGTTTGCATTCCCACCAACAGTGTAAGAGGGTTCCCTTTTCTCCACACCCTCTCCAACATTTATTGCTTGTAGACTTTTGGATTGCAGCCATTCTGACTGGCGTGAAATGGTACCTCATAGTGGTTTTGATTTGCATTTCTCTGATAATGAGTGATGTTGAGCATCTTTTCATGTGTTTGTTAGCCATCTGTATGTCTTCTTTGAAGAAATGTCTATTTAGTTCTTTGGCCCATTTTTTGATTGGGTCATTTATTTTTCTGGAATTGAGCTGTAGGAGTTGCTTGTATATTTTTGAGATTAGTTGTTTGTCTGTTGCTTCATTTGCTATTATTTTCTCCCATTCTGAAGGCTGTCTTTTCACCTCGCTTATAGTTTCCTTTGTTGTGCAGAAGCTTTTAAGTTTAATTAGGTCCCATTTGTTTAATTTTGCTTTTATTTCCAATATTCTGGGAGGTGGGTCATGGAGGATCCTGCTGTGATGTAAGTCAGAGAGTGTTTTGCCTATGTTTTCCTCTAGGAGTTTTATAGTTTCTGGTCTTACATTTAGATCTTTAATCCATTTTGAGTTTGTTTTTGTGTATGGTGTTAGAAAGTGCTCTAGTTTCATTCTTTTACAAATGTTTGACCAGTTTTCCCTGTAAAACTCTTAACATTATCTCTGGCAAATAGTTAAGAAGTGAAGTGAAGTCGCTCAGTCGTGTCCAACTCTTTGTGACCCCATGGACTGTAGCCTACCAGGCTCCTCCATCCATGAGATTCTCCAGGCAAGAATACTGGAGTGGGTTGCCAGACTGGCTATTACTGGGACTTCCCTCATGGTCCAATGGCTAAGACTCCATACTCCCAATGCAAGGGGGCCCAGGTTCGATCCCTGCTCAAGGACTGCTACTGCTAAGTCACTTTAGTCGTGTCCGACTCTGTGCGACCCCAGAGATGGCAGCCACCAGGCTCCCCCGTCCCTGGGATTCTCCAGGCAGGAGTACTGAAGTGGGGTGCCATTGCCCTCTCCGCCTGCTCAAGGAACTAGATCCCAAATGCTGCAATTAATACCTGGTGCAGCTAAATAATTATTTTTTCAAAAAGATTGATCACTATTGGTTCAATAATAATGAGAGTGGAACTCAAGATTGGTGACAGTTAGGGAAAGAACTGGTAAAGGACTAGTGTTTGGTCTTCCCTGCTGGCTCAGATGATAAAGAATCTGCCTGCAATGCAGGAGACCTGGGTTCCATCCCTGCGTTGGAAAGTTTCCCTGAAGAAGAGAATGGCTACCCACCCCAGTATTCTTGCTTAGAGAATTCCATGAACAGAGGAGCCTAGTGGGCTACAGTCCATGGGGTCACAAAGAGTCAGACAGGACTGAGCAACTAACACTTTCACTTTGTAGCCAAAATGATAAAAAGAAAAATCAAGATGGTCCCTGGGACTATTTGCTTGCCTACTTGCTAAAGTTGTTTCCAAATCAAGATGAATCTGAGCCAACAAAAGAGCTGGAAATCCACGGTGGAGTCCAGTTATTCCCTAGCTTGTTAGCTAGTTCTGAACTTTGAAGGAAGAGGTTTCCTCATTAGCGTGCAAGTTTAAGAAAAAAAAAAAGAATTCAATTTCTTTGCTCATTAATTTGTCAGTCAGCTGAAAGCCTACGATTGAAGACTGCTCCCAGCTTTTCGCTTACAGTTGTCGTCCCAAGACATTCCCGTCAGCTGCCAAAGGGCAGACTCAGGGTTCCTGATAATTCTGGGTCTTTGCTGGTAGAGAGGCTGGCAAGCCCTCACCTTGCCTTTCTCCCAGACATCTGCCTGTAAGCCTCATCGCTCATTATAGAAGAAAAGCTTTTGTCCTCCTGTGAAAGGGTTTTCAGGCTTCAGCAATCAGAAGGGGAGGTAGACAGTCGTGTATCCTGGGAGTCACCTTGGTGGAGGGCAGAGAACCATGGTGTGCCCTGCGGGGGAGAACACAAAATAAGATCTAGTAATGGTCCTGCTCTTTAGAACAAAAACCTGCCAGCTGGTTCAAAATGTCACCTGATATATATGTTTTTTTTTAATGATAGGAAATTAAATGACCACACCCACCTTTGTTTCTGCCTGAAACCTTTAGAACAGAGGACTTGTCTTTCCAGATTCCCGGGGCAAATTAAAACAGCAGAAAGCTCTGATGAAAACCTGAAGGCAGGGGGCTCCGCACAACCTCACTCTCTCTGTTACTGGCGCACTTCAAAGCCGAGTATTTTCATCCATTTCTCCCTTTGGGGCCCTGAAGGATGGATGGCAGAGCCAGTCCCATTCCTGGTTGGACAGCAGGCACTCAAGAGAGATGGATGAAGGTCCAAGTTGCAGCTGGGCTCTGAGTTTCCTAGGCTTAGCAGGAATGGATAATTATTGCGCTGCAGAGTTGGAGAAAGAATATTTCTTTCTTTGTTTAAAGGCCAAAGTAGGCAGTGATCTATGAGGCCCGGCTTCACAGAATGAGAAGGAAAACATAAAGTGCTTATCAGAGCAAGGGTGGGGTTTAAACCTTCAAATCACAGCCCTGTCACTTACTAGCTGTGTGACCTTGGGGCTTGTGAACGTGAGTCTCCTCGCCTATTCAGAGGGTCCCAGAGTACCTATTTCACAGGGTGCTGGTGAGGATTAAATGAGATAACGCGTGGAGAGTACCTAGCCTGGAGTCTGGCACCCGGCAGGCCCTCGATAAATGATAGCCTTTATTTGTTATTATTCATGTCAAGTGGTACCACTCGCAGCTTCTGAAATTACAGTCCATCTCTTTTGACATCCCTTCTCTGTTGGAGTGTTCCAAACAAATTTTGTGGTTGGAATGTTTGTCTGTCTCCGGTGGTCTGGTGTTCTAGATAATCAGGCCGCGGATGTCTGTACCTTGGAGACCTTTTGCCTGGATAATTGGTAAGAAATTGAGTTAGGGGCTGAGGTCGTTTTCTCAGGCTGACCAGTCGTGCCTCTCATCTCAGGGGCAGGGCAGCCTGGCTTTTGTCTCCATCCTCAGGAAGCTGTCAGCGTGGGTGTGAGGTGAGCTCAGGCCTCAGCTGCCGCTGATGCCGTTTGGAGGGTTGCCAGCCGGAGAAGGGGTGGCCCACGCCCACGTTTGTCTGCTTCTGTGTGTCCGCAGCTGGGAGAACAGGGCAGGGCGCTGGCTGCCTGACTGCCCACTGCTCGAGCTGCTGGCCTGGCCCACTTGGTGCTGGCCAACTCCACATTCTGACTCCAGCCTTAGGATAATTTTTAGGCCTTATTTCTGGGGTTCCCCTCAATAATGACAATATTAGTAGCATCGGTTACCATACTGTGTACTTGTCTCACAAGATACCTGGCTTGCATTTGCAGACACACGGATGGACCTAGAGATGATCATCCCAAGTGGAGTAAGTCAGGAAGAGAGAGACAAGCACTGTACAACATCACTTTTACACGGGATCTAAAATACGACAAAAATGAACTTGTCTATGAAACAGGGTCAGACTTACAGCCATAGAGAGTGGAGCTGTGGTTTCCAAGGGGGACAGAGGCAGGGAAGGGAAGGATTGGGAATTGGGGATTAGCAGATGAAATGAGTATATGTAGGATGGATCAACGGCAAGGGCCTAGTGTAGAGCACAGGGACCTCTACTGAATATCCTGTGATAAACCATAATGGAAAAGAATATAAAAAGGGTATATGTGCGTGTGTGTGTGTAACTGAATCACTTTGCTGTACAGCAAGAATTCACACATTGTGAATCAACTATACATCAATTTAAAAAGAAAAGAAAAGAAAGACACTTGGCTCGGCCATTTATTCGCTCTGTGAATTCAGACTATATGACTGTTACTGAAGCTGGTGGTTCTCAAACTTTGCAATAGAATGGAATCATCTGGGGGAGGTTTTAAAAATCCCAATGCCCAGGCCACACCCCTACTAATTACATTCAGAATCCGTAGAGGCAGGACCCTGGCATCAACAATGTTTAGTCCACACCAAAGAGCAGCTGCCTGCAGACCTGAGAACTCACTCTCCAGGCTCAACCTTGCTCTCAGTGTGGTCCCCGGACTGCAGGGTGGACATCAGCCGGAAGCTTGCCAGCACTTCTAGGCTTTGGGTCCCACCCCAGACCTACTGAATGAGAATCCCCGGGTGATTCTCCTGCCCATTAACGTGCATGGGAGAGGCACTGGTCCAAGACTAGCTTTCCTTATCAGTGCATGTATGCTCTGTCGCTTAGTCGAGTTCGACTTTTGGGCGCCTGTGGACTTAGCCTACCAGGCTCCTCTGTCCATGGAATTTCCCAGGGTAGAATACTGGAGTGGGTTGCCATTTCCTCCTCTGGGGGAACTTCCTGATCCAGAGATCGAACCCAAGTCTCCTGTTTTTTCTCCTGCACCGCAGTCAGATTTGTTACCTGCTGACCCATCAGGGAAGCCCCCTCCTTATCAGTAAAGTAGGGATAATAATAACACCCACTGTGTTTCTCAAACTTACCTGCACACGGGGGTCCCCTGGAACACCTCATGAAAACAGAATCATTAGACCTTCCCACAGCCCCACTGAATCTGAATGTCCAGGGCGAGAGTTTGTGAATCTGTAATTATACCATGTTGATTATTATAACCACGTACATTCTTATAACCAAGTACATTTGGGAAACAGTTCCAATTTTCAGGGATTTTTTTTTTTTAGAAACAAAAATTTTGTTCTGACGTGGATCATTTTTAAAGTCTCTATTGAGTTTGTTATAATACTGTCTCTGTTTTGTTTTGGTTTTTTGGCCCCGAAGACACGTGGGATCTTATCTCTCCCATCAGAGGTTGAACTGGCACACCCTGCATTACAAGGCGAAGTCTTAACCACTGGACTGCCAGGGACGTCCCTGTTGTCATGGTTAAGGTCACAAGTTTTAGTCACTCAGTCGTGCCTGACTCTTTGCAACCCCATGGACTGCAGCCCTCCTCTGTCCACGGGATTTTCCAGACAAGGATACTGAAGTGGTTTGCCATTTCCTTCTCCAGGGGATCTTCCTGACCCAGGGATCAAACCCGGATCTCCTGCACTGCAGGCAGATTCTTTACCATCTAAGCCACAGGGAAGTCCATTGTCATGATTAAGTGAGACAATAAAGCTCTATTTTTGTTGTTGTCATGTAGAGGGTAACTATTTATGACACAATATTAGCTCTGTTTTGTGTACAGTCTGATTGAATGGGTGTCTCCACTCATTGTCTACATTTTTTACAGAGAAAGCAATGGTTTTACTTTTTGGCTATTAGGAAAAATTTGTTTCTCGGTTGATCAAAGTTTCCTGGGAATCCTCTCCAACCCCAAGGGCAAAGTCCTTCACGTGCTGATGCTCAGGACCTAGGCTGGTGCTGTTCCATGGCTCTGCCAGCTCAGCCCAAGACCTCTGTATTTGCCACGGCAGGAGGACAGAAGCAGAGAGAACTGCCACCTGCCCTCGGGTGCTTAGCCCGAGAGTGACACATGTTGCCTCGACTGAGTCTGCTGGCCAGAACTAGCCAGGTGGCCCTGTATAGTGGCAAAACTGTCCTCTCCCTATGCACTCAGAAAGAGGAAAAGGAAAACCAGATTTTCATGAGCACAAGTAATGTCTATCCCAGGCAGGCTAATAATTTGGCAGGGTATTTAGAAAAGACGCTGAATGTTGCTGGGTTTTAAAAATGAAAACAAATAGGAGTCCTCTTGGCGGTATTTAGTCTCTCTGTTGTCCAAGCCGAATGGCTCTGGATTCAAAGCCACATCTCCATTCAGCAGAAGGAAGGCTAGCATTAATCTGAACCTCTTTCCTAGAAGATGAGTTAGGAATCTGTAATTATTGGACTGGAGTCTGAAATCAAGTGGGCCTTAGGAAGCATCACTATGAACAAAGCTAGCGCAGGTATTGGAATTCCAATTGAGAGATTTCAAATTCTAAAAGATAATGCTGTGAAAGTGCTGTACTCAATATGCCAGCAAACTTGGAGAACTCGGCAGTGGCCACAGGACTGGGAAAGGTCAGTTTTCATTCTAATCCCAAAGAAAGGCAATGCCAAAGAATGCTCAAACTACCGCACAATTGCACTCATCTCACACGCTAGTAAAGTAATGTTCAAAATTCTCCAAGCCAGGCTTCACCAGTACATGAACTGTGAAATTCCAGATGTTCAAGCTGTATATAGAAAAGGCAGAGGAACCAGAGATCAAATTGCCAACATTAGTTGAATCGTTGAAAAAGTGAGAGAGTTCCAGAAAAACATCTACTTCTGCTTTATTGACTCTGCCAAAGCCTTTGACTGTGTGGATCACAACAAACTGTGGAAAATTCTTAAAGAGATGGGAATACCAGATCATCTGACCTGGGTCCTGAGAAATCTGTATGTAGGTCAAGAAGCAATAATTAGAACTGGACTTGGAACAACAGACTGGTTCTAAATCTGGAAAGGAGGATGTCAAAGCTGGATATTGTCACCCTGCTTATTTAACTTATATGCAGAGTACATCATGAAAAATGCTGGGCTGGATGAAGCAAAAGCTAGAATCAAGATTATCAGGAGAAATATCAATAACCTCAGATATGCAGATGACATCACCCTTATGGCAGAAAGCAAAGAAGAACTAGAGAGCCTCTTGATGAAAATAAAGAGGAGAGTGAAAAAGCTGGCTTAAAACTCAACATTCAGAAAACTAAGGTCGTGGCATCTGGCCCCATCACTCCATGGCAAATAGTTGGAGAAACAATGGAAACAGTGACAGACTTTATTTTGGGGGGCTCCAAAATCACCGCAGATGGTGATGGCAGCCATGAAATTAAAAGACACTTGCTCCTTGGAAGAAAAGTTATGACCAACCTAGACAATGTATTAAAAAGCAGAGACATCACTTTACCAACAAAGGTCCATCTAGTCAAAGCTATGGGTTTTCTGGTAGTCATGTATGGATGTGAGAGTTGCACCATAAAGAAAGCTGAGCACCGAAGAACTGATGCTTTTGAACTGTGGTGTTGGAGAAGACTCTTGAGAGTCCCTTGGACTGCAAGGAGATCCAACCAGTCCATTCTGAAGGAGATTAGCCCTGGGATTTCTTTGGAAGGAATGATGCTAGAGCTGAAACTCCAGTACTTTGGCCACCTCATGCTAAGACTTGACTCATTGGAAAAGACTCTGATGCTAGGAAAGATTGAAGGCAGGAAGAGAAGGGGACGACAGAGGATGAGATGGTTGGATGGCATCACCGACTCAAAGGACATGAGTTTGAGTAAACTCTGGGAGTTGGTGATGAACAGGGAAGCCTGGCGTGCTGCAGTCCATGGGCTCACAAAGAATCCAACACAACTGAGTGACTGAACTGAACTGACTTATTGGACCATGATTCTTGGGTGTCCCATCTACCTAAACAGTTCATCAGAGAATATTCTTCCCAATTATGGACAGTACTTTCCTCAGAAGGAATTCTAAAGATGGAACAGTGGAGATGGTTAACTGTCTATCCAATGTTCAATCTCCTTTCTTTCTTTCTGACGATAGGCCAGCAATGAGAGTTAGCTACTTACCCAGTTACAATTTTCTTTCTTTTTCCTTAAGACCAGGACTCTGTTGTGTACCTATGTGAAAAATTATATGTCTCAGTCTCCCCTGAAGATAAGAATGGCCACATGGTAGTACTTAGGTGGGACTTCCAGGAAAGCTCTTTCAAGGATGTTGCCTGTGCTGAGACAACAAGGTTACCTCTTGTGACCTTGTCCTTTCCTACTACTTGGAATATAGATGTGATGGCTGGAAATGCATGAGGTGATTTTGCCAATGGAAGGTATTAGCTAAGCAACACACACAGACGATGGAGTTATCACATCTGCCATGAACTACCCATATCCATACTTCTTTTATAAGAAAATGAAAATATGTTTAAGCCTGTAGCTGGTGTTATAGGCTGTCCTCTGTTGCAGGCTTGTCACAGAGAGAAAGAGGTGGAGAATGAGAAGTAGAGATAAAAGACATCATTATTTGTCAATAGCAGAAAAATTAGGAGACACAGAAAAACAAGAAGAAAAAGAGTGTAACTGTCCCTTGTGGTAGGTACCATCAGCTGACTAACCTCACGCCAACCAACCCTGTGTTTTTCCCAGCTTCCCTTGCAGCTGGGGTGACCATGTGACCCAGTTTTGGCCACTGAGATGAGAGGGTAAAGCTTTTGATTTTCTGGCTCAGAGGAACAGATGGGCTCATGCCATGCCTTCTCCCTTGAATGTGGGATGTAACATGTGGTGCTGCAACCATCTCGAGACCACGGAGAAAGGCCGAGGGAACTGCACAGATGCTGGCCCTGACAATGTTGGGCTGATGAGTCAATGCCAGCAGCCACCCACTTCCAGACTTCTCATTTTGTGAGAAGAATAAACCCTCGTTATTTTAAGCCACTGTTAGTTGGATTTTCTGTAACTTTCATCATAACTATTCCTTTAATATACTCTCATCATCCAGGGATCATAAATGATGATACCCCAGCATGCATCTTTTCAGATCTTTTCTGATGCCTATGCAGCAGAAAAATATTTTCAGAGATAAATATTTCGTTTCCTCCTAACACATGCCACTTTGTACCTTGTGTTCTGCACTCACCCTTTGGGCATTTTTCCAGGCATTACCCATGAGGGACAATAAATAGTTTAGAAAAACAAAAAGCCCAAGTCTTGGCTACTCTGAGGGTGACTTGAAAATTTACAGCAGAGACAAAAGCTTAGAAGCCAGAGTACATTTGATTCACAAGAGCCAGGATTTTGACAGAAAATAAAAAGCTTATCTTGAGATTTGCAATAGCCTGACTTAATACAAAAGTAGGAAGTCAAGAAACACCTGGAGTAACAGGCAAGTTTGGCCTTCGAATACGGAATGAAGCAGGGCAAAGACTAATAGAGTTTTGCCAAGAAAATGCACTGGTTATAACACCCTCTTCCAACAACACAAGAGAAGACGCTACACATGGACATCACCAGATGGTCAACACCGAAATCAGATCGATTATATTCTTTGCAGCCAAAGATGGAGAAGCTCTATACAGTCAGCAAAAACAAGACCAGAAGGAGACTGTGGCTCAGATCATGAACTCTTTATTGCCAAATTCAGACTTAAATTGAAGAAAGTAGGGAAAACCACTAGACCATTCAGGTATGACCTAAATCAAATCCCTTATGATTATACAGTGGAAGTGAGAAATAGATTTAAGGAACTAGATCTGATAGATAGAGTGCCTGATGAATTATGGAATGAGGTTCATGACATTGTACAGGAGACAGGGATCAAGATCATCCCCATGGAAAAGAAATGCAAAAAAGCAAAATGGCTCTCTGGGGAGGCCTTACAAATAGCTGTGAAAAGAAGAGAAGCGAAAAGCAAAGGAGAAAAGGAAAGATATAAACATCTGAATGCAGAGTTCCAAAGAATAGCAAGAAGAGATAAGAAAGCCTTCTTCAGTGATCAATGCAAAGAAATAGAGGAAAACAACAGAATGGGAAAGACTAGGGATCTCTTCAAGAAAATCAGAGATACCAAAGGAACATTTCATGCAAAGATGGGCTCGATAAAGGACAGAAATGGTATGGACCTAACAGAAGCAGAAGATATTAAGAACAGGTGGCAAGAATACACAGAAGAACTGTACAAACAAGAGCTTCACGACCCAGATAATCACGATGGTGTGATCACTCACCTAGAGCCAGACATCCTGGAATGTGAAGTCAAATGGGCCTTAGAAAGCATCACTATGAACAAAGCTAGTGGAGGTGATGGAATTCCAGTGGAGCTATTCCAAATCCTGAAAGATGATGCTGTGAAAGTGCTGCACTCAATATGTCAGAAAAATTTGGAAAACTCAGCAGTGCCACAGGACTGGAAAAGGTCAGTTTTCATTCCAATCCCAAAGAAAGGCAATGCCAAAGAATGCTCAAACTACTGCACAATTGCACTTATCTCACATGCTATTAAAGTAATGCTCAAAATTCTCCAAGCCAGGCTTCAGCAATATGTGAACCATGAACTTCCTGATGTTCAAGCTGGTTTTAGAAAAGGCAGAGGAACCAGAGATCAAATTGCCAACATCCGCTGGATCACGGTGGAGAAGGCAATGGCACCCCACTCCAGTACTCTTGCCTGGAAAATCCCATGGATGGAGGAGCCTGGTAGGCTGTAGTCCATGGGGTCCCTAAGAGTTGGACACGACTGAGCAATTTCCTTTTCACTTTTCACGTTCGTGCATTGGAGAAGGAAACGGCAACCCACTCCAGTGTTCTTGCCTGGAGAATCCCAGAGGCAGGGGAGCCTGGTGGGCTTCCATCTATGGGGTCACACGGAGTCAGACAAGACTGAAGTGACTTAGCAGCAGCAGCAGCAGCAGCTGGATCATGAAAAAAGCATGAAAAAACATCTATTTCTGCTTTATTGACTATGCCAAAGCCTTTGACTGTGTGGATCACAATAAACTGTGGAAAATTCTGAAAGAGATGGGAATACCAGACCACCTGATCTACCTCTTGAGAAATTTGTATGCAGGTCAGGAAGCAACAGTTAGGACTGGACATGGAACAACATACTGGTTCCAAATAGGAAAAGGAGTACGTCAAGGCTGTATATTGTCACCCTGTTTATTTAACTTATATGCAGAGTACATCATGAGAAACGCTGGACTGGAAGAAACACAAGTTGGAATCAAGATTGCCAGGAGAAATATCAATCACCTCAGATATGCAGATGATACCACCTTTATGGCAGAAAGTGAAGAGGAACTAAAAAGCTTCTTGGTGAAAGTGAAAGTGGAGAGTGAAAAAGTTGGCTTAAAGCTCAACATTCAGAAAACGAAGATCATGGCATCCGGTCCCATCACTTCATGGGAAATAGATGGGGAAACAGTGGAAATAGTGTCAGACTTTATTTTTCTGGGCTCCAAAATCACTACAGATGGTGAGTGCAGCCATGAAATTAAAAGACGCTTACTCCTTGGAAGGAAAGTTATGACCAACCTAGATAGCATATTCAAAAGCAGAGACATTACTTTGCCAACAAAGTAATAGTTTGTCTAGTCAGGCTATGGTCTTTCCTGTGGTCAGGTATGGATGTGAGAATTGGAATGTGAAGAAGGCTGAGCGCCGAAGAATTGATGCTTTTGAACTGTGGTGTTGGAGAAGACTCTTGAGAGTCCCTTGGACTGCAAGGAGATCCAACCAGTCCATTCTGAAGGAGATCAGCCCTGGGATTTCTCTGGAAGGAATGATGCTAAAGCTGAAACTCCAGTATTTTGGCCACCTCATGCGAAGAGTTGACTCATTGGAGAAGACTCTGATGCTGGGAGGGATTGGGGGCAGGAGGAGAAGGGGACAACAGAGGATGAGATGGCTGGATGGCATCACTGACTCGATGGACATGGGTCTGAGTGAACTCCGGGAGCTGGTGATGGACAGGAAGGCCTGGCGTGCTGCAATTCATGGGGTCGCAAAGGGTCGGACATGACTGATCTGATCTGATCCTACCTGACTTTATATATGAAAGAGCAAACCTGGGGGGTGTTTCAGAGGACAGTGTTTGGAAGATAAGCCCCAGAATGGTGAAGAATGCAAATCTGAAGAAAGAAAGACGAGGTGGGGTATCTGGAGAGAAGAGGAAACACAGCAAGGCTGAGAACAGAGCTGACCTCAGTTCTGAAGAGGGGCTCAGAGCTCCGCCCCATGCCTGAGACTGGCCTGAGACTCCGCCTGAGGAATCCTGAGTA
This sequence comes from Tragelaphus eurycerus, assembly GCA_935064755.1. NCBI lineage: Eukaryota > Metazoa > Chordata > Mammalia > Artiodactyla > Bovidae > Tragelaphus > Tragelaphus eurycerus. The sequence goes on along the minus strand of CAKXYN010000001.1, from coordinate 75,412,418 downwards.
AGTTTAGCCAGAACAGGAAAACGGGAGGCACTTGAGCTTCTCCTCCCAGGATATGAGTCCATTATAGTCACTCCATGTCAAACTTGGTGCCTTGAGAGGCAAAGTAGCCATTGCTTGAGTGGAGGTGGTGAGACAAAGGGCATCCTTTCAGATGTGGAAACATCTAAGAATTTCCCCCGTGGGCCCCTGTGAAGGATACCAAATGGGCTGAAAATAAATTGGGACCAGGAAGACCAGGGAGTGCACACATTTGTCAACTAACAATTGGGACCAGACCAGCAGAGACTTTAATAGCAGATGCCAGAGCTTGATGATGGGGACCAGAAAAGATGACCTGCAGAGACTCGGGGAAGAACAGAGGGAAGGGTGGGACCAGATGCCACTTCTCTGGATTCCAGGACAGAGCATCTGTCGACGGAAGAGCAGAGAAGCAGGGGAAGAGGAAGAAATAGAAAGGATCTTGAAATGACCATCTTAAATTAGGAAGTGTCAGAGTTACTTTGAGTTATAAGATTAAGTTTTCTATAATCAGCAAGAATGTGGAATAATACGATTAGTTGGGTTTTTAGGAATAAAGTTCATTTTTGAGGGGTGAGGCTCCCAAGTATATATTCTGTAAATTTCAGCTCACCATCATGCATACAGTAAAGAATCTGCCTGCAATGTGGGAAACTGGGGTTTGATCCCTGCATCAGGAAGATCCTCTGGAGAAAGAAAAGGCAAGCCACTCCAATATTCTTGCTTGTAGAATCCCCATGGACAGAGGAGCCTGAAGGGCTACAGTCCATAGGGCTGCAAAGAGTTGGACACAACTGAGTTACTAAGCACAGCATACCATGTATACATTTATAACATATATGTAATTTTTCTCAATATGGAAGAATATTGAACATGCTGTTTTGTCAATTTCTGTTCTCCCAATATATCGTGAACATTTTTCTATGCCTACAAATATTAATTTGAAAAAGTGATACTTAAACTTTGTTTGAAAGTTTTGAGAATCTAAAAAGAATCATGCACCCAGAAAAAGCATATGCAAAAATGTTTGTCTGTCTGTATTTATTTATTGATTTGAAATATTTATTTGGCTGTGCCAGGTCTTATTTGTTACACACAGGATCTTTGATCTTTGTTGCAGTGTGTGGGATCTTTAGTTGAGACATGCAGGATCTAGTATTGATGTATTTAAGGGTACTTGTTTAAGAATGCATGTTTAAGAATCCTTTGCCTGCTACAAAATTTTCAGTCCCTGTATAGTATATACTATAGCCACTCTGCTATCTATTCCATCAGCCTCCTATTGTTGCACAATGAGACTCCAGTTTTCCTCTATTATAGATGCTCTTTATGATGAATTCCTAGAAGTAGAATTTCCAGTTATGTTAGGAATATTTCCACTGCATATAACAGAATACTCAAATAACAATGGCTTGTTTTTCTTCACATTATAAAATATTTAGAGGAAACGGCCTGGAGTCAACTCAATAATGCCACCAAGGACCCATACTTTTGCTCTCTTTCTGCTCTGCTGTGCTTTGCTTTTTCATTTGTCACCTCATGGTTACAAAATGGCTGTTGCAGCACCGGATATCATATCCTTCTTTAAGGCAGGATAAAGAGAGGAAAAGGCAACACTTTTTATCAGGAAAGTTGATGATTGCTGAAGTCTACATAGCCAGAGCTAGACTACATGTCTGTAGGTCTCTAAGGGAGACTAAAAAAGTAAATATTCCATTTGCCCAGACTTTTTTAGTGGAGGCAGTTAAGGGAGAAGAATGTCAGTGGTGCATCTTGGGTTATCTAGGTATGCCACACAGGGCCTAAGTCTGAACATTTTAAAGGAATTTATCTACAGAGGCAACATACTTGAAAAGGTTCTATAAACCAACCAAATATTCTGTACAAATGTGAGGTATATAATTTATTAGAAATGATGCTGTGTTTCCCCAGTAGATTGAATATGTAGTATTATTGCTAATCTCCAGGCAGCTGCCTTTCTAATTGGCCACCTCTGTTCAGAAATAAATTGTTAAACCCTCTTTCTTATAGAAACAGCTTTTCCATCCCCAGTGACCGAATTACTTGTTTAGACCCTGTTTTGATACTTCAGTCACCTCCTGCTGGGGTGTAAGGGAAACAACTTTAGGCATGGGGTCCAAAGACCTGAGTTGATTTCTGAGTTCTGCTTTCTGACCACAAGAAAGCCATTCCCCACCCCACCCCACCCCCAGGCCTTGGATTCCTTATCTATAGGATATGAATAATAATTTCTACTTTATAGCATTGCTAGTGGGGCAAGGTGCCGTTCTGAGTAGGAATATAAATTTTGGTTACCCTTGTTTTTTTTTAGCACTCATTCTCCTTTTTTTTTAAAAAAAAAAAAACAACAGTGTATTTATTTTTGGCTGCACTGGGTCTTCGTTGCTGTGCTCAGGTTTTCTCTAGTTGTGATGAGTGGAGGGCTACTCTCAAGCTGCGGTGCTCGGGCTTCTCAACGCAGTGGCTTCTCTTGTTGCTGAGCACACGCTCTAAGGCAGGGCTGTTACTCCGCGGCAGGTACGATCTTCCTGGACCAGGGATCCAACCCACGTTCCCTGAATTGGCAGGCAGACTCTTAACCACTGGACCCCCAGGGAAGTCCTGCACTCAATCGTGCTGGTCGTTTTCAGACCTGTTGAATCAAGGCCAGGGCCTGAGGTTTGCTGATAGACTCTTCAGAGGGAGAAAATTAACTTGATTTGTAGTGTTTGGTGATAGGCACAGCAGATTTCAAACTATCAACGGTTTAGCAACTAGCTACAAAATTTCCAGATATTTAACAAATCCTCTCGTTAGCTGGTATGAGCCCGCTCCAGCACATCATTGGCCCAGAGCAGACAGTCAGCCACCTTGTAGCCAACCGTGCTGGCTGGGCCATAATCAGCATTTGGGTCCACCTGGCAAGTGTGGTTGGCTTCCCAGTGGCTCGGTGGTATGGAATCCACTTGCAATGCAGGAGACGCACGAGACTCAGGTTTGATCCCTGGGTCTGGAGATCCCCTAGAGTAGAAAATGGCAAACCACTCCAGTATTCTTGCCTAGAGAATCCCATGGACAGAGGAACCTGGCGGGCTACAGTCCGTGGACTCACAAAGAGTCAGACACGACCGAAGCGCCTGAGCACACACAGGGCGGGTGTAGTTATCAGCTCCCGTGTGTCCTCCCCGTCTCCAATATCTCCTTTCATACATACCTCTGGATTTTTGAAAGATATCTATAAACTCCAGAGGGAGTTTAAATGCAAGTTGTTTGAAGAATTGATTTCTAGTAGTGTAGTTCTAGGCCTGCAAAGAAAGGACCTGATTTACACAGGGAGAAAAGCTATTGAGAACTCTCTCACTCTCTCTCCTCTTCCTGTTTATTTTTGTCCAGAATCAAGTCTCAGTCAATTTCACGTCATCTCCACCCCTATGTGCCGTTCGTTTGGTTGATAAGTGACAGAACCCCAAGTCAAACTGATTTTAAAAGGGAGGAAAGTTTATTGGCTCACATCAACATGATACTCAGGATTATGCTGGCTTCAGCAAGGCTAAATCCAGGTTCTCAAGCAATGTAACCAGGACCTCAGGCAGGCTTTCTCCAGGTGACAAAATGGCCATCAGAAGTCTGAGTTTAGAGAAGAGAGCAAGTCTTTTCTGACACAGCCTGTCAGACTCCCAGGAATTGCTGATTTGCCCAGTTGGGGTCATGTTCTCGTTGCTGAGCCATCCATAGTGACCAGAGAATGTAGTGCTTTCAATGGTAGGCTGGAGCTATGTACTCATTCCTGGAGCTGGAGCGGTCTGCCTGTCTGAAACCACATGGGCGGGACTTCCCTGGTGGTCCAGTGGTTAGAAATCTGCCTTGTGACGAAGAGGACAATCCTTGGTTGGGGAACTAAGATCCCCCGTGCTGCAGAGCAGCTAGGCCCACGTGCTCTAACTACTGAACCCGTGCGCCCTGGAGCCCGCTTGCCAAAACTGGAGAGTCCGTGGGCCTCAACGAAAGATCCTGCATGCTGTAAGTAAGATCTGCTGCTGCTGCTGCTAAGTCGCTTCAGTCGTGTCCGACTCTGTGCGACCCCACAGAGGCAGCCCATCAGGCTCCCCCGTCCCTGGGATTCTCCAGGCAAGAATACTGGAGTGGGTTGCCATTTCCTTCTCCAATGCGTGAAAGTGAAAAGTGAAAGTGAAGTCGCTCAGTCGTGTCCGACTCTTCGCAACCCCATGGACTGCAGCCCACCAGGCTCCTCCATCCATGGGATTTTCCAGGCAAGAGTACTGGAGTGGGGTGCCATTGCCTTCTCCATAAGTAAGATCAGATGCAGCCAAATCAATCAATAAGCCACATGGGCTAGGAATGCTGGGAAGTGGGCCACCCAAAGAACAGTGGGATTCCACTAACAGAAGAAGGATCAGGGTTTGGCAGGTCAAAATAGCAAATGTCCACAACAATTTTGATGTGCTTCCTATTACCCTGGGGAGATCTGTGTGGCATCAAAGGCAGAAATGACAAATAAAGTTAAACGTCCCTGGGCTTCATCAGCCTGTGATTCCCAAGGAGGTCATATTAACACTAATATTTGTAAATTTTTTTCATTAAAAAACCCTGCTTTTATTTGTTTATATTTTTTATTTTATTAAACAATTTTTTTTAAATTGGAGGATAATTGCTTTACGAGGTTGTGTTGGTTTCTGCCGTACAACAACACGAATCAGCCACACATAAACATATATTCCCTCCCTCTTGAGCCTCGTTCCCCACCTCTACCCGCCATCCCACCCCCTCTAGGCTGACACAGAGCACCAGGCTGAGCTTCTGGTGAAAAAACTGCTTTTAAAGGCAGCCGCTATGATAATTCAGAGAGTCTCTCTGGGTGGATTCACGTGGCCTCATGAATCAGTCTGGGGTACTTACTGCTCCAGCAAAGCTGTCCAGCCAGTGCCCTGCTGATCACTGTGACCTCCAGGGCTGTCAGGATAAAAGGGCGCGGGCCCTGTGCCTGGAGCCCCAGCCGAGGGGGCAGCTGAGATGAACCGCAGCATTGTGTATGAAACACGGACTGTAGACCGGGTATTTTACATGTGGTTTCTCCTTTAATCCTCTCAATACCTCTTCTGTTGTTCAGTTGTTCAGTCATGTCCGACTCTTTGTGACCTCATGGACTGCAGCACACCAGGTTTCCCTGTTCATCACCAACTCCCAGAGCTTGCTCATACTCATGTCCATTGAGCCGGTGATGCCATCCAACCATCTCATCCTCTGTCGTCCCCTTCTCCTCCTGCCCTCAATCTTTCCCAGCATCAGGGTCAGGGAATCTGACTTTGAAGGTCAGTTCAGTTCAGTTCAGTCGCTAAGTCGTGTCCGACTCTTCACAACCCCATGAATTGCAGCACCCCAGGCCTCCCTGTCCATCACCAACTCCCAGAGTTCACTCAGACTCACGTCCATCGAGTCAGTGATACCAGCGGGATTCAATTACAGAACTTCCACAGGACTGTGTAAACAGAGACTTGTGGAGGGCACAAACAAAACCTGTGTGCTCCAGGACCCAAGAGAAAGGACCAGTGACCCCACAAGAGACTGAGCCAGACTTGCCTGTGAGTGTTTGGGAGTCTCTGGCAGAGGCATGGGTTGACAGTGGGTCAACAGCCCTTGGAGGTCTGTATTGTATCATCCTTCCCTTGATGATAAAACTGGAGACTAGAGGTCGTGTCCAGACTAAGTTTGCAAGACAGGGAGCTGGGGTCGTATGATCAGCTGTCCTGATTTTCAGTCTCTCGCTCTTTCTCCTCTTCCTGTTTATTTCTGTCCAGAATCAAGTCTCAGTCAATTTCACATCATCTCCACCCCGAAAACAGAGCTCCCCTCCCAAGGGAAGCTTAATTAAAATTGGTTGAATGTAAGAACCTCTTCTTGTCCCTCAGAGGGTCTGCATGGGTGAGTTAATCAGTGTAGAGCAGGGTCGTGGGGTGAGCTGCATCCTCCAAAATTCCAAGTCCTGACTCCCAGGCCTCAGAAAGTTAAGGTATTTGGAGATAGGATCAGAGAAGAGGAAATGGAATTAAAATCAGGTCTTGTGTATGGGCCCTAATCCAATATAATATAATACAATATAACTGGTGTCCTTGTGGGAAGAGATTAAGATCCAGACCTGCACAGAGGGAAGACCAGGTGAGGACTAAAAGAGAACACAGCCATTTATCTACAAGCCAAGTGGAGAGGCTTCCAGAGAAGCCAACCTTGCAGACACCTTGGTGTTGCACTTTTTTAGCTTCCAGCATTATCAGACAATACCTTTCTATTGTTCGAGGCACCCCGTACTTTGTTCTGGCAGCCCAGCAAACTAATAAAGCCAAAGAAGGCTGAGCGCCGAAGAATTGATGCTTTTGGACTGTGGTGTTGGAGAAGACTCTTGAGAGTCCCTTGGACTGCAAGGAGATCCAACCAGTCCATTCTGAAGGAGATCAGCCCTGGGATTTCTTTGGAAGGAATGATGCTAAAGCTGAAACTCCAGTACTTTGGCCACCTCATGCGAAGAGTTGACTCATTGGAGAAGACTCTGATGCTGGGAGGGATTGGGGGCAGGAGGAGAAGGGGACGACAGAGGATGAGATGGCTGGCTGGCATCACTGACTCGATGGATGTGAGTCTGAGTGACCTCCGAGAGTTGGTGATGGACAGGGAGGCCTGGCGTGCTGCGATTTATGGGGTCGCAAAGAGTCGGACACGACTGAGCGACTGATCTGATCTGATCTGATCTTTGAAGAAAAGAGAAATCAGAATTAAACATTGCTGAGATGGGGAAAGAATGTCTTTTTTTTTTTTAATTTAAAAAAAAATTTGTCTAGGACTTCTCTGGTGGTAGAGTGGATAAGAATCCACCTGCCAGGGCAGGGGACACGGGTTCAATCCCTGGTCTGGGAAGATCCCACCTGCTAAGGAGTAACTAAGCCCAAGCACCACAACTGCTGAGCCCGTGTGCTGCAACTACTGAAGCCCGAGGTCACAAGAGAAGCTGCCGCAACCAAGAGTAAACTGACCCCCCATCCAGCGCGCTCCCGCCCCGGCTCCCGCTACAACTAGAGAAAGATCTCGCACGAAGCAACCAAGACTCAGCACCGCCAAAATAAAAATAAGTTAATTTTTTAAAAAATTGTCTGGGTAAGAATACACTCACAGGCAAAAGGCATAAATTCGCCTTCCTACCTCTGTCCCTCCCTTAAGCCGTCTGGTTTCCCTTCTGGAAGGTGAATGGTTACCCATCTCATATGTCCTCCCAGAGTTATTCATTCTCTCTTTCTCTCCACACACAGGCACAAATGTATACTTAAATAATTTTCCTCACCCTATGCACACTGTTTTGCACCTTGGTTTCTTTGTTTAATAAAACATGCTAAACATCCTGCAAGAATGACTTTAACCAAGCATGTTGGGAAAGTCAGAGAAATACCCTGCTGAATCACCAGCGTGATTAAAAACTAAAAGCAACACATTAAAACAGCGCTGCCACCCTGTCAGATATTTTAAGCCTACTGCCTTCTGCAGAGGCGGGAGGGAGGCCCCAGGAGCTTCCGAGAGGGGCACTGACGGAACCATTAGCGGCTGGAGAGGAGCCTGGCTTGTCGGGAGGGCAAACCTTTGGTTATTCGCTCCTGCCTCAGGCCTCTTCTCTGCCCTTCTCTCTCCCAGAACACAGCAAAGTAGGTCAGCCGGAGAGATGCTGCCTTGAGCGGGCGGGCGGGAGAATGGTCCTGCTGAGTGGGAGGGCCCACTTCTGGGCCCATATTGGGATGCCATCTGTAATCATAGACTCTCGGAGCTGCGAGAGATCTTAAAGATCGTCGTGTCTAATTCCTTCGGTTTACAGATGGGGAAGCTGAGCCTAGAGTGAAAAAAGAACTTTGCTAAGGTCACCAGCTAGGTGGGGATGGAGCAGGGACAGAAGGTCAGTGTCCTGAACGTTTCATAGCACAGTCCGGACCTGCGGTGCCCAACCTTTTTGGCACCAGGGACCGGTTTTGTGGAAGACGATGTTTTCCATGGACTGGTGGGGGAGGAGATGGTTTGGGGATGATTCAGGCGTGTTATATTTATTGCGCACTTTATTTCTATTATTACTACATCAGCTCCACCTCAGATCGTCAGGCATTCGATCCAGGAGGTTGGGGACCTCTGGACTGTAGGCGATATATGAGTGGTACTCCCTGCGGTCGTGCAGTGCACAGACTGGGAGACCGCACGTGGGACGTGGCTGGCAGTGATGAGCTAAATGAAATTGTGCTCATCATTCCTTTAGCACTCTAAGAGAAAATTAAAGGTTGGCTATTATCATCATTATCATTTTTATCGTCTTCATGAAGAACCAACTGTCTCGTTTCTAGAAGCAGAAACGAATAGGAGAACTGAGAGGAAAAGTCATCTTTTCATGTTTCTTTTCTACTATAAAGGTAACAAGCGTTCAGAACAGAAAGCCTGAAAAACAAACCAAATAACAAAAATAATACAATTCGACCAAAAAAAAAAAAAACAAAAAATAGCTTCTTTTGACATATGGTGTATGGTTTTGCAGATCTTTTATTCCCACCTGCTTTTTAGCTTACACATACATTGGGGGAAGAATTTCCCATGTCAATAAATGTTCATCAACAATGTCAGCTTCAGAAACAGGACCACAGCCTAGTGGGAAAGAACATGGACTCTGGATCTAAGTGGCCTGTGCTCAGTGTCAGCTCTACCCCTTACTAGCTGTGTGACTTTCGGCAAGATAATTAACTTCTCTGTGCTTCAGTTTCTTCTTCTGTAAAGTGGAGCTAATAATAATAATATCTATCTTGTGCAGAGTGTTTGTCATATTTTTGTTCTTAGATCAGCCTGTTTTGTGAAAATACTATCATATGCAAAGCTGGTCCTCTATTGTTGGCCCTTTAGATGGTTTTCAATTTCTCCCTGTCCTGAATAATGTGGCCACAAATATTCTCAACCATGTATCTTTGAGCACATCAATGGTTATTTTTATTAAATTCATAGAAATGGAATTACCAACATATAGAGGGCTTCCCTGGTAGCTCAGATGATAAAGAATTGGCCTGCAATGCGGGAGACCTAGGTTCCATCCCCGGGTCAGGAAGATCCCCTGGAGAAGGGACTGGTAAGTCACTTCAGTATTCTTACCTGGAGAATACCATGGACAGAGGAGCCTGGCAGGCTATAGTCCACGGGATCGCAAAGAACTGGACATGACTGAGTGACTAACAATTTCATTTTGTTCCCCACCAGGGGATATACAAATTATCCAGAGTTTGTACCAACTAACTAAAGGACAGCATGAGGCCCTGGAGTTCTGGAAACAGAACAGGGGACTGTGGGGACACAACTTAGGACATGTAATTGATTGATTTTTTTTAAGTTTATTTGGCTGCACCGGATTTTAATTGCTGCATGCATGATCTCCACTGCAGGATCTTTTAGTTGTGGCATGTGGTCTCTAGTTCCCTGACCAGGGACTGAACCCCAGTCCCCTGCACTGGAAGTGCAGAGGCTTCACACTGGGCCACTAGGAAAGTCGCTCAGATATGAGCTTTAGTTGTCAGTAGACCCATGTAGTTCCTTGGAGAGGCCATGGCTGCTCGTGCAGCCTAATACCAGTTTCCCACCTTCCAGAATTTTTTTCCATATAGAAGAAGGTATATGTCATAATATGTTTAATATTGAAAAGAAACTTACTTTAAAGACAACATTTAATTTAAAAGAGAACTTTTGTTGTTCAGTGGCTAACTCATGTCTGACTGTTTGTGACCCCATGGACTGCAGCACGCCAGGCTTTTCTGACCTTCACCATCTCCCAAAGTTTGCTCAACTTCAGGTCCATTGAGTCGGTGATGCCATCCAACCATCTCATCCCCTGTCATCCCCTTCTCCTCCTGCCCTCAATCTTTCCCAGCATCAGGGTCTTTTCCAGTGAGTCGGCTCTTTATATCAGGTGGCCAACAGTATTGGAGGTTCAAGAAAAGAGAACTGTAAATGTAAAATCAGAATCACTCACGTAAAAAGTAAGAACTGTAAAAATGGACATAACAGTAGCAAAATATTATTGAATTGTAGCTAGAAGCTTTTGCCTGGGAGGGCTCTGAACTCCAGGCCCTGCACTTGGCATCTCTGGAGGGGGATTAGCAAATTAGCAGGAGCCAGAGAGGTGTTAAGACTTATTAGCTCCAACCTGACACTTTCTCTTTGGTATAGTCATAAAGATTAAGAGAGCATTGAAAAGCGATTTTAGTGGGAGTAGAGGGGACGTTGATTTTATGTTGAAGGGCCTGTGAAGTTACCTTGTAACCGTTTTCTTCAGTTTAGGAAACGTGAGCCAGAATTGCTTCACCAAAGCCCAACTTCCCAGGTGTGAAAAAACTCTTCCTGCACACGTCCATCCCATTAACAAGGTGCTATAAGTAATGATCAGCTCCATTTTACAGATGATAAAACGGAGGTATAGAAAGGTTAAGTAACACAGACAAGATTGCTATAGCTAATGGCCAGTAGGAACTCAGGTATTCTGGCTCCAGAGTTTAAGCTCCTAAATAGCACTTGATACTTGCAATGGCTGATCCTGTGACTAGTTACCAGTTACATCCCCATTTGCATCTCATTCTCAGAGCTGAGAATGTTTAGACAACAGGACTCAGCTTGGATCCCTTTAACCCTGCTCTAACTGGCTTCTCACCTTGCTAGATTGACCTCACTTTGACCTTGACTTGATCTTGGACTTTCCTTGTTACCTGGCCTGGTGACAGAGACTCAGCTACCCTCCACTGGCACTGATGGCTCTAGGCCTTTTTACACCAGGAGCATTTGGGTCTAGAAGTGAATGTTACATTGGCATTTTGGGGGGCTACAGTGTAGAGGGGAGTTACTTTGTCAAGGGCTGCAGAGTGAGTTCCTGCCAAGCCTGAGCTAGAACCCTGATCTGCCGAGTCCTACGTGTTCCACCACACCCTGCAAGTTTCTTAATGACATAAACAATTTGTCTTCCTAACAGTGGTCTTACTTGCTTTTCCCAGCAATCTTGGGAGACAGATAAGTGTAAGTGTTGGGGGAACTGAGGCCGTGTCCAGATCAGAGCTAGTTCTGTACACCAGAGGAAATTCTATCAGAAAGGGGCATGGGACGAGAATCCAGTCCTGTCTGGCTTTAAGTTCAGATCTCTTCCTATTAATACAAATGCCCCATCTCCACTTCTGTCTCTTCAGTTTCCCAGGTCCTCTCTCTCATTTCCTAGGACTTTTCATCTTGTCTCTTTTCTCGTAAGGATGGTGGTGCCAAAATATGGGTGATTCATACTGAAGTGTGGATGACTATGTCTAGGGTCATATGTTTCTCCATCTGGGTGTGTTTGCACTTACAGAGATTGCTCTCTACTGCAACGGAGGGTTTCATTCCTATATTTGTAATCTGCTGCTATGTAACAAGTTACCCTGAGACTGGTGGCTCGATATTAATACAACAGCAGTCATTTATTATCTCTCACAAGCTCTGTGTGTCAGGAACCCAGACAGGGCAGAAAGGAGAAATCTTGACTCCATTCCACAATGTCTTGATCCTCAGCGGCGAGACTCAAAGGTTGGGGGCAAAATGAAGACTTTCACTTATGCATCTGTGGTTGGAGCTGTGTCAGCTGGAAACACTCCTCATGGCCTCTCCATGTGTCCTAAACTTCCTCTCAATATGGTAACTGAGTTTCCAGGGCAAGTAACCCAAAAAGAGAGCCAGAGAGAATTTATTGCCTTTTTTTCCTTTTCATATAATAAAAAATATATATATTATTTTGGTTGCACCAAAATATTATTTTGACTGCTGCTTAGTTGTGGCATGTGGAATCTCTCATTGTAGCATCTTGGATCGAGTTCCCTGACCAGGGATTGAACCCAGGCCCCCTGCATTGGGAGTGCAGTCTTAGCCACTGGACCAGCAGGGAAGTCCCTGAGCTCATTGCCTTTTATGAAGTCTTGCAGTTCCTGCAGTGTCGTTTCTGCCTAATCCCACTGGTTGAGGCAGTACCCAAGGTCCATTCACTTCCCAATGCAGGAATATCAACGTCGTATTATAAGAAGAGCATGTGGGATGGACACGTATTGGTATAGTCATCTTTGGAAAATACAGTCTGGCACAGCTCTCTATCACTGGGATCTTAAGCACAAGTCTGTGGGAACAGCTCTTAGGCACTTGGTGGGGAGGGTCTCTTGCTGTGTTTCCCGTCAGACTCGCTTGCTCTTGGGGTTCTCTTTGCTCTAGCTTCCTGCATTCCAAATTCTGCTTTTCTCTGCTCTGCATTTACACTGCAGTTAGTTTGTGATACATTATTTCTTAAAAGGTTCAGACAGCCCTCTCCACTGATAGGCAGGGGCGTGATCCTGTCTGCCAAGAGGAACTGACATTGAAAATAGAGAGGAATAAAAAGTGCTGATCCAATTCTGTGCCATTGGATGCATTGGATGGAGCCCAGCCAACAACGACTAAAAAGTTTCCTCTCTGGAGTAAAGGCCTTCCCTGGTCCCAAAGGAGGAATTTAAAGGCTGAAGGTGGGCTGAGCTTCAGGGATTGTGTATACTGAGTGTGCACGTACGCGTGCTCAGTTGTGTCCAACTCTTTGTGACCCCATGGACTATATAGCCTGTTAGGTTCCTCTGTCCATGGAATTTTCCAGGCAAGGATACTGGGGTGGATTGACATTTCCTTCTCCAGGGGATCTTCCTGATCCAGGGGTCTAACCCACGTCTCCTGCAGCTCCTGCATTGGCAGATGGGTTCTTCTACCACTGAGGGTGGAGGTTATCAAGATCTGTCCAGCAAAGTGATAGCAGTTCCAGAATTCCTAATTTCGGGTAGGAGGTGTTTTTGGGCAGCAATCTGTTTAGCAGAAGGGATTGGAAGTTCCATTTGCATAACATTTTACAGATATTTGAGAGAGCATCAGTTGTCTATTTCAAGGATTTGGAAGCGGAGCTGTCTTAGTTTGAATTTGACCACAAGCAGACTCTGAGATAGATTCAAGAATGGAGAAGTGAAACAAACAAGGGGAGGAGGGCAATCAAAGGCATGTTATCAAGCCAGGTACCACTGTAGGTGAATGGAGCTGAGCTTGCTAGGGAAACCATAGGAGTAAGTGCAAAACTCTTACCTCCAGAAGTGTCCCACCCAAGAGGTGACAGAGCTGGGGTATTGATATTCCAGTTGCCATCAGGGCTGCTCTTGTAGAGCAGGGTTAATTCCATTCTGCTGTTTCGAGCCGACCAGACTTTCAAGGCTGTCGAGAAAGGCTATAGTCAAAGAGATGCAGGCACTGGCAAGGGAAAGGCAGCTGGTACACACCCAAGTGGAAAGGATTACAGGCATGACGTTGACAACGTATCCTTCAGGGAAGGTGAACACCTAGGATTAAGAGGGTTCTGGGAGGTGAGACTTTCAGTATTAAGCTAACAAGCTCCCAGACAAACCAGGATGAAGGGGTCACTCTAGCTCTGTGTGTGTGTGTGTGTGTGTGTGTGTGTGTATGCACATTCAGTTGTGTCCAAGTCTTTCTGATCCCATGGACTGTAGCCCACCAGGCTCCTCTGTCCATGGGATTTCCCAGGCAAGGACACTGGAGTAGATTGCCATTTCTTTCTCCAGGGGATCTTCCCAACCCAGGGATCCTACCCACATCTCCTGTACTGGCAGGTGGATTCTTTACCACTGTGCCACCTGGAAAGCCCCACCCCAGCTTTGAGGGCAAAGAAAAACAAGGAACCCATCACCCAAAACTACTGTCTGGAGTGAAAGGATCAACAAAGGATTTACAAATGATAAAACTGTTCTGGAATTAAGCAGTAGTGATGGTGGTACAATTATATGAATATTCTAAAATCCACTGAATTGTATACTTAGGGTGAATTTTATGGTGTGGGCAACCTACAAAACCCCTTTGAGCCTCTGTGTTCTCTTTATGAGAAAGGAATGATAATAATATCAATTCCTATCTCAGGAGGTTGTTGTGAGTCTTCAGTGAGATAGTGCTTCAGACACTACTGTTGGGATCCTTTGTATTTTTACTCTGCTTGTTGGTACAGACAAGCCCGGGGAAAACCAGGTGTTAAGGCTGAGCTGATTGAGAATTTCTCAGAAGGCAGTGGCATCAGTTTGGGAAGAAGAGCTTACTTCAGTGGGCCTCTCTAGGCTGGAGGGAGGGGGAAGGCAATGGCACCCCACCCCAGTACTTTTGCCTGGAAAATCCCATGGATGGAGGAGCCTGGTAGGCTCCAGTCCATGGGGTCGCTAAGAGAGGGACACGACTGAGTGACTTCACTTTCACTTTTCACTTTCATGCATTGGAGAAGGAAATGGCAACCCACTCCAGTATTCTTGCCTGGAGAATCCCAGGGATGGAGCCTAGTGGGCTGCCATCTATGGGGTCGCACAGAGTTGGACACGACTGAAGCGACTTAGCAGTAGCAGCAGCAGCAGCAGGTTGGAGGGAGGAGAGTTTTGGCTGAATTTCAAGCATTCGCTCTCGCTCTCTCAGCACATTCAGAGGCTGCCTCCCGGGTGGAATCCTGTACCACCATAATCTCCTGTCTGGCTTCCTGCCTCAATCCTTCTCATATCCACAGCTGAGATCTCTGTCACCCGCTGTGGCCTCAGCATCACCCTGACTTCAGGCAGAATCTAAGGAAACTGAGACAGAGCGGGAGCATCATCATTAACCAATGAAACAGCATTTCCACGGCTTACATTTATCATGTATTGGCTACACACCGGGTATTATCCTGGGCTTCTCTGCTGGCTCAGACAGTAAAGAATCCATCTGCAATGCAGGAGATCCAGATTTGATCCCTGGATTGGGAGGATCCCCTGGAGAAGGGAATGGCTACCCAGTCCAGGATTCTTGCCTGGAAAATTCCATGAACAGAGGAGCCTGGTGGGCTACAGTCAATGGGGGTTGCAAAGAGTCGGACATGACTGAACAATGAAGACTTTCAGGTATGCTTAGAACTTCACCTGTGTGATCTCGTTTTGTCCCCCCTGATAAACTTACAGGGAGGTCCTGCTATGACCCTCATTTTACCAGTGAAGAAACTGGTCTTAGAAAGTCATATAAATTGCCAAACCCCCTGCCCCTGCCCGCCCCCGAGCCTTAGCTGACTGAATCGGGATTGGATAGCTGATCCAAGCTGGGTGACTCATTTTCTCTCCCAGAAAATTTGGGGATTGGATTTGGATCCTTGCTAGTGTCCGCTGGCCACTCAAAATGAAGACATATAAACTAGGGAGTTGAGGGGGAGATGCTTAATAGTCATGTATGTCTGTTTAGTCGCTAAGTCACGTCCGACTCTTTTGTGACCCCATGGACTGCAGCCCACCAGGCTCCTCTGCCCGTGGGATTTCCTAGGCAAGAATACTGGAGTGGGTTGTCATTTCCTTCTCCTTCTCATATGAATACACAAAGGTGGAAAAGAATGAGGCAGACATGCAGAAAGACACAGAGATGAATGGGCCTTTGGAGAAAGAGGAAAGAGAGAGAGAGAGAGAATGGCTTCAGATTCCCCAGCTGCACTTCTTTCCCGTGTTAGTCAGGACTCTAGGAAGTCAATGATAGGGGTCTGACTCCTACTGACTTACGTGAAATCTATTGACTCTAGGAATAACAGTGGCTCCAGCCATGACTGGATTGGGGGAATCCTCTTTTCTTTTTGCTGATCTTTATTTCGTATAAAGAAACTGCATCTACTTGCAAATTAAAGAGAAGAGATAGAAAAGAAATCCACGATACTGTAGGGAGCTCAGGTAAGAGGAGACACTTTAAAATATGATAAACATGTTAATTTTTTTTGGCCGTGCCCCATGGCATGGGGGATCTGCGCCCCCTGAATTGGGAGCACTGAGTCTTAACCATTGGACCACCAGGGAAGACCCCAAAACATGCTACCTTTTGATGAATAAAATATACGCACACTTTTCCGTTGAATAGCTTCTTGAGTGTGGTTCGTGCTGAATTATCTCAAACTTTTGAGCTGCTAGAATCCAACCTTATTCCCAAGAAGACTACATAAAATGTGATATTTTCCTGCCCCCTTGTTAATTAAAGAACTAATCATGTTACAATGCTGACCAGGTGTGACATATTGATTTCGCTTTAAAAATACTTTCCAGGGAGCTGATTATGAAAACATGAGGAGGATAATGTGCTTCTTTCAATACTGAACCCAATTAATTTCAGTGACTCATAAATGCTAGGGTGAAAAATTAGAATACTAAAGCTCCATTTGTTTAAGAAAGGAACTATTTTCCATGTTCTCAGCAGACTTTCAGTCGTCTTGAACATAAATTTCTCTCTCAGGTTAGAGAATTCACTGGAACTAAAGGAAAGTTCATCCCCAAGTGTTAGTGAAAGTATATCCAACTATCAGGTGACGGATGGCTGGCTGAAGAAGAACGGATCACCCTGTAAGGAAAGAGAGGCAATGCCTTTGCGACCCCATGGACTATGCAGTCCATGGAGTTCTCCAGACCAAAATACCGGAGTGGGTAGCCTTTCCCTTCTCCCGGCAATCTTCCCAACCCAGGGATCGAACCCAGGTCTCCTGCACTGCAGGCGGGCTCTTTACCAGCTGAGCCACCCGGGAAGCCTAAGAATACTGGCCTGTGTAGCCTATCCTTTCTCCAGAGGATCTTCCTGACCCAGGAACTGAACCAGGGTCTTCTGCACTGCAGGTGGATTCTTTACCAGTTGAGCTACCAAGGAAGCCCAATGGTTATCATAACTAATATTTACTGAACCCTTTCATGGACCACACAATTTGTTGAATTTCTCACAATATTGTGAGGCAGGTAATATTTTGACATTTTTTGGGGGGGGGGGAGTGTGGATCATTTTTAAAGTCTTTATTGAATTTGGTAAAATATTATGTATGTGTGTTTTTTTTTTCTTTTGGCTACAAGGCATGTAGGATCTTATCTCCTTGACCCGGGATCCAACCCTCACCCGCTGCATTGGAAGGTGAAATCTTAACCACTGGACTGCCAGGGAAGTCCTCTGATGCAGATACTTTTAATTCCCATTATACAGAAGGGGCAAATAAGGCTTAGAGAGGTTTAATGACTTGACAAGTTCTTCCAGATGGTAAGTGATAGACATGACACCCTAATCCATGTCTATTTGGAGAGCCGTGATCTTTAAAAATCCACCACTAAATTCTAACATGTCAAGGGGAGATGGTAAGGTACAATCTCCAATGCTTACACATGAGGAAAGCAACATTTCGGACAATCCCTGGTCCGGTGTGGTTTCTAATGCACCAAATACCTTTTACTGAAACAGGCCCACATCTATAAAGCTGGTGAAATTGATCTGTTTGTAACGCATACCCTACTGGTATGACTTTGAGAGCCCTGGGAAGACTTTGTTTTCTCCAAGATAAGATTTCCCCTCCATTAGATGATCTCTGAGGTCCTACCATTAATTCCTCTACCTTAAGCCATTCTCCTGTTTTTCTTAAAATGCAGCTGCTCAAGCATTCCAGTGCCGATGTGTGCACGCTTTCCTGAGAGCGGATTTTAATTGGAGAGAGGGAACCAGGAGAGAGTAGAGGAGCCAACTGACATGGGTCCTGGGACGAGAGAAAGAAGAATGAGGAAAAGCATGAAAAAAAGGGAGGTGGGGTCTGAGAGATACCAAATCTCTCTAACTACTGTGCTAAATAAAGAACTGCTTTCGACTAAAGGGGGAGACATAGGGTTCATGATACATTTGTTGTTTTGAAGGCGGATAAAGAGACACCGAGCAGACCCGATTTCTCACAGTAAGATCACTTACAGATACAACGCAGTTGTGGAGCACAGCTTCAAAGAGCCTGAATCGGAGACTTAGTTGTTCTTGTGACCTTGAGCAAGTCACTCCACCGTGCTCCCACCCGGCTTTACTTTGAAGACTTGCTGTCAGGTGGGGCAAGGGAGCAAGGGTCACTTGAGAATTGATTTGGCTGCTGAGTAGACATATTTTTGAAGCATTTGGAATCTCTTCTGGGTTCCTCCAAAAGCTTCTCCATTCTGGATAGGGGTCAAACAAGGTTGACATTCAGTTCAGTTCAGTTCAGTCGCTCTTTGCGACCCCATGGAGTACAACATGCCAGGCCTCCTTGTCCATCACCAACTCCCAGAGTTTACTCAAACTCATGTCCATTGAGTCAGTGATGCCATCCAACCCTCTCACCTCCATTAAGCATTAAGCATGAAGCATGCTCAGTCACTCAGTCGTGTCCAACTCTTTGTGACCCCAGGCTACTCTGTCCATGGGATTTTCTGTGACTACTCTGTGACCCCAGGCTACTCTGTCCATGGGATTTTCCAGGCAACAACACTGGAGTGGGTTGCCATTTTGTCCTTCTAGAGAGTTCTCAACTCACAATAGCTCCTCCGGTTCATTTCCATTTCCTGCTTTGTGGTCATTAGTGGAGCAGACTCAGTCGTCCTTCGAATTCTTGTTTGGCCAGAGAAGCCCCTGCTAAGGTCCTTCTCCTGGAAGGGTCCTTTCTCACCTCTGGGTGAAGCAGCAGGAGAAAGAAACAGTTTATGTAATGGTGTGACTGCACGAATGCCTCAAACTCATTTTGTCTCCAATCACCACATTTTCTGACAGCTAGTTTGGAAGTTGTTAACCAAGAAAATGTTTTTCCAGCCAGAGAGCTTCCAGTTAGAGATCCAAGTTTATCAGAGCATAACTTTAAAGAACACATTGAAAGAGAACTTCAGGTTTTAAAAGAGAGACAATGAGTGCTTTTGCGTGGATGACACAGAGTGGGAAGAGAATGACTCTAAGAAGCCTATAGTTGTTGTTTGGTTCTCAGTCATGTCTTTACCTCTACAATCTCACAGACTGCAGCAGGCCAGGCTTCCCTGTCCTTCACTGTCTCCTGGAGTTTGCTCAAATTCATGTCCATTGAGTCGACGATGCCATCCAACCATCTCATTCTCTGTTTGTCCCCTTCTCCTCTTGCCTTCAATCTTTGCCAGCATCAGGGTCTTTTCAATGAGTCAGCTCTTTGCATCAGGTGGCCAAAGTATTGGAACTTCAGCTTCAGCAACAGTCCTTGCAATGAATATTCAGGGTTGATTTCTTTTAGGATTGACTGGTTTACTCTCCTTGCAGTCCAAGGGACTCTGAAGAGTCTTCTCCAACACCACAGTTCAAAATCATCAATTCTTCAGTGATCAGCTTTCTTTATGGTTCAGCTCCTACATCCATACATGACTACTGGAAAAACCATAGCTTTGACTAGATGGACCTTTGTCAGTAAAGTGATGTCTCTGCTTTTTAAAATGCCATCTAGGTTTATCATTGGTAACTTGCCTGCTAAATTCCTTGAACATTTAATTTGTTAAATATGTGCTGCTTCTCAAAGGACTAGATGGAGAGACTCCTTCAGGAAAGGCTGCTGTGGGGAGCATGGGTGCCTGAAAGGCCTCGATGTTGCCCCCTGGACCCACAGTTGCATTTTGCTGAGGCCACATTTCCCCTAGACTGTTTCTAGGCAATAACTGAGCAGGTTGGGGGGCGTCAGTATTGGACCAATACTCTACTGGGCAACTTTGGCTTAGTGACTCCCCATAGGCCTGGCCCAAATGTTCTTAGAACTGTGCTGTAGCCAGAGACTTTCCCAACCAGTCGTCTCTCTTTCCCTGGCTCTTTTCATAAGTCAGGGCTGCACTGCAGTCCAGGATCTCCCTGTCCTGCTCCTGCTCACCCCCGACTATCCTCCATAGGTGTTTCCCTAAGGAATCTCTTCTATGTCTAATCCCACTTGGTACACGCTTTTCAAAAGATGAACTAACATAAATAATAAAAAGGTTGGGGGTAAGTCTTGTATTTCACCTTAGACTTTCTACCCACCATAAAGACTATTGTTCTTTAATTCAGTTTCTTTCTTTCTTTATTTTTAATCTCTGGGAGAAAGACTAATTGACTTGGCTTGAGCCAGGTAAATCAATGAACTGTGGTCAAGAGAGTGAGTCATGTGAACACATGGCAGCCATGTGGATGGATTATTGGATTTTTCTCCAAGAAAAGGTTGGAGAAGAGGATACCAGATAATAATGCAATAAAAAATTTCCACAGGGTCTTGAAGGCATTGCAGGTTTTCAGAACTCTTTGGAAAATCCAAAATCAGAACTCTTTGGCAAAAGGGGTTGGAAAGAAACATTTGTAAACCTAATCAGCTGGTGTCTTAAGGGTGCTGACGATTGTCAACGCAGAGAGAAGCTTTATGGAAAATGCCCAGAGGATAACAGCGTCATTAATCTGGGCCAAGGGCCCTGGGATGGCGTGGGAAGGAGTTAGAGGCAAATTTGTATCTTCTTCCCAATTCCACTAGCCTTATCTGGGTTCCCCTTGGGCAGAGGCAGTGATGGAGGAACTTAACAACTACAACAGCTATTCAGATAACAAATAATTTAGGAACGCTGAGGTCTAAATGCCAGGGGAGACACAAGATACAAAAGTCTAGAAGGAGCCAGAGGCAGGGATCGAAATCCGGGAATGGAGCCAGGGGTTCAGACCTGGGAGGCAGATAGACCAGAGAGCATTGTGGGATTGCCTGATGTGTCAGCCGCCATTTATAGCTTGCTTTTAAGGTCTGGCAGGAATATGATGAGTGGGTGGGATGGTCTTATTGAAAAGTCCTGGGGTAGAATGGCCGACGCACAGGGTAAGATGCACGCACTGAATTCTTACCATGAGCTGAGTTGAGCCACAATGATAGATTAGTGTCCCTGGAGCCTTAATGGAATTTTCCAGGAGAACTCAGGGCCAGAGAGTACCGCGTAGGTCAACAGAAATCTGTAATTCATGGATATCAGAGGCTTCGGGAAATAAAGAAAATAACTACAGAAAGGGATTTGAGGTATTTGGATCTTCTGAGGAGACTTTGTGACTGTCAGTGGAGTGCAGACATAGCCCAACAGCAGACAAGTTGAATGAGTCAGAGATCTAGCACTCTGTACTTATCCTGGTTCTGGCAACCACTAACTAAGCTGTCACATCCACCCTCCTCTGAGCACATGCAAAGCACCCTTCATGCATCTACTATATGCCAGACATTGCCCTGAGCATTTTTTGTGCACTTCCTCTTTGAACCTCAGAAAATCAATGCTCATTCCCATTTCACAGAGGAGAAAACTGAAGGTCATAGCATGAAGCCAACTGCCAAAGTCACACAGCTAGCACGAAACAGATCTGGACCTTGAATACCAAGTTCAAGTCCAGATTGAGCATCCTACTATACTCCTCCTCCACCCTTGCTTTTAATTTAAACTCTCTCAGTTATCAACTTTATTACTCATTTTCCCACATAAGACTTTGATGCTCACAGTGGACTCATTTTCCCACATAAGACTTTGATGCTCACAGTGGTCCTTTTAACTAGTATCCAGAGTCTTACTGAGTATTATTTTAAAATAGTTTTTGTTTGTCCCCCTTTTTTTAGCTCAGTTTTTTTTTTTTTTTTTAAAAACTGGGTAATATAGCCAAATGGTACAAAATTTGGAGACACGAAAGAGCATACAAGTGTTGTTCACCCATTACCCAGCCTCTTATTATGATGAGGTTTAGAAGTCATTTGTATTTTCTTTCTTTCATGTCTATAACCACCTTCGCTATCGGATTGTTTTTTTCCTCATTGCAATGTGTTATAGAAGCTTCTAATATATGAATGGAACTAGTCCTACGCCTGTGGTATGAATTGCCAGTATTTTTCCCAGTTTCTCTTTTGCCTTTTGAAAATGTGAAGGTTTTTTTCCATGGAGAAACATTGTGGCAGTCAAATCTGTCAATTTTTAAATTTTATGACTAGGATATGCCATTCTCAGACAGCTACACCTCACCCCAAGATTATAAAACAAAATTCCCTTCGTTTTCTTCTATTACTGTTCTGGGTTTGATCCATCTGAAAACTTTTTGCTGTAATGAGATATGGATTCAATTTAAGTTTTTCATAATAACAAGCCAGTTATTCCAACAATGTTTACTGAATAACCTTTGTTCCTCACTGATTTGAAATGCCACATTTATTCTGGGCTAGATCTCTCAATATATTTACTTTGGAGCTTCATGTTATGGATATGCTTGTCTCTTGATGCAAGTACCACACTGTTTAAATTACTGCAGCTTAATATCATGTTTTAATAGCTGGGAGACCCAGTCCCTTTCTTTTTACTCTTCCTTTCAGAATTCTCCTGGCTATTCCTGATTGTTTACTTTTCCATGTGAATTTCAGAATTCATCTCGCTAGTTCTCCCCATCTCTAGGACCCCAAAAACTATTGTTTTTTTTTTTCTATTGGAATTGCACTAGATTTACAGATTAATTTAGGGAGAAATGACTTCTTTATGAGTTGAGTCGTCCTATTTAAGAAGAAGATGTAACTTTCTGGGATTTTCCTGGCAGTCCAGTGGTTGAGAGTCTGCTCTGCAGTGCAGGGGACGTGGGTTCAATTCCTGGTCAAGGAACTAAGACCTCCCAGGCCGCAGAGCATCTAAGCCTGTGTGCCACACGGAGCCCAGGCATCACAGTGACACAACTAAGATGCCACGAGCCACAACTCAGACCTGATGCAACCAGATAAATGAATAAATATACGTTTATTTAAAGATATAACTTTCTTGTTTAAAGTGTTCTTTGATGTCCCTCAGGAATGTTAATTTTTCAAATAGAGTTTTCATGCATCTTGTCAAGTTAATGGATGGATCAGTTCAGTTCAGTTCAGTCGCTCAGTTGTGTCTGACTCTTTGTGACTCCATGGAATGCAGCACGCCAGGCCTCCCTGTCTGTCACCAACTCCAGGAGTTTACTCAAACCCATGTCCATTGAGTCGGTGATGCCATCCAACCATCTCATCCTCTGTTGTCCCCTATTCCTCCTGCCTTCAATCTTTCCCAGCATCAGGGTCTTTTCAAATGAGTCAGTTCTTTGCATCAGGTGGCCAAAGTATTGGAGTTTCAGCTTCAGCACCAGTCCTTCCAATGAATAGTCAGGACTGATTTCCTTTAAGATGGACTGGTTGGATCTCCTTGAAGTCCAAGGGACTCTCAAGAATCTTCTCCAACATCACAATTCAAAAGCATCAATTCTTCGGTGCTCAGCTTTATTTATAGCCCAACTCTTGCATCCATAAATAACTACTGGAAAAACCATAGGTTTGACTAGATGGACCTTTGTTGACAAACTAATGTCTCTGCTTTTTAATATGCTGTCTAGGCTGGTCATAACTTTTCTTCCAAGGAGCAAGCATCTTTTAATTTCATGGCTGCCATCACCAGCTGCAATGATTTTGGAGCCCCCTCAAAAAAAGTCTGTTGCCGTTTCCACTGTTTCCCCATCTATTTGCCATGGAGTGATGGGACCAGATGCCATGATCTTAGTTTTCTGAATGCTGAGTTTTAAGCCAATTTTTCACTCTCCTTTTTCACTTTCATCAAGAGGCTCTTTAGTTCTTCTTCACTTTCTGCCATAAGGGTTATGTCATCTGCATAACTGAGGTTATTGATATTTCTCACGGCAATCTTGATTCCAGCCCAGTGTTTCTCATGATGTACTCTGCATAGAAGTTAAATAAGCAGGGTGACAATATAAGCCTTGACATACTCCTTTCCTTATTTGGAACCAGTCTGTTGTTCCATGTCCAGTTCTAACTGTTGCTTCCTGACCTGCATACAGATTTCCCAAGAGGCAGGTCAGGTGGTCTGGTATTCCCTTCTCTTTAAGAATTTTCCACAGTTTTTTGTGATCCACACAGTCAAAGGCTTGCATAGTCAATAAAGCAGATGTTTTTCTGGAACTCTCTTGATTTTTCAATGATCCAATGGATGTTGGCAATTTGATCTCTGGTTCCTCTGCCTTTTCTAAATCCAGCTTGAACATCTGAAAGTTCACAGCTCATTTACTGCTGAAGCCTGGCTTGGAGAATTTTGAGCATTACTTTACTAGCGTGTGAGATGAGTGCAATTGTACGGTAGTTTGAGCATTCTTTGGCATTGCCTTTCTTTGGCATTGGAATGAAAACTGACCTTTTCCAGTCCTGTGGCCACTGCTGAGTTTTCCAAATTTGCTGGCATATTGAGTGGATGGATAATCTACATTTTTATTGCTATTATATCTTTTTCCCTTCCATCATATTTCCTAACTAGATGTCATTTTAGCTACAGTTGTAAATCTCCACTCTGGCAGTATTGCTGCAAGTTATCTTGGGAAACTTCACATTTGACTTGGGTTCCAGTCGTTGGAACTCAGCAACAACTCCAAGTGGTTGTCATCTCAGGTTCCAGTTCCTTCCACCAGCCTATAGTCAAGACCCAGACCCTTTGGAATCTGAGGGTTCTGGCAGAGGGAATGCCCTACCCACACAGCTAAGTGCCTTAGGATGGGTGCTACAGGTACTCAAATAGGTTGATGATGTTATGTATGTCATAAACAATTACAAATGTGTATGAATCCAATGCCTTTTCATCTTCTGGGACAGAGGAGAAGATAGCAAAGTAAAGTTTATGTTGCTTCAGTAACTGTTTGGATAAACTTATCTCTGGTGTCCTAACAATTGATCACCTGGAGGAAACTGAGGCAGTATTCAATATTACATGTTCTAAAGATGCCACCTCGCCTGCCCGCGACCGGCGCGCCATTTAAGAGCGACCTCGCCTGCCCGCGACCGGCGCGCCATTTAAGAGCGACCTCGCCTGCAGGCAGAGGAACCAGAGATCAAATTGCCAACATCCGCTGGATCATGGAAAAAGCAAGAGAGTTCCAGAAAAACATCTATTTCTGCTTTATTGACTATGCCAAAGCCTTTGACTGTGTGGATCACAATAAACTATGGAAAATTCTGAAAGAGATGGGAATAACAGATCACCTGATCTGCCTCTTAAGAAATCTGTATGCAGGTCAGGAAGCAACAGTTAGAACTGGTCATGGAACAACAGACTGGTTCCAAATAGGAAAAGGAGTACGTCAAGGCTGTATATTGTCACCATGTTTATTTAACTTATATGCAGAGTACATCATGAGAAATGCTGGACTGGAAGAAACACAAGTTGGAATCAAGATTGCCGGGAGAAATATCAATAACCTCAGATATGCAGATGACACCACTCTTATGGCAGAAAGTGAAGAGGGGCTAAAAAGCCTCTTGATGAAAGTGAAAGTGGAGAGTGAAAAGGTTGGCTTAAAGCTCAACATTCAGAAAACGAAGATCATGGCATCTGGTCCCATCACTGCATGGGAAATAGATGGGGAAACAGTGGAAACAGTGTCAGACTTTGTTTTTCTGGGCTCCAAAATCACTGCAGATGGTGACTGCAGCCATGAAATTAAAAGACGCTTGCTCCTTGGAAGGAAAGTTATGACCAACCTAGATAGCATATTCAAAAGCAGAGACATTACTTTACCAACAAAGGTTCGCCTAGTCAAGGCTATGGTCTTTCCTGTGGTCATGTATGGATGTGAGAGCTGGACTGTGAAGAAGGCTGAGCGCCGAAGAATTGATGCTTTTGAACTGTGGTGTTGGAGAAGACTCTTGAGAGTCCCTTGGACTGCAAGAAGATCCAACCAGTCCATTCTGGAGGAGATCAATCCTGGAATTTCTTTGGAAGGAATGATGCTAAAGCTGAAACTCCAGTATTTTGGCCACCTCATGCGAAGAGTTGACTCATTGGAGAAGACTCTGATGCTGGGAGGGATTGAGGGCAGGAGGAGAAGGGGACGCCAGAGGATGAGATGGCTGGATGGCATCACTGACTCTATGGATGCGAGTCTGAGGGACCTCCGGGAGCTGGTGATGGACAGGGAGGCCTGGCGTGCTGCGGTTCGTGGGGTCGCAAAGAGTCGGACACGACTGAGCGACTGATCATCATCATCATCATCATCGCCTGCCCGCGACCGGCGCGCCATTTAAGAGCGACCTCGCCTGCCCGCGACCGGCGCGCCATTTAAGAGCGCCCCGCCGGCTGCGTCGCGCACTAAGAGCGCCCCACCGGCTGCGTCCCGCACTAAGAGCGCAGCCGAGAGGAGCTACCCCCACGACCGAGGAAGGACGGCGGTGAGGGCCAGTGCACTAAGCACGGCCGAGAAGAGCTACCCCACGACCGAGGTCAGGAAGGGCGGCGGTGAGGAGAGACCCCCTCGTCCAAGGTAAGGTGCGATGGCTGTGCTTTGCTGGCCGGGAGCAGCCAGGAGCAGCCGGGATGAGATACCCCACACCCAAGGTAAGAGAAACCCGAGTAAGACAGTAGGTCTTGAAAGAGGGCATCAGAGGGCAAATACACTAAAACCATTCTCACAGATAACTAGTCAGTCTAATCACACAAGGACCACACCCTTGTCTAACTCAATGAGATTAAGCCATGCCCTAGGGGCAACTTGGGATGGGCGGGTCATGATGGAGAGATATGACAGGGTGTTGTCCGCTGGAGGAGGGAATGGCAAACCACTTCAGTATTCTTGCCTTGAGAACCCCATGAACAGTATGAAAAGACAAAATGATAGGATACTGAAAGAGAAACTCCCCAGGTCAGTAGGGGCCCAATATGCTACTGGAGATCAGTGGAGAAATAACTCCAGAAAGAATGAAAGGATGGAGCCAAAACAAAAAGAATACCCAGCTGTGGATGTGTCTGGTGATAGAAGCAAAGTCCGATGCTGTAAAGAGCAATATTGCATAGGAACCTGTAATGTCAGGTCCATGAATCAAGGCAAATTGGAAGTGGTCAAACAAGAGATGGCAAGAGTGAATGTCGACATTCTAGGAATTAGCGAACTAAAATGGACTGGAATGGGTGAATTTAACTCGGATGACCCTTATATCTACTACTGTGGGCAGGAATCCCTCAGAAGAAATGGAGTGGCCATCATGGTCAACAAAAAGAGTCCGAAATGCAGTACTTGGATGCAATCTCAAAAACGATAGAATGATCTCTGTTCGTTTCCAAGGCAAACCATTCAATGTCACAGTAATCCAAGTCTATGCCCCAACCAGTAACGCCGAAGAAGCTGAAGTTGAAAGGTTCTATGAAGACCTACAAGACCTTTTAGAACTAACACCCAAAAAAGATGTCCTTTTCATTATAGGGGACTGGAATGCAAAAGTAGGAAGTCAAGAAACACCTGGAGTAACAGGCAAATTTGGCCTTGGAATACGGAATGAAGCAGGGCAAAGACTAATAGAGTTTTGCCAAGAAAATGCACTGGTCATAGCAAATACCCTCTTCCAACAACACAAGAGAAGACTCTATACATGGACATCACCAGATGGTCAACACCGAAATCAGATTGATTATATTCTTTGCAGCCAAAGATGGAGAAGCTCTATACAATCAGCAAAAACAAGACCAGGAGCTGACTGTGGCTCAGACCAAGAACTCCTTATTGCCAAATTCAGACTGAAATTGAAGAAAGTAGAGAAAACTACTAGACCATTCAGGTATGACCTAAATCAAATCCCTTATGATTATACAGTGGAAGTGAGAAATAGATTTAAGGGCCTAGATCTGATAGATAGAGTGCCTGATGAACTATGGAATGAGGTTTGTGACATTGTACAGGAGACAGGGATCAAGACCATCCCCATGGAAAAGAAATGCAAAAAAGCAAAATGGCTGTCTGGGGAGGCCTTACAAATAGCTGTGAAAAGAAGAGAAGCGAAAAGCAAAGGAGAAAAGGAAAGATATAAACATCTGAATGCAGAGTTCCAAAGAATAGCAAGAAGAGATAAGAAAGCCTTCTTCAGTGATCAATGCAAAGAAATAGAGGAAAACAACAGAATGGGAAAGACTAGGGATCTCTTCAAGAAAATCAGAGATACCAAAGGAACATTTCATGCAAAGATGGGCACAATAAAGGACAGAGATGGTGTGGATCTAACAGAAGCAGAAGATATCAAGAAGAGGTGGCAAGAATACACAGAAGAACTGTACAAAAAAGAGCTTCAAGACCCAGATAATCATGATGATGTGATCACTGACCTAGAGCCAGACATCTTGGAATGTGAAGTCAAATGGGCCTTAGAAAGCATCACTACAAACAAAGCTAGTGGAGGTGATGGAATTCCAGTGGAGCTATTCCAAATCCTGAATGATGATGCTGTGAAAGTGCTACACTCAATATGCCAGCAAATTTGGAAAACTCAGCAGTGGCCACAAGATTGGAAAAGGTCAGTTTTCATCCCAATCCCAAAGAAAGGCAATGCCAAGGAGTGCTCAAACTACCGAACAATTGCACTCATCTCACATGCTAGTAAAGTAATGCTCAAAATTCTCCAAGCCAGGCTTCAGCAATATGTGAACCGTGAACTTCCTGACGTTCAAGCTGGTTTTAGAAAAGGCAGAGGAACCAGAGATCAAATTGCCAACATCCGCTGGATCATGGAAAAAGCAAGAGAGTTCCAGAAAAACATCTATTTCTGCTTTATTGACTATGCCAAAGCCTTTGACTGTGTGGATCACAATAAACTATGGAAAATTCTGAAAGAGATGGGAATACCAGACCACCTGATCTTCCTCTTAAGAAATCTGTATGCAGGTCAGGAAGCAACAGTTAGAACTGGTCATGGAACAACAGACTGGTTCCAAATAGGAAAAGGAGTACGTCAAGGCTGTATATTGTCACCATGTTTATTTAACTTATATGCAGAGTACATCATGAGAAATGCTGGACTGGAAGAAACACAAGTTGGAATCAAGATTGCCGGGAGAAATATCAATAACCTCAGATATGCAGATGACACCACCCTTATGGCAGAAAGTGAAGAGGGGCTAAAAAGCCTCTTGATGAAAGTGAAAGTGGAGAGTGAAAAGGTTGGCTTAAAGCTCAACATTCAGAAAACGAAGATCATGGCATCTGGTCCCATCACTGCATGGGAAATAGATGGGGAAACAGTGGAAACAGTGTCAGACTTTGTTTTTCTGGGCTCCAAAATCACTGCAGATGGTGACTGCAGCCATGAAATTAAAAGACGCTTGCTCCTTGGAAGGAAAGTTATGACCAACCTAGATAGCATATTCAAAAGCAGAGACATTACTTTACCAACAAAGGTTCGCCTAGTCAAGGCTATGGTCTTTCCTGTGGTCATGTATGGATGTGAGAGCTGGACTGTGAAGAAGGCTGAGCGCCGAAGAATTGATGCTTTTGAACTGTGGTGTTGGAGAAGACTCTTGAGAGTCCCTTGGACTGCAAGAAGATCCAACCAGTCCATTCTGAAGGAGATCAATCCTGGAATTTCTTTGGAAGGAATGATGCTAAAGCTGAAACTCCAGTATTTTGGCCACCTCATGCGAAGAGTTGACTCATTGGAGAAGACTCTGATGCTGGGAGGGATTGAGGGCAGGAGGAGAAGGGGACGACAGAGGATGAGATGGCTGGATGGCATCACTGACTCGATGGATGCGAGTCTGAGGGACCTCCGGGAGCTGGTGATGGACAGGGAGGCCTGGCGTGCTGCGGTTCATGGGGTCGCAAAGAGTCGGACACGACTGAGCGACTGATCTGATCTAAAGATGCCACGCTATTTTTTCCTCAAATCACAAAAGGTAATAGGGTGTCAGGTGTCCTCCCAGGAAAACTGAATCAGTCTGGTATTGGAATTCATCAATGTTCATTAGTATTCTT
The DNA here is from genome assembly GCA_935064755.1 of Tragelaphus eurycerus. NCBI lineage: Eukaryota > Metazoa > Chordata > Mammalia > Artiodactyla > Bovidae > Tragelaphus > Tragelaphus eurycerus. The sequence goes on along the minus strand of CAKXYN010000001.1, from coordinate 75,382,727 downwards.
GACCATCAATGGTATTTAATGAATATCTATTATCTATGTGCCATTTGGTGCTGGGAGTTGAGGACACAAAAATGAATAAAGCTACAAGTCCCACGATCCAGTAGGGAAGATAGGCAGAAAGTCACTCTAATGAATAAGGACAAATATGCAATACACTTATCTTCAACACGCCACAGGACTGTAGAGGAGGGGGCTGTGGAATTTACTTGGGTTTGGGCTTCCCATGTGGCTCAGTTCAGTTCAGTTCAGTTGCTCAGTCGTGTCGGACTCTCTGTGACCCCATGGACTACAGCACGCCAGGCTTCCCTGTCCATCACCAACTCCTGGAGCCCACTCAAACTCAAGTCCATCGCGTCGGTAATGCCATCCAACCATCTCATCCTCTGTCATCCCCTTCTCCTCCCGCCTTCAATCTTTCCCAGCATCAGGGTCTTTTCAAATGAGTTGGTGGCTAAAGTATTGGAATTTCAGCTTCAGCACCAGTCCTTCCAATGAATATTCAGGATTGATTTCCTTTAGGATGGACTGGTTGGATCTCCTTGCAGTCCAAGGGACTCTCAAGAGTCTTCTCCAACACCACAGTTCAAAAGCATCAATCCTTCGGTGCTCACCTTTCTTTATAGTCCAACTCTCACTTTCATACATACCCATGAGGCTCAGTGGTGAAGAATCCACCTGCCAAGCAGGAGATGTGGGTTCGATCCCAGGGTTGGGAAGATCCCTTTGAGAAGGAAATGGCAACCCACTCCAGTATTATTGCCTGGGAAATCCCCTGGACAGAGGAGACTGGTGGACTACAGTCCAGGAGGTCCCAAAAGAGTCAGACACGACTGAGCGACTAAACAGCAACAGCCATAGTCTGGCTTTTGAGCTAGGTTTTTGGCTTTTGAGCTAGGCTTTTGGCTTTTGAGCTAGGCTTTAAAAGGAGAGGAGTAGTTAACCAGTTCGGCAAGGGTGGCAGAGGGTACTAGGACCTCTGGGCTTTACCTGAGAGCTAGCACTGGTGGGGGCTGGGCCTGGCTCTTGCCCAGGGCAGGATGTCAGGGGTGGGAAAGGGGTGTTGGTAGTAGTCAATGTTCCCAGGAGCAGTGCTCAAGCAATCTGGAGTGGGATAAATGCCCTAATTCTCACCCACCTAGTGGGACAGCTCCAAAATGTGTTCTACAATACTGCTCAGTGGATTGGGCCCCAGTTGCTCAAAGGGTAACTTGCTCCCTAACACACATCTTCTCTGCTTCCTTCCCTTTCTGTCCTGCTTGTCCACGTCCCCACTGGATCCCTTCCTGGGATCTCCTGTTCAGCAAACTGCCTGCTTGTGTGCTAAGTTGCTTCAGTCCTGTCCGACTGTGATCCCATGGACCGTAGCCCTTCAGGGTCCTCTGTCCATGGGACTCTCCAGCCAGGAATACTGGAGTCGGTTGTCATTTGTGCTCAAATCCTGGTGTCATGGTGTGCATCTGGGCAACTAAGCACATACAGCAAAGGATGGGCAGAGTGCATTCCTGGAAGGAAGAATAGTGTCAGAGAAGGCACTGAGGTATGACAAAGCATGACTTCTCTGGGGACCAGAAAGAAGTTAAATGCTGTATGGCTGTAGAGCCATTCAAGGACGCTCAAGGGAGATGAGCTTGTCAGGCAGTGTGGAGAAACATGGGTGTCCAGGTACCCAGTGGCTTGACCCTTTGTGGAGAAAGGATGTGGGATTAAAATGAAATGTTTTAGAAGTTCCGGGGATGATTTGGTGGTGGGCAGGGGCACTACCTGGGGGCTTCTCTGGGGGCGCAGAGGTAAGGAATCCATTTACAATGCAAGAGAGTCTGCCTGCAATGCAGGGGACGCAGCTTCCATCCCTGAATCAGGAAGATTCCCCTGGAGAAGGAAATGGCAACCCACTCCAGTATTCTAGCCTGGAGAATCCCATGGACAGAGGAGCCTGGTGGGCTATCGTGCTGGGGGCCGCAAAGGCTCAGACACGACTGTAGCGACTAAACCACCGGGGCACTGCCTGGGGAGCGGCGAGGAAGCAGACCCTGCCCTCCTCTCCCTCTTCTCTCTCTGACGCTTTTGCTCAGGGCTCGGGGCTCCCAACGCCAGCTCTGGGGCTCAGCACACTCCGCCCCACGTGAGCCAGCCTCCTGCCTTCCAGGAGAGATGCTGGCCGCCTCCCCTACCTGCGGCGCCGGCGCCGGGCCGTCGCCCGAGGCTCCAGCGCAGTTAGCGGAGGTGGGCGGGGCGCCGCCTGCAGCCCCCACGCGCCGTTTCCAGGCCTGGGACGGCTGTCTGTCCCCAGCGGCGGCACAGACGGAATTTTCCTTTCTGCAGCTGCGCCTTCGCGCCGCCGTCCCCACTCTCTGAATGCCGGGCTCATCAGAGGCCTCCTTCTCAGGCGGTCATTGATATTCTCATCCTGTTGCTGGCTCCTGTCGATGGAGGATGGAGGAACCAGGAAGGGCTCTCAGAGAGGCTGGGGGGACCAGGTGCCTTTTCTGTCTGCGTGGACACGGGGACAGGCGTTTCGGGCGAGCACGTGGTCCTAAGCAGACCTGTGCCTTATTTTCTTTTCCTTCTGTGTTTCCTTTTTCTTTCTTTTCCCTTTCCCTTCCTCCTAGGCCTTGAACTAGGCATTCCAGATTCAGAAATGACTCAGTTGAAACCTTTGCCCTCAGAAAGCTCCCAGTCGAATGAGGGAAACGGAACACGATGACCCAATACTTACAGTTTTGTGTGCTGAGTACTGTGATTGAATTCTTTATGTATTTCAAATATTTGTTGAATGATGAAAGAAAAAATTGAATGAATGTTAGGGCAGGGAGGAGGGAGGTGTAGTCAGGGAGGGCTTCATAGAGACAGAGGTGTCTGAGCTCATTGGGAAGGGCTGGTTATAATCACTGCTGCTGCTGCTGCTAAGTCGCTTCAGTCGTGTCCGACTCTGGGCGACCCCATTGACGGCAGCCCACCAGGCTCCCCCATCCCTGGGATTCTCCAGGCAAGAACACTGGAGTGGGTTGCCATTTCCTTCTCCAATGCATGAAAGTGAAAAGTGAAAGTGAAGTCGCTCAGTCGTGTCCTACTCTTAGCGACTCTTAGCGACCCCATGGACTGGAGCCTACCAGGCTCCTCCATCCATGGGATTCTCCAGGCAAAAGTACTGGGGTGGGGTGCCATTGCCTTCCCCGGTTATAATCACTAGCTCTTGCTAACTGTCGGGTACCTTACTAGGCCCTTTTAGCTGGAATCCTCATGACAAAACGGTGAGGCAGACAATCCTACTTTACAGAGGAAGAAAACCTCAGAGAGATTGGATAAATTGCCTGAGATCATAAAGGATTCCAGAACAGCTCTGTCTTCTGCAAAGCCTATGGTTGTTCCACCAGGCCTGGGGAAGCATATCCCACACGAGGGAACAGCTTGAGCACAGGCTTGGGGGGCACACTATACATGACAGAGGAGCTTATTCTCTGACACCCTCGGCTGTCACGCTCTCTAATATACTTGAGCACTTTCCAAAGCACTCACTGTGGCTTGCAGGAAAAGCAATTGGCAGGTGAGTGTTCAACACTTCCTCCTAGAGCTGGGAATTAGAGTCTGAATCTCAGCTCTTCTGTGATGGGCTGTGTGACTTTGGGGAAGTCCCTTCCCATCTCTGAGCCTCTTCTCCCTCATTTGTTTAAATGACTCTGTGATTCTTTGAGGTGTAAAAATTCAAGGCAATGTGTGAAGTCTTGAATTACAATCTATCCATTCAAGGTGACTTTGGGATACCCAGGACTGGCTCTTGATGAAGGGTTTGGCTGAATCACCAGGCAAGGGGACTTTTAGATAATTGGATAGGGAATGCCTTCCATCTTCTAAGAAATGAGGGTGCTGGCAGACCGCCTGCTGCTAGCCTGCTTCAAATGGACCAGATGCTATTTTGGAGATGAGAAAAGACTTTCTCTTGACAGTGGCAGTGTAGAGAGAAGATAAAAACCAAGAAATAGAAATAATGACTGACTCCTGATCAGGAATGGGAGATAAGCAAGCCAGCCAGGTGTCTCCAGCCCTTGAGAGGGCCTCTAGTCCTGGCAGCATCCTGCAGATATTCACGGTGAAAGGGAGGGGATGGAGAGAGAATGCCGATGGGCTTTCAGGCTGAATCATACTCATGAAAACGACAGTCAAGTGTTTGACCTTGGACTATGACTCTGTTTTTCTCCAATCCCTGGAGCTGGTTGTTTTCAAGAGAAGAAGAAATGGGGCCATCTGCTCAGAGCTGGCCCTGGCACTGAGGAACCTTTCCCTGGGGACAGCCATGCAGGAACCCATACAAGGTGGTGTCAGGGTTGGGGTGGCAAACGTTCTTCTCAATGTGCAGATATTTACATTAAGGAGTAAAGCCATTAATGCCTCATGCCATCTCAACAGTAAAGAAGAGGATGTCTTTTTTTTTTTTTTTTTTCTGGCCCAAATCCTCAAGTTCTCAGCAGAGATATTATAACCATACTTTCAAAATAAAATCTTCACAGAGTCTATGAATCACATCCTGACCTCTTCAAGAAATGGGAGACTCAAAAAAAAAATTGACTGCAGAATATCACATAGCTATTAAGTGATAAGCCACGGATTCAAATATTAGTCTGTTTCCAAATCAGAACAGAAGTTTCATTACACTCTTTTTTTTTTTTTTTTAAGAAATAATTGCTATTATGAACATGTACTTACCATGTGCCAGACACTGTATTGGGCACATTTTATACATGATCTCTTAATTTTCTTCAGTAACTCAGCAAAGAATGATTAACCCCACTTTACAGATAAAAAAACTGAGTCTTACTAAAGAAATTGCAGGAGGCTGCCTGGCTAATAGGTGGCTGAGACAAAGGATAAACCACTTGGATCTGACACTAAGGATCTAATTGATCCACGGTCCAGGAGTGGTGGAGCAGGATGGGGAGTCAAGAACTGCCCACTGTTTCTGTAAACAGCTCATTTACTGGCCTCTTGTAAATATCTCATCCTACCACCTGGAAGGCACCTCCTTGAAGAAGAACTGTACCAGAGGTAGAGAGAGGGGGTTGCCTCCTGTGCGGACTTGGTACAGAAGGCTCAGCTCTGTCCCTGGGATGGGGTTAAATGCTAAGTGGAAGGATGCTCTTTCCTTATCTGTGAAGTGGTGTGCAGATGCTGCTACAAAACAACCTCTGATGAATTCTCTGAGTTTCCCAGGCAGGGAAAAACCCACTCTGTGCTGCTCCTGCGTGCATGGCAGAAACAGAAATGTTCCTCTATCACCATGGCAACAGCCAATACACCCGCATCCCACAAGAGGCCAGAGCTCTCTGTGGGGAGCTGTGGTCCAAGCTTGGTGGGAGTAGGAGTGGGGTGTATCGGGGGAGGGGGTGTCTCATCAGCTAGATTCTTCTTGCTTGAGGCCAGCTTGTTCCTGGAGCAGGAATGTTTTTACAGGATTCTGAGCCTCCTATATCTGCAGGAATTTGGGCAAAGGGAGATGGCAGGGAAGCTGAGGAGAGTCCAAGAGGCCTATTATTTTTTATATGGCTTCCAATAAATGTGTTTAATAGGCAAGCTGCTGATAAATGCCACCCTTCTAAAGACTCCTGTTGATACACCCTAATGCAGAATCTCATGGGCCTTGCACACAACCAGATCTGACTTACAGCTTTGTAACTTTTTAGTTCTAAGAGCTCACGTTAGTTGGCCTACCCTCTCTGAAGTCTAATTGCTTCATTGGCTAAAGGGGAATATTTAACACCACTATGAGAGGTTAAATGAGGTGACACATGGACAGTTTCTGGTATCCAGTCAGCATCTAATCAGTTACAGTGATTATTATGTCCCCAGTACAGTCAGAGAAATGGAGACTTAGTGAGAGGACTATCTCTGACTCCCTTAAGTCAGGGGCAGACTTGGAATTAGAATTCATGCCACCTGTGTTGCTTCTGGGCGCCCCAGCCTCTCTCTCTTCCTAAAGCCATCTGCCAGTGTTTAGCCTCTGTCCCTGTGTTCCCCGGTTCAGCCTGGTGACATCAGGTGCTTACTTCCCCCTGTGGGGCCCCGCTCAGAAATCTCACAGCACCAGACCTTGGGGATCACCTAGTTTAGCTCCCTCTCCTTCATCTTTTCCAGCCCAGGAAATAGAAGCCTGGAGACAGAAGTGAAGTTCCTTCTTCAAGGTCATCCAGAAAGGCAAAAGTCATTAGTTAAAGTGCTTGTTACCTTTATTTTGGCAGCTATAACTCAGCCCGGGAGTAGCTGCAGAGGTGAACCTTGTGTCTTCTGCAAATTCCCTTGGGCGTGTAATGTGGTGATACGTATGTATGAGAAGAGGTCTTATTTTGCATTTTAGTTGTGCTAGTGGCAAGTTCTATGATTCCCCTGGCATCAGAAATATTAATAGCTAACATTTGCACAGTGCTTTACAGCTGATAAAATACACTCACATACTTGATCTTATTTAGGCCTCCAAATAGTCCTTCAAGGTCGTTGTGATAATTATTGCCATTCTTCTACAGATCAGGAAACTGAGGCTGAGAGTGACTTCTTCAGAAGGACACAGCTACCATGAGGCAGGTTTAGGAGTTGAACTTATATTTGTGAGATTCCTAAATACAGCAAAGTGGCCCAGGTGATGTGCCACCTTCAGAGAATCCAAAGATGCGGACATGGCTGTCTTCTGCGCCAGGGTGGAGGAGGAGGGTATCCACATGGCTGATGGTCACGAAGGCCTACCGGAATACAGATGACAAGCCCTCAGTTCAGTCAGGTTCTCCAAATGACAGGTCACAAGATAGCACGGGAGGCAACCATGATGCCTCTTCCAGTAAAGCTTTGTCACCTTCAAAGTTTTCCCATGTTATCTCACGAGAGGCCTAAGGACGACCTGTTCCTTCCAGTTTACACAAGAGGCCCAGGTTGCTGAGCAGCTTGTTGAAAATTGCAAAGCCAGTGAGTGACAGAGCCAGGACAAGGACCTATTATACTTTCTGAACCCAAAGTCTACCTCGCCTTTAGGGCAGCTGGGTCTGAATGGGGTCCCAGATCCTAAGGCATGAGGGAGGGACAAGGATAATACCTGTGCTCCAACAAACTTCTGTGTTTGGGAGGAACTGAGACAGTGCACCAGGGTTTGCTGTTAAGCTCAGTTTTTTGAGCTCTGCCTGCAGAACGCTCCTGTAGGCAGCCTGTGAGCCTTCTCCACTGCACTGTCACTCAAGGGGAAGAGAGAAATTCAAGAGGCGGTAAAGCATTTAAATTGGTTCCTGATTTTAGCAGGATTCTTTTCATCTGCGGTCGCCAGATGTTTGCTTGTGTTTACAATTCAGTGAGAAGATAAAGATTACACAGGGAAGGACCTCAAAGAGTCCAGGCTTCCAGGCTTGGAAGAGACATCCAAGATTCTGACAGTTGGTTTAGTCAATCCCTGAATGATTAAGAAAGATGGGGGAGACACCCCACCACCTCCCGCCTTCCTCACCAATTGCTCTGGGAGAAATGCCTTCCCCCTGCAGACAAAGAATGGTGCTGGTTGGTTTCAAAGAAAGAGAGGCAGAAATTCTGGTGCCTAAGTGCACCAGAATTTTCTATTTTACAGCATTTCCTACTCCTGCTCCTCCTTCAGTTCCAGAGAAAAGGCACTGGTAGCTCAGATGGTCAAGAGACTGCCTGCCAATACTGGAAACCTGGGTTCAATTCCTGGGTTGGGCAGATCCCCCGGAGAAGGAAATGGCAACCCACTCCAGTTTGCTTGCCTGGAGAATCCCGTGGACAGAGGAGCCTGGTGGGCTCCAATCCATGGGGTTTCGAAGAGTCAGACGTGACTGAGCGACTAACACACAAGACGAATGAAGAGCACTGTGTTCTCCTTGCATCCGGATCCTGTATACACAGGTAAGGATAAGGGAAAACTTTGAATTACAGCTCATGAAAAACCCCAGCCCATTTATAATGCAGCATCTTTGCACGCTGCAAAGACACGTCTTGGCAAGGACTCAGAGGAACACAGAAGATGTTGGTTTAAGCAAATGCGATTTACAGTTGTGCCAAAAAATGAAAATCTTCTGACCTTATTCAACTGATTAATAACCTCCCATGCCCAATCATAAGAAAATAGTCTGTTCTTCTGCAAGAGTAATATCTTATTAAAACCAACCAGAAGATAATTGTGAATGAGTGCAATGCTTGATAAATATTTTTACTGGTCTTGTGGGCCTCCATTGTATCAGTGGAGAACTCTCTAGGTAAGCAGTTCTCTGGGAACATTTTGATCTAGCACTCAAGACTGGGAAACTTCCTGTGTGTTGGATATTATATGAGGCTTTGCAGATCATTCTAAGAGAACTAGGAGACAGAACTCCTCACTGGGATTGCCATCTAAAGAAGTAGCTAGATAGGGACTTCCCTGGTGGTCCAGTGGCTAAGATTCTGTGCTCCCAATGCAGGGGGCCTGGTTCGATCCCTGCTCAGGGAACTAGATCTCACATGCCTCACCTATGAGTTTACATGCCACAGCTAAAGATTCTGCATGCCACAAAGAAGACAGATCCCAAGTGCCATAGACATGGCATAGCCAAATAATAAAGATATTTAAAAATTTTAAAAATAGCTGGATAGACACTAACAAAATAAATATATGCATAACTACAGCCCCTCAGAGCACCTCTACAGACATTTGAGTGTATTCCACATGCCAGGTGCTATTCTAAGGCTTAAGGAGTATAATGTTAATACAGGGAAGGTCTTTGCCACTGAAGAATAGATCTATACATTTTTATGACTTACTCAGTGCATCAAAGTGCATCCCTGACTTTGCTCTTGCCATCTCCTCTGTCTTGATTGTCTCCTCTAGTCTGTCCTGGTTGTCTGAATTCTACCCACTTTATAAGCCCTCCCCTGTGAAATCTCTTCTACCCCAGAGATCTCTTCTCCCTCTGGCTCCTTTGACACTCACCGCCTGCTCCACTTTCTGGTCACACACAGTTGTGGTTGTTGTTCAGTCGCTAGGTCATGTCCAACTGTTTGCAACCCTGTGGACTGTAGCACACCAGGCTTTCCTGTACTTCCCCATCTCTTGGAGTTTGTTCAAATGCATGTCCATTGAGGTGATGCCATCCAACCATTTTATCCTCTGTTATCCCCTTCTCCTTCTGCCCTCAGTCTTTCCTAGCATCAGGGTCTTTTCCACTGAGTTGGCTCTTTGCATCAAGTGGTCAGTTTGGGAGCTTCAGCATCAGTCCTTTGAACGAATATTGAAAGGTCACACACAGACTTCTCTGCTTTTGTTAGTTATGTGTTCACCTGTTTCAAAGTTGTCTCCTTATGGGCTCAACTTGTATTTTCTTCATCCTTGAATCTCCTCTACCCTCCAGTGCCTAGTATCATGCTTTATATGTATCAGGTTCTCAAAGCATGTTTGTTAACTGGTTGATTTTTGAATATTATATATGCACTACAAGCTTAATGGTTAGGGGGAATTACTTAGTGAAATGTGAAAAGAAATATAACCCACTCATCCACACACACACACACAAAAGTGATGCAGTGTCTGAAATCTCATGATTAGAGACTCATGCCTTTGAAAAGATTCCCCTCACTTTCTAAAACAGTACTTCTAGGAAGGACAATATATTAATCAAAGTTTATTTACTTAACATATTAGTGACTTACTAGTTTTATTCTCCAATAGACTCAAGAACTAAGTAGGGTACAGCTGGATTGTAAAACAGCAAAATCCTTGCTATGTATAAGGCAGTGTGCTTGATGCTGGGGTCCAAAGATGACCACGACCCAATCCTATCCTTGAGATGCTTATATTCTAGTCATCAGAATATTTTGTTATCATTTCTTCAGGGACTCTGATGAATCCAAGCACAGGCAATGAAACAGCCCAACGTGGGGAGTGAGGAAATGTTTCCTGGAGGAGTCATCAAGGTGCATTCCTCCAGGACTTCCCTGTCTGCGTGCTTTCTCCACTTCTCTGCTGGTACACTCTTACAGCTGCCTCGAGACCCATCACAAATGCCATCTCCTCTGAGAAGGCATCCCTAAGCCTCACAGGCAGAATGAATCCCTATTGTATGACAGTGTTTCTCACATCTTATTGTGGCGTTCGATCCTCCCTACTCTTTCCTCTAGCCCACATGGACAATGAACTCACAAACAGGGACCACTTTCTAATCACGTCATTAGGGAGATGGGTGAAAGTCAGTCGCTCAGTTGTGTCCTACTCTTTGTGACCCCATGGGCTATACTGTCCATGGAATTCTCCAGGCCAGAATACTGGAGTGGGTAGCCTATCCCTTCTCCAGCAGATCTTCCCGACCTAGGAATCAAACCCGGGTCTTCCACATTGCAGGTGGATTCTTTACCAACTGAGCTATCAGGAAAGCCAGGGAGGGGACGGGAGGACCGCTGTATTACTACAGTTGACTGAAGACCTCTCGGGCATCACTGGGTCTCTGGCTCAGGGCTGAACTGTGCATCTCCAGCTCCCAAGCTGAGTGCCAGCTGGGATGTAGGAAGCAAGGACTGCCTGCCAACATTAGTGCCAAGCTGCTCAGTGATTCCATTCAGTCCAGTATATACTTAACTTACTGAGCACTGAGTTCCAATAAGAATAAGAATCCAGCCACCACTCCTGGAATACTTACTGTGTGCCACGTGCTTTACATACATGATCTCACTGGCTCTATGTGACACTTTTGTAAAGCGTCACTTTTGATCTCCTTTTACTAGCTGAGGAAAATAGGCTGGGAGGTCTGATTTTGCCAAAGGTCACACATCACTCGGAGTGGTCTGAATGTAATGTGTATCTGCCGCGGCCTGCTCCAACTCAATGTGGGGATTAAGTATATCTCCTGAGAGGTGAAAACAAAGGTCTGGGGGTAGGGGGCATACAAGATTTAGGGAACGTCCACGGGAAGGCCCTTACCAGAAAAACTTCATGGAGGTCAAGGCAGATCTGGCCAATAAATGAACTGGAAAAAAGACATCGATCTTAAACAGGAGACTTTCTTGGCACAACACGGGATGTACCAACACCTGTTAGCAAGGATGAGAAGGGGTGGTGGAGTCTTAGATGTCTCACTTTGGGGGGCTCCTGCTGGGGGAGGAGAATCTCCAGCCTCTCACCTTTTCTCTCTCTTATGGAAGAGAAGGAAGAGAGGATACGTGCTCTGGGGTGAGGCATCTCTGGTGCAGGTGCTGAACGTGCATCTCACACACCCTTCTAAGACGGGTGCAGAGGGCCTATCCCCCACCCCCTTACTCCCCAAGTGGAGGAGATGACCCTTGGCTTCCTCACGAGGTCTTGTCACCTTAGGGTGGGTGTGTGGGGGTGACTTTCTCTCTCAGCATTATCCCAGCAACGGATAATTCTTTTTCTTCTCACCATAGGGGGTGTGTGTGTGTGTGTGTGTGTGTGTGTGTGTGTGTTACTGGGGGTGGATTATTCCTTTCTCCCTCACCTGGGGGTTGGGGAGATGGCACTTTTTCCCTGCTTTGGGAAGGGAGGTAGTTCTTTTCTTTCTCATTCCCGCCTCTGTGTGTGTGTGTGTGTGTGTGTGTGTGTGTGTGTGTGTGCATGTGCGTGTCCGCGCGCGAGAGAGGAATGGCTCCTCTGTCACCTCAGGGTGGGGAAGCTGACATTTCTCTTCGTTCCCAATGGGGACAATTTCCCTCGCCTCTATCTCGGGTGGGACACTGTTCTTTTCTCCCCCAGTCAAAAAAGGGGTAGGGGCTCTTGGCTCCCCTTATCCACTTCTTGGGGAGCACGACTGGCGTCCACGCCCTCCCCACAGAGCCGCGCCCAGGTCGCAGGAGCCCTGGCACACCGCGGACTTCGAGTTCCCAGACCCCGCAGACCCCAAGTCCCCAGATCCCACAGACCGGAGGCTCCCCGCCAGCGGCATTGGCGGCGAGTCGGGGGCGGTGCCGGCTCTGCGGAGAGGGGCGGGGCGATCCGTGGCCCCGCCCCCGGTCCCGCCCGCTCCCTGGCGCTGAGCCTCGCGCCGCCCCGCCCGCCTGGCCCAGTCCTCCGCGGCTGTCTGCTCTGCTCGCGCGCCGCGGACTGAGCTTGGGCCACCTCAGCCGCCTCAGCCCCTCGCCGCCGCCTGCGTCTCGCCCTCTGCGCCGCCCGGCCCCGCCGCCCCGCGCGCCCCCAGCCTCTCAGCCAGATGATGAACTTCCTGCGGCGCCGGCTGTCGGACAGCAGCTTCATCGCCAACCTGCCCAATGGCTACATGACCGACCTGCAGCGGCCGGAGCCCCAGCAGCCGCCGCCGCCGCCCCCCGGCCCGGGCGCGGCCTCGGTCTCGTCGGCGCCCCCGGCCGCCTCACCCGGCCCCGAGCGGAGGCCGCCGCCCGCCCAGGCGCCCGCGCCGCAGCCCGCGCCGCAGCCGACCCCGGCGCCGTCGGTGGGCAGCAGCTTCTTCAGCTCGCTGTCCCAGGCGGTGAAGCAGACCGCAGCCTCGGCGGGCCTGGTGGACGCGCCCTCGCCCGCGCCCGCCGCCGCCAGGAAGGCCAAGGTGCTGCTGGTGGTCGACGAGCCGCACACCGACTGGTAGGTGTCCGGCCGCCGCCGCCGCCGCCGCCGCCAGGGGCTCCGGGCTGGGGGCGCGGGGGCCGCGCGGAAGCTGCTCCGGGGCCCAGGGAGGTGTCACAGCGACGGAAACAGGGTCTGGGGGCCCGCGGCGAGGACGGGTCCTGCGAGCGCGCGTGCGGAGGGGGCGGGGGAGGCACTGATCGGCCTCGGAAGGTGAAGTCTGGGGTACAACAGCCCCTCAGTTGACTCAATCCCTCATCATATGCTGGGGCTACTTTATCCAACAGGGAAGAGTCGTAAGAAGTAGTTTTTTTTTCTCTTCTTTCTGAGGGGTCGCGGAGGAGACAGACTTTTCTGCCTCTGTACATCAAAAGCTGAGGTGGAAAGGGTCCGAAAGCCCCGGAGGGACATTTAAGGCCAATAAAATGGGTTCTGCTTTATGAAGCCGGCGGGTGGGGGCCGAGTAAGGAATTAAAATGGGTATTTTGAGGGGCGGGGTGGTGAGGTGGAGAGGGAAAAGGTAATTTTTCACCTGGTCGGTTGAAGGCTGATGTCAGTATTGACATCAAGCTTGACCAGATCACAGATGTGGGAGCCCAGGTGTACACGGACCTGTACAGCATGGGGAAGTCGTTTAAGAATAGTACGATTCTTGTATTTTGTGCAGCCCCAGGTGTGTGAGTGTGTGTGTGTGTGTGTGGGGGGGGGGGTCGGGATATGTGGCTTAATAAAATCTTTTTTGGAAGGGGGTATTAGTGTTTTGGGGTGGAAGTGATGGTGGGTTTTTCCAGTCGAAAGGATGATGACCGAGGTAAAATATTCTGGATCATTAAAGGATCACAAATAAAACGAGATCTGCCTTAATGCAGTAGATGGGGAACTTACAAAAATTTTTTTTTCTTCTTTTCTATTTTTTAAAAGGGATATTCCAACTTGGAATGGTGAAGGTTGGGGCACTATGTGACCTCTAGTTGATAAAAGCATGAATGAGGTCTGTTTAAGACAAATTCGTTAAAAGAGGTTCTAATTTATGGAGGAGGAAATTGACCCAGGGGCGCATGGTTCGGGTGGGAGGTGATAGTGGAATTGAGTGGTGAAGGGCTTGAAGAAATGAAGTGGTGTGGGAAAGGGTTGCTTTTTCTTCTGGATGGAAAGGGTTTCGTTTTGTTTCTTTTGGCTTATTTGTTGGTGGTTTTTCCTTTCCTCACTAGAGTTGGGGTTGGAGACTAGACCTAAGTCTTTCCTTCCAAGAGGCAGGCACAGAGGGACCACTGAGCTATTTATCTCCATTTCCTCTTCTGACTGCTTCTCTGGTTTTCTCTATCATGTTCTTACTGGGAGACCTACAGGGAGAGTGCTGGCGTGGGGGTGATGAAAGTGAGATGTAGATGTGGAGATGCCCTCCTGCTGGCCCGTAAACATGACCATTCTGAATAGTCACTTGGGTGACTTGTGTAGTTGCCTTTTACTTAGGACAGCAGAGTAGGAAATCTAAAGGGACCTTTGTAAGGAAATGACAAAGGCACAAGGAAGAGTGTAATGGAGAAGGTAAAAGAGTGTACAATGGTGCCATTGGCAGGACCCTATGAGAGTTACTCTAACTCAGTTCACAATCAACAAGTGCTTAGTAAGAGGGAAGGAAAGGTCCTAAGCTTTTTGAGCATTGTTATATGACAAACCTTGTACTAGACGTTCGAGTAGATCTCTTGTCAAATTTTTACCACCAAACTGAGGCTTAGAGAAAGTAAGTAATGTGTTCACATTCAAATGGTAGGACTAGAATTTGAGCTTAGGCCTATTTGACTCCATTATTGCCATTCCGTTATATTGCCTCCTATTATTATTATTTTATTATTAATAATATTAATACTTAGCTCCCTCTAGGGGCTAGGCAGTGTACCTTACAGGGAACTCAGACTAATTTGAGAGACAAAACGAAAACATAAAACAGTTAACAAAAAGGAATCTAGAATAATTAGTTGAGACTAGTGTTTCAGGCATTCAACAGATGTGATGATTCAGATCAGATCAGATCAGATCAGATCAGTCCAGTCGTGTCCGACTCTTTGCGACCCCATGAACTGTAGCACGCCAGGCCTCCTTGTCCATCACCAACTCCCGGAGGTCACTCAGACTCATATTCATCGAGTCAGTGATGCCATCCAGCCATCTCATCCTCTGTCGTCCCCTTCTTCTCCTGCCCCCAATCCCTCCCAGCATCAGAGTCTTCTCCAATGAGTCAACTCTTCGCATGAGGTGGCCAGAATACTGGAGTTTCAGCTTTAGCATCATTCCTTCCAAAGAAATCCCAGGGTTGATCTCCTTCAGAATGGACTGGTTGGATCTCCTTGATTAGTGAGAGTTAGTCATTGGAGAAAGCTTCACAAAGGATGAGTCCTGAAGAAAGGCCAGGAAAAGGAGGGGAGAAACGAGAATGAAATCAGTGCTTCATTTTTTATGCAAGAATCTGATCCTCCTGTGCACGCTGCTGCTCTCCTACCCTGTTGAAGGCATTTGTTTTGGGTCTAATTACCAGTTAGGTACCCACAGGTAGGAAGATACTCGTTTGTATGGGTATGTGTTTATAACTGCTTCAGTGGCTTGAGATTTGAAACTCTCCTTGGGTAGTGTTATTCTCTAGGAAGACTACTTGCCTGGCATGAACCACCAAATTTACCTTGCCCTGGAGACTAGACTTCTGATGAAAGTAATAGAGGCCATTTTCCTATGGACTAACTCCCAACTGTTTTCTCTGAAGTAATAAGGTTGATTTATTAAAACTCATAAACCCAGTTTGAGTCTAGTGCTTGGCAACAGTTCTGTGTTTATGTGCTTAACAGCAGTTCTCAGACTTGCAGAGTCTGTCTTCTTTTAAGGTGTCTATGTTTGTTAAAAACATCTCAGTTAAATATTGCTGAGTGGTTTTATTGAGAAGTTTCTATGAATTAAGAAGCAGATGCCTGTCTATGACAAGCTCAGTGACTTTAAAAGGTGTTTTCTGTTCTAAAGGTTGATTTTAGCAAATTTGTCTCACAGTTTAAGCTACCTACATAGTATTCTGTGAGCAGGTGTCAAACATGCCTGATATTATTTTCTTGGTGCTTGAATAGGAAGTCAAAGTATAGCCTTCCAGTAAAATTTAAGAATTTGGTCCCATTTGAATTATGGAGTTTTAACAAGTATTTCAATAATTAGAAATCTGAAGGGTGGCTTAAAATAGGCAGCCTTGATACACAGCCAGTTCTTTTGAATTTCTGTAGCACAATTGTGGGCAATGGAATTTGGGGATCTTATCACTAACCAGGTTGATGGGAAAATTGGAGGGTGTTTCTCTCTCTCTCTCTCTTTTTTTTTTTTCTTGAAATGTGTTTTCATTGGGTGCCTGAGGCCTTGAGATTAATTGGACATTAAAGAATCATTGGAAAATGTTTCTGTTCCACTAAAAAGTGATATCAAGCTCATTATATACCTTTTTAGTTAATTATTACTATAATTATTGTATAATAATCATTTTATTTTAAGAAATTACTATTGTATAATAATAGCTGTATTAATATATAATAATATATATGTATATTGTATGTGTGTACACACACACACACACACACACACACACACACACATGCCTGAAAATGTGTGTCTTCTTTCACGGTTTGTACCTGAATTTGAAGTCCTGTTAAGATTGCATTTTAATGACCTTTGTACTTAAACAAGGAACAAGCATCTAATTGTATATATTATTTTTTCTGTGTTTTATATTCTCACTGGTTATGAGGGTAAGTTTTCTCTCAGATTCTTCCCTGCCTCTGTTCCTGTGAGCCTAATTCCAGTGACCAAGTGCTTTTTCAACATCAAATGTCTCAATGTTTGCATTTGAAAATCAGGATGGCATAGGTGTTCTAGGGATTATCTAGAGTATCTAGAGACTGCAGATTGGTAAATCCACAGATGTTTATTGAACACCTCTGTATAGGGTATTTATGCTAAGAAAAATGAGACATAGTACCTCTCTTCTAAAATCCTTCTGTCTGGGAGAATAGACAAGATAAATACATTTCACAAAGTTTCCAGAAACTTCGCCTCCTATTAGAACTATGGTCCTTGGATCAACAGAGTTGGCATCAACAGGAGCTTTTCTTTTTATTTTTAAATTTATTAAGGGATCATTTGACTACCCCGATGGACATGGGTTTGGGTAGACTCCCAGAGTTGGTGATGGACAGGGAGGCCTGGCGTGCTGCGATTCATGGGGTCACAAAGAGTTGGACACGACTGAGCGACTGAACTGAACTGAACTTACTACCTCTACTTTTGTCTTTGTTGTTGTTTTTAATTTTTTTAATTATGAAAGTATGATAATGCATTTACAGGAGACTTGGAAAATACAGAAGGTTACATATAGTTCCACTATATATTACAATTATTTTTTTAAGCAGATAAATGTAAGATTTTAGTTGAAGTTTCAGTATCAAACACTCAAAAATTAATAGAATGAATATACAGAGAAACAGAAGGATATAGTAGACCTGAAAAGCACTATGAACCAATTCAACATAATTAGATGTATACAATTTTTACACAAGAACAGAATTTGTAGGAACTTACAATTTCTATGTAAATTCCCATAGACTGTAAACTGGGAAACACTGGAACATGTCCAGGGACACAAAACAAGGTGCAAAAGTTTCATGGTCTAAACGTATTAAAGTCATATGGAGTCTGTTCTCTTATCACTATGGAATCATGTTAGAAGTCAGTATCAAAAGATATTTGAAAATAATCCACATATTTTCAAGCACAGCACAACTTAGCCATTATATGTCTCAATAAAAGACTGAAAAAAACAGAGGATAATTGCAGAGAAGAAAGCAGTTAAATGAGAAATTAGTATCAAAATGAGAAATTAGTATTAAAGATACTTTAAACAAAATCCCATGTATTTGGAAATTAAATGTCTACTTTTAAATGATGGGTGTATCTAAGAAGCCATAACAAGGAAAATTAGAAGCTATTTGTAATAGAATAAAAATGAAAAGAGAATTTATCAGAATTTGTTTCATGCAACTGAAGCTGCTCAAAGCAATTGAATACAATATGGAGGCTTGAATAGGGTATGAAAACAAATAATGGACACTAGCATAAAATTTTGTGAAATTTGAACAAAATGTGTACTTGAGGTAATAATACTGTATCACTTTTTAATTTCCTGGATTTTTTTCTTTTTTTACAGCATAGTATTTCTTTATATTCTCAGAATTGGGTTGGAAGTTTCAAGCCTCATTCGAATTTTTTTTCAATCACTAAGATAATAAGTTTTCTTTACTTTTATCAGTAATACTAAATGCCAAAATACATAGAACTATATCAAAGTTTTATGTAAATATAAATTAGAAATCTAGCATTCTATTCATACTAAGTAAAACAAGTGGAATCAAAGTGTCATAAATTGTTTTAGCTAGGCAAAAATTCATAAATTTTCTAAAATATATATATTATACATTATATAGGCTTCCCTGACAGCTCAGATGGTAAAGAACCCACCTGGCAATGCAGGAGACATAGAGACATGGATTCGATCCCTGGGTCAGGAAGATCCCCTGGAGAAGGAAATGGCAACCCACTCCAGTATTCTTGTCTGGAGAATCCCATGGACAGAGAAGCCTCGCAGGCTACAGTCTCTGGAGTCGCAGAGTTGCACACGACTGAGTGACTAAGACACACACACGCACACACATGCCTTATATATACATATACATATATACACACACACATACACACACACACACACACACACACACACACACTACCTCTACTTTTAATATACTTTGGGCATTGCTGCTGCTAAGTCGCTTCAGTCGTGTCCGGCTCTGTGCGACCCCACAGACGGCAGCCCACTAGGCTCCCCGGTCCCTGGGATTCTCCAGGCAAGAACACTGGAGTGGGTTGCCATTTCCTTCTCCAATGCAGGAAAGTGAAAAGTGAAAGGGAAGTCGCTCAGTCGTGTCCGACTCTGAGTGATCCCATGGACTACAGCCCACCAGGCTCCTCCGTCCATAGGACTTGCTTATTCTTTAATACACAGCAATATTAATCAAAAGGCACAAATAAACAATGGTTAGGCAATGAACTTGTCTAAAGACTGATGGGCACAGAACCCTTCTTAAGCAGGAGCTTTTTGAACTACAGATTATCAGGTCCCACTTGACGCCTACAGAATCATAATTTGCATTTGAATAAGACCTCTAGGTGATTCACAAGCACATTAAATTTAGGATGCACTGAATTAAAGGTTATGTGATTAATGCTTAAAGTGTGGTAAAGCATCAACTCTGATCCTTTTTTGAGCCACTGCTATATGTCATGCGTGGTGCCACATTCTTTACAAATATCATTTAATCTCTACCACAACGGTGTATTGTATTGTGGATGTTTGAAAGAGGGAGAGATGGATGTGGGCTAGAATGGAAATAGTGAGATTTGAACTGAGCTTCAAAGGATTTAAATCAAAAGAGACAAGTTGGCTCAGTCCAGACAGTGGATGGCATAAGCAAAGTGCACTGGTAGAAAAGAAGGAGACCACCATGAGACCAGCTTGATGTGTGATCTGGGAAGCATGTGTTTCCATTCTTCTCTGGTCAGTCTTTGGGCATTTCATTAAGAATAGGGGAATTCAAAGTACAGTAGCCAGGACCAGTGCTTATGTATAGTTCGAGAGAAATATTTGAATGGAAACTTGGGGTGGGAAGCTCAAGCGAGGTCTGAGGCTTCTCTCTGCCAAATTTTTTATCAATATGTCCTGTTTCTCATACAAACATACTGATTCCATAGAATTTCATTGTTCATAGCAACAGTAGCCTATAGCTTAGAATCCTAAGTTTTTAGAGCTGTTATATCATCCAGATTATTTTATAAATGAAGGAAATGTGGATCTGAAGAGGCAAAGTGGCTTGTTCAAGTGTACTGAGAACTAGGATCTAGAACGTCTAAGACTTTCTTCTAAGCCCAGAGAAATGGAATGGTTTGCCCAAGGTCAAATAAGAAGTTAGTGAGAGAATGGAGACCAGAATTCTCATCTTCTGACTCTTTAATTACTCTATCAGTAGATTCCTTAAATTTAACCCTTTTACTCTGTGAAAATTCTGTTGTGTCTGCTTCTTTTAAGGAGTTATTGTGGAGTTGTGAATCTTAAAAGAACCACTTGAGCCTAATATTGCACTATATCTCCACCAATAATTTCACTATCTTATTTGTGTTATTGTTGTTTTAGCAAAGGTCATTGTAAAATGATTGAAGGAGACTCTTAGAGCCTACTCATCAAACTCCAACAGTATAATAAAGTTAGTAGGACTGTAGTATTAGGATGACCTTGCTCCCAGGGATGGATGCATTTTTACCTTAGTGTCCCTGTCTGCCTAAGACTGTTTACTGTCTTTCTGTACCCAAGTTTGGAATGGAGGCCAAAATAGCAAGTTTCCCAGAATCTCATACCTTCTCCTCAAATTTACAAAAGAGTTAACTGGGATATGTTCAGTTCACTTGAGCATTTAAACACAAGCCAGGTGCTGGGAATATAAGATTAAGTTGCACGAAGGCCTTGTCCACTGAGATCTTCCAGTCCAGAAGGGGAGAGGACAGACATTTAAGTAAGATTTTAGTATAGCATGGTAATTAGTATGGATAAGATGCTGTAGGAACACAGAAGAATAATGTTGTGGTTAGAGGTGTTTGTGCCACTACTCGTTAAAAATGTGCCACTGTTGAGCCTGATGGAGAAGGAAATGGCACCCAACTCCAGTATTTTTGCCTGGGAAATCCCATGGACAGAGGAGCCTGGCAGGCTACAGTCCTTGGAGTCGCTAAGAGTCAGACACGACTGAGTGACTAAGCAGCACTGAGGCTCTGCTCTAGAACCGGGAAACCACAACTACTGAAGTCCTAGGGCCTGTGCTCAGCAGCCAGAGAAGCCACCACAGTGAGAATCCTGTGCACTGCAACTAGAGAGTAGCCCCTTACCTGATGCAACTAGAGAAAAGCCCAAGCACCAACGAAGACCCCAACACAGCCAATAAAGACATAAGTAAAAACTTACTTTAAAATGTGCCACTGTGTATTCTTAGTTAAACCACTTGGCATCTTTGGAGTTTGATTCTCTAAACTCTGTCAAATGAGAGCATGGACACAGACATTCTCTAAGATCCTTTACAGTGCTACGTTAGTTCCATGTTATTTTTGTGCGTTTTTCTTTCAAAGACTTTGGCTCTATGTGGTAATGCTTGCAAGCTTTTGAAAGAGGAGGCATAGGTCAGTATATGGCTCATATGTCCTTGGATGAAAAGCTCATCTTCAAGTACTCCCCTTTCAGTACCCCTTTCTTACAGCATTGCTATCCTGTGGTTCAGTTTGGTTCAGTCACTCAGTTGTGTCCGACTCTTTGCGACCCAACGAATCGCAGCACGCCAGGCCTCCCTGTCCATCACCAACTCCCAGAGTTCACTCAAACTCACGTCCATCGAGTTGGTGATGCCATCCAGCCATCTCATCCTCTGTCGTCCCCTTCTCCTCCTGCCCCCAATCCCTCCCAGCATCAGAGTCTTTTCAAATGAGTCACCTCTTTGCATGAGGTGGCCAAAGTACTGG
Organism: Tragelaphus eurycerus; assembly: GCA_935064755.1. Lineage (NCBI taxonomy): Eukaryota > Metazoa > Chordata > Mammalia > Artiodactyla > Bovidae > Tragelaphus > Tragelaphus eurycerus. The sequence goes on along the minus strand of CAKXYN010000001.1, from coordinate 75,361,552 downwards.
GGTTTCAGCTTTAGCATCATTCCTTCCAAAGAACACCCAGGGCTGATCTCCTTTAGAATGGACTGGTTGGATCTCCTTGCAGTCCAAGGGACTCTCAAGAGTCTTCTCCAACACCACAGTTCAAACGCATCAATTCTTCGGTGCTCAGCCTTCTTCACAGTCCAACTCTCACATTCATACATGACCACAGGAAAAACTATAGCCTTGACTAGATGGACCTTTGTTGGCAAAGTAATGTCTCTGCTTTTGAATATGCTATCTAGGTTGGTCATAACTTTCCTTCCAAGGAGTAAGCGTCTTTTAATTTCATGGCTGCTGTCACCATCTGCAGTGATTTTGGAGCCCAAAAATAAAGTCTGACACTGTTTCCACTGTTTCCCCATCTATTTCCCATGAAGTGATGGGACCAGATACCATGATCTTAGTTTTCTGAATGTTGAAATCCACCCCTGTAAAAAGAGGTTGATCCTGTAATGCCCACTGTGTATGTTTCCTCCTCAATAGTGGGGACTTGTGATTGAATTTCTCTCTCCTCTGATAGATGGAAGAACATTTGAATACATATGTTGAAGTGTTGGCTAACTGCATTTATTTCTTGATCCCTGCTGGGTGCACTGTGTTGCACAGTTTGCACAGCATATTCATACCCATTGTCTCATTTTATCTTCATGATGATGAACAAACAGGCTCATAAAAGTAGTTGCTTGCCAAATATTCAATAGCTATTCAGCTCTCCAGCTCGCCGTTTTTTGATGAGCATGAACACCCCATTCTTGCTCTTCCTTCCTTTCTGGAGAACAGCTATTGTGCTCTCTGCCTCTTCTGCTCTCTCAGCCTGGGCATGAAGATGTGTTTCTTTTTTCTTTCTGTCTAAGATCTTTCTTCCATTCTACTCCTCCCAAGCCCAGTTTTAATCCCTTTCCAGGACATTGTGTGTATCTAGTTCTTGTTTAGGGGACCTAACAACTTTATGAAGTAACTTGCTGCTGCTAGGTCACTTCAGTCGTGTCTGACTCTGTGCGACCCCATAGACGGCAGCCCACCAGGCTCCCCCGTCCCTGGGATTCTCCAGGCAAGAACACTGGAGTGGGTTGCCATTTCCTTCTCCAATGCATGAAAGTGAAAAGTGAAAGTGAAGTCACTCAGTCATGTCCGACTCTTCACAACCCCACAGATTGCAGCCCACCAGGCTCCTCCGCCCATGGGATTTTCCAGGCAAGAGTACTGGAGTGGGGTGCCATTGCCTTCTCCAATGAAGTAACTTGAGCCTGATTTAATCCTACAAAAGGAGGCTTGGGCTTTGTGGGAGTAAATTGGAAATCCCCTCTCTCTATTGCGGACTTGAATCCTTAGAGGGGCCCTAATATTAATAATAACACAGCTTAAGACTGTATTTTCTTTTATACCTCCAAGTTTTAGTGATACAGAATGAATCTTCTGTCATCGGACCCTGTGATGTGCCTCTTGGGACACCTATGGATATAATTCCCTCTTCAGTCCTCTTACATCCTGAGGCATAGCTGATGATGAGAATTTAAGTTCTGTAGAGTCCTAGGTTTACTAACATTTTAATTCCTGGGGAAAAGGACAGCAATGAAAGATTGATCTGCTAATCGATTAGTGAAGAGCTAATAACTCCAGTTTGTTAGTTTCCACGAAGACTACAAAATAAGTGAAAAACTTGGAATTAGATAAATTATATATTGCGTGCTTTCACTTTTAAGAACTTGTACAGAATCTTAGGGAAGACAAAATTAGCATCATATAGTGGAAAGATCATTGCAAACATTTAAAATATCTGGATTCGCATCTCTCCTCTGCCATGTAACTTTTTGTTTCACCACAGGCAGTTTAACTGTTGTAGCCTCCTTTTCTATTTCAGAAATTAGGGATTAGAGCTAAATCATTTATCTTCAGAGTCCTTTAGAAATTAGATTTCTAAAGGTGAGATTGTTTGATGGTATAAAGAGTTATTCAGAGAAGGAAGAAATCACTGTGGGCTGGTAAAGTCACAAAATATGTCACGGAAGGGCTAGGTCTGACCTAGGCTTTGAAGGCTGAGTGAGATTTGTATTCATAAGGAAGGAGAGAGGCATTATAGTTAAAAGGAAGAGAAAGCAAAATTACAACAGCAGTAATGCGTAAAATGTGTGTAAGAGAACTTTTAGGCTAGTCAGCATACACGTTTCAGGACAGGGAAAAGAGGAAGGGAGGTTTGGATAAGCAGGGTGAAATGATGACAGGAGAAATGATAACAATAATATCTAATGTATTGAGTATACAATGTGGTAGGGGTTCTTTTATACAGAAAATTATTTTTGAGATGGCTTATTTGTAGAGACACTTTATACTTTGAGGACTGTCACATCCATGTCTCATTTAATCCTCCATAAGTAACATTTGGGCTTCCCAGGTGGTGGTATATATGTGTGTGTATACATATGGTGCTTCCCAGGTGGCTCAGTGGTAAAGAATCCCCTGCCAATGCAGGAGATGGGGTTCGATCCCTGGGTTGGGAAGATATCCTGGAGAAGGAAATGACACCCCACTCCAGTATTCTTGCCTGGGAAATCCCATGTACAGAGGAGCCTGATGGGCTACAATCTGTGGGGTTGCAAAGAGTCAGACATGACTTGGTGACTAAACAGCAGCAGCATATGCACATCTGCTCTTTATTTATTATTTCTGTTTGCACTATGGGTCACGCAGGATCTTAGTTTCCCAACCAGGCATTGAACCCGTGCCCCCTGCATTGGGAGCACAGAATCTTACCCTCTGGACCACCAGGGAAATCTCAAGGTGTTCTAAGTAAATGTATTAACTCATTACTAAGTTATGAAACAGATTACTGTTGTTAATCTAATTTTACAAATGAGGAAACTCATGGTGAATATGAGATTTGAACCCAGGTAGTTCAACTCTTCAGAGAAGGCAGTGGCACCCCACTCCAGTACTCTTGCCTGGAAAATCCCATGGACGGAGGAGCCTGGTAGGCTACAGTCCATAAGGTCGCTAAGAGTCGGACACGACTGAGCGACTTCACTTTCACTTTTCACTTTCATGCATTGGAAAAGGAAATGGCAACCCACTCCAGTACTCTTGCCTGGAAAATCCCATGGATGGAGGAGCCTGGCGGGCTGCAGTCCATAAGGTCGCTAAGAGTCGGACACGAATGAGCGACTTCACTTTAACTTTTCACTTTCATTCATTGGAGAAGGAAATGGCAACCCACTCCAGTGTTTTTGCCTGGAGAATCCCAGGGACGGGGGAGCCTGGTGGGCTGCCGTCTATGGGGTCACACAGAGTCAGACACGACTGAAGCGACTTAGCAGCAGCAGCAGCAGTTCAACTCTTTAGACTATGTTCTGTAATCAATAGATAACAATGTTCCAAATTTCTCCTTGGCATCGAACACGTTGGTGTTTCTTTTCCTCAGTGTCACAGACATGTGTTTTATGTTGAGCAATGTCTTGTTCTCTGTGAACTTCAGTTTCGTCAACTATAAAGAGGAAATAAAGTATATTTCAAAGGGTTCTTGTGAGAATCAGTTGACATAAACTCTCAAAAATGCTTAATGTGACTAGGACCTGGGATATGTTCAATAAGTGTTCCATCCTGACAAGCAGATTTTCATAGCAGCTTTGAGGCAGCAGCTTACATATGAGTATTTATAGGAGCCTTCGAGTCAAGTAAAATCATTTGTAGACAGGTTTCTGTGACACTAAAAATAATTTTGAAAAATAGGACAAACCTAAATGAATATTCCTTCATTTTGGGTGGGGTAGTTTGTTGCACATAGTTGAGAAAACACTGATTACTAATGTTTTGAAACAGTGTTCGGGTAAGTTGTTTTTGAGATAGCTCAGTTCTAGAAATTATACTTTGAGGACTGTCGCATCCATTGTCTCATTTAATTCTCTACACAGTAGTCTTTGGGCTTCCCAGACGGCACTAGTGGTAAAGAACTCACCTGTCAATGCGGGAGACATAAGAGACACAGGTTTGATCCCTGGGTCAGGAAGATCCCCTGGAGGAGGGCATGGCTACCCACTCCAGTATTCTTGTGTCTTGAATCCCATGGACAGAGGAGCCTGGTGGGTCAGCATCCTTGGGGTTGCAAAGAGCTGGTCGTACACAAAAGAGGCAACTTAGCGTGCGTGCATGGTAGTATTTGTGGAGCAGTAATTAATGTTATTTTAATTTACCTATGAAGGAATTAAAGTGGGAAGGTTACCCAAAGTCAAATAGCCAGGAAGTGATACAGTCAGGACTACCACCCAGGTCTCTGTCTTTGGATCTTGTGTATTTTTCTTTGGGCTTCCTGGACTGAGTTGCAGGTGCCATAGAGCTAGCTGGTTAACTAATTTAGTTAGAAACTTGTTTTAAGTGAACAATATTTTTAGTTATTCCAGCCATTTGTTAAACTTTGTTTGCCATGAGCATTTAGATTAATGATTTCCCTTTAGTGCTACCTTGGGGTTCTCTTGCAGAAACTGTTATATTTGACAGAAAAAACCAGTGAACAGTGCCATGAAAGATGGTCACTGGAAGGTTGGGGCTGGTATTTATCTTCTCTGGTGAGGTTGGAGCCAAAAAACCTCAAGAAGCACCATGATGTTCTGGACAGCTATGGAGATTTGTAGTCAGAAGGTCTGGGTTTAATTTAGCCATAGCAAGCTGCTATTCTCTGACTCTCAGTTTCCTCATCCTTAAAACTGGAGTCATAAAACCTGCTCTGCTTTCTTCATAGGGTTGTCCTGCGGACAGATTTCAAGCAGTAACATCCACAACAGATTTAAATATATACATATTGAAACTGTAGCAACAGGTGGGACTAAGAGTAGATATGAGGAAAAATTCCACACTTAATTTCCTTCTAAGTATTGTCAAGGGATTCCCAGGTGGCCAAGTGGTAAAGAATCAACCTGCTAGTGCAGGAGGCACACGAGACATAGGTTTGATCCCTGGGTCAGGAAGATCCCCTAGAGAAGGAGACGGCAACCCACTCCAGCATTCTTGCCTGGAGAGTCCCATGGACAGAGGAGCCTGGGGAATTACCATCCATTGGTGTGGAAACAGTTGAACACGACTGAGTGACTGAGCACACACCCACAAGTATTGTCATGGGCAATTTTTCTATTTAATTAGGAGTAAGAATTTAGGGGAAAAATAGTTTTTTCGCAAGTGTCAGGGCTCCTGATTCTAGTGGGAACTGTGGAAACGGTTAATTCTGTTTCTCCACGTTTCTGCACCTTCCCCCTCCACTGATGCCTTTCATTCTTTGTCCATGGCCTCCTGCGGCCTAAGACCCATTCCAGAGGTGAACATATTTTCTAAAACAAATTTGGGAATGAGGTCCTGTTTTTCAGTAAGAAGATAGTCTGAGAGATGTTTAGATGCTGACATGGAAATTGGGGGGAAATTTGGGGCTTCACTGGTGGCTTAGATGGTAAAGAATCTGCCTGCAATGCAGGAGACCCAGGTTCAATCCCTGGGTCGGGAAGATCCCCTGGAGGAGGGCATGGCAACCCACTCTAGTATTCTTGCCTGGAGAGTCCCATGGACAGAGGAGCCTGGCAGGCTACAGTCCATGGGTCACAAAGAGTAGGACATGACTGAATGACCAACACATTTTGGAGGTTGAAGACAATGGTGGTTGCTGATAGCAACCTCTTTGAAATCCAGAGATTCCTGGCCAAGTTGTTGTTGGCTTCCTTATTTCTGAGCTTTTCATTTTCAGCAGGCTGAATTAATCTTTGTTCAATATGAGTTGTTAGTGGCTATTGACAATCCCTTTTTACAGGTTTTTGCATTTTCCTAGAAGGATCTGGAAAACAGAAAAATCTTCTGTAGCCCTAAGTAATGAACAGTGCAATTTTAGCATTAAGATAGGAGGAAAATGAGAATCATACTTTATTGCCACCCACTCACATGGAAAGTCTACTTCTTAAAAGAAAAAATTATCATGACTTGGCAAAGAGGGTTGAGATTGATTTTCCTGTAGCCCCTGGATGACTTACACAGTCAGATCAGGCTGAAAAATGCACTGACCTTAACTTTCACTCTGGAAGGAAATTGTATCATTTGTGATTCTGTATTAAGGCCTATGTTTAAGTAAAAATGTATAATGTATTATATACTTCAACTTGCATGTATCGTCTCATTTAATTGTCATCTTAACCTTGTGAGGTAAGTTGGTATGATTGCCTATTTTGATTAGGAAACCAATGCTCAGAGAGAGTGTGGTTTATTTAAAGTTACAACATGAAACAAGTAGAGCTGTATCTAAAATCTAGATTCTTCTTTCTCCGCACTCTTCTCTCCTTGCTCAGTGTCCCTTTCTCCATGCAGCTGAACTTTCTGAGGTCTGCATTAGTCAGTTACGATGCTCTTGCCTCAAAGCACCAAGGACGGATGAAAGATTGCCTAAGCTGAAAAGAGCCTGTATGGTCTGTGACAGGTGCTGCGTAGGTTGGTTGAAAAATAACTTAAAGATTGTCTCCTTTCCCTACGTGTTTTTTGTTAATGCTTATAATACTCTGATGACTTAGAGTCCTTCTGGTGCCTCTGGTATATTTCAGACTGCTTTTAAGTTGTCAGGAAAGAGAATGTTCACTCCAGAGCTCAATTCCTTTAAAGCTTCTTATTTTCCTTTTGTATCTGGAAATTTATTTCTTAGCCAGAGCTACACCCACTCTTCCTCACCTCAGTTCCAGCTGGAGTCATGTGTAAAGTTCTGCGAGTCAAGAGCAGCGAGTTTAGAGGCAAAGAATATGAAGCTCTTGTCCCTTCTGACTGCCTTTTCCCCGAATGTGCGAAGCATCCTGCTTCTGTGTCCATTTAGCAGAACTCTCTGCCTTTCTCTAGACCCTTCAACAGCAAAGGTCTTGGCAGTGGCCTTCAGGGAAGAGAGGCTTTCCAGAGATTCTTCAGTGAGAGTATTTGGTTTTCCCCATAGTTAGAGCTTAAAAACAGGCATAGAGACCACCCTTTTGTTTGTCTGGTTTGGGCCTTGTGCTTTTGGGATCTTAGATTTCCCAGAAAATCCCCACGGTAAAAGCATGAAGCCCAAACCACTGGACCACCATGGAATTCACACCTTGTCTTCGTTTTTAATTACCCATTTCTTCACCCCTTCTTGGGGATTAGTTTGAGGTTTCCCGTTTATCTCATTAATTCTTTCATGAAATAAGGAACTAGTGCTATAATACTGAACACAAGTGACATTGTCCTATCTTCATAAAGCTTATAGTTTATTTGGGAAAGTAGTCAATTAAACAAGCAGTGTTAATAAAGTATGCATATCAACATGATTAAGTGAAATTTTAAATAGAACATGTTTCTATCATAATTTCACCATAGCAATAGAGCAGCTGTTACATTTTTATATTCTCTTCCAATATTTGTCTAAATACAAGCATATTTTTACAGAATTGTGATTGTTATTTAGCTGTAATTTCATATTTTATTTTTCTACTTATAAATAATTTTTATATATTGTTAATAGCCTTAATAATTATATATATTTTAAGAACTGTTGTATCATAAATTACTCAATTATGTTTCTATTAGAGAACTGTGTTGACTTTCAGTTTCTCAACATTATTACATAGTAATACCACAGGCATTTTCATTTTTCAGGAAATGAACTATTTGATTGAATATTATAATACGACTCAGCATTGGATCTCTTGGCTCAAATCTCAATGTAAAACACAGCTAGTTGCCAGAATTAATGCGAATTGCAGGACACATTGATCACTGACACTTTGAATGCCCCTGGGGGCCTGGAGCTATGCCTTGTGAGTGTTGCTAAAATAAAAAAAAAAGATTATGATGATATATGTAGCTTTTGGTAGATATTGCCATATTGTTTCCTATAAAAGGTTTTTCCAGTTTGCAGTCCATCAACTATATTCACGTCACTTTTCTGCACACAGTATTACGCTTTTAAGTGTTAATAGATATACAAGCAGTATTTGAATATTTTATCAAATATTTCTATGAGTACAGATGAGTTGAATGTTTTCCCTAATGTTTGTTGATAAATATGTGAGACAATTGCTCTGGGATTTTTGGCGTTTTACTGGTTGATTTGCTAACTTGATGGTTTGATTTTGAATGGGACATTCATTGTCAATGAAGAGGAATGGATGACAGTGGTAGAATGTCTGCTGGGAATTTGCTCTAATTTGACAAAAAACTTCTGTGGTTGTAGCATTAAGAGTCAGATTCTTTGAGCTAGAATCAGTACTCGGTGTAGACCTGACACCTGTGGGGTCTACAGTGGACTGTGAGCTCCTTCAAGGCAAGAGTCATGTTTTATTCTTTGCCTCAGCATTTAGCAGCCTGGCCAATACGAGGCCTGAAAAAAAAAAAAAAAAAAACCACAACAAAATTGTTGAAGGAATATGAATTTCTTGGGATAGTCTCCTTCTCAATATCATTCTCACATCTTTACCATTTAAAATTCATTCTTTGGATCTCAAAGACTTTCCAATCTTGGATACCTCTAGGAATTTATGAATACCTATAGGAGGATGAGTGTGGTGGTCTCAGGAACATATTGGAGATTATAACCACAATATAAGAGCAACACTCTGTAGAGGTGGAATGAAAAATGGATACTCAGTGATGCAGGTGTGGAGAGGGAGTGAGAGAGATGCTGAGAAGAGTGGTAGGTAGTTGTCAGAAATAAACCTCATTTATTGTAGAGAATCCCAGGAATGTGAGGATAGGAAGGTAACATTAGTGATAACCTGAACTTTGGTGTCCATATATATAAATGCAGATGAGGAGATTTACTTTCCAGGTGTTTTGTGCAACTTTATTTAAATAAAGTAGGTTATAAAAGTGCTTTGTAAACTCTGAAGTGCTATGTGAATAAAAAATCATTGTCATCACCATCATGTAGGAAACCAAGGAGTAGAGGGATAAAGTTACTTTTATTTTTTTGCCAGGAGCTAGATTTCATCTTCATATTTTATAGTTAGTCTTTATCATTTGAAGATAAAATGGAAGTTTCTAAAGTATTATTCCCCCCACCCTATTATAATAGAGAGAAAGAATGGAGAATGGGGTTGGGTAACTTTAGGGACTGAATAGACTTTGTTAAGCTTTTGGTCAAATGCTTTTGACCAAATGATTAGTTTCTCTCTGCCCAAGTCCTTTTCCAAGAGCATGAAGCATAGCAAAAGAGGAGGATAAAACAACCTGAGCATGGCTATGTTCAGAGGCGGTAAGTGATTTGATTGAGGCAGCGGGTTAAGATGTGGAGGAATCATGAGCCGATTCTGGACTAGTAGATTAGGATTGAGCAAGGAGGACTTTGAATACAAAGCTTAGACATGGTCAGTAGAGAACAGTGAAAGTTTTGAAACAGGAGAGTAATTCAATCAGTGCTGTGCTTAGGAAAGTTTATCTGGGATGCCTGCTTAGTTGCTCAGTCATTTCTGACTCTTTGTGGCCCCATGGACTGTAGCCTGCCAGGCTCCTCTGTCCATAGGATTTTCCAGGCAAAAATACTGGAGTGAGTTGCCAATTTCTACTCCAGGGGATCTTCCCAGCCCAGGGATCAAACCAACATCTCTTGCATGTCCTGCATTAGCAGGCAGATTCTTTACTGGTGTGCCACCTGGGAAGCCCATTTATCTGGGGATGGTGTAGAAAATGGGTAGGAGGAAGAACTTGGGCGGGGCAGGAGACCAGTGTAGAGCATGCTTTGGTTGTCCATCTGTGAGACACTGAAGGCTTCTAAGAGGACTGTGGTAGTGGAAAAGAAGGGGTCAACACAGGGTGTCAGAGAGTGTGGTCCCAAGCTGAAGGAACTCTGGAACATTGTGACCTTTCACCTGTTATCTCTCCCAGAGGTTTGTTTCCCTGTAAACTTTTTTAAAAATTGAAGTATAAAAGTGCATGAATAGTAATAGTTTAGTGAGTTTTTACAAAGTGTAAAGTCTGATCCAAGTTAAGATATACAACATAACCAGCACCCTCTAAGCCTCTATAAGCCCCAGTCCCGGCTCAGACAGAAAAGAATCTGCCTGCAGTACGGGAGACCTGGGTTCAATCCCTGGATGGGGAAGATGCCCTGGAGAAGAGAATGGTAACCCACTCCAATATTCTTGCTTGGAGAATTCCATGGACAGAGGAGCCTGGCGGGCTACAGTCCATAGGGTCACAAAAAGTCAGACATGACTGAGCAACTAACACTTTTACTTTCATGCCTCTATAACCCCTTCAGTCATTACTTCTCCCTCCCCAACAGGTAACCACTATTTTGGCTTCCTTCACTATATGTTAATATTGCCTGGTTTTGAGCTATCTATAAGTAGAATCAGGTGGTACTAACTCTTTTTTGTCTTCTTTTGTTTGACATTATGTTTATGAGATTTTTCTGTTTTCTGGTATGGAACATTAGTTCATTCTTTTTCAGTGTTCATTTGTATTTTATTGTATGAATATATCACAATTTATTTATCCATTCTGCTATTGATGGACACCTAAGTTGTTCCCAGTTTGAGGCTGAATAATGAATTTATTCAAGATATGAATCATATTGCTATGAGAAATTCCTTTGCAAGTCTTACTGATAAATGTAAGCTCTTGTTTCCTACCCAAGAGCATAATCTGCTGGATTATAGGGCATATGTAAGTTCAGCTTTAGTAGATTCTACCAAATAGTTTAGCATTTTACAGAGTTTACTGGTTTATACTGCTTTTAGCAGTATGTCAGAGTCCCTCACCAATTCCTGTGTCTTGGTCAGACTGGAATGCTGCAATACATACCACAGGCTGGTTTAATGAGCAGTTATTTCTTTCTCACAGTTGTGAGGCTAGAAGTCCCAGATCAGGTTGCCAGCATAATCAAGTTCTGTTGAAAGTCCTCTTCTTGGCTTGTTGATGCCACCTGCTTGCTTTACCTTCACATGGTAGAGAGGCAGCTCTGATCTCATCAACTCCTTATGAGGGCACCAATTCTATCACAGGTCTCCACTCTTATAAATTCATCTAAACCTAATTACCCCCAAACGCCCCACTTCCAAATACCATCACACTGGGGGTTGGGGCTTCAACATAGGGATTGTGGCAAGGGACACAAACATTCAGTCCATAATCAGCATTGTAATATTTTAAGAGGTTTCCCAGGTGGTGCTAATGGTAAAGAACCTGCCTGACAGTGTAAGAGATATAAGAGACGTGGGTTCGATTCTGGGGTCAGGAAGATACAGTGAAGGAGGGCTTGGCAACTCACTCCAGTGTTCTTGCCTGGAGAATCCCATGGACAAAGGAGCCTGATGGGTTACAGTCCATGGGGTCGCAGGGAGTCGGACATGACTGAAGCGACTTAACACTCATGCACGTAGTATTTTAAATGTCAGAGGCTCTTAAATTATAAGAAACTTGAACAGAGAGGGCTGAGTCTAGCATAAAGGAAGAAAGGGACTGCAGTCCTCCCTTCGCATCCTCAGGGGATTGGTTCCAGAACCCCTTTCCCAACAAATCTATGAATACTCAAGTCCCTTGTATAATAATGGTGAAGTGTTTTCCGTATAAACTATGCCCATCCTCTTGTATACCTTAAATCATCACTAGATTACTTAAAATGACTTGAATATTGGAGTGGGTTGCCATGCTGTTCTCCAGAGGATCTTCCCAACCCAGGGGTTGAACCTGGGTCTCCTGCATTGCAGGCGGATTCTTTGCCATCTGAATGACCAGGGAAGTCCAATATAATGTAAATGCTATGTACATAGCTGTTGCATGGCAAATTCAAATTTTGCTTTTTGGGGGGAACTTTCTGGAATTTTTTTTCCAAATATTTTTGAACCCCAGTTGGTTGAATCTGTGGATGCAGTAGCTCAGGTACAGAGAGCCGACTGTGCTTGTTATTGAAGGCCTGCCACATACCAGATACTGCCTCAGTGCTTTTACTTACATTGTCTCATTTAATCAAGATAATTCACATGTACACTGTGAGCTCAGTGTTATTGCATTGATGTTTCAGACCAGAAAACAGACTCGCAGGTCAGGCGGCTCATAATTACTTCCAGAATCCAACCTAGATCTGCTTGAATCCAAACAGTCACATCACATAAAACTGCAGTTTGTCAGTGAGGTGTTTTCGGTTTTTTGGTGCGTAAAGGGGGCTCTTGCTGATGACTCTGAAGTCCCCTCATATACATAGTCCCCTTCTGAGACTTAGACTTAGCTGACTCTGTAAACAGCAGTCTCCCAACCAGGCACCCCCCTGCCTTGTGCCCTCTCTGCTTCCCCACTGAAGCTCTTAGCAGCCAGTCATTAAGACTGTCTCAGGGTAGTTATTATCCTGACACGTCCTCCAGCTAGCAGGATGACGGAAGAAGCTCCCATAGAATTTTTAATGCTAGCCAAACCTCTTCTCTCTCTCACCAGTTTTCTTCATGTAGCTTTCCCCTCCCAAGACTAGGGAGACGGACATAACATATAATAGAAGGAGCTAGAAGGCAGGAGACCTAGTACAAAGTAACAACTACTAAATACTAGTACTGACCCTAATACTAAATTGTATGCTCTTGAATGTCACCTGCTCTTGATCCAGGTTTCCTAATTCATTAGAAAGGAGATTGGATTGTGGTTGGTGGTTACATGGGTCATCCTCAGGGCTTACTGCGGGAAGACTCAAGCAGAAGATAGAATTCTCTGTATGTGATTAAATAGAGCAGCTCTGGTTTTACTTTTGTTGTATATATATTGAGCTTCCTCCTGAGGTTTTAGTTAAGGTGGAAGATTATATGAAAGCACATGCTTGAAATCCACTAGACTAGATGATATCTATTAAGTCAGTGTATCACTTTGTGAAAACCTTATAAAAGATTATAAGTGGCAAAACTGAAACGAGCAAAATTTTCACCCTTTACATACACACACAAACACACACACACACAAGCCTTCATGCTCTTCTCTGACCACTGTAAGGGAGTGGGGCAGATATAATGAGTTTTGCCCAGGGTGGTAGGTTGTGGAAGGATTAATCAAAGAGGAGGCATCTGAGCTGGACTTAAAGGAAGAGTAGAGCTTCTCTAGGTGGATTAGGAGACTGGAGAGAGAACCTATTTCAGGCAGAGAAATGAGGCAGGAAGGCATGGAAAAACACTGCTCTTTTAGAAGTATTGTGTTCTTGGTGTAGAGGTTGTATATGATGGAAAGAGAAAGGAGGGAGAAGGCCAGGTGATGAGGCCTCTTTGTGAAGGGACTTGAACATTTGAGGACTAATGAAGTGTGGATGTCACTTGAATTAGCACTGTTCATTCATCTGGGGCTCCTTTAGTCTCAGGACCCCAGATCCACACAGCAGTGGTTTTGCATGATAGCTATGGCAATGATGATGCTCACATACTCGGAAGCGACTTTGATTAGAGGCAACCTTACTGATCTGCATTAATTTCTTCTTAATTGGCTAGGAATACTGGGTATATATGTGTCATACTTGTATAAAACGAAAGGGTAGGGATGGGGGAGGCTGTGCTTGTGGGCAGCGACTTTCCATACTGTAATAAACTCATTAGTGTCCTTACCATTTACATTCATCATCAAGAGTGGAAGTGGCAAGATTGTCATTTTACCTCCTATGTGAAAAACTAGAGTCAGGCTTGTGGGCTCAGACTTCACAGCTCTTCTCCATAATGGAGCTCCTGATGCTGTCCCTGGAAACATATGTTTATTTGTAATGCATTCCATTTGTGGTAATTGGAGCACCATGCCTTTTCATTCTCCTGTCAGATGGCTGTCTTCCTGCTTGGAGAGCCTCAGAGCCTGATATTATGAGCCTATGAATTGCATTGAATCGGGAATCAGGTTTCTGATTAAACATGTAGGAGGGGCATCTTACCCACTTGCCCCTTTTTCTCATTTGTGACCTTGAGATGTCCCTAAATCTCATATGAATCCTATCCTGATTGAGGACAGATTTCAGATTGGGACACATATCTGCCCATTTAGGGGCAGTGTCAGCTTCATCCATTTTACAGAACAATGAGGAGGAGCGAGCTGACAGTGACTGAAAAGTTGCATGGAGCAGGCACTTTACGTACATTGTCTCACTGACTGCTTACACCTAAAGAGGGCTTACCAACATTTTGCATATGAGCAGATAGTTAAGTAATTTCCCCAAAGTTGTATATAGCTGGAAAGTGATAAGTAAAGATTTGAATCTTTGTCTGAATTAAAAACTCATGTTTTTTTCTTTTTCTTTTTTTTTCCATTTCGTGACTCTGAAAGCAGAGTGGTTGTGCTAATAGAGTCATAGGAATTTTGTAGCTTGATGGAAACATTTTAGGGAGGAGGCTTTAGGCATTAGAGCCAGAGGAACGGCTTTGGAAAATCAACACTAAAGGCTAATCAAAAGAGTAGCCTTTATAAAATACAGAGAATAAAGAATTATAAGCTGTTCTAATACTTTCCTCACTTTGGGTATGCTGTGACCAGTGAAAAGTTTAGAGGATATCCAGTGTGAGGCAGAGTAGGGAGCAAGAAATTGATAGGATATGTAGCTGGGACTTAAAAACAACAGAGATATAATTTGTACACCATATAATTCACCTTTCTAAAGTGTACAGTTTGTTGACCTTAGTGTACTTATGAGGTTGTATAACCGTCACCACTGTCTAATTCCACAGTCTTCATCACTCCAAAAAGAAAATGACCTATATGCCTTAGCAGTCATTCCGTTCCCCTTGCTCCTTTCCCCCAGCCCCAGACAACTGATTATCTGCTTTTTGTCTCTATGAATTTGCCTGTTCTGGATATTTGATGTAAATGTCTAGAATTACACAATAATGTGACCTTTTCTTCTTCTGTGTCTAGCTTCTTTCACTTAACATTATGTTTTCAAGGTTTATCCGCATTGCAGAATGGACATAAAAAGGAACTAAGTAAATAGCACTTAGTAGTACTTAGTTCCTTTTTATAGAATTTTATTCCTCTGTTCCTTTCTGTAATATTCTGTTGTATGGATGTACCACATTTTATTTACCCATTCATCAGTTAATGGATATTTGGGTTGTTTCCACTTCTGTGCTGTTGTGATAATGCTGCTATACACATTTGTGTATGAGTTGTTATGAACATGTTTTCACTTTTTTTCTTATGTGTATTCCCAGAAGTGGAATAGGAGTGACTCTATGTTTAACTTTTTGAGGGACTGCCAAACTGTTATCCAAAGCTGCTGTGCCGTTTTACATTCCCATCAGTAATGTGTGATGGTTCCATTTTTTTCCCACCTCCTCAACAACATTGTTATTGTTCTTTTAAAAATTCTTATTCTAGCCATCTTAGTGTGTGTAAAGTGGTATCTCATTGTGTTTTTTATTTGTATTTCCCAAATTAAAAGATGCTTACTCCTTGGAAGAAAAATTATGACCAACCTAGATAGCATATTCAAAAGCAGAGACATTACTTTGCCAACAAAGGTCTGTCTAGTCAAGGCTATGGTTTTTCCTGTGGTCATGTATAGATGTGAGAGTTGGACTGTGAAGAAAGCTGAGCACTGAAGAACTGATGCTTTTGAACTGTGGTGTTGGAGAAGACTCTTGAGAGTCCCTTGGACTGCAAGGAGATCCAACCAGTCCATCCTAAAGGAGGTCAGCCCTGGGATTTCTTTGGAAGGAATGATGCTAAAGCTGAAACTCCAGTACTTTGGCCACCTCATGCGAAGAGTTGACTCATTGGAAAAGACTCTGATGCTGGGAGGGATTGGGGGCAGGAGGAGAAGGGGACGACAGAGAATGAGATGGCTGGATGGCATCACTGACTCGATGGATGTGAGTCTAAGTGACCTCCGGGAGTTGGTGATGGACAGGGAGGCCTGGAGTGCTGCGATTCATGGGGTTGCAAAGAGTCGGACACTACTGAGCAACTGAACTGAACTGAACTGAATGATTAATGATGATGAGCATCTTTTCATGGGATTATTGATTATTTGTATATCTTATTTGGAGACGTATCTGTTCAAATATTTTCTCATTTTTAATTGGATTAGTTGGGTTGGTTTGTCCTTTTGTTGGTAAGTTGTAAGAGTTTTCTTTATATGTAATAGCTATAAGTAACCTTACCAGAATGTGATTTGTAAATATTTTCTCACACTTAGTGCATTATCTTTTTACTTTTGATAGGGTTTTTTGAAGCACAAACCAAATTTTAAAATTTTGATGAAGTCAAGTTTATCTGTTTTTTTATTTTGTTGCCAGTTCAAAGTCACCTGTTTTCTTCTTAGAGCTTACCTTAGAGTTTTACCTTTGCATTTAGACCTTTGATTCATTTTGAATTAATTTTTATAGATGGTATAAGGTAGGAGTCCCACTTCATTCTTACAAATGTGGACATCTATATTTCCCAGCACATTCATTGAAAAGATTCCTCTTTCCTCATTGAATTATGGATTCATTTTTGGATTTTCAGTTCTCTTCCATTGATGAGATGGATTCCAGTGATCTGCAGTATATCCTTATACAACTATCACACTGCCCACACTGTAGTGGCCTTGATGTAAGCTTTGAAATTGGAAAGTATGAGTCCTCCAACTTTGTTCTTTTATAAGACTTTTGGCTATTCTTGGTTTATTGAATTTTCTTATGGATTTTAGGATCAGTTTCTCAGTTTTTAAAACTTATTTATTTTTGGCTGTGCCACACAGCTTGTGGGGTCTTAGTTCTCTGACCAAGGATTGAACCTGGACCCCAGCAGTGAAAGGGCTGAATCCTAACCTCTGGACTTCCAGGGTTTCTTTTAAAAAGGCATTTGGAATTTGGAGAGGGTTTATGTTGAATCTGTAGATCTATTTGAAGAATCTTGGCATCTATTAAGTCATCTAATCTATGAATACTGTTGATTTTCCACTGTTTAGATCTTCTTTTAATTATTCTGTAGTTTTCAATGTATCAGTCTTGTACTTCTTTTTAAACATTTGTTACCAATAATTTTATTCTTTTTGATGCTATTATGAATGGAGTTGTCTTCTTGATTTAACTTTTAAGTATTCGTTACTGGTATATGGAAATAACAACTAAATTTTTTATATTGGCTCTAAATCGTGCAACCTTGTTAAACTCGTTTATTAGCCCTAATAGAATGTATGCATGTATTCCTTAGAATTTGTTATGCATAAGATCATGTCATCTGTAGACAGAGGTAATTTTGCCTCTTCTTTTCAACCTGGATGCCTTGATTTTTTTTTTTTTTTTCTCATCTGATTTTCCTGGCTGGAATCGTACCATACTAGGTGGAGAGAGCAGACATCTTTGTCTTATTCCTGACCTTTGAGGGGAAACTTTCCGTCTTTCACCATTAGTATAAAGTTAACTCTGGTTTTTTTCATAGATGCCTATTATTAGCTTGAGGAATTTCCTTTTGGTCCCTGGGTTGCTGAGGGTTTTTTTTGTTTTGAAAATATACTGGGTTTTGTTAAATACTTTGACTGTGTCTGTGATCATGTGGTTTTTGTCCTTTGTTACTATTGTGTATTATATTGATATTTATATGTTGAATCAACCTTGCATTGCTGGGATAAATCTCAGTCATCATGTATAATCCTATTTTTCCCTCTTGAGTGTTTTTTTTTCTTTATTGAGATCTAGTTGATGTATAATATTATATATGTTTCAGATATACAACATAGCAATTCACATTTTTTCAAGTTATATTGTGTTTATAGTTGTTATAAAATATTGGCTACTATATAATTCTCTTTATATACTGGTAGATTTGGTTTGTTAGCATATTGTTTGTAGCTGTAGCTTTTTGCAAAGTGTTTTTAGTAGATCTGACATTATACAGAGAGAAATAGAACGTGCCTCACATTTCACCAACTGCTGTGTGCTGCCACAATGCTGAAAGACTTATTTGTCTTTCTCTTATTTAGACTTCTAGGCCGTATTGTCTCTGTCTTGCTTTTAAAGGAACTTTTAAAGATGAGAAAACAAAGAGGCAAAAAAAATTTTTTTTGGCTCAGTGCTTATCTTCTCTTAAATAGGGATTGATACTGCAAGGAAAAGGAGTAAGACAGAGCCAATAGCTAAAAAAACAGCAGAATTTTTGAAGATGTATCATAAGTTATAAAGCCAGCTTTATGTATGTAATAACAGAACTAAACCTGTCATGGGTATAATCATAGGCTAGACATCTCATGTAAGGTAAAGGGTTGGGGATAGAAAGAAACACAATTTTTTCTTGGCTGTATGACTACCCTTTTTTGATATCAGATACAGTCAGGCCTTTTCATACTGTTTATAGTTGAAAAGATGGAGAATCTCTAAACAGTCAGCAAAAACAAGACTGGGAGCTGACTGTGGCTCAGATCATGAACTCCTTATTGCCAAATTCAGACTTAAATTGAAGAAAGTAGGGAAAACCACTGGACCATTCAGGTATGACCTAAATCAAATCTCTTATGATTATACTGTGGAAGTGAGAAATAGATTTAAGGGGCTAGATCTGATAGATAGAGTGCCTGATGAACTATGGACTGAGGTTCGTGACATTGTATAGGAGACAGGGATCAAGACCATCCCCCTGGAAAAGAAATGCAAAAAAGCAAAATGTCTGTCTGGGGAGGCCTTACAAATAGCTGTGAAAAGAAGAGAAGCGAAAAGCAAAGGAGAAAAGGAAAGATATAAGCATCTGAATGCAGAGTTCCAAAGAATAGCAAGAAGAGATAAGAAAGCCTTCTTCAGCGATCAATGCAAAGAAATAGAGGAAAACAACAGAATGGGAAAGACTAGGGATCTCTTCAAGAACATCAGAGATACCAAAGGAACATTTCATGCAAAGATGGGCTCGATAAAGGACAGAAATGGTATGGACCTAACAGAAGCAGAAGATATTAAGAAGAGATGGCAAGATTACACAGAAGAACTGTACAAAAAAGATCTTCACGACCCAGATAATCACAATGGTGTGATCACTCACCTAGAGCCAGACATCCTGGAATGTGAAGTCAAGTTGGCCTTAGAAAGCATCACTGCAAACAAAGCTAGCGGAGGTGATGGAATTCCAGTTGAGCTATTCCAAATCCTGAAAGATGATGCTGTGAAAGTGCTGCACTCAATATGTCAGCAAATTTGGAAAACTCAGCAGTGGCCACAGGACTGGAAAAGGTCAGTTTTCATTCCAGTCCCAAAGAAAGGCAATGCCAAAGAATGCTCAAGCTACCGCACAACTGCACTCATCTCACATGCTAATAAATAATGCTCAAAATTCTCCAAGCCAGGCTTCAGCAATATGTGAACCATGAACTTCCTGATGTTCAAGCTGGTTTTAGAAAAGGCAGAGGAACCAGAGATCAAATTGCCAACATCCACTGGATCATGGAAAAAGCAAGAGAGTTCCAGAAAAACATCTATTTCTGCTTTATTGACTATGCCAAAGCCTTTGACTGTGTGGATCACAATAAACTGTGGAAAATTCTGAAAGAGATGGGAATCCCAGACCACCTGACCCGCCTCTTGAGAAACCTATATACAAGTCAGGAAGCAACAGTTAGAACTGGACATGGAACAACAGACTGGTTCCAAATAGGAAAAGGAGTACGTCAAGGCTGTATATTGATATGCAGAGTACATCATGAGAAATGTTGGGCTGGAAGAAGCACAAGCTGGAATCAAGATTGCTGGGAGAAATATCAATAACCTCAGATATGCAGATAACACCACCCTTATGGCAGAAAGTGAAGAGGAACTAAAAAGCCTCTTGGTGAAAGTGAAAGAGGAGAGTGAAAAAGTTGGCTTAAAGCTCAACATTCAGAAGACGAAGATCATGGCATCTGGTCCCATCACTTCATGGGAAATAGATGGGGAAACAGTGAAAACAGTGTCAGAATTTATTTTGGGGGCTCTAAAATCACTGTAGATGGTGACTGCAGCCATGAAATTAAAAGATACTTACTCCTTGGAAGGAAAGTTATGACCAACCTAGATAGCATATTCAAAAGCAGAGACGTTAGTTTGCCAACAAAGGTTCATCTAGTCAAGGCTATGGTTTTTCCTGTGGTCATATATGGATGTGAGAGTTGGACTGTGAAGAAGGCTGAGCACTGAAGAACTGATGCTTTTGAACTGTGGTGTTGGAGAAGACTCTTGAGAGTGCCTTGGTCTGCAAGGAGATCCAACCAGTCCATTCTGAAGGAGGTCAGCCCTGGGATCTCTTTGGAAGGAATAATGCTAAAGCTGAAACTCCAGTACTTTGGCCACCTCATGCGAAGAGTTGACTCATTGGAAAAGACTCTGATGCTGGGAGGGATTGGGGGCAGGAGGAGAAGGGGACGACAGAGGATGAGATGGCTGGATGGCATCACTGACTCGATGGACATGAGTTTGAGTGAACTCTGGGAGATGGTGACAGACAGGGAGGCCTGGCGTGCTGCAGTCTATGGGGTTGCAAAGAGTCGGACATGACTGAGCGACTGAACTGAACGGTCAGGCCTTAACCCTTAAGCCTCAGTTTTAAAGAAGACATGGTTTCCTGCCCTTAAGTATTAATAGTTAGTTTTCTAGTGTGGATGACAGATAAGCTATTCAGTGAGGTTCTGGGTCCCTAGCGATGCCCACATTAACCAGGTGGCCACTGGTGTTGAGGGAGCCTGGAATACTTATTGTATACTTAGTTAATAACAATGAAGGGTGGAATGATTAAATATAAAATATGCTGATTTAGTACACAGATTTGGTGATTTGGGAGATTTGTGTCTGTGTTTGACAGCAGAGATTCTCAGTTGGATTCCCATGAGTTAAGATTTCATGAGGACTCAACTTCCAAAGATGATTGGAATTTGATGAGGGATTGCCTGGCAAGTGTGTAGCTGCAGACAGAAAAGAGTAAAAGTAGATGTTAGAGTGGGAAAGGAGGTCTTTGGACTAGCAAATTAATCTAGTTCTGATAAACAGGAGAGAAGAATGATAAACACGACATTCTGCATAGTGATTACTTCTGATGGAAGCCAGGGTAAGGCAGGAGGGTTGGATAGAGAGCTTTAATGATATTGGTAAGTTCTGTTTCTTAAAACAACTGGTAGATCCATGAGTGTTCTTTTTATTAGTAGACTTTATAGTAACTTTATCATGTTTTAAAATATATCCAATATTTCTTTCAGAAAAGGAGGAGATGAAAGAAAAATGATGGAGAAATAAAGGAAGAGAATCAAGTCCCAGCAGGGAACTAATGCCAGGCAGCCTTTGCTTAATATCTGTCATGTTATAGTCATCTTGCCCATTTGGAGTTATTAGGGGATATATGTTTCTCTCTTTTCTTCCATGACTTATAACTGAAAGGTAATTTCTTAGAGCTAAGCTTTGGGAAGAAGAGAAGAAAATGAAGCTTTGAAACAGATTTTGTTTCTCCTTCTCAGGGGAGAAAGTGGAGGGTGTGGGAGTGGGAGCTCGTGTGTCCAGGCACCAAACTTGGCAGACAGCTCCCTCAGAGCAGATGGAGCGAGGATTTCATCACCTGACGGACTGACTCAGACCTGCCTCCCTGCAGCCAGCCACTATTGGGTATGCTGGAGATGGCTTGAATCTCTGTCAAAAGCGGCAGGATGGTGTTATTTCTCCTTCAACTCTAGCAGTGGCATACTCTAACCTTCCCGGATGAAGAGCTGCCCAGGACCTGGCAGACCCCATGTTCGGTCAAGGAACTGGTGTATCTGACCTCTGTTGTTTGCAGGGACAGTGGCTTTGGTGGAACGGGCATTTCTTAGACTGAAGTGTTTAAGCAGAGGCTGTAACTCGCAGTGGATGACTTCCCCAATCCATGTTGCTGTAGGGAGGATTTTTACATTGAATTAAATCGCCTGTGTGTCCTCTGAGCTTTTTTTTCTCCCCAGAGATTATGAGAAATGTGAAGTGGAAGCTTTTATATAGTCCATGATTGGTTTAGTGAGGTCAGCATAGGGGAAAAAAACCCTGGGAAAGACTTAGAACTATCGCCTAAGAAGTAAGCAGCTTTATGGAAGTGACAGATCTTGCTGCCAGTCACGATCTTAGTAACCAGTGAAGATGAACATGTGCTGGATTAGGGCCACAGCCTTTTAGTTAGTGTCCTTGCCTTCAGTCTCTCCCCTGCCAGTTTAGATTGCAAATGCTGCCAGGCCTTTTTTCCTAAAAGCCGACTTTCATCATGGCACTCTCCACTCAGGTTTCTCCAGTGGCTGCCGCTCTGCATCAAGTCTAGGTTTACTGTCTACCTTTGAAAGTGAAAGTGTGAGTCGGTCAGTCGTGTCTGACTCTTTGTGACCCCATGGACTGTGGCCCACCAGGCTCCTCTGTCCATGGAATTCTCCAGGCAAGAGTACTGGAGTGGGTTGCCATTTCCTTCTCTAGGGCATCTTCCCAACCCAGGGATTGAATCCACATCTCCCGCATTGCGGGTAGATTCTTTACTGTTTGAGCTACCTGGGGAAGCCTTTGAGATGTGTTGTATCTGGCCTTCTTCTCTTTCTAAAGCCTACCTACCTGTCCTGTAAGTCTTAGCTCAGTTTCCTCCTCCTTCAGGCTAACATTGATCACTGTCTTCTGTGCTCTAACAAACATATATAGTAGTTTGTAAATAATGTAGTGATAAATTGTTTCATAATGTTTATTTGTATATGAGTGTTGGACTGAGAGCCCTTTGAAGCTGTGGACCATGTTTCCTCCTCTTCCCCATGGTATTTAAGATGGTACCTGGCACTTGTCAGTACATTTTGTTAAATAATCGAACACTGTAATTTTTGTAATAACTAGTATCTGTATATTAATAATTTTAGAGTTAACAAGTGCTTTCACACGTATTATTTCATTTAATTCTCCCAGAAATTTTATGATATTCCCATTTAGAGATGAAGAAATTGACTCTTAAGAGAGAGATAATTTTTCTAAGATCTCATGGTTGCTAACTGGTAGACAGAACTGGAGTCCAAGTTTTTACTTATGTTGAAAATACCAACTTGTCTCAGGTTTTCTTAAAATCCCAGTTTTCTTTAAGGGGTTTGTAGATATTGTTATTCAATACCATGGAAATATACTGGGAGTGCAGTGAGAAAGTACTGTCTTCCTGTGAACTAGACAGTTATAGAAGATGTTATGTTTCAGACTCAAACAGATCTGAAGAGGAAAGGTATAGTGAATTGAACAGGGTCTCTCTAAAATTCAAATCTAGCCTTCACTTCAGAATGTGACCTTTTGGGAAATGAAGTCTTTGCAGAAGGTAAGGACCTTGAGATGAAATCATCCTGGTTTAGGGTGGGCTCTAAAGTCAATGATTGGTGTCCGCATAAGGAGAGAGAGCACAGAGAGGAGCAGGGAGGAAAAGGCCCGTGAGGACAGAAGCAGAGTCTGGAGCGAGGCAGCTGCACGCCAGGGAGCAGTGAGGGCTGCCGACAGCCACTCGAAGCTGCAAGAAGCAAGCAACTGGTGGGCCCCTACCACTTTCAGGGGAGACATAGCCCTGCCATCACCTTGACTTTAGACTTAGTCTCCAGAACTGTGAGAGAATAAATTTTGCTTGTTTTCAGCCGTTATGTTTGTGCTAATTTGTTATAGTAGCCTTAGGAAACTAATACAGAAGGGGAAAAAAAAAAGTCTCATATACCAGGCTAGTTCTAGGTACTATAATACGTTATTTTACTTTATCTCTCAACAACTTTATGTATGTAGGGTGATTTGTCCATATTTTATGATCAGGAAAATAAGACTCTGAAAGGTAAAATAGAAAGCTCATGTTTTAAAAATATTCTGTCATCCTGTTTTCAGCTGCATACTTTTCCTTTTCCTGTTGATTGCCTGAGGAGCTAATTTTGTGGTCCTCACAGTGCCAGGGCACTGAACTGTGATGGTCTATCCTTATTAGATTGGTCAAAGATGTGAATGGTGGATTAATCAAATGAGGGCTGAAAGTCTCATATGACCTTTTTCTGGGCCTGACTTTCAACCTCACTCTCCCAGCTTCCTTACCTACATATTCACACAGCCTTCCTGAATCTTTCTTAGGTTCCTCTTTACCCAATATTCTCTGTTTCTCTCTCTCTTTTTCATCTGAAACTCCATAGCAGCTTATCTATTGAATTTTATTACACTTTTCGTTGTCTATCTTTTATTATGTGATTTGTGCCTGTCTAACTCTCCCAGGTGTATTGACGGTTTCTTAAGATGAGGATCTTGTCTCGTTCATTTTTATGTCTTCCATATTACCTGTTGGGAATCCTTAGTTGTCACATGTGTTAATTAATGATTAGTTGAATTTTGCTCTCCACTTCTTCCTCCCCCCGAGTTTTCAGGTACCAGTGCCAACCTTTAGAAGGCAAAGTTTGCCTTTGGCTCCCTTCTGTCTTCCTTTCCAGTGGCGTCATTTTTCTGTGAGCCTCCTCCCTTCTCTGAGCCTTGCTGTCCACTGGCTGTCACTTAATTCTCTTGTGAAGTGCCGCTGTGCTCTGCTCCAAATCACTTTATAAGAGGCCTATCGTAGCACTGTCACAGTGTTACGGCCACGTTAGGTGTCTGCCTCCCAAACTACAAACTCCTCAAATGGAAAAGAACTTTCCTCGCTCGTTCTAGTACCCAAATGCCTAGCTCTTTGCTTCACATTCATTAAATGTTGATTGAGTAAATTAAAGGTGTTTTACTTCATAGGATGTCTGTATTTTTCTAGGAAAACTGGTAACCTGATAGGCCTTCCAAATCTGGTTGAATTTGGCGTAGAATTTTTTAAAAAATATTAACAAGTATCGAGGTAGAGGTCTGAGTTGAGAGCCTTTTGATTCCCCAAGTATTCAACCTTATAGGTTACTTTCTATTTTATATGGCTAGTCTTGCCACATATAGATGCAAAGTAGATCATAAGGCCAAGGTCATCTTGAAAAGTGATGCCAAAACCCTCCATATGGAGCAGAAGTGTTTCCTGGAGAGTTTTGTGAAGCCGTCTTTTCATGAAAATAGCTTTTAAGAAGCAAAGCAAAGCAAAGCATTTTAAGCTTCAGATAATTCAAGGCTTAGAGGTGATTGAGATTCTCTTTATAGTTTCTTCCCCTAGGGGAGTTGCATAGTATGAGAGAAGGAACACCGAACTGGGAGTCACAGTGCAAGTTCTTCTCCCAGATATGACTGTAATTAGTTACATGGTTATAGTGGACTCTTGTGGGTTTTGGCTTCCAGTGTCTGTTTCTCCTTCTTTTAAATACCAGTGCCCAGGTTTTCCATCTCCTCCCTAGAACTCAGGCATTATGCTTTGAACATAGCCCACTTCACCCCTGGCTCCAAGGATACACGTGTGACTCATGCCTTGCTAATAAGAGGACTGCATTCTTTCTGATCATGTAGATTACTTAAGAATGGGCAGTGGTCTCAGTTTGGATCTATGCCTGACTTTTTTAATAAAATTTATTTATTTTTTACTTGAAGGATAATTGCTTTATAGAATTTTGTTGTTTTGTGTCAAACCTCAACATGAATCAGCCACAGGTATACATATATCCCCTCCCTTTTGAACCTCCCTCCCATCTCCCTCCCCATCCCACCCCTCTAGGTTGATACAGGGCCCCTCTTTCAGTTTCCTGAGCCATATAGCAAATTCCTGTTGGCTATCTATTTTACATATGGTAACGTAAGTTTCCATGTTACTCTTTTCATACATCTCACCCTCTTCTCCCCTCTCCCCATGTCCATAAGTCTATTCTCTGTATCTGTTTCTCCATTGCTGCCCTGTAAATAAATTCTTCAGTACCATTTTTCTAGATTCCATATATATGCATTAGAATACAATATTTATCTTTCTCTTTCTGACTTACTTCACTCTGTATAATAGATTCAAAGTTCATCCACTTCATTAGAACTGACTCAAATGCATTCCTTTTTATGGCTGAGTAATATTCCATAATTTGTATGCAGGTCAGGAAGCAACATTAGAACTGGACATGGAACAACAGACTGGTTCCAAATAGGAAAAGGAGTATGTCAAGGCTGTATATTGTCACCCTGCTTATTTAACTTATATGCAGAGTACATCATGAGAAACGCTGGACTAGAAGAAGCACAAGCTGGAATCAAGATTGCCAGGAGAAATATCAATAACCTCAGATATGCAGATGACACCACCCTTATGGCAGAAAGTGAAGAGGAACTAAAAAGCCTCTTGATGAAAGTGAAAGAGGAGAGTGAAAAGGTTGGCTTAAAGCTCAACATTCAGAAGACGAAGATCATGGCATCTGGTCCCATCACTTCATGGGAAATAGATGGGGAAACAGTGAAAACAGTGTCAGACTTTATTTTGGGGGGCTCCAAAATCACTGCAGATGGTGACTGCAGCCATGAAATTAAAAGACGCTTACTCCTTGGAAGCAAAGTTATGACCAACCTAGATAGCATATTCAAAAACAGAGACGTTAGTTTGCCAACAAAGGTTCGTCTAGTCAAGGCTATGGTTTTTCCTGTGGTCATGTATGGATGTGAGAGTTGGACTGTGAAGAAGGCTGAGCACTGAAGAACTGATGCTTTTGAACTGTGGTGTTGGAGAAGACTCTTGAGAGTGCCTTGGCCTGCAAGGAGATCCAACCAGTCCATTCTGAAGGAGGTCAGCCCTGGGATTTCTTTGGAAGGAATGATGCTAAAGCTGAAACTCCAGTACTTTGGCCACCTCATGCGAAGAGTTGACTCATTGGAAAAGACTCTGATGCTGGGAGGGATTGAGGGCAGGAGGAGAAGGGGATGACAGAGGATGAGATGGCTGGATGGCATCACTGACTCGATGGACATGAGTCTAAGTGAACTCCGGGAGTTGGTGATGGACAGGGAGGCCTGGAGTGCTGCAGTCTATGGGGTTGCAAAGAGTCGGACATGACTGAGCGACTGAACTGAACTCAGCTGAATATTCCATTGTGTATATGTACCACAACTTCTTTATCCATTCATTTGTCAGTGGACATCTAGGTTGCTTCCATGTTCTAGCTGTTGTAAATAGTGCTGCAGTGAGCAATGGGATACATGTGTCTTTTTCAATTTTGGTTTCCTCAGGGTATATGCCTAGGAGTGGGGATTGCTGGGTCATATGGTGGTTTTATTCCTAGTTTTTTTAAGGAATCTGCATACCACCTTCCATAGTGGCAGTATCAATTTACATTCCCACCAACAGTGCAAGAGCATTCCTTTTTTTCCACACCCTCTCATGGCACCCCACCCCAGTACTTTTGCCTGGAAAATCCCATGGATGGAGGATGCTGGTAGGCTCCAGTCCATGGGGTTGCTAAGAGTTGGACATGACTGAGCGACTTCACTTTCACTTTTCACTCTCATGCATTGGAGAAGGAAATGGCAACCCACTCCAGTATTCTTGCCTGGAGAATCCCAGGGATGGGGGAGCCTGGTGGGCTGCCATCCATGGGGTCACACAGAGTCGGACACGACTGAAGTGACTTAGCAGCAGCAGCTCCAGCATTTATTGTTTGTAGGCTTTTTGACAATGGCTGTTCTGACTGGTATGAGGTGATATCTCATTGTAGTTTTGATTTGCATTCTCTAATAATGAGCCATGTTGAACATCTTTTCATGTGTTAGCCATCTGTATGTCTTCTTTGGAGAAATGTCTGTTAGGTCTTTTTTCAACTTTTTGATTGGGTTGTTTATCTTTCTGGTATTGAATTGTATGAGCTGTTTGTGTATTTTGGAAATTAATCTTTTGTCAGTTGTTTCATTTGCTATTATTTTCTCCCATTCTGAGGGTAGTCTTTTCACCTTGCTTATAGTTTCCTTTGCTGTGAAAAAGCTTTTAAGTTTAATCAGGTCCCACTTGTTTACTTTTGTTTTTATTTCCATTATTCTAGGAGGTGGGTCATAGAGGATCTTGATTTATGTCATCAAGTGTTCTGCCTATGTTTTCCTCTAAGAGTTTTATAGTTTCTGGTCATACATTTAGGTCTTGAGTTTCTTTGTGTAGGTGTTACAAAGTGTTCTAATTTCATTCTTTTACATGTAGCTCTCCAGTTTTCCCAGTACCGTTTATTGAAGAGGCTGTCTCTGTCCTATTATATATGCTTTCCTCCTTTGTCAAAAATAAGGTACCCATAAGTGCATGGGTTAATTTCTGGGCTTTCTATCTTGTTCCATTGGTCTATATTTCTGTTTTTGTGCCAGTACCATACTGTCTTGATGACTGTAGCTTTGTAATATAATCTGAAGTCAGGAAGGTTGATTCTTCCAGCTCCATTCTTCTTTCTCAAGACTGCTCTGGCTCTTCAGGTTCTTTTGTGTTTCCAAATGAATTGTGAAATTTTTTATTCTAGTTCTGTGGAAAATGCCATTGGTAATTTGATAGGGATTGCATTGAATCTATAGATTGCATTTGGTAGTATCATCATTTTCACAATATTGATTTTTCCTACCCAGGAGGACATCTGTTTATGTTGTCTTTGATTTCTTTCATTAGTGTCTTATAATTTTCTTTGTACAGTTCTTTTGTCTCCATAGGTAAGTTTATTCCTAGATATTTAATTCCTTTTGTTGCAATGATGAATGGGATTGATTCCTTAATTTCTCTTTCTGATTTTTCATTGTTAGTATATAGAAATGCAAGTGATTTCTGTGTGTTGATTTTATATCCTGCAACTTTGCTAAATTCACTGATTAGCTCTAGTAATTTTATGATACTATCTTTAGGGTTTTCTATGTACAATATCATGTATGACTGACTTTTGATCAATTTTTTCCTTTTTACAGAAGGCATGTATTCTTATTATATTGGATATGAACCTGGCAAGATGTAAGATTGGGGTCCTCAGGAGAAGTTCTGCCTGGGAATGAAACCAAAACAGAGATGAAGAGCAACCAGGTCCTTTGAACCCTAAAGTCTGTTGAACTCAAAACCTGGACGTTTCATATATGTGAATTAGTAAAAAAAAATTTTTGCCTAGTTTACTTTTGCAAGTCATCTGAAATGGTGACTTTTGACAAACTTTTTTGAGCCTTTATTTTAGTATCTTTAAAATGAGTAGACTGGGCTCATTAAGAGATAGATTTACTTCCATGTTGATACCTGTTTGAAATAAAATAGATTTTTTTCACACTGGAATTACACAGATAGAGAGTCTAGGTGTTCTTGGTGCTACTAGATTGTGTTTCCCTGTAATTAAATCTGACCACTGATGTTTCAGTGAATTTATAAAGTTATAGCCTTGTCATTGATCAGATCTGTGAACTTGACCACATCTTTTAGCCTCTGAGGTTTAATTTCCTCTTTTAGGATGTGATGCTGATGGTGTCTTGTTAAACTCAGTAAGTCAAACGATGGAATGAAATCAGAGGGTCAGAAGAGAAGTATAATTTTGATGGTACAGGATAGGTAGGGTTCAGATGAGGAGACGAAAGGTAAGGTAAGGCATGAACGTGAATGATGTGAGCAAAGGCAAAAAAGAGTGAATCAAAGTCTGTAAGTCAAATTTGTTCAGATTCCTGTTGCAATATTGTGTTTCATTCTGTCTTTCCCACTACATGAATAATTAGGGTACTAAAAGATTTGAAGTAAGATCTTTGTGGGAAAGTAAAGGCTTCCAGAGATATGACCGAGAATTTAGTAACTGTAGTTATCTTGCTCTGTGGTTGAAACAATTTGAACAACTATTTTTCCATTCTTTCAGAGGAGAGGACTAGGGGAATTAGTATGAGATATTTGGAATCTAATGAAGACATTTGGTTAAATATTATAACCCCTCAAAACAGGAGGAATCTTTATCTTGAGTCATGGTCCTCTAGTTTTATAGAAGTATGTGGAAGCACTGAGGTTTCCAGAGGAGCAGTTTGCATCCCCCATTAGAACCATGTGGTCATGGTTCTTGTTGTAGACTACAGATATTTCTGTTATTGAGGAATAAGCACAATACCTTCAAATAAGTTTTTTATATTTTATTGTACCCCGTGGCATTAGGCTTACAGAATCATGGAACTTTAGAGCTGAAAGAGATAGAATAATAGAGCAAGTATTTATTGAGTTCTAATTGTGTGCTCTCCACTGCCCTGATTTCTTTACGTATATTAAATATCTTCCTCGGCTTATGATGGAATTAAATTTTTATAAATCTGTTATAAGTTGAGAATATTGTAAGCTGAAAATGCACATAATACACTTGACGTCCTGAATCACATCACAGCTTATCCTGATGGTGTTTTAATCATTAAGTCGTGTCCAACTCTTTGCGACGCTATGGAGTGTAGCCCACCAGACTCCTCTGTCCACAGGATTTCCTAGGCAAGAATACTGGAGTGGGTTGCCATTTCATTCTCCAGGGAATCTTCCCAACCCAGGGATTGAACCTGCCTTTCCTGCATCATAGGCGGTCTCCTGCATTGTAAGCAGATTCTTTACCACCTGAGCCCCCAGGTGGCACCAGTGAGATGGAGTTTCAATCCCTGGGTCAAGAAGATCCCCTGGAGGAGAAAATGGCACTCTACTCCAGTATCCTTCCTGGGAGAATCCTGTGGACAGAGGAGCCTGGCAGGCTGCAGTCCATAGAGTCGCAAAAAGTCAGATATGACTGAGTGTCTGAGTGTAGCACAGACAAAAATGGCTCAAATGGACAGTAGTGTAAGCTGAAAATGCCCTTAGTACACCTAACCTCCTGAACATCACAGCTTAGCCGAGGCTACCTTAAATGTGCTCAGAACACTTATATTTGCCTACAGTTGGGCAAAATCAAGTGTTGAATCTCTCATGTAACTGCATATGATACTGAAAATAAAAACAGAATGGTAGTCTAGGTACAGAACGGTTGTAAGTGCATCATTTGTTTACCCTCGTGTTCGTGTGGCTGACAGGTTTTGGGGAGCTGTGGCCCAGCGCTGCTGCCCAGCATCATGGGAGACTGTCCTACCACATGTCGCTAGCCTGGGAAAAGATCAAAATTCAAAATTTGATGTATGGTTTGACAAATGTGTATTGCTCTTGCACTATTGTAAAATAAAAAAATTGTAAGTCAAACCATTGTAATTTGGGGACCATCTGGGTCTTTAATTCTCACAGGTACCCTATAAAATAGGTACAGATATCACTCTTATTTTTAAAAATTGAAGTATAGTTAATTTACAATGTTTCAGGTGTATAAATCATTCCATGAGTGAGGAGATTGAAAGATTAACAGGTTAAGAAATGTACCTCTAGATCATGCAACTAAGAAGTGGCAGAGCCAGAATAATTAAAAATCTGTAATTGTATATCTTAAAGCTTCTGTGGTCTGGGGGTTTGCAGCCTGGGCTCCTGGTGTTTAGTAATCTAGAGTCACAGTCCCCTTCCCTTTCAGGGTCTTTGCACTGTACCACCACAAGGGGGCAGTACTTGTGGTGTAGCAAAATCTGCTAAAAATGCAGTTGAGAGGGAGTTTACTACATTTCGTATTTTAGTATTTTTTTAAAATATTAACTTCAGTGACTGCTTAATGACTGAGATGTGATTATAATAAATTAGGACTGTTAGCCTTTTAAGATTTTTCTGATGTAATAAAAGAGTAGATAAAAAGCAAAATGCATAAATTAATTTTCCTTTTGCTGCAAATAAGAATTTTGGATTTAAAATGATTTAAAATGAGACAATAAGAATGAATGAGGAGAAATATATTTCAGGTTTTTTTCCTGGGTTAAAACTGTAAGTGACGGTGCTGTTTCTCTATTTGAATGGGTGGTTTGTTTTTGTTTTTTTCTTGTCCTTTGGGGATTACATTACACCACCACTATTAACACTTGAGTAATGTTTCACACTTCACAGAACACTTTCACTTATGTTATTGTACATATCAGCCTTACCGTCTTTTGTGTTCCCAGAGGCCTCTGCACAGAGCCCTTCACTGTGTTTTACGTGTTATTTACTCCCCAACCAGCTATAGTCTCCAGAACAGTGTTCTGAGTGAACTGGTTTGTGGGTCCTGTGGAGTTAGTATTGCCATGTTGAATGGTAGGGAGCTCAGAGCTGCCTCCCAGAACTATATGAACTTTGAATCTGTTGGAGTTAAGAAAAAAGTTAAAATCAATTTGCTTAGAAATAAAAATGAAGCTTCTATTTCAAGCATAATGTAGCAGGAAAAAAAGCTTAGACTTGGAGTCAGAAGACCTGAATCTGAATTCCTTCCCCTATTTTACTAGACATTGATTCATGCTTAAAGCACCCTTGTACTTCTCCTCTATAGTATTTATTGCAATTGTAATCAAATAAGTATTTGTTTAATGATTATATTTTCCACTAGTATATAAATTTGATCAGGAAAGAGACTACAGTATTCTTCACAATTGCATTCTCTGCACCTAGCACAGCAACTGATACATTTTAGGGGCTTAATAAATATTTGTTGAATGAATAAATGAATGAAAACCCGGTAAACTGGGACAAGGGGAATTAAAATTGGCTTGACTGGATCTGAGGAGTTGGACACTTTTTAACTGAGGATGTTATATTTAAAATTGAGACTTGAAGGATGAAGGGGAGTTGGCAAGGCAAATGAGGAAACTGTTCTGAGGAAAAAAACATCTGGGAAGGGGAAAGAGCCTGATTAATTTGAAGAAACACATCCCTGTGTGATTGGAATGTAGAAGGGGCGGGAGGAGCAGCGTGAAGAGAGCCTGGAGTGCGCAGAGGCCGGATCATGCGGAGGCCTATGGGCTTTGCTAAGGCTTTTGTGCTTGATTCTAATAGAAATGGGATGCTCTTGGAGTTTTGGTAGAGGAGAGCCATGATTAGGTGTCCCCTTTGAAATGGCTGTCCTAGCAGTTGTCTAGTGGGGACTGGATTGGAGGAGGGGGAGTGTGGGTCCTGGGAAACCATTAGAAGTCTCTCACAGAAGCCCACGTGGGAGATGATGGTGGCTTGGGCAAAGATGGTGGCAGTGGGGATGGAAGGAGGTGGAATAGTATAATGTTTGCTAGATAAGATGATCAGGCCTTGATGATTAATTGGATATGAGATGAAGGAGAGGGAGGTAGCCAAGTATGTCTAATAGGTTTCTGATGAGGCACCTGAGTGGATGGGGTGCTGTTTCCTGAGAGGTGAGGAACACTGAAGGAGCCTGAAGTGACAGGTTTTAGAGTGAGAGGAGGACTGTTATTTTAGACACATTTCTGACATGTGTTTCAAGTGCCTGTGAGACATCCGAGTAGAGGATGACTCTGGGCAGTTAGGTATATGGGTCTGAACTTCAGGAATGCATATTGCATTCTATGCCTGTGAGAACAGAAAGAACCACCTTATTCTTTTTTTCATGACTGCATGTTTAAGTACTAAGGTACCAATTATGTGGCGTAATTATCTTAAGGAAAATGTACATAATATGGAGCTGCTGCTGCTGCTAAGTCGCTTCAGTCGTGTCCGACTCTGTGCGACCCCATAGACGGCAGCCCACCAGGCTCCCCCATCCCTGGGATTCTCCAGGCAAGAACACTGGAGTGGGTTGCCATTTCCTTCTCCAATGCATGAAAGTGAAAACTGAAAGTGAAGTCACTCAGAAGTGTCCGACTCTTAGCAACCCCATGGACTGCAGCCCACCAGCCTCCTCCATCCATGGGATTTTCCAGGCAAGAATACTGGAGTGGGTTGCCATTTCCTTCTCCAATGCATGAAAGTGAAAAGTTAAAGTGAAGTCGCTCAGTCGTGTCCAACTCCTAGCGACCCCATGGACTGCAGACTACCAGGCTCCTCCGTCCATAGGATTTTCCAGGCAAGAGTATTGGAGTGGGGTGCCATTGCCTTCTCCGCATAATATGGAGAGAAAGAAGTAAATGTGTTTTGCCCAGATTTTTTTTTATTGGTATAGTTGATTTACAATTTTGTATTAATTTTAGGTGTTATCACAGGTGTGATCACAGCAAAGTGATTGTTATACATATATTTTCTTTTCCAGATTATTTTTCGTTACAGGTTTTTACAAAATGTTGAATACAGTTCCACCCCGAATGTGCCCCCCCCCCAGTTGTCTAATCTCATAAGGTCAGTAGGGTGGGGCCTACTTGGTTGAGAGAGAAGAGCAATTTAAAATGTGAGTTTCCTTTAAGAGAAAGGGGAAATGAGGTCCCCCTAGCAGGTGGTTTTGGTCTTAGATTAGAGGAGGTCCACCCGATTTATTATTTTAACAGAAGGGATGGAGGAGAATGTACAGAGGGATGGAGGGGAAGATACAGAAAGCTGTGTAGACTGAATGGTATGAAGTTGAGGACGTATCCATCTGGTGGATTCTATTTTCTTTGTTAAGTAGGAGGCTAGGTCATCTACTGAGATGGCAGAAGGGAGAAGGAAGGGATGCTATTTGAAGGGAATGAATAAGATTGGAAGTCACCATTGTCTTTTGACCAGACAAACATGTGATTTATTGGCAGTTGAAGACTTTGTTGAGGTCCTTTCTGCTCTGTTATATGTGGGTGTTTTGGCATTCCTCAGCAACTTGGGGACATATTTGGAGAAGGTCGGTAATTGAGCTTATCAAGGGGTTTTGAAGTTTTACCAGGTAGAGAGGATGAAAGGCAAAGGAAATATAGGCTATTGAAATACTGGGTCATGGAATCCAAGTTGAGTGGAAAGGCAGAAGATGTTAGGAAAGGAGCAATGGAGTGAGAGAGTGGCACTCAAACTTTAGTGTGCCTCAGAATCATTTGGAGGATTTGGTAAGACGTAAGTTGCATTTATTTGTAAAACAGGAGGATAAGTGCTGATGCCTTTTTCATTTGATTGTTGTAGAGTATAAGGAGGCAGCACGTGAACATTCTCTTTAATTTGAAGAGAGCTATTAACATGCCTTTTTTTTTTTTTTTTTTTTGCATTAAGGCATTCAGATTTAAGATGGCTCAATAAATCAGCAAGTAATTCTTGGTATAAGAATACTTTCGTTTCCTAGGTACCTGATTACATACAGGTTACATACTTTATGTATTCCAGCCTTTTGCTCTGACTTAAAAGCAAAGTGCTCATTATTTGTCTCTAGTGGATCGAGTGTTTTCTGTGATCCCTAATGAAAGACTTAACCTCTCCGTGCCTTTTTTAAAATGAGGCAATCAATGTTTGCATTGTTTTGCTTCCCCATGAGCAGAGTATGAGATTTCATTATTTTTTAAAATAAAAACTTTTTCTTGTACTTTTGACACTTTTTCACATATAATAAAAGTCTTCATTTTAGTTATAGAATCTGGTGATTTATTATAATGGTAATGATGGCTAACATTTATTGAGCATTAATTGTGTGCCAGTCACTGTCCCAGTTACACAGTAAACAGGGCAATCCAAGGAAGTGCCTACTTAGTGTTTTTATATATGTCACTTAATCCTTTCAGTAGTCTTAGGAAGGTATACACTACATTCCCCCTATTTTACAAATAAGTAAGACTTAGGTAAGCAATAGGCCCAAGTCATGCAGCATCTGTGTGATAGCTAGGGTTCAAATCCAAGGTTATCCAACTCCATACCCCTGTTCATAATCACTAGACTAGAATTGCAGCAGTCAACATAGTAGTGTCTTCTGTTAGTCACTGAGTCAGCTGGCTTATTAATTTTGCAATCACATGCAGACTTAAGTGCTGGGAGCTTGTGTGTCATTCTTTTGAGTTCTATATAAGATGGGATTGTCAGGGTTTATGAATATGCAGATGAGACTGGAGGCACTTGAAGTTAAGCAATGTTCATGGCCCCATCTTTATCATTTATTCAACAAAAACTTATTGAAAACTTTGGGTTTGTAAGGACATTGTGCTAAGTATGTTCTAAGGAAGACAGTCTGAATTCTTACTGGTTTAGCATAACTTAGAGATTTTAACATTGGAGCTCAAAAGAGAAGCAGAGATAGACTGTGGGAAGAAGATTAGATTGAAGCTTGAGAGATCTAGGTTCTAGTCTGGTACCAGAGTGCTATAGATGGGTTGGGGGTTTTATCGGAAATGATACAGTACTTCCTGTGAACTGGCTAGAACTTGTTGAATGAAAACCATGGTTTGGAATAATTTTGTTTTACAGTTCTGTGATATTTTCTGTTATAAAATTCTTCTCTTTTGTTTCTTCATACATCCATTGGGCCCATTGGGCAGTGTATATGTTTATTCCACACCTCTGCCTAGGTGGCTGATCAATTTGGAAGCATGCTTGTGTGCAGAGGGTGGAGGGCCGATATAAGCCAGAGGTAGAATCAGTACCCTGGACAGCTCCAAGTGGGCATGTGATCGGAAACAGACCAGTCTTCAGGCTGTCAGTGATTGTAATTCTCTGCAATAACCTTAGAACGTTAACAGATCCTGAAGTTACGCCCTTCATTTAATATAGATTCCTTGAAAATGATGGCTCCAGTTTGAACTTATTTCATAGGTTTGTAGACTTGGAAAGATCTTTGGGATCATCTCACTAATGTCTTAGTTTTAAATATAGAGAAAACAGAGACCCAGAATGAGAATAGCAAAAGGATAAGTGGACTGGACAAGAATCCAGTCTTTTGACTCATAGGCCAGTGCTTCATGTGTGGTGATGGATCCACCTGTCTTTAAGTGTCCTCTTAATAAAAGCAGTTTGGATTATAAGAATAAAAGAAGTAGTAAATCTTACACAGTGTTTGTAGCAAGAACTTATAGTTTTCTGAGTGAACCAGGTTTAAGATGACCTCATAGGACTATGGAAAAGGGATATATAGTGTCAGTTTCTTTAGATACTCTTGGTGTCTGTCAGTGGAGAATATTCTTTTTTATTACTGGAACATAAACAGAGGGTATTGTGCTGAGAGGTGAATTGCTGCATTGTTCTACATCTCTGGAAGAGGCACTGTTGCTGCTGCTGCTGAGTCGCTTCATTTGTGTCCAACTCTGTGCGATCTCATAGACGGCAGCCCACCAGGCTCTCCCATCCCTGGGATTCTCCAGGCGAGAACACGGGAGTGGGTTGCCATTTCCTTTTCCACTGGAAGAGGCACAAGCTCTGATCACTTCTTCTGCAGAGCTGCTACTGGTCTTCTAGTGTGGGGTGGTTGTGGTCTGTTCTGCACATTGCTGCTGCCCTAGTAAGTTTTCTTAGTACAAATAGATACCCAAATGTCAGAGCTGAAGGATCTTACCTAAGGTCTACCTCCTTAATTTTATGGAGTACTTTTAGTTCTGAGCTATTCTCCAACTTTAAGTGTATCTCAGGGGCTCTGAAATTGAATACTCAGGCTTGTTCTTACATTGACCTACTTGGAAATGGCTTACCAGAGATCTTTTCTGAACCAGAGAAATATACCTTAAATAGGTCAGTTGCAGAGAACCTCTTTTGAAGCACACCCTGAAACAGCATCTGGCCTTTGGTGATAGGGTAGCATGTCTTCAGGTAAAAACTTTCTCAGATACTCATTTGACTTCTCCGTGAAAGAAGGTTTTTTGTCCACCCTATATTTTCTTATGAAGTTCACTCTGTATTTCCCATACGGGTTACTGCCTCTGGGCTGGCTTTCTGCTGGTTACCTCTTCCATTCTGTTTCTTTATGTTGTACTTTTTAATGATGATGATTCTTTGCCTTTGAGGTGTTTCAGTTTTAAAATTGTTGACACATCCTTATTTAATCCTCCCACCAATTATATGATATATATATTATACACATTTTAGCATATAGATTTAGCAAACGTTTATGAATGTTAGCTACATGCTCTCATATATACCATTTTTAAAACTGTCAAGTTTTATCCACATTTTAGGAAAGAGAAATTAGAAGCTCAAAGAAATTAAGTAACTTCGATTCCATTCTTTTTTCTTTCTTTCTTTCTTTTCTTTTTTATACCTATCACCTGATTAGAATTGTTCTTAGCACTTAGGAGAAGTAAAAGACACGTTTGTTGTTCTCTGGAACTCCTGCAGTATCTGAGGGAGTCAAGATTTGTAAAGATAGTGTAAACTTTAATCAAGGTTAAGAGTTAATTGTTGGTTATACTTCCAAGAAAAAAAAAAAAGTTGATCTATTAGAAGAGAGCAAGAAAAATCAGAGTAGACCAAAGAAACAAATACAATTTACTGATGAGAAGATAGAACCTAAATTGAGGGATCTGGAGCCATTATAGGTTCCTGATCCGTGGATACGATGAGAAAGAGTTAGGTTAGGAATGTTAAACTAACTAGAGGGATTAGTGGGAAAAGAGATTAGAGGCTGAAACACAAACTAGGAAATTGTTTTAATCTAGATTACCCACAGGGGCCAGGCCTGGCCATGTCTTTGAAGTTATAAGAGAAAAGATAATTTTTTTTTAATACAAAGGATCATAGCATTTTTGAAATTCTTAGCTTTACCCCTGCAGTTTAGCCTTCAAAGAAGTGGTAATTTAGTGACTTTGAACTCATCTGTATCCCTCTTCTCTTCCTTTGACCCCAAAATGCTGTTTTGAACTTGCTAATACTCTCTTCTCCCATCTCCTGTGTGGAGATCTCCCTCTCAGAAACCTCTGTTCTGTTTCAATCTGTATTATTTGCTATCTAGGCCTGTTGCATCCTGGGATTTTGTTTTCTCTTTCAATACTCTCCT
Source organism: Tragelaphus eurycerus (assembly GCA_935064755.1). Classification (NCBI taxonomy): domain Eukaryota; kingdom Metazoa; phylum Chordata; class Mammalia; order Artiodactyla; family Bovidae; genus Tragelaphus; species Tragelaphus eurycerus. The sequence goes on along the minus strand of CAKXYN010000001.1, from coordinate 75,323,079 downwards.
GGGGATTAGATGCTGTTTTATGGATTCAGCTTTTTTTTCTTTACTTTTATATCCTCATTCTTCAGGAGCACATACTCCAGGAGGTTTTAAGAAAGAGGCCTAAGAGATGAGTCTTCTGAGAATTGTATGTTCAAAAAGATTGTTTTTGTACTCATACATTTGGCTTACAGCTTTGTCAAATACAGAATTCTAGATTGAAAATAGTAATTTTCTCCCAAATTTAGAAAATTATTGTTTATTTCTTAACGGCATCTCATTTTACTTTGAGAAGTTTAATACTGATAGGTTCAGATCAGATCAGATCAGATCAGTCGCTCAGTCGTGTCTGACTCTCTGTGATCCCATGAATCGCAGCACGCCAGGCCTCCCTGTCCATCACCAACTCCCAGAGTTCACCCAGACTCATGTCCATCGAGTCAGTGATGCCATCCAGCCATCTCATTCTCTGTCGTCCCCTTCTCCTCTTGCCCCCAATCCCTCCCAGCATCAGAGTCTTTTCCAATGAGTCAACTCTTCGCATGAGGTGGCCAAAGTACTGGAGTTTCAGCTTTAGCATCATTCCTTCCAAAGAAATCCCAGGGCTGATCTCCTTCAGAATACACTGATTGGATCTCCTTGCAGTCCAAGGGACTCTCAAGAGTCTTCTCCAACACCACAGTTCAAAAGCATCAATTCTTCGGTGCTCAGCCTGCTTCACAGTCCAGCTCTCACATCCATATGTGACCACAGGAAAAACCATAGCCTTGACTAGACAAACCTTTGTTGGCAAAGTAATGTCTCTGCTTTTGAACATGCTAAATAGGTTGGTCATAACTTTCCTTCCAAGGGGTAAGTGTCTTTTAATTTCATGGCTGCAGTCACCATCTGCAGTGATTTTGGAGCCCAGAAAAATAAATTCTGACACTGTTTTCACTGTTTCCCCATCTATTTGCCATGAAGTGATGGGACCAGATGCCATGATCTTTGTTTTCTGAATGTTGAGCTTTAAGCCAACTTTTTCACTCTGTACTTTCACTTTTATCAAGAGGCTTTTTAGTTCCTCTTCACTTTCTGCCATAAGGGTGGTGTCATCTGCATATCTGAGGTTATTGATATTTCTCCTGGCAATCTTGATTCCAGCTTGTGCTTCTTCCAGTCCAGCGTTTCTCATGATGTACTCTGCATATAAGTTAAATAAACGGTGACAATAACTGATAGGTTAAGAAGGCACAATTGAAAATTGAAAAGCTCAATGCTTGAACTTTTGGTGATACAGATTTCTGTTTCAGACAATTTAAGGATGTACGTGGAACATTTATAAAAATTAATATGAACAAGTCATAGAGAACACATAAGATTTCAGAAATAGAAATTATAAAGAATGATCTTTGACTACAACTTAACAAAATCAGAAGTTAATCCAAAAAACATAAATGTTTAAATTCTTTATGTATGTTGAAAATTTAAAAGCATTTAGCTAACCTACTGTATATAGCACAGGGTAAATCTGTTCAGTATTCTGTAATAACCTAAATGGGAAAAGAATTTGAAAAAGAATAGATACATGTGTATATATAACTGAATCACTTTGCTGTACACCTGAAACTAACACAATATTGTGGGGTTATTTTTGACATTAAAAGAAATTATCTATTAAATTCACATTTTAAGTGCTTCACATTTCTATGAGTGCAGACTGTAACTTTTTTTCAGTTCATATGCAGAACATATTTACCCATCCCACTAAATATATTATTGATTTAGAAACAAGATTTCAGTAGAATTTTAGTTCTGAACACTATGGGGAAAATGCATTTTCTTTGGAATTATCCATTATTCACATATTATTAATCAACTGTATTCTAATATAAAGTAAAAAAATTTTGAAAGGCATATTGCCAAATAAGTAACACAAATTTAAGATGCCTAGAACTGAATGAAAATGAAAACATTACATAGAAATATTTGAAGGATAAAACAAAGGTAGAGTTTTGAAGAAAACTTATATTTTAAATACATAAATTAGGTAAGAAATCTTTAAAATGAATGAACTGTTTTATGAAGTTAGGAAATGAGGAGAATAAGCTGAAAGAAAAAAAGAAGCACATGAAAAATAATGGATTTACACACACACAGAAAAGACCTATTGAGATTTTGTGATTGTAATGACTCTGTGGACCAGTTTTGGGAGAAATGACATCTGCAATTATGAGTCTTCTAGTTCATAAACATGATGTATCCCACCATTTATGTGCTGCTTCTGTAACTTCTCTAAATTTCATTTTGTGGTTTTTCAGTGTGGAGACTTTTGCACATTTCATTACCTTTATCCCTGGGTGTTTGGTGGTTTTTTTATGCTATTATAAATGGCATTATTCTTTGAAATTCATTTTTTATTTACTGACTGCTGGCACATAGAAACAAGTAAATTTTTGCAAAAAAAAAAAAGACAAAACTAGAATATTATCATTTTGCAATGCCTAGTGAATTAATGTATCTACGTATTGACCAACAACAACTGTTCAGTTCAGTTGCTCAGTTATGTCGGACTCTTTGCAACCCCATGGACTGCAGCACTCCAGGCTTCCCTGTCCATCACCAACTCCCAGAGTTTACTCAAACTCATGTCCATCGAGTCAGTGATGCCATCCAACCATCTCATCCTCTGTCGTCTCTTTCTCCTCCCACCTTCAATCTTTCCCAGCATCAGGGTCTTTCCCAATGAGTTGGCTCTTTGCATCAGGTGGTCAAAGTATTGGAGCTTCTATACATTCTATACATGTTTTCTGTGATCTGAACTAATGAGCAAGAGGATTAGTGGCGAAAAGAAGGGAGCTGTATCAGAAAAAGTTTTTTTTTTTTTTACTACTCTGTGCTGGTCTCTGTGCTAGGCATTTCACAGGTAGTATCTTAATATTCAAAACCGACTATCCCTGTTTTACTGAGTCTTATAGAGGTTAAATAACTTGATCATTATAGTGAATTAGCAGAGTAGAAGTAAAGCCCAAACTTGACCTGGTTCCAAAGTATAGATTACTTCTGCTTTTCCCATGGATTTGATATTGGCAAGCAGAAATGTGGGGGGTACACTAATTTCTCTCTAAATTCATTCTCTATTGTGTTGGTCCTTCAATTAGTATGTTGTGTATATGAAAAATTTTGTGGAAACATGTATGCTAAATTCTCTTTCTCCAACTGATCAATACAGAAAGACTCATTATATTATTCATTCTAACAGAAAACAATGATAGTTCTAAGAAGATATCATAAGATACGAAAATACAGTATTACCTTTAAATATCCTTTTTTTAGGGGAATTGTTTTTCTAGTGAAACATAGAAAAAAGATAGGAATGAGTTACAAATGTAGTCTAGTTTCTAAACAGTGCCAGAACAGCCTTATACATATAGAAATATATGTATTGGGAGAGATATTGTTTTTAACATTTTGCATTGATTTTAGCCTTCAACACTATATAAACTTGGATTAGACTTGCCAGTAGATGGACAAAAATTAAAACTGTTATTTTTCTGACTCCAGCTTGATTTTCTAAAGTTTATTTTGTATTTAATTTTTACCTAGATTTATTTTTCTTAGCAGTTTATCTGTTGATAACTTTATTTGTACTTTTAATTTATAGGAAACTAATCTCTTCTACTCTCTATTGTCCTACTTTTCCTTTCCCATGTTGCTGTTGTTGTTTAGTTGCTCTTTGTGACCCCATGGGATGTAGCCTGCCAGGCTCCTCTGTCAATGGGATTTCCCAGGCGAGAATACTGGAGTGGGTTGCCATTTCTTCCTCCAGGGTGTTTTCCCATCAGAGGGCTCAAACCTGCATATGCTGCATTGGCAGGCAGATTCTTTACCACTGAGCCACCAGAGATGCCCTTTCTATTCCCTTATCATGCCTCATGTAGTCATGATCTACATGACTGTGTAGATCACAATAAACTTGGAAAATTCTGAGAGAGATGGGAATACCAGACCACCTGATCTGCCTCTTAAGAAATCTGTATGCAGGTCAGGAAGCAACAGTTAGAACTGGTCATGGAACAACAGACTGGTTCCAAATAGGAAAAGGAATACGTCAAGGCTGTATATTGTCACCCTGTTTATTTAACTTATATGCAGAGTACATCATGAGAAATGCTGGACTGGAAGAAACACAAGCTGGAATCAAGATTGCCGGGAGAAATATCAATAACCTCAGATATGCAGATGATACCACCCTTATGGCAGAAAGTGAAGAGGAACTAAAAAGCCTCTTGATGAAAGTGAAAGTGGAGAGTGAAAAGGTTGGTTTAAAGCTCAACATTCAGAAAACGAAGATCTTGGCATCTGGTCCCATCACTACATGGGAAATAGATGGAGAAACAGTGGAAACAGTGTCAGACTTTATTTTTCTGGGCTCCAAAATCACTGCAGATGGTGACTGCAGCCATGAAATTAAAAGACGCTTACTCCTTGGAAGGAAAGTTATGACCAACCTATTTAGCATGTTCAAAAGCAGAGACATCACTTTGCCAACAAAGGTTCGCCTAGTCAAGGCTATGGTCTTTCCTGTGGTCATGTATGGATGTGAGAGCTGGACTGTGAAGAAGGCTGAGCGCCGAAGAATTGATGCTTTTGAACTGTGGTGTTGGAGAAGACTCTTGAGAGTCCCTTGGACTGCAAGGAGATCCATCCAGTCCATTCTGAAGGAGATCAGCCCTGGGATTTCTTTGGAAGGAATGATGCTAAAGCTGAAACTCCAGTATTTTGGCCACCTCATGCGAAGAGTTGACTCATTGGAGAAGACTCTGATGCTGGGAGGGATTGAGGGCAGGAGGAGAAGGGGACGACAGAGGCTGAGATGGCTGGATGGCATCACTGACTCGATGAATGTGAGTCTGAGTGACCTCCGAGAGCTGGTGATGGATAGGGAGGCCTGGCGTGCTGCGGTTCATGGGGTCGCGGAGAGTCGGACACGACTGAGCGACTGATCTGATCTGATCTGATCATGCCTTTATTGTTACTATAAGACAATTAGGGGAGATTTTGTGAAATGCTTAAAACAAGCATATAAATTGAGCTGGTTTTAATTTTAAAAGAATGTTAAAACTAAAAATAATTATATAAGTATACCTGAAATATATTGACGGTTTTAATCATTTTAGAGCATGGTTTCTCAAAGTGTGATATTCTGCCTGCCTGCATCAAAAGCCCCAGGATGCTCATGATTGTAAAAGCATACTCCATAGGTCCCTCTCCAACCCTTCTGAATCAGGATCTCTGCATTAATGAGTGCGCGCGTTTAAAATTTGATTTTCATCCTTTTCTCAATTTCCATATTTCTTACCTCTAATGTCTTTAATGACTTATAGGTATCAGTAGACCATCTGCAGGTTGACTTTTTAGATTTGTGATGTAAGTGGAAGATATTGAGAGCATAAATACACTTTCTTTCCAACAAATTAATGATCTCTTTAATGATAATATATGATTTCTGAATGATTCCCAGCTGCATTATCAAAGACGTTAAATTAAAATGTTATTGGGCTTTGTGTATAGACTATTTTAGCAATCAAGACTCAGAATTTCTTTTTCCAGAACGAGTGTCAGTTATTGCAGTCATTATTAACCTTTGTATGTCTGTGTGGCTTAAGATAACAGTAATTTACTTCTTTTCCTGACAAGCAGTTGTTCCCTTTCTCTTTAAATATGTCAGAGGCAGGAAGCTCTTTCCTGAAGCAAACTGTTCCTTGCCGTGAAGGACAATTTGCCTCTATTATGTCCACATATTCTAGGATCATTTCTTCTGATAATGATTAAGCTCTAGCCTGTCAAAGTGGACCCAGTGAATGAGTCAAGATAAAAGTATTGGGGAAGGGAATATGAAGGCAGTGCTGAAACAGGAAGAGAGGCCTGGGCAGAGAAAAGCCCAGAAAGGAACATGGGCGCTAGAGATCTATTTGATCATTTCACTTTCCCTGACCTAGTTAAAAGATTCTGTTGGAGTGTCATAAGGTGCTGAGAATGGCTTCCAAGAGGAGCCCTTACCTTTATTATCTCCCACCCCACCCCACACCCTGAGAGTCCCTTCTCATTTCAGTTCCATGCTGGTTCCAACTACTTTCTCATCTTATAAAACAATTCTCTAATGGTAGCACTTGAGCCCTAAGTCACCATCAGTTTGGATGAGAAGGCATATTTAAATCTATCTCTCTGGTTACATGCAGCTCAAGTATTATGTTGCCAGGTGGTTTCTTAAGAGGGCAATTGATTAAACCATATGGGTGAAAATGCAAGCAGCAGGTAAAGAGCTTAGAAGTCATCACACCCATCCTTACACAAGAAACAACCGAGCAAAATGAAAACTTGCAACTTTTCTTGGACAGTAGGAAATCAGTAATAAGTAAGTTTTCTTATCAGAGAGCTGAGATTGCTGCCCCCAAGTATGGAGAGATTTACCCAGAAAAACAGTTGAGATCTGCTTACTTGGGGCAGAAGCTTCCGCAGTCGTGAACTGGTAGGAACACCTAGATGGTAATTTAGATGAATTGCTGCAGGCTGAGTGCAGGCTAGCTGGAGAGTGAGAAACTCCTGGGGCCACAATCTTAGAGATGTCCCACATTTTCATAGGTTTTACACCCAAGAACCTTATCAGGTTCTCACTGTGAAGAGCCAAGACCCCATCTTGATTCTGGCAAGAAGAGGAGAGTAACTATTATGAAATGTACCTGGAGCTTTCTTTGTAACAAAGGTCTGCTTCCCAGGGGAAAAGACTTGGCCAGAGCCCTATTCCACCTGTGGAAAGGACATTTCTCTGACTCCAGCCCCTCATGTCTTATTGTCTCACCTAAGTGAGGAGAGGAGAAAGAAGTTGAAAAACACTGGTGAAGGTCATAGTCCAGGGACAGAATCCCACTAAAAGGCTGAGATATACTCATAAGACTATAGAACTCTTCCTTCTCCCTTATCTTACCACCCCATTAATAGGACTCTGATATAATAACTGGATTACAGCCAACGGTCTAGTATTAAGATAGTTGGCGACGTTTGCACAACCTTCTGAATACACTGCTGCTAAGTTGCTTCAGTCGTGTCCGACTCTGTGCGACCCCATAGACGGAAGCTCACCAGGCTCCCCCGTCCCTGGGATTCTCCAGGCAAGAATACTGGAGTAGGTTGCCATTTCCTTCTCCAATGCATAAAAGTGAAAAGTGAAAGTGAAGTCACTCAGTTGTGTCCGACTCTTAGCGATCCCATGGACTGGAGCCTAACAGGATCCTCTGTCCATGGGATTTTCCAGGCAAAAGTACTGGGGTGGGGTGCCATCTAAATCGTACACCTTAAAATGGTGAATTTTATCTTATGTGAATCATATTTCAGTAAACTAAGGAAAAACATAAAGAAATCTGAATAATGTTTGTACTTTAGTTAATAATAATGAATAAAATAATTTATTAATTTTGATAAGTTTATCATACGAATGTAAATGTTAATAGACAAAGCTAGGCTTGGGGGTTTTGAGAACTCTCGATCTAAAATTGTCCTAAAAAATAGAGTTGGTTTTAAAACAGGAAAGCAGCTGTTTCAACATCAGAAGTGAAAACAAAATTTCACTTATGAAAGCAGGAATAGTTGGAGTTAGTTCTTTTTGAAAAAAGAAAAAGATTTGGAGAGAAAAACCTAATCACTGCAAAGGATGGATTGAAGATGTTCACCAAAATTCTTGGGGCCATTCGTAGAAAATCCAGCTGATTCTGATGCAAACTGGATATTGTATTGGCATAACTACTGAGTTTTTCAGCCCAAACATTTCCCTCTCTCCCCCCAACATTTCTATATTTATATACTTATATGTTTATAGCATGTTGGATATGGAAATTAATATGCTGGAGCCCTGATATCACAGGGTGATGTGGTAGTAACGTTTCGAAGTAAAGCACTATATTCTGTTTCCAGAATCTCTTCACCAGTTTTGTGAAATTTGTCTCTAGGGGAGAAAGGACAGATGCAAATTGTAGCAAGGGAAAGGAAAAGAACAGATCCATGTCAAAATGTACTTCAAGTTGTGTTCAGTGATAAAAAAGGAATGTTGTTCCTTTATTGTTTTGACTGTCTAATCTTCCCTTGTGAAATTCTTTCCATCCTCCAAGACCGTGTCTTCTATGAAACCTCTGTTTCTCTCTAGTCCATATTATGTCTCTGTTGAATTGCTCTAACTACAATTGATGTCACTACTTTGGCCCTTAAGTACTTATATATAGTCTGATAATTTGGGACATTGCATATCATGTATGACATGTTTCCTTTTTTGAGAATCGGTGGGAGGAAGTTCATTTTAGTTCTGATTGTGAGCTGTAGTTGGGCTTCAGAGCTGGCACTAGTGGTAAAGAACCTGCTTGCCAGTACAGGAGATACAGGAGATGAGGGTTCGGTCCCTGGGTTGGGAAGATCCCCTGGAGAAGGGCATGGCATCCCACTCCAGTATTCTTGCCTGGAAAATCCCAAGGACAGAGGAGCCTGGCAGACTATAGTCCATAACGTCGCGAAGAGTAGGACACGACTGAAGTGACTTAGCATGCACGTGAGATGTAGTTAGGTTGTATGTGCGTGTGCTTAGTCACTCAGTCGTGTCCGACTCTTTGTAACCCTGTGAACTGTATGTAGCCTGTCAAACTCCTCTGTCCATGGAATTCTCCAGGTAAGAATGCTGGAGTGGGTAGCCATTCCCTTCTCCAGGAGAATCTTCAAACTCAGAGATTTTCCTTGCCTTAACACCATCAATAATTTATTTTGCATTTTTCTCTATTGTATGTATGTTAGGAAGCACTCGTAAATCCTTTGTAAAATTTTAATTTACATTAAAATTACTTGTGGGTGTGTGGTTATTATAGCTGGTATGGTGAGAACAGTAATTAGCAAGTCAGTAGACTTGGGTTCTCAGTGATCTGGTACATTAACTAGTTATTTGCATTTCCTAGCTTCCATTTTGCCACTTGCAATATGAAAGAATACTATCTTATACAATTTCTAAGGACATTTTGTGATATAAAATTCGTGGGACTTTCCTGGTGGTCCAGTGGTTAAGAATCTGCCTTCCAGTGCAGGGGACATGGGTTTCATCACTGGTTGAGAAACTAAGATCCCACATGCCGCAGGGCAACTAAGCCTGCCCACCACAATTTAGGGAGTCCGTGTGCTACAGTGAAGATCCTGTGTGCTGCAACTAAGATCCAACCCACAGCCAAGTAAATAAACAAACAAATAAACATTAAAAATAAATATGTATGTCAGTCTCATCCCACTATGTGAAAGTCTCTGACAGCAGCAACTGTCCTTCGTCTCTCTTGTATCTCACAGTCTTACATAAGGCAGAGTACCTGTTGGAATATTAATAAAAAATTTTTTTTAATTAAACATTTTTCCAGGCACTGTTCTGTGTATGGAGTCATGGTTATATTTTCAAGTTGATACCCCACTAATTTTTATTAACAGATGAGGAGGTCCATTTATTTCACAGAATACTGCAAGGTGCAGACTTTTCTATGCTGCAGGCATTATGAACTGTTTGCACATACCCTGGGGCTTTCTGCAGGGCAAGTAAGTGGCTGCACTTGTCGCAATATCATTGATGTTCCATTTGGCCCATTTATCAAAACTGAGATACTGTAACCTCTGTAGTAGACATTAATATCAGGCTTTCTGGGAAGAGATAGCAAGTCTCTTCTATCTCTCTCAGATACAAAGGTCTTATCGTTGATGAAAGGCAGATAGGAGGACATGTAAGAGAACTAAGAGTTCTAAGTTCTGGTTCTGGCTCTGCCTTTGATTTTTATTTTTGAAACAATAAAATTGGTTTTTAAAAATATAATCCCAACATTATTGGTCCCAAAAAATTTTACACACATTTTTTTTCTTTTTTACTTTCTTTTAAACTTTGGAAAATCACTATACCTCTGAGGTCTTTAGACTTTTCATCTTCACACTGAGGAGTGGGACAAGATGATTCTTGCAGTCCTTTCCCAGAGTGAACATTCCAGAACTTGTATGGCTTAAGTGCTTGAAGATGATAGGCTTTGCCTGAAACCCCTGATGGGTGATAAAAGTTCACAGTCACACTCATAGCTTGAGCCTAGAGCACTGAGGGAATCCAGATTTTCTCCTTGATAATTTGTACAATCACCTCTAGTGCTTGAGGCACTGTTACCTCCCAGATAGGTTCACTTCAGGTATTTTGCAACTGTACACAGGAAAGTTTATATGGAATTACACAGGTGCAGCCTAAGTTCTGTTTTTCATGTCTGAAAATACTACCCTAGTTCTTAATTGATAGTTACCTGGATTTGGAGTTCTAGACTGGAAGTCTTTTTCCCTTAGACTGTTGAAGGCATTATCTTCTAGATTCCAGTATTGTTCCTGAGAAGTTCAAAGCCACTTCGATTGCTCATCTTTATTCCTGGTCTTTTCTATGTGATCTGTTCCCATCGCTCTTCCTTAAAAGCTTTAAGTATTTTCTCTTTGGCTTGCTCTTCTGAAATTTATAATGTTGAACCTTCGTGAGAATCTATTTTCCTTCTTTGTGCTAGGCTCTGGGGAGCACTTTCAGTTGGGAAAACAAGTCCTTTGATCTTGAATTCATTCACTTGAATTATTTCTTTGTTCATTTCCAACCCGTATTTTTCTCATCTCTCTTTCTGGAGCTACTGTTATTTGGATGTTGAACCTTCTGAACCAGTTGGCTAATTTTCTTAATTTTCTTCTCTTCTATTTTCCATCTTTGAGCTTTTTAAAAATGTATCTTTCATAAGGTCTCCTCAACTTTTCTTCCAACCTTCCTACCTTTTTTTCAGCAATATTTTATTTTTTCTCTTAAAAAAACTTCCCATTTAAATCCTACATTTCAGTGGTTCCGAGTGTTTCCACAGAGCTGTGCAGCCAACATTATTCGATCTTAGAATATATTCTTTCTCATCTCCCCTAAAAGAAACTCTGTACCCATTAGCATCCATCCTATCTCCCCTCACCTTCTCAGCTATAGACAGTCACTGATGTAGAAACGAAGGCTGAAGTCACATAACTAGGTAGTCATAGAGCCAGGACTGAAATACAGGTCTGATGCTCTAAGTTGATGCTGTTCTCATTATGCTGTGGTGCCTTCCAAGGTGAGAAAAAGCAGGCTCATAGGAAGCTGATGAAGTCATGCCTGTGTGAAGTAATAAGTGCCTGTGATACCACAGCTCTTGAATTTTCTCGATGCTGATTTCAGATAGTCTCCTTGTCCCATGAGCCATGAAAATATTTGGCAAAATCCAGTGTTTGGGCATGTAAAGTATATTTCTCAGGTTGATTTTTGAACCTAGAAGTAATATAATTTTTTTTATTCAGACCACGTGTACCAATATTTTTTTTATTATAACATGACCACCATGAGAAGTGAGGCTAAAAGAAAAAATGATTTCCAGGGAATAATGCTAAGAGTCATTACTAGGTGCCAGACACTATGCCAAGTATTTTACTGATATTGATTAATCCTCACAAGAATCCTATTGGAGAGGGATTATTTCCCACCAAGACTAAGAAAGGTTTAATACCTTGTCTAAATGTCACATGGCTCCTTAGTAGCAGAGCTGCACTTTGAGCCTTCACCTCTGTCATTACAAGGCCCTTGAACATCCCTTTACACTGCTCTGGAAACTCAATGGCTTCACCCTTATAGCCTGGGGAGAGATGAGTTCAGTCCCAGGAATATTCGTGTAGGAATACCCTTCAAACATGGCTACAGATTTCAAACAAAATCAGCTTAAAGTGTTTTAGGGTTTCCTACCATCTTAATTGTGGTGGAAGAAAAATGTTCAACTATAAGAATATGAAGGTTGATAGTTTAAGTAAAGATAATTAAATTTTTGAATAGTGTGAAGAAAGTAAATAGCATCATCTGTTAGTGTATTTTCGCTGATGAGAGGATTTATCACATCTGGATTTTAGAGCATTTTTAGCCAGGAAACAACAAAGTTTAGTCAAAGGTTAATCTGCACTGTTAGCTTGGTAGTTACTTGGCATTTAAATGCTTAATGAATGCTCATTGAATAAACAAGTGAAAAGCTGCCTTTTATTTCAGCACACACAATTGTCTTTTCGAATGCAGTGCTGTAAGTATGTCCATAATATCAAATCACAAAAAGAACTTCTTGAAAGGAAAATGGAATAAGTAATGTTACCTTCTGTTGGTTTCTGAAGGAATGGTCCATTGTTCCAGATATTTTGCATTTCTACAATAAAAATACAGCTGAAAGATGATTTGCTTTTTTAGCATTCCTCATTTTAGTGCATGATTTTAAGCATGACCTTACTAGCATGAGAGATGAGTGCAATTGTTTCTTGGCAGGAAAGCGATGACAAACTTAGACAGTATGTTGAAAAGCAGAGACATTACTCTGCCGACAACGGTATGTATGGTCAAGGCTATGGTGTTCCCAGTGGTCATGTATGGTTGTGAAAACTGGACCGTAAAGAAGGCAGACGGTAAAGAATTGATGGCTTTGGACTGTGGTGCTGGAGAAGACTCCTGAAAGTCCCTTGGACAGCAAGGAGATCAAACCAGTCAATCCTAAGGGAAATCAGCCCTGAATATTCACTGGAAGGACTGATGCTGAAGCTGAAGCTCCAGTATTTTGGTTATCTGATGTGTACAGACAACTCATTGGAAAAGTCCATGATACTGGGAAGGATCGAGGGCAGAAGGAGAAGAGGGCATCAGAAGATGAGATGCCTGGATGGTATCACCAATGCAATGAACATTAACTTGGGCAAACTCTGGGAGATTGTGAGGGACAGGAGGCCTGGCATGCTACAGTCCATGGGGTTGCAAAGAATCGGACACAACTGGGTGACTGAACAACATTTTAGTGCATATTATCAGATTGTTCATTTTAACTATTTGAACTTCTAGCTTCTTCTCTTAATTTACCTTTTTTTGTTGTTGTTGTTACCAATGCAAATCACAGAAAGAATACTTGAGATAATTTGGTAATGGTCAGTCCTTTATAAGGCTTCCCAGGTGGTGAGAGTGGTAAACAATCTCCCTGCCAATGCAGGAGACATAAAAGATGCGGGTTTGATCCCTGGGTCAGGAAGATCCCCTGGAGAAAAAAATGTTAACCCTCTCCAGTATTCTTGCCTGGAAAATTCCATGGACAGAGGAGTCTGGTGGGCTTCAGTCCATGGGGTTGCAAAGAGTAGGACACGACATGACTGAGCACACACACAATCCTTTGTAATAGACCCAAAGAATGTGTTTTATACATTTCTGAGTTAGGAAAGGTTTTGCAATTAAATTGATGATTTGTAAAAGTGCTCAAAAATTATGAGAGTGAGAATCTCAGACTTTTTTCCTTAATAGCCACCTGAGCCATCCTTCTGCCTCCAAATATGCCCCTCTCCCACAATCTTCTGCTTTATCCTGTGTTGAAGTGCTTGCCCTTTTATCTAAATGGATGGATTTGTAATTTATTTTCCACCTATTTACATGCTGCTGCTGCTGCTGCTAAGTCACTTCAGTCGTGTCTGACTCTGTATGACCCCATAGACAGCAGCCACCAAGCTCCCCCCGTCCCTGGGATTCTCCAGGCAAGAACACTGGAGTGGGTTGCCATCTCCCTCTCCAATGCAGAAAAGTGAAAAGTGAAAGTGAAGTCTCTCAGTCGTGTCCGACTCTTAGTGACCCCATGGACTGCAGCCCACCAGGCTCCTCCATCCATGGGATTTTCCAGGCGAAGTACTGGAGTGGGGTGCCATTTCCTTCTCCGATTTACATGCTACTCATTACTTAAGGCCCAACACAGGTATTATTTCCTCTAGTGAGCTTTCAGATGGCTCATTGCTGTTCTCTGTTTGGTTCTTGGTTTGTCATTAACTTTAGCATTTGTTCTAAGGTGTAGAACTGAAGGACCAAGGGGCAGAAACTCAGGAAGGGAGGAAAAGGCTCCAGCTGTGTGTCAGGAGTCCCTGAGCCCACCCTCAGGTTTGGTGATTTGCTAGGAGGGAAGATTCTCAGGCCTCAGGATATAGTCATCCTCATAGCTAAGATTTATCATAGCAAAAGGATACAAAGCAATGTCAGTGAAGGGAAAAGATGCACAAGATGAAGCGTGGAGCAAACCGTGTGTGAGCTTCCAGGAGTCCTCCTTGGTGGAGTCACACAGGATATACTTAATTCCTCCAGCACCAGTCGTGACAAGTAGAAGTGCTGTCTTCCAAGAAAGCTCACTAGACTGAGCACCCAAAGTTTTCCCTCGGGCTGGTCATGTAGGCACCTTCTGCTTAACATATACATAATTCTAGGCCCTACAAGGAAAGAATGGGCTTCCCTGGTGGTTCAGTGGTAAAGAATCTGCTGCCAGTGCAGGAGATGCAGGTTCAGTCCCTGGATTGGGAAGAGGAGATCTAGCCATTGCTGCTCTACAAATCCGGGGACTTTTATAGTCCCAGAATATATGTTATTTTGTAGGTTCTTTGTTCCATGTGTTAGTCCCTTATTACACTGGAGAATAGCACTGGATTAGAAATCAGAAGACCTGAATTTTGACTGATTTAATGCTGGATTATGGGTATTATTTCTGCTATATATTTACTTCTGTCAAAATAGTGAGATCTCAAGATTTAGTGGAAACTTAACAGTGGTCTAGCCTTTATAATTTGCCCATGACTTGACATCTCTGCTTACTGATCATTGGAATAGAGGGATCAAATAAATGCAAATAAATAAATCAAATAAATGCAAGGCAGCAGCTTATGGGGAACTGGGGAGAGAGATTGTTGAGCCAGAATTTGAGGTGACTTCAGAATAATCTTTTATATTTCTTGATCAGTACCGAAGAACCATTGGTGCTCTGAGAGTAGCTCTATATTTTTCTTTTCCCTTCACTTTCATTACTTTTCTCACCAGGGGCCCTATGTGACTCTCCTTCTTCAGGATCTGTTTGCCATCCCGATGACCTTCTCTCCTTCAGGGTCCCTTTGACTTTGAACTTATCACTTATCCCCTTTGGGCTCCTGTGTCTTCATTAGTAAAATAAAACCAAAGAAATCTTTAACTTTCTTTCCAACTCTAATATTCTATGATGCCATTGTCCAGAAGCTTTGCTGAATGGTGGAGCAAATTATATATCACCATTTCATTGTCATAGAAGCCAAATTGGTTTATTGAACAGGCTCCTGGATAATTAAAACTTATTAATTCAAGCCCCAGATGTACTGGGTATATTAGTATTAGTGGTCTCTGTGGGTTTTTAATCCAAGGAAACTTTAGACATAGGAATGCTCTCTTGGTTGCTTGCTGTCAACTGAGAGATGCAAGCTAGGAAGATGTGATTGATGTCATTAGTCCCTTTTGACAGCATAATGTTATTCTCAGAGCACACTACAGCATATGAGTTATTTTTGTCTCCTGTGGGTCAGAATCTGGGGCTTGTTTCTATTCCCTGGGAAGGTGGGCACATGGTTTAATGATGGCTTTGCCCGCCAAGATATTTGATCTTAATAATGGGCTCAAATTTTCCTTTGTTCCATTGGCAACTTAAATAGTTTCAAGGAAATTTAGTAGTAAAATACTTTGATGTGGGGAAAAGTAAGTACCTCTTGCTGAAATCAGTTTGCTCTCATCATTGATTCTGAACATGTTTTTCTCATTTCCACACCAGTAACTTTATTTTCTGAGTGTCCTGCCCCTCTTTGCTGATATCCTTAATATACATCCTTCCTGTCCTAACAGACCTTTGCAGAAGCCCACTCCCATCCCCTTTTCCCCAACTGCCCTTTCCCCTTTCTCTGAAATTTTATTATAAAAAGACTCTGCTATGCAATATAATGCTTAGTTATCTACTGTCTTATATTATTATCTCATTGTTTTATGTTTTTTTTCATTTTGTCTCCTTAAAATATTTGCTTCTCGAAAGCAAGGAGCAATCTTTGTTCATCTCTGTAATCCTAATATTGCTGAATTTGCCCCAGAAAAAAATGTATAGAAGGAGTAAAATACTGTAAAGGAACTTAATATTTATTGAACTGATACCCAGTACTAGGTATGTGTAACTTATAGTTTATTTAAAATTTTAAGATAATAGCCTAAAGATGGAAAGTATTCAGTTCAGTTCAGTTCAGTCTCTCAGTTGTGTCTGACTCTTCACGACCCCATGAATCGCATCACGCCAGGCCTCCCTGTCCATCACCAACTTCCGGAGTTCACTTAGACTCACATCCATTCAGCCATCTCATCCTCTGTCGTCTCCTTTTCCTCCTGCCCCC
Source organism: Tragelaphus eurycerus (assembly GCA_935064755.1). Lineage (NCBI taxonomy): Eukaryota > Metazoa > Chordata > Mammalia > Artiodactyla > Bovidae > Tragelaphus > Tragelaphus eurycerus. The sequence goes on along the minus strand of CAKXYN010000001.1, from coordinate 75,306,810 downwards.
AATCCCTCCCAGCATCAGAGTCTTTTCCAATGAGTCAACTCTACGCATGAAGTGGCCAAAGTACTGGAGTTTCAGCTTTAGCATCATTCCTTCCAAAGAACACCCAGGGCTGATCTCCTTTAGGATGGACTGGTTGGATCTCCTTGCAGTCCAAGGGACTCTCAAGAGTCTTCTCCAACACCACAGTTCAAAAGCATTAATTCTTCGGCGCTCAGCCTTCTTCACAGTCCAACTCTCACATCCATACATGACCTCTGGAAAAACCATAGCCTTGACTAGACGGACCTTTGTTGGCAAAGTAATGTCTTTGCTTTTGAATATGCTAAATAGGTTGGTCATAACTTTCCTTCCAAGGAGTAAGCGTCTTTTAATTTCATGGCTGCAGTCACCATCTGCAGTGATTTTGGAGCCCCCAAAAATAAAGTCTGACACAGTTTCCACTGTTTCCCCATCTATTTGCCATGAAGTGATGGGACTGGATGCCATGATCTTCGTTTTCTGAATGTTGAGCTTTAAGCCAACTTTTCACTCTCCTCTTTCACTTTCATCAAGGGGCTTTTTAGTATTAGGTCCATTTTACTCCTGAAGAGACTTGGCCTCAGAGAGGTTGAGTGGTAGGGTCAGAGGTAGTGTGGAGTTACAGTATTTAGTCTTGAATCCCTCTTTCTCTGCCATTTACTATCACAATAAATTTCTTACCCTTTCTAAGCTTCAGTTTCAAGATGGGGATAATATCTGTTCTACTGGCTATTCGTGACCCTTAATGAGAAAGATAATGTAGATGAAGAGTCTTTGAATGTTCGGCCCATAGACAGTCTGTAAATGAGACACATGTGAAAGTATAATGAACAGGACTTCCTGTTGGATTGGGTGTGGTACACTAGGAGAGAAAAAAATGAAACATGACTGCCAGGTGTCCGTCTTGAACTACTGAGAAGATAATGATAAAATTTGCAGAGAATTTGACACACTAGAAGAAAAACAGGTGTGGAAGGGGAATACAGAGGTTAATTTCGAGATCTTGAACAGGCAATTGAATATGCAGTTCTAGAGCTCAGAGGGGAGATCTGAGACAAAGATCCAGTGTAAAATTTGGGAGTCACTGGCTTGCATGTGGTAACCGAAGCTGTTAGGTGGAAGGGAGGGAACAGCATTAGATGACCTAAATTCTGAAGAACTTCAACATTTAAAGATAAGTAGAGGGTAACTCAGCAAAGATGACCAAAAAAAGGCAGCCAGATAGGTTAAAGAATCAGGAAAGTATAGTGTCACTGAAGTCAAGGGGAAACAAACATTTCAAGAAATTTGTCTGTATGTGAAGTCATCTCTTTCTCACCTTCCATTTACTCATCAGCTCAGAACAGTTTGGCTTGTGCACCATCCCCTTCAACTGCACTGAAAAGACTCCTTTAAAAGGACCAGCACTCCTAGCTGGACAAATATAGTGGGCTTTCTCTGTCCTCATTGAAATTGCTCTGTCAGCAACATTCAGCACAGCTGGCCACTCCCTATTTCTTTCTCTTACCTCAGTGGCTGTTCTTTTTTAGTAGATTTCCTTGTTATTCCCCCTCTACCTGATCCCTAAATGTTGGAATTCCTCAGGGCTAAAAACTGAGCCCCTATCTCTTTTCTCTCTGTTAATTATTTTCTTAGGTTATCTCAGCCAGTGCTGTAGATTTTATAGCTGTCTTGATCTTATAACTTCCAAATTTTTAATATCTGTCCTTTGAGTTTCAATTATCTGCATGACATCTCCACTTAATGTCTTATATTCATGACCAAAAACAGGGTCGTTAAATATTTTCCCTTTGAAACCCATCTCCTCCTAAACACTTTCCCCCATCTTAATAAATAATATTAATACTGCAGTATAACCATTCAAGCTATAATGAGCTTTGACTCCTTTCCCCTTATTCTTCACATCTAAGAAAAGTGAAAGGAAAAAAGTGAAAGTGTTACTCAGTCGTGTCCGACTCTTTGCAACCCCATGGACTGTAGCTCACCAGGCTCCTCTGTCCACACAATTCTCCAGGCAAGAATACTGGAGCAGGTTTCCATTTCCTTCTCCAGAGGATCTTCCAACCCAAGGATCAAACGTGCATCTCCTACATTGCAGGTAGATTCTTTATTGTCTGACCTAGCAGGGAAGCCCCTTCACTTTTCACTTTCAGCCTGACACCAAATCAAATATTTTCTGTCTCCAGAATTTCTCATATCATCTCATTTCACTTTGGTTCAGGTTGCCCTCAGTTTTTCCTTAGACTTTTGAAGTAGCTTCCTATCTACTCGTCCTGCTTCCTCTTTGTCTTCTTATAATGCTTTTTCCATACAGCATACAGGAAAGAGAACTCTTAAAAAATATAAATTTGATAGAGCATGTATGGGTCAAAGATGAAATTAATCACTTCCCCATTAAAGGGCAGATTCTTTTTGGCTCCTTCAGAATCCTACAGCAGGTCAGAAGGTGGATTGAAAGAGAACCCAGGTGTCCAGAGAATCAGTCCAGAGCACCAGAAGGACATTCTCACTAATCTGATTCCAAGTGATGTTCTCTCAAAGTTAAATAAAAAGGAATTACATGACTTTTCTGTTTATTCTGTTCACTGTAAGATTTTTTTTATTAGATTTGTATGATAAAATTCAGTTGTGACCATCAGCTTCTGCTTTCATCTGAGAACTCAATGCCTTTGATGAGATTGGTTTTTATCACCAGTAGAGTGGTAACTTCTTTACTAAGAATCAATTCAAAAAACATTTTCTCAGTACCTTCTCTGTATGAGATTTTAAGTGTACAAAGATGAAAAGGTATAGTATCTGTCTTGAAAGGTTTACGGTCTAGTAAAGGAGACAGAATGAGATGGTTAGATAGCATCACCAACTCAATGGACATAAATTTGAACAAACACTGGGAAATAGTGGAGGACGGAGGAGCCTGGCATGCTGCAGTCCATGAACTCACAAAGAGTCGGATATGACTTAATGACCGAACAACAACAATAAAGGAAACAGGATACATTAAATATCAGCTATAATAAATAGATGCAGATAAAGAGGGCTGTAGGAAGAGGGGCAGGGATGACTGATTTTGTTCATTGCTAGATGGAGTGAGGAGGACCTAACAGAAGAGTGGATATTTGAACTAGATCATAAAGAATGAATCAGAGTTTGCCATAATAGGAAGAGGGTATTTAGGAACAGAACATGACCACAGATTTAAGAATACGTCAGAGAATGACATGGAAATGTCTCATAAAAGTGCACAGTGACTCTAGATTCAAGAGGAAAGAAATTATGCACCAGAAGATAGAGAGTGTGAGGAAACAGGAATAAAGAAAATGAAGAGTGGGTCAAGTTAAGAAGAATTGCCTAAGTCAGGAAGGATATTAAGAGTTGCCTCAGTGAGGATGATGGAGTAAAGACCTCTGACAGTCCTCTCCATAAAAGCAATGAGAGTACTGGCAAAGGCTGTCAGAATCAACTTAGTCAGAAGTATGGATATGAACTAAAGGCTTATGGCAATGCAGAGAGCATTTTAAAAGGGGCTAAATCTCAATAAGAAAAAAAAATCTTGTGGTGGTGTACCTTGCCCTATAAGTCCTCACACCTCAGCTCCACTGTAGCCTTTAAAACCAGTAGCCTACAATCACCATTAAAACCAGCAGACTGTCAGCCACTGGATGGGTAGAATGAGGATGGAGTTCCTTTGAAGCCACATTGCCAGAGAATTGTCATTATTTGACTTGTCTTATGGTTCCCTGTAAGACTTCACTTGCAAGGCTTGACTGACTAGAAAATTGCCCAGTAAGAAAACCCTTTTCTGTGGGAGTTATTTATTGAAAGCAATCAGCGGCAATTGTTTAACATCATGACCGCTTGAGGTGAAACAAAGGGAAACATTAGGGAATGAGATGTCTATGCTGCTGCTGCTGCTAAGTCGCTTCAGTTGTGTCCAACTCTGTGCAACCCCACAGACGGCAGCCCACCAGGCTCCCTCGATTCTCCAAGCAAGAACACTGGAATGGGTTGCCATTTCCTTCTCCAGTGCGTGAAAGTGAAAAGTGAAAATGAAGTCGCTCAGTTGTGTCCAACTCTTCGTGCCCCATCTGCAGAGGACTTTAAAAAGCTCCATACTTTTCTGTATGACACATTTCTGGGAATGTATGCGGGCTTCCTTGGTGGCTCGGATGGTAAAGAATCTGCCTACGATGTGAGAGACCTGGGTTCGATCCCTGGGTTGAGAAGATGTCCGAGAGGAGGGCATGACAATCCACCCCAGTATTCTTGCCTGGAGAATCCCCATGGACAGAGGAGCCTAGCGGGCTACAGTCCATGGGGTTGCCAAGAGTTGGACACGATTGACCAAGTAAGCACAGCACGGAAGGCCATGCACATATGCAGGACTGTGTGTACGTACCAGAAACACCTGATGAGACCCCACTCTCTCACCTCTGGCTAACATGAGGCTTAGTATAAGGAGGGTTTATAGGCTAAATCAGAGTTGTGAACTGCATGTCTGAGTTTCAAAGTCCTTGCCCAACACACACACACCCTCAGCAAAGACTAGGAGACTTACTGGTCCCAGGCGTTTAAAAAAATTTCCAGTCATTAGGAGACCACTGAGCTAACCAAGCAGTGACTTCACTGACCACACGAAACAAAGAGTACAAAAAAGAAATGATACAAATGAACTTATTTATAAAACAGAAACAGACTCACAGAGTTAGAGAATGAATTTATGGTTGCCAGAGGGGAAGGATGGGGAGAAGGGATAGTTAGGGAGTTTGGGATCCATATATACACACTGATATATTTTATATTGATAACATAACAAAGTCCTACTGTATAGCACAGGGAGCTCTGCTCAATGGTATGTGGCAACGTGGATTGGAGGGGAGTTGGGGGAGAATGGATATGTGTATATGTATGGCGGAGTCCCTTTGCTGTCCACCTGAAACTGTCGCATTGTTAATCAGCTATTCTCTACTATAAAAGAAAAAGTTAGAAAAAACTTTTTAAAAACTTCACGAATGAAGAAATAAAGAGTGCAGGCACTTGTTCATCAAAATCACTAAACAAACAAATGGGGAAAAAAACAGCAGCAGGAACAACTAATCTGAATACCTGAGAGATCCTGATCTCCAGACTTGCCACATTGTATTACTTAAAATGCCTGCTTTTCAAAAAAACTTGCAGGATATGCAAATAAGCAGAAAAGTATGGCCCATACATGTAGGAAAAAAAAAAGATACTCAATAGAAACTGTCTCTGAAGACTCCAGTTGTGGGACATTTAATAGACAAGCCCTTTAGTTAGCTATTTTAGATATGTTTAAATAATTAAAGCAAATGGTTTATAAAGAATTAAAGGAAAATATGAGTATGATGTCTCCCCAGGTAGAGAATAATAAAAAGATAGAAAATCTGTGTGTATGTATGTGCGTATGTGTACACGTACAAAGAAATTCTGCAGTACAATAACAGAAATGCAGAATTCACTGCTGCTGCTGCTGCTAAGTCACTTCAGTCGTGTCCGACTCTGTGCAACCCCATAGACGGCAGCCCATCAGGCTCCCCCGTCCCGGGGATTCTCCAGGCAAGAACACTGGAGTGGGCTGCCATTTCCTTCTCCAATGCATAAAAGTGAAAAGTGAAAGTGAAGTCGCTCAGTTGTGTCCGACTCTTAGCGACCCCATGGACTGCAGCCCACTAGGGTCCTCCGTCCATGGGATTTTCCAGGCAAGAGTACTGGGGTGGGGTGCCATTGCCTTCCCCACAGAATTCACTAGAGAGATTCAATAACAGATCTAAGCCGGCATAAAATCAGTGAACTTGAAGATTGGTCAACTGAAATTATATACAATCTGGGGAACTGAAATAAAAAAGAAAGAAGAAAAACAGAACCTCAGAGTCTTCTGGCACATTAGCATACCAACGTAAACATGATAGGAGTTCTTAAAGGTGACAGAAAAAGGAAAGTATGTTTGAAGAAATAAAGCCAGGAAAAAGAAAGAATATCTAGAGAAGTAAAGCCAGAAAACTTCTCAAATTTGGTGAAATACATGATTTTATATATTCAAGAAGCTCAAAAAATTCCAAGTGTAGAATAAGCTCAAAAGAGATCCATACCTAGACACATCATAATTCAGTTTTGTTGAAAGCCAAACCCAAAGACAGTCTGAAAATGGCAAAAGTGAAGTGTCCCATATCATTTATAAGGAATCTTTAAAAAGATTATCAGCTTATTTTTCATCAGAAATGATGAAGGCAGTGGCAAGGCGTGGCACAAGGCAGTGGGATGACACATTCAAAATACTAAAAAAATCTGTCAATCAAGAACTCAATATCCAACAACATTATTCTTCAAAAACGGGAAAAATATGATATTCCCAGATAAACAAAAGTGAGAGAATTAATTGCTGACAATAGTTATAAGTTTCCCAGGTGGAACAGTGGTAAAGAATCTGTCTGCCAAGCAGGAGATATAGATTTGGTTGCTAGTTAGGGAAGATCCCCTGGAGAGGGAAATGGCAACCTACTCCAGTATTCTTGCTGGAAGAATCCCATGGACAGAGGAGCCTGGTGAGCTACAGCCAGCCCACGGGGTTTCAAAGAGTTGGACATGACTGAGAGACTGAGCGTGCGCGTGCATGCATGCACACACACACACACACACACATGATTCTTAGGAGAAAATATAGATGTCAGTCTTTGTGACCTTGAATTGGACAATGGGGATTTTTTTGTTTCTGTTTTTAGATACTATGTCAAAAGAGCAAGCAATAAAAGAAAAAAATTAATAAATTTCATCAAGATGAAGAATGTTTGTGTTTCACAGGACACTATCAATAAAGTGAAAACACAAACCACAAAATGGGACAAAAAATTTACAAATTATGTATCTGATAAGCATCTAATCAATAGAATATGAAAAGAACTTGTAAAATTCAAAAATGAAAAGACAACTTAATGAAAGAAATGGTCAAGGGATTTGAATAGATGGCTCTCTAAAGAACATAAACACATGACCGATAAGTAGATGAAAAGTCTCATGAGGACATAGTCCTGAAGGAGTAAAGAGCACTGAGGGAATAGGTGAGAGTTTAGATGGCCTGTTATATTGGTTTAAAACGAAGCCATAAAGAAGATGAAGAAGCTCTTTTTGTACTGATACAGAACAATTTCTAAGATCTTTTTAAATTAAAAAAAGAGATGAAGTACAAAGTGTGTACAGTCTGTTACCATTTGCATAAAAGAAGAAAAATTATAAATTCAGTTACCTACATAAGTATGAACTTGCCTAGTGACTCAGATGGTAAAGAATCTGCCTGCAGTGCAGGAGACCCTGGTTCGACCCCTGGGTCAGAAATATCAAACCAGTCAGTCCAAAGAAAATCAACTGTGAATATTCATTAGAAGGACTGATGCTGAAGCTGAAGCTCCACTACTATGGCCACCTGATACAAAGAGCCGACTCATTGGAAAAGACCCCAGTGCTAGGAAAGATCAAGGGCAGGAGGAAAAGAGGGCAACAGAGGGATAAGATGGTTGGATAGCATTACCGACTCAACGGACATGAGTTTGAGCAAACTCCAGGAGATAGTGAAGGACAGGGAAGCCTGGTACACTGCAGTCCATGGGGTCGTGCAAAGTCGGACATGACTTAGCAACTAAACCACAACAACATAAGTATAGAATATCTCTGGAAAGAGGCAGAGAAGCTGAAAACATTGGTTGCCTTTAGGGACAGGAGCAGGATAGAAGGGACAGTGGTGGGGAATGTGGAAGACTTTTTACTGTGATGTCAGCTTGGTACAGCAGATTTTAAAGATCCTTCCTGTTATATAACTAGGTCCTTGATAAACTACAGTTAAAATATCATTTTTAATCATTTCTAGGCCCTCAAAAACATAAAGGAAGTCTCTAAACTGGTCATGGAACAACAGACTGGTTCCAAATAGGAAAAGGAGTACGTCAAGGCTGTATATTGTCACCATGTTTATTTAACTTATATACAGAGTACATCATGAGAAATGCTGGACTGGAAGAAACACAAGTTGGAATCAAGATTGCTGGGAGAAATATCAATAACCCCAGATATGCAGATGATACCACTCTTATGGCAGAAAGTGAAGAGGGGCTAAAAAGCCTCTTGATGAAAGTGAAAGTGGAGAGTGAAAAGGTTGGTTTAAAGCTCAACATTCAGAAAACGAAGATCTTGGCATCTGGTCCCATCACTACATGGGAAATAGATGGAGAAACAGTGGAAACAGTGTCAGACTTTATTTTTGGGGGCTCCAAAATCACTGCAGATGGTGACTGCAGCCATGAAATTAAAAGACGCTTACTCCTTGGAAGGAAAGTTATGACCAACCTATTTAGCATATTCAAAAGCAGAGACATTACTTTGCCAACAAAGGTTCGCCTAGTCAAGGCTATGGTCTTTCCTGTGGTCATGTATGGATGTGAGAGCTGGACTGTGAAGAAGGCTGAGCGCCGAAGAATTGATGCTTTTGAACTGTGGTGTTGGAGAAGACTCTTGAGAGTCCCTTGGACTGCAAGGAGATCCAACCAGTCCATTCTGAAGGAGATCAGCCCTGGGATTTCTTTGGAAGGAATGATGCTAAAGCTGAAACTCCAGTACTTTGGCCACCTCATGGGAAGAGTTGACTCATTGGAGAAGACTCTGATGCTGGGAGGGATTGAGGGCAGGAGGAGAAGGGGACGCCAGAGGATAAGATGGCTGGATGGCATCACTGACTCGATGGATGTGAGTCTGAGTGACCTCCGGGAGTTGGTGATGGACAGGGAGGCCTGGCGTGCTGCAGTTCATGGGGTCGCAAAGAGTCGGACACGACTGAGCGACTGATCTGATCTGATCTGATCTGAAACTTCCCTCATTCATATCCCTCCATGAATTAAAAAAAAAAAAAAAAAAGGAAAAATAAAGTGAGTGCAAAATGAATTGGGAAAAAGAAAAAAGAGTGGTGGAATGAAATTAGAAATCAACCACAAGAAGAAAACTGGAAAAATCACAAATCTGTGGAGACTGAGAAACATGCTATAAAATAACTTTTCTCAACAAAGAAATCAAGGGAGAAATTTAAAAATTATCTGAAGATAATGAAAATATGACATACCAAAATTTATAGGATATAGCAAAAGTGGTACTAAGGAAAGTTTATAGCAATAGAGGTCTATCTCAAGAAATAAGAAAAACTTCAAATAAATAATCTAATCTTACACCTAAGGAAACTAGTGAGGAAAGAACAAGCAGAGACGAAAGTTAGTAGAAGGAAGAAAATAATAAAGATCAGAGCAGAAATAAATGAAACGAGAGAATAAAAGACAATAGAAAAGCTCAATGAAACTAAGAGCTGGTTCTTTGAAAAAATCAATGAGATTGACAAACCATTGGCAAAATTAATTAAGAAGAAGTAGAGGACTATGATAAATCAGAAGTGAAAGAGAAGAAATAACAATATACATGACAGAAATAGAATTATATGAGAATATTATTAACAGCTGCTGCTATACACACAGAAATCTGGCAATCTACAAGAAATGGACAAATTTTTAAATCATACAATTTTCCAAGACCTAATCAGGAAGAAATAGAAAATCTGAAGACCACTCACTAGTACAGAGATTGAAACAGTAATCAGAAAGCCCCCCAAACACTGAAGTCCAGGACCAGATTGCTTCCCAGGTGAATTCTACCACACATTCAAAGAACATGTAATACCTATCCTTCTCAAACTGTCCAAAAAATTAAAGAGAAGGGAACAATTCCTAACTCAGAAGGGAAGGAAGGAAGAAAACCACTGTCTTACACCATACACAATTAACTCAAAATGGATCAAAGACTTGAATAAAAGACCTGAAACCATAAACCTCCTAAAGGCAGTATGCTCTTTGACATTGCTCTTAGCAATATCATTCTAGGTATAGGCTAGAGAAACAAAAGCAAAAATAAGCAAATAGGATTACCTCAAACTGAAAAGCTTTTGTACAACAGAGAAAACCATCAGTCAAGGACAACCTACCAGATTGGAGAAGATATTTGCAAATGATATATCTGATAAGAGATTAATACCTCAAAATATACAGAATTCATACTCAACAACAAAAAACAACCCAATTTAAAAATGGACAGAAGAGATGAGTAGACATTTTTCCAAAGAAGATATACGTATCTCCAATAGGCACATGAAAAGATACTAAATATCACTAAGTGCTAGGGAAGAGAGGTGAGCAAATAAATGAATAAACTTTCCTCTTTAAGTCTAAATGAACATTTTATAAGAATTATGTATAATTATGGAATTTTAAAAAGACAGTAAAAATCCCAGACAGCAATAGCATGTGGATCTAAACGGGGACATTTGAAGTAACAGGCTTCCTTGGTGGCTCAGCAGTAAAGAACCCACCTGCCAATGTAGGAGATGCAGGCTGGATCACTGGGTAGGGAACATACCCTGGAGGAGGAAATGGCAACCCACTCAAGTATTCTTGTCTGGGAAACCCCATGGACAGAGGAGCCTGATGGGCTATAGTCCATAGGGTCAAAGAATTGGACATGACAGTGGCTGAGCGCGCGTGCACACACACACACACCACACACCCACGCACACACAAGTCCTGCTCTGGTTGGTTGAATCCTCAGATGTGGAACCTTGGATTCGGTCTGGAAGGCTGACAGTATTATTTAAAGATTTTCCCCTGAGCTGGAGAGTCGAAGGATTGATGCTCTTACCCCCCATGCTATTCCACAGTCAACTAGACATCCTTCTTAAAGCACATACGAAACATTTTTTCAAAACAAAACAAAGCTTGAAACAACTAAGAAGGAAGAGCTTGGTGATGCAGGTAAGTGTAATACAGGTAGTGCACTTTAGTCGCTCAGTTGTGTCTGACTCTCTGCGAACCCATGGACTGCAGCGCTCCAGGCTTCCCTATCCATCACCAACTCCGGGAGCTTGCTCAAACTCATGTCCATTGAGTCAGTGATGCCATCCAACCATCTCGTCCTCTGTTGTCTGCTTCTGCTTTCAATCTTTCCCAGCATCAGGGCCTTTTCTAATGAGTCGTCATCAGGTGGCCAAAGTATTGGAGCTTTAAGTCCTTCCAATGAATATTCAGGGTTGATTTCCTTGAGGACTGACTGGTTTGATCTCCTTGTAATACAGATAAGATGGGCTTTTAAAGATTTTCTTTTTAAATCTTTATTTTGAGCATTTCTAGCACTAAGTGAGCACAATACATGTAATCACTGGTTCTGAAGCCTTGCTCATCCCTGTGAAACTCATCTCTATTTTAAATTTGCAGACACTGCTGTGAATTGAGAGGGAACTGCTTGTGTCTTTGACAACATAATTGAATTGTATGAGCAATCTGATTTCCTCTGTTCATCAGGCTTAAATTAGGAGAATGCCAACTCATGCAGCAGCTGCAGTGTTAGACAAGGGCTTTGCAACCAGTAACAAGAATGAGAGGAATAGAGATTTTCGAGTTTTGGGTATACTGCCCTTCCTTCAGCATTCTTGATTCCTGAATTGTGACTTCTTTGCTTATGCAAAAGCCCAGTAGAGTAATTTTTGATCTTTCCAATATACCCCATCCCCAGGTAGCCAGAAGTAGTCTCCACCTCTTCTGAATCACTGCAGTCTTTTATCCATGGACAGTGTTTGGCACAAAGTGGTCAGCTAACAAATGCTTGAAAGAGAAAATAGAAGGGAAAGAGGGAGAAAGAAGACCCGTGCTTTCTAGGAGGAGGTTTTGTTGCAGATAGTCCAGGAAAGGAAAGGAAACCTGACTTGGCAGAAAAGAGGCTTGCTCTAGGGCAAATCTTGTGCTTCATAAAGAAGGGGAAAGCATCAGAAGCTTCTAGTGAAACAGTCCATAATATTCTCCAAGACCTTTAGCTATAGAATTCATATAGCCACACTTGAGAGTTTTCTCTCAAGATTTCTGGAGAACACATGGGCTCTGTTATAGTACAAGGAAACTTTTCTAGCCTGGTTTGAAGGGAGACTATATTATTATTATTATTATTATTATTATTATTATTATTATTATTATTATTATTATTATTATAGCATGTGACGGCTCAGATGGTAGAGTCTGCCTGCAGTGCAGGAGCCCGGATTCAATCCCTGGATGAGGAAAATCTGGAGAAGGAAATGGCAACCCACTCCAGCATTCTTGCCTGGAAAATTCCATGGACAGAGGAACTTCTGGTGGGCTACAGTCCATGGGGTTGGAAAGAGTCAGACACAACTGAATGACTAACACACACGCACACACAGTTATGTATTATTATTCCAGACCTATCTTGCCACCTTAGCAGATGCTCTGAACTCATACAGTTCCTATACTTGGTAATGGTTTGTTAATTTCCTGTTGCTGTGTAACATCCATTTATTAGTTCACAGTTCTATAGGTCAGTAGTCTGTCTGACAGGGCAACTAGGTTCTCTGCTTAGGGTATTAAAAGGTCAAAATCGAAGTGTCTGGCTGGGCTGAGTTCTTGTCTGGAGAAATCTGCTTTTTTTTTTTCCTCATTCTTGTTGGCAGAATTCAGTTCCTTGTGGTTGTAGGCCCTAGAGCTCCTTGTTTCCTTGCCAACTGTCAGCCACAGGCCACTCTGAGCTCCTAGCGTCTGCTTGGATTTCTTAACATGTGGCCTTCTCAATCTTAATCCAGCAATGGCACATCAAATCTTAACTGCGTTTCAAATCTCTGACTACTTCTTCTGTCACCAGCTGGAGAAAACTGTGCTTTTAAAGGGCTTGTGTGGTTAAATTAAGTCCACCAGAGTAAATTCCCTATATTAAAGTCAGTTGTGCCATATAATAACCTATTCATGGAAATAAAGTCCATCATATTCAAGAATCCTGGGAAAGCTGGGGCCATCTTAGAATTCTGCCTACCACATTCGTATGTGTTTTATCTCATTTATTAGGTCCTAAGAGTCTTGAGGACAAGTTAATGCCTTGCAATAATAATGCTTAGTAAATACTGATATTCACATCAGCAGTGACTAAAAATTAATATTAGAAGTTGTGTATGAGATTTATAATCTTATTCATGTTTAAATCCCTAGTATCTGACATAGTATATGATTTAACTATATGGCTCAGATAATAAAGCATCTGCCTGCAATGCAGGAGACCTGGGTTTGAAAGCACATTCCTGGGTGGGGAAGATCCCCTGGAGAAGTGAATGGCAACCCACTCCAGTATTCTTGCCTGGAAAATCCCATGAACTAAAGAGCCTGGTGAGCTGGAGTCCATGGGGTCACAAGAGTTGGATATAACTGAGCAACCAACACTTTTAACATTTTAGCAAATATTTAGATGAAGTAATGAAAGAATGAATAACTAATTGTATAATTCAGGGCCATGAACACTTCTGGTTATTATGTAGCATGATATATTTTCCTAAAATCATGTATAAACCAGTTTGTTATATTTTTGTAGTTTTAATGAATTGATAAGAGTACAGATAGAGTCTTCTAGATATTGATATTTTTAATTGCTATTTTAAAAGCAAAACTTTGCAAATTGCTCTTTCACAAAAATATCCTCTATATTTTTTTCCTGATACAGTGATGAGCACTGGAATGGAAAATGAAAGTTAGATTTAGATCTTGACCCTACCTCTAACTAGAAATAGGTAGCAGGTGTGTGCGTATGTTCTAAGTGTGGGGACAGTTTGGCTTGGATAATATTTTACGTTCCACTGTCCAGTTCTACTATTGCATATACTATTCAAGCATAATAGTTTAAATAATTCTGTGCCTTAAACATTTCGATTTCAGATGCCCAGCAAAAGTATTCCAAGTAAAGAAAGAAATACTTGGAGTTAGGTATCAGAAGGATTAACCATTTCCTTCCAGCATCCAGATGGCTGCCAACATGTTCCAAGACACATTTATCTTTGGAATTGAAATTCTATTACCCTGGGACTCTCTAAATGTAAATGTTTTCCTTCCTGCTTGAGTAGCTTTCTAATCTGTAGTTTTGAGTGATGGGTATTATTGTTGCAATTTAATGACATTAGCTCAGCCCTTATTGATTATCTGTTTAAAAAATGGATTAGTGGATACTTATTCTATCAGAGAGCTTATCTGTATAATGATGTCACTGTAATCAGACTGGGTAATGTAATTTTCTGCTTAAGTTAGTTGCTAATCGTCATCCAGAGAGGTCCTTCCCATTTGAGATGACTCACACAGGGGCTTCTGGAACACAACACTGTATTTCAGAGAATACCATGTAAGGAGGAAAATTATGGCTTTTTCATCATCTCTGCTTTTTCAGTGCAGGATGGGTCTTAAGCCAACGTTTCCTAAAATCATTTGACTACAGAAGAGCTTCCACCTAACACCTAATAAATTTCATAGAACACAGCTTGGGAAAGGCTGATTTTTTATAATCTAAGACTCTAACTCTAGGGAGCATTATAGAGCACTTTTTTAGAAGTAGCTTTAGATGTCATTTGGTTGAGCTACCATATTACAGGGCTTCCCTAGTGGCTCAGACAATAAAGAATCCACCTGCAATGCAGGAAACCTGGGTATGATCCTCGGTTTGGGAAGATCTCTAGAGGCGGGCATGGCAATCCACAGCAGTATTCTTGGCTGTAGAATCCCTGTAGAATCCCAGGGACAGAGGAGCCTGGCAGGCTACAGTCCATGGGGTCATAAAGAGTCAGACATGACTGAATGACCAAACACAGCATACAGCACCATATTACAACTGGAGAATCTGAGTTTCTGGAGGATTGAAGAGACTTATCCAAGAAAATTGGTGGCAAAGCTTGGATGAAAACAATCCAAATGTCTTGTCTCTCATTTCTGGGCTTTTCTTACTATGATGCATTTTTAAACAAACTCATAAGCCTAACAACTGTGAGCCATAACCCCTTTTTTGCTAAAGATGACCATACCGTTAACATTGACTGGGCTTCAGTTTGGGGGTAGGATTGGGAAGAGGGCTTTGACTAAAAGAATATAGTGAAGTTTTTGTTTTTTAAAGAATGTCACAAGGGACTTTCTTGGTGGCCCAGTGGTAACGAATTCACCTTGTGATACAGGGAATGTGGGTTCAATCCCTGGTCAGGGAATTAAGATCCCACATGGTGCAGCACAGCTAAGCCCTCGAGCCACAACTACTGAACCTGAGCACTGCAAGAAAGATCCCTCGTGCTGCAACTGGGACCCGAGGCAGCCAAATAACTAAATAAATATATTTTTAAAATGTTATTCCTCTAAAAAAAAAGAATTGCCATTCTTTAAAAAAATGTTATGAAATAGCTCTTTTCAACTCTAGTTCCATTCTTTTTATGTGCAGAACACTTAAGTAAAACCTTCTTATCTTCCCTTCTCCATTCAGGAGTAAACTGTTATTAAGTTATCAGACTCCAGCCATCTTCTTTTCTAACTTCTGCACTATAGTACTGCATGCTGCGAGTGGAAACTTGCATTCTTCATGCTTCAGTGTTTGGTTTTTGTTGTTGTTGTTAGTTTATTTGCTTAGGTGTTTTTTTTTTTTGTTGTTTAAGATACAATCCATTTAGAAACCGATTTTCCCAGAGCTTTTCCTGACCATCTACTTAAAAGAGAGAGAGAGAGGAAACAGATGCAAAGTGTTGGGAGAGAGATTATATGGAGAAAATGCAAATACCTATTTCTAATATTGAGGTGTTCAACTGAAAAAAGCCATAGAGACCCAATGAGGTTTGCAGGTTGTTCCTGCTTATAGCCTGTAATTCTATCCTTAAATAGCTTTACATGTTGAAGATTTTTCATTCTTGTTTTCTCTTATCAGAAAGTGCCATTATCAGAAATTAAGGGAGTATTTTATAGGATTGGAGTAGGGTGGAGGCAGGATAGGAACAAAACTGGGGGTCTGGGAACTTGAAGAAGTGTTAGGCAGGCAGCCTGCACAGAAGATACAGTTGCCAGAGGCACAGTACTGAAAAGTTACCGGGACTTTCAAGTCACCATGCTTTCTGGTTTTGAACCTTGTCCACCTTGGACAAGGTATTTAATCTCCCTAGGTTTTTATCTATCTCTAAAATGAAGATAATACTACCTATCTTCAGGATTATGAAGATTACAGAAATCAAAGTACAAGTGTTTATTATATCAATAGTATTACAGTATATTTTATATTCATCAAACCAGTTAGAGTTTGCCTCTGGGAAATGAGATTGAGAAAGTTTTTTACTTTCTCCTTTTTGCTTGAGATTTTTATGATAATTATATAGTATCAGAAAATCAATAAATATACTTTTGTTTTAATGTAAAAGGAAATATATGAAGTGCCTGATATTTGCTCAATGGTCAGTTAGTTCTCTTTTCATCTCTCCCATCCTTCCTCCCCTGTGGCCAAACGTCTTGATCTTTTTTCCTGGTACTGTCTTTTTTCTCTGTCATGAAGAGAATAAGACCCAATGATACGGGCAACTCACCTCCAGGGTTTGAGGTACACATGAGATGAGAGAGGTCAGTTCTGCCTATCTAAGTGTTCTGTAAGAGGCCACAAAGTGTATAGATTAAAGACTCAACCTTGGGAAAGATTGAGATATGAATTTGTATCCTGGCTCCTATCATTTACTAGCTGAGCAAGCTAAGGCAAGTTATCTTGATGAAACTTCTGTTTTTCCTTTTCCCAGGCAAGAACACTGGAGTGAGTTGCCATTTCCTTCTCCAGAGGATCTTCCCAACCCAGGGATCAAACATGCCTCTCCTGTGTTGGCAGGCAGATTCTTTTACCACTGAGCCACCAGGGAAGCAATAATTATAATACCTAATAAGCTGTGGTGTATATATACTTAGCATACTATTTGGCAAATTATGATGCCCAAATAGATGTTAGTTGCCATTGTTGTTATTATCATCATCCCATCCAGGTCTCCTTCATGTCTTTCAGTTTAGTTCAGTCGCTCAGTCATGTCTAACTCTTCGCGACCCCATGAATCGCAGCACGCCAGGCCTCCCTGTCCATCACCAACTCCTGGAGCTCACTCAGACTCACATCCATGGAGTCAGTGATGCCATCCAGCCATCTCATCCTCTGGCATCCCCTTCTCCTCCTGCCCCCAATCCCTCCCAGCATCAGAGTCTTTGCCAGTGAGTCAGCTCTTTGCATGAGGTGGGCAAAGTACTGGAGTTTCAGCTTTAGCATCATTCCTTCCAAAGAAATCCCAGGGTTGATCTCCTTCAGAATGGACTGGTTGGATCTCCTTGCAGTCCAAGGGACTCTCAAGAGTCTTCTCCAACACCACAGTCCAAAAGCATCAATTCTTCGGGGCTCAGCTTTCTTTACAGTCCAACTCTCACATCCAAACATGACCACAGGAAAAACCATAGCCATGACTAGATAGACCTTTGTTGGCAAAGTAATGTCTCTGCTTTTCAATATGCTATCTAAGTTGGTCATAACTTTCCTTCCAAGGAATAAGCATCTTTTAATTTCATGGCTGCAGTCACCATCTGCAGTGATTTTGTAGCCCAGAAAAATAAAGTCTGACACTGTTTCCACTTTTCTCCTCTTTCCCCCATCTATTTCCCATGAAGTGATGGGACCCAGGATGCCATAGATCTTCGTTTTCTGAATGTTGAGCTTTAAGCCAACTCTTTTCACTCTCTCCTTTCACTTTCGTCAAGAGGCTTTTTAGTTCCTCTTTACTTTCTGTCATAAGGGTGGTGTCATGTGCATATCTGAGCACCGCGCTATGTGGTCCCCACCAATTCATCCGCCCCCTTAGACAACCCTAAATAATTCCTGATATTTCTGGATAATTGATAACTGATAATTCCTAAGCAGCCCTATAGAATACCTCAGAGAAAGTCATCTTCCTCTTTTAGTAGGTCTTCTTTTTTCTGATCTTTATCTTCATCTTAAATGGGACTTCTAACTCAAAAGCTTTGAATTTGCTTCTGGTATCAATTTATTGCCCACTTTACCAGTCTACCAAGTAGTCCTAGTTAGTGGGCTTTTTTTTTTTTTTTAAGAGAAATCTGGAACTTTTTAGCCATGATTCACTCCATTGAGTCATTTGTCTCTGGGATATTGACTACTGTTCACTGTTGAAGAATCAGAAAATCCTTGACATTTACAATGTTGTTCATCATTGCGACTATCTAACTCCAGGACATTTCACCACCCCAAAAGAAAACCGTGTACCATTAAGCATTTGCTTTACATCTCCCCATTTCCTAACCCTCACAACCATTAACCTTTTTTCTATGAATTTGCTTATTTCAGATATATAATATAAATGAAATCCTCCAGTGTGGTCTTTTGTGTCTAACTCATTTCGCTTAGCATGTTTTCAAGGTTCATTCATATTGTAGTATGTATCAGTACTTCATTATTTTCTATCACTCAATAATATTTCATTGTTTGGATATAGCACATTTTATTTATTCATTCATTGGTTGATGAACTTTGGGGCTGTTACCATCTTTTTCCAATTGAAATAGTGCTGCTATGACATTCATGTAAAATATTTGTTTAAATACCTGTTTGCAGTTCCTTTGGGTGTATACCAAGCGGTAGAATTACTGAGTCATATGGTAACTCTGTGTTAAATTTGTGAGGAACTGTCAAACTGTTTTCCAAAGTGGCAGCACCATTTTACATTTCCACCAGCAATATATTGCTGCTGCTGCTGCTGCTAAGTTGCTTCAGTCGTGTCTGACTCTGTGCCACCCCAGAGACGGCAGCCCACCAGGCTCCCCCATCCCTGGGATTCTCCAGGCAAGAATACTGGAGTGGGTTGCCATTTCCTTCTCCAATGCATGAAAGTGAAAAGTGAAAGTGAAGTCGCTCAGTCGAGAGTTTCCATATCTCCACAAGCTTGCCAACACTTACTGTCTGTCTTTTTTTATTACAGCCATCCTAGTGGGTATGAACAGGTATCTCATAGTGCTTTCGATTTTCATTGCCCTAATGGCTAATGATGTTGAAAATCTTTTCATATACTTGTTGGCCCTTTATATGTCTTCTTTGGAGAAATGTCTATTCAAGTCCTTTGCCCTTAAAAAATGGGTTGTCTTTTCGTTGTTGTGTTGCAAGAGTTCTTTTTAATCTGGCCCTAGGCCCTTATCAGATACATGATTTGCAGATATTCTCTGTCCTTCTGTGGGTTGTCTTTTTACTTTTTGATGATGTTCTTTGATGCACAAAAGGTCTTCATGAAGCCTTTTTTGTTTTTTTTGGTTACTTACGCTTTTGGTGCATATCTAAAAAAAATATATTGCCTAACCCAAGGTCAGGAATATTTATCCCTCTGTATCTCTTAAGAGAAAATTTTAAGAGTTTTACAGCTTTTGTCTTACACTAAGGCTATGATCCATTTTGAGTTAGTTTTGAATACAATGTGAGGTAAGGGTTCGACTGTACTTTTTTACGTGTGGGTATCCTGTTGTCTCAGCACCATTTATTGGAAAGGCTATTCTAGCCTTGTCTAACTCAATGAAAGTATGAGGCATGCCGTGTAGGGCCACGCAAGATGGACGGGTCATGGCAAAGAGTTCTGACAAAATGTGGTCCACTGGAGAAGGGAATGGCAAACCACTTCAGTATTCTTGCCTTGAGAACCCCATGAAAAGTATGAAAAGGCAAAAAGATAGGACACTGAAAGATGAACTCCCCAGGTCGGTAGGTGCCTAATATGCTACTGGAGAAGTGTGGAGAAATAACTAAGAAAAAGAATTAAGAGACAGAACCAAAGCAAAAACAACGTCCAACTGTGGAGGTGACTGGTGATGGAAGTAAAGTCCGATGCTGTAAAGAACAATATTGCATAGGAACCTGGAATGTTAGGTCCATGAATCAAGGTAAATGAGAAGTGGTCAAACAGGAGATGGCAAGAAGGAACATGGACATTTTAGGAATCAGTGAACTAAAATGGACTGGAATGGGCAAATTTAACTCAGATGACCATTATATCTACTAGTGTGAAGGAAATGGCAACCCACTCCAGTGTTCTTGCCTGGAGAATCCCAGGGATGGGGGAGCCTGGTGGGCTGCCGTCTCTGGGGTCACACAGAGTCAGACACGACTGAAGTGACTTAGCAGCATAGCAGCAGCAGTGGGCAAGTAATCCCTTAGAAGAAATGCAGTAGCCCTCATAGTCAACAAAAGAGTCAGAAATGCAGTTTTTGGGTGCACTCTCAAAAACGACAAAATGATCTCTGTTTGTTTTCAAGGCAAACCATTCAATATCACAGTAATCCAAGTATGCCTGAACCAATAATAAATACTGAAAAAGCTGAAGTTGAACGGTTCTATGAAGACCTACAAGACCTTCTAGAACTAATACCCAAAAAAGATGTCCTTTTCATTATAGGGGACTGGAATGCAAAAGCAGGAAGTCAAGAGATACCTGGAGTAGCAGGCAAATTTGGCCTTGGAGTACAAAACAAAGCAGGGCAAAGGCTAATAGAGTTTTGCCAAGAGAATGCACTGGTCATAACAAACACCCTCTTCCAACAACACAAGAGAAAACTCTACACATGGACATCACCAGATGGTCAATACTGAAATCAGATTGATTATATTGATTATATTCTTTGCAGCCAAAGATGGGGAAGCTCTCTACCTCAGCAAAAACAAGACTGGAAGCTGATTGTAGCTCAGATCATGAACTCCTTATTGCCATTTTCAGACTTAAATTGAAGAAAGTAGGTAAAACCACGAGACTATCCAGGTATGACCTAAATAAAATCCCTTGTGATTATACAGTGGAAGTGACAAATAGATTCAAGGGATTAGATCTGATAGACCGAGTGCCTGAAGAACTATGGATGGAGGTTTGTGACATTGTACAGGAGGCAATAATCAAGACCATCGCCAAGAAAAAGAAATGCAAAAAGGCAAAATGGTTGTCTGAGGAGGCTTTACAAATAGCTGAGAAAAGAAGAGAAGCTAAAGGCAAAAGAGAAAAGGAAAGATATACCAAATTGAATGCAGAGTTCCAAAGAATAGTGAGGAGAGATAAGAAAGCCTTCTAAAGTGATCAACGCAAAGACATAGAGGAAATCAATACAATGGGAGAGACTGGAGATCTCTTCAAGAAAATTAGAGATACCAAGGGAACATTTCATGCAAAGATGGGCACAATAAAGGACAGAAATGCTATGGACCTAACAGAAGCAGAAGATATTAAGAAGAGGTGGCAAGAATACACAAAAGAACTGTACAAAAAAGATCTTTATGACCAAGATAACCACAATGGTGTGATCACTCACCTAGAGCCAGACATCCTGGAATGTGAAGTCAAGTGGGCTTTAGGAAGCATCACTATGAACAAAGCTAGTGGAGGTGATGGAATTCCAGTTGAGCTATTTCAAATCCTAAAAGATGATGTTATGAAAGTGCTGCACTCAATATGTCAGCAAATTTGGAAAACTCAGCAGTGGCCACAGGACTGGAAAAGGTCAGTTTTTATTCCAATGCCAAAGAATGTTCAAACTACCGCACAATAGTACTCATCTCACATGCTAGCAAAGTAATGCTCAAAATTCTCCAAGCCAGGCTTCAACAGTATGTGAACTGTGAACTTCC
This sequence comes from Tragelaphus eurycerus, assembly GCA_935064755.1. Classification (NCBI taxonomy): domain Eukaryota; kingdom Metazoa; phylum Chordata; class Mammalia; order Artiodactyla; family Bovidae; genus Tragelaphus; species Tragelaphus eurycerus. Next base: position 75,285,231 of record CAKXYN010000001.1, on the reverse strand, counting down.
AGATGTTTAAGCTGGATATAGAAAAGGCAGAGGAACCAGAGATCAAATTGCCAACATCCGCTGGATCATCAAAAAAGCAAGAGAGTTCCAGAAAAACATCTACTTCTTCTTTATTGACTACGCCAAAGCATTTGACTGTGTGGATCACAACGATCTGTGGAAAATTCTTCAAGAGATGGGAATATCAGACCACCGTACCTGCCTCCTGAGAAATCTGTATGCAGGTCAAGAAGCAACAGTTAGAACTGGCCATGGAACAACAGACTGGTTCCTAGTCGGGTAAGGAGTACGTTGAGGCTGTATATTGTCACCCTGCTTATTTAACTTATATGCAGAATACAACATGCAAAATGTTGGGCTGGATGAAGCACAAGTTGGAATCAAGATTGCCATGAGAAATATCATTAATCTCACATATACAGATGACACCACCATTATGGCAGAAAGCAAAGACGAACTAAAGAGCCTCTTGATGAAAGTGAAAGAGGAGAGTGAAAAAGTTGACTTAAAAGTCCACATTCAGAAAACTAAGATCATGGCATCTGGTCCCATCACTTCATGGGAAATAGATGGGGAAACAGTGACAGACGTTATTTTTTTGAGCTCCAAAATCTCTGCAGATGGTGACTGCAGCCATGAAATTAAAAGACACTTGCTCCTTGGAAGAAAATCTATGAGAAACCTAGACAGCATATTAAAAAGCAGAGACGTTACTTTGCCGACAAAGGTCCGTCTAGTCAAAGCTATGGTTTTTCCAGTGGTCACGTAGGGGTGTGAGAGTTGGACTATAAAGAAAGCTGGGTGCCGAAGAATTGATGCTTTTGAACTGTGGTGTTGGAAAAGACTCTTGGGAATCCCTTGGACTGCAAGGAGATCCAACCAGTCCATCCTAAAGGAGATCAGTCCTGAATACTCATTGGAAAGACTGATGCTAAAGCTGAAACTCCAGTACTTTGGCCACCTGATGCGAAGATCTGACTCATTGGAAAAGACCCGTTGAAGCTTCAGTGTCACCCAAGAATTTTCTGTAAAGTGAATATATTTCCTGGTAGTTACATGGAATCAATGCAGTTAGTTACAACGACATGCCCCTTTCCTACCTTCATGGATATGTAAAAAGACTCACTTAAAATGTACCAGCACCATGATTTCTCCTTGCTCACAAGCTTCCAAATATAGCATCATTGGACCCAGTTTTTATTCCTAGGGAAAACTACAAAGCACATTCTTTCAATAATGACTACTGAGTCATTCAGCATATAATTTTTGAGTGACAGCTTTGGATTCAATGTTGAGAAAGGTGGATTTTGTCCCTAAATTATATCTTACCAAGGTGCAATCTTTAGGAAAAGGACTCACCTGTTTTGTTTAAATCTCATCTTAAAATCTACAAAGAAATGCTGGAAATTACTGAAGATGTGCTGCTCTGGATTTTGTACCATTCAGTGCTGACTCTATAAGATCTCATTATTCATTGTTTACAAAGGCCCTGAGAGACAGAGAACTATTCCCCAGCCCACCCTCCCTGAAAAATATCAGGGACTGGAATCAGCAGCACTCTGGATGATATAAGCAGATAGTGCCAGAATCTGTTATATAACCTGCTAAAAACTCTGCCTTGAGGTTGCAGTTAGTCAGAGCTAAATCCTCTCCTGCCTTTTGCCCTTCTTTAAAAGGACTGAACTTCCTGCCCAGCAATCTGTAGCATCTTCTCTAGAGGCAAGCTTCAGCCTTCCTGCAGTGTGTTGGGAAACAGGGATTCCCACCCAGCTCTTCCTGTCTTGGCCCTCTGTACCACATTTTAAGTGTTAGTGTTAGTTGCTCAGTTGTGTCTGACTCTTTGTGACCCCATGGACTGTGTAGTCTGCCAGGCTACTCTGTTCATGGAATTCTCCAGGCAAGAATATCGGTGGGTTGCCGTTTCCTTCTCCAGGGAATCTTCCTGAGCCAGGGATAAAACCCAGGTCTCTCTCATTGCAGGTGGATTCTTTACCCTTTGAGTCACTTGTTCAGTTCAGTTCAGTTCAGTTCAGTCCCTCAGTCCTGTCCGACTCTTTGTGACCCCATGAATCGCAGCATGCCAGGCCTCCCTGTCCATCACCAACTCCCAGAGTTCACCCAGACTCAAAGTCCATTGAGTCAGTGATGCCATCCAGCCATCTCATCCTCTGTTGTCCCCTTCTCCTCCTGCCCCCAATCCCTCCCAGCATCAGAGTCTTTTCCAATGAGTCAACTCTTCGCATGAGGTGGCCAAAGTACTGGAGTTTCAGCTTTAGCATCATTCCTTCCAAAGAAATCCCAGGGCTGATCTCCTTCAGAATGGACTGGTTGGATCTCCTTGCAGTCCAAGGGACTCTCAAGAGTCTTCTCCAACACCACAGTCCAAAAGCATCAATTCTTTGGCACTCAGCCTTCTTCACAGTCCAACTCTCACATCCATACATGACCACAGGAAAAACCATAGCCTTGACTAGATGAACCTTTGTTGGCTGGCAAAGTAATGTCTCTGCTTTTGAATATGCTATCTAGGTTGGTCATAACTTTCCTTCCAGGGAGTAAGCGTCTTTTAATTTCATTGCTGCAGTCACCATCTGCAGTGATTTTGGAGCCCCCAAAAATAAAGTCTGACACAGTTTCCACTGTTTCCCCATCTATTTCCCATGAAGTGATGGGACCGGATGCCATGACCTTCGTTTTCTGAATGTTGAGCTTTAAGCCAACTTTTTCACTCTCTACTTTCACTTGAGTCACTTGACTTAGTCTCAATTCTGAGTTCCTACTGATGATGGGCATTAGATAGTACTGTGGCTTCAGAGGTGAACATGGCATGGGTAGTACATTCAAAGAACATAGTCTGGTTAAGGAGATGGAGTGTACAGAGGAAGAGCTAAATAGTGAGGAAGAGCACTAAGACAAGTGAATTTTGTGCAGTGACAGGTAGCACCAAGTAATGGAGACAGCAGTGACTTTACAGTTGGAAGACCCAAGTTCAAAGGCTCAGTTTTATGTGCATGACCAAATGAACCTTTTCTTGACTTAGTTTACTCATCTATAAAATGGAGAGAATGATCTCTACTCTGTCTAAATCTCTGCTGCTGCTGCTGCTAAGTTGCTTCAGTCTTGTCCAACTCTGTGCGACCCCATGGACTGCGGCCCACCAGGGTCCTCCGTCCATGGGATTTTCCAGGCAAGAGTACTGGAGTAGGGTGCCATTGCCTTCTCTGGTCTAAACCTCTAAGTGGTTGTAAATGTTGAGTGAGATATTGTATGAGAAGCTTTGGGAAATGCCAATTAAAAAGCAAGGTGGAAAGTGATCTTATCTCATTATACAGTAGGGGAAACTGGCATAGAGATGAAAAACCTTGCTGAAAGTCTCACTTGTTTCTATGAAACAGCACTCCATTATTTAAGCACAAAATAGAATGACTTTCTTCATTTGTCTCCCTCACTCGTAAACTTTGTCCACTGCAAGAACTCTAAGTAATCTATATGCTGTTGGCACCAAATAAAGTGTGTTTTGGTAGAGTGTGAGGAAGTTTAGGGGTCCATATTTTATCCTAAAGATATTGGTCAAAGAGATACACTGTCACCTTCTTTGCTGGGCATGACAAAAGTTTAAATCAACACTGTCCAATAGAAATATAATGCAGATGGCAAATGTGAGCCTTATGTAAAATTTTAACTTTTCTGGTAGCCACAGTAAATGGGGAAACAGACCCACAGAAGTGAAACAACTTGCCTAATCCACACAGCAAGTTAGTGATAGAATCTGGACTAGAACCCAGGTTTCCTTTGCAGGCCGGTGTTCATTCAATCACAGTTTACTGTGGAGAGCCCCATTTCACAAGGGTAGAAAACAGTAACAATGAGTCTTTTATTGTATTCTCCTTGATGAGACCTGACAGGGTCTACCTCTTCTTCTCCGCTAATAAATCAGGTTGGCCCCCCTCTTGTTATTGTTTTTCTCTAGAATCCAGGCTGGGGCTTGCCTTAGCCTTTGTTCTGTTCCCAGTTTTTGCAGTGCCAAGAAGGATGGGGAGAGAGCGGATTCAGGCAGGTCACGGTGGCACAGATGTTTCCTGGTCTTTCCGAGGGAGCTGAATGCCATGGCCAGGTGTGTCTTTCAGGGCCTTCCAAGCCCTTGGAGGTGGTAGGTGTTTATAACCGCAATTTCCTGATTAGCTTCTGTATGTCACAGGCCTCTAGCCACTACCTGAGGGAGTGCATTTAAGCCTCTACTCTGGGAGTCATCGGGCACTCAGAGCTCTCTGTAGTCTGGCCGTAATTTACCTCTGTATTCTTATTTCCCAGCGTCCCCTTCATGCATCCTGTTTTCTCCTAGAATATTATGTTTTCTTCCTTCTCTCCTCGTCTTCACCTATTAAAATATTACTCATTTTTCCATCAAGTTGAAACACCACTTCAAGAAACCTTCAACATTATGCTCCCTCCTTCCACCGTATTATTTCTTAGCCCCGTCTCCCACCATTTCCTGCTTCATATTTTATCTGCAGGAACTTTGCAACCTGTTATTTTCTACTTCCATTCCTTTGCTAATGCTGTCCATTTGCCTAGAATCCATACCTCACTTTTGCCTAGCTGAGTCCCCTGATGCTGGGAAAGATTCAAGGAAGGAGGAGAAGGGGACAACAGAGAATGAGATGGTTGGTTGGTATCACCAACTCAATGGACATGAGTTTGAGCTGACTCCAGAAATGGTGAAGGACAGGGAAGCCTGGCATGCTGCAGTCCATGGGGTCACAGAGAGGTGGACATGACTGCCTGAAAAACAACCAAAGCCCCATTTAAATTTAAATAAAATCCCAGGGTGACTTCCCCGACCCTCCATGCTGAGTTCGGCTACTCACACAATAGAATATACCTGTCTCTATCTTTGTACTTACATGCTATATTTTATCTGTCTGTACCTGACTCCCACACTAGACAGTATCCCAAGGGAGATATCTGTGCTTTACGTTTTCTATCTCTGGCAACTAGCAGCATCCCACTAACAACAGATGCTTAATAAATGTTTATGGAATAGGTGAACAAATAACGTTTAAACTATAATATGACCTTTAAATTTTTAAAGGCTTAAACCTTTAAACTTTATAATGGTTTGAGTTATCTCAGGTAGCCTAGTGGTAAAGAACCTGCCTGCCAATGCAGGAGACACAGGTTCAATCCCTGGATCAGGAAGATCCCCTGGAAAAGGGTTTGGCAACCCACTCCAGTATTCTTGCCATGAACCCAGGAGCCTGGCAGGCTATAGTTCATAGGGTCTCAGAGTCGCTCACAACTGAAGTGACTTAACATGCACTTTATTTCGGGGGGTAACTATTTGTCTATCACTAGATTATATGTTCTGCGAGGGCAAGGAAAGTGATTGAATCTTATTCATCTTTTTGTCTATCACAGGGCCTTATTCACAATGAATACATCAGTTAGGTTTCTGTGGAGAAACAGATCCAATAGGAGATATATAGATGTGAATATTGATTTTAAGGAATTGGTTCATGTGGTTGTGGGGGCTGGCAAGGCAGAATCTGTGGGGCAAGCTATAGGCTAGGAACTCGGGCAAGAGTTGACTTTGCAGACTTAAGTTTGAAATTTGTAGAGCAGGCCAGCAGGCTGGAAACTCAGGAGAGATTTTTCTGTTACTCTTGAGGCAGAATTCCTTCTCTGGGAAACCTGGGTTTTTGCTTTTAAGGCTTTTAACTGATTGGGTGAGTTCCACACACATTATCAAGTATAATCTCCTTTGCTTAAAGTCAACTGATTGTGAATTTTAATCACATCTACCTAATACTTGGATAGCAACAACTAAACTAGTGTTTAACCAAACAGCAGGGCACAAGAGCCTAGCCAAGTTGACACATAAAAATTTCATCATCAGTTAAGTGACCAATAAATGTGTGCTGAATTGAAGTCTACTTTTCAACTACTTATCTGAAGCTCAGAAATACAGAATGATCTTAATTCTGTTTCCAGCAGTACTTTGGACTCAAACCCCCAAATCTTCTACCACTAAACTCCTAACAGCTCTGAATAAAAAGTAACAGCATTCTAATACATAGCTGAACTTGCAGGAAAGTAAGGGACTCTCCGCAGCTGAAAATGAAGACAAACTGAGCTGTAAGTGTGTCAGATGATACTGTATCGGGCCTCTTGAGATATCTGTGTTGGTAACCTTGGAACTTGGATTTAAATATACACACAGGAAGAGAAAATGAAGACTTGAGTCTTCATAAGATGAGCATTAAAGCTGAAACCCACAAGTGAATGGGACTTTCAGTAACATGGTGGTTAGAAAAAACAATCTCCTTGATACATAGACACAAGAAAGTTGTCTTTCTCAGCCTACTCTCTGAGAAGAAAAAAAGTCTCTCTCAGAATTCAAAATGATAGGTCTGTCTAAAGTTGGGTTCAGAGTTTATATTTCTACTACCTATGTGATATGGATCCTGAAAGTTGATTAATTAACATAAAAATTGTACTCAGCCAGTGATACACCCTGAGGTACCTAGCAGAATAAAACAAAAAACCCTCTTAAGGTGATAAAAGATCTATAACTATAAGATTATTTTTTTAATATGTAAAATTAATATATTTAAACAATAAAGAAGAAATAAAAAATTATGAGTTTAGAAATGGACACCATGAATAATGGGGCTTCCCAGGTGACTCAGATGGTAAAGAATCTGCCTGCAATGCAAGAGATCCAAGTTTGATCCCTGGGTTGAGAAGGTACCCTGGATAAGGGAATGGCAACCCACTCCAGTATTCATGTTTGGAGAACCCTATGGACAGAGGAGCCTGGCCAGCTACAGTCCATGAGGTCACAAAGAGTCGGACATGACTAAGACACTAATACACACACACCATGAATAATATAAGGTAGATATGACAAGTAGAGTTTAAACAGGAGATTAGACAATGCTAAAGAGAAAAACTGATAAACTGGAAGATAAGGTAGAAATAAACCACAATGCCTCTCAAGGAGAAAAATAAAAGAAAAATATGAAAACAAAGTTAAGAGATATGGAGGATAGAATGAGAAGATGTAATATGTGTCTAATAATAGTTCTAGAAAGAGAGAATAGAGAGAATGGAAAAGAGACAATACTCAGAGGTAATGGTTGAAATTTTTCCAAAACTGATGAAAGACCTGAATTAGTAAGCACATTGAGTTCCAAAGGATAAATAGAAATAAAGCCAATTCTAGACATACTGTGGTGAAACTGCATGGCAGCGAAGATTAAAAGTAGGTATTAAGAACATCCAAAGATAAAAGAGATATCCTACAGGAAATCACAATTGAGCCAAGAACAGTGGCAAAATAAACAAAAGAATAATGCCCTCAAAAGCTTAGAGAAAAAAGAAATCCTACCCAATCTAGACTTTTCCATCTAGTTAGACCTTTGTTCAAGTGTGAGGGTAAAATAGAGACAATTTTAGACAGATAAAGATATCAAATTTACATCTCAGAGATAATTTCTAAAAGGACTAATAAAAATGGACATTCTTCATGAAGCAGGAAACTGAGGACTTCCCTGCTGATCCAGTGGCTAAGTCTCCACAGGGGTCTAGGTTTGATCCCTTGTCAGGGAACTAGATCCCACATGCCTTGCATCCATCAATGAAGATCAAAGATCCCAAGTGCCACAACCAAAGACCTGGCACAGCCAAATAAGTAAAAGAACAAATAAATAAATATTTAAACAAAAGAAGAAGCAGGAAATTGAGGAAATTGAACACAAAAGGAAGTAGTGACATGAAAAAAACAATAGAGACTAGAGAAATAGTCTTGAAAATGTGAAAGTGAAAGTCACTCAGTCATGTCTGACTCTTTGTGGCCCCATGGACTGTACAGTCCATGGAATCCTCCAGGCCAGAATACTGGAGTGGGTAGCCTTTTCCTTCTCCAGGGGATCTTCCCAATCTAGGGATTGAACCCAGGTCTCCGAATTGCAGGCGGATTCTTTACCAACTGAGCTATCAGGGAAGCCCAGAGAAATAGGTATTCATGTGAGTAAATCTAAAACAAATGAAAATAGAAAAAAATGACAGTATAGAATAACAACAAAAATAATGATTAATTTGAGAGCATGAAAATAAGGTGAAATTAAGATATCAGACAATAATATGTGACAGGGAGTAAAGGGAGTAAAGAGAGAAGAACTGTGATCAGTCTTGAAATATACTAAAACTTGGGAGGACAGTAAAGCTACTGATTAAATTTAAACTTCATAAATAAAATGTGCACGTTAAAAAAAAAAGTTGGTGGTAACCACACCAAGGATAGAAATAAAATATGTAACTGCCAGACAATTAAAGGAAAAAGACTTGCACACACGACCCCATTTAAAAGAAAGATGAACTCTGCATAATTCATAATAACATTCAGAATAACCTGTGTCCATCATTGTGAAAAAAGATGAGTAAATTGTGATATAGTCAAAATAAATGAGCCAAGGTTTTATGTATTACCATGAAAACATGTGATAATTATAAGATTAACTGGAAAAAGGCCACTTATAGGCAGATATAGAATAGCACAACTTATATAGGGTCCTCAAATAAATGTTGTCCCATCAGCTGCCTGAAAAGGAAAACAAAACAAAAGAAACTTGAAAAATAGTAATTTTTCTGTTGACCCCTTGTTATGAACATTATAGTGTAGATTATTGCACTGGGATGGGAGGTGGGGTTTGATGACCTAGTTTTATGTTTCCTACACATAAATAATAGAGAGACAGACTTTAAGTCATTCAAGTGAACATAGACACATATCAGAACTGTTGACACAAAGAGGGAAACTACTTTTGGCCTCAGGATTTCCTCTTTATCTTGGAAAAAAATCCCCAAAGTATAATACAAAATCAAGAACCTGGGAAATAACATTTAAGTAGATATCTCTCTTCCAGAGTATGTGTCTTAAGGTTTCTGTTTGATCATTCCCAAGATTCCAAATTGTTAGCTTCACAGGTCTTCAGAGGGCCCTCTCCTGGTTATTGGCAAACCAGGAAGCAAGGAACTGGTTCCATCCTACCTTTCAACCTTATCCTCACAGCCCTTCTGCCGTATGTATATACTGATTGTACCATCGCAACGCCACCACTTAGCAGAGCTTTGTGAATTACACTTTCATGCTGCAATACTTTTGTTTAAGTCGCTTTTCTTTTTTGAAGTGTCCTTTCCACGTCACATATTGAAATTCTACCAACTCCCAGACTGTCGGAGCCTAAAAATGCCTTTACAAACTGTGCGCTTAAAGGAGGGGCAAGAGGAGGGAAGGGGATCGAGAGGCACTGGCTAGGAGGTGTAAAATAAATAAGATATAAAACTATAATATTATAACTTTAAATAGAATATAATCTATAAAAATATTGAATTACTGTGGTGTACACCCCAAACTAATATAACATTGTAAATCAACTATACTTCAGTTTAAAAAAGAAAGAAACCATGTGGTTCATTTCAGTTAAGTCGCTCAGTCATGTCCGACTCTTCGCAACCCCATGAACTGCAGCACGCCAGGCCTCCCCGTCCATCACCAACTCCCGGAGTTCACTCAGACTCATGTGCATCGAGTCGGTGATGCCATCCAGCCATCTCATCCTCTGTCGTTCCCTTCTCCTCCTGCCCCCAATCCCTCCCAGCATCAGAGTCTTTGCCAGTGAGTCACCTCTTCACATGAGGTGGCCAAAGTATTGGAGTTTCAGCCTCAGCATCAGTCCTTCCAGTGAACACCCAGGACTGGTCTCCTTTAGAATGGACTGGTTGGATCTCCTTGCAGTCCAAAGGGACCCGCAAGAGTCTTCTCCAGCACCACAGTTCAAAAGCAACAATTCTTCGGCGCTCAGTTTTCTTCACAGTCCAACTCTCACATCCATACATGACCACAGGAAAAACCATAGCCTTGACTAGACGGACCTTTGTTGGCAAAGTAATATCTCTGCTTTTGAATATGCTATCTAGGTTGGTCATAACTTTCCTTCCAAGGAGTAAGCGTCTTTTAATTTCATGGCTGCAGTCACCAATTGCAGTGATTTTGGAGCCCCCAAAAATAAAGTCTGACAGTGTTTCCACTGTCTCCCCATCAATTACATATGAAGAAAATACATTTCAGATGAATTCCTAAGCTACACAAAATTTCTGTTATTCACCCTGTAATAAAAATTTATCACTTCTTTCTCTGTACTATAACACAAACAGAAAGTCACATATGTGGAATGTCTGGGACTTTATTTGTCCTAAGTTAGCAATTGAAGTTTAAGTATTATAATTCTAAAAGAGCACAAGAAATTTTCATTTTTAATTGTGGTAAAGTACATGTAATGTAAAAATTACCATCTTAACCATTTTTAATGTACAGTTTAGTACTATTAAGTATATTCATGTTGTTATGCACCCGACTTCCAGAACTCTTTCATCTTGCAAAACAAAACCGTTATATCCATCAATCATCAAGTCCTCACTGAGCATCAGAAATTATAGAGATGTTTCTTCCTGTAAGATGTGATAAAAGAACTAAAAGAGCTTTAACATATGTATGTCTTAACTAAAAGGCAAAACTGAAAGTTCAGTTTCAAGAGTTGTAGATTTTTCTATTGAATGCCACTATGGGAAAAAAGAAGAGGATTAATACTTATAATGGTTGATTATTAGTGAGAAGGTTACTAACCTGTACCTAAAGATGTTGGTTGTCTCTACTGTCCTGTATTCATTTTCCATTTTTTAGGCTATATTTTTATTACAAAAATTATACTTCCCAAGAAGCCATTTAAAAATAGTAATAGGAATTGTTATTCTTAATTGCTTTTATTGCAAATTTTTATTTTGAAACTAAAATAGAAAAGCATGCATGAAAAAATATCTAAATCTTCTTTAAAGCATTTAAAAATCTAAATTCTCTTTTTATGGTTTTTAAAATAATTCCATATTTTAGAAGTAGTGTGAAACAATGATTAAGATCTGCTCTGGAGTCAGTTTGAACGTGAACGTGAAGTCGCTCAGTCGTGTCCGACTGACTTTTGCGACCCCATAGACTGTAACCTACCAGGCTCCTCCGTCCATGGGATTTTCCAGGCAAGAGTTCTGGAGTGGATTGCCATTTCCTTCTCTAAGGGATCTTCCCAACCCAGGGATCGAACCTGGGTCTCCCGCATCATAGACAGACGCTTTACCGTCTGAGCCACCAGGGAAGTCCTCTCAAATCCTGAATCCAACCATAAAGTAGTTATGTGTTCTTGAACAAGTTAATTATTCTCTGTGCCTCGGTTATCTTATCTGTAAGATTAGGAGATAATGCTAACTGTCTTATATAACTGATATGAGGGTTAATTGAATAAGGTGAATAAAGTCACTAGTCAGTAATTAGTGCTTCAAGTCCAGTTCAGTCACTCAGTCATGTCAGACTCTTTGCGATGCCATGAACTGTGTGCAACACACTAGGCTTCCCTGCTGCTACTGCTGCTGCTAAGTCGCGTCAGTCGTGTCCAACTCTGTGTGACCCCATAGACAGCAGCCCACCAGGCTGCCCTGTCCCTGGGATTCTCCAGGCAAGGACACTGGAGTGGGTTGCCATTTCCTTCTCCAGTGCATGAAAGTGAAAAGTGAAAGTGAAGTCACTCAGTCGTGTCCGACTCTTAGTGACCCTTAGCGACTCTTAGCGACCCTTAGCGACTCTTAGCGACCCTGTGGACTGAAGCCTACCAGGCTCCTCCATCCATGAGATTCCCCAGGCAAGAGTACTAGAGTGGGTTGCCATTGCCCAGGCTTCCCTGTCCATCACCAACTCCTGGAGCTCGCTCTAACTCATATCCATCGAGTCGGTGATGCCATCCAACCATCTCATCATCTGTTGTCCCGTTCTCCTCCTGCCTTCAATCTTTCCCAGCATCAAGGTCTTTTCCAATGAGTCAGTTCTTCGTATCAGGTGGACAAAGCATTTGAGCTTCAGTTCAGTTCAGTTCAGTCGCTCAGTCATGTCCAACGCTTTGCTACCCCATGAATCACAGTACGCCAGGCCTCCCTGTCCACCACAAACTCCCAGAGTTTACTCAGACTCAAGTCCATCGAGTCAGTGATGCCATCCAGCCATCCCATCCCTTGTCGTCCCCTTCTCCTCCTGCCCCCAATCCCTCCCAGCATCAGAGTCTTCTCCAATGAGTCAACTCTTCGCATGAGGTGGCCAAAGTACTGGGGTTTCAGCTTCAGCATCATTCCCTCCAAAGAAATCCCAGGGCTGATCTCCTTCAGAATGGACTGGTTGGATCTTCTTGCAGTCCAAGGGACTCTCAAGAGTCTTCTCCAACACCACAGTTCAAAAGCATCAATTCTTCGGCGCTCAGCCTTCTTCACAGTCCAGCTCTCACATCCATACATGACCACAGGAAAAACCATAGCCTTGACTAGATGGACCTTTGTTGGCAAAGCTGGTATCAATTTTACTATAGTTGATATAATTCTGATACTTGGACTTTGGGATAACTAATCTCCTGTACTTCTGTTAACACTGTTTTAATTCTTTGTGGCAGAGGGGGGTAAAGTCTGGGTCTGTAGTCTTTCATTCTCCTACCCTTCACCCACTGCTTTGCATACTGCTGGAAAAATAGTAGGTACCCACATTGATAAATCGTTGTTAAATGAATAAACGATGAAAATATTTTTAAAGGTTTATAGAATATATTTCATTATAAAAACTGGATGGTAGACTATTTCAAAGGAATGTATGGAGACATTAAGGATACAATTACTGATTTTTAAAACTATCCTTTGGGCTTGTTGAAGTGAGGGACATGTATCCTCAGTGACTCATTAGAGGTGGTTGAGAGGATGGACAAATTTACTGCAGAGGAGAGAGCCTGGAGAGTACCTTTATAGTAATACTTCTATAATACTAAGGCATGAGCTTCTGTCCAAATCCACCCTGAGCTAAACTTGGTATAACAAAAAGAGTTCTGTTGAGACGAGATCAGAGTTCCCACCGGGTTCCCACTCGTGACCTTGGCCAACCTTTGCCCTTAAGCCTCAGTTTCTTCACCTATAAAAATGAGAATGTAGCATCTAAGGTCTGTTTCTCCATTCGCAACACCTTTGGTTCCATGTTACTAAACGCTGGTGCACCTGGGAGCCCGTGCATGTGTCCTCCAGGACAGTGACAGTTCTTCTCCCAGCCTGCCAAAATTCAGTGCCCATTCTGGTGAATAATATCTCCTCCTGAATTGGTGCCAGTTGGAAAATTGTAGAATGGAATGTGCCACCTGGGTTTGCATTTGGAAATCCAAAGTGTTGTTGCCTTGAGGTACAAGGGTGTTTCTGCCCAGCCACAGTGATGAGTAGGCTGATAATACCAGCAGCACTTGGTATGGCAGTTTGCACTTGGACTGAGAAAAGAGAGTCAAGTCTCCTTTGCTAGTGAGAGCAGAATGAAGAGAAAGCTGTGTCCTTATTTCCTTCAGTCTGCTGTATGAACTGTGCACCGGTGATGTAGTATCACAAACAGAATTAATGCATCAGCAAAGTGATAAAAATTAAAAGTTTATTATGCTTCTGTGATGCTTGAAGTAAAAGTGAAAGTGTTAGTCGCTCAGTTGTGTCCGACTTTTTGCAACCCCATGGACTGTAGCTGACCAGGTTCCTCTGTCCATGGGATTTCCCAGGCGAGAATACTGGAGTGGGTTGCCATTTCCTTCTTCAGGGGATCTTCCCAGATCGAACCTGCATTTCCTGTGTGTCCTACATTGACAGGCGGATTCTTTACCGTCTGAACCACCAGGGAAGCCCTCTGTAATGCTTGGCTGTTTATATTCTTTATTGTACTTGATCTCACAAGCACTTGGAATGGAAATCAAGTCCTCGAATTCTATAATATCCTATAAATGACCATATTTCTGTCTATATTTATAAATGCCTGAGCAGCATTCAGTGAATTCATTTTGTTGAAATGCTCTTCATTTCAAAGGACTCACACAGGCACATTGTTTAACCCAGGGATTTTTACAAAAAAAAAAAGGGCGGGGGCGGGGGGGGGGGAGAGAAAAGGATGTAAAATGTGTGAATGGGTGCTGTGCTAGTTACTTAACATATTCATTAATTCTTTCAACAAATATTACTGGGCACCTAACATGTACCAGGCTTATAATAGAGCTGGACTGATGACTGACACTGCAGTTGTCACACCAGCAAGATCTCTGCTCTCAGGAAAGTGACATTTTGGTTGGGGAGATGAGTAATAAATAGTCAAGGTGATTTTAAAATAACATCTGTGATGAGGAACTAAAGAGCCTCTTGATGAAGGTGAAAGAGCAAAGTGAAAAAGCTGGCTTAAAACTCAACATTCAAAAACTAAGAACATGGCATCCAGTCCATAGGTAGGGAAAAAATGTAAACTGTGACAGACTTTATTTTCTTGGGCTCCAAAATCACTGCAGATGGTAACTGCAGCCATGAAATTAAAAGATGCTTGCTCCTTGGAAGGAAAGTTATGACAAACCTAGACAGCATATTAAAAAGCAGAGACATCACTTGGTTGACAAAGGTCTGTCTAATCAAAGCTATGGTTTTTCCAGTAGTCATGTATTGATGTGAGAGTTGGACCATCGAGAAGGCTGAGCCCCAGAGAATTTATGTTTTTGAACTGTGGTGTTGGAGAAGACTGTTGAGGGTCCCTTGGACAGCAAGGAGATCGAATCAGTCAATCCTAAAGGAAATCAGTCCTGAATATTCATTGGAAGGACTGATGCTGAAGCTGAAACTCCAATACTTTGGCCACCTGATGCAAAGAGCTGAATCATTGGAAAAGACCCTGATGCTGGGAAAGATTGAAGACAGGAGAAGAGGGTGGCAGACGATGATATGGTTGGATGGCATCACTGACTCAATGGACGTGAGTTTGAGTAAACTCTAGGAGATAGTGAAGGACAGGGAAGCCTGGCGTGCTGCAGTCCCTGGGGTCTCAAAGAGTCGGATATGATTTAGCAACTGAAAAACAACTACAAAACAAGCTTTAGGATACATGGTATAATAATTTATAAAATTGCTACCAGAAAAGAAAATGGAAGCCTCTCCATCCAGTTTTCTTAAGTCAAGGATAACCTTGACAATAATTTGCATCAGAGCAGTGAGAAAATGATATTTGTCTCAGTGCACCTAAAAATCTAGATGCATTCACTCTTTGTAATAGATTAACTAATTGCATCCAGTTAGGTATTAAAAAGCACAATATATAATAATAAAGTAATATTTATCCCTGGACCCAAAGTAGAAAGTCTATGATTGCTTTACAGATGAACACTCCCAAACATTTATGGTAGTGACAATACAAGTTCCACAAAAATTCTTAATTCCCAACTCCTTCCATGAAGCCAGAATTATTACTCTGACACCAAAGACACCACAAAAAATAGAAAACCACAACCCCAAATCCTCAATAAACATAGTTGCAACAATTCTTAACAGTGTTTTAGCAAATTGGATTTCATGATACATAAAAAGGATCTTGTGTCATGACCCAATGCAGTTCCTCCCAGAACTCAAGTTTCATGTAACATTTGAATATCAATCAGTGTGATTCACCATGTGGCAAATGTAAAAAGAAAGCACAGCCTTTGAGATTACCTTCTTCTTCTCTTTCCTCTTTTTCTCCTCCTCTTCCTTCCTTTTCCTCTTCCCATTCTTCTTTGTCTTCTTTGGCTGGAACTCCTAGCAGATTTCAAGTTTTCCAATACAGTATTGCTTACTCACATGCTGTCCATCAGCTCTCCAAAACTCATTCACCTTGCATAATTGGAACTCTGAACTCTTGGATTGACATCTCTTCATTCCCCCCATACCCCCAGCCCCTGACAGCCACCATTCTATCCTCTGCTTCTCAGTCTGACTATTTTAGATGCCACGTGTGAGATCATGCAGTGTTTACCTCTGTGTGTCTGCCTTATTTCGCTTAGCGTACTGTCCTCCGGGTTCATCCACGTTGCTGCAAATGGCAGTATTTCCCTTTTTAAAAAATGTCTGGATCAGTATATCATATTTTCTTTATCCATTTGTTCATTGGTGGGCATATAGTTTGCTTCCATATACTGGATACTCTGAGAAAAGGCCGATCCCTAAATAGACCAACACACAGAAGCGGTAGTTTGACAGGAGGTGGTTGGGAAACTGTGAATGGCAGATTGGCCTACTGGTGGCATTCAGTGTGTGAACGACGGCGGGACAGGGCACCTGCATGTGTTCATGCGCGGTGTTGACTGACAAGGGCATCTGACCAAGGAGACAGGGGTGAAACGCACATTCTACCTGCCAAGCTGTGTACCCTGAAGCAGGAGTGTCCAACTGGAGGAAGGAATGCCTTTTCCTAATTCACGCAGACTCTGGGGCCATCTTGCAGGAGGGAAACACGGATAGATTAGTTTAGCATAGAAGAATGGGGCCAGATCAGGGAGGACCCATCTGTGTATCTAGAAATGGATGGCTTTGGTGATAGTGGTGATCATGGGTATAAGTTTTGACCCAACACTAGAGTTAAACCTGGGTATTTGTCAAGGCTAGGATCCCTGTTTTTCTGGTATAAAAACAATCACATCTTTCAAAATTATATTTGCTTGAAGTTTTCTCCAGAGCTTACATTAGTATCGACCTACTTTAATATCAAATCAGCCTGATTAAATTTTATAAGCTAGTCAGGACTGTCCTATGACTCCAAAGCATTCTGTTCTGTAGCTCCACTGTAATTACGGACAAATGCGTCTAATCTTCCCATCACATGTTGTCCTGAGTTACAGGATTCTGTTCCTCCCCCTCGCACCAGTGTTTGATAATCTTGTTATCTTGTGATACTGCATCATTTAATTATCCCCCAAAATAGAGATCTTCAGAAAATCTGCTCAGAAAAAGTGATTTTCTGTTCCCAACTGGTCACAGCTGGTGTGTTTACTCAGGAATTAGTCATTTTCAGAACTTGGCTTTTTTTCCTGAAGGGATCTCATCTGCCATCTAAGTTGGTTAAAGCCTTCCTGCACATCTCTGGAGGGAATTTTATAAACTCCAGAGAAGAACTCAATAGGTGTCCTCAGAGATCTACAAGCCCAGGACTCTTGTCAGACTGAGCATGGTTACTCTGTCTCTGCTATTAACCTCCAAATGTCTAGCTGTATTCATTTCAATAACTCCATAAACGTCTCCTGAGCATCTACGTTGTGTCCAAGAGTCGGACAGGCATTGAGGCCACAAAAATGAGTGGAGCACAGTTCCCATGGATGTCCAGGGGATTTCCCTGGCAGTCCAGTGGTTAAGATTCCCTGTTCCCACTCCAGGGGGCACGGGTCTGATCCCTGGTCAGAGCACTAAGATCCTGCATGCTGTGCTGCACAGCCAATATAAATAAATCTTGGGCTTCCCAGGTGGCACTAGTGATAAAGAACCCACATGCCAGTGCAGGAGATCTAAGAGTCGAGGGTTCAATCCCTGGGTCGGGAAGATCCCCTGGAGGAGGGCATGGCAACCCATGCCAGTATACTTGCCTGAAGAGGAGGAGCCTGGCGGGCCACAGTCCATAGGGTTGCAAAGAGTTGAATACGACTGAAGCTACTTAGCATGCCCAATTCCCATATAAAGGAATATATAGTTTCTAAACTTGGTCATCCCAAGTGCTGAAATTTAATTTTATTAGCTCTGCCTCCTACTAACTGCTGCTTTTAAGCAAGTCACTTCATTCACCTGATCTTCATTTTCCTACAAAACCAATAACATTGAAATGAGTTCCTGTAAGGCATGAAATATTGGGAGATTACTTTGGTTGTCTGGGATAAATGATGCATGTAGTATGTCATCTCTCAAGGTCTCTTTCCCTCCTTTAGACCCTTCTGTCCCCTTTGGACCTTTACAGACTGAAGAAGACTCATTCTATCAGCCCTTCCTAAAACCAGAGACTTTTCATTTTGTTTTATTTTTCTCTGGGCCTTTTCTACTTCCCTCATGTCATTTGTGTTTAGACAAGTAGACCTGATGTGCCGTATCACAAGTATGAAAGTACTGTGACTTGTACAAAATGAAGTCAGTGTAAAAGAAACCCTTTATGCTGAGTTTCCAATAAACTTTCTAATGATGATCAACATTTTTTTACCTTTCAATCTCTCTGTCTTTCTGTGTTTTTCTCTTACATCTCATAGGACCAGTGTCTTAAGGAAACAGTTTTCTGTTATTTCAGGTTCTTTTTTTGAATCGTAGTAGAACACTCATGATCCCCTGATAAAATCATTTTCCACTGAATATGTTTTCTTACCCTTAGTCACATTAAAACTCCTGCCACTTTACTGCCCACGTCCACATCTTCTTTCACTTTATCCCTAATCGACTTGGCATTTTAATCCCTGGAAAAGCTGAATGCCATCTGCAAACTTGGCATTGCATTCTTTCCCAGATCATTTATATGATTGTTAACAAAAACACCATGAAGCTTGCTTTCCATCTAGGAAGTTGCAGAGATTTTGATTTAACTACTTAATCACTGAGTTAATAATAATACCAAGGACCAGCCTCAGAACATTGCCTTTATCCAGAAAACTATTCACTTTTTCTGATTTTTTTCTTATTCCTAAACCAATTATCCATAACAGATGTCTTTCCATGTACTAAAAGAGTTTTATGACTTATGAATTAGATTACAAATCCAAATTGGATTTAAGAACCCCTTTCCCTGGATCAGGAAGATCCCCTGGAGAAGGAAATGGCAACCCACTCCAGTGTTCTTGCCTGGAGAATCCCATGGACAGAGGAGCCTAGTGGGCTACAGTCCATGGGGTCACAAAGAGTCGGACACGACTGAGCGACTTCACTTTCACTTTCACTTTACCAACTAAGTGACTTCCCTGGTGGCTTAGATGGTAAAGTGTCTGCCTACAATGTGGGAGACCCAGGTTCAGTCCCTGGGTCCAGAAGATCTCCTGGAGAAGGAAATGGCAACCCACTCCAGTATTCTTGCCTGCAAAATCCCATGGACGGAGGAACCTGGTAGACTACAGTCCATGGGGTCACAAAGAGTCGGACACGACTGAGCGACTTCACTTTCTTTTCTTTCTTTACCACCTATTTTACTTCTCATTTATGTCTTTGTTCCAGAACATCTGTATGAGATGTCTGTCCTGTTCCACTTTCTGTCACGTAATTAAATCCTGTTTCTTAACATGAGTGTTGTTTGCCAGCTGGCTTCTAAGTTCCTAGGCCTAATCAATCAGATGCTCCCTTGAGTTGCCTGATGAGTGTTGTGCAGTAGCTGTTGGTTTGCCGTGTACCAGGAAGACAGCAAATCTTGACATCTCATTACTGCGGCTGCTTCCCAAATGATCTGGAGCCCTGGTTGCCTCCCTCCCATCTCTTCTGCGTCCCAGACAATGTGGCCTCTCAGATTGTAGGCACATCTGATCATGTCACCTCTGCTTAAAAGCTTTGGCAGTGTCTTGGGAGATAGTTGTGAAAACTTGAATATAGACTCAGAAAAGACACTTAATATTCAAGTTTTCCCAACTGTCTCCCAAGACACTGCCAAAGACTGTAAGCAGAGAGGTGACACAATCAGATGTGCTTAAGATCTGAGAAGCAACGTTGTCTCAGAGACCCTGGTTCAGTTCTTGGGTCGGGAAGATCCCCTGGAGAAAGGATAGGCTATCCACTCAAGTATTTTTGGGCTTCTCTTGTGGCTCAGACCATAAAGAATCTGCCTGCAATGAAGGAGACCAGAGTTCCTGGGTTGGAAAGATCCCCTGGAGAAGGAAATGGCAATACACTCCAGTATTCTTGCCTAGAGAATCCCCATGGACAGAGGTGGGCTACAGTCCATGAGGTTGCAAAGAGACAGATACAACCGAGCGACGAAGCACAGAGATGCTTTAAATTATTATTAATTATTAAATACTGATTGTTATTTAAAAAGTTGTTACCCTAGGATAGGCAAATCTATTTAAAAAAAAAAAAAAAGTAAATTAGATGTGACCAGAGACTGTGGAGTTGGGAAGGGGTAGGGGATGGACAGTTACTGCTTAATGGCAGCAGTGTTTCTATTTTGGATGATGAAAACATTTTGGAAATAGTGATTTTGGTTGCACAACACTGAATACACTCAATGCCACTAATTGTACACTTGAAAATGGTTAAGATGACAAATTTTGTTATGTATATATATTTTGCCACAGGGGGAAAAAAAAAAGGTTTTTAAGCCATTACCAGTTAGAGATATTACTTAAAACTTTGCAAGAAAAATAACATGATATTTGGGATTTGTCTTAAAACACTTAAACAGAATTCTCTGGTGGTCCAGTGGTCAAGACTCCAAACTTCCACTGCAGAGAGCGTGGGTTCAATCCCTGACCTGGGAACTAAGATCCCACCTGCTGCACTGCACAGACAAAATATTAAGAACAAACCAAGGGCACGCAAACAGTAGTCCCAACAACAGTCAAGGTGATAAATGACAAAAGTTGGCCAAATGTTAGTTACCGAAGATAGAATTTTCCATAATAAAAATTTTTTTTTTTAATTTTATATACAAAATTTTTAAAAAGGTCTTTTGGAGGCTAGCTCTTACATCCTGAAGTCTAAAGTCCTTTGATGGCCTTCCCTTTTTCAAGGAGCCTCAACTCTTGCTGCTCAGCCTGGCTGCCCTGCCCCCAGGCAGCTAGGCACTGCAGAGCTCTGTGCGCAGGCAACCACTGTGCTCTCTACTTCTTGTGTGGCAAATTCCTCCTCATTCTTTAAGGCTCAGCTGCATCCTGGAGCCTTCCCAGGCTCCTGCAGGCAAAGAGAACTCCTCCTTCGGGTTCCCACAGCGCCTTGTCTGCACCCCTGTGACTGCTTGCTTATACCACGTATTATCATCTTTTATTCATGCTTCTGTTCTCTGCTAACCTGCAAGCTTCATGAAAATAGAGAAAACTTACTTTTCACTGTACATCTTCCTGAGCTATGTGAAGCTTTCATTGCTGTTGTTTTAGTTGTGTGCACTAAATATTTTTAAAGGAAAAGATTGAAAGGTGGGGATGTGAATATTCATTATAAATCTTAAAAGTTGAAAGGGTCCTTAGCGATTACCCATAGGAATATTGGTCTCTTTCTAGACTGTGCTTTCTCTACTTGGCAACTACTGATGCGTTTTTACATTTCCAGTACCTACCACTGGGTATTCAGTGCATTGTTGCTGAATTTACTCACAGATCACATCCTTTCTTTCTACAGATGGCAGAAAGCCAACTCTCTAGCTTGGGGTGTGTGGACACACACTTTTTAGAAGAAACGGTGAATTCTCAGACATGGTTTGTCAGGGCAGCAAATAAACACCTGAAGGGCTGTCACTGGGCCAGAGGAGTTGGCTCAGTGGGTGGCTGCGCCGGGAGCGAGGCACGTCTGCAGTACACTTGCTGCCAGGGGGTGGCGGCAGGCACTCACAGACTCTCCAAGATGGGCAGGCCTGATTCACCCTTTGAGTGTAGGGTGGGAGATGGCCTCTTCTACTATTCCTAGTTTATTTTCTAACTTCTTGATGCCTTGAGATGCTTGGCCAAAAGAATAGGGCCCAGGTTAGAGACAGTAAAGCCAGAAACTAAGCGTCTTGTTAGAGGTGAATGTCCAGATCAGTGCCAGGCACTCCTAGGCACACTGTTTGCTTTAGTCACTCAGTCGTGTCCTGCTCTTTTGCGACCCCATGGACTGTAGTGCACCTGGCTCCTCTGCCCAGGGATATTCCAGGCAAGAACACGGGAGTGGGCTGCCATTTCCTTCTCCAGGGGATCTTCCCGACCCAGAGATCGAACCCGTGTCCTCTGCAATGACAGGCAGATTCTTTACCACTGAGCCACCTGGGAAGCCCCTCGGTACTTCGTTAGTGCTCTCATCTTCTAGCTTGAAGTTTTGATCTCTGTAAGAACTTTAGGCACCCTGGGGGGATTTACACTCCAGACTGTTTTTAGGTCCTTTAGTTCCAGTGTGGATGGAAACGGAGAACAGATTTTCATGTGGGGAAGAAGAGGGAAGAAAGAACATGACACCCTGGGATGTGCACATGCGAGAAGAAAGGAGGAAAGGGCTGGACCTGTAGAGACACAGTCCACTCAGTCCTGAGGCGGCCTGTTCTGGCTTTCTGCATCTCTCCAGCCAACACCATCACTCCTAACATCTCCAGTGAAGAAGCAAGCCCTGATTGTGAATAAGGAGGAGTTGGAAGGAGTTGGAAATCTATAGATAGGACGATTCTATTTGTACAGGCCTTAACTCAGAGCATATAATACGACAAAAGAACATAATAAATATTTAAAATCCAAGATGATGAAAAATCCAGGTTTGTATTCATATTCCTTGCTTTGAAGTATTGCTCTATAATCTAGTGGTCTGAGGCTGGAGTTGGGGAGTGATTACACAGGTTATTGGATAACTGAGTTTGAAAGGTAATATCAGATGATGAGGCCATGAGCCAAATATCATGAGTAGATGATAAATGAGACACAAGTTCAGAAGAGAAAGAATCCTGTTGGCTGTGGTGAGACAGCAATAATCCCTGGTGTGTGAATGTTTGATGCATTTTGCCAATAGTCAATCCTAAAAGAAATCAACCCTGAATATTCACTGGAAGTACTGATGCTGAAGCTGAAGCTCCAATACTTTGGCCAACTGATGTGAAGAGCTGACTCATTGGAAAAGACCCTGATGTTGGGAAAGAGTGAGGGCAGGAGGAAAAGGGGGCAACAGAGGATGAGATGGTTGGATAGCATCATCAACTCAATGGACATGAGTTTGAGCAAACTCCAGGAGATAGTGAAGGACAGGGAAGCCTGGCTTGTTGCAGTCCATGAGGTCTCAAAGAGTCGGCCAGGACAGAGCGACTGAACAACAACAACTTTATATTTGCATAATATTTCAGAGTTTCCAAAACACTTTCATGTCATTTATTTTCATCTGGCTTCATTAAATCTTCACAACAGCCTGGTATTATTAAATGAGGTAAAGTACATAGACTATTGGGGGCTTCTTAGAACAGTGGTTAGTATGTAGTGAATGTTTACTACTATTATGAAAATCATTATTAGCTCTATTTTATACTTGACAAATCTGAGGCTCAGAGAGGCTGTTACTTGCCCAAAGTCACACAGCTGAGAAGTGGTAGAACTAGGCCTGAACTCAAACTCCTGTTTCTAGACCTTTCTCCATTTTCCCATGCGCAAAGAAGGAGTATTTAAGCTGGGCTTGCCAAAGTTGGGCCAAGTTTTGAGGTGGCCTTAGCGGAATCATCTCTGATGAGGTCTCCTTAGCCTCATGAGCCCTAGTTGGCCGGTGGATGGGAATTCCTGAGAGTGTTCTGTGCCTTGAGTAAGAAGAGTTAAATCTAGAAGCCTCTACTCATTTTAGCAGTGAGGGGAGATGCTTCATTGCTTCGTCCCTCAAGGAAGCTGCAGGCCATTAAACTCACATAGATCCTCAGCTGGCAGGCTTGTTAAGAAAATGTGACAATAGGGGGAAATTGACAACCTAGGAACCATAGATATTTTTAGTCTGTGCTTCAAGGAGGTAGGTCTTGGTTTCTGTTTAGATTGAGCACAAGGGAGTGAAGTGGATTGATTTGACAAGACTGGCAGTCAGAAAGTCCTTACTGAGACCCTTCTCTTTGCTCAACTTAAGCAAGGGACTGAGGGGAGTAATTAAGGGAGGTGAAGTAACTTTCCCAGATGCTCAAACACTGTGGAGCGTGGTATAATCTTTTTCTTGGGTGGGAGGCAGTGTGCTGACATCAGTAAAATTTCTGTCTATTCCCTGCACCAGCACTTCTGCAGTAAATTATCCTTCTAATGTATAATGGGGTGACTGCAGTTACCAATACTGTATCATATTCTTGAAATTTGCTAAGAGAGTAGATCTGAAGTGTTTTCAGTGCACGCTCACGGACACACACACACACAGGGTGATACTGTGAGGTGATGAGTGTGGCAGTTAACCCGATTGTGATTATCCCATTTCACAAAGCACACATATATCAAGTCATCACAGTGAACACTGAAAATATTACAATTTTGTCAATTATTCCTTAGTAAAGCTGGAAAAAATAATCTTATGAGTATAGTTTTAATTGTCAGCCATTGTAGCTCTGTTTGTAATAGCAAAAACAGTCCAAACACTGGAAATGGAATTCAACTATTACAAAGAAAGAAATCTTATCAATATGTGCTGAAAGCATATCACTAAGATTTGTTGTTTTTTTTTAATTGAAGTAGAACTGACTTGCAATATTAATTTCATGCATGCAACATATTAATTCAGTATTTTTTTCAATTATACTCTCTACAAAGTTATTATAAGGTAGTAAATGAAAAGATATCCCACATTCATGGATTGGAAGAATTAATGTTTTAAAATATATATGCTACCCTAAAGGACTGATATATTTTTAAGTGCAATAAAAAAATTACGGGGCAACAAAGAAGAATGTATATAGCATGATGCCATGTGTATGTTCGAAGCATCAGATCAGATCAGATCAGATCAGTCGCTCAGTCGTGTCCGACTCTTTGCGACCCCATGAACTGCAGCACGCCAGGCCTCCCTATCCATCACCAGCTCTCGGAGGTCACCCAGACTCACATTCATCAAGTCAGTGATGCCATCCAGCCATCTCATCCTCTGTCGTCCCCTTCTCCTCCTGCCCTCAATCCCTCCCAGCATCAGAGTCTTCTCCAATGAGTCAACTCTTCGCATGAGGTGGCCAAAATACTGGAGTTTCAGCTTTAGCATCATTCCTTCCAAAGAAATCCCAGGTCTGATCTCCTTCAGAATGGACCGGTTGGATCTCCTTGCAGTCCAATGTTCGAAGCATACATGAAGGCAAATATATGCATACATTTTCCCCACACTGGAAGGATATACTTGCAAGGGGTAATGAGGAGTATGTGTGATAAGAGGAATGGGAGGGGAAAAAGGTGTTTTTCATCTTATACTTTTTTTTTTTTAGTTTTTTTTTTTTTTTTGCATTATTTTATTTTATTTTTTAACTTTACAATATTGTATTGGTTTTGCCATATATCAACATGAATCTGCCACAGGTATACACGTGTTTCCCATCCTGAACCCTCCTCCCTCCTCCCTCCCCGTACCATCATCTTATACTTTTAAGTTCTTTTGAAAATAGAGTTTTTGGTTTAGCCATCTGACATACTTTTTTTTTTTCTCATTTAAGCCACTTGCCAGAAGTCACAGAACCAAAAAAGTGTACAGCTAGGATTCCCACCCAAACTGTGATTCTAGGCCCTCTGGATCCAGAGCCCTGTGATCCAGAACCCTCTGGATCCTAGCACACTGCTTCCTAATAGTGCTCTCTTAGGATCAGGAAGTAATTCTGTCACTTGTTTGTAAATTACAAAAAATTTTCCATGAAGACACCTGGGGGACTGTGCTCATCCTCAAGAAGGCTCTGTTGCCTGCCACCTTGGCTGCCACCGGTGCCTACTCCATTGCCTGCCACCTTGGCTCCTGTTCTGTAGGATGTGGCACAGCCAAGAGAGGTCAGTGACCTGGAGCCAGGAAACACAAACCGAGATTTCCAACAGGGCAAATTACCTTCAGGAAAAGACATTAAGATAATTGGAGAGGTGGGGGTGGGGAGAAGGCATGAAAACAGGGTCATTAGCCAACTTGGTCAACGGGCAGGTGCAGGAAGTGGCAGATAAACACAGCCAGAATCTATAATTATACCTTCAATATCAGTGTTCAAAACCCACAAAATAAATGAGTGAATTTAAAAACTTGGCAGCATCTAAGTACCTAGATATAAACCACTAGTGTTAGGCTTAGCTCCTGTGAACTTCTCTGTGATTTCGAGCATATTATTTAGCTGCTCTGGCTTTCTTTCCCCATTAGTCAAATGGACAGCACAGTCTATCCTGGCCACTTCACAGAGTTGTAAGGAACAAATAAGGCAAGAGATGTGCTTTGAAAATGCAAGACGTCATACCAAACAAGAGGTTATTGTCTATGCCTCTGGGACATACCTCATAGATGGAGACCTCTTTTCTCATTAAACTTTTCTTTAAATTGGATCTCAAATTCTGTGACAGATTTTTTTCAAGTTGTTTCCATTAAAAAGTACTGATTTTTAAAAACTAATAACTTAAAACTGCCACACACAAAACAAATGGTCCACAAAACATTTATTCTCCTTTCCTGCCAAAGGGCTTACGATGCATTGTTATCATTAACCAGTCTTTTACTATTAAACTGAAATGACCAACTGAGACAAGCGGTTCTGAGACCGTTCTTCCACTGGTTAAGACTGGGGTGGCAGGTATTTAGAGATGGGAAACTGGGAGGAAGCATCAGGAGAGCATTGCTGGTAGCAAGGTAGACACAGCTCACCAACACAAGCGAGGAATCCCATGGGATCATTTTTTATTCCAGTTACTTCTCTTTAGACTCGTGGACAAAGACCTACAGAGTCCACAAGATGCCCAGAGCAGTGATAGAGCAGTGCGTAGGCTATTACTTAAACCTACAAATAAGATGGAACCATGAAAGGGACTGGATATGCTACACGCCCTTTGCCTGAGGGGCTTGCTGAGCTACGAATGTTGAGCGGGACTCTGGAAGCAAGCTGATGAAGCCCAGTAAGGAACTGGGGCAGAGGTAGGGAGATGAACTTCGGTGATCCAGTTCTAGGATGGCTGAGTGCCTCTGAGGAGCAATTTGAGGGTAGCCAGGGACTTGGACAGGACAAATGACAACTTCCTGGAACAGACTGTTCCAGGACCAGAGAGGAAAGGAAATAGCCTGGCCCCATCCTGGGCAGTTCACAGGAACTGGGGCAGGAAGTATTTGAAATGGAACAAGCGCTCACAACTTCACCCACTTTCTCAGTGGAAGAAGGAAAATGGACAAGAAACTTGTGACGCAGCATGCATGTCAAGTCAGTCTTCGTAATGGTGGGAATGAAGATGGCAAGAATGAACGAGCAGAGGGAGATAGTGCTGTGCAGGGCCGACAACTGTGGGCTCAAACTAGCGCGTGATTATTGCTTCTGTCACTCACTTGCTGTATGACCTTGAATACGCCAGTTTTTCCTCTGAGTCTCAGTTTCCTCATCTCAAAAACGAATGCCCTTCTTCCCATCTCAAAAGTAGTTATGAGAGTTAAATGAGATGTTCTTGAAAGCAACTAACATATAATTCCTAGAATATGATTCCTAGTAAATGTTAGTTTATCCCTTTGTTTCGGAGAGGGACTTTAGAAAAGCTCTAGTGAGACATGCTGATTTTGAAATTTCAAGCACTGGGAAAGCAAGGCCAACCTAGGTACAGGGTGGAAAGGCCCTTTTGACAGATGGAGAAGCAGCCTAAAAAGGCAGATAAGAAACTCTCATGAGAGGAAGGGTAGGTGAAGGGCAAAGGAGCACTGGCTATAAATACAAGCACAAACTCAGTCCTCTTACCAGCAGCTGTACTGTGAGGTTCCTCTGGCTTGTGACAAAATGGGAAGACAATAAGTACAGTTTATCTAGGCTTAACTCATTCCCTTGACTGTTCAGAAACACAGGAGAGGTTTTGTGTTCAATTATAGTAGTTTTCCGAAACCTCTGCCCCTGCTGCTGCGCCCCGCCCCGCCAACTATTTTTCTGGTATAATTAACTCTGCTTCATTCATTGACTGTCCTTTCCTCCTTGTTTTATTGGTTATATTTGCTTTTTAAATTATCAATTGCCTCAAATCCTTTCTGGAAATATGGGTGTGAATGGGGTAAAATAGTTTTAGTTTCTTCAGAAACTAAAATTCCAAGGGTGGAAACCAACTAGAAAACCAGAGTAAAACGCAGGATGGGGAAAAAGATAAGGAGACTACAGTGAGGCATAAACTGACCTGGTTTTTACCAGGAGTCTCATCAGGGAAATCCTACTCCTGGACTTCTCTTGTAGCCAAAACATGACAGCAACTGTTTTCATAGAAGCGCACAGCCTGAGAGTGAGAGGCCTTTTGGTTTATTTTAGAGACGAAAGGCCGCGGTTTGCTTGGAGGCGCTCTCATGGTGATCTGGTAGCAGACCAAGGTCTAACACTGAGCCGAGTCTCTTGACTCTCATTCTGGGATTCTGTGTGCCGTGGTCCTCCTTATCTTTGTGAGAGTGAATTTCTGATGATAAACACCTGTACAAAACTAATAGGTGTGGGTTGTTTTTTTTTTCTCCTTTTTTTCCAGGGCCAAGTGCTTTCGGGGCAAAAAAGTCCTTGGAGATTATGATATCAAAGTGGAACAGGTAACCACCCTGGAGCCCAGGATTGCATCTGCATCATCGTGGGGCCCTCTTCACACTCTGGAGTGAACCATCTGGTGCTGCCAAACGAAAAGATCAGGGTCTATCACTAGCCTCTGGGCTCTCTACCTCCTCCCCCTACCCTTTCCAGGATTTCTCTCTCTATGAGACCTGGTCTTGAAGTCTGCATCTTTCAACTCCCCTGACTTCTCTTCTATGGCTCTGGGGTCTCTAGGGAGGCAAGCAGTGTAGCTCTTAGGGCCTCTGGAGGTGCAAGGTCCTCGGGCTGAGGAACACTGTAGAGGAACGTCTTCCGAGGACATGGCCACACCTCCACTGTGGTGGCAAGGTCTTGCTTGGTAGATACATGTCTGCCACTCAGGTGTGCAGCCTCCAGTGAGGCCTCCTCTGTGCCCAAGGCTGCACTTCAGAGAGAACTGAACAAAGAACACCTCCTGGTTTTAATGCAGTGAAGTCCTGAAAGGCTCATTTTTTTATCTTCCCGTACCCTTTGCTTCATGATAAGTAGAGATTGGGTCCATTTGAGTCGGGGGAAGGGGGGATGTCCAGTTTACACAGCACATGTATTTTCTATGTAACGATAGAAGCTGCTCATCATTCCTTACACAGTGTGCTGGGATTTACAGATTTACTCTTTCTATCCATTGCTGCATTCACTTCTTAAAATAACTTGTTAGGCAAGGTTGATAAAAATTATTTCCATCTTATTGATGGGAGAAACTGTCCACCCAGAGAGAATAATTAACTTGCCTGAACATCTTATGCATCTCACTGGGCCAGGGCAGCACCGAAACCTGATTTCCTAAATGAAAACTTGGTGCTTTTATGTTGAGACTGAGAAAGGGCATATTTGCCTCAGTTTGCATTCCTGCTCTGCAGAAAGGCAGCACAAAAGATGCTGGGTGGGGAGTCGGAAGCCCTAAGTTTTGCTCCTGTCTCAGCCAACAGTAAGCTTTGTTTGTCCAGAAAAGTCACTTAACTGCTCCTTTGGTAAATAAGGATAATTATTTCTGTTCCTCCTGCCTCATAGAATGGCTATGAGAGTAGATGGGATCAGTTTGGGAAAATACTTTGCAAACTGTAAATACATGTTTGGTGGAAAAGATACTGCTACTGCTGCTGCTTTGTGGGGGGCGCCTCAGAGTCAGGACTGTAGGGCTCCCTCCCCTACTGCTGATTTTATTTAGTTATGTTCTATCACAGTAAGAAACACATAAGGTGAAATCCACGCTCTTAATCCCCTCCTGTTATTTTCCAGGCGGAATTTTCAGAGCTCAACCTGGTGGCCCATGCGGATGGTACCTATGCCGTGGATATGCAGGTGCTCCGGAATGGCACAAAAGTGGTCCGGTAAGGTCCTTTCTGTCTTCTGGGTCACTGCCACCGTCTCGGGCATGCCATGTCTAGTGTACTGACCTTGATGACATGTGCTCTGTGGCGGTGGTGGAAGGAGGCAGAGGAAGCTGGCTCTGGCCCTTAGAGGTGTCTTAGTTCCGTGGTAAAGGAAGCTCCGTGGACGCAGAACTCACTTTGTGGTCACTGGATGATTCCTGTCAGAGGTGTTGAAGGACTCCAGCCCCACTTCAGCCAGTGCAGCTCTGGACTTTTATCTCTCAGTGTATTTCCCCTGGAAAACACGATTCCATTGCTTTAAAAGAAAAGGGCCTGGCGGGGGGAGGGGGCGGGCGGGTGGGAGGGGGGCGGAGTTTAAAAGTCTCTGCTCTGGTCCAGCCTCCCATTTTACATGGATTTGCTTCCATTCACTCAGTGAGTTGGCAGCAGAGCCCTGTGCACCATGTGAATTCTCTTAACACCCTTCCCAATGTTCTGCTATATTCCAAATTTCTGGGAACTCCTAAGTCTTGATAGGAAAGCCTGGGTCAGAGGAACATTGACTGTGAGTGGGAGAAAATTTGTAATTACAAAGCACTCCCACTGCAGGTGAGGTGCTAGGTGACATGTAGACGTCATCAATTGTAATACAACAATTCTGTGTGGGAGGTGATGCAGATACAGATGAGGGAGCATGGTTTCCACATTGTTATTCTTTCCCAGGACTCAGCGTGGCCTCAGGGTTCCAGGCATTAGGGTCTTGCTCCAGGAAGAGTCCTCACTTCACCCTTTTCCCTTTTTCAACCTGCACTGCCCTGACCCCGAGGCCACCAGCATCCAATCGGACCTGGTCTGTGACAGGGAAGGCAGAACTCAGGTGTCCGGAGCCAAATGTCAGGGAGTGTGAGCTCATCCATCCTGGAGACTGAGGAGGACAGAAAAGAGCTGCCCACCCATGGTCAGAGAGCACTCAAGAAGCTTCTTCTAGAGCCAATGGTGGGCTCCCCCAGCTGCAAGTGGAGTAGGTCATGGGGATCCGTGACACAAATGGGTGGCAACAAGCGGGCCCGTATCAGTGTGCTGGGAGGGATCTGGAAAAATCAAGGCAGGCCTTTCCCATCACCAGTGTGGGGACCCAGCGCTGACTGCAAGCCTGGAGCTCAGTTTCAGTAACTGGGATATAAGGTTTGGTCTCAGGCATATAGACGGAGCCAGTTTCCCAGAACTCGGGCGCAAGGATGTTGGCACACATTTCATCTGACTTGATGCTCACTCTCCTGAGTGACTGAGGAGGGGTCCTCCCACCTCTACTTTGAAAGACTGATCTCTGAGCCCAGGTGGGGCTGGAGCAGTAGGTGGGAATTGGATGGGTCCCAGGGCAGAGAACCAGGTCCATCACTGCACATGTGTGAAGTGGTTCCAGGCCGAGGTCTGGAACCTTGAGGGGAGATGCTGCCACAGAACCGACTGTCTGGGAAGGTGAGGTTCCTCAGGAGTCAGGGCATGAAGTCAGGGCCCTGGTCCTCTGCTGTCTGGAGGTGAAACACAGGGAGCCTTCCTGTGCCTGGGAACACACTGTACTCTCAGCTTCCTGTAGCCAGTTGCTCAACCTCAGCTCTGTGGAAACATTCGCGCCCCTCCCTAAATCTGCTTTGGAGGAATAAAACTGGGGTGTCTGGCATCTGTTCTCAGCCAACCTGGACCCTGGCTCACCTGGGGAGCTGCTGAGGGCATGGCATCTTTAAAGAGCAGCTTGAGGAGTCAGAGCAGGACACTGAGGTCAGGGATCTTTGGAGCAGGGCAGTGAAGTCAGCCAAGTGGTATCTTCAGAGTCTGCTGGGACCCCATCTGGGTGCCAACTCCAGAGCCACAGGAGCTTCCACTCTCATCCACAGGGACATGGAAAATTCTTGTTAACTTAAGGTGTAGCAGTCTAAAAGTGTTTCTTCCCCCTCCCTTAGGGCTTCTGCCCCTTAGAAAAAGACAGTGCTTAAACCAGAGGAATTGTTCAGTCACTAAGTCATGTCCGACTCTTAGCGACCCCATGGACTGTAAGGCTCACCTGTCCTTCACCATTTCCTGGAGTTTGCTCATGTCCTTTGAGTCAGTGATGGCATCCAACCATTTCATCCTCTGTCACCCTCTCTTCCTCCCACCCTCAATCTTTCTCAGCATCAGGGTCTTTTCCAGAGGAAAAGAATTTCAGAAATCTATTCAAATCTCCTTTGAGAAGTGCCTATATAATACAGCATTTCCTAGCCCATAAGAAAACAGTCATGACAAAATGAGGGTCTTGGCTCAGGGAACCCCTTCCCTGTCTTGGGCTTTGGAGTTGGGAGACAAGAGGATACGTGACCTGAGGTGCTGGTTGGTGGCAGACTTGCTTCTACATTCTTTCCAGGTCCTTCCGGCCAGACTTTGTGCTCATCCGGCAGCATGCGTTCGGCATGGCAGAGAATGAGGACTTCCGCCACCTGATCATTGGCATGCAGTATGCAGGCCTCCCCAGCATCAACTCCCTGGAGTCCATTTACAACTTCTGTGACAAGCCGTGGGTGGTGAGTGAGTCCCTCTTCCCTCAGGTAAAAGGGCAGCATCCTGATCCTCTGTCTCCGGGTCCCTAGAAGGACCTCTGTGGGTCCAGACGCCATGAGGGGCCAGCTGAGAAGATGTGGGAGGAGCTTCAGCTGGGGCACGGGGTGGGGCAGGCTCTCACAGTAGGACTTTGTTGTCAAGGGCTGGGCTGCCTCTGCTGCAGAAAGGACCTTTGGCCTCACAGCAGAGTCACACAAAGAGTCTGTAAAGGAGCCCTTCCAGGTCTGCAGCCATCAGATACAGCAATAAAAACACCTACTTCTTGCCTCTGAAAGATCTAACCATTGGAAAGGCCTGAGGCCAGTGGGGACCAAGGGGATGGTGCACCGCAGAGGGATGTCAGTGTCAGAGTCCTACCAAGTGTCTCAGCAACCTTAAAATGAGATTCATCCACACACGTACCAAATCAGACACTTTTATGCTCTGGAAGTACCCTGTGAGATAATCGACTCTCATTCCTTCATGGCAGAAATGTGACCATTTTCAGAAGGAAGGTAAGGAGTATAAGACCACTTAACGATGTGATGCCAGCTTCGGAGATTTTCCTACATGAACTTCATTTAATCCTTATAATAACTTTACAAGGAAGGTGTTATTGTCATTATTATCACTTTTTACAGAGAAATGAGACCCAGAGAGGATTCAGTAACTCACCAAAGTTTCAGGAGCCAGGATTTCTCTGACACCATCCCTCGCATAAGCTGGGTTACCATGTGAGGAAGAAGCTGGTCTGGTGTTCTCTTCCTGGACTAGTCTGGAAATCTTGGAGGCAGTGGAAGCCTTTGAGCAGAGAGCAGAGTGCAGCTGGGAGAGGAAGTGACCTGAGATGGATCTAGGCTGCCCCAGCCTCCCCTCTGACTGCCGAGGGGATCCAGCTCCTAAAACTCTGCTGCTCCAGGCTGCTCCTCTCAGAAGGAAACACCTGCCCCTAGTCATATCCTTCTCTTCTTGTTTTTCAAGGGTTATTTCAGCTCTCACACACTGGCTTGCCAAGGGTCATGGCACTGGTGGCTGATTGTGGAGTTCCCAGACCCCAAGCTTCTCCCACTCAGGGAGCTGGAGCAGGGGTGTTTGTTTTTTTTTTTTTTTAACCAAAAGGACCCATCACCTCTGCTCTTACTCCTGAACTCAGTCTTCCCATTTCCTTGGGAGCCAGGGAGACCTGACAGTGTGAGAGGAAGACCAGTGAGTGAGGAGTCGAAAGATCTGGGAGCTGCTGCAGCGGCCCCTTGTTCAGCCTTTCCCTCTGTCAGGCCTGAGGACTTGGAGTCCGAGAGTTCTGCAGAAACCAGCTGCGGGAGTTATGTGATTTGAATGGGTTGCTGGTCACAGGAGAGCGCGTATGAGGCCTTCAACAAGTTTCCCCTTAGTCACACAGCCTTGCGTGCTGCACTCATGCCCTAGCCCTTTCCTCCCTCACCCCTTCAGTACGTGCTAGAATTTGGCTCCCTCATAGCCTCACAGGGTGGTTCTGCTAGTATCAGCTTTTCTTCTGGGCAATCTCACTAATCAGCCTCCTGACTAAACCACTCTGTGCCCTGGTTTCTTTGTCTGTAAACTAGGAGTCGAGGCTCCCCCAGTGGCTCAGTGATAAAAGAATCCGCCTGCCAATGCAGGAGATGCAGGTTCCATCCCTGGGTTGGGAAGATCCCCTGAGAAGGAAATGGCAACCCACTCCAGTAGCCTTGCCTGGAAAATCCCGTGGACAGAGGTGGGTTACAGCCCATGGGCGGATGGCGGTCACAAAGAGTCAGACACGACTGAGCGTGAGTGTGAAACAAGGAGTAATCACAGGACCTGCCACCAGTCTGCCAGCCTGGTGTTATAGCCCCAGTGTTGGGGATCTGAAAGAAACTTATTCCATGCTGCATGTTCCAGAACTGTGCCGGCAGCCAGGGAGGGGCGGGTCAGAGAGCCTGGGCTGGGGCTTTGCCCCTCCTGGGATCTGGGATCTGGTGAGGGTTCACATTCTCACCCGTTCACAGTTCCAGCACATTGCCGTTGGCATCACAGGGGAACAGCAGGGCTCCCTGGCCACACACCAAGTTCTCCCTTCATTTTCACTAAGCAGCTGCCACACTAATGGCATTTTATATATTGTTCTTTGCCTGTTCATGGGGATGAACAAATCTGGTGACTGTGAAGGGGGCTTCCCTCTGAGGCAATGACTTTGGTGTGTGTTTTCTAAATTTCTCTACTGTGGCTGCTCCTGGCATGAGGAGAAGCCTCAGCCATGTTGTGAAGGCTCTACCTTGTCTCTGAGCACATCGGCTATTTCATAGATTGCCCAGGGCAGGCACACGGGGAGTTTGGAAGCAGAAGTAAGACCTATCAGTGAAAGTAGCATTCCAGGGAGAGCAACAGTGTTGCCTGCCATATTGCTGCAGATTTATCTGAAAATCCTGTCACTCTGTGTGGGGTTTTTTTAGAGGCAAATGCACAAGAGTTGAATTGAAGCATTTTATTTCCAGGAGGGATAAGGGTAACATATTAAATTCAGAACGATCTTGAAATCCCATTTCATCTGAGAAATCTTTCCTGATACATTGGATAAATGGTTATGCTGAGCATTATCTTCCTATTCATTGCCAATACCACCCCCAGCTCCAAGTGCATTCTTTTGTCTATGTGGAGAGGAAATAATCCTTATCAGATATTACTTTTGTTTAGTTGATGACTGTGTGCTTGTGACTGAGGCTGAGCTTCCAATGAGGCAGGGGTTAGATGCCAAGCCTAGTGCTCTGAGCAGAAGGGACTACAGAAGGTGGAGGAGGGTAGCATGAGCTCCCGGGGAACCAGCTTAGTGCATGGGAACTAGCTGCCATCTTAGTCTTGACTGTGCCAGGACTCTGGGAGCCCGCCGGGGGCCTTCTTGGCATCAGCGTGGTGTCTGTGTAACTCTCCCACATGCTGGGAAGATAGAGCCCCACATGTCTTGGTGCTGTGCCAGGGCGTGGGCTGCAGCAGGACAGAGGTTGTAAGGCAGAGCTGGCATCAGCTGGCTGGGGAGGCTGGAAGGCCTTGGGAGCTCAGGGAGGTATCCAGACACCGAACAGGAGTCCAGTCATTCCAAGTGGCCAGCCAGGACCTAAAGGTGAGGTAGTGGAGGGAATTGGAGAATGCAGGAAAGGTCTGAGGGGTGGTCTTGACAGTCAGAGAATGTGGAAGAACCAGAGAACACCAGCAGGGACGGCCGGGTACAGTGAAGAGTGCACTGCGCAGGGTGGGACCCGGGCCCTGTCCCAGCACAGCCCCGACTCCAGGCATGACATGGGAGCCTGTGCTCCCCTTTGCTTCCCTGGCCTTGGTCTCCTCATTTGTAAGATGAGATGTCTGGTCTACAGACTCTCTGAAGTCTCTTCCAATAATAAAATCTTAGGGCCCTGGGGGTCCATCAGTCATACTTGCAGCCCCGGAGGAGGCCTTGAAGATCTAGAGCCACCAACTGTGTGTCACTGAGGAAAGTGACCCAGAAACTCCAGTGTTTCTCAGCATTTCAAAAATAACAGATTCTATCTCTACTCACAAAAGGATCACAGCCAATGATCACTAAACAGCAGCCTCATCATGGAGTTTAGGAGGAAATATAATGAAAAGATTTTTTTTTTTTTTTGGTGTGGTTAAAAAGTCTGAAGAACTGACCAAATTCAGTTGTCTATTTTATATGGGAAGAAAATGAGGCCTGGAGAGGCGACATCATTTGCCCAAGGACACCTAGCAAGTTCAAGGCAGAACAAGAAGAATCAGAAGACTCTGGTTTTCTAACAACCCAGTTATGGCTTTTATCATCTCCCCATACCAACACACGTGCTAACATCACTGATTGAAAACAGGAACTGGGCTTTTGAAACATGTTCTATCTTTCCCTTCTTTAGTAAACAGAAGGTCGGTTTGATCTGGCAACTCTTCCTTCCAGCAATTCCAGGTATCAGTGGCTTAGAGTGTGAACCCAGTAGCACTAGAGAGAAGATGCTGGATCACTGCTGCTGCCAGTGCTCTGG
Source organism: Tragelaphus eurycerus (assembly GCA_935064755.1). Taxonomy (NCBI): domain Eukaryota; kingdom Metazoa; phylum Chordata; class Mammalia; order Artiodactyla; family Bovidae; genus Tragelaphus; species Tragelaphus eurycerus. The sequence goes on along the minus strand of CAKXYN010000001.1, from coordinate 75,249,010 downwards.
GGTGGGTGTGTGTGGAGGTGGGGAATGAGTGTGAACGGACTGAACTGGAAAGTTTCCTGTGGGAAGAGCATGGTCTCTTTAGAGCCTGAAAGGCAGCTACATGAAGGAGAAAGAAGAGTTACGGGTTAGGACTAAAGGGGTCTGGCTATGAGTCTGGCTCAACTACTTTGTGACCTTGAGTGAGCAACCTCTCTGGGCCTCAGTTTCTCCACTTATAAAGTAGAGGGGTGGGCAGGGGACAGCAGGCACGCTACGTGTTTGCCAAAGGTAGACCCTGACATTTAAGTATGTGTACTTCACCCCTTTTCCCTGGAGCTGTTGGGGCTTCTCATAGGTGAAGGGTCCAGTGAGTTCAGTTCTTAGATGAGCAGTAAGTCCAGAAGACAGGGTCTGTCTTTGCCGCATTCCATGATTTTTTTTCCTTGGCATTCGAATTTCCAAGACTGGGCCCCTTGTTAGCCCATCCAGCTTCATCACTTGCCATCTCTAGAGATGATGGTGGTTAAAGTTATACAGACCCAAATTTCAACCCCAGCTATCCCTTTTTTTGCAGCACTGTGGCTTTAGGCAGTCACCTACCCTTCCTGAGCCTCATATGTAAAATGAAGATGATAAAGACCCTAGCTGATCAGTTCGATATGAGGATTAAATGAAATATCATTAACACTGAGTAGGCACTGAATGATAGTAGCTCACTCTCTCCCTTCCCCAACAGAAGCGTATGTTCCTGGAGAACAGAGGGTGGGACACCTCTTTTATATCCTCAGAGCAGTTTGCACAAAGCCCTCAGTGGAGCAGATGCAGAATAAATATTTGTTCAATGGATTGCCATTTTGTCTGTTCCAGAAGCTGTCTGGGTAAACTGAAACCTTTGCTTCTCTTTTGCAGTTTGCCCAGCTGGTGGCCATCTACAAGACACTGGGAGGAGAAAAGTTCCCGCTCATTGAGCAGACTTACTACCCCAACCACAAAGAAATGGTAGGTGACTGAGAGGGGCCATCAGTCTCTGCTATCTGCACTCTGAGCTTAGCTGTGTGCTGGCTGTGGGCCTCTGAGGTGTGCCTCAGCCTCTCAACCCCAGAGAATCTATTGAGGTTGAACTGCAGACCTGCTTTGTGAGGCCACAGTGTCTGGGTTTTAGCTGACAGGCCTCTGCCTCCGAAACTTGGAGACAGAATAGGAAAGAGCAGAAACAGGGGCGTTTTATCAAAAGCTCAGAGTAACAACCTAGATGGATCAACAGTCAGAAGATCCTTCTGCTTGCAATTCTAGCCACAAGTCACAGATGGTTACACTCCCTCACCACGTGTCAGCATCCCAATCCGAAAGGCGAGTGGGCTTAATGATTCCTGGCCAGGATAGCTAATATAGCATTTGCATGATTTCAGTGAGATTCTTTAAGCAAATAGTCTGTGAGGAGTGTGGAGTGCTCCTCAGATGTAAGCTTTTGTTCCTGATATTATTCACCAGCACTTCCATTCCCTGGGCTTCCTCAAAATTCAGATAAGGGTTTCACTCTGCTTTTCACTCTACCTTCTCTGAGGCCATCCCAGGATGGCAGAAGGAGCAGAACGATGGGTAGATGGTTGGTACGGAGGCTGCCTCTAACATTTATCCCCCTTCTTTTTCTCTGGCCCCACGTTCTCTGCCCCAGGCCTGCGTGGTCAGTGGGTAATCCTACTTAACCCACCAGTGGAGACTCTGCCTTAGCTTTCCAAGTCTTGTGCTCCAGGACAGAGATCTCCAGAAGGAATCTCCATTTGCACCATTTCTGTGGAATCGTCTTCTGGTGTTTTGTGCATGCCCCAGCTTATCAGCAAGCCGTATAGAACCTTGGGGCCTTGGAAAGAACTACCTTCTCCATCTTTGCCAGAGCTTCCCCAAGAGAGGCCCTGGAACTTTTAAGCACTTGTCCCTGATAAATCCTTAAGACCCTCATCAGGACTTTCCCTTTCAGGACAAGTCAGGAAGGCTTGTAGAGCCAGAGGAACCCTCAGGGGCTGTGCTTGTAGATTTCAGGGCATCCAAGAGAGGACTGAGCAGAAGGCTGGGCGAGGAGCTCTCGAAGCTGGCTTTGTCCTGCTGCAGCATCTAGCAGGCTGACCACTTGAACTGTAACACTTGCAAAGTATATTCCTCACCTACCATCCTCTCCCCCAAGGGCCTTTGTGTTCTTTTTCTCCTGTCCTCTAGCCTAAAATTTGCCGTCAAGAGAGGACACCCACCCCCCACCCCCAAGATCTCTGTGAGGCTTCAAAAGCTAAGAGGGAATTTCAACTCTATAAGAGAAAGGCTTTTTTTTTTTTTAAGCTTAAAAAAGATTTTGAAGTAGTAATGAAAACATTAGTAATCTAGTAGAGAAGGACTTTCTAAAGGAGACAGAGAAGAAGCCTTTTGGACAGCAGTTGAGGACATTAAGTATAGTTAACCTGGAGAGACAATACCCAAGTCTATTCTTGCTAACTGGGCCAGGCCCTGTGCCAAGAATGGTATAGAGGGGATTACACTGTAGGCTTCACATTGAATGACTCCTTGTCCCCCTTTGTCACCCCCCTAAACAGATCGAACGTATATCAGAGGATCAGAATGAGTTGAGACAGGAGGAGTAGATGAAACACAGCCAGAGGATGTTGTTCTTTTCATTTCTCCAAATCAGCCTGTTTATGATACTGTCACCCACATTCTGCTCTTATATCTCACAAGGCCACCCCATCCCATATGTATAACAGTCATCATTTCTCCCCTGTCAGATCAGTTACGATAAAAAGAAAACACATCTATCTGGGGAGAAAAGGAATAGTCCTAGCTTTGAAAAAAGAAACTAAGCCAGAATCAGCAACAAATACCAGGTCAACTAGAAGGTTCAGAGGCAGGGATAAAGGGCTGAGGGTGGGAGAGAAAAGTCCTGCTGCTTTCCCTAGCCCTTGGCCCGACGTGTTCTGGACTGGGGTCCTGGACACAAGCTGCTACATGCCCCATCCCTGCCCTCATGCTGGCCACATTGTCCACCTGGTACTTCCCCTTGTCTGGCATCCATGAAGCAGGTGGGGACAGCCAGCACCCCGCCAGGAAGGAAAGGGCTTGGTCTTCGGGACTCTCAAAGGGTTGTGGCGATCCGTCCTAGGGCTGGATGATGTCAACAAACTCCTTCCTGAGGGGCAGGCGTCCCTGGTACCAGCTACAGGTGCCATCAACATGCTTCATGCAGACATAATGCTGGGCCTGGTACCCGTAGAGCTTCCGTTCCAATAGCCAGTCTGTCCAGAGGCACTCGTTGGGAGCCGAGATGGTGCAGGGCACCGCATAGCAGGTGCTGATCTAGAGCCATAGCCACACAACATCCAGGTGAGTAGGGTGTCCTTTTTCTATTCTTGCCTTTCAGACTCCTACATGTTCTTACAGCCTAGCTCAAATGCCCCCTGGTTTATAAGGCCCTTCCAAGTCTCCAAATGTCTCCCTTAGTTCTCCTTCCCCTGTACTCTCCACATACAGTATTGCCTCCCAAAAGGCCTGAAGGCCCTTACTCTACCACTGACCTAAGCAAGTCACTTCACTTCCTATAACATGAATTTCTTCCCCATAAAATGGAAATCTTAACTCTTCATAAATCTGTTTTAAAGACTAAATATCTTAAATAAATTAACCATTACAGGTCCTGACAAAAAGACTAGACTCTTTTTAAGTGGTAGTGTATTATCCCAGTGTGTCTTATATGATGGCTGCCTTCTCAGCCAGAATGCAAGTACACTGAGATCAGGGACTATGGGCCTTGTTGCTTTCCCACCCCCAGCTTTGAACGATCCCTGATCCATCACAAACCTCAAGTATAGTACAGCAAGTGAATAGATCACACACACGGGAAGGAAGGCATACACAAAGGGTGAGGCTGCACAGCCCTTCCTCCACCCGCGAAGACCTTGGAAACGGACAGTCCTTACTTGGCAGCCGCAGTTCAGATGGTAGTGGTGATTCAGACTTTCTCTCTGCAGAAAGGACAGGTTCTCCCAGGGCTCAATGTAGTTGCACAGATGGACAAAGACTTTCCCATCACTGAGGATCTGACCTTAAAGGGGAGGCAGAGGAGAGCCGACATGAGGAGTCTGCTTGTGGAGCTCCAGGAGTTCTTGAGGAGCCCAGAATCACAGCCTCCTCAGTATCTTGTGGTGGAAGTGGTGACATGGGGCTCAGTGAAGGAGCCAGAAAAACCTTTACTGTCTTTGTATCAAAGCCATTACCAGATGATGTTTGTATGAGGGAGAGTTGTAGGGCAAAGGGCTTTCCATTAGCACAGTGCAGACAGAGGGATGTGGGCTTTAAGTCAGAATCTTGGCGGAAATCCCTTCTTTTCTATCATTTACTAGTGTGTGGCCATAAGAAAGCCATGTAACTTCTCAGCTGAAAGATGAGAATAATAAGGTTATTGTCAACATTAAATGAGAGAATGTCTATGAAGTTCCCAGCACAGTTGTGGACCCACAGAAGATGTTTGATACATAGTAGGTCTCTCTTCCTTTTCAACCTTTTCCAACCTTTCTCCTGCTCCAGTGATATCTTGGTGAGGCTGTCCCCTTCCCCTTCTTTACATATCACAGTCTTTCCTATTTTCCAATTACCCTTTTTAGTACCACCTTGTCCACAAAGCCATTCCTGGTCATACTAGCCCTCACCTCTCTTAGAAGTTCAGTCATTCAGTCATTTACTGGCTGAGCAACTACTATGGCCTGGTACCAGGAATACAGGAAATAAACATGACAGGATTTCTACCCCTAAGGAGCTAAAAACTAGTAGGGAAGACAGATTGTTATTGTTCAGTCGCTCAGTTGTGTCCAATTCTTTGCGACTCCATGGACTGCAGCATGCCAGGCTTCCCTGTCTTTCACTATCTCCCAGAGTTTGCTCAAACTCAAGTCCGTTGAGTTGGTGATGCCATCCAACCACCTCATCCTCTGTCATCCCCTTCCCTTCTCCTCCTGCCCTCAATCTTTCCCAGCATCAGGGTCTTTTCCAGTGAGTCAGCTCTTTGCGTCAGGTGGCCAAAGCAGTGGAGCATCAGCTTCAGCATCAGTCCTTCCCGTGAATATTCAAGGTTGACAAACAAGTAGAAAATTATACTGTTGTATGATTCTATACAGGATGTGGTATAAGAACAAAGGAAACAGTTATCTCTGTCTGTGAAGGGGTGGGGGCAAGAAGGGTGTCTAAGATGATACTTGGGTTGGGTGTTGAAAGGATGGGTAGGAGTTCAGCTGTCAGACAAGTTGGGGAAGGACTTCTGGACACTGGGATGGACGGGCACAGCCCTGCAGAATACCTTTTGCAACTGCAAGTAGTTTAAGCTCCAGGGGAAATGAGGGGCTGGGAGCGGCCACTGAGCAGTGAGAGGCGGCAAGGCTGGGGAGGCCAGCTGGGTCTGCTCACAGAGGGTATTAGGCAGAAGGGCTGCATCTTCTGCTGCAGACCATGGACACCAGGATGAGTTTTCAGTAAGCCTATGCTTTGTCATTTAACCCCACCTTTGGGTGGACTTGACCTCCCTGAGGCAGCCAGCACGTGTCTGTGTCCCTGATGCACTACAGCCCCTAGCAGAGGGCAGGTGCTCAGGAAGGAGGTGGCCCCATCAGCTAGCCCCGGGACCTGGATATCCCAGGGGCCTGTTCTGCCCCTGCTCTCCCATCCAGAGGTGCCCAGTTCAGCACAGTTCCACATCCTCAGACCTGGGGGCCCCCATCTGCGTGGCCTCCAACACCTGTGACTTCTTAGAAATGTGAACTGTGAGGGAGCTCCTTGAGGACTGTGGCATGTTTAGTGCATCTCTACTTGCCTGTCCCAGGCCAGGCAGTGAGGAGGTGGTCACTCATTGCTGAAGGGAGGGACAGAGAGTGGAATTCCTCCTTCTGTTCTCCCCGCCAGCTGTGTTTTTCTTTTCCTGGCCTTCTTTCTAAATATGTTTTATCCTTTAAGGAAAATTTAGATCCCACTTACACAATGAAGGCTTCCCTGGTGGCTCAGATGGTAAAGAATCTGCCTGCAATGTGGGAGACCTGGGTTTAGTCCCTGGGCTGGGAAGATCCCCTGGAGAAGGAAATGGCTACCCACTCTAGTATTCTTGCCTGGAGAATCCCATGGACAGAGGACCCTGGTGGGCTACAGTCCATGTGGTCTCAAAGAGTCAGACACGACTGAGTGACTACACTTTGACTTTACACAGCGAGGCTTCTCTGTCTACAACCACACAGATACCTTCCCTGAACAACAAAATAATTCAGTATTGCATTCATTCTGTTATGTATTAGATTCTTGTGAGGTACTTTAACTATTCTATCCAAGTCAGTGCAGAATGAGGAGATCTGCCTGGGCCCAAGGTCTTGGAGACAGAAGCATATTAGAATCAAGGGTGCTATTAGGGCCTGTGCTTTACTGCACTTCCAGAATAAGGCCTTGGGTGTGAGTCAGTCAGGAACCAAGAGTGTGACCCATCATGGCCGCCTAAAGCTGATGCCATCATAGGCTACAGTGACTATTACGTGTATGTTGTGTGTATGTGGGGGTGAGGTTGCGAATGCACAATCCTCCTTTATTCTGTGTGACTAAGACCTCCCCTGCAGTGTGGTCCCTGGTTCAGGGTCCAGTGCTGGGGAGGGACGGGGACAAGCTCTATCCTGCTGAAAGTGGCCAGGACAGGAAGGGGTCTGGGGACCATGGCCAGCAGAACCTGAAGCTAGAGTGCATGTATCTGTTGTCCTCAGGCCTCCGAAGGGTCATCCTGGAACAGAGGGCAGAGCTGAACCCACCAGGGGCAGTTTCAGAGTGGCATAATTTGGCTCAAGATACCAAAAACCTTAGGCTTCCCAGATGGCGCAGTGGTAAAGATTCCGCCTGCCAATGCAGAAGATACAAGAGAAGCAGGTTCGATCCTTGAATCAGGAAGATCCCCTGGAGGAGGAAATGGCAACCTGCTCCAGTATCCTTGCCTGGGAAACCCCATGGACAGAGGAGCCTGGCGGGCTACAGTCTATGGGGGTTGAAAAAGAGTCAGACACGACTGAGCACGCACGCACCAGAAGTCTTACATCACTTAAAGCTGTTTGGAAAGAGAACCAGCTGCCCGAGGCTGAGACAGTAGCCTGTGAACTAGGAAGGCAGTGGCACTGACAGGGAGGTTACCAAGGCTTCTCCCAACTCAGGCTGCCTTGAGTAACGCAGCTGCTTGTGCCCAAGAAAATGGCTCAGCTTGCTGCCCAAGGTCAGCCTGGCTCCTCCTTGCCTGCCTTCCTAGGGCAGAGACTCATAGGGCCGCTGCTGGTCTTTAACTTACCAGTCAGGAGATACTGCTTCTGGCTGTTAGCTTCTAGTTTCACCCCACAGAGGGAGGAATCAAAAGGCGTATAAATATACTGAATATCGTTGACTTTCTCAAACCCTTTGAACATCTGAAAGGCAATTACGAAAGAGCAGTATTGAGTCAGTGAGTGTACTTTATATCTTAACAGGAAAAACTTTTTCTTAATCTAAAAAAGTTAAGTGAAAGTCTAGTTCAGGACTCATTGCACACAGATGGCACCACTACGTCTTATCTCCCTAAAATATTTAAACCTTGGTTTATTCCAGTGAGAAGGGAGACTCCTCTAGCAGCCCCACGCACAATCATGGAGGGCCTGTTCTGCACTGTCCTCTGGCTCCTATGGCCTGTCCTCTGTATGTCATCCACTCTACTTCAGAATCTATACCCCTAGCATCACTGAGCCAGGCCACCCGAACCACCAGCCCCACAGCCCCACCCCTCCCAGATCACAGCCCCCAGCTCCTCCTAACAGCCCAAGGGGGTGATGCCCTGTCCTGCCCCCATGTACCTTTATCTGTTTGATTTCATACCGGATCATTTTTTGAGGGTCAGCAGGGTCTGCGCTGGCAGGAACTACCTTCTCACTGGAGATCTTGGCCCGGATAGCTGCACAGGAAGAGAAAAGAGGGGACCTTCAGCAGCCGGTGGGAGCAATCCTCCTGGGATCTGGGTGACCTGTGGCCCCCTGGAGAATTCTGCAGGGGGGTTCTGGGTTTAGGTCTCAGTGGGTTGCGAGGAAGATTCTACAATCCCTGGAACTTCCAAACCCCTCGGGCCTGCCAGGTCCTTGAGTCTCTTCGCTCTGCCTGCTGCTCTGGGGAGTCGAGTTCTCCGCCGCCCAGACTAAGGTGGGGTGGAGACCGGCAGGGCAGAGGAGCCGCAGGAGGGCAGTCAGTGTGTAGTCCTCCACTGCTGTAGCCCAGGACCTCAGAGAGAGCCAGACTGAGCTGACGTTGGCAAATGTTTATTGAATTAATAAATATCCTGACTGTGCACAGAGGTAGTTCATCTCTTTGTTGTTCGGGTAGTAATCAAAACCTGTTTATGAAGTTCTTCCTCCGTGCCTGGTCTAACACTGGGTCCTAGGCCCACAAGCACGGTTAGGAAAGGACCCCCACCTTGCAGAACTCTTGGTTTGGTGGAGAACACTCTTACAAAGACCATCAGCACAGCACACTAGGAGCACAGAGATGTTGGCGATGCTGTGGTAGCACCAGGAGTCAGGAAGCCTTCAGAGAAGAGGAGACTCCCTGGTTTTGAAGGATGAATAGGAGTTTGCTAGGAAGTTAAGGGTTTTTGACAGGAAGTTAAGGGTTTTTGAAGAAGGGCATTCCAGGCAGAGAGAAAGGGTAAAGGGTATGTGTTGGGGTGGGGCCATGGTGACAACCTCAGTTATATAGGCTTGGATACAGAGAGATGTTAATCATGAAAGCCCAACCCTCTGAAACCCCTCCCCCTCAACCCCCCTAACCAGTGGATCAGAATAATCACTGGATAGTTCCGGAGACTTGTTGTTCAGTGACATCCCATAACTGCAGTAGGCAGGGGAGAGGGGATCGCTGTGGAGCCCTTTACACTGTCTTTGGGCTCATTCTCTCAGTTGTAGCTGACTCTGCAACCCCATAGATTGTAGCCCGCCAGGCTCCTCTGTCCATGGGATTTCCCAGGCAAGAATATTAGACTGGGTTGCCATGCCCTTCTCCAGGGGATCTTCCCGACCCAGGGATCGAACCCTTGTCTCTTGAGTCTCCTGCATTGGCTATTGGGTTCTTTACTACTGCGCCACCTGGGAAGCCCTACACTGTCTTTGATTCTCTGGCAAGTCAGCGGGTCTCTGCGCTTGCAGGGTTGCTATGGCGCCGGCCCGGCCCAACCCACCGGTCGCAGCAGGAGGCAACTGGGGCGGGATTTGAGCTCCACCCCTTCCCTCGAGACTCCAGGTCCGCGGTGCGGCCCCACCTCGACCCCACAGACCCCCACCCACTGCTGGGGCCCTCGAGGGGCTCCCCCGGACTCACCGAGCGCCGAGTGGCAGACGTGCTGCTGCGGGTGCGCGGGGGCGCAGCTGCACGCCTCGCCCAGCCCCGGCGGCCGCAGCAGCGCCAGCAACCGCAGCAGCAGCGCCCAGCTCGGCACGGGCCGGGGACTCTGGGGCATGTCTCCGCAGGGCTGCGACTGATCCTGCGGGGACTGTCAGACCACACTGCCCCTCCACGGCTTCTCCAGAGCGCGGCGCGCCCCTCGCCCTTGGCTTTATGAGGTGGACCTAGAGCCAATCCCGCCCCAGTGGGCTCCGCCCTCCCTTGGCCGCAGGCCACCCTCGGGCTGCCGACCCGCGGCCCTCCTGGCCGGCAGGCTCAGAAAGGCGCAGGAGAGAGTCGCGAGAGTCCCTGGTGCTGTTTCCCTGCCTGAGCCTTCTCAAGTAGAGGGAAGGCACCAGGAAAGGGGATGGCGTCAGGACAGAAGGACAGGGCCACAGAGACAGATGCTTGGGCAGCACAGAGACCAAGGGGCTGTGACTCGGGCAAAAGGAGCAAGAGTGCGGAGAGGCTCAAACAGAGAGTGAGACAGGCAGAGTCAGAGAGAGGCAGGCAGAATTACAACGGGCAAGAGAGACAGCGACAGAGAAGGCCGGACCTCTTGCTGAGCTGCACACTGGGAATGAGACAAGCTCCTCAGGGCTTCTTTCAGCTGCAGGAAGTGTTTTCAATGCCCTATTTATGCGGTTCCAAAGCAACAGCAAACAGTAATGGAACAGGACAGGGAAAGTTGGGGTGTGTGTGTGTGTGTGTGTGTCTGTGTGTGTGTGTGTCTGTGTGTGTGTGTGTGTGTGTGTGTGTGTGTGTGTGTGTGTGTGTGTGTCTGTGTGTGTCTGTGTGTGTCTTGGCTCAGTTGGCTGGGGGGTGGGGAGAGACGGTGGAGAAAGCAGCCAGTGCCTTAGAAACCCTTTCCCATTCCCCGAGCCCATGCAGATGGTGTGAGGACAGTGCTCTTTGAGGGGCTCAGAGCATGGGGTGGCCCATCACTCGGGGCAAACCTGGGCCCTCAAAGCCCTTTCTCTGCTCTTGGTGTCCTGTCTCAGGGCCCCCCACTCAGCCGAGAGACTGCGTCTTGTTATAGAGGGTGGGGCGGCTTTGAAAACGAGTGAGGCATTCGTGGACTGGAGCCCTGTGTGCTGTTTGACGGGGAGCATAGTGCTCCGAGGCTGTGAGTAGAGACCCATGGGGTGGTTGTAGGGAGTCTCCACACAGTCTTGCACAAGACAGTAGGAGGCTGGGTGCCGCTTCTGTCCCTCAGGAGCTTCACACCCTTGCCTCGAACTGAACTTGAAGCTCCTTGCCCCAGCCTCAGCTGGCCGCAGCCAGGAGTGCAGAAATCCTCAGGTCAGGCACTCCCAGTATCTGGTCACACTCAGGATTCCCACAGGAATCTGACTTTTCGTCAGAGTCAATAGTGTATCCTCTGAAAGACTTCTTTTCGTCTCGAGGTGGTCATGATGTTTGCAAAGAAGGCAACTGAGAGCACTGACCTGACTGAGAAAGGACAAGGTTTGGCATCCGGGTTGGCTCTTCATGCAACCCCAGCCAGGGTACAGTCTGATGTGTGACTGGACATTGAACGGGATGAAAGCGTCCCGTTCGGCCTCTGCACTTGGCGGATATGAAGGCTGAGGCCCAGGGAGGCGTTGCCAAGAGACTGGGATGCAGGTCTCCTGACGTCTGGTCCCCTCTACCACGTTATTTCTCCCTTAACCATTGTGTAACAGCTTGAAATCCTGCCTTTGGGGGGGGTGGCTTTTCTTCTTTTAAGTATTTGTGGTTTCTCTGTTAAAATACGGCTATCTCAAGGTAGTGGTGAAGGACAGGGAAGTCTGGCGTGTCACCCCCATGGGGTGGCAAAGAGTCAGACACGACTGAGCCACAGAACAACAAGGTAGCGTGTACTCTCTTAAGCATCTCTTTTGAATGGTAAACACGCTGAATTCTTATGTTAGCTGTCTTCCAACCCAAACTGGGCAGAAATATGCCTTTGCATTCTGAGCTGTGTTTGGTGCTGAGTTTGAGGTGTTGGTGAGCAAGGAATAGAGTGTGAGAGGAGAAAAAAGCAAGGTTCAGTGCAGGAAAGCTGGACACATGAAGGTTGAAGCAATGAGTCTTAAAGATGCAGAGAGTACCAAACAGGAGAATGGGCTCCTTGTAGTTCTGCCACTAATATGCTCTGACCTGAGGCAAGTCACTGTCACTCTGTTTTTAAATTTTTAAATTTCTGATGTAAATAGGTTGCACTGGTTCTTTAAAGAGCCCTTCCAAGGGTATTCCCAAGAAAAATATTTGTAGGTTTCCCCAGAGAGACAGGTACACTCTGACCAATTCAGTCCTTTCTCTGCTTTCAGCTGACTCTGCCCACGTTCCCTGTGGTGGTGAAGATCGGCCACGCTCACTCGGGCATGGGCAAGGTAAGGCCAGGGCTGCTGTGCTCTGGGGTTGAGGCCACAATGGGAGCTTTTCCGGGAGCTCGGTTGTGGACTGTTCTTCTGCCTCAGTTGCTGATGAATTCTTTCCGAGGTGAAGATGATATGGCCCCTCTAAAACCATGAGTGTTACCCAGGCAGGCCTCTTGCAGCAAGCAGAGTGCAGGCCGCCAGACTGTCTCTGTGCTCTTTGCAGCGAATGTGGCTCCCCAGCCCTGGGAAGGGAAGCTCAAGAGTGGGGACCTCCTAAGGAGCTGTGGCACCCAGGTTTGCCTCTGGGTGTGAGCATCGTGATGAGCCGGGGGGCCCAGAGCTCTTGTGACTCTCAGTGTGTGTGTGTGTGTGTGTGTGTGTGTGTGAGCGCGCACCTCCCTTTCTGCCTCTCTGCCTTCTTCCACCATCAGGTCAAAGTGGAAAACCACTACGACTTCCAGGACATTGCCAGCGTGGTGGCCCTCACCCAGACCTACGCCACCGCGGAACCTTTCATTGATGCCAAGTATGACATCCGGGTCCAGAAGATAGGCACCAACTACAAGGCTTACATGTGAGTGGGGTGGGGGCCCCTGGACGCCCGTCACTGTCTCCTCAGCTCAGGGACGATGCTCAGCCTCCAGACAGCAGCCAGCTCTCAGTTTGGCCTCCCCTGGCCCCACGAGGTAGAGAACACAGGGAGGGCGCCATGCACGTCAGGGCATCTTGGCCTGGCTTCCTTTCAAGGCAGAGGAGGGGTTCCCAAACTGACAGGAGGCAGAAAATGAATATTTATTTTCATTCGCCTGTAAGTGAAACCCGACACTCTCCACAGTTGTGAGCAGACTGGAGTAACCGCAATAGTTAGTACACAGACGTGTGGTTTGTCACCAGCGGTCATCACAGAGGTTTTTGTATCACATACGCTTGTGGCAGATACCTCTAAATACCAATTGCTTTTATCACTACTTATAAGTCATGGGAGTTAGACTTGCAGCTACCATATCTGTAAATACATTTGTTATTTACAGAAAAAGACATATATTTTTACACTAATCAGAGATTTATTGTTTTTGATAACTTTTTTGATAATTACTTTAAATCATTGACCTCTTCTGCTGTCCTGTGTATTTTATTTTATACTTAATACATCTTCAGTATTTCGTACATCGAAAGGAATCTGTAGGCTTCACAAGGCTGCCAGAGCACAGAAAAAGCTAAGAAACTATAAATATGTAGCCCTATAGACACTACAGAACGTGAAAAGCATTGTGGTTATGAGAATAGGTGACTGTTCCATGTAACTGGGTCCATTTCCCAAAATGAAAAGGGAAAGGTTTCCTGCGATAGAATTGAGAAAAAGAAAAGATTTCAAGACTACCCGATCTTCTGAAATATACATCCAAACACAAATGGCTTACGAGTCCAATTTTGGAAATAGTAACTTCACATTTTCCCTGATAACTCAGTTGGTAAAGAACCCGCCTGCAATGCAGGAGACCCCAGTTCAATTCCTGGGTTGGGAAGATCCCTGGAAAACGGAAAGGCTACCCATTCCAGTATTCTCGCCTGGAGAATTCCATGAACCTGGGATCACAAAGAGTCGGACATGACTGAGCGACTTTCACTTTCACTTCAACTTCACACTTTAAAAAAAATTTAAGGTAGTATTTTTCTTCACAGAGAAAGAACATCACATTCTATGAATGTGACCTTTGCCACACTGGACTTGAGCTCGCATCAGGGTGGAGCAGCTTCCCTCCCCTTCACCCACCTATTTTCATTTTTCTTCCCTCATCTTTCTTTTTAGGGTTTATACTCCCTGCCCCTCGAGAGAGTTAGGAGCCCCGTCCCTGTGTGCCCCTCTTGTAACCTCTCGCCGCCTCTGGCTGAGCCTCTTCACACATGGGCATTTGCACTGCGCTCCTCTGAGCTCTCTGGGTGGTACCTGCCCCTCGAGAGAGTTAGGAGCCCCGTCCCTGTGCACCCCTCTTGTAACCTCTCGCACACCCCTAGCTGAGCACTCTTCACACACGGGCGTTTGCACTGCGCTCCTCTGAGCTCTCTGGGTGGTAATGACAGAGCCATCGCTGCAGCCCTGCTTCCTTGTGCAGCAGCAGACTCCTAGGAGGCACCCAATAAATATGCAGAGAGAAGCGGCAACTGAGGCACAGAAGCCTTTTTACAACTTTATTGACCAGATTCCTACTCTCTAAGTTTATCATTTTTTATTTAAAGCTATTCTGCTTCAGAGAGGAATTTAAGATCGCTTTAAGATTACACACAATGTGGGACTTCCCTGGTGGTCCAGTGGTTAGGACTCTGCACTCTCACTCCTGAAGGCCCGGGTTCCGTCCCTGGTCAGAGAACTAAGATCCCAAGTGTTGTGCATGGCCAAGTAAATAAATAAATAAAATAAGGAAGTATGCACAATATAAGACAGGAAGATGCAGGTTCAATCCCTGGGTCAGGAAGATCCCCTGGAGGAAGAAATGGCAACCCACTCCAGTATTCTTGCCTGGGAAATACCATGGACAGAGGAGCCTGATGGGGTACAGTCCATAGGGTCGCAAAGAGTTGGACACAACTTAGCACAGTTTAAAAGACCGTTATAAAAACTAGCTAAAAGTAGTAGGAAAAGCCATGATTTTGGTACTGATGAAAGCAGATTTCCTATCCTTTAATTTTAAAATCCGGTAAATAAACAAAAAAGCACCGATGATGGTAGAGCAAGAGTGTCTTGATCCTTAAAAGGAGGCACCACATTTTTAAAAATTGAGGTTTCTGAAAACAACTTAAATGGAGCATAAGAAAAGAGAATCCCCAACCACTGATGAGGGGTAAGCGATGAGAGCAGCTTTAGAAAATACTCACTTTTACTTGTGAGGGACTGTCAGTTATTTGGGCGAATGTTTAGGTTCTCTCAGCTCCTGTTCCCCAAACTTTCGGCCATCTTCTTGCTCTCAGAAGAAGGAACTGACCTGACAGTAGCCAAGTTTAAGTTTTGAGAGTCTTCCCTTCTGCTCAAGCCCTCACCTAGAGACCAGGAGATGGCTAGGCTTGGTGGGGGGAGTGCACTGCCCCTGCTGTCTGTCAGTCAGCAATAATGTGGGTCCCTCTATGGACGTCGGATGGCCTGTGAGTCCTGAGTGGCCATTGAGCTGTCCCTGAATGGCTTCTCAGGTTCCCCTCTGCTCCCATGTGCCCCACGTAGCCTTCATGGACCTGTGCCTGGCATTCCATTGTTAGAGAAAGGTGTGAAGTATGAGGGGCGTTACTACTACTCACTCAGAAGTTTCTGACACCCTATTATGGACCATGGCCTTGTGCTGCGGACAAGGAAGTGAGGGACTCTGCCCGGCCTGGTCACAGGAGCACACCTATGAACCACCAGCGCTAGGAAGACAGCATTATTTTTGCTCTGATCTGTCTTTGTGTTTCTGTTCACATAGAGCAAGCCACTCAACTGTGAGTTATTCATCTTTTCTGAACCAGGCAGTAGGGTATAGGGGAAAGCAAAGCCCAGTGAGGGCACCGAGTCCTGGGCTTGTTGTTCAGTCACTAAGTCGTGTTCAGCTCTGCGACTCCAGGGACTGCTGCACACCACGCTGCCCTGTCCTTCACTATCTCCTGGAATTTGCTCAGACTTATGTCTTTTGAGTTGTTGATGCCATCCAAGCATCTCATCCTCTGCTGCCCGTTTCTCCTCTTGCCTTCAATCTTTCCCAGTATCAAAGTCTTTTCCAATGAGTTGCCTCTTTGCATCAGGTAGTCAAAGGATTGGAGCTTCAGTTTCAGCACCAGTCCTTCCGATAAATATTCAGGGTTGATTTCTTTTAGGATTGACTAATTTGATCTCCTTTTAGTTCAAGGGACTCTCAAGAGTCTTCTCCAGAACCACAGTTGGAAAACATCAATTCTTTGGCACACAGCCTTCTTTATGGACCAACTCTCACATCCATACATGACTACATCCATACATACACACCTTGATGTACAGACCTTTGTCAGCAAAGTAATGTCTCTGCTTTTTTGATATGCTGTCTAGGTTTGTCATAGCTTTTCTTCCAAGGAGAAAGCATCTTTTAATTTCATGGCTGTGGTCACTATCCACAGTGATTTTGGAGCCCAAGAGAAGAAAATCTGTCACTTTTTCCACTTTTCCCCATCTATTTGCCTTGAAGTAATGGAGCTGGATGCCATGACCTTAGTTTTTTCAATGTTGAATTTTAAGCCAGCTTTTTCACTCTCTTCTTTCATCCTCATCAAGAGGCTCTTTGGTTCCTCTTCATTTTCTGCCATTGGAGTGGTATCATTTGCATATCTGAGGTTGTTGATATTTCTCCTGGCAATCTAGATTCCAGCTTGTGATTCATCCAGCTCAGCATGTCACATGATGTACTCTGCATATAAATTAAATAAACAGGGTGACATACAGCCTTGATGTACTCCTTTCCCAATTTGGAACCAGTCTGTTGTTCCATGTCTGGTTTTAACTGTTGCTTCCTGACCTGCATACAGGTTTCTCAGAAGACAGGTAAGGTAGTCTGGTATTCCCATCTCTTTATGAATTTTCCACAGTTTGTTGTGATCCACAGAGTCAAAGGCTTTAGTGTAGTCAATAATGTAGAAGTAGATGTTTTTTTTGAATTCCCCTGCTTTTTCTATGATCCAACAGATGTTGACAATTGGGTCTCTGGTTCCTCTGCCTTTTCTAATGCAGCTTGTACATCTGAAAGTTTATGTTCTGCTAAAGCCTAGCTTGAAGGATTTTGAACATTACCTTGCTAGGATGTGAACCTAGTTTGACTAGATATACAATCTTGGATAAGTCAGCTAACCTTTCTGAGTCTCAGTCTCCTCATCTGTAAAGCGGGGGCAAAAGCTGCAGCCTACTCACACCAGGGAATTTGGGATGGAGCAGCCTTGGAACAGAATTAGCACTGTACAGATATGAGGCATTGGGCTCAGCTCTCTGGGCTGGCGCAGGGCTCTGAAGAACCTGCCACATGTCTTGGTTTCCCAGTGTCTGGTATCGGATCTCCAGGGAGGAGACTCCTGAGAACTGCTGAGCAGAGAATCACATCATCAGTCTCCAGTCATAGTGAGTGACAAGGCCAGCATGTGGTAGGGAGTGACGGCTCTGTCAGTGGATGAGCGTGGCTTTTCTGTCCCTGGGCCATCCCTTTCTTCTTGACTGTGTCTCAGTGAAGACTAATTTATAGTTTACTTAAAACCTGTATAATTTGGTCCTCATGGCAACCCTGTGTTTACACAAGGATAAATAAGGCTCAGAGAGGTGAGGGGATTCACCCAAGGTCACCCAGCCAGTCAAGGGCAAATCCAGAACCAGAAACCAGGTCAATTGCTTCCTCCTTAGTCCAAGACCAATTGAGTCTATGTAACGCATGGCCACAGATGGAGGACGCAGGGCAGAAGAGAAGGCTTGGGGACTCGACTCCATGGGCTCCACGTGAGGAATGAGGCAGCTTAAGCCCAAAGAGGCCAGCCGGCTTGTCCAGAGCCACAGTGCTGATACGGTAGTCCCTCAGTGTTAACTGTTGAAAGAATAAATGAACTAGTAAGGAAGCCACGGGAAGATACTCACTGGAGCCTGGAGGGTGTTTCCAGGACCAACAGAACTCAGCTTGTGCATACCAAGGCAGCCCAGATACCAAGTGGGTAGGGATGGGAATGCTAGACACGATTTGTTGTTGTGTAGTTGCTCAGTTGTGTCTGACTCTTTGCAGTCCCAGGGACTGCAGCATGCCAGGCTTCCCTGTCCTTCACTATCTCCCGGAGTTGGCCCACCTCATGTCCATTGAGTCAGTGACGCCATCCAACCATCTCACCCTCTGCTACCCTCTTGTCCTCTTCCCCTCAGTCTCTCCCAGCACCAAGGTCTTTTCCAGTGAGTCAACTCTTCCCATCAGGTGGCCAAAGTACAAGACACAATATATATCGTCAAGTGGTTAATAGATTTGTGGACAGAAGACTTAGCTCAGATAACTAAAGTAAAAAGTAGACCCAGGATTTGAAGAGAGGTGGAGGCAAAGTCCTCTAGGAATTGTAAGGAGAGCAAGTGCTCATGAGGTTGAAAAGATCAGGGAAGACTCCAGGTCGCCAGGGCAACCTGGGCTGGACCCTTGTAGAAAGGAGGAGAGCATTATGGTTGGGGGGTTGGCAGCAGAAGCCAGGCTCTCGGGTCAGCAGACAGGCCCCCAGGCTCTGGGTGGGAGAGGCAGGTGGGGACAGCAACCATGAGCCGTCACTTGGCGGGGCCTTGTTGCAGGAGGACGTCAATCTCAGGGAACTGGAAGACAAACACTGGCTCTGCAATGCTGGAGCAGATCGCCATGTCAGACCGGTGAGTGAGGGGAGGAGTGCAGCTCCCCTGTCTGGTGAGGGCAGCTTCCATAGAAGAGGAGGTGTAAGAAATGAGTCCTGCCCAAAAGGAGCCTATAATCTAGCCAGACAGATGGAACACAAAGGCCCAAACACCCAGTAAGAAGATCAGGCAAGACTGGAGATACAATGAGAATGATGGAAATAAAGACTGGACTTGCCATAGATGCTCCAGGGCAGGAGGAGTTACTATGGGCTGAACAGCTGAGGGAGGCTGCCTAGAGTAGATGAGACCTGCTCTAAGCTTGGGAAGGTGGAGAGGGTCTAGAGAGCAAAGCAAGAGGGTGCAGTATATAAGGCAGTGTGCTTGACTGATGGGGGGAGTCTTGGGGGGTGTGGCCAGGAGAGGTAGAGGCTGCCAGGATCGCATGACCACAAGCGGGCTACGTGGGAGCTAGTGCCCCAGCCTCAGGACACTTTCCCCCACCCGACTCCAGGTACAAGCTGTGGGTGGACACCTGCTCTGAGATGTTTGGTGGCCTGGACATCTGTGCCGTCAAAGCTGTGCATGGCAAAGATGGCAAAGACTATATTTTTGAGGTAAGTCTGGCCCAAGGAGTATGTAAGTAAGAGATGAACCCCAGGGCTGGAGGCCAAGCTCTTGGCTTGAGAGCTGCGCAGGCGCATGGACTGCAGTTAGGTTAGAGTCTCCTGAGCCATGGGAAGGTTCCCGGGTGACACAGCTGGGGCGTATGCAGAGCCAAACAGCTGCCAGGAGAGCTGTGGTTTCTAACCAGCCGGGCTGACCCACACCCTTGGTGAGAGATGCCAGACCCACGTTCCTGGGTCCTAGCCTGCCACTCCTCTAGGAAGCCTTCAGTGGTTTTGCCATTCTTAGTCTCAGGAAGCTGGCCTTGGGAATCATTGGATCCAGTCTGCTCTGCCAGTGAGAGAATGGAGGCCTGATGCCACAAGCAAAGCCACACAGTGAGTTGGTGTCTCAGCCTGGCTAGAACTCAGGTCTCCTGGATGCAGGAGAGTCTTCTTAGCCCTTCTCTGAGCCCTGGAGACACTTGACTCAGTTTGGGCCTCTGGCACAACCTTGCTGACCCTTTTCCCATGTTAAAGGGAGAGTCGGTGGCCATATGTGTCCTTCACACACATTCCTGTCCAGTCTTCCTGGGAGGTGTTGGTAGTATTTACAGAGGGTTCATGTCTGGAGCCCAAAGTGGGCTTCAGAATCTACTCCATGGCCTGCTCAGCATGTAACTTCTACATGGTAATACCACTCTCCTCTTGGTGGGCCTTGGTTTTCTTATCCCTGAATGAGAGAGTTGAACTATGGAGTCTGCGATCTTGGGCAGGCAGACACTTCCTAAAGGAGGAAAACATTGATCTGGACCTTGACGTAGAGGAGGAATTGGCTCGGTGATGAAAGTGAAGGCATCCCAGGTCATGAGGAAAGGCAGGAAGCCAGTCGTCTAATGGGCAGAGTATCAGTGGGGACAGAGGTTGTGTGGGAGAAGAGTCACAGAGGAGAGAACTGCCTTCTAACCGGAGTTAAGGGCGTGGCCTTCCGTGTTCCTGCTCCCCTGTCTGCCAGCCTCAGAGCCCGGGGCTGGACTGTCTGCCTGCCCTCTGCCTCTCCCCGCCATCCTCAGTCGCCAGACTGAAGTCCCACTGAGCCCTGACCTGCACGAAGTCTTGGGAGGCCCAAGGCCAAGGCTGCAGGAGAAGGAAACGGAGGCATGCAAAGGAGCACGCCTCCGACGGAAGACACAAGCACCCACTTCACCCCAGCCTACCTCTGCTGGCTTAAGTCCTGCTCATTCTGAAAGACTGTCCCAGGCTGTGGATGTCTCCTTTCCTAACCGAGTTCCTTTCCTCCCCCAGGTCATGGACTGTAGTATGCCGCTGATCGGGGAGCACCAGGTGGAGGACAGACAACTCATCACTGAGCTGGTTGTCAACAAGATGAACCAGCTGCTGTCAAGGACCCCTATCCTCTCTCCTCAGAGACCCTTAACCACCCAGCAGCCACAGGTAAGCAGGGAGGAGACACAAGGACAGCCAGGAAGCCTTGCCTAGCCCGCTGCTCCAGACAGCAGTGGCTCTAGGACGGAGCAGAGGTCAGATGCCCACAGGTCTGGGTGGGCTCTCTGGTGTCTTTTCCTTCTCCCTCTCTTTCCCTTCCCTCCCCTCTGGACACCTGATTATCTTCCATCACCCCTTATAGAAACCTTCTCATTAGCAATCTGCAGGATCAGCTGTATAACTGTCCAGAGATGGAGTATCAGATCCCTCCCCTCTGAACTTGAGGACTCCAGGGAACCAGACCCTGTTCCCTCTGGGACTTGTAACCTGGAGTTCTTTGAGGAAAGACTGGGTCAGGTCTCATTAGCTGCTCAGTGCCCGAGAGGTCTGTCACACTTGTAGAGAAAGAAGGATATTTCTGAGACGCCTGCTGGTCTGGAGAGGGGGAGAGTCGAGTCCCTCATTCTGGGAGAAAGTGACAGGTAGAACTCAAATAAGAACTCTGTTTTCCTCCCTAGGGGAGACGAGGCAACTTCCCAGTTGCCTGTGGCGTGTGACTCAGGTCAGTCACATCCTCAATGACAGTACTCCAGCCACAGGTCTAGTGGGAGATCCACACTGAAGCTTTGGTGGAACCTCAAGCTCTGTAGCTCTAGAATGGGCCAAAGAAAGGCAGGGGCCCTGGGCCTGAGGGCCTTAATCCATCTAGGATGTAGCTCCTTTTTCAAAAATATTGCCAAACTCTTCCCTCCACTGTGTAATAGAGTTGCAACAGCTTGGAACAGTGAATCCAAGAACTGAGTCCTAGTTTAGCTCCAAATGGCTGTGTGACTTTGGGGGAGGTTACTACCCTTTCTAGGGTTCAGGTTTTGTCACGTAAATGAAAATCTCTGAGCAATCTTGCTTTCAAGATCCTACTTCAAACATTTAAGGAGGTGGAGTCGAACTCAGAATGTGGGCTTTGATGCAAGAACTCTCCAAGTTTGATAGTTTACTGGCTTTGTGACCTTGAGCAAGGACTGTATCTCTGACTCAGGAGAAATCTGAACAATAGCACCTGTATCCTAGGGTTGTTATAAGGATCAAATGAAGTAAAGAACATAAACTATGGCATCAGATCAGATCAGATCAGTCTCTCAGTCTTGTCCGACTCTTTGCGACCCCATGAATCACAGCATGCCAGGCCTCCCTGTCCATCACCAATTCCCAGAGGTCACTCAGACTATGGCATAGCATATCATAAATGCTCAATAAAGGCTACCTGTGTTATTATGTAAGTAGGCAGCCACTGGGTGTGAGTTCCCTCCCTTCGGCTTTGAGATCATCTCTCCCTTTCCTAAAGATCAGTGCTTTGCTGGGATTATGCTGCAATCAGGAGCCAAGTAATTGGATTCTTGAAATCGTATGGTAAGAAAGAAGAAAAGGAGGGGGAGAAAAAGTATAAACTTGTCTGGTTTATTTAGTATAGAAGCAAATTACCCCCACATTTATCTCCTCATCATTTGAACGTCACAGGATCATGGCATAGAAACATAGTTTACAGTCATAACAATGGACCTGAACCCTCAGGAAAGGATTGCATTTTAGTCAGTGTTTCATACTCTGGTTAAAAAGGCCAGAAACGTAATGCAGAAGAAGTGTTTCTGTAGAAAATGACTAAGATAAAACATGGCAAGCGCTAAGTCAGCACCCTCTCTCGATCTGTCTCCTCTGCCCTTTCTCCACCCCGCGTTGATACAAGATGATATCTAAATACCTTTTGAGTTTTAAAGATCTCTTTGAGTAGAATTCTCCTGCCATCCTGACTGATGCTGGATAGATGAGAGCTTATGGGCTAACATATGTCTGTGCTGTCTTTGTGCCCAAGTTGAGAGTAGCCCCATGAGGCGGGATGTTGCCATACATTAGCTCTTGTGTGTGTTGCACACCTTCTGTAGGGCTTCACTGGTGGCTCAGATGGTAAACAATCTGCCTGCAGTGGAAGAGATCAGGGTTCAGTCCCTGGGTCAGGAAGATCCCATGGAGAAGGGAATGGCTATCCGCTCCAGTATTCTTGCCTGGAGAATTCCATGGACAGAGGAGCCTGGCGGGCATCCATCTGCATGGATGGCAGAGTCAGACACACTAAGCCACTAACACTTTCGCTTCTTAGATGGCTCACGCTGTGGGGGCCTCTAAACAAGTACAAAAATCTGTTCCTGTGCTTTAGGAATACAGTCACTAGATAATTATATAGGGTAATTAGGGTAACACACCTTAGTTGCTTGTTAGAGATACAAGCCCATTATTTAAATATTGTGCTTAACTAGAGGTGATAGAAAGATTTTCCTGGTTGAAATAATATCAGGCCTGCAGTAGATTTTATGATTTAGTAAATCTGATGGCATCAAGGTGTCTTCTGGTCCTAGCTGTCTCAGTGATGGGATTGGCAGATGGTTGCTCATTCCTGCCCTGTAGGAAGACTGACAAGTGTCCCCTTTCCCCCGACCCCTGAGAGATAGAGTATCTGGTAGCTGCTTAAAGAATTTATGACAGAGTAAGACAGCCAATGTTGCCCAGGCAAGATAAACAAAAATGGGCCGCTCTGGGGCCCTGTGAGGGTCCCTTCAGGACTTTCATATACGTGTGCACACTCTCTTGGCTCCTACAGCAAAATCATTCTGACTGGGCTGAAGGCTGTGCCGAGGGTCAGGAGACCTGAGTTCAGTCTGTCCTTGTCACTGACTCATGAGGTCGCCTTGGGTAGATTTCCTTTTCTTTCTCTGTCTCAGCATCTCTGTGTGTAAAAGGAAGGGTTGAACCAAGAAATTTACTAAGATCTTTTCTAGCAATAAAATTTAATTATTTGCAAATTATAAATTTTAGTAACAAAGAAAGACTTTCTCCTTCTTTCATGTTGATTCCCTTACTTTGTGAACATTAAATACTTCAACTTAAATATTTTAAAGAGAAAGCCTTCAGAGTCAAGGCAGGAAACCTGGTAAGGAATGACCTTCCCTAAACACAGGGGCACCTGTAAAAATTCCTTATAGCAAAGCCCTTGTGGCTTCAGGGTGAGTTTTTCTCCACTGAGCGTCACAGTTGAAGTTACAATAGGATATTGCAGAAAGCACGGTGTGCTGGGAGTCAAGACACTCAGGGGCCAGTCTCCCTCTGCCAGGACGTTACGTGACTGTGGGTGAGTCACTTCCCACCTCTGGACCTACTTCCTCACCTGTAAAATGGAACTGGGATAGACGATCTTTAGATTCCTTTCAGTTCTGAGGTCACGTGAAACCTGAGGTCAGCCCACCTGTGAAATCCGAAGGCAGGTCCTCCACAGACCACCCTTACTCTTGCCACGAGCAGAAAGTTTAGACACTCCCTCAAACCACCCTCAGGTTCGAGAATTCTCTGGAAGGACTCACAGAACTTTCTGAAAGCCACTGTACTCACAGGTGCATTACGGGAAAGGGCGCAGATGCAAAAATAAAGGCCCAAGAAGGCTGTCTAGGGCAGAGTTTAGAAGAGTTCCAAATCCAGAGCCTCTTTTGTCCTTAGGATGGACAGTTAGTCTCTGGCCTCTGTCACTGATACGGCACAGGGAGTGTTGCCAACCAAGGAAGCTCACCTGAATCCCAGTGTTCAGGGGTTTTTGTGGTCTCATTTCAGAAGCTTGCTTGATTGATTGATCATCTCCTTGAGCTCTGGCGTCTCCACCTTTCCCCTCCCTGGAGGTCAGTCTAATACCACAGGGCCTGAGGGGCCCACCCTGAGTCACCTCATTATCATGCACCATCAAGGGTGGTCTGAGGGGGCCCCCACCGTGAATAACAAAGACACTTCTGTCACTCAGGAAATTCCAAAGAGTGTAGAGGCTACTTCCCAAGGTAGGGAGGGGGATTGTGAATAAGGGCCAGATCTTTCTTTGGGCAAGGCCAAATTCTTTACTGCATACATAATTAAATTAATTTAGCAAATGTCTCTCAAATACTTTCAAGCCTTATTTGTCCGTGTTTCCTCTGACCAGCGTGGGCCTAGGCCAAAGCATGTGCTTAAAATTAGTTGGTAGACTTGGGGCGACAGGGATAAATGCAACATCTTCGTACCGTCCTAGCTCATGCCCACCACGCCCTCACCACACTGGTACGGGCCTTTGTATTAGCTGCGTCCTCTCTCTGATGTACTCTTTCTGTATTTTTGCGTGGCTGGCTCCTTTGTGATCATATAACTAATTCTTCCTCAACTGCTGTGTCTCAGGTCTGGCAGAGGCATCCTGGCTACACTAAGGTGCGGTGTAGCCCAGTACAGTCAGTCATGGGTAGAAAAGTCCAACGACAGTAACAAAACCAAGTCTGTCTGCTTTTTTATTATCTCTACATGGTAGCCATTCTATATAAATGACAGTGATAAACCACTCCCATTTACTTCTCCCTTGATCTGCCAGTGCAATACATATTTGTTGGACGAATTCCTGGTTGGAATAAGTGTCTTTAACAGCCCTAGCTGCGCATTGGACTTGGGGTGGAGATCTTCTGAATGAATTTGGTAGAGTCCAAATGGAAGAGATGCAAACCAAAGCGAGTTTACTTGGGCCTCAGCCACGGCTTTGAATGGCAATCTGAGCCCATGGGTGCTGCCTCTTAACTCTTGTCCTCTCCTCACCATCAGGCTCCCCAGTTCTGGCCTCTTTCTTCTGTGGCTCTGGCAGCTCAGGCTGCAAGAGCCTCTGGCCTGTGTCACAAGCCCCAGATGCTGCTGCTTGCCCATATTCTAGGTCAAGACCAGGACAGACTTCAGTTCAGTTCAGTTGCTCCGTCGTGTCTGACTATTTTGACCCCATGGACTGCAGTACACCAGGCCTCCCTGTCCATCACCAACTCCTGGAGCTTACTCAAATACATCTCCATCCAGTCAGTGATGCCATCCAACCATTTCATCCTCTGTCGTCCCCTGACTTATAACTAGCCATTGTCAACCTTTCTCCCTTTCTCCCTCCCTCTCCTTGCCTACAGCTCCCCCATTAGGGCTTTTGTTTGTTTCCGTGACTCTAAAAGAAAGCCTGAAGAGGGTTAGGGGTAGGGGAGGTGAGCAGAGGGCCTCCTTTACCTTGTCAGCCAGCCACCTAAGTGGAGTAATTGTAAGAAGCAGAGAGCAAAGTCATGGGGCTGGGCCCAAGCCAGCTGCCGGGCCCAGTTGAGAGGAATAGGGGCAGGGGTGTGAGAGGCACGAAGTCGCTGAGAGCAGGAGTCAGTGGCAAACCCTTATCATCTTGGCCTTGCCCTGGCTGGCCTGCCAGCTTCAGGCCTGCCCTGAGAGACCCTCTACTTGGAGTGCTGTTCTCAAGGTGGCAGTGACACCTGGTGGCCAGTACTGGCCAAAATCTCCAGGCTAAATGCCTGCAGAGCCTCCCCCCTCAGGCCTGCTCTCCTCTCCCCTTCTCACTCCTTGTCCGGTGGGCCTGTCGTCTGGGATCTGAGCTGGGCCTCATCACATCCTGGGTCCCTGGAGGGGGTCTGCTCCTGAGACCCCAGGAACCACAGGAGCAGAACTGCAGGTGGACACATCATTCGGGTCACTCCCGCAGAGAAGGTGTCCTGGGGCTCTTATTCACGTGTCTAGTTGTTGTCATTTCCTATCACACAGCTTTCCTTTTTATTTCCCAATAAAATCTTCCAGAGCCAGAGGACTGAATTGCTCATGAAGGGATCTCAGACACCCCTGGTCTTTCTGTCTGTGGGTTAGACCCCTGAGGGTCTAAGATGCTAAGATTCAGCCTTTGGAAACATGAATGCACATAATGTGTCCAGGAAGAACATGAGACTCTGCCTCGATCTTGAGCTGATCACAGCACGCCTCCAATGTCTCTTCCCATCTGGGAGTCACAGCAAGGCAGGTGCTCAGAGGAGAGAGACCCAGAGGAGAGACCCAGAGGTTGAGGCATTTGGTGGATCTGTTCTGAGCAGAAGTTAAAAGGGCTACTGTGGAACAGCAGAATTCTCAAGGAGCCAGTGGCTCCATATCCTCAGCTCTCCGACAGCTGTCATGGGGCAGATCAGGTGCCAAAGGCAAGCCTATTGGAAGACGTGAGTAAAGTCTCTGATGCTGAGAAAGGAAATGGTTGCTCGGGGAAGTGGTACGTGGCTGCCACGTCGCTGCTGATGTCCAAGCCACTCCTCAGGCACATGGTGAAAGGCTGGGCTGGAGGCTAGGGCTGTTGGAACAGGCAGCTCTTAACAATCTCCTTCCAGGTCTGAGACACTGTGATCCAGGCCGTGTGCTAGCCAGAGACCTGGGAAAAGCAGTGATGCGCATCCCAAATTGAAGGACTGGGGCCGATAACCTCTGGCCTTGGGCTTCTGGTGGGGCATTATGCAAGTCCTTTTTCACTGATTCTCTGGCCTAGAGAGATACTCAGAAATGTTTCCAGTTAGGCCTTTCCAGCTGCAAAGGGCTCTGAAGTCTCTCGAGTACAAGGAGACCCGAGATTGAGAAGGGGTCCAAGATTGGAATCTAAAGGGCTAGGCGGTTAGGGAGGAGACACAACTCAGACCCCAAACACAGGCCTCAGAGGTCTTCACTCAGCTCAGAAAAAGTAAATTTCAGGCAAAAAAGGCCTTCCTGCTTCCCACAGTCGGACCGCTTTAGGGAATTTTTTCCCCAGTGAGTGTAAGCTGAAAATGGGAGATTTGAGACAGGTTCATATAAAGTCACTAGTGACCAGATCCCTTAACAGACTATTCAGGGAAACTGACTATTTTGAGGCTGTCTTAACTTGTAAGGGACATCTTTAATCACTTGTCGCTGATATTCTGACCTTGGGTGACCCAGCCCTCGGGGCCCCCTTAGGTCTCATGGACCACCCCACGGGACCTTTCTTGTGTCCGTAGGAAATCACTGATCATGGGAGGACTGCAGTCCAGGACATGCCTCTGCCCTCAGAGCAGCAGCTCCCCTCACACGAGGAGGAGGAGCAGGTCCCTGGGTGCTTTTCGTAACCTCTCAGCAGAAGGAAGGTGGGCTCTAGGGACTGCAGGAGTGATCCTAGAAAGGTCCCAAGGTGCCTGGAAACATGCCGTCCCCTTTGCTCTGGCTGAACCTACAACCTTCCGACCACATTCCTTTCTGCTGCCTCATTCCCCCTGGGGTCCTGGACCGGGGGAGCAGGGCCTGGGGAGCTGATCAGAATAGCTCGGTGGCGTGTCCAGCAAGAAGCTTGGCCTGGCCTCTTTCCTGGGGCCAGACCCTGAGACCCTTTCCCAATTTCCTGTCTCAGATATGCTGAGCAAGCACAGGCTTTCCTCCGTGGTGGGGGCTGCTGGACTCTGGCCAGCAACCCTCAAGAGTTGAGTCACTCAGTGTCTTTCCTTCCTCAGCTCTCCAGCCTGCTGGGACCTCCGATAGGAGCTCCTCTCTCACAGCTTGTCTGCTGAAAGCCACAGGCAGGCGAATGAAGGGTGCCTTTGGCACAACCCCGCAAATCCTCTTCCGTGGACTTGGTTTCTCTCCCAGACTAGTGATTTCCTTTCCAGTCAGCTCAGGAGCTAACATTTACTGTTTTTGAAATGACTTTACTGCATCTTCTGGGGCCTTGCTGGAACACGTCAGTGGTACACAGAGGGCAGCCCAGCCCCGAGTCCACACCCTACCCTGCCCACCCTGAACTACTGTGCGCTGCTTGTGCAGCTGACAGAAAACCGCCAGCAGTGTCTTCTCCACTGATGCGTGAAATCCTACCATTAAAGCTTCACTCCTCTGGACTGATAATTTATTATTATTCAAATAATAGTAATGATGCTCAGATCATTACTTTACCTGGCACTTACTTTGTGGTGTACAAAGCACAGCCATTATTCTGAGCCTCACAGCCTTTCTGTGAGATGCCTTAAGCTGGTGTTTCTGTCTCCATTTTACATATCAGCAGAGAGAGTGCAAATGATCTGTCCAAGGTTTTTAGGCAGGAGAGCTGGGTCTTCTGGACTCCAGTTCCTCAGACGTTCTGCAGTGCCCTGCATTGTGCCATTTGGATGCTCCTCCAGAGCTCAGGGACGGTGAGAAGCGGGGGAGCTGACCCTGGGGACCCTGTGCAGGGGGGAGCCCTTGCCCTCCTCCTCCTCAGCCCCACACTGAACCTTCCAACCTGGAGGCACCTCCACACTTCACCAGCTCTCTCTTGCTGTCCCCTCCCTAGCTTCCCTGGTCACCAGCACCGGTGGCCTCAGCACAGCGGAACCTGAGCCCAGTCAGCTTGGATGGGGAGCAGCAGCCCACTCTCCTCAAACCCTGCGCCTGCAGGACTCCTCTGCTCACACCCTGTAGCCTTGGTTTCTTGCTGGGCTCAAGACTCCACAGCTAAGAAAGGCTTGGCTCATACCTCAAAAAAGTACACAGAGGACCTAATTGGGAGCCCAGAGCCTGTAGAAGTCGCCACAGCCTGTGACTGCAGAACCCCACCTCCACCCGCCCCCCCACCTGAACCCCGCTCCTTGGACAGGAGTTTGTTTGAACACTGCTGCCAGGAGGCTCACTCCTGCCCACACCAGCCCTTGACCTTGATCAAATTCATGTCTGAGTGACTTTGTGCTTCTACCTGGTCCTTGGGGTTTCCCCAGTTACCACATTTACTCCTTTAGACTTGGCTCATTTGGGAAACTGAGACTCAAGAGATTAAGTAACTTGCCCAGAGTCACATGAGGGGAGATGTCATTTCACACTTCTCACCATCCTGTCTGCTCCACGTACCCATTTTATTGCGCTGGTGTCCACCTGGTGATCACTGCTCTGTCGTGAGGCTTATCCATCCAAAGAGCAGTGGACTGGTGACCTCCCCTTGTTGGGACACTGATGCGCCTCCAGCTGCAGTGTTGCCCGCTAATGCCCTCTGAGCCTCTTGTCTTTCTGTCAGCCCAGGCTTGTTTGGGGGTTTTCCTTATGCTGCTGCAAGGCCATTTATCCTCCTTCTTTGTGTGCAGCTGGGCACAAGCGCTGGACCTCGCATTCTTACCTGTTTGAGTCAACCCAGTTTCCTGAGGGAAATGCTGCTGCTCAGTCTGGCCCCGAGTTCCTGCTGTGGGCTGGCCACGGGCCAGGCTTTGGCAGTGACGCCAGAGTGGCCAGACTTCTGTGGAATTCGGCATCCCAGGCGGCTCTTGGTGACTGGAGACAGATTCCGTGGTAGCCAAACCCCACAGGGAGCAGGCCCTCAGCCCCAGCAGACAGAAAGCTTGTGGGTGGGGCCAGAGAGTCTCAACCTGGCAAGGGCTGGTCCTGGGGGACTCTGCTCCCTCCTCCCATCACCCCTGGGAAGTCTTCAATCCACAAGCTCTGTGGGGTGGGGGCCAGAGAAGCTCCCCAGGCGCCAGACCAGGGTGGCCCAGGCACATTCCCAGGCTCCAGCGTGAAGGACAGCTCCTGGGAGTTCTTTCTCTGCAGCCTTTGGAAGGGAACTTGTGGGCTCAGGTCACCATTGGGGGTCTCCGTTGTATAACGCTGAGGCTACAGAGAGGAGAGGCAGGGCCAGGCTTCGTGGTGTCATTACCCTGGCAGCTCATGCTGTGAGTTTTACCATCAGAGGTTAATGTAATCCGTGAGAGTTTTCGTTTTTCCTGGAATCATAATGTTCTCAGAGTTGAAAGATGAAGCGTAGTGTTCATCTAACCTATCTCGCATTTCATAGAGGTGTACTCCCTGCTGTATCTCTGTCAGGTAATTTTCTAGCCTCTGCATGAACATACCCACCCTCCCAAGATGCCTCTTCCACTGTTTTTACAATAGGAAGTTCTTCCTGTCATTGAAAGTCTACCTTTCAGAGCTTTTGCCCACTGGCCCTAGTTCTGCCCTTGTGCCCTGTGGTCTTCCATAACTTTCTCTGAAAATAGCAATTCTGTGGAAGGAGAGTGTCTTAAGCTGCTCTGAGCAGAGTCTGAGGTGTTTCATGGGCAGCTGTCAGGGGTGAGGCCCTGGGGGAGGTAAGGGCCTGGGGGAGGGGACCAGCAAGAGCCAGTCTAGTGGTTCCACAAACTGCATGAGTTTCTCTGTCTTTCATCTGAGTATCCATCTCAGGCTGGGAAGGATCGAAGCCAGGAGAAGAAGGGGATGACAAAGGACGAGATGATTGGATGGCATCACCAACTCAATGGACATGAGTTTGAGCAAACTCTGGGAGATGGTGAAGGACAGGGAAGCCTGGCGTGCTGCAGTCCAGGGGTCACAAAGAGCCAGACACGACTGAGCGCCTGAACAACAACACTCCATCTGAGGCTGTGAGACTGCGACACCAGTGGCATGTCAGGAGCTCAGAGGAGACTGTACCATCACAGCTGAGTCACACTCCCCAAAGCCCGGGGACAGGAGCACGCCAAAGGGGGTATTCCATAATGAGAGTGAGACCTAAGAGATGACAGAGCTTCAGAAGGAAGGACCCCATGGGTCTCACCGTTACCACCATCTGTCGTGTCTTATGTAGCACCTGCCAGGGACAGATACTTGTAGATATCTCAATAGACAGATGCATAGGTAGTAGATCGATCGGTGGATAATATCCCTTTATATCATAGAAACCATTGGAAGAAAGATAGGTGCAGAGGGGGAAAATAGTTTGCCCAAGGCCACCAAGCTAGTAAGTGGGAGATTTAGGTTTAAACCCAACGTCTTCCTAACCCCAAGGCCCAAATTCCACTGTGCTGCCCAGTCTTAAAGACTTACTGTCGGGGACCCAATGGAGAGTGTGTGTGTGTGTGTGTGTTGGGCGGTAGGGTTGATAGGCCGCTCGGCTAAAAAGGCAGCCCTGGTGTCCCGTGTGTCCATTACCACACACCACCCTATAGTCTCCTCTTCCAACTGGCAGCCAGGCCAGGGGAAGGAAGAGCTCACGGTGGGAAAGAACTCTGGGGCCTGAAGTGTCACTAACTTGACTGGATTACGCAGTCTTGATGGAGATGATTTCTGCCTCTTTGAGGATTGTTTTGAATTTCCCTTCTGCACCGAGCAGGCAGGCACGGGTAGCAGTCCTCATGTTCTAATTCTCTAACCTGAGCATTTTCAGAGCTGTCATCAGAGTTGATCCCAGATACGGGGTGGCTTGACATCTATGGTTTAATGACGTGTTTCTCTTGAAAGACTTACACCCTACTTCATTTTGGGCTTTACTGTTGTCGCATGGTTGTTTATCTAATAAGCAGTCACTAAGGACCTCTTATGTGCTCAGTCCTGTGCTTTGGTGACATTGGTAGAATGACGATAGTCTTAAACTTTCCAAAATAGTCCCAATCTTAACTATTTTACCTTTTAAATAAATAGTTACCAAATCAGGCCATACATCCCAGTTTTTCTTTGGAAAAAATGGGCACTGTAATTGTTAGGAATTCATGAGAAGGTAAAGACTCATCGTCCTTGCTGTCAAGGATCTGATGATAGAAACATCATCCCAGTCTTCAAGATGATAACAAGACAGTCTATTAAGTGCTGTTATAGCATTTCAGAGAGGAAACCACAATCAAAAGGGGCAATCAGAAGAGAGATTTCACACATGAGGTATAATTTGACTCAGACCTCCAGGATGTGTGGGATTGGATTGGTTGAAAAGGAGAGAAGGTATTTCTGGAGGGTACTTATCATAAACACTCTAGTCTAGTGGCCTAGACTAGAGAACAAGCAGTGAAGGGTCCGGCTGGAAGGAGCAGGCACGCTTAAAACATGAGGAACAGAGGCTCAAGGGGCCAGTCCAGCCATGACGAAGCAAGTTTCTGGTGTCAAGCCTGAAGAATGCAGACGTCATCCTGTGGGCGACGGGAAGAGGTCAGACTGCCTGGGCTCGCCTGCCAGCTGCCTCTGTATTACCTGACTTAGCTGGGCCTCAGCTTCCTTATCTAAAAATCAGGGATGTTGATACCTTGGAGAGCTGCTGTGAGGCTTAAGGGAAATACTGCATAAAATTGTTCATCATGTTGCCTGGCATGTGTATAGTGTTAGCTGTAAATTATTTAGAGCAGTGAAAATGTTACTTGCTCAGTTGTATGAGTCTTTGCGACCCCGTGGACTGTAGCCTGCTGGGCTCCTCTGTCCAGGGAATTCTCCAGGTGAGAATACCGGAGTGGGTAGCCATTTCTTTTTCTAGGGGATCTTCCTGACCCAGGGATAGAACCCAGGTCTTCTGCATTGTAGGCAGATTCTTTATCATCTGAGCCACAAGGGAAGCCCATTTAGAGCAGTAAAGTGATACAATTAGAGAAGGAGTTTAAGAGGATAATTGGTATCCAGAAGATGGATTGGAAAGGAGACTAAAGAATTGAGAGACTATTCTAGGAGTCTCAACAAGAAATGATACAGGCCTGACCAGAGTTGGTCAAGAGGAAATAGTGAATCTTGGATGCCAAGACGGAAAACCTGGTGGGTCTTGATGGCTGATTGGAAGGTGTGGGCTTTAGCTGGTTGGGTATGGGGATTTCAGGGTCAGGGGTGAGACCCACCTTGAAGGCCCCAAGCGAGTCTTGGAAGAAGGGAAAGGGAAGTGTGAGCGTTCATACTGTCATCTGTACGAGATCAGGATTGTACATAGAATGGACACCCTCTGGGGCAGTGGCACCAAAGACATTTCAGAGGGTCCCCCGGCCTTCTACTGCCTGAAATCCTCTTGGTAGAACAGCTGTAGGCAGTGCTGTCATTGAAAGACCGTGACCCTGGCGAGAATGGCCCTTTTGCTCTCCCAGTAGTGGAGCTGAAAACAGGCCTGCAGCAGCAGGAAGGGAGATAGAAGGCCAGATCAGGGGCCCATGGAAATGGGGAACAGTTTTAATGTGGGAGTAGGGCTGGGGGGGCTGTCACAAGGGAGAGGAGCACTGAAAGAGGAAGTCCGGGTGCTGAGGACTTGCAGGGCCTCTCCCGGCCTCGCCTCCGAAGCTCGCGCTTTGACATCACCGTCAGCACACTTGGCAGCCCCCAGCCTCGTGGAGCATCTCCCCCGAGCTGAATTCAGGCTCCACGTGCTCCCTGCCTTCAGTGCAAACGGTAGATAAACTGAAGTCACAGGCGTCTCTGCTCCTGTCGGGGCATAATCAAAATCACAGCTGGGAGGAGAGGAAGCCTGGGAGTGGAGCCATGGTGCTGGATAAAATGCAATTATGCTGTTAGAGAGGGAAAAACAGCTTGGCCTTGAGCACTTTTACAAACATTAAGGTCTTACTCCTTCCCTCTGGGTAAGGAGGGTCCTGGGAAACAAAAGATGGCCCCCTTCCTTCAGGTCCCTCCCTGCGGGAGTTCCAGCCCAGCCCAGAGACTGGCTCTGACCCCTGAGTCAGCCAACTCTGCAGGAGTTAGCGCCAAGCTTTAAGCCGTCACCTGGCCCAGCCCCCGCTGGTGCTGGGGCTGATCCTTCCCCCAGAAGCTGGCGGTGAGTCGCAGGGTAGCTGGCCCTCAGGCAGCCCCCAGAGAAGAAGCCAGATGCTCTTGGAAGTTTCTAGAAAGGGTCTGGAAGGAAGGGAAAGGAAAAGGGGGTAAGGGTCTCAGACACTACCCGTCAAAGTGATTCTCAGCCCCAGATTGCCTTCACTTAGGTCCCAGCAATATGCCAAATGGTGAGAACCCCCTTGAGGTGTTTGCAGAACAGGTGAAGCCCTTGGGCCAGGTCCCAGTGGATCCCACTGCAGCCCCGCCACAGAGCCACAGGGTTTCTCTTGGGAATCTGCCTGGAGTTTCGTTTTTTATCTCTTTTGCATTTTTGTCTTCCAGAGTGGAACACTTAAGGATCCGGACTCGAGCAAGACCCCGCCTCAGCGGCCAGCCCCCCAAGGTTGTTTACAGTATATTCTCGACTGTAATGGCATTGCAGTAGGGCCCAAACAGGTCCAAGCTTCTTAAAGCAATGGGTAGTTAATTTTTTTCAAAGCAGAAATTTTAAGCCAAAAACAAACAAGGAAAGAAAGGAAAGCGGGGAGGGAAGCAGCAGACCCTCCCACTGGTGCCGTTTCTGCGTTCTTTCAATGCTGACTGGACTCTGTTCTTCCTATGCAGTGTCCGCGCCTCTGTCTGGTTGTTCACCTGTTCCTGTTCGTGCTTGTAACACTCACTTAACGTTTCTCTGTATAACTTGTGAATCCAGGGCTGTTTGTCAACAGTGTACACAAGAATTGCGCCTCTCCCAAGTTCAGTGCGACTATCCTCTGGGTGGTTTGGTAGTCTTTTCTTTTTAAAGTATTACACAATGCGGGGTGCAATAGGACTGGGGGTTGGGTGGGGTGGACAGGGGAGAAACAAAGACCACAAGATCAAACCTGACTCCCCTCCTTCTTCCCCCAGACTCGGATAAACCACCCCTCTCCCTCAACCCCCTGCTTACCTCCATGAGTGTGCTTGGGATCTTCAGTGCTTTTTGCTTCCTTTCTGCATGACTCGGGTAAATAGCTAGAAGTTTACGAGATTTCCAAGGTCTCATTTCCATTGCTTCATCCGTTGAATCTGAAGATGTCTCTCTTTTTCTCCATTTGCTAAACTTTGGTGCATTTGAGTTTCTGTGAATAGGCTGGCTGTGCCCGTGGAGCTCTTGTGTTTTCTAGTGATGACCTAAACTATAAAGAACAAGCTTATCTCTAGGAATGTGTTTTGTATTCGACATCCCAGTGTACCTTTCGTTTTATTATTAACTAATTAGCTATGAGATTAGACAAAAAACAAATGGGGCCGCTGATGTGCAATATCAAAGTGACTTTGTGAGTATTTTTTCTGTGTTCATCTCAGTCCCCCTAAATTGTTTCTGAATTGGCCATCTGTGCGCTTCTGTGGAACCGAGGCTGCTTCGTTTTCCCCAAAGCTTGACCCGTGTACAGAGGTGATTCCTTAGTGATTTGGGAGCTGCTGAAAGTCTGGGAAGGACTCGATCGCGCTGCCTTTGGCCTCTCTTGAGGCATGGCAACTTGGGAGCGAATCGGAACTGTCCCGTTTCCCATGAGCAGGGTACACTGCCTCCTGAACTCCGAGGTGGGTGCCTGCTTTAGTTTTCAGCTGTTCCAGGAGCCCTCCTGAGTCCAGAGACTGAAGAGCTTCATCTTCCCTAGGAAGGACTGTCTCAGATTTTAGCCTGTGTGTGACCGGGGCCAGGGCTCTGGGAGAGCCCTCACCCATCTTGTCCTTTCTCCTCCGACACGCATCTCCTGGGCAGGGAGTCGGCATTTCCTACACAAGGCCTCGGGTCAGTGCCTCCTCTTGCCGTCTCCTGGTCAGGCCGTGACGGGACACCAACTGGCCTCCTCCAGGGCCGTGGGCTGAGCGGGACGGGGCACCGAGTGGCCTCCTCTAGGGCTGTGGACCGAGGGGTTGCCTCCTCTAGGCCCGGGGGCCGAGGGGCTTCACGCCAGCGGTTTGCCTTTTAGAAGTGCTTCGAGCCCTACTTCCACATTCCCCCTCACTGCCGTCAGGACATGTCGCCTTTCCGGACGACCAGGTCTGAGGAATCGCTGGTGATGGTGGTGTGTGACATGGTTCCTGTGTCCAGGGGTCCATGCCCTGCTTCCCGTCTTAGCTGCTGGCAGGTTCTGAGCTGCAGGGAAATGCACTGAGTGTGAATGTCCTCGACCGCGATTCCTCCCTTAGCTGATGTGGGTGCCGACGGTAGTCAGTGTGCTGTAAATAGATACGTATATTATATGCAGTTCCGCACTCCCAGGTGGGTTGCCTAAGAACCAGGTCCTTAAAATACCTCCCAATCTGACGAAATGATAGAAAGGAGTAAAGAAACATTTCCCAGGATGGAGGGATACATTTTATTTTTTTAATTTTATTTTTGTTCAATCAGTGAGCTGATGATGGTGTTGCTTCTTTGCATGTGATCAGTGTGAACATCCAGGTGCTTTTCATGTGACATTCGTGAGCCACAAACACAAAGTTGCCATTTGAAATCAGTCGGACTGCAGGGCGGTGTCGGCCACAGTCTTGTCAGGTGGGAAAGCGGAGAACCAGGGCTCCCTCCCGCTGTCAGACGCGAGCTGACTGCACACCCTGACTGTCCTGTGCCCTCGGGCAGCATGCTAAGGACAACGCTGTGGCCTGAGGCATCCGTATCACAGTAAGAGTGCAGTTCAGGTGTTTTGTACCCATTTCTTTTCTTGATGTTGTCCCCCTTTTTTGTACCAATCCAGCTGGGAGAACCTCATTTAACGCTGGAAGTGTGATTGAAGTACCTCTTTTTTGTGACTCTTGTACAGCTTAATGTGCAATAAAGGAAAAGTTTTATCTGTCTTCAGTGTTAAGTTGTAGTTTCTGGCTGTTCAAGCATCTCTGTACAGGTGGGAAAGCTCTCAGGTGTCTGGTCCAAGAGACTGAGTTCTCAACCTGTGGTACTTGACAAGAAAATGCTGATACAAACGATGCCAAGCTTTGGAAAAGGCAAAAATGAGTTCATGTGAAATGATCTGCTAATCTGTCATCTTTACTAGTTATCTGATTTGAACCTAGAGCTTCTTCAACATGCAAAATTCCATTTATTTATTTGTTTATCTATGTGTAACTAACCCTGGTATGAATTGGTCATTTATGATAAAGTGGAATCTGTACCATGTAGAGGAGAAACCGGCTTACAGTCGTGGATGCACAGTGGTATAGATGTGTGGTTCTGCCTGTCCTGAGGCCACAGGTATCCCTGTGTTTCTGGAAACCTGAGTTACAAATCTTAGCTATCCATTGAGTTTCTGTGAGCACACTCCTTCCAGCGGGCGCATGAACGGGTGCTCTGGGACTGAGACTAAGAAATGAGATCTCCAGGTTGCCAGACTGTTTTCTGTCTCATTCTGGGAGAAAGGGGATCTTGGTTCTTTTCTGTGGGCGGTGGGAGATGGGGTAGGGGGGACTACTTTGCCAAATGGTGCCCACAGCATCTCCAGGACAGAATGGGACTTGAGTTTTGGAGAGTTTCACCACACACCTGGGGGGGGACAGGAGCCCCTAAGGATGGTCTTAAGAGGGAGAAGAATTGCCCAGACATGAAAGTTCCTAGTCACGGGTGTGAGTTAACGCTAAAAGAAAGCCCTGTTGGGGGTGTGGCAACCAGACACCCAGACATGGAGTGGGTTGGGACAAAGCCAACTCTAAACAACACAGTGTAAGTCAGCGATGGCTGTAAGGCACAGAATGCTTTCTGAAGAATCTTCTCGTCCATTGTCATCTTTGACACACCACCCTCTTGAAAGATAACTAAGACTGGGTCTTAACTGTTCACAGTTTTCTGGTTGGCAGCACTGAGGTCCAGAGAAGTCAGCTGACTTGCTCAGGGACTCGCTGATAGCCTGTGTCTGGGATTTTCTGATCCCCAGGCCAGGACTCTTTGCGCCACCCTACGCTGTGTGTGCCGTGTGGACCTTGAGACCCCCTAGTACCCCAGGGGCCGGGTTGGCCTGCACCTGAGGAAGCTCTGCAGGAGAGGGGTGGTCCCTGTGTGTGGTCTGGGGGCTTGCTGTCGCAGAGCTCACCCCCGAAAGGGCTGCTCATCCCCTAGTTTCTGCCCTGTGCTCCCACTTCCGCTGTGACCGCGTTGTCGTGCGTCTGAGAAGGCACACGTAGAGCCATGTCCTTGGGGTAACCAGGGACATCAGCCTCCAGGGGTGGCTCTGAAGGGCTCCAGCAGCTTCCCGTGACAGAGTTTATCCTCTGGTAATTAAAGAACCACACCCTTCGAGACGTAGATTCTAATAAGGAAACCCTTTGATATGGTTAAATTATGAAGTTTTTCTTGTACTGAACCTAGGGGGCCCTGGGCAACCCCAAGGAATGCAACCCCCAGGCAAGGTGCTGCCTCCACGTCGGCTCCCCCCAGGACCATCAGTGCCACCTTCCTCCTCCTCCTCATCCTCCTCCTCTTCCTCCTCCTCGGCTCCTCCGCGGCCGGGCGGCCCCACCACCCACGGAGATGCGCCTTCCAGCAGCAGCTCCCTGGCAGAGGCCCAGCCACCCCCGGCTGCTCCACCGCAGAAGCCCCAGCCTCACCCACAGCTCAAGTAAGAGACAGCTCAGCGGCTCCCCGCCTCCCCTCTTCCTGGGGCTCCCGAGCTGCTAGGAAGCACCTTCAGTCAGACCTCCTCCCACAGACACTTTTGTGGGGGGTTTTTGGGGGTTTGGGTTTCGATGGGGTTTTTTTTATGTTTTGTTGTTTTGTTTTGTTTTTTGGGGGGAGCATGGTTGGGTTGGCTGGGGAGGGTAAGAAAGAGGGAAGTGAAAGTCTAAGGTCTAGCTAGAAACTCAAACCCTCCCCTTTCTTCCTGGGGAGTGACAGACAATTAAGACAGTTACTACCCCCTCTCCCATTCTTGTACTAACTTAGGGTTTGTGTTTTGGGTTTTGTGTTTTTTTTTAATCCTCGTTCCCACTCTTTTTTTCCATTCCTTTTCTCTCTCTGTGTATGTGTCTCTCTCTTTCTTTAAAAAAAAAAAAAAGGAAAAAGTTCTCTTTTCTGCCTCTGACTCACAGTTCATGGTATGCCAATCAGCAAGGCTGCCCAGAAGGAAAAGGGAGAAGTAGTTAGATCCATCTCAACTTTTTACCTTCAGCTTGGTCAGAAGGAGGTTGGCTTCTGGTGCAGTCATCAAAGGAGAGGCCCACATACAGACCCCGAGGGACTCCATCCTCTTGGGTTCCCTCATTCCCAACAGTGACCCCAGAGACTCCCACCACACTGTCTGGCCTCAGAAGACAGAACTGGGGGCCCCTGGGAAACAGCACAGCTGCATATGGGAGGGGTGGCACCAGAGGACTCAGCCCTGCCTCCCCTAGACCTGGGATGTGTCTCTCCAGCAGCCCAAACGCAGACCTGTGTCATCACTAGTCAGCTCAGACCCCACCGCCCGGGGCAGTGGGCGTGGTCCGTGAGGGCATCTCAGTAAAGAGATGAGACTGGGGGACAGAGGACAGGGGCTGCAGAGTCTGGGGCGCCGATGAGCCACTCAGAGACAGTCTAGTCAGTACAGAGTCGGGAAAACCCTGCTCAGAGCTCTGCGTTTCTTTGTTGAAGCCCTTCTGCTCATCAGTGACAGAGCCGGGTGAGGGCTCCAGTGGCCGATGACTGCCCTCTCTGAGTCTTTCAATCCTGTACGATGGGCAGGCCATCCCCCAGTCCAGCTCCCCAGCCCAGGACACGGGCACTTTTCACGTCTCGCCTGCCCCACAGCCTCCCCTCAACCTAATCATGTTCTGCTTGCGAGCCGTTTAATCTCTCCCTCCTACTCTTGAGCTGACTCTGGCCCCAGTCTGAGGGCAAATCTCTGGGTTTGTCACTGCCTCTGGGCTGAGCCAAACAAGTGAGAGGCTGGTCCCGGTGCCCTTGGCCCGTGTGTGCAGAGGAGTCCCTGCTGCCCAGCAGTTGCCGTGTTGGGGCTCATCCCCGCCCAGTGAAAGGCAGGGTGCCCGTCCAGTCACTACGGGAGAAGAGATGCACTCACACTCGTGAGGGGGGTTTCTGGGGCAGCGCCCGAATTCAGGAGAGGGCTGGGAGTGCTGAGACTCCAGGAAAGGAGTTCTGGAGGCAGAGGTGAGCAGGAAAGAGACAAGCTGAAGTCAGGAAGGAGAGCACATGGCCATGGGGACACCAGACCACGTGTCCTCTCCTAAGCGCTGGGCCTGGCCTTCCCCTCTACCTGTGGCCTTCACAGCTTTTCTCTCTGAATCACTGGTGTCTCGGGGGAAAATCGGTCCCTAAAATGTGTGCAATTTGGGCTTTTTTCTCCTGAGGAAACTACCCAGTAACCTCGTGTGGGCCTAATATCTAGTTCTGTGGCCCCCAGACGCCCTGAACCTTACAACTCTTCCCCGAGGAAGCCTGGAAGGGCCATTACGTCCACTGGAAGGGCAGTCCATGGAGGCGTTAGAGTTTGTGCCAAGTCCCGAGGTTCTTTAGGAATCAGAGAAAGAAAAGCAAACTAGAAAGAGCTGAAAAGGCCTAGACATCGTTTTACCAGACATCAATAGAACACAATTAAGAAAGCAAACAAGACACTGAGAGAGGCACGTGGCTTCCCAAGGTCAAGAGTGAGTGAGGGCTGGAACCAAGACTTTGACCCAGGTCTTCTGACACCAGCTCCACTCGCTCCCGGACAGTTGGTGGGAGAGGGAGCATATGAGTCCACTGGCTCCCATTTCTGAGTTTCATCCAAGAGCGGGTGAGGGTGTGAGGTTCCTGGATTGGTACCCACCCAGTTGGTACTTAAGCGTTAAGGAAAAGAAAGAGCCTCAAGCCCCTCTCTTCTCCCTGCCTCCCCCGCAGCCCGTCCTTTCCTGCTCCAGCAACGCTGCAGGGGAGGAGAAGGTGGGGCCTCCCAGGGCTGGGAGCCCTCCCCATGCTGGCTCTCTGGTCTGGCTCCCGGTCTCCCTGGGGCGGGAGCGCGCGCTTCGATTGTATCCCCGTGTCACCGTCCCTCCCTTCCTCGCCTGGAACACCACCATCTCACATTCTCTCTGGTTTTTATCTTCTTCAAGCAAGTCGCAGTCCCTGACCAATGCCTTCAGCTTCTCTGAATCTTCCTTCTTCCGCTCTTCAGCCAGTGAGGATGAAGCCAAAGCAGAGACCATCCGGAGCTTGAGGAAGTCCTTTGCCAGCCTCTTTTCAGATTAGCTCTGCAGACACACAGGGGGCCCCCGGCCCAACTGGGAAAGGCGTCCGAGACACTTGCCAGCAACCGTCCGCCACGCTGGGTGTTGATGTCCCGTGCCCTTGACGTGCGTGGCCCCTTGCTCCGCTCCGTTGTGCTCAGTGGTGTGGTACAGCCCAGCAAAGGAACCAGGTGACGGTCTCAGGGCAAGGTGCCTAACCAGCGAGGGGCACCTGGCGTTAGAGAGGGTCAAGCCCCCTTTCCCGTAGTCGTGAGAGTTTCCTCTGAGGTCCCCGTCTGCTGTGACTTTAGTGGCCTTACTGTGATAGCGCCGTCATGTCTTACTCTCCCTTGTGAAACCAGGGTTCCCTTCACCGAGGACATCTGCTTGCTTCACTGAGCTCAGATGCAGTGCTAAGCATGCCCCCCTCCCACTGTAGTCAGTGCTGCCCATTTGGGGAGGAGAATATTCTTACCCTCCCCCAGATATTCTAGGCTGTACGTGTTAGGGACTCACTCACACTCGAATGGATCCCTTGTCACACCTATTTAGTTGTTGGAAACACCCCTTCCCAACACACGTGGTTCCTCGACTTCTGTGGTGGTGACTCCGGCGCAGTCCTCCTGAGTGGACCGTGGTGGTCTTGAGCTCCTCTGAAGCCGTGCTGTAGAGATTGCATGCCAGTACGCCAAGTTTTGTGTTCCTCTCCAAATAAATGTTAAGACTTTTGGTGTAATAAAAGCAGCAGCATTCACCAGCATTTGATTCAGCTGTGAGGTCTTCCCTAGGCTGCCCTGTTGAGTGAGACATTGGTGAGGCCCGCGTGCGAGTGTGCACGAGTGGAGGGCAGAGAAAGGGTGAAGCTGTTGGTGTGTATGTGACTGCCTCTGCACGTGGTTGAGAACGTGACTGTCCCTCAGACACTCCCTAGGCCGCACTTCCTGACGTCGCCTGGGCAAACCTTTTCCTCCAGGATGGCTGGACCTCCTTAAGTAACTCAGCCGTTTCTCCAGTTGTTCGGGATGTAGAGCCTTTCCGTCAATAATAAGCATGGCACCCTTCCTTCCATAGCAGCCAGTCCGAGCCACTTGTCAGGTCCATCCGTTTCCTCAGCTCCAACCCACACGGAGGTGCTGATGAGGCAGGACAGACCTGCTCTGGTGAATGGGGTCCCCAAGCCCCCAGCATCCTGAAGAAGTCTGCGCTGGAGGAATTTCAGTGTGGCTTCCTCATGACTCTTGGGTGCTCAGGAGTGTGTTCCCCGGACCACGAGTGCTGTGAGGATGCACACTGCATCTGCCCTGATACTAACATCTTACCTAAGTAATGTCCTGTACACGATGCCCACCCCACCAACCACTCAACCAGATAATACCCGTCCTGATGTGCGGTCTTGCTAGCTCCTCACAAACAGTAGGTGCTGAGAGGTCTAAGAATGAAGTCCTCTGGTGCCTGGGTCTCCCTCCAAACTAAGCCAAGGCTCCCAGGGTTTGAGGATCTAAAACTGCCTCTTCTTCTTTCTTTTTTTAAATCTGTTTGTTTCCTGGGGCTTCCTTCCCTGGCAACTCAGACAGTAAAGAATCTGCCCGCAACGCAGGAGACCCGGGTTCGATCCCTGCGTGAGGAAGATCCTCTGGAGATGGGAATGGCTACTTATTCCAGTGTTCTTGCCTGGGAAATCCCATGGGGACAGAGGAGCCTGGTGGGCTATAGTCCATGGGGTCACAGCTAATCGACTAACACGCACATTTGTGTATTTAATTTAAAAAAAATTTTTTTTTTTGGCCATGCCACACTACATGTGGGATCTTAGTTCCTTGACCAGGGATTGAACCTGCACCCCCTACAGAGGAAGTTCAGAATCTTTACCCTGACATCCTTCTGCCAACTTTTTACACTTAAAAAACAGCAAGTAGAACCTCCACTGAGTGACACCTGGGGGACAGCCCTTCTCCCACCACAATGCACATAACCCCGGCACAAACAGCCAGCAAAACAAACAAAAGGAGGGTGGGAGGGTAATACCTGACCTCAAGGGAATTGATCATGGTTGCTTCCATTTCCAACCAAGAGTCTCCCACTTGCTGTCACTTCTATCCCCATCCCCTGTTCCAAATGTGTTTTAATAGAATGAATTTGTTTCATTAAAAAGGGTTTATTGAGCATTTCTTTTGAGCCTAAACACTGTGATGGATTCAAGGAAATATTTACTAATATATCCACAGCGGCTGCTAAATTCTGGGCACGATCCTAAGCACTCAACATATATCAACTCATTTCTTCCTTGCAATGTGATAGACGCTATTGTTTTACAGATGAGGAAATGGAGGCAAATCAAGAGTCAATAACTTGCCCAAAGTCATCCAGCTGGTCTGTGGTGGAGCTGGGCTTTGAACCCAAGGAGCAGAGCCCCATGGCCTTGCTTACTTTGTGACATTATTTTTATTTAATCTAGCAGAAGCAGCAAGTTACAGTTGTATTGAACTGTACATAATGTGATAACAAAATTATAAATGTACACAAAAATTCTTCACATCCATACCTACCTCCTTCCTTTGCCGTCTTCTCTCTGTCCCTCAGTCCCAGGGAAAGGAGGGTGGGAGAAGGTTAGGGTTCTTGTTACCAGTGTTGACCCCTTGTCCTAGAACCATGAGTAACATACACAATGCATCTTATTCTGATCAAATATAACTCTGGTTCTTAAAAAATTACTCATTCTTCCACATGTGATGTCAGAGCAAAAGCCACAAGTGGCTTATTTAGAAGATGAGTCAGCCTGGAACTGCTGGGGTGTCAGAAAGGGGAGGCGTTTACCAGAGGTCACACAGCTTCCTAGTCCAAAGGACACAGGGATCCTATCCAGCCCTTGGTAACGGGGTAGGGCCAGAGGTGGGGGAGTTCCATTCAGAAATAGCAGTCTTGATGTATAAAAAGACAAACCCAGAGACTGGGAAATTTGCTACTTTCAGCAATCAGTAAATATTTGATGAATACCATGATAAAAAGTTATCTAGAGCTTGCATCTCCAAAGGTTGGAGACAGTCCTCCATAGATGAAAACTTTGGTTTGTCAGCCAGCTCTGACCACTGTGCCACCTTTGCCGCAGCTGATGGGGATTCCCTACCCACATCCTCACCCCAGATGAACAGCGATAGAAGCTTCATCCCTCCCCTCATGGAATCTCCACCTCCTTGGGTCAAGACAAATTTGGTTCTGTTCATCGTTTATTTGTTCACAACCCTTTATTGCGTCCTTACTAAGCTCAATGCATTCTTTGAGTTAAGCAAGGCTTCTGCCCTCACACAAGTTATAGCCCAGGAGGGGAGGTAGCATATAAACACATATAAAGTAGAGAACACTAAGTGCCATGAGGCTAATGCAGCCAGAATGTTAGTTTGGAAGACTGTTAAGCTTGAGAGGATTGGTGAGGATGTGAGGAGCAAGCATATTGCAAGTGGGAATGTACGTTGGCACCAGCACTTTGGGGAACCATTTGGCAAGACCTAATACACCAGCACTTTGGGGAACCATTTGGCAAGACCTAATACATAAATGGCTCAGCAATGCCATTTCTGGACACTCATTCTAGAAAATCTCTTGCACATGTAGTCAAGGAGGCAACCTAAAGAATATTAGTGTCAGCACTGTTAGTGAAAAATGGAAACAACCAACTGTCTGCTGTGGAGGAATTAAAACATAAATTGGTTTATTCTTACACTGGAGAACTATATAGGAGATAACAAAAAGGTTTGAGGAATTCAGATAAAAT
The DNA here is from genome assembly GCA_935064755.1 of Tragelaphus eurycerus. Taxonomy (NCBI): domain Eukaryota; kingdom Metazoa; phylum Chordata; class Mammalia; order Artiodactyla; family Bovidae; genus Tragelaphus; species Tragelaphus eurycerus. Next base: position 75,204,535 of record CAKXYN010000001.1, on the reverse strand, counting down.
ATGGAAGGGAAGTGGAGAAGATGAGCCAACGGAGTGTAACATGGAAAACAGCCATACATGAGGTTGGAGTGGAGCTTCCTTCTAGCCAGGCTGTCAGAGAAGGTGGCACCCAGGGGAGCCGTGAGCAACCCACAGGGTTGGGAGGCCTGCCGGCCGCTGGGAATAGGGGGAGAGCGCAGAATTCAGGCACTGAGTTTTTCAGTGTCCAGTTTCATCTAGTTCTATCCTCTTCATTTTACAGAAGAGGAAACACAGACGACTTACGGAGCTTGCCGAGGTCAGGAAGGAAGTTAGTAATAGAAGCAAATGAGGCTGAGTCCCAGATGTCCGATGGGCCGGCCGCTCGGGACACTGTCCTTGGTGAGATAAGTGAGTCTCTCACTTCCATGGGCTTCCAGCGGGGCGCAGCTCCCGGGAGCGTTTCCCAGGGGCTGGGAAGAAATGGAAGGGTCAGTGTTGGGCAGTGGAAGGAGTTGTCAATTTACATCTGAGTTTAAATCCTTGCTTGACTAGTTGTTGGCTAATTGACTTTGTGTCAGCTTTTCCGTGCCTTGGTTTCCTGATCTATGAGAATAATACTATCTTTGATCTGTGAGAATAATACTATCTTCCTGAGGAGGTTAAGAGTTAAATGAGGGGGTTCACCTAAAGTCTGTCTCTAACACTGGTCAGCATGTGAGAGAATCATAAGATATCCCCTCCATCTCACACAGAGAAGAACAGCATCAGCTCCAAGCCCCCACCTCCTTGGCCAGGACTCCTTTGAGAACAGCTGCACAAACGCCAGTCATGCCTTTCTTCCTCGCCTATAACCAGCTGGACACCAAGAGCACTGTCAGCCCACCCGATGCCTTTTCCTAGGTCTATGGCTCTTCCAGGTTGAGTGGGTGAAATTGAGTTGAGGGTAGACACCTGGGGACGCAAAAGCTGCTACCTAAATATCCCACTAGCAACGAACACAAACACACACACAGGCCAGAAACCACTGCAGCTACAGAAATGACTGCACAGACCCCCTCTGACTCTAGTGGACTAATTCTTAAACACTCATACCATATGATCCTACAGCGGTGTGGTTTCCCTCAACCAGCTCCTTTGGGGAGGCTGAACATTTGTTCCAACAAACCTGCTGCTTATGCTCAGAAAATAATTACCCTCAGATCTGTAACCCTCAGAGAGCATCATCAACTCAATGGACACGAGTCTGAGCAAACTCCAGGAGACAGTGAAGGACAGGGAGCCTGGCGTGCTGCAGTCCACGGGGTCTCAAAGAGCTGGACACGATTTAGCTAGCAACTGAATGACAACAACAACCACTGGAGCCCTCAAACTGGAACTTCTGTAACTCTTGGAAGATCCAGAGTTCTTTGCCTCGGAACCTAGAAATTCCCACGCCAACTGTTCTGTGCATTGCGTGCTTTGGCAGGTCCTCAACACACCCCCAAAATGATTAAGAATCATTGTTTAGAGACTGAATTTTGATTAAAAAAAAACACTTAAAATTCTTTTGTACTCAGCTCTCATGATTAAGCTAGATAACATGTAAGGTTAAAAACACAAGGTGACTATAAATTAGTGAGATCATTTTTTGTGTGGCTTGTAAACTGGTTTCAAAGGAGATGAATCCCAGAGATGGAGTCTTGTCGGTTTTGAATAGTTTCTTTTTGAAATAAATGTCAAGAGCCATCAAGAGTATAAGATCAATAAGATTCTGAAAGAAGATACATTTCAACAGGCAAATTCTGTTGTTTGTTTAAAATAGTCTTCTTACCGTGGAATTCTCAGGTCACAGACTACATTCAGAATAATGTTTTCTTCCTCAAATAATTGTGATCATCCTCCCTTACATCTGTGTAGTATTTTGCAGTTTATGTAGCACCTTGGACTTTAAAGGCACTTTACAGTTTATGAAGCACTGATTCATCTCTCAACTTGTTCAATTTTTCACAACAGCCCCCTGAGCCTATTCCTCATTATAAGTGACTTCCCGAGTGTCTGAGCTTTGGACTCCGGCTCCAATAGTACTCTTCCTCCTACACATCTCCCTGGACTTCAAAGCCTGTTGTTTGTAAACATGTGGGGAAATCATGCAGTTCTTCATTCTCTCTGGTAGACCCTTCTCTTCTTCAACACCCTCTCACTGTCTAAGAACTTGCTTTCCATCTTGGTAGTGATGTAATCTCACACACACACACACACACACGGATGCACATTTATGCTTGTCCACTGGTCTATATTTTCAGGAGTCTTTTCTTCTGTTTCATGGTCTGTACACCCCACTGTGTCACTTTATCGGGGGAAATAACTGGAGAGAGAGGGGCGGAGGGAACACCAGACAACTGTTTCAGGGACGCTGCCCCACATGTAAATGAATGTCCCCCAGGGAACACCACCTCTCTGGGAATTTTCGTCCACCTCCATATCCACACACATCTCTTTTTGATAAGAATTCCCACCCTCCAGCTGACTCCTCAGGGCAGCTCCCAGCAGAAAGCCGCAGCCATCCCCGTGGATCAGGGATGATGATCAGTGACAGCCTGACAAACCCTAACTGCTCTAGATCCAGTTCTAGGGGAAGGGAGATTAGCTCTATCAGATTACTGATGGGAAAGTTGGGTTTGGACCTCTTGAATCCACTCTGGAGCTCATCACTAGTGACAGAAAATTGCAAGACTGGACCCAAAGGAGCCCTGTGGGCAGTTCACACAAGCCTGACCTGTCAACATGCTGAAGACCCTCAAACTCTCCCTGAGGCCTGAGCGGTTTGGCAAGTGGACTGGAATGACAATAAATAAATAAATGTGTATTTATTTGTCCTTGGAGCCTCACTAGGCTAATACAATGCAATGCTTGGGATCTAATGATACTTTTAATTTGAATATTTAATACCAAAACAGTGATTTTTCTCAATATATTTCAATATTAGTTGGGAAAACTCAGTAGACTATTTCTGCGTAAAGACTATTCCTTTATTCTGTCTGCACAGCTATTTTATTCACACCTTATTGTGACAGCTCCCTAATTGGGTTTCCTAGCTTCCATCTCTTGCCTATTTATGCCGATTTTCTTTTTAAAATTCTCTGATCACCAAAAAATCTTTAAGTGGGTCTCCAGGCTTAGGAAGGAGAGCCTAAATTCCTTACTTTGGGGTATAGGGCCCCTAGAGTCTAGCCTCACTTTTTCCAGGAAGGAAGTATGTCTAGTCGTCAGGGGTTTGGACTTTGGGGTCAAACCTGGTTCCGCTGCTTGCTCACTGTGTGACCCTGGGCAAATGACTATATACTTCTCTGAACTGGTCATGGAACAACAGACTGGTTCCAAATAGGAAAAGGAGTACGTCAAGGCTGCATATTGTCACCATGTCTATTTAACTTATATGCAGAGTACATCATGAGAAATGCTGGACTGGAAGAAACACAATTTGGAATCAAGATTGCCGGGAGAAATATCAATAACCTCAGATATGCAGATGACACCACTCTTATGGCAGAAAGTGAAGAGGGGCTAAAAAGCCTCTTGATGAAAGTGAAAGTGGAGAGTGAAAGGGTTGGCTTAAAGCTCAACATTCAGAAAACGAAGATCATGGCATCTGGTCCCATCACTGCATGGGAAATAGATGGGGAAACAGTGGAAACAGTGTCAGACTTTGTTTTTCTGGGCTCCAAAATCACTGCAGATGGTGACTGCAGCCATGAAATTAAAAGACGCTTACTCCTTGGAAGGAAAGTTATGAGCAACCTAGATAGTATATTCAAAAGCAGAGACATTACTTTACCAACAAAGGTTCGCCTGGTCAAGGCTATGGTCTTTCCTGTGGTCATGTATGGATGTGAGAGCTGGACTGTGAGGAAGGCTGAACGCCGAAGAATTGATGCTTTTGAACTGTGGTGTTGGAGAAGACTCTTGAGAGTCCCTTGGACTGCAAGAAGATCCAACCAGTCCATTCTGAAGGAGATCAATCCTGGAATTTCTTTGGAAGGAATGATGCTAAAGCTGAAACTCCAGTATTTTGGCCACCTCATGCGAAGAGTTGACTCATTGGAGAAGACTCTGATGCTGGGAGGGATTGAGGGTAGGAGGAGAAGGGGACGACAGAGGATGAGATGGCTGGATGGCATCACTGACTCGATGGATGCGAGTCTGGGTGACCTCCGGGAGCTGGTGATGGACAGGGAGGCCTGGCGTGCTGCGGTTCATGGGGTCGCAAAGAGTCGGACACGACTGAGCTACTGATCTGATCTGATCTGAAACCTTAGTTTCCTTACTAGCAACAATTTTAGTTGTAACACCTCATGTTTGTTGAGAGGATTATGTAAGATAAATACCTTGAGAGTGCTCTGTGTGGGTACCTCAAATACTGATATATAAGGAAGATCCCAATTATATTATCATCGGCATTACTTTTCAACCTTACCTTTCCCTGTTTAGTTGAAGCTGATTCCCTGTTCTTGATTGTTTTCTTGCTCCACACATATGCTCACTTTATCATTTTCAACTGTCCTCAGCCCCTTAAAAATTGTATTCCTGGGACTTCCCTGGCAGTCCAATGGCTAAGATTTCACACTTCCACTGCAGGGGGTGAGGGTTTGATCCCTGGCCTGGAAACTAAGGTCCCATATGCTGCAAGATGTGACCCAAAATACAAACAAAATTCCTTTCCTTAAACTCATTACCCATCCAAATTATGTATATCCTTCAAAGCTCAGCTGGAATATCACTTACTCCCTGAAGCACTTTTGGCCCAACTTGGTGTCCCTCAAGGTTGCTCTCTCCTCTAAACTCTTACCACACATATATTGCCTCTACTACTTACATAAAATTTTTGTAAATTCACACAATTCTATTAAAATGTATACATCTATTTTGTCTCTTTGTTCTATTTCTAATTTGGATGACTTTTGTATTGAATTACTTGCCTTTTTTTTTTTTTTCTACCAAAAAACTTGCTTTAGGCTGTTCTGAACACCACATTTTTTCCCCCAACATTTTAGTTTGAAAATCTTGAACTACACAGAAAGTAGAAGTAACTGTGTAGCAACTGAATACCCTTATAGTCACTACCTTATCTACAATTAACTTTGTATTACACTTACTTTGTCCCGTTTCTATCCATCCTTCTATGCATCCAATGATGCATCTCACATTTTTAATGCATTCCACAGTAGGTAGGAAACATCAGTGCCCTTCTCAAATCATGATACAAATTAGTTCCATCTGGTATAGATTTTGAGGTGATTGAATTTATCCCCTCATTTTATAGATAAAAAACCTAAAGCCCTAAGATATGAAGCAATTAGTCTAACATCGGTCAGTCAGTCATCAAACATATACCGATCATCTACTGTGTGCCTGGTATTCTGCAAGGTCCTGGGAAGATAGAAATGAATAAAACAGATAAAGGCTTTGCCATCATGGAGCTTATAGCTTAAGGGGGAAGATAGATGTTGAATAGATAGTTATAAATGGTTAACTAATAAAGTACATGGGGATTCAGCTAAGTGGTGGGTTAGAAAAAGGATTCTGAGAGGAGTCATTACTTACTGTTCAGACCCTCACTGTTGGTAATTTCCAAAGGCTTTCATGTATAATAAGAGACACCTCACAAATTCCTCCAGAAGAGATCAGGTGCTGTAGGTAGGTGAAGGTGAAGCTTTCGTGGACGAGAAGACTCTCAGGGCCATGGAGGCGTCAGCCTGAGCCAGGAAATGTGGAAACACTGGCCTCCCAGCACTCAGGTCAGACTGCAGGAAGCACGTGAATTCAGGCAGAGCGACCCTGGACTCTCAGGAAGCCCCATGTATGGTGGGCTCAAAGAATTACCAATGTAGGGATTTCAGAGTGGCCTCCTGGGCTGGACTTGGTATCTATTTTTAGAGTTGTACCTTCTGAGTAGACTGAGTACATGTGAGTGAAACATGACTTTTCCTTAGGAAATTTCTAAGATTCCCTCACGTTGAATGGTTTAAAGATTTCAGTTTCTCTTCCACATTTGTTTTACTGGGATCTATTTTACTGTTCTAAGGTAAAGAAATGGGTCCATTGCTTTTCTCCACACAAGGATGTGGGGCAGAGATTTATCAAGGTTTGGTGTCTCATCTTTGGACTTCTGAAGCCACTTGGCCCTAAGCTAAGTTCATAAATTAATTGAGGACACACCCAATAAGATCCTTTTTCCTAAAACTGCCATTTCAAAGAACATCATTATATCTGAAAGGGACTTGGTTTCTTGTCTTTTCTTTCTCGTTTAAAAATTTATTTTGCATTTGTAAGTAGACCACAAGTTGTTGTTTAGCCACTAAGTTGTGTCCGACTAAGTTTGTGACCCCATGGACTGCAGCATGCCAGGCTTCTGTTCTTTCACTATCTCCCAGAGTTTGCTCAGACTCATGTCCATTGAGTCAGGGATGCCAGTGATGTCATCCAACCGTCTCATCCTCTGTTGCCCCCTTTTCCTCTGTAGAGAATCCTAAAATCTTGCTGAGTGAATGGTTATCATGAACAGAGAGGACTGTGTTTTGTATTACTGTTTCCCAATTATTATTTGTTAGTTATCATTCCCGATTATTATTACCCCAGAGTGATCTCTGAATTCCTCCCGTGGGACACCCAGTCTAATAAAAAAGTTTATCACTGGTCTAGGTCAACCCTGCTACTCAGTTTACAACATCTCTGATGATTGTTCACCCAGCCTGTCTTCAAATATAAAAGTTTAGACTTCCTGTTTAGTGGAATCTGAGCTAAGGATATATTATGCTGCTGCTAAGTCGCTTCAGTCGTGTCCGACTCTGTGCGGCCCCAGAGACGGCAGCCCACCAGGCTTCCCTGTCCCTGGGATTCTCCAGGCAAGAACACTGGAGTGGGTTGCCATTTCCTTCTCCAATGCATGAAAGTGAAAAGTGAAAGTAAAGCCGTTCAGTTGTGTCTGACTCTTAGCGATCCCATGGACTGTAGCCCACCAGGCTTCTCCGTCCATGAGATTTTCCAGGCAAGAGTACTGGAGTGGGTTGCCATTGCCTTCTCCGAGGATATATTCTAGCCATCATCAAAATACTGAAGTAGAAGCTGCTGATATCAAGATCTCCCTGGGATACCCAGGACAGGATCCTTCAAGCAACAGTCAGTATGTACGTGGGTCAAAGCACTCAGAGTAACAGGGTAGAGATGCAGTGTCAACCTCTGGGTCAAATCCAGTTTTCTCCAGCCCAGGGGAGGCAGGCAGGAGGAGTCCTATCAAGTATTCCTTGGAAAACGGGGTTGGGCTCTTTGGAAGCATCTTCATTCCTCACAATTGCTTTAAGCCTCAGGGCTGCTGACTGTTTGAAATAGCATTTTAATTAAAACATTTACCCTAAGTGACGGGATCAGTCTCATGAAAGGTTGCAAAGACCAAGCGCAGAGAGTATTAAAAACGTGTTTCATATTGCCGTTTCACCACTATGGCCGTCTCAGGCCTCTCTCTTCTGTTTTGAAGTCCAAGGCTTCAATAGATGAAGTCTCCTAGGATCACAAAATATGTGTCTCTTTGCCTCCATGAAAGGGAGCTTCTTAAACAACCAATAAACATTTAGAGGTGGCACTGTGGGAAGAGGGGTTCCTCATATCAGTTTCCACGTCCAAATGAACTGAGGAGAAGAAGTACTATATGTGACGGGTGATCGTGGATAAGCACAAACGGGAAGCTGGACTTCTTACTGGTGGCTGTCCAGAGCCTCCTGATGTACCCACCGGAGGGCTAAGCCAGAGTTCCCATTCCACCGGAGTCAGGTGCTGCCATCTTCCAAACACCTGCTGCTGCTGCTAAGTCACTTCAGTCGTGTCCGACTCTAAGCAACCCCATGGACTGCAGCCTACCAAGCTTCTCCATCCATGGGATTTTTCAGGCAAGAGTACTGGAGTGGGGTGCCATTACCTTCTTCTCCAAACACCTAATACCTAACAAACAAACCCTCAAAGCCCAGGCTCGTGAGAGAGAAGGGTGAAGAGAAAGGCAGAACTCTATATGAAGGGAAGTAATTCCTTTTAAAATATACTGTATTTCAATACAGTATTCCAGTGAGCATAGGACTCCACACTCTACTGTGAGGAAGGGTGTGGCTGCTAGAAACCAAACTGGGAAGAAACAAGGAATCAAAGTTGGATTTTGGTAGAGGTATCCCAGCCCATGAGTAAAATGCCAGCAAGGTGCTGGCTGCGAGACTTTATATACTGAGCACAAAACAGAGCAGTGTTCTGACAAAACACTTGGTGAACCCTCAGAACACAGAGCTCAGGCAGTGAGACAGAACTCTGAAGCACAACACAAAACCTAGCAATCAATCTCCTTGCTTCTGAATTATGCTGACAGTGGCGGCATTCTTCCAAACACAAATGATTGGTTATGGTAAGGTAGCAACAGCGTGCTGGCAAAGGGTGGTTTCGGGCTGTCTGTGTGTGAATAGGAGTCAGTTGGGTCCCTGTTGCATAATTCCCATAGCTGGAGATAAACCATATGTGCAGTTTCTGTTCCCAACAGATCAAAAGGTGAAGTGCCTTGAGTGGGATGAAGTGACACTGGGTGGTGGCCCTGAAAGCAGGGGGCTCTGGGTGCTAACGGTCAGAATTGTATTCCATTCCCTGCACTTTTGCTGCTTCCACTTTATTCTATACTCACCTCCTTCAGGAATTTTTCTGGAGACTTCCCTGGTGCTCCTGTGGGTTCAAACTTCACTTCCAATGCAGGAGATGAGGGTTCAATCCCTGATCAGGGAGCTAAGATTTCACATGCCTCACGGCCAAACAACCAAAACATGAAGTAGAAGCAATGTTGTAACAAATTCAATAAAGACTTTACAGTTGGTCCACATCCAAAAAAAAAAAAAAATCTTTCTACTTGCTGGCATTCAGTCTAAATATGGGGCACAGAACAAGGACATTTGCTTTCTACTTGAGAGCCATAAAAATCTTTCAGAGAGAAACATCCACTTAAAAGCCAGAATTTTTAAATCTAATTTCGATGTATATGTAGAATAATTAAACCTTGAAATTGGAAAGGATTTCAGAGGGTATCTAGCCCAAACTCACCTATCAGCAACCCGGCATGGAGCAGTGTATGAGACTGGTAAAGTACAAACAGATATAGACAGAGAGGGAGATAGACTAGAGATAGCCCAGTCTTCAGGCTACCATCTTATTTAACGTATGCTTAGTCACGTCCGACTCTCTGCGACCCCATGGACTGTATAACCTGCCAGGTTCCTCTGTCCATGGGATTTTCCAGGTGAAAATATGGGAGTGGGTAGCCATTCCCTTCTCCAGGGGATCTTCCCAGCCCAAGGATCAAACCCAGGTTTCCTGCGTTGCAGAAGGATTCGTTACCATCTGAGCCACCAGGGAGCCTGACATGGTGTGTGTGTACTTAGTCATGTCTGACTCTTATTTAATGACAAACATCAAGGGCACACCCACTAAAATTGAGTTTAAGACAAGAGTGAATACAATCACCATTATTGTTTAACCTGATATTGGTGTGTTAGTCAATGCTGTTAGAAAAGAGAAACCAACCAAAGGAGTAACAATTGGAAAAGAAGCATAAAATTATCCCTTTGGGGAAAAATCCAAGAGACTTGATGGAAAACTACAGATATTTAGAGAGCTTAGTTAAGAAGCAGGAGGTTGTGTCTCCCTGCTGCCCCACCATCCCAATAACACACACACATTTAACACGGCACATCTCTGTTTACTCTTTGTTTTATTCCATTAGTGCATTTTTAAATTTGTAGTTCAGTGCCACATCATTTTAATTATATTAACTTTACAATATGTTTTGATGGTGTTAGGAAAATCTCAGTCTTTTTGTCCTTTTCAAAGTCATCTTGACTATTTTTTTCTTGCATTTTTTTTCCTGTTAAATATGAAACTTAGGGCCAAATGTCAGGTTCCATTAAAAAGTCTTTTGATGTTGTGATTGAGAAGGCCTTGAATTTGCCAAATATTTGTGGGAAAAGTGACATCTCTATGATAGAAGACTTCCAACTGTGTAGCAGATATTGTCCCCTGTCAGGCCTGCCCTGACCACCCTGTTTTAAATTGCATCCCTTCTTTTTTTAAGTTGTATTAAAAATAATAAAATTTTAAATTATTTTATGGTTGACTTACAATGTTGTATTAATTTCCTCAGTACAGTAGTGACTCAGTTATGTATATACTGTAATATATGTATTATTTTTCATATTCTTTTCCATTATAATTTTCCACAAGATATTGAATATATTCCCTGTGCTATACAGTAGGACCTTGGTGTTTATCCATCATATATATAATATTTGCCTCTGTGGTCAGGAAACAACAGTTAGAACTGGACATGGAACAACAGACTGGTTCCAAATGGGAAAAGAAGTACGTCAAGGCTGTATATTGTCACTCTGCTTATTTAACTTATATACAGAGTACATCATGAGAAACGCTGGGCTGGAAGAAGCACAAGCTGGAATCAAGATTGCTGGGAGAAATATCAATAACCTCAGATATACAGATGACACCATCCTAATGGCAGAAAGTGAAGAGGAACTAAAAAGAAAGTGAAAGAGGAGAGTAGAAAAAGTTGGCTTAAAGCTCAACATTCAGAAAATGAAGATCATGGCATCTGGTCCCATCACTTCATGGGAAATAGATGGGGAAACAGTGGAAACAGTGTCAGACTTTATTTTGGGGGGCTCCAAAATCACTGCAGATGGTGACTGCAGCCATGAAATTAAAAGACGCTTACTCCTTGGAAGGAAAGTTATGTCCAACCTAGATAGCATATTGAAAAGCAGAGACATTACTTTGCCAACAAAGGTTCATCTAGTCAAGGCTATGGTTTTTCCAGTGGTCATGTATGGATGTGAGAGTTGGACTGTGAAGAAAGCTGAGCACCAAAGAATTGATGCTTTTGAACTGTGGTGTTGGAGAAGACTCTTGAGAGTCCCTTGGTCTCCAAGGAGATCCAACCAGTCCATTCTGAAGGAGATCAGTCCTGGGTGTTCATTGGAAGGACTGATGTTGAGGCTGAAACTCCAATACTTCGGCCTCCTCATGCGAAGAGTTGACTCACTGGAAGAGACTCTGATGCTGGGAGGGATTGGGGGCAGGAGGAGAAGGGGACAACGGAGGATGAGATGACTAGATGGTATCACCGACTTGATGGACATGAGTTTGAGTGAACTCTGGGAGTTGGTGATGGACAGGGAGGCCTGGCATGCTGTGATTCATGGGGTTGCAGAGTCGGACACGACTGAGCGACTGAACTGAACTGAGTCCCAATCTCCTAACCCTTCCCTCCTCTACCCACCTGCTCCCCTTTGGCAAGTACAAGTCTGTTCTCTATGTCTATGAGTCTATTTTTGTTTCAAAGATGTGCTGATTTGTATAATATTTTAGATTCCGCATGTAAGTGATATCATATGGTATTCAATGTCTTGCTCTTTCTGAATTACTTTGCTCATGTATAATAATCTCTAGTTCAATCCATGTTGCTGCAAACAGCATTATTTCATTTTTTATGGCTGAGTAATATTCCATTGTACATACAGTGTACGTGATAGTTATGTATGTATCTTTATCCATTCATCTGTCAGTGAACATTGAAGTTGTCTCCATGTCTTGACTATTCTAAACAGTGCTGTTAGGAACATAGGTGCATTCCTTTTTTTACCTCCTTAGGTAGATTTATTCGTATGTATTTTATCATAAATCTCTGGAGGTCTGTTTCTAAAATCTATTATATTTTATTTATGAAAGTGAAAGTAAAAGTTAAGTCACTCAGTCATGTCTGACTCTTTGTGACCACATGGACTGTAGCCCACCAGGCTCTTCTGTCCATGGGATTCTCCAGGCAAGAATACTGGAGTGGGTTGCCATTTCAGTATATCCTTTTATAAATACCACATTGTCTGAATTATTGTAGCTTTATAGTGAACCTTGTCATCAAGTAGCTTTACCCTCCAGCATTTGTCTTCATCAGAACTATTCTTACTATTCTTCACCTTGTCAATTTCCACAAAAAAGCCTTCTTTTTAATTAGAATTGTGTCAACTACAGAAGAATTGACATGTTAATAACACTGAGCCCACCGACCGATGAACATGGTATATCCCTCTATTATTTAGGTCTTCTCTAATTCCTCTAAGTAAAGTTTTGGACTTTTCTGTGTCGGCCCTTCCACATATTTTGCTAGTTTTTCTTCCTGGATATTTTATTTTTTTCATGTTATAAGTATATATTTATAAATACATGTTAAAATAATCATTTAAAATGTTGTTGTCTATTTTATTTCTGGTGTGTGGCAATGCAATGGATATCTTTGTATTGTACGCTGATCTGGTATCTGGCGATTTAGAGTTTTGTCTGTAGATTCTTCTGGATTCTGGATGTGCAACTGTGTCATTTGTGGATGATGACAATTCCATTTCTTTTATTCCAATCCTTATATCTTTTCTTTCTGGCCTTATTATGTAGCTAGGACTTCCAGTATGTTGGCTGACATGTGATAGCAGATCTTCTTTTGTTGTTCCTGATTTTAAGAGAAGGGCTTTCAATATTTCTTCATTAAATATATTTGCTATGTCTTTTCTTATTTGGTCGGTTGTGTGTGTGCATGCTAAGTTGCTTCACTCATGTCTGACTCTTTGTGACCCTATGGACTATAACCCGCCAAGCTCCTCTGTCCATGGGATTCTCCAGGCAAGAATACTGGAGTGGGTTGCCATTTCCTTCTCCAGGGCATCTTCCCAACCCAGGGATTGAACCCAGGTGTCCCGCATTGCAGGCAGATTCTTATCATCTGAGTCACCTGGGATCTAGATTCTAGATAAACAGATTTTAAATTCAGTAGGTCTTTGTAGATAAGGATGTGATCAAGGAATCTGGTTTTTACAATCACTCCTCTAAAGATTCTGCTGGTAGCCAGGTTTGAAAACTACTCTCTTAGGGAAGTCTTGGGAGTTTGAATTTTACATGCTGAATTTTAAAAAGTCACAGCTAAGTTTCTACTCACATCTATGTTCCTTTACAACAACAGAATTTATATTCTCTCTCTATTTTTTGCAAAGGACTTTTATGTAATTTAATCATTTGACCCTCACAAAGTCCTTTATTATCCATGTTATAAATTAAGTGTAAAGTAAATAGAAAAGAAAAACTAATTTTTTTGTATTCCTTCCAAATACTGTGCCAAGTGGTTTAACTTGACTCATCTCGTTTACTTTTCACAACAGAGCCTCATAAAGTATTCTTGCCCTCAAAGACCTTACTTATGCTACTTGCCAGAGGACTTGTAACTCATAAGTACTGAATTAGAATTTAAGGCAGTGAAATGGTTGGGAGTTTGGGCTCCAGGATCAGTACGCTGCTGCCTCTGCTAAGTCACTTCAGTTGTGTCCGACTCTGTGCGACCCCAGAGACGGCAGCCCACCAGGCTCCCCTGTCCCTGGGATTCTCCAGGCAAGAACACTCTCCAGTGTTACCATTTCCTTCTCCAATGCATGAAAAGTGAAAGTGAAGTCTCTCAGTCCTGTCCGACTCTTAGTGATCCCATGGACTGCAGCCCACCAGGCTCCTCAGTCCATGGGATTTTCCAGGCAAGAGTACTGGAGTGGGGTGCCATTGCCTTCTCCGCCAGGATCAGTATACTCGGGTTCATTTCCTGATTTTGTCAATTGTAAGCTGTATATAATTGGGCAAAGTTACTTAAGCTTCACAATCTTCAGTGTCCTCTTCTATACATGAGTAATAATAATAATACCTACCTCACAGATTAATTTATTATGAAGATTCAATAAAACATACAAAGAGCTTAGTACACTGCCAGGCACCTGGTAAACCCTCATAAATGCTAGCAGTGTTTATTATTATTATGTTTTACTCCAAAGCCCATACTTACTCCATCATGCCAATATCTCCATAAAGGAATGTGACGAAGAAAAAAAAAATACATAATACCCAGTGGCTCATTATTTATTAATTTTACCTCTAAAGTCCTAAATTATATAACTTCCTATTCAGTAAGAATTTCATAGATATACTTCACAAATTTCCAATTGATAGCATCTGAGCTAACATGTTTGATGCTTTGTCTTATACGGTTGTATGTAGTTTCATGGTAAATATTCCACCCCCTTTCATGCCCCCACCAGCTGAATCCGCATTATTTCTGTAAGCTTTTGGAAGCTAGAACTAAGTTTTGCCCCTATATAGTACTATGAAATGATTAAAGGATGTGATCACAGTTTGCTTTGTACGATAATAATCTATATACCTATCTATCTTAAAAGACATCCCAGGGCTGCTGCTGCTGCTGCTAAGTCGCTTCAGTCATGTCTGACTCTGTGCGACCCCATAGATGGCAGCCCATCAGGCTCCCCCGTCCCTGGGATTCTCCAGGCAAGAACACTGGAGTGGGTTGCCATTTCCTTCTCCAATGCATGAAAGTGAAAAGTCAAAGTGAAGTCGCTCAGTCATGCCCGACTCTTAGCAACCCCATGGATTGCAGCCCACCAGGCTCCTTTGCTCATGGGATTTTCCAGGCAAGACCATGTCTAATTCAACTTTGTATTTCCTTGGTGTTTAGTAAAACTTTGTATTGTTTTAAATAAATATGACTATTAACTGAATGTTACTATAATCTACTATAATCTTTAGAAAACATTTAGAAATAAATTTTATTGAGGTATAGTTACACACAATAAAATCTACTCATTTTTAAAGGAGACACAGTTTGATGAGATTTGGCAAATGTTTACTCTCGTGTAACTCTCCCCTAGTCAAGGTAAAGAACATTTCTATCACCCCAAAAGGTCCCTCATGTCCTTTGCAGTCAATTCCTGCTGTTACCAGCATCCACCCATCCCCAGGCTATAGGCAACCCCTGATCTGATTTCTATCACTAAAGATTTGTTTTATCTGCTCTAGAACTCCATTAAATGGAATCGTATAGCAAATACTCTTTTGTATCTGATTTCCTTTGCTTTTTATAATGTTTTTGAAATCATTCATGTTGCATATACCAGCAGTTTACTCCTTTCTGAGTCGTAGTTCTGAGTGGCTTATCCACTCGTCTGTTGATGGACATTTGAGCTCTTTAGTTTGGGAGTATTATAAATGAAAGTGCCATAAGCATCCATTTGCAAGTCTTTGTGCAGTTCCTGTTTTTACTCTTCTTGAGGAGTATCTAGGAATGAAATTTCTGGGTCAGATGGTAAGAATACATTGACTTTATAGAAGACTGACAAGTAGCTTTCCAAAGTGGTTGAACTATATCACACTCCCTCCAGCAATGTATAGCAGTCCTAGGTGTTCTACTGTTGCTAAAACTTGACAGTATGTCTTTTTCGTTTTAGCCATTTCAGAGTATATATTGGGATTTCCTGGTGGCTCAGAGGGTAAAAAGTCTGACTGCAATGTGGGAGACCTGAGTTCAATCCCTGGGTCAGGAAGATCCCCTGGAGAAAAAAAAAAAAATGACAACCCACTCCAGTATTCTTGCCTGGAAAATCCCATGGACAGAGGAGCCTGGTGGGCTACAGTATCCTTGCCTGGAAAATCCCATGGATGGAGGAGGAGCCTGGCAGGCTACAGTCCATAGGGTCACAAAGAGTCGGACAGGACTGAGCAACTTCACTTTCACTTTCAGAGTGTATGGGCTTCCCTTGTGGCTCAGCTGGTAAAGAATCCATCTGCAATGCGTGAGACCTGGGTTCAATTCCTGGGCTGGAAAGATCCCTTGGAGAAGGGAAAGGCTACACACTCCAGTATCCTGGCCTGGAGAATTCCATGGACTTTAGGTTTAGTCCATGGGGTCCAAAGAAAGTGAAAGTGAAAGTCGCTCAGTCATGTCCAACTCTTTGCGACCCCATGGACTGTAGCCTACCAGGCTCCTCTGTCCATGGGATTTTCCAGGCAAGAATACTGGAGTGCGTTATTGTGGTGTTAAGTTGCATTTCCCTAGTGCCTCTATTAAGTATCTCTTGTATATCCTTTTTTGTGAAGTATCTATTCAAATCTTTTGCCCACTTAAAAATAAGTTTCTTTGTCTTCATACTATGTATCAGATCAGATCAGTCGCTCAGTCGTGTCCGACTCTTTGCGACCCCATGAACCGCAGCACGCCAGGCCTCCCTGTCCATCACCAGCTCCTGGAGGTCACTCAGACTCGCATCCATCGAGTCAGTGATGCCATCCAGCCATCTCATCCTCTGTCGTCCCCTTCTCCTCCTGCCCTCAATCCCTCCCAGCATCAGAGTCTTCTCCAATGAGTCAACTCTTCGCATGAGGTGGCCAAAATACTGGAGTTTCAGCTTGAGCATCATTCCTTCCAAAGAAATCCCAGGATTGATCTCCTTCAGAATGGACTGGTTGGATCTTCTTGCAGTCCAAGGGACTCTCAAGAGTCTTCTCCAACACCACAGTTCAAAAGCATCAATTCTTCGGCGCTCAGCCTTCTTCACAGTCCAGCTCTCACATCCATACATGACCACAGGAAAGACCATAGCCTTGACTAGGCGAACCTTTGTTGGTAAAGTAATGTCTCTGCTTTTGAATATGCTATCTAGGTTGGTCATAACTTTCCTTCCAAGGAGCAAGCGTCTTTTAATTTCATGGCTGCAGTCACCATCTGCAGTGATTTTGGAGCCCAGAAAAACAAAGTCTGACACTGTTTCCACTGTTTCCCCATCTATTTCCCATGCAGTGATGGGACCAGATGCCATGATCTTCGTTTTCTGAATGTTGAGCTTTAAGCCAACCTTTTCACTCTCCACTTTCACTTTCATCAAGAGGCTTTTTAGCCCCTCTTCACTTTCTGCCATAAGAGTCGTGTCATCTGCATATCTGAGGTTATTGATATTTCTCCCAGCAATCTTGATTCCAACTTGTGTTTCTTCCAGTCCAGCATTTCTCATGATGTACTCTGCATATAAGTTAAATAAACATGGTGACAATATACAGCCTTGACGTACTCCTTTTCCTATTTGGAACCAGTCTGTTGTTCCATGACCAGTTCTAACTGTTGCTTCCTGACCTGCATACAGATTTCTTAAGAGGCAGATCAGGTGGTCTGGTATTCCCATCTCTTTCAGAATTTTCCATAGTTTATTGTGATCTACACAGTCAAAGGCTTTGGCATAGTCAATAAAGCAGAAATAGATGTTTTTCTGGAACTCTCTTGCTTTTTCCATGATCCAGCGGATGTTGGCAATTTGATCTCTGGTTCCTCTGCCTTTTCGAAAACCAGCTTGAACATCAGGAAGTTCACGGTTCACATATTGCTGAAGCCTGGCTTGGAGAATTTTGAGCATTACTTTACTAGCGTGTGAGATGAGTGCAATTGTTCGGTAGTTTGAGCACTCCTTGGCATTGCCTTTCTTTGGGATTGGGATGAAAACTGACCTTTTCCAATCTTGTGGCCACTATAAGTCTCTTGTCAGTTAAATGTTTTTTCTTCCATTCTGTGACTTTTTTTTTTTCATTTTCTTAGTGGTATTCTTCTAAGAGTAGATTGCAATTTTGATGAAACCAAATTTATGTTTATTTTTCTCTTACTGTTCTTGTTGCATCTTACAGAAGAGATCTTTGCTTATCCTAAAGTTTTGAAGATTTTTCTCCTAAATGTTTTTCTAGAGTTTTACAATTTTTGATTTTACACATAGGTTTATAATGCATTTCAAGCTAGCTTTGTGAGATGAAGGTGGAGGCGTGTTTCTTTCCAGTTCTTCCAGGACCATTGGTTGAGAAGATTTTTCTATATGAAATATATTGTTGAAATTAATTAAATTATTTATGAATGGGCTTCCTAGGTGGCTCAATGGTAAAGAATGCACCTGCCAATGCAGGAGACGCTGGTTTGATCCCTGGGTCAGGAAGATCCCCTGGAGAAGAAAATGGCAACCCACTCCAGTATTCCTGCCTGGGAAATTCCATGGACAGAGGGCCCTCAAGGGCTATAGTCTATGCAGTTGCAGAGTTGTGCATAACTTAGCAACTAAGTAACAACAACGCTGCTAAGTCGCTTCAGTCATGTCCGACTCTGTGTGACCCCATAGACGGCAGCCCACCAGGCTCCCCCGTCCCTGGGATTCTCCAGGCAACCACACTGGAGTGGGTTGCCATTTCCTTCTCCAAAGCATGAAAGTGAAAAGTGAAAGTGAAGTCACTCCGTCATGTCCGACTCTTCGCGACCCCATGGACTGCAGCCCACCAGGCTCCTCTGTCCATGGGATTTTCCAGGCAAGAGCGCTGGAGTAGGGTGCCATCGCCTTCTCCATATATAAACACACACATATAGTTTTTATTGCACTTTGTGTTATTGTGCTTCGTAGATACTATGTGTTGTGTTGTGTTGTGTTTTATAAATGGGAGGTTTGTGGTAGCTTTGTGTGGAGCAAGACTATTGGAGCCATGTTTCCAATAGTATTTGCTGACTTTGTGTCTGTGTCATTTTGTGGCAATACTTGCAATATTTCAAACTCTCTACCAGCAAAAATGGCTATGACTCACTAAGCCTCAGATAATTTAAGGTCAGCACATTTTCTAGCAATAAATTTTTAATATTTTAAAATTAAGGTAGATATATTTTTTTTGTAGACATAATGCTATTATACACCTAACAGACTATAGCGTAGTATAAACATAACTTTTGTATGCACTGGGAAACTGAAAATTTTTTGTGACTCACTTTACTGCAATATTCCCTTTTTGATGGTCTAGAACCAAACCGACAATATCTCTGAGGTCTGCCTGTACGAACAATGGATTATTATTCAGCCACAGAAAGAAATGAAGTTCTGATACTCTATGTCATCCATTTCGACATGAATGAAACTTGAAAACATTGTGAAAAAGAGCCAGATACAAAAGGACAAATATTGTATGATCCCACTTACTTGAAATAACTGGAGTAGGCTAACTGATAGAGACCAAAGTAGAATAGAAGAAACAATGGACTGAGGGGTGAACGACAGGAAATTATTTCTCTTATTGAAGTATAGTTGATTTACAATATTATGTTAGTTTCAGCAAAGTGATTTAGTTATATCTAACAACAGATTGGTTCCAAATAGGAAAAGGAGTACGTCAAGGCTGTATACTATCACCCTGCTTATTTAACTTCTGTGCAGAGTACATCATGAGAAAGAAGCACAAGCTGGAATCAAGATTGTCGGGAGAAATATCAATAACCTCAGATATGCAGATGACACCACCTTTATGGCAGAAAGTGAAGAGGAACTAAAAAGCCTCTTGATGAAAGTGAAAGAGGAGAGTAAAAAAAGTTGGCTTAAAGCTCAACATTCAGAAAACTAAGATCATGGCATCTGGTCCCATCACTTCATGGGAAACAGATGGGGAAACAGTGGAAACAGTGTCAGACTATCTTTTTGGGCTCCAAAATCACTGCAGATGATGACTGTAGCCATGAAATTAAAAGACGCTTACTCCTTGGAAGAAAAGTTATGACCAACCTAGATAGCATATTGAAAAGCAGAGACATTACTTTGCCAACAAACGTCCATTTAGTCAAGGCTATGGTTTTTCCAGTGGTCATGTATGGATATGAGAGTTGGACTGTGAAGAAAGCTGAGCCCCAAAGAATTGATGCTTTTGAACTGTGGTGTTGGAGAAGACTCTTGAGAGTCCCTTGGTCTCCAAGGAGATCCAACCAGTCCATTCTGAAGGAGATCAGCCCTGGGATTTCTTTGGAAGGAATGATGCTAAAGCTGAAACTCCAGTACTTTGGCCACCTCATGAGAAGAGTTAACTCATTGGAAAAGACTCTGATGCTGGGAGGGATTGGGGGCAGGAGGAGAAGGGGATGACAGAGGATGAGATAGCTGGATGGCATCACTGACTCGATGGGTGTGAGTCTGGGTGAACTCCGGGAGTTGGTGATGGACAGGGAGGCCTGGCGTGCCGTGGTTCATGGAGTCGCAAAGAATCGGACACGACTGAGCGACTGAACTGAATTGATGTCTATTTCAGGTTATTTCCATCATAGGTTATTATAAGATATTGAATATAGTTCCCTGTACCATACAGTAAATCCTTGTTGCTTATCTATTTTATGTATGGCAGTTGGTATTTGTTAATCCCATACTCCTAATTTACCCCTCCCCTTCCCTTTCCCTTTAACCACAAGTTTGTTTTCTATGTCTGAGAATCTGTTTCTCTTTTGTGTATAGATTCATTTGTATTATTTTTTAGAGTCCCCATATAAGTGATAGCATATAATATTTGTATAATAGTATAATATTTGTATTTCTCTTTCTGACCTGACTTTACTTAGGATGATATTTCCCAGGTCCATCCATGTTGCTACAAATGTTTCATTCTTTGTTTATGTCTAAGTAATATTCCATTGTATTAATATATAGCACATCTCCTTAAGCCGATCATCTATTGATGGATGCTTGGGTTGTTTCCATGTCTTATATGCTGCTTTGAACCTTGGGGTGCATGTGTCTTTTCAAATTAGAGTTTTTGTGTTTGCTGGATATATGGTCAGAAATGGAATTGCTAGATCATATGGTAGGCCTATTTTTAGTTTATTTAAGACCTTACATATTGTTTTCCAAAAAAATATTATGGAAAATTTGGTTGCACCAATCTACCTTCACACCAACAGCGTAGGAGGATTCCCTTTTCTCCACATTCTCTTCAGTTTTTATAGACTTTTTAATGATGGCCATTCTGATTGGTGTGAGGTGGTACCATATTGTAGTTCTGCTTTGCATTTCTCTAATTTAAAGTAGCAATGTAGAGCATCTTTTCATGGGCCTGTTGGCCATCTGTATGTCTTCGGTGGAGAGATGTCTATTTAGGTCTTCTGCTCATTTTTTGATTTTTTTAATGGAGTTTTATGCACTGTTTGTATATTTTGGAATTAAGCCCTTGTCAGTTGCATCATTTGCAAATACTTTCTCCCATCTCATAGGTTGTCTTTTTGTTTTGTTGCCGTTTTCCTTTGCTATGCTAAAACTTTAAAGTTTTATTTGGTCCCATTTGTTTATTTTTGCTCTTATTTCTTTTGCCTTGGGAGATTGATTTAAGAAAATATTGATCTGATTTAAGTCCAGGAATGCTGTTTTGCCTATGTTCTCTTCTAGGAGTTTTATGGTATCAAGTCTTTTATTTAGATTTTTAAACCATTTTGAGTCTATTTTTTTATATGGTGTGAGAGAAGGTAGTCTAATTTCATTGATTAACATGCAACTGTCCAACTTTCCCAGCATCACTTACTGAAGAGACCATCTTTTCTTCATTGTATATTCTTATCTCCTTTGTTGTAGATTAATTAACCATAGGTATGTGGGTTTATTTCTGGTCTCTCTATTGTATTCCACTAATCTGTATGCCTGTTTTTGTGCCAATACCATCCTATTTTGATTAGTGTTGCTTTGGAGTATTATGTGAAGTCTTGGAGTATTATGCCAGGCAATTCTTATTTCGTGGGCATGGAGTTTCTGTTTTAGATGATGAATTATTTTGGAAATAGATAGTGGTGATGTTTGCACAACATTGTGGGTATAACTGATGCCGCCGAACTTAAAATGGTTAAAAAGACAAATTTATGTTCATATATATATACATACACATTATAGATATATATATAGTTACAATAAAAAAATTTAAAAATATTCCATTCCTCCCTCCTGCCTATTCTTTTAAAATTCTGATATATTATAAACACTCAATACCTTGTTGTTATTTTCCTTTCAAACAGTAAATTATTTTTTTAAAGAAATAGAAAATAAAAAATCTTTTAAACTTGCCCACACATTTGTTATGTCTGAGACTCACCATTCCTTTGTCTAGATCCAGATTTCCCTCTGATATTGTTAGCCTTCATCCTGAAGTGCTTCCTTTAGAACTTTTTGCAGTGCTGGGCTGCTGCTGCTGAATTCTCCCAGAGTCTGTTTGCTTGACAATGTCCTTATTTCACCTTTAGTTTTAAAGAATATTTTCACTTGCAATATTGGAAAATTTTCTTTCAGCATTTGAAAATCATCTAGTTTGTGTGGTTTCTGAAAAGAAGTTAAAAGTCATTATCTTTGTTTCCTCTGAATTAGAATGTATGTTTTTCCCTCTGTCTACTTTTAAGATTTTCTCTTTATAACTTGTTTTCAGCAATTTGATCATGAAGTGTCTTGATGTAGTTTTCTTTGTATTTATTTTGCTTGGAATTCATTGAATGTCTTTGACTCATGGGTTCATAGGTTGGTTTTGTTTTGTTTTTAATTTGAGGGAAAAGAGAAAATGTTAGTCGCTCAGTCGTGTCTGACTCTGTGACAGCGCAGACTGTGGCCCTTAAAGCCCCTCTGTCCATGGAATTCGCCAGGCACGAATACTGGAGTGGGCTGTCATTCCCGTCTCCAAGGGATCTTCCTGATCCAGGGATCGAACCTGGGTCTCCTGCATTGCTGGCAGATTCTTTACCCTCTGAGCCACCAGGCAAGCCCAATTTGAGGGAAATTTGGCCTTCATTTCTCTCTCTCTCTCTTTTTTTCTGCCTCTCCTCCTTCTTGGACTTTAATTACATTCATGTTTGACCACTTAATTTTGTCACACAAGTCACAAAGGCTCTATCATTTTCCAAATCTTTTTTTCTTCTATACCTAGTCTTCATAGTTTCTATTATCTAAGGCTTCAATTTCCCTGATCTTCCGTCACATGTTCTTAATTACTATTATTCTCATCCAGGGAATTTTTCCTTTCAGATATTATATTTTTCAGCTCTAGAATGCCTATTCAGTCCTTTTAAACATCTTAATTTCACCCTTCATTGTGTTCCTGTTTTTATTCAAACCCTTCAATATTTGTGTTAGCTTTCAAAGTTCTTGTCTGATATTTTCACCATCTCTGTCATTTTTAGAACTGTCTTTGTTGACTAATTTTTAATCATGCCTATGGATCACATTTCCTGTTTCTTCACAAGTCTAACAACTTTTTCTTGGATAGTGGATATTGTGATGTTTTGTGTTGATTGTTTCAATTTTGCTATCTTCCTTCAAAGAGTATCATGGGCTTTCAGCAGGCAGTTAAAATACCTAGAGATGAATGTGGTCTTTTCAAGGCTTGCTTTTTAAGTTTTGCTATGTATGTATGGGACAACCTTAACTTATAGTTAGTTTAGCCTTATTTCTAAGGTATGGTCTTTCGGGGGTGCGTGCTGAGTGATCTAGGTGCTTAAGGGGGTGCACACCTGAAAGTCTCCTGGCATTGCGTGACCTCTGTGAACTGCGCTCATGTTTTCCCTGGTAATTGTTATACATCATTGTTATTAGCCCTGCTTTGTGGTCTCATTCTATGCATGCTCTTATTCAGGCTCAAACAACTTCTGGAGCTTTTTCTCATTGTAGTTCCCACCTCACTATTACTCTACCCAATAAGCTCCAGGATCTTCAGCCTCCCAGAACCCCAGTCCCTGTCTCTTGTCTTAGCAAGTCCTCCATGTTCTGCTTACGTCCCCCTTCCCTATACTGAAGTCCAGAAAGTGCAGTGGCTCACTGGGGTGCACATAGGCCTCACCCCTTTCGTCTCTCTTGCCCTGAGGACAGCAGGTCTATGCTCTCTATTGTCTGCGGTCTGGAAAACAATTGTTTCATAAATTTTGTTCCGTTTTTTAGTTGTCTAGTTGGAGGGCAAGTCTGGTACTAGTTATTCCATCACAGCTAGAAGCAGAACTCCAATCTGCGTTTTAGTCTCATGGAAAAATAATAGCTTATAGCTGTGTTCCTGCTCAAGGTTAAATAGGGATGAGTGAAATACAGTAAAATAAATCACCAATTGTGTAATCAGATATCCTATAGCCTGGAGAAATGTTAAGTTTTCACTTTAAAGTAGAATACTTTAAGTTATATTGCCAGTTTAATTTAAGGTTCATTCTTTCTCCCAGGCCATGCATATTTCTTGACATTATCCCTTCACAACCAGCCTTTAGTTGATCTTCAAAACAAGAGAAATCAAACTCTGGTGACACTCGCTGTCTTCTGTGATTCCTAACATCAAATTAGGAAAACTGGAGTATATTCTGTATGTGCCTTCAGTTACTGAGGTGCAAATAATAAGCTCCAATTTGCTTCAAGGTTACTGGAATTAAGTCATCCAACCATATTCTTGAGGTCAAGTATACTCACATTTGTATACAACTTCATAAAGAAAATAAAATGTTTCTTTGTAAGATATGGATGTGTAAGATCTGCTTTTGAGATTATGTCCAATTTTGTCGATTTAGTTGGCCAAGCGGTTGCCAGGGTATAATGTGTTACACTTTTCACACTGTGAGTCAGTGTGTGCGCTAGAAATGCCATATAAACCTGAAGGCTTGTCTGAGGACAAAGGACGATGAGGGGAGGAGAGAGACGGAACGGATCCGTTTTGAGGTGCTGAAGATTAGCAGACTCCTCAGATCCCTAGGAGATAGCAGCACTTCCACCCACGTTTACTGCACCAGCCTTCAGAGTAACCAAGATGCGGAAACCTACATGCCCTTCCATGGACGAGTGGATAAGGAAGATGTGCCACGTGCACGTAATGAAACACTGTTCAGCCCCCAAAGCGAGGGAAACACGGACGGACCTCGAGGACATCATGCTAAGTGAAGTAAGCCAGTCGCAGAAAGACAAACACCTCATGGTTCCACTCATGAAAAATCTAAAATAGTCAAATTCGTAGAATCAAAGAGTGGAATGGTGGTTGGCAGAGGCTCGAGGTGGGGGAAACGGGGAGTTACTTATCAATGGGCTAAACAAGACAAAATGTTGTAGAGATCTATACAGCCTTGTACCTAGAATCAACAGAGCTGTATTGTATGCTGAAAATTTTAATAGGTAGATCTCATGTTAAGTTCTTACGACCAGATGCGTGCTCAGTTGCTCAGTCATGTTTGACTCTTTGTGACGCCATGGACTGTAGCCCACCAGGCTCCTCTGTCCATGGGATTTTCCAGGCAAGAATATTGGATTGGGTTGCCATTTCCTACTGCCATAAGAATTAAATTAAAAAAAAAAAAAAAAAAGGATTGCTGATTGTGTTCATGATATAAAGATCTTACAAGAATGTTAAAAAAATCAAGGTTAAAAAAACACTGAAGTCCAGTTCTTTAATGACTTTCAGGTTTTTAGCACATGCCTGGTGCTTTGACTTTATGAATGGAAAAAGGTGGCGTGTATCCACTGGCTTAATCTAGGTGTCAACAATCCCTCTCTGAAGCTATTGAAATAAGAGGAGTGCCCACAATTACTAAAGATCTTCCGGTGATAAAAGAGAAATTGCATAAACTCCTGGCTCCATGCATCAGAATGATTCAGCGTTTCATAAAAAAAAAATACTTTCATTGACTTTCCAGTTAGGTTAATTTTCAGGAATACTTTCTCGTCATACTTAACCGTTGAAATGCAACAACTTCTTACTGCCCCCCAGGTCGCAGGCATACAGCCTCTGAAAGCTGGTCTGAAATCTGCTTTTACTGTGTCTTCTTTGGAGACTGGCTGAATGACTGAGCCAGAGCAGAATTCTACCTGCTGGCAGGAAATTTTCTTAAGCCATGTTAGCAAGGAAAAGATGACTGATGAGGCAAAGAGCATGCTCCAAACCTGCAATCGACCTGAAAGAATCAGTACCTGGCCTCATGCTTATCAAATGCACTCCCCAGGGGACCTGATTAAGGAAGGAAAGAAATAGGATACAGAGCCACTGCCACAGACAGGTGGTGGGAACATTTACCTAACAAAGCTCTTGTTGAAGCCATGCCTAGTAAGCTTCAGATCCTTCAGGGAAGGGGGTGGAGTCTGAACAGCCATGAGTAAGCAGTCAAGCTTTTAAACCATCAACTATATGCTGGAAGGAAATTTTCCTGAAATTTGTTTTGGCTTTATAAGCAAAATGTAAGGAATACCGCTTTCTTGATGATCTGATCATCAGAGTGATGGGCTGTGTGATAGGGTGATGTCATCAGGCATAGTGAGCCGCTAGGATCCGTGTTCTCTACGACACTAACTGATTCTGGACGCCATGCCCTTTAAGTTGTTGTTGTTTTTGTTTTCCTCCCTCATGTCATTTTTCTTTGGCTCCTATCTCACAGATACATTGTCAGTGGTCACAATGTCCTGTGTTATCAAGACGTTTTTAATTACCTTCTGCATGTGTTAGTTCTCATTGAATGTGGGCGTAGATGACGTATTGCCAGGTTTCTTGTGCAGAGACTCCTGTGAATCAGGTTCGTTATCTGTGGTGCATAGACTTGGTGACCTTTAGTGCAGGACCCAAGTACTCCTTCCCCCAGGTCAGGACTATGTCCCCCAGTAGCTGACAGCACTGACTGCTGAAAGTTGAGTTACAGTTGAGTTTCTCTCTGGGCATTGCCCTCAGCCCCGGGCAGCTGTTTCGCCCAAGGTTACGCTCTCTCCCAGGTGCCGCTTACATCCAGTGACCAGTTCATGCGCTTGTACAAAGACCCAATCTTCTCATTTTGACTTGAGCCAGTTTTGAAAGGCCACCCCAGCTCCAGAACTTTTGGCGGGATCAGCTGAAGCCTTTGTTGCACCTTCTTCACAGCTCGACTTCTCCTCACACACAGTGCTGCTTCCCTCACTGCCTTCCTGGGCTTGCTGCTGAGAAGATCCCCGCTGACCCTCCTGCAGGCAGATCTCCACCTCCAGGTCTGTGTCCCAGGGAACCTCCACCAAGACAGGTGGTAGTGACCTCAGCCCTGCCAGTGTCCTTCACAGCAGTGGCACCTGTGTGCCTCACTCTTGCCTGGTTTTGCTCCCAGTACTTGATTTCCATGTTTTCCATAGAATTTCTTCTTTGTGTGGAGATTTTGAAGTTGACTAGTGAAGGTTATAAAAATGAGGTTTCCAAATAGATTAGATTATAGGCTAACGTTTATTCAGTGAACCACCTTTACTGAAGAGGTCTCCACTGATAGACTATGAAGTATCAAGGATTTTTTTTAATGTTCTTTTATTTCTTCAATGTTTGAAACGTTTATTTTGACCATCCTCTATGTTTTCTTAACTTTTTTAAACCAAATTTGATGGCCTAAAACAAAAGATTATCTATGGACACATATTTTCCCATGTTGTTATTCGTTGTTCAGATACTAAGTCATGTCCGACTCTTTGGTGACCCCATGGACTGCAGCACACCAAGCTTCCTTTTCTTTCACTATCTCCAGGAGTTTGCTCAAACTCATGTCTGTTGAACTGGTGATGCCATCCAACCATCTCATCCTTTGTTGCCCCCTTCTTTTCTTCCCCTTAATCTTTCCAGAATCAGGGTCTTTTCCAATGAGTTCGCTCTTTGCATTTCCTGCTGTGGCTTTCTTCAAATTCCCTAGCTCTCATATTCTTGCTGGTAACATTTAGACAAGTATTATATACTTTCATTCTTTTCTTTGATTTAAGATCTCTGTTCCACTGTTTTGACAGCTTGCTCTAATTATCTCCCTACCCATTAATTTTTTTTAATTGAGGTATAATTGACAATCCTACCCCATTGATTCTACCTGGAAGTTTCTAATTTTATTTAAATAGCCTGTTTAACCAAGTGGAATTCAGAGACTGGAAAAGCCATTGAGAAAATGCTAAGTATGCTAATTACAAAGTTTTATTTACTTAAATCACATATAAACAAAAATGTGTTACTGATCAAACCTGGCATCCTCTGAACAGATGTCCCCTGTTTTACAGACTAATAGACACCGAAGGACCTCAGAGATCACCTAATGCAAACGCCTCATTCTACGGAGGCCCCAGGGTGAGGCGACAAGCACTGGAATGTGCAGTTAGATCCCTCGTCTGTCAATTTGGAAACCGTACATCTTCACCACAGTTACCACTGAATTCCTTTTTCTTTCTCTCTAACTCCCTCCATGAACCCAGAACATTTTCTTGACTCAGTACTTTAGAGACCACAGTTATTTTAACTTCATTATCCTTTCAACCTCAAGCGGGTTTCTGGCATTCCTGCTTCCTAATTCAGTTATGCAATCCATCAGCAGAATTTAACCAACACAAATTAGTTGGGGTGAGAAAATATTTAGGCACTTTCATCCAATACTAGGGCTTTTTGTTTTTTAAAAAATAACCTTATGAGACTCCTTTTTTTTTTTTCCTTTTAATCTGTGCCTGTTGACTCAGAGCACCAAGGACACCAAGTGGCCCATTTGTATGGGCTGCTAAAATACCAAAGACTGGGTGGTTTATTAAAAACAGAAATTTATTTCACAGTGTTAAGAGGTTAGAAGTCCACATCAGGGCATTGGAAGACTCGGTGTCTGGTGAAGGCCTGAATCTTGGCTTATAGACAAAACCTCTTCACCATGTTCTCATGTGGTGGGCCGGGACAAGTAGTGTTCTTCGGCCACTTTTTAAAGGGCACTAATCCACTTTCTAGTAGATTTCCAGCCTCCTAATCACCTCCCAGAGATCCCACCTCCTAATACCATGACTTTGGGGATTAGGTTTCAATATATGAATTTTGGAGGGACACAAACATTCAAACCATAGCAGATATGACTAATACAAAAGTCAGTGTTATGAGCTGTATGATGTCCCCTCAAATTTCATATATTGAAAACCTAAGCCTCAACACCCTCAGAATATGACTGTATCTTGAGATAAGTTCATTAAAGAGGTAACTACATTAAAATAGAGATGAGACTTTTTTGGAAGCTGTGAAAGAAAGTGAAAAGTGAAAAGTATTAGTCACTCAGTTGTGTCCAACTCTTTATGACCCCATGGACTGTAGCCTGCCAGGCTCCTCTGTCCATGGGATTTCCCAGGCAAGAATATTGCAGTGATGAGTTGCCATTTCCTTCTCCATGGGAACTTCTCCACCCAGGGATTGGACCCAGGTCTCCATCATTGCAGGCATATTCTTTACTATCTGAGCTACCAGGGAAGCACTTTGTAAGCTCTGCTGCTGCTACTGCTGCTGCTAAGTCGCTTCAGTCGTGTCCGACTCTGTGCGACCCCATAGACGAAAGCTCACCAGGCTCCCCCCGTCCCTGGGATTCTCCAGGCAAGAACACTGGAGTGGGTTGCCATTTCCTTCTCCAATGCATGAAAGTGAAAAGTGAAAGTGAAGTCGCTCAGTCGTGTCCGACTCCTAGCTCTACTTGAACCCTATGTTGGAGAAGGAAATGGCAACCCACTCCAGTATTCTTGCCTAGAGAATCTGGTGGGCTGCTGTCCCTAGGGTCGCACAGAGTCAGACACGACTGAAGCGACTTAGCATAGCATGAACCCTATGTACTAAAATAATCAGGAAATGTGCAAGTTCCTTTTACAAAGCGCCTTACGTACTATGCTTCTTTGTGTGAGTTTTAGCATCACTTGTGACAGAATGAAACTATTATTCTGATCAAAAAGTACGTGCAAATTAGTTCACACCCTGTACACTTAGTCTGCCCCTGAAATAAATTGGTTAGCTAAACGAGTAACAAATAAATTATTCAATGATACAAATATTCATCATGGAAAGGCAGGGTGAGCTTTCAACTTGAATAAGAGTCTTAGAATTACTCTAGAAAGATAAGAGTGGTGCCAAGTGGAAGGAGCAAGGGCTCTAATTTTATTTCACAAATATTTTCCTTTCATATCTCTGGTCTTTGTCAGTCTCTCTAGAGTCACCAAGGGAGACAGGCAATTGATAGTGTCTTGCAGTAAATCATTTTGCTGAGAAATCCTGCATAGCAGGTATTGCCTGACTTAGCTGAGAATGATAAACTAGCAATGTTGTTATTCAAGTTAGAAGGACCTGGAGGAGCGTAAAAACTATCTGCTCTGTTGTTGTCATGGTGTCTCTTTTAAAGAGTGATAAAGAACTTCAGTTTTGGGTGGGAGGTGGCTTGCAACTTTTTTTTTTTTTTTTTGGCCTTCAGCATGACATGAAGAATTAGAGCTCTCCAAAGCCTTCAATTTGAGTTAAACTATCCAGTAAAGAAGCCGAACCCGGTCTTGACCTTATCTATAATTTCGTCCTCTAGCAGTATCTCCAAAGATATGAGAGTACTACAAAGGTTTCAGTTACAGAACATCTCCCAGTTCCCTGGCCCTCTCATGGAGTTTTCTCACAAGCCTGATGTGGGCGGATCTGATCTTGCTTCTTATATTTGCCCAAAATGAATGGACCACGCCAGAATGAACCACGTCCCTACCCCAGGTTTGGCGGGTGCTGATCCCTTAAGCGCAGCATATCCATGAGGTGTTCTCATTTAGAAATCCTTGACTCTCCCGCACCATCACCACGACTACCACCACCATCACCACCACCATCCCCATCAAACCACCAATCTCCTGACGTTCTTTACTGAGGCCCTGAGATTCAGGCTGAGACCTGCTTCCTTACAAAAGACTTGTTTCCTTCCTATCTGACATAGCCCAGGTAGCAATCACATTTCATAATGTTTTTCTCCTTTTGTTCTCAGGTGTTCTAAGCCGACTCCCCGCAGCGCACATCAACAGTAGAACACCTGGGGCAGACCTGGCTCCCAGACCATCAGGAGAGACTTGCCAACAAGCTTGCTCAGGATGTCTTCGTAGTGGAAATTCTGGGACTGGGGCCTGTTTGGAAATACCAGAGATAGTTCAGTTCAGTTCAGTCACTCAGTCGTGTCTGACTCTTTGCGACCCCATGAACTGCAGCACGCCAGGCCTCCCTGTCCATCCCCAACTCCTGGAGTCCACCCAAACCCATGTCCATTGAGTCAGTGATGCCATCCAACCATCTCATCTGGAGACCCCTCCCCAAAAAATAGCATAAGTGCTTCCTATTAGAACAAGACAGAAAAGCACACATATCATTTTAAAGAAGCTGAGCTTTGGACTGGTCAAGAGAGGAGATGGTGGGGAAGAGCCCCTTTCTTACTGAGCGTATGTTGGCTCGTTTCGTCACTCATAATTGGAAAAAGCTCTGTTGCCCTCCTTCTGCCAAGGTGTTCCCTGCGTAACTTCCTGCTGCTGCTGCTAAGTCACTTCAGTCGTGTCCAACTCTGTGCAACCCCATGACGGCGGCCCATCAGGCTCCCCCGTCCCTGGGATTCTCCAGGCAAGAACACTGGAGTGGGTTGCCATTTCCTTCTCCAATGCATCAAAGTGAAAAGAGAAAGTGAAGTCTCTCAGTCATGTCCGACTCTTAGCAACCCCATGGACTGGAGCCCAGCAGGCTTCTCCGTCCATGGGATTTTCCAGGCAAGAGTACTGGGGTGGGGTGCCATCGCCTTCTCTGCATAACTTGGGTTCCAGTAAAAGCACCGAATGCACGCAGTATAAGAAGTCCTTCCTTCACTCTATCTTTTCAATCACAAAGTATGTTGATTCACTAAAGTCCAGACTTTTTGCTGGCACCACCTTGACCTCCGCTGCCCTACCTTGGCCTCTCACGATCGCCTCCATAAAAGCCACAGGTGAGTCAGCTGAAATGGGAAGGAGTAAAGAGGTGTGTTTCTGGCTCCTCCACTCAAGACTCTGAGCAATGAAGGACTGCAAACAAAGTCTTTCAACCTGAAACTCTCAAGGGTAGGGTGTGGGAAAGTGCGCGGCCCAGTGCATGTTCGGCAGGTCGGACATGTGTACTTTCCTTCCATTTAATGATTAGAAAGGAATTAACTCTCCCTACCGCACTGCAGTCCAGCTCTCACGCTCTCCTCATGGAAAATGCCACCGGGACAACATCAAACTTCAAAACCCTTGTGTTTTCTGGCCAGGGATAAAGGGTTCCCTCTCCCCTACACTGATTTCCACCCCCCGCCCCCACTAGTTTCTCATTGTTCTGAAAATGTTTGTAATTTAATTGCTAAACATGAGAAACGTGATTAGAAATGTTTGGCTCCTCTGGTTGATTCTGTAGAAAAACTTTTTCGCATGATGATGTCAAGCACCTGCACACACGTCGGGTGGTGGTCTGCTAACAGCCCAGAGCCTTTGTCTGCCCCCATGCCAGGCTGCAGTGTCCGAGCCCGCTCCTCCCTGCTACACTCCAACATTCCTCATAGCTGGAAGAAGTTATCTGCAGGCCAACCGAGAAGACAACATCGCTCCCCTCCTACCTCCGTGGAATGTGCCCCGGTAAGAAATAAGAATTCTTCATTCGAAGCCTGGGGAGTCTGATGGTCTGCCTCTTATGAAGGGTCAGCAAATATTTTTTCAGGAATCCTGAATTATTTTCCTTGATGTGAGAGCTTAAAAATCTAGAAAAACATTATGAAATGTGATTTCTATCTACTTGGCAACGAGTGAGGGGATGGTGTTACGTTTAAACACACACACACACACACACACACACACAATACACTCTGCGGAGGCAGGTCTTAACCTGTATGTTGGAACCCCTGCTTAAATCTCAGGAGACAAAAGCAGAAAGACAGTATACCAGAGGGGTTTCAGCATGAGGACCTGAGTCAGGCTGCCCAGGTTCACGTCCTCGCTCCCTTCCTTACCGAGCAGGAGACTCTGAGCAAGAGGCTACATTTCTGTGTTCTGAGGCTCCCCCATCTGCAAACTGGGGACCAGAGTAGTCCCTACCTCATGGAGCCGTTATGAGGATTAAATTAATGTTCATAAAGCTGCTCACAGCGTGCCTGGCACATATAGTAAGCTCTAGAGGTGTTTGTTAAATAAACGAAATAAAGATGCATGTCACGGCCGTGTTAGTCAGATCAGGGTGCCGTGACTACACCACAGGACGGGTGGCTTAAACAACAGACATTTACTGTCTCACGGTTAGAGGCTGGAAGGCCGAGATCAAGATGGCCTCAGGGCTGGTTCCCCGTGAGGGCTGGCCATGATGGAAACATCTGTTCCAGGCCTCTCTTGTTGGCTTGCAAGTGGCTGACTTCTCTCTGAGTCTTCCCTCTTGTACATATCTGTGTCCAATTTACCCTTCTTCTAAAAAATATTTATGCATTTATCATCTACTTGTCTGCAAATAAAAAATTTAGTTGCAGCATGTGAGATCTTCATTGCATCACGTGGGGTATTTTGTTTCGGTGTCGGGATTCCCTAGTTGCCGCAGATGGGCTTAGTTGCTAAGATCCCATGCGTGTGGGATCTTAGTTCCACGACCAGAGATCAAACCTGCCTCCCCTTCATTACATGGCAGATTCTTAAGCACTGAGCCACCAGGGAAGTCCCTAGATTTACACTTCTTTATAAGAACATCTGTGATACTGGATAAGGGCCCGTCCTAACGCCCTCATTTAAACTTAATCAGGTCTGTAGAGATGCTGTCATCAAATATGGGCACAATCTGAAGTGCTGCGGGTTAGAACTTCAACAGATGAACTGGGGGATGACACCCAATTCAGCCTGTAGCAACAGCAGTTTCAACGGGGGTGCCTCGACTCCAGAGGCAGCACTTGGAGTGGAAGCAGCCACGTGTAACAGCAGCTGCCAAATCACGTGGAAGGGCGGGTCTTTTATTTGCATGTTTTCCTTTAAGCCTGTTGTCTTCATCAATCAAACTCTTATTCAACACTATGCTTAAGCCTCGGCCTCTCCTCGAGACTTAATGAGTTCAATAAGCCCATACTAATTCTTCAGAGTAGCGCAGTTCTTAAATGTTGTTTGGCTTATTCAATCGGTCCAAAGTCCATTTTCGTGTCCTGTTGGATTCTCCCTAGTTCCAGGGTCCTTCACTAAAATCTGTCAATATTTATTCGACTTTGATGGTGTGCTCATAATCCTTCTTCTTTCCATAAACTCAACATTTCTTATGAATAATTTAAAAATTTTGTTTCCAGTTCTTCATGACATGCCTTCATGGGTGAAATACAGAATGCTCATGCCATGCATGCAATGACTATAACTTATGAAAGACTGGATTTGTATTACTATCCACCAGGTCAGAATGTATCTCATGTTCTGAATGAGGAAGGAAAACCAGAGAAACATCACGGAGTCAATTGATTTTACCAACAGTGGTGAAGATAAAAATTCAAGAATAACTTAGAATAAGTTGAAAGGAAATTGTGAAAAATTAATACTTCCCCAAACCTGGGATAAGGAGAAGGAGGCGGCAGAGGATGAGATAAATTAGATAGCATCACCCAGCTCAATGGACATGAATTTGGGCAAACTCTGGAAGCTAGTGGAGGACAGAGGAGCCTGGTGCTACAGTCTGCTGCTGCTGCTGCTGCTAAGTCTCTTCAGTCATGTCTGACTCCGTGCAACCTCATGGACGGCAGCCCACCAGGCTCTCCCGTCCCTGGGATTCTCCAGGCAAGAACACTGGAGTGGGTTGCCATTTCCTTCTCCAATGCATGAAAGTGAAAAGTCAAAGTGAAGTCACTCAGTTGTGTCTGACTCTTCGCGACCCCATGGACTGCAGCCCACTAGGCTCCTCCGTCCATGGGGTTTTCCAGGCAAGAGTACTGGAGTGGGGTGCCATTGCCTTCTCCAGTGCTACAGTCTATGGGGTTGTAAAAAATTAGACACGACTTAGCGACTGAATAACAACAACAATAAACCTGGGATGCTGTTCACTGGGTTTTGAGCTTCTTAAGAGCAGTACCATTGTCTTATACTGCTCCCTCTCTCTGTCTTTTTAAGCCTCCATGGTGACTAACAGAATTCTGGACATATATAAGAGCTCAATGGATATTTGTGTATTAAAAGCCTTGATTGAGGCTAAGGTTTAAAAGAGACAATATTAGCATTTATCTGTAGGAAATTCACTACATGTTAAAGGCAGTACAAGTGGAAAATATATACAGACTCATAAAAGGAGTTCAGAAGTGGAGGCTTTTTTCTTAAGATATTGTTTACTCTAAGGGAAAAAAAAATCCAAAACAAGTGAGGAACTATCTACTTGATTTAAGACAATAATTTAACCCTCCCACTTTAAACAGAAGGAGAAAGAACAAGAAATTGCGCACCTTGGGAGGACATTCAGCTAGACCAAATCCCTCAGTTTACAGATGTATAGAGGACTCAGCAATATTAACTTCTCCATGATCACACAGTGAACTGGACACTAACCTGATTTCCATATGTTATGCTTCCTGCCTTTCTCCTGTTAATTTATTTAGTAAATAAATAATGTAAAATATACTTCAGTTTCCTGATGTGTACAATTAAGGAAGAGGCAAAGGAACTGCTGGAAATGGAAAGCACGTGCAATAGCCAAGAAGTGGAAGCACCCATCAACTGGTGAATGAATGGAGAGACCAAATGTGGTCCATACACACGACGGAACACTGTCTGTCCTGAAGAAGGGGGTGATTCTGACACATGCTGCAACATGGACACTAAGTAAAGTGAAGTAAACTAGTCACAAAGCAACGAAATCTGTAAGACTCCACTTATATGAGGTCCCTAGAGTCTTCAGATTCAGAGAAACAGAAGGTAGCATGGTGGTTGCCAGGGACTGAGGGGAGGAGACGTAGGGTCTTGTTCTTTAACTGTCGCAGTTTCAGTTCTGCAAGATGAAGATGTTCTGGAAGTTGGTTGCACATCATTGTCAATATACGTAATGCTAGTGAACTGGACACTTAGAAGTGGTTAAGAGGGTAAATTTTGAGTTGTATGGTTTTTTTTTTTTTTAAACCACATTTAAAAGAAAAAAAGCAAAAAGGAAAGATGAGACAAACACAAAATGACAAGAGAGAAAAAGACAAAGAGGGTGCAATGCAAAAAAACCCCAAAAATCAATACAGCATTTCCCAGCCACAGAGCTCCTCACCACCCACCCCATAGTCCCCCAGGCCAGCCTGTCTTCTGATTCTTAGTTCTGCTTAACTGTGCTAACCAAGATCACTCTGCTATTCATACCAGCAATGCCTGCTCTGCTGGCAAACTCCTGATCCCAGTTTCTACACACACACACACACACACACACACACACACACACACACACACACACACACACACACACACACCATGGCAGGCCCAAACACGCCTCCATTCTGCAGCCCTCTCCTCCCCAGAGCTGACTAAGTCACCAACCTAAAATCTTTGTCATCCTGTCTGTCAAGGTAGCCGAGAGTCAGAACTAAACCAAACTGTGAAGATTAAATTCATTTCAGGATCCTCTTCCCCTCCTTCCTCTCCTTTCTTTGGTTGCTCAGGGGCCCAGGCAGACAAGACGCGCTCACTGTGGTCAACCAGAGGTTCCTGGGTCAGTCCGCCCCTGTTTTGCATACCTTTTTCTCCACGGCCCATGCACCGTCTCCTTCCCTCCATCTCTACCCTACCCCACATCTCACTCCCCTCTAGGGTCACCATCACCTGTACATGCTCTCCAAATTTGCTCTTAGGCAGTGATCATGCTAGAAATAGAATCAGACCATAAGAGTCACACTGTGGCAGTATGGAGAGATACTTTCGCCACCAGACACATCGACAGCTGAGTGTCGTTTCTGCTTTGGCTCAGCCACTTCATTCTTTCTGGAGCTATTCGTCATTGCCCTCTGCTCTTCCCCAGTACCATACTGGACACCTTCCGACCTGGGGGCAGGGGGCTCATCTTCTGCTGTCATATCTTTTTGCTTTTTCATACTATTCGTGAGATTCTCACAGCAAGAATACTGGAGTAGTTTGCCATTCCCTCCTCCAGTCCCCAGTGGATCTTCCCGACCCAGGGTTTGAAGCAGGGTCTCCTGCATTGCAGGTGGATTCTTGATAAACTGAGCTATCAGGGAAGCCTATCCAGTGGACCACGTTTTGTCAAAACTTTTTACTATGATCATCCATCTTGAGTGGCCCTGCACAGCATGGCTCGTAGCTTCACTGAGCTGACATGAGCCCCTTCACCATGACAAGACTGTGATGCTTGAAGGGGGGAGAGATAATAGTGCATTAATATGTGATTATCTCTCAGGGAATATTTGCTCTGTTTTAGGTTACGATTCAAATGTCTATGTCTTTAATGGTGGAACTTTAGCTATGAGAGACAGGCCTTTGGGGGCATGATTTTAGGGTGTTTACTGATTTGACTGTCTCAAAATTCCTATTTGTTCACATGGTCAATTCTGAAGAATCCTCACTGGGAGACTTTGAAGCAGTTAAAATATAATTCTTAAATTCCTGATAAATAAAATTTCAGCCTCTTCCTCACACTCTTCTTACAAAGCCGCTCGCTGATTTTGCATAGGATCCATAGGTTTGAGCATCACCTTTTAAAATTTCCTGTTGGTTATGTTGGAGAAGCTAGCAAGCAGGGATATATGATTAAAAAAAAAGTTCCTAAGGTGGAAGAGAAATGGTTACAGGTATGGAATTATCATCTCCTTATTTCACTGAAGGCCAACTTGGCATAAAGGATTTTTTTGAACTCTGTGTTTCTATTATGATGGTGTACACGTGGATTCTGGAGGTGAACCCCTGAAAAGAAATTCTTCTCTGAAAAGCATTTCAATGAATGTCACATATATCCTTCTAAATACCAGAAGGTCAGGCCCTGTGGTCAATACATGGCTGGCCTTATGACTGATGAGGAGAGTCCCTAGTCATTGTGAATGCAGTAATATGAAGATTTGTGATATAAATGTCACTTTTTCTATTTTTGCACAGCATGTAGGATCGTAGTTCCCTGACCAGAGATCAAACCCCATGTCCCTTGCAGTGGAAGCATGGAGTTTTAACCACTGGACCTCCAGGGAAGTCCCTCCCTATATGTTTTTTGAATGATAACTCATCTTTTATTCTCTAGTGAGACATCCACATATCTCCCTGTCATCCTAAATGAATGGCCTTTCTGTTCTCGCTCACCATGAGCTCTAAGCAGGAAAGATCAGATAATGTTCACTATTTTTAATTGCACTTGGCTTAAGAGTCCCCTCCTCCCATTTTTCCTTTTATTGCTCTTGAAATGTCATGCCAAATAAAGCAAGACTGTCTCCCCTAGCATATTTAGAGCCACCCCCATGTTCCTAGCACCAGGATCAAGCAGGACAAAGTTCAAAATGAGCATTCATTTTTGCAGGAAGGTAAGTAGAAATAAACCATTTCTGTAACACAGAGTGCCATGGAGAAAGAAGAGTTTGTAATCACCAATAAACCAGTGAAGCCACACCACCATCTAGCTAGCATGGCGCCTGGTAGTTAGAATGGCTTCAAAAGGCAATCCTGTTCTATGAGGAGAAGTGAGGTGAAAGTGTTAGTCACTAAGTCATGTCCAACTCTTTGGGGCCCCATGAACTCTAGCCCGCCACTCTCTTCTGTCCATGGGATTCTCTAGGCAAGAATACTGGAGCAGGTTGCCATTTCCTTCTCCAGGGGATCTTCCTAACCCAGGGACTGAACTCAGGTCTTCTGCATGGCAGGCAGGTTCTTTACCATCTGAATCACCAGGGAAGCCCCCTCTGTGGAGAGGGGTTGGGCTATTTGTGGGTAATCCAATAAAGCTTCCAGTAATTCTGTTTTTTTCTGTTCTCGTTTAGTTTTTTCCTTTGCTTATCATTTGGGATGATGACTCATATTTACTGTTGGGCAGTTACCTTCAACTATTCAACTTTTATTTTAGACTTGTCTGCACCCTTTCCAATGGCATAGAATTCCTTTTCCAGGGAACATGTTATGGCAAATCCTAAAGAAAATCCAGAA
Organism: Tragelaphus eurycerus; assembly: GCA_935064755.1. NCBI lineage: Eukaryota > Metazoa > Chordata > Mammalia > Artiodactyla > Bovidae > Tragelaphus > Tragelaphus eurycerus. The sequence continues at coordinate 75,165,986 of CAKXYN010000001.1, read as the reverse complement.
ACCTGAATAAGTCTTATTTGTAAACCAGTTACCTCCTTTCATCTCCCAAAAAGGTGTTTATTTTTCTTTTAAACACATTTTTAAAAAAGAAAGAAATACCATAGTCTTCCCAAGGGCTAAAACCTTAGTTTGCCTCTGTTTCAAATATTTCTTTATCCCACTTGAATTCCAATATTTTTTGAACAAATTAAACAAAACCTGGTTATTAGGGGCCAGGAAAGAAAGGTGCCTCTCCTTGCTGCTATTGTTCAGTCAGTAAGTTGTGTCCAACTCTTTGCAACCCTGTAGACTGCAGCACGCCAGGCTTCCCTGTCCTTCCCTCTCCTAGGATCCTTCAAATATTATTAAGTTTGGCTTGGGGTGAGACCCTGGGCTTCCCTGGTGGCTCAGTGGTAAAGAATCTGCCTGCAATGGAGGAGCCTCGGTGATGCAAATTTGATCCCTGGATCAGGAAGATCCCTGGAGGAGGGCATGGCAACCCATTCCAGTATTCTTGCCCGGAGAATTCCCTGGACAGAGGAGCCTGGCAGGTTGCAGTCCATAGAGTCAGACAGACCAAAGTGACTTAGCATGCAGGAGAGGAACCCTAGAGCAATTTAATTAATTTTCTTTTGCTGAAACCAGTATTTTGAAAAGAGGGGCAAAACAAAAAGATTTTCAAATGTCAGGCATTAGAATGTCAACGTTTGCACTATGTTTTATAATTGTCATCATCATCACATTGAAAAATACTTATTAAGCTATTGAGTGTGTATGGTGCTGTGGTAAGCAGAGTATAAAGAGAACTATGTCAAGATAATTCCCATTTTTCTGGGTGGAAAGGGAAGCTGAGACCACGACACAACATGAAGAATATAGATTGGTTCCAGTGGATAAGGCATTATGAAGATTAAAAAGAACAGGGTTTTTTATTGTTTTTGTTGTTGTTTGTTTTCACAGTTAAATTTGTTAAAAAGCAAAGCAACCATACAAAATTATAGAAGTAGGAAAAATATTTAATTTTATAGATCAGAAAACCCTGCAAGAGAAAGGCAGAGCAACTGGCCCAAAGCTACAGAAAATTAAAGACACACTCGGGATGACAACCTAGTCATCCAATTTAAAAAACATATTCATTTGGTTATGAATTTGGCTGTGTTGGGTCTTAGCTGCCGCACGCAGGATCTTCTTTGCATGGCACCGTTTCCTTGTAGAGCGTGGACTCTCTAGTTGTGCGTGCGGTGCTCAGGTGTAGTTGCTCTGAGGCATGTGGGATCTTAGTTCCCTGGCCAGGGATTAAACCCATGTCCCCCGCACTGCAAGACACATTCTTCACTACTGGACCACCAGGAGAGTCCCTTATATCCAAATTTAATGTTCCTTTCATTGCACTGTTTTGCCACGATGTTTTCAGTAAGTTGTTTATAGATGTTATCTCAGCAAAGATTCAACACTTAAAGGTTAGAAGCTACAGGATTAGTTTATGAGAACCAGGAAAAGATCAGAGGCAAGCCAGGAGCATGTCTGGGAGAAAGAAAAGTTATGAGAGTCAAGCAGGAATGAGAGAGATGCATGCCCCTCTCACGCAGGACGGGAACACCACAGCAGAGAGTGCAGAGCTGGGGGACGGGACGCCTGGGCTCTGCCTCCTGTTCGCTCCAGGACCCAGGATCAGGGATTTATCATTTTACTTCCTCCCTGGAGAGGGCTTCCCTGATGGCTCAGACAGTAAAGAATCCACCCGCAGTGCAGGAGACCTGGGTTCAGTCCCTGGGTCAGGAAGATCCCTTAGAGAAAGAAATGGCAACCCACTCCAGTATTCTTGCCTGGCGGGCTACAGTCCATGGGGTCACAAGAGTTGGACATGACTAAGTGACTGATACTCCTTGGTGGAGAAGGCAAGCGAGTTGAACTAAATTCCCTCTGAGGTGTCCTTTCCTGCTCTCACATGTTGCAATTTCATTATGTGATGGGCACCAAACCATAGGTAGTTCTGGAAAGAGAATCTGGTATTGTTATAGAAGAAGGGTAAGCTTCCCACAGGGTCACACGTGAAACGTTGTCATCCAGAGCCAAGAAGAGTGTTCTCTCTCACTAAAGACCTCAGAAACTCAGAAAGCCAGGCAGCGCTTTTGTTTGTTCCCATCTCCATTACTTCTTTATCATGTGGGAGGATTTGGTTAGGGACTTTGTTTTCACTCAGATGTTAGAACTATGAGAGGTAGGCTTTTTTCTTGTTGGCTCTAGATACGTATCTATGTATGTACTCATATATATTAAAAGCTTTAGGAGTTACTGATAAAAGGAAGCACTTCTTTGTTTCTTTCTTTCTTTTTCACTCATTTGTTTAAATTCTCTCCTCTCTCTTAAGTTTCAAATTTGGGGTAGTAGGTGAGTTTAGGAAAATGTTCCTCCAGGGACTGGGTGCTCCTCATTCTTGAATCTCCTGGGGAAATACTGTGGTCTGAGAGGATACTCATTCTTGCTCTGACTTCAGTTCAACCCCCCAAAAGACAACTAGGTCACACCTGGTTTCTGTTATGTTTAAAAACTCAGCCACCAGGTTGCCCGCTTGAGACCAAATTGATCACTAAAATAAACGTAACCAACCCATCCTGACCCAAGTTTAGAAACCCCAGGGTACACATCTCTCTCTCTCTTTTTTTTTTTTTGATGTGCTAAACCACACAGTCAAACTTGTGTATATGATTATTAAAGAGTTGCAATCATAACTCATTTCAGCAAAAAGCCAAGCTAACTTAAGACAGATTTAAATAAAGTCATGAGCTCTGCACAGCCCATTTCCTCAGGCCTGAGATCAAGAGCAATGCACATCCAGTCATAGCACCCAAGTATCAGGACACAACCTGTAAGTTTCTGTGAAATGTCTGTGTTTGGTGTTATGTCACTTGTTATGTTTTGTCTGGATGGTACTGAGTGTCTAGATGTTTGGAAACATCCAGATCATGGACCTGAAAACTTTCATTTTGATGGGCTATTTGGCATTATAACCAAGAAGCACTTCCAATCAATAACGTTGACATCATCAGATCAGATCAGATCAGTCGCTCAGTCGTGTCCGACTCTTTGCGACCCCATGAATCGCAGCACGCCAGGCCTCCCTGTCCATCACCAGCTCCCGGAGGTCACTCAGACTCGCATCCATCAAGTCAGTGATGCCATCCAGCCATCTCATCCTCTGTCGTCCCCTTCTCCTCCTGCCCTCAATCCCTCCCAGCATCAGAGTCTTCTCCAATGAGTCAACTCTTCGCATGAGGTGGCCAAAATACTGGAGTTTCAGCTTTAGCATCATTCCTTCTAAAGAAATTCCAGGATTGATCTCCTTCAGAATGGACTGGTTGGATCTTCTTGCAGTCCAAGGGACTCTCAAGAGTCTTCTCCAACACCACAGTTCAAAAGCATCAATTCTTCGGCGCTCAGCCTTCTTCACAGTCCAGCTCTCACATCCATACATGACCACAGGAAAGACCATAGCCTTGACTAGGCGGACCTTTGTTGGTAAAGTAATGTCTCTGCTTTTGAATATGCTATCTAGGTTGGTCATAACTTTCCTTCCAAGGAGTAAGCGTCTTTTAATTTCATGGCTGCAGTCACCATCTGCAGTGATCTTGGAGCCCAGAAAAACAAAGTCTGACACTGTTTCCACTGTTTCCCCATCTATTTCCCATGCAGTGATGGGACCAGATGCCATGATCTTCGTTTTCTGAATGTTGAGCTTTAAGCCAACCTTTTCACTCTCCACTTTCACTTTCATCAAGAGGCTTTTTAGCCCCTCTTCACTTTCTGCCATAAGAGTGGTGTCATCTGCATATCTGAGGTTATTGATATTTCTCCCAGCAATCTTGATTCCAACTTGTGTTTCTTCCAGTCCAGCATTTCTCATGATGTACTCTGCATATAAGTTAAATAAACATGGTGACAATATACAGCCTTGACGTACTCCTTTTCCTATTTGGAACCAGTCTGTTGTTCCATGACCAGTTCTAACTGTTGCTTCCTGACCTGCATACAGATTTCTTAAGAGGCAGATCAGGTGGTCTGGTATTCCCATCTCTTTCAGAATTTTCCATAGTTTATTGTGATCTACACAGTCAAAGGCTTTGGCATAGTCAATAAAGCAGAAATAGATGTTTTTCTGGAACTCTCTTGCTTTTTCCATGATCCAGCGGATGTTGGCAATTTGATCTCTGGTTCCTCTGCCTTTTCTAAAACCAGCTTGAACGTCAGGAAGTTCACGGTTCACATATTGCTGAAGCCTGGCTTGGAGAATTTTGAGCATTACTTTACTAGCGTGTGAGATGAGTGCAATTGTTCGGTAGTTTGAGCACTCCTTGGCATTGCCTTTCTTTGGGATTGGGATGAAAACTGACCTTTTCCAATCTTGTGGCCACTGCTGAGTTTTCCAAATTTGCTGGCATATTGAGTGTAGCACTTTCACAGCATCATCATTCAGGATTAGCCTTTGATAAAGCATATGCTTTGTTTTATTTCAGATTGACACAAGAGAGTAAAAATACCTCATAACCATAACATTTTACCTCAGCTTTGCATGTTGGCATCCACTTGCTATTAATACAAACTATGAAACAGTTAAAATGCCTCTCAAGTTTTTAGAATATTCTCACTCCTTGCCTGCTTGCTTGCCTGTCTTTTCTTTTTTTGCATTAAAAATTTGATCTTTGCCTTATTGGAACTATGAAGAAATCTAAATCTGAATAGCCCTTTTTATAATACACAGTCATTGTTTGTACTTGCAAAATTGGATTAAGAAATCACTGGTGTTCTTACACATGTCTTTTTGCCAAAGAAAATTCAGTGTATTTCTGCCTAGCCATGAAATTTCCACCAACCAGAGTGAGTGATTTTGTACCACCCACACTCTTCTCCTTGGCGTCCCCACTTCCCTAGGGAAATATCAGCTTGAAACCTATAGAACATGTAGAAACTCCTCTTGTGCCCTGTTCTGTTACACCTGTCCTGCAGGTGAAATAATTTCCCAGCTTGTACCACATTATGAGGTCTAGTGCCTAATCTGTAAAAATCAAATAAATATCTTTCCTATGTTTCCGCCTTCCCATCCTGTTCTTTATCCAAAATTAAAGACAACAACTTTCTCTTGATCAGAACTCCTCTCTCTGTACTTCTTTTTCTTACTCTTAGGTATCAAACTCCACTTGGGTGCTAATTACTCTCTTGAGCACAAGCATAGTTGGTTCATTGGTAAATGGACCCGAAGATGTGGGTTCAGTCCCTGGGTCGGGAAGATCCCCTGAAGAAGGAGATGGCAACCCACTCCAGTATTCTTGCCTAGGGAACCCCATGGACAGAGGAGCCTGGTGGGTTACAGTCCATGGTGTTACAAAAGAGTCAGACACAACTTAGCCACTAACCGACAACAAAAACAAAACAAATGATTAGAAGTTCCTTCTTGAGTTTTGCCGCAAATTCTTGATTTATTCAAAACCCAAAACTTTTCTTTTCCTAAAACCAAAACACACATACACACACACCCCACCCCACATTAATTGTTGTTGTCATGTTGCTCAGTTATGTCTTACTCTTTGCAACCCCATGGACTGCAGCACACCAGGCAGGCTTCCCTGTCCTTCACCATCTCCCAGCGTTCGCTTAAACTCAAGTCTGTTGAGTCAGTGATGCCATCCAACCATCTTGTCCTCTATGGTCCCCTTTTCCTCCTGCCTTCAGTCTTTCCCAGCTTCAGCATCTTTTCCAATGAGTCAGCTCTTCGCATCAGGTGGCCAAAGTATTGGAGCTTCAGCTTCACCATTAGTCCTTCCAATGAATATTCAGGACTGATTTCCTTTAGGATTGACTGGTTTGATCTCCTTGGAGTCCAAAAGACTCTCAAGAGTCTTCTCCAACACCACAGTTCAAAACCATCAATTCTTCAACGCTCACCCATGGTCCAGCTTTCACACCCATACATGACTACTGGAAAAACCATAGCTTTGACTAGACGGACCTTTGTCAGCAACGTAATGCCTCTGTTTTGTAAATATACTAAGTTTGTCATAGCTTTTCTTCCAAGGAGCAAACATTTTTTAATTTCATGGCTGCAGTCACGATCTTCAGGAATTTTGGAGCCCCAAAATAAAAAGTCTGTCACTGCTTCCATTGTTTCCCCATCTATTTGCCATGAAGTGATGGGACCAGATGCCATGGTCTTCATTTTCTGAATGTTGAGTTTTAAACCAGCTTTTTCACTCTCCTCTCTCACCTTCATCAAAAGGCTCTTTAGTTCCTCTTTGCTTTCTGCCATAAAGTTGGCATCATCTGCCTATCTGAGGTCATCGATATTTCTCCTGCAATCTTGATTCCAGCTTGTGCTTCATCCAGTCTGGCATTTCACATGATGTACTCTGCATATAAGTTAAATAAACAGGGTGACAATATACAGCCTTGACATACTTCTTTCCCAATTAGGAACCAGTCCATTGTTCCATGTCTGGTTCGTTGCTTCTTGACCTGTTGTGATCCACACAGCCAAAGGTTTTAGCATAGTCAATAAAGCAGAAGTACATGTTTTTCTGGAATTCTCTTGCTTTTTCTATGATCCAGCAGATTTTGGCAATTTGATCTCTGGTCCCTCTGCCTTTTCTAAATCCAGCTTGAACATCTGAAAGTTCTCGGTTCATATACTGTTAAAGCCTTCCTTGGAGAATTTTGAGCATTACTTTGCTAGTGTGTGAAATGAATGCAATTGTGCAGTAGTTTGAATATTCTTTGGCATTGCCTTTCTTTGTGACTGGAATGAAAACTGACCTTTTTGAATGTGATCTTGACCCCACACTAATAGTTTTACACAATTAATATGAGAATATACGTTTTTTCATTGGTATAACAATCAAAACTTTTAAACTGGCAGCTCCTCTTGGCTTTACCTGTATCCTAGTACTATCAAAAAGGGAAATGCAAAATAAATTTGTGATCATACTGAGCAGAAATCTGGAGTTAAAAAAAAATTTTTTTTTTGTCTCAACAATGCAAGTATATAAGTGAAATAGCTTACCACAAACAAACAACGCCCTCCCCAAACTACAGTTCACTTCCTCAGACCACCGTCCCTGAATTCTGCTCCTCAGAACTTCTCAATCTTTCACCACTTTCTTCTGCTATTTCTCTGTTTCTTCCAATATGTCCCCCTGTATTTCGAGATGATTTGCTTATACTGCTTTTTCTTTATCAGTCAGCTTGGGCATTATCTCACTTGCAACTATGGAGGCTGTGAATTTAGCATCTTACATCCTCACCCACCCATACCCATCCCTTTCCTTCACTCCTTTTTTTTTAATTTTTCTCAGGACAGTTTTCTCACAATATTTGGACAGATGAACATTCTGTGTTTACATGTATTATTTCAATGTAAATATTGCTCACAAAATATTCCTTTTCTTGTACAAAGTTATTTTCCCCTAGAGTTAATAATTGTTGTTTCTTGCTTTTTTTTTTTTTTTTCCTACTGCCACTCTTTCTTCCCAAACTCTGTAAAGAACTGTAGAATTCCTTTCAACACAGTCAGATCATCTATTGGTATTGTTCTGGGGCATGGAGTGATATCTTTCTAGAATCTCTCCATCTTCCCCCTCCAGATAGAATTAGTGGTTCTTTTTCGTCTCCTGTGAACTTGCCAACCTTGCTTTCACCATTATCCTGAGAACTGCCCTTCCTTTCCCAATAGTGTTTCCCGGTTTCCTGAATTTGTTATCTTCCTTGTCATTGTTTCACTCCATTTCTTTGTTGGAGTTCCATCATCAAGAAACTTGCCAAGGAAAGGTGAGTGGGTGGCAGTTTTTAACAACTTTCTCTTTGTAAATAACTTCAAGATTACATGACTAAGTTTTAATTTTCCCCAGATTCTCCTATATGTAACATTTTGCCCCATTTGCACACACATACACATGGGTATGGGTATACATATAATAAAAATATTTTTTCTGAACCACTTAAAACTAAGTTCTGTACATAATGATTCTTTATCCCTAAAGACTTCAATTTATATTTCATAGAATAAAGATACTATCTTGTATGTTTATAGCTCTGTTGTCAATTTTGGTGAATTTAACACTGACACAATACTTTTATCTGCCCTTCAATTTTGTCAGTTGATCCAGAGATGTGTTTTATATTATTTTTTCCCCTCCAATATAGGATCCAGCCTAGGATCAGGCACTGTGTTCAGGAGTCAGGTTTCTTTAGTCTCCTTTAATCTGGAACTTTTCCACAGCCAGTCTTTGTCATTTATGATGGTTTGTTTGGGTGTGTGAACCCAGAGCCTCCTGTCTCACTCATGTATACCCATTTAGCATTCCCTCCAGAGAGGGTCCTCCCGCCCCTAACCCAGGTAAATGCAAGATCCACCTTTCCCACCAGGGCTGCCAAAACTGGTCTGCTTTCCCCACCAGAATGATGTTGTTATTGAGAACCAGGGAAACAGGGAAAAAGGTACAGTCTCTATCCTCATGGAGAAGGTGATGGCACCCCACTCCAGTACTCTTGCCTGGAAAATCCCATGGACGGAGAAGCCTGGTGGGCTGCAGTCCATGGGGTCTCAAAGAGTCGGACACGACTGAGCGACTTCACTTTCACTTCACTTTGTTTTTTTAAAGAATAAACCCCACCCGCCTTTATTTTATTTTAAATAGAATGCTCCACATTTTGGTTTCCCAGTGTTTCTTCAGAGCTGAGATTCAAGTTACACGTCCCTGGTCAGAAGTACAACATAAGCGATACTGTGTTTTCCAAGTCCTCACATCTGGAGATGCCCAATGTCCATCTGCTGCTCACTAACGATGTTCATTTTGGTCACCTGGTCTAGGTGCTATTCAATTTTTTCCCCATTGGATGGTTATTTTCTCCCCTGTGGTGAGAAACCTGTGGGAAGACGCTTTAAGGCCATGCTAGTATCTTCTTCATCATTGAAATTCCCCCCTAGGTTTCGTAGTCATTGATGACTCTTGCTTGAAACAATCTTTAACAATTGAGAATGATGATTTAACTCCTGCATTTACCCATCAGCACCCAGCATTCTTCCGAAAGCAAGAGGACCCCCTTCTCTCCCCATCTGTCCATCCATCCTTCTGTCTACCTACCCACCCACCCTCTGTCAATCTATCAGGCTGCAGTCCACGGGGTGGCAAAGAGTCAGACACAATTTAGTGACTGAACGACAATAACACTTAATCCTAATTCAAGTGGAAATGGCTTCTGGATATGAGTTAGGTGCATGTAAGTTTGTTCTGTGATCAAGGAGAAAGACGTGATCCTAAAAGATTAGTGTAAGGGAGAAATGTGATACAGCTGTTCAGGGAAGGGCACAAACAAACAACAGAAAAAAAAACTATATTATATTTCTTTATATAATATGTAAAATTGTATTTTATAGGCATTGACCCATATAACTTTCATAGGACAGATTTAGAAAAATTGGACAACTTTAAGAAGACCTAGTAGCCTGATGTTAAGATGATAGATTTTATTTCATCCTCCTTCATGAGGCTTCCCTGGTGGCTCAGATGGTAAAGAATCTGCCTCCAATGCAGGAGACTTGGATTCGATCACTGGTGGGGAAAGATCCCCTGGAGAAGGAAATGGCAACCTACTCCAGGATTCTTGCCTGGGAAATCTGGCAGCTATAGTCCATGGGATTGCAAAGAGTCTGACACGACTGAGTGAATAACACTTTCACTTTCTCCTTCATGAAGTTAAGCTGCAGGGAGGATTGTTACTGTCCTATTGGAAACCTCTGGGGGTCATCTTGGTAGTTGCTGAAGAAAAAAACTATTTCATTTCAAAACATAAAAAAAAATAAGACCCAGTAATGGAGATTATCATATGTATATGATACAAATGACCTACACTTCACCATTTAAAATGACAATTCAAATATAATATGGAATACAAGGATAAATGTAATATAAAATTAAATCAGAAAACTACTTTATTTTTTCATATTCAATGACTAATGTCCAACACCTCTTATGTGCCAGGCACAATATTAGATGCTTGCTTCCTAGATTCTCTTGCTACGTTTTCATGAATATCCTCATCAGAAGAAAATGTGTTTTTGACAGAAATGCAAACAAACCCAAGTTACAACGATGAAATAGGGAAACAGTGGTCGACTCTATACAGTTTTAAAAAAACAAAATTGGAGAGTGACAAAATATAATCTGTCTAGGGAGAAGGCAATGGCACCCCACTCCAGTACTTTTGCCAAGAAAATCCCAGGGACAGGGGAGCCTGGTGGGCTGCCGTCTATGAGGTCGCACAGAGTCGGACACGACTGAAGCGACTTAGCAGCAGCAGCAGCAGGGTGCAGTTTGACTTATCTCAGAGGGATTAACTCTATAAAATATTGCCCAAGCATCTAGGAAGACTATATTTTATAATCCTGTGACTAACTTGAAATTAAGCAATCTCGTGGAATCAATAGTTTATTTATATATATTCATGTGTGTGTGTGTGTGTGTGTTACCACAGCAAATTTTCATGTAAAGTTTGTCTTCACAGGAACATAGTGTAGGAAAAGGAAGACCCATTGTGTGGTCCACTAGATTTACAGTAAGAAAGTCCATATATTGTTTAGGATTTTCAACTTTATACTCCATTAAAACTTACAGAGTTTTAGTTGAATCATGTGATAGAGGAAGAAAGGGATATTTTTCCTACACAATTTCCTTATAGAATTTGTTGCTGGTGAGGGGTAGAGGGAAGGGGAACTGGAACCCTCTGCTATGTATCGTTGAATTTAAAAAGGAACTCATCTATGGCTGTTTCATGTTGATGTTAGGCAGAAACCAATACAATTCTGTAAAGCAATTATCCTTCAATTAAAAATTGAGTAAATTTGAAATGTAAAAAAAGGAGGTCATGATATGTACCATCATATCCACTCTGTGTTTAAAGTGAGGACAATATTCACGTGTTTATAGGGACGGTCTACAAGTATTTACATGGTTAAAAGAGTTTATATCAAATTTGCAGCCTACGTCAGGCCAGCTGGTGACCATCGTAGTTCCTGACATTTCAAGCCTAGTCAAGGCTTGTAGTCAGGATATCATGTGGGTCAAGACAAATGCTAATATGCTTCTGTTGGGAGTGAAATTTGGTACAGCCATTTGCAAAGCATTCTAGAGCTTCACATCAGAAAAATACAAAATAAAACAGTGCACATCAGGTTGGAAGCAATTTTAACATCTGACCATACTAAGTGTTGGCAAGTAGGTGGGAAATTTGATATTGTGTATGCTTGATAGATATGGTGTAACTCCAGAGGATCATTTTCCAGAGCACTGTGTGAACGCAGTCGCTCAGTCCTGTCTGACTCTTTGTGACCCCATGGACTGTAGCCCACCAGGCTCCTTGGTCCATGGATGGGATTCTACAGATGAGAATACTGGAGTGGGTTGCTATTCCCTTTTCCAGGGATCTTCCCAACGCAGGGATCGAACCCATGTCTCCTGAGTCTCCTGCTTTGGTAGATGGACTCTTTACCACTAGGACCACCTGGGAAGCTCATCAAGAGCATTGGCAATGGCTAGTAGAGTTGAAAATAAGCCTTCTCCGTGACTCAGATACTGCAGCTTTTCATTTCAATGGGCTTTTCTTGTCATTCAGCTGGTAAAGAATCTGCCTGCAATACAGGAGACCTGGGTTCGATCCCTGGGTTGGGAAGATCTCCTAGAGAAGGAAATGTTTACCCACTCCAGTATTCTGGCCTGGAGAATCCCATGGACTCGATAGTCCATGGGGTTGCAAAGAGTTAGACATGACTGAGCGACTTTCACTTTCACTTCATTTCAATTCCTGGTTGAGTACTTATATCATCAAGTATATTTTCTAGACTGTGAAGAAGGCTGAGCGCCGAAGAATTGATGCTTTTGAACTGTGGTGTTGGAGAAGACTCTTGACAGTCCCTTGGACTGCAAGGAGATCCAACCAGTCCATTCTGAAGGAGATCAGCCCTGGGATTTCTTTGGAAGGAATGATGCTGAGGCTGAAACTCCAGTAGTTTGGCCACCTCACGCGAAGAGGTTAACTCATTGGAAAAGACTCTGATGCTGGGAGGGATTGAGGGCAAGAGGAGAAGGGGACGACAGAGGATGAGATGGCTGGATGGCATCACTGACTCGATGGACGTGAGTCTGAGTGAACTCCGGGAGTTGGTGATGGACAGGGAGGCCTGGCGTGCTGCGATTCATGGGGTCGCAAAGAGTAGGACACGACTGAGTGACTGATCTGATCTGATATTTTCTAGAAATGTTTTATCTCCAGAATCTTTGCCTGTCTGAGGCTATCTATTGCCTATATGTTTCTTATGTTTATCTATTGCCTGATGACACTTGGATATAGAATTTTTCAGTGAAAAATCCCTTATCACTCAAGACATTTAGATGTTGCTTCACTGTTTTCAGATGAATGTTCCTGTAAAGAAGGCTGAAAGCAGCCTGATTCCTTTTCCTTATGTAAGTGGTTTGACCCCTTGTGCAGGAGGCCTGAAAGAACTTTTCTCTGTCTTCAGCACCCCACCAGTATTCTTGGTGTTATTTTCTATTTTTTCCCTGAATCCCTTTGATATGCAAATTGAACTAATCATTTAAGAAATGTTTCTCTCCATCACTGAATATATCTGTGACATGGTTTTCCACATGTTCATTCCTTGCCTTTTAATTTTTAAAACATCTCTTTGTTCTGGAACTGTGTTGCTTAGTCCTCCATTCCTTTTCTTGACAAGTTCCTTTTGGACCTTATTGTGTTATTTTGTTGTTGCTTTTTCGTCTTCACTTTCTCAAGAGTGTGACAAATACAATATCTAAACATTTCTTCTCTTTCCAGGCTAAGTTTTCTTCCAATTTGGATTCTTTGCTATGTTTGTAAATTCTCCTTAATTCCAAACCTTGCTTATCTGAGTAATATTTGAATCCAACACTCAGAACATGAGTTTAAGGACTCATGTTAATGGATTGTGGTTATGATCTGTCCTGTGGGAGTAGGAAGGGGCTTGAGAGGGTTGGGACTTGGAACAGATGAAGTCTTGGAACTTTACCCCCACCCTTCCTAATGAGTCTTGTATAAAGAGGTCATGTGCTTGAGTTTCGGGGAGATGGGTTGTCCTTATACTCAAATAGCTAAGGCAGTGAGGTTCTCTTGAGTTTCAGTGATGTTTCCCTGTTCTAGGGTCATCAAACTCGTGTATTTAGAATGAAAGCACTGTGGCTGTTTTCCACTTGGAGTCTGGTGTACCCTAATGTTCCTTCCTCCTACCCACTATCCAGAGACTTTATTGGCTACTTAGAACAAAACAAAAATATCTCTTTCACTGGTAAATCCTATGAGGACCTTTAAATTAGATTCACGAGCTATTTATCTAAGGTCAGATGGAGGAACTGTGAGTCAGAAGTTCTCTACATGTTGTCATCTGTATCTCTAATCTCCATAGTGAGGTTTTCCAGGATTTTCTCTGACTACTGACCACCCCACTGCACTTCTCTCAGTTGAGAGTCTATTCCCTGTATTCTCCTTTTAACTCAACAAAAGGTCTGTTGTATCTGATGCTATTTCTTGAATTTTGTAGCATAAGACGGAGACCCTTGCATGGAGTCTCCATCACTTGCGTATTCTTTACTCTTTCACTTCATTTCATACGTTTGGCTTAACTTAGGAGGAGAATCTTCTCTTGTGATCTTGCATTTTAATCACCATCTAAAAGTCTTTGCAAGTTCATATCATGTATATATCTTCCCTGTTGTGAATGTGATTCAGTTAAGTATAGAAGATTATTTGCATTGAAATTCTCTATGGCAGATCAGGTCTTCAAAGTTTTATTTGAGTGTTTCCTTCTTTAAAAAAATCTTTTGTGATCATCATTGCTATTTTTACACATTTATTCCTACAAGCAGCCTACAGACCAGAAGAAGATGAAAGAAATGATCTTTTGAGCAAAATACATTTGACTATTTTTAAGTTTTGAGGAAAGGAGTTAACATTAACAGCATATTTGGAGCAGGTAATTTTGTTTAGTTTAGTGAGTAGCATTATCTTAAAGGTTCTCTATCTACTATGAGTTTACCTTTAATATAAATAAGTAGAGTATAAAGGAAATGAAATTTCATAACTTCCAAGATATTAATAAATTAGGTTTTCACAGAATGATTTTTGTCAGATTTTTTTAAACAAGTATATCTTCTACTTAGATTTCCCCAATATATGCCATACATTAAAAGGTCATCTGGGCATTTATATTAATAGTCTAATACCAAAATGTCTATAGGAAAATTTTAAACTGGCATTAACAAGCCATTGAAGAGAAAAAATTACAAATAGCTATTAAAAATGGTCACCTTCAGTTCAGTTCAGTCACTCAGTCGTGTCCGACTATTTGGCAACCCCATGAACCGCAGCATGCCAGGTCTTCATGTCCATCACCAACTCCTGGAGTTTACTCAAATTCATGTCCATCGAGTCGGTGATGCCATCCAGCCATCTCATCCTCTGTCGTCCCCTTCTCCTTCTGCCTCCAATCTCTCTCAGCATCAGGGTCTTTTCCAATGAGTCAACTCTTCGCATGAGGTGGCCAAAATACTGGAGTTTCAGCTTTAGCATCATTCCTTCCAAAGAAATCCCAGGGCTGATCTCCTTCAGAATGGACTGGTTGGATCTCCTTGCAGTCCAAGGGACTGTCAAGAGTCTTCTCCAACACCACAGTTCAAAAGCATCAATTCTTTGGCACTCAGCCTTCTTCACAGTCCAACTCTCACATCCATACATGACCACTGGAAAGACCATAGCCTTGACTAGATGAACCTTTGTTGGCAAAGTAATGTCTCTGCTTTTGAATATGCTATCTAGGTTGGTCATAACTTTCCTTCCAAGGAGTAAGCATCTTTTAATTTCATGGCTGCAGTCACCATCTTCAGTGATTTTGGAGCCCAGAAAAATAAAGTCTGACACTGTTTCCACTGCTTCCCCATCTATTTCCCATGACGTGATGGGACCAGGTGCCATGATTTTTGTTTTCTGAATGTTCAGCTTTAAGCCAACTTTTTCACTCTCCATTTTCACTTTCATCAAGAGACTTTTTAGTTCCTCTTCACTTTCTGCCATAAGGGTGATGTCATCTGCATATCTGAGGTTATTGATATTTCTTCTGGCAATCTTGATTCCAACTTGTGCTTCTTCCAGCCCAGCATTTCTCATGATGTACTCTGCATATAAGTTAAATAAGCAGGGTGACAGTATACAGCCTTGACGTACTCCTTTTCCTATTTGGAACCAGTCTGTTGTTCATGTCCAGTTCTAACTGTTGCTTCCTGACCTGCATATAGGTTTCTCAAGAGACAGGTCAGGTGGTCTGGTATTCCCTTATCAAATACATTCAAATTAAAATAAGATACCTTATTTGCTCATCGAATTCACAAAGATAAAGATTTTATTCTAAGTGTGAGAAGAGTGTAATAAGATACTCTGATATGAATAAAAATGAATACAATCTTGATGGAAATGTAATTTGAGAATTCTTGGAAAGAAATATGTGAGAATTTAGCATTCTCATCTAGACATTCAGTTGTGAGGACACCATCCCAAAGAAATGACAGGAGAGAGTATAAGTATTTAGGTACAAGAACATTTATTGCATTATTACTAATAAGAAGGAAAAAAATTGAACACAACCTAATGTCAAGCACTAGGAAAATGCATAAATAAATTTTACTGCTTTTACATAATCATTAAAATTGTATTCTGGAAGAATTTGGGAAGAGTACAAGGCATAACATTGAATGAAAGAAGCAGACCATTATACTTATGTTAAACCATGACATATTATTCACATGAAATGAATTGGGAAAGAAACATACCAGAATATCCTCAGTCAAACTATCTGGGTAAGGGAGGACAAGCTATATTTATTTTTTTTCTTTAAATTTGATTATATTTTCCAAATGTTCTTCAGGGAGCACACATTCTTATATAATAAAGTAGATTTTAAAATATGTATTGTATATGCCATATATAATATCTATATATCCACAATGTGTCTCTGGCAGGACAGGGACAGATACATCCTTACAAAGAACATCTCAGGGCTTTTACAGTATGTTCTCTACCTCCTCTACTAATTTTATTGTTTGCCCTTCACAGATCTTTCCCTTCATTTCAGTCATGCTGAGAGCTCTTGCTTAATCTCGCTGAACGTGCCACGTTTATCTACAGATGCTATGTTTTTGTGTGGGTTTTTTTTTTTTTTTTTTTTTTGTCTGTCGTTTTTCCTGTATGCCCTGGGCTTGATTTCAGGAGCAAAGACATTCATTCCTTTGGAGAAATGGCTTGTAAGGACAAGACAGGGCCTAAGGTGGAGAGGATCTAGGGGCATTGGGCAGAACATGAAGACGGGAACTCAGGTAGAGGAACTCCAGCTATCAGAATCAGGACACCAAGAAACACATTAAATTAGTAACTAGAACTACTTGATGTTGAGCTGTCTGCAGAGATTCCCTGGTGGCTCAGTGGTGCAGAACCCTGCTAATGCAGGAGACATGGGTTCTATTCCTGAGTGGGGAAGATCTCCTGGAGAAGGAAATGGCAACGTACTCTAGTATTCTTGCCTGGGAAGAGGAGCCTGATGGGCTACAGTCCATGGGGCCGTAAAAGAGTCTGACACGACTGAGTGACTCAACAACCACCACCTGTGGTGCTGGTTTAAAAACCCTTCGCTTCCCACACTCAAGGATGTGGGAGATGGCCATATTGTGTCTAAAACAAAATCAAATTCTAAAGCTAAATTTAAAAATGACTTGCAGTTAGCAAATTCCTGGTGGTCCAGTGGTTAGGACTTGGCACTTTCACTGCTGGGGTCTGGGAACTAAGTTAAGTTAGGGAACTAAGATCCTGCTGCAAGGCCAGAAAAAAAGAAAGACTCAAAATTATTGTTATCATCATTTATTTTCATGAGAAGGCATGATGGAGAATTCAGTATACCCCTAATCCTTACCTCATGCGAAGAGTTGACTCATTGGAAAAGACTCTGATGCTGGGAGGGATTGGGGGCAGGAGGAAAAGGGGACGACAGAGGATGAGATGGCTGGATGGCATCACCGACTCGATGGACGTGAGTTTGGGTGAACTCCAGGAGTTGGTGATGGACAAGGAGGCCTGGCGTGCTGCAATTCATGGGGTCGCAAAGAGTCGGACACGATTGAGCGACTGAATTGAACTGAACTAAACTAATCCTTACTGAATAATCATCTAGTTCAACCTCTGGCAAACTTTGTCTAATTATGAGTCTCCCAACCTCTCTCATATTGTGGGGCATGTGGAAAATGGTGAGGAGGGCATGGCAACCACTCCAGTGTTCTTGACTGGAGAATTCCATGGACAGAGGAACCTGGCGGGCTACAGTGCATGGCGTTGCAAAGAATTGGGCACTACTGAGCGACTTTCACTCCACTTCACTTCAGGGCTGAATCCAAGAGGACACTTGAGAATGAAAACGGTTGGCCAGCCTTGGGTCTCTTTGGGCCCCAGGGCCTGCCCAGCTCCCCCCAGGGCTGAAATGATCGCTATCTCTGCACACCCGAAACACATTCCCTGCACACCAGCTCTGATCTACATCGCTTAGCCAGAGGTCCATCTCTTCTGTTTAGAAATGCCCCCAGGAGAAGAGATCCTACCCCTCTTCCAGAGGTAAACTTTTCCTTTTGGCTATTCCTCAGATTTCCCTATTTGAACAGCAGTCAGAGATCCCTCAATTCAAATCCCGTGCTCCTCTAGGCCTCCATATCATCGACAGGCCTTATTTTAGGTGTACACTCATGAGTGCATTCTTTAAAGAAGCCGTTTCCTATCTTGCTTTCTTTTGCAAACCACCCTCCGTAAGGCATACCTCACTCAGTGACCAAGCTCTGACCCGTCCTTTCACAGATTGCTTAATAAATATCTTTACTATCAGGGGTGAGCAAAACTCTACAAGCAGATAGAGAAGTAAATCAGTTAGCCATCAGCTGACAGGTAATGTTTCTCAGGTTTGGTGTGGGGTTTGGGGAGAGAACAAGGAGCAAAAAGAAGAGAAGACATGATGGGCTTGTGTAGACCACTATCTTCTGGTGTTTTCCCATTCATTAGAAACAGACTCATTTCCCTGTTTCTTATTCTCTGCTAAAGGACTAGGCTGAAATTGTCCTGCCCAACTCTGCTGACCGCATTTCAAAGGAACAATGGGTATGGTCAAAGGCATTACGTAGAAGCACTCATAGCTTATTTTTTAAGGGAATAATTTAAATAATATCTATCACAAACTGCTTGGGTTTAATTTCTTTCCACCGAGGCCAGGAGAATGACCAAATAGGCTTTGACTTTTTAAACATGCCAGTCAATAACTAAACTAGTTCCTACCATGATTGGTTGGTGGGAAGTGGTATGCTAGACTCTAGATTCGTTGTTTGTTTCTGTCACTCTCCTCCCCCAGTGTAGCAATGTCTGTGTATAATATCTGTGTAATCACGTCTTCTTGCCTTCTACCAAATGCTTCCTTCAGATGATATGTGCATCCCTTTCATTCGAAAGATTAGCTGCTGCCCCTTCCTTAGTTTCTATTTTCCTCATAAATAATACTTAATCCTAATAGTAATAATGCCCACCTTAGAAGAGTTTCAAAAAGAGGATTTGGGCAAACAACTTACTCTATGGACCCTGAGGAACATCTAGACCTAGGATACTGAGTGCTTCCTCATCATAACTTTTTAACAGAAACAAGTGTTAAGTGGGATCTGTTTTTTTTTTTTTTTTTATTATTCTACAATGCATATAAACCATGTTATTTGCCATAGGTTTACAGAATGGGATGTGTAGGCAGGCTTTTATGAAGCTGTTTTCATTCATCTTAGTCAACATGCTTGCAGTTTGGGTACCTGCCAACAGGGCAGAGGTGGAGCCTCGTGTTATGGCTTTATACAGCACTTGGCTAGGTCTTCCTAGCCCTGTGGATGACTGAGAGCAGGGGCAGCACACTGCCTAGTCGGCCTTGTTCTTCTTATTGTAAAAATAGCTCAGCAATACCCAGCAACTCCACTGCCAAGGTGTAGCCAAGAGAAATGAAAACATATGTCTACATAAAAACTTGGGTATGATGTTCATATCAACATTATTCATCGTAGCCAAAAAAGGAAAGCAATCCAAATGTCCATCAACTGACGGATGGGTCAACAAAGTGTGGTGAGTCCATACAATAGACCACTACTCAGCAATGAAGGGCAACACAGTACTGATACATACTACACGGACATGCTCCGAAACATGCTCAGTGAAAGAAGACAGTCACAAAGTGCCATGATTCCGTTTGTATGAAATGCCCAGAATAGGCAAATCCATAGAGATAGAAAGTGGATTAGGTTGGGGAGGGGCTAGGAGAGAAAAAGGGGAATGGCCGTTGGTGGGTATGAGTTTCTCTATGGGGAGGTGAAAATGTTTTCAAATTGGTCGTGGTGGTGAGGTTTTCGCAACTCTGTAAACATACTGAGAGCTACTGAATTGTACACTTTAAATAGATGAATCATATGGCATATGAATTATGTCTCCATAAAACTGTTATTAGAATAATAGCTCAGTTATAACTCTCCACCCCTTAAGTATGGGCTGGGAATAGTGACTTCCTTCCAAAGAGGACAGTATAGAAAGAGGGGAAAAGAGTCACTTAACAGTGGAGAAACCCAACAAACACTACCTTAGCCTGGTGTCGAGGCTGACATGGTACGGTGAGGATGGCAAAAGCTAGACCTCTATCGTCTGCTCCCCCAGCTCCATAGTCCGAGGCTAAATAGGAGAAAAGCATCAAACAAATACCAACTGAGGGACCTTCTGCAGAACACCCGATGGGCCCCCCCACAAACTGTCAAAGTCACTGCAAACACGGAAAGCGTGAGACACTGTAGCTATTATGATTCCTAAAGTCACTCACACTTTCTTTCAGATACTTATTTTTAAAATAAGAGAAAGGTTAAGAAAAAAAAAATCTACCTGATGAAATTAATAAGGCTAACTTTTATAAGAGGCTCAGAAATGCTGCCTTTTACGATGTTTTTTAAGCAAATACATGCCTATTTCAGAGGCAAGTGATCTGGAATGGAATATGTACATACATGTTTCTCTTTAAACCACTTATGTTTCAGATGGAACTGAAAGGAAGTGAAATAATAGATATATATATCCAGGGGGAAAATATAAAGTCAAGAGATTGTTTTAAGTTCAGAATTTGTGATGGAGAAACAAGTGAGAAACTGGTTGTTCTCACAACCCTCATGGTAGAAATAGGAAAATTATTTTTAATTATAGTTTTTTTTAAACTGTCATTCATCTTTATCCAGTGGCCTTTCACAGGCATAGTAAAATTTCAGTGGGAAACTGCACCAGGGATCTCTAAATACAGAAGCAGCAAGGAACTCTAAATACAATTAGTCCTCAAATTAAAAGAACCCAAATGCATATATATGTAAAAGATCAATCATAAAATACTGAATGCCCAGTTAAATTAAATTTCAGATAAACAATACATACTTTTTAAGTATATGTATGTCTCAAATATTACACAGGAATATTATACTCAAATATTATACTAAATAATTTTTTTGCTTTTATATGAATTTATATTTCACTGAATGTCTTTTATTTTTATTTATTTATAGGCAACCCTACCTGAGGATAATTATGCTTTTCAATGTTCATGATAGTTTCTTTCTAGAATTTTCCTAAGAAATGTGGAACAAAATTAACAGAAGCCCCTTTGAATATCTCATACATTTCGTAACTGGTAATGCTGTAAACCATACCAAGAATGCTTTCTTTCTATCAAAGATCACTGACCCACAGACACAAAAATTAAAAGTTACCACAGCTATATCTTTGGAGAAATAGATATTGTATCAAATCACCAGCTTTCTCATCTAAATTCAGGAAAGAAAATGCTTTAAATAATAGAGGTTTTTTTTACAAGAAAAAGAGAGAAAAACGTGAATGAATGAAAGAGAAACAGGGCGAGCAGCAGACGTAGAGACAGAGGGAGGCACGCAGGCAGATAGAGAAAGAGAAAAAAAAAATCGTGGAAGGCAGAGGAGAGGACAAAATGGGGAGGGAGAAGGAAATAGAGGAAGCGAGGCTCGGCACTGACACGTGCGTTTGTGGAGGCACAGCGAGTGCTGTGCAGAGCCTCGGTCTTCATGGAACAGCCGGCAGCACAGCAGGGCCCTTTAGGGTACAGTGGTCCGAATAGCTCCGTCACCCTCTCCCTAAGGACTGGACGCAGTTAAACTGAACCGCTGCGGCAGTAGGTATCCTACCTGCCCTGGTGCCAAAGAATCCTGAGATGACACTTTTGCAAAGGAAGGAAGAGAGGGAGGGAGGAAGGAAAGAAGGAAGGAAGGAAGAAAACGTTCCCAACTTTCTCTTAAGTTCTTTTTTGTTTTTTTTTCTCCTTAAAAAAAAATTGAAGATTAGTAGATTGACCATGAGTTGATTTCTGCTGTACTGAAAAGTGATTCAGTTATACGTGTATGTGCATTATTGTTCATTTTCTTTTCCACTATGGTTTATCACAGGATATTGAGTATAGTTCTCGGGTCATGCGTCAGGACATTGTTGTTTATGCATCCTGCATGTAAGAATTTGCATCTGCTAATAGGCTCTCAATCCACGCCTCCCCCAGCCTGTCTCCATGGCAACCACAGGTCTGTTCTCCATGGCTGTGAGTGTGCTTCTGTTTCACAGATACATTCACTTGTGTCACACTTTAGATTCCATGTATAAGCGATATCACATGATATCTATTTAGCTCTTTTTTTTTTTTTTTTTTTGTCTACCTCGGCAAAAGAGTCCCCCTGGAGGAGGGCATGGCCACACTCCAGTATTCTTCCGTAGAGAATCGCATGGACAGTGGAGCCTGGCGGGCTGCAGTCCATGGGGTCGCAAAGAGTCGGACACAACTGAAGCAACTTAGCACACACAAGCACACAGCAAAATATTCTTTTAAAAAGGGCACTCTGGAGTTTGACTTGGGAATTAAATCTGTCTCTGTCCTTCTCTGTGTCTCTCTGTCTCATACACACACACACACACACCTCCCAGTGATTTCACTTTACATGTATGACCCTGACTCAGTCCAGCTTCCTTTCAGCATCCTTGAACCTGGTTCAAGTGCCAGAGTGAGAAAGAGCTGAGTCACAGGATATAAAGTATAATTCAAGTAATCCATCTATAAATCATAAAGATTTAGTTGTACATTAAGTTGTTACCAGGCCTAAAGAATCAGACTTTGAGAAAAGATTCCGAGCTGCTATAGTTTGGGTCATTCAAAGAATGAAAATTGGTGTAATAGCATTTTACTACCAAGGATAGGATAGGGTGCATATATCTTTTTAAGGAAATACAGACACGGAAATTTTAGAGGAAAATTTCCTTATGTGTCATGGAAATAAGAAATAAGTGTGACCTTGGTTAAAGCACAGACATATCAAAACTCTTTCTTATATGTGCCCTAGTTCTCTAAAGAGAAAGTGACTAATATCAAGAAGCAAGGATGGTGAGAGTTGTCTTTGGGGTTGTTTAATTTAGAAAGAAGGCTGGACAATAGCCAATAAATTTCTTGGCTTTAAATAAGACCCTGATGACATGTTTCATTTTGATTTCTGAGATTAATTAATTATGGGAAAAATCTTAGAATTTATTTAAAGGGTCACATGGGAAAAGTCATACACCAGTAGAGGGGTTTGGTCTGAGATTGAAGAATTCCAGGACAGGATGACTGGCAAGTGGAAAATTACTAAGAAACAGATTACGGCTAGTGTTTTGGTTTTCCAAATTAGAAAAGAGAGATTATTTTTGATACCGCTGTAGAGATCATTAGAACCTTTACAAGCTTTTGCGGGGAAAGAACTTGGTGTACAAGTTATACCAGTTACGGTGAGAATGGGAAACTTCTCTGAGTTCTTCAGCATTGGGTCTCAAGTCCCTAACACAGTGCTTGGCACACACACACACACACACACACACACACACACACACGTGTTTTGTGTGTAATAAAACAATGCATTGCACAATCAAACCTTCAAATGGAAGAGCGCAAACTCAAGAGAAACGTCAGAGTCTGACAAATGGAAGATTAATGAAAAGGTTTAATGAAGAAAGAAATCAGATCCTTTTACTACATTGGATATAGTTTTAGCAATTGAGGTTCCTCAAGCATTGGCCAAGATGATGGCCAAAAGGCCTGCAGAAATAAGAGCAGCAGAAGCATCAGACTTTAACCACTATAACACATCTGTTGAGCTTTAAAACACAAAGGCGATGATTTATTTTTAAACTCTCCTCTATGTCTGAGAAGAGCTTCACATACTTCATTTGCTTTTCAATTTTTGTTGTAAACTATAGACCATTTGAGGGATTTTTCTTCATGAAATATATCCTGAAAAACACTTTTTTTTTTAAGAAAAAAAGAAAAATATAAAATCCAACCAAAGATCTCATCTAGAGACCTCAATTTTAGCTGGTCTTCTCTGCAACCGTCTTTCCTCGTTTGTCTGAGGTTTTCTGCAAAGATAATAAAAATATGACCAAGTCACATGTCCAGTCATATACTCCTTCTTTCTCAACTTCCCTCTTTATCTCATGCCTCTCTGGTACTGGAATTCTTTTACAACTTCTGATTATTTTTAAAAAGCAGTACTAATAGTTCATCCCTAAAAGTGTTACTAATAGTTTGTTCTATATATTACTTTTGTCAAAAAAATCCTTAAGTATCATTTATTTTTTTCCACCAAATGTTATCCTTGCTTAATCTGCCCGTAACTCCAGACTTCGCAGCTTTCCACATACATTGCTTCACATTTTCCTATGAAAAGATCACTTTTTTTTTTTAGAATTGCCATTCTAGAAACATTTTTCTTAGAAGAACTTCTGCTGAAACTAAATTCATCCCCACCAAAAGCATCTGTTTAGGTAAACAAAACCTCAAATGATATTTTCTGTTTGGTACCATTCGCAGCATTGAGGAAAATAATTAATCAAGTAATTTTAAAAAACTATGTAAATAGATATAGTTTGATTCAAAATCATGAAGTTTTCAACTATAGCACTGAGTTATATTCTGCAGTATCTATTCTTCCATGTGAAAACTGCTCAGCATAATCAAACTCTGAAAAAAAAAAAATCTTATCACTAATAATTGCTATCCCACAAATTCGATCACATTCATGCCAAGAGTAAAACTTTCACTTTTGTGCTGAGTAGTAAGTGGAAAAGTGGGCTTTAATCCTTTCCCCTAATTTAGGACGACTATTTATTCAGTAGCTACATTTTTTTGGCGCTGCGTGGGGATACAGGTGCAGTTCCTTTCCAGATTTCACATTGTCTGGAATGTTCCATGTTTTGATCCAAAATATACTTATGTTCCACAAATGAGAGGAAGAGCTTGGAGGCCTGGATTATTTTTACAAAAGTAAGTTTGTAACTTGTAAAAAGTGACTTACTTAAGAAAACTCAGCACTTTACATATTTTATTCACATTTTCTTGATCAACAGCACACTTTTCTCCCTGTTTCTCCATACCGTACTAAATAAGAAAGTCACACATGAATTTCTGAAAAGCTCAGGAAATAGCAGGAAAAGAAAAATCACCAGTATTCCATATCCTACAGATAAGACCTTTTAACAATTTGAGGTATTTGTCTTCAGGTTGTCAGTTGATTTTAAATTTTATGCAAGTTTTGCATCTGAATTTTAAATAATACATTGCATGCCCTTCCTTTACAACTTCCTAAGATGGGAAAACAGTTTTATTAGCTACTATCTCTCCTCAACTTGGATTTGCTTATGTGAAATCGGGAGAGAGATTCAGAAATAAAAATATCTGTTGTGACATAAGGGAGGGAAGACCACCAAAGGGAGTTAGCCTAAAGACCACGTGTGCAAGTTGATGAGCCCTAAATACACCACACCAAGTTGACAGCGCTTTGACTACCTGCAGGTTGAAGATGCTGAAATGAATTTTACCCTGTGAGCCCCTTTAAATCTTTTCCAGTTGGCATTTCTGTTGTTTGCTTGGGGTTTTTTGTTTGTTTGTTGTTTTGTTAGTTTGTTTTGTCTGAATGATTATGGGTGTGGACGTGTTCAGTAATATTAGGTTATAAGAAACGTTCTTTTGGTATCAGCATCCTAGGTTTAAATAATGAGGACTAATTGTTACATATTTTCAAATAACTTTTTGATCTGAATAAATTATGGCAAATAAATTCTTTCCCTCAAAATATAGTCACCAAGTAAAAGCAATCAAAGTCCGAGATATTTTACCTTATGGTGCATTTAGCGTTCCTTAAGCTATTTATTCGGAGAAGGCAATGGCACCCGACTCCAGTACTCTTGCCTGGAAAATCCCATGGATGGAGGAGCCTGGTGGGCTGCAGTCCATGGGGTCGCGAAGAGTCGGACACGACTGAGCGACTTCACTTTCACTTTTTCGCTTTCATGCATTGGAGAAGGAAATGGCAACCCACTCCAATGTTCTTGCCTGGAGAATCCCAGGGGCAGGAGAGCCTGGTGGGCTGACGTCTATGGGGTCATGCAGAGTCGGACACGACTGAAGTGACTTAGCAGCAGCAGCAAGCTATTTATTATATTTCAATATTTAATCATTTCTGAAGACAAATACTTCCTTTCAAAATTAAATGAACAAACATGAAGTCTTACTTAGGGTTTAAACTGGGTGACCTGAAGCTTGTTATTTCTTTCTAAGACATTTCAGGTAGATGTTTATGACTTCTATTGGGATGCAAGATAGAATGTTTGGTGTTTCTTTGGTTTGGTTTTTGACAGTCGATTTCCTGCACTGATAATCTGGTCTTAGAATTTTTCATCAGTTTTCAATTCAAGTTATTAAAATGGCAGCACGTGTCACCTTGCTCTGTTGTTTGTTAACTAAACATTAGCTAATTCTTTAAGCTGGAAATTTCTGGGGAGATGATCCAGAAACAGAGAGAAGACGACGGTAGCCAAACATAATGGGATACATTGCAATGACATTTTCATAAGTAACTTGTAAATCTGTATACTGCCATTACCCAATACATAACTACTTGATCTCTCAGGCCACTGGCTTCAGAAATTACACTCTCCCACAATACAAAAAAATAATGTCACAAAGGTGAAGTCTAAGATACATATTGACAATGAAGGGCCGCAAGCACACAGTGGGCAAAAGTCCTAACAAACTTGAAAAATATTTAACCGAACAATAATGGAGCCGTGCCAAATGCTAAAAGTCACCAGAGATAATTTTAATTGTTGTAGATATAATGGTGTTCAATGACAGCTGTTTGGGAACAAAAAGGTTATTTCCTGCAAATTTCAGTAAGTTTTCTCCTAAAATAAACTCTCATTGATTGTTAAAATTACCAATTGTCCTTAATGGCAAATGGACACCCAAATTGGCTAATAACTCTGAATATGGAGTCACTGCTACATGTTGATTTGTAAACACTATCTGGAGGAAAAATTAAAAGGACATCATTCAACCCAGGGTTATTTCTCCCTATGGAGATATTACAGGACTCTTATGTAAGAGAAGTAGTTGAAAAAAATATCTAAAGCAGAAAGCACTTACGAACTGATGTTGCAACTTTCCCAGTAAACACAGCTTCCTCTCTCCTTTCCCCTGTCTTTTTTTGGAAATGACAAGAATAAGCTTTCGAAAAACTGAATTTTGCCAAATTATAAATTAAATATAGTAATAATTTAACAAAAGAAATCTAATACATTAGTCAATATAAATGCATTTTGTGAGCTGGCCTAATAGTACTAGAACAAGCTACTTTAGATGATGTGTTTTATTTATGCATTACAATTCTATTTTTTAGTTTATCTGACATGAGGTTATAATTTAATACATTATGCTTAATGGTCCAATGCTATTTTTTGTTTTTCTAAATTTTAAAAGTTTGACAGCTAACTTGAGTAAAAGTAATGTGGGGAAATATAAAGAGGCCACAGTTTTTTTTCTTAAATCCAGAGAAATAATCATTCAGTTCATTAATTGCTAATTCATTTTATTTTTTCTAATTAAGGAAACAAATGCGTACTTATTATTTTTTAAATTGGAAAGTTCAGAAAAAAATAAAGACTGACAATCACCTTGAACACATCACACCACCTAGCAATAACCACTGTTAAAACATACTTATTTTTCTCTAGGCATTTTTCTATCCATGCGCATGTAAATGTTTTTTTAAACAAGATGTACACAGCATCCTGGTTTTCCTTTACGATTTTAGTTATCAGTTTAACAATGATGAGAAAAGAACCCCTTAGATACTATTAGAATTCCCATTATTATTAGATATGTGAATTTTTTTCTTATATTCCATTCTGTTTCTGGATCATGGGATCCACAGTTTTCAATTGTAGCTTGTTAGGTAATATTCTAGTATTTTATGCTTACGTATCCCTTTTAAGAATACTTTGGGGCTTCTCTGGTGGCTCAGTGGTAAAGAATTCGCCTGCCAACGCAGGAGACACGGGTTCGATCTCTGATCCAGGCAGACCCTACATGCCAGAGGATCTGTGCGCCATCACTACTGAGCCTGTGCTCTGGAGGCCGGGAGCCACAGCTGCTGAGCCCACGCGCCCTAGAGCCTGTGCTCCAACAGAAGAAGCCACTGCAGTGAGAAGCTCAGTACCCCAGCTAGAGAGTAGCCCCTGCTTGCCACAACTAAAGCAGAAAAGCCCTTGGCACTGACGAAGACTCAGCACAGCCAAAAATAAATGCATACAATTTTATATATATGTATATACTCTGGCACCCCACTCCAGTACTCTTGCCTGGAAAATCCCATGGACGGAGGAGCCTGGTGGGCTGCAGTCCCTGGGGTCAAAGAGTCGGACACGACACTTCACTTTCACTTTTCACTTTCATGCATTGGAGAAGGAAATGGCAACCCACTCCAGTGTTCTTGCCTGGAGAATCCCAGGGACGGGGGAGCCTGGTAGGCTACCGTCTATGGGGTCACACAGAGTCGGACACGACTGAAGTGACTTAGCATAGCATAGCATAGCATAGCATATACTTATAATCCTTTGTTTTGAACAATACTTACATATAGTCTTTTATGCATCAAAATATGTTCTTAAAAGATGGAAAAGTTAAGAGGAAATTTCTATGAGGTTTAGTTTTCTCAAACAAGAAATTAAACATGGAAGTAATTGAATATAATCACTACTGTTTGCCCATCAAAGGTTTTAGAACTTAAGCATGTTATTTCAGTCTCCTGTAAGACACAATTAAAAATGCATTCCATGGTGACTTTAAATAGAATAGATACATATGTTCTGACATGAAAGGACTTCTTGAGTGAGAAAATTCACAGCACAATGCATTTCAAATAATTTAGGCTAAACAACGATAAAAGTGTGTGTGTTAAAGCCCGTATGGACTTCTATACCTATGAAAATGCACAGGACGCCTCATTCTGGGAAGGGAAGTGGAAGTGGGGAGGAAGTAATGGGGAACTTTTACAGTTTACTCTAGATATTTCTGTATCCCCTTCAACAAAAATAAATTCCTGCACTACCGGTGTAATTATTTTTAAATGGAAGATATTAGGGTGACCCAACATCATTTCACCATTTTCACTGGCCTTTCACGACTCTGAATTCTTATCACTTCTACAACCAGCAAATCTCTCCTAAGAAAGCTGAAAGCTCCTGGAGGAGATGCGGGCACAGTTACTTTGCATTTTCCCCCACAGCCTGCCACTGGAGCCTCAGCACAGGAAGTCCTAGTATGTCTAAAGGTATAAAATAATGACCTAGACTATGATTTCTTTAATTTTTATTTTATATTGGAGTATAGTTATTAACAATATCATGTTAGTTTCAAGTGTACAGCAGAGCGATTCAGTGATATGAACACATGTATCTGTTCTTTTCTCATTTAGGTTATTAGAGCATAGAGCAGAGTTCCCTATGTTGTACAGTAGGTTCCTTGTTAGTTATCTATTTTATTTATTTATTTTTTGTAAACAATAGTCTTTATTTTTACGCAAAGTACAGTTCCCCAAAGAGTAAGTTGGAGCTAGAAAATCCATCCCAAGTGTGAAAGTGTTAATGTTAGTTGTTCAGTCGAGTCCAACTCCTTGTGACCTCATGCACTGTAGCCCGCCAGGCTCCTCTGTCCATGGGATTTCCCAAGCAAGAACACTGGAGTGGGTTGCCATCCCCTTCTCCAAGGTTGTCTTTTTTAAATAGAGCCATGTGTACATGTCAATCCCAAACTCCCAATCTACCTCTCCCTCTACTCTTCCCCCTGGTAACCATAAGTTCATCCTCTATGATTCAGAAGGACAGAGGAGCCTGGTGGGCTACAATCCACGGGGTTGCAAGGAGTCGGACATGACTGAAGTGACTTAGCACATTTGCAGAGCAGCAAAACTATGATCTTCTGGAGAGAAAGCTACAAAGAACTCTGGAGGGTCTCCGTAGGGAATTCATTATGAGTCCTTTATAAACTAAACATGTTGAATTTTACTGCCCTTTCTAGTATAATTGGACTTCGCCGTTAGCTCAGACAGTAAAGAATCTACCTGCAATGCAGGAGACGCTGGTTCCATCCCTGGGTTGGAAAGATTCTCTGGAGGAGAGAATGGCAAACCACTCCAGTATTCTCGCCTGGAGAATTCCACAGAGAGAGGAGCCTGGTGGGCTATAGTCCATGAGATCGAAGAGAGTCAAACACGAGTGAGCAACTAACACTTCTAGTGTAATTACTAGAAGTTCAGTTTAGATAAAGTTTACCCACACACGGCATAATTTTTTTTGAAAACAAGATTTGGGAGAAATGAAACTAGTCAGTTCTAGTACCAGCAGGATCACCTAGGAGCTCTGCAAAAAGCACTTTTTTTTTTTTCTGTTATGAAGAAAAGAACTCTGAGCATTCCACCAGAGCATAGCAACTGATGAAAGGAAAAAGAAAATGCTAGATTTTATTGTGTGAACGTAGGAAGGGATCCTGTAAATGGGGCCTATCTCTTGACTGTTAGTATTGACCTTGAGCGTAGGTAGGTAGGGCCAACTTTGATATGGTGAGTAAAGTTGTGAATTGTAGTGAAATACGAAATTCAGTCTACTTTATCGTGAATGATATTAATTACATTTTAATGGATTCCAGAGTGAGAAAAAACTGGATGGACACCCACTGAAGGTGACTTCTTTCATAAAGAGTACTGACATACATAAAGTGTAACAAACAGCTTCAGCTGTTTAAACTGACAGCCTCTCCCCAGATCTGTTCTGATTAGAAATACATCAACACTTCATTCTAGAGACGACTGCTTTCCTTCTCACCAGCGCTGGTCCTCAGCTTATCATCATGGGCAAACCTCTCTAATCCTAAAAACAAAAATAAAAACCACTTTATTTAGACCCAGCTTCTCCTTTGTAACATCTATCCTCTTTCCTTCACTGACAAACGTCTCTAAAGAGTTGCCCCACGTTCATTATCTCCAGTTCTTCACCACCATTGGACACCAGCAGTGGCTGAGAGGCTGGACCCAAAGTCAGGTACCGCTGGCTTAGTGTCCATCTGTTGCAGGCAAGTTGTCTCGTCTCTGGTCAAGGCCTTCCGGTGCCTCATTGACTCAGCTGTCGTGTGAGGATGATGCCTTAATACCTCAGAGAGCTGCAGTAAAAATTAAACAGCAGGATATCTCACAACACCTGGCACATAGTAGATCTTCAGTAAACGTTCCTGACCAACATGGTCTCTGCCTCCGTCTCCTCCTTCACCAAAGTCACCAGGCTCGTCTTAACTGACGACTCTGTGCCATCTGACAGTGTCATCTTCCCTCTTCCTTTGACCTTCACTGTACCAGGCCATTCTCATTTTCCTTTTTTCTACCCCTCCAGTGGCTCCTTCTCAGATTCCTTCCATCCCTGACATGTTCATCATCTGCAGAGAGTTCTCTTTAGCCTCCTTTTCTTGCTCCCCTGGCAACCCAGGCACATCAAAGGCTTCAACTGCTAGCATATGATGACAACTTCATTGAATTTCCACCTGAGAATCCCTTCCAAAGTTACAGGCGTGGGGTGCCAATCGTCTGTGGACATCTTCACCTGGATCCCGTCCTACAACCAACACTGAAAACTCAGTGTGTCTCAAACTTGGCCTATTAATTGCTCAAGTTGGAGCAAATCCTTTTCTTCTGCTTTTCTTTTTAAAGGTCTTGGACTCTACCTCCTAAATATGTTTACTATTAATATGGCTGCATTGTACTCATCCTTCAAGATTAAGCTCAGGTAGCATTTCCCAGCCTTTCTGTGTACCCTCCAGAATCGTGCAACCCCTCTTTCATTGTTCTTACCCATTGTATTCTACTTTTCTTTAACTTTCTGCCTCCTCTGCAGGACAATAAGCTCCCTAAAAGCAGGATGTTTCTCTTCCAGCTAACACTGTGCGTGGCAAAGAGGATGTGGCAAAGAGGACGTACTTAATAAGGACTTGACAGTGAACCTATACCAGTTCCCCACCCCCACCCCTTCAGCTTGGTTAATTCATCTCTGCTATCTCGGGCAGACGATCCATAGTCTAGAATTCAGGAAAATTATGAGAGGAGGCTCAATGACCTTACAACTTCCAAAATACTAAAATTGTTCCTCGATAAGTAAGAGTTAACTATACACTAGAGTTCAAGGGATCCTTGCCAAGTCAATAAATTACTTGGTGTTTACTGAATACCAACTGTTTTCCCCATACAGAGAATATGTTTACTATTTCCATTGCTCACATTTCTCACTGAGAGTAGCTGAAATTAAACATTTTTTTTTTCATGAGAAGGAAGAGATTCTTTTGGTAAGATATCATCTTAAATGATGGCCCTCAAATACTTGAAAGGGGAGTTCTGTCTTAACTGGGACTTGGACTCTGTAATTCACACAACAGTGTGTGTGTGTGTGTGTGTGTGTGTGTGTGTGTGTGCACACGCGCGCGGGACTTTTTGCAACTCCACAGTAGAGAAAACGTTAAAAATGTGGCCTCGAATTTGAGTTATAACACAACTTTTCAGTTTACTGCTTCTGACCTCTTCATTATGGCAGAGGTTCTCAAATTTTTATTGTGCAAAAGGAGCACACTTGTGTCATGGAAGGAAAGAAGCGGGATTGGGACTGATGATGAGAATTTGGCATTCAAAACCTTTCCATTTTTTTATGAAAAAAATTCTGTTGCTGTATAACTTGTGTAGTTAAAAATAAAACTTAAAATAATCACCTAAGATGCTTCTTACATTTGATTCACGGGCTCAAGCAGGTGGTACTAATTAGTCTAGGAATCCTGGATTCCACCTTTCCAGGACTGGAAACAAACAAGCACAAAAACATTCACTGTTTGATATGCAGCCAGATTTGAGAACCATTGATCCTTGATTTTTATGTAGAAACACTTCAAATATTCATGAAAGGTAACAGTAAATACTCTGTCATAAACAAACAGGCAAAGTAGACAAAAAAACTGCTGAAAAAAATTGGCAGCTACAAATATTTAACACTAAAACAATGGTTAGTTTGCCAGAGTTGTGGGATTTATCTTAGAAGTAGTCATTAATATCACATTTTTTACATCAGCTTCCTTTCTTTCTCTAATGGTAGAATTAAAGACCTATTAAATTCTAGGGTTATTTGTCAGTGTTTAGGTATCACAAATATGTTTAGGTAGCACAAATGAACAAAATTGCTCTTATTCATTGATTCATCTACTAATATTTATTGAGTACCTACTATATGCTAAGTACATAAGTACTTTGTATGTAAAGTACCATGATTTGGGGGTTCTTCCTATTTGGAATAGACTGTTATTTTTGAACATAATAATAACTCAATAAATGTGCATTGACTCACTGATTAAATTTAGCGTAGAAAATACTATGATTTGAGCTCTTTTGAAATCTCTATAAGAATGCCTTCAGAAAAGTTGCATTGTTAGAACAAATCAGCATCAGGAAATCCTCTTAGTAGTGATGGTATCAAATATTAAAACTGTATTGGAGGATCATAATGTAAAGTTGAACAATACACCAAATCCTTTTTAAACAAAAAAGGCAAGTTTAAAGGAACTGTATAACATATTTAAAATAGAAATGTACTTTTTAAAGCTTAATCAGATAATTTTCAACCCAACTTGTAAAGAGAGGCCCAAAGAGTGCTCACTTCTAGAAAATAATCCTACTACAGCATTAGAGTACAATGAAGTGCTTGACTTCTTTTACCAAATTTTTTAAATTGAAGTATAGTTGACTTATAATTGTTGGGTTAATTTCTGCTGTAACACAGAAAAGTGATTCAATTATACGTGTATATTGTTTTTTAAATATTCTTTCCCCATTGTGATTTATCATAGCGTACTGAATATATCAATAGTTCCCCATGCTATACAGTAGGAACTTGTTTACCCATTTTATATGTAATAGGTTACATTGTCTAACCCCAAACTCCCAACCCACCCCTCCTCCCCCACCCTCCCTCCCCCATGGCAAACAGCAGTCTGTTCTGTGTCTGAGTCTATTTCTGTTTCATAGTTTCATTTGTGTCATAGTTTAGATTCCACATATAAGTGATATCGTATGGTATTTGTCTTTCTCTTTCTGACTTATGAAGCGCTTGATTTTCAATCCAAGATAGTAGACTAAGTACATGTATTTACCAACCGTCCCAATCCCAAAAGCCCAGGGAAAGTCACCTTTACATGAATTAGAAGAAAGCCCTCTCTTTCAGATTGAATGAGTGCATGGCTGGGACATCAGACCCTCTTTGTCCACCTGGCCAGCCCCTATGGGCAGAGTTATAACCTGAATGGTAGTCTGCTGTAGCCCTGGAATAAGAGAATAAGAGGACAAAAAAAAAAAAAAAGCAAGGCTAGGTGGCTGGAGAAAAGAAAAAACATTCTGGGTGTTTTATTTGGTAAAGGAAGGATATAATTAACCATCTTTTTCTCCCCATCATTCTTTTAGTTGAGATATAATCCACAGACCATAAAACTCATCCTTTTCAATGGACAGTTTAGTAGGTTTTCACATATGGAACAGAGTGATGCAACCATCACCACTACCTGGAACATTTATTTCATCACTCCTCCCCAAAGAAACCATGCTCATGAATAATCAGTCCTGATTTTCTCTGTGCCCCATTAAATCCCTTGGCAACAGCTAATCTTCTTTCTGGCACCATGGACTTGCCTATTCTGGACATTTCATATAAATGGAATCATATGATATGAAGTCTTTTGTGACTGACCACTTCAGTTCAGTTCATGTTGCTCAGTCGTGTCCAGCTCTTTGCGACCCCATGAATTGCAGCATGCCAGGCCTCCCTGTCCATCACCAACTCCCAGAGTTCACCCAAACTCATGTCCATTGAGTCAGTGATGCCATCTAGCCATCTCATCCTGTCATCCCCTTTTCCTCCTGCCCCAATCCCTCCCAGCATCAGAGTCTTTTCCAATTAGTTAACTCTTCGCATCAGGTGGCCAAAGTATTGGAGTGTCAGCTTCAGCATCAGTCCTTCCAATGAACACCCAGGACTGATCTCCTTTAGGATGGACTGGTTGGATCTCCTTGCAGTCCAAGGGACTCTCAAGAGTCTTCTCCAACACCACAGTTCAAAAGCATCAATTCTTCAGCACTCAGCTGTCTTCACAGTCCAACTCTCACATCCATACATGACCACAGGAAAGACCATAGCCTTGACTAGACAGACCTTTGTTGGCAAAGTAATGTCTCTGCTTTTCAATATGCTGTCTAGGTTGGTCATCACTTTCCTTCCAAGGAGTAAGCGTCTTTTAATTTCATGGCTGCAATCACCATCTTCAGTGATTTTGGAGCCCCCCAAAATAAAGTCTGACAGTTTCCACAGTTTCCCCGTCTAATTCCCATGAAGTGATGGGACCAGATGCTATGATCTTAGTTTTCTGAATGTTGAGCTTTAAGCCACTGTTCACTTAGCATAACGCTTTTGAGGCTTATACTTCTATTATCAGCACTTTGTTCCTTTTTAAGGCTGAATACTATTCCACTGTAGGACTTGATTCTGTTTATCCATTTGTCAATGATAGACATCTGGATGGTTTCCACTTTTTTACAACTATGAACAATGCAACTATGAACATTGGTATACAGGTGGCTTGACTTTTTATAGGAAGCTTATATCCTATAATTGTAAAAAAATAATTAAAAAGAAAAAACTCACAATTTACATAAAAGTCCAGAGCTGTGATTTCTTTCTATTTTCTATTTTGTTTTTCCTCTTAGCTTTAAGTATCCTTCCATTATTTGGTTGTATTGACTTCTGTTGCCCCTATATTACAATTGTTATTGATTTTTGTGGGTTTGTAAATATTTTATTGGTTTTATACAACATTGCTTCTTTTAAACATGCTACATGATAGATTTAAAACTTGGAGGTGGGGGGAATGTCTAGTCAGTCTAGTATTAAATACAGTAATTGAAAAACCATAATGAGAATTATGTTCTGTAGAACCAGACTAAATATTGTCCTAAATGCTAATAATTCTATTTCTGTCATTAATAAAAGATGCAATTCATCTAGGCCACTGCAATTCCACTTGGCAGGAGAACAGTTAAAGAGGTCAATTAAATTTACCTTCTTAAATCCCTGTACAGGGAAGAATCAACTTCATACTACCACAGGAATAAAAAAAAATTTTTAATTCTGCATTCTAGGTGAAGGTATACAGAAACTGACCTACTGAAACTTTGAGAGAATAAATGGATAATTATAGGAGCTTAAAATCAGAAAAATACTTTTTGGAGGAAAAAAAAATTCCATGTACCCATATCACAGTGGTAGGAAGAGTGGCTGCCAGATACAATGTCAGTAAACAAAGTATTCAGTTCAGTTCAGTTCAGTCGCTCAGTCATGTCCGACTCTTTGCGACCCCATGGACTGCAGCAGGCCAGGCCTCCCTGTCCATTACCAACTCCCGGAGTTCACTCAAACTCATGTCCATTGAGTCGGTGATGCCATCAAACCATCTCATCCTCTGTCGTCCCCCTCTCTTCATGCCTTCAATATTTCCCAGAATCAGGGTCTTTTCAAATGAGTCCGTTCTTTGCATTAGGCCAAAGTATTGGAGTGTCAGCTTCAGCATCAGTCCTTCCAGTGAACACCCAGGACTGATTTCCTTTAGGATAGACTGCTTGGATCGCCTTGCAGTCCAAGGGACTCTCAAGAGTCTTCTCCAGCACCACAGTTCAAAAGCATCAATTCTTCGGTGCTTCTTTATAGTCCAACTCTCACATCCATACATGTGACTACTGGAAAAACCATAGCCTTGACTAGACGGACCTTTGTTGGCAAAGTAATGTCTCTGCTTTTTAATATGCTGTCTAGGTTAGTCACAACTTTTCTTCCATGGAGCAAGTGTCTTTTAATTTCTGGCTGCAGTCACCATCTGCAGTGATTTTGGAGCCCCCCAAAATAAAGTATGTCACTGTTTCCACTGTTCCCACATCTATTTGCCATGAAGTGATGGGACCAGATGCATGATTTTAGTTTTCTGAATGCTGAGTTTTAACAAAGTATTACCTACTGTAAAGCATACACATCTCCCAACGCCCTCTCTACCCGTTCCCACTAGTGTACAAAAGTTCCTAAACATATAAAGGCGATTCATGATCAATCTAACAGTTACTCATTAAAAAGGCAGTAAAAATGCAAAACACAAGTGTACTGCAGGCCTAAGTGTCATCTCCGGAAAGTGGGTCCACGTTTCCTGTCTCAGATGCGTGAAAAGTGCTCCTTGTAGGTATCAGTGCCAGGACTGGAGAGAAAGTTGTGGGGATGGCCAGGGCAGCAAGAAGTCTACTGCTAGCTTAGTTCACACCTTTATACCTTAAGGCATTTCAGAAATAGGCCCCTGTGTGCCTGAAAACCTCTTCTGTAAAAAGGGATAAGGGAAATTATGTGATAGGACTGTCGCCGTGGAAACAGAGTCGCTGAACTCATGACAACCAGAAGCCTCACGTCCTCAGGCTTTGGTTCACACTTGCCCATCCTCAGTCCGATACTGTGTATCAGTAGCAGCAGTTGTTTGGATCAACAGCAAAGTTGGCACATGGGTCCAAATATTCAAATTAAAATTATGTTCATAAAGACACAAAGGCTTGTGGCTACCTAGGTAAGGCTCAGTTCAATAGTTGAGCCTGAGATATCCTGAGGGATATCATGATGAAAAGACAGCCTCTAAAGGTGACTGAACTTATGGCGTTACTATTTTTTCAATAATAAAAACATTTATCATATGTTAGGCATACCAATGGCACCCCACCCCAGTACTTTTGCCTGGAAAATCCCATGGACGGAGGATCCTGGTAGGCTCCAGTCCATGGGGTCACTAAGAGTCGAACACGACTGAGCGACTTCACTTTCACTTTTTTCACTTTCATGCATTGGAGAAGGAAATGGCAACCCACTCCAGTGTTCTTGCCTGGAGAATCCCAGGGACGGGGGAGCCTGGTGAGCTTCCGTCTGTGGGGTCGCACAGAGTCGGACACGACTGAAGCAAGGCAGCAGCAGCAGCAGCAGGCATACCATAAGCCAAGGTTAGCAAATTAAAAAAACAAATAAACAGCCTTAGGAGCTGTATGGGAAGTCTCTGTACCTTTGTCTTAATTTTGCTGTGAACTTGAGGCTGCTCTAATAGTCTCTAAAAAAAGAAACTGCTGCTTTCATGGGGTTCATGTTCCAGAGTGGGAAAACAAACAATAAATAAATGTTAAAAATATAATTTCGGGTAGTGATACATGTAGAAAGAAAAATAAAACTGTTAGAATAAAGAACCATAGTGATGGAGGATCTCTTGACAAAGAGACATTTGAATTATTTGCTTAATAGTAGGCTTAGGTTTGCAAGTTAAACACTCAGCAATCAATCATTCAACAAACACTGATGGCCCACTTACTTGGTTTCAAGCCGTGTAGGGCAACAGGTCCTGGGCGTAAAAAAAATCAATAAACCATGGCTTCTGCTGTCAAAGTGCTTACATCTCAGTAAGGGAAGACAGATGCATCACAGACACACAAGTGTTGGGATTTTGTTTATGTTTTTTTTGTTCTGGTGGTTCTGTTGTTAGCAACTGAAATACCATAACTGTCTTTTCCCAAGTCCAAGCTCCTTGCCCATTTCTCAGCCTGGACACAGCATTTATGTCCTCAGGTCCCAAAACTCCAGAGTAAGCAGATGGCAGCCCTCTGAGCTGTGAGCCCGTTTTGCAACACGCCCATGATGGACATGAAGAGTTGTGAAAATATTAGCAGAGAAATTTTTCTGATAAATTGAAAATCTACCAGAGCTAACTGTTTGAACCAACTTTTAAATGATGAAATTTCTCTGAGGGGTTTTAGAATGGTATAGAAGAAGGAGGCGGGTAAGACGGAACAGGATTAGCCATAGAATGAAACCAGGTTATGGGTACAAGGGGGATTCATTACACTAGTCTGCCTACTTCTATACTTGTCTAATGTTTTCCATCATAAAGAGGGTTTTTTATTTTGTTTTGCTTTTTGTTTTATGTGACAAAGCCTAGGACCTGTAAGTTCCATGCATGTCCTGAGAAAACCATTCTTATAAAGATATCTGGGATCCATGATGCTAAGTTGCTTCAGTCGTGTCCGACTCTGTGCGACCCCATAGACGGAAGCTCACCAGGCTCCCCTGTCCCTGGGATTCTCCAGGCAAGAACACTGGAGTGGGCTGCCATTTCCTTCTCCAATGCATGAAAGTGAAAAGTGAAAGTGAAGTCGCTCAGTCGTGTCCAACTCTCAGCGACCCCAGGGACTGGAGCCTACCAGGATCTTCCATCCATGAGATTTTCCAGGCAAAAGTACTGGGGTGGGGTGCCATTGCCTTCCCCATCTGGGATCCATAGCTATTTCAAAATCTACTTATTTTGGCTAGTGATTTTTTTACATGCAAGATAGTAGAGTATCCATGTAGGCTGATGACTAAAGATGAATGTGTATATGAAAAAATCCTCAGTTTAGCATCCAAACTGTGTATTAATGCAAGTGACTATCAGAAAAAAAAAAAAGCAGTCTAATTGCTTTCACTAGTTGATAAGCCGCATTCACTGAGTTCCTACTAGGAGCCTGACTTGATATCTTCTCAGTTACGTCACTGATGAGATTATGAGAATATATTTCCATTTTCTAGATGAGAAAACTAAGCCTGAGAGGGTGGGTCTCTTGCTCCAGGTCACAGTGAGCAGAGATAAAGGTTAGGGCTCTTTCCATTCTACTATTACTTCATGAAAACGAAACTCCTGAAACGAAAAGACAAATAGAAGGTAGGACAGTTCTCCTGAACTGAAAACCCTGCTTGACATTCTCTTCTTCCTAAGAGCTGACTACTTCCTACCTCTTGATACTTACAGGGCAATCTGAAAGGCAAAATACATCGATTCCTGGGGATAGGAGAGAAATGAAGAAAAACTGAGAAAGCAGGGCAATCCTCTTTTTTATTATTCTCTGAATAGCAAAAGTATTTTTTGAATGTTTAAAAGATGTTTTAAACAATTAAAACTAACATTTAAGTAGTCTAACTCAAAACTACTGAAACTACCAAATGGAATTTCCTTGAAATTAAATATTATTATTACAAATTATGAGAGATAAAACATTTTCAAAACTAGGAGTCATCAAAGAAATGGCCTTAAAATTATGTCTGTTTCAATCTTGTCAAAACAAAGCTATAAATTGGGATATTAAGAGAAAATAAAATACAAAGCTGTGTATATTTTCCATTTTTAAAAATTTGAACCAATAGCTGTATTATATTGTAACCTAATAATTTACATATAATCAAGCATTTATTAAAATATTCTGGCAAAATTCTTTTTTATTTATAGGCAATCACTCCAAACAGAAATAGAATGCGAATTAAGCAGAGATGTAGAGTGAAAGGATCAGGCTATTGAAAATCAGAAGAACTGGATTGCAAGCCTGGCTTTGGTACTTAAGGCCTTACAAAAAGGAGCAAGTCATTTGGCAAGAGGCAAGATAAGAGAAGACAGAACAGCAAGAGGAGAAAAGGACCGTAATAAAATTCAAGTAAAATTGAGAGCTTGCAGGTAAAATTTCATAACTAGATTTAAAAATCATGTGTAGAAACACAACAGTCATTCACAAAGTAGGTGTGTGTGTGTGTGTGTGTGTTTAACTTGCCCAACATGTTGAACCGGCTATAATTTCTTTTAAATTTTAAATTTAAGATCTTATAAATCTCCTGGGAATTTACGGTGTCTACAGACTGAGAAATGGTATTGCAGATGGACGAGGAACAAATGTCAGAGACACGACAGCACACGGCTGCTGGAGAGAAGTGACCCTCCTCCCACACTGGACCATCAGAAATGCAGCATATTAATTTTCCTAACTTGGGTCTGCAACATGGTTAAATGTCATTCACTACTGATGCCAACACTGTTTTGCTAAATGCCCAGAAAATAACATTTTGTCATGATTTCAAAAATAATATACCAGTATTTAAAAATATCTGAGGACTGAGAAAAAAAAAAGTTGAGGTCTGTCAGTAGGGGTAGTTTAAGTATAGTTGGAATAAACTGGAAATCGATTCAGTTAAGGCCAACTCCCATGACTAGACCTGTACTTCCTTCCCAATACAATAAACATAGTATGTAATTATGAACCTGGGAACAAAGTTCCCCTAGTTAGAAGAAAAGCAAATATGCCTGCAAATCTCAAGTGAGATAAACAACTAAGCATTAACTGCAAAAAAATAAAAAAATAAAACAAGTGCCCTAGGACCAAACCTCGGTATTTGGAATAAGCCCTTGTAGCTGGGGAGAGTGAACCAAGGCACAATCTTTCATTTCTAGAAATTACATGTGGAGAGACCTGCATGCGTGCACTGCTGCAGGGCAGAGACCACGTGTTATTTATCATATTATCCACAGAATTCAGCAGAGGACCTGGCACAAAATAAGCACTCAGTTATAGTTTATACATTGTGTGTCCAAGTTTTGAAAATGTAGCCCCAAACACAGTAAGAAAACAAATTTTACATCAACTGCTGGTATACACAAACACACACATAATACAATGAAGCAACACTTTAGGAGAGAATGCTGATAGTTTCTATTTTGTTCTGTATTATTTGACTTATAAAAAGTATTTGGCTATGACACACTAACTGATTTCATAATCCACTAATAAATCAAGACCAGTAGTTTAAAAAACAGACTTATGCTATTTCTCTTTCTATTGCCTAACTTCTTACATTTTTAGGCTTCACTAAGTATAGGTCACTTTTTTTAAATCACATTTTTCATTGAAGTATAGTTAATTTACAATGTTGTGTTGAAAATTTCAAGTATATAGCAAAGTGACTCGGTTATACATTTATATCTTCTTTTTCAGATTCTTTTCCACTATAGGCTTAAGATATGGAGTATAGTTCCCTGTGCTATACAGTAGGTCCTTGTTGTTAACCTATTTTATATATAGTAGATAAATCACTTAAAAAAAAATCTGGAAGGAAATTTAGAAAGTATTCAGATCAACTATAAAAAATGCGGCACCAGTTATGAGCTTAGGTAGGTAGGTAGGTTTATCACTAAGTTGTGTCCAACTCTTGCGACACCATGGACTGCAGCCCACTAGGATACTCTGTCCATGAGATTCTCCAGGCAAGAATACTGGAATGGGTTGCCATTTCCTTCTCCAGGGGATCTTCCCCAACCAGGGATGGAACCCAGTTCTCCTGCACTACAGGCAGACTCTACCGAAGAGCCACAGGGAAATTAAAACAAGTGCCCTAGGACCAAACCTCAGTATTTGGAATAAGCCCTTGTAGCTGGAGAAAGCTTACTATGATGGAATTCCATTCAGTCAATATTGTTTAATTATGAGTATTTCTCCACCAAAAGCAGATTGGTCCTACCTCACACCATACAAAAAATTTCACCCAAAATTACATTGCAGACCTAAAAGTAAGAATTAAACCTATAAATCTGTGGCTACCAGATGTGGGGGGGGGGGGGGGGTGGAATTAAAGGATAGTCAAAAGGTACAAATTTTCAGTTATAAAATAATTTAAGTCTACTAGAGATGATGGATATTCACTGAACTTATACTACGATGATCATTTCATGGTGCATGTAAGTCAAATCATTATGCTATGTACCTTGAAGTTATACCATGCTGTATGTCAATTATATCTCAGTAAGACTGGAAAAAAAATAATTTAGTACTAGAGATGTAACACACAGCATGTTGACTATAGTTAGCACTGCTGCATGATACTAAGAAAATTATTAAGAGTTTAAAGCCTGAGTTCTCATCACAAGGAGAAACATTTTCTTCTGTTTTTATTGTCTCTATATGAATGTTACCTAAACCTATTGTAATCATTTCACAACACACCATAAATCAAGCCATCATGCTGTACGCTTTAAACTTATATAGTGATACATGTCCATTATTTCGCAATACAAGTTGGGGAAAACTCTGTCAATAAACTAAAAATCATTGGGTTGTACATTTAAATTAGATTATTTAAATGTCAGATTCTACAAATTATATTTCAGCTTTTTTTTTTTTTTGTTAAGCAGATTGGCAGTCTGGAGCGATCAAGAAGAGGGACGCATGCAGCACTTGGATGCCTGAGCCAGTGTCAAGCTGTCTACCTGCCTGGCAGGCAAGGAAGTAGGGTTTTTCGGTGATGGTCTTCTTTTAAGTCCCTCTAGAGCTATGATTCTTCAACTTCCTATTTTATGGGCCAGGCAGAGGACATGGATCTGTTGAATTAAACTCTGAACGTTCTCCAAGATGATAAACATCCTCCCGATATTTTACTTGTAACTGCAAACAAGGACCAGCTTCCCTAGAGGAAAAAGAACCGGCCAAATTAAGACGCTAAGGGGGTGGAGAGCATCGTGGGCAAGTAATTGATAACGCTTCTTGAAATCACGGGCTCTATTCGCTCCCCAAGGACTGCCAGACTCAGAACAGGGTGTGCTTTTCAGCAAACAGGATCGGAAACAGACAAGGTAAGTAAGGCCTCAGTCCAGAAGACCAGAAGCTTTCTAGTTGGCCATCTCTCGGCCCTGCTTTGGACGGTTCACGGGAGAGGCAGGAAACGAAGGTACCCAGAGTCCACCCGGTCCATGCACGGAACCGAACTGCGCCTCACTCTCCCAACCTGAGTCCCAGGCCCCGCCCCACTCGCACCCCCCACCCACACACACCACGTGTCCGGCTCCCTCGGCGTCAGAAACTGCTAAAAGAATTTCAAAAAT
Source organism: Tragelaphus eurycerus (assembly GCA_935064755.1). Taxonomy (NCBI): domain Eukaryota; kingdom Metazoa; phylum Chordata; class Mammalia; order Artiodactyla; family Bovidae; genus Tragelaphus; species Tragelaphus eurycerus. The sequence goes on along the minus strand of CAKXYN010000001.1, from coordinate 75,122,617 downwards.
TCTGTCAATGAGTTTAAGGAATACTTTAAAGTTTTACAATTAAACTTTGTCACTTTAAGTGAACCATGAATACCAGCGGGAAATACGAAATGCGAAAGGGTTGAGTGGGGTGGGGGTGGGGGTGGCGTGGCGGGGAGCTGAAAGTGTGCAGCGTCATTGGGTAGGGGATTTAAAAAAAACAGGTGATCCTTAGTACGTTCTCATTCTTTCTTCCTTTTTAAAATTTTGACTTAAAAGGATGTTACTGAAAAGAACTTGAGGGGAAACAACAAAAACACCCGCAGACCACCGTGCGAAGGCGAGACCCGCGGGCCGGGAGAGGGGGCGGCTAGGGGAGCCCCACACCTCGTCGGCTCTCCCCGACGTGACCGCGGGCATCCTCCCGGGCTCCGGCCGGTCCCTCGTCAGGAAAAACGGGACCATTTCGGGGCCGCCGCCCAGCGGCGGTAGCGAGGAAGAGGCGGGGCCGGGCGCAGAGTAGGTTCGCCCGCTAGACGGTGGGCGCGGCGCGCGGGGGGCCCTACTGTGCGCCGGGCGGCGGCGCCGCGGCCGCGCCCCCTCCCCTCGCCCCGCGCCCCCGCCCCCGCCCCGGCCGCTGCGGGCGGGGCCGACCGCACACGGGAGCCCGCGCCCGAGCCACCGCCGCCTGGGGCGCTCGGGTCGGCCGCCTGGACACCGGAGCGGGCCGCCAGGCCACCGGCGCAGGTCAGAGCCGGGCTGCCCCGCTGCGCTGGGGGGCGGGCGCGGGGCACGGGGACCCGAGCTGAGAAGAGTTCGGGGTGGGGCCGATGGGGTCTCGGGCTGAGGGGGCCCCGGGGGCGGCAGGGGTCGTGGACCGGCGGCACCCGGGCTGACAGGTCCCGTCCCGGCCGAGGGTCGCGCCCTGAGGAGACGTCCGGGCGGCGGAGGGCACGGGCCGCGGGCGAGGCGCGCGGGGGAGAGCTGCGGTCCGACCGGAGGCGCTAGCCCGTGCGCCGCGCGCGCCTGTCCGGGGTTCGAGAGCGCGCGGGTCTGCGAGCCCCCGGCGGCGCGGCGCGGGGCGCCTGGGACCAGGGAGGGAGTGGTCTGGGAGCCGCTGCCCAGGGTACCCCAGACCCCCCTGCGCGGGATCCCGTGCGGGCGCGTCCCGCGGCCGCGGGGGTTTGGCTCCGTCTCCGGCGCCCAGACTGACCACTGTGGGGTCGCGGTGACAGTTAAGCCTGGGGCGCACTTTGGGGGCGGGCGGAGCGCGGGGGGGCGCGCTCCCTCAGCCTCGGTGCCCTCACGCACCGGGCTGGCCGTGAACCGAGCGGAGTGGCCCGGGACGCGAGGCTCCCTGGCTCCCTGGGGGCAGCCGATGGAGAGCGCGGGCCCTTCCCACCCGCTCTGCGGTCCGGAAGGTGGCCGGACGGTGCGGTGGCTCCTCCACGTGCCGGGCTCGACTCCCGCTCTGCTGAGCCCTAACCGGGGAAGGTGGACGCAGGGCTGGCTTCACCGAAATCTCTAGTCCCTGCGTGCAGGGGGTGGAAAGTGGGTGTGTATCTGTGGTACTATCTGCCTCGGTGTTAGGGGAGGAGCCTAAGGTAAGGAGGCTGAATCTGGGAGTAACCTATCTGCGGCTTTTATATAAGGTCAGTGGTTAGGTAAAGAAGGGGCCTTTACCTCCGCCGGTGATCAGAAGCCTGCGTCTCTAAATTCTTCTTAAATCCCCTTCCTTAGGTGAGTCGGCTTACTCTGTAATTGCACTTTGTGAAATCACTCTATCGGTGATGCGTGTCCAAAATTTGCAGGACGCTGCTCGTGAGGCTCGTGGTGATGATTATTCTGTTGTTATTATTTGGTCGTGCTCTTGTTTTACCGCGAGAATTTCATTCACTTGGGTCTGAGAGTAATGGTTGGGGAAATGGTGTCAATTATTTGAGGAGAGAAAGCTCAAAAGAACATAGCAGTCTGTCATGAAGAAAAACTAAAGTTTTTTTCAAGATTGAGGTTAACATATAAGATTGATTTGTATAGATCATTGTCTGAAAACAAAACCAGACACGATGATTAACTGAGTTGTCTGAAACCTGTTGCTGGAGAAACTTGGTTTTGAAGTACACTATTTTCATGTCAACTGTTTTTATCATTCATGAAACAAATTGTAGTTAGAGATATTGAGAGAGCAATGACTAACACTCTTTAGAAGGCTCTGGGCAAACCTTGGACATACCCAGGTGTTTGGTGGCAGTCTTCCTGTTCATAGTTAAGGGATCAATCGCTGACTGAAAACAGGACCTCATGATCTTCTAGATGATTTTTACCAAACCCTTCTGGAATAGAGACCAATGTAGATGTTCACTGAAGCTTCTCTCTTAAAGGAGTTCTTTCCACTGCTATGAAAGGTCTGTAGAAAACAGAGATGCCACCAGTCAGCTTTCGGGGTGATACTTCAAAAGATCTTTTTCAAATTTGAAAACAGTTTTTATGTTGCCTATTTTCAATCGGATTCAGTCTGTGAAGTTAATAGGCACCATAGTATTCTCTGATATACAAAACGCTTAAATGAATGCCCTTAGCCAAAAAGTGAGGATTGTTACAAAATCATCCATTTTAGTCTTACGGTGTACTTCTTGTCATTATCCTTTATTTAAATTATAATGATATGTGATACTTCACTTGCTGATAATTAGATCTTAAATTTAAAGATCTTAGGATCAATTAATGACCCACTGCTCAATCTCTTGCGAATCACTGGAAAGGGGGAAAAACTGGTGATTTAATTTTTAAATCAAAATTCTTTTTCACGTTTAAAAGTTTGTCTCTTGCTTTTATGATAACTACTGTAAAAAACGTGGCATCACTGAGGTATAAAGGTTTGGAGATTTCCAGGCTAAGTTTTTTAGGCACTGTTTTTTTCACGCTTTTAAATTTAAAAGAATATAATTTATTTTAAAATTAAAACTAAAATATCCACCTGCATCATATTCTTTATTGAACTTAGAATACCTTGAACATATTTTTGCAGTTGGCATTTTAAATAAATATTGCTATTTTCTTTGAGGGGACTGTTTCCTTATTCTTCATTTCTTTGTATATTTTTTCAGAACGACATTTTAAAGACTTAACATAGGACTTTAAACAATCACAGTATTAATTATAACATCTCTATGACATTAGAACTGTATTATCCCTGTGTATGAAAATTTATACGGGAAAAAAGCATGACTTTAGGAACATGCATTACATTACTGATCATAGCTAATTGCTCTTAATCAGTAAAAAAAAAAATCATTTGTTTAAATAAGCTAATTATGTATCGGACAGTTGTATGAATGGCACAGCCATGGAAACGCACACAAGTATTAATAATACATTTTGTTTAGTTTTCAAATTGTGAGATGGTGTTTTACTGTCAGGAGAGTTTCATGAAAATAGTATTAAAATAATACTTTACAAATGTTTTATATATCCTGGTCTGTTACTCTTGCTTCTTTCATAGTATTTGTATATGACCAATGAGCAGGACAGAGAATGTTGGTCATTCTAATTTGTGGATGTTCTGCTGAATTCACTCTCCCTTGAACTTGGAAATATAATAATGTCATAAAATGTGGCAAGTATACTGAAAGAAGTTTTGGGTTCCACTAAAAATAAGTATCAGCTGTAGAGAATTTTTTTAAAAATCCTAATCAAGAAAACGATAAAAGTTACTGGCCTATGGATATAAACATGTGTCCCCCACCACCTTCAAAATTAGTAAACTGAATTTCTAACTTGCTTTTATTTTTCCTAGCAGATCTCTGTACTGCTTTTGACCTCTTGAGCTGTTGCTTTCTCTCTTAAGGCCTAAAAGCAACAAAAAGGGCAGCAATTTAAAAAGCTTAATCCTTTGAAACTGATCTAATTTGACTCCACAAAAATAGGATAAGATCTGTAAATAACCACCCTGCAAGCATAGATAGCCCCAGTGTATCAAACTTCAGTTAGTGTCATAGCGTTCTAGATAAAAATTTTAAATTGAAGACTATTTTTAATCCTCCCCGGCTTTGTCATTTACTATTTGTATTTTACCACCACACAGATGTAGATTTGGGGGAGTTTTACAGTGTATCTTTTGAACTCATTCTGATTTTTATTTACCTAAAATACTGTAGGTTCTTGAAAGGAAATCAGCTCAAATAAAGTAGACTGAATTTGGGGGGAAACTTTTGGAGATGTAAAGACAACTATCACCAATAATAGTGTATACTTAAATTATTTTTTATTTAAAAAAAGAGGTTTATATATTATTAGTATTTTTTTCAACAGTCAATGCACACCTATGTTTTAATAACAAATTTTTAACTCAGACTGTGAATGTTTACATTTTTAACTTTTAATTATTATACTGAGGCAAGTCATTTATCCTTTCTAACTCTCCGTTTCCTTATCAGTGTAAGTGGGATAAGTATTGGAATTATTGTTCTGTGCTCTCTTTTTCTGTATGATTTTAAGACTTTATCAGCAAATCTGTGTATCTTAAATGATACGACCTTGTCCCTGAATTTAACTGAACTAATTCTTTTACAAATATTAATAGTTCACCCTAGTACTAATTTTGAGATTCTTGTTAACAATGAACAGAAGATAATGCTTGCCATGTGGTGATCAATTTATCAGATGTTTCTGAAATGAGATATTTCATCATTATTCAGTTTAAAACTGTATTTCCTATTCTCTGGTGACTTTGGACAAAAATCAGCCTATAATTATTTTTGTCCTGTTGATAATATCTCTGTGAGTCCTGTGTAGACACAGTGTGTAGACTTTCGTGTCCATTTTTGCGTCTTCACGCATTTAGAAGGTGCAAGCTGTGCTTTGATTTGATGAAGTTCTAGTCTTTACATATTTTTATGGCATATACTGTGAATGCTTAATGTGTGTTTGTTTTATACTGAGGCCTATGATCCTTCAGATCAAAAGGTATTTTAGTGTCCCAGCTTAAAGAATAAATAGGGACCGTGCTTGTCATAAAACGTGGGGCTCCTTCTAAGACGCCGTATCCAAAAACATAGGCTTTTAGTGACTTGAAAAGTGAACATGCCTCCTAGGAACCCACCAGTTTACTAGTAGGGACTCACTGGAAAAGCATGTAATTAAGGGTGCATCCGTCTAGATAATAAATTTTAAATTCTTCTTATGGATTGTTTAAAAATCCATTCTATTGTGAACTGTCTCCTATGCAAGAAAGTAAGGGCCTTGACTCCCAGTTTGAACCCCACTCTGTTCCCAGTTCACCTACAGAGGCCAACTGGGGGCCTCATTAGAAGTATGAGGAGGCAGAAGACGAAGAAGGGTTGGGCCATGCCTGTAGATGGGTGTTCCCCCTTTGCAGCTGGGGAGTGGGGAGCGGCCCTCATTTCCAGTCTCTTCATGGGTCTTCTCTGGCATTCTCAGAGCCATGGCTACACCTTCAGCTATTCCAGTGACCAGGCCATTCTCAACTTGAAAATCTTTTTTGGGATGGGTTTCCTTTCTGTACTGCGATTTTTCAGACATAAAGGAAAGAAATGAAGTCATAAGTTCATGCACCATGAATCATTTACAATGGAGATTTAAAACCGTAAGGGAGGATTTACACTTGATCCTATAAGTTTAGTTCAATTTGATTCAGTGTCTTCAGAAACAGTTTTTATTTCACTTCAGTGAGTTTTTTTTTTTTTTAGAAAATAAATTCATTGCTAGTTTTAACTGATATTATTTTAAAAAGCACTTCAATTCGTGGGTTCATCTAGAATTGTAATATGTGGATAAGACCCTTTGAGACACATTTCCTGACCTTCTGGGAAGAGTTCAGATTAGCATAGACCCGGGGTGTGAAGTCTGCACAGATTACCGTAGATAAGGAGAAGGTAGCTAGGAGGAGAGAGAGAAAACTAGGGAAATACCCTGAGTGGGAGTATAAGAGGTCTGTGTGCACTCACTTCCCACACTCAGCGGGTTGCACAGTAATCGTACAGAGACCTGAATGGAAGGGGTTGGTTTCTAAGAATTTACCCTGTGCCTTGGTGACATCAGAAACTTTTAGGACAGCTTTGAATCCTAAAGTTGCTGCTGGGCACTGTCGCTGTCTCGGGCACTCTGGGTTGCTTCAAGAGAGAGCCCTAGCAAGTGAATGGAGAGAGGATATTATTATCCTGTGTGTTTAATGAATAACTACTCCTGTATGGTGAAGACTGCCTCGTTCAGCAGTGAGATGCTGGAAAGAACTCCTTCACCTTGACCCCACTCCACTGACCGTCATTTTGCCTCCGCTGTCTGTGTCCTTTGAAAGTTTGGAGTCTGCCTTCAAAATGCCAATATTCCTAGCAGGGTTAATTCCTTAAGACATTATCAGCAAAAATTTGAGAGGTTAGTTTCCTGGTTTGCTTGCTACCTGCAGGCAAAGCTTTTAAGGAATAACAAACACACTTGAAATGTAAAGAGGGGATCAGGAGAAGGCAGAATAAAATTAAAGCGAGTCCTGTCGCCAGTTCTCCATAAACCAGCTTTTACGAAACCAAATTTGAAAAGAGTCACTTGAGATAGTAGTGACACAAAAAGATATATTCTCCCACACAGGCATATTTTTTTCTCTTAAAAATCAACACAGGGGAATTCCCTGGCGGTTCAGTGGTTAGGACTCTGCGTTCTCATTGCCAGAGGCTAGGTTCAGTCCCTGGATGGGGAACTAAAATCCCACAAGCTGCACGGCCTGGCCTAAAAACCAAAATCAACATGTGTTGTAATTCTTCCTTGAACCATTTTTTTCTTCAGAAGAAACAAATCGTCATTCCTAAATGTCAGTTTAAGAAACATCAAATTTAAGGCTTGTAGGAGTTGGTAGTTGACTAGTATAATTAGATATATGACTATTACTTCTGACTATGTCTTCCTCTCTCTGTGACATTAGACAAATTATCTAGTCCCTTCTCGAGTTAGTTCTTCCAAACTTATAAAGTAGCTTTCTAACAGATTGAAATGAGAGGAATCTCTCAATCACATCATAAAAAAATATGCCAAAGATGTATAAATAATGCTTCAGACTTTGGCAGATCCTCAGGTCATAAAATTTTATACATACTTTATTTTTCCTTTTATGATTTTTGCCAAAAATACTTATAGGAAATCAATGTGTATCTGATGGAAATAGAAGCTCAGTAGCCACCTGAAAAGCAAGTTCATTAATTCTGTGAATCAGCTGATAGGCAGTGTTTAACAGTGAAGTACAGGCCACCGTCCTGGGCATAAATAAGCATATTGCATGCTTGCTTGTGTCATTCACTTTTCCACAGTGTTGCTAAAGTCTAAATCTAAACCAGAGAATCCCTAAATCCTACCGTACTTACTGTTGTTTTTTTCTGTCAGTTGGTAATTACCTGGATTTTGTAAACAAAGTTTTGATTGTGTATGGACAAGTACTTATATAAAATCTTTCTCTTTTTTATGTGGTGGATGAAGTTATGAAAGAGAACAAACGTATGAATGGGGTGTGTGTGTGTATATATATATATATATGGAGTAGATACTGTAGCAAATTATTTGCATATGTTCAGAAAATTCAGAAGAGTGAAGAAAACACCCAGGCCTTTGCCAATGTAGGATTACTACATGTTTTCCTAAAGCATTTGGAACTAATTAGAAATACCCTAGTTTTATTCAAAAGCAATATACTTTTAAACTTTGTTTTCAACAAGGTCCCAGTTTGTTGACTTTCAGGACGAGAGCAGTACAGTGTCTACAAAAACATAGATTATTAATTTCTTGAAGCAGGACTGACTGGTTTTACTCATCTTTGTGTCTCCAGCACATAGCACAGTACTTTCTAGGTACTTCATACATGTTTTTAAAAGAATCAAGAAATAGTCTGTACTAAAGTGTGGTCCTTGGAGCAGCGGCAGTGTCTGGGAACTTGGTGAAAATGTAAATTCTCAGGCTCTACCCCAGACCTACTGAATCAGAAACTCTACGGATAAGGCCTGATAATCTGTCTTTCAACAAGCCCTGTAGGGGATTCTCTCGTGTAGTGTGTGAGAACCTGTCACTGCTGCTGAGCCCTGTGTCCCATCTGAGAGCCTGGAGCCCAGGGCGCAGTGCAGTTAGTCCGGATTGTTCTCCCTCTTGCCTATAGTTAAGTCTCTTGATGTATTACTCTATAGGTAGTAATAGAAGCTCCTGAGACCATCCTGTCAGTTGGCTGTGTTGGTTTGACATTTTATTAGTTAGACTCAGTCTTGCTTCAGATAAACTCGAGTCCGTAGAGGCTAGCCGGCTATCTGCTTAGTCGGAGAATCACTGATTCCCCTTACCTTAGCATGGTTGCCAAGAATCCCCAGTCTGTAAATTCAGGGACTGGATTTTATACAGTATCTGAGGATGGTCTGGCCCTGGAGGACCCACATTAAACAGACTTACAAGAAATGGATTTGTAAACTTCAGTTCCAGTTTCATAATCGTGGAAAATGTATGTGGAAATCGTGGAAAATCAGTCCTAGTGATTGTTGATGATAGATTTGTTTTTTTTTTTAGTCCTAAAATTCTGTGATTCAGGAATTGAAGAAACTGGTTCTCTTATGTATAGCTGTTGTCATTATCACTTAGTTCTGCCTGCTAAAAAGGCAGTTGGGCAAAATATTGCACAATCTGCTGCTGTACCCCTACTTTGGAGATTTTTTTTCCAAAGAGGTGGAGGATATAGGACAAGCCACACACATGAAGACTTTCATACAAGCATTGCTATAGGAACCAATATTTGGAAATAACTATTCAACAGCAGCGGAATGCTTAAGTAAATTATGATGTAATTAGTAGGTGGAATGTTATGTAATTGTCAGTGACAAATTGGAAAACTAGAGCAAACTTGAAAAATATTTTTAAAAAGTAACATAAAGAATGTATGTGCACCATTGATTGAAACCTTATATAAACATGCATATGAAGGGACAATACAAAAGTTACAAAAAAATGTATTTTATATTTTAAAATAGATACGGAAGGCTTTTTGCTTGTTTTTATGTTTTTCTCTCTTTTCCAAAGTTTAGCCATTAGTATAAAATTACTTCTATACTTAAAAGCCTACATTTACTGCTTTTATTTTTTAGTACGTCTGTGACCCTGATCAGTAAAGATCAAGCAAAGAGTAAATTAAACATTGAGAATCCTCTAGCTGTTTTATTGCTTTTAAGCCATTCAAGATAATGTGAGACAGTACATGAATTTTTTTCTGTTATACCCAGTTTTGGACTTCCCTGGTGGCTCAGACGGTAAAGCGTCTGTCTACAATGTGAGAGACCTGGGTTCAATCCCTGGGTTGGGAAGATTCCCTGGAGAAGGAAATGGCAACCCACTCCAGTACTCTTGCCTTTAAAACCCCATGGACGGAGGAGCTTGGTGCAGGATACTATCCGTGGGGTCGCAGAGAGTCGGGCACGACTGAGCGACTCCACTTTCACTTTCATTCCCAGGTTTATTTCACACTTAATTTTCTCTCACATACTGGGCTTCTCTGTCCTCTGCTGGACTAGTCTCTGGGAGGAAAAAATACTCCATCTTTGTAACAGCCTCTTAGTTTTTCTCAGTCATACATGCGGTTTGCTTTTGTTGATTTCTTTGGGCCTGTGCTCTAATTGATTTGTAGCATCCACCAAACAACAGCTATTTTAAACAATAGTTTCCAGAGTTATTTTACTTTCCAGCTATCCCCTTTTATGTCTTTTTCTAAAAACTATGTATATCTATTACGGGGTTTTTTTTTTCCCTAAAATTAAATAACCTCGGGATAGTTTGTCTTCTAACTCTGATAGAATTCTGAACTTGTAACCATAAATAGCTGATGCAGAAGCACAAGAGGGTACACTTCTACTACAAATGGTTATTATGAGACCTTGATATAATTTGTGATGAGTAGAGGTGTCCCAAAATCTTGTCAGACCTCAGAGTGAGCACAGTAAAAGACAGACACACACAGCAATATATATGTATATGTGTGTATACTATCCACACACAGAGCAATGTCCTTTAAATTGAATACTTCTTCCTTTTTTCTGTTGCATTGCTCTAGAAAATCCCAAAGGGAAAATTAAATAGTTTTGCCTTCAACCCAGATTACAGGTTACATTTTTCTTGTCACTTTCTCTGGAACTTCCTTTGAGAAATTTATATCAGCCTGATGCCTATAGAATAGCCTTTATCTAAATGAAAACAAAGTTTTAAACGTTATTTTAGAAATTTTATATCAGGGATATTAGATATTTCTCTCTTCTTTCCCCCTCCCCGCCACCATTTCTGATGATTTAATCCTTAATACAGCCCAAGCCAAACCTCAGCGGGTAACACAAACCTGGAGATGACCCTCCCACTCCCAAGAACAAATCTACAGAGGAGAAGCTCCTTTTTAGTGAAGATTTATTTATCCAACAAAAATCTATTGAGCTCCTGCTTTGTGCCAACAGCTGTTTTAGAGAAGGAATTTAAAGCAGTGAACAAAACAGACAAGGATATCCCTCCTGACATTCATGAGTATCGTTATCTAGATTGAACAAGGGTGTTAGTGGGAGACATGATGACTAAGAGCAGGCAATAGTCTAACCCCTGCCTTGTGACCAGGCAGTGTTGCCAGGCCAGCCTGGAACTGGGTGGCTGTCTTTGAGTTAGAGGTGAAGGAGGGGAACACCTGTGTCCTTGAATATTTTTCCTAAATCTCTTACATTAGTTTAGGTTATACATATATAGTATGTATCACACATAATGAATAATATAATTATTGTATTATTTCTTTTCTCTCTTAGCAACAAAGTTTACTAGCAAAGGATGTAAGGATGCATCTTTTGTTAATAAGCTATTCACTTTTCTTGAAAATAAAAATAATAGGATGCTGATTCACTTTACGGAAGGAGTGTTTATTTCATAGTAATTTCAAAATGGATATAGTTAAGTGGTTAACTATCCAAGTGAATTTAGTTCATAACCTTATTTATCAGAAAAATGAATTACACCTAACGAAAATGTGAAACAAATTTCACTGAGACTATCCCATTAAAATTTAAAAAACAACAATACTTTTTTCTCCTGGGAAATAAAGTTAGCAACTTACCTTTTAAAAGCATATTTAGAATTTTTAAATATTTAGAATATAATGTTTGAGTAAAAGGAGACCCACATCTTACTTCAAATGACTCCCTTTGGTCAGTGTAAGTATTACAGCTATTTCCACTTCTGTACTCAAGACCCAGTTGTCTGATTACCATTTCAGTTCTGTTTTTAAATTCTCAGAAAATGTGACCACTTAGAGATAAATCCTAAACAACACGAAACTTGAGGGGTGGGGGGGGGAATGGTAAGGAAAACAGATTTTGAAGGAAGTTATATGAAGTTAAATAGAATTAATACTTTCTTATATAGACATGGAATAGTCTATATAAGTGCATCTCAATGCAAATGTAACCAAAGCCTTCAAACTTTACAAATCCCACCATAATTTATTCACAGATCCGTGGACGTTTGTCAGATGACCTCTCGCTTTTGAGCACTAGGTTCCCTGATACAGGAAGCAAAGTCTGCCCACCTGGTGACATGGCTTTATAGGTGGTGGCCCAGGTGCTTTTCAGATTGGGGAAGGGAATCAGAATCTAGCACCAGGCAGGCAAATAACCGAACTCAGTGAAAGTTAAGAAAAGAGTTAAGTGATGGAACACAGCACAGTGGTGTGATGTGTCTTTAGGCCGTCCACATGATTCACGTGCACTTGACCGTGTGTGCATACCTGCTAGAACCATCTCTGGTCCTGACAAAGCACGGCACATACACACAGATATCTTGTTTTTGCCCCACACATTAAGTTTTAAGTGTCAGATGAATTTCCTTTGTCACACAACATACTTGTGAAATAATTCACCCTGGCCACTAGCTATTAAACTCAGAAAATGCAGACTAACTTTACTTTTAGCTGAAACATAATTGGAAGAGATTTACTCTGAAATGCAATTTAACACGTTCCAGATTCTATATTACTCATTGTATTTGCTGATTGTTCACAGTCAGGTCTTACAAGTTTTATGTGCAAGTTCTGTACCAAGCAAAATTATGAATTCCTAGAGAGTAGAAATGCGCGTTGAGGATCTTTTTATTCTTCTCATGTGTATGTGCCCTGCTCTCCTTCCCTAATTCACAGCGCACAGCACAGGGGACTGAGCACGTTGTCGTTACTTTATAAATGCTTTCAAACTTGGCTTGATTTTGAGGGCTGCTTTGTGCTGTTTCATTGTGGGTTTCTCAGTGCTACTCTCCTCCACGTCTTTAGTGTGAAGTGAAAGTCGCTCAGTCATGTCTGGCTCTCTGTGACCCCATGGGTTGTAGCCCGCCTGGCTCCTCTGTCCATGTGATTTTCTCGGCAAGAATATTGGAGTGGGTCGCCATTCCCTTCTGTAGGGGATCTTCCCAACCCAGCGATCCAACCCAGGTCTCCTGCATTGCAGGCGGATTCTTTACTGATGTTTAGGGAATTCCCTGAGTTACTCTCTAAAAATGTTTATTTCTATTTTAACATTTTTGGTTACACAGAGTGATATGAAATTAATGCCAGAAGAAATTTCCATTTTGCTCTGCTAAAGCGAGCAAAATGGGATATGAAAGAGAGAGGGAAAAAAAAATGTTAATTATAGACTTCAGCATTCTGTGTTGGATCTTTTTCTAGTCCTGGTCAGAAGAACAGGTTTTAAATGGCCTGAGGGCCAGGGCGCCCTTTTATTTTCTTGTTTGGAGACTTCCAGTGGCAACTGTAGCAAATTCAGTTTAATACTACAGCAGGGAGAAAAGTTCCTACAGATGTAGGATCCAGAATGTTACTTAGCTTTATTACTCATGCAGAAAATAAAACCGGTTCCCTTTCAAACGTTCTGTCAATTGTTAGATAAAACACTAAATAGTCTCGGCCTATTTATTTGTTTATAATGTATAAAATAATTATATGCTCACTTTTCATATGTGAATCACAAGTATTATCACCATAATTGTTTAACAGTTAATCTCCTTTTACAAGGTAGATACACGTTTATGAGCTACTTCAAATCAAAATACCAGGCAAAGAAACTGATTTACATATAAAAGCAAAGCAAACAGGCAAACTTTTTTTTTCTTAATGTGGCCCTGTGATATCTGTACACGCCCACTTTTCTCCTTAGGGCTTCACATGTGCCTGAAGAATGAAGGTAGGAGTCTCTTAGCAAGAGATCAGTGCAAGGAACTTGCACCCTCTCCACCCCTGGGCAACCTGCCATCATCCTCCTGCAGCCACACCTGTTCATCTGCTACCAGGGCAAAGAGGTGTCCCATACCTCTGCCTGTGACACTGAGGGAGAAGCACAGGGCAGGCAGGAGGCCACGACGGAAGGGAGGATAAGAACTGACCTGGGCCTGGAGCCGGCTCTCACTGATGATCCAGGCTTGAGCATCCTTCAGTTGCGCCTCATTCACACACAGCCGTACACCATGAGTTATGTACAGGTTCAGTAGGCTCTAGGCACAAAGGGAGACAGCAAAGCTCCTCGAACTAAGAGTTCATAAGCTACGTGAATCGAAGAGGGGCAACATTGAAGCCGTTAACCAAAAATTCAAATCAGTGTGTGGTGAAGGACTAGAGAAAGCAGAAAACAAGTGCTGCAAAAATTCAGAGAATGGCAAGACCAGTGTGGAGTGGAGGGTAAACCCATGAAAAGTCTGTAGAGGAGATGGGTATTGGATTATATGTGAAAAATTGAGGAGTTGACAGGATAACCTTAAGAAAAATCCGAAAGAGGGCTTATATGTAGACGTGTGGCTGATTCACTCTGCTGTAAAGTAGAAATGAGCACAACATTGTGAAGCAGCTGTACTCCAATAAAAATTAATTTTGGAAAAATGGAAAATGACTTTTAAATATACCAGAAAAGAAAAAGGAATCAAAATAAAATTTCATTAATATGAAATATTTAGACTAGGCAGATTCATAGAGATAGAAAGCAAATTATTTGTTGCCAGGGCTTGGAGGCAGAGGGGCCCAGGAGAGTGACTGCTTGATGGTGCAAGATTTCCTTTTGAGGAGATTAAGCTGTTTTAGAACTTGATAGAGGTGACAGTTGCAGGACTTTAAGAATGCCCTAAATATCATTGAACTGCACACTTTAGAACAGTTAATTTTATGTATGTGAATTTTACACAGAAGCAAAAAAAGTTCAGGGCTTGAGATGGCATAAGAGGAAGGGGAAGGAATTTCCAAGGCAAGAAAACGAAGCCTGGACTAGTGAATAAACACAGGCTTGGGAGGTCATTCTGCAGAGATCATCCCAGTGGAAGTGGGTCGTGTGTCTGTGCGAGGAGTGAGAAATGGGATTGGGTGTAGATTTCAGATGGGATAAGAAAGGTTCCGGGGTGTAGGCAAAAGAGTGTGGGCTTTATCTTGTAAGGAGGGTTGGGATTCCAGGTCTTGGGGGGAAGAGTGAGATGATTTAATTAGAAGGTTTATTTGGCAGTAGTGTGCAGGGCAAGCAGCTAGGAGGCTATCGCAAAATCTGGACAGAGGAGGGCCTGTCAGAACAGAGAGAGACAAAAGGAGAGGGCCGTTGTGAAGCAGCTTCTGGAGACGGCCCCTGCTCTGATGCTGCTCTCTTCATTGTTGGTTTCCGACTTGGTAAAAGGTAAGCACAGATACGAGGATAAGCATCTACAGACGTTTATAGTAGAAAACAAGCTTACACTTACCAGAAGGGAAGGGGGAGATAGATTAGGACTTTGAGACTAGTAGATACATGTACTTTGTATTTTGCAGTAAGAACTGGCAACTCACTCCAGGATTCTTGCCTGGAAAAATCCCATGAACAGAGGAGCCTGGTGGGCTACAGTCCATGGGGTCGGAAAGGGTCAGACTTGACTGAGTGACTGAGCACGGATACACTACTATATATAAAATAAATAATCAACAAGAACCTACTGTATAGCACAGGGAACTATAGTCAGTATCTTGTAGTAACTTATAGTGGAAAAGAATCTGAAAAAGAATATATAAATATGTATAATTAAATCACTTTGCTGTACCCCTGAAACTAACACAACATTGTGAATCAACTATATGTCAAATTTTAAAAATAAATGAAAAACATCATTAATGGGGGAAAAAAAGTCTATATGGTCATGACATTCAGGCACATGCTTTTTCGCATTTTATTAAAGTATCCACAACAGATTAAAAAGAAAAATGCCTTCATCCCAAGTTAGAACTCCACTGCCCTAAAGGACAGATGGACTGGACTTAGGGACTGGGTCTTGCAGGGCAGTCAGCCGTGTCAGCAGTTTTATGGCTCCTTTTTATGGCACTTTACCCTGTGCCACGTGTCGTGCTGGCTCTTGATGAACAGTGGGCAAGGCAGGTTGCTCCTTTTCCTGTGGAGCTCCTAGGTCATAGATTGTCAAAGGATTGCTAGAAATTAAAGGGGGGCATACGTGAGCTCAGTGTAAAGAAAAAGAATCTCACAACTGCAGTTGTGCAAAGATGGGGAAGGCTGCCGTGTATGTGCCAAGTGCGTGCTTTTGTCAGTAGAGATCTTTAGGCAAAATCGGAATGGCTGTCTGTTAAGAGGCCTTATTTGATGGGAGAAATGAATCAGGGACCTTATAAACTTCTTCTAAGTTAATGCTACAGAACAGGGCATCACAGAGTTCTTTCTTTTTTTTTTAAGTTGAAGTGTAGTTGATTGCGGGGAAGGCAATGGCACCCCACCCCAGTACTTTTGCCTGGAGACAGTATTGTGTGAGTTTCAGGTATACAGCTAGTGATCGCAGCATTTTTGCAGATTACGTTTCTCTTTCTTGTTTGACCGTATCAGAACAGCAGTGTCTACTGCCATTCTCACCATTACTTGTAATTATATTTCCTTCAATTTGCCTGCAAATTTGATTTTTAAACATACCTGCACAGTGAGTTCCACAGTTCCTTTTAAAAAGGACTGTTCTCGAATGCTTTCTCAGCTGTCGTTTATTTCCAATTTTACTATTCGTGAAGTTCCTCTTCCATGTGACACTTGGACGGGCAACGCAGATTTCTGCAGAAGTAAGTCCCGTAAGTCACAGGCAGTCTGCTGACCCCTAAATCACTAGTCCCCACTCCTGTGATGTAACACAAAGGCCAAACAAGACCAGGCACGGCTACGCATGTGGGGAATGCCTTTGGGATTCCATTTTGGTGTGGGTGAAAGCTCAAATAACTTTTATTATTCGGCTTATTTCACTTGGTTATGACAAGTCTCAAACTCTTACTGTCAACATTTGAGCAACTCAAATAATCATAGATTGATTGTACTTGGGAGGATCCAGAGAACTAGACTTCTGTAGGAGTGATGCACGCATGCTCAGCGCTCAGTCCTGTCCGACTCTTTGAGGCCCCACGGACTTTAGCCCGCCAGGCTCCTCTGTCCATGGGATTTCCCAAGCAAGAACACCGGAGTGGATTGCCATTTCCTCCTCCTGGGAATCTCCCCAACCCAGGGATTGAACCCACGTCTCCTGACATCTCCTGCCTTGGCAGGTGAATTGCGGAGCCACCTGGGAAGCCCTGTACTCAATAAATATTTGTTGAGTATTGTTCATCGAACAATATGGTGGACAAAGCACTTCACGTGGGAAACTACTATAAACACAAGCACGGAAGTAAAAAAAGTGTGAGTTTAGAGAAAAAAACAAAGTCAAGTTCCTGAAGGCAGCAACATCCTTTTGTAATTACCAGTGTGAACACTTTTTGGCTCAGTAATTGTGGAGGCTTCTTAATTTCCACACAATATTTAAGATCCCAGTGCTGGTCCTTTCTGAGTCTGTACCCACAGAGAGCAGCGGAGTTGAAAGGGGAAAAGCCATTTCCGCTGGCTCTGCTTTCTGGGCCTCTCCTCCCCCGTCTCATCCCTCCTCCTGTCTCCCCCTGCTCCTCAATTCCTGCTCTTTTGGTTTGTTATTGTTTAGTTGCTCCGTCGTGTCCGACCATTTTTGTGACCCCATGGACAGTAGCCTGGTAGGCTCCTCTGTCCAGGAGATTTCCCAGGTAAGAATCCTGCAGTGGGTTGGCGTTCCTCCTTCAAGGGCTCTTCCTGACTCAGGGCTCAAACCCGTGTCTCCTGCATCTGCAAACGGGTTCTTTACCACTGCACCATTCTTACTCTAACTCTGTTCTTACTCCCCACCCTCCCCCCCTGTCTTTTTTTTTAAATATTCTGGTGTTTTCCATATTCTGTCCCTTTTTTCCCTTCTTTTTCTGCTCTCTCATCTGATGGCCCTCTTCCTTTTCTCATTTCCTAGTTTCTAGTATCTCTGTTTTTGGTCCAGTCTCTTAAATACAGTATGGAAGAGGAATGTATTTTTAATCTACTAATCAAATAAGGACATAGGTATTTTTTTTTCTTTATTGCGGTATAATTGACATAACTGACATAAAATGACATACATTTAAAATGTGCATTCTGGTGATTTGAAATACTTATGTATTGTGAAAGGCTTCCCTCCATTTGTTAATTAACATCCATTACCTCACAAATACCTCTCCTTTATTTATTCATTTTTTCTTTTTGGAGAGAACATGTAAGTTCTATGCTCTTAGCAAATTTTGATTATATAATACAGTGTTAACAACTATATTCACCATGAGTACATTCAGGATATTTTACTCCGAATATAACATGAGCAACATGCTTATGTTGCTCTTTCAGATATGAAATAAAATTGATTATCACTTATAAATGGATTTTGATTGATTTTTTTAAAAATTGGTGAATCACTAATCCTCAGATTTGCAGAACGGGATCGATCAACAGATCTTAAGTCATAATTCCTAGTAAAGCACTGTAGCTTACTGAAATAGCTAATTGTCTTTAACAACTTGAGTTCCTCATTTTTCCACATGGTACATGTATCAGATATATCATGGGATCCTTTAGCACCATCTAATTTTTTTAATTACATCTTGATTTACACAGTTACACAAGAGCTGGAATATTTCTCTGTTTTGTTCATTGTTTATCCCCAGTGCCTAGAACACTGCTAACAAATGTCAGATGCTCAACAAATAATTGTTGCTTTTTTTTTAAGTTTGGAAGTCTTGGGTTTTTTTAATATTTAGTTTTATTTATTTATTTGACTGTGGCAGGTCTTAGTTGTGGCTTGCAGGATCTTTGATGTTTGTTGGGGCGTGAAAGCTCTTGTTGCAGCATGTGGGATCTAGTTCCCTGACCAGGGGTCAAACTCAGGCCCCCTGCGTTGGGAACACAGAGTCTTAGCCAGTGGACCACCAGGAAGTCCCTCTTGCTTTTCATTTCAAATCTACAGTTTCATTCTCCTTCCTAATCCTGAATAGGTATCATGACTTTTTGGAGTAATATTTTTATTCATTGGGATAACTTGAAGATTGATTTATAAATGTAACCATAGGATTTCATGTTTAGATAATGCTTCCTTCCAGTTCAGTCTCCACTTCAGTCTGCTCCACAGTTTAAATCCTCAGCTAAACTGTCATTTACTCATCCTTCTAAAGGACTCTTCTTTAACTATCTCAGGCATCAAAAAAGTAACCCAGCAATTGATAGTTAGTATTTACGGAGCCCTGATTCTTTCTCAGGCTCTATTTTAGGCACATTACGTACATTGTCTCATTTTAGTCGGCCAGCAACCTGTTAAAGGTATACACTATTATCTCTGTTTTGCAGATGAAGAAACAAACACAGAGGTAAAAATAACCTGCCAGGTGATAAGGCTGCGATCTGAACTCAGGCACCCTGAACCCAGGCACCTTGTCTTGCGCACACTAACAAGAGTCTAATTTCCCAGTATTTAACTTGCCGGAGAATGAGATAACTACACCCCACACTACCAGCACCGTTCCACACCTAACAATTCCATCCACAGAAGTGTAACCGTATTCAGATGTACCCAAGGATTAGATCCAAGCTTTTCAGTTGTTGTGGTTCCCTGCCAATTGGTTTATGTGTTAGCAGGAAGCAACTTGAAAGTACTTATAATTACTTGTGACAAAGTAAAGTAGATCACCAAATCTTTATATTCAGTAACTCCACTGTCACTGAAAACCAACTGCTCTTAGGAGATTCTTTATTTCCATTTTTCCCTTTCTCTTAAATTCCTCTTCATTCAAATAAAGTCACTTTATTCTGTCACCTCAGGCTATAGACATCAATTTAATAGCGAGTTTTGAATGAGAATGTTATAAAAATCTAGGGAAGGGTATGATTGGCTCATCGTGATTCTAGCTTCTCATGGAACCAGTCACCAATTTGGGGGTGGGGAGGTCAGTGGCAGACCAGGTATTTAACTCAATGGGATAGAAATTAGTCATTTGGGAGCATTCATACACTTTCGCCTTCCCTCAGTGCACCAAAGAGACTTTTCATTTAAGAACACCTTGGAGAAGGAAATGGCAACCCATTCCAGTATTCTTGCCTGGGAAATCCCATGGACAGAGGAGCCTGGTGGGCTGCAGTCCATGGGGCCCCAAAGAGTTGGACATGACTGAGCGACTTCACTTTCTTTCTTTTTCTTTTCTTTCCCCTGTCCCTTAGAATAGTTGATTTTACTAGGTCAGTTCCTGCATTTTTGTCAGATATTGGAGAATGAGTAGAAAGGGGCTGGACATGAAAAGTTGGAGGAGATTTAAGTTGCCACAGTTCTAAAGAGCTGGGACAGAGAGGAAGGAGAGATTGTAACATTACTGGGCTGGGGACGGAGGACATGAGTTAGGAGGACTTTTGCTGAAGGAGATGCTTTGGAAAGCGTAGGACATGGAAAAGTCAAAGGAAAGGGAAGTGAGAAGGGTCTCCTGTGGTTTTGAGTTGAGCCTCCTTGAATGTCGGGTGTCTCAGACGGTAAAGAATCTGCCTGCAGTGCAGGAGACCCAGGTTCAATCCCTGGGTTGAGAGGATCCCCTGGAGAAGGGAACAGCAACTGCTCCAGTATTCTGGCCTGGAGAATTCCATGGACAGAGGAGCCTGGCAGGCTATAGTCCATGGGCTTGCAAAGAGTCAGACATGACTTAGTGACTTTCACTTAGCACACCATTGTGCAAATAGAATGAAAACCAAGAAAAGCCTTATGGATTTATTAAGAAGGAACCCACTTGTCACTTTTGCTTGAGTTTCAGTAGAAAGGTGGGTGGCAAAAGCCACACGGAAGTGGGTTGAGTGAAATAGTGGAAAGTGACAAAAATGTTCCAATACATTTGAAAACTAGTGAGCTAAATAGCTAAGCAGATTGTTATTGTTGATACTGTTGGGTTTTTTTTTCTGATCGTGGAGCTTACAGAACATATGCAATGTTAATGTACTTTAATAATCTCCAAATAGGAACAATATGTGCAGATTCATTTCGTGGTGGAAGCTTTTCCACTGGAAAATCTTGAGGAATCTAATTATGTATAGAATGCATATTTGGGGAGATGCTGCTGTAATCTTTCACAAATAAGATGATGTTGGCTGTAACTTTGAGATTAATATTCTTGTTTTTAAAGTTTCTTAGATCTCTAAGGAAATATTTTCAAGAATGAATGTTGAATTTTACTGGGTATTTTTCTGGTGGTTTTTGAGATAGTCATGTGGTTTCTTTTAAAGTTTGACCCAGTGCTGCAACACATTATTCTAATAGGTTTTCCAATATTAAATCTTCTTTGTCTTTCTGAGATAAATACAACTTTATTATGGTGTTTTATTCTTTTCCTGTACTATTGGCATTTGGTCTTTAGCATTTTATTTGTACATTAGCATCAATATTAATTAGTGAAGTTGGTATTTTTGTTCTTCTTAGGTGTTGAAAATTAATTTTGTCACTCTTTCTTTCTACTCAGGAACAATTTTTGTAACAAAAAACATTTCTGCCTTGAACACTTGAAAAAAAATTATAAAATTATCAAGGCCCAGAGCTTCTTGGGGAAGTAATTCTTTGATAAGTTTTCAGTTGTTTCCATTTTTAGTTATTTTCCTGTTTCTTAAGTTAGCTTTTACCATTTTTACCATTTCAGACAGAGTAGAGTAAGTTGCGTCATCATCTACTTAGATTCTGGTGGAAAGCCTGTCTCAGATAACAGAAAGGTGGATTCGTAGATGTGAACAGACCCTGTCTAGTGTGAGTTCTGTTGAAGTGGGAGGGGCTCATCTGCTCTCTTCGCAGCCTCGTTCTCTGGTTTACATCGATGAGGAGAGAGATTTATGAATGAATGACTCTACACCAGTCTGCATTTAATTGATCAGACAGGGAACTTGAGAGAACTATAACCCTTGGTATATACTGCCCCCAGAATAGATCTTGTTTCTGCTCGATTATTACATTTTATGCCTGGAAACTATACCTTCTATGGCACAGTGCACTTCTAAATGGACACAGAGAGCCGATGACTGAGTTTACCAAACGGAAGGGGCTTGAGAAAAAGTTACAGAGACTTTCTGAAAGTCACAGAAACTGGCCCAGTTTTCCGTCTGGTCCAACTCTTAGGGCCATGAGGTAGGAATACGTAGCAGTTTCCAGAGAGCTTAACTTTCTTCCTGTAAATTTTTTTTTAATGAATTCTTATGTATTTCAGGTGAGTGTCAAGGAAAGCTAATATGATTTAATCTTAGCCTGGAGTCAGCATTCTTTACTTTTACAGATAGAGATTTTATTCATATTTTTCTTTATCAATATTCTTTCCTTGGGTTTTCACATATTTAAACCCTTTTTAGTTGACTTAAGGGTGAAAAATGTCAAAGTGGTAATCCATTGTAGAGTAATCCATTGTAGATAAGCTGTTTCTCACGTGTTATGTGTATTGTGTGTTACGAGCAGTTTTGATGTGGGACTTCTCTCATTTTTACTAACAGATGAGAGAGTGTTTCATGTGCAGACTGCATTGCTACAATACAGACCAGCACTCAGAAAGCAAAGCATGCTGGTCTAAAACTCAGGCAAGTTAGCTCTGTCTGTGCCCCATGCTGAACACAACATAGTTACCTTAACCGCTGATACTGAGTTCACATTAGGAGGTTTTCAATTTCCAAACAGAAGTACTAACCAATGCTGGGGAAACAAACAAATAATCAAACAAACTACACTGGCTGCGGTTTATATTCTTTTAATGCAGAAATAACAAAATGAGAAAACATTTTATATTCACGATCCACTACGTTTATGCCTTTTATACAGTTCATGAGGTTCTCACAGCAAGTATCCTGGGGTGGTTTGCTATTCCCTCCCCTGGGAAAGATTGAAGGCAGAAGGATAAGAGGGCATCTGAGGATGAGATGACTGGAAGGCATCATCAATGCAATGAACATGAACTTGGGCAGACTTGGGGAGATGGTGAGGGCCAGGGAGGACTGGCGTTCTGCAGTCTATGGGGCCGCAAAGAGACATGACTGGGCAACTGAACAACGACAACACATTTATGCCATTCATTGGGTGTAATAGATTAGTTTTTGCAAATTCCAGATGGAAGGGTGCAGAATTTAAGAAAAAGAAAAGAGAAGTGAGAATTTGGGGGAGGTTAGACTGGGCAGAATGTTGGGTCTGGCTGTTGGGACTTTGAAGGCTCTGATGATAAGGCTTTGGCACTGGGTGCTGTTTTGTCTTTAAGGAACACACAGCTATTCTCGGATCCCTGAGTCCTTTGTAAGAGCCAAGGATACACATTCTTAGACCTTTGGCATGATTACTCAATAATCTGCTCTCTGCGTCTTCCTTTTATAAATCTGATCCACTGGGAAGGGAGTTTGGGGGAGAATGGATACATGTGTGTATAAGGCTGAATCCCTTTGCTGTCCACCTGAAACCGTCACCACATTACTAATTGGCTATACTCACAAACAAAACAAGTTAAAAAAATATTTTTAAGGCTCCACATGAAATGTGTGACATCTCTTGTCTCTAAATGGTTGTGACACTTTTACTTTAGGTTAGCAGGCATGTGCCCTCTAGAACAAGCTTGTATTTTCATAAATGTCATCTTTGCTGTGTATAACTTTTATCAATCACCTATCTTTTGAGGTTAGTAATCCTTTTAAGATCTAGTTTTTCTTAAGTCTGCGCAGCAACATAGGTGCGTTTATTAATTTTGCATAGAAGATGGGTGAGACAAAGGACCTTGACTCATGATCAGTGACAGACTTGTCTTTTTAGGAAGATTCTCCATGATTTACGAGTCAGTCTGTTGTTTGCTTCTAGACAACACAAAGCATTTTAAGCTCAGGGAAAGCAAACATTCAGGATGAAATCCAACAGAGGAAATACATGTATTTCTGCTTATCCATTTTGACAGATGAGTTTGTCTAAGAATTTTGAATATGTGTGTATATTAAAAATCTTCTTTCTTTTCAGTTGTTCAGGTTTGAAAGAAGCCACAACATACAACTCTAAGCCACAGACATACAAGAGGGACGTTTCCTTAAACAAGTGTCATTCCTGAACGGTAGGTAAACTCAGAATTCATTGTACTAAATTTGTATTTAAAAGAATCTAAAAAAAAAAAAAAAAAAAACTGTGAATGCTTCATAGTATTTTATTGCAAAATTTCTTAGAGAGCTTTTATTTTGACTATCAGAATACTTTCTACTGTATAATCTACCAGTGAACAGAGGCCACAGTAACTTACTTGTCTAAGACAAAACAAAGATAGGAAAGTGACCTAGAAGTTGGGACAATAACTCAGATTCTTAGAAAATAAGTCTCAAGTACATTATATTGGATTCCTGTGTAAGTAGTTAAATTGAGAGAAACATAAAAATATCTTGCCTGATTCCCTGTAAGTCTTGCAGCCATGATGCCAGGTTACAGAGGAGAAAGTAGCTTAATTTATCCAATGCCCAGGTATATATATTCTATATGGGGTATTAAAATCCAGTGCTACAGTTATTTATTTTATTATTCAAATAATTCCAACTCCCAGTGACCAAGGGTGGAATAATTTGAACAATAAAATTTTTAAGAACTACAGCTTTGGATTACAACCCCCATCTATATACAATCATGTATGTATGTGTGTATATGTATATACATAAACACACACACATGATTCTATACTGATATAAAGGGCTTCTCTGGTGGCTGAGATGGTGAAGAGTCCACCTGCCAATGCAGGAGACACAAGTTTGATCCCTGGATTGGGAAGATTCCCCTGGAGGAGGAAACGGCAACCCACTCCAGTATTCTTGCCGGGAGAATCCCGTGGACAGAGAAGCCTGGCCGTCTACAGTCTGTGGGGTTGCAAAGAGTCAGACACGACTGACTAAGACACAGAACACAATAACAAAATAAATGAATGACTGAGTGAATAAGTAAATGGAAGGAGAAGTACTTTTCTGTACAGAAGAATTTAAATTAGTAAATGTGAAAGGGATGAGGGAGATGGAAAAGTGCCATCAGAGAACCCCAGCAGCAGTGACTGCTCCCGGCAGGGCCACTGACCAGTACTCAGAAGATGAGTGTCAGGAGGAGCAGAATGTGGACACAGAACCTCAAAGTATCTCCCTCCAAATATTTATTAATTACAAAGAGAAAAGTAGTTACTTTATGGGGGAGAATCCTGGCAGAGCCCACTTTAACCAAGTAATCCAGGTCGATAGGTTTATATCCACAGTAATAAGACATATTGAAAAGGGCCCATCAGGTCCTCAGAATTCTTCCCCAAAATTCACAACAGTAGTTGAATCTGAGAAAATGTTGGGCAAATCTAAATAGACATCCCACGAAGTACCTCACCAGCATTCTTCAACAGTGTCCAGGGCACGAAAGACAAGGAAAGACTGAGGTACTGTACGTTCAATGTGTGCACTTCACTGTATGTCAAGTATACGTCCGTAAAACCACTTACAAAAAAGAAGAAGGAGTGAGAAACTGGAGGGAATAAGGAGAAGGAGCTACAGAGCACAGTGTGGGGTCCTGGAGTGGGCCCTGAAACTGAGAGAGGACCTGAGTGGGAAAACCGGTGAAATCCGAACAAAGCTGTTTACATTCTCGTACCAGTTCATTTATTAGTTTTCCTCGTCGGGCTGCGGCTGTAACACGTTCACAGTAGGAAGCCCAGCACAAGTGACATGGGAACTGTATCTTTGCAACATTTCTGTCAACCTGAAATTATTTCAAGATGAGACGTTCTTTTGAAGTTACATTGGAGTCCCTCAGTAAACATTCTCATTAGAGTCTCGCTGGTTTTCAGAGGGAGTTTCTGTTTGTTTGCCAACTTTAGAATGCTCTTCTCATCAAGGATTACACCTTGAGCTCTCTCTTAATCCTGTGCATGCACAGAGCTTCCTTAGGCTCCACAGCCTTCCTCCCCACATAGTTCTTCAGCTCCACAGGCTTCCTCCTCACCTAGTTCTCCAACCAGTTGCTTCCAGCCCCTAGAAAACCTGTGAGTGGGGGAAAACACACACAAGGTGCTGGGCGTCCTCAGAAACCACCTCTTAGCAAAAATTTTAGCTGGCGATGGTCAGGGTGTGACTTCAGTGTTCAAACTAAGTCTATGTCTCATTAATGATCTCTTGGTCCACCGTTCTTGATGCAAGACAACATTTGAACAAGCCCGTAGAATTAGGAGCCTTATATTTGAATGGTGAAGATAAGAGAAGATCGCACTGTTTTCAGGTAAAATTGTCTGAGAGTTCTGTGAATACAAGGAGTAGTAAGGGAACTTTGTTCTTAAAGGAAGTTGATGGCTGCATTGTTTGCTTTGAAAATCAGTTTAACTGAAAAACAAAAACCAAAACCCAAAGCCACTTAAAAATCAAAAAACTAAACTCTTGAAAGACCAAATAAGGGGCAGACGCGTACTCTGGCTTCTGAAAATGAGCATTTGGGCATGAAAAACAAAAATGCAAAGTATTAGTTCTTCCCTGAAGGTTTTTTGTCATTAGCTCTCTTGTGTGTTCAGCCAATTTGGTAAACTACACTAGTTCACAAACTTTAAGAGAAACAAGAAGAAACCGAAGTGTCATCTAGAATAGTCAGATTCATAGAGATGGCAAGTAGGCTGGTGACCAGGAGCTGGGAGGAATGGGAATGGGAGTCTAGTGTTTAAAGGGAACTTGGTTTCAGTCTGGTAAGATGAAAAACTTTTGGATGGTAGTGATGGATGCAGAGCAGTGTGAATGCACTTAATGCCACAGAACTGTACATTTTTAAATGGTTAAAATGGTACATTTTTAATGTAAGTGTATGTGTTTTACCAGCACTTTAAAAAGTGAGAAAATAAGCAGAAGTCTTTAGCAGTTCCATTCCCCTTCTTTATAGGGTGCCCAGCTTTGAGCAGAATCTCTGACTGGGGGTGTTTCTCCGTCTGAGGAATCTTTTTAAAAGTCTAGAGATGGTTTCCTGGACATCACTTACCAACCAGAAGTTTAAATGGCCCCGTATCCTAAGTGGTGCAAGGAGAAAGGAGCCCGGCACACAGGAAACAGGAGCGCTGGGCAGTCAGGAGAGTTGCTTTTGGGTTAATTTATAACTAAGACAAATGAATCTATAAAAAGAAGAAAAGCCCCATAAGAATTATGTTAACTGATGGTAAGGGAGAAAAAAGGGTTTAGATAAAAGATATCTGAACTCGTTTGGTCCCAGTGATTTTATGGCTGAGGAATTCGATTAGAGGTGCACTGGCCAGAGCAAATCGCAGTCCTGTAAATTACTAATAGGACCCCACGATCTTTATCGTTTTCTGTATGTGTTCACATGCAGGGTTCAGGCCTGCCCTCTGTAAATACACTTTCTGCTCAGCTATGCCGCTAGGTATGCACTCAGAGCTGCAGGACTGGAACGGAGATAGGGTTCTGAAACCTTCCAGGTAGGGAGGTGGTACGAATAGCAATAAGATTAGGAACTAGGACAGATAAAATGACTCTGGCTCTTGAATTTGGGCCATTGGGTTTGTCTCATGTCACATTAAATTCTTTCAAGATGTATTTGTCACTGAAAAGCTGTGAAATATCTTTTACAAGAAGACGACCACCGGTAATCACACTATACTAAACTAAGGGACTACTCTTCTAACTTCTGCTTAGTTTGTTGCGGTTCCAGCTGACCTATGTATGTTTTTAAATCACTAACACTTATGGTTTAGGTAGTATTTCTGCTTCTTTCCCTGTTAGATTATGTATCTCTCTCCCTTTTTACCTGGCTTTCAGATGTCATAATGACAACATGGTAGTTCATCGTAGTGATATCACAGAATTTAGGAAGCCAGTTTTTAGGTGGCTTCTAATTTTCTAATTGTTATACAGTTACTGTTGATTCTTACTCAGTTACATACAGGGAATATCTTCATGCACATACTTCACTTTTCAAAAAAGTCATTTTCTTCAGATTAATTGCTTTAAGAGGAGTTCTGTGTTAAAGGTTTTGAGCAACTGTATTTACTCCTGCATTATTCGTTTTTATGACCTTTCACATTGCTCTGAGAATGTATTAGCAGCAAATTGAACAAAAGCGTATTTCCAGAGCATGTGTTTAAATGATTTCTGTTCATTTAAATCTATTATCGTTTAGCTCTGGATGTGTGTGTGCGTGTGTGTGTGTGCGTGTGTGTGTGTGTATGACAGCAGAATGAGGTTGGAGAGTGAAGAGTTTCACTGGTTGTTTAGATATTAGAATAATATGGGCTTTGGGGTAGTTTCAGGGTTGTGTAGGGAGGTGTTGGTTTTGTTCTGGGTTAGGAAAAACCAACTTGGTTGCAGTGAAGTTGCAGATTATTTCCTGGAGCTATGCCAAATTTAAATCAGATGTAAAGTCTGTGCTGTAGGTCCCTATGGCCTTTAAGTCTGCATGTTGCTAGTTCTTATAAAGGAATGATGGCTTTTGAAAATGCAGATTTAACTAAGTAGCACTTCCAGACAGATGGATACAAACGCTTTTTTAAGGATTTATTTCAATCAAATATTTTAAATTGGTAGTTTGAATATTTGAAGGGAATAGTAATTTTAGGATAAAGATATAATGATAAGAGAACATTTTAAGATACAAAATTATATGTTTAAAATGTATTACAATGAGTAGAAAAAGATTATTGGTGATTGTCTTTCCTGCTTATTCTAAACTCTCATTTGGGGGTTAAGTGTAACAGTTAATGATGTGAAATAGAGATTACAGCTTTTTAACTACAATGCAGTATACTATACATTTTACTATCAAATAAGCTACATAATAACAACAATAAAGATCATTTAAAGAAAAAGATTATCTATAATCAACATCTTTATTGAAGCTAATTTCTACAAGTTGCTTTCCTATTCTTAATAAATATACACACATTTTTGTATGTTTATATAGAATTTGAGAAAGAAAATACACTGTCCCTGACCCTCGATGTCTGTGAAATTAGGAAATTATGATAAATGATTTCTAAGTTATCTTTTCATTCAAAAACAGTATTTTAAAACCCAACTGTGTCTAAACTCTGTAACATCTTCTGGAAAAACACATGTAAATTGATCACAATGAGTACTATCTTTACCTAAAAAATGTGAGTCACTGCTATGAAATGTAGAGGATTAACTGCAAAAAATTAAGCTTGAAAGGAAAACTTCTGTAATGTTCGCAGTTTATTAAACTGAAGAATTCATGGTAGGGTGAGGGGTTTGACTATTTGAGACTTTTGAGTAATAATTTCAACAAAGCAATGTTTGGCCCTTTAATAAAACTTACTGTACAGAGGGGGAGAAGGCAATGGCACCCCACTCCAGTACTGTTGCCCGGAAAAGCCCATGGATGGAGGAGTCTGGTCGGCTGCAGTCCATGGGGTCGCTAAGAGTCAGACACGACTGAGCAACTTCACTTTCACTTTCCACTTTCATGCGTTGGAGAAGGAAATGGCAACCCACTCCAGTGTTCTTGCCTGGAGAATCCCATGGACGGAGAAGCCTGGTAGGTTGCAGTCCATGAGGTCACACAGAGTCAGACACGACTGAAGTGACTTGGCAGCAGCAGTACAGAGGTCTGATAAGAGAGAATACAAAAAATTACTTTTGGTGATGACTTGATTTTCATTTATAACTGTGCTTTCATTCTTATAAGAGAAAAAAGTATTTAATCTTTTTATAATCTCATAATTTTAATGTTTTCATGAACTAACAGTATATAAAATTACTGATTTTTTGGCACCTAGTTAGACCAGTTAGGAAAAATGTACATGTCTTCCTAATCTCTTCTTCCAGGATTTTGTTTGCCTTTTTTAAAATGCCAGTAATGAGCTGTGCTGTCCTAGCTATAGCTTGCCTGATTCTTTGGCTACTCCCAATAACGTGCATAAATTCTGCCATATAGGATCAACTTAACGTGGTAAGAGCTTCACCATTGGAGGCCATTGCTATTCCATGGACCATGAAGTGGAGCAACCGTGATCTCTCTGTATTATTCTAGTTGTTGTTTTGATTTTTCTTTCTTTACACTTACGAACTCCTTGTCCTTCAGTCCAGATCTTGTGATCTGAAATCATTTAAATTATTAAAAGTTTGATATTTTTAACCTTTTATACTCTCAGTAGACAGGACATAGGAAATTTAATGACGTAAGCATCTTTAATAATCTTTAAAAGTCATAAGACTTGGTAGCTGGGACAAGAAACAATTAGGCATAAATTGCAGGGAAATACCAAAATGGCATGACTTGTGTTCTTTTGTTAGCAAGCCAGTTGGCTTTCCTTTCAAACCCAAGGAATAAGCCGTGTGGCCACCTTTTATGATTTCAGTTTCATCTGCATCTCAGAAATATATGTTTCCCTAAGTTTACTCACTATAATTTGTGATTGCTATTTTTCTTATCTGCGAAGGAAGTACAACAGTTCCCAATGGGGAAATACCATGTTAAGTTGATCCTAAAATAAGAAATCTAAGGGAAAGGTCACATCCTAATAACTTGTACAAATCTAAATTCCCATGGAGCTTTAAAATTATTTTGTAGCAATAGAGTATTAACAATGTGTTGTTGAACTTCTTCCAGATAGTGTCATAAAATTGAGAACACTTTTGTGTACAGAAATAACCACTGATATATCAGTACAATTGACAAGACCTAATTTTTTTTTTTTAGCAATCCATTTTGAGCATCCAGAGAAATCTAGCATGAATCATAAACCACAAAATACTTTTGGTTGCTTTCACCGAAAATATAAGGCATATTACTCAGGAAGTAGTATAATAATTATATACAGAGAAAGGGATTTTTTCCTATAACTATAAAGATGTTTAATACTCCACTTTTTACCAGCCCTGACCCCCAGTCATACTTTGGAAAAACCCTAAGTATGTAATTCTAGACAGAATTCCTGCTTCCAGGATCACCTGAAAGTTGACTTGAACATCAGGGTCACCTAGGCTATAGTCTCTCCTTTTCTATTAGTTGGTAATCTGTTAAAATCTCTGGGCCTCAGTTTCCTTATCTGTTAAGATATTGATTATGAGGATCAAGTAAGATCAAATAAATACAGGGCTTAGAAAAATTTTTTACAGATCATGTATCTTTAAGATGTTACTATCGTCACTGTCTTTAGTTTTCATCTTTTCCACATGAGGAAATTTAGTTCTTATCCATATGATAGAGCATATGTTCAAAGAATGTCTACAACTACTCAATATTTTTGTAATAGCTCTGTTCAGGAATGGCGTTAGGCTCTTTCATTGTGTTAATTCGTTAATTAACATTGGTTTTGTGTGCACCTATATGAAAAGGGTGAAATGTAATAGACCTAGACCCTACTGCACATTCCTCGGGAAAAGTGCTTGCTGGGGAGGGGTCCCACAAAGTAGACTCCTGCAAGTTCACATCCTTTTAAGGAGAACCGACTGGGATGCGTGGTGGCTGGAATGTGATGAAGTGACTTGACTTACACCCTAAGTGATGATTGGAAGTTACAGTGTTCTCAACTCCAGTATGTGGAGGTCGCTGTTCTCATCCTTTCATCCATCAGATTTGCAGTAATAGTAATAGCAACAGCAAGTAAGAGTCTTAGGAGAATAAATTCTCTGTGCACTTCTGCTCCCTGACATGGCAAGGGGTAAAAAATCTTTCTGTGTGAACTACTGATGGCTGCTGCTGATGGCTGCTACTATAAATTTGTTTTTCCAACTTTTTAATTTCCATTGATGTTTTCTTAGTTCACATTTTCCTTATTCCTCACCTGAGTTATTGCATATTGTCTCCCCGACTCAATCCACCATTCCCATTTCATCTTTCAAGTAGACAGATTTTCTTCTCAGACATGTGTCTGCATTTCACCCGGATTCCTGGGAGCGTTACAGACTTCATGGCCCACCTCAACCTACAGCCTCAGTCTCGTGGCTTCCATGTTGGGGCATGGCCACACCAGATGGCTTGCATAACATTGGTTCACCAAGTATCAGATGATTGCTGGTTTTGTAGTTAGTTTCACCAAGGGAGCTTCTTGGGGATAAACACTGTCTTCTGGGTGTCCCTAGTACTTAACACAGTTCCTAGCAAGGATTATGCAAGTGCTGCAATTATAATGGAATTAAAATTAAATGATTCAGATATACTTTTATTCTTGCTAATTAAGGATAGTACTATTAGCATTCTTGCCTAAATATTACTTTTACATCTACCAACAAGAGATAGGAAGTGTGATACAAAGTGTGATATCAGCCAGCCAGTTTTTGACGTGTATAATTCGGAGATGAGGAATATTCAGTTCACAGACTTGTTATGACCTTTTAGTCTTCTCTAGTATTTGAAGCAGGGCTGCTCAGTCAGATAAAGATCTATGGCAGTTATTTATACGGAGGTTTTGTTGTTGTTCCTGATTACATGTGTTGTTTATTTGACAAGCATTTCCGAGCTACTTTTCTGTATCCAGCCCTATTCTAGACCAAGGGGAATGACACCATTCATTACTCACAGTCTCATTTCAAGGGCAGTGCCGACACAGACCACATGAAAGAATTAAATCACAGAGCTGGGTGACGTGTGTTTGGGGAAGAACATGAGTGAAAGTTCGTAGAAGCAAACACATCCACAGAGCTGGAGCAGTCAGGTGAGCTGCACCCTGAAAACGTGGATACGGACACTTGGGAAGGAAGGAGCTGGAGGTATTAGATATGAGGGGCATTGTGGGGTGGGGATTTCAGGATGTCAGGGACACACTGACTGCAGTCTACAGTCAGTGGGAGGGTCACGTAGGAGGGGAAGGACTGAGCTTGGCAGGGTACAAAGGCTAGAGCAAGGAACTTGGACTTTGTCTAGGAGACATTGGGCAACTTGAAGATTCGGGAGGGGGACGTGGTGCAACAGTCACTCCATTTGGAAAGGACAAGTGAAAGATATTTTGATAACCTAAGATTGGGTGACTGAATAAAAAACAAAGAGAATGAAAGAAAAGGATCAAGAAGGACCTTTGGGGTGATGTACAGAAAGATGGAAAAAATGTGGGAGAGGAACTGTGTTTGGGGGAAGAAAGATGAGGTTGATTTTAGGCTTGTTGAATTTGAAGTGAAGGTGGAGTATCTTAGTAGGAAAGCCCTAGAGAGGTGAAGATTCGAGACTGAGCCTTGTTTCGGAGGCTGGAATGAGACACGCTGATTTGGATGTCGTGAACAGAGTAAAGAATGCTTCACACAGCACAGAGTAGCATAGCATGGAATGTAGAGTGAAGAACAGCGCACAGGTCAGGCCTAAAAGGGGAAGTTGAACAAATGGCAAGAGTAGATAGGATCATCACATCACTGCCAAATAAGGCGAATTTTAAGAAGAGGAAAAGAATACAAGCCTTAGGACCTCTTACGCACCTGGCGTTACATTACTAACTTGATGTATATAATCTTGTTTCATTCTCACAACAGCTGTGTAACCGGTAGGAATTATAATTACCCCCATTTCCCAGATGAATAAAGTGAAGTTAAACAGGTGGAATAATACGCCTAAGGGCATACTATCAGTGTCAAAAGGAGTGTAATTTCAACTGATATTCTTTTGACTTCCAAGCTCACATTTTTTTTTCAACTGAATTATTGTAAAATGACAGCGAACTGTCAAGAAGAATGAGAAAAGGAGTAATGCCATTAACAGCTGCAAGGAGGAGATCATTGTTTAATTTTATAGCTGAAGTGTAGTGGGAGGAGGGCTTCCCTGGTGGTCAGCAATAAAGAATCTGCCTGCAATACGGGAGCCTCAGGAGACTGAGGTTCCATCCCCTGGGTCGGGAAGATCCCCTGGGGGAGGGCATGGCAACCCACTCCAGTATTCTTGCCTGGAGAATTCCATGGACGGAGGAGCCTGGTGGGCTACAGTCCGTGCGTCACAAAGACTCAGACAAGAATGAGCGAGTGAGCACGCATGCACGCAGAGTGGGTGGAATAACTGTGTAGGGAGCTTAGAAGGTAACAGGTGGTAATATATCGATGAAGGGAGAGATTTTAGACCCCCGCTGAGTGGGGCAACAAACAGGACAGCTCTCCCAAAAAGCTGAATCAAGGAATGTAGTGAGGCGCACAGATCAGTTGGGGAGGAGATAGTGTAGGGCTGAGGCCTGAGAAAAATCGTTAAAAAGGGCCAGAGCCTGTGAGACAGGATTGCTTCCACCGAGTTCGGAGTTTGGTTTTCCAGTGGAGACCAGGGGGCAGGGAGTAAATGAGAAACATGTCCGATAAACATAGATTTTTTTTAAATTACTTTTTTCCTATTTATGTATTTAATTTTTGGCCACGCCACAGCATGTGGGATCTTAGTTCCCCTACCAGGGACTGAACCCTTGCCTCCCACTTTGGAAGCTCGGAGTCTTAGCCACTGGACCATCAGGGAAGTAGTCATTTATTTTTAATTGAAATATAGTTAATTTATAGTCAGTGTTGCATTGGTTTCAGGTATACAGCAAAATGATTCAGATATATATATATATATTCTTTTTCAGATTCTTCTCCCTTAAGTGAAGTGAAAGTCGCCAGTCGTGTCCAACTCTTTGCGACCCCATGGACTGTACAGTCCATGGAATTCTCCAGGCCAGAATCCTGGAGTGGGTACCTTTCCCTTCTCCAGGGGATCTTCCCAACCCAGGGGTCAAACCCAGGTCTCCTGCACGCAGGCGAATTCTTTCCCAGCTGAGCCACCAGGGAAACTCTTTTCTTTAAAGGTTATTATAAAATATTGAGCAATTCCCTGTGCCGTACAGTAGGGCCCTTGGTGGTTATCTGTTTTGTTTATAGTAGTGTGTCTCTGTTAATCCCAGACTTCTAACTTATCCCTCCCCTCCTCTGCCTTTCTCCTGTGGTAACTGCAAGTTCGTTTTCTAAAACAGATTTTTTTAAAAAAACACGAGTTGTAATGACACCTCCAGGTTATAACTTACTTGGGGAAGAGCTCATAAAAATAGATATGGTGGCTACGTGACCGTAATCAATCATTTTCCCTCTTCCGGCCTCAGTTTCCTGTGTGTTGACAGTTTAGTGTAGGATAGACAAATGAGTCTCTAAGGACCCTTCCATTACTTCATTTTCTAAGCACTGTGGAATGGGATAGCCTTGATCTGTTCAGAGAGAGGGCAATCACATAGCTTTATACATCAAAGAAACTTGTAGGAATAATTAAAATGAGAGACACAAAGGAAATTTTTAAAGTTTTAAGTCCTCCAGTCAAGATTTCTGGTTGTATCTCTTTTCTCCCTTACTAACAGTTATTAAAATGTCAGTGTGTTACTAACTGTAACTAACTCTTGTTACTAATTCTTGAAGGCAAGGTCTCTGTCCTATCCTCTGATATGTCCTCACCATCAAACCTAGTGCTTGATACAGAACGATGATTCTGCTTATTAAATGAATGCGAGTTGAATTGCAAAACACAGTGTTTCCATTGGAGAGGGTGCCTTTTGTCTCCTTTGATCTCCCTTCTCAGTCTCCTCAGTGACAACTCAGAAGTGTGTTAATTATGCCAAGGTGGTCACTTTTCAATATGCTGCTTTGTTTCTGCACCCTTTTAATTGCTCCTTTATTTGATCTCTGTGTTGGTTTTTATTAAAAGGAATCTATCCCTGGTGAGTTGGACAGTTCATTGAAACCTTAGGATTTTTTCAAAATTATCTTTCGTAGGAACTTACAAATTAATTAGTATTCTAGTTTCACACCTTTTTGTCAGTTTGGCTGTTGGCTATTTGGTTGCTAAGTCGTGTCTGACCTTTTGCAACCCCATTGTACCAAGAATGTTGCCTTTATAAAAAGGAATCGCGTTTTGTATTACAGAGGAAAACTGATTTTGAGAAAAGCAGAAATCTATTTCTGAACAAATTCAGTGATGGTGGTGTAAGAAAAAAAAAAGCCACAAGAAGTCATCCCAAATTAGTAATGCTTCCCATCTTAAACACATGATTTCAGTTGTCCCCAGCTAGCTAAAGGTTACAAAATGTCACCAAATATCCTTCACTTCCTTATGAGTTCTGCCCACCCCCCCCCAACCCTTATTCCCAAATATGGTAGATGGAGTTGTAAAAACCCTGAAGTATGACAATATAGTTTATTACACTTTTAGTTAGAAGCATTCTGCCAAAATGAGCTGAGAAATAGAGGAAATGGATTTAAATTTACAGCAGTCCAGTGAGATGGAATATTACTTTTTCCAGACCACTCAACCAGCAAGCCAGTTTTTAACTTTAGTGCTCCATACGTTGGAAAAGTTGCAGCTGTCACAAAATCAACAGAAACATCTCTGGCTAATGTACTTCAGTGTGAATATTGACTGTAGGAATGTTTTTTTCAAATGCATGCTTTTATATACTTTATACTACTTTCCAGACGGCACCGATGTTACTTGGTGCTACTTTGGGACTTACTGATTCCTCTCATCTCTGATAGGAATTAGAGCCGGAGCTGACATTTTTCACTATTAGCAGACTCTGACTTCAGCGATCTGGTGACTTGACGATGCCCCTGTCTCTCATTACCATGCTTCAAGTCTACAGATTGTCCCTGGTCTTCCCTTTTCCTGAGATAGAAATTCAGACTGTTTACCATGGGACACACAAAAATGCCAACTTTAACAAATGGCTGTTTGATTCTTGGATAGAAATGGAAACATTGGGCAAGACAACCAAAGATTCCAAAACTGAGTGATCAGTGAAAGCTTTAGTTATCCTGGGTTTTGAGTCAAGATAGTAAGCAGCATAGCATATAGAATCAGCCATCCTGTGAAAACATGAACTTGAAGGAAGAGGGTGATTGATTTTCATTTCTCCCTTTAAAGTTTGTTCAATTTTAAGTTGTGTTTTTTTTTTTTTTTTCAAAATATACACCCTCACCATATTATTTTAAAAGTGACCAATGTACTGTGCACGTTGTGTTGAAAGAGGTTATCTTGTCATTTGAAATACAAGAGGAGTGAAAAGGGTCACGTGGTAAAAGAGAAGGAAACGGGGCGTTTTAACCCAGTTTGCTTCTTCCTCTTTGGACTGCTATTCATTTTAGCTGTTCTGTTTGCCTGAATACAGGCAGTGTCACCACTTCTGTTACAGTATTCTGCACTTAGAGAGTTAGAAGCGGCTATAAATCAGTAGATGGAGCAGAATCTTGGCAGATGAGGTCTCAGCCAGGAAACAAGCATTTTGTTTATAATTTAGACAATTTGAGAACCTGGTGTCTGGGCATTCAGTAAGAAGTCATGGAAGGGAAGCCCAAAGAACAGGACATTTATTATGAATAGATGTCACCTTTCTGCACTAGGAGGTTTAAATCCAAGTACCTTGAGAAAAACTAAGGATGTTTCTCTTTCTACTTACTTGGCAAGTTTTTTTTTTTTTTTTTAAAAGAGTGAGGACCCCAAATCAAAAGAGAGCGAGGGCCACAGCAGTGCGTGTGAGGTGGCAGCTGGCATCATGCTTCTTGTGGCTTTGCTGAGAAAAGTTTCAGACCCAAAGTCTGCAGATGTAGTGAGAGGGTATTGCACACACTACAGCTGATGGACATTTGGGAAGGGCCTTTGAAACAGACACTCATGTCATAAAAGAGATGTTCAAATCCCAGGATCTTTTTTGTACAGAATGGCACTGGCTGCCATGTGCTTACTGGGCCATCGGTATGTCCTTGGAGAAATATCTGTTCTGGACCTATGCCCCTTTTAGTTGGGCTGTTTGCTTCTTAGTTCATTTTCTTACACACTTTTCTGTGTAATCAAAAAGATTATTTCACTGAGCCCAGAGACATGCTTTATATCTGCCTTTCATTGCCACAGAGTCGAGGTTGAAGGCTTCTCCCCTGTTGCCAGAATTAGTACCTGAGAATCTCCCTTGAAATGAAAGAATTTTTCAGAGTGCTTTGATGCTCTGAAATTCCTCGTATTCTCTCCCAAATGGCAGCTTCATGAGCCCACGGCCCTACAGGACTGACTCACTGAGAGGTACTCAGGAAAATAAACGTCTACTTTCTTAGAAAGAGCTCACTGTAGACCTAGAAGAGACCATCTCTTTCTGAAATTTGGATCCAAAGAGTCTTGGGGGTCCACAGATACATTCTTGGGCTCTGAGAATTTCAGAATTTAAAAATACTGTGTTGTCATCAACAATAAGGTCTTTATAAAGCCCCAGTTTCACAATTCAAGGACATTTTCATGGTTTCTTACATCAGTTTTCTCAACCTGGGGATAGTCTGAAGACACAGCCTTCACAGATCTGTCCAATTTTTTTCTTCCCTTAAAAGGGACTCACATCAGTGATGCTTAAGAAACTCTGATCAAGTCCCCTTCCTCTCTTTTACAAAGGAGGCCTAGAAAAGTTAAGACTTCCCGAAATAAAACAGCAAGTTAATAAAACCAACCAATACTGAATCTCAAGTCTTTAGTCCGTGTTTGTTGTGGATGCTGCAGGGATTGTGAATCCATTGGATTTAAATGTTGTGGGAAAGGCAGACAATGAGCAGTAATAACTAAGACAAAGAGTGCTGCAAGGGAGGAAGAGTGGTGAGTCGTTTAGAGTGATAACTGGGGGATTTCACCTGATCTGAGGGTTTGGGGGAGTGATTTTTATACTGATAATGGAAGAGAGAGTGTAGGAGTCGGCTTAAGAAAGGAGTTAGCTGTAGGAGAAAGGAGAAGCACCACAGAGGGAGTAACATGCAAAGGCTCTGCATGGGGAAAAGCAAGCTGTAAGTGGAGAAAAGGACTGGGAAGAGGCTTCAAAGATAAACAGGGATTATTCAAAGCGGTTCAGGTGCCAGGCAATCAGAAGCCAATATAGATTTTAAATAATGGAGTGACAGAATCTGATTTGAACTGTAAGAAGTCATTCCGGCTAAAGTTGCAGAACTGTCTGGAGAGGTGATTAGAGCTGACTTAGGGAAAGCAGGTGGGAAATGATCAGAAAGATGTGTAAGAGAGGCAAGTAATTTAGATCGGGATTGATAGCAGAGAAGGTTGAGAGAAGTGACCAAATGAATTTAAGAGATAGAATCAAAAGGAGGTGGTGATTGCTTGCATGTGAGTGTAAGAATAGTCAGTTATGACTTTTTTTGGGGGGTGGGGTGGGGTGTGATCAGCTGGTAGATTAGTAGGAGCCATTTACTAAGTCAGGCTCACTGAAGGAGACCAGTTCTAGGAAAAAGATGATAGATGTAGTCTTGGACCTGTTGAGTTTTGAGGAGCCTATTGCAATGGACATATCAAGTAGATGTTTGTATAGAGGTCTGAGGCACCAAAGAGATGATGAGGATGAAGACAGAGATTTAATAATCTCAGTATATCCTCGACCTTTGAAGTCTTCTGTGATGAGATTGCTGAGGGGAGAGTATATAGAATTGGAAGAGTGAAGAGCCTTGAGGAAGAACCAACTTTCTTGGTAGGATCACTGGTATCTCAGGAGCCAGAAAGAAGAGAAACCATGGAAGAAGGACCAGGCTCTAGAGGTCTGCTCTGTGATGGAAAAGCCAAATGGTTAGTTCCGCAAAACATCTACCTTCCTGACATGCTGAGATAGTTGCACGCCAGTGATTTGTCAAGTCAAACATTTTTCCATTTCTTTTTCCAGAAGGTAGTCTTGTGAAACGTTGATGAACTGGTATGTACAGTGTTCTCAGTTAATTGAGTCTCTCTGGAATCAACCAGAAAGCCCTCATCATTTTCTGGTTACGTAAAATCCTTCTAAAACACAGTAAGCCAAGTTTCTGTCTTGGTAATTATTGTGGGGTGAAATAAAATTTAAATTGAATTTAGGTAATTCTAATGATTCAGGAACTCTTCATGTCTTAGTTTCATTTTGAATAGCAGATAACATTTTACTGAAGATAGAGAAAATGTTGAAGATTATCTCAGGAAATGCTCTAGAAGCCACTTTTAAAAAACAAATCACTTTTTAACTGCCTTTTCCCCCTTAGTGTTTGCCCATTTTTTCCTACAGGTGTGGGAACAGCTTTCAGTACATCAAGAGCTTCTGAAAGCTGATGAAAGTTATATTGTATTTATTTTTATTTATATGTGGACAGTATTCTTGCCTGGAGAATCCCAGGGACAGAGGAGCTTAATCGGCTGCTGTCTATGGGGTCGCACAGAGTCGGACACGACTGAAGCGACTTAGCAGCAGCAGCAGCAGCCTAGTAGAACCAAGGACGTCAGTACATTTCTCAGGGTTGTTAATTTCATCAAAATGTGTACTCTGATCACTGACCCCGTGTATAAGGCAGCTCTTTCAGAATTATTCTAGTGACATTACAGATATACATATGCAGGCAATAAAGAGCAATGTGAAAAGTTACAGCTGTATCAGGTTTGAGCAAATAAGTCATGAGGCAGCTGCACAGGGGATCTTTCCAATGGTAATAATACCAAAGGGAATCTTTTAAAATGAAGTAAAATACCCTTCAAAGTGTGGTCTAGGGAGAAGGAAACTAACATCTATGCTTACTCTGTGCCAAGCGGTTCTAAGTGTCTTGCACACATTACAGTAAATCCCCTGCATACAACCCTTCAAACTGCAAACTTTCAAAGATGCCAACGTGTGTTCTGTCACTGTCAGGCATGAGTGACATTGCCCTCCGTCTCCTGTTGCTGACGACCCTTCAGCTCTACCGTCCCCCACCTCCTGTCCCTCCTCCAGTCAGTAACTCTTCTTGTCTGATCGCTCGATGCCAGCCCCTGGATGCCAGTCAGTAACTCTTCTTGTCTGTTCACTCGATGCCAGCCCCTGGATGCCAGTCAGTAACTCTTCTTGTCTGTTCGCTCGATGCCAGCCCCTGGATGCCAGTCAGTAACTCTTCTTGTCTGTTCACTCAATGCCAGCCCCTGGATGCCAGCTGTTGCACCGCACTGCTGTGCTTTTCAAGGTACTGGACTAGAAGGTTAAAACTGTCGTCTTTATTTTCTGTGTTTGTTTCTGTGTGTTGTTTGTGTGAAAAGTGTGATAAACCTACTGTAGAGCAGTACTGTATAGCTGATTGCATTAGTTGGGTACCTAGACCATCTTTGTTGGATTTAACAACAAATTGCACTTCTGAACATGCTCTTAGAACTGAACTCATTTGTGTGTAGAAGACTTACATACAAGACTTGGTACTGTATTTCTTTGTAAAACAAATCATAAAACCACAATTGTTTTATAATGAGGCCACTGAGACTAAAAAAGGTTAAGTACTTTGCCCAAAGTTACACCCTGGTAGGTGGTGATGTCAGAATTCTACTTGAAATTTATTTCATTTTAAAGTGAGTGTTCTTTCCATTTACATCTCTACTCCTACCAGGATTTCAGGAGACCTATAGTCTAGCTCCTGCCTCATCCTCTTAACTATGTTGCCTTGGATATGTCCTTTCCTCGATTCCTGTAAGGGCTTCCCAGGTGGCTCAATGGTAAAGAATCTGCCTGCCAGTGCAGAAGTTGAGGGTTTGATCCATGGGTCGGGAAGATCCCCTGGAGGAGGAAACAGCAACCCACTCCAGTATTCTTGCCTAGGAAATCCCATGGACAGAGGAGCCTGGCAGGCTGCAGTTCAGGGGGTCACAAAGAGTTGGACACGACTCAGGGACTGAATAGTGACAATAACAAGAAGACTCCTATAAAGCACAGTAGCATTTGGACATATTCTTGCTCTTTCCCCTTGTCTAGAATGCTTCTTACTTCCTCTCCAGGTGCATCGTTAACCTGTTCATCAGTGGGTCAGACAACAGTAGTCTTTATTCATACATACTTGAGGTTCTGTGCCACAGCTGTGAATAGACATACACATAGCTTTGTAGGCCGTAGAGACCTGGTCCCTCTTTTTCAGCAGAACATACTCTGGGCTTATCTGCATCTTGCTCATGTATAAGCCGTAGCTGGAATCCCACTCCTTCCATGAACCCATCCCATCTTGATACGCTCTTCTGAGTCCCTGTGAAACTGAGTCATTTTTCTATGTATTTGGCAATTCACCAGGTGCTACCTTGTGACATCTCCTCTGTCATTGGCTGGCACTCTTATTTACATCATGAATCATTACTTAACTTTTCACCTGTTTGCAGCTTGTTTCTCCAAGATATAAATTCCTTAAGGGCAGGCTGACACTTCTCTGTATTTCCCACAGTGTCTTATAAATGGCAAGGTTTTCTGACGGGGTTCGTTCAACAGGTGTGTATTGATTTGGGTTAAATTTTTTAAATTGAGGTCTTTCTTCTTGGTCGGCTGATCTTGGCCGTGTCACGTAGCTTCCTCAGTTTTCTATAAAATGGTAATAATTGCTACCTGTCGCGATTAAATAAGTAATATATGGAAAAATGCTTTGTGCACTTTAAGAGACACACAAGCCTTACAAATTTGTTATCCCTTGTGATGAAAATCACCATATTCTGAATTCCTCCAATGGATCCTTCATGTCCTAGCACTTACTTCAGCTATTCGTTTAATCTCTTTTTATCTCTCTGGTCCTCTTATAGCTGTATACAGCTTAACATCTTTGTTTGCTCTAAGTGTAGTTCTGAATTTTTTTTTTTTGCTTTATTTTGAATATTCCCAAATCTTAGTCTTATTTATGACTGTGGATGTAAATGAACTGTCCGTCAAATTAATGGGCCCCTCATACTGCGAAATGGGGAGTAGTACAAATCATTGTTAATTTTCTCTCCGGCTAGCTTAATCCATTCACTTGCAGTTTCAGACTGATACAAAGGTGTTGTTAGGAACTTGATATTGAGATTTTTTTTAATCTGTATTAAAACTTTGTTTATTCTCTAAAGAATATGTTAGCACTGGTACCCTCCAAGCCTGTGTTGCCTTCAGTTATGTTTATGAAACCTTGGCAAACTTAGTAATAACCCCAAAATACAGTCATTTCAATATCTAAGTCTTGTGATTAAGACTTTCCAACTGTACAGAATTTAATGAATTGAGTTAGTCTTTACCACTTTTGATGCTTTGGTTAATTGTAACCATCAAACCAAACTTTATTTTGTTGTCTTCATTGAAATTAACTTTTTTGAGCATGTAATAACTGTTTTTAATAGGATCATTGCTTCCTCTAGCTTTTCTAGAGCGTGGTTCCTATGTGGGTAATGTCTGTCCACCTCTTGGAAGCCTTGAAATAAATATATTGACTGTTGCCATTGTTATTTATGTTTAAAGATATTAAAATGAGATTTGTAATCCAAATGGGCATTGCTTACTTCACATCTGCTTCCTTGAAAAGTGGCCAAATGCAACAATTCTTAATGCAAGACAGCCTGGGGCAAAACCTTTGCAATTCCCACCCTCCTTTGCAAAACAGCTGCCCTGTGTGAACCTTTAAAATGAATAAGAAGAAAAGAGAAAGAAGATTTACTTTCACGTTTAATTATAGATTTCCAACAGTGTGAATATAATTCTTATATTTAAGAGCTAATAACCATTGGGAGTGGAAGACAGTGTGAAAGAGACTATGGCAGCATTGATCTGGTTTCTGGTTGTCAGGACCAGAGACATCGAGAAACTTCTTCCTTTAAACATCCTTCCTGTGCTTACTTTTAAAGTGATTCTATGTTCTGGTGGCCTGTGACAGTCTCGGTTTATGCCTGTTGCTCTGTTGCACTCTTCAAAGTGCCAGACTTTGGGCAATAAAGTGTATGGTCATCTTACTCAAGCCTGGATGATGAACTGACTGAATGATTGAATCTTATTGAATGATGAGAACCAATTAAAGGAATTTCAGGTTGGGGCAGTGCTAGAACTGAAAGGCTGCTGATCAGAATTCTCACTAAAGAAGATGAAAACTGAGCTAGAAATTGATTTGTGACACATTCCGAATGTCACAGGGTCCCCCAGATTAATGCTGATTGTTCTCAGGGAGCATGGAGAGGCAGAGGGCCAGAACCAGGTCAGGAGCTTGTGGTATCTTTTATGTAACACTGACATTAGGTTTCCTGTCTGAGGTTTTCCAAGTTGAGTCTCTCACCTCTTGATACCCTAAGGAGTAGTGATGCTGGTAATCTAGTAGAAACACTTCAGAGGAAAAAAACAAAAGGAAGATAATAGTTCTTTAGAAGAATGGAAACACATTGTTCCTGATAACTTTCATCTTTTTCGGAAAGCTTACCTAAATATCTCTGCCATTTACCTTAGTGATCTACTTAGAAATTGAATTGTATCACTTGTAAAAGGCTTGCTTTTGATACTCTCTTGTAAAGAGTCCTCAGTATTTAATAGCTATTTTTTTAATACTCAGTTGTTGCACAGTGTCATTATTTGACTTAAAGTAGCCTTTTTAAATTCTAGGAGTAATAGCTACTATTTAAAAAAAAGAGGCAGAAAAATAAAAAGCAAAAACTAAGCACTCATAATCCTGTCACCACAAA
The DNA here is from genome assembly GCA_935064755.1 of Tragelaphus eurycerus. NCBI lineage: Eukaryota > Metazoa > Chordata > Mammalia > Artiodactyla > Bovidae > Tragelaphus > Tragelaphus eurycerus. The sequence continues at coordinate 75,078,904 of CAKXYN010000001.1, read as the reverse complement.
ATAACTAATGTTTACACTATAGCATAGTTCCTTTCAGCTTTCTTACACATATATATTTTTAACTTTTATTCAATGAAGGTCTTAAATTATATCTTTATGGAAAATGCTTTTAGTGTTCTGGTAACAATGGAAAAATAATACCTTATGTTTGTGTAGAGCTTTAAAACATGTAAAGAATTTTTTTTTATGTATATAGAAACATGTTTAATTGTAATAATGTCCCTGTAAGACAAGGCAAATATTACCTCCTTTTTTACATTAGGGGAAAACTGCAGAAACCGGGGGAAACTGGAGCCCAGAAATGCTCAGTAATCTTCCCAAAGACATTGGCAAGTAGCAGAGCCGTGATTAGAACCCTGGGTTCCTTCACAGTCCAAGACTCTTTCTGTGTACAGCTTGAGAAATTTCTTATACTAGAACTTTTAAGTCCTCCAAAACAGAATCAGGTCTAAAGAACTAATTATGAGAAACTGATTCTTCAAGTGGGAAAAGAAAGGAAAGAGGAGTGGTGTTTTTGTAGAATGGTCTTTAGGTTTGTAGAGGGGTTTATTCAAAGAGTGATAACCATCTTTCTTAGAACCTCTTCCGAAAGTGTAACAAGGGGGCTGAGTCCTTTGGGGGTAGGGAACTTTCCTGAAGGCCTTTGAAAATATAGTGTACTATCTGTTTAAAATTAATAGTCAATCAAGTCTTGAACCTCTAATACTATATTAAGAAGAATAAATGAAGTAATGAAGTAAAACATACCTTCTCCTATTTTCAAAGGACTTAGCAATATACCTGGAGGAATAAAACAAACATGTGAAACAACTCAGGGGTGAATTGTGCGGTTCTTGAGGCAAGAATACTAGAGTGGTTTGCCATTCCCTTCTCCAGTGGACCACGTTTGGTCAGAACTCTCCACCATGACCCGTCCATCTCAGGTGGCTCTGCCCAGCATGGCTCATAGCTTCAATGAGTTACACAAGGCTGTGATCCACGTGATCATTTTGGTTAGCTTTCTGTGATTGTGGCTTTCGTTCTGTAGACTGTGGGATTGTAGTTCTTGCTTCTTCTATCTGCCCTCTGATGGATCAGGATAAGAGGCTTGTGCAAACTTCCTGATGGGAGGGACTGGCTGTCAGGAAAACAGGGTCTTGAGGACCCTGGTGCTGGGAAAGGTTGAAGGCAGGAGAAGGGTACGACAGAGGATGAGATGGTTGGATGGCATCACTGACTCAATGGACATAAGTTTGAGCAAGCTCTGGGAGATGGTGAAGGACAGGGAAGCCTGGCATAGTACAGTCCATGAGGTTGCAAAGAGTCAGACAGGACTTAGCAACAGGCAACAAATTATGTGGTATTGACTCTGTGTACAATTTGTTATTAAGGTTAAGAACTAATGAACTGATATTCAAACAGCATTTACTTTGCTCCCATCAAGAAAAAAACATATCATTAAGTGTTGTAGCAGAAATAAGATCAGGAAGCCAGAAACAAGCCCTGGAAGATGATAGAAAATAGGAGTATATATATTGATTCACATGTTAATGAATCCATTCAACATGTATTGAGCACCTACTGTATACCACAGGTACATCTGAATGAGTTGATACATCCTTTTGAATAGAACTTCAGGTGTGTGTTAGGAAATAGTGAACAGTAGGGTGCTGAGTGGGTGGGTGTGTGGGCAGATGATCGTGGTAAGACTATCAACCTGTTAATAATAGGTTAGGCATGATTCTGATTAGGGACAGGAGTTTGTAACAGATGAGAAATTAATCCTTAAAGCACATTGATTGGAAGAGTTCAATGTTGGATGTCTTCTCATCTACTCTCCTTTCCCTGTCTCCGCTTTATAAATGGGGAATTAAGACCAGAGCCGCTGTGGCTTGTTCGTGAATGGAGTTAGTAGCAGAACTCAAGGGTGAGCCCTGGTCTTCTGCTTCCTTTCTGTTACACTCTTCTGCGCCTTAACTTTTTCTTTTCATTCACTTGTTCTTTCAGCATTTACTTTGTTCCCAGATTAGACCAAAATAAAATAAACTAACTTGTGAGAGAACATCAATAACTACTATATGAGGGTTTTTTTGCCTTTGTTTATGGGAGAGGAAAGAATTCTAAAGAGACCAGAATGGTCCAAAAATGCCTCATGGAGAGGTGGCATCTGAACTGGGACTAAAGAGCTAAGATTTTTTTCTAACTTTTTATTTTATATTGGAGTACAGCCAATTAATAAAGTTGTGATAGTTTCAGGTGTACAGCAAAGGGAATTAGCCACACATATACATGTATTCATTTTCCCCCAAAACCCCCTTCCTATTCAGGCTGTCATACAACATTGGACAGAGTTCCCCGTGCTATGCAGTAGGACCTTGTTGGTTATCCATTTTGGTTATCCATTTTATTTTATTTTTTGTAGCTTTAAACTTTTTATTTTGTACTGGGGTATAGGGCGTCTGTCTACAATGCAGGAGACTCGGGTTCAATCCCTGGGTCGGGAAGATCCCCTGGAGAAGGAAATGGCACCCCACTCCAGTACTCTTGCCTGGAGAATCCCATGGATGGAGGAGCCTGGTGGGCTGCAGTCCATGGGGTCGCACAGAGTCGGACATGACTGAACGACATCACTTCTCTTCATAGCTGATTAACAGTGTGGTGGTAGTTTCAGGTGAAAAGCGAAGGGACTCAGCCGTGTGCATAACATGTATCCATTCTCCCCCAAACCTCCCTTCCTATCCACGCTGTCACATAACATTGAGCACAGTTCCCTGAGCGATACAGCAGGACCATGCTGGTTATCCATTAATAGAGCAGTGTGTACATGTCAATCCCCAATTCCCTAACTATCTCTTTCTCCCATCCTTCCCCTCCCCCTCAACCATAAGTTTGTCCTCTAATTAAAAGTCTGTGAGTCCATTTTCTGTTTTGTTAATAAGTTTATTTGGATCATTTTTTAAAAGATGTCATGGATTCTAGCTTTGATTTTGTCACTAACTCCGTGTTATCTAGGGCACGGCAGTGGGCAAGTCGCTTAACCTGTTAGGACCTTGGTTTCCCCAACCATAAGTGGCAAGGGGTTAAGTTAAATGTTCTTTAAGACTTCCTGCATAAGTGCCAATCTCACATTTCCATTATCTGTGTATACCATACCCTTTCTCAATCCCCTATTCATCCCCTCTCCCAAACACTCTTTTCAAAGCTCCTTTAATCAGCTTGCCATACTGCTTGCCTCATTAACGCTTGGTCACTAAAACTTCCTGACCTCAGAGCAGAGGTCTTTTGGGTGCACAGTTCCCAAAGCGTTTATCTGAGAGCTCCGTAGGAGACTGAATGTGGTGTCATTCATTAATCTCCCAGGGGCTATGTTCTCATCCTCGGTAATAACTCTCTGATGGAAGCTCTCCCATAGATAGCAATACACTTTCCCTTCAGGCACTACATGAAAGAAACAATGGAATCATGCTATAAAATTACACCGAATGAGACTCTGGCCCATTGTTTTCTTCTGCTGCCTAAGGAAGAAGCTGTACTCTTTGGATCCCTGTAAAGAGTTTGGCTTGTCCATCTCCTCGGATTCCCAAGTAACAATTAGGCAATCTGGCCTTCTTCCCACTTCTCATTTCAGTGTGTAGGATACTTGTCAACTTGCCCAGAACGACTTTAGGCATTTTGAGCTCTTCATCTGAGTGTATGCAATAGATAAATAAAAACATAATTAAAAGGAAGACTGACTTAATACTTGATTTTATTTTTATGGAGGGAGGGCATACTTATTTTAGAATTGAAAGCATTGTGGGTTTTTTTTGTCTCTCTTCATATTTTAGTTTTCCTCTCCTTCCCTTTGTGTTCAATAAGATGTTTCTAAATGTTCAAAGTAAAGAGTATTAAAATGGAGCTTATGTTTGTAAATGAAAAAACATAGCATCTTACTTTCTAGTGCTCAGTGTATCTGAAGAAAAGCACCCCTGGAGTGCAAAAAACAAACTCAGTGGTTGGAATGTGGTTTAATAAGCCCACAAACCTGTCAGGAATCTTAAACTCTCTTCCCAAAGCTATGCTGACATACAACATAACTTTGGAGGAACCAGTTCAGTTTGTATTGTATGTATTCCCTATAATTTAGGAATAACCACTTGCTGAAAACTGAAAATCGCTAGTAGTGGAAATCGTTAGGTGAAACTGAAGCCTTCGTTATATTATTAGGAGTTGACAAGTGGTTTGTATGTTTAATAAAAGGAAAAACGACTAGAGCTCGAAAGACCCAGTGGATGGATGTCTGGGTTGTCACTGTCCTAGAACCAAAGATAACAGAAAAGTGAAAAAACAGTTGAAAAAATAGGAACTTAAATATGTCAATATTTTATGATATGAGAATTCAGTGAAAAGCATTTAAGAATAGAAGAGCATTCAGTGAACATTCAGAACAGAATGCCTAACCAAGAGATTTCGATACTGAAGATATCTACTTTTTTAAGTAAGAGAAAAAATTAAATATTTACTCTCCCCTTGTAATAGGAAACTATACTTCAGGGGTATCCACATTGCCTTAGTTCTCAATGGAAAGCTCTATCTCATATAAAAATGCCAGCTAATAAGTGTAGAAAGAGGGATAGAATCAAACATCATAAACTCAAAGTGTTGATTCACTCAAGGATTATTAAGTGTGTTGTGACTTTTGGGGTAATGGTTGGTGAAACTGAATATCCTTATAATTCCACAGTTAGCAGCACACATATTACTTTCTAGTTGCAAGGAAACAAAGGAACCCTACAGTGTTATCATCATTCTAAACTAGTAATTGATCTTAGCATCACTGATGGTCAGTTATATACCATCTCTCTGATGTGATGAGCTAGGAAACATAGAATATTACCTATATTACATTAAAAAAAATGTTTCATCTGAATCCACATACCCTTAGATATAACATCTAATTTGTGGGAAACATGGGGATAGAGAAGCAAGATAAACAATCCCAGAAGAAAACAGCCAGACGTCTCCAGAGGGTGGACATACCATGGGGTAAATTGGGCTGCTCTTTTCAATTAGTCAGCGGCCTGAAAATTAAGGAAAGTTAGCAGTGGGGGAAGGTGACTACCCTAGATTTTAGAAAACTTAAGGAACGTACAACCAAATGGATAGCTACATCCTGGGTTACATTCAGGCTATAAAGAACATTTGGGGTCAACTGGGAAAATTTAAATATGAACTGGGTATTATTTGAAATGAAAATTTAGTAAAATGGAAAGATGGGGATTATGAACGTTAAAAAGCAGGTTACCTGGATGCAAGGGGAATTTGGAGGAGAATGGACACATGTCTGTGTATGGCCGAGTCCCTCCACCGTTCACCTGAAACTATCACAGCACTGTTAATTGGCTATACCCCAATAAAAGTATGAGGTTAAAAATAAAAAATAATAAAATAAAACAACTTATAAATAAATGAAAAGCAGGCTTACCATCGATAAGTACCATATCTCATTTTTACTAAAAAACACAAATACTATGTGTATAGATACAGGTAAGTGCATTTATATATGTACTTAGGATTATACATATGCCCAGAAAAAGATCCAGTTAGAGAAACACCAAGAGTTCAACATTAATAATCTCTAAGTAGCAGAAATATAATGATTTTATTTTTACCAATCTGTATTTTGAAATTCTCAACAATGAAAATGGATTGGTTCTGTAAATATAAAATGTTAATTAAAAAAAACACTTTATATAGTAAAGCAACAGTGTTTTCTGTCCTTTAAGGAAAATAAAAATGTTTCCATGGAGGAAGAAAAGTGAAAAGACTGGAAAACAATTTAGTATCTTTCAAAAACATCTGGTAGTGGATTTTGCCTGCAAAGTTGTATCTATTTGTCTTTAGTCAACATGGTGTAAAGAGTCAAACAGGCTCATGTTTGAATTCAAACTCTGTCACTTTACAAGCGTTTATACTGGGGCCTGTCACTTTATCTCTCCAAGTCTCTGTTTTCTCATCTAAAAGAGTGGTTGTGAGAATTAAAGATGCCTTAAATAAATCAGTGCCTGGAACAAAGTGTACTTTCAAAATTATAATATTTTGAAATCTTATCAACAATTTAGACCTGACACATGACAACTTGATTAATAAAACAATGAGAACAGTCATCAACTGACACCTCTGTTGCTCTTAAGTTTGTGTTTTTTTAATGTAAGTATGTTTCGCAAAGTAAGTATGACTTCCCTGGTGGCTCAGATGGTAAAGCATCTGCCTACAATGCGGGAGACCCGGGTTCGATCCCTGGGTTGGGAAGATCCTCTGGAGAAGGAATTGGCAACCCACTCTAGTACTCTTGCCTGGAAAATCCCATGGACAGAGGAGTGTGGTAGGCTATAGTCCATGGGGTCGCAAAGAGTCGGACAGGACTGAGACTTCACTTTCACTTTCTATGTTTCACAAAGACATGGTGTATATAAGTAGAGTATGAAATTGTTAAGTAGTTAGATCTTCAAAAACAAGTATGAATTTTAAAGGTTCGCTTAGTATTAGAAGACCCATTTTTATTTATGGTAGCAATTAGAGAGCTGATAGAAAAATAAAGATTAATTTTGTAGCCAAAATCCTTTGCCAGGTTCCACATGCAAACTCTTTTCAAGAGCTGCTTTTTACTTTCTTCATTTGCTTTGAAGGACCTCGGAGCATCACTGTGAATTTCAAAATAGATAAAAGCACAGTGCCGCTCTAAGGTGCTTTTTAAAACTTAAAAGTATGAGTACCTCACAGTGGAAATTTTCACATAGTAATTTTATTCTTTTCATTAGAGGAACTGTGTCAATAGAAAGTACAACTGTTTGTACCAGAAGAAGCCCAGGCTGTTAGGATGACTCATGAAGAATCTGAGCATGAGGCAAAAGGACATTTGTCAGCAGAATGGGTTCCTGAACTGATTGATCAGATATCACCAATTTTTAATTACCAAGCTGTTATTGAGTACTTCCTTTTTAAAAAGCCCCGACTCTAAACTCTGTGGTCCGCTGTGGCATTCCCACAGGTGAGTCATCCACATTAAGTGACTTGCATGGTACTGAAGCTTTTGTGCTAATAGACTTCTAACATAATTGTTGGCATTAAGAATAATTGATTGGAACAATTTACTTGAACGTTTTATTGCATCATTGTAATGAGACCGAGCACAAACTGGGAATGAAGAAACCTGATTTCTAGCTCAAAGTCTGCTGCTGATTATTGGAGTCATACCTTTGGCAAATCATTTGATTTCTCTGTAACCCATTTTCCTTATGAAAAATTAAGAGTTTGAGTGTGTTAATCTCTGTGGTATCAAGTTATAGGAGTCTGTAATCTCAAAAGTCATTGTATTTCCTTTGGGGCAGTCACAAAACTGGTAAATGGCTTATTTTACATAAACCAGACTTGCCTATAGCTCTGTGGCACTGCACTTGCATTAGGACTGCGGGGTTTTCATATGCTTCACCAGTGATGGGATACGTTACCTTAGGAATCTCCAGATAGCTGATCTTGAAAAATTAATTGATAAAATCTGAACAGTGAAGAAGATACATGTTTTAGAAGTTTGGAATTTCCCACAACTTAAATATGGGTCAGTTGATGATATCACCTGTAGGTATTTTATTATGGTTAGAAACCAAATTGCTGGAGAATTTCAAATATTACACTGCAAACACAAGTTAACATAGTTTAGGTGGTATGTCTTTGGTTCAACAGTATAATGAGTGGAAAAGTGTTTAGTTGATCCCTAGAAAGTGGTGAAGGAAACGGCAACCCACTCCAGTGTTCTTGCCTGGAGAATCCCAGGGACGGGGGAGCCTGGTGGGCTGCCATCTATGGGGTCGCACAGAGTCGGACACGACTGAAGTGACTTAGCATAGCATAGCATAGAAAGTGGTTAGACAGGTTAGGGTTTTGTTTTGTTTTTGTTTTTTCAGGTATAACAGGCAAGTTAACTTTTGAAGGGGGTGGGGGGACACGGGAAGAAGGAAGTTTCCAGATGAAAGTGCCTTTGGTGGTGTACCTAATTAGCCACCAGGTATGAGAAGGAAGTAGTAACTCAGAATTAGAACATCAATAAGAATGCAATATACAGAGTTGCCATTACCCTTTAAATAAACAAATTGCAGGCGTACTGTTAAGTATCTCCACATTGGAAGCCAAAAGGACTTAAAGGGTTTTGCAGAAAGTTCTCATTCCAGAGACGAGAAACATGAACCCAAAGAGTTAACACAAGTCTGAAGCCATATAACAACTGAAATCCTATGCTTTCTGGCCCCAGTTTCTATCTGTGACTCCATGGATCACATCACTTCAGGGTCAAGAAAACCTTTTAAAATACCAAATACACATCTTCTGGAGCTATTGGCTATAAGCTAACATCTTTTCATCGAGTTAATTTTATTTCGTTCAGAATAGTGGTGGTGGTGGTTCTGTCGCTAAGTCGTGTCTGACTCTTTGCGGCCCCATGGACTGCAGTGCACCAGCCTTCCCTGTCCTTCACTGTCTCCTGGACTTTGCTCAGATTCATGTTCATTCATCAAAATGGTTTATTAGCTTAGAATAATAATCCTGTATAGAAAACATATACTCTCCATGGGGTTCTCCAAGTGAGAACACGAGTGGGTTGCCATGTCCTTCTCCAGTTGACCACGTTTTGTCAGAACTCTTCAGTATGACGTGTCTGTCCCGGGTGGCCCTGTGTGGCATGGCTCCTAGCTTCACTGAGTTACACAGGCCCCTTCACCATGACAAAGCTGTGATCCACGAAGGGCCAACCAACTGGAAGAGATCCTGCTAATGGCAAAGTGTGAAGGCAATAGGAGAAGAGGGTGGCAGAGGATGAGATGGTTAAATAGCATGACTGACTCAATGGACCTGAATGTGAGCAAATTCTGGGAGATAGTGGAGAACAGAGGAGCCTGGCGTGCTGCAGTCCATGGGGTCACAGAGTCGGACTTGACTTAGCGACTGAACAAGAACAATGCTAACATAGAAAACATGTCACTGGGTTGGCCAAAAAAATTCTTCTGAGTTTTTCACGTATGTGAAAATCCGAATGACCTTTGTGGCCAATACTTTTTGAAATTCTGAACCAAGTTATAGTTTTAGCTTAAAGAAGAATGGATCTTGCCCCCCTTTCTTTCAAGAAAAAAAGAAAAAGAAAAAGGACCCAGGTATGTTCAGTGGTGGCCTTCCTTTCTCTCTTTCCATGGGAATCCCGGACTTGCTGGGATGGTGGTCGTGGGATCTACCTGTTAGGATACAGGGTTGTATGTTCTGCTTAAAGGCCTGTGTCCCACTGAAACATCGTTTTTCCCATGCTGTGTTCCCAGAGACCATGGAGAAACTGAATCGATGCACCCCCCGACACTGGAAGGTGGGGTTCTGAGCTGACTTTAGTTGCACCAGGAAAAGGCCACAGTTCTGGGCAGGCGAAGTGAGCTTCAGAAGTCTTTCCGGTTGTTGGCAGCTGTGTGGCTTCCTTGGGAGACCACGGGGAGATGTCAGTCTTGTCGGAAGAAGAAGAAAGCTGAAGGTGTTGTCACTTCCCGAGGTCCCTCTCCTCTGTGAATGATCCGTGGGAGACAGATGTGTCAGGCAGCTGTCTCCTCATGGCTCTCATCACCAAAATGATCAATAACATGCGTTGATGCCAGCTAGGCACACAGCTAGGCAGGACCCGAGGGATGCTCCAGTTATTAGATACTGTTCCCTCAAGGAGCCCCTGACCTTTTAGGAGCTAATGCAGATGGTCATAGCTCTTGTAGCATGAAACAAAGCAACTTTTTCAGTGGGGCTATAGCAGAAGGAAATGGCAACCCACTCCAGTATTCTTGCCTTGGAAACCCAGGGACAGAGGAGCCTAGAGGGCTACAGTCCACGGGGTCACAAAGGATCAGACACAACTGAGTGCAGGTAGAGACGGAGAGCCAGCAGGAGAAAGAATTCAGTACGCACTGTGCTGACTTGTACTAATGTAGCTTGCTTTACAGAAAAGAAAAAGAGCGCACTTAAAGCAGCTTTAAAATTCAAATTCAATCTAGGGAATGAAATCCAAATTTAACCTGTAGCCACCCAACCCGGAACAGTAAAGAATCCGCCTGCCAATACAGGAGACCCAGGTTCAATCCCTGGGTTGGGAAGATCCCCTGAGAAGGGAATGGCTCCCCGGACTCCAGTATTCTTGCCTGGAGAATCCCATGGACAGAGGAGCCTGGCAGGTACAGTCCATGGTGTCGCAAAGAGTCGGACAGGACTGATGGACTAACACACAGACACACACGTGCTGCAGTGTATTCCAGAAGTTGAGCTATAACATTGTACATGTGAAACTTATATGATGTTATCAACTAATGTTACTATGATTGAAAAAAGAGAAAGGTTTTAGTTTCAGAGAGTAATGTGAGAGGAAAAATACTCTCTTCTGTGGGAACATGTGATGTAAATCTTTGTCAATCTAGTGCTTTTTAAAAAACTTCATACAGATATAATACTATGATTCTGCTGATTATACATTTTTAAACATTCTCTTACTTTTTTGTTATGGAATCATTAACAGTTGTTATTACTCTACTTGTTGCTGTTGTTCAGTCGCTAAGTCGTGTCCGACCCTTTGCGACCCCATGAACTATAGCCCACCAGGCTCCTCTGTCCATGGGATTTCCCAGGCAAGAGTACTGGAGTGGGTTTCCATTTCCTTCTCTTGGGGATCTTCCTGATCTAGGGATTGAACCCGCGTCCCCTGCGCTGGCAGACGGGTTCTTTACTGCTGAACCACCTAGGAAGCCCATTACTCTAGTTACTTCTCCTAAATGTACTAAAATTTGGGGAGTATTTTGACTGAGTAATATTCAGATTCTTTTAGTTAAGAGAGGATTCCGTAAATAATACTGAAGACTAAATACTCAAGAGTAGCCTTCTCAAATTCCAGACTTCCATTTCTTTCAGATGTCGTAACTAGGATAGGATTAAGCTTTGCATCTTCCTTATGACAGCACCATTCCTGGTTTTCCCCATGCTTCCTCCTGCTACTGGTGTGTCCTGCACCCACAGTCACATCCACTCCCCTGCGTCTCTACCGTCCACAGGGAGACGATCGCCTCGTCTTCTCGCCTCTACATGGTGCAGAGCCCGACATCCCCGGTGTTGGAAGCTGGGTTAGCTTTTGTGCGAATGCATTAGGAAGGTGGCCTTCTCCCACTTCTCCTCACTCTGGAAAATTACCAAGGGCTGTCTTTCATAGGTGACTTCCCAGGTGGCTCAGTAAAGAACCCGCCTGCCAGTGCAGGAGACGCAAGAGATGCGGGTTCAGTCCCTGGGTCAGGAAGATCCCCTGGCGAAGGGAATGGCAACCCACTCCAGTATTCTTGCCTGGAGAAGCCCACAGACAGAGGAGCCTGGTGGGTTATAGTCCATGGGGTCGCAAGGAGTCAGACACGACTAAAGGACCAAACAATAGCAATCTTTCAAAGGACATGCTCCACAGGATGGAAGGCAATAGAATTCTTTATAAAAGTACCCTTCAGAAGCAAAGTGCTGATAACCAGTTGGTGTAGAAAACACCTAGACGTGGTCTAAAGCTCCAAGACGTACATTATGGCCCCATTTACTGGCATTTTACGCATCTTATTATAATATCCTTCCAATTTTGACAGTATAAAGAGTAAGACACTGGGGAATCTCAAGACCTTGACAGTAAGTAAATTCACATGCATGTCAAAACACTAACAAATTTGTCAGTGATCATATACTGTGTCCACTGATGCTAACGACTTAAGCAAATACATTATTTCTGGTACCATCACATGCTAATTGACCTTCAAGGTTAAGGAAGCTAAAAGATCACCCTTTTAGGGATATTTGGATAATTTTGATAAATTAAATGTGAACTCGTCGAGGATGGGGACCTTGACTTATGAATATTGTTATCTCTTATCCCTTAGAATGATACCTGGCAGTTAGTATCTCATGAACATCTGAGGGATACACAAGTGGATAGCTGTCAACTGTGTAATTAGATACAAATGAGATTGGCACCGTTTTTTTTTTTTCATTTTTATTTATTTATTTTTCTAACACCAAAAACATTTTGTATTGGAGTATAGCCAATGAATGATGCTGTGGTAGCTTCAGGTGAACAGCGGAGGGACTCTGGCTCCATTTGCTTTTGTCTATTTTAATTTGTAAGTTGTATCTTACATGATCCAGTGCCGCACTGTGATAGGACAAAATCACTAACATAACAAATACGATTAAACAGTCTGTATTCTATAAGTATTTTGTTAGTAACTTGGGGTGCTTACTACGTTGCTTGGTATGTTGTCAAGAGTTTAAGCAACATTTGTTGCACCCGCCACTGCTCTGTTAAAAACTGTCATTAAAAAAAAAAACACACACACACGTCATTTTTGTCTATTGATTATTTTTAAATTCTATAAGGTAAGAGCACATCCATCTTGTTCATCAAGCCAGCACCTAGCTCCATGCCTGCCAATATAGTGGTGATATATTGCCAGTAAACATTCGTTGAATAAATAAATGAATGAAAGACAGTGAATAGGACAAGTTTTTTGCTTTCTTATAATATAGTCTAGGGGAGAAGGGTTGGCAGATTGTGGTCAGTGCTCTAAGAGTGGATGGTATTAGATTCAGGGGCTGTGGAGTAATTTGCTGTTAAAAATAATTTTATGTTTGAATGGCTGAAGCGTGTCTTCAGAACTATTAGAGGCTTACAGCATCTAGCGACACAGCAGATAGGCCAAGTTGAATGGTGTTTGAGAAGGAAAAAAGAGAGAATAGAAGTAACAGGAGGTGAAAAATCCAGAACTCAGTCCCTTTGAGGACTCTTGGAAAGAATGGATGTGTGTATTGCCCAGGGAGTAAAAGAGATGGCTAGAGAACCAGGTGATACTGTTGACCTCAGAAACAAAACTCAGATGATCCTCAGGTAGAGCTGTGGGGCATGAATGAGCTACATGGTCACTGAGGAGGTGTAGGAATGACAGGAAGAAGCGTATTGAGAAAGTCCCCACACGCCCTGCATATCCACAGATACGGAAAAGTGAAGAACAGTTACTTACTGATGTTCCTTTAAAGGGTTAACGCACCTCCCCCTTAACTCACCCAGTGCTCTAACCCTGTTGCGCCTGATTTATTAAAAGCAGTGATTCAGTCACTTCTAAGAGTAGAAGTCAGTGAAGGCCAGTGGTGGTAAACTGGCCTGAGAATTAAATTCCAGTTCCAGCTCCATCCCTCCCTAGCTGTTTAACCTGGAGAATTTACTTCTCATTTGGGATCCCCATTTCCTCATCTTATTAATAGATCCTTAGACCCGCAAAGGGCTTCTCTCACTCGACAATGGTATCATTCTGCCAACTTTATCCTGCTTATAATCCATCATATTCTTAAGCACACTTTAGTAAACTTGTTCTAAGTTCATTTTTTAAAAATTGGAGAGACTGTGCAATCAGAAGGCAAGAATGAGGTGATGATAAGGAACTGGGTGAGATACTGCCACTTAACAGGAATAAGGACCTTCCCTGGCAGCTCAGATGGTCAAGAGTCTGCCTGCAATGCAGAAGACCCAGGTTTGATACCTGGGTTGGGAAGATCTCCTGGAGAAGGGAATGGCAACCCACTCTAGTATTCTTGCCTGAAGAATCCCATGAACAAAAAAGAGCCCAGAGGGCTACGGTCCATGGGGTCGCAGAGTTGGACACAACTGAGTGACCAACACACACAACAGGAATAAAGCCAAAATTTGCCTTTAAGACTCAGGCACATTTTGGAACATTGAGTATCTGTAGGCAGTGTGTGGGTGCTGAGTTGCTTCAGTTGTGTCTGACTCTTTGCAATTCTGTGGGCTGAAACCTGCCAGTTCCTTTGTCCATGGGATTCTCCTGGCAAGAATACTGCAGTAGGTTGCCATGCCCTCCTCCAGCGGATCTTCCCAAACCAGGGATTGAACCCACGTCTCTTACATCTCCTGCATTGGCAGGTGAGTTCTTTACCCCTCGCACCACCTGGGAAGCCCTATCTGTAGGCCGAATGGGGCTTAAATTTTTGTTCAGTTTTATTAACAAAAAGGAAAATGTTCTTGACTTATTTTTTATCTATCATAACTTCAACCAAGAATCTTGGATTAATCACACCTTTAAATGTTGTGTCATTGTGCAAAGTTTCCCACTGAGAAGAAAGAAGAAACTTGTTTATTGAGAAAAGACCCTGATGCTGGAAGCAATTGAGGACAGGAGGAGAAGTGGGTGACAGAGGATGAGATGATTGGATGGCATCATCAACTCAATGGACATGAGTTTGAGCAGGCTCCAGGAGATAGTAAAGGATGGGGAAGCCTGGTGTGCTGCAGTCCCTGAGGTCACAGAGTCAAACACGACTTAGCGACTGAACAACAGCAGCAACAAATAGAAAAAACTAGTTCTACACAGCTGGAATTCCCTCACTTATTTGGACTGTCAAGAAAGTTCTTTTAGCTCAATCACCTTAATAAAGGTGTTTTTGGTTTTTAGAAGTTTATACACGATGGAATTGCCCAACTCTCCACTGTATTCTGTGCTGTGGAGACCCAGTTAAGTCTTCCTCCCACCAAGCTATTGCTCCACAACTAACAAGGGAGCTTTTGCTAGTCTCTTGTAGGATGACGAGTTACTCAATGTAGATGAACCAGATATATATGTGTTCTGCTCGGGGAATATTGGGGTCAGCGTATTCAGAGATTTATTACCACCTGATATACTGCCCCATGTGGGGGCATCTTTTTAAACCCACAAGTCACTGCGATTCCATGAGGCAACTTGTATGATAGGAGGAGGCCTGCTCCCACATTGAAATTTGGCACAGCTAGCGTTTCTCTTTGCCAGAAAGGTCAAAGGCCTTGAGCAAGAAGCCAGCTTTTTCCTGATTACAAAACTGACCACAATTCCTCTCCAACCTATTGGTGTCAGTCTTTTCTTTCTTTCTTTCTTTTTTTTTTTCCTTTCTGGCAATGCATTATTCCTCTCAGGGAGAACTCTACTTTTTTCATGATGATACGGAATCTATCCTTCCAACATTAACCAGCGTTCACACATCAGCTGATGTATATGCTATGGATGGATAAACTTAATAACTAAGCTTCTGAGCAGCAGACCCTGATATATAGAATCTGAGCTGTCTCAGGCCCTGTCTCCAAGTCTGTTAATGCTTCAGTTTTAGAGAATCTGGATCGCTGTATCATTTTTTTTACAGACTCCACAAAGTAAGAGAGTGAATACCTAAGGACAGGGAATTTTAGTAGCTGATCACAAATTTTATAAACACGGACTTGAATTCAGACATTTTCTTCAGATATCAGATGATATGACTAGAGATTCAACCAAGGGTGGGCAGACAGAAAAAAAAAAAAAAAAAATTATCCAAGTAGGTTTAGCTAGAATTTCATAACCCAGAGATGTAAAGATTTCCATTTTGGAATCAACTGAATATTGAACTACGCTGCCCTCAGAGTTCTAAGTACTGTCATGCCCCCACCCCTCACAAGACATGAGGGTCACTGGCGAGACGGTGTGGCAATGTTTTCCTTGTAATGTACGAAGTCTTGCCAAAGCAGTGAACAGCGTTATGACACAACAGTTTGTCACAGCTGGTCTCTAACAGGAGGATGCCAGCCAGTCCATCCAGGCCTGGTCCTCTGTGAGTTTATTCCCACCTCCCCCAAACATTTGGAAACGGACGTCTTGACTCATTGGTGCGTTCCCAAGTTTTACTGCCACGCATCTTTTTCTTTGAACGGAACTGGCCTTTTTCAAGAAATAGACCAAATATCGGTGGGAGTCGCAGCAAATCCCTGTTCCATGCTGTGATGGGTGAAACCCTGGGAGATGCTCTTATTGACCCAGAGAGTGAGCCCTTCGCTGTCACGGTGTCTGCAAGGACCTCACAAGGTAAAGTCAGCTCCAGATTTGGCTATCGGTATCCTCCGGGCATCGCGGAAGGGTGAACTTGATCTTGTGGCTTGTCTTCCAAGTGATGTCTGTTCTGCTACTCTGATGTGTGTAGGTCAGTATTTTGATGCTTAACTTGCTGCTCTTGCATTCACTTAAAGCATACTCAGAGCTCTTTTAAAAAAGAACAAACAACAAATAAATCCAGGTTTTATTTCTGTGCTTGACTCCTATATCCTGAATTTAAGTATTCAAGGTACATTTATATCCAAAGAAGTTCTACTTGTTTTCGTAGGGTTGGCCAAAAGACTTGTTCGGGTTTTTCTGCACAATCTTACAGAAGAACTCAAAGGAACTTTTTGGGCTACCTAACCTTTTCTGTGTTGATGTATGTTTTCCCCAAATACCTAAGGTCGTGTTAGAATGTCTTTCCTCCTTTTAGCCTTGTGTGTTATGTATCTCTCACAGCAGCATTTATTCATTTTAAAGTATTCTCAACATGTTTTTGCTCTACTTTGAAATCTAGATACTTGTGTGGGCATTTTATCTCTCTCAGAGAATTGTAAACATCCAGGGTATAGGGCCAAGTTTTATTCTTTATATTTCTTAGGGTGCGAAGCAGAGTGCCTAATGCTTTGTAGAATAGTGTGGAGACCTTGGAGAAGGCCTATTCTAATCACCTCATTTTACTATTGCTTGCTAGGTAAATGATGATCACTTTTATTCAGATGTGAAAGATTCACTTAGATACCTCATTTTCAGCGTTTCTTTCTTGGCCTTTGCAAAATGTAAGTTTTTTATTTCTATAGCTCCTTCTACTGGAGCGTATTAGCACAGCTGCTTCTGTTTTGTGCTATATCATATTTCTTTCTTTTTTTTTCCCCTTCTTGTAGATGCTACATAAAAATTCATTGTGTTAGCTAGTCTGATTCACATTTTACAATGTAAATTGTTGAAATGGATGGCTGTACATTATGATGTTTTAATTTTTCTGAAAGTCTGAAGTTTGAACATATTAATCACAGAATTTTTTAAACATTGAACTTTTTAAAAGTTAAGGAAAAAATTTCCTGAAGTGACATTTAATTTTTTTGTGACATTTGGATTCAATGTATATTTCTGTCATCTGAGTCTCTTAAACAGGAGTTTAGTCTTATTATTATTCTGTTTTTCTACAAGCCATAAAAAATATTGTGATGTTTCTCCAGTTATTAATTTAACCTGCATCAGGGCAGAATTTCCAACCCATACTGTAAAATAATGCTTGTGTCAAAATTTGACAGTTTGTCTGTTTAAAAAGAATATGTCCAGAATGCAGTGCAACAAATATTTTAGGTTAACTGAAGCAAATATTTTTATGGTAAGGGATAGTTACAGGTTTTGTGTTAGTTTTCATTCTGCACTAACCTCTTTATTTTTATACCTTGAATTTACCTGGGGTGTAATTTTTTTGTGTCTCAAATCCCTTTCAAAAGAATAACCCAGTACTTTTCTTCTTAATTAACATGGTACAGAATAGAATTACGAGCAGTTAAGAAATTATATATTGTACCAATTATTTAACTCTCATGTTAAATGATCTCTGATTACTCTTTATTCATAAATGTTTTTTCTGTCAAAAATAGGTTTCTAAAGGCCAAAGACCCAGATAGTTCACTTCTATTGTATTTTGTAGATGGCCACTTAAATACTTCACTGTTGCCAAAACAAACAAACAAACCTGAAAATAAATTGGGAACGTGGTCATCATTAGCTAATCGAGGCCAGCAGAGATGAAACCCCATGGAGATTAGGTGCCTGGCCTTGGTACAGGAATTTATCTGGTTTCTCTTCCTCATCACAGGCAAAGGGAAATAAGGGTGTTGCAAAGATCTGGGTGCTGCTATTGAAGGCAAAGTGGCTCACTGGGTGTGAGTGGTCCAGTTATCCAGCCATTCTGGTCCCTTTCGTGAGACTTTTTAAAAAGTCCACTCTTTGTAACCTCTACGCCCAAAGGGGACTTCTGCATGTTTTCCTGGGATTCATTATCACCGTGATTCCATGTATCTTATTCCCCTTTCTGTTTTCATCGTGAGCTTTTCAAGGAACCCCAAGTAACCCCATGCTGGCCGTGAAACCGTTTCCACTAGAGAAACTGGCGAGGTTGAAGGGAAGCGTCCATAAGCTGAAGCTGAACATGCCTCCCGCTTTCAGCGCCAGACTTAGTCCTGGGTGAATTCTCTAATTTTAAGCTGTTGCACCAGAGCCCTGAAAGATGATGACACGCTTGTCCTTTGGAACTGATTGAGCAATGGAAGTGTGCCTTAGAGACACGACAAATGCTGCAATAGATGATTCTTTGAAACGAGAGTCTCTCCTGAGAGAGGGGTGAGTGATGGATTGCTGCCGTTTCTATTGAGGGAGACTTAAACTGTGGCCGTGTGGCTCCAGGCAGCTGTGTACTCGGGAGCATTAGATAACTGAGCCAAGCCAAGGCTTTTACCTTTCCACAAGTTCTAAGGGACCCATGTGGTGTCAGGAAATGGAACTCCTGAACTTGTCCTGGCCATATGCTTTCTGTGTGAATTTAAGCGTGTCACACGTCCCCTCTGCCCTCCGCACACATGTTAACAGAAAATACAGGGCTCTTGTGAGGACTGAATGACACAGTTGTTGCAGAAGCACACCAGAGCCCTCTGTGAAGTTCATTGTCCTGGGCTTGGGGTGTTACTCACTTGTGGATAGAACAGAAGATACACAGTATCCTAAATTTGAAGCTTTTAAGGAATATGGAGAAAGAAAACCTGCCGGATTCCTTATGCATCAAAATGAGTGGCAGTTTTAAGTGAGATGAGGCCTCTGTATAACCTCTCTTGAAGGTTTTGATAAGGAAATGATCAGACTTAGAAAAAGCATCCTCGTGTCTGATTTTTTTTTTTTAAATGGGCCAGTTACCTCCCAATTTCATTAACATTTGCCTATAAAGAGATTGAATTTCCACAAGTTCAATCATTCTTTGTGCCTAAACGAGAGCAATGGTTGCATGTTTTCTTCTCAGAGATATTGAAAAATTGTCTTAGATTATAATGTTCTCTCTATGATGAAGATTTAGGTCATTGACAGCTCCAGATTTCATGATCTCACAAGTAATAACAGTTCAGGGAGTTTTTCTAGAATTTTACTGTTGTCCATAATAATGTTTTCCTTAGTATGAGTGAGTGAAAGTCAGTCAGTCGTGTCCGACTCATTGCGACACCATGGATTGTAGCCCACCAGGCTTCTCTGTCCATGGGATTTTCCAGGCAAGAACACTGAAGTGGGTTGCCATTCCCTTCTCCAGGGGATCTTCCTGAGCCAGGGATCGAACCCAGGTCTCCTGCATTGCAGGCAGATTTTTTACTGTCGGAGCCACCAGCAAAGTCCTTTCCTTAATAGTATGGCTCTAGTTTTATCATTTATTTCTGATTTAACTGTTCAAATTTGTTTTCTGATCACTAGGATGTAGTAGATTTGGCAGATTTCTAGACTCTAGGAATCTCCTTATTATGTTTCCGAAAACTGTCATTTCTCTTGTACATTCGCCCCAGTTATGAATTATAGGAAACACTCCAAATATATGTCATTTATATTAAGTGCTTACAAGAAAACATAGCACTTTAAAAATTTTATTTTCCCCAACAAAGCCTAAGGAACACAACTTGTCTTCAGAGCTCATGCTCGTGCTTTGTCGTTCGGTCATGTCCAGCTCTGCGACCTGATGGACTGCAGCCCACCAGGCTCCTCTGTCCACAGGATTTCCCAGGCAGAAATACTGGAGCGGGTTGCCATTTCCTCCTCCAGGGAATCTTCCTGACCCAGGGACTGAACCTGGGTCTCCAATGCCTCCTGCATCGCAGACAGATTCTTTACCATTGAGCCACAGGGAAGCCTGCCAGCAACTATTCACATAAACTGCAATATAAATCCATATAAATGGCCGTGTAAAACGACCCCACAAGGGTCGTTAAGTGAAAAACAGTTTTTATACCTCTGATAGAGGTTGTCGTGGATTATTACCTTTATCATCATTCTCACTTATAACTTGAATAAGATAAGCTGGAGGAGATTCTGAAATCATCATAGCTCTTTGTAAGGTATGTATTCTTTGTGTCAGAGGAAATCTGACCAAAGCAAATTTCTTAGTTATATTAGATCAATGGAACAGACGCAAAGTTTCTATTACTTTAGCTTCCTTTGAACACCCTTATATTAGGCCTTAGAAAGTCCAGAAAATGCCTTGTGTCCACCTACTCGTGTTGAGTTATTTGTGAAAATATGTGATAGAAAATGAATCACTCATTTGAATAGGACTAAGTTTCTATAAACCTCTATCAGTTAACTTATTATTATTTTTTTTTTTGTCGACAGTTTTGTACCTGTAACTAATTTAGAGACACAGGCATTGTACATGTATTTGATAGCAACTGCTATTCAGCTCTTATAACATGGAAATCAAGACCACGTGGCTGCCTGAGCACACAGGTTTTTAGGCCCGAGCAATTTTTAGTTGAGAAAGGGATTGCCAACACAAGATTGAGGTTCCCACAAGTGGCGAATGGTTTACATTATAAAGTAGATTCAAAACAGCAACTGTCAATTACCTACAGGAGAATTACCCCTCATTACCTCATGCCAGGATTTCTGTACAGCCTTATAGCTGCTGACCTTCTAAATGAGAAACTGTCAGCCAGCCAATCCAATCTGCCAGATAAGTGGTCCTAAAAGCCTGTCTTTATTACCCATCTTCTAATACATATTGAGCATCTACAATATAATAAACACGAGACACCAGGAATACCGGCTTTGAGAGCTCTTTGTCATCTGTTTCTACCTCGTGTATCTTATCTCCCCCCAATCCGAGAGACTGGTCTGCCTTGCTCTCCATCGGACAATGGACCGATGCCATTGTCCCAAGAGCAAGCCACACTCACTTTCACCTCCAAGACTAGCATGTCCTGGAATAGCTCTCCTGATGCTTCCACCTTTGCCAGTCCTCTCTGTCCTTCAAGGTCAGGTTCAGGTGACGTCTCCTCCATGAAACACTCTCTCGATACGTTACCATTAAGCGCTCCCCCTTTCCCATAAAAGGACTGTGTTTCTTCTCTCCCTTCCACTGCCCCTGAGGACCATCTCAGTCTCCTGAGAGGTTTACCTGAGTCTGCCTTAGCCCCCAGCTGCCTAGTCTCAACCCAGAGGGATCATGTTAAAGTGCAAGTCAGGTCTGTCCTTGTGCTCAGCACCATGCAGCGACTCTCCCTTCTCTTAAACATAACCCCGTGCCCCTACCTCACCGTGTCAACACCCCTCTTACTCCATGTCTGCCCTTCACCCGCCTCTGCAGCCACGTTCACCTCTTTGCTGTTCCTCCCACATTCCACACTGCTCCTGCCTTGGTGCTTTCACTCCAGCTCTTGCATCTTCCTGGAATTCTCTTCCTTTGACACCTTGGCTAACTCTCAGCTCCTCCTAATCTCTGCTCAGCTTTTACCCTCAAGTGAGGATTGCTTTGACCCCCTGTTGATTATCTGCCCTCAGCATGGGCCTTCCCCTCTCCCTGCTCTACATTTTCTCATGTCTAAAGCATTCCTCATCCTCTAGCCTCCCATGTAATTAACTTACTCTCCGTATTTATTGTTTATTGTCTGCTTTATCCCACTAGCACATTAACCCCATGGAGTCAGGGATCTTTGTCTAGTTTGTTCGTCCACTGACACATCCCAACTACCTGGAATGTGCTCGGTGAATAGCAGGGCTCCATGACACTTGTTCAGTGAAAGAATAAAAACCCTCTAGCGTTTTTGATCTGTATCACAGTGTTTAACCCTTAATTTGAGACTGCCCGATATTATTTTCTGTTTTAAAGATTCCCTAAGCCAAGTTAAATAGTCACTGAGGGTAAGATCCAAGTTTATTTTTCCTTTTATTCCGCCAGTATCTAACACATAATAGGTGTCTAATAAGGTCTTGTTGACTTATTAAAAACACGCTGCTCTTCCACGGTACTTTTCTGAGGTCAGACACTAAAAGCTGTTTAGTGTGTAAAAATGAAAGTTTAGTGTGCGCTGAATAACATTCCAAAATTGATGCTATTAAAAGCAAACCATGTGATATATGCGCTAAAAACCAAGTACAAAGATACTATGGGTGACCTATTACTAAGAGTTAAGTGCACCATGGCCCTCCGTTGGTTTGAATATCATTAGTTGGATATCATTTGAATATTAATTTGAATGTGACAGGTTTTTAAATTATCCAAGTGCCTGGCTTCTTTGGCAAGTCTATCTCCTGATACTCCCAGTGATCACCTGAACTTCAGGAGCCCTGTTTGCTAGCAGAAAAGCACCTTACTTGGTTTAGTAACTAATATCCCACGTGTAAAGCCCTTAGAGCACAGCCTGCTGTGCCATCAGTGTCCAGCAGACGTCAATTCTGTCTTGTCACCTTTAAAATAGAAGTTACCACTCTGGGATAACACAGGTTTACATTATCCATACTACCAAAAGTTTTCTATTTTCAGTTATTTAAATCAGACTGACTTCTTAAGTCTTCTCCAATCTTTTCCTTAACATTTTTTCAGAATATCTAGGTATCATCTGATAGATACCCATACCCATTATTAATCATAGTTCTAGAAGAAAAACCAAGGTTCAATTTCTAGTTTTGGCGGAGAGCCAATGGCAGAACCTGGTAACAGAAGTTCTGACATCCTGGTGGCTCAGACCGTAAAGCGTCTGCCTGCAATGCGGGAGACCCGGGTTCTATTCCTGGGTTGGGAAGATCCCCTGGAGAAGGAAATGGCAATCCACTCCAGCACTCTTGCCTGGAAAATCCCATAGACGGAGGGGCCTGATAGGCTATAGTCCATGGGGTCGCAAAGAGTCGGACACGACTAAGTGACTTCACTTCACTTCACTTCACATGTCCCAGTCATGTGAACACAATGGTCCCCTTACTTCTTTCGGAGAAACTTAAATATTTATTCTTCTTACTCTTTTGCTTTGCATTAGCAATTAAATATTTTTAATGTAAGATAATTGGATATTACCCTACTGTTGTCTTACTCTTTACCTAAAACTCTGCCTTTTAGTTTTAAAAAAACCTGTTATGCAGACTGGGCAACTTTGCTTAGTTGATTAAACTATGTTGCTAATAAGATCCAAATTTGTGTGTAAGTTTGACCTAACTCTGGCCAAGTTTCCATAGAAATCTCTACCATTTACAAGGAATCTCTTTACTATTGATACAGCCACATCTCTAGCCAATTACAAGGTACAAACAATTGACCCAGGAGAAACCAGTCCAATTTGCAAGTGTTGGTTCTGTATGAAATCTAATCCTCTTTGGTGTTATATTCATTTTGTTATTATGGCTTAAATAAATTCAGGTATTAGAAGGGCCATGCTAGATGTTGGAGATGAGTATCTTTTCCTTGGATTATGTTTATCAGGAACAATCCAATCCTAGTCATTCCACTGGCCTTCACAGTTCAAACACATCTCTACAGTGAAGAGAGCCCTGATTATTTCAGAACATGTGAGTCTCTTTCTCCTCTGTTTCTAAAGCACTTACTCTCTGTCTATTGTCTTCTTTTATCAAACGTCTTTCACCTTGGTAACGTCTCAAGGTCAAGAACTACATTATATTGTATTTCTTGTGAGATCTGAAGAATACCTTGCACATAGTTTTAGGCCATTGGGTATCTTGATTTCAAAGAGCTGACTCATTTGAAAAGACCCTGATGCTGGGAAAAATTTAGGGCAGGAGGAGAAGGGGACGACAGAGGATGAGATGGTTGGATGGCATCACCAACTCAATGGACATGGGTTTGGGTGGACTCCAGGAGTTGGTGATGGACAGTGAGGCCTGGCGTGCTGTGGTTCATGGGGTTGTGAAGAGTTGGACACGACTGAGCAACTGAACTGGCTTTGTATTACTGATTGAGCATGAACTGAGATTAAGATAGTGAGAAAGAAAAATTGCCAAAGAAATGTAAACCAAGGAAAAGTTTTGGAAAGAGAAACACCATAGTGAAATATAAAATGACTTGTGTAAGAAGCAAGGCTATAAAACAGGTCATTGATATAAAGCAGACGTTAAATTATTAGCATAAAATTGGTAGCTTGAATTTAACCTACTGATATATTTCACTTAAAAAGAATGTCTCAAAAGACAACTCAGCTGATTGAAGCACATTAATCTTCCAAACAAAGGACTCTTGAAGTAGGCATTAGGTTTTAGAGAAAGATTGCCTGCATTATTAAAGAACACAGGGTCTCTATATAACAGAATAGGCCAAACATATCTAAAGCAAAAACATATCTTCTGATACTCACTCTGGTAGGCTCCAGTCCATGGGGTCGCTAAGAGTCGGACACGACTGAGCGACTTCAGTTTCACTTTTCACTTTCATGCATTGGAGAAGGACATGGCAACCCACTCCAGTGTTCTTGCCTGGAGAATCCCAGGGACGGGGGAGCCTGGTGAGCTTCCGTCTATGGGGTCGCACAGAGTCGGACACGACTGAAGCGACTTAGCAGCAGCAGCAGCAGGATGAAATGTGCACCCTTTGAATTTTTACGTGCCCTGTTTACACTGCTTTAAGAACCTGTAGATTAAGACCCCAGTTCACATGAAATCGACTTTTTGTGTATGATGTAAGATAGGGCTTGAACCTTTTTCTTCTCTGTGTGGATGTCCAGTGTATGACCTACTCCATTTATTGAGACTATCTTTCCCCACTACGCTGCACTGGCCTTTTTCATAAACTGGGTGACCATTTACCATGTGGCATAGATTCTAGGCTTGCTCTTCTATCACACTGGTCTCTTCTTCTGTCTTTGCACCGACCAGTATCTGGTCTTAAGGACTGTAGCACTGCCATTGGTTCTGGTATCTGGTAGTGTAAGTCCGCCAGCATTTTCTTCTCTTCAAGATTGCCTCATCTAGTCTTAGCCCCTTAAATTTTCATGTAAGTTTTTAGGCTCAGCATGTCATTTTCCACACCAAAAAAAAAAAAAAGCTAAGATCTTGATTGGAATTGTTCCAAATCTATAGATAAATGTGGGAAGAACTGACAGTTTTATAATACTGAGCCTTCCAGTGCATGAACATGATATACCCCTTCATTCAAATATTTAGATGTTTTTTTCAATAATATTTTTAAGTTTCCAATGTAGAGATCTTACTCTTATACATTTTTTCCATAGGTACTTGATGGTTTTGATGCTATTGTAAAAAATAATTTTAAAATGTCATTTTATGTTTGTTGTTGGCTTTATGGAAATACAGCTGACTTTTGACTATCAACCTTATAGTCAGCCACTTTGCTAAATTCTCCTGTTAACTGTAATGGTTTTGTTGTGTTTTTTTTTTTTTTTAATACAGTCATGTCATCTGTGAGTAATGTTAGTTTTATTTGTACTTTTCTAATTCTGCATCTTTGTTATTGTTGTTGGATTGGATAGGATTTCCAGTGTTTAATAGAAATAATGATAAACTAATATCCTTATCTCATTCCTGACCTTAGAAGGAAAGCTTAAGTATTTCACTATCAAGTATGATGGCTACTTTAGGAGTTTTGTCTTTTTTTTGATAGCTGTTCTTTATCAGATTAATGGAGTTTCCTACCTTTCCTAGTGAAGAAGTTTTTTCAGCTCATGAATGAGTATTGAATTGTATCCAATGCTTTCATGTAGAGCATTTGTTCATCATGCTGTAATGGCGCAGGAGGAAGAGTTAAAATGGAAATGCTCACACTGAATATTTTAATATGATGCAGCAATATGTTTTAAGATTAGATATATATATATATAAAGTCTCTATGTGTGTATATAGAGTATAGCTAATGAAAACCTGTGTTTCACTCCATAGCCACTGGTGATCTGGCTACATCTGTTTTGACACTTTTGTCCTCAAGAGTTTGTTTAGCTGAAGACCGTTGTCTTCTCATTAAGAGTGCTTGGCACAGCAAATTGAAAACAAAAGGGTAAACAGCAGCGTAGTGTATCACACACTTTGCCAGACTAAACAACTCTGAGTAAGGCCAGCTTTCCCCTCTAGGATAATCTCAGGCCTTTAGTGATGCTTCGGTAGTGAAGTGTTCTTTAAAAACACCTACCCACTCTCTCTCTCCCTGGTTGCAGGAGGTCCTTTGCGATGGTTGACAGGTGGACAGAGTCAGGAGAAGCAGTCCTTTGGGGGTCTTCGGTGGCTGCCTCCTTTCTAAGTAGTTACACACTTCTAGAGCATTCCTTTCGTTTTTATTTTTTTCCTTCCCACTCAGCCTCCTCTCTCCCATTCTCATTCCCCCTTCACTGTAAAACCCAAATCAAGCTGCACAGAGGGAGCTGACCAGCGGGGAGCATTCCAGGTCCCTGTTTCTGGCCTAAGCACCATTCTTTGCTGGCTGTTGGTGTGTGCTCGGCAAGACCAGATTTTCAACTCGGCCAGAGTAACTACAGTTCAACAGATTCAATCCTGACTAGATTTTTAGTGAGCCTCCCTTTGGGAACATGTTTTTCCAATACTTGACCAACAGATGACCTGTTTTCTCTTCTGCTTTTGTCAAAAGAACCAACCTTGAACTAGTTTGACCATGATGAGAAAAAGGGCTTGAATCTCCAGCTAAGGTGGCAGAAGAAATGACCAGTCTGGATGAGGGCATGATTCTGTCATCTTTCCTGTCACCTGATACCTCAGGACTGGATTAAACAAGCTATCTAAACCAGACATGGCCCATGCAAGAGAAAATGAAGTTTGTAAAAGTATAAATGAACATTTTCTAAAGCCCTTTGTTGGTCTGAATTTGGAAATTTGGTGTGAGACCTCCTGGCTTATTATAAAGACATGTGCATGTAAAGATGCATGTTAGAAAGCTTTCAACCTCTTGAAAGCCAAGGCTATCAATGGGAGTATCACCAAGACATCAACCGCAGAAGCATTGAATTTGGTTTGTAGTATTGTCTAAGTTGACAACACAATGAAACTATCTTTTCTTAAAGAAACAAATGACACTCTGAGGAATCCATTTTTTAATCCTTTTAAACATTAGTAAGTTGTATTAAAAATAGTAAGTTATGTTACTATATGTACATTTATAAGTTATACATAAATTAACAAATTATAAATTACATATGTAATGGGTCAGTGCCTGTCATGGAATGAGTGCCTAAAAATCATTAGCTACTGTTAAACTATGGCTCTTCCCTGGTGGCTCAGTGGTAAAGAATCTGCCTGTCAGTGCAGGAGACATGAGTTCAACCCCTGGATCAGGAAGATCCCTGGAGGAGGAAATGCCAACCCACTGCAGTGCTTTTGCCTGGGGAATCCCATGGGCAGAAGAACCTGGTGGGCCACAGTCCACGGGGTCACAAAAGAGTCAGACATGACTTACTGACTGAACAGCAACAAACAACAGTAAGTTATACTTCTGCTAGTGGGGCCCAGACTCTTTCTTCCTTGATACCAGTGAAGGAAAAGAAATGACTTGATAGAATCTATCTTTTAAATGCATAAGTCACAGTCATCTGTGGACTGTCATCTGTTGGTCATGTATTAAAAATGGTTTCTGATTTTCCTTTATTTTACTTAAAACTACATTAAACTTTTCTGTACTTTTCCAGGTTATTATATGATAATTCCTTTTCAGAGGACTGAGAAACAGGCAGGGAATGTATTTCCTCCTTCTTAGGTGAAATCTTGGGAAAATGTTGCAACTTAAAGATGCTTAACTTTTTTTACCTTTATCAAAGTAAAATTTGCACACAGTTTTGGAAGTCAGATCGTACAAAGCTTTTAATGAAGAACTGCAATCTTTAGTCCATACCCAATCCCTACTCCTCAGAGGCAATGATTTTTAACTTTTTTAAACATTTCTCCTGGCTTTTACTACTGTGTGTTAAGATAACATGCTTATACTGCTATTTTAAAATTGTGTCCATCCTTACCCACTGACTTCCTACTGTGATAGATAAGAATTTATTTAGCCCTTTGCCACCATGGTCCCTTTCCCAAAACACACACTTCTCTTTCCTCCCAGCTTCACAGTGTGGCGATTCATAATTTTAGGTGAAATCAAATATCTGTGCTCCCCTTTGAAAGTGTTGCTTACGGTTGAGCCAGAAAGCATGCTGTAGTTCTGCCTCTGCCAGAAAGTATGCTGCGGTTCTGCCTCTGACCCTGAATAGCTGTTTGTTTTTCTGGAGTTTATTATTTTTATCATCTTTGCTCTCATGTTGTTCTTTTTCTATATACCTGTCACTAATTCATCCTCACACTCTCCCTCAAAGTGGGCATTTGCATGTATCAGGCATTAGGTTGCTCAGGGGATCCCTCTGCCCTCCTCTGTCCCCCTGTTCCTTTCTCTGTGTCTAGGAACAGGTTCTGTTCAGGATCTGGTGTCCTGGGCCTTCCTTCCACCTCTCCACTGGGTTTCCATCCCTTGCTTCCTGGATCTTTGGTTTCCTTTTTGTTCTGGTGTGGAACTCTAAGAAGGAGGTGAGTCTTTTTGAGACCTTGCTTTTCTGAAAATGTCTTTACTCTCCTCTTACACTTGAGTGACGGTTTGGCTGAGTATAAAACTCTAAGTTGGAAATCTTTTTTTTTTTTTCTTTGAAATTTGAAAACACTGCTCTTTTGATTTTCTAGCCTCCAGTGCTGCCCTTGAACAGGTCAATGGCATTCTGATTCCTGGCCCTTTATATGGGACTTTTTTTTTCCTGTCTGGAATCTTTTAGGAGAGTCTCTGTACATGGAGCATTCATCTTTACTGTGATTCCTTTCTGCGTGGTTTAAGTTCTCTCTTGTGTTTTGCTGTTGTTTCAACCAACATAAATCCTTGCCCTTAGTCACTCTAAAGGCACAAAAAACCTGAGGAGTAACTTAATGTTTTTCAAGTACATGTGGTAAAGTACAAATTTACAGAGGGTGATAACTATCCATTTAGAAAATGAAATTCCAAAATTATAAACTCCAACAACACAGCTTAGACCATCGTTTCACAAACCCTATTCCATCAAACAGTAAACTCTGTGAACATTGTAGGCCATGCCCCCCCCACCTGCTTTTGTATATTCTTATGAATTATTAGCATATGATTCTAAGAAGTCCTGCAGCAAAGCCATTTAAACTGGCTTCATGTAGCATTTCCTAAGTTTGTTTGCCCCACCAGAATTTTTTTGTTTTTAATTATTCTGAAAGGAACATCGTTAACATATGTGTAACACAGTTGGGGACATGCCAGATAAGACGTAGACTTTCCTGGCTGCAGAAGAGCAATTAAGCATTGGAATGAGTAACCAGGAGAGGCTGTGGACTCTCCTTTTGCAGAGGCCTTTAAAACAGGACATCTGTTTTAGGCGTAGTCCTGTTTGAACAATAGGACCTTGCTGCTGTTTCTTCCTCTTCCTGTCCCCTAGTGGTAGTGTTGGGGAGTTTTTGGTCCACCTTTTACATGAGTCTAGTACTCTGGTGACAAAAATTACCTCTGCCACCCATAATTACATTTATAGAGAACTCAATGGCCCCATGCTGGATGCTTTACATGTATTATTCAACTGAATCTTCAACAGCAACTCTGTGAGGTTGGCAGTATGATTGTTTACAGACTAGGGATAATTAGGTATAAAGAGATCACAAAATGACAAGCAGGAGGGTAGGATTCAAACCCAGGGCCTCTGACTCACCACCAGCTCTCCATCTACAGATGTTAATGTCCAGAACAGCAGCCCCTTCAACAAACAAACATATAAAATGCATACATTTATGATATGAAAATTTAGACTGGTATGATGCTCACTTTATCAGATTTTTCCCTAAACCTTTTGATGAATTCAGAGTTTATTCTAGAAACAAATTCTACTCCCAGTTTTGTTTTTTTAAATTCTAATTTGTCATCCAGCACATGGCTTCTGGCATGAGACTTTTTTCCTTCATGAATTTGATGTCATTCCTGTGTAGGAGTCAAAACTAAAATGTTCAGACCTGTAGATATTGGTGTAGGTTAAAAAGTCACCTTTTCAACGTGTTTACACACAGTAACAACACCCTAATGCAGTGAGGAGGATGCTAGAGAAGACAGAAAACCTGGATTCTCATGGGCTCAGCCTCTAGCTCTAGACTCATGAGCAAATCACTAGGCCTGCTTTTCTTCATCTGTCAGATGAGGAGCTTAGATGATCTCCAAAAGGCCCTTTCCGCTCTAATGTTTTCAAGATGATTTTTGGCTCTGGATATCAGCTATTATAACAGGAGAGGATTTAGGAAATTCACAGGTCACTGCAAAGTGATTTCAATAAGGAGGGTGACTGGGTGAATCACATTTAAGAGCACCATGACCCTGAACTGAAAAAAATGAGATTGGAAAAAAAAAAAAAAAACCACCAGTGACCAAGTGTCTCTCTGAGGTCACTTCCAACAAAGCTCCTAAGTTTTAGACCATCTAGGAAAGGCTCTTTCCTGCACCCACTCTTGTTGCTCAGCTTAACCAGTTGCTCCCATGAAACCTCTACTGGAGATTTACTTACCCTTTACAGGGCATCCCTTTGAACCTGGCACACCATAGGTGTTCAATGAGGGTTCGTTGAAATTAATTGTTATTCGATATAGAACTAGAAGATCCAAGAAGAGATTTGTTTTCCTAACCAGTACTAAGTTAGGAAGTCACATGTGTAGGCTAGGCTCTGGAGTTTTAGACCGTCTGGGTTAATAACCCAGCTCTGCTCCTTAATAACTGGTACAGGCTGTGGAGTGTTAGACCATCTGTGTTCATTCATAATCCAGCTCTGTTTGTTAGTAACTGGGTAATCTTAGGCAAGTTATTTCCATATCTGTGCCTCGGTTTCCTCTTCTTTAAAGAGATTTACACGTATACCTACTTCACAGGACGTTGTGAGCATTAAATGAGATGATATTTGGCACAACATTCAGCAAAAATTTAGGGTTCTATTAATACTCAGTTCAGTCACTCAGTTGTGTCCGACTCATTGGGACCCCATGGAGTGCAGCATGCCAGGCTGCAGCTAATATAATTATTAAGGCAAGAGAGATAGTTGGATAGCACTGCCAATTCAATGGACATGAACCTGGGCAAACTCCAGGAGATAGTGAGGGACAGGGGGTTTGGCATGCACGGTCCATGGCGTCACGAAGAGTCAGATATGACTTAGCAACTGAACAACAACAATTATTGTTAAGGAGATGCAGCATTTCCCTGGATGTTCTAGAAGTTTTTCTTTACCTTTCATAGGAGACAGTGTAAAACCTGACAGGTAGACTGTACAGTTCTGGGGCTCGACTGGTCATTTAAAATCTTTTCTGACCCACTTCCGTACTCCTGAACAGTGATGCCTCTCGGGTGAGAAAAGTTGCTTTACTTTGCATCACATGTGTCTGTGCGTGAAATACACTGTACTTTGACACATTGTGAAAAAATCTGCTCATTAACTGTCGCAGAGTTTAAAGCCAGGGTTGTTGGTCTGACATAAACGGCCAGGGTTGATGGCCTGTCCTACCCCACAACATCTGCCCCAGCACTGCCGTCTGCTTGAAACACACCTATGGTTGTGAAATTAAGGGATGTGCCTAAAGCAGTGCACTCCTGTCACCCGGCTGGAAAGTGAAGACACTGTTCCTTATCCCTCAGAAGGGCTGCTGTTCATGCAAGTGGTTTGCTCATGTGCTCTTCCATGGGTAATTGCACTGGGTAACGAAAAACACCTACTCGCCTTACAGCTTGGCAGAAACAGTAGCTTATGTTTTCTAGAGACAAAATTAGAAGCAGGCTCCCTGGACCCATCTCTTAAGTCAAAATAAAATAAAACATCTAGGGAACCACCATGCCTCCCGGTAACTGTGGCCGGTGGAATACTATTGTTTAGGTCAAGGTGTCCCAGGATGAGAGGACCAGGAGAGGGAAGGAAGTACGCGTCAGACACTTTGTTTTCATAGAGATGAAGAAGCAAACAGTTTTCTTTCTTACTTTGTCCTTTCTGTGTAGAAAAAAAAAAGTTTATAGGACCCTTATCTTTCTGCTGCAATTATCAGAAGAGAAAAACTGAGTATACATTGTTGAGAGGAGGGCGTACACTTAAACGGTATTTTATTTATGATACTGAAGGCTACATTTTTTTTTGGGGAGCTTCAGTCTTAGCAAAACTAAACCGCTGAGAAAGTATCTTTATTTTTACCATTTTCCACAGAGAAATGAATACTTGTTCTGGCCTTCCCTATAAAATATGATCATTGAGTTGGCAAGCATTTAGTAAACAAGGTCTAAAGGGAAAACGGAATAATAAGACACTGTCCTTTGCTCCAAAAACTGGAAATCTAACAGCGGAGATATTTGTTTAAAGAGTTATACCGGAATGAAAGAGGTGTACTCAGTGCTGTGGGAACACGGAGAAGGGAGGATATTTTTTTAAGTTGGAGAATTCATGGAAGGTTTCATGGACCAAGTGGCGTGTGGATCAGTGTGGGATTTTCCCCTCTCCTGTGGGAAAGACAGACGGGCGTCGTGACGTGTGACCATGAGGAATGGGAGGAGTCCAAGGAGTCCCAGAAACGGCGTGAACAGAGATGAGCAGTGCAGAGTGTCTGCCCTGGGTACACAGTGTGAGGCGCGCAAGCATGTGACTGCCGAGGACGGGGGTGAGGTCAGGGAGCCCAAGTGGAAAATGACGCTGGAGAAGTTGGACTGTCGGGGTGCTTGCATGACGGATGAAGACTTTTACGTTCACTGCTTCCCCTGCTTTGGCAGCAGATTGCCCTTAGGAGACGAGGACAACAGAGTTAGCGTTCTTGGGGGAGGAAGGGATGTATCGGTGGAGCACAAGGGGCATTTAGGGCAAGGAAAATGTAGGATCCTGTGGTGGTGGATCCGGGATGTCATACGCTCGTCAGAGCCACAGAATGGTCAACACAGAAGAGAGAACCCGACTGTAAGCTGTGGGTTTTAGTTAGTGATGTATCATTGTTGGCTTTTTTGTAACAAGCAATACCACACTAACGCGAGGGTTAATAACAGGGGAAATGCCAATTATTAATAGGGGAAACTGTGTTTCAGGGTTTGGCGGGGAGGGAGAAAGGGGAAGGGGTATGGGAGAACTTTCTGCTCAATATTTAAGTAAACCTAAGGCTGCTTTCTAAAATAAAGTCTATTCTCTTGGGGACTTCCCTGGCAGTCCAGGGGTGAAGACTTCACCTTCCAACGAGAGGGCGCAAGTTCAATCCCCTGGTCTGAGAGCTAAGATCCCACATGCCTTGTGGCTGGAAGACCAAGACATGAAACAGAAGCAGTATTGTAACACATTCAATAGAGACTTAGAAAATGGTCCATATTTTAAAAGAGCTTAAAAAAATACAGTCTGTTTTTAAAAAATTAGTGTTCCTCTAGCTGTGAAATGTACTACAAGTATAAAGTTGTTTAAGAGTTTCAGAGTCGTATCTTTAAAATCAGATGACTTTTTCATTCTATTTATTTACACATAAATAGCTATTTTATCATTAAAATTTTGCACAAAGCTTTTCAATAAAACCAGTGACCCTTAGGGATATGATTCCTGTGTTGAGAAGCCTGACGTTGGTTGGCAGGCAGTCACTGAAGTCATATGTTAAAAGTGAAACAAAATTAAACCAGTAAAATGATGAGCAAACAACTTTTCTTGCAACCCAGACATGTTTTGCATCCCTATTTTTATTTCCCAGTGTTGATACGGCAGCATATGCACTACCTTGAGCTTGGTCAACCTTTACTTTGGTGTTCAGAAGGACTTTGCAATCAGCATACTGAGAAACCAGTTGATAAACCCACAATTGTGGATATTGCAGGTGAGACAAGAGAGGTGTCTTTTCATAGGAAAGTGATTTATTCTCAGGAAAATGGCTGGAGATAAAATAAGCAGACTGAAGAGATAGGCAAAGTAAATGACATGTCCTGGGTTAGGTAGATTTAGGCAACGTTCAGAACAAAAGATACAATTTGATGGATGCCCCTGTCACCAAGAGCGCACACTGCTTTCTGGCTGTCATTGAGACCCAGTGTGAGCTCCGAACTGTCAGCCGCATAGGGTTTGTACCCTAACACCGATAACGTCAGCTTGTTTGCGTCCTTATACATGCAGATATTCAGGCGTGCGAACCCACACAGTGCCTCATGAGCCCTCTCGGAGCCACTGAAGCACATTCACAGCACTCGTCTCCTTATTTGTGTTTTCGAGGCATTTTGTTTTTCTTACAAAGACCACAGCTAGAATCTTTAACCTCTTGCAAGAGTCAGCCTGTGTGAGCTGCATTCTTTAGCTCTCTGCTCGCTGGGAAAAAGCAAGAAACCCATTCCCAGATACCCTTAGGAAAGTCATCCCACTGTAAGGAGAACAGGGCTCTCTGTAGGACGTTGCTGTGGGTCGGCTGTGCAGGCTGACACTGCTGGCGGGTCCTCGACCATGACGTCCAGGTAAGGGGTGACTTCCCTCAGTTAGTTCAGCAACCTGGATGGCACTAGGATGGTGGCTGTGTTCGCTTCTCTCCTCGTGATCACCTAGGTGACATCTTGACCGGAGACTCTTTCTGTTCCCTTCCCGTGTGTCTTCACGAGACTGCCCAGTCCTCAGGACTAACGTCACAGCTGGTCTTTTCTTTGTTTCAGAAATTACCATGGTTGACACAGAGATGCCGTTTTGGCCCACCAACTTTGGGATCAGCTCCGTGGACCTTTCTATGATGGATGACCACTCCCATGCCTTTGACATCAAGCCCTTCACCACCGTTGACTTCTCCAGCATTTCCACTCCGCACTACGAGGACATTCCATTCCCAAGAGCTGACCCGATGGTTGCAGATTATAAGTATGACCTGAAGCTCCAAGAGTACCAAAGTATGAGGTTTATTTAACTTTTTAGACTGTTGAGACTAGAATTGGACTAATCTCTCGTCCACAGTAGGGTAAATGCTCCCAGGACTAATGGCTGTGGTGAAGACATTTACCATTCATTTATTCATCCACTTGTCCATGAAATACTAAGCGTTTATAATTGACCAAGGGTTTCCCAGGTGGCTCAGATGATAAACAGTCTGCCTGCAATGTAGAAGACCTGGATTCAATCCTTGATTCCCCTGGAGAAAGGAATGGCTACTTACTCCCTTGTTCTTATCTGGCAAATTCCATGGACAGAGGAGCCTGGCAGGCTAAAGTTCTTGGGAAAAAAGTGTCAGACACAACTGAGTGACTGACACTTTGACTTCCCAGGTGGCTCAGTGATAAAGAATCTGCCTGCAGTGCAGGAGACATGGGTTTGATCCCTGGGTCGGGAAGATCCCCTGGAGGAGGAAATGGCAACCCACTCCAGAATTCTTGCCATGGAGAATCCCACCGACAGAGGAGCCTGGTGGGCTCAGTCCATGGGGTTGAAAAGACGACATGACTGTGCGACTGAGCTGACACACACGTGTAACCGACCACCAAGGCAGGTCGTGTGTGGACACCCTGGGTCAGCTTTCCTCCTTCCTCCCTTCCCTCCTCTCTTTCTTTTCTTCTTTCCTTTTCAGGGACAGTCTCCAGCATGATTACAGTGCTAGCTGTATCTCAGGCTAAATGTCCGTGTCCTCCCCCCCAAATTTTGATTCATTGTTTCTACTTTTAAGTAGATAAGTAACAGTTTATTACCTCCTAAAACTTATCGCTAAATCACTATTACTATAATGCAACTTTCCTAATTCTGCAGTTTGAAAAGCTTACACTTAAACCTATTTTTCAGCACAAATTTGAATGTTGACATTGTAGACTATTGATAAATCTCCATGCCATTAATGCAGTTCACATCAAGAAAAACTAAAACTGCACTTTTCAAGATAAGATAAATTTCTGTGATGCTATTTCCTTGATTTTTATCTCTTTGCTGATATGCTGGTTTTCCAGAGCAACCACTGTGTAATTGGCAGCCATTACTTGACAAGAAGTAAGAACTTCCTGTATTTCTAGTTTTTTTTTTTTTTTAAGATAAATTATATACTTGGTTATATTTACATGTGTGATTTCAGTTGAAGCCTAATATGGAAATTTAATAGACTTGATCCTGACCAGCGGAAAGATAGTGCTTGCTTTCCAAAGTGTCTCTCTCTATCAAAGATCATTTTACAAACCATTTTTTCTGACTCAACATTGATGAGAACCTGGTCTCTTACTTTTCATGTACCCTCAAGCCGGGTATACCATTTCCTTCTCAGTTCCTTTTGTGTTTCCTTTGCAAGAGTGGTTTAAAAACACTTCTAAAATACAATATTTAAGTTGAAATGTATAATTTAATATTGTCATGAATGCCAAATACAGCCCATAGAAAAGTTACCTTCATGATTTCAGGTATTATATATTTCCTGTGGGAACTTTAGTATCGTGAGGTATTGGAAGATCATAGAACCACAAACTTACTTCCCTTCCCAATTTGTTTTCACAGGTGAGGCTCAGAGGCGTTGTGACTTGCCTGTGATTACAAAGCCCACTTTTTCCTGTGTCTTTCTCATGTTCCATAGGGCATCTAACCTGAATAACAAAATATGATAATAAGGTGTGCTATAGCGACATGCCCCGTTGCCTGTTCAGCATTGTTTTTCCTGTGATGATCGTCTGCTCATGTTTTTCTGTACACAGGTGCAATCAAAGTGGAGCCTGTATCCCCACCTTATTATTCTGAAAAGACTCAGCTGTACAGTAAGCCTCATGAAGAGCCTTCCAACTCCCTCATGGCCATTGAGTGCCGGGTCTGTGGGGATAAAGCATCAGGGTTCCACTACGGAGTTCATGCTTGTGAAGGATGCAAGGTAAAAAAAAAAAAAAAGATCATTTTTGAAATAATTTGCTGAAAATGTATCTAGGTTTTCATTTCGTGTTGCAAACAGATGGCAAAGAATTGAGACAAAGCTGTCAAACTTTTAAATATCTTTGGTAAAACCCATTCTTTAGATGATATAATACTTGAAAACCTAAGAAAATCGTTAAAAAGCAAGGCTACTGTGCCTCACTTCCTTTTTTTCCAAATTGATCCTGTGCAGCGCTGATCTAATTCCACCTTCGGATTTTGCAGATTACAAAAAAAGAAATTGCTTGCTCAAGGTAACATGGCATGACAATGATGGGCTGACCCCCAACAGAACCCAGATTTCCTGAATCTCCTAATGCTTTTTCCTTCCACTGTACTGTGTAATACTCTGTATATGTAGATAGATGGATAACCTTCATTTGAGCTTTACCACAGTCCTGTGAGGTTGAGCTTATTTACGGCCACTTTGCAGGTGTAGAAATCTGTGTCACTGAGATTTCCGCATGGCCATCCATTGTCAGTGGCACATCGATACTCCTTCTGACTCCTAAACCGATGCTGTATGTTTCCTTATTCAGCATCAGTGTGAGCCATGTGTTATGGTCAGGCAAAGAGATACAGCTGTTTTGGAAAAGAGATACCCTTTCTCTTCACCTCCTTTCTTTGTGAAAAAGGCTATTTTGGAAAGTCCTTTTAGTAATATTCTGCCCAACGATTGAGAAAATGTTAATCTACTCATGTTTTAAAATGTAGTCTTTTAAAAGAATTAATTCTAATAGGCTCCATGAATAAAATAGTAATCGAATAGTATTATATACTCTAGGGCTCAGAATAAATTGTGGATAAGTATTTACCTTATAAAATAATGCTGCTTGTATAAGATCAGATTCAGTCATCAGTAGGGCTTTTTGTTCAGAATGAAGATACGTGACAGCAGTTAAGTAGGTTGGAAGATCTGTGTTCCTAACTGGACCATGAGCCAAAAAAGGAAGTTAATATTTACTGAATTTTGCTATATACCAGATATTATGTAAGGTGCCTTTGTCTGTATTATATTTTTAACCATATCCTGCCTAAGTTTTCACATCTATAACATGATGGTATTGATTTAGATGATCACTAAAGCCTCGCCAATCCAAAAGTTTATTTTTCTAAAGGCAGCCTAATAACATGAAAGAGACAAGTTAGTGGTTACCTGTCCACTTGTCCATGGTCTCTAAGCAATCACATGAGGATTTCAGCCTCAGTCACTCATGTATAAAACAGTTTGGCTAGAGTAACTCACCAAAGGGCCTCTGATTCATCTCTGGGTCTAAAATTCCAAAATGACTCCTGGCAAGAGATGCTTTCATTAAAGCATGAAAACTCATTCATTCAGTGATTAAAACCAAACTAAAATATCTGTAACCTTATAGGAAGTCATTATGTTCTCAAGGAATAGTAAGAACCTGTCATTTTACTCCGTTAGATTTATGTAATTTTGAGGAAATTGTGGCTAAATTCTTAGAAGTACTTGAAGAAATCATCTAGTTTTGATTATCTTGGTAATTTATGTTGATAAATAAAGTATGGTTGGTTAAGTTTCCACAGTATAGTCTTGTTTTTTATGGGCTGGTAAAGCAGTTAGAAAATAAGTTTTAAGCAAATAGTTTCACTGTGATTCTATTCATCAGATATTTGTGGAGAGTTAACATTTCTGAGAACAGCTAAAAACTGAAGGTGATTTAAGGACTAACCAATCAACCAAAAATTGAAAAGACAGATATTGTCAGCAGTTGCATATAGTGTTAAAGCTAAGTTCTAAGGGCATAAAAACTTAGAAGATCAAAGCAAGCAAAGAAGAAAAGTAGCAAAAAGAAAAGAAAAGAGGGAGGAGAAAACTCAAGTGCCCTCTAGTTACAAACAGAAATGTTCTAAGGCAGAGACAGAGAATTAACACTTAAAAGCTGATGAATCCAGAGGAGTCCTTTATCTACCAAAGACAGACAAACAAAAGAAGTAGAAGAAAATTCACAGTATTGTATAGTAACCTCCAGTAACTTGTAAACCATCCAAAATAAAGATTACAGACTTCCTAGGAAAGGAAATCAACCCTGAACATTCATTAGAAGTACTGATAACTGAAGCTGAAGCTCCACTACTTTGGCCACCTGATGGGAAGAGACAACTCCTGGGAAAGGACCCTGATGCTGGGAAAGATTGAAGAGAAAAGGAGAAGGGGAAACAGAGGATGAGATGGTTGGACAGCATCACCGACTTGGTGGGCATGAATCTGAGCAAACTCTGAGAGATAGTGAAGGACAGGGAAGCCTGGCACACTGCAGTCAATGGGGCTGCAAAGAGCTGAACATGACTTAGTGACTGAACAGCAGCAATAAGAAGACGAAAATTCAAAGGTTATGCCAGCCTTAGAAGGGAAAAGAGGCATCTGCCCATTTTAAAGAGAAGAAGAAGAAAAATGTTAGAGGAATAATATAATTTGGCTTCTCCAAGTATGTCAGCAGTTCTCAAAGTGTGGTTTGGGGATGGGGTCCCTACAACCTTTTCCAAATACCCATGAGGTTGATACTATTTTCATAATAATATTAACTTGTTGTTAGCCTTTTTCACTCTCATTCTCTCAGGAATATAAGTGGAGTGTTCTAGAAGCTACATGACATGGAATGGTCACATAGTTCTAATGCCTGATGAAATGTGGCCTGAATGTTCTTGTACATAATAATGTCTCAGGTTTTATTTCTAGTCTAATCAACATCATGGAGAAGGCAATGGCAACCCACTCCAGTACTCTAGCCTGGAAAATCCCATGGACGAAGGAGCCTGGTGGGCTGCAGTCCATGGGGTCGCTAAGAGTCGGACACGACTGAGCGACTTCACTCTCACTTTTTACTTTCCTGCATTGGAGAGGGAAATGGCAACCCACTCCAGTGTTCTTGCCTGGAGAATCCCAGGGACAGGGGAGCCTCGTGGGCTGACGTCTATGGGGTCACACAGAGTCAGACACGACTAAAGTGACTTAACAGCAGCAATCAACATCAATAGGTATAGCTCACATAAATTAAAACTGTTTAAAAACCTCAATGTTTTGGGGTGAGTAAAGGGGTACTGAGACCAAAAAGTTTGAGAACTATGTTATAAGGAATGAGGCTGAAGACATGCTCACTCATTCTTTGGTGCTTTGGAGTTAAACAGAATTGCTGCCACACTCTGAATGCCATCATTAGACCAGTTAGACCAGTTAGACCAATGCCCATCAGTAGTCAAAGATTCCACCTTAATGGGACTTCCTTGGTGGTCCAGTGATTAAGAATCCACCTGCCAAAGCAGGAGACATGGGTTCAGTCCCTGGTCTGGGAACTAAGATCCCACACGCCACAGGGCAGATAAGCCTATGCAGCACAACTGCTGAGCCCACACACCCTAGAGCCTGTGCTCCATGGCAAGAGAAGCCACTGCAGTGAGAGGTCCACACGCCACAACTAGAGAGTCACCCCTGCTCTCTGCAACCAGAGGAAGGCGGTGTGCCACAGTGAAGACCCAGCACAGCCATAAATAAATTTTAAAAAGATATAGCCTTAGCTCACCAACAGTACTCAGTGAAAGTGAAATTAACACACATGTTAGACTGCGTTAAAAGAAGGTGTTTTGGCAATTTAACACTTGTCATTTTGGTAGAATGTGGGATATACCCATAATTAAAATACAGTTGACCACAAACCTACAAACGAATTTACAGTAGAAAAAAAAAATAGCTCTATTGCTCAAGATGGCTGTCAGTAGATCTTCTTAAACATACCTACATGCCAGTGGAACA
Organism: Tragelaphus eurycerus; assembly: GCA_935064755.1. Taxonomy (NCBI): domain Eukaryota; kingdom Metazoa; phylum Chordata; class Mammalia; order Artiodactyla; family Bovidae; genus Tragelaphus; species Tragelaphus eurycerus. Next base: position 75,038,339 of record CAKXYN010000001.1, on the reverse strand, counting down.
GGTTTATGTTGGTGACCCTTGCCAGAGTTCAGACAGGAAAAAAATGTTTGGATTACAGGAAAGCAGTGATAGATTCTTCAGTTATTAATATTACAGACTTAGGTAATATATAAACTGTAACTAATGAAAGATTCATATACTTAGAACTTGCAAAGCTGACATTGATTGCTTATAAATTGGACATTTATTTTTTTCCCTGATAGGTTTCACATTATTTTTGCATCTGTAGTGAAAGATCATTTTAGAACCATAGACTTAGTGAAGATACAAGGAAACACTACCATATAATACTGTGTAATCTGTTTTTATATTTCTGTGTATTTTTGTATTCCTACCTCAGGAAGAGTTTTTAGTGTATTCCCATGCACGAGTGGCAGCTCACTGATTCAGCCTCTGTGGGCCATATAGTTTCATGTTAAAGCTGACTGCAGGTCTGACATAGGGCATTTAATCTCGTTGTGAAATTTAAATACCACTCAGGTCTCATTGTACCTGAAGTTTTGTTACTAATAAAGCAGTTAAGGAGAGGTTGGAGAAAATGTTTTAAGGAAGAAATAAGCAGGCTTTATGTTCTCACAAGCAAGTGTGAAGATTTTATAATAAAAATATACACAAAGCAATTTATGGTGACTGACGCATCTCCGTCACACCAGTTCATAGACTTCATGGTGATCAGAACTATGAACTGTTGAAGTGGCACTTCATTTTTGGACACTGACATAATAGAAATGAGTGTTTCCTTCTTGGCAATGAAGAAAATTTAGGGGAAGCCTGCTTCATTCATCAAGTAAAGAAATAATTTTTACAAAAAACACTAAGTGAGAGCCTTGTATCTTCCTCTCTAGGTTTCTTGAAAAAGTCAGATGACAAGAAAATGGTTGGTTATCATGAACTTAGTCTTAAAAAAATTTTTTTAAGTAAAAGCAGTTCCAAGCTTGTGCTGGGGTTTGTATATATTTAGTTCAAGATTTTATGTGTATGGTCAGTGCATATATGATATACAGAATGATGATCTTTTAACATTGGAATCATTACAAAAAATGTTACACTCTTTGGAAGACATCATAGGAGTCAAAACAAAAAACAAATCACATTATATACGTTAAACTTAAAAAACATAGTTATTTTATTAAAAAGTCTTCATCTCCAACCACGCCCAAAAAAGTGAGTACTCTGGGACCTGTCAGATAGCCGAGCAGCATTTTCAACTACTAGTATGGGGGTTTTAAAAGTGAAGCTCAGAGAAGCAGCCAAAGATATCATGAAATACATGTGACCCAATGGCAAAAATCAAAGCAAGATTTCTCAACAGTATTTAACAGTGGCAACAGTTCTGTACTTTAGCCTTCTGTGAATCAGTCAGGGGGCAAATGCCTTTTAAATATTCAAAGCATCTTAGAACCCTCTGAGAATTAAAGAGGTTTACCTTTCCACCGTACCCTACACAGGACATATTCTTTGAGATATTGCTGATCTCACAAGAGGTAGGGAAAACTCTCCAAAACATTAGTAGCAAAACAAGCAAACAATCTTAGGTCTTGAACTGCAGCTGCAGGCACACTTGGAGGGGCAGAGTTTCCTCATGATAGATGCCCAGCTTCTGAGTTAAGTAAGAATTCCCAACAGTCTGAAATAGTCATAAGTCAGTGGCACTCCTGACTTCCAAAAGAAGGATCTTCAAAATCTCTTTGGAGGAAGGAATTCCCAATTTTTACCCTGTAGGATTCTCACAGTTCAAGGTCAAGCTGCTGCTGCTGCTGCTAAGTCGCTTCAGTGCTGTCCGACTCTGTGCAACCCCGTAGACAGAAGCTCACCAGGCTCCCCCGTCCCTGGGATTCTCTAGGCAAGAACACTGGAATGGGTTGCCATTTCCTTCTCCAATGCATGAAAGTGAAAAGTGAAAGTGAAGTCGCTCAGTCGTGTCCGACTCTTAGCAACCCCATGGACTGGAGCCCACCAGGCTCCTCCATCCATGGGATTTTCCAGGCAAGAGTACTGGGGTGGGGTGCCATTGCCTTCCCCGTTAAGGTCAAGAAATGACGTCAAAATAAAATATCTGCAAGCACATAAATAGGCAGCTAGCTTGATGACATTCATCAGAGGTAAAGAAGCAAACAGACTTCTCCACCCCTATCCAAGAGTGCAGATATTGGGACTGCCTGATCCAGAACGTGCAGCTATGTATGAGTTGTTTAAAGATAGAGGGCAGAATCACAGCAATAAATGAACAATAATAGACTATCAAGAATGACCAACAGCCTTGAAAATAAGTGAAACTTCTAAAAGTGAAAAATATGATCATTGAAATAAAAATTCTATGCAAGGGTTAAATAGCATACTGGACACAGCAAAAGAAAGGATTACCAAACTGAAAGATATGTGCAAAGAAGTTATTAAGAATGAAACCAACAATGTCTTAACATATCCCACCTGGAATCTGCTAGAATTTGAAGCCTCTTTTACTTCTTGAAGGATTCATAGGATCTTTGAATATTAAAAATACATCTTCTTTACTAATGAAGAGTAATATACAGAACTCTTCTCACTGATGAACTTCGGTGAGAAATGATTGCTTTTCCTTACTTTTGCCATTGCAAAAGTCTTTTTTTTTTTCCATCTTATTTGGCTGTTCTGATGTTTACCTTTGTGATCAACATTAATGGCAAGAAGATAAAAAATATAAAAGAGAAATTCAGAAATATGGAAGGCTTGAAAAGAAAGTCTTAACACCTAATTGGAGTACAAGAACCAATGAACAAGTGAAACCATGATGCAGAAAATGTCCAAGAAGATAAAGAAATCCATGGCTAGACACACTACGGTAAAACTGCAGAGTACAAAAAACAAAGAGAATTAAGTGCAACCAAAGTCAGTTGACAACGGACATCTCAACAGAAACAATGAAAGCACAGAGCCAATGGAATCCAGACTGTTAAGAGGAAGAACTGAGTACCCTGTGACTCTTTCAAGAATGAGAGCAAAATGAGAAGGTTTACAAGTTAAAAAAATAAAAAGACTGAAATAATATTCTTCAAGGATAGTAAGCCATAGAGAGGAAAATATCTTTGCAAAATCTCTATGTAGTATGATACTACTTAATAAAGCCCTCAATCAAGCATACCTAAGCAATGTATTATTTAGTTTATAGGCTGTATGGTAAAGCTGTGTTTTTTTTAAAAGGTCAGGGAAATGATAAGCTCAAATTTAGGGTTATGATTATATTGTCAAGCAGCCACAGGAGCAACAGTCAGATAAGGGAAGAACACATAAGTGCATGCACGTGGCTAGTTATGATTTTAAATCTTGAGTTGCATAATGGGCTCATGTGTGATAATTATCTTACTATGTTTTATAGTGAAAGTCACTCAGTCATGTCCAACTCTTTGTGACCCCATGGACTGTCACCCACCAGGCTCCTCTGTCCATGGGATTCTCCAGGCCACAATCCTGGAGTGGGTAGCCATTCCCTTCTTCAGGGGATCGTCCCAACCCAGGGATAGAACCCAAGTCTCTCACATTGCAGGTAGATTCTTTACCAGCTGAGCCAGCAGGGAAGCCCATTATGTTTTACAGTTACATGCATTTCCTACATGTTTATAATTATTACATTTAAAATAATAAGATAGCTTCAAAACCTGAAAGGAAAAAAGTGTGCCAGTGACCTTGTAATATCTCAGTCATAGTTTAGAATCTCAAAATATCAGAGATGGCCCAGAAAGGAAGTTAAATGACACATATTAATTCAACAAAATATTTTAATGGGGCACTATTGTTAGTGTTTGGGTTAAGGGTTAGCCCTGTCCCTAAGGGAGCTCAGAATTACAGTTGAGCAGTGAGGGAGGGGCAGAAAATAAACATAAATAACTAAATTATGTGGCACATTAGGAAGTCATAATTGCTAATGGAGCGGGGAGATGGCAGGCAAGAGCAGAATAAAGGAGAGCAAGAATTGCCGAAGAGGGGTGGGGACAGGGACAGGCCACAGTATTGAATAAGGTAGATAAGCCTCATTAAGACGTTGAAATGTTAACACAGCTTGAAAGCAGTAAGGGAAACAGGCAATTGTATATTTGGAGCATGAGCTTTCCACGTGAGAGAAGGAAGTTGAGCGTGCCTTCAGGGCTGGAGTTGTGACCGCTAGGATGGGAAAGTTGCAGTGAGATCAGCTTGTAGGGTATGACCAGGACTTAAGTGATGGTTGTGCTGGGTTAGAGATAATGTTAGATTTCCAAGTGAAGTTGTCAAGTAAACAGCTGAACATACTTGTCTAGAGTTCAAAGTAGAAATCTGGAGAAAGTCAAAATGCATGTCAGTGGTAGAATCAGTCCTAATTCAGTGCTTTTTGTATTCAAACAGGGCCCAGATAAATTTGAAATAATTAAAAAGTGAGTTTCATGAGAATGAATGCAATAGAAATGAGTAGGAATATTCTCAACAACAACAAAATGGAGTTAGAAAACATTTCTCGTTAGAATTTTTTCAGGTCTTTCAAAAATAAACATAGCAGAATTCAGCCTCAAATTGACATGTTTGCTATTTGAGATAGCAGTCAAGTTTCTGAGAACTTATGTATTACTTCTGTTATCTTCTGTTATCTCTGTTTGTAGGTTACAGTGATTATGGAACACTCTTTCAAATGCATAAATAAATGAAACCAATTTTGTAGGAAATTATGCAACATAGAGAATTCCAAAAAAATTACCCACATGTGGATTTTTATTGGCCTTGCTCATGTTTTAGAATGAAATGACTCTAAGTTTGCCAAACTGCTTAGCACAATTATAAGGTTAGGGCATGCTGCTGGAATGATTTACAGAGAGACTGAACTGATTACATGGTGTTTTATTTGCATTACATTAAATCCAGAGCACTTCTTAGAGCTTGCAGAAATCCAGATGTGGGGCCAAGATGCACTGAATGACATCAGTGGGTTGTGGTCACTAAGAGCTAAAAAAGGGACACTGGAGATCCTCTGTTTCTTTAGTTTATAGCAGAGAAGACCAATAGAGGTTAAGTGATTTGTCTAAAGTCATCACTGATGGAATGTGTCAAGAGCCTACAGTATCTAATACTCAGGCCAGTGTGGCTGTAAGCCATTGTCACAAACACTTAACACGTGTTTCTAACACTTGCTTCTTTTCTCCTCCCCCTCCTCTGCCTATATTCCTTTGTAGGGTTTCTTCCGGAGGACAATCAGATTGAAACTTATTTATGATAGGTGTGATCTTAACTGTCGGATCCACAAGAAAAGTAGAAATAAATGTCAGTACTGTCGGTTTCAGAAGTGCCTTGCTGTGGGGATGTCTCATAATGGTAAGTGAGCACTTTGCGCCCGTACCCAATGCTTCTCATCACGGCTGCTAGACCCGTAGACCCGAGGGCCGTGGCTGAAGACGTGTTCAGTTTTCCCACAGATTGCCAGATTTCAGAAGACTGCATGCCAATAAAGCATTTCTCAATTAGGTCAGAGTTGTTCCGCTTTAAGTGTGAATCCTTCTGTCTTGTAGTTGGGCATTTGCCACGATGGGAGAAGAGACTGGGAAGTCTGGGCGGTAATGAAAGTTACTGTAGTGTTCTGAAACACATGTAATGTGAGAGCTGTGATTAATTCTTTGTGTTGCTTTAATAGTATTAAAAATAGAATTATATGTGTAAATAGTTTCTACTTTTTTTATTTTATAGGAGCATAGTTGATTTCCAACGCTGGGTTAGTCTCAGGTGTATAGCAGGGTGACTCAGTTACACATATCCACATTTATCCCCTTTTTTTTTTTTTTTTAAGATTCTTTTCCCATATGGGCCATTCAGAGAATTGAGCAAAGTTCCCTGGGCTATACAGCAGATTATTACTAGATATCTCTTTTATAAACATTAGTTTCTACTTTAAACGTAAGAAAATTCTGATTTATGGATATGGAACTTTAGTGGTATATCAGACATAGATGTGTGTCCTTTTTTTCTCTGCTCTGCAGAAATGAGTGGAACCCTATCCTTGACTTTGTACAGCGTACAATTTGTGGATTAAGCAATTATTTTTTAAAGTTCCACAAAACTTGAATAGGAGAGTAAAACATTCTACTGTTTTGAACCTGTATCTTAAGTGACGCTTATAACTAGGAGTGTCAGCTTAAGGGCAGTAGTGTTGAAGACCCGTGATTTCATGAACTGTAGAACTAACTCAGTACAATCATGGGACATAGCCCTGTTTGAAGAAATAGCTCTTAATCGCCATTCGGCTCTCATTGGTTGACTGGCTCACAAAACAAACTTTTGATGTAACTAGGTAGTATAATATTTGTTAAGTATTCATCAGTTCTTTCGAAAGTTATTATGGGCTTAGAGATATATTGATAAAATGCCAAAGTAATCAAATTAAATCTGAAGTCTAAGGTCATCGTATGCCCTGTTCTTTCTTTCTTTTACCTTTTCCTCTCTCAAAACTGATCTGGTAAGAAGATATAATATTTGAAGTCAGCCGTCATCTATGAGGACTCAACAGCATCTGTGAAAATTAAATTTTTGTTCCATCATGCAGATTTTTTTTTAACAGCAACAATCAAGACATTTGGGAATCACTAATTGAATAGGTCTTCTACCCTTCAAAAATGGTTTACAAAATTATATTTGTATCGTTAATATGGGATCATTTCCTCTAAAGGCAAGAATGTATTTTGAATAGTTCTACCAACTATATTAGGATAGAAATTTGGTCCAACTTTCCTAACAATTGATTACATCTGCTGTGTATACAACTTCAGTCATTAATTGCAGGATAATTTGCTGGTTTAATTCTACCAATTTCCTTTTTATTCGTAAAGCAAGGGTACATTTTCAGTCGAAGGATTACATTTTAGGTGATGTGATCATGTTGCAGTAAATTTATTATTTTATCGTTATGAAGAAATCTTTGACTTTGAGGTCATTGTTATAAATACCACGTAGGAAAAGATACCAGTTTTGCTTTCAATTATATTTACTTTTTGTCCTTTAAAAATTGTCACTTTTCATATTGAGGTACAATATATTTTCTGTTGCTTGCACACATTCATGTAAAATATATCTCCTATTGCTTGCTGTTTATAGGCAAATAATTTAAAATGCAACTTTTATAGTATTGATGGTATAGTTTTCTCTTTCCAGAAAAGTCAAAGCTATCATAAGCATGATAATTAGGTCGTCTTTTGCCTTCTTGTGACCATTAGCTTACTCTATTGAGAGAGAAGAGCAGCCTTGTAGAGAGTGTTTGGTTAATTCTTACAAAGGCGAAAAAGGAAAGAAATTAAATATCATGGTATCAAAGATCATACTTTAGCATTTACGGGATTGCAAACATGACTAAGAAAATCCCTTTTCAGGGTTTTTTTTTATGGAAATGGGCTGCACAGAAAATAGCTAGCTTTCCCCTATTCGATCCACTTTAGACAGAAGTTTTATTTTTCACAAATATGAAAAGTTAGTGAACCCTTAGCTTTACAGAATTAAGCATCTTTGGCTTAGACGGTAAAGAATCTGCCTGTAGTGCGGGAGACCCGGTCAGTCCCTGGGTCGGGAGGATCCCCTGGAGGAGAGAATGGCCACCGGCCCGGCCTGGTGAGCCACAGTCCATGGGGGTCGCAGAGTCAGACACACCTGAGCACCCAGCACTCACACTTGCACTCGCTTTACTGGTTAGGATGCTGTAGTATATAAATGATGCCTTTTTTCTTTTATTTAAAAAAAAAGCTGCCAACTTTCAAAATAACTTCTTAGCAGCTTGTTAAATTCTAGAAAAATGGTTTCACAGGTTTCTGTGGCTCTTCCCATTTTAAGGTAGTTCTCTTCTTTCTTACAAACAGAAGCACCAGTGTATGCTGCAAAAAAAAAAAAAAACCCAGATGGCAAATGACTTTAAACTGCAGCATGTTACTTTTTGTTTCTTCAGTCTTCTTTGTGGTATGAGGGAAATCTCCCCAAATTCAAATAACTTTCAGAAGATATAACAGAGTGAAAAGTCCTAAGGCAGAGGCTGTGGTGCTCACACCTTCAGGGGGTTGATTACTGCCCACAGTCCAGCTTCCACCTCCCTCTCCCCCTGCTGCTTTTTGCACTTACATTTCAGACAAGCTGTATTCTTGGCTGTGGCTGCAAATTACCCGGTGATAGAACACCTCTGGGGCTCTGCTTCCTGTGCCCTTCCTTCCCTGTCAAAATCCTACCTGGTGTTGAAGGCCCAACTCAAACACCTTCTCTTCCATCCAGTTTCTGATTCCCCATTCCTTCTCTTCTGTGAGCTTCTTAACCTCTCCTGTAAGCACCACATTCTCAGAAAGCAAGGGAACAAACGGATCTGTATCGCCAAAAACCAAACTATTGAAAACATTAAAAAAGGAGAAGTTAGAGAGGGAAAAAGTCCGGGAAATCCATCAGGAGGCCAGTGCAATACTGTGAACTCAGACATTGGGCATGGCGAGAGGCGGCGGCATTGAGAGAAACATCACAGTCATGACCAATGAAGGCACGTGTCCAAGGGGAGAGAGGGTGTCAGAGTTTATTCGAGGTGCTTAGTTTGGGTGTCAGAGTGAGTTTATCAAGAAAGGAAAACAGGAAGAGGAGACAATTTGAAGGGGAAATAAAAGGTTTGATTTTCTGTTCCGTTAAATCATGGCTCAGATGGTTAAGAATCTGCCTGCAGGAGACCCAGGTTTGATCCTGGAGTCGGGAAGATCCCCTGGAGAAGGGAATGGCACCCCGCTCCAGTATTCTTGCCTGGGAAACCCTGTGGACAGAGGAGCCAGGTGAGTTACAGTCCATGGGGTTGCAAAGAAACACGACGGAGCCTCTAACTTGAGGTGCCTATAGAATATCCAGCATCCACAGGCAAAGGGACACAGAAAGAAGTGAAAAATAAGGATAGAAATCTCAGGGAAGAGAGGGCAGGAGTCTTTAGCACATTTTCTTCATTAGAGAGAAAACTTGAACTAGGAATAACAGAATGTAAATGAAGGAAGAGGGGCTGTCACAGAGGTCTGGAAAATAGCAGACAGAAAGATATGGGGAGCCAGAAAGGCAGAAACCAGTGTGAGAAACTTTTGAAATTAGAGGGTGCAGAAGGTCAGCAGTGTGAAGGGCTGGGAGGAAGCGGGGGAGCTCAAGCAGAACGAGCACTTAGAACAGGCCCCTAGATGTGACCGTTAGAGGAGCTGTAGGGGCCTTTGTGAGAGCAAAGTTTTGGTGAATTTAAGTGAGGAAAAGCTAGATTGCAGTGGTGCTGTGTGCTCAGTCACTCTGTCCTGTCCTGCTCTTTGCGACCCAGTGAACCTGCCAGACTCCTCCGTCCATGGGATTCTCCAGGCAAGAATACTGGCGTGGGCTGCCATTTCCTCCTCCAGGGCATCTTCCCGACCTAGGGATTGAACCCGCATCTCTTGCTTCTCCTGCATTGGCAGGCGGGTTCTTCACCACTGAGCCACCAGGGAAGCCCCCTTACTACACTTGATCCTAGCCAAAAGGCCAAGAAGAGATTGCAGTGGGTTGGGAGGTAAAGAGTAAGACAGTGAGGGACGATAGCTCTTTCAGTGAGTCCAGTGGTGGAGGAAAGAGCATGAGGCGGATCGTTCTGGGGTCAGAACCTTAAACCCTGCTTAGATGGAAAGGAAGGAGCTGGTAGAAAGCAGTACAGGAGAGGGAGAGAATACTCCATGCATATGTAGGCTCCCTTTTATGTTTTGGATCTACCATACACATCCTTTTCATCCTTGTGTCCTCTAGTCCAGTTTGTTGAGCTGGTATCTTCCATCAAACGGGTGTTCAGTAAATGAATTAAACCATGTCACGTAAGACTTCAGAGTCAGGAGATGAGGCCGTAGTATCTTGTTCATCTTGACTTTGGAGAGAAACCTGGACAATGTTTAAATGTCCTCTCCAAATAGTTTGAAAAACGTTACCCCCAACTTAAAAATTACTTAATCGTGGTGATAAGACTGCCCCTTGTTTTACTGTAGAGGAGCTAGAAAATAAAATGAGTGCCAAGTCCTGCAAAACCTCCAAATGCGCATATTTTTTTCCCTCAAGAAAGAGAGGTGGAAAAACATAACTTATTGGCAACAGTCATATGAAAAGCAATAGTGTTATTTTTCATACAAGTCTCGTTTACAGGCTACAGCTGTTGCAAAAAAAAAAACATGTTAAAAGTGGGAAAACTGATCATGAGACGAAGCCTTACTCATTGTCAAAAGCCTGATATGACTGCGAATTCTCCCCTCAGATGTTAAAGGACAAAAATATTTTTAATAAGACTCAACCTAATTCACTTGCCACCCCTCCTATGTCCATTGCAGCATGATTTATAATAGCTAAGACATGGAAACTGCCTAAGTATCCACTGATGGATGAAAGGGTAAAGAAGCTGTGATGTGTGTGTATATATATACACACACACAGGAATATACGTATGCATATATAGGAATGCACTAATTCATCCTGCCCTTTCTCTTCTTCTGTAGCCATCAGGTTTGGGCGCATGCCACAGGCCGAGAAGGAGAAGCTGTTAGCGGAGATCTCCAGCGATATTGACCAGCTGAACCCAGAGTCTGCTGACCTCCGGGCCCTGGCAAAGCATTTGTATGACTCGTACATAAAGTCCTTCCCGCTGACCAAAGCAAAGGCGAGGGCGATCTTGACGGGAAAGACGACAGACAAATCAGTTAGTTCTCTTCTACTGTCTTCATTTGGGGTGGCTGGGTTTTGTTGTTGTTTTTCCTTTGAGTAAATGACTTACTGTGTGATGCACAGATGTGGTAAAGATCCGCCTGCCATGCAGGAGAACTCAGTTCAGTCCCTGGGTTGGGAAGATCCCCTGGAGAAGGGGGATGGCAACCCAGTCCAGTATTCTTGCCTGGGAAATCCCATGAACAGAGTAGCCTGGCGGGCTAGAGTCTATAGGGTTGCCAAGAGTGGAGCACGACTGAGCAACTAAGCACCCATGCATATGTGTTGCACACACAGGCACACGCACACACACGCACACAGAATACCATTCTGTGGTTGGCTGGTACCTACCACAGGCTGAGTCTAAAATAGAGGAGAGAAAGTATTTTCAGATACAGTAGTAAACATTATTTTAAATAGAGAAAAACTCCTTCAAGCTCTCCTAATAAAATTTTTGAGACTAGTGTAGAAAGGTACAGGTCGTCTTGGTGGTGGTTTAGTTGCTAAGCCGTGTCCAGCTCTGCAGCAGGTCATCTTAACTTGAACAAATGAACTCAGGCTTCCCTCATGCCACCACGCTCTTTCAGGATCCATATCTTTTCTTTTCTTGGCATCAAAGTCACTGGCCACATTTGTAGGCCTTCAAGCAGCCCTGTTTTTCTCTGGGAAGGGCCTGACCTAGGTTTGGAAAAGGTGGTCGATCCCGTGATTGTATTGTGCAGAACTACTTAAGTACCTCTCAGAAGTTCTCTGTGGGGCATAAAAATATATTTCGGATATCACACCACCTTTCTTTCCTTGTAGTGCTGTCTTGATTATTATTCCCAGAGAGCTGGATGCCCTGTCCTCGTGTTGTGTGTATGAGTTTTATCTTCTCAGAGGCTCTGAGCAGCCTGGGCTACTACAGGGGATTCTCAAACATCAGCAGGCATGTTGATGACCTGTTCAGGAAACCCAGAGTGGGGGATAATGGTGGTTGAGTCCGTTTTCCAAGAAGTAGAATTCTTCCCTGATAACAAGCTGAGAAAGCACATGGGAATTATGTTGAAACAAACTAAAGCTGTGCCTGAACTCTGTCCCCAGTCCTGCCATTCACCTTCAACTGTGACCTGGATCCCATCTCTGGACCACAGTTTTCACAGGCAGGGTCTGGTTTTGAGTACAGTGTAGTAGGTTCCTAGGGTAGGAGGAACCACAGGACATTCTGAAGACACTGTCCCAACCCTTGAAGCCTTTTCACGTTGTTATTTACTTTCAGATGAACACCTGCAGGAGAGGCGTGCAATTACTGAACGAATGAACAGAAATACGTAACTCTTCCCCCGCTTAATTTTATTTGGGGGAAAGTTTTATCACCCGTTACTGTATTTTGATGACTATCTTAAGATGTTATTTTTTTTTCTTTTAGCTATAGCATAAGAGTAAAATCAGCTAATAGAAAAGGAAACTTTTTATGCAGTTGGCTGCGTGAAAAGCCAACTATCAACAAGGGCAGTGGGTTTCTTGACTGCCAGAGAGATCACTGGTACTAACAGTATTGTACCTCTATCCAGCCGTTTACAAGTTTTTAAAAGTCTTGCACATTCAGTATGTTCAAGACCCACACTACCTTGCAGCTGCTGTTATTACGCTCTTTTGTATTATCCTCTTTTGTCCTCCTCCCAGAAGCCTGTCCTGCCCATTGGCCAGCAATGGCCCGATCAACAGAGACACTGTGTGGTAAAATTCCCAAGAATTTTCACCTTGGGAAAGCATTCTAAGTGATGGTTTATTTTTTTTTTTTTAATGTTTAGAACAGCAGGGATTTCCCACCTTGTTCTGCTGCCCCAATACCGTCACAGTCAGGAAATCTTCCTTGTATTGTTTCGTTCTTCTCGAATTCTAGCGAGGAGCCACTGTCTTCCATAGGGCAGGCGACAGGTTGTACGTCGTGATAAAGCTGAGTCTAGGGCTTCCCTGTGGCTCAGTGATTAAGAATCCACCTGCCAATGCAGGGGACCTGGATTCAATCCATGGGTCGGGAAAATCCGCTGGAGGAGTAAACAGCAGACACCACTCTAGTATTCTTGCCCGGAGAATCCCGTGGAAAGAGGAGCCTGGCGGGCTGCAGTGCATGGGGGTCTCAAAAGTGTCAGACACAACTTAGCGAGTAAACAACAAAAAGTGGAGTCTATGTATTCTTTAAATGAAAAAATGAGGGCACAGCAAAACAGAAACAAATGGCCCCGGCCTAGCTGATTTTACTGCTGCTGCTGCTGCTAAGTCGCGTCCAACTCTGTGCGACCCCATAGACAGAAGCCCACCAGGCTCCCCCGTCCCTGGGATTCTCCAGGCAAGAACACTGGAGTGGATTGCCATTTCCTTCTCCAATGCATGAAAGTGAAAAGTGAAAGTGAAGCCGCTCAGTCGTTTCCGACTCTTAGCTACCCCATGGACTGCAGCCCACCAGGGTCCTCTGTCCAAGGGATTTTCCAGGCAAGAGTACTGGAGTGGGGTGCCATTGCCTTCTCCGGCTGATTTTACTGTGGAAGGTAAACTGTGTTCATTTAAAGGTTAGAGAAACAAGAGGATCAGAGCAGCCTGGCTAAATAGAGTTAACAGTGGAAGGCGGCTTGTGCCAGTTCTCTGAGAGGCCCATGTGTGACAAGGAGCCCAACAGGAGACCCTGAGCTGGGAGAGGCTTGGTGACCAGGGAGAGCCCAGAGCACACTGTTTACTCCACAGTAAACGGGCCGTTCCGTTTCCAGAAACTACTTTCTCACCTTCTCTTTATCTCCCCATCCAGACCTGCAATCCACCCTGGAAGTCCTATTAATTTAATAGCACCTGAAAGATAAGAGGAAAGCATTAAAAAACAGTTTTTTTTTCTCCAGTAGTCAAGATTTTAAATTTACACTTCCAGTGGCCAGCATACTGTGTGTTAACTGTGAGAGGTCCAGAGCCCAATTCACCGTAAATCACTTTCAAAGCTCACCACAACTGAGTCTTTGGCTCTAAATCTTTGAGTTAAAATGAAGGTAATTGTAGGCTCTTTGTGTGTTAGTTGCTCAGTCCTGTCTGACTCATTACAAGTCCATGGACTGTAGCCCTCCAGGCTCCTCTGTCCATGAAATTCTCCAGGCAAGAATACTGGAGTGGGTTGCCATTCCCTTCTCCAGGGCATCTTCCCGACCCAGGGATTGAGCTGGGTTTCCTGCGTTGCAGGCAGATTCTTTACCTCCTGAGCCACCAGTGAACCAAGGCTCTTTATGGGATATTAATGTTAGTATCTCAGTTGTGTCTGACTCTTTATGACCCCGTGGACTGTAGCCTGCCAGGCTCCTCTGTCCATACGATTCTCCAGGGAAGAATACTGGAGTGGGTTTCCATTCCCTTCTCCAGGGGATTTCATGGGGGAGGTGGGGCAGTGAAGCCCCAAACTTTTATGGGGTAAATAGGTATTAAGCTATTTTAAGGGAAAGTGCCATAAACTGCTTAATTATCAGCTTCCCCCTATAGTAAATAAGACTGTGCTTTGTCTATAATGGTTACTCAAAACGTGTTTGCTTAATTGAATTAAAACCTGCTGCCTATGCCCTTTGAAATTCTGGACTTTAATCAGAAGGCATTTAGCCCAAGATTTGCTCACCAACCTGGACATCATTAAAAATCTGGATGGAGGCAGAATTGCCTCTTGTTAGGGTCTGGGAAGGAAAGAGAGACTGGGCCAAATTAGAATAATCCACCCTCTGATTACACAAAACTGAAATTGAATTGTTTGGCTCTCTCTTTTCTCCTTATCTTGCAAAATCAAATGAAGCACTAGTGGAAAGAAATAGTGCAGAGAGGAATATGGGAAAGGAAAAAAAAATCAGAATGTGATTTCCAATGAGACTAGAGATTTGTTCTTTATCTTACATGGTCATGTTATTCATTTGATAGCATCTATCTCAGGGCTGTTATGTTATCTCTTCTTGGCCAGGACTTTTGAAAGTGAAGATTTGCATTGATAGGAAAAGTTTTGCAGAAGTGCGGACTCTTGAGAGAATGGGGGGATCTGGAAAAGGGGCCGCGGCTGGTGCAGGAGAGCGATTTGGGCCTCACTGCACACCCCACTGGAACTGCTGTCATTAGGGTGGGTTCTGCCAAGCCGGGGGAAGGCTGCTCAGCATAGTGGATAACCAGTTACCCAGAACCTTTGGGAAAGGAAATGGCTTTACTGAAGAGGCCTTTCTTTAAATTTATCTTCCTGCTCCATTTAACCATTGCCTGTTCTGTCTCATTGGTGAAGCGCCCGCTAGTCTTTCAGGCCCAGCTCCAGCGTTTGCCTCCAGGTAAACCAGGGCTTCTCCCTTCCCCACTCAGCTCTCCTCCGTCTCTTATTCCCTGGTGCCATTGGCACTGTGCAGAACAGGTAAATGAGCAGATCAATTAAATGCTCCTTTTTTTAAGAAATATTTATTTATTTGGCTGCATCGGGTCTTAGTTGCAACACAAGAGATCTTTCCTTGCAGCGCACACTGTGTGGCGTGTGGGCTCAGTTATCCCGTGGCATGTGGGATCTTAGTCCCTCGACCAGGGCTCGAACCCGTGTCGCCAGCTTTGCAAGATGGATTCTTAACCAGTGGGCTGCGAGGGGCTCCCCTCCTCTTTTAAACTTAGACGTTATACCTTTAGAATATGATGGTCCCTCTTTCATTGTCCTTCCTCAAAGAATAACATTTGGGAACTTTAGGCTCTGGGTTTAGGGGAAGATGGGGAATTGGAATCACAGGATGTGGGACATCAGAGAAGAAACTTGAGGAGCACTGGGTCTTTGAGCCACCCTCAAATAGAAATGGAGCTGACTCTCCCCATGATCTGTTTCCCTGGCAATGGCTTGTTCCCGCCCAGACTCCTTCTTGGAGGGAAGCTACAGAACTCTTAAAACCACAAATATGCTAGAACCAGGGTGCTGTGTCTCCTGAAGGCAACCTGAGAACTGAATGGACTTTGGAAGTTCCCAGTGTTTGACTGTTACCCTGCTGTGAGGACCACACTGGGTATATAGTTGTCACATGATCCCAGGTTTGTCGATGAAAATAAACAGCGGGTGGATTTTAAAAAGCCATTTCTAGTGCCGTGGTTTGTCACAAAGCAATAAATAGAGAAACCCCTGGTGTGTCTGCCAACTTTTCACTCCATATCTGAGGGATGGTGAGGCCCTCCTGGCTGCACTCTGTCTGCAAATAAGGAATAAAGCTTGTTATTTATACTGTATTGGACTTTGGGTCCCGAAGCATCGCACTGCTTATAATGCATATATACGGAGTCACTGTTTTTATAATTGCAGGAGCAAACTGGTGCCATCATAAAAATGGTTCTTCTAAACAGTATGTGAAATAGGAGACCAAGGAATAGTAAAACCAGTATGGAAATATAAACTTTTGTGAAAACAGTTCTGTACCCATTTAAATGTTTGCATCCTAAAATTTACAAGGGCCGTCAAATATAGTAACTCAAACTATTGGAAAGATAATCTGTCCTTTTAAATCCTACACTTACCAGCTAAACAAAGCGTGGTCTCTCTCCCCTTTTCCGAGTGAGCTAGAATTTGCTCCCCTGAGAAGGAAGACACCAGACAGACAGACCCTCAGAGAAAAAGAGACTTGGGAACTGCAGTATAAATAAGGAGCAGAATGGTAGTGCTGCTTTGTTTTGATCACTATTGAAGAAATTTGGCTCCTGGCATCATTAATCTATAGAGTCACATTTAAAAAATAAGTTTCTTCATTTCCAGTACTGTCAGGAATCACTGAAGATATAACAGATCTGAACAAATGGCCTTCTTTTAGACAATAAATTTAGAAGATAATATTCTATATAGTCAAGAAGAAAAGCATTTTTTTTTCATCTTTAATAATTAGACCTAGTTGGTCAGTATGCTTGTTTGCCAGCTGAGTAACGTTTTGGTCAGCCATAGATGTTTCTTTAAGAGATGAGGGTATGTGCTGGGTCATTGAACTGTGAACAATTCCTCCTATTAAGATTTTGTGTTAAATCTTTAAAATGATGGCAGGAAAACGAGATTCACTGGCAAGACTTTCAAACTTAACTTCAATCCCACGTTGCTGTTCAGTTGCTAAGTCCCCATGGACTGCAGCCCGCCAGGCTTCCCTGTCCTTCACCATCTCCCAGAGTTTGCTTAGACTCACGTCCATTGATTCAGTGATGTCATCCAATCATCTCAGCCTTTGTCGTCCCCTCCTCTTGCCCTCAGTCTTTAGCACTTAAATGGCATCTCTGGGAAGTAAGAGTTCAAAGGCCCTGCGCCAAGACCCCAGCATAGATGAGTTTAGAAGCCCCAGTTCCTCCCAGAACTGTTCCTTTTATGTTAAAAAAGCAAAAGTGGGGAAGTCATGTAGAAAGTAGCAGAAAGAGAAAAGAATTAGTCATGAGTGAGGGGATCTGGTTTAGGGTTTGCTATAAATAGCTGTTTGACTTTAGAAAGTCTCTTAGCTTCAGTTTATTCATTCCTAGTCAGAGAATGATGCTGCATATTATTCCTGAAGACCTACCTGTTAGTTCTCTACAGCCAGTGGTTCTCCACAAGAGGGAAATAGGAATGACAGAGAAGAAACCAGAAAGAAATTGAGGAAACCCAACCAATGCACTCTGGATTAACATTCACCCACTGGAGCTAATAATTGAGGAGAACCATGTGTGCCTCAGAGGATGAAGAACAGAAGTATAAAAAGGAAGGAGAAGATGAAGAAGACAAGGCCCTAAGAATTCACTTTTCTTCCTTGAGGCTTTGCTCCAATCTGTCAAGAAACCTAAGACCACCAGGATCTAAACGAAGATCACCATTTTTCCAGGCCAGTTTTAACTCTGATGTGGTTACCAAGTGATTGTGAGAGTGTAGAGTTGTCTACTTCACTAATTTCAGTTTCCCAGCTTGGAGATATCATCAGAATTGTTGCTGTTGCTGTTTAGTCGCTAAGTCCTGTCCAGCTCTTTGCCACCGCATAGACTGTAGCCAGCCAGGCTCCTCTGTCCTTGGCATTTCCCAGGCAAGGATACCAAAGTGGGTTGCCATTTCCTTCTCCAGGGGATCTTCCCGACCCAGGGATCAAACCTGAGTCTTCTGCATTGGCAGGCGGATTCTTTACCACTGAGCCACCTGGGAAACCCATCATCAGAATAATCCCTGGTTTCTCAGTTGATTTTTTTGTCTTTCTTAGGTTCCCATTTTATTATTCAAAAGGAACTGTAAATTTAAAGCATTCATCTATAGTCACTGAAACAACTCATACATTAAAATGCTGATGTTGGACTGCTAAGAAACAGTATTATTCTATCTGTCCATTCAAAAAAGTAAACTTTTATTACTCTACTTTGTCTTCATTAATAAGCCAGCTTTTCCTGTGATCTTTGTGGTATACATAGGAGGTGTGCAATAGTTCTAGAACTAATTTTAATTATCTATAAAAACAGTGCTCTTATCCCCATCTCAGTTTTGATATGTGGAGCCATTTTTGGAAATCAAAATATATCAGCATAGATTACATTCGCTGTATCTCTCCAAAGAAAACTAGCTTCCTCTTACTGAAATCATGTTGTTCCCCTGGAGAAACATTGTGTTCAAGTGCAATTTTCTTCATTGCATCCTGACCTTTTTGTGGTCTGTAGAAGTGCAAGCGTTTATAACAGCCAGAGGCTGATTCACCATGAAGCTAATGAAGCCTCAGGGCCTCTTCCCTTGCATAGAGCCCCTTCCAGTGCTCAGGGAAGGGCCTGAGCTGTTTGTTCTTATAATCTGTATTACTGAACCCAACAGTCCTTGTAAATGTACTCAACAGTCATGTATATTTCAGGCCCCACAAAGCCTGGATCTCACCCTGATAACGTCCTAGATATAGTTAAGCATTCTTTCCTGTTAAGGAGAGATGCTTATCTAGCCGTTTGATACAGTGTCTGAAGATAAATACATTGTTAGCCCCAAATTAGAAGTGTAAAACCATTAAAACCAAATCTGAAGAGGATATGGTTCCTCTGACAATGGCAGATCATGCGATGATACCGTGCAAACCAGTAGAGCATATAAGGCTTTATAGAAAAGACAGACGTGCAAGTGAAGGACATTTGTGTGGAACGTTTTACCAGAAATATAATATTAAGTCATTGATTCAAGATAAACTCCACAGGCCGAATTCCCCTCGTGGTTTTCAGAGTTCAGCCATCTGTAAACCTGGCAGGCCACTATCTTCTGCTGTTTCTGTATGAGGAATCCCAGTGTAAAGCGTGTGGGTTGGGACTTCCCTGGTGGCCCAGTGGCTAAGATTGTGCACTCCCCATGCAGGGGGCCTGGGTTCAATCCCTGGTCAGGGAACGAGATCCTGCATGCCGCAACTAAGACCCAGTGCAGCCAAATAAATTAATTCATTTATTTTTAAAAAATGTGCACGTTAACTGTTTGCAGTCTAATATTTGGTGAATGGGTGGCAAAGAAAGGCAGATCTCCGGGCAGATCACATCTGGATCACTCCTGCAGCTTGATAGATCCACACAGGAGCTGAAAGGATCTATGCAGACTTAAAAGTGCAAAAAAAAAAAAGGCAAAGCAACATCAGCTATGATGAGGAAAAACAAAGAAACCCACCTGGGATTCATTTGCATGTCCATGCCCAGAATCCTCTGCCAACTCAACGTTTTGAAAATGCTGAAGGGATCTTTTTTAAAAACAGAAAAAAACTGGAATGGTTTGGCATGACGGTGGGGGCTGCGGATTCCTTTCTCTGTCCTTGAGTGTTTACTGCCAGGAAATCCTGACCAACGTCGATTGCCAAGGGGTTACCAAGTCACATTGTTGTTAAATTGGGAAAGAAAATTAGCAGGATTTTGTGCCTTCTGTGCAACTATCACAGAGTTTCAAAAACAGGAACCTGGGGCTTTATATGAGGGGACAGGGGAAGTCGAGGGGGAAGAGTCACAGGATGATTTATCAGGGCATAGTTCCAGAGAAATTGCTTACATGGAGGTGGGAGAATGTTATGCATCCATTCTGTGCCAAGAAGCTGAGGGACTGAGGTCATCCAGAAGCTGGGCAGATGAGGTACTGTCCTCCCACACGTGAAGAGCTGATGACTTTATATCCTTGTCATTTGTGTTTGTACAGGTGCAGGTGGGCTCTTCAGGTGCCCTCAGATTTCTCGTAGCAGTAAAGAAAGCCAGCCTCTTGGTAGCATAAATGAAAATGGGCCACAAAACTCTTTGAGATCAGAAACCACCTTCTCCTAGGTTCTGTAAAAGCTAGTGTTTGTCAGCATCAGAATCTGGCATTCTGGAAAAACTCAACATGTGTTAACTGAAGAGACTGTCCATCTACTCTGTCTTTTTTTTTTTTTTTTTTCCTCTCCCGTTAATAATATAGATCTGAAGTAGAGAAAAAAGCAGAATGCCTCAAAGCAGTATGAACTATTCGTTCTTGGCTTACTTGAAGACCTGAGTCACCAGGCAAGCTTACTCTTGGGTTCCTCTCATCTGTCCTACTTTGCGGTTTTGTATTTGCTAAACAATACAATAGAAGTGAATTTTTTTGGTTTAAAAAAAGTAGCAATTTCTGGAATAACTCCAGCGAATGTTGTTGAAATAAGAGGCAAGTTTGGGAATCTACTTAGATTAGTGTTATTTCCTTCAGTGCAGAGTAGACTTAATAGTTTGGTGAAGGGAATTCCCTGGTGAGCCAATGGTTAGTGCTTTCACTGCTTGGGCCCAGTGAACTTGGGAACTAAAATCCTGCAAGACATGTGGCATGCCCCTCCCCCAAAAGAGTTTGATAACAATCTTAGACTACATAGAGATTAATAGTTTAGACTATGTGAACCAGTGGGTCTTGAAGCTGGCTACTGCTGGCTCTCATTGTGTCTGCTTCCTCTTGCCAAAGAGGAGAGAATTCTCAATGTCTCTCAATAAAGCTTTTCAAAAGAAGCTTTATTTTTAGTACATCAGAGACTTCCTATTCGGTGGACATGTATGTGTATGTGCACACTCACACAGATACACACATACACACACACATATCACAGACACTACTTCCAAGAAATGCAACTAGCATATCCTCAAGAGAAGAGTTGGAAATCTGTGCAATCCACTTCAGATGAGAAATTCGAGGGCTAGGAAAGATAAATGACTTTTCTAAAGTCACAGAGTTAACCACAGAACCAAAGCTGGAAGCCAGATACCCTCAACTCTTATTCTTTGCTTCTGAGGAAAACACATGACTAGAATTGAGGGGTAGCTCCTCACAGAGTGCAGTAGGTATATACATGTGTGTGTATATATATAATTGTGGTCACTTATTCAGGGTAGCCTTGAGAATTTCACAAGGACCACAAACCTAGTTAAATCTATACAAGGAAATGAAAGAGAAAGATTATCTCATGGACAAACCCAACAGGCTTTTGCTAGCAGCCTATTGCAAACCTGGATAACTGATAAACGAGTTTTATTGATTCTTGACCCTTAAGGACAGATACTTTGAAAAATAAGTTCCAGCCTTTTTTTAATTTGCCACTTTTGTAGTGTTTGCCCACAGGCCTTATGCAGCTGCTCTTTCTGAAACAGATTGCTTCCAGAACATTTAAAAAAATAAAAGAGGAAAGAGAGAAACAGACATTTTCTTGACTCAGTGTTTTTAGTCTGCTTTCAGACTGATTTTTCTGTAGTTAAGTACAGTTTACATATATATTATGTTTAATTTAAGCTCTGAGAGGATTTAATCTAAAACTGCAAGATTACTTTATGTCCAAGTGGGTCTATTCAGCCCTGAGTTGCTGAAATAATTTTTTTCTTGAAAGAAGGTTAAAAATGTATCCCATTGAAATCTGGAATAAAACAGTAGATTTTTGCATCATTTTTTAAATCAACAACAAAGACCTTCCAAACAACAGGAATTGGAGCTACTAGCGAGTCACCGGTTGTGGTATCATATCACCAATGTTGGTGAAATATGTTTGGTTCCAGAAGACAACTTGGAGGATTAATCAAGACATGAGTATTTTCTCATTGTTCAGTGTTTTCAACTTGAAAGATTTTTGTTAGCAAAGCAAGTGTCCGTGAAGAAGCTGGGATGGTGTTGATCATGAATGAGAAATTTCCAACTCAGCCACTTTCTCCCATTTTTCTTTGCAGCCGTTTGTTATCTATGACATGAACTCCTTAATGATGGGAGAAGATAAAATCAAGTTCAAGCACATCAGTCCCCTGCAGGAGCCCAGCAAAGAGGTGGCCATCCGCATCTTCCAGGGGTGTCAGTTTCGCTCTGTGGAAGCCGTGCAGGAGATCACAGAGTACGCCAAGAATATCCCTGGCTTTGTCAACCTTGACTTGAACGACCAAGTAACTCTCCTAAAGTACGGCGTGCACGAGATCATTTACACCATGCTGGCCTCCTTGATGAATAAGGATGGGGTCCTCATATCTGAGGGCCAAGGATTCATGACAAGGGAGTTTCTAAAGAGCCTGCGAAAGCCCTTTGGTGACTTTATGGAGCCCAAGTTCGAGTTTGCTGTGAAGTTCAACGCACTGGAATTAGATGACAGCGACTTAGCGATATTTATAGCTGTCATTATTCTCAGTGGAGGTAAGCTGCTGCTTGCGGTCTTCCGTGCAGGAGGGTGGGGTGGGGCTGGGATGGCTGAATGAATGTCAACTTGCCTTGGCGTGAGGCTTTGCGCCTTTTCTCTCTGTACTTACCGCACTTTGCACCCAGAGAGTGCCAGTGGGATAATGCCCTAGGAGTGTCGCTACCCATGAGACATACCGAGAAAGAATATCAATTGATTTCCTCTCTGACGGCTGTAGGTAACTCGGGTGCTTTTTCCTTTATTCTGAAAAAAATTTTTTTCTGGTCAAATCCAAACATGGAAGACAAATGCCCTCTTCTCCTTTTTTTTTTCCTCTTTATTTCTTTTTTCCTTGTCTTTTTCTGTACCTTTCCAGAAGGCCAGTCTATTCTTCATTTAAGTAATGCCATGTGTAACTTTGTGAGACGATGCTCACTTGCACAGAGAAAGCACCACTGTGTGTGGTCAGATTATGGTCCAGCCCCACCATCAGCGATGAATCACTTTCGCAGGTTCAGGGATCAAAGAGCACACGTCTACTGACCTCTGCCTCCTCTCCGGCGTGGAGTCCTCTGATGACTCCCCTGACCGTACCTCGGTGAGGTGGTTGGCTGTGACCAAGAATGCAGTCCGAACCAGAGAACACCCAGCAGAGAAGTACATTGAGTTATTTAGGCATTCATTGTACTTTTGGCCTTGCAAGGGCATGATCTAATTAACCAACTCCGAAAGCCAGGCTTTACACTACATGCTACTTTCATTGGCACCTCATGGGTTTCCAACTTGAGCAGAAGAAAGTTTTAGTGTCGTCTCTCTATATAAAAATTGTCTTTAGATAACCAATTTTCATTGCTGAGATGGACTTCAGGCAAAGCTTTTTGTGGGTGCAGAATACTCCCTGTGCGTGAAAACGGATGTGCAGGGGACAGTGGTCCTTTAGATGTAAGCTGTGTGGCTTAGACAGCATGTTGCAAAGAGCAAGGCCCACTCTGTACTCTTTTGTTGTCCAGTTGCTGGAGAGCGGAGTGCTTCTGAGATCAGATGCAGTGTGTCAGTAATGAGAGGGATAAGTAGCAAGTACTTACTGAGTCCTTACTGTGTGCAGGACATTTTCTAACCACTTCACACACATGCATTTAATGCTCACAACCCCAATGAGGTAAATACTCTTTTGCAAATGAGGAAACCAAAGCCCTGAAAGGTTCAGTAACTTGGCCAGAATCTCCCAGACAGCAAAGATGGAGTCAGGATGATGAACCAAGGTCATCCAGGTGGCTCCACGGTCTACACTGGCAGCCCACTTTATATGCCCAGGGTGCAAACACATTACAGCACAGTGCAGATTAACTCTGACACCACAAGCCCTTTGTCATGTGATGTTTAATAATAGCAAAACTATGCTATCCGACGTATTTTGATACCTACTTCTTCAGTTGACCCTTGAATCTCTGGAATCTGTGATTCATTCAACAAAGAATGAGATTCCAGTTTATGTTAGATCCATTGGGAGAAAAAGATTCAATTTTGAACACCCAGGTTAGAAAACAAGTTGGTATTGTTTAGCTAATATTTTTAAGGCCCATTTTATTTTTATTGAAATATAGAAATATAATTATTAACATGTGATCTATTTCTAAGACTCTTCCTAATTATACTATATATACCATGTTTATGGGCTTCCCCAAAGCTCAATGGTAAAGAATCTGCCTGCCGTGCAGGAGGCGCACGTTCAGTCCCTGGGTGGGAAAGAGCCGCTGGGGTAGGAAATGGCAGCCCACTCCAGTGTTCTTGCCTGGAGAATCCCATGGACAGAGGAGCCTGGCGGCTACAATCCATCGGGTCACAGAGTAGGACATGGTAACAACTGAGCACGTGCCATCTTTACATTCCTTTTTTCACCTAATTGTTTCTCATGTCATTAACACTCTTAATATTTTTCTTAATTTTAAAAATAAGATTAATACATGGTCATTTTTTGATTCAAAGAGTATAGAAAGGTGTAAGTGAAAAGTAAAGCTCTGTATCCTCAAAATAAAATAGGATTAACAAACGTCTGTTTCTCCTACCAAAACGTTTCTGTGCCTGTGCTGGCGCATATGTATGCTGCCGTTTAAAATTTGTTTTAATTGAAGTATAGCTGACCTACAACGTCGTGTTCATTTCTGCTGTACAGCGAAAAGATTCCGCTGCGTGTGTGTGTATATATTTATTCCTTTTTTACTCTTCTGCATCATGATTTGCCACAGGATATTGACCATGGTTCCCTGTGCTATAGAGTAGGACCTGCTGTCTGTCCATTCTTTAGGTAATACCTTATGTCTGCCAACTCCAGCCTCCCACTCCATCCCTCCCCCATCTCCTGTCTTTCTTGGCAACCCGAAGTCTATTATCTATATCTGTGAGTCTCTCTCTGTTTCACAGACAGTTTCATTTGTGTCATGTTTTAGATTTCATGTGTAAGTGACATCATACGGTATTCGTCCTTCTGATTCTCTTCTCTTAGTATGATGATCTCTTGTTGTAGCGGTGTTGCCGCAAATGGCATTGTTTCACTCTTTTTTGTGACTAATAATTCCATGGTAAATATGAACCGCAGCTTCTCTATCTGCTCATCTGTTGATTGGACATTTAGGTCGTTTCCAAGTCTTGGCTGTTGGGAGTAGTGCTGCTGTGAGCATAGGGGTGCACGTATCTTTTTGAATTAGAGTTTTATCTGGATATATGCCCAGAAGTGGGATTGCTGAATCATGTGGCAACTCTATTTTTAGTTTTTTGAGGAACCCACACTGTTTTCCATAGCAGCTGCACCAACTTACACTCTCACCAACAGTGCAGGGGGTCTCCCTGTTCTCTGCACCCTCTTCAGTACTTGTTACTTGCAGACTTTTGATGATGGCCATTCTGACTACTCTGAGGTAGTACCTCATTGTGGTTTTGATTTGCATTTCTCTAATGTATGCTATCATTTTTAATGACTGTAACATATTTCATTTCATAAAAGAACATTACATGCTAAATTATCTACCTATTATGTATAGGTTGCTTTATATTATAAGAGCAAATTATGGCTGATTTATGTTATAGAAAATTATGGAAAACGTGTTCTAAATTCTACTGCAGTGATTCGTATGTGTAAATTTCTGTTAACATTTCACATTATTTTCTCACTCTATAAATTACAAGAAGTGAAATTGCTGAGTAGATGGCCATGAACATTTTTAAATCTTTTGTTTCATTGTTGCCAGATTGTTTTTCCATAAAGTTTGTGCCCGTTTATGTTCATTCCTACCACAGATATTAAGGGAGGCGTTTGAAATAAGCCATTTCAACATGCTTGGTTTCTATCCAGGAAAGGTTTAGGCAAGAAATAATCATGGTAATTCAGGGCTTTTTGAACCTGAGCAATGTTGTTTTATGGGCACATGAGAGGACAGTATAATTTCATCTAGAAAAAATGCCATATGCTCCCCATGACACACAAACTAGATTATTTTTTAAATCATTTATTCAGTTAGGCCTTTAAAATGTGTATGAATTGGCCAAAAATAGCTCTGAGAATAACTTGTTTTAATTTAATAAATACTGCAGACTTTGGCTTTCAGTTATGAAAATTAAAAATGGTATCATTTAAATGTCGGTGCCATATAAACGAGTTCCTTTGAGCGTTCCCCAGACTGTCTTCACAATAGCCAGTTTCCAGAGTTCATTGGATCCTCACAGTAATGAAAAGAAATCTGAAAGTAGCTGCCAGTCATAGAATCTTAAAATCATATATATGGAGTTATAATGAGAAGAAAATCCTGTGAATCATTTGAGTCTTCCTTTAAAAAAAAAAAAGAAAAATGTACCATTGGCCCATTGGCAAGTTCCCATATCGCAAAAGGGAAATCCTTCTCTTCCCTGAGCAAAGTTTGATTTTGTCAATGAAGCCAGCCTCTGGGCACTAGGTAAGAATGGATAAACTGGACCCCATGTTTGCTCAACACCCAGAAACTTGATTCCCTCCTTTAGTCAGAAGCTGGTGGGTAGAGGCCAGAGAAAGAGCTGCTCTGGTCTTTCTGGATCCAAAGACTGGATCCCAATGAGAGATGAGCTTCCTGGTCATCTGTAGATGGTGAAACCACCATCCCAGACAGTGGGTTGTTTGAGTACACCATGTAATTTCTTGTACAACATATAATTTCTCAGCTCCCATCCTGGGTTTTCCAAGGGAAAATGTTCATGTAAGCAAAGAGGCTTTGGCAAATTTCTGATCCTACCTGTTCTTAACAAGAGGGGTTATTTTCTCCTCTGTGGTTTGTTCTGAAGTCTGCAGATAGCTTCAGGGACTTGAGAGAGGAGTGTTATGGGCAGGGAACCTGGTGACCTCCTTCTAAGCTGCCCTTAAGAGTCACTCACAGAAGAGCTTCATCCCAGTCAAGGTTATGACCCTAGACCAAAGGGGAGATGGGCATTATGTAAGAGTAGGGTGGTGAGGAATTGGGGAGGTAAAGGGTGGGGGATTCCCCAGAGGACCCAAAGGGGGTTTTTGGATGAAAGTACCTGATTTTGACCCAACTAAGTATTTGCTAGGGAAACTGGAGTTGCAGTAGTAAAGATCACGGTCACTCGGCTTCAACCCTAGAAACTGCTGATGCCGTTAGATTTGGTGCTTAGATTGGCCTGGTGTTCAGCATCTCTACTATGTATGAACCTCTCAGACCAAGCTCGCTGAGAGAGATGACCTAGTTCTCAGAATTTCCCCCTCTCTCCCTCCTTCTCCTTCGAGCTTCAAGCAAGAAGAACGAGACTAAAAAGAACCACGTTCCCCTAGCCAAAGGACAGCACTTTGTCCCTTACTTTCTCTCACTAGGTCCCGACAGTTCTCCTATATCTTTATTCTTATTCCATAGAGAGAGAAGAGAGTCAGAGATGAAAGGGTTGTGTCTAAGAACTGACAACTCGTGAGCAGTGAAACTAGAAGGGAAACCCAGGTATCCTGACTGTCACCTCCCCGAGTTCCTCCTGCCACTTGACTGGCAGATGTAGTCAACTCCCTCATTGGGTCAGTGGCCCCAACCTGTGTTCCCATCACTATTCTGGAGCCCTGGGCCCAGAGTCCAGAAGCAAGGCTTCCTTGGGAGTCATGATAAGGGAAGAGAAGGAGCAAGAAGCCCTTGCTCCCTCTCGTCTCACTGCCTGGATGGGTGGCGTCAAGAGTAATAAAACTGCCTCCATCAAGGGCATGTTTGCAGCTGGCGCCACAGCATCATGCCAGCCACACCAGCAAACTCCCCAAAACCTACCAGCAGCCAAGGCCAAGTGGAAAGCTCAGTAAAGCTGACAAGCCCCAGGACACTCCACTGGACACTTTGCCCCCCTCGGGCGTTTGCTGTTTGGTGGAGAAAAAGCATAGGAGGGTTCCAGCTGGAACTCGGCAACAGGAAAAAGCTCTTTCTGTTAATTCAAAACAGTTTGGAATCCATCACAGTTCTTCCCAAACTTCCACTGATATGGGGGAGGAAATTCACTGGATTTTACAATATACTTCTCGAGGCAGATTGTCATCACCATCCTAATGACAGAGAAGCTGTAAATATTGGTGCAGGAGCCACAGATGGCAAGTCACCCGGCCTCCCCATTTACCCGCTTGGGTCTGGCTCGGTTATGCAAACCTCCTATATAGCGGCTCCTCCTGTTTCCAGCCATTCCAGTCATGTTCTTTCTCCATGAAGCAGTTTTGGACAGCTGCTCTTGGAGTGAGTATGTGCTTTTCCCCTGTAGAGTGGGCAGAGAGTGTAGGCTACTAGGGAGAATTCTGCATAGCTATACATCTATAGGAGAAGGAAGAATTGATATTCTGTGACACCTAGACCACTCAGGTCAGTACGCTAGGGCTGTTTGTATCCTTGGTCATGACTTACATGTGTATAGATATATACTTTAAAAATAATTATTTATTTATGGCTGCACCTCGGGGCATGCAGGATCTTAGTTCTCCAACCAGGGATCAAAACCATGCCCCCCTACACTGAAAGGGCAGAGTCTTAACCGCTGGACCGCCAGAGACACCCCATAGTTATGATATCTACATTTTAGTTTGTTGGAATTAGAATCAGAGCACAGAACCCGGCCTAGAATAAGTACTTAATAAATGCTTATTGAGTGAACAGTGATCAAATATTACTAATAAAAAGAGCTGCCATCTATTGACCACTGTGAGCCAGAATAGATGGTAAGCACTTTACCTACATGCTGAATCTTTAATTTTCTGCACAATTCTAGAAAAATCTCTCACTTATCCCCATTTTACAGATGGAAAAAACAGTTTAGAATTGCTGTAGATTAAGCAATTTGCCCCACGGTC
The DNA here is from genome assembly GCA_935064755.1 of Tragelaphus eurycerus. NCBI lineage: Eukaryota > Metazoa > Chordata > Mammalia > Artiodactyla > Bovidae > Tragelaphus > Tragelaphus eurycerus. Next base: position 75,009,722 of record CAKXYN010000001.1, on the reverse strand, counting down.
ACAGAGCTCCTAATCAGTGAGGCCAAGGTCAGACACACCCTGACCTTCCAACAGATCAGATCAGATCAGTCGCTCAGTCGTGTCCGACTCTTTGCGACCCCATGAATTGCAGCACGCCAGGCTTCCCTGTCCATCACCAACTCCCGCAGTTCACTCAGACTCAGGTCCATCGAGTCAGTGATGCCATCCAGACATCTCATCCTCTGTCGTCCCCTTCTCCTCCTGCCCCCAATCCCTCCCAGCATCAGAGTCCGCCAATGAGTCAACTCTTCGCACGAGGTAGCCAAAGTACTGGAGTTTCAGCTTTAGCATCATTCCTTCCAAAGAAATCCCAGGGCTGATCTCCTTCAGAATGGACTTGGATCTCCTGCAGTCCGGGACTCCCCCCCCGCGCTCCCCGGCCGCCTTCCGCCCCTCTCCTCCCTCCCGGCCTGCCGGCGGTGGCTGGCGCTCCGCGGGTTGGATCTCCTTGCAGTCCAAGGGACTCTCAAGAGTCTTCTCCAACACCACAGTTCAAAAGCATCAATTCCTCGGTGCTCAGCCTTCTTCACAGCCCAACTCTCACATCCATAAGACATGACCACAGGAAAAACCATAGCCTTGATTAGACGGACCTTTGTTGGTAAAGTAATGTCTCTGCTTTTGAACATGCTATCTAGGTTGGTCATAACTTTCCTTCCAAGGAGTAAGCGTCTTTTAATTTCATGGCTGCAGTCACCATCTGCAGTGATTTTGGAGCCCAGAAAAATAAATTCTGACACTGTTTCCACTCTTTTCCCATCTATTTCCCATGAAGTAATGGGACCAGATACCATGATCTTCGTTTTCTGAATGTTGAGCTTTAAGCCAACTTTTTCACTCTCCACTTTCACTTTCATCAAGAGGCTTTTTAGTTCCTCTTCTCTTTCTGCCATAAGGGTGGTGTCATCTGCATATCTGAGGTTATTGATATTTCTCCCAGAAATCTTGATTCCAACTTGTGTTTGTTCCAGTCCAGCGTTTCTCATGATGTACTCTGCATATAAGTTAAATAAACAGGGTGACAATATACAGCCTTGACAAACTCCTTTTCCTATTTGGAACCAGTCTGTTGTTCCATGACCAGTTCTAACTGTTGCTTCCTGACCTGCATACAAATTTCTCAAGAGGCAGACCAGGTGGTTTGGACCTTCCAACAGATGCCCTTAACTGCCACTGCCTTGTGTGTGTTGAGATGTGGAACCATCCCAGTTACTTACCTTGGTCTTGGAGTTCTTTGGCAGAAATTACCATTTCCCTGTTACCTTCAAGTATTTCAATCAAGAATTTCCAGGTACAGTTCAAACATCACTTCCTACTATCCAGACCCTTCTCCAGACATCATTTGTTCCCAACTGCCTTACAAAATTATATCCCAGGTTTGAGGACTGCTCTGGGAAGGGGTGGACCCCCGTGTTAACCCCGAGACCGGTGCTGGTTCTTCCGTTTGTTCAGGTAGCACAGCATCCCCGTTTGCAGAGCTCCCTGCAAAAACTGACCAAGTAAATACGTCCCAGTGTGGTCAGATGGCATCTTACAGCAGGCTCTGATAGAGACGAGTGGTTGCAAGGAAGTTTGTGAGAGATGTAAAACTGTTAAAATACATGTTAGTAACTTAATGTCTTCCTGACCATCCAGATGTCTACTCTTCCCATTCCTTGTATAGTGAGCACCCCTCTCCAGAGGACCACGGACCCACGGGTCCAGGGTGGGAGGGCCTCTGGGCTTGTGAGTGTGAGCTCTCCTCCACACCCCTAACAGCCCTCCAGAACCTTGTGGATATTGACAGCTTGTGTATAATCCTTTCATTTTAACTGCAGAACTGTTGTTTCTGCAAGTTAGAATGAACTGCCCCCTTTCTTCTAAAATATAAGACAAGAGGGCAGGTGCCTGAGTGAGCCTGTGCTGTTCTTGAGGAAACCCCCAGGGGTGGGGGGAGACCCTAATTCTCCACAATCCAATGGTCCCCATTTGTCTGCTGGCATCATCCTTACTAGTTAACTGGGAGGAGACAAAACCAAAAATAGTTTAAAACTGAGATATTATGAATACTGTGAAGAACAGTAGGACAGATTTCTTCCATTCTGCTATGACAGGTAAATATTTATCTGCTTTATCCATATGAGACATAGGCTGGTGCCTAAGGGCAAAAGTTGGTTTTTTCTAACTGTTCTCTGTAATGTTGAGAAAAAACACAGACATCTGATTTCTCATGTGACTGAACCTTGAGCTGGACAGTGGAAGAGTGTTGATTACATGATTCATATTGCCTGTCTGGGCCATGGTTGTGTCAGAGAGTAATTGCTTTCATTTATTAATTGGAAAATATCGACTGGGCACCTGCCCTGTGTCCACATAGCATGTGACACTGCTCCCTTCTCCGGGTATTCTGGTCTCCGCATTGTGCTGCCGTGACCAGCAGGCAGACCCTGTCAGGTGGCCGAGATGGCTTTGAATGATGACTCAGTGTGGGTTATCTAGAAATGTCCCATAGAGGGCTTGGTTTCGACAGAGGGAGGTATATTTATATAAGTTCTCAACTGGCACCCAAATTCTAAAAACCAGAGACCTCAGGGTTGGGGTGAGCAGGGAGAAGAACATACTAGAATCATCTGAGGAACTTAAACCATACACACACACACACACACTCACAGACACACTCACACACACACTCTCTCACACTCACACACACACACACACAGAGGCTTTTGTCATTTGTAATAGAACACTGAAGCATCTTTATCTGTGACTGCTTCAGAAATAAAATCCCCTCCCAACCCCAGGCCCCATAGGCTGGGATCATTCTTCGTGGCCCTTGACCTCAGAGACAGACAGGGGCTTGAAAGCCAAACTGCTGAGTCATTCCTGTCCCCACACCGACATCTTGGAAGAGGCTCAGTCAGCCAGTCAGTGGGCCACTTTGGGGAGCACTTTATCATTTGGGGTTCTCACAATGTGTGGTTAAACTCTGGGTGACCCCAGGCAGCCTTCCAGACTGGCACAAGCTAGCCACGACACTCAGACAGATCCTCTTCGAGTGAGGAAGAGTGAAACTGGTACCGGCTCCAGAGGCCAGCACAGGTGGCGAGGGGAGAGAGGCTGCCTGGGGTCCCACCCGCCACCCCCCAATCTGTGGACCAGGAGAGGCGGGAGGGGCGGTGGGAGGCTGTGGACTCCCCAAACCCCCTCACTCTACCACTTACTAAATGTGTGATTGCACACATTTACCTGCCAGAGCCTCAAATTTCTTATCAGTTCCCTAAGTAAATAACATTATGTGAAGCCTCTGGCATGATGCCTGGGACATGGTTGGCACACATAAATGCTCCTTTTCCCTCTTCCCTTGTGCGATATAATTTAAAGTAGCTCCATGTGATCCTGCCAGTCAGATCGCTTGAAATTTCACTAATAGTCCTTCTTAAAATCACTTAGTACCATATAAATACTCCTAGGGAGATATCAGCTAATCTCTTTATCAGCTATCACTTTAAGGGGATTAGCTATGGATTGAGAACAAAACCCCAAGGGAGAAAGATACTGGGGAGAATGAGTGAGGGGAAAACTCTGGGCCCTGCTGGCCCCTGAAGGAGGTACGGACCAAGCAGGAGTATGTGTGTGTGGTGACGGGGGCCGGGGGGGTGGAGGTTGCAGAATGCTGTAAAGTCTGGGAGGACATTACATGGTGAGAGGTCATACTTAGCAGTTGGAGCTCACACCTGTTTTGAGATCACAGGTTCTTCTCAAAGATGTTGGCAAGGACAATGTGGGGGAGGAAGGGAGAGGTGCAGAGAGCTAATTCTTGGCCACCTTCTATTTTGTTGACTCCCTTTGGTTTGCTCTTAGCACTTCTAGAGGTTGAGGAAGCAAGGAAGAGTCACTCGATTTGGAGTGTGAATGTGTCAGGCTTGATGGAGAAGAAGAAACCATTCTCCATCTTTGCACTCCAGCCTGGTTCCTCTGCCCCCGCTTCCTGGTTGGAGCTGGGGTGGGACACAGAAGGGGCAGAAATTGACCTGCATCCCTGGGTTTGAAGGGAGTCAGTAGCTTCCCTGGTCCAGACTCAAAGAAGGAGAGCAAACCCCAAGGCTGAGTTTCACTTGAGTGACCTTGAATGTCCAGAACAAAGGGACCTGAACACCCCGTGAAAGGAGTTAGAAAAAGACAGGACTTCCCAAGGGCAGGATTGAAGTCTCCAGTCCCATTTCCATTCTGAAAGAGCTGGAGATAAAACAGGACCCACACTCCCTTCACTGCAGGTACCCTCAAGAGATGAAAGAGCTGTGAACACAACAGAGGGGGAAGCCCCGCCCACCTTGTTACCAGATGCCTTTGTGTCCTGGGCTGTAGTCAGGGAGGTGGCTTTTGGAGGCAGCATTCAAGCATTTTGAGATGAGGGGACTTGATGTGCAATTGCTACTTAAAGGACAGGTGAAAGAAGGTAGGAGCTGGGTGTGCTTTCGTGGGGGTGGTCTTCCCACCCTCCATCCTAGCCAAGTCACATGTGTCATTGCTACGTCCTTGGTGGTTATCATTTGGACACAGAGAAAGCATTCTTGAACTGCTGTCCAACAAGGATGTGTTAGACCATGAGCCCCTTCAGAGGGAAAGAGTCTTCCAGCAACATGTGCCTTCACAGCTGACACACTTGCCCCAGATGGCCTGTGTCTGCTCCGTTGTTCCCTTTCCCCGATAGCAGTGACTGACCACGTCTCTCCCCACATCATCCACTGCTCACACTTCTGATCACCGTAGGCTGGCCTTGCTAGGATTCCTGCCACTGCATCCCCTGCAAGGGTGTGGTCCCAGGAGTGGAAAAAGAAAAGCATCTAGAAGGCAGGATGAGGAACGGAGCAGTTAAGGGAGAAAGAATAGGAGAGGTACAGAGAAGACCCAGGGTCAGCAGAGAAATGAGAGGAGCAGAAAGGTAAGAAGAAAAGAGGCATGTTGGACTGTTCCGTCATACAAAACAGCTGGAAATGGCTTTCACCGTGTCAGATGCTGCGCCAGGCACCTCTCATCTCGGGACTTGTTTTATCCTCTCGTCCACACTGTGCACTGGATTACTGTCAGGTCTCCCATCTTCTAAATGAGGAAACCGAGGTACAGAGAGGTTTGGGAACTTGCCCACGGTTACCCAGCAAGTAAGCTTTGAGGTTGAGATTCCAGATGCTTCTGGAATCAGTGGTGTTTGCTCTTGGCTTCCCCTCACCTGGAAGTTTTTAGGAACGACAGTCACACCCCAGGCCAAGTCAGTCAGAGTCTCTAAGGAGGGGAGCCAGGCATTCGTTTGCGTGTTTTTAATTTCCCCAGATAATTGCAGTATAGAGGCAAAGTCAAGAATCACTGCACTCAATCAACCCCAGTTCAAATTTAAATATGAAAAGAACACATGTGAAAATTCTCTTAGGTTTGGTTTTTTTCTCTTAAAGGTAGGATGGTGGGAGAGAGTTGCTACAGGTCATGCCAAAGTTTGCCAGAGACAGACCTGGATGAATGCAGAGGTTTGCCTGGTGGCCCCCATGATTCTGATGGTTAGGTCAGGAAAGGACGGCAGAACCCCAAGACCATCTGTAAGGAAGAAGTGAATGTGGGCACCTGGCCTTCTTTGTTTCATAATTGTTCTGAAACAGTCTTGCTTACATGCATTCAGCTACAAGAATGAGAACTTGCCCCAAACTCCCAATGTGTGTCTGTATTAGGAACCCTTATCTCATGCTCCCAAATTTCTGCTCTACCAGTAACAGCTCAGAAACCACCCCATTTCCCAGCTGCATAGATGCCACCCCACCCCCACACTCCAGACACTATCCCTATGGGAACTGCCTGTACCTGAACAAACACAGAGACCAGCACTCTGTTATAAAGCTCCTTTACCTGACTCCTTCTCACCATGACCTTAAGGAAAGAAACACCACTGTTGTCTTAAAGATTAAGGCAAACCCAGAAAGATAAGATGATTTGTCCACAGTCACATGGAGCCAAGTGGAGGACAAGTCTTTCGGTTTCCAAAATCAAGTCTTCAGTTTCCAAAACCACTGCTGTTTAAAAAAAAAAACAAAAAAAACTTTTTATTTTGTATTGGGGTATAGCCTATTAACAGTGTTGTGATGGTTTCAGGTGTACAGCAAAGGGACTCAGGCATACATGTACACGTGTCCGTTCTCCCCCAAGCTCCCCTCCCGTCCAGGCTGCCACATGACATTGAGCAGAGCTCTGTGCGCTGTATATACAGTAGGTACTTGCTGGTTATCCATTTTAAATATAGCATCCACTGCTCTTTTTTAACACACCTGTGTACTTAGGAAGCAGTGGAATAAAGGAAATTGGAGAGGAAGAGGAAGTGAAATGCCAAGTGTGAGCTCCCTAAGGAGCTCCCTTCACTTTCACCCGAGCTCAGTTCTTTCATTGCCTTTGGATCAATTTACCACTCCCCAGCTATCAAGACTTCTTTTTCCTAAATGTACTGGGTACAATCCTTTTCCAATTTGTCTCCATCAGAAAGCCAATAGAAAAGAACTGGGAATGTCATAACAGCAGCAATTAGAAAAGAAACAAAGCCATCCACTTTGGTTTTTCTGCACCTTCTTCAGGAGACACCGCCATGGCCATCTGGTCCTCTAACTAAGACGTCTCCTGAGAAAATGTGGGGTAGGGAGATGCCTGGCCCAGGTGGGCAGAGAATTTGAATCTGCTTCCGATAAGCTCTTAACAGAACCAGATCTGGATAAGATGGGAGCTTTGTAGATTTGCCCGCAATCAACAGTGTTCTGTAATCAATTCCAGCGCTGTGTGATGGGGACCGGAAAGCTTTCTTTCCCAATTCTTTGCAGCCTGGGGAGTAAGGAACCAGTAATTGACTCCAGCTTTCTTGAAGGTTGGGTCCTGGAGTCTGAGTCAGCACGCACTTTGCCAAAAGGGCTTTCTAGGCAATCTAGGGCTAACGAAGTGGGGTCCCTTGACCTTGATCCTCTTCCAGACCCCAACTCTAACCTTCAGCAAGGTGAAGGGAGAGGACCTCAGAAGGTTTCTAAGAATGATACCTGAGCAGGCCCTGAGCTGAGGGGAAGGGGGAGGGAAGAGAAAGGGATCCAGGACAGCTGGGTCTGTAGACAGGTTCCTGTGGCACTTTTGTGCTGCCCAACTTAGCTCAGTAGGGGTTCAGGTATGAGTGGAAGGAGACTGGAAGCAAAAAGAAGCAAGGGGAGCAGAGAAGGCCTTGGAGCCGACTGGAGAGTAGGGGGTGAGGGCAAGCCTGCCACATCCCTTTTGCTCTTGACCCTAGGGAGTGCTGAAGACCAAAGGAAGCTTTTCTAGCTTTCCAAGGCAATGGCACCCCACCCCAGTACTTTTGCCTGGAAAATCCCATGGACGGAGGATCCTGGTAGGCTCCAGTCCATGGGGTCGCTAAGAGTCGGACACGACTGAGCGACTTCACTTTCACTTTTCATTTTCATGCATTGGGGAAGGAAATGGCAACCCACTCCAGTGTTCTTGCCTGGAGAATCCCAGGGATGCGGGAGCCTGGTGGGCTTCCGTCTATGGGGTTGCACAGAGTCGGACACGACTGAAGCGACTTAGCAGCAGCAGCAGCTAAGTTTAATGTGTGAGCCTGTTAATGTGCTTTTCTACTTGGATTTTGAGTAGAAAATTCCCCTGTTTTGTTATGTGAATCTTGTAAAGTGAATTACAAATAAGAAGAAAGCTTAGAACTTAGGGTCTTAGAGATCCCCTCTCTAGTCCATTCCTTTTCGTTTACAGAGGAGAACATCGAGGCGCAGTGAAGTTCATCAGCCTGCCCAGGGTCACAGAGCCGGTTAGTGAGAGTTGCTAGAAGCAGAGCACACCCACTTTTTCCCCCTCCTGCACTCTGTCTTTGCCTTGACTGAGGCCCAGTAAGGGCGACAGTGGGGCACATCAGTAAATGATCTAACTCGCCACTAGAGAAAACATAAATCAGTGGCCACAAAATTTCAGCCAGACTTCATCTGTCACATCATAAAAAAAAAAAAAAAAACTTGCCAGGGAGAGGCTTGAAAATCCAAACCAGATCCTTCTCCCCTCATAGAGGCAACAGTTCCACTGCACTGCGCGGCGGCCAAGTGTTTCCAGCAAGCCCCGTCAGCTGCGTTTGCGGCTTTAGCTTGTTTGAACTGTCATGATAAATGAAACCTGGTAGACTAACATCATCTTCTCTGCAGAAGTTCTGACCCCATGGATGCTGCTCTGGAGGAAGGGGAGAGGGGCTAAGCAGTCAGGGTGCCCGTGAGTAGAGGGCTCTGCATTAAGAGTGTGGGGTCCCAGCCCACGGAGGAGCCACCCTGACACTTGCACACAGAGCGCTGCCACTTGCGACGCACAAGCGTGTGCTCTCCAGGCCTTCAAAATCTGGCACATCTGTTCCGGGTGGAGGATTGGCAGCCATTGAACCAAAGGCACCCATCCAGGATCTGCTCTTCCTTGCAGTGTCAGGGGGTTTCGTTATTGCATAGCAACTGTGAGAAAGGATGGCTCCTCCAGGGCCGTGAGTCTCTAGGCAGGACTGAGTCATCTGTTTCATTCTCAGAATCAGAGGTTCTTGTTGATGGTTCCAGAATTAAGTGCTAAAATTAAAAAAAAAAAAAAAAAATTACTCCACTCAATGGGATATGTTAGAGAAGTTAAGGGGAAAAAAAAAAAAACAAAACTACAGGTAACTTTCTGTCTGTAATTTAAAAAAAAAAAAACAAAACACCTAAGAGCATGTTTAAAGTTGTGAAAATCCCACCTGAGACCATTCTCACATTGCTCTCCTGTGTCTTACCTCGATGGATAAAGGTTACTCGAGTTTATTTGATACAGGAAAACCCTGTTTCCAAGAGACTTCTTCATCGTGTATCAATCCTTCCTTTAGGCTTGTTCACCAACCAGAAGAATTGTAGTTTTCAACCCAGGACTCTTAGCCAGAACAGCCTGCTCACTCATTAACTCAGTCAACGGAGTGCTTCCTGTGTTTCCACTGGAGCCTCAGAGATGATCAAGACATAGTCTCTGCCCTCTGATCGCTCATGGCCAAGTAGGGGAGATAAACAAAAAAACATGTACCTATAATTCAACATACTGCAAGTTAAGAGGATAGTGTTTGGAATCAGATTCAAATTTCAGCTCTGCTGTGTACTCTCAAGTGGCAGTTCTTGGGCAGGATTGCTCTCCTTTCTCTAATTAAATCTCCATTTTCCCCTCCTTGAAGCATTGACCTCATGGAGTTACGTGGAGATTAAATGATGTGTTGTATACAAAGCCCTTTGTACAATTTTTGAGAAATGATAGCCACTCGGTAAATGTAATCTCCTAGGATAGTAGCAGTTGAGGTTTTTTTGTAGGCACTACACAGGCCAGAGAAAGGGGATTGGAAGAACAGGGGAGAGGAAGGGATGATCTCCAGAAAGGCTTCAGGACATAGGGACACAGGCAGGGTTTTGAAGAGTAAGTTTAAGTCAGTAGGATGATTAGAGGGAATGTGAGACTGCTCCCAGCAGGAGGAACAGAACTGCCTAAGCACAGAGTTACGACAGAACATAGGGTACTTTTAGGACTCGGTTTAGAAAGAGCTTACTGTGGCTGAAGCAAAGGAACAGTGATAAATGGAGGCAAGATGATGAGGGACATTAAAAGGGAAGTAAAAACTCTCATACAGTGCTTTAGTTTACAGGGAAGGGGAGAAGAGTTAAAAAGCAAAAAGAAGGTGAGTGGCCTTCAAGAGCTAAAATTTGAATCAATATAAAATATCAAGTGAGTATCTTAAATGCCATACATTGTCTCTGCACCCCTCTGCTGAGTTTCAGTGAGAGAATCTTATATTCTCACCACAATGCAACAAACTCAGAAATTAGAAAAAACAGAAACACTCAGCCTTTCCACTTGGAAATCTAAAAACATGTCTTTAAGTCAAGTGAAAGTCGCTCAGTCGTGTCCAGCTCTTTGCAACCCCATGAACTATACAGTCCGTGGAATTCTCCAGGCCAGAATCCTGGAGTGGGTAGCCATTCCCTCTTTGAGGGGATCTTCCCAACCCAGGGATTGAAGCCAGGTCTTCCACATTGCAGGCAGATTCTTCACCAGCTGAACACCAGGGAAGCCCATCTCTAAATAACTCTTAGATTAAAAGTGAAATCAAAATAGTAAAACAGACTATTTAGAAAAGAACTGGAGAGGATGATTTACCAAATCCTGAGGGGTGAAACTTTTTACCCCATAGGTTTTCACTCAGAGGAAATTTTAGAGCTTTAAACTCATCTATCAGAAAAAAACAAGAAATACTGAAACTGAATGAATTAACCATTCAACCCAAGAAATGAGAAAAAGAAGGAAAAAAATAAACCTAAAGAAAGTTAAAAGAATGAACTAGCTAAATTGAAAACAAAACACAGTTTTCAAAAACAGAGTTGATCAGTAAAACCAAAAGTTGTGATTTTTTAAAAAGCATAAAATAGATGTGGAACATGTGGAGCTTTTCAGTCGTGTCCAACTCTTTGTGACCCCATGGACTGTAGCCTACCAGGCTTCTCAGTTCATGGGATTTTCCAGGCAAGAGTACTGGAGTGGGTTGCCATTCCCTTCTCCAGGGGATCTTCCTGACCCAGGGATTGAACCTGGGTCTCCTGCATTGTAGGCAGATGCTTTACCCTTTGAGCCACCAGGGAAACCCCATAAAATAGATAAGCCTTTGGCAAATAAAACTTTTAAATGAGAGGATACACAAAAAGCATTCAATTAAAGGAGATATAAATAATAGAGATTCAGATTTTAAGAGAACATTATGTACAACTTTATTCCGATGTAAATTACTAAAATTTTCCTTTATAAGTAGTAGAAAGCCTGAATAAAGTAAAAGCTATAGGAGGAAAGTTAAAGATAGTCACAGATTTACCACCAGCCTCAGATGGTTCTGCAAATGAATTCCAAGAAACCATCAAGGAATAGATAATCACTACATAGAAATAGAAGGAAAATGTCTCAACTCCATCTGTAAGGCTAGTTAATATTTATTACCAATAGACAAGGGATGACTCACAGAAAAGAAGGCTCTGGACCAACCTCACAAATTTCAAAGCCCTAAAGTAAAATATTAGCAAATGAATGTAAGAGTATAAGCAAATCTATGAATGTAATTCGTGAGAAGGCGATGGCACCCCACTCCAGTACTCTTGCCGGAAAATCCCATGGATGGAGGAGCCTGGTGGGCTGCGGTCCATGGGGTCGCAAAGAGTTGGACACGACTGAGCGACTTCACTTTCCCTTTTCACTTTCATGCATTGGAGAAGGAAATGGCAACCCACTTCAGGGTTCTTGCCTGAAGAATCCCAGGGACAGAGGAGCCTGGTGGGCTGCTGTCTGTGGGGTCACACACAGTCTGACACGACTAAAGTGATGCAGCAGCAGCAACATGAATGTAATTCACTACACTAGATTAATAGAAAACCATGTGCTCATCACTGTAGATAGAAAAACTTACAAACATTTGATGAAATGCAATAAAATTCCTGATTAAAACACTTTAAAACTTTGGGGGAGCCAGGAGAAAAACCTACCTGCCATAATCTAGTAAACATTATGCTTGTGATAAGCCATTAGAAACATTTCCCTCAATGTTAGGAATAAAATAAGAATGCCTCCACACACTACTATTATTTAATACCATTTTAGAGGTATTATCCAGTGCAGTATGACAAGAAAAAAAAATGAACAAACACTGGAAAAGAAGAGATAAATTTAAACTACGATTATTTGCAGATGTAATTGTCCAAAGTTTTCTAAAAATCCATGATAAAAACTATTTGAATCCACAAGAGTGAAATTGGAATAGATTCTATATAACAAAATCAATAATTTTTTTCTAAACATCAGCAGGGATACATTAGAAAATGTGATGAAGAAGAAGTATAGAATTCAAGAAAGCAAAGAATACTAGAACGTATTCAAGGATAAATCTAAAAAGATCTATGTGAAGCAAAAACATTAAGAACTTAAAAGTAATTTAAACTCACCATTTAAAAGTTCAAATAAGGAAAATATAAAGAAGAAAGTGAAAATTACCTGCAACCTCTCTAGTCAGAAGAAGCCTATTTTAAAATTTGATCTGTCCTTCCAAAGTGTAACAGTATTTGAAAATAATGTCTCTTTGAAAATGCATGTGCTATATTAAGCAAAAAGAAGACAAAAGTTCGTTTTCAAAGTGTGTTTAAACTTGTGATGAGAAAGTAAGTAGAGGTGATAAAACATAGACTCGTCAGGAAGAAACAGAAATTGAAAATGAGATTTCTGAATGAGTAGAAACATGCCAGCAGAAAAGTCCCCAGTCTGGGGAGATGATCGCTTTGCCACTGCATTCTGTCAACTGGTCACACAGCTTTAGTCTTGACCAGGCAGAGAATGGCCCTGGAAAAGAGCTCTGATAGTCTTGGCTTGCATTCCATTCTCCTTGTATGCAATTCTTGCCTGCTATCTGCTTACCTTCTCTCCAACACGCTATTTTAGAACCAAAGGAAAACCAATAAAATGTGAGTCATTGGCTGAATATGCCTCAGATGTAGGACCAGAGAATTTTGTAACTCAACCTCCTGTTCTGTCTTCCGTTTCTGCTCTCCCAGACCGCCCAGGTTTGCTGAATGTGAAGCCCATTGAGGACATACAGGACAACCTGCTGCAAGCCTTGGAGCTGCAGCTCAAGCTGAACCACCCCGAGTCCTCCCAGCTCTTTGCCAAGCTGCTCCAGAAAATGACAGACCTCAGACAGATTGTGACAGAACACGTGCAGCTGTTGCAAGTCATAAAGAAAACAGAGACGGACATGAGTGTCCACCCACTCCTACAGGAAATCTACAAGGACTTGTATTAGCAGAGAAGTCCGAGTTCACTGACAACATCTTCCTTCTCCCAATTGCACTATTATTTTGAGGGAAAAATCTGACACCTAAAAAAATTACTGTGAAAAAGCATTTGAAAAAAAAAAAAAAAAGGTTTTAGAATAATAGATCTATTTTATGCGTATTGTTTATAAAGATACATTTACAATTTACTTTTAATATTAAAAATTACCACATCGTGAAATTACTGGTCGTGTTTGAAGACTGAGTCTGTTGTGTTCCCCACCCCATTCTCGAGGATTTTTTTCCCTTTCATTTCCCTTCCCTCCCTTCCCTCCTTTTCCATCTTTATTTTTCATTTTCCTTTCTTTCTTAAATACGTGAAACAATGTAAATGGGATTGCTGATCAATTTTCATTCTAAGTCAAATCATATTTTACTCAATTTACAACTTTTCTGAACCTTCTGTCTGGTTTAAAAAATTACAGCTAAGAATGGAACTCCAGGACCAAAAACCGTTCAGAGCATGTGTTTCTTAACCTGGATATACTCATGTGAGGCGTATCCTTAGGCCTACCAGGAATTCAGTCTTCTTCCTTAATCTCAACCAAGATTTCCACTCACCAGCAGCAGCCCTCTAACAGAATACCAAGGCATATGCAAATACCCCAGTGGCAAGTATTCACGGCTAGACGCTGTGGTAACACAGAAGTGTTATAAGACCTGGTACCTGCCAAAAGAACTTAACCATTGAATTGAGAAGGGATGAATCCTTCTTAAAAGCAGATTAAACTACACAGTGTGTGCCAAATGAATGGTTTGGATGCCAAGTACTATAGGAGTTCAAAGTAACGAAGATTGGAAAAGTCATGAGTGACTATAAACTCATTCAAGTGGGCCTCAAAGATGTGTTGGACTCGGTGACAGGTAGAGAGTGGAAGAAGAGATGTTCTAGGAAAGCAAAATTATAGGAATAACAACAACGAAAGGAAACAAAACCAAACCAAAACACAAATGAGGGAAAAGGGCCACATTCTGTTCCCGATGTATATAGAGCAGTTTTGCTACATTTTCCTGCTGGCTTCGTTGGGATCACCTTGCCCAGGGAGCTCTGACTTTTGTGACCTCAAAGGCTAATTATCTTGTTTAGGTAAAACATGCCTCCCCAGCAAAACAGATGGCATGTTCCCTAAAAGCAGAGACCTTCTTGGCACAGGGAACAGATTAGTTGATTGCAGCCACCAAGTTCATTAGCGTTGCTTAGCCATGAACAACATGATGACTTTGAAGCACGCTGCATCAGCAGTCCATGCCGAGGTCTCTCTTCTCCAAGATAATTGTTTCTGCCGACCTGAATTATCCCCCTAACGCTTCTCCCTTAGTTTAGGCTTCCTCCTGGTGTTGATACTAAAGAGAACATGACTTTACACTTGAAGCTTTCAGTTCAAATCTTTTCATCCTTTACCCCAAAATAAACAGATCTCCAAAGAATCAGGTTAGGGAGGTGAGTCCTGACCCCAGTCCTAAACAAGCAAGGTCCCTAACCCTTTAGGAGAGACAGCTTCAGAGCTCAAACCTTTAGAACCAAAGACATGACCAGGTCATCCAGGGACCCTGGACCAAGCTCATTATGTAAATGACATCAGAACATGGCAAAATGACAGATTCGATCCATCATGAGGGGTTGTTTTTCCTTCTCTGATGCCAAGCAGCCAGTGGCTTCCCTACTGTTCCTCGTGGAGAAAAAGAGAGTGTGTGGGCAGTAGACAAGGTGAGGATTCCACCTCCGGGGAGATCCCTTGTTTACAGGAGGGCTCGAACAAAGAGCCTTTCAGCGCTGCCACTGCTGGTCCAAAGCCTTCTCCGCGCCCTCGGGGCCAATGCAGGGAGGAAGGGAGCCGCTCTCAGCTCTCTGGCACTGATGGTTAGCATTAAACAGCTTTTAAATCCTGGCAGCTTTCAAATTCCCATCTCTGACTTTTTCCCTGTGGTTTGGACCATCATTCGCTAAATATTTTATGACACGTCATAGGCAGGCTCCAGAGCTCCCGCTCCGCTCTCTGGACTCCTTTTTCCCCCCAGGATGATTCACAAGTTCATCATCAACAAACATATCATCAGTTATTCATAGCACTTTCTCCGGACACAAACACACTTAGGGATTTGTGTTAACAAAAATAGGAAGAAAAGTTAACTGTGGTCAAGAGCCAAAAGAACAAGAAAGAAAAAGTGTTCGAGGCTCCCACGCGGGCCCTGCCCCAGCACCTGGCTCCTCTCCCATCCTCCCGTCTCCCCCCTCTCCCCACCCCCCACCATCTGTGCCATGGAGCGTAGGAGCAGTAGGGCACCCAGGGCAGAAACCGTGGCTGCACACACCCTGCTTCTCTGGACACAACCAGAAACAGGGGTGATCCTAGGGCTTCTTTTTTTTAAGGAGTGGGTGAGGAGCAAGAGGACTGGGGTCTTGGGAAGCATGGGGCTGGGGCGAGGGGAGGGGGCTGCGGTGCAGAAATGGGATGGTCAGCTGCATCAGCTCCGCTGAGCACACCAGGGCTGGGGGAGCAGACTGCTGTGTAGGTTTACTGAGTTGCTCCTGGATTCCAGTATGTTTTCCGTGGCTCCCTCGAGGCTACCAGGTGAATCCTTCTTGTGGGCAGGCCCGAACTTGCTGGATATGCCCTGCGGTGTGGTACTGATAAAAGCAGGGCAGGGTGATAGGGGTTGGGAATCGCGCCCCCTCCTCCCCACCCCCAGGTACCTATTCCTTCAGAAAGAGTCAGGTTACAGAAGTGAGCCCCTAGAAATGTAGGATCCCTGAGCCTTGAGGAGAGACCGCTTCTGGGCTCAGCCCTGTAGAAGCACAGACAGTATCACATCCACCACGTGGGGACCTGGGGTGGGGGTGGAGCTGCCTCAAGAAAGCGAACTTCAGCTCTGAGTCCTGAGAGAAGGAACCAGAGTTCCTTTTCGGGAGGATCATGCTGTTGCTTTCTCCTTCCTCTTCCTACAGACTTGCTGGAACAGTGGGGCTTACAAGACAAAGGGCCCAGGATGCCTGTCTTCAGTAGGTGGGCCAGCCCCCTCTTCCCCCTCCCCATCCTGGTCCTTGGCCCCCAGCCCCTGGTGCCTCCATTCTCATGATTCTCACTCTTAGTCTCTGTACATCCCTGGCCTTCACTCCGTGCTTGTACATGATGGGTCCCCCCGTCCACGTGGAGATGCCTGTGATAGGGCCCCACCCTGGAGGGGACCACAGTATGGCAATGAGGTCAGCTGCGTCATTGCAACTCAGCCCAAGTGATGAACTGCCTAGAGGTGGGAGAGGGGGTCCACAGGGACCCTCCGAGGAGCACAGAAGTGGGATCGTACAGAATGTGTTAAGACGTCGGGGACCCCCGCATTAGCATCGCGTCAGGCGTGAGATGAGAGTGGCCAAGTCGGTGTCAGGCTGGGACAGCCTCATGCCCTGTGCTGAGGACCGCATCTGTCGGCAGTAGGGATCCAGGGGATGTGGTCGGACAGTAGAGGGGTGTGACCAAATTTGCATTTGGGGGAAAAAAATCTCTCTAGAAGTCAGTCTACATGCCTCCAGTGGCGGTCCAGCCCTGCACAGCCACCTGAAGGGGCAGGAAGCTGTCTCCCTTCCAGACGCCCCCCCTCAGGGATTTTCCACCTCATAGACCCAGCTCTGCCCCTGGGGTCACACATACCTGGGAGGTCCTGACTCACCACATTCCCTGGGGTCCAGTTACAACCATTCAGCCGAAGGACCCTCACCCTCCCCGTCACTGTTCCCAGGAGCCCAGCCTCACACCCGCCTCACCACAAAGTTCCTGCACCTTGATGAGGGTCGTTTCTACCCCACCTGCACGTCCTGTGCCCATATCCACATGGGCTCTGCGTTTGTCCTGGAATTCTGGAAAATTAGAGATGAAGGGACCAACCAACTCAGTTGACAGATGAAAACCCTGAGGGTCAAAGAAACATGCCCAGGGTCCTAGGAGGCTAGGATTAATTTACTCAAAGAATTTGAATTCCATACTTTAACCAGAGAAGCTCAGACAGACAAACATGAAGCTGGTGTATCTGCGCTGGTGAGCAAAGGACAGGGAGGCAGCCGAGTCCTGCGAGGGCTTGTTCTGCCGATCGAGAGATTACCGTTTAAGTACCGTGTAAGTATCGTGTAAGTCACTTAGGACTGTGTCTGGCAGATGGAAAGGGCAGCTCTTAGGGGAGACGATACCCTTGTTTTTTTTCCTTGATGTTTTGTGTTTTGGCAGCACCTCACAGCATACAGGGTGGTTCTCGAGCAGAGATTGAATCCAGGCCTCTGCAGCAAAAGTGCCAAATCCTAACCACCAGGCCACCAGGGAACACCCCCTTGTGTGGACTTTAGTGTTAGGCTGACTTGGATTAAAACTCTAACTCCACTGCTTACTGGCTCTGTAACCACATGGCTTTGGGTCAGTCTCTTACCCTCTTTAGGCCTTAACGTACCTCATGTGTAAAATGGGACCGTAATACCCGCCTTACAGGGTTATCATGAGGCCTAAATGTGGTGTAAGACAGTTCACTTGGCTTCTTGGCACATCTTAACCAGCTAATCTGCGTCAGCTACCAGTACCACTATTGCCCTTGTGATTATTAAAGTGCCCTTCATTTGAGAAGACATCCTGGGTCCACAAGACAGGCTCTTCCCGTTCAAGTATCCAGGCGCTACCTGGATGTCCTAAAGCCAGGGAAAGAGATGGGATTTCTGCATTTGACAGTACCATAAAAATGGGTTCTCTCAGAAGCATCCTGCCTCCAATCCATAAGTACTAGGAGAAAATAATTATTTGAAACACAAGCACTATGTTTGGATTTAGAACAAATGCCCGGATGAGGCTTAGGAAAACATTTTCTCCAGAAGTAGTGGGACTTTTCTCTTGTGACTTATGCTCCTAATTTTAGACTAATATTACATAGTTCACATTTCCAGAGGGGTTATAAAGTATAAGAAAATTGCTAATTTAGGTCTGTAGGGAGTGGGCCAGGATATTTCCATCCCCTCTGGGGTTTTGTAAATATGTTCCAGGCCAAAAGTTCCCAGGAAGAGGGTCCTTCCTGGGATCTGTGTAGTGCCGTGGACTGGGCTTAAAGAGGATCTGAGTGACTTTCTGCTGGAGCTGGAAAACTGTGATTCTCTGGCTCAGTTCAGTTCACTCCCTCAGTCGTGTCTGACTCTCCGCGACCCCATGGACTGCAGCACACCAGGCTTCACTGTCCATCACCAGCTCCCGGAGCTCAGACTCACGTCCGTTGAGTCGGTGATCCTCTGGCTACTTGTCCACAACCCTGGAGGCCAGGAATGCCGTCTGGAGTCTCCACTGTCAGTTTGAGGCTCAGCTCTGCCACATTCGAGGTGTGTAGCCTTGGGCAAGTCACTGTCCTCTCTGGGGATAAAGTACGTGGCCTCTAGAAGCCCCTCAGAAAATTACATCTAATTCATTCATCATGAATATAAAGGAATGAGTGGGTCTCAGTTGCCCCATCTGCAAAATGGGAACGATAGTACATAGGTACATGCCTTACAGAGCATCCCAGGGAGGATAGGTACATGCCTTACAGAGCATCCCAGGGAGGGAGCGGGGCAGGCTTGGTCACCAGTATTCACAGATAAGAAAGCGAGGTGAAGGAGTTAGCCCAAGGCTACAGAAGAGATAGGGAGGCGCAGAGCTGAGGCTAGCCCTTCAGCCTTCTGAGGCCCACCCCACCTAGGCTTCATTTATAGGACAGCCTTTTCTTGGGCTCCAAAATCCACAGTCACATACGGTGACTGCAGTCAGAAAATTAAAAGTCACTTGCTCCTTGGAAGAAAAGCTGTGACAAACCTAGACAGCATATTAAAAAACTGAAACATCACTCTGCTGACAGAGGTCCAGATAGTCAAAACTGGTTTTTCCGGTGGTCATGTACAGATGTGAGAGTTGGACTATAAAGAAGACTGAGTGCTGAAGAATTCATACTTCTGAATTGTGGTGTTGGAGAAGACTCTTGAGTCCCTTGGAGGGAGGGAGGGAGATCAAACCAATTGTTCCTAAAGGAAATCAACTCTGAATATTTATTGGAAGAACTGATGCTGAAGCTCCAATACTTTGGCCACCTGATGCAGAGAGCCGACTTGCTGGGAAAGACCCTGATGCTGGGAAAGATTGAAGGCAAAAGGAGAAGGGAAAAAACAGATGATAAAATGGTTAGATAGCATCACCAACTCAACAGACATGAATTTGAGCAAACCCCAGGGGCTCGTGAAGGACAGGGAAGCCTGGAGTGCTAGAGTGCATGGGGTCACAGTCAGACACGACCTAGCAACTGAACAGCAAAGCTGTCTTTGGAAAAACCGAAGGCAGTATCGCCTGGTTGACAGAGCACAAGCTTCACAGCATCAAAGACTAACATTAACATTTGCATGCTGGCTCTGCCATTTACAAGCTGTGCAACCTCAGGTAGGTTGCTTCCTGTCTCTGGGCCTCAGCATCAACGTCGAACTTGTGGAGATCCCAATCCCTATAGGTTGTTGTGAGGATTAGAGGTGGTCACCTATGGGGGGGGCACACCTAGAGTTTCTAAGCAATTAGAATCTTTTTTTTTTTTTTTTTTAAATTTTATTCATTTTTGGCCGCGATGGGTCTTTGTTGCTGTGCTCGGGCTTTCTCTAGTGGTGAGTGCGGGCTACTCTCCGTTGTGGCGCCGTGGCCTCTCATTGCAGTGGCCTCTCTTGCTGGGGAGCATGCGCTCTAGGGCGCACAGGCTTCAGTAGTTGAGGCACACGGGCTTAGTTGCTTCAAGGCATGTGGGATCTTCCTGGGCCAGGGATTGAACCCTTGTCCCCTGCACTGGCCAGCACATTCTTAAGCACAGGACCACCAGGGAAGTTCCTCCCCCCGCCTTTTTTTAGATTTTGACCTTACCCATGGCATGGGGGATCTTAGTTCTCTGATCAGGTATCAAACCCGTGCCCCAGGCATTGGGAGTGTGGAGTCTTAATCACTGGACCACCAGAGAAATACCCTCCCGCTTTTTTTTTTTTTTTTAGTTTTGAAAGTTAAGATTTATTTTGAAAGGTACCATCCTGATGCTGGGAAAAATTGAAGACCAGAGGAGAAGGGGACGACAGAGGATGAGATGGTTGGGTGGCCTCACTGACTCAATGGACATGAGTTTGAGTAAGCTCTGGGAGTTGGTGATGGACTGGGAGGCCAGGGAGGGCCTTTGTGACCCCTGCAGTCCATGGGGTCACAAAGAGTTGGAGACGACTGAGTGACTGAATTGAACTGATGCAAGTGTGGGCTCTTGAAGTTAGAAGTATTAACCTAAGCAATTAGAATCCTCTAAAGACAAGTACCTCCAGCCTCACACAGCTTACTGCATCCTCATCCCCACTGGGGCCCGCTGGTGACCAGATGGTTTCTTCTCAACCAGAGGGGGAATCCTGCCTGCAGCCTGTTAGGGTTCTGACAGTGATCCCCCCAGGCCCTTGGAAAGGCGCTTTCCCTGAGCTTCAGTTTCCCCGTCTCCACAGTCAGAGGTTCCCTCTGCACTTGCGCTGAGCCTCAGTTTCCCCATCTGCATAGTCAGAGGCTCCTTCTGTCCCCGTTTAGGCCTCTGCAGCCGCAGGACCTGAGAGCGGAGGGCGGGGCTGCGGCCCGGCCGGCGGACCATCAGAGCCTGCGTTCCCTGCGGCCCGGGCGGCAGCCAGCGCTGCTTTGGGCGGGGGCCGCTCCAGCGGAGGGGGCGCGGAAGAGGGCCGAGGGCTGGGGCCGCGGAGGCGCCGGTTCCCACCCGGCGCTGCGGGGAGGGGGGCGTTGTGCTGAGTCAGCAGCTGGCGGCCCCGCGCTCGCTGGGGCTCCCTGGCCGCCTCGCGTGCCAGCTGAGCTTCGGCCAGGAGCCCCTGGGAGCCCCACTGCGATCGCCGCCGCTGCTGCGGGAACCGGCCCCGAGAAAGCCCTGGCTTCCCGGCCAGGCCTCCCAGGGCTCCGGGCACCACCGTGGTTGGTGAGGGAGCGGCCGCCAGGCCTCTGCCCTCCCCGCCAGGTCCCCTAATGATGCTCATTACTGCTCTCCAACGCCCATACAGCCTTTCCTTATAAACCGCTGTGCAGACATTCACCCCTTCCAGAAACCCAGCACGGGAGTTGTTGAGCTGGGGCCCTACAGCAGAGAAACAGGCTTCACTCAAAAGGCACCATTGTGTGTGTGTATGTTAGTCGCTCAGTCCTGTCTGACTCTTTGGGACCCCATGGGCTATATAGCCCGCCAGCCTCCTCTGCCCATGGGATTCTCCAGGCAAGAATACCGGAGTGGGGTACCCTTCCCTTCTCCAGGGGATCTTACTGACCTGGGGATTGAACCCCAGTCTCTTGCATCACAGGCAGATTCTTTACCATCTGAGCTATAGGGAAGTCCCTAAAGGTATGGTTGGGGACAATTTATTATAGTTTGGAACGGCAACCTACTCCAGTGTTCTTGCCTGGAGAATCCCACGGATAGGGGAGCCTGGTGGACTGGCGTCTATGAGGTCGCACAGAGTCAGACACGACTGAAGTGACTTAGCAGCAGCAGCAGGGACTGTTTACAGAGTTAGGGGAGTGAGGGAAACCAATGGAGGCTGGTGAGACACCCCAGGACCGGCCAGGGCAGACACCCCAAGGTGGGGGGACAGAGGTCGTTACTAGAGCCCAGGAGAGGCAGCCATAGGAGGGGAGGCTGGTGAGACACCCCGGGGCTGGCCAGGGCAGACACCCCGAGGTGGGGGACAGGGGTTGTTACTGGAGCCCAGGAGAGGCAGCCATGGGAGGGCCTCCCTGCAGGAGGGGAGGCTGGTGAGACACCCCAGGGCCGGGAGGTGGGGGTAGGGGCTGTTACTAGAGCCCAGGAGAGGCAGCCGCAGGAGGGCCTCCCTGCAGGAGGGAGCTCCAGGGAGCTGAGTGATCCCATCCCTGTGTCCCCCGGTAGCGAGAGCAGCTGTGGGCGGATAACCCCGTCCATCCCATTCTCCTCCCACCTCAATCTCTCATGGGCCACATCCTGCCGGAAGTCAGAGAACAAAAGAGCCAGTAGGTAGGACGAGGGATCCCTCGATTCAGCCTCTGCACCGCAGGCAGGGTGGAGAAGGGTGGGGCAGGAGGAATCCAGCACGGGTAGGAGGTGTTGATAAACCCACGATGCTTGAAAAGGAAGCAGAGACTCATAGATCTGAAGTCACAGAACACTTAACTGTCCACTCGAGGATTCAAATTCTGGTGTGTCCAGCTCGGCGCTAGTTCTTTCCACTGTATTCAACCAGCTGTAGGAGCAGACCGAGGGGACCAGGGCAAGAAGACGGGAGGGCTGAGGCATTCAGCATCTCCTCACCAGGGGGACCAGCCTCATCTCATGGGGTGCTTCTCACCGGTTTCCATCACATCCCCTGGCGGCTGAGGAGGGTAGTCTCAAGCAGCCCATTCATGTTTTATCCTTAAACTTAATGTAAGTTTGCTCCACCACATATATATATATGTCATGAGCTGTGCTTAGTTGCTCGGTCGTGACCGACTCTTTGCAACCCCGTGGACTGCAGCCTGCCACGTTCCTCTGTCCATGGGGATTCTCCGGGTAAGAATAATGGAGTGGGCTGCCATGCCCTCCTCAAGGGGATCTTCCCAACCCAGGGATCGAACCTGCATTGCAAGTGGATTCTTTACCGACTGAGCCACCATAAGATATATATATATAATTTGTTTTTAACTGGAGGATTATTGCTTTACAATGTTGTGTGGGTCTCTCCCATACAACAAGGTGAATCAGCTCTAAGTACACGTGTCCCCTCCCTCTGGAACGTCCCTCCCACCCCCACCCCATCTCACGCCTCTAGGTTGTCACAGAGCACCCAGCTGACCTCTCTGTGTTATACAGCAACTCCCATCAGCTGTCTGTTTATTTACATATGGTAATCTGGGTGTGTCAGTGCTTCTCCCTCAATCCCACCCTCTCCTTCCACTACTTTGTCCAAAAGTCGTTCTCTACTCTGCATCTCGATTCCTGCCCTGCAAATGAGCTCACCGGTTCCATTTTTCTAGATTATATATCAGATCAGATCAGATCAGTCGCTCAGTCATGTCCGACTCTTCGCGACCCCATGAACCGCAGCACGCCAGGCCTCCCTGTCCATCACCAGCTCCCGGAGGTCACCCAGACTCACATCCATCAAGTCAGTGATGCCATCCAGCCATCTCATCCTCTGTCGTCCCCTTCTCCTCCTGCCCTCAATCCCTCCCAGCATCAGAGTCTTCTCCAATGAGTCAACTCTTCGCATGAGGTGGCCAAAATACTGGAGTTTCAGCTTTAGCATCATTCCTTCCAAAGAAATCCCAGGATTGATCTCCTTCAGAATGGACTGGTTGGATCTCCTTGCAGTCCAAGGGACTCTCAAGAGTCTTCTCCAACACCACAGTTCAAAAGCATCAATTCTTCGGCGCTCAGCCTTCTTCACAGTCCAGCTCTCACATCCATACATGACCACAGGAAAGACCATAGCCTTGACTAGGCGAACCTTTGTTGGTAAAGTAATGTCTCTGCTTTTGAATATGCTATCTAGGTTGGTCATAACTTTCCTTCCAAGGAGCAAGCGTCTTTTAATTTCATGGCTGCAGTCACCATCTGCAGTGATTTTGGAGCCCAGAAAAACAAAGTCTGACACTGTTTCCACTGTTTCCCCATCTATTTCCCATGCAGTGATGGGACCAGATGCCATGATCTTCGTTTTCTGAATGTTGAGCTTTAAGCCAACCTTTTCACTCTCCACTTTCACTTTCATCAAGAGGCTTTTCAGGCCCTCTTCACTTTCTGCCATAAGAGTGGTGTCATCTGCATATCTGAGGTTATTGATATTTCTCCCAGCAATCTTGATTCCAACTTGTGTTTCTTCCAGTCCAGCATTTCTCATGATGTACTCTGCATATAAGTTAAATAAACATGGTGACAATATGCAGCCTTGACGTACTCCTTTTCCTATTTGGAACCAGTCTGTTGTTCCATGACCAGTTCTAACTGTTGCTTCCTGACCTGCATACAGATTTCTTAAGAGGCAGATCAGGTGGTCTGGTATTCCCATCTCTTTCAGAATTTTCCATAATTTATTGTGATCTACACAGTCAAAGGCTTTGGCATAGTCAATAAAGCAGAAATAGATGTTTTTCTGGAACTCTCTTGCTTTTTCCATGATCCAGCGGATGTTGGCAATTTGATCTCTGGTTCCTCTGCCTTTTCTAAAACCAGCTTGAACATCAGGAAGTTCACGGTTCACATATTGCTGAAGCCTGGCTTGGAGAATTTTGAGCATTACTTTACTAGCGTGTGAGATGAGTGCAATTGTGCGGTAGTTTGAGCATTCTTTGGCATTGCCTTTCTTTGGGATTGGGATGAAAACTGACCTTTTCCAATCTTGTGGCCACTGCTGAGTTTTCCAAATTTGCTGGCATATTGAGTGCATATATATATATATATATATGTTAATATGCAATATTTATGGGGCTTCCCTGCTAGCTCAGTTGGTAAAGAATCCGCCTGCAGTGATCGACTTGGGTTTGATTCCTGGGTCGGGAAGATCCCCAGAAGGGAAAGCTTTGCTCGCCACTCCAGTATTCTGGCCTGGAGAATTCCATGGACTGTATAGTCCATGGGGTCACAAAGAGTCAGACACTCTGTATAACAGGCTCTAGGTTCATCCACCTCAGTAAATTGTTTAAAATCACTTAAAAGTTACTTAATTTATTTATACCTGCCCCGGAAGTTCAAGGGAAAAAAGTACCCTCGAGGGACTGGTGCTACACTTTTTCTCTGGCTTCAGGTGCCCTTAAAATAAGGCTGTGTACCACAGAGAAGTCCTTTAGGGAAAGAGGTTCTTTGCCCAATGTCACACAGCTAATAATCATAGTCAGAGTCCCACGGCCTTGCTCCCTGCATGGCTGACACAAGGGAAATCTGGCCAAATGAAGCCCAGGAGAGAGTCTCAAAAGGGGGGCAGGTCACCAGTAGTCTGCCTGAGAGGGCAGAGAGGGAAGAGATTTGAGTTCAGCGTTGGCACACTTCCCATGGGTTCTCTGGGACACTCAGAAAAGCCAGAGGAGGCTCGTGTCCTCAAGGAGGAGACGGGCATAGAATCGAGCTGTGCGGGTCCCACCCGGCACGCGGCCAGAAGCAGAAGGGCTGGGAGGCAGGCACCTGGGTGTCAGAGCCCCAGCCCTGCTGGCTCTTGGCTCTGTGACCTTGGGCAAGTCATATAACCTTCCCAGGTCTTGGGTTCCTTTTTTATAACTGGGCAAGCTCTCACCTACCTCATAAGGCTACTAGGAGGAAGAGTGTGATGACACGCAGCAGCATTTGCATTGACAGCACGTGGACTTGGTCGTCGTCTCTTGGGATAACAAACCCTAGGCTGGGAGGCCCTGCCGCCACGGCTGGTTGGGACAGCCACTCTCTCGACCAAAAGTTGCACTTCTGACCTGACGTCAGAAGAGGTTGTCTTAAAACTCCTGAATGATCTGAGCTCTGTAGTTTCTGTTGCCATGGAACTGTGAGAAAGGCCAAGCTCTGCACAGGGTAGGGGTACGGAAGGCTTCACGGAGGAGGTGCCTTTTGAGATAGACTTGAAGAGGATTTATGAGGGTCGTCCTGGCAGGCAGGGGAGGGTTGTCCAGGGCAAAGACACATGGCATGTTGGAAAGGGTGAGTGTTTTGGTGTGGCTGGAACAGAAGTAGGGAAGGAGAAATGGCTGGAATCTAATTACAGCGAGGCCGCTACTTACAGATGAAGGGGTTTGGACTCCACCCTGGGGGCAGCACATAGCCGTGGAAATCTCAAGCAGAGAGCTGGCTGATGATAGAGTCACTCCAGCGACCCCTCTGTCAGCCAGCGAGGAGATGGGACTTGATGGGAAGGTGAGGAGATGTCCAGAGGCTGTGATACTCATGCGACAAGAGGGGATGGTGGCCTGAAACGGGGGCGGGGATCAGCCAGGAGGACAGGAGTTCAAATCTGGAAAGCAGTCCAGGCTCGACTTCCTAGGGCAACAGTAGGGGGTGGTTCGCGAGGTTTGACTTGGGGGACACAGTTCAGGAAAGGGATGCTCTTTATTGAGATGAGGGCTTGTCCTAGGTAAGGAGCACAAGTCCTGTTCTCGAAACACTGCAGGTGGGAACTTGCCCATCATCGGGCAGGGAGGGCTCATTAGCCATCAGATGGATGGGTAGGTGTCTGCTGAGCATGGAGAGGCGGGCTGGGAGAGCCACATAGGTGCGATGGAGGAGAGTGACGGCAGTCTCAGGACAGCAGCAGGAAAGGAGGCCAACCAATAGTCCAAGCCTGTCTGATTCCCTAAGCCCTGTTTTTACTTCAAGGTCAATAGGAGGTTTGACTTTCTCTGTTTTATCTGTTGGTTCGGTAATATTTATTGAGTACCTTCTATGTGGGCTTTCCTGGTGACTTAGTCGGTAAAGAATCTGAGGGAGACTGGGTTCAATCCCTGGGTTGGGAAGATCCCCTGGAGATGGAAGCGGCAACCTACTCCAGTATCCTTGCCTGGAGAATCCCATGGACAGAGGAGCCTGGCAGGCTACAATCCATGGGGTTGCAAAGAGTCAGACACGACTGAGTGACTCACACTTTTGTTTTCTATGTGCTGTGGGCTGTTGGAGAGATGGGATTTCATCCAAAGGCCAGTTCTTCAGAGTTTCTAGTGGACAAAGCCACAGGCCATCCCATTTCTCCTAACAGTGACAGTCGAGGACGAACAGTATTCTTTGCATTTCCTTCTCCCCTCCAGGAGCGGGGTAGAGGCTGCAAGCACGCATGGACCCTACGGGCGTCCCGCGGGATGTCTGCACAGACACACCAGCTAATAGGTGCTCATCTCTGACTCCTTTGTCGGGCTCAGTTCTTTCCCACAACCAAACAGAAACCTCCCCTGAGCGCCTAGGTCTCCTTCTGGAGAGAGTTTCATTATCAGGAAGCAGTGGCCCAGACAGATGGCGGGGCCCAGACCCAAAGTCCTTTTGCTCTAATATTCCTCTGCCTGGGGTTTCCAGCCCAGGGGATGCGCCCTCCAGCCTATGTCCCTGGACCTCAGCTGGAGCCCCAAACTAGACTTTCCGTGGTTGAAATTCAGCTCCTGATTTGACTTCCTGGGTATTCTTCCCACCCCAGTTTTTCCAGGCCTGAAACCTTGAGAGGCCTCAGTTTTCACATCAATAAAATGGAGGTGATTGCCCTCCATTATAAGATGGTGCAAAGCTGTTTGGAGGATCAAACGAGGTAATGGGAGGCGGAAGTGCTTTACAAACCCTATAAACTAGAAATCGTGGGGGCCGCCGAGCTGCTGCTGTTCCTTTTAGAGCCGTGTCCCCAGATGCCTCCCTGAGTTGGGCCCCAGGCTCTCAAGACTCCAGCCAGACGCTTGGGTCTCAGGTGAGGAAGATAAAGCCCAGGAGCCAGGGCTCCACCCCAGGGAATCAGCTTTGGTGCCTGGAGCCATGGGAGCCCCGCCTCTGCCCAGGTTTATGGGCGCAGAGGAGGTTTACACTGTGACTAATGTCCCATCTCGCTCCCCAGGTCACCCCTACCTGCTGGGCAGGAAGTCCACGGGACTCAGCCCCCCTTAATCACCGCCACCTCCCTGTGACCCGCCTCAATCACGTCTCTTTACAGTCGGGCAGAGCAGGCTGGGCCTCCTCAAACTTCCATATCTGCACCAGGAGATCACTGATACGCCTGATGGCGTTTGCTCACCTCCACGCCCTGGGCCCAGCATTCCGGGAGTCACGCAACCCCACGGGCCGGGACGGAAGCCACTCCCACAGCGGCCAGGCCCCGGAACCTCCCCAGCCCAAGAAGTACATGAACCGGGCCTTTCTTCACCGCCAGCTGGCCGGCCAGCCCTTCTGCCTGGCACCCCCGACACACACACACACACACACACACACACACACACACACACACACACACAAAACTACCTTCTCTTTAGGCTCCAGGGATCTCCAGACCCCAAATTTCTCCTGCTGGAGAGGGAGAAAGTTGCTAACCTGATGACCACTCCAGCCATCCGTCCATCTTCACTCACCCACTCATTCGTTCACTCAGGGCTCAGAGAACATCTGCTCTGAGCTCGGCCCTGTGTGCTGGTGGCAGAGATGAATGCCCAGTCACTGCCCTCGGGGAGTTCGTAGTCGGGATGGGAAGGGGAAGGCAGCAGAGAAGCCCAGGAACCCCATCGCGTCCCTCCTTCATCCTCACCTCCCTCATCCTCACCTCTTGCCTGCACCCGGCCACCAGCTTCACCTGATGTGATTTGCTGGGATCCTCACGCTCCTGGGAGCAGCCCGAAGCCAAGGGCGATGGGTTGTTGTTCAGTCGCTCAGTCGTGTCCAACTCTTTGCAGCCCCATGAACTATAGTACTCCAGGCCTTCCCTGTTCTTCACCACCTCCCAGAGCTTGCTCAGACTCATGTCCCTTGAGTTGGTGATGCCATTCAACCACCTCCTCCTCCATCGTCCCCTTCTCTTGCTCTTAGTCTTTCCCAGCATCAGGGTCTTTTCCAATGAGTCAGTTATTCGCATCAAGTGGCCAAAGTACTGGAGCTTCAGCTTCAGCATCCATCCTTCCAATGAATATTCAAGGTTGATTTCCCTTAGGATTGACTGGGTGATGGGAGTCAGGGGCAAACATCCAGCTCCCTCACCCCTTCAGTAGGACACAGTCTATACTGGCTCCCAGTGTCCCAGTGGGATTAGGATCCCATCCCCCACCGTGGCAAACAGCTTGAAAACACAGATTTGGGGAGCTGCCTTCTATTTATGTCCTACCTCCTCCCCACCTGAGGTGTTCTCTTCACCTCTGGATAACCCCTGTCCACTCTGAGCCCTGCCCAGGGTCTCCCTGTCTGTAGGGGAGCCCAGACTAAGACACCCAGGTAGCAGTAACAGTGGCCAGAGTGGGGACACTCACGCATCTTTCCAGACAGTCAGTGAGAACACCCTGAGCACCTACTGAATAGCAGACTCTGGGTGCTAGGGACACTGAGGAGATCCAGTCTTGGACCCGGCCTCCAAGAAACACACTGTCTAGTGAGGAAGGCAGACTGGTAAGGCAACGGTTACCAGTCAGAGTGATGCGGACAGTGATGGAGTGTGGTCCAGGCTGCTGTGGGAACACAGAGGAGAGTCCCTAACTCAGCCTGGGTGTGGGAGAGGCAGACATTAAGCTGGGTCTTAAGAGTCCAGGAGAATAAAGCATGAAAGGGAGCTCCAGGTCAGGAACGGTATGGGTGAAGGCACTGTCAAGCATGGGCTGGCTCCAAAAACACTAAGGAGTCCACTGGGGCTGGGACTCAGCTCATAAGATAGAGCAGGGGGAAATGAAACCGAATTCAGATCCCAGTGTGTGTGAATGTGTTAGTCACTGAGTCGTGTCCAACCCTTTGCAACCCCATGCACTGTGGGCCATAGGATTTCCCAGGCAAGAATACCAAAGTGGGTTGCCATTCCCTTCTCTAGGGGGTCTTCCTGACCCAGGGACCGAATCCCGGATCTCCAGCTTTGCAGGCAGATCCTCTACTGTCTGAGCCATCAGGAAAGCCCTAAAAGGCCTCTAGTTTTTCCAACGTTTGCATTTTTGAAAGAGACCCTGAACAGGGCAGTGTTGAAGCCTCAGGAAGTGAGGCTGCCGTGGGGGTGGGTTTCAGGCCCCTCCCTCCTCCCTGTCCTGCCTCATTGCTGGTCCACAGCTCGCTGTGACCAGACCGCTGTGTGCATAGGGACACGAGGCTTTGGAGGACACCAGAGAACAGGAGGGACCAAGCAGGATGGCGTCAGGCTCCCGTCTGCAACCAGCCCAAGCCAGCCTGGAAAGCGCCTCCCCCACCCCCCATTGCAGGCTGGTTCCCACTCTTCTCAGAGATCCCCTTCTACTGGAAATACGGGAAAGTCAGATTTGGGCGATAATTCATGTGGGTGTGGGGGAGGGGTGATTCAGACATTCCTGGGCCGGTCAGGTGAGCCCGTGTATTGGAGCCGCCGAGAGTCCGTTCCCTGAGCCACAGAGAAGACTGTGAAGCGGGGTCAGGAGCCTGATTGAGTAACAGACTGCAGTCGGGGGAGGTGTGGTTCTGAGCCCAGCAGGGGATGGTCACTGAACTCTCTCCCTGGTTCAGCTCCACAGACCTACATCTGGATCCTAGGAAAGAAGAGACCTCTAGGTAGAGGTTAAAGAGCTTCTTTGATAAATCCTCTGTTCCCAGTTCTTTTTATGGGTTCTCTGGTTTAGTCTTGCAAGAATTTAATGAGGCTCTTGTAAAATCCCTGTGCCCACTGGTTTTGTTTGTTTGTTTGTTTGTTTGTTTTGGCCACTTCATACGGCTTGGGGATCTTAGTTCCTTGACCAGGGATAAAACCCCACCCTTTGTGGTGAAAGCACCAAGTCTTAATCACTGGACCTAGGGAAGTCCTCCTGTGCCCCTGTAAAGAATAGGTGGGCTTCCCTGATGGTTCAGAAGGTAAAGAATCTGCCTGCAGTGCAGGGGACATGGGTTCTGTCCCTGGGTGGGGAAGGTCCCCTGGACAAGGGAATGGCAACCCATTCCAGTATTCTTGCCTGTACCATTCCATGGACAGAGGAGCCTGGTGGGCTACAGTCCATGGGGTCACAAAGAGTCAGACACGACTGAATGACTAACACTTTAACACTTCACAAGCGAAACGTAGAATTAAGTGATTCGCCCTGGAAGAAACACAAGTTGGAATCAAGATTGCTGGGAGAAATATCAATAACCTCAGATATGGAGATGACACCACCCTTATGGCAGAAAGTGAAGAGGAACTAAAAAGCCTCTTGATGAAAGTGAAAGTGGAGAGTGAAAAGGTTGGCTTAAAGCTCAACATTCAGAAAACGAAGATCATGGCATCTGGTTCCATCACTACATGGGAAATAGATGGGGAAACAGTGTCAGACTTTATTTTTCTGGGCTCCAAAATCACTGCAGATGGTGACTGCAGCCATGAAATTAAAAGATGCTTACTCCTTGGAAGGAAAGTTATGACCAACCTAGATAGCATATTCAAAAGCAGAGACATCACTTTGCCAACAAAGGTTGGCCTAGTCAAGGCTATGGTCTTTCTTGTGGTCATGTTTGGATGTGAGAGCTGGACTGTGAAGAAGGCTGAGCGCCGAAGAATTGATGCTTTTGAACTGTGGTGTTGGAGAAGATTCTTGAGAGTCCCTTGGACTGCAAGGAGATCCAACCAGTCCATCAGCCCTGGGATTTCTTTGGAAGGAATGATGCTAAAGCTGAAACTCCAGTATTTTGGCCACCTCATGTGAAGAGTTGACTCATTGGCGAAGACTCTGATGCTGGGAGGGATTGAGGGCAGGAGGAGAAGGGGACAACAGGGGATGAGATGGCTGGATGGCATCACTGACTTGATGGATGTGAGTCTGAGTGAGCTCCGGGAGCTGGTGATGGACAGGGAGGCCTGGCGTGCTGCGGTTCATGGGATCGCAAAGAGTCAGACATGACTGAGTGACTGATCTGATCTGATCTTGCCCAAGGGCACATTTTTAATTCGACAGAGAAAAGCGGGAGCTGATTTCCCACACTTCACCTCAGCCCCAGTTGAAGCTCTGACCACAAAGAAGCCAAATGCAGTCAGGCAGCCCCCAGACCAGAAACAGTCTGTCTTTTCAGGTAGCACCTGTCAACCTCTAGAACCTCAATCTGATTGGTCCACCACAGTCATATGATGCACCACGTGCCCAATCCCTGCATCCGCGAGGATGCAGAAAGCCAATGTGTCTCCTGCCCAGCCCTGAAGCAAGCCCTGGGGCCCCCTCCAGCACTTGGGGAAGATGAGAACAGCTCCAATCAAACACCGGAGGATGTTGCTAAAGGAAAAGGAAGTGGGTTCTGGAGGAGCAATAGCTGCAGTCATGTGAGGAAAACATGGTATCTTCCGTCCACCACAAGACACGGAGCATACACAGAATTGTGTCAGTGTCCCACCAGGAAATAGCAGGCATGCTCAGGTTGGGTAGTTTGAAGACAGCTTAATAAAGGGCTTATTTCCAAAGGGGTGAGCAGAGAGACCCCCAAGGGGCAGTGTAGAGATCCAGGGCGAGACCCAGGGTCAGACAGCAGTCACCAGAACCTGGAAGGAGAGTCAGCTGTGGGGAGAAGAGAGCCTGGGGGGAGAGTGGTGTTGGTCCAGGGAGGTGGCCCGCTTACCAGGCCCTGGCAGCCTAGGAGCCAGGGGAGTAAGCCCCAGCCCCACTCTCTCTCTCCCTCTGTCTCAGGTGTGTGTCCCGTTGACTGGGGCTGGCCAGAAACCACTCGGCGAGGATGTCTATTCATGCAAACCATGCAGGTCAGCCTCCGGCAGGGAGAAGGACAGGGTGTGGATCTAGGGAGGTGGATGGGAGGGATCCAGCACACTGACAGCCCAGCAGCTCTTGGAAGCAGGGCCCTTGGTCCTCACGCTGGGAAACTCCACTGCAGGCAGCGTTCTCCATGTTAAAAGTGCTTGAAAACCACCCAGGGAGTGTGCATAAGTGCAGTTTCCCGGGACGTTTCCAGACTCTGATTCAGTGTGTCTTAGCATGGGGTTCACCCAAGGGTGCAGGTGATATTGGGGGGAGGTGGTTGCAGGAAGCCTCGGTGACAGCATGGGGAGAACCCGAGGGGAGAGCAGGAGAAGCCAGTGTACAGGTGTGGGGGCAACGGTGCTGGCCTCTCAGTAGGTAAGTTCCCCGGAAGGACAGTCCCCACCGCCCCCGGTTGAGAGCATCGATGCTAGGAGTTGTCCCGAGCATGTCTGCGTGTGAGCCTCAAAGGCTCCCACAACCAGGGAGAAGATCCTGGGGCAGAATGGGAAAAGGGGTGCTGCAGGTACCGGGAGTGGGTCCCCGACAGCTGAAGGCAAGTCCGAGCCTGCACGAGACTGCCCCCATGGCTGCGGCTGGTCACATTGGGCCTGGGATGTGACGTGGGCACCAGGTGCCTGTGCCTCTGCCCGATGAGTCCGTTGGAGGGCCCCAAACCCACACAGTGGGTGCATATCCCAGGCGCTCCTGAAGGAGATGGTCGGGAAACCACAACTGGGAAGGCTTCCAAGGAGAGTGAAGCACTTACGTTTCAGGCACCAGGGATTGTGAGTGAGCCAGGAGGCCATCAGAAGAGAGAGTGAGTGGCTGATGGTGCTGACATATCATTTTGGACCTTGGGTGTATCAGTTATCTACTGCTGCATAACAAGTTACCCTCAAACATCTGGTGGCCTCAAACAGTGATAATCGTTTTATCATCTTACGCAGTATCCGTGGGTCAGATTTCGAGGCGGCTCAGCT
Source organism: Tragelaphus eurycerus (assembly GCA_935064755.1). Lineage (NCBI taxonomy): Eukaryota > Metazoa > Chordata > Mammalia > Artiodactyla > Bovidae > Tragelaphus > Tragelaphus eurycerus. The sequence continues at coordinate 74,976,452 of CAKXYN010000001.1, read as the reverse complement.
GGAGGTTTTGACTTGGGAGTTTCTCAGAGGTTGCATCCAGGTGTCGGCTGGAGCTGCATCCTCGGGAGGCCTGATTGTGGCCGTGAGGTCTGCTTCCATGATGCTCACGTGGCAACTGGGAGGAGGCCTGGGCTCCTCACCGTGTAGACCTCCCTCCTCACTGTGTAGACCTCCCTGCCTGGGTGCCCTTGCAACATGGCAGCTGGCTTCCCCCAGGGTGCGGGATCCCAAAGAGCAAGGCAGAACCCACAGTGCCTTTTATCACCTAGCCTTGGAAGTCGTATTCCGTCATCTCCACGAGATCCTGCTGGTCACACAGACCAGCCCTCTTCTTGGTGGGAGACCACTGCACGGTGTATGGATACCAGGAACCTTGGATCACTGGGGGGTCACCTTGGAGGCTGGCTACCACCCCAGTGTTTGCATGAAGCCTGGCAGGTACAGCTGGTCAATTCGTGTCTGACAAGTGCCAACTGTGTCCCAGCCTCTGGCGGGGCTTGACACAGCCCCTACCCCCACGGGCTTGTATTATTCTTAGAAATGGAAGCTAGAGACTGAATCAGGAGAGGCCAGTACAAGCTAGTGCTCAAGAGAACCATAGATGAATAGACTCACGGAGCTCACCATGGCCCCAAAGGCAGTCCAGACACCTTCGTGGCAAGCAGAGAACCGGCTGAGTCCCTGTTCTCACCTCAAGGACACGTTCCTTAGAACCTGGGCACAGGAGGCCCTGGGCCTCTCTAGCCAGATGGCTGGGTGACATTGAGCTGGTCCTGTCCCATTTGCTCACCAAAGGCTGACACCACCCAGGAAAGTTGCTCCAGTTTGGGACAAGCCTAGAGGCTGAGAGGTGGACAGGCCCTGAGAGACCATCAGGTCTTACATCTGATACGTGGTCATGTCCAGAGAGGAAAGGGGGTGATCTAAGGCCCCTGGGAAACTAACACACTAGGCGCCCACTTTGAGCCAGGCCTTGTGCTGGAACCTTCACCCCCATTATGCCATTTAGTCTTTACAGAAACCCTGAACCGCAGGAATGATAAACCCCGTTTTACAGAAGAGAAATGAATGGTCTGGAGTCAGAGCTGAGTAGCGGTGGGGCCTAAACTTGAACTGTGGTCTCTCTGACCCTGAAGGCCTTGCAGGGTAGAAGGTGGACAAACGGAAGAGTCGGACATCCATGCCCCCACCAACAGTGGGCTCTGGGGACCAGGTTTATCTCCAGCCCGTCCAGCCCTGGCGTCAGCTCCCTGGACGGTGCCAGGGACACGCGGCCGTGTTTAGCAATCCCCGGTGGAGCCGGCCACTCCGGGATGGAGCACGAGGTGGTGACACCGCGGGGCTCTTGGCTGCCTCCACGGTCCCCGTTGCAAGAAGGGCGGCCGCCATGTGAGACGGTTATTGCCACATGCGCGGGGCTCAGCATCTCCGAATAAGGCCATTGAGGACTCAGGGGACCTGAGCTCTGGTGCAAAGGCTCAGATGATCAGCACCAAAGTTGTGCAAGGGATTGGGTCAAGGGTTTGCCGATAAACAGAACTGGGTTCCTTAGATACGAACACAACAGGCTGTTACTGGGGATCCAGTGGGGTGGCAGCTACCGGCCAAGGCACCAAATACACATTATTGCACATTTTCGCAGCATTCCTGGGTTGGGGGAGGCATCTTTATCTCTCTTACGGATGAAGAAAGTGAGGCTGAGAAGGGAAATGACACAGTCACAATTCTTTAGGGCCTGAGTCAGAATTGGAGCTCAGGGCTACATGACTCTCAGGCGCCCACCCAGGCTGCCCCCTCATTTCTAAGGACAGGCTCTCTGAGTTGAGGATGGGTGGTCAGAGGGGAGACCCTCTGTGCTTACAACAGGATCCTTCATGCAGCAGTTCCAGATTTGCAGTTTCGCCCAGGGTTAAACATGGGGCGTTAGGTGTCTGACAGGCATTCAAGTCCTGCCACTTAGAAGTTTTGTGGCTCCGGGCAAGCCTCTTGGCTTGGGTGAGTCTCAGTTTCTTCCAGCCCAGAACCAGCTAAGAATCTGTCCTGTGGGCTGTTCTCAAAGGCCGATGAGAGATGGGAAACTCCATGCCCCGCATCTTGAGTTCCACAAGAGCCTGGAAACCTCTTAGCGGGACAGTCACCATCTAACTAACTTTCGCATCTGCGGAGCACGGAGTCTGGCGCACTCCAACCCATAGCGTGAGGCCCCATGTAAATGTCACCGCCTCTGAGAAGCCTCCCTTGATTCCACCGGTCCTCTGCACCACATTCTCAGCTCTGCATCTCACTCTCATCTCTGAGGCCCTGGACAGACCTCTGTGTTGGCATTTATCAGGTTGGAGACAAATACAGTTTCTTGGCAAAGAGCAAGGCAGACCTGGAGTCCACTCTGCCTCTGCCTTTGTAGCTGTGCAGCCCTGGACAAGTGACTCCACGTCTTTGATCGTCAGCATCCTTTTCTGAAAACAGGAATGGCAACCCTGTCTTCTCAGGGTAATTATGAGAATGAAATGCTGTTCATGCTCTTAGCACGGGGATTGACACAAACTAAATGGGTAATAAATTCTGTCATTGGAAGGACTGATGCTGAAGCTGAAGCACCAATACTCTGGCCACATGATGCAAAGAGCTGACTCTTTGGAAAAGACCCCGATGCTGGGAAAGATTGTGGGCAGAAGGAGAAAGGAGCGACAGAGGATGAGATGGTTGGATGGCATCCCCGACTCAATGGACATGAGTTTGAGCAGACTCCGGGAGATGGTGAAGGACATGGAAGCCTGGCGTGCTGCAGTCTCTGGGGTCTCAAACAGTCGGACACGACTGAATGGCTCAACAACGAATCAACGCTATCAGTGGCGTCATTATTGCCGCTGTTGTGCAGAGATCCTTTGGTCCCTGTGTCTCTCCCCTCCGGCTCTGAAGCTACAGGTAGCCCAGGAGGACCTAGGAGCCTGGCCCCAGTCTGCAGCTGGGGCTTCTGTAGGCTGTGATCCCATCCCACCGTGCTGGCCCGTGCATTCCTGTCATTCTTACAGAGAAACGCATGGAGCCCGGAGAGGTGAAGTAACTTGCCGAAGGCCGCACACCATGCAAGACGTGGGACCGGTCCAGCTCTTCCCAGCAAACCTATCACGTTCATCTCTGCATCCCTGGGACCCGAGAAATGCCTGCTGATGAGTGATCAGCACCCAGGCTCGGGCCATGAAGCATGACGTTCAGAAGGGAGTCTGCTTAGGCCTTGGGGCTGTGGACTTTGCAGGGGCAGATAAGGGCCTTCCTCTAGTTTGATGCAAACGCTCCTGCCGGGACGGATGAAGGCAGCTGGACACACAGCCTCTGGAATCCCGTCCCTCCCTGCCCAACCCAGCCTCCTTGCTTCACACAGCTTCCCATGGGGACCGTCCACCTCAGCCCCATACCTGGGCTCAGAGCATCCCCACCCCCGTGTCCTGCTTCTGGGCTTTGGGGGGAATATCTTTCATTTATTTGTCTGTACCATGCAATTCATTTTATTTTAGAAAAAGAAAATGTACTTAGCAGAGAATGAAATTTTCTATTTATTTCAAATATTCATTTCACAATGAAGACAAAGAAGTTAAGAATCAATCACAACAGGACACGGAGAGCCATTCACAACTCCCAGACTCCCAGTCTAAGTGACACATGTGTTGTTGTTTAGTCGCTAAGTCGTGTCCCACCTTTTGTGACCCCATGGACTGCAGCCCTCCAGGCTCCTCTGTGTATGGGATTTTCCAGCCAAGAATATTGGGGCAGGTTGCCATTTCCTATTCTAGGGGATCTTCCCCACCCAGGGATCGAACCTGTGTCTCCTACAAGTCTCCTGCGTTGGCCGGCGGATTCTTTACCACTGAGCCACCCGAGAAGCCCAAATGACGCGTGTACCTTGACTTTTTTTTTTTTTTTTAACCAAAATGCTGTTCGGAAACTGCTGCATCATCTTTAAAAAAAATGTTGGGAGAAAAATAATCCCTGTTGGTGAGAGATGAGGTGCACACTGCGGATGACACAGGACAGGAGCAAACAGCCAGCACTGCCGACCTCTGGTGGGGGTTTCCTCTCCAGTGACGTCTCTCTGCTGCAGGTGATGCAGGCACGGCCGCAGCACAGCGCTTGAGCAGAAGAGCCAAGCTTGTTTTCTTTCTAAATCAGATGAGGATGTTTTCAGGGTAGGAGGTCGGGGGAAGCTGAAGCAGGGCCTCTGATCATCTGCCAGAGGCAGGCAGCTCCATCCCCACAGCAAAGGCAGGGTGCAAAGGGTCCCCGGTCACGGTCACAGCTCCAGCACCTACCCCTCCTTCACGGCCTCTAAGCCGTCGGTGCATCAGTCACCTCCAGGCCACAGCCCAGGTCCCCAGTCTCCGTGGCTACGGCCCCTTCCCTTCCCACTCTGTCCCCCGCCCTCCATCCGGAGCCGTGCAGCAGCATCACCTCTGGGGCCTCAGGCTTTAGGGGAGAAAAGGCCAGTAAATCCTTCTCTGGGAGAAGCTGACATGGGAGGGACGGAGATGAGACCTCTCTTTCTTCCTGCATCTCTCACAGGAGCAAGAACAAGTCAGGAGTTAATAGGCTGACACGTTGTCCCGCATACCCACAGTAAACAGACACATAACCGCTCTTTTGTAACCTCTTTCCATTCCCTTCCTTCTTCATATTTTCTCTCCTATTCAAGCTCTTCTCCTTCTCCTCCTGTTTCCTGGCCATTCCAGCCCTGGGTGGCCTCGCCCTCTCTTGAATTCCTAAGGCTTCAGGATCCCAGATCTTAGGGCCCCTGGACAGGGCAATTCAGGCCGCTGCTGTGCACGCTGGGTTTGGCTGGCCTTCAAGCCCCACGGGCCCTTGGTGGGACCCAGGAGGAAACAGCGACGGGCTAAGCAGGAGCCACTCTTGACCAAGAGGTATGAAGTTGGACGGATGACATCTGTCCTCAGACCTAATCTCCTTTGGTTCAACACAGAGGCTCCTTCTAGGGTGCGTCTATATGGGGCCTGACCAAGCGTCAGCCTGAGCTTAAGGGCCCTCCTGGTGTCTGTGGGCTGCTGTGGAGAGGTGGGGGAGACTCAGAGAAGCCTGAACAGCCCCCAGGGCGTGGGCAAGCCCATGGTGGCCAGCCCGCAGCCAGCATCCAGGTTAGTGGTGACAACAGCTGGGCAGGGTGGCCCAAGAGCAGGCGGTACAGAGAGGGGAGGTCGTGGAGCATCTGGAGGAGGTAAAGATGGACGCTGGGTGGACAGTGGCCAACCCCAGTGGCCACAGTGGCTTTCTGAGTGCCCCAGCCCCTCCTGTGGCTTCACCCAGTTGACCTGGTTTGTTAGCTGCTCAGTCGTGTCCAACTCTGCGACCCCATGGACTGTAGCCCACCAGACTCCTCTGTTCATGAGATTTCCCAGACAAGAATACTGGAGTGGGTTGCCACTTCCTTCTCCAGGGGATCATCCCAACCCAGGGTTCGAACCTGCGTCTCCTGTGTCTTCTGCACTGACTGGCAGGTTCTTCACCACCAGTGACACCTGGGGAGCCTCCGTATCAACTCATGTTGATGGTAACGTGAGCGGTCCCTGCCCTCGCCAACACAGCACCAGGCTGCTGGCGACTTCTCACTGCCAGTGCCATCAGGGCTTCCCTGAAAGCTCAGCTGGTAAAGAATCACCTGCAATGCAGGAGACCCCGGTTCAAGTCCTGCGTCAGGAAGATCCACTGGAGAAGGGATAGGCTACCCACTCTAGTATTCTTAGGCTTCCCTGGTGGCTCAGCTGGTAAAGAATCCGCCTGCAATGCGAGAGACCTGGGTTTGATCCTTGGGTTGGGAAGATCCCCTGGAGAAGGGAAAGGCTCCCCACTCCAGTATTCTGGCCTGGAGAATTCCATGGACTCTGTCCATGGGATCGCAAAGAGTCAGACATGACTGAGCAGCTTTCACTTCACTTCACTTTCGGTGTCATCACAATGAACACAACAGAGGGGCTGCTGTAGAACTTTTTGTTGTTCCGTCACTAATTGGGCAACAGGCAGACTTCACTGTTCCCTGACTGTCCTGCTTCTTTCTTTGCTGGGGGCTGTACCTCTCATGAGTGTCGGGTTTCAGCCATGCTCCAGGCTCCCCAAAGTATCATCTGCGGTCTGATGACTGAGGCATCACCTTGTTAAAGCCCTATGCGTGACTGCATCATTTCTAAATCCAGCAGGTACCCAGCTCATCTCGGGTTCTCGGTTGGCTTTTACACTTTCATTCAGTCATGGGATCAGGGAAGGGGCCTGGAGGAAACCCATTTCCCAGGTGACTCCGGCGTAGCTGCCAGCAGATCAAGGCCCCTCTAGTAGTGTTTCTCCCTTGCTCACACACCTTCAGTGTCTCCCTGTGACCTACAGGATAAGATCACAAGTCTTAACCACCATAGAAGGTCCTCACACTCCGACTTCAGCTGGCCTCTCCAGCCTCACCTCCCACCCCAACCACACAGGGCCACAAAGCCTTCTCCAGCTGTTCCTGGTCCATTCAGCAACCCAAACCCTCCCTGGGTCTCTCCTTAGTTCTCCCCCAGCACTTTTATTCTAATCCTCATCAAATTGGAACTTATATTCCCACAGGATTTTGTCCACCCATCACCGAGACTGCACTCACCTCCTGGGGTTGGAGGTGTGTCTTAGCTGAGAATCCTCCATACCCTGCACTCAGTAAGTACCAAGTCACCACGCCAGATGCTTTTTACAAACAGGAACTCTATTCTGTGTGTGTGTCTGTGCACACAGTCGCTCAGTCGTGTCTGACTCTTTGCGACTCCATGGACTGTAGCCCACTAGGCTCCTCTGTCCATGGGATTCTCCCAGCAAGAATACTGGGGTGGGTTGCCATGCCCTTCTCCAGGGGATCTTCGTGACCTAGGGATCCAACCCATGTCCTTTTGTATCTTCCGCATTGGCAAGAGGGTTCTTTACCAGTGTGCCACCTGGGAAGATGTAATCACCATGGTAACCTCACAACCCGGACAGTGCTTTCCCCAAAATGAAGTCTCAGGCTCAGCAACTTGCCCCAATGTCGCATCTGCTTAGCTTCAAAGGCAGAACTCTTTACAGTGTGTGCATACTACAAAAAAAAAAAAAAAAAACCGATGACTCTGCTTCACCAGAGCAGCATTACTTGGACCTAATCCCACCCACCTCTCACAGGACCTCGTGTTTCCTTTCATTTTGTTTTTTTGTCCAGTACCTGGACAGACACCCCCCTCCTTTTCTGAAATTTCAGATTTCCTCCACTGTTACCGGGCTTGGTATTAACAGCTTCCTTCTTGGGCTGATGAAGATAGTACACACAGAGCATAGGGGCTGCTGGCAAGCCTTTTCCTTCCTGGGTGATGGCTGAACAGTGCTGACTGGGGCAGGGCAGGGCCCTGTCCTCCTTGAGGTCCCTCAGCATCACACATCTAGTTCATCTGGGCGGGGGTGGGGCCAGGAGCCAGGCTCCCCGGTCACTGACGAAATGTGTCTGTCCCTGGTCTGTTGGGCAACGCCGAGCCTGGAGAGGAAGGCGAGGTAGGGGCAGCTGCTCCCCGCTACCACCAATGCCCCGCCACCGGGTCCAGGCAGCTTGAGCAACCCCCACCCCCACCCCGGCAGTTGCTCCATCTGCAAACGGGTCGACGATGCCCCAGGGTGCCGAGTTGCACCACGTTCTTAGAAAGCGGCCTCTGTACACGCATTTCCATCTGGTCCTGGTTTTGTTTAAGCAGTGTCTTTTTCACTTCCAAATTTCTGAGGGCAAATTGGGCGACGAGATATGGTGAAACGATGGTGATTAGCCAACTTCCCCTGAGCATTCACCCCGCACCCTGCCCGCAGTGCCAAGGAGGAGACTGTATGCACTAGATGCGCACCCAGACCCTCGCAGTGGGTGCCGTTCTCCCCTCTCACCCGCGGAGGAACACACCGGCTTCCCCAGGGCAAAGTATCCTGGCCGCGCTCACACAGTTGGTAAATGGTGGGGCCAGGATGCAAATGCGCCTTGCGTGATTCCGGCCCTCTTCCCGGCTGCTCCGTCCTGCTCCCTACAAGGGCCAAGAACCTGGGCTCTGAGATCGGGCTGTTCCGAGTTGAATCTCAGCAGTGCCTGGGTCCCCAGCAGGTCCTGCCTCCTCTCTCAGCCTCACTTTCCCCGCCTGGAGAATCAGTGTGTTAGAACAGATCTCGCATGTGCGTGTAAGCGCGCTCAGCCGTATCCGACTCTTTAGACCCCATGGACTGTAGCCCGCTAGGCTTCTCTGTCTATGGGATTCTCCGAGCAAGAATACTGGGGTGGGTTGCCAAACCCTCTTCCAGGGGATCTTCCCCACCCAGGGATTGAACCTGAATCTTCCACATTGCCTAGCAGATTCTTTACCACTGCGCCAACAGATCACTGGTTCTCAAATGTTACTTTAGCTTTACAAAAAAAAAAAAAATAGAATGCTTCAAGCAGGTGTGGTCTGCATTCAGGCAGGAGGACACTTGGTAGGATGAGAGAAACATTCTCCAAGTGGATTGTGGTGTATTTTCTGAAAAGCCTTAACTTGGACACTTGCAATGGGTGAATTTTATGGCAGGTAAATTATCCCTCAATCAAGCTGTAAAGAATTATATTGTTTCATGAAATAGTGACATTCAACTCCCAGGACCCCACCAGATTATCGTTTGAAAACCCTTGGGCCTTGTGGACTCTGGATGGCCTTCAGATTCTGACCTTGGGGGATTCTGAGGTCATTTTAGTTCACTCTGTGCAGCGGGCTCTGGGTTCTCTGGGAGGACAAGGATGTGATCCAGTCCAGACCTGCACAGCACTTGGACCACAGCAGGCTCTCCCGGGCCTCCTGGAGATGAGTGGGCGCCCGTGGTGGGAGGGCCGCCTGGCACGTTCTCACAGTGTTCACCCGACTTGGGGTGCTGGAGGTGGGCACTGTGTTTTCATGTCTGAACCAATCCCAACACTGACACACGGAGTAGATACCTGGTAATGGTTCGTTGAATAAATTTAAAAAGTGAATGAATCAATGGCTCAGTTCCTGCTCGTGGGACAAGTTGAGGAGGTAAGACATCCACGTATATGCACGCACTGTGTATTACTTAGGATGTAACTTTATTTTTTTTTTAACATATTTTTCTTTAGATGCCCTGTCCATCACCAGAGTTCGCTCAAGCTCACGTCCATAAAGTCGTGAGGTGCCATCCAGCCATCTCATCCTCTGTCATCCCCTTTTCCTTCTGCCCCCGGTCCCTCCCGGCATCAGAGTCTTTTCCAGTGAGTCAGCACTTCGCACGAGGTGGCCAAAGTACTGGAGTTTCAGCTTTAGCATCATTCCTTCCAAAGAACACCCAGGAGTGATCTCCTTTAGAATGGACTGGTATTTATCATTAACATTTAATAAACTGAATACACTAAATTATTGTTTACTCTATCATTTCTGTGTTTGAATAGCTTGATTAAAAAAACTAGAACTTTAAAAAAAAAAAAATTACTTTTGGCTGCACTGGGTCTTCGTTGTGGCCTGCAAACTCTTAGTTGTGCCACTTGGGACCTAGTTCCCTGACCAGGGATCGAACCCAGGTCCCCTGCATCAGGAGCATGGGGTCTTAGCCTCTGGACTGCAGGGAAGTCCCTAGGATTGTAACATTAGGGCATAGGAAATTTACTGAGGAAGCACGAGGAAGACCCAGAGCTTGTGCCATGGGAAGGATGGGTCAAAAGCAACTCCTGGGTCTACACAGCTGACCCAGCTTGCATCTTTAGGCAGCCCACATGGGACGAGGCCGCTGACCATTTTTGGTCCTCATACTCCTTCCTCCACGTCAAGATTCAGACCCCAGGAGAAGGGCATGTGATTGGCTAGATGGGGTCAGAAGTGTTGCTTGGGCACTTCTGTTGACAGACTGCCTTTAGGGAGGGGAGGAGGGGCTGAAAACCCAAACTGGGGTTTTTTTTTCGGCTGCACTGGGTCTTAGCTGCAGTACACAGGGTTGTTTTTTCATTGGGGGCCACATGTAGAATCTTTGGTTAGGGCATGTGGGATCCAGTTCCCTGACCAGGGATCGAACCCAGGTCTCCTGCATTGGGAGTACAGAGTCTTAGCCAAGAAAGACCCCCAAGGAAGTCCCCCAGGCTGGGCTCTGCTTCTAGAAGAAAGCGGGATACGTGCTGGGCAGATCAAAACAACCTATGTCCCCTGGAAAGCTTCTCTGATTGCAAAAGATAGAGATGCAAGCTGAAAGAATTAACAGGGAGATCGCCAAGGCAAGGGGCGCTCAGTGCCGTGAATGCCGGGCCATCTTTGGGCACTGGGTAGGGGGGCAATGGGCAGAGAAGGGAGTGGTCGGTGGGCTAGGGAGTTAAGGAGAACCAGGGTAACTTATAAGTTGTTCTTCTTTAAAACTCTTGGTCCAGCTTCTGACTGATCTTGATAGCCATCTCTCAGCACTCAGGCTATTTCCTCTCTGTTCTGGAAACCCAGGGAATCCATGGGGTTTGATGAAATGGTCCAAGGAGGATGGTTCCGGGCCAGGTACGCAGACGCCTCTGTGGTCCTCAGGCCTCCACCTGAGCTATTTGCTGGGTCGCACTTGTTGCAGTTCCAGTTCCGGCTTGTATTTCAGATAAAACGGGAGAAAGGACGGACACCTTCCAGATGCCTTCTGTGGTGCCTGCTGTGCGTCTGTTTTCTGATTTAATGGTCGCTGCTGGTCTGCGAGGCGAGTATTAACCCCATCTGGCAGTCTGAGCTGCTGAGAGAGACAAGTCCCAGAAGCAGGATTTGAACCCAGCACCGGAGAGCTCCCTGCGGTCCCATGGGCCTCCCCGCTGGTCGCTTCAGCTCAGACAGGTCCTGTGACTTATCTGCAGATCAGGGAGTTGGAAGCTTGAGGAGGGTCATCTCCAGCCCTAGTGAAACTGCTCAGGAGCATCACAGACAGTCCCAGAGAGCCCAGGGCAGGTGCAGCTGGTCCAGGCTAGGCCCACGGTGAGGCTGCCCCCGACCCCCAGCTGAAGATGCCCGATTGAAGTGGCTTTCAGCAAGGGGCCAGCCAGCTGGGCACAGGCAGGAGGCAAGACCCGAGCCTGCCAGTCAGCCCATGTCTCCCTGGCACCAGAGGCGACGGGGACAACCGTGTCTGGGCCCCTGGATACCCAGACACGGTTACCCGTGTCTGGATACCCCCACCCCCAGAGGTGTCCCGCCACCCGAGAGGCACAGCCGCACAGACTTCTGCGGCCATCAGGAGTACGTGCTCAGACACACACACGCAGACTCTGCAAACAATGCAGGGAAATAAAGTTCTCACAGGAAACAGTATCATATTGACTCACGACAGATCCATCCATAAAACAAACCCCGAATACCTGGGGCTGGCTCACAGAACCGGCCGCCGGGGAGATAGCAGGCAGGCCGCTCTCTCCTGGGCCCCAGGAGGAAGTGGGTGCCGCCAGGGGGAAGAGCAGCTTCCCGTGGCCTCTCTGAGTCTGGCCCAGGATCTGAGTTATTTGTCAAAAAGAGAAAGAGAGGAAAAAAAATGATTTTTCTAAAGACGTGCAAGTCCCAAAGCATTACAGCCTCTCTGCCTTGTCACCAGGAGCTGTGTTGCAAAAACCCTTCTCAATAGCATGGGATTTTGCAAGTGATTTTCCGTGTCAATGCAGAAAATATTACCGTCTCCAGAGGCCTGTGTCTTCATCAGCATTTGCCCAGCACAGCAGGCTCGACTGTTGCTAGGGTAGAAAGAGGTGTTGGTCCAGTGTGTTCTCACATTTGGGAAGGCAGTTTGGTGCGTGTGCAAGGCCCCAGGCGGACCAAGGCCTCTGGCTGTATGTCGTCTACTTGTTTGGAGCCTCAGTCTCCTCATCTGCAAAGTGGGTCTGCCTTGAGACCTCAAGTAAGAAAAGGTGGGTTTAACACACGGCACAGCATTTGTTTTCCTGACCCTTTGTGAGAAGTACCTTGGAAAAGTGACTTGGGACTCTGAAGACCTTCATCCGAGTCCTGCCTCCGCCCTTTCTTCATCCTGGGAGCGTGGGCAAGCCCCTGCCCCCTCTCTGTATCTTGGTTTCCTCCTCTGGAAAAGCAAGGGTCTAACCAGCCCTGACCTGCCTGCCTCCCAGGGTGTGACGCAGCTGTCGGGGGAGCAAGAGTTGTCAACCGGGACACTGGGTCATGAGGGGTTCGAATACCGAGGAAGTGGCACCTGGAGTGTTTGGGTTGTTGCAGTCTCAGCTGAGCCCTGGACATGGTTTCACATTTTGGTGCCTTGTGTATGCTTTTCTAACTCATAGATTTTTTTCCTTTTTTTAGCTTCCAACAAATACCTATTCATCCTTAAAAGCCCAGCCTCAGTGTCCCCTTTTCTGTCCGACAGCCCTGAACCTCCTGCGGACAGTCACTTTCTCTTCTATGCTTCCACCATGCGCCGTCCTTCTCTCTCTCATAATAGCTATCATGCTGTCTTATCATTTACTTCTTTATAGATGTCTCGTGTGTGGAAATAACAAACTTAGTCAGTTAGGAATTGATTTCTGAGGTTTTTTTGCTCCAGACTTTTAAAATTTCCTCAATCTGATTGGATCTGCAGAAGGAAATTTCCTTCCCCAAAATGGTGACAGTGTGGATTATTGCTGTGTAAGACATGTCTGAAGACGCCCACGTGTACAAACCAAGTGTCCCTTCAAGGGAGACAACTTTGCCTTCAAGCTTTAGAAGCTTGATTTTCTACCAAACAGACGCCAGGCGGGTCTGCACTAAGGGCGGCTAATGTGTACCTGCATTTTTAAGAGGTTTTAATGTGTAACTATTTAATTCTTACCAGGGAGACGTTTTGTAGGTCACGGGGATGTTTTGTAAATATTCCGCTTGTGTTTTGGAGGTCAAGTGTCAATGAGACATCAGAGCCCCAAAGCCCAGCTGTTTTGCCAGTCCCCAAGTCAGCTCCGAGGATGAGATAGAGGATGTATTTCAGCCCTAAGGAGTGAACTCCTTGAGATGGATGTCTGTCAGGCAGCGTCGTCTAGAGCACTTCCTAGAAATCTTGACCCGTCGCTGTCAGTGGGGAAGGCTAATTAAAAGGAAATAAAAGACTAGTAGCCAGGAGATTCCAATGTGCTGAAAAAACAAAGGCAGCCAACCTGGAAACCGAGAGCTGAGTCAGCTGTCCTCTTGGTTCTGTCCGGCTCCCCCACCCACCCGCCACCCAAACACTCTTCCCTTTGTCTGATTTCCCACCCCAGCACCTGCTTGGCCCTGTTTACCCCCCGAGGGATCAGTGGAGACAGCCTTTGAAGCTGAAGCTAAGGCCGTCACCCAGGCCCCGACACCGAGTCCAGAGTCCTCCAGGGCCGCTCTGCTTCTTCTTCATCCCGAGTCTCACTCAGGGCCGGGCGGCTGACCGTGTGATTCAGAGGGAGGAGGGGGAAACGCAAGGTAAAACAACCGCTGCCCCTCGTCCTCCATCGGAATGACTGAAACTAAGAAGCCCAACCGTGGCGAGGGTGAGTGGGAATGTGGAGCAGGTAGTTAGATCATCCCTGTACTTCCGACGGGAACACGGGGTAGGAAGCACTTTGTTTATGTGCGTATGTACAGTATGTGCCAGTCGCTCAGTCATGTCTGACTCTGCCTCTCCGTGGACTATAGCCCACCAGGCTCCTCTGTCCATGGGATTCTCCAGGCAAGAATACTGGAGTGGGTAGCCATTCCCTTCTCCAAGGGATCTTCCCAACCCAGGGATCAAACCCGGGTCTCCAGTATTGCAGGCTGATTCTTTACCGTCTGAGCCAAAGTTAAATATACAGTTTACCATATGACCTTGGTAGCTCAGACGGTAGAGCTACTCAGGCTTCCCTGGTAGCTCAGCTTGTAAAGAATCCACCTGGAATCCCAGAGACCCCAGTTCGATTCCTGGGTCAGAAAGATTCCCTGGAGAAGGGATGGGCTACCAGCTCCGGTATTATTGGGCTCCCCTGGTGGCTTAGATGATGAAGAATCCACCTGCAACGCAGGAGACCTGAGTTCAATCCCTAGTTTGGGAAGATCCCCTGGAGGAGGGCATAGCAACCCTACTCCAGTATTCTTGGCCTGGATAATCTCCACGGACAGAGGTACCTGGTGGGCTACAGTCCATGGGGTCACAAAGAGTTGGACGTGACTGAGCGACTAAGCACAGCACATATGACGCAGCCATCCATCCTGGGTACTTTCAAAAGTGATACGAAAACATATCTGTACACAAAGGCTCGTACGTGAATGTTCAGAGCAGAGTTATTCACAGTTCACCAAGAGGTGGAAACGGCCCGAAGGCTCATCAGCAGATGAACGGATCGACAGAATATGGTCTGTCCACACAAGGGAGTATTATTTGGCCAGAAAAAAAAAAGATGAAGTCCTGATAGATATTCTGTTCTGTGGGTGAACCTTGAACACGTTGTGCCAAGTCAAAGAAGGGAGTGACAAAGACCACATGTTTTGTGGGATTCCATTCAGATGAAAAGTCCAAAATGGGCAAATCAATAAAGACAGGAAGTAAATTCTTGGTTGCCAAGAGGGAGGAGAGAATGAGGAATGATTCAACTAATGGGGTAAGAAGTTTCTTTGGAGGATGCTGAAATCGTTCTACAATTTATTGTGATCATCGTTGGTTGCACCACTCTGGGAATGTGTTCAACAAACAATTGTAGTCTTTGACTTTTTAAAAAAACAGTTAATGGTTGCCAGGGGGAAGGGATAGTTAGGGACTTGGGGAAGGTCATGAACACACTGCTATATTTAAAATGGATAACCAACAAAGACCTATTGTATAGCAAAGAAAATTTTGGCCGCACATCCCCACCCCGCCCTGCCCGTGTGGCACATGGAACTGTAGTTCCTCAACCAGGGATTGAACCCATGCCTTCTGTATTGGAAGGAAGAATCTTAACCACTGGAGAGCCAGAGAAGTCCTCCAGTCATGCACTTTGAAAGGGTGGCTCGCGGGGGATGTGAAGTCCATCTCAGTAACACGGCGCACACTGCTGAGGACCGTGACTCCAGCCCCACTCATGCAGGCACCCAGTGCAGAGCCCCGGGCCGCGGAATCTGGTGGGACTGGCAGTGTCTCCAGCCCGTGTGTGATCTCTCCGCCTGTAGGCTGGGCGTGTGCTCTCCAGTCCCCCTCTCCAGGCACTCAGGGTTGACTTTAACTCAACCTGTGCGGCTTGACGTGTCCACCCCTTGCACCCAGCCTGCGGAACCCCTGAGTGGGGTGCTTAGGGTTTCGGGGACATAGCCCTGACCCAGCCTGAGAACCTCTGAAGCCTGCTGCACCCCATCCTTCCACGGGTGTCTGATCGTATGATGCCCCCAGGCTAGCAAGTTATGGCCGCCAAGTTTAAGAATTGGCAGAGCGCAGACTGCGGCCGAGCCCCACGGTCAATGTGAGACGGCTCTGATGTGCCAGTGCACCCTCTTTGGCATGAGAGCGAGCCTTACCGTGCCGGCACTGGCATAAACTTTAATCTGTAAGCTTGTCACTTCACTCCCACCGTGACTCTCTAAAGAGGACATCCCACGAGGACCCCTGGGTACCCACTGACTGTTGTGTACCTTGCCCAAGGCCGTCAGCCGTGTGTAGAGTGGGGAGGGGACCCCAGTCGACTGGACTCTCAGACCCAACAGGTGGCCTCGCTGGGGTCGCAGTGGCTGAGCCGGAAGGGCCAGGGTATCACCTGCTCCTAGTGCACCTGCAACCAGGAGAAAGCAGGGGGTGGGGAGAACACAGGGCTTGCCCGAGGGCCTGCCAGACCGAGCTGGGCTGTTCGCCCCATGACCCTCAGGCCGGTTATACTGGCTGCAAATCAGGAGCCCAGAGCAGCGGGGTTCTTACCCTGTGACAGGTGAGAAGAAAGAACAGAAACACCACAGGCGTTTCTGACCTGGAGAGTTAGGTTTAGAAAATTACTAGGCAGAAAATTACCGCACTGATGGAGAAGATGGGAGGGAAGAGAGGAGGACAGGCAGAGAGGGAGGCAGGGAGGGAGGGAGGGAGGCAGGAGAGGAGGGGAGGAAAGAAGGAAGAGAGTCTTCTCGGCTCAGTGAATATTCGGCAGATGAGTGATTTTATTTCCTAGCTGGTTGTTTTTGGAGACATCACATGGCAACCCACTCCAGCATTCTTGCCTGGGAAATCCCACGGAAGAGGAGCCTGGCGGGCTACAGTCCATGGAGTCCCAAAGAGTCAGGCTCGACTGAGGGACTGAGCACACAGTAATGGTCCAGCTCTGTTCAAAATAGTTCTGGAAACTTTTTATTGAAGAAAACCCAAGCGGCCAGGTGTTTAGGTCCCCGAGATCCTGCCCAGCTCAATTCTTGGCTGATCCCCATGCCCCTCGGCCCAGCAGCGTCTTCCACCCCACTTCCTATTTAGTGGAGACTCAAAATCGAGGTTTATCCATTTAAGAGGGATTGGGCTGGGCTTGCTCATAGAGTTAGATTCAGGTCATTTTATTATATACAAGTCACTTTGAACCTCTTGGAACGAGTACAAAAGAGAAATTGGTGTATCCTTGCCAAGCAGTGAAGGGAAGCATAGTGGGCATCTCAAAATGCCCACTACCTGCCCAAGGCTCTGCACATTGCTGTCCTCACAAGGGCAGCTCTGTGGATCTCAAGGGCCACCCACCCCCTGCCAGCTCAGGGGGTCACATCACACAAGGTCACACAGGTGCAGGCCCCAGAATTCTCCAGACTTCAAGAGTGGGGTGCTTTTTCTTTCTGTTTTGGCCTCTGCTGATGGCAGGCACTTTCTCCATGCAGGCCAGCTTTCAGACATTCCAGGGGGACCTTTCATCCCGTGGATCCTGCGGGAAGTTCTCATTCATTTTCTGCATATCACAGCCTAAAAACCAGACACAGGAAACCATATTCACTGTGAAGATGCATTCAAGTGTACCCGTCAAAAGAAGTCTGTAGAATTTTTGAAAACAGATTTACAAATTCCTTCCTCCCGCTTTCATTACTGCAAAGGGCATACACTTTTCGGGTGTCAGGACACAGATGACTACCACTCAGCTGCCATTTCTGCCTCCTGACCAGTCCTCAAGCGTCCGGCGAAGCCTCTCTGGAGAGGCTGGAGGCTGTGTGCTGGGCCCGGTGGGTACAGACAGGAGTAAGACCCATGCCCCCCGGGGGCGATAAGGCACGCTCACTAGACAGCCGTGCACGCCAGGCCTAGGCTGATAAGGGCTGTGGGAAAGGCTGAGATAAAAGGTCGTGAGAGTATGGCCCAGAGGGGAGGGCCTGTACACGCGGGGAATCGGGCAAGGCCGAAGGATGGGGACGAACTGCATAGAGAGACTCGATGAAGGCCAACATCCCTCCCGGCCGAGGGCCCCATGGCTGCCGGGGGTGGTCCCGGGCCAGACCCCTGCGTACCCGGCCCGTTATCCTACCCACTGCCCCCTCATTTCAGATGAGCAAACGGAGGCCCCACGAGGCTAAGCCCAAGATCACAGGAGGGTTCCAGAAGCGGGCTGGGCATCCCACTCTGTCTGAAGCCCAGAGCCCTCGCTCTTAGGTCGACTCACCCTTTTCAAAGAACTTTTCAAAAGCATTATCCCACCAATCTTCCTGTCCCCGAGTTTCTCTATGTCTCACCAGCCAGTTGGCACAGATGAGTCACCCTGCCCGTAACGGCCTAGAGTTCACTTGCCCGGCCCCGCCCCCTCCCCCTGCCGCCCTGGCCCTGGGCCTCTGGCCAAGGCTTACCACTGCTGGCCACTGTCCCCTGGGGTGTCCATAGTCACCTTGCACTCCCTCACCCGCTCCATCAAAGTTCACCCCCCAGGAAGGCAGTCAGTGGAAGGCCCCAGCCTCTGCCCAGGTGAGACCCACCCCCTTGGAGACACCGTCCCCACCCAGCGAGCCGAGCAGGCAGCACATGGCCTCCAGTGCCCTGGCATCACTCCCCTGTGGCCAGCATCTACACGGGCCCTCAGGAGCCCCGGATCCCAGGCTCAGAGCTGCACTAGCATCAACCCCATTCATGTGTGTGTGTGCTCGGTCACTTCAGAGTTGTGTCCAGCTCTTCGCGACCCCATGGACTGTAGCCCGCCAGGCTCCTCTGTCCATGGGCTTTCCCAGGCAAGAATACTGGAGTGGGTTGCCGTTCCCTTCTCCAGGGGGTCTTCCCAACCCAGGGATTGAACGCACACGTCTCTCATGTCTCCTGCATTGGCAGGCAGGTTCTTTTCCCCTAGCGCCCCCAGGAAGCCCTCAACGCCATTCATTCTCCCTCAAAGCCAGCTGGGGCAGGGACCCGTGTTATCTCCACAGTAGAGAGGAAACCCTGAGGCTCAGAGAGGTGGCGCTGCCCACCCCAGGTCACACAGCTCGTGAGAGGTGGGGTCTGAGAGCTGGGTCTGA
The DNA here is from genome assembly GCA_935064755.1 of Tragelaphus eurycerus. Classification (NCBI taxonomy): domain Eukaryota; kingdom Metazoa; phylum Chordata; class Mammalia; order Artiodactyla; family Bovidae; genus Tragelaphus; species Tragelaphus eurycerus. The sequence continues at coordinate 74,958,033 of CAKXYN010000001.1, read as the reverse complement.
GGGCTGGTGCCCTCGGCTGTCCTCAGGGAAGTGGGGCCCGTAGATCCCGGGGTGGAAAACCAGCTCCATCCCTTCCCGAATCAGGACTCTGGGGCTGGAACCGTGCGGTTATCTCCCAAACCGCACAGTCAGCTGGAACGAGAATTCCGGCCCCTCAAATGAAACCATGGGCTTCCCTGGTGGCTCCGACGGTAAAGAATCCGCCTGCAGTCTGCCTGCAGGAGACCCAGATTCGATCCCTGAGTCAGGAAGATCCCCTGGAGAAGGGAATGGCTACCCACTCCAGTATTCTCGGCTGGAGAATCCCATGGACAGGGGAGCCTGGCGGGCTATACTGTCCACGGGGTCGCAGAGGGTCGGACATGACTGAGCGGCTAACACGAGGGAAACCAGGCAGGTGGTCTCCAAGTTCACAGAAAAAGGCTGGTCAGAGCTGTTTTAGTCTCACGTCTTTCTCCGGGGTGGTTTTCAGAAGCCTTGGGAGCCCCGTGTCCCTGGCCCCGCCAGAGGGCAGCGAGTCACGGTATCTGACCGACCTGGCACCGTGACCATGAAGATCACCCGACCTGGCGGGCGCTCTTGTGGGACCCCAACCCAAATACCTGCTTTCTGTCTGACAGAGAAGTGAACCACAGCCCCAGGAGGGCACACGTCCTGCCTCAGGTGACCCAGGCAGTGAGTGACCCGCCCGAGACCCAGGTCCGGGGGCCCCAACGCCGGAGGGATTCACTGTGACTTGCATGATTTTCTTTCCATTTTCTCAGGGGTTCGCAGCCCCTGACCGCACATCTGAAGTGCCTGGGATCCTGCCTGGGCCCAGCCCGACACAGTTAGATCAGTTTTGGGCAGTGGACAAGTGTGCAGACTTCGACTCTAGGAAACGCCCAGGGATCCACCTAGAGGAGCCTGAGGCGGGCCTGGAACCAGGGGAGAACTGAAATTGTGGGGCGGGGGGAGCTGGAGGCTAGCCGCTCCATCTTCCCCATGCCTTCCCCTCTGTCTCCTTCCCCTCCAGCCCACCAGGAGCTGGTCTCCAGCCTCCCTCTTGGTCTGGGGCCCTCTGGCATTTGGGCGTGAGATCTCTGCGGCCCCTCCCTCGCTGGTGTCTCACCAGCCTGGCGCTCAGTCATGTCCGACCCTTTGTAACCCCATGGACTGTGGCCTAACAGGCTCCTTTGTCTGGATTCTCCAGGCAACAATACTGGAGTGGGTTGCCATTTCCTCCTCCAGGGGATCTTCCCAACCCAGGGATCGAACCCCGGTCTCCCGCATTGCAGGCGGATTCTTTCCCGTCTGAGCCCCCAGGGAAGCCCACCACATACTAGGTGCTCCCTAAACATTTGGTGAACAGATTCACACAGAGGGCCCCCCAGCCACTCCTTCCACACCAGGATTGCACGGTTCTCTGCTGCAGGAGTGTAAAGGCATGACTTGCCGAGCCCAGCAGGTAGCATGACGCGCCCATCAGCAGCACGTCGGTTGCCTCCTATATCACCCCTTTCCCAGCAGTATGTATTAACTTAAAGAAATCCTTTCTACTTTAATAGCTAGAAAACAATCTTGGTTTTGGTTTGAATTTGCATTTCTTTGAATGCTGGTGAGGATGAACTTTTTTTTTTTTCATGTGCTTCTTAGTCATTTGTATTGCTTCTTCTGTGAATTGTCTGTTCCCAATTTACTAATTTGCAACGAGAAACACAACTGCCAAAGGGACCGGATACACGTGTCCCCCAGCCAACACCCCAGCTCCCTGTGGGCGCCCTGTACGGGGAGGCCAAATTCTAATCAGAACGAGGCTTGGTGAGCACTGAATGAGGGAAGGGAGGGGCCGGTTATGCGATTCCAGGGTTTCAGGGTGTCGGAGCAAGCTGGACCCACCACCGGGATGCCCCCGAATGATCCTTGGCCAGCACAGCATCCTCCTTTTTCTGTCCTGTACTTCTCCAGCTGCCCAGCCCTTCTTCAGATGGACACGGTCTCTCTTTAGAAACATTGCTACATTCATCTCCAGCTCCCGCTGGCCTGAGAGCCCTCGTGGGTCCATGCGTGAACTCTCAAGGCAGTCGGTCTTCACTCCTAATTCCTCTGCCTCCTTGGATTGCCTCTGCATGCCTCAGGGATTCGCAGAGTGGAGCTGATCATTTTTAGGCTGTTGTCTTGGAGTTGCCCCCTCCCGTAAGTGAAAGCAGCTTCAGGGTCTCTGAAGACTCCACACACAGGTTCCGTGTTTAAAACAGTTCCATCCTTGTGCAATTTTTTCAAGGCTTTCCTTGGACTCTCCTGGAGGGCTCTGACCTCCAGGTTGAGGTCCATGGGCAGAGAGGACCTTGACAGTGGAGAACAGCCGCCCAAGAAGTCAGAACTCCAGGAACCAGTGAGAGGGGCTCCAGGCAGGCCTGTGGTTCGGGGATGGAAGGGGCGCCTGGAGCAGCGGGGACAGGAGGATTTCATTCAAGGGTGGGAGGAGGAGGAGGAGGACTTAGGAGGGGAGGCCTGGGGATCTCTGGCCTGGAACATTGAGCTGCCTCCTTCCCGGGGCCTCTCAGACCCTCTGTATCCTCTTCTGCCCTCTGGCGTCTAGGGGGATCCTCAGAACCCAAATCTGACTGAGTCATGCCCCTCCTTCAGCGTTTCCGGCATCCCCTGGATAGCGCTCCAGGCCGTTCACGGCCTGGTCCCGTCTGCCTTCCAGGCCCGCCTCTTTTCCCCAGCAGACCGCTGGATCGCTCCTGAATATCCCTTGTGTGTTCAGGTCTCTGGGCCTTTGCTCGGTGGGGCCTGCAGCCTGCGGTGCTTTCCTGACTTGGCCAGTCCGTCCTCATTCTTTTAAGTCCCAGCTCAAGCATCCACTCCTCCATGAAGTCTTTCCTGAGCCCTGCCCCCCGCCCCAAAACCCTTCGTTGGAGTATTTGCCACGTTTACAAGAGTAACTTTTCCAAGCACCTGCTCCACAGCTGGAACCCTGAGAACTTTGACGTCACATAACGATGTGTGGCTTATCAGAATGCCCTAACCTCCCCCTCGGGGCCACAGAGTGGGGGCTAGATGAATGGGAAGGTGGCTGTTGCTTGCACCAAGCTGAGAGGCCAAGGAGACTGGGACCTGGCTCTGGCCTCCAGGACCTGGGGCAAATTCCTCCTCAGTTCGCTTCTCTAGAGAAGGGGAGCGTGGAGACCCAGCTGTCCGCAAGGCCTTTTATTAAGACAGCCTGGTGGGCTTCCCTGGTGGCTCAGTGATAAAGAGTCTGTCTGTCCGTGCAGGAGACGAGGGTTTGATCCCTGATCTGGGAAGATCACACACGCCATGGAGCCACTAGGCCCACAGGCTACCACTATCGAGAGTGTGCTCTCAAGCCCGGGAACTGCAATTCACAAGCCCACGTGTCGCAAGTACTGAAGCCCGCCTCGCCCTGGAGCCCATGCTTCACAAGAGAAGCCCGTCTACCGCAACTAGAGGGTGGTCCCCACTCACTGCAGCTGGAAAAGGGGCCCACACAGCAACGAAGACCCAGCACAGCTGAAAATAAAAAAACAAAATTATTGAAAAAAGAAAAAAGACCCCACATAAGGCACTATTCTAGAAATAAACGTGTTACAATGATTATATAATATATATAATAAAAATCAGGTTGCATAAATATGTCTGGTAGAATGAACATATCAAAACAAAGCCCTTACAGTTATTTGCAGTCTGATTCTAGAACCGAGGAAGAGGCAGGACCAAGACCTCTTGCAGGGGGCAGAATTTGAACCTCAGGAGAGTGAGATATTTCGTTACAAGAAACACGACACTGCTCTTGGCCCCAGAGAGCAGGTGTGGTGAAGCGAAATGAAGGTGGATGCGAGAGTCAGGCAGAGCACAGCTCAAACCCCAGCTCCACAACCCTCGCGCCCTGGGACCTTTAGCAAGGCCGGTTACCTCTCTGATCATCAAGATAAGACATTGTCTAGCTAGCCCAGAGAGGTGCCCTTGGAGGCAAGACTCCATGACTCCTGGGACTCCCTTCTGTTTCATCCCAAGGAATGTAGGCCACCAGGAAAGGGAGCTTGGACACGGGGCCTCACCCTTCTAAGCCTCCATTTTCTTGTCTGCCTAGCCAGGATTGCCAGGCGGGCTGACTTGAGGTGAAGTGAGATTGTGGATTCAGAGAACTGCACTCGGATCGTCAGTGAACGTTAGCTTCCCTCCCGGCCTGGCAGGGGGGCATCTCCTCAGGCTGAAAGCTTCGGAGCAGCCCCATCTTCTCGGGCAGAGAGTTTCGGACAAGGCATTCAGAGCTGTAGAGGCAGCTGAGGAGGAGGCATGATCAAGAATAGGAGTCAGAGGCTCTGGAACACGTGACCATTTGCCTTCTCCCATCAGAAAATGCTCTTAAACAAACAGCAAGTTTCCTCCATTAATAAGGCCTGTGGAATGCAGATGCGATTTTTTTTTCCTTCTCCTTTTTCTGCTGATTAAGTTCCCCCAAAACCCCCTTAAGAATTTTAATAAGAAATGCAAAAATCAACAGAAGTCCAGCAAACCCTTTCCTGTTATTAAATAAAGGGAAAGTAAATATTGCAAATTGGACATATTTCATAAGAGGATGTTTTGTTTGGGTGAAAAAAAACGAGAAAGAAAAGAAAAAGCTATTTGCTTTCTGGCAGCAAATACATGTCTTTGCTGAATTTTGGTTTCAAATCTGATGACTGGGGCATTATTTCTGGTTTGCCTGGAATCCAGGCCTTTTGACATCGGAGGCGGAGGTGCCCAGGAAAGAGGAAAGCCAGGTTTGGGCCACCTTGGGCTTCTCCTCCCGCCTCTCCTATGAGCAGACCAATGAATTCTTCAACCACCCAGGAAATGACACCCTGAGCTCAGAGAGGGGGCCAGGTTCGGGGGGGTGGGGGGCGGTCACACACAAGAGCAACTTGGAATAAAGAAAATTTCTAGGAGGAAGAGAAAAAAAGCAGAACAAAACCCCAGATTCTCCTTTTTAGGATATGAGACCATCAAGCGTATCTTATCAATACAGCATAGCGGCCCTGCAGTTAGGCAGTGCACATGCATGCTAAGTCACTTTAGTCGTGTCCAACTCTCTGTGGACACACAGCCCCCCGACTCCTCTGTCCATGGGATTCTCCAGGCAAGAATATTGGGGTGCGTTGCCATGCCCTCCTCCAGGGGATCCTTCTGACCCAGGGATCAAACCTGGGAGCGTCTTACATCTCCTGCACTGGCAGGTGGGTTCTTTACCACCAGCGCCACCTGGGAAGCCCAAAGTCAGGCAGAGCTGGGTCTGATTCCTACCTCTGCCACTTCTTAGCTGGATTACCTTGGGTCAGTTAAATAACTTCTCCAACTCAGTCTCCTTATCTTCAAAATGGGAAGAATAAAAGTGTTCATTAATGGAGCTGTTGGGAGGAATGAGTGGGAAAATGAGCCAATGCAAGGAAAATGAAACTGAAATCAAACCAGTCAGTCCTAAAGGAAATCAGTCCTGAATATTCATTGGAAGGACTGATGCTGAAGCTGAAGCTCCAATACTTTGGCCACCTGATATGAAAAAGTGACCCATTGTAAAAGATCCTGATGCTGGGAAAGACTGTAGGTGGGAGGAGAAGGGAACCACAGAAGATGAGATGGCTTGGATGGCATCATCGGCTTGATGGACATGAGTTGGAGCAAGCTCCAGGAGTTGGGGATGGACAGGGAAGCCTGGGCCCTGCAGTCCATGGGGTCGCAAAGAGTCGGACACGATTGAGCAACTGAACTGAACGGACATGGATCTTTTTTCATTTTGTGCAATAGGACAAATGTAGAGAACGAGGAAAAGTGAGAAGACTTTGTTCGTGTAGTGATCGATAGTTTGCAGAGCACTAAAGACCTGCCACATTGGGCACTGCAGCCCTGGGAGGCGGGCAGAGCGAAAACTGCCTTCAGTTTCTGCTTGCAGCATCTGCGGTGGGGGGGGGGACCCCTCCAGGCCACACATTAAGTGGTCCATGTGATCATGAGTCCAGAGAAAATGACCAAGGAAAAGGACGGAGGCAGCGAAGCCAGACGGTGTAGCCACATCCAGCCACACAGGAGCCGCGTCTTCCAGGGGCCCCTGCGCCCTCTTTTGGTCCCCTCTGCCCCCTCCTGGAGTCCCCACAGCCTCACTGGCTGCCCGCTGCTCCCTGACAGGCATGGCAGGCACAGGATGCTGGGACCACTTGGGCGTTGCCCGGATGAGCTGTTACTCTGCGATTGCTGGTGACCTGGACCCCGGTAACACCAGAGCCAGGCCTGTGCATTTCTGGCCAAATTTGTCCACCCCTTCCTCTGATCACCTTGCCCCAGGGTCCTCTCCTGCCCTCCCAGAGTACGGGCAACCGTCCTCTTCAAACCGCTGATCCTAAGCAGGAAAATTATTTAGGTTTTGTCATTTGCTGTCTTTGAATTTATCCAGTTACCTGAAGCATCTTTTCTGTGCAAAAACTAAAATAGAGAAGTCAATATACCAAATTAACAATCACCTATATTTCTACCCCTATGTTTGCTTCTGTAGTTTTATTTTTCTTTAAGAAATAAAATCTAAAGCTAAAAACCCCTTATGTACTATATGTACTACCCAAGGCCCACAGATAACTAATGAATTTGGTGCATAAACTTCCAGTTGTTTTAAAATAGTTTGACATGCCTGTGCATACACAGGCCTTGATACTGTTCGGACTGTGTTTTAACTTAATGGAAAGGTATCGTAGGATTCATATCATTCTGCATCTTGCCTTTGTCAGCAAACATGTTTGTGAAATCTGTCCATGCTAATGAGCACAGAAGAATTATGGCTGAGACTACTTTTCCACTTTATAAATCCTCGGTACCGTGTTCCGAATGTCCATTCTTCTAGGGATGGACATTTAGGTCGTTTCCTTTTTTAATTACAAACCATCATGCTTCGATTAAAAAAAGAAAAAATCTTCATATGTGTCCCATCTCTGCCCAGGTTTTTCTAGGAAATTTACCCAGACATCGAAATGTTTCATTAATCACAGGGAGGAGTCAGCTTATGTGGGATCAACTTCCTCCTCCTGTGATGAACCCCAGTGTGACCTTGGGCAAGTCATTTCACCTCTCTGAGTCTGTTTTCTTACCTGTAAAACCATCGTGTGATAACCCCTAATTCACTGGGTGGCTGTGAGAATCATATGAGACGGTCTCTCAAAAGCAGCTGGAATCAGGGAAATGGTAGGAGTCCAGCAGCTCCCACCATCTACGCTGCGGGTTTTTCTAGCCGCCAAGATCAGATCAGATCAGTCGCTCAGTCGTGTCCGACTCTTTGCGACCCCATGAACCGCAGCACGCCAGGCCTCCCTGTCCATCACAAGCTCCCGGAGGTCACTCAGACTCGCATCCATCGAGTCAGTGATGCCATCCAGCCATCTCATCCTCTGTCGTCCCCTTCTCCTCCTACCCTCAATCCCTCCCAGCATCAGAGTCTTCTCCAATGAGTCAACTCTTCGCATGAGGTGGCCAAAATACTGGAGTTTCAGCTTTAGCATCATTCCTTCCAAAGAAATTCCAGGATTGATCTCCTTCAGAATGGACTGGTTGGATCTTCTTGCAGTCCAAGGGACTCTCAAGAGTCTTCTCCAACACCACAGTTCAAAAGCATCAATTCTTCGGCGCTCAGCCTTCTTCACAGTCCAGCTCTCACATCCATACATGACCACAGGAAAGACCATAGCCTTGACTAGGCGAACCTTTGTTGGTAAAGTAATGTCTCTGCTTTTGAATATGCTATCTAGGTTGGTCATAACTTTCCTTCCAAGGAGTAAGCGTCTTTTAATTTCATGGCTGCAGTCACCATCTGCAGTGATTTTGGAGCCCAGAAAAACAAAGTCTGACACTGTTTCCACTGTTTCCCCATCTATTTCCCATGCAGTGATGGGACCAGATGCCATGATCTTCGTTTTCTGAATGTTGAGCTTTAAGCCAACCTTTTCACTCTCCACTTTCACTTTCATCAAGAGGCTTTTTAGCCCCTCTTCACTTTCTGCCATAAGAGTGGTGTCATCTGCATATCTGAGGTTATTGATATTTCTCCCAGCAATCTTGATTCCAACTTGTGTTTCTTCCAGTCCAGCATTTCTCATGATGTACTCTGCATATAAGTTAAATAAACATGGTGACAATATGCAGCCTTGACGTACTCCTTTTTCTATTTGGAACCAGTCTGTTGTTCCATGACCAGTTCTAACTGTTGCTTCCTGACCTGCATACAGATTTCTTAAGAGGCAGATCAGGTGGCAAAGTGGGATCTAAAGGTAACACCGGCACCTTGCCCTGGGGGCCCTGGACCCAGCAAAGCGCAGCCTTGGGGGCTCTCCCGGCCCACACCCCTCAAACCCGCTGCCAGCTCTATCTCCCTGCCTAGCCTGGTGTCAGCTCCGTAAATAACTGAGCAAATGTTTTCTTCAGTGTCTCAGTGGCCTCAGCTGTAAAATGGTATGGCAGCACCTCCTCCCAAGGGCTGCCCGGAAGCTAAATTGCTGGAGAATGTCTGCAGGGCAGTTGTTAAGATGGAATGCCCCGTTCCTGCACATCTTGAACCGTTTCTCCTTCATGGCAGAGAAATGATCTGAGGTTTCTTCCTGCCGGCCGGGGGAAGCTGGACTGCGGTCCTCGAATTGATTTTCCTTTCCAGCCAGGTGTTTTCTGTTGCCGATGCTGCGGGTAGACATGTAGAACCTTTTGCTGGGTGGCTGTTTGTGTTGGTTTTCCTCGCAGAAAACTGGAGGCTGGGTAGTTGAAATTTGCTAAAATACCGCCATCTAGTGGCCTTCGCGGAAATAGTGCAGGCCTTTCAACCCTTCTGAGAAAAACAATGGGGCGACAGCTGGGGCCGCCCTGCCCGGCTCAGAAACGCCGGTGGCTCCCTATTGTCTGCGGGGTAAAGTCCAAACGCCCAGCCTGGAATTCAAGCGCCTGCGAGATCGGGTCCCGCCCTGCCTATCAGACCTTATCGGCGGCTTCGACCTCCTGCCCTGCCAGGCCCAGCTCCCTTCCTGCTCCAGAAAGTCCAGGCCCACACCTCCTGGCTCGTGGGCCAGCCCTGTGCCCCTGACTGTCTGCTGTCTCCCTCCTCCTCCTCCAGGCTCAGCCCTTATCCAGGATCAGCTCACAGGCCACCTCTTCCTGGAAACCTCCCGGATTCTTCAGCCCATCTGAGTCTTCCCTGACCTTCCCCCCCCACCCCACCCCCACCCCTCACAACACTCCCTCTGGGGCATTTCTGTATTTCCATGTCCCAGGTGGCAGAGTGGTACAGAACCCGCCTGCCAGTGCAGGAGTCATAAGTGACATGAGTTTGATCCTGTGTCGGGAAGATGCTTGGAGAAGGAAATGGCAACCCACTCTAGGATTCTTGCCTGAAAAATCCCATGGACAGAGGAGCCTGGCGGGCTTCAGTCCACTGACTTGAAAAAGAGTCAAGACTTCCCTGAGCGCGCACACAAACACACAGACACAGGTTTCAAGCTGTGCCTCTGTCAACGCACGGCCCTCCTGTATCAAACATGATGGATAAAAATGAATGCAAGACGGATGGAGCGTCGCCTGGCCTCCCCTACTTCCTAGCTCTGAAAACCTGGGCGGGGAGGGAACCTCACCTGGGAAATACCAGTGAGAACACCTATCTCACAGAACTGTGGTGAGAGTCAGGATCAGATGCTAAGTGGCTAGCACATGTAAAGGCCTGATAAATTATTAGGGTGGTCAGATGAAATACAAGGTACCCAACTGATGCTGAATTTCAGATGAGTGATTTTTATTTATTATAGTATGCGTATATCCCAAATAGTACATGTAGCTCCTGTGTTACATTTCACAGATGTTAAGAATTATTGTTCATTTTGTTAGATGTGCTAATGAAATTGGGAATATATATTTATACAGTCAGTCCATTATTGGCACATTCTGTATTTGCAAATTCACCTGCTGGCTAAAATTTATTTGTAATGTTGAAACCAATATTCACAGTACTAGGTCACTTACAGACACGCACATGTGTAGAGAGGAGGAAAATTTGAGTCTCCTGGTGGGCGTGCTTTCAGCTGATGTCAGCAGCTGATACTCTGTCTTGTTTCAGCTCTCAAGTCATAAACAGGTATGCTTTTTGCCGTCCCTTCGGTGCCACACTTTTCATATCTTTGTGCTTTGTGTTGGTGATTTTCAAATGGACCCCCAGGCAGAGTGCTGCCGCGCTGCCCATTGTTCCTAAGCCAAGAAGGCCACGCTGTCTTACGAGAAGATGCACATGTTAGATTGCTCTTGGTTCACTCGTGAGTTATACACATGTGGGCCATGAGTTCAACGCTGATGAATCTACTGTAGACATTAGGTAAAGTGTTTCTAAGCAGAAGCACATATGAATCAAGGCTGCATATCAACTGGTTGATGAAAATGTTGTGACCGGAGGCTGGCGGAAACCTGCCTGTATTTCCCCTAGAAGCAGGGATTCCGTATACCATAATTGCGTGTTCAAGTGACTTTACACAACTACTGTGAATAACAAGAAGCAACTATATAGGTATGGATGTAATAAAATTTAAATTCCTACCTGATAGAGTCACATATCAAAATATAAAGTGTGAAATTATATGATGCTTTAAAACAACCTAGCAGTGGGAGAGAGGCGTGTTTTATGCACAGTATAAAAGAATCAAGATACCAAAGGTTGAAGATGCTGGAAGTGATGAGGTATTAGGCTATTCTCTCTCCCTTTGTGTATGTTTGAAAACAACCATAACAGAAGATCTCAAACGCACACTGTTGGGAGTTCCCTGGTGGCCTAGTGGTTAGGATTCTGGGCTTTCACTGCCGTGGCCCGGGTTCAGACCCTGCTCAGGGAACTGAGGTCCTCCGTGGCGTGTGTGGGCGGGGGAGAAGGGACAAACACACATACCACCAAGAAGAAAATCTTGATGCAAGAATACCTTGTTCATTAGCTTTTTCTCGGAACCCTCTGTGGGGACAGGACTCCAGATCATGGCCCCTGAGAGCCCATCGTGGGCACATCCCAAGCCCTTGAGTGCAGAGTACCCACTGAGGTTGCCCAGCCCTGGCTCTAGTCTCAGCTCCCCCTCAGACTTGCTCTGGCAACTCTGAGCCTTTTTCCTTATCGGGTAAATAAGGAAGTTGAACTGGACAACCTCTGCGTTCTGTTTCATTTTAAAAACCCTCTCCTTCCAACTCCAGTATTTCCTCCATCTCCTTGTTCTGGTGCAATATTACAGCACACCTCCTCCAGCTGTCTCTTTCCAACCCAGTCCGTCCCAGCACCACCATTCTGCAAATCTTGCTGAAGTTCTCCCTTTTTGCAACTTCTAACCAGGAACCTACTCTGATTTCTATTTCTCTAAAGTCTGAACTCCTCAGCTGAGCAGTCAAGGCCCCTGCAGGTAGAATACCCACTAAGTGCCATGTCTGGGGCTCTTTCTGCCAGGAGTTCACAGTCCAGTTAAGGAGGACCAGGAATTAGGGACATCACAGGGGTCACCAGGTCTTCCCTGATGGCTCAGTTGGTAAAGAATCAGCCTACAGTGTGGGAGACCTGGGTTCAATCACTTTGTCAGGAAGATCCCCTGGAGAAGGAAATGGCAACCCACTCCAGTATTCTTTCCTGGAGAAGTCCATGAATGGAGGAGCCTGGTGGGCCACAATCCATGCATGGAGTCACAAAGAGTCAGACACGACTGAGTGACTGACACTTTCACTACTTCTTTTCAGGGGGCACCAGACTATCCCAGAACACAGAGGAATGTCACCCAGGGCAGCCTGGGGAAGTAAGAGGAAGTGTCCTGAAGAAGAAAGGTCTGAGCTGAGACCTACAGGGCGACCAGGAGTTGTTGCTGCAGACCCAGGAGAAGGATGGTCCAGGTGGCAGCCACAGTGTTCACGAAGGTCCGGAGACAAGAGAAGGTTGGGGACGGTCCAGATTTCAGAGCCCATCACACTCAGCCTCATTAATCTCTCTGGCATTATCTGCCACCCTTTCCTGCCACCTGCCTTCCACACTGCCCAGCATGTGTGGTATGTTTGCTGGGGACCCTGGGATTTATTTTAGGAAGGTATATATTGCACTCCCTACCAGGCCTCCTTTAAAATAACCAGGTAGGAGAAGCTTTTATAATTCCCAAGGCACCTTTGTTTCACTCATCCCTCATGATCCTGACAACCCATTTTTTAATAGAGGAAACTGTGGTTCAGAACGGTTCAGTTCAGTTCAGTCGCTCAGTCATGTCCAATTCTTTGAGACCCCATGGACTGCAGCATACCAGGCCTCCCTGTCCATCACCAACTCATGTCCATTGAGTCGGTGATGCCATCCAACCATCTCATCCTCTGTTGCCCGCTTCTCCTCCTGTGTTCAATCTTTCCCAGCATCAGGGTCTTTTTAAATGAGTCAGTTCCTCATATCAGGTGGCCAAAGTATTGGAGTTTCAGCTTCAGCATCAGTCCTTCCAATGAATATTCAGAACTGATCTCCTTTAGGATGGACTGGTTGGATCTCCTTGCAGTCCAAGGGACTCTCAAGAGTCTTCTCCAACACCACAGTTCAAAAGCATCAATTCTTTGGTGCTCAGCTTTCTTTATAGTCCAACTCTCACATCCATACATGACTACTGGAAAAACCATAGCCTTGACTAGACAGATCTTTGTTGGCAAAGTAATGTCTCTGCTTTTTAATATGCTGTCTAGGTTGGTCATAACTTTCCTTCCAAGGAGTAAATGTCTTTTAATTTCATGGCTGCAGTCACCATCTGCAGTGATTTTAGAGCCCCCCAAAATAAAGTCTGTCACTGTTTCCACTGTTTCCCCATCTATTTGCCATGAAGTGATGGGACCAGATGCCATGATCTTAGTTTTCTGAATGTTGAGGTTTTTTTATATATATATAATTTTTGTTCATTTATTTTTGGCTGTGTGGGGTCCTTGTTGCTGCCTGGGCTTTTCTCTAGTTGAGGCTAGTGGGGCTCCTCTCCAGCTGCTGCGCTTCAGCTCCTCACTGCAGGGGCTTCTCCTGCTGCCGAGCATGTGCCTCCAGGGCACACAGGCTGCAGCAGTTGTGGCACATGGGCTCAGCAGTCGCAGCTGTGGTTCGGGGCTCCAGAGCACAAGCTCTACAGCCGTAGCACGTGGGCTTAGTTGCTCTGAGACGTGAAGTCTTCCCAGATCAGGGACCAAACCCGTGTCTCCTGCATTGTTGGGCAGAAACTTTACCTCTGAGCCACCAGGGAAGCCCTGAATGTTGAGTTTTAAGCCAACTTTTCCACTCTCCTCTTTCACTTTCATCAAGAGGCTCTTGCTGTCACTCACAGTTGGTGAGGAGGGAGGTGAGGATGCTAATGCAGGTCTGACGCCAGGCCTGTTGTCCTTGGGTCATGGAAAGTGCAGTCGCTTCAAGCATCCCATCTCCCCAGGGCCGAAGACCACAACTCCTTAAGGCCTGGCTTTGTGTCTCGTCCTATCCCTGTCACTCCAATACCTCCCAGCTACGTGACACTGGCTAAGTAACTTAGATGTCATCTGTGAAACGGATCTTGTGGGACTGCTGTAGGGATTAAACGAGAACAGCACCTGTGCAGAGGGGCTATCGGTACAATCGCGGGAAGCGCAGGAAAGAGGACGCGCCGCCCTCGACCCACACCCCACTGAAACCCGTCTGCAGGCCCCGCGCATGCGCGCTACGCAGAGACCCAGCGGGCCCTCCCGCGGGCTCCACGGCTGCGCAGTCGCCCGGCTTTGCGGCCGCGGTGCTTGACGGCAGTGGTGTCCGCCCCCCCCTGGCTGACGTTGCCGGGGTAACGCCGCGGGCGCCACGGGGGCGGAGGAAGGTAAGGTACCCTGTGTCCCCGGGAGCGGGTTGCAGTTCGAGGCGACGAGCGCAGTGGCCGCGGCCTCCGGGGGGGGCTCGTCCGCGGGAGGAAGCGTCGCCTTTTCCGAAAGCTCTCCGGGGCGCGAGTAGAAGCGGTCCTGAGACGTTCCTCCGGGCGTACAGCCACGCGGAACTGGGCCGGGACGCAGGGCCCGGCTTCTAGTTCTGCCGGAATATTAGCCCCTGCTTCCCCTCCTCCGTGTATCTTGTCTATGCTTTTTCTGGAAACACTGACGCCGCGGGGCACAGTGCCGCGGACAGAGTAAGGCGAGGTGCATCTGATAACAGATCGTGCCCTAGAGGAGCCTTCTTGGTTGCTAGCAGGGTTGCTGAGGCTGTAGGGACCGGCAAAGGGACAGGTTATGACACGGGGTTGGGAGTCTGTTGAGCCCTTGACTTTTTTTTTTTTTTTGCTCATTAGTTGCAGCTGCAGCTTTTCGCCTGGCTCGCACATCACATGGTAGGCCCAGTACCAGGCTCTTTCACAGAATCACCCATCAGTCTTCAAAGGTTTAGCTTTTGTTTGTGTGTCTTAGTCTCGGGTTCTAACCTGAAAGCTCCCCAGAGGCAGGATTGTCTTTTCCTTTTCATCCTTGTCTACCCTAGCCTACAAGGTACCCACTTGGAGCCTCAAGCGTGTTTGTGTGTGTGTGTGTTTAATTGGGAGAATGTGAGTTCTGCTGAGTGGGAGGCTTTAACCAGCTGGTTTGGTAAGGTGGGCCCAGGGGGTTGGAAAATTAAATAATGGCACCTCCGCCCTTCCTTTTTGTCTTCCTTTGTTTTGTTTGGAATAAACATTTACTAAACACCTAAAAGGTGTTAGCTTGTGTGCTCAAGGGAAGAATTAGGAACAAGCCCTGCTTTTGATAGAAAACTAAATGTATTGTGTACTTAACACTATGGGTGCCTGGAGTCAGTATGGCCAGGTTTGGAAGAGCAAAAGGAACAGCCCCTTACAGGTGCATAGCACTCCCCGCCAGCCCCCAGTCCCTCTCCTCCTCTATCCAGTGGGGTGGCTCTTGGCATTGAGTTTGAATAAGGCCATCCTATCTCTACTGGTTGGAAACATGAACTACATATGGAAATCACCTGGATCCCATCTCTGACCTTCTGATGTAATTGTAGGTTAGGCCTGGGGATTGGGAATTGCAAAATTTCCCCAGGTGATTCTAAGAGCAGCCAAGATTGAGAGCCACTGTTATATATGACCCCAGGTCAATTTTCTTAATCTTTTAAACTGGTTTTTTTTTTTTTGGCAATGCCTTATGGCTTGTAGGAACTTAGTTCCTCAACCAGGGATTGAACCTTAGCAGTGAAAGCACAGAGTCTTAAAGTCTGCTGGGAAGTCAGAGAATTACCTCTTAACCTTCATTCCTGTTAATTGCTGGTAATATTCCACTACGTGGATATGTTGTTGTTCTTTAGTCGCTAAGTCGTGTCTGACTCTTTGCGACTCCATTGTAGCCTGCTAAGCTCCTCTGTCCATGGGATTTCCCAGGCAAAAATACTAAAATGCGTGCCATTTCCTTCTCCAGGGGATCTTCCCGACCGAGGGATCGAACCCGAGTCTTCTGCATTGGCAGGAGGATTCTTTACCAACCAGGGAAGCCTATAGGGATGCAACATGTTTTTAAAAATCTTTTCACTATTTATTTATTTACTTATTTGGCTGCACCGTGTCTTAGTTTAATGTCTGAGTGGCTTCCACACAGTTTTCTAGTCCTGATCAATTTGAAGATGAAATTGAGTTCAGGGACCACACGTGGGTTGTTAAAATCACACGATCTTAATGGTAGCGCTGCACATATGGAAGGCCTACTGAGAGGCACATCCTCCTTGATGTCCATGGGGCCACATGCACAGTGGCGACACCAGACCTCCGGATTCTGAGGTCTTGTGAAAAGCAGGGAGTCTTGTGAGAGCAACCTTCTATTATGCCAGCATGGGTTGAAGTACAGAGTTCTTGCCATCAATCGTCAGAGCTCATTCTAGGCTTTCTTAAAGAGTATAACAGCAGTGTGAAAGGGAGAATCCTAAACAATCTAGGCACAGTAAAACAGAACTTCTCTCTTTCACTAGTTGGAGAGAATTTAATTGGAAGTGCGTGAAGTTAGTCATTGAACATTTTCTGTTTTTAATTAATATAATATGTACAAGTCAAATACCAAGCAGTGGTTAAGTTATAAAAGTGAACTGCTTATAAAAGTCCACGAATTATTCCTGGAAATCCTAACTAGAAACCAGCATCCTGCCTCAAAAAAGTCGACACGTTAAGTTTTGGAATAACTTGCTGTTTCTTCAGTTGCATGCTAAATGCACTTGGTGCTTGAATAACACGGAAGGTCAGGGTGCTGACCCTCTGTTATCGTTAAAACTCCCGAGTGTAATCTTCAGTCCGCCTCCATATCCCTGGTTCCTTTATATCTAAGGCTGTGCATCTGTGAACTCAACCAGCCATGGATGGTATATCACTGTAGCATTTACTATTGAAAAAAGTCTGGGTGTACGAGTACCCATGCAGGTGAACCCCGTGTGGTTCGGGGTTCACTGTAGTTGCTTGGGTTGAGTGAATTGGCAAGGGAAAGTCTACTTAAAATACCCTTGAGAGGGGATCTCTTAATTGCCCATTAACATGTGGTATACGTAGTTCTGTTCTGAACACTATATGGCAAGATGTGTGCGTAGATACACACACATATATATGTATATGAAATGTATACAGTCATGCTCAATATTTACATCTACTGGGGGACTCATTTAGAAATTATCTTAGCATTTTGCTGTCTGGAATACTTCATAGCAATCTTATGAAGCAGTCTTCCAACTTGCTGATTCTTTTTATAGTTACTATTATAACCGGTTATCACCGTCTTAACTTCCCTGGTTTCTGTTTTCCTTTGTCCTCATTTAATTCCTTCACATCTTTTGGAGGGTGGCTAGAGAATCCCAGGGACGGGAAAGCCTGGTGGCAGCTGTCTATGGGGTCACACAGAGTCAGACACGACTGAAGCGACTTAGCAGTAGCAGCAGCAGAGGAATCCTTACACGTTGGACAGTGCTTTTGATTTCTTTCTTTTCCCTGATGTTCATTTGTTTCAGTGCGCTGGGTCTTAGCTGCAGCGCTTGGGATCTTTTTTTTTAGTTGCAGCATGCGGGCTCCTGGCCTGTGCGAGAAAGAGTGGAAGAGTCAGCGCCTCTCTGGGGGCAGTGGGTCTGCTGGGCGAGGGGCTCGCTTCCCTGTCCTTGCTGTCCTCGGTGCTCGCTGTCCTGCCAGGAATGAGTTGTGTGTATGTCTGTCTCCCCATCTGGCCTGTGGGCTCGTTAAAGGAGCGGCGTGTCTGTCTCCCCTTGTATCCACAGCATGACCTCAGCCACATGAGAAATGAAAAACCATACAGAAAAAAATTGAAATATTTTTAAAAGGGTAAATTACAACTATACCGGATACTATTTCTCTGCTGTCTCATTAGCAAAAATCAAAAAGTCTGAGGACACACGTGGCTGATGAGTCTGCAGCAACACACGCACGCTTCCTTAATAATTATTTTTAACTATTTGGCTGTGCCCTGCCTTAGTGCTAGCAGTGGGTTCTTAATTCTGCCCTGCGGACTCTTTTAGCTGTGGTGTGGGGGATCTAGTTCCATGACCAGGGATGGAACCCGGGCCCCCAGCACTGGGAGCACAGGGTCGTAAGCCTCTGGACCACCAGGGAGGTCCCTGGGTTTCTTTTTAATGGGCCTAAAACTAAGATCATGGCATCTGGTTCCATCACTTCATGGGAAATAGATGGGGAAACAGTAGAAATAGTGTCAGACTTTATTTTGGGGGCTCCAAAATCACTGCAGATGGTGACTGCAGCCATGAAATTAAAGACGCTTACCCCTTGGAAGGAAAGTTATGACCAACCTAGATAAGCATATTCAAAAGCAGAGATATTACTTTGCCAACAAAGGTCCATCTAGTCAAGGCTATGGTTTTTCCTGTGGTCATGTATGGATGTGACAGTTGGACTGTGAAGAAAGCTGAGCCCCAAAGAGTTGATGCTTTTGAACTGTGGTGTTGGAGAAGACTCTTGCGAGTCCCTTGGACTGCAAGGAGATCAGCCCTGGGATTTCTTTGGAAGGAATGATGCTAAAGCTGAAACTCCAATACTTTGACCACCTCATGCGAAGAGTTGACTCATTGGAAAAGACCCTGATTCTGGGAGGGATTGGGGGCAGGAGGAGAAGGGGACGACAGAGGATGAGATGGCTGGATGGCATCACCGACTTGACGGACATGAGTTTGAGTAAACTCCGGAAGCTGGTGATGGACAGGGAGGCCTGACGTGCTGCGGTTCATGGGGTGGCAAAGAGTCGGACATAACTGAGCGACTGAACTGAACTGAAACCCCGGGAGCCACTCAGCTTCCTGCCCCAGCTTTCACCGCCTTCACTGACTGTTTCAGGCTTGAGTGCATCCTGTGTCCAACAGATGCTGGTACCAAGTGCAGGGCACAGCTAAGCAGTCAGCGGTGCCTTTTCCCCTGAGAGCGTTTGGAGCTCGGGAGCTTAAACACGTGGGTGGAACAGCGCCCTTGGGTCTTCAGGCACCGCATGTGCTGTCAGCCTCAGTCCAGTCCAGAGCCGGGCCTGGGGGCGGAGCAGGTTCCAGTCCCCTTCTCGTCCCAGCGTGCCTGCGCAGCACGTGGGGCGCCAAGCCGCGTCTCCTGCACTCCCTGCGTTTCCTCCTCGCACGTGGCTGCGTTTTTTGAGCTGATACAGCTGCAGTGATCCTGTGTCTTTATCACAGCAGCGCACCCAATGTGACTTCCTTCCTCCAGCCGTTACTGAACCGCAGCCTGTGTGTGTTTTGTCCTTGTTTTCTCTCCTCGGGCTGAGGCAGGGAGAGAGAGCGGCTTCACCTTCCTCTCCTCCCGCAGAGTGCTGCTGCTGTTTAGTCGCTCAGTCATGTCCGACTCGTTGCAGCTGCCTGCAGCGCAGCACGCCAGGCTCCCTTGCCCTTCACTGCCCCTGAGAGTTTGCTCAAACTCAGATCCATTGAGTCACGGTCACGCTGTCTAACCATCTCATCCTCTGTCACCCCCTTCTCCTCTTGTCTTCAGTCTCTCCCAGCCTTAGGGTTTGTTCCAACGAGTCGGATTTTTGCATCAGGTGGCCAAAGTATTGGAGCTTCAGCATCAGTCCTTCCAGTGAGTATTCAGGGTTGATTTCCTCTAGGATGGACTGGTTTGAGCTCCTTGCTGTTCAAGGGACTCTAGTAGTGCTGGGTGTCAAGTAATTCCAGGATTCTCCATAACCCTCAGCCCCTAACCTGGAGAAGCAGTGAGCCTTCAAACGAGAGGGGTGGGTGCCGCCCATGCTCCCGGCAGGACCTGGAGGACGGAGCTGAGCCCTTCCCCTCCGGGCCTCTGACAGCGTTTCTCTAACCTGGCCCTGCTTTCTCATCCATCATCAGTGTTGGCAGCACTCTGCCTGTAATAGTAACGATAGTGGACATGCAGAGCGCTCGGTGCCACGTGCTGGAGGCTCTTCTAGGCACCTTCTGCGTCTTCACTATAAGATGGAGCCTGTTTTTATCCTTACTTTGCAAAGGAGAAAACAAAAGCTTGGAGAGACAAAGTAAGTTTCGCCCATCACACGGCTGGGCAGCAGGGAGCTGATTCTGGTCCCCACACCCTGGCCTGACGCTTCCTGCTCTTAGCCACTCACACTTGGTGCCTTGAATGATGACCATTTAAAGTCATTGTCATTATTGTTAATTTACCTGAAAAACTGAGAGATGATCCTGTTTTGGAATACGAAGTGCTCACTAGCTGCACTTCCTTGAGGACGGGGTGCTTTTGGTTTTCTCTCTGTCCCTAGCACCCCTGGTGACTAGGAGCCTCTGGTGGGTGCTCGGTAAATGTCTATTGGCCGAGTGAGCGGGCGAGAGGAATGCTCGAGGGCAGAAGCCCCCTTGGGCCTGCTGGCAGGAGGCCTTTGAGTAGCGTTGTGCCCATGGACCTGTCTCTAGGCTCAGAGGCACCAGCTGCGATCAGAAATCATCCCACAACTCCTGGGGCATAGTTGTGAAATTCATGGGGGTCCCCTCGGGGAGTGGGGTTTGTACTGCTCCAACAGATCCATCTTGTTTTTGTCTCTTTTGAATATTTTGTTTTTCCCACAGGCCACAAGGTTTTTCCGAGCCTGGGTATACAGGCACCCGCCTGGCTGATCGGTGTGGTAACTGACTGACTTGCTTCTGTCTGTCTCTTACAGTCCTGAAGGAACAGTCACTTGGGAAGATGGCAGAGGCGGTGTTCCATCCCCCAAAGAGGAAGAGAAGAGTGCACGACAGCTATGAGTCTCCCCTGCCCATCCCTTGGGGTCAGGACCATGGTCCTGAGAAGGACTTCCAAATCTTCCGGGCTGAGATGATAAACAGCCATGTGATTGTGAGGGGCCTGGAAGACATGGAGCAGCTCTACGGGAAGGTAGGTGTGGGCGGCTTGGCCCGGCCGCTCCTTGACAGCCCCGAGCCGGCCGTGCTCCCCTGCCCACCCCCAGAAGCAGACCACCAGTGACCCGCACACACTCTTTGAGGTCTGGTCCAGCGTGGGAGCTGAATCAGGTGCCCCAAAGCCTTAAGCCCAGAGGACCATAACCCCCACCCACGAACCCACATTGTGGCAGTGAGGTTGGGTCAGTCCATTGACCTTTCTTGCTTCTTGATTGTAAAAGCAACATGTGTTCATTGTTTTAAAAAAAAGTTTTAAGCAGTTTACAGAAACGTCCTGGGTAAGAAGTAAAGTGTGGCCCTCACCCCCTTCCATCCCGGGGGTGACCGTGGAGCTGCACACTGTTGTTCTGCAGGACAACCCAGAGGAGGCTGCTCCTTGTCCTCCGGCTCCTCACCTGCCTGCCCTCCTGGTTGAGGACCTCTCCTCTGATGAGGGCGAGTTCCAGTTTTGGCTTTTCCCATCACTGATAGGTGTGGGTTGAGATGGGAAGCTTCCTTATCTTCTGCCCCGTAGCCAGTTCAACACTGGAGGCACTTTTAAGACAGCTTTATAGAGATATGCTGCTGCTGCTGCTGCTAAGTTGCTTCAGTCGTGTCCAACTCTGTGCGACCCCATAGACAGAAGCCCACCAGGCTCCCCCGTCCCTGGGATTCTCCAGGCAAGAACACTGGAGTGGGTTGCCATTTCCTTCTCCAATGCATGAAAGTGAAAAGGGAAAGTGAAGTCGCTCAGTCATGTCCGACTCTTAGAGACCCCATGGACTGCAGCCCACCAGGCTCCTCCATTCATGGAATTTTCCGGCAAGAGTACTGGAGTGAGGTGCCATTGCCTTCTCCGATATAGAGGTATGCTGCTGCTGCTGCTAAGTCACCTCAGTCGTGTCCAACTCTGTGTGTATAAAGCCGTAAAATTCACCCTTTCAAGTGTACACCATGACGACCGTAACAAACTCAGAGAGCTGTGCAGCCATACCACAGTCCAGCTGTAGAGCCTCCCCACGGCCACCGGAGGTTCCTTGGTGCCCCGTGTACTAATCCCTGCCCCAACTCCCAGCCCAGGTACTCCTGATCCACTTCCTGCCTCTGTAAGTGTGGCTTCTTTAGTCATTTTATATAAAATCCATGTCACAGCCAGCCTCCCAGAGTGGGATATGTGGATGGCATTGACCCTTGTGGGTCAGAGGTCCAGGCCAAGGGCAGTCTCCGCAACAGTCGCAACACATAACATTTAGCAGAGGCTTTGTGAGGCGCTGTACTGGTGATTTATTCTGACTGTTCAATCTGGGCGGAGGGTATAAGGTGTTCATTTTATTATTCTTTCAGTTGTCTGTGGGTTTAAATATTTTCTGGTTTTTAAGACATGGTGGAGAGGGAGCCAGAGTTTTTGGAGACAGCAGGAAGGAGAGGAGGAGTACCAGTTCTGGGTGCACGGGAATCCAAGCAGGCTTTTGTGTCTGGTGGATGTGGCTCCTGGCCCACGTGTGTGGAGGGCACCCTGCCTCTGTCTGCTGTGCACCTTCAGCTCCCTGGGCTGGACTGAAAGCATTACTCCTGAGACAAATGAGGTGCACAGGAAACTTCCCAGCTCCCTTCACACAATCGGAGGGAAAAAAATGCTATGATCGATCTTCAGAGTAATCGTTACGTAAACAAAAGGAAGATGTCAAGCTGTGAACAATGCGATGACTCTTGTTAACCTAGATAGTTCTCTTTCAGCTAAAAAATGAATAGCTCAACATGAGCTAACTCTCTTCTCTTCCCTGAAGGGTTATTTTGGAAAAGGCATCCTGTCCAAAAGCCGACCAAACTTCACAATCTCAGATCCTAAGCTGGTCGCTAAATGGAAAGGTAAGACTTATTCAACATTGCGTTCTTTTGGTAAATTATCTTTTTTCTTCATTTTTAGGTCTCACACCAGATTATCCAATAAAATTCCAAAGGAGAAGTAACATGCCACTGGCAATCTTGCTGCTAAAAATATCAGCTAAAATAATTCTAATCATGGTGAAAGGGCTCTTAACAATTGGTGAAAATGTGTTTCATCTAATTTCTGAAATTAACAGAAGTGTTATTCAGACTTTTCTGTCGTTAAGCGTTGCCTCACAGTGTCCTGGGCATGTGGAAGGTTCTAGTCATTAAGTGTCTGCTCACCCATATGGGAGGCGAATTTTATATTTTATTTTTAGGTTTGGAATTTGCAACAGTAACCATGACATTGATGTATCTGTAAAATGTACTGATGTGTGTAGTTCTCAATAGCTGTTCCTCTTTACTTTATAAAGCTTTCATCTTGGTGTATTTTTCTAAGGGGAGTCTCATGGTAAGTATGTAACCAATACCAGCCGGTTAAAACATAATTAGAAAGGATTTTAAAAAAACATTATATTGCAAGAAAAAAATAGAAATTAAAACTGCACTGAGATACCATTTCGGCAATCAGAATGACAGAAATCCTAAAGTTTTGCAGCGTGCCCTGTTGGTAAGCCCTGAGAAACACGCTCACCTAATCCTGCTGGGGCTGCAGGTGGTATGGCCATTACGGAGGGGAATTGGATGTCTCAACGCTCAAAAAACCACTTCCTCCCCCTCCCCCTCTCCCTGCCGAACCCCTGGTAACCTTCACATGTTTTCTGTGCCCTTGATTTCGCCCCTTCTAAATATTTCTTGTAAGGGGATAAAACTGTTGCATCCTTCACGTGGGATAAATTTTCCAAGGTTTATCCGCATCGTAGCTTGTATCAGAACTTCATCCTGAGTGCTGTTCCGTGGTAGGATGTACTTCGTGTTGTTTATCTGTTGATTCATAGATGGATATCGGGGTTGTTTCTACCGTCACGAGTAGTGCTGGTCTGAGCATTCATGTACGGGTTTCCGTATGGACATATGTTTTCGTTTTCTTTTGTGTATACTTAGGAGTGGACTCGCTGGATCACATGATCATTCTAATTTTACGAGGAATCACAAACTTGTTTCCATCACACCTGTGTCATTTTACATTCCCACCAGCAGTGCATGAGGTTTGCCAGTTGTTGCACATCCCCACCACCGCTCCTTTATTTTGTTTTTTTGAATAATAGCCATTTTAATGGGCGTGACATGGTAACAAGAGTTTATCGTTTTAATGACGTCTAATTCATCCTTTTTTTTTTCTTGCGTGTGCTCTTTCTGTCATGTTTAGGGAACCATTGCCAAATCCAAGCTCACGCAGATTTTCCCCAGGGTTTCTTCTAAGAGGTTGATAGTTTCAGCTCTCAAGTTTGGGTCTTTCATCTGTTTTGATTTAATTTTTCTTTGATGTAGGATATGGGTCCCGCTTCGTTGTTTCGCCCGAAGATACCCAGTTGTCCAATAGATGCGTTTGCTTTTAACTCAGCAATTCCACTCCTGACAATTTATCTTAAAGATAAGCTGGCAAAAATATGAAAAGAAAGAGCCCAGGGCTGTTCATTGCAACACTCTTCCTAATGTTAAAAGACTAGAAATAACCCAAATAGCCATGCGGGTACCAGCAGACTAGACCATTCTCAGAAGGATGTGCTGTGGAGCTGAGATAGGAGTAGGGCTCACTAGGCTGTTATTTCTAAGCAGAGAAAGCAAGGTAAAGGACAGTGTGCCACGGGTCGTCTAAGGGGCGGAGATTGCAAATAGGTTTTGAAATGTAAAGAAGGATAAACTATAATTTTAAATGCCTGTGAGGGAGGGATAGAATAGGATAGAGAGAGAAGTGAGACTAGATTTGACTTTGGAAACTTGTAAACGTATTACATGACTACAAACGAAAGTTAAATTTTAAGAAGTTAATTTTATTTTTAAAAAACACACAAAAAATTGAGAAAATGAAGAATCTGTATATCTCGTTGATGGTGTAGCCACAGGGGAAGCTATTTTGAGTGACTTTAAAAACATGATAGGGGCTCCCTGGTTGCTCAGTGGTGAAGAGTCCGCCTGCAAATGCAGGAGACACGGGTTCGATCCCTGGTCCGGGAAGATCCCATAGGCCACGGAATAACTTAGCCCATGCCCCACAAGTACTGAGCCCATGTGCCTTAACTGCTGAAGCCCAAGAGCCCTAGAGCCGGTGCTCTGCAACAGGAGAAAGGCCCACGCGGCAAGGAAGACCCCGCACGGCCAAAAATAAGTCCATTTACTAAAAGAGATCCCACGTGCTATGTGGGACGGCCAAAAACAAAACCACAGTGATTCAGTCCTAATGGGATAGACTTTGTATCTCCTGCCACGATGTTGTGGAACAAACCACCCCAAAACCCAGTGGTCTTCAACAGCAGCTACATTTGCTCATTTGAGTCTCCAGGTGAGTTCTGAGTAGGTCTG
This sequence comes from Tragelaphus eurycerus, assembly GCA_935064755.1. NCBI lineage: Eukaryota > Metazoa > Chordata > Mammalia > Artiodactyla > Bovidae > Tragelaphus > Tragelaphus eurycerus. Next base: position 74,933,297 of record CAKXYN010000001.1, on the reverse strand, counting down.
CTGTTCTTGGCTGGATGGGCTCATGTCTGGTTAGTCATGGATCTGCTGGCCGCAGTGATGGATCCAGCTAGACTGCATGGCTGTGTCAGCTGGTCCAGGGTGGTCTCCACTGCAGTGAGGGGCGGGGGGCCCCATGCGTGTCATCCTCCGCGGGCCGGCTCGGGCATGCCCTCCGGTTACTGTGGACACTCAGGAAGATGCCCTGGAGAAGGGAATGGCTACTCGCTCCAGTATTCTTGCCTGGGGAATTCCATGGACAGAGGAGCCCTGGCAGACTACAGTCCTGGGGGCTGAAGAGAGTCAGATACAGCTTAGCAGCTGAGCACACAAGCACCAAAGATGCAATGATGTGAGGTGTGTGTTTCGAATTATCCGGGGGCCGGGGCAGGAGACACACGGAGCACGACTTGTCCAGTTGCTCAGTCGCGTCCAACTCTTTGCAACCCTGTGGTCTGTAGCCCACAAGGCTCCTCTATCCATGGGATGCTCCAGGCAGGAATACTGGAGTGGGTTTCCATTTCCTCTCCCAGGGGATCTTCCCCACCCAGAGATTAAATCCACTTTCCCTGCATTGGCAGGCAGATTCTTTACCAATGAGCCACCAGGGAAGCCTGAACTGGCCGTGAGATAAAGCTGAGTGATGGGAACATGGAAATGTAGTATACTATTCTCTCTACTTTGGCTCCATCCCTTCATTCTTTCTGGAGTAATTTCTCCACTGATCTCCAGTAGCATATTGGGCACCTACTGACCTGGGGAGTTCCTCTTTCAGTATCCTATCATTTTGCCTTTTCATACTGTTCATGGGGTTCTCAAGGCAAGAATACTGAAGTGGTTTGCCATTCCCTTCTCCAGTGGACCACATTCTGTCAGATCTCTCCACTATGACCCGCCCATCTTGGGTTGCCTTACAGGCATGGCTTAGTTTCATTGAGTTAGACAAGGCGGTGGTCCTAGTGTGATTAGATTGACTAGTTTTCTGTGAGTATGGTTTCAGTGTGTCTGCCCTCTGATGCCCTCTTGCAACACCTACCGTCTTACTTGGCTTTCTCTTACCTTGGGCATGGGGTATCTCTTCACGGCTGCTCCAGCAAAGCGCAGCCGCTGTGAGTCTGGGTGAACTCCCGGAGTTGGTGATGGACAGGGAGGCCTGGCGTGCTGCGATTCATGGGGTCGCAAAGAGTCGGACACAACTGACCAACTGAACTGAACTGATTCTCTCTACTTTTATACACTTTAAATTTTTTCATAGAGTTTTAATTTTTAAAGAGGGAGGAAAAAAAAAAGTAGAACCAATAAGCGTCATGACTTTGTCCTCATCACCAAGCCCCAGCGGTTACTAATACTTGGCAAAATAAAAAATAAAAAGTTTCAAATAGTGTGATGGTCTTAACCATCGAGAAGCTTTTCCTGATCTGTGTAGTATAACTAAAGTTTCCAATAGTGATCAAAATGTGAAGGAAGTGGATTTAGGCCAAGGAAGCAGAGATTAAGGGCGTAGGCTGCCCTCAGGAAGTAGATCTCCTCAAGTGTGCATTTTAGGATGTTCTTCAGCATTTTGGCTTCAGCCTCACGTTCCACCCTTTGTTCCATTCTACCCGTTTGTACCTGTTGACACCACACCCACTGTGGGCTGCCAGCTGTGGTGTGAACCTGCCCTGTGTTTGCCGTCTCCCAGCCTCTGCACGGATCCCTCTGCATTTTCCCCCGGTCTGCCTGGCGAACTCGTACTCATTCTGCAGAGCCCAACTCAACTATTGCTTCTCCTTTGTGTTTTTTCCTAACCCTTCCAGTTCAAGTAAGCCAGTCCCTTGACAACACTTGCTTTCCTTGCCATGTATCAGCTGGGGTTAGAATCAGCCATTCAGCTGGTCTGTCTCCCCAGCTAGAGTGTGAGTATCTCAAGGAGAGGGCATTTGCATTACTGATTCTGTATTTCCTGTGCTTGGTAAGTGGAAGGTTGTCAGTAACACTTGCTAAATTGTTGCTTGTTGTAAAACTAGCAGAAGAGGAAGGTCATGACACCAGGAAAAGTCTCATTCCTAACGAGATAGGAGTCTGTGAACTCGCTTCCCTAGAACATCAAGGACTCCAGGCGTTTAGAGCACTGGGCAGGGAGTCAGGAAACAGAGATGACTTCCCCACGGGCAGGGTCTGGGAGATCGAGGACGAAAACCTATACCGTGAAGTGACCTCGGCAACGCTTTAGGCAGACAGACTCTTCTGGCCAGATGCCCAGCAGAATGAAGCGTGCACCTTTAGGGCCTCAGCGCTCATTGAGAAATCGAGGGCCTGGGGCTCCCCTGGTGGTTCAGTGGTTAAGACTCTGCCTTGCAATGCGGGGGACACGCGTTCGATCCCTGGTCTGGGAGGTGAAAATAAGTCGAGGGCCTGAGCATCCAGAGGTGCTGGTCTCCCCCTCCATGCCACAGCCACTTAGCTGGAATGTTGAGAAGGGTTCCCAGGTCATGTCTGAGCCCTGACGGGTCAGCGGCACCTGCAGGGGCTGTGGGCAGCAGAGAGCGGTAGTCTATACAGCACGTGTTCACTGCGGCTGCTTGGACAGGATTCATCAACTTCCAGGATGTGAGATTTTTTCAGGCCTCGGAATTCTCTCTGTCTTTTCTAAGCTGTCAGTCTGTAAACTAACAGAAACTTCCTTGTTGTTGCAGATATGAAGCTAGACCTGCCGGTAATCACATCAAAGAAGTAAGTCTTGGCAGACGTTGGCCGTGGGCAGAATGACGTGGGGCAGGTGCTGGCCAGGAACGGGAGATGTGAGCGGAGGAGAGCCCGGGGTCCTTTCCTTGGGGCCGTGTGACCTGGTCACTGTAGACTCTGGTGGGAGAGGAGGAGGAGGCGGCAGTTAACTCTTCCGTGATGAGTATCGTGGCGGGCTGTCAGCGTCTTTGCCGTTGTTATAGCAGCGCCATTCCTGGTCCAGGCCACCTACCCGTATCATCCCAGTTCATCTTCTTGGGAAACCTTTGAGGTGGGTGTAGTTTGCATCCCCTGCATGGGGAGCCTCCCGAGAGCTGCCCAGGAGGACTTGAACCAGGCGGAGCAGCCCCAGAGCCTGGGGTGGGGGGATGACTGTGAGCTTGTACGTGCCAGCGTTTCTGGAGCATCTCCCATGCGACAAGCACTGCACTTGTAGCAGCTTTATGGGTTAGCTGCTTTCGTGCGCTCACTGCCCCCTGGAGGTCACTCCTCTTGTTGTCTGTCTTGGAAGGTGAGGACACAGAACAGTAAGAGGTTCGCCAGCTTGCTCAGGGTCAGCACTTAGACCTAAGCAGACTGACTAAAAACCCTTCTGCTGAGAATTTCCAGTAACAAGTCAGCCTTCAGTAAGAGGTGGAGCAGGGTGTTCTCTGCGGACGGAAGACGTGTGTCAGAGGGCAGGGGTGCCTGCGAAGCTGAGGTGTGTTGAGGTGGCCCCAAGATGGGTTGGAGGATCATCAGCCTCAGTCTGGCCTGTGATCAGAGCTGCCGCTCTGCCCTTACGCTTCCCACCTCCTCCTCTTCTCTTCTTGCTGCTTCTCCAGCAGTGTTTAGAGCTGATCACAGCAGGACTTTGTAAAGGCATCACCCACCAGCGGGAGAACACCTTCTCTTCTGTGTCCCTCTGCCGTGGGTCGATCACCGGTCTACCTCGGAGACTTTCCTGCACGCGCTTCAGCAGCCACTGTCCACAAGCCAACGTGAGGTCGTTAAAGGCAGGGACTCGGGTGTGATGCTGGCCGTGGCAGGATAGCAGAGAAAGGAACCGGATGCCGAGTGGTTTTGCTCAGAGTCACAGGGAGGAGCCCGCTCCCGCTTCCAGGGAGCGCCCGCTGAGGCCTTCGTTTCCATCTGTTAAAGCATTTGTATTGTGAAACATACTGTGTCTGGAGTCAAGATGATTTTACTTTTCAGGTCTGCCCCCAAGACCCCACAGTCACAAGCTAACAAATACTCGTCCAGCACTGCCCATGCGCCGAGCCCTTCACGTGTCTGGTCCCCTTTAATCTGTGCTCACAGCTCCCTGGGGCGGGCACCGGTGCCCCTGAGCCTGGGGAGGCAGGCTCATAGCTGGTGCGAGAACCTCGTGCTCACAGTGAAGGCCTGGACCCGCGTCTGCCTCGACCACTCTGCTGCCGAGGGCAGAGCAGGGGCCTGTGTGTGCGCTGCCTCTCGCTCTCTTACTTCCTCTTTGTCTCTCTCAGTTCCACCATCTGCCCAGAGGGGGAGCCATTGAATCTTTAATGCAGTGGTTCTTTCACGTGTTTTCACTCAGGGAACCTGCTGAAAAGTCGTGGATCCCTTCCCCAGGAAAGTACACACATTTTTGTTCAGACACAGGAGATGCATAGACCCACAAAGGCTTTAGATGGCGTTACAGGTGGCATGAAAAGCACAGATGCTTTCAGATCGCTCGTGTGAAAAGGCTGTGCTGTGCCCTTCATGCAGGAGAAGAGACCCCCTGCTGCTCTCTGGGCAGCGACGTTTCACCCCGATTAGAAACAGCAGCACATGACGTGATCCTTACGAGGTCACCGTACTGTTGCCTCTGTCTTATGGGGGGAAACTGAGGCACGGAGCGGTTACGTCATTGGCTCAACCACCCAGTAGTGGCGGAGCGAGGCGGGGCTGAACACGAGACGCCAGGACTCTGGTCCTGCACGTGTGATCACAGCTGCACCCATCTCAGACGTAGAGTGGCCTCACCGGGTCTTAGTCTTCACGTCTGTGATACCGATTCCAGTACACACAAGACGGCAGGCTCATCCCCGTGCAGGACAAACAGGGCGTGGACAGCTTGGAGATGCTTCTGATGCGTCAGGGTGAGGCGGCCACGGCGGTAGCCAGCTCGCTCCCTTGCTTCACCCTGTGTCATCAGCCGTTTACAAACCACGACGCACCCCGTCATCTGCACCCAGGCAGGATGCCCAAGGTGGGGAGAAAAGTGACAGCTGTCTTGCCACGAGCCATGTGGCTTCTCCACATGCTTTCCAGACAGATCACTGTAGGTGGAGGTGAACAGAGCCCATCTGGTTCCACGCGTGTGCCGTCTTGTACCACACGACACACCCCAGCAGCCTTGTCTGCCGTTGGCCCGCTTCACTAAACAGAACCTGTGGCCGTTCTAACTTGGGAAGTGTTCAGGGCTTGCCTTCAAGTTTAAGAAATGTAGTGTATCATCTCATTAAAATACATTTTGAAAATTGTGGAGGAGGGGTCTTTTTTTTTTTTTTTAAGATGCTGGGATGTATATAACTGTAACTTTCCATGTGAGGTGTAGACATTAGTAGGTCCTGTGAAAAATGTTCATTAAAATTCTCATCTTGCTTTCCAACACTAAGCAAAGACCTTTTTCTGTGACTGGGATACATGTCTAAAAACGTCATAATATCCAAAATGGAAAATAATGCAAAGCAAACCCTGACAAAGGATGACCATTTTTCTCTTTATGTTTACCTAGATCATTTTGTCCACCAGTTTTTTTTTTCTTCAGTTTATTTATTTGGCTATGCTGGGTCTCAGTTGTGGCACACTGGATCTCCGATCTTCATTGGTGCATATGGGATCTTTGCAGCTCGGGGGATCTAGTTCCCTGACCAGGGATTGAACCTGGGTCCCCTGCACTGGGAGCATGGGGTCTTGGCCACTGGATCACCAGGGAAGTCCTTAGTCCACCAGGTTTAAATCACATAAATTTTTCACACTTTGTTAAGCTGGGGTCATTTTTTTGTTCACATTAAGCAAATTAAATGAAACTCTGTAATAAAAATAAATAACACAACAATAGTTATCACAGAGCAGTTAGAAAATGCAGAGAAGTGTAAAGAAATCATTTACCTATAGTCCATCATCAAGAAAAACTATAGACTTTTTGGCGTACTGCCTTCCCACCATTTTCACTTTCTGCTGTCTTTTTCTTTTTTATTGTCTGCGGTCTCTTTAATACCGACATTGAAGTGTTGTTGCTAACAGACATCCTCATTTGCAGGTATCAGCGTAATGTGGAGTGGGCCGCAGAGCTCCTACGAAGACAAGGCCGGGACGAGACCACGGTGCGCAGCGTCCTCGAGAGCTACACGAAGCCCCTTGAGCATCCTCGCCTGAAAACAACGGAAGAGGTTCCTCTGGGCGATGAGCCCAACTCCGAGGTGGTTTCCAAATCAGAAGGCAGAGCAGACAGAGAGAAACTCTCTGCCGTGAATGGGGTCGAGGGCAAGTCGTGTGATCTGGAGGATTCCAGCGAGCGATCAGACAGCCCGCAGGAGGGCCCTGGACCTGAGCCCCGAACCACAGACGGTTCCGGTGAACACGTGGCCGAGGTCCCCACACCGCTGCCCCACGGCCACTGGGACGCTCTCTTGCTGCCATCTGGTGGTCAGCCCGGGGACAGCAGCCAGAGAGCGGGTCTGGTCCCAGCTGGAGAGAGAGGGCCTGAGCATGTGCTGGTGGAGGAAGCTGTGTGTGCCGGGAGCGAGAGCGAAGAGGTCCCAGCAGGGGACGTAAGTAGAAGAGAAGAGATCACTTCCTGCAGAGCCGTTTGTTCCTGGCCCAGAGATGCTGGCCATCAGGGACGGCCCTCCCTGGGCCCTGGCAGTGGGCCGGTGTCCAGTGCCTGGGGCCTGGGCGCGCCGGTGCAGGACACACCCTGCAGACCGTCTGCAGGCCCCAGCGGCCCTGCGGGCTCAGCAGCCAGGAGGGCTGTTTCACGTAAAACCTCAGAGTTTGTGAATAACCTGGCTTTGCGCATAGGAAATAACGCACGTCAGGTAACATCCTGTCCCCTGTCGGGCAGAAGAGCACAGACGTGATAGCAGGTCTTGAGGGTAGCCGTGGGCATGGGCTCAGTTGTGCGGGAGCTGTCACAGGAGGAGGTGGGGTGCAGAGCTGGAGCCGCTTTGTTAAGGGACGTACTCAACAATTGCCCCAGAATTACCTATGGAAGCTGCAAGTGAGAAGCAGTCTCATAATTTTAGATAGTACGTGAAACACCCATGTGAAGAAACGTTATCTTGCCTTTAGAATGGAATCTCATTAAGAACCTAGGCACGTGCTTGTGAGGTGTGCAGTCAGGCGAAAAAAAAAAACATGTAAAATTGACCCACGAAACAATCCTCCATGGAGGATAAAAAGAAATAAGTCAAGATGCCAGTACTGCCCTTGGAACAACATGGGTGGGAACATGGGTCCCCTTAGAAGAATGTTTCTTTGCATACTAAGTGCTGCGCTCCACGACCCGAGGTTGGCTGAATCCACAGACACGCAGGAAGTGAGAACCTGCAGGGCCAACCGTGAATTACATGCAGATTTTCAGCTGCCTGGAAGGTCGGCGCCCCAGCACCCATGTTGTTCAAGGGTCAGCTATAAAAGAAAAACAAAAAACTTCTTTTTCTACATAAATAATAGAAAATTTCATTTTTAACAGAATCCAGCAAGTGTGGATCTGGGAAACTTAGAAGAAGTATGTTCATTTTAAAATGCAGCCTCCTCTGTATAACATGTAGGGCTTAGTTTGTCCTATATGTGTCTTATTTTCCTCTTCAGGTGTTGCCGCAGAAGAGACTGGTATGTAGAAGAAATCCGTTCAGGATCTTTGAATATCTGCAGCTCAGCCTAGAAGAGGTAATGTTGCCAACGTGGTGTTTCTCAGCATGGGCCTCGGGCCTGGGCAACACGGTGTAGACAAGCCCTGCTCAGTGCCCTTCTGCCTGCAGTTGGGTACCGACACCGCCACAGGCAGCGCCCACCGTCGGCCTCCCTGCATTTCTCTCCTCAGCCTTCGCTTTATCCACTCCAGGAGGTCCATTTGTGGGCCCTGCCCGGTATCATCCCACAGAGGGTTCAAGGGGTCACGTGACTCTTCTTTTACGTCAGGGTTTCAGATTGTCCAAGTACCGTTTTACTCTTTTTACCAGCTATTGTAGAAACATGGTGCCCCAGATGGTAAAGAATCTGCCTGCAAAGTGGGAGAACTGGGTCGGGAAGATCCCCTGGAGGAGGGCACGGCAGCCCACTCCAGTATTCTTGCCTGGAGAGTCCCCATGGAGAGAGGAGCCTGGGGGCGCAAAGAGTCGGACACAACTGAGGGGCTAAGCATAGAAAAATTACAAGTTTGTTGAGACACAGAGCACATACATACATTCTCTCATTTAGACAGTGTGCAGTGGTTTTGTGTATATATATATATGTGTGTGTGTGTGTGTGTGTGTGTGTGTGTACTGTGATTAGTCACTCAGTTGTGTCTGACTCTGCAACCCCATGGACAGTAGCCCACCAGGCTCCTCTGGCCGTGGGATTCTCCAGGCAAGAGTACTAGAGTGGGGTGCCAGGCCCTCCTCCAGGGGATCTTTTCAACCCAGGGATCAAGCCCAGGTCTTCCTCACTGCAGGCGGATCCTTACCTGTCTGAGCCACCAGGGAAGCCCATATATACCTGTGTACATAAACACACACGCGCGCATATATGTAATTGTATATTTGCTTATTTGGCTCTGCTGGGTCTTTGCTGCTGCACAGGCTTTTCTCTAGCTGAGGTGAGCAGGGAGTACTCTAGTTGTGGTGCGCAGCAGCTCCTTTTGTCGTGGAGCGTGGGCTCTCGAGCATTCGGGCTGCAGAGCGCGGGCTCAGTAGCTGGGGCACACTGGCTTAGTTGCTCCGAGGCATGTGGGATCTTCCTGGATCGGGGATTGAACTTGTGTCTCCTGCATTGGCAGGCAGATTCTTTACCACTGAGCCACCAGGGAATCCCCTGTGCAGTGGTTCTTAGCGTATTCCTGGAGCTTCACCAGCTTTTTGTAAACTGTGATGTGTGCTCCGGGTCATGTCATGACAGCTGATGATGTGAATGGATGGATTCTAGGTGTTTCCTTCTGCAGAATTACTAATGTGTCCCCTTTATGGAATCCTCAAAAGTGGGTGCAGGCAGGTTTCTAAACCTGCCTCCTGTTGTCCCTGTGGGGTTCCTCCATCCTGTGTTCACACAGCCTCGAGCGCCTCCTTTTTTGCTTGTCTGTACTGACCCGGACTTGGAGACGGCACCCCTGCTCCATCTCATGTATGTGGCTATGCCCTTCTCTGGGGGCGCCCCTGCCTGCCTGGACGGCTCCCGCAGCGTCTGGCTCAGCTCTGGGCGTCTCTGTGGGTCTCAAGCCGCGCTCGTTGAGCTCATCCACGCTGGTCATTCCCCAGATGTGCTCACAGAGAAGCGATGCTGTCTCCCACTGGCCCGTGCCTCCCTCCGCAGTGCGGCCAGCGGGATACAGAGCTCGCGGCAGGAAAGGACATCGGGATTTATTCCCTTCATCTAGTCATTCTACACATGAGACAGCCGAGTCTGCTGTTGAATACAGTGGTCACCAGCCACGTGTGACTAGATAAACTAATTAAAATTGAGCAAAATTTAAACCCCTGTCCTCAGTTGTGCCTGCCGCGTTTCAGACGCTCAGGAGGCGCACGTGGCGACTCTTGGGTAGTGCCGGGAACAGCAGTCTCTAGTTGCTTGAGCTCTCTGAGCCTCGGGTGTCTGCATTGTGAGATGAGGGTCATGTAATACCTCATGCATGAGGTGTTCTGAGATTGTGCGTGTGATGGCCCCGGCGAAGCGTGTGTCGCGTCGCGGTGCCCAGGGAGTGTGGTGCCCGCTGTTGCCGTCATCGTTATTGTCACTTGTGCAAGCTCGTTACTGGCTGGTTGGAACCCTTTGCAATTCATGTCGAGCAAAATTATTCACCGGGTGCTTTCTGTGTCCAGGCTTTGGGCTGAGTATTAACAGTCCAGAGAGAAGCAGAACGTGGCTCAAGTCCTCTCACAGACGGGATTGCAGTCCAGCATGATGGGCACAGCGTGGGCAGTGGGCTGCACCTGTGCCACACCCTCCTACCCGGTGCCTGACGTCTGTGACGTGCTCGGTAACAGTTTATCAGTGGACGTGTACAAGGTCTGGGATTGGCCCAGAAACTGGTGGAGCCTGAAGGGACGAGATGTGTGTCAGAAACCGGGGGCTCCACCTCTGCTCCAGCCCAGTGACCCGCTGATGCTTCTCACTGACTGTCTTGCTCTCGCTTCCCAAACACCTGCTGAAGCAATGCTGGAGTGACAGGAGACGAGGGGGTTCTCATTCCTGCAAGCTGCTTGGCCCCCTAGAAATTCCAGAGACATATTGGCAGAAGTCTCCAGGCTGCTGCCAGTTAAACCCAGCCCCGCTTCCCAGCTCCGTTTTGGCCGATTTCCTTAGCTGCATCACCCCTGTTTATCAGCACCACCCGTGCAGTTTTCCATGTTTCCATAAATGCCCACGAGGAACATGGGCAGCCCTGCTGTGGTGGTTCAAAGCGGCTCTTAGGTTGTGAGAATGGTGGCACTGAGCTGGCGTAAACATCTGTCTTGGAGAGCTGTTTTTCACCTTAACGCTTTAGGCCCTGACCAGATCTAGTGATATGGCGTTAAAACCATCATTAGGCTTATCCATCCATCGTATTGGTTGGTTTAGTTGCTAAGTCGTGTCTGACTCTTGCAACTCGGTGGTGTCTGGCTGTTGTAGCCCGTCAGGCTGCTCTCTCCCTGGAATTCTCCAGGCAAGAATACCGGAGTAGGTTGCCATTTCTTTCTCCAGGAGATCTTCCTGACCCAGGGATTGAACCCAGGTCTCCTGCACTGCAGGTGGCTTCTTTATCGACTGAGCCACCAGGGAAAGCCATTATCCATCATTATTAGTACTCCCAAAGTAAAGGCTTACTGTGACATTTCAAGGAACGAAGTCGACATTCCCCACAGACCTCCCTGGACTTGTTCTTCACCCGCCTAGTTGTGTCCAGTTCTTTGCGACCCGTGGACTGTAACTGCCAGGCTTCCCTGTCCTTTACCATCTCCTGGAGTTTGCTCAAATTTATATGCATTGAGTCTGTTACGCTGTCTTAACCATCTCATCCTCTGCTGCCCCCTTCTCCTCCTGCCTTCAGTCTTTCCCAGCATCAGGGTCTTTTCCAGTGAGTCGGCTCTTCATAGCAGGTGGCCAAAGTGTTGGCGCTTCAGCATCAGTCCTTCCAAACACTACTCAGGGTTGATTTCCTTTAGGATTGATTGGTTTGATCTCCTTGCAGTCCAAGGGACTCTCAAGGGTCCTCTCTAGCACCACAGTTGGAACACATCAATTCCTTGATGCTCAGCCTTTATGGTCCAACATGACCACTGGAAAGACCATTGCTTTGACTATACAGACCTTTGTTGGCAAAGTGATGTCTTTGCTTTTTAATATGCTGTCTGGATTTGTCAGAGCTTTCCTTCCAAAGAGCAAGCGCCTTTGATTTCATGGCTGCGGTCACCATTCACAGTAATTTTGGAGCCCAAGAAAATGACATCTGTCACTCTTTCCACTTTTTCCCTTCTTTTTGCATGAAGTGATGGGACCAGGTGGCATGATATTAATTTCTTGAATGTAGTTTTAAGCCAGCTTTTTCACTCTCCTCTTTCACTCTCATCAAGAGCCTCTTTAGTTCCTTTTCACTTTCTGCCATCAGACTGGTATCATCTGCATATCTGAGGTTATTGATATTCCTCCCAGTTATCTTGACTCCAGCTTGTGATTCACACAGCCCAGCATTTCTCATGATGTACTCTGCATATAAGTTAAATGAGCAGGGTGACAGTAGATAGCCTTGCCGTACTTCTTTCCCAATTTGGAATCAGTCCGTTGTTCCATGTCTGTTTCTAACCATTGCTTCCTGACCTGCCTACAGGTTTCTTGGGAGGCAGATAAGGTGGTCTGGTATTACCATCTCTTTAACACTTTCCCACAGTTTGTTGTGATCCACACAGTCAAAGGCTTTCACACAGTCCATGAAGCAGATGTTTTCCTAGAACTCCTTTCCTTTCTCTGTAATTCAGTGGATGTTGGCAGTTTGATCCCTGGTTCTTTTGCCTTTTCTAAACCCAGCTTGTACATCTGGAAGTTCTGGGTTCACATACTGCCGAAGCCTGTCTTGAAGGGTTTTGAGCATAACCTTATTAGCATGTGAAATGAGCACAGTTATCCGGTAGTTTGAACATCCTTTGACAGTGCCCTCCTTTGAGATTAGAATGAAAACTGACCTTTTCCTGTCCTATGGCCACTGCTGAGTTTTCCAAATTTGCTGGCATATGGAGTGCAGCACTTTCACAGCATCATCTTCTAGGATTTGAAGTAGCTCAGCTGGAATTCCATCACCTCCAGTAGCTTTGTTTGCAGTTATCCTTCCTAAAGCCCACTTGACTTCATACTGCAGGATATCTGGCTCTAGGTGAGTGACCACACCATTGTGGTTATCCAGGTTATTAAGACCTTTTTTGTATAGTCTTCTGTGTATTCTTGCCATCACTTCTTAATCTCTTCTGCCTGTGTTAAATCCTTATCATTTCTGTCCTTTATCGAGCCCATCTTTGCATGAAATGTTCTCTTGGTATCTCCAATTTTCTTGAAGAGATCGCCAGTCTTTCCAATTCTATTGTTTTCCTCTATTTCTTTGCATTGTTCATTAAAGAGGGCCTTTTATCTCTCCTTGCTATTCTTTGGAACTCTGTATTCACTTGGGAATATCTTTCCCTTTCTCCTTTGCTTTTTGCTTCTCTTCTTTCCTCAGCTATTTGTACAGCCCCCTCAGACAACCACTTTGCCTTCTTGCATTTCTTTTTCTTTGGGATGGTTTTGGTCACTGCCTCCTGCAGTGTTGTGAACCTCTGTCCATAGTTCTTCAGGCACTCTTGTCTACAAGATCTAATCCCTCGAATCTATTCGTCGCCTCTACTGTATAACCATAAGGGATTTGATATAGATCATACCTGAATGGCCTAGTGGTTTTCCCTACTCTCTTCAATTTAAGCCCGAATTTTGGGATAAGGAGCTGATGATCTGAGCCACAGTCAGCTTCCAGTCTTGTCACTCACTGACTGTATAGAGCTTCTCCATCTTTGGCTGCAAAGAATATAATCAATTTGATTTTGGTGTTGACCATCTGGTGATGTCCGTGTGTTACAGTCATCTCTCGTATTGTTGGAAGAGGGTGTTTGCTGTGAGCAGTGTGTTCTCTTGGCAAAAAGCTCTTTTAGCCTTTGCCGTGCTTCACATTGTACTCCAAGGCCAAACTTGCCTATTCCAGGCATCTCTTGACTTCCTGCTTTTGCATTCCAATTCTCCATGAAGAAAAGGACATCTTTTTTTGTTGTTAGTCCTAGAAGGTCTTGTAGGTCTTCATAGAACCACTCAACTTCAGCTTCTTCGGCATTAGTGCTTGGGGCATAGACCTGGATATATAGTATAACGATGAATGGTTTGCCTTGGAAACGAACCAAGATCATTCTGTCATTTTTGAGATTGCATCCAAGTACTGCATTTCAGACTCTGGTTGACGAAGAACTCCTCCATTTCTTCTAGGGGATTCTTGCCCACAGTAGTACATAGAATGGTCATCTGAATTAAATTTGCCTGTTCCTGTCCATTTTAGTTCACTGATTCCTACGATGTTGATGTTCACTCTTACCATCTCCTGCTTGACCAGGTCTAATTTACCTTGATTTACAGGCCTAACATTCCAGGTTCCTATGCAAATTGTTCTTTACAGCATTGGACTTTACTTTCACCACCAAACATATCCACAGCTAAGCGACATTCCCACTTTGGCTCAGCCTCCTTGTTCCTTCTGGAGCTATTAGTCATTGCCCTCCACTCTTCCCCAGTAGCATATTGGATGCCTTCCAACTTGGGAGGCTCATCTTCCAGTGTTATATCTTTTTGCTTTTTCATACTGTTCATGTTCATGGGGTTTTCTCCCAGCAAGAATACTAGAGTGGTTTGCCATTCCCTTCTGCAGTGGACTGCATTTTGTCAGAACTCTCCACTATGACCCTGCACAGCATGGCTTATAACTTGATCAAGTTATGCAAGCCCCTTCAACACTGATGACTTAATTCTAAAGAATGCCAACCCCACTGGAACAAGATCCTCCCCATCTATAATAAGTTGATCAGAATGGGGTGGTCAGGGAAGACCTATCTGAGGAGTGACCTTTGATTCCAGCTGTGGGAGCAGCAGTTACAAAGGCCAAGGCAGGAATGAGCTCAGTGCATCAGAAGAGAAGTGAAGCAGCCTGCTGGGAAGAGTCACAGGGCTGGAGGCAGTGAAGGCAGGTGGGCAGCCAGGCGCCTGGGAGCAGGGGGTCTTCCCCTGTTGGGACGGTGGCTCGGGCTGCCCTGGAGAAGAGGCTGTGGGGCCAGAGTGCGGGGCCCTTTGCAGAAGTACAGGCAGGAGGAGACCACTGGTCTTCAGACAAGGTCAGGTGCCTTCAGGGTGGTATGGCCATAGACCCGCTAGTCTTCAGAGTAGCTCTCGATTTGGATCTGGGTAGAACTAAAGTAGTTATCAAACCACTTTTCTCTTAAAAACTGTCGAGGATCCCTGAGGAGCATCTTACGTGGATTATATCTGTTGATGTTTACCTAATTATATATTTAAATGAAAATTTAAGTATGTGTTTATTAACTCAGTTTTACATGATAATAAACCCACTGAAATACTATTTTTATGAAAAACAACCATATTCTTTCAAAGCAAAACAAGTCGAGTGAGAAGAATAGCATGGTTTTTTCGTTTTTGCAAAGACTGTAAGGTGGGGCTGAAGAGAAGCGCCCTGAATTCTCACATCCGCTGCTCTGTTCAGCCTCTTGTGGTATCGCATGTGTCAGAGCCTCTAGGGAGAATGAGCCTTAATCTCAGGAAATGGTTTTGACTTTGTGGCTCCCTTCAAGGGTCTTGGGGACCCTGCTGCTGCTGCTGCTAAGTCGCTTCAGTTGTGTCCGACTCTGCGCGACCCCATAGACGGCAGCCCACCAGGCTCCCCCGTCCCTGGGATTCTCCAGGCAAGAACACTGGAGTGGGTTGCCATTTCCTTCTCCAATGCGTGAAAGTGAAAAATGAAAGTGAAGTTGCTCAGTCGTGTCCGACTCTTAGCGACCCCATGGACTGGAGCCTACCAGGATCCTCCGTCCATGGGATTTTCCAGGCAAAAGTACTGGGGTGGGGTGCCATTGCCTTCCCCACTTGGGGACCCTAGGATCTCCCAATTGGCCACACCTCGAGGACCACTGCTGTAAAGAGAAATGTCATCAGATGCCCAGGAGAGGGTGGTGATGGGGTGGATTGAGGCGATTTCTAAGGGTCAGGGAGGTGTTTCCTTAGCAGAACCTTGCTGTTCCTTGAAAGCCCTGCACCTTCACAGCTGTGGTCTCATGTCCTAAACACTGGGCAGGGAGGACAGCAGCCGTCGGTACCAAGGACAGCAGCCTGAGGGCTTGGGGGCCCTCCAGAGTACCTGTCCTTTGATCAGCCGTCAGCACCAAAGACAGCAGCCTGAGGGCTTGGGGGCCATCCAGGATACCTGTCCTTTGATCAGCCATCAGCACCAAGGACAGCAGCCGGAGGGGTGGCAGGGAACTGCCTTTCTGCTGCCACCTGCACCAGAGGGCCCTTGACAGGGAACCTTTCGTTTGATCATAAGCTTCATCTTCCATCCTCAAGTTCAAAAAGAAAGTAGCGTGCAGAGCCACCGTTTTAGTCACCGTCTTCTGCAGACCAGCCTCACCTGAGTCTTTCAGGTGTAAACTCAGATCCCAGCCCCCTTCTAAAGACAGCAAATAGCAGGGCCTGTTTCCCGTGTCAGTGCTGGGCATCCTTTTGGTTTTGTCAGAAGGTTATTTTTATTTCCATGTCAGAGTGATCTTACCCAACTGAGCCTGACTTTGCCGTTTCCCCCTTGTATCCCCATGTGAGGGAAGCATGGTGTCATATGATGAAGTTAATGGAAAGATGGGGTTTACTTGTTAGGAAATCACTTTACAGCAAGTGACCAAGAAACTCATTTGATTGTGAGTCAACCCAAGTCTGCGTTGCTCACTTTCCACAAATTTCTTTGTTTTTCTTCTACAAATTTTTTTTTCCTGGTTATTTTACAGAGGAAAATCCAGTGAGCAAAAGTTTTTACTGTTATTGCTCTTTATGTCGTTTTTCAGTTTAACTGTGTGGTTTTTTAAAAGAGAAAATACATGGAAAAT
This sequence comes from Tragelaphus eurycerus, assembly GCA_935064755.1. NCBI lineage: Eukaryota > Metazoa > Chordata > Mammalia > Artiodactyla > Bovidae > Tragelaphus > Tragelaphus eurycerus. Next base: position 74,917,224 of record CAKXYN010000001.1, on the reverse strand, counting down.
TTCATAAAAGTGTTTTTTTTCCCCACTGATTCTAAACTATTCTGTGACATTCCTATTTACCCCTTAAAATTTGAATGAACCATTTATGTTTAAAAGTACGTGACCAATTGGATGGTGCAAAGGACATTCGTTGATATTTAAGGCAAAAAGAAATCAATCTGTGAAATAGTTTGTCGAGAACAAGGAACAGTTTCTGATGAGCATTTTCTCCTTGTCCTGTTTTTAGGCCTTCTTCCTGGTCTATGCTCTGGGATGTCTGAGTATTTACTATGAAAAGGTAAGGTGTTTTATTCACACAATCCACTTAAAATTGCCTGATGTCAAAAGCATGTTGTAATCCTTTTCATATTGCTTTACTCCAAGTGTATCTACTTTCACTGGATAAAATTGGAATTGAATTTTTTCCCTCTGAGTTTAGTCTTTGGATCCTGAATTGGGACTGTTTAGGCTAAAAGCCAACTTTGACCCTTTGAGACTAAATTTCATTCCCAGATCCTAGGAGAAGAGCAGTGTCTTTATCTGATGATCAGGAAATCTGTGAGAATGGTACTGAAAATTAACAGCAGAAACGAAAACCACCTGTGCTTAGCACCCGATTCAGTGAGGGCTGTGAGTCAGGTACCTTGCATGCGGTACTTCTGGGCCTTAGCTCCGCGCTTCAAGAGTTATACAGATGGTGTAACAGAGGCTCAGGAAGCGAGCCACTCACAGGGTCACGCAGCTGGTGTGGTCAGAATTAGCGTTTGAAGTGACGCCAGGACAGCTCCAAAGCCCACAGTTTTCTGCTGTAGCCTGCTGCCCTTGGAAGATCATTCATCCCGTTTCCAGTGAAGGAGCTGGGGCGGTGGGAGGTGAGAGCTCACCGCACACGTCTGTACTTTTTGAATTTTGGACCTTGTGAGTACAATACCTCTTCAAAAACACTCAAATGAAGTTGAAATCAAGGTGAAAAAGGTAAATAGAACATCAGACGGGAGAAGTGAGTGAAGTGAAGTTGCTCAGTCGTGTCCAACTCTTTTCAACCCCATGGACTGTAGTCTACCAGGCTCCTCCATCCATGAGATTCTCCAGGCAAGAATACTGGAGTGGGTTCCCATTTCCTTCTCCGGGGGATCTTCCCGACCCAAGGATTGAACCTGGGTCTCCCACGTTGTAGGCAGACACTTTACCATCTGAGCCACCAGGGAAGCTGGGAGAATGTGTATTTTATTCTGTCCTTGGGAGCACGTGTCATATCACTCAGCAGATTCTAACCCCATAAATCTTTTCACGAGTATTCCCTTGGTTTGGGAACAGGTGTGTGACTAGTAGGTGACTCCTTTTCTCAGGTGGTAGCCCTTCTCAGCCCGCCCTGCGTCCTCCCCTGGGCCCTCGCCAACACTCATCAGGAAGTGCCAGCTGCCTGTAGCATCCTCAGCCTCTGAAACGTGACAGACTGCCCAAGTCAGAGTCCAGCCTTCTCTACCAGACTCTTGCTTGTTTTGTGGGGGGGGTGGATTTGAAGACCACACACGTACGGAGTTTCCACAGTAGGAACAACTGTTTTGGGGTTTTTGTTTTTTGTTGTTTTTTTAAAGAAGAAAAAAAAGTCTCAACTTCATCTCATATTTATAGTATTAAGATCTTAGACCGAGACAAACTGAGCAAGTCTTACTGAGTGACTGAGCTGTAAACCAAATAAAGAACGGCTCCTTTTACTCAAGGCGAAATGAAGCAGGAAGCTTCCCTGGTGCTTCGTGTGGTGTATTTGAATTGAATGTTATCTCATGGTATCTTCAAGTCCGACCTTAGAAACAAGCAGTTGGATTATTAATTTGTGCTATGGGATTAATTACCTAGTTTCAGAGACTAAATGGAGTATCTTTTCTTTTAAGGCTTTTACAGAATTAACTTTTTGCATTTCTGAATGTGGCCCACCATACCGTAGCTACTCATCAAGGTCTCTACATGCTGGAATGTGCATCCTCAGCTTTGGCGGCCCCCCGGCCCACCTCCGTTCCTCTGCCTGAGCTGTTCTCCCCCACCACCCTGTCCGCTGCCCTCCCTGCCCTCACTTGGCTGCTGCCTGTCTCCAGAGTGTCCGTCTCGGGGGAGCTTCGCCCAGGTCCTCTGTGACTGTGCTGTCCAGTAGAAATATGATGGGAGCCTCACACGAGAGCCTGATGCATAATTTTAATTTTCTAGTAGCCACATTAAAAAGGTTTTTATTAATTTTAGTCTGCTGAGATTGATTTACATAGTTTATTTAACCAAACACATTTAAAACTACTGAAATAGTCTTAACCCGACATATTTAAACTGCTTCTCTTTTGCATATGAAGTTTGCATTCTCTTTTGCGTACAAAGTCTTTGAAACTCAGCGTGTGTTTATCGCAGTTCAGGGGAGTGGCTGGCGGCCGCCACTCTGGACATCTTGGGTCTGTATCTTCCAGCTAGAGCCCTTCGTCGTGGGCACCATCTTCAGCTCGCATTTGGTAGAGGTGTTGATTCGCTGGCCAGGTGACCAGTGGGTACACACATGGTAACTAATGCCTAGTCTTCTCCCACCAACCACAGGAACCTTTAACGATCATGAAGCTCTGGAACGCTTTCTCCACAGTTCAGCCCACGTTCAGGACGACCTACATGGCATACCATCACTTCCGCAGCAAGGGCTGGGTGCCCAAGCCCGGACTTAAGTATGGAACAGATTTGCGTAAGTGATTCCTTGGCCTCCCAGGCGCGCGAACCAGGCTTAGGGTCCAGGTCAGATCCTGGGGCGAACATCAAATAGGTTGTGTGTGGTTGCTGTTTTTTCCTGAGACGCTGTCCTCCTCCTGGCTTAGATAAGAACGTTTGGATGAGGGTGGAGGATATGTTTTTTCCTCTTGTCTGCTCTGAGATCGTAAAAGAGAGTCCACAGCCCCCCCCACCCCCACCTCTCATTAGTTTGTGATCCTGTGATGAAGGGCAGTCCCTTGTCTTCTGGCAGAGTTTCATTTGGCAAATTATGTGCAGTTACCATTAATAATCATGGTGTACTGGTGATGATACTGACCGATCATTTCTTGAGCCCTCACTGAATGCCATGCGTTCGACATTCATGACCTTATTTAATCCTAACAGCAGTTCTACGAGACTGGTGCTCTCGAGCCTCATTTTTCTGATAAGGAGACTGCAGTTGTGATAGAAAGGGTCACCTGCCCGTAAAAGTTTCCATGCCGAGTGTCAGAGTGCTACACTCTGAATGCTGGAACCCAGGCTCTGAGAAACTTGCATACAGCACTGCCTCCCTGCTCTTTATTTAAAGGAAGGAGTTGGGCCCCAGCAAGCACCCCATTCACCAGAATATTGCTGAGGGTCTTGTGTGAGCCAGATCTTCTTAGGTGCCAGGAACACCCAGGAGCTGCCTGGGTGGGCACGCTCCTTACATGCTGGGAGGGGGACAAGCAAGCAGACGTACAAATATGTAATTTTGGGGTACTGAGAAAAATAAAGTGGAATAAAGGGACAGAGAGTAAAAGGAAGGTAGATGGTTAGGAGAAGACTCTGAAAAGATGTGCCCCAAACACCAACAACTCAAGTGTGATCCTAGTGAGGGAACAGGTCCCCTGAGAGTGTGAGGAAGAACCCCTGGGGTTCAGGGGAGTAACCCTTTGCAGAGGTGCAAAGGCCCCAAGGCAGGAATGAGTCCGGCAGGTCTCAGTGCATCCAGAGCTCCGGGGTCCCTCCTTGGGGAGACTCAGGCTGGGGGAGATCACGTGGGCCCTGGCACAGACTTGGGATGTTATTCTGCCTATTGGAAGTCTGAGGGGCTCTCAAGCAAAGGAGTGACTTATATTTAATGACTCGATTCAATAGGACCTTTGCTTTCTTACTAATAGATGGTGGGGTTAAGGTGGGACGAGGGGAGCAAAAGGTGGAAGCAGAGAGAGGAGTCAGGGAAGCTGACCTGACCAGCCTTGCAGATGGAATAGGAAGTAGGGTCTGTGGGAGGAGAGGAGTTCAGGGTCACACCTAGATTCTTGGATTTGTGTTTTGGACATAGGAAGTCAACTGGGAGTGGGGGGAGGGGGGAAGATACTGTGAAGATGAACGATTCTGGAGCCCAGGAGAGCCTCGAGGTACACACTTGCCGGGGGGTGGTTGCATCACTAGGCCTGGGCAAGTGGGCGAAGGTCCTTGGGATTCCCTACCGCAGGGGTCCCCAACCTCCAGGATCGAACACCTGGTGATCTGAGGTGGAGCCAATGTAATGATAATAGAAAGATGTGATGTACGTGAGTCATCCCCAGACCCCACCAGTCCATGGAAAAACTGTCCTCCACAGAACCAGCCTGCGGTGCCAACACGTTTGGGAGCCACTGCCCTCCAGCACTGCTGCTCCCAATAAGCCCCTGAAATTTCGCCACATCCACCCAGTGGGTGCTTCCTGGGGAGCTCTTGAGAATTGCATGTGAGGTGCAAACAAAGATGTCGAGGGGTTTGAGAGGACTCCTGTGACGTCATGGCCCCTGAGGTCTGTGGGCTCGATCATGTACTATTCATGTATTTTTGAGCCTTTCCTTGTTAATGCACAGAGAGAGCCAGTTCATTCTTTCAAATCAAGTGCTCTAAAATCAAGTGTGCTTAACCTGATGATCTTCAAGGGGCACCAGGCACCACCACCCCCAGAATTTTATTCAAAATTGCATGTTTGTAAATGGGTGCGTTTTTCTGCATCAAGAACGGGTGGGTGATGGTGTTCAATCTCTAAGTCATGTCCGACTGCGATCCCATGGACTGCAGCACGCCAGGTTCCCCTGTCCTTCACTGTCCTGGAATCTGTTCAGATTCATGTCCCTTGAGTCAGTGATACTGTCTAACCATCCCATCCTCTGCCACCTCCTTCTGCTTTTCATTAAATTGTCAAAGTGGGTCAGCAATATATATAAAGCTAAGGAGTGCCCACCCCTCTAGGATAAAGGCTCCTGTTGTTTCTTCCGGGCCTGGGTTTCAGGTACAGATGTCCTAATTCTGGGTCACCACATGAATGATCAGGATGACCTTGAGCTTAGCTTACAGAGTCACCCACAGGTCATGGCACTTAAATGAGATAAGCCTGTGGCCTGGCCATCACCGGCTCCCGCCTACCCTCCTCCTCTCCGGGGAAGAGCAGCCACCCAAGTCGCATGCTTGGCAGGCCTTGGCCAGTGTGCTCAGTGAACGGGCGAGACATGAGCGGGATTTTCCAGCCGACAAGGCCACAGTGACGCACTCAGAGGCGGCCAGGGGTGATGGAGAGAGCCCTTTGGGGCTCACAGCCAGCTCAGTGTCTTGCTGCCTGTGTGACCTCAGAAAGGTTACTGTGCCTCTCAGCTTCCAGTCACTCATCATGTAACAGGGATACCATCATATTTATAAAGCAACATCTGTATAAAAAGTAAAAACAGAAAGTTGCAGGTGCGGGGCTCTGTCTAGTGTGGTGTAAGCGTACCTTATCGCATGTGTTTTCAGTACTCATCTTTGTGGAGGATGAGTAGAGAGAACTTGCTCATTTAAAAACAAACGGCCTTATAAGGATGGATGAAAGGGTGGACAGAAGGACAGGAAGGAAATCCATCCACTGCTGTTTCCCAGCTCCCCAAGGCCTTTGCCCTGCTGAGGGGTGTGTTATGCACTTGGAGACGCTCGTGTGGTTACTGTGAGCCCAGGTCCTGGCCCAGCAGCGCCGGGAAGGGCGTCTTCAGGCCAGAGTCCGGGAGCTGTGCTGGCCCGCGGTGAGGGGCGTGGCCCCCCAACCTTGGCCCCCGCCCCAGCTGCAGCGGCAGGGTGCTGCCCGTGTCTAACACTGCTGTTTTCATTTGGAAACACCCAGGACACGCTCCCTTCACCGTGGTTCCTGCTCACAGAGGCAGTGACCCACGACAGAGGGCCACTGGGAGACTCAGGGAGACTCTTCCCTGGACTAAGTCCTGTGAGTCCAGTTTCACTCCAGCAGCAGCACGTGGATCGGGCAACCGCGATCTCAGGTCAGGCGCAGCTGCCCGGCCGCCTGACTGTGAGTGCCCACGGCAGACAGCCAGGCCAGGAGCTACGTGAGAGCCCCTCCTCATACACATTCTCACCCACCGCGAGAGCCCTTCCTCACACACCCCCATTCCCCGCAAAGCGCCCTTGGCTGCCGGCTCCTCTGGCCTCCATCAGCTTGCCTGTTGCTTTTCCCCTCCCATCTCGTTTCATCTTCATGCTCCATGAGGCTTGTGGCGCTCACCTCCTCCTACAGCTGAGGAAATTGAGGTTTCAGAGGGTCAGGGCAGTCACCAAGGGTCCCACAGCTGGTTGTTGTTAAGTCATTCAGTCGTGTCCAACGCTCTGTGACCCCATGGACTGCAGCGTGCCAGGCTTCCCTGTCCTTTACTGTCTCCCAGAGTTTGCTCACATTAATGTCCATTGAGTCAGTGATGCTATCCAACTGTCTCATCCTCTGTTGCCCCCTTCTCCTCCTGCCTTCAGTCTTTCCCAGCATCAGGGTGTTTTCTAATGAGTCGGCTCTTCACATTGGGTAGCCAAAGTGTTTCAATGAATCAGTCCTTTCAATGAATATTCAGGGTTGATTTCTTTTAGGGTTGACTGGTTTGATCTCCTTGCAGTCCAAAGGACAAGAGTCTTGGTTCTCCAGAACTATGGTTCAAAAGCAGCAATTCTTTGATGCTCTGCCTTCCTTAAGGTCTGACTCTTACATCCATACATGACTACTGGAAAAGCCATAGCTTTGACTAGACGGACTTTTGTCGGCAAAGTGATGTCTCTGCTTTTTAATATTCTGTCTAGGTTTATCATAGCTTTTCTTCCAAGGAGCAAGCATCTTTTAATTTCATGGCTGTAATCACTGTCTACAGTGGTTTTGGAGCCCAAGAAGATAAAATCTATCACTGTTTCCAGTTTTTCCCTTTCTATTTGCCATGAAATTATGGGACCAGATGCTTGATTTTAGTTTTTTTTAATGTTGAATTTTAACCACAGTTGGTAAGTACAGAGATTAGGGATTTTTATGTCTCAGCTGCATGTAGTTCCCACCATAGCTAAGTAGTGTTGCCAGCCAGAAAGCCAAAAACGAACTTCAGGATTTTTATTTTTGTCCTAGACATGCAGTTGCTGGTGGCCTTAACCCAGAGTTCTAGTTACTCCTGAGCCTCCTTCCCACCCATTTCAGTTTTGGATTCACATTGACTGTTTGGTCACGTGATTTCACAGCTCCCTGCAAATTAGAAGTTGCAAATCGGACAAAATACGGGAGCCGTGGGAAGCCAGTAGACAGGATGTCCAGAGCCCAGAGAACCGTCACGTGTCATGGAGAGCTGGCAGCTGGCTCTGCCCCGGGGAGAGGCATCAGGGCCCCTGTGCCCTCACCCGGCAGGGAGGAGTGCCTTCATCCCATCTCTTCTCCAGTCCTTTCCTAAGCCACCCTCTTGGCTTGTTTTTCCTACTGACTATGTGTTTTTGTTAACATCGTCCACATTTGTACATCTAATCCCTACTAATTCATAAGTGGTTTTGGACACAGCTCCTAAGAAGATTCTCCTCCGTAATTATGAAAGTGAAGTCGCTCAGTCATGTCCGACTCTTTGTGACCCCATGGACTGTAGCCTACCAGGCTCCTCCATCCATGGGATTTTCCAGGCAAGAATACTGGAGTGGGTTGCCATTTTATAACACAATATGATACCTAAGAGAAATTGGAGTTATTCATTAGCATTAGAATCTAAGTATTCAGTCCGTCTTTTCAGTTTCCGGCTTGTCCGCAGTGTCTTTTGTGACTGTTTGGGTTCTGATATTTTTTTTGACAGGCTCCACTCGAGGTTCATTTGTCACACGGAGCATTTATCCATCTTATAGTTTCCTAGGGAGGCCATGAGAAATGACTACAAACTGGGGCCCATAAAGCCGCAGAAGGTCCGGAGGCCGGGAGCCTCAAACCGCGGTGTGGGCGGGGCCACGCTCCCTCCGCCCCTCCCCTCGTCCCTCCTCTCGTCCAGGTTCCGGTGGCGCAAGGCGTTCCTTGGCCGTGGCTGTGTCGCTTCTGGCTGTGTCGCTTCAGTCTCTGCAAAGTTCCTTCTTCCCAACACGATCACGTTCACGGGATTGGGATGCAGACGTGTCTTTGGGGGCCACCATTCAACCAGCACTGCAGTCTCTTCAGTCTCTCTTCATCTAAGAGCCCATCCACCTGCTGGTTTTCTGTGATGGCGACTCTTGCGAAGTCCTGTAGGATGTCCCACAGTCTGGGTAGGTCTCAGACTCGGGCTCGGGCTCAGGCTCACCAGTTTTCAGCCGGCACGGGTGATGTGTGTCCTTAGGGGCCACGTCCAGGAGTGGATGATGTCAGGTTGTCCTGCTGCTGGTGAAGCCGTTCGTTTGCTAAGCTGCTTGTTGTCAGAGGTCTGCATTTTCCCTTTTGTAGTTCGCAAGTGTTTGTAGAGTGAGGCTGAGTATCTAGTACCCCGGTAGTTACAGTAGTTCCCTGAATTAATTATTGCCCTCGTCACCATTTTCACCAGTTATTGCCCTCCACCATTCATTCCACACGTCGCATCCTCTCTTCTCTGTGTTCCTTCAGACTTTATTTTAAATACCCAGTGTCCCTTAAACTTCTGAACTTTTCTTCTTTTCTACTTGGAGGCATTTCTGTAAAACTTCCCTTTTTTGGCTCTGGATGCACTGTTACTATGGTAATGACTGTTATCACAGGTAACTTTTCAAGCACCTCCACCTACATTATTTTCCCCGATTCCCATAAGGAGATTGGAACATGGGTGTCATCGTGTGGTCTTGGCACTGCTGAGCCTTGAACAAGGGTCTGACTGATGCTGTGTTCATGCTTCTAACCCCTGAGATGTACCTCCATCGTAGTCAGGCATCCGAAGGGCCTGAAGTAGGGGGTCAGATGGTCTTTCAAGCTATGTCATCTTCCAGTTGAGTCTTATCTGTGAAGGGTATGTAACTGATCAGAGACAATGACATTTGAGAACTGAAGGAGATCTTAATTTCCCTTCATGTCTTCATTTTATGGCTTGGGGGGCCAAGGCTCAGAGAAGTTAATGATGTGCTTAGAGCCCCACAACTGGGAGTGGCAGAGATCTGAATGAAGCAGAGCCCCAAATTCAGCCTCATCCTAGTAGGGGGTCTCCTTCCACTGCACCACAGCCCAGAAGTTGAGAAATGGGTGTTTAAATATTTACTTCTGTTTGGAAGTAATTACCCAGTAATTACCCAGTGAATTTGAGCTGACTTGCACAATAATTTAAATACGATTTAAATAGGAATTCTGTTCATAATAAGGATATACAACCATGGGAAGTAGAGGTGGAGAGTTACTGTATCATCAGTAGGGTCTTTCACCCATTCTGACCTCATGGTGCTGGAGCCAAAGGGAAACGTGATTAACTACAGGATCGATGTGGCCCAGAAGGAAAAGTTCTACCAGTTCCTCAAGGAAACAAAGCTTTTCTGCCTTGGTTTTTCCAAGAGCTCACAGATATAACTGTGTTAGTTAAGGTAATGCCTGCAGCTATGGTTGCCCCAAATTTCAGGGGCTTAGCGCACACTTGAAGTTAATTCTGTTTCTGTGAAATCCAAAGCAAAGCTGGTATCTGGATGGTGGTTGGACCAACTCCCAAAGGGGCTGCAGGAGCCTGGCTTCTCCACGTGGCCCCACGGGCTTCACGCGGCTCCAGAAAGCGACAGGCACAGGCTTGGTGTCTGCGAGGGCTTCAGGGCCAGCCCAGAAGGGCCCATGACACCCAGTCACACCTGGCCGGTGCTCTGGAGGCTGAGACGGATCTCACATATCTGGAGAAGGAGCAGATGGGTTTGGTGGGCAGATGGCTGTGCCCTATCTTGCTTCAATTTGGGGTTCATTTGTGGGGTGCAGGTGGGATGAGGGAGTTAGTGTCTCAACAACAGATTTGCTTTGCTAATTGCATTCTGTTGCGGGGAAAAAACAGTTTGGGTTTTGAAACTAGACCAGAGGGAGTGCTGCAGATCACCCACGTGCGGAGCACCGGGTGTTCATGTCCCTTTGAGGATAGAAAGCACTTCATCAGGTAATAAAATGAGAGTTTGATTTCGAGTGGTCATACATTTTCTTTTTCCTTTGCAGTGCTGTATCGAAAAGGCCCTCCGTTTTACCATGCAAGGTTTGGAGTGATTTTTTTTTTTTCTGTTGGGAGTGCATTGGTTTACAATGTTGTGTGGGTTTCAGGTGTACAGCAAAGCAATTGATATGCATACACATATATTCTTTACTTTTCAGATTCTTTTTTCATATAGGTTATCACAGAACATTGAGTAGAATTCCCTGTGCTATACAGTAGGTCCTTGTTCATTATCTGTCTTATACAGAGCAGTGGATGTGTGTTCATCCCAAGCTCCTGATTTAATGGAGTGATTTTTAAATAAGGTAATGACTTACAGGGACAGGAGGAAATTTCTGAGTTCCAGTTTAATGTTCAGAGGCACATGATTCCTCCTGGCCTAATAGGAATCAATACTATATGTCTGTGCCTTGTACATTAATGTCCTTAATGCTATAAAACAAATAGGTCAGGATAGTAAACATTGAGTTAATCTGTATAGTTACCAACACAGAGTAATTGTTCATCTTCATATCAGTGAGTGTTAGTATCTAAACAGGTGAGTGAATTCTCATCTTTCATGTTGGGAGAGAGATTCGTGTTATTGCTGAAATCAGGCTGACTGTCTGTAATGTAAAGTATGAGTTTTTCATTAAATATTTTTCCCAGGCATAGTTGAGGGGAATTCAGGACCAGATGGTGTATGCTTCTGTCTTCTGCGTTGTCTTTCCTGGCAGGACAGCGTTCTTTTAAAATGGGTTGACATCACGCTTTTCATTTCTGGAATGCCCCTACCGTGTTTTCTAGTTACTCCGTCATCGTGGAGCTGGTGGACGACCGTTTCCAGGGTGCTCTTCGAAGACCTCTCAGCTGGAGGTCCCTGGCTGCCTTGAGCAGAGTTTCAGTCAGTGTCTCCAAGGTAACACAGCATCAGCTTCGGGGTTCACATGTCACTTAAACAGTTGGATCTTCATATTAAATGTTTCAGAAGCATGAAAGTCATCTGTGGGCACCGCAAGCATTTGTGCCTGCGGAGCTCTGAAAGCTGGCCCTCCTCTCATGCCCTCCCCTCTGCCCCCACCAGCGGGTGCACAGCTTCAGGGACTGAGCCCCAAGGTTCCCTGTGGGCATGGGTATCAGTGAGCCTTGCCTTCCTTCCAGGGGCAGGACCCACCAGCACGTGCTCAGAATCCACCCATACTCATTCACAGATGACTCGGAAAACATGGACACGTTTGTTTTCACAGGTAGCAGGTCTCTCAGAGAAATAAAGGGAATTAATACTCATCACTGAACACCTCTGATGGCCCTGCCCAGAAGAATAAGACCCAGTTTCCCCCTCAGTCAGTCTCTCCCATCAGGGAGCTTCCATAAGCCTCTTACCCTTCTCAATCAGAGGGCAGACAGACTGAAACCACAATCATAGGAAACTAGCCAATCTGATCACATGGACCACAGCCTTGTCTAACTCAGTGAAAGTATGAGCCATGCTGTATACGGCCACCCAAGATGGATGGGTCATGGTGGAGAGTTCTGACAAAATGTGGTCCACTGGAGAATGGACTGGCAAACCCACTTCAGTATTCTTGCCTTGAGAACCCCATGAACAGTATGAAAAGGCATAAAGATATGACACTGAAAGATGAACTCCCCATGTTGATAGGCACCCAATATGCTACTGGAGATCAGTGGGGAAATCCAGAAAGAATGCAGAGATGGAGCCAAAGCAAAAACAACACCCAGTTGTGGATGTGACTGGTGATAGAAGCAAGGTCTGATGCTGTAAAGAGCAATATTGCATAGGAACCTGGAATGTTAGGTCCATGAATCAAGGCAAATTGGAAGTCGTCAAACAGGAGCTGGTAAGAGTGAATGTCGACGTTTTAGGAATCAGTGAACTAAAATGGACTGGAATGGATGAATTTAACTCAGATGACCATTATATCTACTACTGTGGGCAAGAATCACTTAGAAGAAATGGAGTAGCCGTCATAGCCAACAAAAGAGTCCAAAATGCAGCACTTGGATGCAGTCTCAAAAACGACAGAATAATCTCTGTTCGTTTCCAAGGCAAACCATTCACTATCACGGTAATCCAAGTCTATGCCCCTACCAGTAATGCTGAAGAGGCTGAAGTTGAATGTTTCTATGAAGACCTACAAGACCTTCTAGAACTAACACCCAAAAAAGATGTCCTTTTCATTATAGGGAACTGAAATGCAAAAGTAAGAAGTCAACAGATACTGGAGTAACAGGCAAATTTGGCCTTGGAGTACAGAATGAAGCAGGGCAAAGAATGCACTGGTCATAGCAAACACCCTCTTCCAACAACACAAGAGAAGACTCTACACATGGACATCACTGGATGGGCAACACCAAAATCAGATTAATTATATTCTTTGCAGCCAAAGATGGAGAAGCTCTATGCAGTCAGTGAAAACAAAACCGGAAGCTGACTGTGGCTCAGATCATCGGCTCATTATCCCAAAATTCAGACTTAAATTGAAGAAAGTAGGGAAAACCACTAGGCCATTCAGGTATGACCTAAATCATATCCCTTACGATTATACAGTGGAAGTGAAAAATTGATTTAAGGGACTAGATCTGATAGACTGAGTGCCTGATGAACTATGGACAGAGGTTCATGACATTGTACAGGATACAGGGATCAAGACCATCCCCAAGAAAAGGAAATGCAAAAAAACAAAATGGCTGTCTGAGGAGGCCTTACAAATAGCTGTGAAAAGAAGGGAAGCAAAAAGCAAAGGAGAAAAGGAAAACTATACCCATTTGAATGCAGAGTTCCAGAGAATAGCAAGGAGAGATAAGAAAGCCTTCCTCAGTGATCAGTGCAAAGAAATAGAGGAAAACAATAGAATGGAAAAGACAGAGATCTCTTCAAGAAAATTAGAGATACCAAGGGAATAGTTCATGCAAATATGGATTCAATAAACGACAGAAATGGTATGGACCTAACAGAAGCAGAAGATACTAAGAAGAGGTGGCAAGAATACAGAGAAGATCTGTACAAAATAGGTCTTCACGACCCAGATAATCATGATGGTGTGATCACTGACCTAGAGCCAGACATCCTGGATTGTGAAATCAAGTGGGCCTTAGGAAGCATCAGTACGAACAAAGCTAGGGGAGGTGATGGAATTCCAGTTGAGCTATTTCAAATCCTAAAAGATGATGCTGTGAAAGTGGTGCACTCAGTAAGCAGCAAATCTGGGAAACTCAGCAGTGGCCACAGGACTGGAAAAGGTCAGTTTTCATTCCAATCCCAAAGAAAGGCAATGCCAAACAATGCTCAAACTACCACACACAATTGCTCTCATCTCACACGATAGTAAAGTAATGCTCAAAATTCTCCAAGCCAGGCTTCAGCAATACGTTGACTGTGAACTTCCAGATGTTAAGCTAGTTTTAGAAAAGGCAGAGGAACCAGAGATCAAATTGCCAACATCTGTTGGATCATCAAAAAAGCAAGAGAGTTCCAGAAAAACCTCTATTTCTGCTTTATTGACTATGCCAAAGCCTTTGATTGTGTGGATGACAATAAACTGTGGAAAATTCTGAAAGAGATGGGAATACCAAACCACCTGACCTGCCTCCTGAGAAATCTGTATGCAGGTCAGGAAGCAACAGTTAGAACTGGTCATGGAATAACAGACTGGTTCCAAATAGGAAAAGGAGTATATCAAGGCTGTATACTGTCACCCTGCTTATTTAACTTATATGCAGAGTACATCATGAGAAACACTGGGCTGGAAGAAGCACAAGCTGGAATCAAGATTGCTGGGAGAAATATCAACAACCTCAGATATGCAGATGACACCACCCTTATGGCAGAAAGTGAAGAACTAAAGAGCCTCTTGATGAAACTGAAAGAGGAGAGTGAAAAAGTTGGCTTAAAGCTCAACATTCAGAAAACTCAAGATCATGGCATCTGGTCCCATCATTTCATGGCAAATAGATGGGGAAACAGTGTCAGACTTTATTTTTGGGGGCTACAAAATCCCTGCAGATGGTGATTGCAGCCATGAAATTAAAAGATGCTTACTCCTGGGAAGGAAAGTTATGACCAACCTTGACAGTGTATTAAAAAGCAGAGACATTACTTTGCCAACAGAGGTCTATGTAGTCAAGGCTATGGTTTTTCCAGTGGTCATGTATGGATGTGAGAGTTGAACTGTAAAGGAAGCTGAGTACTGAAGAATTGATGCTTTTGAACTGTGGTGTTGGAGAAGACTCTTGAGAGTCCCTTGAACTACAAGGAGATCCAACCAGTCCATCCTAAAGGAGATCAGTCCTGAGTGTTCATTAGAATGAATGATGTTCAAGCTCAAGCTCCAGTACTTTGGCCACCTGATGGCGAAGAGCTGACTCATTTGAAAAGACCGTGATGCTGGGAAAGATTGAGGGCAGAAGGCGAAGGGAACGATGGAGGATGAGATGGTTGGATGGCATCACTGACTCGATGGACATGAGTTTGGGTTAACTCAGGGAGTTGGTGATGGACAGGGAGGCCTGGTGTGCTGCAGTCCACAGGGTCACAGAGTTAGACACGAGGAGTGACAGAACTAACTAACTAACTGAACAGCTTATGTTCTCTCACCACCCTGTTGTTATCTGAAGGGCGAGGAGTCAGTGTTAGGGAGGTCAGGTGATAAACCTGTGCTCATGCAGCTCGTGTGCGGAACCGGAATTCAAACCCAGGGCCCCTTGAGCTCCCGGCTTGTGTTCGCTTCCATCCCACTCCCTGCAGGATAGGAGAGTTGGTTCACCCTATACCAGGACTACCAGCAGTGAACATGCAGTGTCCTTTGTTAATAGTTCCAAGTTCCCTGTCCCACTGCTGGAGGCACGGGCGGCCATGGGGGACGGGCCAGCGGGAACCCATGGCAACTGCCTGCGTGCAGGCTAAGCTGCTGGGGCTTTAGCCTGTGAAAGTAGCTTTGTCCTGTAGAATTAGGGGGTCTGTGCTGACTCCAGTGCCGAGTACTTTAAATGCCGTCTCTGAGTCAGTGTATGCGCTGTGTTTGCATTCGCCTGCCGTGTCAGCGACGACCAGATAGATGGCAGATCTTCGGTTTAGAATGCCGGGTTACATTCCTGAGGGGAAATGGACATGCTTGTGAGTTGTGAGTGGGTGGAGGGGGCCCACGTTTCTTGCACACGCACTCGGGTTTGCATTTCTGTTTGGTGCAATACGGAGTTTGTATTTCCTTGTCTCCTTAGGAACTTATGCTGTGCTATTTGATCAAACCCTCCACCATGACCGACAAGGACATGGAGTCACCCGAATGTATGAAACAAATTAAAGTTCAAGTAAGTGAACTCGGAGCCAAGTTGACATCGTCCAGAAAGCTCTGCCTGTCGCGCTATGTCTGTCCTCTGGGAGGTGTGGGCCCCAGACAGGACTGGATCAGCGTCTCCCCTCCGCCCTCCGAGACCCTTCCCGCTGAACCCAGCCTCACTCCCCCTCAATCCCGTGGCCCCGCAGCCTCGATGCCCTCTGGTTTCTGTCCCCAGCGCTCAGCCAGAACCACCTGCACTGCTGGGGCCTCTCTTGATGCTCAGTCCTCACCCCCCTGAACTTCCAGTCTGGCTCTGGGGTCTGGGCCGGGCTGAGGCTCCCCCACCTTCCTGTAGGGTGTTTCTCCGCCAGGACCGCCAGTCCACCCACCGGTCACCCAGTCTTGGTTAATGCTTCTGTCCCTCCTTGTTCCCGCTCCCCATGCCCTGCTGGAGGCCTGCGGAGTCCGTCTCCAGGGCCTCATCCCGCTGTTCGTCCTTACTGTGTCCACGGGGTTAGCTTTTCAACAAATACCACTCCAGCCCCTGGAGTCCCTTCTCTGTGCTGACCCAGACACACCAGAGCCGTGATGGACCCGGTTCTGTGTCAGATGTTGGGTTCACGCCAGCATTCCTGTTCCTGAAACGTGCTGCCAGACAACCACCGCTGCGGCCAGGGAAGCGCTTAGAACCCCCGGGGGACGCCCGCAGGTGCTGTTTCCACGCTGGGTTTGCCACATTCACATTCCTCCCATGTTTATTTGCAAGAAACAGGAGCAGGTACCGTCCCTGTACAGACAGGCGGCTGTGGAACGTCCCTGTGATGCCGCGTGTCTAGCGTGTTCATGTATCTCTGCTTCCAAAATTCAGCCGCCTTTGTGTTTGGATTGGTTCCAGGAGGTGATTCTCAGCCGTTGGGTCTCTTCACGGGAGAGGAGCGACCAGGATGAACTTTAACAATTCAGCCTTGGGTTTCTAATCTCACCAACAGATACCACTGAGCTTCCTGCATAAACCAAATTCATGCGAAGTAAAAAGTCCTTTTATGGGTTGCTGCTGCTGCTGCCAAGTCACTTCAGTTGTGTCCGACTCTAGCGACCCCATGGACTGCAGCCTACCAGGCTCCTCCGTCCATGGGATTTTCTAGGCAAAAGTACTGGAGTGGGGTGCCATTGCCTTCTCTGCCGTTCATGGTAATCGCCCCTTAATATAAAAGTTGTAAAGGGCATGGTGCTCCCGGCACCAGAAAGTGTTAGTATTTTAAAAGTTAAAACTCACGGAGGAAATCAGCCCTGTGCAGGGACCACAGGTTCTGTCCTTGGATTGCTTACTCACCGACCCCCAGCCTCTCACCCTGGCACTTCAGCGGTTCTGGGAGGTGGACTCTCCCAGCAGCAGGGAACTTCTGTTAGTCTCTGATTTTACCTGAAACGGTGGTTTCACAGCAGGCGGCTCAGCCCTGTGCACCTGCCTCTTGTTACCCACATCGAGTCTGTCCTGGAGGAGGGTGCTCTGTCCACAAGTCTCGGCTCTCCAGGAACTTCAGCCAGTTACCTCAACATGGAAAATTCCATGTACTGTCTCCCAAGGATTGCTGTGTCGTAAGAAGCATTTTAACAAGTGACCTCGTTATTTCTCAGTGACCTCACGGGCGGGCGTGCTGTGTAGAGCACACAGCAGTATGGGCTAGAGGAGAGCTGCATATTGGTTCACCGAACTTGTTATGAAATAAAAATACGTGGTGAGAAAAATGAATCGAGGTGTTTGGTGAGTGCGATTAATATTTCATAAAACACACTAGACAAAGTAAGTAAAATTACTTTGTTTAAAAAAAGCAAAGGAAAACAGACTTGTGTAGATGACAATGAAGAGTGTTACCTGAGGACCAGGAGTGAGTCGGACTGAGTGGGCAGGGCCAGTGAGCAGTGTCTGAGATTCAGTGCCCAGATCCACACCCCTGGCAGGCTTCTCCTTGGCACTGACTACCCTGGAAGCAGACAGTTAAGAACCATCTTTGGAAGCCGTGAGATGGGAAAACCCAAGCAGGCCTGTTTGCATTCTGCTCACCAGAGGAGCCTGGTGGGTTGCAGTCCATGGGGTCGCTAAGAGTCAGACGCGACTGAGCAACTTCACTTTCCCTTTTCACTTTCATGCATTGGAGAAGGAAATGGCAACCCACTCCAGTGTTCTTGCCTGGAGAATCCCAGGGACGGGGGAGCCTGGTGGGCTGCCGTCTATGGGGTCTCACAGAGTCGGACACGACTGAAGCGACTTAGCAGCAGCAGCAGCAGCACCTTGGTGTCGGAGCTCCTGATGACCGAAGTTCTGCTTGAGGCCGTTGTGTGCCACATGCTGCTTCTCTTCTCTTCCTGATCCTACTCTCTCAGCCAATGGTTAAGTCTTTATCTTCCAGATTTGGCGTCCAGATGATGGAGCTCTGTTCACCCCCTCCCTACTTCAGGCCAGTAACGCCCAGTGTGAAAGCACTCTCTGCTCTTCATTAGTAACAGGACAAGTTGGTCAGCATTTTTATCAACCACCTTGCTTACTCCAGGCTCCCTGAGGTAAAGACTTGGCTTTGAATCATCACTTTCTCGAAACCTTGACAAGTCAGCAAAAAAATTTCCAGAGCCGTCTCCTTCCTATTTGACTTATCCTTCATGAGGCTGTTTCTTTCCAAGCCTAATCAGGGTATCGAATGCCTCAATCGTAGACACTCTTGCCATCATGAATCCTTCACCAGAGGATCATCCCCCTCTCAGCTCTCCAGATACTGTGTCATCAGTTAATAGCCTCGAAGATTGTGGTGACTCCTTGGAATAAAGGCTCCAGAAAAGGTGTAGGAAAGCGTGAAGACCACAGTTATGACTTATAACTGAAAGCTCCGGAAGGGTGCCTGCAAGTCTTGAGGGAAAGATTCTACACCATTGTATATGGTTTGAACACCAGGTAGCCGGCCGTACACTCTGAGCGTCAGAGGATGATCCACCAGCTGAGGTTAGAGACAGCCCTGGAGTAGATCCAACCAGCCAAGGTTAGAGACAACCCTGGAGTAGATACACCAGCCAAGGTTAGAGACAACCATGGAGTAGATCACCAGCCGAGGCTAGATACAGCCCTGGAGGAGATATACCAGCCGAGGTTGGAGACAGCCCTGGAGTAGATCCACCAGCTGAGGTCAGAGACAGCTCTGGAGTAGATCCACCAGCTGACGCTAGATACAGCCCTGGAGGAGATATACCAGCCGAGGTTGGAGACAGCCTTGGAGTAGATCCACCAGCCGAGGTCAGAGACAGCTCTGGAGTAGATCCACCAGCCGAGGCTAGATACAGCCCTGGAGGAGATACACCAGCCGAGGTTATAGACAGCCCTGGAGTAGATCCACCAGCCGAGGTCAGAGACAGCTCTGGAGTAGATCCACCAGCCGAGGTTATAGACAGCCCTGGAGTAGATCCACCAGCCGAGGTCAGAGACAGCTCTGGAGTAGATCCACCAGCCGAGGCTAGATGCAGCCTTGGAGGAGATACACCACCCGAGGTTACAGACAGCCCTGGAGTAGATCCACCAGCCGAGGTCAGAGACAGCTCTGGAGTAGATCCACCAGCCGAGGCTAGATACAGCCCTGGAGTAGACATACCAGCCGAGGTCAGAGACAGCTCTGGAGTAAATCCACCAGCCAAGGATAGAGACAGCCCTGGAGTAGATCCACCAGCCGAGGTTAGATATAGCCCCGGAGTAGACACACCAGCCAAGGTTAGATATAGCCCCGGAGGAGATACACCAGCCGAGGTTAGATACAGCCCTGGGGGAGATCATACCAGCTGAGATCAGAGACAGCCCTGGAAGAGAAACACAAGCCGAGGTTAGATACAGCCCTGGAGGAGATACACCAGCCGAGGTTAGAGACAGCCCTAGAGTAGACACACCAGCCGAGGTCAGAGACAGCTCTGGAATAGATCCACCAGCTGAGGTTAGATACAGCCCTGGAGGAGATAGGCCAGCTGAGGTCAGAGACAGCCCTGGAATAGATGCCAGCAGAGATTAGAGACAGCTCTGGAGGAGATCCACCAGCTGAGGTTAGGTACAGCCCTGGAGGAGATAGGCCAGCTGAGGTCAGAGACAGCCCTGGAATAGATGCCAGCAGAGGTTAGAGACAGCTCTGGAGGAGATCCACCAGCCGAGGCTAGATACAGCCCTGGAGGAGATAGGCCAGCTGAGGTCAGAGACAGCCCTGGAATAGATACCAGCAGAGGTTAGAGACAGCTCCTGAGGAGATACACCAGTTGAGGTTAGGTACAGCCCTGGAGTAGATCCACCAGCCGAGGTTTTGGTTTACGTCACCCTCGAAGTCTCCAGCTGAAAGCAGGATCAGCTTACCTGTGGAAGCGTTAGACCTAACGCCTCTTTCTTACCTTCTGAAATAAATGTACAAGATGGCATTTGTTTGGAGTAGGAAATGGCAACCCACTCCAGTATTCTTGCCTGGAGAATCCCATAGAGGAGTCTGGCAGGCTACAGTCTATGGGGTCTCAAAGAGTTGGACACAGCTGAGCAACTGAGCATACATATGCTGTGACATTTGTTTTAAAAAAAAGAAAGTTGAGTTTCATCAAGATAGGAAGTTGTCTCTGTGATAGAGCCACCTTTGGCAGTTTCTGGGGTTTGCTGCTGCTGCAGCCTGCCCACCCCGCCTTCAAAGCTTCAGACTCACATGCTTCTTAAATCTCACAGGCCTTCCAGGCTAGCTTAAAAACCAAAGTCAGTCACCAGATCCTCACTCTGCATCGCTTTTCTAACTCTCCCTCTGTGCCAGCGTGGGCTCAGCGGCATCACGCTGACTGGTTTGCGTCCAACTCGACCACTTACTGACTGTGAGACCCTAACTTTGGTTTCTTCATATGTTAAGAGGGATTAGTGTTACCAGCATACACACACAGTGGAACAGACTATTCAGCCCCAAAAAGTAATGGATACTGACCCACTGTCCAACACAGATGGACCTCAGAAACATTATGCCAGGTGAGAAGCCCACACGAAAGGTCATGTACTGTGTGATTGCAGTCATATACACAAATAAATACATCCATGCAGAACTCAGATTGGTGTGGTCACCAGAGCCTACAGCAAGGGAGGGATGGGGAGAAACTGGTTAGCGGGTACGGACTCTCCTTTTGGGGCAATGAAATGTTCTAGAACCAGATAGAGCTGCTGGTTATACGACATTGTGAATGTACTGCTGCTAAGTCACTTCAGTCATTTCCGACTCTGTGCGACCCCATAGACGGAAGCCCACCAGGCTCCCCCGTCCCTGGGATTCTCCAGGCAAGAATACTGGAGTGGGTTGCCATTTCCTTCTCCAATGCATGAAAGTGAAAGTGAAGTCTCTCAGTCGTGTCTGACTCTTAGTGACCCCATGGACTGCAGCCCACCAGGCTTCTCTGTCCATGGGATTCTCCAGGCAAGAGTACTGGAGTGGGGTGCCATTGCCTTCTCCGGTGAATGTACTAAATGCCATTAAATTGTTCGGTTTTTATATCTTTGTATTTTCCATAAAAATAAAAGTTAAATATCATTAACATGATGTGAATCTCACCTCAGTAAAAGAAAGTAAGAATAATGATACAATGTTACTGGGAATCCCCTGGAAGTTCGGTGGTTAGGACTTGGTGCTTTCACTATTGTGGGCCCAGGTTCAGTCCCTGGTTGGGGAACTAAGATCCTGCAAATGCTGTACGCCGTGGTCAAAAATAACAATGACGTTACTGACCCCAGCAGGTTGCTGGAGGATGCGGTAGGTTGATCCATGCCAGATTCTTTAGCTCAGAGCCTGGCCCGTGACACACTTCAGCACTTTGCAGGTGTGAGGGTTCGTTTGGGGGGTGGGGGAGTCACCGCATCCTTGGAGTCACAGTGCACCCCATCCGTGATGGCTGTTATTAATACTTGTTGATAATGGTTACCATAGGTGATCTTCTTAGCTGCAGTTCTAGGAGCTGACCTTTCCTCATCTCAGCTCCAGACTGTGAGGGGAAGTGATGGCATCCCTGACAGCATTTGCCATCCCTGTCCTGGAGTTCCCTCATAAAGAGATTCAGTTCTCTTTAAAAAAAAAAAAAACTATTTATATGTAATGCTCAGCTCCCACTCATATTGGTTTAATACATAGCATTAAACCAGTGTGAGTAGGACACCATTTTAGGCAGGTTGACCAGGCTCAACCTGGTTAGGTTTCCCAGAGTTTCTGAGCCTAGTACACAGATCTGAAAATTCATTGTTACTTATTGATAAACTTTTTTTTTTCAGTCCTCATTTATTTTTACCTTTTTTGTTAAAGCATTTTCATTTTCTCTTTAAAACAAAAATGCTCTTGAATGTGGGTTTTCATTTTCTCCTGTGGGAAAAGTACTTAGGCTAAAAAGAAATTAAATGTTTCTCCTCTCCATCCCCCACCTCCATTTATAATATTTATTGGATTTTCCTGGTTGTAAGAGTAATCCAGCACGTTGTGGAGGCTCTGGAAGAATACCTTCGTGTGGTTGCATTTAGTCCCGAGAATCGGTGACTCTCAGGCACGGTCTGGCATTGCTGGAAGCAGGGGCCTGGCTGTCGTCATCCCAGGAGCGCTGAGGGGGACAGATGAGTGCCCAGGGCCGCAGCGCCTGCTGTGCTGCCGAGGACTGCACTTGGGGGACCCGGGGGGGCTGCTGGCACTCATTCGGGGGTGAAGTTGGCACCAGCACGGACTCTATTGCAGTTCATGTTTGGCCAGTAAGATCAGGGAGACGACAGATTTTCGGTCCACAGTTCTACAAAACTGAGCCCCGCTGCCGTCTGTTGGTGCTGTTCTGAGGCTTCACTTCTTTTACTGGGGTATAACCCGTACACTGCGATTCTGTGAGCAGGGGATTTGTAGCCTGTGTGCCTCAGCTGGTAAAGAATCCGCCTCCAACGAGGGAGACCTGGGTTCAATCCCTGGGTTGGGAAGATCCACTGGAGAAGGGAACCAGCTACCCACTCCAGGACTCTGGGCTGGAGAATCCCATGGACTGTATACCCCATGGGGTCTCAAAGAGTCGGACACGACTGAGCGACTTCCACTTTTGAGTGAAAAAATACGAGGTTGATTGCTGCCAGTCACCTCCGGGGTGCAGAGCAGCCCTGAAAATAGGGAGTGGGGGGTCTTGAAAGCTTTGTTTGAAAATCAGGGTCACACAGCACTAAGAGAAAGTAGCATGAAATTAGGGCCTCTAGTATTTAGCAATGCTCATTCAGTTGTTTCACAGTGTGTTTCTTCTGTTCATATTTGAATGCTGGTAAAAGCAGAATCCTCATCTTCTCCTTTGTCTTCCCTCACGATGGCAGATCGCTGCCCCAGTTTTCTGGGTCACCCTGCGTACTGCCGGTCACTTTCTGGTAGCTGGATGCTGGAGGTGACCGCACAGGCTTTACTGTCAAACCTGGTCTGAACCCTGGTTTTGCCACTGACTCCCTGAAGGCAATGGCACCCCACTCCAGTACTCTTGCCTGGAAAATCCCATGGATGGAGGAGCCTCATAGGCTGCAGTCCATGGGGTCGCTAAGAGTTGGACACGACTGAACGACTTCACTTTCACTTTTCACTTTCAAGCATTGGAGAAGGAAATGGCAACCCACTCCAGTGTTCTTGCCTGGAGAATCCCAGGGATGGGAGAGCCTGGTGGGCTGCCGTCTCTGGGGTTGCACAGAATCAGACACGACTGAAGCCACTTAGCAGCAGCAGCCTTTGGGGAAGACAGTTTCCCTTCTCATCTGTACAGTTGGCATGCTGTAAGTACCAGTCTCACAGGACGGTCTTAGGGATGGAAAGGGAAGAGTAGAAAGTGTGTGCTCTGGCGTGGAGTCGTACATGAACACTCATCAAATGCAGCTGTTATGATTACTAATATTAGTAATCGAGTAAGGAACTGGGCCTGGAAGCAGAATCTTGAGACAGCGTGAACAGAAAGGGGGAAGGTGGGCGTACCCTCCAAGCTCAGTGTTCCTCTCATCTTCCCCTGCTGAGGTCTTTATGATCCCTGGAACACAAAGAATAGCAGGCATGGTTGTTTAAGGTGGTCTCATTCTCTAGGTAGCAAGTTTTGTGTTTCTTAAAGAACAGTCCTAAAAACTTAAATACAAACGTTGGTCTGCCTGCGTGTTTTCCCACTGGAGTTGCCAGGGCTGGAGCACTGACCAGTACGTCTCTAGAAACAAGCTTTGGGATCTAAATATCTTTGTTTTTCATTCACTAAGTCTTGTCCAACTCTTTGTGACTCCTTGGACTGCAGCACACCAGGCTCTTCTGTCCTCCACTGTCTCCTAGAGTTTGCCCAAATTCATGCCCATTGGGTCAGTGATGCTATCTAAACATCTGTTCCTCTGCTGCCCCTCTCCTTTTGCCTTCAGCCTTTCCCAGCAACGGTATTTTCCAGTGAATCAGGACTTTGCATCAAGTGGCCAAAGTATTGGAGCTTCAGCACCAGTCCTTCCAATGAATATTCAGGACTGATCTCCTTTAGGATGGACTGGTTGGATCTCCTTGCAGCCCAAGGGACTCTCAAGAGTCTTCTCCAACACCACAGTTCAAAAGCATCGATTCGTCGGTGCTCAGCTTTCTTTATAGTCCAACTCTCACATCCATACATGACTACTGGAAAAACCATAGCTTTGACTATGGTCCAAAGATGGACCTTTGTTGGCAAGTAATGTCTCTACTTTTTAATATGCTGTCTAGGTTTGTTATAGCTTTTCTTCCAGAGAGCAAGCATCTTTGAATTTCATGGCTGCAGTCACTGTCCATGGTGGTTTTAGAGCCCAAGAAAATAAAATCTGCCTCTGCTCCCACTTTTTCCCCTTCTGTTTGCAATGAAGTGATGGGACCAGATGCCATGATCCTAGTTTTTTAAATATTGAGTTTCAGGTCCGCTTTTTCACTCTCCTCTTTTACCTTCATCAAGAGGCTTCTTAAGTTCCTCTTCACTTTCTGCCATTAGAGTGGTATCATCTGCATATCTGAGGTTGTTGATATTTCTCCTGACAGTCTTGATTCCAACTTGTGATTCATCTAGCCCAATATTTCACATGATATACTCTGCATATAAGTTAAATAAGCAGAATGACAATAGGCAGCCTTGATGTACTCCTTTCCCAATTTTGAACCAGTCCATTGTTCCATGTCTGGTTCTAACCATTGCTTCTTGACCTGCATACAGGTTTCTCAGGAGGCAGGTAAAGTATTCCCATCTGTTTAAGCATTTCCCACAGTTTGTTGTCATCCACACAGTCAAAGACTTTAACGTAGTCAATGAAGCAAATGTAGATTTTTTTTTTTTTTAACTTCCTTGCTTTCTCCATGATCCAGTGAGTGTTGATAATTTGACTTCTGGTTCCTCTGCCTTTTCCAGCTTGTACATCTGGAAGTTCTCGGTTCACATGCTGCTGAAGCCTAACTTGGAGGATTTTGAGCATTACTTTGCTACTGTGTGACATTGTACGGTAATTAGAACATTCTTTGGCATTGCCCTTCTTTGGTATTAGAATGAAAACTGACCTTTTCCAGTCCTCTGGCCTCTGCTGACTTTTCCAAATTTGCTGGCATATTCAGTGTAGCGCTTTAATATGTTTGAAAGTGGAAGTCACTCAGTCGTGTCCAACTCTTTGTGACCCCATGGGCTATACAGTCCCTGGAATTCTCCAGGTCAGAATACTGGAGTGGGTAGCCTTTCCCTTCTCCAGGGGATTGTCCCAACCCAGGGATCAAACCCAGGTCTCCCACACTGCAGGTAGATTCTCTACCAGCTGAGCTATCAGGGAACCCCCAAATATGTTTATTCCTAAGTAATTATTGGTGCTTTGAAGATGGGTTTGGGTTCTGGAAATCAGACATCATTTGGTGCCCACACTGGGGAATAAGATTAGGTGGATAGCTTATCAGGTTGGTCAGAAACAAAGAGTTCTGGAAGCATTCTCCAAAGACGAAGTCTGAGACGTTTTGCTCACTGGCTCAAGTCTGATCATTTGGGTGTAAAAATCCTAATGTGCTTGTTAAGAATCGCTATGGTTACCCATCCCAGTTGTCCCCTTTCTCCTCCTGAAGGTGTTAGAGAAAGAAGACAGACTTCCATTGTGTCTGAATTCCACACTTTCAGTGGGCAGAGGAGGTGTGTTGCTGTGATAACCCCAACACCCCCAGCTCCTCACATCAGGCCAGGGGACAAGAGGAAAACGGACTGACTGAGAAATTCCCAATCCCGTTTGTGTGCATAGATATGCAAAGTCTGGTTCAGGAGACTGCCTGATTCCCAGCTCAGATTCTGAGACCTTTTTTCTTTTTTTTTTTTTTGCCCTCTACTATTGATCATTAAAAAGTTGTGTGTGTTAAGTCTTCTTAGTCACGTCCGACTCTGCAACCCTATGGACTGTTACTGTGTGCTGTTTCTATAAAAGCAGTGAGGTGAAGGCACTCATTACTAACTAAAACTGTAAAGGTCTGAGGCACCATCCTATAAATCCCCACTTTCTGGATTCACATTGAAAGGTGACTTTGTTCAGCGCCAGTTACTTTATAGGAAGAGTTTTCACTGCTCTGTGGATAAAAGATACATGCTGCCACTTCATGCTTTAACATGGACCCTGAACTGCTAGGGAAGGCATTTTGGTAGTAGCGCCTCAGTTCAGTTCAGTTGCTCAGTCGTGTCCAACTCCCTGCGACCCCATGAACCGCAGCACACCAGACCTCCCTGTCCATCACCAACTCCCGGAGTTTACCCAAACTCATGTCCATTGAGGCGGTGATGCCATCTAACCATCTCATCCTCTGTCCTCCCCTTCTACAACTTTGAAAACCCAGGGCCGTTTTTATTCATTTCGTAAATTCTGTCACTGCAGGAGGCTGAAACAGGCAAAAAGGAAAGCTGTAACTTTTTTTATTAACCACGGTTTAAGGCATGTAGAAACCAAGTGTCTGTTCCAGGCAGGAACCCCCAGACGCCCTGTCCTGTCCCATCTGCTGTCAAGCACCGCACTCTCAGCACAAGCCGCTTCCTGGGCGTGGGCCCATCTGGGGACTAGGGGGGTCGGTGACATAGAAGCCTTGCTCTTCTATCGCGCGGTAGAGCGTGATGTATTTGGAAGCCTTCCTCGTCCTTGGGACCACGAACTTCTCCGTGAACTCGTCTCGGTCCAGCTGCTCCTCGCCCTCTGTGGCCAGGATGCAGTTAATGAACGCGAGGGCGTAGCTGTAGCAGTTGTGGTGGTCCTCTTCATACCTTACAAGGGCGAGGGCGTTGAGAAGACAAGGGTTAACCCTGAGCCGCCCGAAGCCTTCCGTCATCTTAATCCCTCTGCGAGCTGGGCCCCGACGTGAGCCGACCCCCTTGATGGCAAATCATCCAGAAGTGCGGTTCTGAGGAACACTTGGCATCTGGGCGCATATCTGCTTGCAGCGCAGAAAGGACTCACCGAAATGTCCAGTTACAACTAAGCACCGATTGGAGGAACTTAATTTCCCTGAAGACCTATGTTCTAGAAGTAGAATTCCATGTCTTATGATATCCCACCGTGTTTAAGGGCTTCCCAGGTGGCTCAGCGATAAAGAATTTGCCTGCCAATGGGAAACACTGGTTCGATCCCTGGGTCATGAAGATCCCCTGGAGAAGGAAATGGCAAAGTCCACTCCAGTATTCTTGCCTAGGAAATCCCATGGATAGAAGAGCCTGGCGGGCTACAGTCTGTGGGGTGGCAAAGAATCGACTTAGCAACTAAACAACAGTGTCTAAACTTATTTCAAGGAAAGCGTCACAACAGTTTAAATCTACAAGCATTACCGTATACCTCTTTTACAGTGACGAGGGGGCATGGAATCTAGAAGTTAATTTCAAAATAGCTGAAGCTTAAAACGTGGGGAGCTTTAGATAGGTTTACATTTTGAGCATCATTTAAATTTTTTTTAAGGGAACATAAGACTATGGGTTTTGCTGTGTGTATTATTAAATGTCTTGTGTGTGTTCAGTTGCTCAATTGTGTATGATTCTTTACAACCCCTATGGACGATAGCCCGCCAAGGTCCTCTGTTCATGGAATTTTCCAGGCAAGAATACTGGAATGGGTTGCCATTTCCTCCTCCAGGGGATCTTCCCGAACCAGGGATTGAACCCACATCTCCTGCATCTCCTGCATTGGCAGGTGGGTTCTTTACCACTGAGCCACTGGGGAAGCCTGTTAAACGTCAAGTATCTAAAAATACCTAATCAAATAAGTAAAATAACTTCAGTACTAAGTTCTGGTCCTTTTCAAAGCTCATAGAGTGCTGTGGTTCTAATGTGTAAAGGTGTGCTGGCTTCACCTCTGCAGAAAACCCCAGTCATTCAACCCCTGCTTTGTTCTGTTACAGATGCACCTGCCCGGGTACAGGCTCAACATGAAAGCCGGGGCAGCTCAGCGTCCTTGGGGAGCTGGGATCACACCTGGCGGTGAGTGAGGGCCCTGTCCTACCTGTGAGGCAACCAGGCCCCCATGGCGGAGAAGTCCTCCAGGTACTTGTCCCACTGGTCCAGCAGTCCAAACAGGCCCGGCCGCAGGAGTGGGACGCTCACACTCTGCTCCCAGCCCACCTCGTCTCGCTGGACACCGTGCACCGTGTAGTTATACACGACTCCTGCGGCCAAAACCACAGTCACGCAGAGGCATCAGGGGAAACGTCCCCCCAGTACCATCAGGGGTGACTGCACCCAACAGAAACCCAGGTCGCTGGCACGCCCCTCTTCTGGGAACCATCTGCCTCCCCTGCTCTCAGCACCCGAGGTCGCCCCAGAGAAATGAGACAGTAAGATGGCCTGAGATTGTCATCTCCAAAGATTCTTGTGGAAGCTCTATTTACAAAGGGGTCTGTCTGGTTTCCTTTAGTGAGCAGCAGACTTCTCTTGACAAAGACCCATGCACTTTGGCACGCTCACACCAGTCACTGTGTTCAAAACCCAGTCCTCACTGTCTGTTCAGTGTCAGCGTTCTCTGATTTTTTTTTTTTTTAAGCAGACCTTTGCAGGCCCCACCACATGTTCAGCTGCCGTGCCCCCTCCCCACCAGTTTATCGCTGGGGTCCCTGCCTGGCCCCTGAAGGGGGAGCACTTGGTGGCAGTGAGCTGAGTAAGGCTTTGAGAGCAGAGGGTCTGCTCCTAACGCAAGAGGAGGGCTTGGACAGCTCCATCTCTGGATGTCTGTTTCTTCTTGTCTTAAAAATCTAACAGAAATGCTCACGGGTTGGTGGTGGTTTGAATGTTTGGAGACACTCCTTTGTGAGCTTTCAGATACTGAGGGTTGTTTGTGGTATTGTTGTAATACTTTTTGTCTAGAGACACTGCTCTCTTCTAACCGGGTATCACGTGGGAACTTTTTGAGCTGTGAGAACGCACTTACCACCTGTGTTGGTTATTCCCACGTGAAGGTCAGACCTTCCGTCGTACTCCCTGAAAGACACAAGTACTTTCCGGTCATCTCACATGCACACGTTTGGCAGCTGGAGTTGGTATTTAAAGTGGGTGGGGAGCGATGGGCCTCGCCTTTTGGCTGGTACCGGAGCTCGGCATCAGTGGCCAGCTGAGTGGACACACCAGGAGAGCCACTGCCCCGTGCCCCCGCTGGATTGTCTTGGCCCCCAGTCCTGAAGTGAGTGTGCTGAAAGGCCCACTCTGCTGGAGCAAGAAGCTGTCTGACCCCCGGCTCCACAGCAGAGGGGTCCACCTGGCGGGCAGCTGTTGAGGAGGCTCCCTGTTCCTTGTTCCTTCCTCGTCATGTGTTGGGGGGAACCAGTTCCTCACCACATGGGTGAGAGGGTCGTGATTGCAGCTCAGTGGGCGTCTACCTCTGAAACGAACACCGCCCTTTCCTTGAAGCCTGTGGCCACACTCGCTTTTCCTGAAATGATTCTTCACCCCACCCTGACATTAGATGTACAGCTCCATATAGGATCCCAGATCATCACCCACTCACCTTGCGATTTTCCCACCTTTAACATGGAAATAGCATGAGCCTCTTAGCCAGCTGGTTGTTAGGGTAAAATGCCCACTGAGTGCCACCATGCGGAGGTGTCACATGAACCAAGTCACTTTTAAATGACAGCTCTTTCTTTAGACCACAGGTCTGGATGTCTGGTTCCTCATTAAAGCAAGAAGTCCTGGGCTTTAAAATGGTCCTGGGACACAGCGCTAGTGGTACAAAACCCGCGTACCAGCACAGGCTAGACGGAAGAGACACAAGTTCGATCCCTGGGGGCGAAGATCCCCTGGAGGAGGAAATGGTAACCCACTCCAGTACTCTTGCCTGGGAAATCCTGTGAACGGGAGCCTGGTGGGCTACAGTCCACGAGATTGCCCAGAGTCAGACACGACTGAAGTGAATTAGCACGCACGCAAGGACACAGATGACTGTTCCATCTTCTTCAGAGCAACTCTCCCCCCTCCACCCCAACACCCAGAGTTGTCCTGTTGCAGCCACTGTGAGTTTTCTGCAATCCTGCGAGTTCAGAGGTTGAGAATGAAGCTGGGAAGGGTAGACAGTCTTGAGCGGCTGGTCACGGCGCTGGCCCTGGATGCGCACTCCCCATGTCTGCAGCATCCCCATTTCCCACCTGAATCCCAGGGGTCCATCCCACTCCCGCCCTCCTCCCTTTCCTTCAACCGCTTCAGTCAGGTAACAGGTGTCAACTGCAGGCCGGTCATTTGTAGTAAAGGGCCAGGGATACAGCGGGAAATAAGATGAGGTCCCTGCCTCACACAGTTCACTTGCTTCCAGAGAGGACATTTTTAGTTTAGCAAGTTTTTGATAGCCTGGAAAGTGTTAGAGAACCATGTAAGAGGGGCGGGGCCAGGCCACCCCTATGCCATATGACACTTTTGTACAAATTAAGAAAAGGTGACCCTTCTCCTTGCAGATGCAGTTCTGCCCAGGGTGAGTGGGACTCCGGCCAAGTTTCAGTGTACAAGTGGCCAGGCACCTTTGTGCAGTCCACAACCTGCGCAACCATATGTGGCTGCCCTGGGGGAGCCTCATCTGGTTAGACCAGAGCCTCGGCGATTCCTTGAGTCCCTGCTGGGTTCTCTTTGCTGAAGTAGATGAAGTTGTCTCAAGGTGGGTTGTGGGAGCCGGATCTGAGGGTTTAGAAATAGGATGAGAGGGAAGGAAAGAATCTGGAACTTGGTATTCAAGGGTCTGGTGGGCAGGGGGCTACTGCTTGGGTTCTGCAGTTCCTGGCCTGAGTGCCTGAGCGGGTAGGAAGACGCCTCGGCAGACAGCCGGTGTCAGCAGCACCGCCTCCTCCCTGCCGCTGCGGAGGGAGGCCAGGCCTATCACTGTCACTAGCACATCAGAGACGGAATGAGTGCTTTCCAGGGGCCAGCCCAAAAGCATGTCCCGGGCTGGGTCATTTCTGGAGAGCAGCGCTGCAGCTGTTGACTGTGTGAGCATCATGGTTCTGGTTAAGGTGGAAAGGAAGGCTCTACCAGTCACCTTCCGAGCTGAGTATGAAAGAATAGAATGGGAAGGAGCAGTTCGGTTCAACACCACACCTGCCACACCTGGGCCAGCTTGATAGGCCTGATCGCTGACCCACACAACTCTGCAAGGTCGATGGGTCCTCATTTAACAGATGAGGGCCCCAGAGCTCGTATGAAGCAGAGCAGAAACCTGGGGCTTCTTGGCGTCAAAGCCTGCACGCTCCCCTCTGCACCCCGCAGCCTCCCCAAGGAAGGGTCGGGGTGCAGTCTGTTTTGCCTCTAATGTTGACCCGTGCCTCCTACACACGTCAGTTCATTTCATCCCCATAGGAACAGGAAGGGAGCTGATTAAGGGTGCTGGTGAGCAAAGAACACTCAAGTCCCATTTTCTAGTCCCGATCTAGCATGAGGGATTTGGGCGGGGGCGTGTTTCAGGAGGCAGGACCGTCCGGGCATTGGACAGTGATGGTGTGCAGGACACACTTCGCAGAGCTCACTCAGCACCTGTGTCCTCTTGAACCCTGGCTTGCAGCGGCGCCAGTTTCAGTTCCGTCAACTCAGGACTTGGAGAAGCCACCGTCCTTTCTTCTAATTTCTGAAATGTTTCTGAAAGTCAGATGGCCTCTCCAGATGAAGAGACCAGCTTGTCTCAGTTTAATGCACCTCCCTGGAAAATGGTCTGTAAGTGGCCGTTCTTCAGGCTCTGTGCTGGGTACCTGCTTGTCACAAATGTTACAAAATAACTTGAAGTAAAGGTATTGTTTTGATGAGATTAGCTGCTGGGTCATTTTCCCAGTGAGTCTCTTGGTATGAAATCTGTGAGTAAAAAAAAAAAAAAAAATTCCAGTCTATTAATTCCTCTCTCTTAAAACTGTATAAGCAGCTTTGACCTCTGTATATTCTTGCACTTACCCCAGAAAAGTATGTGGTCCTTGTTGAGTCGCTCAGTCATGTCTGACTCTGCAACCCCATGGACTGTAGCCCGCCAGGCTCCTCTGTCCATGGGATTTCCCAGGCAAGAATACTGGAGCAGGTTGACATTTCCTCCTCCAGGGGATCTTCCCCACCCAGGGATCGAACCCATGTTTTGTTCGCCTCCTGCATCAACACGTGGATTCTTTACTACTGAGCCCCCAGGGAAGTCCCCAGGAACGTATGCACCCTTCTACTCTCGGGAAACACAGGCCTACGTCTTAGCATTTAACTCCAAAGCACTGAATAGATAATCCGCCGGATCTCACACTGTAGAGTGCATGTTAGAAAAAGAAAGTTGAAGCGACCGAAACAGCGAAGGGAAACCTTGCAGAGTCCAGGGCAACACATCGAACAGCATACCTGAGAAACATCCCTCGAGTCGGCCTGAGGAGGAAGGAGCACTTTTCTCGATGGCCGTTGGTAAACGGCTCAGAGATCCTGACGGGCGCTTCCTCCAGCCTCCTGGAGCCCACGTCCTGCCCGCAGAGGGGGCAGCATCTCGGCACCCCGAAGCTGTAGACGTACTTTTGACAGTGGTTGAACTTGATGATAGGCTTCCCGGCCCCTGGGCACTGCATGGCTTCCCTGTCCTGGGCAAGCAGGGGCGAGCTCCCCGGACTTCCTTCTCCTCATTAACTCAGCCAGCCAGTGTCTGCATCTGAGTAACCTGAGAGCTGTGATGTCATTCTGTGCGGCTTCAGGCCAAGCCAGCTAGAGTTAACCTGTAACCAGGCCTCCCCAGTGTCTTAAAGAGCTAGTTTCATCTGTGCTCACAGCATGTCTCTCTAGCCATGATACGTTTTCCCCCCAGTCGACAACCAGCTCCTCTTTATCCTCCAAAGCCCTACTCTCCTGTGAAACCTTCCTCAGCTTCCCCCAGCATCCCCTTGCATTGGCGGTGCTGTGTTTCTCAAGGGACATGAGTTTGAGCAAACTACAGGAGATAGTGAAGGACAGGGAAGCCTGGTATGCTGAAGTTCACGGGGTCCGCAAAGAGTCGGATACGACTGAGCGACTGAACAATATTTGTTTCTACTAGAGCTGTCAATGTCTGTGAGCTTGTTGGAGTTAGAGACCCATTTTTACTTTTGGTTTGCTAGAATAGGTTGTTATCTCATTTGGGTCTTGAATAGATACATAGGATCCTTACTTTGAAGGATTCCCCAGTGGCTCAGTGGTAAAGAATCCACCTGCAATGCAGGAGATAAGGGCTCAGTCTCTGGGTCGGGAAGATCCCTTGGAGAAAGAAATGGCAACCCACCCAGTATTTTTGCCTGGGAAATCCCATGGACAGAGGAGCCTGGTGGGCTGTAGTCTAAGGGATCGCAAAAGAATCTGACATGACTTAGCAACTAAACAAGTCTCTTAACTATTAGGGCTTCCCTGGTAGCTCAGCTGGTAAAGAATCCACCTGCAATGCAAGAGACCCTGGTTCGATTCCTGGGTTGGGAAGATTCCCTGGAGAAGAGAGGGGCTACCCACTCCAGTATTCTTGGGCTTCCCTGATGGCTCAGCTGGTGAAGAATCCACCTGCAATGCAGGAAACCCCGGTTCAATTCCTGGGTTGGAAAGATCCCTGGAAAAGGGAACAGCTACCCACTCCAGTATTGTGGCCTGGAGAATTTCATGGACTGTATAGTCCATAGGGTCACAAAGAGTCAGACATGACTGAGCGACTTTCACTTTGAGGTTATTTTTCTTGTGACAGTTTATATTGTAGAAGGAATCTTGCTGATTAAAAATCGGACAGCACAGGAATAGGGGTAGTGGTTACCCGAGGTGGTGAATACTGCCTGGGAGAGGGCATGAAGGCGGGTCTGGGGTTGAGCTGATTCACTGTCTAGGTGTCGACTGTGTGTTAGCCATGCAGTCGTGTCCGACTCTTTGCGACCCGCCGTGGACTGTAGCCCAGCAGTCTCCTCTGTCCACGGGTTTCTCCAGGCAAGAACACTAGAGTGGGTTGCCATGCCCTCCTGCAGGGGATCGTCCCAACCCAGGGATTGAACCCAGGTCTCCCCCATTGCAACGGTATTCAGTTTGTAAAATTTCATCAAACTATACATTTAACTCTATGCGGTTTGTTACTCCTCAGTTTTAAAAGCTTTAAGCAACTGCACAAAAAGGTGGAAAGCAAGGCAGTGTCCAGTGTCTCTCATAACATTTTTGCACCCACTGTATTATATTCCCAGGAGAAAACTAAAAGGTAAAACTAGTGAATATTTCCATGTACATTTTTTCAAACCCCAATGTTGTTATAACTGTATACTGTTTTTTTATTATAGTTGATTTATAATATTGTCTTAGTTTCAAGTGTACAGCAAAATGAGTCAGTTATACATATATTGATACATATGTCCACTTTTTTTTTTTAGATTCTTTTCCCATATAGGCCATTACAGAGTGTTGAGTAGAATTCCCTGCACTTTACAGCAGGTTCTTGTTAATTATCTGTTTATACTGTTTTGAAATTCATGTTTTTCTCTCATCCTGGAAACTTCTTCACAGTATCAGTTGTATAAGTCCAACTCAGCATATCAGATACCTGCTGCTGCTAAGTCACTTCAGTCGTGTCCGACTCTGTGCGACCCCATAGACGGCAGCCCACCAGGCTCCCCCATCCCTGGGATTCTCCAGGCAAGAACACTGGAGTGGGTTGCCATTTCCTTCTCCAATGCATGAAAGTGGAAAGTGAAAATGAAGTAGCTCAGTTGTGTCCAACCCTCAGCGAGCCCATGGACTGCAGCCCACCAGGCTCCTCCGTCCACGGGATTTTCCAGACAAGAGTACTGGAGTGGGGTGCCACTGCCTTCTCCATCAGATACCTGCAGAGGATCCCAAAGTTTGACTGTGACACACTTCACTTAGACAGCCCCCTGCTGATGACTGTGGTTTCAGAGAAGACGGAAGAGCCCCAGAGAAGGTATCGTGGCAAGTAAAAGTGCTTCAGAGAAGCGCTTCCTCATTGAATTAAGATAAATTACAGCACGCGGAAATGCCGGGAAGCACACGGTGTAATAATACAAAGTGATCATCAGACTCTCAGAAATAAAAAAGGCCTTAGAAATCATTCCAGCCAGCCTTCTCCGGTTACAGCGAAGGCAGACAGGTTATAGCTAGACACCTAACTCGGGTGACAAGGATCTGAGATTGTTCATTATTAATAGAAACCACCGCTGTTGTTCACTGAGAATATTCTCATCTTCATGACACCAATGCCAAGAGGTATTTTTAGCCCCGTGAAAAGAAACGGGGGACCTATGGCTTAATAAACATTTTTTAATACACTCACATTCTTTTTTGTTTCCTTAATCATGTCTTGATCTTTTCAGTAAACAGAGCAGGGTAAAACACCACAGGGTAAGAAACTCACATGCAAAATAAAGACTAAATGCTATTTCCAGCCCAAGCTCAGGACTGGTGTTTTCACGCAGCCTCTTCTGTAGTGCGTGTGGGTCTCTTTTCCTCCCCACTGGGAATCCCACTTGACACAACCTCAAGAGTAACAGTAGTAAATACTACCACCTCTCTTCACGACGAGAGGTTTTATTTTTATTTTTGCAATGGTCTGCCCATCTTTCTCTCATGTTCCCGCATGGTCAGTCCTACATCGTCAGTCAGAGCATCTGCCATTGTAAACATCGTGTCTCCCTTCTGACCCTCGCGGAGGCTTAGCCTTACGCACAAGCTTCTTTTCGTGCGCACTGTTCATCTGTCCGTCACTCTCTAGTAATTATAAGGTTGTCTGAAGTTCATTCTAGAAAAGATTCCGTAGGAAGAGCTCATAGGAAGAATATTGTGAGTTCCTGGATAATTCATCCCTGCTCTTTATACTTGAAGGTCGACTTTGCTGGATATAAAATGCTTGGCTCACATTTTCTTTAATAATATCTTATTCCATTTTCTCCTGGTATAAGGCACTGCTGTCAAAAGTTTGATGACAAAGTAATTTATTTTCTTTCTCATATAAGTCGTGTGCTTTTCTGCCAGTATACCCAAAGGATATTTTTTTCTTTTAAAGATCAATAGATTTACTATAATATGTCATGATGTTATCTTTTTGGATTGACTTATTCAGGCTTATCTTGGAGGAGGAAATGGCGACCTACTCCACTATTCTTGCCTGGAGAATCCCATAGACAGAGCAGCCTGGCAGGCTACAGTCCATGGGGTTGCAAAGAGTTGGACGCGACTGAGCACAGTTCAGGTTTGTGGTATGTTCTTTGTATTTTTTCTTAACTTACAAAACTACTTTTTAAAAGCCATAATCCACTTAAATTGTTATAAAATATTGGCTATATTCCCATATTGTACAGTATATTCTTGTAGCTTTTTTATTTTTAAAAAAAGTATTTTATTTTTGGCTGTGCTGGGTCTTCACTGCTTTGCAAAGGCTTTGTCTAGTTGCAGCGAGCAGGGGCTACTCTGGTGTACAGGTTTCTGAGTGTGGTGGCTTCTCCTGTTGTAGAGCATGAGCTCTAGGCCTGTGGGCTTCGCTTAGTTGCAACCTGCGGGCTCTAAAACATGGACTCAGTAGTTGAGGCATGCAGCCTTAGTTGCTCTGCAGCTGGTGCAGTCTTCTTGGACCAGGGATCAGACCCACATCCCCTGCCTTGGCAGGTGGAATCTGACCCACCATGCCACCAGGGACATCCTGCTCAAAGCTTATTTTATACCTCACAGTTTGCTGCTCTTAGTCCCCTGCCCTGTATCGCGCCCTCTCCACCTCCCAGTCCGCGCTGGTTTGTCCTCTGTATCTGTGAGTCTGCTGCTTTTCCGTTATATTTTGTGCTGCGTCCTTTGACTGTGTAGTTTTCTATCTTATTTCAGGAAAGGTTTCATAAATTATAATTTGAGGATTTGTTCTGTTTCCTTTGTTTTGGTTTTCTTCTTTATGAAGTTCTCTTCTCTGTATGTTGGATCCCTTTATCTGCAATACCCCTTTCTTTTAAAAAAATTCAGATAAAATTTTACATGTAAAATGCACCCATTTCAAGTGTACAATTCCATGGTTTTTACCTGATCTAAGTTCAAAACCGTTTTTACCACCTCCCTCAAAGCTGTGCCTGTTAGCAGTGACTCCCCATTCTCTGTTCCCACCAGCCCCCGGTGACCACTATCTGTTTTCTCTAGGCATTTGTCTATTCTGGACATTTCATATAAAATGGCATCATTTGCTATGTGGTCTTCAGTATCTAGTTTCTTAGCATAATGTTTTCAAAGTTCATCCGTGTTGTAGCATGCACTGTTTGTTCATCCCTTTTAGTGGCTGAATAATATTCCATTGTACAGATGTACCATGTTTTGCATATCCTTTCATCAGTTGATGGAGATTTTGGTGGTTTGTTTCCACCTCGGGGTTATATCAATAATGCTGCTATAAACAAGCTTCATATTACTGTACAAGTTTTTGTGTGAGCATATGTTATCAGTTCTCTTGATTCCGTTCCCAAGAATGGAATCTCTGGGTCACATATTGACTATATTTAACATTTTGAGGAGCTGCCTAACTTTTTTTAGTGGCTGTGTCACTTTCCATTCCCACTAGCAATTTTAGGGGGTTCCAGTGTCTCCACATCATCACTTGTTACTGTCTGTATTTTTTTTTAACTGTTCTAGTGGTTTCAAAGTAGAATCTCCTTGTGGATTTTTTGTTCGTTTCCTTGGCTGTGCTGGTTCTTAGTTTCCACACAAGGGACCTTAGATTTGAGACATGTGAACTCTTAATTGTGGGATGTGGGATCTAGTTCCCTGGCCACAGATTGAACTGGGGCCCCTGCATTGGGAGTGCAGAGTCTTACCCACTGGACCACCAGGAAAGTCCCTCATCATGGTTTTGATTTGCATTTCCCTAGTGACTAATGTGGAGAAGGCACTGGCACCCCACCCCAGTACTCTTGCCTGGAAAATCCCATGGACAGGGGAGCCTGGTAGGCTGCAGTCCATGGGGTCGCTAAGAGTCGGACATGACTGAACGACTTCACTTTCCCTTTTCACTTTCATGCATTGGAGAAGGAAATGGCAACCCACTCCAGTGTTCTTGCCTGGAGAATCCCAGGGACGGGGGAGCCTGGTGGGCTGCCATCTCTGGGGTCACACAGAGTCGGACACAACTGAAGCAACTTAGCAGCAGCAGCAGCAGCAGTGACTAGTGATGCTGAACAGAAATCTTTTCACATGCCTGTTGGCCTTTTCTGTATATAAATTGTTGAGTTTATAATTGTTCTTTATATATTTTATCTGTTCTGGTGCTTTTGTTGTTCTTTATATATTCTGGATATATATATATATATCTCCTATATAAATTCTAAATGCTGTCTTTTTACTTTCTTGATGATATCATTTAAAGTACAAATTTTTAAAATTTTGATGAAGTCAAATTTATCCATTTTTTTCTTTCATTTCTTACCCATTCGGTGTTTCATTTAAGAATCCATGGCCTAATCCAGTGTCATGGAAATGTGTGACTGTACTTTTATCTAAGAGTTTTACACAGAATCATACCATTTGCAGATAAAGATAGTTTTACTTCTTCTTTTCCATCGGAATAACTTTATTTCTTTTTCTTGCCTAATTGCCCTGGTGAGAAACTCCAGCATACTGTTGAATAGAGGTATTACCAGCAAGGATCCTTTTCTTGTTCTGGATGCTAGAGGGAGACCTGCTGGTCTTTCACCATTAAGTCTGATGTTACCTGTGGGGTTTGAGTAAAAGACCTTACCAGGGTGAGGAAGTTCCTTTCTCTTCCTCGTTGTTTTGAGTGTTTTTATTAGGAAAAGGCATTCAGTTCAGCTCAGTTCAGTCACGCAGTCGTGTCCGATGCTTTGCGACTCTGCGAACTGCAGCTTGCCAGGCCTCCCTGTCCATCACCAACTCCCGGAGTCCACCCAAACCCATGTCCATTGAGTCGGTGATGCCATCCAACCATCTCATTCTCTGTCGTCCCCTTCTCCTCCTGCCTTCAATCTTTCCCAGCATCAGGGTCTTTTCAAATGAGTCAGCTCTTTGCATCAGGTGGCCAAAGTATTGGAGTTTCAGCTTCAGCATCAGTCCTTCCAATGAACACTCAGGGCTGATCTCTTTTAGGATGGACTGGTTGGATCTCCTTACAGCCCAAGGGACTCTCAAGAGTCTTCTCCAACACCACAGTTCAAAAGCATCCATTCTTCAGCGCTCTATAGCTTTCTTCATAGTCCAACTCTCACATCCATACATGACCACAGGAAAAACCATAGCCTTGACTAGACAGACCTTTGTTGGCAAAGTAATGTCTCTGCTTTTTAATATGCCACCTAGGTTGGTCATAACTTTCCTTCCCAGGAGTAAGCGTCTTTTAATTTCATGGCTGCAGTCACCATCTGCAGTGATTTTGGAGCCCAAAAATAAAGTCAGCCACTGTTTCCCCATCTATTTGCCATGAAGTGATGGGACCGGATGCCATGATCTTAGTTTTCTGAATGTTGAGCTTTAAGCCAACTTTTTCACTCTCCTCTTTCACTTTCATCAAGAGGCTTTTTAGTTCCTCTTCACTTTCTGCCATAAGGGTGGTGTCATCTGCATATCTGAGGTTATTGATATTTCTCCCGGCAATTTTGATTCCAGCTTGTGCTTCCTCCAGCCCAGCATTTCTCATGATGTACTCTGCAGAGAAGTTAAATAAGCAGGGTGACAATATACAGCCTTGACTTACTCCTTTTCCTATTTGGAACCAGTCTGTTGTTCCATATCCATTTCTAACTGTTGCTTCCTGACCTGCATACAGGTTTCTCAAAAGGCAGGTAAGGTGGTCTGGAATTACCATCTCTTTCAGAATTTTCCACAGTTTATTGTCATCCACACAGTCAAAAGCTTTGACATAGTCAATAAAGCAGAAATAGACATTTTTCTGGAACTCTCTTGCTTTTTCAATGATCCAGCGGATGTTGGCAATTTGATCTCTGGTTCCTCTGCCTTTTCTAAAACTAGCTTGAATATTTGGAAGTTCATGGTTCAAGTATTGCTGAAGCGGTGGCTGCGTAGCACAGGAGCGGCAATGAGATACACCACGTCCAAGGTCAGGAGCAGTGGCCGAGAAGAGATACCCCATGTCCAAGGTAAGAGAAACCCAAGTAAGACAGTAGGCGCTGAGAGAGGCCATCAGTAGGAAGACAGACTGAAACCACAATCACAGGAGACTACCCAATCTGATCACACAAACCACAGCCTTGTCTAACTCAATGAAACTAAGCCATGCCATGTGGGGCCACCCATGATGGAAGGGTCATGGTGGAGAGATCTGACAGACTGTGGTCCACTGGAGAAGGGAATGGCAAACTACTTCAGTATTCTTGCCTTGAGAACCCCATGAAGAGTATGAAAAGGCAAAAAGATAGGACACTGAAAGATGAACTCCCCAGATCAACAGGTGCCCAATATGCTACTGGAGAAGAGTGGAGAAATAACTCTAGAAAGAATGAAGAGACAGAG
Organism: Tragelaphus eurycerus; assembly: GCA_935064755.1. NCBI lineage: Eukaryota > Metazoa > Chordata > Mammalia > Artiodactyla > Bovidae > Tragelaphus > Tragelaphus eurycerus. Next base: position 74,876,888 of record CAKXYN010000001.1, on the reverse strand, counting down.
CCAAAGCAAAAACAACACCCATTTGTGGTTGTGACTGGGGATAGAAGCAAGGTCCGATGTTGTAAAGAGCAATGTTGCATAGGAACCTGGAATGTTAGGTCCATGAATCGAGGCAAATTGGAAGTCGTCAAACAGGAGATGGCAAGAGTGAACATCGACATTCTAGGAATCAGCGAATTAAAATGGACTGGAATGGGTGAATTTAACTCAGATGACCATTATATCTACTACTGTGGGCAGGAATCTCTCAGAAGAAATGGAGTAGCCCTCATGGTCAACAAGAGTTTGAAATGCAGTACTTGGATGCAATCTCAAAAACGACAGAATGATCTGTTCATTTCCGAGGCAAACCATTCAATATCACAGTAATCCAAGTCTATCCCCTGACCAGTAATACTGAAGAAGTTGAAGTTGAATGGTTCTATGAAGACCAACAAGACCTTTTAGAACTGACACCAAAAAAAAAAAAAAAAGATGTCCCTTTCATTATAGGGGACTGGAATGCAAAAGTAGGAAGTCAAGAAACACCTGGAGTAACAGGCAAATTTCACCTTGGAATACGGAATGAAGTAGGGCAGAGGCTAATAGAGTTTTGTCAAGAGAACACACTGGTCATAGCAAACACCTTCTACCAACAGTACAAGAGAAGACTCAACACATGGACATCACCAGATGGTCATCACCGAAATCAGATTGATTATATTCTTTGCAACCAAAGATGGAGAAGCTCTACACAGTCAGCAAAAACAAGACTGGGAGCTGACTGTGGCTCAGATCATGAACTCCTTATTGCCAAATTCAGACTTAAATTGAAGAAAGTAAGAAAACCACTAGACCATTCAGGTATGACCTAAATCAAATTCCTTATGATTATACAGTGAAAGTGAAAAATAGATTTAAAGGACTATATCTGATAGACAGAACTATGGATGGAGGTTTGTGACATTGTACAGGAGACAGGGATCAAGACCATCCCCAAGAAAAAGAAATGCAAAAAAGCAAAATGGCTGTCTGAGGAGGCCTTACAAATAGCTGTGAAAAGAAGAAAAGTGAAAAGGAAAGATATACCCATCTGAATGCAGAGTTCCAGAGAATAGCAAGGAGAGATAGGAAAGCCTTCCTCAGTGATCAGTGCAAAGAAATAGAGGAAAACAATAGAATGGGAAAGACTGGAGATCTCTTCAAGAAAATTAGAGATACCAAGGGAACATTTCATGCAAAGATGGGCTCAATAAAGGACAGAAATGGTGTGGACCTCACAGAAGCAGAAGATATTAAGAAGAGGTGGCAAGAATACACAGAAGAACTGTACAAAAAAGATCTTCACAACCTATATAATCACGATGGTGTGATCACTCACCTAGAGCCAGATATCCTGGAATGTGAAGTCCAGTGGGCCTTAGGAAGCATCACTATGCTCAAAGCTAGTGGAGGTGATGGCATTCCAGTTGAGCTATTTCAAATCCTGGAAGATGATGCTGTGAAAGTGCTGCATTCAATATGCCAGCAAATTGGAAAACTCAGCAGTGGCCACAGAACTGGAAATGGTCAACTGTCATTCCAATCCCAAAGAAGGGCGATGCCAAAGAAAAGGCATTAGATTTTGTCAAATGTTTTTTCCACATCTACTAAAATGAGCATATTATTTTTTCTTTTAACACGGTGAATTACATTGATTTACGTATGTTGAACCAGTCTTGCTCTCCAGGGATACTTTTCACATGGTCATGGTGGATAATCCTTTTTCTACGTTGCTGCATTCCATTTGCTAGTAATTTGTGGAAAGTTTTTATATTTCTCTTTATATAAAAGTATATTGGTCTGTAGTTTTCTCGTGATGTGTTTGCTTTTTGTATCAAGGTGTAATACTGGCCTCATAGAATGGGAGGCATTCCATCCTCTTCCGCTCTTTGTAAGACTCTGTAAAGGATTGGTGTTAATTCTTCTTTGAATGTTCAGTAGAATTCACTAGCGAAGCTTGACTCCCCAGGTGGCACTAGTGGTGAAGAATCCGCCTGCCAACGCAGGAGGCAAGGGTTCAGTCCCTGTGTTGGGAAGATCCTCTCCTGAAGGAAATGGCAACCCATTCCAGTATTCTTGCCTGGAAAATACCATGGACAGAGGAGCCTGGCGGCCTACAGTCCTCGGGGGTCACAAACAGTCAGACATGACTGAGCACCCAGGTTTAGTGAAGCTACTGGTTTTGGCATTTTCTTTGTGGGAAGCTTTTGGATCACTGATTCAATCTCATGGTGGAGGTCTATTCATATTTTCTCCTTCTTGAATCAGTTTCGGTAGCTTGTGTGTCCAGTCCTTAGAATATGTGATGGGAATGGCACTTTAGCTCCAGGTTCTTCTTCTAATTACTTTTAAAATTAGAAGAGTTTCTTGACACTGTCTAACACATTTTTTTTTTTCCACTGATATAACTCTGCCCTGGTTAACAAGTACAGCTAAGCACGAAGAGGAACATTTCTCCATAATGTATATGCTATGCTAAGTCACTTCAGTCGTGTCCGACTCTGTGCGACCCCATAGACGGCAGCCCACCAGGCTCCCCCGTCCCTGGGATTCTCCAGGCAAGAACACTGGAGTGGGTTGCCATTTCCTTCTCCAATGCATGAAAGTGAAAAGAGAAAGTGAAGTCGCTCAGTCATGTCCAACTCTTAGCGACCCCATGGACTGCAGCCTACCAGGCTCCTCTGTCCATGGGATTTTCCAGGCAACAGTACTGGAGTGGGGTGCCCTTGCCTTCTCCACCATAATGTATAACACACAAAAAAGATAAAGCATTAAATCTGAGCCTAAAACATAGCTTCAAAATGTATAAATCAACTGTTGACCAAACCAAAAAGAGAACAGACAATTCCACACTGAGATTACAGTAGACATCAGTGAGGAAAAGATAAGTAGAAAGTCTCAGCTGTTTGAAAATTAAGCAGAACACTTCTAAATAACTTATGAGCCAAAGAATTAAAATTAGAAAATATTTTAACTAAATGATAATGTAAATAGGACTTAAAAGCTTGTGAAACACAGTTAAAATGTGCTTAGAGGGAAAAATTATAGCTTTAAATGCTCAAAAAAGAACATTTGAGAATTGATGATCTGAAGTTCCATCTGAAGAAGCCGGAAACAATAGCATTATGAATTCAAAGAACGTAGGGGGAAAAAAGTAGTAAAGATGCGAGCAGAAATCAGTGAAATATAAAAAGCATCTACATTGGGGAAAATGAACAAAGTCAAAAGCTTCTCCCTTGAAAAGATTAACAAAATTGATAAATTTCTAGTAAAATGAATTTTTAAAAAAGAGATAAAATACCAAATAATCTCAGCAATGAAGTGAAGTTGCTCGGTCGTGTCCGATTCTTTGCAACCCCATTGACTGTAGCCTAACAGGCTCCTCCATTCATGGGATTTTCCAGGCAAGAGTACTGGAGTGGGTTGCCATTTCCTTCGGCAAGAGATCTTCCCAACCCAGGGACTGAACCCGGGTCTCCTGCCTTGTAGGCAGATGCTTTACCATCTGAGCCACCAGGGAAGTCCATCAGTAATGAAAGGAGATAACCAATTAGTATCAGTAATGAAAGGAGGTTACAGATCGTTTTTTAAAGAAGATATTATTAACTCCATGACTATAAATGTAATAATTTTAATGAAATGGACTCTTTTACTTAGCTTTCCAAACCTGACAAGATAAAATCTGAATAGGCCTATATGTGCGTGCGTGCCTGCATGCTTAGTCGCCTCTGACTCTGCTACCTCATCCCCTCTAGCCCTCCAGGATCCTCTGTCCATGGGATTTCCCAGGCAAGAATAGCCATTTCTTACTCCAGGGGATCTTCCTGACCCCAGGATCAAACCCCCATCTCCTGCATTGGAAGGTGGATTCTGTATCACTGAGGCACCTGGGAAGCCCAGCCCATATGTAGTACAGCAATTAAATCTTTAATTAAAAATCTGCTTATGCCAGAAACTGCAGGCTGAGGTGGCTTCAGTGGTGAATTCTTCCAAATATTTGAGGAAAAATTAATACCTATATTATACAGACTTTTCCAAACAATAGAAAAGAGATAAGACTTCCAAACTTGTTTTATGAGGCCGGCACATCTCAAGTACAAAACCTGACATGGACATCAAGGGAGCACTAAAGAACAATATCTCTTAGGAATAAGATGCAAGATTCCTAAACACAATATTACCAAATTGAATCTATGATTTATAGGAAGAATAATATATCATGGCCAAGTGAGGTATATCTGAGGAATCTCAGGTTGGTTTAACACTGAAAAATCAATTGATACAATTCAATATATTAACCAAATAAAGGAGAAGACCATGTGATTTTCTCAGAGAGGAGAAAAACAGACTTGTTTTAAAAGAACAAGATGTTTTGTTTTGTTTTGTTTTTTACAGTATTTATTTATTTATTTTGCAGGGGAAAATGGACAAAGGAAAGGATCAATGAGGGTGGGAGGGAAATGGGAAGAAAGAAGGGGAATGATGGTGGGGAGGAGTATATGTAATTTCTTATCTAATGGCTTTCTGTTTTTAATCACAAAGAACACTTAAAAAAATCATATTGAATTCATCCTATATTAGGAGGTTTGATCTGGAAATGAAAAGTTCAGGAAACTAAAAGTCCAGTTTGGGTGTCCTCATGGTAGGTCTATCTTTACCACAATATATTATTTACGACAGGATCACATTTGTCGCTTCTTCCTCCCTACTACCCAAAGTGGTACCAGTCCCATAAAATAGTCAATAAAGCTTTACAAAGTGAACAAATAAGTCAATTTTTTTTTTTTAACTCTCCTGAGTGAACTGAATTTTTTGAGGCTCATAAGTAAATATGTTTTCCTGTTTACTTTGTCTATTACAGCCAGATTGTATAATTATGAGTAGGGCATTAAAGTCTCCCACTATTATTATATTGTTGCATATTTCTTCTATCATATTAATTAATGTTTGTCTTAGATATATCAATGCTCCAATGTTGGGTGCATCAGATCAGATCAGATCAGCTGCTCAGTCGTGTCCGACTCTTTGCGACCCCATGAACCGCAGCACGCCAGGCCTCCCTGTCCATCACCAGCTCCCGGAGGTCACCCAGACTCACACCCATCAAGTCAGTGATGCCATCCAGCCATCTCATCCTCTGTTGTCCCCTCCTCCTCCTGCCCTCAATCCCTCCCAGCATCAGAGTCTTCTCCAATGAGTCAACTCTTCGCATGAGGTGGCCAAAATACTGGAGTTTCAGCTTTAGCATCATTCCCTCCAAAGAAATTCCAGGATTGATCTCCTTCAGAATGGACTGGTTGGATCTTCTTGCAGTCCAAGGGACTCTCAAGAGTCTTCTCCAACACCACAGTTCAAAAGCATCAATTCTTTGGCGCTCAGCCTTCTTCACAGTCCAGCTCTCACATCCATACATGACCACAGGAAAGACCATAGCCTTGACTAGGCGAACCTTTGTTGGTAAAGTAATGTCTCTGCTTTTGAATATGCTATCTAGGTTGGTCATAACTTTCCTTCCAAGGAGTAAGCGTCTTTTAATTTCATGGCTGCAGTCACCATCTGCAGTGATTTTGGAGCCCAGAAAAACAAAGTCTGACACTGTTTCCACAACTTCTTTTTGGATTGTTCCTTTAAGTCATTATGTATAACCTTGATTGTCTCCTTTTCAGGATCTTTAAAGTCAATTTTATCTGATATGAGTATTGCTACTCCTGTTTTCTTTTGGTCCATAATTGCATAGAAAATCTTTTTCCAGCCCTTCATTTTCAGTCAGTATATATCCCCTATTTTAAGGTGGTTCTCTTGTAGACAACGTATATAGGGGTCTAGTTTTTGTATCCATTTGACCCATTTTAGTCTTTTGGTTATCTCTTGTAGACAAGGTATGTAGGGGTCTTGTTTTTGTGTCGATTCGGCCAGTCTTTGTCTGTTGATTAGAGCATTCAGCCCATTAACGTTTAAAGCAATTATTGATAAATAGGATTTACTTTATTGTTTTGGGTTCGAATTTATACACCCTTTTAATGATTCCTATCTAGAGAATGTCCTTTAGTTTTTGTTGGAGAAATGGTTTAGTGGTGCTAAATTCTCTCAGCTTTTGCTTATCTGTGAAGCTTTTGATTTCTCCTTCATATTTGAATGAGATCCTTGCTGGATACAATAATCTAGGCTGTAAGTTATTTTCTTTCATCACTTTAATTATGTCCTGCCATTCCCTCCTGGCTTGGAGAGTTTCTATTGAAAGATCAGCTGTTATCCTTATGGGAATTCCCTTGTGAGTTATTTGATGTTTTTCCCTTGCTGCTTTTAATATTTGTTCTTTATATTTAACCTTTGTTAATTTGATTAATATGTGTCTTGGGGTGTTTCGCCTTGGGTTTATCCTGTTAGGGACTCTCTGGATTTCTTGAACTTGAGTGGTAATTTCCTTCTCCAATTTAGGGAAGTTTTCAACTATTATCTCCTCAAGTATTTCCTCATGGTCTTTCTTTTTATCATCTTCTGGAACTCCTATGATTCAAATGTTGTAGCGTTTAACGTTATCCTGGAGGTCTCTGAGATTGTCCTCATTTCTTTTGATTCGTTTTTCTTTTTTCTCCTCTGATTCATTTATTTCTAAGATTCTATCTTCTAATTCGCTAATCCTATCTACTGCCTCTGTTATTATACTATTTGTTGCCTCCAGGATGTTTTGGATCTCATTTATTACATTATTCATTATGTGTTGACTCTTTTTTATTTCTTCTAGGTCCTTGTTAAACCTTTCTTGCATCTTCTCAATCCTTGTCTCCAGACTCTCTAACTGTGATTCCATTTTGATTTCGAGATTTTGGATTAATTTCACAATCATTATTTGGAATTCTTTATCAGGTAAATTCCCTATCTCTTCCTCTTTGGTTTGGTTTGGTGGGCATCTGTCCTGTTCCTTTAGCTGCTGGGTATTCTTTTGTCTCTTCATTTTGTTAAAATTGCCAAGTTTAAAGTGTCCTTATTATATTCTGGTAGTTTGTTGAATTCTCTTTCTTGAGGCAGTTTACAGGTCTTTTCAATATCTGATCTCTGCCCTGTTACAAAGGGGGCAGAGATGAACACCCAAATTTAAGCCGGCTAGGTTCAGGCACTCAGATAATCCTCAGAAGCACAGACTCGGTTGAGTCTGCGTTTTATGCCCTTCCCAGATCTGAGTAGCGCAGGTGATGAAATGTTTAGCGAGCACAGCTACTGCGACTTATTGCCTCCTCGCCGCTCAGTTTTCTGGATATACAACTGGCGCACTTTCTCAGGCAGATGTTGACCATCCAGAGCCCCAAGAAGTGTGAGTCAGCACAGAAACCTACCTAGAGTTCTTCAGACAGTGTCTCTCTAGGGCTGTGACTGCCCGCCTCCGGCCCTGGCTGCCTGTCACCGGGTTGGGACGGCCTGCAGCCGGCTATCTCAGTGCAGTCCCCTGTTCCTCACATAGTCCTGGTGGTATCCCAAGTTAGGGCTGGTCCTTGATGTAGTAGATAACCAACAGTCTGGTTATTTCGCTCAGATAGCGCTGGAGACAGCCAGGGCAAATCCTTTCTCAAAGCGATGCAGGCCGCGCCGCTCCTCCTAGCCCAGCCATTGCTTGCTAATAGCAAATGCTGGTGTCCACGCCGATTCTCCGCAAGAGGAGTTACCGCAGGGCTCGTTTTCTCCTTTTGAAGACAATGAATTGTCTAAGTGCCTGATGTCCTCTGCCGGCATTCAGAAGTTGTTTTGTAGAATTTAGTCAGCATTCAAATGTTCTTTTAATGGATTTGTGGAGAAGAAAGTATTCTCCCCGTCCTACTCGTCCGCCATCTTAGCTCCTCCTCCCCTCAGAACAAGATGTTTATGATTTAAAAGTCTTAAAGAAAGCTAGAGTGATAAAGAAACTGCCTTTATTTGATAAGGGGTAGCTTTAAAAATTCTGGGCCTAATATTTTAATTAATGATGAAATATTACTTTCCCTGAACTCAAGAACAAGACAGAGGTGTCCACTATTACCACTTCTGTTCACAGTTGCCCTGAAGATTCTCAGCCGTGCAATAAGGCATGAGGTAGAAATAAAGGATGTGAAGACTGAAAACAAAGTGAAACTATCATTATTTGTTGATGGCATGATTGTGTATGTGTAAAAAATCCAAAAAAACAAACCACTGGAACTGATACATGAATGTCGCATGGAGCAAGCAATAAACAATTAGGACATTTAAAAAATGTCATTTAAAATGCGTCCAAAAAACTCACCAAGGTACGTGAGAATAAACATAATAAAAGTTGTTGACTTCTACACTGAAAACTACAAATTTTCCAATATTCTTCCTAAGTTTCTGAAAGAAATTTCAAAAGTGCTACATAATTGGAAGTATATGGACTGTGAAGAAAGCTGAGCGCCGAAGAATTGATGCTTTTGAACTGTGGTGTTGGAGAAGACTCTTGAAGAGTCCCTTGGACTGCAAGGAGATCCAACCAGTCCATTTTGAAGGTGATTAGTCCTGGGTGTTCATTGGAAGGACTGATGCTAAAGCTGAAACTGCAGTACTTTGGCCACCTCATGCGAAGAGTTGACTCATTGGAGAAGACTCTGATGCTGGGAGAGATTGGGGGCAAGAGGAGAAGGGGACGACAGAGGATGAGATGGCTGGATGGCATCACTGACTCGATGGACGTGAGTCTCAGTGAACTGCAGGAGTTGGTGATGGACAGGGAGGCCTGGCGTGCTGCGGTTCATGGGGTCGCAAAGAGTCGGACACGACTGAGCGACTGATCTGATCTGATCTATGTTCATTCATCAGAAGACAATATTTTTACAGCAGTAAAAAGACTCTTGAGTGTCCCATTGACAGCAAAGAGATCCAATCAGTCCATCCTAAAGGAAATAAACCTTGAATATTCATTGGAAGGACTGATGCTGAAGCTGAAACTCCAGTACTTTGGCCACCTGATGGCGAAGAGCTGATTCATTGGAAAAGACCCTGATGCTGGGAAAGATTTAAGGCAGGAGGAGAAGGCAGAGGATACGATGGTTGGATGGCATCACCGACTCGATGGACATGAGTCTGAGTAAACTCTGGGAGTTGGTGATGGACAGGGAGGCCTGGCGTGCTGCGATTCATGAGGTCGCAAAGAGTCGGACACGACTGAGCGACTGAATTGAACTGCGCAGAGGAGAGGGAGGAGCTTGGCCGCAGAAGGGCTGAGGTGATCCTAAGCCACGAGAAGTCGGTAAGGAATGGTGAATCAGAAAGGGAGACCCGTAGGGACTGACAATGGGCCAACGGGCGTAAAACCCGCGGGCCTGAGAGCTTAGCCGCGCCCGCCCGGGAGGCCCGGGGAGGCGGGACTAAGAGTGCAGCGATTGGCGGTTGGCCCCGCCTCACCCCGGGGCGGAACCAATTGTGACGGTGGAGAGGTTTCCTGCCGGCGCCACCAGCGTGCGGCACGGAGATGCCGGCGTGCGCCGGCGTGACGCGGCCCCGCGGGATGGGCAGGGCCGAAACCGAGGCGGCGACGGCGGCGGCTGGGAGAGCTAGAGGTAGCTGCCGCACGACGGCCCTCCGATCTGACCGCCATGAGCACCAAGCAGGTCACTTGCAGGTCAGCGCGCGGCGCCGCGGATCTTTCCCCGCGCGCGCCTCACCGCCGTGCCAGGGAAACGAGCCGGAGTGGGGCGGTGGGAAGCGGCTTTCTCGAGATTCGGGCTCCGGCGTCCCCCGGCGGGGCCGGTGCCCAGGACCCGGCGGTGCGTGGTGGGGCCCCGCGGGCGCTGCGCCGGCCGCCGCGCGGCTGGAAGGAGGAGGCGCTGGCCGGGCCATGCGGGCTGAGAGGTGGGCCCCTGAGACCTGGGGCGAAGCCGCCGCTGTGCAGTCAGGGGGCCGAGGAGGTCGTTTACAAATGGCGATACCCCCCAGGTGTAGGCGCTCATCGTCGGTGAGGGCCCGCGGAAGCGGCCTTTGGTTCCTAAGCGTCTGCAGAACTCCCATGCACAGTTAGCGAGTTGGAAGCTGCTGTGTGGGAAGTAGCGTTTGCTGTAAGTTTCTTTCTTTTCCCGTGTATCCCCAAGGCTTGTGTTCTCAGCAGCCTTCACAGTAACACTACTAGGCAGACTTTATTCCTATTTTGTAGTGCAGGAAAACTCAGGCCGACGGAGGGTGAGAGCAGTAACGGGTGGACGGGTAGTTGTAGAAAATTCAAAACCGGATGGCTCCATTGCGCCCGTTAAATAGAAGGAGCTTGGTGTGTGTAACACCCGCATTTCTCGGCAGGTATGTGGCTTGAAGGTTTAGGGGTTCTGCTCTTACTGAACCTGGAAAGTACAACTTTTAATAGTTGGTCTGAGTTAAATTTGTGTGGGACACAATGATGGGCGGCCGTACCCAGCCCCGCAGTCGTATGGTTCGATTATACGTAATGAAGAGTGTAAGTATCATCTGTGTTGCTACTTCTCTTCCTTACTATGAATAGTTGGGAAAGTGTGATGTAAAAAGTTTCCTGTTAGCATTCAGTTCAGTTCAGTTGCTCAGTCGCTCAGTCGTGTCCGACTCTTTGCGACCCCATGAATCGCAGCATGCCAGGCCTCCGTGTCCATCACCAACTCCCGCAGTTCACCCAGACCCACGTCCATCGAGTCAGTGATGCCATCCAGCCATCTCATCCTCTGTCGTCCCCTTCTCCTCCTGCCCCCAATCCCTCCCAGCATCAGAGTCTTTTCCAATGAGTCAGCTCTTCGCATGAGGTGGCCAAAGTACTGGAGTTTCAGCTTCAGCATCATTCCTTCCAAAGAAATCCCAGGGCTGATCTCCTTCAGAATGGACTGGTTGGATCTCCTTGCAGTCCAAGGGACTCTCAAGAGTCTTCTCCAACACCACAGTTCAAAAGCATCAATTCTTCGGCTCTCAGCCTTCTTCACAGTCCAGCTCTCACATCCATACATGATCACAGGAAGAACCATAGCCTTGACTAGATGAACCTTTGTTGGCAAAGTAATGTCTCTCCTTTTGAATATGCTATCTAGGTTGGTCATAACCTTCCTTCCAAGGAGTAAGCGTCTTTTAATTTCATGGCTGCGGTCACCATCTGCAGTGATTTTAGTCTCTATTAACCGTTCAACCAGGTTATCCAAGGCCTATGTGCCAAGGCCTATGTGCCGTCATCAGAAATTGGCAGTTTGTATGGACAGAAAAGAATTTCACTAGGTTATTTGTAATAGAAGGTCTTTTGTGAGGACCTGTGCGTATGTTTATGTATATTTCTGTAAACTTCCCCCTGTTGGACAATATCTTTAATCATTGTGGTCTGTATACCAAATTCCGTTACCCAGTCTAAGCTGCGTCTGCATAAGGGTGCTTGTGTCTGCACTGCTTTGTAATGGAGTCTCCCATCTGCGACGTGTCTCATTTGACAGATGAGAAGAAGCTGTGCTCTGACTTGAAGCTTGCCCTGAATTCACACCTACCTGGAGGAACAGAAATGTAAATCAGGATCACCCTGGGGTTGTTCTTCGTATCCTAGGAGAGGGCTTGACCTGAAAGCCTTGGTTCTGGTTTTCCCAGATAGGAGTGTCCTGCAGGAAGTTGGTGCAGAGAAACTAGAGTGGGTTGGAAGGTTGAGAAGGGATCAGTTCTGTACGAAGCGATGTTTGTTGGCGGTGCCCTGGGTGCTCTCTGAGGTCCTTACCAGCCGTGTTGCTTGTCATCCAGCAGCACACCATTCCTTGGATCACCAGCCAAACCTCAGCAGTGAAGTGACTTTCAAGGTTATTCAGCTTCCAGGTGGCACATATGTGGCCTCAGAGTTTGTGCTCTTGTAGGTGCTCTGGCCCCCAAATAAGTTCAGGAAATGCTAAATTAAAGTTTCTTTACTACAGGAATTTTCAAAGTTTTTAATTTGCTAATACAAAAAGGAAAACGCATCCAAAACTGTACAGTGGACTGTGCCTAGCTGCCCAGTGCTTAAGACTTGGCCTTCCAGTGTAGGGGGTCCAGTTCCATCCCTGGTTAGGGAGCTAACATCTCACATTCCTCAGGGCCAAAAAAATCAGAACATAAGCAACGGAAGCAATATTGTAACAAATTCAGTAAAGACTTTAAAATGGTCCACATTAAAAAAAAAGAAAGGTTACTTGCAAAGGGATGTGAAGGAGTCTGGCGTCACAATGTGGTCTGCCTTGCCAAAGGAGAAACAGAAGACATATTTACATAGGAAAAATGGCAGTGGTACCAAGAGTGCCAGGTTAACATTAGTGCAAAATAGTGGAAAAGCTTTTCTCACCTCAGTACCTTATACACTGAGATCTTCTCTCCAGACATTGGCAACTTACATGAAATGTTCAAGGTTTGATTTGTTTGGGAGACCAGATCTAAAACTCGGTGGTCTGCTGTTTTTGGTTTATGTCAAGGTGCAAACTGGTTTTGGTTTATGCTGCATGTCAGCAGGACAAAGTGTTTGTTTTGCTTCCATTATGCTGCTGCTGCTGCTAAGTCGCTTCAGTCGTGTCCGACTCTGTGCGACCCCATAGACGGAAGCTCACCAGGCTCCCCTGTCCCTGGGATTCTCCAGACAAGAACACTGGAGTGGGTTGCCATTTCCTTCTCCAATGCATGAAACTGAAAAGTAAAAGTGAAGTCGCTCAGTCGTGTCCGACTCTTAGCGACCCCACGGACTGGAGCCTACCAGGCTCCTCCGTCCATGGGATTTTCCAGGCAAAAGTACTGGGGTGGGGTGCCATCGCCTTCCCCGTTGCTTCCATTATAGTACGAGCTAAATGATAGGATTCCCAGACCTAAGGACAAAGACATTCATTTTATCACCTGGAATGCAAGAATGGCCACTCACACCTCTGTGCTGTCGGTCAGCTCCCCTGACTCCTCAGCATTCCACTCTCTTCAGAATCTCAATCTGTCCAGAATCTCAATTTTTTGCTGATTCTTTTTTCCAGACCATCTCCCTAGGTTTCCAGTCTTTTTCAAAAGCCTGGTGCAGGCCTTTATTATTGCTTGGTAACCAGTTTGTTTGTCCTCCTCCTCATGTGATAGCAGCCCCTTTGTTAAGACCCAGAGAGTCAGGTCTGGAGCTTGTGACTCCTTGAAAGGCACCAACAAAATATGGGGCACCTTGTGGTCCGTGAGTGATAGGAAGCGCTTGAGCTCCAGACGTGGGCAGCTCTGGATTCTGATTCTGGCTTCCCCTGGGCTGCAGTCTCCTCATCTGTAAAATGGGGATAGCCATGCCCACCCAGCTTGGAAAAGCCCCTGGTGCTGGGAAAGATCGAGGGCAGAAGGAGAAGAGGGCGTCAGAGGATGAGATGGCCAGACGGCATCATCAACGCAACGGACGTGAACTTGGGCAGACTCTGAGAGATGGCAAGGGACAGGGAGGCCTGGCGTGCCGCAGTCCATGGGGTGGCAGGCTCAGACACGACTGGGTGACTGAACAACAATGCCCAACCAGTAGGGTTGGTTAAGAGATTAGATAATAACAGATAATCCTAAGACCATTGAGGATGTTTTAGGCTAAGCACTGACATGCAGTCTATGAAGTCCTATGAGTTAATAATCATATTACAGATGGGAAGGGCTTGGAGACTTAAATTGTTTATTCAAGGTCACATAGAAAGCTAACTTCACGGTCTTCCTTTAACCACTACATTGCTCTTTATTTCATCCCTACCACTAATCAGTTATTTCAAGCCTATGGCCATGCCTCCCATTAGCTAAGTTCCCTCCCCTTTTTATAAAGTTTGTTTTTATTTATTTGGTTGCAGTGGGTCTTAGTTGCAGCACACAGGTGCTTTAGTTGTGGCATTCGAACTCTGTGTGTGGCATGCTGGCTCTAGTTCCCTGACCAGGGATCCAACCTGGGCCCCCTGCACTGGGGCCTCAGAGTCTCAGCCCACCAGGGGAGTCCAAGTCTGCCTTCCCCCTTGACGGATCTGTTGTCACAGGGAGAACAGCTGTAAAATTTAAGCCTGTGAAAATACGTGGGAAAAGGTGAAGGAAGGTGACACTGAGAATGAAATCGCCCGTGTACTTGGAAGTGATTTGCAAAAATGTCCTGCCGGAGACGGGCACTATGGAAAGACCTGCACCAAGCCAGCTTGATTCTGATTGGCTCAGCTTTCAGCCACAGCTGCTGGGGGCTCTGTAGCTAGCAGTGAACCGGATACCCTCTGCAACAGATAACAGCCGCACCATCTGAAACCGTCTTTAGGTTACGCAGGATAACAGATGACTTTGGAGTGTCCTCTGGAAAGAACCTCCCTACTCTGCGTCTCAGCTGTGCTGTCCCCCTTCATATACCAACAGCCCACAGTCCTCTCCAACTCGTGTCTCCTTCCCTCTAGGAAGACGTGTGGAGGATGGTTTGGCCATCCAGAAGGGTGAGCAGTTGGAAACTCATTACAGGATACGCACCACATGAAAGAGCCCGGGGTTAAGCTTAGTATAACCCGGATGGTGAGGAATCTGAGCAGCTGACACAGATGCCCTGAGGACTGGTGGGCCGCTCCCGGGGAAGCTTTGGGTTTGTCACTGGGCGGTGGAAATGCTGACTTACGCTGCACAAGTAGGACTGGAGGGGCTCCACTTGTTGTTTCACACTTGCCTTGCTTGAGGCAGTCAGTGATGGGGGCTTAGAAGTTATATTTGAAACTAAATTTCCGTTTAGTCACAGAGGTGAAATGCCTTGTATGGAGTCACCAGCTTCTAAGTGAGAAAACTGGGAACTTGAGTGGTGGTTAAATATTTCAAATTTTTGATGGGGAATAGAATTAGTGCAGTTGGGAAGGTGTGTTTTCTAAATAGGACTTGTGGGAGGTGGTGGTAGAATTACTCAATGTAAAAGACAGCTGCAGGCCCACCACTGAGCATCTTTCCTCTTCTTGCCTGGTTAGTAGATGGTATCTGGCAGTCTTGCCTTGGTTCTTTGAGGAAATTTTGTCTAGTTTCTCCAAAAGAAATCATTAATGAAGCATGTGTTAGATCTCACTTGTGTAGAACTGTTTTTGTAGCCAACTGGAGCCTGTTCTCTTCCACTCTTTCACTTCAGTCGCTCAGTCATGTCCGACTCTGCGACCCCAGGAACCGCAGCACGCCAGGCCTCCCTGTCCATCACCAACTCCCAGAGTTCACCCAAACTCACGTCCATCGAGTCGGTGATGCCATCCAGCCATCTCATCCTCTGTCCTCCCGTTCTCCTCCTGTCCCCAATCCCTCCCAGCATCAGAGTCTTCTCCAATGAGCCAGCTCTTCACATGAGGTGGCCAAAGTACTGCAGTTTGAGCTTTAGCATCAGTCCTTCCAAAGAACACCCAAGACTGATCTCCTTCAGAATGGACTGGTTGGATCTCCTTGCAGTCCAAGGGACTCTCAAGAGTCTTCTCCAACACCACAGTTCAAAAGCATCAATTCTTCGGCGCTCAGCCTTCTTCACGGTCCAGCTCTCACATCCATACATGATCACAGGAAAGACCATAGCCTTGACTAGGCGAACCTTTGTTGGTAAAGTAATGTCTCTGCTTTTGAATATGCTATCTAGGTTGGTCATAACTTTCCTTCCAAGGAGTAAGCGTCTTTTAATTTCATGGCTGCAGTCACCATCTACAGTGATTTTGGAGCCCAGAAAAATAAAGTCTGATACTGTTTCCACTGTTTCTCCATCTATTTCCCATGTAGTGATGGGACCAGATGCCATGATCTTCGTTTTCTGAATGTTGAGCTTTAAGCCAACCTTTTCACTCTCCACTTTCACTTTCATCAAGAGGCTTTTTAGCCCCTCTTCACTTTCTGCCATAGGAGTGGTGTCATCTGCATATCTGAGGTTATTGATATTTCTCCCAGCAATCTTGATTCCAACTTGTGTTTCTTCCAGTCCAGCATTTCTCATGATGTACTCTGCATATAAGTTAAATAAACATGGTGACAATATGCAGCCTTGACGTACTCCTTTTCCTATTTGGAACCAGTCTGTTGTTCCATGACCAGTTCTAACTGTTGCTTCCTGACCTGCATACAGATTTCTCAAGAGGCAGATCAGGTGGTCTGGGATTCCCATCTCTTTCAGAATTTTCCATAGTTTATTGTGATCTACACAGTCAAAGGCTTTGGCATAGTCAATAAAGCAGACATAGATGTTTTTCTGGAACTCTCTTGCTTTTTCCATGATCCAGCAGATGTTGGCAATTTGATCTCTGGTTCCTCGGCCTTTTCTAAAACCAGCTTGAACATCAGGAAGTTCACGGTTCACATATTGCTGAAGCCTGGCTTGGAGAATTTTGAGCATTACTTTACTAGCGTGTGAGATGAGTGCAATTGTTCGGTAGTTTGAGCATTCTTTGGCATTGCCTTTCTTTGGGATTGGGATGAAAACTGACCTTTTCCAATCTTGTGGCCACTGCTGAGTTTTCCAAATTTGCTGGCATATTGAGTGCAGCACTTTCACAGCATCATCTTTCAGGATTTGGAATAGCTCCACTGGAATTCCATCACCTCCACTAGCTTTGTTCGTAGTGATGCTTTCTAAGGCCCATTTGACTTCACATTCCAGGATGTCTGGCTCTAGGTCAGTGATCACACCATTGTGATTATCTGGGTCATGAAGCTCTTTTTTGTACAGTTCTTCTGTGTATTCTTGCCACCTCTTCTTAATATCTTCTGCTTCTGTTAGGTCCACACCATTTCTGTCCTTTATCGTGCCCATCTTTGCATGAAATGTTCCTTTGGTATCTCTGATTTTCTTGAAGAGATCCCTAGTCTTTCCCATTCTGTTGTTTTCCTCTATTTCTTTGCATTGATCACTGAAGAAGGCTTTCTTATCTCTTCTTGCTATTCTTTGGAACTCTGCATTCAGATGTTTATATCTTTCCTTTTCTCCTTTGCTTTTCGCTTCTCTTCTTTTCACAGCTATTTGTAAGGCCTCCCCAGACAGCCATTTTGCTTTTTTGCATTTCTTTTCCATGGGGGTGGTCTTGATCCCTGTCTCCTGTACAATGTCACGAACCTCATTCCATAGTTCATCAGGCACTCTATGTATCAGATCTAGGCCCTTAAATCTATTTCTCACTTCCACTGTATAATCATAAGGGATTTGATTTAGGTCATACCTGACCGAGGTCAGGAAGGGCAGCGGTGAGGAGAGACCCCTCGTCCAAGGTAAGGTGCAATGGCTGTGCTTCGCTGGCCGGGAGCAGCCGGGACAAGGTACCCCACGCCCAAGGTAAGAGAAACCCAAGTAAGACAGTAGGTCTTGAAAGAGGGCATCAGAGGGCAAATACACTAAAACCATTCTCACAGAAAACTAGTCAATCTAATCACACCAGGACCACACCCTTGTCTAACTCAATGAAATTAAGCCATGCCCGAGGGGCAACCTGGGATGGGCGGGTCATGGTGAAGAGATCTGACAGGGGGTGGTCCGCTGGAGAAGGGAATGGCAAACCACTTCAGTATTCTTGCCTTGAGAACCCC
This sequence comes from Tragelaphus eurycerus, assembly GCA_935064755.1. NCBI lineage: Eukaryota > Metazoa > Chordata > Mammalia > Artiodactyla > Bovidae > Tragelaphus > Tragelaphus eurycerus. The sequence goes on along the minus strand of CAKXYN010000001.1, from coordinate 74,859,398 downwards.
ATGAACAATATGAAAAGACAAAATGATAGGATACTGAAAGAGAAACTCCCCAGGTCAGTAGGGGCCCAGTATGCTACTGGAGATCAGTGGAGAAATAACTCCAGAAAGAATGAAGGGATGGAGCCAAAGCAAAAAGAATACCCAGCTGTGGATGTGTCTGGTGATAGAAGCAAAGTCTGATGCTGTAAAGAGCAATATTGCATAGGAACCTGGAATGTCAGGTCCATGAATCAAGGCAAATTGGAAGTGGTCAAACAAGAGATGGCAAGAGTGAATGTCGACATTCTAGGAATTAGCGAACTACAATGGACTGGAATGGGTGAATTTAACTCAGATGACCATTATATCTACTACTGTGGGCAGGAATACCTCAGAAGAAATGGAGTGGCCATCATGGTCAACAAAAGAGTCCGAAATGCAGTACTTGGATGCAATCTCAAAAATGACAGAATGATCTCTGTTCGTTTCCAAGGCAAACCATTCAATGTCACAGTAATCCAAATCTATGCCCCAACCAGTAACACCGAAGAAGCTGAAGTTGAACGGTTCTATGAAGACCTACAAGACCTTTTAGAACTAACACCCAAAAAAGATGTCCTTTTCATTATAGAGGACTGGAATGCAAAAGTAGGAAGTCAAGAAACACCTGGAGTAACAGGCAAATTTGGCCTTGGAATACGGAATGAAGCAGGGCAAAGACTAACAGAGTTTTGCCAAGAAAATGCACTGGTCATAGCAAATACCCTCTTCCAACAACACAAGAGAAGACTCTATACATGGACATCACCAGATGGTCAACACCGAAATCAGATCGATTATATTCTTTGCAGCCAAAGATGGAGAAGCTCTATACAGTCAGCAAAAACAAGACCAGGAGCTGACTGTGGCTCAGACCATGAACTCCTTATTGCTAAATTCAGACTGAAATTGAAGAAAGTAGGGAAAACTACTAGACCATTCAGGTATGACCTAAATCAAATCCACTCTTTAGGAGTTTACTAATTCTGATAACTGGATTTGGCTCTTGTCACTGAATTTTTTTTTTTTTTTTTACACCTTCAAAGATTACCATACTTGAGGATGGTTGGAATCTATGAGCGTTTGTTTCCTTTATATTTATTTGTTTGGCTGAGTGGGGTCTTAGTCGTGGCACGCACGATCTTCAGTTGCAGAGTGCGTGGGCTCCGTAGTTGAGGCTCGGGGCTTTAGTTGCTCCGAGGCACATGGGATCTCAGTTCCCCGACCAGGGGTTGGATCTGCATCCCCTGTACTACAAGGCGGATTCCTAAACACTGGGCCACCAGGGAAGTCCCGGAATTGCGTCACGATGTCAAGTAGCGTTTCTCCAGAAGAGTTAGCAAACTGTTGAGCAGTGTGATACACTTTCGTGTCGGGGATCCCAGAATCACTGCTACAACTGGTGATTGGCTAGAATGACCCGTGGAACTCAATGTATGGTTGTACTCAAGACGAAGGTTGATCACAGTGAGTGGTGAGGGGTCACAGCTGGACCCTAAGGGAGACAGACTCCAGTGGCATCTGGGGAACCTGAGTGCAGGCTTCCTCCCATAAAGGGTCACAGCACCCTTTTTCTCCTGCAGTGGAAACGCAGCACCCTGTGCCCAGGCCTCTCACCCTCTGCCCAGCGTGTCCCCAGACCAGACTCCTGGGAAAGCAGATGTGCAGCACCAACCAGATGCTACACAGGAGACACGCAGCGAACGTCTTGTCACTCGGAGACCGTCTCTCTTGGTGTGGGGAGCCATCTACCAGCTGGTCACCAGGGGCTGTAGGCAGGGGCCTGCCGTATGCACAGTGCTGCTGCACACTTTGAAAGCCAATATTGTGAATACCAAGGTTTATTTAGGCCCTTTCTTTTTCTTTTTAATGTTTCTAACAAGAATACCCTTAGTTTGCCAGGTTCTGAGCCTTTTTTTTCTTTTACATAAAACTACATCCGGCCTTATAGCAAGTTACTACACAAGTCTCTGGTCTGGTGGCAGCCCCGGGGGTGTCGCCTGAGAAGAGCCCAGCTGACCACCTAGACCTGCGGGGCACCGCCTCCGTGTCGTCGCTGGCGTCACGGGTCCAGTCGTCTTTGTAGGCTCAGAAACTTGATTCTGTTGGTGTGTTTAGAGGTGACACATGCTACCCAGGGGCTTTCCAGGTGTTGCTTGTCATGTGAGCGACGGCTGAGCACGTGGTACCCAGGCTCGGTGGGCACTGACATGCAGGGAGAGCACCCTGTTCACACTCCTGGGAGAGGAGGAGCTGCCCGGTGGGCCTGGTCAGCAGGCTGCCGGTGGGGAGAGGGACACTGGAGAGACGGGGAAGGGTGTGCGGAGCAGGGCGGGTGGGGCCTCAGACTGTGGCGCCCCGCTGAGCAGCCCAGCCCTCTCGAGGGCTGAGGCGCAGCGTGAACCTGTGTTCTCTGGAGCCCTTTCTCGCCTTTTTTGTTGCCGTTGTTGGTAAATTCACACAATATAAAACATACTATTTTAACCAGATTTAACTGTACATTTCAGTGGCACTAAGTACCTTTATACTGTTGTACAACTTTTGTGTGTGCGTGCGTGCTCAGTTGCATCTGCCGCTTCGTGGCCCCATGGTCTGTAGCCCGCCAGGCTCCTCTGTCCATGAGATTTTCCAGGCAGGAATACTGGAGTGGGTTGCCATTTCCTCCTCCAGAAATCTTCCTTACCCAGGGATCAAACCAAGTATCCACAGCTCCTGAATTGCAGGTGGATTCTTAACCACCCAGCCACCATATGGCTCACCACCATCTATTTAGTGACTCTCACCATCATCTATTTCTTGAGTATTTTTCACTTTCCTAAACTGAAACTCTGTCCTCATTAAACACTAACTCCCCATGCCCCACCCCACCCCTCCACTGGCATCTACCGATTTATTACTACTTTCTGACTCTCTGAATTTGACTAGGTATTCTCGGTACCTTGTATATGTGGGAATCAAACTGTATTTGTCTGCACTGTAAATTGGGATGCATTTCTAAGGTTAGGTTAATGTATGTCCTACAAACAGATTGCACTTTCTCCCCACCCCACCCACCCCAGTGCTATACACTAGGTTCTCCTTCACCTCAGTTCAGTCGCTCAGTTGTGTCCAACTCTTTGCGACCCCATAGATTGCTGCACACCAGGCTTCCCTGTCCATCACCAACTCCCGGAACTTTCTCAAACTCATATCCATCGAGTCAGTGAGGCCATCCAACCATCTCATCCTCTGTCGTCCCCTCTCCTCCCACCTTCAATCTTTCCCAGCATCAGGATCTTATCCCATGAGTCAGTTCTTCACATCAGGTGGCCAGAGTATTGGAGTTTCACCTTTAGCATCAGTCTTTCCAATAAATATTCAGGACTGATTTCCTTTAGGATGGACTGGATCTCCTTGCAGCCCAAGGGACTCTCAAGAGTCTTTTCCAACACCACAGCTCAAAGGCATCAATTCTTCAGCGCTCAGCTTTCTTTATAGCCCAACTCTCACATCCATACATGACTACTGGAAAAACCACAGCTTTGACTAGATGGGCCTTTGTCAGCAAAGCAGTGTCTATGCTTTTTAATGTGCCATCTAGGTTTGTCATAGCTTTTCTTCCAAGGAGCAAGCGTCTTTTAATTTCATGTTTGCAGTCACCATCTGCAGTGACTTTGGAGCCCAGGAAAATAAAGTCTGTCACTGTTTCCATTGTTCCCCATCTATTTGCCATGAAGTGATGGGATCAGATGCCATGGTATTAGTTTTTTGAATGTTGAGTCTTAAGCCAACTTTTTCACTCTGCTCTTTCACTTTCATCAAGGGGCTCTTTAGTTCTTCACTTTCTGTCATAAGGGTGGGGTCATCTGCATATCTGAGATTATTGATATCTCTTTAAATCTTGATTCCAGGGTGCTCAGGGCTGGTGTACTGGGATGACCCAGAGGGATGGGATGGGGAGGGAGGTGGAAGGGGGGTTCAGGATGGGGAACACATGTATACCCGTGGTGGATTCATGTCAATGTATGGCAAAACCAGTACAATATTGTAAAAAAAATAAAGACTGAATAATTTTCCATTGGGAAAAAAAAATGTTGATTCCAGCCCGGCAGCTCACATGAAGTACTCTGCATATAAGTTAAATAAGTAGAATGACAGTATACAGCTTTGACATACTCTTTTCCCAATTTGGAACCATTCCTTTGTTCCATGTCCAGTTTCAGCTGTTGCTTCTTGACCTGCATACAGATTTCTCAGGAGACAGGTAAGGTGGTCTGGTATTGCCATCTCTTTAAGAATTTTCCACAGTTTGTTGTGATCCACACAGTCAAAGGCTTTGGCATAGTCAATAAAGAAGTAGATGTTTTTCTGGAACTCTCTTGCTTTTTCTATGATCCAGTGGATGTTGACAATTTGATCTCTGGTTCCACTGCCTTTTATAAATCCAGCTTGAACATCTGGAAGTTCTTGCTTCACATTATGTTGAAGTCTGGTTTGGAGAATTTGAGCATGACTTTGCTAGCGTGTGAGATGAGTGCAGTTGTGCGGTAGTTTGAGCATTCTTTGGCTTGCCCTTCTTTGGGATTGGAATGAACTCGTTCTTGCTTCACATTATGTTGAAGCCTGGTTTGGAGAATTTGAGCATGACTTTGCTAGCGTGTGAGATGAGTGCAGTTGTTCGGTAGTTTGAGCATTCTTTGGCATTGCCCTTCTTTGGGATTGGAATGAAAACTGACCTTTACTAGTCCCATGGGCACTGCTGAGTTGTCCAAATTTGCTGGCATATTGAGTGCAGCACTTTCACAGCATCATCTTTCAGGATTTGAAATAGCTCACCTGGAACTCTGTCACCTTCACCAGCTTTGTTCATAGTGATGCTTTCTAAGGTCCACTTGACTTTGGACCCCAGGATATCTGGCTCTAGGTGAGTGATTACAGTGTGCATCGTGGTCATCTGGGGCATTAATCTATTTTTGTATAGTGCTTCCATGTATTCTTGCCACCTTTTCTTAATATCGTCTGCTTCTGTTAAGTCCATACCATTTCTGTCGTTTATTGAGCCCATCTTTGCATGAAATGTTCCCTTGGTATCTCTTAATTTTCTTGAAGAGATCTCCAGTCTTTCCCATTCTGTTGTTTTCCTTTATTTACATTGATCACTGAGGAAGGCTTTCTTATCTCCTTGCTATTCTTTGGAACTCTGCATTCAGATGGGTATAGCTTTCCTTTTCTCCTTTGCCTTTAGCTTCTCTTCTTTTCTCAGCTATTTGTAAGGCCTCCTCAGACAATCATTTTGCCTTTTGCATTTCTTTTTCTTGGGAATGGTCTTGATCATTGCCTGCTATACAGTGTCACGAACCTCCTTCAGGCACTCTATCAGATCTAATCCCTTGAATCTGTTTGTGACTTCCACTGTGTAATTGTAAGGGATTTGATTGAGGTCATACCTGAATGGTCTAGTAGTTTTCCCTACTTTCTTCAATTTAAGTCTGAATTTGGCAATAAGGAGTTCATGATCTGAGCCACAGTCAGCTCCCGGTCTTGTTTTTGCTGACTGTATAGAGCTTCTCCATCTTTGGCTGCAAAGAATATAGTCAGTCTGATTTTGGTATTAACCATTTGGTGGTGTCCATGTGTAGAGTCTTTTCTTGTGTTGTTGGAAGAGAGTGTTTGCTATGACCAGTGCATTCTTTTGGCAAAATTCGGTTAGCCTTTGACCTGCTTTGTTTTGTACTCCAAGGCCAAATTTTCTTGTTACTCCAGATATGTCTTGATTTCCTACTTTTGAATTCCAGTGCCCTGTGATAAAAAGGACATCTTTTTTGGGTGTTAGTTCTAGAAGGTCTTGTAGGTCTTCTTAGAACCTTTCAACTTCAGCTTCTTCAGCATCACTGGTTGGGGCATAGACTTGGATTACTGTGATACTGAATAGTTTGCCTTGGAAACGAGCAGAGATAATTCTGTCATTTTTGAGGTTGAACCCAAGTACTACATTTCAGAGTCTTTTGTTGACTATGATGGCTACTCCATTTCTTCTAAGGAATTCTTGCCCACAGTAGTAGATATAATGGTCATCTGAGTTAAATTTATGCGTTCCAGTGCATTTTAGTTCAGATTCCTAAAATGTCGATGCTCAGTCTTGCCATCTCCTGTTTGACCACTTCCAGTTTGCTTTGATTCATGGACCTGACGTTCTAGGTTCCAGTGCAGTATTGTTCTTTGTAGCATCAGACTTTACTTCCATCACCAGTCACATCCACAACTGGGCATTGTTTTTGCTTTGGCTCCATCCCTTCATTCTTTCTGGAGTAATTTCTCCACTGATCTCCAGTAGCATATTGGGCACCTACTGACCTGGGGAGTTCCTCTTTCAGTATCGTGTCATTTTGCCTTTTCACACTGTTCATGGGGTTCTCAAGGCAAGAATACTAAAGTGGTTTGCCATTCCCTTGTCCAGTGGACCACATTCTGTCAGATCTCTCCACCATGACCCGCCCGTTTTGGGTGGCCCCACGGGCATGGCTTAGTTTCACTGAGTTAGACAAGGCTGTGGTCCATGTGATCAGTTTGGTTAGTTTTCTGTGATTGTGGTTTTCATTCTCTTTGCCCTCTGATGAATAAGGATAAGAGGCTTATGGAAGCTTCCTGATGGGAGAGACTGACTGAGGGGGAAACCGGGTCCTGTTCTGATGTGTGGGGCCAGGCTCAGTTCAGTTCAGTCGCTCAGACACGTTTGACTCTTTGCGACCCCATGGACTCCAGCACGCCAGGCCTTCCTGTCCATCACCAACTACCAGAACTTGCTCAAACTCATGTCCGTGAGTCGGTGATGCCATCCAACCATCTCATCCTCTGTCGTCACCTTCTCCTTCTGTCTTCAATCTTTCCCGGCATCAGGGTCTTTTCCAGTGAGTCAGCTCTTCACATCAGGTGGCCAAAGTATTGGAGCTTCAGCTTCAGCATCAGTCCTTCCAGTGACTATTCAGGGTTGATCTCCTTTAGGATGGACTGGTTAGCTCTCCTTGCAGTCCAAGGGACTCTCAAAAGTCTTCTCCGACACCACAGTGCAAAAGCACCAATTCTTTAAGCTTAGCTTTTTTTATGGTCCAACTCTTACATCCATACAGGACTACTGGGAAAACCATAGTTTTGACTAAACTAGCTTTGACTTTGTCAGCAAGGTAATGTCTCTGCTTTTTAATAAGGGGCCATGCTCAGTACCCCTGTAATCCAGTTTTCTGTTGACAGGCAGGGCGATGTTGTTCGGCCTGAGGTCAGACTGTCAGCCGCCACCTCCACCCCTGGACTCTCCTGGGCAAGTCCGGCTCGGTCTCTTTTGGGGACACTGCTCCTTTTCCCTGGTCCTTTGCACTTGGTTCTCTTCGTGCCCTCTGAGAGTCTGTTTCCCCAGTCCTGTGGAAGTTCCGTAATCAAGTCCCACTGGCCTCCAAAGTCAGATTTCCTGGGGGTTCTAGGCTGCTCAGTGGCTCTGTGGTGGGGCTAATACAGTGGTGATCTCCTCCAAGAGGGCTTATGGGGCTTATGCCACACGCCGCGTGACCCAGGTCTGCTGCGGTCAGAGCCCCTGTGCCCCCGGCAGGCCACTGCTGACCCGTGGCCTGGTCTCTGTGGGGCCTCTGGGTCCTGGTGTGCACACGGTTTTGTTTGAGCCCTCCGAGCATCTCCTGCGGGTATGGGGTTTGATTCTAAGCGTGATTTTGCCCCTTGTACCATCCTGCTGGGGCTCCGCCTCTGTCCTCGGATGTGGGGTGTCATTTTAGTTGGGACCCAGCACTCTCCTGTCGATGCTTGTGCAGAGGCAGGTTGCAGTTTGGAGTTCGTGCAGGAGAAGACAAGCACACGTCCTTCTGCTCTGCCATCCTGAAAACAGCGCTAGGTTCTCATTAGTTACTGTTCTATATGTAGTGCTGCGTATATGTCAGTCCCAGTCTCCGGATTTAACCCCCTCCCCTCTTGGTGTTCATACGATTGTCCTCTACATCCGTGTCTCTATTTCTGCTTTGTAAATAGGTTCAGCTGCACCATTTTTTTGTAGATTCCACATAGATGCATTAATATATGGTGTTTGTTTCCCCCTTTTTGACGTCTGTGTGGCCGTCTTTGGGTCCGTCCATTTCCCTGCAGACGTTGAGGCTCTGCTCTACTGTGCCCGTGTGCCACGCCTCTCTCTGTCTGCCGTGCAGACCCTGAGGCTCTGCTCCCCTGCCGTGCCCGTGTGCCGCGCCTTTCTCTGTCTGCCGTGCAGACGCTGAGGCTCTGCTCCTCTGCCGTGCCCGTGTGCCCGCGCCTCTCTCTGTCTGCTGTGCAGACACTGAGGCTCTGCCCTCCCCTGCCGCCTGCCCGTGTGCCACGCCTTTCTCTGTCTGCCGTGCAGACGCTGAGGCTCTGCTCCCCTGCCGTGCCCGTGTGCCGCGTCTTTCTCTGTCTGCCGTGCAGACGCTGAGGCTCTGCTCCCCTGCCGTGCCCATGTGCCGCGTCTTTCTCTGTCTGCCGTGCAGACGCTGAGGCTCTGCTCCCCTGCTGTGCCCGTGTGCCGCGTCTTTCTCTGCCATGCAGACGCTGGGCTCTGCTCCTCTGCCGTGCCCGTGTGCCCGCCTCTCTCTGTCTGCCGTGCAGACGCTGAGGCTCTGCTCTCCTGTGCCCGTGTGCTACGCCTTTCTTGTCTGCCGTGCAGACTCTGAGGCTCTGCTCCCCTGCCGTGCCCGTGTGCTGCGCCTCTCCGTGCCCGTGTGCCGCGCCTCTCTCTGTCTGCCGTGCAGACGCTGAGGCTCTCCTCTCCTGTGCCCTTGTGCCGCGCCTTTCTCTGTCTGCCGTGCAGACGCTGGGCTCTGCCCCTGCCGTGCCCGTGTGCCCCGTCTTCTCTGTCTGCCGTGCGACGCTTCCCCCCCTGCTGTGCCCGTGTGCCGCACCCCTCCGTCTGCCATGCAGACGCTGAGGCTCTGCTCCTCTGCCGTGCCCGTGTGCCACGCCTCTCTCTGTCTGCCGTGCAGACGCTGAGGCTGTGCTCTCCTGTGCCCGTGTGCCACGCCTTTCTCTGTCTGCCTTGCAGACGCTGTCTGCTCGCCTGTGCCCATGTGCTGCGCCTCTGTCTGCCGACGGCATCTGCGTCGCTCCCATGTGCTGCTCTTTAAATGGTGCTGCTGTGGATATTGGGGTGCGTGCACCTTTTCAAATTAGTGTTCTGGATTTAAAAAAATTTTTTTTTATTTAAATATACCCAGGAGTGGAATTTGGAGAAGATGGTGGCACCCCACTCCAGTCCTCTTGCCTGGAAAATCCCATGGACGGAGGAGCCTGGTGGGCTGCAGTCCGTCGTGTGGCAAAGAGTCGGACACGACTGAGCGCTCAGCAGCAGGAGTGGAACTGCTGGTTCTGTTTCTAGTTAGTTGGGAATCTCCACACTTTTCCACACTGGCTGCGCCAATTTACATTCTTACCAGCGGTGTAGGAGCCTTTGCTTTTCTCCACCTCCCTGCCAGCATTTGTTATTTGTGTCCCTTTTTATGATAGCTGTTCTGAGTGGTGTGAAGTGATCCTGTGGTTTTGATTTCCCTGATGAGTAGTGATGAGCATCTTTTCACATGCCTCTTGACTATCTGCATGTCCTCTTTGGAAAAAAGTCTATTCAGGTTTTCTGCCCATCTTTTTAAAATCGTGTTGTTGGTTTGATGTTGAGTTGTATGAGCTGTGTATATATTTTGGATATTTACCCCTTATCAGTCAAATCATTTACAAATATTTTCTCCCGTTCAGTAGGTTGTCTTTCCATTTTGTGGTGTTTTCTTTTGCTGTGCAAAATCTTCATGTTTAATTAGGTCCTGTGTGTTTATTTTTGTTTTTGTTTCCTTTGCTTTAGGAGACAGATCCCAAAAAATGTTGCTATGGTTTACATCAAAGAATGTTCAGCCTATGTTTTCCTCTAGTTTTATGGTTTCCAGTCTTACCTTTAGGTCTTTAGTCCATCTTGAGTTTATTTTTGTGTATGGTGTTAACCAGATGGCCCAGGCATGTTTTCAAGAGCAGCAGTTCTCTGCGGTCAGGGCCCCCACGTTGGGAAGCACCACACAGTGAAGATGTCAGGAAAGCACGTGGTGGGTTGGAGGGGCGGGATGGCTTCTTGGTCCAACCAGGACTCATACTGGTCATGAAGGAAGGTGGGATATCACAGTTCGGTGCAGTGAAAGATGGGGTGCAGTGTTGCAGACAAGGGCCATGGTTTGGACAGAGGCAGAGTGACTGGAAAGTCAATTTCGGAAAGAAAAGGTCCAGGCTCCCTGGGAAGACCAGAGCTGGGGTCCCCTGCCCAGCAATTAGATCTTGTCTAAGCTTCACACCTCTCTGAGCCTCAGCTTTCCTGTCTGCGTCATGGGTATAGAGCTGATAGTCCTCAGGGTAAGTGAGATACAGAAGCAAAAGTGCTGGTGCTGCTAAGTCTCTTCAGTTGTGTCCGACTCTGTGCGACCCGGTAGACGGCAGCCCACCAGGCTCCCCCATCCTTGGGATTCTCTAGGCGAAAACACTGGAGTGGGTTGCCATTTCCTTCTCCAATGCATGAAAAGTGAAAGGGAAGTTGCTCAGTCGTGCCCGGCTCTTCACGACCCCATGGACTGCAGCCCACCAGGCTCCTCCATTCATGGGATTTTCCAGACAAGAGCACTGGAGTGGGGTGCCATCGCCTTCTCCGGAAAAGTGAGCTAGACAGAGTCTTATTGATGGTACTGCTCATTGAATCTGTTGTATTTTTCCTTACTTGTTGTATTTCGGAAAACTTGTTCAAAGAGAGGGAAGGCCCTCTTTGCCACAAAGTTAAGAAGTATCACTCTTTCAAAGATGCATTGTCACAGCCTTACCAGAGAGGGGAGAAGGGGGTAAAACCAAAGTGCTCCAGAGCTGGTAAGATGGGAGCTGGTGTGGGTCTTGGGAGGCTGCCACTCTGTCTGCTTTTGTGTCTTGAGTTAAAACATGGGTTCACAGATGAAGCCCCTGTACAGAGCCCCTTCCGATGAGTTCCTCACGGACTTCTCCAGCCTCTCTGGTCTGTGTGCCCCCTGCGGCTCCGTACCCCTTTTGGATGAGGCCTGGGGAGGGGTCATGTCTTTCAGCCCCTTGTCCCTTACTGGGGGCACGCTGATCAGTAAAGCGGGCGCAGTCTGGCTATGGCCTCCGGTCTGTCTCAGCAGGCCTGCTGCGACCCCAGCAGGCCTCCCCTCTCGGCCTTTCTGTCTCTTTTCAGAAGAGACATGGACTCCTCCCGCCCATGGCACCCCTGCGCTCTGCACGCTGCTTCGCGCAGCCCCCTGGGTCCCCCCACCTTGGTCCTGTGTCTCCTCAGCCCTGTGCGTGCATGGTGGTGAGGCACAGGTCCGTCTTGTAACTGTCAGCTTAATCGTCAGTGTTTTTTTTACTAAACTTTAGTAAGAGCTGACTCTTTAAAGAGGTGAGGAACTGCAGCCATGAGATTAAAAGACACTTGCTGCTTGGAAGAAAAGCTGTGACCAACCATATTAAAAAGCAGAGACATTACTTTGCCAACAAAAGTCCATCTAGTAAAAGCTATGGCTTTTCCAGTGGTCATGTTTGGATGTGAGAGTTGGACTATAAAGAAAGCTGAGCACCAAAGATTGATGCTTTTGAACTGCGGTGTTAGAGAAGACTCTTGAGAGTCCCTTGGACTGCAAGGAGATTCAACCAGTCCATCCTAAAGGAGATCAGTCCTGAATATTCATTGGAAGAACTGATGCCGAAGCTGAAACTCGAAAACTTTGGCCACCTGATGCAAAGAACTGACCCATTTGAAAGGACCCTGATGCTGGGCAAGATTGAAGGCAGGAGGAAAAGGGGATGACAGAGGATGAGATGGTTGGATGGCATCACCGACTCAATGGACGTGAGTTTGGGTGAACTCCAGGAGTTGGTGATGGACAGGGAGGCCTGGCGTGCTGCGTCCATGGGGTCACAAAGGATCAGACACGACTGAAGGACTGAATGAATGAGAGGTGAACTTTGGGGTCGGATAGGGATTATGCTGAGCATTTATGTTTGTTTTTTTAAACAGACTCTCCCCAGTATTGGATACTTTTTATAATTTTTAAAAACTAAAATAACCATCATTTACTCTTACAGAAGTAGTATATATTCATGGTAGAAATACCTTTCTGCATTTTTGAAATGCAAATATGTGTGTGTGTAAGAGCGTACTGTATGTTTTAAAATCTGTGGTAAAATGTACATAACAAAAATTTACCATCTTAACCATATTTCAGTGTGCAGTTCAGTGGTTAGTACAGTCACACTCTTGTGCGCTCATCTCCACCATCCACCTCCAGAGCTCTTCCAACCCCCAAACCGAAACTGTCCCGTTTAAACACTTAACTTCCCCATCTGCCTCCCCAGCCCCGGCAGCCACCATCTACTTCCTCTCTGTGAATCTGACTGTTCTGAGCACCTCGTGGAAGTGGAATTCTGTGGTGCTTGTCTCATCTCTTAGCATAACACCCTCAAAGGCCTTCCATGTGTAGCGACTGTCAGCTTTCCTTCCTTGTGTGCGCAGACCACACGTGTTTTTATCTGTCCGTCCCTGGGTGAACACTTGGGTCGTTTTCACCTTTTGTCTGTTGTGAATGTGGGGTGTACAAATACTTGAGTTCTTGTTTCCACTTTGTCTGTGTATACACCCAGGAGTGGAGTTGCTGAGTCATAGGGCACTTCTATTTTTGATTTTCTGAGGAATCACTGTACTGTTTAACATAGTGACGTCTGCACCATTTTACTGTGTATTCTGTTTTGTAATATGCTTTTTTCAGTTAACACCCTTCAGTTTTCCATGTCAATAAATTATCTGACATGTAGTCTGTGCGCGTCTGTACCCAGATTTCCTCATTTGTCCCTCAGGTTTTCCCCAAGCACTTTATTAAATGTACTCACTGTTGTGTTCTGCTTTGTTGCTGTTTAGTCACTAAGGCGTGTCTGGGCTTCTGCGAGCACGTGGACTGCAGCCCACCAGGCTGCTGTGTCCATGGAATCTCCCGGGCAGGTAGACTGGAGCAGGTTACCATTGCCTTCTCTGGGGCCACAGTTGTTTTTTGGAGCTGCTTTGTCCAAACCAGAATATAATCCAGGGCCCAATATTGCACTGGTTATTGCATGCCTTATATTCTGTCTACTAAGCTAGTGCAATCTACTCCTTTTTAAATTTTCTTCTTTTGACAGCTTTATTGAAGTACAGTTTTCATGCCATTCATAGGGACTGTGTCTGTATGTAGCCTGTCAAAGCTGTACAGTAGTCTGTATCAGGACCATCCTGTCCCTATAGACGTGCCCCTTGTAACACTGTGTGTAAATGAACTCACGCGCCGTGCGGTCTTCTGTGTCTGCCTTATTCCACCTGCTCTGATGTGTCCGCCCTTCACCTTGTAGCACGCGTCGTCGTTTGTTGCTTTTTGTTGCCAGATAGTACCCCGCTGTGTGGATGTTTCACAGTTTGTTTATCCCTTCACCACTTGATGGAATTGTCAGAGTTCTCACTCTATTATGAATGACCTTGCTGTGAATGTTCCTGTCCAGCTATTTGTTTGAACATGCTTTCATCTTTCTTGGGTTGACAGGGTTGACACCTAGGAATGGAATCGCTGAGTCCTGTGGTAAATTTATGTTTAAGTTTTAAGAAACTGCCAAACTGTTTTCCAAACCAAGGCCCTCTCCCCTTACTCTTTTCCCATGACACTCACTTGCTTGGTAAAGAGACCTACCCCACATGCTGCCTCTTCTTATGTATTTATCTGGTTGCTTCATCATGAAGTCTTTTAGTTTATTCCCAATCCTCCTGAATTTCCTATAAACTCAAAGATCAGCAGTTCGGGGTTTTCTTGAATTTTTTATTTTGTATTTTGGTACAACCAATTAACAATGTTGTAACAGTTTCAGGTGAAAGGGAAGGGACTCATGGAATGGATACATATGTATCCATTCTCCCCCAGTTCGTTCAGTCGCTCAGTCGCGTCCCACTCTTTGCGACCCCATGAATCGCAGCACGCCAGGCCTCCCTGTCCATCACCAACCCCCGGAGGTCACTCAGACTCACGTCCATCGAGTCAGTGATGCCATCCAGCCATCTCATCCTCTGTCGTCCCCTTCTCCTCCTGCCCCCAGTCCCTCCCAGCATCAGAGTCTTTTCCAATGAGTCAGTTCTTGGCATGAGGTGGCCACAGCACTGCAGTTTCAGCTTTAGCCTCAGTCCTTCCGGAGGACACCCAGGGCTGATCTCCTTCAGAGTGGACTGGGTGGGTCTCAGCCCCCTCCCACCCAGGCTGTCACAGCCCTGAAGCGTCCCCGCATGCTGTGCACTAGGCCCTGGTTGGTCATCCGTTTAAGACACAGCAGCGTGTGCATGGCCTTCCCAAACCCCCTAACTGTTCCTTCCCCTCAGCAACCATAAGCTCATTTTCTAAGTCTGTGAGTTTCTATTTTGTAAGTTCATTTGTATAATTTGTTTTTAGATTCCACATATAAGGGCTGTCACATGGTATTTCTCCTCCTCTGTCTGACTGACTTCACTCAGTAGGATACTCTCTGGGTCCATCCATGGTTGCTGTAAATTATGTCATTTCATGCTTGTTTAATGGCTGAGTCATATCCCTAGTGTTGTATGTGCCGTGTTTTTTTTAATGCATTCTCCTGTCGATGGACATTCAGGTTGCTCCCGTCTTGGCGGCTGTAAACAGTGCTGCAGTCAACACTGGGGCGCTCATGTCCTTTTGGATCATGTTTTTATCCGTCTACACGCCCAGGAGTGGGATTGCAGGGTCATATGGTAGTTCTATTTTTAGATTTTTAAGGAACCTTTGTGCTGTTCTCTGTAATGGCTGTACCAGTCTACATTCCCACCAACAGGGTAGGAGGGTTCCGTTCTCTTCATACCCTCTCCAGCATTTATTGTTCGTGGATTTTTTTTTATGATAGCCATTCTGGCGGATGTGAGGTCTCATTGTAGTTTTCACTTGCATTTCTTGAATGATTAGTGATACTGAACATCTTTTTGTGTGCCTGTTGGCCATCTGTGTGTCTTTGGAGAAATGTCTATTTAGGTCTTCTTCCCATTTTTTGAGTGAGTTGATTGTTTTGATACTCTTAAGCATTATGGGCTGTTTGTATATATTCTCATCATGACTAATCCCTTATCTGTCACATCATTTGCAAATATTTCTCCCAATCTGTGAGTTGTCTTTGCGTTTTGTTTATAGTTTCCTTTGCTGTGCCAAAGCTTTTGAGTTTGAGTTGGTCGCGTTTGTTTATTTTTGTTTTTATTTCTATTATTCTGGCAGATGGATCAGAAAAAGATGTTGCTGTGATTTATTGCGGAGTATTCTGCCCATGTTTTCCTCTAGGAGTTTTATAGTATCCAGTCTCATTTAGGTCTTTAATCCTGTTGGAGCTTATTATTGTATATGGAGTTCACGAATGATCTGTTGTCATTTTTATGCGTGTGATTGTCCAGTTTTCCCAGCACCATTTGTTGAAGAGACTGTCTTTCCAGCATTGTGTAGTCTTACTCCTTTGTCATAGATCGGTTGACCGTAGGTGCACGGGCTGCTTTCCGGGTGTCCTGTCCTGGTCCGTTGATGTGTGTTTCTCGTTTTGTACCACTGCCATACCGTTTTGATTACTGTAGCTTTGTAGTATAGTCTGAAGTCCGGGCACCTGATTCCTCCAGCTCTGTTTTTCTTTCTCAAGATTGCTTTGACTATTTGGGGTCTTTTGTGTCTACATATAGATTTTGAGATTTTTGTTCTATTTCTGTGAAAAATGCCATTGGAAATTTGATAGGGATTGCATTGAATCTGTAGATTGCCTTTGGTAGTATAGTCATTTTGACAATATTCATTCTTCCAGTCTACAAACAGGGTGTATCTTTCCATCTGTTTCTGTCTTCCTCCAGTCTTTGGAGTACTGCTTTTGTCTCCCTAGGCATTTTGTTCTTTGATGTATAGATCTGCAGTTTTGTTGGATTCAGGTTTAATGTTTTTGGCTAGCACACGTGGCAATTGTGTTGTATACTTCACTCACATTGGGTAACATCTGCAGACATAATGTTTTTTGTTTTTTTATGTGTATACTGGGTCCAACATCGTTTGTTGTAATTACCTTGACACCTTTATCAAAAGTCAGTCACTGTACACGTGCGATTCTATTTATAGGCTTTTTTAAAAGAGCCTCCCTCTGCTTCCTTGAACTGCAGTTTCTGTCTCTTCATCTCAGCAAAACCGCGGGGCTCTGCTTGGGGTGGCCCTCCCTGCTCCGGGCGCAGACGTGCCTCGCAGCAGGAAGCCGGGCGGGCTAGGAGCCTTTGTTTGCCTTCAAGGCCAGTCTGGTGCTGCCTTTTGTCCATGTGTGAAAGCAGTTGCTTGATATGTTTTGTTCTGTTTCCTAGTTTTTCACGGTGGAAGGACAAGTTCCATGCTCCTCCTTGCTGAGAGCAAAAACCTCTTTTCTCTTCTTGTGCTTCAGTGTGGATCGTCTCCGCGTGTCTGCAGGTTTTCTGAGGTTTTCTCAGGCAGTGCTATTTTGCTGTCGTGGTGTGACTGTCATTGCATATGTTGTAGCTTTCCTTTGGTTCATATATTGTGGAAGTTCCATTTGGTTCTTTGTTATACTGTCCATTTCTCATGTTATTTTTGTGTTTCCCTTAAAACCTCCAGCATATTGAACATAACCTGTAATGGCTGTAATTAAATCCTTGTCTCCTGAGGCTGTCGCCGGCCATTCCTGTTACTGACGGACTGTTCTCCTGGTGGGGGTCACACGTTCCTGCTTTTTGGCATATCCAGTACTTTCCGATTGATGCCAGATGCTGTGCTGTTGAGCATTTAGGTTTTATTCTCCTCCCTCACAGAATGTTAGTTTGTTTTAACTGCCAGTAAGTTATTTGCTATCATCTAGCTCGTTTTGAAGCTTTTCTCTCTTTTTCTAAACATTACTGGGGCAGATCTAAAATCTCTTTATTTGAGAACGTGTTTGCCCTTAATGCCAAAGCACATCCCATTCCAGTTTGCTCTTGAGTCTTCAGTGAGGCCTCTCTGCTCTGGCTGGACAGAGCCTCCCTGTGGCTCCTTCAGGGCCGGAACTGGACGACTTAGTGGGCGTTCTTATTTGTGACTGTCTTGGTGCTACGCTGTTCTGCTTGGTCCTTACCACAGTTTAGTAGGGCAGGTAGTGTGAGTTTTGTTTTATAGGTGAAGGTAGCAAGGCCCACCAGAGCTGGTTTTGTGACGTGCTGATAGCTGACACCGCTGGGGCTTGAGCCCAGATCTCCGGCTTCTGTACAAGCAGACCTTAAACTCCGTGAGAACAGAGCGGGTCTTCAGCGTGTGCTTTCTCAGTTAGGAGGCTCACATTTTACGCGGGTAACATTTCTTAAATCGAGAGGATGTATTGTAAGATAGAAATATGTGGAGTCATTTTTCTTCTCGAAACGCTGCCACGGAAATAGCTGTGGTGTGTCTAAAATCACCATGTCTTTGAGTCAAGGACACACGGGTATCTCCAGTGCCCACTTAACACATAGTGTATGGAGAGTGCGTGTTTGTGTACTTGGTTCAAGAATACGGTGATTTAGAAAGTGAAGTGTGCTTCTAAAAGCCCTGTGCCTCTGCTTTCTCTCCAGGTATTTTATGCACGGTGTGTGTCGGGAAGGAAGCCAGTGCCTGTTCTCACACGACTTGGCGAACAGCAAGCCATCCACCGTCTGCAAATACTACCAGAAGGGCTGCTGCGCCTACGGGGCTCGTTGCAGGCAAGAGCTGCGCCTGTGCCGGCTGCTGCCCTGAGCTGGCTGCTCATGGGGCTTTAAATCCTTCATCTGGACCTTGGATCTTGATGAGGGGAGAACTTCAAAAGGAGTGTACAAAAATAATTTGGAAACCTCAAACTTAGTGCCCTAAAAACAATTTTAATTTTCCAAAGTCACTTTCAGGCCCGTTTTTATGAGTCTGTAACTATAAATTTGCATTCACAATATACCCAAGATTTTATATCTTGCCTTTTTTTAATAACATGTCATAAGCTTTTCCCAGTGCTGCCACTCTTCCATACTAGCTGTAGTTTTATAACCTTCCATAGTGTTGGTGCACCATCATTTAACTCTTGCTGTGTTAGCTCCTTTTAGAGACGTAAGTGGCTTCCAGCCTTTTGTGTGAGCGCCCATGCAGCAAACATTTGTGCACGTAGAGTCTTCATTTGAAACCGCCGTCCGTAGGTGCCTTTTCCCTGTGCACGCATAGAGCAGCTACTCTGCCTCCTGGACCGGGGGCACCCTCTGTCCCTCCCTGTGTTCCCTGGATGCGGGCACTTGGCCTGCCCTGCTCTGCTCCCGCCAGCGGGCGCCCCTAGGAGTCCAGGGAACAGCCAGCGTATCCTGGCGGGTCGGGCTCCTTGTGGTCTGGGCAGCACGTCCATCCCACTTGAGTTCCGCGAGGGCACTCAGTGGAAGCAGTAGACAGCAGTTACCACCCCCTCTGAATTGCCAGGCAGTTCTTACCAGTTGGTAAGAGTTTTATCGATTAAAGTACAGGAGACTGTCTCCCTGTCTGTGTGCACAGACGGAGCAGAAGGGGAGCCGCTGCGGCCCGGGGCGGGCGAGGCATGTGCGTGTGGGGGTCCTGATGCCTCTGCGTGTGTCTTGCTCAGGTATGATCACACGAGGCCCTCTGCTGCGACTGGTGGGGCCATGGGCACCGTGCCCCACGGGGTGCCCTCCCCGGGTTTCCACAGCCCTCGCCCTGCTTCTGAGCTCACCACATCAATTGTGAAAACTAACTTACACGAGCCTGGGAAGCGTGAGAAGAGGACGTTGGTACTGAGAGACCGAAGTGAGTGGGCGCGGCCCTGTCTCCCCTTTGAACAGCACCCTCGCGTTGTAGGCTTCCCTGTCGGGGCCCCTCAGCACCTACCCAGAGCCCCCTGAGAACAGCCTCCTCTGCTGCAGGGCGCTCGGGCCACACGTCTGGCCTCATGCCCGAGGTGGGGCAGGGCTGCTGCTGGCACCGTGTGGGGTGCCGGCCCCAAGCTGAGAGGCGGCAGGCTGCTCACCGCAGAGCTCCGCATTTTAATGAAGCATGTGTTTCGCTGTTTCCCTTCTCCATCGGTTCACAATGTTAGTCCTCACGCTGAGCCAGTTGCACTTTCAGAAACAGAACAGCCCGTAGCGGTTTGGGGAGTGGTCTGTGCCCTGGAACAGGGTCTGCCTGGGTCGGAGACTACAAACTGTAGTTGTTTTTATTGGCTGGTTCTCACCAGGTGAAGGAGTTTCTACTTCTGGAAATGGTTCAGCATAAGATAGGCAGATACCCTACTAAGCAAACAACAGGCCCGTCCCATAGATGCGCCCTCTGAGGAGGTTAGGAGCATGTGCCAGGGCGGCGGCAGCTCCTGGCTGAGAGGTGGATGGGTGGTGGCTGAAGGGCCCCAAACCTGCCCCGGATCTTTCGTCTCCTCACCGTAAAGTGACGGGTGAAAAGGACGTCTCTGTAATCCTGTTGACATCATTCTGGACTCCATTTGACTTTTTATCTTTTTGCAGGTGTCACTGGTCCGTGTGTTGGCACTTCCACACTTGCCGTTTTTAAAAAGCACCTTCCGCACTCTTTTGTATAAACGTATCACCGTCTGCTTTGCTCTTTGCCTGTGTTGCCAATTACGGCTTTTTGGTTTTTATTACAATTCTAAGTAATACCACTGAGCATTTTTTCCCCTCCGGCCTTTGTTTTTTTCCCTACGTTCCCAAGGGTGAAACTCCCAAAGTCAGGGTTAATTTGTCAGGTTTTGACTGATGGCTTCCCAGAAGGGTTGGGCCGGTGTTCACGAGTCTGTGCTGTGCATTTTCCCTTCAGATCTCTCTGGCATGGCTGAAGACAGGACCTGCCCCGGTGTGGGGAGTAGCCCCGGGGGCTGCAGCGACCCGCAGAGCGGCGCCGAACTGAGACCGCACTCCTACCTGGACGCCATCCGGAGCGGCCTGGATGAGCTGGAGGCCAGCAGCTCATACGGCGGCGGGCAGCAGCTGTGCCCCTACGCGGCCGCCGGGGAGTGCCGCTTTGGGGACGCGTGCGTCTACCTGCACGGGGATGTGTGCGAGATCTGTAGGTTACACGTCCTGCACCCCTTCGACCCTGAGCAGAGGAAAGCGCACGAGAAGGTACAGTGCCCAGCTTTATGTGAACGCGTCTGAAGAAGCGGGGGGCGCACTAGGTGACAAAATCTTCGGTAGCTCTGTCCGCGTCTTTCTGCCAGTAATACCTGCATCCTGGGCCTGGCCAGCCAGGCCGGCCCCCGAGAATGTGAGGAGCCCACTGCCGGGAGGGACCGTGCAGGGCCGGAGGCTCCAGCGTCCTCTGGAGGCCTCTGCTCAGCACAGGCTGTGGCGGTGGACTGCACCCTCCGCCGCTCCAGGGGGTGTGGAGGTGAACACCGATTAGAGCTGCCCTCCCAAGGATGCAGTGCCCGGTGTGCGCCCACTGTGCCAGGGCCTAGGTCTGCATATCCTTCACGTTGACTCCGGTGCTTGGTACGTGGTGCTGCACCGGGACGTGTTCACCTGCTTCCAGAGTGGAGGGGTGCGTCTGGTGACTGCTGCTCCTGGGAGGAAGTGATGCTGACGACCTCCGACTCTGGCCTGTCAGCCCGCTGTTTTAGGTTAAGAATTGTTCCCCGTGTCTGGGGTTGGTGGGGGAAGGGCAGTGCCCAAGGGGCCAGGACACCAGGGTCCCAGTCCTGGCAACCTCTGTGACCCCACGGCGGCCCTGCAGCCTTCTCGGGCCTCTGATCTCAGGTTTAAATCAGAGGCGACCCAGGAGCAGTGCTGGAGGGCAGAGAGCCGAGCCAGTGGTGGCCTGAGAGCGCGCTGCGTCCCGCACGCGGGCCCCGCCTGACAGCCTCGGTCCCCGGCCCGAGCTGGCCATGTGGGCCCAGCTGCTCCCAGACCTCAGTCTCTGCCCTCCGTGCGTCAGGTCTGCATGTCAGCGTTTGAGCACGAGATGGAGAAGGCCTTCGCCCTCCAGGCGAGCCAGGACAAGGTGTGCAGCATCTGCATGGAGGTGGTCCTGGAGAAGGCGTCGGCCTCGGAGCGCAGGTTCGGGATCCTGTCCAGCTGCAGCCACACGTACTGCCTGTCCTGCATCCGCCAGTGGCGCTGCGCCAAGCAGTTCGAGAACCCCATCATCAAGTAAGTACGGCTGGGGTCTGAGCCGTAGGCGCCGGGAGGAGGTTCGACCCGGGACCTTCTTCCGTCCGCTCTGAAGCCTTCCCTCGTCTTCCAGGCCGCATGGCCTTGAGCAGGTCGCAGATTCCCCCGAGCCCAGATGCCTTCTCCTTTTAAATGTGGGTGTCAGTTTCTGCAGGCATCTGTGGTGTCGGGGGGACCGCAGCAGGCACCCCTGTGCGAGAAGGCCCCCTGGACTTGGTGCTCGCGTAACTGGTGGCCCGCCCTTAGGACAGTGGCCTGTTGTTATTTTCAGCTGTCAAATAGGGGCCACTTGGGGCCTAAAGGAAGTAGCGCAGGCAGCACACGTCACGTGGCATCTGACACTGGAGTGTCCTCCGAGCCGGTGCAGGGCTCTGTCCCAGCTCTGCTGAGCGAGCACTCACATGGGAACACGGGGGTCTGCAGCCTCTCAGCGGGAGGGAGCAGAGCTCGCCCACAGGGAGAAGCCACCACGTGTTGGGCAGTGCGAGACTTCCCACTCGTCACGTCTCATTCTCTCAGTGACCCCGTGATCATCACCCTCGCTTTGTGTAGGGAAACTCACGTGGTGACTCGTGGTGAGGTCAGGTGACTGGCCTAAAGCCACACATTTGTGTGGTGAGATAACAGCTTTATTGAGATAAAATACACAGTTCAGAGGACTTTTATTATATTCAGAATAGTGCAGCTGTCAGTATAGTCTAATTTTAGAATGTTTTCATCATCTTGAAAAAACTCTGCTCTGAGTCACTCCTGTCCCCTCCTCCCAGCCCCTGGCCACTGCTTTGCTGCTGTGGAGTTGCTCAGGCGTGTCCGGCTCTCTGCGACCCCGTGACTGCAGCACGCCAGGCCCCCGGCCTTCACCATCTCACAGAGCTTGGTCGGACTCATGTCCTCCGAGTTGGTGATGCCATCCAACCATCTCGTCTTCTGTCGTCCCCTTCTCCTGCCTTCAGTCTTTCCCAGCATCAGGGTCTTTTCCAATGAGTCCATTCATCAGATGGTCAAAGTATTGGAGCATCAGCTTCAGCATCAGTCCTTCCAGTGAATATTCAAGGTTGATTTCAGTCAGTAAATGAGTGTTTCTCTGAATTTGCCTGTTGTGGACGCGTCAAGTGGGATCCTACAATAAGCAGGCCTTTCTGCGTCTCAGCTCCACGTGTTTGCAGAGTTGACCTGTGCTGTAGCAGAGTCAGCCCACTGCCCGCGTGTACTGACCGAGTGATGCCCTGTTCTGTGCCCAGGCCGCGCTTTGTGTATGTGTGAACTAGTTGACGAGCGTCCGGGTTGTTTTCGTTTTTGGCTGTTAGTGCTAGTGTGCTCGTGAATATTTGTGTATCTGTTTGCCTGCCTGTTTTCACTACTTCCGGGTGTACACTTGGGAGTGCAGTTGCTGAGCCTATGGAGACTGTGTTTAGCACTCTGAGAACCTGCCAGACTGCTGTCCAGAGTGGCTGAGCCAGGGACGTCCCTGGTGGTCCCGTGGTGAACAGCCCACTTAGTGATGCAAGGGACGTGGGTGCCGTCCCACGTCAGGGGGCTGAGATCCCGCGTGCCTCGGAGCAGCCACGCCGGCGCCCCACGGCTCCCGGCCCCGTGCGCCCCTGGGCTCCGTGCGCTGCAGCTGAGACCAACACAGCCAGATAAAGAAACCCTGAAGCCCAGTCTGTTAAAACATGGGTGAACCATTCTACATCCCCAGGGCTTCCCTGAGAGCTCAGTTGGTAAAGAATCGCCTGCAGTGCAGGGGACCCCAGTTCAATCCCTGGGTCAGGAAGATCCGCTAGAGAAGAGATAGGTTACCCACCCCAGTGTTCTTGGGCTTCCCTCGTGGTTCAGCTGCTGAAGAATCTGCCTGCAATACGGGAGACCTGGGTTCGATCCCTGGGTTGGGACGATGCTCTGGAGAAGGGAAAGGCTACCCAGTCCAGTATACTGGCCTAGAGAATTCCATGGACTGTGTAGTCACAAAGAGTCGGACACAACTGAGTGACTTTCACTTTCACTTTTCACTTTCAGCGACGTAGGAGGATTCCAGTTTCTCCACATTCTTGCCAACAGTTATTTTGAAATTGTCTTGATTTCTGATGTTAGCCATCCTAGCAAGTGTGAAGTGATTCCTTAGCATGGTTTTAATTTGCATTTCCCCGATAACTAAGGGTATTAAACATCGTTTTCTGTGCTTGTTGGCCATTGTGGAGAAATGCCTACTCAAATTCCTTTCGCCATTTTAAAAATAGGTTGTCTTTTTACTGTTGAACATGTTTTAACTGTAAATTAGGCTTCGAGGATTGTGTTTGTACCTTTTACAATTCAGGGGTGAGAGGCACCGGCTGGTCACACACTTGAGCACAGGGTTTAGTGGGGAGTGGGCGCGGGGTTTGTGGCTGAGTCTCTCCCTTCCTGATCCGCTTCTCGTTGCAGGTCTTGTCCAGAATGCCGTGTGATATCAGAGTTTGTAATTCCAAGTGTGTACTGGGTAGAAGATCAGGACAAAAGAACGAGCTGATTGAAGCTTTCAAACAGGGAATGGGGTAAGTGTCGTGAGCTCGCGGGTGGGCTGGTGCCGGCCCGGCTCGTCCCGTCGCACGGCGTACGGGGCCTCCGCCATGGGGGGCCTCAGGCTGCTTGGTGTCTGCTCTCTCTCGGGCGGCGGGCCAGGCTCTGGGGGCGTGAAGATGAGCGCGGCTAGGGTGAAGTGGGCTTGCCTTTCGGTTCTTAAGCTGAGTGGTATGCCCCTGAAACCCTGCTTGTAATGCTGAGGTGGGCCCATCGTGCCTGATCGTTGATTCAGCAAATGGCAGTGAGGATCTGAATGACAGACTCTTGCTAGTTGCTGGGGATACAGCTTCAAACAGATGACAGACGTCCCAGCCCGCGCACCGTTCACACTCCACTGAGTGAAATAAACAAGCAAGATAAACAGTGTAGACGGCGGGACGAAGGAGAGGAACCACCTGGGGATGGGAACAGGAGGGGAGGGGTCTCGGTGTCCCTGCTGGAGCCTGGAGCACCTCGGTGAAGGACGCAGACGCCTGAGGAGGGGGGGCAGTGGCCGTGTCCCCGTGGCTGAGGAGGCCATCCGAGGGAGGGGCTGGTCCCTGCAGAGAAGGCCTGCAGCCGGAGCACGTCTGCCGTGCTGGCTGAGAGGGGAGGGCGGGCCGCATCGTGTGGGGCTGGGGGCGCCGGGGAGACCCCGCTTTTATTCTGGCTGAGGACTGACGTGACCTGTGACTGAACCACTGCAAATAAAGAGGAGACGGGAAGTGGGGAGACCAGTCGGCCTGTTACAGCAAGCCAGGCGAGACACGGCAGGTGGGGGCCGGGCCGGGAGGCGTGGAGGTTTCTGGAACAGGCCTGGATTCTCCGTCTGTGCGGGAGAACCAGGGTGAATCTGCTGGGGCCCTGCCTGTGGTGAGGGCCGAGAAGCCAGGCCTCACTCTCACCGCAGCGCTGCTCTCTCCGTGCGTGGCTGAGCGTCTGTCTGTGGTGGCCAGTTTCTTCTTTATCAGTTTTCGTCAGATCTCTTGAGGGTTTAGCACTGGGAAAGGGGGCAGCACGGCGCCGGCGCGTGGCTGGCCGCTGAGGGACGTGAGAGGAGCCCGACAGTTGGCCCTGCCCGCGCTCGTGCGCTGTTTGTGTGGTGGTTTGGCCTGGACGGAAGGGCTGGCTGTGCTTCCTGCGGGCTGTGTCGCGAGGATGGAGTCTAAACCGTGTTGCGGGGGCACTGGTGACAGCAGAACCCTGGGCTTTGTTTCCCGTGGCTGCTGGAACGACCCAGACTGGGTGGCGAAAAACAACGGACGCTGGCGCCCCCACGGTCTGCAGGCTGGGAGCCCAAAACCAGGTGTGGGCAGGCATGGCTCCCCGGGGGCTCCAGGCCCTTCCCAGCTTCGGGGGGCAGCACCCCTCTGCCTCTGCCTTCTCCCCTGCTTCTCTCCCTTCTGGCTCCTGTAAGGCTCTCCTGTGAGACCCTCCCATTAACGCAGGATGAGCCCCTCTCGAGATCTCTCGCTGCGTCAGCAGACATGGTTTCTCCAGAGGAGGTCCCAGTCCCAGGAACCAGGGGCTCAGATGTGCCCACGGTGCGTCTCACTGTACGGGGTTCCTCAGCCTGTTTCAGATGCTGTAACAAAATGGCACAGACCGGGGGACTTAAAAACAACAGGCGTGTTTACTGTGGCCGTTCTGGAGGCCGGGAGGTCCGAGAGCAGCGTGCAGCCCACACCCCTTACTGCATCTTCACGTGCTGGGAGGGTGAAGGAGCTCGCGGGGCCCCCTGCAGGAGCGCTGCTCCCCTTCCTGAGGGCCCACCTCCTGTCTGCTGACCCCGTCCCGCTGGGCCTGAGGGGTGCAGGGAGCTCACATACACTCAGACTGTGACCCATGATGCTGAAACGCACACATACCAAAGCCACCAGAGCAGGCCTGCCTGCTGAAGCGCTGATCTCCTCCTCTGCTGAAGGACACCACTACTGTTTACCACGGAGAGCTATTTTGAATATTTTTTTTAGAATTCCATTTTAACTGACATCTTTTAGCTTCTCTTTTTTCTTAACTATTTTTTTTCCCTTGGGATTACAATGTATTCCTCATTTTTCAGGCAGTTAATACTCCTGTTGCCATACATGAAATGCAGTTACCTCCCTATTAGCATCTTTGTGGGACAGATGTGATACATATGCATTATATTTACATACATAAGGCTAACGGCGGTGGTACAGTTGTGAACTCGGCTTGCCTGAGTGTAATCCACACTGCAGCCAGTTCAGTCACTGAGTCGTCTCCAGCTCTGTGCGACCCCGTGTACTGCAGCACGCAGGCAGGCTTCCGCTGTCACCGCCTGAAGTGTGCTCAAGTTCACGTCCGCTGAGTCGGTGATGCCATCCAACCACCTCATCCTCTGTCGTCCCCTTCTCCTGCCCTCAGCCTTTCCCAGCATCAGGGTCTTTTCCAGTGGGTCAGTTCTTCACATCAGGTGGCCAGATCGCTGAGGGTTCAGCTTTAGCATCAGTCCTTCCCATGAATGTGGAAACAGTGGTCTCCTTTAGGACTGACTGTAGGATCTCTCTGCTGTCCCGGGGACCCTCGAGAGTCTTCTCCAGCACAGTGAGAAAGCACCAGCTCTTTGGCGCTCAGCCTTCTTTATGGTCCAACTCCCACATCCATCCGTGCCTGTCGGAAGAATCACAGCTTTGAGTATACAGACCTTTGTTGGCAAAGTGAGGTCTCTGCTTTTTAATAGGCTGTCTATCTAGGTTTGTTATAGTTTTTCTGTCAAGGAGCAAGTGTCTTTTAATTTCTTGATTACAGTCACAATCTGGAGGGATTTTTGGAGAGAGGAAAATAAAGTCTGTCACAATTTCCATTTTTTTCCCATCTGTTTGCCCTGAGGTAATGGGACTGGAAGCCATGATCTTAGTTTTTTGATGTTGAGTTTTAAGCCAGTTTTTCCACTTTCCTCTTTCTACCCTCATCAGGAGACTCTTCAGTTCCTCTTCACTTTCTGCCATTAGGGTGGTATCATCTGCATAGTATCAAGTTATTGATATTTCTGCCGACACCCTGGGTTCCAGCTTGTGATTCATCCAGGCTGGCATTTTTCACGATGTATTCTGCATGTAAGTTAAAAAAGTAGGGTGACGATATACAGCCTTTACGTTCTTCTTTCCCAGTCTGGAACCAGTCTGTTGTTCAGTGTCCAGTTCTAGCTGTTCCTTTTTGATCTGCACACAGATTTCTCAAAGAGGCAGGTCAAGTGGTCTGGTATTGCCATCTCTTTAAGAATTTTCCACCGTTTGTAGTGATCTCCACAGTAAAAAACTTCAGAGTAGTCAATGAAGCAGAAGTAGATGGTTTTCTGGAATTCTTTTGTTTTTTTTCTACGATCCAGCAGATGTTGGCAATTTGATCTCTGGTTGTTCTGCCTTTCTAAAACCAGCTTGAACATCTGGAAGTTCACAGCTCACATATTGCTGAAGCCTGGCTTGGAGAATTTAGAGCGTTAACTTAGTAGTGTGTGAGGTGAGTGCAATTGTGCGGTAGTTTGAGCATTCGTTGGCGTTGCCTTTCTTTGGGATTGGAATGAGAACTGACCTTTTCCAATCCTGTGGCCACTGCTGAGTTTTCCAAATTTGCTGACATATTGAGTGCAGCACTTTCACAGCATCATCTTTTAGGGTTTGAAATAGCTCAACTGGAATTCCATCACCTCGACTAGCTTTGTTCGTAGTGATGCTTCCTAAGTCCTACCTGACTTTACATTCCAGGATGTTTGGCTCTAGGTGACTTACCCCACCATCATGGTTATCCGGGTCATTAAGACCTTTTTTGTACAGTTCTTCTGTATATTCTTACCCCTTCTTTTTAATATCTTCTGCTTCTATTAGGTCCATACCATCAGTCCTTTATTGAGCTCATCTTTGCATGAAATGGTCCCTTGGTATCTCCAGTTTCCTTGAAGAGCTCTCCAGTCTTTCCCATTCTCTTGTTTTCCTCTGTTTCTTTGCACTGATCACTGAGGAGGGCTTTCTTATCTCTCCTTGCTATTCGTTGAAACTCTGCATTCAGATGGGTATATCTTTCCTTTTCTCCTTTGCCTTTAGCTTCTCTTCTTTTCTCAGCTATTTGTAAGGCCTCCTCAGACAACCATTCTGCCTTGCGTTTCTTTTTCTTGGGGATGGTCTTGATCACTGCCTCCTGTACAATATCACGAACCTACATCCATAGTTCTTCAGGCACTCTTGTCTATCAGGTCTAATCCCTTGAATCCACTTGTCACTTCCACTGTATAATCATAAGGGATTTGACTTAGGTCATACCTGAATGGTCTAGTGGTTTTCCCTACTTTCTTCAATTAAAGTCTGAATTTGGCAATAGGGAGTTCATGATCTGAGCCACAGCCAGCTCCCGGTCTTGTTTTTGCTGACTGTAGAGAGCTTCTCCATCTTTGGCTGCAAGGAGTACAATCGGTCTGATTTCCGTGTTGACCGTGGCGATGTCCGTGTGGAGTCCGCTGTCTCCATGGCGGTTTCCACGGTGCCCGGCAGTGTCCTCAGCCACAGTCGCTGTGTTCTACATTAAACACGTGCTCATCTTCCAGGTGAGGGTCTGTGACCTTCACCAGCTCCCCTTTTTCAGCACTGTGCTCCTGCTACCATGTTTCTGCTCCGTGGCTATTTGTGTAACTCTTGCCCTGAGAACCCCACTGTGTGTGAGGTCCTGCAGTGTCTTCCCTGTCTTACTTCACTTAGCATGATGCCCTCCAGGACAATCCAGGCTGTCACACGTGGCAGGGTTTCCTTGTCTCCTGGAACGGGTCTTCTGGGGTTTCCCTGGTGGGTCAGGGGGTTCCCAGGTGGCACTATTAGTAAAAATCACACCTGCCAATATAGGAAATAC
The DNA here is from genome assembly GCA_935064755.1 of Tragelaphus eurycerus. NCBI lineage: Eukaryota > Metazoa > Chordata > Mammalia > Artiodactyla > Bovidae > Tragelaphus > Tragelaphus eurycerus. The sequence continues at coordinate 74,830,747 of CAKXYN010000001.1, read as the reverse complement.
AAGAGACGCAGGTTCGATCCCTGGGTGGGGAAGATCCCCTGGAGGAGGGCATGGCAACCCACTCCAGTATTCTTGCCTGGAGAATCCCACGGACAGAGGAGCTTGGCAGGCAGGAGTCCTACAATCGAAGATTCTGATATGGCTGAGGCAACTGAGCACGCGTGCACAAAGTGCTGAGTGGTAAAAAACCCGCCTGCCAATGCAGCAAACGCCAGTTCAGTCCAGGGATCTGGAGAAGGAAATGGAAACCCACCCACATCTTCTTGTGTACAGAATTCCACGCACAGAGAAGGCAGGCGGGCACGATGCACGCGGTCATGAAGACTGAAGACGAAACATAGGGACTGGGCTCGAAAACAGGTGGCATTTACATTCCCCAGATCTGTGTGAAGGGCCCGAACGCACCATATTTTAAGTTGTTGATACAGACATTTACACAAGACGGCAGCATTCCTGCATTTTCTGTTCTGGTTGCTGGGGCAGTGAGAAGCTAGAGAAGGTCGGGGTGCAGGGTCCCAGGGGAGAGTGGGGTGTGCCAGAGGACTCAGCCAAGGACTCGCGTCTCCTTCCCGCCTCCCCTTTAGCCTCATGCCCCAGCAGGCAGATCTCAGCCGCTGGAAAACAGCTGGGCTGAGGGTGCTGTCCCGGCAGGGAGGGGCTGGAAGTCCGGCACCAGGACGCTGGCAGACACGGTGCTTTTTGGAGCCCTTGCCGACCAGAGGGCGCACAGACCTTGGGCCTGCCCGGCTTGCTTGAGCCGCCGGCGGGCCCTCCTGGCTCTGCAGTGTGGTCCTTACGGGGCCAGACCGTGCGGGGCCCAGCACTGCTGTGTGCAGTCTCACCCTGCCCAGCTCCTGCAGCTCCCTGGAGGTCCAGCGTTGGGACCCAGGACTGCCCAGGCCTCAGGGCTGGGGCGCGGCCCAGGGGCCAGAGGCCTCAGGGGAGCGCCGTTGGCCGTGCTGTGCCTTTGGTTTGCATTCTCCTTTGCAGTAGGCTCTCTCTTCTGTGCTGTTTCTCCTGGGCATCCAGCCACCTGATTCTCTTCTTATACATACACGTATATGTTTGTATATATGTACATACATATATATTTTTGTTTCACTTTGTGCCTTAGTTTATTAGAGTGGGGTCTGGACTCGTCTGTGCTGAGCACCAGGCCTCTCTGGCCGTCTGCTCTGCACGCGTGTGCTTCTGCCAATCAGATCCAAGCACCAGGCCTCTCTGGGCCGTCTGCTCTGCACGCGTGTGCTCATGCCAGTCAGCTCCCCCCCATCTGACCGCCAGCATCTTGTTTTCTTGGGCAGCCGTCAGGCTGTGTTGTGGGCCTGCCGGTCGGTTTTTGGTTTTGACGTGGGTTCAGTTGTCTGGTGTGGTAGATTCCACCCACAGCTAATAGCATATACATTTTTCGGAACTCCTACATCTAAGATCTTTACTCTGTATGCCAAGTCTGAGGCTATCCAGGTTGTTGGCATCACTTCACTCTTTCTCTGTGGCTGAGTAGTAACTAGTCCATTCTGTAAAGTACCCCGCCTTCCGAACCTCATCTGTTGGTGGGTGTCTTGTGATGTGTCTGTTGCTGGTGACAGAGCACTGAAGGCGGGGGCCTGGCGCGTTTGGAATCGTGACGTGCCTTCGCCTGTAGGCCCAGATTTGTCATGGCCAGATCACCTGGTGTGTGTATATTTAGCTCTTTTAGAAAACTCTGGCCCCTTGTCCATGGGGCCTCCTACAAACATACCTTCCCAGAGACAGCCCAGAAGGAGTCCGTTTGCTCTCTGCCCTGTGCTAGGTGCTGTTTGTAGAGATTTGAGGATGGCCACTGTCCGTGAGGAGGTGATAGACACCTCATTGTGATGTTTATTTAGCCCTATCTAATAATCAGTGAGGTGGCATCCTTTCCACGTGCTTGAAAAGGGGTGGGGGGGGGACTGTTCTTAAATGAATGTCTTGAATTTGCTTCTTGAGAGGCAGTTCTGTTTTCAGCTGTTCTTGATGACCTATCCCAGACATTGCTGTGTGGCAGGTGTCACTCTTGGCCCCTCTGGCCTTGTGACTTACAAGGGCCCATTCACTTTTTCGCTTTCATGCATTGGAGAAGGAAATGGCAACCCATTCCAGTTTTCTTGCCTGGAGAATCCCAGGGGCAGGAGAGCCTGGTGGGCTGACGTCTATGGGGTCACGCAGAGTCGGACACAACTGAAGTGACTTAGCAGTAGCAGCATGAGCAGGGATATTGAGGTGCTGTGACAGGAAACGTCCACAAGGTGGCAGCACGCCTGCATTTTGGGTGGCTGGTGGGAGCTGTGCCAGAGGAAAGCATGAGGGCTGGTGTCTCGTTCCTGCTTACCCCTCACCGTTCACAAAACTGGGGTGTGTGCACTAGGTCTTTCTGGGGATCTGTGTGTGCTAGTGTATCTGTGTATATTATCTAGTGCACGCTAATCTGTCGTGACAGGGATGGGTCACTCTGGAAAGAGGAAGGAAATCCACCACCAGGAACCCTTGCCAATCAGCGGACTTTTCAGAACTCCTTACAGCCCACAGGGTGCTCTGAAATTTGGGTTCACTCGGCTCGCTTGAGCTGTAGGCATGGCCCTCCTGGGTCTGTGGTCTGACCTCATCCTGAATGACCGAGGGTGTTGAAGAATTAGTAGAAGGTGACTCAGGACTGTCTGTGTTCTGTTTCGCTCTAGGTCCCTAGGATATTTTTCTCCAGGACCTAATGGGAGTCCTGTGTGGGAAAGTTAATGTCCTTGAGGTGTTTCTTGAGACATCTTTATTGAAATACATCAGTTGGTTACATTCAAGCTACCAGCTTTATGATAATCACTGAACTATCTTTACATCAGCAGTCTATAAGACTTGCTTCTTTGAAGCATCACTGTATTTTATACAGTGTTTTCTTCTCAAAACTTTTCCCTGTCTTTTCCATCTTTCTTTCTCAATATGTTAAATATTGGTCTTCCCTTGTACCTCAGTTGGTATACAATCTGCCAGCAATGCAGGAGACCCGGGTTCTGTCCCTGGGTCAGGAAGATCCCCTGGAGAAGAAAATGGCAACCCATGCCAATATTCTTGCCTGGAGAATCCCTGGACAGAGGAGCCTGGCAGGCTACAGTCCATGGGGTTGCAAGAGTAAAGACGCAATTTAGCAACTAAACTAACCAACCAGCACATACTTTAGGATCTTATTGCTGCTGCTAAGTCGCTTCAGTCGTGTCAACTCTGTGCAACCCCATAGACGGCAGCCCACCAGGCTCCCCTGTCCCTGGGATTCTCCAGGCAAGAACACTGGAGTGGGTTGCCATTTCCTTCTCCAATGCATGAAAGTGAAAAGTGAAAGTGAAGTCGCTCAGTCGTGTCCGACTCTTAGCGACCCCATGGACTGCAGCCCACCAGGCCCCTCCATCCATGGGATTCTCCAGGCAAGAGTACTGGAGTGGGGTGCCATTGCCTTCTCCGGTAGGATCTTACTAGCATTATTTTAATCAACTAAGCAGAGTTGCCCAGTCTACCTAATAGGTCTTTAACATAGTAAGACAAAACAGTAAAGTAATATCCATTTATCTTACATTAAAAATATGTAATTGCTAATGCAAAACAAAATATGAAGAATGAGTATTTAACTTTCTCCAACAGAAATAAGGGGCCATTGTGTTCACATGTCTAGAATGTGTGAAGGAATTTATGGAAATGGGAAGCTGTTGGTAGTATGGATAATGTAAGCCTATATTATCCTAAAGTGCTTAACTTCCATTTTAAAGGTAAGAAGACAGAACTATCTGCTGGACACTTGATGACATGGCGGACAGCGCTCTAAGGGCGTTTATATGTGGGGTATCACTTACCTAACCAAGTGAGGTGCTTTTCTGCTTGCAGATAAGCCTCCCGAAGCTCAGAGGAGCACTGGCAGCACCAAGAGGCAGGCAGACTTGTGACAGAGCCAGGTGCTCGGATGACTTAGACTTACATTGAATCATATTCAGCTAGTCATAGTCAAACCAAGGAAAGGCCATGCTGCAAGTAACTCTAATACGTAGTCTGGAATTTTTCACCTGGCTTTTTAGCACATAAAGCATATGTTTTGTTTGCATTAGCATCAGTTTTAAGAGTATTTTTCAGCACACACTAAACAGCTTCCAGTGTCTGACCTCAGGAGAATTACTGTAGGAGATCAGCGTGCTCTTATTAAGTCAGCAAGAACTCACACCATTATGTGTTAGATCTTATCCTCAGAGACCGTATAATTCAGCTTAGGGAAGTCTATAAAACAGAAAATCATCTCAGACCATCTTGCAGTTAAGGAGTAAATATTGTGATACAGACCAAAAACGCCTGGAGGGTTTTACTGTCACATGTAAGCACTTCTGTTAGGAACTGAGAGAATACATTTTGACCATTGTTTCATCACATATTCTGCAGGTGATAAACTTTTTTATATTGCCCACTCAGTTTTCCTCCCCTCCCCCACCCCCCAATCTTTTCCTCTCTCTGTTCATCTTCTTAAACACTTTTAAGAAGCTGCTTTGAAATCCTTGTCATCTTGAAGTCAGCCTCTGGCGTCTTTTCTCGTTAAGAACGGGTCACCTTTTACTGATTCTTATGTTGTGTCATTTTGTATTGTTAGCACCCAGTACGGGGGGAGAATGACAAAGAGCCAGTGACAGGTCTTTCCTCACTCAGGAGTGGATTTCCACCAACTTTGTCTTTAGGTTCTTCAGGCCACAAAGACACGGCTTTCCCACTGGAGTTGCAGCTCCCTTGCCAAGGTATTTGACTGGGGCCTGCTCTAGGTTGGGCACTACTATTTCTTAAAAAGGTAACTCAACCTCTTACCATTCCATTCTTCCAGGTGTGTATAATCCCTTGAAAAACCCTGCTTTTGTTTATTCTTCATAAACTTCATAAAAGAAACACAGATAGACGATTAAAAGACCTGAAGGCACTAGTTTATCTGCAGAAATGGTACTAAGAGCAAAACTAGTTACTGAAGGCTTGAGGTCGTATCGTTTACCTCCTGTGTGTCCACCAGAGGGCAGGAGCAGCAAGGCAGGGGGCTCCGCCTGCAGAAAGCTCCGCTGCAGCCGCCTGAACACATCCCAGTACAGCTGTTGGGCTTCCTGGCCTCGCTCTCTGTGGCTGAGTGGTTCTGTGCACAGATTTTACTGAGCTGTGGGCCCAGCCCCTTCAAGGTAAATGCCAGGCTGGGAGAGCTGGTGAGAAACTGCACAGGAAGTTACGCAAGGACAGTTACACAGTTTTGTGGTGGCCTAGTCCTCATGGCACCTGGCAGCATCAGGAGAGCAGGATGGGGCGGAGGCCTCGAGCCTGGACGCGTGAGCAGCCTGTGTGTTCGGTTTGTGGGGGCAGGTGGAATGACAGGGGAGCAGATTTTGTTTGGGAAGCAGTCCCTCGGGTTAGAAGACACGTGGGAAGATATGGCATTTATAGCAACACAGACACAAGTCCTGAAGGGCCTCAGCTTGACCAGGGCCTTCAGGAAGAGGGCGACAGGGAACTCTGCTCACGGTCCTGTCCCCACCGGCCCCCAGGTTCTGCCCCCCTCACACAGCACACCAGGAGCCGCCCCAGAGGGGCGCCCCAAATGCTCTGGCAGTGTGTGAACGGAGAGGAGCGTTGCCTGGGGAGGTGCTCTGTGGACTTGGTGACCAGATAAGGCTGGGAAGAGTCATTTTAGGGTGGGGGCTGGAGTCTAGAACATGACATGTTTTAAAAAGCCAGTGTCCCAGAGACCCTGGTAAGAAGCCCCAGCTTGGGCAGTTCTTTGAGGACCTGCTCAGAAGCTCAGGAACGGGACGGCGGCCCCTGTGTGTGGGTCAGACCTGTGGGAGGACAGCTGTGGGGAGCTGGGCTCCAGCCAGCCTCACCTTCTGCGTCTTGTCAGCTGGGGTCGGGCTTCATCTCTCCACCTTCTCCAGACACCTTCTGGCTTCTTGGGCATCTCCAGCTTGGGATAACTTTGGACCACAGATTTCATTTCAGCAAGGAATGTGGATTGTCTGTCTGGTTTTGAGTTTCAGGAGCAGGGATTTTTAACAGAGATCTGTAGCTAGAAGCTGCAGATGGGGCAGGTTTAACTTTCCCACCACATTTTGTAGGCACACACTGGTCTGAGCAGGGATCTGTGGCCCAGAGTGAAGAAACCCTGCTCTGGAGGGTGGGACCAAGGCAAATTGGAGTGAGACCCGTAAGGCAGCTGCCGAGGTCCATGCTGTCTCCCGTGTTCACCTTGACATGACTGCTGACCGGGAGCTTGCCGGGGTGGAGCCAGTGCTGGGACCCTGGGCTGAGAGGAGTTGCCCAGCTTCGGGATCTTGGCTGCACCGGGCTCCCCATGTGCGTGAGACTCCGCGGGAGGCTGTGCAGCGTGGGTGCACCACCGTCCAGCGTGGAGATCGGCTTCCGGTGTCTCTGAGCCTCCCCGTCAGTGCCTCTGACGGGAGGCTGACCTGGCTCCAGCAGGAATGGCGCAGGAGTGGTTCATCGGCACCCAGGTTTTGACATTATCCTCTTCTGCTTTTCAGGAAAAAAGCTTGTAAATACTTTGAGCAAGGCAAAGGGACCTGTCCATTTGGAAGCAAATGCCTTTACCGTCACGCTTACCCTGACGGGCGGCTGGCAGAGCCTGAGAAACCGCGGAAACAGCTCAGCTCCGAAGGCACCGTGCGGGTGAGGACTTTGCCCACCTGTGGGTATTGCTGGGGCCACTCCTGGCCTCTTCCGGGGCCTTGGCCACAGGGATGCCAATGGAGTCTCAGCGACTCTGCTTTCGCATTGCGGTTAGCAATAACCGAGCACGTCTGCTGGCTGTCTTTGCAGTTCCTTAACTCCGTGCGGCTCTGGGATTTCATCGAAAACCGAGAAAGCCGGCACGCCCCCAGCACTGACGACGTGGACGTGACGGAGCTCGGGGACCTCTTCATGCACCTGTCCGGGGTGGAGCCGTCGGAGACCTGAAGAGCGGCCGCGCCCTCCTCGGGGGCTCTGCGGCCAAGCCTCCTGCCGCCGATCGCACCAAGCTCCATCCACGGCGGCCCGGGGCGGCGGGTGCCGGAGTCAGTGGGGCTGTACTCCTCTGGGTCTCAGCCACTCCATTATTACAGCCGTGGGAAGAGTGAAGGATATAAAATAACCTAACACATAGATGGGGTCCTGCTTCTCTCACTGCTATTGTAGTCGCCCCTCCAGCGTGCAGCTGCCCCCTCAGCAGCAGGTGCTCAGATCCCCAAAGGAGCCTCCCCTTCAGAGGGCTCCCGTGTGAGGCTAGTGTGCTCACACAGCCTGTGCTCAACACGGCATCTGCACCTTGCTTTTACAGCACCGGGGGCGCCGCACACCTTACTTCCCTGGCTCACAGCTTGGCTTAGGGCACGCCAATGCCCCAGGCAGGGCAGGAGCGTTGCAGCTGGATGCTCCTCTGAGGAGGGGGCCCCTGAAGCAGCAGGGGGCAGAGCAGATACAGCCCCCGTTCAGGGTTTGTTTTCAGGTCGCCGGGCAGATAACAACCTTGTGGACACGCCCTGGCTCTTACCTGCTGGCTTGTGACCCGAGGGTCCCTGTACCAAGGGCTCCTGTGCACTCTCCCCTCCGTAAACTGGCTTTATTTGAGTTGAAGTTTTATACAAATTTAACAGTACCTAACAACAGTCTCTAGTTCTGACCGAGCAGTGGTCCTAAGGAAAACTGAATACAAGTCTCTCATCAATTGTGATTTTAAGAGCTTAAAATATTGTCAATCCCAGAACTCACCCCATGCCTGAATTACCTATTTTTATAGACATCTGTAGATACCAGATATTTTATAAACTGTATTAAAGTATGGGTAAAGGAGTCTCTACCTGAGTTTAGACTGCTTTTCTGCATAATTCCTACAGTTAACTCTTTAGTGGAGGGTGAACAGAGGTTGGATTCCATTCACTCCGGCAGAGACTCTGGCCCATTTCCTGCTTCTGGAGTTCTGCTCTGAAAGGCTGAACAAACGGAATTCAATCCTGTGAGCTCAGGATTACTTTTAAGAGGAGGAAACAGCCATTAAACCTACATTTAATTTATTTTATTAAAATAACATAATTGAATAACTGTATTTTGTCAGGCGCAATAAAAACAAAATTAAATCCAAATTATCAAGAAAACCGGTATTCCTGGCTTCCTTGCACACATGATGTGATGCAGAGACAAGGCTAGCCAGGCCCCGCCACACGGGGGCCGCTCCTGGAAGACTCGGCACGCTGAGGACTGCTCCACGGGGGGGGGGCCCCAGCGCCTCTGGTGGAACCAAGCCCAGCACTGGAGCCCGTCAGGAAAAGGACGTGTCCCCAAGTCAAGTCCCTAGTACCAAAGCGGGCTCAGTCAGGCCACCGCGGTCCCGACAGCCCCGGGCCTTCTGGTGCGTTATGTGCAAAGCTACCTGTTTGGTGCCACACCAGGTGTCTGTAGAGAAGACGTGTGACAGCGACCCTCCTAGGAGCTGACTTAGTCCACATATCCCATGTCACGGCTGGTTTGCCTGGCACCTTCATTTCCCCTCTGAGCATGGTTGTTGCTCCAAAGACGCAGCTGACAGCTGGGCCCAGCAGCCACGGGTGCATCTGGAGGAGGTCAGCTCATGAGCTCGGGGGCCGCCGGGGGAGCAGGACAAACCAGCTGGCGAATGGCTTCCTCCTCCCGGGGCAGAAAGGGCAGAAAAGGCAATGTGAAGTTAAGGCCCTGTTGAGTGGTGTAGAAGGTCCTTAGCAGCAGCTTCTTGGAAGACCAGCTCTGTCCCTACAGAAAGGGAACAGACGGTGGCGCCTGCTGACCACCCTTCCCGCCGGCAGCCCAGGCGCAGGCACGGGGCCACTAGAAGACAGGCAGCCGAGGGGACGTGGTCAGCGTGCAGGCGTTGATGTCCTCGGTGTGGGCTGCCCGGTGCAGGGAGGGCTCCGAGGCGCTCCGGTTGATCTTGGGCAGAGAGTGCTGGAGCAGCTCGATGGAAGACAGGATCTGAAAGAGGTGCCAGGGCAGTCTCGGGGGGCGCGCCGTGTGTCCCTGCAGCAGCTTCCCCTCGGACCCAAGACAGGCCTTTCCCACCCCAGGCACAGCGTGTGCAGGACACATGTCCGCCGCCTCTGCATCACTAGACCCGTTCTAATGTGCTGGAGCGCCCAGAGCCAGCCTTACCTGGGGAAAGAGAGGCCTTTCTTCCTTCACTTTCTTCACGCAGTCAGCTACCAGCCTCTTCATGGCTTTGGGGCAGTTCTTGTAGAGCTTGCTGAGGTCTGGGGAGGCGTACCCACGGCCCACCATGAAGATGATCTGGGGAAGCAGCGGGGGAGGGCGGGCGGTGAGCAGAGTGCCTGTCACCCTGCCACTCAGACGGCGGCCTGGGCTTCCCAGAGCCAGCGGGTGGGCGCCGGGGACGCACCTGGTCGCGGTTGTTGATGTGGGAGTAAGGGAGCTCCCCCGTCATGAGCTCATACAGCACAATGCCGTAGGAGTAGACGTCGGACTGGAAGCTGAACGGGTTATTATCCTGCATCCGGATCACCTCTGGGGCCTACGGAACCAAGTGCATCTGTCACTGGGCGCCCCAGCCATCCAGGAGGCAGGCTGGCTGTCCCGGGGCTGTGTGCCTGTCCTGTCCTCAGAAAGCCCTGCAGCCGCTCATCCCCAAGGGCTCCCATGCTCAGGATTCACAAGCTCAGAGCCCGACGTGAACCCAGCACCCCCGCCACCCAACTCCACGCTGTGCTGTGTGCCGCCAGCTCCCTCCAGGAACCTGTGTGCCCAGGAGCTGCCGGCACAGGGCATGGCACAAAGGTGCTCTGGGCTTGGCCGGGAGTTCACCCCCGGCCCCCACCCGCCAGGGGCGCCGAGCCGCCTCACCATCCACAGGATGGAGCCAGTGGGCTGCTCGACCTGCTGAGAACCACTCCAGCGCGACTTCACCGTGGCCAATCCAAAATCGCCGATTTTCACCGTCAGGCCTTCATGGAGAAATATATCTCAATGCTCGTTAAGGATGCTAGTTTAAAAGGACGGTCCCGTTCCTCCTGAAAAGCCGCCCCAAGTTCCCCCTGGCACCACCTCTCGGTCTTCCCTGCGCTGGACCTGCGGCGCTGCCAAGGGGACCAGAGCAAGAGGCCCAGCCAGCCCTGTCCCTCCCACCACGCTCACAGGGAGCCAGGGCTCCCCGCAGCCTGCAGGGCCTCACACCCCAAGACTGCGAGCACGGCCCGCGGCCTGCGGACACTGTCGGCCTGCGCCTCGCCCTCTTGTGACCAAGGCAAACACCTCGGTCCTGAGTGCTGTCTGCCTTCAGACATCTCCCGTAAGAACAGGCACCGTGGCGACTACAAAATCACAACTAAACTTGCCTCTGTCCCGGGTATAGTCCAGCGGTTTAAGGCCGACGCATGCGATCTGCTGATGCCCAGTAATCCATACCTCCTGAGAATCTGGTGTCTGCTTTCGTGGTGTGATATGTTGGCCCGCAAACCCACCACTAACAGGTTATTTCCTGCCTCAGACACATGCCCCAAGTAGGTCATATCCCAAATTCCAACCCAGCACAACTGCTGTGCCTCCCACAGGCCAGAAGCAAAGCTAGGCTGTAAAGCCTGCTCCTCAGAGAGGCTGGGGGCGGGAGGCAGGCGTGCACTTGTCTACTTCACACCTACAGCACGAGAACCGCCTTTATTCATTCCCCTTCTGCAAAAGCACATAAAAGTCGGAAAAGGGTTGATTTCAATGGTCATCTCTAAGGAAACCACTTCTGTACATTCAAGAAAGACAATTTCAAGTAATAATTTTAAAAATCTTATAACTTTTGACTTGCATCTACTTTCTGACCAGATATAGTCCACAAACCAGAAATAAACATGAGACAAAAGGCCCATTCCCCCAAGTTAAATTTACTAATAAATAGCATTCTAAATTAGGCCTGTTTCAAACATAACCAAAACAAGTATCTCAACTTTGGTGGAACTCTTTTCCAAAGTCACTTTTGCTGAGGTAAACTTTAAGTCTTCTAAATTTAGAACTGAGCAGTCTGATGAAACCACCATCAAAGGATACTATTGGATTTCATGTCTCTGTGGATGATGTTCTTTGCATGCAAATAGCTGTGAAGGGAAAATAAATCTATTAAAACCAGTTTGAGAGACATTGGTAAAAAGCAGCTTCCTTCAAATTACATCAAAGAAGCAAACTACTAGGCAGGCCTGACTCCTAGGTGAGGAGTTATGGGGTTGGCCAAAATGTTAGTTTGGTTATTTGTTTGGTTGCATCTTACAGAAAAGCCTAACTGAACTTTCTGGCCACCCCAGTACGGGTACTGGTCCTGCCCTGGTTCAGTGTGGTCCCCATTAGGACTCAGACCTGAAAGTGAGGCCACGGCACAAACAGGGAGGGTTGTCTTTTAGCATCAGTTTTATTCAAAAGGTAATTCTGACAACCCAGATGTCCATCAGCTGATAAACAAGTAAAACCGTATCTGTACAGCGGACTGTTCTTCAGCCACAGAAAGGACTGTAGGACTCACGCTGCAACATAGATGGACGCCTCAAAAACGTGCCAAGGGAAAGAGGCCAGACACAGAAGACTCCCACCTAATTAATCTTGAAAATGTTCTAAAATCAGATAGTGGTAATGGCTGCACAACTCTGAATATACTGAACAAACAAAACCTCAACTCTAGGGGTGAATTTCATCTCTAAAAAATGAGTCACTAGTCATTTCTGAAAACGTATACAATGCAAATTCCGTATGAATTTTATAAGCACGACAGGAGATTTATAAACCACTTGCAAGCACAACTTTAGTTCAGGAATCTTCAAAGGAAAACAAACTATCGGAAAAGTGACATCTGATAAACCCTCAGGTGGATAAAACACACTGGACAGCTACACCTCAGAGGCGTGGTGGCCCCCAGAAGCCGCCGGCCCACTCTGTTCTGGGGTGTCTGGCTGAACTCTGAGGGCAGCAGCTGGAACCTGAATCTGAGCCCCAAGCAGGTAGACAGCTCAGGCAAAGAACGACTTTCTCGGTCTTTCAGTCTACCCCACAGGTTCACTTCCAGCTGCGCAAAAATAGCACAGAATCCACTTAACAGACTTAGCTTTCCCTAATCTTGGTTTTGATTTAGGGACAAGGTGCACGGACCCCAGACCTCCTACTCGTCAAGCCATTCACTCACTCCATTCCCTGAGCCGTCTGCCGGGCAATGTCAATCAGCTGGAACATCTGGAACTTGGTCTCCTGGACGTGCAGGTGTTTGTAGAGGCTGCTGCCCTCGCACCACTGGGTCACTATCGCCAGGTTGTCCTTCGTCATGTACCCCATGAAGAGCAGGATGTTGACGTGCCGGGTTTTGCTGGAGGGGGAAGAACAAAAGGCTCTGCGCTTCTGCAGACAGGGAGATGCATCCTGCTCCCGAGCGCAGCCGGTGTGCCCCTGACGCCGCTGTGCTTACAACCCCGGGGCTGGCAAAGCAAGCACGGCAGACCGCGCCCACACAGCTACTGCTCTGGGCTAGCAGGGCAGCCGCCCGGGTGCCGGCCTGGACGGCAGAAAGGGCATCCCCTCCCAGCAGCACAGACCCACCAAGCTTCCCACAGGGGTCACAAGGACTCCGCATCTGCAGAACCCATCCATTCAGCCTAGTCCTGAGTCTAAACAGGGACTCCACAAAGATTGAAAAGCTGATGGTTTTGAAGCCCAAATTAAGGCCATTTGGCTATAAAGAGTTCTTGGAAATAAATATGAAAATAGAACCTATTTCTCTCTATGTCAAACCAAAACCCAGCAACAGAATCTAAGCTGTTGAGGTGGTGAGCCCAGAGGCGGAGGCAGTAGAAGGGTGGTGCCATCAGAGCGGCTCTTCTCAAGGCCTAACAAGCACAGGAGCTGGAAAAAGGTTCCACTCCTTTCCACTCGAAAGGGAGCTCCACAGGAGCACGCCCCCAGAGGCAGGTCCCGCCCGCCCCCCCACAGTGCCGCAGAGGCCCGCTCTCCACTCACCGGAGGACAGCCACCTCGTTCCTGAAGGCCTGGAACTGCTCTGGGGTGGGGTCAACGACCTTCAGAATCTTTACTGCAACATCTCCTGCAAATGAGTTTACAGTCAGTACAGCTGAATGATCCTAACTTCATTTTTCATGTACACTCGTCTGAGGAAGAGAGAGTGAATCCCTTATTCAAAAATCACAGACCTACATAGAACAAATACTATGCCAATTTCTGAATTATTCAAGTGGCTGAAAAAAAAATAGGTTACACTACTAGGCTTAAAATTCCACCCCACAGGCGTTGAACCAGCTCCATTTCAGCTGTTCCTGTCAAGCCTGGCGTCCCTGGTGGTGAGATGACTGTCACAACCTTGGCCTGTGAGGACGACAGCAGCGGTGTGTGAACCACCCAGAAGATGCTGAGTCTCCGGGGCCAGAGGCTGGTGCCCAGAAGAGGGCCAGTGACAGCCCAGATGCTCCTTCAGATCAGATCAGTCGCTCAGTCGTGTCCAACTCTTTGTGACCCCATGAATTGCAGCACGCCAGGCCTCCCTGTCCATCACGAACTCCTGGAGTTCACTCAAGACTCACGTCCATCAAGTCAGTGATGCCATCCAGACATCTCACCCTCTGTCGTCCCCTTCTCCTCTTGCCTCAATCCCTCCCAGCATCAGAGTCTTCTCCAATGAGTCAACTCTTCGCCTGAGGTGGCCAAAGTACTGGAGTTTCAGCTTTAGCATCATTCCTTCCAAAGAAATCCCAGGACTGATCTCCTTCAGAATGGACTGGTTGGATCTCCTTGCAGTCCAAGGGACTCTCAAGAGTCTTCTCCAACATCACAGTTCAGAAGCATCAATTCTTCGGTGCTCAGCCTTCTTCACAGTCCAGCTCTCACATCCATACATGACCACAGGAAAGACCATAGCCTTGACTAGACAGACCTTTGTTGGCAAAGTAATGTCTCTGCTTTTGAATATGCTATCCAGGTTGGTCACAACTTTCCTTCCAAGGAGTAAGCGTCTTTTAATTTCATGGCTGCAGTCACCATCTGCAGCGATTTTGGAGCCCGGAAAAATAAAGTCTGACACTGTTTCCACTGTTTCCCCATCTTGCACAGATTCAAAGATCTGTATTGTAATGAAGCTCCTCTGCCTTTGATCCCATTAGAAACCAGCCCTATCGATGACCCCTGATCACTCACTGCACCCTGACATGCCTGCCTTCACGGGTCAGCACCTTCTTCCATCCTCACAGCTGCCCTCTGACGTTGCTGCTGGCCTCACCCTACAAGCCATGCACAGAGGTCCGGTCAGTTGGCCAAGGTAGTACTGCCCAAAGAAGCCAGACCCAGGGTTAGAACCCCAGTCGGACAGCTGTACTTATAACTAAAACACTGTCAATCACTCTTCATGTAACTTTAGAAACATCCACAGAGCAATTCTACTTTATAGGTACGGCTGATTTAGAAACCACTTTCAGAAGAGTTATGTCGTCCTTATCATAGTTAACGATGACAAACTGCCTGAAGCCCTATGGGGACGCCAGCTTTCAGGACAAGCGATCAGACAGAGGGGGAGTCCAGCTCAGAGGCACCTCGGAGGCAACCGAGTTCCCCCACATCCTGAGCCCGTGCCTGCAGCAGCACCCCGGCACCTCTGCTGGGGCACTCTTTTCACTTTTAGGGGCACCAAATGGTAGAAAGATGGTTCTTATGACGGATTGCTGCCCTACGATCTCTGCATCATCTGAAAATAAAATCACCTAACAGCAGCTTCCACGCTGGTTCCTAACCAATTTCCTGCCACATGAATTTGCGGAGGGCCCAGGCTGCCTGTGGAGAGCAGAGATGCACTGTGTATTCAGAGCTGCCTTCTACCCGGGCAGACAGAGCTGGTGAACCCTGCAGCCCGGACCCCAAGCTCTGATGATGGACAGAGGGACGAGAGTCTTCTGGGTAACTGCCCATTCTGGAGCATCTGAGCCAGGACAGAATGCGGGCGAGGGCGGTGACACAAGAGGGGAGTGAGTATGTCGGCAGAGAAGGTGGTGGTCTTCGGAGGGAGAGGGGACGTCAGCCAAGGAAGAGGCAGTTCTGGACAAGGAACACCAGGAACACAGTGAGGTGAGGGAGAGGAGAGAGATGCCAGCGAAAGGCTAGCGTGTGCTGCGACGCCTGCAGGCCAGGACGGGGCTGGGGGAAGTCTGCCGCACGGGCGCAGGCTCGGCGCAGGCAGAGGTGACGGGAGGCCTGGAAGGGACAGAGGCCAGAACCTCGTGAAGGTGAACCGGCTCAACGCGGCAGTCGGCTGAGAGGCAGGGCCGGGGTCGTGAAGGGACAGGCTGGGGAATTCGTGGGCTGGAGCCAGGCGAGGCTGGCTGCCCCTCAGGGGAACCGCTCCCCGGGCCGAGCCTAGTCGGGCACGCCCTGACCCTCTCACGGCTCTCCTCCGGGCACACGCGGTCCTGCTGTGGACTGATCAGCACAGCAACCACAGAGAGGGCAGCAGCAGCAACAGCCCCCCTCAGCAATGCCCCCTGACCTGCGCTCAGCTGGCACCCTTCGCCTCTAGCCTCTACTTTCTGGAGCTGGGAGGAAGACAGACTCCTGTTAAACAGCCATCTGTTCTTTGTTCCACCATCACTCTCTCAAGTTCAAACCCTACTCCCTGGGCGTGCTTGTCACCGACGGGGAGACGGGACCCAGAGGCCCCCCAGCTCAGGTTAGCAGCTCTGCCAGGAGACTATGCATTAAGACTACAGCCTGGGCCACAGCACCCCCGAGGAGGCCACCACAGGGGTCCAGTGTGCTGGGAACAATGGACAAACAAGACAGGAAAACCCATTTCTACTCCCATGCAGAATGGCTGGCTCTCTGCTGGTGGGACCCGCCCAGAGCAAGGCTGTTTTCAGGTCACTCAGAAGCTCCAGCCACTGCTCTTCAGGCCAAGGCCGGGCAGAGTCCGGGATGCCCGCTGTGCCCAGTGAGACCAGGGTCTCTCCGGGTCCTCACAGGCCACAGCCTGACCCCACCACCCCAGCCTCTCCCTCGCACCTCCCCAGCAGCCCCTCAGAGCTCCTGGGGTCCCTGGGACAGGCCCGGGGCATGGCCCCCTCCACCTCTGCTGCTTCCCTCACGGACTCCCCAACAACCCATTGACCAAACGCTGGGAGCCAGGCCTGCCACTCCTCACCCGCCTTCGTCCAAGTTCCTCCTGTGTGAGCGCTCAGCACACACCATCTGCTGGGCTTTCCTTGGTTATTACCCCACCAGAATATTAACTCTGTAAGAGAAAGAATTTGTATCCATTTTGCTCAGGGCTTCAGTCCCAGCCCTTAGCGAAATGCTCAGTATTAGAAGAATGCTCAGGAAACACTGGCTGAAGAAATGAGTGGATTCTAAGAGGCACCGGTCACCAAGCCATGAACTGAAAAGCTGTCTGTCTGAAGCTCTAGAGCAGAAGTGGCACAGCCTCTGACAGGGAACACTGGGCACTGAGAGGGTCTGCAGGGCCCAGCGCGTCAGGACCACGTCCCGCTCAGCACTCCGTACAGCAGGCTCAACGCCACTGCTGAGTGACTGTGGGACGCGGGTGCTAGTCATCAAACCAGAACATCTCATTTTCCTCCACAGTAATGTCAGAGGCAAATGTGGTGCAAGCTCTAAGATACACTGCTACTGGTTATCACGGTTTTAATAAGACACTGAGCTGGTATGATTCATCCACCATTGAAGAAGAAAGAGCTGCCATCAAGGACGAATCTGAAGTGGGCTTTTTTTTTTTTTTACGTTTTGATACTTAACTTCCCTGTTTTAATCATCTGGGATTGTCTAAAACTTACTATACACAGTCCTGCTTTCTAGAACAGAAACAGACTGAACCCCATTCCTCCTCTTCATACTGACTCAGTCAAGATGAGCCTCAGCCTGAGGCAGGGCTGGGGGTCCCCACGCATGGCTGCGCCAGCGGCCCCTGAGTGTCCTCGGTCTGGGGGTCTGCTGCCTCTTCTCATCCTGAGAGACTGACCCTGCTGCTAACAGTCTGACAGCTTCAGCTGCTGTCTTCATCGCTTTTAATGCATTTTTGCAATTAGGAGACCCCAAATTCACACTCAAAAGGAGACTTGGGTCTCGGGTCCAAACAGTCTCTTCTGTATGTGAAGTCAGTGGGCTCTGTTCACGGATCCGAGGCCTTCCACCTTGCTGCTTTAAGATCTTTTCTGTTCTTATTTTTTATTTTTGTTCTGCAGCTGGGCAAAATAAAAAGCATTTAAAAATCACCAAAACAACTGTAATTTTTAAGGAATCGAATAAAACATATATATATAGGAATCAGAAAAGCATTAGGGGGGACAAAAGGAAGCAGGCATAGCATAAAACATTCTAGAAATCATGGTTTCCTTGACCCTCTCCTTCTTCATCTTCATTTGCAGACCACAGCTTGCTTTCTGAAAGGCTGACCTAAAAGTCCACAGCTCCTCACTCCTCTGACTTTTGAGACTCTTAACTCAGAAAAATTAGAATCTTAAAAGCATTCGATGTTATCCACATTCTAACGGTTGTCTTTATGGAAGTAACACTAGTGCAACATATCTCCTTACAGTAATCTACAAGCTCACAACTGAGAGAAAATCTACAATCTCAAAGGCCGTACTGTGGCAAATCTAATGCTCTAAATTTTATGAATCCGCAATAAAAGTGCTCAATCAGAGGCGGTTTAAATTGGGGCAACACTTAAACTGCATGTACTGGCTTTTGGCAAAGGCTTTAAAATGTATAAAAATGATAAAATGCTCCTAATTGAAGCATTAAAAGAAGTTATATTTTCTGCTCTACTTCCTGCAATTACTTACAGGCTTGCTGTCTCAGATATAAGCACTCTATCTCACAAAACTGTGTTTTTCTTTTCTAAGGGATCACCAAGACATTTATGACATCTATTTACAAAATATTCAGCAATAGCATAATTTCTCAGTGACCTAGGAGGCAGGCCAGAGTAGTATATTAGATGCAATTTTCAAAAGGAAAGGAATCCCCCTTCATGTAATTTACAAATATTCAGTCCTTTCTCAGTTCTTACAAAGAACCAGAGACTTGTCAGATGATTACTTGTAAGTGGAAAACCCATATGTTAATGAATAAGCTACTCGCAACACTGCAAGTATTTCTCAGTTGTTAACAAGTTGAATCTTAATGCTCCAACGCACTTTATGCTCATGACTTCTCTCAGCCTTTGTCCATTTATGTGTAAAGATAAACACGGTGGCATCCAAAGTAGAAATGCAGGCACTCTAGATTCTGTGTGTGGTTTTGTGGGGCTTTTGTTGGTCTGCTTGCTTGCCTTTTTGTTTTATTAAAATCTGAATTTAGGAGAGATGTCTTTTGGGGAACATGTAGCATTTTCAAGAAAATACTCTATCTGCTGACATTCTAAAGGCAGAGGCAATAAAAACCTGACAGAGAAATGTTAAGTGTGTTGCCAAAATAAAGAAGCTGTGGCTACAGACCTTAAAATAGAAAGTTTCTTCCAAGTGACAAAGTGTTTCCATTCAAATAAGAACATCAACTCCATACAGATTCAAGAATACAGTCTGTGCATTCCTGTCTGACAGAGGTTCCCACAACCACTTCCAGGGCAGAGCAAAGAAAATCTGCCTTAGGAGGCTCAAGGCTTTACTGTGCGACTGTCTGACCATGGGTGTGCCAGTTCCCCTTCTTGAGACCTTGCTTTTCTGCATGTAAAATCTCTAAGGGCCTTGCCAGTTTTAACTTGCTGGAATGCATGACCCTAACAGACTCTTAAACACATTTAAGGAGCTTCAAAGCATGTCCCTCCCAGGTTCACACTATCTAGTCAATTTATAAAAAAGAATTTATAAAAAAGAAGAGACTGTGACATTTGACTATAGTGTTCAATCCTTGTTCACCGATTTCAAGTTATCCTGAAAACTTTTCTGTACCAATTATAGATTGTTGAGTCTTACAAAGAACAGTATGCAGTGTCACTGAGACAGAACAGGTACCCTTGGACAATGCTGCTGTGAGCCCACCTGGCCCTCTCTGGACTCAAACAGGACTTCACCCTGGCAGTTGGCGGGGGCAAGAGGGTACTAAACTTACCATGCCACTTGCCCTTATAAACAGTCCCGAAGGAGCCTGATCCAATCCGAGTGGACAGCATCACTTCACTGGCTTCTATCTCCCAGTAATAGCTTGAATCTCTCTGTCCACGAGGCCTCTAAAGCAAGCACAGATCATTAATATATTCCATGAATGGTTAAAACTCTGTTTAATGAGGGTGTCAAAGAAAGGATCAACCCAATTCCATCCATTCCCAGATCTTTTAAAAATACCTACTAACTATAAGTCTAGTTTTTGTCATTTGAGAAAATACCATTTTAGTTGTGCCCTGCCTTGCAACAAACCAGCAAGTTTTCCAGGGCAAACGTGCCAAAAACAGCACTGACATGTGTAGCGTGTTCACTCAATGAGCCTTCCCCACCCCTAAAATTAACGGCAGCCCCTTTTCTGACTAGGCTTCTCTTGTTGAACCCAGACATGCAGGGGGTGCTGTGGGCGCACTCACAATTTTGTTCTTCTCCTGGGTGCTGGAGCCTGGTGCCCGCTCTCTCTGTGCAGGCGCAGGGGTTTTGGGCTGTGACCACCCTGTCGGGCTCAGATTGTTGGGGCTGCTGGACAAGGCTGAAGGGGAGCCTTAAGAGACAAGACAAACAGGATCCACTCATGGATAAGCCAACAGAATATACAATAGCATAAAGAGAAAGAGCCCATTACTGTCTGCTAAATGACTTAAGCAAGTACCTGATTCACTGTGACTTCGAATTGCATCCTGAAACAGAAAAGGAAAGCATCAATTTCTGCCCTAGAAAAGATGTTCTCTGGGGGAGGGAGAGGGAGGATAAGGATTTACAAGAGCAAAAGAGATTATAAAATCTCTAAATCACAAAAGGTCTAGTTACATACACTAACTTTTCTTTGATTCAATTTATCAAATGTCTGTGGCCAGTATCTCCAGGACTGTTATCACATATTAGGAGGACTGAGGCTAGTTTCTCATACACGGACATGACATCCTTTTTTCTCTGAAAAAATGCACACAGCAGACTGGTACTCTTTAAAGGAAGGCTAACAAAGTTACTATCAAGCTGAGAGATTTCCAATGCTTGGGGATCTTGCTCCACTGAAGCTCAAAAAAATAATAATAGTTTTCAGCAAGGGATTCAGTGCCCAGTTCATTCTTACTCCCCTAGAAGTTAGATTTGCGAAGGGTAAGCACCATGACTACATACTTTATCCAAGCCTAAAATCATGGAAAGCTGGGAGAACCGTAAATCCCCTAGTCTGAAATCTACATTTTACATATAAGAAAACATAGGGTAACAGGCAAAGGGACATGGGAAGGGCCATACAACCAGCAGGTGGCAGAAACAGAACTAAAATAACCACCCAAGGACCTCAGCCAGGAGCACATTCATCACAAAATGTTCCTCAGACCTTGTGGGTAAGCTCGGAAATGAGTCACATTCTACTCAGGTGAGAGGTCAAAGGTTACCTTTAGAATTTATTAGAAACCATTTAGTTGGAACAGTTTAAATCCCAGGGCCCTCCCATGAGGCCTAAATCCTCGTTCTACAAAATGCTCACTTGAAGTATATAAATAACAACAACATAAAACCATTTCATCCCCATATCCTCGAAAAGGATATTTTTCTTGGAAGTCCTACTCTGTTTTCCTTGTGTAACCACAGATAATTTTTTCACAGAATTATTACCAGAATGCTCGCGCTCTGTGGTATCTTTACAAGAGATGAGAGAAATCACAGGTCAAGACCCCCAGCGCTGGCAGCCCCATCTTCAGAGTTTACCAATAAAGCCTGGTTCTAGGGTTCCCCAGACTGGTGAGTCTTCAGAATTACCTGGATAGGTATGTAAGAACACAGATTCCCAAGCTCCGCCACCAGGAGAACTGACCTAAGAATGTCTGGGAGAAAAGGCAGGAAATCTAGGAATCTACATGCTTTTAAGAATGACAAGATGACTGCCAGGTGGACAATCCTTTATCCCAAAAAAAACCTAAATTTCAGTAAAGTATTTAGTGGCTCTAGTTTTATTATTCAACTAATCTATTGTTTTCAGTCAAAGCATGGCACAACGTATTTTTATTGACCAGAATTATAGACCCCGTGCATTAGGATTTTTTCTTAATGCCATAGTAATTTTCTTCCCTGTTTTTTCTGTGCTAATTTCTACAGCTGGATTGACTTGTCATCTTGAAATCTAAATATTAAAGAAAACTAAGATAGTTTATACAAAGCAAGAAAGTGTACTTTAAAAATGCTGAATCAAATTTTGAAAACACAGGAGGCAAAAATTTGCTTTGCTTCTGAAGTACAGACAGGATTAAGCACAACAGGTGTGCCAGTTATTCTGCTGCTGCTAAGTCGCTTCAGTCGTGTCTGACTCTGTGCGACCCCATAGATGGCAGCCCACCAGGCTCCCCCGTCCCTGGGATTCTCCAGGCAAGAACACTGGAGTGGGATGCCATTGCCTTCTTCAATGCATGAAAGTGAAAAGTGAAAGGGAAGTCGCCAGTTATTCTACAATTCAAGATTTTGCACTTTTAATGTTCCCTCTAACTATAATAGAGTGTTTATATAAGAACAGATTATATATCAGAAGAAAACTGGTATATTACTGGCTATATTACTGGTATAAACTGGCTTATCACAATAAAATAATAAGATTCATAGTCTGCATACACACCACCTCACAATAATCATGTGATAACCGAAGTGCCCCTAAACGACCAATTTAGACCCCACATTCAAAGGACAAGTATATTAGAAATGACTTGAGGTCTGAGTACGGTGAGCTGTGTCTGAGGTCGCAGATGGCCCTGAGATTTTTCAGGGACCAATTCAGGATGCAGACAGCACAGCTGTCTCTGATTTAGGGAAAAAAACCTCTTATCAAAGGATTTTCAGGGTATACCAACCAAACTGACACATTTTGTTTCTAAACAAAATGTAAACAGATAGTGATGGTGTTCAATATGAAGTAAATAAACTAGCATTAGTCTCTGGTTGAAAATTATTTTTAAAGAACAATTTTTAATACCCTTGGACTCAAAATCCCACCTGAGAAACTGATTTCACCTATCAACAATACCACATATGGTATTTTTTTTAACTCCTAAATATGCTGCTGCCAAAAAAGAAAACATGAAAGCAAGTCTGATAAGAAATATAAAATGCAGTGATTGTTTCATTTTTGATGGTCTGCTGTCTGACAGTCTAAGAAATCCTGTTAGTTTATAAGAAAGCAAAGGCATGAAGAAGAATACCTACTCTTCCCCTCACACAAAATCGTCTGGACCACGCCCTGGGAGAAGCATTCAGGCTGTTATTCTAGTCCAAAGCAATGAGAAATAAGAAGAATAAAGAACAAACGAAGTATTTTAAGTGTATTCAGTTGTTAATAAAGATGAACCAGAAAGCAAACCAAACAAATAGAACATACCATAAAGCAAAGCAAAGAAAAAGCAGTTTGAAAACACTAGCTTTGGGCACTTTCATATATCCCTAAATATCTGCTTATTAAAATCTTAGGAGTACTCCACCCTTTTATTTCTAAATAAAATCACAGTCTTTCAGAGAGTTCATATCCTCTATCACTATTATTTTCTTTTCCCCATCCCCCTCCAAAAAAAACAGGACTCTTTATTCTAACTTATCCACTAGTTCACTGAAATTCTCTTCATATCTAACCTGGAAAGAATGAGCTCAAATGTTAACATCTCTTAAGGAAATTTCAGTTCTCCATTTGAATGATATACCAACAGGATTATTAAGCTAGTCTGAGGATACAGTGAATAAGAAATTCAGAAAGTCCAGGGGCCTCAGAAACTGCTGCAACATTCCTTACCAGGTTAGAAACCCAAAACTCTCTGACCCAACTGTCAGCCTGCCGGACGGCTGACTCCTGCTCCACCCGCGGGCCCATTACCTCGATCATCCTGCTATCCACAGGCAGGGTGGCGCTGACCATGTGCACGTTGGGCGTGGACGTCGACCTCTGCCTCTGGGAAAGGGAGCCTTCAGAGGAGGGGCTGGAGGTGCTGAATGTGAAAGCGTGGGGTGTGGAGTATCTGTGCTGGGAACTAGGCGACAAGGAGAAAGAAAAGTCCATAGCTGACACTCAGGCCTCTGGAATGGAAAGATCCTTCAACTACTTACTTCATTAACATACTCGGGCAAACTCTACTTACACTATGACCTTCGACAAAAGTATTCCTTTCTTTTGTCAATCTAAATATGCACCATGAAAAATTTTTCTTTGCCTCTGCATGCAAATTTTTAAAAAGGAAATAATATATGTGCTCAGAATTCACGTAAAAAGAAATGATACTTCAATAAATCACATCTACAGAATACACCAGAATTTTAGACCATCTCAACACTACTCTCTACAATTAAGCTAGCTGGAACTTGCCCAGGTTCATTTCGAGACTAAATTAGAAAACCTGAAGGAAGATTTCTAACCATCTTTGACCTGCCCAACGTGCCTGCACACAGGCAGCACTTTACTCATGGGCATCCTCTCCCCATAAACAGCTCACAAAATCAATTACAATGACTTTTGATTTTCAGATCTGCATACCTCTGACGTTTATCCCTGGCTTCTTTTACCCAATGCCACTCTCCCACCAGCCAAACTGGGAACATGCATTCAGCGTTAACATTGTCATTTGCTCAAAAGATTACTCTGGGTTTTGTTCAGACAAGGTTAGCACCATGCATGAATTCAAGGGATGAAAGACTTTTTCAAGAGAAATTGTTCCTTGGCCTTGAAAAATTGCCTTTCCAGGCAATTCAACATGAATGGCCTCAGAGGCCTGGCTTCTTCTATCTAAATATTCAGAAGCAAGTATAGGTTTTCAGTCAGACATGCTTTTCAAATTATCAAGAAAAATAAAGGTCATTCAACAATACATCCAAGTATCATTTCAATACAAATTCCTTATTCTAAGATATGCTGTCTTGAATAATTCCCATGTTAGTTTTACAAAGGCCATTAAATATTATATGACTACATATAAATTAAAGTCAGATATTTTGGGCAAAGATGTAGAATTATTTTAGGTTCCAAATTCATGTGTAAAACTGAGTGAGGCACGTGAACTCAACAAAACTCTGATTTTAAAGTTGGAAAACAGAATAAAGACAGATTATGTGCAAACTTACAGGCACATTAAAATGGATTATTTATATTAAAAATCTAATTAGATTTTTTCAAGATAGCAGTTTATTAAACATCATGGTTTTAGCAATGCAAGGCCATAATAAGTATTTCAAAGTCGAGGGTCTTATTTTTATTGAGTCACTGTATATCATTTTGGGACCCTTTCCCTGAGGCTCACTGCATACTTATTGACAAAGGCAAATCTCAAAGTCTTTAAAATGTAATAAATGGATAAAGAAGAAGTGGTACATATATACAAGAGAATATTAGTCACCCACAAAAGGAAAAAAACAGGATCGTTTGTAGAGATGTGGATGGATCTAGAGTCTGTCATACAGAGTAAGTCAGAAAGAGAAAAACATATGTCAAATATTGACGCATGTATGTGGAATCTAGAATCACGGCTCCAAACAATCTATTTGCAGGGCAGCCCTAGAGACACAGATGCAGAGAACGGACTTGCAGACACAGTGAGGGAAGGGGAGGGTGTGATGAAGCGGGAGATTAGGACTGACACATATACACTAGCGTGTGTAAAACAGATAGTTAGAGGGCGGCCCCTGTACAGCGCAGGGAGCTCAGCTCTGTGAAGTGACAGTCTAGAGGGATGGGGTAGGAGAGGGAGGGGATGCCTGTAGACACACAGCTGATTTACTTCACTGCAGAGGAGAAAGTAACACAACATTGTAAAGCAATTACATTCCAATAAAATACACAAAAACAAAACACACAAATGAGATATAACGAACACACCAGGATACCAGAATTAATTGTATTCACTTTCCAGAATTTAAGAACTAAAGGACTACAAAAGCAAAGTTCTACATTTTGCTCTAACACCAATGCTGAGTTCCATAGAGGCTGCACAGAGTTTACATGGAAAGAGACGGGAACCCAAGGGAACTCCTGTCCTCTGTGTTCACACTTTGAATCCCATCTGCCCCAGTACAACTTCCCATAAAAGCAGTAGGTGCAAAGTACCCAGGAGGTATCCGGGAAACAGACTCTCGCATCCGACGCATTGTCAAAGAAGGTAGCGCTGGGACCCCGCCATCACCAACAGTGGAATTTGGGAACAATCTAAATGAAATCAGAGAAAGACTGGTTTACAGACTTGTGGTAGTAATTTTACAGTCAGCCTGCTTGGCCTTCCAAACTCAGCTTCTCCTCGTCACACTTTCCTGGACCATTTTAGGCTACTCAGAGTAAGCTGCTGGCCAGCTATTTCTTGTTGCTCGCGTCTCCTGGGCCACAGGATCCTGGAGGGGAAGAGGATTCAGACACAGCAGCTCGGCAGTCCCTGATCAACAATGAGGCCTCAGAGTCGAAGCCAGGTAGGAGACTCAGGAGCCCCTCAGAGCGGTGGTCACTTTCTCTCTCTGGATTTCAGTCTTTTCCTTTCTACTGTGGGCAGTTTGGAGGGGACATGGATGGGCATGTCGGTTATGATGAGAGCCAATCACATTCATCGGAGAAGGAAATGGCAGCCCACTCCAGTGTTCTTGCCTGGAAACTTCCGTGGATGGAGGAGCCTGGTAGGCTGCAGTCCATGGGGTTGCTAAGGGTCGGACACGACTGAGCAACTTCCCTTTCACTTTTCACTTTCATGCATTGGAGAAGGAAATGGCAACCCACTCCAGTGTTCTTGCCTGGAGAATCCTAGTGACGGGGGAGCCTGGTGGGCTGCCGTCTATGGGGTTGCACAGAGTCAGACATGACTGAAGCGACTTAGCAGCAGAGTAAGTTATGTAAGTAGCTCAAGTCACGTCCAACTCTTTGCGACCCTACAGACTGGCCCGCCAGGCACCTCTATCCATGGAATTCTCCAGGCAATACTGGAGTGGGTAGCCATTCCCTTCTCCAGGGATTAAACCAGGGTCTCCTGCATTGCAGATGGATTCTTTACCACTGAGCCACCTGGGGAGTCCACCAATGGACTACCAACCTAAGTGACTGGCCTAAATGACTACAGAAAGTGAACAGTCTTGACCTGCCAATGAACACAGAGTCTCTAGAGTGCATTTCTAGGAAGTAAGTAAAGTCGTTCAGTCGTGTCCGACTCTCTGCGACCCCATGGACTGCAACCCACTAGACTACTCCATCCATGGGATTCTCCAGGCAAGAGTACTGGAGTGGGTTGCCAATTCCCTCTCCGCATTTCTAGGAAATACTGGCCTAATGTCCAGCTACATTGAAATAATGTTTTTTTAAAAATCTATATATAGTAGGGCACTTTGTAACCTAAATCATATAGCTCTTCTGGAAACCTTCTGTCTCAGAAATGCACAAATGGTAAGACTGAAGTATGAAGGATAGAGCACCATCAGCACCAAAAGTCAGACATGGAGAAGAAGTGATAGTCACACCAGCTGGGCATCTTCCCTCCATGAGATGAGCACTCAGTGACTGGACAGCTCATGCGTCTCACACAAGGCTCACATGAACGCTGCAGCCAGGGGATGCCCCCTTCTACAGATGCGTGAACCAAAGCTCAGAAGTAGTGACAGTTAATGCAACAGTGAGATTCTGACCAGTGTCTGCTGGACTCCAAAGTCTGTGCTACTTACAAAGTTCTCTCTGCAAAAGAGAGAAGTTCTCTGTGCAAAAGCTACATGTGACTCCCACGAAAGCAAAACAGATGCTCCCATGATGGCTTAATGGTAATTCGCCCCTACTTTTCTAGTGCCCTCACAAAAGGGTAAAGTGCAAATCCAACATTTCCTATCCCTGTTCACAGGTTTTAAGAGGTACTCTGGAATACTCCTTTAAACCTAACTAAAAAAAAATAGTCTGTCTATATGGAATATATGTGAGTGACTGGCCTGTGGTCAGAGGGACGCATGTGTTTAAGGGTACTGTAAAGTCATTAGAAGACTGCTGTTTTCCCTAGTTTGAGGTGAGGAAAATAGCACCAACTGTACCTACTACTCCTTCTCTGCAGAAGAGGTCTCTCAGCGTTATTTAATACAATACAGAGGAGTGTCTCTTAGCAACCTAGTAAACCCTGGGGGCTCTCCGTGTCATCGTGCTCTTTGTCTTACAGAATCACAGGATATCAATCTCTAGTTGACAGTCCTCCCAGCTGTTTTAGAAAGTTGTATACAAGCCACACTAAAACTTACTAATTTCAGAACTGTCATATTTCTAAAGTAGATCATTTCCAGATCATGATAATTCACTTAGAAAGTCTAAAACCCAGACCTGTCAGTCAGATATACAATATGCACCCTCCAAGGGGGTTTATACCTCCCTATCCCCTTATACTCTTTGAAAAAAGAACAATGCCTTACAAGAGCTGTCTGATATTACTCCAGTCCACACACATAGTGGGTACTTTGGTGCTACAATGCTCGTGAAACTTGTAGCCACAAGTCTGACATCTAAATCCATTTAGCAAGAACTTCTGACAGATGTCACAGAAGGCAAGCTTCAGAAAGGTTTTCCGAGCCTGGAACAAGAACACAGGTGTGTAAATTATGCTGAATAAAAGACAAAATAATTTCCTCCTTGGCCCCCATGAGGTTTTATTACAATGGAGAATCATACTTCCAACATTGGTAATAAAATTCATACACAGAAACTGAAGTACATCTGTGATCTAGTGAAACCTAAACTGCTTTACTGTAAACAGTAATAGCATAGCTTTAAACAATCTAACAACATACATGCTTATTATCTCTGAGAAATCCCCACTGTGCCAGCCAACGTACCCAACACACCACAGAGAGAGAAGAGATCCGCCACTTACAAAGTTGTGTGTTGTGAGGGGAACATGATCCAGGAAATCCACTTGAAGTTCCTCTCCGATCAACGAGGCAGCATCAGTATTCCAATCTAACCGTGCTTTTTTACTAAAGAAGATTTTTAAAAGCATAACACAAAAGGGAAATATTTAAACAAGGTAAAAGAGGTGAATACCAATAAATAATAAATACCATTTAGCTCGTGCTACATAAACATAAAACTTAAAGGCCCATACAACACTAGCATTTAATTCATACAACAAATCCATAAAGCAGGCATTCTTACCTCCATCTTAAAAATAAGAGAACTGGGGCTCTAAGAAGGTAACTTGGCTCAAGACTACACAGAGTTTAAAGACCTATTTGGAATCTAGGTCAGTCAGACTCCAAATGAGTACTCTTAGAATAAGGTTTTCTTTAAACAATGCAATAAAACAATCTCATAATGAAATGTGCAATAAATTGGACATCTTTAAACATTAGAATCCTATAAAAATCCTATAAAACAGGTTAAAAATACTGTGAGAGTAGCAAAATTTAATCTTCACTAGCCTATTTCACTCTTGAAAATAAGCAGAAAGGAATCACAAATGAAATGTACTTTTTCTATTAATAATGGGCTCAACTCTGTAGAACTGTTTATAGTCTATAAATATAAACTGAGCAAAGACTTAACTGCCTTAATATTTACTCTGAAACTATTCTTTCTGTGCCTACACGAGACATAAACGCAGGTATATGTAAGTAAAAATGAACGCCCAACTCCTTTCCTGTGTCCTGTGCAGCCCATCCAGCCCAGCTCCTGAGGGAAGAAGACCCTAGGACAGGAAGAGAACACTGCGCACACAGCACCATTCAAACCTCTCCCTTTACCTATAAGAAGCCTTCAGAGCCATTTCTCTGATTATCTAACAGCAAACAATCCATTCCTTAATATAATTCCCTGAGCAGCCTACAGGAAACCCCCCGGACTCCGTTTCACCCTAGTGGCGAAGATGCGGGTAGTGCTGTTTTCTGATCAGCCCTCAGGTACTCTCCACCCAAGGGAGAGCTGAGGATGGCTCCAAATAAACGTGCCTGGACCCGGGGAGCTCAAGCACCCCCTCCCCTGCCACCATCTCAGCACCCCAGTCTCTAAGATGCTCTATGCATGAGCTTGGGGACCAACCCGCAATTGTACCCAGACAGAGCTGGCATCTGCTTCAAAGATTTGCACTTCAGCAAAAAGCCTCCGAAGCTGAAAGGAGCATCATCAACAGATGACTTTATGTTCACCCTTCTGAGCAGACTCATTCCCTAGGCTCCTCTCTCAAACTAGGGAGTACCTTGAAAAATAAAACATGCAAGCAAAAAAAGAAGAGAAAGTTAAGGTATCATCCCAGATTAATGGGGGGATGATAACAGGTAACGGATGGTCACAGACAGCTCTGATGCTTCAGAGTATTTATTATTATTACTCCTAGACTGTGAGGTGATGTCTCTATCTTTCCACCATCATTAGAAATAGGATGTTCTATGGATCGTCCCTGAAGCAAATTCTCCAGCATCTTTTACCCCTGTGTCTGTCAAACTGCTGGGATTTAGTAGAACTGAATAAAAATGAGTGAATTGTAAAAGTTTCTCTCTTACAGACAACATTCTTTAACTATAAATAATAAGGCAAACACTTTCTGAGTACCCATTCTGTTAACTGCCTTACAGCAAATACAAAAGCCTTGCTCTCAAGAAACATACCATCTGACATTATTGCTTCCTTCTGTGGAAACAGTATCCAACACCTAACATGTATTTTATTTTCCAATGTGATATTTAAGCAAAATTTTCAAGTTCTTGGTATCTTACTTTTCTAAGCTGTCTCTTTATAAACAAGATATTCAAATATTCACTATTCAATAGGAAACAAGTATTTGTTTTTTGTTTAATGGAAACAGTTATTATCTGAAGCTAGGAGATCCTTACTAGTATGAAGGAAGACCTGGCTGACTTTCAAGCTCTTACCCCTTGTGTTCGTGGAGAAGTCTGAACACTGCACAGCACTCTGGTTGCAGGCCCCTCACCTTGAGAGCTTTCATAAGGCAGTCATGCAAGCTCATCCCATTCCGCACATTGACCTACAAACGAAGGACCACCATTAGAACAAACACAGGCTGTGCAAGCATACTCCTCGGAAAGTAAACACAGAATAAAGGCATCGGTCTGTAACGGTTTATGGAGAAAATGTAGGACCGCATTGCTCGGACAGCTGACCCCTGAACAATACGGCTCTAAACTGCATAGGTCCATTTACACATGGCCTTTTTTCAGTAATAAATACTACAGTACTACATGAGTCGTGGTTGTTTAATCCAAAGGCTACAGAACAGGAAATACACCGAAACATACCCAGGGGCTGACTATAAAGTATATCTGAATTCGCAACTGCACACAGGGAGGGCACCCATAACCCTCAAGTTGTTCAAGAGCCAACTGTAATGGCAAATACATACAAAGGGGGAACAAGCAGGATGCCCAGCGACAGGCGAGAGCGGAATAAAGCACCAAACATCAGCATGCCCCACACCGTGCTGTTACTATATTACTTCTAATGACCTGTCAGAAGGGGGACAGGTCCCCCCATCTTAACTGGCAGAAAATATTTTTCAGAATAACACAAAGAGTAGTATTAGATTCCAAAGATTAGATCTGACAGAGTGCCTGAAGAACTATGGACAGAAGCTCGTAACACTGTGCATGAGACCGTAACCAAAACCATCCCACAGAAAAAGAAACACAAGAAGGCTAAGTGGCTGTCCGAGGGAGCTTTACAAAGAGCTGAGAAAAGAAGAGACGCAGAAGAGAAAGGGAAAGATATACCCAACTGAATGCACAGTTTCAGAGAACAAAGAGAGATAAAAAGGCCTTAAGTGAACAATGCAAAGAAACAGAGGAAAACAATAGACTGGTAAAGACTAGAAATCTCTTCAAGAAAACTGGAGAGATATCAAGGGAACATTTCATGAACGGACTGGCAAGATAAAGGACAGAACGGATAAGGACCTGACAGAAGCAGATTAGATCAAGAAGTGACAAGAATACACAGAACTATTTAAAAAAAAAGGTCTTAATGACCCAGATAATCGTGATGGTCTGGTCACTCGCCTAAAGCCAGATATCCTGGAATGTAAAGTGAAGTAAGCCTTGGAAAGCACGACTACAAACAAGGCTAGTGGAGGTGATGGAATTCGAGCTGAGCTATTTAAAATCCTACAAGGAGGACTTCGCTGGTGGTCCAGTGGTTACGACTCTCCACTTCCACCATAAGGGCCACAGGATGGATCACTGGTCAGGGAACTAAGAAATAAATACATTTTTCAAATAAATAAATAAAATCCAAAACATGAGGCTGTTAACGTGCTGCACTCAGTCCAGTTCAGTTGCTCAGTCGTGTCCGACTCTTTGCGACCCCATGAACCGCAGCACGCCAGGCCTCCTTGTCCATCACCAACTCCCAGAGTTCACTCAGACTCATGTCCATCGAGTCAGTGATGCCATCCAGACATCTCATCCTCTGTCGTCCCCTTCTCCTCCTGCCCCCAGTCCCTCCCAGCATCAGAGTCTTTTCCAATGAGTCAACTCTTCGCATGAGGTAGCCAAAGTACTGGAGTTTCAGCTTTAGCATCATTCCTTCCAAAGAAATCCCAGGGCTGATCTCCTTCAGAACGGACTAGTTGGATCTCCTTGCAGTCCAAGGGACTCCCAAGAGTCTTCTCCAACACAACAGTTCAAAAGCATCAATTCTTCAGCGCTCAGCTTTCTTCACAGCCCAACTCTCACATCCATACATGACTACTGGAAAAACCATAGCCTTGACTAGACGGACCTTTGTTGGCAAAGTGATGTCTCTGCTTTTGAATATGCTATCTAGGTTGGTCATAACTTTCCTTCCAAG
The DNA here is from genome assembly GCA_935064755.1 of Tragelaphus eurycerus. Taxonomy (NCBI): domain Eukaryota; kingdom Metazoa; phylum Chordata; class Mammalia; order Artiodactyla; family Bovidae; genus Tragelaphus; species Tragelaphus eurycerus. Next base: position 74,798,806 of record CAKXYN010000001.1, on the reverse strand, counting down.
GAGTAAGTGTCTTTTAATTTCATGGCTGCAGTCACCATCTGCAGTGATTCTGGAGCCCCAAAACATAAAGTCTGACACTGTTTGCACTGTTTCCCCATCTATTTGCCATGAAGTGATGGGATCAGATGCCATGATCTTCGTTTTCTCAATGTTGACCTTTAAGTCAACTTTTTCACTCTCCTCTTTCACCTTCATCAAGAGGCTTTTTAGTTCCTCTTCACTTTCTGCCATAAGGGTGGTGTCATCTGCATATCTGAGGTTCTGATATTTCTCCCAGCAATCTTGATTCCAACTTGTTCTTCTTCCAGCCCAGCATTTCTCATGATGTGCTCTGAATATAAGTTAAATAAGCAGGGTGACAGTATACAGCCTTGACATACTCCTTTTCCTATTTGGAATCAGTCTCTTGTCCCATGTCCAGTTCTAACTGCACTCAATATGCCAGCAAATTTGGAAAACTCAGCAGTGGCTACAGGACTGGAAAAGGTCAGTCTTCATGTAGAAAAGGTCAGTTTTCATTCCAATACCAAAGAAGGGCAATGTTCAAGAATGTTCAAACGACCATACAACTGCACTCATTTCACATGCTAGCAAAGTCATGCTCAAAATTCTTCAAGTTAGGCTTCAGCAATACGTGAACCAAGAACTTTCAGATGTACAAGCTGAGTTCAGTAAAGGCAGAGGAACCAGAGATCAAACTGACAACATTCAATGGATTACAGAGTAAGCACAGGAATCCCGGGAAAACACCTACTTCTGCTTCACTGGCTATGTGAAAGCCTCTGAGTGGATCACAACAAACTATGGAAAATTCTTAAAGAGATGGGAACACCAGACCACTTTACCTGTCTCCTGCGAAAACTATACGCAGGTCAAGAAGCAACAGTTAGAACCGGACATAGAACAATAGACTGGTTCCAAATTGGGAAAGGAGTACATCAAACCTGTATATTGTCATCCTGCTTATTTAACTTACATGCAGAGTACATCATGTGAAATGCTGGGCTGAATGAATCACAAGCTGGAATCAAGACTGCCAGGAGAAATATAAATAACCTCAGATATGTAGATGATACCACACTAATGGCAGAAAGTGAAAAGCAACTAGAGTCTCTTGATGAGGATGAAAGAGGAGAGTGGAAAAGGTGGTTTGAAACTCAACATTCAAAAAACAAAGATCATGGCATCCAGTCTTATCACTTCATTGCTAATACAAGGGGAAAAGGTGGAAACAGTGGCAGATTTTATTTTCTTGGGCTCCAAAATCACTGCAGACAGTGACTGCAGCCATGACATTAAAAGATTCTTGCTCCTTGGAAGGAAAGCTATGACAAATCTAGACAGCACATTAAAAAGCTGAGACATCACTTTGCCAATAAAGATCCAAACAGTCAAAGCTATGGTTTTTCCAGTAGTCATATAGGTATGAGAGTTGGACCATAAAGAAGGCTGAGCGCCGAATAATTGGCGCTTTTGAGTTGTGGTGCTGGAGAAGACTCTTGAGGGTCCCTTGGCTGCAAGGAGATCGAACCAATCAATTCTAAAGAAAATCCACTCCCAATACTCGGTGGAAAGACTGACGCTCCAGTACTTTGGCCATCTGATGCATAGAGCTAACTCACTGGAAAAGACCCTGATGCTGGGAAAGATTGAGGGCAAAAGAAGAAGGGGGTGACAGAGGATGAAATGTTTAGGTAACATCTCCAACTCAATGGACGTAAGACTGAGCAAGCTCCGGGATATAATGAAGCACAGGGGAGCCTGGCATACTGCAGTCCATGGAGTTGCAAAGAGTCACACATGGACTTAGCAACTGAACAATGACAAGAAGATTATTTAAAGGGTGGGGGACCTATATATGTTTATATATGTCATATGCATGTGAAAAAATAGCTCTTACCCCTAAGAGAAAGTGGTTTCTTATTGTTTAGTCACTAAGATGTGTCTGACTCTTTTTGACTCTATGGACCATAGCCCACCAGGCTAATGGAATTTCCCAAGGGATTTCCAAGGCAAGACTACTGGAGTGGGTAGCCACTGCCTTCTCCAGAGGATCTTCCCGTCCCAGAAATCAAACCCATGTCTCCTGCACTGGCAAGCAGATTCTTTAACACTGAACCACCAGGGAAGCCTCAAGAGACAGTAGTTGGGAGAGAGAAAATGATCAACTTTCTGCAGGTCAAGAAGCAACAGTTAGAACTGGACATGGAACAACAGACTGATTACAAATAGGAAAAGGAGTACATCAAGGCTGTATACTGTCACCCTGCTTATTTTAACTTATATGCAGAGCACATCATGAGAAACCCTGGGATGGAGGAAGCACAAGCTGGAATCAAGACTGCTGGGAGAAATATCAATAACCTCAGATATGTAGATGACGCCACCCTTATGGCAGAAAATTGAAGAAGAACTAAAGAGCCTTTTGATGAAAGTGAAAGAGGAGAGTGAAAAAGTTGGCTTAAAGCTCAACATTCAGAAAACTAAGATCATGGCATCTGGTCCCAGTGGAAACAGTGGCTGACTTTATTTTGGGGGCTCCAAAATCACTGCAGATGGTGACTGCAGCTATGAAATTAAAAGACGCTTACTCCTTGGAAGGAAAGTAATGACTAACCTAGACAGCATATTAAAAAGCAGACATTACTTTGTCAACAAAGGTCTGTCTAGTCAAGGATACGGTTTTTCCAATGGTCATGTATGGATGTGAGAGTTGGACTATAAAGAAAGTTGAGCACAGGAGAATTGATGCTTTTGAACTGTGGTGTTGGAGAAGACTCTTGAGAGTCCCTTGGACTGCAAGGAGATCCAACCAGTCCATCCTAAAGGAGATCAGTCCTGGGTGTTCATTGGAAGGACTGATGTTGAAGCTAAAACTCCAATACTTTGGCCACCTGATGTAAAGAACTGACTCATTAGAAGAAACTCTGATGCTGGGAAAGATTGAGGGCAGGAGGAGAAGGGGACGACAGAGGATGAGATGGTTGGATGGCATCACCAATTCAGTGGACATGAGTCTGGGTAAACTCTGGGAGCTGGTGATGGACAGGGAGGCCTGGCATGCTGCGGCTGAGTGACTGAACTGAATTGACTGAAGCTGTTTGACTCAATGAAATATTCATGCAAACATAAATATCCACCAGAAACAAAAATTAACCAATCCAATCTATGACATGAGTTCTTTGTATCAAAAAATTTGTATTTCAACTTCTTTTCAACAAAATGGTTCATCTTCCTAACCAAAAAGCCATCTCACATACACTGCACAGTAGAGGGGGGCAAGAAGGAAGTGGAGGAAATAAAGCCTCTGCCCCACTGTCAGGGCAAACAGCACTGCTGGTTTAAACAAGTGTACACACCCATCCAGTAGTCTCAGCAGTATAGACCCCTTCATATCCCCATGTACCCGGTCCTCAGGAGCTCAGTAGGCACTTCAGAGCCTAACAGAAAGTGTGAGCACCCAGCATGCTAATATCAGCAGCTAAACATTTCAACCAAGATTTTAAGAATTTCAGTAAGAGCCCTATACAGTGTTTTTAAAGCCATAAACTTAATCAAAAGTAAGGCAACTACACTCAGAATGGGCAGCAGGGTGAGCAGAATGAGATTTGCAGTGCTTGCCAACTGCCCACAGTGGAGTCCTTCTGCTGAAAATGTGGCAGCTGACAGTGGCCAATCCAGCCCCTTTCCAGAGAAAGGTAAGTGATTTTTTATTTTAAAGGTTTAGAATATTTTCAACTGTCTGTCTTCAATGTTTCACAAGTTTATTTTTAAGGCTTCTTGAAGCAGTGATACCCTTAGAAATATCCCACCAACTTCCAGCTTTTCAGAAATAAAACAACTCAGTAAAGGGAGAGACTGAGCTGAACTGTGAAGACACCAAGAATGAAGACAATGAAAAGTAATAAACACTCATGCAGTAAGAGAGCCAGGACCTGCGTCAAATACTGTGCAGTAGTACTCTGAAAACTGAAAAGTGATATCAGTGATATTTAATCTTCATTAGAAGCCAGAGCTCCAAGAGCAAGATGCTTCTTTAAATATCCTCTAATCCAGCGGGGTTCCCAAACGTGGCTGGTATTAGAGTCATCCGAGGAGCCTGGGAAAATGTATTTTCCCAGCCTGCCCCCTCTAACACACTCATTTGATTCAGTTCATCCTGAATGAAGCTCAGGAATCTATAGCTTAAGCTGCTTCTGACGTGATTCCAATGGTAATTAAAGAGCCTGAGCTCTGATCCAATCACTCATGTAATAAAAAGCAGCAGCAGTAAGTCAAAGAGACACACGTTTACAAAACAAATGACAAGAAAAACTCAAAAACCAAGCAACTACTAATTATTCTAAAAATTACTTATCAGACATACACCCTCTCTGTCACTCTTCTCTCTGGACTCCCCATGGATACACGCTGTGATCAGTTATGGTCTGACTAATCTCTGGAGCCCACTAAGTGATTATGACAGTCATTCTGGGCTCCAGCAGTGAAGCAACCTGGGGATGACTAGAAACAGCTGACTGGCCGAGCCGGCCAGCACATGACGCCTTCCTCCTTCAAGGTACCCCTGGAGCTGGGTACTCTGATACCAGCCACGTTTGGGACCCCACTGGATTAGAGGATATTTAAAGAAATGTCTCACTCTTGGAACTCTGGCTTCTAATGAAGATTAAATATCACCGATATCACTTTTCAGAGTACTACTGCACAGTATTTGACACAGGTCCTGGCTCTCTCAGCGTGTGAGTGTTTCTATCAGAAGCACATAGTCCACCTCTGGTCAAAGAAACAAGAGAAACTAGCTTTCTCTGAGAGAATCTTCTCAAAAGCTGCTGCAGGTGTCATGCTTTTCAAATCAGTGGTCCCCAGCTGCGCTCAACTGAAGGCTATCAGGGACACACTGATGTAGGAAACTCTCAGAAACCATCCTGCGGCTGCTAAGTCGCTCCAGTTGTGGCCGACTCTGTGCGACCCCACAGATGGCAGCCCACCAGGCTCCTCTGTCCCTGGGATTCTCCAGGCAAGAACATTGGAGTGGGTTGCCATTTCCTTCTCCAGAAACTATCATAACTACCATTTTACTTGTGAAACTAGTCACGGTAGCTAGCATCAGCCTCATTTCATGAAGGTCAGGAACAGAAGCTCAAAATATTATGAAACTTGTCATGATACAGCTTATAAAAGGCAATACAGGGATTTAAATTTGGGCCTCGTTGTCTTAAAGGCCTAAACACTTAAACTACTGCGCGAAACTAAGGTTGCCAGGCTGCAGGCAAACGGGGTGGAGAAGACAGGGCAGCAACACCCAGAAGCAGCATCAGAGGGGTCTTCAGCTCCCCGACACATTCACACTTCCCACTTTCTTAAGGTCAGAAAATTAATGAGAAAATTTTGCAAACGAAAGATTACTGCTGAAATAAGGAGATTATTATGATTATTTTGCCAGTCATTAAAGTTTCATTTCCAGGAAAGGGAAAAAAATAAATTTACTCAAACTTTAAATGCCTTTGAGTTTTGCCTTCAGTTTAAAAATGTACCTTAATGTACAACACTGTTAACTGGGAGGCTCTTTAGGTTTCACAAAAGTAAAAAGAAATTTTAGTAAAGAGGAGAGAGTGGAACTGTTAGGAAGAAAACTCTGGACAGCACTTCCCAACCTTGGAACACAGAATAAACACAAGGCACCGATTCTACACAAAGAACAGAGGGCGGAAAAGGATGAGGCCTGGATGTTCTGAACAGAGGTCTTCCCGCACCGCATCGGTGCGTGACAGTCACGCACCAAGCACAAGCAGCACAGCTCCACGTTTTGGTTTCAGGTGGTGTTTCCCTCACCGCCTCCCAGAAGACGAAGAAGGTTTTGAGCAGTAATTTCTTAGAAAAGTTGAGATTTTGTGTCAGAAGCTACACAGGAATAATTGGCTAGTCCAGGGCTTTGGAAAAAAGCTTGGTTTCCAGGCTACCTCCAGCTTTGCCCCAGAACCTAGGAAATGTACTAAAATAATTTTTTTCCAGGTAATTTTATTTTCTTCTATATACTTGACTGTATATCAAAATTTTTTAAATGAACAGTTTGCTTTAATACACTGAACAAAGTTTGTAATTAGCCAGAAATGTCTAAGGGGATTTCTAAAAGAGCCCTCTGAAACACATCCCCATTAAGAATGTACTATATTCACCTGTGGAGAAGGCAATGGCACCCCACTCCAGTACTCTTGTTTGGAAAATCCCACGGATGGAGGAGCCTGGTAGGCTGCAGTCCATGGGGTCGCTAAGAGTCAGACATGACTGAGCGACTTCACTTTCTCTTTTCACTTTCATGCACTGGAGAAGGAAATGGCAACCCACTCCAGTGTTCCTGCCTGGAGAATCCCAGCGATGGGGAAGCCTAGTGGGCTGCCGTCTATGGGGTCACACAGAGTCGGACACGACTGAAGTGACTTAGCACAGCATATTCACCTGACACCAGTCAGAATGGCCATTATCAAAAAAATCTAATACAAATAATAAATGCCACAGAGCATGTGGAGAAAAGGGAACTCTCCTACACTCCGGGGAACGTAAACTGATACAGCCACTGAGAAGGAGAGAATAGAAGTCCCTTAACAAACTAAAAACAGAACTACCATTATGATTCAGCAATCCCACTCCAGGACATATCTGGAGAAATTTATAATTTTAAAGATACAGACACCCCAATATTCACTGCAGCACTACTTACAATAACCAGGTCATGGAAAGAACCTAAATGTCCACCAACAGAGGAATGGATACAGATGTGGTACATATATATACAACGGAATACTACTCAGCCACAGGAAGAAATGCAACACTGCTGTCTGCAGCGACATGGATGGACCTAGAGATGGGCACACTGAGTAAAGACAGAGAAAGACAAACACAAACATCATGATATCACTTTCACATAGAATCTAAAATGAGCTTACCTACAGAACAGAAAGTTAGATATGAAAAACAAATCTATGGTTCCCAGAGGGTAGGGAGGAGGAGGAATAAACTGGGAGACTAGGACTGACCTATACACACGACTATATATAAAACTGGTAACTAGTAAGGACCTACTGCTCGCACAGGGAGCTCTACTCAATACTCGACAATGGCCTGTACGAGAAAAGAAAATTAAAAAAACTGGATCTATGTGTATGTATAAATGATTCACTATGTTATATACCTGAAACACAATATTGTGAATCAACTATATTTCAGTAAATATATTCTTTAAAATGTACTGTTTAGGTGATCAGAAAAGACCTTCTAGGCAAGACTAAGTCAAAGGAAGGCCAAGAGCTAGAAAGAAAAAAGCAACGGGGTGTGAAGAGAATATAAAGCAATAAAATCTATAACTAGAAAGTCAATTAACAAAGACTCTAAGTAGAACCCTCTTACACTGTTGGTGAGAATGAAAATTTGTACACATACGATGAAAAACAGGATAGCGGTTCCTTACAAAACAAAAACCAGAGTTACTATATGATCCAGCAATCCCACTCCTGGGCACATATCCAAAAAAGACATAAACTAATTCAAAAATATACATGCACTCAGTGTTCAGAGCACTATTTACAATACGCAAGACATGGAAACGACCCCAGTGTCCACCAATGTATTACTCAGCCATAAAGAAAAATGAACTATTGCCATTTAAGATTATCATACTAAGTGAAGTCAGTCAGAAAGAGTAAACAAATATTATGTAATTATCATTTAAGTGTGTAATCTAAAGACAGATGAATCTACATACAAAATCAAAACAGAACAGACAGAGAAACCAAGCTTATTACCGAAGGAGAGGGGAAAGAAACGTGGGATAAGTCAGGAGTGTGGAATTAACAGAAACAAACCACGATACATTAAACAGATTAGAAACAAGGATCTCCTGTATAACATGGAGAACTACTCAACATCTTGTAATAACCCAGAGCGGAACGTTACCTAAAGCATATATATATGCTGGAGTCACTGTGCTGCATGCCTGAAACTAACACAACAGTGTAAATCAGCAACACCTCAATTCAAAAAAAAAGGTGCAACTACAAAACACTAAAATAAAATTTAAAAATAAAGACTCTAGTGACAGTGAAGATGTCTGCTATCTATAAGATGGGCAACATGATCTGTAATGTGTTTATAGGTGAGGGACAGCTACATTTTAGGAGAGGAATGTTCACGTACCACTGTTCTTTGCTTGTTTGGCAAAAACACACGGATAGTGTTGCTTGTCTTAGAAGGGTCCGTAAGTTTGCCATCATCTGACGCCCGACGCTGATAGCCAAATTGCTGAACTATTGTAGGGGAGATGCAGCTGGTGCCGTCAAACACCGTGTCTTTGAATCCAAAACCGTTGCTGATCGTCTTCCAGGCGCCCTGTATGTGCTCCATTGATGCAGCTTATGCAGCACTTCAAGCTAGGAAAAAAAAGACAATAATTCTTGAGTATAATTAATTAGCTCAACAATACAATATACAGAGTAACTGTGAAAACAGTACTATGTGGGTTTTTTTGTAGGTGACATATTCTGCTCAAATACATTATTCAGAAAACTTCTATTATAGTATATAATAGACAGACAACTCAAAAATGAACAAGATGGGGACTAGAGATCAAAAAACTCATCAAGGGTTATACAACCAGGTAAAAGCCAACATGGAACATAGCCTAGGTCTACTCTAATGCTTTTTCAATTCCACTTTTTCTTCTGTTATTGTATATTAAGCACAAACAGCTACCTTTGAATATTAGTAACACATTAGTACTATGAGAAATACAAAAAAAAAAAAGTGTAAGCCATCACTGTCTGCCTTTGAAGAAGAAAAAGAAATCAGTTTTTGTAAGATGTGTTAGACACTTTATACATAAATTATCTCATTTAATCTATAAGGACCCAGAAAGATTTTAAATACCTTCTTCCAACCATGCTTTAATTTTTAAACAAATGAGGCAGAGGAAAACCACGCTACTTGCCCAAGAACATCCATGTTGATAAGTAAAATAACCAGATTCTGTATCTATTTATATTTAAAGTACATGAACTTTCCAACATAACATTTGTTGGAGTCCAGTTTTAGTGCAAAAACAAAGCTTACAAACAGATGCAAACAGATAGTAACCTAACAAAAACTAATCAAATGTTTTAATAGGGCAACAAGAAAAACCGCAGTTGAAGTCCACAGATATTCACACAATGAGAGTAAGTCAGAGATACTCTGCAGTGAGGCCGTGCCATGCCCTGGCACCGGCTGGGAGTCAGCCACCATGCAGAAGTGACAGGGGGTCCACAGCCATCCCACCCTGAAGGCAATTGATCTCTGCAGGAGAGGTGCTTCCACCTTTACAGAACAGTGAGGTCGACAGGGAACCCATCCTTCTCAAGCCTTCCTCCTTCAGCAAGTTGTTTTATCTTATTATCAGGATTGTCAGCAGTAGTTACCATTTACATGGAGAAGTCTGGTGGGCTGCAGTCCATGGGGTCGCTAAGAGTCGGACACGACTGAGCGAATTCCCTTTCACTTTTCACTTTCATGCACTGGAGAAGGAAATGGCAATGCACTCCAGTGTTCTTGCCTGGAGAATCCCAGGGATGGTGGAGCCTGGTGGGCTGCTGTCTCTGGTGTCGCACAGAGTCGGACACGACTGAAGCAACTTAGCAGCAGCAGCAGCAGATGCCTACTATCTAACATGAGAATGAGTACATGCCGCATACACTCCATTCATATTATCCACCCTGATCCTTAGGGGATACTCTAGGTGGAAATGACATCCATTTCACTCTACCTGGCAGAGATGGGATTCAGAACTGGGCAGCTCTGATTCCACAGTCCTTACCTCGTCATACATAACACTGACACTTGAAATCATTTGCTGCTGCTGCTGTTGCTAAGTCGCTTCAGTCGTGTCCAACTCTGTGTGACCACATAGACGGCAGCCCACCAGGCTCCTCCATCCCCGGGATTCTCCAGGCAAGAATACTGGAGTGGGTTGCCATTTCCTTCTCCAATGCATGAAAGTGAACAGTGAAAGTGAAGTCGCTCAGTCGTGTCCGACTCTTAGCAACCCCATGGACTGGAGCCTACCAGGCTCCTCCGTCCATGGGATTTTCCAGGCAAGAGTACTGGGGTGGGGTGCCATTGCCTTCCTCCCTGAAATCATTTAGTCAGAGCTAAAATGGCCCAGAGTTAAAGATCATTTAATCCAAACGTCTTGCTCTGTACCAGAAGCTTCTGTCTGCACACCCACTATGCGGTAAGCTCTTTTTCACCTCACATGCCTGAATCCAGAAGGGACGATAGATACTAACTATTCCGAGCTGACAGCTGAGGAAACTAGAGAAGTTTAGAGACAGGATCACTATCTGGCATCACTCTCATAAAGTCTTGACAAAAAAACTTTTTGGAGAAGAATATTGTTAAAAACAAAAAAACTATTAAAAATTTGAAATGTTCTTAAAGACTAACTTGGTAATTCAATATTGCTCTTGGAATTTATCCTACAGAAGTATAAGGCAAGGCCTTCCCTGATACTCCTGTGGTTAAGACTCTGCACTGCCAATGCAGGGGGAATGGGTTCGGTCCCTGGCTGGGGAACTAAGATCCCACATGTCGCATGGCACAGCCAAAAAAAAAAAAAAGAGATATGGATAAGCATCTTCATTACAGGGTTGTTCATTTCCTTGAAAAACTGGGGAAAAGACCAAATACTTAACAGAGAATTTCACGTTAACTCCCATGTGACAAAGTTGCTCTGTATGTGCAGAGACAGAAAAAGGAACCCAAGACAAAATGAAAAATGTAGTCTGAACCTCTTTCATACTAATCTAGAAAGGAGAAAAATCTAAAATCATTTTTTTAAAGGTGAGAAAATCTAGAGTAATAAACAATGTGCCAATAACTATTTCAGCAGGATGGTTAGGAAATTTTTACTTTATATATATTTACTTTTTGCTTTTTATATTTTACTACTACACGAGAAGCCTATTTTATTTGTGTAAGGGGGAAGGGCAGGACAAGATCCTACAGCCTTCGAGGGGCAGGACCCTGACACAGTGCCTCCCATTTCTTTCTGACACCACCCAAGCTCCAACACATTTTAGGGGCATCTACAGCTTCTTTTCCCTAGACCTTTTGCCCCAACTAAACAGAAAGACTGATCTGAGCATCTCAGTAGTCTGAAAAGGTGTGGCTCAGAATAAAAGCTAAACTCCCATCAAGCTGCACAGCTCAGTACTTCTGAATGTTCTGTTCCCTTCACCTGGAAAGCCGAAGCCTCCACAAAGAGCCAAGCTGTCCTTTTCAGAGCATTAAGGGCTTTACTTAAAATATCATTTAGAGACACTTTCTCTCCACCCTAACCGTAAGACTCCACAGCCCTCCCCCATCAAATAACCCAGTCTTACTTTCTTCATGCCACTTACCACTTATGTTAACTGTTTACAGATTTTGGTCAGTGCCTCCCACCCTCTTTCTGCTCCATGCCAATCTTGCCAGTGTCTCCTGCCAATCTTGTTCACTACTGTATTCTTAGTCCTTGATACAGTACCTGGATCACAAAAGCACTCAAATATTTATTAAATGAATTCAGTTGGGAACCAGAATAATGCTGCAAAAAAATATATTTTAAAAGAAAAGACCTGTCAAGAACTAGTAAATGTAAATTAAATCTCGATCTGGTAGTACATCTTTAAAAAATGAAAAAAAAAAAAACCATTATTCAGCAGAAAACAAACTGCAATAAACTGCATTCTGTATTATAATCTATTGGCTAAAGAACCTACTTACAAGACTTAACTGTAGCTTAAATTCAAGATCATAGTTATTTTATGACCAATTTTGTGTCCTACTGTAGGCACTTAGAAAATAACACTGGTACTTAGTAGGAATACATTACAATAACTGTTAATAAAAACTGACAAAAGCAAATCCACTCTAATTCTCAAGTTTTTGATTTTTTATCATTCATAACTTTGAAGTTTCCATGTCTATATCAAGACCACTTACAGGCTAAGAAGCATGCTAAAGCAGTGCCTTCTTCATGCCACTCACAGAAAATGATGAATCCTAATTGTAAGGCATGCTGAGATACGCAGACAAGACCAGAAAAGCCAAGGGCCCTACCAGTTGCCCCAGTGCCGACCTCTGTATCACAGGAAGCTGTAAGCCAAAGTATTCTGTAATCGATTAACGAGAAAGGATACACATCTAAAAATAAGAACAAAGAGTCTTCTAAAAAACCATATAGCAGCCAACATACTTCAATATTAAATGAAGACAATCAGAAACCCCATTGATACTACTCCCAAATCTAGTTTCAAATATTATGATCTCTCCCTCTGATCTGTTGACCAAATGCTCTAAGTTAAAATATATTTATACACAGCCACACACATCCTCCTAAAGATATAATAAAATTAGACAGTCCAAAGTAGAAATCTACTTCTGATAGTAAAAGGTCTTTCACAGTTCCCAAGTTCAAAACAAACACATTCTCTTATAAATAGAGAAATTCATTATATCAGAAGAAATAATTTAAAACAAGACATATATACTTCCTTACAACACAAGAATATAATAAGAGGATTATCATTCCTAACATACAAAGAACTCCTGAAAATTAATAAGAAAATTTTCAAACTTTAATTATGGAGTATTTCATATTTTCATATTTAAACAGAAAAACTACTGGACATTATTGCTAAAATTGTAAATTATTCATCCATAAGATGAGTCCAGGGCTTCCCTGGTGGCTCAAATGGCAAAGAATCTGCTGGCAATGCAGACAGTGTCAGTCGCTCAGTCGTGTAAGCCCACCAAGGTCCTCTGTCCATAGGATTCTTCAGGCAAGAATACTGGAATGAGTTGCTCTTCCCTTCTCCAGGGGAACTTTCCCATCCAGGGATCGAACCCAGATCTCCTGCATTGCGGGCAGATTCTTCATCGTCTGAGCCACCAGGGAAGAGACCCAGGTTTACTACCTGAGTCTTCGAGAAGATCCCCTGGAGGAGGGCATGGTAACCCACCTCAGTATTCCTGCTGGGAAATCCCACGGACAGAGGAGCCTGGTGGGCTACAGTTCATGGGGTCGCAAAAGTCGGATACAACTGAGTGGCTAACACTTTCACACTTCTCAAGATGGGGCCAATGACACCATCTTTTAAAAAATACTTCTAAGGACTATATGTGCTGTGTAATATCAAAAATAAATCAAACATTTTAAAAAAGAAGTTTAAAATGTTCATAAAGTATTTCTTGGTATTTATCCAACCTTTTCAATCCTTACATAAAAGTGTATTGTGTAAAAGAGGATTGTTCAGTAAGCCATTTGAAGATAACTTTGGAAACAAAAAGTTTATATGGAACCTAATTTTAAAAGCTCCTTTCTGTCCCATGATTTAAAAATAACTTTCTGGATAACTCTCTTCACAAATACAAAGTAGTAGCTTTATTATGTCAAAAGACCCCTGATTGTAAACACTTCTGTGTTTTTATATATATATATATAGTGAGACAGCCTACGAATTTGTATTCAACAAGCTAAACATTGACCTTTTACCAGAAAGGACACAACATATTCACAATCTCATTATGATAGCAAACTGCTATAATTTTAGGAAGCCTACAATTCACTTAACATGAATTCTAGCCTATTCTAGAATAGAACATTCTAGAACAGGCTAGGCTCAACTGGTTTCAAGCTGCTTCCTTCTGCATTCATACCCCTTCTCCTCCAGTCATCCCTATTACAGAGCAACACAGAAATCAAACCTAGATCCTACTCTACTCTGCTTCCTCCAAGACTCTTCCATTAAAGATGTGCCAAAATGGGCTTACCCCCAAATCCAGTCTCTGAAAGACACCACAGGGGTTGACATTTTATGATAAAAAAGGGGGGACAATTCATTAATTAATAGGGATCATAGCTTTCCTGAGTCACTTAGTCTATATCTGTCAATCATTAGTTGATCAAACTTTCCCTAAAGCTATTACTTCTAGCATAATTTCTGAGGCTGACAGCCTCCACAGGTTCACCAAAAAGTCTGCCTTTTATTGACTTCATGCTTCATCTGTCACACTGGAATTTGAAGGTTTTGTAGTCTAAACTCTTTTTAAAGCCGAATCTTTCTATTTCAAAATGTTTGCTTTCACTATCACAGTTCACTTGTCATAATCAATCGACCTCACTTATTCTCTGCATGAATATTCTTTTAGAAAGTTAAGAGAATGATATCTATCCTATATCTAAGTTAAAAAGTGGTTTAGAAATTCTAATAGTACTGAGTTTCGTGGGTAGTGGTTTAGTTGCTAAATCATGTCCAACTCTTTTGACTCCATGGACTGCAGCCCTCTGTTCCAGGCTCCTCTGTCCATGGAATTCTCCAGACAAGAATACTGGACTGGGTAGTCATTTCCTTCTCCAGGGGATTTTCCCAATTCAGGGACTGAACTCAGGTCCCCTGCATTTCGGGCAGATTCTTTACCATCTGAGCCACCAGGGAGTTCAGGAGCGAACAAAAGAACCACACTAGAAAGCACATTGCCCTGAATTATGCAGCAAGGGGACTCAAGGAAGAGTCGAAGACCAAACCCCTGAATAATCTACTAAATTCTATCTTGAGATCCATTTCAGCTGCCTTCTCTGGGCCCTCCTGGTTGGTACAGTAGTGCCCCATCTTAGAAAGTTTAGCGTTCTGCAGTTTCAGCTACCCGTCTGAAAATATTAAATAGAAAAGTTCAGAATGAATAATTCCTAAGCGTTAAACTGCACGCCTTTCAAAGCTTTTTGATTTTTGAGTAGTGTAATGAAATCTCACACCAATTCGCCCCCTCCTGCTGGGATGTGAACCATCCCTCTGCCCAGCACACCCACACTACATATTCCACCTGCTCTGTAGTCCTTTAGGAGTCTTCTGGGTTACCAGGTGGGCTGTCGCGGCAGGGCAGTGCATGTTATTTTACTTAACAATGGCCAAAAGTGCAAGAGTTGTGATGCTGGCAATTTGAATATTCTCTTATTGTGCCTAATTTATAAATTAAACTTTATCATATGTATATATGTATGTATAGCACAAAACAGTACAAGAGTTCTGAACTATCAGACACCCATGGGGGAGTGGGGGGCAGACACTTAAGAAAGTATCCCTCACAGGTAAGGGGGGACTATTATGTAATTAAAATAGTATCCAGCATGCTTCAAACAAGTACAGAATAAGTACCTTCTTAATAGCCAGCTTCTTAGCTTCTTCAAGGAAGACTTCCAAAACTTAAGTCTCTTTCTCTCCTAGACTGTAACTCAGCACTTTTTCACACTGTGGAGTATGACCCCTAAGTGTTCAGAATATTATTTTCATGAGTTATGACCAGCTTTCTCAAGTAAGGTAGAGCAGAGTGTATCCATGTAGCAGAGTTAAGTACTACTTTGAGAAATCTCTGACTCAGGTACACACACATCATAAAATGTATTCCTTAGTATAGATCACTACTAAGTCTGAAAACTACTGGTGTAATTATAAAGCTCAGAATCCCTACCAGAGCATTCACTGAGTTCTCAAGTGCATTTATCCACTCAGAATATATCTTCTTGTGCTTGAATGATCAATTTTTTTTAAGGATCCATGTAGTCTTAGATTGTCTTTCTTAGTTTTACCAATGAACTCTCTCCATGTGTCTGCTAATTCCACCTTATGTTATGTACTAAAATAGTCATTTCTGCTAATTTATGTGATTCTTCCAGTTTTCATGTATTTCACTGCCAAGCAGACTCAAAGAAACTCAGTATACTAAGCTTTCATTCTTTTCTCAGGTTCCATAAGTTATTTTGTGAGCTTATTTATCATTCTCATAAATGACAGAACAATCTCCGTTCATTTCCAAGGCAAATCATTCAGTATCACAGTAATACAAGTCTATGCCCCAACCACTAATGCTGAAAAAGCTGAAGCTGATCGGTTGGTTGTATGAAGACCTACAAGACTTTCTAGAACTAACACCAAATAAAGATGTCCTTTTCATTATAGGGGACTGGAATGCAAAAGTAGTAAGTCAAGAGATACCTGGAGTAAAACAAGTTTGGCCTTGGAGTACAGAATGAAGCAGGGCAAAGGCTAACAGTTTTGCCAAGAGAGCACCCTGATTCTAGCAAACACCTTCTTCCAACAACACAAAAGATGACTCTACACATAGACATCACCAAATGGTCAATACCAAAACCAGACTGATTATATTCTTTGCCATCTAAGATGGAGCAAAGTCAGCAAAAAGAAGACCAGGAGCTGACTGTGGCTCAGACCAAGAACTTGTCATTGCAAAATTCACACTTAAAGAAAGTAGGGAAAATCCACTAGGTCATTCAGGTATGACCTAAATCAAATCCCTTATGATTATACAGTGGAGGTGACAGACAGACTCAAGGGATTAGATCTGACAGAGGTGCTAAAGAACTATGGATGGAGGTTTGTAAAACTGTACAGGAGGCGAGAAGGCAAAATGGTTGTCTGAGGAGGCCTTATAAATAGCTGAGAAAAGATGAGAAGTGAAAAGGCAAAGGACAAAAGGAAAGCTATACCCACCTATATCTATGGAATCCAGAGTTCCACAGAATAGCAAGGAGAGCTACTGTGACATTTTTAAGCCATGGAACTTATACTCCCATGATGAAGTCTCATTTAAACATATATGTAAATATATTTATCTGTTTGGTTGTGCCAAGTCTTAGTTTCCTGCATGCCAAATCTGTTTTTCCCCCAGTTGCAGCATGTGAGATCTTAGTTCCCTGACCAGGAATCGAACTTTGGTGCCTTGCATTGTGAGTGTGATGTCCTAACCACTGGACCACCAGGGAAGCCCCTATGAAGTCTCATTTACTAAATTAGTTTACTCCATGTTGAAGTTGTAATATTTCATTCTCTCTCTCAAAATTGCCATTCCTCTTTGTCATCTCATTTATCACTCCTTCCAATGATCATTGTTGCTGTAAGATCTTCTGTTTCCTATTCTTTTCTGCTTTTAAAGGAAACACCAAATAAGAGTGTGGGGTTAAATCTATTTCACTGAACTTAATGCAGATTCCACTCCCAATTTAAATCCTTCTCCAAAGTGGACATGAGAAAGATTATCCTCACTCAGTGTCCCATAATTTTTTTTTTAACCTCACTTCTGGAGAGTTCCAGAGATCAAGTCTCTGGATAGCAAGCATGAGAACCTGAAAACATACAAAGCAGGCTTCCAGAAGTCTTTGAAGGCAGCCCCTATGTAGAAAAATTCTACATGCCTCTACTGAGCTTTGGGTTCTTTGCGATGTCCTTCAGGTAGAACTCTTCCCATAAAACCTCCTTTATTTGCTTCCTATTCATAAAGAATTTACCACTCTCTCTTGTGTTTTTATATTGCTATTATTCACATGCATGCTATTAATAGCCCTTCCCTAGTTATTCACATGTCTGCATCCCTATTTGGCTACAAGCTCCTTGAAGACAGAGCACACACATGCCTCTCTGCTTCCCTTTGTTTCCCCAGAACTTACTATTAGCACAACACATGACTCACAGGAGTTATTCAGCGAAGACTTCAAATCAATGAGATGGTTGTTGCAGAATCCACAACATACTAAACATTTAGATTTATGTAACTTATTAAGGGAAAGGGCTATTTTTAATATGTAATATAAGATTATAACCACAAGCAATGATCCACGAAAAATACAAATACTTAACAAAGACTAGTTACCTGAACAGTAACAATGTTGGTTTGTTCTCTATTTTGACACCTGCCAAAACGGACTAGGAAACGAGATATATTCACCAAAAATGAATTTCTTAAAATTCTGTACCAACTATACAGCAAGAATAACATTAGCTAATTGCTACTGCGTTCTTGACATTTCAGTATGTACAATACTACTGAGCACAGACTACAACACGCAGAGTAATACTGAATTTTTCACATTTCATTATGTAAGTATCAGTTCTTTAAATACAATCTCTCATTTAAGCCTCCTAAGAACTCTATAAGAGATACTATTATCCTGATTTTGGAGATAAGGAAACTGAAGACCAAGAAAGTTAAATAAAACTGTCCAAGGTTACACAGTAAGATAGAGAGCCAAGATTACTGAAAGAATATCTAAGGTCAAAAGCCCTCACAAGTTTTGCCAGAGCTTTATCACACGATCACTCTTTATTCTTCAGGCAGATAAGATCAGTGCATTTGTGTAGCAGGCTGTTGCTCAGATGAGGTGCCAGATTTCAACCCTGTGGCTGCCTGCTCTAGCTTCCTGCTACTGGCTCCTTCCTTCCACTCTGATCATTTATTTTTATTACACTTTTTTTTAAAATATGATATAATTAAATTTGGGGAAGGGCATAAAAGAGGAAAGTTACCCATAACCTTATTCATTCTGACAAAACATTTTTGGATACCATCTCCTAATATGAGAAGCATGGTACATGGATTAAAGACAAAGACCCCTGATCTCCGGAGAAGCAGATCTTCTAGAGGACACATACAAAACAAAGTAAATTACATAACATGATAGCTGGTGATAAGTGCTGGGGGAAGGGAGACAAGCTGCAATTTATATAATGAGGTCAGAGTCAGTTTCACCCAGGAGGTGGAGTTGAGTGAGGAAGTCAGGAGTTTGACTTGCAAGCTGCTGGCGTGGACAGTCAAGGCAGAAGGAGCAGCCAGTGAAAATCTACAGAAAGAGTGTCCTGCGCACAATTAGCAAAGATCATGGAGCTCAGTGAAGTGAGAGTACAGCCAGGCGAGGTACCCCAGGTCACCACTGGAAGGACTCTGCCTTTTACTGAGGGAAATGGGAAGCCACTGAAAAGTTTCGAGCAGAGAAGACACATAACCTAAGGTCTTAGAAGGACTACTCCAGTTGCTACATGTAAATAAACTACATGTGCAATAGACATCCAACTATGAAGTTCAGAAGATGTCTGTGCTGAAGGATTAACTCACTGAGTTGTCATGAAAATGGTTCAATGTTTGTAAACAGCTGTGCCCGACGCTGATATTGCTGATACGCTTGGTAGCTTCTGCCTTACCAAGGCCACTCAGCACGGAGAATGAGAGAGGCGGAAAACAAGCCTGCGCCTCAGTGTGTATACAGACAGACCAGGCTGAAGGAAGGGGCTCTCCTAAATCCAGTGAAGTGGGCAGTCCTGGGAGCTGAGCTACCGACTTTCACTATTTAGCAATGCTGTGTTTGGGGCTAACTGTGGCCTCAATCCTGTCCATACGTGTACATAGGCACAACTACAGCCTCAATCCAAACAGTTACATTATTCTCCTTCCAACTTTCAATATTTGATAATTCTTTGTCTAATCATACCCCATTGTGTTGCATATAATTCATCCTTAACCTACTCTTAAGTCACATTTTTTTTTCAGAGCTAAAAGTCTCTGAAATCAGAACATATGATAAAAAACAATGTTGTGCCTTACTTGTCCCAACAGAGAACCTGAAAAGAATACCATCAGGTATGTAAGTATTTTGCTTAATAACCTAGGTATGAGATACTAGGTCAAAAGGTAAGAATTATGGACGAATGCTGCTACTCTCACAATTTTAATATTTTAAAATTGGTCTGGGATGAATTTTTGTCCTTAAGATAAGCTTATTTTCTGAAGCAACTGGTGGCTATTTTCTCTGATCTTTTTTACCGCAGGGTGGCGGGGGTGGGGAAGGGGGTTAGGGTAGATTTAACCCGGAAAAGGAGGGTTGTGCTATTTCATTATCTTAGAGGTGACAAAGACTTCTGACAGTTTAGAGAGGGTAAAGATACACACTGATAAAGGCAACACCAATGGGTGTAACTTTCTTAAGAATTTCACATTAGGTCAGCTTTCCATCAGCAGGCTGGGTATTGAGTAAGATTATTTTGTGTTTTTTATACTCCATAGAAGAAAAGGAGCACTCAACAGCCTAATTCCCAAAGAGGTCTCTTAAACTCTTCTAAATAGGTGGCTCAGGTCTTTATTCCTGGGAAAAGTAAAACAGAGAGTCTCTACACTGAGAGGTTTCAGGTACAGCTGAGAGCATGGGTGCTATTCTGAAAACCACGCTAACGGAATGCCTGAAAGCAGAGACCAAAGAGCTTCTTCCACAGCTGGGCAATCAGGCTCAAAAAAAAAAACCCCAACATTAGCTCCCCCTACCGTACAATGAAGCTCAAAGACAACAAGCCTAACCCAAGCCTAACCAACTGAAAGATTCCAATCAGCTATTTAATCCAATCCTTTTAGAAATAAGACTGCCAAGGATTATCAGACACTTTAACATGGATGATAAAGACCAAAACAGTATAGGAAACATATACACCCCTGCATGACTTAAGCTATCAGATTAACTGAAATTATCAGAACAGAGCCCATCAAATGCCCATTGCACTAAATTTTACAGTAATGGGGTAACAGAAAATTCCACAAATTTCTAGAGAAAAAAAATAAAAGGGATCAGGAATTGGAATGGCTTCAGACTTAGCAACACTGGAAGCTAGAAAAATAATGAAGAAAAGACTTCTAAATTCTAAAGGGAAATTATTTCCAATTTGGAATAATCACCAAAACTATTGTAGAAAAGAGGTATTTTCTGACATTCATTACTAAAAATATTTTACTCTTCATGATCGATGTCTCAAGGGATTTGTTACATGATTAAGAATAAATTAAGAAAGAGATGAGATATAGGAAAAAGGGCATCTAACACAAGAAAGAAGCAAAACAAAATCCCCAGGCCACTGGGCAGAAATCTCTGAATCACACCTGTGCATCAGGGACAAGAATCCATAACTGTGTGACCCTCCGTAGCACCGTGAACTGCCACCAACAACACTCCCCTGCACAATGGCCTTTTCTTCAGAGACAGAGAAGAGAGAGGGGAGGGGGGAAAGAGGTAAGGGAGGAAAGGTGGGGAGAGAAGAGATGGAAGGAAAGAGCCCACATTTTTAGTTTTACATGATCCTATACTCTCCATATTTTTTTTAACTGAAGGATAGCTGATTTACAATGTTGAGTTAATGTCTGCTGTACAACAAAGTGATTCAGTTATACATACGTATATTCTTTTTTATATTCATTTGCATTACGGTTTATCACAAGATACTAAAGTTCCCCATGCTATATCATAGGACCCTGTTTGCCCACCCTGTGTATAATTAGTTTGCATTTGCCAAGCCCAAACCTGCACTCCATCCCTCCCCAAGCCCTCCCCCTGGGCAACCACAGGTCTGTTCTGTGTCTGTGAGTCCGTTTCTGTTTTGCAGGTTAGTTCATTTGCGCCACACTTTGGAGTCCACACACGGGTGACAGCGTGCAGGAGTGGTCTCTTTCTGACTTACTTCACTCAGTATGATAATATCTGGCACCATCCACGTTGCTGCAAACGGCATTATTCTTCTCTGCCGCTGCGTGTATTCCAGTGTGCACATCATCAGCCACTCATCTGCTAAGGGGCATTTAGGCTGTTTCCATGTCTCGACTTTTGTGAATAGTGCTGCTGTGAAGAAAGGAGTGCACGTATCTGCCCAGGAGTGGGACTGCTGGCCCGTGTGCATGCGTGTGTGCATTCACTTCAGTCAGGTCTGACTCTCTGTGACACCATGGGCCGGAGGCTGCCAGACTCCTCTGGCATGGGATTCTCCAGGCAAGAATACTGGAGAGAGTTGCCATGCCCTCCTCCAGGGGGTCTTCCCAACCCAGTATCTCCTATGTCTCCTGCACAGCAGGCAGATTCTTTTACCCACTGAGCCATTTGGGGAGTCCTGATGGGTCATATGGCAACTCTATTTTTAGTTTTTTGAGGAACCCATACTGTTTCGGCTGCATCAACTCATATTCCCACAAACATTGCAGGCAAGTTCCCTTTTCTCCATACCCTCTCCAACATTTGTTACTTGTAGAATTTTTTAATGATGAGCATTCTAACTGATGTGGAGTGATATCTTATAGTTCTGATTTGCCTTTTTCTAAAAATTAGAGATGTTGAGCATATTTTCATGTGCCTGAAGGCCATCTGTCTGTCTTATTTGGAGAAATGCCTATTGAGGTTTCTTATGCCCATTTTTTGATTGGGTTGTTTTTTATTCTTGAGTTATATGTTTGTATAGTTTGCAAATTAAGCCCTTGTTGGTCTCATCATTTGCAAATACTTTCTCTCCTTCTATAGGCTGTATTTTCATTTTATTTGTGGTTTTCTTTGCTGTACAAAGGGCTTCTCTTGTGGCTCAGCTGGTAAAGAATCTGCCCACGAAGTGGGAGACCTGAGTTTGATCCCTGGGTTGGGAAGATCCCCCTGGAGAAGAGAAAGGCTACCCACTCCAGTATTCTGGCCTGGAGAATTCCATAGACTATTCAGTCCATGGGGTCACAAACAGTTGGACACGACTGAGTGACTTTTTCTTCTTTCTTTGCTGTACAAAAGCTTTTAAGTTTGATCTATTTATCTTTGCTTTTATTTCTACTGCCTTGGGAGACTGACCTAAGAAAACATCAGTGCAATGTATGAATGATCCTATACCCCTTTCAGTGCTGCTGCTGCCGCCAAGTCTCTTCAGTCGTGTCCGACTCTGTGCGACCCCATGGACGGCAGCCCACCAGGCTCACCCGCCCCTGGGATTCTCCAGGCAAGTACACTGGAGTGGGTTTCCATTTCCTTCAGTACACTCTTCCTTATACAGGAGCCAGTGAGAGCTGGGCTGCACCTTGATATATTCTGGGTGGTTAATCAACATGAACAGAATAGTTGGTCTATTCTTTGGGAAACAGGGTTTCCCAAAGCATGGGCCATACATCACTCATGGTTTACAAGGTGATTTTAAAGGATTTGTGAACATGACATAAAATAACACTGAATCAATCAGATAAAGATTATGATAAAGAAGAATTACCAGTTTGGGATCTTTAATACCTCTTTAACACTTCTTAATCTTCATTAAAAAAAAAAAAGCCACTGACAAACTCTAAAAATTAATACTGTTGTTTTATTATATTAAAATAGCAGCAAAGGAATACAGTACTGTATGTGATCCCATTCTCCAGGCAGCTTCTTTTGGACTCATTTTGACTGTGTATTTTCAAAGTGCACATAACATGCTGCTGCTAAGTCACTTCAGTCGTGTCCAACTCTGTGCAACCCCATAGACAGAGGCCCACCAGGCTCCCCCGTCCCTGGGATTCTCCAGGCAAGAACACTGGAGTGGGTTGCCATTTCCTTCTCCAATGCATGAAAGTGAAAAGTGAAAGTGAAGTCGCTCAGTCGTGTCCAACTCCTAGCGACCCCATGGACTGCAGACTATCAGGCTCCTCCGTCCATGGGATTTTCCAGGCAAGAGTACTGGAGTGGGGTGCCATTGCCTTCTCCTAGTTCCCTCCATTTTTGTGCAAAAGAAGTCAACGCAAGAGAGTAAGTCATCACCATCCATCCTTGATGCTTTGCTCCTGCAATTTCAGGTGATGCTAGCACCAAGCCCTTATCTCTGTAACTCTACAGCCTCAAACTACTTTACTATTTTTAGAGTTAAAGTTCCAGGAATACTCAGGCAGTCAGTCCAGTGGTTAGGACTCCACAGGAGGCACAAATTCAATCCCTGGTTGGGGAACTTAAGATCCCACAAGCCTCCGGGCATCGCCAAAATAAAATAAAATAAAATAAAACCAGTGAGCTATTTTAAGAGAATATATTAAATAAGCACTACTATAGGTGGTTCTCTGTTCTGGTAAAACTCAGGAAGATAGCACTTCAATGACTGAAACCGGTGAAACACTAGTCTAGCAGAGGCAATACATTCTTTAAAAAAATGACCCTGTACTCTGCCGTTACTTATCCATCAGGCTTTTAAGCAAGACTGAGCAAGAAAATCCTAGTAATCGAATCTAGAGGGTTTCTCAGCCTAACGATCCTCTCTTCCTCCTAAGAGACTTTCATTATCCTGCACTTGCAGGGGTTTCTTCTATCTCCTCCACCTGCTTTGCTGGCTTCTGTTCTTCTTGCCTCAAAACCATGCATGCACCTCAAGACTTCTAAACTTTCCAAGTGTTCCACAGCCTTTCCAACCTGGCCTACACACACTGCCTCCATCAATGAAAAGCGTGGCAAACAACAATGTTGTCTCTCAACCCTACATTCCTCTTTTGAGAACTTCCTTCCCTCATCCACAGGAATAAGCCCCAAGCAGCGACGTTTAGCTATCTATATTCATGACCCCGCCCCTTGAGCCCCCACTACAACCGAATGGTACAAGCAAGTGGAAACTTGATTTGAAACTGAGAGACTATAAAGAATGATCCTTTGAACTGAGAACATAGAAACTCAAGAGCTATAGGAATGTTGGTCCATGTATGTTCAAAGCAGTCAAAGCAAGTTTGCTATTGAGAACAATATTCTGCAAACTGACCTACAGATTAAACACAATCTCTAACAGAATAGGCTTCTTTGCCAGCTTCTTAGTAGATATTGCCAAGCTGACTCTAAAATACATATGAAAATTCAAGGGACCCAGAATAGCCAAAACAATCTTGAAAAAGAACAAAGTTTAAGGAATCATACTTAGCAATTTCAAAACTTATTACACAAAGCTACATTAATCAATGTGGCACTGGCATAACGATAGTCATTTAGAGCAACAGAACAGAAATAAGGAGGGCACCAGACAATTCAGATCAGATCAGATCAGTCGCTTAGTCGTATCCGACTCTTTGCAACCCCATGAACCACAGCACGCCAGGCCTCCCTGTCCACCACCAACTCCTGGAGGTCACTCAGACTCACGTCCATCAAGTCGGTGATGCCGTCCAGCCATCTCATCCTCTGTCGTCCCCTTTTCCTCCTGCCCCCAATCCCTCCCAGCATCAGCGTCTTCTCCAATGAGTCAACTCTTCGCATGAGGTGGCCAAAATACTGGAGTTTCAGCTTTAGCATCATTCCTTCCAAAGAAATCCCAGGGCTGATCTCCTTCAGAATGGACCCGTTGGATCTCCTTGCAGTCCAAGGGACTCTCAAGAGTCTTCAACACCACAGTTCAAAAGCATCAATTCTTCGGCGCTCAGCCTTCTTCACAGTCCAGCTCTCACATCCATACATGACCACAGGAAAGACCATAGCCTTGACTAGGCGAACCTTTGTTGGCAAAGTAATGTCTCTGCTTTTGAATATGCTATCTAGGTTGGTCATAACTTTCCTTCCAAGGAGTAAGCGTCTTTTAATTTCATGGCTGCAGTCACCATCTGCAGTGATTTTGGAGCCCAGAAAAACAAAGTCTGACACTGTTTCCACTGTTTCTCCATCTATCTCCCATGTAGTGATGGGACCAGATGCCATGATCTTCGTTTTCTGAATGTTGAGCTTTAAGCCAACCTTTTCACTTTCCACTTTCACTTTCATCAAGAGGCTTTTTAGTTCCTCTTCACTTTCTGCCATAAGGGTGGTATCATCTGCGTATCTGAGGTTATTGATATTTCTCCCAGCAATCTTGATTCCAACTTGTGTTTCTTCCAGTCCAGCATTTCTCATGATGTACTCTGCATATAAGTTAAATAAACATGGTGACAATATACAGCCTTGACGTACTCCTTTTCCTATTTGGAACCAGTCTGTTGTTCCATGTCCAGTTCTAACTGTTGCTTCCTGACCTGCATACAGATTTCTCAAGAGGCAGATCAGGTGGTCTGGGATTCCCATCTCTTTCAGAATTTTCCATAGTTTATTGTGATCCACACAGTCAAAGGCTTTGGCATAGTCAATAAAGCAGAAATAGATGTTTTTCTGGAACTCTCTTGCTTTTTCCATGATCCAGCGGATGTTGGCAATTTGATCTCTGGTTCCTCTGCCTTTTCTAAATCCAGCTTGAACATCAGGAAGTTCACGGTTCACATATTGCTGAAGCCTGGCTTGGAGAATTTTGAGCATTACTTTACTAGCGTGTGAGATGAGTGCAATTGTTCGGTAGTTTGAGCATTCTTTGGCATTGCCTTTCTTTGGGATTGGGATGAAAACTGACCTTTTCCAATCTTGTGGCCACTGCTGAGTTTTCCAAATTTGCTGGTATATTGAGTGCAGCACTTTCACAGCATCATCTTTCAGGATTTGGAATAGCTCAACTGGAATTCCATCACCTCCACTAGCTTTGTTCGTAGTGATGCTTTCTAAGGCCCATTTGACTTCACATTCCAGGATGTCTGGCTCTAGGTCAGTGATCACACCATCATGATTATCTGGGTCGTGAAGCTCTTTTTTGTACAGTTCTTCTGTGTATTCTTGCCACCTCTTCTTAATATCTTCTGCTTCCGTTAGGTCCATACCATTTCTGTCCTTTATCGAGCGCATCTTTGCATGAAATGTTCCTTTGGTATCTCTGATTTTCTTGAATAGATCCTTAGTCTTTCCCATTCTGTTGTTTTCCTCTATTTCTTTGCATTGATCGCTGAAGAAGGCTTTCTTATCTCTTCTTGCTATTCTTTGGAACTCTGCATTCAGATGTTTATATCTTTCCTTTTCTCCTTTGCTTTTCGCTTCTCTTCTTTTCGCAGCTATTTGCAAGGTAAATGCTGTAAAGAGCAATATTGCATAGGAACCTGGAATGTCAGGTCCATGAATCAAGGCAAATTGGAAGTGGTCAAACAAGAGATGGCAAGAGTGAATGTTGACATTCTAGGAATTAGCGAACTGAAATGGACTGGAATGGGTGAATTTAACTCAGAGGACCATTATATCTACTACTGCGGGCAGGAATCCCTCAGAAGAAATGGAGTGGCCATCATGGTCAACAAAAGAGTCCGAAATGCAGTACTTGGATGCAATCTCAAAAATGACAGAATGATCTCTGTTCATTTCCAAGGCAAACCATTCAATGTCACAGTAATCCAGGTCTATGCCCCAACCAGTAACGCTGAAGAAGCTGAAGTTGAACGGTTCTATGAAGACCTACAAGACCTTTCAGAACTAACACCCAAAAAAGATGTCCTTTTCATTATAGGGGACTGGAATGCAAAAGTAGGAAGTCAAGAAACACCTGGAGTAACAGACAATTCAGATACCCACATGCAAAAGAATGGAGTTGACCCCTACTTCAGAGAATATGCAAAAATGAAACCAACAGATGAAGACCTAAATAATGTAAGAGCTAAAACTATAAAACACTTCAAAGAAAACAAAAGAGGAAATCTGGATGACCTTGAATTTGCCAGTGGTTTTTAAGATATAATACTAAAGACACAAGCAACAAAAGAAAAACATAAAATGGACTTTATCAAAATTAAAAACTTCTTGCTTCAAAGAACACGATCAAGAAAATAAAAAGATAACTAAGTTTGGCAGAAACCAATGCAATTCTGTAAAGCATTTACCCTTCAATTAAAAATAATTAATTGAAAAAAGGGGGAGAAATCTGCAAATCATGTAACTCATAAGGGATATGCATCTAGAATATAAATATTCTATAGAATACAGGCTAACGAATTCTTAGAACCCAATAATAAAAAGACAACTCAATTTCAAGACAGGCCAAGAATCTGCATAGACATTTTTCCAAAAAAGACACAGAAACAGTCAAGAACACGCAAAGGTGCTCAACATTACTAATCTTTAAGGAAATGAAAAATCAAAAACATAATGAGACAGCACTTTACATGACTATTATCAAAGAGAGAAAGAAAAAGGGAGAAAGGGAGGGAGGGAGGAAGTGTTGGCAAGGATACAGAGAAAGTGAAACTCTTGTGCACTGCTGGTGGGAAATGTAGAATGGTGTGTGGCCTCTACAGAAAACAGAATGGTACTTCCTCAAAAAATCAGTTACTATACGATCCAGCAAGTCCACATCTGGGTGCAGACCCAACAGAATTGAAAGCAGGAACTCAAAATACTTGCATACCCATGTTCACAGTATTATTCCCAACAGCCAAAAGGTGGACACAAGCCAAGTGTTCACTGACCAGTGAAATAACAAAATATGCTGTACACATACAACCAAGTATCATTCAGCCTTAAAAAGCAAGAGGACTCTGATCCATGCTACAGCATGGGTGAACCTTGAGGACATCATGCTAAGTGAACTAGGCCAGTCATAAAGCGACAGATATCCTACACCTCCACTTACATGGCACACCTAGAGTAGTCAATTCATAAAGCAAGTAGGATTGTAGTTCTCAGGGACAGGAGTGGGGAGTCAGGCAGGGAGGTTAAGGGTACAGTTTCAGTATGGGATGATGGAAAAGTTCTGGAGATGGATGGTGGTGATGGTTGCAACATACTGTAAAGGTACTTAATGCCACTGAATTGTGCAGAGACTTATATTATGAGTATGGTACATGGTGGTAATTTGTTATATTTTACCACAATAAATTTTTTACAAATAATGTTTATAGTTGCCTAAACCTACCATTTTTTTTTTTTTTAAAGATAGCATGTCAAAACACCATTAAAGTCACTGATAGTAAATCTGGAGGCTCTGGGAAAGCCCATGCATCTCCCTGGACCTCACGGCTCCATCTTAAAAAGCAGGTGCAAAGGACTAAATCAGACCTACCTCTAACTTGGGAGTCTCAGAACTCCTGTGAACCCCAAATGTCAAAAAACTGGAGTGGCCAAAAAGTTCACTGGGGTTTTTCCATAATATGTTACAGAAAAACCCAAATGACCTTTTTGGCCAAACCAATTTAAAAAAAAGAAAAACTCCTCAGGGAATTCCCTGGTGGGCCAGTGGTTAGGGCTTCATGCTTTCACTACTTTCAATTCCTGGTCAAGGAACTAAGATTCCAAAAACCATAAAAATAAAACATTCTGGTTACTTGCAATATTTCCAAACTAAAACTAATAATCTATTCTTTTTCCTTCCAAAAGTCCACTCGGAGCAACAAAAGTCATCAGGCTTCTCTGTCTACTGCAGACTGGAGCTATAGGACTTCAGGGCAGACTTGCAGGTTATTAGAACCTTTGATGTTGCTGCTGTTATGAAGTCACTCAGTTATGTATGACTCTCTGCAACCCTATGAGCTGTAGCCCTCCAGGCTCCTCTGTCCATGGGATTCTCCAGGCAAGAATACTGGAGTGGGTTGCCATTTCCTACTCCAGGGGATCCTCCCAAACCTGAGTCTCCTGCTTGACAGGAGTATTCTTTACCACTCAGCCACTTGGGAAGTCCATCAGAACCTTAGGACATCAGACAGTTCACAGGAGCATTATGCCTAACCGCCAAAAGGTAGAAACAGCACAAATAGCCATCCTGTGATGAATGAATAAAATGTGGTATAGTCGCCCTTAGGTATCTGCAAGGGATTTGTTCCAGGATCCCCTGCAGATAACAAAGTCCAAGGACACTCAAGTACCTTATATTAAATGGTGTAGTATTTGCATAAAAACTACACACATCCTTCCAAACTTTAAATCATCTCTAGATTACTTACAAGCAACTGAACAACAACAAGATTACCTACAATACTTAATGCAATGTAAATGATATGCATATAGTTGCCTTGACAAAGGAACAAATTCAAGTTCTGCTTTTTGGAACTTTCTGGTAATGCCTTCAGGTAAACAGCATTTCCCAGGGAAGCTCTTCAGAGTAACACGAGTTCACATTTCACTGGCCTCCAGTGAGTCACTGTGAACAAATCATTACGTCCAAATGGTTGGCCTTTACAGAGTGACTGAAGCAAATCAGGCTCTCCACTAGAGCTAAAGATGAGATCAGTCTCATTAAAACTGAATGGCTACATAATAGGGAATAAGGGCTGACAGTTCCTCAGAGAAAAATATGGGTACAGTTACAATGAAAGGGGGTTAACAGAAACAAACAACAGATGTCCACTTCACCAGTTTTCAGATGACAATCACCAAGATCAAGGGTTTGTTAAAGGAAGGAGCTTAGAGATGGATCCTTAAATTGACCTACTGTGCATACTCTTAAAGGTAGAATCAAAACTCAGTTAATACCTTTAACTTCAAGCTTCTCAAACATTGCCACTATTTGTAAACACACACTCGCACAAATCAGGCAAGCGACACAGGTCTTCTTAAGCCCTTGTCACTCTGTTCTTCAGCAGATTTCAGCAGATATTAGGGGAAGATCCTTGAGCAGGCACGGGACAAAATACCACGTTTTCTTGTTCAATTGCTTCTGTGGAACACATCTATCACTAGGACCAGGAAAATGGAATTTTCAGAAAGCAAAATATGAGAAAATATAAAAGGAACAGACTTGACAGATAAAAAAAAAAAACCAGCATCTTTTAAGCATCTACTACAAGCTAGGTCCTAAGCATATAGGTATTCAAATGCTATTTCATTTAATGCACATAACCTCAAGTTACCTGACTCTTCTGCCCAAAAAAAAAAAAAAAGAGTTGGAAGAGATGACCTATATTGACCCTTCTAGCTCTAACACCTTGTGATGACCCTACTGCCATGAAAATCTAACAAATACTACCATTTTCTGATAGAGAATATCCTTCCCTAGCTTTCCAAACAGACTATATGGCAACCTTCTCTTAATGATTTGTAAGTTACTGTAATGAGTAACCTCTGGTTATCGACAAGAATATAAATAGAGCAGATTTTCCAAAAACAATAAGTTTACTCAGATTTGAGTTGGGGAGGTTAATAAGGTAATTACAGTTTTAAATATGGGCTTCCCTGGTGGTTCAGACCTTAAAGAATCTGCCTGCAATGTGGGAGATCAGGGTTCGACCCCTGGGTTGGGAAGATCCCCTGGAGAAGGGTACAGCGACCCACTTCACCATTTCTTGCCTGGCGAATTCCATGGACAGAGGAGCCTGGCGAGCTACAGTTCATGGAGTGGCAAAGAGCTGGACACGACTGAGCAACTAACACCCACACAGTTTTAAATATTTTTATAACGTATCTATTATGAAGTAAAAGTCAAAGACCAAAGATTTAAGATGAAATGTGACTTCAAAAATCTTTCAGGTTTAAAGAGCAGGCATTTAATCTAATATTAGTGGCAGTTTGATGGAAAAGCTTCAAAACAATAATGACAATCAATGTAACAGACAACAGAGTTCTGTGTCTTCTATTTCTCAGATTCTTCCTGCACTCTAGCTGCCAGAACCACTTCTGACTTGACAGTATTTATTTTTCCTGATTTCCCTACTCTTCAGCATTTGCTCTTGACAACCTGATTTGAGAAAGAGAGGAATCAAGTCTGTATATTAAGCCGAACAATAGGAAGAGAAAGAACCTAGTCTACTAGGCCAGAGAGTGAAAGTCACTCAGTTGTGTCTGACTCTTTGTGACCCCATGAACCGTATGTAGCTCACCAACTCCTCTGTCCGTGGAATTCTCCAGGCAAGAATGCTGCAGTGGGTAGCTGTTCCCTTCTCCACGGATCTTTCCAACCCAGGGACTGAACCTGGGTCTCCTGCACTGCAGGCAGATTCTTTACAATCTGAGCCACCAGGCAAGCCCGGAGAAGATCTAACCTATTGAGTAATAAGAAGGCTTCAGTATCGACTGATCTGATCTGATCTGATCTGATAGGCTTATTTGCAAGGTCGAACCTACACTCCAGAAGATTAAGAGTACCAAAAATCCAACATTCAGCTAAGCAAGGTCCTCCTACACACTTGGTCCACAAAACTATATAGACTCTTGTGGTAAAATTTTTAACACTCAAATTATTAAACTCCATGAAAATAAAGACTGAGCTTTGACAACCTCTGTATACTTAATTCCTAGAAGAGTACTTGTTGGATGACCAAATAAACTAAGCGAACACTTTGAAGTCATAGATTTGCTGATGAATAACCTTCTTGGCTGTGTGGAACTGAGCAAAAAACATCTACGCCTTAATTTCTTCATCTGTAAAATAAGAATATATTTTAAGAGGTGGAGTGGTTATGAGAAATAAATGAAAAACTATAAAGAATACAAAATTTACTGTGGGCACTTAATTCAAAATAGCTATCACTGCTGCTGCTGCGGCTGCTAAGTCGCTTCAGTCCTGTCCGACTCTGTGCAATCCCAGAGATGGCAGCCCACCAGGCTCCCCCATCCCTGGGATTCTCCAGGCAAGAACACTGGAGTGGGTTGCCATTTCCTTCTCCAATGCATGAAAGTGAAAAGTGAAAGTGAAGTCGCTCAGTTGTGTCTGACTCCTAGCAACCCCATGGACTGCAGCCCACCAGGTTCCTCCATCCGTGGGATTTTCCAGGCAAGAGTACTGGAGTGGGGTGCCATCACCTTGTCCAGCTATCACTGCTGCTAAGTCACTTCAGTCGTGTCCGACTCTGTGCGACCCCATAGATGGCAGCCTACCAGGCTCCCCCGTCCCTGGGATTCTCCAGGCAAAAACCCTGGAGTGGGTTGCCAGTTCCTCCTCCAATGCATGAAAGTGAAAAGTAAAAGTGAAGTCGCTCAGTCGTGTCCGACTCTTCGCGACCCCATGGACTGGAGCCTACCAGGATCCTCCGTCCATGGGATTTTCCAGGCAAAAGTACTGGGGTGGGGTGCCATTGCCTATCGCTGGATGATATCATTGGTAATAATAGTGCTTACCCACACAACAGAGTAAACTAGATATGATCCTTGATTCCTTTAGTATTTTCCTCACCCACCATGTTTCATCATCCAACACATACTGTCAGACCCTCCAAACTCCACCACTTTAGCCCAACCCAACCATCCAACTTAAAGCACCATCATGTCTTGCCTAGATTACACCAGGTGTCACTATGCCCACTCTCAAAACTTGCAAAACTATTCTCTACCTACTACCTTAAGGCACAAATCTGGTCACATGACTGCTCTGCTTAAGTCCTTATTTTGAGTGTGACTGGTTCCCTGTTACACTCAAAATAAAACCCAAATTCTTTAAAACTATGACCTACAAGGCCTTACATGATGTTCTACACCTTACCTCCTATCCTTCCTCTTACTTCATTTATTCCTGTCATACTGACCTTCTTGTTGCTAGCTTGTCAATCATGTTTCCACTCAAATGTGGCTCCTCAAAGGGGACCTCCTTGGCCACCACGTTTCAGTGTATCCTGTCTCTCCCCATCATTTTTCCCTCTTTACTGAGCTTTACTGTTTTCACCATCCTTTACGCCATTTTTATAATACTTTGAAATTATATTAGATACCTGCTACCAAGTGACTGCCTACCCTTGATAATATGTTCCAAGAAGCTACGTTCAGTTTACCCTAAAAACCCCATCACCTTTCACCGTGTCTAGCATACAACTGGCCATTAAGACACTTCCTGAATGAATAATAAAGGCTGGCATCTAGGTCCAGTGAGTGCTGAGTTCTACTAGAAATCATCAATCCAGTCATTTATGAACCACATGATGCTGAGGAGCTACACTCCAGGACTAGAACACTGACAGCTGTGGAATTCTGCAAATGTAGAATCGGCACAGTATAACCACTGGCTGGCAGTCAGCTAATCATTTTAACAGCTCTATCAGACAGATGCCAAACGGACAAAAGCTAGCTGGTAATAGCCAGTTGAAGCCATTATGGAATTCTACCATGCTTGAGCTATTTCCAAAGTTTGATTTACTAGTGTTGTTTGGCATTTTTCTTCACAGTTGTTTTATTGTAAAAATAAAACCAAGCACCATTCCTGTTCACCTGCTCTGTCAAACTAAACTGTAAACTTGTTCCACCTACACACACATCCATTTGTCCTAAATATACACTGCTGAAAATAAAAAGTAGTTTTAAGCCACAGTGTCTCTACTAAAGAAATGTAGAAATGTGTTTTTAAACATGCCTAAGATCATGTAAAATGCAAAAGAATGAGTAGAAAGAGTAGGCTACCAGACAGGAGGAGGGGTGGTTCAGTCTAACAGAAATACAATAATTAAAAAATATTTGGGGTACATGTCCCAAAACAAGAATGATTTCTTAAGCATAACCAAACAATGGCAGTTCCAGTTTAAATTTTTGGATGTCAATCTAAAGTGTTCTTCATATAAGTAACTTGTGAACCATGAAACTAATCAACAAAATTAAAGAGAAAATCAAAGTTTTCTTACAGTTTTCAGTAATTTCAGAACATACAAAAGCTAAAATTTGAGAAAACTGATATACTTTCACATTAGATTTGCAAATGATTCTAGAATCAGTTACTAGTCATCACCTTCTCTATATTCGCTATGGGCCTAATGCCGTATGTTATAACCTCTAAAAATAAGTCTCCATTTTAGTAAAATGATGAAACCAGTATCTCAGTGAATAAAAACAAGGAACTGCTGAATGTCAGCATGTTTCACAGGCCACAGCTAATTAGATGATTAAATGATAGATTTCTCAAACTCTTTTTAAAATAATTCAGATATAGGAATGTTAAGAAAAGCCCAACTTTTTTTTTTTTTTTTTTTGGAACTCAACTTTTATAGCAAATTCGTTTTTTTTTTTTTTTTAACAATCAAGAATCCATGCCTGGGAGTTTTCATGAACAACATGCACCAGGACAGTCAAGCAGAAAACTGAAGAAAAGGAACAGAAGCCGGGTGCCAGTGATTTTCATCTTACGCTTTCAAGAAATAAGATTATCTTTATAAAAGTCTAAACACTGGCAAAGCAAGGTTCACTTCTGTCCTCGGGCAACAAATCAAACGGCCCATAAGAGCACAGCACCTACCGCTCATCTCCCAGGCATTAGCAGAGAAGTCACCAACATTCTCCCGGCTAAGGCAAAAGGCTTTACAGAACTCTGCAGGCTGCATTTCCAGTCTGCAGAGTTTTGAGCACTCTTCCCACAATCCTCACGCCCCAAACTACACAAACCAGCACATGACTGAGAAGCCGGTTAGAGCAGGAAGAAACACTTGGGTATGCAAACAAAGTAAAAGGGTAGTAAATACAGGGGCCATATTGTGTCTGTGAAAAGTGACTTGCTTAAAATTTTTCAGAGAAAATCAAGTTATTTCCTAGTCAATTCCTAACAAGCTGTTGAGAAGTGACATTACAAAGGACACCGGGATACTTTATTCTGAAACTCAGAATCCAGAATACACAGGTTATGATACAGGCATTTTAAACTCAACACATTCATTTCAGCCTTCTCACCCTGTGGCTCAGCTCTAGTAATAACTTCAAAGAACTGCTTCATTCAGAGGCATTTCTAAAAATGAATAAATAGCACCAGATTAATAAAACAGTAATAAAATAATTACTCTGGGAGAGTCTTGCTGTTTTTTTGTTTTTTAGCTTGCTGCTAACTGCTAAGTCGCTTCAGTCGTGTCCGACTCTGTGCGATCCCATAGACGGCAGCCCGCCAGGCTCCTCTGTCCCTGGGATTCTCCAGGCAAGAATACTGGAGTGGGTTGCCATTTCCTTCTCCAATGCATGAAAGTGAAAAGTGAAAGTGAAGTCGCTCAGTCGTCTCCGACTCTTAGCGACCCCATGGACTGGAGCCTACCAGGCTCCTCCGTCCATGGGATTTTCCAGGCAAGAGTACTGGGGTGGGGTGCCATTGCCTTCCCCGGTTTAGCTAAACATTTTTAGCTTACCATGTGCTATTAAAAAAAGGGTTCAGAAAGCAAGACTGTTTCAGGTGCAGGATTATTAGGGAGCAGCACACATACAGAGTGCTAATAAACAGCCCAGGACAAGCCAAATGTGATGCGAGCACAACAATGAAAACGTAACCGCCAGTACGCAGTGTATACCTTCCAGGGATTTGAGTCCTATGTTGAAGGTCCATCATCTAACTCAGGGCCTAATTTGACGAATAAATGTTTGACTGGAAACACTATTCTATCGACGTCTGGAGATACAGACCTCAGCAGAGCACTTGCTCAAACATTCCTCATCGATTGTCTTGTCAGTTACTCTCCTGAAGGGTTAGACACCTTTGGACCATGGTAAGTAAAACAAAACAACCCCGATTAATCCAGGAAGCTTTTCAGGAGTTCAGTGTACAAGAACCAAAATGTTCTAAGACTTTGGTCTAAAAGAGTCAAGAAGCAGTTGCGCCAACTTGGGGTTAAGGTTGACTGTTTTACCCTCTCCCTACCTCAGCCAAGCCAAGCAACCAAATAAAATGTTACTATTGCTTCCTGAGTAGGGAAACACACACACACACACACACACACACACACACACACACACACACACACACGTGTAAATATCTCAGAGAGACAGTGAACAGCATTTTTCTTGAAAATGCCTCAGTGAATCAGTATATAAAATCTGTCTTAAAACCTCACTTTTGAGCTTTTATTCAAATACTACTCTCTTTTATTTCACTTAAAAATATTAAAGTGGTAGAACACAAATACCTAAGGCAACTAGCACTTTGGTGTTAAACTAAATCTTAAAGACATTCTTAAGCTACCTAATATCAAGTTTCTAAGAACACAGCAATGCTTTCTGTGGTTGAGATTGATTGGAGAAAGTTTACTTCAATCAAGAGAACTTAAAATTTTACATAACTTTACAGTTTATTCCTCTCCACTATCGCACAAGTGCTATTAAAATTAAACAGGCTAAAATCAGGTATTATTCCTAGTTCTTCTGTAGACAAAGAAAACAAGAAGTTCAAAAGGTTTAGTGACAATAAGGGAAGCAAAAACAAAAAAATTCAGGTTCTCAGACTCTAAATTACACGTCTATTTTAACACAGTAAGAAAGAAAAATAATTGTTTAACGTTGTTACTATTACTACTTTGAAATAGTTTATAAGTAATCCGGTATATGGAAAAAAGAAAAATGTGTTTTATATAACATAAGCAATTTAAATGTCCTTCATATTTAAGAGATTTTTACTGCCTTTCTAAATAATGATTTAGTTCAAATTCATTATCTTAGAGCAGTTGTTTTCCCACTGCTTTTTCTCACATAGCCTTTCTTTCTTCTTATCCATTAAATAATACAGAATAGAAGAGTATCAAAAATATAATCCTGGGACTTTGTGGGTGGTCCAGAGGTTAGTACTCCACACTCTCAATTCAGGGAGGCCTGGGTTCAATTCCTGGCCGGGGAATTAGAGCTCACATGCCACAACTAAGGGTTCGAGCGCCTCAACCGCAAACCTGCCTGCCTCAACCAAGGCCTGGCAGGGCCAAGTAGTTCAAAATGCACACAGACGATCTCTTATTTAGAAGCTAGCTCTCACAATCTGCAGCAAGTGACTAGCCAGTGAAGCCAAACATAATGCAGTCTCCATTGTGTCTAACGGCCTGTGGCTCAGGGGTGAGAGCGCTGGTCTCGTAAACTGTTTTTAAGTCATTCTTTTTTTATCTTCACTCCAAAATTTTTCTACCTAGAGTTGGTAACAAACAGAAGTTAGATAAAATAAAATCTCCATGTAATTAGAAGACTGTTAAACTACAAACCATGACTCACTAATTCTGAATATTAGTCAATACAAAAGAACTCCTATACATCAAAATAACCTGGGCACTGCCCTAGAGTTAAAATTCTGTTGTAATATTTTGCAGCTGCTGTGAGTTTCTACCTTGGTTCAAAAGGAGAGAAATAAGAAGAAACAGGTAGCAAGGGCTTGATATTGCTAGAATAAATGACCTGAACACACTAAGATGCCCACAGCTTTAAACAGCCTTTTACTCACGACATTTAGACTTAAGATGGACTTGGAGCTCACTCCCCTCTCTACTCAGCATGTTTTACAAAATGTGAAAATTAAACAATGTATGTGAGGCACAGAGTGTTGGCCTGACACAGTAAATGTTCTCTATTATCATGATGAAACAGTCAGCAATTCTAGACAGCCATAAACCTCCAGCCTGGGTTTTTCTGAGTTCAAAGCCTAACACTCTTCACTACTACGGTTACTGTGTTCCAAAATTAAGTCCTAGCTTCCAAAATACAGATCAACTGTTTAGCTCTCACATTACTCGGGTTACTGTGTGCTGTGCGCTCAGTCGCTCAGTTGTGTCTGACTCTTTTTGACCCCATTTTGGACTGTAGTCCATGAGGCTCCTCTGTCCATGGAATTTTCTAGGCAAGACTACTACAGCAGGTTGACATCTTCTCCTCCAGGGAATCTTCCTGTCCCAGGGATCAAACCCGCATCTCTTACATCTCCTGTACTGGCAGGCAGAATTCTTTATCACTGAGCCACCTGGGAAGCCCAGTTGGGGGAATAACACAGCTAATATGCTATCTTGCTCATTTGATCTCTGCAAATGGTCTCTCTATTCCCAGAGATCTTCTCCAGAGCCTGCATGGAGTAATAATTCTAGACGCTTTACCATCAGTCTGTATCTTGGAACCTGTAAACACATTCCTAAATTATCTACACATCAACACATGCCTAAATTACCTGGAATTAACAACCAAGGTAACTTTCTGGAAAATACCTCCTTTCTCTGCTTAGATTTATCATTTCCTCAAAAAGCTTCGTATTTTTATATTTCTCCATGGTAGGAGAAATTAGACAAGATTTACCATCAAAGAGAAGTAAACCTAATGCTATGTACAACTTATGACAAGCCTTAGAAGAAATGTAAAAGTCCCTGTTTCACTGTTCTAAAACATAAAACACAGTTAAAAGTAGCTCTATTAACTATAGAGGGCATAGGTGAAGTGTATGTCAATTGTAACCAGTTAACTAACGAAAGTATTCTAACTCCGTATCCTCCTGGTGAATCAGAAAATTAGAAAATAGGCTGAGAGCACAAAGTAGGGGAAATGGCAGCACTGAAGCCGAGTCCATTAACCTTAGAGACACCGACAGCCACTCTGATCACAACACGAACACTGCTCCAAAGCCTGGCGCGAACTCCGTTTTCATTACTTAATTGTATAATGAACTTTTTTTTTTTTTTTTTTTTTTCTTTTCTTTTTTTTTTTTTTTTTTTTTTTTTTTTTTTTTTTTTTTTCTTTTTTCCCCCCCCCCCCCCCCCCCCCCCCCCCCCCCCCCCCCCCCCCCCCCCCCCCCCCCCCCCCATTAAAAAAAAATTTTAAAATTACAAAAACCAAGACATCATTTTAGCAATCTCTGCACTAAGCTCACTTTTCAGAGTACTACTATCACATAAAAGTCTAAGCAGCTTAAATATTCTCGTAAGAACTGGCAAAATTAGGTGGGTACCCCCAACCACTCTAAACTTTAAAGGCTTCAGGGTGAGCCCACAATTGCTT
Source organism: Tragelaphus eurycerus (assembly GCA_935064755.1). Lineage (NCBI taxonomy): Eukaryota > Metazoa > Chordata > Mammalia > Artiodactyla > Bovidae > Tragelaphus > Tragelaphus eurycerus. The sequence goes on along the minus strand of CAKXYN010000001.1, from coordinate 74,759,727 downwards.
TATACATATGCAAGTGATTAAGTGTTCCTAGAAGTTTATGAAATATTGATTAGTGGTTAAGAGAAAGAATACTTCTCAAAGTGCTATTTTAAGCTAATTCCCTAAATTAAATACATAAGATTAGAAGAAAAGTTTTCACATACAAAGTCATAGCACAATGATTATCATCTTACAGAAAAAACGTAATGGAACTAATTATTTCTATTCAAGTCAAAAAGGTTTAGAAAAGACAACTCTCCAACAGGAGTATCTCGGAACTCCCCTGGTGGTCCAGTGATTAAGACTCCTTGTTTCCACTGCACAGGGTGGGGGTTTGATCCCTGGTGTGGAACTAAGATCCTGCACAGTGCAGTCAAAAAAAGTGTGTGTTGGGGGGGTGGGTGGGTATCTCTGAGGGCCCTATGAAAGATAAGTACCTGGAGAGGCAAATTACAGTAGCCTCAATCCCGGCCCTCAATAAACTTATAGTTTAGATGAAGAAGTAACACAAGGACAAGGTGGGGTTAATCATACAAGGCCTATGAGAAGGAAATGGATCTACTCTAAGTCATAAAGAAAATTATAAAACAGCATTCCCAGAAATCTAATAAAAACCTTAAGTTTGCATCACATCTTGGGGTTACATTCTGAGGTGCAGAGAGGGTGTAGGATGCAGTCAAAAGCTAATCTAGAAACCCCTTTAATCTCTCCTTAAGTCGATGGCCTATATTTAGGGTATTTACTCCATCTTTCTCAGTGCCTCTTCCTCTTTAAAGTAAGGATTACAATGTACCTACATCATCAGGCTTATGGGAAGATTAAACAAATTAAGGTAAACTCTTAAAAGAATCTGGCATGCAGTAGTTAAGATAAAGGTAAGCTGTTATCTTTAGAACGGTTTTTTAAAAAATGTATCTTTAGACCAAAAAAAACACTCAATTATGAGATGGTCGAATTATAAGGCTTGGGAGAATTGAGAATGACAAAGAATAGATTCACTTTCTTCAACTGCAATCAAAATCTCCCAAGAACATATGCTCAGTACCATAAGGAGTGAGTGATGGCTGAAACTGCCTGCACTATTAAAATACTTTTTTGGCAAGACAAAAACATAGTTGAATACTCATTTCTTCTTTGTTTTTGTTTTTTTTTGGGGTTTTGGGGGTTTTTTTTGCCACAACACACGGCTTGAACCCAGGTTCCCCACAGTGAGAGCACAGAACACTAACCACTGGGCTGCCAGGGAATTCCCTACTCATTTTAATATACTTACAATGCAGTTTCACTCTTCATTTCTCCTTTAAGCTCATTTCTTTGCTCAGTCTAGCTTTGTTCCATCTGAGGGACTGGGTAATCAATTTTTCAAGATTACTCCAAGCTTTCTTTAAGGAGTAAGTGTTTTTCTATTTTCTTTTTTTTTCATTTTTTTCATTCAATTGGTCATGCTGCTGCTGCTAAGTCGCTTCAGTCGTGTCCGACTCTGTGCAACCCCATAGACGGCAGCCCACCAGGCTTTCCCGTCCCTGGGATTCTCCAGGCAAGAACACTGGAGTGGGTTGCCACTGCCTTCTCCAATGCGTGAAAGTGAAAAGTGAAAGTGAAGTCGCTCAGTCCTGTCCAACTCTTTGTGACCCCATGGACTGCAGCCTACCAGGCTCCACTGTCCATGGGATTTTCCAGGCAAGAGTACTGGAGCGGGGTGCCATCGCCTTCTCATACAACACCGGAAAAAACCCACCCTCACACATAAAAAGTTTCTGCTGAAACAGACACACTCCAACACTTAAAAATAAAATATCATCTCATCCAAGCTAGGAAACAATAATAAGGCTGGTTTGAAAATGGCTTAGCTACAGTTTCCCAAGTGTCCAAAGGGCAACTCAGATGCTGCAAGGTGGTGTGTGTGTCAATGTTCTGAGTTTCCTCACCCCTCTTTCTCAATTTCTGACCACAAACTGGTAACTTCATCAGCTGACTGGCCAGCATAAACGCACATGAAGAAATGTGATACTCTACCCTTCTCACAGTCAGCAAGCCGGGCTGCCCAAGTTTAGAAAAGAACCTAACTTTTTTAAAGGATAACTAATTTTTAAAAAGTTCATCAGTAAGTTCAAACAATTATATTAAAACATCAGTTCCACAGTGAAAGACATGTGGATCCGATTTTATTTTTAACTCTTAGTTTTTCATTATTTTCATTTTAAGTCACTTTTGTCTAAACTCTTTAACTCGTTTTACTTTTCATCTCCAAATCAGTCATTGCCTCTTCATTTAAGCAGCAACTGTTCATTTTTAAATGAACGGAGCTATTTATAAAGTATATCCTTGAACACAAGTAGAAAAATATGCAACACACAAATAAAATATGGTTTAAGTGTGATCACTCTGATGGTCGGGTAATAATGAAGTAAAAAACAGCTACACAGTGGAAGGGGAAGGAGAGGAAATAAAAACCACCCAGACATCTCATCCTGCTAAGCTAATGCCTGGAAACACTGACTTAACCATACCAATAATTTCTGTTCCACATAAAAGGCATAAATTTTAGTCACAAGTCCTGCATAATCAACAAGTGATTTAAAAAACAGCATGAGCTTTCTTCAAAAATAAAGACATGAAAAAAAATTTAATAAAAAATAAAGACATGAAATATAAAATAAGTGAAGCCACTATTCTGCACACTGGCATCTCTCACTTGGGCAGACATCGAGATTTACCCTCAAGATAAGCGCTCCTCCAGGTTTACAACCTTGCCAAAGCTCTTTCAAGAAGTAACCATCTGAATCAGTCACTTCTCCAGTGATTCCTTGTGGAGTCAATGGCTTTCAAACAGAAAAATTCCCTGGTCTTCAATGATACCAAGAAAGGTAAGCATCTTGCTTGTCTTGAGAACTTGTAAGAATTACAATAAGGTATATCTGTAAAGCCTTTTGTTTCCCAGAAAATACTTTAAATCAACTTTTCAAGAATATTTTTCTTAAACCAAGGACATGTTCAGAGGTTTCCAGTGTAAACTGGACCATTAATTCATTAAAACTCTAAGTTATACCCAGCTACTTTGCCACAGGAGTAAAAAAAAAAAACAAAAAACTAAATATGCAAATGTAACCTATGTAATTTACACATCAAAGTCTGAACGCCTTAAGGAAAAGAACTGTATGTATTTCCTACATCTCGTTATATACTCCGTCATCCAGTACAGTGGGGCTTCCCTGGTGGCTCAGCGGTAAAGAACCACCTGCAATGCAGGAGTCAACGGAGACGCAAGTTCGATCCTTGGGTTGGGCCAATCCCCTGGAGGAGGGCATGGCAACCCACTCCAGTATTCTTTCCTGGAGAATCCCCACGGATAGAGGAGCCCGGTGGGCTACAGTCCATAGGGTCGCAGAGAGTCAGACATGACTGAAGTGACTTACCACACACGCCAGTACAGTACCTTGCACAAAATTAAATGTTTAAATATCTGAATAAACTATTAATGGAGAAATGACATAATTACACTATTTATACTAAACTTTTTTTCGTGGATATTGAATCACTACCTACCACATGAAAGTACTGATACATAGAATCCAAAAAACCAGAACGCCTCTATATACTACAACGTGGCACAGAACTGAGTGGAAAAGTGTAAGGAGCATATCAGTTGACAATTTCTAATAATCTATTTCAACTGCCAGTGGCTTTGAAAAATATAAAGTTCAGAAAAATAGCCCTTGCCTTGTTAAAGTAGAAAAAAAAAAAAAATCATGACTTACCAAAGACTGTGTGTTAAGAGCTTTCAGGATGACAAAGAGGCCTACAACAAGAACTGACAGCTCTGTGTGTGTGTGGTAATGGGGGAAAAAGGAGTAACTTCTTAAGAAAGCTATAAGAATGTGGAGCATGGAACGGTCACTTCCAGCCTGAGCAGAAGAGGAGGCAGACAGTGAAGGATGATTTCACTGCAGTATCTGAAATTGAAGGGGAAGCATTTTAATAGGTGCATGTAAATGTTTTTCTTTATAAAAAAACAGAATTTTAATGTACATATTTTAGTACCCTACTTTTTTCACTTAGTATATCTTACCACTCAAGATTAACTGAAATAATTATTTACAAGTTAACTGAATATATTTTAGATTAAAAGGGGATGAAGGGTATAAGGAAGGTAACAGCAACAACTACATGTACCAGCTTAATAAAAAACCTTTTTTTCTAAAAAGGAGTCATTAATTGTGTAATTAATTTATCTCTTTGAAGAACATTATATACAAATACATTTATAAAGGAGGAAAAATTCCATAGATGTAAATACACCCAACTTCCTAAACTTCTGGTTTGCTCAGTCGATCTAATTAGCAGTTAAGAGAAAAGCATAGAGCCACTTCACATCCATTAGGACAGTTATTATCAAAAAAGCAGAATATAACAAGTATTAGCAAGGATGCAGATAACTGGAACTCTCATGTATTGCTGGTGGGAATATAAAACGATGCAGCTGCTATGGAAAATAATTTGGCAATTCCTCAAAAGTTAAACAGAATTACCATCAGTTCCAGTAATTCTACTCCTGGGTATATACAGTAAAAAGAAACAAAAGCAGAGACTCAAACAGACACTTACAAATCAATGTTCACAGCATCATTATTCATCATAAAAGCCAAAATGTGGAAACTAAGAGCCCATCAACTGTTAAAAGGATAAATAAAATATTTTGTGTGTGTGTGTGCGTGTGTGCACACACACACACACCGGAATATTATTCAATCATGAAAAGGAATAAAATTTTGACACACAGTATAATATGGATGAATCCTGAAAACACAGTAAGTGAAATAAGCCAGATACAAAATTATAAATATTGTATGATTCCCCAAAGGTCCAAAAGTCAAAGCTATGGTTTTTCCAGTTGTCATGTATGGGTGTGAGAGTCGGACCATAAAGAAGGCTGAGAGCCAAAGAATTGATGCTTTTGAACTGTGGTGCTGGAGAAGACTCTTGAGAGTCCTTTGGACTGCAAGGAGATCCAACCAGTCCATCCTAACGGAGATCAACCCTGAATATTCACTGGAAGGACTGATGCTGAAACTGAAGCTCCAATATTCTGGCCACCTGATGCAAAGAGCTGACTTACTGAGAAAGACTCACTGGGAAAGACTGAAGGCAGGAGGAGAAGAGCATGACAAAGGGTGAGATGGTTGGATGGCATCACCGACTCGATGGACGTGAGTTTGAGCAAGACCTGGGAGATGGAGAAGGACAGGGAAGCCTGGCATGCTGCAGTCCATGGGGCTGCAAAGAGTGGGACACAACTGACTAACAATGATTCCCTTTATATGAGGTACTTGGACTAGCAAATTCAGAGAGAAAGCAGTTTACTAGGGGCTGGAGGTAGGGAGGAACTGGGAGTTATTGTATCAATATAATTGTTACAGGGTTCTATCTGGTATGATGAAAAATTTCTAGAAACAGATTAAGGGTCATGTTTGCACAACACTATGAATGCACTTAATGCCACGGAATAATACACTCAAATGTGGTTAAAATAGTAAATTTTATGTTATGTATAGTTTACCACCACCACTCCCTCCAAAAAAGCCTAAGGCGCCCATTTTTGAATTGTCAGACACCTAGTTAAATACTAGGCACTGAGTATTTATGATGGCTATTCTCACATTCACATTTCTCTAATTCCAGTCCAGACTAAGACCAAGGAAGGTAGAAGAGTATCATTTATACCTTCCATGTAGAAAGCCTATGAATGCAAAAGAAAACAACCAGTGTGGCAGGAGCAGCTTGAACCAATGCATCAGCGAGCTGCTAAAGCAGGCAAACGTCCTCAGGGAGCTGGCAATGAGAACCCAGAGCACTCTACTGAGAATGCAAAATAGAAGGGGAAGCTAAGCAAGGTTGATTCCTTCCATAGAAATCCTAAGTTACAAACTTCCGAGTATAAGTTTAGTAAGTAGCACGTTACAATTTTAATTGTAAACATTAGTGTGTGATGGGCAGTAGGAACAATCCACAGGTGATGAACCTGTGAATCTCTACTTATGCAAATAATGTTTACTACATAATCAAGACAAAGTTTCAAGAACTAGAGATTTATAAATTAGACATGTCTCAGCTCTAAGGAGTTTATATCTAGCCAGAGATGTAAGACATCTATATAAAAAATTCAGTTCAATCAACATCATTTAGCACCTTACACTCAACAAACTGAACTGAAATCAGGGGCACCAACACTGTGCTAAACTCTGGGTATGCAAAGGTGATTAAGATATAGTCCAGTGAGAAAAGATGAGAGGTAAACAAATATTTAAATAAAACACATGTCACAATAAATACATATCAAGTCTACAGTGTACAGTACCAAAAAAGTACATACACAAACCATCTAAGTTTAAATAAAAGGTCTTATTATAAAGTCTAGCATTCAATGTAGTGATTTAGATTTAACAGTTTCACCGAAGTGCACAGACCTGGTCCCTCAATTTCTCAAATTTTTTCACAAATGTCAACAAAGAAGGACTTGCACACTGAGTAGAAAGCATTAACTTGAATTTATAATCTAATGGGATGATAAACTCACAAATGACTATATGATAAAGGCAGTAAGAAAAATAAATGCAAGAGTTTTAAGGTAGGGTTCAAGGAAGAAAACATAATGAGAAAAAGATCAGGAAATGGTATTTAGAAGATGGTGTTCAAAATGGCTCTTAAAAGAGGAACAGATAAAAGTGAGGAAATCGTGTGAATCTCTCCTCAGTAGATAAGGTCACTGAGGCAGGAACTTGCCTAATTTACCCTCCACCACACTAGCCTGCTGCATTCACTTACGTGCTTTAAAAAAAAAAAAAAAAAGGCTTCTGAATTCCACTGAAGAGTAAGAGAAATCCACACTACCAAGATATAAAAGCAAGAACTATATGCTTAGTCTGAAAAGCAAAGGAGACTCTTGGACGATTTGCCAGGAAGTAAGGTCAGCTCACTGACATGTGAATATTCTTGTATCATCACAAAACAGGCAGATACCTAAGAACCTCATAACACACTTGCCTCCACGAAAGAAAGCTGGGTATGGGAAACAAAGGAGAAAGTAGAGTTACTCTAAACAGCGTAACTTTTTGTATCCTTTGAATTCTGGAGCATGTGACTGTATAATCTATACCAAAGATTAATAAAAACTAAATTTTTTCTATTATAAATCAATATATTCAGAGACAATGAAAAGTAATATAAAGTAATAATAAATAATTTCTGTTTAACAACCCCTAGTAACATCTACATGTGCTTTCTTCCTATGTGTAGGCTTTGAGTTTTTGTTTTTAAAGCTTGAGACATAACTTACATCCCATACAAGTCAACCACTTAAAGTGTACAACTCAATGGCTTTTATTAGACTCACAGAGTGGTACATTTACCTCCACAATCAATTTCAGAGCATTTTCAATACTTCAAAAAGAAACCGCAATCACTGTTCACTGCCATTCCCCTCTCCCTCCAGCCACTGGCAACCACAAATCTACTTTCTGCCTCTGCAGATTTGCATGTTCTGGGCAATTCATGCAAAAAGAATCACAGAATATGTGGGGTTTTCTGACTGACTTCTTTTATTTAGCATGATGTTTGCAGGTTTATACATACTGGAGAATGATCAGTTTTGCTGTTGTTCTGTCGCTGAGTCATGTCCAACTCTGAGACCCCCCCAGACTGCAGCGTGCCAGGCTTCCCTGCTCTTCACTGTCTCCTGGAGTTTGCTCAGATGAATTCCTTTTCACTACTGAATAATATTCCATTGTGTTAAATGTTGTGTTTTTAACCGAACTACAATCATTCAGATATAGCATTTCTTGTGTCATAAATGCTTCATTTACGCCACAGTTCAAGAAAAGCACTGTGCCCCATAATGGGCTGTCTCACAGTTTACTTATCACTGAACATCTGAAGTTTTTCCAGTTTTTTCTACTATCAGTTCAGTTCACTTCGGTCACTCAGTCGTGTCCAACTCTTTGCAACCCCATGAATTGCAGCATGCCAGGCCTCTGTCCATCACCAACTCCTGGAATTCACCCAAACTCATGTCCATTGAGTCAGTGATGCCATCCAGCCATCTCATCCTCTGTCATCCCCTTCTCCTCCTGCCCCCAATCCCTCCCAGCATCAGAGTCTTTTCTACTATAAATAAACTTTTTAAAATGCAAATGGAGACTCCTTTCAAAATAATCTATCTAGATCCAGGGAAATGCCTCTCCCAGAAACTGAGCTTCCTAATGAGATTTGCCATAGAGAACAAAAGTCATGTTCGTCTAAGGAAAACTCAGGATTTCATCTACCCTAAAGTCAGGAAGCAACATTTAGAACTGGACATGGGACAAGAGACTGGTTCCAAATAGGAAAAGGAGTACGTCAAGGCTGTATATTGTCACCCTGCTTATTTAACTTATATGCAGAGTACATCATGAGAAACACTGGGCTGGAAGAAGCACAAGCTGGAATCAAGACTGCCGGGAGAAATAACAATAACCTCAGATATGCAGATGACACCACCCTTATGGCAGAAAGTGAAGAGGAACTAAAAAGCCTCTTGATGAAAGTGAAAGAGGAGAGTGAAAAAGTTGGCTTAAAGCTCAACATTCAGAAAACTAAGATCATGGCATCTGGTCCCATCACTTCCTGGGAAATAGATGTGGAAACAGTGTCAGACTTTATTTTTGGGGGCTCCAAAATCACTGCAGATGGTGACTGCAGCCATGAAATAAAAGATGCTTACTTCTTGGAAGGAAAGTTATGACCAACCTAGATCAGATCAGATCAGTCGCACAGTCGTATCCGACTCTTTTTGACCCCATGAACTGCAGCACGCCAGGCCTCCCTGTCCATCACCAACTCCCGGAGGTCACTCAGACTCACATCCATCGAGTCAGTGATGCCATCCAGACATCTCATCCTCTGTCGTCCCCTTCTCCTCTTGCCCCCAATCCCTCCCAGCATCAGAGTCTTCTCCAATGAGTCAACTCTTCGCATGAGGTGGCCAAAGTACTGGAGTTTCAGCTTTAACATCTTTTCTTCCAAAGAAATCCCAGGGCTGATCTCCTTCAGAATGGACTGGTTGGATCTCCTTGCAGTCCAAGGCACTCTCAAGAGTCTTCTCCAACACCACAGTTCAAAAGCATCAGATAGCTTTAAAGAAGCTGCTGTATAACGCACAGAGCTCAGCTGGGTGCTCTGTGATGACCTAGAGAGGTGGGGAGGGGGCTGGGGGAGGCTTAAAAGGAGGGGATATATGTATACATATAGCTGATTCCCACTGTTATACAGCAGAAAGTAACACAACATTGTAAAGCAATTACACTATAATTTTTTTAACTTTGAAAAGAAAAAAAAAAAAGTATGTTCCCATAAAACCCAGATTAAGAATGAAAACTCGTAATTTTAAAGACACAGTAACATAGTTAACCATTACTAGCCAGATTCTTCCATCAGAAATGTTTACGGATGAAGAAAGTAAATACTCAGTCCAAATGTGATGCCTAGTATTAAGTAGCTTCAAAGAAATCAGACCACCTTTCCCTTCCCTAGCAGGATGGAAGAAAATAAACAGGAGATAAGTCTTGACTAAAACAGTAAAGATGTATTATTTACTCTTGTTACTGGATGACAGTACATGAAACCCAACAGGCAGAAAGAAGGTGTCACCCATATAGTCCACCAGGATCCTCAGAAGCAAGTAGATATATCTGGTTCCCCTAAAACATTTTCACTGCATGTGACTTCCCATTCATTAACCAAAAATGTAAACAATTTCTAAATCACAAAGGTTTTAATTCCAAATCAGTTTTACGATTGTTAATCCCCACCCAGTAAAATCCCTTAGAATCTGATCTAAAAATAAAACTATGTGTCAAGTGTTCCTCAAGAAAAACTATCTACACTGATTGGAATGTGAAGCAATTAACACACTTCTTGAGTGAGTTGCCAAAGAGACTTGAGATAGATAGCCTGGGCCAAAACCAGTAACAAAGGGACAACACCCACTTGACATTTTCCTTGGTTAAACTGACATTCTAGGACTAATTTTAGGAGAAAGGCTAACAGATCTGAAGTTAACTACTAAAATCATTGTGAGCTTCACAAGTATCCTGGGAGAAAAGGAGGAACAGAATGACTCAACCACTATAAAATTAAAGATGAAAACTATGATATGTAATTAAGGAATTTTTACTCACAACTTTTAGGCAAAAAAAACCAGCCAATAGTATCCTAAGGATTACAGGCAAGGTAGTTAAGCCCTGTACCAAAAATACTAACTGAATTATAACACAAAAAACTAGTATCACATTTGCAACCTGGGCAGTTTAGCAAATAAGAATTCTTAGACATCCACATACAAAGATACACACACACACACACACACCCCAACCAAAACCCTAAACAACCTCATCCTAAATAAACCCAAGTGTCCCGATGTCCCAATTAATTTAGTCAAGGTGAACAATTTTCCAACTACAGTCATTTCTTTCAGAGAACTGACTTTCACAACACACATGATTTAAAAAAACAAAAGATCTTTTTAAGTCAAAGCTTGACTTTATGGTTTCATAAACCCTCCACGGTCACACAGTCCACTGCCTTTCAAAGGCACTAGTTAAAATTCTCTTCTGCAAGTCAACATTAAGGCATGCGGTTCATCTAACAAGCGCCTCCCAAGACCAGGATTATTATGTATGGGCTATTATGTTAACATGCAAACAAAAGCACTCCCCATGTAACATTTTTCTATTTTTAGGCAACAGGTTATTAACAAAGCTTTATCTGGAATTAAAATGTGACAGAATCATGCACCTACTACAAACAGGTTACTTGAAATAGTAATTTGAAGTTATTAATTATATTTTCCATTTAATAAGTAGCCTAGTGCTTCTGGGGAAGTCAAATTTAACTTCCAAGAAGTTGTTGTTTAATCCTCAGAGCAAACTTCTACTTTGGATTTCACAAATGGTCTGTTTTAAACTAAGATCAACTAGTCTCAGAGCAGTTGTAATATAATACTTAATGTTTAACTATTCTCCATTTCATCTTTTAGATACTTTTCATCATAAGTGACAAGCTTAATCTGCTTCTCACTGTTTTCTCCTGCAAAACCAAAACCTATAAGATATGTTCTCCTGTATTTCACTCAAGCCTTCTCCTCTGAAGGCATACACACCTTTTAATTCTTGTTAAATAAGTTTTAGAAACCAAGCAATTGCACTACAACTTATCATCACAAACACTGCGTACCCAAAAGATAATAAGCTTTTACACAGAAAGAGTAACAGGTGTTGAACTGGGCCAAATGTTTCTGTTGCATTTTAAACAGCACAGCCCTTAAAGTGATAAGGGTGAAAACAAGCCAAAAGAATTTTAATTTTAATGTTCTTGAGTGGTATATAAGCATCACAACCCAAAAAAGATTCAGGAACTTCTAGATGAAGTCTGTTAATACCGTAATAGCCACTTTAGCACAAACATTAACCACAACAATACAGCTCTTTGGGGAAAATTATGTTCATAGAACTAAAGATTTTAAAAGAGAACTGGAATCCAGAGTCAATCCAGTGTACTATATAAAACATTTACTAAACTAAAAATACTCAGTTGCATTCTACAATTTTTCAGATGTTTCATATAATCTGCCAATTTCTAAGCAATTGGGGAGCACAATTTATGTTGTCAACAACCATTTAAAATGTGGTATTAGTAGACTGTCTTACACTTATAAAGACAACACTTTTGTGAGCAAGCACAACTTCAGAAGAACCTTTTGCAAGAACCCGGAGAAATATGAATTCTGTTCATTCACCACAGTGCAAGAGCAAAATATCTGACATAAAGCATTTATCAAAATGTTCTTGACGGAGCCTAACAAAGTAAATCTGTGCAATTACTAACAGCTTTAACATCATCAAGAGAAGGGGGGAAATCGATTATCAGCAAGAAAATTAGCAACCCTCGTCTAAAATAACTCCAATTAAACCAACTAGCTCACTATTTTCAACAAAGAAAGATCCTTCGCAAGCTAGGCAACCTTTGTTTCAGACCCTCATCTCTCACCACTTCCTTCCTGCACCCCAGACGGCTTGCTGCTCCCCAAATTCATCCCAACTCCTCCACATCTCGGGCCTCTGTACCAGCTGTTTCCTCAACTTAGCCTGCTCCGCCCTCCCCACCTGAAGAGCATTTGCTCAGCACGAAAGTCCCCTCCAGTCTACGAGCTCCCTCAACTGCCCCAGGCAAAACGAGTGGTTCCAAACTACCACGACCCTGGGTAAACCCATCCTAAGCACAGCGTATTGTTTTCACACTTGGGAGCCAACAGAGGGGCCGCCTACCTGCACTCAGACCCTAGAGGACGAAGCAGGCAGAAATAATGAACGCGGGCTGAATCCATTCCCTCCTTGAGACTTTGCAGAACCCCGTCACACCTAGAGGAGGCACGGCAGACCCTAACCTTCCTCCCACCAGAGAAAGGGGCACACCCTGGGCCCCTGAGAGAGAACAATGAATGAACACAGCCGCCTCGCCTCTCCTCATGTCCAAATGCCTCTCTCGGGGCAGCGACTAGCTCTGCAGAGCCTCTGCAGCTGCACAGCTGAAACGTCCAGGCGGCTCTCACTTCACACAAAGGAGCCCTGGATCTTTTTATTCGCAAGCATCCTGGGGCCGACCGTGAGTATAAGCATCCCAATGCTATCATCAGTAACCCGCAGCGTCCTGAGCCCCAAGAGGAGGCCCCGATCCCTTCCTTTGTGGTGGGACACCGACCTATTTCCTCCTCTTGTCCCCGACTGCTCTCATCTCCCGGAAAAGGGTGTCACTTAAGATGCAAGCCCGGGTCCCCCCACTCCGCGGCCAGAAAGAAACGAGGGTGGTCCACCTCAGTGACAACACGGATTCTAGGCGTCTCTGGGCGGATCTTCCCGTGGCCGAAATACAAGGACTGTGCAACGGGAACTGGGGTGGCGCCCGCACGTTTCCCCGAAACACATGGAAATCTTGAGTGGGGAATGTGGGGACTCGGCTCGCCGGCCATGACACCGAGCCCCGGGGCCCCCGCCCGCCCAGCGCCACCCGGGGTGACAGCGGCCTGGCCCGGCCCTCCGCCCGACCGCCGCGGGGCCGTTCCTTCAGCGACGCCCTAGCCGGGCCGCCCGGGAACCCGGCCCACTCAGGCCCGCCGCCCCGGCCCTGCAGCCTACCTGAGGGAACCCGGCCGCCTCCGCGTCCAGTCGTCCGGCGGCGGCGTCTGGTCCGCTCCTCCTCCCCGCGGCGGGTGAGGGAGCGGGAGGCGATCACATTCGGCGCGTCCCCAGCCCAGGGGACGGGGCCCCGGGCAGCTCTCGCATTGTCCCACTCGCGCTCCGCGGCCTCAGGGCACACACCCCAAAGCCCGGCCACCTGTCCCTCTCCGGGGCCCAAGAGCGGCAGGAAAGCCTTCCCGTCTCACTCTCGTTCTCGCCTTAATCCCGCCATCTAAGATGGCGGCCCCAGCGCCCGCACTTGAGAGACTCTTCGGGCGGCCCCGGCAGGCGAGCCCTACACTCGGTGCTCCTCCTCCCGACCTGCGCCGCCACCAGCTCTGCTTCTGCGCGAGCCCGCCTAGGAGCTGATTTCAAACTTGGCTCGGGCATCCATCGCTCTGGCCTGAACTCTGGTCCCACCTCCTAGTGGGCGTGGCCTAGAGATCGGGCTGGTCGCCATTTCCGAGCCGTGAAGGCTCTAGGGCGGCTCCTGACTGGGCAACGGAGTAGCGCTGGAGGAGGGTCACAGTTTAGCAGCCCCGAAGGAGTCTGAGACTTAAAAGGGAGAAGAAAGCCAGCCTGGTGACATCTCAAGGTGCAGAGATAACCAAATGAGCCCGAGGACTCAGCGTAGAGAACAATGTCCAGCTTTGGCCTGTCCTGCCTGGAGTCCTACGCATCAGGTGACACATCGCGACTCTCTCGTTTACCCATCATGTGGGAAAGTCCGTAATCTTTTGAGCCTCAGTTCCTTGGTGGCTCAGACGGGCAAGAGTCTGCCTACAGTGCAGGAGACCCAGGTCGGATCCCTGGGTCGGAAACACAGCTGAAGAAGGGAATGGCTACTCACTCCAGTATTCTTGCTTGGGAAACCCCATGGACAGAAGGGCCTGGCGGCTACAGTCCATAGGGTTGCAAAAGAGACACAATGTAGCTGTAAACAGGAACAACAAATGGATATTTTAATGCATATACCCATCGCCCCAGCAAGTCCACTTCTGGACACTAATTCTAGAGGAATAGGTACACTAAGCACAAAAAGGCACTCGCTAAAATGTTCATTGCCATGTTGTTTGCATTAGAGATGACACTGGAAAAAATGTTAATTAGTTAAAAAGGAAACTTCACATAAAGGGTGCTATCTCCACCGTAGAGGATATCCATCTGTTAAAAAGAATCAGTTCTATGTACTGATTTTTTTTTCCATCGAAGACATTACATTTTAAAAAGTAGAACATGTTCAGTTCAGTTCAGTCGCTCTGTCGTGTCTGACTCTTTGCGACCCCATGAATCGCAGCACGCCAGGCCTCCCTGTCCATCACCAACTCCCGGAGTTCACTGAGACTCACGTCCATCGAGTCAGTGATGCCATCTAGCCATCTCATCCTCTCGTCCCCTTCTCCTCCTGCCCCTAATCCCTCCCAGCATCAGAGTCTTTTCAGTGAGTCAACTCTTCGCATGAGGTGGCCAAAGTACTGGAGTTTCAGCTTTAGCATCATTCCTTCCAAAGAAATCCCAGGGCTGATCTCCTTCTGACTATTCATTCTAACACAGGCACACAATGGTACCCAATACCATGTACATTTTTTACTTTAAATTTTATTGAAAGCCTGTTAGTACCACACGTTGTTCTCCGTATTGGGAAGTCAGCAATAATCAAAAGCTCTGTCTTGTGAAGAGAAAGCCAAAGAAAATATAGTTAGTCCTATGTACGGTATAAAGGGAAATGAAGATGAAGCAAGAAGAGATAGCAAGACTGTGGACCCAGCTTCCTCCGTGGCTCAATGGAAAAGAATCCACCTGCCAATACAAGAGACAGGGGTTCCATTCCTGATCCGGGAAGACCCCACATGCCGAGGAGCAGCTAAGCTCATGGGCCTTAACTGCCTTAACTATTGAGCCTGTGCTCTAGAACCCAGGATCCACAACTCCTGGGCCCATGTACTGCAGCTAGTGAAGCCTGCAAGCCCTAGGGCCACACTCGACAGGAGCAAGAGCCACTGCAATGAGAAGCCCGCACACCTCAACTAGAGAGTAGCCCCTCCACTTGCTGCAACTAGAGAAGCGCTGAAATAAATAAACTTATTTTTTAAAAAAGAGTATGTGGACCTATATATAAATATAAAGTGAAAATGAAGTCGCTCAGTCATGTCCGACTCTTTGCAAGCCCATGGACTGTAGCCTACCAGGCTCCTCTGTCCATGGGATTTTCCAGGCAATAGTACTGGAGTGGATTGCCATTTCCTTCTCCAGGGGATCTTCCCAACCCAGGGATTGAACCCGGGTCTCCTACATTGTAGACAGTCATCTGAGCCACCAGAGAAGTCCCTATATAAATATAAAGTAATATGTAAAAACAAATACATAAGTATACAAATACACATAAGTATGGAAAGGGAATCCATGCATGGGAAAGACTGGAAGACATTGAATAGGGAGGACTGTGAGGGGATATTGTTTTAATTTGGAATAATGACATTTCCTATAATAGTGATGTTTGGGCTTCCCTGATAGCTCAGTTGGCAAAGAATCCACCTGTAATGCAGGAGACCCCGGTTTGATTCCTGGGTTGGGAAGATCCGCTGGAGAAGGGATAGGCTACCCATTCCAGTATTCTTGGGCTTCCCTTGTGGCTCAGCTGGTAAAGAATCTGCCCGCAGTGCGGGAGACCTGGGTTCAATCCCTGGGTTGGGAAGATCCCCTGGAGAAGGGAAATACTACCCACTCCAGTATTCTGGCCTGGAGAATTCCATGAACTGTATAGTCCATGGGGTCTCAAAGAGTCGGACACTACTGAGCGAATTTCACGTCATTTCCTGTGAAGGTTCTTGGCCTCCTTATTCAATAGAAATTGATCAAAAGGCAGATAAGGTATAAGAATTGCAGTGAAGGGTCCCAGGTCCCAGCCTGAGTCAACAATACATGACTCACATGATTAAATGAGATAAAACTCGGGAAAGACTTAGCACAGAGCCTGGGAGTTGAGGCTGACCGCCGAGGTTCAGGTTTGAACTCTGCCACTTCCTCATCTGTGACTTGGACAAGTCATTTAAACCTCAGTTCCTCAGTTTGTCATCTGTAATGAAAAGTGATGGTACCCAGCTCAGAGTTGTAAGGATTTAGTGAGTCCAGTATGTAAAGCACTTGGCAGAGTGCCAGGCTCACATCAAACACTGTAGAAGTGCTAACTGTAATCATTACAGTGTTCCCTTATCATCCTGTCATTACTGAGTAGGGCACAGCACCAAAGCCGCACTTGCTGAGCCCTAGGCCATTCCTTTCTTCAACCACCCCTAGCTGGTATTTGCCCAGCATGAAAGTTGAGGGGACCTGTACCTCATTCAAACCTCTCAGCTGACCAGCTAAAGTAGCTACTTTATTGTTCCAAAAATAATTTATTGAGGGGCTCGAATCCATGCTTGCACTGCAGTGGGCACGACTTTGATCCCAGGTCAGGGAACTAAAAGCCCAAGTCAAAAAAAAAAAAAAAGAAAAAAAAAATTTTTTTGGACTAAATAAAAACAAAAATACAATGTATCAAATTATAAAAAAAATATTGAGGTGAAGTACACATAACATGAAATTAGCCATTTTAAAGTGAACAATTTAAAGTTCATTTTAAAGTGGCACTTAGTGCATTCTCTATGTTATACAACCACCACTTCTACTTCCAAAACATTTCCATCACTGCAAAGACCTTACACTTTGAGCAGTTTCTCCCCCTCCTATCCTCACTCAGCCCTTGACAATCACCAATATATGGATTTATCACCACGGATTTATCTATTCTGGACATTTTATATAAATGAAATCATATAATATGTGACTTCTTGTTCTGACTTCTTTCACTTAGCATAATATTTTCAAAGTTCACCCTCCTGGTTGCATGCAGCAATACTTGATTCCTTTTTATGGCTGAGTATGTAAGTCACACCAACTCAGTTCAGTTCAGTCGCTCAGTTGTGTCCGACTCTTGGCGACCCCATGGACCGCAGCACGCCAGGCGTCCCTGTCCATCACCAACTCCTGGAGTTTACGCAAACTCATGTCCATTGAGTCGGTGATGCCATCCAACCGTCTCATCCTCTGTCGTCCCCTTCTCCTCCTGCCTTCAATCTTTCCCAGCATCAAGGTCTTTTTCTGAATTTGAGCAAACTCCAGGAAATAGTGGAGGACGTAGGAACTTGGCAGGCTACAGTTCATGGGGTCGAAAAGAGTTGGACACAACTTAGCGACTGAGCAACAACAAATATTAGGTATATGCCACAGTTTATCCATCATCTGTCAATGGACATTTGGTCTGTCTCTATCTTTTGGCTGTTGTGCGTAGTGCTGCTATGAGCCATGCGTGTACACGTACTTTCTGGGTACCTGTTTTCAGGCTGGTTGACTTGCTTTCAGGCATATACCGAGGAGTGGAATTGCTGGACCATCTTGCAGTCCACTGGGTCTCACATACCTACTTTGGAGACCTCTGGTTTGGTGGTAGGGGAAGGCAGGAGAGCTAGAATCAGGAAAGGTCTCAGAAGAGGAACAGAAGTGGGAAAAGGAATGAGTCAGAAATGGCTTGAAGGAAAAATGGACATGCCATATGCTTTGCTCAGTCACTTCCGACTCTTTGCTACCGTATGGACAGTAGCCCTCCAGACTCCTCTGTCCATGGGATTCTCCAGGCAGGAATGCTGGAGTGAGTTGCCATGCCCTTCTCCAGGAGATCTTTGCAGTACTAGGGATCCAATCCGAGTCTCCTGCGTTGGCAAGCAGGTTCTTGACCACTAGCGCCACCTGGGAAGCCCGGACGTGCCCTGTTGTTCTCAGTCGTGACCGACTCTTTGAGACCCCATGGACTGCAGCACTCCAGGCTTCCCTGTCCTTCACCATCTGCCGGAGCTTGCTCAAACTCGTGTCCAGTGAGTCAGTGATGCCATCCAACCATCTCATTTTCTGGCCCAGGGATTGGACCTGGATCTCCCTCAACACAGGTAGATTCTTTACCATCTGAGCCACCTAAGGTCTTTAAACCTGGCCAAAAAGCGTGCATTTTTCAGATGAAAGTAAAATTTCACAAATAATAGCTACTATTTATGGCACCTCTTGTAACTAGGCAGTTTTCACAATCTTCAATACACATCACAAGGACTTCCCTGGCAGTCCAGTGGTTAAGATTTCACCTTCCAATGCAGACAGGTTGCGATCTATCCCTGGTCCCAGAGCTAAGATCCCACACGTCTGGCAGCCAAAAAACCAAAATATGAAACAGAAACAATATCATAACAAATTCAATAAAGACTTCAAAAGTGGTCCACATCAAAAAAAAAAAAATCTTAAAAAATAACGCGTCACAGCTTGAGAACCCTGCTCTTCAAATGAGGAGCCCCTCAGAGAGGGGAGTTCATACAGGGACAAAGTGGGGCCATGGTGGAGCTGGGTCTGGACCATTTCTTCTGTTTATTCCTCATCCAGTTGCTGAAGACTTCTGCTGTGCCTACTGTGTGCCAGGCCCCGTGTTAGCCCTGGGTCCCAGGAGCCAACAAACCATGGTCTCTACCCTCAAGGACTTTGGGGTCACAGCAGGGGAGACAAGCAGTGAACAAGCAAACCAACACATCAACGTGAGACTCAGGATTGCAGTAAATACAGGAATGGAATGACCACAGAACAAAGGAATGGGGGGCTAGGTGTCCTTAGACTCAGGAGCCAAGGAAGGCCTCTGTCAGGAGGTGCTAGTTAAGCTGGGCAGAGAAGAAAGAAGAAAGAGCCCCAGGCAGTTGGAACTGCAACTTGAAGGGCCATGAGTGGGAAGGCGTGCAGACCGGTGCGGTCAGAGCTCAGAGAAGGAGGGCAGCGGGGAGCTGGGGCTGGCGCGATGGGGAGATGACAGAGGATGGAGTCACGCCAGCCCGACTCCCACGCCCGTGCCCTCTCCATGCCATCCTGCCTCTCCAGTGAGTTTAATTTTAGTCCCAGATGAGTTTGAAGTGTGGGCCCAGCCTGGGCTGGGTGCTGGAGAGACAGAGCCATGTAAACAGTTACCCCACCACCTGGTCCCGGCATGCTGTGAGGGCAGGGGCTGGCCTCCTGTGGGAGGGCACCCTGGGGAGGTGGGGGAATGACCAGTTCTGCCTGGGAGGGTCAGGGAGGCCTCTGCAGAGGCAACCTTTCAGCAGAGGCTTAAAGGAGGAGTCAGAATTTTCCAGGCTGAGAAGACTGGCAGGGCAGGGCAGGAGGTGGGAACAGGACGGGCAAAAGCATAGGGGTATGACTTGTGTTCGGAGACTAGCAAGCAGCTCTGGGGTGGGAGATGACCTCCCTGGGGCAGAGCGCTGCAGAGAACGGTGAAGGAGGGCCAAACCTCCCTCAAGCCAAATTGGGGTAGCCTGTAACAAGGGGTGGTTACATTGTGGACCCCCCAGGTGCCTCCTGGGGGGTCCACAATGCATTCTGTGGAGTCACAGGCAGGAAAACCTAGCTCAGTGATCTTGGAAACCAGCAACTTTTAAGGCCTCTGCAATGACTTGGGGCTTATAACCTGAAACAATCTCCATGGAAGTCAGTCTGAGAGACTTCCCTTGTGGTCCAGGGGCTAAGACTCCCTGCTCCCAGTGCAGGGGGCCTGGGTTCAATCCCGGGTCGGGGACTAGATCCCATATGCCACAACTAAGAGTTCTCATGCTGCAACTAAAGATCTCACGTGTGGCGACTAAGACCCAACACGGCCAAATACATAAATACATTTTTTTTTAAAGAGAACTCAATTTGGCAATATCAAAATTATGAATGCATAAACTTTTTGGCCCTAGAAATTCTCCTTTTGGGAATTCACCCTAGAGATGCCCTTGTAAACATGTGAAATGATGTGTATATGGAAAGATGTCCAATAAATACTGTTGAATGAAAGAAAAAAAAAAGAAACAAAGGGACAGAACACTTTGAATTGTATATGCCACTTCTGTGAAAAGGAAGGAAAAATGAAAAGCCGACAGGGAACCTTTGTTGGTAATATGTCTCTTCTGTTGAAAAGGCAAGGTAAAACATTTGCTGGTAAAGGCTTAAAATTAACTCTGAAAAACACACAGAATGCTACCGATGGTGATCACAGGCTAGTGGGAGGGTAGGATCTCAGTAGATAAAGTACCAGAGTGGAAAAAAATGGCTTTCACTGCCTAACTTTTTATAATTTTTGTTTTAAAATTATAAAAGGGTTTTTTCTTTTTAATTATATTTTGGGGTTTCTTCTGTATGTCTTATTTTTATTTATTTTTCTTACTTTTTTCTTATACCTTTTATAATTTTAAGTTGTTGAACCATGTGAGCCTGTTACCCACTCCAAAATTTAATTTAAAAAAAAAAAAAGGCCTGGAAGTCAAATCAAATGGTCCACACTGGAAATGGAGATTGGGAATGGGGGAATAAGCGATGGAGCGGGGTCACTAGTGTGTCTGCTAGCCCCACCACTTCCTCTGCCGTCCACACTCCCTCCACCCACAAACTCAGTGTGACCCTCACCAGGACACTGACCACCCAGGACTCCAGGGCTAGGCCTCAGGCTGTGCCCTCTGGGATGCCTGGGCCCTGGATGCCTGACCAGCTTCTCCACCCTTTCCAGGACCGCATCCGTTTCCACTCTAGCTCCTCGGCGACAGGGTCTGGAAATGAAAGATACCCTGAGTGCACAATCTCACCTACAGCATCTGCGGGGGGTGGGGGTGGGGTGCGGTGCCCACCTGCCTTATGGGCGTGGCCAACACACAGCCTCCCAGGGCCTCTCCCACCACCTCTGAGGCTCACCTCTGCCTGCTTCCCCCCAGCCTGGGACCACAACTGCGGCTAAAGACTGGGCTCCACAAGGAGCCTCTGGTCACCACCCCCTCTCCACCATATTCCTATTTCAGCTGCTGCTGCTGCTAAGTCGCGTCAGTCGTGTCCGACTCTGTGCGACCCCATAGACCGCAGCCCACCAGGCTCCCCCGTCCCTGGGATTCTCCAGGCAAGAACACTGGAGTGGGTTGCCATTTCCTTCTCCAGTGCATGAAAGTGAAAAGTGAAAGTGAAGTCACTCAGTCATGTCTGACTCTTAGCGATCCCATGGACTGCAGCCTACCAGGCTCCTCCATCCATGGGATTTTCCAGGCAAAAGTACTGGGGTGGGGTGCCATTGCCTTCCCCGCCTATTTCAGCAGCCAATGAGAAAAACACATAGTTTCTCTCTGGTAAACCCAACCCCCCTTTTTTTTAATTTATCTAAATTGGAGGCTGATTACTTTACAATATTGTGGTGGTTTTTGCCATACATTCACATGAATCAGCCATGGGTGTACATGTGTTCCCCATGCTGACCCTCCCTCCCACCTCCCACCCCATCCCATCCCTCACGGTGATCCCAGTGCTTCTCTCTGTGCACAGAAGAGTAGGCATGGGTTGTGCAATCAGGCAAACAGGAGATCAAATCCCAGCCCTGCCCTCCCCACTGGGATTCTTGGCCTGTCCCTCAGGTGATGGAGGAGCAGAAACCCTTGCCTTCAAGGGTGGTTGGGAAGAAAGGAAATGGAGAGGTGCAGGCCCTGGTACTTAAGAGGTGCCCAGGCACACAGTGGGTGCTCAAGGAGCGCTGCTCCTCGTCCCCTCCTCCCCACTTCTTCCTGACTTCCCACTTTCTGCCCTAAAAGGACAAGTCTGCCAGGTCTTGAAAATGGGAAAACAAAAAAACACACATTTTCAAATGTCCCTTTTGCACTTTCAGTTACCACCCGAATTCTTTCTTCCTTTTTAGGGTCAAATTTATCCAAAATTGGTCTAGACTCAGGCTCAACTTTGTCACCTGTGGGTGAGTACATACTCAGTCACTCTGTTGAGTCCAACTCTTTGCGACCCTATGGAGTGTAGCCCACCAGGCTCCTCTGTCCATGGGATTTCCCAGGCAAGAATACTGGAGTGGGGGGGCCATTCCCTTCTCTAGGGGATCTTCCGAACCCAGGGATCGAACCAAATCTCCTGCACTGGCAGGTGGATTCTCTACCACTGGGCCACCTGGGAAGCCCTTTTCTCCTCCACTAAGCCCAGTCAGTCTCCTGCTCACTGAGGTCTCCCTTCAGGGGAATTCACCAAGTCCAGGCCTCAGTGCCTTTTTCTGACGTTTGGTAAAGGGCACCCTCTTGTCGAAATTCTGCCTCTGTCTGACACCTCCTAGCTCAGCAACGGTGCCCGTTCTCCTCTCAGGCCTGTGGAACCAGAGTACCCGCCCAAGCGGCTCCTGCTTTATTCCCTGCCGGAGGGAAATGCTCCTCTCTCCTCTCCACCCCGGCTCCAGGGCTCGGGCTCCACCTCACACCTTCCGTGTTCTGTCCTTCCTTGGCATTTTCCTGCATTTCCCGCTTCAGCTCACACCTCACGGGGGTGCCTTTTCTCAGGCTCTCACAGCTTCAGCTGGTGGAAGACGCATAAGGTCTGTGTTGAGTCCTGCCCCCAAGGCTGCAGAAGCAGAGTCCAGAACCAAGGTCACTTCAGAAGCTGGCTGAGCCCCTTTGTCCCCAATGCCAACCTGCCCCTGCCCCGCCCCGATCATCACCAGCTGGCTTCCTGACCCTAAACTAGGCAAAAATGCTCACCCTGGTGGTTACCCTACAGCCCCCTAACCTATCACCTAATGCCACCTTGCAGAAGGAATTTTCTTTGCCTTGAGGCTATAACAAATGGGCTGCTGCTGCCGCTAAGCCTCGTCAGTCATGTCCGACTCTGTGCGACCCCATAGACGGCAGCCCACCGGCTCCCCCATCTCTGGGCTCCTCCAGGCAAGAAAACTGGAGTGGGTTGCCATTGCCTTCTCCAATGCATGAAAGTGAAAAGTGAAAGCAAAGTCGCTCAGCCGTGTCCGACTCTTAGCGACCCCATGGACTGCAGCCCACCAGGCTCCTCCATCCATGGGATTTTCCAGGCAAGAGTACTGGAGTGGGGTGCCATCACCTTCTCCAAACAAATCGGCTGCTAACGCACAAAAGCTGCCGACTCTCCCTGGCCTGTCAGGAGGTGTCGGCCCGCTGCCCTTGCAGTGCCCACATTATCTCTGCTCTTTGATCCTAATAAACACACTCCTTTCTGCAATACTCTGCATCTGGAAATTCTTCTCCAACCCGAGTTCAGACAGCTTCAATGATCTGGAACCAGACACTGAATTCCCACCTCCTCTTCCTGTCAGTTGTGTGACTCCAGGCCAGGCAGACAAGCCAACATGTCTGTCTGAGAGGTCCTCTTAGCTTGTGCGTGCAGATAATAATGTCCACCTCACAGGACTGGGCTTCCTGGGTGGCTCAAATGGTAAAGAATCTTCCCACAATGCAGGAGACCTGGGTTGGATCCCTGGATTGGGAAGATCCCCTGGAGAAGGAAATGGCAACCCACTCCAGTGTTCTCACCTGGTGAATCCCATGGACAGAGGAGCCTGGTGGGCTACAGTCCAAGGGTCACAAAGAGTCGGACACAACTGAGCAACTTCGCTTTCACAGGACGGGCAGGGCTGACATTCTGACTAAAGCATCTTATCTTGTGTTCACGAGGGGCAGGACGGGTAGTGTGGATGTGAGATCGGGGCAGTCACACAGGGCAGACACTCAGGAAGCCCAGCACTTGCGGTTTGATGCTCTGTGGTCTCTATCTTGAAATTCTTTTTTTGTTTAACCTCGAAATTACTGATAATTTCATCTTTGAATGTGTTTTGGCCCATGAATATAATGGGACAATGGAGCCTGCCCCCAGGGGCTTGGAGCCTCTGCTCACAGGTGGTGGTACCTCCCACCTCCCAGGGCTTCTCTGTTGCCTGCTCCCCCTCCTTTCTGGCACTTCCCTCCTCCCTGGCCTCCCGGTCTCCACCGCAATAATCAAGTGATTATTTGCCATCCTTGTCCTCCAGCTCCCCGGGGCAGGGTAGGGGGAGGACTCCAGAAGCCAGGAGGCACCCATGGGTCCCTACTGGGGTCTGCGCTCAGGCTGCCAGCATCCTCACACCTCAAGGAGCCTGACATTAAACAGCAGATACAGAACGCCATGACGGGTCCAGAGAAAAGAAAAAGTTCTACATCTTTGTACCTCTAATGACAACTTTCCCGGCTTCACGAACAAGAGGCCCCACAGTTTCACCTTGTACTGGGCCCAGGAAATTATGTAGTTGACCCTGGAGAGAGGCCGGCAGGGTTATATGGCCCTGGAGCGGTCTTAAAAACTGCCAGTTCTCCCCAAACAGGGTTGAAGAGGCACACTGATGGGAATAAAAGGAGGAACCACTCATCGCACAGTTTTAACCTGAAGCCCTGGCACCAGATGGCACCTTCTGTGGCAGACAGTCATTCCAGTCGCCCGTCGGGTGTAAGGAGCCATTGTGAACTTGGCAGTGTAAACGTGAAGGACTTCGTTATGCCTACAGATGCTGTGGGCGAGGAATGCAGACAGAGCCAAGCAGGGACGGCTTGTCCCACGATGTCTGGGACTGGAGGTGTCCTGAATGGCTGGGAACTGGAGGGTCCACTTCCAAAACCGTTTCCTCACTCCTACGTCTGGTACATCCAGGGGGAAGGCTGGAAGGGCGGGCGGCAGGTGGGAGAGGGCACTGTCTGCCTGAGCACTTCCTGGCCTTTGCAGCATGGCGGCCTGAAGGTAGTTGGAACTGCTACCTGGTGGCTCAGGCTGCCAGCAAACGATACAGAAGCGACACCCAATCATTAGTAGCAATATCTGCATCCTTTTCCAAGTAGACACTGGCCTCATAACTTGGAGTAAGTGGGAAAACTGGGGGCTCTATATTCAATAGGTGATCATCTGTACCCCTTCACCTACCTCTCCGGAAGGGCAAGACCCAGAGGTGGTATAAGAGGGCAACCTTAGCCAGCAGCTTCTGACACCAGATTCGTAGAAATCAGGCCTGAGAAGACAGCCCCTTCTCTCAGCCTCGAATATGGTTTGCACACTTAAAATTCTAGAGATTGTTTTCTCTTGGTTCATTTCCTCATCGTGGTTCTGGGCCACTTTGGTTTTATCTTCCTCTTGGGACGCTTTCTAGTAATGTTGGTGTCCTGTCCACGTTTGCTCTATCGGGAAAGTCAGTGCTTTTCTTCAGAAACAATTTCAGAAGGCAGACAGCTCCAAAGCCAGTTGGTTGACAAGAAGGGAAATACTAGTAATGGTGACTGAAAGCTAACTACGATGATGCCATACGGCATAGGGTAGGAAATCCCACTGCAACTTGTAACAACTCCATGGGACGGGCACCAGCACCACACACAAGGGAACTTAGACACGAACACACTGCTAATAGCAGGTGAGCGCTGGAAGAAACTGGGGCAGTCCGATCCCACCCACCTCTATTTTTAAGGGGAAAAAAAAAACTATTTTGATACAATTTTAAACAAAGAGAAAAGGAACTCCCATATATAGAACCTGCATTTTTAATCATCACAATGTATTTGTCCAGGGAATAAATAGGTACTCAAACACAGCAAATAGCTCATCTTAATTCAGAAAGCACCAATATACCCAAAACGAAAATCCAAAACAAAATTAATCTTGGCTGAAAGTTCCAAAGCCGAAGGGGGAAATGAAGGGTGTCTAATATTTTTTGCACAATTCTTACTCACTTCTGTATTTATCCTTCCTGAGAGGTTTACTTACAGCAATAAATAGATTCATAAAAGCTCAGAGAAGTCTTAAGAGACCCTTCAGTGGAGCCCCTGCCCCCACCTTCCACGTGTAGCTGATGGGTGAGCAGCCGGTGTGCTCTGCCTCCCAAGCAGCCATGGGGAGCTGGGAACCCAGGGGCCTTAGAACTGGAAGCCCAGCCCTGTCACTTAGAGGCTGTGTGACCTTGGACAAGGCCTAACCTCACAGAACCTTGGTTTCCTTGCCAGTAAATGGAGCTAAGAATGCTGACCTCAGGAGGTTATGTGTGCAGCGTGCTAAGTCGCTTCAGTCCTGTCTGACTCTTTGGATCCCCATGGACTGTAGCCCGCCAGGCTCCTCTGTCCATGGGATTCTCCAGGCAAGGACACTGGAGTGGGTTGCAGTGCCCTCCTCCAGGGGATCTTCCCAACCAGGGATTGAACCCAAGTCTCTTACGTCTCCTGAATTGGCAGGTGGGTTCTTTATCACTAGCGCCACCTATGGAGAGAATTAAATGAGACAAGCTAGCGAAGAGTTTGGCATTTAGCGTGGATCCAATAAATGTCCCTTTTTTTCTACCTTTTTTTTTTGGCCCCACTAAATGGCTTGTGGGGTCTGGTTTCCAGACCTCGGTTCCCTTTTCAGGGGCTGAATCTGTGCTCCACGCAAGTGTGGGGTCCTAGCCACTGGGCTGCCAGGGAAGCCCCTCTGCCTTTTCAAATAGCTTTTTCCCTACTTAGGATGATTCCTCTAGAATACAGCCCCAGAAGTAGAATTACTGGGTCAACTGGAAGAAAAATGTAAATGACCCTTGATCTGTATTGCCCACAAGTTTTCCAGACGGTTCCAGCGACTGGTAGTACCTGAGATTGCCGGTTTCACCCTTTCTTTGCCAGTCTAAGTTGTTGTTTTTTCCCTTTTGGGTATTAGAAAAAAGCAAAGTATCATGTCACTGTGTTAAGTTGTATATTTTTCACTAATCAGCAGGTATTTCCCCACATCTATATTCCTTGTTTTCTGGCTTGCTTGTTCGTGACCTTTGACTCTTGGAGAATCGATATTTTTTAAATTAATATGTGTGAATTATTTTTTACAACAAATAAATTAACTTCTTATACATTTACTGCAAGTGTTTGTTCCTAGAAGGTCATGTGACAATAGGAGCAGAGACTGGGGTGATGCAGCTGCTAATCAAGGATTGAGACCACCACCAGACGCTAAGAGAAGGGCAGGGAAGGATGTGACCCACAGGCTCAGAGGGAGTATAGCCCCACTGATACCCCGATTTCACACTTCTGGCCTCCAGGATGGTGAGAGAGTACATTTCTGTTGCTTTATGTCCCCCCCCCCCACCCGAGTTTGTGGTACTTTGCTGTGTCAGCCCAGGAAATGAATATGCCAAACTAAGGCCAAATTTTCCTATTAAAATTGGACCCAAGGAGAATGGGGCAGAAATGATCCCAATGATACATGTGGACGTGCCAGGCATGTAGAAGAAAAGTGCTGTTTTCCTACCATCTAGAAAAGAAGAGGGGAAAGTCTGATCTCTAGCTTGCAAATTACACTGAAATAAAACCCAAATGACTGAAAGATTTAAACATTAACAAGAGAAACCCTAAGAATACTAAAGGAAAACATGGAAACAAATTTTTCTCAGTGCAGGAAGGCATTTCTAAGCACTATATACAAATGCCAGAAGCTATAAAAAATTGATACACTGAACCACATAAAAGTCAACTTTCAGCACCATGATAAATACTTTCAGCAAAATCAAAGGTCAGATGGCACACTGGGAAACAATATTTGCAACTCAATTCACAGACAAAGGATTCATTTCTTTTAATGAAGAGAGCTCTAAAAATTAGCAAGAAAAGACCAGGTAGAAAAACAGTCATAAGATGTAAACAGACAATTCACAGGAGGGAACATGCAAATAAATGAAACACATGAAAATATAGCCACCACCCTAATAAGAGAAACCACACTGAGAGACTACCTCTCACCTAACAGCTGGGACCAAAGTAAAAAAAAAAAAAAAAGAAATTTGCCAATTACCTCCCAAATGTTTTCAGTCTATTCTTGACTGACAAAGGCAGAAAGTCAAGGCCACGGTTGCTGGGTTAGCTCTTAAGAGTCTTTGCAGTGTTGGGGGTCTGTGACCATCATAATTGTCCCGGTCATATTTTTACCTATCAGCATTATCTGAGGGTCAAGCCATCAGCTGTCTTTGAAAAAGGGATTCTAGCAAATGGTTAACTAAAGTGTAAAGGTTAACAATCTGAGTTTGATTCTTGGTTCTGCCATTTGCTAGCTGTATGAGCCTGGGTAAGTCGTTCAATGTTGAGCCTCAGTTTCCTCATCTATAGAATGGGGATAATGTAGCACCTACTTCGAAGGGTTGTTGTGAAGATTTAATGAGTTTATGGGGCTTCCCTTGTAGCTCAGCTGGTAAAGAATCTGCCTGCAGTGCAGGAGACGAAGGTTCGATCCCTGGGTTGGGAAGATCCCCTGGAGGAGGAAATGGCAACCCACTCCATATCCTTGCCTGGAAAAATCTCATGGACAGAGGAGCCTGGGGAGCTGCAGTCCATGGGGGTGGCAAAGAGTCGGGCATGACTCAGCGACTAACACCTACTTACCTAATGAGTTTATATAGGTAAAGCATTTAGAACAGTGCCTGCCACATGATAAGAACCATATACGTGCTAAGTATTATTACCACCACAGGGTGACCCTAACATTTGGAAGAAAATTTTTTTATGTATAATCAACAAATCACTTATTCTTAAAAACTCCTCTGTGCGTCCAGATTTGGTGGCCACTCTATATGTGCTGCCCCTGCTGCTAAGTCGCTTCAGTCGTGTCCAACTCTGTGCGACCCCATAGACGGCAGCCCACCAGGCTCCTCTGTTTCTGGGATTCTCCAGGCAAGAATACTGGAGTGGGTTGCCATTTCCTTCTCCAATGCATGAAAGTGAAAAGTGAAAGTGAAGTCGCTCAGTCGTCCCCAACTCAGCGACCCCATGGACTGCAGCCTACCAGGCTCCTCCACTAGATGTTTTTAAATACGTTATCTTCTTAAATCTTGCCTGTTGTCCTGTAAGCTTTGCTTTGAAAGTGAAAGTCACTCGGTCATGTCCGACTCTTTGTGACCCCATGGACTTAGTCCATGGAATTCGCCAGGCCAGAATGCTGGAGCGAGTAGGCCTTTTCCCTTCTCTAGGGGACCTTTCCAACCCAGGGATCGAACCCAGGTTTCCCACATTGCAGGCGGATTCTTTACCAGCTGAACCACAAAGGAAACCCACAAATACTGGACTGGGTAGCCTATCCCTTCGCCAGGGGATCTTTCCTACCCAGGAATCTAACCGGGGTCTCCTGCATTGCAGGCTGATTCCTTACCAACTGAGCTACGAGGGAAGCCCTAGGTTTGCTTTAGAAGCTCCATTTCACTAAAAAAGAAAACAAAGAATCAGAGAGGTTAAGTTACCTCTCCAAGGCCACACAGCTTGTAAAGGCCAGGGTCAAGATTCCAGTCTCCTCGGCTCAGGTTATTTCTACTTCATCTCAGGCCGTCACCTCCGGAGTGTCTTTCTCAGTCCCCAGAGGCACCCTGTGACCCACTGAAAGTGGAAAATTTCAGCCCTGTTCCAGAAGGCAGGCTCCTCCCTGGCCCCGACGCTGCCCCCTACCCCGCTGATTTATAGAGAAGGTGGGGAGCATTCCCCATATTCCAATCCCACCCCAACCCGGGATTCCTAAAGTGGAGAGACAGGCAGACTGCGGACTCCGCCCCCTGAGAACTCACAGGGGCTGTGGTGGGGCAGGCGGGGCGGAGCAGGTGTGGGGAGAGCGCAGAGGCTCAGAGGGACAGGCAGGCCTCGCGTTTACAGTCCCCGGGTAAACAGCGGCCCGCAATTCCCTCCAACGCTGCTGCTCGGGTCCGCGCCCCAGAGTCTCTAGGACGCCTCCATCCAGGCTTGTTCTACCGGACGATCAACGCGTGCGGAGTGTGCAGCGCAACCTGTTTCTAAATAGATCTCATTTGGGCCGGGCCTTTGAAAGCCAGCCAAAGGCCCCAACCTAAAATAGTCAGCCTACTGCCCTGTTATTTTCACGGCTTAAAAAAAAAAAAAAAAACCCTTCCAAAGCAAAGCAAGTATTTTTCTCTCAGGCCGGCTTAGAATAGCAACACCTATTTACTCGGAGGGAGGAGACTGCTGGGCAGAGTTTCAGCGCCAGGGTGATTATCCAGACCAGGGGACTCAGTACACTCGGCCCGCGAAAGAGAGGGCTCCCCATCAAGGGTGGGGTCCTAGGTCTTTACCCCAGGGACTCCTCCAGCCCCTGCCCCACACCCATACCCAATTCATATCCTGTCCCCCCGCCCCAACACACACCTCACTTTCTAAGCTGCTCTTGGTCCTCCAGGTCATGACGGCAGGCCTGGCTTTCATGCTGGGTGTCTCCCTTCAGCTTTCATACCATCTGCACCCTTCACTCTTTGCTTCTCTCCGTGGCCAGAGAATGAATTTTCCGTGGCCCTGTGGCTCCCAACCGAAAGAGCTCCCATCAGCCATGAATCATAATCACAACTAGATTTTTAGGGAGTGCTCACTGGCTGTCAGAAACCATGCTAAGCATTTCTCCACTGAAGTTTTTAAGCCTGTTGTTCTAGGAGGTTCCCATTTTGCAGAAAACTGAAATGCCCAGCGTCACACAGGCCGAGGACACAGGCTGGCAGATCTGAACCCAGCTGAATGGCTCCCTGTGTTGAGTTCTAGATCATTCTCTCATCATTGTAGTTTTTCAGTACATACAGATGATAATATCCCATCTTGTATTACACACACTTGTGACCATCTGCTAACATGACCCCCAAATTCTACTACTTCTAGGGAGGGGCCGGGAGTGAAAGTTTGAGACATTTTTTTTTTATTTGTTTCTTTACATGTTCCTGTTTTTGTTTTTTTTTATGAGCATGTATTTTTATTATCATCAGAAAAACAAACAATAGTTTGGGAAAAATAAAGAGGAGCAAGGGCTCAGTGTCTCTGGCAGAAGTAGCGTGTATCGAGGCTGACAGCATGCCACTCAGGAGCCAGGACCCCCAGCACGCCCACTTCCCAGCTGTGTGACCGTGGGTAGTCCCCCTAGCATCTCTGTGTGTTTCCTCACTTATGGAATTGGAGGCTAATAATAGCATCTATCTCATAGACCGAGCAGGAGGATGAACGCATTAAAAGTGCTTGAGGCGGCATCAGGCACACTGCAAGGTCTCCAGCGAGCCTGCCAGTATTCAACACCTCGAAGCGCAGAGGAAAGAAAAAGGGATGCAAAAGCAAAGCCCCCAGGGGCCCAGCAAGTATGAGGGGTCAGCAGCTGTCAGGACTCCAAGGGGTAAGGCTTGTGGCAATCAGGAGAGTACAAAATTGTGGCAGGAAGGGACTGCAGAGGGCTGTTTTTTTGGCTGTGCTGGGCCTTGGTGGCTACGCGCTTTCTCTAGATGCAGTACATGGGCTTCTCTTGCGGTGGCTTCTTTTGTTGCAGAGGACAGGCTCTAGGGTGCGAGCGCTTCAGTAGTTCCAGTACGTGGGCTTAGTTGCTCCTTGGCATTTGGAATCTTCTGAGACCAGGGATTCAACCCTTGCTCCCTGCATGGGCAAGCAGATTCCTAACCACTGGACCACCAGGGAAGTCCAGGCTGCAGTGTTTTAAGATCCAAAGCATTTTCTGAAAGAGTTGTGACTCCAGGATTTTATTGCAAGTCTCTTAAAGTTTAGTGTTGGCTCATGAAACTGATGCTGAAACTGAAGCACCAATACTTTGGTCAGCTGATGCAAAGAGCCAACTCATTGGAAGAGACCCTGGTGCTGGGGAAGACTGAAGGCAGGAGGAGAAGGGGGCGACCGAGGATGAGATGGTTGGATAGTATCACTGACTCGATGGACATGAGTTTGAGCAAACTCCGGGAGATGGTGACGGACAAGGCAGCCTGCTGTGCTGCAGTTCATGGGGTTGCAAACACGACTTTGTGACTGAACGACAAGAACAACAAATTGATCAATGACAAGAAGGGTCTGTAGAGCCCTTTGGCCCTAGATTGTCAGCCTGCAGCCTCAATGGTCTTGGCTCCCCAGAGGAGCCCTGACACCCAGCAGCAGACAGAGACAGACAGGATGAGTCACAGATACCCATGTTGGAAGGGAGGCAGCACCAGCTAACTAGATAGGGATTTTCATCTTCATTGTACAGAGGAGTCACGGAGGCTCAGAGAGCGGGAGCAATTTACCCAAGGTCATACAGCATAGTGTGTGATGGAACCAGAATCGCTGATTCCAAAGACAGTACTTCTGAGGCTATTTATGTTTCATACTTTCCTTCTTTAACATTTCCTCCAACCTGAACTTTCTGACAATAGTGATTAAGAGAAAAACTTTCTCCCTATAGCACTTCTCTCTTCTTTTTGCCTTGAAATAAAAAATGTTGACTGCCAACATCATCTCTAAATGAAATGAGGTTTTTCTCCACAGGGTGCACGGATGGTTAGATCACAGGTGCAGCTGGCCCCATGCCCTGGCACTGGCTTGCAGTCATCTGCCTCCACTCAGCATCCCTCTGAACACGTCAGCAACTGCCCTTGAAGTGCCTGTTCCCCATGAAGGATTCTGCTAACTGTTAAGAAACCAATCAGAGCCCTGTAAGCATGAGGGGCTAAAGTTGGGTGATGATGAGGTTGGAAAGATGGCTTACATCCAGGCAGCCCCCGACAACACGCCAGGCACTCTGAATCTTCACAACAGTCCACTCCTAGTGTGAAAACTCCTGGGTGTTACCCTGTGATGGGGGGGATTAGTATCCCCAATGTACACCTGATAAATCAAAAGGTCTGAAAGAAGAAGGAATTCCCTCAAGGTTATGTGTGTTGTAAGAGAGAAGTTACAGGGCTTCTCTGGTGCCTCAATGGTAAAGATTCTGCCTGCCAATGCAGGAGACACGGGTTCGATCCCTGATCCGAGAAGATCCCACGTGCGGCAAATTGGGCCCATGTACCACAACAACTGAGCCTGTGCTCTAAAGCCCACCTGCTGCAAAACTAGTGAAGCCCGCACACCTAGAGTCTGCTTAGCAACAAGAGAAGCTGCCACAACCAGAGAAGCCGCACACCTCAACTCGAGAGTAGCCCTGGCTCACCACAACCAGAGAAAAGCCCGCCCAGCAGCAAAGACCCAGCGCAGCCAAAAATAAGTAAAATTACATATCAGTTCAGTTCAGTCACTCAGTCGTGTCTGACTCTTTGCACACCCATGGATGGCAGCATGCCAGGCTTCCCTGTCCATAACCAACTCCTGAAGCTTACTCAAACTCATGTCCATGGAGTCGGTAATGCTATCCAACTGTCTGATCCTCTGTCGTCTCCTTCTCCTCCTGCCTTCAATCTTTCCCAGCATCAGGGTCTTTTCCAACGAGTTGGCTCTTCATATCAGGTGGCCAAGTATTGGAGCTTCAGCGTCAGTCCTTCCGATGAATATTCAGGACTAATTTCCTTTAGGATGGACTGGTTTGATCTCCTTGACTTTACTTCTGTCAGCAGTCACATCCACACCTCGGCGTTGTTTTTGCTTTGGCTCCATTTCTTCATTCTTTCTGGAGTTATTTCTCCACTCTTCTCCGGTAGCATACTGGGCACCTACAGACTTGGGGAGTTCATCTTTCAGTGTCCTATCTTTTTGCCTTTTCATACCGTTCACGGGGTTCTCAAGGCAAGAATACTGAAGTGGTTTGCCATTCCCTTCTCCAGTGGACCACGTTTTGTCAGAACTCTCCACCGTGACCCGTCCATCTTGGGTGGCCCTACTCAGCATGGCTCATAGTTTCATTGAGTTAGACAAGGCTGTGATCCATGTGATCAGTTTGGTTATTTTTCTGTGATTGTGGTTTTCTATTTAAAAGAGAGAGAAGTTACATCTCTCTAGACTCTTGCTCCTCTACATATTGTCCCTGACCAGCAGCCTCAGAATCGCCTGGGAGCCTGTTAGAAACACACAGTCTCAAACCCACCTCAGACCTGCTGGTCAGAGGTAGCATTTTACAGGACCCTGCAGTGAGTCTCAAGCACACCAAGGTTTGAGAGATGCTGCCCTAACTAATCGCATCCCTGCCCTCAGTCTCCTGTGCATTTCAGACTCTATTGGCCACAGTAGGCAGCTTTTTGCTCTTTATTTCCTAAGTTTAAAAGTACTTTGGCTTCAAACCTGGCACCTCGAAGAAAATCCTAACTGTAAGTACCACGAATCAATATTTGCATATCATTTCCCCGACAGGTGGCCCAGTTTACTCAGGACTGAGGGAGCTTCTTGAGATACTGGACTTTCAGGACTAAAACTTGGGCAGTCCTGGGCAAACTGGGATGGCTGGTCATCGTATCCCTCTTCCCAGCCCCTCCGACACAGGCATCTCCTTTCGCAGAGTAGTTCTCAGTAGTTCTACATGCACCTTCAAATCACCTGGTGAGTTATGAGAAGAACAAATGCCCACTCACTAAACCAGATGCATTAAATCAGAACCTCTGGAGGTAGGTCTGGCCACTGATATGTTAAAAAAATTTCCCCGTGTGATTTGAGTACGCAGCCAGGGTCGAGAGCCACTATTCCTGCCTAAAGTTATTTTTTTGGTGTTGTTCTAAGTAGCACCTTTTTTCAGCTTCCCCGATGGCTCAGGGGCAAAGAATCTGAAATGCAGGAGACAAAAGAGACACAGGTTCAATCCCTGGGTCAGGAAGCTCCCCTGGAGTAGGGAGTGGCAACCCACTCCAGTATTCTTAACTGGAAAATTCCATGGACAGAGGAGCCCGTTGGGC
This sequence comes from Tragelaphus eurycerus, assembly GCA_935064755.1. Lineage (NCBI taxonomy): Eukaryota > Metazoa > Chordata > Mammalia > Artiodactyla > Bovidae > Tragelaphus > Tragelaphus eurycerus. The sequence goes on along the minus strand of CAKXYN010000001.1, from coordinate 74,724,981 downwards.
TACAATCCCATGGGGCCGCAAAAGATGGCTGGCCCAGCCAACACCATGGAGAGCTGAGCTGGCCAATCCACAGAACTGCAAGATTATAAATTGCTGCTGTTTTCAATTTTGCTGGGATTGCTATTCAGCCATAGATACAGCCTATGTGTGTCTATATGAGGCATTGCTATCTACTTGGGGTTCTCACTGGAAACATAGGAATAGGGCAGGGGCAGAGTATGGGCAGCCTTGAAGAGGCTGTACTGGATCTACAAGACTGTGAAGCAATTGTTATGGGAGCCTGAGGAAAGGGGACCAAACTTATGTATTGACAGAAGAATTCAGTGTTCCTTGTAATAACAGAGAAAACAGAAAATATAGTTCACCGACTCGTTGCTCTGGCTGAGGAGACATCAAGGCAGAATGCTGAAAGAACCAACTGGTTCATCTCAGCTGAGGGATGGAGAAAGGATGAGACCGAGAAAGAGCTTTTCTGTATTCCTCTGGAATCTAGAGGAAATGCTTCTTATCTCAAACTTGGTAGGTTGGAAAATGAGACTGTTTCTCATTTTCAACCTCTAGGTCCCCAAAAAATTCTCAAGGGAACTAAGAACCCAGGAGAGGGAAGGAACCTGGTGGCAAAGATCAAATCCAGGGTGCTGCCTGTGAGAGGTGGCCTTCAGGTCAAGATCAGATCCGAAACGCAGACACAAGTCCCCTTCTTAAGACCTTAGATGCATTTCAGGGTACACAGATGGGGCCTCTTGGCCAGACAACATGCTTCTAGGGATCTCAGAAGGTGTGTCCCTTAGCAACCTGCATGTGGACCACAGGGTCTCTGTTTTGGGAGGAAACGTTTGGGAAAGCCGTGGCTTTTGCCTAATGGAGTAGATCATTTACCATATAGGAAATGCACAAAAGCTTTCATTTTACTAACTGAAAATTTAATTTAGAAATTTCATTACTAATTTAAAATTTCATTTTACTAATTTTACTAATTACATTCCTCTGAGAGGAACAGAGATATTATATTGTATACAGTTGTCCCTAAGGATCCATGGGGGATTCATTCTAGGACCCCCATGGATACCAAAAGCCACTGATACTCAAATCTCTTATATACGATGGCCAGGTATTTGCAGTGTTTGGGTTTTGTTTGTTTTTTTTTAGATGTATTTTTTTATGTGGACCATTTTTTTAGAAGTCTTTATTGAGTTGACTCATTGGAAAAGACTCTGATGCTGGGAGGGAGGAGGAGAAGGGGACGACAGAGGATGAGATGGCTGGATGGCAACACTGACTGGATGGACATGAGTCTGAGTGAACTCCAGGAGTTGGTAATGGACAGGGAGGCCTGGCGTGCTGCAATCCATGGGGTCGCAAAGAGTTGGACACGACTGAGCGACTGAACTGAACTGATTGAGTTTGGTAAATATTGCTTCAGTTTTATGTTTTGGGGTTTTGGCCCCGAGACATGTGGGATCTTAGCTACTCAATCAAGGATCAAACCTGCACACCCTGAATTGGAGAGCGAAGTCTTAATCTCAGGACACACAGGAGCCGTCCCAAGATGAGTGAGGTATCAATAAAACCTGGATGCTTGGCAAGCCATTAGGGTCCTGGAGAAGAACCTGAACTGGGCCCTTTGGGATCTGCAAGTTCTGAGTTCTGTCTGCACATACGCCACCTCTGTGACTTCCCAATGGTCTAATATTTGCATATAACCTACACACATCCTCCCATACAATTTAAATCCTCTCTGGATTGCTTATGATACCTAATAAAATGTAAATGCTAAATGCTGTATAAATATAACAGTAAATAGCTTTTAGTGTGTGTGGGGGTGTGCACCTCAATCCCTGGAATCTGTCTCTGATTTCTACAGTGATCAGACTGAACAGAACCAGGGACACCTGTTCTTCCAGCCTCGGCCACCCTCCAACCTCTTTCCCAGCTACAACCTTTGGCACCAATCTCTCAGCCATCCTCGGCCTCCAGGACTATCCAGCGCCAAGCTCTGATCTTAGCTCCTTATTGCAGATCAATGGAGCTCCCACATTCCTCAGAATTACTCCACTGTGGTGGAGGCCACCATCAGCCGCCCCGTCACCATGCATCTTCGGGCCTTCCACACCCACGTCTCTCTGGGCCTCTATTTCCACCAGTGACCACATGGCTCCGGAGGGCGTGGACCACTTCTTGGGTGAGTTGGAGGAAGAGAAACATGATGCTGCAGAGTGTCTTTTGCAGATGCATGTGGCTGCCGCCCACACTTCCAGGATATGCAGGAACTGTCTCAAGATGAGTGAGGTATCAATAAAACCTGGATGCTCGGCAAGCCATTAGGGTCCTGGAGAAAAACCTGAACTGGGCCCTTTGGGATCTGCAAGTTCTGAGTTCTGTCTGCACAGACACCACCTCTGTGACTTTCTGGAGAGCCTCTTCCTGGATGAGGAGGTGAAAATCATCAACAAGAAGGGCGACCACCTGCCTAACCTCTGCAAGGATCACCCTCCAGAACAACTGGGAGCCTCTCGGGCACACTCCTGGTATCACCGCTTCTGCCTGCAGCCACTTGGCAGCTTTTTAACTGCCCTGGCGCCCTCTCCCACCTTGGCACCCTCTCCCAAACCGCGGGCCAAATGGAAACAAGAAAGCTTTTCGCAGGGAAAAAAAAATGTCACTGGAATGCAACAAATTCAGGTTTCACTTTTTGAAACTTCCTGGAATTTTCTTCCCAAATATTTTTGACCCACAGATGGTTGAATCTGCATATGGAGGGCCAACTGTATGTAAAATAAAAATACATACTGTGTGTATGCATATGTATATAGACACGCATTATATGTAATTTTATGGGTGAAGGGGGTTAAAGGGTTGAAAAAATGATTAGAATTTTAAAAAGAAACATGATAAAACAGCGTGGCCTTTGTGACTCCCAAGTGCCTAAGGGCAGGAATCAGGCAAACACGAACCATTTCTTAAGGAAAAGAAAGATGACTCAGAGGGTGGAGCCAAGTAGAACCATTCCCAGGGAGCAGACCTGGGCCCCAGTCAACACACATTCCTCAGCTCTGGAGCACGGAGAACTGCACCCAGCAGAATTTCAGAATTGTGATGGACCTGTGACTGCGCTGCCTCCCCTTCTGAATGGAGTGTATATGTGGTGCTGCAGTTCCTGTCTCATTTATATGCCAGGTACGGGGGCGGGGGTGGGGGGTGCAGCAGATGACTTCTCTCTAGTCCCCAGGCCTTCAGACCAAGAGGAGCCTGGCCCAAGTGCCTCATCAACAACTGGTTGAGAAGCCAGACTTCCGCCCTGCCCTTGGGGCTGAAATCGGGTGAGAATCTGGGGGTCATGGGAAGTGAGGGAAAACATTCATTTTGCACAAGAGGGGGAGCTTGGAGATGGGGTAGGAGATTGTCTCCAAAGAGGCTAGCCTCCAAAGATGGCCCCGAAGGAATCATGGTGCCTGGCGTGCATGCCTTTGTGTGGTCCCCTCCAGTGGGTATTTGGGCTGGTCCGGGGACCTGCTGTAACCAACAGAGGTGCCAGAGTGATGCATGGCCAGCTCGGGGCTCACAATTCAAGGGGCCCAGGCAGTTTCAGCTCCCGCAGTTTGAGAAGCCATGAGCTACCATGTAAGCAGTCTGACTCCCTTATACCGGAAAGACCAAGGGAGAGAAAGGGCTCATGGAGAAGGAGAGGCCCCGAAACGACGTGCAAAGAGAGCCTCAGGCTTCCCTGTCTCGCTGTAGCCAAACTTCTGGCCATCCCCACCAAGCGCCAGGAGACACGAGAGTGCCATCTTGGATGCTCCAGTGGAGTCCCCAGTGGCCTACCATGGCACGACATCGGATGGAGCAGAAGGGACCCCAGGTGAGCCCAGCCAACCCAAGGCATCATGAGAGAATAAAATGGTAGCATTCTTAAGCCTCTATATCGTGAGGTAACTTGTTATGCAGCAGTGACTAAAGTCCAATCTGAAAGTGAAGAACAGGCAAGCCCATAAGGTGCCCATATAATCAGCTTCCGGAGGCAGAGAAGCGGGAGAGTGGATGTGGAAGAGACAGAGAAGGTCAGAGTAAGATGGAAACAGGGCCAAGGGCTACTCCCGGAGGAACCCCAACAGTTCACAGTAGAGCCTTTGCAGGAGGTCGAGCCTGCAGAGGGGACAGAGAAGGGGCAGCCGGAGAGGCAGAGAACACTAGGTCTGTGCACTGTCGGGGAAGCCAAGAGCAGAAGGTGATGGGAGGAGGGAACTCCTCACTCTCACTCCCAACTCTCACACTGCTCGGATGTCAGGTGAGAGGAGGACGAAAGATTCCTCAAGACTGCTGGCCCTCAGGAAAGCTATTTAAAGTTCTCCTTGGGGCCTCCCCAGTGGCTTTGTGCTAAAGAATCCGGCTGCCAATGCAGGAGACATGGGTTTGATCCCTGATCTGGGCAGATCTCACAGGCTGTGGGGCAACAAAGCCTGTGCGGGACAACGACTGAGTCTGTGCTCTAGAGCCAGGGGCCACAATTGCCGAAGCCTGTGCGCTAAGAGCTCGTGCTGCGCAACCAGAGAAGCCCCCACAGTGAAAGGCCCTTGCCCCACAGCTAGAGAGCTTTTAGAGCAGCCCCTGCTCACGGCAACTAGAGAAAGCCTGTGCAGCCCCGAAGACCCAGCATGGCCAACAATAAATAAATACATAAAATTATTTGTAAAACGTTCTCCTAGGGCTTAGTCCTGTACTTCTTCCCTTCATGGGCAGCGTTAAATGAACGAGTCTGTGAAAGCAAGACCCGGCAAAGGGCCTGGGACTGTTCCCAAACAGTGAACATCCGAACGGCCGGCAAACCCATGAAGAAGCGCTCAGCCCCGTTAGTCATCAGAGACATGCAAATTCAAACCACAATGAAATTCCATTTCACACCCACCGGACTGGCTATAAATAAAAAGCCAAACAATACCAGGATTTGGCAAGGGTGCCGAACAAACGGAACTCTCAGGCGTTGCTGGCAGGAATGTAAGTTGGTACGACCATTTTGGCATCTTGGTTTGATATTAACTGGTGTGGCTGAGGATGTGCACGGTGTGTTGGGATAGGTTCCCCGGGAAACAGACTCTGAGGAGGATTGCATGCAGGAGCTTTGCTGAAAAGTGCTTTCAGCAACACCACCTGCAAGGGAGTAGGAGAGACCTCCAGAGCTGCCCTGAATTGACAGAGTGGGGGTTTGGGCCCTGGTACCCTTGATTTGGGCTTTTCTGGTGGCTCAGTGGTAAAGAATCCACCTGCAATGCAGGAGGCTGCCTGCCATGCAGGAGACACAGGTTCGATCCCTGGGTCAGGAAGACCCTCGAGAGAAGGAAATGGCAACCCACTCCAGTATTCTTGCCTGGGAAATCCCATGGACAGAGGAGCCTGGCGGGCTACAGGCCATGGGGTTGCAAAAGAGTCGGACATGACTGAGCGACTAAACCATCACCACCACCGCCGCCACCACCCCACCCTCCTGATTTGGCTACCTATTGGCTGACTGGCTGGGGCTGTCCCTAAGGAGGGGTCCTAACCTTGGACAGGACAGCCCCATCACGAGAGCGCAAGATTCCTGGCAGCTGGCGCCTCGGCCCTGCAGGAGACCTGGATGCACACCATACCATTCGCTACAGTTCTGTACCATCTGGACCTTCTCCTTCATTAAAAAAGTTAACACTATCCCAGACCATCTTTCCGGGATTCTGATCCATTTGTTTTTCTGGGGAAACTTTCAGTTAGTGGAATTAGCTACAGCTCTCATGCTCCAGCTAGTATATCATTATCTCCTTCCTAGGACCCATTCTAGATGGCCCTGCAACCCTCAGCTGGCTCCTCTGCTGGTCTAAGTAGCTTACCTAACCAGACAGCCCAGACCTTTATCCCTGAGAGGTCTGAGATCCTGGTCACCACGCTCATCTTAGTTATGGCTGCACATCTGTCTATTTACCATCAAAATTGGTCAAAGAAGAAACAAGAAACAGTCAAGAGGATCATCTGGACCATTGAGTGTATTCTTCTCTGTCCTGTCATATAACAGCAGCCCTGTCTCTTCTTGATGTCATGATCAACACATCTGCCAGGGGGCTTTCCTAGAGGTTCATTGGTAAAGAATCTGCCTGCCAATGCAGGAAACGTGGGTGCAATCCCTAGTCTGGGAAGATCCCATGTGCCCCGGGGCAACTAAGCCCATGTACCACAACTATTGAGCCCACTACTGAAGTCCACATGCCCTAGAGCTTGTGTTCTGCAGCAAAGAAGCCACTGTAATGAGAAGCCCACACACCGCAACTAGAGTAGCCTCGCTCGCTGCCACTAGAGAAAAACCAGCACAGCAACGAAGACCCAGCACAGCCAAAAATAAACAAATAAAATTATATATATATATATATATATATATTTTATTTTATTTTTTTTAAAGAGGAACCAAGAAACGCTCACAAGGGTCGCCTGGAAGGTTGAATGCACTCTTCTCTGTCCGGTGGTATAACAGCAGCCTGGTCTCCTCTTGATGTCATAGTCGATTCATCTGCCTGGAGATTGACTTCTCTTCCTGCTTGCTGGTCTCTTGGCACAAGGAACCTGAAGCAATCAGGTAGCGACTAGAGCTGAAAGTGTAGTGGGATTCTTGTGTATCCTGGTGGAACCATCCCCCTGCTGGGAACCCAGACCTCGAGACCCACAGAGCCTAGGGTGGTGGGGATGGAAAGTCCAGATTCTCCCGTGGCTCACTCGGAGTACGGGGACAGGAGCAACTCTTAACTTTACCTACTGACACCCCAGCTCTGCTATTTCTGCGTATTGTAGGCAGCACCCATTCATGGTTTCAGTGTAAGATGAATCCTGAAAAAGGAAAACGATTTTTTTCCCCAAGTGGGTCCCTGAGTTGCATCTCTCTCTTTTTTTCCTGCTAAAGTATTTTAGTTTTGACCTATCAAACATTTTTAGTATAACAATTCTTGAATATACAAAGTTCCATCCCAACAGCATCTACAGAGTAGGGTAGGGATGGGGCTATGAAGGGGAAGGACAGGTTTTTTGGTTCCTGACTGCTTCCTTCACCTCTGTTGCCTGTGAGAACATGGTCTTTGCAGAGGACAAGGCAGTTCAGCCAGAGGCCAGGGGCTGCACAGCCCACTGTAAGGCGGCCCCTCCAACATGACATCATTGCCACTTCTCGGGAAAGCCAGATCTACTTAGGAAACAAGAGGGAAGGGTTGTTACTGAGAAGAAACTCATCATTCTTCAGTGTTCTGCTGACCATGCCTTTGGGGGCATAGGGTAGAGTTTCCTAGAGACTGCTGGATTGAAAAGAGCTAAAAATCCACCTGGGAGAAGAACAGAAACCGAGTATGAGCCTGCTTCCTGCCAGGGTGTCTTGCTGATGACTCTGGAAAGCTAGCGTCGTGGTCCACTGGATGTTTGGAAGGGGAAGGGATGACAGAGCCTCTGGCCCAGCAGGGCTGCAGCCTTGCCAGGTATTGACCAAGAAAGCCTCCAGGCAGGCCGGGGAGGTCTGTGGGAAGCAGCTTTTGGCAAATGGTCCTCAAGGGAGCCTGGTGGTACATTAGCTTTCAGGCAGAATTTATTGCATGTGTGGGAGAGAGAAAAGATACAAGTCAGAAAGTATTCAAGAACTAAAGTATCTCCTTCTTGGGGCTTCCCAGGTGGCACTAGTGGTAAAGAACCCACGTCCCAAAGCAGGAGATGCCGGGGACACGGGTTCGATCCTTGGGTCGGGAAGATCCCCTGGAGGGGGGCATGGCAACCCACTCCAGTACTCTTGCCTGGAGAATCCCATGGACAGAGGAGCCTGGTGGGCTACAGTCCACGGGGTCGCAAAGAGTTGGGCACGACTATAGCAACTTAGCATGCATGTACCTCCTTCTTACAGGTCTGTGGGGGTGGAAATGAGATAATACTTCTGGGCTTGGGAGAGAGACCCAAAACCTGTTATCTTTTGGGGGCCTAGTTTAATGGTTTGGATGTACATTTTAGCCCTGAACTCATTATAAGTCCGAAAGTGAAAGTGAAAGTCGCTCAGTCATGTCTGACTCTTTGGGACCGCATGGACTACACAGTCCACAGAATTCTCCAGCCCAGGATACTGGAGTGGGTAGCCTTTCCCTTTTCCAGGGGATCTTGCCAACCCAGGGATCGAACCCAGGTCTCCCTCATTGCAGGCAGGTTCTTTACCAGCTGAGCCACAAGGGACGCCCAAAGCCTCCCCCAACCCAGCAGTTCCTGGGCAATGTGGTGTGTGGTAATTCCAGTGGGTCCCATGGTCATATGTCTACGGCTGCACCTTCTTTGCTGTAGAATGAATCCCTTGGTCCAATGTGATGTTTTCTGAGACCTAATGTCAGTGGATCAAACACTCTGCGAATCTTTAGACTGGCTGAGAACCTATAACCAGGAAAGCTAGCCCCATGGTCCAAGTATGTGTCAGTCCCAGTCAACACAAATGCTCCCGAGCAGAAGATGCCCAGTGTAATAAACTTGCCACCGAGCGACTGGCGGTGAGTTCCTTGAAGAATGATGCCATGCTGGCAGCTCCACGTTCATCTTTGTTGCTGGAAAATTGGACATTCAGCAGTGGCAGTAACCAGATCACCCCTCTTTTTAATATTTATCTATATATATTTGGTTTTGTTGGGTTTTAGTTGCATCATGTGGGATCTCTTGTTGCGGTGCATGGACTTTCTCGTGGCGTGTGGGCTTCCTGGCTCTGTAGCACGTGGGATTTTATTTCCCCGACCAGGGACTGAACCCAAATCGTCTGCATTGCAAGGTGGATTATTAACCAATGGACCCCCGGGGAAGTCCCCAAATCATTCTCAGTGAATGCAAAGCCTCTGTCCCGCCACGTAAGCTCCATACTGTGCCAGAGCTGAGGAGATCAGTTCCAGAAGCTGACTGCTGACGTAGCTGAGCTGCCCTTTCTGCTTGGTTGCCTAGTACCTCTTCAATGATGAATGCTTTCTGTGGCCACTGATGTGTGGCACAAAGACCTTCCCTCCCTGTGTCCACTCCTGTGGGTCCACACACGTCCAGCTTTCCAGACCTCCTTGTTCCCAATCTTTAGTATTTATCCTTCCTGTTTTTCTCACTGCCTGTAAGTCTGTATTTCTTAACTTGGACAGCTTCTCTTGCCCACAGAGTGAATGCAATGCCCACGTGATCTGCCCAAAGCCCTGCCCAGTGGGAAGATTCCGCCTCATTTATCATCTGTGAGGGTCACTGCGGAATGAGGTTGCTTTGTGGCTAGCCTCTATCTTCAGCTTCTACCCACACACCAAACAGATCCATCTGTGGATCAAGCTTGGCCCTTTCTCTCCTCGTCAGGTGGCCACAGGGGGCCCTGTGCAGCCACAGGTGTGAGATGAAGGGGACACATGGGTGCAGCACTGGTGGGTGACATGGTGGGCTTGGCCACTTGCCTGGGCAGCTTACTTGTGCCTTATGCCCTACTTGTGCCCCATCCCAGACACGCCATCTGACTTCAGATTGTCATGCCCTCTGACCTCATGCCATGGGAGGTTTGACAGATGCCAGCGTGAGATGCTGTGTGGGCCTCCCAGGTGGCACAGTGGTAAAGAATCTGCCTGCCAACGCAGGAGATGTTGGAGACGTGGGTTTGATCCCTGGGTCAGGCAGATCTCCTGGAGGTGGGAAATGGCAACCCACTCCATATTCTTGTCTGGGAAATCCCATAGACAGAGGGGCCTGGTGGGCTACAGTCCATGGGGTCGCAAAGAGTCAGACACGACTGAGCATGCATGCAGGAGGAGCTGGGTGGGCTTCACTTCATGCTCCATCTCTGCCAGGAGGACTTTCTCAGAGGGTGCTAATTCTCAGCTACAGAGTGGACGGCCTCGCTCCAGAACTCTGGGGAGCTGGGTGATGATCCTGTTGGGGCTTGCCATAAACCTGTGGCATCTTTTCCCTCTCATAGCACAGGTTCTCCCAGGTCATATGGCCAAGAGGCAGAACTGCTATGCAGGACAGCCTGAGGCTTTCCATGGGGGCTCTTCTCTGCTCAGGACCTGCTCAAAGTTGGAAGCCTTCCACATCACTCAGAAAATAGGTTGGATAAGAATTCCTAAGTATTAGACATGCGGGCTCCAGCCTGCAGAGGTCCACTGGGTGCTGAGCTTTCTTCTGAATGGTGGGAGGTACAAAATGCAATCAGATGTCCTTTACCTTGGAAGGGTGATCCTGGTGTGCCCCAGACCACCTGAATACCCCCCAAACCATTGATGTGGTGAGCCCCTGAAACCTACTAGGGTCAACTGACCATCTTCCAGAGTCCTTGTATTCTTGTAGGGTTTATTTCCTACCCTCTGGGACCACATCTTGCTCATCGAGTCCTATTCACACTATGTCACCCATAGAGTGGAAGAGTGTGCTGTTTTGCAGAGTGTCCAGATAGTCCAGTCCCTTCAGACTGTGTTATGACAGAGCGTGGGAGAGTTAACAGAGCCTGAGCTGGATGGTCAGCGTGTATTGTTGTCTGCCCCACATGAAGGTGAACCTGTTTCTGGTCCTTCTTCCTGTTAGGGATGGAAAAGAATGCATAAGCTAGATCACGGACTGGATACCATGAACCTGAAGCTGTGCTCAGCTGTGCAGCAGAGCTACCACATCCAAGGTGGCAACTGCAGTTGGGGCTGTTATGCGGCTGGGTTTGCAGGAATTCAGTGTCAGGCTCCAGGAACCCCTGGATTTTGCATGGGTTAGATTCCTGAATTAAAAGGGGGTGGATGGGGACTTCCCTCGTGGTCCAGCAGCGAGGACTCCACGCTCCCAGTGCAAGGTGCCTAGGTTCAATCCCTGCCCAAGGAACTAGGTCCCACATGCCACAGTGAAAGGTTCACACGCCTCAACTAAAAGAAGCCGCAGCAAAAACCAAAGAGCCCGTGTGCTGCGACTAAGACCTGGCACCGCCAAATCAATGCGAATGTTTTTAAAGTGGGGACAGGTGGGGACCACCACCCCCTGAATCCTTTAGCTCTTATAAAGAGATCTCTGAGGAAAGCATTCTTAGACCCCTTTGGCAGATGAGGAAACTGAAGCTTAAAGTAAAAAAAAAAAAAAAGATAGTTTACTTATTATAAAACCTTTTGCTTTGTCAAACCAAAGTATTTGCACTTCACCAGTAAGCGGCCCAATCAACAGTTGTAATTAGAGCTCATTTAGGAAAGGGAAAAACAAGATGTCACTGAATTTCTACATGTCCACGCACATCTATCATGCTTTCTGTTAGAAGTTTTTCCAACAAGTTCAACTTTGGAATCAGAGTGGGGCCAATTGTAGCTAATTTCTTAAGAGTAGAAACTCAAACTCAGTTGAGAAAGTTTTGGTAGCTTTTATTCCTGGCAGCCTTCGGATCAGGTTTATTTCCTAAGCTAGATGCCAGGATGTTTCCTCATTTGATTTTTCCAGGAGCGTGATGGAAAAAAAAAAAAGAGTTGCCACCCCAAATTAAAATATTCCCTTCCATGTGGAACAACGCAGCATGAGCCTGCCTAGAGCCAACACTGACTCTTTTGTGCAAATGGTGAAGGAGCCCTAAGAGGGTTCAGCTACCCTCTGTGTCTTCATACCCAAGTCATCTCCTGGGCTCATGGGTCTCAGTTTCCTCATCTGTACAATGGGAATAGTAATCATCTCTACCCCACATGATTGGTGCCTCTTGTCCATCTCTGAGTCTCTAAAATACCTGACACAAAATATCGTTCAATGACTATGTGCTGAATGAATTAATGAAGTTCACAGATTAAATGAAATGGCATGTTGTCACAGCACAAGACAAACATGAGATTCTATGGTGGCAGTTTGACAAGGTATATTAAAAGCATGAAAAACACTCAGGGTTTTTTTTGGCCGTACAGCATGGCTTGTGGAATCTTAGCTCCTTGACCAGGGATGGAACCTGCCATCTCAGCAATTAAAGCATGGAGTCCTCACAGACTTAGAGAACGAACTCATGGTTGCTGGGGGCAAGGATCGGGGGAAGGAATAGTTAGGGAGTTTGGGATGGACATGTACACACTGCTATATTTAAAATGGATAACCAGCAAGGACCTACTGTATAGCACAGGGAACTCTGCTTACTGTTGTGGCAGCCTGGATGGGAGAGGAGTTTGGGGCCTGGAAAATCCCATGGATGGAGGAGCCTGGTGGGCTGCAACCCATGGGGTCGCTAGGAGTCAGATACGACTGAGCGACTTCACTTTCGCTTTTCACTTTCATGCATTGGAGAAGGAAATGGCAACCCACTCCAGTGTTCTTGCCTGCAGAATCCCAGGGACGGGGGAGCCTGGTGGGCTGCCATCTATAGTCAGACATGACTGAAGCGACTTAGCAGCAGCAGCAGCAGCAGCAGACACATATGTATGTATGGCTGAGTTGCTTTGCTGTTCACCTGAAATTATCACAATATTGTTAATTGGCCATACCGCAATACAAAATACAAAGTAAAAAAAAAAAAAAAAAGCACAGAGCCCTAACCACTGGACCTCCAGGGACTCCCCCAGACAGGTCTTCAGACCCAATGATTCCACTTCTGGAACTGGAAACTTAAGTCTAGTAATTTTAATAACATGAATTCATAATGATGACAATCTTAATTAATAAGATAATTAATAACTAAGAATACTTCAGAGATTAAGTCACAAGAATGCTCCTGGAAAAACAACCTAAATAGCCATCATTTTTTGGTGAGGCATCTAGACTTGTGACACATAGAAAGACTTTGTAAGGCCACACACTAAGGCAGTGGTCCTCAAAGTGTGGTCTGGGGACAGCCGCAGCAGCATCACCTGCAGACTTGGTGAAAAAGTAAATTCTTGAGCTCCACCCCTCACCTATTGGGTCAGAAATTCCCCATGGGGCTCAGCAAACTGGATTTTAGCAAGCCCTCCACGTGGCACCAATGCACGTTCCAGTTTAAGAACCATTGTTCTAAAGTGTTACTAGAGATTGCTTTTTGTGAGTGGGGTATTTCAGTGTTATATTTTCCGACTTTCCTGGAGTACGTCAGCATGATACCGCCAAGTGATATGACAAAAATACTCCACTAAAAAAATGAAGAAAAAGAAGAATTAGATTCTCAGTGGAAGTGAAAGGGGATAAAAAGGTTATGAAGAAGTATGGGGGGATGGATTAGGAGTTGGGGATTAGCAGATGCAAAGTATTACATATAGAATGGACAAATAACAAGGTCTTACAATATAGCACAGGAACTATATCAATATCTTGTGATAAACCATAATGGAAAAGATATAAAAACTGTGTGTGTGTATGCATATATATAAATAACCGAATCACTCTGCTGTACAGCAGAAACACCACCTTGTAAACCAACTATATTTCAGTAAAATATATTTTAGAAAAAAAAAGCATTCCCACCTCCCTAATTTTCTGTTCTTTCCCCCACTTTACTTCTACCCCACATCAATGGGATATAGTGTAGTTATGAACTTAACTACTGTCCAGGCCATTTTGTAGCTTCTTTTTTTTTTTCAATTTAATATTACACAGCAGCATTCCCCATGATGCCACAGGCTTCAGAATTATCATTAAAAAAAAGAGGCATTAATATCACTTAATTATGATGGTTCCCTTGGCAATCTAACTCTTCCTCTGTGTTTTCAATGTTTTGTTGTTACAAATAATGCTGCCATGAATATCTGCACATACACTTTTCCCCAAATTTCAAATTATGTTATTCAGAGAGGTTCTCTGAAGTGGGGTTGCAGGATCCAAGGGTAGAAACATTTTTATGGCTCCTGCTAGGTGTTGCCAGGCTGCACTTCCAAAGAGCGGCTACTGGTTTCCACTGCCACTAAGTACTGGAAAGATTGCCAGTTTCCAAACAACCTCCCCAGTGTGAGGGATTATGATTTAAAATAGCTTTGCTAATCTGACGGAGAAAATAAGTTATATTCCTGCTGTTTTAATTTTCATTTCTTTATTAGAGACAACAGCCTCTCCCCTTTCAAAACAAATAGTAAATGCTCTTTTGTAAATGGAGATGGGAGGAAAGCTCTGGACTTCTCACCATTTAACATCTTTGGGCTTGAGTTTCTTCATGTACAAAATGGAGTGATACCAGAGTGATTGGGAAATCAAGTGAAACAAAGTATGAGAAAGTGCTTTTTAACAATGTATTCTGCGTGTACTGGAAAAGACCCTAATGCTGGGAAAGATTGAGGGCAGGAGGAGAAGGGGGCGACAAAGGATGAGCTGGTTGGATGGCATCACCAAGTCAACAGACACGAGTTTGACCAAGCTTCGGGAGTCCCTGAAGGACAGGGAAGCCTGGTGCGCTGCAGTCTATGGGGCTGCAAAGAGTTGGACACGACTGATCGACTGGACAACTCAGCTTCAAACATACCTGTTACTAATTTATTTTAAAACGTTCTGTTTTGTCAACAATCCAAGAAAACCTCCAACAACGGCCTAAATCTTTAAAGTCTTCTTTTTTGCGCATCGAAGGCTGTGGGCAAAGACCTTTCTTAATTTTTTCCGCTTTTTTTTTTTTTTTTTTTTTTTTGGGAAACAGTATAACGTGCTCGGAGTTTGCCGGAGAAGGACCCCCTTGACTGTAGCAGAAAAAACCGCAGCGACGCGAAGGCACAGCCTCCCCAGCTCAGCAAACCCTACTTTGCCTTTGGAAGAAGAGCCCTTCTCATCTTAGAACCAACAGAGACGCTCCAGGTGCCAGAAGCGCACTTCAGGCCCACCTGGCAGGTGTAGGAACCAGAATGTACCCAACTCTCGGGAGAAGACCGGCTCGCTGTGTTTCTCCGTTGCCAGGAAACCTCGCTTTTCTCCAGGCTCACCGATTATGGCGCCCTCTTGCGTTCATGCCCTGTAATAGCACTTTCAGTTGAGAAAAGAACAAAGACTACTTTTTTGTTGTTTTTAAACATGATTTCAGTTATTTTTTATTGTGCAATATAATATGCAGAAAAGTATCCAATAAATACTCACAGCTTGAGGAAGTTTAACCTCCACCTCGGTAAATAAACAGCATTAACAGCACCTGGGACACATTAAAATAACCCTTCCCCCATCACACACCTCTCTCTACAGATAAAAACCCCTTCCAATGCTTAGATAATCCCTTTTTCACTTTCCTTCATGGTTTTCCTACTGGGCTTCCCTGGTGGCTCAGACGGTAAAGAATCTGCCCTCAATTCCGGAGACCTGGGTTTGATCCCTGTGTTGCGAAGATCCCCTGGAGAAGGGAACAGCTACCCACTCCAGTATGCTGGCCTCGAGAATGCCATGGACATAGGAACCTGGCAGGCTACAGTCCATGGCATCACAGAGCTGGACAGGACTCAGCGACTTTCACTTTTATGGTTCTATTACCTGTACATGTACCCGAAACAACAGAGCTCTGGTTTATCTGTCTGGGGACTTTATCTAAATAAAATCACATGGTTTTACTCAATATTATGTTTGTAAGTTTTCATCTGTGTGTTGTATACAGAAGTGCATTCATTCTCCTTGCTGGGTAACATTCTACTGTGTGACTGCACTCCAGTTTATCTGTTCTCCTGTTGATGGACAATGGGCTGTTTCTAGCCTGGGACTATTTTGAACAATGCTTCTGTGAACAGGTTATACATCTCAGAGCGAAACTGCCAGGCAACCAATGTGCATCTCTGACTTAGATTAGATAATGCTAAACATTTTCCTGAAGTGGTTGAACAAATAAGTGTACGTTCCCACCTGGCATCAGATGTTTGTTCCCAGCGTTCCACAGCGCTACAGTTGATATTGTCAGACGAATTTTTCCAGTCTGATGAATGTGTAATGGTATCTCATTGTCATTTTAGTTTGTACTTCCTGATAATTAATGAGCTCAAGCACATCTGCGTATGTTTATTGGCCAATTGGATTTCTTCTTATTTGGAGTCTCATCAAAATTTTTAATCCATTTTCTTTTGGGTTGCCTGTGTTTGTGGCAGAAACCTGTAGTTCCTGCAACTGGCCAGCTATTATCTCAGATAAACAGATTTTTAATAAACTGTTTATGTGGATATAATTTCAGACGTAAAGAAAAATTGCTAATGTAGAACCAAACACTCCTAGATCCCTTTCACCAGATTTCCAAATGTTAACATATTACCACATTTATTTTATCCTTCTCTCATAAAAAAATCCCAAGGACAGAGGAGCCTGGCAGGCTGCAGTCCAAAGTGTTGCAAAGAGTCAGACACGGCTCAGTAACTAAGCACTAGTCTCTGGTAAATAACTTTTTCTGCTTTTTGAAAGCAGACTGCAGACATGATGCATCGTTACCCTAAATCCTTCAGTCCTTCAGTCCATGTTTGCTAAAAACCTATGTAACTGCAATACAATGATCAAAACCAGGAAACAAATACCAATACGTTAATAGTCTCTTACTGCTGCTGCTGCTGCTAAGTCGCTTCAGTCATGTCCGACTCTGTGCGACCCCATAGACGGCAGCCCACAAGGCTCCCCCGTCCCTGGGATTCTCTAGGCAAGAACACTGGAGTGGGTTGCCATTTCCTTCTCCAAAGCATGAAAGTGAAAAGTGAAAGTGAAGTCGCTCAGTCGTGTCCGACTCCTAGCGACCCCATGGACTGCAGCCTACCAGGCTCCTCCGTCCGTGGGATTCTCCAGGCAAGAGTGACTGGAGTGGGGTGCCATCGCCTTCTCCGAGTCTATTACTAGTGCCACATTAATAATGTTTTATCTACAGACCTTACTCAGATTTTGCCAATGGTCCCAATCATGTCCTCTGTAACTGAAGAAAATTCAAGATTGTGTTTACATTCATTTATGATGTCTGTTTAGCCTCCATTAATCTGTAACAATTCCTCTGTCTTTGTATTGTATGACACTGATGCTTTTGAAGGGTCTGGATCTGTTGTTTTGTAAAATGTCCCTTGATCTGGGCTTCTTAGATATTTCTTCATGATCAAATTCAGCCTGTGCATTTAGGCAGGAATATCACAGAAATGATACTGGGTTCCAAAGCATCTTTTATTTTTATTTTATACTATTTCTTCTTAAGACTGGAATAGCACAAGCTTTCTTTAATGGCCAAAGAATGGAGAAGTGGGAACTTAGTTCACAAACTTCTTCCAAAGCATCATTTTAAATTCCAAAACTGGGGCTTCGTTGGCGGCTCGGTGGTTAAAAACAACAACAGAAACCTGCCTGTCGATGCAGGAGACACGGGTTCAATCTCTGGGGCTCTCCAGGGGCTCCAGCTTGCAGACTGACATCATGGGACTTCACCACCCCCATAATCACATGAACCAATTCTTTTATAATAAATAAAGGTATTTGAGTATCTCCTACCGGTTCTGTTTCTCCAGAGAACCCTGGCTAATATATCCAGGACAGATCTCTGTCTCAACCATCTGCTGCAGTGTAACAAACCATTGCAAAGTTGGCAGCTTAAAACACAACAATTTATTGTGTTCATCATTTTTCAAGATGGTCTGAGCTACACTGGGTGATTCTTCTGCTTCATATAGCGTCTGCTGTGGCTGGAAAGTCTGAGATGCTTTTTCACTTGTCTGTCTGATGCCTCAGCTGGGGTGGCTGCCAAACTTGGGACTAGTCAGACCTCTCTCTGCCTGGCTTCCCAGCACAGCCAGCTTGGGCTTTCTCGCTGCAAAGGGGGTTTAAAACAGTCAGATTTCTTACCTGGAGCCTGAATTCCAGGAAGAAAAGCAGAAGCCGCCAGGCCTCTTAAAGATTTGGCCTGGGATAATCACTGCAGATGGTGACTGCAGCCATGAAATTAAGAGACGCTTACTCCTTGGAAGGAAAGTTATGACCAACCTAGATAGCATATTCAAAAGCAGAGACATCACTTTGCCAACAAAGGTTCGCCTAGTCAAGGCTATGGTCTTTCCTGTGGTCATGTATGGATGTGAGAGCTGGACTGTGAAGAAGGCTGAGCGCCGAAGAATTGATGCTTTTGAACTGTGGTGTTGGAGAAGACTCTTGAGAGTCCCTTGGACTGCAAGGAGATCCAACCGGTCCATTCTGAAGGAGATCAGCCCTGGGATTTCTTTGGAAGGAATGATGCTACAGCTGAAACTCCAGTATTTTGGCCACCTCATGCGAAGAGTTGACTCATTGGAGAAGACGCTGATGCTGGGAGGGATTGGGGGCAGGAGGAGAAGGGGACGCCAGAGGATGAGATGGCTGAATGGCATCACTGACTCGATGGATGTGAGTCTGAGTGACCTCCCGGGAGCTGGTGATGGATAGGGAGGCCTGGCGTGCTGCAGTTCACGGGGTCGCAAAGAGTTGGACACGACTGAGCGACTGGTCTGATCTGATCTGATCTGAGTCACTTATCACTTGTGTTACATTCCATTGGTCAAGATAAGTCACAATTGCAGCTGAGAGTCAGGGGTTGAGGACATAGGCACCGCCACCCACTCTGTGGTGGAGGGTAGCACACAGAAGGGAGAGGTGGTTGGGGTCCCTCTGGGGAGACTCGCCACCCGGTGACTGTGGGTTGTTTTGAGTGTTGAGTCTGGATTAGTCAGTGTACAACCTTGACTGCTGTGTTAGAGAGACCCAGAAAAGGAAAAAAAGATCCCAGGGAACAACTAGTGTGTCTGCCACAGGCCCAGCAGTGAGCCAGCAGGGAGGATGTGCCAACTGGCTAAAGCTTCTCAGAACCCACCGCCAGAGCAAGCGGGGGATCAGGACCCACGCCCAGAATCCATTAAGTGCAGGTGTTTTAGTGGGGAGGCTTGAGGTGCACAGAGCATGAGATGAGCATGAGATGGTTAGATAGTGTCATCATATGAGTTTGAGTAAACTCTAGGAGACAGAGAAGGACAGCAAAGCCTGGCGTGCTGCAGCCCATGGGATCAAAGAGAGTCGGACACGACTGAGCAACTGAACAACATACCATTAAAAAGTGGTATCTTCTTGTGGTTTTTACTTTTTTCCTTTCCTTGATGACTAATGATATGTGTGTGTGTGTGTGTGTGTGTGTGTAACATAAAATTTACCACTTAACCATTTTAAGTGTATAATTCAGCAGCATTTGTAAATTCACAGAGTCCTATAACCATCACCACTATTCGTTTCCAGAACTGTCTCATCACTCTAAACAAACTCTGTCCCCATTATGCAATTACCACCCCCCTCACCTTCTCCCAGCCTCTGGTAACTTCTATTTATACTTTTTGTCTCTATGAATTTGCCTACTCTAGTGTCTCCTATAAGTGGATCTCATATCTCAGACAACATTTGTCCTTTTCTGACTGGTTTATTTCACTTGACATAGTGTCCTTAGTGCCCATCCATGCTGTAGCAGATGTCAGAATTTCATTCCTTTTTGTGGCTGAACGATATTCCATTGAGTGTGCAGAGTACACTTTGTTTATTCCCACCAGCAGTGCACAAGGGTTTCAGTTTCTCCATACCTCACCAATACTTGTTATTTTCCTTTTTTTTTTTTTTTTAACGTAATAGCCATTCTAAGAGGTGGGAAGTGCTATCTCATTGTGGTTTTGATTTTTGTTTCCCTAATGACTAACAATATTGAGCAAAGCAAATAGTCCTCCCCAAAGTGAGTGAGCCTCGACCAATGCACCAAAAACCTGCTTTCTTGTACTTGCTGGCCATTTAAAAAATATCTTCTTCGGAGAAATGTCCTTTCGATTCTGTTGTCTTTTTCTCCGTCTCATGTTTGAATTGGGTGGTTTGTTTTGCTGTTGTTGAGTTGTAAGAGTTTGTTAGTTTTTAATATATTCTGGATGTTAAACCCTTACTGGATGTATGACTTGCAAAAAATTTCTGTCCTTCTATGGGTTTTCTTTTCAGCTTTTAAAAAACATTTATTTACCTGTGTCACATCTTAGTTCTGATTTTTGGCGCATCACGCGAGATCTCTCCCTGCGGAGCACCGACCATCTAGTTGCAGCGCAAGAACTTGGGTGCCCTGAGTCACGTCGGATCTTTGTTCCCTGACCAGATATCAAACCCATGTCCTCTGCATTGAAAGGCAGATTCTGAACCACTGGACCATCAGGGAAGTTCCTGTCTTTTTATTCCTGAGAGTTTCCTCTGATGCACGAAAGAGTGCAAGTTTATTCTTCAAAGGAAAATTCAGTGACAGAAAAACCACCATGCAAATAGCAAAAATACTGGCTACAACCACGTGGCCCAAAGTGGAGTTCTGGGGTCACTCTCGACTAACTTTCTCCCTTCATTCATTCATTCACTCAGTGACTCATTCATTGATTTTGAACAGACTCAGAGCCTAGCCGGGGAGACCAGTATGGACACAGAGGACTGCCCGGCTTTGTGTAAAGAACTCCAGCCCTGGGGAAAGGTGGTGGGGTGGGGGAGAGAGGAGGGGCTGCGGGTGGGTGCACACTTCCAGACATCCTGTGGACTAGACCTTAATGTCACCAAGTTTGCCCTTCTTCTCCCTGTGGCCCCGCCTCCAGTCTCATCCCTAATCTGGGCCCTCTGAGAAGCTAGCACAGGATGAAATGAAATAAAAAACAACTTCCTTCCCTAACATCCATGGGAGAAAAAACAGAGAGTGGCAGTCTGGGATGATGCAAATCAAGCTCCAGGGGAAGATGATAAGGAAAGAGGGTTACGTGGGAGGGTTTCGTCTGCTGGCTAGTCTAAGGAAGGTTCGGCGGGTGTCGGGGAGTCCTCAAGCCAGGCAGCTGTCAGAGGAGTCCCGTGTCTCCCAGGAAAGGGCCTGTTTAAGTATGTCTCAGAGTCAATGGCTGGGAGCATCCCACGGGAAGCCTCAGTGCAATCCTAGAGCACAGCAGCTCTTGGTCAACTAGATTCCCTGTAGTTGGAGGTCACGCTCATTCTCATGGCTCCCAAGGGATCACCAGAATGATCTTTCCAAAAGGCAATCTCCATGCCTCTCCTCTGCTCAAACACCTTCCAAGGCTCCCCAGTGTCCTCAAGCTAAAGTCCCAGGTCCTTTGGGGGAAAGGAGGCTACCTGCCCTTGTGTGCTGTCTTGCCCACTAATCCTCATGCCTACTCAGCCAGGCTGGGCTGACCCCTGTTGCCCCAGACATGTCACTCCTCCCCGCCCTTGCCCACCCTGGGCCCTCTGCCTGCAAAGCCCTTCCCTACACCTTCCTCGCACAGCGTAGTCCCCACATGAAGCACTTCCCCCAGGTTCCCAGGCTGTCACAGAATCCCTGCCTCCACCTCTCATCCTGCCTGGCTCCTCTGGAGTAGATGCAGGAGGACTCCACGGGGCTGTGTCAGGAGAAGGAGACATCAAGCCCAACACAGCTAGACTTCTCACCTTTCCTCCTAAGGCAAACTAGCTTGGATGACCTCGAAATGCTTTCATACCCATGTCCTCCTTCCATTGTGGTCACAGCAGAAACCCAGCGCACGGTGTCCAAGGAACCAGAGATAGAAGCTCCCTCCTCCCCCACCCCACCCTCAAGCCCTTCTTGCCCACCCCACGTTTAACCCTGCCTTCCTGGACTCAGGATTCGGGGCTCTATTTCTAGACCACTTGTTGGGCTGGGGCTCCTGGAATCTGCCTGAGGCCTGAGGTGTAACCAGACCCCGCTGGCACTGGCCTTGAGCCTAGCTGGGCAAAGAAGCAGTGAGGGGCTCCTGGGGCCGTGCCTCAGGGAGGCAGTGCACCAGGGCGGAGAGATCCTCTGCTGAGGTCTGGAAGTGGGGCTTTCTCTCCCAGGGCACAAGGGGCTCCTACAACTTGACCCACCTGAGACCCTCCTTTGACCACTGGGCCCAGAAAGGCCAAGGTTACCAGCAGAAGGTCAAAGCCACATCCTCACAAAGCAGTCAGGCTGCCAAATTTTGGAAAGACGAGAAATGGTCGTGGCCTTCTCCTTGCTCTGGCTTTCTCTCCCATTCTGTGTGCACCTCGTCCAGCTCCCGTCTCCCAGCTCATGCTGTGGAGAGCTCCCCACTGTCCACGGCCTGCAGATGGAACCCACTGTTGTTTGTCTGTCTGTCTGACTGTGCAGGCTCTTCACTGGTGCATGTGGGCTCTCTAGTTGCTGCACGTGGGATCTTAGTTCCCTGACCAGAGATCGGACCTGGGCCCCCTGCACTGGAAGGAGGAGTCTTAACCACTGGACCACCAGGGAAGTCCCAGGATCCAGATTTGTTTGACCTAAATAACTGGAAAAAATTTTTTAATTGTGGTAAACTATACACAACATAAAATGCACCATCTTGACTATGCTTAAGTGTACCATTCAGTGACATAAAGTACATTCATATTATTCTGCAACCGTCACCTCCACCCAGCTCCAGAACGTTCTTATCTTCCCAAACTAAAACTCTATCCTATTAAACCCTAACCCCTTAACCTCTCTCCCCTCACTCCTACCCTTGACTACTCTAGAGACTTCGTATAAGTGGAATCATTCAGATTTGTCCTTTTGTGTCCAGCTTATCTCACTGAGCACAATACCCTTGAGGGTCATCCATGCTCTCGCATGTGTCAGAAGTTTATTCTTTTTTTCTTTATTAAATTATTCTATCTATCTATTTGGTTGGGGTCTTAGCTGCAGAGCTCGCAGGCTCAGTAGCTGTGGTGTGGAGGCTTAGCTGCACGTGGGATCTTTGTTCTCCGACCAGGGATCAAACCTGCGTCCCCTACATTGCCAGGTGGACTCTTTACCACTGGACTCACCAGGGAAGCCCCAGAAGTTTATTCTTTTTTTAAGGCTGAATAACACACCACTGTTGCGCACAGACCGTATTTCGTTTAACTGTTCATCTGCCAATGGGACACTTGGGTTGCTTCTACCTTTTGGCTTCTGTGACTCATGCCGGTATGAACATGGGTGTGCAAAAATTCCTTTCAATCCCTACTTTTGATTCTTTCATGCATATATATCCAGAAGTAGACTTGCTTGATCATAAGTTGATTCTATTTTTAATTTTTTGAGGAACCACTACACTATTTTCCACAGCAGAATATGAAATTTAAAAAAATTAGTTGCCAGCGTTAAACAAAACCTAGGTGTCCTGCTTCTGTTGAGAAATGAGAGGTCTAACATCACTCCCAGAATCAGTCTCTTTGGGCAACCCCCCACTGCGGGCAGCTCTAGGTCCTGGCTCCACAGGACTCTCCCTCGAGCTTCGTGGTCCCAGCCTCTCCCCTGTGTTCCCCCAGCCCTGCCTGGGTGGTTAGGGCTGCCTCCTCAGTTAGACTCTGTGAGACCTCCGTGGTTCCTCTGTGCCTTTCCAGTCTCCTGCATCTGTTTAACAATCCCCTAGAACAGAGCTCTCTGTTAAACACTGGCTGTGGTTCTGTTTTCCTGGCCGGCTCTGGCTGGTCCCACTCAGCTGGTGTTCCTGGCAAAACTGGACAGTCGCTGCCCACTTTGGTCAGCTCCCTTGGCCCCTCTCTCCCATGCTCCCCGTTTTCCTTTCATTTTTATTAAGTATTTATTTGGCTGTGCAGAGTCTTAGTTGCGTCATGTAGGATCTTTTAGTGCGGCTTGGGGAGCCCCTGCCCTGGGAGTGTGGGGTCTAAGCCACTCGACTACCAGGGACGTCCCTACGCACCCCGTTTTTCTCCACAGGGCTGACTCTGCCTGCCCCTGAGGGCTCTGATGTGCCCTCCTGCCTGAATCAAGTGCCTCTACTCTGTGTCAGAAACGTGGTGATCTCCCGTAACCCTCGCCGCACACTGTGACGTGGCTGCTACTGTGATCCCCACTGCACAGATGAGGAAACTGAGGTCAGGACAAGGAAAGCTAAACCACCCTGCCTGCAGGTCAGCAGGTTCACATTTCTGTTGTGAAACCTTGTGTTCTGTTTGTCTATTTGATAAATATTCTGTCGGCTCATGCCGGGCTCCCTTTTGAGGACAGTGAGTTATACACAAGGGATTGAAATCTAAACCTCAGAAGCCAACTTTCCGTGTCTTAGTTTTCCCATCTGTACAATGGGGATGGTGGACAGGTGCTACCCCTCAGAATTATGACGAGGATGAAATGATGTCAGGATGGTAAGGATGAAATGAAATGTAACAAGTACTGAGCAAATGCCAGCTGCTGATACTATCATCTAAATATAGAGAGATTATTCTGTAAAGTATGAAATGCCCAGTGGCTGGAAATGATGCTTATGGAGAGTATGTAGTAATGGAAAAATGCTTATTATGTATGAGAGAAAAAAAGGCCTGAAATCAAAACAAATGAACTCATGCACTAAAAAGACTCACAGGAAACACACCAAAATACCATCTGTGGTTCATTTTAGTTCTGGGATTTGGGGAGATTTTTTTTTTTTCTAACAAATTTTTTTTAAAGTAATATATCAATAAAAAGAAGCAAGGGTGCTAAGACACTTCAGTCGTGTCTGACTCTGTGACACCTTGCACTATTACCCTCCAGGTTCCCCTGTCCATGAGACTCTCTAGGCAAGAATACAGGTCTCCTGCATTGGCAGGTAAGTTCTTTACCACTAGCGCCACTTGAGAAGCCCACCCCCCAACTCCCACAAAAAAGAAGCATAATTCTCTTCAAACTGATTTGCAGGTGCAAAGCGATTGCAGCAGAGCTCCCACCAGCTTCTCGATAGAAACTGACAAGTTGATCCTAAAGCTTGTGTGGAAATGTAAGCGACCCAGAACAGCCGGAACAAACTTGGAAAGAAGGAACATGGCTGGAGGGCTGGGCCCCAGGTGACGCTGTTAGGGCTGAGCTGAGAGCTGAGTGTTGAGAGAACACAGCCGTGACTATCAGGAACATTCCCTACTCGTGGGTCACTTTATCCTCCTGAAATAAGGCCTTAAGCTTCACTGACAGAGGCCTCTTAGAACAGAGCAGGAAAATTCTTGCAGTACAAGGTGCTCTGGGAGGCAGCAAGGCTTTTCATCCCTTGAGGTGTAGGAGTTGAGTTGGAAAATCCCAGGAACAAGAAAACATACAAGTCCTGAGGAATTCTCTAGTCTCACAATTTCCAAAAGATTAAGTTTTCACCAGACCACAGTGATTGGAGGGCAAAGGATACCTAGTAAGATGTTCATAAAGCTTCATTTTAAGGCCCATTTTGTTTCTGATGATAATGTCCCTGCTGTTTTGATTTAGGACTACTATCCTTTCTGTTATAAAACAATGCTGACAGTTGATTTTTTTTGTTGTTGTTATTTTTTAAAAAATAATTGAATCTATTTATTGACTGTGCTGGGTCTTCATTGCTGCTCAGGCTTTTCTCTAGTCGCTGTGAGCAGGGGCTACTCTCTAGTTGCGGTGCGTGACTTTCTCAGAGGGAGCTTCTCTTGTTGCGGAGCACAGCCTCTAGGGCGCAGGCTTGATGGCTGTGGCACACGCGCTGAGCTGCTCGGAGGCAAACGGGATCTTCGGGAATAAGGGATTGAACTGTATCTCCTGCACTGACTGGCAGGCAGACTCTTTCCCACTGAACCGCCAGGGAAGCCTTGTTTTTTTGTTATTTTTACTTAATGGGCAAAGTAAGGCGTTGGTAGCCTTCCTTTTCTCACTTGATAAAAATATTCTGTAACTCTGAGAAGTCCCAAAACTGAGAAATACTGGAGGAAACTGTGGCTGGCTCAGGGATGCTCTGCCTGCCGTGGGGACTGGCCTAGGAGAACACAGGCCTGGGTGCACTCGCACTCTGCCCCGGACTTGCTGTGGGAACCTGACAAGTTATTCCATGTCCTTGAATCTCTGTTTGTCCATCTGCAGAATGAGGGGGAATGCACATACATCAAGGCTGCTGTGAAAATTCAACCAACACAGTGGGCCGGGACCTGCGGAAGCACTTGAGAAAGTGTCCTTCAGAGTCTATGAGCTCAGAGGAGGCCCCCACTTTTCTCTTCTGCAAGTTGAAGAGTCCTCGGTTCTCCAATTATTTTTCATATCCACACTGGTTTCCTCTTCTGTGTTTTCTCTAGTTTGTCACTGTCACTCTTGACATGTGAATTTAAAACGTATTCTGTCGGTGTGGCCTGACTGCACAAGAGAACATACTCACCTCCTTCAATCTAGACGCTATACCTTGATTAATGAAACCCGAGTTTACCATGGATTTTTTGTGCTCTTATCTCACTTCTTTTGTATTTACTTAGCTAAGAATACCTCGCAGCTCTAGATCTTTTTTCACAAGAATATTTGCAAAACCCTGTCTCCTATTCCAAACCTGTACAATTGAAATCTTGGACCTAAAATGACAGGCTTTTTGCATTTATTCCCTTTTATAGTCTGTCCAGTGGGAAAAGGTGATCCTCTGACTCAATGGGGTCAGAGAAGACCCCAAATGTATTCTCACACTCGAGAAACCTAAAGGAACACTTAGCTGACTCTTTGTTGTCTAGGGAAGAGAGAGTTTATTTGAATCTTGGTGGAGTCCAGGGGTAGCAGGGCTGGCCCTGGAGGAGCCAAGGGAAGATGCCTGATGCTGTGGCTTTAGTCTCCAACATCTCACCTGTGTCAGGCTCACCCCCGGGGCCCAACATGGCGCTCCCCAGCCTCAGAGCAGCGGGCCAGGACGGCCTGGGGACTTGAGAGAAATCACAAGCCCAGACAGATGACAGCTTGCAGGGCCCAGGGGCTCCTACTGTCTCCGGACAGGAGTGATGTCCCAGGACCCCCTGCTGGGACATCAGGGCCCCCAAGAAGGGCACAGGCCCCCACCCTCCCCGCTCCTGCCATCATCCTGGCATCTGGGTTTCATGCCGACACTGCCTGAGGGACACCTCAGCCCAGCTGGTGCCAATGTTCACACCACATGGAAGGCAAAGCGCTTTCTTTATTGCTTTAGCGTGGCCCGTCTGCATGTCTCCCAGGACGCCGCTCTGTCCTCATGGGTGGAGGGGATGCGGTGGTGGTCACACCGGGGCCTGGCTTGGCCACCCACCGGGCACTGGCCTCAGTCAGTCTTCCTGACGCCTGGAAGGCAAAGCCCACAGGATGGCATGGGATTCTGAAGGCAGCCAGGCCTCCTCCCGACCGTTACCCCAGAGGCGCAAATGCCCCTAACAGCTGACATAAGGCAGTCATGACCCACACTCAGAACAGCTCGTTTCCCCTCTAGCATCAGATGGATTAAAGGAGATGGAAGTCTCCGACCTGGAGACACACAGTCTCTGGCCCGTCCGTTTTGCGATGTAATGGTAGGCACAGAGCTGCTGGTCAAGAAAGCGGATCTCCTCTAGTCCTGCCTGGCCACTCTAGCTGTGTGATTCCGGCCTAGTCACTCTACCTCTCTGAGCCTTGGTTTCCTCACTGGTCAAGTGTAGGAGAACTAAAACACACTCGCAACACAAGTTGCTATTAAGCAAATAAAATCACAGAGAAGATATTGTTTGGAGAGGCTCCAAGTTGTCTGAGCAAATGAGGAATACCCAGGTCCCCTGTACTTTTCCACAGTGGTTCACACCTGAGGACTTTGCATCCATTCCTCATTTGATTTTCACAACACCTTTGTGCTGTAGGTATTATGACACCCATTTTTCCAGCTGAGGAAACTGAGGCTAAAAGAGACTCCCCAGAAATAGGAAATTGGAGGAGGTAGGACTTGAATATGGACATGAACTTGGGCAAACTCTGGGAGATGGTGAGGGACAGGGTAGTCTGGCGTGCTGCAGTCCATGGGGTTGTGAAGAGTCGGACACGACTGAGCGACTGAAAAACAACAACAGGCCTTGAACCCAGGCCCTCACCTCCGGGCTCTGTCTCTTTCCTATATGCTAAGGCTCGTTTGCAGCAGAAGACCCCGGCGGGGAGAGACAAAGTGAACAGAGGGAGAATGTGAACATTACCTATCAGCCGAAACTTCTGGAAGAAAGGGATGAAGCCGTGCAGGACACTGTGTATTCGGTACACTGCCAGAAACAGAGAGAAAGGTGATGCAGCCCTGTGCCCACTTTGAGAGACCCCAGGGGCAGACCTCCCCCGGCCCACTTTGGACAAAGGCCTCACCCATACAAACAGAGCTCTGATGGAATTTCAGGCAGCATGTTAAGCTTAGATAATAGGCCTGAGTTATTATTATTGAAAACAACCATGAACAGCAGTAACAATACCAGGAAACTAGGCGAATTCGGCACCCCACTCCATTAACTGCCTTGTTTTCAGGATCTGGCTAATTCTGTTTGTTTGCCACTTTAAACTGTTTCTGTTGTATTTTCATGGAGCTGCCCATTTTTTTCCATGGGGTTGTGCCAATGACCTCTCACTGACCTTGAGAGCAGTCAGGAAGCAAACATGAGCATAAAGAAATCTTTATAAAATATTTAGGTCGTGGCTTTCTGGCCCTTGGCGAGCCTCTGTGGCCGGCCCAGCTCCTGCCCCCACACCAGACTCTGCCTGTGGTGGGGCCTTACCCAGGCCGAAGTAGATGCCAACAGTCTCCAGGGAGGCAAAGGTGAGCAGGCCGACCCCAAGGGACATGAACCAGTCTGCAGGGGCAGCAAGGGAGACAATGATCAGCCTGCAGATCCAGACCCCCGGCCCCTATTCCCACACCGCACCCCCCAACTCACCTGTGTAATAGTGATAACACACCAGCAAGGCCCCAATGGCAAAGCAGAGGAGGATGAAATGGAAAAACTCATCTGTCAAGGCAGAGGTGGGGTTACTGTTTACCTCTTTCTCTCTCTTTTTAAATAACTAAAAGTATTCTTATCTCTGCTCAATGGGAGCTTTATTTGCTGTTCCAGGGTCTTCCCTGGCAGCCCAGTGGTTAAGACTCCGAGCTTCCTCTGCAGGGAGCTTGGGTTTGATCCCTATTTGGGGAAATAAGAGCCCTTGTGCTGCCAGCATGGCTGAAAGTAAAATAAAACCATGGTCTCCCTTCCTACCGTCACCCTTCCCCTTGAGACCCCCACAATTGCAGGCCTGTAGCTAAGAAGGTCTCGCTGGTTCTCATAACTCCTTCCCTAGAGTCCAGCCCACCCAGTCCTTGCTCCCCATCATGGCCGTAAGGCCTGGAGGGCAGTTCTCATCCTAGTGACTTCGTGTACAACAGAAAGAGCACACCACCAGGGTCCAAGCCCAAGCTGTGCCCCTCACTAGCTGTGAGACCACTTCCTGACCCTGAGCCTCAGTCTTCATATCTGCAAAATGGGCATCACTGGACTACTCTCTCAAGCTGATTCCAAGCTGAGGAGTTTGTGAACTACAAGGCTGCTGGCAGAGGTAGGCTGTGATTACTTTTGTTCCAGGCCACCAGCTGACTTCCTCCCCAGAGAAATTGAAATTAGACAGCGGCAGCAGCCCTAGAACCTTAATTTCCTTACCGTCCTTCTTTATATTCAGTCTTCTTAGCTGAGAGGCCTCCACTTCTCCTTGGGAACAAGAGAGAGATGAATGTTTAATGGAACAACTCGGGGGATCCTCTCTGAGGAGGCCTCAATGAGAAGGGCTCTCCCGGATTCTAGCTCCTGGGTCAGAGGGCGCTCACTTCAGGGTGGTCAGGGTAAAGCTGGAAGGTGGAGCAACTGTCCTTGGACCCCTACTGATGCCCACCTGCTCCACAGGCCTGAGTCTGTTCTGCTCCACATCCCCTGAGCCCAGAGGCCCCTTTTCTGGGTCACATGACAACCTGGGTGATGATGGCATTGCTGCTGGAACCGACTCCCACTCCCACCTCCCAGGCTGTCTGTAGTCCGTCCCAGGCCTTGGAATCCAGGCCACCCCCAGCTACCTGCATATTTACCACTCATGGGGATAGAGCCTCTCCTTCGGAGTCCTGGAAATTAGAAACTCAACATTAGTGCCCAGGCTAGCTTGGGCCCTTAACAGATGACACAGGTGACCTCTGAAAATGCCCCTGTCAGATTCTCCAGTGCCCAGGGGATCTATCTACAGACTGTTATCAGTAATCCCTTTGCTCTTGCCTGGACCCCCTTTCTCACCTCCCCTGGCCCCCCTCATACCACAGCCAGCCCTGCCAGTCTGCTGAGCCCCTGCCCAGAGCGGACATGGGGCCCCATCTTTTGTAGTCATGCATCTGACAGCAGCTGGCTGTCCCGGGGAAAAGATGATGCCCAGACCTCATCAACACCAGCACCGATGACCCCCCGCCCCTAACAGACACTCACCTGATTCTCCTGAAGGCACCACCTCCCCGGGCACACCTGCACAGAACAGAAATCAGTGATTCTATATTTGTATGCTCTGGGTGGTAAGAAGTTACACCCCAGGGAAGGTGGAACTCTCTCACCCAGAGGCTGTCCACTGATCTGCAGGGGGCACTGGAGCAAACTAGAGGGCTTCTTTTCCATCTAAAGGGACAGGTGCCACGCAGCAGTCCCTGAAAGCTGCCACAGTTATGCCTGCCCCATGTTACAGGTCTTCTAATGTCCCATGAGAGGCTAGAAATTCAGGTTTTTACATAAACTTCTTGACTATAAAAAAGTTGGCAATTCACATTCCATCCAATCAAAGATGTCATGGTTTGTGAGAATGACATCAATTATAACTGTGGGTTGCCAGTGATTTTAAGATGCACCCTGATTTCACAGATGTCCAGATGTGAAAAACTATTAGTCGCACAATTGAATATATGAAATATATTAAGAATAACAGGGGTTGCCAGGTGACCCAGTGGTAAAGAATCCACCTGACAATGCAGGAGACGCAGGGGATGTGGATTCCATCCCTGGGTCAGGAAGATTCTGGAGGAGGGCATGGCAACCCACTCCAATATTCCTCCCTAGAAAATCCCAGAGAGAGGAGCATGGTGGGCTACAGTCCATGGGGCCACAAAGAGTCTGAGACAATTGAGTATGGATGCACCATTAAGAATAATAATAAAGACATGCTGGGATCCAGATAAAACACATCTGCACACCCAGGCCACCAGTTTGCAATTTGTGCCTGTTCATTGCTCTGACGCAGGTGACACTTAGGCCTGCGCCCCCAGCCCCATCAGCCCGAGTTTACAAGCCAAGCTGGGTTGTATGCTGGGGGCCCTGGGCCCTGACCACAATGTCAAGCTCCTGGTTGGGGCTGCCCAGGTCGAGCCCTGCTCCTGCGCTGCGCTGCAGCCTTCTCTTCAATCTGGCTTGGGCGGCCCTCCATCTCATCACCCTCTGGTTCTTGGGGCCTCTCCTATCCCCAGTGACTTCTCTCCTAGCCTGTCATCTTCTTCCCCTCAGGGCAGGCAGGAGCCCCCATTCTGTACACGTCCCTCCTCCAGGTCAGCCTCAGGACACAAACACCTGGAGCAGGCACTCAACTCCTGGCAACAAACATCCAGGATGCTGAACTGTCTTCAGGGCTGATGTGCAAACAGGAACCACTGTCTGCAAGTGATCAGAGAGGCCAGCACCAAGGGGACAGAGAGCAACCAAGAACAGCATGAAATGCCACTCCCATAGTGTAATTACCAATTACCTCCAATGTCTTGGGGGCAGTTCATTACTTGGAGGAATTAATTCACAAATACATAATGATATTTAAGTTTTCGACAGTGAATGTGACTTACTTTTTGAAGAGAAAAAAAAAACATTTAAAATACATGCGTGTGTGTGTGTGTATAAAAGTTTCTCGTTTTACATCCAGCGAAAACTTTCTTGCACGACCTGAGCAATAAGAACCATTGTTTTTCTAAATCGGATAATGCCTGTTTTTGTTAAACAGAAAATCGGAAAACTCAAAGACAGTATGACAATTAAGTACAATGCCGCCACCCAGTGGCAGCCATTGGTAATAGCTTGATGCAGAACAGTGCTGCTGCTAAGTCGCTTCAGTTGTGTCCGACTCTGTGACCCCATAGATGGCAGCCCACCAGGCGCCCCAGTCCCTGGGATTCTCCAGGCAAGAATACTGGAGTGGGCTGCCACTTCCTTCTCCAATGCGTGAAAGTGAAGTCGCTCAGTCGTGTCCGACTCTTAGCGACCCCATGGAGTGCAGCCTACCAGGCTCCTCTGTCCATGGGATTCTCCAGGCAAGAGTACTGGAGTGGGGTGCCATGGCCTTCTCCAGACACTAAGACATCTCATTTACATTTCTTTGAATGTCTGTGTTTCCTGTTGTATTCCTTGGGTTATTATCAGGAGTTAAGAGACCAAGCAGATTATGGAACTGCTGGATTAAACAAAGTTAAAACAGACTTTCTTATCTGGCAGTGTGCATTTGTGAGGCTTTCTGGTAAACAAGTTTATTCCTACAAATTGCTCCATCTCATCACAGTGCTACCAAGCAAAGTGGCATAATATTTACATCTGCTTGCTGTAAAAGTGACAATACTTATAGACAATTACTCTATAATGTAAGAAATCAGGTCCTTAATTTTCCCATGCTTGCTTAAACAACCCAGTATTCCAAGAGAGAGGGTACTGATCAAGTTCCATCTTGCTGGTTGGAAAGCTGAGGTAACTGGTGACAGTCTCCCTGAAAGTTGGGTTATAGATCAGAATATACTCTGGCACAGGCTGACTGTGGTCGAAAATGCCTGTCGCCATCTCCATCTGCTCACGCTGTAACCACTCACCTTGCCACATCTCATACATCCGCCCACGACTTTCAGCTCATGAAACACCCTCATCACCTTGCTTCCTCCCAACAAGGCCCTAAGCCTTCGTGTCCTTTGCTTTATTCTGTTTCGCCCAAAGCCACCGGACAAGCAATTACCTTCATAGAGTTGAAGCTCATCCTTCAAAACATCAGGCTCCCCATGCTCAGCACCTGGGGGGAGACAAAAACCTGTTAGTTAGCTCCCCCCAGTAACAACACCCCAGAGTGGCTTCCCTCTTCTGGTGCTGGAAGCTTTAAAAAGTAACAGAGTCCTTGTGTAGAGGGTGAGGTGGGAGGTTTTCAAGAAGCAAAGACAGCCTTACAGGAGATTTCCTGCCTGTCTGACACCCCTCACACATCCTGAGGTGACCATGTGCAGCTGACTAGGAAAGAACTGGGGGCCAGAGAGGACCTGGGCCTTGTGCAAAGTCAGTAGTACTAGCCGCCATTTATTGCACACTTACTATATACCAACACTGAACTAGGCAATTTATAGTTGATATTCCATTTGACCCTCTCGGAAATTCTGTGAAGAAGGTATTAGTACCTCTCCCTCCCCAATTTACAGATAAGGAAACTGAGGCTCACAGAAGCTGTTATTCTTTGAAGGTCACATGGCCAGGAAGTGGCAATTCTAAAGGTTCAAATCCAGGTCTGTCACCAAGGTCTGCTTTCCAGGTCATTTCTATCTCCAGAAATAGGACTCAGAGCTCAGGTGCAGAGTCATGGGAACATTTATTAAACACCTTGTGTATGTCAGGATCTGTAGTAGGCATTAATGCAGTCTCTTTCCCCAAGTTCTTTTCTTCCCATGATCAATTTAGGCTAACATTTATTAAAGTTGTTTTTTTTTAAATATATATATATTTTTTTCTTATTATAAAAATAAAAGAATCTTATCATAAAACATTTATGGTAAAAGTCAGTTCAAAAAAAATAAAAGAAAAATCATTCATAATATAACCATCCAGAGATAACCATTATTAATATTTTGATATTTTGCTTTCCAGTCTTATTTATAATCATATATGAGTCATTTTTTACAAAATATATGACAAAATGTGGTCAACTAGAGAAGGGAATGGCAAACCACTTCAGTATTCGTGCCTTGAGAACCCCATGAACAGTATGAAAAGGCAAAAAGATAGGACACTGAAAGATGAAATCCCCAGGTCAGGAGGTGCTGAATATGCTACTGGAGAAGAGTGGAGAAGTAACTCCAGAAATAATGAAGAGACGGAGCCAAAGCAAAAACAACGCCCAGTTATGGATGTGACTGGTGATGGAAGTAAAGTGCAATGCTATAAAGAACAATATTGCACTAGAATCTGGAATGTTAGGTCCATAAATCAAGGACCTAACAAGAGTGAACATCGACACCTTATGAATCAGTGATCTAAAATGGACTGGAATGGGCGAATTTAATTCAGATGACCATTATATCTACTACTGTGGGCAAGAATCCCTTAGAAGAAATGGAGTAGCCATCATGGTCAACAAAAGAGTCCGAAATGCACTACTCCAGTGCAATCTCAAAAATGACAGAATGATCTCTGTTCATTTCTAAGGCAAACCATTGAATATTACAGTAATCCAAGTCTATGCCCCAACCACTAATGCTGAAGAAGCTGAACAGTTCTACGAAGACTTACAAGACATTCTAGAATAACACTAAGAAAGATGTCCTTTTCATCATAGGGGATAGGAATGCAAAAGTAGGGAGTCAAGAGATACCTGGAATAACAGGCAAGTTTGGCCTTGGAGTACAAAATGAAGCAGGGCAAAGGCTAATGGGCAAAGCATGGCAAAGAACCAGTGCGTTCTCCAAGAAAACGCACTGGTCATAGCAAATACCCTCTTCTAACAACACACAACACAAGAGATGACTCTACACATGGACATCATCAGATGGTCAATACCAAAATCAGATTGATTATATTCTTTGTAGCCAAAAATGGAGAAGCTCTATACAGTCAGCAAAAACAGCAAAAACCTGGAGCCGACTATGGCTCAGATCATGAACTCCTTATTGCCAAATTCAGACTTAAATAGAAGAAAGTAGGGAAAACCACTAGGCCATTCAGGTATTACCTAAATCAAATCTCCTACAGTTATACAGTGGAAGTGACAGACAGATTCAAGGGATTAGAGCTGATGGATAGAGTGCCTAAAGAACTATGGATGGAGGTTTGTGACACTGTAAAGAAGACAGTGCTCAAGACCATCCCCAAGAAAAAAGAAATGCAAAAAAGCAAAATGGTTGTCTGAGGAGGCCTTACAAATAGCTGAGAAAAGAAGAGAAGCTAAAGGCAAAGGAGAAAAGGAAAGATATACCCATCTGAATGCAGAGTTCCAAAGAACAGCAAGGAGAGATAAGAAAGCCTTCCTCAGTGATGAATGCAAAGAAATAGAGGAACACAATAGAATGAAAAAGACTAGAGATCTCTTCAAGAAAATTAGATACCAAGGGAACATTTCATGCAAAGATGGGCTCAATAAAGGACAGAAATGGTATGGACCTAACAGAAGCAGAAGATATTAAGAAGAGGTGGCAAGACTACACAGAAGAACTATACAAAAAGATCTTAATGACCCAGATAATCATGATGGTGTGATCACTCACCTAGGGCCAGACATCCTGGAGTCTGAAGTCAAGTGGGCCTTACGAAGCATCATTACAAACAAAGCTAGTGGAGGTAATGGAATTCCAGCTGAGCTATTTCAAGTCCTAAAAGTTGATGCTGTTAAAGTGCTGCACTCAATATGCCAGCAAGTTTGGAAAGTTTCCAGCCATGGCCACAGGACTGGAAAAGGTCAGTTTTCATTCCATTCTCAAAAAAGGCAATGCCAAAGAATGTCCAAACTACCGCACAATTGCATTCATCTCACATGCTAGCAAAGTAATGCTCAAAATTCTCCAAGCAAGGCTTCAATAGTACATGAACTAAGAACTTTCAGATGTTCAAGCTGAATTTAGAAAAGGCAGAGGAACCAGAGATCAAATTGCCAACATCTGTTGGATCATAGAAAAAGCAAGAGCGTTCCAGAAAAACATCTATTTCTGCTTTATTGAGCCAAGGCCTTTGTGTGGATCACAACAAACTGTGGAAAATTCTTAGAGATGGGAATGCCAGACCATCTTACCTGCCTCCTGAGAAATTTGTATGAAGGTCAAGAAGCAACAGCTAAAACTGCGCATGGAACAACAGACTGGTTTCAAATCGGGAAAGGAGTATGTGAAGGCTGTATATCATCACCCTGCTTATTTAACTTATATGCAGAGTATATCATGCAAAATGCGGGGTTGGATGAAGCACAAGTTGGAATCAAGACTGCTGGGAGAAATATCAATAACCTCAGATATGTAGATGACACCACCCTAATGGCAGAAAGCAAAGAGGAAATAAAGAGCCTCTTAATGAAAGTGAAAGAGGAGAGTGAAAAAGCTGGCTTAAAACTCAACTTTCAAAACACTAAGATCATGGCATCTGGTCCCATCACTTCATGGCAAATAGATGGGGAAACAATGGAAACAGTGACAGACTATTTTTGGGGCTCCAAAATCACTGTAGATGGTGACTGTAGCCATGAAATTAAAAGACGCTTGCTCCTTGGAAGAAAAGCTATGACCAACCTAGACAGCATTTTAAAAAGCAGAGACATGACTTTGTCAACAAAAGTCCATCTAGTCAAAGCCATGGTTTTTCCAGTGGTCATGTACAGATGTGAGAGCTGGACCATAAAGAAAGTTGAGTGCCAAAGAATTGATGCTTTTGAACTGTGGTGTTGGAGAAGACTCTTGAGAGTCCCTTGGACTGCAAGGAGATCCAACCAGTCCATCCTAAAGGAGATTAGTCCTGAGTGTTCATTGGAAGGACTGATGTTGAAGCTGAAACTCCAACACTTTGGCCACCTGATGCAAAGAACTAACTTATTTGAAAAGACCGTGAGGCTGGGAAAGATTGGAAGCAGGAGGAAAAGGGGATGACAGAGGATGAAATGGTTGGATGGCATCACGGACTCAATGGACATGAGTTTGAGTAAACTCCGGGAGTTGGTGATGGACAGGGAGGCCTGGCGTGCTGTAGTCCATGGGGTCGCAAAGAGTGACTGAGCGACTGAACTGAACTGATATGAGATCAAACCAACCCTATGATTTGAATTTCTCTTTTTTGTTTTAGAGATGGATGAAGACCAGAGCTCTGCTGTGCTGTTGGACATTAGGTTGTTTCTGTGATTGCCCTACTATAAACAGTGCTGCAAGCAACATCTTCACACAGACACACTCAGTTCCACTGAGTGGACAAAGGAGAAGTGGCGAGGCCTACCGCCTACCGGGTGAGCCGCCCCTGCGGGGGAGTCCAGCCCCCTGGCTGTGCCGACGTTCTCTGGTTACTCGGGGGTGCTGGTCCTCATCACTGTTCTCTGCAGGGAACAAACACACGCTGTAGGAGAACCTCAGCCTGGATTGAGCTGGAAATACTTCATTCTGGTGTTGGTTCTTGGAATTTAGTTTATGTGAGCAGTGTGGTAGGGGGGAAGAAGCCTGCTTTGAGGGCTGGGGGACAGGAACTGTCACAAACTTTCTGTGTGACCTTGAACAAATCACTTACTATTTCTATTACGACTTTCGTGATGATAAGACAAGGCCCATGAGGTACTGTTATGACGTGCTTTTGCTCAGGCTTGGTCTCCCATCTGGAACACCTTTCCACTTGCTCCCTTATCCTGAAGTTAAGCTGGTGTAACACCTCCTGTAGAGGGGCTTTTCTAGTTGTCCCAGCACACCATCTTGCCCATCCTCCCCAGCAGAGGGGATCTTAGTTCCTCAACCAGGGATCGAAGCTGTGCTCCCTGCATCCCTGCACTGGAAGCACTGAGTCTTAAGCACTGGACTACCAGGGAAGTCCCTTCTCTGGGGGTTCTATAGTGTCAGCTGTCCATGCTTGACACAGTGGGCATGAGGGTCCATGGTGCTATTCATCCCTCCAACCACCTTGAGTTCTTGAAGGACAAGGCCCGGGCATCACTGTCCTAAGGTTGCCCAGCCTGGTGCAGAAACTTGATCAAGCCTTGAAGAATGACCGAGTCGTCTGGACTCTTGGGTCAGTCAGCATTCCAGGGATTCAGGCCTAGGAGTTTCTGGCTTCGGGTTCAGAGGACTCCCTTTCCCTTGGGATGATTAAGAGAACCCCAGCAGTCCTAAAGCCCTCACTGGGCTTGGTGCGGGGCTTCCCTCGTAGTTCAGTTGGTAAAGAGTCTGCCTGCAATGCAGGACACCCGGGTTCGATTCCTGGGTCGGGAAGATCATCTGGAGAAGGAAATGGCAACCCACTCCAGTATTCTTGCCTGGAGAATCCCATGGACAGAGGAGCTTGGCAGGTTACAGTCTATGGGGTTGCAACAGTCGAGCATGACTATGCAACTACGCACACACACAGTGTTTGGGAAACTTCTGGTCTATCATGGATAAAGTTTGAAATTCCAGGAAAGCAAGTTAACTGTGCTTACAAATCAGTGCATATGTGATCTCAACTAGGAACAGGAAGTACATCAGGATAACAATGGGGACCTCCCTGGTGGTCCAGTGACTAAGACTCTGCACTGCCGTTCAGGGAGCCTGGGTTTGATCCCTGGTCAAGGAACTAGATCCCACATGCCACCATAACGAAGACAAATAAATATAAACAGCTAAATAAATATAAACAAATTTTTAACAAGATAACAACAATAGTATTTATCTCAGGAGATAAGGTTTTGAGAGGCTTCTGTTTTCTTCTTTTCTGTATTTTATAAACATTAATCAATGCTCCCAAAAGGCTTTTTCATCACATTTTGCAAAATATCAAAGAATACAGAAATAAGAAAACAAAAATTACTCCAAATTCTATCCAACAGGGATGACCTCCGTTAATATGCAAACAAAAATTATTTTAGCTTTCTCCATGATATATTCAAACTATATAATCTTTAAAATTTGTTCAAGGACTGTTTTTTCTTTTCCATTATGATTTATTACAGGATATTGAATATAGTTCCCTGTGGATAATTTTTAATAAAAGGTATTATAGAATTGTATGCTGTCTAAAATGAGGATAATTTTTTTACGTGCTAATTCAATTTTTAAAAAATTAACTTGGGCAGAAAAAAAATCACAGTTAGTTGCTGGCCCCCCCAGTAATGATCACAGAGCCTGGCACATGGTTGATGTTCAATAAATATTTATTGATGGGAATTCCCTGGCTGTCCAGTTAGGACTCCATGATTTCACTGCAGAGGGCCTGGGTTTGATCCCTAGTCAGGAACTTAAGAGCCCATGAGCTGTGCAGTGTGGACAAAAAATATATATACATATATAATTTAACATATATTGAATAAATGTAAGGAGATACACTAATATGTGTTTAGTGGTTATCTAACAGAACAAAGGATGTTTTTCTTTCTCCTTTCTACTTCTTTATATATTTCACATTGTCTATAATGTGCCCATGTGTAATCTTTTATAATAAAAAAGTTTTAATTAAAAAATAATAGGCTGCATTAAGAACAAATAGATATGTAGGGAGAGTGGTGCTGGATGCCAGACTCTGAGTTAGGGTCCTTTGTGTGGAGGGGGCTTGGGGGCAGCTGGGAGACACTCAGGCTCCGGGCCCGGAAGACTAGTGGTCTGTCTCAGTCTGAAGAATGCTCAGGGTCCGAGATACAGCGGCTGGCCACCAGGGTAGGGTCAGGGACCAGGATCCTGAACGTCAGTCTGTCTCGAAGGTTCCAGGACTCTGTGTCTGTTTTCCTGATGCTTTCTCTTAGTGCTCAGCTTTGCTAACTATTGATTGATGTGACCAGTCCCATGTGTACTCTGGAGACCAGAAGGAAGGGACTTCTGGCTGTACTCGGTGGAGAACATTTGCAGGGAAGCAGCATCCCCGGAGGGTCAATCAGAATCAGAAGACAGAATGTCCCTGCCAAGGTAGGGAGGAGAAACAGGGACAGAATCCCCTGCTGGAGCCCCCCTGCCTCTGGAAGTTCTTCAACAGCTAACCTCACTGGCTTCAGTTTCCTCACCTGTTAAATGTGAATAAAAATAGACCCTTCCTGATGAGTTGCTGGGCTTCCCTGGTGGCTCAGTGGTAAAGAATCCTCCTGCAATGCAGGAGATGTGGATTTGATTCCTGTGTCGGGAAGATCCCCTGGAGAAGGGAATGGCAACCCACTCCAGTATTCTTGCCTGGAGAATCCCATGGACAGAGGAGCCTAGTGGGCTATACAGTCCATGAAGTTGCGAAAAGAGTCAGACACGACTGAGTGACTAAACAATAACAACAGCAATAAATCCTATGATATAATAACTTTTGTTATGGTCTCCATCTGATGGATGAGGACCCCAGGGCACACAGGTTTAAGCAATTTACCCAAGGACACAAAGCTGTTGGTGGTAAAGAAAGGGTGTGAACCCAGGCAGGCTGCTGGAACATACACATGCACTGCCTCTGGCTCCAAAGTGCTCCTAGGAAACTAAGATGTTCCTTGACATGAGGGGCTATATGGGAAATAAAAAAGAATAGTTGCTAAGAAATTATGGAATAACATGGAAAAATGCTTAGGATAAGATAGCAAAGGAATTGTAAACTGAGGACAAAATTGTCCATGTGGGAATTATAACTGTACAAGTTTTGTGTACGGAGAGGCAGGCTCAGGAAGGGAATGTGGAAAACCAGAATTGCAGTACCGAGGTGGGAGAGGACAGGAGACTGTTTTTTCCATGTAAATGCTTGTCTTCAGTGATATTTTAGTATATGTGTATTTAATTAAGTCATTGCTTTACCTGAGGAAGAAGACGAGGAGGACGAGGAGGAGGATGAAGAGGAGGATGAAGAGGAGGAAGACTTGTCTCTCTCATCTTGTCCTTGAGAAATGAGTCTGGCCTCCTGGTCTTGCTTGTGGGAATCCGTATCTCCATCTGGGAGGCACACGTAGTTAAGGAGGAGTATTTCCTGCCCTTCCCAACCCAGGGACCACCCAAGCCTTCCTAGGGGTCTACGTGGACTTGGGGATCCAGGAGTGGCTGGATTCTGTGGGGTACTCTTCCTAGTCCCCTAGGGCCCACGGGAGGTGCAGGAGATCAGGGCTCCAGAGGCTCTAGGAAGGCCAAAGACAGACATTTCTCTGAGTATGGAGCCCACAGAGGGGCTTCTAAGCCCTTCATCCTTTCCAAGAGACCACTACCTAGTGTAGGTGGTGGTGGTTTAGTTGCTCAGTTGTGTCCTCAGGCTCCTCTGTCCATGGGATTTTTCAGGCAACAATGCTGGAGTGATTTGCCATTTCCTTCTCTAGGGGATAGTCCCAACCCAGGGATCAAACCCTCATCTCCTGTACTGCAGACGGATTCTTTACCGCTGAGTCACCAGGGAAGCCCACATTGTTCAGAACAGTTGCCAATTTAAAATTCTCTGTAAATTACAGAGCAAGTGGGATCCAATCAAGCCCTAAACCTTCCCATTCTGGGGGCATGTGGGACACTTTCCTCCTTCTGGGGACTCTTCCTAATTACAGAGCCTCTGAGATTTGGGGGAGCAACTGGGGTTCTCACTGCTAGAGAGTGCTGGGGGACAGACTGGACCAAGCACACACATGTGCAAGTGCACAAAGTCACTACTTCTCTAGAGGTTTCAACTGTAACTTGGGCCATTCATTGAGCCACATGAGCTGAGCAGGGTCTTCTGTTTCAGTCATTGCTGGACACTATTTCCCATGCAGCTTTGCCCAGAGGGTTAGAGAAAGCAAACATACAGTCTAGATTTTCTGATTCTCCATGAACTTGACTGTGGTCTTGAAATGATCCTGAAGTCTCCATGGCTTTTCCTGGAGGAAGTAATTAATATTACCTTAGTTAATATCCTTACTATATAAAGAGCTTGGCAAATAAATAAGAAAAATACAAACACTCAATATTCAAAGGTACAAGAAGAACAATTTATAAAAACAGAAACATAAAAATAGGGAAATCTGAGTAATGATCAACTTTTGATACTATTAAGAACTCATTTTTTTAATCGACTTTAGTTTTTAGAGCAGCTCACAGCAAAACTGTTTTTCTTTAGTTCTTCGTGTTGCTCACTTAAGAAGGCTTTCTTAGGCTTCCTTGCTATTCTCTGCAAATCTGCATTCAGTTGGGTGTATCTTTCAAATTGTGAT
Source organism: Tragelaphus eurycerus (assembly GCA_935064755.1). NCBI lineage: Eukaryota > Metazoa > Chordata > Mammalia > Artiodactyla > Bovidae > Tragelaphus > Tragelaphus eurycerus. The sequence continues at coordinate 74,683,295 of CAKXYN010000001.1, read as the reverse complement.
GCTGGAGAACACTCCTGAGAGTCCCTTGGACTGCAAGAAGATCAAACCAGTCAATTCTAAAGAAAATCAACCCTCAATATTCATTGGAAGGACTGATGCTGAAGCTTCAATACTTTGGCCACCTAAAGCAAAGAGCCAATTCACTGGAAAAGAGCCTGATGCTGGGAAAGATTGATGGCAGGAGGAGAAGGGGGTGACAAAGAGTGAGATGGTTGGATGGCATCATGGACTCAATGGACGTGAGTTTGAGCAAACTCCAGGAGATGGTAAAGGACAGGGAAGCCTGGCACACTGCAGTCCACTGGGTCTCAAAGAATTGGATACAGCTTGGTGACTAAACAGCAACAAACAACAAAACACAAAAATTAAATGGAGGGTACAAAGATAGCCCATATACCCCGTTTCTAAACATGTACAGCCTCTCCCGGTTATCCACATCCTCCATTAGAGAATTTTTTTTTTTAGGTGTGATATTTAAGTTGAGGTTATATTTATTTAAAATATCCTTCAGGACTTCTCTGGTGGTCCAGTGGATAAGAATCCACCTGCCAATGCAGGGGACACAGGCTGATCCCTGATTCGGGAAGATTCCACAGGCTGTATGCTACAACCACTGAAGCCAGAAAACCTAGAGTCTGTGCTTCACAACAAGAGAAGCCACCGTAATCAGAAACCCACACACCACAACAAAGAGTAGCCCCCATGCAGCATCTAAAGACTCAGCACAGCCAAAAATAATTAAAATATCCTTCAATTTAGAGATGAACACTGAAATATTTATGAAGAAATTATATGATGTTTGGGACATGCTTCAAAATAATTTGATTATCTGAATAAGGGAGTTGGACGGCACGGTAGGGGGGAATCCAAATACAACAATAGAACAAGTTAATAACTGTTCAGTTACAAGTTAATAACTGTTCTGTTAATAACTGTTCAAGCTCTAACTGTTGGAGCTATATCAAAATATAAATAGTTGGGAATTCCCTAGAGGTCCACATATATAAATATATATAGTTATCTCTGAGATCTTATAAACACATACAGTTATCTCTGAGTGGTAGCATTATGGGTATTTTTAGTTTCTTATTTTCACTTTGCATTTTCTAAATTTTTAACAGTTCTGCTTTTGTTATAATAAAATAACAATTTTTAAAATAACTTAAAATGTTATATGCCACCTTACATCAGTATAGTACTAAGCAGTTTTACAATGGGTTTCAGTTCAGTTCAGTCGCTCAGTCGTGTCTGACTCTTTGCGACCCCATGAATCGCAGCATGCCAGGCCTCCCTGTCCATCATCAACTCCCGCAGTTCACTCAGACTCACGTCCATCGAGTCAGTGATGCTATCCAGCCATCTCATCCTCTGTCATCCCCTTCTCCTCCTGCCCCCAATCCCTCCCAGCATCAGAGTCTTTTCCAATGAGTCAACTCTTGGCATGAGGTGGCCAAAGTGCTGGAGTTTCAGCTTCAGCATCATTCCTTCCAAAGAACATCCAGGGCTGACCTCCTTTAGAATGGACTAGTTGGATCTCCTTGCAGTCCAAGGGACTCTCAAGAATCTTCTCCAAACACAGTTCAAAAGCATCAATTCTTCAGCGCTCAGCCTTCTTCACACTCAAACTCTCACATCCATACATGACTACTGGAAAAACCCATAGCCTTGACTAGATGGACCTTTGTTGGCAAAGTAATGTCTCTGCTTTTGAATATGCTATCTAGGTTGGTCATAACTTTCCTTCCAAGGAGTAAGCGTCTTTTAATTTCGTGGCTGCAGTCACCATCTGTAGTGATTTTGGAGGCCCAAAAAATAAAGTCTGACACTGTTTCCACTGTTCCCCCATATGTTTCCCATGAAGTGATGGGACCAGATGCCATGATCTTAGTTTTCTGAATGTTGAGCTTTAAGCCGACTTTTTCATTCTCCTCTTTCACTTTCATCAAGAGGCTTTTGAGTTCCTCTTCACTTTCTGCCATAAGGGTGGTGTCATCTGTATATCTGAGGTTATTGACATTTCTCCCGGCAGTCTTGATTCCAGCTTGTTCTTCTTCCAGCCCAGCATTTCTCATGATGTGCTCTGCATATAAGTTAAATAAGCAGGGTGACAGTATACAGCCTTGACGTACTCCTTTTCCTATTTGGAATCAGTCTGTTGTTCCACGTCCAGTTCTAACTGTTGCTTCCTAACCCGCATATAGGTTTCTCAAGAAATGGGTTTATATGCTCATAATTCCACCTGAGCTGGATCACAAACCAATCTGGAGAGAACTGGGATTAATTATTTCACATTTGAATTATAGTTTCTAGATAACAAAACTTTGCAAAAGATTGTCTCATTTAACCTTTGCTATTACCCTGCGAGGTAAATTTCATCATCCTCACTTTACAGAGGAGAAATCTGAGACTCAAAGAATGAAGTAACTTGAGACTCCAGAACCCACGTTTTGTTTAATGCAACCCCAAACGTTGGTCTGGAGCCTGAAACTGCTCAAAGGTCATCATGCAGTCAGGCCCTGCTGGAATACCTGCTGGGATTACAGACACAATGGTCAAAGCCAGGGCGGGAAGCAGGCACCTGGAGCTGCAGAATGAGATTTGGGAACCTGCCCCTTCAGGACACCATACCCTGTGCTTTCCTGAAGTTCTGAGTGGGTGCTGGTGGTAACTCGAAAAGGCCTTTCAAGTGAGGCCCCGAGAAGGCTGGACGTGTGGCCTTGGAAAATCTAAACAGCTAACCTCAGTGAGCTGGTGCCCTTTTCTAGAGGAAATATATGGAGCTGCCATGGTTGGGCTGCCCACCTCAAAGCCTTGATTGTAGCTGGGCACATGGTCATCCAGCCAGGGACAATATTTCCCAGCATCCCTGGATGCTAGATTTGGCCAAGGGACCATGTGACTCATGTTCCTGCCCATAGACTGAGAGTGGATGGGAACATCTGGAGAGCTGACAGATGTTCTGTGGTTCTGGCGGTTTGGCCAAGGGACCATGTGACTCATGTTCCTGCCCATAGACTGAGAGTGGATGGGAACATCTGGAGAGCTGACAGATGTTCTGTGGTTCTGGCGGGAAAGCACACACACACACACACACACACACACACATCTGCAATAAATTTTACTAATGTAAAGAATGGATGGGGGAGTAAATTAGGAATTTGGGATTAATAGATACACACTGTATGTAAAATAAACAACAAGGACCTACTGTATAGCACAGAAAACTATATTCAGTATCTTATAATAATCTCCAGTGGAAAAGAATCTAAAAGAGAATAGCTATAAATGTATATGTATAACTGAATCACTTTGCTGTTCACCTGAAACACTGCAAATCAACTGTATCTCAAGAAAAAAAATAATAAAAATTTTAAAAGAATGCATAGCACACAAATAATAAAAAATAAGGTCCTCTGTATTGTGAATTTCATATACAACAAGTAGAATGTAATGCCTATAGTTTTGAGGTTTAATCTGCATTATTAACATTTGCTTGACCACATTCTTAAATTCAGACCATCAACAAAGCAAACCATAAAGCTCTGATTTGTATAGGTTCCTGATTTCTGTGATATAAACACTCCCACTGACTGACATCAACGTGATGTCACTGAGTGCAAAGCTGGGAGGAGGTGAGCAGCGGAACACAAAGAGCCTTGTGCAGCATGTTTCCAACACACACACGCAGAACCTGTGAAAACCTCAAGTGCCCGTGGAACAGCAGAATATAGTCAAATAAATTAGGAAGTGATACATTTTGGGTACTTACTAGCCTTGCTTGTTGTAGGATTTAGTTAATTTATAGAATTTAATTTAAAACTGGTTCTGTTTAACAACCTGCTCCCCAAATTCCTAAAGATTTAACAATCAGTTCTCGCGTGTGGGAATCTGGTTTCAGTTCTGGGCTCCTAAACTTCTGCAACTTCCACTTCCTCCTTCCTGCTTTTTGTACGCTGGTCTGTGGTTGGGGGCCAACCTCTGTCACACAAGTCGAGTCAACAGCCCAGGGAAGCCCTGAGCAATGAGGTGGAACCTGGGCCCCACAAGGCCTTGGGCTTAGAGCCACCTGCCCGCCTGGACCTATCTCTGGTTGACCATGTACACAGGGAATCAGCTTCTCTCTTCTGTGGGACTGGGATTCGGTGTTTGTTACAAAACATCTTAGCCAAGCTGTGTTGGCTTTGTTCTGAAGACCCCTACCCAACCCCATTTCTTCTCCTCCCAGCTTTGAGTCTAGGGATTCAACTCTGACAGGAGGTAGATTCACTCCTCTCTAATTTGGACCCGGGTCTCAACCTCCAAACTCCTCATATTTGGGGCCAATGCTCCTTTGCCAGTGTACACGTTGTATGGTGTTAGGCATCCTCCCCACTAGATGCAGGCAGCACCCCGCCCCAGTTGTGACAGTCAAGATGTCACCACACATTTCCAAGTGTCTCCTGGGGGTAAAAATCATGTCTACTTGGGAACTGTTGGTCTACAGAACCTACTTTAAAAATACATGTATTTATTTATTTGGCTGCGCCAGGTCTTACTTGCGGCCCGTGGGATCTTTAGTTGCCGTGTGTGGGATCTAGCTCTCTGCCTGACCAGGGATAGAGTCTGAGCCCCCAGCATTGGGAGCATGGAGCCTTAGACCCTGGACCACCAAGGAAGTCCCCAAGAGAAACCACTCTTTAAAAACTTTTTATTGTTCAATCACTCAGTTGTGTCTGACTCTTCGCGACCCTAAGGACTGTAGCCCACCAGGCTCCTTTGTCCATGGGATTTTCCAGGCAAGAATACTGGAGTGGGTTGCCATTCCCTTCTCCAGGGGATCTTCCTGAGCCAGGGATCAAATCCAAGTCTCTTGTGTTGGCAAGTGGATTTTTAATCACTGAGCCACCAGGGAAGCCCTAAAAATTCTTTTCAATTTAATTAAAAATTTTTATTGAGGTATAATGCTCTTATTTTATTAGTTTCAGGGGCAAAACATAATGATTTGATATTTGTAAATGCTGCAAAATGATCACCATACTAAGTCTAGTTAGCATCTGTCACCTTACATAGTTAAACAAAAAGTTTTTCTTGTGATGAGAAATTTTAACATCCTCTGAGCAACTTTCAAATATGCAACAGAATACTTTGAACTAATAGTCTCCATGCTGTACATCACATCCTCAGGACTTTTTTATTGTATAACTAGAACTTTGTAGCTTTTGACCCCCTTCACCCATTTCACCCATTCCCACCCACCCTCCACCTCTGGCAACCACCAATTTCTTTTCTGTACCTATGAGTTCATGGGGGTTTTGTTTGTCTTTGGTAGAGAATCTTTTAATCCACCAGAAGACCCAGACAAGGCAGCATCTTTTCCCGTGCCTCAGAGCCGGACAGCCTGGGTGTGAACCCTGACCCTTGTAGTTGTGGGATTCCGGGCCAGTGACTTAACTTCTTGTGGACCTCAGGTTCCTTGTCTGCAAAATGAGGACAATAATGGTGCTTACCTCATAGTGTATTGTTGTGAGAATGGCATGAGTTAAAACCCACAGAGCACTCAGAACAATGCCTGGTATAGAGCAGGGAGTGAATAAATGCCAGCTGAGATGACGACCATTATTGCGACCGGGGCAGCAGCAAGACAGCATGTGCTGTGGGGTGGGACAGAGCAGGGTTCAACCTCACTTGTGCACGAGATGACCCTGGCCGGGCAGTCCCCTTCTCCAAGTTCCAGTTACCTCAATTGTGAACTGTGATGGCAGCACCTTAGAGAAGAAAGCTGGCCAGTGCCTGCCCAAAGGAGGGCTCCATAAGCATGAGTTCCCTCTTCCATAGACTTCCTATGACCCTTGGGCATTGGGGGTCCAGCCCCAGTCCCTCCCATCTCCTAGACTCCAGGCTCCATTACCCTTTTCTGGAATAAAAACTCCCATTCCTCAGGGCAGAATTCAGCTCAGCATTAGGAAGTCACTAGCCAATAAAATGAACTGATATCTAGGAGTGAGTGACTGACGACCATGAGCCCCGGGGTGTATCTAGTAGGATCCTTTGTACATAGCAGGTGTCCAGTACATCTCAGAGCCTGACATCATCTCTCATGGTAGAATTTCAGGGGGAAGAAGAGACTCAGAGCCATATGGGGGCAAGCGAGCTACTGCTGCTGCTACTGCTGCTAAGTCGCTTCAGTCGTGTCCGACTCTGTGCGACCCCAAAGACAGAAGCTCACCAGGCTCCCCTGTCCCTGGGATTCTCCAGGCAAGAACACTGGAGTGGGTTGCCATTTCCTTCTCCAATGCATGAAAGCGAAAAGTGAAAGTGAAGCCGCTCAGTCGTGTCAGACTCTTAGCGACCCCATGGACTGGAGCCTACCAGGCTCCTCCGTCCATGGGATTCTCCAAGCAAAAGTACTGGGGTGGGGTGCCATTGCCTTCCCCGAAGCGAGCTACTGGAGGATGCCAAATATGTTAACAGTTCACCAAGCTGCTCCTACCTGTCGCCTGCTTTAGCTGTCTTGCTCACGTGGTAGTCCCTGGACACACTCACATTTGTAGGCCTCCAGACTTCCACCGAGGCCATTCTTCCTTGTTGCCAAAATTGTACGTGACTTTCCAGGCACAGCACAAATACCACCTCCTTCATGAACCTTCTACTGACAACGTCTAACCAGAAACCACCCTCCTTACCCCCATCCCCTTAATCCTTCTGCCCGCCATCACCCCTGGACTTCCTTTTTGTTAACAAAACTGAACTTTGTTCCTCCATATCAAGTAGATGGGCTTCCTTGGTGGCTCAGATGGTAAAGAATCTGCCTGCAATGTAGGATACCTGGTTTCGAACCCTGGATTGGGAAGGTCCCCCAGAGAAGGAAATGGCAACCCACTCCAGTACTCTTGCCTGGAGAATTCCATGGACAAAGGAGCCTGGCGGGCTACACTCCGTGGGATCATAGTTGGACATGACTGAAGCAATGAAAAAGCTGGCTTAAAATTCAACATTCGGGACTTCCCTGGTGGTCCAGTGGCTAAGACTCCACACTCCCAATCCAGGGAGTCCAAGTTCAATCCCTGGTTAGGGAACTAGATCCCACATGCCACAGCTGAAAATAGTGCCTGCTGTAGCTAAGACCTCTCAGAGCCAAATAAATAAATAGATTAAAAAAAAAAAAAAAAAAAAAACCTCAACATTCAAAAAACAAAGAACATGGCATCTGGTCACATCACTTCATGGCAAATAGATGGGGAAACAGTGGAAACAGTGGCAGACTTTATTTTCTTGGGCTTCAAAATCACTGCAGATGGTGACTGCAGGCATGAAATTAAAAGATGCTTGCTCCTTGGAAGAAAACTATGACAAACCTAGACAGTGTATTAAAAAGCAGAGACATTACTTTGCCAGCAAAGGTCCATCTAGTCAAAGCTATGGTTTTTCCAGTGGTCATGTATAGATGTGAGAGTTGGACCATAAAGAAAGTTGAACACTGAAGAACTGATGTTTTTGAACTGTGGTGTTGGAGCAGACTCTTCAGAGTCCCTTGGACAGCAAGGAAATCAAACCAGTTAATCTTAAAGGAAATCAGTCCTGAATATTCATTGGAATGACTGCTACTGAAGCTGAAGCTCCAATACTTTGGCCACTTGATGTGAGGAACTGACTCACTAGAAAAGACCCTGATGCTGGGAAAGATTGAAGACAGGAGGAGAAGGGGATGACAGAGGATGAGATGGTTGGATGTCATCACCGACTTGATGGATATGAGTTTGAACAAGCTCTGGGAATTGGTGATGGACAGGGAAGCCTGGTGTGCTACAATCCATGGGGTCGCAGAGTCAGACACGACTGAGTGACTGAACTGAACTGAACTGAAGTGACTTAGCATGCAAGCATGCATCAAGTAAATACTTGTTTTCCCTGTGAGGAGTGGCCATATGATCCAGTTTTGGACAAAAAGAACTGAGAAGTCTGATGCGTTCTGGGAAGGAGTTTTGCTTCTCCTGACAAAAGAGGCCAACAGTACCAGTTCTGTGTCTTGCCTCTCCTTTCTTTCTTGAATGTGATGGCAGGAGCCACAGTGGCAATTCTGTGACCTTGAGGAAAGCCAAAGCTAATGCAGGGACATTGAGCTGTTGATAGCAGCTCACCTGCTTTCTAGTTATTTAAGAAAAACAAACCTTGTTTTGTTTAAGCCTCAATAGTCAGGAGTCTCAGCATTTGTAGCTGAAAACAATTCTGACTGATATAATTTTCCTCCCCTACCTTCATACATTAATTGAGTATCGACTGTGTGCTTAGGCTAGGGTGATGGCACTAGTGGAAAAGAAACCCGCCTGCCAATGCAGGAGACATAAGAGACATGAGTTTGATCTCTGGGTTGGGAAGATCCCCTGGAGGAGGGCACAGCAACCCATTCCAGTATCCTTAGCTGGAAAATCTCATGGACAGAGGAGCCTGGCAGGCTACAGTCCATGGGGTCACAAAGAGTCGGACACGACTGAGCAACTTAGTACACAGTACGTATTATGTGCTAGCACCAGGGATACTGTGGTGAATAAGTTGTATCCTTGTCCTCAAGGTATTTCATAGTAGACAGAGGGTGGGGTGAGGTGGGGTAGGGTGGTAGTCTCATGGGAGCCCAGGGGCCAAATCACACCAGGGTCAGTCAGAGTTCCTGAAGAAGGGAATGCTGAAGGGGAGCTTGGAAGGGCCAGAAGGAGCGGTGTGCAAAGGCACAGAGTCGAGGGTCCCGGGCCCACGTGGGAAACAGTTGGCAGGAAGCAACTCCAAAGAAGGACGTGATTTGAGGGAGGCCTAGGGGGCACATTGCTCTCCTCAGCCTACGTTAGCCGTGTCTTGTTTCAGAATCTTCCTTCTCGAGGCCCTGGCTTGCTGCAACAACTGCTGGAGCCACTGTTCCTATTCACTTTCTGATCCCTGCTCAGGGCCTGGGAGAGGGTCTGACACACCCAGGGTGAGTCTCCTGTACTAGATCACTAAACAGCCTAAGGGATTATGGCGGATTCATGTCCGTGTCACCTGTGCCCTGCACAAGGCCTGGCAGAAAACAAAAACGATGACATGGATAATGATGAAGACAGTAACAAGTAAGTGCTTCCTGTCCGTCAGGCAAGGATCTGAGCAAATGACACACGTGCCTCACGTACACCTCACACAACTCTATCAGGGCCCACTGCGCTTGTGCCCACTTTACACGTAAGAATGCGGAGGCAAAGAGAGGCTAAGATACTTGACCCGGGAGCTAGTAAGTGGTTGAGCAAGCGTAGTTGCTTAGTCCGTGTTGATGCCAGCAGCTCTTCCCAGGGCTCTGTCATTAGCACCAGGAAGGAAGTCACTGACAGTCACTGGAGTGTTATGCAAACGACACCGACTTGGCTTCTATTGATACTTAGCCCACTGGAGCCCTGAGCAAGTGTCCCCAGAAGCCAAGGAACTTCCTCAAGCAGTTTTCAGGACACTGAAACGGATAGGAGGGGAAACAGAATGCTCACGGAGGCAGGACCCGAAGGAGCCCTGTTTCTCCTCTTAACATCCTTACTCATCTCTCCTTGGCCCATATTCCTGCTGTAAGAAAGGATCGGCAGAACCGTAAAGGTGTAACACTCTTTAAATCAGTGTGCAGGGCGAGGCTTAAGACAAATGGACAGTGCACTAGGGATGGGACATCAAACAGAGAGATTGATGCCAGGGGCCTCTGAAAATCAGGTTCACTGCATGTGACCTCTTTTGAGCCAAGATGGAGCACAGGAAGTTGAGACAGAAGTGAAGAAAGAAGAAAGCAGAGAGGAGCGAGCACACAGTGTGATCCCAGAGGCATGGTATGGGGGGTCTCAGTTCCCAAACAGGGATCAAACCCATGCCCCCCATAGCGGAAGCATGGAGTCTTAACCACAGGATTACCAGGGCGTTCCCAGTTCCCATGATCTCATTTCATGCACACTATTATTTTACACAGGAAGAAACTAAGGTTCATAGAGACAAGTGACTTGTTCAAGGTCTCCCAGCTTACGGATAGACTCACATCCATCCCCTTCCCTACTAACATGACACCCCGTTCCCTGGTCCTGGTTAGAGGCTTGTAGGCTTCCCTCTTTCAGCCGCCTGCCCCCATTCCGAGGCTGGTCCTACAAGGACATGCAATACAATAGCATTTTTCTCTGCAAACTCCAGCCCTGCTGAGTCACCGGTGGTGCCAGGGCTGCTGCACCCACAGGCTTTGTTAAACTGGATTTCCACTTCAGTTCAGCACAGATTTCCTAAGCTCCTGCTATTACAAGGGTAGGAGGGACAGTAAGGGACACTGAGCCTTTCCAGCTTCACAGCGCCTTCTCCGCCCAGCTAGGGTGGGGCATCGGAGTCTGAGTTAACAGATGGGGAAACTGAGAAGAGAGAGGAAGTTGCACAGGGTCACATAGCGATTCAGGGGCAAGGCTGGCTCCAGAACCCTGTCTCCCGATTCACGGGTTGCTTATCTCCCTCAGGTGTCCCACCTTGGAGAAGAGCTGACTAAGACTGAGCTGGATTTTTAAAAAATCTTTATTTATTTGGCTGTGCCAGGTCTTAGCTGTGGCACACAGGATGTTCAATCTTCATTGCAGCACGTGTGTTCTTTAGTTGCGGCCTGTGGGATGTAGTTCCCTGACCAGGGATTGAATCCTGGCCCCTACATGGGGAGCATGGAGTGTTAGCCGCTGGAGCACCAGGGAGGTCCCTGCAGTTGGATTTTCAATAGTGGCCAGAGTGGGATGAAGGTTGAATGGAAGAGGTGGGCGGTGGTGGGGAGGTGACGGGGTAGGAACCCCATGAGGTTGGGGAATCATCCTGGGCCTTGAAAGCTCAGCTAATGACCAGCTTTTCCCACAGGTGGACTGTAATGTCGTGCCTTGGGGCCACCAATGGTGGGCCAGCTCAGTTAAACATGCCCAGGGCATGGGATTGAATGCCAGAGGTGAGATTGAAGGGGTGCTGCAAGCTGGAATAGCAACTGGGAGGGGAACAGAGCCGACAGAGGGGTGGACTGTTCTGGCCCACCTGGCATCAAAGCCCCTTCTGGTGACAGGAGAGAGCACATGGTGTGATCCTGGAGGCACGGCTTGAGGGATCTCAGTTCCCCAAACAGGGATCAAACCCATGCCCCTTGTAGCGGAAGCACGAAGTCTTAACCACTGGACTACCAGGGCATTCTCAGTACCCACGATCTTACCTCACGCGTGCTAGTCTTAGCCCAGGAGCAAGTCACATCTCTGGATGACGTCCTCTGGCTGCTCAAGTCACCCCAGACAAGCCCCCACCCTAACATCAACCACATCCCGCCAGGCAGACACAGCTCCAGGACAAGCATGTGGCAGTTCTTAGGGGGTGACTGCCCTCCACCCAGGCCAGACTCTCAGCCTCTTCCTCCCAGGGATCTGACTTATGACGAGCATGAGTGACACAAGCTGTCAGCCAGCCGGCGCTGCTCTGCCTTGCCACAGGGCCCTCTCGTCTCTGCTCCTAGGCACCGTCTTCTCCGCGGTTGGCTTCCTCACATGTGTGCTCTGTTCTGCGAGACCCCTATATCCTCCCAAAGAAGCCCTGTTATGGTAGCCGGCGGTGGTTTCTGTTACGCGCAGCCAAAGCTCTTGAGTTGAGACAAATGTGTGTGTGTATGTGTATGTGTGTGTGTGTGTGTGTGTGGTGGGGGGAGGTTCGGGGAGGGGCACTTTGAAAGGGTAGGCAGAACAAAGCGGGGCTTGCCGGGCCGGCCAGGGCCCCTGAGGCCCCCACACCATATGAGGTGTTTTGTCACAACTCCAGGCTGGGTTGGAGACCTTCTGGGTTTCCCTACCGCGGTAACCACCCGAGACAGTTGTCTTAAAGATCTTGCCCTTGAGACCTATACCCTTGCTGAGGACAGAGACCAACTTGCGGCGCCTCTCTGGTTTTCTACTGCTTCTGTAACAAACTCCCACAAACGTAGCGGCTGGAAGCAATACGTGGTTAGCACCTCGCTGTTGTGTAGGCTGGAAGTCCAGCACTGGTTCACCAGGCTAAAATCAAGGTGTCCACAGGGCTGTCTTTCTGGAGGCCCAAGGGGAACGCCCATTTCCTTGCTGCTGCTTTTCCTCCTTCCTCTCCCACCCCCGACTTTGTCCAGCTTCTAGAGGCCACCCACATTCCTTGGCTTGTGGCTCTTCTTCCGTTTGCAAAGCCAGCAATGTCAGGGCAAGTCCTCACGCTGCACTGTTTTGACCTCTTCGGCCTCCCTCTTCCACATTTAAGGACTCTTGTGATGACACTGGGCCCCACCCAGACCACCCATGATCACCTAGGATCAGCCCATATGTTAAGGTCAGCAGATGAGCAACCTTAATTTCCACTTACAATGTCCATTCCCTTTTGCCGCATAAACTAACAGGGTCACAGATTCCAGAGATCAGAACACAAGCATCTTTGGGGATCATCACTCTGCCTACCACAGTCTACCCCCAACCCAGTGCCTGGCTCAGCCCAGAGCTTTCAGAGGCCGAACATCTTCCTTCCAAGCTTCTCTGACTCCACCATCCTTCTGGGCCCTCAAGCTCCAAAGGCAGGAAGGATGACCCAGCTCCTTCCTCTCCTGCCAGCCAAAGCCCAAGCCTGTCCTATTTTTCCTTCAAGAGGAGCTGGTTTTTCCACTCCCAGTGCCTCCTTCCCAAGAGATCCTACAAGGGGAGTGAGGGCTTTGGAGCCGGTTATTATTGTGTACCCATCCCTGTTTGCTGCTCAGCTTCTGTAAAATGCGGTATTAATATCTCTCCCTCTGAGTGTTGTGGGGATTGAAGGATATCATGTCCACAACAAGCCCAGAATATTGTCACCCAGTAAATGAGAGTTTCCCCTTCCTTCCCCATGCTCAACATCTCCCAAACTTGGCTAATGGTCAGATGCCCCTGGGAGCACTGTTGGTGCAGATACTCCCTCACTCAGAGGGGCTTATGTTCAGAGCTCAGAGGGGCTTATGTTCAGAGCAAGGTTAGAGTTAGGGTGCTCAGGGAAATCTGTATCATTAACAAAGGAAACACATGCTAGGCAGAGTATGGTCCACTCAGATGCCAGAACCTCTCCCTTGAGTGTTATGATAATCTCCCAGCAGGCTTGCCTGCCTCTAGCCTCCTTCTTCCAAACAAGTTGCTGGGTTGCCCTGGGTTTCAGTTCCCCCATATGTAGAAGTTGCACACTACAATGTTCTTCCAGCACTGACATTCTAGGATACTAATGCTCTGCTCCTGCTAAAGCCTTCAAGGTTCAGCCACTCAGTCAGCAAAGGCACTCAGAGTTGATATGACCTGCGTAAAGGCCTAGAACAGCATGTTCTAAAAGTGAGTTACAAATAGCATCTTATGGGCCCCTCAAAATACTCCAAGAAAAAGTGGATTTTATGTTCAAAGAATTTGGGCAATGCTGCTCTCCGTAGGCTCCAATAGCAGCTGCACAAGGTGCGTCGCATATAAAAGGCTCTGAGAAGGCCTGCAGGAGAGAAAGCGCTTTCGGTCAAGCTAATCTGGTCCTTCCCCAAACTACATAAGAGCACAGTCCTCTCCCCTAGAATGTGGCTCCATATCTTTTGGCACAGTGTTGGTAACAGTCATCTGCTCCAATTCCTGCCATGCCTCGGGCCAGCCTTTTCATCCTGGCATCCAGGCCTGGGCACTCTCACCGGCCACTCTGAATAGTGTCAACTTCTGGCATACAGGGTTTTGTCCACCCTTCAAGCAGGACAGTTGGGGAAGGGAATGAATCAGAAACAGACCCTGGGAAGCAGGGGCTTGGAACAGAAATGGTGTTTTCAGAGCTCTAGATCCCACGGTATGGGTGGGAAATCCTTTTGGTGCCTGCAGGGCAGGGGTTGGGAGGAAACTGAGTCAGCTGTTGTGAGGCTGAGGGCCTGGCTGGGCTCTGCCACCAACCCCTGGGCCCTTGTTTCTCTTCTCTAGGCCCTTTTTCTCATCTCTGACACAGAAAATAATGTCACTCACTGAGGGTTTTGGAGCTCACCTGGGGCTGTGGATAAGACAGTACACAGTAAAATGATCTCACTACTGGAAAAGACCCTGATGCTGGGAAAGACTGAAGGTAAAAGGAGGAAGGGTCAACAGAGGATGAGATGGTTGGGTGGCATCATTGACTCAATGGACATGAGTGTGAGCAAACTCCAGGAGATAGTGGAGGACAGGGAAGCCTGGAATGCTTCAGTCCATGAGGTCTCAAAGTCGGACATGACAAAGCAAAGCTAACACAGCCTTTGTTTATATTAACGGAAGCACAGAGTCCTTCTGTTAATATAAGGTGACCTCTACCTTACCATCTCCTATCCTAGGGCTCAATCTTGGGTCCTGAACAGAAGAGAGTCTGGACAAATCAAGATAATTCAGAGGATGAGGGGGGTGTGGAGACTATATCCAAGAGAATTAGATGAAGGAGCAAGTGTGTCAGTGCACAGCCATGTCTGACTTGCTCAGCCTAAGGATAAGCACTGCATAAATAGACCTGGTCACTGTCCCCAGGTCTTTGCAGGGCTCCTCCAGGACAGGGGGACCAGGTGGGGCTGTGAGCTCAGAGGAAGCAGTCAGGATCTTGGGGAGTCACCAAGGCAGATGCCAGCTCAATATATGGAAAAACTGTCTAAAAATGATAACTGTTTTATGTGGTCACGAGCACCCCACATGAGAGGTGGCAAGCTGAGGCATGGCAATGGTGGGCTTAGATGTCCTTAGCTCAAAACCTATTAGTCTCTCAAATAATAATCTCCAAAGCACAGGAAGGACAAATCAGTTCATCTATTGCTACTTAATTTTTAAAATTTTAATTTATTTATTTTTGGCTTTGCTGGCTCTTTGTTGCTGTGTAGACTTTTTTCCAGTTGCAGCAAATGGAGGCTACTCTTTAGTTGTGGCACACAGGCTTCTTACTGCGTGGCTTTTCTTGTTGCAGAGTACAGGCTATAAGGTACACAGGCTTCAGTAATTGTGACTTCTGGACTATGTGACTTCAGTAATTGTGACCACAGGCTCAACAGTTGTGGCACACGGGCTTAGTTGCAATGAGGCATATGGAATATTCCCGGATCAGGGATCGAACCTGTGTCTCCTGCATTGGCAGATGGATTCTTTACCACTGAGTCACCAAGGAAGCCCTACTTCTACTTCAGTTTTAGCTAAAAATAGTTAAGAGTACATAGTTCAACTCTGATGTGCACCCTTGGCCATATATCAGACACCCAACACCGTGTCCACTAAGTGGGGTCCCTAGAGGCCAGTAGGGAAGCCCACAATGCAGACAGGTCTGCTGTGGCCATATCTTCCGTTCCTCCATGGTCAGCCTATTGCCCTATATTGCCGTGTCCTGGTGGTGGGTTAGGATCAAACAATGCAGCTTTAACTGAATCAGCCCCTGTAGTATGGACGAGTGGCTTCAAAGAGTCCCTGTCAAGAAACCACGGAAAGAGATAGGGCTAATCAAGAAAGCACAAGCCAGACACAGGAAAAGTGTGGAAGAGACCCACCACTGCTCCTTGTTCAAGTCCTACAGCAGCCACCCTAATGTTGCAAATGATAATGAACAGGATCTCAGACACACACACTGTTGCTAACTGAAATTATAATAAGAAAACTCCTTGAGAGGTGAACTTCCATTCACTATTGTTGGTGATGGAAAGTCACTCTGAATATACTATGTTGGGGCTTGAGATATTAACTAATGGTTGCAGTACCTGTATATGACAAACCTAGACAGTATATTAAAAAGCAGAGACATCACTTTGCCAACAAAGTTCAGTATAGTCAAAGCTATTGTTTTTCTAGTAGTCACATATGGATGTGAGAGTTGAACCATAAAGAAGCCTGAGCGCTGAAGAATAGATGTTTTTGAACTGTGGTGCTGGAGGGGACTCTTGAGAGTCCCTTGGAGTGCAAGGAGATCAAACAAGTTAATCCTAAAGGAAATCAACCCTGAGAATATTCATTGGAAAGACTGATGCTGAAGCTGAAGCTCCAATACTTTGGCCACTTAAAGCGAAGAGCTGACTCATTGGGAAAGACCCTGATGCTAGAAAAGATTGAAGGTAAAGGAGAAAGGAGTAACAGAGGATGAGATGGTTAGATAGTATCACTGACTCAATGGACATGAATTTGAGCAAACTCCAGGAGACAGTGAAGGACGGGGAAGCCTGGTGTACTGCAGTCTATGTGGTCGCAGAGAGATAGACAAGACTGAGCAACTGAACAACAACTTGTATATAATTTCTAAATCCATAAATAAATATGTGTTGGGGGTGCCTAAACATTTTTCTTGGCCAGACGGTGTTATCAAAAAGTCTGACGAACACTGCTCTGGATTTTTAGGCCCAGCTAGACACTAGCGGATGCTATTCCCTGTTTAGGTTGGGGGTCTAATTAGATTTGTTTTGGATTTAGGAACAAAAAAACTAGTGGGAAGTGTGCCCCTGAGTAAACTTTTTTGAAGTTCACAACAACCACAATGTCTGAAAATTAATGGGAAGAAATCAAAAGCTCTGAAAAGGTTTTCCATGGCTCTGACCCTCCAAGGTGGGTGTCTTGTTAAACAGCCAGAGCCAGGTCAGGCTCCTCTTTCTCATTCTCTCATCCCAGATGCTCTCAGTTTCTCTGACTGTCTTCTCTCTCTCTCTTTCTATCTTTTCCCATCAGTATCTCACATTCTCTCTCTCTCTCACACACACACACAATTGGCAACAACAAAGACCAGACGAAAGGCATCCAGAGCAGGAGAAAAAGCTTGCTGCCTCTTGAATGTCAGACAGACCTGGACTCACTTCCCACCTCTACCGACCACTGACTGTGAGATCACTGCAAGTCTCCCCCAGTCTCAGAGCCTCAGAATCTCCCCTGGAATAGGCACATCAACAACTCAACAATAACATTGAAAACCCAATTTCAAAATAGCCAAAGGCTTTCAACAGACATTTCTCTAAAGAAGATGTACAAATTGACAACAGCATATAGAAAGACGCTCGGCATCATTAGTCATTATAGAAGTGAAAATCAAAACCACAGTGAGATACCACTTCACACCTGCTAGGATGGCTAAAATATGAAATAACAAGTTCTGGGAAGGACGTGGAAAATTTAGATCTGACATATTGTCGGCAGGAATGTAAAATGGTGCAGCTAGTTTGAAAAACGGTTTGAATTTCTCACAATGTTACACAGTTTCACGATAGGACCCAGCGAGTCCTCCGTATTATATCCAAGAGAATTGACAGCCTCAGATCAGATCAGATCAGATCAGTCGCTCCATCGTGTCCGACTCTTTGCGACCCCATGAATCACAGCACGCCAGGCCTCCCTGTCCATCACCAGCTCCCGGAGTTCACTCAGACTCACGTCCATCGAGTCAGTGATGCCATCCAGCCATCTCATCCTCTGTCGTCCCCTTCTCCTCTTGCCCCCAATCCCTCCCAGCATCAGAGTCTTCTCCAATGAGTCAACTCTTCGCATGAGGTGGCCAAAATACTGGAGTTTCAGCTTCAGCATCAGTCCTTCCAAAGAAATCCCAGGGCTGATCTCCTTCAGAATGGACTGGTTGGATCTCCTTGCAGTCCAAGGGACTCTCAAGAGTCTTCTCCAACCACAGTTCAAAAGCATCAAATCTTTGGCGCTCAACCTTCTTCACAGTCCAACTCTCACATCCATACATGACCACAGGAAAAACCATAGCCTTGACTAGATGGACTTTGTTGGCAAAGTAAAGTCTCTGCTTTTGAATATGCTATCTAGGTTGGTCATAACTTTCCTTCCAAGGAGTAAGCATCTTTTAATTTCGTGGCTGCAGTCACCATCTGCAGTGATTTTGGAGCCCAGAAAAATAAAGTTTGACACTGTTTCCACTGTTTGCCCATCTATTTCCCATGAAGTGATGGACCGGATGCCATGATCTTCGTTTTCTGAATGTTGAGCTTTAAGCCAACCTTTTCACTCTCCTCTTTCACTTTCAAGAGGCTTTTTAGTTCCTCTTCACTTTCTGCCATAAGGGTGGTATCATCTGCATATCTGAGGTTATTGATATTTCTCCCAGCAATCTTGATTCCAGCTTGTGTTTCTTCCAGTCCAGCGTTTATCATGATGTACTCTGCATATAAGTTAAATAAACAGGGTGACAATATACAGCCTTGACGTACTCCTTTTCCTATTTGGAACCAGTCTGTTGTTCCATGACCAGTTCTAACTGTTGCTTCCTGACCTGCATACAGATTTCTCAAGAGGCAGATCAGGTGGTCTGGTATTCCCATCTCTTTCAGAATTTTCCACAGTTTATTGTGATCCACACAGTCAAAGGCTTTGGCATACTCAATAAAGCAGAAATAGATGTTTTTCTAGAACTCTCTTGCTTTTTCCATGATCCAGCAGATGTTGGCAATTTGGTATCTGGTTCCTCTGCCTTTTCTAAAACCAGCTTGAACATCAGCCTATGTACACACAAAGACTTGCACATGAATGTCCACAGCAGCGTTATTCATAATAGCCAAAAAGTGGAAACAACCCAAATATCCATCAACTGATGGGTGAATAAACCAGATATGATATCATACAATACAAGATTCTTCAACCATAGCAAGTAATGAAGTGCTGACACAAGCTAAAACATGCATAAACTTTGAAAACATTATGCTCAGAGAAAGAAGCCAGTCAAAAGAGAGCCCCTATTGTATGATGCCATTTACATGAAATGTCCAGAATAAGCAGATCCATAGAAACAGAAAGTGGATTAGTGGTTGCCAGGGAGAAGGGGACACGGTGAGTGACTGCTAGAGGGTATGGGGTTTATTTGGGGGAAGATAAAAATGTTCTAAATTAGACAGTAGTAAATAAACTGAAACTCACTTTCTTCACAACTTGGTGAATAAACTGAAAACCACTGATGTGCACACTTTAAAAAAGGTGAATTTTATGGCATGTGAATCATATCTCCATAAAGTTATTTAATTTTTTTTTAAAGAAAGAGAACTTCCCACACAGAGCTGTTATGAAAATGAAAGAAGCCCTCCATCGTCGATAACCAGAAGGGTCCCCAGTCCTGGTATGTGGCCAGCATGTGGGAGACCTGGCAACGATCTCAAAGCACAAGGACCCTAGTTTTTCAGAAGGCTGCGCCACCCCAAATTCAGGGAGACGCAGAGACAGGAGGGGGTTCATTAGTATAGATCTGCTTGGACTCCAAACAGGACAAACACACCCTTCTGACGTGACTTTTCTCTCAGTTTCTAAACAAACCAGGTCAAAATGATAAGCCCCAAACCATAATCTTTCCCGTCCCCAGTGAAAGGAAAAATGGGCTGGCTTCCGGCCCAAAAGCCGCCTCCCAGGAGAGAAGACGGGATGCTCTGAGCACTGGTGAGGGGACTAGGGGCTCCCTCTCGGCCGCACCCCGCGCCCTCCCCCGCCCCGTGAGCTTCTGACAGCAGCGGGGCTCCCCCTTCCCCCAGCTCTCCGTTCAGTACTTTTTCCTCAAAGATGCCCTCGAGCCCCGAGGCCAGGGCAGCTTCTGCGGGGAACGGGAGGGCGTGTGTGAGGAAACACCCGCCAAAGCTGTGGATCCCACGAGGGCGGAGAGGGGCGAAGCCTTCCGAGAGTTAGTCAGACCCTTCACCTCACAAATGGGGAAGCTGAGGTCGTAATGTTTCTGAAGGCCCCGCAGAGCAAGTTAGCGACGGACCGGGAGTGGGCCGGTGGGACACTCCCAGCACAGGGGAGAACTTCACTCTCCCCTGACTCTCCAGAGGAGACTGAGGCGCTCACCTGACTGGGAAGCCCCTGAGTCTGACTCAAATTCAGACCCGCCGGGAACCACAGAATGTCAGGCCTGCTGAAGAGCTTCTTTCTCCCCAAAACTCGGAAACCGCCCCTCCCACCCCGGCGCCCCGTGTCCCTTACCTGAGCTCTGGAGGCAGGTGCGCGCTGGAGGCGAGGTGACCGTGGACTGCGGGTGCCGGGGGAGGGGCTGGGGAGGACGGCGGAGAGGTGACCCCGCCCCCTTCGGGAGGGGGCGGGGCCTGACGCTGAGCTGGGGGCCCCAGGTTCATAAGCTCACCGGCGTGGCATTCCTTCCGGTCTGCCCCAGGCCTTCCTGTCTGACCTGACTCTTACCCTAGTATGCCAGGAGGGCAGGCGGTGGGGGCCACCCCCAGACCCCTGGCTCCTCCCCCCGGGGCCATGGCCATGCTGTCTAACTTCAGGGCCTGTTGCACCACTCTGGCTATGTCAAGCTTCGTCCTAGGGCCGCCTCCTCCCTGCCTTGGGTGAGGCTGACTCAGGGCACAGCCATGTGGGCCAACCTGATGCTCCCCCAAGGACGGAGGTTAGACCGGCAGCAGAAGAGGAGGCCCTAGGCTCAGTGTTGCCTTGAGAGACTCCTGTGAGTGGGGCTGACAATGCCCTCCGGTGGTGAGGAAACTAGGCAAAGGCTAGAATATCTACTGATTTGTGGATCCCAAATGGGTGGGGGGTGGGGACAGACCTCTCAAAGTTGAGGCCAGAATTAACCCTAGCTCAGCTTGCCTCCGGAGAAGGCAATGGCACCCTACTCCAGTACTCTTGCCTGGAAAATCCCATGGACGGAGGAGCCTGGTGGGCTGCAGTCCATGGGGTCGCAAAGAGTCGGACACGACTGAGCGACTTCACTTTCACTTTTCACTTTCATGCATTGGAGAAGGAAATGGCACCCCACTCCAGTGTTCTTGCCTGGAGAATCCCAGGGACAGAGGAGCCTGGTGGGCTGCCGTCTATGGGGTTGCACAGAGTCGGACATGACTGAAGCGACTTAGCAGCAGTAGTAGCAGCACTTGCCTCTCTCACTCACCTCTTAAACACTCTGGGAGAAGGACAGTAAACAAGTCCTACCCTGCCCTGGGTAGCACCCTGAGGGAGACAGGCCATGACTATCTCTATGAAGGCAAGGCCCAGGCAGCTGGGGGTTCCCAGGAAGGCTTCCTGGAAGAGGAATCATCTAAGCTCAGGAGTCATCCTTGGAATCATCCTTGACTCTTTGCTCTCTCATACTCTGGTTCTGAAACTTCTCTGGAAAATCCTGTTGGCCCTCCCTTCAACATATTCTGAATCTAGCCTCTTCATGCCATCTCCTTGCAACCACCCTGGTATCCACTAGTCTCTGCTCCTGTCCACCAGCCACTATCTGTTCTCATCAGGGCAGCCAGAGGGATCTAGTTAAAACCAAGTCAGCTCATGTCCCCCCTCTGCTCAGCACCCTCCCAGGATGCCCCCCTTACTAACTTCTGTTCTTACACAGCCCTGGACTATGTGCTGCCCACTCCTTGCCCTCTCTGACATTAATTCCTATGACGTCCTCTCTCACTCTGCCCCAGCCACCCAGGAATGTGCCCCAAACACTCCAGTTAGGCCCTCCCTCCTCAGGGCCTTTGCCCTGGCTGTTCCCTCTGCCTAGAGTGTTTTTCCCAGACAGCCACCTTGCTCCTTCCCTCACTTTTTCAGGTCTCTCTACCCAAACATCACCATTTCCAAGAAGCCTTCCCTGACCACCCTGTATATAGTAGTAACTACCAG
Source organism: Tragelaphus eurycerus (assembly GCA_935064755.1). Lineage (NCBI taxonomy): Eukaryota > Metazoa > Chordata > Mammalia > Artiodactyla > Bovidae > Tragelaphus > Tragelaphus eurycerus. The sequence goes on along the minus strand of CAKXYN010000001.1, from coordinate 74,661,729 downwards.
CACCACCTTTCTCTTGCATCCTACTTTACTGCTCACCATCAGATATGCTATTTTCTTGTTATGTATACTTCCTTCTTATGTGTTTGTTAGTTTCAAGATCTGGAACACTGTCAAACACATAGTAGGCGCTTGATAAATTTTGTTGAATGAGAGTGACCTGAAAGGGTAGCCCAAGATGCATTCCAAGGGTGCAAAGGGTTAGAGGTAAGAGGCACTATTGTGTTGAGGACCTGCAAATGAATTCACTAAAGTGGGAGAGTGGGGGGCTTGGGGGCTAGAGGAGGAGAGAAGGGAAAGAGAGAGAGGACTTGGAAGCCACATCAAGGAGATTAGGCATTATCCTGAGGGTGATGGGGATACATATCCAAATCTTACGTTTCAGACCAATGATTTTGCTGCCGTATTGTGGACTGGGGGGCAAAACATGAGGGGCAGGATCCTGGTAAGCCGTGCAGTGGCAGGGTAGAGAGGACTAGGGACAGGGGCACTGTACTGTGCAAAACAGTGGCCACCAGCCATGTGTGGTTTTGAAGCCTTTGAAATGAACTGGGCAGAGTTGAGATGTACTGTAAGTGTAAAATATATAGTATAATTATATATTAATTATTAATATTATATTAATTATTTGTATAAATTATATTATATAATAATATATACTCATATAACATATATTGTATAATTTATATACATATATTTATATATTATAGTATATTGATATATTATCAATATATTATATTGATTGATATATCGACCAGGAATCTAACCCGGGTCTCCCGCATTTCAGGCAGACGCTTTACCGTCTGAGCCACCAGGGAAGCCCATGCATATTATAGAGATATATATTGTTATATATTATATAAATATTATATACTATATAAATAATAATATATAATATATCTATTGTAACATATAATACCTATATAGATTTTATCTATATATATAATATAGAATATCTATATAGATAATATATATTATATATATCACATATATATCATCAGATCAGATCAGAGATCACATCAGTCGCTCAGTCGTGTCCGACTCTTTGGGACCCCATGAACTGCAGCACGCCAGGCCTCCCTGTCCATCACCAGCTCCCGGAGGTCACCCAGACTCGCATCCATCGAGTCAGTGATGCCATCCAGCCATCTCATCCTCTGTCATCCCCTTCTCCTCCTGCCCTCAATCCCTCCCAGCATCAGAGTCTTCTCCAATGAGTCAGCTCTTCGCATGAGGTGGCCAAAATACTGGAGTTTCAGCTTTAGCATCATTCCTTCCAAAGAAATTTCAGGATTGATCTCCTTCAGAATGGACCAGTTGGATCTTCTTGCAGTCCAAGGGACTCTCAAGAGTCTTCTCCAACACCACAGTTCAAAAGCATCAATTCTTCGGCGCTCAGCCTTCTTCACAGTCCAGCTCTCACATCCATACATGACCACAGGAAAGACCATAGCCTTGACTAGGCGAACCTTTGTTGGCAAAGTAATGTCTCTGCTTTTGAATATGCTATCTAGGTTGGTCATAACTTTCCTTCCAAGGAGTAAGCGTCTTTTAATTTCATGGCTGCAGTCACCATCTGCAGTGATTTTGGAGCCCAGAAAAACAAAGTCTGACACTGTTTCCACTGTTTCCCCATCTATTTCCCATGTAGTGATGGGACCAGATGCCATGATCTTCGTTTTCTGAATGTTGAGCTTTAAGCCAACCTTTTCACTTTCCACTTTCACCTTCATCAAGAGGCTTTTTAGCCCCTCTTCACTTTCTGCCATAAGAGTGGTGTCATCTGCATATCTGAGGTTATTGATATTTCTCCCGGCAATCTTGATTCCAACTTGTGTTTCTTCCAGTCCAGCATTTCTCATGATGTAGTCTGCATATAAGTTAAATAAACATGGTGACAATATACAGCCTTGACGTACTCCTTTTCCTATTTGGAACCAGTCTGTTGTTCCATGACCAGTTCTAACTGTTGCTTCCTGACCTGCATACAGATTTCTCAAGAGGCAGATCAGGTGGTCTGGTATTCCCATCTCTTTCAGAATTTTCCATAGTTTATTGTGATCCACACAGTCAAAGGCTTTGGCATAGTCAATAAAGCAGAAATAGATGTTTTTCTGGAACTCTCTTGCTTTTTCCATGATCCAGCGGATGTTGGCAATTTGATATAATACATAATATATATGATATATATCATATATTATAGCATATATATACATATATATTATTTCATATATATGTTATATATGTATGAAATATATATCACAAATATGATATATAATAATATACCTATATAGATACTATATATTTATCATATACAATGTATGATATATAATATATATAATACACAATATCTATATAGATAATATACATCTATCACATATAATATGATATATATGATATATGATATATATGATAGATGTATATTATCTATATAGATATTGTGTGTTATATATATTATATATATCATGTATAGATATATAATATATAAATATATAATAAATTATATATATTATAAATGTACATTATAATTATTTATTATGATAAATATATATCATATTATATATCATATATACTATATACTATATATATTATGTATCACATATACATTGTACTGTATATAATATATATTATAATAATATATTATAATATACATATATTTATACATTATATTTTATAATATATTATATATTATATAATATATTGTATTATATATTATATAATATATTCTTTGTATATATAAATATATATATCCATATATCACATATAGTGAATACATATGTGTGTGTGTGTCTTTGTTTCTAGTTTTTTGGCTATGAAGCTTGTGGGATCTTAGTTCCCCAACCAGGGATAAAACCCAGGCCCTGAGCCATGAGAGCCCAGAGTCCTAATCACTGGACCACCAGGGAATTCCCTCACAATATATTGCTATTGGACACTGTTGATTTAGAGGGGAGAACTGAGAGGGCTTGGTGGCTCTGGACTGTGCAGGTGAGGGAGAACTTTGGTCTAATTGCTCTCCTTTCCCCTCTAATTGCTCCTTTCTGATGAGACCATGCAGTCCAGTGGCAGAGAGAATTGGCCAGGAGAGAGCCAAGAGGGTTAGTTTCATCTCAACACAAGGACACACACAAGTCATATCTTCACAGTAAAAACTATCTAGAAATGAAATAGGTTGACAGAATAGGCAATGAGATCTCCGTCCCTGGAAAATAAACTTGAGAACCACCATTAAGCAAGGGGAAGGAAGTTGAACTAATCAGTTGTCCTCAAAATGTGGTCCCTGGACCAACAATATCAGCATCACCTGTAACCTTTTTAGAAAAGCAAACTCTTGAGTCCCATCCTAGTCCTAATGAATCAGAGACTCTGGAGGTGGGAACTGCAGCTTGTGTTTTAGCCACCTCCAACATGCCAGGTGAGTCTTGTGCTTGCTCACATTGAAGAACCCAATGGACTACATTATACTTCCTACCACTGAAAGGTGTCAGCGATTGGCACGTAGTAATGCTTATAAGCAGGGAAGGCAATGGCACCCCACCCCAGTACTTTTGCCTGGAAAATCCCATGGACGGAGGAGCCTGGTAGGCTTTAGTCCATGGGGTCGCTAAGAGTCGGACACGACTGAGCGACTTCACTTTGACTTTTCACTTTCATGCATTGGAGAAGGAAATGGCAACCCACTCCATTATTCTTGCCTGGAGAATCCCAGGGACAAGGGAGCCTGGTGAGCTTCCGTCTATGGGGTCGCGCAGAGTCGGACACGACTGAAGTGACTTAGCAGCAGCAGCAGCAGCAATGCTTATAAGACCCAGTCAATACCTCATGTTTACTATCTTCTAGTTCCAGGTGGTTCAGTGGTAAAGAAACTACCTGCCAAGCAGAAGACGCAGGTTCGATCCCTGGGTGGGGAAGATCCCCTGGAGAGGGAAGTGGCAACCTGCAGTATTCTTGCCTGGGAAATTCCACGGACAGAGGAGCCTGTCAGGCCACAGTCAATGGGGTTGAAAAAAACGAAGAGAGTCACATCCCATCCCTGACGATGGAGTGACTACACAGTACAGAGCAGTCCCAGGTAAGGGTACTTCCCCTCTCTGAGCAAATAAGAGTTGACCTCTGGAAGGATGGAGGGAGGACCTCCAGGCATTTCCTACCTCTCTGCCGTGGGCGGATCTCCAGGGCCACGACAGAGCTGCCAGAGGCATGAGGGAGTCCAACTTAGCTCCATCCTGAGGTGACCTCACTGCTGTGTGTATGTCGGGGGAGTGATTCATGGGACAACCTCCCACCATCCTGTGGGCACAGCTGACAGCCCTGGGGAGCTAGCTCAGCAGCTGAGCATGGCATCCGGCTTCCCTGCATTCCAGAACTGACAGCCGGGGTGGGGGGCCCCCTGACTCAGCAGGCATGTGAACTCTGCAGACAGCAGTTACATAGCTTGACAGCTTGGCCTCAGTCTCCACATCCGTCACAACTGGGGAGACGGCTGTCCCAACCCGTGGTGAGATTATTTGTATGAAGTGTTCGGGGCAGTGCCTAGATGTAGTCAGCCCTTCCTAGGCCTTGACACACTTGTAATGAAGCTCTGGGATCCCTCAGGCGGATGGGAACTCCCCAGAGACTTCCTGGGTTTGGTCTGAGAGTGATGCGCTGTGGGTGTAGGGGGCCGGAGAACGTGCCCCTACTATGAACACCCTGGACCCTGGTTCTTTTTTAAATTGTCATTAATTATTAATTAACTTGTGCTGGATCTTTGTTGCCACACGGCTTTTTCTCTAGCTGTGGTGTGCAGGCTTCTCGCTGCGGGTGGCTTCCCCTTGTTTCAGAGCACAGGCTCGGTAGTTGTGACGCACGGGCTTGCTGGCTGTGCGGCATGTGGGATCTTCTCAGATCAGGGATTGAACCCGTGTCTCCTGCGTCAGCAGATGGATTGTTAACCACTGAGCCTCCAGGGGAGCCCAAGCCCAGTTCTTGATGTGAGTTTCTACTTACTCACCAAATGGATGCTCTGACGGCAAGGCCTGTCTTAATCATTTTCAAAGATTTCTTAAATGAATGCTCTAAACAGGAACTTTCGCCCCATTTCATGGATGAGAAAAGTGAGAACCAGAGGAGTACAGCACTGCTCAGGGTGACATAACAGATATAGTTAAGTCGGGACTTGAACCCACGTTTCCCCAACTCCAAAGACAGGACTTTTTCCACTGCTCCATGGAGAAACTCTAACCTAACCTAGCTTAGAAGCTCCTGTATGTGTCATTTAAATCTACTTTTGAAGAGGTAGCCTCTGGCCTTTGCAATTCCATATTCTTTAAGAAACAATGGGTATATCTGATGCAATCTGAGATAGAGTTGAAAACAGTTCTACATCTAGATTAAGCCTGACTCACCCTGGGCCTCCAGGCCTCAGTTGTTTCAACTATAGAATGGACCTATGGAAAACCTCTGCAGCTGAAGGCAAAAGTTGGACCTGGTCATCTTGAGAGCCCTCTGACTCTCAGACACCAGTGTCTCAATGCCCCTCTAAAGAACAAAGACAAGAGCTAAATTTTTTTTTTTTTTTCAAAAAGGGAGTGGGTGGACTTCCCTGGTGGCTCAGTGGTAAAGAATCTGCCTGCCAGTGCAGGGGAAACGGATACCTGGTCCAGGAAGATTCCACATGCCATGGAGTAACTAAGCCTGTGCTCCACAAGAGAGTAGCCCCCACTCCCCGCAACTAGAGAAAGCCCTCACAGAGCGCTGAAGATGCAGCACAGCCAAAAAATAAATAAATAAATAAAACAGTGTGTACTTGTCAAACAAATTTAAAGAGTGGGGGGTGAGTGGTGAAAAAGTCCACCCTAGATGGCTTGTAATATTTTTTTTATTTTAAGCAGAAAGATCCTCTTGACAAGTAAAATTTAAGCCATTCTACCAGATCAGAGTGGACTTCATTTTAGCTGAAGTGGGGGTCCTGGGGCTATCGATGGGAGCACCTGCTCAGCATCACCTTGCAGGGCTATCTTGAGGACCTACTGTGAGCTACTTTGTGTCTAGCACACAGCTGGAGCTTTTGAGAAGGGGCAGGATGCATTTCCTGTGTCTGTGCCCCATACAGGTCATCCAGAAAGCAAAACCTATGAAGTGCCGCAGTTGTAGACATCGGAGCCCAGTGAATTTTGTGAACACTCTTCTAACAAACAAATTGCCAACAGACATCTTTAACACAATCTGGGAAACTTGAATATGGACTAAATAGTAGATTATTTAAAGGTTAGTGTTATTTTTGTGAGGTATGATATTGGCACAGCAGCTATGTAAAAATGTCATGCGTTGGCATGGCAGGCTGAAGCAATTCCTGGTGACAGGACATTAGGTCTGGGATTTGCTTGCTTAAAAGCACTCCAGCTTTGGGGAAAATGTATGAGGGGGAGACAGAAAGGACAACCAACCAATGTGAAGAACAGCAGAAGCTAGAGGATTCATACGCGGGAGTTTATTACATCAATATTACTCTTTCTACTTCCGTGTACATTAGGACGTTTCCATAAAAGCAGTCTTTGAGCATGCAATGTTACTGAACTCACCTGGAGAAAGGCGGTCTCGTCCTACCCTAGTGTCCGAACTGTGGCTTCTATTGCTTTATCTGAAGCCTGTATTTAAGCTACTGGGTATCAGGAGACTCCCCTCTGGAACTGCTGCTGCAAAATTTCCAGCTGTGAATTGTGTCAGCCTTGGTCATCCTGTCCCATACTTGCTGTTGGGTTTGCAAGTATAGTTCTGTGCTTGAGGAGGTAGTCATAAAGTTCTTTTAATAAATGTGCAAGTCGTTAACGTTTATGATGAATAAAAAGAACAGAAAGAAGAGAAGAGGGAGGGAGAAAGGAGTCGGGGAGGAAGGAAATAGGGAGGGAGGGAAATTTTAAAAACAGCTTTTGAGATCATCTTCCGATCCAAGACCAAAATGTTTGGAACAGTCTCACCCATGCTGAAGGACACAGTGCCTTCAGCCTGGGAATTCTCCTAAGAGCTCTGGGCAGTGACACTCCTGTGAGCAGTGTCTAACTGGGCTCAAGCCCAGGTAGATGTCACAGGACACACCTGTCCTGCAAGTATGAGGAGCGGATGCAGAGCACCCTATGATGGAGCCTAGACTATGAGGATACAAGCATGCGTGTCTGGAACACTGGCCCTGTTCTCTGCCTGGAGGATGTATCTGCTCCTCAAGGTTGGGCTAACAGTTCCCATCTCTCTCCTCTGTTCCCACAGTCCTTCCCTCCACCATCCGACTCAGTGTGCGTCTCCTCTACAAGCTGTAACAATAATAAAAACAACTAATAGCTACAGTTCACTGCAGGTTTGCTGTGTGCTCGGCATTCAGCCAAGAGCTTTTCCTTCTTGTGTGGGTGCTATTATTTCCGTCTTATAGATGTGGAAACTGAAGCTCAGAGGGGCTGAGCCACTTGCCCGAGGTCACACAGCTAGAGGCGACTCAAATTCAACTCTGTCTTCTCACAAAAGTAGTTGTTCTTCACCACATCTCTCTTAGTTTCCCTCCATATCCCCCCTGTGTTTAGCAAACAGCCCAGGTCTTTGGTAAAGACTGATAGGAAAACTCAGGGCTTCCCAGGTGGAGATAGGGGTAAAGAACTCATCTGCCAGTGCAGGAGATGTAAGAGGCGCGGGTTGGATCCCCGGGGTTGGGAAGATCCCCTGGAGGAGGGCATGGGAACCCACTCCAGTATTCCTGCCTGGAGAATCCCATGGACAGAGGAGCATGGAGGGCTACAGTCCATGGGGTGGCAAAGAGTTGGACACAACTGAAATGACTGAGTACGCACAGACGAACGTTCACTGTTTGGCTCCTTGGCTCCCCCTACAGAGCTGGAGCTGCCCCAGCAAGCTGCCCGCCTAGTTCACTTCCCAAAAGATGACAGAACAAAAGATACGACGGAACAAGAGTTTAACTTTGTTTGCTTCAAGCCCAGACATTTTTCTCCATCCCGGAAAGAAGTGGTTTAATATTATAAACAGCCATAAAGTGATTTAGTATTATAAATAGCCTGTGATCGTTGCTGTTTAGTTGCTAAGTCATGTTCAACTCTTTGCGGCCCCACGGACTGTAGCCCTTCAGGCTCTTCTATCCATGGGATTTCCCAGGCAGGAATACTGGAGTGGGTTGCCATTTCCTTCTCCAGGGGATCTTTCCGACCTAGGGATTGAACCCGCATCTCTTGTGTCTCCTGGATTGGCAGGCAGGTTCTTTACCATTTAGCCACCAGGGAAGCCCCACATGTGACTGGTGGCCATCATATGGGACAGTGCAGATACAGAAAATTTCCAGCATTGCAGAATTCTGTTGGACGGTGCTGCTCTGGAGCCCAGAAGCCCATAATAACAGGTACCCAAGAAGTGTGTTATAAAATAAAGATTTCCTTTATCCCCTTCTTACAAGGGTGAGGCGAACATAGCTCAGAGAGGTTGTGTCATTATCCCAAGGTGTCACAGTCAGGAAGCAACTTCGTGGGGATTTGAACCCAGGGTTGTCTTGCACACACGACTCCCTTTTCTAAGAGCCAGTAGCCTCCTGGCTGTTTAGAGAATTGCTTTAAAAAAAATACAATTGATTATATCTATATATATGTGTTTCCACTGTTTCCCCATCTATTTCCCATGCTTACTCCTTGGAAGGAAAGTTATGACCAACCTAGATAGCATATTCAAAAGCAGAGACATTACTTTACCAACAAAGGTTCGCCTAGTCAAGGCTATGGTCTTTCCTGTGGTCATGTATGGATGTGAGAGCTGGACTGTGAAGAAGGCTGAGCACCGAAGAATTGATGCTTTTGAACTGTGGTGTTGGAGAAGACTCTTGAGAGTCCCTTGGACTGCAAGAAGATCCAACCGGTCCATTCTGAAGGAGATCAATCCTGGAATTTCTTTAGAAGGAATGATGCTAAAGCTGAAACTCCAGTATTTTGGCCACCTCATGCGAAGAGTTGACTCATTGGAGAAGACTCTGATGCTGGGAGGGATTGAGGGCAGGAGGAGAAGGGGACGACAGAGGATGAGATGGCTGGATGGCATCACTGACTCGATGGATGCGAGTCTGAGTGACCTCCGGGAGCTGGTGATGGACAGGGAGGCCTGGCGTGCTGCAGTTCATGGGGTCGCAAAGAGTCGGACACGACTGAGCGACTGATCTGATCTGATTATTTATTTAGCTTGGGGGCTTCACATTGCAGTGGCTTCTCTTGCTGCAGGGCACTGCTCGAGAGTAGTTTTCCCACAGAGGCTTAGTTGCTCTGAGGAATGTCGGATCTTCCCTGATCAGGGATGGACCTCGCGTCCCCTGCGCTGGCAGGCAGATTCTTAGCCACTGGACCACCAGGGGAGCCCTGGAGAAGTTTTGCTGCTCTACCTGTTTTCCTATAGCTCCTGCCACCCTGAACTTGCACCTACCTGCAGAGAAACTGTGCCACTTCATTTAAGAATTGTTGCCCAGTCTGGGGTCAGTCCTGATTCCATCCCAGCGTGACTGGCTGTGTGACTTGCAGCAAGCCCCTCTGCCTCTATGGCCTCAGTTGCATTGGGTGTAAGATGAAGAAACCGGCCATGAAGTCCCGAGGGTTGAGTGAGGCAGGCAGCAGGCCTGGGCCGACAGGGTACTCTCTTCATATCCTCTCTGGCTTTGGGGTGGGCCGCATGGGAAGTGCGCTGATTGGCTTGACCGACAATAGCAGCTCCTGTTTCTGCAATGCCTGCAGATGAGAAAGCTGAGGCTTAGAGAGGCCAAGTAACTTGGCCAAGGCCTCAGAGGAGCAGAACTGACCGAGGTGGGGGCTCCCACGTAAGACTCTCTGGTCACCGTGACTGTGTCTCGCTAGCAGGATCCAGGGTACCACGGGGAATTGTAGGGAGGAGCTGTCAGCTGAGAGGTTGTGAGCTCCCCGTCCGCGGGAGTGTGCAAGCCGGGGATGGGCCCTCGTTTGCGACAAGGACGCGGGGAGGGATCCGCGAGCCCCTCGGCGGGCCCCTCCCGCCTCCCGCCTCCCGCAGCGGCGGCCGCGGCCGAGGCGAGCGCGGCGCCGGCAGGCGGGGCGGGGCGGGGGCGGCTATTTCTGTCCGCTGAGCGCAGCCCGCGCGCGGCGGGGGAAGGGGCCCGCGCCGCCATATTCCCTCCCGCCGGCGGCCCCGCGGCGCAGCCACGATGAGCACCGCCGCCTTCCACATCTCCAGCCTCCTGGAGAAGATGACGTCCAGCGACAAGGACTTCAGGTGCGCCCGCGGCCGGGCCCCGCGCCGGGCTGCCCCGCCCTGAACCCCCGGCCTTCCCCTCTTGGAGCTCCGATCCTTGCCCCCCGGGACCCTGCAGCCCCCGCCTCGCATCCCTCCTGGAGCTCCACCCCGCCCCCCCAGACGCCCCCTCCCCGCCTCTGCGCCCCGCGCCGGAGCTCGGGGTTTGCGGGGGGGCGCCCCTTGTTCGCACATCGCTGCCCGGCCCTCTCCGGGACTCCAGCCCAGCTGCGATTCCCACCGCGCAAACTTCAGCCCCTGCCTCCCGTCCCGCCGCTCGGCCCTCGGCCGCCCCTTTTCTCCACTTCTCCTCTCCTGCGTTTCTGCCCAAGCCCGCATTTCTCCGCGCGTGCCACGGGCCCCGGCCCTCCTCTTCAACCCACGCTGAAGCCCTCGGCCTCTCCTGCTTCCTCTTCTCCGCATTGAAACCCGTTCCCTTCCCGGGACTCCAGGCCCCAGGGCTGACTTTTTAACTGGGACCCTCGGCTCAGCCCCCTCTCAGCGACCTCACCGCAGCCCTCCACCCCCACACTTCAGAGGGGTACCCTTTCCCCTTCCCTCCCCTCGCGGGTTTGCTCCGACCCTGCCTGCGGGAGGGGGCTGGGCTGAGTGGCTTTGCAGACGCAGGTAGGTGATGCTTCGGGGCTTCTACGTTTTTGTGGGCCACTCCCTTTTTCGGTCCAACCCCCTCCTCCTCTGGGGAAACTGAGGCCCAAGGAGGGGGAAAAGGGTTGGCCCATGATCACACAGCCTGTTCTGGACCCTCTGAGCTATAAGAAATTTTCAGAGACGAGATAGCCACGCCCACCCATTGACCTTTTGGTCAGTTACCCCATTTTATAGATGGGGAGAGTGAGGCTCAGAGGCAGAAAGGGCTCAGGTGCCATCGCAGAGTTAGGAAGTGGAGAATCTGCGTCTACATCCAGGTCAGTCTAACACAGAGGATAAGACTTGGGCAAGGCTGTCTGATTCTTGACTGGGGAGGAAACAAACCCTGCCCTCCTGCTCTGACCCCCGCCTTCAGCAACTCATTCCTCCACACACCCCCTTTAGTAGACCCCCCGCTTTAGTAGAGCCCCAGAGCCACAGTCCTGGGTTCAGATCCTGCTTCCAGTCATTTACTGGCAGTGTGATTGCGGACAAGCTGCTTAACCCCTCTGAGCCTCAGAAGGTCTGTGAAATGGGATAATAGCAACCCACCTGGAGGGTGAAGAGTTAGCTATATGTGGGATGCTGGCACCAGGTGAATGCTTAATTTGTTATTGCTGTTTGGTGGCTAAATTGTGTCTGACTCTTTTACCACCCCATGAACTGTAGCCCGCCAGGCTCCTCTGTCCATGGAATTCTCCAGGCAAGAATACTGGAGTGGGTTGCCATTTCCTTCTCCAGGAGATCTTCCCAACCCAGGGGTCGAACCCGTATCTCCTGAATTGGCTGACAGATTCTTTACGCCTGAGCCACCAGGGAAGCCCCAGGGACACTGTTGTGATCCTGGGCAGATCAGAAGGCTGCAGCGTCTCTTTGCTCTGGGCCTTTACCTGGAAGTTCTTTGTCCCTTCATTTCCCTGCTTCACCAGGCTAGCTCCTACTCAGTCATCGCCTCCTTGGGATGCCTCCAGTGCCTGTTTCTCTTGTGTTCTCTTCTGGAGCCTGGGAGACCCAGAGCCCCTGGACCACTGGACTGTAAACTCTGCTTCTGTGTCCCGGAGGCTGTTCTGGGTACACAGCAGGTGCTCAGTGAAGGTTTTCTGTGTCTGGGCTCCCTGTCGTCCAGTATAATCTCAGTCAGCCCTCCCGTCTGCCTGCATGGTCGTGATTGTTCTTCCTGGTCTCCAGAGGCTTGGAGAGGTGAAGTGACTTGCTCAAGGTCACACAGCCGGCCAGTGGCTGAGGGGATGTGCCCCACTGTCTAGGGCCTTGGGGCCAGGCTCCAGGAGAGGGGACCGGCCTTGCCAACTGGAGCCTGAGAAGCCCGCCCAGTCTGCTCTGCCAGCGGTCCTGAGAACACTTAAAACCACCCCCAAGCATATGAGGATGGTGTCTATTTTTACAGTCCAAATACCAGGGGGGCTGGGTCCTGCTTGACCAGCTGTCCAGGCACCCATGTGGCCCAGTGTTTCAGCTGAGTCGCCTCTAGGGTTTCTCTGGAATGAAACTGAGACTGTGTCCTCTGGCTCCTGGAGGCAGGTGGTGACTGCAAGTGGGGGTCCGGGGCAGGTGGAGGGAATCTTCCATCCCCGTAGTTCCCAGTCCCCACTCTGTGAGCAGGGGGCTGTTCTGTTCCCACTCAGACTCCAGCAGTGAAATGAGTAAACTTAGGGGTCTTGCAGGAATTCCTGCATCATTGGTTTTGAATATTTCTTTGTTGATTTGGCTATGCCAGGTCTCACTCTGTGGGAGCACACAGAATCTTTGATCTGTAGTTGCAGCATGTGGGATCTAGTTCCCCGCCAGGGATGGAACCGGGGCCCCCTGCAGTGGAAGCACAGTCTTAGCCACTGGACCACCAGGGAAGTCCCTGCTCCATCATTTCTTGAAAACACACAGTAGTATTGGTTGAGGAGCCAGGAGAGCTGAGTGGCGGGCTGATTCTTTTCCCAACTTTCTGGGTGACAGTGAGCGGTTCTTGCAACCTCTCTGAGCCTAGTTTCCTTGCCTGCCTCATGCTAAGAGCTGGTTGTCCCATTACAACATCCCCAGGATGTTATGAAGTGGGGCAAAGAAAAGTCTCATTTTTGTAAAAGGAAAAATTGAGGCTGAGAGAGGAGCCAGCTGGTCAAGGTCTCCTGGGTGGTAAATGACATGACCAGTATATTTACTTCAGTGCCCAAGCTCCTATCTACCAAGTTATACCCTTTCCTCTTTACCCTTCTTACCACCACCGTACACATATACACATATATTAATATATGTCTGAGAGCTGAGTATTTGCAGGAACTTGACAGTGTCTGAAATGCTGGAGTATGTTTCAGAGGAATGGGTTTCAGCGTTTGGATTTCCACACAGCTCTCTGGCTCTGAGCTCTGTTAGGGGCTGACTCTAACCCTCCTCCCCCTCCTTCCCTCACCCTGCCCCCTCAGGGCCTCTTTGGGCTAGTTGTTTGCTGTGCCTGGAGACTCAGAGATGAACTGACAGGCCTCTATGAGTTCATGTTAAATGGAGGAGACACTGGTAACCAAGCTTGGTAGTGCAGTGTGAGAGGTGCTATAATGGAGGGGTGCAGGGTATCTGAGAGGTTCCTGTCCAGGGAGACCAAGTGTGCTTAGAGACTGTGGGTGGAGGATAGGGCAGGATGGTGAGAGGAGTCTTCCCCAAGACTGGGACATTTGAGTTGGGCCCTTGGCAGATGAATAGGAGTTCGGTAAGTGGAAAAGAAAGGGGCAAGAGGCCCATCTTGGGCAAAGGAGCACATCCCTTGGGTTACCAGGCTGAGCTGGGTCTCTACAAATTGCAGCAGAAACTCAGATTCAGGGTCCTTCCTGCCTTCTCTGAACATCCCTTTAGCTGGACAGACTTAGGAGTGCCTGTGGCTACCCCAGGCCTTGTTGCTGTTGTTTAATCGTGTCCGACTCTTGGTGACCCCACAGACTGTAGCCCACCAGCCTCCTCTGTTCATGGGGTTTCCCAGGTGAGAATACTGGAGTGAGTTGCCATTTCTTCCTCCAGAGGATCTTCCCAACCCAGGAATCGAACCTGCGTCTCCTGCATTGGGAGGCAGATTCTTGACCACTGAGCCACCTGGGGAGCCCATACCCTCAGCCGTGTCCTGGCTCAGATCCAAACCTCTTCCTTCATCTGACCTTGGCTGCTGCTTCTGCAGCAGGCAGGCCCAGAGGTGGGCATTGTCAATCCTGCCACCCTCTCCCTGCCTCCAGCCTAACCTCCTTCCTTCTCTCAGCAGCTTGAGGGTTATCCCAGCTGTTAAAGATAAACAGCCGTGACACTGACAAGTGCCCTCCTGCCTGAGGGGCCCTGGGGCCCACTGTGACATCCAGCAGCAGGTCTGAGCCTGCAAAGATGAGGCTGGAATCCTACTGTGACCAATTTTGCCCTAGGAGCCTTGGCTTGGCAGGTTGTGAGGTGCAGGGTTGGGGGAGGTTCTTGGTTTACTTGCTGCTGCTGCTAAGTCGCTTCAGTCGTGTCCGACTCTGTGTGACCCCATAGACAGCAGCCCACCGGGCTCCCCTGTCCCTGGGATTCTCCAGGCAAGAACACTGGAGTGGGTTGCCATTTCCTTCTCCAGTGCATGAAAGTGAAAAGTGAAAGTGAAGTCAGTCGTGTCTGACTCTTAGTGACCCCATGGACTGCAGCCTACCAGTCTCCTCCGTCCATGGGATTTTCTAGGCAGGAGTACTGGAGTGGGGTGCCATTGCCTTCTCCGACTTGCTAAAGCTAGAAAACCAGGCTGGTGGAGGATCAAAAGCCTGACTCTTTTTCTGGGGCCACCCACTATCTGATCTGGCCTTCACTGCATCTCACCTTGCTGCTGTCAAGTGCCTGCAAGAACCAGTAAGCAGGTGCAGTGGGCCTGGGGAGATCCTGCAAGCCTGGAGAGTGTGTGTCCACCTCCAGAGGGCAGCTGTCACTGCCTTGAGCCAGGTGCTGTCACCGGAAACTATTGTTCAGTCGCTCAGCCATGTCCTATTCTTTGCCACCCCATGCAGCACATCTCTATCTCCCGGAGCTTGCTCAAACTCATGTCCATTGAGTTGGTGATGCCGTCCAACTGTCTCATCCTCTGTTGTCCCCTTCTCCTCCTGCCCTCAGTCTTTCCCAGCATCAGGGTCTTCTCCAATGAGTCAGCTTCTTCACATCAGGTGGTCAGAGTAGTGGAGCTTCAGCTTCAGCATCAGTCTTTCCAATGAATATTCAGGGTTGATTGCCTTTAGGATGGACTGGTTTGATCTCCTTGCTGTCCAAGGGACTCTCAAGAGTCTGCTCTAGCACCACAGTTCAAAAGCATCAGTTCTTTGGTGCTCAGCCTTCTTTACGGTCCAGCTCTCACATCTGTACATGACTAGTGGAAAAACCATAGACTGTAGACCCAGCTGTATTCAGACAAGAGAATCTGAAAGTCAGTACATGCTCACACACAGGACTCCTTGTGATGGCCTAGCCGTGCCCACAGCCCAGATAATCCACCTGTTCTTGACTGCCCCTTTGTATCAAGGTGTGCTCCTGGGGGAACTGTAAGGGTACTGCCCAAGTCACCAGGGCCTGGGGCCTGCTCGGCAATGCCCATCTGCCCTCCCTGCCCAGGTTCATGGCCACCAGTGACCTGATGTCGGAGCTTCAGAAGGACTCCATCCAGCTGGACGAGGACAGTGAGCGCAAGGTGGTGAAGATGCTGCTCCGGCTCCTGGAGGACAAGAATGGGGAGGTGCAGAACCTGGCGGTCAAGTGGTGAGTGTCAGCCCTGCTGGGGGCCGGAGGGTCCCTGCCCTTTTGGGGGTCCAGCTGCTGGGAGAAGACTGGCTGAGAAGTTCTTGGAGCGCCTCCCTGGGTCAGGCAGATCCCCTGCAGAAGGGCATGGCAACCCAGTCCAGTATTCTTGCCTGGAGAATCCCATGGACAGAGGAGCCTGGCGGGCTACAGTCTGTGGGGTTGCAAAGAGTCGCAACTCCTTAGAGCGCCAGTGGAGCTGGACAGTGCCTTGGTCTGGGTTCCCCCAGAAGTACACCCTGCAGCAGGGATTCACGTGTAAATTTATTAGGGAAGAGATCCCAGGAAGCTGGTGGGGCCTTAGGGAAGGAAGAAAAGCAATAAACATGACTTCTTAAGCAGCTTACCGCTGTGGGCAAGTGGTGCTTAACCCTGCTGGGGCGGGGGCTGGTCCCTGGAACACAGCGTAGGACAAGACCTTCAGGGTGGCCCCAGCTGCCAGCTTTCCTTGATTGAGGGCTGCTCCTGGGGTAGGCAGGGGGTTATGCATTCCTTGATATCTCCAGGTAGAGAAAACCCTCAGACACAGATGCAAATGCTGGCAGCTGGAAAGTCAGGCTGGCATGTATAGAAATGGTGGGGGTGAAAGAACACGGGGGTCTTTGCCACTGGCCTCATGAGGTATGGTCCTGAGACCTTTGCTGGTTACCCCCAGAGTTGAAAAAAGCAAGATGGGTTATGTGCAGAACATGTGTGTGTGTGTGTGTGTGTGTGTGCTGGGGTGGGCAGGGGACTGAGGAATAGCAGGGGTCAACAGAGAACTGGGGCACTGTCTCTCAAAGCAGTACTCTGTGGGCTGGGTCCTGGCGTCCTGGGCTGGTAGTGAATTTCAACTTGACCCCAAGAGCAGGGATTTCAGTAAAGAGTCTCACGGGGGAACAAGACATGCTCAGGCTTGTGGTCTGGTCATCCCTCTGACAGTGGAATTGAGATCAGGTGGACTGGTTTCCTACTAGCAAAAGCAGTAACCCCTCTTTATAACACATAATCTGAAATACTCTTTTCTTACCATGAAATGAGATTCATGCGTACTAGAACCTGCCTCTACCCATGATTACAAAACACTTTATATAATGCCCTAAACCGGCACATGAAGAAGAGGAATGCAGTTGATAATAAGATAGTGTGTTTCAGTGCATAAATGCTCAGGCACGTTGATGGTAAATGTGTAATAAAGTTATGGGAAGCCTGCACCAGAGTGTAGGCTTGCTGTCAGCGCTGAGGCAGGAAGCAGGTGGAGATAGGTACGAATGCTGGGAACTCAAATACCAGCACAGTAGCATTGCTTTTAGGAGATTTCTGAAATGGTGACCATCTCCTGGTAAAGTTTCCCAGAACAACAAACTACAATCTTCCTTCAAGTTACTTGATAACTGCAGTTTTTGGAAATTTTAGAGTATATTAAAATGGTACAAAAAAGTATTTTTGTGTTTATATGTGAAATTAAATTACATATAATTACATATAATTTCATTTTGGAAAT
The DNA here is from genome assembly GCA_935064755.1 of Tragelaphus eurycerus. Lineage (NCBI taxonomy): Eukaryota > Metazoa > Chordata > Mammalia > Artiodactyla > Bovidae > Tragelaphus > Tragelaphus eurycerus. The sequence continues at coordinate 74,644,535 of CAKXYN010000001.1, read as the reverse complement.
TATTTCCAAAATAATTTCATTTTCATTTTGGACTCAGATAATTATAGAAAGACTCTTTACCTGTGTGACTGCCCCGTGTGATGTTAGAAACTCCTGCAGGACAAGAAACATGGTTTTGCAATATTGTCTTTCTGTCACACTCGGCCTCCCCTCTCTCCCTTCAATAAGAGCCAGAAGTACCATCTCATTAGCTATGATGAGCATAACTAATAGAAGGCCTGCCAGTAAATTTCCAAAATACCCCTCAGAGCAATATTACCCCTATTGGGAACCAGTGCTATAGGAGGTTGAGTGGGAGGACCCGTGATTTCTTAGATGGAGAAAGAAGTTGAGTTTTGCAAACTGGTGTGCACTGCAGACATGTGAGCCCCTTGTTTAAACTGTGTGCTCCTCACCCAGGGATTCTAATTCAGAAGGGGGGCTGGGGCAGGCATATGAGGCTGTGCACCCAAGAATCTGCATTCTAATGTACACCATCTGGGAACCACTCTTAGGTCAGAGGTCCTCAGCCTTGACTGCCTATTAGAATCACCTGGGAAATTAAAAAAAAAAAAAAAACAAAACTCCCCAGTGTCCAGACCACGCCTGAAACCATTTAACTCAGACACTCTAGGGCTGGTACCTGGGTAATGATTTCTTAAAAGGCCCCAGATGATGGCAGTGCAGACTTAAGGCTGAGAAACAGTGTGTGTCATGCGGTTTTTATTTTTTTAATTGAAAAATAATTTTATTTATCTATTTTTGGCTGTGCTGGATCTCTGCTGCTGTGCACGGGCTTTCTCTAACTGCAGAAAGCAGGGGCTACTCTCCTGTTGCAGTGGACAGGCTTCTCATTGCGGTGGCTTCTCTTACTGTGGAGCACGGGCTCTAAGGCGTGCGGGCTCTGTAGTTCAGCTCCCAGGCTCCAGAGCACAGGTTCAGTGGTGGCAGTGCTCGGGCTTAGTTGCTTCCAGGCATGTGGGATCTTCCCGGATCAGGGATAGAAGCCGTGTTTCCTGCATTTGCTGAGCCACCAGGAAAGCCCTCGTGCAGTTCTTCAACTTTAATGTGCTTTCCCGTCACCTGGTGGTTTTGTTGAAGCACAGATTCTAATCCAGGAGCTCTCAGGTGGGACCTGAGCGCTGCATCTCTGTGTCTTCAGATACAGCTGATGAAGCTGATCTGTGACCACACTTAGAGAAGCAAGCCTCTAAGGCAGAAGTTCTCAAAGTGTGGTCCCTGGACCATCTACCGCAAACTTGCTAGAAATGTCAATTTTCAGGCCCCTACCTAGACCCCTTAAGTCTGAAAATCTGGGGTGGGGTGAAAATCTGGGGTTCATTCTGTTTGAATGAGTCCTTGAATGAGTCCTTTAGGAGATTGTGATACACACGGAAGTTTGAGAACGCTGCTCTGGGGCATTCCTTGGTTTCCAGCTGAGGTTCCTGGGTTGGATGTTTTAGCCATGTGCTGAGATGCATCCAGGAGGAGATGCAGGTTGGGAGGTGTCAGGAATGAGGTCAGTATAGCCAGAGGGTACCTCTCTTTCTGGCAAAATAGGGAGTCCCTTGTTGATCTGAGTCTTTTCCTCAGCACTTGTGGCCCCACAGCCTTGAGGGGACCTAAGGGGTACCCCAACTCGGGCTGAGCCTGGGCTCTTACACTCCCTCCCTCCCTGCTCAGCCTGGGTCCTCTGGTGGGCAAAGTGAAGGAATACCAGGTGGAGACCATCGTGGACGCCCTCTGTGCCAACATGCGGTCAGACAAGGAGCAGCTCCGAGACATCGCTGGCATCGGCCTGAAGACCGTCCTGTCGGAGCTCCCCACTGCGGCCACAGGTACCCAGGTCTCAGGGACCAGGTGCTTCCGTTATTTGTCCTAGTTTATGATTGAAGAAGCAGAGGCTCAGTGGGGTGAAGGGACTTAACCCAGGTCAGCCTGGTAAGTAGCAGAGGATTCAGACTCACGTCTGCTTAACTTCATGGCTGTGTTTCAGAGATGCTCTTAGACTCTACAGTTAACACAGTCTAACTAGTGGCAGCTTGAAGACATGGGGAGTTGCTTTTCTCACTTAACTCGGAAGGGGTCAGCCACTCCATTTTTGCAGCAATTTACCGAGAAGCTCAGTTAGGACAGGGCTAAAGTCTCTCCCCAGGTCTCTTGCCCTTTATAAAAAAAAGCACGTTTCCCCAGAAGACACTGACCTGTATCTCACTGGCCAGAACATGGTCACCTGGCCCCTCCAGGCCACCAGCGGTCTGGGAAAGACTCCTCGTTGGAAGGCAGAGGGCACAGGGGTCAGCTGTGAGGTAGGCCAGCCAGCAGGTCTGCCCTCGGTTCCTCAGCTCCCCAGCTGTCTCCTTTAGTGTGGCTGGACCCTGGGTCACACCTTGGACCCTGGACATCCTGGCTTCTCTGGTCAGCACCATTTGGGGGTGGGGTGGGGGATGTGGCCTCAGGGATGCAACTAGAGCAAAGGGGAGCCACAGGTGGAGGCTGGCCCTGGGCCTCACCGTACCCACCTTGCGCTCTGTGCAGGCTCCAGCCTGGCCTCCAACGTGTGCCGGAAGATCACTGGCCAGCTCACCAGTGCGATCGCCCAGCAGGAGGATGTGGCCGTGCAGCTGGAAGCCCTGGACATCCTTTCTGACATGCTGAGCAGGTGCGGGAGGCCACCCTGAGCAACGAGGATGGCAGGGAGGGGTGGCAAGGGCACAGGGAGGGACTCAGCTTCACAGAGAGAGCACTTACTGTACCGCGGGCCCTTTAATCGCCCCAGCAGCGTCCCAGGAGAACTTGACTGTCACTGAGTTCTCCTCACTACAGTCAGGACACCTGAGGAACCTAATAGCTGGACCAGTGTTTTCAATTGCACTACACTTTTCTAAAGTATTTATTCAGCTTCTCAAGATTTGAACACCTACCAGAAAAATGTCAGGTGCTAGACCAATGTTGGGAGGGTGGAGTTGGCTGGGTCTTGGCCGCCGCTGGGGAAAAGCTCACGGACATGTAAACTTGTGAGTGCAGTAAGAACAGCAGCACGGCTAAGAGCAGGGCCAGTAGGAGCTCGGAGGAGGAGACCCTCACCCGACTGAGGAAGGGGAACCTTCCCAGAGCGAATCCAGTCAGCTGACTCTTCAGGGTGGGCAGGACTTGGCCAGGCGTGGGCGGGCATAGGGGGACCCTGGATGGAGAGGCTGCCCTCGGCCCAGAAGACAGAAGACATGGGGTCCCTGGGGGTTGTGGGGTGTCATAGCTTTTCTAGTAAGTGAGCAAATGAATAAATGAAACCCAGGAAAGAGGTCTGTGCTGGACAGAGAGAGGTGGGAGGGTGAGGTCAATGTGTAGGTGTGGAGTGAGAGGAAAGGTTTCAGGACATGTATGGGACGGGAAAGGCATAGGTCCGGATTGAAGGAGGGATGGGAGCTGCCAGGGTGGGCACGGGCTGCGTTTATGTGTGCAGAAACCATTCTCTGCTGTTCCCTCTTGCCTTGAGCCCGGAGCTCAGCTCATCCCAGGGGCACTGGGGAGCCACTGGAGGAGTCAGGCAGAGGTGAGCGTGAGTGAGTGAGGATGAGCACTGAGGCAAGGCCCAAACTCGGGGGAAGTCAGGAAAGCTCACTGGAGTCCCCCAGGCCCCAGTACATCTGGCTTCCTCCCCAGGTGGGCAGAGTGGGCTTGAGAAAAACCCTTCCCCTCTCTGCTTCCTCTCCTGTGATAATAAGTAATCACGCCACACAGTTGCAGGATACCTTCCTGTTTACCTAGGGCCATTGGGTTGTCATAACGGGGAAGAGGCCAGGAGCCTATAGGGAGAGGGGAGGTGTCTGGCCCAGGCTGCCCACCGGGTGGGCCCCGCCCGACGCCCCCTCCGGCTCCCCAGGCTGGGCGCTCCGCTGGGCGCCTTCCACGCCAGCCTCCTGCACTGTCTGCTGCCGCAGCTGAGCAGTCCGCGCCTGGCCGTGCGCAAGAGGGCCGTTGGGGCGCTCGGCCACCTGGCGGCCGCCTGCAGCACCGACCTCTTCGTGGAGCTCGCTGACCACCTGCTGGACCGGCTGCCCGGCCCACGCGCGCCAGCCAGCCCCGCGGCTATCCGCACCCTCATCCAGTGTCTGGGCAGCATTGGCCGCCAGGCAGGCCACCGCCTGGGTAAGGGGGCGGGGCCCACTGCGAGGGGCGGGGCCCCGTGCTGGGCGTGGGGCTAAGGACGGGGCCTGGGAGAGGGGCGGGGCCTGGGTGGGCTACCTCCTTGGTTAGGGGATGTGGTTGGGTGGGGAGGTGCAGAGGAGAGGGGCGGGGCCGGGGTGGGGCTGGAGCACCTGGAAGAGAGAGTGTGGGCTCAAGAGGCAGCCAGGTGGGCCCTGAGCTTGACCTGCTTCTGAGCCCTACCCAGAAGCTCGCACGGTGTAACTGAGTCATGCCCCCAGACTTAAGTAAAATATGTTCTGTCGTCCTATTTTGACAACTGTACCTTAATAACAACCTAGGTGATTAACAAGGTTTTAATTTTTTTTTTTAATTTTTATTGAGGGATGATGTGTGTACAACACACCACACTAAAGTGTGCACTTAAGTGTGTTTTGACCTTTCCATATACCAGTGAAACTGCCACCACAATCAAGATGCAGAACGTTTCCATCACCCCTAGAACTTTCCTGTGTCTCTTTGCAGCACATCCTTCCCAGGCCCCACCCTAGGGAACCATTGATCTCCTTTCTGTCACCAGAGTTTAGTTTTTTAGAAATGGAATTTAGCGATCAGGTTTGAATTTATTATCAAACTCCTTGGAGTTAGTCTGGACTAGAACAAGGCAGTGTAAGTGAGTGGCCACAGTGTCCTCCTGCCCCTCTGGCCCTCTCCCTGCAGGGGCCCTTACAAGCACACATGGAGACCCCAGCCTGCAGTCCTTATCTGTCCACGTTTCCCCAATGGCAGCCACCCTCTGAAGCGTGGACCTGGAAAAGAGACCTGCACAGGACCAGACATGGGCTCAGGATTGACTGGGCAAGAAAGTAGGGAAGGGTGTAGCTGGAGAAGGGCTTAGCTGGAGTTCCTTGTGAAGCCCAGGGACCAGGCAGGGGGCTCCTCTGGCCTGGTCTACAAGAGCAGTGCCTGTCTCCTCACTTTCCTCACCCAGGGCTGCAACCTAGCACAGGGAATAATCAAGAACATGAGTAATAGTTTTGACAACAGCTGCTACTTATTGAGTGCCTGTTCTGTGCCAGGCAGATCTTTATCTGCATCTTATCCGTAATCTTGACAAACTCTGGCTGGTGGGCACTGTTCTCCCTACTGTGAAGATGAGTGATCTGAAGTTAAACAAGGGTTGTGTTGTGTCCAAGGTCCCATAGCTTAGATGGGGCTGAGTAGATGGGGCTGAGTCGGGGATACAACCCACATCTGCTGAAGCCTCTGAGGTACAGTTTGTGGTGGCCAGGGTGGCAGGGACAGGCACAGGCTGATTGCCGTGGGTTGGGAGAGCCCAGGAGATGGGCTGGCCTCATCTCAGTGACCCACCTGGTCCTGCAGGGGCCCATCTGGACCGCCTGGTGCCCCTGGTGGAGGAGTTCTGCAACCTGGATGATGATGAACTTCGGGAGTCCTGTCTCCAGGCCTTTGAGGCCTTTCTGAGGAAGTAGGTGCAACGAGGGTCCTAGAAATGGGGGCCCTGGGGTTTCTTTGAGAAGTTGGTGGGGATGGAGTGGGCACAAGATGCTGGTCTCAAAGCAGTCAGATCTCGGGGCTCACCCCTGGGCTTCATCCCCCACCCTGTCCTGCCTGGGTCCAGCAGAGCCTCCCCCATCCCACAGGTGCCCCAAGGAAATGGGCCCTCACGTGCCCAACGTGACCAGCCTCTGCCTCCAGTATGTGAAGCATGACCCCAACTATAACTATGACAGTGACGAGGACGAGGAGCAGATGGAGACTGAGGACAGCGAGTTCAGTGAGCAAGGTGGGTAGCCTTGGGCTGGTGGGTGGAAATGGGTTCAGCCTCCACATGAATCCCCCAGCTGAAGACAGAGGGCACCTTTGGTGCCCCCAATCCTGATCCCAACTCTTCCTGGGGCTCCAGTCCCACCCTTGGAAATCTAGATCCTCTGTCATCCCCACACTCTCTGATTGCACAGATCACGAGCGAGTCGTGATAGCTGTTGTTTACTGAGCATCTCCTGATGTCCAAAGTGCCCTCTTATTTCATGTTCCTTACGATGAACCTGGAAAATCTGATATTTATTGTCATGCCCATATTTCAGACAAGAAAACTGAGACTTAGAAATTTGCCTGAGATCACACAGCTAGGAAGTGGCATAGGTGGGACTTGAAGCTATGTCTGCCAGACTCCCCCATCTCATGCTGCCATCTCTGTACCCTTTTTTAAAAATTTATTTGGCTGCATCATCTTAGTTGCCACACGTGAGATCTTTGCTGTGTCATGTGGGGTCTGATTGCAGTGTGCAGGCTCCAGAGCATGTGGGCTCGGTTGCGGTGCACGGGCTTAATTGCCCCAAGTCATGTGGGATCTTGACTTTGTTCCCTGACCAAGGATCGAACCTGCATCCCCTGCCTTGCCAGGTGGCTTCTTAGCCACAGGACCACCAGGGAAGTCCCTCTGTACCCTCTGAGTTACGGTGTCCAAGAGCCATTGCTTTACCCCAGCCACGTGAAGCTCTGATGCTGGATTGACTGGCACTGACAGGGAGAGATGCCTGGGTGGGAATGGACTCAAGAGCTTCTTTCCTTCTGTGCCTGTGGTCCTGTCTGTTACTCAGGGGGATGCCCCTGGACCCTGGAGGCACTGATGGACGCGAGAGACTTATGCCCCGGTGGTGCACTCAGAGCGAGATGTGATGGCAGGAGATGAGATTGGACAGGCATGTAGGGGCCTCAAGTCACAGGCCAAGGAGATAGGACATTTTCTTGTTAGTATCTAGGAGCTCTGGATGTTTCTCCATGGGTGATGTGGGGTGGAGATAACAAACAAGGGGCCATCAGGGGGACCATCTGCTGAGCTGACAAGGTGCATCTGCGGGACCATCCCCCTGGCCCACCATGGCTTGTCCAGATGCAGTGCTCTAAGAGTCTGAGTTCTCTACAGAGCAGAGTGAGTAGGAACACGCTGGTCTTTGAGCCTGTGGCTGGGGTGTCCCTAGGCAGGACCATCCTCTGAGCCTCACATATGTCTCCCCCATGTGTATGGGTGGGCCTTACTCAGCTCTGCTGTTTCTAGCTCTGTGTCCTCAGGAGAATCTCTCACCCTCTCTGAGCCTTACTCATAGAGCCTCAAGACACCTTCATTCCTGAGGGATGGTGAAGACTTGAGCTCTGGCCTCTGAGGGGAGCTTGGAGAGCCAAGAGCCATGCAAACACAGCTTCTCTCATCAGTAGTCCTGCTTGGACACCAGAATCAGAACCCTGCCCAGGGCGGGGGAACTGTTGCCTCCCGTCTGAAAGTCAAGTAGATAAAACATCACACAGCCAGTCCTAAAACCAAAGGACAGGTCTTATGCCCCAAATGGATCTCCTGAATCCTCACTTGGGAGTCAGTTTTTCCTGGATGCAGTCACAACAATCAAGAGAGGCAGATGAGGGGACCCTGGTTTACCTCCAGCTAGTTCCCTGCCTGGCGCCATCCCCAGCACACAACAGGTCCTCATTAACCTGGAGCAGGCAATGGCCACCCACTCCAGTATTCTTGCCTGAAAATCCCCATGGACAGAGGAGCCTGGCGGTCGCAGAGTCGGACACAACTCAGCGACTAAGCAGCAACTTCTTGGTAGTTATAAGTAGTGACCATGGAGGCATCTCTGGTGGCTCGGGAGGTAAAGAATCTGCCTGCAACGCAGGAGACCCAGGTTCAATCCCTGGGTCGGAAAGATCCCCTGGAGAAGGGAATGGCAACCCACTCCAGTATTCCTGCCTGGAGAATCCTACAGGAGGAGGAGCCTGGCAGGCTACATGGAAAGGGGAAGCCCCACCTGCGCCCTCCTCGCTGCCCCCTCACTTCGCACCCGCTCTGTCCTGGAAGACCACCTGGGTGGGGCTGGCGGCTCCCTGCCTCGGGGCACAGGGCTCCACGGGTGTCCTGATTCCTGTCCTAGAGAGCGAGGAGGAGTACAGCGATGACGACGACATGAGCTGGAAGGTGCGCCGGGCAGCGGCCAAGTGCCTGGCAGCCCTGATCGACTCTCGGCCCGACCTGCTGCCTGACTTCCACTGTGCCCTGGCGCCCGCGCTCATCCACCGCTTCAAGGAGCGCGAGGAGAACGTCAAGGCCGATGTGTTCGGGGCTTACATCGTGCTGCTGCGGCAGACGCGGCCCCCGAAGGGGTGGCTGGAGGTCATGGAGGAGCCCACCCAGACCGGCAGCAACCTCCAGATGCTGCGAGGACAGGTGTGCCTGCCTATCCCCCCGTTGCCCCCCACCTCACAGCCCTTCCCTCCGCCCACTGCCCCCCATCTATTGAGCACCTGCTGTGTGCTTGGCCGTTTGTATGAAGTGCCTGGACTGCACAGTCTCGAGCAGATAGCCAGTAGCACAAGTAGGGTTCCAGGCCACAGAAAGGGGGTTCAGTTTTATTCTAAGAGGGTAGAAGCCGCAGGAAGGGGAATATGGTATCCCATTCACATGTGAAAAAGTTCACCCTGGCTGCTGTGTGAGAAATGGATTGTAATGGCTGCAGCCATGTAGGTGAAAGGCAGGAGGTTGGACTTGAGAGCTAGTTTTTTTTTTCTTTTTTTTAAAAAAGTATTTATTTAGGTATTTGTTTGGCTCCGTTGGGTCCTACTTGTGGCATGCAGAATCTTTAGTTGTGGCATGCCAGCTCTTAGTTACAGCATGTGGGATCTAGTTCCCTGACCAGGGATTGAACCCCGGGTCCCCTGCACTGGGGGCACAGAGTCCTAGCCGCTGCATCACCAGGGAAGCCCCGAGACGTAGTTTTTTGGGTTTGCAGATGGATGTGGAAGGTGAGGGGCAGGGAGATGTCATGTGACTTCTCGGCTCTGGCCAAAGCATGAAGTGCAGTCCTTGAGATGGTGGAGCAGGGCATTTATTCTGTTCGAAGTCCTCATTGGATGTCTGAGTTGAGATGTCAGGTGGGCAGGTAGCACACAAGTCTGGTGTCAGATGTAGATCTGGGAGTCATTGCTTCAGTGGAATCCGAACCTCGGGAGTGGGTGAGCTCATCAGGCAGGGAATCCAGCTGGGGAAGGGAGAGGGGCCCCGATCCGGTGACCTTGAGCTGGCTACTTCTACTCTCTGCTTGTCTTCCAAGTGTCAGGTGGGCCTAGGACTAGTGCCTGCCTCAGAGGCTGAGTGTGGAATGAGGTGTCTGGCACAGAGCGAGTGATGGGGAGCTCGGGGTGGAATGATCCCCTCCACAAACTGGGGGTCCCTCCTTGTCAGGTGCCTGGGCAGAGCCCCCCAGTAGTGGGTGGTGTGTGTGGGTTCCTGGGTGGTCACTGGCCTCCTCCTTGCCCCTGACTTGCCCACAGGTGCCTCTTGTGATGAAGGCCCTGCAGCGGCAGCTGAAAGACCGGAGTGTCAGGGCCCGCCAGGGCTGCTTCAGCCTCCTCACTGAGCTGGCGGGCGTCCTCCCGGGCAGCTTGGCGGAGCACATGCCCGTGCTGGTAGCAGGTAGGGTGCCCTGGAACCTGAGGTCTGCTCCTCTGGGCTTCTCTCCTGAACCCAGCCCCCAGCCCCCACTCCCTGCTGGTACCACCGTTCAGCAACCTACAGCGACTCCCCACTGCCAGCAGTGAGTACAGGGCTGGGGTGCGGCCCTCTGTCCTGTTTTCATGTAAGTTTCCTGGCCTGTATCCTCAGCCCTGGCTCCAGCTGAGCCCTGACCTCTCAGAACCTGCTGCTATGTAAGGGCCCAGGAGCCTGGGTCCAGCTCAGACGCCTGTGGGTCCTCCACCCCCGCATCCAGGGAGGGCTGAGTTGGCTCAGGGTGTGTGTCCTGGTAACCTGGGCACCCATCCCACAGGCATCGTCTTCTCGCTGGCGGACCGCTCCAGCTCCTCCACCATCCGGATGGACGCCCTGGCCTTCCTGCAGGGGCTGCTGGGCACAGAGCCGGCCGAGGCCTTCCAGCCCCACCTGCCCACTCTCCTGCCACCGGTGATGGCCTGTGTGGCTGACCCTTTCTACAAGATCGCAGCCGAGGCCCTGCTGGTGCTCCAGGAGCTGGTGAGGGCGCTGTGGCCACTGGACGGGCCTCGGAAGCTGGACCCCGAGCCCTACGTTGGAGAGATGTCCGCGGCCACCCTGGCCCGGCTTCGGGCCACCGACCTGGACCAGGAGGTGAAGGAGCGGGCCATCTCCTGCATGGGCCATCTTGTGGGCCACCTGGGTGACCGGCTCGGGGACGACCTGGAGCCGTCGCTCTTGCTCCTCCTGGACCGCCTACGGAATGAGATCACGCGGCTCTCGGCTGTCAAGGCACTGACACTGGTGGCCATGTCCCCGCTGAAGATCAGCCTGCAGCCCATCCTGGCCGAGGCGCTGCCCATCCTGGCCTCCTTCCTGCGCAAGAACCAGCGGGCGCTGCGGTTGACCACCCTGGCAGCCCTGGCTGCCCTGGCCCAGAGCCAGGGCCCTGGTCTCCCACCGTCCGCCCTACGGGCCGTGCTGGCCGAGCTGCCTGCCCTGGTCAGCGAGAGTGACATGCATGTGGCCCAGCTGGCCGTGGACTTCCTCGCTACCATGACCCGCGCCCAGCCGGCCTCCATGGCCGAGGTCAGTGGCCCCGTGCTGGCCGAGCTGCTGCGGTTGCTGCGCTCGCCCCTGCTGCCGGCCGGGGTGCTGGTGGCCACCGAAGGCTTCCTGCAGGCCCTGGTGGGGACCCGGCCGCCGTGCGTGGACTACGCCAAGCTCATCGGCCTGCTCACGGCGCCCGTGTACGAGCAGGCGGCGGAAGGTGGGCCTGGCCTGCACAAGCAAGTGTTCCACTCGCTGGCCCGCTGCGTGGCGGCCCTCGCTGCGGCCTGTCCCCAGGAGGCGGCGGGCACGGCCAACCGCCTGGTCAGCGAGGCCAGGTCGCCCAGCTCAAGCCCTGGGGTCAAGGTCCTGGCGTTCCTGTCGCTGGCCGAGGTGGGCCAGGTGGCCGGGCCAGGCCCACAGCGGGAGCTGAAGGCGGTGCTCCTGGAAGCCCTGGGCTCACCCAGTGAGGACGTGAGGGCGGCTGCCTCCTACGCGCTGGGCCGCGTGGGCGCGGGGAACCTGCCCGACTTCCTGCCCTTCCTGCTGGGGCAGATGGAGGCCGAGCCCCGGAGGCAGTACCTGCTGCTGCACTCGCTGCGGGAGGCCCTGGGGGCCGCCCAGCCCGACAGCCTGAAGCCCTACGCGGAGGACATCTGGGCCCTGCTGTTCCAGCGCTGCGAGGGTGCCGAGGAGGGCACCCGGGGGGTGGTGGCCGAGTGCATTGGGAAGCTCGTCCTCGTAAACCCTCCCTTCCTCCTGCCCCGGTTCCGGAAGCAGCTCGCTGCAGGTAGGGGCCCGGGGATGGGCAAAGGCAGCCCAGATTGAAAGTGGGCATTGCGCCCGAGAGGTCCACACTGGGTGAGCTCGTTCAGGTGATGGGGGTCTGAGCATCATGGTATTGATAAGATTCAATGCAGAGGAGCCGTTAAAAACAGCGTTTCCTGAGACTTGGGGGCGTTTTCCAGGGGGGCTCTCTGGGATGGAGGGGACACAATTCTTCACGTGTCCTTCCAACAAGTAGACTTCTCAAGATGCCACTGGGCGTTGTCAGCGGCCACATGCCCCAGGCAAAGGTTAGTAAAGGCAGTTCTCTGAGGGGCCAGAAATGGCAAGCCACAGAATGCAGCTCGTTTCGGGGACCAGGAGCAAATGTAAACGTGGACTCGGAGGGGATGCCAGGCCCCGTGGCTTGTAGAGGGCCAGGGACGGGATGAGGAGGGCAGGTCTCATGTCGTGGGGTCAGAGTGCATCAGGATGTTTCGCAGCTCAAGGAGGAAGAAGGGCAGGTAGACAATCAGCTCTGGGGCAAGTCAAAGCCCCTGGGAATGAGAAGCCTCCGGGCCCAGAGCTGGTCTGCTGATCTCCATGTGGTCAGCGGTGGGTTAGTCGCCATAATGCAGGCAGAGTGCTTGGTCTGGTGGGTGGTACCTAATTCGTACTGTTAGTATCTGCTGTCGTTGCTGTGTTAGTGGTTCCAGTTGGGCCCTTACTGGGTGGCTGGTGTTGAAGCCACAGCTCTGGCCCTCACTGCCGTGTGGACAGGATGACCGTGTTGAGAGTATACCTGTTACACCCATAGGGATCTTCACAAGAAACCTTGGGAGGCAAGGTTCTCAGCACGAGAGGCAGTTTCTTCCCCTTTTTTAAAAAAAATTTTATTTATTTTCGGCTGTACTGGGTCTTTGTTGGAGTGCACAGGCTTTCTCTAGTTGCGGTGAGGTGGGGCCGCCCTCTGGTGTGGTGCTTATCACTGTGGGGGCTTCTCGTTGCAGAGCACGGGCTCAGTAGCTGTGGCACTTGGGCTTAGTTGCTTCTCAGCACGCAGGATCTTCCTGGACCAGGGAGTGAACCCATGTCCCCTGCATTGCACGGTGGATTCTGAACCACTGGGCACCAGGGAAGTCTGAGCCCTGCCTCTTCATAGCTCAGGTTTGCTTGGGCTTTGCACCCACTGCTGAACCAGCTAACTGGCCACATGTTCTTTTTTACCACCAGCTGTGGGACGCTTCGAGCCAGATCAGCTGCCTGGTACCAGCAAGTTCATGGGACTTCCTCTCTCTGCACGCCCCTCACTCTTGTCTCTATCTCACTTTGTCCTTGGCCTCATTTTTCTTAATTCACTTAATCCTACTCTACGTGTATTATCTTCACCAGCCACCCTGAATCTTCTTAGGAGCCAGTCAGGGTGGAAAGAGAAAGAGGAAAAAAGCTGCAAGTCTGAAGTCTGTAACTCACTCCCTCATACCCAAGCATCAACTTATAAACTTTGTCCTGAGTCTTGAACTAAAGTCTGTAGGTGGGAACAGCCTTAACCCATTCGGTGCTATGGGCTAGGCAGGTGGGAGGTGGAGAGGAGAGATGGCCAATTAATTTCCTCCACCCTGATGGGAAGTGTATTTCCTTCCCTCTCTGCAGCTTCTTTACCCGGAAAGCAAGCAGAAAAGTAAAATTAAGTGATTTTAGCCCGTCTGAAGCACAACTGCTCTCTCCTTGGAGAATGCAGGTTGCAGAGGGGGTCCAGAGACAGCTCAGAAGCAGCTGGTGAATTCTGGACTTGCTGGGTGACCTTACGTCTGATTTTAACCTTTCTGGTCTTTTCCCACATCTGTAAAGTGGAGATTAATGATAATTTTTGAAATTATTTTAACTAACATTATTATCAACCAGTGACTAGGATTAAGCCAAAGGATTAATTGAGATAACATGTCTAAAAAATATCTGAAAAATAGAACGCAGCTCCAAGGCCTGGGAGGAGGTCTTTTTTTTGGGTTGAGCCCCATCTTGGGTTCTCATTCTCTGTTCGTGTCCTTGGGGTGGGTACTTGAGAACCAGCAGTTGTACTGTCTCAGATGCAGCTGAAGTTCAGGAGCGATTGCGGGCTGCCAAGGAAAGTGGTAATTGACTTCCTCGAAGATGGATGTGTAGGGTTGCATGGGAAGAGGTTCCGATCCCGTCTCCCACGGAGGCGAGGGAAAGCTTGGCGTCCCCCAGCCCGGGGGTATCCAGGACCTGCCGTGCCCCCGCCAATGCCACCCTTCCCGTCCTGCAGGTCGGCCACACACCCGCTGCACCGTCATCACAGCAGTTAAGTACCTCATCTCCGATCAGCCCCACCCCATCGATCCCCTCCTGAAGACCTTCATCGGTGAGCACCCCCTCCCCTTTGCCCACTTCGGTCCTCTCCACCCTGTTCTTGGTCTTGATTTTTCTTCCTATTTTTTTAAAAAAAATTTTCATTGGAGTGTAATATTACAATGTTGTGTTACTTTAGGGTGTACAGCAAAGTGAATCAGTTATACATATACATAAATCCACTTTTTTTCTAGATTTTTTTTCCATATGGGTCATTACAGAGTATTGAGTAAAGTTCCCTGTGCTATACAGCAGGCTCTTAATAGTTATCTATTTTATATATAGTAGTGTGTATATGTCAATTTCAGTCTCCCAGTTTATCCCTCTCCCCCTTCCTTCTTGGTAACCACGTTTGTTTTCAACATCTGTAAGCCTGTTTCTGTTTTGTAAATAAGTTTATCTGTATCACTTTTAAAAACTAGATTCCACATATGAGCAATATTGTGTTTGTCTTTATCTGACTGACTTCACTCAGTATGACAATATCTTGGTCTATCCATGTTGCTGCCAATGGCATTATTTCATTTTTTTTTGTGGCTAAGTAATAGCCCATTATGGGCTTCCCAGGTGGCACTAATGGTAAAGAACCCACCTGCCAATGCAGGTTAGATGTAAGTGACACAGGTTTGATTCCTGGGTCGGGAAGATCCCCTGGAGGAGGGCATGACAACCCACCCCAGTATTCTTGCCTGGAGAATCCCATGGACAGAGGAGCCTGGCGGTCTGCACTCCATGAGCTCGCACATGCATGCAACAGTCCAATATGTATATGTACCACATCTTCTTTATCTGCTCCTCTGTTGATGGACATGTTGGTTGATTCCATGTCTTGACTGTTGTACATCGTGCTGCAGTGAACATGGGGATCAATGTATCTTTTCGAATTCGAGTTTTCCGCAGTTACATGTCCAGGAGTGGGATTGCTGGATCATATGGTAGTAACAGTTCTGTTTTTAGTTTTTAAAGGAACCTCTATACTGTTCTTCATAGTGGCTATACAATTCATATTCCCCCCAGCAGTGTAGGAGGGTCACTTTATTGCCACTTCCTTTCCGGCATTTCTTGTTTGTACATTTTTTGATGATGGCCATTCTGACCAGTGTTAGGTGATAGCTCATTGTCGTGTTGATTTGCATTTCTCTAATCATTAGTGACTTGGAGCATGTTTGCATGTACTTTTTGTCTATCTGTATGCCTTCCTTGGAGGAATGTCTTTAGATCTTCTGCCTACTGAAATATCTTCTTTCCCATCAAATTTTTGCACACTACATTTTGCATGTATTGTAGTTTCTTGCCTGAATAAATGATTATTGACAGTTATGACAATAACAGCTTTCTAATTTCAGCATTCCTTCCATATTTATTAGGTTGCATTTTATTCTCAGGAATAACTTTTTGTTTTCCCCCATTTTTTTATTCACTGATTTGTTCATATCATTATTGACTCAGGGATTTTTATTTCCTTCAGTGGGTTATGATCTATTACTGTCTTTTATTTAAATTCTCAAGACTGTCTCACATTTAGCCAGTGGGAGACCTTCAAGCTGGTTCCTATGTTCTGTTGACATGTTTCTATCATTCTTTTCACATATCCTTATCTTTTGCACAATAAGATGCTCCAGATCCATCTTGAACCTTTCTGTCTCGTCCCTGGAATCAACCATTTCTCCAAGAAGCCCTGATTCCTTTTAGTGGAGGATGGTATTTATTATGTGTATTACACAGTAACTCCTGTATACACGGGTTACCTCCTATTCTAGTCCAGCACCACAGGGTTCATGCTTGACTTCTCCCTTTCCATGTACCCTTCTGTTATGGGAGAATGCCAGCTTCTATTTTCCACAAGATATTTATTCACTTAATCCTGAAATACACAGAAGGTAGTCATAAGAATTGCTAACCCTTAACTGTGAAAAATCAGTATTCATTTATAATTCTTTCATCTTTAGCCTAAGGGGCATCTTGTCACAATACTTTGGAAGTTACTTAGATGAGTTGTTCTCCTTCATAACCTGGGTACTTACATCATTTGAAATAGTTGTTTTTTTTAGGGACCCCTCTCATTCTTGATTTATTTATTGAATACATAAAACATGAACATAGTCTTTAAAAAGTCTAACACAAAAAAGGTGTATGCTCAAAGAAATGCTGCACACAGCATACACTTTGTGTAAGTCTCTTTCCCTCTATGATCTTCAGGAGTCTCATCTGAAATAACATCAAGGTAACATTTAGAGTCCTCACTCGCTGTTCTGCCATGTGCTTTTTAGACTTTACATTTTTAAATCCTGAAACCAGTCCTGCAGTGTAGGTGCAGCTGTTACCCCCATTTTACAGATGAGGACATTGAGGTGGCCCAAGGTCCCACAGTAACCTCATGGTCAAGCATAGGTTTAAACCCAGGCCACACTCAAGTCTACTTTCTTCTCTGGACTTTGTTGTGCAAAGCAGATGCTGAAAACACATCCATACCCGTCCAGCCAGGTCTGAGTGGTGCCTGTTAACCAGAGAAGCGAGGTGGGGTGGGGACAGCTGAGTGTTTGGCTGTGGTGCCCCTCACCCCTGCTTCTGGTCTCACTGCCAGGAGAGTTCATGGAGAGCCTGCAGGACCCGGACCTGAACGTGCGCCGGGCTACCCTGGCTTTCTTCAACTCCGCCGTGCACAACAAGCCCTCGCTGGTCCGCGACCTGCTGGACGACATTCTGCCCTTCCTCTACCAGGAGACGAAGATTCGCCGCGACCTCATCCGAGAGGTGAAGCCCCTCAGGCCGGACTGCTGGGGCTGGGGAGAGGGTTAGGGTCAGGTTCATCAGAGCGAGCGCTGGCCCACAGGGTCCACTCTGCCCCTCTATCTCCTGGCTGTGGAGCCTGGCTGGGGCAGCCCCTATCCTCTCTTAGCCTCAGTTTCTCCAACAGGCCAAAGGAAAGGCATAATGGGGTCCACATTATAGAGTTGTTGAGACGATTTAATGAGCTCAATCTTGCAAGTGCTCTGAACTGCTCCTGGCACACAGTCAGCGCTCGTTAAATGTGGGCAACTCTTGTGATCACTTGACATTCAGTAGGTGTTCAAGGGATACCAGCCCTGCGCCTGGGCACCAGGACTCAACTGGCCCAGACACAAGCCACCAGTTTGCTAATGGCCTCCTGATTATTGAAATTACTTAGAGCCCACATGGTGAAGTTAGGATTTAAGAGGCAGAGAGTTAAAGTGACTTAATAGCCAAGTCCTTGCATGATATAAAGAGAAGGTCTGAACCACTTAGCATCTCAGAGGAAGATCCAATTCTGTTTAGAGAGGTTAGGAAAGTTCCCCCAAAGGAGAAGGCATTTGAAGTGGGCTTTGAGGGGTGAGTAGGAGTTTACCACTAAAAGCAAACCCTTGTGGTTTTAACGTCAAAGAGACCTGGATTTTTAATTCTGACTGAACCACTTACTAACTTGAGCTCATCTCCTTGGGCAAGTTAATGTTTCTGAGCTTTAGTTTCCTCATATATTAAACAGAGTTTATAGTAACACAGTCTTCCTGGGACTGTTGTGATGATTTGGTCAAGTGTCATCTTTCCAGCAGTCAGCACAGTGCCTGGCAGAGCATACCTGTTCAGTGGACTATAATAATTGTTATTAGAATTACTGTTACTATTATCATTATCAGAAGGCATCGCAGGCTGAACACAGGCATGGAGACTAGAGAGTCTAAGGCATGATTTGGGGACAGGACACAGTACTGAATGAGAGACGGAGGGGCGCACAGTGGGAGCCTGGGGATGTGTCTTCCATGCCCCGGGGTCACAGTCCCCAGCCCGTTTTCCTCCCACCCTCCTTCCTGCAGGTGGAGATGGGGCCCTTTAAGCACACGGTGGACGATGGGCTGGACGTGCGGAAGGCGGCCTTCGAATGCATGTACTCACTGCTGGAGAGCTGCTTGGGCCAGCTGGACGTCTGCGAGTTCCTGAACCACGTGGAGGACGGCTTGAAGGACCACTACGACATCCGGGTAGGAGCCCCCACTGGAACACTGCCCGTTTGTCCCCCACGCCCGCCCCAGTCACCCCCACAAAAGTAGTCGCTTTGTTCTATCTTTTTGGCTGCACAGTGTGGCATGTGGGATCTTAGTTCCCCAATCAGGGATCAAACCCATGCCCACCCCGTGCACTGGAAGGCCAAGTCCTAACCACTGGACCACCAGGCAAGACCCCCACTTTGTTCTTTTCCAATAAGAAAAAGAATCCAGTTAGCACACCTTTGATGGGAGTGGGCAAGGCCTTGGGAGGTTGGTTTGGCCAGAACTACAGAAATGTAGAATTTAGAGACGTTTCATGTTTTTATTTCTTGATTTATTTGTGGCTGTCCTGGGTCTTCGTTGCTTCATGAGCTTTTCTCTAGTTGCGGCGTGCAGAGGCTACTTTCTAGTTGCAGCGTGTGGTTTCTCGTGTTGTGGAGCAGAGTGTAGGGTACTCACAGCTCCAGGGCTCCAGAATGTTCTGGTGTCGTGTAGCAGAGTGTAGGGTACTCACAGCTCTGGGGCTCCAGAATGCAGGCTCGGTGGTGGTTGTGGCTCCCGGGCTTACTTGCTCTGCGGCATGGGGACTCTTCCCACACCAGGGAATGAACCTGTGTCTCCTGCATTTGCAGGTGGATTCTTTGCCACCGAGCCACCAGGGAAGCCCTAGGCACATTTCAAAGTGTGGAATTCATTCTGTGAACTGACTCCGTGGACTTGACTCCTAAACATACGTTCCAAGAGTTTTAGGCAAGAGGTGGTTCTCCACAGCATGCTGGCAGCCACCAAAATGCCTGCTCATGGGGAGCTGGCTCAGTGCACTGGGCACCTCCCGTCACCGGCTCCTGACACTGCTGCATTGAGGTCTGTGGGCCGCCGTGGAAGGTGGCCCAGACCCACTGTCAGGTGGAGAGTGAGTTGTAGAAGTTTGGGCCATTTTATTACCTGTCGGGGAGACAGGTTTCACCTTCTGTCCTCTTGGAGCTTTTTAATATATATACAATGAGCATGAATCCCTTTTATAATGAAAAACCAATGTAAAATAATCAAGTCATTAATTTTGTTTGTTTAGACAATATAAAAGTGAATAAATGGAGTGGTAATCACCCGAAAGTTCCACACACTTAAGAGCCAGTGTTGTCAATCTGAGTGTTTGCTGGGCAAACGCACAAAAACGTTCCTTAGCCAGCCAGTATTTGGTGAGTGCCAGCAGAGATCAGTGCGACAGGCAGGCCGGCTGCTACTTTGAGTTTTTGGGGTTGGGTCCTGACCTCTGCTCTCCCCCAGGGCCTGCTCCTTTCGGTCCTGGGCTATTTCACCAAGAACTGTCTTCTTTCCCCTGGTCAGATGCTGACCTTCATCATGCTCGCCCGACTGGCTACCCTGTGTCCTGTGCCCGTCCTGCAGAGGGTGGACCGGCTCATCGAGCCCCTCAGGGCCACCTGCACTGCCAAGGTAAGCCCCCGGCCCAGCCCTGGGTGTACCTGCCGGGTCCCCTGCAGATGGTTCATGGTTACCATTTACTGAGAATCTCCGGAGATACAGGTGGTACGTCAAACACTTCATTCAGTCAGTATCATTGTCTTATTCTTACCATTCTATACACAGAACAAAGGTTCAGAGAGCTTACTAAGGCTACACAGTAACCTGCAAAGCTGGCATTCAAACCCAGCTCTTTATTAAACATTTCCTGAGTGTCCGGCCTTGTGCAGGGTACCACCAGGCATGCGATACTGAACATGGTGGACTCCCTCCTCTCACATCCAATAGGGAAACTGAGTCAGACACTTAGGATTGCTAGCTAGTGGGCAGTTACCCTGGAGTGCCTCAGGGTCCAGGGAGGATCTGGGGCAGAAGGCTCATGGAAAGCTGTGCGTTGAGAAGAGCCTGTCACACCCAGGGGGACCCAATAAATGCCTGCCAAATGCAAGAACTAATTTTGGGTTTTGGAAGGGTTCAAATTAACTAAGCAAAGGGCAGAACCATTTGAATCCAGCACTACCCAGCCCCAATGCCAAGCTCTTAACCTCTACCAGGAAGAGCCTGAGTGTCGTATGGGTTGACATGGAGTGTCCTGAGAGCAGACCAGGAACCTGGACTTGATTCCATAAACAGTAGGGAAATCCTGAGATTCTCTGAATAGGTGCGGGAAGTGGGGATAAGGCAACAGAAGGCAAAGTGAGCCAACTCTGGGCTGGTAAGCAGGATGGGTTGCACTTGAGTGGGGGGAAGGGGTCAGCTAGCAGGCTGTCAGAATAAGCCATTCATCAAGTCCAGCAGTGCCAAGAGCCTACTTTAAGCACCGTAAATGAAGCTAGGAGATGGGGCATGAGCTGGGCAAGATGATAGGTGACCAGCTCATCATTTCCACTTTAGGTCAAAGCTGGTTCCGTGAAACAGGAGTTTGAGAAGCAAGATGAACTAAAGCGCTCAGCCATGAGGGCAGTGGCCGCCCTGCTGACCATCCCAGAAGTGGGCAAGAGCCCCATCATGGCTGACTTCTCGTCCCAAATTCGATCCAACCCTGAGCTTGCTGCCCTCTTTGAAAGCATCCAGAAGGATTCCGTTTCAGCTCCCAGCACAGACTCCATGGAACTCAGCTAGCACCCACCCCCTGGGGACCCCGATGCACAAAGAGGCCCACCAGAGTCAAAGCCAGATCCTCACCCTCCTACCACCGCAGGCCTCTACTCCTGCCCTTTCTCCAACTCCTGCTCGGGGCTTCCAGCACCTTCTCCAGGGACCCCAACTCACAGGCTCTGTCAGAGCTGCCAATAGTTGGGCCCTTTAACTCAGGACAGTCATTCAGAGGGGGCATGGTAGTCCTTCCGGGCCTCCGACGAAGATGGATGTGACTTCACACAGGTTAGCCTGGCTCCCTCCAGCCAGGGGTCCCTGCTCACAGTGTTCAGTCTTTAGAAATACCCTCGTGCTCACAGGAGGCAGGGGGCCAGCCTTCCTCCCTGCCGCTGTCCCAGACGTCGTCACTCCCCCCGCTCCCCTTTCTCTATTTCACCTGTTCTGATCTGCCCAAAGTAGTGCTTTGGCTGGGCATCTGAAAAACTCGAGATACCTCTATGAGCTCTTCACTTTAGAATCCAAAATGCTTTACAGTTTTGCAAGGCCAGGTGGGTTAGGTAGGAAATAAGATGTAATTTTTTTTTCTAATCCCGACTCTTATGTAGCAAATCAGCAAACGTGTTACCGGGTGGTTAGTGAACCGTCCTCTTTACTTTTTAGTATCAAGGACACAGAAACAGTAAACGTCAGGCCAAAGAATTTTCTGCCATCCCAGGTCAATAAAGGACAGATCCTGAATCACCACTATTTTCTCTGCACAATTCCTTTCCGCAGTAGTTAAGACTGTCAGAATGCTTCCCAAGTCTTTCAGAAAAATGAAATGACCAATAATTTACTCAACAAATGTTCTGTCAGATTAGGTTTTGAACAGGACCCAGTCAATCTGAAACATCCATCTACTAGAACTATGGGATTTAAACTCAATCCTGTGCCAGAGTGCCACATGCCCTGTCCCACGTGAGCTGTGCTGCTTACACCCTGTGCTGGAAAAATGGTTCATAAAAATTCATGAAACAGCTGAACTCTAGCTATTGTTACCTGAGGTCTACAGCTGCAGTTTAAAGGGAAACCTGACTGTCCTCAGTCTTCCTAAGAACCACACAGGGTAACTTCTGTGCTAACTTTACAAAGTGAGGCTTTGTAGCAGGCACTACCTGCTCCAAGTGCAAGGTCCTTCCATCTGGGTCTCAGGACCTACCCCGGTCTGAGCGGATCACGGGTCCTTTACAAACACCCCTTCCTAACAGAAGGTTCCAGAGAGCATGAACAGGCAGACGACCAATCTGTGGCAAGCTGTCATACTGAAGAGTAAGAACCAAGGGGGAGATGGCAGATGGTCTGGTTTTATGCTTTTATTACCACAAACAAAATGTGCACACGAGCTGTCTATTCATTTTCCTCGCTGCGCAGTCTGGCATTGGGATTGGTGATTCTGATGGCCAGCTGGGCTGCTCTTTCCACAATGGCCTTGCGGTTCTTGGAGGAGACGTTGTGAGCAATCTCAGCACAGTAAGATCTGGGAGAGACAATCAGTACACGGGTAAGGAGGCCTTCCTGGAAGGCACACGGTGTTCCAGGGGGAGGGCGAGAGCTTTGGCTCCTTTGCGTTTAGAGCCACGGCACTGAAGGCAGGGGCTGCAGACCACCTAATTCCATGGTACTAGCAGCAAGCTCCTAAGTGTTCCCTGGTAGTGACCCCTCTCACTGAATCCTCCCAGCAGCCTTGTGACCCCGGCATCACCTCCATTTTACAGACAGGGAAACCAAGGCCCACAAGGTGGAAGTGAATTCCCAAGTCACACCCAGGCCAGGATGGCTCAGCCCTCTGGGCCAACCTGCACAGCTCAAGGCAGTCTCAGGGAGCTTGGCCTTGCCAGTGAAAAGTTCAGGTAAACTTTCTGCAAAGCAACTAACAACCAAAATGCAACAGTCTGATTAAGCCAAGGGCTCCCCGGCCCAGACCATAAGCATCATTTGTTGCAGACAAAATTCAAGTTGAAAAGTAACAATGTCTAGACTCACCCAATGAATGACAACACCAAACAATTCCTGAGCACTCGCCAAGTACTGGTCTATTCATTGTTTCACAGCTACATCCCACCCCAGGTTGTCAGCAAACTGGTCTCATGAGCACATTTCAGCAAAGAAATGCCATTAACAGTGGATTAAGACAAGACACTCTACACCCCCAGAGGAATTTCAGCAGACTTTAAAGGCAGCAGAGTTAAGAACTCTGCAGGAAAATAGCTTCACAGTAAGAGACAAACCAATCCAGAGAACTGCTTTGTTTTAAAGTCTACTCATGCCAATATCTTAAAGGAAACTTAAGTTGTATCACACTTTCCATCTTTTAAAAATACAAAAACCACCCAGCCACCCAGGTCTCATCCATGTGTATTTAATAATCACGATCACAGTGCACATATCTTACACTTTCCTCTTTGCCCGGGCACCTTCCATACATGACCACTGCTTTTAATGCTCGCATAACATTCCACCTGGTACTCGTACCCCCACCATTCACCAGTGATGTGTTCAGTTACTGCAACGATCAACTTAAAGTTTCAATTATTTAAAGATAAAAGCCCAGAAATGAAATTTGTGAATTAAATTAGATTCAGAGTATTTCTGTGGCTATTGATAACAGACCGCCATGGTACTATTAAAAACACACCTATCTTTATGGCAACTGGCCAACATATGCACCACAATCTTTGCTACACAAAAGGGATTAAACCGAACCATTCTGTCACAGTTCTCTACCAACCTGCTAACTCCGTGCGCTTTGGGCATCCAACATTAATTCCTAAGCCCATCCTTTCTAAAATACTTCCAGCATTTTAATGCCGGGCTAAATTCCAGGCATTAGAAACTCATCGTAAGTGAGAATACCGGTTGTTCATCACAGGTAGGGGAAGAAAACAAACTCTCCTCCGCTTAACCAAAACATACCCTTTCCCCTAATCCAGATTAAAATTGTGTCTAAATCACCCCCCACCAAAAACTTTTCTCGTCCCACTGCCCTAAGAAGACCATAGGTCATTTATACACAGTGCTCCCCAAGT
This sequence comes from Tragelaphus eurycerus, assembly GCA_935064755.1. NCBI lineage: Eukaryota > Metazoa > Chordata > Mammalia > Artiodactyla > Bovidae > Tragelaphus > Tragelaphus eurycerus. The sequence continues at coordinate 74,621,070 of CAKXYN010000001.1, read as the reverse complement.
ATCTACTGCTGTCCTCTGCCTGCGGCCTCTCCCTTCTCCACATAAGGGCCCCAAACGAGGCAACAACTCCTCCACTCCTGCAGCCTTCTGAAGATTCCTGTGGCCACATCACTAAGGATCCCTTGGGTCTGGGGCTCCATTTCATCCCGGCCCCTCCCCCCACGTAAGTAATGTTCTGAAAACCACTGCCAGAGGACGCTGCAGTGCCAAGCAAAGCCATTACCTCTTTTCAGGTCCCAGGCCTCTACACTTTCAGGAGTCCCCAACAAGCGTCCTCCAAGCTCCCGAGGACACAAGACTCCTCCAAATGCATTCTAGAAGGTCTAGAGTCGCCTGCCCAAACTGATCTCACAGGCTGGCTTCTGACACCTGAACCCAGAGGTGAGACCCAACTCACTTGTTGCACATCAGCAGCACCTCAAGCTCCTTGACGTTGTGGACCAGGAACTTCCGGAAGCCGCTGGGCAGCATGTGCTTGGTTTTCTTGTTGCTCCCGTAACCGATATTGGGCATCAAGATCTGGCCCTTGAATCTTCTGCGCACCCTGTTGTCAATGCCTCTGGGCTTCCGCCAGTTCCGCTGAAAGAAAACATATGGTTAGTGTCTGTGAAGACACCAACTCTGCCTTCAGGAGAAAAAAGGGGGCCAGATGAAAAGGAAATGTGCCAAACCCTAGTTGTCTTTGGGTAACAGGATTTCATAGGAGCTCCTACATTTGACCAGCACAAATACACACCCACATTCACACCCTTTCCAAGGAAAAGCAGGCTACGTACCCATGAACCGTGAGGGGCCTGTGTATAATGAGGAGCCTGGCTTTCAACATTACACTCAGCATCTAAGTTTTCCCACCTATACAGTAAGTATTATCTCTCCCTTATACTGTTAGTATAAGATGTAACTAACATAAGCCTCTAGATACCTCAGAACAGGCCCATGCCCCGTGTCATTTAAATTTCAACTTACACATCAAGAGACTGAATGCCAGTGAGGCAGGAACACCTGGGGTTCTAGAGAGCCCTGCCACCAGCCAGACCAGTCATCTAGCAAAGCTCAGAAACCCATCAGCCTGTTTAGGAACCATCTATCTTCACCCAACACACACTCCCATCCTGGGCCACATACCTTGATTTTGACATATCGGTCTGACTGATGCCGGATGAACTTCTTGGTCCTCTTTTTGACGATCTTAGGCTTCACGAGGGGTCTGAGGGCGGCCATGATGCCTTCAAGAAAGAGGCAAGAGACCACGCCAAAGATGACTTCTTGGAATGAGGCTTTCTTGCCCTGCCCGGGGGCCTGAACTCTTGTTGCAGAGTGTCTTCCAATCACCAGATACTGAGCAAACTGGGAATGGAATGGGTACCTCTGCCAGGCTTGCTCTCCCTCCCGACTCCGAAGCTGGCAGAATACAAGCCATTCTCCAGATGCGATCCTGGGAGGTTAGGGGGTCACCCTGCACAGTCAGAGCCAAGAGAGAATGTCGCCAAAGGGGGCATCCTCGAAGGTCAAGACGCAGTTTCACATTCCCAGAGATCCTGACCCGCTACCAGAATTTCGGTTAATTACACTATTCGACTCGCAGCTCGGCTTTTTTTGGCGGTCCCCACAGCAGCAACCCCAGGACCAGAAACTGGAGGAGAAACGCCGAACAGTGGAAACAGACAAACACACGTGAGTAGACAGGGCTGAGAGGTGATCCGAGGACTCGAGCCAGGGCAATCAGGCCGCAACCCTCCCAGTCGCTCCACAGCCCCCTAGGACCCCCGCATAGTCTGGCCCCAACCAGCGCCGGGCGCCCCCAGGGCTCAAACAAGCTGTCCGCAGCTCTGCCTGACCCCAGGCGGCCTCCGTTGGCGCACAAGCGGCCCTAAGAAGCGAACCTCCATCACCCTTCGGGACGCTTCGCTCGGAACCTGTACGCGCTCCAGCCAACCAAGAAGGGCAATGCCCACCCAGACGACTGCTCGGAAGGACGAGCTTTCCAGACAGGCGGCGAAGGGGCCAGAGACAGGCTGCAGAGACGCGGATGGCCAACGATTAACACTCACCGAGTCAGAGATGGCTGCCACCTCCGTAGGCAGCGCCGAGGAAGAGAGAGGACGGCGCCGCGCGGGGGCCGATGGGACGTCACTTCGCATCCTGACAGAGAAAAGGCAAGCACTTCCGGCGTGTAGCCCTTCAAAGATACTGAAGACACGTCAGAGAAATAATACTGAAAAAAAGTCGAGGCTGCCTGTGTTTTCCTAGTTATTAATATCTAGGAGTAGCACTAAAATTTTTCATGCCTTCAATTGGGACCGCACAAAAATTTGAAATTCTTTTTGGAACTTCCAAGACCTGGTGAGGCGGCATTCACTTCCGCCAGGAATTGAAGCCGTCCCTCCGGAGGATAATCCTATTTTTAGATTATTTCCGCCCGCGTTTCTTCTTCCGAAGTGCGCCTCCTTGTGGCCGGGAGAGAGCAAAACATAGACTTCCTAATAATTCTCGTTTATAAACAGCAATGAGACTGTTAAAAACACTTATTCGGTGAGTTTCGCACAGTTCCATGAGGTAGTTCTACTAGTTTCCTCATTTTACATATGTATAGAGTGAAGTTTGGAGATTTCACACACACACACACACACACACACACACACACAAATCCACACTTCTAACCACTAGGCTGGACTAGACGTTCGCGACAGTCCATGGGGTCGCGAAGAGTCGGACACGACTGAGCGACTTCACTTTCCCTTTTCACTTTAATGCATTGGAGAAGGAAATGGCAACCCACTCCAGTGTTCTTGCCTGGAGGATCCCAGGGACATGGAGCCTGGTGGGCTGCAGCCCATGGGGTCGCCAAGAGTCGGACACCACTGAGCCTGGTGGGCTGCAGCCCATGGGGTCGCCAAGAGTCGGACACCACTGAGCGACTTCACTTTCACTTCTCACTTTCATGCATTGGAGAAGGCAATGGCAACCCACTCCAGTGTTCTTGCCTGGAGAATCCCAGGGACGGGGGAGCCTGGTGGGCTGCCGTCTATGGGGTCGCAAAGAGTTGGACACAACTGACGCGACTTAACAGCAGCAGCAGCAGATGGTCTGGTTATTCATTGTTCTTGGTTTGTTGAATTTTAGCTTTTGTTTTTAACATTAATGTGAAAATCAAATTTCAAGAGAAAACGGCCTTTGATTCCAAGACCTGAGCACAATACGGATGTCTTGTCATCAGCGATCTTGGTAGTTACACAGCCAGATGGAGACAGAAGCTGAGATGGTTGATTGTGTTGTTGACTTCATGATGGGTGAGAAGGGAAGGGAGTGTTGACAACTCCTTGGTGAGATTTTGACTGTGGAGGGGGAGTGTGAGGAGACTCGGAGACGTGAGATGGGAGTTGTGAAGGGAATGTCTTGTCCAAAATCACATTGCTGGCGGCACCACACCTCAGGAATCCTATTTGTCCTGCGGCCGAAGGAGTCAGGTGGGATGCCCAGCACAGAGGCACTGAGCTAACAGTAGCCCACAGGGTGTGCGTCGTGATGGAAAAGGTCTTGACCGGGTCAGATGGGTGAGTCAGGAGAAGGGCTCATGAACCAGAGAGTATGCTTGCAGTTGCGAAAGGCCCAAGAGTTTTGGAAGTAGTGACCCAAAGGGCTCTGTCTTGCGGGGGATGAGGGACATGCTTATTTTATTTCAAGAGGGCACAGGGGTACCCACACTACCTACTGCTTCCTGGTGGGCACTGAGGTCCGGGATGAGAGGCTGGAGAGGTCATGCTGGCACCCCCATCAACACCCCAGGAAATGTGCCTGCTGTTTTCCCCAGACCTTGGACCCCAACTTTCCAACACCCCTCTGGCCACAGCTTCTGAATCCGGAAATTACATCAGCTGAATCACAGGTGAAATGAAGAAAACCCCAACCCAGTTTTATTTCAACAGTCAGAGGTCAGGAGAGAGAGACACTCAAAAACCACATCTTTCCCTGGACACATCCATGCGCTGAGACATTGGACGCTTTGTCTGGAGACAGCTGGCCCAGGCCTTCCCACTGAAACGACTTCTCTCGCCCGGCTCTTTGACGCCCTCCCTGCGTCTATAGCTCTGGGCTGCTAGCTGCACTGGTGCCTGGCCCCAGGATGGCTAGGTCTGGCGACACCTGGGCCACTCTAGTTGATGTGATAGATCTTGTGGGCATCGTAATAGGCGTAGGTCACGTAATTCACGTCCTTAATGGGCCACCAGCGGTCGGGATGGTAGGTAGCTGGGTAGACGTGGGGCCGCTGTTGGACACAGCTGAAGATGGCCAGGCTCTGGTCCATGGTCACAGTGGGCAGGTAGAGCCGCAGCTTGTCCAGGAGGTGACCTGGCCAGAAGAAGTTGGGATGGGTTAGCTGCGGACTGCTGGGCTTCTTCTCCTTCAGCTTCCTGGGGAAGGAGAAGACAGAGACAGTCGTCATGGAGACAGGGGGCAGCTGGGGCTCCTTCCCCAGCGGAGGTGCAGTTCCGTACTAAGCACTCTAGTACTCTGTTGTCCTGTCTGCCTCGCCAGCAAGGACCCGGAGGCCTAGAGGGGCGAAGTCATTTCCCCAAGGCCACACAGCTGGCAAGTGGTGGGGGGTGGGCTTGACTGCCGGTCGGCTGCCTCTAAATCCAGACTCTCAACACACACACCACCTGTTTTGTAAAGGCACTGTCACGTGCTGTTCAGAGGGCAGCCGCTGGAGTCCGCACACCTGGGTCCACATCTCTGCTCTACCACTTAACAGATCCGTGACTTGGAGCAAGGTAGTCAGCCTTCCTGTACGGCAGTTTCCTCTTCTGTGAAATGGGAATGCTAAGCGTAACTTCATAGGGTTGTGGAGAGGATTGACGTGAATTAACGAGTGGAGAGCAGTGTCTGCCTGGCACTCTTGTGTGTGCATGTGTGCTAAGTCTCTTCAGTCGTGTCTGACTCTCTGCGACCCCATGGACTGTAGCCTGCCAGGCTCCTCTGTCCGTGGGATTCTCTGGGCAAGAATACTGGAGTGGGTTGCCATGCCCTTCTGCAGAAGATCTTCCCGACCCAGGGATCGAAGGCTCCTGCACTGCGGGTGGACTCTCTACTACTGAGCCACCCGGGAAGCCCCTGGCACACTTAAGGGTCACTTTACAGATCCTCAGCTCCTGGGCACTGATTCCGGGATGCTGGGTCCCATGTACCTTGCCATACTCGAGTCCTGGGTCCCTTCCTCCCACCTGCCCCCCCCCCCCGAGTTCGATGATCACTACAGACCTGGTGAATTCCTCAAATTCCTTAAAATTGATTTTCTTGATTTTCTTCGGCATTTTCCTGGTGGAGGAGAGAGAGAGAGAGAGAGAGAGGTATTGTGTCAGGAGACAGGAAATCCAGGTCAGTGGGGCCTCAGGGAGTAAGTATGTCAGTGTGATGGGGGCCCACCTCTGAGTCCAGACCAGAGCCCTGGAAAGAGAACTTCTCCCTGTGCGGGGCCCTGACCATCCGCCATGCTCCAGTAGAACACTCGGTGAACTGGAGTGTCTAGACCTCTGGGCCCCTACTGGGGAGGCAGACAGGATGGCAGCAGCCCTGGGCTCCTAGCCTGGCTGGTTGGGCGACCTGGGACCAGTCAGTCCCCTTGTGGGGGCCTCGGGTTTCTCATTCCCCAGCACGGAGACCTCTCAAGCCATTACGAGACATGCTCAGTCTTCTGAATCTTTTTTGTGCCTGTGACTCCCATTTGCCCTCCAGAGCTGAATCCTGCCTTGAGGACAAGGGTGGTAAAAGGTAACGCCCCAAACCTGGGGCCTGGTAGACATCACTTAATCGCCACAGCACTCTTTCCCAGCAAGCCTGCATCTGCCTCGGAATCTTTGACAAGACATGCTAAGTAGCCAATGAAACCAGTCCACCCCCCGCCCTAGGGGACCTCTATCCTTTATAACTGGGGCCTGTCAGAGCAGGACAGAAGTCACTTTCTCAGTTTTTGAGGTTCATGGCTCAGGAATTGGTGGCAGCCACACAGGGGATCACCAGGGGATCAGAGAGGACTCTCTAGGTGACCAGCTGCCCAGCTCACCCTCAGCTCTTCCCCGCCAGGACTGTGGTCAGCTCCACCTGCAGGCAAAGCCCACTCCTACACTCGAGAAAGGCCTGAAGGGATAGGCTATGACCATCAGTGCTCAGGTGCTAAGGGTCCTCACTGTGTGTGTGGTAGAGCTGTCAGGCCCATTTTACAGATGAACATGCTGAGGTTCAGTAAGCGAGGTAATGGTCCATTTGACCTCTGATCTGTCAGTGGAGCAGATTGCTCCACTGCTTTCCCACCCGGCTGTCTGGCCAGACCACCTGAGCAGGCATCTGGCAGCAATGGATGGTGTGGGCAGGTCCTCAGCCCCTCCCCTGTCACGGTATCTGGTCAGCTGCCCCTTCTTCCATCCCTCCCTCCCTCCACTCTGCAGTCCCCACCGAAGCTGGCTGGTAGCCTGCTCGCCCGTCACCTCCTGACAAAGGAGGACATTCTCTTAGAGAGACATTGGGCTGATCTGAGGATCGGGGAAGGCCCCAGGGCACTCTGGGCAGGGGTGTGCAAGCCCACCTTTTGCTAGAGAAGGCAGAGGAGGGGTTGCCACCACTGTCCTTGGCAGGGGCCTTACACTCAGCCCACGATTCGTGAAGAGGCCTCCCCGGTTTCTCTAAGAAGTCCTTTTTAACCTTTTCCAGAGACCTTTAAGGTCATGTAGGATGTAGTCAGGAGGGCTGCATGGAGGTGAGGCAAGGAGGCTGGGGAGGCACATGCCAGGGGGACACGCGGCCAGTCTGTGGGGATCAGGTAAGCTGGACATGCCGGGTAAGGACACAGACAACGCCCCGTGACCCGCCTGTAACTCCCCACCCCCCACCCCCCAGCCATGGAGCATCAGTGGGCAGGAGCACAGGGCAGAGGAGGAGGGGCTGACACTCAGCTTGTCAGGCTTGTCAGGCTTCTTCTGAGCCACAGGCTCGGGAACGCCCTGGGGCCGGACCAGGGCCAGGTTCTCAGTGAAGGGCTTCACGTCTGAGTAGTAGCCTCCCGGCTGCCGGATCGGGCGCATCTGGTCCTTCTGGAAAATGATCTTGTCCCCTGGGTACATCAGGGCTGTAAGCAGGAGGAAAAACACGGCCTGTTAGCCCGAGACCTGTCCCCAACCCCAGCCTTTGGGGCCGAGGGGGGCTATTTTAAAAAACAAATTCACATTCTTGTTTGAAAAGATTTTCCTTATATACATTTTTTTAAACTTTATTTATTTACTTTTTCTTTTGGTCTCCAGTGGCACATGGGATCTTAGTTCCCCGACCAGAGATCAAACCCACAGTTCCCTGCATGGGAAGCTTGGAGGCTTAACCATTAAGCTTCCAGGGAAGTTCCTTTACTTTTTATTTTTAAATGATGGTAGGTTCACAGCAAGTTGCAAAAAATAGTGCAGCGGGGTCCCCGAGTCCTCCTTCCCCAGCACCGCCCCCCCCCAACCTTGATGGTGGTGAGTGCATCCTGGCAGCATGCTGTTGTGAAGTGGGGCTGGCAGGCTACCACTCAGGGGACCAGAGATGAGGGCGCCTGTTCAGAACCAGGGCGACGGTGGCCCCCGAGGCCTGGGGGCAGGTAGGAGGGAGCATGGTCCCACACCCTGCTCTGCAGGGGCGGCAGGGTCAGGAGTCCCTGAAGGAGGGAGGGAGGCCTCACCCAAGATGACACTGGATTAACTTAGACTTGGTGGATGGTGGATTTTCTCGGGCAGAAGCAGCACTCCTGCAACTACTGAGCAGGGCTTGCCCCAGCACCTCATGTTCTGGATACAGGGATGGAGGTTCACTCTCCAGGTTATTAATTTTTTTTAAGGTTTTTTTTTGTTTGCTCTTTTAGTTGGTGAATCAACTACAGTTACTACAGTTTATTGCTTAGAATGCCCCCTCATCTGGCCAATACAAATTTATTTCTTTATTTACATTATCTATTTTGGCTGAGAGGCTTGTGGGATCTTAGTTCTCCAACCAGGGATGGAACCCATGCCCCCTGCTTTGGGAGCTCAGTGTCTTAACAATTGGACCACCAGGGAAGTCCAAGACTTTTTTTTTTAATTGATATTTATTTATTTGGTTGCACCAGGTCTTAGTTGCCAGGGAATTTCAATCTTTAGTTGCAGCATCTGGGATCTAGTTCCCCGACTAGGGGTCAAACTCAGGCCCCTTGCAGTGGGCGCATGGAGTCTTAGCCCCTGGACCACCAGGGAAGTCCCAAGTTCTTAATGTTTATTTGGGTAGGGGGCAGGGATTGCACAGGTGAGAAGGGAGAGGAGGGAAGGGGGAGATGGGCAACATCATCATTTTTAAAAGGTTTATATGATTTTTAAACTATATTTTTTAATGTATATTCATATAGGACTTTTAAAAAATGACTTATAGAGCTAATCCATGTGAATAGCAAATACATAAGAAAAAGAGATTTGTGAAAGGACAGTCATTAAATATTATTGGTGGTCAACTCTGGGTGGGGGATTTTGTTTTGTTTTCAAAAATGTAAATGAGCAAGATTTATTTATAAAATTAGGGGGAGCAGAGCAATAAAGCTATATTCAGTGGGGAGGGGAAATGCCTCGATGTTCTAGAAGTCTGGCCCATGAGCTTGAGGTCTGGGGTCTGAGCCCACCAAGCTCTAGCTTCAGGCACAGACCTGGAAGTGCCGGGGTTTGTGCTTCTGGTCTCTGTCTTAAGGACAGGCAACAGACAGTGACCAGGACAGTGGCCAGAGATGGACTAGCGTCTTTTCCATTTTGGACCAGTCAGAAGCAAAAGGAAGCCCACCCACAGATGCGCCTCTGTGTCCATGAGTGACGGATACTGCAGACAGGTGAAGCTCAGCTGTGTGCAGGCCCAGGAGCCAGCAAAAGCCGGTGGTGGAGAGACTCAGTAAAGCCTCGATCCTCTCTGGTGGGGACAGACCAGCCCGCGCATCCGGGGGTGAGACCTAGCACGCAGGAGCAGTCGTGTGCCTGGGAATCCTGCCTGCATTTTAGAACGCCTGCAGCCCCACCGGGCGCCAAGCCCAGGTGATCTGGGAGCATGAGGCTCCCTGAGGAAGGAGGGAGGGAGGATAAAAAGTCAGGGTCGAGAGCTGTGGGGTCACCTGCCATATCTCTGCCCTCCTGGCCCAGATGGCGGCAAGCGGCTGCCCAGGCGAGGGTGTGCAGCTTATGTGGGAGACAGTGACCATTTAGGCTGGTTGGCCTGTGTTCCTGAAGGCCCTTGGCCACTTCCTCCTGTATAGACCTTTTATGATCTGACTTGTATCCCCCCAAATTCATATATTGAAGCCCTGACCCCTAGAATTTGTATTTGGAGATGAGGCCTTTCAAGAGGTGATAAAGCTAGAATGAAGGCACTAAGGCAGGGCTGCATCCAGTCTGACTGGTGTCCTCAGCAGAGGAAATCTGGACGCAGAGAGACGCAGCAGGGGCGCATGTGTGCACGGAAATGGCCGTGTGAATAGACAGCCAGACGGTGACTATCTGGAGGCCACGGAGAGCGATCTCATGGGGCATGAACCCTGCCAGCACCTTGACCTTGGACTTTCTGCCTCCAGAATGGTGAGAAAATGCCTTTCTGCTGTGTAAGCCCCCAGTCTGTGGTGTTTTGTTACAGCAGTTATACCAAACTAATACAAGACCCAAGGCCCTCTACACTGAGCGTTTGTTTCCCCTCCCAGGGCGGAAAAAATGGAAACAACCAACTGTGACTGTTAACCCTTGTTCTCAGGGAAGTCACAGCACCCTCTGTGTGTCCCTTTCTCAGAAAACCACAGCCCAGAACGGCCACAGCTCCTTCCTGCGAGGTTCCTACAGGAACACCTTTGCCCTCCAGCGCAGCAGCGACCGGCCTGTTAAACATGTACTTCATAAATGCGGGATGCCAGCATCATTACATGGTCATCAGGGGCCTGTGGGGCCGCTCCTCTGCCCCATGTCTCAGAAGCACACATTCCACCCAGGAGAGGAGGGTTCAGATCTGCTTACATACATGAAAACACAGCTCTTGCCCCAAGCAGAGGGCGGGACCAGTGCGAGAGCTCAGGGTTGAGACCTATGGGCTGAGCAGAGGGCAAAGGCCTTCCACAGAACCCGTCTCCCCGTGCATTCTTCTCTCCGTGTGGCAGAAGCACCAAGAAACAGGCCTGGCTGAGACGAGTGGGTTTGGAACACTCCATGTGTCGTCGCGGTTACCTCTCCCAGCCAGGCTTCCTGTCCGAAATCACCTACTCTAATAAGCAAACTAATTCATACTTAGGAATAACAAAACAGTTTCCCTTTATCATGCAATCACAGTTCCCAAGGACAAAAGCATATTTGTAAAAAATATACATTAGACGTAAATACTAAATGAAACAATGCATTGTCCCCAAGTCTCATCTTCAATCATCTTTCCCCTGATCCTACAACAGTTTTATCTGCTTAAGGAAATGGCTCTTATTGTCAGTAAATATGAATACCAAATAATTATGCTATAACTATATTATTTCATCTTAACAACTCATCACCTGCACAGATTCACTCACTTATAACACCGACGTATTTCCCACATCGACACGATGGTCGGTGCTCATTCGGGACTGTTCCTCCTGGCCCACCTCTGGCTCCCTCACCTGGACCTCCAGTCCTGGTGCTCCCTTCCCTAGGCTGGGGAACCTGGACTCCGGGCCTAAGGAGCAGAGTGTGGGCCCTGCAGGGCTGTCAAATCCCCTCTCTCAGCGAACCAGGGGACTTCCCTGGTGGCGCAGGGGACGGGAATCTGCCTGCCAGTGCAGGGGACAACGGGTTTGATCTCTGGTCTGGGAGGATCCCACGTGCTGCGGAGCATCTAAGTCCGTGCGCTTCAACTGCTGAGCCGGTGCCCGAGAGCCCGTGCTTCACAATGGGAGGAACCACCGCCATGAGACTCCGTGCACCGCCGCTAGAGGGCAGCCCCCGCTCCCCGCACCTAGAGAAAAAGCCCATGTGGCAACGAAGACCGAGCACAGCCCCAAATAAATAAAAGCGAACCCGGCAGGGCTATTCTTCCCCCCCCGCCCCCTTTCTCCCTAGCGTCTCCGTGGTGTGGTTGGGTGCTCGTCGGCTGGGGAAGGACAAGCCTCAGGTGGCTGCCACCCTGGCCCCCGGCTCGGGGCCCCGCTTGGCACGTCCCAGCGGCCCCGAGGCCCGTACCTCTCATGAGGATGTCCTCGGTCAGCGGGAGGCCATGGGCCTCGCAGACCTTCCAGCACTGCAGGTAGACCAGGAAGGTGTCCACGCGGGACCTGTTGAGGATGCTTTCCATCTCCCCGTGGACGGTGGTCGGCAGGCAGTGCTCGTCAAAGTGCTTGTCCCCGCTGCGCACCAGGCGGCACTGCTCCGTGTACTGGATGGAGGGGAGGGCCAGCTGTGGGGAGAGTGGAGGCGGGCACTCACTCCTCCTCGCCTCCCTCCCGGCCCAAGGCAGACACGGAGCCTCAGCCGCCTCCCCCCACCCCCACCCCCGCCCCCGGGGCCCCTTGATTGCAGCTGTTGATGTCAGCCACTCGGGAGGAAAAATCACCCGTGGTCAAGGTGACCCCCAGCATAACATGTGAATAGGCCGGGCACAAGGTTCTGTGTGCACAGCTCCTTACACAGAAGTGCACACGCGACTGTATACACATACACAAGGCTCCTTTCGTGGGTGCTAAGTCGCTTCAGTCCTGTCCAATTCTTTGCAACCCCATGGACTGTAGCCCAACAGGCTCCTCTGTCCATGGGATTCTCCAGGCAAGAATTCTGGAGTGGGTTGCCATTTCCGTTCTCCAGGGGATCTTCCCGACTCAAGGATCGAACCTGGGTCTCCTGCATTGCAGGCAGATTCCTTACCATCTGAGCCACCAGGGAAGCACCTAGTGAACAGTGCCTGATGCATCACAGGCTCTCAATAAAAATTTATTGGGTGAATTAATTATACAATCAGTTCTTCCTTCCTTCACTCAACATGTGTTCCTGGAGTGCCTACTCAGTGCCAGGCCCCAGGCCAGGTTCTTGGATTCCAGCTGTGATGAACATGCAGTCCTGGTCTCAGGAATCAGTCATGATTCAACAGTTGGAGGAAGGGAACTCAGGACTTTCAGAAACATCATATCAACTCATCTTATCAGAAACCTTTGGAGGCAGGTGTTGTTCATACCGACAGAACAGGGAACGAGGAGGTAAGGAAGCTGGGACCCCCAGACCTCCCCCGGCCAGAAGGTGGGGCACGTGGGGCAGGTGGGCCCGGCCTGCCTGGTCCCCAAGCCCCGTCCCTCCCCTGTCGGCATGGGCACCTTCTTCTGCCGCTTCCTCTCTCGGTAGTGTTTGCCCACATCTTCCATCTCCTCCAGCGTCATGGGCCGCGCCTCCATCTCTGTGTCGACCACGGGCACCGTCAGCAGGTCCATCTTGGGAGCCTCTGAGGGTACATTCGCCTTCTGCTTTGGGGATGAACTCTGTGCAGAGCCGCTGTCATTGGACGATCTGGAATCTAGGGGTGGAGGGAAGAGGCAGAGGAAGGAGGAGCTGAGAGGGTGCCCGGCCACAGAGTCCATTGGGCAGTGAACCAGTGTTGCCGAGCGGGTACCTTGAAGGTGTCCCTTATTCCGCCTCCTCTGTGGCCTTCTCCCTCTCCCGCACCTGGCCCAGCCTTCCTGTTTCTGTTCCCATCCTCCAGCATCCTGCTTTTCCAGGCCTGCTTCAGGCTTCTGCGGCCCAGTGCAGAAATGAGACCCTGGCCCTGCCGCCTTCTAGATTTGAGACTGTGGCCAGATGGTCAGCCTCTCTGAGCATCAGCTTCCTCTCTGCATGGGGAGGGGCAGAGGTGGATACGTACCCTCTGTTGCAGTGGTCGGGGTGCTTTGCTGCTGAGCCAAAGACCACTGCTTGTAGGTGCTGGCCAGGTTATCCATTGTGATGTTGTTGTGCTTCCCCAGAGAGCTGAGGTAGATCACAATATCCTCCACCTCCTGGTTTTTCAGAGGGACTCCAATCTGAGGAGACAAGAGAAGCCCAGGTGAGCAGCCTGGCTCCAGATGTCCTGCTAGGATGGCCAAAGCCTTGCCAGCTTGGCCTCCCTGTCGAGTTTCATCCTCAGCCGCTCCCAGCTCACATCGAGGGTCCCTGTGAAGCTCAGAGCCTCTCCCCGGGGCCCTGCACATTTCTCACCCTCTGCCTTGACTCAGGCGTTTCCCACTTTCTGCCTGAACAGCTCCCATCCCTCCTTCCAAACCCCGGTCCAGACGTGCCCCCATCTTTGCAGAGGCTGTTACTTCTCCCTCTGGCCTCCCTGCCCACTCCATTTCAATCTCAGCCTTCCAGTGCCGGACTGGAAGGAGGATGTCACATCTGTCATCCTTGTCTGTGAGGGACACAGAGGCCTCCCTTAACTGAAGTAAAATAGAGTTGGAAATCTAATGCCCCGGACTCTTTTAAGGGTGGCAGGCAAACTTTGGAGAAATACGATACTTGCCAGCAATACTGAATATTCAAGAAAAAACTGTGAAAGGAAATGCATCTTTGCCAGCTTCTTTATGCTGTAGATGTTATTCTCTGTGCTTTACTTAAAGACGATCAGAACTCACCTGGTGCTAAAGGATTTAGTGTTTGAACTTTTTGGTGACGTTGAATTAAGGACCCTTTATTTTTTGTTTTAAATGCTTTGAAATGTTGTTTAAATAGCTACATGGTATAAAATGAAAGCGTGAAACTGCTGGTGATTTAAGACTACAAAAAGTGTAGCATTCCCCTTCTTTCCTAAAGTTTTTTTTAAAGGTATCATGTATTCAAAATATATAAAAGTTTAAGTCACCCAGACCAGGAATCGGCAAACTTTTTCTAGAAAGGGCCAGATGGTGAATATTTTAGGCTCTGGGAGCCATGTGGGTCTCTGTCATCACTACTCAACTCTGCCCTCCTGGCATGAGAGCGGCCATGATGACGCATAGACAAATGTGTGTGGCTGTGTTCCAATAAAACTTTATTGACAAAAAAACAGGAGATCAGTTGGATTCGACTCCTGGGGCAGAGTTAGCAGAGCTCTGCGAGACCAACAGGACTTCCTGTGATGATGGTAAGGTGCTCTGTCTGAGGGGTCCAGCAGCAGAGCAACTGCTGAGCACTCCAACTGTGGCCACTGTGCCTGAGGAACTGGAGTTCTAGTTTTATTTATTTATAGTTAAATTGAATTTTTGAATAACCCAACAAGGTGTGATCTGAGGACCTGCACCATGGGCATCGCTGGGAGCTTGTTAGCGTGCAGCATCCTGAGGGGGCTACCCTGGTGGTCCAGTGGTTAGGACGCCCTGCTTCCACTGCTGGGGGCCCAGCTTTGATCCCTGGTCGGGGAACTAAGATCCCATAAGCTGCATGGTACCTCTCCCCATCAAAAAAAAAAAAAGGCAGTATCTTGGGACCCCACACAGAGGTACTGGGACAGAAGCTGTGTTTTAACAATACGCCTATGTGAGTCACATGCTAGTGATGGTTCCAGAAGTTCTAGAAGGTTCTAAAGGCAGGACTGAAGATCCAGCTCTCTCTGTGCTCAGTTCTGGGGTCTCACTGGCAAGACAGTGATTCCCTAAGCAGCAGGCTGGTTACAAGGCTGGCTCTACAGACTTCCCCCTCAGGTAGGGCCTTTCAAGGTCAGACTGGGGCAAGGTGGCTTTAGGGGTCTGATGGGGGCCTCAGGTTAAGCCACCTATTCCAATCTGGCTTTACAAATAATGCAGGGGATAGTCAGAGCAGGATAGGGCCGCAGGGCTGTGGAGGCGCATGAGCACCCCCACTCCACCTCAAGCCAGCAGGGGAGGCGCTTACCGCCTTGAGAGCCACGATGAACTCCTCCCGGGAGATCTGGTGCTCACCCCGGTCCACCTTGTGAAACAGCTCCAGGATCTTGATCTTGCCGCCGTGCAGCTGGGAGTACAAGGTCGACAGGGCGGGGGGTTTGGGCAGTCGGAGCTGGGGCACCTGCCGGCGGGAGGGTCGCTGGCTTTTCTTCTGAAAGAGGCAAGAGAAGGGGGCAGAGGGGAGTGTTCAGGAGACACCACGGAGCTGGGTCCCCAGATTTAGAAACGGGAAAGAGAGAGGCCGAGCCATGCCACCCAGACAGCAGGGTGGAGGGCAAAGGGCGTGAGCTTCCGGCAGGCACGTCCTGCCACGGGAGGCCTGGGCCGCTTGGCTTCTCTGAGCCTCCAAGTTCTCATCAGGCACAAGAGGTTTGGACAAAATGAGAACTACAACTTCATTCTTATCCCCATCTCTCTTGTCAGACCAGTCACTATCATAATCCTACTGGGCTCTCAGTGTATCAAAATATGAGCCCCTGCCTGAAGCCGCCTGGGACCTCTGCTGCCCCTGCTCCCCAGCCTCTGGCCCCAGGCCTCCCGCCTGGAATACCTCTCCCCTCTGTCAGAATCCTACTGCCCCTCCCTTCCAGGTGAACTGGAATACAGTTAGCCCTCCATGTCCGTGCACTCCATATCCACGGATTTAAAAACTCCAGAAAGTTCCAAAAAGTAAAGCTTGAATTTGCCATGGCCATCAACTATTTGTCATACTTAACATGATATGTATAACTATTCACATGACCTTTACATTATATTAGGTATTCTAAGTCATCTAGAGATGATTCAAATGTAAGGGAGGATGCTCGTGGGTTATACGCAAATACTCTGCCCTTTTATATGAGGGTCTTGAGCATCTTCAGATGTTGGTATCCGTGGGGTGCCCCCAAACAGATAGCAGGGTAAACTACTTAGGAATACTGTTCCTTTAGTGTGGTGGAGCACTTGATAGTTTACAAAAGGCCTTTCTATTCCCTAGCTTATAGCTCCTCAGCGGCCTGGAGTCTATTGGTGGCCTGGCATCTGTCAGTGGCCTGGAGTCTATAGTGGCCTGGAGGCAACTGCAGAGTCATTAATCTCTTGTGTCTGCCTCCTCCACTAACATGTGAACCCCCCGCTGGGAGCAAGACCACATCTTACTCAGCTACATTCCCCACCTCCTATGCTTGTACTCAACAAAGCCCCCAGCCCTGTGCAAGCAGGCAGTAATGGTTTGCTGAATGGAAAAGAAGGATGCCGTGAATTCGATAGTAGGTATTAGCTTCCCTTTGGGAAGCTTCCCTTCCCAAATGAAGAAACAGGCTCAGCGAGGTGAAGCGACTTGCCCAGGATCACACAGCAAGTAAGCAGTGGATTTCTAACCCAAGTTCTATGCTTATACCTAGAGGCTGTGCTGTTGGCAGGAAAGGGTGTGTGGAGAACCATGAAAGTTGGGTTTTGACTATGATTACACCAAGGACTGACTCTGAAGTTTGGGGGCTAACCCAAATGAAACCGGTAATTCTGCAATAATAAAAAAAATGACAAACATTGAACGAGGGCTCACTATAACGCTCGGCATGTTTCAGGCACCTTATATATATTAATCCATTTGGATGTTGCAGCAACCGTGGGAAGTAGGCACAATGGTTCTCCCCATTTAACAGTTGAGGAAACCGAGGCCCAGATCATATGGCTAGGAAGTAGCAGAGCTGGGTTTAAACCCAAGTTATCTGACCTCTTATGCCAGCTTTACCTGAACTGGGAGGATTTTCAGGTGTCTGTGTTGGATGCATTTGGAAGATGAGGGCTCTGGCTACTGACTGCCAGTTACTATCTCTCTGGGCTTGGACAATGTATGGCCTCACTGAGCTTCTGTCTTCATATTTATAGAGGAAACAATATGTATAATATACACAAATTCATATACAAATGTAAAAGATTTTCTTAGAAAAGATTTATAAGACTTTCTTCCAGTCTCACAACTGTGATCTTCACAATAGCCCTGTGAACACATGGCAGGGGGTGTGTGTACGTGTGTGTGTGTGTGTGTGTGCTCAGTCGCATCTTACTCTTTGCGACCCCACAGACTGCATCCCGTTGGGCTCTTCTGTCCATGGGATTCTCCAGGCAAGAATACGGGAGTGGGGTGCCCTTCCCTTCTCCAGGGAATCTTCCTGACTCAGGGATGGAACCCGGGTCTCCTGCATTGCAGGTGGATTCTTTACTGTCTGAGCCACCAGGGAAGCCTAACAAGAGATCACAAGTATACCCCCTTTTCTGGACTTTTGTCCCAGGACTCCCCTGGACTGGGAGCGGGGATGGTTGGGCTTAGGGTGAAAGATCCCCACCCTTCCTAATCTGAGGGAATGAGTGACAGCAAGCCCCTAACACCCAGAGTGTCTGCACCTGGCAAACGGGGCTGCTCACCGCGGTGTCTCTGCTCATGGCCAGCTGGCTTGGCAGCCGAGCCACGGGCTGCTTCTTGTGGATGTCACGTAGGACCTTGGCCTCGGACAGTGTGAGGCTGGCCTTGTTCTGCAGCCACCTCTCGACGTTGCCGAATGATTCCAGGTCCTTCCGCATCTTCAGCCTCTGTCTGAGCCACACCCTCGGGTCCTCCGGCTGTTCTAGGGTGTCCCTGACTTCCGGGGCTTTGGGGCTGAGGATGGGCTCTGGCGGAGTCTGGGGTTGGGGCATGGGATGGACGGGCCTCGGAGCCTCCTTCTGCGGCAGGATGATGACCCGCCGGCGGCTCCTGGGCAGGTGGAAGTCCTCCTGCTTGAACTGCTTGAAGCAATGGGCGATGACCGCTTCAGGGTTGAACACCAGCTCCTTGCTGGCATTTTCATCATCCAACAGGGACTTAGAGTGGTAGAACCCTTGGGGGAAGAGGGTTAGAAGGTGAGTTCCTATCAGGATGAGGACCAAAGGAGTCAGGAAGGAGAAATGCTTCAGCCCCGGGCTGTGTGTCAGGGCGCCTGGAAGCCAGGCCTGACTTCATTGTTGCCTTGCGATGGTGAAAATATTTACATCTAACGTGACTGGGCACTCCCTGCAGTCCCTAAGGGATTTCTGTGCTTTTTCATGGAACCTGTCTTAGGTTCTAATCTTACTCCACTTGACTCTGCCTGCGCCTTACTCACTGGCCATCAGAATGATCTTTTTAAAATACCATTCTGATGGTCTGAATATCGGAGGCAGCCTAGTGCTGTAGAGAGCAGAGGCTTTGCAGCCAGAGTGCTCTGGCCTGAGTCCTAGCCCAGCTGCTTATGGGCAGCATGATCTCTTACTCTTTCTGGGTCTCAATCTCTTCATCTGTAAAATGGGGATAATGACAGTACCTGCCTAACTGTGTGGTAGAGATGCTTAGAATCTGTTCGTCTATTCATAATGCTCAAGCGTGCTCAGTCATGTCCAACTCTGTGATCCCCCGGCACTCCATGGACTGCCACCTGCTGGGCTCCTCTGTCCATGGGATTTCCCAGGCAAAAATACTGGAGCGGGTTGCCATTTGCTCCTCCATGGGGTCTTCCTGATCCAAGGATCGAACTCAAGTCTCCTACAGTAGCAGGCAAATTATTTACTGTTGAGCCACCAGGGAAGCCCTTGGTTGATGTTTATCTTTTCCAGTACTCTGTGAACCAGGATCTCATCCCTCTTGTTCCCTGCTGGAGTCCCAGCGCCTCCACAGTGCCAACATACACTGCGAGCTCAGTAGATATTTGGTTGTTGTTGCTTAGTCACTCAGGCATGTCCGACTCTTTGTGACCCCATGGACTGCAGCACGCCAGGCTTCTCTTCCTTCACCATCTCCTGGAGCTTGCTCAAACTCATGTCCATTGAGTCGGTGATGCCATCCAACCATCTCATCCTCTGTGTCCCCTTCTCCTCTTGCCTTCAATCTTTCCCAGTATCAGGGTCTTTTCCAGTGAGTCAGCTTTTCGCATCAGGTAGCCAAATTATTGGAGCTTCAGCCTCAGCATCAGTCCTTCCAATGGATATTTGGGGTTCATTTCCTTTTAGACAGACTGGTTTGATCTCCCTGCAGTCCAAGGGACTCTCAAGAGTCTTCTCCAATGTCACAGGTGAAAAGCACCAATTCTTCAGTGCTAAGCCTTCTTTATGGTCTAGCTCTCACATCCATACATGACTACTGGAAAAACCATAGCTTTGACTAGATGGAACTTTGTTGGCAAAGTAACATCTCTGCTTTTTAATGTGCTGTCTATGTTAGTCATAACTTTTCTTCCAAGGAGCAAGCATCTTTTAATTTCATGGCTGCACTCACCATCTGCAGTGATTTTGGAGCCTCCCAGAATAAAGTCTGTCACCTGTTTCTATTGTTTTCCCATCTATTTGCCATGAAGTGATGGGACCAGATGCCATGATCTCAGTTTTTTGAATGTTGAGTTTTAAGCCAGCTTTTTCACTCTCCTCTTTCACCTTCATCAGAAGGCTCTTTAGTTCACTTTGGTAAGTGAGTGAATTACAAGTGGAAGGACCTAAAAGGTTGGCCCCATGATTATAACCATTTTACAGATTAAGACACTGAGCTCAGAGAGGCCAGAGGACACACAGTTGATTAATAGCAGAGGTGGGACATGAACTTTGGCTTGCCTGGCCCCAGAGCTCAGCTCTTAGCCATTTCTTGATATTACCCCAGGCTGTGACCTAATCCCACTGAGTCTCAATTCTTTTACTAAAATGGTATAAACTCTGCTCTAGCAACCTTCCAAAACTGTTATGAAGAGCAAATGAATAACAGGTGTGGGAATGTTCTAAAATTCAGAAGGAGCAGAGCATTACTATAAAAAAATCTTAAAAAAAAATATTGTCACCTGCTGCATCATTTTCCTGCCACAATGAAAACTCTCCTGCTTAAAACCTTTCTGTTACTCCCAGCTGCCTCCAGGATAAAGTTCAATCTCCTTAACGTGGCCCCACCTGTTGCACCCGCCCCTGCCAACTCCCCTAATCTCGCCAGTGCTGCCTCCTCATCCCTGCTTCCTCACCTTGGATTGGTTCCCAAGCTAACCTGACTGCGGTTCCAAGGTATCCCCTTCTGCCCCGGCACCCCCTTTCTGTCTTTGGAATGCACTTCCCTCTCCTCTGCTCACTTGGTCACTCCCTACTTGGCCTCAGAGGCTCAGCTGAGGCATCACCTGTCCCCAGAAGCATCCCAACCCCTCCCTCCTGCCCCTCTGGGTCACAGAACCCCCAAGCTTAGCCCCCTCATAGCATTTACCATATTTTTCTCGATGCCGATACTTTTTCCCAACAGCCTGTGAGTCTCCCAATGGTAAGAACTGTGTCTTACTTCCTGTGTATCCCCGGTACCCAGCCTGGCACAAAGTGAACAGTCAGTACAGTTGTTAAGTCTCTTTACAATGCACATGTGTTCCTTTCATAGTCAGAAAATAATTACACTATGTATACATTAATGTGGACAGAAGTAAGCACTTCTCAACAACCAATGTATTATTTCTTTGACGACAAGATGCTGGGTTCGACTGAGAATGTAGTCATTCATCCAACCAGCATTTATTGAGAACTACCCAGTGCTTTTTACAAATCTCTCCCTGAATTCCATCCTACCTCTCTGACTACTTATTCTTGGGCCTCTGTTTCCTATCCACTACTAAAAAGTCAATGGCTTCCAGGTTTACACTTGGGTGCTCTTGTTTTTTTTTTTTTCCAAACAGTCTCCTCCACTCTCATTTCTGTGGCCCTCCATATGCAGAGGACTCTCATATCAATATTTATGATTTGGAATTAGCTCTGACTCTACATATAGTGAGAAGAAAATGGCAACCTACTCCAGTGTTCTTGCCTGGAGAATCCCATGGACAGAGGGACCTGGCGGGTTTCAGTCCATAGGGTTGCAAAGTCAGACGCGACTGAAGTGATTTAGCATTCTATTTACAGTTGCTCCCAAAGCACCTCAACTTGTATGGCTGACAAAGAACTCAAACTCAACCAAGACTGAACTTATCACCACGTCCCTGTCTGCTCTTCAGGGAGGTTCCTTATCTCTGTAGAAAGCACCTCCATCTGCCAGGTAAACCTGGCTACCACCCTGCGTGTCACCCTTGATTGCTCTTCCCAAGTTCTCTATCTAATCAGCCCCAAGTCCCTGAAGTCCCCTCTCACCTGGTGCCTTTCCCTAGCCTCCTGGGTTCTTTGGCCAGGGCATTTGGGACAGCTCCCCACACCCAACATTCCGAGCCTGCCAATTCATTTCTGCATTTGCTGATGCTCCCAATCTGATCCCGTTATTCTCAGTAGCTTCTCCATCTCCTGGCTCCCAAGATCTCTCGGGATCTTATCCCTTCTGACCCCTCTCACCACTCCTCTCCAGCAGCATTTAAACTCTGAGCAGTTTTCTGAAGACACCATGTCTCTGGGCCTCTGTGCATGCTCCTCCCCTGGTCTGCTTTTCCTCCTCCTTCTGGCTTGGAGGACTCCGTGTAAAGATCTCTTCCAGGACCGTGGAAGCATTCCCCGTCTCCCCAGCCTCCTCTGCGCTTAGCAGATGTCTTACTCCTGGGTATCACCCTTGGACCCTAGTATTCATCCCTTCTTCTGGGATTATCCATGTATCTGTCATTCACCTCTAAAGTCATGGTGCTGATCAAGGACAGTAGGCTATCCTGCAAAATTTGAAGACTGATGTTCTTTTCCATGCCGCTTCTCCAGTACTGAATGTACTAAAGTCTGGTGAGGTAGTAGGGACAGTCCAGAAGGCCTGGACACCTTTCCTGGGGACATGGGTTGGGCCTCTGGTTCCAAACCAAGGCGACTCGGCCAGCGTCTCCAGCCCTGGCAGGGAAATCTGAGAAACACGCATGACCTGCCCCCAACTCCCTGGCAATCCCGCACCCAGAGAGGGGACGCCACAATGGGATACCCGTCCCTGTCCTAGCCCTCACCCCGCTTGCACCCGTCCACTCGGGGGTCAAGGGCTTCCTGGAGGTGGCGTCGATTTCCGGGAGCTTAGGGTGAGCTTACGGAGCAGCGACCGGAACGCAGCCTCGTGCTCTTCATTTGAGTCGTCCATGGTCCCCGCGCTGGGAGCCGGCGCTGAAGAGCTCGTGTGAATGTGTGTGTGAGCCGGCGCTGAAGAGCGCGTGTGAATATATGTGTGAGCCGGCGCTGAAGAGCGCGTGTGAGAGTGTGTGTGTGTGTGTGTGTGTGTGTGCTTGCGCGGGAGTATGGGGTATCTGAAAAGCAGTAATAACCAAGTTTCCAAGAGACGCGAGACCTGCGGAGCCTGGACGCAACTGTTGCCAGGACTACGGACGCCCCGCGCTGATTGGCTGCGTTCCGCCACGTGGGCGAAGACTAGCCCAGGCCTGGAGTCCGGGAGAGACAGCCTGGCTCCCTGCAAGGGTCCTGGGAGGGTCCGGGAGCAAATGGTGCAGAGCCTCTGGCTCCGCGAACAAACAAACAAAACCCCGTTGGATTTCTTAGATTGGCCCGTGGCCCCTCAATCTGGAGTAATAAATCCCTGGTTTCCCCCTAAACCGTAGGGACTTTAGCAGGTCTCCACGTGTTTAGAACAGGCCCTCCCTCCTCCAGATAGACCCCTAGTGAATCCTGGACAAATAGGGGCAGTTTTGGTATGCTTGGTCCCCGAAATACACGGTGCCCATGCTTTGGAATGATAGAACCCGAGAAACACTGGGTTGGCCAAAAGGTCGCTTGGAATTTTCCATATGATCGCAAGAAGCCCGAAGGAACTTTTTGGCCAACCCCAAATTTGACCTGTCCTTTGGATAGGCAAAAGGTGGTCTTATTCAAACAATGGAATATTAGCCATTAAAAAGGAAAGAAGTACTGACACACGCTGCTGTGACAGGCTGGCACTTGGGACCCTTGGCTTCAGTGCGTATGCCAGGACAAATGTCTCCTTGAGCAACTAAAAATATAAAGAAACTGTACAAGGGACTAAAATGAACAGTAAGAGTTTTTTTGCTGGGGAGATGAAAATATCCTGGAGTTAGTGATGACGGTTGCACATTGTGAATGTACTAAAAACCATTGAATTGTGCCCTTTAAAAATGGTTAAATCAACTTTTGGGGGGCAAATTTTATTTCAATAAAAAGTTAGAAAAAACCCAAACACTTGAGGGCTTACTCTGTATAAAATATCATCCTTACTGAAATGCATTATTATTATTATTAAACTGTATTATTTGGCAGTGCTGGAACTTCACTGTGGCATGTGGAATCTAGTGACCTGACCAGGAATCGAACCTGGGCCCCCTGCAATGGGAGGGTGGAGTCTTAGCCGCTGGACTGACAGGAAAGTCCCTAAACTGCACTAGTTTTGTGACCCTCTCAACAATCTGAGGTCTTCCCTCAGGCCATCCCTACGGGCCATATTAATGCAGTGCTTCTATAAGCAAGACTCCATATAAATTATTTCATATATTGACTTAATAACCATAAGTGACCCATTCTAAAGGGAAGAGGGAACAGGTACAAAGACCAGGTCATCTACAGGAAAAGGGAAAAGGTACGGCTTGATACAGCCTGAGCTCCTGATGCAGAGCTTCCCTGCAATGTCTACAGGCCCACAATCCTGATGGAGATGCTGGGATGGGACCTGGGCCCCGCCACCGCTGAACCCTAACTTTGGTGCCTGCCTTACCCTCTGACCTCAGCTGTGGCCAGTGTTGCAGGGGACCCTCTAGGCTCTTCACCGCAGTGTTGGGCACCATGTCCCCACACCTTACCCCTTTTGTTCTTTTTCATTATTATTTTTACCTTTCTCTTTCCTGTTAAAGTCCCTACAGAGCCAGCACAGACCTTCGCACTTACTGAATGTTACTCTGGTGTCTGTTACATAAAAATGTGATGGGAGGTTATGAAGCGGATGCTTGCCTTGCAGGTGTGTGTGTGGCCAGTTTTCCCACTCTGTTCAAAATCCATCCTTCTCTAAAAAATGGAACTCATTCACTGAAGTGGAAACAACCAGTGCTCTGCAGCAGCGTCTCCTTGTTCTGCTCACACTCTACCCTACAACAAAAGCAGTTTTCCTAACAATTTATTTTTCATTTATTCAATCAGCTTAATTTGCAAATTATGCCTTTAGAAGGTTGTTGCTGAATCACCTAAGACGTCGGGATTCTTGGCCTCTGGAGAATTCAATCCAGGGCCAGTGACGAGGTTTGATCACTCAGAGCTTTTTTGTAATAAAGATTTATTAAAGTATGAAAGAGATAGAGAAAGCTTCTGACATGGACATCAGAAGAGGGGCAGAAAGAGTGTCCCCCCCCCACTAGTCTTTAGCTGGATTTTATACAGCTACTGCTGCTAAGTCACTTCAGTCGTGTCCGACTCTGTGTGACCCCATAGACGGCAGCCCACCAGGCTCCCCCATCCCTGGGATTCTCCAGGCAAGAACACTGGAGTGGGTTGCCATTTCCCTCTCCAATGCATGAAAGTGAAAAGTGAAAGTGAAGTCACTCAGTCGTGTCCAACTCTTAGTGACCCCATGGTCTGCAGCCTACAAGGCTCCTCCGTCCATGGGATTTTCCAGGCACGAGTACTGGAGTGGGCTGCCATTGCCCTCTCCATACAGCTACTAGCAGTCTGCTAATTAGAGAAAGGAAATATCTCAAACTCAGAGACTGGCACCAAGCCCCTCACCCACAACATGTATTTTGAGATAACATTGGCACCAGGTGAGTCATCTCAGGCTATAAAACCAGACATGAATCTTGAAGAAAGGCAGATTTCCAAGCAAATATACAGTTTCATTAACAGATTAGGAGAACAATAACATACTGGTTTGTCAGGTCGGTTCTGAGCCTTTAGGCGGAACCAAGCAAATATACAGTTTCATTGACATAGCAAATCTTCATAACCAAGCAAATCTTGGAGCCAAGATTTCCAAGCAAATATAGTTTCATTAACATAGATGACCATTATATCTACTACTGTGGGCAGGAATCCCTCAGAAGAAATGGAGTGGCCATCATGGTCAACAAAAGAGTCCGAAATGCAGTACTTAGATGCAATCTCAAAAACGATAGAATGATCTCTGTTCGTTTCCAAGGCAAACCATTCAATGTCACAGTAATCCAAGTCTATGCCCCAACCAGTAACGCTGAAGAAGCTGAAGTTGAAAGGTTCTATGAAGACCTACAAGACCTTTTAGAACTAACACCCAAAAAAGATGTCCTTTTCATTATAGGGGACTGGAATGCAAAAGTAGGAAGTCAAGAAACACCTGGAGTAACAGGCAAATTTGGCCTTGGAATACGGAATGAAGCAGGGCAAAGACTAATAGAGTCTTGCCAAGAAAATGCACTGGTCATAGCAAATACCCTCTTCCAACAACACAAGAGAAGACTCTATACATGGACATCACCAGATGGTCAACACCGAAATCAGATCGATTATATTCTTTGCAGCCAAAGATGGAGAAGCTCTATACAATCAGCAAAAACAAGACCAGGAGCTGACTGTGGCTCAGACCATGAACTCCTTATTGCCAAATTCAGACTGAAATTGAAGAAAGTAGAGAGAACTACTAGACCATTCAGGTATGACCTAAATCAAATCCCTTATGATTATACAGTGGAAGTGAGAAATAGATTTAAGGGCCTAGATCTGATAGATAGAGTGCCTGATGAACTATGGAATGAGGTTCGTGACATTGTACAGGAGACAGGGATCAAGACCATCCCCATGGAAAAGAAATGCAAAAAAGCAAAATGGCTGTCTGGGGAGGCCTTACAAATAGCTGTGAAAAGAAGAGAAGCGAAAAGCAAAGGAGAAAAGGAAAGATATAAACATTTAAATGCAGAGTTCCAAAGAATAGCAAGAAGAGATAAGAAAGCCTTCTTCAGTGATCAATGCAAAGAAATAGAGGAAAACAACAGAATGGGAAAGACTAGGGATCTCTTCAAGAAAATCAGAGATACCAAAGGAACATTTCATGCTAAGATGGGCACAATAAAGGACAGAGATGGTGTGGACCTAACAGAAGCAGAAGATATTAAGAAGAGGTGGCAAGAATACACAGAAGAACTGTACAAAAAAGAGCTTCACGACGCAGATAATCATGATGATGTGATCACTGACCTAGAGCCAGACATCTTGGAATGTGAAGTCAAATGGGCCTTAGAAAGCATCACTAGGAACAAAGCTAGTGGAGGTGATGGAATTCCAGTGGAGCTATTCCAAGTCCTGAATGATGATGCTGTGAAAGTGCTACACTCAATATGCCAGCAAATTTGGAAAACTCAGCAGTAGCCACAAGATTGGAAAAGGTCAGTTTTCATCCCAATCCCAAAGAAAGGCAATGCCAAGGAGTGCTCAAACTACCGAACAATTGCACTCATCTCACACGCTAGTAAAGTAATGCTCAAAATTCTCCAAGCCAGGCTTCAGCAATATGTGAACCGTGAACTTCCTGATGTTCAAGCTGGTTTTAGAAAAGGCAGAGGAACCAGAGATCAAATTGCCAACATCCACTGGATCATGGAAAAAGCAAGAGAGTTCCAGAAAAACATCTATTTCTGCTTTATTGACTATGCCAAAGCCTTTGACTGTGTGGATCACAATAAACTGTGGAAAATTCTGAAAGAGATGGGAATACCAGACCACCTGATCTGCCTCTTAAAAAATCTGTATGCAGGTCAGGAAGCAACAGTTAGAACTGGTCATGGAACAACAGACTGGTTCCAAATAGGAAAAGGAGTACGTCAAGGCTGCATATTGTCACCATGTTTATTTAACTTATATGCAGAGTACATCATGAGAAATGCTGGACTGGAAGAAACACAAGTTGGAATCAAGATTGCCGGGAGAAATATCAATAACCTCAGATATGCAGATGACACCACTCTTATGGCAGAAAGTGAAGAGGGGCTAAAAAGCCTCTTGATGAAAGTGAAAGTGGAGAGTGAAAAGGTTGGCTTAAAGCTCAACATTCAGAAAACGAAGATCATGGCATCTGGTCCCATCACTGCATGGGAAATAGATGGGGAAACAGTGGAAACAGTGTCAGACTTTGTTTTTCTGGGCTCCAAAATCACTGCAGATGGTGACTGCAGCCATGAAATTAAAAGACGCTTGCTCCTTGGAAGGAAAGTTATGACCAACCTAGATAGCATATTCAAAAGCAGAGACATTACTTTACCAACAAAGGTTCGCCTAGTCAAGGCTATGGTCTTTCCTGTGGTCATGTATGGATGTGAGAGCTGGACTGTGAAGAAGGCTGAGCGCCGAAGAATTGATGCTTTTGAACTGTGGTGTTGGAGAAGACTCTTGAGAGTCCCTTGGACTGCAAGGAGATCCAACCGGTCCATTCTGAAGGAGATCAATCCTGGAATTTCTTTAGAAGGAATGATGCTAAAGCTGAAACTCCAGTATTTTGGCCACCTCATGCGAAGAGTTGACTCATTGGAGAAGACTCTGATGCTGGGAGGAATTGAGGGCAGGAGGAGAAGGGGACGACAGAGGATGAGATGGCTGGATGGCATCACTGACTCGATGGATGCGAGTCTGAGTGACCTCCGGGAGCTGGTGATGGACAGGGAGGCCTGGTGTGCTGCGGTTCATGGGGTCGCAAAGAGTCGGACACGACTGAGCGACTGATCTGATCTGAACATAGATTAGGAGAACAATAACATACTGGTTTGTCAAGTCGGTTCTGAGCCTTTAGGCGGAACCAACTTGAAGACAGAGTCTAGGGTAAATACATAGTACATTAACATAGCTTAAGACAAATATATCCATAAGAAAAATGCATCGGTTAGCTCAAGAAAAATGCACTTGAGAAAAGTTAAGTTCAGGTGGAACCAGGTGTCATTATAGCAACACATAATTTTAAGAGAAACCTCTTTTTAAATTTGTACAGAGAAGGGGAAAAATCTTAACACTTGTTTCTTCCCACTGCTTAAGAGAGAGATAAAAAATGTCTGACACTTGCAGCCTATTTCCTCAGTTTGGAAACCCCTGGCCTCCCTGCCTGTTACCCTCTCATCTTAAAATGATTGATAATTGAGGCTTGATAACTTAGATTTTCATTTGTTTTATGAGTTCCTTCTAAAGTAAATGTTTTAGTATTTGGGTTATACCATGATAATACCTGTATTAAAAATGGCATAAAACTAAAAAGGTCCTGTCCTCCAGCTGGAAGATGAGAGATGGATAAATGCTTGAGTTTTCACATGGGGATCACAGTGAACACATGAGTCAGAAACCAAGACTCTGTAACATAATTGCAGACAGGTATTCACACTAGGTTATCAAATGGATGCCGGGGTCAAATCTCTAATTCCTAAAAGTCAACAGAGTCCTTGCTGCTGCTGCTGCTAAGTCGCTTCAGTCGTGTCCGACTCTGTGCAACCCCATAGACGGCAACCCACCAGGCTCCCCCGTCCCTGGGATTCTCCAGGCAAGAACACTGGAGTGGGTTGCCATTTCCTTCTCCAATGCATGAAAGTGAAGAGTGAAAGTGAAGCCGCTCAGTCGTGTCCGACCCTTAGCGACTCCATGGACTGCAGCCTACCAGGCTCCTCCATCCATGGGATTTTCCAGGCAAGAGTACTGGAGTGGGGTGCCATTGCCTTCTCCCAACTGAGTCCTTAAGAACACATAATGACGGGGACTTCCCTGGGGGCTAAGACTCTGTGCTCCCAATGAAGGGGGCCTGGGTTCAATACCTGGTTGGGCAACTAGATCCCACATTCTGCAACTAAGACCTGGTACAGTAAAAAAAAAAAAAAAAGAGTAGAAGGAAAGGGCCTATAAAAACACACACACACGATGACAAAATACTCTTATTTTTCCTTGGGGGTTGGCGTTTTTTTGGGGTATGTGTCTGGAGTCTTGGAAGCTTGAATACACAATGTTCTCCTACAAATGGACTTTGAGAGCTTGTTTCGAGGTCCTAGCAGGGGAGTGTAGGTACTCATTTATCCTTGATCAAAGAACGGTCCTCCTCGTTTGGAGAAGGTTGTCCTCTTCAGCTGAACGTGCAGCTTGCCTAGCCAACCAATCAGTCAAATCAACCCCGGCAGTCAGTGGGGTGACAGATGACACGGCCAGATCACCCTCACAGAAGGTGTTTTTTAATAAAAATATTTTTATTAATAGGGCTTCCTTAGTGGCTCAGTGGTGAAGAATCCACCCACCAATGCAGGAGACACAGGTTCACTCCCTGGGTCAGTAAGGTCCCCTGGAGGAGGAAATGACAACCCACTGCAGTGTTCCTGCCTGGAGAATCCCATGGAAAGAGGAGCCTGGTGACCTACAGTCAGACAGGGTTGCACAGAGTTGGACACAACTTAGCGACTAAACAGCAATGGTATCATTTTTTACAGAAAGAGAGCAGAAAGTCTAATCTTCCCTCAAACAAGGTTGATAGAAATTTGCTTTATATTGTCGGTAACTAAGAAGAGTTTTTTTTCCAACTTCAAATCACATTTCATTATTGGAAAGTCATATACATTTACATTTTTAGGATTGTTGTCAAATAACAATTTATTTTTTCTTAAAACAAAACCCAAAAAACTCTTAAAACATGTTCCAGCACAATCAGTAGCAAGGATCTACCAGTGGTACGACATTAAGAAAACACACAGTAGGCTGGTAGTAGCTGGGCTGGTTAAAATCCATACTCCTGGAAAGGTGGTTGTGCTTAATGGAGCTCTGAAGAATCAAAGTGCAAAGCGATGTGTAAAAAACAAGTCTGAAAACTTCAAAGAGTTTTTAAGATAGACTTAATTTCTCATGATTTTCCCAAAGCCAGTCATGATATTTATTTAACTTATGGTCTTCAGGGTGTACCTGGAAGAAATACAACACAGGAGACACATGCCTTATGTAAGTTTGTCAGAAATGCATTTATTAAATTGGCTTTTTAAAGATATAGTGGTGGTGGTGGGGGTGTGTTTTCCCTGGTGGCACAGTGGCTAAGAATCTACCTACCAATGAAGAGGACATAGGTTTGATCCCTGGTCTGGGAAGATCCCACATGCAGAACAACTAAACCCACGCACCACAACTACTGAAGTCCATGCACCCTAGAGCCTGTGCTCTGTAACGAGAAGGCGCCGCAACAAGAGAAGTGGGTAGAACAAGAAGACTAGCACCCGTTCACTGCAACCAGAGACCACACAAGGCAGAGAAGACCCAGTGCAGCCAAAAATAAGTAAGTAAAATAAATAAAAATTATTAAAAAAAAAATAAAGATATGGTGGGAGAACAGTATCTGATGATAATATACCTGAAAAAGTATAATAATCTGTAACCTAACGGGATTCACGAATGTTTAGAATTACACCTTACATCAAAGGAATCCTTCACAGTTTACAAGATACCTTCCAGTTTGGAACTGATCTTCCCCAGGACTCAGTGTGTGAAGTGGTGATAACGTGAGTCAAATATTAATAGGCTATTTTTCCAGAAGGAGGTTATAGACCCTGAGAGTTTTAAATGACCTGCTCAGGTCACAAGACACGGTGAAGCAGGGTTGGGCTTGGCTAGACCGAGCAGCTGTATGCGTCAGGGCAAGTCACAGGCTGAGGGAGTTAGCGTATCAGGCTCTGAGGCAGTGCCTACCGGTGGCCAGGATGCCTCCTGGATGCCTGCAGGTTGGGCATGCTCGATAGAATGGGCAGCTGACGAAGGACCCATTGACCATACAAACTGAGACCACCTAATCCCACACAAGCCTGCTCTCCAGGGGTGGGCTTGTGAAGGCGAGTATGCTCGTGACATGAGGAAAACCGCATGGGGCCTAGAGACGGTATGTGAATGGCAACGACAGGAAAGGCCCAGAAGAGGCACACCGATGGGGTCACTCAAAGGCCAGGGAGTCTTCATCAACTCGGGAAAACCTCTAGACCCTCTCCTGCCATCAATAAACCCCAAGCCTTCCACTACCCCTCCAGCTTGGAGTGAAACTGGTTGTGACTATAATAGCAAGTTAGGTCCAAGAAATAGTCTGAAGTACCATGGTGGACTTATTTTGCACCAGAGACAGAATGTGCTGGAGCTGGGCCTTACCTGCTTCCACTCATTGACGCAAAAAATTCGGTACGAGTCGTTGCCGTATTTGCCAATCCCGTGAAGCTCGATCGGATACCTCCACTGCTTTGTCAGATATTCATCTGAGAATACAACACCCGAAACATCAGGTCAGCCTCTAGAAAAATCCTTTCCCTAAAAAGGAGAAAGGGACGGGAAAGCATATCTCCTAATAGCCTCAGTGGTGACTGCTTCCTTCTGAACTTCTGCAGCACAAGTCCTGTTAGCTCTGCTCGTCTACCACGAACTCATCTTACTGTTTTGAGCTGGGCTAACTGGACAGAGGTAACATCCCAGAGGTCAGCTGGGCTTTCTGCTTCACTGCCTTCTTCCTCTAATCCTGCTCACACAGCCTGACCCAGTGTCGGACAAAGATTTATCTCCTGGATCAGTGGGAGACTGTGCTTTGGGGCAAGCGAACGATTTTCAAATGCCTTCGGAGCTTGGGCTGAAAGATCTCTATTAATGTCACAATTGAGGACACTGAAATTTAAGGTGCGGCTCTCTCTTAAATAGGCACATTTTTATGTTTTCTCCTTTGGGTGTACGGGTAAAGTTACCAGAGAACTTGATAATGGTTTTCGCTCGAAGATCGTAGAGACCAAGAGGTTTAAGAAGTTCTGAAACATCTCTCCAGTCTGCGGTCCTTGCAGCCTCAGCGGAAGGGTATTTCTCCAGAAACTGCCAGAGCACAGGGATGGCCATTTTGCCTGGGAAGTAAAAATAAGGATGTGATTACATGCCTCCGGATGGGTTGATTTTAGGTGCAGGTACTTCCTTATCTATAAATCTCACATGAAACTGAAAAGTGTCTCTTGCATCTCCACTGAGCCATCTGGGAAACCAATGTCTTCTAATCGGTGGTTTAACAAGAAAGAAACAATGAAAACAAAACCCAAAAACTCTGTATATGAAACTTGCCCTGGTGGCTCAGATGGTAAAGAATCTGCCTGCAATGTGGGAGACCTGGGTGCAACCCCTGGGTAGGGAAGATTCCCTGGAGAAGCGAATGAGAACCCACTCCAATATTCTTGCCTGGAGAATCCCATGGGTAGAGGAGTATGGCAGGCTCCTGTTTATGGGGGTTGCAAAGAGTTGGACACGACTGGGCGATCAAGCATGCACAAGAAGACACTACCTAAATAAACAGCAATCGTTTTCAGGGTCGAAACCTAACATCATTAACCTATTTGGTTAGTTGTCCAGATTAGGCTGAAACCCGGCCGTGCATGCTGTCAGTGTTTAAATAATCAGATCATCAGATAACGAGTATAAAAGCATACAGAACACAAAGATGCCAATGACATTAAAGAAAACATCCAACGAAAAAACAAGTGCATTTATACATGACAGAGAGATGAGGAATGTTAAGTAACTGATTTTCACTGATGACCAAAAATAATTTGGAAGCAGAAAATAAAAGACAATTTGCTCCTTAATACAAAAAAAGGCTGGTAATAGAGACACAGACATAGTACTGTAGAGCAATTATCCTTCAATTAAAAATAAATAAATTTAATTATTAAAAAAGCAAAAAAAGCTGCTGGAGGTTATCTAGTCTAACTTTCTCATAGGTGAAAAATCTGAGGATTAAAAGAAGGCCTCACCTGAGGTCAAAGAGTTAGACACGACTGAGCGACTGAACTGACTAAGGTCAAAATCAAACCTGAGGCCAGGCCTCCTAACCAATTCTCAACACAGAGTCTCTACCGAGACAAAGATGAAAAGAATCCCAAACCTGAGGTCCGATTGAGAAATATAGTTGCAATGAGGAGCTTCCACGGGTCATGAAAAAGAGTTTCCTGGACGAGATTAAAAGGTGACCGTGGAGGTGTCCACTTCTTAAAGGCCTTGCGTCGTGGGGGGCTAAGAGCTAAACAAACACACCATATCAGAGCCGAACACCTGAAGCAGATTTAAAGTCTGGCTTTCTGACGGGAAAAGGGATACCTTCTTTGTTGTATTTGTTGGAAAAATACAGGCTTGTTTTCCTTTTTTCTACTTGTGTCCGTGGGACGGTGTCTTCTGAAAAGGAAGAGTGAACACTGTTTACAGAATCTATGATTATTCTACAGAAATATTCAGGACTGTAAATAACAGTCCACTGCTACCAAAAAGCATTTAGAATGCCCCAGGTGCTACTCTAAGCTTCACAAAAATTAACCAGTGTAATCCTACTAATGACCTAGGAGCTAGGCAGGTATTATTTTATCTTCACTTTGAAGATAGGGAAATTGAGGAACAGAGAAGCTAGGTAACTTGCCCAAAGTCACACGGGCTAGTTAAGTATCAGAGCTGAAATTCTTTTTTTTTTTTTTCTCCTTATTAGCTATACTTCTTTGTTCTATTTAATTAGTGGCTAGAGCTGAAATTCTAATCCAGGCAAACTGGCTCCTGAGTCCATGCCTTTAACCACTCTGTTATACTAGCTCTGTTTATGTTCAGAGTTCATTATTTTCAGAAACTGGAAATAATATTGAATATTTTAAATTATGACATTTGTACAATGTGGTCATTAAAATATTTTAAGACTGGATCATGAATTTTTTCCCATGTCATTAATTTTTAAGTGAAAAAAGCAATACTCAACACATGATCCCAATTTAAAAAAAAAAGAAAAAATATGATACCGATTAGAAGGAAATAAACCAAAATAATATAAAGGTTGTTGTAATTTTCTGTATTTTTCAAATATTCTGCAGTGAATACTTTTATCAGGAAAACAACAAAAAAGGATACAGGTACAACAGAACCTGCAGAAAAACCCAAAGATTTGGACCTTACAGCACCAGAGGCCACTATCTATTGGGATGTTCAATTTAACAAAGACTCTTTAACCACGGTTATTAGGCCTCTCGAGTTTCTAAAATCATCACATTTAATACTCGCTAGAGCGATACCCTCTAAATTTGCATGTCTGTTAATAATACCTTGTGTTTGTCTAGCACGAAGCCATCTTTTTCACTTCCCATTTTACAACATTCATGATGTGAAAAACAGGACTAGTGAGGGTTACTGCTTGTTATTTTACAGATGAAGACTCTTAAGGCTTAGAAATTAAGCAACTATCTGAACAACAGCGAGACTGACTATAGATTGGGATATGTATCCATGTCTCCAGGTAATCAGTCTGGGGTTTTTTGCTATTCTAGTTTGAACAGGCAAAGCCCACTGGAAAGTAAAGAGTTAGAACAACAGAAACTGCTCTTACTACCTACTTGCTAATTTCTTCTGCGGATTCCTGTAAGTATATGCTGTCTAAGCCTTCTTATTAATAGGAGACTAAGTTCAGTTCACTTGGCAGTTTATAACTAAGACAATGGGAAAGTCTTTACTATTCCGTCAGACACCTATTATTACCTATAGTAAACGTATCATCTCATGTTAAGAATAGAGTTTATGCATGCGATCAACAGAAGACTTCCATTTGAGTCACTAAAGGATGTTTTCAATATTTTACTTGCTCATTGTACTAGCGATAAATCTACATAAACTTCAAGACTTTAGGAAGCTCAAGGTCTTTAAAGGACAGATGTGAAGAATTTTTATGAAGTTCCTAGGTGTATGTGGTCATCTTCTATTTAAGGCAGAGAAACTCCAGGCACAGCAAAGACATAATAAAACCATGAGGGGGACCAAGAGAAGGGACCAAGTCCGCTCTACGGGTCTGTCCACGCTGTCTCCCCACAGGACTTCAAGTAAAATTACTGTTCTTCTTTAAAGGAGTTATTCATTATATCATAATGGCATAATGAATAACTAAGAGAGGGCTGCTCAAAGGTCTCCTTTTCATCTCCTATTCACTGAAGTATCATAAAGGCAAAACTGCTAAGCTCTGAACTCTGTATTAAGAGCATATTACAAATAATAGATGAACTATGTGATTAGTTTTGAATTATTTAGAGCTCTAAAGCATTTTAGAGTAGCATTACACAGAAAATAAAAATGATTGTGATACATGCAAAATTAAACTGGAAGTCACATATCAGTAATAAGTAACAAGGGTGCAAAGAGAAGATATTGGCTATTCTCAAACAGTTTACGTATAAAAGGAGTCTTCCTCAAACCTCACAAGGGCAGCCTTTTCTTCCCCTCTAAAGTTATAAGATTACTGGACAAAAGAGAAGAAGAGAGAGCACTATTGACGAGAGTGTCCCAGGTGTTGTACCAGGAGCCATGGTAGCAACTGTCTGTGGCACAACTGTCCTCTGCTGGGGGCATCAGGGTGGCAGTCCGCTGATTCCTTCTCTGCCATGCAAAAGGGCTTAAACATCAGTTAGACAAAGCACTAGAACCAACTGGTAGGACATATCTGATAACATGGCTCAAGAGCTTCATTCTGTTCCCACATCCTAACTGGCTACAGGCAGGAAGTGCCAACTCCTCATCGCGCCTTTAACAGCACTTTAGTGCACTGAATACCTTGAGATACTTTCGCAGATGTAGGGTTTTTCTCTGTTTGGGAGCTGTCGTCTGTTTCAGAGCCACCTTCTGAAATGTCCATATGCAAATGCTCCTTCCTCTCTGTAGCTTCTACTATGGTTCTTATTTCCTCAGATTCTAAAAGGGGGTCCTCACACTTATTGTTGGGTTCTGCTTCTTTGGCCGAACATAATTTGCTTACGATGTCAGAAGGGATCTGTTCATCATTTGGTCCCAAACATGACAATTTTTCTTTAACAAGCCTCTCCTCTTCAGCGGTCACATTGAGGGCCTGGTCACTGGCTCTGGCATCAGAGATGCAGCAAGTTCCCTCAAGGTGACTTTCCTGTGCAACAGGCTCATGTTGAGATTCTCTATTACTTTGGACAGGATCGGGAAGACTCTTGCGGCTCCCTGGTTTTGTTTTCTTAGTTTGAATCTCTTTCAAAACAGTCACCTTTCTTTTGGACTTTCTAACCTTTCTGGAGGCAATATCATGCACACCCTCATCTTCTTTCAAGTTAGGTAGTTCTCCGCTATCCTGCAATTCCAAACAAGCACTTGGCAGGGGAAATACATCTTTTTTGCACCTGCTCCGTGTCCTGAGGTTCTGGTTTGAACTGTTAGTTTGGTGTTGCAGTTGGAATGTCAGAGCTGCTGTGTTTCGGCCTTTACATCCTGACTTGATGCTCCTTTTAGGATGTACACTGAAATCAAAGTCTTCTGGCTTAAGAGAAGTCTCTCCACTTTGGTGAAGGTAATTAACAAGTGAAACTCTGGATCTGAACTTCTGTCCCTGTGGGCTAGAAAATGATATTAAAGGACACTTACTGCTAGTAAATAAAAGTGACTTTTTTAAAAAAGATCTGGTTCATGTTTCAGATGTTTTATTAATAACCTCCAAATTTTGCCATGGACATTGCTATTTAAAATTTAAAAACTGCTAAAATGGTGCTTTTAAATAGCTTCCTCTTTGATAATATAACACAATTTTACAAACGTAACTCAAGTGCAGTCTTCCCAGTAACCATTTGCAGTCAGAGAAAATGTGAAGTATTTGTCCCCAGCTCACCTGATATAACTAACCAGTGACAATGAAGGAACAGAATCCATGATGGTTTTATGTAAAGACAGAAAAAAGTCAAAATTTCTGCTATGCTTTCCTACCATCTGTCTAGACAAAATTATTTGGCTGTACTGTCTTTACGGCCCTGCATGCTCACCTGATGAAATATACGTCGTATTTGCCTGCTGTTTTCCCACATAACCTTTGCTTCACAACTCTTTCCCATCCACACGGTACAGACGTTCGGCACTCTGTCATTGCATTCCCACCAGATTGAGAAGAAGCAAAATGCTCTTGTAGCGGGAGATTACACTCACTGCTGCTTTTCATCACCATTTGTTTTTCATCCTCTCCCACCCTTTCTGACCCCAGAGCAACATCCTCCTCCCTGAAAAAAAACAAAGTGCAAGTGATTAGCTCATTTAAAATTAATTTGATTCTGCTTATTCGGTTTCAGTCAGTGACAGAGAAGGAACCACATGGACTATGGGAGAGGTTAGAGTCAGTATGGATCAGTCATGCTATGGGAGTATCTTCCTATTTTTCTACACCTTCCTGTCCTCCAATATGGGTTAAAAAGGGTTGGAAATCTCTGCACAATGAAAAACTCAAGCAATTTGCTAGAAAAAATTTTTTTTTGTTAATCACTGAATAGCGGCGTTATAGAGGTTTCTGGTGACACCTGGCATAAATTGAAACATATGAACCAAGGGCCAGGTTTTTAACCTGGGGATACACAGAAAGGCTTAAAGGAGTTAGTGAGAGACCCTCTTTCACCCTCCCCCCCAAATAAGTGAGATAAAATTTTTAATATATGTGCATTTTGGGGGTGGTGGGAAAGTATCTATTAGTTTCATCAGAAGTTGTAGCCCTCAAAAAGGCAAAGAACTTCTGATACAGAATTTTCAAATTCTCATTCATTCTTGATCTGATAACTTTGTGAAGGTGGGCAGGATAAGGATTACTCTCATTTACTGATAAAACTGAGTGACAGGAAGATTGTTACTTGCAGAAATGATTCCAGAACCCACGTCTACTTAAATCTTGGTCTAATACTTCTGTCCCTGTACTACTGTTGAAAAACTTCAGTAGATGGTATTCTAATCACTCAATCATTCATTTTCAAAGCTGGATGAGTGTCTAGAGATGTCTGTCTAACCAACTTCTTTTCTACAAACAGGGAAAGTAAGCATGAATCGGTGATTAACTAGAATTAGAATCAAGGTCTTCTGATGCAATTAGGGGTTAAATAATTTGCGGGATACCGGGTGGATCTTGAGAAATTTTACCCTTTACAGCTTTGGTGATAAGGAAACTGAATTCGGGTGAAAACCGCACAAACTTTAAAATCAACAATGTATTCAAATCCCAGCTCTTTCATTTACTATCTGTGTGATCCAAGAGCCAGTTACTTAACCTCTCAAAGTCTGTTTATCCACCTGTATAAAAGGAGGTGACACCTCTTTTAAAGTAGTTCTGAAGATTATATTTTTTTGAAGGGGGGAGTAGGTAAGTCATCTTAGCCCCATCCCGCGCATACACAAGTACTCAAACAATGACTGCAGCTTCCTGTGTTACTTTCTCACAGTACCCATTTCTCGGGCGCTGCTGGCTGCTTAACACGACATCTCCTCCAAGGTCTTCCTCGGATCTTCCAAGATGACTGATGATCCTCCAGTCATATGACTGACTCCCAGGCAGTCATCTCCTTGCACCAGAAAACCTCCCAGCAACCTCGTGCAGCCCCTGCTTGCAGGAATTAACCCTGCCGGCCTCCAAGGCTCCATCCACCCTAGCTGAGAAAGGCCCACCCACCTTCTACTTTCCCCCCACCCCCAACACTCATTATACAGGTGGTGAAGCTGAGGCCCGAAAGGGGACAATGACTTGCCGGAGGTCACACAGCCGGTCTGGGACTAGGCGCTCACGGTCGACAACCGAGGGGGCAGCTCCGCAGTCCCCCAGGCTCGGACTCTCCATCCCAGACGTGCCCCTCAAGTGGGCTCCAGCGGCAGCAACAGGCCGAGAGGGAGTATCGCTCTGGGTGTGCAGCGGAGTAAGAGGTGAAAATTTCTTCAGTTCGGAGCACTAGGCTGGAACCAACAGATGAGTGCAGTGAAAGTCTGTCCGATTCCTCAGCAGCTTTCCGGCCGACCCCTTGACCGCAGCCACCATTTCCGCGGCTCGGCCAATCAAATCCTTCGTCAAGGAAGACGCACCGTTCCGACCAATCGCGGACGCCTCTAGGTTCCCGTTCCACCGTTCCAGCCCTTTTAGACATGCGCACTCGAAACCCTGGCGCCCGCGCAGCTCACTGCGCATGTGCGTTGCCAGGGGTAACGCAGGTAGACAAAGTGGCTGGCTGAGTGAGGCCTGTTGCTGAGGCGGGGAGGAGGGGCCCGAGTCTTCAGGGAAGCCGCGATGAGGGCCGTGTTGACGTGGAGAGATAAAGTCGAACAGTGGTGAGGAGCGGGGCTGTCCGGGAGGAGCGGGAGGCCCCGGCCCTCGGGGATGGCTGGCGCCTTGGCGTGAATCCCGGTGGTTGCCAAGGGCAACGGGCCTGCGGCCTGGGCTGAGGGCGCTGAACCCCGGGTCTGGGCGACTCCAAGGTCGCCCTCCCACCCATTTGCAGATGGAGAAACTGAGGCCTGGAGTGGGAGCGAGGGGATGTACCACGTATGAGGTAGCGGCCTTTGGAGGCGGCTTCACACGTCCTCACAATCTGATTCTGTTGCCTTACTCAAAAATCCATCCTAGGCTCCTCGGTGTTTTCCCAACTTGACAACTTTTTGCCACATCCACGTGTTGCCTATAGTCTTGTTTGTTTTTTCTCAAAATTGTCTGACTTATTTTTCTTTAAATATGATTTTACATTCTACAGGGAACCGTTATTGCTCCGTATATGAAAACCAGTAGCAATTGCTGTAAATGTAAGATAACTGTAGAACTTAAGGCAGGGAGAAACAAAAGGTTAACAAGTTGTACCTAGATACTGTTGCTAGGGAACCTTTGAGCCTCAGGAGTACTGTCTTTAAAGTTGGAGATTTAGCAAGTGTGGTCAGAGAGGTGCTT
Source organism: Tragelaphus eurycerus (assembly GCA_935064755.1). Taxonomy (NCBI): domain Eukaryota; kingdom Metazoa; phylum Chordata; class Mammalia; order Artiodactyla; family Bovidae; genus Tragelaphus; species Tragelaphus eurycerus. The sequence goes on along the minus strand of CAKXYN010000001.1, from coordinate 74,581,588 downwards.
GAGATGAATAGCATCAAACCAAGACTTTGTCCTGTGTCTTGTTAGAAGGTTTGAAAGAGTCTCGAAAGAGAATGACTGTCTCACTTTATGATTAAGTATTGTTTAATGTTCTGTTCCATTTTTATCACCTAAATTCATCGTTTATCACCTAAACCATCATTGAGTGGTTCTATGAAGACCTACAAGACCTTCTAGAACTAACACCCCAAAAAAGATGTCCTTTTCATTACAAGGGACTGGAATGCAAAAGTAGGAAGTCAAGAGATACCTGGAGTAACAGGCAAATTTGGCCTTGAAGTACAAAACGAAGCAGATCAAAGGATAACAGAGTTTTGCCAAGAGAATGAACTGGTCATAACAAACACCCTCTTCCAACAACACAAGAGAAGACTCTACACATGGACATCACCAGATGATCAATACCAAAATCAGATTGATTATATTCTTTGCGACCAAAGATGTAGAAGCTCTATATAGTCAGCAAAAACAAGACCAGGAGCTGACTGTGGCTCAGATCATGAACTCCTTATTGCCAAATTCAGACTTAAATTGAAGAAAGTAGGGAAAAACCACTAGACCATTCAGGTATGACCTAAGTCAAATCCCTTACTATTATACAGTGGAGGTGACAAAAAGATTCACGGGATTAGATCTGATAGACAGAGTGCCTGAAGAACTATGGATGGAAGTTCATGACATTATACGGGAGGCAGTGATCAAGACCATCCCCAAGAAAAATAAATGTAAAAAGGCAGAATGGTTGTCTGAGGAGGCCTTACAAAATAGCTGAGAAAAGAAGAGAAGCTAAAGGCAATGGAGAAAAGGAGAAAATGGGTGAATTCAGATTTACCCATTTGAATGCAGTGTTCCAAAGAATAGCACAGAGAGATAAGAAAGCCTTCCTCGGAGACAATGCAAAGAAATAGAGGAAAACAATAGAGTGGGAAAGACTAAGAGATCTCTTCAAGAAAATTAGAGATACCAAGGGGACATTTCATGCACAGATGGGCACAATAAAGGACAGAAATGGTATGGACCTAACAGAAGCAGAAGATGTTAAGAAGAGGTGGCAAGAATATACAGAGGAACTGTACAAAAAAGATCTTCATGACCCAGATAATCACGATGGTGTGTTTACTCACCTAGAGCCAGACATCCTGGAATGTGAAGTCAAGTGGGCCTTAGAAAGCATCACTACAAACAAAGCTAGGGGAGGTGATGGAATTCCAGTTGAGCTAGTTCAAGTCCTAAAAGATGATGCTGTGAAAGTACTGCACTCCATATGCCAGCAAATTTGGAAAACTCAGCAGTGACCACAGGACTGGAAGAGATCAGTTTTCATTCCAATCCCAAAGACAGGCAATGCCAAAGAATGCTCAAAATATCTGACAGTTGCACTCATCTCACATGCCAGCAAAGTAATGCTCAAAGTTCTCCAAGTCAGGCTTCAACAGTACGTGAACCGTGAACTTCCAGATGTTCAAGCTGGATTTAGAAAAGGCAGAGGAACCAGAAATCAAATTGCCAACATCCACTGGATCATTGTAAAAGCAAGAGAGTTCCAGAAAAACATGAGCATTCCATGAGAGTTGCAGAAAAACATCTACTTTTGCTTTCTTGACTATGCCAAGGCCCTTGACTGTGTGGATCACAACAAACTATGGAAAATTCTTCAAGAGATGGGAATATCAGACCACCTGACCTGCCTCCTGAGAATCTGTATGTAAGTCTAGAAGCAATAGTTAGAACTGGACATGGAACAACAGACTGGTTCCAAATTGGGAAAGGAGTATGTCAAGACTGTATATTGTCACCCTGCTTATTTAATTTATATGCAGAATACATCATGCGAAATGCCAGGCTGGATGAAACACAATCTGGAATCAAGATTGCTGGGAGAAATATCAGTAACCTCAGATATGTAGATGACACCATCCTTATGGCAGAAAGTGAAGAACTAAAGAGCCTCTTGATGAAAGTGAAAGAGGAGAGTAAAAAAGTTGACTTAAAACTCAACATTCAGAAAACTAAGATCGTGGCATCTGGTCCCATCACTTCATGGCAAATAGATGGGGAAACAATGAAAATAGTGGCAAACTTTATATTTTTGGGCTCCAAAATCACTGTAGTTGGTGATTGCAGCCATGAAATTAAAAGATGCTTGCTCCTTGGAAGAAACACCATGACCAACCTAGACAGCATATTCAAAAGCAGAGACATTACTTTGCCAACAAAATCCTTCTAGTAAAATCTATGGTTTTTCCAGTAGTCATGTATGGATGTGAAAGTTGGACTATAAAGAAACCTGAACGCTGAATAATTGATTCTTTTGAACCATGGTATTGGAGAAGACTCTTGCGAGTCTCTTGGACTGCAAGGAGATCCAACCAGTCCATCCTAAAGGAGATCAGTCCTGAATATTCATTGGAAGGACTGATGTTGAAGCTGAAACTCCAATACTTTGGCCACCTGATGTGAAGAACTGAATCACTGGTAAAGACCCTGATGCTGGGAAAGATTGAAGGCAGGAGGAGAAGGGGACGACAGAGGATGAGATGGTTAGATGGCATCACCAACTCTATAGATATGAGTTTGAGCAAGCTCCGGGAGTTGGTGAAGGACAGGGAAGTCTGGTGTGCTGCAGTCCATAGGATAGCAAAATCGGATGTGACTGAACTGAAATGAACTGAAATTCATCATGTAAGATTGCATTTGGGGGAATTCTGATTTACTGGGGAGTTTTGCACAGCCTGACTTTCAAAATCTTCCTTCATGATCTTTTCAGCTTCTTTGTGAAGCCTCTGTTTTAGCTTCTGGAACAGGGCCATTCCCCCTCTGTCCTTTCTTAGGCCTCTCTGTGTGAGGAAAGCATGCCTTCATCTCACAGTGGAGTCCTGAACATACTTAAGGCTCCCCTTGGAAGTAGTTGCTCTCTTTGTACTCTGTACCAGTAATAGCTAATGCTCACTCTGTGCCAAGCGCTGGTTAAGAACTTCATATTTTTTATCTCATCGTCACCTCACAACAACCCGCTGATGTAGGTAGTGTACTTATTTTCGTTTTACAAAGGAGGCAACTGAAGCACAGAGAGGGTAAATAATTTGTCAAGGTCACACAGTAAGTGATGGAGGTAGTTTTCTGGCTCACTCCAGAGCCGATGCTCTTAGCCACTACATTCATTATTCCCAGTGTTCCAGGGAACAGCAGGCTGAAATGCCTTTAGGAGTCAAGCAGGCAACAGAAGTAGGAGATATTTATTTGTATCTTAAATGCAAGGAATTGTCTGTTTTCGGTAGAGGTATTCCTCTTTTCTGTACTGCTCTTTTCTTAAAACATATAGCCTTTCTACTGTATCTTTCACTTCTACTTTTTAAGAGATTTGAGTTAAAATTTTTTTTAACTTATCTTTTAACTCTGTTATAAAAGTACTCATAGCACAAGCTGCTGATAGCTAGCAACTGAACGCTGGATTTGAATTCTGGCTCTAACTGCATTGAGTGCATGCTCAGTCCACTCAGTAGCTGTGTATTTTCAAGCGAGTTAGTTAATTTTTTTAACCTGTTTTCTCATGTGTGAAACAGATATAAGGTTGTTATGAAAATTAAGGAAGTTAACGTGTAAAGCATTTAAACTGTACTTTGCACACATGTAAATAAATGTGCTTAATAAATATCAGTCACTGTTTTTAAAGTATTGAGAGCAGCCAAAATTTGTTAAAATTGATAGTAACTCAGGAGAGTGGAAGGAGGGATAGCACAGACTCTAGAGTCAGACCTGAGTTAAAATTCCGGCCCTTTCACTTGCTGACTGTGATGCTGGGCAAGATAGTTGACCTCTCTGAGCTGTGGTGTCCTCAGGTGAAAAAGTGTTAGTTGGTCAGTTGTGTCCATTTCTTTGCGACTCCATGGACTGTAGCCCATCAGGCTTGTCTGTCCATGGAATTCTCCAGACAAGAATACTGGGGTGGGTTGCCATTTCCTTCTCCAGGGGATCTTCCCAACCCAGGGATCAAACCTGGGTGCCCTGCATTGCAGGCAGATTCTTTTCCACTAGCGCCACCTGTAGTTGAGTAGTAATTCTTACCTCACAGAATTGTGAGGACTACATAAGATAATGCGTTTGAAGAGATAAACATGAGGTGTTTCTGTGGTAAATGCTCTTAAGTAGTTACCAGAGTGTTTTGTTTGTGTGTTTTGGGCCACACCTTGAGGCTTGCGGGATCTTAGTTCCCTGCTTAGTCCCTCAGTCGTGTCTGACTCTTTGCGACCCTTTGGACTGTATCCCTCCAGTCTCCTCTGTCCATGGGGTTTTCCAGGCAAGTGTACTGGAGTGGGGATTTTCCCAACCCAGGGATTGAATTTGTGTCTCCTGCATTGCAGGTGGATTCTTTACCGGCTGCGCTGGTTCCCTGTTTGCTGTTGTTCAGTCACTAAGTCGTGTCTGACTCTTGGCGATCCCATGGACTGCAGCACACCAGGCTTCCCTGTCCTTCACTATCTTCTGTAAAAGTGAAAGTGAAGTCACTTAGTGTCCGACTCTTTGTGACCCCACGGACCATAGCCTGCCAGACTCCTCCACCCATGGGATTTTCCAGGCAAGAATACTGGAGTGGGTCGCCATTTCCTTCTCCAGGGGATCGTCCTTACCCAGGGATCGAACCCTGGTCTCCTGCACCACAGGCAGACTCTTTACTGTCTGAGCCACCAGGGAAGCCCTCACTATCTCCTGGAGTTTACACAAACTCATGTCCTTTGATTCGGTGATGCCATCCAACCATCTCATCCTCTGTTGCCCGCTTCTCCTCCTGCCCTTAATCTTTTCCTGATCAGGGATCAAGCCCACGCCCTTGGCAATAAAATCTCGGTCTTAACACTGGTCTGCTGGGGAATTCCCCAGGGTGTCTGGTTTTCGGTCCCTCACAGGTGCCAGGTTAATTTACCCCATGCTTAGCTTTTCCAGTAGGCCATCACGGCAGTGCTGTCTGCTACATTCTTCCTAGGGTCACTGGAACTAATACAGTCGTCTGCCTGGGGGCATTTGAGAATCTTTGTCATATGGCTGCAGTCTGTTTTCTCCGGCCTTATCCCTTGCTCCCTGTTGCCCTGCACTGACCATGTTTCAGTCAAATTACGTTGTTTCGATGTTTGCTATTCCCACCATCCTGTCTTTGCTTGGTTTTCTCTGCCTGAAATGCTGCGCTTGCCCAGTCCCCCCTGCCTGTCTCCAAAGCCCTGCCTTTTTCACAGGTTGTGTTCTTCGTGAAGCTTTTTCTAATCCTCTCCAAATCAGAACACTCTGTCTTCCTGTTTGGAATCCCACAATACATGCTTTAATGTATCTCCTAAAGCCTTTATCATGATACTATTCTATACTCCATCCAATCTAAGAGGTCACTGTTTGTAAAATATTATTTTCTGTATGATTTAAGAGAGCAAAGTATGCTGCCAATTAAACTGACACATTATCAGTTATAAGGCGCATCCCAGCATCAGAAATGTTAAAATGTGAAAAAAAAAATGTGTGCTTTAGACTTGATGACACATGGTTCTTTGTGAGTGTATCTGAGCCTTGCCTTCCTACAGGGTGGTCATTTCATGACAGCAGGGAGGGACTGATTTTGTCATCTTGTAGCTGTTAGTTCTTAACATGGAAGAGGCACTTGATAAATACCGGATTAATTGGAGGAAGTAATGATATTTTGTTCATTTCCAAGGCAAACCATTCAATGTCACAGTAATCCAAGTCTATGCCCCAACCAGTAATGCTGAAGAAGCTGAAGTTGAAGACCTACAAGACCTTTTAGAACTAACACCCAAAAAAGATGTCCTTTTCATTCTAGAGGACTGGAATGCAAAAGTAGGAAGTCAAGAAACACCTGGAGTAACAGGCAAATTTGGCCTTGGAATACGGAATGAAGCAGGGCAAAGACTAATAGAGTTTTGCTAAGAAAATGCACTAGTCATAACAAACACCCTCTTCCAACAACACAAGAGAAGACTCTACACATGGACATCACCAGATGGTCAACCCCAAAATCAGATTGATTATATTCTTTGCAGCCAAAGATGGAGAAGCTCTATACAGTCAGCAAAAACAAGACCAGGAGCTGACTGTGGCTCAGACCATGGACTCCTTATTGCCAAATTCAGACTTAAATTGAAGAAAGTAGGGAAAACCACTAGACCATTCAGGTATGACCTAAATCAAATCCCTTATGATTATACAGTGGAAGTGAGAAATAGATTTAAGGGCTTAGATCTGATAGAGTGCCTGATGAACTATGGAATGAGGTTTGTGACATTGTACAGGAGACAGGGATCAAGACCATCCCTATGGAAAAGAAATGCAAAAAAGCAAAATGGCTGTCTGGGGAGGCCTTACAAATAGCTGTGAAAAGAAGAGAAGCGAAAAGCAAAGGAGAAAAGGAAAGATATAAACATCTGAATGCAGAGTTCCAAAGAATAGCAAGAAGAGATAAGAAAGCCTTCTTCAGCGCTTAATGCAAAGAGATAGAGGAAAACAACAGAATGGGAAAAACTAGAGATCTCTTCAAGAACATCAGAGATGCCAAAGGAACATTTCATGCAAAGATGGGCTCTATAAAGGACAGAAATGGTATGGACCTAACAGAAACAGAAGATATTAAGAAGAGGTGGCAAGAATACACAGAAGAACTGTACAAAAAAGATCTTCACGACCCAGATAATCATGATGGTTTGATCACTGACCTAGAGCCAGACATCCTGGAATGTGAAGTCAAGTGGGCCTTAGAAAGTATCACTACGAACAAAGCTAGTGGAGGTGATGGAATTCCAGTTGAGCTATTCCAAATCCTGAAAGATGATGCTGTGAAAGTGCTGCACTCAATATGCCACCAAACTTGGAAAACTCAGCAGTGGCCACAGGACTGGAAAAGGTCAGTTTTCATTCCAATCCCAAAGAAAGGCAATGCCAAAGAATGCTCAAACTACCGCACAATTGCACCCATCTCACACGCTAGTAAAGTAATGCTCAAAATTCTCCAAGCCAGGCTTCAGCAATATGTGAACCGTGAACTTCCTGATGTTCAAGCTGGTTTTAGAAAAGGCAAAGGAACCAGAGATCAAATTGCCAACATCCGCTGGATCATGGAAAAAGCAAGAGAGTTCCAGAAAAACATCTATTTCTGCTTTATTGACTACGCCAAAGCCTTTGACTGTGTGGATCACAATAAACTGTGGAAAATTCTGAAAGAGATGGGAATACCAGACCACCTGATCTGCCTCTTGAGAAATCTGTATGCAGGTCAGGAAGCAACAGTTAGAACTGGACATGGAACAACAGAGTGGTTCCAAATAGGAAAAGGAGTACGTCAAGGCTGTATATTGTCACCCTGTTTATTTAACTTATATGCGGAGTACATCATGAGAAATGCTGGGCTGGAAGAAGCACAAGCTGGAATCAAGATTGCTGGGAGAAATATCAATAACCTCAGATATGCAGATGATACCACCCTTATGGCAGAAAGTGAAGAGGAACTCAAAAGCCTCTTGATGAAAGTGAAAGTGGAGAGTGAAAAAGTTGGCTTAAAGCTCAACCTTCAGAAAACTATGATCATGGCATCTGGTCCCATCACTTCATGGGAAATAGATGGGGAAACAGTGGAAACAGTGTCGGACTTTATTTTTCTGGGCTCCAAAATCACTATAGATGGTGACTGCAGCCATGAAATTAAAAGACGCTTACTCCTTGGAAGGAAGGTTATGACCAACCTAGATAGCATATTCAAAAGCAGAGACATTACTTTGCCAACAAAGGTTCATCTAGTCAAGGCTATGGTTTTTCCTGTGGTCATGTATGGATGTGAGAGCTGGACCGCGAAGAAGGCTGAGCGCCGAAGAATTGATGCTTTTGAACTGTGGTGTTGGAGAAGACTCTTGAGAGTCCCTTGGACTGCAAGGAGATCCAACCAGTCCATTCTGAAGGAGATCAGCCCTGGGATCTCTTTGGAAGGAATGATGCTAAAGCTGAAACTCATGCAAAGAATTGACTCATTGGAGAAGACTCTGATGATGGGAGGGATTGAGGGCAAGAGGAGAAGGGGACGACAGAGGATGAGATGGCTGGATGGTATCACTGACTCAATGAATTTGAGTCTGAGTGAACTCCGGGAGTTGGTGATGGACAGGGAGGCCTGGCGTGCTGCGATTCATGGGGTTGCAAAGAGTCGGACACGACTGAGCGACTGATCTGATCTAATGATATTTTAATAAATGACCTGCGGATTTTCTGGCCCTCACACATTCGTTTGTGTAGCCTTTATGGTTTCATGATGAGATAGTGCCCCCCACTGTCGAACCTTTGAATCGAGTCTGGCATCTGGCTTCTGGACAAGTGGTAAGTGGGATACAACCCTAGCTGCCAAGTGAATTGCGATGGAAGGTGTGGTGATTGAATGGAATTTGCAACTGAATGCAATTCTTAGCTATTATTTTTCTTCCTCCTACACAAGCCGTGCCTCGTAATGGACATAACATTTGCTTTCCTGGCCGTTAGCCGGCCTCCTCATTTTGGCTCCTAATTGTCCCTTTGCCTTGTCTTGTCTCCTGTTTAGTGTATATGACCTCGCGTTCAAGCCCGATGGAACCCAGCTGATTGTGGCTGCGGGAAACAGATTACTGGTAGGATTTTGTCTGTTTCCTTTTAAGTGCTTTTTTCCCCTCTCCCTGGTGTAAGTGCTCTGAAATTTGACCCGGTTTTTAAGATAAAAAAGGCAAGGGCGGAAAAACCAGTCATTACTTTTTAATAGGGAAGGAAATGGGCTATTTAAAACAGGTAGGTAAACTGTCTATGAGCTAGGAACCTGTGAACAATACCTCCTTTGGAGTCATTAATCTTTCCCATTTTACTTTGAGACACCCGTGAACGAGTTGAAAATTAATTAATCAAATTGCCCTTGAAACGGAGCCATTTGTCAGTTCACATTTGTGTCGCCCAGAAAAATTCAAACAACAGGACTGAAGGGGCTCCCTCCATGAAAAGCCAGACAGCCTGACCCCAATTTTTAGGCTCAGGCCCTTCCTAAAGAGTTCCATATGGATATTGTCCTATTTTTCATATTCTCAAAGAATATAAGCTCCCACTGGAAGCTGTCCCAGTGTATAAAAGTCGTTTTCAGAGAACACCCTATGTTTGACCTGAGAACCTTTGCCTGCTCTCCCCTTCCTTCTGCGTAAGTCCACTTCCTCTCGCTCTGTCGTCTCTAGATATGCAGACGGCCTGCTTTTCACCGTTCGCGGAAAACCACATAATCTTAAAGCCCTGAGTCAGTTGTTCCACAGACTTCTTCTCTCCAGGGTAAACAGTCCAAATCCTTTTAGGTTTTTCCAATAGGTTATCTTCTCCAACATGGATCCTTTCTGGAGAGTCTTGCCTTTATTTCCCAGACAGTGTGTTTTTTTCAATCTCCACAAAATCAGGGAAGACCTTTATAGATGTCACTCAGCTGTAAAATTCTACATCGATGTTACAGCTGGGCTTTAGAACACTGCCTCCCACTTGCAGACCCCGAGTCCAGGTCTGTGACTCTCAGACTCTCGGTAGCAAGTGTGAAATGCCTCTCTGTGATGTCAGCAGTAGGGGCAGGGCCGCAGTGGCGTTTCTCCCTGCTCGCAATGGGCTCTTTGTGCTGGCTTTCTCTGGGAGGGTCTAGCTTGATTGGTCACAGATCCAGATTCACGCAGGGGAGTGAACTTTGCAGGGAAGTTCCATGGACTGAACTTTTGTTTACTTGAGCATTAATGGTACTTTCCCAGCCACATAACGTGCAGAATCGTGGCCTCTACTTGTTGGGTTTCCCAACTTTCACAGTCAGTCTGGTTTCTTGGTGTAGTTTTTACTTGGTACAAACTGAGAATATTGACACATGTTTTGTTATGAAAATAAAAATAGCAGCAGCGAGCTGCAGGAATTCTGACTCATGGATGCCACGTGGGTAACCTATAGTTTTGTCTGTTCTTGCCAGGTTTATGACACATCTGACGGCACCTTGCTTCAGCCCCTAAAGGCACACAAGGACACGGTATACTGTGTGGCATACGCGAAAGATGGTAAGCGGCTGCTCGGCTTCAGTCTGTCACGGCCTCACATACGCTCGTCTCTCTCCTTGGCTGTGCCCACATCGTTAGTGAGCTCAGGCACCACTTCCAATTTCGGAAGACAGTCAGTCTCTTAGACTTCAGTCATTCAGCTTAATTCAGTCATTTAAGTATTTATTGAGGCCCGTCTGTGGGCCAAGTATTGTTCTAGCTGCTTGAGATACTTCAGAGACCAAAGATCCCTGCCCTTGTGGGACTCATGTCTATGTTGTGGGAAGGGAAGAGAGTGTGAGGAAAGACATACAATGAATGTACTCAATAAGTAGATTAAACAGTACGCTGGAAGATTGTGAGTGTTAGGAAGATGAAAAAGGGCACAATAAGGGCTTGAGAGTGCTGGGTGGGTCAGGGCGCTGGGTGCGGGATGCGGCAGGGGAGTGAGGATGGCTTGTCGAGATGGGGACCAGTAAGCAAAGATTGAAGGTGGGGAGCTAGGGAAGTTAAGGACAGATAGTGCCAGGGGGAGGAGAGCTCCTTGTAGAGGGAACGGCCGTTGCAGAGGTCCTCAGGTGGCTGTGCCTTCCTGGGCCTGGGACAGAGCATCGGTGGGGAGCGGTAGGGGACGAGGGCAGAGAGGTAACAGGTGTGCGCTGGCTGGTGAACGTGGGCTGCTGCAGGATTTTGATCCTCACTGCAAATGGGGAACCATTTCTCTGAGCAGAGGAGAAATCTGATTTGATTTCTGTTTTAAATACTGGGAACAGCCTGCAGGGGGTGAGGGTGGAGGCAGAAGGACAAGTGAAGAATCGTCGTCTTGTCATCCGGGCAGATTTTATCACACTGGTGAGGGCGGCTCAGATCCCTGTAGAAGCAGAGCAGGTGGTGAGGAGTGGATAGAGCTGGGAGGCAGAACCAGTAGGGTTGGCTGACAGTTGCATGTGAGGTATGAAGGAAGGAGTCGGGGTGACTCCCAGGCTTTTGACCTGAGGGACTAAAAGGATGGAATTGCCCTCCACTGAGATGAGGAAGGCTGCAACTTACCGTGAAAGGTCAGGAGTTGAGTTTCGGACACACTAAATTTGGAGACAGTTGATGCTGTAGGGAGGAGAGTGGGAAATGCCAGAGCAGTGTGGTTGAATGAGAGGAGGAGAGGAGATCCTGGGCAGAGATGGGCATGGCGGGAAGCTGAGGGTGTCCCTGCAGGTCCTGGCAGTGGAATTCTGTCCCATCCTTTCAGTGAAGCAGGAAGCAGCAACATCTGAGAGTGAGGATGGGGAAGGAGGTGTCTGAAAGTTGAGGCCAAAGGAAGAAAGTCAGTCACCACCTGCCCAAGGGGCTGATTAAATGGCCCCAGGAGGTATCGTGAGACCCCAGCTGTACGAAAGGCCCACCCGAAGCTGGTGATCATGGATTGAAAGTGAACTCAGCTGGGTGATGATGTCTTTTTCTCCTTCACTTAGAGCTGCATAGATACGGGAGGGGCAGAGCAAATGGAGAGGGGGATTTAACCAGAGTGGTAGGTTTACAGGCTCCTCTTGAAGATGAAGCACGAGGGCAGGGGCAGAAGATGTATGCAAACGAGTGATTATCTACATTGACCTTGAACTGTTGCTGAGTCATGAGGGGAGGGAGGACCACAGAGCTGAGGGGCAGCGGAGAGGGAGGTTCTAGTGGAGTTGAAGGGTCATTGGAGTTAGGGCACCAGGTGGGGTGAGGAAGAAGAGAGATGGTTGTCACACTAGCTGTGTGAAACTGATGTTGAGAGTTAAAGTAAATCCATGCTTCCCATAGCTGAGTGTCTGTGGGAGGAACACGGGCTTTGGGATAAGACAGTTCCAACCCCCAAAGCTCTGTGAGTTGGAGGTGGTGGTTGACTCTGAGTCTCGACTTCCTCCTGTGTCACGTGGCCCTAGGATTAGAGATGGGCCTCTGTGACTGCTGTAGGACCAGGGGCACAGGGTGCAATGGACCACAGAGATCACCCAGGCTCCAGGGTTTTCACTTCCTTTAGATGGCAGACCTCTTTGAGAATCTGATGAAAGCTACAGATCCCTCTCAAAAATGCATCTACTGCCTGTGTACGTGCAATTTCATGCACCCAGTGTTAGCCTGACCTAGTCCATTCTCTTCACCTTGGACCTCCATAATGACTAAGAGAAGTCACGTGAGTTTCTTTCATATGACAGCAAGTCAGTGGCAGAGACAGTGCCGGTTCTCGCCTGATAGTCAGGTGTGCTGTCCCGTGTCATCCTGTTTTTTTTTTATGTGCTTATTCGAGTTCAAGTTCTCAGTAACACCAGGGGGCAACCTGTGAGGTCTCAGAATTCCTAAGTCTAGGGCCTCTGGCCCGCGGCACCGTGGCGGCCCGTGGGGATGTCAGAGCAAGCTCTGCGGTCAGGGGCGTTTGTCAGCGTTTTGCAAAGTCCTGCCACGCATGTCTCACTTGGCCTCCCTGTAGCCTCTGCAGCGGGTAGGGAAGGGGTGAGAATATAGGCTTGGAGCTCGTCCCAGCGCTCTTGCTTGGAGAAGCCCGTGGACAGAGGAGCCCGGCAGGCCGCGGTGCACAGGGTCACAGAGAGCCGGACACGACTGAAGCAACTTAGCATGTTACAGGAGACTTGGCAGAGCCAGGCCTGATGTGGGTGCTGACTGCAGAGCCTGCATTCTTCCCAGTGCCTTATGCCGCCCCTCGTAATACTTGAGTAGTGAGAACAAAGTCCCTCCCCCTTGGATCTAGAAGTAAGGATGCACTGAATTATGGTTTTGCTGTTTAAAATATGATGATTTTGCTTGTTTCTGATTTCTCCCTTAAGTTTACTAAATACTTAATAATCAGCCAAGAAACAGAGGTGTGTTAAGAACTAGTTTTTTTCCTTTAAGGAAAGTGATACAAGATGATGTGAGGAGATAATGGTGATAATGGTAGCTGATCTTGTTCAGCATCGATCCCAGGCCAGGCCCAGTCCTAAGCACTGTAATCTCATTGCGGCCTCACAACAGCCGAGAGGTAAACACTGCTGTCGCTTCCGCTTTTCCGATGAGGAAACAAGGGCCTAGGGATGGTCAGTGGCTCCTGGCGCTCCCGCAGCTGGCGAGTGACGTCACGGGGAATTCCCGCTCAGACTGAGCCCAGAGCCCCTCTCTCTCCCTGCCCTGCTGCCTGCCGGGGTGGGGGAGCAGTGACAGGAAGAAGAGACAAGAGCAGCCTCTCTGGCTTAGTGTTTGCAGCGGCGCCACCCAGCCAAAGCAGTGTGAGAGTGAAAGGCTCACCTGGCCCTCATTTGCTTGAAGCCTTTCCTTGGGACAGAGAGCAGGGTCTTAATGCGGCCCCGAAGCTCCAAGAGATCCCGCCACCACCCACCTCACCCGTGGGTGTTCCAGGCTGGCTGCTCTCAGCCCTCCAGATGTGCATTGTTTTCCTGCCTCAGGGCCTTTGCACATCTGTTCGACCCATATGGTTGGGCCTTTCTGTTCTCTCTGCACCTGGCTAAGCTTTGCTCAACCTTTAGGTCTTTTTCGTTTGTTTTTCCTAATAATTCTATCTATTTATTTTTGCTTTTGTTGCCCTGTAGGCTTAGTTGCCCTGTGACATGTGAGATCTTCCCAGATCAGGGATTGAATCCGTGTCTCCTGCATTGCAGGCAGATTCTTATCCAGTGAATCATCAGGGAAGCCCTCAGCCTTCATGTCTTAATGAATGATCCCGTTCTCAGAGAAACCTCCATCACCAAAATGAGGTCCCCATGTATTCTCTTTCATAGATCTGCTTTTTTTTCTCTCCACATTGTGTTTGAATTGGATTGATTTAATTTAATGCCTGCTTTACCCACCAGACAAACTCTGTGAAGGTAGGGATCACGTATGCTTTAATCATGACTTAATTCTGAGCATAGGACATGATGCTGGCTTGCGACAGGCCCTCCATACATCTCCATTAGTTTCAGACAGAACTGGAAATGAGCTCAAACTTCCTGACTCCAAAGCGCTGCCACCCAGCTGATAAGAAGGGTTGCAGAAGCAACTGATACTTCCTCGGGACCTGAAAGAAGCAGCTTTCTAAGAAATACTGTCTGCAAAATGCCGGCCTAAAGACAAGTGAAATTTATTTTCTTTTTAAAAACATTTTCAGGCAAACGCTTTGCTTCTGGATCAGCTGACAAAAGCGTAATAATCTGGACGTCAAAATTGGAAGGCATTCTGAAGTACACGTAAGTGATCGTTCAGGTGCATGGTATTATTAGTTGGCTTCTTACTGAGGGACTGAGCACAAGCCCCTTAGAAAAGAAGTCAGGAAGGACTTTTTTCCGTGCGACTGAAGTTCAGTTGTGGGGCTGTGTGCTGAGAAGGTCGGGGAGTGAGTGAGTGAGGGAGCAGTCTGGAGCTTTTCTGGCTCGGCTCGCGCTGGCTGGTGTTTCCGTGTAGCTCAGTTTAGTTTGTCTGACATCACACGTTCTACCCCACCCACATCCCCCTCCAGTGTCCCCACCTCAGGGAAGAGCCTCATATCCACCCAGGGTGGCCAGCCCGAAACCTGGGCTCCGTGTGCTCCAGGCCCCTCTCTGTGCTGAGGCTCTGCTCATCCCCTGCAGATCTCAGACGTGGCTTCTTCTGTGAAGCCTCCCTGCCCCTCTAGCCTCGGTCGAGTCTCCTTCATGGTGTTTCTCACAGCTGTACTTTTATTTTGGGGGTGCTGTGTGGCATGCGGGATCTTAGTTCCCCGCAGGGATCCAACCCGTGCCCCTTGCAGTGGAAGCGTGTAGTCCTAACCACTGGACCACCAGGGAAGTCCCTCACAGCTGTAATTTATACTTACTCTGATGGCTGATAGATTCCTCCCATCAGCCTGGAAGCTCCATGGGGGCAGACACTGCCTGTGTTTTGTTCACCGTGTGTCTCTGGTGCCTGGCACCTTGCCCAGCCCATTGTAGGTACTCGATAAATGATGGTTTTCTTTTGAATTGTGGTGAAATACACATAACATGCAATTTGCTGTCCTGAGCATTTTTAAGTGTGCAGGTCAGTAGTGCTAACTAAGTACATACATTATTGTGCAGCGACCCTCCGGGCCTCTCTTCATTTTGCAAAACTGAAACTCCCTCACCTGAAAACAACCACCTCCAGCCCCCTTCCCCAGCCCTAGGCATCACAGTTCTACTGTCTATGAATTTGACTACTCTGGGTGCCTCATATATGTGGAATCCTACAGTATTTGTTTTGTGACTGGTTCATTTCACCAAGCGTAACGCTCTTGCCTGGAAAGTCCCACGGACGGAGGAGCCTGGTAGGCTGCAGTCCATGGGGTTGCTAAGAGTCGGACAGGACTGAGCGATTTCACTTTCTCTTTTCACTTTCATGCATTGGAGAAGGAAATGGCAACCCACTCCAGTGTTCTTGCCTGGAGAATCCCAGGGACGGTGGAGCCTGGTGGGCTGCCGTCTATGGGGTCACACAGAGTCGGACATGACTGAAGTGACTTAGCATAGCATAGCATAGCAACGTCCTCAAGGTTTATCTCTGTTGTAGCATGTGTCAGAATTCCCATACGTTTTAATGCTGAATGACATCCTAGTGTATCTACAGACCATATTTTGTTTATCCATTCATCTGTTGCTGATGGGCCTTTGGGTTGCTTCCACCTCTTGGCTGGTTGGAATAATGCTGCTGTGAACATGTGTGTACAGATCAACATTTGGATGAATGAATAAATGAATGAAGGAGGTCACAAGTGAAGTGTGGCTCACAAGTGGGGTAAACCTGAAGCTGAGGTGCCACATGTGGGACGTGACTCCCTCAGCCTTCACGGTCATCTCAGGTCTTGGTCTATAATAGTGTCTTCATTGTACCGCCATCCTGAATGTATTTCCAGGCCTCCACAAAGCATAAGAGGAATGGCCATTAATACGGCACTTCCAGTGCACCTGGCTGGGTGCTTTCCATCATCCTCTTACCAGCTGACACACCAGAGCTGTGCAGCGCATTTATCTTGGAGGAGGTGGCCAGTCTGGTGGGTGGGTAATGTGTAGAGAGGAAAATGGTGGCTGAGAGGCAAGCCAGGAGGAGGGCGTTCACCCCTGTGCTTTCCACTGGTCACTTGCAGCAGAGCTTGCGATGCGGAGTTAGAGAGGCTGTCTGTGGGCCCGTCATTACAGGCTTCTGCTGGAGCCACTGAAGTGTTGTGGTCTGCCGTGTAATCATCTCCAGTTGTTTACTTCCCAGGCACAATGACTCCATCCAGTGTGTCTCCTACAACCCCATTACCCACCAGCTGGCATCCTGTTCCTCCAGCGACATCGGTAGGTTTGGGTTCCCAGCATCTCGTCCTGGAATGACTGGAAATTGGCAAAAAGTGCTGAAATCTATCCAGAATGTGGTGACGAGTCAGTGAGCCTTCTTCTCCCTTCACTGGCTGAGGAGAGGCTGAGAATTGTCCTTTAAATTGTGTAGGAACCAAGGGAGTGAATGAGGCCATTGAGTCTGGTCAGAAATGGGTGGGTAAGATGGCAATTTGGGAGAAGGCCCTGGGAAGGGAGGTGGGGAGAGGAGCGAGAGAGCCCCGGCGTGACTCACGTTGCTGCCTCTGAGAGGGACAGTCCAGTCGTCCCCACCTCCATGTCCCCCGCACCCGGGTGCAGCGTGTCCTCCTTTATTCATTCTGTGGTTGTGGCTGTCCTCCCCAAGGAGCACACCTGCCCCACACACGGCGCTGGTGGGGTCCCGGCACACAGTGGAGGCAGGGAGAGCGGGTGGAGGCCTGCAGACTCCCTGTGCAAGGTCCAGTCTGGCTTTCAGTTCATCGGTTCTGTTTTCCTTGCTGGGAGATAGTGGGTACACAGAGCAGAACTCAACGTCTGACTCCTCTGTTTCCCTCCCCAACCTAAAGTGAACGCGTTCCTTCTGTCCACTGATAAGAGTTCAGAGGTTCAAAAGAGAGGATGTGATTGAAAGCACGTTGTGTACATAAAAGGGGAAGGGACTGTCACTGATGAAAAATCTAGCATTTTCTTCATGTGAGGCACTGGCCTGGGTGCTTACTTTTGGGGTGAAAAAGACAAAGTAGAAATCCTGCCCTCAAAGAGCTTGTGGTCGGGGGCAAGTAGGGAGGTCAAATTTGTAAAAATGCACTGTGAAGTAATAATGTTTGCTGAGCGTTTGTGATGTGGTGGGTGCTGTGTGTGTGTGTGTGTGTGTGCGTGCGTGCTCAGTTGCTAAGTCACGTCTGACTCTTTGCCACCGCATGGACTGTAGCCCACGAGGCTCCTCTGTCCATGGGATTGTCCAGGCAAGAAAACGGGAGTGGGTTGCCTTTTCCTCCTCCAGGGGATCTTCCTGACCCAGGGATCGAACTTGCATCTCTTACATCTCCAGCATTGGCAGGCAGATTCTTTACCACTGAGCCTCCAGGGAAGGCCGGTAGGCACTGTGCCAAGGGTTAAATGAATTCCTGGGTGAGCTCTGTGACAAACTCGGAGGTCAGGTAGCATTCTCAGCCTTGCTGTGCCGATGAAACAGAACTGGGGCTCAGAGTGGTCCAGTGACGTGCCTGAGGTCGCCCCGTGGGTAAGGGATGGACCCAGGCCACACGATTGCATCGAGCGCCTGCTCCAGACAGCACTCCCGAGAGGCCCCCAAGGGTGCAGTGGAGGGGAGATGGCTCGAGCACAGGCGGAAATGCTGGAGGAGGCCTTCCAGTGCCGGAGACGGGGGAGGCAGATTGTTGGATGTTGCATCTTGCTCTGCAAATGTATTTCTGCCCTAGATTTTCCTTCTTGGCCATGCTTCGTGGCCCAGACCCAGAGCAGAATTTGGTGGTGTTGCCCAGACATAGACCTGTTGTGCAGCACTGCGTCAGTGGCAGGAGGGAGCAAGTCAAAGGCAACCAGTATGCTGGGGACAGGGCACAGCCCAGAAAGGCCAGGGAGTGGAGGCTGGATTTTCAGGAGGCATCTTTCATTACTTTGACCACTAAGTTGTATCCTGGATACAGTGTAATAATTATGAAAGTTGCATTTCTTTGAGTTAAACCCCTGAAAGGTTGGCTAGAAATTCACCAATGTATCTTCCTCTCTTTTTTTCTTTTGAAGTAGTTATAGATTCACAATAAGTTGCGGTAGTTATAGATTCACAGAGAGTTGCAGAGATAGTAGGGAGGTCTCAGGTACCCTTCCTCCTCTCTCCCTGGTGGATATGTCTTACGTAACTGTCGTACAAGATCACGATCAGGAGACTGGCTTGGCACAGTGCGTGTGTATAGTTGTGTCATGTCATCACCTGTGTCAATGACCATCACTGCAAAGATACTCCTTTATCATCACCTCCCCCATCTCCTGTGGGCTTCCCAGGTGGCACTAGTGGTAAAGAACCTGCCTGCCAATGCAGGAGACATAGGAGACTCCAGTTCAATCCTTGGGTCAGGAAGACCTCCTAGAGGAGGACATGGCACTCTGGTATTCTTGCCTGGAAAATTCTATGGATAGAGGAGCCTGGTGGGCTGCAATCCCGGGGGTCGCAGGGAGTCAAACATAACTGAGTGACTAACACTTTCTTTCCCCCATCTTCTATTATAGCTAACTCCTTGTGCCTATGCTATGCTATGCTGTGCTATGCTAAGTCACGTCAGTCGTGTCCGACTGTGTGTGACCCCAACAGACGGCAGCCCACCAGGCTTCCCCGTCCCTGGGATTCTCCAGGCAAGAACACTGGAGTGGGGTGCCATTGCCTTCTCCTTGTGCCTAGTAACCATTAATCTGTTCTCCATCTTTATATAAGATGGGCTTATACAGCATATGACCTTTTGAGATTGACTTTTTAAACTCTGCATGAAACCCTGGAGATCCATCTGAGTTGTAGCGTGTGGCAATAGCTTGTTCCTCTTTGTTGCTGAGTAATATTCCAACCACCGATGCAATGGACATGAACTTGGGCAAACTTTGGGAGATGGTGAGGGACAGGGAGGCCTGGCCTGCTGAAGTCTGTGGGATCACAAAGAATCAGACACGACTTAGTGACTGAACAACAACAAGAGTCCAACCAGTCTCTCTCATATTATTTTGCATTGAAGGCTTATGGTCTCCTGAGCAGAAGTCTGTCTCTAAGCACAAATCCAGCAGCAAGATAACCTGTTGCAGGTAAGTTAAGGGGCAGCTCTGAGGGAGGTTTTCTGTTCCCCTGCTCTTCAAACAGACTCAGAATGTGGTTAGTTCACACAGTAGAGAAGGTCTTATGCTTCCTAGTTGGTCTGGGCCCCACGTTTCCTCTTTTCTTCTCTTGTGGTCTCCTTGATGGGAAAAACCTGAGTCTTTGATCCTGGAGCTAAAGAGCACTGCAGGTGGCTTTTGGGCAGTTGTCTAGCAGCAGGCGTCCCAGCCTCAGGCTGCGCTCAGGGCAGACTCAGGGGATGTGAAGCTGGCCTTGTCCAGGTGGCACAGCCAAAGGAAGCACAGGCTCTGACGTTAGATCTGGGTTCAGATCCAGGTTCAGCAGCTGACAGGCTCTGTGACCTCAGGAGTTTCCTAATGTGACAAATGGAGATTAAGATGCTAAAAAGAAGAGAAACTATACTAAAAAGAAATCTGATGTTTGCAGTAACATCTAACACTTCAATATATGGAGTCATTCACTCACAGTTTTAATTTTAAGCTACAATAAGTGCTTTTTCCAAGCATCAGGATATTATCATTTTAGAACAGAGTGGAGGCTTTTAATGAAGGAAAATAATCAATTGTTTGTAAAACATAGAAAAATGACAAATATATTTCCATTTTGTATGTAGGGAAAAAAAAAAAGATGCTGTCTTGATGGGGCTGTTGTGAAATGCACACAAGGTAGTGAGTTGGAAGCAAGCAGCTCCTGCAGATGGTAGATGCTCTCAAAGGGTGGCTGTGCTTGCCGAGCAGCTTCTCAGTGCAGCCTCCCTTTCGTTCAGCAGCTGGTAGGCACCTGCTCGGAAGACTGGCAGCGACCGAGATGCAGGTCCGGTGCTCAGGGGGCTCTGAGGGTGGGAGGAGGCTGACATGGAGAGCAGGGAGTAGGGGGCCCCTGCCAGCCGTGCAGGCAGAGTTCAGGGCCCTTGTGGCGCTGCTGACAGAGACTGTGGGTGCCAAGAGGAAGGTGTTCCCGCCTTCACGTCTCGCCCTCCGCTCCGGGAAGCAGTGGGCCTCCCAGTGTGGCCCTGTGATTTTTGCATCAGGGTCCAGGTGCGCGTGGCCGCTGCTGCCTCATCAGGCCGTCTGAAGCAGGGCCCCACCCTCACAGCGTTCACCTGTTCCCTTTCCCCTCCCCACGCCCTCTGGCGGTTGTCTGAACAGCTGGACGAACGACGGGCAGTACCTGGCTCTGGGGATGTTCAACGGGGTCGTCAGCATCCGCAACAAGAACGGCGAGGAGAAGGTGAAGATTGAGCGGCCCGGGGGCTCCCTCTCCCCCATCTGGTCCATCAGCTGGAACCCATCCAGGTGACCGCACCGCCGCCCTCCTCCACCTCCTCCTCGGTCAGGAGCTCTAGGAAGCCCTTCCTCAGGTGCTGGCTTCTTTCTCTCCTCACGAAGGCTCCCTGATTCAAGGCTTCTCACCCATGAGACTGATCCATTTTGGAACCTGTTCCCGTTTCAAGGGAATTTTTAAAGACCCATCTTGAGTTTTGGAATGCATCCCAGAAATGTAGCTGAGCAGATGAGCTATCTAGGCCAGCCCAAAGTGTGTGTGCCTGTGTGTGTGTGTGTGTGTATGTATGTGCATGTGTGACCGAGAGAGTGTGTATGCATGTGACACAGGAGAGCCACTTCCTTATGAATCAGTAGCTCACCTCTGTGCCATGGCTTTATTTTGGTCTTTTTCCCCTTTCTTCTCTCCAAGTCTGAACAGAACATAGGCTTTTTCATGAGCCCTTTTTGCTTTTCATGAGCCTTTTTTGCTGCCCTTGGCCCCCAAAACATTAGTATTAAGTATAAATATCCCCAAAGCCTGCAGTTCCACAAACAGTTGGCCTCTACCTTCTCCAGCCGTACGCACATTCTCTTTACTGTGCTGATGTGACTTTGATGGGGCGCTAATAGCTTTAGATCTCCTTGTACAATCCTGTAACATTATTAAGCCACCACCATTCCCCATAGAGTCCTCTGAAGGTAAAGGACTTAATTGTTTACCAACCCAATGTCATTTTAAAGGTGGGACCTACTTGATTTAGAAGGCTGTTTAATCTCACGGCCTTTCTGACATCAGATGATTACGCTTCTTCTTGAATACTTTGGTCCAGCCCAGGGCTGTGGCATGCATGTCTGATGCCTTCAGAGCCCATTAGCCTACCCCAGAGTTCCTGCTGTTTGCTTTTTGCGGCCACAGATGATTCTGTGGCTTTGGGGGCCCATTTTTAATTCATGAGATGCAGGATGCCTGGTCTGCCTGGTTGCTGTCCTCTTCCGGGCAAGGGGCAGGGGCTCCTTGACAGGTCTTGAAATTAATAGCCCTAGTGCAGTTCTAGGCAATGCGATTGAACAACCCCTTACCGTCTGCAGCCGATGGGAGAATTTCTGGATGAACATAGAGATCGAGGATTCCGAGGAAGCCATTGTCAGCAGATACTCTCAGGAAATCCCTTCCACTCTGAAGTCCGCAGTGTACAGTAGTCAGGGTAGTGAGGCAGAGGAGGACGAGCCTGAGGAAGAGGACGACAGTGCCGGGGACGACAGCCTGTGAGTGTGTCCCAGGGGGCCGGAGCCCTCCCCGCAGGGGCCTGCCCCAGCCTAGACCTGCCGGGCGGCACTGCTCTGGCGCTGCCTTCCCAAAGAGACCGAGGGTGTTGTTGCTGCAGGCACCTCCCGCCTGGGGGAGCGCTCCTCTGAAGCTTGTGTGGGTCTTAAGACTCTTCTTAGAGAAACTCTGGAAAATACTGAAGAGTCCAAAGGAGAAAGTTCAACTTTTCTGAAAGACCCCATCCCCAGAGGAAACCACTGTTAGCATCTTAAGTGTATTTCCCCCAGTCTTGTAGTGTGTTCATACAATGAACCGAACCATATCCTACTCCCTTTTGTCCACTTAACATCGTAGAGTGAACTCTCTACAGTGACATCTAGGGGTCCTTTGAAAAACATGGCGTTGAGCACCTGCCTGTGTGCCCTGGCCTGGCCGCAGTGTAGTTCATCAGACACCTCCCCTCTTACCGGACTCCTCTCTCAGCCTGCTCCCACACCGCACCTCACCTTGCATTTGCTAGGACACGTATAAGAGAGGAGCTCCCCCCGTCTTAGCCACAGTCCTCACATCAAATCCTCGCTGTCCAGCCGTCCTTCCTTCTCTTCAGCCCAGATTACCTGTAGGGAAACCATTACAGGCTGTGATGTGAGAGCCAGGACATTCTGGTTGACAAGTCCTAAGCTAGATCACTTCATCCAAAGTGTTCTGTGGTGCCTGGGCTTCCTTGGGAAAAGAAGGTGGGAGATGGGGGACCAGGAGGGGAGGAGAGGGTGGGCTTCACATCCCAACCTGTGTTCCGCCAGAGCGGACCCTTTAGTTTTAGTAACTAAAACTAACACAGGCTTTTGTTTTGGTAGAGTCCCACTGCCCAGGGTTTGGAGAGGGTGGGTAAAAGGGGGAGAAAGAAGGAAACCAGCCATCCAGCTCATGGAGGCTGAGCCCGACCCAGAGCTGTACGAGGTCTCCCCAAGAGGGCTCGCCGAGGCCTGGGCCCCTGGGTCGTGTTTGGATGTCAGGGCCGTTCACACAGAGTTCACCTGTGGGTCCCTCCGCCCCCCTCCATCGTCTTTGTCCCTTTGGCTATCGACTAGAGCCTGCGTGAGTTGCCATCTTGTCACCCTTGCCCGGGTTTTGCTCTCAGGGCTGCACCACGCTTTGCCTGAGTGTCTCATGGTGCTGTCAGATGACCCAAGGCCCTGGGCTCAAAACACTGGCGTTAATGAAGAGGCGGCAATGTTAGGTGGGTTCAGGCCAGCACCCGAGGGCTGGGAACCTGTCTGTCTTGAACTCGACTCCTGAGTAGCCCGATCCTCAGCCTTGGCTGAGGAGGTTTCTCCTGTGCGGCTCCTGCAGCCGCAATTCCAGGACACTGATGCTGATGGCAGTCGGTTTCAGAGACGGGCTGGTCATAGCAAACTGCCGTTCTTTCCTGTTAGATCCAATCAGAAACCATTCCACCTGCGTGAGAACCCCAACTGTGAGGGAACTGAGCTTTGGGTGTTAGTTTCCTCTTGAGGAAGAGCAAGCAAGGTTCCCCTCTGCCCATTAAAAAAAAAAAATCAGACAATCCATGCCTTCCCACCGCTGAAGACACGTCTCTCCGCTCCTCCCCACCTTGTACAGTGTGTAAGAGAAAGCGCTCTCGAATCTCCAACCTTGCTGTCTTAGCTCTGCTCCCAGGAAGCTGTGAAACAAGGGGTCTCACCTCTTCACGGTGGCTGTGTTCCTGCACCATGAGCACCTGCGTGGTGGGGCATCCTGTTGAGATACAGATCCCGGGAGGGCTGACCTCACCTTCCCCTTCCCACTGGACCGGTTGATGGGTAGGCCCACGTCACAGCCCTCTGGCCCCTGTCCTCTTGTCCGGCACTTGGCAATCTGACCGCCTGACCAGGGCCTTCTCTTTCCTGTTGTTTGTTAAACCCTTTGGGCCACGCTCACCAGCAGGCCTTGGCCCCATGTAACCTCTTTTGTCTTCTGTTGATTAGAGAGGAACGCAATGACATCCTGGCTGTAGCTGACTGGGGACAGAAGCTTTCCTTCTACCAGCTGAGTGGGAAACAGGTATGCAGGTCTGTGCCGGTCCAGTGGGAAGCGCCGGTTTGGTTATGCCTGTTGGTTTTTGTCTCTTTTCACGTTTGGAGACTGCATTATTAATGATTGTTTGTCATTTGTGTTAGCTCCTGTTTATTGAGCATTTACTGTGACACCAGGTTCTGTGCTGACTGCTGTGCATTCTTTATCTCTTTTAATTCTTATAAAACTTTGCGAAGTAGGTACTCTGCCAGTCAACTTTTTACATTTTTGGGGCCACAGTGAGGGCATGCGGAACTTCCTCTACTAGGGATAAAATCTGTGCCCTCTGCAGGGGAAGTGCGGAGTCTGAACCGCTGGACCTCCAGGAAAGTCTGATGATCTGCTTTTTAGATATGAGTCTATGGGATCACACAGAGTTGGACATGACTGAAGCGACTTAGCAGCAGCAGCAGATAAGTCTCAGGGCAGTGGAATAAATATTATGCCCAAGGTCCTACACTGCCAGTAAATGGTTGAACTGAAATGCAGCTTGGTCTGTAAAGCGTTGGTCCTAGTTCATGACCCTCTTCCTATATTTGCTTTATTCACCCCCACATTTATAAGCAGCTGCTAGGCTAGCCCTTCAGGCCTTGGGTGGGCAGGGAGACGTGAGGATGCTTCCTGGAAGAGATGACACTTGGCAGAGAAGAAGGGGGAAAGGACATCCTTGTCTAGTGCTGGGGTGCTGTGGAGAATGGCATGGAGGTTTGAAAGAGCATGGGCCGACTGTAAGAGACTCATTTTTGACTTGGGATCTTGGGACTAAACTCAGGAGCTTGACCTTCATCCTTAAAGTAGAGGGGGCACCGTCAAAAGTGAAGAGACAACACAGAGTGAAAGAGAAATTTTTCAAATCATTTATCTGATAAGGGACTTGCATCTGAAATATGTGAAAAAACTCTTCAGTTCACTCCAGTTGCTCAGTCATGTCTGACTGTGACCCCATGGACTGCAGCACACCAGGCTTCCCTGTGCATCACCAGCTCCCGGAGCTTGCTCAAACTCATGTCCATTGTCAGTGATACCATCCAACATCTCATCCTCTGTCGTCTCCTTCTCTTCCTGCCTTCAGTCTTTCCCAGCATCAGGGTCTTTTCAAATGAGTCAGTTCTTAGCATCAGGTGGCCAAAGTATTGGAATTTCAGCTTTAGTATCCATCCTTCCAGTGCATATTCAGGACTGATTTCCTTTAGGGATGGACTGGCTGGATCTCCTTGCAGTCCAGGGGACTGTCAAGAGTCTTCTCTAACACCACAGTTCAGAAGCATCGATTCTTCAGTGCTTAGCTTTCTTTATGGTCCAACTCTCACATCCATACATGACTCCTGGAAAAACCATAGCCTTGACTAGATGGAGCTTTGTTGGCAAAGTAATGTCTCTGCTTTTTAATATGCTGTCTAGGTTTGTCACAGCTTGTCTTCCAAGGAGTAAAAAACTCTTACAAGTCAATAATAAAAGGACAACTTAATTAAAAAATGGAAAAGGGATCTGAATGGACGATTTTTCAAACAAGAAATATATGTGGCCAAGTAAGCAAATGAAAGGGGGAAGGCAGTGGCACCCCACCCCAGTACTCTTGCCTGGAAAATCCCATGGACGGAGGAGCCTGGTAGCCTCCAGTCCATGAGGTCGCTAAGAGTCGGACACGACTGAGCGACTTCACTTTCACGCATTGGAGAAGGAAATGGCAACCCACTCCAGTGCTCTTGCCTGGAGAGTCCTGGGGACAGAGGAGCCTGGTGGGCTGCCGTCTATGGGATCGCACAGAGTCGGACACGACTGAAGTGACTTCGCAGCAAGCAAATGAAAAGATGTTCGACATCATTAGCTACCAGGAAAATGCAAATCAAACTCACACTGAGACCTACTTCACACCCACTAGGACGGAGAAATTGGCACCCTTGTATACTCCTGACAGGAATATAAAATTATATACCCAGCCACTTTTTAAGTAGTTATTAAAGGTTTAATGCCAAGTTACTATATGACCCAGCAACTCTACTAGGTATCCGTATCTAAGATGAAAACGTACATCTGCACAAAAATTTGTACACAAGTATTCATATTCAGCATTTTTCACAATAGCCAGAAATGCGAAGAACTGGAATATTTATTGATTGATGCATGGAAAAATAAAATGGGGAATATCTATACAGTGGAATATTATTTAGCAGTGAAAAGGAGTAAAGTACTGGTGCATACTGAAAAAGGGTGAACTGGTCACAAAAGGCCACACAGTCTGTGTTTGCATTTATATGAAATGTCCAGAATAGGCAGATCTATAGACAGGAAGTAGATTAGTGGTTGCCAGGGGGTGGAAAGAGAAGGAAAAGGCGATTGACTGCTAATAGGCACAGGGTTTCTTTTTGGGGTGCTGCCATTGGTGATGATGGTTATACAACTCCAGATGTATTAAAAGCTAATGAAGTGTACACTTGACATGGGTGAATCGTGTGGTGTGTGAAATACCTGAATAAGGTTGTTCTAAAGAAAATAGGATGACTGTAGTTACAGAATAAGAACAATTTTTTTAAAAAATTGAATGGACATAGTTTTGTGAAGTACAAAAAAAGGAAAGAACGAGGGAAGGAAAAGAAAAGCAGAAAGAAAAAGAAATTTCCCTCAGGACTGAGGGAAATCCTGAAGCCTGGCAAGGGCTGTGAGCAGAGGGGGAGGCCTAACGGGAGAAGACCATCTGGGGTGTGGATTGGCTGCAGAGCTAAGACACAGCCCTGGGGCCATTGGGTTGGACTGGGGAGACCCTGCAGGGTTTGTCCGTGTGGAGAGGACGGGGGTGCTCTAGAGGGCTGGGCTGTGTTCATGATGGAATCTGTCACATGGGGGAGAACAGCGGCCAGCTCTCCATGTAAAGGACGGAGGGAAAAGCCCTTGATTGTGTTGTGATGATCATGAATTCAGCGTGGCTCTCCCTTGGTGTGTTCTCTTTCTTCAGATCGGGAAGGATCACTCCCTGAACTTTGACCCCTGCTGCATCAGCTACTTTACTAAAGGGGAGTACATTTTGCTGGGGGGTTCAGACAAGCAAGTGTCCCTTTTCACCAAGGATGGCGTGCGGCTCGGGGCCGTTGGGGAGCAGACCTCCTGGGTATGGACGTGTAAAGTGAAGCCCGACTCCAACTACGTGGTAAGAAGGGGGAGTTGGTTGGTTGGGCCACCACCCGAGTAGTCAGTGAACATCGGCCGTGTTTAGCCAGTCAGGTCACTGACGTTTGTTCCTGACAGGCAGATCTGTCTCCAGAGAGGACTGAGAACTGACAGGCTCGTTCTCCACAGGTTGTGGGCTGCCAGGATGGCACCATTTCCTTCTACCAGCTGATTTTCAGCACAGTCCACGGGCTCTACAAGGACCGCTACGCCTACAGGGATAGCATGACCGATGTCATTGTGCAGCACCTGATCACCGAGCAGAAAGGTAAGCGGCAGGTACAGCCTCTCTGCCCACCAGATGCTGGGAAGAAGGGCAGGTCGACAGGGCTGCTCACAGAGCAAATGAGACGGTAGGGTGTGTTGCTCCTTGGTGTTCTGGACACATGTTGGACCACTGGGTCTTGCTCTTTGTGTGATAGGAGCATGGAAAGGATATTGATATCTGAAGCAATGAACCCTCTCTCCAAAAAAAAAAAAATTTGCAGCTAATGCTAAGGGGAAATGGACTGCCTGGCTAAGGGAGGTCAGCATATAACAAGTCAGAGCCGGGGGCTGGGTGACCTGCATGGGTCTCTGTGGACCTGTGTCCTCTCTGATCACAGTCCCTTCTGGGGTACTTCTCCCCCGGCTCCGTGTCCACTCACCTCCTGGCAGGTGCTCCCCCCAGAGAGGAGTCAGCGGTGGGTGGCATGGGCTTGGTCAGAAGGCCAGGGTTCCAGGCCTTGGGTAGCCAGTCCCTTCCTGTGTCCACCCAAGTGGCCATGCTGGTTCAGTGGGCTGAGAATCTGCCTATTTCAAGGGCATTCATTTGTAGGTGTCCTGGCCACAGCACATTGCGGGGGCCTGTGTGGGGGGGTCCAGGTCGAGGGCTGTCTTGCAGAGTCAGGTGGCGTCCTCTGGTCCCCCACCTGGGAGCACCTCTGATGGAAGACTCCAGCTGCGATGCTGAGGGTGCAGCGGGTCGGGCAGTTCCCTGCTATCCTTGCTGAGGGACTTTGTCCACCTGTAGCGTGAGCGTGAGACCCTAGCGTGTGCCAGAAACTGCCTTCAGCTCCCTATTGGCAAAGAGTGCTGGGTGGTGAGTGTCCAGAGCTGTGGGAAGTTACCCAGATGTGTTCCTGACCATTAGGGGCTATTGGTGCCATTCAGAGACTTCTCTTCAGCAAGCGATGGTAGCACAAAGACTTCTACTTTGCACACTCAGATGTAAGCTCAGGGCCACAAAGATTTGTATGCGACTCAGTGTTTAGCAGAGTTGATTGCGTTTTAGACACTCTGTAAAGGTTTTTTGATGAGTGTGTCTCCTTTAATTGCCACTAGCATTAAGTAAATGACGGCTTTTAATTTCTCTGCCTTCTCCCTTACCTAATAGCCTCTTGTTCGAGCTGGGTTTGTTTTTTTTTTTCCCCCTCTTTCACAGTTCGGATTAAATGCAAAGAACTTGTCAAGAAAATTGCCATCTACAAGAATCGATTAGCGATCCAACTGCCTGAGAAGATCCTCATCTACGAGCTGTACTCTGAGGACTCGCTGGACATGCGGTACCGGGTGAAGGAGAAGATTGCCAGGAAGTTCGAGTGTAACCTCCTGGTGGTGTGTGCCGACCACATCATCCTCTGTCAGGTGGGCAGCAGGGGCTCAGAGGGCGGGCTGCATCCGCTTCATCCTCCCCCTGGGAGCGGGTTACCCACCTCCAGGCTCTAGAGTTGGTCTCTAGAAGAAAGCTCCTTCCCGTCAAGCTCAGTGGCTGTTCGTTACTTTCATGCTCATTGGCATCTGGAGGGGTCAGACCCTACCAGAAAACCATACGCTGTAAACTGGAGAATACGGGGACTACCCTGTTGGTCTTCCCAGGTGGCACTAGTGGTAAAGAACCCACCTGCCCATGCAAGAGACACATGTCAGAGACATGGGTTCGATCCCTGGGTCAGGAAGATCTCCTGGTGAAGGAAATGGCAACCCATTCCAGTAATCTTTTATGGAGAATCCCACGGACAGAGGAGCCTGGCAGGCTACAGTCCACGGGGTCGCAAAGAGTCGGACGCGACTGGAAGGACTGAGCCCTGTTGGTCCAGTGGTTAGGACTCTGCACTCTCGCTGCTGAGGGCCCGGGTTCAATCCCTGGGAGGGGAACGAAGATCTTCCAAGACTTGAGGCCAAAAACAAAAAAACTGAAAAATACATTTTTGTCTTGCACAAAGCACTGTGTTGAACTGGGATTGTATGTATTTTCATGACTTGAAGCATACATTGATATCCCACAAAATGAAGGTCAGTGTCGTTTTGGTAAACGTATACACGCAGAAATTTATGCTCGCTTTCAGTTAAACAACAAAAAAATTTATGATATCAACTCAAAATAGTAAAGAAAGTTTTACTTCCTGAGAATTTTTTTGACAAAAAAAATTTGTCAACTTAGAGCTTCCTAGAAGCTGTCTAGGTTGATGCCAGGAATGCTTGGGGAGACTGTAAGAGAAGGCCAGCCCAGCCGCTTTCCTGGAAGTAGAGGTGGATTTGGTTTTGTAAAATTAGGCCTATTGAAAGTGATAAAATGGAAGAAATCCTTTAGGAATCACATATGTAAGATACTATTAAAAAAAATCTCTCTAAAAATCTCGAGTTAAAGCAGTTTAGGGGTTGTTGTTATTTAGTCACCAAGTCACGTCTGCCTCTGTGACCCCACAGACTGTAGCCCTCCAAGCTCCTCTATCCATGGGACCGTCCAGGCAAGACTACTGGAGTGGGTGGCCATGCCCTCCTCCAGGGCATCTTTCCGACCCAGGGATCGAACCTGCGTCTGTCGTGTCGCAGGTGGATTCTTTACCACTGAGCCACCTGGGAAGCCCAAGGGTAGGGATACCACAGGTTATAGATGTGCTTCTGGGTGCGGCCCCTGGCTGTGGCTGCCTAGAGGTCTGCTGAAGATGGAGGCTGAGCTGGGCTCTGCAGGGAAGGCTTGTGTGAAGCTGCCCGGCACAGGGTCTAGATGGGTTCAGTGGGAACAGAGTGTGGAGGCAGTTTTCACCCTGTAGGCGCAGGCAGACCTCCTTGGGCACCCGGGCACGCCTGTCTTGCTGGCGATTACCCGGAGCTGCGCTTGTTTTCTAGGAGAGGCGGCTGCAGTGCCTGTCCTTCAGCGGCGTGAAGGAGCGGGAGTGGCAGATGGAGTCTCTCATTCGCTACATTAAGGTGATCGGCGGCCCCCCAGGAAGGGAGGGTCTGCTGGTCGGCCTGAAGAATGGACAGGTGAGCACGCCCTCGCGTCTCCCACTAGGCCAGTTATCTGCAGGCAGACACAGGCAGCCAGAATAGTGCTGATCCCGAGGTGGATTCTCGGAGCAAGCAAATGGCTTCCCTGCCGCATCCCCACCCCTCACCCCACAGGCATGTTGGAGGGCAGCCCGAGAGCCTGTTTTATGTGGCCAGCGTCAAGCCAGAGCCACAGTGGCTTCCACTCGGCATGCCACGTTCTGGCAGAGTTGGCTCTGCAGCCTCTGGGCTGCCATGGAGGCTTCGTGGATTTAAGGTCACCCAGGAGATGGGAGACTTGCTGGAGATTCAGTTTCAGTGTCTTCCCAGAGAGGGAGACGGAGCTCATTCCTGTTAGAACAGTGAATGGGTCAAGGAATGTGTTCTAGCTTGCATCTCAGAGGGTGCTATCCTCAGGCTATTACCAGGTGTTTAAAGGAAAATGGGCCCTATGCTCAAATAGAGGTGGAAAATCTAGGTTACAAAAAGTTGAATAGATTTGTGTGTGTGTTCTTTGCTCAAAAGAAGAAAGTTCTAAGTGGGTTACATGGAAATGTGAAAGGGAAAATATAACTGCGTAAGCCTGAGAACCAAACTGTGTAGCAGATGGCTGTGGCTGAGGCTTATTAGGCCTTTCCTGGGGCTGAAAGTCATAGGGGATGAGATTAGCAGAGGCTGCAGAGTGTCAACATCACAGTGAAGGAGAGCTGGCTTCTTCTCGTCAGCTGTTGCTTCCAGTGCAAGACTGGAGAGCTTGGGCTCTGTGGGCAGGTGAACCTGGGGCTGTGTGTATGCTTAGCAACTCACGAGCTGTGTGATCCTGAGCAAATCACTTCACCTCTCTCTTAGGCTCAGATTTTACAAATGAGAATAATATGTTTTTCACCCACATGCTTTGCAGTCTATGTTTCACAGGACTGTCAAACACAGTAACTGGTAGCTGTTTCCATCCTCCTCCCCATCCTCCCCATCCTCTCCATCCTCCCCATCCTCTCCATCCTCACCATCACCATCTTCCTCCCCATCATCCTCACCATCGTCACCATCCTCCCCACCATCCTCACCATCCTCCCCATCCTCTTCTTCATCGCCTTCATCCTCACCATTCTCCCCATCATCTGCACCATCCTTCTCATCATCCTCACCATCTTTCCCATGCTCCCCATCACCCTCACCATCCTCCTCCCCATCACCCTCACCATCATCCTCCCCATCCTCACCGTCCTTACTATCGTCCTCACCATCCTCCCCATACTCCCCATTCTTATCACCATCCTCATCATTCTCCCCATCCTCCCCATCACCCTAACGATCCTCCTCCCCATCATTCTCACCATCATCCTCCCCATCCTCGCTATCCTTCTCACCATCTCACCATCCTCCTCACCATCACCTGACCATCCTCCCCATTATCCTCACCATCCTCGCCATCCTCTCACCATCCTCCTGACCATCCTCCCCATCCTCCTCACCATCCTCCCTGTCACCCTCACCATCCTCCCCATCCTCTTCATCATCCTCCCCATCATCCTCTCCATCATCCTCCCCATCCTCCCCATCCTCCTCACCATCCTCTCTATCATCCTCAACATCCTTCCCATCCTCCTCACCATCCTCTCTATCATCCTGACCATCCTTTCCATCATCCTCCCCATCCTCCTCACCATCCTCACCATCCTCCCCATCCTCCTCACCATCCTCCCCATCATCCTCCCCATCCTTCCCATCCTCCTCCCCATCCTTCCCTCCTCCTCCCCCTCCTCCCCATCCTCCTCACCATCCTCCCTATCATCCTCACCATTCTCCCCATCATCCTCCCCATCCTCCTCATCATCCTCCGCATTATCTTCACCACCCTCTCCATCCTCCCCATCCTCCCCATCATCCTCACCACCTCATCGCCATCTTCCCGATCCTCTTCACCATCCTCCTATCATCCTTACCATCCTCCCCATCATCCTCACCATCTTCCCCATCATGCTCACTAACCTCAACACTCTCCCCATCCTCCCCATCATCCTCCCCATCCT
Source organism: Tragelaphus eurycerus (assembly GCA_935064755.1). NCBI lineage: Eukaryota > Metazoa > Chordata > Mammalia > Artiodactyla > Bovidae > Tragelaphus > Tragelaphus eurycerus. The sequence continues at coordinate 74,549,301 of CAKXYN010000001.1, read as the reverse complement.
CTCTATCACCATCCTCCTCATCATCCTCCCCATGCTACCCATCCTCCTCCCCATCCTCCCTATCCTCACCATCCTCCCCATCCTCCTCCCCATCCTCTCCATCCTCCCCATCATCCTCCCCATCATCTTCACCACCCTCACCATCCTCCCCATCATCCCCATCGTCCTCCCCATCCTCCCCATCATCCTCCCCATCCTCCCCATCATCCTCCCCATCCTCCTCACCATCCTCCCCATCCTCCTCCCCATCTTCCCCATCCTCCTCACCATCCTCCTCATCCTCCCCATCATCCTCCCCACCCTCTCTATCATCCTCATAATCCTTCCCATCATCCTCCCCATCCTCCCCAGCATCCTCCCCATCCTCTCTATCCTCCTCCCCATCTTCACCACCCTCACCATCCTCCCCATCATCCTTCCCATCCTCCCCATCATCCTCCCCATCCTCCCCATCCTCCTCCCCATCTTCCCCATCCTCCTCACCATCCTCCCCATCCTCCCCATCATCCTCCCCATCCTCTCTAATCCTCATAATGCTTCCCATCATCCTCCCCATCCTCCTCATCATCCTCCCCATCCTCCCCATCATCCTCAACATCCTCACCATCCTCCCATCCTCCCCATCATCCTCACCACCCTAATCATCCTCCCCATCATCCTCACCATCCTCCCTTTTCTCCCCATCATCCTCCCCATCCTCCCTTTCCTCCTCACCATCCTCCCCTTCCTCCTCACCATCATCCCCATCCTCCTTACCATCATCCCCATCCTCCTCACCATCCTCCCCATCTTCTTCACCATCTTCCCCATCATCCTCATCCTCCTCCTCATCCTCCCCTTCCTCCTCTCCATCCTCCCCTTCCTCCTCCCCATCCTCCCCATAATCCTCACCCTCCTCCTCATCCTCCCCACCCTCCCCGTCCTCCTCACCATCCTCCCCAGCTTCCTCTTCTTGCTGTGGTTACACCGGATGTCTGTCACTGTTTACAGGATCCTTTTCCCGTATGAGTTTGTGGCTGTGCCATCTTCTAATCCTTCATTTTAGGCAATGTTGTTAACCGTCCCCCATCAAGCGGACATTCGATGATTCGGTCGTGTCTCGGGGCCTGTGGTTACGTAGGCAGCCTCTGATGGGCCACCCTCTGGTCCCTGTGGGAAACCCCCTCTTCATTTCCTCCGCTGCACAGAGCCTCCATTGAATTTAGTGGCAATGGTGCTTGTAGAACACATGGGGTTCCAGCAGCCTGCCAGTGTTCCAGGGTGTGTGGCCATGGTTACTCATGCTTTCCCCTCTGAAATTTTGCCAGATCCTCAAGATCTTCGTGGACAATCTCTTTGCCATCGTCCTGCTGAAGCAGGCCACCGCCGTGCGCTGCCTGGACATGAGCGCCTCCCGCAACAAGTTGGCCGTGGTGGACGAGAACGACATGTGCCTGGTGTACGACATCCACACCAAGGAGCTGCTCTTTCAGGTGACCCCTGGAGTGACCAGGACAGGGCCCTTGGGTTCGAGACCCTCCCTCCTTCCCAGCCCCTGCAGGAGGGGCTCTGGGGGAGCAGGGAGGTGCAGAGGCACAGTGTCTGAGAGCGCTGGCCCAGCCTGCCCTCGCACACGAGCTGCAGGAGTTGGCTGAACCTTGTGGGCTTCTGTTTCCACACTGGGAAGATGGGCAAGTTACACCTTTCTTATGAGATTACTGTGAGCAGTGAATGAGTAACAACAAGTCTCAGCGGGGCCCGTGTAGGCTCTCGGTACGTGGGTTAACGTGAAGATGATTCTTTGGGAAAAGTCTGCTTCTCACGGACTGGAGGCCCGGCTGTATCTGCGACTGCCCTGAGACACAGTCAAGGAACAGGGCCAGTTCTGTCCCCTGAAAGAGGGCAGGGGAGGGGGAGCCCTCCCTCTGCCATTTCACAGGGGTGCCCCGGAGCCAGCAGACGTGGTTTGGGGGGAATAGGCACTGCTTACACAACGCCTAGGCTGGAGGAAGTGTCGCTGGAGAACAGGGCCCACAGGCTCCACGCCCAGTGCTGGCTGGCTTTCTGCTGGGCTGGGCGCTGGCTTTGCCTCTCGAGGGCTTTGTAAATGGTCAAGGCCATTTGCCTGACGCGAGTTCCCCGCAGAGCTGAATCCTCCCTGACTGGCTTCCTCAGCTGCTGCGGCTTTCCCTGTGTGGTGGGCAGAGTGAGGTCCCTTCCTCAGGGCGCTCTGTCCTCGGCAGTGGTATTAACACGGCAGAGGGGTGCTGCCTCAGATTGGGAAGGGGATGCCTGGCTACCACTGGGCTGAGGTGACTCCGTCATAGCTACTTGCTCTCGTCACTGGGAGCCAGAGTGGTTTCGAGGAAAGAAAGAGCACAGGATTTATCTTCAGACAGACCTGCCTCCACCCCGGCTTTCATCACTTACTGTGCGATCTCGAGCAAGTCAGTGAAACTCTCTGAGCCTCGGTTGATCTTTACCTCTAAAATGCAAGTAGTACTTGCCCCCTCCCAGAATTGTTGCAGGGCTAAACAAGCTGTCGTAGATCCTGGCTCAGCGCCTGGCACAAACCAGGGCCCTTGGTGTTGCTTTTCATCTCCCCAGACTCAGCACCCACGGCCATAGGTGTCACTAGGTTCGCAGGGCCACAGTTGTGAATCTGCAGCTGAGCCTCAACAGGAGTGGAAGAGCCTGTGTTTTTCCCAGCCCCCGCTGAGGGTTCTGCAGGAGGCAGAGGGGAGGTAGTTCTCCAAGTTGCCAGGAGACACGGACGTTCCCAGCTATCTTTTTCTCATCTGCTGCCCCGGCCGCCTGCAAACAGAAAACACTTACATTGTTTTTTCCTCATTATGAAAGTAATCCATGTTCATTATAAACAACTCAGCCATTATAACAGGTTCTAGGCAGAAAAGGATGAACGTCTGCTAGGGGTGAACGTCCCTGGGGCTCCAGAGCTGAGCAGAAAACTTTGAGGAGAAGTGAAGGGTGGGGGTGCCTCCTGGGGTGACTGTAGTTTTGTTGTTCAGTTGCTAAGTTACGTCCAACTGTCTGTGATCCCATGGACTGCAGCATTCCAGGCTTCCCTGTCCTTCACCATCTCTTGGAATTTGCTCAAACTCAGGTCCTTTGATTCAGTGATGCCATCCAACCATCTCATCCTCTGTCGACCCCTTTCTCCTCCTGCCCTCAATCTATCCAGCCTCAGGGTCTTTTTCCAGTGAGTTAGCTCTTTGCATCAGGTGGCCAAAGCATTGGAGCTTCAGCTTCAGTCTTTCTAATGAAAAATTTAGGGTTAATTTCCTTTAGTATTGACTAGTTGTATCTCCCTGCTTTCCAAGGGACTCTCAAGAGTCTTCTCCAACAGCACAGTTCAAAAGCATCAATTCTTTGGTGCTCAGCCTTCTTTATGGTCCAACTCTCACATCCATACATGACTACTGGAAAAACCATAGCCTTGACTAGATGGACCTTTGTCGGCAAGGTGATGTCTCTGCTTTTTAATACACTGTCTAAGTTTGTCATAGCTTTTCTTCCAAGGAGCAAGTGTCATTTAATTTCATGGCTGCAGTCACCATCTGCAGTGATTTTGGAGCCCAAGAAAGTAAAATCTCTCACTGTTTCCATTATTTCCCATCTATTTGCCATGAATTGATGGGACCAGATGCCATGATCTTAGTTTTTTGAATGTTGAGTTTTAAGCTGGCTTTTTCACTCTCCTCTTTCACCTTTGTCAGAATGCTCTTTAGTTCCTCTTCACTTTCTTCCTTTTGAGTGGTATCATCTGCGTATCTGAGGTTGTTGATATTTGTCTCAAAAGTTTTGCTTCCAGCTTGTGTTTCATCCAGCCTGGGCTTTTGTATGATATTTTGTATATGAGTTAAATAAGCAGAGTGACAATATAGAGCCTTGATATACTCCTTTCCCAATTTTGAACCAATCTGTTGTTCTAAGTCCAGTTCTAACTGTTGCTTCTTGACCTGCATACAGGTTTCTCAGGGGACAGGTAAGGTGGTCTGGTATTCCTGTCTCTTTAAGAATTTTCCACAGTTTGTTGTGATCCACAGGCTTTAGCATAGTCCATGAAGCAGAAGTAGATGTTTTTCTGGAATTCCCCTGCTTTTTCTGTGATCCAGCAGATGTTGGCAATTTGACCTTTGGTTCCTCTGCCTTTTCCAAATCCAGCCCATACATTTTAAAGTTCTTTGTTCATGTACTGTTGAAACTTAGCTTGAAGGATTTTACATGTGAATTGTCAGCGCAAAAACAATATATTATTTTCTACTTTTAAAGTAACTCACCGTTTTCTTTCTTATTATAAAAAACAATAGACATTCATGACCAAAAGAAAATTTGAGGCAAACAAAAAAATGTAGAAAATAAAAAATTACCCACAATCTCAGCTACCCCCAAACAATCAGTGGTAATTGTTTGGGATCTATCCCTTTAAACCTTCTTCCATGACTAGCTTTGTTTATTCATTCTTTAATGGAACTAGATCCCACTTTGCTGATTTTCTCACTTCCTATGTAATGATTAATCTTTGGGGATAATAATTTTTTCAAAAGTGATACTTACCTGAAGAATTCCAGCACACGCAGTGCAGAGAGGAGCTTGCTCCTCCTCTGTGCTGTCCATTTTGTGTCTGATCCCTTCTCCCTCGACCTTCCCTACAACCCATGTTAGCAGCGTAGTGTGATTCAGGCTTTAGGGAGCCAGTCCCTGGCCGAGTGTAGGAGTGGAGCCGTCCCCTCATCTTCCCTTGCCCACAGGAGCCCAATGCCAACAGCGTGGCCTGGAACACCCAGTGTGAGGACATGCTCTGCTTCTCGGGCGGTGGCTACCTCAATATCAAGGCCAGCACCTTCCCAGTGCACCAGCAGAAGCTGCAGGGCTTCGTGGTCGGCTACAATGGCTCCAAGATCTTCTGCCTCCACGTCTTCTCCATGTCGGCCGTGGAGGTGCCACAGGTAATCCAGCACCCTGTCTGCCCCCAGCCAGGGCAGGGCCTAGGAGCTTGGGGACAGCCAGGGAGCGAGTGGAGAGGAGACAGGGTGGAGAAACGGGCGTGGCAGCTGCGGTCAGGCGGGAGGCGCTCTGGATCTGAACCTGAGCCCGGTCTCCACCCTTTGCAACCTCTGGGTGTCTTTGGGCAAGCAGCTCAGCCTCCCTGAGCCTCCATGTCTTTCTGATCAGCCTCTCCTGAAAGGGACAGGGAAGGTATGGAAGGTCATTTGGCAGCAGACGGCGTGTTTCACTGAGAGCCATGTATACAGCTTATGGGATCTTAGTTCCCCAGCCAGGGATCAAACCTGGGCCCCGGCAGCAAAAGCGCTGACTCGTAATCACTGCTGTGCTGTGCTTAGTCGCTCCATCATGTCCGACTCTCTGCGAACCCATGGACTGTAGCCCACCAGGCTCCTCTGTCCGTGGGATTCTCCAGGCCAGAATACTGGAGTGGGTTGCCATGCCCTCCTCCACAGAATTTTCCCAACCCAGGAATTTAACCCAGGTCTCCCGCATTGCAGAAGGATTCTTTACTGTCTGAGCCGCCAGGGAAGCCCAAGAACACTGGAGTGGGTAGCGTAACCCTTCTTCAAGATACCTTTTCAACCCAGGGATTGAACCAGGATCTCCTGCCTTGCGGGTGGATCCCTTACCAGCTGAGCCACCAGGGAAACCCTCTAATCACTGGTCTTCCAGGGAATTCCCGGGAATCACTCTTTTATTTATTTATTTATTCATTTTTGGCTGTTCTGGGCCTTCATTGCTGCGTGAGCACCTCTCTAGTTGCGGCGAGCAAGGGCTGCTCTCTAACTGAGGCATGGGAGCTTCTCTTGTTCCAGAACATGGGCTCCAGGGCATTTGGGCTTCCGTGGTTGCGGCTTCCAGGCTCTAGAGCACAAGCTCAGTGGTTGGGATTCACAAGCTTAGTTGCTTCTCAGCGTCTGGGATCTTCCTGGGCCAGGATTGAACCTATGTCTCCTGTATTGGCAGGCAGATTCTTTACTATTGAGCCACCAGGAATACCCCTCCCCAGAGTCATCTTAAATATTGTAGAATATATGCCCCTAGGCCATTTCTATATGTATATATAGTAGATGCATAATACACTCTTCTGCATATATGATTTTATGTAAACATGAAACAAAAGTGCAACCATACTGTAAACACTGTTCTGTGACTTCTGCCTCTAAAAGTATTGCTCCTGTAGATGAAACCTCAGCTTTACCATATTTTCACTGAATGTGGATTTTAAATAAGAGGGAGACTTTTCATCACCTCGCCTCACCTCCATCTTCTAGTTAACCTAATTTTACATGTTTGCAGACCCATCACTTTGTAGGTGTTATTGGCCTTCACCTAGCAATTGGGCTTTTCCACCCAGCAATCTACTGGAAACATGGCTCCACATGAGTCAATGTGCTTCCCTAGCATTTAGAATACTGAGATGATCGTAGAGTCCCATGTAATTGGAGGAAATCAGACGGAGATCCTTTGTAACCACTTGCCGAGGGTACCTCACTGGTAGCAGTTTGCAGAACCAGGTACAAAATCTATCACCTGGGTAGCTGCACGGCACTGGCACTTCCAGCCCACGAGGCCCCAGGGCTGGGTTTCCCCTTGTTATAACCACACTGGCTTCCCGGCACCCCATTGGTTTTTAATTTAATTTACTTTTTTTTTTTGTCTGTGCTGGGTCCTTGTCGCTACTGCACAGGCTTTTCTCGAGTTGCGGAGGGCAGGGGCTGCTCTCTAGTTGGCAGTCCGTGGGCTTCTTGTTCTGGGGGCTCCCCTTGTTGCGGGGCCTGGGCCCAGTCGTCGTGGCTCCAGGCTCTAGAGCACAGACAGGCTCAGGCGCTGTGGCACACGGCTTAGTCGCTCTGCAGCACCTCGGGGCTTCCCAGGTCAGGGGTTGAGCCCCGTGTCTCCTGCGTTGGTGGGCAGATTCTTCACCACCGATGCAGCACGGAAGCCCTGCCTCCTTATTCTGATGACTGCTTTCTGTCCCGGCACACGATGTCCACAGCGCACTCAGCCAGTTGGACAGTCATGCCGTTACAGCTTCTTTGCTCCTGTAGGTGGTGGGCATCTTCCCAGCCAGGTCTTTGCACCAGTCCCAATAGAGCTCAGCGGTATACTTTGCTCAGAGTGAAAATTGCTGGGTCAAAGGTCACAGCCATGTGGAGGATTTGTAGACATGTCTCCAGATCGCCCTTCGCCTGGGCTCCGTCAGTCGGTGCCCCCTCCAGACACCCCACCTTCACTCACGCTCTCTGCTTTGGCTCTTTTTTTCACTGTGCCAGGTGGCATGTGACATCCTGGCCCCCCCAGCCAGGGATCAGACTCACACCCCCTGCACTGGAAGCGAGGCGTCTCAGCCATGGGGCCACTGGGGAAGTCCCTAACCATTGGGCCACTGGGGAAGTCCCTTGGCTTCTTGTACAGGGTGGGGCTGGGGCCTGCTTCTCGCTCTAGACTGACGATGACACCCTTGTTACTGACTGCTTTGGGAATGAATAGAGCCTGACACAGAGCAATTATTCAGTACATGGTAGTGGAATTCAGATCTGAGGAAAAGAAGAAAGACAAAGAAAGGAGGGGAGAGATGGGTGGAATCGGGGCAGGAGGAGGGGCAAGAACCCCTCCCCCCACAGTTCCGTTTCCCTGAAGCCCTTGTCTGCTCCCCAGCCCGCGCCCTGGCCCCACAGCCGCTAGAAACTCAGCCTTCCTCCATTGAACAGACAGGCCACGCTGAGAGCAAGTTTTCCTCCAGCGCTGCCGCCCTGACCTCGAAGATAACAGTTTGTTGCTCCCTGATTGTGGCTGGCCCAGAGGAGCTAGAGGGGCGGCCCTGGGCGCCTCTGCCAAGCCCTGCAGATTCAGGAGCCAGGGCCCCCGGGGCCGCACCAGGGCCGTCCTGCTTACGCAGCAGCTCAGAGCTGCCAGGGGTCAGGAGAGGCAGCCCCAAGACAAAGGCGATTTATCTGTCACCCCTGCCTCCAGCCGGCCTGTGGTTTTGGCTTAGAGGCGAGGGAGAAAGCAGCAAGCCCGCTCTGGGGATTTCTGGTTTCTTTTCGAAATTGACATCATCTTGTGCAAGAACGGGTTCGTCAGGGCTGCCAAGTAGAGCGGCGAGCCCCAGATCAGTCCGGCTCCTCGGGGCGGTGGTGACTTCATGCTTGGAATGCGACAGTGAGATGGAGCAGAGCTCAGAGGGCATTTGTTCAGTGTGAACACTCTTAAAGCTCCCATCCTCAGATGGCGCCTCCCAGGCCAGCCCGTGTCTTAACCGTGGCTTCCATGCTCAGTTGGTCATCCATGTCCCTGTCCCACCCTCAGGGGCTCCACCTGGGGGGCCCTTGAGGGGAGACAACTAGCTTTGAATTCTGACCCTGCCCCCCAACCAGCCACGGCCCGGAGCAGCCCCTCGCCCTCTGTGCAGTGGAGCTCAATGCGGCCATCTTTCAGATTTTGTCTGGCCCAATTCTTATTATTATTCTTCCTGATCTTTAAATAGCAAACACTACAAAACAACTATAAATTGGAACAAAGGTGGTCCACCAGAGGAGTTTAGAAAGGAAAGCTCCTTGTTCTCGAGGAGTATGCTCCAAGCAAGAATACTGGAGTGGGTTGCCATTTCCTTCTCCAGGAGATCTTCTCAACCCAGGGATCGAACCTGGGTCTCCCACATTGCAGGCAGATGCTTTACCATCTGAGCCACCAGGGAAGCTCACCGATAGTAGCCGGAGAGGAGCCACAAATGTGTTACTTGCTGAGAAGTGCGGCGCGGGAGGGAGCAGGCTCGCTTTCTCCCGGTACCTTCCTGTTTTCAAAGCGCTGGTCGCCAGTGGGCTGGGCAGGCAACAGAAGCTGATATGTTGACCCCACATCCCTCAGCGAGGATGTGGGCTCGCCAGGCCAGGATTCTAGCCCGACCGCTCCCGGTTTCACACCCTGCTGCCCGGTTTCACACCCTGCTGCCCGCCTCGAAGGGAGGAGAGCTGGGTGGGGGGAGCTGGGTGGGGCGGCCCGGCGGAAAAGGTGAGCATTCAGCAGCAATCTTGGCTGTCAGAGCAATCTTGCTGTTAGTTTCCTTCAATCTAGAGCTAAAAAAACAGGACAGGAAATTTCGAAGATAAAGGCCCCAAGTGGAGAAAACAGCACTTCCAGCTCCACATTTGGGAACGATTAGCACAGAAGAGCTGGCTGATTGATGTCCACTGCCCAGGAGGCCTGGGCAGGGGCAGCGCCTCAGCCCTACTGACTGGCCTTCTGCTGTGGAAGCCACCACGGCCCAACTCACCCTTGTTTTCATGTGCAGGAGAACACACACACACACACACGAAGCAGAGAGGGGCATGGAACCTGGGCAGCTTGCCCCCGGTCCAACCCCAGGGCTTCTGCATTCCGCTTCTGGGTCCTTAACAAGTCACTCGAGTCTCAGTCTCTGGGCAGTAGTCGGGGGATAATAACACCTGAGCACCGAAGAACTGATGCTTTTGAACTGTGGAGAAGACTTTTGAGAGTCCCTTGGACAGCAAGGAGATCCAACAAGTCATTACTAAAGGAAATCAATCTTGAATATTCATGGAAGGACTGCACACTGAAGCTCCAATACTTTGGCCGCCTGATGCGAACAGCCAACTCATTGGAAAACAGCCTGAAGCTGGGAAAGATTGAAGGCAGGAGGAGAAGGGGGCAACAGAGGATGAGATGGTTGGATGGCATCAGTGACTCAATGGACATGAGTTTGAGCAAGCTCCAGGAGATGGTGAAGAACAGGGAAGGCTGGCGTGCTGCAGTCCATGGAGTTGCAAAGAACTGGACACGACTGAGTCAACAACACCTATCACCCAGGGCTGTGGGACTCCAAAAGCACTGCAGAAACCTAAAAAGTGAAGTTATTAGGGACCATTCACAAGTATCAGGGTGAGGCAGCCCTTCCCAGGCGAGGGATGGGAGAAAGGTTCCCAGCGCCAGGGACAAAGAGAGGGCAGCCTTTCTTGGGATCCACAGGTTTCTTGGCCTTCTTCATAAAGGCCATCCCAGGCCTCTTCCTCTTGGTAACGCCGTTCATTCCTTCAGCAGGATGATCAGGCATTAGTCAGAGGCTGAGGGCCTGCCAGGGGAGGTCAGTACAGCCCCGCTGCCACCCTCGTGTTGTGCGAGTCTTAAGGTCACAGGCTGATAATTAAAATAGAGCCTGAGGTCGGGATAAGGGGCAGACCCCTTCCCTTGGGTCTGTGCGGACCCTCTGTGAGAATTGACGTTTTAACAGGGCCTGTGAAGTGCCTTGAGCTTCCCTGGTGGACAGTGCAGGAGACCCAGGTTGGATCCCTGGATCAGGAAGATCCCCTGGAGAAGGGAATGGCAACCCACTCTAGTATTCTTGATTGGGAAATTCCATGGACAGAGGAGCCTGGTGAGCTGTAGTCCATGGGCTCACAGGAGAGCTGGACATGACTGAGCGACTAACAAAGTGACGTCGGTACTTTGCAGACAGTGAGGAGGGCAAAGGCAGTCCAGCTGAGGGTGACATCTGGTAATGAGGCCCCCTCTCCCCCTACCCCCGGAGGTGGGGGCAGCCAGTGGGCGTGGAGGGGAGGGGAGTGGAGGTGTGTGCCGTGAACACGATGCTTCAGTGGCTGTGAACGGAGTGGCTGGACAGAAGGCCATCAGCGGGGCCAGGGGAGGCCCGAGCTGGGTGCTGGGGGTCCCTGTGGCCCGGCTCTGCGGGGTCAGGCTTCGTGTGCCTCTGACTCTGTGCATTACTTTGAGTGCAGTCTTCTCTCCTGCTGCCGAACCCCTCCAGTCTGCCCCGATGTACCAGTACCTGGACAGGAAGATGTTCCGGGAAGCCTACCAGATCGCTTGCCTGGGCGTGACCGACACCGACTGGCGTGAGCTGGCCATGGAAGCCCTGGAAGGACTGGAGTTTGAGACGGCGAAGAAGGTGAGCATCCGTCCACGCAGGCCGGGGCGCTTGTCCTTGCGGGGTCCCTAGCAGAGGCCGAAGCCTGCTGTCCTGGGCCCTGGGCTCAGACTGGCCTGTGCCGGGGCCCCAGCTCAGCCTCCTTCTGACGGCAAGCCTCAGCCGCTCAGAGCCTTGCCGAGGCTGCTCACGTGTAAGAGCTGGGTTACCACGGGCCCCCTTCTCACAGACTTGTAGGGACCTGATGCCTGTAAAGCCTGGCACAGAAGGGGCATCCTCTAGAGTCTGCCGTCAGCCTTGTTAGCTCTCATCTGCGCCCAGCGCCTAGCTAAAGCATGCCCCTCGTCGGCAGTCAGCGGTGGCTTTTATCATCGGTGCAAGCACTTACCGGCATTAGGCCGTTTATTACACAGCGCTGTTCTTCTCGGCACTCTGCTAGGTCCATTGGACGAAATGGTTGGGTTCTCTGATCCTGATCCAGCGCCACTCCACACACACCTTCACGGCCTGATTCATGGCCTCTATTCACGGCGGCATTGCCTGGCTGAGTCTGTTAGAACTCCAGAAAGGCTTGACATTTGCCCCCTTTCCACACGTTAGAAAAGGTCCAGCCACGTCTCTGAGACGAGTTTTCATCGGGAACCTGAGGCGGGGGAATGAGTGGCTTCCAGTCGTGTCTCCCCCGCGTCCCCCTCCCCTCTTTTTCTTCCCACAGTCCATGGACCAGGTCCTCAGTTAGCCCGTACCTCCAGCTGGGGGGAGGGGGCTACAGAAAGGGGTGGTGCCCGCCCTATGCTGGGCTGAGGCTGCTGCGCCTGAAAAGAGAGTGGACGGAGACCGAGCTGGGACTTGGCAGCCTGGCTGGGCGCTGCGGTGCCCGCACGGGCTGGCAGACCCCAGGGAGCCTCATCCTCCCCACTCCCTCAGCAGGGACTCAGAGAACACCCACCGGCTGACATGCCTGCTTGACCTGGTGTCCTTGGGCTTCACCCCTGCATTGTAGAAGGGGTTCTAAAATGCCAGTGGTTGGCCAAACGCTGGCTGTGATTAAAACAAGTAAGATGATCATGATGTAGTAATTATCTGTATTGGTCTTAGATCTACTAAGTGTCAGAAAAGTGGTAACAGGAGGGAGGGCTGTCGCCGATTCTTGAGAACTCAGGGGAGAGGAGGCAAGTCCGTGGAGGGGTTTCCACCACCACCAGCTACCCCCCGCCCCCACGCCCCTAGAAACGCCCGGAGGGGTGAAGGATGACACAGGAGCCCTAGACGGAGTTCTGTTTGTTTTTAGCCTGGATTGCAGCGAGAAGTCTTCCTTAGCGTCAGTTCCTTAGGCCCAGGGACTAGGCGTCGGTTTCCTCCCAGACTCAGCCAGCACAGCCTGGCACGGTTGTTCAGTCGCTCGGTCGGGTCTGGCTCTGCGACCCCATGGAACGCAGCCTGCTAGGTTCCTCTGTGGAATTCTCCAGGCAAGAATACTGGAGTGGGCTGCCATTTCCTTCTCCGAGGGATCTTCCTGACCCAGGGATGGAACCCCCTTGAACCCGCATCTCCTGCATTGGCAGGTGGGTTCTTTACCGCTGAGCCGCCTGGGAAGCCCACTTAGCACGGTACCTCAGACCGTTAGGAGCTCAGCAGATGTTTGATTGGACAAAAACTAACCTGAAATTCCTCCCCCCACTATCCTGTATCCCCCAAACCCTCCCTGAGAATAGAGATTATTTATTGTGTGAAGCCCACAGAATTTTAACCCTAGACTAGAACTTGATCATTTTAGCCAGATTCCAAACCGCCTGGCTGCGATTTGCTGCTTTGCAAAGTCTCCCATGGAGAAGGCAATGGCACCCCACTCCAGTATTCTTGCCTGGAAAATCCATGGACGGAGGAGCCTGGGAGGCTGCAGTCCATGGGGTCGCTGAGAGTTGGACACGACTGAGCGACTTCCCTTTCACTTTTCACTTTCATGCATTGGAGAAGGAAATGGCAACCCACTCCAGTGTTCTTGCCTGGAGAATCCCAGGGATGGGGAGGCCGAGTGGGTTGCCGACTATGGGGTCGCCCAGAGTCGAACACTACTGAAGCAACATAGCAAAGTCTCCCAGGCACCGGAGGGTGCAGGGTGGATCCCTATGATAGGCCAGCGCCTCCACTAGGTGGCGCAGGAGAGCTGCCTTGCCTGCACCTGAGCAGAACTCCGTTTGTTCCCACACCTCCCCCTGCTTGAGGTTATCCAGGGGCCTTGTGACTCTGACCGCTCTGACCAGGGTCCGACCAGGGCACCCCTGACTCTGCAGGATGTGTCAGGGCTGAAGGAACTCGGAGACAGGTTTCTCACGGTGGCAAGTCCTGGAATCCTAGCCGAGCAGATCTAGAAGGCCCACAGAGGGGATCTGCTACCTTGCCCCCGTCTGGAGAAAGCTGTTGGCAGCCTGGAGGTGGGGCCAGGCCTGGTTCAGGGCCCCCAGCCAGAACTGAGACCCCGAAGGCTCCTTCTTTCCTCTCTGTCGCTTGACCAGACGTCCCCATCACGTTGCTTCCAGGAAGCCCCGGTCCCGAAGGTGGCTTGTCAGACCTCCTGCATGGAGATGGGTGCTTTGGGCCATCCACCCCTTTGCTCACGTGATGCCTGCCTGACTCCTTCGGGGGACCCCTCTCTAGGGGTGCCTTCTGTTAGCTTCCTGCCCCTCAGTGCTTTGCTGAGTCCTGCCTTCCGCCACTGCCCGTTGCTAGTGAGTCTGCTTTCTCCAGGGCGTCCAGTTTGTGACTGTACGGCTCTTGGCTCAGGGAGGCTTCGTGGTCTCTCTCACCTGCCTGCCTCACCCTTTAGAATACGGGCCCCTGAATTGCAGGAGGGACGCCTGGCCCTGCAGGATGAAAAGATGAAGTCACTCTGTGGTCATCCATGAGGCAGCTGGAGGCCGGATGACCTGTCCACTTCCCTGGCCTTTTAGGATGGAGGGTGTCATGCAGCTAAGCAGAGAGAGCAGTTGGCGGGGGTGGTGGTTCTAAGGCTCCTGGATCTGCTGCCTCCTGCGGGCGCATGTCAGCCCGTTTCCCACGGGACGGTGCAGAGGAGCACGCCTGGGAGGGTGCTGGCAGCAAAGGCCCACGCAGAGCCTCCTGACGGGTGGGCTGTGCTCCATTGCAGCCCTTTCAGGATCTGAGAGCTGCAAAAGAGGCTTAGCAAGCAGCCATTCTCCTGCAGAAGGCTGCCTCAAATGTTCCAGCAGCCCATGGGTTGAAATCTATGGCTTTACAGTGAGTCCAGGGCAAGCTGCACTGGTCAGGTTTACATAAGAGTTTGCTTCCAGGGACGAAGAGTGATTCATTGCCTGCCTCCCTCTTCCTTCCAGAAGCCATGTCTGTTCCTGCTCAGCTCTGCCCCGTCCCCTCGCTCAGTGCCGCCCTGTGTGTGCCCTGCGGAAGGCATGGCTGTCTCCCATCCTCTGCCCTGGTCACTAGGGTGGACGTGCGGTCTCTCCTCAGTCGGTCCCTGCCCCCATTCCCCCTCTGATGCTGCTGCCTTGGAGGCTCCATGGGCCTGGTCCTCCCTGGTGCATAGAGAATCCCGCAAGCCAGCCCCACTGCCGACTGCACCGTCCGGGTTTTGTTGACCTAGTCCCAAAGTGAGCGATACATCCTTTGTATGGACTAATCCTGGGGAGAAAGCCCTGCCTCCGTGAGTGGCAGAACCCTTCCAAACGCACGGTGATTAATCAGTGCTCACTTCTCCCCCCCGCCGCCCCCTCTCCTCCCCGCCGCCCCGTTACTGGCTCACTTTCTAAAGCTCGACTTCCCACCCCCAGCCAATCACCCACTTCTGAAGCCCAGAAGGCAGCTGATTTTCTTTCATTTCTTCTTCCCCTGTAGGCCTTCACCAGAGTACAAGACCTCCGGTATTTAGAGCTCATCAGCAGCATTGAGGTAAAGGATGAAGTGTTCTTCCTTCTCAGGGCAGCGTACACGTGCCGTCAGTGGTTTCTGGGTGGGCGCCTGGCGGCCTCGTGGCAGGAGCCTATGGGTGTCCGGGGGAGGGCAGGGCGCCCACAGAGGGGGCCGGCACACGGGATCCAGGAGTCCGGACTGTCCCTTGGGAGCTGGGCGAGTGCCTCGTCTGTCAGAGCTCTGGTTTCTTGTCTGGGAAATGGGACGAGACCAGCCTCGCAGGGTAGCTGGGAGGGCTAAACAATGGGACGAGACCGACCTCGCAGGGTTGATTAAACAGGTTCTCGGGAGCCGGATTCCATGCTCGCAGTGCCTGTTAGCTCGTCGCCACCCTCTCTAGGGCTGCACAGTGTGCCCGTGGAGGCGGTGTTTCCCAAATGCACCCCCTGGGACGGGCCCTGGGGTAGGGGGCCGCACCCTCAGAACTCTGAGCCCTCCTCATAGCCCACTCTCCTTATCGGCCACCCTGGGGGTGATGGGGGCCCCAAGAGGCTGGTTCCGCCTGCACCGTTTGCTGGGGGATGGGAGACTGTTCTCTATCCTGGTGTCTCTTCATGCTGTCTGTCTGTGAAAAGGTGTACGTATTTTTCCTTCAGAACAGATTTATTGTGAGGCTCTGGGAATGTGAGATACATTTGAATTCACATATGGAAGTTGAGAGGAAACCAGCAAATGTCTCGTCCCTCTGGCTCCGTTCAGCACCCTAAACACCCGTCGCGGGCCAGGCCGCATGCCGAGCCCCGTGGGCAGAGCTGCGTGGAGGAGAGGCCTGCGGGAGCTCGCAGCCGGCCTGGCCTGGTAATCGTTGCCATTTGTCGAGTGCCTGCTCTGTGCCGCACGCGTGAGCCACGTGTACACGATTTTACAGCCTCACAACAGCTTCACGAGGCAGCTGCTCTTCGTATCCCTATTTGAGAAATAAAACTAAGGCTCAGAGAGGCTGTGTCTGCATCCCCAAGGCAGAAGGCCGGGTTAGAATTCAAGCCAGTTCCGTCTTCCAGCCCCTTTGGTCCCTAGTCGGGGCCATGTCGCCTTCTAAGAAGCTGCTCCCGGAGCTCGCCCCGCACAGCCCCGCCCTCCCCAGTGCATCTTCTGCACCGTCCTTACCTGCACGGAGCAGGGGGTGTTCAGAGTCATCTACCCATAGCGGCCAGGATTGCTTATGACTAGCAGGGGCTGTATTTGTAGGTCAACTGGTCTGGATCTAGGAGTCTTAAGACGAGGCCACTGCATGTAATTTTTCTCTATGCAAAAGTAACTGGCCTCTGTGAGGACCGACTCTGGCCGTTTATCACATCTTCCTGAGATCACACGTGCAGTCTTCTGACGTGTTCTGAACCAGGCACCGTAAACTTGGAAGAACTATTCCTGGAAAAAGAGTAAAGGGCCTTTGAGCGAGGAGCCCTCAGTGGCTTGCTTCTCGAATTCACCATTATTCCAGAGAACCCGGGTTCCTTACCAGGCGCCTCGGGTCAGTGAGCTGCCGCCGGGCTGGGAGCAGGCTGTAGAGAGTCTGTCTGTGCGATTCTTACTCGCTAAGGGCACAGAATCATTTGCTCTGATCCTAGTGAGGTTCTTGGGCCTGCAACAGATTTGGCCTAAATTCCACACCCCACAAAAACCTATTTCCTTATCCCACTGCGAGATTTTAATTTATTTCCTACAATTAGGAGTCAGCTTATTTGGCTGACTAGCGTAAACTATGTATAGTGTGGGTTTGTTTTCCTTTTGGTTTTTGTAAATTCTTTTCTGTCAGTGGGGAAGCTTGTTGCCTCCAGCTGTTGTAACTTTCACCAGCTTGTCTAGGAGTTTGATTCGGTGTCTCGTGTTCCTTCTCTGAGGTGCACTTGCTAGAAATCAAGCAAAGGGAAACTGCCGGGGGTGAGAGATTGGGAGCCACTGAGTGTTTACAAGTAGCTTGAGCTGCCGACTAACGGCTGTTCCCCACCATGGAGGGAGGAGGGCCCCGCTTGCTGTCAGCCTCAGCGCAGCTGCGCCTCTGCGTGCGTGCGATCGTGTACACATCCATCACATGTGCAGTGCGGGGCAGGCACTCGACAGGTGTGTCCTTGGGGATGGTCACTGGTTTCCGAAGGCAGGATTATGTAGAGCAAAGAGGGTCTGGAGTCAGACACAGCCCAGCCCCAGCCCTGTGTGAGCCCACCCGCCCCTCTCCCGAGGCTGGGCTCCCGGCAGCGCGACCCTGGGTGAGGGGCACCCGGCGCCTGGCGGATGCTCGGCACACAGCGTCGTTCACTCCTCTTCAGTGGGAGGAACATGAGACTCGTCACCCTCTGCTGTTGGTCTTTTTCTCAGGAGGAAACGCTAAGATACTCTCCCCTGTCCACCATGATCATGAGTCACAACCCAGCCAAACCAGGCCTGGGGGTTGGGAGTTCTTGGGGCTTGTGGGTCCCCAGGAGTGGGCACCACACCCCATCCTAACCATGCAGTCGTTTCCTTGGAAGGATATGTAAGGAAGCCACTGTGAGGAATTTCCATTAAACAAGTTTGCATCTCTTTTGATCTTCCCTCATCTGGGGGAAAAAAACACAAAAAAAATCTGCTTTTGTTGTCAGGCATTCCTACCAGAAACCGAGGTGAGAGACACAGCAGCCCAGGAGCCAAGCGTAGGTTCCAGTAGGAAGGCCCAGGGACTTAACTTGAAATAGCCACGGCGGACCTTTGTGAAGGGCGCTTCCTGCCATGGCTGCAGAGACCATTTCCTGTGCTTCTAATTTTTCCAGGAGCGGAAGAAGCGGGGAGAGACCAACAATGACCTGTTTCTGGCAGATGTGTTTTCCTACCAGGGGAAGTTCCACGAGGCCGCCAAACTGTACAAGAGGAGCGGACACGAGAGCCTCGCGCTCGACATGTACACGGAGCTGCGCATGTTCGAGTACGCCAAGGTAACCGCCGCCTCCGGGCTGTCTTCCCAGACACCGTGTGGAGCGGACCGTGGCCCGCGGCCTCGGAAAGAGCATGGGCGGGTTGGTCAACAGGGGGACTGTCGGCGGCCACTGACCGCGTCGACCTGGCCCACTGCCGACCTTTTAGGCTGATGTCACAAGGGGCAGAGTGTGGTGGTTCAGACCCAGTGGACGGTGCGTCCTAACCAGCGGAGTCTCCTTGGTAAGGGTTGGGGGTTCTGTCTCCCACCAGTTCCCTCCGGCCTCTGTCAGAAGTTGCTGAGCGTGTGTGTCCTCAGGCCCGAGCTGGCTCTGCTGTCATCACAGGGGCCCGCATGGTTCACTCCAGCCAAGGCCTGAGTGCCGGCTCCTTTTAGTGCCAGGCTTCGTGCAGGGCGTCAGAGGTGCCACAATGGAGGCCCTGCCCATGTGCAAGCCCACCGCCCCCGTTGCCCGTGTGGGGTGGAGGGCTGACATCCTCTTGCACATGGAGGCCCTGGTAAGCCGAGTCTCCAGGTCTGGGCCGTTAAAGGCACGCAAGGGTCTTCGGGCTCCTCATGGCTTGTGAGAGCAGGTCCCCCCGTGGCGCCCAGACCACCAGGACGCCTGCAGGCGGGCCGAGCGCAGGTGAAGAGAGGGCGGGCACCTAGAGCAGCCAGGTCTACCTGCCACAGTGTGTCGCTCAGGCGCTCAGGCGTGTCCTACTCTTTGCCACCCCACGGACTTTGCAGCACGCCAGGCTTCCCTGTCCTTCACCATCTCCAGGGGCTTGGTCATGTCCACTGAGTGGGTGATGCCATCCAACCATCTCGTCCTCCGTCGCCCTCTTCTCCTCCTGCCTTCTAGCATCAGGGTCTTTTCCAAAGAGTCAGCTTTTCACATCAAGTGGCCACAGTGTTGGAGCTTCAGCTTCAGCCCGAAGGTACCCTTGTTACCCTGTCTCCCAGTAACCTCATGGCCTCAGAATGTTCAGTGAGTCATCAGCCACGAGCAGTTAGAGGCTGTTCATGGTAATTATCTAGCAGGTTCAAGATGGAAAGCCCTCCCCGTCATTCCTGAGGACGGCTGCGCACTCTTGTCTCTGGCGCCTCTGTGAGGCCCTGGGTCGCTGTGATGCAGCCTCGGACTTGCTGGTCCTCAGCACCTGGCCGAGCACCAGGCCCCAGCCCGTCTCTTCCCTGGTGATTCCTTCATTCCGTCTCTCAGGTCTGGCTGCTTCAGCTGACCCCATTTTGCCCTCTTCAACTTTTGTACCCTCCCCTCCCTCCAAACCCCAGCACACGCTCGTGTGCGCACGTGCACACACACACACACACACACTATGTAACAATGTGATCACACTGAGAACACCTAACTCAGCGTGTCTCTTTCTGGGGATAATAATGTTTAAAGCAAGGATAAAACCTTGAACTAAAGGAGCGAATCCCTGAGGCTAAACTGTGGGCACTGGGATTGGCTAGTCGTGGTGGTTCTTCTGGGCCAGCTGCTCCCCCAGAACCTCTGAGAAGTCCCGTGGGCAGCCGCAGCGTCGGAGACGGTGCCTTGCACTGCTGTCCAGGGAGCAGGCGTGAGGCCTGGCCTCCCTGTGGGTGACCTGGGGAAGGCACTTTACTTTGCTCAGCCTCCGTCTCCTCCTGGGAGGGTGACCTCGCCCAGCTCAGGTCAGAAAGGTTGGGGGAATGAGCGAGGCCAGGCGGGACCACAGCATGCTTGTCCTTCAGGGCTGCCCCCTGCCCACCCCGCCCTGCCCTGCACAGGGGCACCCCCATCACACTTCCAGTGGGCTTCATGCGCCTAGAGTCTCCCACCCAGAAAGGCAGCTGTTTACACAGCCCATCTGGTCTGCCTCTCCACGAAGGTAAATATGCTGGGCGTTGTTTTTGGTCTCAGTCTTTGGTAAAATTCCAAGTAGGATTCCAGTAGGTTGGTTCCGTTTCGGCCCCCCTCCCCACCCATAGTCTGAGAGCATGTGTACATACACATTACGTCGGGGGGGTAGGGGGGTGGGACACAGTGCTTATTAACGTGGCGTGTTTTTGTTTACTTGAAAATTGCTTCCCAAGATACAATCTGGTTTTCAGAAAATTTTTAAATTACATTCCCACGTACAAATAAATTGTATGCTTTCCGGGTAAGTGACATGTTTATCTGGTGATAAAGGGGATTATAGTGCTCTTAACTCTCATGTGGTATGTCCTGATCAGAATCAGCGCGCGTGAGGGCACTGTTTAGTCTCGCTCGTCACTCAGCACGGCCTCTTTCTGTCCACTCCAGGACAACGCCTTTGCCATGGCCCCAGATAACATGTAAGTCAGTGCCGTGAAACCAAAGAACCTTTGGAAAGCCATCTTGTTAGAGAAAGCATTTAGACCCAACTTCACTTAGGTCCGGAGAAGGCAATGGCAGCCCACTCCAGTACTCTCGCCTGGAAAATCCCATGGACAGAGGAGCCTGGTGTGCTCGCTGCAGTCCATGGGGTCGCTACAAGTCAGACATGACTAGGTGACTTCACTTTCACTTTTCACTTGCATGCATTGGAGAAGGAAATGGCAGCCCACTCCACTGTTCTTGCCTGGAGAATCCCAGGGATGGGGGAGCCTGGTAGGCTACCGTCTATGGAGTCACACAGAGTCAGACACGACTGAAGTGACTTAGCATAGCATAGCATAGCATCAATTAGGTCAGAGCTTCTGGAGCCAGGCTGTGGGGCTGGGGCAGGCTCCTTCACAAAGCCTGTGCATTGTGTGCCTGGCTAGTCTTACCGACCAGCCACGCTCCTGCTCGCCCTTGGCCTCTGACCCTTCTCACCACAGATGCACCGCGGTCCGTGAGCACTCACTCTGAAGGATGTTTGTGTTCTCTCAGGATGCCTGTTTTCTCCAGCCACTCACCTCCTTTAACCAATCCAGTCAGCAGAGCTTCTGGCTTTGCTTTGGCATAAAGGGTCGGCACTGTGGCTACCAAGAGCAAAGGCCGTGTCCTTAAGGGCCCAGCCAGGCGTCTCCGGCCCCGGCGGCCGCCGTCCTAGCCCCTTCTCCTCGTGAGCCGCAGTGACCTATCTTTCATCGGCGCCTCAGCGTCAGGGTCGTGATGCTCCGTCCTCCCCTTAAAAGAATCACTCGTCTTCGGCCCATCTAATGTGTTATTTTAGAGGCTACCCAATTACTCTGAAAGCAAATGGAAAAAGAAAAGAGAACGCTAATTGTTCGAGTGGGTTTTCAGCGTACATTGACTGTACTTTCCTGACAAGTGAGTGCTAATCAGGAGAAAGGCGTGCTTTCTCAGGCTTTGTGAGCTCTGCTCGGCATAGACTCTGCAGGGCACTTTATTTCCGAGACAAACCGCTGCTGAGGAGGCACACGGGGCTGTGCTCTTAAGCTCTCACAATTTCCCTTTGTGAAAAGCCCCACCTTTAAAATTCTCAGCACCAAAGCTGCCTCAACTCTGGCGGCCCCCACGCACGTACTTTGGGTAACCGTATCCCGAGAAGAGGTGCTCTTCTGAAGCTGTTTTTCATGAATCCTCAGGCCAAACCCAGGGAAGCTGGGCATGGCCCCTCAGGCCCATTGTGGTGGAAGGAACACAGGCTCTGGAGCCCCCTAGGCCCACCGGCCTCTCCCCCTTCCCTCTGCCTCAGATCCCCGTGGCCTCCTGTTGTCCCCAGCCCCGCAGACCCAAACTCAGGCCTGGTTTCCGAGCATCCGGTTGAGAAGTGGTTCACCAGAATCCCTTGTGCTCCTTACCAGGCAAACAGCCAGGGCAGAGCCGAGGGGATCGTGCCCCGAGTTCAGGCGGCAGAAGGTGAACAGAGTCAGGAAACAGACATCCTGCAGTGTGGTGGCGGCTGAGGGGCCCTCTGGGAACTCTGGAAGCCATCCCGTCTTGAGTTCAGGGGACCCCCAGCCTCACTCTGAGGCGTCGTGGGGTGGGGAGGGGGTCATCCTTACTCTGAGTAAAGGTGCCACTAGGTCTGTGTATCCGAAACTGTGTAAAGTCACACGTGCATCAGACTCTGCGTGTAGGAGAAGCAAACAAAGCGCCTTGACCATGAGCCTCCTGCCCCATGGAGTTTGTGCATGGCACTCCCGCGAGTCCGGGACACGTTCAGCTGGAGGACACGCGGCCGTTAGCGGGACAGGCAGGAAGTGTCGAGGGCCGCTGTCCTTGACACTGCCCCGGCCCCGCCCTGGAGCACCTGTGGGGCGGCCCCTGGGCTGCTCCCCCCATCCTCCCACTCCCACCCCCGTCGGCCCCACGGGGCCCGGCTCGCGCCTGCATCCTGGCCACCGCCAAGCAGGCCCATCCTCACCGCAGCCTGCGGCAGCTCTGACATCATGCTAGCAGCGGGAAGTTCTGATCCCGAGTGTTTTTGTTTGTTATGCTTCCTCAGGATTTCCTTGGATCTGAAGACCCCAAAGAAGCAAAGATGCTAATCACCAAACAGGCTGACTGGGCTCGAAACATCAACGAGCCCAAAGCCGCCGTGGAGATGTACCTCTCGGCGGGCGAACACTGCAAGGCCATCGAGATCAGCGGGGACCACGGCTGGGTCGACATGTAGGTTTCCAGTCTTGGCCCGAGAGGCACGTGGGCGGCGGCGCGTCACGTTCTGTCAGTGCTCGGTTGTGACTGACAAGGGGAAACAGTGTTTCTCTGAGTATCTGGTCATAGGCAATGGTGACTCGGTTTGGAGGAGATACAGACACAGCAGTCGCTGCCTCTGAGCTGCTCAGCAAGGCCCTGGGGAAGGGGTGGTGGAGGGTGAGGGGGAGCCACCCAGGCTTCGGGGCTGCCGTTCCCTGAGCCCCGCCTAAGCCGGCACTGCGGCTCCTTGCGGCATGTGGTTCCCCAAACACCCTCAGCGTCAGTGTCTCCACGCCCCTCTTCAGATGAGGAAACCGGGGTTCAGACACCGAGTGATCACACAAGGCCAGCCAGCCAGGCAGTGCCCGTAGCCTGTGTGATGGTCGGCGCTGGAAAGAACAGAGCGGCACCAAGCGCTTCGGGGAAGGAGGCGCGCATTCTCCCGGGGAGCCGGGCGGTGGTCTTCGCCTGAAGGGCCTTTGACGACTTTCAAGTGGTGGAGGCGCAGGAAGGGAAGGGCGCGCAGGGGGAGGAATGGCGCAGAGAGCACAACTGGGCCGCCTTGGGATGACGGTCCAGGAGAGGATTGGGAGGATGCTGGCAGCGGCAGGGGCATCCGGGCTGGTCTCACGGGGAGGGCCTCGGGGGCCAGACCGAGGCGTTTAGACCTGTCAGTCGGCGGGGTGGACCCCAGGTCGGGCCCGTGCTCCCGCCGCAGGTGTAGGATGGAGGGAAAACTGGAGGAAGGGAGACCAGGTGTCCAGTGCAGGGGGCCGGGGGCGGGCCCTGTGTGGCGGGCGGAGGGAACGAGAGGGAGAGCTGAACCGCAGGACCCGAGGCTGTGGCGTCAGGGCGGGGCTGACTGGGGAGCTGGAGTAGGACTCTGAGCTCTGGCCAGGCTTGGGCAATGCCGCTGACAGAGGCAGAGAACCGAAGCTCGGGGGCTTCGGGTGGAGCCGCTGGACGGAGGATGGGCTCAGTCTCAGGACCCTTTTTGGGTGGGACGGCCTCTCCCCTCCCACTGTCAGGAGTGGGCTTCGTGCTAACACGTGTGTGTGTGTGTGTCTGTGCACACATAGACACATGCAGGCTGCAGCTCACAGAGGAAAAGCGGTGCGGGAGCGGCTCCTGAGGTTGGCTCGGCCCGCGCCCTGAAGGTTGTCGGTTGCCCTGGAAACCATTCTGTGGTCCGTGGGCTGCAGTGGCCCGGGACCCAGTGGGGAGAGGGGCTGGTTGACACTAAGTCACGTGGTTGGTGTGGTCCCTCACATAGGGCCCTCCTGCACCGCCCCATCGTCCTCTTGTCCCAGAATAACGTTTCTTGAAGATGATAGAGGTGCAGATTTCGCCTGCCCCCTGCCCCCACCAGGTTTTTCTTTTCACAAAAAAGGGTGGGACAGGAGAGAGCCAGGCAGGTTTAGGGCCCCCACTCACTCTAGTTTTTCACATCACCGTCATTTGCAGCTAATACGTGTCACGTTACCCCAGGGATGCTCACCTCGTTCAGAAGAGAGACATCAAGCACACTCTGTCCTTTCTCCCGGGACATTAGGTTTCACGGGTGGGGCGGGGGCGGGGGCTCCCAAGGGGTTGCCTGCGCCACCTTTCCCTAAAAATGCGTCCTCTCTCTGCTGAGAAGTGGTATTTTTAGAGCCATTATTCTTCTCAGTACGGATTGACAAGCCTCCCTGAGCTTGCCGATTTCTGAGATGTCTCTGTTAACAGCTGGTTCCCCATCCTTTCTCACAAAGAGCGAGCTGGGTAGACAGAACCCCTCTCCCTTGGGAGAGTCACTTTGGCTCCAAAGCCTGGCCTCTCCAGAGAGAGGAAGCGCTTTCTACACAGCCCCGTGTGCCCACAGGCCGTGGCGGGGCCGGGTGAACCAGTGGTCCCGTGGCACCCCCCGCCCCCGCCGTGCCCAGTCAGCACTGGCCAAGAGAGGCGCAGTTCCCCGCAGGCTCTCCTCCCAGAGCTCAGCGTTAGCGCACTGGCCCTTCCTCCAGCCGTCTATCCCCAAAGGCCGCTCCCACCCCCGCCCCTGCTCGCCTGTGAGAATTCCTCTAATGGTGCTGGAGAGGGCACTCGGCCACTTCCCGGCTGCAGAGGCGTGGTCGGGTGGCTCCACCTTCCACGCTGGCCTCTGGTGTCCTCATCTGTGAAATGGGAATAACAGTACTGCCCCCCGAGGGCAGAGACGATCCAGTAGGATCACACGTGGGAAGGCTCATGGCACTGAGCTGACACATGTAGGTGAGTGGCAGACATTGGCTGCTGCCCCCAGAGCTTGCTGGACAGGGTCATAACTCCCAGGAAAGGCACATGAAGTGGGGGACAGAGTGTCCTTTACCAGGCGGCCTTTCTGGGTGAAGTCCCTCAGTGAGTAACTTCACATCAAATGCCAGGGCCGAGGCACCATACTGAGCCTGGGCGGGGCAGGGGGTGGGCCATCAGCATGATGAGTTGCCCTTGGAGAGACCTAGACGCCTTGGGGCTTCCCCCACAGGCCGCCTCCCCAGAGCCCGCCTCCTCCCCGTGCTCTCCCCGCTCCAGGCTCATCGACATTGCCCGCAAGCTGGACAAGGCCGAGCGGGAGCCGCTGCTGATGTGCGCCCACTTCTTCAAGAAGCTGGATAACCCTGGCTACGCTGCTGAGACCTACCTGAAGATTGGTGACCTCAAGTCCTTGGTCCAGCTGCACGTGCAGACCCAGCGCTGGGATGAGGTGCGCACCGGGACCCTCCCTGAGCCCTGGGACACGGGGACTGGAGGGTGGGTTTGCACGGAGAGCAGCTGCCCTCGACGTGCGTGCTGGCCTGAAGGTCAGGAGACCTGCCCGCGAGCTCTCTGAGCCCCGAGTGTTCTGGAGGGCCTCTCCGCACTGCTTTCTGCCTTCGCTCCTTCGTTCATTCAGGAAGCCCTCACGGCCTGCTGACTCTGTGATGGACGTGAGGGACGCCAGAGTTAACATGACAGCTCCTACCGCCTGCTGTTGGTCCTGGCTGACGCAGCGCCGACACGGAGGCCACACCTCTGTGACATTTAAACCCTGCTCGGTGGCATTTTTCTGCGAAATTGTGGCAGAAAACGCCAGCCGTACTTTCCAGGTGCAGGCTGCCAGAGCCATTACGGGGCCCCCGCCCTCCCCCGCAACTCCTCTGTCCTAAGGGCTGGTAAGAATTAGCCAGGCCAGCAGGAGAGACGTCTGCAGGGGGGTGGTGGAGCCACTGCTGTGCTCCCCCTCTGTGGCTTGACTCCCACCCTCTGGCTCCCTGGTTCCTCATGCCCTGGATTGAAATCCATCTTCAGGGGGCTCAGACCTGTCCCTACCTGCTGTGGTCTGGTCTGCAGGGCCTTTGCGAGGCCTTTGCCGGTAACAGCCATCTGACCCTTGTCGCCTCTCTCAGTGGCACCGTTTGCTGAGGTGACAAGGTCACTGATGAAAGAGGGTGGGGCCAAAGCCAGAGGCAATCATGGCGTCTCGAGAGGCGTTTATCAGCTTTCCCAAGCAGCAGAAATGAGTGCACCAGGCGGGCTTTCTCCCCGTCACCACATCCTGGCCCCCGTGACTCATTTCCGGTTCTCCTGGCCCGACAGGTGGTTCTGGGGCTCAGACGAAGCAGACAGCGGGTGCCACGCAGCACCACATCCACAGTCATCTCTGACAGCTAATAAGCAGCAGTGATGATAATGTCAGTTCTGTTTCCTTAGGTGTCGCCTGCAATTAAAAGAAATCTGTTTGCTGCGCTACGGGAGCCCACGCAAAGCCTCAAAATAAAATGTTTCCGATTCTGTGCCGCTTCTGTAGTCCAGAAACAGACTGTGTTGTTATTGAATCCAGTCGCTTGCATATTGCTGTTAATTGCCTTTTGTTTTCAAAGAGCTGATTTGTTTTTGCATTTCTGGGGGTGGTGGTGGTGGGGAGGCACTCCCCCCTTCTGAGTTGTCAGGCCGGCAAAATATGACATCCCTGATGAACTCAGCCAAGTGCCGTGCTTTCACGGGGGCAGCGGGGGCCGGGTTCTGAAATCTGCATTCGCTCCTTCCCCTAGGCCTTCGCCTTGGGTGAGAAGCACCCTGAGTTTAAGGATGACATCTACGTGCCCTATGCTCAGTGGCTCGCAGAGAATGATCGTTTTGAGGAAGCCCAGAAAGGTAGGCCCCACAGCCTGGCACCGTGCAGAACAGCGGGGGAAAGCGCTGGCCACACCCACGTCTGGGAGCCGCCCAGCCCTCCCACCGCAGCGCTGAGTGACACCTCCCTCCCGCGGGTGGTGGGCCTGGTGGTGGAGACCATGGGGCCGTGGGAAGGAGACGGGCTTCGAGTGGGGATGCTCTCGGGCCCACCACTCACGGTCGAGCCCCAGGACCTCCGGCAGGTCCCGTCGCCTCTCTGAGCCAAGTGCTCCGGTGTGTCATCCTGTGTTATCCTCACAGCGGCCCTGTGATGTGGGCACCATTTTATAGATGAGAAAACTGAGGTTGGAGGAGGTAGAGGATTTGTCTGAAGTCCTACAGCAAGGAGGTGGCACAGAGGGAATTTGAGGCGGGGCGCTATGGGGCAAGGATGGAACAAGAGACCTCCCATATGTGGGTGAGGCCACTTTTCCTCACCCAGAAGAGAAACTTGGGCTCTGTCTCTGGCTCAGGGAAACCGGATGTCCTCTGCTCCTCAGCGCACCCGCTGGGAAAACAGCCGTACACAGGAGCGAAAGGACGTCTAGAGCTTTAACTGGGAACAGTTTCAAATATGACGGCCTTCTCTGTGCCAGGCACTGATTGGGTGCCTAACCGCACAAGCCTGCATCTTGCCTGCAGCCCTGCAGAGACACAGAGGCTGATGGTGCCCTGCAAAGTCCCAAAGCCACAAATGGGAGAGCCAGCTTCGAACCAGGGTCTGCCTATCTGGGAGCCTGGTTCTCCCGACTCGGGTTTGCGGCCTCTCTGGGCAGGGCTCCGACTGGGCGTGTCACCTTCCGTAGCACCCCATTTGTACTTCTCTGTGGGAGCAGTGGCTGCCTCTGCACACATTTCGGGGTGTCTCCCTATGGAGCTCCTCAGCCGAAAGGCCCCTGTGGCAGGACAGTGTGTTCTCCACGGCTTCAGCGCTTCCAGAGCGCCCAGGTGCTGAAGTATGTGCATGTTTGGGCAAAACACGTCAACCTACCCATCTGTCTGTGTCTACGCATCCAAGAATCCATCGCCATAGTAACTTGGTGCTCAGTCAAGAGATTGGAACAAAAGCCAGAACTTTTCCTTCCCTATCATGGGGGGCTTGGACCATCCGAGCATCCACGTGTGGGCAAGTGTCACAGCTAGGAGGGCCTCCCCAGGTGCCCCCAATACCCCGAGGCTCTGGCCACATAGTTGGGAGTCTAGAAATTTCTGTGAAGTGGGTGGAAGAATGGTTGAGAAATTTTTTGCTGGTTTTTACAAATGTTTGGTTGCTAGAACCAAGCCAGATTCTCCAAGGTGGTCATCCAAAAGCCCTCAGTTGAAGACCGACCATGCGCTTGCGTCGGGCTCGGTTCTGTGGCCTTGGGGGTGCCAGCTTACCTCCACCTCACGAGCCCATGTCACAAAGTCTGTGTAGGTCTGTAGTGACGATGCAGTGAGGGAACTGGCAACAGAAGCCCCGAGCCCGTCACCCGGGGCGTGGCCAAGCTTTGTCCTGGGGTGGGGCAGGGCACTCGGCAGGCGGCGCTTCCGCCCTCAGACTTTGCCCCACGGTGTGGCCCTCAGCCTTCCCTGTCTCCTATGCCTTCCCAAAGTGGGTTGCCTTTTCCCAGCCCCCCAAAGGAGTATATATCTCACTGTACTTTTTCAGGATGTAGCCTTGGTTATTTATAGTCTTCAGCCTGAAAGGCGCATCCCGGCAACGTGGGGCTGCAGCTGCTCCAATGAGTGTCCTACTTCTGCAGTGCCCCCCAACCCCCCACGAGCCCCACAGAACCCCCCCAACTCCCCCACACAGGGCATCCTCTTGTGCCCCGCAGCATTCCACAAGGCTGGGCGGCAGGGCGAGGCGGTCCGGGTGCTGGAGCAGCTCACACACAACGCCGTGGTCGAGAGCAGGTTTAGTGACGCCGCCTATTATTACTGGATGCTATCCATGCAGTGCCTCGATATAGCTCAAGGTAAGCAGGCATCAGCCAGGCCCCTTGTTTTCCCCGGCCCCACTCTGGCACCAAGATAAACATCGGAAGAGCTGGGAGGCTTTAATTAAAGCCCTGGGCTTGTTTATTGGGTGTATTGTCCATAACCCTGTCTTGCACCAGCGTAATCTCGCATGGCATCTCTTCCCAGTTTGCCCATCAGCTTCAGGATGGTATGAGGGCCATGTCGGGGTTACGGTTGGGAGGTCTGGGCCTGCGTTGCTAATTCAGAACGTGTCTCTCCCCGGCTATCTGGGAGCCCGTAACTGGAGCCAGCTGAGCACTGGCTTAAAAAAAAAAAAATTTGAATTAAATGAAAAGGTGAAGAAGAGATCACGTTTTAAGCGCACACTGCGAATTCTCACTCGTCCAAGGCGGGATAGTGGATAGTTTTGGTGTTGATTTCCTTCACGAGACTTCCCGTGATGCGCCGCGGGCCTTCTGGAAGCGGATGGGGCAGGGAGATGCTGTCCCCCTGGCCAAGGCCCTCCTGCAGGCGTTGGGGGATGCTGGCATGGGAGCCGCCAGGAGACTCATGACGAGGCACAGTCCTTACCCAGCGCTGCCCGCTGTCTGTGGAGCAGGGGTGACCCGCTCTGCTTCCCACATGACCGCCCGGAGCCGTGGGTAGAGTTAGAAAACTGTCAAGCCCTGGTGTGAGGGGCCACTTTCTGTTCTGGCCAGGGGTGTGGGCCTCGAGGAGGAAGGACGGGGAGGGAAAAGGTGTGAGGTGAGCGTGAATGCTCCTGACGTGCGCCCACCCTCCCTGCCTGGGGGCCCTGGCCCATCTGGGTGCTGGGGATCGGCCTCTCCCCACGCCAGCCCTGCCCCAGGGAGTGACTCCGCTGCCTCGGGACAGCAGAGCACCTTCCCCATTGTCCTGGCTTGGGGTGGGGGGCCCGGTGTCAGGAGAACCGGCCCAGGCTGACACACCCTCTCCCCGCTCCCCACAGATCCTGCCCAGAAGGAAGTGATGCTCGGCAAGTTCCACCACTTCCAGCACCTGGCCGAGCTGTACCACGGCTACCACGTCATCCACCGATACGTGGTAAGGTGGGCAGGGGCACCGCCTGCCAGGCTGGGGGGCATGGGCACGTCTCACGGAGCAGCAGACCTCTGGGTGGAGCAGAAGCCCACCCACAGGGCATTGATGGCCTGTGGAGAATCTGGTCTCCCCCGGGAGACAGGTTGGAACCTTGATTTTCCTTGATTGTTCGCTTGTTTGATGTGCAGCGTGTGGGCTTCAGAAGCTGGAAGGGAACTTCTGGCCGCTCGCTTCAGGTTCGGATGACTCGGGGACTCTGGCTTCGCCACTCAGAGTGCTGTTTCTAAATGACCGGTGGGGGATGTTCCGGGGCCCGTCTTCTAGTCAGGTGAAGGTCCAGTGCTAGCAAAAGCCCGAGGCCTCTCCCTTGCCCTGCCACTGACCGTCTGTGTGACCTTGGGCAATTCACTTCCCCTTTCTGACCCTCAGTTTCCTTCTTTATAAAGGAGGGTCGGCTTGATCTCCAGAGACCCAAATAGCTCTTTTCAGTTACTCCCGAATCCTTTGTTTAAGCTGTTTTAAATCTGCCTCCTGATGGTGGGGTACAGGTGACAGATTGTCCTCAGCGTCCTTGCTTGCTTATCCTCAGTCACTCAGCAGTGTGAGGGCACCCCGTGCTGGTCAGTCAGAGGGCAGCAACACTAGACGACCCTTACTGAGCGCTTACTGCGTACCAGGCAGTGCGCCGAGGGCTTCGTTATATCAGCCTTTCGACCACGCTATGAGGTACATACTGCCATCTTGTTCTACAGATGAAGAAACTGAGGTGCTGGACAGGGAGATCGCACAGCTAGTAAGCAGGAGAGCCAGGACTTGAACCCAGACAGCAGCCGGACTTGGAGCCTGTGCACTTGGCAGCCCCCGCCCCCACGCCCACCCGCTGAGTTAAAGAGGGTGGCCGCTGGCCTCACGCACCAGCTCCGTGTGACCTTGGGCAGGTCGTTTACTCCCCTCTGTGCTTCAGCTCCCACCTCTGTAAGATGAGGGTCCTAACAGTGCCTACTTGACGGTGAGGATCCAGTGAGTTGACACTGGGGGGCACTTGGAAGGGGGACCCTGGGTGAGTGTCGGCTCTTGCCGCTGCCCCATGCGGAGGCCTCACGCCAGCCTTCCATCGGCCTAGAAACAAGCAGTTGCATTTTAGTTCTCTCAAAGGACATGCTTAGAGGACTAAGAGGACTTCCTGGAGGAGGTGGCCTCCAAGCCAGGAGGTCGGAGATGAGTAAGATGGGCAGGTGACGAGGGGGCGGAGGGAGGCCGCTCCTGGCAGAGGCCCCAGCGTGAGCCCAGGCCCAGAGCGGCCGGTGTCTCGGGGTTTGGTGTCTGGCCCGGCAGAGCAGCTCTGGTTTGGAGGTGGTGGCGCCTTTCCCAGGGGAGCCCCCCTCTCTTCTCCCTGGGACACTTCTGAGCTTCTACACCTCATGTGGTAAAACCAGAGGCAGGCCTCTCCCTGGCTCTCACCCAGGAGAGGATGCGGGCTCAGGTTTTCTTGGAACTGACAGGCTGTAGAAATTTAGGTGAGAACTAAGGAGCGAAGGCTGGGCTCTGGACCAGAGAAGTGGCGTAAAGCGAGTCCTCGCGGATCGAGACCAATTAGGGCCCGAGTCCTGGTGGCTCAGCGCTGAGTATGGCCCAGCAGGGCCCTTAAGGAAATGTCAGTTTATTACCACTGAGTGCTCGCTGCCAGGGGAAGCTGGCCTGCTTTCATCTTGTCATCTGGAGCAGCGTGGCAGCGTCCTTCAAAACAGGGATCTCTTAACCTCTTACAAACCCCTCCCTATGGAGCATCCCCTGCAGGCTATGTGTGGAGCTTCTGGTGGCATCTCGGCGCAGAAGACCTGTGCATTCAACTCGTGGGTGTTGAGCGCCTGTCTGATGGGAGGGCCTGTGCCGGGTGCGGGGGCAGAGGCATGCAGCAGGGATCCCAGTGCCTGGCATTGTGGGCATTGCCATCAGACTGCTGCTGGACAGCAGAGAGGAGGCCTGCGCTCTCAGGCTATAAAGGGTTAAGTGCCTCGGTTTAAGGAGATGCTCGTATGGAGGTCATGTCTCAAATTGCCTAAAGGTCTCCCTTTTTAGAGCTAATTGGCAACAACTTGAGCTCAGGGAGAAGGAATCATTAACCACCCTAGAGGCAATGAGCTTCAGAGAAACACTTTGAGTGGGTTTGAACCCCAGCCCCGTGCGGGTGTCGTGGGCAGACGGTGTCTGGGGCGTCGGTTTTGCCCTCACTGCCGTGAGGGTGAAGGTGCTTCCCTCGCAGGGCTGGGCTGGGGACTGCACAAGTGTGGCCGCAGGCGCCCGGCACACGCACGGCAGGTGCTCCCTGGGCGATCGCTCTTCTGTTGAAGTCACTCCGAGTGCCCGGTGTCTGCCTCTCACCCGGCCCAGCAACGGCTCGGCTGAGAAATTCAGTTCTGTGTGCTTTCCTCGCGGCAGGAGGAGCCGTTCAGCTTCCACCTTCCTGAGACGCTCTTCAACATCTCCAGGTTCCTGCTGCACAGCCTGACCAAGGACACCCCCCTGGGCATCTCCAAAGTGTATCCTTCGCTCACCGCCCTCTGTCCCGCCCCTCCTGTCTGATGGCCCCAGGAGTTCTTCCAGAGCACTCTGCTGGCAGAGGCTGCCCTCTCTCTCCAGCAGCCCTTGGGGACGGACGGAGGGAGGGAGCTCGCCGTGCTGCTGCTAAAGGCGAGGCTCAGCCAGGGAGGCTCAGGCCAGCGCCAAGGGAGGGGTAGTTTTCAGGGCTCTTTGGACCTGGCAGAGGGTCTCTGGCCAACACACTGTGCGGGCCTTCCGTAACCCCCAGAGGAGCGTGTGACTGGAATGTAGGAAACGCCAGGCCTCTGAGCTGGGGGCCTGGGGGCAGGCAGAGCTTTGTTCAGCCCAGGTGGATGAGCACCTGCTGCGTCCCTAGCGCGCAGCCAGCAGCAGGTGACAAGCTACCATCAGTCAGGGGAGACGACGAGTATCAGGGCCTTGTTCAGTGGGACGGCTGCAGTGTGCAAGGGTATAGGCTGGGGTTAAAGTCAGGGAAGGCTGCCTGGAGGAGGCGACATCTGTCCTGTAGGCTGAGGTAACTAGGGGAGGCCTGAGTAGATGTTCCAGGGGAACACCCAGTGCACAGAAGGGGCCGGAGGGAATTGAGGTGAGGGAAGGGAGGAGCTGAAGCCCCCTGCCTGGGAGCCGGGCTCAGGGGGCAGCAGCCTCACAGAGCCGACCTGTCCTCCTCTGGGTGCCGGTGAGGGCCACAGAGGAGCCTGAGGGCCTGTGCTGCCAGAGACTGCGAGGAAATAATCCCCAATCCTGAAGGTCCTGAAAGGGACAGAAGTCACAGGAAGCCCCTGTCCCCTTCTGAAGGAGGGGACGTCACTATCTCTCGGCCTCTGCCAAGCCCCTGCCCTGCCTTCCCGTTAATCACAGACCCTCCGAGGGAAGGGCTCAGAGCTGCCAGTTGGTGAGAACCAACCTCTCTGAAGGGGTTCAGGCCCATCCTTTACGTTTTGGGGGAAGCTGCCCCCATCACGGGGCCTTGGACCCTGCACGCAGCCCCTGCAGCAAGTTCTGTTCAGGTCGGCAGAGTCTGACTGAACCCTGCCCTGAGCTTCATCCTCACGTCCACTGGGGACGTGGAAACAGCTCTTGGCACGGTCCCTGACTCCGGGGAAGATGGGAGACACAGGCAAGGAAACTCGTCTCCATGTAATGACTGTGGAAGGGGCCACAGGGGTGGGGTGGGCAGTGGGCAGCAGGAACGTTGGGGAAGGATGGCTTGGAGGAGGCTTGGGATGCGGGCCTTGCTTAGGTGAAGCTCGGCAGGGGGCAGTGGGGAAGGGCATTCAGGGTCAGGGTGAGGGGAGGAAGGGCAGACCGGGCCTGGGCACAGCCGGCATTTGAGGTGACCTGAGGTGGAGCATGAAAGCCCGTCAGCCCCAGACTAGGAGCTCAGAGAAGGGCCCCAGAGCCGGGGAGGAGCCCGGAGCTCGCCATGGCCTCAGTGAAGCGCAGGCAGAAGAGTTCTGCACTGGGGATCAGGCTCCTCCTGGCGGGGCTGGAGCGGGTGGCACTTGGTGCCAGGCAATCTAGGGGCTGGCTGGGAGGCTGGGTGAGGCAGGGAGAGCCGTTTTGGCCCAGCCAGGGTCCAAGATGAGCCATCAGCAGGCCCAGAAAACCTAAGCAGGGTTAAAATATTAATGCGGACGACGCTGTCTGTATCTCTGGAAAAATCTCTGGGCCTTGATATCCGAGAAATTCACTTACCTCCCACAGATGAGCAAAGCAGTCCTCAGGCTCCTTCCCGTGCCCTCCTGGCACGTGCACAAGCTGCGTTCCAGCTCAGGGCTCGCTCCAGAGGTGGGCAGTGCTAGCGCTCAGGCCTGTTGTGGCCTCTGTCATCCTTAACCTCGTCATCGGCAGGAACACACTCTTCACCCTGGCCAAACAGAGCAAGGCCCTGGGCGCCTACAAGCTGGCCCGGCACGCCTACGACAAGCTGCAGGGCCTGCAGATCCCTGCTCGTTTCCAGAAGTCCATTGAACTGGGCAGCCTGACCATCCGCTCCAAGCCCTTCCATGACAGTGAGGTGAGGGCCCTGGCCTCTCGGACAGGAGGCTTGTCCTGACACCTCTGTGCCCAGCCTGGGTTCGACTGAAAGATGGCTGCCGTGCTCCTGGGGCTCTGCACCCCCTCCCCTGTCTGAGCCCTGTTGTGCCAGCTCTTTCTGCCCTTCCCTCTCTGCCTCCTCTGTTTATCACATCCCCCTGACCCCCACAGCCCTGCCCACTTGCTTCCCAGCCATCCTGGGGCTTCGGGTCTGCTCTGCCCAAGCCCCAGGGCCCAGTGTCTCTGCCTGGGCCTCATCCTAGGAGCCCCTGGTCTAGTCCCCCCTTCTGGAGGCAGGTTATCACTCACCCGCAGATCCACCTCGAGTGTCTGCAGCTCCATCTGTGCCCCAGCCTCCCTTCCCCCAACCCAACCAGCCACTCTCCTCCACAGTCCCCTCCTTCAAGCTCAGAGCAGAGACTTGGCATCGACAGATCTAAGTTCACATCCCAGCTCCCCCATTTCCCAGCTGTGTCTCAGTCCTCCTGAGCCTATCAAATGGGGATGCGTGTAACAGCATTGCTGCAGGAGGCTGTGAGGAGGAATGAGGCTGAAGTGAGTCACATGCTTGGCACAACCCGTGGAGCACAGCAGCTGGCTGGTCAGTGGTGGCTGTGGCCAGTGTCATTCCTTCCGGAAGAGCTGCTCCTGCTGAGCCCCGCCTGGGAAGGGGGTGTTCCGGGCAGCGGGCCCCGGGGCAGGGCCTCTGCAGTCTCTGTAGGCCCTTACATACCCTGCTCCATCCCTGTGCAGAGCCCCTGCCCCACCCACCCAGGTGGCCTCTCCTCTCGGCCACCAGGCCCCAGGAGGCTGGAGCCAGAGCCTAGGCAAGGAGACGGGGCTGCGCCTGCACCCCCGTAGGGCCCTCAGCAGCCATGCTCTGTCCTGCAGGAGCTGGTGCCCTTGTGCTACCGCTGCTCCACCAACAACCCGCTGCTCAACAACCTGGGCAACGTCTGCATCAACTGCCGCCAGCCCTTCGTCTTCTCCGCCTCTTCCTACGGTGTGCACAGCGGGCAGGCGGGGCGGCTGGCCTGCGGACGGCATGGCCTGTGTCCTCATTTGGACCAAGTGGGGACAGTGAGGCCCCCACCCCCACCCCCCTGACACATAGGGTCACTCAGGGTTCCCAGAGGAGGGCCAGTGCTGCCCAGACCCCTCAGAGCCCGGAGTGCTGCTCTGCCTGACGAAATTCCCTGGGCATAGGGGCCCTCGATCCAGGTAGCTGACGTGGCTCTCAAGGCCCAGCTCCTTCCACATCGATGGGGATCAGAGGCCCCTTTCCAGGAGCTAGGCAGAGGCCTCTTTTCCCCTGCAGAGGAGCCCCTTGCCACATACGCCTGCTTCCCCCTGCTGCCCCGCCAGCTTTCAGGGAGGCCTGTACTGGGCGGGAAGGAGCTCTGGGACCCCCTCCCTGCCCCCCAGCGCTGCCTCTGAGAGCCTCCCAGCCCCTCCCTTGCCTGTGTCTGCAGAGGTGCTGCACCTGGTTGAATTCTACCTGGAGGAGGATATCACGGACGAAGAAGCCGTCTCCCTCATTGACCTGGAGGCGCCAAGACTCAAGCGGGAGAACAAGTGGCAAGAGATCACAAGCAACAGTATCCTGGGTGCTGGCCGGACCCATGTGTGTGTCCGCTGGGCACCAGCCTGGAGGCAGGGGCGCCTTGGGGGCCTGCTGGGCCAGGCGAGGCGAGGGAGGGCCATTCTGTGTGCTGGAGAGGCCCCCACGGCAGCAGGCTTGGGACTAGAGCCAGACAGGGCACCGGCCCAGAGTGCCCAGCTGCCACAGGGGCAGGGAGGACAGGAGGTCGGAACTGTGTCCACGCGCCGCGCCCGCCCACGAGGCTGGGGTGTGGCTGCTGTGGGGCATGGCCCTTCCTGACCTGGCACCTGCAGCCTCCCTTCCCCAGGGGATGGGGGCCTGGCCGAGGGGGCGGTTCCCTGGGCACCTCCGGTCTGGACTGGCTGGCCCCAGGATCCCCAGGGCGCCCACCCTGCTCTGCGAGGAGGGTCTGTGAGGCTGCCCAGCAGCTGTGGAGAGACCCTTTAGGAGCCGCCGGCTGTGCTAGGGGCTGTGGCTTCCGGCCCGGCCTGTCATACCTGCTCCGGCCCCGAAGCCCGCAGACCTTGGCTCCCACACTGTGTCTCAGCGGCCTTCGTGGGCCATGCCAGGTCCTGGGGGGCCACAGTGGAAGCCTTCAGAGCCCCTTGCCGCCTCCCCCACCTGCGTGCTGGGCTCCGTGTGAGCAGGCGTCTCCTCCATGGGGAAGGCTGCTGGCGCGCCTTGCTGTGCTTCCCTGAGCCATTGGGAGGGTCCCACACCAGGCCCAAGGGGAGCCCCCCGCCCTGTGAGTCTCAGCGCATCGGGTGGAGGGGGGCTCTCCCTCCGCCTCAGGCCCCGTCCTTGACCAGCGCCCCCCAGATGCCCAGACCCTGAGGCTGGACGAGAGCATGGACTCCGTGGGGGTCGACGACCCCTTCACGGCCAAGCTGAGCTTCGAGGTGCGGGCACCCCTGAGTGACGGGCTGCTGAGACCCCCCACCCCCTGGCTCAGGTCCCTTTCCTCCGCACACTCCTCCCTGGGGCCCCCGGGGGAGGAAGGTGGGCTCCTGGTCACAGAGACAGCCAGCTGGGTTCTCCTGAGGGACTGGCCCGGCAGGGGAGGGGCTCGGGGGTCCTCTGTGGGGTCGCGTGTCCCCCGCCGGCTGAGCAAGGCCCCGTCTGCTCTCCCCGCCCGGCCTGCAGCAAGGCGGCTCAGAGTTTGTGCCCGTGGTGGTGAGCCGCTCCGTGCTGCGCTCCATGAGCCGGCGGGACGTCCTCATCAAGCGCTGGCCGCCGCCACTGCAGTGGCAGTACTTCCGCTCGCTGCTGCCCGACGCCTCCATCACCATGTGCCCCTCCTGCTTCCAGGTACGGCCACGCGTGCTCCCCGGGTCCTTCCCTCCAGCTGCTGCTGCGCTTTCCAGATGGTCCCCGTAGGGAGGCCAGGCATCGGGGGCAGGGGGAGCACACATGTCCCTGGCCAAGGCCAGGGCCCCTAGGCTGGAGGAGAGGCTCGGCTGTCCTTAGTCGCCTCCCCAGCCTCATGTGCGTCCCTGGATCATCTGCTGTGGATTTGCCCCCTGACCTCGTGCTCCTTGTACCTGCCCTTCATCCAGGAGGGCCGGCCAGTGTGATGCACCTTTGAACTGTATTTCGGGTAGAAGGGGCCTCAGACCTTCTCCAGCTCCCCGCTGGTCCTCAGACACGGGTGTCCGGGACTTGGTGCTTCTGGCCCCGCCTCACTGCCAAGCCGCCTGCCCTTAGCAGGGCGGTGGTCCCCGCCCGGCTCGGGGCTGCCGAGCACCCAGGGTTGCGGGGTCACGGCCATCTCTCCCCAGATGTTCCACTCGGAGGACTACGAGCTGCTGCTGCTTCAGCACACCTGCTGCCCCTACTGCCGGCGGCGCGTGGACGACCCCAGCCCCTGACCGGCCCCCTGAGGACCGCCGCCCCGCCCGGCCGCTGCCCGGCCGCCGGGCCATCGAAGGGAGTTAAACTGTCAGACTGTGTCTTCTGCCCCATCAAGTGTGTATCTCAGGGAGGGGCCTTGTGTAACCACGAAACTCCTATTTATGGCATTTCGTGTCTTGTGAATAGCACCAGGAGATGGAGGAGAGAACGAACATATATTTTCTAAGAGAGAGAGAGAAAAAAAATCTGTTCCTTTCAGTACAGCTCCGGGTTGTTCGCGGCAGTCTGCCGGAGTCCACGGATCTGTCAGACCATTCACATGTACACTTTGCGAACAGATTGCCTCAATAATTACAAATAAAAGGGCTACTTATTTTCATCAGTGTCTGCATTTTAGCAAATCTTCATATTGTCTGCAGCTTAATTTCCTTATGCAAAAGTGCACCTGTTTTTTTTCTAATTTGATCGGAGAGGAACATTACATTTGTGTGCTCTTAAAATTTAATCTAATTGAAGTGGCAATATGGGAATGGTAGGGGAACAGGTTTTGTTTTTTTTAAATATATTTATTTATTTTGGCGGAACGGGGCTCCATCTCAAGGAGAAGATAAGATACCTGGCTCTAAAGAAGGAGGCTAACAGGGCTGCCCCCGGGGCCTGTGGAGTCCACCCTCTACTTCCCAACTGGGACCAGGCCCTCTGTCCTCTCCAGCTGCTGCCAGGTCCTCCACGTGGCCTGAGCTTGCCCCTTCCTGCAGCGCCTGGAGCAGGTGGGTCCCGCGTGAGGCTCCAGAAAGGGCCCGTCCCGTGAGCATCACCAAGCGTCCGATTTGGCAGCTTGAGGGCAGATGGGAAGCTGAGGAGGGGAGCTGACATTTATTGGGGACCTTTTTCTGTGCCAGCCGTGCTTCATATGCTGGCCCAGTTCTCATGCAGCTCTGTGAAGGAGGGCGGGTGACTTCCCATGCTGCAGCCCCAGGGCGGGCGGAGGTGCTGGGGTCTGTCCTTCCTTCCCAGAGGCCGCTCCCTTCACCCTCCTCCCCGCTCCCTGCCGAGAAGGCAGCGAGCAGTCCAGGGCTTTATGCAAAGTCCTGATGGCAGGAGGAAGGGGACTGGGCTGCCAGGGAACGTGTGGAAAACCACCCTGGTGATTAGATACTGATCCTTTGCAGGGCATCCGTGAAGGGGGCCGAGTGGGGCAAAGGTCCCCTCCAAAGGGAGGGATAAAGACACTAAGGATGGGGGAGTGGCTGCAGGGGGTCCGCCCAGGGGTGAGTCCAGGGCTGGACCCTGGCACCCCCTCCCCCTGCAGCCTTCTGCAGCTCTCTCAGGAGGAAAAGAAAGAAATGGAGCCAGACAGTTGTGCCAACACAACTCCTCCGTTGAGCGTCTTAATTACTTACGATCATGCATGCTCTCTCGCGTGCTAAACATTTATTAATGTGTTAGGATTTCCATTAGCACGTTGCTTGAGCTGAAATCACTCGCATGTGGCTGGGAAAGAGAGGAGAGGGAGCAAACCGCCTACCCCCCCCCACCATCTAACAGGCGTCAATCACAGCAACGGATCAGATGGCTCATGGCTAGAGGCGGGGAGGGGGCCCAGCCTGAGACTCCAGCATGCATCCTCGCGGCCTTGCGTGCTGGTTCTGCCACCCCAGAGGAACTGAGCTCCAGAGGCCTGAGTCCAAGCTCCCTGTTAAGTCTGGTCCCGAGTGAGGATTTTTCATGCATTTGTCTTCTCTAACCCTCAGGCGTCTTCAAGGATGCCCACTGAACACACGCTGAGACTGAGGCTCGGGAACATTCTCTTTTCTTCCGTTCATGAAATATTTATGGAGCCAAGACAGGGTCACAGGCAGGCACAGCCTTTGCGTGGGAGCGCCGCGTCCTGCTCCCTTTCTGTCCTTACTGGGCAGGGCCATGGCCAGGTCCAGCCCTCTCTTCACCGTTGTTGGCCCATCTGTACAAGAGATCCCTCCAGCTCTAACATAGGTTCCAGCCTTGGTCTGTGTTGGTGACCATGACCCCCTCACATGCCACAGTGAGTAAGGCGAGGAAGGAAAGTCTCGGCCACAGGCATCCTGTGACGCCCCGTCTCCCCATGAGGACACAGGGCCCTGACAGGAGCCGTGGCTGCAGGCTGGGCCGCTGAGACGTGGTTACAGCTGCGACTGCATCCCGACCTCCTGTCTCTGGGTCCTCAGCACTGTTACCCAATTTTGGAAGGAAGAGGTGAGGAAGAGGGGACTGGTCGGCCAGAAAGAGCCCCCGGGCCAGACCTCAGGTGGCCCCAGCTCGAGCCTGGCCTCAGCCAGCCAGCGACGTCTGCATCCACCCCCAGGCAGGCTGCCGAAGCCAGGGGTCCCTGCAGCTCCCAGACAGGTGGGCAGGTGCCAGATGGCCTTCCGCGCGGGCCATTCCCTCTGTCAGGTAGGCAGGAGCCCCGGCAGAAGGGCCACCTCCGGGCGAGGCTCCCACCCTGGCCCAGCACTTGCCCAAGCACATCCTGATGCCCTCCACCAGACCCCAGCCCATCTAGAATGGGCTCCAGCACGCCACTGCCCTGCCTGTCATAGCTTCAGCGTCCCCGCCACCTGGCAGCCCAGACCCCTGGGCTCCCCTGACCCCCCATCCTGGGGCCCCAGCGCCTCTCCACCAGCCGGGGGCCTTGGCCCAGCTGTCCCCTCCCTTCTGGTCCCGATGTTTCTGAGGCGGGAGCGTTTTCCCACCTCTCCGGGTTATCCGTTTTCCCCGTGGCTGCTGCCCCTAAGACCGGGAGCTCCTTGAGGGGAGACCAGGAGGATAGACAGGGAGTGGCCTAGGATTCACTTCCAGGTCCCCAGCCCCCAGTCTCGGCCAGATGCTGGGGAAGGGGGAGGCGGGAGGAGAGGGAAAGCGGAGAGCCGGTCTCTCCCTCCCCTCTGCCTCCCTTGAGTTGGCAGCTCAGTCTCGGGCCTCACTTGGGCTGTGGTGACGCAGGTGGCGGGGCTCAGCAGTGAGGGGAGCTGGGGGTGGCGTGGAGAGGAGGCTGCTGACCAAGCAGCACCTCCACGCAGAGGCTTAAGAGCTATTTGCGCACCGCTGCCTGCTAAGCTCTAATCCTTCGCCACACCTGGCCTCCCAGAGGGGCCGGGCTGGGGAAGCAGAGACCAACCAACATCCCCCCCACCAGCCCCGCCCCTCACCGCCCCTCACAGCCTGTTGTCAGCCCTGCCGGGAGGGGGTGGAGACTCAGGTCACCCACACTGCACTTGGCCCTCATTGCGCTCCCAGCTTCCCTCTGGCCGGCCCGGCAGTGGGGACAGCAGAGCTCAAGTGGAAGGCTGGACGCCCTGCCTCTACCCGGCTCTGCCGAGGAAGCTGGTTTCCCCAGTGGTCAGAGGCACGAAGGCCTCCCCGTGGGGGGCTGTTCCTCCCCTGGACACTTGTTCATCGAGCACCTACTCGGGTGGGCAGGCAGTTGGGAGACAAGTCCGATGCGGCTGGCAGTGTTGGGTACTGAGTGGGAAACGCGTGTTTAGAGCTGGAGGGACCCTCCACAGCTGTGAACTGAGCCAGGGTCTGAGGAGGGTTCCCAGGTGGCAAGCACACGCCTGCCCGTGCAGGGGATGAGAGACATGCATGTTCCATCCCTGGGTCGGGGAGAGGTCCGCTGGAGGAGGCTCTGGGCACCCACTCCCATGTTCTTGCCTGGAGAATGCCATGGACAGAGGAGCCTGGCGGGCTACGGTCCAGAGGGTGTCACAGAGTCGGACACGACTGAAGGGACTTAGTGCACACACACACACACACGTGCAGAAGACGGTGACACTGTCAGCAAGGCTCACCGGTCCCGGCAGGAAACAGGCTCAGGGAAGGGAGGCCTGGGCTG
This sequence comes from Tragelaphus eurycerus, assembly GCA_935064755.1. Classification (NCBI taxonomy): domain Eukaryota; kingdom Metazoa; phylum Chordata; class Mammalia; order Artiodactyla; family Bovidae; genus Tragelaphus; species Tragelaphus eurycerus. The sequence continues at coordinate 74,507,821 of CAKXYN010000001.1, read as the reverse complement.
CCCCCAGCCTCGTGGCCGACAGCTGCGGTCCCTTGTGGGAGGACGGGGGGACCTGCTCCTCGGGTCTGTAGGTCTGTGAGCCGGGCCCGTGCGGGTCAGCAGGCAGCTTTGCCCTGCAGGTTGGAGTGGATTCTGGAGCTTCCTAGTCCCAGTGAACTGAGAGGGGCGGCAGGCCTTTCCAGACTCTTGGCGACTGAGCCCAGTGCTGCCCCCGCCACTGCTGCCCAGGCCTGAACAACTGAGTCGGGCCCTTGCCAGCACCCCAGCGCAACCCGCTTTCGTCACTGGCACCCCGGTGTGGATGATGGACGGTCTTCCTGAGAGCTCATTTGGGGCAGGAGCAGCCAGGCGGGCGTGTTGGGTGACCTGGGTGACCCTCTGCGGACTGGGGGCCTTGGTCTCCCCACCTGCAAAGGAAGGTCAGAGTAGGTGACTTCTAAGGACCTTCCTGTCCTTCTGTGAGCCCATTCCTCCAAACAAAAGAGGATTTTTTGTTTTTAATTGTCTATCATTAAATTGTCTAGCATTACAGAGCAGACGTCCATCATGTCAGGGATGACCTTTAATCCCCCATCTCCCCACCCTGAAAGAGTGGATTATTAGACTCTTTTACTGAGAGTGGAAAGTTATGAGCAACCTAGATAGCATATTTAGAATAGTTAGAACTGGACATGGAACAACAGACTGGTTCCAAATAGGAAAAGGAGTACGTCACCCTGCTTATTTAACTTTTATGCAGAGTACATCATGAGAAACGCTGGGCTGGAAGAAGCACAAGCTGGAATCAAGATTGCTGGGAGAAATATCAATAACCTCAGATATGCAGACGACACCACCCTTATGGCAGAAAGTGAAGAGGAACTAAAAAGCCTCTGATGAAAGTGAAGGAGGAGAGTGAAAAGTTGGCTTAAAGCTCAACATTCAGAAAACTACGATCATGGCATCTGGTCCCATCACTTCATGGGAAATAGATGGGGAAACAGTGGAAACAGTGTCAGACTTTATTTTGGGGGGCTCCAAAATCACTGCAGATGGTGATTGTAGCCATGAAATTAAAAGACGCTTACTCCTTGGAAGGAAAGTTATGATCAACCTAGAGACATTACTTTGCCAACAAAGGTCTGTCTAGTCAAGGCTGTGGTTTTCCCAGTGGTCATAGAGGGATGTGAGAGTTGGACAGTGAAGAAAGCTGAGTGCCCAAGAATTGATGCTTTTGAACTGTGGTGTTGGAGAAGACTCTTGATTGAGAGTCCCTTGGACTGCAAGAAGATCCAACCAGTCCATCCTGAAGGAGATCAGTCCTGGGTGTCCATTGGAAGGACTGATGCTGAAGCTGAAACTCCAATACTTTGGCCACCTCATGCAAAGAGTTGATTCATTGGAAAAGACCCTGATGCTGGGAGGGATTGGGGGCAGGAGGAGAAGGGGATGACAGAGGATGAGATGGCTGGATGGCATCACTAACTTGATGGACATGGGTTTGGGTGGACTCCGGGAGTTGGTGATGGACAGGGAGACCTGGCGTGCTGCGGTTCATGGGGTTGCAAGGAGTTGGACTCGATTGAGAGACTGAACTGAACAGAGGGTGGACCTGAGTCTTAGAGAAAGGCAGCACTTCCTGTGATGACCTAGATCCATCCGCTCAGTCCACAGACAGTTCTTGGGCACCTGTCATGTGCCAGGCCCCGGGAACCAAACAGAAATCCCAGATCATTCAAGTAGGGCAGGGGTCCCCAACCTCCAGGCTGTGGACCTACGGTACCTGCTGGGAGATCAGCGGGCAGCGCTAGATTAGAAATAAAGTGCACAATAACTGTAATGCACTTGAATCATCCCCAAACCATCCCCGCCAACCCCTGGTCCGTGGAAGAATTGTCTTCCATGAAGTTGGTCCTGGTGCCAAAAAGGTTGGGGACCGCAGAAGTAAGGAAAACGATTTACATGCACCTGCTGTGTGTTGAGCTGGGCTCTGGGGCCTTGTGATGAGCAAGACAGACACCAGCCCACCCCTGGGGGCTCAAGTTACAGCCTAGGAGACCCATGAACAGAATAGGAATTAAAAGCTTCCAGGTTGTCAGAGGCGTTAGAGGGTAACAAGCAAGGCCGTGAGTTTGAGGGTCGGGGGGACAGCCTGGCCAGGGCAGGGCTGCGTGCTCTGGTCTTGACCCAGGGAGTCCGTCGTCTGTCCCTCTGTCTGGCCACCAGGGGCCGTGTTAGAATCAAACTCTTCACCTTGACCTCTTTAGCGATGGGCCTAATCACCGGGCCAAGCACCTTACACCTTGAGCAGCTGTGCCCCACCCACCCACCACACCTGCCTGCCCCCTGCTCCTTCCCCCCAGCGCACTTACCACCAGGCTCCCCACACAAGTCCTGATGCTGCCCGCTTTCCGGGACAGCAGGGCTCTGGAGCCCCCGGTGGGCTGCAGCGAAGGAAGCACGTGTCTGAGCAGAGAGGTGTAGACATCCCAGGTGGGAAGAGAGACAGCACAAGGGAGCTTCAGCGATGGAGGTCTCAGACACTGGGATGCTTCCTGGCCAGCCTTGTGTTCCCCGCCTCAGGGCCTTTGCACTGGCCGCTCTCTCTCCTTGGACAGCTCCACCCCTTAGCGCTCCTTCCATCCTCAAGTTCTCAGAGAGGCCTTCCTGGGCAGCTCCAGGAGACTGTGTGTTGGGAGAATGTCATCATCTGAACAGTCCCTGTGGTCATTTGTTTCATGGTTTGTGGGGGCCCCTCCCCCCCCCACAGAAGGACACGTCCTCCAGGCAGGGGCTTGGTCCTTATTGTCCGCTGTGTCCCCCAGAACTGAGTATCTTGTGCAGAACACAGTTGGTGCTGGATAAAAATCACAGCTGGACCGTGGTCATTGAGGACCCCGAAGGCCGGGCTGCCTGCGACCCCACTTCACTCCTGGGAGGGGGTCCTCACGATCCTATTGTAGATGGGGGCCCTCGTTTGCACCCTGAGCTCGTGCTGCTGTTCTGGGATACGCCATCACAGCTTGCCAATCACACGGCACCCGAGGCCCACGGCCCCAGCCCAGCCTGACCCCAGTCCTGGGCCGCGGCCTGTGTGCTGTTCCCAGGGCCCACCTCCCCTCCATACGGGAATGCCCGGGACCACACCTCCTTGCTCACCGCAGGGATCTGGTGCCCGGCACAGGCTTGGCCCTGTTCACCTCCTGGAGGCGAGGCCTTGCTTCAGGAACTCTAAGAGCTTCTGTCCCCTCCCCGCTTTGGTCCCCTCTGCCCTGGTCCCTTCCTCCACCATCGCTCCCTTCAGCTCATCCTTGAGGGCTTTTGAGCCACCTTCCTCTCCCCAAGATCTGCCCAAGTTCCCCTGGATAAAGACCCTGGCACTACACCCCACCCCAGCTGACCCCAGCCTCCGAGGGCCCATATCCAGACGGGCCTCGGGCTTTCACTGGGCCTCTGTCTTCTGCCTATGCTGACCTCCCCACTTGGCAACCTGGCAAAGTGCCCCCCTCCCCTCAACACATTGTCCCCCTGGACGTCTCTGCAGATAGGTGGCCTCCCCTCCCCAGGTCCAGAGCGGGTCTTCCCACACGGAAGTCCTCCTCAGCCTGTAAGCTCCTCCTTCCTGGAGCCTCGGGTCCCCCAGTGGCCTGCACATAAATGTCGTTTGAACAAGTGAGTGAGTGAACTCCAGTTCAAGGGAACAAATGCTTTTTGAGCTCCTGGGCAACGTGGGGCTTGTGTCCGGTCCTCGGAGCACCCTGCTGCACTTGTGAAGCTCACGACCTGGCCGGTGGGCACTGTCAGTGTGTGGTGACTGGATAAGCCCAGAGGTGACCCAGGTGGGGAAGGGACTGCTCAGGGGCTAAGTGAGGGGATGACCGAACGACCAGCGCTCCGCCTTCCGGGTGCTCGTGGGCCAGGCGGGAGGAAGGCGAAGTTTGCTTGCCCTGAACCAGAGGGAAGTGGGCCTGGAGCTAGGGGTCCCGATGCCAGGCCAGGGCCATCAGCTGAGATGACAGAGGGGGACAGGAGAGTTGGGGGCAGGCCTCTGCTCTTTCCCAGGGTCCCCAGCACACCCCGCCTTCTCCCCGACCACAGCCTTCTACCTGGAGTCACCTTGGCCCCACCTGGAAGCCAATTAGGCCCCTCGTTGCAGCAGTGAGGATTAATATGATTAATAACGCCCCCAATCTCCGAGGTGCTGATTCAGCCGGGAGCTTAGGGAGAGGGAGGTCACTTTATAAGGGCCTGGGGGGGGAGTCAGAGCCCGGAGTCATCCAGCCGGAGCCCCGTGTGGCTGAGCTCCGGCCTCAGAAGCATCCCCGGGTTCGCGCCGCCGGCGGGCAGCCGCAAGGGCCACAGCCATGAACGGGACGGAGGGCCCAAACTTCTACGTGCCTTTCTCCAACAAGACGGGCGTGGTGCGCAGCCCCTTCGAGGCCCCGCAGTACTACCTGGCGGAGCCATGGCAGTTCTCCATGCTGGCCGCCTACATGTTCCTGCTGATCGTGCTCGGTTTCCCCATCAACTTCCTCACGCTCTACGTCACGGTCCAGCACAAGAAGCTGCGCACGCCCCTCAACTACATCCTGCTCAACTTGGCCGTGGCCGACCTCTTCATGGTCTTCGGGGGCTTCACCACCACCCTCTACACCTCTCTGCACGGATACTTCGTCTTTGGGCCCACGGGCTGCAACCTGGAGGGCTTCTTTGCCACCCTGGGCGGTATGAGCTGGGTGCAGTGGGCTGGGCGAGGGGTGTGTGTGTGTTCAGGAGCCAGGAGTGGGTGGGTGTGTGGGGACAGCCCCAGCCTTGTGGATGGTGGACAAGAGCCCGTGAGCCAAAGCCCTCCTTTACTCAGTCAAGCTCGGCCGATGCTGGTGGAGGGCGGGTGCCCAACATGTGATCTCACTGGCTCTGGGATCGTTGCCTCGCCCTCCAGCCAGGAGACAGACGAGAGGAGTCCGGGGCCTCGCTGGGGTCGCAGGCAGTCTCTGGCAAGGCCAAGTTGCAAGCCCACGTCTCTGCGGCCCCTCAGGCCACGGTTCTGCTCCCCTTGGAGCAGCAGAGCTGGGTGAAACCCACGCCGGGTCCTGGGGACAGAGAGCTGGATGACATGGGTGCTTGTGCTCAGGGCCCCAGCCTAGGGTGGGATGAGAGTCCTCAGTCCTCCAGGCACCAGCCTCTGCCTGCACTGGGCGCTGGGTGCGGTCCCTCCCCGACTTCTCTCTGACTCCACCCCAGCCCGCCTCCAGGCTCTCTGCTCTGCTTAAAGGCTTTCTGCCTTGAGGAGTCCATTCACAGGGAGACAGTAGACCCGGTGAGGTGATCTGTGTAGCTGTGAGCCATGCTTTTAAAATATTTTCACTGAAAAACGGGTGAATAGATCCCATTTAGCCGACGAGAAAACCGCAGCGTGCAGAGGGGAAGAGTTGACTCAGGAACGTGGCAGGCCAGTGCCCAGAGCCTGGGGCTCCTGGCTCAGACCCAGGAGCGTCCCCCAGCGGGGACACAGCCTCTGGGGCAAGCAGGAGATGCAGGAGGTTGTCGTCACAAAGCCTGGGGGGCAGAGAGAGCCTGGCACCAGCCACAGGATGCTCTGTCTCCTCTCTCCCATGTGCGTCCAGGCCCTGCCTCAGCCCTGTTCCCGGGGCGCTGGCCATTGCTGCGTGACCGCGATCCCCTAGTTTCAGGCCAGAAGGGTGCCACCCACAGCGGGGCACGCCTCTGAGACAACTGTGGGCCTGGAGTACCCACTAGCATTCCCTTTCACTCTCAGAAATGCCCCGGTTGGTAAACCCCACGGCCACCTCCCTCCTGAGTTTCTGGGGGTGATGTGCAGGGCAGATGTCTGAACCCCATCATTATTATTCCTCCTCCTCCCTCTGAGCAAAACACTCTCCGGCTCCCTGGCTCCCGGGAGAGGGTCACCCATGCCCAGGGTGTTCCACGTCCCTGGAGGCGAGAGGCCCACTGCTCAGGAGGAAAGGGAGGCCTCCCCCTCCGGCTCCTGCTGCCTCTGCCGTCCCCTGTGACCAGAACTCTGCCGATGGCCCCATGAAGGACACACCGTTCTGTGAAAACTCCCTGCCGGGCTCCCAGTTCTCAGCCATGACCCCACGAGCCGATTGCCGTGTTCCCTGTGAACCCGGAGCTCTGGCTGCACTAACCTTCCTGGGAGTTCCTCCACATGGTGTATCGGCCCGTCTGCCCCGCCACCTCCCCTTGTCCATGTCCAGACCCTCCACTTCTTAAGTCTGCACTCCAGGAATGCTCCCCGGGTACCTTCCTGGTCAGCCCCCCTCCGCATCCCCGGGAGGAGTACACCCTTCCTTAGAAAGACAGGTCCAGCCACGCGGCAGGTTGGCTGACAGCGGCTGCCTTGCAGGTGAAATCGGCCTGTGGTCCTTGGTGGTCCTGGCCATCGAGCGGTACATAGTGGTGTGCAAGCCCATGAGCAACTTCCGCTTCGGGGAGAACCACGCCATCATGGGTGTCGCCTTCACCTGGGTCATGGCTCTGGCCTGCGCCGCGCCCCCCTCGTCGGCTGGTCCAGGTAATGGCCCTGAGCAGGAGGGGAGGAGGGTCTCCCGGGCGCTTCCTAGGGTCCTCCGGCCGGTGGGGGGTGCTGCCTGGTTTCAGGCCCCCCGAGCCGGCAGCTGTCATAGGGTTGAGGTTTAGGGCAGGGAAGAGAGTGTCAGCCCCTAACGTCACTATGGGGCTGCTCCCCGTGTCAAGGAGACTCCAAGACACCCCAACCCTTCACCTTGGCTGTGCCCCTAATCCCCAACTAAGCCAGGCCAGATTCCAATCCTCTTTGGTCCAGTGCCCTGGGAACGGCTCCTCTGACCTCAGGCCCCCGCAGAGGCAGAGCCTCCCTCATGCAGGTGTTGCGGTGTGGCCCTGGGAACCAGTCCTGGCAAAACTCTCAGCTGATATCCCCCAACAAGCTGAGATGAGAGGGCGGTGGGGTGGAACGTGGTTTGGGAAATTGGCCTCTGTGGGTTCCCAGAGGCTTTGTGCCCTTCTGCTTCCAGGAAACTGCCATCTCTCTCCCCTTTCCTCCTCTCTCAGTCTTCCTGGGGCCAGTGTTTTCCCTCCTGAGCAATTTAGCAAGGGGCAAAAACCCCGCCCCTCCTTCCCTATCTTCTCCAGTCTGGCCTAGTTACATCCTCATAGATGCGGCTAATGGACACTGGGTTTCCTGAGGTTGGTTCAGTGTCACCGTCCTCTAAAATCACACGCCCTAACCACACGTCCCAGGGCCTCTTATTTCCAGAAACTGCAAAAATCCCTTAATTACCCTGAGTGGCCTAGAAAGACCTGGGTGCCTCCAATACAGACATTGGGAGCTTTTCCCTTCTCCCCACCTACCTCATGGTCCAAGGCCTGGCCTCCGCCCACTTGGGAGTGGCAGGCTGTGTGAAGAAGCGCCAGGCAGGGAAGCAGGGGCCAGAGTAGGGGCGCTGGGAGTGAGAGACTGGGAGAGACCAGGGTCCCAGAACAAGGCAACAACAGTTTCCACACATCTGAATCCCTTATCTCAGGAGATGTGAGCCTCACAGCCAAGGAAAGGTTTATTATCCCCCTTTTACAGAGGGGAAGTGAGGCCCAGAGTGAGAGCAGCCCCGCGCAGGCGCTGGCAGGGGACTCTGGTCAGTGGAGCCTGTTCCCCGGTCCTTCACGTGCGGGTCTGCCTCTGCCCCTCCTGCCCTGGCCCCTCCCCCGGTCCGCAGGTACATCCCAGAAGGCATGCAGTGCTCGTGTGGGATTGACTACTACACGCCCCACGAGGAGACCAACAACGAGTCGTTCGTCATCTACATGTTCGTGGTCCACTTCACCATCCCCCTGATCGTCATATTCTTCTGCTACGGGCAGCTGGTGTTCACCGTCAAGGAGGTAGGGTCCTTGGGGGACCAGTGCTGTGGGGCTGGGGACAAGAGTGCTGATGAAGCTGAGCGCGGCCCCCAGCCCAGGGGAGCCTCAAGTCTGGACACTGGGCCCTGTGTCCCCGCAGGCAGCTGCCCAGCAGCAGGAGTCGGCCACCACTCAGAAGGCCGAGAAGGAGGTCACCCGCATGGTGATCATCATGGTCATTGCTTTCCTGATCTGCTGGCTGCCCTACGCTGGGGTGGCGTTCTACATCTTCACCCATCAGGGCTCTGACTTTGGCCCCATCTTCATGACCATCCCGGCTTTCTTTGCCAAGACTGCCTCCGTCTACAACCCCGTCATCTACATCATGATGAACAAGCAGGTGCCTGCTGGTGGGGTGGGAAGGGGCCAGGTCCCCCCGCAGGTGACAGGTAGAGAAGCCGCAGTCTTAACTGGGCCGTCTTTCCACCTGCAAAATGGGCAGGGGGAGTTGGTTTTCCCTGGGGTAGTCATGAGTCATCTGGGAGAAATGCAGATTCCTGGATCAACCCCCAGACCTTCTGATTAGAAGCTCAGGGTGGGCCCAGGAACATGCATTCCTAACAAGCCCTCTGATACTAGCTCAGGAACGAGAAATGCCAGTCTGGATGGTTCTGGAGGCTGGCTTTAACAGTCCAGATGGTCAAAGTCCCGGGCCTGGGAACAGGTGCCAGTCTCCACAAACTGGACAAGATGCCAAAAAGTCTCGTTCTGAGGCATGAATGGATGACGCGGTCCTTTTAACATAGACCAGTGATTCCTATGCAGGTTCTTTGGTCTAGTGGGGAAAACCTGGAGTCAGACAGATTGGGTTCAAATCCCAGCTCTGCTAGGTTTCAGCTGTGTGGCCTTGGGCAAGTCACTTCTCTTTTCTGGGCTTCAGTTTCTTCATCCACGGAAAGGATGAAATCCTAAACTCTTGGGTTCAATGGGACAATTTCCACATGGCCCTTGGCACACTGAGGGCATCACGGAACGTCACCAGTGACAAAGCCCCTTTGGGTTTGGTCCCAGCACCTCTGGGTGGGGTTGGGGAGGCTTAGTAAGTTCCTCCAGGGAGCCTTCTGACCGGGGAGTGGAGGCTGGGAGGGCTAGAGGCAGAAGAGGGAGGCGGCACACCGCGCTGATGATGCCATTTCCCACCCAGACACCCCTCACCCTAACCCTACCTCTTCCTTCCAGTTCCGGAACTGCATGGTCACCACCCTCTGCTGTGGTAAGAACCTGCTGGGTGATGACGAGGCCTCCACCACCGTCTCCAAGACAGAGACCAGCCAGGTGGCGCCTGCCTAAGCCCCTCCAGGGACTCCGTGGCCAGCTGCCGGAGTCCCCCAGCCCCCACCCCACCCCAGCCTCAGCAGCTCCATCAGGAGCCGCGCCTGTCGGAACCAGCTCTCACAGGCTCCCTGAGTGTAAACACAAAAACCAACCAACCAAATGCAAAAGAATCAATGAGAGAAACAGGAGGCGCCTCACGTGGCAGGGGCAGCCCGATCTGGAGTCCTGATTTCCCGGGGGCCCGCTGTAGCTCAACTCCCCCCAGCTCATCTCTCAGCTACACAAGAGCTCTTGCTCTGGAAAAGTGTCCCAGCTTAGGGATAAGTGAGTAGCACACGATGGGGCACGCCGTAGGTGCTTATTAATAAATGCTAGGTGGAGGAAGGACGGAATGAATGGAGACATGAATGGAGAGATGAACGGGTCGGGAGGGCATAGTCATCCTCTTACAACATGTTAGCAGCGCAGCTCGCCCTTGGCTGATGACCTTGAGCAGTTGTTTTGTCCTTGGGCCTCACTTTCTTCCCCCATACAATGGGAATTCCAAATCTCTCCTCACATGGCTGCTGGGAAGATCAAATGAGATTGTGTGTGTGTGTGTGTGTGTGTGTGTGGCACGTGTGCACACTTGCGTGTGTGAGCTCTTTGTAAATAGTAAGGAGCTGGACAGACTGTAGTTAACATTATGAATAATATCAATTAATATAAGTAATTCATTCCTATGATCATCTCCTCTTGATAGCGACCATTTTGAGACTGGGCAAGGCCCTAAGCATCCAGCCTCGTCAGGCTTATAAACATTAGACAGACGGCAAGGCCAAACCAGTGCTGGGTGGTGGGCCACAGGCAAGGACAGTCAAGGAAATGCAGAGTGCAGTCATCAGGCCTGAGAAGAAAACAAAAACAAAACAACATCGGAGGACCAGAGTCTGGGGCCAGTGCAGAGCCTCCATGAAGCGGGCCACTCCTTTCCAATGCAACCCAGAGAGAGACAGGTCTTGCTCTCGGCATCTGAAAAACCACTAGCTCTCCTGCCCAGCACCCAGGCTGCAGCATCTCTGGGCCCATATGGAGCTTCTAGAAGTTATGTTTACCTGCCCACATTTAACGAAGAGCTGGGTCCCCAATATCATCTTTGTCTCAAAAAGAGCTTAAAAAACAAAAGCGTGGGAAATCCGGCTGGACCCACCTTCCCCCAGGGAAGTTCACAGATCACAATTTAGCTCCCTTGCTGGGGAAGCCTTCAGCGGCTCCAGTCCATTCTCCACTTCGGAGAGTCCTTGCTGCTGCAAGGCTGGCTGGGACTCCAGGACATCAGAATCCTCATAAATGCCCCTCCTCCACTACATAACCAAAGCGGGAAGCTCTACCTCTCCCCAGCTCTGCCTGGAGACGAAGGCAAATTGGGGTATTAAAAGCTCAGCTCCTATCCTTGGTGTTTGTGGTGGTGGTTTTTGTCAGTCTCAAGCTCTTTATTTACAGGATGGATGGAAACGGGGCAGTGTTCATCTGATCCTTGACCCTGGGGTTTCTGGGTTTGAGCAACCATCAGTGTCCCCTGGGAGTACTTTAGGCTGTGGGGAGCAGGCCCAGGAATGGGAAAAGCTCCAACCTCGGAGTCACAGAGATCCAGGTGGCCCGTGAAACTGCAAGCAAATTCTGTCACCTCTTGGAAGCCTCCTTATCTGCAAAAGGGGATCTTAAAACTGACCTTAATGAGATTTCAGTCTTTATGCAGCCAACGTGCTTCCTGGGCTCAGCAGATAATGAGAGGCTTTTTGCGTTACTGGAGCCTTGGCTCCGGGCTGGCCCTACCAGGGACCTCATCTGAAGGGGGAATGGGATGAAGGTGTAGCTCCCACATGACCATCCTCCTCCAAGGCGGGAAAAGGCAGCAGGAGTCTGAGAAGGGAGATCCTTCGTGCCATGAAGGGGCTGGGGCAGGTAGTAGCTGGGATCTCTGTCGTTGCCCCTCTCTACTCTGTCTCCCTAGGTGGGTGATGTCAGTCAGGATTCCTTTATCTGCAGGAGGCAGGAAATCATACTCAACAGCACTGAAGCAAAAGGAAGACACAATTGGCTCCCATAGGAAAGCTCAGGGCTTCAGGCATGCCTGGCTGCAGGTGCTCAGATGAGGTCACCTGGCTTTGAGGGGGCTGTACTGGGTCTTCCTTGCTGTGCGCTGGCTTTCTCTACCTGGAGTGAGCGGGGGCCACCCCTTCCCTCTGGCGCTAGGGCTCCTCATCATGGTGGCTTTTCTCGTTGCTGAGATCGGGCTCCAGGGCACTCGCACTTCAGTGAGTAGCTGTGGCTCATCCACTCAGCTGCTCTGGAGCCTAGGCCAGAGATGGACCTGCGTCTCCTGCACCGGCAGGGGGGACTCAACCCCTGGGCCGCCAGGGAAGTCCATGTGATCTGGCTTCTAGGTCTCCCTTTGGCTGCACTTTCCTCTGTGCTGCCTTTCAGTTCAGTTCAGTTCAGTCACTCAGTCATGTCCGACTCTTTGCGACCCCATGAACCCCAGCACGCCAGGCCTCCCTGTCCATCACCAACTCCCAGAGTTCATTCAGACTCACATCCATCAAGTGGGTGATGCCATCCAGCCATCTCATCCTCTGTCATCCCCTTCTGCTCCTGCCCCCAATCCCTCCCAGCATCAGAGTCTTCTCCAATGAGTCAACTCTTCGCATGAGGTGGCCAAAGTACTGGAGTTTCAGCTTTAGCATCATTCCTTCCAAAGAAATCCCAGGGCTGATCTCCTTCAGAATGGACTGGTTGGATCTCCTTGCAGTCCAAGGGACTCTCAAGAGTCTTCTCCAACACCACAGTTCAAAAGCATCAATTCTTGGGCGCTTAGCTTTCTTCACAGTCCAACTCTCACATCCATACATGACCACAGGAAAAACCATAGCCTTGACTAGACGGACCTTTATTGACAAAGTAATGCCTTTATGCCAGGTTAACTGTTCCAAAGATGTAAGCATAAAAATCACCAGTAATTCCAAGCTCAGCAAACCCTGCAGAAATGGGGCTTCTCTTGTCTATCTGTTAGTCGTTTCCAGGTAGGGCTCTTATTGGCCAGGCCTGGGTCACCTGATATCTCCTAAGCCAATCACCAGGCTGGGATGGGCATTCATCTTCTGATTGGCCTGGCCCCTGGTCACCTGGTTGCATTTGCCGCTCAAGGTAGCGTTGAAAGTGAAAGTCGCTCAGTCGCATAGGAGTCCTGGCGACCCCACGGAATGACCATACAGTTCATTGACTTCTCCAGGCCACTCTGGAGTGGGTAGGGTAGCCTTTCCCTTCTCCAGTGAATCTTCCCAACCCAGGGGCCGAACCCAGGTCTCCCGCACTGCAGGCGGATTCTTTACCAGCTGAGCCACGAGGGAAGCCCGGTAGTGTTAGCCCTACGTTAACCGAATGGTCTGAGGGTGGGGATAGGAAGGAGCCGAAAGAAAACTTCAGGAGGTGGTTACCAGAAGGAGGAGGGCCACAGGCAAGGGGCCTGGAACCAACAGCGATCCAGAGGAGGTGCGCTTCGTGTCGGTGATACCCGGCTAGTTCGCCCTCCATCCACAGCGGTGACGAGAGATTCCCACGGCCGGCGGGTGTGCATCCCACCCTCTGTTTCAGATACTCTGTGGGACCAGGCACAGTAGTGGTAGGCACAGTGGCATTGCAGCTCGTCTGCCTTGTGGTCAGCCCTGTCCCCTCCCTCCCACAGCCCACTATTGTGAGGATTCATCAGCCTCACATCCAGTGGAAAAAAATTTCCCCTAAAACCAGAACATTCTCTGACTTTTTCCTGGTAGAGAGTAAACCCTACTTAAATTCCTCAATTTGCAGTTGATTTGACTGCCATTGGTGGGGAACCCGCCGTATATAAAGGCGGACAACTGCTGACTGAGTCTGGGGAGAGGGTGTTACCCACCTCATCTCCAGGCTCCAGGCACCCAGTGTCCCTAGGCCAGGACGCCCTGGGGACTCAGAGATGGACTGGAAGGAGCAAGTCTCTGGGCTGTGACCTGGCCAGGGACAAGGCTACAGAGCTCTCTCAGCCCCTGATTTTTGCCTCTGGAAGGAAAGTGCAAAGAGTTTAGAACTGTAATCTGCAGAACTGTTAAGTTCACACATAGAAGGACCCCAGTCAGTGTCCCAAGATGGCAAAAAATTTTTTTTTGGCGAAACTTAAATTTCGTACAGCTCTCAGTAAAAACATCTCATGAGTACCCGAAGCAGCCCGTCCTCTCTCCAGCAGCCTGATCTTCACAATTACCATTTCCCTGTGAAAAGGCAATCCTCTAGAAGAATTTTTAGATCATGCAGCACATTTTAGAACTTCTTCCGTCCAAACGCAAAACTCTATCCTGGCACAGACCTGGAGCAGGGTTTCAGATGAAGCTCGTGGGAATGTTTGTATCCCTGAGTCTTTCTCAGTTCTTGGAAACATGATCAAAATTGCTGCCCCCGTTGGCACCAGCTTCCACACGCCTCTTTGCTTCATCTCGGCTCCTGCTCTAGATGGTTCCCGCAGATGGTTTCAGGCCTCCCTCCACTCGGCTAAGCGCCGCTCTAGCACTGGGACTGCTACAGCAGTGGGTGCTGAGCACCTACTGTGTGCCAGGTGTTGTGCTGGGCACAAGTGACACCACCAGGAACAAGACAGGCATAGGCCTGCCCCCTGCCCCTGCCTCCCAGAGCTCAAGGAGACAGGTAAGGCAGTGTTTTAACCCTGGGTGCTGGAGGCTGCCGGCAACCCAAGGAGGGACCCCTCACATCCTAGGGTGTCGTGGAGGGCTTTTCCGAGGACGTGATGTCTACACTGAGGCCAAAAGGATGAGCGAGAAACAGTTCAGATAAGGCTCTTGTTGTTCTGTTTTTGTTTAGTTGCTAAGTCGAGTCTGACTCTCTTGTGACCCAAAAACTATAGAGCCCATCAGGCTGCTCCATGCATGGGATTCTCCAGGCAAGAATACTGGAGTGGGTTGCCATTTCCCTCTCCAGGGGATCTTCCCATCCAAAGGATGGAATCTGTGTCTCCTGCATTGGCAGGTGGGTTCTTTACTACTGAGCCACCAGGGAAGTCCCCTGGAGAAGGTAGATATAGATAAAAGAGGGCCTTGTAGGAAGAGTGTATCAGCTGCACTGACAACAACCTCCAAATCTCATGCTTCAAACAACACACCGTGTACTGTTACTTGTGACTCTGTGGGTCAGCCAGGTGACCCAGACCAAGCTTGGTTGACCTCTGCTGGGTGGTCAATTGGAGGGCTGGCCCAGCGTGGGCTGGTAACAGGGGAGACTGGGTGACGGGCCTCTCCACATCCAGCAGGCTTGCTCACCGGGGGCTGGGACCAGACGTCCCTTCCCTCATCCTGGGTTGGTCACAGCAAGTCCCAAGGTGAGTTCAGATTCCAGGTGTGAGGGAGGAGCTGCAGACTTACACTGCGAATGGGCATGGATGTGGGCAGGGGTGGAAAATTGTCTCTATTTTTACATCAGTCTAACACACACACAGGAAATCAAAGTGGAATGCCCGACTCTCAACACCTAACCGGTTCCAAGAACCTCAGTGTGGTTGGACTCTGGGGTTTCGAGGGGGAAGGACGCTTCATAAGCCAGACTGGAGAGGTTAGTGGAGAGGCCCTCATGGCAGTGGGGAGCCATGCAGGGTGCTAGGCAGGCAGTGGTATCTAGTTTCACTTTAGAACACCTTGCCTGCCTCAATCCAGACCTCTGGTAATGGAGAGTCCCCTGGAAAAATCCCAAGAGTAAAATCACAGACAGAAAGATGCAAGTCTGTCCTAGACCTGCCCCCTTTAAAATCCTACACTCTCCTCAGAGGTAACCACCGCTGTTACCTTGATATAAATCCTTTCAGAACTTCTGCTGGGACTTCAGTCACACTCACACACTCACTCACACACACACACAAAGTTCTGCCTTCTCAGAAGTGGGGAACATATTCCACAGATCCTTTCTGTTTCGTCCATTTTCATTGCTGTGTAATATTCCACCGTGTGAATAGATCACAGTTTATTTGTCCAGTCTGCCCTTGGTGGGCATTTAGGTTGTTTGCATTTTGGCCAAGATTGCACTGAGCACGCTTACGTACCACAGTGTAAGAAAGGAAGAGCGCCAAGTCGTGTCTGACTCTTGTGATCCTGTGAACTGTAAACTGCCCGGCTCCTCTGTTCATGGGATTCTCCAGGCAAGAAGACTGGAACGGGTTGCCATTTCCTTCTCCAGGGGATCTTCCAGACCCAAGAATTGAACCCAGGCCTCCCGCATTGCAGGCAGATGCTTTACTGACTGAACTACTGGGGAAGCACCATCAGTGTAAGAATTTGTCTCAAATTTATACCCAGAGTGACATGGGTAGATGTGGCCTGAATCCGTCTTAGTCGTGATAGATGTCACTCAGTTGCCTTTCTGTGTTGCTTCCCAGCAGCTATGTATTTCTTCACATCCTGGATGCTCAATTTCGATGGACATTAAAAAATCTGTCATTCTGGGGACGTCCCTGGTGGTCCAGTTGTTAAGACTGCACGCTTCCAGTCCAGGGGGTGTGGGATCAACCCCTGTTTGGGAAACTAAGATCCCACTTGCCACATGGCATGGCCAAAAAAAAAAAAAACCCCGTCATCCTACTGCATGTGAAATACCACCTCGTCCTTGTTTTAATCCATCTCGTCATTTTATTTATTTTTATTATTATTTGTTATTATTATTCATTTATTTTTGGCCACACCACATGGCATGTGGGATCCTAGTTCCCCGACCAGGGATTGAACCTTCAGCCCCCAAAGTGGAAGCACAAAGTCTTAATCCCTGTACTTCAGGGAAGTCTGCACCTCGTCATTTTAAATGGCTGCAGAGTATTCTACAGTAAGAGAGTAATTCTGCCAGGCCCTGAGTGATTCATTTGGAAGTTGTTTTTTTTTTTTTTTTTTTCCAGATAACACAGTAATTATTTCTTTTCCAACAAATGCGCTCCTAGGAGAGGTGGAGTTGCTGGGCTCCAGGGAATACCTTTCCATAGTAGGCTGCACCCAATTTACACCCTGGCAGAGACAGCGAGGGCCTGGCTCCTGCATCCTTGCCAACACTTTGTCTTCAGTTTTTATCAGTTTGACGAGAAAAGGAGTAGCTCATCGTTGTTTCAATTTAAATTTTCCTGAGTGCCAAAGACGTCGAGGCTGTTTTCCTGTGTTTGTTTGCCTTTCTGGTGAATTCGTGTTCTTTGTCGGTTTTCCCAGTGGATGTTGTCCTTATTTATAGAGACTTTGCTGAGTAATTTAAACATCACTCTGTCCTCCCTTAGAAACTCTTTCTTACAACACAGAAGGAGGTCACGACAGGCTGACCTGGGGGTGTCTGCTCTAGGTGAACCCACTGGCCAGCCTCTACCTGCTGCTTCCTGAGACAGTGGAGGCCAGCTGAGGCCTGTGCACAGGGGTGGGCACTGGGGTGGGGGAGGGGAGGTGGGGTGGGGAGGGCCCTCACCTCCCAGCTACCTCCACTGGCCCAGGCGTGCCAGTTCCCTGTCTGCACCCCCAGGCTTTGCTGCGCGGAGGCACAGAGCGGACCAAGCATCTGAGCCCTCTTCCTTTCACGGTGGGGGCTGAGACCCAGAGAAGTCAGGCACACGGGCAAGGCCACACAGGAGCACGTGGCCGAGGCTGAGGCCCCCTCCCAGCCTCCTGCCCAATCAGCAGCTCCGCGCCTCCCGCCCAATCAGGGGCTGATTGGGGGGTATGTAAGGTGAGCAGGCGGGCTGGGGGCCTCACGCCAGGCAAGGGGGCAGCCCGTACCTTTCTGCCTGCGAAATGGCTCCCGGGAGCGTCGCTTCCAGTGACACCTCTTCCTCTACCTCCTCTACCTCCTCGGCCTCCATGGCCTCCGCAGAGGGGTCGTCCAGGCCGTCAGGGTCTGAAAAGCCAGGTGAGCTCATGGAGCGGCCCCCTCTGTCTGGGAGAGAGCCTGTTCCCCGGGGGTCCTGAACGCTTCCTTCCTGCCCCCACCTCCCTCAGGCTGGCCCCAGACACCGCACACCCCCAACCCCTCAAGGGGCAGAAGAACTGATGCCAGAGCTGGGGGGTGGGCAGGGAGGAGAGAGCAGGGGCCTCCCCAGCTGGAGCCCATTTGCTCGGGGTGAGGGGCTCTGCCCAGCTGGAGCTAACTGAAGGGCTCGAGCAATAGGTGGGCAAGCGCTTGAGGTGCGACGGGGCTTTGGCTGTAGGGCCACGTCCCAGCTTTCAACCAGCATACAGCGCCTCCGGATTCTCTGGGTATGGGGTCCCCTGAGTCACACAGACCCGCTTCACCCCCTCCAGGAGCTCCCAGGCTGGGAGGTAAGCTGCCTCCTGATAGATGCCACCTCCTGATAGATGCCCATTTGATAATGCTGGTACGTGTTTAAATGACTGGGAGCCAGAGGGCTGTCAGAGCCCAGAGGAGTCGCCTAACCCGCTCTAGGTGGTCAGGGTAGGCTTCCCAGAGGAGGCAACTCCTGAAGGAGGGTGGGACAGGGGACGTGTTCAGAGTATTTGCGAAGACGTCTTTGGAGACAGAATGGGTCCAAGTGCCTGGGAAGCACAGGGCAGAGCAGCTCAGTGCTGTTTGGGCCTTAAAGGGTGAGTGACAGCGGCTTGGATGGTCACGGCCGACTAGGCCGAGGGGACAGCCTGGCTGGGGCCAGGGCCTGGAGGGGAGCGTGCTGGTGGAGGGCTCGGTTTTGGAGGCGGGTGCTGTGCATCTTCCCTCCAGCTGGGGCAGAGTTGGGAGAACAGCAGTGATGGGGGCAAGGGCTGATCGGATGAGCCTCCCAGGTTGAGGTCAGGTGTGAAGGCAATGGCCGCTGAAGGATGTGAGATTCGAGATGCGTGTGGAGAGGGTGAGGAAGTCTGCGCCCTGGGGATGGCGGCTAAGAAGCTCGTGGGGAGCAGGAGTGACCTCAGGGTTTCGGTTCCTGGCCAGAGACTGAGGCCAGGCAGTGGCAGGGAGAGCGTCGAATCCTGGCCACCAGACCCCCAGGGACCAGTAGCCAATGATGAGGCCCTAGCTTGTCGCCTGTGTAGAAGTGAGTTTCCACATAGAGACCGACAGTAGTGAAGCAAGTCCAGTGGTTATTAGGAGGAAAAAGAGTACATGTGGATGTAGACACATGGGCGGGCTCAGGGAGGGTCGTGCCCCCGTGGTTTGAATCGCCTTTATGGGGCGTTTCTCCTGGGTTTCCCTGGGCCAGGCACCTTGCTTTGCCTGCTTGTGCGTCTGTATGTGGTACATCTCAGCCTCCTCCCACGTGTGTGTGTGCGCATCTCTGAGCTGAGATGGGGTCTGGCACAGAGGCCTATGGGTAGCTGACATTACTTGCCATGGGGTGACACCCACTCTCTTTTTGACCTCCAAGGAGCCTTTCTATGTCTGTGTTGTTGGGGAGGCCTCCTTAACTTCGACAACGAGGAATATGTGATCTTTTATCTGGGCAGGATCCAGCCTCCCCCATCACTGTGCTTTTATGGAGTTTCTGTCCATAGGGGAGAAACGGTTCAAGCCTGGGGTCTATCTGTTTCCTGCCTCTGGGGGAGGGAGTGCTCAGGACACACCCTGGGCACCTGTTTGGGTGTCTGGGTAGGTATGAGAGATGGGCACCACTGTTGGGGAGAGAAGACGAGGGGCAGGTTTGTAAGGACCCTGAGCTCTCCTTTTGGACACCCCAGTATACAGCAGGCATCGAGTAACTGCAGAATGAGGAGCTGAACAGTTTGGAGGGTGGGGGGAGGACAGAGACTGGGGGGTGGCTCCCTGGGACAGGGCGTGGTTTGGGGGAGACAGGGCAGCAGTTAGAGCTCTCACCCCAGGCCAGGCCCCTCTAGAAACCCTCTAACCCTGCAGCGGGAAGGGCTCAGACCACACTAGAGCTCCTGCTGTGGGGGAGACGGGGACTGGGAAGCCTGAGGCTCCAAGACTGAGACTCCAAGGTCCGACTGACCTCAGGTTCTGTGGACTAGCAGTCTCTGACCCCAGAATGAATATTCTCAGACACCGGACTCCTCCTGGCCGGGAAACAACAGAGGTTGAATTTGATCAAGTCTCTTTACAAATGCTGCTGAGGTCTAGAGTTTTTAGATGGTGTTTTGTCTTTTCTTTTCACTTTAAAATGTGGTGTATATATATATATATATATATATTTTAGCTACTTGATTCCTTTTCTTCAGTCTTTAGTTTTTGCCGATTGGTTGGAAGTTAGCATTTCTAATCACCGTGTTTAAATCAGGTTTCATATTTAAACCACTTTTATGTGGTTTGTGGTGACTGACAACCTCTCTCACCAGCTCCCTCCTCACCCCTGTATCCTACTCTCGTTTGCAACTTTTTAAATATGACATCTTGCTGAGATACCTCAGTAATTCACATAAGTGCACAATTCACTTATTTACAGTGTACAGTGGCTTTTAGCACATTCACAGTTGTCTATTTGTTTCCATAGTCAATTTTCATCTCCTCTAGACGAAAACCTATACCTGTTAGCAGTCACTCCCCATCACCACCCACCTCCCAGCCCCTGGCAACCGCTACTGTACTATCTAGCGCTGATTTTGCCCATTCCTGGCATTTCACATGAACTAAGCCACTCCAGTACTCTTGCCTGGAAAATCCCATGGATGGAGGAGCCTGGTGGGCTGCAGTCCATGGGGTCGCTAAGAGTCGGACACGACTGAGCGACTTCACTTTCACTTTTTCGCTTTCGTGCATTGGAGAAGGAAATGGCAACCCACTCCAGTTTTCTTGCCTGGAGAATCCCAGGGGCAGGAGAGCCTGGTGGGCTGACGTCTATGGGGTCACGTGGAGTCGGACACGACTGAAGTGACTTAGCAGCAGCAGCAGCAGCAAGTCATACAATTGGGCATCCCAGATGGTGCTACAGGTATAGAACCCGCCTGCCAATGTAGGAAACATGGGTTCAGTCCCTGGGTCGAGAAGATCCCCTGGAGGAGGGCATGGCAACCCACTCCAGTATCCTTGCCTGGAGAATCCCCATGGACAGAGGAGCCTGGCGGGCTACGGTCCATGGGGTCGCAGAGTCGAACATGAGGTGTGTGGCTCGTAGTCTATCCCTAGGGCTGTTGTGAGCCCCTGCGTGATTTTGGCTATAAAAGAGGGCCCGTTACAGCTCTGGGGAGACTTGGAAAGTCCAAAGCGAGGAATTACTTCTTTTTAAAAGGAACTTACAGATGTCCATAGCCTTTTCAGATCAGGTGGGGAAGGCTTTAACCCATCCTGTGAGAGTATCAGCCAACCCCAGACCATATTTATATTTTGATTGTGAAATCTAACTGCCATTCGTCCCCTGGATATGTCACTCGGCACTGAATTGGCCTGAGTAACAGAGTGGGGATTGGATGGGTCTGGGCATTGTTATGGGGCTTCCCTGGTGGCTCAGACAGTCAAGAATCTGCCTGTAATTGCAGGAAACCAGGTTTGGCCCCTGGGTTGGGAAGATCCCTTTCGCATTAATATGGGCACATAAGTCCCAGGCCAGTGTTGCTTGCTTTACTGTTCTTTTAAGCCCCTTCCCTGAAAAAGCCTTTTGCATCAAATCCCATAGTGTGTCCCTCCGTAGTGGATGGCATCATGTCAACTCTTAGTTTCCATTGTGGGTCCTCCAGGACTAGAAGCTTACCCTACTCTTCATACTAACCTGTGCTTCCTCTCTCTTAGCTCCGTTTCTCAGCATTTCTTGTTCCTGTGGGGAGTACTGGGGAAGACCCTGAAGGGGGACCAGTCACTAGGACCATAACTTAGGCTCTTGCACACAAGCTGTGTGTTTTGCAATTCAATCAGCTTGGGCTTCCCTGGTGGCACACATGGTAAAGAATCCATCTGCAATGCAGGAGACCTCGGTTCGATCCCTGAGTTGGGAAAATCCCCTGGAGAAGGAAATGGCAACCCACTCCAGTATTCTTGCCTGGAGAATCCCATGGACAGAGGAGCCTGGCAGGCTACAGTCCATGGGGTTGTGAAAGAGTCAGACAGGACTGAGCAACTGACACTTTCACTTTTTTTTTTTCCACTGGTTCACAGAAGATCCCTCCCTCTGATGGGCACTACTGTGGATTACTGCTCCTTGGATCACAAGCTCCATTGCTTCTAAAAGAGCCAGGATAAAATCCTTACATTTTGGGGGGGAGATTTGTCTCCCAGGGTGGGTCATATTCTGGGATTATGTCCCTGATTCACCTGCCTGATCAGTTTGGTGGTATGGATTGGTGGCCAGTAGGCCATCTGCCTGTTCCCTGGCCTTGCTCAGTATACACTCCTTTTCATCCGGGGTGGGCCAGAATAATCGTGATGGCCTGCCAGGTGAGACAGAATGACAACCTCCGCCTGATAAATTCAAACCTGCGAACCTCTCCTTACAGATTCACCATGAAAAATGACACGGGGGTCTGGACCTGAGGACCTAGAGGTGGGAATATTCCCAGAGAGGATTTTTGGACATAGAATGAGGTGAAAGTACTTATTCCTTGAGCTGAGTTGAAAACAAGGTTTCAAAAGTAAATGCAGATTAAAGACCCAGAAACTCACAAGATCTGTTGTCAGGAGCAGGGTTCTAGGACAACTTTGTTCTCTTCGGGGAGAGAGAAGCCAGATTCAGTCTTGCATCAGCCTACTCTTAATAAAATTCATCTTCCTGATTAAATTTAACCCAAGCTCAGGAAGTCCTGAGCACAAACAAACACTTTTCCCAGTGTTCCTTGTCCCAAACCTTCTGCAACTTTCTGGAGCCGTGTTATCCTGTCCCTTATTCTTTGCATTCAGAAATCACCAGCTGTAGGACAGAAGTCACCTTTTTCCTTTTAAGAAGATATATTTCCATTCCTCATACCTTCTTGTCTGCAAACACACATCCTCTCCTTAAGCCACCATGAACTGTCTTTTACGTTAGCAGCCCCTGATTGGAACATCCCATAACCTCTAGAAACGTGTGTCTTCCCAAAGCACAATTTCTGTCCTTAATGTTGTGCAAGACGTGTGTCCCATCAACCCAAACGTGTTTAGTTTCCCTCTCACAAGATGACACGAGCAGGAAAACGTGGACCTGTTTAGCAATGAATGTTCCAATATTTTGTGTTGTTTGAATGGACCTGAGTATTTAGTTTCTTTTCAAGGTGCCAAAGTTTGGAGGAACTGTTCTAGATGGAGGGCTTCCCTGGTGGCTCAGCGGTGACGAATCCACCTGCCAGTGCAGGAGACCCGGGTTCGATCCTCAGGTCGGAAAGATCCCCCGGAGAAGGAAATGGTAACCTACTCCAGTATTCTTGCCTGGGAAATCCCAAGGACAGAGGAGCCTGGGAGGATACAGTCCATGGGGTCGCAGAGAGGCGGACGTGACTGAGCGACTAAACAGCCTTCTAGATGGACATTTCCAGAGCATAACGATTCCTATAGCATTTACCAAAAAGCTCTTTTCGCAGTTATATTTGTGTAAAAGTTTAATCGTATCAGGTTATTCTCTTTGATGACGGATTTTATAACAGAAACAATGTGTACTTACTTTCAGTAACCCTGGGGACAGTAAAAGTGTCATGTTGATGACTCTAAAGACAGGTCTGTATTAATGAAACCCACAAGCCTAAGCCAGATAAGTTAATTTCTACAGAACCAGAGAGCTCATAGTTTTCCCACTGGAATTCAAAAAGGTCTCTTTTCTTCCTCAGTTTGGGATGGATCAGGTAATTCTTGGAGCCCAGGCAGAAGAATTACGTTGCAAAGGCAGAGGAGAGAGACGCAAGCCCCTCTCTTTTTCTCTTTTGTTCTTTAAAATCCCCCCAAATAACCCAAGGATGGAGTCTCAGGCAGTGTGGGCTGTGTTTGTATTTCGAGGCTTAAATTCTCCACCGTGACTAAAGCTTATAAAGACATGGATAAGACTTCAGGGTGAATGGGGTGGGAGCGTAGTGGTTGAGGATCAAGGGAGAGGTAAACGGAGGAGAGACAGAAAAAACCGAGAAAGAGGAAGAGACCGAGAAATTGCGATTTCAACCTGCCCCCTGCCAGGTGTCTGTTCAGACACCAACCTGTGCACCTCCAGGAAGGGCCAGTGAAGGAGGGGGCACCCTATCCACTGCCCACAGAGTGAGCAAGCCCGGAAACTAGCCGGGGGTCCGTCATCTTTGGGACTCTCAAGTGTGTGTACACAAGTGTGTGGAAATCTGCTTGGGCCCATTCCCAATAGGACTTCTCTTGGCGGCAGGGAAACAAAGGTGAGGATATTGGGGGTGATTGGACTTTGAGCCCCGGGCTGAGGTTTGAATGTCTATCACTCGAGATAAACCTCCCATCAGATGAGCCCTTGGTCAGGGGGAGCAGGTCTCACAAGCTCAGTGAAGCGATGTTGTACCTGCCTGATGTCCACTTTCTCAGAAGAATAAGACGAGGAGAGGACACAGGGGAGGGGAAAGCATTGCCCAGATGAGGGTCCCGAGACCCCTGGGGCCAGGAAGGCAGAAACGAGATTCAGGTGCGCGTGGGTCAGCCACGGGAAGGCTTCATTCCTTGGTCTTGGACGTGCCCAGATCCTCTCCTGGGAAGTGGGTAACTGTCCATAACTGTCCCAGATAGTATGCTGCCATCCATGGTTCTTGGCCTCCTAAAACGAGAAATCGATCAGAAATTCAGGCAACGATTTATTGCAGTTCCTGCTGCAGAAGGAGGAATGAAAACAAGTAACAGGTTCCCTCATTCGCTTGCTGAGGTGGGGGCATTTGGTTCCTCATATGGGGCGATGGTAGGGGTGTGTTCAGGGGTCAGGCCAAAGAATCACCTAGGTGGTCTGTCCGTCCCTTTAGAGGTGTGGAGTGCGGGGGTCGAGTTTTGGGGTTTTTTTTGTATCTTCTTGTCCATAATTTGCCTCCACTGCTTCTGTGGTGGCTCAGACAATAAAGAATCAGCCTTCAATGCAGGAGACCTGGGTTTAATCCCTGGGTCGGGAAGATCCCCTGGAGAAGGAAATGGTAACCCATTCCAGTATTCTTGTCTGGGAAATGCCACGGACAGAGGAGCCTGGCAGGCCACAGTCCATGGGTTGCAGAGAGGCGGACACGACTGAGCGACTGGGCACACACACCGTGCGTATAGTTGTTTGCGGTCCCTTGCAGTCTCTCTGCCCTGTTGCTGGAGAAGATGTTTATCTAGGTGCCGGCTCTGCAACAAGCAGCCCCAGGTCGCAGCCTGTCTCAGAGCTGTCACCCCAGGCCAGGCCCCTCCAGAAAGCCTCTCCCTCTGCAGCTGGGAGGGCTCGGACCTCCTTAGGGCCCCCTCCCCGCGGTTGGAGATGGGGGATGGGATGCAGTTGAGGCTCTGAGGTCCTGGCTGACCTGAGACTCCACTAATTTGCAGGCTCTGGTCCCGAAATGAATATTCTCAGACCCTGGGTTCTTCCTAGCTAGGAGGCAATAGAGGGTAAATTTGATAAGTTCTCTTTACAACTTTTGCTGACATCTAGGGTTTTCAGGTGGAGTTTTTTCCAACTTTATTTTGTAAAAATTCATATTTCAGTATAGTTGATTTACAGTGTATTAATTTCAGGTGTACAGTATACATATACCTATTCTTTAGATTCTTTTCCCATATAGGTGACTTCAGAGTAGAATTCCCTGTGCTATATACAGCAGGTCCTGATTAGTCATCTGTTTTATATATAATAGTGTGTATATGTCAGTCCCAATCTCCCAGTTGATCCCTTTCCTCTTTCTCCCCTGGTAACCAGAAGTTTGCTTTCCACATCTGTGACTCTATTTCTGTTTTATGAATAAGTTCATTTCTACCATTTTGTATATTCCACGTAAAACCCGTATCATATGCCGTATTTGTCTTTCTCTGACTTCACTCAGTATGATCAATCTCTAAGTCCATCCACATTGCTGCACATGTCGTTATTTTGTTCTTTTTAGGGCTGAGTAATAGTCCAATCCCAGGGACGGGGAAGCCTGTTGGGCTGCCAGACGTCTATGGGATCACACAGAGTCGGACACGACTGAAGTGACTTAGCATAGCATATATGTACCACATCTTTACCCACATCTCTGTTGATGGGTATTTTGATTGCTTTCATGTCTTGGCTATTGTAAATAGTACTGCAGTGAATAATGGGGTGCATGTATCTTTTTGAATTATGATTTTCTCTGAGTACATGCCCAGGAGTGGGATCGCTGTATCATCCAGTAATTCTATATTTAGTTTTTTAAGGAACCTTCATACTGTTCTCTCCCACAGTGACTGAACCCATCTACATTCCCACCAGCAGTATAGGAGGGTCTCCTTTACTCCACACCCTGGCCAGCATTTATTTTTTGTAGACTTTTTGATGATGGCCATCCTGACTGGTGTATGGTGATTGTTCTGACTTGCCTTTCTCTAATAATTAGTGATGTTCAGCATTTGTTCATGTGCTTTTGGCCATCTGTATGTCTTGTTTGGAGAAATGTCTATTTAGATCGTCTGCCCATTTTTTGATTGAGTTTTTAATATTGAGCTGGATGAGCTGTTTGTATATTTTAGAGATTATTCCCTTGTCAATTGCTTTGTTTGTAAATATTTTCTCACAGTTTGTGGCTTGCCTTTTCGTATAGCAGGTTTTTTTTTTTTGCTATGCAAAACTTTGAAGTTTAATTAGATCCCATTAGTTTATTTTTTTAAACTTTTTGTTGAAGTACAGTTGATTTACATTGTTCTGTTTCAGATGTACAGCAAAGTGAGTCAGTTATACATGAGCACACGTCGTTGTTGTTGGGCTGCTAAGTTGCGCCTGACTCTTTGTGACTCCATGGATTGTAGCCCACCAGACTGCTCTGCCCTTAAAATTTCCCAGGCAGGAATACTGGAGTTGCTATCCATGTCCTTCTCCAGGGGACCTCCCCAAACTAGGGATTGAACCTGTGTCTCCTCCTTGGCGGGTGAATCCTTCACCAGTGAGGCACCTGGGAAGCCCACGTACACGCGTGTCCACTCATTTTTAGGACCTTTTACCGTACAGGCCGGTACAGAGTACGGAGTGGAGCTCCCTGGGCTGTATAGCAAGTTATTATTAGTTATCTGTTGCAGAAATAGTAGCGTGTAGCGCTCAGTCCCAGCCTTCCAATTTATGCCCCGCCAGCTTATCCTGTGGTAACTGTTGTTTGTCTTCCACATCTGTGCCTCTTTTGTAAATAAGTTCATTTGTACTCTTTCTTTAGGTCCCACACACAAGCAATATCATATATTTGTCTTCTTGTGTCTGACGTACTTCATTCAGTGACACCCTCTGTGTCCATCCATGTTGCTTCAAATGGCCTTGCCTTCTTCCTTTTATATGACTGAGTAATATTCCGTTGTATAGATGTACCACTTCTTTTTTATCCATTCCTCTGTTGATGGGCGTTTAGGTTGCTCCCATGTCCTGGCTATTGTAAATCATGCTGCAGTGAAACGTTGGATTATGGTAGCTTTGTAGTAGTCTGAGGTCTGGGAGCTTAATTTCTCCAGCTCTGTTTTTCTTTCTCGAGATTGCTTTGGCTGTTTGGAGTCTTTTGTGTTTTCATAGAAGTTGGAAAATT
Organism: Tragelaphus eurycerus; assembly: GCA_935064755.1. Lineage (NCBI taxonomy): Eukaryota > Metazoa > Chordata > Mammalia > Artiodactyla > Bovidae > Tragelaphus > Tragelaphus eurycerus. The sequence continues at coordinate 74,481,047 of CAKXYN010000001.1, read as the reverse complement.
TTTTGTTCTAATTCTGTGAAAAGTGCCGTTGATAGTTTATTAGGGATTGCACTGAACCCGTAGATTGCTTTGGATGGTACAGTCATTTTCACGGTGTTGCTTCTTTCAGCCTAGGAACATGGTATATCTCTGCATTTGTGTCACCTTTGATTTCTTTCACCAGTATTTTATAGTTTTCTGAGTAGAGTTCTTTTACATCCTTAGGTAGGTTTATACATAGGTATTTTATTCTCTGTTGCGGCGGTAAATAGAATTGTCTCCATAATTTCTCTTTCTGATCTTTCATTGTTAGTATATAAGAATTCAACATGTATGTATGTTTTTTTGACTGTGCTGGACCTTTGTTGCTGCATGCAGACTGTCTGAGTTGTGGTGAGCGGGGGCACACTCTCTAGCTGTGGCATGTGGGCTTCTCATTCCGGTGTCTCCTCTTGTGGGGGCACTCGGGCTTCAGTAGTTGTGGCATGCGGGCTTTGTTGCCCCATGGCATATGGAACCTTCCCAGACCGGGGAACAAACCTGTGTCCCCGGCATGGGCAGGTGGATTCTCAACCGCTGGGCCACCAGGGAAGTCCTGCAAGAGATTTCTATGTATTCATTTTGTATTCTGCAACGGTGCTGATTCCATTGATGAGCTCTCTTCGTGGCATCTTTAGAATACTCCATGTAATAATATCATGTCTGCAAACACTGACAGCATTACTTTTCCAATTTGGATTCCTTTTATCTCTTTTTCTTCTCTGATTGCCATGGCTAGGGCTTTCAAAGCACTGTTGCATAATAGTGGTGAGAGTGAACTTTCTTTGTCTTGTTCCTGATTTTAGAGGAAATGCTTTCAGTTTTTCACCATCAAGAATGAGGGTTGCTGTGGGTTTGTCATGTGTGGCCTTTATTATGTTGAGGTAGGCTCCCTCTATGCCTACTTTCCGAAGAGTTTTTATCATAAATGGGTATTTTGAATTTTGCCAAGCATTTTTTGCATCTATTGAGATGATCATATGGTTTTTATTCTTCAGTTTATTAATGTGATATATCACACTGGTTGATGTGTGGAATACTGACGAATTCTTGCATCGTTGGGATAAATCCCTCTTGATCCTGGGGTATGATCCTTTAATGTGTTGTTGGATTCAGTTTGCTAGTGTTTGTTGAGGACTTTTGTATCTATGTTCATCAGAGATACTGACCTGTAATTTTCTTTTTTTGTAGTATTTGCCTAGTTTTGGAATCAGGGTGATGGTGGCCTCATAGAATGAGTTAGTAGGTGCTTCTTCCTCTCCAATTTTTTTGGAAAGAGTTTCAGAAGGGTAGGTGTTAACTTTTCTCTAAGTGTGTGATAGAGTTTGCCTATGAAGCCATCTGGTCCTTGACTTTTGATTATTGGAAGATTTTTAATTACAGTTTTAATTTCAGTACTCATGATTGGTCTGTTTATATCTTCTATTTCTTTCTGGTTCAGTCTTGGAAGGTTGTACCTTTCTAAGGATTTGTGCGTTTCTTCCAGGTTGTCCAACGTATTGGCATATAGTTACTTGTGAAAGTGAAAGTCGCTCAGTCGTGTCCAGCTCTTTATGACCCCATGGACTATATATACAGTCCATGGAATTCTCCAGGCCAGAATATGGGAGTGAGTAGCTGTCCCTTCTCCAGTGGATCTTCCCAACCCAGGGACTGAACCTAGGTCTCCTGCATTGCAGGTGGATTCTTTACCAGCAGAGCACCAGGGAAGCCCATAGTTACTTGTAGTAATGTCTTTTGAGCGTTTGTATTTCTGTGCTGTCAGTTGTAATTTCTTACTTTTCATTTCTAATGTTGTTCATTTGAACACTTTTCCTTTTTTCCTGATGAGTCTAGCTAAGAAGGAAATGGCAACCCACTCCAGTGTTCTTGTTTGGAGAATCCCAGGGACGGGGGAGCCTGGTGGGCTGCCGTCTATGGGGTTGCACAGAGTCGAACACGACTAAAGTGACTTAGCAGCAGCAAAGGTTTACCAGTTTATCTTTTCAAAGAACCAGCTTTTAGTTTTGTTGATTTTTAATATTGGTTTTCTTTGTTTCTATTTCATTTATTGCCACTCTGATTTTTATGATGTCTCTCCTACTAACTTTGGGTTTTTATTTGTTCTTTCTCCAGTTGCTTTAGGTGTAAGGTTAAGTTCTTTGAGATGTCTCTTGTTTCCTGAGATAAAATTCTAGTGCTATAAATTCTCTCAGAGCTGCTTTTGCATTAGAATACTTATGTTTTCATTGTGATTTGTCTCTCGGTATTTTTTTATTTCCTCCTTTGATTTCTTCAGTGATTGATTGGTTAGTTGGTAACATGTTTCACCTTCCTGTGTTTGTTTGTTTTTCCCTGTAATATATTTCTAATCTCATAAGGTTGTGGTCAGAAAAGATACTTGATATGATTTCAATTTTTAAAAATGTACCGAGGCTTGATTTGTGACCCAAGATGTGATCTGTCCTGGAAAGTGTTCCCTGTTGGTGTGAGGACCAAGTGTACTCTGCTGCTTTGGGATGGAATGCCCTAAAATATGGATTGAATCTGCCTGGTTTGTTGTGTCATTTAAGGCTTATGTTTGCTTGTTTTTTGCCCAAATGTTCTCTCCGTTGGTGGCAGTGGGGTGTTAAAGGCCCCCACTGTTACTGTGTTATTGTTGATTTCCCCTTCTATGGACATTACCATTGCCTTATGTATTGAGGTACTTCCGTGCTGGGTACGTACATATTTACGATTGTTCTATCTTCTTGGATGAATCCCTTGATCATTATGTAGTGTCCTTCCTTGTCTCTGGTAGCAATTCTTTAAGATGTGTTTTCACTGATATGAGTATTGCTACCCCAGCTTTCTTTCTTTCTTTTTAAATTGGGGTATAGTTGTTTCGGAGAGAAGGCAATGACACCGCACTCCAGTACTCTTGCCTGGAAAATCCCATGGACGGAGGAGCCTGGTAGGCTGCAGTCCATGGGGTCGCTAAGAGTCGGACACGACTGAGCGACTTCATTTTCACTTTTCACTTTCATGCACTGGAGAAGGAAATGGCAACCCACTCCGGTGTTCTTGCCTGGAGAATCCCAGGGACGGGGGAGCCTGGTGGGCTGCCGTCTCTGGGGTCGCGCAGAGTCGGACACGACTGACGCAACTTAGCAGCAGCAGCAGCAACAGAGTTGTTTAGCAGTGTTGTTAGGTTCTGCTGTACAACGAAACGATCAGGTGTGTGCACGACACCTCTGCCCCCCACCCGTCTGGGTGACTGCAGAGCGCTGAGCTGAGCAGCCTGTGCTGCACAGCAGCGTCCTCCTAGGCATCTGTTTCACACAGAGCAGTGTACATGTGTCAATCCCGGCCTCCCGGTTCACCCCGCTCCCCTCCCCACCCCCACAAACACATGCCCATTCTCTGCATCTGTGTCTGCTGCTGCCCATCAGACAGGTTCATCTAGACTGCGTTTCTAGATTCCACGTAGATGCATTAATATACAATGCTTGTTTTTCTCTACCTTACTTCACTCTGTCTGATGGTCTCTGGTTCCATCCACAAATAACCCAATTTCATTCCTTTTTATGGCTGAGTAATATTCCTCTGTGTACACACACACAGATCTTCATCCATTCTTCTGACGATGGACATCTAGGTTCTGTTCATGTGCTGGCTATTGTAAATTATGCTGCAGTGAACACTGGGGTGCATGTGTCTTTGTGAATTATGTTTTTTTCACCGTATATGCCAAGTAGTGAGATTGCTGGGCCACACAGTAGTTCCATCTTCAGTTTTTTAAGGAACCTCCTTACTGTTCTTTATAGTGGCTGTATCAATTTACGTTCCCACCAGCAGTGCAAGAGGGTTCCCTTTTCTCCACACCCCCACCAGCATTTATCACTGTTCATAGATTTTGTGATGATGGCCATTCTGACTGGTGGGAGGTGATATCTCATTGTAGTTTTGGTTTGCATTTCTCTAATGATTGATGATGTTGAGCATCTTTTTATGCATGTGTTGGCTATCTTGTGTCTTAATTGGGAAAATGTCTGTTTAGGTCTTCCATCCATTTTTTGATGGACTTGTTTGATTTTTTTGATACTGAGCTGCATGAACTGTTGGTATATTTTTGGAGACTAATCCTCTGTCACTTGGTTTGTTTGTAAATATTTTCTTATTCTGAGGGTTGTCTTTTCAAGTTGTTTATGGTTTCCTTTGCTGTGCAAAAGTTTTTCAGTATAATTAAGTCCCATTTGTTGATTTCTATTTTCTAGGATGTGGGTCAAAAAAGATCTTGCTGTGATTTATGTCAGAGAGTGTTTTGCCTATGTTTTCCTCTAAGAGTTTTATAGTTTCTGGCCTTACATTTAGGACTTTAATCCATTTGGAGTTTATTTTTGTGTGTGGCATTAGGAAGTGTTCTAATTTCATTCTTTTTCATGTAGCTGTCCAGTTTTCCCAGAACCACTTATTGAAGAGACTTTTCTCCACTGTATATTCTTGTTTCTTTTGTCATAGATTAGGTGACCATAGGTGGGTGGGGTTATTTCTGGGTTTTCTATTTTGCTCAGTTGATCTATATTTCTGTTTTTGTGCCATACTATACTATCTTGATTACTGGAGCCCTGTAGTATAGTCTAAAATCAGGGCACTTGATTCCTCCAGCTCCATTGTTTTTTAATACAAATTATATAAATTTTTTGTTCTAATTCTGGTAGCCAAAGTCTTGGAGCTTCAGCTTCAGCATCAGTCCTTCCAATGAATATTCAGGGTTGATTTCCTCTGGGAATGACTGATTTGATCTTGCAGTCCAAGGGACTCTCAAGAGTCTTCTCCAACACCACAGTTCAAAAGCATCCATTCTTCGATGCTCAGCCTTCCTTATGGTCCAGCTCTCATGTCTGTCCATACATGACTACTGGAAAAACCATAGCTTTGACTATATGGACCTTTGTCAGCAAAGTGATGTCTCTGCTTTTTAATACACTGTCTAAATTTGTCATAGTTTTCCTTCCAAGGAGCATTATGTATAGTATCATGTCATCTGCAAACAGTTACAGTTTTACTTTTCCAAGTTGAATTCCTTTTATCTCGTTTTCTTCTCTGATTTCTGTGGCTAGAACTTCAAAACTATGTTGAATAATAGTGACAAGAGTGAGCTTCCTTGTCCTGTTCCTGATTTTAGAGGAAATGCTTTCGGGTTTTCACTGTTGAGAATGACATTGTCTGTGGGTTCGTCATATATGACCTTTATTATGTTGGGGTAGGTTTCCTCTATGCCTCCTGTCTAAAGTTTTCATCCTAAATGAGTGTTTTGAATTTTGTCAAGAGTATTTTGTGTCTATTGAGATGATTATATGGTTTTTATTCAATTTGTTAATGTGGTATGTCACACTGGTTGACTTGTGGATATTGATGAATCCTTGTATCATTGGGATAAATCCCACTTGATCATGGTGTATGATCATTTAATGTGTTGTCGGATTCAGTTTGCTAGTATTTGTTGAGGATTTTCGTGTCTGTGTTCATCAGTGATATTGGCTTGCAATTTTCTTTTTTTGTGGTATCTTTGTCAGGGTTTGGAATCAAGATGATGGTAGCCTCAGAGAATGAATTTGGGAATGTTCTTCCTCCCAAGTTTTTTGGAAAAGAGTTTCAGAAGAATAGTTGTTAACATTTCTCTACATGTTTGATTGATGGGCTTTCCTGGTTGCTCGGCTGGTAAAGAATCTGCCAGCAATGCAGGAGACCTGGGTTCATTTCCTGGGTTGGGAAGATCCCTTGGAGAAGGGAAAGGCTACCCATTCCAGTATTCTAGCCTGGAGAATTCCACATGGATTGTATAGTCCGTGGGGCTGCAAAGAGTCAGACACAACTGAGCGACTTTCACATCACTTCTCTAAATGTTTGATCAAATTCACCTGTGAAGCCACCTGGTCCTGGAGATTTGTTTGTTGGAAGATTTTTAATTACAGTTTCAATGTCATGACTTGTAACTGGTCTGTTTATATCTTCTGTTTCTTCTGGGTTCAGTCTTGGAAGCTTGTACCTTTCCAAGGATTTATGCATTTCAATTTATTGTCATGTAGTTGCTTGTAGTAATCTCTTATGAGCCTTGCATTTCTGCGGTGTCAGTTGTAAATTTCTCTTCTTTCATTTCTAATTTTACTGATTTGAATCTGTTTTCTTTTTTTCTTGATGAGTCTCTCTAAAAGTTTATAAATTTTATTTATCTTCTGAAAGAACCAGCTTTCAGTTTCATTCTTTTTTTTTTTTTTTGCTATTCTTGTCACTCCTAATAACTTCGGTATTTGTCTCTTCTTTCTCTAGTTCCTTTAGGTATGAGGTCATGTTGTTTATTTGAGAGTTTTCCTGTTTCCGGAGATAAGAGTCTAATGCTGTAAATTGCCTCTTAGAGCGGCTTTTGCATTAAGATGGTTCTGTTTTCATTGTGATTTGTCTCTAGGTATTTTATTTCCTCTTTTGATTTCTTCAGTGATTCATTGGTTGTTAAGTAACGTATTGTTTAACCTCCACGTGTTTTTACAGTTTTTTCCCCTGTAATTGATTTCTTATCTCATAGTGCTATGAAAATATGCTTGATACGATTTCAGTTTTTCAGAATGTACCAAGAGTTGATCTGTGACCCAAGATGTGATCCGTCCTAGTGAATGTTCCATGTGGATTTGGGAGAAAGTGTATTCTGCTGCTTTGGGATGGAATGCCCTAAAATATTAATTGACTCTCTCTGGTCTGTTGTGTCATTTAAGGCCTATGTTCCCTTATTTATTTCCTGCCCGAGTGTTCTGTGCACTGGGGTCAGCGGGGTATTAAAGTCCTCTGCTGTTACTGTCTCATTGTCAATCTCCCCTTCTACGACTATTAGCATTTGCCTTGTTCCCTGGTAACTCGGTAAAGAATCCATCCGCAATGCAGGAGACTCTGGTTCAATTCCTGGGTCGGGAAGATGCCCTGGAGGAGGGCATGGCAACCCACTCCAGTATTCCTGGGCTTCCCTGGTGGCTCAGCTGGTAAAGAATCCGTCGGCAATGCGGGAGACCTGGTTGCTCTCCCTGGGCTGGGAAGATCCCCTGGAGGAGGGCATGGCAACCCACTCCAGCATTCTTGCCATGGTCAGAGGTGCCTGGCGGGCTACAGTCCTTGGGGTCGCAGAGGGTGAGACATGACTGAGCGACTGAGCCCAGCACACTGAGGTGCTCCTGTATTAGATGCGAGTAGACTTCTTCTCGGATTGATCCCTTGATCATTACCTAGTGTCCTTCCTTGTCTTACAGCACTCTTTATTTTAATATCTATTTTGTCTGACGTGCGTATTGCTACCCCAGCTTGCTCTCCTTTAAAATTGGGGTATAGTTGCTTTACAGTGTTGCTAGTTTCTACTGTAAACAAAGTGAATCAGCTGTATGTATACATATGTCACCTCCCTTCTCCCACCCCACCCCTGGAGGTCACCACAGAGCACTGAGCTGATCTCCCTGTGCTATCCAGCAGGTCCCTGCTAGCCATCTATTTTACTTAGAGTAGTGTATATATGGGAGAAGGCAATGGCACCCCACTCCAGTACTTTTGCCTAGAAAATCCCATGGATGGAGGAGCCTGGTGAGCTGCAGTCCATGGGGTCACTAGAGTTGGACACGACTGAGCGACTTCACTTTCACTTTTCACTTTCATGCACTGGAGAAGGAAATGGCAACCCACTCCAGTGTTCTTGCCTGGAGAATCCCAGGGACGGGAAGCCTGGTGGGCTGCCGTCTATGGGGTCGCACAGAGTCGGACACAACTGAAGCGACGCAGCAGCAGCAGCAGTGTATATATGGCAAACCCAGTCTCCCAGTTGATCCCACTCCCCGTCCCCACCCCCAGGTCCAAACATCCATACGTCTGTATCTCTGTTCCTGCCCTGCACATAGGTTCATCTGCACCACTCTTCTAGATTCCACACATATGCATTAAGACATGATACTTGTTTTTCTCTTTGACTAACTTCACTCTTTATGACAATCTCTGGCTCCATTCATTTCTCTACAAATAATTTCATTTCCTTTTATGGTTGAGTAATATTCTATTGTGTGTGTGTATACGCACACACCAGATCTTCATCCCTTCATGTGTCCATGTATATTTAAGTTCCTTCCGTGTCCTGGCTATTGTAAAGAAGAAAATGAAGTCGCTCGGTCGTGTCTGACTCTTTGTGACTCCATGGACTATAGCCTGCCAGGCTCCTCATCCATGAAATTTTTCCAGGCAGGATGCTGCAGTGGGTTACCATTTCCTTCTCCAGAGGATCTTTCAGACCCAGGGATCGAACCCAAGTTTCCCACACTGCAGGCAGACTATCGTCTGAGCCACCAGGGAAGCCCAAAGTGAAAGTTGCTCAGTCATGTCTAACTCTTTGCCACCCCATAGACTGTATGCTGCTGCTGCTGCTAAATCACTTAAGTCCTGTCTGACTCTGTGCGACCCCATAGATGGCAGCCCACCAGGCTCCCCTGTCCCTGGGATTCTCCAGGCAGGAACACTGGAGTGGGTTGCCATTTCCTTCTCCAATGCATGAAAGTGAAAAGTGAAAGTGAAGTTGCTCAGTCGTGTCCGACCCTCAGTGACCCCATGGACTGCAGCCTACCAGGCTCCTCCGTCCGTGGGATTTTCCAGGCAAGAGTACTGGGGTGGGGTGCCATTGCCTTCTCTGCCATAGACTGTATAGTTCATGGAATTCTCCAGGCCAGAATACTGAAATGGGTAGCTTCTCCAGGGGATATTCCCAACCCAGAGTTCGTACCCAGGTCTCCCTCATTGCAGCCACTAGGGAAGCCCAAGAATACTGGAGTGGGTAGCCTATCCCTTCTCCAGTGCATCTTCCCGACTCAGGGATAGAACCCAGGTCTCCTGCATTGCAGGTGGAGTCTTTCCCAACAGAGCTGTCAGGGAAGCCCTGGCTGTTATAAAGAATACTGAAGTAAACTTCGCAGTGCATGTGCCTTTTTGAATTACGGTTTGTTTTTTTTTTCATGGTATATGCCCAGTAGTGGGATCCCTGGGTCATATGGTAGTTCCATTTTTAATTTTTTAAGGAACCTCCATGCTGTTTTCCATACTGGCTATATCAGTCTACATTCCCACCAACAGTGTACCCTCTCCGGCATTTATTGTTTGTAGATTTTTTATAATAGCTATTATGACCAGTTTGAAGTAATATGTCATTGCAGTTTTGATTTGCATTTCTCTAATGATTAGTGAAGTTGAGTGTATTTTCATGTGCTGCTTGATCATCTGTATGTCTTCTTTGGGGAAATGTCTACTTAGGTCTTCTATCCACTTTTTGATTGGAATGTTTGGTTTTTTTTGATATTGAGCTGCATGAGCTGTTTGTATATTTTGGAGTTTAATCCCTTGTCAGTTGCTTCATTTGCAGATATTTTCTCTGATTCTCAAGGTTGTCTTTTTGTTGTGTTTATGGTTTCCTTTGCTGTGAAAAAGCTTTTAAGTTTAATTAAGTCCCATTTATTTAAAAAAATTTTATTAGCATATAGTTGCTTTAGAATGCTGTGTTAGTTTCTACTGTAAAGTGAATCAGGGTGTGTGTGTGTGTATCTTCTTCTTTGGATTTTCTTCTGATTTAGGTCATCACAGAACATTGAGTGACGTTCCTTGTGCTATACGGTAGGTTCTCTACACTCTCCCAATTCATCCCATTCCCCCCTACCCCCTTGGTATCCATACATTTGTTCTTTATGTCAGTGTCTCTATTTCTGCTTTGTAAATAAGATGCTCTGTACAAAATCTTTTCAGACTCCACAATGCGTTAATATATGATATTTATTTTTCTCTTTCTGACTTCACTCTATGATAGTCCCTAGCTCCATCCATGGTCTTTACAAATAACCCAGTTTCATTCCTGTTGATGGCTGAGTAATGTTCTGTCAAAAAAAAGATCTTGCTGTGATTTATGTCACAGAGTGTTCTGCCTATGTTTTCCTCTAAGAGTTTGATAGTTTCTGGCCTTATAATCCATCTTGACTTTAATTTGTGTATAGTGTTAGGGGGTGTTCTAATATTATTCTTTTTCATGTAGTGGTCCAGTTTTCCCAGCACCACTTATTGAAGAGACTGCCTTTTCTCCATTGTATATTCTTGCCACATTTGTCATAAATTAGGTGACCGTAGGTGCATGGGTTTATTTCTGGGTTTTCTATTCTGTTTCATTCATCTATATTTCTCTCTTTGTGCCATACCATATACTCGATGGACGTGAGTCTGGGTGAACTCCGGGAGTTGGTGATGGACAGGGAGGCCTGGCATGCTGCGATTCATGGGGTCCCAAAGAGTCGGACACGACGGAGCGACTGAACTGAACTGAATATACTGTCTTGATTACTGTAGCCCTCTAGTATAGTCTAAAATCAGGGAGCTTGATTCCTACAGCTCTGTTTTTTTTTTTTTTTTAATACAAATTATAAATTGTTTTGTTCTAATTCTGTGAAAAATACCATTGGAAATGTGATAGGGATTGCACTGAATCTGTAGATTGGGCAGTGTTGTTGTTTCTACAGTATTGGTTCTTCCAACCCAAGAATGTGGTGCATCTCTCTCTGTTTGTGTCGTGTTTGATTTCTTTTATCAGTGTCTTATTCGCGTTTTCCAAAAGTGTGTCTTTGGCCTCCTTAGGTAGTTTTTTTTTTTCTTGCTATTTTATTCTTTTTGTTTCAGTGGTTAGTGGGATTGCTTTCTTAATTTCTCTTTCTGATCTTTCGTTGTTAGCATACAAGAATGCAAGAGATATCTGGGTATTCATTTTGTATCCTGCAACAGTACCAATTTCATTGAGCTCTGGTAGTTTTCCGGGGGTATCTTTAGAATTTTCTATGTATAGTATCTGTCATCTGCAAACAATGAAAATTTTACTTTTCCAATTTGAGTTTCTTTTATCTATTCTTCTTCTCTAATTGCTATAGCTAGGACTTCCAAAACTACGTTGAATAATAGCGTTTAGAGTCAGCTTCCTTGTCTTGATCTTAGAGAAAATGCTTTTAGGTTTTCACCATTGCAAATGACGTGTTCTGTGGGTTTTGTCATTTATGGCTTTATTATGTTGAGGTAAGTTTCCTCTATGCCTACTTTCTAAAGTTTTTTTTTTATCATAAATGGCTGTTTTGAATTTTGTGAAAGTGTTTTGTGTCTACTGATATTATCATATGGTTTTTATTCTTCAATTTATTAATGTGATGTATCACAATGGTTGGTTTGTGGATATTGAAGAATCCTTGCATCACTGTGAGAAATCCCACCTGCTTATGGTTTATGATCATGTAATGTGTTGTTGGATTCAGTTTGCTAGTATTTGTTGAGGATTTTTATGTCTGTGTTCATCAGTGATATTGGCTTGTCATTTTCTTTTATTGTGGTATCTTTGGCTGATTTTGGAATCAGGGTAATGGTGACCTCATAGAATGAATTTGTGAGTGTTCCTTCTTCCACATATTTTTGTAAGAGTTTCAGAAGAATAGGTGTTAACTCTTCTCTAAATGTTTGATCAAATCCATAACCATCTGGTTCTGGACTTTTGCTTGTTGATTTTACATTACAGTTTCAATATCGTGACTTGCAGTGGGTCTGTTGATATCTTCTATTTCTTGCAAGTTCGGTCTTGGAAGGTTGTCCCTTTCTTAGGATTTGTGCATTTCTCCTGGTTGTCCAATTTATCACCTCAGAGTTGCCTGTAGTAATGTGTTATGAGCCTTTGTGTTTCTACAGTGTCAGTTGTCATTTCTCCTTTTTCATTTCTAATTTTATTGAGTCCTCTCCCTTTTTTTTTCTTGATGAGTCTCTATGAAAGTTTACCCATTTCAATTATCTTTTCAAAGAACCAGCTTTTAGTTTCATTGATTTTTTTGCTATTGTCTTCATTCCCATTTCATTTATTTCTGCTCCAATTTTTATGATTTCTTTCCTTCTACTAACTTTGTGTTTTGTTCTTTCTCTAGTTGCTTTAAGTATAAGGTTAGGTTGTTTTTTTTTTTTAATTTATTTTTTAATTGAAGGATAATTGCTTTACAGAATTTTGTTGTTTTCTGTCAAACCTCAACATGAATCAGAGGGGTTAGGTTGTTTACGTGAGAGTTTCTTGTTTCCTGAGCTAGGATTAAAGTGCCTTATATACCCTTTTAGAACCGCTTTTGCTACATCCCACAGGTTTTGGGTGGTAGATTTTGTGTTTCTGTGTTTGCACTGTGATTTGTTTTAATGTATTTTTTCTTTCCTCTTTGATTTCCTCAGTGATCCGTTGGTTATTTACTGGTGCACTGTTTAGCTTCTGTGTGGTTTTTTGTTTAGATTTTTTTAAAAGTAATTTCTAATCTCACAGTGTTGTGATTGGAAAAGATGCTTGCTACAATTTCAGTTTTTTTTAATTTACCAAGGCAGAAAGTGAAGAGGAACTAAAAAGCCTCTGATGAAAGTGAAAGTGGAGAGTGAAAAAGTTGGCTTAAAGCTCAACATTCAGAAAACGAAGACCATGGCATCCGGTCCCATCACTTCATGGGAAATAGATGGGGAAACAGTGGAAACAGTGTCAGACTTTGTTTTTTGGGGCTCCAAAATCACTGCAGATGGTGACTGCAGCCATGAAATTAAAAGACGCTTACTCCTTGGGAGGAAAGTTGAGACCAACCTAGATAGCATATTCAAAAGCAGAGACATTACTTTGCCAACAAAGGTCCGTCTAGTCAAGGCTATGGTTTTTCCTGTGGTCATGTATGGATGTGACATTTGGACTGTGAAGAAAGCTGAGCACTGAAGAATTGATGCTTTTGAACTGTGGTGTTGGAGAAGACTCCTGAGAGTCCCTTAGACTGCAAGGAGATCCAACCAGTCCATTCTGAAGGAGATCAGCCCTGGAATTTCTTTGGAGGGAATGATGCTAAAGCTGAAACTCCAGTACTTTGGCCACCTCATGCCAAGAGTTGACTCATTGAAAAAGACTCTGATGCTGGGAGGGATTGGGGGCAAGAGGAGAAGGGGACGACAGAGGATGAGATGGCTGGATGGCATCACTGACTTGATGGACGTGAGTCTCGGTGAACTCTGGGAGTTGGTGATGGACAGGGAGGCCTGGTGTGCTGCGATTCATGGGGTCGCAAAGAGTCAGGCACGACTGAGCGACTGAACTGAAGTGAACTGACTGGTGACCCAAGACACAGTCTATCCTGGAGAATGTTCCATGTACATTTGAGAAGAAAGTGTATTCTGTTGCTTTCGGATGGAATGCCCTATAAATATCAATTAAGTCTCTCTGGTCTCTTGTGTCTTTTCATGCTTTTTTTTCCTTATTAATTTTCTGTTGGGATCATCTATTCACTGGTGTAAGTGGGGTGTTCATTTCCCCTGCTATTATTGTGTTACTGTCGATTTCCTCTTTTATGGGTGTTTGCCGTATGTACTGAGGTGCTCCTAAGTTGGGTGCATAAATATTTACAATTGTTAATATCTTCTTTTGGAATTGATCCCTTGATCATCATGTTGTGTCCTTCCTTGTCTCTTGCAACAATCTTTATTTTAACATGTATTTTTTCTGATAAGAGGATAACTCTTCCAGCTTTCTTTTGATTTCCATCTGCATGGAGTATCTTTTTCCATTCCTTTACTTTCAGTCTATATGTGTCCCTAGGTCTGAAGTGTGTTTCTTATAGACGAGCTTATAAAGTGGATATTGTTTTTGTATCCATTCAGTCAGCCTATGTCTTTGGTTGGAGCACTTAATCCATTTACATTTAAAGTAATTATTGATACATGTGTTCCTATCGCTGTTTTCTTTATTGTTTGGATTTTTTGTTGTTGTTGGTCTTCTTTCTTCCCTCTTTTATCTCTTGTGGTTTGATGGCTAGTGTGGGTTTTTGTTCTTTTTATTATTTGTTTTTAACTATACTGGGTCTTCACTGCTGTGTGAGAGCTTTGTCCAGTTGTGCTGAGTGGGGGCTGCTCTCTAGTTGTGGGGTCTGGACTTCTCACTAGAGCGGCTGCTCTCATTGTGGAGCACAGGCTTTAGGGTGATGGGTTCAGTAGTTGTCATGCACGGGCTTGGTTGCCTCGCAGCATATGGGGTTTTCCTGTACGAGGAGTCAAACCCACGTGTCCTGCATCGGCGGGTGGATTCTTGATCACTGAGCCACCAGGGACGCCCCCTATTGTTGGTTTGGGTGACTTTTTCTTTTGTATGTGTATCTATTGTAGTTTTTTGTTTTGTATTAATAGTTCCCATGAAGGCGATGGCACCCCACTCCAGTACTCTTGCCTGGAAAATCCCATGGACAGAGGAGCCTGGTGGGCTGCAGTCCATGGGGCCGCTGAGTAGGATACGACTGAGCAACTTCACTTTCACTTTTCACTTTCATGCATTGGAGAAGGAAATGGCAACCCACTCCAGTGTTCTTGCCTGGAAAATTCCTTGGACAGAGGGGCCTGCCGGGCTATAGTCCTTGGAATTGCAAAGAATCAGACACAGTTGAGCGAATGAGCACATCTGCCTTCATATATGTGTATTAATATTAGCTACTTGATTCCTTGTCTGAGTCTTGAGTTTTTAGAAATTGGTTAGAAATCAACATTTTTAATCACCATGTTTAAATTAGGTTTCATATTTAAACCACTTTTCTGTGCTTTATGGTGACTGACAGCTTCTAACACTGTCTCCCTCCTCACCTGGATCCTACTCTTTTTTGCAACAATTTAAAAATAGCAGCTTATTGGGGTATCTCAGTAAACCACATAGCGTGCAGTTTGCCCACTTAAAGTGTGCAGTGGCTTTTAGCACATTCACAGTTGTGGCCCGTCTCTACTGCAAATGTTAGAATATTTTCATCTCATCTAAATAAAAACCTGTAGCCAGTGGTAGTAACTCACCGTCTCCACCCGCCTCCCAGCCCCTGGCAACTACGAATCTACTTTTTGGCTCCGATTTGCCCGTTCCTGACATTTAACTTCAGCTACATTATACAACATGTGACTTTTTTGTGACTAACTTCCTTCACTCTGCATCATCTCTTCAAGGAAGTTCCTCATTCCTCCTGTTGGCTGTATGATGTTCTGGCTGTACTACATCTTGTTTATCCATTCACCTGTTTATGTACTTTGGGGTTGCTTCTGCTTTTGAACTATTATAGATAATGTAAGGGGCTTCCCTGGTAGCTCAGTCCATAAAGAATCCACCTGCAAATCAGGAGACAAAGCAGGAGACGCAGGTTCGATCCCTGCGTCAGGAAGATCCCCTGGAGTGGCAACCCTCTCCAGTATCCTTGCCTGGGAAATCGCATAAACAGAGGAGTCCATGGGGCCATAAGAGTCGGACTCGACTTAGTGACTGAACCAAAAATAATGCTTATATGAACCTTTGTGCGTATATTTTTGTGTGGACATATATTTTATTTTCTCTTGGGTATATACCCAAGAGTGAAATTCTTTTCTTGTTATGATGAAAGCTTTCAAAAGGACACAAAAGCAGAGTGACGATATGGTGCCAGCCCTGCCCCCACAGCCCCATACACCTATCAGTCAACTTCAGCAGCTAACAGCTCGTGGTTACCCTTGTTCCGAATAACTGCGTTATTTCAGAGTAAATGCCACGGTTATCATTTCATCTGTAAGCTGTTTGGTATTTATCTCTAAAAGATGAGAATCTCTTAAAATAATTGCACTGACATTAGCACACCGGAAGCAATATCATCCTTCAGTTCAGATCAGTCACTCAGTCGTGTCCGACTCTGCGACCCCATGAATTGCAGCACGCCAGGCCTCCCTGTCCATCACCAACCCCCAGAGTTCACTCAAACTCACATCCATCCAGTCAGTGATGCCATCCAGCCATCTGATCCTCTGTCGTCTCCTTTTCCTCCTGCCCCCAATCCCTCCCAGCATCAGAGTCTTTTTCAATGAGTCAACTCCTTGCATCAGGTGGCCAAAGTACTGGAGTTTCAGCTTCAGCATCATTCCTTCCAAAGAGATCCCAGAGCTGATCTCCTTCAGAATGAACTGGTTGGATCTCCTTGCAGTCCAAGGGACTCTCAAGAGTCTTCTCCAACACCACAGTTCAAAAGCATCAATTCTTGGGCACTCAGCCTTCTTCACAGTCCAACTCTCACATCCATACATGACCACAGGAAAAACCATAGCCTTGACTAGACGGACCTTTGTTGGCAAAGTAATATCTCTGCTTTTGAATATGATATCTAGGTTGGTCATAACTTTCCTCCCAAGGAATAAGCGTCTTTTAATTTCATGGCTGCAGTCACCATCTGCAGTGATTTTGGAGCCCAGAAAAATAAAGTCTGACACTGTTTCCACTGTTTCCCCATCTATTTCCCATGAAGTGATGGGACCAGATGCCATGATCATAGTTTTCTGAAGGTTGAGCTTTAAGCCAACCTTTTCACTCTCCACTTTCACTTTCATCAAGAGGCTTTTTAGCCCCTCTTCACTTTCTGCCATAAAGTGGCATCTGCATATCTGAGGTTATTGATATTTCTCCCGGCAATCTTGATTCCAACTTGTGTTTCTTCCAGCCCAGTGTTTCTCATGATGTACTCTGCATATAAGTTAAATAAGCAGGGTGACAGTATACAGCCTTGACGTACTCCTTTTCCTATTTGGAACCAGTCTGTTGTTCCATGTCCAGTTCTAACTGTTGCTTCCTGACCTGCATATAGGTTTCTTAAGAGGCAGGTCAGGTGGTCTGGTATGCCCATCTCTTTCAGAATTTTCCACAGTTTATTGTGATCCACACAGTCAAAGGCTTTGGCATAGTCAATAAAGCAGAAATAGGTGTTTTTCTGAAACTCTCTTGCTTTCAAACATCCCAGTGTCCACATGTGTCTAGTTGCCTCTTCTGCCCCCAGTCAGATTGTTCAGATCATACTCTGAGTCTGAGCAAGGCCCCTACATTTGCCTCTGGTTGAAGTGTCTCATAGGATCTTTCCTTTCTGGGGCCTTTCCCACATTTATTTTTCCTCCTTGCTTATTTATAGGAGTACTGGGGTTTCAGCTTCAGCATCATTCACTGGATCACGTGTCCTGGAGAGTTCCTCATATCTGGGTTTTACTAATTTCATGTGGCCCTTGCATTTCCTGTAAAATGTTAGATCTAGACAGCTGACTTGGTATAGCATTTTTTTTTTTTTTTAGTTATTTTGGCGCGCTCGGTCTTGGTTACAGTGTGTGAGTTCTTCATTGCTGCGGCTTCCTGACACGGGGCGCGGGCTCTGGGACACAGGCTTCCGTAGTCGTGGACCCAGCGCTGAGGCCCTGGGGTGCGTGCCATCTTACTGCCCAGACCAGAGGCTGAACCCATGTCCCCTGTACTGGCAGGTGGCCTCTTAACCCCTGGGCCACCAGGGAGGGGATCCCAGTGTTGTTTACTAAAAGGACCCTTTAATGCTTCTTAATAAGCCTTCGTGGAGGGCTATTGTGTGCCCAGCCCCATGGCGGCCCCGGGAGACCATAGCTGGCCAAGATCAGGGGTGGGTGGGGCTGGGGGAACGCATCTGTGAGTCCCTGGGCTGTTTGCCCACCAGCCGCAGGGACTGGCCAGCACCCAGCGGGTTCTTCCCTGGGCACATTTGTCAGCTGAGGGCCTGGGGGCAGTCCGGGCCCTGGGTGATGTCCTGCCCCCGCCCGCCCCCTGCAGCTGTCTGGGCCCTGGGTGACATCTCGCCCCCCGCAGCAGTCTGGGCCATGGGTGATGTCCTGCCCCCCTCCCACCCCCCGGCAGCAGTCTGGGCCCTGGGTGACGTCCTGCTGCCTCCCCCGCCCGCAGGCCTGGCCCGGGGCGCCATTCGGCGCCGCGCCGCCACCCTCCGGTGCTGCGCATGGTGCTGGAGGCACTGCAGGCCGGGGAGCGGCACCGGGGCACCTCGGTGGCGGCCATCAAGGTCTACATCCTGCAGAAGTACCCAACGGTGGACGCCCTCCGGCTCAACCACCTGCTGAAGCAGGCCTTGGCCACAGGCCTGCACCGTGGCCTGCTCATCAGGCCCGTCAACTCCAAAGCCAAGGGGGCCACCGGCAGCTTCAAAGTGAGTGCCGGGTGGTAGGGGGCGGGTGGGGGGTGCCAGGGGGTCCTGGGGTGTGGCGAACTTGGCCCCAGGCTTGAACTCTAGCTCCAGCTCTTTCTTCCTGAGCTCTGGGTGCTGTTCCCTCTTTCCTCCTGTCTCTTCTTCATCCTCTGTCTTCACCCAGACGCCCCCTGCCTGCCCATCCCCATCCCCCATCCCCCGGGGAGGCTGAGCTCCGACGCGGCCCCTGTCACTCTGCTGCACCCGCCTCCTTCCTTGTTGGGTGGGACCCATGACCAGAGACCGTACCTCAGCTGTTTCACTTCCGGGTCCTTGGTGCCCATGACCCCTTCCTGGAATTCCTTTACCAGGGGCGGCCCAGACCCAGCCTTGGCCCCTTCAAGGTCACAGCCTTGGGGTTTGCTCCCCACGCTCCCTGGCTCCAGACCCACGGTCTCCAAACCAGGGCTGACACCTCTCTGAGCCAGCACGTCCTCCTCTCTCAAAGGGTTAAGTCACCCAGAGCTAAGAGCAAATTTGGCACAAAATTCAAATCACAGTGTCGTGACTGCCAGCTGCCACCAGGGACATCTCGGATCCCAGATCCCAGGGACCAGGACCTGGGGTCCATCTTGTCACTGCTGTGCCCCAGCATGTAGCAGTTGCTCTGACAGTCACCGTGGAACTTAGTGGAACATTCTCAAACTGCCCATTTCAGTCCCTGTGGGAAGAGGCTAGCTGAGCTCAGGCAGACCCCCTCCTGGGACTCCGAGTGTGTGGGTCTGAACTTCGACAGCTGCCGTGGCAAGGCCAGGGGCACAGGGTGGGGTGAAAGAGGAGCAGGAGAGGGGGTGCTAGGGGTGTGTGTGACTGGGAGGCAGTCAGGAAACCGGACCAAGGGGTGGGAGGCAGGGAAGGGGGTCTCGGGTACCATGGAGTCAAGATGTGTGTGCGCTGGGAGTGGGGGTTGTTTTCTGGTCATGGTGGGTAACCGGGACCCAAGAGGATTCAGGGATGTTGGGGAGCAGCGTCATCAGAGCTGGGCTCTAGAATGGTAGATCCAGGGGCCCCTGCATCCCCCTGCTGCTCACACCCTCCTTGATGACCCCATTGTAAAGATGGGAAGACTGAGGCCCAAGCGGGGAGGGGAAGACTTGGATAGGTCGAGTTGCACGGCTGGAGTTGGGGCCCATCTGCCCTCCACATCCATGTTCAGTTGCAGAGCTGGAAGCAGCCAGGAGACCTGGGGATGTAGTGGCGTGGGGCGGGGGGCGGTGGTGGTATCAGGGCCACAGTCCACGGGGAGGTGTTGGGGGCGGTCAAAGGAACTTCACGGGTTAGCATGAGAAGACAGCGTCAGGGCTCACGGTGTGTGCTGGGCTCGGGGGGCAGGGGCGGGAGGTGCGTGCCTGCTACCTCCACAGGGAGCGGAGAGAATGCTGGGTGAGTTTTGCAAACTTGAGTCCCTTAGCTCCTCCTTGGCGGCACCTCTCTCGTGGTGCGGGGGTTGGCATGCACTACTGGCTTCCAGCTTTTAGGAGGCGGTTGTGCCCCAAGCCCTTGGCCGCCTTCTTCACCCCCTCCCTGGGGATGGGGTCTTCTCTGAGCCTCCTTCAGGGTGTCGGGGCAGGAGATGCTCAGACCTCTGCTCTCAGTTCCACCCTGTTCTCTCCTCCGCCAGTTAGTCCCCAAAGACAAAAGGAAAATCCCACCCAGGAAGACGGCCCCCCGGATGCCCGGTCAGGCTGAGGGGAAGGACCCCAAGAAGCCCAGTGAGTCAAAGAAGGATGCTGTCAACACAGGCGAGCTGAAAAAAGGAGCCAGGAAGCCCAGAGAGGGGAGGGCAGCTCCCTCCAAACCAGGCGCAGCCAAGAAGGCCCCCAAGAAAGGCACGCAGACCAAGGACCCAGAGCCAAGGCTGGGCGAGGCCAAGAAGTCCTCCCAACGGCCAGACAAGGCCATTCAGGCCCCTCCCGGTGCCAGTGGGCCTGGTGGGAAGTCAAAGGTCAAAGAAAGAGGGAGCCGCCAAGGTATGGGTGTGAATGGGGTGGATATGGGATGGGGTTTCTGGCAACCACTGGCCACGAGTTGGGATGGAGGGGTCAGTTCTGGGGAGGAGGGGTTGTCTACTCAATGTGCTGTAGGACATTTGGATTGACTCGGAGAGACACAGAACTCATGGTAGCTGGTGGGGGTGGGAGGAGGGGTCAGCTCTGAGCGGGGTCAGGGGAGGCTTCCTGGAGGAGGTGGCCCACGCAGGAGACCAGCTTGTGCAAAGGCCTGAAGGCATGAAGAACGTGGCTGTGCTGAGCTGTGCTTAGACGCTCAGTCGTGTCCAACTCTGCGACCCCCTGGACTGTAGCCCGCCAGGCTCCTCTGTCCATGGGCGATTCTCCAGGCAAGAATACGGCAGTAGGTTGCCATGCCCTCCCTCCTTCAGGGGATCTTCCCAACCCAGGGATCGTAGCCAGGTCTCCCACATTGCAGGTGGATTCTCTACCATCTGAGCCACCAGGGAAGCCCCAAAGGTGGAAGAAGTCTAAATAGTCCTGTCTGAGTGCATCGGGGGCAGGAGAAGGGGACACTGTGAAGGGTGGCGGGAGGCTGGACTTGATCGGTGAGGAGCCACGGAAAGACCTGAACAGGGGACACTTAGGGCCCAAGGTGCTTTTTTTTCTTACGAATCTAAAAAAAAACAAACAAAACTATAAAAATTGGAGTGTAATTGTTTTACAATGTTTTTCTGCTGAGCACTGATGTGAATCAACTGTATGTATGCATACATCCCCTCCTGGTGATCCCCTCCCACCCTCTGGTCATCACAGCACCAAGTCGAGCTCCCTGTGCGGTACGGCAGCTGCCCGAGAGCTCTGTGTTTTACACGTGGCAGCGTGTATATTTCAATGCTACTCTCTCAGTTCATCCCACCCTCCTTCCCTGACTGTCCAGAAGTCTGTTCTCTATGTCTGCGTCTCTCTTCCTGCCCTGCAAAAAGGTTCGATCCCAGTTTTCTAAATTCCACGTATATGCATTAATATATATTTGTTTTTCTCGTTTTGACTGACCTCACCCTGTATGGCAGTCTCTAGGTTCATCCGCCTCAATAGAACTGACTCAAATGCATCCCTTTTCATGGCTGAGTAATGCTCCTTGGTATAGATAGACCACAATGCTTTCATCCATTCATCTGTCGGTGGACATCTAGGTGGCTTCCATGTCCTGGTTGTTGTAGACAGTGCTGCAATGAACAGGGCGGGCGCATGTGTCTTTTTGAATTATGGTTTGCTCAGGATACATGCCCTCCTAGTGGGATTGCTGTGGTGGTTTTATTCCTAGTTTTGTAGGGAAATTCTATATTCTTCTCCATGATGGTTTTTATCAAGTTATGGAAAGACCCTGAACAGGGCACAGGTAGGGCCTGAAGCATTTTTTAAAATGTATCCTGGCCGCTGCGTGGAAGATGGGTTGAAGACATGGGGCTGACAGGCCTGTCGGGGGCCTTTGGCATGGGTGGATGGGGAGCTGTGAATGGAATGAGGGATGGTTGCCCTCCTTCCACTTAATCCTCCCACTGTCCCGTGGGCAAGAGGCTGCTACCTTCAGTTGGCAGACTCAGGCACCAGGCTCAGAGAGGCTAAACAACTTGTCCCAGGTCACACAGCCTGCAAGTGTCAGCGTGAGGACTGGGCCCTGGGCAGGCTGTAGGCTGTGGGGCCCGTCAACCCTGCTGCTGAGTGGCAGCTCCTCTGGAAAAAAGTTGGTCTCACATGGCATCCCCTCTTCCAGCAGATACCAAGGTCCACAGGAAAACACAGCCTGGAAATCAGAGTTCAAAATCCACGGTCACCAAGGTAGGTGTTGGGGTGACTTCCCTTGTCTTGACCTCCAGTGGCCAGAGCTCGAGTGTCCCCACCTAAGCCCGGGGCAGGGGTCAGATGAGGGAGAGGGTAACTTGCTTCACTTTCTTCTGCTCCCAGCCCTCCAGTGCCTGGAGGATCACCGTCCCCACCTTATAGATAGGGGGCTGAGGCTTAGAGAGGGGAGGGCACTTGTCGAAAGCAACCTAGAGCTGGGGTTTCAACGCTGAGTTCCTGGGCTCTGAGCGCTGTGCCCAGCCCTGCCACCTTCTCCTGGTTTGCTTTCTTACAGGGTGAGAATGGTGCTTCCCTGGCCAAAAAGAAGATGGGGGGCAAGGTCCCTAAAGAGGCTGCTGGGGAGGGGCCCAAAGCCAAGGCCCCCGTTCCTCCCAAGGGTGCTGGGTCCAAGAAGGAGCCTGCACCACTGGCTGGGAAGGCTGAGGCCTCTAAGGGCCCGAGAAAGCCTGGCATCCCCAGTAAGTCTTCAGTGTCCAAAGCGGCCAGCAAGAAGGCAGAAGCCGAGGGCTAGAGGCGAGATGGAGGGATGCAGATTCTACTTTTTTACTCCTCTAGAAACTATCACTCTGTTTATTTCACTAGAACCTATTTATCAATAAAGCTTTTTTTCCCCACTCATGGGTGCGAGAGGAGGCTGAGGTCTAAAGGTTTGGCTGTCCAGGGCATGGACCCAGATGGACAGGATGGAAGCTCCTGCCCTGGGAGATGCAGACTGCAACAGGGATGCAAAGGCATGCAGGGGCCTGCGGAGGCACAGGAGAGGTGCTTCGTCCAACCTGAGATCTGGGACTGCTTCCTGGAGGAGGCAGCTTTTGGTCTTAAAAGGGTGAGCAGGAATTGCCAGACAGATGAGCGGGGAGGGCTTGCAGGCAGTGGGATAGGACTGGATGGGGGTGAATTGTGGCTTTGAGAGGAGCACAAGCCGGGGAGGGGTGGCACGAGCCCCTGGGCCATGGGGACGGGGCAGCAAGGCGTGGCAGAGTAGGCTAGGGAAGGCAGGCGTCATCTTGGGGGTAGTGGGAGCCAGGGAGGGTTACAGGCCGGGGAGAGATTGACATGTGTGTTGAGAAGGAGCTCTGTGGCTGCAGGGAGGAAGGATTAGAGGAGCTGAGAGGAAGTATGGATCATTGGACTAGTCACTGAGCAGGACTGTGGGTCCCTCGGGAATCTGCAGAAGGAAGTGGAAATGCGGGGGCCCTGGGTTGGGAGTGAGCTACGGAACTCAAGGCAGTTCATAAGCTAAAGCCCACACAGAGACGGTACCCGGAGGTGCAGAGGTGAGGGCTGGGGTTATTTTTAAACAAATGTGACACTGCACGAGGAGAGGTTGAGTCTGCCTCCCTGCACCTTCATTCTGGGCTTTGTGATCGCTTGAATCGGGTACTGAGGAGATGACGCTGGGACACTTTCTGGGCCCAGGGTTCAAGAGACCGGTAGCTTCTGCTGCTTGCGTGCAGGTTGCTTTTCCGTTTTTTAATACTGTGCTTAGAATTCAGCCGCCATGTAGTGGGGAAGCCTAAACAGCGGTTGGATGAGAATGGAGACACCCTAGTTCTCAGCCCCAGCTGAGCTCCTTGACCATCCAGCACCAATTTGCTGGGCATGCGCCATCCAGGAACTGGATCTTCTGCCCCTGTTGAGCAGCCCCACTGACACCAAGGGATGGGCCTTCCCTCGCGAGCCCTGCCCTGATCACAGACGCACGAGCACTGTGAGTGTACTGAGGTGGTTTGTTATGCAGCAGTAGACACTCTAACGAGAGCTGCCGGGTGGACAGGGATTAGATCCTGAAGGGCCTCGTGAGCCAGGGTAAGAACTTTGGGTTTTAATTGTGATAAATGCCCCCTTGAGGCCATTGAGCAGCTGAGTGCCTGCAGGGGGACAGGGGCAGCCACAGGAGGCCAGGGTGGTGTGTGTGTGTGTGTCACTCAGCCGTGTCTGACTCTGCAACCCCATGGACTGTAGCCTGCCAGGCTCCTCTGTCCATGGGACTCTCCAGGCAAGAATTTTGGAGTTGGTAGCCATTTCCCTTCTCCAGGGCATCTTGCCGACCTAGAGATCAAACCTGGGTCTTCTACATTGCTGGCAGAGTCTTTTACCATCTAAGCTACGAGGGAAGCCAGGTTGATGGCCCCTGCTGTGGTCTAGCTGAGGGGTGCTGGCTGGCCACAGAGGGAGGGCTCAGAAGTGGTGGATGCTAGGTAGATGTTTACACTCGGTGGATGGGATTTTTTGAGGGACTGTGTGTAGAAAGGCGTCAGTGATGAGTCCATAATGCGGGGTCCACACGAGTACCTGCTCGGCACCCACCTGGTGAGGTGAGAACTCGGCTCGTTCCGAAGGCTGCTGAGAGATGGTTCAGATGAGGGGTGACCGCTGAGCCAGGGAGGGGGCGCGGAGACCAACAAGTGGATTTGAGGGGCATCAGAAGTCAACTAGGCTGAGCAGATGGACATATAGGGAAACTGAGGCAGCCCAGCATGGTCTGCCCTCCTCTCGGCCCCGCCCTTGCCTCGCCAATCCCACTCGAGGCTTTGTCGGGCTTTGCAGCTTCCCTGGGGCCTCTGTCATGGGGCTGCCGGCAGAGCCCCCAAGGGCACCGTGAGCAGCTGGCAGGGAGCTGGGCTGGCGCTTTCCCGAGAGGGGTCCAGTTGTGGGAGGCACCCCGGGCAGGCTCTTGGGAGTGGGCATCACTGGGCACCTCTGCGAGCTGGAGGCCAGCCAGGAGCCCCGACCTGGCCAAGGTCTGACAGCATGGAGCACCCACGAGACTCGGGAAAGCCTGCTCCCCGGCTTGAGGACACGCAGTCCGCCGAAGTCCCCACCTCCTGTGACCCGCAGACAGAGCCAAGGGACACCTGGAGCTGCAAGGCAAGCCTTCGGGGGCCCGGGCAAGGACTGGGGGTGGTGAGCAGAAGACCCCAGAAATGAGAGATTTCCTCCACTTGCAAATATGTCCTTAAACTTCAAGGAGAACTCGCATGTTAAGCAGGCATTAAAACAGGCTGTGGAATATTTAATGGCATAGAAAGATGGTGCTAACGAAAGGCCGCATGGGGGAAAGGCAGCTTGCAGGATGGAGCACGTCCTGATTCCAGTTCCCACCCGTCTGCCCACGGCCCAGACGGGCACACGATTTGGGCTTTGGGACAACATTCTCTGAGATTCAGACCACGAGTGGGTTAGGGTGGGTTTTATTTTCTCCGTGCTTTCTGTTCTCCTTGACAGTTTTGCAGAAAGCATGCATGCATTCTAGAATCACACCTCCCCCCCCCCAAAAAAACCCCCATCAAATGTGTCAATAACTCACATTATAAAATCTGCTGCTTAATAAAGAGGCATCAGTGATCAGAATAGAAAATTTGAAAAGATAATCTCTCTCCACCCAGAAGGCACGACAGGAAGAGGCTATTTTTAAAGCTAAAAATTGTTTACTTTTCTCTCCTCACTTTTCTGTGCTCATTAATTCTAGAACTGGTGTTGCTGGGGTTTTGTTTAAATTGTACATGTTTCTGTCCTAGTTCTTATTCCTGATATATATATGTGTGGTTATTTCTCCTCCTTAAAAGGAAAAAAACTTACTTAAGCTGCTTTTAATTTGGGGCTGGTCCTCTAGTGACCTGACCTGGGGCTCAGTGACCTTTAGCCCCAGCTCAGGCCCAGAGCCAACTGGGGGGCAAGCAGGGCTGGGGGTCTCGGTGGTATTTGCTGATCCCAAGTCAAGGACAGTGGCTGAAGAGGCCAGGGATATACCAGCCCGGAGCAGTCTGCATTTCCTCATCTGCATAACGGGGTTGATGGTACGTGTTTGTCAAAGTGTTGAGTGAGTTGCTTCGTTGTATCTGACTCTGTGTGACCCCCTGGACTATAGCCCGCCAGGCTCCTGTGTCCATGGGATTCTCCAGGCAAGCATACTGGAGTGGGTTGCCGTTCCCTTCTCCAGGGGCTCTTCCTGACCCAGGGATTGAACTCAGACCTCCTGCATTGCAGGTGGATTCTTTACTACCTGAGCCATATATGGGGAAGCCCATGCACATTTGTCAAGACTGATGACAAATTCAGGATGAGCATATAAACATCCAGCCTCTTTCCAGGGTGGTCAGCTTGGAGCTCCCCATGCACTGTGGACACGCCAGCTGGAGGAAGTGTGGAACAGGAATGAGGGCCTGTGCACACTGGCGTGTCGTCCTCCCTGTCCCAAGACCTGGGGGAGTCCTCGACTGTGCTAAGAGTCAGTTTCTATATCTGTAAAATGGGGACACGTTCTCCTCACGGCCTGTTACACAGGTAAGCAGGTTAGGGGCAGTGGGAGGTGAGACACAGTTGCTGTGACTTCGTCCTGGCGGCCAGCGGGCGCTGGCGTGGTTACCCCACAGAGCTGCTCAGAAGCAAGGGTCAGTGTCTGCCTGCCCCTCGTGAAGGGGGCTGGGCAGGGTCCCAAGCCAGGCTCCCCGCCCTCCTGTCTGCAACAAGCACGGCCACCTCAGGATAAAGGCTGGAGCTCACGGCAGGTTTTCCCATCAGGGTTTTATTATAAAGGAAGGTTCCAGAGCGTCCCGGCCTCCCCCTCCAGCCCCGCCCCCGTGGGCCACAGCCTGTCCAGGTACTGACCAGGCCAGCCTCAGGCGGCCGCTTCTGACAGATGAGAAAGGGCAATGATCTCGGGGTGGGGGGCGTCTGTGCCGGGTTCGCTGCCCCTGGAACAGTCATTTCCAGTGTTGCGCTGGGAGCCCCGGGGGGCCCTCCCGGGGCCTCCGCACTAGCGGCAGCTATTCACAGTTGGCGCGTGATAAGTTTCTTTAATATATAAAAGCTTCTTTTAAAAAAACAACAACAAAAAAGTGGTGCTATCTTTAGAAACACTTCCAGCAAGATCACGTAGCCCAGCTACAGCCTTGGTGCAACTCAGCCCCCTTCCCCCACCCTCTCCCACCCCCGCCCTCCTGGGACGGGCCCCCCGGCCTCAGCCTGGCTGCCAGGACAGCACGGAGCCTCCCGAGGGCCGTGGACGCCGCCCGCTCCGCTGGTGTCCGCTGGAGCCATGGAAAAACCTGATGGGGCTGGAAGCCGGGAGCAGGCCAGGCTCCTCCACAGGCGAGTGGAGAGGGCGGGGGGCGACGTCTTGGTGGTGGAAGCAGAAGCGAACCGAGGGCTGGATCACAGGGCCTCCCCCTCCGCCAGGCAGGATTGAGGTAGTGTTTCTGGCTATGGCCTGGGGCCCAGGCGGCCCTCCTTGCCCGTCGGTGGCCTCGGCAGCGCTGGGCCGGGACAGAGCGAGTTGGGGGCGGCACCGTCCAGGCTGCACTGGGTGGACGGCGTTCAAGGCCTCAGCCTGGAGCTGGGGTCTGAGGGCAGGTGGGAGGGGACGGTGCCTGAGGGGCCGGGACTGGGGGCTCCTCTGCCGGGCTCAGAAAAAGCTCCTGGTGCAGCGTTCTTTCCCAGCCGGTGTCGGAGGCCCAAGGGGCGGGGGTGGGGGGGGGGCAGAGTGAAGTCGCCAGGGGGCGCCCGCCCGCCAGCCCCCCCAGGCTCAGGCCTCGCTGTAGCATTCGTAGATGTTGTCTTCCATAAGGGCCACCACCTGCTCAAACTTGTG
The DNA here is from genome assembly GCA_935064755.1 of Tragelaphus eurycerus. Taxonomy (NCBI): domain Eukaryota; kingdom Metazoa; phylum Chordata; class Mammalia; order Artiodactyla; family Bovidae; genus Tragelaphus; species Tragelaphus eurycerus. The sequence goes on along the minus strand of CAKXYN010000001.1, from coordinate 74,453,541 downwards.
TTGCAGCTGCGTCCTCCGGGCCGTGGGGTTCGCCTCCAGGGCGCTCATGATCTGGGGCGGTGGAGGGGGGTGGTCGGCAGAGGAGCTACTTCAGGGCCGAGGACACCCCCACCCCAGTCCCACCACACATGTGGGGGGTGTACACACACACGGGGCCTGGATTCCCAGTGCTGGCGGCCATGCCCACAGCACAGTCTGATGTCCTGGGGCCCGGAGTACCTGACCCCGCGCTCACCCTGGGTTTCCATGAGCGGATGGGACGGGCTGACGTCAGGGGAGAGTGCCCTGGGCCTCACACTGGGGGCTGCTCACCTGCGGGCGGTACCTCTTGGCATATTTGTAGATCTCTGCCATGGCCACGTTGGTGTTGAACTCATTCTGGTATTTCTGTGAGGAAAGACAGGGCGGGCATTGGACTGCGGTGGAGACTCCATGGTCCGAACCAGGCCCAGCCCAGTCAAGACCCGCTGCTTGTACACAGCCCCATGCCGCCCCCAGCTCTGACCCCCCACCCCCCATCCTCCCGCGAGGTCCCCGTGGAGCCGGCCGCACCCGGGACTCCTCAGCCAGGTGTGCGTTCATCTCCTGCTCGCTGAGCGGGGTCATGTCGTGGATCTGCTTGTAGTAGTGCTGCACGATCTTCCGGTACTCGGGGATCTCCTTGGCGTACAGCAGCTTGTTGGTTGGTGAGTCCTGGGTGGGCGGAGAGGAGCCAGGGAGAAGGACGCTGGGTGGAGACAGCAGACTCGGCTCTTCCTGGACTAGCCCGCGTCCATGCCGCCACACACACGGGGCCGCCCCTGAGCCAGCGTCTCTGTGCTGCAGGCTCTGCACCAGGGGCTCCCCACCCCTCTCCTCTCTGCCCCGTTTTCTGCAGGACTCTCAGGGTGATGACCTCACGGGGGAACCTACTTGGAGGGGAAAGTGCATGGGCTCGTGCCAGCTCTTGGACACGAAGGCTGTTTAGTTTGCGTCCTTGCTGAGGGTTATGGGTCTCGGTGGCTAAGATTTCTGGAAGCCTGACTGCTGTCTCAGTGGAATATTTCCCAGCATGTGTTTCCTACTCCTGAGAGTGAAGCGTGCCAAATATGCTCCCGGTTCTTTGTCTGTCACGGGCGCCCTGCTCTCCCAGATAGCCTGTGAGAGGTGATGGCGTTTTCTGCCATTTTTGTGGTCTGTCTCTGAAAGTCACGGGCTAACGGCAGGGCCAGGTCTAGCTCCCGTCTCATGAACACTCACAGCTCCTCGGCCTGGAACGCCGGGCTCTCTCGGGCCTGCTACACCTTCTCCCTACAGTCCCCACTCTCTCAGGGGTCTCCTCTGCCCACCCTCAGTGCCCACCGGGTGGCTCTTGACCACCAGGGCTGTTGCCTGGAGCCCGGCTGGTCGCCGACGCTGTATCAGACCACACAGGCTTTCCACACCCACCTGGCTTCTCCCTGCCTGGCTCTAAGGCCTGAAGATTCAGGAGCTGGTGCTGGGCACAGCTGAGGCAGCTGCAGCCCTGGAGTTTGTGACTGTGGGTGCCCGTTTCCGGGAGAACCCCCATCTGATGACCCCATTCACCCCACATCCAAGCTCCTCCGGTTTCCCTCCCAGAAAGTCCACTGGCCTCACAGCACCAGGCGGCCCGCCCACAGCAGCTGACCTTGCCCAGCTGCAGGTCGGAGATGGAGCAGGCATCGATGAAGGCCTGAGCGATGACCGAGAGGCAGGCGTCGATGTGGTCCGTCTTCTCAATGTCAAAGACAAACTGTGGGTTTTTCAGGATGTTCACCCAGAAGCGCAGAGGAAGGCTGGGGGACAGAGGGAGGCAGTGGCGTGAGCCCCGCCCGAGGGTGGGTCGCAGAGAAAGCGGTCACTGATGGAAGTGGCCAGGGAGGCCGGCAGGCCCAGAGGACAGGCAGGCTTTACTCCCAAGGCCAGTGGAGACGGGAGCAAAGAGGATGGAAGCTCTGGGAACCTCGGTGTCTCCTCCACAAATGGGGTTGGTGACTGTCCCTAGCCGGCGGGGGGTCGGGGGCGCGGCAGAGGGGCCCTGAGTTGGCCCTCGCTGCCAGCCCCATGCCCCACGGAGCCTCCTGCTCGCACGCAGGAGCTGGGAGCCAGGGCCCAATCCTGGTTCTCATTAGAGCCCCCGCCCTGCCTGGCAGCCTGTGGCTCCTCCTCCAGCCCTGTGTGGCTGCTGGGAGTCAGTCCATCATTAGCTGGGTCACCGGGAAGAGCTGAGGGTGGGCGAGGCCTAAGACGGCAGGAGGGTTGGTAAAACCGCCTCCCCCAAACTGGGGGGCCTGGGACAGGGGGACGCACACACGCCCCCCCCCCCACCACCACCACCGGCTCAGAGCAGCCCCTGCAACGACAGAGAAACTTCAGTGTCTGTGGCAATTCTTTTCGAGGGTCAGGCTGAACTTTTCAACAACTTCCTGTTGGGTTTTGGGTCTCTGAAAAGCTAACACGTGCCTCCAAGGAGGGATGTGGTGGAGGCACGAGCGTCTCCGGGAGCCTCAGCGTGCTTGTCTGCAAAACGGAGCCGACAGTGCCCACCCAAGGGGGAGGGGGTGGGGGGGAGAGGGACAATGGGGCAAAACTTAGACAATGCTCACTTCTAGTTAATCCTTACAATTAAGGTGGGTTCCTTTTACTGCCCTGGTTTTCCAGCTGGGGGAAACTAAAGCTCAGAGAAGTTAAGTCTCTTGTTCAAGCTCACACAGCTTGGAATGGCATAAGGGACTGAACCCAGGCTCTGAACCCCAACCCACTGCTGCCGGTGTGATCCAGTGAAGCAGCCCCGCCCCTCACTGGCCCCCGCGAGGGCCCCCCACCTGTTGGTCTTCCAGATGTGCAATGTGTCGGGGTCTGAGATGCCCCTCTTCTCAGCTTGCTCTTCTAGGAAGTCAAAGAAGTACTTGACGGCCAGTGGGGGCTTATCTTCCCGGATGCTCAGGATGGCCTTGAACAGGTCATCCAGAAACTTCTGCAGCGTGCCCTGCAGGGGAGTGGGTGGTGGCCATCAGCCCAGGAACACGGAGGGGGTGGATGGGGGGGTTGGTGACAGGCACCTCTGGCAGCTGTGGGGAGCCTGTGGTGCTGGGGCTGAGCAGTGCTGGGTGAACGGGAAGCTATGTGGCCCCAGGCTAGTCTCCTAAGTGCTCTGTGCCTCAGTTTTCCTGTCTGTGAAATGGGTTGGTGAAACCCACAGCACAGGAGTGTCGGAAGGACTTGGACACAGAGCAGGGAATTGGTGGGCTGGGGTGTGGGCTCTCTGCCCCTAGCCATGTGGCCTTGGGGACGTTCCTGGGCCACTACTGGCTTCTCTGTCACACCAGAGGACAGAGAAGTTGTTGCTGGGCGCCCTTCAGGCTGGGAGTGCGGCTGGCCTCCCAGGGGAAGAGCTGTCTCCCCTCCCCCAGCGTGTGCTCCCAGCTGACCCCCGGGAGTGGGGACACAGCACCTTGGTGGAGAGCAGGCGGGTCAGGTAGATCTCCGGGAGCACCTTCTTGCGGTGGCTCTGCCGATGGGACTTCTTGGGCTCCACCAGCTCGTCCGTGGGCAGCACCTGGGAGGCCGGGGCTGGGTCAGTGCTGGCGCCGGGCACCACCCTCAGCCACCCCTGGGAGGCCCTACCCAGCCCCTGCGGGTGCCTGGCTCTGCACACTCCCCAGCCCAGCTTTCCCCAGGCCTGGGAGCACGGCCTCCAGGGGCCCAGGGCGGCAGGAGGCCAAGTCCACTCCCAGTGAGGGGCGGGCACCCTCAGGGCCGGGGGCAGGGCACTCACCAAGTGGAAGTACTTCTCCGTGTCCAAGTCTTTCACTGCGAGAGGGAAACACACACGATAAATAAACAAGACCCAGGAGCGGGGGGAGAGAGCCAGCAAACGAGAAACGGACGCAAAAAGCTGGAGAAAGAAACCCAGAGAGATGGGGAGAGCCAAACAAGACGTGTGGAGAAGAGACTGAAATGCACAGAAAGACCGCTGAGCACGAGAGCTTGAGAGACACGCATAGGAGGCAGCTCAGACAGACAGAGGCGTTGAGAGACAGAAAGGCGTCCACAAGGGGACAGGAAAAGCAGGGAGACGATCACAGATGGACACGGGGCGGCTCCCCACGAGGGCCCATGGCCCCGAGCCCAGACCTCACCAGCTGCTGGAAGGGACCCCAAGGCCCCCAGGAGCCTAGGACCCCCAAGCTTGGGGCAGCTGAAGGCAGGGATGCGGGTGTGAGGCAGGGACACAGCCTGAGCCCCCGATGGCCTGGCGCCTGTCCAGACCTCTTACAACCGCCTCCCTGCTCCTGGGGCCCTTCTTGGCTGCCTGCAGGAACCCAGCGCCAAGGAGGCCTGGCCACAGGCCCTGCCCGAGCAGCACTGTGGCGGGGTGCTGTGCCTGGCCCTACCCCTGGAAGCCTCAGTTTCCCCCCGGGGCTGCTCAGGAGGGCCCGGCCCTGTCCGCCCGCGCTACCTCGGCCCAGAGTGTTGTCCTTCTTGTCTGTGAGGCTCATGGCCAGGGAGGCGCCTTCGGGGATCTGACGGGGAGAGAGGCCGTGGTCAGAGGGCGGAGATCAGGAGGGTGGCGTGGCGGGGCAGGCGGGGCCGGGGCCCACCTTGTAGTGGGCCAGCGTGTTGAGCTTCTTGCGGCCGTCCTCCACCACCGAGGTGTCGTCCAGGTCCCGCAGGATGTAGCTCTGGGTGCTCGAGGCGAACCACTCTGGGGGCGGGGGACCAGGGGTGAGGGCCGGGGCACCCACCCATGGGGAGAGATGTGGGGGGCCCCCAGAGCTCTCTGAGCCTGTACTCCTGCATCTGGGAGGCCAGGCGGGGTTGCCGGGCTGGGGCACAGAGCCGAGGCTCCGCAGAGCCATCCTCGGGGCGGTCACTGGGCGGCCGGGTCGACCGGCTGGCCTCTCCTGCCCACTGGGCCGACATCACCTGCGGCAAACTCGCCACCCAGCCCCAACATGAGCTGATGGGCACCGTCTCCCCATCCCTAGAGCCCTGGATGGCGCACGTGTGGCAGAGTGGCCCAAGACTGTGACCGAGCAGGGCCCGCCGGCCGCCCCCGACCCTGCCCACCTAGGTCAACATCCTCGGCCCGCGGCCACTGGGAGTAGGGCACGTTCTTGCAGAAGGCTTCCAGAATCTTCTCCTTCACCTGCGTCAGCGTGTCCGTGTCCATGGCACGCACGCTCAGAGAGTCCATGCCGCAGCCCTGGAAGGACACGTTCAGGTTCTGCAGGAGAGAGACGGGGGGCTCAGCAGCTGCTCACCGACCGGACGGGCAGGCAGCCTGCGGGCGGGGGTGTCAGGAGCCCCTCCCACCCCCCAAGCCGGCTCACCCGGGGCTTGGCCTCGATGTTTTCCCGTAGCAGCCACTCCTCGTTGAGCGTGTAGCGGGCCTTGCCTGTGATGGCGTCGATGGAGCCCTTGTTGATCTGCTGCTTGATGGCGCACAGGAGCAGGAAGAAGGGCTCCCCAACCGTCTCCTGGGGGGCAGGGGGGGGCGGCGGTCAGAGGCTGAAGCCAGCTGCCCACTCTCCAGATTCCAGCCCCGAGCCTGTGGCCCCCACCTGGAACCCTTCATACCCCCGTCCACCAACTCCTCCGTGGCTGCCTGCTTCACACCTTCCTTTTGATCCTGGCACCGCTCAGCCCTCCCACCCCCACACCCAGGGCATCTCCCTGGACTCCCAGCTCAGACATCGCCCAGCCTGGGCGGCCGCATTCATTTTATTGCACTGGCAACCTTTCCAGGTAGCGGTGGCATCCTCATGGCCGAGGCTCAGAGAAGGCAAGCAAGCTGCTCAAGGTCACCCAGCAAGGAGGTGGCAGAGCTGGACTCAAAGGCATGCCAGGGAGGGCTCGAGAGCTGACACAAAGCCCCTGACATGGCCTCTGTTCCCAGGGTAGCTCTAAGCCTCGATTCCCCAACCCGTATAACGGACCCTGTGGGCCAGCCCCTTTCCCTCATGTGCGCAGAAACCACAGTCACCGGTCCTGGCAGAGGTGGCAGGAAGATAAAAGGAAGTGAGACCTCCGGGGCAGGGGCACGGCTGCCCAGCACCCTCACCCGCAGGCAGCTGTACATGCAGATGGACATCCAGTTGGTGAGCATCTTCTCAACCACGGACTCCGTGCGCCGCAGCATCAGCTTGGGGTTCTTGGCGGCCGAGGCGTCGATGAGGTCCACCAGCAGCTCCTTCATGATGCCCGTGTAGTACTCAAGCTTGCCGTGGAGTGCAATGGTCAGCAGGGAGGCCAGGCTGCACCTGTGGGCAGGTGTTGGGGTGGGGAGTCAGCCACACCATGAGGCCCCTGGATCCTGAGAACCGTACCGCAGGGGCTCATCCACTGGATGCGGCGGATGCGGCAGAAATCTCCCTGGAGAAAAGCCTACTTTCCCTACCGTGCACAGTAACCACCGTGTCCACAAGCCCCATCCTGGGCAGGCAGGACCAGGAAGGGGCAGAATGGGGAGGGGGCCAAGGCCTCGGGGAGATGCTGGCTGCCCCAAGGACACAGTGCTCTGCAAACTGCCCCAGGCTTGGATCCAGCCCGGTGGACCCAGGATGCATTGTCCTTCCCCGGAGCCCGCACCGCAGCCTGACCTGTCCCGCACCGCGAAGTCCTTCTGTTGCTCCAGCGCATGGACGAAGACAATGAGGAAGTGCTTGTTGTTGAGCAGCGAGGAGAACAGGCTGATGCCCTCTTCCATGTTGGGCCGGCAGCTCTCGGGGATCTGCAGGGAGCAAGCAGTGAGGGATGTTGACGGGGTCCCACGTCTGAGCACTCGGGATGCCCAAAGTGGCACCTTGATTGCTTCCCGGGATGGGGAGCTCATTGCCTATTAGTGGGAGATGCCTAACTCCTTGTGACCAGGAACACTGGCTCAGCTGAGCTGGAAAGGGTGGCTCAGGTGAGGGTGCCCGAAGGCAACCCCATATCCCTGTGTGGGGAACCCCCTCCCATTCTCTAGGCAGCAGTGGGAGAGAGATGTCCAGGGGACCCAACTCTTTCCCCTCTCTGGTCTTAGAGTCGGCACGTAGAATACCCTGAATGGCCACTTCACTACCTGTTGGGATGGAGAGCTCGCTACCTTACAATTGTAAGTTCCTCCCAACTTCCCAAGATTAGGATCAATGGATCAGATGAACTGGAAAGCAGGGCCCAGAGAGAGGTGGGGGTGCCCCGAGGGAGCCCTTTTGTGTGTATGTGTGTATGGGTGGGGGGCTACTCACCTTCCACTCTCCCAGCAGTGGGTGGGTCTCCTGCACTGCGGAGCTGCCCTGGGCGTTGAGGGTCTGGGAGGGGAGCACGTAACGCTCTTCGTAGAGGGCGGAGCACTGTGGAGCAGACCCCCAGCATCTCAGCAGAGCCGCGCACCCCCGACTCACGCAGGGGCTGCCCCACAAACACACAAGCCCACTCGACAGGAAGAAGAGGTAATGGGCCACGCCCAGGGGCCACAGGACGCCAGAGGAGAGGGGAGGGGAGTCCCAGGGGGCTTCCTGGAGGAAAAGCAGAACCAGCCTGAAGTCCACGGGTGGCGAAGCTGGAGCGCACAGGCGTAAGAGGAAGCTAAAGCAGCTCAGTGTGGAAGGAGGAAACCAGGCAGAGAGGCCTGAGGGGGCCCGACAGGGGCTTGGTGTCCCACTGAGGAGGGTGGGGCCACCCACAGAGATATTCCTGACAGGCCGAGGAAGGTGGGGACGGGGCAGCGGCCCCTGGAACAGCACGAGGAGGCATGGAAGCGAGGGGACTGAGTCCAGTGCACAGGAGGAAGAGACGGAGAGGGGATGACCCAGCACCCAGGAGGAAAGGAGGGCTGACAGCTGGCTTCAGTAGGCACACTCAGACATCAAGTGAGCAGATAAAGCAAGTTGGGGCAGGGCGGAGGAAACTGGGCCCTTTCCCGGCGGCCAGGGAAAGTGGCCGGGCTGCCATAGGCGGGTGTGCAGGTTACGCACTGCTCAAGGGAGGGCTCAAGGAACTCCTGAGGCATCACCAGCCGGCGGGAGCCTGCCCTGACCTTGGGGAAGAAGGTGCGGGTCACGAAGTGCTTGTACTCCAGGAAGGGGATGCCCTGGCTGCGGTTCAGCTCCTTGGTCAGGTCCGTCATGTCCGTCTGCAGCTCTGCGAAGCCTGGCGGGCAGGCAGGTGGCCATGAGCGGATCAGGGGGCGACGCCAAGGCCCGAGGTCCCGCGTGGCTGCCCCCACTACCTTTACGGATTTCCTCCCGGATCTGGGACTCCATCTCCTCCATCTGCAGCAGTGTCTTCTGCCAGTAGCGCTCGGCACGGCGGCTCTTGGTACAGAAGACGAACAGGGCTGTGGGCAGCAGGGAGGTGGGTCAGGCCTGAGATCCCTTCGGTGTCAGAGTGTGTGTCGTTACCTGCCGTGTGCAGGGCCTGGGTGGAAGGGAGACAGCCTGCCTGCGAGCCTCAGCTCCTCTGGCAGCTCACTTAGCTCAATGCCAAAAACAGCAAACCACCCCATCAACAAACGGGTGGAAGATCCTAAAATAGACATTTCTCCAAAGAAAATACACAGGTGGCCAAGAGGCACATGAAAAGATGAACATCACTAATGATTAGAGAACTGCAAATGTAAACGACTCCGTATCACCTCACACTGGTCAGAATGGCCATCATCAAAGAGGCTGCTGCTGCTGCGAAGTCGCTTCAGTCGTGTCCGACTCTGTGCGACCCCATAGACAGCAGCCCCCCAGGCTCCCCCGTCCCCGAGATCCTCCAGGCAAGAACACTGCAGTGGGTTGCCTTTGCCTTCTCTGATCAGAGTCTACAAGACAGTAAATGCTGGAGAGGGTATGGAGAAAAGGGAACCTTCCTACACTGTTGGCAGAAATGGAAACTGGTACCACCATGATGGAGAACAGTACGGAGCACCTTTAAAAACTAAACATAGAGCTACCATGCTGCTGCTAAGTCGCTTCAGTCGTGTCCGACTCTGTGCGACCCCACAGACGGCAGCCCACCAGGCTCCCCCGTCCCTGGGATTCTCCAGGCAAGAACACTGGAGTGGGTTGCCATGTGACCCAGCAATTCCACTCCAGGGCATATATCTGGGGAAAATCATAATTTCCAAAAGATACATGCACCCCAATGTTCACTGCAGCACTATTCACAATAGCCAAGACATGGGAGCAACCTACATGACCATCGACAGAGGAGTTGATAAAGATGAGGCAATGAAACGTTACTCAGTCATAAAGAAGGACATAATGTCATTTACAGCATCATGGATAGACCTAGAGACTATCACTCAAAGTGAAGGAAGTTAGACAAATATCATAATACAAATGAACTTATTTACGAAACAGAAAAACTCACAGACTTTAACAGACTTGTGGTTACCAAAGGGGAAAGGTGAGGGGAGGGACAGATCAGGACGTGTACACTCTACTAGGGCCTACTGGATAGCACAGGGAACTCTATTCAATATTGTGTAATAACCTGCATGGAAAAAGAATGGACAGAGGCCTGCGTGGAACTCACTCACTCTGCAGCACACCTGAAATCAACGCCACGTTGTAAATTAATAAAGTTAATTGAAAAAGTAAATTACTTGTGGAGCAAAAAACATAAAATAGGGATCAACAGTGGACTTCTCTAAATACGAGAATTATAGGTGATTTCTCTTTTAGCAGAAGGATATTTATATATTCTACCTCTATTTTCCCACATTGAATATATTGCCTTTTAAAAACCAGCTTCATTGAGATAATACACATACCATCTAATCTATCTACGTATACACTTCACTGCCTTCTAGTATATGATGGGGTTGTGACGCCATCCACGATCTGATTTTCGCACACTTTTCCTGCCCCAGGAGACCCAAGACCACAAGTACTCAGTCCCTATCCACCCTCCTCCTGCCTCTAGGAACCACTGATTTGCCTTGTGTTTTTTGATTTACCTGTTCTGGACATTTTATATAAGTGGGACCAAACAAGAGGTAGCCTTTTTTATCTGGCATCGTTCACTTACCATGATGATGTCAAGGGTCACCCACGCTGAAGTACGTGGTCAGACCTTCCTTCCTTTGTATGACTTAATACTATTCCCCCATATGGCTAAACCACATTTTTTTTGTCCATTCATCAGCGGATGGGCATTTTGGGCAGTTGCCACTGTTGGCGATGATGAATAAAGCTGCTGTGAACCTTGGTGCACAGGGGCTGGTGTGGACGAGTGTTCTCATTCTCCAGGGCAGATGCCCAGGGTAGGGAACTGCTGGGTCATGCAGTGACGCTAACCTTTCGAGGAAACTGGTGGCGAGTTTGCCACAACAGCGGCACCAGTTAAATTCCCAGCAGCAGTGTACGAGGGCTCCAACTGCCCTGCGACACTGAATATCGTACTTTTGTGACCATTATTTTAGTAGGGGTATAGCCTACCTAATGCATAGGGTCATCTTCCCCGAGTAGCCCTCTCAGGAGTAGCTTCAGTAGCCCTAGAGCCCATGGTTCCAAGTCCCTCTGCCTGGCGCTCAGGGCCCGGGCCAGCACACCTCTCAACAGCACCTGTCCTGCACACTTTGTACCGTCGCTGGGATGCCCTCCTCACCCAACTCTGAGCGCCTAACCCGCTCCCAGCTCCGCACCTTTGTTCCGTGTGCCCGGCCCATTACACCTCTGTCCTACCCACTGATCTTCAGAGGGGGCCTGGGGTGGGCAGGTCTGCCCCGTGAGGCGTCACGAGGCTGGGGGGCTCCTTACCAACCACGGAGAGCAGCAGCAGGACACTGCAGATGACGATGGACACGATGATGGCGGTCTCGCTGCCGCCCAGCTGCAGCGTGGCAATGGTCTGGTTGAAGTTCCCGACCTGGATCTGTCGGGGCGGCGGGGGCATGCAGTGAGGGAGCCATAGCTTCCCGGGACATGCGCCCTGGCTCTTCTCCTCACTGGCTGTATGGCCTGGAGCAAGTCAGCTAACCTCTCTGAGCCTCGGATGTCCCAAGTATCAATAGAAGAGATAACCCCACCCGCCTCCTGGGGACGCTGTGAGGGCTGCCAGAGATGACACTTGTCAAGCCTGGGCCTGGCACGGAACGGGCGACTCAAGAAATACAGGGAACTGTGATTACTAGTTCTGTGATGACTATGGGCAGTTCCCAGAGCCTGGCCTGTGAACTGAAGTATCTGTTGGGCTGCCCGAGGACAGGGGAGCAAGTGAGTTCTTAGGACTCAGACTGTAGAACTGGGACTGGGGTGCAGGTGAAAGGCAGCTTCTGCAATTCACAGCCATCGTGGGGTGTGTGTGCTGCCAGAAAGGGGGTGAGCTCCCCGTCCCGGGAGGCATGCAAGCAGGTACAGTGCAGAAGAGACCCCCTTTTCTGGGCCTTCTCCCCACCTCTCCTGCTTCCCTCCCTCTGTGACTGTGCCTGGTGACTGGCGGCCCAGACTCTGGGTATGCCACCAGGCGGAACAGGGACCACCTCTCATGGCCTCTGAGAATCCAGCCCATTGGGCCCAGCTGGGGGCTGGTCACGGACCCTGAACAGGTCACTGAGTCCTCGAGTTTCCTCATCTGCCCAGTGGGGACGTAAAGCTCTGCTTTCCTCCACTGTCTGAGCTCCTGAGCGTGAAGGTGCTCAGCTGAGATGCCCCTTGTGGGCAGGACTAGGGGGACCACCCCTGCCTCCAGGGCCCCGTCCACTCACTGTGATGGGCAGCTGCCCCTCAGCCGTGCCCAGGGACTCATTGACGGAGCAATGGATGACTCTCTCCGAGACAATCTGGATGTCGCAGGCCACCTGGCCTATCTTGACGCGGTACTCGTGGCTTTCGAGCCCCAGCCCGTCCTGCTCCTTCTGCAGGAGCAGAGGGGGTGCTCACCTGGGGCCGGGGGCGGAGCCCGATCTGCTCACGCCCCCCACCCCCACCGGTGCTCACGTGGATCCGCTGACACCCCACCTCCCCACCCCACGCCTGATATGCTTAGGTCCCCTCTCCCCAGCCCCGCTACCGCCGGCACCCACGTGGATCACTAGGGTGAGGGGCTCCCCAGGGTGGTGCTTGATCCACTTCTCCCGCTTGGCCGTGGAGAACTGCGGGTCGGGGAGGTAATCCAGGCGGAACTGGCTGCCCCGCTGGGCCTCCTCGGGCTCCAGCAGCTCCTCGGCCACCACCGCCTCATCTGCGTAGACCCGGCCATTGAGGAAGAAGTCCACGGGGGCCGAGGCGTTGCTTAGAGCCCCGGGCGACGGGCAGGTGATGAGGGTAGAGTTGAGGACCTTGCAGAGCTGGAGGTGGGGCACGGGGGCCAAAGTGGGGGATGGGGTGGACAGTCAGGGGGAAACATGGAAGGAGGGGGGAGGGGCAAAGATGAGAAGACGGGGCATGGGGAGGCGTGATCAGCCGGGGGCCGCCACCACCCTGCCCGCCAGGGCCCCGCCCTCACCGTGGGCTCGCGGCCGATGTGGTGCACGGCCATCGACACGTTCTGCACCATGTGGAAGCGCTCGCCGGCCACCGTGATGGTCCTGCCGCCGCTGCAGGGTTGGGGGGTGGGATGGACAGCAAGCCCTGTGAGCCCACGAGCAGCCCCGGGGCGTGCCCTGGCCAGAGGGCGGCACCCGGGTCTCACCTGACGTGGCTGCGGTGGGGGCTGATGGCTGTGATGACCGGGTTCGGCATGTACTGGAAGCTGAGGCCGCCGTGCACGCAGCCCCGCTGCTCGAAGCGCACGCACACAGGCACCACGGCCGGCAGGGTGCCTCCCGGCACTGTGCAGGCAATGCTGGCGTCCGAGCGCCTGCGGGAGGAGCGGCAGGCCTCCTCAGCATGGACCCGCCTCCCACCGCCACCCCTTGCCCATCACCCCATGGCCCCGAGCCACCCACCCTCCGCCCCAGCCTCACACAGACACCGTTTCCATGTTCCCACTGCCGCACCTGCGCTCCGGCCATTCATCCCACCCTGGACACCTTCCCTTCTCCTCTCTGACCCCGTCCCGTCCCACCTCCTCCAACAAGCCTCCCCAGGGCTCTAGCCCCTAGGGCCTTGGAAGCCCACGCTCCTCCCAACCCTACTGGATGTTCCTAGTTCCCAAGAGACTGCAGTCCCCTGGAGGCCATTTGAGAGTGGGGCTCATCGCATGCCCATCAATGGGACCTGGTACACATTAAGTGCATAATGCTGATGCTAAATCACTTCATCGTGTCCGACTCTGTGCGACCCCATAGACAGCAGCCCACCAGGCTCCCCTGTCCCTGGGATTCTCCAGGCAAGAACACTGGAGTAGGTTGCCATTTCCTTCTCCACTGTATGAAAGTGAAAAGTGAAAGTGAGGTCGCTCAGTCGTATCTGACTCTTAGCGACCCCATGGACTGCAGCCCATCAGGCTCCTCCGTCCATGGGATTTTCTAGGCAAGAGTACTGGAGTGGGGTGCCACTGCCTTCTCCGTAAGTGCATAATACAGACGGGCATTTCACTGAGAGGTTCTGGACCACGCCCCTGCCTCTGGCCACACCCCTGGGCCGGGGACAGGTCTCAGACAATGCACAATCATCACCATTTTCACTGCAGGTTAAGGTCATTTATGAAGGGCACAGTACTCCCCACAACTCACGGGTACTATCTGTACTGGGTGAGAACACTGAGACTGAGAAAGAGGAAGGGGCCTGGCCAGAGGACACAGCCAGTGACGTCCCCGGCGATGCTCGGTCAAGGACATTCCCCTCCCAGCCCTCTGGCCCCCCCAGACAGGGACTTACAGCAGCTCTGTGCAGGGCTCCGTGTTATTCACCAGGACCTGGAGCTCGGAGCCCACGTGGAGGTCACTCCCGTGGATCGTGATCCTGGTGCCCCCTGCTTTGGGGCCCATGGCAGGCTCCAGGGAGTGGACCAGGGGCAGCTGTGGGGAAGAAGGCGGGCAGTCAGGCCCCAGGCCAGCCCAGGACGAGCCTGGCAGGGTGTGGGGTTGGGGGGCAGGCTGCATTCCCTTACCACGTAGGAGAAGCGCTCCCGAGACCTGCCCTCCTTGGAGGCGTTCACTGTCACCACATCCGAGAACGCCTCTGGGGCTGGGCCTGTGGCGCACACGATCCTGGGTGGGGGAGGCGAGTCTGGTCAAGGAGCGGCCGGTGGGGCCCGGGGGCCAGGCAGGCGGCCCTTGGCTTCCCCCTCTAACAATGTCCCTCGACTCCCAGGACGTGTGAGCCCCGCCTCCTTACACTCAGCCCCCTACCCCCGACTCAGCTGGGACTGGCACCTGGGCCAGGACACCTGACGGCGTCACCCTTGTCAAAATCCTGAAACAATTCCCAGTCAGCTGGAGAACAGCCACTGCGTTCCCAGGTGTCAGCCGGGTGCCGAGCTCCTCTCTGGGACTGCCCTCCCCGCGTCTACCACAATTCTGCGACTAGTAGGGGATTGGACAGGTGGTCTTTTGTCGTTGTTTCGTCGCCAAGTCACATCTGACTCTGGAACCCCAAGGACTGTACCCCAAGGAGCCTCCCAGGCTCCTCTGTCCATGAGATTCTCCAGTCAAGCATATTGCAAAGGGTGGCCATTTCTTCCTCCCGGGGATCTTCCTGACCCAGGGATTGAACCCGGGTCTCCTGCACTGGCAGGCGGCTTCTTTACCGCCGCACCACCAGGGAAGCCCAAGGGGATACTTGAAAGTTCTCCAACCATGAGAACATCTGCTGGGCTGGGAGACTGATGCCCTTATCTGCAAGCCTGGCTTACGGCCTCCGGAAAGGAAACTGGGCTCAGTCCCTGCCCATGATGTTTCCTCGAGCCTGTCTGGGCCGGGCCCCGTGGCTGCAGGCCCAGGTCTCTGCACACACCAGCAGACCTGCACTTTCCTAACAGCAGTTTTTTCCATCCAAGCAAGGCTTCTGTGGAAGCAGGGCTGTTCAGGGGAACCTGGGAGGGCTTCCCGGGGTGGGGAGGTTCTGGAGTGGTGAAGCAGGGAAGGGCAGGACGCATGGCGGGAATGGTCTGAGCAAAGTCTGGGAGACCTGGGAGTGAGTGACCTCTGGGGAGCAGAAGGGATCCAGGGATGGTGGGGTGGTCGAGGGCAGAGGGTAGGGTGGGGGGCGAGGGGAGGGCAGAGGTGCAGCTGGCACTTCCGGGTGGGTGGGGCCCGTAAGTCACTGAAGGGCCCCCAGGACCGCCCTCCACTCACTCCTCCGACACCGTGTATCTGTCGGCCAGCGGCTCACAGGCCACGCTGCCGATCCACACGCCGTGGGCCACGTCGCTGAACCGCCGGCCCAGGTTCCTGCCGCGAATGGTCAGCTGGGTCCCGCCATCCAAGGGGCCGCTCAAGGGCTCAATCTGCCAGGCGATCGGAAAGACGGGAGGATGGGGCTCTGAGGCTGGGGTATCCGGGGAGGCAGGGCAAAGCAGACCTGCCACTCGGGAGGCTCTGAGAGCGCTGGCAGGTCACCAGGGCTGCCAGTGGGGACGTGTGTGTGAGACACGCAGCCTGCCTCGGGGACACCAGTGCACAGGTACAGAGCCAGTCCTATTGGAGGGGCGTCTCCTGGGGACGCTGAGGTCCAGTCCCCGTGGCCACGGGAACCCACGTCTGACCACGTGACCCTAAATCCCAGGCAGAGCCAGCTGGGCCTGGGACGGGCAGGTGAACCAGGCTAAGGCAAACAGAACCATTCCCTGAGGCTTTTTCTTAATTGAAAATGAGGCTTGTGAGTTACCCCAGTTTTCCCCTTATTAGCAAGGGTTCCTGGACCTCGCTATAAAGACACTCAACCCCAGCCTCTCTTCCACGCCAGACTCCAACGCCCCCTCCAACCCCATGCCCAGCTTGTTTGCAGCCCTCACCACCTTCTCTATGCAAATCATCTCCTTTCTGATTGTTGTCCCCCAACCCCAACTGAACCATGAGCTCCATGAAGACAGGCACGTGTGTGTTCACTGCCATGTCTCCAGCCCCAGGATGGGGCGGCAGGGGGGAACTGGCACCCAGTGGGTGCTCAGTGGGTGACAGCGCGTGGGGGCCCGGGTGTGTGCAAACATGTGAGCTGAGCCCGTGTGGGGCGCTGAGCGTGTGCACATTCAGGTGTGTGGGTGTGACAGGTCCCCGAGGCAGGGGGAGTTAGGGGGTGGGGTGCTTACCGCTCGGATCTCGGGGGCAGGGCAGGTGCCAGGCGGGGGCTGCAGGGTGCCCCGCGGGCGGCAGCCGTCACTCCACACACACAGGTGGCCCAGATCCTCGCGGCCCAGGCACTGGGAGCAGTCGGGGCTGCCCACGGCGCAGTTGTAGACCTCCACTGCAGGAGACACGGAGCCGGCCCAGCTCAGCTGGGTCCTGCTTCTTAAGAGTCAGGGCTCAGGAAGCTCTTAGTACCTTCTCCGACCCCCAGCCCCACCCCAGGGGGCTGCTAATAATAAGCACAGTGCAGCCACAGCCCCGTTAACAGTCCTCTGCACAGGGATCCTATCCAGTGGGGGCTGTTTATCAGCCCCAGTTGACAGATAAAGAGACGAGGCTCAGAGAGGCAGGGTGACTTGCCCAATGTCACACAGCCTGTGAGTGGGAGAGCTGGAGTCACAGCCAGGCCCGAGTGGGTCTCCTGAGCCCCCAGCTGAGCTCTGGGATGCTAGGGAACCACTGAGCAATGCGGGCTGTGCAAGCCTCAGGCTCTCAGACAGGCTCAGGCAGGAGCGCAGGGTGGGTTCCCAGGGCGTACAAGCTGGTTCTGGGGCTTCTGTCTGGGACCTTATAGTACAGAAGCGGGGCGGGGTGTGGGGTGAATGTGCACAGGCCCCCCGTCCTGCCAAACAGGCCCTTGGAGAGTTGATTCGACACGTGTAATAAGAGCATGGCCACCCCTCACCATCTAGGGGCGCAGACTATGTCCCAGACAGCCCTGCAGGGCTCTGCATGCATCATCTCAGCAAACCCTCGCCCCCGCCCTCTGCAACCGGGCCTGTGCCTCATAGGAGGACCATGAGGCTGAGAAAGGGCAGGTGAGTGGGTGCTGGGGGCAGAGCCATGGGCATGCGGACGCCCCGAGGGTGTGGTGCCAGCCCAGAGGAGCTGCTCCACAGTGAGGTGCGGAGTGAACAGGCCGGCAGAGGTGGGCTGGGACCTGAGAGACGGTGTGTGTCAGGGGTGGTGGGGAGATACCCGAGCACTGGATGGAGCCCCCCAGGGCTGTGTCCCACCCACTGCAGCCATATGAGGTTGAGGGGGCCTCCCACCTGTCATGGGGTCAGGGCTGTCCAGGAACCGGGCTGGCCGCCCCTTCAGTTGGAGGCTGAGCGGAAATACCTGGCTCTTCTGGGTCGTGTGCAGCTGCAAAAGACGGGGAAATGTGTGACAGGTGTGGACGCTGTCTGGGTCTCTGTTGGGGGGAGGGCACATCGGGGGAGAGACGAGGGCAGGGCCGTTGGGGGAAAGGGGACCAAAAAGGGGAGGCAGAAAGGAAGGCGTGTATGTATCTGGACTCGGGCTGGCCTGCCCTCCCCTCTGCCCCACTACCCCCGCCGTGATGCCCCATTGCTCACCACCACTTGTTTGCAGCGTACGGCTGATTCGTTCACCCACACAGCCTCGAAGGTCTCCTCCAGACCGAAGCTACACTCCAGGGCTGCACCCTGCGGGACACGGGGGTCAGGGGCATCCAAGCAGCACCCACCACCCCCCACCTTCTTCAGGACACCAGAGAGACTGCTGTCCTGAGGCGTGGGCGGGACCTCTCTCCCTGGACTGCGTCTCCTCTAGAATGTTCCATCCTGACCCAACGTCTGACAGAGGTGGGGGCGGGTGCGGGGTGGGGGTACACATGAACACCCAGAACTCTGGCCTTATGCTCTCACACCACTGAAAACCTCACGGACAACTTCCAGTGGCCTAATCCCGGGGCCTTTCACTCCGCTGGTAAAGCCCCGACTCTTTGGCATGACCGACACTCACAAGGTTCATCCCAGGAGACTCCGCCTGCCCTGCAGCCTCAAAACCCCCCACAGCCCGGGATCAGGTCACACAGGACGCGAGTCAGCAACGCACATGCCGTCCTGCCCTCAGCCTTTGTCCAAGTCCATGCTTCCCTCCCAGCAAACCTCAACACAGCCTTCAAAATCCAGCTCAAATGTCCCATGTTCCAACAGCCTTCCCAGACCGCCCCTCACCCAAATCATGGGAACACCCCTCACTTAAGCATCCATCCGTTTGGCAATGAATATTAGGGTGTGTGCTGGGGGGCTTCATTAAGCTCCAACAGCCTTCCCCGACCCTGTATGCCAAGGACCTCCCCTATCCCCTGCCCAGGCTCTGTCTACACCTGTCTCTCCACCCACTGGGGAGGAGGTGGGGGGGGGCTGGGTTTTGGGCCCTCTGACACCTCCAGGAAGATGGCAGTTGAAAGAGCTCAGGCTCAACCTTAACACAGGCCCACTCAGGTCCGAAGTCCACCTCTGCGACCTCCTAGCTGTGTGACTGTGCAGGTGGCTCCTCCTCTGAGCTGTGTGGGTCTCTAAACTTAGCAACGGAAAGAGACTCCCCTACTCTGCAGGACTCTAAGGAAACTGGACACCACGTGTCTTTAGTGGGCTGCACACTATGGGCACCTAATATATGCTGGCTGAGATCAGTATGCAGGAAGTGCTCAATAAATGCTTTGCTCGTGGCAGGGGGAGGGAATTAAACAGGGTCAATTCCCCAATGCCATCGTGCCCTCAGCCCAGCACAGGACCCCGGGGAGCAGCCATCAGAAAATATTTGCTGAGTGAACAAACCAGGTTTCAAGAGGGCTAGGCCAGCCGCGTGGCAGGACTTCCTGTTTATGTCCCTGTCGTTGGTAGATGTGTTACCCTGAGCAGAAAGCAGGTCAGCCGCCCCCTGGCCCTGCCCCCTCCCCGCTTCGCTAGGAAACTAAGACAGGAAGCGGCTGTTGACAGGCTGAGAGCTCCCGTATCCCTGCCACGCTGAGCTGGGTCTCCTGAGCCCCTGGGCTCACGGCAGCCAGCCAGCCTGTCTGAGGCTCTGCTGGGTGTGAGGTCCGTGGATCGGGCTGCTGCAGAGCCCAGGCAGAGTCAGAAGCAGGCCCAGGGGAAGGCGGGCCAGGATCACCGAGGCCCCAGGAAGGCAGACGGAGGCCCCCCAGTTACACTCTGCTCAAAAGAAGGGGGCAGGACCCACACTCAAGCCCTGGGCCTCCTCGACTCAGGCTCCGGAAGCCCAGGGGAGCAGCATGGCCTTCCCCCTGCCCAGAATGCCCCAGAGGCTCTGCCGAAACCACCGTGGGGAGAAGACCCAGGACCGAGGGCACAGCCCCCCGCCCCAGCCCTTCACGGGGCGGTGTCCCCTGCCATGACGAGGCTCCCTGGCACGTGGCCCCCACGTGTGACAAGTCGTCAAGGGCCTCAGCTCCCCCGGGGAAGCGACAGATGGCGAGTCCCCAAGAGCTGGGGAGGGGGTGGCTGGCACGCGTCCAGGACTCGTCAACGCTTCCCACCCAGGACGCTCCTCCAGGAGGGACCCAGCAAGGGGCGGCCTCCCTTCCCTCAGCCCAGATGGGTGGCGGTGGGGGGAGGAGGGGCGGCGCACAGGCGGGGAAGGCTGGTGGTGGGGAAGAGCACTGGACAAGGAGTCCAGGGCTAGGGTGCGAGTCTAGCCCGATGCCGTGTCCCTGGAGGCGTCTACTTCACCTTCCTGCTTTCCCCACCAGGACGATGGGGATGGGGCGGCCAAGGGGGTCTCGGGCCATTTTCCAGGGAAGACGTGTCGGCCTCAAACTGGGTGGGGGAGGGGGGTATGTCCAGGGTCACAACCCAGCCTGGGGGCAGGGCAGGGTGACATGGACGAAATCACCCATGGGCTACAGCACTGGGCAGGGGCTGGGCCTGTCGGGGGGGGGGGGGGTGGGCACAGGGGAGAGGGTCTAGGGGTCCCGGCCAGACACTCCTTTCCTGCAGGAGCTAGGGGCAGCTGGCTGTCCCCAAGGCCTGTGCCCACCACCCACCTTCCCTCCCCCTACCTCCATGCAACCAGGGCAGGGCTTTCTCCAACAGAGCCCAGAAACTCAGAGGGATGAAAACCGAAGCATGGGACTTCCTGGGTGGTCTAGTGGCTAAGACTCCAAGCTCCCAATGGAGAGGGTCTGGGTTCGATCCCTGGTCAGGGAACTAGATCCCACATGCTGCAACTAGAGATCCTGCACGCTGCAACTTAAACCCAGGCAGCCAAATAAATAAATAAGTGGAAAAGCAAAGCACGGGCGGTGGGCCCCACCCCCGCTTACCTGGAAGAAGGCGGCACTGGCCAGGTGCACTGGGATGCTCTGGGAGCCGCCGGTGGGCATGGGGGCCAGGGGGGAGGGCAGGATCTGCGGACACTCCTGAGGACTCTGCAGTCAAAACACAAGGCAGCGGGGCTTACCCTGCGGCGTTGAGGAGACAGGGTTCACGACCACCCCAGCCAGCCGGCGCAGTCCCGTCTCCCTGGGGAGGCGCTGGACAGCCTATGCAGTGAGGACACGCTACTAATAAAATGACAGCCCCATCTACCGCCTCCCACGCGCCATCTCATCTGATCCTACGGGCGGGGAAGGTGTACTGGTCCCATTTCACAGACGAGACTGAGGCGTGGAAAGAGGCATGACCTGCCCAGTGGAACCAAGTCCCCATGGCCACTCCACGGAGAGCCTCCTCGAGGGTCTGAGGGGAGACCTCCCCGGCTCTGGGCCTCATCTTTCCCCAGTTGTAAAATGAGGCGCCGCACTCACTTTCTGAGGCTCCCTCCAGCTCTGGAATTCCAGTTTCCAGATGGACACACGATGAATGATTCACAAAAGAGGAAACCACAGACTTTGGAGAGGCCCATGAGAAACAGGGTGTGAGCTGCACACCCCTCCCCACTGCACGGACGCATCACGAGCCCTGAGCTGGAGGCCTGGGCGTGCGCATTCCCGCATCGGATGTGGAGTCACTGCTGTTCGGTCACGTGGTCGTTGTCTGATTCTCTGTGACCCCCGGGACTGCAGCACGCCAGGCCTCCCTATCCCTCACTACCTCCCGGAGTTTGCTCAAACTCAAGTCCATTGAGTAGATGAAGTCAACAAACCAGCTCATCCTCTGCCACCCCCTTCTCCTCCTTCCTTCAATCTTTCCCGGATTCCCGGGCCAGAGACTGAGGCCTGACACTGAGGACCAAGGCCTGAAACTGAGGACCAAGGCCTGAAACTGAGACTGAGGCCTGAAACTGAAACCAGAGCTTGAGGGACACCAATGCTTCATTTATTATCGTTGACCACGGTCATAAATAGCAACCACGATAGCGACAGTGGTCAGCGGCTGGCGCCCACAGCCCTCCACATGCACCTGGAGAGTTCTGGGCACCCTGTGTTGTATTCATTCACCAAACCCTCCTCCCAAACGCCCTATGAGGTGGGTACCACCGTTATACCCACTTGACAGACTGGAACACTGAGGCACAGAGAAACAAACTGGCGTGCCCAGGACGGGACGAGCAGCACAGCAGGCCTCGCAGACCCTGCTGCTGACCCCCAGGCCAGACACCGCACCCAGACGATGAGCTTCCCTGGGAGCGCTGCCTGCTGCCGACCACAGGGGCCAAGGAGGCCGCCCTGCCCAGCCAACACTGCAGGGCTGCAAGGCCGGAGCTGGTGTCCGGCTTGCTGTGTGACACGCAAGGCCGTCCCTCCCTTGAGCTGCTGTCCTGAGCCGTCTCATGTGTAAGCCCCGTGGAATTTCGGGGAATGGAACCCACATGTTTCCAATCGGGTTTCACTGCCGCTGCCAGCCCGCTTCACAGCTGGCCGGGGGCCCTGCGGCTGCGACCCTGGCTCCGGCCCAGCCGAGGGGAGGTGGCCAGCAGGGGCTGGAGGCGTGTGGGTCCAGAGGAAACGATGTGGGACCATCCCCGAGGGCCCTACTCTCCTTGATCCTCATAACCCACTGTGGATGCCTGCACCTACTCTCCAGAGTAGGCAAGTCTGGGAGAGTGTGGGTGCGCCTCTGCCCTCTTCCAGCACCACTCGGAGGATCGCTAATCTCCCCTGGGGACAGCTGGTCCAAGTGTGCCTGCATCTCCCCGCCCCTCAGGTCTGTGGTATGGGAGGACTGACCCTCCTCCCTAGCCCCAGGGATGGGCAGGCACTCAGGCCTGTCCTGGGCTCAGCGATTGGTTCAGGGAGTGGATGTGACCCAGTTCCCCTGGAAAACTTCTGCAGAACCGAGAAGGAGGGTCTCCTGGGATTGCTGGGGATCAGGACCCCACCCGGGGCTGCTAAGGCATCTTGCAGCCAAAGGGGGAGGGCCTGCTGGAGCACGGAGGCCACTTGGAGGGGCGGGGAGGCCCTGGTGACACTGGCAGAGCCTCTGGATCCAGCTAAGCCTGAAGGGGATGCCACCCCTGGGACTCTGCCCTCACACAGGCCAACCGGCTCTGCTGGGGCTGTGGCCGGCGGCTCGAAGAGCACCGTGGCCTCCTGTCCTGTCCCAAGCCGAACCATCCAAATCTCAGAGATAAGTTGAGGGGCTTCTCCCCCTTGGCCAGAATATAGCCTCCAGGCTCAGGAAACCACGGCCCCGACTCTGGGCAGAGCTGAGAAGGCGGGAGAGCAGGAGCAGGGGGGACAGCGAGGCAGGAGCCCCAGGAAGCCCACATGTCAGCCCAGCACATGCGGCCGTGATGGGGCCTTGCCTGACTCTGCGCCTGACTCTGGGCTGGAGCTCACAGACTCCCCCAAGGTCTTTCCACATGTGAGGGTTCAGAGTTCGGGACCCAACCCGGCGGAGCACTGAGTGGCCCCACTGAACCCACCCGACCTGCTCCCTCCCTGCCTTTATGCATCGCCCTGCCCCCCTTCTATAAACTGCCCCCCATGTTCCCGCCAACCGCCCTCTCTACCAGCTCCTAATGAAGCCACCTTCGTAGAGGTGCCCACCCAGGGAGCGTGACCCCCGCACCCAAACCCTTGCCGCTTCTAAGGCATAAGGTCACCCTGCCTTGCGGAAGCCACCTCCTCCAGGACAACTGGAAAAGGAGAATGCAGTGGCCTTCTCCACTTCCCTCCCCTCCCCTCCTTGGAAAAAAGCTGCAGCCCTCCTCGCAGCATCCTGTACCCCCCACTTCCTTCCTCTGGGGCCCATGAGGCAACGGGAAGTCAGGAGACATAGTCCCTGGCTCGCGCCTGCCCAGAGACCCCTCTCCGGCCTGGCCTGAGCCCTGCGGCCTCCACGACCTACTGGCTCTAAATTAAACGCCGGATTAAGCAGCAGGCCAGGCCTAGGTGGGGGCGGCCTCTTCTCCCAGTGGACTACAGTAATCCTCTGAGACAGGCCCTCTCTGTGCCCCCAATGCATCTCTGACCCACAGACCTTGGGGCAGGGGGGTGGGTCAGGGAGGGGGTGTCCCTGGGGGCGCTGCCCTGGAACACCTCCAGGCTGGCGAGCTCCTGTGTGTCTGCAGGAACCTGGCAGGAGGTTCCCCTCCCAGAGAAGTCTTCCCAGCAGAGGGACACCCATGGCGTGTCGGGTATGAAGCCGATATTATTCCAGATCCCCCTTTGAGCCAGGCCCCCTTTCACAGACAGGGAGACAGGCACAGAGAGGTGTGGCGGCCTGCCCAGGGTCACACAGCCACGACTCACGCCTCAGGCTCTTGCATTCATGATGGGGAGGGCAGAACAGTGTCTAATCGGCTGCTTCCCCAGCGGGCACCAGGGGTGCTTCCTAGGGATGCAGGATGGGCCTCAGTGACCTCTCCCTGCTGAGAGCCAGGGCTTTTGGGGGTTACACTGACTACCTCAAGTGTGCCATCTGGAAAATGGGTGGGAACTCCCCTTTCCTAGAGAGATGAGCTGCGGGCAAGAACCTGGTACCTCACCCCGAGCCTCTCACGGCCCTGATACGAGACGGAAGACCCAGCGGGCGGGCCTGACGGGGGAGGAGCTGGCATATGACCTGGCACCATCCTGGTCCAGCTGTCTCACCCTGGAACCCACTGCAGTCCAGCTGTCCTGCCTCAACCAGTCTCAGAGTCCCGTCTGGTCATCCCTGGCACAAGGCTGGGACAGCCATAGAGGCTCTCTGGGTGAAGACACGAGGCCACCCCATAAGTGACCACATGCAAACCAGCCAGCGGCAAGGTGCGTGGCGCCTCGGCCTGTGTCTCTGCCCGTCCCCCACCCTCCCCAACACGCCCGCCCTGTGTAACCACTGGTGTGCTGTCCCCTAGCTCAGGACCATCAGGCCGGCAGAACAGGAAGACCGGGGAACCTGTGGCTTTAGAGGTCACTGGCTTTCTCCACTCTGCGAGAGTCACAGCAATCCCTGGCCCTGGGGCCCCAGTGCCCATGGGAGACGGAGGCTGGGGTCTTTCGGCCCAGCTCCTGACTTGGGGAAGCGGGAAGAACACGGGCTGCCAATAAGAGGGGCCGATTCAAGGCCCATGCCTGGTGCTTCCTGACCCACGAGGGTCGCGGAAAACGTTGAAGATAAAACTGAAAATGAGTATGAGGTGCAGGAAGGCGCCTTGTCCTAAAAGGCTGGAAGTGTAAACAGGCACAGGCTTTCTGGGGGTCAGCTGAGCTAAAAGTATGGGCTTTCACCTCAAAATGCCATGTTGAAGAACTGGTCTCCAGAGGACAGTCAAGGCCATGCAATGCCCTGCACGTATCAGAACACAAGAAAGAAAGAGGCGCACTCAGCACGTCCAACAACAGGGGATTGGAGGGGCTTCCCTGGTGGCTCAGATGGTGAAGAATCTGCCTGCAATGCAGGAGACCCGGGTTTAATCCCTGGGTTGGGAAGATCCCCTGGAGAGGAGAATGGCAACAGCGGATTGGTTACACGCACTGTGACGACAAGCCCGGCACGGCGGCTGTTAAAGTTGGAGCCAAGGAAGACAATGTAATGACACGGAAATGTTCTCAACGTGCCAAATGAAAAAAAAAAAAGAACAGTGGAGGCAGAGGGCACCCCTGGGCCTGGCTTACCGTGGGATTTGGCGAGGCCTCACACCGAGACTGGTTGGAGACACAGGCGTGCTCCTGGGCGCACCAGAAACAGGGCCACTGTGCCGACAGGCAGCTGGTGCAACTGAAAGACAGAGGGGGGCCTCCCCTCAGCTGCCTGGCTCCCCACCCCTGTGCCCGGCAGCGGGGACCCGGGACACAGATCCCAGCACAGTGAAACGAGGTCTTGCTCATCAGAGCTGCCCAGAGGGGCTGGGCATTTTGTAAGGTAATGAGCTTCCTGGTGCAGGAGGTATGCAAGGAGAAGACAGGCAAGCAGGGCCTCCAGGGGACTAAATTAAGTGTGATCAAAGCACTTTTCTCAGCCTCGACTAGCCTGGGTGCTCACAGACACCGGGCATGCTGGGTGATGAGAGTTTGTTGCACAAATGAGCTGTCAGGTGAACAGCCAAGGGTCCCGTCTGCCTCTGCGACATCACCATTTTTCTTGAGGAGGCTTCCCCAAGAGCAAGGCCTCCTGCCCCCACCGGAAGCTAGCCCCGACACCCCACTCACGCTGTGTGTGGGTACACCTGCCCAATCCGGCCGCAGTCGTAGATGGTGAAGCTGGCCCTGACGATGTTCTGCCCCTGGACCCGCACCGACATCTCGACGGTCACATGGTCTGGAACAGAGCAGGGCGTCCAGGGAGAGAAGGACAAGGGGACACGGGGGGCCCACTGACAACAGTGGCTATGCCATCTGGACCCCCCCATGCCTGAGAGTCCACCATCCAAGGGCCCCCATCAGCTGTCCCTGCACCCCGGGCCATGAGGTGCCTACCTTGGTGGGGCGGAAAAGGCGGGAACTGATCCTTCTGCAGGAGGTTACAGTAGGCGATCTGGTGGCCGAAGGCTGGGCCCGGGACCCGAGCCACCGTGTGGATGCCGTGGCCATAGTCACAGGCCATGTCCATGCCACTGAGGCTGGGCAGGCTCCCCGAGATCTGTAGGATCATACCCTGGAGGCCAGGGACCCTTAGCTGGGGGTGTGGGGCGTGGGGGAAGGCCACGCCTCACACTGCCCCACCCCAACCCTGGAACCTGGGGAGAAGAGGTTGGTCAGTGGCCTTGACTCCAGGGCCACAGGGATGCAGCCTACATGGGCCTCAGTTTCCCCCTCTGCAAAGTGAAACTGACCACCTTACAGGGGCCAGAGGCCCTGCACGATCTGGCCCCTGGACCTTGGATGCCAGCCTCTTAACAGTCTCAAATCATGAGTCTTGTTCCCACCCCAGGGCCTTTGCACTGGTGGGTCCCTCTGCCCAGATGCTCACGCTGGCTTCCTATCGATGCTTGGATGTTATCTTGCAATGAGACTCCCCCACCCTGACCTGATGTAAAATGTCAATACTACCCCCATCAAGCTGCTCGCTCTGCACCCCGTCCTCTGCTCTGCTTCCTTCTTCTCCACAGCACTTATCACCATCTTGGCATTTTATCTTGTTTCCACTCTCTCCTCTGGGAGTGTGTCCACCCCTCGAGGACCAGTGCTTTTGCCTCTTTTGTTCACTGCTGTGTCCCCGAGTCCAGGACTCTACATGGCACAGAGTGGGCGCTCAGTAACACCTACTGTTATTGATGAATGAATAAGTGAATGAACAGATGGACAAAGCCCCGGAACGCCTGCTTGACCAGAGGGCATAAGTGCAGGACTGTGATATGTAACGATGGGGAGCGGGGAGCACGGAAGCTGTCGGTCATCAGAACCATCACGTGACAGACGAGGCTGTCTACCCCAGAGAAAGCTCTGAGGGCAGGGCTGGGGTGGGGGGCACCCAAGCCCATCTGTCCCTCAGCTCCTGCCCCCTGGAATCCCCTGCACCGAGGCTGTCTGCTACAGGTAAGCAGGGAGCTGGCTGCGGCACACCTAGGCACTCCTGGACATGGATTGTGGGGCAGGGGGACAGCTACTTGAAATCAACTCCCCAGCTTGGGCACTTCCTCGCTGTATAATCGTGAACAAGTCACTTTACCGCTCTGTGCCTCAGTTTCCCCATCTGTATGACAGGGATGTTATGAGCACCCAGGCACTGGACTCACCATCTGCCTCCAGGTCCCCGGGGCGCCACACCCAGGAGGCTCCACCTGTTGGGTCTGGGTGCCAGGGGAAGGGCTGCTCTCCACCCGCACCCCTGAGCCCGGAGCTGGGGTCCTGGCTCCCTCGGACTCACTGGGTACTCCTGGTGTACGTTGATCTCAGCCGGCAGGACGGTCATGGCGGGGCAGCGGCTGGGGCCCGCGCTGGCACTGGTCCAGAAGTGCGGCTGGCTGGAGTTGGCGCAGTCCTGCTGCAGCGTGCACCTGGGGTGCCCGGCGCAGGTCAGGGTCCGGGGCGCCCCCACCCCCGCGGCCTCCCGGGCCCAGCCTGCGCCCCAGGGGCCTCACCGCGTCTCCAGAGCGCACCAGCCGCAGTAGGCGTCGGCTGCGCCCACGCAGTCCCCGCAGGTGGTATGTGCGGCGCACGCAGCGACCTTCACCCTGGCCATCTGGAGACAGAGGCGGGGGGCCCAACTCAGCAGGGGAGCGGCAGCCAGGCGAGGGCCGGGAGAGGCTGGGGAAACTGAGGCTGTCACGGCGTGGGGTGGGGCGGGGAACGAGGCTTCCCTGCAGAGGCCACGGCAGGCCGGAAGGGAGGGGGCGACGCTTCTGGCAGGGGCAGCCGCTCTCGTGCAGAGGCAAAGGGGGGCTGGGGCTCAGCGCATCCTGGGGTCAGGCCGAGGCCCGGACACACCTGGTGGGACGTCATCAGATACAGATAACCGGGGTCCGCGGGGTCAAACTGCATCACGTGGTGCACAGGCTCCCCCATAGGCCACCGTGACCACCTTCCGGCTCACCATGTGCATACTCTCGTTCAGGTTGATCTGGGGGGTGCGGAGGAGGGTGGCCGTCAGGGGACGGGGCACCAGGAAGGCGTCCCCAGGTAGGGGCAGGCTGGGGACCGGCCCCGGGGGTGGGGGAGGCTGCCCCGAGCCTGGGAGTCTCAGCCTCGGGCCCCTCCAGGGCTGGCGGTGGTGGCTGGCCCCCACACTTTGTTCTCTGTCGTGCGCGCCTCCTCCCAGGAACCCCCCTCCCTGCCCTCACCAGCACGTCCTGCTCTGGTATGCACAGGGCCGGGCTTCACAGTTAGGAAAACATTCTCTGGGAGGCTGTGGGCATCATGCCAGGGAGTGGGGACCTGGGTTTGAATTCTGGCCTTGACATTTACAAGCTGCACAGGCCCGAGCCGTCCGAGTCACTTCCCCTCTCTGAGCTAACGGGGCTGAGGACGGCACCCGCCCCGCAGGGCCATGGGGCGTGCTACGGAAGATGCAGACCAAGCGCTGCTGGGGCCAGGCCCCGGAGAGACGGCAGGGCCACTGGTCTCATCCCTCCCCTCTCACATGCCCATCTCACAGATGAGGAAACCAAGGCCCAGAGGAGCCAAGGGACTTGGCAAGAGTCCTAAAAGAAGATGCCTCAGGGTCACAATGGAGGTCTAGGTCCATCTGACTCCAGATCCAAGGCTGGGGTCCAATGTCCAGGCAGGAGAAGGACCAGGACTAGCTGGGGTCTGGAAGCTTCTCTGGCTGAGGGCCCCTCTGCACGTCCCCCAGAGACCTGACAAGGCTGGTCAGAGACTCCTCAAACTGCTCTTCTCTACTGATCTCACATTCCGTGTTGCCTTGTCAAGGCCTGGTCAAGCTCTGAGCTGGGGAAGAGGGCCTCCAACCCCCAGTCCTCCTCTGTGGGCTCCAGAACCTTTAACAGCTCCTCCTGCTTGTGGAATCAATGTGTTCTGGCATTCGAGGCCCTGACCGTCTACCCCATTTTATTCCACGAGCCTCCTCTCTAGTCACTAAACCCAACTCAACATCCAGCCCCCATGTCTTCTCCCCGCTGTGCTCCGGTCTCAAACACCTTCCTCTCCCCCTTGAGCCAGAAGCTGTCCTCCCAATGTCTTCAGCAAAACAGCCTCCCTGACACCCCCACACCCTAAACTGCAATTACTCTCTCCCCAGCCCCTGGGACATGCCTCATCCCAAGCGGCCTCTTGACAGAGTCTGTCCTGGGCAGCTTGGCCCTCTGCGTCCCCCAGGCATCCAGGAGACATGTTTCCACTCTTTCCAAAGTCTACCGAGCACCTGGCATGTTCTGGGGCCTGGGCTGGGGGCTGTGATCAGAGCCTCAAGTGAGGTGAGAGTGGGCAGGAGATGACCGGGCATGAAGCAGGGTGGTGAGTGCAGAGGTCAGGACTGAGGGGCGGGGCAGCCTCAGGGCTGACTGGACTTGGATTCCACCCTGGTTCCTGCTATGTGGGCTCCCCTGGTGGCTCAGCTGATGAAGAATCCGCCCGTGATGCGGGGGACCTGGGTTTGATCCCTGACTTGGGAAGATCCCCTAGAGAAGGGAAAGGCTACCCACTCCAGTATTCTGGCCTGAAGAATTCCATGGACTATACAGTCCATGAGGTGGCAGAGTCAGATACGACTGAGCGGCTTTCACTTTCACTTTCCCCGCTATGTGACTTTGGGGCACTCGGTTCCCCCGCAGAGCCTCAGTGTCCTCATCTGTGAAATGGGCATCACGGCTCTGCCTCCCTCGAAGCAATGTGAGAATTAAACGTGAGGATGCCCGTGATGTGCCTGTTGAGGCTGGGTAGACAGTGGTGCCTAATAACTTCGGCTTCATGGTGGGGGTGGGGGAGACTCCTGGACAGATGTGGAAACCGCCCCAGGTCCTGCAGCTGGGAGGGCAAGAGCCAGGAGCCACAGGCAAGTGTTCGATCCCGACCACAAGCCCCGACCCTCAACGGAAGCTATGAAGGTAGAGAAGGCCCCCTGCCCCTGCTCCCACGACTGGGATTTCCCCCAGGGATGTCAGTGACTGGGGTCCCGGGGCCGGGGAGGCTGGGACTCTGACCCCCACTGCTCACCACCAGCCTGCGGCGTCTGCCTGGGGAAGCTGAGTGAATTGGATTATCAGATCTGAATCAATTAGACCAGGGCCTGGTGCAGGTCGGAGCCAGGCCAGACGGCTGACGCTCTGGACAGGCCAGGGGTGGGAGGTGGCTGGAGGGCCACCCAGGGTCCATGCCCTCCCCTGGGGCCGCTTAGTAGGGAGACCGACTCCTCTCACCTAGCTCTCGGCATCTCGGGGGCGGGAAGCATTACCTGCAGAAACCAGTCACCTTGGCTAGGAGCTGGGGCATCCTCAGAGGCTGGTGGAGGACCGGAGGAGGAAACAGGGGAAGAGGGGAGACCCCCACTTGCCGGGCTGTGGCCTCCCCCACCCCCCGTCAAAGCCCTGCAAGAGTCTCGAGAGGCTGAACTTTCAGCCTTTGATGGCTGGGGACACTGAGGCCGGGAGAGAACACCTTCACTGCTCCAGGTCAAACAGCCTGCCAAGTGGCACAGCCCAGAGACTTGAACACTCCGCCGGCTTCTGAAGCCGGGTCCTGGAGGCCCCCAGAGACGGGCCTCCTGAGCTCTGCTTCCCTCATCTGCACGACGGGAACTCACTGGTGTGAACCGGAGTGGAAGGAACGGACGTGGAAGACGCCATCTAACCCGTGGGCCCCCCACCCCCGCCGAGCACACTGGCCCAACCATACCTTCAGCAGCCGCCCGCTGACTGTGCCCAAAAAGACCACGGTGTAGTTGCCCACACTGGCCACGGCCACGGAGGAGAGGCCTGGCGCTCGGAACACGGGCAAGGCCTTCAGTGGCTGCAGGACAGACAGCGGGTGCTGCAGGTGGGCGGCCCCACAGTCCAGCTGCTCCGGCTGCAGCTGCAAGAGAGACAGCGCATCAGACCGTGGTTCCAGAACCTTCTGTGGCTCCCAGTCCCCTGCAGTCGGCCAGGACCTCCAGCCTCTGCCTCCGAGCTCTCAAAGTCCTGCTCCTGCTCTGTGCTGGGCTCAGGCCCCGATGAAAGCAGGACCACGTCTCCGAGCCCAGGTCGACTCCTGCCCTTGGCTTCAGTCATGGACCCCTAGCAGAGGGGTCCTTTCTGGGTACACAGAAGCTGGCCAGGAAGGGTCACGTGAGGGAGGCAAGAAGGCCCAGGGAGGCCAGCCTCTGCCCCAACTTACCTCCTGACACCCAAGAGGTGTCCCCCCTGTCTGGCTGGGTCTCCATAGCAACCATGGGGTTTTTCTCCCCACTGCCAGATTCCTGCTCTGACCCTAGCAACCCCCACCCCCCAACTTCCCAACAGGTTACTAGACAAAAGTTGAGGCCTCCCCAAACTGAGGCCCCAACACACATCCCTTCATCTGCCCACGTTACAGATGGGCAAGTCGAGGCCAAGGGTGTCCAAATGCACACTCCTGGCATCCACGTCAGCCCCAACTCACAGGGGCGGGATGATCTTTTGAAGGTTTCTTCTGCAATTTGCACAAAAATACAACACAGGCCTCCAGGAAGTGCCTCTGAGAAGGCGACTGTGCAAATCCACCAGGCTGTGGACACAGGGTGGTTTAGGAAAGCGGATGGTTGGGACGGATAGGATGGAGCGCATCACCCAGCAGGGTGGGCCCAGCCCGGGTGACACCACAGGCCTGCCCTGATGGTGAAGAAGGAGACTCTGGCTGAGAAAACTCACGGGGCCTTTCCGGTAAGATGGGCGCATAAACGTTAACAGTCACGACAACAAATGCAACACAGGCCGCGTTTGCTGGGAACTGGCCCTGCACCGGGCCTGTGGTTTGCTGAATCCTGGCTCCGCTCTGAGATCCCATGGCACAGATGGGGTAACTGAGGCTCAGCGGGGATGTGGCCCGCTCCAGGTCACCGGCTGCAACGTCAGGCCACCAGGACTGTAGCGGGCAGGACTGGCTTTATGGCACGGCTTCAGAGAGAACCCTTCCTCCCTTATCTGTGCTTTCCTGCAGGCCAAAGCCACCAATGATGTGCCCACATGGGTTTTGTACACAATCTCAGCAGTGTTCAAAAGCAAACCATAAATACCGGGTCTTTCATTCTTGGAAAAATAAACACAGCTGAGCCCTAAGCCCAGAGATGGGGTGGGGCTGGGGAGGGCCCCGGGGCCACAACCCACCACGGGGTGGCCTTCCGCAGGAGAGTTAGGGGCGACCTGAGCAAGTCACGTCACTCCTCTGAGCCTCGGTTTACCAAGCTGTGAAGTGGGCGCATCTCAGACTTCCCGGGTAAGTCCAGTGGTTGAGAATCTGCCTGCCAATGCAGGTGACACGGGTTTGATCCCTAGACTGGGAAGATCCCGGACACTTTGGAGCAATGGAGCCCGTGCGGCCCAACTACTGAACTTGTGGTCTAGAGCCTGTGCTCTGCGACAAGAGAAGCCACCTCAACACAAAGCCCCAGCACCACAACGAGTTTCAGAAAGCCCGCGTGCAGCAACGAAGACCCCACACAGCCAAAAATAAATACATAAATAACTTTTAAAAAAATCTTAAAAAAAAAAAAAAAAACACTGATGAACCTCCAGCGCCTCCCCCACAGGCACCTGGAAAAGACAATTGATTGTGGAGCCAGCACGCAGTGTGGCCCACAGCAAACACCCCACAAGTGTGAACTCACACTACTGCCGTTTCAGACGTGATGGTCCCTGACATGATTGTTACCAAGTGGCATTTAGGGGTAAATCATGCCGACCTCAAAAGTTTTCTCACCTGGACCCCCGGGACCACCTTAAGACAGCCATCTTCCCATAAGGGAGGCTCTCCTGGCCTGCTCTCTGGGCTGACTCTGTCCTCAACATTTCCCCCTGGAATAGAGCTGCAGAGCGAACCCTGTAAAGGTGCAGAGGTCTCCTCTGCAGAGAGGTCTCAAACCATCCCTCTCTGATGGCTGACGCAATGCTGAGAATAAGCCTCACATCCTAAGCCTCCCTTCACACCCCTTCCAGGGGCCTGAGGAGCGGGACCCGTCCCTTACCCTCCCCCCTCCACTCCAGCCACGGGCCTCATCTCTGCCCCTCGGCCCAAGCTGGGTCCTGCCCCAGGGCCTTTGCACATGCCAGTCTCTCTGCCTTGGATGCCGCCACCCAGACTGTCTTATCACTTTTCGCTCATCTTCCAGCTCTGGACCTACCCTACCTGACTCATCCTCTGTGCTCATTGCGGGGCCTGAGTTGGGGGACGGCCCTGGAAAGCGGCTGCCAGCTCCTCTCCCCAGGGCCCACCCCCTGCAATCCCGCGGCTGCAGGGGAACGGTGAGGCAGCGAGCAGCCAGGAGAGCGGGCACCTGGGCCCCAGACCTTCCACGAGGACGCCTTTCCCAAGGGTTGTGTAACTCTTTCCTGGATATGGATGATGGGCGTCATTAAATAATACGTTGTTCTAAAATTAACGTTGCAAAAACCCTGGCCCAGGGGACACATACGTTGTTCTAAAATTAACGTTGCAAAAACCCTGGCCCAGGGGACACAAACTTCCTCCCTGCGTTCTGGGGCAGGGGGTGGGACAGGAAGGGCCACCTGGGAGGCCCGGGGAACACCTTTGGAGTTTTCAGCAATGGGGGTCCCCAGTCCATCAGGGTAGGGGGTCCTGGGAACCACCTGGACCAGGGTGACTTGCCGGCCGGGGTGGCAGAGAAGGCCAGGCAGGGCAGCCTGGGAATCTGACTCTGGCCTGCCCGCCCCGAAGCACAGAGCCATTAATTCTGCACCAAAGGAATTCTCTAAAAAGCCTTTCCTCTGACTTTTTTTTTTTCCTTATCCTAAAAATAAAATTGAAAAAAAAAAAAAGTTTAAAGGAGAAGTCACCCGTTGGCTGCTCACTGTACGATCTGTGATCTGAGGGGGAAGCTGGCTCCCCGGCTGCCAGGGGGAATCACAAGGCTTCAACCGCCTCGAAAACGGAAGCCGGATACACACGTCCACCACGCAGGCGTGCGAGGCCTCTGCTCTTGGGGGGATACGGCCCGGGAAAGGGGGTCAGAGGGCTCCGAGGACCTGGCGGCCGTCCGTCCGAGTGTGGCCTCGGCCGAACTCGGTCTCCAAGGGGCGGCAGTCGGCTCCAAGTTCCAAAATACCGCCTGCCCTGACCCTGTGACATGGCCTGAAATTCCTCCATCAGCACCGGCCCGCCTTCGAGTCTCATTCGGCCTTGGTCTTTCACAACACCATTCCCCGAGTGCAGGGGGAGGGCTGGGCGCCCACAGCGGCCTCCTCCAACCCACGGGGGCCACCTTCCCAGCACAGGGCTGGCCAGCCCCTCCCTGGCTCCTTGCCGCCCCGGGTGAGCTGGCTCCTGCCAGCGGCTCCAGCCTGGAGTCTCACTTCTCTCTCTGCCTCGCCCCTGGCTCCCACCACTCTAGTCTCTGCCCTTTCTCAAATGTGGCCACACTTTCCTCCCAGGGTGGCTGAACCTTCATAATGCTGTTCCTTTAGCAGCCAACACCCTACCCAAACCTTTGAGCCCCTTGGACTCCTCCTTGGCCCTCTAGTCCTCCTCTTCCTGACCCTTGCTGCTCCCTTTGCTGGGCGTGCCCAGGCAGCAAGCTTTCAGCCTGCCTTCAAGATGCAGCTCAAAAAAAAAAAAAAAAAAACACCTCTCCCCTCCTCTGTGCTGCTCACCACTTTGATTCCTCCATGAGCTCCTTTAGGGCAGAGACTGTGCTCCGGGTTTAACTAAAGAAAGAAAACTAATTTTGACTAAAGTGTGAATGACTGCATTCAGCTTCCTCTTTGCCAAGCAGAAATACTGAGAACACATGCTGGGTGCTGGTGAACTGAAAGAAAAACAGGAGTCAACTGTATGTCGACTGTGTGTGTGACAACACAGGTCTCCGGGGCCAGGCAGCACCTGGCTGCTACTTCTGGTTCCTCTGAGCACCTCAGTTTATCCCTCTCGGAAATGGGATGAGCGGAAGGCGGCTGCTGGCCTCAGCTATTTTCCAGGAGAGTAGAACACTCCCTCCCTTTCCAGGCTGGCTGGCTGCCTCTCGGGGCCAAAGCTCAGCTCTGCCCACTCTCACATTAGAGCGCTGACATATTGATTTCACTACCAACTGTAATTGTGTTGACTTTTTCTCCCCAGGAAGCCAGTGGAACCAGAGCGTCCAGAGCCTGCTTCTCAGGCCTCCCCGCCTCCTGCCCGCAGACCCCACCAAACCTCAGCCCCACGGCAGGTGGCTCCAAGGAGGATGAGGCGTCAACAGCCGACTACAAACCCCAGCGGTTCCTCCCCAGGTGTAGACAACACTGGCTGTGGGGCCTCTGGGTCTGGGAAATGGGGGGGTCCCTTCCTGCCTCGAGGTTTTTGATTGCTATCGAACCCTGATCCTGGGAAGGTGAGGTTTCACTGCCGAGGAGCTGAAAGAACACAGTCACTTTGGGGCATGAAGAGCAGGCGGCAGGGGGGCCTGCCCGACTCTGACACAGCAGCCAGAAGGAGCCTCCACAACTGCAAAGCACTAATATGCAACGTGCGTCATTGCTTCAGTCGTGTCCGACTCAGCGTGACCCCATGGGCTGTAGCCCCCCAGGCTCCTCTGTCCGTGGGATTCTCCAGGCAAGAACACTGGAGTGGGTTGCCGTGCCCTCCTCCATGGGATCATCGCAATCCAGGGATCAAACCTGCGTCTCTTACGTCTCCTGCGTTGGCAGGCGGGTTCTTTACCACTAGCACCCAAGGGAAGGGTATGCAGGAACTATCTGTACTGTCTTTATAACTTTCTATAAACCTAAAGTTATTCCAAACTAAAAAGTTAAGGGAAAAAAAAAAAAGATGGGACATCCTTGGGGGTCCATCCTTCAGAGCCCACCTTGCAATGCAGAGGACGCAGGTTCGATCCCTGGTCAGGGAAGTAAGATACTGCATGCTGCAGAGCAGCTAAGCCCACACACTGCAGCTACTGCGTCTAAGTACCAACTACAGAGTCCACGTGTCGCAACAAAAGATCCCACATAAAGCAAGAAAGAGCCCGTGTACTGCGATTAAGACCCGACGCAGAAGAGTAAATCAGTTTAAAAAAAAAAAAAGGAGGGACCTTCCTGGTGGTCCAGTGGTTAAGACTCCGAGCTCCAAGTGCAGGCGGCACGAGTTCAACCCCTGGTCAGAGAACTAAAATCCCATGTGCCCAGCTGCGTGGCCATCAGAAAACAAAGGTGCCCCGGTGGCTCCTTCTCCCTCAGTGTGGACAGGAGACGAGGGCCTGGGAGGGTGCCCTGAGGACAAGACTGGAGAAGCAGGAGCCGGCAGGGCCCAGCAGGGTAGCAGTTGAGGTCCAGTAGTCTCGCCTGGAGAAATCCGTGGATAGAGGACCTTGCTGGGCTACAGTCCGCGGGGTTGCAAAGTTAGTGAGTGACTAACACACACACACACACACACACACACACACACACCGCACGCGTGCGCGCGCACACACACACACACACACAGCCTCAAAAGGCAGGCCTAGAAACAGGGCACTCGCTGAATACTGCTTCCTGCAGAGCTCAGGTGAGCAGCCTCTCTCCCAAGCTTCCTCCGAAGGTCCGCAGTTAAAGGGGAAGCGTCCCTGAGGCCTCCGAGGGCGCCAGTTGGCTCCAGGTTTGAAGCCACCCCTGTGACCCTCAAACCCAAACTCCTCCCAGCCATGTCAGCCTGAGAGGCCTCCTGGGACATAACCCCACTGAGTGACCCTCCACAGAGGGTAAACTGAGGCATGAAAACCTGGGCTGCTGTGTGCAGGCCCTGGGAGGGGGCAGGACAGTCCCAGCTCTGGGGGGCTGGCTGGGGGTGTGGGACTCTGGCAACAGCCCCCACACCAAGGAGGAGGCTGCCTGCCACCAAGAAAGGAAATACCAGCACCTCCCCATTGGGAGTCAAGATGCTCAGTTCCTGGGGCAGGGGACGTGCGGGGCAGGGTGGGAGAGAACTGCCAACCCAGCCAGAGGACCAGTCAGTCAGGAGGCCTGGCTCTGAGCCTGGGGGGAAAGCTGGGGAAACTGAGGCACGGAGTGGGCAGAGGCTCCCTTAGGACACACAGTGCAGTTATCCCGACCTGGCCTGAATCAGGCAGGAAACACCGGCCGATGGCAACAGGCACAACAGCTTGCACGCACCCTTCCAAGCTTCCGAGAGGCCCGCCTCGGCCTCCCTGACCCCCTGACCTCTGGAGCAGGTGGGTTGCCCAGCGCCAAGGGCTGTGTAGATCAGCCAGCTGGGCCGCTCTGAGCACCACATGTCCATCCACCCCCAACGGGCACCCCCTGACCTGCCAGTCTGAAGGGTCAGGCTGGGGTCAGAGGCCGGGCCACACTGCCAACCTGCTGTGTGCAGGTGCTGAGCATACTCTCCCGGCATGTTCCCATTTAGCAGGCAGAGAAACTGAGGCTCCTGAAGTGCCAAGTCTCTCAACTCCCTTTGGGCTGCCCCACCCTCACTGAGCCTCTGAGTCCTCATCTGTGAAATGGGGACAGGCCCTGCACCCGCCACAGAGGCTCAGCTCACAGCGGCCCCCAATCCTGGGAGGGCTACAACGTTCCCAATTAGTTCTGCAGGCCACCGGGCAGAGACCAGGATGCCCGAGGACAGGAGGGCCCCCCAGGAGCAGCTGCTCCCCGAAGTTGAGCATCAGAGCTGGACCAACGTGCCGCTCTCGCCTGGGGCCTGCCTGGGAACTGCCGCCGCGGCCGCTGACTCAAGCAGCCCTTGTTTTGTTAGCTGGACGCGGCCCCCGGACACCCAGCTCCCCCTTCTCGAAGCTGTTTCTCATTCCGGCCCAGCCTGGCCGCGTTTCCAGCCCTCCCCCCCCCGCCGGGTCCCAGAGGAGCCCAGGATGGGATGGGCAGCCAGGATTCAGGCCAAGGTGGCGGGGGCGGGGGCTTGCGGGGTTTGGTGGGGTTGGATGGTTCGCCAGTGGGGGCGGGGCAGCTCCGCGCCCTGGGGGGACGGGTTTGGGTCCCAACTCCTTCCCCTGAAGGGATGAGGGCCAGGAGGCTGGGCCCTCCTCCTCCAAGGGCTGAGGGGGCCTGGTGGCTGGAACTCACACCCTTCTCCCCATCCCCCGGGGTGCTGGCCTGGGTCCCAGAGTCATCTTACAACGGCTTGTGACCGCAGCCCAGGGCAGCTGGGGGGTGGGGGCGGGCCCTGAGCAAACATCTCTGGGCCGGGTCCCATGTGCTGGAGACACAGAGACATGTCCCTTCTCTCTAGCTGCCAGCATCCCAGTCCAGGGACCGACCCTCAACGGGGAAGAGACAACTTTACAACTACAGTGACGCAGTAGCACCAGTAACACAACAAGAAAAAGCAGCGATGGTTTCCTGTGTGGAGACCTCTGCCTGGAGAGCCTCACAGAACCCTCACCAGATCCTCACGTGCTGCTGCTACTGTACAGCAAAGGAAGCTGAGGCACAGAGAGGTCAAGTGACTTGGTCTGGGTCACACAGCCAGAAGAGCCGGACGTGAGCCTCACACCTAGGCAGCCTGGCTCCCGAACCCCACAGTCCCGCCACCCCCTGCACTGTTGAGGACCACCAACAGCTGCTGGGAATTTGGCCGCTTGGAGCTGGAAAGGCCCTGGGTTGTGAGCTGGAGAAACGGGCCCATCAAGGAGCTGACCACCTCCAGAGGCTCCACCGCCTCCATCACAGACGATGGGGGACTCTGAGAGGGGCTGGGGGTGGAGGCGAGCGCCCATGGTGGCTGAGTTCCGTTCCCGGCCCGGCCTCCGCTTCAAGGCCTCTGCCCACAGCCCGCTCCCCCATTATTTACCGATCAGAGCAGAAAGCGCTCCATGATTAACGCCCCACCGGGGCCTCATGGGGCCTCGTAATGGAGCTGCGAGCTTCCTCCCTCCCCCAGCGCATGATTTATTGGATTTCAGGGTGACGGATGGTGGACGGGGCGGGGCAAGACTCGCTGGCCCAGCCGATCGCAGGGGCACTGGCATCGCACCAGGACCCAAGGCTGCCGGAGAGAGTGGGCAGCCCAGGGCCCTTCCAGGTGGCCTGCTGGGCTCAGCCCTGGCCCAACACGGGCTTTGGAGAGAAGGGAAGTGGCCAAGCTCTGGGGGCAGCTGGGATCCACATCCACGCGGCCGGCGCCAGGAGACCTCCCGGGCTTGTGCCCACGCGCCGGGACCAGCTGGTTTCCATGGCGACTCCCACGCCACTGGTGGAGCTGGAGGGGCCCTCGGGAGTCACCTGGTCCAGCCCCAGCGGGGGCTCCCGCCAGCTCCAGGCAGGACTGATGTAGGGCCGGCAGCGCTGGGTCTGCTCCAGAGCCAGACCGCCCGTGTCTCACTCTTTCCCCAAGGCCTTTCTAGCTCCCCACAGCCCACAGGACAGCGTCCAGACCCTTGGCCTACACCCCAGGCCTCACAGACTTCTCAGCTTCATCTCTGCCAGCCACCCAAGCCATGTTCTGCTGTATCTCTGGACCTCTGCCCCAGCCGTGCTCTCTGCCTGGAAGGCCTCCCCCAGCCCTATCCATTAAAGACTCTGCTGCAATACCCCCTCCTCCAGGAAGCCCTCCCTGACTCCCTCAGACGAGGCTGGTCAGCGTGCAGCTCTGGCTTGGGTGTTCTACCTCCTGTCTTGATCTCCTGCCAGACCATCTGGGGGTTCCTGGAGGACAGGGGCAGAGGCTGATTCATCTCTTTTGAGGGGCTGCCGGGTAACAGAGCTGAGCCCCGCTCCCTGCCACACTCCAGGGCACCCTCCACCAGGAGCACAGACAGGCAGAGCATGTTGCCTGGGAGGTCTGGTGGGTGAAGGTGGAGACGGCTGTGGTCATGGGGACAGGAGCCTCACACCCAGGGGACCTGGTCCCAGCCTGGGACCATGCTGGGTACGGGAGTTCTCGCCACAACTCCAGCAGGGGAAGGACGTCCCTGGGTCTCGGGTCTTTCACCTTCAAGAAGGACCCACCCACCCCTTCCCACCGTGACCTTGAGGGCCTCTGCGGCTCACACCCGTCAGGTCAGCATTTTCAGAGCAAATAAGAAGGGAAGGTGATGAGCACGGACTCCAAAGCCCAACACCTGCTCTACCGCTGTGTGACCTCAAGCAGGTCGCTTTCCCTCTCTGGGCCTCTGTTTTCCCTTTCAGTAGCCTGGGGGTAATCCTAACCCCATTCTGTTTCTGGCAGGGTTAAAAGATACACACCACATGCAATTTGGCAAAGTGCCCAACAGAAAATAAGTTCCCAGGAAGCAACAACAATAAGATAATAATAACGATTCTGCTGCTGACGGAGGTTCTGGTGGCAGAGTGAGGGCTTTCCGGCCACCCTGCAGCCCAGTTCAGACTGGGAAACAGGCCCAGAAAGGGGAAGGGACCCCTCAGGCTCCTTGTCTGTACATACAGTGTCTGCTCTCTGCTGCTGCTGCTAAGTCGCTTCAGTCGTGTCCGACTCTGTGTGACCCCATAGACGGCAGCCCACCAGGCTTCCCTGTCCCTGGGATTCTCCAGGCAAGAACACTGGAGTGGGTTGCCATTTCCTTCTCCAATGTATGAAAGTGAAAAGTGAAAGTGAAGTCACTCAGTCGTGTCCAACTCTCAGCGACCCCATGGACTGAGATTCTCCATCCATGGGATTCTCCAGGCAAAAGTACTGGGGTGGGGTGCCATTGCCTTCCCCGGTCTGCTCTCTACCCTTTGGCAACCAGAACCTGGAACCCAGCCTGCTTCCTTCATTTCCATGAAAACCAGCAGTCGTGGCAGTGGGCAAATCAGACTCCTGTAGAGGGAGATTCTGCAGGGCCCGAGCCGACGCACGCACAGCCTCCGCTGGACTCTAGGCAGCCCTGTTCTCATCGACGGCCAAGCCTACTTTACAGATGGGGAAATACAGGCTGGAAGGAGGAGAGTGACTAGCTGGAGGCCACAGGGAGGGAGGTGCAGAGACAGGATCCAGGAGTCGGCACCAGGGTCCAGCACTGATCCATCCATGGCTCTGGGCGTGGCGGGGGCAGTGACATACCCTCCACCTTCCTAGCGAACTCTGGACCATGAAGCGCTGCCCTGCCCCAGGACATGGCACCATCTGGGGCTGCAGTCAGGGTGGAAAGCAACTGTCAAGTCACTCAAACTGACCACGCCTCTCACTCATGCACCCAAAGGGCCAGGGCTAACAATCCCCTTCTCAGAGATGAGTGTTACCAGGTGACTTCCCTGCCGCCCTGGCTTCCCCAGGAGCCCCGATCGGCACCCCCGGCCCCCCAACTTGTGGTCTGGCCTCTGCAGACGTGAGGACCAGCCTCACGCTGCTCAGGGACTGAGCCACTGCAGCGGCGGCTCCCGGCTCCCATCTGGGGCCAGCTGGGAGGTGCTGTCACAGAGGGCGTCCCCCACGTCCATACAGAGGCCCTCCCAAATTTCCCTAGGGCGTGGGGGTAACTGCAGACCCCCAGCTGAGACCCCACAGCTAACACGGGAGGACATCCACCGCGGACTCCAGAGCCAGCCAGCGAGCCAGTCTGCAGACCCTACTCTGTTAACCAGCTGTGTGAGACCCTGGGCCTCAGTTTTCCTATCTGTAAAGTGGGGATAACAGCACTCCCTGCCTCCCAGGCTCGGGGGCAGGGGCTGTGAGAGCAAACACATGGGTGCCTCTGAAGGGCCCGCAGAGCTTTCTTCTCAGAACCGGGAACGCAGCCATGGTTCCTATTCAGCCCCAGAGAGCCGTCCACACAGCCATGCAGCGCCTGCACCACCAATAGCAGTGGTGATGCCAGGCCGGGTTTATTTTGGCGTGTGCCTCTTGCCAGGGAGCTTGGGCTGGGGGGCCCCCGACACTCCCCTCTCTCCCCACCACCCGCACCCCGCTCACCTGCAGGGCTTGGTTTGGCCCATCTCCTTCCGCCTCTGAGCACTCCCTGCCCCAGTGGCTGTTCCACACACTGAGCACACTTTTCCCAGAGGTATTTCTCTTCTCCTGGTACCAGAACCTCTACCTGCCATGGCCTGAGTGCTTCACATGAGATTTCAGTTCAGGAGGAGACACTGTTCCATTTGACCAGGAGAACACGTGGGGCCCAGAAAAGGTAAATGACTTACCCTGCGTCACACAGGTTACAGGCAGGAGGAAGACAACTCACCATCAGCTTTCCCCTAGTGTACCTGGCGGTCAAGACTGATGACGTGCCCTGGGCAGAGAGATAGGGTAACCATCTCCTGGCCCAGGAGCCCGTCTGTCTCTCTAGGCTAGAAGGTCATTCTGCCAACCCCGCTGGAACCCCCATCCTAAGTGCCACCCGGCATCTCTGCTCATACCCTCGACCACGGGGAGCTCACTCCCAGCCTCCAGCCCAACTCCAAATGGAAAGCCATCTTGCAAGCTTATCTCCCTCCACCTCCACCCTCTATTTCAGCCCCTAAATCGGTTCAGAAAACGCCTTCTTGACAACGGGCACCCACCCACTGCATGCCAGTTTAAAACCGCCTGAGTGTTTTTTTTTCCACCTTTACTATAAAAAGACACCTTGAAAATGCAACACTGACATTTCCCTGTTGGTTTTCTTTTTGATTTTAAAACACGAACCTTTCACTCATTCATAGATTGAAGGGGAAGACCCAGGGAAGGGAGCTGGACTCTGCCTGCCCTCGCCGTGCTGGGCGGCTCTGTGCCTCAGTTTCCCCACCGACAGCACGAGGCACCCTCCCGTCCCACTTTCAAACTGCATTCACGAAGTGAGGGAAGGGATCTGATCTACGCACGAGGGAGGCTCATTCCCTCCCTCAGTTTCTCAAAATAGTCCAAAGACCCAAATACGCCCAAAGCAATCAGTGACAAAGCTGAGGGCCTCTGAAGCCTGGGGGCCAAGGTTCCCCATCTCTTCATCATCTTCAAGGTGGCGGGCAAGGAGCAGAGCCTGCCAGGAGAGGAGCTGGACTGTCCGAGGCCACCCCAACCGGGGCTCTGGGGTTCCAGGCCCTGAGGGTAAGAGCACGAGGGCCGGGTATCCAGAGGCCTGGAGGAGCCACCCGGCTTGGGGGTCAGACATCCCCAGAGAGGAGATGGGAGACCAGGGTCCTGGCCCCTGTGGTCAGCCCCACCGAGGCCCCCTGCTGCTGCAGCAGTCAGGCCCGAGGCGGTTGGGAGGGAGATGGACTCCAGGCCCCTGGTACTCACCCCCGCCCCGACAAACTCAGTCTCTCCCCCAGAGGCACCAGTCTCAGCTCCTACTCCGCTTTCCACACCAGCGCCGGGCTGGAGAGGGCCGCTCCCTCCTCCATCCTGTCTGTCCCCACCCACCTCTGGGGCATGCGAACCTGTCCAGAGCTCCCTGCTTCCCTCCATGCGCTCAGACCAGGCCCTCCAGCCACTCACACCCGTCCCCCAGGAACAAGGCCCGGCTGGCTGCCCCCACGGCTGCCCCAGCATCCGCCACAGGGCCCAGCACACAGTAGGTCCTTAAGAAATACGTGCAAATACAGGAGGGACCCACTTGCCTGCAAGATGGCACCAGCCTCCCTGCTTCTCCTCTGTCTTTCTCAACTAGTAACTTTCTAAACTAGCTCCATTAAATATAACCCTAGTAACTGCAAGCACCTGCGCCCAGCACGCTGCCAGGGGCCTCACCTGTGGCATCTCATTTAATCCCGCCGCAGTCCTGGAAGGGCCGTACTTTTGTTATCGCCCCCATTCTACAGATGGGGAAACTGGGATGCTCCTTCAGATCGGATGCTCTGGCTGTAGCTCTTAAGAGTCCCCTACTCCTCAACCCCGTGTCCCCAGGACACAGCCGTGCCTAGGGCAGGCCCACCTACCTCCCCAACCCAGCTCACACTTCCCGGTCCCCGCCCCGGCACACTACTCATGCTGCACAGCCCCAGCCCGCCTTGCCGCTCCAGGCCCCTGGAACTGTGACCCCTGACCTGGACCCCTTCCTCCTCCTGCTGTCTTCATGAGCCCAACTCCTGTTCGCCCACCCACCTGCACTTTGACACCGCCCTCCCCGGAGTCCTAGAGGCCCCTCTGTGCTCCCCTATCACAGCACCCATGCCCCGGCCATGTGTCTGGCCCTCCACTCGCCTATCTCGGTCCACGAGAGCAGACGGTCAGGGAGCCTCCACTGGGCCCCAGCGCACAGCGACACCGCAAGGACTTAGGCAATGTTTACTGGGTCTTCGGGGTTGCAGAATAAGCCAGGGAGGTCACTGGTTGATGTCCAGGGTGCTTCTAACACCCCGGGGGTAGTAATAACCAGAATAGCACATATCAGCCAGGCGCCCGCTGTGTGCTGCGTACTGAAAACTAACTCACCTGGTCCTTATCAATCCTTAGAGATGAAGGTTGACTGTTGGAAGGCATCACCGACTCAATGGACATGAGTTTAAGCAAGCTCTGGGAGTTGGTGATGGACAGGGAGGCCTGGCGTGCTGCAGTCCATGGGGTCGCAAAGAGATACGACCGAGCGACTGAACTGAAC
This sequence comes from Tragelaphus eurycerus, assembly GCA_935064755.1. Taxonomy (NCBI): domain Eukaryota; kingdom Metazoa; phylum Chordata; class Mammalia; order Artiodactyla; family Bovidae; genus Tragelaphus; species Tragelaphus eurycerus. The sequence continues at coordinate 74,409,231 of CAKXYN010000001.1, read as the reverse complement.
TGAATCCTTAGCGATCTAAGGTCCCCACTTTACAAAAGAGGCAACTAAGCCTCAGAGAGATGAAGCCACTTGTCGAGGTCACACAGCTGGGAAGCAGCAAGAGCAGGATTTAACCCAGTGTGCGAAGTCCACATCCTTAGCTTGTAAGGGAGGAGCAGGCAAGAATAACCACTGCCCTTCCCACTGCCCCTGCCCCCCGGGGCTAGAGGTCTGGACTGGGAACCCTGCACACATCTGGGAGTGGCCCTGGCCTGTGCCCACAGCTGGGCACGGGGAAGGGAGAGGGGTGTGGAGGACGCAGGGAGAGTGCCAGGCAGGGCCAGGAATTGGCCCCACTCTGGGATGGCAAGGAGGCCCTGGGCCAGTCTGTCCCTGGGGCGGTGTCCCTGCAGAGGCCCTGCCCCTCGGGAAAGGGAAGCCCCAGCCCCCTTCAGCAGAGTGACTCACGGCAGCAGGCCAGGCCAGACTGGGGACGAGGGACCGTGGGAACCAGGGCGGCTCCTGCCGGAGGGGGAAGTGAGGCTGCGGCCTGAGGAATCCCACAGATGGCTCACACCGTGGGCCCGGATGGCCACGCAGGCCTGGAAAGGCCCTTCCAACGGGGTCTCCCCTCCAGGGATCAGGGAGACTCCCCCATTCCCCTCCTGTAGCTCTGAGACCCACCCCTGACACAAAGCTTGTGTCCCACAGCCCGGCAGAGCTCGAGGATTTTGGGGAGGGGAAGAGTGGATGTCCCGAGTAAGGCGCTGGGCGGCTGCCGGCTCCGGGTACACCCGCCCGGCTCACCCACTGTGACCTTCACTTTCAGGGCAGCCGGCCAGTCGGGTGGTGGGCATTGGTGGGGGCCAGGGCGGGGGCCGGCCCAGCTGCAGTGAAGGAATCTGTGTTTTCTCAAAGCTCCAGTGCTGGGCACACCCACGGAGGGAATAATTCATCTCGTGACCAGCTTGCTGACCAGCCCCAGAGAGGGCTCCTTCCCGTCCTCTCCAGGGAAAGCTGAGTTCTGCACTTGGAAAAGTTGAGGCTTCCGAGGGGAGCAGCCAGGGGTCCCCTGACTCAGCTGGGGATGGAGAATGTGGAAGAGGCATGGGGGTCCACCTCCAGGGCCCCCTGAAGAAGGGACCCCTTGCTGGCTGGCTCCCTTGAGGACCACACAATTCCCTCCAGCACCCTTGTGTTGCGTTCACCCCAGATCAACACAGACATCGAACTCCCAGCCTGGATACCCCCTCGCCCCTGCCAAGCCCGGACCCAGGTGCCTGGGCCGCCTCCCCCCAGCTGCTGGGGTACCAGACCCTGCCCCTTCCCTCCAGCTCCCCACTCAGGTGCTACACACAGTCCTGCTTGCCTCCCTCTCCTCCTGGAGCGGCAGCTCCCCATCCCAGCCACCCCGACTCCTCCTTGGACACACACACACACACTCTGAGCTCCAGGCCACACAGCCTGGACCCAGATCCTGCCTCTGGCTCCTCCTGAGCTGTGTGATCTGCAGCAAGTTACTTAACCTCTCTGGGCCTCAGTTGCTTCATCCGTAAAACGGGGATGGGAACAGAGCCTATTTAAGAGAACTACTGTTTGAACACAGAGTCATGCTCTTGTGATGTGCTCAGTAGGTGAAACCCCACGCCTGGTGCCCGCTAGACGCTCAGTAAAGGCGTGCTGTTGCCGGCCGGCAGCCTCCCTGGAGCACCGATGGGTTCCCAAATGCCAGGGTCCCTGTGCCGCCCACACTTGACTGCCTCCACTCCTGCATCACCCACCTCAGTGACACACGGGTCTGGTGCACACACTCCTTCCTCTCCCCACCCCAACTCCCCCCACCCCGGCTGCCAGCAGGGCCCCCGCACACACCTGCCACACCCGTGCACACATCTGCCAGCTCGCAAAGGCGGCTCTGAGAGGCCCACACACCCGGCCCTGAACACACCTTGGGCAGACACAGCACTCACACACTGTGACCTCAGCCCACTGCTACGACCCTCACTTGCACACCCAACTCTCTTCAGAACATGTCTTTCAGATACCTCTTTAGAAGATAAGCCTCTCTGGCTCTCTTCAGCGCACACCTGAGCACTCACCCACAACGGGATCGGCCCTGCACACCTAGACATGTGCACCTGTAAGGGAGCACTCCTATGGACTGCCCAACGGGCTCACACCATATTCAGGCCAGTGCCCCCCACCTCAGCTGACAACTGTATCCTCCGGTCACCACCGAGGTTTCCGCAAAAGCACCTGGGTCGCAGAGTTCACACTTGGGTCCCCATACACACACATCTGGGTCCAGGTACTCTCACACGTGGAACCCGCTCAGCTGCACAACCTGCCCGGTTACCCGCACGCCCTCCCGCCGGCGCCGTGGGACGGTCCCCGGGCCCCGGCGGCCTGGGCGTCCTACCTGGATGTTGCGCTTGCGCTCGCAGGCTGGCCCGGTGCCCTGCACCACGCTGTCGAGCACGGCCACCACGTCGGGTGCAGGATCCACGAAGCAGGCGGTGCGCGCGGCGCGGATTGCGGCTTGCACGTCGGCAAAGCGGAAGGCGCAGAGCGCGGCGGGAGCCGCGCGGGCCGCCGGAGTCCCCTGCGGCCGCTCGAAGACCGCGAAGAGCAGCTCGCGCGTGGGGAAGACGGACACCAGGCGGCTGTAGAGGTCGCCGCGGCCCGCGCCGCCCGCGCACTGCAAGCCCAGCTGGATGTAGGACTCCGTGAGCTTCTTGGCGTCGCCGCCGGCGCCGCGGGGCAGGCAGATGCGCGCCAGCAGGCTCCGCGCCTGGCTCTCCTTGTCGCCCGCGCGCGCCTCGCTGTTGAGCGCCAGGTACGCGTAGGTCTGCGCGCCGGGTCGCGGGTCGGGAGGGTGCAGAAAGGCGCGGACGAAGCCCAGCTTGTGCTGCTCCTTGGCGCCCTGCTTGATCTTGAGAATGTTGTCGTCGGAGGGGTTGAGGTCGAAGGTGAAGAGTTTGGCCAGGTCGCCGCGCGCGTCCAGGGAGCGGATGGCGATCTCGGGCGTGTTCTCGAAGCGGTGGTCCTCCAGGCTGCGGTTGCGCGGGAAGAAGGCGCTGCCGTAGCCCGTGTACGTGGCGCCCACGAGCAGGCGGCTGCCCCCGGCGCCGGCTGCCGGCGGCAGGAGCAGCCCCACGGTGGACGCGTTGGGGTGGTTGGCCGCCACGTTCAGCATGCTGGGGAACACCGTGACGGGCGCGGCGGGCGGTGCGGCGGGCGGGAAGGGCACGGCCACCGCCGAGATATTGCCCCGCCGCCGCAGCTGGCAGAAGCCCTGGTAGATGGAGCCGCACACGACCACCAGGCCCTGGCCCGGGTCCAGCTGCAGGATCTTGTTGTAGTTGTCGGTGAGGCGCCGCGGGTGCTCGCACGAGGCCTGCGGGAGCTGAGGGGCGTGACACAGCGGGCTGTCGGCCACCGGGCCCACGGCCGCCTCAGCTTCCAGGCTCAGGTTGGCGCCCGACAGCTGGTAGAGGCGGTTGACGGCCGCCAAGTACACGGTCCCCGCCACGCCGTCCAGGGCGAAGTTGTTGGTGGGCGTGGGCGAGGGGAACCGGCGCTGGATCTCCAGGGCTCCGATCCGCGCCGCCCCCAGGAGCAGCAGCAGCCAAAGCAGCAGCGGCGGCGGCGGGCACTGCGGGGCCCGGAATGGCGGGCGCGGCGGCAGGGGGCTGGCCGCGGCGGCCCGGGCGCTAAGGGGTGCGCCGCCCGTGGCGCGACGAGCCATCCGGGCGTGCGCGGGCTGCGCGGCACGGCGAGTGCATGGGGCGCGGCGCGGCCGGGAGCCGGGAGCCCGAAGGCGGCAGGAGGCGGGGGGCGGGCCCGGGCCGCGAGGCGCGCTTCCTGCCCGCGCCAGCCAGCCAGCCGCCCCCGGCCCCGGCGCCCCGGCCCGGCTCCGTCGCTCCGCGCAACTCGGGGGCGGGGCGGGGGCGGCTCCGCCGCGGACACGCCCTCGGGCCCCGCCCCCGCCGCGCCCCGCCCGGCCGCGCCCCGCCTCCCGGGCCCCCTCCAGGCCCCGGGCACCCCTCCCGCACGCACCCCGGGTTCCCCCTCCCCTGGCGGCCCAGGCCTCGCCCCACTGGGCCCCGCTCGGCTGTCGGTGGGTCGGCTGCCCGGCGCCCTGCACGACCGTCTCGCGCGGCACCCGGAGCTGCCCCCGCCTCCGTCGCTGGTTGCTTGAGTTCCTTCTCCCTCTTGGCTGCCTTGGCCTGTCTCTCGTGCTTTATTTTTTCTTCCTCTTTTCTCCCATCTCTTTCTCTGTATCTGTCTTTCTCGCTGAATGTCTCTCGGCGTCTCCCTGTCTCTGCGTGGCCCGCCCCCCACCCCAACTCCGTGCGTGCCGGCTCTCCTTTTCTCGGTCTCTGCTTCACCCACCCTCCCCTGTTCTGTCCTGGTGGCTCCCTCTGCGCCCGCCCCCTCGGGCCCTCTGTCTCCCTGGAGCCCTCTGCCCCATCTCATCCACCTCTGTCCACCCTCCTCATCCCCGTCCTCCTGGTCTCTCCCCACCTCACACTCCAGTCTTCTTCACAGGATATACTGTCCAGGCCTCAGACCCCAGAGCCTGGGCACCCCCAGGTCAGCTGGGCAGGGGCACCAGCCCCTCAGATTCCATGATCTCCAGCCTGGAAGGGGCCTTGACCAGTGGCAAGGGCCTGGACTCAAAGGTCAGCACACCTTGAGTCAGATCAGGGGAAAGCAGAGAGGAACTATTTCAGGACCCGTGCAGAGCCCAGGGCACCCAGAGTAGGACCTTGGTCCTGGTTGGGGGGGTGGGGTGTGATGGCCCCAGGAGGCCCACAGGGTGGAAGCTGCCCTTCCACCCACTTTATTCAGAACTCTAGGAGGATCTAAAATCCCCCCAAATTTAGGGGAAGATCCGCCACATGTGGGGCTTCCCTGGTGGTGCAGTGGGTAAAGAATTCGCTTGCCAGTGCAAGAGAGGAAGGCTTGATCCCTGGGCTGGGAAGATCCCCTGGAGGAGGCCATGGCAACCCACTCCAGTATTCTGGCCTGGAGAATCCCATGCACAGAGGAGCCTGGTGGGCTACGGTCCATGGGGTCACAGGGAGTCGGACACGACTGAAGCGACTTAGCATGCTTGCTTGTGGGCACAGCCACAGGTAAGCCGGCCCAGGGCTTGCTTCTCCTTTCACGTGGGAGGAGCAGGTGGGCACTGGGGGCGGCAGTGGGCAACGATGACGACAGGTCACGGGGCCTGCACGAGGCGCAGGCGTGGCATCTGACCACTGCCGGCGCCCAAGCAAGGCTCGCCCCCTGCCATACACCATACCAAGCACATTCTGACTCACTCGGCCCTCGCAGCTGCCTCTGAGGCTGCTCAGATTACTGTCCCACCTTACAGATTCAGAGCCTGAGGCCCCAGGGGTGGACGGACTGGCTCCAGACCCACAGCTCCTAAGGAGCAAAGCTATGATGTTGGAAGTCCAATCTGCCGGCTCCAAACCCCACTCAACTCGCCCTGGCCAGCTCCAGCCTCTCAGAACTGGGTGGGGGGAGCTCCCACATGGTGCCCCGGGTCTGGACTGTGACGGGGAGTGTAGCCCCCCTCACCTGTTCCCACCTGGCCAGGAAGGAAGGATAGGGGGCTGTTTCTCGGGGCCCCACGGGGCAGGCAGGAAAGGCCAGGCTGACAGCAGGCTCCCACTTCCCCAAACGCCCCGGCTTCCTGCCGCCAGGATGTGTGCACCAGCCTGCCTCTTTCCAAGCCCTCCGACGGTCTGACCACTGCCCTGACAGTCAGCCGGGAGCACTCCACGCAGGAAGCCAGAGGTTCTGCTTCGGGGGCCCCATCCCCCGCCCCTGGGGCTCAAGGCCACTCAGGAGACAGCCTGATAAGACTTGTCCCCACCACCAGCCTTGGTGGGGAGCACTTAGCTGTGCCACCTGTGGGGCAGCCTGGGACGGGTGCAGGGGGCTGCCTCAGTGCACCTCGCCCCCCTCCCTGGGGCCCCCTCCCTCTGTCTAAATCCCGCCCCATCCCATCCTCCTCCGCCGTCCCCACCCGCCTCTGGTTCTGTCTGCCTTCTCACTCCTCCCGGTCTCTCCCGTTCTTCGTCTCTCCCCCCCAGCCCTTCTACTCTGTCTTTGTGTGGGCATCTCTCTCTCTGTCTCTGCCCCTCTTAATCTCCCTCCCCCATCTCCCAACCCCTCTCTCTCTCCACCCGCCTCGCCCCTCCTAGCTTCCTTCCTGTCTCCCAGCTCATCTTGCCACATCCTGCAGCTCCCCCCACCGAGCCTTGAGGAGAATGCTCTCTGTGGTCGCAACTTCAGTCTGGCGCATGGTGGATGGTTCCGGGCGCTCTGGACACCAAACTACCTGCCAAGCCAAGGGCTGGGTCTCCAGAGATGCCGGGGAGCTGGGGCTACGCAGGCCAGGTGAGCCGTGGAAGCCACGGCCAGGGTCCAAGCGTCTTCACGGAAGCTGGAGGTGGAAGTGCTGTGTGGCCTAGGGCAAGGCCCTTCCCTCTCTGGGCCCCTGTCCTTGTCTGTAAAATGAGGAGAGCCATGATAGCCCTCCAGCCCCTGGGAGGCTGTGGATGTGAAGCCAGCCCAGTGCTGGGCACATGGCAGGTCCTGGGTAACTGTCTGCTTCTTCCCTTATATCAGGGCCCCGTGGGAGCTCGCAGACCCACTCTCAACAAGAGCAAACTACTGTACCCAGCACTGCCCTGCACAACCTCATGCCATCCTCACAGCTAGCGGAAAACGCAGGGGTCATCAAACCCATTTCACAGATGGAGAAATGGAGGAGGCATGAGCGAGATGAGGATTTGAACCCAGCTCTCTCCAGAGCACATGCTTTTCCCCCTCTGCCCATTCATTACCCTCAGGCTACGGGTGGTGGCCACACTGGACCCCCGGCTGGGCAGAGAGGTACTGATAACTGCAGGCTGAGGGAGGGAGGGAGGGAAGGAAGGAAGGAAGGGAGGGAGGAAGGGAAGAGCCTGTATCTCCCCTGGTCATGCTAAGCCCGGAGGGATAGGGGGTATCCTCTGAGAAGGGATTTATAGGGGACATGGGGGAGATGGATGGCCCCCCGGCAGGGGGACTAGGTGGTACCCACCATCAACCCACGCTGAGTTAACTAACCCGGATTAACCTACCCTGGAGTGGCTGCCAGCTACCCTGGGTCGCACTGTGATTAGGCCCTTTTCCGTGTCTGCTCAAGAGGAAGTTTCTGCTTGGGGCCCATGTATCTTTAATACCTCTCTAACATTTGTCATTGTCCATTTTTAATAGAGATGAGGTCTCAAGCTCAGCATTCTAGAATTTTGCTTATAGCTCCTTGTTTTCTTTATAATATTGGCACTTATTTTATGAATTGGGCAAGTGAGGCTGGCTTTCCAAGTATAATACCAATGTCAGGCTTGCTTGATAAATGCATTTATGGAAGTCTTTAAAACGTGGGTTGATTTAAAGACAAATAGGGTCACAATCCAGGTGGTATGAAGTCTAACATTTGGGAAATACTGATAGAAACCAGTGTGCTTGGAGACGAGGACACAGCGCCCAGATGGGGCAGGTCCTTGCCTGGACACCCGGGGGTCCAGCGGCCAGGCCGGCCCAGAGAAGGGGGGGCCCGGGCCTTTCCCTGTTGCCTGGGCTGGCCCAGGGGATGGGGGGTTCCCTATCCTGACACGTCTGTCCTCTGCTCTCTGGCCACCCAGGGCAGAGTGCAAGGAGGAGGAGGAGGAGGAAATGTTTTCCTTCTTCAATTGGAAAAAATAACAGTGGGGCCAGGGCTGACAGGGAGGAGGGGGCCCCTGCCCTCCAGTCCTGCGGGCTGGCCTCCTCCGCCAGTGCTTCCCCTGCAGGAAGTGATCCCCACACGTGCCCCCTGCTCCGCGCACCGCCGTGGTGACAGGGACAGTCCTCCGGGACAGCTCGGCACCCCAGCCCGGGCCCCCTGACAATGCCAGGGGCCCCCCTGCAGCTCCTCCTCGAGGCTCTGCCCATCTCACCCTCCCTGGGAACAGGCGGGTTTTCTCAGCCCCATTTTACAGATGGGAACACTGAGGGTCAGGGAGGTGCCCCCCTTTGCCCACGGCGGCACGGCTCGGCGGCCTCTGAACCCCGCTCTAGGCCACTGTGACCCTCTATGTCCTGCCCTGGCGTTGGGGAGGCCTGAGTTCCAGGCCCAGCTGTGTCTGCCCCAGCCGCCTGGGTGAGCTTGGTGGCAACTGCCTCTCTGAGTCTCAGTTTCCTCATCTGGCAAAGGGGAGAGTAAGCCGGCTCCCAAGGCTGAGGCGAGAATGGAAAAACTGATGCGTCAAAGGCCCGGCAGGTCAAGAAGCAGGGTGTCCAGTGACTTTCCAGCTCTGGATCGCAGGGGTCCTCTCCCCTAGCCCCTCAAATGGGATCATCTGTACCCCACTCGGGAGAGGCCCCCAGACCCACATGACGACGTCACCCTCTTATCAGCCGCCACCGAGATGCGCTGTTGGTGCTACTGGCCTTACCCACCTGGACGCAGAAGATCGCCTCCGTTAACCAACCTTCCGCCTGGGTCTCCCTCCCCTCTTCTCATCAACCTGAATGCCAGGTTCAGAGACACCTAGGGGCCTGCCTGAGGTCACACAGCAAAGAGTTGGCCTGAAGTGGCCCCTGCCCCCTCTCTAGGCAGCCCTGCCCCTCCACGCTGGGTCTCCTGTCACTGTCTCTGCGTCCTACAGGAATGGACATGGGTGGGGCCGGGTGACCCTCGAGTGGCAGCGTGGGCGGGGCCACAGGACCGGTGACCATCCTGGGTTTCAACTACAGACCCCTGGTGCTGCTGGGGAGGTTCGGTGGGTGTCTGCCCACGGCCAGCTCTGGGGAAGACCAGGGGGTGGGCCTTTTTCAGGGTTCTGGAGCATTCCGTCCCCCAGGATGGATGCCCTGGAGGGGGTGGCAGGGTGGGGAGGGGGCGGGTACACTTCTAGGTCGGGTGTCAGGGCTCCCGAGGGGCTCCCACCCTCGCCTGTGATGAGCCCCCTGCCCGCTTCTCTCTGTCTTTGTCTCCCCGAGAGGCTGGAGGAAATGGCTCTCCTTCCTGCGTGTCAGAGACGCCCTCTCCCGGTTCTGGGCACAGCCCTGCCCTCTGGGGTGGGGACCCGGAGCCCCCGTGCACCCACCCCAGGCGCCAGGCCTGCCAAGCCCCCGCGTGGGCCTTTGTGCTCTGTGAGTCGGATAATGGGCGGCATTCTCAGACGTCCAGTCATGGGTCTGGGCCGGGGAAAGGACCCGGGCAGCTCCACACTGAGGCCTCTGTCCAGCAGCGGCAGGGGGTGGGGGGCAGGGCCGCCCCCAGGGACCCCACCCACATTCTCAGGCTGTTGCCTGCTCCAGGGGGCCAGCTGCCCGGGGCAGGCAATTCCTGAACAGAGGGGAGGTGCCCCACAGATGGAGCCCCAAGGAGGCAGGGGAAGCCCAGAGCTGAGCAGGGCGCTGCTGTTCACTGAACAGTCATGGGGCCTGAGCACCTACTATGCGCCAGACACGCCCCAGTCAATCCTCATGGAAGCCATCAAAGGGCGTGCTAGTGATCCAGTGTGATGGGTGAGTAAACCGAGGCCCAGGGAGGCAAGGCAGTGGTCCTGGACTTGAACCCAAGCCGGTCTGGCCATCCTCATTCCAGCGGATTTTGAGTGAGCACCTACTGTATGCCTCAGGACCCAGCTGTGATGATGCCTTGAGGATACACAGAGGAGCGTTCAGGCAGCCAGGCCCCTGGGAGCAACCAAGGCAGGCTTCCCAGGGGGAGGGGCACCCGAGCCCTGGGGTTTACAGAGCCCTTACAGGATGACTCAGGATTGAACGTGAGCTTCATCCTTCACACCGCACGGACTGTCAGGCCCATTTACGGGGGAGGAGAAAAGGGAAGTGACTTGCTCAGGGCCACCCCGCTACTCAGGCTGGAGCAGGAACTCCTAGGTCTAGCTGTTCCCTCTTCTCCACGAGGGAAGTCCAGTCAAAGCTGTGCTGCTCTCATCCTGGGTACTGGGTTCAGATCCGTCTGCTTCCCATGTGTGTGACCCAGGGTGAGTCCCTTTGGCTCTCCAGGTCTGTCTCCACACCAGTGTTTGGTTCAGTCGCTCAGTCGTGTCCAATTCTTTGCGACCCCATGAACCGCGGCACGTCAGGCCTCCCTGTCCATCACCAACTCCCGGAGTTTATTCAAACTCACGTCCATAGAGTCGGTGATGCCATCCAACCATCTCATCCTCTGTCGTCCCCTTCTCCTCTCTCTTTCAACCTTTCCCAACATCAGGGTCTTTTCAAATGAGTCAGCTCTTTTCATCAGGTGGCCAAAGTATTGGAGTTTCAGCCTCAGCATCAGTCCTTTCAGGGAACATTCAGTGAAATGGTTCTAAAAGTCCCAGCCTCTCTAGGCCATGTGGATCAAAATGAGATATTCCCTAGAGCATGTGGAGCTGCCAGCCATTTGGCCTGTGGTAAAGAATCACTCATATTGATCATTCAAGTCATGGATGGCAAGGAGACGTTGCTGCTCCCCCCATCCCTCCAGCTCTGGCTTCTGGCCGCCCTGCCCCGTCCTGCCCTGCCTGGACGGAGCTCAGAGCTGGCTTGGGTGTCAGGAGCGGCCACAGAGGCAGCTCCTCCCTCTGCTGCCACCTCCTCCCCCTGCAGCCAGGGCCTCATCTCAAGACCCTTTTGTCCTCTCCAGACTGCATGCTCCTCTGAGCCTCAGTTTTCTCTTCTGTAAAATGGGACAATGCATCTGCTTCCCAACAGAGTTGGCCCGTGGTGTTTGGTCTCTGCTCTGGACAGAGCTGGGTCTCTTCTCAGTGGCTCCTTGGAGTCTGCTTAGCAGGTGTGCCCTGGGCCTGGCCTGCAACTGAACCGATTCTGAGACCCCTTCCACTCCAGCAGGGCACACACGAGAACCGGAAAGTCCTGGCTCTAGGAGAGGGCAGAGATGCTCTCATTGGCACGCATGTGTGGGCGAGGCTGGTGCGGATGAGCAGGGCCCAGTCTCACTGGCCCTGTGGCCTGCACAAGTCTCTAAAGAGAACCCAGTGTTCGGAGAAGACACACGTCTTCTTTTCTCGGTCACCTTGCAGGCGTCTCTCCACACCCAGCCCAGATGTCGCTTCTTTTGGAAAGTCTTTCCTCTTGAGCTCCCGGGCCTCCCTCAAGGTCTAGTCTACATGGCTGTCTTTCTGAGAGGACTGCCCTGAGTACTTCCTTCCAGAGGGCTTTCTGCAGCAGTATCAGAAGCTCCTCTCATCAGATCGCTCACCTCACAGTAGGAGAGCATCTGTCCTCCCCAGCGGACTGGGTGGTCTTCCCGGGTGGACACGTGATCACTGCCTATAAACGTTAGGATGGATGGACCGTGTCCCCACCCCAGGACATCGACCGAGCAGATGGGATGGTCACACTGGCCGCTGGAGACCCCCTTCCTGGGCGACGCCAGACACACCCTGCCAAAGCTGCCTCCACGACTTCCACTTTGTCCATGTGGCCACACTGCCCGCCCCCCTTCACAAGACCAGGTCACCCTGCCCTGTGCCTGGAAGACCCACTGGCCCTCAAGGTGACCCCTCAGCCTGAGCCCTGGTGTGGTTTTGAGGGTCCTGCCGCCTCTAGGCAAAACCCTGGGTGGAATGAAACACCAGAACAGAGCTCTCCCTTCCTTCCACCAGTATTGACCAAGCACCTACTCTGCCAAGCCCTGGGGATATTATGGGGACCCCGCAGGCTCGGTCTCTGTCTCATGGGGGAGACGGTCTTTAATCAAATAGTGCAAATAATCACATAACTGCAAAGAGCCACAGTTTCGACAAAGGGCAACACCACGCGGTTCCAGGAGGATTTCTCGCGGGGTGGGGGGACCTGAGCCTGTCTTAGGGTGAGCTAGGGCCTCCCTGGGGCAGTGACCCTTGAGCTGAGATCTGCAGGACGCTCACGGGAGAGCTTTCCCCAGCACGAGGACCAGGGCAGCGGCTGGAGTGGGCAGAGCGCGGCCCCTGGAGGCACAGAGAACGTGAGCTGGGGGCTCCGCTGGAGGAGGGTGGGGTGGGATGGAGGGCTAGGCAAGGCCAGGGAGAGCCCCCTGACTGCACAGCGAGCACAGGAAGCCAAAGATGGCTTTTGGGTTCTTAGGAAGAGGGACTCCTGAGGACTAGGGGACGATGATGTGGTCTGAGGTGAGGAGAGGCAAGATCCAGGCAGGGAGTTCCTAGGTTGGGGGCTTCACCAGCCTGGGGCTGCCTCTTCCAGAAGCTGAGAGCAACAGGCTGGTGGGAGATGCAGAGTTCAACTGGAGACGTTAAATCAGAGGGGCCTCCCTGGTCACTGGGGGCAGACTCTGCCCTGTCTGAAACTCGCAGAGGTGGGATGGCGCCACACTGGCCGATGGCTCTAAAGAGGCCTTCTCATGGGCAGCTGCCCATCAGTTCCTCACCTGCCAGGAGAGAAGCACTGGGGGCCCACGGGGCACGCTCTGGTAATGACCGTCCCCCCAGCCCCGCCCCGGATTGCAGGAGCCCCTGTCTCGGGTTGGCTCCCAGCGTGTATGCACCAGCGGGGGGAGGGGGGAGGGCTAAGAGGGGAAAACACGGGCATGGATGTGGGGAGACGTGTGTGTGTGTGTCTGTGTGCACGTTGAGGTCGTGTGTACACGGGTGGGAATCCAGAAACACGTGGGGGATGAGTGTGCAAGCTAAGCTCCGCACAGGTAACAGGCTGATGTGAGGGGATGGACACAAGAGCCCATGCTGTGCACTTCTTGCTGGGACTCCGGTCTCCGGAGTGTCCACTGGCCCTGGGCTTGCTGCCCCCAGGACTGCTAGAGGATTTCCTCCTCAAACTGCCAGATTTTTATCATCAACCGTCAAAAGCTCAATTTCTGCTTTGGAGGGTTCAGTCTGATCCTGGGTGGTTCAGCCTATGACCTTGAGTGGTCCGGCCTCTGGCCTTGGAAGTTAAGTTAGTATTACTCAGTCGTGTCTGACTCTTTGTGGGCCCATGGACTGTTGCCCACCAGGCTCCTCTGTCTGTGGGACTCTCCAGGCAAGAATACTGGAGCGGATTGCCATTTCCTTCTCCAGGGGATCTTCCCGACCCAGGAATTGAACCCGGGTCCTCCGCACTGCAGGCAGATTCATTACCACTGAGCCACCAGGGAAGCCTAAGGCCTTGGAAGGTCCAGCCTAAGGGCTTCCTAAGGCCTTGGAAGGTCCAGCCCTTAACCACGGGCAGGCCAGCCCGTGAGCATTACTCAGCCTGGCCAGAGTCCCCTGAGTTGAGGAACTTGGAACTGGTCCCTTGGGGACTTTCGGGTGACGCCATCTGTCATCTTACTTAAGCCCAGTCTCCACTGACCACAGCCAGGAGGCTCAGAATGAGCCAGCATCCTCACCAGTACTTCCCCGCATCTCTCCCCCACTCCAGGCCAGAGTCAGAGTCCCCAGAGCCCGGGAGCCCCCCACCCCCAGGTCCTGGTATGCATGTTACATTTCACCACAACCCTGAAACTTCCCTCCTTGCCCTGGCCCCCTGGCTGAGCCTCCGAGGGTGCCTCTAAGAGTCGGCGCTGGCCTCTCCCCTTCCAGGCAGCCTTCCCTGATCTCCCAGGCTGGGTGAGTCCTCCCACTCTGCACTCCCACGGCCCCCCATGTGGCCACCACCACAGCGCCCAGACCAAGCGACGATGTGTCTGTTGCTCTGGCTCCCTCACCAATCGGGGGGTGTCTCAGGAGCTGGATCTTGTCGGGGGCATACCTGGTCCCCCACAGGGACTCAGAGCAGGCTCACGAGAGGGAATGAACCAATGAGTGAATGGATGGGCAAGGAGACGAACTAAAGTCCTCTCGCCACTTTCTTGGCTGGTACCCACTCCTCACAGCTCCAGGGCCCTGGTGTCTGGCTGATGTTCCCCACCCCCACACCTGCCAGGGAAGGTTGACACCCATCCCCCCAGCCTGGGGAGGGTTTATGAGTCTAAAAATACAGATTTTCCTACTAGGACGTGACTTGGCTGGGTTGATCATGCTGGCATCAACTCATTCCCCCAGCTTAGGGCCACAGGCAGGGGCCGGACACTCTGGGTGCCCGGGGTGGTGTGGGGAGGCTTTGGGAACCCAGGGACCAGGTTTACATCCTGCCTCACCACTCCCCAGCTGCAGGACCTTGGACAGAGCCCTTCTCTCCCAGCCTCTGTTTCCCCTTCTGCAAAATGAGGGTGAGGCTGCGCCTCTCAGCTTCACTGGAGCCTCATCACCTTTTTCACATCCCCGGGCACACAGCAGAAGACCTACTGGGCCCAAGGCGGAAAATAAAACAGCTACAGTTTACTGAGGCTGCCCAGGAGCTGCACGTGGATGATCACATTTATTCCTCACAACAGCGGCCCATGAGGGAGGGCCTTCTATTATATCCATTCTGCAGATGGGAAGCAAGGCAGAGTGGAGTTGAGTGACTTGTCCACAGTCACGGACTGAATGCGTCGCCTCACCTGGACCCAGCCCTGGCCTCCACTGCGTCACACGTGGCACTGAAGGCAGGACCTGGGAGGTGCCCAGACACCCCGTCCTTTCCTCCCATTTGTCCAGAGGGCACCCCCTCCTCCCTTCCCATCAGTCTAAGATGACATCATCCATCCAAGCCCCACCCTCTCCCGCCTCTCCTGGAATCACTTCTCCATGAAGCAGCCTCAGGGAGACTGTCCAATTGCAAACCTCTTCATGTTGTTTTCCTACAGCTTGAAACCCTGCAAAAGCTCTTGGGGGTAAAGCCCCATCTGTTTTCCTTCATCCATGACCCCTGAGGACTCCACAGTGGGCAGAGGCCCCCACGCCCTCCCTGCACAGTGCTCACAGCACCCTAGTTGCTGGGTTATTTGGTGAGTGTCTGTAGACACCTGAGGGCAGGTCCGCATATGTTTGTTCACTGACTTGTTCACTGACGCTGCCCCAGGGCTAGACCCCCAGCGGGTGCTCCTACAACCCTAAGGCAGCAAGGAATGGTCCCTGGGCTGGCCTGGTGTCCAGCTGAACATAGACTTAGTGGTGGGTGCCCAGGCCCGCCGAGGGGTGGGCTGCAGAGACTTTGAGTAGCTGCCGGGGGAGGGAGCCCCCAGCACTGGCCCAGCATCCAGAGGAAGCTATTTCTAGCTCCGGGAAACAGGAAGTGAGTCATGGCCTGAGAAGGCCGGCCGGACGCTCAGTACCTCGAGCGCGATTGATGAGCGCCTGGACGGAAGGGCTGGCCGCACCTCGGGAAGCAGGAAGGAGGTCTGGAGGAAGGGGGATAGGAGGGGAGACCCTCTCCCCAGTGAAACAGGAGGCCCCGTGGGGCCCCAGAGGAAGCCGGTGAGCTCCACATGGATGAAGCCACCAGCCCATTGTCCCTCCACATCTGGGGTTGGTCAGCGGGGCAGGAGAGGCCACCTGCCCGAACCTTCCAACCCAACTGATACCCATCCAGGGCCCGCCCCAGGGGGACCGATACTCATCTCATCTGCTCCCTTCAGGAGCATGGGCAATCCCTTGCCCCATTTCACAGAAGGCCAAAGACAGGCAGGGGCTTGCCAAGGCCAAATCCACAGAGAGGACCGCAGGGGACTCGAACCCCACCCGATGCGACCAGGGAGAGTGCTCACAGAGGACAGGAGGCTACCACCACGAACATCTGGGCAGGTGTCTGAGGCCCCCTGGCTGGTCTCTAGACCCCATTCAGTCTCTATCTGAAAATAGTAAAGCCAAACAAGTAACCCCACCACCACCCCGGGCCCCAGCTTCCCTGTCTTCACTCAAGAGGCCTGGCTGGTCAGGCCAGAGTCAGAGTCTGGGGTCTGAGGCTGGGACGGTCCCCCCTGAGCTGAGACTCTCCGGGCAAGCGACCAGGGAAACCCCCTTCCTCCTGGCATCACAGCCTGGGGCCCCAATATGGTTTTGGTCGGGTGGGGGGGCATCACCCTGTGAACCTCCATCCGGGACAAGGGATGGTGCCAGCAGGCTGCCGTCAATCCTGTAAGAGGTGGGGGGGGGGGTCCGCAGGAGAACTTTCACTTCCTCAACTGGACCCATGTCATCCCATCCCTGCCTCTCCGTTCTCACTTCCCCCTCCATGCCACGGCAGGGGTGGGCATTCCCCTGCCCCTACAGGAATCGGGAGCTACGACATCTCGAGCTGCACTCTGGGACCTGGGCTTGGACGCGCCATGCAGTTAACGATGGGCACCCTGAGAGCCCGCCACGAGGGTGTGCACCGCGGGTAACAGGGTCGGGCAGAGGCAGATTCAGGAAGGGTGAATCCTTGATGCTTTGCTGGGTGCCTGCATGCGTGCCAAGTCGCTTCAGTCGTGTCCAACTCTTTGCGACCCCATGGACTGTAGCCCACCAGGCTCCTCTGTCCATGGGATTGTCCAGGCAAGAATACTGGAGTGCCATGCCCTTCTCCAGGGGGATCTTCCCGACCCAGGGATCGAACATGGGTCTTTTACATTTCCTGCACTGGCAGACAAGAACTTCACCACCAGCGCCCCCTGTACCGGAGTGCTTTGCTGGGTGGGAGGGGGGGAATTTGAAGTTTTTCTTTCGAGTCTCAATTTTCTAAGTTTCATCAGAGAAACTTGTGTATTATTTGTGTTAAAGGCAACAGAAGACAAAAGCCACGGGTTGGGAGGATGTGGGTTATGGTGGGTATTTGTTGAGAATAAGAGGCCAAAAGCGCAGCTGTACCTACAAAGAGAGGGAGGGTGGGGCCTGGAGCCTGGGGACAGGGCACTCCGAGGGGAGATCACCTTGGCCCAGCCCAGGCCCTGTCGCCGCCCCACAGCCCACAGGGAGAGACTTAACTCCATCGTGGGGGGGTACCAGACGCTCAGAACAGCTGGCCACCTGTCGGGGGTCATCACCTAACAGCGCCACCCACCCCAGACCCTCCTCTCAGACACAACTTTCAGGGCTGGACTCACCTAGCTGGTCCGCAGGTCCCCTGAGCACTGGTGGAACCCTAGCTCTGAAGCTCCCCCAACAAGTCACCACCCTGCTCGGTGCCTCAGTTTCTCCCGGGTACCCGGGACGGAGCCAGCAAACACTGCGCACGCACGTGTGGGCACGTACACGTGAGTCCGGACGCACCGCCTCTACTATTTGACGGACGTGGAGGAACCCAGCGCGACGCACATGCGTAGGGCATCCTCCGGGGCGGGGGGGGGGCCGAGTATCTGCGCGTGACAGCCAGAGGTTCCCCCCGCCCCCCATTTTATTATCCAGCCCTGTCCCTCTGTCCTTATTAAACCTCAAGGCCTCCGGACCTCAAGGCTTGATGGGAGGCAGGGGCCCTGCTCCTCTGGAAGCGCACGTGCCCACCTAGCGCTGACCCCATGTGATAGAGGAGGGATCGAGAGGTTGAGTGAGGAGCCTCAGAAAAGGCTCATAAATGCTACAATCAGCGTTATTTACCGCAGGTTTGCGTTTGCAGGACCCTCGGCCCCTGGGCGGAGGATGCCGGGAGAAGGAGAGGTGGGCGTGCGGAGGAACCGGTCGCATTACTTGGTAGCTGAGTGGATTCCTGTGAGTTATAGGTCTGGGGCTCCGCTTTCCCCTCCATGCCCCGGACCCTCCCAGCCAGGAGACCAGACCGCCTGGGCACCAAGCCCAGCTGCCCGCCTTGCTACGCTGGTTAAAGCACCTGCAGGGTGCCTCCTGGGCCGGGCGCTGGGGCCGTTCAAGTTGGTTTCGCCGGGTAAGGCTGTCATCCCCATTTTACAGAGGAGGAAGCTGATATTCAAGGAGAACTCACTGCCGAGATTGACAACCAGGGTCGTCGGAGTCCAGCTCTTGTGCACTCCCCATCCATACCCACTTCTGTGCCTGTACCCACCCCCACCGCCCCACCGCGACCCCACCCGACTCGCCCTTTGCCTTCTCCATCGCAGATCAAGGACCCTGAGTGGACAGTGAGGACCACAGTGTAGGGACCGGGTCCCCCTTCCCATGCTCTACGCGGCTGCTGTCCCCTGAGTGCTGAGCAGAGGAGAGAGCTGTAAACCAACAGGCCCAGCCCGCAGTGGAAGATGAAGTGCCGATGAATGAGAGCAGGAAGGTGCTGACTCCCGTTTGTTTGTTTAGCCTGGGTGGGGGAGGTCAGGGAGGGCTTCCTGGAGGAGGCACCGGGGCTACCAGCAGGGGCCGGGGCTGAGGTGGGGGGCACAGCCAGTGCAAAGACCCAGGGGCAAGAAGGAGCCCTGCCTTCCTTCTCGCCACCCAGCTCTCTCCTTCCTGACCGCCGCCCCCCCTCCCCCCGCCCACGCCCATCCTCTCAGGCCGGCTCCTCCAAAGACCGGAAGTTGAGGTGGGAATCCAACCGCGCAGATGAGGAGAAACTGCTCCAAAGGAAAAAAAAAAAAAAAAAAAACCCCACCAAAACCCTTACACACATTAATTCCATTGTTTCCACTCCCAGATCCTGCCTGAAAAACAAAAATAAAATCAAAATCAAACCCCAGCTGGGAGGCTTTCTCTGGCAAAGCCTTCAAGTAGGGGGTTGAGTGGAGGAGGCACCACCCCCGTCCCCTGCAAACAGAGACCCCGTGTCCCTTGGACCTGCGCCTCCGCCAGCCCCTCAGTGGGATGAGCACCGTGGGGGCCAGTTGCCTTCCAGTTCACTCAGACCCCTTCACACCCATAAAACTGAGGGGCTGGGTGGGCACACAGTGGAGCTGGGATTGGAATCCGGATCTTTGTGACCCTCAGAACACACTAGCTTGCCCCCAGTCCACGGGGCATGGGAGCAGGTAAGGAAGAGTAAGTGTTGGCAGGGGTTGCCTCCTGCACATCCGGCTGGCTCTGCTCATACGTCCAGCGACGGGGAGCTCACTCCTCACAATCAGCCATCCTGGCCTATTTGCGTTGTCAAGAGTTGTCTGTCCACTCCTGCCGTTGCTGGAGCCTGGCTCCTAATCTCTGACAGCGACACGCCGGGAGGCTCTGTGGGGACCAGGACTGGAGCAGCAGCCTGGTGGGACACTTCGGAAATGGGAACGAGAAGTGGGAGGCCACAGGAGGAGAGTTAAGTCTGGCCCCTCCTGGCACTGTGGTCCCTTGGAGGAGTCCCCTGGAGCCTCCCTCCATCCCAGGCCTCTCACGGCCCCGTGGGCAGTATACCCATCTTGTGCCAGGCCCAGAGGGCGCATCTTGTCTCCTTAGGGGCCTCTGAGGTGGGTGTGATTAGGCCCATTTTACGGATGGGGTCAATGAAGAGCAGGATGCTCCCAAGGCCGGCCAGGCCGGACCCCATGCAGGGGCCCCCGCGCCCCCCTTCCCACTTCCCTCCAGGGCTGACCTCGGCAGCCCCTGGCCGGGCTTTTCCCAGAGCTGAGGCCGGAAGCGCAGGTCCTGAGTGTTTGTTCAGGCCGGGCTGGGGCTCCGGGCAGGCGAGGAGGAAACAGCCGCAAGATGTTTGTCCAAGTGGGGGTGGGGGGGTCAGGATCCACAGCCAGGAGTTGGGAAGGAAGTGCCAGAGGAGAAGTCAGCTGGAGTCAGCAGGCCTGGGGCCTCGCCTGCTTCTCCTGGGGGGGCAGGGCTGCACACAGTAGGCACCTGCTGGATAAGGAAGCCAGGGCCCCACCCCCACCCCTCCTCTCCTGCACCCTCCCAGCTCTGTCCTTTGGGAAAACCTCCTGGCCCCACACCCCGGAACAGAGAGTCTGGCTGCTGCTCCCCACCCACCATGCCACCCAGGTCCAGCCACCAGCTTCCAGCCTGGACTGGGCAGTAGCCGCCTCACTGGTCTCAGCCCTGCCCCCCACACCCTCCCCCCCACCCAGTCTATTCCCCGCCTGCCTCGGCGCCAGAGGGATCCTTATTAATATGCAAATCAGATCTTGTCTCTTCTCGCTCAACACTCAGCCAGGCCCCCACCTCCCCAAGAGCAAAAGCCATCTGTCAGGGGCTGAATTGTGTCCCCAGATTCACATCCTCAAGTCCCAACCCCCAGCACCTCGGAATGTGACTAGATTTGGAGACAGGGCCTTTCAAGGGGGTGATTAAGTCGAGGTCATATGGGTGGGCCCCAGGCCAACAGGACCAGTGTCCTTATAAGAAGAAATTAGGACACAGACAAGTCTCCGCACAGACTGTGTGTGGCCAGAGCGATAAGGGGGCCATCTGCAGGCCAAGGAGAGAGACGTCAGGGGAGAGCAAACCCGCTGACACCTTGACCTTGGATTTCTGGCCTCCAGTGAGCCTGGTGGGGCTCTTTGCGACCCCATGGGCTGTAGCCCGCCAGGCTCCTCCACCCATGGGCTTTCCCAGGCAAGGATACTGGAGTGGGTAAGCCGTTCCCTTCTCCACGGGATCCTCCTGACCCAGGGGTCCAGTCCAGGTCTCCCACATTGCAGGCAGATGGTTTACTGTGTGAGCCATCAGGGAAACCCTCTGGCCTCCAGAACTGCAGGAAAAGAAATTTCGGCTGTCACGCGGTGGTACTCTGTCTCTGCCACCGAAACCAACCAAAGTGCCCTCTCCCCTGGTGCCCTGGCCGGTCCTGGCCCCTCCCGTTGTCCCCGCGCTCTCTTCAGTCCGCTTGGCATGCTCTCACTCCGCCCCTGGCCTTGGCCTTTGCTGTTCCCTCTGCCTCTTACGCCCTTTCCCCGGGGCTGCTGCCTTCTCATCACTTGAATGTCTGCTCCCATGGCCCCCTTCACAGGGTGCTCCTGGCTCATTGGGGCTGTCAACCACCTCTCCTGATGGACTGGCACCTCCACCAGGGCAGCGGCTGGTGCTCTGTGCCAGAGTGGCCCGCATACAGCACACGTGCAACGAAGACCTGCTGAATGCCAGGAGGCAGACCCCTCCCTAGCCCCACCTCCCCATCTTCCAAAACTCAGAGCACACGGGGCTCGGGAGGCAGGGCTTGGCCTCCAGATGCTGCCCAGGTTCAGGAGGTGGCCCCGCAGTAGCACAGCCTGAGCCCGGCCTGCCTGCCTGCCATGCATGGGCTTGCTGCCTGCCTCTCACATCCTGGGCTTCTAGACAGCACCTGTGTTCACTTCCCTCTTTCCTCATTTGTTTTTCAATGACTCTTCGGGAGGCTCTGCTGTAGGTCGAACGCGGTCCCCACTCCAAATTCATCTGTTAAGTCCTAATCCACAATGTGATTGCATTAGAAGGGGGAATCTTTTGCAGGGTGAGTAGTCGTGAAGGTGGAGCCCTCATGAATAAGGATAGTTGTCGTTTATTAGTCGCTCAGAGGCTTTGGGGCCCCATGGACTGTAGTGCCCCCAGGTTCCTCTGTCCATGGGATTTCCCAGGCAAGAATACTGGGCTAGGTGGCCATTTCCTTCTCCAAGGTATAACCCTGTAAACATTTACATGTTTGACATCTGTCCATTTCCCTCTAGCTAAATTACATCTTGATAGGAAAAAAACAAAGCCAAACCTTTTTTTTTTTTAAAGCCACCACTCCCCTTGTGGGCCACTTGCGGGACAGGGCCGGGGGCGGGGGGACTCATCTAGGGCGCAGCAGTCTTGGGGGCCGCGGGAGGCTCCGCGCGCGCGCGGGTGCTGCCTAGTTCCTCCCGGGTCCGGGACGTGTGGCCCCCAGAGCCGTGCCGGCCTCCCCGGTGCCCCCTCCCGCCCGCCGGGGCTGGGAAAGGCCGGAAGCGGCGCCGGGTGGGCGAGGGCCATTGTCCGCACGTCCGCTCTAGCCCCGCCCCGCATTGTCCCCGGGGGTGGGACCCTCCGCGGGCCCGGGGCTAGGGGTCCCCGGGTCGCGCAGTGGCGCCTCCCCTTGCCCGTGCCGCTCCCTCCTCGTTTGCAGGAGGGAGGCCAGAGCCAGGAACCAAGCCCCATGTGCCCTGCCGCGCCGTCCCCAGAGGTCACTCGGCCACCAGCTCCCCCCTTCCCCTCGGGGCTTTGAGCCCCTCCGAAATCACAGACGCCGGCGGCGGGTGGGTGGGTGGGTGCGAGGAGACATTCCCTCACCGAGGGTCACGTGGCTGCAAAGCTGGGGAATCGGGGAGACGGGGCAAACCTCGCTGTCCTTGCCAGCGCCCCCGCTTTGAACGAGGGAAACCAGAGAGGGTCTCGTCTGCAGGGGGCCCCCATTCCAGTGCGGGGCGGAGGCAGAGGGGGTGCAGAGCATCGTTTAGACGACAAGTAAGTGACTGCACTGTTGCACAAGCTGGGAGACCGGTGAGGGAAGGCTCAGCGAGAGGGGTGGTCGCCAGAGGCTCTGGGCAGGTGACGTCCTGGCAGAAAGCACGGGAGGAAGAGGCAGCCTCGGGGGGCGGGGTGGGGGGCGCAGTCGGGGCAGAGGAGCCGTGTGGACCGAGACCCCTGTCCGAGGCCGGCTGGGGGGAGGCGCCTGGTGGGAAGGAGTGAAGTCAGAGAGGCGACTCGTGGGAGCCCAGACTTCAGGGGCTGCATCTGAGTCAAACTCGATGAAGAGACGGGCCGGCAGTTTGCTGAGAAAAGAGAAGTCAGGAAGGCTTCGTTTCCAGCTATGCTCGACGACGACGTGCCCTCTTCCGGCCTCGCTTTCCAGGGTTGCAGAAAGCATCCGGGTTGGAAGACGCTCTGAAACTGACTCCTCTCCAACCAACATTACGGCGACCTCACCTTGGTTGCACAAAAAAGGCGCCTGCAGTGGTTCACAGATGGCAGATGGACCTAGGAATGGAAAATCAAACCTGCCCAGGGATGCCCTGGGCGGGAAGGGCGGGAATCTCTGATCGGCAGGGAGCCGCTGCGGGAGGCCGGGAGTTTAACTGTCTCCGCCAGGGAGGGTGCGCTCCCCTCAGTAGCCGCCAGGCGGCGACAGAGACCGGGCTTGCAGCGCCAGAGTCTTTTTCTGAATCGTTTTCGATGTTACAGAAAAATTCTGAGACTAGTAACAGAGAGCTCTAGGACTTTAAGATTCATCAAGTGTTAGCATTCGGACACCCCTCTACATATATTCAAGTCCCCCCTGCCCCCACCTCCAAGCACGGGGAGAGTAAATTGCAGACGTGCTGCCCCTTGAACCCTAAATCCTTCAGTCTGTGTTTCCCATGAACAAGGACATCCTATTACACAACCGCAGTAGAGCTTTCAAGGTCAGGCGATGCAATGGTGATGCAAGACTATTATGTACTTTGCAAAATATTATTCAAATATTGCCAGTTGTCCCAATGAGGCCTTTTATAGCATTCCCATACCCCATCCCCATTCCAAATCCCGGATCACATTTAGTTGTTCATTTTTATGTTAAATGAAATGTATTCACTAAACCTCAGGCTGAAGTATTTGGAAAAGATGCATATGAAGAGCTGCAGCCTCACCCTCCTTAACCACAGAGCCCCAGGGCAGGTCCCACTCAGGACTTCTCTACTGAGAGGTAGCAGATTCTGGGCAGGGTGTGTGGGAG
This sequence comes from Tragelaphus eurycerus, assembly GCA_935064755.1. Classification (NCBI taxonomy): domain Eukaryota; kingdom Metazoa; phylum Chordata; class Mammalia; order Artiodactyla; family Bovidae; genus Tragelaphus; species Tragelaphus eurycerus. The sequence continues at coordinate 74,385,849 of CAKXYN010000001.1, read as the reverse complement.
AGGCAGAGCGGGCCAGAGAATGCACTTACAGCCCGAGATGGAGTCTTTTTCATTCTTCCTAGCCTGAACCATTTGTCCAGGTCCTTTGACCAAGGGCTGCTCCCCAGCCATTCACCAGGGGTTTCAAATGACTCCTTGAGGAAACAGCTTCTTGCTTTGGGAAACAAAGGCAAATGCCCCCAGCTGGCAAGGCCAGGGGAAGGCCTGTGCTGGGTCTGGAGAGGGCGCAGGGCTGTAAGGGCTGCCAGTACTGGGAGATAAGTCCTTTGGCCGGTCCAGTGGACTTGCAACAAAATGGCAGGAGGGCCCACTCCTTTTGTCAACTAACAGAGAGTAATCATAATTTCTTTAACTTTTATTACGAAAAATGGAATCATGCACAAATAATAATACCAATCACCAGGTGGCAACAAAAAATAACTCTTTCTGATGGATTACTCTTAATTTCTGGCGTAAAACGCAAATGGGGGTAACATGGTTAACGTTACTCCAGGACTCCTTCCTTTCTTTTCTGTTCCTTATTTATGTGACAAGATTTCTGAGTGTTTATAGCTGTAAAAATAAGAATGAAGAAGAGATGGAGCTGTAGAGATAAGTAATACTTCTCCACTGGTACACAAGACGGGGGAAATCCAGTTAAACCATTAAAAATGTCATGTGAAATAATACTTTGTGTAATCTATCAAAACTTATAATATTTATAGTTTTGATCAATCACGTACTAGTATTTTTTTGTAATCATACCTTTGCAGAATAACAGTTCGCACTTAGTGACTTAGGAGCATAGACAATTTTTAAAAATTTAAAACTGGTTTACATCCATAGTTGTCACAGAGAAGATGGTGTGATCAGTAAGTGACTTTCAGGCATGAGAATATACTGTTGAGGACTTCCCTGGGGGTCCAGTGGTTAAGACTCTGCAGTCCCAATGCAAGGGGCCTGGGTTCAATCCCTGGTCAGGGAAGCAGATCCCACATGCCACAGCTAAGACCCAGCAAAGTCAAATAAATATATATATATATTTTAAAGTGTATTGTTGTTTAGGTGCTAAGTGGTGTCTGACTCTTCGACCCCATGGACTGTGGCCCACTAGGCTCCTCTGTCCTTGGGATTCTCCAGGCAAGAGTACTGGAGTGGGTTGCCATTTCCTTCTCCAGGGGATCTTCCTGACCCAGGGATCAAACCTGCGTCTCCTGCGTTGGCAGGTGGGTTCTTCACCCCTGAGCCAACAGGGAAGCCCACAGGAATAAGTTATGCTGGGCTAAAACCTTTTGAGAGGAGTGGAAATGAAGACAAATGTCAGAGAAACTGAGGCGAAACCTCGCTAACACAGAGGAGCTCGTTTGTGAGCTGTCCACACGAGTGCCGGTGGGGCCACTACGCTCTTCAGCTTCATGGGATGCGTAACGTGGAGTGATCAGTTCAAGCTTACAGTGTCAATATTTAACATACCTCGAAAAGTACACCCTGTGCACCCACTTTGGTTTCGACACTGTCGATGTCACTTTTTGAACGCGTAAGAGGGTGCGGTATTTCTGAATTGTTTCGCGGGGGCCGCCAGCTAAGCAGTTTGCAGTTCTCTGATGGGTGGGTCCAGGCAGCCGGCTCTCAAGTGTCAGGCTGGGCTCCCTGCACTCCTCTGGGTACTTGTCCCATGTCCGGGAGATGTCTACCTCAACCGCTGTTTCACACCTGAGCACAGTGAGAGTCCGAGGTCTCGGAGCAGAGGACCCGGCCCCTCCCAGGTCTGCGGACAGCCCCGGCGGGGCTGACAGTCATGTAACTGCTTGACCACCGCTCATGGTGTGATCCCGGAGCCCTGCTCGGCTGCCGCTGGGCCCCAGACACGGAGAAGGGACAGAGGATGGCTTCCTGGTCTGTCTGGGGGCTGTGGGGAGAAGGGCTGGTCCAGGAAGACTTCTGAGAAGCGGGGCTCTCTGAAGGAAGAAGAGAAACGCCTGAGCAGATGGATGGAGGACAGGGCCGTGAGAACAGCACACGTGAAGGGGTGGAGGCGACAGCGAGCGCTTTGTCAGGCGAGGCGAAGGGTGTCCAGGACACCAGCAGGGCTGCTGGACCTTCGCTGAGTGTCTACTGCCTCTTGGCTACTGATCTGGGTACCTGACGAGGTGACTCAAGACACCCTCCTGGGCTTCCCTGGTGGCTCAGACAGTAAAAAAAGAAAAAAATCTGCCTGCGATGCAGGGGACAAGAGTTCAATCCCTGAGCCGGGAAGACCCCCTGGAGAAGGGAATGGCAGCCCACTCCAGTGTTCTTGCCTGGAGAATCCCATGGACAGAGGAGCCTGGCGGGCTACAGTCCCCGGGGTTGCAGAGAATCAGACACAGCTGAGCACACACGCAGTCCCTTGGGCAAGACCCCGAGCTCTCTGACCTCATTAGCAGAATACCGTTCACACAACACTGCGCCATATGAAATGGCCATGTTTATAGCTCAAAAACACAGTTGGGTGTTGGAACTTCCACACAGTTCCTCCTTAGAATGGGCCCCCAAAGGGTGCCTAGTTGAGAGGAGCATAGGTATGTCCTACACAGTGAACCCCGGCGAGGACCGCGTGGCCGGCTGCAGAGCTGGGCCAGGGCCCGGGGTGCTGGGCTGTGTCCCGCCTCACCTCCTTGCCTGTGTGGACTCTCTCCCTGCCGACAGCTCTCACAGACGTCACACCTGCTTCCACAACCCAAGAACTGGAACTGACCCTCCTGGTCCCTTGCTCGATTCTGACGATGTGGCAACTCCCGTGCAGACAGCATGGCTGAAGCGTGGGGCACTGTGGTCCTGGAAGGGAGGGGACTGCGGACAGTCTCTTATGAGTCCACTGTCACGTGTCTCTCCTGGCTGCGGGCAACAAAACCCAACTCAAACTAGCTTCAGCAAAAAAGGGAATTTACTGGTTCACGAGAGCTTCCTCAGTGGCACTAGTGGTAAAGAACCCGCCTGCCAAGGCAGGAGACGTAAGAGACACGGGTTCCATCCCTGGGTTGGGAAGATCCCGGAGGAGGGCATGGCAACCCACTCCAGTATTCTTGCCTGGGTAATCCCAGGGACAGAGGAGCCTGGTGGGCTACAGTCCCCGGGGTCGCAGAGAGTGGGACAGGACTGAAGTGTGTGAGCACACAGGTACTGGCTCCTGAGCCGGGAGCTTCTAGAACTGAAACTGGTTTCAAGCATGGCTGCATCCAGGAATCAAACTGGTTTGACAGGAACCTGTTTTGTCCTTGTCTTGGCCTTGCCTCCCTCCCTCTTGACCTCGGGCTGTGTTCCTGGCAGCCCTGGGCACACAGGGCCCCTGCTCAGCCAGCAAGGGGACCCACGCAGATTGCCCTGCCTGGAATTACTTGTCCGTCTCCTGAGCCAGGATCATGGGATTACTTCACCTGAATGGCGGCGAGAAGGGACGGAGGAGGGTGTTTCCTGACCCAGGGCTCGGTTACCGGAGGAAGCTATGCTGCGTGGCAAAAACCACGCGTAAACCAAAGACGCCATTTGGTGAGGGGGCTGCTGTAACTCAGGGGCAAAGCCGGTGTCCCCTGAGTGTGCATGGGGGAGTCAGCGCAGGCTCCACAGGGAACAGGCTGCTCATATCCCCAGAAGGTCACACACAGAATTGCCATGTGAGCCGGCAAGGTCTCTCGTAGGCGTACACCCAGAGAGAACTGAAAACGGACTCCAACCAGCGCCTGCGGACCTGCGCCCATGGCCGTGGGGCGTCTACGTAACATACAACTCGGACAATGGAAACGGTCCCAATGGCCATCAGACGGCGATGCGTGCCCGCCTCTACAACAGGATCTGCTTCAGCCGCAGGGAGGAGTGGAGTCGATCCACGCCACAGCCCGGATGAACGCTGCAAACGCTTTGAGGAAAGGAGGTGCCAGCCAGAAAGGTCTCATTTTGGATGACTGCATTTGTAGAGAACATCCAGAACGGGAAACACTCAGGGACACAGCCCAGGGCGGTGGTCGCAGAGTGTGGGGGAACACCCGCACATCAGGGGCGGCGTTTCCTTCTAGGGTGAGGACACTGCTGTCACGCTAGGCAGAGGCGGCGACGGTCATGCAACACTCTGGCCCCAGCACCCGCCAAACGCCACTGAGCTGTTCTCTGTAACCTGGTTCCTTTTAGTGGCAGGAGCCACGTGGAGCCTTGAAGGCGGCAGGAAGCCCGAGAAGCAGTTAAAGAGGCAACAAGGAGATGGAGGAGGAAGATAAGGCGTTCAGGCACAGGCAGGAGGAAGAGGGGAAGGAGCTGAAAGCGAAGGCTGAAGGCCTCGGGAAAAGGTCCCGGCCCCCGGTGAAGTTGAGAAATCTGGCCAAAAGGGAAGCTGGTCCTTGTGCCTGAGGCGACGATGACCCTCAGTTCCATTCCTGTGTAAACGCCTGGATTCGCTGCCACAGTATCTGTTGCTCCCTATAGCTAGAAGGAAGTGCTGTCATGGAACCTATTCTACATTTAAGAATAAACTTAAAAAAAAAGTCACACACTGGTTCATCTTTAGTGCTTCTCAGCCATTTCTACTGCAGCTATGAGAGGCATATAAACCCAGTCCAGAATCCTGCCAAAGTGTGTTCTTAAGTCTGTGTTCTATCCTGATTTCTGTACCACCTGAAATTAAACCAACTCATTTGAAATGAGGGGGAGAAAATGGTTCATTTTATGTCATGTGAATTTCACCATAGTTAAAAAAAATTTTTTTTTGACCAGAAAAAAACCCAAAAGGACAATTAATGTATGCTACCTGGTTATTTCCTCCCAAAGGATCCAGTTGAAGAGAGACGGGAGGGGAAGGCAGGTGTGTGGATGAGGCAAGACTGACCACAGTTGGTGACTGATGACTGAGGTTTAGGACACTATTCACCGACGGTGAATAACTGTTTGAAAAACTCCTAAATAAAGAGTTAAATACAAGAGTAGGAGCTGTCAGGCAGACAAACAGGGCTGGGGGAGGTCACTGCAAGAAGACGAGCAAAGAGGCCAAGGCGTGAAGGGAGCGTTGGGGGACACCGCTTGTGGGAAGCCAGGCTTCCTTCTCTCTCTCCCCTTCCTCTCTCTTTTAAATAAAATCTTGATGTTAAGCACCAAGAGTCTCAAAGCTGCTTGATCAGCAGTCACAAAGCCCAAGCACCTACCATACTTATTGGTGTCGTCCTGGTCATTCAGGACCCAGTTAAACTTGTGAAAATCGCTCACTCGCGCCTGACACTCTGTGACCCCGTGGACTGCAGCCTGCCAGGCACCTCTGTCCATGGGATTCTCCAGGCAAGAATACTGGAGTGGGGATCTTCCCAACCCAGGGGTTGAACTTGCATCGCCTACATCAGCAGGCAGATTTATCACTGAGCCACCTAGGAAGCCCATTAAAAAAAAGTGGAAACAACCTGAATATCCACCAGCCAATGGATGGATAGAAACGTGTATCTACACAACGCAATATTATTCAGCAGCAAAAAGGAACGAGGTGCTGAAACGTGAGGCCACACAGATGATCCTTGACAACGTCCTACGTGAAAAAAGTCAGGCAGCAAGGATCACATACTGTGCAATTTCATTTACGTAAGATGTCCAGAAGAGGCAAGGCTATAGACAGAAAAGTAGATTAGTGTTCTTTGGGTTGGGAGAATAGGGGGGTGACAGTTTATGGGTGGGTTTTCTAGGGGATGAAAATGGTCTGGGATTAGTGGTGCTGGACGGACCACTGAGCAGAACTGAGCAGAACACTTTAAACAAGTAAACTGCATGTTACCTCAATAAAGCTTCTGTTTTCCAAAAAGATTAAGTACAGTAGTCTGGGCTATTTAACACTCCAATTACCCAACTCAGTTCTCTGGGCTGGCAACCTGGTCATGATAAGTGAATTTCAGCAGGAAGTGTTTTATTTATGTTCTGGAAGATACCCACTGAAAATGTAAGGGGGGCGGGGAATGCTTCCGGTGCATGATGCAGTGAGATTCAGGGTCTCTGACTCCAAATCCTGCCTTTGCCATTTACTAGTGAAATGACTGGCCCAGAGAATAAAACCTAAACACCTATCTGAGTTTGCTTTCATCTGTAACATGGCAATTACACACCATCTCCTCTTCAGAGCAACTGTTAAGAATTAGAAATAAAACAAGTGCCACTGTGCCTGGCACAGACTAAGGATTCTATATGTAGTAACTTAAAAACTCCACCTTTTTTTAACTTGGGAGAAATTTACATTTATTTTTACTTTCCCACAACGCCAGTCATGGATTATGAGAGGCTTCTGTATCTCCGTCAGGAAAATACAGCACCACTGAGTGAACTGTACCTAACGGAGAGCTCAATCTTCTGTCACAGCGTTAAGAGTGCCTGGATTTGGTCCCACTGGCCCTCTTTGAAATGACCTGAAATTCCACTTTTCAAAGAGCACTCACCTTGTGCCAGGTGCCGAACCAGGCCCTGAGGACATGGCCACCGACACAGCACCGTCCTTACCTGCGGTTAAGTCACTAGTAGGGACTCCCCTGGTGGTCCAGTGGTTAAGACTCTGCCTTCCAATGCAGGGGATGCCGGTTTGATCCCTGGTCAGGGAAGTAAGATCCCACGTGCCTCGGGGGCAACTAAGCCCCTGCGCTATAGCTAGAGAGAAGCCTAACGCTCGCCACAGCCAACGATCCCATGCAGCCAAATATGTAATAAACAAATATATAAAAAGAAGTCCCCAGTAGAGCCTGTCGTTAGCCCCTTGGCCCAGTGTACTTGCATCCATCTGCTAGTTTCTGTTCTCTATGGACGGGATGCTCTCTCTTGCTGTTTCCATGGTCACAGGATTGTTGACACATACTGATTCCCCCCTCCCCCAAGCCAACTTACAATCTAGAGCTGGCAATAAGAGTCCAAATTCTGGCTACTCGTTCCTTCATCAGATAAGAATGAGAGATGGGACATAATCTGAAGGGATTCAGATGAGTGAGAGAGGTCCGTGTCCTCAGAAAGTCCTCAGTATATATTAATAATACCATGAAGAATCGAGACTGTTTGTGGAGCTGGGTGAGGTACTGTGCAATTATTTAATCTCATCCTTACAACCTCTAAGGTACAGTGGTTATTATAATGGATTTTCTTCATGGTTTGCTGTACCTTTTAACTGTCTCAACAGCTACTGAAATGAGTCTTCTAAAAGAATATTCCTTTGGACATTTTTAAGCATTGTTTAATGCAGAAGCCTAAATAAGCTGTTAAGGACTTCTGATGTAGAAGATCCCTTTAAGGGTTCTCAGGCCAGAAGTGACTTCCATTTATGTATATGAACTGACCTCTGAGCTTCTTAGGCTCTCACCATACCCTCACCTAGCAGATCAAAGAAAAACGAGCTTCTTCCATTACAGGATCAAAAAGGCAAATGACCAAATACCTTGGACAGCGCTTCTCAGCCAGCCAAATGCCACGAGAAAGAGGCTACTGGTTCATTGCGAAAGGGCTACCGTTGCCTTTAAACACAGGGTCGTCGCTACACCCCCGACAGCTTCCTGCAGCCACAGGGTAGACCTTCGGCAGGACATTCAGAATCTTTCAGAACTGCTGTTAACTTTGTCTCTGATTCACACGTTCTTCCAGCATGCTTGCAGCCGTCCGAGGCTCTCATCTGCTGCTGAAAGCACTCGCCCTGGCTTTTGTAACCCGGGTGGTGTTTGACAGTACTGTTCCTTCAGCTGCAAGGTACCCCCACTCATCTCCATCCACCAGAAACCCATCATCTCTCAGCCCAGACACCATGCCTCCTCCTCCTCCTCCAGCCTTTCCCAACTGCTGGCTCAGAACGGCTGCCTCCTCTTCGCCCCCTCCCCCCACACGTGGCTCCTGGCTCCGTTACAACACAGGCTCTGCCCGCTTGACCCAGCTCACCTCCACCACCCGGCCTGGTGCAGGGAGTGGCTCCCAAAGGCTGGAAGATAAGTCAAGGTGGCAGCAGCTGCTGCAAGCCCATCGCCCCATGTCCCCCTGCCCCATGCCCCGTCCCCCGCCCCGGGGCAGGGGGACATCCATCTGACCACCACACCCAGAAATCTAGGCTGGGAAGAAACCCAACGTGTAGTCCAAACTTGGCCCAGATCTCCTTCTAAGGCAATTCTAAATTACAATCTGGCATGAGGAAACACTGTCAACTCTTTTCCTGCTTCTTCTCAATGGACCTATTACTTAAAAAAAAAAAAACAGGTTTTGATTTTTTAAAGATACACAGATATATTCATGTTTAAGAGATTCATACTTTACAATCAAACATCAAAGTCCTTTTCCACCACCATCCCTCCCACTCCCTTTCCCAGAAGTAATTACTGGGAACAGTTTTCATGTGGTTTTCATTTCTATATACTTACATACATAGAGTTATGCAAACAAAACTACTGGGTTGGCCAAAAGTTTGTTCGGAACTTTTTGGCCAACCCAATGCTTTGCACAGAAGTAGACAATATTCTGTTTCACCACGGACTTTCCCCCGCCATTTAAAGCACTGCTTTACCCATGAGGCCGAACATTTTCTTCTGAATACTTATTGGTGATTCACTCCTTCTCCTGGGACCTTCCGCCTGTTTTCTACTCGGTTGACGATTTTCTCAGTTTGCATTAACCCTTTGTGGACACTCATCTTTTGTTACATATGTTGCACAGGCCTATTTGCCACCGCATTCATTTACCACTTCCTAACAGTGTAACTCTGGGCAAGCCACTTAGCTCAAGCTTTGCTTCTCAGCTAGACAGTGAGGATGACAAGGCCTGTGTAAAAACCTTGGGAAGAATTAAGTGAGAACTCCGTGTCATGTGGGCTTCCCTGGTGGCTCTGTTGGTAAAGAATCTGCTTACAATGGCAGGAGACCCAGGTTCGAGTCCTGAGTCAGGAAGATCCCCTGGAGAAGGGCATGGCAACCCACTCCAGTATTCTTGCCTGGAGAATCCCCATGGACAGAGGAGCCTGGTGGGCTATAGTCCACGGGGTCGCGAAGAGTCAGACCCGACCGAGCGACTAAGTACACAGCACATGCGTGTCAAGTACCAAGCCTTTAAGCCCAGTGTTTGATAAAGATTCGGTGAATGTGAGCGACTCTTCATTACCGAGATTTGGGGTCACAAGTTGGCTAGGAGTTTAGTTTAGCTCACAGTTCAAAAAATGACACCGTTGGCTCTGTTTGGTAAGGCAGACACTTCCTGGTTGGTCACACGCCCATTCCCTGCCTCCTTGGTCTGTTTCCTACACCACAGCGTCACAGGTTTATGAGGGAAGCCCATTTCTAGTCTTCCATACTCCCAAGTTTGTAATGGACGATAATACATCAGGCTTTGAAATTATCCATCATCTGCTGCCAGGGCTGCTCCATGTGTGTTCCCACTGTTCACTGTCAAACTCTAGGCCTTGTCACTCACAGTGTAGCCTGCTTAGGGCCCCGTGGGACTGGCCAGCATACCGTCTGCACATAGCAGGCTGAGGGGCTTCCCAGGTGGCGCTAGTGGTAAAGAACCCATCTGCCAATGCAGGAGACACAGAGAAGCGGGTTCGATCCCTGGGTTGGGAAGATCCCCTGGAGGAGGGCATGGCAGCCCACTCCAGTATTCTTGCCTGGAGAATCCCATGGACAGAGGAGCCTGGCGGGTTACAGTCCACGGGGTCACAGACAGTCAGACACGACTGAAGTGACTTAGCAGCAGCAAGGGCATTCTCACAGCAATTTAAAAAGTTTTTGTGAGAGGCATCTCTTCCCTTCACATCATCCACCAGGCAGGATAGGTGGGTGAGATATCTCTAGCTGATAGATGGGAAGGGGGAGGCACAGAGCTAGCAAGCCAGTAGAGTGACCTAAACGTCTTGACATTCAGATGGGGGGGGTTGTGAAGGATCAAAATCATGAGGACCCCCTTTGGTGTCCTGTCAAAAGGTGAGATCGGAGCTTCTCCATGCCCAGAGGCCTCCCAGAGATCATAAAAAAAATAAATAAACCATCACAGAAACTATTACATCAATACCAAAACCACAGGTGGAGACAGGCTACCGGGTAACTCCTTGCATGAATGCAGAACTTCAAACGGTACATGTTTTACTAAGCAAGTTGTTAGCCCCACTGTAACACGTGTTTATTAACAAAATGGACATGGATATTATACCTATTTCGGGTCATCAGGTGCTGAATTTGGAAGGTCCTGCCTCTAAAGGACTCCCTCCTCAGAACGAAAAGGCAGTCTTGCATGCCTTTGCGCTCAGTCGTGTCTGACTCTCTGCGACCCCATGGACTGCAGCCCGCCAGGCTCCTCTGTCCGTGGAATTCTCCAGGCAAGAACACTGGAGTGGGTGGCCATGTCCTCCTCTAGGGGGTCTTTCCGACCCAGGGATCAAACCCACGTCTCCTGCGGCTCCTGCATTGGCAGGTGGGGTCTCTACCACGGAGCCTCCTGGGAAGCCCTCAAGAGGCAGTCTTACCTACCAGTGTAAAGGAGCTGTGGCAAAGTGCCAGCGTGAAATGAAGTCTACACAATCCAGGGAGACTGACGGCTACCCAGCTCTAAGTTGATCAGTTATGGTCTTGAGATACTGGCTAAACACACACACTCACACACACACACACACACACACACACACACACACACTCCTCTCACACACACAGAGTTTCTAACTGCACAAACTAGTGGAAAGTTTTCAGACTGACAAACTTGTCACTGGAACTGAATATGCAAAAACGAAGAGCAAAACAAACCCGAATCCAACCACCTCGTTAATAGCTGAGGTCTTTATTTCAAATTCGTATGTACAGTAAAAGTGCTGCTGAGAACTGGCAGCAACCAGACACAACATAAATGTAATTCTCTCTCAACAATTAGCAGCTTAAGATCTATCAACTACAGTGTTAATGTTCACACGTTCACAAGTGTCATTTCTGTACTTTTCAATTCGTGCAAGTGAGTTTGTACTCTTACACACTTTGATAAAACACACTTACAGTCTAGTAATCACTCCTACTGAGGGCATCACCCAGCATACACAACACACAGACAGTAATGGGAACTCTTAGAGCCACATTCAAAATCCCCAGCTGCATGTGGGGGCGGGAACCGTAATCTGACCTGTGTTGGTTTTTTTTTTTTAAATCATATTTGGCTTTGTTTTGGATGCATATTTTCTGAAGCTGAAAGGCAGCTCCTTGCTGGAACTCACTTGGAATTCAGCATTTCATCAGACTGTACCTCCGAGGAATATGAAATCAGAAAACAAAACCAAATGCAGCAAAGACCACGTGAACATGATGCTCGTTATCACGACGTGGCTAGCAAGGAAGGCTTGATCCCAGATTTTCCTGGAAGCAAAGTTTTACCATTGGGTGGAAAGGGCTCAGGGGAGAGGGAAGACCCCACCCAGTCAGTGAAGCATAAAATGTAACCTTACTTTTGCTTCTTCAGGAGCCTGTGGAATAGAAAGCCTTCTTTGCTAGGGTGCACTGAGTATCTTTCCAAAGAACTGAGATTGGAGCAGACAGAAGTGCCGTTCAACGATCATATAAAAAGTAAAATATTAGTGAGACTCTACAACCTGAACAGAGTCACCCAGGCTGCCATGGTCAGCCTCACACACCAGCACTAACTAGTCATCCAGGAATGCTTCATTTCACAGGGAATGCACGCAGTCTTTAGAAGAGAAGAAGCGTTAGAGCGAGGAGACGTTTCCACCCACAGAACTGTTAAACCGTGAGAGTGAGGTTACCGGAGATCTCTGAACAGATAAGACAACTCAGGGACAGCCACAATGCAAAGAAACTCAGAGGCAACAGGGATGGGCAGGCGAGAAAATGGATGCATGGTTACAAACAGCATTAGGTGCAGACAGCTGCTGGGCCTGGGGAATAATCAGGAGACAGGAGAGCTAGAAAGCCGTTACTGGTCCTGACCTGGCCTGGAGGAGGTCCTTCCTGGGACAGATGAAGAGAATGGACAGTCAGCGGGGGCCTGTTTGGCTGGGAGCTCGGGGAGCTTCCAGAGGTGCAAACCTTCCTTTGATAGAAGTTGTCCGAAAGCAAAAAAAAAAAAAGGAACAATTTTGATCCATCTAGCCAGTGAATTCCGGTGCCCTCCAAACTTTGTAGCCTCTCCACAGTTCAGGGAACTCAAAAGTTCTTAGAAAAACTGGAGGATTGTGGCTAGAGTTATTTCAATAACTTCGTGGGGTGCTCTTCCCCTCTCTGAGAGATTAACCTGAAGCAGACAGTTAGGAGACACTGTGCTAGTCTGACCAGGTCGTGGTGTCCTCTGACACTTCTACCTAAAGTCACTGCAATATACTTAGGCAGAGTTTAACAGTTTATCATTTGTATTTTTATCGTTTGGCCGTGCTGCACGGCATGAGGGATCTTAGTTCTCCAACCAGGGATTGAACCCACGCCCCCTTCATTGGAAGCGCGGAGTCTTAATTGCTGGACTGCTGGGGGAGTCCCAACATTTTTAGATACACGGGCTTGGGAACAATTTGTTTTGGGCCAGACATAAACTGGTTCCAATTATTTTAAAAGAAAATTCAGCCCCATGGTCCTTGTTCTGGGCGGGTGATTCTGAGAGGCCCGCAGAGCTGACAGGTGTGGTGTCACCATCTGAGCGTGGAGGATGGAGTGAAGACTGGGGTACCTGAGTTAGAACGTCGAGATGACGACGGAAACCACGCGCTGACTCTGAGAAGGCCAGCCTGCCAGGCCACGGGAGGCCGGAGCTGGCACGCAAGCCATTGTCTCGGACGGACAGGCGAGGCTGATCTGGGGCCAGAAGCATCCCCCGGCACAGGGAGAATGGGCAGAGCATGCTGTGCATCTCTTTCCAGGGCAGAGGCCGTCTGCCCCTTGCTCACTGCCTGGCTGCACAGGACGGAGGCCAAGAGGGACCAGCATCTGTGATTCAATACTATGAACACAAAAAGGCTGACCACACTTTCGAGACAGGCCAGAAAAGTCCAAGTTCCACCAAGATGGTAACTGCTGATAAGACAGGGATGGAGGCTCAGCCCGTCTTTCTAAACTCTCTATATAAAGGTCCACTGAGCACACCTAACACGTCTATCTCAATGAAGAGGAGGCTGACAACATGTTACACCCCAAACTTGGGTCCTTCTAACCTGACGTTTCCTTTCCTGCTCTCTAAGGAGAATCATCCTCAGTTGATTCTCTTGGGCAGACAGAATAAAGCTGTGAAATGACGGGGGACTGGGGCCAAAGTACAGACAAAAGATTCCACGTCACTTTGGTCTCGGTAGTTAGGGGGGTGTTAAGAAATAAATTAAGAAAGCACGAAGAATTATTTATGACTCTCGTAGTACAGTCTCACATTTTCCTAGAGACAACCCCAGCCCAAAGTCACTGGGTGAACCTAAGTCTCGGGGCAGGAACGTCTCTACCCTGTCACGCTGGTTTGGGGAGACAGCCTCCCCTCTGCCTGAGCACCCCTTTCCTCTCCAACCAAGCCAAGCCCACTGGGGGAGGTGTGGAGCGGCAGGACACCAGAAAGCAGCAGCAGAGCCAGAGGGGGAGCTGAAGCCGTGTCTCGGACGAGGGCATCAGAGAGTGGCATTCACAGTACGTTCTCCTTTCCTCAAACTGCTTCAGGACAAGAGGGGGAAGCACACTTAAATATCCACACATCTCTTCATTTAAAAACAGCACTTCTTTATTTCAAAGGAGGAAAAAAAAAAGACCCTCCCAACCCTTTCCAAAAAAACCCAATAATAATAATAACAATAATAAAAACCCTATTAGAAACCGTGAGGAAGCACTGAGAGTCTGAGGATTACATTCTTCAAGTATGCTGTTCGGGTTTGTTTGTTTGTTTTTTTAAGTTGGTGACTATACACATCTTTTAAAAAAAAACCTTAAAAGTGCGGCCATGGGATTTGTTTAAAATTAAGTAGTTAGAGGGCTACTTCAAAATACTGTAGTAGGACTGTGCAGTGATCCTTGGGGTGTGATGTCCTCTTTCATATCCTAGCAAAGGTTACGGGACCAGGCTCCAAACTGATCATATTTCCAGGGTTAGCTTGAGTGGCCAACTTAGGTGAGAAAGCCAGGGAGATCCACATGTTCTTCCATGGACAAGGAAAATCCACCCCGAGCGCAGAAACTCAGACATGGAATGTGGTAGGACTTCACAGTAAAGTTAGTCTGGGACAGGGAGAGGTGGTGAGCCCAGACCAGGCAGGGTGTTAGGTTCACCTGGTTTCCCTAGTCAGGTGTTCGAACGCGCATCTTTTAGTGGGTTTTCGCACACTCCTTCAAGCCACAATTAGAATGCCCTTCGGTGTGCTCCAGAGGGTGGGCTCATGTGAAAGGACTGTTTTCAGATTTGCATCCCAAGGAAAATCATGCTACATAAAAGTGATCCAAGATTGTTGCCCAAAAAACTTCTTGGATAAAATCTAAAAAATACTATTGCAATTGCGTCTTTTGAGGAAGAAGAAGAAGAAAAAAAAACATTATTCTAAATGTAAACAGATTCACTCAACTCTTTTGTTGCTGTAGAAAACTCCAGAGGAGGGAAGTGGCCGTCTATGTCTTCGCCGCATGCACTCGCCGGAGGGGAGGGGAGCACTGCGTTCCGGGCGCCGGCAGCATCATCTGGGCGAGGAGAAGAAGCGCTGCACGTAGCCCAGGAGGGCGTCCCAGTGCTTCCAGAGAAAGGCGATGAACACCACGAGGAGCAGCGTGCTGAACGTCCTGCTGCGAGTCTTCATGAGCGGGACCACGCAGTTGGCGACGGTGGACACGAAGACCAAAAGGACCGCCATGACCGCCAGGAGGATGTTGATGAGCTTGCCCAGCAGGGTCCGGGCGGTGGCGCTCTCCAGCCCCTCCAGCTGGACCACCTGCTGCTGCTGCTGCTGCAGCTCCATCTTGGAGATGCGGGTCTGGCACGCCTCCAGGGCCTCCTGTGGGCCAGACAGGGAGAGGTAAGGCTTGGGAAGCTCACGGCGCCTGGAGCAGCTGGCAGGCCTCGCGGGGCGGCCAGGTGCATCCCGGGCCGCATCAGAGATCTGAAATGTGCGCGAGTCTTCAGTGTGAGGGGCCACGGCACAACTCACGATTCAAGCCACTACCATTTTACTTTTTGGTTACCATTCAAGCAACTATGATTCCCCTCTGCTGCACTCCACTGCACTCAGCCACAGTCAGATCTGGTCTTGAACACTTTAGTGACAAGACCTCAAATCCACTACTGTGTCTCTCTTTTCTTCCCCCACGTAACAATTACTAATTTGAGTTGCACAGGACACACGCACTTGCTCACCATAACAGGACATACAGGCTTCCTTGGTATTTTCCTCAATCCCGGTCCCTGCCCTTGGAGTGACTCTGCCAGTCTGGTGTGTGTTCACCCTTTCACCCGTGTTTAAACCTACACACAGATCTCCTTAGGGAAATGCATGGAATTATTTAAAAATTTTCTACCTTCGTGCAAATAGTATCACACCACAGGACTGGTCCACAACGTGTTTCTTGCTTGACAGAGGGCCCTGGCGATTCCGCGCGTCAATGCGTGGAGGCCCACCTGGATCTTCTTAA
This sequence comes from Tragelaphus eurycerus, assembly GCA_935064755.1. Classification (NCBI taxonomy): domain Eukaryota; kingdom Metazoa; phylum Chordata; class Mammalia; order Artiodactyla; family Bovidae; genus Tragelaphus; species Tragelaphus eurycerus. The sequence continues at coordinate 74,370,295 of CAKXYN010000001.1, read as the reverse complement.
TGGCTACCTAGCATTTACAGCTTGGCTAGGTCACAGTTGACTCAGTCAGCTCCCTACTGGAGAGACCTGGGTTATTTCCACCTTTCTTACTGAACAATGGAGGAGTGAACCTCCTCTGGGCATATTACCAGCTACTTTTCAAGCTAAGTAACTCCCCAACATCAGGCAAAAGTGCCCCCTGCACTGTCTTTTTGATAAGAGTTGATCTCTGTGAAGAGAACAGACACTGTGCCCAACACCTGACCCAACGTTTCCTCTCATAACCTGCACCCACGGGTTCAGATAAGACTGACCATAAAGCTCAGAGGACAGGACCTATTTCCCTGGCTGTGGTCAGACACCCTCTGAAGTTCAGCCATGGTAGGGAGCCCTGGGTTACGTGACCTCGGTTTCAGGAGTCCTGGTTTCCTGGGATCTGAGGTGACGGCAAGGCAACTTCAGACCGAAGCTAAGCTAGAGAATGGACATTCAACAGATATACCCCAGTCCAGAAGGACCTTGGGAAAAAACTAAAACATAAACAGACTTCTGGGTCATGGAAAAGGGGGCATCTGGGCAAATGATCTAGACATTCCCTTGATTCTTTGAGGTTTCTGTCATGCACGTCTCCTGTATTACAGCACCAAGACTGGTTTATTTCAGGATGCTCTCATATGAAACCACCAGAGCTGCCAGAGAAAGGCCGTGGAAACCACAAGGAATAAAGCACTGAAGGTCTTGGTGTGAGTCTGAGTTTTCTTAGGGTTTTTAGAAATATCTCCCAACTGGGATGAGAAAAAGTTAAAACATTCTGTTTTGCCATGGATTAAACTAGAGGGCTATTAGCCTTCAACAGGACCGCTGTCACTGCTGAGTTGGTCAGCTGTGTCCGACTCTTGGGTGACCCCATGGACTGTGTAGCCCGCCATTATTCTCACAAATGGCCTGGTGGTGCAGCTGTATAAGGTGGATCTGGCAGTGAGGCCTCTGCCACAGAAGAAGCCAGGTCAGGTGGCCCTTGGACCTGTCAGAGCAGCTCCTGAAGCAGGAACCACAGACGTAACATCCATGCTCGTCCATCTACTGAGACCATCCTGAGCCCAAGAAACATTTCGCAAGAAGCCAAGCAAGCACACCACCTCCAAATGGTGCAGACTTGAGAAATGCTGGTGGCTCAAACAATAAAGAATCTGCCTGTGATGCGGGAGACCCGGGATCGATCCCTGGGTTGGGAAGATCCCCTGGAGGAGGGGATGGCTGCCCACTCCAGTATTCCTGCCTGGGAAATCCCATGACAGAGGAGGCCAGCAGGCTACAGTCCATGGGGGCACAGAGAGTCGGACACGACTGAGCGACTGACACTTTTACTTTGAGAAACGCATCACATCTGAACAGCAGCTGTGTTACAGGCGGTCTAAGCTTCTTCTAATACTCTGCCCTCTCTGTTTTTGCCCCTAAACATTCTTTTATGCATGGTAAAATACATAATATAAAATCTACCATTTACTCCTTTTAAAGTGCTCACTTAAGAAGCATTTAGTAAGTTCACCATATTGTGAAACCATCGCTCCTATTAAATTCCAGGACGTTTTCATCATCCCCAGAATACCCCCTCCCCTTTAGCTATCACTCCTGTTCCTCTTCCTCTAGTTTCTGGCAACCACGGATCCACTTTCTCCGTAAACTTGGTTACTCTGCATGCTTCATGTAAATGGACTCATGCACTGTGCAGCCTTCTGTGACCGGCTTCTTGCACTGAGCTCCATGTTTTCAGGGTGGACGCATGGTGGGGCAGGTGTTGGTGCATCATTCTTTTTTTCTTCCCCTTTTAAAATTGTGGTAACATATATATATAATGTAAAATTTACCATCTGAACTGCTTTTAAGCGCGTGGTTCAGTGGTATGACACGTTCATATTGTTGAACAATCACAGCCACCTACCTCCACGCTCTTTTCATTTTAGAAAATTGAGACTCTGGACCCATTAAACAGGAACCCGCCCCCAGCCCCCAGCCCCCTGCCCCGAGCCCCTGGAAACCCCCATTCTGCTTTCTCTCAGCCTTCTGCTTTTCCACCTGGCCCATCGTGCTGACCTGGATGTCCCGGGCCCGTTCGTAGGACTGATACGCAATTTTCTCTTCCATGCTGGCCAATTCCTGCTTCAAGTTCAAGATTTCATTCTGGTGGAGCTCTGTTAGGTCATTCAGTTGTTCTTCTAATCGTTCACATCTAACAAGAGTGAAAAGTTAAATGTTTCATGTGTTCTGTATTTCTGTTGGTTATTATTCACATCCAACCCCCAAATCCATTCTGCAAAGGAAGAAAACGAAAGCACAGAGAAATCAGGTGAGTGGCCTGGGTGACAGGGCATGCTAGTGGGCACAGCTCTTGGTGCCTGGGTCGGACAGCTTCTCACAAGGCCATATCACAGCAGCAACATGGCTCTTCCACATTCTTCTCAACACACGGTATTTGCAGCAAGGCTAGCAGCCCTGGTTAGCTTTGAGCAGACCCATTACAAACGAGGCTGTTCTTACTCTGCCCCCAGCGGCATATGGGAGAGGCAAAAACCCGAGGGACGTCAAGCAGTCTCATCGGAAGATACACAGCAGGCAAATGGAAACTGACCTTCCAGCAATCACCAGGAGCTTGTTCTGACCAGGGCAGGTCACTCCCTCACCTGGACGTTCATCATTCAGAGCCCACCATCCCTACCGCCAAGCACAGTGCCCGGCACAGGGTCAACAGACGTTTACTGAGCGCCTGCTGTGTGCCTGGTTTGTTCAAGGTTCTGGGAACGCTGCAGTAAGGGAGACCGAACTCCTGCCCTCAGGAGTTTACAGCCTTCAGTGGTGGTGGAAGGCAGTAAAACCAGGACGACTGCAGGCACGGGTAAGGGAGCCTGGGAAGATCAGGACGCGGATACGGCAGTGTGCCCAGCGGCCCTGGACTGCTCGGGAAGACCTTTTCCCAACCCTGAGAGCTGAAACCTGGGTGATGTCATGAACAAGCCACGTGAAGATGTGAAGGGAAGAGTATCTTAAAGCTGAAGGAAGTATCTTAAAGCAAGTATAAAGCTCTTCAGATGAGAATCAGCTTGGCAGATTTTACAACAGAGAGAAGGGACAGTGTGGCTGCAGATGAGCAGGAAAGTAGGGCAATGCACGAAGAGAAGCTTCCTCAGGAGCAGGGACCATATTTTGTTCATCTGGTACCTCTAGCAGTTCAGACTTATGTGAAAAGGTTCATTCTACATGAAGACAGGACCTGGGCAGGGCATCTACAGATCTGTGGGATTGGAACTGTTTAAAAGGAAAAGATCAGAGAGACTGGACAAAGAACACAGGTAAAGGGCGGGGGGTAGAAATGTATGGACTAACCAGAACAGTTGGGGGAAAAGGAAATCTGTCCTTAAAAGGCAGGGAAGGCAGTAGAAATTTGAAATAGACTGTACATGGACCCAAAGCAGATGCTGAGGGGAGAGGCTGACATGAGGAACACAGGGCTGTCTGCTACTGGTGAACCTTTCGGCGGGTTGTGAATGGAGTTCAAGGAACCAAAAAAAAAAAGAACGAAAAGAGCTAAGTAGGTAGGAGAAAGGCTGAAGACTACACAGTAAGAAGCCCTGAAAGGGAGGAATCACACAGCTCCAGCTGATGGTGATGAGAACGGAAGCGTCTCGGTCAGATGGAGGGCTCATCCCAAGAGGAGGATACACAGTTGGGGATCTACATACTTCAGGTTCTACCGAGTTCAGATGGAAAATATTAAAAAAAAAAAAAAAAAAAAAAAAATCCATCAAGTTCCAAAACGTAAGACGTGTATTTACTGGGCACCGGCAAATATCTATAGAGCATTTACACTGTATGCGGACTTGTATGTACTCTAGGCTGAGTTCCAACATACGGGAGGGTGGGGATGGGCTCCGGAAGGGGCTGGAGCATCAGCAGACTTCGGTACCCGTGGGCGTGGGGTGGGGTCCTAGAACCAATTCACCGCAGATGCGACGACTGGGTGCTTCTCAGGCAAGCACACGCTTAACACTGGCACCCAAGTCTCGGCAAACTTTGTATTAAAGAAACAGAAATGTCAGAACAAAGGCAAACATTTCAACTACCCTCCCCTTTCGCATTTAACCAGACGTGACGTACACAAGCTTTAAAGGAATCCATGGAAGTTCTCTGTTCAAGGTCATCTTTATGTGCCGGCGGCATCAGCAACGTTCTCCCTTCTAATAATTATATAATGAATAAATAGATCCTAAACCCCATTCCTGCTCCATGAGTCACAGATTACTGACTCCTATTTAGTTCTCCTGAGTCCTTGCTAACAATCTCTGTGCTGCTTTCCTGCCCACTGAAACTGTCACCGGAGTGACCTGAACAACTGATCGGGAAGGTTTCCACTCTGTGTCTGTGACTCGGGCGGGTTCTCTGGGACTCTGCCTTTTCACGTCATCTGTGGGCCTGGGCATATACTCGCAAACAGTGCGACCTCTAGAGCTGATTTTCTACCACGTTTTAAGTTCAACAAATGCCACCCAAAAAAGATGTCCTTTTCATTACAGGGAACTGGAATGCAAAAGTAGGAAGTCAAGAAACACCTGGAGTAACAGGCAAATTTGGCCTTGGAATATGGAATTAAGCAGGGCAAAGACTAATAGAGTTTTGCCAAGAAAATGCACTGGTCATAACAAACACCCTCTTCCAACAACACAAGAGAAGACTCTATACATGGACATTACCAGATGGTCAACACCGAAATCAGATTGATTATATGCTTTGCAGCCAAAGATGGAGAAGCTTTATACAATAGTCAGCAAAAACAAGACCAGGAGCTGACTGTGGCTCAGATCATGAACTCCTTATTGCCTAATTCAGACTGAAATTGAAGAAAGTAGGGAAAACCACTAGACCATTCAGGTATGACCTAAATCAAATCCCTTGTGATTATACAGTGGAAGTGAGAAATAGATTTAAGGGCCTAGATCTGATAGATAGAGTGCCTGATGAACTATGGAATGAGGTTCGTGACACTGTACAGGAGACAGGGATCAAGACCATCCCCATGGAAAAGTGCGAAAAAGCAAAATGGCTGTCTGGGGAGGCCTTACAAATAGCTATGAAAAGAAGAGAAGCGAAAAGCAAAGGAGAAAAGGAAAGATATAAGCATCTGAATGCAGAGTTCCAAAGAATAGCAAGAAGAGATAAGAAAGCCCTCTTCAGCGATCAATGCAAAGAAATCGAGGAAAACAACAGAATGGGAAAGACTAGGGATCTCTTCAAGAAAATCAGACATACCAAAGGAGCATTCCATGCAAAGAGGGGCTCGATAAAGGACATACCTTTATGGTATGGACCTAACAGAAGCAAAAGATATTAAGAAGAGATGGCAAGAATACACAGAAGAACTGTACAGAAAAGATCTTCACGACCTAGATAATCACGATGGTGTGATCACTGACCTAGAGCCAGACATCCTGGAATGTGAAGTCAAGGGGGCCTTAGAAAGCATCACTACGAACAAAGCTAGTGGAGATGATGGAATTCCAGTTGAGCTATTCCAAATCGTGAAAGATGATGCTGTGAAAGTGCGGCACTCAATATGCCAGCACATTTGGAAAACTCAGCCGTGGCCACAGAACTGGAAAAGGTGTTTTCATTCCAATCCCAAAGAAAGGCAATGCCAAAGAATGCTCAAACTACCGCACAATTGCACTCATCTCACACGCTAATAAAGTAATGCTCAAAATTCTCCAAGCCAGGCTTCAGCGATCTGTGAACCGTGAGCTTCCTGATGTTCAAGCTGGTTTTAGAAAAGGCAGAGGAACCAGAGACCAAATTGCCAACATCCGCTGGATCATGGAAAAAGCAAGAGAGTTCCAGAAAAACATCTATTTCTGCTTTATTGACTATGCCAAAGCCTTTGACTGTGTGGATCACAATAAACTGTGGAAAATTCTGAAAGAGATGGGAATACCAGACCACCTGACCTGCCTCTTGAGAAATCTGTATGCAGGTCAGGAAGCAACAGTTAGAACTGGTCATGGAACAACAGACTGGTTCCAAATAGGAAAAGGAGTTCGTCAAGGCTGTATATTGTCACCCTGCTTATTTAACTTCTATGCGGAGTACATCATGAGAAACACTGGGCTGGAGGAAGCACAAGCTGGAATCAAGATTGCCGGGAGAGAAATATCACTAACCTCAGATATGCAGATGACACCACCCTTATGGCAGAAAGTGAAGAGGAACTCAAAAGCCTCTTGATGAAGGTGAAAGAGGAGAATGAAAAAGTTGGTTTAAAGCTCAACATTCAGAAAACTACAATCATGGCATCTGGTCCCATCACTTCATGGGAAATAGATGGGGAAACAGTGGAAATAGTGTCAGATTTCATTTTTTTGGGCTCCAAAATCACTGAAGATGTGAACTGCAGCCATGAAATTAAAAGACACTTACTCCTTGGAATAAAAGTTATGTCAACCTAGATAGCATATTGAAAAGCAGAGACATTATTTTGCCAACAAAGGTCCGTCTAGTCAAGGCTATGGTTTTTCCTGTGGTCATGTATAGATGTGAGAGTTGGACTGTGAACAAGTCTGAGCGCCGAAGAATTGATGCTTTTGAACTGTGGTTTTGGAGAAGACTCTTGAGAGTCCCTTGGACTGCAAGGAGATCCAACCAGTCTATTCTGAAGGAGGTCAGCCCTAGGTGTTCACTGGAAGGAATGATGCTAAAGCTGAAACTCCAGTACTTTGGCCACCTCATGCGAAGAGTTGACTCACTGGAAAAGACTCTGATGCTGGAAGCGATTGGGGGCAGGAGGAAAAGGGGACCAACAGAGGATGAGATGGCTGGATGGCATCACCGACTCGATGGACGTAAGTCTGAGTGAATTCTGGGAGTTGCTGATGGACAGGGAGGTCTGGAGTGGTGCAATTTATGGGGTTGCAGAGAGTCAGACACGACTGAGCGACTGAACTGAACTGATAGAGACAGATTAATGGCTGCCAGGGGCTGGGGCAGGGTAGAGAAGATTGTAGACTGATAAAAATGTCCTAAACTGATTATGGCTCTCTGTGTCTGCGGATATACTAAAACCACTGATTTGCATATCTCAATAAAGCTGTTAAAAAAGATTACAGTAGTTTACTTTGAAATGCATCAAAAAACCAAATAAAGGATAGATGGAAAGATACACAGTAAGACAATATATTAATAGTATGGGAGTTAACTGTACACTTTTTTCCCCCAAGTCTGCAGTGTGTTTAAAAGTTTTATAATAAACATTGGGAAAAAATGACTATAGGTATTACAGCCAGGAGCATTTAGGTGTGAGTCCTTTGAGAATTCTACCTCTCAAAGTTGCATGGAGATGTCTCAGGTCAGGTCACTTTACATAGCAAATTCCTTCATCTGTAAACTGAGGTTAATAATCTACCTTGAAACATTCGTTTGATTACACAGGAGGTGTTAAAAAATGTGTTTCTCTTTTATCCACTTTCAATCTACTAAGACACAGTGGCTGTTTTGAAAATGTTTCTAGTTCATAATGAAGAAAGTATCAAGTGAATACTTGCTTCCTGAAAAGAATACATGGGAATTTGAAAACCTTTCAAACTAACCAAGTATTTCCTGTGGTGACTGATTCATGCCTTAGTCTCACTTTAGACTCATCCACAGTCCACATCATTGTGCTAACTACAAAATGAATCCTGTATCTCACACCCTATTTTACGTGTTTCTAAGATGATCACTATTTCACACACCTCCCTCCTTTCCCCTTAAACGTTGTTAAAAATCAGTATGTTACGAAGAGAAATACATCACAAAGTACTGTTTGAAAGGTAACAAATTTAGTTCCCTTACTATGCTGCTGCTGCTGCTAAGTCGCTTCAGTCGTGTCCGACTCTGTGCGACCCCATAGACGGAAGCTCACCAGGCTCCCCTGTCCCTGGGATTCTCCAGGCAAGAATACTGGAGTGGGTTGCCATTTCCTTCACCAATGCATGAAAGTGAAAAGTGAAAGTGAAGTCGCTCAGTCGTGTCCGACTCTTAGCGACCCCATGGACTAGAGCCTACCAGGCTCCTCCGTCCATGGGATTTTCCAGGCAAAAGTACTGGGGTGGGGTGCCCTTACTATAAAGAATCTTAAATTCTAGGGAACAGAAGAAGCCTTGTTAAATCTCTTTCCATCAAGGAACTATTTTTACAAGAGCCCTGACAAGGAATCTCTCTGTGAACACCTCCAGGGGCAGGGTCTCATTTTTCTTAAGAGTTGTTTTCATTGCTAGATAGATGCAGCTATCCATCTAAAACTGAACTAAAACCTAGCAACTCCTCCCTCACACCAAGTCCCTCTCCCAGCTACACTACTTGTGCTGCCTGCCTTCAGCAGTAAGAGGTAGTTCCCATGGATTCCATAGAACCAAACCTTGGTAAAGTCTTGATTGCACACACATCTGTCAGTATCTCTCTCGCACACGCGCCTCGTGTTATTTGTAAAGATGAGCCTGTATTCTATTCCAGGGGAAGACACAGAAGCCAGGAGGTAAGGGCAAGATGCCTGGGAGCCTGGAGGTGGGAACTAACCACTGGACAGCCAGGGAGGTCCTAGCATCCATCACTTTAAGGGAACAGGAATGACGTGAACAGAAAGTTGCCAGGTGCCGAGTGACAGGCAGATCAGGACATAAGACGCTTTTTCTGCCCCTCAAACTTTTAACACCTTAACATTTCTTTGAAATGCAACCCTTGAATCCTATATTCTCTTCCAGAATTTTAGATCCAAACTAATGTAGACATTAAGAATTCCCAATGTAATTTTTAAAGTTCCTACTTAATTAAGATTTACCAACCTGCTTTATTGATTTCTTTCACTGATTTAAGTTCTTTTTCCTTTAGTATTTCTTTCAGCAAGGCTTTATAAGAGGTAATTTTACCTACATGTGTCTGAAAGTGTCTTGGCTTCACCCTCTTCCTTGAAGACTGAAGCAGGTGGGACAGAGCAGCCCCTGTGTAGTTTCTCTTGCCCAGCCCTCTGGAGGTCTCACCGCCATCCTCCGGCAGTGTAATGTTGCGTGTGTTTGGTCTGTTTCACACTCAGTCCCTTTCATCAGCTGCGTTTCCTGGTGACACTGGCAACTCTGGCTTCAGAGTGCTCCATGGCGTTCCCTCCTGCAGGTTATCTCCTCTTTTCAGGTTTCTTTTTGAGCTGTTTCGTGGCTTTGAGTTGTGACAAAGCATGTTTTGCATACTTACACCTATGAACAGCTAAGATGATTTACTAGAGGACACTTGAGGCTGGCCCTCGGATTCTTTTTCGACCTGTCTGTAGAAGGGGAGATTCTGTAATGATGTAACACTACTGATGAGTACGTAATGCTACATGTGAGTCAGAGTAAGTGCAAAAGTCTTCAGCACGTGTTTCTAACTCTTGACCCTTATAGAACAGTGTCTGTCATACAAAGGTTACTAACATGTCAAAGGCTCTGGAAAACATGTTAGGACTGAATTTTGTTCACCCCACGTTGTATCTAAAGGCTCTCCACCTTCACTGTTTCTGCTTTGTACCTTTTCTTTACTTGAAAATGTTTTTATGCTGTCGCAGTTTGTCCCAGCCCATGAATCTGCTCATCCAGGTTTCAGACTCAAACCCTGACTCTGCAAAACACCGGTGTGAGTGACCCTGTTCACCTGTTAAGAAGTCTGTCTCCTCCCAAGGGTGGCTGTGAGGATTACACAGGATATAGGTGACAAATGCCTGGCAAAAAAAAAAAAAAAGGCCAAGCCCTAGCGAGGTGGTTCCAGGAGACTGCTTGTCAATCGCCACGGGATTCCAAGTGCTAAGCGGCTGCACTGTTCACGGCTTCCTGCTCCTGATTCTTTTCTCTAACCCTTCATTTCTTCATCTGTCTCCACATTCTCAGTCTCACATATTCCAGAATTTTCAGCACTCCCAGTCTATCCATGATGCTTTCCCTATGAAATCACACAGGTGGGCTTACGGGGCAGGCACTCTGCCCTTCTCCACGCTGGGCACAAGCCTCTTCTGGGGTCCTCATCGGGAGGCCAGCACAAGCACACCGGCGGCTCCGGCCATCACCCTGGCTCAAGTCCACCAGCTGACTGAACTAACTCAACTAGCTGGCCTGTTCAAAACTGTCCTTTAAAGTGGTAAAAACTCTCCTATCCGCCTTCCTTTCAGGGCATGTGTTGTGTAAGTGTGTGAGGCAAAGTCTCTCGAATAAATTGTATCAGGTCTTTGCAAACCTCCAGAAAGAGTTGAGTAGAAAGTGTTAATCCTTACCCTGGGTTACCACGCCCTTGCAGAAAACAAAGGCTTTCAGAAGCTGAACAATTTACTTACAATTACATGGGAATTAACAGCAACATCCCCTCAGGCTGAGTCTTCCTGAATGGGAAAATGTAACTGGTGTCCCCAAAGACAGCGCTTTATTAGCAGGCAGCTAACTAGCCAAGAAGCACCAGCGTAAGCAGAAGAGCTCCGTTTTCCAACAGACCAGACACAGACAGGTTAGGAGCCTTGCTGAGGTGACACAAAGCTGCAGAACTCAGGGATGAAGCAAAACCCACAAAGGGTCCAGCTGAAACGGCCCTGTTAATTCATCCACTAAGCGTTTGTTTGCCCTCTTCAAGTCATAAGAATTACCTGGAGAATGATGACTTTCTGAAAGAACAGAAAAGTTGCAGCTGTTATTATGTAGTGGAAATCCTATCACACTCGCACAAACAGTTGTGTTTGGGTAACCATAGTAGTAAAGCACCTCCAATCTGCAGGGAACATCAGGGAGGAGACGGAGAAAGCCATGCACTTTGAGGCTTTTGCCAAATGTGACGAACAAAGAGGTTGGCAAGATGCCCCTGGTGCCGTGCAATGCCGTCCTCCGGGTTGTCTCAGTACCCTGAAAGAACTTGACCGGCCTGTCATTACTAAAACATTTTCCCTAATTTTCCCACCTGGGTCAGGGAAGTTCGTCCCTTAGCTCTTTTCACAACCTGACCAGGCTTAGCCACTTCCACTCAAACATTTTTTTTCAGCGCTTCCAGCCTGAGAGGCTTACATAAACCACATGTGAAATTACAGTCTGCAAACAGACTAGCCCAAAGAGCCCAGTAAAAAATGCTGTGGTATTATGTCCGGGTGGTGGAGCGTGTGGGGTGGAGGAGTCTGGGGTTCAGTCTAACCAATTAATCACTGTCAGCACTGAAACATCAAAAACGCCAGCAAAGATAAGGAGAACAATAGCTACCTGGCCCACTAGGCCTTTTTATGTGACACGTCTGCCTCGGAGACTCATGGAGACACTGCTCGGTAATCCTCACCTCCTTCCTCTCTGGGAGGTGCTTCAAAATGTTAACTTAGAAAAGGGAGGCTGAGAAAAAAATACCACAACTCTCCCCTGCTAGTGAGGTGCAGGAGGATGTGAGTCGGTTGCTTCACGCTTCTTGCTGTTTAGATGTTTTATTGTTGTCTTTTTTATAACTTCCACCCTGTTCCATACTGTTAGTCAAATGAAAAATCTAAACGACGAAAGGAAGAAAATACTCTCACCAACTTTCCACTCCTCCCATTTTGAATATTATAAACTTTTGCTCCCTTTATTTTTCAGTGTTTACTTCCAGTCTGAATTCTAAAATGGAGAAGCCAGATACCTAGGAAATTCATAAAAAGAACACCACCATTTTCTCCTTAAATATTAAAGCCAAACCAGCAGAGGGTGAAAAAGGGAAACTAAACCGTGAATCAGCCTTTCACATGTGATTTTTTAAAATCAAGAACTCCCTGTAAGGGACTTGTAACCCCCTCAAATGACACTGCTTGAACTCTCTGGACAGGAAGGGTGGGTGTTCCTGACCCTACTAGTATGTGACCTTGACTGGCACATGCTTCTCATGTGACTTAACATGGAGCACAAAGTGGCATAAGATGAATAATCTCATTTTGAGACTTCTAACTTAAAGGTCCTTCCTAAATCATTACAACTCAAATGGAACGTTGACAGCTAAGTATGATTTGAGCTTAACTATCTAGTAAACAGAAAGCCTGAACACTGTAAGATCTTTTTTGAAAAAAGTAGGTTATATCGTATTTGGGGATGTGAAATTCTTCTCCACCAAGATGCAACTGCTCTATCTACAAAGTATTAAAATACATCTAGATTTTTTTTTCCAAAGGAATTTAGAGCAATTTATTCCAGGCTTTTAACAGGATCTGAGTCTAGTCTAGTCTGACCACAAGAATCCATCTGGGTTAAATTTACCAGTGGGGTGCTTCACTCTTAGGCAATCTACTTTTTTTTTCCCCCAAGCTTATTTATTTTTTTATTTTAAAATTAATTAAAAATTTTTTTTTCAAATTTTGGACTTCTCTGGTGATCCAGTGGTTAAGACTCTGAACTCTCGGTGGAGGGAGCATGGGTTTGATCCCTGGTTGGGGAACTAAGATCCCACAGGTTGTGTGTCCAATAAATGAAATAAAATATTAAAAAAAAATTTTTTTTCCAAATTTTTATTTAACACCAAAAACACTTTGTATTGGGGTACAGCCGAAAATACATCTAGATTTGCTGCACGTTTACAATGCATAAATGAATACTGGTCTTGGAAAGAGAAAATTTCCAACTGGTCCTGGAAACTGGTCCAATTCATCCACTGGATTAGTCAACAGAGTAGTCACCTTCCTAGACCAAAGACAAGCCAGGGCTCTTGGGGGCCACATTCCTGACAAGTGAGAAAGCTGGGTGAGCGCACAGTTGGGAATGCACCACCACTCTTCGGGTGTGGCTCAGGAGTCTGGAGCCATCTCTGAGGCCTGTGGGGCTTCCCTGATTGGGCAACAGGTCACTGAGACAGGATGGCTGAAGAATCTTGTGGAACAGGTATTGAGAGGAACAGGAAGGACTAGGTCCTGGTCGACTGACACCAACAGGCAACCAGGGCAGCAGATGAGTGCATTATCTCCCCAGCGCGTCCTAGAGACCCGAGGCGGTTTCTGCCAGTGCTGGACCTGAATGGGCAGACACAGTGGGGGCTGGAGACAGGAAGTGCAGTGGGAGCCTGAATGCTCCCCTGGCTGAACTGGGGGAAAGAAAATCGATTTCCCCCTCCTTACCTTTTTGTCCCTTATTTATGTCGAGGCCCACAAAGAGGCTAGAAAAGACTCCACTAGCCTTCAGTTGAAAAGGAAAAAGCAGTTTCAGTCCCCAATCAACAACAACCAGTCCCCCCAGCTTTCAAGAGAGGCAGTGCGTTATCTTAAAAGACGAAAAGCAGCAGATGCCTCAAGCACAGAGGGAATAAATAAAGGCTACCGGGGAAGACAGCGACGACGACTTTCTGATATCCTGGCACTGCTCACACCATCCTGGCTGCCCCCACAGACACTGCCTCATTTAGTAATCTCCACAACCCTGCACCACAGACATCATTACCTCGTTTTTATGGAGGAAACTGAGCTTAGGTGAGCCACACCAGCTCACAGCACTCACCAGCGTCAGAACTGGCGAGCAAATTCAGGCCTGCCCAACCTCTCTTAACGAACAAAGTGGTCACTGTATTTGCTCGCGCTCTGTCTGTCCGCCCTTCTCCCCTCCCACCTCAGCACCTCTCCAGGGCTAACCTGGGAGGAGCTCATCTGCGTGAAAGTCTCTCAGGTGGAAGATCTCACCCTCTGAATGAAGCGTCTGTCTCCTAGGTACACCTCTCAATTGGGCTTTTTTTTCCCTCTTATAAATGAAGAACCACTCTGAGCCAATATTTTCAGTTTCTATTTCAAGCTTATGGCCAAACCTGATCTGCATACCCTCTGCAGACTCCCAGATTGACTGAGATGGGTTTAACCCAAGGAATACAGGGCTACCACAGCTGTATCTGACCATATCTCTGTCTTATGCCAAGCGATAGTAAAATAAATTCACACTTAACAACAGCTTCTCTAGTTAGAACTCCAGTGGCCAGTGCCTAACTGGGTGGGCCTCACTGCTGACTGCTCTGCAGCGTGTTACAGCTGCTCATGGGGACGAGCTCCTTCTGTATTTTTGCTCTTATGACTCAGTGCAATTTAAAATATCCCTGGGCTTAATACAAACAGTCTCAGAAGCTGATTCCCAAAGAACAGCAATCCCCTTAAAATAGAAGCTTTCAAATGGCATTACTGCTCATCAACACCAGGAGGGTTTTTTGCCTGCCTGATACGACGACACTGCTTCATGCAGGCAGTAGCTGAGCAGAATTCCAGGTCAGATTCCCTATGGGTAAAACGACAAAATGAACCTGTAAGAGTACTGATGGACTGTTTTCCTAGTTCTCTCCTGGTTTCAATGTACTTTGCCATAGCGGAACTTCTTCCTACAGTAGCTCAGCACGGTACACTCAATTTGGGAACAGGACTAAACCTCCAGCTTTTAGCAGCCAATTAAATATATGTTAAACCATTTTACTGTGTGACCTGGCAGAAGTCACTTTATCTTTCTGGGTCTCAGGGGACTCATCTCTGGAATGAGATTACACTAGATATCTAAGGGCCTTCTCTATCTCTGAAGTAAGAAAGTGAACCCAGTTGCCATGAACCAATCTGTAATAATACTCTAATGGGATGAAGAGATTAGATGGACGAAGAGAATCTGATGTCAGCACAGATTCCATCACTTAAAAAAAACCAAACACAGCTATGTATCTTGTCTCCTGCCTTCTCAGATATACAATCCCACTCATACCTGAGAGTCCAAAGCAAAGCGCAAAGACTAAACACCTAGTTAGGGGCCCAAGGTTGAGGCGGAGTCCAGATCCCAGCTCTGCGACACTGACTGCCTGGGCTAAGTGTGTGTGGGCGCTGAAGACACAGTCTTCACGCGTGGTACAATCATGTGGGTGAAGAGAAGCTTCTGAGTAATTCTGATGACTCCAAAGAAGATGGTCTTGGGCAAAACTTTTCCCTGGTACAACTCACTGGCGTCGAGACCAGGGGGAAGCACTCACCAATGAACTGACTGATGGTACTGAGAAGGGACTCTGAAAAGGGGGAAATCAGGATGCGGCAGTGGAGGTTACTTAAGTAGGGCTCCTTTATTATTCACCTAAAGGGTTGTGCAAGCTTGAGCACTCACAGAATTTTATAAAATATGTTAAAAATAGAGAGAACTTTTACAGAAATAGACACTGGGTCCTCAAAAAGGCCTTAAAGCTCTTGCTATTAAAGTCAATGCTTCTTAGAGCCAGACTCTAGGTTAGTCTGTCAGTCAGACAGATTTCAGGGCTGACTTTCAGGGAAAGTCAGATTTCAGGGAAAACACTTGTCCTGGGATGAAGAGACCCCAGGCTTTGGAGTCACATTAAACTGGGTGTGATTCCTGGCTTTACCATTTAGAGTAATCTTTGGCAAAACTTAAAACCTCACTGAGTTTCAATTTCCTCATCTGTAAACTTGGGTTTAGGGTTTCCCAGGTGGCTCAGTTGTTTGATCTCTGTGTCGGGAAGATCCCTTGGAGAAGGAAATGGCAACCCGCTCCAGTATTCTTGCCTGGAAAATCCCACGGACAGAGGAGCCTGGCGGGCTACAGTCAGCACAGTCTGACAGCACAGTCGCAGTCAGACACGACTAAGAGACTGAGCCACAAAATCGGGTGCAGTGTGCCTACAGGTCCACCGTGAGGGTCAGCAAATATGCAGGAAACATCTAGCACAGTGGGCATCCTGGAGTTTACTGAATGCTGCCAGAGGCAGAGTCCTCCTCCTCATTTAACACTGTGCCTGGCCTCCCTCCTGTCAACTCAGATGTTAGTAAAATAAACTAAAGCAGTGAAAATAAGCAGAAACCCATCCAGAGCAGCCATGGACACATTAATGGGTTTCCTGGTCACAGAAGAGTCTCATGAGTCCAAACCCTTCCAGGCCTGGATCAGAGCAGACACAGAAATCCGCAGAGAGAGGCTGCTGCAGGCAGCTCGCTCAGAGTGTGGAGGAGGTGTGGGAAGGACAGAGGACCAGCTGCCCGGACCACTTACTGCAGAAGCATGCACACTTCTCCCTGCACAGGGCTGGGAGGACCCTTCTAGGCCAGAACACTACTGCTGCCAGCTATTTCCACTCACGTCAGGTTCAACGGACTGCTCTGCTAAAAGAAGGGAGAGAAGCGCTGCAAAAATGCTTAAAATGTGAAAAGCTGTGGTGCCTTAAAGAATACACTACAATCCGTGGTGGAAATCTCATTTATGTGAAACAGTTCAAAGACCAACAAAATTAGATAAATATATTTACCGTGTAAAGACATGTGGAATAGAGGAGAATTCCCTTATTGCTCTATACATGGGAATACTGGTGCAACGAAATAATTGAGTAAAATGGTTGTTGACTTTTCTACTGCTTTTCTTGGGGGATAAAAAAAGATTCCATTTAAAGGAAAGACCACTCTCAAGCTCAAGTGATGTGAAAGATATGTCTTCCTCCTGCTCCTTTGGTTTTTCGAAAATTCGTAAGCTCCTTTTATTCTCTCTTCATTCCAGAAAACTAGGTATTCACTTCCCAGAATCCAAAATGCAATGAAAGGAGTGCACTTCTCCTTACGTCACAAGTGGCTTGGATGTGATTCTTTTAATGAGGTACTAATGAGGAGCTAAAAGTTCTGTCCTGTCTGTGAATTATTTTAAATGGACACAGAGGTGGCCCTGGGAGACTTGTTTTTCAACTCCCCAATTTTCTCACACTGGCCTACACCGGACTTGAAGGCATAACAAACTCTATATGAATTTTAAGCTCTGGAAGAATTTAAAAACTGGAATGTTTTGCTGTCCTTTCAAAATAAAGAGGTCAAAGCAGGTAGTTGTTTTTCTGAGCAACTGACCATGGAACGCCCAGGTCTCCATGTTCAGGGCAATGTATTTTAATAGCAGCAGTAGCAGCTGCTACCTAACATCAATCAAGCACTATGGGGCCAGGCACTGAGCTACGTGCTGTGCATAAATTATTTCATTCAAATGGCACAATCATCCTATGAAGGACTATTATTACTTCTATGTTAGAGACGAGGAAATCAAGACTTAGAGAGGTTAAGAATCTTGTTCAGTTTTCAAGATTAGAAAGTGGCAGGACTAGAATTTGAACCTGGGAGTCAGGTGTTTTTAGAACCTCAGTATGTGTCAGATTGCTTGCTGCTTTAGACACTGTTTTCTAAGCATACTCTGTGTGTGTGCTCAGTTGTGTCAGACTCTCTGCAACCTCGTGAACTGTATGTAGCCTGCCAGGTTCCTCTGTCCATGGAATTTTCCAGGCAGGAATACTGGGGTAGGTTGCCATTTCCTTCTTCATCTAAGTATATTAAAGAATATATAAAACAATGACATAAGAACAGTCATTCACTTGCTTTTAGAACTTCACTTCTCTCTCCCACACTTCTCTCTTCTTCTCCCTTCAAGTCTTAAGTCAGAATTGAAGGACAGAAGAGTGGAGATAAGAGGTAGGGCTGAGTGACATTTTACCACCTGAAAAGAGTGTGCTGCTGTAACTCCTCTCAGAACTAACTGATACACCCGAACAATTAATCTCAGGCCCTGAAATTATCTCATAAAAGCAAACTTGAAAAAAAAAATCATTTTCATTATTTTTTTTCCCCAAGAGGTAAAGGAACCTTAAGAAACTGTTCAATCCTTGACACTACAGTACAAGTGCCGAGACTCTAGATGCTAAGTGGGACAAGACCAGATGCGGGCCTTTCAGGGCCTAACCTGTGGCTGTGAGCAGGACGTGCGGCTCCTGTAATACTGGCTCTTCCATCTGTCTCAGAGAGGTGGCCTGGCTCTGGCTGACAACACCAGCCACATGTGATGGGAACAAGAGGCAAAGACACAGATGTGGAAAATGGTTAAGCGTGGTCTAATATGAATACAGTGTGTGCTGTGAAACACGAAAAAGAGACCAGCTCCTACCTTTAGCACAGATTATGACTCCAAGCACTCAGTCCTTGGAGAATTTTCTAACTACTGTAGAACCATTTCATGTTTAAGTCCACTCTCATTCAAAGAGCTGGCAATTCACAAAAGTAACAGACAGGCTTATCTAGATTTATTTCCAGTCTAAATCTTTCTGTATCAATTGCCCAGATAAGTGTGTTTAAGGTCAAATATCTACAAGGTTCACTACCTTTGGCTAGGCTCTATCTGTGATGTCTACAGAGTTCAGAGGGTTATGGATCTTTTCAGTTTCATGTAGTAGAGCGTGGGCTGCAATGGTTTGTGGTGCTGGGATTATAAGTAAAGAGGTGGAAAGCCTTGGCTCCATTTGGAAGCTGAAGACGGGAGGGCTACAGTGACTGGTGTGAGATTTTTTGAGTCATTTAACTCTTCTGGCCTCTTTTTTGCTCTCTCTGAGAAGAACTCATGCCAATATCAGACAACATATCTAAAGTGCTGTGGAAACTCCAGAGAAAGACTCTACATAGGCCTTTTAAAGGAGCGTCTCCGCAGACACAGAGAACAGACTTGTGGGCACGGGACGAGAGGAAGAGGGCGGGGCGATCTGAGAGAGGAGCATGTTAACACAGACACTGTCATACATCTAGGACTTGAATCCCGTATCACTTACCTATATCGCTCTTCCTGCAAGGCCTGCATTATTAGCGAATAGTCCCTCTGATAATGTTCCTTGAGGGTCTCAAAAGATTCCTCGAGTCGGGCCTGGGTTTCCCGGATCTCCTGGACCTCGTGCAGCAGTGCATCGAACCCTGAGCTCTGCATGTCCAGGGTGTTGGTTCTGGAGCTGGACGCTCCTACGGCGAGGCCGCCGGCGGTGCTGTTGGCGCCCACTGAGCCCGAGGTGGCGCTGGAACAGTCCTCCTCACTCCCATACTTGGGGCTGGACTGAAAGGTGGAAATGGCCCCCAAGGCCTTCCCTGCTTCGTCCACCTGCCCTTCCTCTAAAGAGTCCTTCAGGTTGGGGATGTTGTCGGCGCTGCCAAACTTATTCCGAATTAGAGATGCGATCTCTCTAGGCTTGGAGACCACGGCCCCGGCGGCTGAGTGGGTTGCCTGGGAAAAGCTGGACAGCCCCCCTTGACACTGTCCACCACGCCTTCGCTGAAGCCGGTCACCTTGGCGCCCACGTCCTTCAGCCCCTGGTGCATGTCCCTGAAGACGTCCTTTGGCTGCCGGGGGATCCCATTCTGCTCCACCTCCCGGAGCTTCCTGTGGTAGTGCTCGAGCTTCTTCTGCAGCTGCTGGATGGTCTGGGCGGACTTCTGGTTCTTCTTCTCAAAGACCTGCTTGATGCGGGCGGCCTGCTGCTTGTCCGCGCTGTTGGCCAGCTTCAGGTACTCAGCCACGTTGTCGTCCCGGGCCGTCTGTGCAATCTTGATTTGTTCCGTGAGCTTCAGGATCTTCTGCTGCAGGTGGGCAATAGCAGCCTTTGTGCGCTGAGGGTCTGGGGTTCCGTCCACCGAGTCTGTGTGCAGGCTGCCATCTGTGCTGGAGGCCACCGCACTGGAGGTCTGGGCGAGGCTGCTCACTTCCAACCGCTCGATCTGGTGTGAAAGCAAGAGGGGGAGGTTAGAAGGAGGCCAGGAGGACTCGCTCTCCACCACTGATGGGCCCCAACATATTGAAAAAGTTGACCTACTCAGCACAGAGCGTTGTTCAATTGTTTAAATCACTCAGTCCTATCTGACTCTTTGGGATCCTATGCCTGGAGTCCACCAGGCTCCTCTGCCCATGGGATTCTCCAGGCAAGAATCCTGGAGCAGGTTGCCATTTCTTCCTCCAGGGGATCTTTCCCACCCAGGGATAGAACCCACATCTCCTGTATTGGTAGGTGGATTCTTTACCGCTGAGCCACTGGGGACACCCACTCAGCACAGAGTGCTGACCCAATTCCTCCTGTCCTGTACCAGCGCCCTCACCCTCTTGGATACTATCCCCAAACAAGCACACTTTCCTTTAAGCGAAACAGATACATGAGAAAAGATTTGCAGAGGCTGGAATCTGTGCAAAAGGTCTTCTGCTAGAGGATTTCTTACAGTACTGCTTCACATAATAAAGCTCTCCTAATGAGTTTAAAGCATGAATTAATTCACACTCAGCACACACACTTGTGTTTAGAAGTTTATCTATGTACAACATAGTACATCTGCATTTCAATTTAATCATATGAAAATTGTCTCCGTATTCAGACACCACTGTATTCCAATTCTTGCTTTCAGATTACAGTCATCTGAAAATGTTGGTGAGAAAGGTAACTTAAGTGGCTACATATAAAAATCCAATTTTTATCACGTGTCTTTTTAATCAAACCACATCAAGGGGTACAGAATCATTCTGTCTGTTCCAACAGGGACACTAAATTGGAAGTTGGTGGCATGTGAAGGGGAGAACGGGAAGGTCCTGCTGAAAATGGCAAGCATGAACATGGTAAGGGCTTGAGAGTTAAAAGCCCAGATCACAAGTAGCTGTGATAAGCTTGGGCAAGGTAACATGAACTGTCTGGGACAGAGACAGAAGAAGTAAGTAATTAAACAAGTCAGGGACTAAGTTCAGGCCTTGTGAAGTTCAAATTTTATGCGTTCTGTCTACTCAAAGATTTTTATTAGGCAAGGGACTCCAAAACACATACAATGACTATCTTGCTATGTGTGTGTGCAACCATTCGAGGGGGCCAAAGTAGAAGACAAAGTGTTCAGCCTTGAAAACTTCAACTATCATACTTCAAAACCATCAGGCCAAAGCTAAGGGAAGGCTGAGTTTCTCTAACTCAGGAGAAAAAAGCCCTTCCAAAAGGTGTGCCTGGACGTGGCTTGTGGTGATGAATTAGGGCAAGGCCCATGCAAAATGAGGATGAGATGGCTGGATGGCGTCACTGACTCAATGGACACGAGTTTGAGCAAGCTCCAGGAGACAGTGAAGGACAGGAAGGCCTGCGTGCTGTGGTCCACGGAGTCACAGAGTCGGACACAACGGAACAATGACAACCATGCAAAATGGCTTTAGACACTGCTCTCTATTGAGTAGTAACAGTAAGAAATAATGAAATAACCATTGTGGGGTAAAAAAAATTCCCACTAGGAGTGACAATGTACAAGTTCACCACCCTGGAGAAAGAAGGGCACATTCTTTTCCTTGTTTCCCATCCCTAATCTTGTTTACCAGTAAACAAGATGGTAGCAAGAACTATATAGAGGTTACTCTCATATTCTGAAAGGCCAAATCAATAATTCTGTAATGACAATAATACACCAAATCTGAAATATTCATGAAATGCTGACCATTAACTTGTCAGTCTAGAGATGCATTCTCCCTTTCCCATCTTGGCTGTACCTCCTCAGTTTGCTGTCCGAGCACAGACCATGTTGATCTCTAAGACACATACAGTTCGCAACTGGGTTCAGCATATTACTACTGATGTGAATAGCAAACAGTATTATTTTCCTTCCAGATGAACAGAAGTGAACTATTGTATGCTGAAATAAAAGCAAAAGATAATCCCTAACTGAAACGAGTAACAAAAATGACATTATGCTCCACTAACGAAACGGATATGCACAAGAGTCAGGGATCAGGACGATAACCGTGTCAGGTCCCTTCTCTATCTACCCTACTCATTTCTGCTGCTGCTGCTGCTAATTCGCTTCAGTCGTGTCTGACTCTGTGCAACCCCATAGACGGCAGCCCACCAGGCTCTCCCGTCCCTGGGATTCTCCAGGCAAGAACACTGGAGTGGGTTGCCATTTCCTTCTCCAATGCATGAAAGTGAAAAGTGAAAGTGAAGTCACTCAGTCGTGTCCAACTCCTAGCGACCCCATGGACTGCAGCCTACCAGGCTCCTCCACCCATGGGATTTTCCAGGCAAGAGTACTGGAGTGGGGTGCCATGGCCTTTTCCGCTACTCATCTCTAGGTGCCTGCTAATCAGTGTGGAAGGGCCAGGGGGAAGGCAGCAGAGAAGATGAGCCAGAGTTCCAGCTAACTGAGCTGCCCAGAGTTGGAACAGAAGCTCCTGGAAACCCACTCTGCTCAGGGCCTCCGGGTCACTCTCTCAGGCTGCATAAAGCTCCCACAGCGTGATTTTCTCTCTGAATGGCATTTCAGATCCTGTAACTACCGTGCATATAATTACATGATCCTGACTGTGTGCTTACGCTTGACAGCTCCCCATCTGCCAGTGTAATAGGAAGGCAAACAAGAAACACCTCTAGACTGAGGACCACAAGCTTATGCATGGTCTAGTTTTCTTAGGCTTTTTCTTATCAATCTGAATATCAACTTCTACACATTCTGTTGTCTGAGGAAGTGTCGACATGGAAATCAAGTGTCGACATGGAAATCAAGTGTCACTGTTACTCTGGGAGGACACACATGGATCATACTGCTCAAAAGATACTGTTGGGACTAAATTGAGGTGTTTTAAATGTATTTATTATTTATTTATTGAAATATATCTATTTTACAATGATGTGTTCATTTCTGCTGTAGAGCAAAGTGACTCAGTTATACACACATATATACCTTGTCTTCCATTATGGTTCTATCAGAATACTGAATATCGTTCCCCGTGTGACAGAATAGGACTTTGCTCTCAGAATCAAGGTTTGATTCTATCGCTAAAATTGCAAAAACCTATATAAAGGTGGTTGCAATTTGAAATGGCAACTCACTCCAGTATTCTTGCCTGGTGAATCCCATGGACAGATGAGCCTGGCAGGCTACAGTCCACGGGTCGCAAAGGGTCGGACACGACTGAGCGACTTCACACACATATAAAGGTTCAATGTAATCATTTACAAATAATCACAGTTTAGATGTGATGTTACTTCCCTGCACAGCAACTAAAGAGATAACCCAGATTCTCTCTACTCTGACTTCTCTATCTGGGCTGTCTAGAGCCCCACTGCATCCTTCCCGTGCCTGATTCCCACTTAGCATCAGCAATATGCCTGCAAGAATACAGCTGACAGAATCCACTGTCCTCAGCCTCGAGAAAGAAGACTAACCCTCAGTTTCAGCACAAGGGTAGTTTAGACTTGAGACTATGAATCCCTGAGTTACCCAGTAACTCCTCCCAATTTTGGCAGGCACTATTCTTAAAACGGAAGAAGAGCAAGAGAAATTGGGAGAAGAGGGGAGCGGGCAGAAAGAAAAAGGAAGAAAGAGAAAGATTCATTGAACTGCAGAGTTATAGGACAGGGGTGAGAATGCTCCCTTGGTATCGACGGTGCTGTGAACCAAGTCCTCGGTGGCCTGAATACTTAGCACTGGAAGGGCTGACTCAGCCATGAGTTGTAAATGTACCAGCTGCAAAGTGTGCTTTCCCAAAAGTCTTTGCTAGCATGCGAGGCTCTCCACATCTAACAACGTAAAATTTCATTCCTACTTCACTCCAGACAAACTTAAAACTAAATTGCCAATATAAAAAGAATGTTTTAAACCTTTTTAGAAGGCAGTAGTATAAAATAGAAGGTTTTCTTAAATGGAAAAAGGCACAGATCAGAAAAATAAGACTATTAAGTCTGGCTACAGTTCCTATAGCAGGGAAGCATGGGTTCTGGCATAAACTGCTCAGGTTCAAAGCTGGCTTTGCTACTTACTAGCCAGGTGACACTGGGCAAGTTGCTCAACCTCTGTGTTCGTTTTGTCAACTGTACAATAGGGATAGAACTAACGCACACAAAATCAGCTCAAAAACAGCTTGAAAAAGCACTGATATACACATACTACTCGTGACAATAATCCTGATCGCCTATGAACTTGGCACTACAAGTCTAGTTTGTCTCAAACAGCCCTTTTCTGTTGAGAACCACTTAAGACCCCACTCTCTTTTCTACCACCAGCACTTCTCAGGTCTATCTTCATGAAGAACCAAGTTTTAAAATCATCTCGTGGGTGACACTGTGTATGACAATTCACTGAAACATGAACTCTGGTGGGGTCTGCTCACTAGCTCTGGAGCTACTGATCCCACCATGTGCCTCCACAGAATTCTGACCAAATAAAACACCAAACCTGTATCATGGGTCACTTGGGAGTAATGGGAACTTTCCATCTGAATCTATGTATGCTAAGGGCACAAGTGGAATGCAGCTCTCTGGCCAGGGTGCACAGCTTCACACGTCCAGTCTTCTGCCTTCAAGGGCACAATCTCCTTTCCTTTCCTGGCTGAAGGGAACCCAGTCCAGGCATAACCTCCTTCCGGGAATCTGTCCTGACAGCCTCCTGCTCCCAGTTGGATTCGTGTGTGCAGTCACTCAGTGGTGTCTGACTCTTTGCAACCCCATGGACTGTAGCCCGTCAGGCTCCTCTTTCCATGGGGATTCTCCAGGCAAGAATACTCGAGTGGGTTGCCATTTCTTCCCCTAGGGGATCTTCCCACCCAGGGACTGAACTTGGGTCTCCTGCGTTGCAGACAGATTCTTTAAGGTTGGAGCCACCAGGGGAGCCCCTGGAGTCACGGCTCTTCCTTTCTATTCCCACACATCTATGCACCTGCATCACTGTGTTGATCACATTATGCTGATACAATTGTTTGAGTGGGCTGCTTCTATTGACGGTTCCTGTGGGGCCGGGGTCATCACTCATCTTTGTGCCCTGAGAAGGTATCGCAATGCCTTGGACAAAGAAAATATCCAGTAGGGGTTCAATATAAATGCTTGCTAGCGTGTCCTTCAAAGGATCCTTTTAGAGCTCATACACCATGCAGTGACTGAGCCTATGTGACTATGAATGGAACAAAGGTCAGAATTTTTGTAAGAAAAACACCTTCCAAGAGATGATACACATTCCTCCAAGGCTGCTGAGGAAAAGCTACTGCCTGAGTTGAATATGCATTGAGATGATTAAGATCCTCTCTGGCCCATCCTGCTCCAGCCCACTGCAAAGAATCCATCATAGAATCCAGGGCTGCTGCTCAGAAGGCTCCATCACAGGAGAACTGCTTTCCTGCTTGTGTGAAATACAGCTCTGAGAATGAGTACTGCCAGCTGTACTTCAGGCCTGATGCGTGGATTTGATGGGTTCATGTGAGCCCGGGGTAGAGGGGGAGGGAGGGAGGAAGAGAAAGAAAGAACAGAATAGAAAGAGATCATAGGCAACCTACAACCACAGTACTGATGGTGCAAGTATAAAATTATATGCTGCTTTTTTATGGTTAGGAGCTGTTTCTGTAAGCACAGATTCATTGTTCAACTTAACCAAGGGGTTTCAGGTATCAGGTCGCGTATGCCACTGGAAATGTTCAAGCAGAGACTTCACGCCTGAATGTTAGAACTGTCACATGAGGATGCACTGACAGTTGGAACAGATGATCCCTGTTTCCTTCTAATTTTAAGGTTTTAACTTTTGTGAAAAAGAAACAGTAACTTGGGGTATGGGTTTTTAAAAAATCTTTCCCATAAATCCTCAGAATGAAGAATGACTAGTCTGAAGCACACAGATCTGCTAATACTAAAGTGACTTTCTAGTTTTTGAGCAGGTGCTAACGAGCAAAAGAATAAAGTGACACAGAAAAATGCTCTCACTGCTGAAGATTTAAGAATGCATGTATCAGTAAAACCCGTGTGTGGATAAGCGAGTCTATAAGACTGCCACCAATGAGTTCCCCTTTACAAGTTCATTTCCCACAAATACTCTTAGGATACAGTCTGATTAAGACAAAAGATTTCTAAGCCTTAGCTTAATCCTATTTATTTCAAGCAAGTCTGATAAAACAAAAGTCTAAAAAGCAATGGAAGAATCTGGAAAGCCCCATGTGGTTCGTGATAATCTGGTTCTCTCTGGACTGGCTATTGTTAAGCTCACATGTGTAGTAAAAAGCTCTAAGGAGGCGCTGTATAAACTGTACACCCTCAACTCCATTTTATGGCTTGATTACTCCTCTTTCTCTTTAAATGGTCTTAGATATAATGCATTTGCTAACAGTTTCCAAATGTATACTGTAGCCCATACTTTCCTTAACTCTAGACTCATATACCCAACTACCCACCTGCTATCTCTACTTGGATGTCTAACAATCACTTCAAATTTACTACATACAAAACTGAGTTCCTGACGTCTTCCTAACCTGTGCCCCCTGCAATCTTTTCCATCTCGGTAATGGCTACTTTACTGATCCATGTTATCATAAAGCATAAAGAGTTTAAGTTGTCCACGAACATAAAGTAAAGAAGTGGCCAAACCACTGCTTGAATTCAGGTAGCCTGGCTCGGGAGCCTGCACTGCTACCAACATGTGTACTATGTTGCCGCAGCAAAATGTTTCGGGCTCTACTTGCAGAATCTGCCTGCTTCTCATTGTACCTCAGCTGCTGCCGCTCTGGTCTACAACACTATCAGTTCTTCCCTGCATGACTGCAATCATCTCCTACGCTATTACAGCAATAATATTTTTACAGTCAAAAATATTTCAGCAGTCCTTAAATACGTAAGCCAGATCACAACAACAGTCTTTTACATGTACAACTTTCTGGTGGCTCCACATATTGGTCAGAGTAAAAGCTAAAGTCCTTACAATGGATGATATATAAATCAACATTCTCAAATAGAACATAATGGATAAAATCTAGCTGATACTTCAGAGTAAGAATGGGACAGCAGTAGCTTAAAAAAAAAAGAACTAAATTAAACACATCAATTAAAAATACTGTCAATAAAAAATTTAAAACATTTTAATTCTACTATGAAAAAAACAGCATAAAGATGTGACTAGTATGGATTTCAGTGCATGCTCAGTCACTTAGCAGCAGCTGACTCTGCAACCCCATGGACTGTGGCCTACCAGGCTCCTCTGTTCATGTGATTTCCCAGGCAAGAATACTGGAGTGGGTTGCCATCTTCCCCAGGGGATCTTCCTGACCCAGGGATCAAGCCCACAGCTCCTGTGTCTCCTACATTGACAGGCGGGTTCTTCACCACTGAGCCACCCGCGAAGCCCCATCCATCAGGTCACACAAGCCAAAACCAAACCATGCCAAAGCCCAGGAATCATCCTTGACATCACTTGCCTTCTACCTGTATCCATTCCAATACCCAGTCCTATACATTCTTTTCCAAATTTCCATCAAAGTATAATACTCACCACCCATCTCTACTTATTTCTACCATCAAACTCTTAGGACAAAATCTTGTCCTCTCTCTGCTGAATCACTCACACTGACTGATCTATCTGTATTCATGTAGGCCCTCAATTAAACTGAAGATTTTAATATTAAAAAAAGAAAGTCCTAAACTGCCAGGAGCCAGCGTGAGGAACTCCACCCTTGGCAAAGGTCATGAGGAAGGAGGCTCAGCATATGCAAAGGCGGGATGTAGCCTCAGGAGTTCCCCTGGAAATTCTCGAGTATCTACCCCCAAAACCAGAGTCTGCCTACTTTGTGCTTTGTGCTCTCACCTACACCTCTGACTTTATGGGAGGCTGTCCCCCACTACCTCTCTCTGAAAAAAGAGTTAACTTACAGATCCAGTTAATAAAGTTCCTGGGTGTGACAGTGTTTCAACCTACAAACTCCTTTGGAAGTCCTCTAGCCTGCCTGAATAGGTTTTTCCAGCCACATGTGATTGCTCAGAGCCTCCCAACTGTGAGAGGCATGAGATGTTCTAAACTTCTAAACTGTCTAAATACAGATTCCTTTGAGCAGTTAAAAGATTGATTAGAAGCTGTATTGGTGAAGTGTTTTTCACTTGTTGGGCCAATGTTTGCTGCTAAGTCTCCATATCCCTTACTTACTGTGTCCTTGGCAGTGTACTGATTGATATAATTGGTGTATAGAAATGTAAGTAGTAGCCTCAATGTTTGTAACCTTGGATCCTTGAGTTAATTCTTTATCTTGTTATAGCCCACCACACCTCTGTCCTGTAGGAATGCAACTTTAATGCTTTTGGAGGGTGGCGCCTGACTAATCACCTTTAGGGAAAAATAGGTTTTCTGAAGAAAGGGTCTTAAAATGTTAACAGGCCTCTGGGCCAGAAGATGATGCAAATCACCTAAACTTTTGCATATGATAAGTTTGCAGGAAGAAAGCCTGGCTTACTGCATGACTCTACCCCTTCCCCCATTATCCTCTATACATAACTTAAGGTATAAAAACTACTTTGGAAAATACAGTGCGGGCCTTGTTCACCGAAGCTTGGTGTCCCCATGTCGTTCTTTCTCTCATCTTCTGGCTGAATTATTCAGCCTCTTTTCTCCACTGAATTTCCTCACTGAGCTATCTTTATTTAACCACTCTTTATATCCTTAATTAACGTTTAATTAAGCAATTGTTTCCTGATCCTTGCCGATTCCGTCCCCACTTCGAACTCCCTGGATCCACCGGGGCTGGACCCCAGCACTAAACCACCCAATCCTTACGTTATTTTAGTAGCTTCCCACACTTTTGAAGTATTAAGAACAAGAACCTGAACCTGGTCGACAAAGTTCTATGTGACTGGGCCCTGGATCTCTCCTAGCTTCATCTCACAGTGTGCTCCTCCCACTCTAGACACTTTGGCCTTTTTCAGGCGCTGCTGCTCATCCTTTCTTTTCTCACAGTGGATAAAAAGTTACCGCTTGCCGTCTGTCTCTACAAAGACGATGTCACTGGCCGCTGTGATCGCTGATCTTCAACACATCCTGAAAGCGTTTCAGACCAGAGATAAGAATGAGGGACTCTGTGCTCTGGGAAAAACTGGCAGAACTGGCCTTCACATAGTTAAAGATACTTTTCAGGAAAAGATTTTATGACCCCAATTTCCTGCATCTTTTCAGATCTCGAAAAGCACTAAAATCATTAGTGAAGACACTTGCTTCTCGTAACCAGCAGTAACCTGCTCTAGACTAGCAGCACTGTCTGTAAAAACGTATGCGTGAATCCCGTTACCAAAATCACACATACACTAACACCACCCCTCCCTTTGGAGCAATTCCTCACAGCTCTCTGAGAGACTGTCGCCCAGGCTACAGTCCTCATTTTGTTCCCAAATAAAACTCAAGTCACAACTCTGACGTTGTGCGTTTTTTCAGTCAACATCACCACAGGATCTTTACTCATACAGTATTGCCTATTGTCCTTTCTTCAACTCTCAGCCAGGCATTTTGCTAGGCGCCTGGGCATATATACTGACAAACAAAATAAAGTCTCTTCCTTCATGATGCTTAGGGCTAAGTCGAGAAAAGTGGTAGAGAGAAAAAACCAGTAATCAAATGAGATATATTGCGAAAAGTGCTACAAAGAAAAAGGACAGAGTGCTGTGAGAAAAGGAATAACGTAAGGCAGAGAAACCCACTTTAACTGGAAGGTCACAGAGTAATTCTCTGAACAGGGGCACGGATGGAAACTGAGTTCTCAGAGACAGAAAGGACACTGTTACTTAACTGGGCCACAAAGGAAGAGAAGTCTTATTACTGTAGGTCTCATGTGCTGACAAAATATACAATTTGAATGATCATAATCAAGATGAAACAACACAGTTAAGCTGACAATTCAAAAAGAGAAAAAAGATTTGTCTATTCGTTGCTTCTCACAACTCACTTGGTGAAGGACTGACACTGTGTTATCAAAAACATTCGAAGAAGAAGCACAGGGATGGGATGAGAGAGGAAATGACCAGAAAAGAAGAAGGGGCCACTTGCCCAGTAATCAAATGGAGTGTATGGATAGCTGTATCTACCAGGCTTATATAAGCAATGAGTCAGCAAAAAGCCAGGTGTCAATGGATCTTTTCTTTGCCCACTCTAAGCAGCTAGAAAACTTGGTTCTCTCTACTGGGTACAAGAGGGGCTCAAGGACGAGGTCTGAGGTAGGCTAATCAAACAGCCAGCGCACCAGCCAGCGGTACTTGCCCAGGAAAGGCTGGGGAAGAGTAAACCTTCGTGCTCAGCAAAACACAAGGAACAGGATCCAACTGAAAGCAGATTAGGGCAAGGTGATTCTGGTAAGATTTCACTGACCTAGTGTAACTACTTCCTCAACTCACAATAAAAGTGCTTATTCAGTCCAGTTCAGTTGCTCAGTCGTGTCCGACTCTTTGTGACCCCATGGACTGCAGCACCCTGGGGTTCCCCATCCATCACCAACTCCCGGAGCTTGCTCAAACTCATGCTTATTAAAGAGCCCCAAATCCAGACTCCAAAATTTGCTGAAAGCAAACTCTAGATTTTAAAGAGAAAAATATCTTTATCTTTCTTGGGGTCCATAAGTATTTTGGGGCTTCTTTATACAACTATCTTTTCTCTAAAAAAGGCTAATATGTATTAACAGTAACAGAAGGGCTCATAATGATGGAACTGGGTCTGGCAAAGCAAAATTGTACAAACTAGAACACAAAAGGGATTAAATCACAGTACAGGCAAAGAGATAAAGCACTAACCAATCACTTGATACCGAATAGCAAAGATAATGAATCGAAGACAAACACCCACCAACGCACAGCTATGAAAATAGCAGACTCTTCAACCTGCCTTCCTCTACCTCCATACTTATAATTCTCAGCCTATTACTGTTCCAGTGGCAACAATTAAATAACAGCACAGAGCCTTTATTTTTTCTCCTCCACTTCAGGCCACCCGGAAAGCTGTAAAAAAATGGGGGGAGGGCGGTTAACTATGACTGTTCAAAGAAGAAAAAGGCTATCTAATTGTTAGTGTTCTTTGCTCTGGAAATTCCTAGCTTCTACCACCTCATGGATATCTGAGAAAACCTGATGACTATTTCTGAAGGTCACAGAACTGAATGACCAGAAATAATGGCTTCCTTTCTGGCTCCCTTGGGTATCCCTTTCCATCAAATGTGAATCTGCAAAATGTTTTAGTCATTGCTAAGAGGCAATTGTATGTAGCAGAGACAGAAAAGTAGAAACAACAACAACAAAAACAAAAAAAGGGGAGGGGGCGTGGGGGGCAGAGACCCAAAACATAAGCGATACATTTATCTTACCAAAGCCCCCTCTCAGGCAGTCTGCTGATTTTGCTTGCCACAAAGCTCATCCTTCATTTGTGCACTGCCAGCGCAAGCTTGGATCGCGCAAACAATCACAACCTCTTTTGGCTATAAGCTCTTTCCATTTGTTCCAGCTTCCAAACTGCAGACGAGCTGTGGCAGAGTCTGTCACGGCTGCACATACTTGGTTTCCGAGAATAACGCGGTAAATGAGGACAGCTACCACTGGGAATGCCTTCCCCCACCAACAGCCAGCCGAAATGAAGGTTCTAGTTGATCCCTGGGCTTCTCACCTTCACAGCCTCAGAGAAGTGCCTTTCACACAACAGGCAGGTACAGCCACACCACATCAACATCCCCGCATAGCCAACACCCTGCAGTACGGCCTGCGTACTGTTCTGCTTCTGTCTCCTGCATCAACTCTTGGAGCTTTCTACATTGGGGAGCCAGGGAAGAAGGACTCTGTGCTGAACAAACAGAAAGCTTCTGCCAAACAAGCATCCGTGTGTGAGAGAGAGAGAGAGAGTGTGTGTGTGTGTGTACGCGCACGCGCGTGCCTGGGTGTGGGCACAGTTTGCTAGAGCTGAATGCAAATGAACAGTTTGAGACCGGAGATCACAGACAGTATCTGCCGCTCTTCTCCAAGCTGTGAGCATCTTTTATAAAAGACAAAAGCATCCAACGGGCTGGGCTTAAAGCTACAGGATGTTCATTCACCATCCACATTCGTACTCTCATTTACAACCAGAGAACAGCTCAAGGAGATGAAAAATATTCTAAATAGGATAACACTGTTTAGGGAGCTTGGTTCCACAAAGACAAAGAAAAAACAATTTATCCATGTTTCAACAGAAGACTAAAAGATTGCCAGGACAAATTTCTATGCTTTTCTAAAGTTTCTTCTCTTATTTTTCATTTTAGGTTTACAAAGTCATTTAAATGAAAACTGAGCAAAGAAAGACTTCAGAAAGACTACTTGTGCAGAGCACAAGACCCTGAAGTCTTTTTCACTATGGACAACAGGATAAAAAAGCTTCTGAATGAAAAGCAATAAGCTCTCTGAAGTGTAAGTAACAGATTAAAACACCACAATCGTAAACCTGAGCTCAGCTCCTGTACCATCACATACTATTTATAGAATACTTAGGATACTGCATGAAAGAACGAAATGTCTTCAAGAGACTGTTCCTGCCCTGAAAAAGTCACTTTGGGATTTACCCTAAAACAACCCATCAAGGGTGTCTGCGTGATTAATTAGCACTCTTACCGCAATAATCAGGTCAAATCTAAAGAGACCAACTATTTTGTGATCAAGAAAAATCTTTGTAAATTATTTATGATCACAAGAGGGATGGGAGGGTTATCAGCAGAAATTGCGAAACACTAAAGTGGTTAAAAAAAAAAAAATTTAAGTGTCCTTTCAAGGGACTACCCGGTGTTGTCTATCTGATACTTTGGAGTTATCTAATAGTATAACTTCTGCATCTTAGTCTCTGGCTAGGTTATTCTAAAACTGTAGAGATGGAAATTACCTTGTGGATAGTGCTGGTGATGAGATACAGGTCAATTCTGTCTGGTAGAGAATATAAACTTCCTTAAGTCCAATTCTCATTTTAATATCTTACTGCTTCCTAATAATTAGTGAATTAGTGAGACAAATAAAATCTTTGACATGTGTGTTCATTTTGTATGAGAGTCACCATTTTTCCTTTGAATAAAACCTTTAACATTTGAATCTGTAGCTTTTATTTTGTAAAACATCTAATTAAAAATCAATTGTCTAATTCTGTCTGTTTTAATAAGGTTCTTACAAAAGACCTAAGAACCAAGAATTATTTTTAAATTTTTAAAGAGTTTTAAGAACAAAAACAAACAAACAAAAAGAACACAGAGAACTCTTGTGGCTCTCAAAGCCTAAAATGTTTATTTTCTGCTCCTTTACAAAGAAAAAAGAAAGCTTGCTAATCCTTGCTTCACAAACCCAGACAGCGTATTAAAAGCAGAGACATCACTTTGTGGGCAAAGGTCTGTATAGTCAAAGCTATGGTTTTTCCAGTAGTCACGTATGCATGTGAGAGTGGGACCATAAAGAAGGCTGAGCGCCGAAGAACTGATCCTTTCACGTTGTGGTGCTAGAAAAGACTCTTGAGAGTCCCTCGGACAGCAAAGAGATCAAACCAGTCAAACCTAAAGGAAATCAGTCTTAAATATTCACTGGAAGGACTGATGCTGAAGCTGAAACTCCAATACTTTGGCCACCTGATGTGAAGAGCCAACTCATTGCAAAAGATTCTGATGTTTGGAGACTGAGGGCAGGAGGAGAAGTGGGCAGAAGAGGTTGAGATGGCAACATCGAATCAACAAACATGAGTTTGAGCAAACTCTGGGAGATGGTGCAAGACAGGGAAGCCTGCGGAACTACAGTCCACAGAGTTGGAAAGAGTCAGGTATGACCTAGCAACTGAACGACAACAACAATCCTTGCTTTAGATCAAAGTTACAGCATCTCAACAGGCATAGATATTTGAATAAGCATGATCAACTTGACCAAAGAGAAGACACTGAGAATTCAATTGGCATTTAGCAGTAAAGTCAAGTTAGGACCCAGACAGAAAACAGGCTCCTTTACTAAATACTACCCAAAGACATATCAAGGATACTTTACTGATAACACAAAAAGTTTCCTTTAAAAACGTCTTAAAATGTTCAAATGTTAATTTACAAAGAAACTTCTTTTTTTTAGCTTTACGTATTATTTTTGGCTGTGCTGGGTCTTCACTGCTGTGCGCGGGCTTTCTCTAATTGCTGTGAGTGGGCTTGTCATTGCAGTGGCTTCTCCCGTTGCAGGGCATGAGCTCTAGAGTGTAGGCTCGGCGGTTGTGGCCCCCGAACTCCGCTGCTCCAGGGCACGTGGGGTCTTCCCCAACCAGCAACGGAACCTGTGTCCCCTGCACTGGCAGGCAGGTTCTTAACCACCAGGCCACCAGAGAAGTCCCAAAGAAACTGTTTAAAACTGTTTCTCATTGACTGGTTTTCAGACTTCTCAACACTGATTAAAGTTTACTGAATATGCCCTTAGAAAGAAACAAAGGTGAACAGAAGTTTTACTAGAATCTAATTTATGAAATCCTTTTAAACACTGTAGTATAAATACAATAATCTGGAAATAAAACAAAAATAATAACAAAAAACTACTAAATTCAGAATTTATCTGACAAGAAAATATTTTTTCCCTCAGTAATACAAACCTACAACAGTATTTTTACTGTGTTCAACACTGTTGAGTACTGGGGGGAATGCTGAAATTTTATAGGAAATATTTTATCCTTCTAAAAAACTCTTGAGGAAAGAATGCCTTTTAAAAACTTGTTATGCAACATTTCAAATATGTGTAAAAGTAGAGAGGATACTGAATCCTATACACTGTTTCCAGCATTAATTATTAACTCATGGCTGGTCTTTCCTCCCTCCCATGCAATGATGTGGAAGCAAATCCCAGACAAAAGATACCCTTAACATAAACCAAGACTAATTTTAGAGGCTTTGGTCTATTATTAAAATCTATCTCAGCTGTAAGATCTCATGGATACTACTTTATTTTTTGGACAAAATGCCTCAAGTTCTCCCTCTCTTTCACCCTTCACAATACTTCATGAAGGATCCACTGGGGGGAAATGTCCAAAGACTGAGGAACTTTGTTCTGTAAAGCATCTAATTTGACTGACCTTCTTGATGCTGATGCCTGATGACTGGCTGGATAAACTTTTCCCAAAATGGCCAAAGATAGGGAAAAGGAAAGCTGAATCAAGGAAGAAAAATGATAAATCTAATAAATCAGTTACTGTCTATAATAGCAGAAAGCAGAGGATAGATTTGCAAGGGAGGCACTGAAGTCAAGACCTGTCGCAACAGCTGACCGTGCATTCCTCAAGGAGTCTCTATTTCTTGCACTCCTCCAGCAGGTTACAGGTTCACCTGAAGTCCTTAACTGTAGCAAGCTCCCACTGGGACTCAGTAAGAGGGAGGTTTTGATTGACTTCAGCAGCTTTCTGTATGCAAAAGCAACCCCTCATAACCAGCCAGTGGGTGGGGGAGCAGAAAAGTGACAAAGAAAGTAACTGTAAAGGAGTTTAAAATCTTTTGAGATTAGTATAGTCATATGAACCTCTAAATAAGGCAAGTGCTTTCTTTTACTGCTTAGAACCAATTAGTTCAGAAAGGAGAGCAACAGAATTAGTGCCAAAGCCAATACCAGAATATGAAGCTTTAGGAAAAGAATACAGGCACCCGCCTTCTTCAGAAATTAACCAGGTTACCTGCCTTGCTATTCGAGACAATTAACTGAAGACGTGCAATTCTGATGCAAAAGGGATCCTAGAGACATTTCTATGACTAGTGTCAACATTTAATGTATGACAAATATGAAGCCAAATATTCACATCCTTTGGCCCAAGTGTGTTTACAGTAAATGGGAACAGTTGTAAGTGAAGAACAAGTCTTGCTGAGGTCAAAGACTCACATCAGGATAATGGTAGTCAAAATGGCTGATTAAGAATCTACACTGATCTTGAAAAATAGAATAAGCACAGGTTCACGAAGTTACAGTTTGGAAACAACTCACTCCTAGAGCTTCAGTGAACTGGATCAATGTATATACAGTAGATGTACACACAGCAGTAGTGTACTTCATTATAATCACAGAAGGAAAAAGGAAGGAGACAGGAAGATAATAGGACATCTACCAAAGTCAATAAACATGTTCTAACAAAGAAAGTATGGGGAATTAATGTCCCTTCAGATACTATTTTATTCTATTAAAAATGTTTAATTGAAGCACAGCTGATTTACAATGTTGTGTCAGCTTCTAGTGTTCAGCAAAGTGATTCAGTTATTCTTTTCCATTATGGTTTATTTCAGCTTACAATATAGGCTCAATAAATGTCCAGTGAATTAATCCGTAAGAAATAAGAATATAACATCATATCACCTCAAATACATGCTTATGTTATATTTAAATCTACAGATAGTTGTAGCTAGTTTCTGAATTGGAATCTTCCATTTTTTTTGTATTCAATGTTTCACAGAGCCACCTCTGATTGCTGGACAGTGTTGCTTATGAATTAATTTTAGTCCTTTAAGGATTGCCTTAGTTTCTGACATTCCATAAGCACATAAAAAGCAGAGTTACAAAATTTTTTTTTCTCCACAGAACTCCAAGCCAGAGTTGTAAGAGACCTCAGAAGACAGTCTCTGTGTATGCTCAGTCATGTCTGACTCTTTGTGACCCCATGGACTACAGCCCATCAGGCTCCTCTGTCCATGTGGTTTTCCAGGCAAGGATACTGGAGTGGGTTGCCATTTCATACTCCAGGGAATCTTCCAGCCCAGGGATTGAACCTGCGTCTTGGGTGTTGGTAGATGGATTCTTTACCACTGTACTACTTTGGAAGCCCCAAAAGATAGTCTACCCAGTATTTAAGTGAAATTTACTAGAGATGGGGGTGAAATCATTCACAATTAAAATCTGGAGACAAATTTCTCATATAAGACTAAGAAGCAATAACTATAGAAGGACTCTGTTCTCAAGCCATTATTTAGAAAATCAGTATGGAACTGTCTCTAGTTTGTTCTTGATTTTGGCACACTCGGGGAAAAAAACATATTCCATCTTCCCAAGAATATTTTCTGACAAAATTACTTTTTATCTTATAATGATTTGATAAAAATTAATTTTTCAAACTATGTTACAGTCAAATTAATTTTAACTTTACAGTTGAGATGACTGTTAAGACTTTATAAAGAGGGCTGAGCACTGAAGAATTGATGCTTTTAAATTGTGGTGTTGAAGAAGACTCTTGAGGGTCCCCTGGACAGCAAGGAGATTAAACCAGTCAATTTTAAAGGAAATCAGTCCTGAATATTCATTGGAAGGACTGAGGCTGAAGCTGAAACTCCAATACTCTGGCCACTGATGAAAAGAACAGATTCATTGGAAAACACCCTGACTGCTGGGAAACACTGAAGGCAGGAGGAGAAGGGGACGACAGAAGATGAGATGGTTGGATGGCATCACCGACTCGATGGACATGAGTTTGAGCAAGCTCTGGGAGCTGGTGATGGACAGGGAAGCTTGGCATGCTGCAGGCCATGGGGTCACAAAGAGTCGGACACGACTGAGCGACTGAACTGAACTGAAGGCTTTATATGGTATTACAGAATTTGCAGCCCTTTAATCTAGGGAGTAGGAAAGGAAAAGCCCTAATTAAAATTCCTAATAACTTAGTGCTTTGTCTTGCACATTAAGGGGAGAACTTTAATAAAACAAATTTGCTCGTGACCAAGTGATAACAAATGTTCTTTTGGTGGCTTTTTGTAAACAAAATTGAGATGGGAATATTGTTAGTCATCTCTCGTATCCTTTTCAACTACTAGGAACTCTGTTTTCTCTCAGGGTGTTTTATGTTGTAATTATATCAACAACAATGTTTCTGTTATAACATCCTAATGTTAGGGTAATATTAATAATGCCACTTTTCCAGAATTTTAATTTCAAAGAATGACTAAGACAACCTAATTCTTAAAATGTACTGTAATAGAACAAGAGCTTCCTCTGATTTAGGTTAATTAAGATCCCACTAGGTAAAGACTTCCTTTTTTGCTATAGGATCTAAATTACTTTGAGTTAAGAGATTGCCAGAGAACCTCCTCACAGCATTTCTAATTCACTTCTTTAGTTTGCTTTCTCTTTAATTGAAAATGGTGTTAAGAACAGCTGACCTTTCCATAAATCACATAAATATGGTACAGCTGAATCATAAAATGTGGTGACTTCTGCTTTACATCTGAGAATACCACTGAATTCCAACTTTACAGCTCAAAATTTTAATTACTCTTTTTGGCTGCTTGACATCTTCAACCCTGACTAAGCATAGCAATGTCATTAGTGACGGATTAATGAAGAGGTTGAAGAGGACCCAAGCACTTTGCAGCAATCCATCAGAGACCGTGTTCCAGGATGGTGTTTATCCAAGTTAGTAATCTTCACTCTTTCATTCACTGACTCAGTTATGAATAATCAATTAGAATTTCCTCCCCTCAAAAGATACCATGAAAAACTCTGTTCAATGTACTGCTGCAATCTAGATGTCCTGTCTTCAGAACATCTCTACTACTATAGTAAGCCTATTGAAAAAGGGAATGAGCTTAGTCTAAGGATAATCAAACTTAGAAAATCTGTTTAGTGCCTTCACTATGGGCTTCTTTTACAAAGTACTTATTTGCGTATGCCTGACCACTAGTCTGGAATAGTAACAATTTAATGCTAAGGAGACTGAATATTTGTCTATTTTTCAAAGAATTAACAGCAGCCAGAAAATATTTCTGTACCCTTAATTTTAACATTAATAAAAAATGGAAGCATGAACTGTTTAAGTTTTAATCTTAAGACTGTTAGGGTTTTAGCAACTTTGGATCAAGTAAAATGTTTAGAATACATATATACACCATATGGTTACACTCATTCACTGTATTTTTTTTTTTAATTTCAAATTCCTATTAATTTGTAGGCCACAGAGATTTGTCAGATCAGATCAGATCAGATCAGCTGCTCAGTCGTGTCCGACTCTTTGCGACCCCGTGAATTGCAGCACACCAGGCCTCCCTGTCCATCACCAACTCCTGGAGGTCACTGAGACTCACATCCATTGAGTCAGTGATGCCATCCAGCCATCTCATCCTCTGTTGTCCCCTTCTCCTCTTGCCCCCAGTCCCTCCCAGCATCAGAGTCTTCTCCAATGAGTCAGCTCTTCGCATGAGGTGGTCAAAGTACTGGAGTTTCAGCTTTAACATCATTCCTTCCAAAGAAATCCCAGGGCTGATCTCCTTCAGAATGGACTGGTTGGATCTCCTTGCAGTCCAAGGGACTCTCAAGAGTCTTCTCCAACACCACACTTCAAAAGCATCAATTCTTCGGCGCTCAGCCTTCTTTCACAGTCCAGCTCTCACATCCAGACATGACCACAGGAAAAACCATAGCCTTGACTAGGCAAACCTTTGTTGGCAAAGTAATGTCTCTGCTTTTGAATATGCTGTCTAGGTGGGTCATAACTTTCCTTCCAAGAGATTTGTGCTTGCGCTCAATTATCGAGTCATGTCCAACTCTTTGCAACCCCATGGACTAGACACAGCCATGATCCTTTTCCATGTAATTTTCTAGGCAAGAATACTGGAGTGGGTTGCCATTCCCTCTTCCAGGGGATCTTCCTGACCCAGGGATTGAACCTGCATCTCTTGCATTGGCAGGAAGATTGTTTACCACTGAGCCACTTGAGAAGCCCAGGCCACAGAGATCAACCTCATGTAAATTAAGATATGCAACTCTTCACTTAAGGAAGATTTTGTTCCAGCAAAATAATGTGCAAATTAAGGATTTAATATGGAAAATATTTATTACATTTGAAAATGTGTTACACTTAAAAGTAACTATATAAAGGAATTTGGAACGAATGCTTTTAAAGTAAATAATTACCCTATCCAGAGTTAGAAAACTTTGTCTAAATCCAGATTTTCCTCTGTACTAATAGTACTAGTTTAAGTCCAGTAAACTCCTTCATTTATCTTCTATGAGTAGTTTGTAACTGAATAATAATCAGTTAAGAAATTGCTTTTTAACTCTATTAACTGCCTAGAAACAGAAAAATAAGTTTGAGACTGGTGTCTCTGACCATTTCTGAGAGTCATAGGAAGACGTGTCACTTTATTTCTAAAACCAATCTATACGTGTCTATACACATATATTTTGAAATATCCTAAAACCTAACCATCTTGAAAGTGGTCTTGTGAAATAGCCTTATTTTACAAGTGAGGAATAAAAGCTCTGGCATGTTAACTAAATCCCCAAGTTCCCATCTGGTTCTGGCAGGACTGGGACTACAGCCCATACCTCTCCAATGTACTCCTCGTTTACTTATTAGGCTTATTACTTGTTGTCATCTTCCCCAACTAGAATGGAAGCCGCATGAGGTCAGAGAGCCATCTGAACTCTCAAACTCTGATAGAAAACAGATTCTCCAACAACTGTTTGTTCAGTGAACAAATGATCAGTCTACACCACCCTCTGTTTCAGACAGGCTATACTGAAACTCTGGCATACAGTAATTTCTGGCATGAATTAAAATAATCAATGACGAATGTTCTTAAGCATTAAGTCAGAGCTCTCAACCTATTTTTCTTCTCACAATCTTAAGGGATGTAAAACGTTCTCCGGAGGAGAAGGAAAGCATTTTGAGCACTGGGAGTAGGGAGACGCTGCCCTGCGAAACAGTCTTCTGCTGCCGTGCTCTACACTTCTCATCCACCACTGAAATCTCTGTTCTAGTTATTCCTTTCGAATGAAAGTCAACTACAAAGAAATCCCACAATTACAAAATAATGTGGGCAGATCTTTGCACTGTTCCATAGGCACTGTTCCTAGGGAATCTGACCTTTATGTAGCACTCTGAGCCCCATGAAATGATGAGAGTTGGTCAAGCAGCAGTTGAGATGGGAGGGGAGTTTTATCATTTGAAAGTTCATCATTTAATAAAGTGACAGTCCAATGTAAATACCTGTTTAAATGACAGATAGCATCTGTACAGAACCAAATAATTATCACCATAAATTCTGGGCATTTGTACAGAAAATCAAGGCAATTTATATAGATGTGTGTTGTTGCAGGGTTATTAAAGAAGGAAAAAGCAAATTATTCATCTTTAAGTCAACACCTGGGAATATTATCTTGGGTAATATTTAAAACACAAATATAACTTCAATATATAAGCAATGCGTTCTGTAATATCCCCCTTCTTAAGACTCTCCAATTCTTTCCTAGAATCAGATATGTTTTCCCCTCTAGAGTTTTGTGCCTTTAAAATGTTTATCCTGTAGTTTTCATAAAGTATGTTGCAACCTCATGCAAAGAAAGAGGTTATACATAAACCCCTATCTACAGCAGTTTGATGTATCCAGAAGCTAGAGCAAGTACCTCTTTTCTGAACATTTTAATCATTGTTTCAATGAGAGGATCCTTGTGGCGCAGCTGGTAAAGAATCCCCCTGCAATGCGGGAGACCTGGGTTCGATCCCTGGGTTGGGAAGATCCCCTGGAGAAGGGAAAGGCTACCCACTCCAGTATTGTGGCCTGGAGAATTCCATGGACTATACAGGGTTGCAGAGTTGGACGCAACTGAGTGACTTTCACTTTCGCAGATTTGATGAATACTTTGGGTTAGTGAGAGACACGGGTAGAGAAGCAAGTTTTGTCTAAAATTATTCACTCAGGTACTAAGTGATTTGGGCAAGCTTTTCTCTACTCATGGATTAAGGCAATACATAGACAAAACAACATCAATTAAAAATATTCAGATTACGTTTTACTTTCCCTCTTTTTGGACTGTCAATAATGAAGAAAAAGGAGTTAACTTCTGTTTTACTATCAGTCTCCACCCCCTATCCTTTCAGAGCTGGCCTATGAATTCTTTTCTTCTGAACACCCCATTCAACCTGGGATTGCATTCTTAATAAAACATAGATAAGGAAATTGACCTTTTATAACCTCAGAACAAACAGAGATGTGCCAGGGTTTTAAAGTTCAAGATACAGAACAAACAACAGGAAAAAAAAAAGGGGGGGGGCACAGAGCAGAGGCACAAATCTGTTAATGAAGCTGGCATTTAAAGTGACCAACCATAAGGAATAGGAGAGTGACTTAACACCAAACTTCAGAGTGAAAAATCTATTTGGATCTTAAATACAGTGGCTCACAACAAACAATAATACACATCAGCTTTAGGATCAGGTAAAACTGTACAGAATCTGTGTGTTTCAACATGTATCTCTTAGAAAAGATCTATGTATTATTTATAAACCCACAACACACCAAAAAATCATGGTAAACTACAGCTGTTAGCCACACTTTGTACTCCTGACTGTGGATGAGATGTGAAAATGGTGGATTCACTGTGAAGCTGGATCACCCTCCCATCCAGTTGAATCTCAGGGACTTGCTCCACTGATCCCGAGGCATAGTACCAAAATATGTGCATACTGCTTTACAATTCAGAAAATTGCCAAGTCTTTGGGAAAAATACACAAAAAACAAGTAGCTGAGTAATAAGAACCGTTTTTTGCTTTTTGCTTTTAATGTGAGAAATATTTCAAATGGCTTTAATCCAAATTCTTATTGGTTATGCATGCCTGGTATCTTCAAATTTAACCCAAGCTGCCAAAGGCAAAGGAAACTCTGGTTCTCTGAAGAAAACATTTAATTTTGGAGAACTACTCAGCCTGAGAGAGTGAGGCTGACATTTACTCTGCACTGAAGCAGCCGCGGCGCACGGCAGAACGGGACACTCTTGTATCGTCTGAGCATGCCCACACAGCCAAAGAGCACTCTGTGCGTCCTACCTAAATACCTAGGGGTAAAACGAACAACTAGGAAACACATAACATGCCTCTCCATTACTGCCACCTCACACAAGTCAGTCCCAAAATAGCAAATGCCCGGGGCTGAGATCTCCTGCTGAAAAATGCTGAATTTCAGCAGCTCAAAGCATTTCCTGTGTCTGTCTCAGCCACCAGCCCCCACTTAAAGCTGTAGAATTATAAGATTAAGGAAGAGATTTGAGGAAAAAAAAGACAGATACACACACATATACAACATACGGTTTCCGAGGAGAGTGAGGGTTCCATGCTTGTGAGGGAGAAGGAGGAGGAATATGCCGAAGAACCCTCGGGTTTCTCCCAGATTTGAACATGCTGTACTGTGGCATGAGGTCAGCAGAGACTGACTCCAGCCCTGTGAGGCTGAATTCTACCCTGACAAAGCAGGATCACTGTAATATGAAGCAAGAGGACCCAGGGCATGTTGGCTGCTGTACAGAGTGGCTGTTCTAGAAAGTAATGGCAATTCCAAAACAAGGGATCTATGCTGTCACATGAGGTGATCTTCAGCCCAGTTAAGCAATAAGCACCCAAAATACTCTGAATCCCAAACACAGGCACCTCAAAACATTAGGAGAAAACTTTGTTCCTCAAACTTATTTTGTGTCTGGAGGAAATGAGCAGGAAGTGGGAAATTCTAAGAATATTGGTTACTTTGTTTTGTATCACAAATAATGTCCAGATTCTATTCTAAATGAGGCACAGTCCTTTGGACACTGTGACCTAGCCGAGGAGCCCCAAAACTTTTCTATTACTTTACAAGGAAGAAGGGAGAATGTTCTAAAAAAATATTTTTGGTGTTAGAGATACACTGAAACTGAAGAGATAGTTTAAAAACCTCATTTCTCCCAAATACCCAAAAGGCAGAGGTTGCTGCAGACCTAACACACATTACCATTTCTTTTTAGGTCACCAAAAATGTATATAACTATACTGTTAGAAATTTTTCCCTGAAATAAGGGGAACACACACACAAATCATAAAGAGAAAAAGGAACCAGGAGATGGAATTTCCATCAAGACAAAAACACAGGACACACAGTGCAGACAATCCTCCCCATTCTGTGGTCTCCCTTATATTACGGAAGTTTTACTCTAGACCACAAGTGACCCAATCCTTTCATCATTCTCAAAAAGACAAAACTCTGATGAAAAGAATGGATTCCGGATTAGGGGTGGGGTTAGGTGTGACTATCAGGGGAGTCTCCCGGAGTGATGGACATATGAACACGCACATGCACACCCCCAATCAGCACACAGCCTCAGCTTTCCCTCAAATGTCTCCCAAGTCCTCTGAATCCCAGTTCTGCCATTTCTGGGATGCACAGCAATATAAATGAGAACACCTCAGGCCTCTGCGACTTCTGGGACTCTCATTTCACCTTCAAGCGCTTCAGGCCGCCTCACCTAAAGCATGGGCCCCATGCACGTTAGTTCCCTTTCCTACTTTTATTCCCATCACAGATCTGTTCTCACAGACACCAACCGTCACGGATTTCTACGCAGAAACTGAAAGTCTACAATCAGAGTGTGAGTTCAAAGTTCTGTGCTTCCCCCGTGCCAGCTGACGCCATCTCCAACAGCCACACTGCATCGGGGAGAAGCATGTCTGCTGCTTACTCATTGAGCAGCAGCAGAAGCTAACAACTCAAGCCTGAACTCTGTGCTTGTCATCAAGAAGATAACGGCACAGGGCAAATCAATGAATAAAAGCTTTTCTGTTCTCTTCTTGGGCTCTTTTCTGGTCTTATACTCTTTTTAGTCTTATCTGGAATGGTGCGAAGTCACTTCAGTAGTATGACTCTTTGCGACCCCATGGACTGCACCCTGCCAAGTTCCTCTGTCCATGGGATTCTCCAGGCAAGAATACTTGAGTGGGGTGCTGTGCCCTCCTCATTGGTCTTATACGTCTAAATAATATTTCTCAACTCCATCAGGGAAAGGACAAGAAGTGTGGAAAGAGCAGAATGATCAGAGCTATGAAGTACTCAGGATCTGCTTAGTTTCACATTCAAAAATGAATCACAGGCACTTTACGGGTGGGGTGAGAAGGGTCTTCAAAGGGTATGAATATGAGAAAATCAATTCAAGTAAAAAATAAAAAATTCTAAGAAGTGACATCCTTATGGTCTGAAGCAAAGTCTGCCCATCTCCACAAGCTGTGGCACTGTGCCCTCTGGCACTTACCTCTGCTCCCCACTCAGA
Organism: Tragelaphus eurycerus; assembly: GCA_935064755.1. Lineage (NCBI taxonomy): Eukaryota > Metazoa > Chordata > Mammalia > Artiodactyla > Bovidae > Tragelaphus > Tragelaphus eurycerus. Next base: position 74,325,730 of record CAKXYN010000001.1, on the reverse strand, counting down.
CATCTCACTGCTGCTCTGTCCCCGCTCTGCCTCTCGAAGAAAACTGCAGGACTCCAGCAGACAAATGGATAAACTCTTACATGACTGTGCTTCAGAACATTTAGCTCTTCCAGGACTTACCAGTTAGTCAAACGGAATTTACCTTTGACCTTATTAACACGAGGTTCTGTTCTACCTCACCACTGAGATCACTAATCTCAGGACTAATCACCCCTTTGGAATTACATCTCAAGCTTTCATGTCTAAGAAATTAAATCTCATTGGTGCTACCCTATTCCCTCCTTCTCCCCCTCCCACCAGGATATTATACCATCTTTCAAGCCAAAGTCAAGGTGGTATAAAGAAATCAAGCAAAACTACATGAGAATTGACTCTGATTACTGACTGTCCAACTTTCATAACCACTGAACGTCAGTTTCTTCATCAAAATAAGGATATAGCACACATTTCTGAGCACTGACATACAGATTATCAGATACTGCTGCTACAGTGAATAAATCCAAAGTTCAAGAATAATCTCTTCTATGTACATGGCTCTTTACAGAAGTTTTCAAAGCAATTAATGTGACATAATCTCCATTTTACAAAAAAGGAACTTGAGATTTGCACAATTCTTGAATATGGCAGGGCCTCAGTAAATATTAGCGACTACTCTGAAGGTTGGCTTATTCAAGATTACATAACTGAGGTGGGTTAGTATTAGAACCAAGGAATTCTGATTCTTCCCTAATATTCTTTCCACTATTTTGCCATTCAGTTATTTGCCTCTATTTCTGTGCTTCTGTATTTATTTGGAGGAAATAAAATTATAAATTATATTTCTCATGCTCTATCTTTGTCATTTATTATTTCTACATTGGCTTTCTTTAGCTTATATATATATTTTGCATACTCAAACTTTCAAAGCTTCTCTATACATTCATCCTAATAAACTGAAGATTCCATGACTTATTTCAGCAAAATAAATTGAGATCATTTAGTTATTTCTTGATAGACTTCTAACACTACAACTTCTAACACTACAACTCTTTATTTCCAATATTGTAGTTTCTCCTGAGCAAATGTCTCATCTTTTGGTTTCCAACTGTCTACCATGGGGAAAGGACTCTCTGATCTAAATAGTTTGACCTCACACTCTTCACATAATTTACCTAGAAGCCAGATCAGAATTCTTTCATTTCTGTCATTTACATCTCTCTTCGTAAAGCAATGCTTAAGAATAATTTCCTTTGCCAAGAAGACTCATGGTCTTTTCAACAAATGATACCAACATAAGTAGCTATCAACATGCAAAAGAATGAAGTTGGACTCTTCCTCACAAAATATAAAAGATTAACTCAAAATGAATCAAGAATGAAAATGTAAGACCTAAAACTATGGGTGTAAATCTTCACGACCTTGGATTTAGTCAATGGTTTCTTAGATGTAACAGCAAAACCATAAGCCATAAAGGAAAAAACAGATAAAACAGCTACAACAAACTGCAAAGTGCACCACTAAGAACATGAAAAGACAACCCATAGAAAGGGGAAAAACTTTTGGCAAATCATTAGCTTTTTAAGGGAACTGTACATAGAATATATAAAGAACTATTACACCTAAATGTTAGAGAGAAAACCCAAATGGGCAAAGGCCCCGAATAGACACTTCTCAAGAGAAGACTGACAAATGGCCAGAATGTACATTAAAGAGATGGTCGACACCATTAGCCTTCAAGGGGATACAAATCAAAACCACAATGAAATTCCAGTTCACACCTAGCCTGGATGACGATAGTAACTAGAATTGGTGAGAATGCAGAGAAAGGGGAACCCTTGTAGGCTGCCGGCGGGGATGCAACATGCTACAGTCCCTGCGGCAAACAGTCTGGCAGTTCCTCAAATGATTAAACAGACCGTTACCATATGATTCAACACACCACTTAGAGGTACATGCCCAAGAGAAATGAAAACAAATGTCCACAGAAAAACTTGTACCCAGACATTCACAACAGTATTATTCATGAAAAAAGGAGAAGCAACTCAAATGTCTATCAACTGATGAATGATATATAAAATATGATATTCATATAGCTGAATATTACCTGGCACTAATAAAGAAATACTGCTAAATAACATACAGTATAATCTTGAAAACAGAATGCTAAGTTAAAGAAGCCAGTCACAAAGGATCATATATTTTATGATTTGATTTACATAAAATGTCCAGAACATTCAAATTTAGAGACATAAACTAGATTAGTGCTTGCCTGGGGCTGAGGGGAATGATCAGATTGGCAGTAATGGCTAGGATGTGTGGGATTTCTTTCTGGGGTAATGAAAATGTTCTAAAATTAATTACAGTGACAGTTGTGAAACTGAATAAAGTAAAAGTCGTGCAATTATAAACTTCCATGGGGGAAGGGTATTATATGTGGATATTAAAAAAAACTGTTAAAGTTTGTTGAAAAGCCGTTAAAACTTGAAAATGTCACTTCTTGATTAAACATTTCTAACAGGACTTGTGTTCTCAGCTACCCCGACTCTTAAGATCTATACAGATTTACTGCACAGATGTACTTGGTTATAGACAGAATGGTATATACCAAAGAAAGCATTCAGAGTCAAGGAGAGAAGAAAATGTAGACTGAATACCCACTTTGGCACCAATAACCTGTGTAGACAAGTCTTACTAAGCCCATTTCCTCATCTCTGAAGCCTCTTATGATAAAACTGTTGGCTGAATCAACTCTCTGAGAAAGATTTTCTCTTAGTTTGCACGAACCTGAACTTCATGAGCAGTTGAGAATTCTATGAAGGCTGCAATAAGGGATTAAAAAAAGAATTAAACATTCCAATAAAAGACTTCTGTAGAAAAGTGTCATCTGTACTTCATGCTATTTATTATGGTGAATCTTTGGAATATACAGCTATTCTTCTACATATTATATAAAGTATTCAGAGTAAAATATTTTATCACGAAATAAGAAAAACAAAGTTGCACTTACATGACACAAATGGCACTGTGAAGTATCTGCAATTGCCATGTGAATTAGAAACACTCACAAAGCTGTTACGCTGTAATGCACCATCAATGTTTTTGGACAACGTAGTACTATTTTTAATCACAACTACTGCTATCGATAACCACCAGAAGAACAGTGACCTTTTAAGTACGAGGCTCTTCATATACATTACTTCATTTAATCCACAAAATACCTGGCCCTCTACTTATTCATTGGCTTCATTTTTAATGAAGAGGAAATTAAGGCTCAGTGAGGGTAAGCCACTTGCTTACCTGTGCTCTTCAGCCTATCTCTGACACTCTCGTAGGCTGGTCTACATCAAATGACAAACCAAATGCCAAGGGAGACGTTTCATTTATTCTACCCATCCTAAAGGAAGGTAGCTACCTTGCTAGCTTCATTTTTATTCCAGTGTCTTCAGGTTCACACTGTGACAGCAGTCCAGAAGAACTGGGATGGTTTGTAAACACGTGTAACACTCATACAGTATCCGTCACTACTGGGCCTTGCCTGCTGAAACTCTCTTACCCTGGAATGCCCTTCTACATCCAAGAGCCGTTAAAGGCTCAAAGCCAATGCTCTCATGAAGTTTTCTCTGAGTTCCTTCTGTGGAAATCTTTCTCCCAATCATAGCATTTCACGAATATAATTATAAAACACCTACTCTGAGCCAGATGTTGTGATAGGCACTGAGTTAGAGATATTTACTTTTTTACCATATGGTGCAGACCAAAAAAATCAATTGTATTTATGTTTCACTCAGTGTATAAAAATGGGCAAACAGGCTACATGGTCTGCAAAATGCCCTGATAGATAAAAACGATCTTGATCATAGCTTCAGAAACAAAAACAGTGGAAGGTAAAAGGCATTTCTGAGTTCAGTTTCTAAACTCAAAGAAAAACTTAAAACTCACAACCTTGTTGCTATTAATTTACTTAAAATTCAGGCTTTAAAAAATACTTTCACCATTTCATAAAACCCAAATCAAGAGCTTTTCTGGTAGGTTTCAACTGCCAATTTCCATTTGTTTTAAAGGAAAACAATTACAGTCATAACAGCATCTAATGAAACATTCTAGTGACACCAGAGTATGATTTTAAAAGAGTTCCTTTGAAATTATCCAAATCTCTAGAGTAAATCTGATTAATCTTGTGTTTCATGTACCAAATTCAATGCAAAATGGATGCTTACACTGCTGCTAAGATGTTTAAAATCTTAATTTCACCTTGTAGTTACAAGTGTACTACCACTTGTACCAAGTTGAGAGAGCACTTCCAGCAACTTCAGGGGAAGAAGAAGGGGGCAGTGAGGCTGGTTTGCTGTAGAAGATTTTAGAAAATCAAGTATTTTTAAGTTGAAACAACCCATTTCTCTTCACTCCTTTCTTAAAAACATTTAAAATAGCACACAGTATGTAATCTCAGTATATAACTTGAGAGTTTCACACATATTTAATATAATCTCATAACAGCCCTGGTAGTAAGTTGTTACAACCACCATCTTCAACTCGAAGATGAAGCTGAGAGGATGAGAAACTTGCTCAAGGTAAGAGCACTGACCGGTATAGGAGAATAGATTTGAACCTAGGTGTTTCCAGCCAATATATATATATGGTAATTCTGGGTAACCATTAAAGAGCACAACAACCACCTTCAAGGCTTCCCACAATATGAAGAGAATAAAATCGCTTAGAAAACAAACATGTCATTGTCATGTTCTAAATCGAATTAAACTAGATTTCCAAGTACCAGCTATGAGTGCTAGAGACACCGATCTGACAGGGAAATTCTTCAAGAGTACATTAAAAAAAAAAAAAAAAAAAAAGAGAAAAAACATGTCCCACAGTTTCAAACATGCATTCACATTTCTCGAAACTCACTCTTCTCTTTGGCTTGTATGATGCGATTATAAAACATTTTGTTGTCATGTCCTGCACCAACTCCACACCTTCTCTTGGGGGCTCATAATCAGAGTTAATACCAACAGCTTCTCAGCCACAGCACAAAAGATGCTTCCAAGAGCGGCTTCACATTTCTCTAAGTGTAGTTGTTGCCACAAGAATCCTCCCCGTCCAGAGCAACTGCCCTGAAGGGAGACCGTGTAGACCTTGCCTACACTTGTGCTGTGCAGCCTCTAGGGCCACGTTGCTAGACATTCTGGATCCTAAGGGTATTGGCCTCCCCCTTCTTTTCAGCAGCGCAAAGCATGTCCTAGCTACCTAAACAGAAAGACACGGCTGAACCTCTTTTCCTTCTATCTAGTTTTTAAATTCCTGAAAGGGAGGAAAAGAAATGAAGTATTCTTAGAGAAGATTTCATGACTATACCTGTGGCTTTAAAAACTGTTTTAATTTTTTATAATATTTTAGACTGTTGATTACTGTATAATCTCAACTGTTAGAAAACCTGGTCCTAAAGCGATTTCACGAATAAACTGGATGATAAGGAGACAGTTATGATTACACTCACCGCTACCTGTGCATGTGTAGAATATATGTTTTTTCCATGAGGATATGAGAAGGCTAAGGAAATTCAATAAAGCATTCCTAGCATTCTCACAAGAGAAAATGGACTAATACAGGGAACACCTGAAGTACTTACACCCTCACGAGTAGTATTAGTCGGTATATGCTTACTCCCCTCGTCTTCTCTTTGAGAGAGTGGGCCGCGGGGCAAGGGTGTGTGCAGCGCCACGGCACCAGCATCCGTGCAGCGCCCAGGGCACCAAGGGTGCTCAGCTGGAGACAGTGGAGTGGGGAGCAGGCAGAGCACCTCCTTGCTCTCTCAGTTGGCTCCGTAACCTTGGGCAAGCTTTTTGAATCTGAGTCTCAGTGTCCTCATCAGTAAAACAGGACTATTCACTTTGTATAAATGCTGTGAGAATGAAATAAATTAATGTGTTGAGTTTTTTTTTCCTCCTAGGCACAAAAAAGGCATTCAGTAAAAAGGTAATCCCCATATACTTGAAGACTAATCTAAAATATAAATTTAACCCTAAACACAAGCTCCATTAATGCAGGTTGCAAAAGGATTCTTAAAAATGAATTTATAGAGGCTCCTCAGTTACCCACCCTGTTTTTAAAAATGTAATACAATGGTTCATTCTTGTTCGGATCACATATCCTTTCGAGAATTTGATGAAAATTCTTCCTCCAGAATAAGTTGTGGACACATGATTTACATGTAATCCTAAGAAATTCAGGGACCCAAGATTAAAATTCCCCTATGTAATATTTTGCCTTGGATACCAGGGAGCACAGTCCAAACTATAACTCAGTGTTATCAGGTAAACCATCGATGTTTTGACATTCTCCTTGTCCTTTCTTTGAAAACTTGTATTATATGCCTAAGAAGTTTTTGTGTATAATACTTCTATTTAGAAAATTTTAGACTCTATAACAGTCAATTCACATTAAATTGCAAATTCAAAATCAAAGTTTTTTCCTTAAGCTTTTAGGATTGGCTTATAAATCATGATTCTTTCCAAAGGCTAGTAAAATTTAGCAATCTTAGCAATCTGTCTCAGTTGTACAGAATCCACCTGCCAGTGCAGGAGATGTGGGTTCAATTCCTGAGTCAGGAAGATCCCCTGGAGCAGGAAATGGTAACCCACTCCAGTATTCTTGCCTGAAAAATCCCATGGACAGAGGAGCCTGGTGGCTCAAAGAATTGGACACAACTGAGCAACTAACATTTTAATATATGGCTATAAGTCATTTATTTCCATCTTATTAATACCATTAACTATAAGTATAAACTGGCTCTTCTTTGGGAGTTTTTAATATAGCATCAGAGCTTAAATTATTCATATTTGGTATTTGAGAACCTCCTCCCAACTGTTTTATTCTTGAACAATTTTGCCAGAGTTGGGAGATTTGCTTCATTTTTTATCCAGATTCCTCTGTGGTGTATTTTGAACAAGTAGGGTAATTAATTTTTTTAAGGTAAATTTAGTATGTATTTCTCTAAACCTTAGTTTCCTTGTTGGCAAGGAGCTCATTGGGTTGTTATAGAAATGCAAATATGGTAATAGTATAAGTATTAAATATAAAATCCTCCTAGCCAACAATGACTAGAGAAAGCAGAATGGAAAAGAGATTGAGGGTTCCAGGCAGCTTAAGATAGGTGCAAGGTATTTAGTCTTGTTTTGATCTCTTTAAAGAACAAAAAAATCCAGGATATCCTCCTTGTTTCAGAAAAAAACATAAAGATGTTTTAATATGACAAGTAAACTAATCTGTTATTGGTGATCTCAGCTCATAGGGAATTAAGATTAATCCTGAATTTGAAAGGCTAAATTTTATGTAACGTTATAAAAGTTTTATTTTGGCTTCCCAGGTGGCGCTAGTGGTAAAGAATCTGCCTGTCAATGCAGGAAACGCAAGCGACATGGGTTCGATCCCTGGGTCGGGAAGATTCCCTGAAGTAGAAAATGGCAACCCACTCCAGGATTCTTGCCTGGGAAACTCCACAGACAGAGGAGCCTGGCAGGCTACAGTCCATGGGGTAGCAAAAAGTTGGACATGGACTGGGCACACACGCACACACACACACACACACACACACACACACAAAATAAGACTGTGATATCTCATAATTCAATAATTATCAGCACAGGCTGTGCAGCAAGGCATCTTCTAGTTGACCCAGAATTCAAAGGAATATAGATGTTACAGTGTCAGAGCGCTCTTGGTCCAGACACGAGGTCATCAGGATTCCAGAGGGTTCTGGGGGGCAGAACTGAACTATATTATTTGTGTTTTAAGTCAGATCCAACTAACTGTCCTAATTGTCAAATAGTATGAAGAAACTGTGACCCTCACTGTACGAGTTTAGGGGTCTCATTTCTAGTCAGAAAGTGAAAAGCAAAGAAATATCACCTGTGTAGCAGATTCTGAAAGGCATTTTCTTGGACTCTGATTCAGGCATACCTGAAGTCAAATTTGTTTGGGCTAGTGTTCTCTCCTTAAAAGACCTGCAGGGAGATTAACCACTTCCGCCAGGAGTAAATACAGAAACTGAAAGCTAGAGATGGGTTGCTGGCCACTCAAAATAAGGACCAAAAGGAAGGAGGGCAATGCAATAAAAGCCCCCCTCTGCCTCCTCTTTTCTTACTTCTGTGGAAATGGCAAAACCCAGTCAGAATAATCTTCCACTTGATACAACTATTAACTGCTGTGTGAGCTAGAACTGCTTGCTAGGTCTGAGACTAGACTGATAAGAAGAAAAGGAGAGATCAGTGCCCTGATGTCCTGGGAGGCCAAGCTGGAGTGCTAAATTCATTCATTCATCAGTTCATATACATTGTCATTCATTCAAATATTTGGAGTTTATGGCATCTGTAAGGCTTTATGTTAGTATGCATGGAGAATACAGAGTAGACTGTGCTGCTGAAGAGCTAGATGGAAACTAACACCATATATATAATATAAGATGTAGATTTTCAAATATTTAGCGCAATGCCTGGCACATAATAAGCAGTCAACAAATGCTAGCCATTATTCTCAAAAATCAAATGGTTCTTCAGATGATACAACAATGCTCACTAAACAATCCTTATGATAAATGCTGATCACTGACCTAGAGCCAGACATCCTGGAATGTGAAGTCAAGTGGGCCTTAGAAAGCATCACTAGGAACAAAGCTAGTGGAGGTGATGGAATTCCAGTGGAGCTATTCCAAATCCTGAAAGATGATGCTGTGAAAGTGCTGCACTCAATATGCCAGCAAATCTGGAAAACTCAGCAGTGGCCACAAGATTGGAAAAGGTCAGTTTTCATCCCAATCCCAAAGAAAGGCAATGCCAAAGAATGCTCAAACTACTGCACAATTGCACTCATCTCACACGCTAGTAAAGTAATGCTCAAAATTCTCCAAGCCAGGCTTCAGCAATATGTGAACCGTGAACTTCCTGATGTTCAAGCTGGTTTTAGAAAAGGCAGAGGAACCAGAGATCAAATTGCCAACATCTGCTGGATCATGGAAAAAGCAAGAGAGTTCCAGAAAAACATCTATTTCTGCTTTATTGACTATGCCAAAGCCTTTGACTGTGTAGTCACAATAAACTGTGGAAAATTCTGAAAGAGATGGGAATACCAGACCACCTGATCTGCCTCTTGAGAAATTTGTATGCAGGTCAGGAAGCAACAGTTAGAACTGGTCATGGAACAACAGACTGGTTCCAAATAGGAAAAGGAGTTTGTCAAGGCTGTAATATTGTCACCATGTTTATTTAACTTACATGCAGAGTACATCATGAGAAATGCTGGACTGGAAGAAACACAAGTTGGAATCAACATTGCTGGGAGAAATATCAATAACCCCAGATATGCAGATGACACCACCCTTATGGCAGAAAGTGAAGAGGAACTAAAAAGCCTCTTGATGAAAGTGAAAGTAGAGAGTGAAAACGTTGGCTTAAAGCTCAACATTCAGAAAACGAAGATCATGGCATCTGGTCCCATCACTACATGGGAAATAGATGGATAAACAGTGGAAACAGTGTCAGACTTTATTTTTCTGGGCTCCAAAATCACTGCAGATGGTGACTGCAGCCATGAAATTAAAAGATGCTTACTCCTTGGAAGGAAAGTTATGACCAACCTAGATAGCATATTCAAAAGCAGAGACATTACTTTGCCAACAAAGGTTCGCCTAGTCAAGGCTATGGTCTTTCCTGTGGTCATGTATGGATGTGAGAGCTGGACTGTGAAGAAGGCTGAGCGCCGAGGAATTGATGCTTTTGAACTGTGGTGTTGGAGAAGACTCTTGAGAGTCCCTTGGACTGCAAGGAGATCCAGCCAGTCCATTCTGAAGGAGATCAGCCCTGGGATTTCTTTGGAAGGAATGATGCTAAAGCTGAAACTCCAGTATTTTGGCAAGAGTTGACCCATTGGAGAAGACTCTGATGCTGGGAGGGATTGGGGGCAAGAGGAGAAGGGGACGACAGAGGATGAGATGGCTGGATGGCATCACGACTCGATGGATGTGAGTCTGAGTGACCTCCGGGAGTTGGTGATGGACAGGGAGGCCTGGTGTGCTGCGGTTCATGGGGTCGCAAAGAGTCGGACACGACTGAGCGACTGATCTGATCTGATCTGATTATAGTTCACCCATTTAAAGTATACAATTCAACGATTATTTGTATATTCACAGAAATGCACACCCACCACCATGATCAATCTTACAACATCTTCCTCACTTCAAAAAGGAGCCCCCTACCCCTTAGCCATCTCCCTCCTATTACCCCATCCATCCCGACCCTATGTAACCACCGATCTACTTTCTGTCTTTACAGCCTTGCCTAGTCTAGGTATTTCATATACATGGAATCATACAATATGTGGCCTTTTGTAACTGGGTTTTTTAACTTAAAACATTTCCAAGGTTCATTCTTGTCATAGCACATATCAGCACTTCTTTAGGATGTTTTCTTAAAGTGAAGCCTTCTTTTGAAAAGCAAATAATCACTCCCTAATCTGAAGAATTAGGAGGAAGGCCGAGAGGAGCTATTCCACGTTCAAGGTCACGAGAGGTGGCTGTGAGGAGATACCCCTCATCCAAGGTAAGGAGCAGTGGCTGCGCTTTGCTGGAGCAGCTCTGAAGAGATACCCCACATCCAAGGTAAGAGAAACCCAAGACGGTAGGTGTTGTGAGAGGCATCAAAGGGCAGACACACAAACCATAATCACAGAAAACTAGTCAATCTGATCACACGGACCACAGCCTTGTCTAACTCAAATGAAACTAAGCCATGCCCTGTGGGGCCACCCAAGACAGGAGGGTCATCGTGGAAAGGTCGGACAGAATGTGGTCCACTGGAGAAGGGAATGGTAAACCACTTCAGTATTCTTGCCTTGGGAACCCCATGAACAGTATGAAAAGGCAAAATGATAGGATACTGAAAGAGGAACTCCCCAGGTTAGTAAGGGCCCAATATGCTACTGGAGATCAGTGGAGAAATAACTTCAGAAAGAATGAAGGGATGGAGCCAAAGTAAAAACAATACCCAGGTGTGGATGTGACTGGTGATAGAAGCAAGGTCCGATGCTGTAAAGAGCAATATTGCATAGGAACCTGGAATGTCAGGTCCATGAATCAAGGCAAATTGGAAGTGGTCAAACAGGAGATGGGAAGAGTGAACGTCGACATTCTACGAATCAGCAAACTAAAATGGACTGGAATGGGTGAATTTAACTCAGATGACCATTATATCTACTACTACGGGCAGGAATCCCCTAGAAGAAATGGAGTAGCCATCACGGTCAACAAGAGAGTCTGAAATGCAGTACTTGGATGCAGTCTCAAAAATGACAGATGATCTCTGTTCGTTTCCAAGGCAAACCATTCAGTATCACAGTAATCCAAGTCTATGCCCCAACCAGTAACGCTGAAGAAGTTGAACAGTTCTATGACGACCTACGGAGAAGGCGATGGCACCCTACTCCAGTACTTTTGCCTGGAAAATCCCACGGACGGAGGAGCCTGGTAGGCTCCAGTCCATGGGGTCGCTAAGAGTCGGACATGACTGAGCGACTTCACTTTCTCTTTTCACTTTCATGCATTGGAGAAGGAAATGGCAACCCGCTCCAGTGTTCTTGCCTGGAGAATCCCAGGGACGGGGAAGCCTGGTGGGCTGCCGTCTGTGGGGTCACACAGAGTCAGACACAACTGAAGTGACTTAGCATAGCATAGCATAGCATGACGACCTACAAGACCTTTTAGAACTAACACCCCCAAAAGATGTCCTTTTCATTACAGAGAACTGGAATGCAAAAGCCGGAAGTCAAGAAACACCTGGAGTAACAGGCAAATTTGGCCTTGGAATATGGAATGAAGCAGGGCAAAGGCTAATAGAGTTTTGCCAAGAGAACACACTGGTCATAGCAAACACCCTCTTCCAACAACACAAGAGAAGACTCTACACATGGACATCACCAGATGGTCAACACCAAAATCAGACTGATTATATTCTTGGCAGCCAAAGATGGAGAAGCTCTATACAGTCAGCAAAAACAAGAACAGGAGCTGACTGTGGCTCAGATCAACAGCTCCTTATTGCCAAATTCAGACTTAAATTGAGAAAGCAGGGAAAACCACTAGACCATTCATGTATGACTTAAATCAAATTCCTTATGATTATACAGTGGAAGTGAGAAATAGATTTAAGGGCCTAGATCTGATAGATAAGAGTGCCTGATGAACTATGGATGGAGGTTCGTGACATTGTACAGGAGACAGGGATCAAGACCATCCCCAGGGAAAAGAAATGCAAAAAAGCAAAATGGCTGTCTGGGGAGGGCTTCCAAATAGCTGTGAGAAGAAGAGAAGCAAAAAGCAAAGGAGAAAAGGAAAGATATAAGCATCTGAATGCAGAGCTCCAAAGAATAGCAAGAAGAGATAAGAAAGCCTTCCTTAGCAATCAATGCGAAGAAATAGAGGAAAACAACAGAATGGGAAAGACTAGAGATCTCTTCAAGAAAATTAGATATACTAATGGAACATTTCATGCAAAGATGGGCTCAATAAAGGACAGAAATGGTATGGACCTAACAGAAGCAAAAGATACTAAGAAGAGGTGGCAAGAATACACAGAAGAACTGTACAAAAATCTTCATGACCAAGATAATCACGATGGTGTGATCACTCACCTAGAGCCAGACATCCTGGAATGTGAAGTCAAGTGGGCCTTAGAAAGATCACTATGAACAAAGCTGGTGGAGGTGATGGAACTCCAGTTGAGCTATTTCAAATCCTGAAAGATGATGCTGTGAAAGTGCTGCACTCAATATGCCAGCAAATTTGGAAAACTCAGCAGTGGCCACAGAACTGGAAAAGGTCAGTTTTCATTCCAATCCCAAAGAAAGGCAATGCCAAAGAATGCTCAAACTACCGCACAATTTCACTCATCTCACATGCTAGTAAAGTAATGCTCAAAATTCTCCAAGCCAGGCTTCAGCAATACATGAACCGTGAACTTCTAGATGTTCAAGCTGGTTTTAGAAAAGGCAGAGGAACCAGAGATCAAATTGCCAACATCCGCTGGATCATGGAAAAAGCAAGAGAGTTCCAGAAAAACATCTATTTCTGCTTTATTGACTATGCCAAAGCCTTTGACTGTGTGGATCACAATAAACTATGGAAAATTCTGAAAGAGATGGGAATACCAGACCACCTGACCAGCCTCTTGAGAAATCTGTATGCAGGTCAGGAAGCAACAGATAGAACTGGACATGAACAACAGACTGGTTCCAAATAGGAAAAGGAGTACGTCAAGGCTGTATATTGTCACCCTGCTTATTTAACTTATATGCAGAGTACATCATGAGAAACGCTGGGCTGGAAGAAGCACAAGCTGGAATCAAGTTTGCCGAGAGAAATATCAATAACCGCAGATATGCAGATGACACCACCCTTATGGCAGAAAGTGAAGAGGAACTAAAAGGCCTCTTGATGAAAGTGAAAGAGGAGAGTGAAAAAGTTGCCTTAAAGCTCAACATTCAGAAAACTAAGATCATGGCATCTGGTCCCATCACTTTATGGGAAATAGATGGGGAAACAGTGGAAACAGAGTCAGACTTTATTTTCGGGGGCTCCAAATGCAGATGGTGACTGCAGCCATGAAATTAAAGGACGCTTACTCCTTGGAAGGAAAGTTATGACCAACCTAGATAGCATATTCAAAAGCAGAGACATTACTTTGCCAACAAAGGTCCATCTAGTAAAGGCTATGGTTTTTCCAATGGTCACGTATGGATGTGAGAGTTGGACTGTGAAGAAAGCTGAGCGCCGAGGAATTGATGCTTTTGAACTGTGGTGTTGGAGAAGGACTCTTGAGAGTCCCTTGGACTGCAAGGAGATCCAATCAGTCCATTCTGAAGGAGATCAGTCCTGGGTGTTCTTTGGAAGGAGTGATGCTAAAGCTGAAACTCCAGTACTTTGGCCACCTCATGCCAAGAGTTGACTCATTGGAAAAGACTGATGCTGGGAGGGATTGGGGGCAGGAGTAGAACGGGATGACAGAGGATGAGACGACTGGATAGCATCACCGACTCGATGGATGGACATGAGTTTGGGTGAACTCTGGGAGTTGGTGATGGACAGGGAGGCCTGGCCTGCTGCAATACATGGGGTCGTAAAGAGTCGGACACGACTGAGCGACTGGACTGAACTGAATCTGAAGCATAATTATTTCGTTTTGCTTGAGGTGTGTTATAATAGATGGCAAGATACAGCTCTTCCTCACAATACAGTTTGAAGATATTTCACTAGAAAGTAAAATTGTAAAGTCCCAAATCCAAACAACTTCTGAAGACCATTTTTTAAATGCCCACATATATAGATATAAGGATCTTAATGTGTTTGTGAGTTCATTACTTAAAAAAAAGTTTACTGAGAGGTGCCTCCTGAGAGGTAAATGATTTTAGCAACTAGATCTCTAGGCACTTTGTTTTGATTCATTATAAATCCTAGTGAATGGGTGTTTCTTTTTCCCTCCTGTTGTCTCCTGCCATGAGAAACTTAAACCATCCATTCTTTTTCTGACTCAAGAATAAGATTTGAAGACTAAGTTGTAAAGGAAAATGGATCTGGTTTAAGGCTTTACACCATAGTCCCAAATGAAATTAATCCATCCCACAAGAGAAAATCAGGATAAAATATAACACGGCTATTCACTTAGTTCAAAGGATTTCTATTCTCACATTGAGGCAAGCCAGGCTGTCAGGGTTTTTCCATCCACAAAATACGGGGTTGGATTATGTACTCGTTAAGGTCTCTTCCATCTCTGAGAGACTATGACTTTTCTCTTTAATCCTTTTGAACACAGGCATAAAGAGCTGTACTATGACTTGCCTGAGGCTGGCTAGGGTTAGACTCCTGATTCATCCCTGTATTCACTGAGGATATCCAGAGAAAGAAGTCAGACTCATTTCTGACCTCACAGACTTCACGGTCTAGTAGGGAGGAAGGATAAGCAAATGGTAATGGATGTGACACCCAGAGTACCAGGAGAAGGAAGGGGTAAGAGCTGGGAATTTTGTCTTCTCTTCTTTGAAATACTTCACATACACACACACACAGAAGTCGCTCAGTCGTGTCTTTGCGACCCCATGGATTGTAGCCCACCAGGCTCCTCGGTCCATGGGATTTTCCAGGCATGAATACTGGAATGGGTTGCTGTTTCCTTCTCCAGAAATACTTCACATCCCCCTCCAAATATGATTATTCTATAAAGCAATCTAGGTTAGACCTCATTCACTTAGGTTCTTACACTGAGGTTTGGAAATGATGTAAAGGTTGACATATTTACTCTTGACCAGGGGTAAAGATAAACCAAGAACAATTAAACCACACTTCTCTTCTTACGGCACGTAAGCTATGCTGATTTACAGAGGGGGAACAAAACTGCACAGTTTATTTTTTAAATGCTCTTTTTATTATTAATCACAAACTGCCTGAATCAAGCAACAAAGAATATGTTGCCTATCTTTTCCTTTAGCAGGTAAAGGTCTTTCTTTAAGGTGATAATTGCCAAAGGATTACTGTAGCCGACACACTCTCTACCTTCCGAGTTTATTACGTGTGTCATGAATTCAAACGGACCCATCCTGCACTGCATTTTTGATGCAAAATGGAACTTTCATTTCCCTTATATTGTTAAACGGAAACATTCTGTCCTTGGCAAGCAAACGATTTTGCCTGAGGTTGGTAACTATTTGGAGCTCCAAGGGATTCTGTGATTATGTGAGGTCCAATTAAATCAAAGACCAGAAAAATGAAAACTGTATCTGTACTTACAGAGGTATTAAGAACATAGGTTTGTCACAATTCCTTAAACACTACCAAAAGGCTCCTAAACTACAGATTTTAATTCTACAATCTATCAATTTGGAGATTATCTCCAGAGAGTGTGCAAAATTTCCCACACCTTCAGGAAAGACACTCTGAATTTGGGTCCAGGGACAGTACACAGTAAAATGAATATGTAATTGCAATTTGTACACTTGACTAAAAAGATGGACTATAATTAGGTTAAACCTAAAATTAAATTTCTGGCCTCCTAAGCACTCTAACAAAAATGAAGAGATGTGAAGAACAACACGAGTATCACAGGCACTGCCCGCGGGAGAGGAGATGAGTCAGTTAAGATGTGTGTGCTCTGAGGTTTTTGTCAATGTGATACTACTACTATCAAAATCTCTGGATCTCTTGAGGACTCTAATACTTAACTCTAATTGTCCCCAACCACAACACTCAGAAATCAACATGTCCACAGTAGGGAATGTGAGAATGGTAGCTGTGTTCAGTCCTTAAGTCGTGTCTCAGGGACTGTAGCCCTCCAGGCTTCTCTGTCCATGGGATTTTCCAGGCAAGAAGACTGAAGCTCTAGGGAATGGTAGAGGAAAGCTTTGATAGGAGGGAAGCAGCTGATCTTGGCTTAAAGAATAGTTAAGACCTGGATAAGGAGATTGGGGGTGGGCAGGAAAAGGAAAGGGAGGATAAAGTGATCCGGGCCATAAGAAAAACCTGAGTGAAAAGCAAGAGGGAACAAATACAGAGCCTGTACAGGAAACAATGAACGATTCAGTCTGGCTGAACCCTAGGCTCACTGGCTAATGAAGTTAGGTTAATTGTCCTCTGTCATGAGAGGACTTAACCAATAAGCTGAGGAATATGAGCTTCATTTTGAGTACAGAGCGAGCAACTGAAGACTGTATGGCATGACTGAGACCACGAGAGACACAGTTTGCAGAGATTTATGTGGTGCACAGGCCAAACAGATACGGGAAAGGCAGAGCTGGAAGTGGCTGTGGGAAGTTAAAAAGCTAGACTTTTCTGAATGTACCCTGCTTTGTAGATTTGACTTTGGAACCATGTAAATGTTTTATGCGATTATAAAATCAAATTCAATCAGAATGGGGGAAAAACCTCTAAATGTAAAAAGTGAAATGAAAGAAGCCCAACAGCATCAAGTTGGTAAGTTAACAGAAAATTTTGAAAAAGTAAAAGAAGAAAATAAAAACTTAAAAATTCATGTCTGACTCTTTGCGACCCCTTGGACCTGCCAGGCTCCTCTGTCCATGGGACTCTCCAGGCAAGAATACTGGAGTGGGTTGCCATTCCTTTCTCCAGGGGATCTTTCCAGCCTAGGGATGGAACTCAGGTCTCCTAAACTGCAGGCAGATTCTTTACCATCTGCGCCACCACAGAAGCCCCAAATTACTTCAAGTGATTTTAAAATATATTCTTACTGTACTTTGTACCTTAAAGACCAAAAGAACTACAAAGAAATATTAAACTGTTTTCAGTTGTCATCCTGGCACAACACAGAAGCAATGAGCATATTTAGTGCTCAGAATGGTCCCTAAATGTTATTTCTCACTAAAGGAACCAGGGCTCCTTGGAAGAACACAGATGATTCTAAGTCTGGAGAAGAAAATTTCTTGACTTTTGTGTTACACGAGAACTGCTGGGGTCCTGTGAAAATGTCTAAGGGCCATTTCAGAGAATAGTATTATTCAGGGTACTGACCACTTGGTCATTTAGCTTGAGGTATCAGTCTATTTATGAATCATATATATATTGAATATTCTTTCCATAAAACTGTCAGTAGGCAGAATAAATTATCATACCCAAAAATGCTATGAATGTTCTATTAATATATACATTTCTTACCACAGATGACCTTTAAGGAATATATATTAAGAATCTAGAAGGTGGAAGTATAATGGGGAACATGGAAGATTTTACCCCTGCCCTCACAAAGCCTACAGTCCAGTGGAACACAAAGGCAATTCAAAATACTGAGACAGTGGCCTGGTAGATGGTAGGCAGTACACAGTGCTGAGAGAACACAAAAGAAGGGCAACTGGCTTAGAGCTGGTGGGCCACCACGTTTCTCTGGAGCAATGACATCAAAGCTGAGACCCAAAGGACATTCAGGAGTTTGTATACATTTGCTTGTTTCTTGGGAATGGAAACTGGAGAGTGAGTAGTGACAGGATTAGGAAAAGGGAGGGAAATCAATGCAAAAACAGCCACAGCATGACTCCTCATGAGTGAGAGGAAAAAAAAATAGTAATTTAGAGTGGCTGGTGGATAGCAAAGCTAAGGCAAAAAGGTAAGCAGAGGCCAGGTCATAAAAAAAAAAAAAAATCTACAGATTACGCTAGGGCGGTTTTAACTTTATCCTGAGGCAGCCAGTGAAGAACTTTTGGCAGAGGGAAGCCTTAATTAAATCTGAACAGGCACAATCCCTCGAGGAGGGCATGGCAACCCACTCTAGTATCCTTGCCTGAAGAATCCCATGGACAGAGGAGCCTGGCGGGCTACAGCCCACGGGGGTCACAAAGAGTAGGACATGACTGAAGCAACATAGCATGCATACATGCACGCACATCCAGAATGGATTAGAAGGGGGCATGATAAAGGACGCAAAGAGACCCATCAGAAGTCTGCTGTCAGAACTCAGGTGCAACGCTGGGGATGGAAGCACGTTCTCAAATACTCGCTATCTGAGAGATGTGTAGCAAGCAGGGTCAGTGGCTTCTATTGGTTAGGGGCTGAGAGTGTGACGGGGGAAAGATTAGAAGCTGAAGATAATGCCTCCTCTTCCGTCATAAGCAACTGGGTACACAGGGGGTGACCCTTAATAAGAAAAGACTGGGAAAGAAGTAAGTTTGGGGAAAGGGGCGGCGAAGACGGGCTCATTTTTGACCATATTAAACACCGAGTGACTGTGAAAGATCCCAGAAGAGACAAGAAGCAAGCAACCAGCACTGTTCCTCATTCCCCACATTCAATCCATCACCAAATCCTCTGAAGTCCACTTTCAAAAACCAAGATATAGCAGAACTCTGTCCACCTCTTTTCATCTCCACTGTTAACCAGCATATTGCAAAGCATCAGTATTTTTCTTGATGGTTGCCATATATCCACTTCTATTACCTAGTCCCCATGCTGTAAGTAATCTTTCTAAAATATAAATCAGATCATATTACTCCCTATTTTAACCCTTGAAGGGCTTCCTATTGAATTTTAAAATGAAATCAAACTCCTTATCATAGCCAAAAAATTCCTCCATGACACTGACCATTTTTCTTCTTTTATCTACTGCTCTCACTCATTTGGGCAAGTTCTCTGCTTTTAGAATCTCTGCACTAGGGAACTGCCTCACTTCCCTTTACTCCCCTTTCTCCCCTCAACACAAACATCTTTGCCTTCAGATTTCATCTCAAATACCATCTCCTCAAAGAGTCCTCCTCTAGCTACTCCCTTCCACATTGCATGACTTACTGGACTACAATCTGTAACCTCGATTGTTTGCCTATTCCCTACATCATAAATTCCATGAGAAGTGAAACTTTATTTATCTTTTCCACTGCTCTACTTTGTACAGATGGAACAAAGTTGACCTTCAACATGTTTGCCGAATGAATTAACAAATGAATAAATGCACAAAATGAATGGAACTGAAGCTCAGAAGGAAAAGCTCAGCTGGAGCCCCTGATTTGGGCATCTTCCTCATGTGTATGACAAGTGATGCCAAGAAAACAAATATTGCCCACGGGAAGTATAGACAGAAAATAAAAGAGCCCTTAAAACAGAGCCCGGAGGAACATCAACACTCAAGAGACGAGCAGAAGAGGGTCTATACACACGAAGGAACAAATCGGAAGAACCAGAGATAAAGAAGGAAAACCAGGAGATACTCCCAAAGTGCTGGACGCTATAGAAGAGCACTCTTTATTGGAAAGGCAGCTTGACATTAAGGAGAAGTATGTATCACTGAAGTCAGACATATATTCCTACCACGTGCCAGGGACTATGCTAGGAGCTGGGATATAAAATCAAACAAGAAAATAGATCAAATGCTACTAATGACTATTCAAAGACTGGTACACAATACAATCTTCTCCAAGTGTGCTATGAGCAAGTCCCAATCCGAATCTTAATTATCACAACTGCTGAGAAGATTAAATGAGATCTTGTTCATAAAGTGCTGAGTATAATTTCTGAAACACAACAGGCATCTAATCAATCACAGTTACTATTATAAAACTATCTTCCCTTCACTGATCAAAAAAAAAAATTACAGCACACTATAGCAATTTATGGCAATCTTCCCTTGGGGAATAATTTGATTTAAAAATTCATTATCTATTCTGGGAATACTAAGATAAGCAAAAGGATAGGATTCTTTATAGGGAAACTACTGACGAGTACCGATTCAAGGTTTTTTCCAAGATTCCAGTTTGGTTTTAGTACAGGTACAGAGGTGACTTAAGTGACTCAGAAGTAGGTCACCCCGACTCACCTTAGTACACAGCTCTTTGAGTTCCCCACCCCTCATATACCACTCAGAGAAAGACCATAAACCTGCCTTTCCCCTCAAAACACAAGTTCCTTGGGCTTATCTTATTCCCGAATAAGACTTCCTGACTTTCCTAAAACGAGACAGATTAGAAGAAAAAGTATCACAGTTCAGTCAGATCTCATTTTTTGCACTTTTATTTTGCTAGATTATCCCTTTTAGAGTTAAGAGGCTCGCTTCTTTTAAAATAAAGAACAAAAAAGTCAGCTGAGCTGAAAGAACACAGATTCCTCAAAAACACTAAACAAGAGAAAAATGCCCGAGTATTTCTCACTTAAATTCCAACTGGGAACATGAGGCTGAAATACCGTGGACCAACAGGAACCTTTATTCTGCATGCCATGCGATCCAACCCCCAGCCGGAATGCCTCCTTCCTCAGAGCACACACTACTTCCCATTGATTCCCCCTACTTCAGTTGGTGTCCAGACCTCAGAGATCAAGGCTGCACTGGTATCTTCCAGCCAAAGGAAAATTATTTTCTTTGCTTCTCTTTTGTTCCTCTCTAACAGACTGCCGGTTCTTTTGTCCAGACCATGTGGGCAGCAGAGCTAAAGAACTTCTGCCAGTTATACACGCTTAGCAAGCAAAAAATAAACAAGACACATTCTTCTAAGCTGAAATGTTCTAAAAGCAAACTACTGCAGTTAGGTTTCTGAATATTTTCAGGTAAACAGTCTATTTACTAGAGTGTATTATGAAATGGCTGGATGGCATCACTGACTCGATGGATGCGAGTCTGAGTGACCTCCGGGAGCTGGTGATGGACAGGGAGGCCTGGCGTGCTGCGGTTCATGGGGTCGCAAAGAGTCGGACACGACTGAGCGACTGATCTGATCTGATCTGATCTGATTAATAGACTAAGGTCTGGAATAAGGAAAAAAAAATAATTCAAAATTTAAACTGAGCAAAATTTTCATTTAATATGAAGGTCAAAAGAGCATGAAACTGGAAAATAAGGGTGAGAAATCCTAATCATGATTGGATCACTATGCAGCTGTGCTTTTTGGCCTTGTTTACCCACTGATGCAATTAGGCTAAAGACACTTTCTCCCTTTCTGCCTTCGAAACAGGTTGAATTTCACAATATCTCATCTCCCTGCAGTAAAGCATAACTGCCAGAAGTGTACTACATCTCAAGGCAGTACGTTCCCTTTAAGAAAAGTTAATCAAACAGCCTAACTCCACTCTAACGGGGCTTTCTTTTGTGTGTGTATTTCCGAGAACCTAGCACCAAATGACTGTATCTTGATTTGGCAATTTGTTTGGAATGCAATGACTTATGGCAGAAGCACAATATCCCCCATCATAATACACAGAGACTACTAGCAGCAGTAAATCAACCAAGAGTGGTCATGTGCTCTCAGAAATGAACTGGGAGCACAAGTTAAACACCAAGAAGTAATTCCTAGCTTCAAATTATCTGTTCAGTTGTTATTTCTAAGACATTACTGCAAAATTGAAAGAAATCTTACATTTTACCTTTTAATTTTCTACATAAGGTAAAAGTCTAGTAAGTCTCTTAATATTTTCTTCTAATAACAACCAAAATATAAGTCAATTTTCTGGGTCCCTACAAATCTTAAGCTCTTTCTCTTTCACCAACCTACATTCTCATTGTCTGTGATCACCATTTCAGTAGAAGTTCCTTTTGTAATATGACATCAAATACTTTAAAGATGTAAAAAAGGTTCACCTGAGATACCTTTTGGGGATGGAGAAGCAGGGAAACTTCTTCTCCCTCACCCTAGCTTTACTGAGCTACAATGAACATGCTGTGACACATTTAACTTATATTTGTTGTTCAGTTGCTCAGTTGTGTCCAACTCCCTGCAATCCCATGGACTGCAGTACGCCAGGCTTCCCTGTCCTTCACTATCTCCCAGAGTTTGCTGAAATCCATGTCCATTGAGTCGGTGATGCCATCCAACTATCTTACCCTCTATCACCCCCTTCTTCTGCCCTCAATTTTACCCAGCATCAGGGTTGTTTCCAATAAGTCAGCTCTTCGCATCAGGTGGCCAAAGTACTAGAGCTTCAGCAACCGTCCTTCCAGTGAATATTCAGGGTTGATTTCCTTTAGAATTTACTGGTTTGAGCTCCTTGCTGTCCAAGGGGCTTTCAAGAGACTTCTTAATTTATATAGTGGTTGGTTCTTTAATATTATGGGAAATATCTTCAAATAGTGGTGGTTAGATAATTAAAAGTTATAAAAAGAACATATTCAAAGTATTCATGCTAAAAATTTGTCTCTCTGAATTCCTTTCAGATCTTAGTGGATCACGTGGTCTGAAGAACAGGAAATATTATGAAGTCATTTCTTTCCAAGTAAAATGGCAGTCACACCAACAATCAACATCTTAAACCAGAAGAGAATAACGTGCAGTGAGGCATGACTTTTTCTGTATATACACAATCAGAAGGTTTGGTCATTAAATAGTTTCAGTAGACCTAAGGGTTGTCTACTTCTGACTCCACTGAGGACAGTCTCAGGTCAATTACTTCACCTTCCTAGGCAGCAGTAAGAGGAAGCGAAGACTACTCTGTCACTTTCATCCCTTGCCTGTCAAGCCAGAATAATTTATTCAGTGACATTTCTGAATATGTCACAAAAAAACACTTTGGTTTGATTTTACTGCCTCTTCCAATTGCATCCCATTTCAAGCCCTTTCCCCCACCACCCACCTCCACCCCCGCCAGGCTTCCTAAAGAAGCTGTCCACACTTACTAATGCCCTTTCTCTATCCCATATTTCACTTATCGGTCTGTTAACTAGCTTCCCACCTAGTCAACTGAAATTATATTCCTCAATAAGATTTTTCTGTTTTGCTCACACAATGAGAAAAGAAGTCAATGGAAGGGGTCAGCAGATAATTTAGGTTCAAGACATCCACTTGACATATACAAGCTGTGTATACTTAAACATTTCATTTCACATCACTGAGCACTTTCCTCCTCTGTAAACTGAATGGATTAGATGACAATCTCTAGGGTCTCTTCCTCTACTAAACCTACAGTTTCACAACTAAATCCAATCAGCCTTCATCCTTTTCTCTTGGCTGTATGACACTAATCACCACCTTCACTCCTCTATTATTTGCTCAAAGCTCTTCCACTCATGACTTCAGGTATTATCTCTACACTAATATCACCACCAAATTCTCTAACCCCCAATTCTCTATTTCCAAATACAAAGTCTCTCCACTTGGCCATTACATCTTCATCAAAGACATAATACACCCAAACTTGTACTTACACCCAAACCAACAAACCACCCTTCAGCTTGCTCCAAATATCCTGTTTCCTTAATAATTCCTAATTACCCAAAGTCTTGGATGCTATGCGAGTCTGAGTCTTCCTCCTTCCATCTCCTTTTCATTTGATCCTGCTGGTCCTTCTTTCTGGACAGCAGATGCTCCCCCTTTTGAAACATCGTCACTCATGGCAGGATTGCTCTAAACGCCACTGCTTGTTTTCCCAGGCCTAGTTTGCTCACTTTCCCAGCTAATATTTTCTTGCATTTTCCAATATGGCAGCCACTAACTGCAGGCGGCTTTTAAATTAAGTTTAAAACTCAGTTTCTCGTTCACACCAGTTGCAGTTCAAGGCTCAATAGCCACATATGGTAGGTGACTATTACACTGGACAGCACAGATACATTTCCATCCTCACAGAAAGTTCTATTGGAAGGAACCATAATCTTAGACAAAACTTCTTAGCACACTATTTACATCATGGGTTTTCTTAGTAAATATTTAGTAAGAATATGGGCTGGATTGCTAACACTTAATCAAACCAGTCTGAAATCTTTATCTGGACATCGAAACGTTCCAGGCTTGGCTTCATCAAACTGCTTTGTACATTTTCCTTGCCAACACATACTCTGTTCGCCAATTTGCTCTCAGCGATCACGTAGTGGACAAAGCTCATTACCACATTCATTCATTCTTTCATTCAATAAATAAACCACGTATGAGACACAGATTTCAGGAATACTGCAGAAAAGGGAACAGACAATAATCTTCTGACCGACTCTGCTTCCTCTCCGCTCACTGGCTTCCTACCCATCTATCCTTCAAAGCCCATCTTCTTCAAGCTCTCCTAGCTTATCTTCCCCTCTCAAAGTTCTCAGGGCACTAGTACACAGCCCACATTTGGACACAATTAAGTAAAACTTAGTTTTATATTCTTTCATGCTTTATCATCCCACCTAGAATTCAATCTACTTAAGGAATTTGGCATTTACTACCAAGAGAGTAGATATTTCTGTGTCAATATGAATTTAACTTGGAGAAGGAAATGGCAACCCACTCCAGTGTTCTTGCCTGGAGAATCCTAGGGACAGGGGAGCCTGGTGGGCTGCTGTCTACAGGGTCGCACAGAGTCGGACACGAAGTGACTTAGCAGCAGCAGCAGCATGAATTTAACTAAAAGCAAAGAGTTATAAGAGACACTGAAATCTTATTTTATATATCTACTAAGTAGGACAATAACATTTGTTCTATCTAAATCATAGAATCAAACTAAATAAGAGTGAATAACTTTGATTTTTCTTGTTGGCAAGAAGAAATCTCTAGGGATTCATTATTTATAAAAAAGCTGAAAAATAAAGAGTAGGCAAAAGGTTACTGTGCTGTTGTTACATTCAAGGGAAATGATGAAACCACTTTTAAAAAGTTACACACTAAGATTTCTGCTCAATAATAAAATACAATGTTCCATGGAATATTACATTCTTAATTCAGGATGGCTCTTTTCTTTCCTCCCATTTTTTTCAAAGAAACAATTCATTCACATTTTCAATAAACAGGAACTAGGCATCTACTATACCCTAGATGCTGAAGATACGTTAATAAAATAGACAAACACTCTCCAAGGAACTACATTCTTGAGATGGGGGCAGGAAGGGAAAAAGAGAACAGATAAATTAGTAAATTATATAGTATATTAGTTACTGTACACTAAAAGGTAATAAATGGTAGGAATAAAAAATAAAACAAGGAGATATCCTAATTTATATTTTAGAGTGCTCAGGGAAGGTCTCACTAAGAATATCTGACAAGACAAAACCTAAGGTAGAATCTGAAAGCAATGACCACATGAATGATGTGGCTCCCTGGAGAAAAAAGAACCCGGAGACAGCAGAGTACAATGCAAAGGTACTAAGGGAGCAGAGTGCTTGGTACGTTCCAGGAATAGCTAGAGGGGTAGTGTCGAGGAAATCAAACTGAATATTCATTGGAGAGACTGATGCTGAAGCTGAAGCTCCAATACTCTGGCCACCTGATGTGAAGAGCTGACTTGTTGGAAAAGACCCTGATGCTGGGAAAGACTGAGGCAGGAGAAGGGGACGACAGAGGATGAGATGGTTGGATGGCATCAGCGACTCAGGGACATGAGTCTGGGTAGGCTCCGGGAGTTGGTGATGGACAGGGAAGCCTGGCGTGCTGCAATCCATGGGGTAGCAAAGAGTTGGACACGACTGAGCAACTGAACTTACCTTAGTGTGGTCAGAGAGTTAATGAAGAAACAGATTGTGTAGGGCTCTAAAGACCACGTACAAGTGAGTGACAAAGGAAAACACTGGAGAGTTTTGATCATATGAATAATATCATCTGGCTTAAGTTTTATTAGGATTATTCTGTCTTTTGTGATAAGAAAATTCTAGTGGGGCAAAAGTAGATGCTAAAAGACTCGCGAGGAGGTTAATGCAGTAATTCAGATGAAAGAGGGTGTCAGCAGAGAACAGATACTGGCAAATTCTAGATACATTTAAAAGTGAAGTCATGAGGATTTGCTGATAAACTGGGTGTGAGAAAGAGGCACCAAAGGTGACACAAAGATTTTGGACCTGAAGGGTGGAGGTAGTGTTAACTGTGAAGGTCAAGTGCAAGGGAACCAGGGAGGGGAAAGGATACCAGAAGCTTAGTTTTGGACACATTATGTCTCAAATGTCTGTTAGACATCCCAATGGAGATGTCAAACAGGCAGCTGAATATATGGGTCTGGAATTCAAGGGAAAGATCAGGACTGAAATTATACACTTGGGAAGTGTCAACATATAATAGTACTTAACACTGTAAGACTGGATGAAATCACCAAGAAAGCAGTAAACTGGACTGAGCCTAGGCTATGGCTACATAATTCAAAGATCAGGAAAGGAGACTGACTGGTGAGGGCCAGTAAGGTGGAACAAAAACCAAGAGCACGATACCCTGACAGCCAAGTGAGCCAAGTGTTCTCTGAGGACAGAGCGACCAGCATGCCACGTGTTCCCATCAGGAGAACTGAGAACCGAGGACTGGATTTAGCAACACAGAGGTCACACTGGAGGTCCTGGCAAAGCATAAGCAGGAAAGAGACACAAGTGAAATGAACAGCCCTGCCGGAGTCAAGGTCTCTGTGTCTCCACAGCTCTAGGACTAGAGCGGTGCTGACAGACACGGCAGGCTCCCTCCCTGCTGACTCCTCCTCTGACTCTCATGGGAACTATTTTTACTTGAGTAGGACTTGGGAAAAAAAGGTAGAAGGGCATCTATTAGGAATGTTTACCATCCTTCCTATGACTTTTCAGGCCAGTTGCTCAATACAATTTGATTATCATGAGCTGTGATATGTTATTTCCTTTTTTTGTTTGTTGTATTTGAGAATAGGAAATATGGAAGGTAGTAGTAGATAGTGCTTCCACTTATCACCTAAAGCTTGAGTACGCCTGACAACTTCAATGGCCGAAAATGAAAACTTGCTTAAAAACTCAGATAATTTAGATGCCAGAATGGGGAATTCCATTTAGTTTGTCCTTTAAGATAAGCTATTTTATACTAGCCATTTGCCCTTTGTCTTAAATTAAAAAATAGGCAAGGTGACTCTGGAAGCCACCAGTATATTCAAACACAAGTGTGTTTTTGTGGTTAATACAACAGCGGAGGTAGGTTTAGCAAACCAAGAGACAGCTCAAGAATGAAGTATGAGGGCTTTTTCTCAGTTTAGCCCAACAGAGAGATGTCAGCTCTTAAAAGTCTCCATATTATAATATCTAAATACCTAAATGTATTTGTTCATTGAATAATAGAGAAAGGAAGTTTCATTAGGATTCTAGTTTCTAAGTAGTGATGTTTTTATGCAGGAGTCTAAATGACAAAGTCTACAGAGGAACAACTTCTTGTATCTCCCAAGTCCAGGAAAAAGGCAGACCTAACACAGACAACTTCCCAAGAGTCAGTACAGCTCTAGCATTTCTTTTGTGATCACTTTTTCAAAGGATATAGCACTTATGAAAGATGGCTATCACCACTTGACACCAAGCTTTATGTATAAGGTGAAGAGGAAGTCCTCTATATTCCAACAGGCAACCAGAGAAAAGAAGACTGAAAGGCATGTCTCCCTGTATACAGACAGGAAAAAAATAGATCAACATAAAGTTTACATGATGGGTGCAGGGCAGACTAAGAAAATACAGATGACAATAAATAAACCACAAAACCAGAGGGGAAAAAAGAAAAGAAACTCAAAGGGAAATAAGGAGAGCTGAGGAACAAGTGTGTAGGGGTGGGGAGGGTGAGTAATTTTGCTGTTTTAAAGAAAATAGCTAAAGCCTTGCTGAAGAGGTGACCTCTGAGCTGAGACTTCAATGATGTACAAGAGCAATCCAAGCACATGTCTGGAGAAATAGGATTACAGAGGGAAGGAAGAACAAATGCAAAGGACCCAAGGCTGTGTGTGCATTTGAGAAAACAGCAAGGAAAGGGGTACAGTGCAAGGGGTCTGAGTAAAGGAAAAGAGCAGCAGGATGTGAGGTTACTGTTCACCTTCAAACACAATCTCCATTTACTAAGTTTCAAGGTCTCTTCGAGTCAGAACACACACAGAATTTCTACTCTTTGCCCTATAATTTCTTGAAGTCCCAAGGGTTGGGTATTATCTCATTACAGGGATCAATAACATCATTTTGTAAGATTCGAAACTAAAATAATCACTTACCACTGGACACTGAATAGCTTGGGTTACATTCTCAATTTTCTCCAAAGAGAAAGTGTTCACTGAAACCAACCTTTATGGCTAGTCTCCTAAATCTCAACACACACACACACGCACACACACACACGAACCACTCTGCAACTCAGAGAGAATGGGCAATTATACTCAGGTGTTGTGTGCATCATTTCGATATACATTTCACCAAGTGACCAGAAGACAGGGAAAGAATGTTAGAGAAGTATGTTAAGACTTGGCAGTTAAAATTCCATACATAATACTAAGTGGAAATATTAAATAACCCACATACATTATCTGGAAGACTGTTCCCTGTATTTACCACTATAGAAGTTAAGGAATTTAGGATGACAACAACGTTCATTCGTTGGCTGGCTGTCAAGTCACTCTTTGCAACCCCATGAACTGTAGCCCACCGGGCTCCTCTGGCCACAGGATTTTCCAGGCAAGAATATTGGAGTGGGCTACCATTCCCTTCTCCATGGGATCTTCCCAACCCAGGGATTGAACGCAGGTCTCCCACACTGCAGGCAGATGCTTTACCAGCTGAGCCACAAGGGAAGCCCACACTGTTCATTACTTTCGTTAAATTTCCCCACAGAAAATATAAACTAACTCTCGGGTTAGATTTTTAAAGGATGTTCATATTAGAACTTCCCCAAACAAACAGGTATTGAATATGACATAGCTCTCCCTCTTAAAACCATACCTGGTAATCTTGCCTCCTTCCTGGAATATTTTCCTTCTGTCCTTCCTTCACTGACATCAATGATACGCAAAGGAAGGGATTCTCCTGGAGCATGCATCAGAACGGTGAGGTACTTATCAGGTCACCCCCCAAAGTGCTACTGCTACCTTAAGCCTAAGCCACATTCTTACAGTATTAGTATTAATATGTTGGGGCTAAAGGGGAAGGGACAGCTGAGAACCACTAATCCAAATCCTTTGAACGTGAAAGTTACTGCTCAGTTGTGCCTGACTCCTGACAACCTCATGGACTGCAGTCTGCCAGGCTCCTCTGTCCATGGGATTTCCCAGGCAAGAATACTGGAGAGGGTAGCCATTCCTTTCTCCAGGGGATCTTCTCAACCCAGGGATCAAATCTGGGTCTCCCACATTGCAGGCAGATTCTTTACTGTGTGAGCTACCAGGGAAGCCCTTAAATCCTTTAGGTCCAGCTAAAATCTCACTTCCTCTATGGGGCTTCTCAAGCCTACCTCAGATTCAAAAGAATAGTCTGTAAAAATAAAAAGCTTATTTTAGCTTTTTACCTTTTTTACACCCGCCACCCTGGTTATGATGAACTTTTCCTTAAGAGGAGTCCAAGAAAAAGGACTTGAATTCCAACACACTGTCATAAGAAGATAAATCTGTTGCGTATAAGGTAAATTTCCATTATAAGAAATGTCTGTTTTCACAGAGAAATTTTAAATTTTCTCCTGACAAGGAAGAGGTAGAGGAAATGTTTATCATCTCAGTGCTCAGACTCTAACAAATGTAATTCTCTTGCTATTTTCAAATCTGAATTATTCGGACTCGGCTAGCATCTAAACTTTAAGTCTATCCATTAAAATCATAAACTTATTTTTATTTACTTTAGCTAAGAATAACTGTATAAAATTAGATCTCTCCTGGTATACAACTAGATTTTTTTTCTGGCATTTGCGATCTAAAGTCATTTTTCTTGGGACTATAATGTAGCTCACAAACAGATCACAGAATTTTACATCTCTCAGGGATCCCAGATAACACTTTTCAGATGAGGAAAAAGCTTCAGAGAGGTCAAATTACTTGTCTAAATTACTTGTCAAATTACTTGTCTAAAGCCACAGTTCACTTAACTTCAGCGAGATATACTTTTGGGATAAATTTTATTAAATGAAAATGAAAGCTATGAAATGTTTATTATATGTGTTACCTTTGGATTTTAGACACTGCTGGCTTTAACATGGATTCTTCTCAAACACTAAACTTCTAATACACCCAAAGTAATCTACTTCTTACAAAACACTAGCTGGTAACAGACTGAAATTTAATAGCAATTTCCTGTGCTACTATAAAGTAAGTTCAATTTGCACTCTTCTTATTCAACATGTTTGCTGTAGGACTGTTACAGGTCCAAGTATACAGCAGAGGTTAGCCTTGCTAACCCCACGGTGACCAAAAGGGCAAATTCTTTTAATTTTCTCATGTAAGCCAAATCAAGAGTATTTTAGTAACTATTACATACAACTTCTATATACAGATATAACAAGTAAAATGTCTTCTTGCCTTTATATACCATTCCCCAAATGGTATATAAATAGTATGGTTTTTAGAATAGTATAGTCAACGTACTCCAAACAGGTTCATCTAAAAAAATTTTAAAGGGCTAGTAACCCTGTACTACAAACTTCTGTGTTACATGTAAAAGCTATCTTCAATCTGAGAATAACATGGATGGTTGGGATAAAGTTCCAAGCCCAGAAGAATATCACCTTTCAACCATTAAACTTTAAGTAAGCTATTGGCAATGGTTTTCACTGAAGAATAATGAAATTCAATTCTACATTTTGATCTTTAAATACATTTAACTCAGACTATTATTTAAGAAAGTGCATGCTATGCTATGCTATGCTAAGTCACTTCAGTCATGTCCGACTCTGTGTGACCCCAAAGACGGCAGCCAGCAGGCTTCCCTGTCCCTGGGATTCTCCAGGCAAGAACACTGGAGTGGGTTGCCATTTCCTTCTCCAATGCATGAAAGAGAAAAGTGAAAGCAAAGTCGCTCAGTCGTGTCCGACTTTTAGCGACCCCATGGACTGCAGCCTACCAGGCTCCTCCGTCCATGGGATTTTCCAGGCAAGAGTACTGGAGTGGGGTGCCATCACCTTCTCCGAAGAAAGTGCATATACATGTAAATAATTTTTAAAAACCAAGTCTCCTTCCCACCCCTAACCCAAGTTTCCCAGGTCCTCTTCTCAGAGGCAATCACTGTTACCTATCCAAAGATAGAGGGGTCTATGTGTACCAAAAAAAGGAGTGCATGTATGTGTGCCCATTTGAAAATATAGTTTTAAAGAACCATCACTTCTTTTCAAATATACTTACAGAATGACAGAATAATGAAAACACCATTATCTTTAATATAGTGCTTCACAGTTTCAAAGTGCTTTCAAGGATATCAGCGTATTGATTTTCAAAACTAACAGTTCTTGGTAAACAAGTTCAAACTTCAAAGAATCTAATCGAGTCATTTAATATGGCCATCTCACTTAGGAAAATGATATTCAAGGCGACACCAAATGAAAGTTGTGTACTTAAAAAACAAAAAAGCAACACACTCCCAAGGAGATTTTACTATCTGCTCTTGATAACATATTCCAGTCTCTCAGATCTACAGCCAATAACTTGTTATTTTAAAAATTTACACTGGCATCAACATCATGAAAACATTTCAGAATGTATAATACACATATTTTTAAATTAGTTTCTCTACTTCAGCCTATTATTGCCGATATATCTGAACACGAAAGCCATGCTCTATTTCTTACCTATTCCCACCACATCCACAATATATGGAACTGATTTTACTAGGGTCTCATTTCATGTATCAGTAGAGCAGTATCCATCAGTCTTCTTACTTTGCTTACACAATGTATCAATGATCTTACAATGCTGATGACACTACTACCTCATTAAAGCCTCCAAAATACAAACATAAACCATTATATTTCCAAGTATGAAACCAGTTGATGTCTGAAGTAACTTAGAGAAAATTGAATTTTAAAAGCATGAAAAAGAGAGGTATACATTTCCATTACTTAAAAGCATCCATCTGGTACTGACTCCCACGTCTATACATAAAATACTACTTTGCTGTACTGATATAGTATTTATCATTCAATTCAGTTCAGTTCAGTTGCTAAGTCGTGTCCGACCCTTTACTACCCCATGGAGTGCATCATGCCAGGCCTCCCTGTCCATCACCAACTCCTGGAGTTTACCCAAACTCATGTCCATTGAGTCGGTGATGCCATCCAACCATCTCATCCTCTGTCATCCCCTTCTCTTCCCACCATCAATCTTTAGAAGGGTTTAAAATATTTTCTAATTGTGGTAAAAATACATAAAATTTACCACTGTAGCCATCAAAATACTTTTATAAGATCTTAATTTATTTAAAATGGAAATGAGAATCCTTATTTCTTATCATTCATATAATGATTAAATCAATCATGTGCATTATCAGAAGTCATAAACCCAGAAAGCAGGCAGAAATTCAAAGGAAACTACATTTGAGAATATAATGGTTTTTTATTAAGAATTCAGATTATGATCAACACTTCTCTAAATGTTAAATTTCTTAAGCTGGTACCAAACTGACAACAAATAACAGGGCAGTCTCAAATGTAGGAAGGGCAAGGATAAAATTCTTAGACAAAAATACTTTCAAGTGCTCTACAAGTCTGAATTAAATAACTTCAATAAATGAGTCAACAGATGAACTAGGGGGAAAAAAAGTCCCACATCTCTTATTTCTCAGCCATTAATCTCTTCACAGGGCAACCCAGAATTTACTGGTATGATGTTTATATTCTATGTTTTTTACCATATGAAAAATTTTAATATAGCAAAGAAAGATCTCCAACTGAATAGGAAAGAAATGTGGTAAGAATGAAAGAGAATCAAATCATCTTTGATGTACTATTATTTTAGTTATCTTTTATATAGAAAGTACATTCTGTGTGGCTTTACTTGTCCTAAAGGAAGTAAGCCTCCTGTGTAAATGTGAAAATAAACATAAACCCCAAACAAAGTTCAAGCTATTATTTGAGAACAAACATTATCCTGCATTTTAGAAAGGTCAGAATATATTTGTTCACATTTTCTAACATATACATAAACAAAGAGTGGAAGGCTAAACAAGAAACTGGTTACCTATGGAGGCAGGGATTTGAAAGAGTTGAAAAGACGTAGAAGCAAGAGTTCACAATTATATAATTTTTATTTATGAATCACAGAAATGATTATCATTAAAAAATAAAAGTATATTTTTCTTACCAAAACAATCATAAAGCTATTTTCTCAAAGCCTCCTCAGCATTTATCATACTTTCTAAATCTTGCTGAAACAATCTTAAAGCTATTTTCTTAAAGCCTCATACCTTCTAAAAACCTAAAGTTTCTGAAATAGAAAGAAAAGACTGATTTTCTATTACCCATGTAACGTGGGGTGGGGCGGGGGGACGACAACATAGCTAGAATAAGTTAAAATAAGACTTTCTGAATGTTTATTTCATTGTATTAACATTATTAAACATTATTACAGAAACTCAATAGTAAATTCTTCTCCTTAATAGACATTTTAAACAAGGCAATATAGTTCATAATGTTTCATTTTAAGTACATGCAGTTAAGCCTCAATTACATTTAATATGGCTTTATTAAATCAACTATTTTACTCAAATCAATATGTTTCTCTGGGCAAATAATGTAACTTTGTAGAAGACGCTTACCAAGTTTGGCTGATAAACTCAAACCCTTTCAAACATTCCAAAGAAATTAAGCTATTTACTATACTGTTTTCTATACGCATGGAGCGATATCATAGACCATGACAGGAGACCAATCAATACGCCAGAAATTGAGGGAGGCAGGTAGTGCAGGGACACAGAATGGGCTCTGAGTTAGACCTAAGTTGAATCCGACACTCAATCTCTGGCTGATCCTGGGAAAATGAATTTCTCTGAACCTGTTTCTTAAATAGCAAAATGAAGTTGGTATCATCTAAGCTGAAGTATCATTAAGATAATTAAATGTCATGTCCAATTAGCAAGTTTCAGACTATTTCAGCTGCCTCATGAAGAGGACTTCGGGGAGGAAAAAAAAAGCTTTCCTTATTATTTTTGAAGTCACATGTGATAAAAAAAACTTTAAAGGAAGAAAATAATCTAAAATGGCAAGGGAAAGGAACTAGAAGGCAAAGAAAAATAACTTGTCTGAGGCAGGTAACTGGGATCTGGTCAAAGAAGACAACTGAGCATGTCTCTTTTTAATGAACATTTTTACTTCATCTATATAATTTGTTCCCTCCTTTTTTACTTAGTTCAGATGTCAATATCCATTAGCCTGGAGGAATCATGTTAATATTGTAGGGCAAACATCCAGTGTAAGTAAACATGACTACCAAAGGTAAAAAGTATCTAAATTAGATACTGGGTTTGAAATCACTGCAAACATGTATAAATATTTTCTTTCAACAAATTCCCAACAAAATTTAAAGACGATCATCTAAGTATTTCTTTGTCAAGATAGGAAATTGCTTTTGTAAATGAGATCATTCTAAGACAAATCTATATTTGTGGAAGATTATTCCTTATTGGAAAAAACACTTGTTCCTAAAGTTGGAACCATATGAAACTACCATTGTTCAACTGTTTTTGACCTGCAAATAGCCAATTTCACTTTGAATGTTCAGTGTGTGCTAGAAATACCATGCACCAGGGTACAACAGGGCCTCTGTTTTCAGGTAATGTGGGTTTAGCCAAAAAGACAGAATGTATTCTGTATTCAGTGTATTCACTGTAGTTTTAGAAAAAAAGTTTTTTTGACATAGGCTTTCAGTTTCTACTCCATATTTCAGGGCCATACAGACTGAAACAATTAAGAATATTATTTTTTCAATTCATTACCGCATTTTGTCATTTCATTACTATGTTAAGGACTCTTGACAGAAAACAAAACTCCTTAGATTTGGTCCTCACCATCCAGTTTAGGACCCAGAAACCATGTTAAAATGGAAAGGGATGTTAGAAAAAAGAACTGAAAGAGGTTACCTCTTGTATAATTTGTATATATTTTCTAGTATATAATTTGTACCTTTTATTTTTTCGTGTTATAGAGAAGATGTGCTCCTAGCTTCCCTAAGAACATTTTTCCCCCTGTAATTCATGGTCAAGAGTATAGTACAGAGTGAAATGAATATTAAAGGTTCACAAAATAATTGGGAGAGAAACACTGATAGCAAAATACCTAGAGAGCAGTTATTTCCTAATTAGAAACTTATCACCTAGTTCTCAATTGTTTCAAAAGTTCTTATGCAGAAATGTCAGTGCTCTGACAATCTACACATCTTCCGCTTTTTAGTTGTACTATGTATCTGAAAACAGTGGTTCTGGAAGTTGACATGAAGAAGAAACAAAAATGACTCTTTTTATTGTTAGGGAGAAATGTTGAGGCTTCCCAGTTTCCTCACTCCCATCACACATACACCTGGAATGAGGACATGGGAAGCAAGGAAAATTTATTCTAAAATAATACTCCGAAAAAGTCCTTGTTCAGCTGGGAGATCCAAGAAAAGAGATGACTTTTGACAAAGGGATGGCGGCAAGAGCCTTGCTCATTTCTTCTTGAATGCACACATCTTACACTGAGGTCACCTGTGAGGAACTAAAGGTTTCCTCTTAAGATAATAATGGATTTAACAAGTCTGACTAACCACTAACGAAGTGTAGAATACCTGCTGATTTACTATTTGCTTTAGCTTTTGTCTGGACAGAGGAGCTATAGTGCACAGGGTTGCACAAAGCCAGACATGACTGAAGTGACTTAGCACGCATGCATGAAGAGGATGGACTCTGCCACAAATCCAGCCACCCAACTGCTACATTTTTCAAAAAGAGCTTTTCAAACAGAATGGTTTTTGAAATAAGCTCAACTCTTAGCACACCTCTCTCCTCACTAGTTTTTGCACTGACTTAAGAGAGCTCCATAAACGGGTGAGCAGAGGGCTGGCCACTGCCAAGTGTGATCCATAAAACCAGCAGCCCCTCTTCTCAGAGAGCTTTGCTTTTTTTTTTTTTTTAATTTTCAATTTGATTTTCTCGGATTAAAATAAGTTTTCCCCCAAAGCTCCACACATGAAACGTGTTTTGCCAACACAACTCTGTAAAAATTGATTCCTGAGCCTTCCAGTGACTGTCACCTGCTCCTTAAATGAAGGAGTATGTGAGTTTCTTAATACCACCACTCACGGTAACATCGTCATGGTGGTCACACTTACCGAACTATTTTCTGAGAGCTTTCCCCAGTTTAACAATAATTTTTGTATGAAAGCACTGATTCCACAGACCAATAAGGTTTTCTAATTTTGGTCAAGAGCGGCTACATGAATTGCTAATTAAACATGGGCACTTTTCACCCACTATTCTCTCTTTCCCCGCACACACTCTAGAAACCCTAAGTGAGAAGCGGACTACAACTTCCTCCAGATTCACAGATAACAGCTCCCCTTTCGAAGGAACAAAATCGGGGGTTCCCAGTGCAGTCAGTCTTTAACCTTTGTGTCTGTCTGAGGAAAGAACAAAAGGCAGCGCTTCCTCCCTCAGCCTCTCCTCAGCTCGGAGGAGGCAGGCTTGACAGAAGAACCGTGCTGGAGGACAAGGAGACCACGCCGGAGCGGGCGCGAGCTCCCCTCCACACGCACACCAGTTACCCGAGCTACCCACCTTGGATAGCTGCCTCCTGAGGCTGAAGCGCTGAACCATGGTCACCCTGAGGACTCTTCACACAAAGCGATCCACCAAGGGAAGGGCTTTTTCCGAGGCCGCTTCTTGCAAAAGTTGGTGGCGAAACATCTTGCAGGCTAGCACGGGAGCCAGAGGAACGCGCCCGGGAGACTCAGCAAACTTGGAAGCCCTTCATTGTTCTAGGGGAGACAGGGCAGAGCCCACGTCGGAGGGGGGAGGGCGGGATCCCGGCTCTGCGAGCGCGAGCACTTCCTGTGAGTCAGCCGAGAGGGGTCCGGGCAGAAGGACCACCCCCTTCCCTTCCCATCAGATCAGCCGGCCAGGGGAGCCGCCCGCCGCGGTGCCACCTGAAAGCCTGAGAGCCGGGGACAACCTGGCTCTCAAGCGGGAGGGGGAGCAGCGCGCTGGGGTCGGCAGGCACCGCTCAGCCTGCAGGAGCTGGGTCGCCGCGCCGGCTCCTCCCCCGGGGCCTCCCAGGGGCGGGGGTCCGCGGCCCCGACAGCACCCCCTGCTCAGGCTCCACCGCAGGTCCAGGTCGGCTGCAGGGCGAAACCCTGGGAGACAAGCCCCGCTGGAGGAGAGGAGGAGTCTGCTCCCCAGAGGCTCGGCTCGGCAGGCAGCCGTCCGGCTTTGTCTAAGCGATGGGCCAAGCCTTTCCTCTTAC
Organism: Tragelaphus eurycerus; assembly: GCA_935064755.1. Classification (NCBI taxonomy): domain Eukaryota; kingdom Metazoa; phylum Chordata; class Mammalia; order Artiodactyla; family Bovidae; genus Tragelaphus; species Tragelaphus eurycerus. The sequence continues at coordinate 74,288,188 of CAKXYN010000001.1, read as the reverse complement.
TCACGGGGAGGGGCCCGGGGCAGGAATGTCAGGTGCGGGGCGACTTCAGCTTCGTCACAAGTTAAAACAATCTAAGCCGGTCTTCTGGGATGCTCGCCCTCTCTCATTAGAACAAGGTAGTAACTTTAATAACACGTCTACATACACAAAAGGAACAGCTAGGGCTGAATTAATGAAGGTAGAAAGGTATGAAAAAATTGCAATGGTGAGGGCAGAGCCAAAGATTAAAAAATCCACGTGTGTTTTGCTGTCATTTACTGGTCTCTTCCTAGCTATTGGATGCTGCTTCCAGACGGCCGATGGAAGGATACAGCGTCGTTTTAATGAAACTTTCCACACCATATGCTCCTCTGCAAATTTTTCATGACTTCTGAATGAATTTAACAACTGACCAAGGCAGAATTTGGGGGCATACATTCATTTTTCCCTGAGCCTGTGACTCTCAATTCCCTGTCACACATGACCACCTGTCAGGCTACAGAAAGCCTTTGTGTAATGAACCTACTATGTGCGGTTGTCGTTTTGAGCATGTCACATCTATCATCCCATTGACTTCTCAAACAACTCTGTGAAATAGGTACTAAAATCCAACTATAAGTAAAGCAGGGATATTCTCTCTAAAAATCTCAATATTATTATGAGTAAACCATATAGTATTTCTAAATTTCTTTTCTTCAAATGAGCAAAATGAAAAACGAGTTTTAAAAGATCTTCATGCAATGGATATTCTCAACTGTGCCCATATCACACACCAATGTTTCTACTTATCAGCAAATATGATGAACAGTTTTTAAAAGTTCATCTAAAATATGACACATTTCAGAGTACCTTAGGAAGAGTAGAAAAGACATACCAAATCAAAAAATTATCAGGCTGCCAAGGCTCCAACAATTTCTCTAACCAAATGCATACATAAAAAGTTTATTCTACAAACTCTGAATAGAAAAGGATTGCACATATTTAACTGAACTTTTTTTGTGAAACTCCAAGGCTTAAAAAAAACTATTAGATCAACAGCTCTGATTGAAAGTGAAGCCTTCTTCGTATCTAGGTTCAGAGTATGCAATGCAACCTAATATTTAAACTAACTGATTGAAATTTAATTCCAAGTGGAAAGCAGGCTGACAAAGAACTTGAGTTCTGTGTGTTTTGATTTTAAAAGGTAAGAGTACCATTACCTCCACTTTTCTCCTACAAAGAGAGAAACCAAGTACTCAGCAAACTTCTCCAGGGAAAGCGGAATTAATCCCAAATAGGGATTGAACCCACACTCCTGGCAGTGAAAGCACGGACTTCTAACCACTGGACTGCCAGGGAATTCCCAAGATACAGTATCTTTAAACATGAAGTGTTTCTGATAAAAGCAACTAGAATCCCAGATCACTGCTGCAAGAGTCTTGCTAACCCCACCTCCACAAAAAATAAAAAGAATTAGAAAAAAATGTCAAAAGTCTACAAACTTAAGTACACATTAAATATCAATCATAACTGAACAAGGTTATACATCCTCAAAGTGCCAGACACACATGTGCTAAGTCGTTCCAGCTGTGTCCAACTCTTTGCAACCCTATGGACCATAGCCTGCCAGGCTTCTCTGTCCATGGGATTCTCCAGGCAAGAATACTGGAGTGGACTGCTGTGCCCTCCTCCAGGGGATCTTCCTGACCCAGGGATTGAACCTGCGTCTCTTATGTCTCCTGCATTGGCAGGCTGGTTCCTTACCACTAGGGCCACCTGGGAAGCCCATAAGACTTAAAAAGGATGATGTCTCCATTCTAGGAGGAACTCTTACTTATTTTTTACCTATTAAAGATAAATTTCTAATTGTTTAAAATGCAATAAAGCCTGTTAAATACAATTTGAATGCATGACTGCAATTCATTCCTTGATAAAATGATAAAAAAAACAAACCTGAAAAGATCCTCAATAAATTGAGCTGTTAGGGGAAAGATTAGAATCTCTAAATCTGATGTATTTTGAGGCGTCTCACAGCTTTGTGGATGAAAGTAGTAGACCAAGATCAAAAGCATTAGAACTGGGACTAGAACCCAAAATACCCAGATTCCACAAAACCACTCTTCCCATTACATCATAATTCCTCCTGTTTTTAGCAATTTAGAATGCACTTTACAAAGAACACCACAGAAGATACGTAGTAAACTTCTGTTGCAAACTGTATAATTATTCCATTTTAAAATTTGAACCTTTATACTTTACCATGAGGGAGTCTCCCTACAGCCTGGCGCACCTAAAGTAATATGCTTATGGTTCCTCCCCTTATCTTGCTGGCGTCCAGTCCTGTAACAGAGTTCTATTAAATAAATCTTATTATTCAAACATTATTGTAGGTTTTAACCAGCTTCCTGTGATAACCCAGTAGAAGTAATTGCACAGTGCCAGCTACCAGTCAATCCATAAAACTGTAAGACAGGCTTTCATTATGGAGTACCATGTCATTGCAGAAAGCCCCTCTCATTCAGGCCAAACAAGCATTAATGACACCAGACACTCAGTACAGAAGGAAACATTCCCTTTACTCAAGGAGGTTCACAATCCAGTGAGGAAACACAGAAAACTTAAAACAACTGTCATTAATGCGGCAGGTGCTACAATATAGGGACAGCGGTGGCACAAAGAAGGCAGAGATCAACTTTCCAGGGGACAGAAAAACTCACAAAGTAGTAGTCCTTCAGGGTGGGTAGAAATTCTGCAAGTGGACAAGAAAGAAGGGCATTCCAGGCAGTAGAAAAAACACAAGTTAAAAACAAAGAGGGGTAAATCAAGCAGTAAGTAAAATTCAGTTTTTCCCAACTAACAACGCACTGTGTTGTAAGTCATAATATTTTCCATAGTATTTTTTCTTTGTGGAATGGAATGGGAATTATAACAAAATTCATGTATTCTTTCTTTCTAAATTGCACATTTGTTAACTATTTTGCTACAAACTGTCCAAATGGGAATAGCCCATCATTAACAAATAATCATCTCACAGGTTCTCTCTTTACACAAGTTATGACTGTTTTAGCTATTGTTTGCCTTTAAAGCAAGGAGAGAGAAAAATCTATTTGCAAAAAGTTTAGTAAATAACATCTTCAGTTGCTGGATTTCCTAGGGCAGTTCAGGCCCCTTGAATGATATTTCTGTCTTGCAGGAAGAAATTTCTTTTGGGAATCCCCAAATACACAACAATACAAAAACCATGTTTTATCTACCTAAGAACTGCTTAAGTACCTTATGGAGTTATTTGCAAAGGTTCCAGCCACTGTCAATACAAACAACCCTGAAAGTACTATACTTTATCCAGTAGTAAGCTGTTAACTGATATTGATGACAAAAATAATTTTGAACACCTAATCGTATTTAATACCATAACTAACTCATTGTGACGACTAATTTAAAAAGTAGCCAACCATGCCAAATTAACATATTTATTTTCATGAACTGGACATGGCTCTTTTAAATGTGCTAAATTAAGGCTGCCCCCTTTTACATCAGCAACATTTGGGGATCTGTGACTATTTTTCCCTGTAAAACCCATGCCTTGTGTCACCTGCAGTGAATACATGGCAAGGGAGCAGGAGACAAGCCGAGGGAGAAGAGAGGGGGAGGACTATAGCGTACCTGCTGAGTACCAAACAACAATGTGATTGTTGTTGGCTGTTTTGCTAAGAACACCCAGCAAGATTATGTATTTGAAATATGTAAACGTACTCTTGCCTGGAAAATCCTATGGACGGAGGAGCCTGGTAGGCTCCAGTCCATGGGGTCGCTAAGAGTCGGACATGACTGAGCGACTTCACTTTCACTATTCACTTTCATGCATTGGAGGAGGAAATGGCAACTCACTCCAGTATTCTTGCCTGGAGAATCCCAGGGACGGAGCCTAGTGGACTGCCATCTGTGGGGTCGCACAGAGTCGGACACGACTGAAGCGACTTAGCAGTAGCAGTAGCAGTAAACGCTATAAAATCACGTTCTTTTAAAAGAACGGTTTACAAGGTGTTTCCTGTGCTGGTCCCCACTTTCTCCCTCCAGACATCTCACATGACTTACAACTTCACTCCCAAGCTCTGCTCACACTTCTGTTCCTTCAGGAAAGCCTTCTCTGTCAGCCCTCCACGACCCGCTTCTCCAGCCTGCTGATTCCTCCTCATACATTGTCATTTCCTTGTCTGTATCCCCTTCATCAAAACATAAGCTTCTTAGGGCTAGGAACTCTGGCACCTGCTAGGCCAAGTATTTATTTAAAATGACTTAAAAATATAAGGCAAAGCTTAATGGCTCTATAAAACTTCAAAAGTTTCTAAGACATTCTGGACTTCCTTCTTTCTTCCTCAACCATCTCCCTTACTCTTAAACTCCCTGATTTTTCCACTTAATTCTTCTTGTTCTCATATTTCACTTTGTGATTATTAATTTTATTCATTATTTGTCAATTACTTACCTCCCACTTATGACTCTCTATAATTTAACATTTTCTAATAAAATGCTTCTTGTAAAATTTCAGAAAATATGGTAAAATATAAAGAAAATTTGTGAATAATATCATCATACAGAGGGAACCACTAATAGTGTTTGATAAATTTTCATTTGGGCTTTTTATTTTTAATTCTGCAAATGATTTACAAATGCTTAACTGTTGTAACCACTATTATCAATTTATCCTTTTTTTACTATGAATTTATATACTATGTACTTATAAAAGTATACAGTATTATATGCATACTAGCTTGCTTTGTTCTTAACCCAACTAATATCATACCATACATATTATTTGAAACTGCCTTTGCTGTGGTCTGAATGTTGATGTCCCCCCAAAATTCTTAGGTTGAAATCCTAAAGCCCAGTGTGATCGTATTAGGAAGTAGGGCATTTGAGATATGCTACAGTCAGCAGGTGGGACCAGTGTTCTTATAAGAGAGACCCCACTCTCTCTAATTCCTTCCAGTGTGAGGATATGACGAGAAGTCTGAGGCCCAGATGAGGGTCCTTACCCAGCCACACAGGCACACAGATCTCTAATGTCTAGCATATGAACTGTGTGAAATAAACCCTGGTGTCTATAAACTTCTCAGTCTGTAGTATGTGGTTATAGCAACCCAAATAAGCTAAGCTATCTGTTTTTAAAAATTCAATTTACTTAGAAAATTCTGACAGCACATATGGATCTCCACTACTTAATTCCTATACAGTATTTCACAGTATAGATGGAAGAATTTATTTGTGCATTTTCTTGATAACCATTTAGATTATTTCCACATTTCTGCGAGTCCAAACATACGGGCCTACTCAGGCCTGCTGTTGGATGTGTGATTTTTTTTCCCCTCCAGGGCCATCCCAAACTCATTTTTTTGGAAGCCACTCCCGTTCACTTAAGTTCACTATCATTTCTGCTTCTGTATGGCTCATAGTGATGGTTCTTATGCTTTTATATTTTGTGTGTTGATGTTGTATTGTTATACAGTTTTTTATGCATTAAGGTTGCCTTTCATCAAATTAAAAATAAGGACCTTGGAGGATTATATCTCATCTTTTCTGTATTCCAATTGCATAGTACTCTATACATAGTAGACTGTATTATGTATAGTAGCCTTTGACTGTGTGGATCACAACAAACCGTGGAAAATTCTTAAAGAAATGGGAATACCAGACCACCTGACCTGCCTCTTAAGAAATCTGTATGCAGGTCAAGAAGCAACAGTTAGATCCGGACATGGAACAACAGACTGGTTCCAAATCAGGAAAGGAGTACGTCAAGGCTGTATATTGTCACCCTGCTTATTGAACTTATATGCAGAGTACATCACGGGAATGCTGGGCTGGATGAAGCACAAGCTGGAATCAAGATTTCTGGGAGAAATATCAACAACCTCAGATATGCAGTTGACACCACCCTTATGGCAGAAAGAGAAGAACTAAAGAGCCTCTTGAGAAAGTGAAAGAGGAGAGTGAAAACGTTGGCTTAAAACTCAACATTCAGAAAACTAAGATCATGGCATCTGGTCCCATCACTTCATGGCAAATAGAAGGGGAAACAGTGGCAGACTTTATTTTTGGGGGATCCAAAATCGTTGCAGATGGTGACCGCAGCCATGAAACTGAAAGATGCTTGCTCCTTGGAAGAAAAGCTATGACCAACCTAGACAGCATATTAAAAAGCAGAGATATTACTTTGCCAACAAAGGTCCGTCTAGTCCAAGCTATGGTTTTTCCAGTAATCATGTATGGATGTGAGAGTTGGGACTATAAAGAAAGCTGAGCACCAAAGAATTGATGCTTTTGAACTGTGGTGTTGGAGAAGACTCTTGAGAGTCCCTTGGACTGCAAGGAGATCCAATGACTCCATCTAAAAGGAAATCAGTTCTGAATATTCATTGGAAGGACTGATGCTGAAGCTGAAACTCCACTTGATGGGAAGATCTGACTCATTTGAAAAGACCCTGATCCTGGGAAAGATTGAAAGCGGGAAGAGAGGGTGATGACAGAGGATGAGATGGTTGGATGGCATTACCGACTCAATGGACATGAAGTTGAGTAAACTCAGGGAGGTAGTGAAGGAAGGGGAAGCCTGGCACGCTGCAGTCCATGGAGTTGCAAAGAGTCAGACATGACTGAGCGAATGAACTGAACTGAACACAGTAGACATTCAATAAATATTTGTCAAACGCCCTGAAAACTTTAAAACAATACATGGTCTTATCTGATAGGCTTATTTTATTTCTTTATTCCAAAATAAAACATTAGACAGGCTAATACTGCTTTAGATTTCATCTTCTCCATTTGTAGATATGAACCTCACAAAGGACAAACCACCTTACTCAAGTCCAAAATATTCCATCTCTGATTTCCTTTTTCCCACCTGTCTTATAAAGAGAAACATTATGTGGCAGTATTCATACTTCAAAAAGTGATACTAGGGAGAGTGACGTCACCAAAATTTATGTGGCAGTATTCATACTTCAAAAAGTGATACTAGGGAGAGTGACGTCACCAAAATGGCAGACTAGGAAATACTGGCCTCCCTCCCTCACAGAGACAATGAGTTAACAACAACAGACAGACAAGAAGTTACAGCACCTGGGCCACTGTAAACCCAACACAAGATTTCAATGAAAGGGGTAGGAAAATGGTGGTGTTTGACATTCTGCCCTCATGCCACTTTCCCTGCAGAGCACAGTGTGGAGCAACCAGGAAGAAAATGGTCATGCCTGGACTCTTCCCTCAGAAACACAAACGAAACAGACCACATGTCCAATTCTGGCTTGTCTGGGAACAGTCTAAGGGACTGGCTTCTGTCTTGGATAACTCTGAGCACTAAGAGAACTAGGAACCAGAGTTGCAAGACACTGTAAGCAAGATGCAAAGGCACCTTGGAGCTGCAGTTCTGCAGGCAAACCCCAGGGGGAATTGAGATTAGACAAAGGCTTTAGAGGCTGGGATAGGTGATTTTTTCCAAATTTTTTCAAGTGCCTCCGCAAAAAACGACAAAGCATATAAAGAAACAAGGAGGCAGGGCCCAATTAAAGGAACAAAATTAAGCTCCAGAAACAGACTCTAAAGAAACAGATCTATGAGTTGACTGACAAAGAATTTTAAATAACTGCTGTAACAGTCATTTCAATACGTGGTATTGGAAAAACTGGACAGTCACATGCAAAAGAATAAAATAAGACCACTAAGCCAAAATGGATGAATGACTTGAGCATAAGGCCTGAAACCATAAAACACCTAGAATAAAACCTAAGTAGTAAGCTCCTTGACATTAGTCTTGGCAATGATTTCTTGGATTTGACGCCAAGAGCAAAAGCACCAAAAGTAAAAATAAACAAATGAGAATACATCAAACTAATAAGCTTCTGCAAAGCAAAGGAAGCCATCAACAAAACGAAAAGGCAGCCTAATGAATGGGAGAAATATCTGCAAGTCATACATCGGAAAAGGGGGTAATACCCAAGATATATAAAGAATGCACACACCTTAACAACAAAAAGTCAAGCTGATGAAAAAATGGGCAGAGGATGTGAACTGCTGCTGCTGCTGCTAAGTCGCTTCAGTTGTGTCCAACTCTGTGCGACCCCATAGATGGCAGCCCACCAGGCTCCCCCATCCCTGGGATTCTCCAGGCAAGAACACTTCTCCAATGCATGAAAGTGAAAAGTGAAAGTGAAGTCGCTTAGTCATGTCCGACTCTTAGTGACCCCATAGACTGCAGCCTTCCAGGCTCCTCCATCCATGGGATTTTCCAGGCAAGAGTACTGGAGTGGGGTGCCACTGCCTTCTCCGAATGTGAACTGACATTTCTCCAAAGATGACAAAAGACTGCCAACAAGCTTATGAGTAGATGCTCAACATTACTAATCATCAGGGAAATGCAATCAAAACCATAATGAGATATTGCCTCATACCTGAAAGGATGGCTACTATCAAAACCAAACCAAACCCAGAAAACAAATATTCAATTCACAACAGCTAAGAGGTAAAAGCAAACCAAAGATCTAACAGATAAATAAATCAACAAAATGTGGTCTATACACACAATGGAATATTATTCAGTCTTAAAAAGGAAGGAAATCCTGTCACATGCTGCAAGATGGATGAACCTTGAGGACATTATGCTTCGGGAAACAAGCCAGGGAGAAAAAGACAAACGCTGTATGACCCCACTTACATGAGGTCTAGAGCAGTCAGATTCAAACAGAAGGCAGAGTGGTGGTCACCAGTGGCAGAGGGGAGGGAAGAAAGAAAGAGTTTTGAAAATGGGTAGAGAGTTTCTGATTTGCAAGATGAAATGGTTTGGAGATCTATTTCACAACAAAGTGAATGTAATTACCCCTACTAACTTGCGCATTTGAACAGTAAATCTTTTTAAAATTTGGGCCACACTGAGTGGCATGATCTCAGTGCTCCAGCCAGAGATTGAATCCATGCCTCCTGCAGTGGGAATGCAGAGTCTTAACCACTTCACTGCCAAGGAAGCCTCTTAAAATAGTATATTTTGTTACACGCTTTTCCCCACAATTTTTAAAAACTGAAATGAGCTGTATTTCTATTTCCAAATATGATCCTTGATTCAGCACTTTTGTTTCTTTAAGCCTCTCTCCTTTTCTTGCATTTAGACATGAATATCAACCAACAGATGTCTCTTTTTTTTTCCCCCAGAAAAACAGAATATCCTCTAAATAAAAGGACATTCTCTCCAGACAGAAATGAAGAGTTTTGACAGTGACACATCACTGCAAGGCTTTAAAGACCTAGTACCAAAAAAAAAAAAAAAAAAAAAGGCTTTCTGCCAAGAATCCTTATAAATGGACAAGCAGCTACTCCTTTCTGATTTGTTCTTTATAATATCTTATTACTCATATTCACATGATGTTAAAAAAGAATTCTTTAAAACGTAACTTCTTCGTCTTCATCTAAATTCTATTTCTCATAGGTGGCCTTTTGTAAAGGACAATAATTACATTAAAAATAACTACAATTCTAAATGAAATGATTATATCCTGAAGTTTTGGTCTCTCAAGTGGGGCCCCCACACAATTGTTTACATTGCGCAGAGCATGCTGAACATGAACACTATCACAAGTCAGAGAGACAAAGGAGCAACTCCTCCCTCACAGGCCACACAAACATCTCTAGCAGTGAAAAATGACAACACTCGTGAAAAGAAAAGACCCAAAGACCACATATGTATGGACAACAAACCAAACAACAAGAGAAGGTTGCTGGGGATTCTTACGTCTTCCTGCTGAGAGGCCCGTCTTGGCGTCATGAAATGTCATTCTTTATCTTCAGCAATACCACGTGCCTTAATGTCTAACCTATCTGATAGTATTATATTGTATATATTATATTATAACCTACCTGATATTAGCACAGTTTTAACAGTCTTCTTTTGTTAGTGCTCACATTTTTTCTTTTTACTTCCATCTTGCTATTTGTTTTAAATTTGTCCCATGTGTTCTTTATTCTTTTATTCTTCTTTTCTATGAATCAAGCATTTTTCATATTTCATTTAATCTTGTCTATTAGTTTTTAATGCATTTTTCTGTTATTCTTTTAGTGGTCCCATGTGAATTACAGGGTTACAGGCTACCTTAAGCACCTTCCAAACAATCCTCCCCCCAAGTCCTTCTTGCTACTGTTGTGTATTTTATTTCTACTATGTTTTAAGCCACACTGGCAGTCATATTATCATTTTAAAGTTCTATCTTTAACCAACGTAAGGAAATATACATGAAGGCTGTACAAAGAATGAACAAAATTAAGTAATACTATTCCAACTAAACTGGTATTTGGTGAAATCCCCTACAGATTCGTGTCACCTGGCAGCCAGGGACTCAGGGAGTATGCTGTTAGTGTACAAAGTCACAGGCACTGTGTATCTAACTGGCACTCCATTGAACTCACAGCCTCCAGCCTCAGCAGCATGGAGCTTTTATAACACTAGAGGAACCCTGATGTAGCTCTTAGACACACAGGTACACTGAATAGGGACCTCAACTCTTTCTCTTACTTAGCCTGACATTATCTTTTTATCTCATCCTTTCCCCCTACTGGAATGTTTCTAAAAACGCTATAGAACAAATTACTACATTGGACAAAAAGGTCTCTTAACTCAACTATTAAGATCTTTTAACTTTGCTGTGTTGCAATCACACACAATTACCATTTTTATAGGCTGAAACTGCTTACCTATTGGCAACTGCATATGGCTTAAAGCAATACTTAGAATAATTAAGTATAAGATATCTAGATTTAGGAAATCAAACTTACATTACATTAAGTGTAATCTAGGTTACACTTAATCTAGATTTCCTTCACGCAAATCAGGATTTGGAAAACTAAGCTTTAATATCTAAATTCAAACGTTAAAAAGATTATTCTGTCTATGACACTCTAGACCAATGAAAGGAGAACGAAGCTCATGTTTAGCTCTTTAGTAAAAAGAATCCAAGACAGAAGATAACTGCAAAATTGCTACAGGAGTGCTATTTTTTTTTAGCAGCTACAGGAAGAAACAAATGGATCCTAGTCTTTCCTACTGTACACAAGTGGCCCCCTAGGTTTCAAAAGGCTCTGTATGTGCTGAAAAACAGACTAACCTGGATTACAACCAGTGGAAATGAAATTTTCGGTGATTTCTACTTTGAGGGCAAAGAAGACTTTAGAAGGCAAGTCTGTATGTATCAAAGTCCCTCACATTTCTATTGTAATAAAAGCTTCCTTACAGAGGAATCAATGGACTAAACATATTTATCTTGGCTTTCTATTAAAATTGAAATAATAAAAGGCATACAACCAGAAAGGCACAGCAAACTTGAGAGGAGAAAGCAGTAGATAAGGATGTCAATAAAACTCTCTGGGAGGTGAAGAACGATGGTCCAGTAATAAAGGACAGCTTTGGGGTTTCCTCCAGTCGCGTAAGTACTTGGCAGGGGAGTGGGTGGTGTGAAGCAATCATTAAGAAGCAAGCCTATTTATGCCAAAAGTATAGAAAGGTCAGGATTTAGAAGTATCAGGGGTTACTCTAAAGACAAGGGCACTGGGTTGAGTCTGAAAACAGAAGGACTGGATATGAGTATTTATAGTGAGCACTTAGCAGCTCATTCTCCTAAGGCACAGGAAGGTGATCAGTCCAGGGGTTTATTTTCTGGAGAACACTGAAACAAGGGACGAGAAGGACTGCTGACTGAGAGACTCTAAACTCTGAGGGATGGAATGAGGTACCACTCTAAGGACAGAAGGATTACACTGAGAATTTCAGTCCTCTTCCTCCTAGTGTTCCAGCAAAAAAGGCAGCCAGGCTGATCACCACCACCACCATCCATCCATCAGCTAAGGCAAAAGTCTGAATAATTCGTCTGGAAAAGCTAACTGCAGAGCTGAAGAAAAGGGGTCTTCAATAAAATGAGTCTCTGCCTAATTACTCTATAGTACAAGCTATCACTTACAAGCTTTCACAAAGGAGGGCTTCCCACCACAGCATTTTAATGCCTCCCTCAAATATGAAGATAGAGTCATGGATGACCAGACACTTGAGAAAACCCTGTAAACAAAAAGACAGAGACTAAAACACCCAAGAAAAAAGAAAAACGGAAGGACTCTGAAGAGACAGAGACAATATAGGAAGAAAAAGAATCCTCAGAAACAAAAGAAAACAAAACCTTTACTAAAGGAATAGGATATTATACAAAAGTATTCATAGAAGAAAAAAAGGCCTTAGAAACTTTAAAACATGATAGAAACAAAATATTTTAAGGGAAGTATCGAAAAATAAGTTTAAGGAAACTTCCCAGGAATTAGGATAAGACAGAGGCAGGAAACAAAACAGAAGACCCGATCTGTGACTAAGTGTAGGGGTTGGGGGATAAGATGCACAGCACAGATGAGCCACGATTATATGCAGTGACACGGAGCAACCTCAGAAAAATACGCCTGCATAAAAAGCAATTCACAGAAGACTTACTGTTGCTATTCAGTTGCTCAGTCATGTATGACACTTTGTGATCCCATGGGCTGCAGTCCTTCACTACCTCCCTGAGTTTACTCAAATTCATGTCCATTGAGTCAGTGATGCCATCCAACCATCTCGTCCTCTGTTGTCCCCTTCTCCTCCTGCCTCCAATCTTTCCCAGCATCAGGGTCTTTTCCAATGAGTCAGCTCTTTGCATCAGGTGGCCAAAGAACTGGAGCTTCAGCTTCAGCATCAGTCCTTCCAGTGAATATTTAGGGCTGATTTCCTTTAGGGTTGACTGGTTTGATCTCCTTTCAGTCTAAGGAATTCTCAAGAGTCTTCTCCAGCACCACAGTTCGAAAGCACTCAGCTTTCTTTATGGTCCAATTCTCACATCCATACATGACTACTGGAAAAACCATAGCTTTGACTAGACTGATCTTTGTTGGCAAAGTGATATATATCTCTGCTTTTTAATACACTGACTAGGTTTGTCATAGCTTTCCCTCCAAGGAGCAAATGTCTTCTAATTTTACATAAGCTATAATATACCATTTTATAAAGCCCCAAAACAAATACAACTAAACAATGTCACATACATCGTTTCAGACTCTGAGAACCTGAAAGATGGCAGCACATGAGTCTATGAAAACTCCTTCACAAAAAATGTACAAGAATTCCTTGGTTAAGGATTCAGTGGTAAGAACTCCACGCTGTCACTATCAAGGGCGCAGGTTCGATCCCTGGTTGGGGAACTGAAATCTCATAAGCCGCACAGAGTGGACAAAAAAAAAAAAGGTCAAATCACAGATTTGCAAGCAAGTAGAATGTTTTATACTTCTGTGTTGAAAAGCAGAAGTCTGTGACTTTTAAATTCTTCGTTTCAACAATTCTCTGAAGGACTAAAGACATTAACACACTGAAATAGTATTAATTTTTTAAACATCATTTGTTCCTATAGCTTATTGTTGGCCTAAAGTCACAATTCAGTCTTCCTTTGTCAGAATGCTTTTCAATGCTTCCAGCTGTGATTTCAAAAATGGTACTAGGACAATGCTGAATTGTGAAGCCACAGACAGTGAATGATAAGAGATGCAAAGTAACAGGAAGAAAAAAAATCACAAGGGTACAAAAAGAAGAGAGAGAAAAGACAGTATCTATAGAAAAATATATATCTACAATGTTCAAATTACACAAAAAAGAATGGTCTCTGTTATTTTTCATACTGAACATATGATTCTGTGATTTATCAGTATACACATCTATGTCGGTCTTGTGTCCATGGTTCCTAGATCAAGGCTCCCAAGACTCTTGGAATTCCTCAAGGGTAAAGCAATGAGGAGTGCCTTGTTATAGTATTTGGTGTTTTGTCCTCAGTTCCTGAAATAGCTTCAGAGTATAAAAGTGAAATGGGTGTCTTATTATTGATAATCCCTTGCAACTACATCTGAATTTCTGCTAACAAGGTGACTTTATTTATTTTTTTTAACTAGGCAAAGAACTTTATTTATCTTTGTCTCAAACTTTATTCTTAGGCTTCTTCAGCTTCATTAGCTGCAAAGAATGAATTGTACATAAGCAAAAACTGAAAAGAGCTGAAGTGTCCAGGGGCTTAAGCTTAAAAATATTAGAGATCTAGATTTTATCAGAACCATAAACAAAATTTTAAAAAGCAGTCATAATATAAAATAGCAGCTCCCAGTAACTTCTTCAAGATTTATCTTCTTCAGAAGTTAACTCAATTCAGTTTACTTCATTCTTGGAAGCCTCATCAAAATTCTCCACAAGATCTGGAACTTCATCATCCTCCTCCTCTCCAGTGGCAAGTGGTGCTTTTCCATCCACAGATTGTTTGGGCAGAGCTTCAGCCAGTCTCCTTAAACTGGTCAGACTGTCGGCACCAAGCTGGTTTAAGATGCTGGGGAGCATTTCTGTCAGTTGCTTTGTCTCAGCGTGGCCCGCAACGGTGTAAGTGTTTGCTGCCAGAGATGCCTGAACTTTAGGGTTGTTAAAGTGGATCACGGTTCCTTGATTTGTGAACATATTCACCTCTTTAATACCAGAGATATTGTTTACCCCTAACTTCTTTAAAGAGAACTGAAGCTTTTTGTCATCTGCTGTGGCTGTTCTATGAACCACCTTCTTCTTTCTGCGGGCAGTTCCTTTCCCGCCAATGCGCACTTGTGCCTGCAGTTTGGCGAGTTTCTCCTGGTTCGTGATAGTTTCTTTCATCTTGTTGGAGCAGAAATGGGGCCACGCGGGGGACTAGGGTTGGCGCTCAGGTGGTCTCGGGCAGACCAGCTGCGGTTAGGCGCACACACGCGGGGACACAAGATGGCAGCTAGAGCGAGGTGACTTTATGTAAAGGGCCTAGGTAACCCATGCTTGGCGGGTGGCTAGTTGCCAGGGGAACCAAGCCGTGTGATGAGAGGGCTGGAACTTTCAGTCCAACCCATCCCACCCAACCCAACCCCTACTCCTGGGAAAGAAAGAGGGACTAGAGATTACACTCAGTCACCAGAGGCCAAATAAATAATCCAGCTGCCTGGGTAATGAAACTTCCATAAAAATCTCTGAGGACTGGGTCCAGAGAGCTTCCAGGTTGGTGAACACGTGGAGGTATGGGGAGAAAGCAGGGAAGCTCTGATCTCTGCCCTCATACCTTTCCCTTTGCACCTCTTCCATCCACCTGTTTCTGAGTTATATCCTTTAGCAATAAAGCTGTAGTGTCATAAGTAAAATATTTTCC
Source organism: Tragelaphus eurycerus (assembly GCA_935064755.1). Taxonomy (NCBI): domain Eukaryota; kingdom Metazoa; phylum Chordata; class Mammalia; order Artiodactyla; family Bovidae; genus Tragelaphus; species Tragelaphus eurycerus. The sequence goes on along the minus strand of CAKXYN010000001.1, from coordinate 74,272,985 downwards.
CAAGTTCTCTGGGTTGTTCTGCTTAATAGTAAATTAATCATTCCCGAGGAGCGACTTATGGAAGGTGCTCTAGCCAGCTGGTCAGAAGCACAGGGGACAACTGGACTTGGGACTGGCAGTAAAGGGGGACAGGAGGCAGCCTCACAGGACTGAGCCCTTAACCTGTGGGATCTGATGTTATCCTCACATAGCGTCAGAACTGCTTTAAACTGGAAGACACCCAGCTAGTGTTGCAGAGGACTGTGTGGAAGGAAAAAAATATCCCAGACCTTTAGTGACCAAAAATGAAGTGTTTTGTGTGAGTAATAAAGGAGAGACACAAGAATATTTTTTCCTTTATACAACACTGATGTCTTTTGCAAAGATTTTTCTGCCAGTTTTGATGGTAGTTAATTTTTTTAAACCTCATTTTTAGGTGAATCCCACTAAAAGAGTAAAAAAATTACTGCCCATTAAAGTTAGTCTAGATGTGACAGTGTGTGACTCATCTAAATGAGGAAACTGATTTATTCAATTGATTTTATTCAACAAAACTACAAATCTTCATAATGATGAAAGCAGGATGTAAAAGTCAAGCTTGTCTTGATTTCTGTACCAATCTACAAACCAATCTGTACCCTAATGCAACAAAAGATAAGGACACAGAACTATAAGCAGAAAACAAGGAATACATATCACATACTAGTAGGTAACCCAAGGCAGGTAATTTACACTGCGGCCTAAATTCTCCTGAGCTCAAATCGGATCATAAACCTTTATTTCCATTCTCACGAAGCTGAACTTCTGACAGTTAGAAGACAGACTGAATTCTATCTTTATGCAAAGAAACTTAAGCAAGGTCACCTTATACCTACGGCCCTCTGGGCAAACATTCTTAGGAAGAATACATTAATCTCACACATATTTATCTGCTTAAACTTGATTCTATATTTAGTGCAACTCATCACAAATCATGTAAAGACAATGTATGATAACCAAAGAATATGGAAAACGGAAGAAAGCTTAACAAAGAACTATTTCAAGTCCTAACAAACACACTTACAGTGACAAAATGGGGTAGATTATTTTCTTCAGCTGTTTTGTATTCTTGTAGCAGACAACAGTGCCACAGAGTAGAAAACTTAGACCCTGTTCTTCTGCCTAGAAGAATGTACAGTTGTGACCTGAGCCATCTACAGTGACTGAAAACAATCTACTGTTGTTGAAAAGGCTGTGGTGAGCTTCAGCCAGTAAGCAGGGTTGAAAATATTCCATGCGATGCTAAAGTGGTTCTTTATATGTGTATTTGCATTGCTCCTCAACAGGAGACTTATTAATAAACCAGGAGTATGCTCCCTAAGACTGTGTATGTTCTAATGAGCCTCTATGTCAATAAAGTCCCAGAAATCATTTTCCACAGAGCATCTTCATATGGAAGGTTATATCAGTCTTCAGTTCCTCTGAAGCACTAGTCCACGATCAAACTTCTTACGAAGAAATGCTCAGAAATAGAGAGATCAGAATTAGAGCTCTCTTTCACTCTTATGGCCATGCATTCATTTCATGACTTTTTCATTTTTAAAAGAAAAGTGCTGCTGAGATGGAAATCATCTCAATAAATGCATGGCCAGTCATTACAAAAAAAGAAGTCTCAAGTTCTGGTAAATTCAGTATCACTTCTAGAGTCATTGGTGCAGAACGGCTTTTGCCTCTGCGTTAACAATGAGAGAGAACAGGGTATTACATGAACCAGGAGAGAAGAAACCCACAGCAGAAAACCTTCAGCAGTGCTTGCTCTCCAGCACTGCAGTCACATTCACAATACTCAAATCAAGATCTGTATTGTGAAGAAGCTTTACGTTTATTGCCGACTTATCTTTGTTAGCTGGATCTTACAAAACAACCATTCTCTCACCGGAAAGAAATAAACGGAGTTTAGGAGGAAACTAAGGTTTTTCTTTTTAAGGTGATACAACTTTGAAGGTTCAAAGATGAAGCTGTTCAATTTCTACCACAGAACAGGCTAATTTTAATGAAACATGACTTGCATATGTTAGACAGAACTGAAAAAATTCAAAGCATATTCCCTAAGTCATTAGTGATACTATATACTTCAAAATACATGTTCATTTATTTTAAACTTGTTTTCATTTCTTTCTCTATTTGATATAATGAAACAGAGTAAGCAATAAAGTCCATTGTTGGAATCTCTTGTTGTTTATATATTTAGTCTTCCATTTAGTCGGGATGGAGAAGGGAATGGCAACCCACTTCAGTATTCTTGCCTGGTGAATCCCACAGACAGAGGAGCCTGGTGGGCTGCAGTCCATGGGGTCGCTAGTAGTCAGACATGACTGAGCGACTTCACTTTTACGCCTTGGAGAAGGAAACGGCAACCCACTTCAGTATTCTTGCCTGGAGGATCCCAGGGACAGGGGAGCCTGGTGGGCTGCCGTCTATGGGGTCGCACAGAGTCGGACACAACTGAAGGGACTTAGCAGCATTCTCCACAGTTAATAACCTTCCCTTTATTCTTATTTTTATTCCCTTTATTAGGTCACAGGAGGCCTACTATATGATTATGAATCTTCAACAGATATTAAATACTCATAAACAGTGTAGCATCAACCACGTATAAATAAATGTTCAGCATCAGACTCTAAGGGCACCCAAATAATAGAGTGAAAGGCAAAAGAGTCCAGAAGTGGTGGCAAAGAAATGGGACTATCCAGCTCTCCATCAAGCTTACTCCATGCATGTGGCAACCATGTACACAGACACACATACACGTACACACAAACATACACCCACACCCAGAAGGGGGATAAAGACCTGTGAGCCTATCTTTCATTATCCTTCCAACCTAAATCTAAAAACTGAATCTAATTTGACTGAATTTATCTACCTTTAACTGGAGGAGGAAATGGCAACCCAGTATTCTTGCCTGAAAAAATCCTACGGACAGAGGAGCCTGGCAGGCTGTAGTCCTTGGGGTCACAGAGAGTCAGACACGACTGAGTGACTGAGCATGAGCACTGTCTACCTTTAAAGGCCTAAGCTGGATTCTCCAGAATCTTAATATTCAAAGTGATCCCCAGAACATATCAAGCCCATTTCAATTAACATTTAAAATATAGTTATCCTTGAAACTAGTTTTCAAGTATAGTACTGTTTAGAAAACACTATCAAAATCCTTATTATACAAAAGTAGAAAACACTCTAAGTTTTTAAAGAAAATGTTCAGGTTGCCACAAGGAGTACCCTAAAAACAAGGCAAGGAAATGAAGAATGAGTCTTTGAGAAACTGCTCTATCTAGGACCTTTAAAAAAGGCAAGCAATTTAAATTAAGTTAGGTTTTCAAAGGCTGCCCTAGTAGCTTAGATGGTAAAGCATCTGCCTGCAATACAGGAGACCCTAGTTCGATCCCTGGATTGGGAAGATCCCCTGAAAAAGGAAATGGCAACCCACTCCAGTATTCTTGCCTGGAGAATTTCACGGATAGAGAAGCCTGGCAGGCTACAGTCCATGGGGCCACAAAGAGCAGGACACGACTGAGTGACTAACACACACAGGTTTTCAAAGCACATTGTCTATCTTCTGGTTATTTAAAACCAAAACCACCTTGCTGACCAAAGTAAAAATCCTGAAGCTATTTACTAACCACAAGAGATTATGCAAAAGTTCAGAATTCGTGCCAACATTTGTTAAAAGTTAGTTTCAAGATCAAGTTGGTAATTAAAAATAAGACTTTGGGATTATTATGACGGTTAACCAAGAAACTTGTTTAAAATACACTGCAGCCAGTAATAATCACAAACCTAATGCAGAAAAATTAGCCATTTCACTAAATACTCTCGGCAGTACCAGAAGGTTTCAGCAGAGGGCCTCTAGAAACAGTGGCACGCAAGCTTTCTAAATACATCTTTCCCAAGTAAACCAGGAAATGAATTACTTCTCTGGTATTGATATTTGCCAAAAAGAAAGTATAAGTTCAAATTAATTTGTCAACATCTGGTTAAGACTCTAGCTGAGAAATGAAATCTGGGAATTTCTCTCAAACTAAAAAAATTTACCCCCAAACAAAGAAAGCAATATTCAAATGTCAAATATTGCTTTTCAGGTTACCCCTCTGCACTGTAGGACCAAACTTTTCTAACAGTTTAAACAAAAGTGCCAGCTCTTCAGAATATTATTTTTTAAAAAAACCGTTTGATATCTATTGTCGTTTAGTCACTAAGTCATGTCCTATTGTTTGCAGCATGCCAGGCTTCCCTGTCCTTCACTATCTCCTGGAGCTTGCTCAAACTCATGTCCATTAAGTTGGTGATGCCATGCAAACATCTCATCCTCTGTTGTCCCCTTCTCCTCCTGCCCTCAAGACATCTAAGATCATAAAATCACAAATATGATAGAAAAGCAACATGTGCTATCTTACTGTAAGTAAATTAGGGCCCTACTGAACCAGGCAGATCCATATCACTTCTGATTTCCTAAGAAACTCTGTTATAATTTCAGAGGCTTCCTTTATCCCAGTAGGCTGAAAATTCTATTATTTGGAGTTGGGAAGTAATTTTTTTAAAGATAAAATAAAGTTCACTAGCAAAGTCTTATAACATTCTTAAAATTAGTGGGCATCTGTATTTTTAAAGCAATATCAACAAAAATTTCAACTGTTCTGAATTAAATTCTATGACTTTCACCAGGTGAAAATCAAAGATATGAAAAAGATTGCAAAAAGGAAAAGAAACTTCAAACTAGAGTTAAATATATTAAAAGAAGCATATCAGATCTTAGAATCAGAAGAGTGACAGGGACTTCCTTGGCGATCCGGTGGCCAAGACTCTGGGCTTCCAGTGCAGGAGGCCTGGGTTTGATTCCTGGTCAGGGAACTAGATCCCTTGCTGCAACTAAGACCTGCAGCAATGAAATGAACAAATGAGAAAAGCAAGAGCTAAGCTCCCGAAGGCAATGGCACCCCACCCCAGTACTTTTGCCTAGAAAATCCCACGGACGAAGGAGCCTGGTAGGCTCCAGTCCATGGGGTCGCTAAGAGTCGGACACGACTGAGCGACTTCACTTTCACTTTTCACTTTCATGCATTGGAGAAGGAAATGGCAACCCACTCCAGTGTTCTTGCCTGGAGAATCCCACGGGCGGGGGAGCCTGGTGAGCTTCCGTCTATGGGGTCACACAGAGTTGGACACGACTGAAGTGACTTAGCAGCAGCAGCAAGCTCCCGTAACCGCATGTGGAGACTGTATTCTGTTTTGGAGACTATAATTTAAGAAGAACACGTAAGAACTAGAACAACCAAGAGCTGATGGCCCAGTACGACTAAGTATTCAAAATGACGGTGTGAGAACACCCCAGCGCTTGCTCCAGCAGCACATATACTGAAGTTGGAACACAGAGTATAGTAAAGCAGGCCCTGCACAGGGATGATACTCAAATTCCTGAAGTACTCCGTATTTTTCATGGGCCTCTAGGGTCCTTAGTGAATTGTTTAAAACACAGATTTACATCTGTGACTGCCAAGGATCTTCCTGATTTGCAGTTTCCTGATGGAGCCCAGGGAGACTCCAAATTCATCTAGCTTCCCAGAATCTCACTGCTAGAAGGCCATTCTTTAGGTCAGTTTTCTCTTTGAAGTAAGGCATTACTGATGGCTACAAAATTAATTTTGGCAAGACCCACAACAGCAAAGGGTAGTAGTCAGAAGGATGACTTTTGTTACTCATCTATAAAAGATGACCAGAGTTGTTTGAAAGTAGTAACAGAAGAAACCAAACAAGAGTAGTGGGAAAATCAGCCTCTATCACTGCTCACATTCAAAAAGCTTATTTAAGTTATTTTGAAAAAGAAAAACTTTGTCCCTCTTTCTTGTCCCCTACTTGATCACCACAATCATGTTCTTCAATTCTCTGACATACAAACAGGATAAAAAGACAAGAAAGCTGAACATGGAATCAGAAGGAATCCAGGGATCTGTCCCTAGTATCACAGTTAGCTGTATTACCTCAGGCTGTTTTTCCAAGATTTTTGGATCTGTAAAATGAGGAGCTGGCTTAGGCTTAGCCCATAGCCTTAAAAGTCTTTGAGTTTTTGCTAATCACCTGGCAATAGCCAGCAATCTTTTGGCTGAAAATCATGTGTGTTGCAAGGGGCTCATTTTGTAATCAAGGTTTCTAAATTGTTAGCTTCCTCATTACAATGATATCGAAATCTGTGTCAGGGCTCTTTACCCCAGTAAGATGTTACTGTGATAAAATAAAATGTAGTTGCCAGTTCTATTGCTCAGTCAGTAAGGAATCCACCTGCAATGCAGAAGACCTGGGTTGGAAAGATCTCCTGGAGGAGGAAATGGCAACCTATTTCAGTATTCTTGCTGGGGAAACCCCATGGACAGAGGAGCCTGGTGAGCTATAGTCCATGGGGTCACAAGAATCGGACACAACTTTGCGACTAAACTACCAAGAACAAATATTTTATTTGATCTTTGGCTAAAGATATACTTTTGTAATATATAAACCAACAAATCCTTGCTAATTCTTTTTACAAAGAGATTTGTCCAAAGACTGATTTTTGAAATCAAACATCTTTTACATATTTTAAAGGATTCTATTTAGGAAACAAGATGCTTTCAAAGTCAAACCATACATAAAACGAGAGACACGAATGCCTAAGAAATACATGCTGATCCTGAAGTATGAAATCTGGTCTGCTCCCACTGACTGACGAAATCACAGGTCATGATGTAACAGTGAAACAAGTCAAATATTAACAAACACTTACTAAAGCTAACACTTACAAACTAACTAAACTAAACAAATACTTACAATATTTTGCTAACTTGCCAAAGCTGCCTATCTTTCTTTAGATAAAATGCTGCATTATGATCATTGAAGAAAAACCAATCTGTTCTAGCAATTACCTTCTATCATACACGATCCTGGTCTGTCCTTCTATTTATTTACCTATGAGTCTTTGGGAAGCTAATAGTCACAAGACAAATTCTTTTAACAATGTTCTGGATTAAAAAAAAAATAAAAAAAAGAGTAGTGGACTTTGGGGGCCAAAATTCTCCCTCCCTCTTAAGATTGAAGGCTACTGATAAAGTACTCAAATCCTCTGTGAATAAAAGGGGAAAGCAGAAGGTATAGGCACATACTATGTTCCTTTAGAGGTCTAATTACTCTAAAGTCTCTATATATTTTGTAATATAAAGGAAAAGGAGGTTAAATTTAACTTAAAGAGTGAACTTGCCTTTGCATTATGTTGAGCCTTAGTCACAGAAGGAATACAACTCAGATGTTAAAAATAAAACCAAATAAAACTTGGAGAGGCACCGTTATGATGATAACTGTGCATGGTAAGTCTACCAAGGTCAAGAACATCCTAGCTACACCTTCAATTCCACTCTTAGGACAATCACATTAAAAGTTAGCATAAGATCATTAAGGATAATAAAGGCATCTTGTGGGTCACCACAAAAACATACTGCATTAGAACAAACATACACATTCTGGACCTCCTTGTGGCTCAGCTGGTAAAGAATCCACCTGCAAAGAGGGAGACCTGGGTTTGATCCCTGGGTTGGGAAGATCTCCTGGAGAAGGGAAAGGCTACCACGCCAGTATTCTGGCCTGGTCAATTTCATGGACTGTATAGTCCATGGGGTTGCAAAGAGTCGGACATGACTGAGCGACTTTCCCTTCATTTCACACATTCTAGACCTCTGAGATAGGGTCAATAGCCTAAAAGTTACTTTCTTTGGCATACGAGTTTTGTTCTATAAAGTACCTTTACTAGAGAACAACTGAAAAGACAAAACACATCTTCATCTCTGATTTATTCCTACTTTCCCATCAGGGATCATTTCCTTGATAGTATCAGTACCAAACTGACACTAAATACACAAACGAGAAAGATCTCTATTGGTTTTCATTTAAAAAATACAATTTTAAATGTTTTTGTTTTTAGGAAAACAGACATTATTTTACTACTTTTCCCAAGCAGACTTTAGGACTTTTAATTTTATCTTTAATTATTTTTAAAAGTATTTATTTATTCATTTATTTGGTAGCACTGGGTCTCAGCTGTGGCATATGGGATCTTTAGTTACAGCATATGGGATCCAGTTCCCCAACCTGGGATTGAACCCAGACCCCACTGCATTGGAACCCTGGAGTTCCAGCCACTGGACCACCAGGGAAGTCACTTTTTTTTTTTTAATTGGAGGATAATTGCTTTACAATGTGTGTTGGTTTCGGCCATACAACAATATCTAGATTTTTAATTCTATACAACAATATCTCTATTTTTAATTCCAACATTGTCAGTAAATTCTACCCACTTTTCTATTGTCAATTCCATTTCCACAGTTACCAATTCAGTTCAGTACTTTAAAAGAGCGCCTATTACTACTACATATGATAGTCACTACTCAATCCAGCCCATATCCTAACAATTCCCTGAACTAGTGACTTCTCAAGGTATAATTCCTTCATTACTAATGGCCTGTCACAGTAGGAGTCATTTCCTCACTTGTGCCTACTTCTCCTGGTCCAGGGGTACCACCTTGTGGTCAGCAACAGGAATTATCCTTCCCATCACCTTGTTTCTTTCCCCTTTGGTAGAACATTACATTTAGGCTTTCTGGTTTTGCACACGGCTCAAGTAACTCAATCTTACAAACCTCCCTTTCTTTTGAACAGAGTAGAATGCCATCATGCAGTAATTTACTGCAGAGGGTAGTGTTCCTTATTTATAAACCCTGGGAAATTCACATACTCTAAGTCTACAAGCTATTTGTTACTGAATGAGAAAGATCGGGTTTTAGTCTACACCTTTGACAAGGCCAGTTAAAAAGCTACATACAAACACAGTAAATTTATTAACAAAACAAAACACAGTAGGCCCCAAATAGAGTTTCTTACGCTAATTCTCATACCATCAAACTGAGAACTAAACTACAGTTTTTTGCCTCTCCCAGAAATGGACTCAAACCAGCCAACCAGGAACTGCTGATTAGCATTAGTTAGGTAACCCTTACCATCCTCTGTAAGGAGAGTAACCTAGCAATAACACACTTTTTGGACGAGTGTAACTTCCTTGTTCCTGCTCCCTTCTGCCTGCTGCTGCTACTGCTGCTAAGTCACTTCAGTTGTGTCCGACTCTGCGTGACCCCATAGACGTCAGCCCACCAGGCTCTCCTGCCCCTGGGATTCTCCAGGCAAGAAAACTGGAGTGGGTTGCCATTTCCTTCTCCAGTGCATGAAAGCGAAAAAAATGAAAGTGAAGTCGCTCAGTCGTGTCTGACTCTTAGCGACCCCGTGGACTGCAGCCCACCAGGCTCCTCCATCCAAGGGATTTTCCAGGCAAGAGTACTGGAGTGGGGTGCCATTCCCTTCTGCCTAGAAGTCTTTTATTCTGTACAGCTCTTCAGAGTTCATTTCTATTTGCTCAGACTGAATGCTGCCCAATTCATGAATCGTCAAATAAAGTCAATAAGCTCTTGACTTGGTTCAATTTCGTTTTTTGAAAGGTACTAACACTTAGACCATACAACCTAAGTTTAAATAAGACATACAGATCAAATTCTCACTAGTTAAGAACTGTTTCAAGTATTGCTCCTCACCCATCAGGCATGGCAGACGGGTGGCTACAGCTTACGTCCTTGACGTACATTATCATTTTCTCCCCTTTAACAATGGCAAAAAAAATCCAACTTCCGTAACATTTCCTCATAGTACAGGCCTTTGGGACCTTACCCTTTGCTGTTCCCCCAGGTCTCCCTTCAGAGGTTTGGTCTGCTCCCTCGCATCCTCCAGATCTTCTCCCTCGCATCCTCCAGATCTTCGCTTGTGTATCAGTGAGGTCTTCCCTGACCACTCTGCTTAAAACTTCCCTCCCTAGAAATCCTTATCTTCTTACACAACTGTCATATCGTGCACTTTACTTATATGTTTTGTTAAACTTCTCCAGAGCGAGTATTTTTGTTTGTTTCACCCATATATTCTCAGTGCCTAAGACTGTGGTGGGCAAAGTATGGGCCGAGGCCCAGACACTGTTCACCAGTCAAACCCCGGCATGCCCATTCATTTACATATTATGGGTGACTGATTTCATGCTCCAACACAGCTGAGTAGTTGCAAGACAGACCATATGGTGGAAAATACAATGAAAAAGTGTGTAAATCCCTAAAACAACCGTAGGTCAAACACTCAGTGGAACAATTACCAAGCAAACAAACATGGGGGGAAATGTCTCCGATCCCACGGTATTTTATAAAGATGTAACAGAAGAGCGTCTACACTGACATATCACTATGAAGCCTCCCCAGGCTGGCCACCTGTGACCTCTCTGAGGCCATCTTGTACTACTGTCCCCCCTCACTCAGCTTTTCCACACTGGTCTTGCTATTCCCTGGACACGTCAGGCAGGGAATGTCAGCTCCTACCCTGGAGTTATTTCATCCGCCTGAGTACTTATCCCCCAGAGAGCCAGCCTCATGACTAATTTCTTCATCTCCTTAAGTCTTCACTCAAACGTTACTTTCTCAGTGAGGCTTACCTTACCTTATACTGCAACTCCCCTCCCCTCTGTACACACCCCTAATCTCTCTTTCTCTAATTTTGCTCTTTTCTTCCCATAATATTCATCACACTTCATCGTAACATATTATTCATTTTTATATCTACTGTATGTTATCTCCTTCAATACAGAGTAAGCCTCCATAACAGCACATATGTTTGCCTATTTCATTTTCTGGTGTATTATAACTACCTAGAAAACTGCCTAGTACATAGTTGGTATTTAATAAGTATTGATGAATAATTAAATGAAAGATTACTCCATTTCAAAAACTTCTCTGCATACATTCTCAAACTCCCTAACTAGATATCATTTCTTGCTCCCTATCTATTTACTACTAATTCATCAAACCAATAATTCAAGGGCCAAAGTATTGGATGCGTGCTCAGTCGCTCTGTCGTATCTGATTCTTTGACCCCATGGACTGTTAGCTCTCGAGATTCTTCTGTCCATGGGATTCTCCAGGCAAGAATACTGGAGTTGGTTGCCATTTCCTCCACCAGGGGATCTTCCTGACTCAGGGATCGATCCTGCACCTCCTGCAATGGCAGGCAGATTCTTTACCACTGAGCCATGTAGGAAGCCCAAACTACTGGCATGAGGAGTAAGACACACCCCTGCCCTTAGGTAATTCTTCTTTCCGCTCCCAGCGTCTCCTCTTTGATCCAAACTACTGTCATCTCTCTGGACACGACAGCCTTCCGGCTCACCTATCTGCATCCCACCTGAACCCAGTCCAATGCACTCTTTACACCATAAACACAGTGATATTTTCTAATCATAAAGGTGAAACTGTCCCCTTTGCTTAAAATGCTTTGATACTACTCATTCCTCTTAAATGGAGAGAAACTCCTGAACACTGTCTGCAAAGCTCTGTATGAACTCCTTCCTCTCTCTCCAGCCTTACCCTCTGTGTGCTTGCACGGACACGCACACACACACTGCCATCCCGTCCTTCGAACTCAGGAAAGCGTCCTTCTATCTTAGCACCTTTGCACCTGGAGCTCTCTTTCCATCACCTAATTACCTCAGCTTACCCTCCAGATCTTTGCCACTTCCTCACACAAGTGACATCTTTAACTAGGTCATGAGTTCCTATAATAGGCTCTAGTAGCATGTGCCACAGTTGAAACTTTAGATTTGCTCAAGTGATTATTTAATATGTGTCCCCATCTGATTATAAACTCCATGAGAGTAAGGATCACATCTTTTTCTGTTCATCTCAGTATCCACAGTGACTGGAACATTTCATTATATGTTTGCTGAACGAATGACTGAATGAAAGAGTAAGTCAAGATATGGACAAAAGGAAAACTTTAGAGGAAAAATAAAAAGCATGAGAAAGGAGTACTAGCTGTTAAGTTGTAGGAGGTAAAGAAGTCCACATGGGCTAAATCATGGGAGGTCCTGCGTATCATTTTAAGGAACTTTCTTTGCCCCTTAGGAAATGATGGAGCCAGTGACTGCTTTTTAAGCAGTGGAAATGACAATGACTTTAGTATTTCAGATAGCTCTCACAAGCTGTGCCCAGCATGGAGAAAAAAAGAATCTGAAAGGGCAGTGAGACAGATGAAGGCCTAAACTAGGGCACTGATTTGGAATGGAGAATGGAGGCAACCTTGGGGGTCATGTTATTAAAGAGCAGGAGCGGTCCAGATAGCTCTAAGCTTGCCGACTGGGCTGAATGGGGGCTCCAGAAATTCGGATTCAGTAATTCTTAAAACTCGTGGGCTGACTGCACTGGAATCATCTGAGGCAATATGTTAGGAAGCAAACAGGAATATAATTAGAAGCATTCATTATTAGCTATGACGATTACTCTTCATCCCACTTATTTAATGAAAAGGGAAACTATCTTTGGCCACAGCCTCGGGGTACTTGAAGAGATACTTCTTTTCAGTCACCCAGGCCAAGTGTGCAGAGTACTAGATATAAAGCACAAGAAGTTAACAGGTAATTTAACAGAAACTTACCCGCTCTGCAGACACCTCATCCCCCGGCAGGCACGCAGCAGCAGCGGCGGCAGCACAAGCTATTTCCATCACCACAGAGCTGGAAGGAGCGTCAGTAGTGGATGAAGACCTGGGTCGGCCGGACTGCATGACAGTTGCCATCTCCTGGCCAGATTTCCTGTTGATCTGCGGACTTCCCTTTGGGGCCTCTGGCTTGCCCTGCCTGCTGTGCAGGCTCGTCCCTCTCTTCATCTTGGGCGGCACACGGATCTGCTGCAGGACACGATTCAGAGCTGTGGGGTGGGTGGGGATACCATCAGTCTCAGCACACGCGTTCTGGCTTTCCAGATCCATTTCAGGCTCTGGGTCTGCCTGAATCTGTTGCACATCGTGGGGGGACACGGACGACCTCCTGCGCTGGTGCTGGAAGAGATGCTTCAAGCCTTGGCCAATCACGTTAATGTTCTCCAAAGCATTGTGGGTCATTTTAGACAACTTTTGTTCTGATTCTGTTTGCTTTCTGGCCTCTGCATCTTGGGATTTGCCTCCGGGATCAGGGTCCTCGAATAACTGTTCACTGCCCGAAGGCTCCATCAGTAGACTTAATACGCTTATTTGCAAACTCAAAATTTTTTAACACACCACAACTGTCAAATTAGGTAGGCATTGCTTCGACAGTAACTACACATGCAGCTGTGAGACGAAGGCTTCATGCCTATCTAATATTAAAAAAAAAAAAAAAAAAAAAAAAGCTTGTATTATAAATCCATGCAGAAACTCCAGTGTTAAAGAAAAACATGCCACTAGCCCAAGAAATAGACACTATCATTAAGCAATCTTTAATCAGAAGATTAAAAGATAGTTTTCTAGATAGTGGGTAATGATTATTTTCTAGAATAGGAGGAAAAGCTCCGAAACAAGTACAAAGGAAATGAAAACAGCGTTGTTAAAAAAAATCCCTACAAGTTGCAATGTGAAGAGGAACTACATACTAGAAGAGTCATCTTGGAATGGAAACCATAATAATATTTGAAAGAACAGCCATTACCTGGAGAATTGAGAGACATCTGAGCACAGAGCATTCAATACAGTCTAGCTGAGGCAACTGAAATGATTCCTCTCAATCACAACCATAGTTAATTATCCTCATGCTGAAGCTCAATACAGTAAATTCAAAGAACAACTGTGAAACGTGGATATCCCAATCTAACTGCATTGTGGATTTTAATGGAAAACAGGAATTTCCAGTTATCATTTATATTCATCAAGGTCACTGGTAACCAGACACTTCTCTTTTGAGAAGGTTTGCTCTTTTGAGAAGAGAATGGAAACTGAAATCTTATAGGTTGGATTCTCTGCTGGAACACAAATGACCTTTCAGTACAATGAGTACATGATCCAGAAAGAATCTGTCTTCAGAGACTAGAGCTTGGCTCAGAACCAGTGAACAAAGAAAGAGACTCAAAGGAATCCCTTTCTTTGAAAAGGGTCAACTCTGACAAGAGGCTGCCCATGTACAGTCCACCCTCCATAGGCACAGGTTCCACATCTGCAGATTCAGCCAACCTCAGATGGAAAACATTTGGGGTGAAGGAGTTCTAGGATGTTCCAAAGAGGAAAACCTGAATTTGCCATGCTCCCAGCATTTATTTACATTGTATTAGGTATTATAAATGCTCTAGAGATGATTTAAGGTATATGGGAGGATGCGCATGGTTCTATGCAAATACTATGCCATTTCATATAAGAGACATGAGCATCTGAGGATTTCGTTATCTGCATGAGTCCTGGAACCAGTCCTCCACAGGTACCAAGGGACGGCTGTATTCACACAAACTCAAAAGCAAAGAAGTGACACAGTAACTGGGTATGACTAAAAAGGAGAGAAAAAGAAAGGTCAAATAGCAACCACACACCAACATTAAAGTGCAGGAAATTAAAAGGAAGTTGAAACTAAGAGATGTAAGGTCAGCACAATTGCCATAGTTACGGAAGTCACATGCCAAAGAAAGGGAGGGTGTGGTAGGGATAAGATTTCTCATAATAGAAAACTTTTTTTAAAAAATTGAGTTTCTGCAAATATGTAAAACAAAACTGCATTAATGTACAGAATCTGCTACGGAGGACAAAATGTGGTACATGAAGTTCTTTATTTCTATATTTTACCTCAACTTTTCCTTCAAAGGGCTTTAAAACTCCCTGCGTTACACCAAGGACTTTGAACAGTTTGAAGTCACTACTAAGTCTGAAGCACTTAGGGTGGTCATGGTCTGGGCATACGCAGACAGACCTCTGGCCATCAAACAGCAATCTGAAAGGCATAAATCAGTTGGATTTAAGAGTTCAGTGTGACCTCCACGCTCCTAGAGTCCAAAGGGATAGGAATGCGAACCCATCAGAACTTTCTTCCTGGTAACTTCTCTCAGACGACCTTCTCACCATGAATGTGGATGGACACCATCCCTGTGGCTTTGCGGACCACACTCTTACATGCCTATCTTCCCATCTCCTAATCTCTTCATGACTCAGGAGCATAAACCATGTTGACAGGATTAAAGACCTTTAACCAGTACCTTCCTACTAACTAAATACCACAAAATCCTTTGCTCCCAAACTAGGCAAATGAGGAGCAGTCACGAGAATGGGAAATTTCACTGCTTTTCATTCAAATTCTCTGTGGCTGCACCAAAAACCTGCCACACGGCTGGGGCCTCTCACCCTTTTCCCGACTCTGTGTTGCTTTTATTTTTCCTTTTCCCTTTGGGAGAGCCAAGAGAGAAGCCCTTAATCCTACCAACATAAACAACTGTTTTGGGCTATATGGAGTTTTCTGGGGCTCCTTGTGGGCAAAAATGTTGTCAACAGTATATGTATTTAATTATCCTGACCTTCCCTCATGAGTTTCTAGCACAGACTAATAGGTATTGAATTATTTTCACTCTGCAAAGCACTGAACTTCTCAGACAAGAAGGGCTATGTAACCAAGATAATCCAGTAACTGTATATCAATTAACCTCTTCTTGTACTGGGATATTTAGACCCTGAGAAGACAGAAGGATGTGAAAGCAGCAGGCTGATAATGAGGAAGTAAATTACATTTTTTTCTTATTTATATTGCATTAGCTAAATAATACAACAGATTTTTTGTTGCTGCTGTTTTGAAGGTAAAACATATAAAATAAGTTTCTCCCATGATAATAAAAGACACTATAAAGAGAGGAATGGTATCAAGGTTCGTTAGAAAACCAAACAATCTACTTGTCTCATATACAAACATACAAGGAATTTATTACTCAGCAGATCAGCTTCATTGGGCACTGTTATAAACTAATCAAGGGGCTTCCCTTGTGGTTCAGACGGTATAGCGTCTGACTACAATGCAGAAGACCCAGGTTCAATTCCTGGACCGGGAAGATCCTCTGGAGAAGGAAATGGCAACCCACTCCAGTACTCTTGCCTGGAAAATCCCATGAACGGAGAAGCCCAGTAGGCTACAGTACATGGGGTCACAAAGGGTCAGACATGACTGAGCAACTTCACTTCACTTCACATAAACCTGCTTCTTGGTTTTAAAAAATGGAAAATATGGTACATTTTTAAATATCTGTATCTTCATTTGAGATTTCATTAGCATGTCTATATCATTTATTCTCATATAATTCAAAAGAATGATTAATTATAAGGATATGTCAGCATTTGGAGGAAAACCTAGAAACAGGGTGTTGATTTCCAAGCCAAAGCTTGCACAGGCTACCTACAGGGCTGCACAGATTACCTAGTAGAGGAGTAGTAAATTCTGGGATTTCTAAAGGCAAAACATATCTTCATGATACTAACAGAAGCTTACCTAACACAGAACACCAAAGAAACCTAAACTGAGCTTTAAGCATCAAATTGTTAGATAAGAATTTTGAAACAACAACCTGTTGCACTGACTGTAAAACGTAATGCTATAATCATTATATAAAACTTGTGACAGAAAGAAAGCAAGCACTAAAATAATTCAGTAACGTGAATGTTTTTTAAGACTCCCCTATTTGCTTCTGTAAGACAGTAGTAAAATTCAAATGAATAATAACTGTTGTTCAGCTTATAAAATTTCCCAAACAACTGTACTGCTATCTCTGGTTTAACACAAACAAGTTCAACTGTAAAGCTAAGTGTTCTTTCATAAGAACGAAATGTGGGCTTCTCTTTTATTCACAGGACTTCTCTGAAAAGTAAAGTCCTTCTAAGTAAGCCTGAGGAAACCAGTAGAGAGAAAAGGGAACAAAAGGATATGGGAGAAAGGGGGCAGGAGGAAGGGGTGAAAAGTGGGGAAAAAAGAGGAGGAAATGGTAGCCACCAACAAACCAGGTATTTCAGAAAACTTGGTTAAATTCTCAGAATTTTAACAATTTTATACAACAGTTTTGAAAAAAAAATTCAAATTATATATGAACTATCTTTCTTTTTTTTTTCCTTTAAGTTGTTACTCCCAACTTTTAGTTTTGATAGACACGGTGACCAAAGCCTTTTGGTTTGGCTATGAACCAAATTATTTCACTGACGCGAACAAATTGGATACTTGCCTTTATCACTCTTCCTCAAGCACTTCTAAGGTGTTCTGGAATCCTTTTAGGGAAAGCTGAAAAGCAAACATTAAGAATTACAAAGTAGGAAACTTAGAAGAGGGGAATTTATTTATATAAACATAGGAAAAAACTGAGTATATATATAACAAAATGGTAACATTCAGCTCTCAGTGGTAGTACAGGGTAATTTTTTTCTAGTGTTTTTCAGTATTTTCTCATTTTGCAAAGAAATAATGAAAAAAAAACTATAATCAAGAAAAAACAATTTGGGGAACGTCAATATTAAAAAAAAAAGTAGCATATTTCATAAATATTTTTACACTATGATACTGAATTAGGAATGGATAGTCCATTAATTCTAATCTTAAAGTAAAATGAAATGCAAAATAAGTGTGTTAGTCGCTCAGTCATGTCTGATTCTTTGTGACCCCGTGGACTGTATGTAGCCTGTCACGCTCCTCTGTCCACAGAAATCTGCAGGCCAGAATACTGGAGTGGGCTGCCATTCCTACTCCAGGGGATCTTCCCGACCCAGGGATTGAATCCGGGCCTCCTGAATTGTGGGCAGATTCCTTACCAACATGAAAAGAAGCATAATTTTATAAGCAAGTATCTTCCAATTCTCCATCCACAATTTTGCGTTCAAAAGCAACTCTTAAAAAGTATGTCTATCATGAATAATTGAGGCTCAAGATGCACCAAAATGGAAAATTCCCTGGAAAACAGCCATTACCAGAGGCAATTTGCTCAGGCATGTGTTTGGGGGGGCATCTGCTTTGTGCTCCAAATTACACAAACAAAGCATCCTACCTTACCCTCAAGGAACTAATCTAGGATGGAAACTGAGTTTACATACTTGAAGCTTAAGAGAAACAGCACAGAACAACATAATTAAGTGCTAGAATGTGTAAGGACAACTATGATTATCATCAGAAGTGAAGAAATCCGATGACATTTGCCTCGAAAAGTTTCAAGAAGAAAGAAGCTTTCACTGCACTTTGAAAGATGAGAAGATGGATGAATGAGCAGGAAGATATAGGCCGAGATTCCCAGCTACAGAGCAGTACACACGCTACACGCTGGGGGCCAGTGAAGAGGCCAGACGACTGCACTGGGGGTACTCATTCTGAGTCATCTGGAGAACTGAACAGCTGGTGGGCAGATGTGAGGGGGGACTTTCCATCTTTAACTTTTTCTACCTTTCGAAGTATATACATTATGACTATTCTTATGTCGGGAAAAAATAAACTTACACATTTGAAAAAAAAAAGTAAATACATGTTTTAATCTCAAGCGGAAACATTTAAAAATGGTAGAAAAGGATATAACTATTGTGCTAACGGAAAGAAAAAACAGAATTAAAATATGCAAGTAAATACAAAAAGGAGGGAAAGCAAGATTGCAGATAAAATATATAAAAAGGAAAATATAAGATATCAAATGCAAACCCAAATATCCCAATAATTATATTAAATATAAGTGGACCAAAAGAAAAAGACTATCTATCATACTAAATAAAAAACGGAAGTCAATCCTGGTGGTCCAGTGATTAGGACCCGGCACTTTCACAGCAGTGGCCCAGGTCATTCCCTGGTTGGGGAACTAAGATCCCACAAGCCCTGTGACGTGGTCCCAAAAAAAAAAAAAAATCCTCTATTATGATGTGTAAAAGAATCATGCCAAATATAGAGAACAATTAAAATGTATAGAAAGGGTTAGCAAACATAATCTAAACAAAAGCTGCTCAAGCTTTATTAGTAGTACTCAAAATAGACTATAATTCAAAAAGCATTAATGGAGGTAATATAATTCAGAGGATTAAATCCAGAACTCATTAGAAAGACATAATTTAAAATTTATATGCAAGTAATAACAGCCTCCAAATGCATAAAGCACAACTTAGCAGAACTACAAGAAGTGAAATATATCTATAATCATAATGGAGAAATTTTTAACATCTCTCATAATTGATAGAATAAATGACCTAAATCAGAGGAAAAATAGAGTTAGATTTGAATAGCATGGTCAACAAACTGGGGACCTAAACAGACATTTGTATAAGACAGTACCCAATAACTGCAGAATACTCTATTAAAAGTGACCCATATCAGATCAGATCAGATCAGTCGCTCAGTCTTTGCAACCCCATGAACTGCAGCACGCCAGGCCTCCCTATCCATCACCAGCTCTCGGAGGTCACTCAGACTCACATTCATCGAGTCAGTGATGCCATCCAGCCATCTCATCCTCTGTCGTCCCCTTCTCCTCCTGCCCCCAATCCCTCCCAGCATCAGAGTCTTCTCCAATGAGTCAACTCTTCGCATGAGGTGGCCAAAATACTGGAGTTTCAGCTTTAGCATCATTCCTTCCAAAGAAATCCCAGGGCTGATCTCCTTCGGAATGGACCGGTTGGATCTCCTTGCAGTCCAAGGGACTCTCAAGAGTCTTCTCCAACACCACAGTTCAAAAGCATCAATTCTTCGGCGCTCAGCCTTCTTCACAGTCCAGCTCTCACATCCATACATGACCACAGGAAAGACCATAGCCTTGACTAGGCGAACCTTTGTTGGCAAAGTGATGTCTCTGCTTTTGAATATGCTATCTAGTTTGGTCATAACTTTCCTTCCAAGGAGTAAACGTCTTTTAATTTCATGGCTGCAGTCACCATCTGCAGTGATTTTGGAGCCCAGAAAAATAAAGTCTGCCACTGTTTCCACTGTTTCTCCATCTATTTCCCATGTAGTGATGGGACCCAGTGACCCATATGCTGAGCACTAAATCAAGTCTCACAAGTTCTTCTCTGACCACAATGTGGACTCCTAAGGTGCACAGTGGATAAAACCACTCTCTCCCCACCACCCACAATGTCACCTGACCAAACCTGGAGACAACTGCAACAGGGATGGAGCAACACAAGAGGCTGGACAAGCACCTATAATCCTAGAGGTAAAGCTTTCTTTCTAACCAAAGGAAATACAGCCCCAAGAGCATGAAAGAATTCCACTGCAGTCAGGACGATTAAATCACAAATTTTGACCAATTGCTGGACACTGAATGTGGGCTAGTATGAGAGTGCAAAGTCTCGAGGGACTGCAATCGGGAGAGAGTCTCTACCCTATTACAGGCTTTTCTGCCAGGAACCTCAAAGGCTGTGTGTGTAGGGGGAAGGGGGTGGGGGGGAGGTAGGTAGAATCTGAGAGAATGCAAAGAAGCTTCTTATCCCAGCCCCCACCCTTGTGGAGCTTAGCAGTCAACGCCCATCAGCCCAAATCTATCCCCTATTAGCTTAGGGACTTCCCTGGTGGTCCAGTTTGGTTAAGCCTCCGTATGCTTCCACTGCAGGGAACGAAGATTCTGCATGCTACATGGTGAGGCCAAAAAAAATAAAATACAGGGGCAGAGAAGGCTGCTTTGAATAGGAAATTCAAACAAAAACTACTATTGGTTAAAATCTATTAAGAAAAAAACTTAAGCTTAAAAAAAGAGGAGGGAATATAAAACCTAAGATAGACACGGCAGTTGAGGAAGAGAAAAGAAGGGGAACAACTCCACTCCTAGAAACAGAAAATTTTATTAAGAGACCCAGGTTCTAGTGCCTGCCTAAATCTGAGGCCTACCAGATCATCACAGAACTCCCCCCAACCTCCACTATCATGCTAACAGTTCAGTTCAGTTCAGATGCTCAATTGCTCAGTCATGTCTGCCTCTTTGCGACACCATGGACTGCAGCATGCCAGGCTTCCCTGTCCATCACCAACTCCTGGAGCTTGCTCAAGCTCAGGTCCATCGAGTCGCTGATGCCATCCAACCATCTTATCCTCTGTCATCTCCTTCTCCTCCTGCCTTCAATCTTTCCTAGCATGCGGGTCTTTTCCAAGGAGTCAGTTCTTTGCATCAGGTGGCCAAAGTATTAGAGTTTCAGCATCAGTCCTACCAATGAATATTCAGGACTGACTTCCTTTAGGGTCGACTGGTTTCATCTCCTTGCAATCCAAGGGACTTTCAAGAGTCTTCTCCAACACCACAGTTCAAAAGCATCAATTCTTTGGCGCTCAGCTTTCTTTATAGTCCAACTCTCACATCCATACATGACCACTAGAAAAACCATAGCTTTGACTAGATGGACCTTTGTCAGCAAAGTAATGTCTCTGCTAACAAGCTTTGAGTAAAAATAATGGAATATAGCTGCAATAAACAAACTCACTGTGTGAAACAGCACAAAGAGAAAACCCAAAGCTAAGCCGGGATATAATGGACACTAGGGAAATTGTAAGTCTTTGATTTCCATGGCAACAACATGTATCAATGCTGGTAACCATAGCAATAATACTCTTTAAACATAGCCCAACCCCTAACAGATTAATTTAAATTCTACCTTAAAGGCTCAGCAGAAGGAAGCTTGCAGTCTTCTCCAAGCATATCAGATATTCACCTCAGTATTTCCTGTCCTACACAAAATGGACACCTTTCAACAAGAACTTATGAAGCATGCCAAAGGCGATAATAAAAACATAGTTTGCAGAAACAAAGCAATCATCAGAACTAGACTCAGAAATGCCATGGTATGAGAATTATCAGAGAATTTAAAACACGATTAATATGGTAGAGAATAACGGAAAAGGTGGACAACATGCAAAATCACACAGATAGTTTGACAGAGACGTGGAAATCATAAAGAATATAGTGGAAATCCTAGAAAGAGAAACATGGTAATAAACAACAAATTCTTTTAGTAGATTTCAAACAGCTAAAAAAAGAATCAGGGAACTTGAAGACAGGCTCACAGAAATTACTCAAATTGAAATGTAAAGAAGAAAAGAAGTAGGAAAATAAAACAAGAGAAAACATCCAAGAACTGTGGGATGAATGCCTGGAGAAAAAAGAACAGAACAGAAGAAATATGTGAATGGTTAAGTGACAAGACACCAAACTACAGATTTAAGAAGGTCCAAAAATGTCAAACAAGACTTAAAAAAAACCCCAAACTAGGCATAATAGCTAGCTGAAATAATAGCTGAAAAGAAAAAGGGAAATCGTGAAGGCAACCAGAGAGGGAAAACATAGTATATACAGAGGAACAAGGATAAGGATTATAATAACCTTGCTGTCAGAAACTTTGCAAGCAAGATAATAGGCGTTTAGCAACTTTAAAAAAATGTTGAAAGAAAAAGATTGTTCAACCAGTATTCTACATCTAGTGAGAATATCCTTCATAAGTGAAGAGGAAATAAAGACTTTTCCAATGTGTAAGTGCACTTTTTGGTGCAGCCACTATGGAAAACAGTATGGCTGCTGCTGCCTCCGCTGCTAAGTCGCTTTAGTCATGGCCGATTCTGTGCGACCCCATAGAGGCAGCCCACCAGGCTCCTCTGTCCCTGGGATTCTCCAGGCAAGAACACTGGAGCAGGTTGCCATTTCCTTCTCCAACGCATGAAAGTGAAAAATGAAAGTGAAGTCGCTCAGTCATGTCCCACTCTTTGCGACCCCACGGACTGCGGCCCACAGGGCTCCTCCATCCATGGGATTTTCCAGGCAAGAGTACTGGAGTGGGATGTCATTGCCTTCTCCATGGAAAACAGTATGGAGTTTTCCCTAAAAAGCTATCAAGAAAAAACAGAGCTGCGATATGACCCAGCAATATCACTCTTGAACGTACATCTAGAGAAAACTCTAATTCAAAAAGATACATGCACCCCAATATCATAGCAGCACTATGAATAATAACTAAGACATGGAAGCAACCTAAATGTCCATCAGTAGAGGAATGGATAAATAAGATGTAGCATATGTACACAATGGTAAAATACTCAGTCATAAAAAGAATGAAGCAATGCCATTTGCAGCAACAAGGATAGACCTAGAGAGTATCATACTAAGTGAAGTAAGTCAGAGAAGACAAATATCACAGAATATCTGTGGAATATTATATGTGGAATCCAAAAATAATGATACAAATGAACTTATTTACAAAACAGAAACAGACTCACAGAGAAAACGAACTTACGATTGTCAAAGGTGAGGATAAACTGGGAAATGAGGGCTTAAAAGATGTACACTACTAAAACAGATAAACAAGGCCTACTGTACAGCACCGATAACTATGTTCAATATCTTGCAACAACCTAAAAAGGAAAAGAATCTGAAAAGGAATACATATATACACATACGTATAACTCAATCAGTTTGCTGTACATGAGAAATTAACCCAACATTGTAAATCAGTTCAGTTCAGTTCAGTCGCTCAGTCACCTCTGACTCTTTGGGACCCCATAGACTGCAGCACACCAGACTTCCCTGTCCATCACCAACTCCCGGAACTTGCTCAAACTCATGTCCAGCAAGTTTCTGATGCCATCCAACCATCTCATCCATTGTCATCCCCTTCTGATCCTGCCTTCAATCTTTCCCAGCATCAGAGTCTTTTCAAATGAGTCCATTCATCGCATCAGGTGGCCAAAGTATTAAGCTTCAGCTTCAGCATCTGTCCTTCCAATGAATATTCACGACTGATTTCCTTTAGGGTTGACTGGTTTGATCTCCTTGCAGTCCAAGGGATTCTCAAGAGTCTTCTCCAGCACCACAGTTCAAAAGCATAAATTCTTCAGCACTCAGCTTTCTTCATGGTCCAACTCTCACATCCATACATGACTACTAGAAAAACCATAATTTTGACTATATGGAACTCTGTCGGTAAAGTAATATCTCTGCTTTTAATATGCTGGTGTGTGAAATGAGTGTAATTGTAAGGTAGTATGAACATTCTTTGGCATTGCCTTTCTTTGGGATTGGAATGAAAACTGATCTTTTCCAGTCCTGTGACCGCTGCTGAATTTTCCAACTATACTTCAATTAAAAAATCTTAATTTCAAATTTCTTACATCAAGTATTCACGATATGTAATTCAAAACAGAAAAGAATACTCAAAATAAACATACACTAGTATTTATTATTAATTAATGTTACATACAAACAGCAGGCTTCCCAGGAGGCTCAGTGGGTGAAGACTCCACCTGCACTGCAGGAGACACATGCTCAGTCCCTGGTCAGGAAGATCTCTGGATGGGGGCATGGTGACCCACTCCAGTATTATTGCCTAGAGAATTCCTAACAGAGGAGTCTGGAAGGCCACACTTCATGGGGTCAATAAGAGTCAGACAAAACTGAAGTGACTGAGCACGTACACACACATAATATAAATGTTACATTTCAATATGCCTTCAGAATGTCAAACTCTGCTCAACCGACCCAGAGCCAATCTTAAATCTCTCTAGAGTAAATGGATGAACACAAAGTTTAGAAATAAAACTTAGTCATGTTTTTTGGATTTTAAAAACGTCTTCAACTTCTGCTCTTTCTCCTTCACTGTAGGTCATCTAAAATGGTTTCAGTGGTAACACATACTTTATGCTTTGCTACACTGCAAATTTATTCAACAGTTCTATTCTTGAAGTCATTATTTCTTCTCATGCTTCTATTTTATAAAGGACAACATTTTTCCGGCTCCCTCCTAAGGGTATTTGTGATTTAGCAACATCTTTTCCCAGCCTGGTCATTCACACTCAAAACAAACCTTTCTCCTGACCTCCTTGGTTTATAAATGCATAGACCAGAAACCCAAGAGTTAAGCCAGAAATGAGAAAGATGTAATCAAGTAAGTTCAACAGATATGTACTACTTTGAAAAATGAAATCTCCTCAGTCACAAATATAGCTTTATCACATTTCCTTGAGTTGGGCTTACCTTGTGCCTCAGATGGTAAAGAATCCGCCTGCAATGAGGGAGACCTGGGTTAAGTCCCTGGGTTGGGAAGATCCCCTGGAGAAGGGAGATGCTCCCCACTCCAGTATTCTGGCCTGGAGAATTACATGGACTGTATAGCCCACGGGGTCACAAAGAGTCGGACACAACTGAGCAACTTTCACTTCACTTCACTTCACTTGAGTTCACTCAGTAAATATGGCTGAAGCAAGAAGACCTTACTAAAAGCAGTGACTACAAAGAATGGATAGCCTAGTGCCTTGGCTTAAACTGTTCTGTAAATGAACAAACATGCAAACATGAGAATGAGATCAGATCAGATCAGTCGCTCAGTTGTGTCCGACTCTTTGCGACCCCATGAACCGCAGCACGCCAGGCCTCCCTGTCCATCACCAGCTCCCGGAGGTCACCCAGACTCACACACATCAAGTCAGTGATGCCATCCAGCCATCTCATCCTCTGTTGTCCCCTTCTCCTCCTGCCCCCAATCCCTCCCAGCATCAGAGTCTTCTCCAATGAGTCAACTCTTCGCATGAGGTGGCCAAAATACTGGAGTTTCAGCTTTAGCATCATTCCTTCTAAAGAAATTCCAGGACTGATCTCCTTCAGAATGGACTGGTTGGATCTTCTTGCAGTCCAAGGGACTCTCAAGAGTCTTCTCCAACACCAGTTCAAAAGCATCAATTCTTCGGCGCTCAGCCTTCTTCACAGTCCAGCTCTCACATCCATACATGACCACAGGAAAGACCATAGCCTTGACTAGGCGAACCTTTGTTGGCAAAGTGATGTCTCTGCTTTTGAATATGCTATCTAGGTTGGTCATAACTTTCCTTCCAAGGAGTAAGCGTCTTTTAATTTCATGGCTGCAGTCACTATCTGCAGTGATTTTGGAGCCCAGAAAAACAAAGTCTGACACTGTTTCCACTGTTTCCCCATCTATTTCCCATGTAGTGATGGGACCAGATGCCATGATCTTCGTTTTCTGAATGTTGAGCTTTAAGCCAACCTTTTCACTCTCCACTTTCACTTTCATCAAGAGGCTTTTTAGCCCCTCTTCACTTTCTGCCATGAGAGTCGTGTCATCTGCATATCTGAGGTTATTGATATTTCTCCCAGCAATCTTGATTCCAACTTGTGTTTCTTCCAGTCCAGCATTTCTCATGATGTACTCTGCATATAAGTTAAATAAACATGGTGACAATATGCAGCCTTGACGTACTCCTTTTCCTATTTGGAACCAGTCTGTTGTTCCATGACCAGTTCTAACTGTTGCTTCCTGACCTGCATACAGATTTCTTAAGAGGCAGATCAGGTGGTCTGGTATTCCCATCTCTTTCAGAATTTTCCACAGTTTATTGTGATCTACACAGTCAAAGGCTTTGGCATAGTCAATAAAGCAGAAATAGATGTTTTTCTGGAACTCTCTTGCTTTTTCGATGATCCAGCGGATGTTGGCAATTTGATCTCTGGTTCCTCTGCCTTTTCTAAATCCAGCTTGAACATCAGGAAGTTCACGGTTCACATATTGCTGAAGCCGGGAGCAGCCGGGATGAGATACCCCACGCCCAAGGTAAGAGAAACCCAAGTAAGACAGTAGGTCTTTAAAGAGGGCATCAGAGGGTAAATACACTAAAACCGTTCTCACAGAAAACTAGTCAATCTAGTCACACAAGGACCACACCCTTGTCTAACTCAATGAAATTAAGCCATGCCCGAGGGGCAACCTGGGATGGGTGGGTCATGGTGGAGAGAGATGACAGGGTGTGGTCCGCTGGAGAAGGGAATGGCAAACCACTTCAGTATTCTTGCCTTGAGAACCCCACAAACAGTATGAAAAGACAAAATGATAGGATACTGAAAGAGAAACTCCCCAGGTCAGTAGAGGCCCAATATGCTACTGGAGATCAGTGGAGGAATAACTCCAGGAAGAATGAAGGGATGGAGCCAAAACAAAAAGAATACCCAGCTGTGGATGTGTCTGGTAATAGAAGCAAAGTCCGATGCTGTAAAGAGCAATACTGCATAGGAACCTGGAATGTCAGGTCCATGAATCAAGGCAAATTGGAAGTGGTCAAACAAGAGATGGCAAGAGTGAATGTCGACATTCTAGGAATTAGCGAACTAAAATGGACTGGAATGGGTGAATTTAACTCAGATGACCATTATATCTACTACTGTGGGCAGGAATCCCTCAGAAGAAATGGAGTGGCCATTATGGTCAACAAAAGAGTCTGAAATGCAGTACTTGGATGCAATCTCAAAAATGACAGAATGATCTCTGTTCGTTTCCAAAGCAAACCATTCAATGTCACAGTAATCCAAATCTATGCCCCAACCAGTAATGCCGAAGAAGCTGAAGTTGAACGGTTCTATGAAGACCTACAAGACCTTTTAGAACTAACACCCAAAAAAAAAAAAAAAATGAGAATACAAGATACTAAAATACAGTGCTCCATTAAAAGTGAGAAATATGGTCAAAGTGAGACTGTCCAGTGAGTAGTTGATAACTACAAGACAACAAATGCACTGGCAGAATCTGTCTGCTGTATTTTGGAACTATGGAACCTATTTAAGGCTTGCAACTTACAGGCGAAGGCTTGGACAGTAAGTTGCATTTAATTTCCATTTCAACTCCTAGCACTGTAGCAGCTACACAGCTTCCTCTAGCAACACAGAGGTCAGCTGGGCAAGGTTCCAGAGCAGCTTGGACACAGCTTATGGGAGCTAGGGTGGGCAAAAAAGACTCTGTCCTCCAAATACTGCAGATCTATGTGAGCTATGCTCTGACCACTGACTGTTGCTTCTGATCACAAGATGCAGAGACAGATGCTCATTTTCGTTGCACCTTTCCTCCTCATCCTTCTGATCCCCGGTAGTTGATAGGCCCTCTCTCTCCAGCTAAGTGACTTCCAAGGGATTTATTTAAAGGACTGGTATCCTTCTTTCTAATACTCTGGCCACCTGATGTGAAGAACTGACTCATTGGAAAAGACCCTGATGCTGGGAAAGATTGGAGGCGGGAAGAGAAGGGGATGACAGAGGATGAGATGGTTAGATGGCATCATCAACTCGATGGACATGAGTTTGAGCAAGCTCTGGGAGTTGGTGATGGACAGGGAAGTCTAGCATACTGCAGTTCATGGGGTCGCAAAGAGTTGGACAGGACTGAGCAACTGAACTGAACTGACCCTTTTTCCCCCAATCCATCTTCCTACCCCTTACCCCCACTATTGGCAGCCAGACACTGAAGACTAAGACATTCAAAAGCAACTGCATACACATTCTTCTGAAATGTATGTGGGATACATTTAAGGACAGACCACACAGCAGCTCACAAATTAAGTCTCAATATATTTTAAAAGACATACAAACTATCTTCAATCAGAATGGGATGAAGTTAGAAAATAACAACAGAAAGATAACTGGAAATTCACAAATTTGTGAAAATTGAACCACACACTATTATATTAACAAATGAACCAAAGAAATCACAAGGGAAATTAGCAAAAACTTAGAGATGAATGAAAATGAAAACATGACATTCTAAAATCTACGGGACACTTAGAAAGCCACACAGAGGCGGAAGTTTATAGACTATACATCCCCACACTAACAAACAAGAAAGATCATAAATCAAAAACACAATCTTACAACTTACAGAACTAGAAAAAGAGGAATTAAACCCAAAAGTGGAGAAGGGAGGAAATAAAGAAGGTGAGATCAAAAATCAATGAAACAGAGAAGAGAAAAACAATAGAGAAAATCAACGAAACTAAAAGCCGGTTCCTTGAAAAGATGAACAAAACTGACAAACTTTGAGCTAGAATGACTACTAAAGAAAAGAGGACAGACTCAAAATCAGAAATGAAAGTGAGGACATAACTATCAATTCTATGGGAATAAAAAGGATTACCAGAGTATATACTATCAACAACGGTGTGCAACAAATTGTACAACCACGATGAAATGGACAGATTCCTAGAAACACAAAATCTACCAAGACTAACTCAAGACTTTGAACAGACCTACAAAGAGAAAGGAGATTGAATCACTCATCAAAAATCTCTTGACAACTTAACAGTAAGATGTAAGAAAGAAAAGTGAAAGTTGCTTAGTCGTGTCTGACTCTGCAACATTCATGGGCTTCTCCAGGCTGGGATACTGGAGTGGGTAGCCTTTCCCTTCTCCAGGCAATCTTCCCAACCCAGGGATCGAAGGCAGGTCTCCTGCATTGCAGGCAGACTCTTCACCAGCTGAGCCACCAAGGAAGCCTAAGGTGTAAGAAAGGTTACATTTAATGCAAAATTGTAAATTCTTTTCTAATTAACAGTCAGATTAGGTGTTATTTGAAAACCCTTAGTACTTTACTGAAAAGTCTGCATTTCTTTTGTAAAGAAAGATAAATGCATAATGTGTAACAAAGGCTAAGTCCTGATAGAAAATAATATGGGACGATACTACTACCTCATCAATTCATGTTTTTGTACTTAACACTGTTCAAATACAGACTGTCCTGTCCTTTTGTTTGTACTTTTAAATGCCTTAAAAAATGCAAGATGTAATATCCTAGCTGGATCCACAGAAATTAGAAAAGAATCCTACTTTTTTTTTTCCCACTATGCTTTCCTGAAACCAGAAGAGAAAGCTTTTTTTATATCCATCTCATGTTTTAACAGTATCTACTCAGGCCAGAGCTAAGATATATTTAATCTCACATTCTGTCTTCCTATCACACAAAGTCCCTTCCATGAACTAACTTGCCTCCAAAAACCTGACAGTAGCTGCTGAGATGACGCAAAAGTTTAAGCGCTGGGAGCACTCAGAGAAAACTAAACCAGTGAACCCAGGATCTGTTCACCAGTGGGGTTTCTCAGGTGGGCTTCTTCCCCTTCCAGGAGCAATCTATACAACAATTTTCCGAACTGTGCTCACAATGCATTCATTCTCAGGATCACTACTCTGAAGGCATATAAATAAACCATGGCACAGCCAGAGCCCACCAAACCCGTTCTGACAGATCCAGGCCAAGCAACTGCAAGGCTTCTGACTGCATCCCACAGGCCTATGCAACCCCAGCCTCTGGCTCCAGCTTAGGTTCCTTTCCTTCCTGCAGGCCTAGTGCTGGCTGTTGAGCAAAGTAAAATAAAGCTGTCAACCGAGTGGATCAACCTTCCAGCAGGATAAACAGAAAAAGACTGTCATACAAATTCCTTCAAATGAGCATCTGCTCCGTGAAATGAAGGCAACTTAAAGTTATAAAAGACAATACAATGAAAATTCAGTATATTTTAACTTTTTTTAATGATTAAAAGAATAATACTCAAATATGCTACTTTCATCAAATTATAAACCAGCCAGCCTAAGTAGAGAACAATACAACTCAAAGCCAAATAATACCAGGCAGAGAGCTATTTTTTATTTTTCTATGTTGATTCCATTAGGTAACATGCTCCTGAAAAATGAGGTCTTTTTCATCTTAACATTTTACAAATTCTAGGATAAAAATAGATGGTTCATGGAAGGGGAAGGGGTTGTTAGGTAGGGAGAGTACATTATTACTAACGGCAAATATCAACACATGCTTAATTATTTGCCAACATGAGAACCATGAGCAAGAGGACAGTATTTCTGGAAAGCGTTAAAATTACAGATCTAATCATTCATTCAGGAAGCACTACCCAATGCCTACTCTTTGGTTAAAACTGCAGTACACATCAACACATATAAAACCCTACGTTGGAAAAAGTACTGATAGGCATACCACTATGGAAAACTAATTCCCACATATGTTATTTATTTGTATCTTAAGAACAAAATACTATCAAACTAAACTAAAACTCAACATTCAAAAAACTAAGATCATGGCACCCAGTCCCATCACTCCACAGCAAATAGATGGAGAAACAATGGAAACAGTGACAGACTTTACTTTTTAGGGCTCCAAAATCACTGCAGATGGTGACTGCAGCCATAAAATTAAGACACTTGCTCCTTGGAAGAAAAGCTATGACCAATTTAGACAGCACAGTAAAAAGCAGAGACATTACTTTGCCAACAAAGGTCCGTCTAGTCAAAGCTATGGTTTTCCCAGTATGTATTGATAAGCTCAACATTCAGAAAACAAAGATCATGGCATCTGGTCCCATCACTTCATGGGAAATAGATGGGGAAACAGTGGAAACAGAGTCAGACTTTATTTGTGGGGGCTCCAAAATCACTGCAGATGGTGACTGCAGCCATGAAATTAAAAGACGTTTACTCCTTGGAAGGAAGTTATGTCCAACCTAGATAGCATATTCAAAAGCAGAGACATTACTTTGCCAACAAAGGTCAAGGCGATTGGTTTTTCCAGTGGTCATATATGGATGTGAGTGTTGGACTGTGAAGAAAGCCGGGCACTGAAGAATTGATGCTTTTGAACTGTGGAGTTGGAGAAGACTCTTGAGAGTCCTTTGGACTGCAAGGAGATCCAACCAGTTCATCCTAAAGGAGATCAGTCCTGGGTGTTCTTTGGAAGGAGTGATGCTAAAGCTGAAACTCCAGTACTTTGGACACCTCATGCGAAGAGTTGATGCATTGGAAAAGACCCTGATGCTGGGAGGAATTGGGGGCAGGAGGAGAAGGGGATGACAGAGGATGAGATGGCTGGATGGCATCACTGATTCGATGGACATGAGTTTGAGCAAGCCCCAGGAGTTGGTGATGGACAGGGAGGCCTGGCGTGCTGCAATTCATGGGGTTGCAAAGAGTCTGACATGACTGAGCGACTGAACTGAACTGATGGATATGAGAGTTGGGAACTATGGAATGAGGTTCGTGACACTGTACAGGAGACAGGGATCAAGACCATCCACATGGAAAAGAAATGCAAAAAAGCAAAATGGCTGTCTGGGGAGGCCTTACAAATAGCTATGAAAAGAAGAGAAGCGAAAAGCAAAGGAGAAAAGGAAAGATATAAACATCTGAATGCAGAGTTCCAAAGAATAGCAAGAAGAGATAAGAAAGCCTTCTTCAGCGATCAATGCAAAGAATAGAGGAAAACAACAGAATGGGAAAGACTAAGGATCTATTCAAGAAAATCAGAGATACCAAAGGAACATTTCATGCAAAGATGGGCTCGATAAAGGACAGAAATGGTATGGACCTAACGGAAGCAGAAGATATTAAGAGGTGGCGGCAAGAATACACAGAAGAACTGTACAAAAAAGAGCTTCATGACCCAGATAATCATGATGGTGTGATCACTGACCTAGAGCCAGACATCCTGGAATGTGAAGTCAAGTGGGCCTTAGAAAGCATCACTACAAACAAAGCTAGTGGAGGTGATGGAATTCCAGTGGAGCTATTCCAAATCCTGAAAGATGATGCTGTGAAAGTGCTACACTCAATATGCCAGCAAATTTGGAAAACTCAGCAGTGGCCACAAGATTGGAAAAGGTCAGTTTTCATCCCAATCCCAAAGAAAGGCAATGCCAAAGAGTGCTCAAACTACCGCACAATTGCACTCATCTCACACGCTAGTAAAGTAATGCTCAAAATTCTCCAAGCCAGGCTTCAGCAATATGTGAACCGTGAACTTCCTGATGTTCAAGCTGGATTTAGAAAAGGCAGAGGAACCAGAGATCAAATTGCCAACATCCGCTGGATCATCGAAAAAGCAAGAGAGTTCCAGAAAAACATCTATTTCTGCTTTATTGACTATGCCAAAGCCTTTGACTGTGTAGATCACAATAAACTGTGGAAAATTCTGAAAGAGATGGGAATACCAGACCACCTGATCTGCCTCTTGAGAAATCTGTATGCAGGTCAGGAAGCAACAGTTAGAACTGGTCATGGAACAAAAGACTGGTTCCAAATAGGAAAAGGAGTACGTCAAGGCTGTATATTGTCACCATGTTTATTTAACTTATATGCAGAGTACATCATGAGAAATGCTGGACTGGACGAAACACAAGCTGGAATCAAGACTGCCGGGAGAAATATCAATAACCTCAGATATGCAGATGATACCACCCTTATGGCAGAAAGTGAAGAGGAACTAAAAAGCCTCTTGATGAAAGTGAAAGTGGAGAGTGAAAAGGTTGGCTTAAAGCTCAACATTCAGAAAACGAAGATCATGGCATCTGGTCCCATCACTACATGGGAAATAGATGGAGAAACAGTGGAAACAGTGTCAGACTTTATTTTTCTGGGCTCCAAAATCACTGCAGATAGTGACTGCAGCCATGAAATTAAAAGACGCTTACTCCTTGGAAGGAAAGTTATGACCAACCTAGATCGCATATTCAAAAGCAGAGACATCACTTTGCCAACAAAGGTTCGCCTAGTCAAGGCTATGGTCTTTTCTGTGGTCATGTATGGATGTGAGAGCTGGACTGTGAAGAAGGCTGAGCGCTGAAGAATTGATGCTTTTGAACTGTGGTGTTGGAGAAGACTCTTGAGAGTCCCCTGGACTGCAAGGAGATCCAACCGGTCCATTCTGAAGGAGATCAGCCCTGGGATTTCTTTGGAAGGAATGATGCTAAAGCTGAAACTCCAGTATTTTGGCCACCTCATGCGAAGAGTTGACTCATTGGAGAAGACTCTGATGCTGGGAGGGATTGGGGGCAGGAGGAGAAGGGGACGACAGAGGATGAGATGGCTGGATGGCATCACTGACTCGATGAATGTGAGTCTGAGTGACCTCCGAGAGCTGGTGATGGATAGGGAGGCCTGGCGTGCTGCGGTTCACGGGGTCGCAAAGAGTCGGACATGACTGAGCGACTGATCTGATCTGATCTGATCTGATAGTTCATGGGGTCACAAAGAGTCAGACACAACTGAGCAACTTTCACTTTCATGGTATAAGGTGTGCAGCGTAACATGACTCACACACATCATGTAATGATCACCACAATACACTTAGTGGGTATTCATCATCTCATCTAGATTAAAAAATAAGAGAGAGAGAGAAAAGCTCTTCCTGTGGTAAGATCTCGTGGGACTTACTCTTCTAACAACGTTCATATACCTACCATTCTGCAGTAGTAATTAATCATGCTTCTCATTACATCCTGAGTACTCATTTATCTTTTCACTAGAAAGTGAAAGTCGCTCAGCCATATTCGAGTCTTTGTGACCCTATACAGTCCATGGGATTCTCTAGGCCAGAATATTGGAGTAGGTAGCCTTTCCCTTCTCCAGCGGATCTTCCCAACCCAAGAATCCAACCCAGGTCTCCCACATTGCACGCGGATTCTTTAATAGCTGAGCCACCAGGGAAGCCCAAGAATACTGCAGTGGGTAGCCTATCCCTTCTCCAGCGGATCTTGCCAACCCAGGAATCAAACTGGGGTCTCCTGCATTACAGGCGGATTATTTACCAACTGAGCTATCAGGTAAGCCCTTATAACTAGAAGTTTGACCCTTCTGACCACTTTCATCCAATCCTCCACCCCCTCCCCACCTCTGGTGATCACAAATCTGATCTTTTTTCTATAAGTCTGTTTGTTGAAGTATGGTTGACCTACAATACTATGTATGTTCCTGGAGTTCAACCTAGTGATTTGATGTTTCTTTACATTACAAAATGATCACCTTGCTTCTCAAATATTCTTGTATTATTTCCTTTCTATCCTCTCTACTAAGACCACTCTTGTTTAATTAAGTAAGTCACAGATTTAGAACACCAACTATGGTTACCAAACGGGAAAGTGGGGAGAGGATAAATGAGGCGTTTGGGATTAACATATCTATACACACTACTATATATAAAATAATCAACAAGGACCTACTGTATAGCCCAGAGAACTCTACTCAATACTCTGTAGAAACCTGTATGGCAAAAGAATCTGAAAAAGAAAAAGTATTAATACATGTGTGAATGTGTGTGTATTCACAAAATTCTTGGATAGTTCCCTTGGCCTAAAAAAATCCATGCTATTTCAGTGACTGAGTAAGGCCTGTGTATAGATATGGTTGCTTAGGCAACCTGTTTGCCTGTTTTGCCTGTTCTGATAGTGAGCACAGTTCTAATTGGAGTTTCAATACCATATCAAGTCATTAAAAGGGGAGATAAAATAATTCATGACAAAATAAAGGCAAATGAATGAAAAAATATAAGGTATCCTACAATAAACAGGAGTTGTATTATCAGAAATTATTAACAATTTAGGGAAAGATACACATTTCTAGAGACATTAGGAGAATTAAAGAGAAAGAAGCATCAGTTTTGTAGATTCCAAAATGGTCAAATGATAGAGCATGAAAAAGTTCAGTTAAAAAACCTACCTCATTCCTCAGTTATTCATCACTTCAGTGAGATCAACAAAAGACTGCCCGAGCAAACAATCTAGAACTACAACAACTATGTCAATGCATACACCTTATTTTTTATGATTTTTCTCACATAAAATTTTCAGCACCATTTATGTGACAAGGAATGAACAAGCAATAAGAAGATATTAGTAGACTCATTACACTGCTGGTAGCAGTATAAAATGGTACAGCTATTATGGAAAAGTTTGGTAGTTTTTTATGAAATTAAACATTTACTTATCATACACCCCAGCAATCATATTCTTTGGCATTTATCAGAAAAAAAGATCTATGTTCATATAAAAACTTGTACATGAACGTTCACAGCAGCATTACTGACAGTACCCCAAAGGCAAACACACCTCAACAGACAAATGCTGAACTCTGGCACATCCGTATAATGGAATCCCACTCAGCAAGAAAGCAGAAAGACTGCTCACACTGCATACATGAAAACCTGAGTAGATCTTAAAGGCAGT
Organism: Tragelaphus eurycerus; assembly: GCA_935064755.1. Classification (NCBI taxonomy): domain Eukaryota; kingdom Metazoa; phylum Chordata; class Mammalia; order Artiodactyla; family Bovidae; genus Tragelaphus; species Tragelaphus eurycerus. Next base: position 74,237,353 of record CAKXYN010000001.1, on the reverse strand, counting down.
ATGCTTAGTGAATGGGAAAAAAAAAGCAAATCTCAAATGACTCCATGTATATAGCATCCTCAGCATGACCAAACGACAGAGATGGACAGCTCATGCATGGCTACCAGGGAACAAGGACAAGGACACAGCTAGAAGTGTGTTCCCATAATAAAACAATGTTTTGGATGTATCTAATAAACATTAACTGCCCTTGGACTTTCAAGTTTTAATTCAGGCCCTGTTTCCAGTGAAAGTATTTGCTAATTTATCCCCTCAACTAGCTGATTCATTTCAATTAGCAGTAGCTAGTAAGGCAAAACACATAGGTACATCTGTCTCTGAGTCATCAAGATATCCTTACAGGAAGTCTAAAGAAAAGAGTGAGGATACAAAATCAAGTCTCAGAACCCACAGCAACTTCAACCTTAGCTGGCTAAAAGGAAATCTAGCTCTCAGCACTGAACAGGCAAAGACTATGCACGGGGCCAAGAACAACAGGCTGATAGTGCTTGTCAGGTAGAACAGAGTCAAATGGTCAAAACAGGACTGTACTGCCTTGATACTAGATCTCATCAACTGATTTAACAGGCACAACTAAAGAGGGTGGGGGACAGCTATACCTAAATAACAGCTTTTTGAAGAGAAATGCTACAATATTAAATGCACACAATATCGACACATTATGATGAAAAAAAAAAAAAGAAAGGCATTCCTCTCAGAATTGACAAAATAGAGGATTTGTAAAATATCACCAGCTTACCTAACCAACATCTATCATATGTTCCAAATTTTTCTAACAAAGAGTTAGACTGAAGCACTGCTCCTGGACTTTTACTTATCCCAAAATCTATCAAGCCCTCTAGAGGTAATCAGATAAAATTACCAATAACCTATTGCTGGAAACTGACAGAAGAAATCTTTTGCAAAGATGTGGTAAGTCTGCAAATATGTGAAGTGCAAACATATCCAGACTGTAAAGAAAAGGTTTCAGAGTATTGCAGCATCAACCACAACTTATTTGTTTTTTCCTCATGGGTTACAACAGTATCTACTCTCCCAGAATTGTGAAGATTAAATGTCCAACACTTAGAGGGCAGCCTGGTATGCAATAAGCACAACATAACTATTAGGTTAAAAAAACTATAAGGATTATATTGTACAGCAAAGGGAATAACAACCAGTATTTTATAGTAGCTTCCAAGGTGGTGCTAGTGGTAAAGAATCCATCTACCAAGGCAGGAGATGTAAGAAACATGGGTTCAGTCCTTGGGTCAGGAAGATCCCCTGGAGGAGGAAATGGCAACCTGTTCCAGTACTCTTGCCTGGAAAATTCCACTGACAGGTAGCCTGGTGGGCTACAGTCAGTGGGGTCACAAAGAGTTAGACACAACTGAGCAACTAAATAACAATAATCATTTTGCAGTATAATCTCTCCTTTTACATAATGCCCTTATAAGAAGAAAAGGCCTCATAAGGACTACTGTTTGCAATAAGTAAGTAAGTAAAGTGTCAGTCGCTCAGTCGTCCCTGACACTTTGCGACTCCATGGACTGCAGCCCACAAGGCTCCTCTGTCCATGAGATTTTCCAGGCAAGGATATTGGAGTAGGTTGTCATTTCCTTCTCCAGGGGATCTTCCCAACCAAGAGATCGAAGCCGGGCCCCCTGCATTGCAGACAGATTCTTTACCAACTGAGCTACAAGTCCACTACTTGCAATAGTCAGAATCAAAACATTTTTTTTCATGTTCTCACATATAAACACCTGCAAGCATGTATGGAGATTAAGTGGCTGAGAAAAAGAATGGAAGGGTTAAAACATGCAAACCCCTAATTATTGTTTTGCCTGACTGCCTCTTGGTTTCCAACATACCTGTCGGAAAAAACAGACTTTCTTAATCATAGGTAGAGGTCCAATTTAGGATTTTTTCTGATAGCTTTAATGATTTTTTAGTTTAAGTAACTATAAAGAACCTGGTACCTGATTTAAATTTGTATACATACATATATATATACATACATATATATATATACACATACATACAAGGAGATCCAACCAGTCCATTCTGAAGGAGATCAGTTCTGGGATTTCTTTGGAAGGAATGATGCTAAAGCTGAAACTCCAGTACTTTGGCCACCTCATGCGAAGAGTTGACTCATTGGAGAAGACTCTGATGCTGGGAGGGATTGGGGGCAAGAGGAGAAGGGGATGACAGAGGATGAGATGGCTGGATGGCATCACTGACTCGATGGATATGAGTCTCAGTGACCTCTGGGAGTTGGTGATGGACAGGGAGGCCTGGCGTGCTGAGATTTATGGGGTCGCAAAGAGTCAGACACGACTGAGCGACTGATCTGATCTGACATACATATATATATGCAAAAATGTATTTCATTATTTCTTCTCATACTGTCAAAGCAGTAATGCAATATAAATATAGTACAAGACAAAGTGGGGATAGAAAAATAATCTGAGAGCAGTGATTTAAAAGAACAAAAATAATCCTATAATCCCTATTTCAAATTTTGTCTGAGATTTTGGTTTGCTCATAGTATAATTTCATTCACTTTGCCATAAAAACTGCAAAATTTTCAGGGACAATATTATTTTAACAGTATTAATGTCTTAAATATTCAAGAAGAAAAGTGATGTTTCAAAGTCACATTTCCTTCTTCCTAACAATTATTTTTATCATTTTATCATTTAAATGTACTGCAAAAACAGTCATTATGAAATAAACATGGAAATGCAAATAATCTGAGTATAAAATAAACTACAAAAATAAATCAGCACTTCAGGAAATTTATCTTTTGACTTTGCTCTAATGCAGTTTGGCACTACCACCCACCCCATCCCCGCTGGAAAAACAAACATCTCTAGGACTTTGATCATTTAATTTTTGCCCCCTTTACACTGCCTGACACAGTTGGTGCTCAACAAATACATGTTAAACTTTCCAAGAGACTTCAAACTTTCCATTAGTAACCATCAAGACCATAATCTAAACTCTAGTACCCAGCAGTTTATCTGCATACATCAGGGCAACTGTACAATTTTTAATCAATTCATTACCAATGATAAATAGAAAAACAATTTTGGATGCCAAAGCAGATACTTCTTGACATAAAGTAGAAAATAACTACCATTAGCTAATTTAATCTACAAAAGAATCCAATGATTTGAAAAATACACAGGTTTAACATTTAAATATTTCCCCACCCCCCTATCTTCATAAATCAACTGATCATCATTAAGAAACCATTTAAATAGATGTTTCATAACTTGATGTCAAAATTTAACTCCACAAAATACTGTATGATTAGAATCTGTTCATAATATACTGCTAAGTGCAGTGGAGGGAAAAAGTCGTAACAAAACAGTATGTACCCTGTTATCCAGATACACATATGTATTTATAGGTATGTTTGCATCAGTCTATCATGCAAATATTAAAATTATAACACTGGTTATCACTATAAATTATAGAAATTATAACTTTTTAATTTATATTTCTCTGGGTCCTTTTTATATTTGCTGTACAAATCTAAACTCTCACAAAAGCAAGCAATAAAAAGTTTTAAAAAACTTTACTCCAAAAAGAAAAAAAAACTTTACTCCACTAACCAAGGAATGTAGACTATCTAAGATTTGAAGAAACATGCTTTCCCAACCGCCTTTGATTTTCTGTGTAGTCAAATCAGGGAGAAAATAAACCACATGCACTTATTATGGGACTTAGACTTGCATGATATTCTCTGAGTGCTTTCAGAAAAGCGGGGGACAGAATAAAAGCAAGCAAAAACACTAAATAATTATTATTTTAAAAATTACTGATTTAACACAACATTGTAAAGCAACTATACCCTAGTTTTAAAAAACTACTGTTTAAGGCTAGAACTTTTCAAGTGATTTATAATCTTTCAACTGATTTACAATCTCCTTGGTAAAATAAAACTTTATATACGATTAAGACAATCCAATTTAAAAAAAAGGCAAAGAATTTGAAAAATATTTCTTCAAAGATATAGAACTGGCTGATAAACACATGACAAGATGCTCATCATTGGGTTTTCCTGGTAGCTCATCTGGTAAAGAACCCGCCTGCAGGGCAGGAGACCCTGGTTCGATTCCTGGGTTAAGAAGTTCCCTGGAGAAGGGACAGGTCACCCACTGCAGTCTTTTCCCTGACAGCTCAGCTGGTACAGTATCTGCCTGCAATGCGGGAGACCTGGTTTCGATCCCTGGGTTGGGAAGATTCCTTTAAGAAGAGAACAGCTGCCCACTCCAGTATTCTGGCCTGGAGAATTCCATAGGCTGAACAGTCCATGGGGTCGCAAATACTGGGACACACAACTGAGTGACTTTCACTAATCATTAGGGAAATGCAAGTCAAAACCACAGTAAGATACAACTTCACACTCACTAGGATGGCTAAAATCAGAAGACAATGTAACAAGTGCTGAAGAGAATGTAGAGGAACTCCAGCCATCCTACCCTGCTGGCGGAAAGGTAAAAGGGCCCAGGCAGGCAATGCCTCAAAAATCCGTAACACAGAGCTACCACAGGACTTGATAATTCCATCTCCAGGCAGGTGTATGTGGTCAACACAAAACCTTGTATGCAGATTTCACACCAGCACTGTTCACAATAGCCAAAAAATAGAATCAATTAATGTCCATCAACTACAAAATGAAAACAAAATGTGGCACAGCCATCCAACAGAATGTTATTTGCTAACAGGAAAAATAATGGACACATGCTACAGAACGAATAAACTCTGAAAACATGCTACATGAAAGAAACCAGCCACAGAAGACCACACAGTATAAAAGTTCATTTATATGATATGATGTCCAGAAGAGACAACCCATAGAGATAGAAAACAGATTAGTGGTTACCTAGGACAAGGGCTAAGGGAAGGGCAGAAATGGGATTGATAATGGGGTACAGAATTTCTTTGGGGGATGATGCAAATATTCTGGAATTAGATTGTGGTGATGGTTGTATACCTCTGTGAATATACTAAAATGTATATGTACACTTCAAATGGAAATGTACAATTCAAATGGGCAAATTTTAAAATACATCAAATTTATCTCCATAAAACTAACAGGATGTTACCAACAGGGAAAATAGGTGCATGGTAGACTTTATATATTATCTTTGTTTAACTTTTCCATAAATCTACAACTTCTAAAATGAAAGATACAAATACGCAAATTAGTAGACAAAATCACGTAATACATATAGTGGAAGTATGAGGTAAACTAAAGCTGCACCACAGCAGTTTAGAAAAGACACACACACAGTGCCTCAGACAAAACCACACTGAATAAATATTAGATGTAAAAAATGAGGTTAGGCCCTGTTTTCAGGGTTACAAAACGAAACAGCTAGAAGGAAGAACAGAACTCACAGAACTGGAACAATTTCATCGTTCACTTAGCCAAACCCAGCTTTCCTTTTCCCACTTTCCTACAACGTTCCAAATAAATTTACTTTCAGACAACCCCAAAATTTTCAAGAACAAGTCTATACAGAGAAGAAAATGCACAACACTACCTCTTTATCAATGTAAAATTACTCCCTCTGTGGGCTTCCCTGGTGGCTTGAGTGGTAAAAAATTTGCCTGCAACACGGGAGACCCGGGTTTGATCTCTGGGTTGGGAAGATCCCCTGGAGAAGGGAATGGCAACCCACTCCAGTATTCTTGCCTGGAGAATCCATGGACAGAAGAGCCTGGCAGGCTATAGTCCGTGGGGTGCAAAGCTGGACACAACTGAGTAACTAAGCACACATACACACAGGAAAGCACTTTAACACAACTATGCCTTATCTAAAAGGCTAAAGATCACACTTTATTACAGGGTTCAGGATTCAGATTACTGATCAAACATAAAAGATATCAAGATTTGTTTTCAATCGCTTCTTAAGATGAATAATAGAGCACTCAAAGTGTGCTCTACACAAAGCGTGCTCTAAGCAGGGCACAGAGTGACTGGAAACGGGCATGAAGGAATCCTACGGACAGGAAAATGTTCTAAGTCTTGATCTGACTGGTGATGGACAGAGAAGCCTGGAGTGCTGCAGTCCATGGGGTTGCAAAGAGTCAGACATGGTTGAGCAACTGAACTGACTGGTGATTACATATACAGCAGCATACACATGTAAAAATTCAGTAAGCTATGCACACATCTTAGATCTGTGCATTTACTAGAAATTATACCTCAAATTTTTTACATGACATTTTTTAAAAGATTCCAAAGAATGACCTCATTATTCCAAGATATGAGAGGTAAAAAGAGTCAGATTTTGTTTTCTTTTAGTAAAAAAAAAATTAAGCATGGAGAAGTAAAGCAATTCACTTTATTTTCTGTCAAAATGAAGAAGAAAAACAGGTCTTCCAACTCTCTTCTATCACTGATCTAACCAATGTGTGTCACAGACAATTGAGTTTGAATCTCAAGATCTTTCTACTGAGAATAAAAAAAAAAGTCAGGAAAACAAAGAGGACATAACCAATTCTGGCAAGTCACCCGGAATAAGGCTAGAAAACTGAGCAACCAAATCAACAGCCTCTACATCCTCAATGCCATATTCTTATTCACAAATAAGAAAAATATTTCTATCTAGAACTGGTTGTGAAATAATTGCAAAGAATACAAAAGAAGTTCACAGGTTCACACTTCCTCTAAAAACTAACACAGTGCTACCTCTTGCTTCATTCTGTGGTTTTTCTAAGGATCTCAGGACTATACTCCCTGGCCTTCATTTTGGGCCATTTACACATCTTGAGTAAGACCGACAGAAGTATAAAGGTTACACCTCAATGAATCAAGGTAAAAGATGGCTCTTATTTTATGGTCATAAAGTTTTAGAGTTGGACTAGATCTGAGAAGTCAATTATTCAGTTAATGAACAAAGAAACTAAATCCTAAAATGGTTAAGTGTCAGTAGCTAAGTCGTGTCTGACTCTGTGACCCACGGAATTCTCCAGGCAAGCATACTGGAGTGGGTAGCCATTTCCTTTCCCAGGGGATCATCCCAACCAGAGATCAAACCCAGGTCTCCTGCATTTCAGGCAGATTCTTTACTGTCTGCATCACCAAAGCTCAAAAAGGATTAAGAGACTTGCCTAATATCTCAGAGCTAACAGGTGGAATAGTCAAAGTTGAATCCAGCCTTCTATTCATCACACCACACCTATTATCTCTGTCCACACAAAAGCTGGATCCACCTTATCTAAAGTGATAATTATACTCTGGAAAAAAAGTTGTTCATATTATGTAAAGCCTCATACTTATCTGTGCCATAGCACTAATATTTTAATTTATAATCAGAATTATAACTATCAGTCAGTAAGTACCTTTTCTCAGCAGTCTCCTTGGTAAACTGAATAAATACCAAAATATTACTTGGTAAGTGAACACTGAGAGATAAGATAATCCACGAAACACAGTCCAAAAAGAAATATACCATTTTTAACACTGGTCTCTTACTGACACAAAAATCTCCAAAACCTATGCCTGAGGCAAAAGAAAAACAGCATTATAATACTGTCCTATTTATGTAAAATTACTTCATATATACACATCTATATGTGTATATACTTGTAAAGAGACATGTATGCTATGCTATGCTAAGTCACTTGAGTCGTGTCCGACTCTGTGCAACCCCATAGACGGCAGCCCACCAGGCTCCCCCGTCCCTGGGATTCTCCAGGCAAGAACACTGGAATGGGTTGCCATTTCCTTCTCCAATGCGTGAAAGTGAAGTCGCTCAGTCGTGTCCGACTCTTAGCGACCCCATGGACTGCAGCCTAACAGGCTCCTCCATCCATGGGATTTTCTAAGCAAGAGTACTGGAGTGGGGTGCTACTGCCTTCTCTGAGAGACATGTATAGAAGAATGTTTATAAAATTATAATGGTAATCATCCATGTGGGATGGAATTTCAGATTAATCTGAACTGGAAAGGAAGAAGAAAAACTGTCACTGTTTGCAGACAACATGATACTATACATCAGATCAGATCAGTCGCTCAGTCGTGTCCGACTCTTTGCGACCCCATGAACCGCAGCACGCCAGGCCTCCCTGTCCATCACCAGCTCCTGGAGGTCACTCAGACTCGCATCCATCGAGTCAGTGATGCCATACAGCCATCTCATCCTCTGTCGTCCCCTTCTCCTCCTGCCCTCAATCCCTCCCAGCATCAGAGTCTTCTCCAATGAGTCAACTCTTCCCATCAGGTGGCCAAAGTACTGGAGCTTCAGCTTTAGCATCATTCCTTCCAAAGAAATTCCAGGATTGATCTCCTTCAGAATGGACTGGTTGGATCTTCTTGCAGTCCAAGGGACTCTCAAGAGTCTTCTCCAACACCACAGTTCAAAAGCATCAATTCTTTGGCGCTCAGTCTTCTTCACAGTCCAGCTCTCACATCCATACATGACCACAGGAAAGACCATAGCCTTGACTAGGCGAACCTTTGTTGGTAAAGTAATGTCTCTGCTTTTGAATATGCGATCTAGGTTGGTCATAACTTTCCTTCCAAGGAGCAAGCGTCTTTTAATTTCATGGCTGCAGTCACCATCTGCAGTGATTTTGGAGCCCAGAAAAACAAAGTCTGACACTGTTTCCACTGTTTCCCCATCTATTTCCCATGCAGTGATGGGACCAGATGCCATGATCTTCGTTTTCTGAATGTTGAGCTTTAAGCCAACCTTTTCACTCTCCACTTTCACTTTCATCAAGAGGCTTTTTAGCCCCTCTTCACTTTCTGCCATAAGAGTGGTGTCATCTGCATATCTGAGGTTATTGATATTTCTCCCGGCAATCTTGATTCCAAATTGTGTTTCTTCCAGTCCAGCATTTCTCATGATGTACTCTGCATGTAAGTTAAATAAACATGGTGACAATATGCAGCCTTGACGTACTCCTTTTCCTATTTGGAACCAGTCTGTTGTTCCATGACCAGTTCTAACTGTTGCTTCCTGACCTGCATACAGATTTCTTAAGAGGCAGATCAGGTGGTCTGGTATTCCCATCTCTTTCAGAATTTTCCATAGTTTATTGTGATCCACGCAGTCAAAGGCTTTGGCATAGTCAATAAAGCAGAAATAGATGTTTTTCTGGAACTCTCTTGCTTTTTCCATGATCCAGCGGATGTTGGCAATTTGATCTCTGGTTCCTCTGCCTTTTCTAAATCCAGCTTGAACATCAGGAAGTTCACGGTTCCCATATTGCTGAAGCCTGGCTTGGAGAATTTTGAGCATTACTTTACTAGCGTGTGAGATGAGTGCAATTGTTCGGTAGTTTGAGCACTCCTTGGCATTGCCTTTCTTTGGGATTGGGATGAAAACTGACCTTTTCCAATCTTGTGGCCACTGCTGAGTTTTCCAAATTTGCTGGCATATTGAGTGTAGCACTTTCACAGCATCATCATTCAGGACTTGGAATAGCTCCACTGGAATTCCATCACCTCCACTAGCTTTGTTCGTAGTGATGCTTTCTAAGGCCCATTTGACTTCACATTCCAAGATGTCTGGCTCTAGGTCAGTGATCACATCATCATGATTATCTAGGTCTTGAAGCTCTTTTTTATACAGTTCTTCTGTGTATTCTTGCCACCTCTTCTTAATATCTTCTGCTTCTGTTAGGCCCACACCATCTCTGTCCTTTATCGTGCCCATCTTTGCATGAAATGTTCCTTTGGTATCTCTGATTTTCTTGAAGAGATCCCTAGTCTTTCCCATTCTGTTGTTTTCCTCTATTTCTTTGCATTGATCACTGAAGAAGGCTTTCTTATCTCTTCTTGCTATTCTTTGGAACTCTGCATTTAGATGTTTATATCTTTCCTTTTCTCCTTTGCTTTTCGCTTCTCTTCTTTTCGCAGCTATTTGCAAGGCCTCCCCAGACAGCCATTTTGCTTTTTTGCATTTCTTTTCCATGGGGAAAAGAACTAACACCCAAAAAAGATGTCCTTTTCATTATAGGGGACTGGAATGCAAAAGTAGGAAGTCAAGAAACACCTGGAGTAACAGGCAAATTTGGCCTTGGAATACGGAATGAAGCAGGGCAAAGACTAATAGAGTTTTGCCAAGAAAATGCACTGGTCATAGCAAATACCCTCTTCCAACAACACAAGAGAAGACTCTATACATGGACATCACCAGATGGTCAACACCGAAATCAGATCGATTATATTCTTTGCAGCCAAAGATGGAGAAGCTCTATACAATCAGCAAAAACAAGACCAGGAGCTGACTGTGGCTCGGACCATGAACTCCTTATTGCCAAATTCAGACTGAAATTGAAGAAAGTAGAGAAAACTACTAGACCATTCAGGTATGACCTAAATCAAATCCCTTATGATTATACAGTGGAAGTGAGAAATAGATTTAAGGGCCTAGATCTGATAGATGGAGTGCCTGATGAACTATGGAATGAGGTTCGTGACATTGTACAGGAGACAGGGATCAAGACCATCCCCATGGAAAAGATACTATACATAGGAAGTCCTAAAAAACTCAAAACGGTAAGACACTGACAAAAGAAATTGAAGACAACTCAAACAGATGGGAAGACATACCATGTTCATGGATTTGAAGAATGCATAATATACATCATAATTTGATTTATATACATCATGAAATGATTATCATAGTAAGTTTAATAAAAATCCATCGTCTCATATAAGTAACAAAATTAAAACACTAGGAGAAAAATATTTTTTTCTTGGGATGAAAACTCTTAGGATTTACTATCTCAACAACTTTCATGTATAACATAAAGCAGTGTTAATTATATTTATCATGTTGTACATTACATCCCTGCTGCTGCTGCCGCTAAGTTGCTTCAGTCGTATCCGACTCTGTGTGACCCCATAGATGGCAGCCCACCAGGATCCCCCGTCCCTGGGATTCTCCAGGCAAGAACACTGGAGTGGGTTGCCATTTCTAGTATTTATCTAAAACTGGAAGCTAGTACCTTTTGACAGCCTTTATTCAACTGCCCCCTCACCTCCATCCATCCCCCTCACCTCTAGTAACAAACCTAATCTTTGCTATGAGTTTGTGTTTTTGAAGAATAACCAATGATACTATGTTATTTCCTGTTATACAACACAGTGATTCAATATTTCTATAGTACATTTTAAACTGATCACCATAATAAATTTAGTTACAATATATCACCATAAATGATACTACAAAGTTACTAACTATACTCCCCCAGTTTTACATTTCACACCCATGATACATTTTGTTTTGCAACTACAAGTTTGTACCTCTTGATCTCCCTCACCTATTCCTTTCTTCCCTCTCCTCTCTAGTTTACTTTTTAAATGGCCAAGTCTGTCATCTCATTTTAGGACCACAAAAAAGAAAAGTTTAATTACTAAAACACGGTAAAATAAAGTTATTTCTGCAAGCTAGAAGAGAAAAAGGCAATTCTTATTTCAGAATACGTGAAAGAGTAATGTAAATTCCCTAGGTACTAAAAGAAATTAAACAAACTCTAAATAAAATCAGATTGAAATTGACAATCATAATGCGTTTACATTCATGGTCTGAAATATGACATATGTAAACATGGGAAAAACATATATGACTTTTTTTAAAACTTTGGTCAACTGGTCAAATTCTTCTAAACCTATCTTAAGAGAACATTGGAACAACAACAACAAAAAAGCTTAAATAGTATTCCTGAGAACCCAAACTATATTGTACATGGCACCATTTAGGGATCTACATGACTGGGAAAATGATCGTCATTTTATGATGGATAAATGATGATCTTTTTATTTATTCCACCCTGTTTGGACTGGTGCTAAGAAATCTTCTTGTTAATAAACAGCCAGTCCCAACTAAAAATGAGGAGAAAATCTAAGGTAACTCAACTGAAGGAAGAACATGTGGCCAAGGAAAGAACCAAAGCCACAGAGAATGGGTTATTTCATGGCACTTTCCAGTTCAGTCTGTCTGGTGACTCTGTGTTTGCTTGCTTTTAAGAAACTAACTTGAAGGCCAACTGAAACTAAATTTTTAAAAATAAAGCTAAGAATAAACTGAGTCACAGAATCAGGGCCAGGATTCTAATGATTTTAAAAGACAAGACATGAGATTGGGCTTCCCTGGTGGCTTAGATGGTAAAGAATCTGCCTGCAATATGGGAGACCTGGGTTTGCTCCCTGGGTTGGGAAGATCCCCTGGAGGAGGGAAAGGTTACCCATTCCACTATTCTCACCTGGGAAATGCCATGGACAGAAAAGCCTGGCAGGCTACAGTCCCTGGGGTTGCAAAGACTCGGACACTACTGAGCGACTAACATTTTCAACATGTGGGTGAGTAGTTGGGAAATTCTCTGATCTTAAGAAAGTGCATCTGATTCATTTATTCAGTTCAGTTCAGTCACTTAGTCGTGTCCAACTCTTTGCAACCCCATGGATTGCAGCACACCACACTTCCCTGTCCATCACCAACTCCCAGAGCTTACTCAAACTCATGTCCATCATGTCGGTGATGCCATTCAACCATCTCATCCTCTGTCGTTCCCTTCTCCTCCCACCTTCAATTCTTTCCCAGCATCAGGGTCTTTTCCAATGAGTCAGTTCTTCCTATGAGGTGGTCAAAGTATTGGAGTGTCAGCTTCAGCATCAGTCTTTCCAGTGAATATTCAGGACTGATTTCCTTTAGGACGGACTGCTTGGAACTCCTTGCAGTCCAAGGGACTCTCAAGAGTCTTCTCCAACACCACAGTTCAAAAGCATCAATTCTTTGGCACTCAGCTTTCTTTATGGTCCAACTCTCATATACATGACTTCTGGAAAAAACCACAGCCTTGACTAGATGGACCTTTGTTGTAAAGTAACATCTCTGCTGTTTAATATGCTATCTAGGTTGGTCATAACTTTTATTCCAAGGAGCAAGTGTCTTTTAATTTCATGGCTGCATGGTTTTTATTAGTAAACCTTTATTAGCCCACAGGACAGAGGGGCCCGGTAGACTACAGCCCACGGGGTTGCAAAGAGTCAAACATGACTGAGAGACTTACCACACACAGAGGTTCTAGTCACTTTACATAGGTAGCTGGCAGCAAAGGCTAGAACTGACTTTCTAACCCCTAGGAGAGAAAAGATGTTTACTGAGTGCCTAATATGTGCTGCATGGAACAACAGACTGGTTCCAAATAGGAGAAAGGAGTACGTCAAGGCTGTATATTGTCACTCTGCTTATTTAACTTATATGCAGAGTACATCATGAGAAACGCTGGACTGGAAGAAACACAAGCTGGAATCAAGATTGCTGGGAGAAATATCAATAACCTCAGATATGCAGATGATACCACCCTTATGGCAGAAAGTGAAGAGGAACTAAAAAGCATCTTGATGAACGTGAAAGAAGATAGTGAAAAAGTTGGCTTAAAGCTCAACATTCAGAAAACGAGGATCATGGCATCCGGTCCCATCACTTCATGGAAAATAGATGGGGAAACAGTGGCTGACTATTTTTTTGGGCTCCAAAAATCACTGCAGATGTCGACTGCAGCCATGAAATTAAAAGACGCTTACTCCTTGGAAGGAAAGTTATGTCCAACCTAGATAGCATATTCAAAAGCAAAGATATTACTTTGTCAACAAAGGTCCATCAAGTCAAGGCTATGGTTTTTCCAGTGGTCATGTATGGATGTGAGAGTTGGACTGTGAAGAAAGCTGAGCGCTGAAGAATTGATGCTTTTGAACTGTGGTGTTGGAGAAGACTCTCTTGAGAGTCCCTTGGACTGCAAGGAGGTCCAACCAGTTCATCCTAAAGGAGATCAGTCCTGGGTGTTCATTAGAAGGACTGATGCTAAAGCTGAAACTCCAATACTTTGGCCACCTCGTGTGAAGAGTTGACTCATTGGAAAAGACCTGATGTTGGGAGGGATTGGGACAGGAGGAGAAGGGGACGACAGAGGATGAGATGGCTGGTTGACATCACCGACTCGATGGACATGAGTTTGAGTGAACTACACGAGCTGGTGATGGACATGGAGGCCTGGTGTGCTGCAACTGATGGGGTCGCAAAGAGTCGGACACAACTGAGCAACTGAACTGAACTGAATCTGTGCTGAGAACTCAGCTAGGCACTCTTAGACCAGTGCTCACTGCTGTATACCAAGATACTTCCTGTAGAGGTTCAAACATGTAAGGCTTGTGTGTTTAGTCTCTCAGTCGATTCCGATTCTTTGCAATCATGGACTGTAGGCCGTCGGGCTCCTCTGTCCGTGGGGCTCCTCTGTCCGTGGAATTCCCTAGGCAAGAATATTGGAGTGGGTAGCCATTCTTGTCTCCAGGGGATCTTCCTGACCCAGGGATTAAACCTGGGTCTCCTTCATTGCATGGGGATTCTTCACCATCTCTGCATCAAAGAAGCCCTATTTAAAGCTTACATTCTCTGTAAAGAAATTTTTGTATTAGGACAAGGCAGTGACCACATCTTTAACAAGCATATTAAAATTAGCAGACAGAGGTGCGGAAAAAAAAATTTTAAGTAGGAATGAATCTGGAATTCCAAACGATTTACCCTTCCTTCCTCACTATGAAAATTCACATGTGGTTTACTGTTAAAAAGATTAAAACTACCAAAAGACATCTCTACCCAAATTTTATGACCCAACAGGTCTAAGAAAAACAAGTCTTATTACTGTTGGAAAAATCATCTCTTTTTGTCACATTACACTAAGAACGAGCTCTGTCACGAGATTAGAGTATAGTCATCTGAGGACAAAAGTCTAGGCAGAAAAGGAACTGATACTGGAATCTGATAATGATCCCTGAGGAAAATGCCATCTAGCTGTTTTCAATGGTACCTTTCATCTAAGAATCTCAAAACAAATGCTATTTACATTACCAAGAATCAAAATGGTGGCATCACAGCCCAATAAAGAAACAAATCAGTGACCTAGAGAGAACTCCGGGGAAGGCAATGGCACCCCACCCCAGTACTTTTGCCTGGAAAATCCCATGGACGGAGGAGCCTGGTAGGCTCCAGTCCGTGGGGTCGCTAAGAGTCGGACACGACTGAGCGACTTCACTTTGACTTTTCACTTTCATGCATTGGAGAAGGAAATGGCAACCCACTCCAGTGTTCTTGCCTGGAGAATCCCAGGGACAGGGGAGCCTGGTGAGCTTCCATCTATGGGGTCGCACAGAGTCGGACACGACTGAAGCGACTTAGCAGCAGTAGCAGCAGGGAGAACTCACTACTGATGTTCTGAAACTCAGCCCTCTACTCTAAAAGCAAAATCTAGTTTTATGTAATCGTACTATGGATGAGATGGTTGGATGGCATCACTGACTCAATGGACATGAGTTTGAGCAAACTCAGGGAGATAGTGAAGGACAGGAGGCCTGGTGTGCCTATGGGTTGCAAAGAGTTGGACACAACTTAGCGAATGAACAACTATGATATTGTTAGAAATATATATTTGGTTTTTACCTCCAGTTCCTGACACACAGCTCCTAAAACCCTTTGAATTTCCTGAGTTAGAGCAGTGTCTTGTTATTCAAAACAAGCCCCTTTCAACCATAATGCTAAGTCGCTTCAGTCGTATTCCGACTCTGTGCAACCCCGTCCGTGGGATTCTCCAGGCAAGAATACTGGAGTGGGTTGCCATTTCCTTCTCCAATGCATGAAAGAGAGAAGTGAAAGTGAAGTCGCTCAGTCGTGTCCGACTCTTAGCAACCCCATGGACTGCAGCCCACCAGGCTCCTCTGTCCATGGATTTTCCAGGCAAGAGTACTGGAGTGGGGTGCCATTGCCTTCTCCGTTCAACCATACCAGAGTTTATGCTAACAAGATGACTCTTGCGCCGGGGGTGGGGGGGGGGGGTGGTGGGGCAGTGCGGGGAGGAGGCCCTAGATAGCATCAGATGGGAGGTGGCTGTGAGAGGAACTATCCCTGTGATTAGAGGTTTGCAACTTTCAGGTTCTGCCCCAAATCTGGGGAAGGGAGACAGACTGGACAGAGTTAGCCACCCATGTCAGTGATTCAACCAATCATTCCCAGCGTGATGGAAACTCCACAAACTCCCTCAGCAAAGGGGTTCCAGGAGCTTCTGGATGGGTGAGCACAAGGAACCAGAGGGTGGTGCACCTGCAGAGGGCAGGGAGACGCCCCACACCCACCCATGTATCTCTTACAGTTAGCTGTTTCTGAGCTGTATCCTTCTTGACAAATCTGTAAATGTAAGCAATGTGTTTTTTTCTGAGTTTTGTGAGTCAACCCAGTGAATTACTGAACCTGAGAAGGGGGTCATGGAAACCACAGAATTTGTAGCAAAGTCAGAGAGGGTAACAGGTGACCCAGGACTTACAACTGGTGTCTACCCTGGGGGTCTTATGAAACTGAACTTAACTTAAAGATCTGACACTAGCTCCAGGGAGATAGTGTAAGAATTGAATTGAATTGTTGGACACTCAGTTGGTATGGAAATAGACAACTGTGGTGTGGAAAAACCCACACAAAAGTAGTTAACTCATGGTCTGCATTTGTAAAGCTTGAAGATACAAATGGGTTTGTTGATACCGACTCCCAGCTTACCTTGCTGCATACATATAATAAACCCTCCAATTTAAGCAATGTTGTCAGAATAGTTGCTACTAATAATAATTAGCATTAATTTTATGCCATCTTTATGCTTTGCACCAGGCTTTAAACTTAGAATAAATTACTTCCAGTATATATACAATTTTGAAAGGTAAACACTGCCAAGAGCAGATGAGAAAATTAAATCTCATCATTAAGCTTCCCACTGTACATAGCAAGTGGCAGAGACAGGGCTAAATCTAGTTTTAACAGACAAATCCCTGCCTTCTTCTACACTATAGCAGCCTTTACTTTTCACATGGAGTGTAACATTATAAACTCTCTAACAATCCTTGAGGATAACACGTCTCAAATTATGCCCATGAAAGGCTAGTCTTGAGAGATACTCTGTGGAAAAAATAATTATAAAGTAAAAATGAAATTTCATGTACAGATCTAGTATTCTACTTCTGTACTTTACATACTTAAGGAAACTGCTTTTAATCTGTACTCTCTGGCTGCTTGGCAGACATTTCATTTTATTTCTTCCCCAATTATTAAGGAACTAAGTCAACAAGACTTTCATTACTTTCTCATCATTGCCAACATTAGCACCAAGGAGAGAGAACATTTGAAGTTCGAAAACCGTAGGAGCTGTGAGGGATGAGAAAACTCATGTAGTCCAGACTCTAGCAGGGGTTCCTCTCACTATCTCCAGAAGACAAGCATCCAGCCTGTATCTGAGAATCTCTAATGACAGAGACCTCACAATTCACCTGCTCCACTGGTGGACAGATCCTATGTGAGAAAGGTCTTCCCCAGGGTGGGATAAAATTCACGTCCACTGATGTGATCTCCACCTGCTGTCGCCCTCTGCTGTACTACAGATGAGAAGCCTGCTCCTGTTGCTTAAAGCTCTTCCAAATATATCTAGGTAGTTGAGTTTCCAAGTATTAGCTTCCATAACAAAATAGCACCTGATTCTGCTACTCTTCTTCACTAGATAAAGATGGCTAGAGCTCTCAGTATTTTGGTCACTTTCATCTGGACAATTTAGATTAACATTGTCCCACTGAAGTATAAAGTCCCTAAGTGGACACAATACCCAAGACATAATCTGACAGTACAAGAACAAAGGGACCAGTGCTTCTTTTAATCTAACACTGTACATCTATAAACATTCATCAACGTTAGCCGCTTTTCACAGCCACTTTACACAACTACTTCAGATTATGGTTCTGTCAAATGAAAAACAAACTATCTGGGGCCAGATCATTTAACAGGAATACCCTAAGTCACTCACGTGCACATCAAAGTTTGCAAAGTACTTCCATTTGTTGTTCAGCTGTGAAGTACTTCCATAGGCACCAGAAGAACCCACCCTTCCCAACCCTTGCCATTCCTCATACACGTTTGTGTCTCAGGACCTTTGCACTTGCCATCTGCTTTGCCTGGCATGCTCTTCTCATATTTCTGCATTTCTCCGTCATCTCTTTCAAGACTTTACTCAAATGTCACCTTCTCTGTAGGGTTGTCTGTGAGCACTAAATATATTCCTCCCCTCAGTGAGCCCTATTCCCCTTTCCCACTTTTACTTTTCTCATCAGAACTGGTCACCATAGGTTAAAAACTGCATTTTTACTTATTTTGTTTATTCTATCTCCCCATATATTATACAAGCTCCCCATATATTTATAAGCTCTATAAAAGCAGAGACTTTTGTCAGTTTTCTTCCTCAGTGCCTAGGATACAGCAAGCACTCAATAAATATTTTAAATACATGAAATAAACAAATGAGGTCTCTCTTCAAAACTACCAAAAGATCTTGTAAAATGCTTCCTTATCACACAAATTGAAGTTTTCTCAGCATTACATTACACAGATCTGCTTTTTAAAATATAATGAGAACCTACTATGTAATTAGGCACTGTAAACACTAATGTTCAACCATAATTAAGCATGGGGATTTAAAAGTTGATTCATGACTGGGCTGTACCATCAAAAAGTTTGTAGAAATAAAAATTGAGTCTCTGAGTAAAAATAAAACAGAGATGCCTACAGCTTTCCACAATGCAGTAACAATCCTTTATATTGATAAAAATAGTCTTCCACACAAATTTTTTCACTTGATCCTCAACAATCCCATAAGTTTTGTGTAAAACAAATAACAATAACACATTTTAAAGATAAGAAAATGAACATGCTTTAACTCTCAAAATATGGCCATAAAAATGTCAAAACTAGGACTGAAGTGTCTCAATTTTTAGTTCAAAACTCTATAATATCACATCTCTTCTTGCAAATGATACTGAACCAGACTATAAAATCATATAGCCATATATTATGCTGGACAGTAAGCTTTCCCAACCCATCCAGTGCCTCTGCAAAATGGAGGCAAACAAAAAACTCAATTCATCAAAGTCATGATCTCAACTTGAGTTATAAGAATTCAAACTGCTTCTTCCTGTTACTTATTAGACTAACTCAGAGCCCAGTGACATTCACCAAGATGTAAGAAATGAGCTTGTTATATTACACATCAAGCAAGTTATTACTAGGACTTCCCTGGTGGTCCAGTGATTAAGACTCTGCACTTCCAACGCTGAGGGCATGGGCTCAATCCCTGGTTGGGGAGCTAAGATTCCACATACCGTGTGGTGTGGCCCAAAAAAATAAAGGAGAGAAACTTACTGAGCTATGATGACTGCCTTAAAGGAAGAACAGGAGTAAGGAAGATGGAGTAAATGAATGAATGAGAACTGAGTTCCACTGAGGAAAGAGGCAGTGTTATGATGTCATACTGCTCTAAGTGATGTAATTTTGCAATAGAAGAAAAAAAGACATACCTTCTCAAAATCCAAACACAACAGCTTTCCTTCCTTTGCATAGATGAGGATGAACAGTTGTAATCCAGAATGTTCCCAAATATTTATTTTTTTAAACAACAGAGAAATAGAAAATCCATGTGAAAAGACATCCAATCTGGGAAGATGGAGACTGTCTTCTAAGTCTTATGATCAAGAGCAGCTGTTCGCCAACTGTCAGAATCTGAAGAAAGTGCTAACTGTCAGTGTGTCTTCTCAAGAGAGTAATACCTGCTGGGACAGAGGAGTAAGAAGAGAAAGAAATGCTACTGAATGCAAGTGTCTGGCTAGCAAACAATTACCAGTTGTTAGTATGCAAAATTTTTCAAGTTGATAAAATGTATATTAGAAGATCACATGAAGGTAAATACAAGTGACCTAGCCCGTCCAGGCTGGGGTTATCAATAACAGCATCAATCCAGCTCTCTGATCAATAATAAATAAGCAGTAAAGAAAATACAAAAATCTGTTTCATGTTTTCTATTTCAAGATGATGGTCATATCCTACAACTAAACAAAGGCAAATAATATGAGTCTGCCAAAGATACCAAAGCACTCTAGTACTTATAAATACTGTAGAACTACCAATGCAGATGTCTATGTCAGCAGGAACTATAGAATAATCATGTAAAAAATACATATTTAGGTCTGGCAGGAAAGCAAAGTTGATGTGGAAGTAAAGAAATATTTCTAAAGTGTTAAAAAAAAAAAGACTGCCAACCTGGAATTCTATACCCAGAGAAAACAGCCTCGATAAATCAAGGCACATTAAAGACTTCTTCAAACAGACAAAAATCCATGAAAGGATCCATCACCAGCAAATCTGAACTACAAGAAATGTTAAAAGAAGTCCTTCTTTCAGAAGGAAAACGTACCAGGTAGAAATCCAAAACTACACAGAAAAAAGAAGAGCACTGGAAATGGTAAATAGAATACACATACAGTACTGGACAAAGGCTTTTATTATAATCAGATAGCTGGACAAAGGCTTTTATTATAATCAGATAGCTGATTCACTCACTTATTAAAATAAAAAATACTAACAAGATACATATAACACACATATCTCCCCAAATAAAGAAACTTGTTGATTAACAGAACTCATTTCCCATCACATATTCCTTTAAACTAGAGAGTCAATATTATCTTTTTTACAAAAAGAAGTCTCAAGGTACAAGCTAGCAATGGCACCCCACTCCAGTCCTCTTGCCTGGCAAATCCCATGGACAGAGGAGCCTGGTAGGCTGCAGTCCATGGGGTCACTAGGAGTCGGACAAGACTGAGCAACTTCACTTTCACTTTTCACTTTCATGCATTGGAGAAGGAAATGGCAACCCACTCCAGTGTTCTTGCCTGGAGAATCTCAGGGACGGGGGGAGCCTGGTGGGCTGCCGTCTATGGGGTCGCACAGAGTCAGACACAACTGAAGTGACTTAGCAGCAGCAGCAGTGAGTCTTTTAAGGATGTGAAATTAAAATATTCTTGGTTCTAGTCCAGTGTTCTATACACAAACTCTTCTAAAGTGCCTGCCTAAAAAGAATTTCCTGGAATAAATTATGATGGCAGTTAATACATAATTTATCTATCTCCCATCATCTCCAGGGAACCCCAAAGTGACTTAGACACTACAAAGAAAGCAAAGAATGTTTCTCATTTTCAATTAAGTCTGAAAAACAACATTAGCTTTTAAATAAATTGGTCAGGTTACTCCAAACTTTCTAGAGGAAAAAAACATTTGCCAACTCTTCTTGAGGAAAATTAATTTGTCAAAGCAGTAAGAGCAAAACAAAGCTTCGAGGTTGGGTGCTGGAATAGGAAAAAAAAAAAAAAATGCTAATATTTAATGCCACTCTATCACAGTCCAAACCTCAGAGGGAATGTGGTTAGTAAGAATAAAACCTCTGTAAAATCATTGATGCCAAATAGATTACAGAATGGGAATCCTGCCTACTATCCCTCTTAATACAAAATGTTAAACACAATTCATACATTCAGAGATTCCTTGAGACTACAGGCAGATCTTACAATAAAACTTCACAGTGAGTGAATCTCACTCTCTGAAAGACTAAATGGTACACAACATAATTCAGGAAATTCCTCTTAACAGAATTCGAAGGGAAAGCTACTACTGTCACCCTATCAGGACTAACTTTCTGTACTGCGCAAAGACAACAGAATCATTAAGGGATTTCAGTATTCAATGATGAATATCATGCCAAGAGAAAAGTATCATTCTTTCAGCACTTTACCACAAGTAAGCCATCAGGTAACCTGCTTCTTATTATAAAAGTAAAGTTTATCAAAAGAAATATATTGGTTATAAACCTAAGAGATTTTAAAACATATGTTCAAACAAAAACTTATACTTAAATGTTCATGGCAGCATGATTCATAATAGTCAAAAAGTGAAAACAACATCAATGTCCATCACTGACGAATGATTCAACAAGATGTGGTATGTTCATTCAATGAATTATTACTCAGCTACAAGAAAGACGGAAATACTGAAACGTGCTACAACATGGATCAACCTTAAAAACATTAAGTAAATGAAGCCAGAAACAAAAGGCCATATATTATATGATTTCATTTAAATGAAATGTACAGAATAGTCAAATCCACAGGGACATAAATCAGACCAGTGATTGCCAGAGGATGAGGAAAGGAACTGCTTAATGGATACGAGGTTTCATTTTGCAGTGATGAAAATGTTCTGGAACTAGACAGTAATGGTGCCAGTGGTGCACAACTTTGTGAATGTGCTAAACGTCTCTGAACCACACATTTTAAGTGGTGAAAATGATGAATTTTATGTTATGTGAATTTTACTCAATAGAAAAAAAGAAGTATGTTTCTAATTGTTAGTTATTTAGTGCCTATACCACCTTACCTGCCTCCTGAGAAATCTGTATGCAGGTCAAGAAGCAACAGTTAGAATGGACCATGGAACAACAGACTGGTTCCAAACTGGGAAACGAGTACATCAAAGCTGTATATTGTCACCCTGATTATTTAACTTATATGCAGAGTACATCATGTGAAATGCAAGGCTGGATGAAGCACAAGATGGAATCAAGATTGCTAGGAAAAATATCAATAACCTTAGATACACAGATGATACCACCCTTATGGCAGAAAAGTGAAGAAGAACTTAAGAGCCTCTTGATGAAAGTGAAAGACAAGAGTGAAAAAGTTGGCTTAAAACTCAACATTCAGAAAAAAAAGATCATGGTATCTGGTCCCATCACTTCATGGCAAATAGATGGGAAAACTATGGAAACAGTGAGAGACTTTATCTTCTTGGGTTCCAAAATCACTGCAGATGGTGACTGCAGCCATGAAATTAAAAGATGCTTGTTCCTTGGAAGAAAAGTTATGACCAACCTAGACAGCATATTAAAAAGCAGAGATATTACTTTGCCAACAAAGATCTGTATAGTCAAAGCTATGGTTTTTCCAGAAGTCATGTATGGATGTGAGAGTTGGACTTTAAAGCATGCTGAGCACCGAAGAACTGATGCTTTTCAACTGTGGTGCTGGAGAAGACTCTTGAGAGTCCCTTGGACTGCAAGGAGATCAAACCAGTCAATCCTAAAGGAGATAAGTCCTGAATATTCATTGGAAGGACTGATGCTGAAGCTGAAATTCCAATACTTTGGCAACCTGATGTGAAGAACTCATTGGAAAAGACCCTGTTGCTGGGAAAGACTGAAGGCGGGAGGAGAAAGGGGTGACAGAGGATGAGATGGTTGGGAGGCTGATGCTCGGGACGAGTGTTTGAGCAAGCTCCAGGAGTTGCTGATGGACAGGGAGGCCTGGCAGGCTGCAGTCCATGGGGTCACAAAGAGTCGGACACAACTGAGCAACTAAACTGAACTGAGCTCCCACTACTTAACAAAATGCTGTGTTCATAAAAATCTCTCAAAACTACTGTTTAAAAATTCAATATACCGACATTCTAGAAAAGAACAGAGACAGTGAACAGATCAGTGACTGTCAGGGTCTGGTGAGGCGGGAAGTCAAATAGGTAAGGCTCAAGTTTTTTTAGAGCAGTGAAACTACTCTATATGACAGTGTAATGGTGAATAGAAGATACCAAACATTTGTCAAAACCCATAAAACTTGTTTTTTTAATTAAAAAAACACTTAATGGCTTTCCATTCCTTTTACAGTGAAATTCAAATATTTTTCCATGGCCAATGGAGCATGATCAACCCTTTCTGTGTGCCTCTCTCTCCTCCTGGTTTGCCATGGCCTCTTTTTTTTTTTAATTAATCAATTTATTTTAATTGGAGGCTGATTACTTTACAGCATTGTAGTGGTTTTTGCCATACACTGACATGAATCAGCCATGGGTGAACATGTGTCCCCCATCCTGAACCCCGCTCCCTCCCCTTAAACCCCTAGAACTTTGAGGTAGTGAAAATTCATGTTGAGGTTAAGGACAAATATTTACACACAGAAATATTTAAAGATATGTGTATATACACAGCTTAATATATACACTCATCTCCTTGCTCTCTCACTCAGAGTGCGGAGAAACAACAACACTCTTGACAGCAGCCAGCACACCCAGCACTCAGATCTTGGTTTCTAACACCATTTCC
Source organism: Tragelaphus eurycerus (assembly GCA_935064755.1). Taxonomy (NCBI): domain Eukaryota; kingdom Metazoa; phylum Chordata; class Mammalia; order Artiodactyla; family Bovidae; genus Tragelaphus; species Tragelaphus eurycerus. Next base: position 74,213,341 of record CAKXYN010000001.1, on the reverse strand, counting down.
CCACAATGAACTACAGTGCCTTAGAAGAATGACCATACAACTGAGGTATTTCATAAAAGATGAACCTGAAGCATTTTATGTTGCCAGAAAGAAGTATTCACACACACGCAGAGCCAAGGGAGTATGTCAAAGGAACAGGAGACAGAAAGCCAACTGAAAGAGCTACAAACGGCCAGAGCTGAACAACTTGAGCAATGAAATTTATGTAGGTACTCCACTTCAAAGGAGGTAAAGCATAACTCATCACTCATTAAGTGTGGGCTACATCTAGTGACTCTCGTCCAGAGCATAATACAGAAAGTGAGAAAGAAAAGGGTAGCTTTACGGCGGAGAAAACAGCCACTAGCACCAGTTAAGTGATCGAGGTTAACAACATCACTGATAGAGTCACATCAGTAGTATGTACTCTTGAAGTGCAATGAGAAGGGCGCTTTACCTCTGTGGTCTTCCTTCCAAAATTGTATTACATTAATCTATTATTAGAAAAACATCAGACAGATGTCTGGTTGAAGGATATTCTATGAAAATACCTGATCAGTTATCTTCAAAATTGCCAAGGCCATTAAAAACAAGGGAAGTCTGACATACTGCCTCGATCAAGAGGGGCCAAGGAGACATGACTATTGAACGTAATGCGCCATCCTGAATGGGATCCTGGAAAACAAAAAAGGACATGAAGGAAAACGCTGTGGAACTCCGAATAAAGTATAGACTTAGTAACAATGTACCCATACTGATTGGTTAATTGTGGCAAACGTAACACACTAATCCAAGATGTTAATAATAGGAGAAGCTGGGTGTGGGACAGTAACTCTCTACCATCTTCCCAATAATTCACTAAATCTAACACTGTTCTTGGAGAAGGCAATGGCACCCCACTCCAGTACTCTTGCCTGGAAAATCCCATGGATATGGAGGAGCCTGGAAGGCTGCAGTCCATGGGGTCGCTGAGGGTCGGACACGACTGAGCATCTTCACTTTCACTTTTCACTTTCATGCATTGGAGAAGGAAATGGCAACCCACTCCAGTGTTCTTGCCTGGAGAATCCCAGGGACGGGGGAGCCTGGTAGGCTGCTGTCTATGGGGTCACACAGAGTCGGACACGACTGAAGTAACTTAGCCTAACACTGTTCTAAATAAAATGTTGACTTTTAAAGTTTTTATTTTTAGAAAGTTGTAAATATTTTATATGGTCTTGGCTCTCAAGAAGCTTACCGACTCATTGTGAGGTAAGATATATGCTCATGAAAAAAATATAAAAATAATATTGAGAAATACAGATAAAAGTATCAATATTTAGGAATGTAGCTCTAGAATTATACAGGAAGACTTCATCAAGGACGTAAAACTTGAGTTTGCACCTTAAAACAGACTTCAGGGTCCCAAAGCAAAAAAGAACAATGACCAGGGCACTTATAAGAACCAGAAGGGTGAATAAGGAAAAACTAAAAGAAGTGAAGGGCTTCCCAAGTGGCTCAGTGGTAAAGAATTCACCTGCCAACACAGGAAACACAGATTCCATTCCCTGGAGAAGGAAATGGCAACCCACCCAAGTACTCTTGCCTGGAAAATCCCACAGACAGAGGAGCCTGGCAGGTACAGTCCATGGGGTCGCAGAGTCAGACATGACCTAGCGACTACACAACAACAAAAAGAAATGAGAGGATTTAGCCCTAAGGTTACGTGGCAGAACTAATAGGGTTACATCATATGCCCATTTAACTTACAAGCTGACCTCTGGGAAAATGTGACCAACACTCAAGGACACAGGGAGTGACAGCTGCTCTGCAGAGCCACAACAGGAAATGCCAGTTTGGAAAGACAGGAAGCAGGTGGCCAAGTTCTTCTCTACAACTTTTCAAAGGACAGTGTGCATGTGAGACCAATGAAGCCAAAATTTAGATTCAAATCCTGCAAACATTTATTGACCACTTACATCCCATTTAATATGCACAACATATCTGTAAACATTTATTAATATTTTGCACTTATCCATTTAAGAGGCTTAAATTTATACATTAAAAGGCACAATGCATAAATACAGCAAAATTAATCCTGCAGCAAAGCAGGAACACATTAAAATTCACTGTCTGATAAGGATGTGATAGTTCTTAAAGGGCAAAAAATTTTCTGAAGGCCTACATATCGACATAAATAATTTTTTTTTCTCTTGTTCCTTCCTTCAGTCAAGCTTAGTGGCTCCCAGTCTGAAAAAGGCTTAAGAATTAAACACAATTATATATGCACAAACATGCACACTATGCTTTTGAAATAATTTAAGGAATTCTCAAGTATAGTCTTCATCTTATGTAATGTTTGTCTCAAGCACTGACTTCAGAACCAAATCCTGGAGATGAGGTGCAGCCCCCACTGCAGGCTTCTTCCGTGGGCACGGGAAGGCAGCCTCAGGGAAAGGAGGCGGAGAGGCTGAGTCCCACCACAACGTGAAGGCTATTCGGACAACAATCAGAGCAGTCAAAAAATGGCCTGGGCTACCTCACAGGAATGAATTTTCAGTCATCAGAGGAGTTCAAACAGAGGCTAAAAAAATCAGAGAATATCTGAGAAGAGAGCAATTGGGTAAGAAGCTAAGATCTCTTCCAGGTCTTCAATTCTATAACGTGTAGACTGTAAAAACCTGTCAGGAGCGCAAACTAGTTGAGAAGGACAAAATGAAAAAAAGACATCAAGGCAAGAATGACAGTACGTGAAGTCAATGCTGGGGACCACAGCCGTGCATGGTGCTCAGTCATGTCCAACTCTTTTCTGACCCCATGGATTGCAGCCTGCCAGGCTCCCCTGTCAGAGAAGGCAATGGCACCCCACTCCAGTACTCTTGCCTGGAGAATCCCATGGATGGAGGAGCTTGGTGGGCTACAGTCCATGGGGTTGCTGAGGGTCGGACACGACTGAGCGACTTCACTTTCACTTTTCACTTTCCTGCATTGGAGAAGGAAATGGCAACCCACTCCAGTGCTCTTGCCTGGAAAATCCCAGGGACGGGGGAGCCTGGTGGGCTGCCGTCCATGGGGTCACACAGAATCGGACACGACTGAAGTGACTTAGCATAGCGTAGCATAGGCTCCCCTGTCCATGGGATTTTTCCAGGCAAGAATAGTGGAGTGGGTTGCCATTTCCTGCTCCAGGGGATATCCATGACCCAGGGATCGAACCTGTATCTCTTGAGTCTTCTGCATTAGCAGGTGGATTCTTTACCGCTGAGCCAAAAAGGCAGAAGCTCACTTCTACCTCAAAGTGTTTGTCCTTGCTATTTCATCTGCCAAGGAAGCTCCTCCATCTCAATGACAGGCCACAGCTCAAATATCTTCTCAATGATGCCTCCCCCACCAACACCGCCATGCACTGGCTTATCAGATCGACTTGTTTTATTTTCTTCATGGTTCACACTATTTAGGAATCAGTATACTTTTTCTATAAAATGCCAGGCCACAGACCAAATCCAGCTTGTCCCATGTTTTTATATGGCCTATGAACTAAAAATGGTTTTTACCTTTTCAAAAGGTGAAGGGAAAAAAATGAAAAAGTAGAATTCAAGTATTTTGTGATATGGGAAAACTGAATGGAATTAAAATTTCCGTGTCCAAAGTTTAATTAGAACATGGACACACTTGTTTATGTACTGTACTATCTGTGGCTGCTTTTGTACTTAAACAAGAGAGCTGAGTAGCTGCAACAGAGAATGCATGGCACGTAAAGCCTAAAATACTTCGTTTCTGGTCCTTTCAGTAAGTTTGCTAATCACTGATTGTAGCATTACCTCTATTTGCTTACTTGCTATCCTTATTCTCACATACACGGAATCAATTTCAATGAAGGCAGACCTTCCCCCACACTGTAGCCCAGTACCTACCTAGAAACAATCCTGGAACAAATTAAGCGCTCAATAAATACGTAAATAATAAATTAACAAGTGTGTGTGTCTATGTGTGTTCAGTCACTCAATCGTAACCAACTCTTCCTGACCCCTTAGACTGTAGCTCACCAAGCTGTTCTGTCTATGGGATTCTCCAGGCAAGAATACTGGAGTGAGTTGCCATTTCCTCCTCCAGGGGATCTCCTCGACCCAGGGATCAAACTGTCTCCTGTGTCTCCAGCGCTGCAGATGGATTCTTTATCGCTGAGCCAGGGCGGCTTCCCAATAAATTAATAAGTGATCCATAAATGGCACTCTGAAGAGTTCAAACTTAAGCCTTCAGCCATTATATTCATGTACAGATGTGAGGGCTGGACCATAAAGAAGGCTGAGCACCAAAGAACTAACACTTTCAAACTGCGGTGTTGGATAAGACTCTAGAGAGTCCGTTGAACAACAAGGAGATCAAACCAGTCAATCCTAAAGGAAATCAACCCTGAATATTCATTGGAAGAACTGATGCTGAAGCTCCAATACTCTGGCCACTTGATGCAAAGAGCTGACTCATTAGAAAAGACCCCCATGCTGGGAAAGATTGAAAGCAGGAAGAGAAGGGGACGACAGAGGATGAGATAGTTGGGTGGCATCACTGACCTGATGGACATGAGTTTGAGCAAGCTCCAGGAATTGGTGATGGACAGGGAAGCCTGGTGTGCTGCAGGCCATGGGGTTACAAAGAGCTGGACATGACTGAGCATCAGAAAAGGAGAAATATTCTAATAGAGATGAGCAAAGAGTTTAAAGTAATGGCAGTCATCAATTACTGCAGGTCACTGGGTTTCTTCACCAAATTGTACAGGGTCTTCTGTGTTCATATAAGATTTTATCATCTACTGTAAGGTGTCAGAACACTGTCAGCTGATTGTACTTCTGTTTACCTTAAGATGCAAATAATGCTGAGAAACCTCATTTCCTATACATAGTACACAGCACCCACACCATGCTAAATCTTAATAAGTGCTCATAATTTTAACAGATCTAGATCACGTGCTAATGAATTTTTAATATCTGATTCCTCCCTATGCTGCTGATCAGCAATGTACTCTGCAAGCAGCTGAAAACTCCTCAGAAATGAAAAGGTTACCGCCCACAGACCAGAAGCAGCTTTTTAATCTTTCTATACTAGCCAGAGAGTGGGTGTGTGATTTCAAAAAAATACAAGCCAACTCTGTCGGTAGAGGACAAGGAATTGTCGCATTAAAATCCCACCTATAAGCATCATTTGTTACATGATACTAGTAAAACTACCACCTACTCCTTATTGGAGCCGCACTCCTCTAATCTACAAGTGGGGGGAAAAAATGTTATCTACCCTCTGGAGGAATCTTGTCCTTAACATTTCCATAAGGTTCTTTCCTTCCAGAGTTTGTAACAATTTCTATACACATGTACTTCAAAGACAAGGATCTGGTTTAAGTCAATAACTCCCAAATGTAAGATACATTTGATCAGAAGGCTTAAACAAATCAAAGTTTTGCTTTGTTTTAAAGCAGCTACCTTCTTTTTAATAATTTAGGAATTCAGACCTTTCACAGAGATGTTTGTGGTACAGGTACTTCTGATAAGTATGTCAGACTTATAGCAACCATTTTGGATTAGGACATGTGTGTGTTCATCTTCCCTTCCTCTATGACAAGTGAGGATGAAAAGGCAGCCTGCAAAAGCATTGGCTAAGATCTTCCAAGACTAATGAGTAAGCTGTCGCCAAACAAGAGGGAGGAAATTAACCAGTAGCTCAAGTGGAGTGCTTCAAGAAGCTGCTGCAGATTGACCTGGGGAGACGTTCACAATCAATGATAGGGATGATCCACAAGAAGCCCTGGACAAACACTACACGAACCTTTGCTTAAGCTGAAAAAGCTGTGGAGTCTGCAACTTACAAACGGATCTCTGGCCCTTCAAGGAAGGGACAATTCACTGAGCCCCTTTTCCTTTCCGACAAGGGTTAATATTAGACACCTTAGGGCCCAGCCAACCCAGGCTCCCATCCTACCGCGCACCACCTATTATTCTCCACGTTCCCAGAACTGCCGGCTCCCTCCTCTCTCCAAACGACAAGTTCGAAAATCAAAACAAAAGGTGCTAAAAATGGTTTCAAGTGGCGATGGCTGAGTCCTAGTGGCCAACTTCTGGGGACGCCAGGGCGACCGAAGACGGTTTGTAGGACCCCCTGACAAACAGTCCCTCGGCCCTGGGCCCACATCCTCACGCTCCCCTCGGTCCCCGCGGCTCTGGAGGGGGTGCGGGGAAGGAGGCGAGACAAGAGGGCTGGGGAAGAAGAAACCTCCAGGGTCAAAATGACAGCGGAACGCGCCGGGAGAGGAGAGAGGCCCGGCAGGATGCTGGGGGTCGAGCCCTAGGCCCCGGGGCTTCCGGCCCCGCTCGGGGGCGACCGAGGGTCCGAGCCGCTCCAGGCCGCGAGCCGGAGGCCCCGGGCCGCGTCGGCGGCGCCGCCCAGCCACGCTCACCACCTCACCATTCTCCCCGCCCCGGGGTGGAGGGGCGGCGAGAGGGGGCTCCGGCCGCCTCCAGCGTCCGGGGCAGGAGCACTCACTTACCGGCGGGGAGGGGGAGGAGCAGCCGGCGTCTCCTCCAGCGCCGTCGCTCGCGTTCAAGCGCCGGCTCCTGCCGCTGCGGCCGCCGCGCCCGATCCATCCCCCCCACCCCGACCACCCCCCCTCCCGGCCCTCCCCCCGCGCCGCCTCAGCCGCCGCCGCCTCAGCCACCGCCGCCTTAGCGGCCGCCTCAGCCGCCACTACCGCCGCCAGAGTCCCAGCGCGGGAGCGCGAACCGGCGCTAGGAGGCGAGAGCGCGCGCGCGCGCGCCCCGCCGGCCGCCGCCACCCAGAACCTCCGCCCCCCCGGCCGGCGGGGCGCACGCGCGGGATGGCGGCGGGCGCGCGCACGCCGCAGTAAGGGGCGGGGACGGCCCCCGGAAGGCGTGGCCCCGCCCACCCACGCGGTCGCTGGGCAGCGGGCTCCTCGGCGGCAGGTGGCCAGCGGGCTGATCCAGGTGCGCTCAGCTCCGGGAACCGAGTTCCTCCGACCTGGCCCGGCTTTCTGAGAGCGAAGGTTTGAGCGAATTTTTGGCAGTCGATCCGGGTTCCTTACCTGTCAATGCCTACCTTCAGTCGAAGGCCTTCTCTCCTCCCCGGATCCAGCAGGGTTTCGGCCGCTGCTGGCAAAAGGGCATGTTAGTATTCCGCAGCCATCAACCTGTCCCTTTGTTATTCCATGTTCCTAACTCATTATTCCTTCATCACTTACACACTGAGGCTCCTTACGGGTGCTGGGCCTCATGAGTTACTGGAAGTCCTACGTGGGAACAGAGTCTTGACGTTAGAACTGGTGGAGAAGGCAAACTTTAAAGGGAGACTCACACAAAATTTAAGTTTGTGCATAGTAAAAATGTCTACTGAGAGGTGCATGGTATTGAGAGCCTGTGTTAGGGGAAGGAAGGACGGAGATGGATTCAGCCAATGATTTCCAGGCTGGAATCTGAAGGCTGACTTGGAAAGACTTAAAACTTTATCTCCAAGGGACCAGAGCTTGAAGTGGCGAACGGGGCACTGAATGTGGAGGAGAGTGTGAGTTGGGGCAGGGGAACTTTACAGTAGGAGCAAGGTAGACTGGTGGAAGAGAGGAGCCCTTTTTTAGAGAGTAAAATGGACAGGACTTAATTGGATGAAGATTGAGGCCAAGGAGGTGACAAGACTGACTCTTAGATTTGTATTTCTCAGGAAATGCATTTGTAGATCTCAAGAGCTCTGAAGAAGGCCCTTTGAAAAAAGTAACAAAACAGATGATAAACGTGAAAGCTGTAACTCTTAAGTAAATTTCTAGAAAAAAACATTGAGAAAAATCTTCATGATTTTGAGATAGGCAAAAATTTCATAGAACATAAAAAGCATGAACCATAAGAGAAATTATTTGTAGGTTGGACTTAACCAAAATTTTAACTTTTGTTCTTTGAAAGACACCGTGAAGAAAATGAAACTGCTACTGCTGCTAAGTCGCTTCAGTCGTGTCCGACTCTGTGCGACCCCATAGACGGCAGCCCACCAGGCTCCCCCGTCCCTGGGATTCTCCAGGCAAGAACACTGGAGTGGGTTGCCATTTCCTTCTCCAATGCAGGAAAGTGAAAAGTAAAAGTGAAGTCGCTCAGTCGTGTCCGACTCCCAGCGACCCCATGGACTGCGGCCCACCAGGGTCCTCCATCCATGGGATTTTCCAGGCAAGAGTACTGGGGTGGGGTGCCATTGCCTTCCTCGGAAGAAAATGAAAAGGCAAGCCATAGACGGGAAGGAGGTATTTGGAATACAATATATTTGACAAAAGACTTGAATCCAGAATATATAAAGAACTCTTATAAATCGGAGAAGGCAATGGCACCCCACTCCAGTACTCTTGCCTGGAAAATCCCATGCATGGAGGAGCCTGGTAGGCTGCGGTCCATGGGGTCACTAAGAGTCGGACACGACTGAGCGACTTCACTTTCACTTTTCACTTTCACACTTTGGAGAAGGAAATGGCAACCCACTCCAGTGTTCTTGCCTGGAGGATCCCAGGGACGGGGGAGCCTGGTGGGCTGCCGTCTATGGGGTCGCACAGAGTCGGACACGACTGAAGCGACTTAGCAGCAGCAGCATAAATGAATAAGATGAACAACCTGAAAAAACTACGGGGAAGAGGTTTTACTAAACATTTCACCAAAGAAGATATAAAAATGGCCAATAAGCAACAAAGTAGTGCTCAGTATCTTTAGTCATCCAGGGATCTGCAAACTAAAACCACAATAAGATCCCTCTGCACTCTCATTACAGTAGCTGAAATTATAAAAACTGATGACCCAGCGACCACATTCCTTCACATCTCCTTAGCTATACTTAAGCTCCAAATAAAGATAATAACAAAGTCATACTTCCACCTGACGTGATACGATTCAGCTGCATACAACCAAAACACCACAACACTTGCCGCAAAAGAGGAGGCGAACTTTCTGAGTGACGCTCCCTTTCTGCTTTTGACATCCTGTAACTTAATGCTGTGATATAAACTTAAGAATATTGTTACTGCGTTGTGTGTTGTTGCTGTTCAGTCGATAAGTCGTGTCTGACTCTTAAGCGATCCCATGGACTGCAGCCCTCCAGGCTCCTCTGTCCATGGGATTTCCCAGGCAGGAATACTGAAGTGGATTACCATGTCCTTCTCCAGGGGATCTTCTCTACCCAAGGATAGAACCTGTGCTCCTGCACTGGCAAGTGGATTCTTTGCCACTGAGCCACCAGATCATTACTATTCAAAATGTGTCCTTTGGACCAGCAACATCAGTATCACATAGGAGCTTGTTAAAAATGTAGGATCTCAGCTCTACTCCAGATCACCTTAGTCTAAGTCTTCATTTTAACGTAACCTCCAAGCAATTTGTATGCATATCACAGTTTGAAAGGCACCAGGCTATAAAACATGTAATTTGGAAAATTACAATACACATGAATTGTAACAACTATTAAAAATTTACAATTGAAGTCGACTAATGAATATTAGCAGTAATATCAATGGGAAATGAATGCAGAAGAACTAAAAACCTTAAGTTGTTCAACAAAATCTAGCATAACTTCCATTGAAGTATTGTAATATCTTTGCAGCAATCAGATCAGATCAGATCAGATCAGTCGCTCAGTCGTGTCCGACTCTTTGCGACCCCATGAACCGCAGCACGCCAGGCCTCCCTGTCCATCACCAGCTCCCGGAGGTCACTCAGACTCGCATCCATCGAGTCAGTGATGCCATCCAGCCATCTCATCCTCTGTTGTCCCCTTCTCCTCCTGCCCTCAATCCCTCCCAGCATCAGAGTCTTCTCCAATGAGTCAACTCTTCGCATGAGGTGGCCAAAATACTTTATCATATTTCCAAATAGCCTTGTATCAATATGTATTTAACTTGGCTACGTATGGGTAACCAGTAAAGAACATACCTTCACAAAATTAAAATTTAGTGAAAACTATTCAAGGTCAAGAGTGATCAAAATAGACTGTCACATTTGGTGACCATGATGTATTAGAGCATGTAAGGATCGAAACTGCCATGTTGTCGTTCAGTCACCCAGTCATGTCCAACTCTTTGTGTCCCCATGGACTACAGCATGCCAGGCCTCCTTGTCCCTCACTGTCTCCCAGAGATTGCCCAAGTTCATGTCCATTGCATTGGTGATGCCATCCAACCATCTCATCCTCTGTCGTCCCCTTCTCCTCCTGCCCTCAGTCTTTCCCAGCCTTGTGGACTTTTTCAGTGAGTCAGCTCTTCACATCAGGGGATCAAAGTATTGGAGCTTCAGCTTCAGCATCAATCCTTCCAATGAATATTCAGGGTTGATTTCCTTTAGGATTGACTGGTTTGATCTTGCCGTCCAAGGGACTCTCAAGAGTTCCAACACCACAGTTCAAACATATCAGGTCTTCAGCACTCTGCCTTCTTTACGGTCCAGCTCTCACATCCGTACATGACCACTGGAAAGACCATAGCTTTGACCATATGGACTTCTGTCGGCAAAGTGATGTCTTTGCTTTTTAATACACTGTCTAGGTTTGTCATAGCTTTCCTTCCAAATGCAGTCATCTTCTAATTTCATTCCTGCAGTCACCATCTCCAGTGATTTTAGAGGCCAAGAACAGGAAATCTGTCACTGCTTCCACCTTTTCCCCTTCTATTTGCTAGGAAATGATGGGGCTGGATACCATGATCATAGTTTTTTTAATACTGAATTTTAAGCCAGTTTATTTCACTCTCTTCCTTCACCCTCATCAAGAGGCTCTTTAGTTCCTCTTCACTTTGTGCCATTAGAGTGGTATCATTCTGCATATCTGAGGTTGTTAATGTTTCTCCTGGCAATCTTGATTCATCCAGTCCAGCATTTTGCATGATGTTCTCTGCATGTAAGTTAAGGAAGCAGGGTGACAATATACAACCTGATACTGGCTTGTACATCTGAAGCTGCCATAAGAAATTGTGCTTCTGTGAAAGCAAGACAAGTAACTGTTATACAGAAAATTATCACATGCCAGTGACTTTAAGTTTCTAATGATTGTGCTAGTTTTTCTCTCACCTCAGGGCATCTGCTTCTGCTGTTGCCTGTCCATGATACACCTTCCTTTCCAACTCTGCTGTCCTTTCAGGTCTCAGCTGAAATGTCATTTCCTCGGAGACCCCTTCCCTAACCCCACAGACAAGGTCATTCCCTCCCAACAAACACTGAGGTCATCCTGAACTTCCCCTTTCTCAGCCCAGCACATGGGTAACTTCCCTCTTAAGCAGCTTCTTTCCTTTCTAGACTGTGAGCTCCAAGGTGCAAGAACTTTGTCGTTCTGAAACCACTGACTGTATCTTTAGGTACTCATTAAATGCTTATTGGCTTAGGGACTTCCCCAGTGGTCTAGTGGTTAAGACTCTGCACTTACACTGCAGGGGGAATGTGTTTGCTCCCTGGCTGGGGTTCTTCCTGGTTAGGGTACTAAGATCATGGCATCCGGTCCCATCACTTCATGGCAAATAGATGGGGAAACAGTGGAAGCAGTGGCTGACTATATTTTTGGGGGCTCCAAAATCACTGCAGCTGGTGACTGCAGCCATGAAATTAAAAGACACTTGCTCCTTGGAAGGAAAGGTATGACCAATCTAGAGAGCATATTAAAAAGCAGAGACATTACTTTGCCAACAAAAGTCTGTCTAGCCAAGGCTATGGTTTTTCCAGTAGTCATGTATAGATGTAAGAGTTGGACTATAAAGAAAGTTGAATGCTGAAGAATTAATACTTTTTAACCATGATTTTAGAGAAGACTCTTGAGAATCCCTTGGACTGCAAGGAGATCCAACCAGTCCATCCTAAAGGAGATCAGTCCTGGGTGTTCATTGGAAGGACTGATGTTGAAGCTGAAACTCCAGTCCTTTGGCCAACTGATGAGAAGAGCTGACACATTTGAAAAGACCCTGATGCTGGGAAAGATTGAGGGCAGGAGGAGAAGAGGATGACAGAGGATGAGATGGGTGGATGGCATCACCGACTCGATGAATTTGGGTAGGCTCCGGGAGTTGGTGATAGACAGGGGGCCTGGCGTGCTGCAGTCCATGGGGTCACAAAGACTGACCGACTGAATTGAACTGGGGTACCAAGGGAGTTTTCCTGGTGGCTCAGCCATAAAGAATCCACCTGCAATGTAGGAGATGTGGGTTTATTCCCTGGGTCAGGAAGATCCCTTGGAGGAGGGCACAGCAACCAGTCTAGTATTCTTGCCAGGAAAATCCGAAAATCCCACGGGCAGAGGAGCCTGATATGCTGCAGCCTTTGAGGTCACAGAGTTGGACACAACTGAAGCAACTAAGTACTAAGATTCCCCCATGCAGCACTGTGTGGCCAAAATAAAATAAATAAAAAATATGCTTAAGTCATTAAAAAATTTAATGCATATTGGATTATTAAATGAATGATGATGACCCTATTCACATTAAATGAGGCATGGTTCTGCCTTCTATTTGTACAAAGTTTTATTCTTTTTAGCACATTTTTACTTCTATTATCCCATTTGGGCCTCCAAAGACCCAGATCCAGCTCTGAGCTTCTCTCAGCCCTTAACACATGTATGAGGGAGACTTCCCTGGCAGTCCGGTGGTCAAGACTTCGCCTTCCAATGCAGGTGCTGCAAGTTCAAACCCTGATCAGGAAGCTAAGATCCTACATGCCTCCTGGCCCCCCCAAAAAACAAAACATAAAACAGAAGCAACACTGTAACAAATTCAATAAAGATCCACATAAAAATCTTTTAAAAAATGTGTATGAGACATCTGACCTCTAAGACATAAGCATGACTAGGGATTGGTTGCCTGCCTTCTAGTACTAACTCTGTGTCTTGGGCAAGTTACGTCACCTCTCTGTACACCAGTCCCCTTATTTTTATTTACCTCATAGATACACTGTGACAAGTAAGAGAATATGTACATGTAAAGCACTTGAAACAGTACCTGGCACCTGGCAAATGTTAGCTATTAAAGCTCCAGTACTTTGGCCACCTGATGCCAACAGTTGATTCTTTGGAAAAGACCCTGGATGCTGGGAAAGTTTGAAGGCAGAAGGAAAAGAGGGCAACAGAGGATGAGATGGTTGGATGTCCTCACCGACTCAATGGACATGAGTTCGAGCAAGCTCCGGGAGATTAGGGACAGGGAAGCCTGGTGTGCTGCAGTCCATGGGATCACAAAAAGTCAGACACCACTTAGCGACTGAATAACAACAAGCATGAACATCAAGAGCATTGGGACCAATATTAAAGGTTAGACATCCTCTCTATTTGTTGTTGCTGCTGTTTTGTTGGTCAGTTGGGTCCAATTCTTTCTGGACCCCGTGTACTGAAGCCCACCAGGCTCCTCTGTCCATGGGTTTCTCCAGGAAAGAATACTGGAGTGGGTTGCCATGCCCTCCTCTAGGGGATCTTCCTGACCCAGAGATCAAACCCATGTCTCCTGCATTGCAGGTGGATTCTTTACCGCTGAGCCACTGAAGAAGCCCTATCCCCTCTATTATGCTGAGTGAAAAAGCAGCCAGACACACACAAAAAACTGTTTGATATTTATTACCTGATCTGCCTCTTGAGAAATTTGTATGCAGGTAAGGAAGCAACAGTTAGAACTGGACATGGAACAACAGACTGGTTCCAAATAGGAAAAAGGAGTACGTCAAGGCTGTATATTGTCACCCTGTTTATTTAACTTATATGCAGAGTACATCATGAGAAATGCTGGACTGGAAGAAACACAAGCTGGAATCAAGATTGCCAGGAGAAATATCAATAACCTCAGATATGCAGATGACACCACCCTTATGGCAGAAAGTGAAGAGGAACTGAAAAGCCTCTTGATGGAAGTAAAAGTGGATAGTGTAAAAGTTGGCTTAAAGCTCAACATTCAGAAAACGAGGATCATGGCATCCGGTCCCATCATTTCATGGGAAATAGATAGGGAAACAGTGGAAACAGTGTCAGACTTTATTTTTCTGGGCTCCAAAATCACTGCAGATGGTGACTGCAGCCATGAAATTAAAAGACGCTTACTCCTTGGAAGGAAAGTTATGACCAACCTAAATAACATATTCAAAAGCAGAGACATTACTTTGCCAACAAAGGTTCGCCTAGTCAAGGCTATGGTCTTTCCTGTGGTCATGTATGGATGTGAGAACTGGACTGTGAAGAAGGCTGAGCACCGAAGAATTGATGCTTTTGAACTGTGGTGTTGGAGAAGACTCTTGAGAGTCCCTTGGACTGCAAGGAGATCCAACCAGTCCATTCTGAAGGAGATCAGCCCTGGGATTTCTTTGGAAGGAATGATGCTAAAGCTGAAACTCCAGTATTTTGGCCACCTCATGTGAAGAGTTGACTCATTGGAAAAGACTCTGATGCTGGGAGGGATTAGGGGCAGGAGGAGAAGGGGACGACAGAGGATGAGATGGCTGGATGGCATCACTGACTCGATGGATGTGAGTATGAGTGAACTCTGGGAGTTGGTGATGGACAGGGAGGCCTGGCATGCTGCGATTCATGGGGTTGCAAAGAGTCGGACACGACTGAGCGACTGATCTGATCTGATCTGATGTGATATTTAAGGACAGGAAAAAAGTTAACCTATGATGATAGAGGTAGATCAGTGCATCGGAGGTGGGAGGCCAGCATGTTGACTTGGAAGGGGTACACAGCTGACTTCCCAGGTGCAGAAATGCTCTGACTCTTGCTCATCATTACACAGATGAATGTGTATGTGGAAATGTAGTCTCAAGATCAGAGTGCTTTACTGTATGTAATTTGGGGGCTTCCCTGGTGGCTCAGCTGGTAAAGAATCCCCTGGCAATGCGGGAGACCTGGGTTCAATCCCTGGGTTGGGAAGATCCCCTGGAGAAGGGAAAGGCTACCCACTCCAGTACTCTGGCCTGGAGAATTCCATGGACTATGCAAAGAGTCAGACACGACTGAGCGACTTTCACATGTTTTAGGCAGAAGTAAGGGATTGTGGCCAATCTCCTTTTATCTTGACATAGACTTCCCCCAACTCCCTTCTCTTCCTCCCACAGAGAACCTCAGAGGGGAGCCTCGCTCAGTGTTAATCTCCCTCCCTTGCTTCTTTCTGTTGACACCCAGTAAACCACAGATTCCTAACACTGACCTGGCTGTAACTTCATCCCTGGGGACTGGTCTGGTTACTCCTCCAGTTAAACATAATGTTCACAGTCCAGAGTTCCAGAGATGGGGCCAGAGGGTCCTGCGGGTGAGATCCGGCCAGCTCAGGACGTGGTCAGAGGAAAGCTCCAGAGGAACATGAGTCTTCTCAAGTCCAGGCGCTCAGCTCTATCCACAGGACGAGAGAGCAATAGAATCTGCCCAGGCTGGGATCCTAGACAGTGGTCCTTAAGCAGCAGCCCACGTGAGCTGTGACCAAATGCCGATCCCGTTCAGTTCTGGGCTTCCGTGTCCTCCTCTGTAAAATGGGAGTAATGGAGCTCATTGATGAGAGAGAGACAGCAAGAATCCCTTAAAATGCCCCCAACAACCTCAATTTAAATCCAAGCTCTTCCATTAGCAATGGTGTGCTCTTGGGAATTTTTTTTTTAACGCTTTAGTTTTGAAAACAATTTCAAAACTACAAACCATTTGTAAAAATAAGTCAAATAACCCAGGTTCAGCAACTTCCTGCATGTTGACACCTTTATTTAGACATTCTTTCTCTTGCTTTTCTCCTGAGCCATTTGAGAGTTCCTGGCATACACCATTCCCCTTTTACTCTTCATGGTTTAATGTTTCCTAACAACAACGATTTTTCTCTTACATAACCACAACAGTTATCAAATTCAGGACATTTAATATTGGTATAACACCTCCCAAGGGGACTTCCCTGGTGGCTCAGCAGTGGAAAAAAAAAAAAAAATCTGCCTGCAATGCAGGAGACGCAGGAGATGGGAGTTAGATCCTTGGGTTGGAACGATCGTGCAGGAGACGCAGGAGATGGGAGTTAGATCCTTGGGTTGGAACAATCCCCTGGAAGAGGGCATAGCAACCCACTCCAGTCTTCTTGCCTGGAGAATCCCATGGACAGGGGAACCTGGCGGGCTACAGTCCATAGGGTGACAAAGAATCAGACGCAAGTGAAGCAACTTCACAAGCACGCCCACCTCCCAAGTCCATATTCCAAAGTTGCCAGTTGTCTTGGTGTCCCACAGCTTTTTTCCCCTCCAGTACTGAGTCCAACCCAGGATCAGGAATTGCACATAGTTATCAGGTCTTTTTAGCCTCCTTTAGTCTATAATGTTTTCTCAGACATTCCTTATCTTTCATGACATTGTCATTACTGAAGAATGTAGGCCAATTATTTTATAGACAATCTGTCAATGTGGGTTTGTCAGATGTCTCCTCATGATTAAATTCAGGTAATACCTTCCCAACCAGAACTTTAGACAAGTGTTGTACCCGTTCAAGGGTGTTGTATAATCCTAAAGGAAATCAGTCCTGAATATTCATTCGAAGAACCGATGTTGAAGCTGAAACGCCAATACTTTGGACACCTGATGTGAAGAACTGACTTATTGGAAAAGACCCTGATGCTGGGAAAGATTGAAGGCAGGAGAAGGGGATGACAGAGGATGAAATGGTTGGATGACATCACTGACTCTATGGACGTGAGTTTGAGCAAGCTCCGGGAATTGGTGATGGACAGGGAAGCCTGGAGTACTGCAGTCTATGGGATCGCAAAGTTTCGGACATGCCGGAACGACTGATCTGAACTGAACTGATATGGAGGCACATGATATCTGGCAAGTCTTATTGGTGATGTCTGTATGGGCCACCTAGTCAATGCTGTATCTGTTTTCTCCATTGATTAGGTCCTGGTTTTCCTCTTGTTTTATGGGGAACCTATGGGGAAACATTCTAAGACCATGCCAATCCCACATTCCTCAGCAAATTTTCCTCCTTAGGTTCAACATCAATTGATGGTATTTGCAAAATCAATCTTTATTATGATTGCTGTAAATTGTCATCTTCCAAATCTACCTCTTCTTCCACATTTATCAACTTACATTATAACATAAGGAAGAGCCCTCCCACCTCCCCCATTTCCTTGTTTTTTTTATTTATTGTCTATATAGAGTCATTAATTCCAATTTTACTCAGTGGATTATAGTTTAATACTATCTAATGTTTATTGGGATGCTATGCTATGCTATGCTAAGTCACTTCAGTCGTGTCCGACTCTGTGTGACCCCATAGACGGCAGCCCACCAAGCCTCCCCGTCCCCGGGATTCTCCAGGCAAGAACACCAGAGTGGGTTGCCATTTCCCTCCCCAATGCATGAAAGTGAAAAGAGAAAGTGAAGTCACTCAGTCATGTCCGACTCCTAGCGACCCCATGGACTGCAGCCCACCAGGCTCCTCCGTCCGTGGGATTTTCCAGGCAAGAGTATTGGAGTGGGGTGCCATTGCCTTCTCCAGTTTATTGGGATAAAATATATGTAACATAAAATTTACTATCTTAATTATTTTTAAGTGTACCTTTCATTGACATCCCTGTGTTGTTCAGCCATTACCACCACCCATCTCCAGAACTTTTTCATCTTCCCAAACTGAAACTCAGTCCCCGTTAAACACCTGCTTTGTCTCTTTACTCTGTCCTTATCATGGAGAGACAAAGACGGAGAATACTCAACATAATATTCAAGAAGAACTTAAAGAACTGAAAGTATCTGACAGTAAGACTCACTATAAAGCTACAGTAAGCAAGGCGGACTAATGTGAGTGAAAGAATGGACAAGTAGATCAATGGAACAGAATATGCAGCCCAGAATTAGATCCACAGAAATGTCATCAACTTTTCTTTGACAAAGGAGCAAATTCAATACAATGGAGAAAAGCAGTCTTTTTGACAGCTGGTTCTGGGACAATGGACATTCATATGCAAAAAATGAACCTAAGTACAGACTGTACTCCTTCACATAAGTGAACTCAAAATGGATCATAGGCCTAAGAATAAAACACAAAACTCCAAGCTCTTAGAAGATAACACAGGAGAAAATTAGGCAACCCCAGGAATGGTGATTAACTTTTTAGATACATCACAAAAGCGTGACCCAAATGTCTCGGTCCATTCAGGCTGCTATAACAAAATACCACAGACTGGCTAGCTTGCAAACAGCAGACATTTATTTCTCCCAGGGCTGGAGGTTAAAAGTCCAAGGTTATGGTGTTGGCATTGTTTGGTGAGAGCCCTCTTCCGAGTTTCAGACTTCTATCCTCACATGGTAGAAGGGGCTGAGAAATCTCCCTGAAGCTTCTTTTATGAGGCACTAATCCCATTCTTGGGGGATTTAAGAACCTCTTAAGGCACACCCCCCCCAACACTATCATCTTTAGGGATTAGGATTTCTTTTTAAAAAATTATTTTTTATTTAATATTTTAATTTTTTTTTTTAGCCATGCCGCACAGCGTATGGGATCTTAGTTCACCCAACCAGGGATCGAACTTGAGCCCTGCAGTGGACTAGAAGTCTTAACCACTGGACCACCAGAGAAGTCCTAGAATTTTAACATATACATTTTGGATGGACCCAAACCTTCAGACCTTAGCACCATGAAAGGAACAATTGATAGACTGAACTTCATTAAAATTAAAAACTTCTGATCTGTGAAAGACTTGGTCGAGGAAGTGAGAAAACGAGCCAGAGACTGGGAGAAAATATTTGCAAAAGGCATATCCAAAATATACAAAGAACTCTTAAAGCTCAGCAATAAGAAAATAAACAACTGATGTAAAAATGAGCAAAATACCACGCAGACACCTTATCAGAGATGAGATGGCAAATATATACAGACGGCAAATAAGCGTAAGAAAAAATGTTCCACATCATCTGTCATTCAATTCAGTTCAGTTCAGTTGCTCAGTCGTGTCCAACTCTTTGTGATTCCATGAATCTGTCATTAGGGAAATGCAAATTAAAACGACAAGATACCACTACACACCTATCAGAATGGCCAGGTCTGGAACACTGATAGCACCAAATACTCTCGAGGATGTGGGGCGATGAGGGCTCTCTTTTATTGCTGGTAGGGATGCAAAATGACATAGCCACTTTGGAAGAAGTTTGGTGGTTTCTTGGGCTTCCTGATAGCTGAGTTGGTAAAGAATCCACCTGCAATGCAGGAAACCCCAGTTCGACTCCTGGGTCAGAAAGATCCGCTAGAGAAAGGTTAGGCTACCCACTACAGTATTCTTGGGCTTCCCTTGTGGCTCAGCTGGTAAAGAATCTTCCTGCTATGTGGGAGACCTGGGTTTGATCTCTGGGTTGGTAAGATCCCCTGAAGAAGGGAAAAGCTACCCAATAACTCCAGTATTCTGGCCTGGAGAATTCCATGGACTGTATAGTCCCAGAGAGTCAGACACGACTGAGCGACTTTCACTCACTGTGATTTCTTACAAAACTAGACATACTCTTAGCACGTGTGTGTGTTCAGACACAGTTTGTCCGACCCTTTGCAGCCCCATGGACTGTAGCCTGCCAGGCTCGTCTGTCCATGGGATTTCCTGGGCAAGAATACTGGAGTGGGAAGCCATTCCCTCCTCCAGGGGATCTTCCCGACCCAGGGATGGAACCCATGTCTCTTGTGTCTCCTGCATTGGAAGGCGGATTCTTTACTCCTAGTGCCACCTGAGGAGCCAGTAACTGTGCTCCTCGGTCTTGACCAAAAGGAGTTGAAAACTCATGTTCATGAAACTAACTGCAAGGAATATTTATAGCAGCTTTACTCTTAATTGCCAAACCTTGGAAAGCAACCAAGATATTCTTCAGTAGGTGAATGGATAAATAAACTGTAGCATACCTGGACAGTGTTAGAATGGAATGAACTGTCAAGCCATAAGACATGGACAGACCTTAAATGCTTACTACTATTAATAAGTGAAAGAAGCCAATCTGAAAAGGCTACATATTGTGCAATTCCAACTGATGTTCTGAAAAAGGAAAAACCATGGAGATAGTAAGAGGATCAGTGACTGGGGATGAGAGGGTGGGGGTGGGAGGAAGGGCTGAATCTACAGAGCACAGAGGATCTTTAGGGTAGTGAAAATACTTTATATTACACTATAATGGTGGATACATGTCATAATACATTTTTCAAAACACAGAGCCTGTACAAACCCAAGAGTGAACCCTAAGGTGAACTGTGGGTGATAGTGATATGTCAATATAAGCTTATCGGTCATGTATGGATGTGAGAGCTGGACTGTGAAGAAGGCTGAGCGCCGAAGAATTGATGCTTTTGAACTGTGGTGTTGGAGAAGACTCTTGAGAGTCCCTTGGACTGCAAGGAGATCCAACCAGTCCATTCTGAAGGAGATCAGCCCTGGGATTTCTTTGGAAGGAATGATGCTAAAGCTGAAACTCCAGTATTTTGGCCACCTCATGCGAAGAGTTGACTCATTGGAGAAGACTCTGATGCTGGGAGGGATTGAGGGCAGGAGGAGAAGGGGACGACAGAGGATGAGATGGCTTGATGGCATCACTGACTTGATGGGTATGAGTCTGAGTGACCTCTGGGAGCTGGTGATGGACAGGGAGGCCTGGCGTGCTGCAATTCATGGGGTCGCAAAGAGTCGGACACGACTGAGCAACTGATCTGATCTGATCTATAACAAATATACCACTCTGGCGCGGGATGTTGACAGTGGGGGAAGATGGGGGCAGGCAGGGGATACATGGGGAATTTCTGTAACTTCTACTTCATTTTGCTGCTAAAATGTAAAATCTATGTAATAACATATGACAGTGACATGTAGTAAGTATTCAGTAAGTGCTAGCTATTATGATTCTTCTCATTATTTCACTTGTCCGTTCCAGCACTGGCCTGTCGTGATCCTATGACAGTAAATGGGTGAGAACAGTAAGCAAACAAATGTAGAAATGTGTCTGGTTCCTATTTCAAGTCCCAGGTTTAAATCCCCAAAGAGCAAACTGAGAGAGAAGGGGACACTGGAAAACATAGATAGCATTTACTGAGTACCTAGCAGGGAATTCCCCAAAGAATGTGGGAGACCTGGGTTTGATCCCTGGGTCGGGAAGATCCCCTGGAGAAGGAATGGCAACCCACTCCAGTATTCTTGCCTGGCGAATTCCATGGACAGAGGAGCCTGGTGGGCTACAGTCCACGGGGTCGCAAAGAGTCGGACACGACTGAGCAACCAACTACCAACATTGAGTACCTGCCGTGTGCCAAGCAGCTTTATTTGTTTACTCATATCACCCTCACAACATCCAATGACATAGCTTCCGAGAGGCAATCGAGTCTCTTTGCAATTGGACTACATGCTTTGAGTACTACAGGCCCTGCCACTGACAAGCTGTGTGATTTTGGGCAAAGTACTTAACCTCTCTGTGCCTCAGTTCTCTCTCTCTCTCTCTTTTTTTTTTTTTTTTGACCGCGCTGCACAGCTTGTTGGATCTTGGTTCCCTGACCAGACCAGAGGTCCTCAAACCGAGCCAGGACCCTGGCACTGAAAGCACTGAGTCTTAACCACTGGCCCGCCAGGGAATTCCCAGTTTTCCCATTTGTTTAAAATAGAAGTGAATGCCTTTCATACCAGTCTCATAGAGATGTTTTACAGATGAAATCGAGGATGTAAGACAGGGAGTGGCATGTAGCAAACATTTTGTGTTTACTGATACCATTTTAGGGATGTAGCAACTGAAGCACAGAGAGGTTAGGTCACTTGCCAAGGGTCACACAGCTGGGAAGTAACAGAACTGAAATTTCAACTCAAGTATTCTTTGATAACTTCCCTAGTGGCTCAGACGGTAAAGTGTCTGTCTACAATGCGGGAGACCTGGGTTCGATCCCTCAATTGGGAAGATCCTCTGGAGCAGGAAATGGCAATCCACTCCAGTAATATTGCCTGGAAAATCCCATGGACAGAGGAGCCTGGTAGGCTACAGTCCATGGGGTTGCAAAGAGTTGGACACGACTGAGCAACTTCACTTACTTATTCTTTGATGACAGGTAAACAAGTGTGTAGACAATTACAAAGGTATGTACCTTTGTAATATCTCCTATAATATCTCCTATTACAAAGGTACTCCTTTGATAGCTTGTGATAGGAGGAGATAGGAGATAGCTTGTAATCTGTGGCCACCGGAGGAAGCCTTTAGGCAGGTCTGGGACAGGTCTGGAAGGCTTCCAGGAAGAGACAGTGCCTGGATGGTGGCTTAATGGATGGGCCGAGGTTTGCCAGGTGAGCAGGTGATGTGAGGCTGATTCCTAGAGAACCCCCTCCCCAGCTTCCCTGCCACCCTCTCTCACATCTTTACAGAACCCCCAGGGCCTCACCCTTCACCTACACCTAAAAGAACTGAGGCCCAGAGGCCAGGGATAGGTGTTGAGGCAGTCCAAGAGCAAGCTGGAACGGAATTTCCAGACACAGCATTTCAGAAGGGAGTGAGTTTACAAAGAGCCAAGAGCAGAGAGATAAAGTGGGCAGTGCAGGCACAGTGGGCCAACAACGCCTGACAGACCAGGGGGAGTCAACAGTTTTCATGGGTTAATAGCCGGTTTTTAGAGCCTGAAGACAAAGAAAATTCCTGCTGGACAGTTGGCATTAGGCAATGGGTTGGGGCACTATAGGGGTGTTTACTGGAGCGGGCATCGCTGCCTGACTGGGAGTCAGGAAGCTTGTGAGTGATGACCAGCGGTTACAAAGGGGCTCCGTCAGCTTTGGAGGTGACCTTGGTTCTGGGCTCCGCTTCTGTGGCCTTAGCACGAGGCCTTGCACCTGCGGCCTTGGGCCAGGCCTCAACCGTGATAAGCGAGGGCCCACCTCTCCTGGGAGACTGCAGCCAGGACTTTGAACTCCAGCAGTCTGGGGCCTTTTATTCTCAGGATGTTTAGAAGTTTTTCTGGAAGATAACAGTTTCTGAATAAAGTTAGCTGAAGCCAGGGAGGGGAAGCAGTGTGGCTCAGAAAACCACAAAACCGCCCCTTTCTGGGACTCAGTGTCCACAGCTATCCAAAAGGGAGGGCCAGTCAAGACAACCTCAGAGACCTTGGCCCGTCCCTGGATCCTGAGGCCATTGGCTGGGCCTCAGCCCCTCTTAAGGAGACCCCCTGCCCCCTACCAGCTCCAGTTCTCAGGTTCTGTCCCTTTGAATGCCACCTCCAGACTTCAGAGCGGGCAGGGGATGCCAGTGAGTGAGGCCCGCATGGAGTGCCCGCCTGGCGAGCAGAGGCCTAGCGGCCCTGGGGGCCAGAGGCTGACAGGATCCAATGTGGCGGCTGACAGGATTTTTAGGCCTCTGTGTGCCTGCCGCTGGGCTGGAAGCAGATTAGAGAAACACAGAAATGGAATGACCTCTGCTTGGCCCTCACAATGCTACCAAAGGGAAGGAAAGGCTTTGAGAGAAAGCTAAACAGCCTTTGGTTGTTGTTGCTCTTGTTTTCCCTTCCCTCTCTTCTCTCAGCCCTGGGAGCAAGAGCAAAAGCCCAGAGCGGGTTTGAGGGGGAGCCTCTCACTCCTGCAGATACCTCATTTGGGACCATGAATCTCCTCCCATCTGCCCTCAAAACCCGTGAAGCTGCCTTCACCCCCTTTGCATAGGGCCTGGGGAGGGTCTTCAGTGTGCCTCGCAGGAACTGTCTGTAACCTGACCACACGGCCCCTATCTCCCTCCTCACTCAGCACCGTTATTTATTTCACAAACACATACCTTCCGGGCTTTCCTCTCAGCACTTCCCAGTACCCACTCATTTAATCCTCATACACCCTCACTTTGACAGCCGAGATCACAGAGAGAGAAGGATTAACCTCCAGCATCCTCGGGACTCACCCCCGGGCAGTCTGGCTGCAGAGAACCCCCGCCCCCGTGACACTCCACTGTCTGCCCCTTCTCCAAAGTCTGACCCCCTTCAGGCTCCCGAACACCAGGCACCTCCCTTCTGAAGTTGCCCCCTAAATCCCCCAGCTGCCCCCCACCACGACCTCTAATGTCACCCCCTCGCCATGGGAGGCTGTGGTCCCAGAGTCATGATTTACAGATGAACTGCTTGTCCACCCCGTCCCTCAGCTGCCTCTGACCTGCTGCATCAGGCTGCCCAGCTGGCAGTTGTAGAACCTCCCCCCACCCCACGCCACTGCTCTTCACCTGATTCCTCTGAGTAAGCAGAGTCCAGCCTGGGGCCCTCACACAGTCTTGTGAAAGCCTGAGGGGGTGAAAGGAAAGCGGAAACCAGTCAGCCCACACCTGCCCTGGCCGGTTCTTGCCCTGGAGAGCCCTGCCCTGGGGGCCCCTCCTGGCTGCTCCTTTCCTGAGCTCTTGGCCTCTGATTTTAGTGAGAGACCACGCCATCACAACCCCTTGTTCTCGTCCCAGAGTCGAGGAACTTCTCACTTCCTAGGCCAGGCCCCAGCCAGAGCCGCAAACCAAGAAAAACCCCAGCCTCTCACAGCTGCCACCTCCTTGCACTGGCAGAATGCTGGGGCCAAGATTCCTTCCTTCTACAGGAGGGCTATCACAAATTTGGGCTTCTCTGGTGGCTCAGACGGGAATCTGCTTACCAATGCAGGAGACGTGGGCTTGATCTCTGGGTCGGGAAGATCCTCTGGAGAAGGCAATAGCAACCCACTCCAATATTCTTGTCTGGAGAATCCCATGGACAGAGGAGCCTGGCAGGCTATAGTCCAAGGCCTCAAAGAGTCAGACACAATTGAGCCACTAACCACTCAGAAATTTATTTAATCTCCAATAACTAGATCATGAATGCTGGGAAAATCTTCTAAGGTCTTACAGTGGGTTTTTGTTATTTTCCTCTGAACATTTGCATCGTGGTCTGGAATGTCTTATCCATTTTATCTTGGTGACTGAGTAGGAAGTTGCAATTTAGCATCCTGTTACACGCAGACACGCGCACACACACAATTACATGTGCAAAGAGGTAAGTACAGTTTCTACTGCTGAATTTTTGCAGGGAGAGCTGTGTGTGTATCTGGACAGGAGGGCGAACAGGAGCACTGGCTTGGGGGTAGATGGTGAGGGCTCTGCACTCACTGATTCTCGTTCTCCTCCCCTCTTTCCCAACTTTCACAGCTTTTCACAACTTTTTTTTTTTTTTTTTGCCACTCTTTCACAACTTTCCTGCCCCACAGGCCCATCCTCCACCCCTAGCTCCAAGGTCAAGGTGAGAGTGGAGGCTTTGCACAATGAAGAAACGTAGAGGAGGGGCAGCAGAAACAAGGGGGAAAGTGCGGCACAGAAAATGGAAAGGTAGCCTCATACTGAGAACTCTCCCTGAAGCCAAAAGTGAAAGAAAGTAGAAGTCTGACTCTTTGTGACCCCACGGACCGTGGCCTGCCAGGCTCCTCTGTCCATGGGATTCTCCAGGCAAGAACACTGCAGTGGGTACTGTTCCCTTCTTCAGGGGAACTTCTCTACCCGGGGATTGAATCTGGGTCTCCTGATTGCTGGCAGATTCTTTATCTTCTGAGCCACCAGGGAAGCCCTAACGCCAAAGCCTGACAAAATTCCTCTAAAACTCACAAGCAGGATCCAGTCTCTCTGCTCTGAGCAGACGCTGGAAAACTCCTTCTCATCTATCCTTTGGGGCCAGGAGCTCTGTCTGCAAAGGCAGGGACCACTGGGTCTGTCTTGGCCACCACTGGATCCCCCAGAGTGAGCGACCAATAGAGGTCAGATGACTGACTCGGGAGCCAGAGCCTGGACCAGGCTTTGGGGGCTAAGATGATGACCCACGTGCCCAGGGCTCCTTTATGGTTCTGTTGCCTCCCCTTCTTCGTCCTCCTATGGCCATACAAATGATATCTTCATGTGTTATAAGCTTATCCACTTTTTGTTTAAAAATTAAACAAAAGAAAAAAGAGCTGTAAACCAAAGAATGTATTTATGCTATCTTCTAGAATTACCTATGTAGATACCTTTATGCTGGTGCTCTTTATTTCTTTCTGTGGATTTGAGTTACTCTTGAGTGTCCTTTCATTTCAGCCTGAAGGACTGCTTTATGTAAGCATTAAGCAATGACTTTCTATTATCCCCTCCTCTCTGAATCTAGGAACCACTAATCTGCTTTCCACTCTATGAATTTACCACTCTAGGTACCTCATATAATTGGTATGATATAATATTTGTTCTTTTTTATCTGGCTCATTTCACTTTAGCATGATTGCAAGGTTCATCTGTGTAGTAGCAAATGTTGGTACTTCAGACCGTTTCATCAGCTCAGTTCAGTCATTCTGTCGTGTCTGACTCTTTGCGACCCCATGGACTGCAGCATGCCAGACCTCCCTGTCCATTACCAACTCCCGGGATCTTGCTCAAACTCATGTTCATCGAGTCGCTGGTGCCATCCAACTATCTCGTCCTC
Source organism: Tragelaphus eurycerus (assembly GCA_935064755.1). Lineage (NCBI taxonomy): Eukaryota > Metazoa > Chordata > Mammalia > Artiodactyla > Bovidae > Tragelaphus > Tragelaphus eurycerus. The sequence goes on along the minus strand of CAKXYN010000001.1, from coordinate 74,186,965 downwards.
TATCATCCCCTTTTCCTCCTGCTTTCAATTTTGCCCAGCATCAGGGTCTTTTCCAATGAGTCATTTCTTCATATCAGGTAGCCAAAGTATTGGAGCTTCAGCTTCAGTCCTTCCAATGAATATTCAAGATTGATTTCCTTTGGGATTGACTGATTTGATCTCCTTGCAGTCCAAGAGACTCTCAAGAGTCTTCTCCAACACCACAGTTCAAAAGCATCCATTCTTTCGGTGCTCAACTTTCTTTATGATCCAACTCTCACATCCATACATGACTCCTGGAAAAACCGTAGCTTCAACTATATGGACCTTTGTCGGCAAAGTAATGTCTCTGCTTTTTAATATGCTGTCTAGGCTTGTCACAGTTTTTCTACCAAGGACCAAGCGTCTTTCCATTTCATGGCTGCAGTCACCATCTACAGTGATTTTGGAGCCCCAAAAAATAAAGTCTGTCACTTTCCACTGTTTCCCCATCTATTTGCCATGGAGTGATGGGACCAGATGCCATGATCTTGGTTTTTTGAATGTTGAGTTTTAAGCCAGCTTTTTCACTCTCCTTTTTCACTTTCATCAAGAGGCTCTTTAGTGCCTTTTCACTTTCTGCCATAAGGGTGGTGTCATCTGCATATCTGAGGTTATTGATATTTCTCCGAGCAATCTTGATTCCAGCCTGTGCTTCATCCAGCTTGGCATTTCGCATGATGTATTCTGGATATGAGTTAAATACGCAAGGTGGCAATATACAGCCTTGACATCTCCTTTCCCAATTTGGAACCTTTCCCAATTTCCCTCCTTTCCCAGTCTGTTTCTTCATGTCTGGTTCTAACTGTTGCTTCTTGACCTGCATACAGATTTCTCAGGAGGCAGGTAAGGTGGTCTGATATTCCCATATTTTAAAGAATTTTTCACAGTTTGTTGTGATCCAGACAGTCAAAGGTTTGGGGTAGTCAATAAAGCAGAAGTAGATGTTTTTCTGGAACTCTCTTGCTTTTTCGATGATCCGGCAGATATTGGCAATTTGATCTCTGGCTCCTCTGCCTTTTCTAAAACCAGCTTGAGCATCTGGAAGTTCTTGGTTCATATACTGGTGAAGCCTGGCTTGGAGAATTTTGAGCATTCCTTTGCTAGTGTGAGAGGTGAGTGTGGCTGGAATGCCTTTGTCAGGATGTCTGGCTCTAGGTGAGTGACCTTTTCACAGCTAAATAATTTTCCATGGTATGTATAATATCACATTTGGTTTATTGATGGACATTTGGGTTGTACCCATCTTTGGATTATTGTGAATAATGCTGCAAGGACCACTGGCATAAGTTTGCTGTACACCTGAAAGTAACACAACATTGTAAATCAACTACAGTCCAATAAAAATTATCAAAAAATAAAGTCTTTGTCTAGTAAATCCACTGTCTGGCCTTCCTCAAAGATAGTTTCAGTTGGTTTCTTTTCCCCTCATGTATGGGTCATACTTTCCTGCTTCTTTGTGTGTCTTGCACATTTGCTGAAATGTTTGCATTTTAAATAGTAAGTGTAGCAATTCTAGAAATTAGACACCCCCTCCCCAGGGTGTGTTGCTATTGTTATGCATCATTACCGCTGCTGCTGCTGTTTGTTTCTTTGGTGAAGTCCCTGAATGAATTCTGTAAAATCCATGTTCTTTGTTACGCGTGGTCACCAAAATCTCTGTCTGGTTAGCATCGTGGTCTGCTAACGATGGAACAGAGATTTCTTTAAATGCCTTGCACCAGTAGGTCTCCCAGGCTGGATGAGAGGCTCTGTGTGCTGAGATATGCTTCTAATGCTCTGTCCGACAGTTTAGGATCTTCACCTTCTGCTTCTGCAGAGCGTGAAGGTCAGCCACATGGGAACCACTAGGGCCATCTCAGGTATGTCCTGGACAGGTGCCCTGCCCTGCCCATGTGCATGGCCTAGACCTCCAATGACATATTGGAGCTTTTCAAAGTCCTCTATGGACGTATCATTCCCCAGCTTTCCTTTTACATTTTTTGTGTGCAGCTTCTTGTGTGTTCCATCTGTTATCAGTGCTTCAGGCAGATTTTATGTTAAATTACTGCTGCTGACCTTTCTTTCTTTTTTTTTTTTTTGACAAAAGTCCCCTAGGGAAAATGCTGTTCACACTGACAGAGTTGAGTCAGGTCAAATAAAGACAAGCTCTGGGAGCGGGGATTTCCAGGTAACTTCCAGCAGGTCAAATAATGACAAAGCCCCGGGGACAGGACTTTTTAGGGAGCACCAAGCCCTCCTTCCCCCTTCAGATGCTGCTAAATTACTGTTTTTCCTGGCTATCATGATTATGAAACTGTTGGTTTTCAAGGCTACTGCAGATATGGGAAGAGAAGATGGACTCAGATAATAGCCACAAAAGTTCACGGCTCTTACTGAGGCTCAGTTTGTTTTTCTTAAAATAAATGTTCCTGGGAATGTTGTAAGACTTTGGTTAATTTCCAGAACACTGAAAAAGTTGATTTTGACTACTTTTGCCAACATCCTCATTTGTCCTTATGGAGGGCTGGACTTTCAGTGGTCCTTACTCCATTCTTCTGGAAGTGCTCTCCCCTCCCACAGAGATCTTGAAATTAAAAAAATTAAGATGTGCTGCCCAAACGAAAGAGCCTGTAGACTGAGATGATCTGTGGTCCATCAGACGATCTGTGGTCTCCAGTCCCTAAAATAAGCCCTCTGCATGGCCTCCTTGGTGGCTCAGTGGTAAAGACTCTGCCTGCCAATGCAGGAGACGGAGGTTCAATCCCTGATCTGGAAAGATCCCACATGCTGCAGAGCATCTAAGCCCGTGTGCCACAACTACCGAGCCTTTACCCTGGAGCCTGGGAGCTGCAACTGCTGAGGCCCAAACACTCTGGAGCCCATGCACCATAACCAGAGGGTAAGCCCTGCTCACCACAACCAGAGAAAAAGCCCGCACAGCGACAAAGAACAGCACGGCCAAATAAAGAAATGATTTTTTTTTAAGCCTTCAACAAATGTTTGCTTCCCTGATAGCTCAGTTGATAAAAAATCCTCATGAAGTGCAGGAGACCTCAGTTTGATTCCTGGGTCGGGAAGATTCCCTCGAAAAGGGATAGGCTACCCACTCCAGTATTCTTGGGCTTCCCTTGTGGCTCAGCTGGTAGAGAATCCGCCTGCAACGTGGGAGACCTGGGATCGATCCCTGGGTTGGGAAGATTCCTTGGAGAAGGGATAAGGCTACAAACTCCAGTATTCTGGCCTGGAGGATTCTGACTGTATAGTCCATGGGGTCACAAAGAGCCGGACACGACTGAGCGACTTTCCCTTTCAACAATGTTTATTTATTTGTACAAAGTTGTAGCACTCGGCTGGGGGAGCGGTAAACAGTGATTCCATAGCCTGTGGTCCCCGGAATCCCTATGTGGCTTCCCACCTATCAGACCACATGCCTGGCCCTTGGCTGGATCTGTGACAGCTGTGGCTGTTCCCAGTGGGTCTGGCCCCAGCTGCTTCACCTCTCAGCCCAGGACTTTTCCCAGGGCTCCCGAGGTGGGCAGTGAGTGTCCAGGGAAGATGTGGTGGGGACAGAGCCTGGCAGTGTCCAAACCCGTTCTTGGGCAGTTTCTCCTCATTTGATCAGCACACTAACTCCCTGACTCAGGCAGCACACAAAAGACCACAGAGGAGAGGCCTTTTAGATGTCACTGAATGGTTAGACCGGGGAAGGCAATGGCACCCCACCCCAGTACTTTTGCCTGGAAAATCCCATGGACGGAGGAGCCTGGTGGGCTGCAGTCCATGGGGTCGCTAAGAGTCGGACACGACTGAGTGACTTCACTTTCACTTTTCACTTTCATGCATTGGAGAAGGAAATGGCAACCCACTCCAGTATTCTTGCTTGGAGAATCCCAGGGGCGGGGGAGCCTGGTGAGTTTCTGTCTATGGGGTCGCACAGAGTCAGACACGACTGAAGCGACTTAGCAGCAGCAGAATGGTTAGACAACTGAGCACATCTCTTTATATGAGTGAGCGTGTGACCTCGCAAATGTTTGTGTGTGTAGCTATGTGCATGTATGAGTGTATGCGATGTTTGAGTATGTAGGTGTACATGTGTACATATGTGAGCTTGAGTATAAACATGTGTGAATGTTTGTGTGTGTATATGTGTATGGCTATGTGTATAAGTAGACATGCTGGCAAGTGTGTGTGAAAGTGTCTATGAATGAGTGAGGTATGAATGAGTGGGAATGCAGAGTGGGTGTATGAAAGTGTAAGTGTTGTGAATATGAATGTGTGTGAGGTATAGAAGATTTGAGTACGTGTGTAAGTGTATGAGTGCTTTAATTACATGTGTGTGAATCAATGTGCACAGATACATCAGCACGTGTGAATGTTTGTATGTGTAAATGTGTGTGATTGAGTATGTGTGAGTGGAAGTATGCGTAAATGAGGGTATGTGTTTGGGAGCAGATTTAAGTATGTTTGAGTATAAAATTGTGTGACTATATTAGTGTCTACATTAGTGACTATATTACTGTGTGCATTTAAAGGTGTGAGTGTATATGCTTATTGTTGTCCAGTTGCTAAGTCATGTCCGTCTCTTTGTGACCCATGGACAGCAGCACAGCAGACTTCCCTGTCCTTCACTGTCTCCTGGAGTTTGCTCAAACTCATGTCCACTGAGTTGGTGATGCTATCTAGCCATCTCATCCTCTGCTGCCCACTTCAGTGGTAAAGAATCTGCTTACCAATGCAGGAGACATGGGCTTGATCCCTGGGTCGGGAAGATCCTCTGGAGAAGGCAATAGCAACCCACTCCAATATTCTTGTCTAGAGAATCCCATGGACGGAGGAGCCTGGCCGGCTACAGTCCATGGGGTCGCGAAGAGTCGGACAGACTGAGCACCTAGCACCTAGTGTATATGTTTGAGGGTGTGTAAATATGAGGATAAGTGAATGAACATGTGGATATGAAAGTTTGAGTGTGTAAGCTATGACCACATGTATAAATATATGTGTGAGTACAGGAGTCTGAGTAGGTGAATCATATGGGACCGTGAACGTGTGGGTGTGAACATTTGGGTGAACAAGTCTGTGCATGTATGAGAGTGTGTGTGTGTGTGTCTGTGTTTCTGTGTGTGTGTGACAAGTGTATGCAGATCTGCCAGGGGCAAATGAGTGTCAGCCACAGGGAGGAGGTAAAGCCAAGCTTCTCCCCTGGGATGTGCCGGGCAGATGTCCCCAGGCAGGAAGTCTGAAGTCACACTGGGCAGATGTACGCTGGCTAGACCCTAAGGCCCCTGGCCTTCTGCTCCCCCACCACTCGCAGTCCTGGGGTCCAGGTGGGGCTCCCAGGCACTGGTCTCCTGGCTGTGGCTTCGTCCACCCCCTCTCACTCAAAGAAGCCTGGAGTTTACAGCTCACCTTTGCCTCCAGGCCTGCTATCTGGGTAACAGAGGCATCATTAAACTTTTCCAGAAAGCGTTATTGCACAGGCCATCTGGACGTTGCTTTTAAAAGCCTGCTCTTATTTGAGAAATTTGGAGCCTTCCCCTCAAAACCTCACCTCCTCACCTAGTTCTCTCCTTCCATTATCTCCATCACATAAATCTGTTTATTTCCTTGATAACACAATTATAACATAATTATAACATAATTACCTTGGTCTTTAAATTGTTTGTTGATGTTTCTGTCTCCAAACTCCCCCAAGGCAGATGTGTATAAAGTCGGTCCTAGTCACAGCTGAATCTACAGCATTTAGCACAGCTCATGGGCACTGAGTAGGTGCTCAGTGAATAACCTCACTGACTGGTGAGGAATTAATTCACATATATATACCACAGAAGTAAACACCTCTTGAAACCAGCTACCCAGTGGAACTTCCTACTCACAGAGCTTAGGTGTAGCATTTCCTGTCTTAGCTTGCAAATCCGCTGATGCTAAGATTCTAGAACTGTACTTGTACACGTTTTGATTATTTGAAAACTTGGTTTGTTGGTTCTGGGGCCACAGTCCATTCAGCCCAGAGTCTGGCTATTTCTGGCACTGCAGTGTCACCTACTGGCTACAGATAAATCTGCAGTCTCAGGAAAAGCCCCTACCTTCCAGGTCTCAAATCAGGAACGGAGTGGGGCTTGGGGGGCTGATAAGAAATGGACTGTGAAGCAGTGCCACTTCAGCTGTGGTTACAGTTGGTTACAGCTGATGATCTGCATCAGGGCATCACCACCTAGAGCCCGTAGCTGACATTAGAGTCCACGCCTGGGGTTCTGTCTTGTACTTCTGTTCATGAACTGTCACAAACACGATGTTTTTGACAATGCCACGCAGAAAAAGAGCAAATACAAAGTGTTCCATCGCTGAATGTGTCACATTTAAGGCATTCGGGGAACTGACACCAGGAACATATTTTTTATGGACTGATAATCAGCAGCCATACCGTTACAAAATGACTCACTACTTGGCATTCTTTGGTACCCATATATTTCAACCCTGCCTCCTCTTTTTTCTTAAAACGTTTTGGTTTGGACTTTTTATTTACTCATTGTTTTAGTGTCCTGGGTTCCGAAGGCGATTCTAATAACCAACGTTAGATTTGAAGATTGTTGTATCTCTTTGGGGTAAAAATCAATCCATTTCATTATTTTGACTATTAACCCAATTGATTTCATTTCCCACCACCCTGACAATCAAGAATGGAAAGATTCACAGAGATACTATACATTTATCTGGTTGCACTGGGGCTTAGTTGTGGCCCGTGGGGTCTTCTATCTTTGTGGAGGCATGTGAACTCTTAGTTTGGCATGTGGGATCTAGTTCCCTGACCAGGGGACCAGGGCCCCCTACACCGGGAGTACAGAGTCTTAGTCACTGGGCTACCAGGGAAGTTCCCATATCATAGAGATATTTCTGAGAATTCTATCCTGGAGACACAGATGACACAGAGTTGATGTAGCCAACATCTTTATTCTTGTACTGTTTCCTCTACCTAGGAATTTTAGGATCATTATGCAGGAACCTGGGAAAGTTATTCTACGATAAAACAGAACTGCATATCAATATTTTGATAACCTACAATATAAGTTCTATGATGTCTTTTTTCTGCACCTTTTTTCCACCTCAATATGGTAACATTAGGAATCTACCTAGTTTGCATTTGAATGACTTCAATATATGCTGGTTTTTCCAGTAGTCATGTATGGATGTGAGTTGGACCATAAAGAAGGCTGAGCATGGAAGAACTGATGCTTTTGAACCGTGGTGTTGAAGAAGACTCTTGAGAGCCCCTTGGACTGCAAGGAGATCAAACCAGTCCATCCTAAAGGAAATCAACCCTGAATATTCACTGGAAGGATGGATACTGAAGCTGAAGCTCCAATATTTTGGCCATCTGACGTGAAGGGCCAATTCATTAGAAGAGACTCTGATGCTGGGAAAGATTGAAGACAGGAGAAGGGGATGACAGGGGATGAGATGGTTGGATGGTATCACTGACTCAATGGACGTGAGCTTCAGCAAAATCCAGGAGCTTGTGATGGACAGGGAAGCCTGGTGTGCTGCAGTCCATGGGGTCGCAAAGAGTCAGATACGACTGAACGAATGAACAATAACGACAATATGCCCTGCCTGCCTGCCTGCTAAGTCGCTTCAGTCGTGGCCGACTCTGTGCGACCCCAGGGACGGCAACCCACCAGGCTCCCCCGTCCCTGGGATTCTCCAGGCAAGAACACTGGAGTGGGTTGCCATTTCCTTCTCCAATGCATGAAAGTGAAAAGTGAAAGTGAACTCGCTCAGTCGTGTCAGACTCCCAGCGACCCCATGGACTGGAGCCTACCAGGATCCTCCGTCCATGGGATTGTCCAGGCAAAAGTACTGGGGTGGGGTGCCATTGCCTTCCCCAATATATGCCCTAGTTCCACTTTTTGATTTGACCCAGAGACGCACAACAGCTCTCAGGTACTGCCGGTTTTAGAAGCCTTAAATCCATAAGATGAAACCCCAGGCCCAGAATTTGAGGCAAATTGATTTGTGTGGAAGGAATGTAAAGAAAACATTGGCTGGAGCATAACTAGGAAAGGATGCATTAACTAAATACTCTGTTTTCAAAAACTTGAGTTGCAATAAAACTTTTGATGTGTATTTCAATTTTTAGTAGCAAATAAATGAATATACAGAGGATCTTATTAAAATTTGAGGCATGTTTGAATACTTTGAAAAATTCTTGTCCTTATTATTTTGTATTTGCTTTTTTCTAGCCAATTATTCTGCTGCTGCTGCTGCTGCTGCTGCTAAGTTGCATCAGTCGTGTCTGACTCTGTGCGACCCCATAGACGGCAGTCCACAGGGCTTCTCTGCCCCTGGGATTCTCCAGGCAAGAATACTGGAGCGGGTTGCCATTTCCTTCTCCAAGCCAGGTATTCAGTGAACAGTAATTCTTATCCTTATCATATTGCTGCTGCTGCTGCTGCTGCTAAGTCGCTTCAGTCGTGTCCGACTCTATGCGACCCCATAGACAGAAGCTCACCAGGCTCCCCCGTCCCTAGGATTCTCCAGGCAAGAATACTGGAGTGGGTTGCCATTTCCTTCTCCAATGCATGAAAGTGAAAAGTGAAAGTGAAGTCGCTCAGTCGTGTCCGACTCTTAGCGACCCCATGGACTGGAGCCTACCAGGATCCTCCGTCCATGGGATTTTCCAGGCAAAAGTACTGGGGTGGGGTGCCATTACCTTCCCCGATCATATTGCTAGGATATAAATATCTGACATTCTAATATTTTGTGATTCTGAACCTCTGGGAAGGAACTTCATGCATTTGAGTTCAAAAACAAGAGCACAGATATTTTTACATACCAACTTCCAGGAAGAGATGCCAAAAACGGAGGGAGGTATGGTATATATATGGTATATATGCTGTGTGTATATATATATACATGCACACACACACAGACACACATACACACACAGGCTTCCCAGGTGGCTCAGTGGTAAAGAATCTGCCTGCCAATGCAGAAGATCCAGGAGATACGAGTTCTGTCCCTGGGTCGGGAAGATCCCCTGGAGGAGGAAATGGCAACCCACTCCAATATTCTTCCCTGGAAATGTTCCATGGACCGAGGAGCCTGGTGGGCTACAGTCCATCGGGTCACAGAGTCGGACATGACTGAGAACACTCACCATGATTTGTTGAATTCGGGAATGAGTGCCTACAGATCACAGCTGGCAGTCTGTGATGCAACACAGAGGGGCAGCAAGTGGGATTTCCTGGATTAATCAAGCCCCGGTTAATCATCTCCATATGGAAAAGTGTTCCAATATTGCCTGATCGTCTGGTTATTGAAAGGAAGCTAAAAATGTGACTTTTGTTAAGTGAAATTTTCCACTTTTTAAAGTGGAACTGATGTCGTTTTTAAGAACATTGATTGTACAGACTAAGTGACACCTGTTGGCTAAGTTTGGCCCACGGGCTGCCTGTCTTTTGACATTCCATAGAGCCCAGCTCCCTCTCTCCACCCCTGATTCCTCTTCTGGGCCTCCATTTAGGGAAGTGCCGCCTGGACACCTCCACCTAGATGGCCTCCTGGACCTGCAGAATCCCCAGATTCAACCCTGATTTCACCCTCCTCTTCTCTCAACCAGATGCTTTTGAGTTCCTCACCTCACCCCGCAACCCGTCTCCTAAATCAGTCTCTTTTCAGTCTGACTCCTCCACCTGTCCTGTTCCTGACTTGGTGGCTGTCCTCTGAGGTACAGTTGGGGTGAGGGGAGCTCACCACAAGCTTGTCAGGGCTTAGAGGGGTCTTAATCCAACCCTCAGGCAGAGAGCTCACAGAAATAGACAGGAGATGGTACCACTCTCTCTGATCTCTGGATAAAGTCCATACATCTGATAATTTAACACACATCTATTTTAAAAATTTTAAATTGGGATCTATATATATATATATATAAGCCAAAATTGAGATCCATATATATATATATATACTACTACTACTAAGTCGCTTCAGTTGTGTCCGACTCTGTGCGACCCCACAGATGGCAGCCCACCAGGCTTCCCCGTCCCTGGGATTCTCCAGGCAAGAACACTGGAGTGGGTTGCCATTTCCTTCTCCAATGCATGAAAGTGAAAAGTGAAAGTGAAGTCACTCAGTCGTGTCCGACTCTTAGCGACCCCATGGACTTTAGCCCACCAGGCTCCTCCGTCCATGGGATTTTCTAGGCAAAAGTACTGGAGTGGGGTGCCATTGCCTTCTCATATATATATATATATATATATATATATATATATGTATATATATAGTCAGGTGCAAAAAGTATTTGGCATGGTGTACTTTTCCATGTGTATCTACCCTGGCACCACACCAGGCCACAGGACCTTTCCAGCCTCCCAGCAGATGGCCTGGTGTCCCTTCTCAGTCAATAGTGTCCACAGCCCGCCGCCCCTCCCCCCGCCCCATACACATACTCCCAGTATTATTCAGACTGTCACTAATAAACGAGTTAGGTCGCTTCTGGAATTTCACACAACTGGGGTCCTGTGACAGGGACTCCTTTATGTCCGGCTCCTTTGCTCAGTGTGATGATTCTGAGATTCAGCTTTGCGTGAATCAGCAGTTTGCTCCTCTGATTGGATGGATGTTCACCTGGAGATGGACAGGTTTGGTTCATATGATGAGTCTGCCTCGAGCCTTGCTGTCCAAGCCCCCGGTGGCCTTAAGTCCTGGTGTCTGGGGGCGTCTACCTGGAGCCGAATGCCTGGGTCCCATGCAAGTGCAGGCTCGCCTTCCACGTCCAACGGCAGAGGAAAAGCGGCCGGACTTTGTGTTTTTAAAGGATTTTAAAGACAGGAAGAGGAAGAGGTGTATGTGATTAGCTCGTGGACTGTCCTGATTGGTTGGTGGTGAGGTAACCTGCAGTCGACATCATCAACCTTCTGGTTCCAGCTGTTCCGCCATCTACCTGCTTATGGTCAACAAGCAGTTAGTTTCTGCCATCTGGAGGGGGTTCAGTATCTGCAAAACAACATGAAGAATATGGCTCAGAATATTATCGATAGGGCTTCCAGGGTGGTTTAATTGGTAAAGAATCTGCCTGCAATGCAGGAAACCCTGGCTCAATCCCCGAGTCAGGAAGATCCCCTGCAGAAGGAAATGGCAACCCACTCCAGTATTCTTGCCTAGGGAATCCCACGGACAGAGAAGCCTGGTGGGCTACAGTCCATGGGGTCCCAAAGAGTTGGATACAACTTAGCAACTAAACCACCACCCAGTATCTATAGCCGTTGAGAGGGAACTAAATGTCTTTAACTTCATTTCATGACTAAACTATTATATTTTATCTTGCTTGATTGTTTTCTTTCTGTATTTTCTCACCTCTCTGATTAAGTTTACTTTTGGGAACTCAGGGAAGGCCCAGGAAGCGCAAGTTTTCCCGCAGAAAAGAGGCAGGTAGAGGACATGACGGGGATCTGTGTTCCAGGAAGGCCCCACAGAGCCCTGGAGCGGGGCCCTAAGGTAACACTTACTGGCCTTGTGGCCAACCAGCAGCACCCCCTTCTATGGGCCGCAGTCTCTTTGTCTGTGAAATGACCTTAGCTCCCGAGGTTAAAACCTGGCTGCTGTTTTCCTGATGAATCTGCTTTGCTTGACCAGCGTGGTGATACATGAACTTTGAACAGGTTTAGTTCCCAACCTGTAGAAATCTGGAAATTTGATCTAAAGCCAGTATTTGTGCCTCTTTTGAGAAAGGAGTCCTTCCCTCAGGGCTGTGGTGGGTGGGGCGAAGTGGGGGCCACTCCCTTTAGAGGTCTCCTTCAGTCTCTGTAACAACTCCAAAGGCCTGTGTGAAAAATTTAAGTTTCTATGAAGAGGATCCTGGGGTAGAGTGGTGGTGGCGTGTTACGGTTGCCAGATTTAGCACAGTAAAAATATAGGACTTTGCTGTCCACCGGAAACCATTACAACACTCCTAAACGGCTGTGTGTGTGTGTGTGTGTGTGTTCATGGGATTTTGCCCTTCCTGACTGCAAGAAAGGTTGCAAGTTTAAAGTGCAATTCTGATTCTTACCACCAGGAGGAAGCAGAGATTGCAAAATTGACGAGTTCCAGGCCCAGGCAACAGAGGAGATGGTTGGATGGCATCACCGACTCAATGGAGTTTGAGCCAACCTCAGGATATAGTGTGGAGAAGGCAATGGCACCCCACTGCAGTGCTCTTGCCTGGAAAATACCATGGACGGAGGAGCCTGGTGGGCTGCAGTCCATGGGGTCACTAAGAGTTGGACACGACTGAAGCGACTTAGCAGCAGCAGCAGCAGGAGATAGTGAAGGACAGGAGGGAAGCCTGGTGCACTGCCATCCACGTGATCACAACGAGCCAGACACGACTGAGCGACTGAACAACAACAACAACCAGGCCCAGGAGCTCTACTCTGCCGGGTTCAGGGGCTACCAGGGCAGGAGGAGAAGGCAGCTGAAAGGAGATGGTGGGGACAGGATCTGGGGATGTGCCTGACCCAGTGTCCGACAACAAGGGGAGGCCAGAGGGCGAGAGGTCATAGCAGGTATTGCTGTTCAGTTGTCCCAGTGAGTTTGGTGTTTTCAAGAAACAACGAAGTCCTCAGGGCTCTAAGTGCTAAGCAGGGTGATCAGAAGAGTGGAGGAGACACAGGAAGGAGGTGCAGGACCCATGGGCCACGGTAAGAACTTGAGTTTTCACTCTCCCTAAAGCCAGGAACCATGGAAGGCTTCTGAGAAGCAGAGGGACAAGATCTGACTTCAGTTTCGAAAAGAACCATCTGGTAGGAAATAGCTCACGGGGTGGGGGTCGACCCGGGTGGAAGCAGGGAGACCAGCGGAGAGGCTGTTGCAATTGCTGGGGTGAGAGGAGATGGTGGCTGAACCAGACTGATGCTGGGGGAAAGGGTGAGATTCTAAATACATTTTGAAGGATAAGCCAATAGGATCTGCTGCTGGAGGAGTCGTGGGATATGAGGAAAAGAAAGGAGTCAAGAATGACCCCAGAGGTTTTTGCTGAAGCAACTGCTTGGAGCAGGTTGCATTTTCAGAGACAGGACGCCCGCAGGAGAGCCATCAGCACGTGTTAGAGAGAACGCACTGTGTGCGGCCCAGCCAGCCTGATTCTGGAGCCTAGGAAGGGGAGACAGACAATAACCTCTCACTCACAAGTTAAGAGAAGATGCTGGCTGGTTGGCATGGCCACACGGATCACAACAGGGTCATGAGGGCTTCACGCTACCTAAGAGCAGCCAGAAGCAGCTTTCAGCAAGAGTCACAGGATACTTTGACCCTTTAGGAGAGAACAGAGCGCCTCACCACCTCACCACCCCTCTCAAGGGGCTTGGGAGACCCTCTAGTTCCCTGACAGTTCAGTTAGTAAAGAATCCGCCTGCAATGCCAGGGACCCCAGTTCGACTCCTGGGTCAGGAAGATCCACTGGAGAAGGGATAGGCTACCCACTCCAGTATTCTTGGACTTCCCATTTGGCTCAGCTGGTAAAGAATCCACCCACAATGCAGGAGACCTGGGTTCGATCCCTGGGATGGGAAGATCCCCTGGAGAAGAGAAAGGCTACCCACTCCAGTAATCTGGCCTGGAGAATTCCATGGACTGTGTAGTCCATGGGGTTGCAAAGAGTTGGATACGACCGAGCAACTTTCACTGTCCTGTGCCCAGGGACTCTCAGCAGCTGCCACCTCACCATGGGGACTGTCACGTCCCCCCGGACCCCGAGGCTCCCCCTTCATTTCCCTATAATCAGCTCCATCTCTGGGCTTTTTCATTTCCTCCGTAGCCGCCTCCATCCCTCGCCTTTCTCATATCCTGTTGATCCAGACCCCTCATCCACCAGTGCTGCCCCCAACCCCGCTCTTGTTATGACTTGGCTTATGAGGGCATCACTCTGATGTCTGCCTCCCGGGTCACCGGGCCATTTCCCCATGTGTTTCCATCTCTGTGTTTTTTCTCCTCTTCTAATAAGAACAGTAATTGTGTTGGCTCAAGGACACACCTTACTACTTCACCTCAGCTAATTATATCTGCGATGACTGTTTCCGAATAAAGTCATGTTCTGAGACACTGAGGCTTAGGACTTCAATATAGCTTTTCAGGGGGATATAGCTCATCCCATGACAGCTTTGTTGTTGGGGTGATGAGCCAGCCTGTCGTGTCTACATTGCCCGAGAATTGGGCCCTATGGGAGGGCTTTGCAGATGAGGTGGCTCCCATTGGCCAAAGACAATTGTCAGGAGAAGGGGGCAGCTGTGCTCTTTAGTGGGCAACACTCACGGCAGCCGGGGGGTGGGTGCCTCAGCCCGCAGAGGGGAGCTGGGTGGGGTACCCACAGCTTCTGGACAGGCAAGCTGCTCAGCCTCTCTGTACCTCAGTCCCTTCACTTAGAAAATAGGGCTTGTAGCCTGTGTGGTGGTGATTTAGTCACTAAATCGTCTCCGACTCTTTGTGACCCCATGGACCGTAGCCCGCCAGGCTGCTCTGTCTGTGGGATTTCCCAGGCAATTGGAGTGGGTGCTATTTTCTTCTCCAGTGGAATCTTACCATCCAGGGGTCAAACTCCGGTCTCCTGCATTGCAGGTAGTATCCTGGATTGTGTAGACTGTGTACATTAGGGAAAGGTGAGGATTAAAATAGTTTACATTCTTAGAACCGTGTCTGATGCATGGTAAGTTCTTGGGAAATGCTGCTGCTACTGCTGCTGCTAAGTCACTTCAGTTGTGTCCGACTCTGTGCAACCCCACAGACGGCAGCCCGCCAGGCTCCGCCATCTCTGGGATTCTCCAGGCAAGAACACCAGAGTGGGTTGCCATTTCCTTCTCCAATGCATGAAAGTGAAAGGTGAAAGTGTAGTCGCTCAGTTTTGTCCGACTCTTAGCGACCCCATGGACTGCAGCTCACCAGGCACCCCCATCCATGGGATTTTCCAAGCAAGGGTACTGGAGTGGGATGCCATTGGCTGCTGCTGCTGCTGCTAAGTCGCTTCAGTTGTGTCCGACTCTGTGCGACCCCACAGACGGAAGCTCACCAGGCTCCCCTGTCCCTGGGATTCTCCAGGCAAGAACACTGGAGTGGGTTGCCATTTCCTTCTCCAATGCATGAAAATGAAAAGTGAAAGGGAAGTCGCTCAGTCGCGTCCGACTCTCAGCGACCCCATGGACTGCAGCTCACCAGGCACCCCCATCCATGGGATTTTCCAAGCAAGGGTAATGGAGTGGGATGCCATTGGCTAGATATTATTAATTACCTCTTGGGCCATGGTGGGCGTGCCAGTCTCTGAGAAGCAGCAGGGCTCAGTCTCAGCCTCAAAGATGGGCCCCTGCTCAGCCTCCTGGCTGATTGAGAAAAACCCTCAGACGACTTAATTCACCACAAACATGACTGCAGAATGAGCCCTTGGAAGTCATCCACTTCAGTCCTCTGGGACCATTTTGCAGATGGGGAAACTGAGGCCCAGCCAGGAACTTACCCAAGTGATGCACGGGAGGCAGCATGGCAATCTTTCAGAGATATCTTGGAACAGACAGACTGGGCTTGAAGCCCAGCTGGGTGGCCTTGGGTCAGTTCCTCTGCCTCTCCAGGCCCCAGATTTCTTGTCTATTAAAGGAGTCATCACTGTTATGATTGAAAATGAAATGCGCTCTCTAAATGCTTATTAAATGTCAGCTCCGGTGTCACACCAGCATTATCAGGAAACACGTGGCTCGTATGTGGCCCTCCCGGAAGGAGGGGGACTTCCTAGCCCAGGATACTCTGGCCCCAGGCGGAGGGGCAGGGTGGGGGTTTCAGCCCCTGCACACTGACTCCAGTCTCAGCAGAGGCCCCGTCTGGCCTGGGCTGTGATCCCACCCGTCCTGGTGGCCTGTCACTCACCTCCCGGCGCCATGGAGCTGCTTAATTGCATAGATGGTGGTGCTGTCGCCAAGGCCTCGTTCGTCAGAGCTGTGTGGTCTCGGCCGTGCTTGGCTGAGAGGTACATTCATTACGCAGACAGCTCTGAGCGGGACTTCCAGAGGGACGGGCCGAGGAGGGACGTGAGCAGGCACGCTCCATTCCCGGGGCTCAGCAGGCCTGTGGTCCCGCGGCTGATTGCCACGCGGGCCCACTCTGTGCAGGGTGCTGTCCTCCATGCTTCACAAATATCAGCTCACAACAGCCCCGTGAGGACGGTTATCTGTGGGATGGTTATTGTGCCCGTCCCCATCTTGTACATGCATCAGATCAGATCAGATCAGATCAGTCGCTCAGTCGTGTCCGACTCTTTGCGACCCCATGAACCGCAGCACGCCAGGCCTCCCTGTCCATCACCAGCTCCCGGAGGTCACTCAGACTCGCATCCATCGAGTCAGTGATGCCATCCAGCCATCTCATCCTCTGTCGTCCCTTTCTCCTCCTGCCCTCAATCCCTCCCAGCATCAGAGTCTTCTCCAATGAGTCAACTCTTCGCATGAGGTGGCCAAAATACTGGAGTTTCAGCTTTAGCATCATTCCCTCCAAAGAAATTCCAGGATTGATCTCCTTCAGAATGGACTGGTTGGATCTTCTTGCAGTCCAAGGGACTCTCAAGAGTCTTCTCCAACACCACAGTTCAAAAGCATCAATTCTTCGGCGTTCAGCCTTCCTCACAGTCCAGCTCTCACATCCATACATGACCACAGGAAAGACCATAGCCTTGACTAGGCGAACCTTTGTTGGTAAAGTAATGTCTCTGCTTTTGAATATGCTATCTAGGTTGGTCATAACTTTCCTTCCAAGGAGTAAGCGTCTTTTAATTTCATGGCTTCAGTCACCATCTGCAGTGATTTTGGAGCCCAGAAAAACAAAGTCTGACACTGTTTCCACTGTTTCCCCATCTATTTCCCATGCAGTGATGGGACCAGATGCCATGATCTTCGTTTTCTGAATGTTGAGCTTTAAGCCAACCTTTTCACTCTCCACTTTCACTTTCATCAAGAGGCTTTTTAGCCCCTCTTCACTTTCTGCCATAAGCGTGGTGTCATCTGCATATCTGAGGTTATTGATATTTCTCCCGGCAATCTTGATTCCAACTTCTGTTTCTTCCAGTCCAGCATTTCTCATGATGTACTCTGCATACAAGTTAAATAAACAGGGTGACAATATGCAGCCTTGACGTACTCCTTTTCCTATTTGGAACCAGTCTATTGTTCCATGACCAGTTCTAACTGTTGCTTCCTGACCTGCATACAGATTTCTCAAGAGGCAGATCAGGTGGTCTGGTATTCCCATCTCTTTTAGAATTTTCCATAGTTTATTGTGATCCACACAGTCAAAGGCTTTGGCATAGTCAATAAAGCAATATTGCATAGGAACCTGGAATGTCAGGTCCATGAATCAAGGCAAATTGGAAGTGGTCAAACAAGAGATGGCAAGAGTGAATGTCGACATTCTAGGAATTAGCGAACTAAAATGGACTGGAATGGGTGAATTTAACTCGGATGACCATTATATCTACTACTGTGGGCAGGAATCCCTCAGAAGAAATGGAGTGGCCATCATGGTCAACAAAAGAGTCCGAAATGCAGTACTTGGATGCAATCTTAAAAATGACAGAATGATCTCTGTTCGTATCCAAGGCAAACCATTCAATGTCACAGTAATCCAAGTCTATGCCCCAACCAGTAACGCTGAAGAAGCTGAAGTTGAAAGGTTCTATGAAGACCTACAAGACCTTTTAGAACTAACACCCAAAAAAGATGTCCTTTTCATTATAGGGGACTGGAATGCAAAAGTAGGAAGTCAAGAAACACCTGGAGTAACAGGCAAATTTGGCCTTGGAACACGGAATGAAGCAGGGCAAAGACTAATAGAGTTTTGCCAAGAAAATGCACTGGTCATAGCAAATACCCTCTTCCAACAACACAAGAGAAGACTCTATACATGGACATCACCAGATGGTCAACACCGAAATCAGATTGATTATATTCTTTGCAGACAAAGATGGAGAAGCTCTATACAATCAGCAAAAACAAGACCAGGAGCTGACTGTGGCTCGGACCATGAACTCCTTATTGCCAAATTCAGACTGAAATTGAAGATAGTAGGGAAAACTACTAGAACATTCAGGTATGACCTAAATCAAATCCCTTTTGATTATACAGTGGAAGTGAGAAATAGATTTAAGGGCCTAGATCTGATAGATAGAGTGCCTGATGAACTATGGAATGAGGTTCGTGACATTGTCCAGGAGACAGGGATCAAGACCATCCCCATGGAAAAGAAATGCAAAAAAGCAAAATGGCTGTCTGGGGGGGCCTTACAAATAGCTGTGAAAAGAAGAGAAGCGAAAAGCAAAGGAGAAAAGGAAAGATATAAACATCTAAATGCAGAGTTCCAAAGAATAGCAAGAAGAGATAAGAAAGCCTTCTTCAGTGATCAATGCAAAGAAATAGAGGAAAACAACAGAATGGGAAAGACTAGGGATCTCTTCAAGAAAATCAGAGATACCAAAGGTACATGCATCACGAAGGACTAAAGCTGAAGCTCCAGTCCTTTGGCCATCTGATGCGAAGAGTCGACTCATTAGAAAAGACCCTGATGCTGAAATGGCAACCCACTCCAGTATTCTTGCCTGGAGAATCCCATGGACAAAGCAGCCTGGCAGGCTACAGTCCATGGGGTCGCAAAGAGTCGGACACGACTGAGCGACCAACACACACACACACACGCTGGGGAAGATTGAAGGCAGGAGGAGAAGGGGACGACAGAGGACGAGATGGTTGGACGGCATCACTGACTCAGTGGACCTGAGTCTGAGCAAACGCAGAGATGGTGAAGGACAGGGAAGCCTGGTGTGCTGCAGTCCATGGGGTCGCAAAGAGGCAGACACGACTTAGCGACTGAACAACAACAGCTAAGGCCCAGAGAAGCGCAGAGACAACTCCAATTTCACTCAGATCAAAAGTGGGGCCAGTGGCTCCCGGGCGGCCTCTCAATGACAAGGGTGTTGATAAGTGTGACATCACTAGTAGTTTTCAGGCACTGGAAGTTCGCAGGGGTCAGAGGTGGTGCTAAGCCCCTTTGTGAATGGACGCTGAGATAAGGATGAACACTCCTTTTATAAAAGGCCCCTGGAGGGTGGAGGCGCTTGCCCCAGGCCATACAGTCATTCAGGAAACAGCTGCTTTGTCTTTTTTTTTTTTTTTAATATCTATTTTCTTTTTATTTATTTATTTGACTGAGCTAGGACTTTTCACTTTCATGCATTGGAGAAGGTAATGGCAACCCACTCCAGTGTTCTTGCCTGGAGAATCCCAGGGATGGGAGAGCCTGGTGGGCTGCCGTCTATGGGGTTGCCCAGAATCGGACACGACTGAAGCGACTTAGCAGCAGCAGCAGCAGCAGCTCTTAGTTTCAACATGAAAACTCCTTAGCTGTGGGATCTAGCTCCCTGGGCAGGGATCAAACCTAGGGCCCCTGCATTGGGAGGACAGTCTTAGCCACTGGACCACCAGGGAAGTCCCTGCTTTGTCTTAAATAAGGCAGTTCTGGTTCCCAGCCTGGGACTTAACCACTCCCTCTGCTTGGGGGAGGTCCTTGCCCCTCTCTGGGCCTCAGTGTACTTTAAAAAAAAACTTATTTATGTGGCTGAGCGGGGTCTTAGTTGCCGCATGTGGGATCTAATTCCCCCGACCAGACATTGAACCCGTGCCCCTTGCATTGGGAGCAAGAAGTCTCAGCCACTAGACCACCAGAGAAGCCCTCTCAGTGCCTTTTTTAATCCATCAGTTCATTTCAGTCACTCAGTTGTGTCTGACTCTTTGCAACTCCATGGACTGCCGCATGCCAGGCTTCCCTGTCCATCACCACTCCCAGAGTTCACCCAAATTCAAGTCCATTGAGTCAGTGATGTCATCCAGCCATCTCATCCTCTGTCGTCCCCTTCTCCTCCTGCCCCAATCCCTCCCAGCATCAGAGTCTTTTCCAATGAGTCAACTCTTCACATGAGATGGCCAAAGTACTGGAGTTTCAACTTTAGCATCATTCCCTCCAAAGAAATCCCAGGGCTAATCTTCAGAATGGACTGGTTGGATCTCCTTGCAGTCCAAGGGACTCTCAAGAGTCTTCTCCAACATCACAGTTCAAAAGCATCAATTCTTTTGTGCTCAGATTTCTTTAAAGTCTGTCTCTCACATCCATATATGACTACTGGACAAACCATAGTTTTGACTATATGGACCTTTGTCGGCAAAATAATGTCTCTGCTTTTTAATATGCTGTCTAGGTTGATCATAGTTTTTCTTCCAAAGAGCAAGTGTCTTTTAATTTCATGGCTTCAGTCACCATCTGCAGTGATTTTGAAGCCTAAGAAAATAAAGTCTGTCACTGTTTCCATTGCTTCCCCATCTGTTTGCCATGAAGTGATGGGGCAGGATGCCATGATCTTCATTTTTTGAATGTTGAGTTTTATTCCAGGCTTTTCAATCCGTCAACGAGTCTACCAAGCTCCCTACACTGAACAACAACAATTAGACTGTGTTGGTGGATGGAGCAGGTACAGAAGACGGAGGGATCTCAAGTTCCTACCCGGAGGGTGTCAGATACCCGCTTCCAGCCCCATAGTTTTGTCGCTCAGTCGTGTCTGACTCTTTGTGACCCCATGGACTGCAGCACACCAGACTTCCCTGTCCTTCACTGTCTCCTGGAGTTTGCTCAAACTCACGTTCATTGAATCAGTGATGCCACCCAACCACCTCATCCTCTGCCGCTCCATTTTCCTCCTGCCCTCCATCTTTTCCAGCATCATGGTCTTTTCCAATGAAAAGGCTCTTCGCATCAGGTGGCCAAAGTATTGGAGCTTCAGCTTCAGCATTAGTCCTTCCAGTGATTGGTTTGATCTCCTTGCTGTCCAAGTGACTCTTGGGAGTCTCCAGCCCTGAAGATTCTGCAAACCAGTGTTTCTCTGGGCTCAGACTACATGGATTGAATGGAACTTACACAGGCTATAAGGAATCAGATTTTACACTCTTTGCTCTTAATCAAAAAGCCTTAGGAAGAGAACACGTTCTCCACTCAAAGCCTCAAGACGGTTATTTGAGACATTTAACAAATTAATATACAGTTTAACAAGTTTGAGAATTTATAAAAGTCTTACATGCACATCGGAGAAGGCAATGGCACCCCACTCCAGTACTTTTGCCTGGAAAATCCCATGGACGGAGGAGCTTGGTAGGCTGCAGTCCATGGGGTCCCTAAGAGTCGGACATGACTGAGCGACTTCACTTTTCTCTTTTCACTTTCATGCATTGGAGAAGGAAATGGCAACCCACTCCAGTGTTCTTGTCTGGAGAATCCCAGGGATGGGGAAGCCTGGTGGGCTGCCGTCTATGGGGTCACACAGAGTCGGACACGACTGAAGTGACTTAGCATAGCATAGCATAGCATATGTGCACATGTTCAAACATTCAAACAACACAGGAGGGTGAAGTAGGAACTTCAGCTCCTCACCCTCCACTCTGCCTCCTGGAACTGCCGCCTGGAGAAAACCGCTCTCCTCATGCTACTGATCACCTTCTCGGAGCCAAACACTCTCCTGGGCACTGGGGACAGCAGGGGACCAGACATAGCCCCTGCAGAACCAAGGATAATGACCGTGGCTGTTAAAGTTTATTGAGTGCTTGCTTCGAGTGGCCAGGCGGGATCCTGATTCTTTTAACAGTGCCATGATTGTGCCCCTTTTATAAAAGAGGAGAAGGCAGCATCTCCAAATCATGATTTCCTAGACTTTGTCTGAGTTCAGCGTGTAACTGAAGCACCTGGCCCGGCCGTGCTCAAATACAGGTTCCTGGGCTTGCACTCACCTGCACTCAGAGCAGGGTGAGGAGCATGCATTTTACACACACACCCTGGGAGTCTCTGTCGTTGTTCAGTCGTGTCTGACTCTTTGTGACCCCATGGTCTCACTGCAGCATGCCAGGCACTTGTGTCCTTCACCATCTCCTGGAGTTTGCTCAAACTCTTGTCCATCGAGTCAATGATGCCATCCAACCAGCTCATCCTCTGCCACCTTCTCCTTTTGCCTTCAATCTTTCCCAGCATCAGTTTTGAGGACCACTGCCCCAGCTGCCCTGGGAGGTGGCAGGGTGAAGAGACCATTGAGGTAGTTGCATTCTGAAGTGACAAACCCTTGTTGGGGTGGGGGGTGGGCAGCCAGGGGAAGGTGCAGAGGGGAGCGGGCTCACCTGCTGGGTTTCTCTGAAGCTGAGCCTCCTGCAGGTCTAACTGCTTGCATTCCAAGACTTCCAGCCCTACCAAGGCTCTCCCCTCCTTCCCAGGATGTGCAATTATTCCAGCTGGCAATCCCAGATGCTTTTTTTCCCAATATCTTATTAGTCAAGCAGAACATTAATTAAATGTGAAAATAATAGGCCCAGAGATGAAAAAAATAATTATAAAGCTGAAGCAAGTCTGTTCACAGGGCTCTGTGGTAGCTGGGACCCTTAACTTTGTGACAGTGAGGAAGACTGTCACCCAGATGCTCCCACTCTGCCAGCTGACTCGAGGTAGCACCTTCAGATGTGTATGGGGGGTGGGGGAAGGTGCATGGAGATGCTGAGTCCAGGGAGCCTTGGAAACCAGGGTCACCTTGGGCACCATGGGGCTCTGTGAGGGAGGGGCAGGACATGGGCTCACCACACAGGAATAAACTACATCTTGTGGGAAAAGAAGTCCAACTGCCTCTCTTCACCCCATCCTCCCACTCTGCTGGCTTCCCCCTGGTGAGCTCCTATTCATCCTTCAAGGCCCAGCCCCAAAGACCCCGATTCTGGGAAGCAGAGCTAATCCTTTCATTTCCCTGGCTAGGAGCAGCTCTCTGTCACAGTTCAGGCTCGTATTCCCATGTCTGTCCCTGTTCCAGTCCTCAGAACAAGGCCTGGCCCTGAGCAGGTGTGGGTGAACAGGTATTTTGGCAAGACAAACACCAGAGCTGGTCAGCTCTGCTTCCAAACCCCTCCTTTCAAATTAAGTACTGTCCTGACATCCAGCCTGTACCAAACAAGTAGACTGGAGTTGTGTGTACTGTTTGAAGTGACATTCAAGGTCCTTTGTGACCTCAGCCTCACCTCATTCTGTACCAGTTCTTCCTAAGCATGTTCCTGGCCCAGCTACATCCAAGTCACCTGGGGCACCCCCTGGACCTACCTGGTCAGAGGCTCGGGGAGTTTGCGGAGCGCCATTTTGCAGATAGCACTGGGCAGTGGGAAGAGGTGGTGATGGACAAAGTCACTGGAAGCCAAAGAGCCCTGCCGCTCTCCAACCCCTACCCCCAACCCTCACCCCCACCCACTCAGCAGTTCTTTGCCAAGCAGTACATTTATCTAAATTAGACACGGTGCTCCTAATGAAACAATGAGAGTTATTACACACTCCGCTGCCTCCTGGCAGAGCCTCTGATTGACTCTGCCACCCTGAGAAGGCTCTGAGAATGCAGGTGTAGTCCACCGAATCCTGCCAGAGGAAGGGGCTTGGACACAGGAAGTCAGCTTGGCAAGGCCCACCTGCTTTATTCACCAAGGTCCTAGAGCTGGAATGCCCACCCACAGGAACTGCGGTGTGGGGAAGTCAAAGTGGACCCGTGGAGAGAGTGAACCCTTTTCTAGCCTCCTTCCTTCCTGGCTTTGTGCTCAAACACTGCCATGACTGGGCCGCTGGGACCTTCCCCAGCAGCCCTGACCCACCAGCTCAAGGTCCCTCCGGGGTAAAGTGTCACAATCGACCCCCGGCTTGGCTCCGTGAACCCTTGAACCCTCACACCTTATGCTCTTCCCTTCCCCTTCGGTAACTTACAAGGATCCCAGGAGCAGAAGCGTACGCTTACTGAGCACCTCCTCTATGCTGCAGGATTCCTGTCTGGACTGTCACTGCTGCAGACCCTTTCCACTCTTTCCAGCCTGGGGAGGAAATGGAAGAAACAAGGAGATGTTTCTGCCTGGTTCTTTTGGGTCACTTGCTCTGGGCACCTGGCCACCCTGCTGCGAGGCAGCCCAGGGGCCTTGGAAAGGCCACACGTAGGTTTTTCCAGGCCACAGATCTGGCTGAGGTCCCAACCAACAGCCAGTATCAGCTGCTAACTGAGGGGACCTTCAAGGTACTTCCAGCCTCAGCCACTGTCTGACTGTAACAGCACAAGAGACCCTGAGCGGGAGCCCCCCAGCTGAGCCCAGTCGGCCCTCAGACCTGTCCAGACAATAACCGACTGTTCTGTTATCCTGTCAGTTCTTCTTGTAAGCCGATAAATCTGGGGTTGATTCCTTTGGTTCAGTTCAATTCAGTCGCTCAGTCATGTCCGACTCTTTGCGACCCCATGAATCGCAGCACGCCAGGCCTCCCTGTCCATCACCAACTCCCAGAGGTCACTGAGACTCACATCCATCGAGTCAGTGATGCCATAGACATCAATAGAAACCCGGGGACTGAGCAGTAGGGGTGGGGAGATTCTGAAATGACCAAGTTTCCACTTCTTAGCAGAGAGAGAGCTTGTGATGGAAGTGAAGTGCCAACCTAGAGAGTCAAAATTTTTACCTCTTTAGACACAGAAGTCATAACCTTCATGCCAGCTGTGTGACCTTGCAGAAGTCACCTTCCCTCTCTGAGCTTCAGTCTTACGAAGGACATGATGTGCTTGGCACTCACTTGGCTCTCCTTGTCTGCTCTCACCTCCATGGGATTGAGTGCCCTTCACATCTCCCTAGACACCCTCCTTCTCCACTCTCAGGCCATCCTGCTCCTGGGGACACACGCACGCCCCTTCCTGCCTCCCTGGGTGCTGGAGTGAGATGGGAGCTGGGCAATCGATGGCCAGCCCTGCCTGGATGAGTTCTCTGCTCATTAGAAGGACCTGCCGCCTCCACCTCCCTCCCTTCCAACTCAGCAGGTACCTGATTCAGGGCTGGAGTAAAACGACTAGCAATCTGCTTCTCACCCCACCTGCTCAGAGTCAGAGGGTCTGCCCCCTGCACCAGAGTAGGACCTAGATGGAGATCCAGACCATTAATTTCACTCCTGAGAATTAAGCTAAAGACATGATCTAAAACGTGAAGATATTCACTGCAGCATGGCTTAGAATAACGAAGCCCTGGAAAGGATTTAAGTGTGCATGAAGCGTGACCCTTCACCTCTAGGGCCTTAGAGAGTGGAGCAGAAAGAGGCTGGGCTTTGGATTCAGATGGACCTGGGTACGAATCCCACTCTGTGTGTCTCTGTCCGTCCCTGTTGAATGTTCCTGTGTGTCTGTCTTCATGTCTCCGTGTGTGTGTGTGTGTGTGTGTGTGTGTGTCTGAGTGTCTGTATTGGTCTCCAAGTGTGTCCATCTGTGTTTGCTGAACGTGTGACACTTTCTCCACCACCTTCCCCACACCCCGCCTGCCTGTCCGTTCCATCCCATCTTAGGAGTTGGCGACCCTGACCTCTGTCTGCCTCGGACCAGCCTAGTGGCTGCGACCTGGCCCATCTCAGCACTCCGCCCTCCCTCCCAGGCCCAAGGGAAGTGCCAGGACTTGGTAAATTCTGCTGGAAACCCCAGCCCCCACCATTCTGACAGCTGCAGCAAGTCCGTTTGTGACTCTCTGAATGCGAACTGAAAAATGACCGGCGGTAATTGGGAGAGGAGGGTGTCTCTCTCTGCGTGACTCCAGCCAGAATTTATTAAATGTTCTTCTGAAAATTTCTATTCATTTCCCGACCTGTTGGACTCGAGAGGCTCATCAATCACGAGGCGCCTTTGGTGTGAAGAGCATCCGCAGGGCTCCCGCTCCACGTCCGGCCCTGCCCATTCCCACAGAGGATGTCACGGTGTCCCGGCCCCTTTCTCAAGCTGCGTCCCTGAAGAGATCAAGCTTATCTTTCATCAGAGCGTAGTCATCACTGCACTCCCCTCTCCGGGCCGTGGAACACTGGCTGCGACTGCAATTGGAAGATGGAGAGTGTGGGAGCATGGTGACGCGGAGGGGTCTCCAAGTCTATTGCCAGCAGGGCATTCAGAGACCCCATCCACTCTCCATTTCCCCTCGTTGCTCTGTGCGTGCGGAGCAAGCCAGTCTTCATCAACGGCTTCCTGGGCCCCTGGTTGTCTTTTGGGTTTGGCCGATGGAGAGTCCCAGGGAAGATCAGAGGTGGGAGGAGAAAGAGGGTGCGATGTTTAGTCCCCTGGCTCCTCTCTGGGCTGGGGGGGGGTCCCTGAACTGAAGGTTACAGCTCCGGCCACCACCCTCTCCACCCAGCCCCTGCCTTCCCTGGGTTCTGGTGACCACTGACTCCTCTGTCTCCCTTCGGGCTCAGAGGTGTTGACAGGGGTCCTTCATCTTTCCTGGGTGCTGCATGATACCTTGTACACTATGCCTGTATTTTTATAAATATCCCCTTTATTGAATCATCCTCAGACTCTCCAGTTGGAAGATGCCATCTATTTCTTGGCCTGATTGTGACCAATACGTTTTTGCTACCCAGACCACAAGCAG
Organism: Tragelaphus eurycerus; assembly: GCA_935064755.1. Classification (NCBI taxonomy): domain Eukaryota; kingdom Metazoa; phylum Chordata; class Mammalia; order Artiodactyla; family Bovidae; genus Tragelaphus; species Tragelaphus eurycerus. The sequence continues at coordinate 74,160,485 of CAKXYN010000001.1, read as the reverse complement.
ACACACTTTTGATGTTTTAAAGTTTTTTAAAAATTAACTCTGTTTCTGATAATAAATGCTCCCCCAATTAAAAAAAATTTAAAAAGAAAAAATTAACAACAAACAAACCAGGGGGGGAAAAAAGCTAGAAAACAAAACCAAAAAAAAGTGCCCATTGGGGAAAAGTCAGAAAATAAAAAGCAATCTTTTCCAGGTGTCTGCTCTGTTCCAGGCCAGCATGATGCCAAGAACATTCCGCGTTCCCTCACATGACCCTTGTGAGGAAGGTTTTACTCCCTTCATTGTAAAGATGAGGAACCTGTGGAATGGAGAGGTGACGATATCCGCCCCAGTCATGAAGCAAGGCTGTGGTGGGCTGAGGAATGGAGTCTCACAGTTGAGTGCTTTCTGCCGTCCCGCCCACCTCCTCAGAGGCCCTTGCTTATCTGAGCATCATTCTTACTGTCCTGAATAGCTCTCTGGCCCCAAAACCAATAAAGGAAAGTCTACTTGCTGCAGCCACTAGGTCCCCAGGATGGCCCTGGAGATGAGTTTAGCCTACCCTTTGCCACAGCCAGACCCAGGATGTTTGTGATGGAATGGCCTGGCTCACCTCTGCTCTTCACTTGTGGGCTTGAGTGGAGAGAAGCCCTTCCTTGCAATTTCTCCCTCAAGAATCCATGCCCTAGATCTGCGCCCACAAATAACTCCGGACTAAGTGCTGCTTCAGGCATCACTGTCACCTTGGCAAGGGCGAGCGGGTCTGCAGGGCGGGGGTGAGGTTCCTGCACGTCCTCCTTGTCTCCAGCTGCGTGAGGTAGCCCCTCCTGAGTGCCTGACCCTCTCTGCTCCAGCTTTTCTGATGTTACCCATTCTTCACCACCCCAAACAGCCCCCTCCTCACACTTCACACTTGACTGGTCTTCTCCGGTCCACAGGGATGTCGTCCACAGTGACACACCTTTGGTGCTGCATGTCTCGGCACATAGCTGTTCTCGAGCTGTTTATCCTGTTTTTCAAATCAATTAGTTGCTTAATTGACTGTCCTGGGTCTTTGTTGCTGCGTGCCGACTTTCTCTAGTTGCGGTGAGCAGGGGCTTCTCTAGTTGCGATGCGTGGTCTTCTCACTGGGGTGGCTTCTCTTGCTGCAGAGCACAGACTGTAGGGTGTGAGGGCTTCAGCAGTCGCATCGCGAGGGCTCCCTAGTGGCATGCGGGCTCTAGAGTGCACGCTCAGTAGTTGTGACGCACCAGGTTAGTTGCCTCGCAGCAGGCGCCGTCGTTCCAGATCAGGGATTGAACCCGTGTCCCCTGTCTTTGCAGGTGGCTCCTTAACCACTAGACTGCCAGAGAAGTCCATTCAAACCGTGTGTGTCTCGTCTCCCAGTTGCCCTGTGCGTGCACGCGTGCTCAGTCTTGCTCAGTCGTGTCCAACTCTTTCTGTTGGTGAACACATCCACCCCAGGAGGGAGATGCCCCCTGGCACTACAAAGACGGAGTGCCCGTGCCCAGGACCCTCCCAGATCTCGGCCAGGGTGCCTCCTCATCTCACTGTTCATCTATGTCCTTTGTGATGTTGCTGTTCAGTCGCTCAGTCCTGTCTGACTCTTTGTGACCTCAAGGGCTGCAGCCCACCAGGCTCCTCTGTCCATGGGATTATCTTGGCACCAAAACTGGAGTGGGTTGCCATTTCCTCCTTCAGGGGATCTTCCCGACCCACGGACTGAACCTGCGTCTACTGACGCTCCTGCCTTAGCAGGCAGGTTCTTTACCCCTAAGCCACCTGGGAAGCTCTCCAGTTGACCTAGGAGCTCCATAAGGCAGGGAGCCAATTCACTTCTATCTCACTCATTCACTTGCTCATTCATGGATTTATTCATTTATTCACTCCCCGACTCATCCATTCATTCATTCACTCAACCATATAAAGCATTAGTATCCTTAAAATTTTCTGGCCTCCTTTTGGCTACATACAGATGAGGCCAGGAGAAACCATCCATCTTTTGAAAGTCCAGTTCAGATATCATCCATAGGGCCATTGGCCCTATGTCGGGTAAGGCCTTGAACTTGCTTTGTTCTCTCAGAGACTCATGAGACTTTAGGTCAGTTCCTCACAGGAATACTTCTCAGGTAGAATTGGAGCTACCTCTGAAAGGTGCAGAACAAATAACAAAGAGGTTAGAGCTTGTGAACCAACAGGCAGAGCAGAGCTCCCTGCCCCTCATGGCCAGGTATATTTTCAACAACTGACAGGCTGTGTACCATGTTAGTTAAGAGTCAAAGATTTGGTTTTCCACCTAGTGACCTTGGGCAAATTGCCCAAACTTCTGGGTTTCAGCCTTTTCATCTGTAAAATGGTAATAACTATAATACTTACATCATTCAATTTTTATGAGGATTTAATGTAATAATGCATGGGGAAAATCTTTAGCATAAGGACTAGCCTGTAGTAACCAATTAATTAGTTAGCTGAAAACTTTAAAAATTATTATTAGTGCTTAAGCATTATTTTCATCTTCATTTTATAGAAGGAAAACGGAGCTAGAGATGTTAAGTAGGGTACCTAATCCCCTCTCTCCTCCAGCAAATCATTGGCTGAGCTGGTACTTGAATGCAGACCTATAGAGTTTGTGGCAGAAGCTAAGACAGGGGAATTTGCTCTGGTGTCAGTCACATGATTCTTCTTCCCTGTGCTGGAATCCCTTTACTTTTTTGAGTGTCATCTGTTAGTCATTAGGTTGCAAGTGACAGAAAGGACAGCGGAAACTGACTCACACAGTGTATTAAAAAACAGAGACATCACTTTGCTGACAAAGGTCCATACAGTCAAAGCTATGATTTTTCCAGTAATCATGTATGGATGTGAGAGTTGGACCATAAAGAAGGCTGAGCCCTAAAGAATTGATGCTTTTGAACTGTGGTGCTGGAGAAGACTCTTGAGAGTCTATTGAACAACAAAGGGATCAAACCAGTCAATCAGTCCTGATCGTTCATTGGAAGGACTGATGCTAAAGCAGAAGCTCCAGTACGCTTTTGAACTGTGGTGCTGGAGAAGACTCTTGAGAGTCTATTGAACAACAAGGGGATCAAACCAGTCAATCAGTCCTGAATGTTCATTGGAAGGATTGATGCTAAAGCAGAAGCTCCAGTACTTTGGCCACCTGATGTGAAGAGCTGACTCATTGGAAAAGACCCTGATGCTGGGAAAGATTGAGGGCAAGAGGAGAAGGGGGCGACAGAGGATGAGAGGGTTAGATGTCTTCATGGATATAAGCTTGAGCAAGCTCCAGGAAACGGAGAAGGACAGGAAAGCCTGGCATGCTGCAGTCCGTGGGCTTGCAGAGTCAGACACGACTTAGCAACTGAGCAACAGCAACCGGGAAAAACAAAAGGAGGGCTGTGGAGGGTCCAGGCAGCAATGACTTTCCAACCATGTTATCCCAGCACTGCCTTTACTGCTGGTACGAGTGTCCCCGCACAACTCTGGCATGTCTCCACCCAAGAGTCAAAGTCCCAGGAGAGAGTGGGTTCCATAGGCCAAGCGTGGCCCACATGCCAGTTCCTTGTACTGGGATGCACTGGTGTGGCTCGTGTGCCATCAAGACCACTCTGGATGGAGATAAGGCACCTCCCCAGGAGAAAAGATGGCTTCTTCTGCTTCAGTTCAATTCAGTTCAGTTGCTCAGTCATATCTGACTCTTTGTGACCCCATGGACTGCAGCATGCCAGGCTTCCCTGTCCATCACCAATGCCCATAGCTTGCTCAAACTCATGTCCATTTAGTCGGTGATGCCATCCAACCATCTCAACCATGGCTTCTTCTGCTTCCCAGAAGTCAAAGGATGGATATAGGAGGCCAAAACACAATGGCATCCACTCCAGACTCACAAGTGACTTCCCATGAGGCAATGAAAAGGAACACTTGAGCTCTTAGGAGGGACAATGAGCCTCTCCTCAGACCAAACTAACTGGATGCCTCCGTCAGCACCTGCTGGGGCCCTCTTCCTCCATCTCTTGTCACCTTGACTCATGGCCCAATGTTAGAGGCAAATTAATACCTGCTCCCCCAATTTGCAATATTCAGAGTTCAGACTCCATATATTCCAAGGACAAGCTCTAATTAGCCCAGAACATTGGCATAGAGCCTGCTTGTGGCTGACAGCAAGACAAATATACCTAAATGGCCAAGGTGATTTGTGGGTGGTTTTCATTTTTCTCCTGTAATAAGAGGAGCGGTGGCAGGGGTGGGGGCTTGTCATCTCTGGCGGGCCTGATGGATGATGCGGTGTCTCATCCCCCGATGACTGTGGCTCACAAGCCCGCAGGTTATCACCCATCCCCACCCCAACCCACCCAAAGCGCTTCTGGACTCATCAGAGTCAGCGTATATCCTCCCGGGAGGATCCAAAGATAAGCTTCATGATATTTAAAAAGTGAGAGTCTCACTTTTCACGATGGGCCTTGAGACATCAGAGTCTGGGCTGATGGCTTGAGGTATGCATTCCTTCAAAACATTTTCTGTTAAAAAATAAAACTCCCTCTAATTTAATGAGGAGAAGATGTAAGCAAAACATCAAAGAAAATTTTGAGAAAGGAAAAAGAATTCTTCATATGCATCAACATGCTAACTCTAGTTGTTTTCAACTGGGTACAGCCCCTTCCAGTGGGATAAAGTAGAAATTTTTATTTATTTTAATAAAGCATTTTATTATTTTAAAAATTTTATTTATTTATTTTTGGCTGCACTGGGTTTTCTCCATTTGCGGTGACTGGAGATTGGTTTTGTGTTGTGGAGCATGGACTCTAGATAACTGGGCTTCTGTAACTTTGGTGCATAGACTTAATTGCCCCCAAGGGATGTGGGTCTTCCCCAGATCAGGGATCAAACCCGTGTCCCCTGCATTGGCAGGCAGATTCTTAACCACTGGACCACCAGAGATGTCCCAGTGGGCAAGTTTTAGAATAACACAACCCTGATTTCAAAGCCAAGTTCCTCTATTTCCTGGCTATGTGACTCTGAGTAGGTCATTTTGCTTCTCCGAGCCTCGGTTTCTTTAAAGAGGCAGAATCATTTTGCCCTCATATGCCTGTGTGCATTGAATGAGAAAAAGATGTGTGCGGGGCACCCAGGCATTGGTTGCTACACACAGTCTCTTTCTGCTGTCCCTCTCCACATTCATCTCCTTCCTCAGTGCCCACTGTGTGTTAAACTCTCTGGGAGGTGAACACATTATGTCTGCAGGGGGGTTCCTTCTGTTATAATAACATGTGTTAACTTACTGGGCTAGCTAGTGGAGTACGTGTATGCAGAGTCTGCTCATTCGCTTAGCCGTGTCTGACTTTTCACAGCCTCCTGGACTGTAGCCCACCGGGGTCCTCTGACCATGAGATTCTCCAGGCAAAGATACTGGATTGGGTTGCCATTCCCTTCTCCAGGGGATCTTCCTTTGACCCAGGGATTGGACCTGCATCTCTGCATTAGCAGGCGGGTTCTTTACCGCTACCGCCACCTGGGAAGCCTCAGCTAGCAAAGAATAAAGAAGAAAAGAATTTACAGGTCAGTGTGAAAGGAGGCAACAAGAGTGGTCCATGCACAAGTGAAACACTGGACCTACAGCCACGTGTCCTCCCCAGATGGGGTCACCAGTGACTAACTGGACCCTAGGATGATCACAGACCCCGCCCCAAACTGAGCCACAGATGATGTGTGTGGTGCAGGTATACCCTGACCTGTATCCCTGGACACAAACCCAAGGGCACATCGCACAGACACGGACTGCACACATGTTCATACGCACACTCAAGCTGCCTGTGTGATGCAGAGCCATGTGCCCGAACACCTCTGCGCACACACTCCACGCCACCTACACGCATTGGACAACACTCCAGAGCCGCTCTCGTGAGTTCCGCTCCCTGTCTGGCTCTGCGGGTTGGCGGCATCTCAGCCACCCCGGGCTCTCTCTGATCGCAGGCTCCATTCAGCAAGCTCCAGCAGAGCGGAAAATTGCTCTTTAGACACAATCTGGACCACACAGACCTGCAATTGGCCTCTCGGCATGAATGTAAGACCTCAGGGAGGCACAGGGCCTGGGCTGGTGGGGCTCAGGGCTTCAGCTCATCAGTCAGCCTGGACTGTAGAATCCTGGGCTGGTCCTGAACTCAGACAGGGGCACGACTCTGCTGGGCATTTAACAGGGCGTGGGAAGCCTCCCTGGGCATCAGCTATCTCTGGGCCACACTGCTCTGGCGAGGGGATGTCTCTGCTCAGGAAGGGAAGAAAAACAGGTCCTCGAACAGCTAGGACTCACCTGTTTTCGGTCCTGCTGGTCCCGAGTATCCCCATCCTCCAGCCCATCCACCCCCAGGAAGCCTTCCCTGATTGCTCTTGTCTTCACATCTCTCCTCGCACACCCCGAAACTGCCCCGCATGTGGTTCATTCCGCCTTCTGGTAAATGTCTAGACTGCCTTGTGTGTGCCCAGAGATGACACGGGGTTGGGGGGCTACCCTTATGCTTTCTCGGTTCAAAAGACCTCAGCCAGGCAACTCAGTTTGCGTGTGCTCGTTCTGGGCTGAACGCATTCACTCGTGCCATCAATTGTTCAATAACTCTTTACCAAGCGCCAGCTCTGGGCCAGAAACCGGATAAACAGCACAGAGCAAGCAGCTGTCCTCACGAAGCGAGGTTCCACTGCGAGAGGCAGACGACAAACCAGGGACGAGGAAATAAACACCCAACTGCGCTGGCGGGGAAGGGCGAGTGCGACAGCCACCTGTTTCAGCCAGGGTGGTCAGAGAAAGCCCCCTGGTAGGACCTTCCATCCAAAATAACTCCAAGTCTTGTCCAACAAACCATCCATCCCTGACCCCATTGGCTGGATCTGTGGCCCCACCCCAGGGCTTTCGAGCACTTGGTACCTTGCAGTGCAATCGATGTGAACAGGTTCTCTTCCCCTTCTGGACTGCTGACATCTTCAGAAGAGTGTTCCTTTCTGAATGCCTTCAGTGACCCCAAAACTCAACATGACCTGACCAGGGAATGTTCATTAAACTAGCAAATAAAAGGAGAGATGAATGAATGAGCGAATAAATGAGTAAATAAATGGGTGTATGAACAAATGAGCGTTTGCACGAGGCTCTAAAGAATGTGTCCAATTATAAAGTCCACCCTTTCGACGCCAGCATCTTTTACATATTAATGACCTAACCCTTGGCATACAGCAAGAATGCAGGATTCAACTCTGAGGCTGCTTGAAAAGTGGAATAGTGAGTGCAGACAGGCCAGTGGAGGCATATTACATTTCTGAAAGGTAGCTTTCACAATAAAAAAGAAGATGGGATTTTTTTTATATTCATACGCCACTAATTTTAGAAAAAATATTTCCTCACTTAATATCTCTACATAAGGTGCTCAAGGGCTTCCCTCAGTTGGTGAAGAATCTGCCTGCAAGGCAGGAGCCCTGGGTTCCCTGGAGAAGATCCTCTGGAGAAGAGAAAGGCTACCCTCTCCAGTATTCTGGCCTGGAGAATTCCACGGACTGTATAGTCCATGGGGTTGCAAAGAGCTGGACGTGACTGAGTAACTTTCACTTTCTTCTACGTGCTTAAGGAGTTCAAACTATTCTTCATAATTAATATATATGTGTATACATGTCTGCATTCATAGTTTCTGAATATGTTGTCTTAAAGTCTGTATTTAAAAAAAAATAAATGGCCCACAGGTGGCAAGGGCTAAGAAGAGGGGCAAAAGCATGGATGTGTGAAACCTCACACAGTGGTTCTGTGGTTTTGTGAGGAACCTGGTTTGTGGCCAGGTTGCAGCGAAGTAGCTGAGGAAGGCTGGGCGGTGCATGGTGGGAACAGACTCAGGCTGAGCCCTGTGGGGCACAGATACCTTAGACGCAGGCAGAGTAGAGCGAGATCCCAGGAGGAGACAGTGAACAGAATGGGATGAAACAGACAGGAGATTTCACAAGGAACAAGGGTTCCACGGAAGCTCCTCACTGGCTTTGCTATTTCTCTTTGTGCCCAGTGTACTCACAATTAGTCAAGCAGACAAGGGGATGATCTGAAAGGATAAATCAGCTCAGAGTTCTCCATGCTTTAAAACCTCTGTTGTGCCATTGCCTCGAGAACAAAATCCATACTCTTTTATTCTCTACCCTCAACAAGACCCCAGGAGATCAGACCCCTCCCCCTGACCCCTTCCCCACCCCACCACCCCTGTGTGCCCTGGGCTGGAACCATCCTTGACACTTGGATGTATGTTGGAAATCCTTGTTGAATAAAGAAATACATCCATGACTGAACTAACAACTGAAAAGTTTACAGTGGACTCATGATCAATAAAGTCATTGATAAATTGAGTTAAAACTCTCCAGTGGAATCTGACTGGGGAAATTTTCAGAGTGAGTTTCTATGGAGAAAAGGCAGACGCTGAAAGGACTCTTCTTCCTGAAATTTTTTGAGACAATTTTTATGATCTTGGGAAAGAGAGGATGCTTATTATATATTATAATTTCTATTAAAGCTGAATAAAGGAAAGAACTGAATATTTAAAAGGTACCATTTGCTACAATTAAAAAGCTACCATGTAGTGGATATAGAAATCACTAGAGGAAGATGTAAGCGTTATGGGCAGCTGGGAAAAGGGTACCAATGACCTCTTTGTATTATTTCATACAATTGCATGTGAATCTACAATTATCTCAAAATTAAAATTTATTAGACCCCGAAAAAAATTAACAGATAGGCTAGGCAGACCTTCTGCAGCTTAGGGTTGATAAAGACCCTATAATATCTGAGGGCCATCTCTGAACATGGAACAGAGGGCTTTAAGAGAGGAGGTTAGAGGAGCTCAGGGAAGGCAAGATCTGGAAATCAGAACTTTCCCAGGGTCTGAAGAGCCCTCATGCAGGAAAATATATGTGTGTGCATTTTGGGGTGGGTGGGGGTGACATTCGTGGGTACTGGGAATTAGAAATAGTGTCCAAACCTCACCATTAAGTTATCTCATTATTCTTCTTCAAAAGCAAAGATGTCTTAATCTGATAAGCAACTAGAGCCCTGAAATCAAGCAGATTTCTATCATCAGGTAAGGGGAAAGTAAAAGCAAATTGGAAAAATATATACAATATAATGACTGGGCTCCTAGCTCCATGAGAGAGAGAAGGAACCTGATTTGTTATCTTGCTGGGTCCCTGTTTTAAAATATAAGTTTGATCATTATTCAGGTATGGTGGGAGAAGGCAGTGGCACCCCACTCCAGTACTCCTGCCTGGAAAATCCCACGGACGGAGGTGCCTGGAAGGCTGCGGTCCATCGGGTCGCTGAGGGTCGGACACGACTGAGCAACTTTACTTTCACTTTTTACTTTCATGCATTGGAGAAGGAAATGGCAACCCACTCTAGTGTTCTTGCCTGGAGAATCCTAGGGACGGGGGAGCCTGGTGGGGTGCCGTCTATGGGGTCAAACAGAGTCTGACACGACTGAAGTGACTTAGCAGCAGCAGCAGCAGCAGGTATGGTGAGACCAGTAGATGAGGAGACAAGTGGGAGTGAGTCACAGCTCCTAAGAGGACAGTGTGCCCCACGCAGGGCCACAGAGGGGAGTACCAGCATCCACCAGGAGTCAGGCAGAGGGAGCAGGGAGTGGGGGGGAAATGGGCAAGAACGTCTATTGTGGTTGCTCAGGAAAGAATAGGCACAGTGGGATAGGCAGCTTTAGAAATGGCTAGTTTGAATAATTCCAGTGGACTCTGGGGCATCTGGACTGTCCCAAGTTGTCTGGTACCTGACCCTGGCTGATTAGGGTTCTGGATTGGTTAGTTCGTATATGAAAGGTGCTCTCATGGGAGTTCTTTACTATCTCTAGGAACTGGCTACCCTGGGAGGGGCAGGCTCTCCAGAGAGGCAGCAAGACCCCAGAGGTCAAAGCATTAAAAATATAACGTGAATATAGTATCCAAGGTCTTAATTAGATCCTCAGTTCAGTTCAGTTCAGTTCAGTCGCTCAGTCATGTTCAACTCTTTGCAACCCCATGAATCACAGCACGCCAGGCCTCCCTGTCCATCACCAACTCCTGGAGCTTGCTCAAACTCATGTCCATCAAGTCAGTGATGCCATCCAGCCATCTCATCCTCTGTCATTCCCTTCTCCTCCTGCCTCCAATTCCTCCCAGCATCAGGGTCTTTTCCAGTGCATCAACTCTTCGCATGAGGTGTCTAAAGTACTGGAGTTTCAGCTTTAGCATCATTCCTTCCAAAGAACACCCAGGACTGATCTCCTTCAGAATGGACTGGTTGGATCTCCTTGCAGTCCAAGGGACTCTCAAGAGTCCTTCTCCAACACCACAGTTCAAAAGCATCAATTCTTCGGCGCTCAGCCTTCTTCACAGTCCAACTCTCACATCCATACATGACCACTGGAAAAACCATAGCCCTGACTAGACGGACTTTTGTTGACAAAGTAATGCCTCTGCTTTTCAATATGCTATCTAGGTTGGTCATAACTTTTCTTCCAAGGAGTAAGCGTCTTTTAATTTCATGGCTGCAGTCACCATCTGCAGTGATTTTGGAGCCCCCCAAAATAAAGTCTGACACTGTTTCCACTGTTTCCCCATCTGTTTCCCATGAAGTGATGGGACCAGATGCCATGATTTTAATTTTCTGAATGTTGAGCTTTAAGCCAACTTTTTCACTCTCCTCTTTCAAGTTCATCAAGAGGCTTTTTAGTTCCTCTTCACTTTCTGCCATAAGGGTGGTGTCATTTGCATATCTGAGATTATTGATATTTCTCCCAGCAATTTTGATTCCAGCTTGTGCTTCTTCCAGCCTTGCATCTTGTGCTGATTCCAGATCAGATCCTGCTGCTACTGCTAAGTCACTTCAGTCGTGTCCGACTCTGCGTGACCCCATAGACGTCAGCCCACCAGGCTCTCCTGCCCCTGGGATTCTCCAGGCAAGAAAACTGGAGTGGGTTGCCATTTCCTTCTCCAATGCATGAAAGCGAAAAAGTGAAAGTGAAGTCGCTCAGTCGTGTCCGACTCTTAGCGACCCCATGGACTGCAGCCCACCTGGCTCCTCCATCCATGGGATTTTACAGGCAAGAGTACTGGAGTGGGGTGCCATTGCCTTCAGTGGATATTCGCTGAAAGAAGGAAAGAAGATACAGAAAGAAGGGAGAGAATTGGCTTGTTGAGGACATCTCAGATGCCTTTACTATCCTCTCTGGTCCCTTGGGCTGTATGGGAACCCCCATCCCATGCCCCAACCATCCAGAAACTCTCCTCCTAACAAGCAACTCAGACCCCTGATTATAGAAATGGGCTCACCAGGGAGCGATGTTCCCCCCACTTCCCCCTGCCCCTGGGAGGGAATCTCTTAGACTCAGACAAGATTCTGTTGTTTCGTTTTTGGTTTTTTTTTTTTCCATATTGCTTGTGGGTTTGTGAACAGGGAATCTGGTCCCATCACTTCAAGGCAAATAGATGGGGAAACAATGGAAACAGTGACAGACTTTATATTTTTGAGCTCCAAAATCACTGCAGATGGTGACTGCATCCATGAAATTAAAAGATGCTTGCTTCTTGGAAGAAAAGTTATGACCAACCTAGACGGCATATTAAAAAAGCAGAGACATTACTTCGCCAACAAAGGTCCATCTAGTCAAAGATATGGTTTTTTCCAGTAATCATGTATGGATATGAGACTTGGACTATAAAGAAAGCTGAGTGCCAAAGAATTGATGCTTTTAAACTGTGGTGTTGGAGAAGACTCTTGAGAGTCCCTTGGACTGCAAGGAGATCAAACCAGTCCATGCTAAAGGAAATCAGTCCTGAATGTTCATTGGAAGGACTGATGCTGAAGTTGAAACTCCGATACTTTGGCCACCTGATGGGAAAAACTGACTCATTGGAAAAGACTCGGATGCTGGGAAAGATAGAAGGCAGGAGGAGAAAGGGACAACAGAGGATGAGATGGTTGGATGGCATCACCAACTCAACGGACATGGGTTTGAGTAAACTCTGGGAGTTGGTGATGGACAGGGAGGTCTGGTGTGCTGCAGTCCATGGGGTCGCAAATAGTTGAACACAACTGAGCGACTGAACTGAACTTGTGGACAGGGAATCCTACACAAAGAAAAAAAAATCCAAATACCTCTAAGGGCTGCCAGTGAAAGAAAGCCCCCACCTGATCTCCCCTTCTCCAGCCCCCCAGCTCCCTGGCACTGTACTATTTCATCCCTCCTGAGGGGATCTCTGAATACGAGAACCACAGTTCATCTCCTGTGCCATCACACAGATGTAAAAGTTGTTCTCTGCTCTGCTTTGTTCACTTAACAATACATCCTGGAGCTTATTACACATCTGCTAAGAGTGACGTAGTACCCTGTAGTTCTGGATGGGCCCCAGTTGATTCAAGCAGATCTCTCCTGATTGACAGCCAACCAGGTTTGTTCCAGTTCTGGCTTCTATAAATTTTGCTGCCCTGAATACCCTGTGTGTGTAATTCACATGCAGGTGTGGGTGTCTATAGGATGAATTCAGGAAACGGAATTGTCTTGTGGAAGGTGCATGCTTCGTGCTCAGTTGCCCCAGTCATGTCCGACTCTTTGCGACCCCATGGACTGTAGCCCATCAGGCTCCTGTGTCCAAGGGATTCTCCAGGCAAGAATACTGGAGTGGGTTGCCGCTTCCGCCTCTCTTACGTCTCCTGCATGGGCTAGCGCGTTCTTTACTATTAGCACCGCCTGAGAAGCCTTGTGGAAGGTACACATGTGTTACATTTTCAGGTTGCCACCCAAAGAGATGGTACAGATTTACACCTCCACGGCTGTATATGAACGGTAACAGGTCTATGTGTCTGTCTGATTTAATGCTTAGCTAGGATAGCAGTCCTTCTAATCCTGGGGTCTGGTTGGGAGACCAAGTCTGGAATTCCAGGTTTGTAATCCACCCCCATCCAACCATCTGACCCTGGGGACACAATGTGTGTCTGGGAGTTGGGAAGGTGGTCAGGTTACCTCTCCAGACCTCAGCATTGTCACCTAAGAATGAGGAGCGGACTATAGCTGGTGATCTAAAAGTTCCCTTCCACCTCTGGTCTTTCTGCCTCTCTGAGTCTCTACGTCCCTATCTGTAAAGTGGGACTAATAGTCCCTATCCCACTTATCTTGTGATGAAAGGCTGATATAAAGGTGATATAGGGATGCAATGAGGTGGTGGGCATGCCTGGAAAGTTAGATGCCCTGCCAAGGAAAGGAGTGACAACTAACACTCTCGGATTCCCCTTGCCAAACCACCAGCATGGCTTGAGACATACAACAGGTACTCCAAGTTTTAGCCTGAAGAACTACTGTATGGGGAGGCAGAATAATGTTCAGACTGTCCAGAGGTAGAAGAGTCTTCACTGATGTTCCCTCTGCCTAAAATATGGTTCCCTCTAAGTATGCCTGGCACACTTCTACATCTCCAGGAGGGACCACGGAGCCTGGGACACTGTGGGTGCCCATTAACTCTTTCACTATGGAGGCTGTTCCCAGGACTAGTGTGACAATGCTCTCCTCCAAGGCATTATCTGACTTCGGGGACTGATTGGTGCACAAGCTCCTTGGGATCGTTGCTTTTCTGCTCCCTGTATTCCTTCATTTCCTTTGCCTGGGCTAGGTAGATTCAATAAAACTTCCTATCCAGGAGTCACAAACTCCAACGTCCCTACTCAATGACCAGAGCAACACACTGGGAAGAAAGTAGAAATTGGTGGAGGGTGTGGTGACCCAGGGCAGCTGTTGTCAGGAGGAAATGCAAGCCCACTTTTTTCCCAAGAGATTTTCAAGAGAAGCCACAAATCCATAATTTCCCTGAGTTCTCCTGGCTGTAAAACGTTGGTTACTGAGGTTTTTCTCTGGCCACGAGATTTCCCAGGCAAGAATGCTGGAGTGGGTAGCCATTTCCTACTCCAGGGGATCTTCCCACCCCAGGGATTGAACTGGTGTCTCTTGCATTGGCAGATGGATTCTTTTATCATTAGCGCCACCTGGGAAGCCCAACAGGCCAGTTCAGTTCAGTTCAGTCACTCAGTCGTGTCCGACTTTTTGACACCCCATGGGCTGCAGGAAGCCAGGCTTCCTTGTCCATCACCAACTCCCCGAGTTTACTCAAACTCATGTCCGTTACAGTTTTGAAATTTTAGAAACTGTGGCCTTCCCTCCCTGTAGGGATGAGAAAATTGGGCCCAGGGACGGGGAGACATTTTCCAGAGGCAACACAGGCAAGATCAGAGCCAGGTCCACTTGTCCACTTTCTTCCTCTCTCGGTCTCTCCCTTACTCCCCCTCCCTCTCCCCCGCAGCCCCCAACTCCCCATCTTGTCTCTGCGTCTTTCAGTCTCTCTGGCGTGTGCCTGCTCTGTATCTCTCTCTGCATCTCTCAGTCTTCGTCTCCATCTCCGACTCTGTTCTGTGCGCATCTCTGTGCGATTCTCAGCATCTTTGCCTTTGTCTCCTACCCAGGTGTTAGGTCTTAGACATCAGACCTTCGAAGCTGGATGCAGAAACCACCCCGCTTCAGCATCCCATTCTGCGGCTCGTGCTCCTCCTCCGGCTCCTCTGCCCGCCACCCCCGCCCCAGATTTCCGGCGGAGCAGGCAGGCAGGCGGGCCAGCGGGCGGGGTACCCACGGGGCCGGCTGCCGTCAGCGTCCCTTCCCGGCGGCCGCGACCCCTCCGCGCTGACCTCACCCGCGCCGCCTCGCGCAGATATAAGCAGCGGCCCCGCGGCAAGGAGGGCAATCGGCGCCCGGGGTCCTACCAGCGCTCCTCGGCTCCTGACCCGCCGACCCCAGACCCTGAATCTCCGGATCGGAGCCCAGGATCCCGGACCGGTCCGCGGAGCTCGTGCCGGGCAGGTAACCACTCTCGGTCCCTTCTCCCCGCGGGCAGCGTCCGGGGCCCGGGAAAGGGGGCGCTTTGCCTGCCCTCCAATGCGCCCCGCGGAGAGCGGCGGCTTTGGAGCTCGGAGAGCACCCGGGAGGGGGCGCTGCGCTTCCACCCCCAGGTCTTCCACGGCGCAGGCCGGTGCCCGACGGAGACAGGGCGCGGTCACAGGGCTGGCGGCCCCTCCCGGCGCGCACGTCCCGGCCTTTGGAGCCGCGCATCGCGGGGAGGTTCTCATCCCACCGCTGCCGGGCTTCCCCAAGCTGGAGGTCCGCGCCAGGATGTCGGGGACTGCGCTGGGCAGTCAGGGCACCGGCGGGAAAGCCTGGGAGTTAGAATTCGAACCCGGATCTTGCAGACTGTTCACGGTGGCAACCGACCTCAGCCTGAGAATCTCAGTCTCGGAGCTAGAAATAGGATTTAGCCTATTGAAATTAGCCTCTTAGTGTTAGAATTTGATTCCTAGCCTTGCCCTAGAATCTTAGCGTTAGAAATAGAGTCCGCGTCGCAATCAGAACGCTGTAGAACGCGTGTTGGAATAAAAGCATTGCTTTGGGAACTTTGGGGGAGAATTTTAGCCTGCGACGCTGCAGGTTAGCGTCCTGGCCTTTGGGCCCGCGCCGCAATCTTGGTCGTTACACTCCTGGCATTGAAAAGTGGCGGGAGATGGGGTCCCTGACTCGCAGGTAGACCTGGGGGCGGGCAGGCTGTCCAAGCATCCTTAGGGCTGAGGATGCCCAGGACTCAAGGCAGGTCCTCCAGCTGACCTCACCCAAACGTGGCAGGTGGTCCTGCTCCCGGGAGGGCATTTGAATGGTTGATTCCTCCCAACTTACCCCCAGCCTCGGGTATCCCCCAGGACAGGAAAGAGCCATAGAGCAGGCTGGGACGGGAGCGCAGCGGTATACCTTTTTCTCTTCCTGTCTCCCTGCCCCAGACGCCAAGATGCCTGGCCCTTGGTTTCTGCTAGCCATGGCTTTGACTCTGACCCTGACCGGTGTCCCCGGAGGCCGCGCACAGCTGGATGTGGCCCAGCAGGAGGCGGACCTGTCCGAGCAACAGGGCCTGGAAGACCTCTTGCGGCAGGCCGAGCGCCTCCTCCTCCTCCGAGAAGACCTCCAGCGACTGCGAGAAGACCAGGATGACAGCGTATCCGGTGAGGGCTGGGACTGTGTCGCGCTGCGGGTTGAGAGAAGGACGCCCGCTGGAGAGGGTTAGGGGAAACCCAGCCACAGAGGAGGGAGCGACTTAGTCATTCAGCCTCTTGCCTTTCAGAAACTCCCCCTGGCCACACCTTTGGCAGGTGGTGAGTTGACTGCTTCCTGGGATCAGATTCCTTTCCATCTCAGTTCTGGGAATATTTCAGAGAGACCTTCAGTGGGAAAGAGTCTGTGCCAGGGAGAGAGAGTTTCTTTGTGTGTTACAGTGTGAATTACTAGGCACCTGTTCATACTAGACACCGGTATGCCAGGCACCCTTCTAAGTACTTGAAACCCTTCATAGCAGGATTTGATCTTCCTAAGCGTCAGATCCTAAATCTGTCTGCAATGCAGAAGACCCAGGCTCAATCCCTGGGTGGGGAACATCCCCTGGAGAAGGAAATAGCAACCCACTCCAGTATTCTTGCCTGGAGAATTCCATGGAGAGAGAGCCTGGCGTCTATGGGGTCTCAAGAGTTGGACACAACTTAGCAACTAAACCACCAAAGCCTCAGAAAGGTACTGTTATTACCCTTCCCCACCCCATTTTACTCAGAAGGAAACTGAGGCTCAAAGAAGTTGAGTTGCTTGTGGTCACACAGCTGTGGAGTGGAACCAGAGGCCATGCCCTTGACCACCTGTGTAAGTGTGCTTAGGTCTATGAGGCCTGAGAGGCAGGTGCAAGGCCATGAATCTGGGTGAATGCTGTGGGAATCTGTCTTGCCTGGAAGGAAGGCTGGAATGGGCATCTGCAGGTCACGGGATCCCTCACTGGCTTCTTTCCTTCCCCAGAGTTCCAAATCTTTCAACCCGATTGGTTCTCCAAGCGTCAGCATCCTGGCAAAAGGGAGGAGGAGGCAGATGAGGGAGTGGAAGGAGAAGAGGAAGAAGGAGGGGCTGTGGGACTCCGCAAACGGCAGCACCCTGGCCGGAGGGACGATGTGGCGGCATGGGCGGTGGACGCGGGTCAGCAGAAGCGGCAGCATCCCGGCCGGCGTGCATCCTGGCTTGGGTATGCTGTCACCAAGAGGCAGCACCCAGGCAGACGGCTGGTGGACCCCAGGGCCCAAAGGAGCTGGGAGGAGGCAGGGGAGGACGAGGACAAGGGTGGAGAGCTGATGTCCGAGAAACGCCAGCATCCCGGAAAGAGGGCCCTGGGGAGCCCGTGCGGACCCCGGGGACCCTGCGGCCAAGCCAGCCTTCTGCTGGGCCTCCTCGATGACCTGAGCTGGGATCAGGGGGCTGAAGAGAAGCGGCAGCACCCTGGGCGGCGAGCGGCCTGGGCCAGCGAGCCCCTAGAGGAGTGAGCCCCACTGCCTGTAAACTCAGTTTGTGGTCTAGGAGCGTCTTGCGCCCTGTGCACCCTACCCCCTGTGACCCCCTTTCCCCTCCTCCTTAGATGCCTGACCATACTCCCAAGCCCCCAGTTTACACACATGTCAAACTCTTGGCCTCGCTTGCCTATATCAGGGACGTGAGAAAGCCAGCCGATGAGTTCACACCTGTGTCACCCCACTCAGCATCTCTGTCGAGGCGCAGACCCGAGTCCCTCTCCCCACCCCTGCAGGCCTGCTCCCCTCCCTAGCCCTAAGATGAGCGTGCTGTGTCTTCTAAGGGACCCCCAGAATGGAACAGGGTGCCACTGATGTGAGCAACCAGGGAGGGTGGGTGGGGTTGAAGCCAGCATGTCCAGATCCAGCTTCCAGCCCTTGCCACGTGCCAGGATTTGCCATGTATAAACTTCACCCCCGGCACCCAGGATCTCGTTGTCTTCTTGGGCATCCTTTTGTGGGTAGGAAGAGCCCCTCCCCACAGCTGTGTTCCACTTGGGAGAAACATCATAGGTGGCACTGTGCTTTGTGGTGGCTGCGGGAATAAACGTGCAGGAATTTGTAAACGTCACCCTGAGTCATGGCTCGTATGTATCCTTCTAGGCACCTTTCTCCTATCTGTGTTAATAAAACCTACATCTGGATAACGTTGGCAATTGCAGTTATATCTCAGCTGGTGTGGGCTTTATCTTTACAGCATTGAGAGGGGACAGGCTGAGAGCTCCCCAGCTCTGCTGAGAAGGGAATCAGGGACCTTGCAGAGGTGAAATGTCCTCTACACCATCCCCAGCTCAGAACAAGCTCCAGGGAGGTGGACGGGAGCTCTGGAGCCCGTTTGACACCTGGGGAGACTGAGGCCTGGAGAAGAGGAGGGACTTTCCAGAAAATACCCAGCTAGCTGGGGTGGAGCCACGGGTGTGAGAGGCAGCTCAGGACCCTGACTTGAGTTTGCCTGATTGGTGACAGGGCTGGGCTGGCCCAGTTTTATAATCATCATCATTCTTGGCAGGAACCAAGAGTTCATGTGTCATCTGGCAGGCACAGTGAGGATAGAGAGCCAGGCTGTGTTTGCGAACTCAAACCAGGGGCCGAGCAGGGAGGCAGGCTGGGTGTGGGACAAGAGGGAGTGGTGGGGACTTGGGCAAAAATGGAAGAGGCCGTCTGACAGCACTTCAATCCAAAAACTTTGACATCCTGTGAATCAGGTAATGATAATAATAGTGACATATACCCAACATGTACTATGTGTCAGGCAGTTCTTAAGCATATCATGCCCATATTAATTGTGATCTTCACAATGATTCTAGGTGTTCCTATGATTAGGCCAAATTTCCTAACCGGGAAACCAACGTACAGAAAGCTCAAGTGACATGTCTGGGGCTGAATATGGCCCTTTCATGACCACCTTCCCACTTCTGGCTCAAACTCTGAAATTTCCCTGGGTTTTAGACTGTGTGCCATATACCTTCTTTTCTGGTGGGTGGATGGGCTATTTGGCTTTTCTGCAGACAGCATTTGGTCACCTTCCTGGAGAGGGAAAGAAGGGTTGGAAGGGTGTCTGAGACTCAGCTCCCATCCTCAGGGAACCACAGTTCGGGTGGGCTGGGGTTGGAGGAACTCAGTGCTTATGGATTCACACGCGTCATCTCCATTAATATCTGTAGAAGTCTGCTGAACTATTGAGGCGTTGATGGATTTTTCTATTTTTGATGAGGGAACCAGCACAGAGATTAGGCACTGAGGTGCCTGAAGGTAGGGCTGGCCTTCCCTCTAGACCTTCTAGCTCTTGTTCACTGGACCATCAGGGCAAGTGGGGCCCTAGCAGGAAACCCTCTGCTCAGAGACCCTCTGGAAGGCAGACACCCTAATACAGGTAACATGGGCTACTGAAAGAGCTCTTCCCGGGGGCTCAGGGCTTGCAGCTGCTTCCTCAGCCAGTCCCATGTGGCCCCAAGAAGCTGCCTGTCATGTCCTTTTTTTAAAAAAATACACAAGACTGTTTTGTTGTGTTTTTTGCTAATTAAAAAAATAAATTTATTATTTTTGGCTGCTCTAGGTCTTTGCTGCACTGAGGGCTTTTCTCTAGTTGCGGCGAGTGGGGGCTGCTCTCGAGTTGTACAGGCTTCTCGTTGCAGTGGCTTCTCTTGTTATGAGGCATGGGCTCTGGGGCGCGCGGGCTTCAGTAGCCGCAGTTCCCCGGCTTTAGACTCCAGGCTTGGTGATTGTGGTGCATGGGCTCAGTTGCTCTGCGGCCTGTGGGATCTTCCCGGATCAGGGATCGAACCTGTGTCTTCTGCATTGGCAGGTGGCTTCTTCACCACTGAGCCACCAGGGAAGCCCTGGTGTGTCCTTCTGACATTGAATGGCAGTTGAGTGTGGAGAAATGAAGTGCTTGCCCAAGAGCACACCCTACCCTCTGCTCCTTCCAAACGTGCTTGGTGTGGGTCGTTGTTACCTCTTCAAACATGGGGCCATTTGAAGAGTGAGACACCCGCTTCCCCAGTCATTTAATGATTCTCCTCTACCCCTGAGAGTGATCAGACCACGTTGTAGCTAGTAAAGCATGCCGGATAGACACAGACGGCAGAGCAAATCCATCTGGCTGAGGAAAGCAGGCTTCCTGGAGGAGGAAACATCCAGGCTGAGTCACAGGATAAATAAGAGGGAAGATATTTCAGGCAGAAATAAAGAGCATAAACAAAGTCCCAGTGGCGGGAAAAAAATCAATGTTCCTAGAGTGCTAACACTGGAAATCTGAGGGGTTTTGGCCCATTCCTTTCTTCGAGGAGAAATGTGGCCCATTTCTCTACCTGTTGTCTAGCGCTGATCACGGCCCCTTAGAAGCGTGAGAGAGCAGTGTGGTTTGGGAATGGAATCAAGGAAGCCTTTCTGGGGAAAGGGGCACTTGAAGTGAGCTCTGAAAGATGAAAGAAAAACTTCCTAATCATTTACTCTGGGCCCAGACATCAGGCTTTGCCTGATGGGCACTTTTATCCCACTGCCCAGCACATATAAGTGATTTGTAAATACCTGTTGAATGAATTAATTACACATCATAGTCATCTCCAGTTCAAAGAAAAGGATACTAAGAGAGAAGTAAGGTTAGGGTTAGTCTGAAACTTGGGGTTCATCTCTACCTAACCCCTCCTCTAGCATCCAGTGTTTACATGTCCTGTAAATTTTACCTCCTAGATCTGTCTCAAGTCCACCCGTTTTTTCCCAGTTCCTCTGATATCCCCCAGGTCCTGGTCACCATCATTTGCTGGTCTCTGGCTTCCATGCTTATTCCCAAAAGGCCATTGTCCACACAGTAGCCAGGGAGAAGCAGATAGGACTATGGAAACCATACTGCTTAAGACCTCTTAGCAGCTTCCAACTTTCCCAGAATAAAATCCCTACCATGGCCCACCCAGTCGGCCTCTTTTCTGTTTCCTAAACACATCTCAGGACCTTTGTCTATGTTTCTCCCTCCGTCTGGAGCCCCCTTTTCTCCTATTCCTCACATTCTCCAGATCAGTATCCTAGGGTATCCGAGGATACTTCTGAAGTATTCTAGGGTACTTCCTGAACTGTGGAAGTTAGAAAGCAGAAACTGTATTTCCCAGACTCCCTTGCAGCTAGAGTTTTGGAATCACATTAAGGTATCCACGGGGAAGAAGTGAGATTGGGAAGGCTGCTCTGATGATTCCTGCTGGAAAGCAAGGTGATAGTGATCTGTTTCTGCAGCACCTTCCTGCTCTCAAACTCCAGCTCTGAGAGCATCTAGAGTCAGTTGTTGAAAGCACTTTTCTGGCCGGCTTCGCAGCTATCAGAGTATGTTCTTTTCCCTTATAAACAACTTTATTGGTGGTATATTTTATATATCCTGAGATTTATTCATTGCAGGGATATACTTCAGGATTTTTAGTAAACTTACATAGTGATACAACCATCATCATTAATCAGTTTTAGAACATTTTCAGACTCCCAATAAAATCCCCATGCCCATTTACATTTAATCTCTCTGCCTACTCTTAGCCCCAGGCAACCACTCATATACTTCTCCATACATTTGTGTTTTCTGGATATTTTATACAAATAGAATCTATAACATGTGGTCCCTTATGCCTGGCTTTTGCCAGTTGGCACAATGCTTTTGAAGTCCATCCATGATGTAACACGTCTTGCTACTTTGTTCTTTTTGATGCTGAATAATATTCCAAGTTATTGTTGTTGTCCAGTTGCTAAGTCACGTCCAGCTCTTCGTGACCCTGTGAACTGCAGCATGCCAGGCTTCCCTGTCCTCCATTATCTCCTGGAGTCTGCTCAGATTCATGTCCATTGAGTTGGTAATGCTATCTAACCATCTCCTCCTCTCTCACCCCCTCTCCTCTTACCTTCCATCTTTCCCAACATCAGGGTCTTTTCCTATGAGTCAGCTCTTTGCATCAGTTGGCCAAAGTATTGGAGTTTCAGCATCAGCATCAGTCCTTCCAATGAATATTCAGGGTTGATTTCCTTTAGGACTGACTGGTAGCAGGTTCTTAAGCTCAGTGATTCCCATGGCGGTCTCCTCATTTTCCTGATTAGAAACAGAGAGAACAGCTTCCCTGGTGGGGTGCTTCTGTGGTATTTTTCTACAGGATTGCTCCCCCAGCCCTTTGACATTTCATAAGCACTTTATTCCGAGAGCAGATATTCAAAGACTGGTACCAGACAGGCATCAGCCAATCAGGGCACACGTCCGATCAGAATGGATGGATTGTAACACACTTGCGAGGCCACAGCAGTATTGATACAACTTGCTGAATGCCAGCCCTACTGTGTTAGATCAACTTTTCTGCTCAACATCCCTAAAGCAAAGTGTTTGCTGTGCTCACTCCTGATTCACACTAGATAACTCCTCCTCCTCCTTAGCTGTCATTTCAGACAACCCTTCATCAGGATGTGGCACCACATCTTGCCTTTCCTTGAAGCTGTCACAGTTTGTTTTTATATCTGTAACCTAAGACAGGATTAGAGTGCAAACAGTTTACTTGGAGGATGATCCAGGAAGTGATGGTCTCAGAGTTGGGGAGGGATTTGGGGAAGAGAAGGCAATGACTGCAGATGCAGTAGTGAACAGATTTCCCTTGAGAAACTGGAGAACAGGACTCAGAGGGTCCCACTCGACAGAGTGAGGTAGCTGGAGATTTTCTCCTGACTCTCATTGATCAGGAGTCAAAGGTGGGTCCTAGGGATGCTAGCACCCTGACACTTTCAGCTTGCCGCAAGCACTAACCAGTGGGGGTCCTGAGGTGGAGAATCTTAGGATACTGTTGTGTATTATTGCAAAGGTGAACGCTGAGGGGATGGAGTGAGGGACCCCCAGCATCTGTGGGTCTTCTTGGGTGATTTTTTCATAAATGCCTCCTTCGTCACCAAACTCTGTGTTCCATGAGGCCATCATTCCGGTACCCCCAGCACCAAGGACAGTGCCAGTACAGGGCAGGTGCTTAGAAAACATTTGTTAAACATGAAAACAAAGGTGGAGATGGGAGTTGAAGGCTTCCTGCTTCCCTGATAGCTCAGTTGGTAAAGAATCTGTCTGCAATGCAGGAGATTGAACCCCGGTTCAATTCCTGGTAAAGAAGATCCCCTGGAGAAGGGATAGACTACCCACTCCAGTATTCTTGGGCTTCCCTTATAGCCCAGCTGGTAAAGAATCCCCCAGCAATGTGGGACAGTTGGGTTCGATCCCTGGGTTGGGAAGATCCTCTGGAAAAGGGAAAGGCTACCCACTCCAGTATTCTAACCTGGAGAATTCCAGGGACTGTATAGTCCATAGGATTGCAAAGAGTTGGACACGACCGAGTGACTTTCACTCACTCACTAGGTGGCACAGTGGTAAAGAACCCAACTGCCAGTGCAGGAGACATAAGAGATGCAGGTTTGATCCCTGGGTGGGGAAGAACTCGGGGAGGAGAGTGTGACAACCCACTCCAGTATTCTTGCCTGGGAAATCCCATAGACAGAGGAGCCTGGCGGGCTATAGTCCATAGGGATGCCGAGAGTCGGACATGACTGAAGGGACTCAGCACACATGATGCCTGAGAGAGAGCCGATGGGGCAAGCCCAAATGTTGTAGGGCGCTCCACAGTCACTACAGACCTGAGAGCCTGGCCACAAGGGCGGCCCCAGAGCTGAGAGCTTGTGTTATGACCCAGTGTCACACTTGCCCAGTGACTCTGCCTTTTACAGAGCCTTGGAGGGTGTCAAACAGCCCTCTGCAGGTGGTAGTCTTTAATCTCTACACTGGGACACCAAGAACCTCCTCTGTGCGGGGACTTTCTGCTTACCATTTACACCCCACTTTATGGGTGAGAGATGCCTGGTTTAGAGAGGTAAAGCAACTTGCCTAAGGCCATACATCTCCTATGGGTGGTACCACCAGGCTCACCCCAATTCTAAAGACTTCAAGGCCAGTGGTTTTTCTTTCTACCCCTGCCATTCTCATGCACACAGCTTTAAAAGCAGAGGAACAGGACTTCCTTGGTGGCTCAGTGGTAAAATATTCACTTACCAATTCAGGAGACATGGGTTCGATCCCTGATCTGGGAAGACCCCCCACGCAGCTAAGTCCATACACTGCACTACTGAGCTTTGCTCTACACTCCGGGAGCCCCTGCTCCGCAGCAAGAGAAGCCACCGCAATGAGAAGCCTGCCCACCGCAACTAGAGAAAAGCCCACACAGCAGCGAAGACCCAGCACAGCCAAAAATAAATAAATAAATATATATATTTTTTAAAAAGCTGGGGAGCATCCCTTCAAGGAGCTGCCTCTCACAGAATCCAGCAAGGCCGCCTGACCTGCTTTGCTGTGAACCATCCCCATGTCACGACTTCCTCTGATATATGTTCTTGAATTAATTCCTTCTGCGAATCTTATTTCAATTAATTAGATGCAATCAGAGGACTGCTTTGCCAAGAGACTCAGTTCCTGCTCGGGCCTCTCAGGGAGCGGGGTGGGGTGGGGGAACACATGGGGCTTCTAACCTGAAGGATGTTGGCAATTAAAGCCCATTTCGATCATCTGGGTATGAGCTGACTGCCTTGGAGAACATCAATTAGCTCAGTGGCTAAACTGCGCTGAGAGTTACAGGTTACCAAGGGGACCTGTGGTCAATGCCAGGATTTAAGTGGCTCTAGTCTTCGGGGATCATCTTTGCTGAATTGCAGCCATGTTCTGGGGCTGTTGATTATCGGCAGGCTGATTAGACCCTGTCCATGGAGGAGAGTGAATTCCTAATTGCCAGCTGCTGAGGAGGCGAGCTTCCCGGCACAGACGCAGGTACACCCTGTCCAAGGTGCCAGACAGAGGCAGGCAGGCACACGTCGGGGGGCAGCCGCATTAGGCCGGTAGCCAGAGAGATGGTACAGGACACATGCTGGGCTCAGCCCCATCTCCCCTAGGAGGAGTGTGGGGTCTTGGGGTGACCCTGGAGAACATGGAGGCCCAGGCCATCCTTGGGAGGATAAACACTGTCTCCAAGGAGACGCCCAACCTAAAGAAAAAGGGAGCCCCTGCTAGTACCAGGCTCTGAGCTAATAATCATAACTTATTGTTGTTCAGTTGCTAACATGTCCGACTCTGCGACCCCACGGACTGCAGCACGCCAGGCTTCCCTGTCCTTCACCATCTCTCTGAGTTTGCTCAAACTCAAGTCCATTGAGTCGGTGATGCCATCCAACCAGCTCTTTCTCTATTGCCCTCTTCTGCCCTAAATCTTTCCCAGCATCAGGGTCTTTTCCTACGAGTCGGCTCTTTGCATCAGGTGGCCAAAGTATTGGAGCTTCAGCTTCAGCATCAGTCCTTCCGATGAATATTCAGCATTGATTTCCTTGAGGATTGACTGGTTGGATCTGCTTGCAGTCCAAGGGACTCTCAAGAGTCTTCTCCAACACCACAGTTTAATAATCATAATAATCAGTGTTAACTGAGCTCTTTAATTGAGCGCCGAAGAATTGGTGCTTTCGAACTGTGGTGTTGAAGAAGACTCTTGAGAGTCTCTTGAACTGCAAGGAGATCAGTCCTGAATATTCATCGGAAGAACTCATGCTGAAGCTGAAACTTCAATACTTTGGCCATCTGATGCAAAGAACCTACTCACTGAAAAAGACCCTGATGCTGGGAAAGATTGAAGGCAAGAGGAGAAAGGAATGACAGCGGATGAGATGGTTGGATGGCATCACTGACACAACGGATCTGAGTTTGAGTAGGCTCCGGGAGTTGGTGATGGACAGGGAAGCCTGTTGTGCTGCAGTCCATGGGGTCACAAAGAGTCAGACAGAACTGAGCGACTGAACTAAGATGAACTGTGTGCCTGGCACTGCTCTAAGCACCTCACAGGAAGCAGGATATTCAGCCCTCTTAAGGAGAAAACTGAGGCTCAGAGAGGTCAAGCAATTTGCCCCACATCTTTTTCCAGCCAGTCTGTTTCCCGTTTGAACAGCTATGGATGGAGTGCTGGCTCTTAGGTGATGTGGCTCAGACGACCCCTCAGGTCCTAAAACCCTTTAAGGGGATTCACAAAGTTTTAATTTCCTAGCTGTGCATCTGTGTGGGGCCAGGTTATCTTCATGTGTTTCTGTCAACATTTCATCTGGTGGGTAAATGCAAAAGCAGATAAGAGAATCTAGTTGCCTTCCATTAAGTTGGACAAAGAAAAAATTTGTAAAATTGTACACCAATGCCACTTCTCTCATGAAATTTTTTTGTTTTGTTTTGGAAACTCTATTATTTCCTTAAAAATATTTTAGTTAACACACTATGTACTAGTTGTTTTAAAATATTCTCACTTGGATTTCTCATACGGAAAACATCAGCAGGTATAATCCAAAGTTCTTTGAGGGGGGGTCTCAATAACTTTTAAGTACCTAAAGGGGTGCTGAGAGAAACTTGGTTGAGACAAATACACACACACACACACACACACACACACAGACTATCTTAAGAAGAGCTGGACTTCGCAGTCCTGTGTGCTACATATTCTTGTGAGGGCTTTATGTATTTTGAACTATTTAGTCTTCATAGCCAGGAGGTAACTATTGCAATTATCCACATGGGGAAACTGAGGCACAGAGCGGTTCAGTCTCTTACCCAAGGCCACATATTCAGAACAGGGCGGAGCCCCATTGCCAGCCCAGGCCTCCAGGCTCCAGATCTGAGCTCCTGGCCAGGCCTCTGCACTCTGCTTCCAAGCAGCGTGCACCCTGGGGCAGGGAGGAGGAGAGGAGGTGGGGTCGGGTTTGATGGTATCAGTGTAAGTTTCCCGTGATAAGTACATTTTTGCACAGAGAGATACAGCGCTTTTGCTGGATCACACAGCCAGGAGAGGGCTCCTCACTCCTCAGTTCTGAGCCAGACCCCGAGGACCACCTTCTCACCACCCTTAACAGTGAGTGACCAATCGACTCAGGGATGGGCCATGCCCAGCTGATGAGAGCCAGCTTCAGAGCTTTGGTGGGGACATTTGTCTGGAGGCTCTTTTACCGCTCACAGGTTGCTGAACTGGTAGGAGGTTACCCTGGAGCCAATGCAGAGCAAGAACCTGGCTGAGGATCCTCACTGATCAGAAGTCAAACAAGCGATGGAGAGACTGAGACCCAGACCCAGCTCTGCCTTACACCCTTGGCCTTTCCAGTGACGTGAGCCAATGAATTCCGTTTTCTCTCAAGTCATGTGTGTTTCTTTAAATATAACACAAGTTTAACATCATCCGTACATGTCACCCTTTTCTTTATTTCTTTAGCTTGCCGGGTCTTAGTTGCAGCGTGTGAACTTCGTTGCGGTATGTGGGATCTAGTTCCCTGACCAGGGATCGAACTTGGTCTCTGGTGTCATGAAGATTGAATGAGATGCGGCGTGTGAATCATGTAATTTGGGACCTGACTCATAGTAAATTACCCAAAAACGCCAGCTCTTGGGATGATCACTTTATTAGTTTGCATTTAATTTTTGTTGGGGGAAGAGTTTTGAGCTGTCATACAATTCTCAAAGGGGTCTACGATCCCGGAAGGTCAAGAACCATTGGTTTGGGAATCTGAGGAGCGTGGGTCGGATATGACGATGATCACGTCTTGCCTTTGCAAAGTCTGCCAGGATGGCGTCCTGTGATTGCCTCTGTGGGGGTCAGGATGCTCGCCCTAGCCAGGATGAGCCCCCCTACCAGCTTATCATCCCTCCCCCTGGCCCTGGGTCCCTGTGACCTCAAAGCTCCAAAATGCCTCATTAATGCCTGGTGAGAGCAGAGCCAGCAAGTGGGGCTGCCTCTGGCCTCCGCGGAGCACACCCCTCATTAGAGCAGAAGGAAGCGTCTCTTCTGACAGCGGGGCGGCCAGGGCCGGCGGTCCCTTTGTGTCTGGGCCCGATGACTCAGGGAACGCCAGCACAGAGCTGTGGCCCCGTGCCCCACTCCCACTCCCACGACTCTTCAGCCCCAGGGCCCAACATTGCAGCTGGCACTTACTGACGTGATAAACTAGGCATTTACTCATTGGTCCTCCTGGTTTGGCCAAGAGAGGCTGAATCAGAATGCGAGGCCTCAGAGAGGGAGACAGAATCAGGATTCAGAGGCCTTGTCCCTGCTCCAAACCCTTGCAGGGAAAGTTGGGGGGTCGAGGGGGGACAGATGGAAGCTGGGGGGCAGACTTGATGTCCGGCAGACAGGTGGGTCCTCTGCTCTGCCACTCTCCGGCCTTGGTGTTAGGCAAGTCATTTCTGCTGTCTGCACCCCAGTGTCCTCAACTGTAAGGAGGGGATGAAGAATCGTACATGAACCGCAACCCTGCAGAGAACTCATTTCACAAGTCAGCTCTGCTCGCGTTTCTGTCCTGCTGATGTCCCCGAGCCGCACTAACCCCAGCTCTCAGACACAGGCGGGGTCAAGGCCCGTCGTTCAAGGTCCTTTGTGAGCCAAACCCTGCCCACTGCTCCTGTTTCAGCAACCACCCAATCACCCACCTTACCCAATCACTCTGTACAGACTGAAACGATTTCTCTCCTTCACTCACACAATACTACCACTTGGCCCGGAATTCTTTCAGCCTCTCTTTTTGAAGTTGGAAAATCCCAACTTCAGGCTCAACTCGGGCACCTCCTTCAGAAAGCCTTCTGTGACCTCCTTCCAGCATTGCATCAGGCAACTCCTCGGGGATCCCACCTGCCAGAGCTGGATAGACCTGGGCCCAAGATCCTGGGGAGCCATCTAGAACCGCCCATCTCAAAGCATGGTCCAGCATCATCCAGAAACTTGTGAGAAACGTGACTTATCAGCCTCCACCCTGGACCTTCTGAATCAAAACTGGGAGCACGGCCCAGCAATCTGTGTTGTAAAAAGCCCGCCACAGGATTCTGAAGTTCAAGTTTGAGAATCAGTGGTCTAAGCAGCTGCATTTTCTGCATTTGAAGTGCCTTATGACCTGGTCCCACTCCAGCAGCTGCTGCAAGAGGAAGGGGTCTGTGCCTCCCCTGGGTGATGCCTGCTAACAGAGTTGTTATAGACGAGAACTGTCTCTGACCCATCCTATTCTCTCACCTCCTGGAGAAACTCAACCAATTTTGAATTGTAACTTTCTTTTATTGGCAAAGAAGACATTTCAGCACCGGTCTCATTTATTTCTCATCAGCCTCTCTTCCATCCCAATCCTGCCAGGCTGGGACCTGCTGAGTTTGAGAATCAAAACGCCAGTCAGCTGCCTCTTCAGGAAAACGTTGTCAATTTCCCATGGCTCCCCTCAGACACACCAAATGTCTGGAAAAATACTTCTTTTCTCCTTTTCTCTTGCCCAGCAACTCACCACTGTGGCTCAGAAAGCTGGGAAGTTCTCAAACATTTTCAGAAGAGTCACTTCCCTCAGTCTAATACCCTCCCTGCACTCTTGGAATCTGCTAACCTCTTGTACTAGGAAGTTCTTCTTGGTGTCTAACCACACTCTTTCTTGCTGTCACTGGCTCCAAACCAGTCTGTGATTTATAAGAAACAAGTGGTTTTATCTCTGTTTTTTTGTTGTTGTTCAGTAGCTAATTCATGTCTGACTCTGCAACTCCATGGACTAGACCTCCATGCTAGACCTCTCTGTCCCTCGCTATTTCCCAGGGTTTGCTCAAACTCATGTCCATTGAGTCAGTGATGCCATCCAACCATCTCATCCTCTGTCGTCCCCTTCTCCTTTTGCCATCCAACTTTCCTAGCATCAGGGTCTTTTCCAATGAGTTGGCTCTTCACATCAGGTGGTCAAAGTATTGGAGCTTCAGCATCAGTCCTTCCAAAGAATATTCAGGTCTGATTTCCTTTAGGATTGACTGGTTTGATCTCCTTGCCATCCAAAGGACTCTCAAGAGTCTCCTCCAGCACCACAGCTCTAAGGCATCAATTCTTCAGTCCTCAGCCTTCTTTACTGTCCAACTCTCACGTGACTAGTGGAAAAACCATAGCTTGGACTATACAGACCTTTGTCGGCAAAGTGATGTCGGTGTTTTTTAATATGCTGCCTAGGTTTGTCACAGCTTTCCTTCCAAGGACCAAGCACCTTTTGATTTTTCAGTGACAGTTGCCATCACTGTCCATAGTGATTTTAGGGCCCAATAACACAAAATCTATCACCACTTCCACTTTTTCTCTGGAAACTAGCCAAGGGCTAGGCACACAGCAGGCACTCAGTAAATGGTTTATTCACTTATAAATGGTGGCGGGGGGAGGGGGGAAGGAAATGGGTGGATTAAGAATAAATTTTGACAATCGAAAGTGAACATTCACTCTGAGCATTACGTTAAGTGTCTCAGATCTAGTCAAAGAGCCAACAACTTTACGAGGTAGATGGTATCTTACTCCTATTTGACTTGTGAGGAAACTGAGGCTCGGAGAGATGAAGCAACGTGTGTGAGATCACACGGCAATTTTGTGACCGATCTGGTGTGTGAACCCAGGAGAACATTGGGGGCTCACTTACTGGATGGTCCCGTGAGTGTTGCTGGGGTGTAGTGGGCAGCTGTCTCGAGAAGCACCCAGCCCCTGGAGATTTCGGATGCGTGGGAGCAAGGCCCGAGGCAGAGACAAATGAGGCCCGTTCATGTCCTCCGATGAAGGGCTTCTGAAGCTGGCAGGAGGAGGCGGCGGAAGATGCTGTCAGGAGCCTGGTGTGGTGGAGGAGAGGCTGCCACCAAGACAGCAAGTGCCAACAGGTCTGAGTAAGAAACCCCTTTCCTCACACCTGGTTGGGGCTTTTTTTAGAGCAAAGCTTCAAGACCAGTGACAAGCAGCAAAGACCGAGCAAGCCTCGCCTAACACTCCCCCACACACCCTGCCAAAGCACACAGCTGTTGACGTAAAGCTCCTCTTTCTTTCTTTCCCCCAAACCCACCCTCATTCACTCAAGTAATAGATGTTGTAAAGAAAAACCATGCAATGCGAAAGCTGTTGAGTCGAGTTTATTCAGAATCTCACTGAGGACCACAGCCCAGCGGGCAGTCTCTCAGGCTGAGGAACTGTTCCAGAGAGGTAAGGGGGGAGGTCAGTGTGTATGTGATACTGGGGATGTGGGTACCGGCCACCAAGCACACACCTTGGTATGAGGAACAGGCAGCTTAGTAAATGGTTTTAGTGCTTTCTTCCATTTTTAAAAAAATAAAATGTTTATTTATTTCGCTGCACAGGATCTTAGTTGTGGCATGTGGGATCTAGACCCCTGACCAGGGATCCAACCCAGGGCCCCCTGCATTGGGAGATCAGAGTCTTAGCCACTGGACCATCAAGGAAAGTCCCCACGCTTTTTCAGAATACGGGAAGATGCAAGAGTTTGGCTTCATAAAATCCTCTCCTGCAAATATCTAACTGCCTGAAGGCCTGTTCTGCCAGTTTTCCCAGAGCACTGCTGCTGCTGCTGCTGCTGCTAAGTCGCTTCAGTCGTGTCCGACTCTGTGAGACCCCATAGATGGCAGCCCACCAGGCTCCCCCGTCCCTGGGATTCTCCAGGCAAGAACACTGGAGTGGGTTGCCATTTCCTTCTCCAATGCATGAAAGTAAAAAGTGAAAGTGAAGTCTCTCAGTTGTGTCTGACTCTTG
Source organism: Tragelaphus eurycerus (assembly GCA_935064755.1). NCBI lineage: Eukaryota > Metazoa > Chordata > Mammalia > Artiodactyla > Bovidae > Tragelaphus > Tragelaphus eurycerus. Next base: position 74,128,964 of record CAKXYN010000001.1, on the reverse strand, counting down.
GAGACCCCATGGACTGCAGCCCACCAGGCTCCTCCATCCATGGGATTCTTCAGGCAAGAGTATTGGAGTGGGGTGCCATCGCCTTCTTCTCTTCTGGAACACAGAGTGCCTCAATTCCTGATCTCCACGCTGAACCCCGGGCAGGCTGTCCTGAAGGTCAGGAACTGTGGTGCCTCGTCACCTAACCCTTGCTGACCTGGAGGGCAAGCGCCATTCTTCAGTGGGCATAAAGTAATACATTATTGTTTAAAAATGTGTGTACACAAGGATCTGCAGGGCAAAAATCAGAGTCTCCTTTTATAACTTCCCACCTCCTGCTACCCCAGGGTTTGGAGGTAGCTGGCCCTGGGGGCCTTGCTCCCAGGAAGGGGTGGGGCCCAGGGGAATAAGGAGGAGGGTGTGTTACTGTGTGGGGTCATGGTAATCCTTGCACACAGCTCACAGATGTGTCCATTTCACATGGAACATCTCCAGATAGACTAGGAGCCGGAAGGGTCCAGAGTAGTCTGGGGGTCAGCACAGCGCACACTCCACTGAGGGGTGGTCATTCAGATAGGGAGATGTGGGAGGGCTTTTCAATGTGGGTTGTCTGGTGGCTCAGACAGTAAAGAGACTGCTTGCAATTGAGGAGACCTGAGTTAGATCCTGGATCCGGAAGATCCACTGGAGAAGGAAATGGCAACCCACTCCAGTATTCTACACTTTCAGTGTAGATTTTGTTATTCTGCCCGGTGTGGTGAGGCCCACAGAACTGGAAAAGGCAGCTTAGTGATTCCTGGGTGGTCCAGTGGTTAGGACTCTGCGCTTTTCACTGCTGAGGGCGTGAGTTCAACAAAACTAAGGTTCCGAGAAAGAGACAGATGGAGATACAGAGAGAAAGAAAGAAAGAAAAGACACTTTGCCTCTCAGTTTCTGTGAGGAGAGAGTCCCACACTCCGGAGGAGAGCAGGCGGGCATGGTAGGGGGGAAGCACCAGGGTTGATGGAAGGAAGGGAGAGGGAATACATGGGCAGGAGCCTTTCCTGTGGTGTCTGTAGGAAGGAATGGGCGAGCGAAGAAGGTAAGCAGAGCTGAACAATTCCAGTGGGCTCTGGGGAGCAGGGGCTGTCCCTAGCTGGCTGAGGCCTGGCCCTGGGGTGTAACAGCTCCTCTGGATGGTTTAGTTTGCATCTAAAAGGCACTCTCCCAGGTAACCCTTTCTGAGCCCTAGGAACTGCCAACCTTGGAAGGACAGCCTCTCCGGAGTCTGCAAGCCCCCACACTTGGTGGCATCAGAAATAAGGGAAGGTAGGGGACTTTCCTGGCGGTCCAGTGGTTAGTAATCCATGCTTCCAATGCAGGGGGTGTGGGTTGAATCCCTGGTTGGGGAACTAAGATTCCCACATGCCACCTGGTGTGGTTTTAAAAAAGAAAAAGGTAAAAGATTCAGTTAATACAAGGAGGAGCCAGGAACTCTGGGTCTGAGGCTGGCAGGCCAAGGGGGAGGGTCCCATACCAGGATCTGCGGTCTGTGATCTCGTGAGAGGGGTGGCAGGGACAGGACTTGACCTCTGGCTATGTGTTAGGAGAGACGCCAAGGGCAAAAATGCCAGATGTGCTGTGCAGACGTGAAGCCTCAGTGTGAGCTGAAAGGATGAAGGCTGAGTCTCCAGAAGGAAGCATAAATACTAGCAAGGGTGGTCTCTGCTTTTGCATGTTTTCACGCATCACTGGGGCACGCACACACTCCGACGCCTTGTCTCCTATTACTTGACATAAACGTTACTCTCCCTCTACTCCTTGCCCTAAGCCGCTTTAGCATCACAAGACTGTGCCGTCATTCACTTTCACACTGCCCTGGTGCTGGATATCTAGGTTATTTTCAGTGGTTCTCCGTTACAAACCGCGCCGCGATGAGCAGCCTCGTGCAGGCGTGAGGGATTCTGTGGGACAGAACCCCGAGAAGTGAAATTGGTGGTGGTGGTTTAGTCGCTCAGTCGTGTCCAACTCTTGCGACTCCATGGACTGTAGCCCGCCAGGCTCCTCTGTCCATGGGGATTCTCCAGGCAAGGATACTGGAGCGGGTTACCTTTCCCTTCTCCAGGGGATCTTCCTGACTCAGGAATTGAACCCAAATCTCCCGCATTGCAGGCAGATTCTTTATCGACTGAGCTACAAGGGAAGCCCCAGAACTGAAATTGAAAGTGAAGTGAAAGCAAAAGTTGCTGAGTCGTGTCTGATTCTTTGGGACCCCATGGACTATACAGTCCATGGAATTCTCCAGGCCAGATTACTGGAGTGGGTAGCCTTTCCCTTCTCCAGGGGATCTTCCCAGGTCTCTTGCATTGCAGGCAGATTCTTTACCAGCTGAGCCATGAGGGAAGCCTCAGAAGTGAAATTGCTAGGACAAAAAATGGACAGACATGATTTTTGTAAATCCTGCCAATTGCTCTACAACAGACTGTACACAATTCATATTCCCAACAGAGTGAATGAGATTTGTGTGTTCTCATTTCCCCACGCCATTCCCAACACTGGATATTATCAGCTTGTAATATTTTTGAAATTAACCCATTTTTATTTTTTTGGGGGGGTGCACACTTCACAGCATACAGAATCTTAGTTTCCCCGACCAGGAATCGAACTCACACCCCCCTGCAGTGGAAGCTCAGAGTCTTGACCACTGGACTGCCAGCGGGGGTCCTGAAACTAATCTATTAATATTTCTAATATGTATTCAATGTGGTTCGAGAGAGCTTTTACTCAAAGATATGTGAAAGAAGCATTCTAGAATCGTACGTAAGTGGTATAGACTCCAGAGTCGGACCACTTTGGTTCAAATTCCAAGGCTGTGTGACCTTGGCAAGTTTCTTACCTTCTCTGTGCATTGGTTTCTTTGCGATAGGATGAGACAAAGAAGGATGTGGAACACGGTAGCCATAAAGATGCCCCTCTGAGGTCTCCAAGGATGAGGCATGTCACCAACTGCCTCAGCCGCCTGTACGGAAGAAGACACAACATTCCTGCGGAGACCAGGCTCCCGTGGGCTGCTCCCAGCCCGTGACTGAGAGCAGCAGGCCCTTCCCCAGGGGCAGAACACCCCGCGGGCTTGGAAGTCACACCTTTGACTTCCTTCTTTGCCTCTCTTGCCTCCCTTTTATAAGGACACTTTGGATTACACTTAGGGCCCATCTGGATAATGCAGCATCATCTCCCCATCTCGAGAGCCTTAACTCAATCCCATGAGCAAAGTCCTTCTGACAGGCAGGGTAGTAGTCACAGGTTCTCTGCATCTCGGGGGCCGTTATCAGCCTGCCGCACTGCCCACCTTCCCTCTTTCCCTCTCCTGCCCATGGGAGCCAGGCCTGTGCCTCTCCCAGGGGCCTCCAGGTGAAGTAGAGGGCACTCGGTTAAATGTCGGGTCACTGAATGATGCTTAAATAGACAAATGCATGGAACACAGAGCATAGAACTTATCCTATAAAACGATCCATTGTTCATCTGACATTCTGACATTCAAATTCAACTCAGTGTCCTGGACTTTTTGTTTCTTCAGTCTGGTGACTTTAGTATTGTCCCCAGGTCCCTGCGTGGGTACAGCCATGCCCTGGCTGAGGTGTGAGGAAGGCTCATTGCCCACACGGAGGGCAGAGGGTGTCTGGGGGACCAGGAGCCCCCACCCTGATTCTGTGCCTCTCTTGCCTGGACCAAGCTGGGCATCCTCAGCCACAGTTGGGGCTCTGGCACTGGTGCCTCCATCTTGGACACTTTCTTCTGTTAACCTATTCTATATCTTTTTTAAAATTGATTTGTTTGGGGGCCTTCCTTGTCAGGTCCAGGGGTTAAGACTCCAGGCTGCCAATGCAAGAGGCACGCGTTCGATCCCTGGTTGGGGAACTAAGATTCCAACTGCCCATCAGTGCAGCCAAAAAAGAAAAAAAAGACAAAAAAGGAGATTTATTTTTAAAAGGGAAAGAAAAACAAAAGCCCAGAAGACCTAGAGGTAGCTACTTTTACTAGGTTCTTGTGAGTCCCTCGAGAGATATTTTAAGCATTTTCAACACCCATGTGCTGTCCTTGACTTAGAATTAACCCCCTCCATTCCTATTCTCTGCAACCCTGAAAGGCAGCCTCTAATCCCAGATCCCACGTGCCCTCCCAGGTGTGGTGAGTGCGCCCCTGGGTCTGCACAAAACGATTTGGAGTGGAGCATGGCTTGAAGTTTTAGTAGTTCAACTTCTATTTAAATGTGTCCTAAAGAAAACAGACCAGTACATCCCACACAGAATTTTCCATCTGCCTAAAATGGGGTTAAAAGTTGAAAGTGTGCTGTGTTCAAGGTAAATAATGGGCAATCTGTAAAAAGGGTGAAACTGTACAGGAGGCAGAGGGACAGTTTGGAACTTGGCTTGTGGCTATTAACATGACCAACCTAGACAGCATATTAAAAGGCAGAGGCATTACTTTGCCAACAAAGGTCCATCTAGTCAAAGCTATGGTTTTTCCAGTAGTCATGTATGGATGTGAGAGTTGGACTATAAGGAAAGCTGAGCACCAAAGAATTGATGCTTTTCAACTGTGGTGTTGGAGAAGACTCTTGAGAGTCCCTTGGACTGCAAGGAGATTCAACCAGTCCATCCTAAAAGAGATGTGTTCATTGGAAGGACTGATGCTGAAGCTGAAACTCCAATACTTTGGCTACCTGATGTGAAGAACTGACTCATTTGAAAAGACCCTTGATGCTGGGAAGGATTGAAGGCAGGAGGGGAAGGGGATGACAGAGGATGAGATGGTTGGATGGCATCACTGACTCAATGGATATGAGTTTAAGCAAGCTCTGGGAGTTGGTGATGGACAGGGAGGCCCGGCATGCTGCAGTCCATGGGGTTGCAAAGAGTAGGACACGACTGAGCGACTGAACTGAACCGAACTGATTGACAGGTGGGTCAGAGTCAGAAAGTGAGATCCGTGCTTCGCGCCTAGAATGAGTCCACCCCAGCCGTTGGGAGAGGAAGGCTGGGTTCCTGAGCTGCGAGTCTCAATCTTGGTTGAACATCAGAATCGCATGAACGTGAATGTGAACATGAAGTCGCTCAGTTGTGTCCTACTCTTTGTGACCCCACGGACTGTAGCCTACCAGGCTCCTCTGTCCATGGGATTTTCCAGGCAATAGTACTGAAGTGGATTGCCATTTCCTTCTCCAAGGCATCTCCCCAACCCAGGGATCGAACCCGGGTCTCCCGCATCGTAGACAGACGCTTTACTATCTGAGCCACCAGGGAAGTCAGAATCGCATGCGAAGTGTTAAAAACCCCAGTGTCCAGGCTGCGTTCCAGATCAACTTGAGGGCACAGACCCAGCGTTAGAATTCTTTAAGCCCCACCAGGGACGGAGGAGCCTGGTGGGCTGCCGTCTGTGGGGTCGCACAGAGTCGGACACGACTGAAGCGACTTAGCAGCAGCAGCGGCAGGGACAGGTGTGCGGTTCCTAGAGCTTCCCTGAGCCTCTCAGGAGAAGAGAGTGTTGGGCGCCCCCTGCTGGCGGGAAGAGACGCATTCTCCCAGCCTGGTAGGATTTGCTGGGAGACTCGGGGACACGACTGAGCGACTGATCTGATCTGATCTGATCTGATCGGAGTCTCAGCTATACGGGGGAGAGGTTGGTCCCGTTTATGTAAGCTGTGCTCCAGGCTGCCTTTTCACAGTTAGCTAGAGGATACTATTTAAAGCAGGAGGCTGGAAGGCATGTGGGAGGCAACTAGAGCCACGTGCATGGCCTCGGGACGCAGGCAAAAGACATGTCCCAAATTCTGATCCTCGAAGTGCCACCAAGGCCAAACAAAAATAAAAGTGGAAGGCAGAAGCCAGATAGCATCCGGGCGTGGAGGAGGCGCTAATTAAAATGCTTAATACACCTGATGATAGTGTATTTTTCTCCCAGCTAAAAGCTTACCCATTCCCGTGCTCTGGCATTTCTGCTCATGAAGTTGAAGGTCATGCACAATTCAGCGAGTCATCCATTCTACAAATGTCTCCTGGGCCAGGCCCTTTGCAAATATAATAATAGCTCACACGTATTGCGCATTTACTTTGTGTCAGGAGCTGTTCTACGTGTTTTGCACGTATTAACTCATTTGATCCTCGTACAATCCATCCTATGTGAATGTGTTAGTTGCTCGGTTGTCTCTCCCTGGACTGTAGCCCGCCAGGCTGCCCTGTTCATGGCATTCTCCAGGCAAGAGTACTGGAGTGAACTGCCATTTCCTACTCCAGGAGATCTTCCCTACGAGGGACTGAACCTTAGGTCTCCTGCATTGCAGGCAGATTCTTTACCATCTGAGCCACCAGAGAAGCCCCACAATCCTATGAAGAGGGTCGTTATCCCTATTTTACAGGTGAGGGAACTGATACACAGAGAGGGTTAATAACTTGCTCCAGTTCTCACAGCTGGAACGTCCTGGGCATGACTAGGACAGGGCTCCTTCCTCGGGAAGGTCGCTGTCGGATGGGGTGCCAGACCTGGGACTCACAAGAGATGAATTGCCCCCCTTGTCTGGGAGGGTTTGGGGAGGGCAGGCCCTTGAAATGGGTTCTAAATGTTGGGTAGGAGTGCCATGCGCGCTCAGTCGTGTCTGACTCTTGGTCACTCCAGACCAGGCTCCTCTGTCCACGGAATCTTCCTGGCAAGAATCCTGGAGTGGGTTGCCATTTCCTACTCCAGGGGATCTTCCCCACCCAGAGATGGAACCTGCCTCTCCTGCGTCTCCTGCACTGGCAGGTGGATTCTTTACCACTGTGCCACCTGGGAGGTCTGAGTGGGAGTCAGCCAGGTTGACAGCCGGTGGGAGAAAAGGGAAGGGCCACTTCAGGCCACACACTCACTCGCTGAGCCCTGCAACACTCACTGGGGGCCTACTTTGTGCCAGCATGGTTGGGGGCTGGGATGTGGCAGCAAAAACAGGGCTGAGTTGCTGCCACGTGTGGCTGGCATCCGAGAGGGAGGCAGGCAGGCAGTAAACATAGGCATATTCAGAACAGATGATGGAAGCGAACGCCGGGCACAGGCATAGAGGTCAGGGGGTCAGGGCGCGGGGGGGACAGCCAGGAACAGGGGAGGTGGACAAGGCTCCCTGAGTCCAGAGAGAAGGCCAGAGGGGCCCAGTCTGGGGGTGAGCACCCCCTTCAACTCTGCACAGGGTGAGTGTCCCCCTACCACCACCCCAACCCCAGGTGGAGGGGATCAGCAGGCATATTCTAGATCCACTGGGGAGCAAAAGCCAGCCAGACTTAACTGATGGGTTGGGAGTAAGGTGTCAGAGAGAGGGGTCAGAGACAACCTCAAGGCTTTGGGCTTGAACAGCTGGCTGAATGGAGGTGCCATGGACCCCCACGGACAGGCTGCGGTCAGAGTCGGTTTGGGGGTGGGGTGTCCGAGAGAACAGAACCCCCGTGAGCTCTGCTGAAGGCACAGGGCTGGTCCAGAAGGCGCTGAGCGTCCTGCCGTCCAAGCTCATCAGCTGCTCAGCTGAGCCCCGCTAGGGAAAGGGGGCTCACATTCAGCGGTGCAGGGGCTTGGTCGGGGGAGCGCGAAGGGGGCAGACTCTCACGCCCCAGGTCGCTGCGGTGCTCACCAGCCTCTGATGGACAGCAAGGGGCGGCCTCGGAAAGCAAAGGGTGGGGCCCAGCTGAGCCACGCCGGCAACCCAGGAGGGCTGCATGGCTCTTATATGGTCCTATGGCGCCTCCTGGTGGCTGGATAGGCTCCTCGCAGCCCTCTGCTCACCCTGCGTGCACAGCCCACAAAAAGATTGTTTGGTCACTAAGTCGTGTCCTACTCTTTGGGACCCCATAGACTGCAGCACACCAGGCTCCCTGTCCTTCACTCTCTCCCAGAGTTTGCTCAGACTCATGTCCATCGAGTCAGTGATGCCATCCAACCATCTCATCCTCTGTCATTCCCTTCTCCTCCTATCCTCGATCTTTCCCAGCATCAGGGTCATTTCCAACGAGTTGGCTCTTTGCATCAGGTGGCCAAAGTATTGGAGCTTCTGCTTCAGCATCAGTCCTTCCAATGAACACCCAGGACTGATTTCCTTTAGGATGGACTGGTTGGATCTCCTTGCAGTCCAAGGGACTCTCAAGAGTCTTCTCCAACACCATAGTTCGAAGATATCCATTCTTTGGTGCTCAGCCTTCCTTATGGTCCAGTTGTCGCATCAAAAAGAGTATACACCGTGAAAAGGCCTCCCTTCAACCCAGCTCCCCCTCCCCAGAGGCAACTGCAGCTGGAATTTGTTTCCTTCCAGAGACTCAGCGCCTCCTTTACAGGGACACTTACCAGGGGTTTGCTCTGGGCCAGGCACACCTGGAGTCTGTCCTCTGCCTCCCTTCCCAACACAGAAGCCGAGAGTCAAATCCTGTCCCTCTCCTTCTGCAATCCTTGCCGCTTTCCCCCACCTCACTCAGAGGAAAGGCAGAAGCCTCCATGACCACCATGATGTGCTCTCCTGCCTTGGGCCCGAGGATCTCATTCCTGTAACTCCCTCGCTCCCTGTTTCAGCTGCACTGGCCTCTGTGTTGTGTGGTGTTGTTCAGTTGCTAAGTTCTGTCTGACTCTCTGCAACCCCATAGACGGCAGCCCTCCAGGCTCCTCTGTCCATGGGATTTCCCAGGCAAGAATGCCGGAGTGGGTTGCCATTTCCTTCTCCAGGGACCAGCCTCTTTAGATTTTTTAAACTACGGTAAACATACACATTATATTTATTATTTTAACCCTTTTTAAGTGCATACTTTAGTGGCATTAAATACAGTCACAATTTAGGGTAACTAGCACCACTACCTACACCTAGACTTTTTTGTCATCCCTCCACAAATCTGCCCCCATGAAATTCCCTCCTCCTTCTCTGGTAACCTCTATTCAACTCTCTGTCTCCGTGAACTTGCTTGCAAGTGCGGTCATAGAGTATGTGTCCTTCTGTGTCTAGCTTACTTCATTCAGCATGATGAAAGTGGTCCATCCACATTACAGCATATGTCAAATTCTGTTCCTTTTCACGACCGAATAACATTCCACCGGACGCCCAGAACACACTCTGTTTGTCCAGTCATCTACTAATGGGCACTTAGGTGGGTCCCACTTTCTGGTTTCTGAGCACAATCCTGCTATGAACACAGGTGTTGGCCTAACACTCTTTTCCCCACCCTCCAGGCACACCCTGCCTTGGGGACTTCTCACGGCCTGCTCCCTCTGCCTGGACTGCTTTTCCCCAGGGATCCACATAGCTCATTCCTCACTGCCTTCAGGTCTTTTTCAAACTGTGCCTATAGTCAGCCCTGGAGAAGGCAATGGCACCCCACTCCAGTACTCTTGCCTGGAAAACCCCATGGACAGAGGAGCCTGGTAGGCTGTAGTCCATGAGGTCGCTAAGAGTCGGACACGACTGAATGACTTCACTTTGACTTTTCACTTTCATGCATTGGAGAAGGCAATGGCAACCCACTCCAGTGTTCTTGCCTGGAGAATCCCAGGGATGGGGGAAGCCTGGTGGGCTGCTGTCTATGGGGTCGCACAGAGTCGGACACGACTGAAGTGACTTAGCAGCAGCTGCAGCATAGTCAGCCCACTCCCAGCCCCCTACTAAACCCCATGACCGGCCCTCCCCATCTCCTTTATCTTTTTCCCATAGCACTCACCACTTTCTGACACACCACATCATGTACTTACTTAGTATACGTATTGTTTAGAGTCTGTGTCTCTCCAGCTCCAGCAGGGTGAGAATCTGGCTCAGTTTGGTGTATCTCGGGCAATATACGCATACACAGTTTATTGAATGAACTTAAAATTGCAACCCTAAGTCAATTCTGAGTTACACATTTTAAACTGGAGGCACAAGTCTTGTTAGATGCTGTGTGCTCCAAACTCCCTTAAATGCCTCAAATACTTCAAATTCCACATATTATATGGATTGCTTCAATTCGGGGGGTAAAATTAGGATTAAATCCTCAACTGGCTGAGCACACAGATCTCCTGAGATGCAGGTCAGGGGAATGAGCTCTGACGCTGCAGACGACTGACGTAAATTTTTCTCCCAAGCAGCACGCTGACTTTGATTCTCTCCTCTGTCCCTGGGAACACAGCTTGGGTTGTGAATATCACAGTCGAGGGGTTGAGTGGGAACAGGGGTTGGGTGGGCGGCCAGAACCCTTTGGCCAAATCCAGGGCTTGAGTGCTGGCACAGGGTTCCCCATCTGCTGGGTGCCAGGGGGTTGGGGGGTTCTTTCTCGTTCACTGAAGGTCTCTCTGGCCTCTGGGTGAGTGGTAGCCTTGCCTGGTCAAAGGTGATGCCAGTCCATGACCTGCAAATCGGGCGGCCTTGCAGCTCACAAGCTCTCGGGTCAATTCCATATCTTCTACTTTTCAGGTCTGCAGAGGCTGCTGCTCCCTACCCCCCAGCCCCCACCCCCACGCCCCTATCACATTCAACGAAATATGGTTACTATGTGATTCAGTTCTGAGCTTCCGTCTGGCAGGGCTGTGACACCCAACAATATTTCCCTGAACCAGATTGGACTCTCACACCGCCCATGGCAGGATCTGACTTAGGCTGATGCTTTATTTGAACAAACCGTTACTAAGTCCTTCCTGAGTGCTGGGCATTCTTCCAGCACTTTCCAAATGCTGACCTCTTAAATCCTCCAACCTAAGAGGGAGATAGGATCGTGGTCCCATTTTAATGGTTAGAAAAACTTAAAAGTCCAGAGAATCTACGTGACCCACCTGGGATCAAACAGCTCCTTGACTGGGATTCAAACCTGGGTCCCCTGGCTCTGGCAGTGGATAACCACAATGCTTCACTATGCCTTCACTTTTTTAAAAAAGTGGTTTTTTAAAAAAATTTTAATTTAATTAATTTATTTGGCTGCACCGATCTCAGTGGCGGCACGCGGGGTCTAGTTCCCTGACCAGGAAGTGAACCCGGGCCCCCTGCATTGGGAGCGCAGAGTCTTAGCCGCAGGCCACCCTGGAAGTGCCCATTTTTTCCTGTCTTTCTTTTCTTCCTCTTCCCCTACTTGCTTCCCTCCCTCTTTGCCCCTTCCTTGCCTCTGTTTCCTTCCTTCCTGACCCTCAGCAGCTGCCATCTGCCTCCCCTGGACACCACCCAGCCTGGCACAGTCTCTGCCGGTTCCCCAGACAGGGTCCTGCCAGTTCCTCTGTCATCTTGGCCGCTTCCCGGTGCCAGCGGACAGGGAGTGCCAGCCTCCACCCCACCTCCTGCCCACTTTGCCTCGCAGCAGCAGGTGGCAGAGGCCTGGGAACGGGGGCTGGGGCCAGCCTGGAGGGAAGCCAGGCCTGTGGGGAGCTGCGTGACGTGCCCACACCCGCCCATGACGTCTGGTCCCCGCCTCGTGAGCTCCGTCCCCTGCTCAGCGGCTTCACTGTGATGCCAAGTCAGCCTGTGCTCCCGGGGAGGCGCTTCAATAGTAGGGATCCCGCTGCTCTTGCGAGCGTCACGCCGTGTTGTCTAACTGATAGAATGGCCAGCAGAAATCACAATGTTTGAAAAACAGGTTCATCGCCTGACCCCAGACACAATCCTGCCTGGGGGCATGGCTGGGACTCCTGTGACCGCTGGATGTGAAATGAGCTGTTTTCCTTCCCCAGTGCTAGCTGTCAGGCTCTAAGGGAGAGGCCAGTGACACAGGCAGATCTGGGTCTGTTGCTCTGCTTCTGACCCTCTGGCAAGTCTCTTCTGGGTCCATGTGGGTACAGGAGGGGGAGTCCCTGTCCATGCCTCGTGAAAAAAAAAAAAATTTGGCCTTCAGGTTGAAAATATAAAACAGATTTGGAACCCTTTTTATTTGTACAGATGGGAAAACCGAGACCAAGAAAGGGGATGGAACTCGCTCCAAGTCACAAAGTAAGATGCAGTCAGGGCTAGTTGCCAGGTCCCTAGACACCTAGCTTACTGCGCTTTCACTGGTGGTGGTGGTACTCAGTAGCTAAGTCGTGTCGAGACTTTGCAACCCCATGGATTGCGGCACGCCAGGCTTCATCTGTCCTTCACTATTTCCTTGAGTTTGTTCAGACTCATATCCTTTGAGTCAGTGATGCCATCCAACCATCTCTTTCTCTATCACCCCCTTCTCCTCCTGCCCTTAATCTTTCCCAGCATTAGGGTCTTTTCCAATGAGTCAGCTCTTCGCATTGGGTGGCCAAAGTATTGCAGCTTCAGCATCAGTCCTTCCAATGAATCTTCACGGTTGAATTTTCTTAGGATTGACTGGTTTGATCTCCTTGCTCTTCAACAGACTCTCAAGAGTCTTCTGTAGCACCACAATTTGAAAGCATCGGTTCTTCCACATGGTAAAGAATCTGCCTGCAATATCTAAGACCTGGGTTTGAACCCTGAGTTGGGAAGATCCCCTGGAGGAGGGAATGCCAACCCATAGTATTCTTGCCTGGAGAATCCCCATGGCAGAGGAGCCTGGCGGGCTAAGGTCCACGGGGTCGCAAAGAGTTGGACAAGACCGAGTGACTAAGCATAGCAGCCTTTTCTATGGTGCAACTCTCACATCCATGCATGACCACTGGAAAAACCATAGCTTTGACTAGATGGATTTTTGTCAGTAAAGTGATGTCTCTGCTTTTGAGTATGCTGTCTATGTTGGTCACAGCTTTTCTTCCAAGGAGCAAGTGTCTTTTAATTTCATGGCTGCAGTCACCATCTGCAGTGATTTTGGAGCCCAAGAAAAGAAAGTGTCACTGTTTCCATTGTTTCACCTTTTATTTGCCATGAAGTGATGGGACCAGATGCCATGATATTATTTTTTTGAATGCTAAGTTTTAAGCCAGCTTTTTCACTTTCCTCTTTCACCTTCATTAAGAGGCTCTTTAGTTCCTCTTTGTTTTCTGCCATTAGAGTAGTATCATCTGCTTATCTGAGGCTGCTGATATTTCTCCTGGCCATCTTGTTTCTAGCTGGTGATTCATCCAGCCTGGCATTTCACTCTGCATATAAGTTAAATAGACAGGGTGACAGTATACAGCCTTGATGTACTCCTTTCCCAGTTTTGAACCAGTCTGTCGTTCCATCTCTGGTTCTAACTGTTGCTTCTTTGCCTGCATATGGGTTTCTCAGGAGGCAGGTAAGGAGGTCTGGTATTCCCATCTCTTTAAGAAATTTCAAGAGTTTGTTGTGTGATCCACACAGTCAATGGCATTGGTATAGTCAATGAAGCAGAAGTAGATGTCTTATTGGAATTCCCTTCCTTTTTCTATGATCGAACAAATGTTGCCAATTTGATCTCTGGTTCCTCTGCCTTTGCTAAATCCAGCTTCTACATCTGGAAGTTCTTGGTTTACGTACTGTGGGCTTCCCTGGTGGGTCAGAGGTTAAAGCGTCTGCCTGCAATGTGGGAGACCTGGGTTCAATCCCTGGGTCTGGAAGATCCCCTGGAGAAGGAAATGGCAACCCACTCCAGTATTCTTGCCTGGAGAATCCCATGGACTGAGGAGCCTGGTGGGCTACAGTCCATGGGGTCGCAAAGAGTCGGACACGACTAAGCTACTTCACTTCACTTCAAAGCCTAGCTTGAAGGATTTTGAGCATGACTTTGCTACCATGTGAGATTGTGAGGTACACAATTGTGAGGTAGTTTGAACGTTCTTTGGGAATGCCCTTCTTTGAGATGGGAACGAAAACAACTTTTTCAGTCCTGTGGCCACTGCTGAATTTTCAACATGTGCTGGGATATTTAGAGCAGCACTTAAACAGCATCATCTTTTAGGACTTGAAATAGCTCAGCAGAAATTCCATCACCTGCATTACTTTGCTCCTAGTAATGCTTCCTATGACCCCCTGGACTTCACACTCCAGGATGACTGTCTCTAGGTGAGTGATCACACTGCTGTGGTTATCCAGCTTATACGGATGTTTTTTGTACAGTTCTTCTTCGTATTCCTGGCACCTCTTCTTAATCTCTTCTGTCGGGACCAGCCCAACAATAAACCCACCTGAGGAAGTAGTGCCACAGAAGAATAAGGAAAAATAAGACTCAGAAATAAAGTGGGGATCAGGGGGCTGATGCTATTTGCAGGCAAAAGACCAGATCCTAATCCCTGCATGCCTTTTATTGTTAACTTCTACTTCCTTATTTGTGCCGGAGAGATAACTGTTCTTTACAGTCTCAGATGGGGGATAAAGATATACAGTGCATAGTCCTCAACGTCAAACCTTCAGGCGTTTCATGACTTTGTTTAGCCTTTTGGCTAGCAACACCATTTCTCAGTAACTGCCTCAAGACTCTGGTTAAGAGGACAGTCACTAGTGGGGTTCACATCAGTACTTCAACATCTTCTTTTCAAGATGTCTTTCCATGATGTACTTCTTACTGTTCCTAGCCCTTGGGGGTGATGAGAAAGTCATTCTTATTGTTCAAAGAAGCCCCATTAATTATAGTACAGGCCTGTGCATGGCGTATTTCCTTCATCTTCTAATTTGTTCAGTTCGGTCGCTCAGTCGTATCCGACTCTTTGCGACTCCATGAATCACAGCACGCCAGGCCTCCTTCTCCATCACCAACTTCCGGAGTTCACTCAGACTCACGTCCATCGAGTCAGTGATGCCATCCAGCCATCTCATCCTCTGTTGTCCCCTTCTCCTCCTGCCCCCAATCCCTCCCAGCATCAGAGTCTTCTCCAATGAGTCAACTCTTCACATGAGGTGGCCAAAGTACTGGAGTTTCAGCTTTAGCATCATTCCTTCCAAAGAAATCCCAGGGCTGATCTTTAGAATGGACTGTTTGGATGTCCTTGCAGTCCATGGGACTCTCAAGAGTCTTTTCCAACACCACAGTTCAAAAGCATCATACTATTGCTGTCCTGTACTGTGCCCCTCTTTGCATGAAATGTGCCCATGGTATCTAATTTTCTTAAAGAGAACTCTAGTCCCACAACTTTGTTTTCCGCTATTTCTAGGGATTGTTCATTTAAGAAGGCATTGTTATTTCTTCTTGTTATTCCTTGGAACTCCGCATTCAGATGGGTATATTTTTCCATTTCTCATTCCCCTATCGCAAATTATTTTGAATTACCTCTCACTAATGTTTGCTTTGCCAACAAAGACAACAAAGGTTCGCCTAGTCAAGGCTATGGTCTTTGCTGTGGTCATGTATGGATGTGAGAGTTGGACTGTGAAGAAGGCTGAGCGCCGAAGAATTGATGCTTTTGAACTGTGGTGTTGGAGAAGACTCTTGAGAGTCCCTTGGACTGCAAGGAGATCCAACCAGTCCATTCTGAAGGAGATCAGCCCTGGAATTTCTTCAGAAGGAATGATGCTAAAGCTGAAACTCCAGTACTTTGGCCACCTCATGCGAAGAGCTGACTCATTGGAGAAGACTCTGATGCTGGGAGGGATTGGGGGCAGGAGGAGAAGGGGACGACAGAGGATGAGATGGCTGGATGGCATCACTGACTCGATGGATGTGAGTCTGAGTGAACTCCGGGAGTTGATGATGGACAGGGAGGCCTGGCGTGCTGTGATTCATGGGGTCGCAAAGAGCCGGACACGACTGAGTGACTCATTTGATCTGATCTGAATGATTGCTTTTCTTGTGTTTCAGCAAAATCATCAACGCAGCAGCACATTCTGCCTACCGTTCACCTCTGGAAATTTGCCTCGTGAACCGGTGTTCTTTTTTGAACTGTTTCTGATGACCAACCCTAGGACGTTTCTGGAGGTAGGGTATCATTTCCAGGGCCCCAGCCCTTGTGAGTATCCAGTGCCCAGAAGCGGTGGTTTTCAAAGTGTTGTTACAGGACGTGTCCACAAGGAGGCAGCACGTTTCCATTTTTGGGTCCGGGTGGCCGGCAAGCAGAGTCTTAAAGAAAAGAAAGTGGCTTTCCTGGCTGGAGAGGAGGGTCGACAGGGGGAGAAGAAACAGCCGAGGGCTTGTGCTCCTTGCTGCTTCCCGGGGCGTTTCTCACCCACGACGGATGCCAAGCCCTGGCAGACCGCTCGGCTGAGGACGCTGTGGTTCCTAGGTGCGGGGACGGCTCCGTGCAAGGAGGCTGCAGCGGGGAATCCCGCCAGCGTGAGAGTTGAGCACCAGGTGACTTTCGCAAGCTCTTCCAGCCCAGAGCCCGCACCGGTCTTTGGATGCAGGAGGTTTTATGGAGCCTTCAGGGCAGTGCGCGTGGACTGGGAGATGATGGGACCAGGCACTCCAGGGCTCAGGGGAGAGACACGTTCTCCCCAGCTGTCTCAGCCAGCCCAGAATCCAGCCTCGGGGGCCCCAGGCAGCTCAGGCCCCAGATAGATGACACAAGCCTGCTCAAAGCGCCTTCAGGGAGATAAGTGTTGACATATCTCTTGGTTTTGTTTTCGTATTTTTTTCCCCACCCCCTTCTTTCCAGTCTGAAGGGTTTCTGTTAGATTGGAATGGAGTTCATTTACGACGAGGCGTTTCTTTGGGGTTTCCAGCAACCTGGTTCCGTTACACCTAAACATAGATGTATTCTGTGTTGATTTCTTTCTCCCTTCGGGTTCTGGAGTGTGTGGACTAGAGCAGCCAGTGCAGTGGAGGGGAGTCCTTTGTGATCGTCTAGAGGCCTGGTGCACGCCTCTTACCCTCAGACACCTCCTGAGTGCTTCTCCCCCTACCCTCTTTGTGCTTCGGTCTCCATCTGTCTGGTTCTGGGCCTGGCAATCGGTTTTTCTTTCTTAAATGAGTTCATTTGTCTTTGGATTCCATCTCTGAGTGACATCAGAAGGTGTTTGTGGTTCTATGCCGGCAGCCCTTCACTTCGTGTGATCCCCTCCAGGTCCATGCATTTTTCTGTGTTTTCTGCAGAAGGCGGTGTTTCTTCCTTGATTTTGGCAGAGTAATATCCAGGGTATAGATAAACCAGATCTTCTTGAGGCATCCATGTGTTGACAGACTTTCTTTGTTGCTTCCAGGTCTTACCTTGTGAATGGTGCTGCATGCAGGTTGGGTGAGTGTGTCTTTGCAAATGAAGGTTTCCTTTGAATTGTTATTTTTTTGCATAGAGGCCCAGGAGTGTGATCGCAGGCTTCATTGGTAGGTGTACTTTTATTTTTGAAGGGGCCCTTCCTCTTGCTCTCCATCATGGCTCTTAGCAATTGGCGTTGGAGAAAACAGCAAAGGAGGGTTCCCTCTCCTCCAATCCCTCCCTGGAATGTATTCTTTGTCGACCTTGGTTGATCTGCTTTCTGAGTGGTGTGAGGTCTTACCTGGTGGTGATTTGATTTCCCTCTCATAATAATCGATAAGGGCAAGCCAGTTTTTTTTCGTGCAAAAATTGAAAACACACAGTGGGAAGAGGAGGAGCTAAGATGGCGGACGAGTAAGACGGAGAGAATACTTTCTCCTCCACAAATCCATTAAAAGAACATTTGAATGCTGAATAAATTCGATAAAACAACTTCTGAATGCTGGCAGAGGACATCAGGCACTTAGAAAGACAACTCATTGTCTTCAAAACGAGAAAACAAGCCCTGCGGTAACTCCTTTTGCGGAGAAGTGGCGCGGACACCAGCATTTGCTATTGGCAAGTGGGGGCTGGGCTAGGAGGAGCAGCGAGGCCCGCATTGCTTTGAGAAAGGATTTGGCTTGGCTATCTCGGGCGCTATCTGAGCGAAATAACCAGACTGTTGGTTATTTACTACATCAAAAGCCAGCCCTAACTTAAGACACCACCAGGACTACCTACGGAACAAAGGGCTGCACAGAGTTGGCCGGCTGCAGGCCGTCCCACTCCGGTGACAGGCAGCCAGGGCCGGAGGCGGGCAATTACAGCCCTAGAGAGACACTGTCTAACGGAACTGTGAGTAGGTTTCTGTGCTGACTCACACTTCTTGGGGCTCTGGATGGTCAACATCTGCCTGAGAAAGTGTGCTGTTTGTATACCCAGAAAACTGAGCGGCGGAGAGGCGATAAGTCGCAGCAGCTGCGCTCGCTGAACATTTCATCACCTGCGCTACTCGGATCTGGGAAGGGCATAAAATGCAGACTTAACCAAGTCTGCGCTTCTGAGGATTATCCGAGTGCCTGAACCTGGCCGGTTTAGATTTGGGTGTTCATCTCCGCCCCCTCTGTAACGAGGCAGAGATCAGATATTGAAAAGACCTGTAAACCGCCTCAATAAAGAGAATTCAACAAACTACCAGAATATAGTAAGGACTATAAACTTGGCAATTTTAACAAAATGAAGAGACAAAAGAATACCCAGCAGCTAAAGGAACAGGATAGATGCCCACCAAACCAAACCAAAGAGGAAGAGATAGGGAATTTACCTGATAAAGAATTACGAATAATGATAGCGAAATTAATTCAAAATCTCGAAATCAAAATAGAATCACAGTTAAAGAGTCTGGAGACAAGGATTGAGAAGATGCAAGAAAGGTTTAACAAGGACCTAGAAGAAATAAAAAAGAGTCAACACATAATGAATAATGCAATAAATGAGATCCAAAACACCCTGGAGGCAACAAATAGTAGAATAACAGAGGCAGAAGATAGGATTAGTGAATTAGAAGATAGAATCCTAGAAATAAATGAATCAGATGAGAAAAAAGAAAAACGTATCAAAAGAAATGAGGACAATTTCAGAAACCTGCAGGATAATATCAAACGCTACAACATTCGAATCATAGGAGTTCCAGAAGAAGAAGATAAAAAGAAAGATCTTGAGGAGATAATAGTTGAAAACTTCCCTAAAATGGAGAAGGAAATTACCACTCAAGTTCAAGAAATCCAGAGAGTCCCTAACAGGATAAACCCAAGGCGAAACGCCCCAAGACACATATTAATCAAATTAACAAAGATTAAATATAAAGAACAAATATTAAAAGCAGCAAGGGAAAAACATCAAATAACTCACAAGGGAATTCCCATAAGGATAACAGCTGATCTTTCAATAGAAACTCTCCAAGCCAGGAGGGAATGGCAAGACGTAATTAAAGTGATGAAAGAAAATAACTTACAGCCTAGATTATTGTATCCAGCAAGGATCTCATTCAAATATGAAGGAGAAATCAAAAGCTTCACAGATAAGCAAAAGTTGAGAGAATTTTGCACCACTAAACCATTTCTCCAACAAAAACTAAAGGACATTCTCTAGATAGGAATCACTAAAAGGGTGTATAATTTCGAACCCAAAACAATAAAGTAAATCTTATTTATCAATAATTGCTTTAAATGTTTATGGGCTGAATGCCCTAATCAACAGACAAAGACTGGCTGAATCGATACAAAAACAAGACCCCTACATACCTTGTCTACAAGAGACAACCAAAAGACTAAAATGGGTCAAATGGATACAAAAACTAGACCCCTATATATGTTGTCTACAAGAGAACCACCTTAAAATATGGGATATATACTGACTGAAAATGAAGGGCTGGAAAAAGATTTTCTATGCAAATATGGACCATAAGAAAACAGGAGTAGCAATACTTATATCAGATAAAATTGACTTTAAAGATCTTGAAAAGGAGACAATGAAGGTCACACATAACGACTAAAAGGAACAATCCAAAAAGAAGTTATAACAATTATAAATATATATGCACCCAACATTGGAGCATTGATATATCTAAGACAAACACTAATTAATATGATAGAAGAAATATGCAGCAATATAATAATAGTGGGAGACTTTAATACCCCACTCATATAATCTGGCCATGCCCAAGGGGCAACCCAGGATGGGCGGGTCATGGTGGAGAGATCTGACAGGGTGTGGTCCGCTGGAGAAGGGAATGGCAAACCACTTCAGTATTCTTGCCTTGAGAACCCCATGAACAGTATGAAAAGACAAAATGATAGGATACTGAAAGAGAAACTCCCCAGGTCGGTAGGGGCCCAATATGCTACTGGAGTTCAGTGGAGAAATAACTCCAGAAAGAATGTAAGGATGGAGCCAAAACAAAAAGAATACCCAGCTGTAGATGTGTCTGGTGATAGAAGCAAAGTCCGATGCTGTAAAGAGCAATATTGCATAGGAACCTGGAATGTCAGGTCCATGAATCAAGGCAAATTGGAAGTGGTCAAACAAGAGATGGCAAGAGTGAATGTCGACATTCTAGGAATTAGTGAACTAAAATGGACTGGAATGGGTGAATTTAACTCGGATGACCATTATATCTACTACTGTGGGCAGGAATCCCTCAGAAGAAATGGAGTGGCCTTCATGGTCAACAAAAGAGTCCGAAATGCAGTACTTGGATGCAATCTCAAAAATGACAGAATGATTTCTGTTCATTTCCAAGGCAAACCATTCAATGTCACAGTAATCCAAATCTATGCCCCAACCAGTAACGCCGAAGAAGCTGAAGTTGAAAGGTTCTATGAAGACCTACAAGACCTTTTAGAACTAACACCCAAAAAAGATGTCCTTTTCATTATAGGGGACTGGCATGCAAAAGTAGGAAGTCAAGAAACTCCTGGAGTAACAGGCAAATTTGGCCTTGGAATACGGAATGAAGCAGGGCAAAGACTAATAGAGTTTTGCCAAGAAAATGCACTGGTCATAGCAAATACCCTCTTCCAACAACACAAGAGAAGACTCTATACATGGACATCACCAGATGGTCAACACCGAAATCAGATCGATTATATTCTTTGCAGCCAAAGATGGAGAAGCTCTATACAATCAGCAAAAACAAGACCAGGAGCTGACTGTGGCTCGAACCATGAACTCCTTATTGCCAAATTCAGACTGAAATTGAAGAAAGTAGGGAAAACTACTAGACCATTCAGGTATGACCTAAATCAAATCCCTTATGATTATACAGTGGAAGTGAGAAATAGATTTCAGGGCCTAGATCTGATAGATAGAGTGCCTGATGAACTATGGAATGAGGTTCGTGACATTGTACAGGAGACAGGGATCAAGACCATCCCCATGGAAAGGAAATGCAAAAAAGCAAAATGGCTGTCTGGGGAGGCCTTACAAATAGCTGTGAAAAGAAGAGAAGCGAAAAGCAAAGGAGAAAAGGAAAGATATAAACATCTAAATGCAGAGTTCCAAAGAATAGCAAGAAGAGATAAGAAAGCCTTCTTCAGTGATCAATGCAAAGAAATAGAGGAAAACAACAGAATGGGAAAGACTAGGGATCTCTTCAAGAAAATCAGAGATACCAAAGGAACATTTCATGCAAAGATGGGCACAATAAAGGACAGAGATGGTGTGGACCTAACAGAAGCAGAAGATATTAAGAAGAGGTGGCAAGAATACACAGAAGAACTGTATAAAAAAGAGCTTCAAGACCTAGATAATCATGATGATGTGATCACTGACCTAGAGCCAGACATCTTGGAATGTGAAGTCAAATGGGCCTTAGAAAGCATCACTACGAACAAAGCTAGTGGAGGTGATGGAATTCCAGTGGAGCTATTCCAAGTCCTGAATGATGATGCTGTGAAAGTGCTACACTCAATATGCCAGCAAATTTGGAAAACTCAGCAGTGGCCACAAGATTGGAAAAGGTCAGTTTTCATCCCAATCCCAAAGAAAGGCAATGCCAAGGAGTGCTCAAACTACCGAACAATTGCACTCATTTCACACGCTAGTAAAGTAATGCTCAAAATTCTCCAAGCCAGGCTTCAGCAATATGTGAACCGTGAACTTCCTGATGTTCAAGCTGGTTTTCGAAAAGGCAGAGGAACCAGAGATCAAATTGCCAACATCCGCTGGATCATGGAAAAAGCAAGAGAGTTCCAGAAAAACATCTATTTCTGCTTTATTGACTATGCCAAAGCCTTTGACTGTGTGGATCACAATAAACTATGGAAAATTCTGAAAGAGATGGGAATACCAGACCACCTGATCTGCCTCTTAAGAAATCTGTATGCAGGTCAGGAAGCAACAGTTAGAACTGGTCATGGAACAACAGACTGGTTCCAAATAGGAAAAGGAGTACGTCAAGGCTGCATATTGTCACCATGTTTATTTAACTTATATGCAGAGTACATCATGAGAAATGCTGGACTGGAAGAAACACAAGTTGGAATCAAGATTGCCGGGAGAAATATCAATAACCTCAGATATGCAGATGACACGACTCTTATGGCAGAAAGTGAAGAGGGGCTAAAAAGCCTCTTGATGAAAGTGAAAGTGGAGAGTGAAAAGGTTGGCTTAAAGCTCAACATTCAGAAAACGAAGATCATGGCATCTGGTCCCATCACTGCATGGGAAATAGATGGGGAAACAGAGGAAACAGTGTCAGACTTTGTTTTTCTGGGCTCTAAAATCACTGCAGATGGTGACTGCAGCCATGAAATTAAAAGACGCTTGCTCCTTGGAAGGAAAGTTATGACCAACCTAGATAGCATATTCAAAAGCAGAGACATTACTTTACCAACAAAGGTTCGCCTAGTCAAGGCTATGGTCTTTCCTGTGGTCATGTATGGATGTGAGAGCTGGACTGTGAAGAAGGCTGAGCGCCGAAGAATTGATGCTTTTGAACTGAGGTGTTGGAGAAGACTCTTGAGAGTCCCTTGGACTGCAAGAAGATCCAACCAGTCCATTCTGAAGGAGATCAATCCTGGAATTTCTTTAGAAGGAATGATGCTAAAGCTGAAACTCCAGTATTTTGGCCACCTCATGCGAAGAGTTGACTCATTGGAGAAGACTCTGATGCTGGGAGGGATTGAGGGCAGGAGGAGAAGGGGACGACAGAGGATGAGATGGCTGGATGGCATCACTGACTCGATGGATGCGAGTCTGAGTGACCTCCGGGAGCTGGTGATGGACAGGGAGGCCTGGCGTGCTGCAGTTCATGGGGTCGCAAAGAGTCGGACACGACTGAGCGACTGATCTGATCTGATCTGATAATCTGGCTGTAATAGACAAAGTAAAGAGCAAAACATTTACTTATGAGCCTCAAAAAATTCAGTTCACTCAGGAGAGTTTAAAAAAGAAAGACTTATTTGTTCACTCTGTAAAGGTTTATTGACTATTTTATGGGTTTGGTACCACTTTGGGTAGTAGGGAGGAAGAGGTGACAAATGTGATCCTGTCCTAAATAATATATTGTGGTAAAGATAGACCTACCAATACAAAATACCAAGATGTGCCTAAAGATGAGGACACCCAAACTGGACTTTTTGTTTCCTGAACTTTTCATTTCGGGAACAAACCTCCTAATATAGGATGAATTCAACATGATTTTTTAAAGTGTTCTTTGTGATTAAAAACAGAAAGCCATTGGTTAAGAAATTATATATACTCCTCCCCACCATCACTCCCCTTCTTTCTTCCCATTTCCCTCCCACCCTCATTTATCCTTTCCTTTGTCCATTTTCCCCTGCAAAAAAAATAAAAAAAAAATTGACTAAAAAAAAAAAAAAAAAAAAACACACAGTGGGTGTCCAGTCGCCTCTTCACCTTTGCTTTATGCAAAGCGGCTGTGTTTTGAATTGTTTTTAAGTAAATCCCCTGATACAGTTAAAATCTGCATACCCAGATTTAACTGCCTCTGGGTCTCCAGGGACTTGTACCGTCCCCCAGGCCTCGGGGCTCAAGGCCGGTCAGGCTCCAGGGCTGTGACAGAACTCAGGGAAGAGCCGTGGCATCTCTCTTCTTGTTTTTCCGCTCTTCATTTGACGTCCACATGTTTTCCGGTGGGAATAGAGTTCATTTCCAATATTGTGCTTCTTTGGGGCTCCAGGCACTCTAATTCTGTTACCCATGTACCTAAATGTATTGCACTTCTGGTTTCTTTTTCCATACAGGTTGTTAGAGAAGGTTGATGAGAGTCTCTGATGCTGGACAGTTGGTCCTTGTGACTACTTCATATATGCCAGTGGGGATTCGCAGTCCCAAACTCCTCGTTCATCCCTCCCGCCAGCTTTTTCCTTCAGTAACCATTAGTTTTTGTTGTTGTTGGTGGTGGTTTTCTTTCCTGGGCCTGGACTTCAGTTTCTCTGGTAACAGATCATTTGTTACCGTTTTCCATGGCCTGTCTAAGTGCCATCACAGGTTATTTATCATTCTGGGACTGAGGTCCTTCGCTAAATATGACCAAAGTCGGGTTCATGCGTGTTGTTGCAGAAGGCAGAGTTTCATTTCTCTCTTTGGCTGAGTGAGAGTCCATCGCATCCAGGTGCCCCATCTTTTTGATGCATCCGTCTGTCCATGGGCATTTTTGTTGCCTGCCGGTCTTGGAGATCGCTAACTATTCTGCAGTAACTATCGGTTGCACCCGCGGTTTGGCAATCCTGATTTTTCTTTGCGTATAGTTTCAGGAGTGTCATTTCCAGGCCCGTTGGTAGAGATCGATTTGTATTTGTATTTTACTTTCTCTAGTGCAAGCGACCTTCAGGCCTTGCTTCATCGTGGCTTCTGCACTTTACCTTCCCCAGATGACCATCGGATGGGTCCCTTTCCCCCGGGCCCTATCCCACTTTGCTTCTCTGTCTGTGTTTTTCCTGATCTCCTCTCTGATAGCTGTGAAGTGATATCTGGTTGAGATTTTGATCTGCCTCTCCCAAATAATTGCTTTTCTTGTGCTTAAGCAAAATCACCAGCTCAGAAACACTTCTTTCGACCGTCCATCTCTTGAAATGTGCTTTGTGAATGGGGGTTCTTTTTTGAACTGTTTCTGATGACCAACTCTAGGACATTTCTGGAGGTAGGGTGTCATTTCCAGGGCCCCAGCCTTTGTTGAGTAGTGTCCAATGCCCCAAACCGTGGTTTTCAAGTTGTTGTTACAGGACGTGTCCACAAGGCGGCACCACGTTCCCGTTTCCAGGTCTGGGTGGGCGGCAAGCAGAGCCTTAAGAGAAGAAAGTGGGTTTCCTGGGTGGGAGAGGAGGATGGACAGGGGGAGAAGAAGCAGCCGAGGGCTTGTGCTCATTGCTGTTTCTCAGGACATTTCCCAGCCCCGACGGATGCCAAGCCCTGGCAGACCGCTGCGCTGAGGATGCTGTGGTTCCTAGGTGGGGCAACAGCTCTGTGCAAGGAGGCTGCAGCGGGGAATCCCGCCAGCATGAGGGTTGCACACCAGGTGACTTTTGCAAGCTCTTTCAGCTCAGAGGGTGCGCCGATCCTTGGATGCAGGAGGATTTCAGGAACCTTCAGGAGGTTGCTCCTGGATCGGGAGCTCCTGGTCCTGACCACAGGGGACCTGAAGTAGGACTCGGTGGGGCTCTTTTGCTGACCCATCCTCCCCAGCTCTCTCAGCTGGCCCAGAGTCCAGCCTCGGGGGCCCCAGGGTGCGCAGGCCGCAGAGAGGTGACCCAAGCCTGCTCAGAGGCCTTCAGGGAGATAGCGTTGACATTTCTCTTGGTTTTGTTTTGGGATTTTTCCCTCCATCCCCTTCTTTCCAGTCTGAAGGGTTTCTGTCAGATTGGAATGGAGTTCAGTGACGATGAGGCGTTTCTTTGGGGTTTCCAGCAACCTGGTTCTGTTACACCCCAACATGGATGTATTCCGTGTTGGTTTCTTTCTCCCTTCGGGTTCTTGGAGTGTGTGGACTAGAGCAGCCAGTGCAGTGGAGGGGGTGCTTTGTGATCGTCTAGAGGTCTCAGTGCACGCCTCTTACCCTCAGACAGCTCCTGAGTGCTTCTCCCCCCACCCCCTTTGTGCTTCGGTCTCCATCCGTTTGGTTCTGGGTTTGGTTCTTGGCCCGGTAATCGGTTTTTCTTTCCCAAATGAGTTCATTTGTATCAGTCTTTGGATTCCGTCTCTGAGTGACATCAGAAGGTGTTTGTGGTTCTATGCCAGCGGCCCTTCACCTTGTGTGATCCCCTCCAGGTCCGTGCATTTTTCTGTTTTCTTCAGAAGGCAGTGTTTCTTTCCTTTGTCTGGCAGAGTCATACTGCAGAATATGCATGAAATGGACATTTTTTGGTTGCTTCGAGGTCTCTTCTTGTCAATGGTTCTGCATGCAGGTTGGGAGAGTGTGGCTTTTCTAATGAAAGTTTTCTTTTTAATTGTTATTTTTTTCACATAGAGGCCCAAGAGTGTGATTGGGGCTTTATTGGTAGGGGTACTTTTATTTTTAAAGGGAACCTCCTGCTGCTCTCCATCGTGGTTCTTAGCAATCGACCTTGGCGAAAATGGTAAAGGAATGTTCCCTCTCCTCCGTGCCCTCCCCAGAAGGTATTCTTTCTCGACCTTGGTTGATTTGCTTTCTGAGTGGTGTGAGGTGATAGCTGATGGTGATTTGATTTCCCTCTCACAATAATTGAGAAGGGCCAGCCGGTGGTTTTCGTGCAAAACTTGAAAACACACGGTGGGCATCCTATCTCCTCTTCGCCTTTGCTTTCTGCAGAGCGGTTGTGTTTTGAATTGTTCTGAATTTTTAATTGTTTTGTGTTTGGAATCCCAGGCCTTTTCTGGGGCTCTGGGGACTTGTACCGTCCCCTAGGCCTCGGTTCTCAAGCCTGGTCAGGCTCCAGGGCTATGACACAAGCCCTGGTCACCGAGGGCTCAGGGAAGAGCTGTGGCATCTCTTTTCTTTGTTTCCTCCCTCTTCTTTTGAAGTTTACGTTTTCCCCATGGGAATAGAGTTCACTTCTGATGTTGTGCTTAACTCTGTTATGCATGTACACAGACGTATTTCAGTTCAGGCTTCTTTTCCCATGCAGGTTGTTAGAGAGGGTGGAGCAGAGTCCCTGATGCTGGACAGTTCATCCGTGTAGACTACTTTCTGCATGCTAGTCAGGATTTGTCAATCGCAAACTCCGAATTCATCCCTCCCCCACCTTTTTCCGCTGGTAACTGTTAGTTGTTTTTTTTTTTTTTTCTGGGTCTGGGCATCGATTTCTCCTGGGTCAATGGGTCCATTTCTGTTCATTTTCCACTGTCTGTCTAAGTGACATCACAGGTTATTTGTCTTTCCGTGACTGAGGTCCTTCACTGGAAATAGTGAAAGTAAAGTTGCTCAGTCGTGTCCAACTCTTTGTGACCCCCATGGACCATACACTCCATTGAATTCTCCAGGCCAGAATACTAGAGTGGGTAACCTTTCCCTTCTCTAGGGGATCTTTCCAACCCAGGGATCGAACACAGATCTTCCTCATTACAGGCAGATTCTTTAGCAACTGAGCCACAAGGGAAGCCCAAGAATACTGGAGTGACTAGCCTATCCCTTCTCCAGAGGATCTTCCCAACCCAGGAATCGAACCGGGGTCTCCTGCAGTGCAGGTGGATTCTTTACCAACTGAGCTCTCAGGGAAGCCCTGAAGAGGTCCTTCAGTACGTATGATCAGTGCCAGGTTCATCTGCGTTGTTGCCAAAGGCAGTGTTTCATTTCCATTGATGGCTGAGTGAAGATCATTGCGTGTGTGTGCTCCATCCTGTTGAAGCATCCCTCTGTCCTTGGAATGGACGTTTTTGTTGCCTGCCAGCCTTGGTGATGGCAAGGTTTTCTGTAGTGAGTGTTGGTTGCGGCCATCATTTGGGAATCAGGATTTTTCTTTGCATATAGTTTCAGGAGTGTCATTGCGGGCCCATTGGTAGAGATCGATTTGTATTTGTATTTTATTTTCTCTCAGAAGCAACCTTCAAACCTTTCTTTGTTGTGGCTCCTGCACTTTACCTCCCCAAACAACCGTCGGATGGGTCCCTTTCCCCTGGGCCCTATCCCGCCTTGATTCTCTGTTCCAGTTTTTCCTGATCTCCTGTCTGATGGCTATGAAGTAGTATCTGGTTGAGATTTCAATCTGCCTCTCTCTAATGATCGCTTTTCTTGTGCTTCAGCAAAATCACCAGCTTAGCAACAGTTCCGCCCACCGTTCACCACTTGAAATTTGCTTCATGAGCAGGGGTTCTTTTTTGAATTGTTTCTGATGGCCAATCCTAGGACATTTCTGGAGGTGGGGTGTTTTTCCAGTGCCCCAGCCCTTGTGAGCTAGGGCCCAGTGCCTCCAAAATCACTGCAGATGGTGACTGCAGCCATGAAATTAAACGACGTTGGCTCCTTGGAAGAAAAGCTATGACCAACCTAGACAGGATATTAAAAAGCAGAGATATTACTTTGCCAAGAAAAGTTCATCTAGTCAAAGCTATGGTTTTTCCAGTGGTCATGTAGAGATGTGCAAGTTGGACTATAAAGAAAGCTGAGAACTGAAGAATTGATGCTTTTGAACTGTGGTGTTGGAGAAGACTCTTGAGAATCCCTTGGACTACAAGATCAAACCAGTTAATCCTAAAGGAAATCAGTCCTGACTATTCATTAGAAGGACTGATGCTGAAACTGAAATTCCAATACTTTGGCCACCTGATGCGAAGAACTGACTCATTGGAAAAGACCCTGATGCTGGGGAAAGGTTGAAAGCGGGAGGAGAAGGGGAAGACAGAGGATGAGATGGTTGGATGGCTTCACCGACTCGATGGACATGAGTTTGAGCAAGCTCCAGGAGTTGGTGATGGACAGGGAGGCCTGGCGTACTGCAGTCCATGGGGTCGCAAAGAGTCAGACACGACTGAGCGACTGAACTAAACTGAACTGAACTGAGGAGTCCTTCTGAGTATCCAGGTACCAGAAGCGGGGCTTTTCAAGGTGTTGTTACAGGACGTGTCCACAAGGAGGCAGCACGTTTCCATTTCCAGGTCTGGGTGGGCTGCAAGCAGGGCTTTAAAGAGAAGAAAGTGGCTTTCCTGGGTGGAAGAGGAGGGTGGACAGGAGGAGAAGAAACAGCTGAGGGCTTGTGCTCCTTGTTGTTTCCCGGGACGTTTCCCACCCTCGACGGATGCCAAGCCCTGACAGACCGCTGCGCTGAGGTCGCTGTGGTTCCTAGGTGCGGGGACGGCTCCGTGCGAGGAGGCTGCAGCGGGGAATCCCTCGGCGTGAGAGTTGCACACCAGGTGACTTTTGCAAGCTCTTCCAGCCCAGAGCGCACACCGATCCTTGGATGCAGGAGGGTTCATTGAACCTTCAGAGGGGTGCGCCTGGATCGGGAGATCGTGGTCACGGCTGCAGGCGACCAGGCACTCCAGGACTCAGGGGGGCTCATTTACTGACCCATCCTCCCCAGGTGTCTCAGCTGGCCAGAATCCAGCTTCTGGGCCTCCAGGAACGTCACACAAGCCTGGTCGCTGAGGAGTCCTTGTAATATATTTTCATTTCTTTTCTTTTTAGATTTAATTTTTATTTTTAAGTTGGAATATAGTACTTGATTGTGCTGTGTTTCTTTTGAGTGAACAACAGCCTGATTCACTTATACATAAACACATAGCTATCTTTTTAGATTCTTCTGCCCTATAGGTTATTACAGTGTCGAGTAGAGTTTCCTGTGCTATGCAGTAGGTCCTTGTTGATTATCTATTTCATGAATATTTCTATGTTTACATTAATCCCAACCTCCTAGTTTATTCCTGCCCCCACCCCCGCCTTTCCCCTTTGGGAACCAGGAGTTTGTTTTCTCAGTCTGTGAGCCTGTTTCTGCTTTGTAAATGGGTGCATGGGTATCGATGCTTTGATTCCATCCATAAGTGGTATCACAGGCTGTCTGTCCGTCTCTGACTGACTGCACTCGGTATCACAGGCTGTCTGTCCGTCTCTGACTGACTGCGCTCGGTACCACAGGCTGTCTGTCCGTCTCTGACTGACAGCACTCGGTATAATCATCTCTAGGTCCATCCGTGTCGCTCTTGGCATTAGTTCATCCTTTTTATGGCTGAGTTGGAGAAGGCGATGGCGCCCCACTCCAGTACTCTTGCCTGGAAAATCCCATGGATGGAGGAGCCTGGTGGGCTGCAGTCCATGGGGTCACTAAGAGTCGGACACGACTGAGCGACTTCACTTTCTCTTTTCACTTTCCTGCATTGGAGAAGGAAATGGCAACCCACTCCAGTGTTCTTGCCTGGAGAATCCCAGGGATGGGGGAGCCTGGTGGGCTGCCATCTATGGGGTCACACAGAGTCGGACATGACTGAAGTGACTTAGCATAACATAGCGTGGCTCAGTAATATTCCATTGTATATCTGTAGCACATCTTTATCCTTTCATTTGTCAATGACCGTTTAGGTTGCTTCCCTGTCTTGGCTGCACAAAGCAGATTAATATACTAATGCTCTGAGAAATCCCACAGCAAAGCAATCTGTTTGCATCTGCTTAATCTGATTTCCCAAACTGGGGTGCCCATGGAATTTTTTTTTTTTTTCATATCACTCCAAATAATAATTCAATGAAACCCACTTTGAGACATTCTGCTCTATACCAAGTCTAGACTGCAGACTCTGGTGCCTGCAAATAGTCTAGGAATGCTCTAATGAATACTTTGCGACTTCCCAGGTGGCTCAGATGGTAAAGCATCTGCCTACAATGCGGGAGACCCAGATTCAATCCCTGGGTTGGGAAGATCTCCTGGAGAAGAAAATGGCAACCCATTCCAGCACTCTTGCCTGGAAGATCCCATGGATGGAGGAACCTGGTAGGCTGCAGTCCATGGGGTCGCAAAGAGTTGGACCCAACTGAGTGACTTCACTTCACTTCTCCTATTGAGTTCTTTGCCCATTTCAGTTCACTTCAGTTCAGTTGCTCAGTTGGGTCCGACTCTTTTTGACCCCATGGACTGCAGCACACCAGGCTTCACTGTCCATCACCAACTCCCAGAGCTTGCTCAAACCCATGTCCATCAAGTCAGTGATGCCATCCAACCATCTCATCCTCTGTCTTCCCCTTCTCCTGCTCTCAATCTTGCCCAGCATCAGGATCTTTTCCAATGAGTCAGCTCTTCGCATCAGGTGGCCAAAGTATTGGGGCCTCAGCTTCAGCATCAGTCCTTCCAATGAATATTCAGAGTTGATTTCCTTTAGGATTGACTGGTTGGATCTCCTTGCAGTCCAAGAGACTCTCAAGAATCTTCTCCAACACCACAGTTCAAAAGCATCAATTCTTTGGCACTCAACTTTCTTTATAGTCCAACTCTCACACCCTTACATGACTACTGGAAAAACCATAGCTTTGATTAGACGGACCTTTGTTGGCCAAGTTACATCTCTGCTTTTTAATATGCTGTATAGGTTAGTCATAGTTTTTCTTCCAAGGAACAAGTGTCTTAATCTCATGGCTGCAGTCACCATCTGCAGTGATTTTGGAGCCCCCAAAATAAAGTTTCTCACTGTTTCCATTGTTTCCCCATTTATTTGCCATGAAGTGATGGAACCAGATGTGATCTTAGTTGCCCATTTAATTTCTCCCAAAATTCAGGGCCAGTTTTACAAAGAGATAAAGTAGACAGTTGCTGATTTGTTTGAAATTCAGGAACAGTAGATGTTGATGATATCGACAAATGCATATACTACATGTCAAGTATTTTTCTAAGAAGTTTATATATGTTAACCAGTTTAGTCATGGTGACTACCCTGTGAGGTAAGCACTGCTATTATGCCCGTTTTATACACGTGGAAACTGAGGCACAGAGCTACTTGCCTGAGGTCACATAGATAGTGGCTGGGCTAGGACTCAAACCAGGCCATCTGGATCCAGGGTGCAGACTCTTGACCAACATATTATACTCCCTCTCACATGAGACAGTTGCTTTGGTTCCCTGAAATTCTACTCTTATTCATGGATTTCTTCAGTGTTATAGGAGTCTGTGCTCTTCCAGAACTTCATTGGAAGACTCAGGGCCAAGAAGCTCTCCCAGAAATGTTGAAGAGCTGTCTTAACACAGGTACGGTCCAGCCCATCTCTGTTTTACTGTAATCTCTTTGCATACGCGTCTGCGCCATTCTCAACTGCAGAAACTTTGTTTCAGGCACTGTGCTAGACACTAAATGACAGGCGTGTATGAGATATGGTCCCAGAGCTTGGAGAGTCCCCAAGGCTTTTGTAACTGCTCTTGATAGACACATTTGCAATTTAATACCCGGGCTGGAGAGCTACAAGCTTAAAGCTCTAAGAGCAGAGGGTTATATGTGAGTACAGAGGACAGAACAATCACTTCTGATCAGAAGGGGGTGATATTTGAGCTGAGGGTAAAGGAAGATTTCAGTAGGAAAATGAATGAGTGAATTTCTTAGGAAAATAAATGGTTTGTGTTCTTTTTATGGTACAGAATGAAAAGAGTTAGGCTTGGCACTGTATCCACACGGACTGGCATTAGTCCTGCAACTTCAAGCAAATCATTTTCCTGCACAGCAGTTTATCCATCTGTAAAATTGGACTAGTAACCACTCGTTTCCTGGGATTTCTTTTAAGACTTAAATAAAGTTATGTCTGGAAAAGTTCATTGCTTGAAATGCTAAGTGCCATAAATACATTAGGTATAATTATGCTTCTTAATTCCTCTTGTACTTCGTCTCTTAAGAATTCAGTACAATGCAGAACATTACTGAGTGCTTGTTCAGTGGCAGACAGCATTCTCTGTACTTCCGGGATACTGTTTCGTTGGCCGTCCCAACAATCCTATAAGGTGGGCCGTATCCATATGCCCGTTCTACAGATGAGGAAACGAAGGTACAGAGAGCTCAGCTGCCTGGCTCAAGGCCACACAGCTCTTAACTACTGGGGCCCAGATGGTACCTCAGCACCTCTGATCAGGGGCTAAAGATGCACTAAAGATGCTGTTAGTCAGGCCCACTTAGGACATGTCAGTCAGCTGAGCAGGGGTGGACGTGGCAGGGTGACCACCTCTGAGGACACAGTCATCAAGGCCCCTCTCCTCCAGTTCCACCAGTAGATCAGCTGAAAAGAGGATGAATTATAAGGATCACAGAACTCGGATTTTCTTTTCCCAAACATTTTATGTCCTTGACTTAAACGCTGATTATAAGGAAAATCAAGGCGTAAAAGTTATAGAGATTTCACAGGGCTTTTTACAAAATGAAATAGGCGAACATCCTCCTGGTGAAACCTAGCCTGACAAGGTCATTGGTAAGGATTCCAAAGCCAACAGCCGAATGAATCAGAAAAAGAGGCCCAACATTCAGTCAAATCAAGTGGCATTTATCTGTATTTTTAAATGGCTCTCTAACGCTTTTATTTCCTTGGTATAAGAGTTCCAATAGAACCCTGAAGCAATTGTATAGAACACTGGGGCTTTTTAATACCTTCTAACTTAGCAAGCCACAGTCATTTAAAGAGAAGTGGATGAGCTGCTAGGAGGAGGGAGATTTCTGCTGAAGAAAATGAAGGTGTTCTGGCTCCATTGCTTCTGCCTCTTTCTGGAGAGAGGCGACATGCACACAGGAACGTGATGGAACTTTCCAGCTGGTGATTTTGCATTATCAGGAAGGAAAGTGTTTATGAAAATGAAAATTACTGATAATTATGTGTGAAAGCCCGCAAGGGAGAAAAATGCAGCAACACTGCAGAATCTTTATTTATATCCAGAGCTGAAGCCCGTTTGGTGGGAGTGTGAATTGGTCCAGTTTTTTGGAGGGGACTTGTTAATGTCCTGACACTTTGACCCGGCAAGTTCCCTTTGCAAAATCTACTTTTTAGCAACACTTAATACATACCAACGGGGAAGGCAATGGCACCCAACCCCAGTACTTTTGCCTGGAAAATCCCATGGACGGAGGAGCCTGGTAGGCTCCAGTCCATGGGGTCGCTAAGAGTTGGACACGACTGAGCGACTTCACTTTCACTTTTCATTTTCATGCATTGGAGAAGGAAATGGCAACCCACTCCAGTATTCTTGCCTGGAGAATCCCAGGGACGAGGGAGCCTGGTGGGCTTCCGTCTATGGGGTCGCACAGAGTCGGACACGACTGAAGTGACTTAGCAGCAGTAGCAATACATACCAAAGGTCTGTGTACAAGGATGTTCACTGTAGTGTAGTTTGCACATACAAAGAAACAGAAATAATCTATTGCCATCAACATGAAAATGTTTGAACAAATGATGGCATAACCATATTTTAGAAAATTTTGCTAATAAATGGAATGAGAGAGATCTAGAACATTCTGACATGGAAAGTCGTCCCTGATGTTTTCAGCGAGAAAAAAAGCAAATTTCGAAAGAGTATCTACTGTATGCTTTCATTTTAAAATGTTTTTAATGTTAATAATGGAATGTGTGTGTGCTCAGTCGAGTCTGACTCTGTGCGACCCCAGGGACTGTAGCCACCCAGGCTCCTCTGTTTATGGGATTCTCCAGGCAAGAACACTAGAGTGGGTTGCCATTTCTTACTCCAGGGGATCTTCCTTACCCTGGCATTGAACACCCATCTCCTTGTCTTCTACACTGGCAGGTAGATTCTTTACCGCTGTGCCACCTTTTAATGTTAATATATTCATAGAAAAATCTGTGGAGGAGTATGTACCAAAGATTGCCAGTGGCGATCTCTGGGGGTTGGTATACATATTTTTGTAATGTTTACATTTGTATGTATAGATTATATATTATTATAGAGTATAGATTGCTTTGGCAAAGAGAGGGAAAAAAACAAAGCTGAATTATTCCATCAAGGGAAGATAAGGGAAAAAAGGAAATTTGATGGCAGAGATTTATTCACTGTGTTTTGGTGAAAGGTAGCTCAAATGGTAAAGAATCCACCCGCCAATGCCAATGCGGGTTCCACCCCTGGGTCGGGAAGATGCCCTGAAGGAAACAGCAACCCACTCCAGCATCCTTGCCTGGACAATCCCATGGACAGAGGAGCCTGGCGGGCTACAGTCCATGGGGTCGCAAAGAGTCGGACACGACTGAGCCACTGACACTTTCCCTTCTGGTGTGACTCCGTGATGAGTACATCCCAGAGCCTGTCCGTCCAGGCAAGGGCAGTGTTGGTCAGAATGGACCACAGTGCCCGTGTGCCCACAAGGAGCCTGAGCCGCGCTGGGTCTTCCTCCTGCGCCCTCTTTCTGGCCTCAGGGTGGCCACGGCCGCTGCGCCTCCACCTTGGTTGATGGAGTAAAACCAGCTGGTTTCCCTTTTCCATTGCCTCCCAAGCTGCCCCCTCCAGAAGCCACTGACTCAAGGTGGTAAAGAGTTCAGCCTTTGGCGTCCGGAAGCCCTGGGTTCAAATCCTGACGTGGCCGCACGCCTCACTGCGGGGCTTGGGGAGATTTGCTTCTTCTCTCAGGTGGCCTGTCTCCTTTTGTGAACAAGGCTGGTCTAAGGGAACCTGCCCCAGGGGTCTTTGGAATGAAGAGGAAAGCAGAGAGAGAGCTCGAGAATAGAACAGAAAGGAGCGTCACCGATTATCGTCCTGTGGGTCCTTCCTTGGTAGAGTCTCCCTCCCGTCGTCTCCGGATGAACTCCTACCCATCCTGCTGGACCCGGCTCACGCGCCATCGCCGATGGTCTCCGCTGTCTCTGTTGCGCAGGTGGAACTGACGGGGGCTCCTCCTTCGGTCCTGCAGGGCCCCTGGCACCCAGCCTCGCCCCTGCACAGTCTGGTCCGGGTTTGCTCCTCCGTCTCCTCCATCCCCCCGAGCCCCTGCAAGGCGGCAGCCCTGTTCGGTCCACCTTTTTCCTTATTGAATTCTCCCTATTCTTGCCTCTGTCACCCCAGGCCAGGCAACTTAATGCACTGCGAGGCTCTGGTAACAGCTTCCTAAGGGGTCTCCCTGCCCGTCTCCCTCCATTCTGGTCCAGGCTGACGTTTGAGCCTGATGGGTCCCTGCCCAAAGCACTTCAAGGTCAGAGCAGGACTGGAAGACACGGAATTGGATTTTCATTCCGGTTTGCTGAGGCTGACGTGATGCCCAGCACATTGCTTTCTGGAACGCTTGGCTGCTCCATCTGCGAAATGAAGGCATCACCTCCTCCCACAAGGCTGTAGAAGGCATGCAATGAAGACTGCATGTGAAACACATCAACGGTGTTTAGCCAAACCCAGATTTAGCTATTATTACTTCTGTTATCCTTGAGAGGCTGGGCTCATCGGGGAAGAAGGGAAGCATATCTGAAAAGTCCCTATCCAGGAATTCAGACTACATCCTAAAGGGCCCTGTGACTCGGAGGAAGTTTCTGTGTGTGTGTGTGTGTGTGTGTGTGTGTGTGTGAGAGAGAGAGAGAGAGAGAGAGAGAGAGAGAGATTCAGTCACTCAGTCGTGTCCGACTCTTTGAGACCCTGTGGACTATATAGCTCACCAGGCTCCTCCGTCCATGGAATTTTCCAGGCAAGAATACTGGAGAGGGTTGCCATTTCTTTCTCCAAGGGATCTTCCTGACCCAGAGGTCGAATTTGCCTCTCCTGCATCTCTTGCGTTGGCAGGCGGATTCGTTACCCTGAGCCAGCAGGGAAGCCCCACAAGTTTCTCTAGGTATCCACGAAGAGGTGAGCCCTTACCTAGGATCCCATTTCCATCAGAAAGTGCATTTTATGTGCCCCTTTGTGACCCGAATCCATAAGGCAAAAGGGAAAAGACTCTTTCCCACCCTTAAAATTCAATACAAATATCAGAGAACCTTGGTGCATTCTCTTTTTTTTCACCATTTATGAAGCTCTTTCCTGCCCATCATAGAATTTGGAGAGGATTTTAATGAGAAGGAAGCACATCCAAATCTTAACAGTGATAGTCTCTGGATGGTGGGGTTTGGGGTGATTTTAACCTTATTTGTGTTTTCCTAAACCTTCAAAATCTTCTATAGTTTTGGAGCTGAACAGAAACAATGGTTGCATAGCATTGTGAATGCAATAAATGCACTAAATTGTAAAGTGTACAATTTTACATTATGTGAATTTTACCTCATCCAAAAGTTTTCCTGCAATACTACACATGTGATTTCACAGTCATTTATGAAAATGAGGTTTGAGACGAGAACAAGCATGGACTTTTAAGGCTCATATTGAAATTGAAGTCACTCAGTTGTGCCTGACTCTCTGCAACCCCATGGATAAGTAGCCTGCACCAAGCTCCTCCGTCCATGGGATTTTGAAGGCAAGAGTACTGGAGTGGGTTGCCGTTTCCTTCTCCAGGGAATCTTCCCAACGCAGGGATCGAACCCCGATCTCTCACATTGTAGACAGACGCTTTACTGTCTGAGCCACCAGGGAAGTCCTTTAAGGCTCAAAGGCACTTCAATCAGCAGTCTCTCCCGCTCCCATGTCTTAATCCTAGGCGGCCAATCTGCAGCGCGCTCCTCCGACCACCAGGGGGCTCTGCAAAGGCCTGGCGTCCCCACTAGCGGGAGGGCGCCTGCTCTTGCTCTTGCGCCTTAGGAGCGCGTGTGCGCGCGGGGGGCGTGGCCCGCGTGGCCGCTGAGGGGCCGGGCGTCGCCCACTCGGTTGTGTCCCTGTTTCCTCGCGCCTGATTGACTTCATGTCTGACAGACTTCGTGTCTGACTGACCTGCCGCCCCGAGTCCTTGCGAGCCCTCCTCTCCTCGCCCCCGGCCCTAGCCTTCCTCCGTCCGGGCGCGTCCCCGGTTTCCATCTCGCACCCCGAGCGGGTTCCCGGTCCCGCCCGCTCTCTTCCGGGGGGCCCTGGGTGACCCCGGCCCCATGGCGCTGCAGGCGCTGCAGAGCTCGGGGGTGGCCTTCCGCAAGATCCTGTCTCACTTCCCCGAGGAGCTGAGCCTGGCTTTCGCCTACGGCTCGGGGGTGTACCGCCAGGCGGGGCCCAGCTCAGACCAGAAGGTGAGCGCGGGAGGTGCCTTTGCCTTCCGTCCCTCCCGAGCCCTGGAGCTGCCGGGCCGCTCTGCGCATCCCCGTATCAACTCGCAAAGTCCTGATACAAACCCCACGAAAGGGCTCTTAGCAGAGCGGCAGCCTGAGCTGCGCTTGCAGAGACACGTAGGAGTCCGCTTGGATCTAAGAGCGGGAGATGCAATTATGTGGAGGGAAGAGCTGGTGCCGGGACTCGTTCAGCGTTCTCAGCCTTGGCTGAACGTTG
This sequence comes from Tragelaphus eurycerus, assembly GCA_935064755.1. Lineage (NCBI taxonomy): Eukaryota > Metazoa > Chordata > Mammalia > Artiodactyla > Bovidae > Tragelaphus > Tragelaphus eurycerus. The sequence goes on along the minus strand of CAKXYN010000001.1, from coordinate 74,091,222 downwards.
GAGTTTTCTAGAAAGCTTAAAAAAATACTGATAATCTGGGTTCCAACTGCGGAGATTTCAGGTTTAATTGGTCTAGGCTTTAGGAATTTAAAAAACTTCCCAGGTGGTTCTACTACGCGGCCAAGCTTGAGAATTACGTCTCTAGCTGTAGGAGAAAATACAGAGATATTCTCCTGACTTTGGGAAGCTGACGGACGGATGGTAGGGGTCGGGCATTTGCAGGAAGGGAGTTAGCAGTATATTAGCTCCGACCCAGGATATTTACTAAGTGTCTGTTTAGGGCAAAGCATTATTACTCTTCAAAGTTGGCGGAGCACCAGAGCAGTGGGGGTAGAGGTTTCCTTATGATTGAAGATTTTTTTTTTTCCTCTTTTTTAAAATATATGGGGGCGGGGGAGGGGGGAGTTTGCCTCCAAGGTGGAGACAAGATTCAAGACATCCCAGAGTGGCAGACAGTTATTTTCCATTTAGTGAGGCTTTTAATTGGCTTTGACGGACAGAGGCTTTTGAGCCCTTGATGAATTAAGGTTGGAGGAGCAGGAGTCTACATAGAGATGTTTTCTGCCTGTGTAGCTCGTGTTCTGGACTGGGTTTCTTTAATAAAGGAAGGAAATGGTCTGGTGCAGTCTGCACTAGGGCCTCACTAGATTACCTGGCTGTAATCTTTCAGTTAATCTTTGCCTGTTCACTTCCTGGTGAGGCCATCTATACCAGGGCTTGAATTTACTGGTTCCCACCTATACTAGTACTTAAGTAATGTGCTTATTTTGTATTTTATTGTGCTCAGTCGCTCAGTCTTTTCCAACTCTGCAACTCCATGGACTGTAGCCCACCAGGCTCCTCTATCCATTGGATTCTCCAGGCAAGAATCCTAGAGTGGGTTGCCATTTCCTCCTCCAGGGGATCTTCCTGACCTAGGGATTGAACCCTTGTTCCCCTGTCTCCTGCCTTGGCAGGTGGATTCTTTACCACTGAGCACCTGCAAAGCCCCCTAATTTAAGTAGTACTTTAATTTGGCAGCATATGAGAAATGATAAATTTGGGGCATACAGGAAATTATAGATTATAATAGGCTATTTTTTCCCCAACATATGTTAACATAAAATTGTTAAAAACATGTCCACTCAAATTCTTAACTGTCACCACTAGTTTGTAGGAAACTCAGAGCATCCTGATTCTATAGTCATCTCTTCATTTTCCCGTGAAGATTTTCCTTTGAGCAGACCTGGAATTCCCTCCAAGAAAAGGTCTTTCCTTCTCCCTCACCCTCGTTCTCTGCAAGTTCACAAGTAGATTCTAGCACCTGAGTCTGTCCCAGATGGGTCCCTGCCTCGGTGCCCTGGTTACTGGCAGGCAGCCTCGTGTGTGGTGGTGCATCCTGTAGTCCGCTGTCCCTTTCTGCTGCAGGAGCGTTTCTTACCCCGGCAGCCAGTGTCCGTCTTTGGTCCATCTCCCACCACTCTATACCTGCATCCCATCCAGCCCTACTGACCTAGATGCAGCACCCAGAACATGCCCAGCTCTCGTCTCCTCCACAAAAGAGTTTTCATCCAACAGGACTCCCCCGACCCCCTTCCTCAGGCCTTGCCTAACACTTCACCAAATCTGCTAAACTGTTGTGCATTCTTGAAGACTCAGACTTACCAGAGTCTTGAAGAGTGTCGTCTTATAGGAAAAATTCCTCCTTCCTCTGTAACCCTATTCTGAGTGGAATTCCCCTAGCAAGTCCTTTTGCTAATAATCTGTCTTTTCTCCCCAGTTGACTTTGAGCTCTTTACCTCTATCTCAGGACCCATCAGAGCTCATTGTAGATCATCAGGGAGAGGTTGGCTAATGGGTAAAGTCAAGATAACTTACTTCCCTTTGCATAATGCTTTATAGAGCTTGTCCACATGGTGTTATCTGATCAGAAAGAAAAGTGAAAGTGAAGTCGCTCAGTCGTGTCCGACTCTTTGTGACCCCGTGGACCATAGCCCACCAGGCTCCTCCGCCCACAGGATTCTCCAGGCAAGATATACTGGAGTGGGTTGCCATTTCCTTCTCCAGGGGAATCTTCCCGACCCAGGGATCGAACCCAGGTCTCCTGCATTGCAGGCAGACGCTTTAACCTCTGAGCCAGTGGAGCACATTTAACTAAATTTAGATGGGAGACAGTGTTGCAAAGTGGTCTAGCCCAGAATTTGGAACCAGACTATGTCTGTCATTCATTAACCATGTGTCCTTGGTCAGGGAGCTTACTCTGTGCCATGGTTTCCTTTCCTGTAGAAATATGATAGTAATGGTATCTACCTTGTAGGATTGTTTTGAGGATAAAAAGTTCTGTATAATACAGAAAGTGTTTAAAAGAGGGCTGAAACATTACTTCATTAACCGTTACTATTCTTACGTGAGTTGACAAAAAGCAAAGCTCAGCTTGGTTCCATAGGTTTGCTTAAGTTTCTGACCCCGGGTCTGCGGTTAATCAGCTACATTGAGTTAGAGCTGTCCACTCTGTCTTGGTGTCTTTCTAGGAGTTAAAACTAAAATCCATTTCTTTTCTTCACCTCCCAGAATGCAATGCTGGACTTTGTGTTCACAGTCGATGACCCTGTTGTGTGGCATTCAAAGAACCTGAAGAAAAACTGGAACCACTACTCTTTCCTAAAAGTGCTGGGGCCCAGGATTATCACTGCTGTCCAGAATAACTACGGTGCCGGCGTTTACTACAACCCATTGATCACATGTGATGGGAGGGTGAGTGACTTTGGGCCTCTGTCTTAACTTGGGTGGATATTAACCTTTGTTCTTAGAATCCCAGCTAAATATGTGTGTTCTTACAGTCAGGAAATGTTCACACTTTTGCTGGATGAAGGTGGTGGATGTCACTTTTATTTATTTTTTTTTTTGGCCTTTGGCTCAATGTTTTTTGGCTGGGAAAGATTGAGGGCAGGAGGAGAAGTGGGTGGCAGAGAATGAGATGGTTAGATAGCATCACCGATTTGATGGACATGAGTTTGACTCTGGGAGATGAGTTTTGACTCCAGAAGGTGGTGAAGGACAGGGAAGCCTGATGCGCATGGGGTCACAAAGAGTCGGACACGGAGACTGAACAACAGCAGGTGTTTCTTGGTGTCCAGTTTTAGTGCCTCAGCAGCACCCGAGCGCCTGTCAGGCGCATAGACGGTGGGCCCCACCCCCAGAGTTGCTGAATCAGAAGGTCTGGGATGGGGTTTGAGGACTTGCAGTTTCCATACACTGAGACGCGCTCGTCCTGTAACGCTGTGCTGGTTGTAGGTGTGTGGCGTGATGACTGATCTTACTGCGGGTCGATTACCACGGTAAGTCTAGTTAACACCCATCATCACCATACATGGTCAGTTTTCTTTTTCTGGTGATGAGAACTTTTAAGATTTACCCTCTTAGCCACAGGGATTTACATTTCTTTCTTTTTTTTTTTAATTGGAGGATAATTGCTTTACACTACTGTGTTGGTTTCTGCCATACATCAGCATGAATTAGCCGTAGATATACGTATGTCCCCTCCATCTTGAACATACCACCCACCCCATCCCCCGCCCTGAGCCGTTGCCGAGCATCAGGCGCGCTCCCTGTGTTGTGCAGCCACGCCCCACCAGCTGTCTCTTGTGCACGTGGTGTATATTTCAGTGCTTCTCTCTCAGTTTTTCCCACCTTCTCCTGCCCCTGGATTTGCATTTCTAACAGGCTTTCAAATGATGCTGATGCTGCCCGTCTGAAACATACTTTGAGAACCACTGGTTTGGTCAGTGGGAGGAATGGGCAGACCCATTGCGGATCAGGGTGGAAATTAATCTTATTTATATGGAGAGGCACACACTCCCAGGGAGAAGTTGGAAGCCCGTGGTGCCCAGTGGGAGGAACCCCTTGGTGCCATCGGTTGGGTGGAATTTGGTGACAGGTGTTGGAGGGCAGATGAGCACCCCGGATCCTGGCGGAGGATTGTCTGACTGCGGGAACCCTGCCCAGTGGTCATTCCGATGAGGAGTGCAGGCTCTAAGAGGACGGCCAGGAACCTGGCATGACCCCAGTGTGAGGGGACCAGTGGGAGCTGAGTCAGGGGCCTCCTAGAGTTAGCTAGGCGAGGGATGACTGCCACACCAGCGCTGCACCAGGCTCCTGATGGCTCAGGGCAGACGTGTCCTGAGGATCTGTGACACTGATGCTCCTGGGCAGTGGACCACACTTTGAAAGGCAGGAGGCTGGAGTGCCGACTTGAGAAGGATCTTGCAGGCCTCTCTGAGTGAGGCAGGGATGAGCGCTGTGGTTGGTGATGTCTGCATCACCTTTGGGCTGGGCGTTTACTGTTCTGGTTGCCGTCAGGTCCTGCCTCCCAGCTGTTAGGCGCCTGTGGCAAGAAGGGCTCTGCGGTGTGGTGGCCAGAGTGGAGGGAAGGCGGTCACTCAGCCCAGCCCCGCACATCCGCGCTAGTCATGGAGCTCGGAGCTCTATGCTTTCTCCAGTATTAATGTTATGCTGAGCCAACCTCTAATTAATAGTTTCAAACAGTATTAAAGGCTCCAGTAACAAAATGTTTGGGCATAATTGTGTGCCAAAGGGACTGTACTTTTTAATTGAAATTCTTTAGCTACTTTTTAGATATTTGCAGCCTGCGAAGGCTGCTTGGATACTGAAGTTCAGTGAAGTGAGTCTGAAGATATCTGCTGAAGCAAATGGGATTTTGTAACCAGGAACAACTGCATTCAGGGTTTTGTGCATGTTATTACTGAAATGAGCTTGACCATAGTTCCATGTGTTTAGGGCTGATAAAGAGGTTTTATGTTTGCATGTTGCATTGTAATTACAGAGGTGTTTGAAATAGTCAACCGTGAAAGAGAAATTCACCATGTGAAGGATGTCAGTGAAAACTTTGAGAAAAATTTCTCATTCTCTGCGATGAAACAACATTGGAGCCCAGACTGAAATTCAGGGACCTGGTTTGGGTCTGCTCCTCCGGGTGCCACCTCGGGCACATCGTTTATTCTCTCTGAGCGTCAGGTTTCTTATTTCTCACATGAGGAGCGTGAACTGTGCCACATGTCTGTCAGGACCAGTGTTTTTATTAATATTTCCAGTCCACTGAGGACCAAGACCAGACAGCCTATAGAGCCATTCTGCCTCTGACATCACAAGTGCCAGAGTTAAAACTGTGGTCATCGCACCATGAATGCCTCAGGCGACAGACAGTCTTGGAAACTAACCCTTTGCAAAAGATTTCGTGGAGATGTGTGTTTTTACAAGGTAGGTGGTTTTTTGAGTGGCTTTGGAAATCAAGCTTCTGCCCTGGTCAGAAATTTAGGTCTTTATATTTTGCACTTGCACAAGGGTCAGTATGGTATTTTGCTCTTTTTCATGCACATTTCTTTTCTTTTCCAGCTTATCAAATACGGAGTTATTAGCACCAGTGTTTTAATCGAAGATCTCCTCAACTGGAATAACTTATACATTGCTGGTCGACTCCAAAAACCAGTGAGTGAATGTTCTGTTAGGACTGTCTCTCTGCTCCAAACCTGACCTTACTTTGACCTTTGTGATTGCATTGGCATAGAAATGAGCTTCAGACTCCTTTTCCTGCATACAGAATTTGTTGCCAAACAGTATCCAGGTATTACTCACACTGCTGCTTCCCTCTGTCTCAATGTTCTCCAGGTTTCTGAATGGATGAGACTCAGAGTCAGTCAGTTTGAGTCTGGAGGATGACAGGGGAGGTGCCCAGGGTGCAGTAGAGCCTCTATCAGCAGACCACCCCCCCCCATCCCCCACTCCCAGGTCACCATTTCTTCTAGAATGCCAGTGCCACTGGGCACTGCTTGTCCACCAGTTTGTCCCGACAGTGCCTGGGATCCCCTCTCCGCGGCCCCCTTGTTTGGGAGGTTGTTGGAGGAGGCCACAGGGGCAGGTTTTTCCCTGGGCTTCACTAGAAGTGAGAGCTAACAGCAGTGCGGAGGACCTGGACTTCGACAAGCATTCACAGATACCAGGCTGCTTCTTTTTTGCAGACCTATAGTCTGTATCTGAGAAGGATATCTTCATAGTTTAAGATCTAGATGAAGTTGTCACCATTGCTAATCTCCCAACAAGGATTAATTTTTCTCGAACTGTCAGAGGGTCTTCAGCCCCAAAGAGGGCTCACAGAGTGTCCTCAGACACCTCTCATAGGCGACTTTGCTGTTCCTTCTTTGTCAGCTATGGCAAGAGATTAGAGAGTTTTATATAATCTTAGCTCTCTTGGTTGTGTGATAAAATCTCTCTTGATATGTGTGGAGGACCAGATTCTCTTTCCTTGAGTTTAGGCTGAAACTTTAACAGTGCAGCTCATCTGCTCAGGGCGATAGTTACGTGGCTATGGTGTGCTGCACACAGTTGCTCAGTCACATCCAGCTATGCACAACCCCATGGACTGTGCCCATCAGGCTTCCCTGTCCGTAGAATTTTTCAGGCAAGAATACTGGAGTGGGTTGCCATTTCCTGCTCCTGGGGATCTTCCCAGTCCAGGGATCGAACCTGTGTCCATCAGCAGGTGGATTCTTTACCACTGTGCCATCTGAGAAGCTCCCATACTACAGTTGATCTTAGCCAAAAAGCGTGGGTACATCTATATGTAAAAATCTGCCAAGCTGTGCTGGGTAGATTACTTTGCTTTACTGTATATAGTTTTACTTAAGTAAAAGCTTGTTTTAAGTCCAGAAACAATGTATGCGTTCGTGGTAAGTCACTTCAGTCGTGTCCAGCTCTGTGTGACCCTATGGACTGTAGCCTGCCAGGCTTCTCTGTCCATGGGAATCTCCAGGCAAGAATACTGGAGTGGGTTACCATGCCCTCCTCATAATTGAGGAAATAAATGTAATTGGATATTTGTAAATATTCCTTTTCTTTCCAAGTTTCTTTTTAAATACACAAAATATGTAGCTTGATAGGAAGATGAATGACTGTGGAATTAGAATCCTTGGGTCGTACTCATTCCTGCTGCTTATTCACTGTTGATGTGATGTTAGGCAGCTTGTTTTATGCTTCTCTGTGCTCAGTTGTGTCCAACCCCCGGGACCGTACCCCACCAGCCTCCTCTGTCCATGGATTTTCCCAGGCCAGAATACAGAAGTGGGTCACCATTTCCTTCTCCAGGGTATCTTCCTGACCTGGAGACTGAACTCTCTGCATCTCTTGCTAGTGCCATGCAGAATGGGAATAGCAGCCCTTGCCCTGGCCTCTTAACAAAGGTGGTAAAAAGTGGAAGCAGGATGCTGATACTGGAAAGAACACAGGTGTTTTCAAACCAGACAGTTCTAGGGTTTGAGTCCCAGTTCTGACACCCCCTAGCCATGTAAACTGGCACCAGGAACTTAATCTGCCTGGGCCTTGGGACTCCCTCACCTGTGGCTGAGAGTGATGACACTGACCTCAAAAGGCATTTGAGAAACGCCTGGATCTAAGATGCCTGGCACCTAGCAGACATTCAGGAAACCATCTCTCCCTTCTTTGTGTCTTCACCTGTCTCAGTCATTTTGAGATAAAATGAGGTGTTGAATGTGAAAATGTATTCTCTGTACTATGTTTTGTTCTTGTAATATTTCAAGTCTTTTTTTCTTAAAAAAACAATCTACCCAGCACAGCTTGGCACTGTTGTTATTGTTCAGTCACTAAGTCATGTCCAGCTCTTTGCAACCCCATGAACTGCAGCATGCCAGGCTTCCCTGTCCTTCACTATCTCTCAGAGTTTGCTCAAACTCCTGTCTGTTGAGTCGGTGATGCCATGTGACCATCTTGTCCTCTGTTGTCCCCTTCTCTTCCTGCTCTCAATCTTTCCTATCATCAAGGTCTTTTCCAATGAGTTGTCTCTTCACATCAGGTGGCCAAAATATTGGAGCTGCAGCTTTAGCCTCAGTCCTTACAGTGAGTATTCAGGGTTGATTTCCTTTAGGAGTGACTGGTTTGATCTCCTTGCAGCCCAAGTGTCTCTCAAGAGTCTTCTCCAACACCACAGTTCAAAAGCATCAATTCTTCAGTGCTCAGCCTACTTTATGATCCAACTCTCACATCCATACATGATTACTGGAAAAAACCATAGCTTTGACTAGACGGACCTTTGTCAGCAAAGTAATATCTCTGCTTTTTAATATGCTGTCTAGGTTTGTCATAGCTTTTCTTCCAAGGAGCAAGCATCTTAATTTCATGGCTGCCATCTTTAGTGATTTTGGAGCCCAAGAAAATAAAGTCTGTTACTATTTCTACTTTTTCTCCATCTATTTGCCATGAAGTGATGGGACTGGATGCTGTGATCTTAGTTTTTTTTTTTTAAGCATATTTTATTATATTTTTAATGGAATAAATTGGCATGAAAAGCTAGGAAAACCAATTACATTTATGGTTTTAAAGTGCAAGCGAAGTCACTCAGTCGCGCCCAACTCTTTGCGACCCCATGGATAGTAGCCTGCACCAAGCTCCTCCATCCGTGGGATTTTCAAGGCAAGAGTACTGGAGTGGGTTGCCACTTCCTTCTCCATGTGATCTTAGTTTTTTGAATGTTGAGTTTTAAGCCAGTTTTTATCACTCTCCTCTTTCACCTCGATCAAGAGACTCTTTAGTTACTCTTCACTTTCTGCCATTAAAGTGGTATCATCTGATATCTGAGGTTTGTGATATTTCTCCCCGAAATCTTGATTCCAGCTATGATTCATCCAGCCCAGCATTTCACATGATGTACTCTGCATATAAGTTAAATAAGCAGGATGACAATATACAGCCTTGAAGTACTTCTTTCCCTATTTGGAACAAATCCGTTGTTCCATGTCTGGTTCTAACTGTTGCTTCTTGTCCTACGTACAGGTTTCTCAGGAGACGGTAAGGTGTTCTGGTATTCCCATCTCTTTAAGAATTTCCTACAATTTGTTGTGATCCACACAGTCTAAGGCTTTAGTGTAGTCAATGAAGCAGAAGTGGATATTTTTTTGAATTCCCTTGCTTTTTCTACGATCCAACAGATGTTGGCAACTTGATCTCTGGTTCCTCTGCCTTTTCTAAATCCAGCTTGTACAAATAGACTGCAGAAAACAGATGTGTCATGAAATCTCAGAATGTAAGCACTGGAAATGACCTCAGATTTCATCTAAATATCATGTATCCTGATAAAATAAAAACATCAGTTCACAGCAACACTCAGATACATTCAGGTCATTTAAAACTGCATTTCTCAGCTTACTTGGAGAAGACAGTGTTCTTGATAACAATGACAGTCCCTCAGGCTTGTTGGGCTTTCCAGGTGGCGCTGCTGCTGCTGCTAAGTCATTTCAGTCGTGTCCGACTCTGTGCGACCCCATAGACAGCAGCCCACCAGGCTCCCCCATCCCTGGGATTCTCCAGGCAAGAACACTGGAGTGGGTTACCATTGCCTTCTCTAATGCATGAAAATGAAAAGTGAAAGTGAAGTTGCTCAGTCGTGTCCGACTCTTTGCGACCCCAAGAACTGCAGCCTACCAGGCTCTTCCGTGCGTGGGATTGTAAAGAACCCGCCTCCCAATGCAGGAGACATAAGAGACGCGGATTTGAACCCTGGGTTGGGAACATCCCCCGGAGGAGGGCATGGCGACTCACTCCAGTATTCTTGCCTGGAGAATATCGTGGGCAGAGGAGCCTGGCAGGCTTACAGTCCATGGGGTGGCAAAGAGTCAGATGCGACTGAAGTGACTTAGCATGTGCGCACAGGCTTATTAAGAAGCTTCTCAGTTGAGTTGAGTTGGTCAGTCGTGTCCAACTCTGTGACCCCATGGACTGCAGCATGCCAGCCTTCCCTGTCCATTACCAACACCTGGAGTTTGCTCAAACTCATGTCCATTGAGTCGATGATGCCATCCAACCATCATCCTCTGTCATCCCCTTCTCCTGCCTTCAATCTTTCCTAGCATCAGGAAAGAAGCTTCTAGCACAAGAAAATTAAGCTATGGGGAGGGAGGAGGGAGGAGGGTTCAGGATGGGGAACACGTGTATACATATGGCAGATTCATTTTGATGTATGGCAAAACCAATACAATATTGTAAAGTTAAATAAAATAAAAATAAAAAATTAAAATAAAAGAAAATTAAGCTATCTTAAGAACCAATTGAGGTTTTGAACATAACACATGAAATTAAGGATTAAAAATCATAAATGGATAAATCAACTCCTCCACCTACACCTGCCTCCAGTTTCTCTTTTCTACAGAAGTAAATCACTGTTAACTGGAGAATTCTTAGGATAACTATCTTTAAACTGTTTTTACCCCTGAAAGTGTTAGTCTCTCAGTCATGTCCAACTCTTTGCAACCCCATGGTCAGTAGCGTGCCAGGCTCCTCTGTTCATGCAATTCTCCAGGCAGGAATACTGTAGTGGATAGTCATTCCCTTCTCCAGGAGATCTTCCCAGCCCAGGGATCAAACCTGGGACTCTTGCAGGCAGCTTCTTTACCGTCTGAGCTAAATCCTTTTTTTTTTTTACCTCTATGCTATGCTATCCTATGCTAAGTCGCTTCAGTCGTGTCCAACTCTGTGCGACCCCAGAGAGAGCAGCCCACCAGGCTCCGCTGTCCCTGGGGTTCTCCAGGCAAGAACACTGGAGCGGGCTGCCATCTTCTCCAATGCATGAAAGTGAAAAGTGAAAGTGAAGTAGCTCAGTCGTGTCTGACTCCCTACGACCCCATGGAGTTTTTACCTCTAGGTGGCAGCAAATATTAACCAAAGGAACAAATCTGATAAAAAGAAAGAGTTGGAAGCCTTTGGATGAAAATAATGGGTGAATATCTTAAGAAAGAATTGTGAGAATGAGTGTGGATTTTTTGTTTTCATGTGTATTAAAAGGAATTACATTAAATTATGTTGTCTGAAGCTCTAAAATTATCCTCCATGTTACAAATGGAATAGGATTTGTCAATCACTAGCAGTTTTAAGTCTTTAAAAGGAATATGCAGAGGGCATATGGGAACTCGTCTGTGCTTCTCATTTGGCTTTGCTGTGAACCTAAACCTACTTTAAAAGATAAAGTTTATTATTTAAGAAAATAGGAAAGAATATAGAGGAGTACTTTGCTTAAAAAGATGGACATTTCTGGAAAAAATTGAGTACGAGTTGCATTTCTATTACACTTTGTGGTTACCTTACCGCATCATTGAGGAGACAGCCCAGTTTTACTTCTAGTGCAACTGTAGTTTGCATTGTCGACCAAGCCATTTTCCAAGTCGAGAAACATGTAAAGTATTAATAGAATCTCGTTGTAGCCAGTCTTTAGGCCAAAGAAGTCTAAAGTTATATTAGTATTTATTCCTCTAATTCATTTAATATAAGTTGAATTTTTGTATTTCATGGTTTTTTTTTAGTGTATGGATAACTTGGCGTAAATATTTAAAGCAATCACATTGACAAACTATGGTATTTTGCCACCTTGTTGAGGGAATTTTAATTTAATGTATTCATTTCAATATATTTTTTTCTTTTATTTGCTAATCATATAGCTTTTTTTAAATAATAGCTTTATTGAGATATAATCACACACCCTTCAACCCTTTGAAAAAGTGTATGACTCAGTGGTTTTTTTAGTATATTCACAGTTTGCAAGTGTCACCATATTGTAACTTCATTGACTTACTTCTTTGTAGTAGAAAACCTCCCCCATTGGTAGAAAAGGTCCCTGAATGAGATTTGGAAGGCCTGGCTCACTAGTCTTGGCTCTGCCTGGCTGAGAGCAAATCTTTGAGCCTCTAGCCTTTGAAATGAAAGATTGAGCCATTCATTTACTTATTCAAAAAACGACTAAGTTTTTTCTCTGTGTATGCCAGAAGAATAAAAAAAAAAAAAAAGACAACCACATTTTTAGTCTCAAGTGCCAGCAGTCTAGTAGGTAGAGAATAAGGTTGGTTTTTTTTTTTTTAATCCAGCTCAAATGTCTACTGTTTCTTTTTGGTCCTCAAGCAAGTCTATTTAGAAAAATCGGCCTTTCTGTTCATTTGGAACGGAAAGCTGCTATGGGAAGTGTCGTTGGATTAATGGTCAAGTGTTTGAACGGGAGGGAGGGCTGTATTCTGACTATAACTTCACTCTTTGCAATTCAAGCTCGTCTCCATGTGACTATTATAGAGGAGACCATGTGTGACTTTGTCCTTTTTTCTGTCTTGAAAGGTACTCACAAATCTCTCCAGTTGGGCTTTTGAAAGTCCCTTCCAGTGTTACGCCTCCTCTCTCTCCAGTGAGGATATTCCCCTTGGCAGTAGAGCTGACGCTCAATCTGTGGTTCAGGTCGGGGCATTCCCAGTAAGATACAGACAGCTATTCACAAACCTGAGGGCTTCCCTTTTCTTCCAGGGCCTCTCTGGCAGTGTCCCAAGAGTTCACTGGCTTTTCACTCTGAACAGCAAGGAACAGTGCTGCCAAGACAAAGTTCCTGGTTCACCTTCCTCTGGAGAACCAGATGAGCAGAATCTCCTGAACTCATGTTTTTCCTTTGAGTTAGGATGCTTTTATTTTCATTCTCTTAACCTTAAGTAGCAAACAGGCTGCCTTTTTGCTAAAAAAGAAACACCTAAGTAGGAGCTTTCTTAGAGAACAGGAATATTTTTCATCAAATAGGAAAAATTTTCCTAAACTTACTCTTTCCTTTGCAACTTTGATTTGTTAGTATCTCAAAATAGCTTCTATTTTCATTGAGTTTCTGTGAAAATTCACCTCCCCACCCCCCTGCAAAGAAAAAAAGAGGGTGAAGAATTATTGAGCAGGACCTGGTGAATGAGGATGAAGAATAGGAAATAATAAAGAGGCTTCACAGGCTGTCTGGACAGGTCCTGGTCTGGGGTGCCGCCTGTTCCTCAAGGGAAGCTCTTTTAACCCTCTGGGTCTCAGTCTCCCCATTAGTGAGATGAGGAGGCTGCCCTCCTAGATCCCCAATTCCATACGGAGTGTAAGGCTTGGGAAAGTTATTCTAGGACTAGGCAGAGGAGTAATTGTAGGACCTTCAATTTTGTCTTAATCATCTTCCAGGATTAAAAGTTAAGCAGGACAGAATGCGTGAGGGTATGTCTGACTACTCAGAGCTGGCTTTGCCAAGTACAAGGGTGTTAACCCTGGTCTTTGCCATCAGCTCATTATGCAACCCTGGGCAGGCCATGCTCTTGGACTGCTCCTTGCTTTGACTTTCTGCAGATGTTTGTGGTAATTCTAAACTCACTGAAGTGCTCCAAGGCTTAATTCAGGGCCATTAAGTCCTTGTAATTATGAGGAAGGAGGAGGCAGTATGGAATTAAGTAGCTTACATATCATATGAAGCTTTGTATGTTGTAAATATTCCATTTAAAAAAGGGACAAAAGGTAGAATTCAGGTTCTTCAGTTCAGTAGCTCAGTTGTGTCCGACTCTGCATCCCATGGACTGCAGGACACCAGGCTTCCCTGTCCATCACTGACTCCCAGAGCTTGCTCAAACTCGTGTCCGTCGAGTCGGTGATGCCATCCAACCATCTCATCTTCTGTTGTCCCTTTCTCCTCCTACCTTCAATCTTTCTTCAGTTAGGTTCTTAAACCTGATTTATAAAATAATTGTTTTCTCATACTGCTTTTCACAATTAATGAAAAAACAGAGAAGAACCTATACTTTGGGATGTACATCATTCCCATCTGTCCTTGCTATCTGCTGCTGCTGCGTCGCTTCAGTCGTGTCCGACTCTATGTGACCCCACAGACGGCAGCCCACCAGGCTCCCCCGTCCCTGGGATTCTCCAGGCAAGAACACTGGAGTGGGTTGCCATTGCCTTCTCCAATGCATGAAAATGAAAAGTGAAAGTGAAGTCGCTCAGTCGTGTCCGACTCTTCGTGACCCCATGGACTGCAGCCCACCAGGCTCCTCCATCCATGGGATTCTCCAGGCAAGAGTACTGGAGTGGGGTGCCATTGCCTTGCTATCTAATACACTTTTAATTTGGAGTTTGTCATACTGTTTGTGTCTTTTATGTGTTGTCTGAATTTTGCCAGAAATGATCTGTGTTTGATAAATGAAAGGCAGTCTAAACCCTACTTTCTGGAACACGAGGAGAGTTTGGTTACAGCACTAAATGGTTCAGAGACGGCAGCTGCGTTTCAGATACGTGAGTGTCCTCAGGAGGGACTTCTAGACCCACTGCTTGCTTAGAAAGTCAGTCAGAAGCAGCATGCTGGTCCACAGTCGTGTCGGGAGTGCACACTGGCACAGTCACTACAGAGAGCAGCGTGGCGGTTCTGGTTCTAGGCTCGTGCCTTAGAGCAGCGGTGCTCACACGCGGCCCCTGGAGCAGCATCAGCGTCACCTGGGAGCCTGGCAGGAAGGTGCCCCGGCCTGCCGGGTCAGAGTCTCGGGGCATGGGCCTAATCCTGGGTGTTGGAACAGGCCCTGCGGGAGACTCTGATCTCATAAAGGTGAGAAGCCCTGGCTCAGAGAGGCGCGTGCGCTGTGCCCCAGGAGACACACAGGGAAGCTCCCGTCAGCTGCGGGTCAGCCGCAGGCTCTCACTGAGTCTTCCCAGCAAGCTCGTAAGCCTGGCTCAGGTATTAACCCCATCACAGAGGTACTGAGAGACAGAGAGAGGGCGTGAGCACATGCTGGTGACTGCGGTGCAGTCTTCACAACCAGTCAGACACGCCGGAGCGGTCTGTATCTCGACGGGAGGGGAACACAGACAGCAGTTTGTTCTAGCTAGTTTTCTCTCCTTCTTCCTTAGTCAGGTTCAAATCAGTTCAAAATAGAGCATGGCCTGCTCAGGTTAGATAAGAACAGGGATAAGTTCTGAATAAAGGAGTAAAATCTTTGTCCACCATAAAATTAAGTGAAGAACAAAGAGATTAAAAAATAAAATTCTCAATTTCTCAAAGGTCATTTATTCCATTTTGTACTAACTTTTTCAAAACTCGTGTGGTTTCCTCATTTAGAAAAATATTTATTTTGTTTGCTTTCCTATGGCATGAGTTCTCTGATTTGGGCTTAAAACAGGAACTCCAGAATTGGATTAGTAACTATTTCATGTCAGTGGGCCTAACACTGCAGTGTCTTCAGGGCTGAGGGTTTTGGACAGCTCCAGTGCGTGTGGAAACACCCAGGTTGGGCAGAGCCCCACTTCAGGACGTCTTCTTCTGAATGTCCTGCTTTTCCAGGTGAAGATCGTGGCGATGAATGAGGATATGGCCCTCCGCTCTGCCCTGGATCAAAACCTGAAGAGCGCTGTGACCGCAGCTTTCCTCATGCTCCCCGAAAGCTTTTCTGAAGAAGACCTGTTTACAGAGATCGCCGGCCTCTCCTACTCAGGTTAGTAGGTTTCATGCTGCACTTCCTGCCGGAAAGAGATTTGCTGTTGGAAGATCGAGCAGGCCCGACCCCCCCGCCCCTCGCTGGCAGCAGAGGTTCTGCTCCCAGCACCTCTGTGAAGGTCTCGGCAGGAGCCGTGCCATCCGCCTCCTTGCCCCCAGGCTCTCTTCCTTTTCACGTCTCTACATAGGCTAACCCTGCTGTTATTGTTCATTTTTATTTTGGAACACTTTCAGAGTACAGGTAAGTTTCAGTAATCATCCAGAAAGCTATGCCCTTTCCCCAGAAACGACTCACAACACTTGTTTTATCATTCTGTCTGTATCAGTGATGTTCAGAAGTTGACAGCAGAACCCCCTGGAGGGCCTGTCAGAACAGACAAGACAGCCGATTTGGGGGGTCTGGGGCGGGGTCCCCAAAGTCTGTATTTCTCTCCTGTTCCTGGTGATGAGGATGCTCCTCCAGGGACCCCTTTTGAGAACCACTGCTCCCTCTCTGCTCGTAATACACCACATGATGCATGTTCTTCTGAACTGTTGGGGAGTCGGGCACGCGTGTCACATCCACTTTAGGCCCATTACCTCAGTGTGTGTTTCCTAAGAACAGGGCATCCTCTCGCAGAACCACAGTGCAGGCACCAAGTAGCAACGATGCATCACTTCTATCAAACTGATAAATTTCATTTCTAATGTTGTCAGTTGTCCCCATAATGTCCTTTCTAACATTTTACCCTCAAGTACATGATCCTGTCAGGGATCGCATGATGTATTTAGATGCCATCTCTTTTATCTTTTAATTTGTAATGTTTCCTCAGCCTTTCTCTGTCTCATATGACACTCACATATTTGCAGTCCGCAGACCAGTGATGTTGGTGCCCTGATAAGCAGTGTTTTCTCCCGTCTAAGCAAACTGGGGAGACATTTGAAGGTCAGACCAGTATCCTATTTCTTACCAAACTTTCCCTCCAAGGGTGAATTTCCACTGTTGATTCTTGCTGGAAACAGTCTTTACTATGATGGGTGCAAAGTGGTGACTTGGCCACTCGACCTTTCCTCATATTAAGGAAACCTTTTTCCCTTGTTCTCCATTCATCTATTTATTTATCTAAATATTAACTTCCTTTCCCCTTAAGCCAGCTGTGCTCCTCAAAGTTATCAGGGGGAGGGGGAGGCTGAGAGGGCAGAGCCTGGCCCCTCACTGTAGCCTTGGCTCCACGAGCCCCCCCAGCGATCTGTTTAATGTGTTAAGAATTTGTGTATAACTCCATTTTCAGAAAAGTAGTCTGTCTTTTAAACCGTAGTTTGAAAACCACTATCTTAAATATCCCTCTTTCCGAACTTTTAAGTATGAGTCAGAGAACTCTATGCTCAAGTACTGCAGAGGCAGCTGACTCATTCTCTGAATCCCCGTACAGATAAGATTTCATGGAGACGCCGTGCTCACAGAGACGTGAAAGGTCTCGCTTTTCAGTCTTGTTCCCAAAATGTGTGTGTTGTGACCACAGCTGTCATGCAGCACGGGTGAGAAGGCAGGTGAAATAGCCTTGGTCTTGGTTGCTTCCAGCATCTCACGGCAGCCTCCCTGCCAGCATGGTGGGACTGCGTCCAGGAAGAACGTGTGGGGAGGGGGCCTCTGTCTGGGTGCGTCCCCCGACCCCGCTCCCCTGTGAGGAAAGGTGGACCCGAACCTTCGGTCGACTGTGGGAGAAGATGCAGAGCCGTCCTCTGCTCTGACCACGTCGTCAGTATCAGCTTAGTGTTAGGTGGACTCCAGGTTGCTGCTGTTGTTCAGTCGCTCGGTCGTGTCTGACTCTTTGTGACCCCATGGACTGCAGCACGCCAGGCTCCTCTGTCCTTCACCATCTCCCAGAGTTTGCTCAAACTCATGTCCATCGAGTCGGTGATACCATCCAACCATCTCATCCTCTGACTTCTCCTTCTCCTCCCGCCTTCAATCTTTCCCAGCATCAGGGTCTTTTCCAGTGAGTCGACTCTTCTCATCAAGTGGCCAAAGTATTGGAGTTTGAGCTTTAGTATTAGTCCTTCCAATGAATATTCAGGACTGATTTCCTTTAGGATTGACTGGTTTGATCTCATTGTAGTCCCAGGGACTCTCAAGAGTCTTCTCCAACACCACAGTTCAAAAGCATCAATTCTTAAGTGCTCAGCTTTCTTTATGATCCAGCTCTCACATCCACACAACTATTGGAAAAACCATAGCTGTGACTATACAGACCTTCGTTCACAAAATGATGTCTCTGTTTTTTAATACGCTGTTGAGGTTCATCATAGCTTTCCTTCCAAGGAGCAAGGCTCTTTTAATTGCATGACTCTAGGATTTCTCTATAAATTCCAAACATTGACTGAAGACATTTATTTGCAGACTTTATGTAAGCATTCAAGCTGCTTTCAATCTTGAGCTGACTTTTGTTCCGCCTCCTGAAAGGACCATGTCATACGCTCCTGGTTTCTCCTGTTGTTCAGTAAACACTCGCTGATTCATAGCAGAATCATCCTCTGTTCCGCTTCTTCTAGAATATTCATTAAGAGCTGCTGTATAGTGATGCTGTTCCATATCAGTGGGTCAGTAAGTGGGTAGGTGGGTAGAGGCGTAGGTAGGAGGATGAGCACTCACCCTTTACTCCACCGCGGGTCCTCGTGGTGCCGCCTCCGCTCAGCATGCGTGTGTGTCCTGTGTCTCCTGTGCCGCACAGTGCACTAGGCCGGATGCGTGCTCACAAGCAAGATGCGATGAGACTCCTCGTGGAGGTCATGTTCTTTTAGGGAGAGACTGACGGTAAAGAAGCAGTAGGCAGTTTCAGACAGCGGTGAGTGCCGTGAGGAGAAGAAGATACTGCAGGTTGAGGGTGAGGCTGTTTCTCAGTGGGTGGTTCAGGAAGGCCCTCCGAGGCAGGGGACGGTGTCTACGAGCCGGCCCGGGGCTGTTGGGGAAGAGCCGACCAACGAATGGGTTGTTCCCCAGAGCCAGGTCTCACACCCTGCTGCGTCTGACCCCAGACCCTCGGCCTGTTCACTCCCATTCCTCACCTCACTTGGTCCTGTTTTCTAGCCATTATATTTGTTATTGTTTAATCAGCCTTGGTCTGCAAGTTTGGCCAAGTAGCCCACATTACTCATTTCACAAAGGCTGGCTTCTTTTTCCTGCAACACGTAGGACATGATGCTTTACAGATTCTCCCCAGAGAGGGCTGATTCCTACTCTGTGATCTCTACCTTGTGGATAAGACCTTTTCCAAAAAGCGTTCTCTAAGTCAGTTGTTTAGATTGGGAATATATTTCCCATTGAAACATCATAATATATGATGGTTGTTGGTACGCCAGGACACAGTGTAATTAATGGAAGGCAATGGCACCCCACTCCAGTACTCTTGCCTGGAAAATCCCATGGATGGAGGAGCCTGGTAGGCTGCAGTCCATGGGGTCGCGAAGAGTCGGACATGACTGAGCGACTTGACTTTTACTTTTCACTTTCACGCATTGGAGAAGGAAATGGCAGCCCACTCTAGTTTCTTGCCTGGAGAATCCCAGGGACAGGGTAGCCTGGTTGGCTGCCATCTATGGGGTCGCACAGAGTCGGACACGACTGAAGCGACTTAACAGCAGCAGCAGCAGCCTGTGATATGTTGGAACTGACTGGGATGGTACGGTTGGGGAAGGATCTAGGCCCTGCAGGCAGGCGTCTTCTGTAGATGTGAGACTTGCCCCAGGTGATGTGTTGAAAGACCAGCTTTTTACCTGCCTTTTGTAGGCTTCTGAGAACCCAGTATCCTTGAATTGATCAGATTCTAATCCCTTCTGGAAACCACCCAAACCTCCCAAGCCCTTGGAATATTCCAGATTTCAAATTACTCACCAACCTCATTTTTACTTACTACTTGGACATCTATTTTACGCCTGTTTTCAGTTGAGAGAGTTGATATATTGTCCCTAACCTGCGAAGTTCCGTTTCTCCCTGGTGGAGTCTGGGGGACATGGAGAAAACAGTTGTGTCCGTGTCATTGGACAAGTTCCTGCCAGTAATTGCTGGTGGAGGCAAGATCTGTCAGTATTACTAGCAGTAATAATAATAATAATCCCTGTATTCTGTGTAGTATTTGAGGATCACTTTAACTGCCCCAGGGTCAGTATTTATGGCATTATTGTTACAAGTGATGGTGAGAAAGGAGTGGGTGGAAGATGGGAGCCTGCAGAATTGGGGAGGAGAAAGCCCTCTAATCCTTCAGTTATTCTTAGAAGTCGATATTTAAGTAAACAGAAAAGGAAACCGAATGAACTTTTAAAGGGCCACCCTCACATTCTTGTGAAAGTACAAACTAATGACTAGTTTCAGGTAACGATCCCTGGTTTAACATTTATCAAGTGAATCAGCGTCCCATACCTTATAAAGAATTAAGGATGCAATGTCTGCTCTAAGGAGCTTCACATTAATCAACATGTGTGGTCACAGTGAGTCAGTGGCAGACTTCCAAACAGCCCAGGTGGAAAAGGCAGGGGTGTGTAAGTGCATGTCCCATTCAGGGAGGGAGGAGCAGATGGATGTGACGGAGGTCCACGCTGGTGGCAGGAGAAAGTCACATTCTTTGTCATATGTCAGGAATGACTCTTGGTACTTTTGATCTAATAACTCATTTCATTCTCACACACAACCCTTTGATAGGGTGCTGTATTATCGCACCATTTAACAGATGAGAAAACCAAGGCCCAGGTCTGTCTCAGGTCAGTTATCTCGTAGATTAGTAGGTGGTAGTGCTGGAATCTCAGTCCACACTCTTTAACTTTTTGTTTTGTGTTGGTATATAGCTGATTAACGTGCTGCAATAGTTTCAGGTGAACAGCAGAGCAACTCAGCCATATCCACGTATCCACCCTCCCCCAAGCTCCCCACCCATCCAGCCTGTCCCATACCATTGACAGAGTTCCATGTCAGCCCTCATTCTTAACCACTGAAATTCACTGCCTCTCTGGTGTTTTGGAGAAGTGGTTAGACCCGGGTTGGGCAGGGTGTTGAAGACAAAGTGAGCAGATGGGAATTTGATAACTAAGAGCCACAGAAGTTTTCCGGCATTGCACGTTGGTCCAGGATTTGTGGTTGTGGAAAGATAATTTTGCCAGCAGTGTGCCGGAGGGAGAAAGACTGAGAATGAGAACGTTTTTTTTCCCTCAGCACATAATCATGAGAGTTTCCTCTGCTGGACGCCCTTCTAAGCTCTAGGGATAAGGCAGGCACGGCCCGGCCTCGTGGCGCTTTCTCTGCAGTTGAAAAGCCCAACGGCAGACACGTGGCAGCACAGAACAGGGGAGGGGGCGGGCGTCACTTTGGTGCAACCAGAGCCGGCCTCTCCCGAGGGGGGCCTGAGCACCGGCGTCTGAGCACCCATGAGGAGAGCCCCGGGAGAGCTGGCCAGGCAGCGAGGGGCCTGCAGGGAGGACGGTTGGGACCCGGCCGGTGCTGGGTCACCTCCAGAAACCTCCCCGCCCCGTGGCGCATAGCAGGCCCCTCCGTGTGTGTGTGGGTGTATGGACAGAGCGCAGCCAGTCTGGACGGCGAGGAGCGCTCAGGCAGGGCCTCAGGACCGCAACAGCCTCACGTGGAAACAGCTGCTCAGCTGGGTGTTCCGTTTAGTCGCTGAGTCGTGTCCAGCTCTTCTGTGATCCCGTGGACTGTAGCCCACCAGGCTCCTCTGTCCATGGGATTTCCCAGGCAAGAATACTGAAGTAGGTTCCATTTCCTTCTCAGGGGATCTTTCCGACCCAGGGATCGAACCCACATCGCCTGCATTGGCAGGTGGATTCTTTACCACTGAGCCACCTGGGAATCCCATTCTGTTTAGTACTTTGCTTTTTTAAATCATTATATTACTTCATGGAAGGCAGCATTAGCAAAGAGTTTATAAGCTGGGGATCTGATCTGCAGTCAGACTTCTGGGTTCACCTCTTAGGTTTAACCTTAATTAACTTTCTGTCTTTGGGCAAGTTTCTTATCTTCTTGTGACTCAGTTTCTTTCTCTCTAAAGAAGATTTTTATATGGATGAAATTAAATCATACATGGATGATTAAATCGTATGTGCCTGGCACATCATAAATGCTCAGTAAATGTTATCTGCATTATTCTAGATCCATGTTTGCTTGTATTAACATGGGGCTTCCCTGGTGGCTCAGACGGTAAAGAATCTACCTGCAGTGTGGGAGACCCGAGTTCCATCCCTGGGTTGGGAAGATCCCCTGGAGGAGGAAATGGCAATCTACTTCAGTATTCTTGCCTGGAGAATTCCATGGACAGGGGAGCTTGTCAGGCTACAGTCCTTGGGGTCACAAAGGGTCAGATACAACCGAGCGACTAACACACACACAACACAGCCGCTTGCTGTAGACAGAAAGGCAAGGCTGCAGTCAGACCTGAGTTTGAACACTAGCCACGTGGAGGAGCTGGAACCTTTCCGAGCCCATTTTCTCCTTTGTAAAGGGGAAATAACTATTTCATAAGGAGATTTTCCATGAGACAATATGTATGAAACCCTAGCATCACAGCTCACTGATGGTCGGCGCTCAGAAAATGACTCCTGTCATTATTCATCACTGTTACTGTGTATCATTGCTGGCTGCAGAGATTTTCCCCAGGCTGAGACACCCTGACCCGCCCAGTGCTTCAGTGACTGGTGGACACTCAGGCTGCCTTCATCTACCATTGTTTTACTAATGACTTGACTATGGTTCACTTCTGCCAAACCTGTTTGGTAGGAAGCGAGCAAAGGGGCACACTAGCTTCCTTGGACACGTTCACCAAACTGGGATTATGTCGTCTGATATACTAACCACTAAACTGGTACATGTTGGCAAATGATGCTTGTCAGAGTTAGCAGAGGACTTAAGTCAGGTAGAGTCACTTGGCCCTTCACAGTCCTTAAGGAACGAAAAACCCCTTCAACCGCTGACATGTGTGAGAGAGAGAATGGGTTTTTTTTTTTTTTTCGGTGCCAAACTGTCTGAACGCAGGCTCAGCTACTTCTAGGAACAAGACAAAGCAGTGAGGAAGTGCCAGCTGAGTGGTTCTTAGAGAAAAAAAAATTAGGAATGAGTGCCAGCCCTCTACAGTGCGAGTGAACATCCCCATTTCTGGATCCTGGTGAAAGCCAGTAGAGAGAGTTTCCCTCTGGGGCGAGAGCTTCTGCGATTTCTTCCATGACAGTCACATCTCTGCCCTCGCCAGCAGTGTCCCTGGGTGATGTGGATGTTGGGAGTGACTCTCGCGGTCATTTGGAAACAGATTTCCGCAGGTTTGGCAAGCCTGAGCGCTTGCTGAAGCCTCGCTCGGAACACTTCTTTACTCGGTCACTAGCTGGTTTCTGATCAGGCATGCCGCGCTCCTGAAAGGGTTTCAGTCACCAACCGTGTCTAATGTCTCTGGGTTACTTACTGTGTGTCTGGTAGTGTTCTAAGTGCTTTACATGTATTAACTCATTTAATCCTGGAAACTCATGAACCCGCTGTACTGCTGCTCCGTATTGTACTGTGTCTGAAGATCCCGAAGCCAGAGCAGGAGGGAGCTCGTGCTGGGCCCTGCAGCTTCTCGTCTAGCGTGCAGATGAACACAGGCGCTCTGGCCCAGGACCCTTGCTCCTCCCCTTCCCTGTCCTGCAGAGCGCCTGTGTGGCACGTGCCCTTCCTGGCTCACACGGGGGACTATGGTAGGGACTGTAGGGCCCCTTGGGGCTCCTCCCTGTTCCTGGCCATCTTCCTCTGCTTGTGTTTCCTTCTTTGCACTTTCCACCTTCTGAGGTACTGTTTATTTGTTGGGTTTCTTGTCTCTGGTCTTTGTTCCACCGAAAGGATGCTGAAGGCATATGTATTTTCTTGCGTTGTTCACGCTCCTTCAGTGACTATAGTGGCCCCTGACAGATACTAGGTGCTCAGTAAATACTTAGGGGATGGGTGGGTGGACGGATGGTTGTGGTACTGGTTCCTTCCTGAATCAGTATCGTAAACCTGATGCTTCCTACACCTATTTGTGTTCTCTAAAGTGTGCAAGAGAAAAATTTATGTATGATTCAAATGGATAGCACCAATGCATCAACTATTTGTTCTTACCTCATTCTCTTCCATGTGTGAGTCAGTGCACTGATGATGTAGTTTCTGCAGCCATGGAGATATTTTTGAGGATGTATTTTGAATGGTGTGTTAGGCTGCCACCTAGAAATACTGTCTTAGTCACCTTTGTTGAGATAATAATTATTTTTTCCACATGCAAAAGAATGAAGTTGGACCCCTAACACACCCTACACAAAATTAACTCAAAATAGATCATGGATGGGTCTTCCCAGGAGTCGTTCAGTTCAGTCACTCAGTCGTGTCTGACTCTTTGCGACCCCATGAATCACAACACGCCAGGCCTCCCTGTCCATCACCAACTCCCGGAGTTCACTCAGACTCACATCCATCGAGTCAGTGATGCCATCCAGCCATCTCATCCTCTGTTGTCCCCTTCTCCTCTTGCCCCCAATCCCTCCCAACATCAGAGTGTTTTCCAATGAGTCAACTCTTCGCATGAGGTGGTCAAAGTACTGGAGTTTCAGCTTCAGCATCATTCCTTCCAAAGAACACCCAGGGCTGATCTCCTTCAGAATGGACTGGTTGGATCTCCTTGCAGTCCAAGGGACTCTCAGGAGTCTTCTCCAACACCACAGTTCAAAAGCATCAATTCTTCGGCGCTTAGCCTTCTTCACAGTCCCAACTCTCACATCCATACATGACCACAGGAAAAACCATAGCCTTGACTAGACGGACATTTGTTGGCAAAGTAATGTCTCTGCTTTTGAATATGCTATCTAGGTTGGTCATAACTTTTCTTCCAAGGAGTAAGCGTCTTTTAATTTCATGAGTGCAGTCACCATCTGTAGTGATTTTGGAGCCCAGAAAAATAAAGTCTGACACTATTTCCACTGTTTCCCCATCTATTTCCCATGAAGTGATGGGACCAGATGCCATGATCTTCGTTTTCTGAATGTTGAGCTTTAAGCCAACCTTTTCACTCTCCACTTTCACTTTCATCAAGAGGCTTTTGAGTTCCTCTTCACTTTCTGCCATAAGGGTGGTGTCATCTGCATATCTGAGGTTATTGATATTTCTCCCAGCAATCTTGATTCCAACTTGTGTTTCTTCCAGTCCAGCGTTTCTCATGATGTACTCTGCATATAAGTTAAATAAACAGGGTGACAGTATACAGCCTTGACGAACTCCTTTTCCTATTTGGAACCAGTCTGTTGTTCCATGCCCAGTTCTAACTGTTGCTTCCTGACCTGCACACAAATTTCTCAAGAGGCAGATCAGGTGGTCTGGGATTCCCATCTCTTTCAGAATTTTCCACAGTTTATTGTGATCCACACAGTCAGAGGCTTTGGCATAGTCAATAAAGCAGAAATAGATGCTTTTCTGGAAGCAGTGGATGTTGGCAATTTGATCTCTGGTTCCTCTGTCTTTTCTAAAACCAGCTTGAACATCAGGAAGTTCACGGTTCACATATTGCTGGAGCCTGGCTTGGAGAATTATGAGCATTACTTTACTAGTGTGTACAAATAGCAAATAAGCACATGAAAAGGTGCTCAGCATCATTCTTCATTTCTTTGCAACCCTATGGACTCTTCCGTCAATGGAATTCTCCAGGCCAGAATACTGGAGTGGGTAGCCTTTCTCTTCTCCAGGGGATCGTCACAACCCAGGGATTGAATGAACTCAGGTCTCCTGCATTGCAGGCGGATTCTTTACCAGCTGAGCCACAAGGGAAGCCCAAGAATACTAGAGTGGGTAGCCCGTCCCTTCTCCAGTGGATCTTCCCAACCCAGGAATCTAACTAGGGTCTCCTGCATTGCAGGCAGATTCTTTACCAACTGAGCTACCAGGGAAGCCCACTTTACATACAAATAGCAGATAAGCACATGAAAAGGTGCTCAGCAGCATTCATCATTAGGCCCCAGTTCACACCCAAAGCCTATCAAAATACAAATGAGAACAGGTGTTGATGAGGCTGTGAAGAAATTGACCTGCATACATTGCTGAAGGATGTAAATAACATAGCCACTTTGGAAAAAACAGTTTGGCAGTTCCTCAAAATATTAAAACAACTATGTGACCTAGCGATTCTACTCCTGGGTATCTACCCAAGAGAAATGAAAATATATATCCACACAAAAACTCTTATGCAAATGTTCAGGGCAGGGTTATTCATAAAAAAAAAAAAAAAGACCCCAAATGCCTATCAACTGAGAGATGGATATATAAAATGTGGCACATCCACCCAGTGGAATATTACTTAGCCATAAACAGGAATAAGTACTGATAGGTGCTCCAACATGATGAACTTTGAAAACTTCATGCTAATCAAGAGACCCTGTATTGTGCAGTTCTACTCATATAAAGTGTTCAGAATAGGAAAATCTATATATAGAGAAAGTGGATTAGTCTCTGTGTGGGGCTGAGGGTGGAAGCAGGGAAGGAAAGTGACTGCTGGTGGTACAGGGTTTCTTTTAAGGAGGTTGAAATGGTCTAAAGTTAGATGGTTGCATAACTCTGTAAATAAACTAAAAAAAAAACCCCATAGAACTATGCACTCTATATAAGAATTATATGGTATGTGAATTATATCTCAAAAAAAGAAAAACCTGTTTAAAATGAATATTATGTTGCACATATCAACTTCCAGTTTGAGCTCCTGTTCCTGACCACTTCCACATCAGGAGTCCTGGGCACTAACCTGCTCCAAAATGCTGTTTTCATGTCACTTGCTGCTTGAGGCAGAGTCTCTATCTTTGTATGCCCTGAGTCCAACACAGCTCACAGCACTTAGAAGCCACTCAGATATTTATTGAACTGAGATGACAGGAGTATGACAGTTTGTCTAAGAGGGAAAGTTAGCCTGCCAGTGTCGTAGAAACCCAGGATTTCCTGCACCCTCTGCCCTGCCCCTCCCATATACACATCATGACAGCAGTAATGTCTGCTCACTATGGACAGAGCATCCTCTGATACCTTAATCACTGAAACCTAAAGGCAGTCTTATGAGGTTAGTGTGACTGTTGCAGAGACGGAAGCTGATTGAGAAAGGTTAAGTAACTCAGCCCCAGCCTCCCAGTGATACGGCCAGACCTGAGAGCCGGGCCTTTCCGCTCACACCCTTACGTTCCTCATAAGGTCCCTGACTGCTGGGGACGAGCTGGAATCATAGAGCAGGCCAGCTCCAAATGGACTACAAGCCTCTGAATTTGTCTTACTACAGGTCAAGGAGAGATTACCCTTTTGTCTAGCCATTGCATTAGGTTGTTCTCTGGCTTGGGCAGTTAAGAGTTAAACTCCCATAAAATACAAGTCAGCAGTCAGTTTTTCCTCAATCTCTGTATTTTGTTGTGAGTGTATCTGTGGAGGTAAGAAAAATTGATTCTTAGGATCAGATGCTGGTTCATGCTGTGTCCACAATTTTATTCATTTTGTTCTGAAGCAGCGGGTGATAAGCCCATTTGCTTGCTGTTCCCCGTGGCTGAGCCAGTTTTGCTGTACAGCAGTTGGAGAAATCCAATTCAGCAGACATTTATGGATCTGCCTTCATGTGCCAGGCAGCGGGTGAGGAGCCAGGGTCACAGGGACGAATACACTTTGGTGTCTGTTCGCAGAAAGTCCTTAATGTTTCCCAGCTCCTTTCATCGTGGCCAGCAGTTGTTTGGGGAGGGTTTGGATCGTCTGCCTTTAAATTTTGGTAAAATATAGTCCCTCTCTCAGAAAGTTACTGTCTAAAATGTAAAAGCTTTTGTTTGTTAAATGTACAGGAGGTGAGGAGGTGGCATAAATATTTAGAACTCGACAGTGGTGCACTGATCCTTTAATTCTGAGCCAGCTGTGTGAGACTCAGAGTTTGATGACATTTCATGCCTTCAGGGAGAAGTAGAAAACATTTATAGGCTGAATGAAAGCATGAGGGTATATACACAATTCAAAGTCAACCCAGCCGCCTCTGCATTCACATTTTCTGGGACAGCATGTCTGTGCATCCGTGAACTTACTTCAGAACGCTAGAGGTAGTGAGCCAGCATTACAGAAGTGAGGGAAAGGGGGAAATTACGGGGGAGAATTACAGATTGAAGTGAAGTTAGCACCTGAAATGTCACTGCCCTGATCCTGAGAGGTGGCCAGGCCTTGGGCAGGTTGTCGCTCCTTGTCCTCGTCCGTGAGACTGAGAATAATCAGCACCTTCCTTGTCAGGCTTGGCAGCCTTAAATGAGACAGCAGATGCAGAGCACATGCCATTAAAGAGCCCACAGTTAAATGTGTCTCTTATTAGAGTAAACATAACCATTTAAAAATAGTCTTTTGTCTTATTTTTTTACAAAGTTGTTTCCTTTTGGTACTTTTGTGTCCTGGCTTCTCAGCTGCACATTATTCTGTGGTCATTTTCCATCTCTGTGCGTGGTTCTGATAACTCTTAGTGGGTGAGCCCTGGTCCACGGTTGGTGTGGGTGCGCCCCAGTCCCTGGTCAGTGTGGGTGGTCCGTGGTCAGTGTGGGCGATCTGTGGTCAGTGTGGGCGCGCCCCGGTTCGTTGTCAGTGTGGGTGTGCCCCAATCCATGGTCGGTGTGGTGCACCCTGATCTGTGGTCAGCGTGGGTGCACCCCGATCTGTGGTCGGTGTGGGTGGTCTGTGGTCAGTGTGGGTCGTTTGCGGTCGGTGTGGGTGCGGCCTGGTCCATGGTCGGTGTGGGTGGTTCGTGGTCGGTGTGGGTGGTTCGTGGTCGGTGTGGGTGCGCCCCAATCCGTGGTCAGTGTAGGTGCACTCCGATCTGTGGTCGGTGTGGGTGGTCCGTGGTCGGTGTGGGTGGTCCATGGTCAGTGCTTGGTGTGGATGCACTGTTCCCCTGTTGAGGGACATTTGGTTGCTGCCAGGATTTCAGTGTTGTAAATCGCATATTAAAAAGCAGAGACATTACTTTGCCAACAAATGTCCGTCTAATCAAGGCCATGGTTTTTCCAGTGGTAATGTATGGATGTGAGAGTTGGACTGTGAAGAAAGCTGAGCACCAAGGAATTGATGCTTTTGAACTGTGGTGTTGGAGAGGACTCCTGAGAGTCCCTTGGACTGCAAGGAGATCCAACCAGTCCATCCTAAAGGAGATCAGTCCTGGATGTTCATTGGAAGGACGGATGCTGAAGCTGAAACTCCAATGCTTTGGCTACCTCATGCGAAGAGTTGACTCATTGGAAAAGACCCTGATGCTGGGAGGGATTGGGGGCAGGCGGAGAAGGGGATAACAGAGGATGAGATGGCTGGATGGCATCACTGACTCGATGGATGTGAGTATGAGTGAACTCTGGGAGTTGGTGATGGACAGGGAGGCCTGACATACTGTGATTGATGGGGTTGCAAGGAGTTGGACATGACTGAGCAACTGAACTGAACTGAAATTGTGCTTCAGTGAAGAGTTGTGTGTTTGGAGGGTGTTCAATGATTTCCTGGGAGACCTCAGGCCGGTTCCCTGGTCCCCGTGTCCCTGTTCCCTTCCTGCCACGTGGGGAGGCAGCAGTGCCCACTGAGGGGCGGCCGTGTGGGCAGATGAGGTGGGATGATGATGCAGATCCTCAGCGAGCTTCACCTCCTGGCCTCTGTTTGGGTTTGGGGCTTGGGGCTCACTCTCCAGAGATGAGGCTTTGTCAGTCACCACTTCCAGAAGGACTGTAGCCATGTACGAGTCAAGAGCATTGCGTGAGAGAACCAGTTTCTCTACCCTCTCACTAGCAGTCGTCCTCACGTGTAATTGTGTAAACAAAAAACACTGTCGTCTGTGTTTGAGCGGCTCGTTAGGGCAGTGAGAGGACAGGACTCACTCAAGCTCACTGCCCTAACCAGTCCCCACCTCATTTCACAGAGGTCAGGTTCCAGAGGCTGTCCATGAATCTTTTCCAAAGTTTGTAGCCCCACACGGTCCTTTGAAGCTTAAAAATCCAGTGTATTTTATTCCTCACTGAGGTACATACTTACTGTTGGGTATCTGATAATTTTTCGAACAATTATGGCCTCATGTCAGAGCTGCCCTGTGGGCCCAGCAGCATGCCCCTTCGCTCACCAGGACTCCCTGCCCCAGGGGAGCCCCCTGTATGGGCAACATGGACACTTCTGTTGGGGCTGGCTGCGCTGGCTTCTGGGCATGTGCACAGGCGGGGCTGGCTTCTGGGCATGCGCATAGGCGAGGCTGCACCCTGGTCCAGGAGCTGCCTGTGGCTGCTGGCGTGCTGGTGGTCCGGACTTGTCCACGGGATTGGCTGTAGGGCCTGCGGTGGTTCCGGCCTGCTGGATAGCAGGCTGGTGCTGACGGGCTGGACGGAGGATGCCAAGATGGCCCTGACCAGCAGTGGAATAGTCATGGGCGGAATGAGCTCCTCAGGAGGGTGGCCATCAGCACCTCTGTCCCCAGGAGGAGGCCTCGTTGCCTCTTCTCTAGATTAGCAGTTCACCACTTGCAACTTTTTAAAGTTATATCTGCTTTAAAGTTCATCCTAAATGTAATGTGTGTCCTTGTCAAATGTAATAAGGTTATTTATATTCACAGAGTACCTCAAAAGCCCTCATACAAATGCAGCAGGCAGGGCCAAGCTGAGTGAACAGCACCAAGGACAAGATACACACAACCCCTGTCTCTGATTGGTCACAGGCAGAGTTTTGTTAACAAGATGAAAGTTTATAAATAGAGAAGCTTCTGCATTGGAAAAACAAGTGCATATTAACTGTCAGGGTGACTTCCTTCTGTACTTCGGTATATTTTAACTGGCTAAAGGGCTTTGTTGTTTGAGACGCTCTATTTTCCCCCAAACAAGTGCCTGCATTCCTGGGCTACTGTGTTCGTGTCTTGAAGGTGAACAAGCCAGGGTTTCGAGTGAGAGATCCTGCCAGGCTGACCTGGTGCAGTGTCAGCTGGGGGGCTTTGGTTCACGGGTCATTTGGGGGCCTGCAGTCCACAGGGCAGACTCTGAAGTCGCAGTGCGAAACTGGTTTTGTGCTTGTTTTAACCAGGTGACTTTCGGATGGTGGTTGGAGAGGATAAGGCAAAAGTGTTGAATATCGTGAAGCCCAACATGGCCCACTTCCGGGAGCTGTATGGCAGCATTCTGCAGGAGAGCCCCCAGGTGGTGTATAAGGCCCAGCAGGGCAGCCTGGAGGTGAGCGGTCGGTGGGACATCACGGGTCCGTCCTGAGGCAGGAGCCCGTTTAAGGGGAAAGTCGAGTGCGCAGTATGACCAGTATAGTAACTATTCATAGAAAGTGCGTTTTGCGTGTAAACCTGTTCGCTGTGTGTTTGAAATAAGGCTAAAAGGTCACATAAGAAACTAGTGACAGACAGGAGGCGGCCGGAGAAGGGACGGGGGCTGACATGGGCCGGGTGGGGGCCGGTCTTCACCGCGTGCACCTTTTTTGCCATTTGAACTTCTTGCTATGTATATTAATTATTAATCAGAAACAAATAGAAGCAAACTCTGAAATTACCTTCTCTTTGCTTCCAAACCCATCTGCCTCCCAGAGGTAGTCTTATTCACAGGTTGGTGTGTTTGCTTCCAGATCTCATTGCATGCACTTCTGTGTGTATTTGTACATGTATAGACATGTAGGAAGTGGCTTGGTCTTTTTCATTTGTTTTTTTTTTAACATAAATGTATTCATACATGTTATTCTGAAGCTTGTTTTTCCCCCACTTGTTATATGTATTGTGTCTTTGGACTTTTCTTTTGACATAGCAGACAAAACTTTCTTTCAAGGCACTTTTCAAAAAAATAATAAGTTTTTTGAAAATAAAGAAGAGCCCCTCCTTTGAGAAATGTAACTTGGATTTAAGATTTTTTTAACTATAAGATTTATGGTTTTTTATCTTTAAGATAACACCATTCTACTTTTTAAATGCTCTTTCTTTTCCAAATAATACAAGCAATTAATATCATGTTGAATAACAAATTAATGGTATTTCTAGCACTGAAAGGCAACTTTAAAAACTAAGAATTATTTTGAATGTAACATTGGAGAATACCATGAATGCCCAGACAACCCACCAGTTTAACAGATTTTGCCCTGTTTGCTTTAGATTGCGGTTTTTTGTTTTTAATTTTTACTTTTCTCCAAGTGATGCCTGCACACTTTAAAAACCAGGTGATACCCCAAGGTTTTGAACAAAAAACAGCAGTTCCCTGCTGCACAGCTTCCTGCTTGTCTGTGCTACTTCCCAGAGCAACTGGTCTCATCTCCTTCACTGATTCTTCTGGTGTTTACTTCCATATTTACAAGTAAAATGATTTGACTGTTATTTCTTGATTTTTAAAAAATATTTTTGTACTTTTTTTTGTTATCTTTTTATGGAACGTGAGGTTTTTTTTTACTCTCATGCACTGCATCCACACACACACTCTTTCATGCTCTATCTCTTTCTCTCCCTGTCTCTCCCCACCACCACTCACCTATGCTCCATATATAGTTATTACATGGGCTTCCCAGATGCTTCATCTGGGAAAATGAATCCGTCCACCTGCAATGCAGTAGACCTGAGTTCGAGCCCTGGATCAGGAAGATCCCCTGGAGGAGGGCATGGCAACCCACTCCAGTACTCTTCCCTGGAGAATCCCATGGACAGAGGAGCCTAGACAGCCATAGTCCATGGAATTGAAAAGAGTTGGACACAACTGAGGTGACTGAGCATACGTGTATACATAATTATTATATAATTTTAAATTAATAGTCAATATTTACTTTATTAGGATAACTGGCTTTTTTCATTGCTGAGATATACTACTGTGAAATTTAGTTTCCTATGCAACTTTGTTTTTCTTGGAGTTAATCAGTCCATTTTTTCTGACTTTCTTAGTTTCTACGTTGTTGTTGTTCAGTTGCTAAGTCATGTCTGACTCTTTGCGACCCCATGGACTGTAGCACTCCAGGCTTCCCTGCCCTTCACTGTTTGAGTTTCCTTGAATTTACTCAGACTCACATGCATTGAGTCTATGATGCCATCCAACCATCTCATCCTCTGCCAACCCCCTTCTCCTCCTGCCCTCAGTCTTTCCCAACATCAGAGTCTATTCCAGTGAGCCGGTTCTTCGCGCCACATGATGAAGGTATTAAAGCTCTAGCTTCAGCATCAGTCCTTCCAATGAATATTCAGGACTGATTTCCTTTAGGATGGACTAGTTTGATCTCCTTGCAGTCCAGGGGACTCTCAAGAGTCTTTGCCAGCACCACAGCTTAAAAGCATCAGTTCTTCGGTGCTCAGCCTTCTTTATGGTCAAACTCTCACATCTCTACATGACTACTGAAAAAGCCATAGCTTTGACTAGACGGACCTTTGTCAGCAAAGTAATGTCTCTGCTTTTTAATATGCTGTCTAGGTTTGTCATAGGTTTCCTTCCAAGGAGCAAGCATCTTTTAATCTCATGGCTGCAGTCACCATCTGCAGTGATTTTGGAGCCCAAGAAAATAAAGTCTGTCACTGTTTCCATTGTTTCTCTATTTACCAGAAAGTGATGGGATGGGATGCCATGATCTTAGTGTTTTGAATGTTGAATTTTAACCCAGCTTTTTCACTCTCCTCTTTCACTTTCATCAAGAGGCTCTTTAGTTCCCCTTTGCTTTCTGCCATAAGGGTGGTGTTATCTGCATATCTGAGGTTATTGATATTTCTCCCAGAAGTCTTAATTCCAGCTTGTACTTCATCCAGCCCAGTGTTTCTCATGATGTACTCTACATATAAGTTAAATAAGCAGGATGACAATATACAGCCTTGACATACTCCTTTCCCAATTTTGAACCAATCCATTGGTCCATGTCTGGTTCTAACTGTTGCTTCTTGACCTGCATACAGATTTCTTAGGAGGCAGGTAAGGTGGTCTGGTATTTCCATCTATTTAAGAATTTTCTACAGTTTGTTGTGATCCATACAGTCAAAGGTTTTAGTGTAGTCAGTGGAGCAGAAGTGGATGTTTTTCTGGAATTCTCTTGCTTTTTCTATGCTCCAACAGATGCTGACAATTTGATATCTGGCTCCTCTGCCTTTTCTAAATGCACCTTGAACACCTGGGAGTTCTTGGTTCAGGTACTGTTGAAGCCTCACTTGGAGAATTGTGAGCTTTATTTTACTAGCGTGTGAGATGAGTGCAATTGTGCGGTAGTTTGAGCATTCTTTGGTGTTGCCTTTCTTTGGGATTGAAATGAAAACTGACCTTTTCCAGTCCTGTGGCCACTTCTGAGTTTTCCAAATTTGCTGGCATATTGAGTGCAGTACTTTACCAGCATCACCTTTTAGAATTTGAAATAGCTCAGCTGGAATTTCATCACCTCCATTAGCTTTGTTTGTTATAATGAGTCCTAAGGCCCACTTGACTTCACATTCAGGATGTCTGGCTCTAGGTGAGTGACCACGCCATGGTCTGGGTTATCTGGGTCATTAAAATCTTTCTTGTACAGTTCTTACATGTGTTCTTGCCACCTCTTCTTTTTTTTTTTTTTCTTGCCACCTCTTCTTAGTCTCTCTGCTTCTAGTTCCTTACCATTTCTGTCCTTTATTGTGCCCATCTTTGCATGAAATGTTCCCTTGGTATCTCTAATTTTCTTGAAGAGATCTCTAGTCTTTCCCATTCTGTTGTTTTCCTCTATTTCTTTGCATTGATCACTGAGGAAGGCTTTCTTACCTCTCTTTGCTATTCTTTGGATCTATGCATTCAGATGGGTATATCTTTCCCTTTATCTTTTGCCTTTTGCTTCTCTTCTTTTCTCAGCTATTTGTAAGCCTTCCTCAGACAACCATTTTGCTTTGTTGCACTTATTTTTCTTGGGGATGGTTTTGGTCACCACCTCCTATACAGTGTTATGGACCTCTGTCCATAGTTCTTCAGGCACTCTATCAGATCTAGTCCCTTAAATCTATTTCTTACTTCCACTGTATAATCATAAAAGATGATTTAGGTCATATCTGAATGGCCTAGTGATTTTCCCTACTTTCTTCAATTTAAGTCCGAATTTTGCAATAAGGAGCTGATGATCTGAGCCATAGTCAGCTCCAGATCTTGGTTTTGCTGACTGTATAGAGCTTCTGCATCTTTGGCTACAAAGAATATAATCCATCTGACTTCGGTATTGATGGTCTGGTGATGTCCACGTGTAGAGTCATCTCTTATTTTGTTGGAAGAGGATGTTTGCCATGACCAGTGTGTTCTCTTGACAAAACTCTTTTAACCTTTGCCCTGCTTCACTTTGTACTCCAAGGCCAAACTTGCCTGTTACTCCAGCTATCTGCTGCCTTTCTACTTTTGGATTCCAGTCTCCTATAATGGAAAGGACATCTTCTTTTTTTTGATGTTGGTTCTAGAAGGTCTTGTATTTTCATACCTGTAACTAATTCACCCTCAAACTCTCCTACAGATCTATGAAACATCTTATATTATAGACAAACACATCAGGTGTTTTCTCTGTTTCTTGCTTTTCCTGGGGACATTCTTCCTGGAGTCCTGTGTCCCCCGTTCCTTTTGTGACTGGGTGCTTTCTAGACATGCTGCACAGCTCTTCTCCGGAGCTTTGTTTCATTATCACCTGAGAATTTCTTCCCCTCTCCTTTTCCTAATTTTTGGTTTTCTTAAACTTTTCCTCTTTCACAGTTTATACTTTTAAGTACTAAAATGTGTACTTGTGAAAGAGGTAAATTTTTTGAGATCCTATACATCTGGAAATTCTACCCTTAAACTGGTGGATGAGTTTAGGTTAGACACCAGATTCTAGGCTGGAAGTAATTTTCCCTCAGAAGTGTTTTAAGTCACGGCTTTATTTCTTCTGGTTTCTTCTGTTGCACTATAAAGTCCAACAGGGACTTCCCTGATTGTCCCCTGGTTAAAAATCCACCTTGCAATGCAGAGATTTGACCCTACATGGACTTCACCCCTGGTTGGGGAACTAGGGTCCCACATGCTCTGGGGCACAGCCAACATATTAAAAAAAAAAAAAAGAAAGGTCCAACAGTATTCAGATTCCCTATCCTTTGGATGTGATCTTTTTCTCTCTCTGATAGTACTTAGTATTTTTTCCTTTTTTCCAGTATAATTAAATTTCATGATGATTTGCCTTTGCCTTGTGTATGCTTTTTCATCATTGTCGCTGTCATTGTGTTTTGTTTGGCCACACTACACACCTTGCTGGATCCTAGTCCCCTGACCAGGGGTGGAACCTGTGCCCCCTGCAGTGGAAGTGCACTCACCCCTGAGCCTTCAGGAAGTTCCCGTGGTTTTTACATATTATTCTGGCACTTCGTGACTCTCTTCTGGAAATGCACGATGCTCAATTCTAGGAAATCATTTTTTCATTTCTGTAACGAAATTCTCTTCTACCATTCCTTCATATCCATTGTCTTCATTTTTTTTCTAGAATTCCTATTAGTTGTTGGACCTCCTTGTCTGGTTTTTTTTCCCCCTCATTCCTGTTTCTTTATTTTTTTTTTGTTCTGCTTTCCAGAATAATTTTTTGAATTGATCTTCCAACAGATCTGTTGAATTTTTTTTTCCTCTGAATGTTTTTTATATATATATATATATATAAGCATTCTGTTCTTGTTGCATGTCTGCCTTATCTTTCCTCGAAACCTGAAGAGGCCTGTTAGGGCAATTCTTCCTTAGTGATGAGAGGGAGAGATTTCCTCAGTTGTTCTTTACTTTGGAGAGGATGTCCCAGCATACTCCAGATCTCTTGACCCCTAAAAACTTCCCTGCTGTGTTGGGCTCCTCAGACTTCATGAGTTTATCTTTTACCCTTTAGAGTGCATACAGCTACCAAGGCCGCCAATGTCCTTGCCCCTTACTACTCACCAGGTGACAGTAGCAGCGTGTCATTGATGTAGTGGACCAACATGAGATCACACAAAATAATTAGCTCACTCCATTGTGAGGGTCGGCAAGTTTGAAATTTGCAGGTCAAGCCAGAGACCCAGGGAGGAGTCTGCTGTTCTCTTGAGTCCAAGGGCAGTCTGGAGGCAGCCGGAGACCCAGGGAGGAGTCTGCTGTTCTCTTGAGTCCAGGGCAGTCTGGAGGCAGACCTTCTGCCTCAGGAAAGTTTAGTCTTTCTTCACAAGGTCTTCAACTGACAGGATGAGGTCTGTCCACATTAAAGGGGGTCTTCTGCTATTCACTGTCTGCTGGCTTCAATGTGAAGTACATCTAAAAAGATGCCTTTATAGTAACATCTGGACTAAAGTTTGACCAAGCAACTGGGCCCTGTAGCCCAGCCAAGTTGACATGTACAGTGAAACACCACACCCTGTATCCTTTAGGTCAGTCTTTGCCATTTCTCCTGGGGTGTGGTTATCTTTTTTCATTGCTCTTTGACCAGAGGGTGAGAATGGCAGCTTCAGAGACTTCCACTTGGCCTTCTCCATTGGGATGGCTCCAATGCGCCATCTGAAGAGTATGCTTTCTAGGACTACTCTTGGTACCAGTTGTGTAGGATCAGGTTTGGGGAGTTTTGAAATGAAGACATCATCTGATTGATTGTGTCCTGGCACTGTGGAACTTGATGGCCCTTCTGAGCTATCCCCACTTGGAGGAAGGAGGCCAGGCCTTCAAACTCCTGCATTTTCCAGTCTTTGGAAGGAGGCAGCTCCCTTGGCTGTAGCCAGTTGTAGGAGGGACTCCGAGAGAAGGAGTCAGTCAACGTCCCAGCAGTAGTGGAATGAGTACCTTGGCCCTGAAGCAGGATCTGATTGGTGCAACACAGCAGCTGCTGTCATATGACTGTATCTGCTTTTTAAAAACATCAGCCTTGTTGAGATATAATTTACATAGCATAAAATTTGGTGGTTTTTAGTCTCTTCACAGAGGTGTGCAACCATCACCACTATCTAATTTTAGAATATTTTCATCACTCCGAAAAGAAACTCCATTGCCATTAGCAGTCCCTAGCTTCCCCTCCCCCAGGCAGCCACTAAGCTACTCTCTGCTCCATGGATTTGCTTGTTCCAGACACTTCTGTAGATGGAGTCGTACAACAGGTGGTCTTTTCCATATCTGCTGTTAAAATGCAATGTGACTCATAATTTAACTGCTTTCACATTCGTGTTTTAATGAGAACTAAAGAGTAAGGATGATTAGAATTTTGCAACTTCTTTGAACATGTCACCTAATATTTTGTCTTTAAACACATACTTTGAAGCAAAAACTCCAGTGCATTTGTTTCCTCCAGAGAAAGCAGTGGCAAATGCTACTTTCTGATTCCTCATATTACTCAAGCCATTTTAGCATCTCTAAAATTCCTGGAAGTTCCGTAGGTAAAGACTTAGAGAAATATAAGATCCTATTGACTAGTCTCAATACTCGGCCCCAAAATATGAGTCTATAAATGTCATTTCTAGCATATTTTACAGGATATTCACATTTTTGGGTCATTTATCTAGTGAAAGATAAGTAGAGATTGAATCCTGTGAATTTAGGAAAATCTCAATGTGAATTCTCAAATTCTCAATATGAAACATTTAGGTTAAAGAAACCCTTCACCTTAGCAGAGCCTCTAATTAATAGCATTTTATTCTTTTCTGCAAAGACTTTATAGATAAAACTAGAAAATTCAGATATTAGGCATGTACTCAATAAATATTTGTTTAATGAAAAAAATGGTAGAGTGCATGAATTCTTATTATTAAGAAGGATGGTCATATCTGAGAAATCTGAATCTAAAATTGAATACATTCGTTTGTCTAATTTTGTTTCTTACTATTCTCTTCAAGTTAAAACCTAAACACTTGTTAAAATAACACAGGACATTGTTACTGGGAGAATAACGTGATGAGCTATTGAGGGCACTGACACTGCTTCTCACCTTGGCAGGCAGTCGATGTTTATACGATTTTGGAAAAATTTAGTTCCATGAATTAAAGTATATTAGACTAGGAGTTAGGAAGCTGGGTGTGGACCCAGCTCTGTGGCTAAATTTTGATCTGAAGGTGTCCAAGTAAAGTTTAATGCATAGTTTTACATATGTTTTATTTCTGTGTTTATCTTTAAACTTGATATATTTTAGAATACACTAGGATCAAAAACCATTGGTGTAACTTACTGTTGTTTAAGAAATAATGACAACTAAGATTTATTGGTACAGTTATTCATCCACTTATTCAGCCACTGTTTTTTCAGTACCTACTATGTGCGAGGGGATTAAAGGTGAATAAAGGTTGGTCTCTGTCATCAGTTTATTCCTACAGTTCAGACAGGAGACGCAAGTTTAGATCCCGCTCTCTGGCTGGCTGTGCGATCCTGGCATGTTAATCTGTCCCTGTGTTTAAGATGAGTGCTTGGTTTGCTGGGGTGTCAGCTTTACCTGAATCTTCACTTTCCTTAACTACTGGATTTAGGACAAATAGAAAAAAATTTTTAAACTGAGAGTCACAAATTGATTCTTGAAAGAAATTTCTGTTCTTAGGTACAAACAATATTCTAGGAAAAGGATTGGCTTGTGTGAAGGAGCTGAGACTCCTTAACATTTAGGCATTCAGTTTCAGAAAGGAGAAAGTCTTCTTAGCACACTGCCTAGTCTAGAAGGTGAGTTCATACTCGCTTTGTGTGGTTTTAAGGAGAAGCCTTGTGTCTTTGAATATTTATAGCAATCAAAGCACTTCCATAAGCATCAACTTTTTTTTTTCCCCTTAGATCGATAAAAGCCCAGAAGGACAATTCACTCAGCTAATGACATTGCCCAAAACCTTACAGCAGCAAATAAACCATATTATGGACCCTCCTGGAAAAAACAGAGACGTGGAAGAGACTTTATTACAAGTTGCTCATGACCCCGACTGTGGCGACGTGGTGCGTCTAGGTATGTACGTGAATCTGACAGGGAGGAGGTGCTGGCCGGGGGTGGAGGGAGGAGGGAGGCAAACTTTGTGGCTGAGAGGGCTTCTTTCTTCTTTCTAGCCTAGAGGTGGAGAGACATTGCCTCTAGGAAGAAGGAAGCGCTGACAGTCTAGGCTTTTTCCCAGCCTAAATTCTCATTCGTTTGGAGTAGGGTGCTGAAATTCCTTCTATTTTCAGATCCCTCAGTCCTAAATCACTGTCAGAGAGGAAAACAATGATTCTTTTGGTCCCAAAAGCATAACTTTTAGGAGTTATTGCAAAAACGTGGCTTTTTTCTCCATGGTGGTCTGAAGAAGGAGACTGGTGACGTTTTTAATGCTCTTGCAACATCAAGAACACCACTCTCCTGGGTCCATGCCCCCTCGGTGTGTCTCATGTGTATGCACTAGGTCCAGCACCCGAAATGTTTCACACATTATCCCCAATATGTACAAAATCCTTCCTAGGGTGAACCCCAAATCTGAGCCTGAGCTTCAGAGGTTTGCTGTCTTTTGAGGTGTTTGAGGTGTTACAGGTATTTACAGGTTCAGACAGTAAGGAGATCATTATGAATTGGCTCACCCTTCTCTGCTGAGCTTCCCCAGGCAGCAGCCAGGCCTGGCAAGATGCAGGTCACCACGGCGGTGCTGCGAGGCAAGGCCGCCCGGCGGGCAGAGCAGTGCGTGTGCTTAGGGCATCGGGCGCCTCTCCTGAAGATACACGTGAAGGCCCGTCTCCAGTTGTTTTCTTCTTAGCGTGGTGCTGGCCACGGAGTGAGCTCTTCTGCCCATCTGAGGGCCTGAAGGGCCCCTCTCTGTCCTCACCGAGGAGTGCTCTGCGTGGTTGCAGGATGAGCTGCCTCCGCAGAAACATGTGGTATTTGGTGTTTGTTTTTTGCCCCCAGTCTTCTCACATCTTGGAATTGAGAGCCAGCAGGCTTAAGCAGGTTTAAAGTGGAAAAAATGACCTTCGAGGGTCACCTAACCCCCTCCTCCCTGCCGGTTGTAAGATGAGGCGGTCCAGACCTAGAGGGGGCACTCATTTTCTTGGGTTCACACAGCTGGTCGGTGACACAGCTGGCTGCTCGGGTCTCCTGGCCGTCCGTCCCGATAACCCTTTTCCTTAGTCTCTCTGACACCAGGACAGAGATCGAGTTGCTGGTGTTATTGGATAGCTGGAACGAATGTTTAGTTTCAAGTTTTTAAAGTGTTAAGATGACTAACATCTGGCCTTTTTGGCATCGTTGCTGGTTTTTTTCTCACAGGGCTCGCAGCAATTGTGAGACCTTCCAGTATGAGACAGAGCACCAAAGGCATTTTCACTGCCGGTAAGAATTTTTAAAAATCCAAACTTAACATACCTGCTGGACTGAGCAGCCTCAGCGCTCCGGGTTAAAATGTAAAGCTTTATCTGTATCCTTCAAGTACTTGTCAGACGCTGGATTTTGCTGGTCATAACCTAGGACATGGCAGTAACATATAGAACGGCAGACAGTGCTGTAATCTGGGGGCCTGAGGTGCTGCTGGAAGGCTTGGCTGCCCAGGTACTCCGTATGTGCAGGGTTTCCCTGGAGGTGTTATATCTTTGAAAGTTACTCATGATCTTGTTGCAAAAACAGCAGTACCTTCCCGCCACAGGCCCCCCCTCCCCCGACTATTCCTCTCCAAAGACAACCCCAGCTGACTCTCCTGCTGGTTTATTTATGTTTTCACTGCTGGTTCTCTGGATAATAAGCTGGTATTGCTGCTTCTCCTTTTTAATTTTAGGCAGCATCTATGAATTCAGCTACCCCACCACACAGACACACACAGAGACACACAGACACACACACACGTCCGTACATCAGTACGTCTGTCCACCCATCCATCCCTCCATCCCTCTCTCTGTGCTCAATGGTTGTGTCATAGCTTTGACGAAGTCTTCTTGTTTCCGTTGTCTGGCTGTGTTACTGTGATTCATCGCTGAGCCACCTGATACACTTTTCCTTCCCTGTACAACTTTCTTTTCCCATGGAGTTGTCATCACCTGTCTCATGGGAGAGACCCTTGTGTCTCATGTCTCTGATTCTCGTGGTGCACAGCCTCACTTTGGTGAAGCACACCGTCCAGGCACTTTCTGGGAAGGGGTGCCAGGGAGGCAGATTTGGAGCCCGTGTGTGGCCAGATCTGTCTTTAGTCACCCTCCCACCTGACTGACTGAGACTTAGGCTGGTGCTGATTAGAAGTAACTGTCCTTTAGAATTCTGATATCATTGCTCTGGTTATCTTCTCACTTCTCTGATTGCTGTTGAGGTCCAAAACCATTCTGATTCTTAATCCTTTGTGTATGCTCTTTCTGGAAGCCTTTTAGGTCTTTTTACCCAAGGGCTCTGAGGTTTCTCAGTGGTATATTTTGATGTGAGTCTGTTTTTATCTGTTATACTGGATACTCCTTGCCCAGTTTGGAAACTCAGAGTATGAGGATATAGGAAAAATGTATTCTTTCTTCCCATCTGTTTTCTCTTTTCTCTTGCTAGAACTCCTTTTACTCAAATATTGGACCTCTGAGATGAGTCCTTTGGGATTTTTCTTTTTTTTTGATCTCTTTGTTTTTTTGCTTTGCTTTCCTGACTATAGTTTCCAGCTTTTCTATTGTTTTATTTTTGCTATTTTAATTTCTAGCATCTCTATTTTTTTTATGTTCTCAGAATATTCTTGTTTTTGAAATTTGAAGCATCCTGTTCTTGCTTTATGGGCTTAAGCATTTGAACATATCTTTGGATATTGTCAGATTGCCAAAGTGGGTTACCAGTTAACCTTGACACTGTGGTAAATGAAAGTTTTTCCCATTCCCCATCCTTGCTACCACTTTGTGTTGTCAGATGCCAGACTTTTCTCACTCAGTCTCTCTTTATCAGCCATCCACCTAGCGTCCCTCAGGTGCTCACCACGCAGGATACTACAAGGTGAACACGACACCATCCTGCCTTCAGGGGCTTCACCCTCTAGACGAGGAGACAGGCACAGACATAGGGGCTCGCAGCGCAGGGGATAGCGCACAGAGGGAACCTGCAGAAGGGCGTGATCGTCCAGCCTGATTCTCATCCCTGGGTGGAGATTGCCAGGCGACTGCACGATCACGCCTCCTCACGCCTCACCCCAGCAGCCTGGGGACACAGCCAAGCTTCATCCTCCTGAATCTTTGGGAAGGTTCAGCCCGTCAGCAGAGGTTTAGTATCTCAGGTGCCAGATCCACTCAGCTGAAGACTTTCCTGCCACGCAGGGGTGCATGGCTTTGTGTTTCCAGTTAAAATATTTAATCTGCTTTCTTGCTGATTTATCCTGGCCAGGCTGAAGTTGAGGCGCTTTCTTTTGTGTGGGTGGCTCAGGCTATCACTCTGTGTTTTGCGTGGTTGCAGCTCCCTCACTGTGGTCCTCCTTGGGTGAGGCTGGACGCTTTGACTCTTTATTTATGGCTTCCTACACTATAAGGAACTACTGGACTTGCTCTTTTTTTTTTTTTTTTTTAGTCATGATACTGATGGTGTTATGAGGTTAAACAGTCATTTTCCTTAGGAATACATACTAAGGGACCTCCCTGCTGGTCCAGTGGCTGAGACGCTGTGCTCCCAATGCCAGAGGCCCAGGTTCACTTCTTAGGGAGCTAGATCCCACATGTTGCAACCGAAGATTCTGCATGCCACAACTAAGACTCCTGTGCAGCCAAATAAATAAATCTTTATTAAGAAACACATACTAAAAGATTTGCAGATGAAATGACAATGTCTGAGATCTGCTTCAGAAGAAAAACGTTTGGGCTGAGTCCCGTTGCTGTCCACCTGAAACTCTCACAACCGTGTTTAATCGGCTGTACTCAACTATAAAATGAAAAGGTGAAAGAAGGAAAGAAGACACGTTGGAAGAAAGTGCATATGGGTGGGGTGGTAACTCAAGATTGGCCATGAGTTGATACGTTGTTGAAGTTGGGTAAAGATACGTGCGAGCATATTATGCTGTCTTGAATTTATCTGGAATAAAAGGTTTTTAAAAATCCATCCTCATCATCTCTTGACCCTTCATCCTGAAGTGACTCTTGGGTCCTTTTTCCGCCTGTTCTTCCTGGTCGCCAGCAGAGGGCAGTAGGTATTCCCCTCCCGGCTCTCAGAGCCCAGATTGCTGCTGGCTGAGTGTTAGCTGCTCCCCGACAACTCCCCGGGCTCACGGCTTGCCTGCCTCTGCCTCTGAAGGCGCCTGCTTGGGTTATGGAAGCCGAGTGACAGGATGTCTGCAGCCTGCACTGGGGCTGCAGGCCCTGTGAGACGTGGTGTGCGTTCCTTCACACCCTCCAGGTTTGCGCCCCTGGGCCCTGCTCCTCTGGTTTATGGTGATGGAGAGCCATGCTGAAGGCGGCCCAGGCCAGGGGCAAGGGTTTGTGAGCCCCAGAGACTTGGGTTCAAATCCCAGCTTAACTGCTGTGACTTGGGTAAGTTGCCTAATTTTTCTGAGTTTTCATTTCATAGGGACAATTATTCTTGTCTCACTGGGTTGTGAAAACTCTACCTTAGGACATATAAAAGTATCTAGCACGGCTCCTGGTCTTTCCCCTTTGGTCTCATTACCAAGAAGTTCCCTGACCTCTCTTTAGAACCTGCCCCCTCGCACTGTCACGTTCAGCTAGCATTCACCCCTTCCCGGGTCCCCACTTGGATCAAACTAGCAGCCTTAGGCCCTGGGTGGCTGATTTGCTCTTTCCCTGCCCTCTGACTTCACAGCAAGCTGCAGGACCCCAGCCCCTGCGCGCCGCTCTTAGAAGTCCTCTTGGTGTCATCGTCATGGCTGTCATTCCACCCGGCTTTTCTGGGTCCCTCTTCCAGAATGCTCCAGAGTCCTGCCTCTGTGCAGTCTTCAGCCAGCGAATGTGTCACCTGCGGGGCCAGGAGACCCCAGCG
The DNA here is from genome assembly GCA_935064755.1 of Tragelaphus eurycerus. Lineage (NCBI taxonomy): Eukaryota > Metazoa > Chordata > Mammalia > Artiodactyla > Bovidae > Tragelaphus > Tragelaphus eurycerus. The sequence continues at coordinate 74,047,108 of CAKXYN010000001.1, read as the reverse complement.
TATTTGGCTGCGCTTTTCCTCCTTTGTAGCCATTACCACTCCTCCCCTCTGCAAGTAAGAAGGAAGGGGCTCCCTAGCTCGTGAAGAACTTCTGTATTCCTGTACATAAGGTCAAGGAGAGCTAAGCTAAGGTTGCATTCAGAAGACTGGCTTGAAGTTGTGGTTCATGCCTTTGCTCTGTAACCTTGGGATGGTAACCAGCCTTTCTTTCTTCTTTGAAATGGAGAGGATGCTAATAACGCAGCTCGTGGTATGTTCTGGGATCGCCCAGTATGTCCTTTATAAAGCACTAGTAGGTGCTGTATAGACTCGAGTGAGTCTGGATCTCTCTTCCTAGACAAGGTGGAAGCCAGGCGTCCATGGCAGCGGGGAAGGCACCCTTCCCAGTGGGCTGTGACAGGTGGCATGGCAGGTGTCCCGTGTGGTCTGGCCCTCTGTCTGTTATTAGTTCTCTGAGATTCCCCTACCATCAGATGCCTCCATGCTCCAGGGTGAGCACAGAACTCCTTACAAAACCAAACTCTTTCCCTTTAGCCTGGGAGTTGGTTACAGGAGAAGTAACGCTGACTTCTTAGACTGTGCTGTTAGTGGAGTGGCCTGATTCTCGTCAGGGTCTCAGGGCAGCAGCTCAGGTGAGTGGACGCTGTTGAGCTCCCCGCTCCTGGCCTGCTCCTCCCTTCGCCACAGCAACAGATGGTATAGCAACTCAACCTGCTAACAGAGCTGCAGCTGCTCATGTTTCTAATCTGAGTGGAGGGAGGTGGAACTGTTTGGGCTGGAGTTGGGGCTTGGAGAGAAATGGGTCTGGGGTTAGTAGTTTTGAGTGAGAAGCAAGCAGGAGCCAGACAGGGGAAAGCCCTTAAAAATCTAAAAGGGAATCCAGAGTTTCAGTGTGGGTGGAGGGAAGCCCCTGGAGGATCGTCGGAAGACTGCTGCCGCAGGAGACTGGCGAGCAGCTCGGAGGGATGTGCCTCTGTTGCTTGGGAAAGCGGTCAGCCCACTGCGGCCAGCCTGGTGAGGAGGCAGGCCTTGACCCAGGGCTGCGGGGAGAGGCAGGGGCAGGCAGGGCTTAGACGGCTCCAAGAGGGGCCTAGCTCCCAGGCTCATGACTCAGGAAGTGGGAGATGGAGGTGAGGGAACACGGGAGAGCATGGCAAGTTTAATTTTCGAAATCTCTTGCTTTATTTTTCCCCCATCTGATTTTCTGGTCTATCAGAACTAATTTGGTGGTCAAATACCTACTTAACCTCTAGCTTCAAAAAATTCAGCTTTCACCAGAACAGGTTCAGTCTTGTTCCTAAAGAGACTCCACACGCCTCGCGTCTGTCCTCACGTTTCCTGAATGTGATAGAAGGGCCACTGACTCTGCTCTTCTTCTCATGTCTTATGACTAGGCATTTTATCCCCGTTTTTTAGTACCTCCATATTTCAATAATACGAACTTATTATTTCAATAAAAATAATAAGAATGAAGGTTCTTCTGGTGATATTTATCATTTAAACCTGAATGTTTTAAAAATAAAACCACCTCAGAAGAGATTTTTTTTTTTGTAGATGTAGGTGACTGTGTTTGGAAATTAATTGCAAGAATGTTGAGGGCTTATTGATTTTCTCTCCTGTAGATTTGAAATGCAGAATTATAGGAAGGCGGACCCCTCTCAACCTGTTCTCATCTCTGCCTCACATTGTTTCCCGGAGAAGTTTGTTTGTTGCTGAACTTGGCAATTTAAGGTTGCGTAGGAAATTCATAGTCTTACACATGTAGTGATTTTGCTGTAGGTCACATGAAACAGGCTGGAAGTCAACAGAAGGAAAATCTGAGGAGCCATATGTTGGGGTAGATTTCCGGTGGCTTTCAAAACTACATCCTGACTTTGGATCCTAATCCGAGTTTATTATGACCAGCTTTAGGTGAATATGGAGAATGAAATGGCAACCCACTCCAGTACTCTTGCCTGGAAAATTCCATGGACTGAGGAGCCTGGTAGGCTACAGTCCATGGGATCGCAAAGAGTCGGACACGACTGAGCAACTTCACTTCACTTCACACTAGGTGAATAAGGAGCTGCCTGATACAGAGGAGGTGATTGAGGAGACCTGCATCTCTGTCCCCTGGGGAGGGAGCAGAGTCGGGATGTTTGCAGTTTGGGGCTGTTTGAAGGAGTCCTGCTCGGCATGTCTTGGTGCCTGTCTTTGGGTGAGCAAAGGTGTGCCTTTCTGTTAGCTCTCTTCTTAGGGGTGGAATAAAAATGAAAAGTCGCTCAGTCATGTCTGACTCTTGGCGGCCCCGTGGACTGTAGCCTGCCAGGCTCCTCTGTCGACGGGATTCTCCAGGCAAGAATACTGGAGTGGTTGCTGTTTCCTTCTCCAGAGGGTCTTCCTGACCTAGGGATTGAACCCAGATGTCCTGCATTGCAGGCAGATTCTTCACCATGTGAGCCACCAGAGGTGGCATTACTGGGTCATAAAGCATGAGGCTGTCCAGCAGTGGTGGATGCTGGCTGACCAGTGTCCCGGTGGCCCTCCCGGCCGCAGAGTCCTGCTGCAGAGCCCCTGGGACCAGGCTTGGTAGTGTGTCCTGTTGATGCTCAGGCCTCTAGGAGTGGAGTGGATGGGTCATATTGGAGTTTTCACTTATACTTTCCCGATGACCAGTAAGTCTGGGTGTTTGTTCACACGCTTACATGGATGTCCTCTTCTGTGAAGTATCTGTTCTGCTTTTGTGCATTTTTCTGTTGAGTTGTCTGCCTTTCCTTCTCTGCACTGAGTTCCCTGCATAGTCTGGGTACAGGTCCTTCCCCTGGACACGTGGAATGCTAAACTGGCCCACGCTGGGGCCTGTCGTCTCACTGTCTCACTGGTGTCCTTTGATGAACAGTCCTTAATCTTACTCAGTCCAGTTTTTCAGTTTTGTCCTTTAAGGTTGGCAGCCTTTCATGTCTTCTTTAGGAAATGTTGCCCTTCCAGGTTCATGAAGTTTAGTCCCTCGCTTTGGTTGCAACTGGAATATTAAGGTGAAAAAGATCCCTCACTCTGATCTCTTGGATCTTAAGCATCTGCACAACCTGGCTCCCCGGGAGACTCTGACTAAAACTCCAGGCCTAAAAAAAACACTAAAACTCGTGTTTGCAGAGACGCGCATACAGAGACACTTCCCTGTGACTTGAGAGAGTTCTCAGACTGGCCTTGAAGCCTGTCTGTGGGCGCCTCACTGGAGAGCCCCCGCTTAATCCAGCCCCGTCACTTGGCAGACCAAGAAGTCAACCCCCGGAGATGGGGAGTTGCCGTGCCCAGCTGGGACTAGCACCCCATTCTCCTTATTCCCACTGCAGGGCTCTTTCCAGCCGTTCCCTGAGAATGTCTCTGGCAGAATCGTCAAAGGGAGAGACTTTGTAATTAAGGGAGGTTTCTCTCCACTAGCAGCAGACAGTGGCTTCCTGGTGGTGCTTGTGGGCGGTGGTGTGTTCACCTTAGTTAGGTGTTAGGCTCCCGGGAGTCTGCGCGCGAGGCTGACGAAGCTGAGCTGGGACCCTCGTGTCGACGTCTCCTTGTCCAGCCATGTCTCAGGTACTGCCTTGAGCCTGTGTGTGGCTGCAGGGCTGTCTTGATCTGCTCTGGCTGGAATTCTAAAACCACCTTACACAATGTGTTTCCTGTCCTGGCACTCGAGTGGGTGAGGTTTACCAGAGCGTTTGCTCCAGGGAGAAAGAGGTGGAGGCGGGGAAAGGGGCTGCGTGTTTCTTGACGAGGCTGGTGTTCTGCAGTTGTTGTTCAGTGCACAAGCGAGGCCAGGGTTTCTAGAAGTGTTTGCTAATGATTTTACTGGTACCCTGCCTTTTTACTTGCCCCTGCCTGTAGTCACCTTGTAAAAGATCCTAAGTGCACTCGATCGCCTCCAGGTAACATGGCCGGGTGTTTTCTAGAGCACTCACACCCCAGGGTGCGGAGTCTGGGGAACCGGTCTTGTGACCTCGTCAGCAGTGCCCACACGGCGTGTCACACCTGCCATGCACACCCCGGTCTGGATCTCAGGGTGAGAAAGACCGTTGGGATCTCTGAGCCATGCCCTGAAATATAGACCTCATGATCTCACTGTCTGCAGATAGGCTCCTGTGAGGGCTGAAGGGCAAGAGTGCCGCGTGGTCGGCCGCAAACCCCAAAGTGCCTTCCTCCCATTTCCTCAGGCACTTGTGACTCCGTAGCTGGGGGCAGACAGCTGATCGAGGTGCATCTGCACCATCACGGCAGGTGTTTGCTGAGCACCTGCCCTGTGCTGGGGCCGCACTAGGCGATGGGGACACAGGGGTGAATAGGACAGGGCCCTGTCCTCCTGGAGCTCCAGGGCTGGGCAGGATAGGTGAGCGCCGCACAGTGTGACGAGTGCCACGCTGGGCGTCAGCACAGGTGCCATGAGACCAGGAGGAGCAGCGTCTTAATCGCTGGGGAGTCAGGCCTGCGGACCCAGCATCTCCAGACAGAGGGTGATGGGAAGGTGATGTTAAACTCAAAGGCTGCAACACGCGCTTCACTGAAAGGACTCCCTCAGCCCCAAGCTCGGGCACCTTTGCATCTGCATTTCTGCTTCAGCAGATGTTGAAATCAGTCTTTTCTCTTCGGTCGATCAAGGCAGTCCCTGGGGTCTCCTAGACCCCTCAGTCAGCGCCGCTGGGCTCCACTCCAAAGACACGCCTCCGGTCCCAACGTTGTGGCACCTCCAGTGAGCATCCACTCAGTGATGTTCTCACTCTCTCTTCTTTTCTCTTTTAGGTCTGAAGAAATCAGTGGTTTATAGTTCACTCAAACTGCATAAAATGTGGAAAGGATGGGTGAGAAAAACGTCCTGACTTTGGCTTGCGTTTATCTATTTTATGTTTAGCTGAATAAAATGGTCCTTTTTGACAGAACAGTGTCTGTTACTTTGACCTGTTGCTTCAATTTGAAGATGTCTCGGTTTGCAGGATGCGACTTCCTAAATTTTGTAAATGTATGTGCCATGTGTTTATCCAGGGGGACCTAGTACATTTGAGGACTTAGCATGAGAAGAGTCTCTGTACACGCAGTGCCTCTGGGCCCTGCTGTCCTGAGAGCTTCAGCCATGGTCCGTTTGGTCCATGAGGCTTGGAGGCCTGAAAGGTGGTGCGTGTGCTGCGGACCAGTGGCCCCTCATCAGGGCGGGAGGTTTGGCTCTATCTGCCTCGGCTCCATCCCGCCCACTCAGTTTTCTCCGGTGAGAGTCCCCATCAGCATATTCCTGGATCCGGGTATCTTCCATTTCTCCTGATTCTCCACGAGTGTGCCTGGAGGTGACTCGAGTGAGGACCCTGCAACAGACCGGTGCAGAGCTTTCCCCGTGTAACGGGAGTGTTTGCGGGGAAAGGAAACAACACAGGACTCATTAGGTCAGAGAACTGGGAAGTCAGAGGCTGGTGGGCATCAGTGTCGGTTTGAACCAGCACATTAACAGACCAGTTTCCGGCCTCTCCCTGCCCTTTGCCGTGTTGACATCACACGAAGGGCAACTCCCGAGCCTCTTAACTCAGACCACTGACAACAGCCTCAAAGGCTATGTGTGCCCCCATCCAGGTTTGGGGAGACGCTGCGGGGGGTTCCTTTCAGAAGCCCTCTTACAAAAGCAGGGAAACTCCAGCAAGCCTCTGTCTGGGCTCCTGGGCCCTAATGGTAACCTTCCGGTCCCTGTGCCTGTAATGAGGGGGAGCCAGGCTGAAGTGGGAGCCTGAGCTCGTGCTACACTGAAGAGTCCACCTCCCCTCCCACTCATGCAGCCCGGTGGAAGCTGGGAAAGGAGAGGGTGCAAGAGGCAGGGTCTGTCCCCTCATCTCATCATCTGTCCCCTCACCATTTCTTCACTCCAGACTGGTTTCGTCTTTCTCTTCTCAGACAGTCCCCACCTCACGCTGTTTCGATCATCCAGTGCTCTATAGCAGAGACATAAGTTCTTTTGAGAGTTGGAACAATAGCTTTCTGCCTATTTTGTTTTTTTTAACCTTTGGGTTCTGCTCCTTCCAATCCCAAAGAGCTCTCAGGCTTGGGATATGAGCAAGCTGGGTTTGAATCGCCATGCCATTGCTGACTAGCTCTGTGACTTTGGGCAAGTTATTTAGCGTCTCTGAACAGTTCGGCCATGTCTGAAAAGGGAGTAAGGTCACCGAGGTGAAGATCCGGCAGGCTGCCTGTCCTATGTACTGGCACACTGCCTGGTAGCATTCAGTCAGCATCACTCTGTCATCGCTTTGTATTACTGTTTTTGTTACGATTTTCTTCTGCACACCTTTGTTTCTTTGGGTCAGGTTCTTCAAAAAGCTAACATGGTTTCCCGTTGTTTATCAGATAAAATATTTCTCATCGGCCTTGCTCAGATACCACAGTTGGCTCATAAACAGCAGAAGTTGATTGTTCACAGTTCTGGAGCCGGGAAGTCTGAGACCAGGGTGCTGGTATGGGTGGTTTCTAGCGCGAGCTTCCTGGTGACAGAGGGCTGTTTGCCCAGCGTCTCCTCTCACGCTGGAGCAGGCAGCAAAGCTCTCGGCACTTCTTCTTATAAAGATGCTAATCCCATCCGTGAGAGCTCCACCCTTGTGATCATATTACCTCCCAAAGGCCCCACCTCTGAAACATCATATCTCCGACAGAGAGAATGTTACAGGGACACAAGCATTCCATCCATAACAAGCCTGTTAAGGACCTGTAAGCTGGCTTTATTTTGACTGTAACTTGTGCCCCCTGTATCTAATAGAGCTTTTTATTAGACTGCGCTTCCCTGGTGGCTCAGCATTAAAAGAATCCTTCAGCCAATGAAGAGAAACAGGATGAACTCCTGGGTCGAGGAGGCCCCCTGGAGAAGGAAATGGCTACCCAGCCCAGTATTCTTGCCTGGGAAGTCCCATAGACGGAGGAGCCTGGTGGGCCACCGTCCATGGGGTTGCAAAAGAGTTGGATATGACTTAGCGACTAAACAGTAGCAGCAGCAAAATGTCCTGAACTAGATTTCACGGTAGATACTCAGTAGTTAATGTCAGAGTCACTTTCCGGTGGGGATCCCTGATGCCCCAGGAGAGGCAGTGGCGGCCGACGGTCAGGACACACAGGAGCATGGTGACTGAGACCAACCCAGGCCTGCAGACTGGTCTGGTGCCTCTTCCCACACACCCCATAGCTTTTGTTATTGATGAGTACTTGAGTCTTTGTGTCCCACTTCCCCAAGACATACTCTTATCTTCTTTTCCTCCATGCATTTTGAAGTATCTAAGTTGGGATTCCTCAAGCAGGTATCTTAGGATGAAAGCTTGGGACTCCCTCTGAGGAAAAAGGAATTCCTTGGCAGGAAGTAGCTCTTCTCATGGAGAAGGAAATGGCAGCCCACTCCAGTGTTCTTGCCTGGAGAATCCCAGGGACAGAGGAGCCTAGTGGGCTGCTGTCTGTGGGGTCACACAGAGTTGGACACGACTGAAGCGACTTAGCAGCTGCAGCTCTTCTCGTACACCAGAAGACCCAAAAAATAAATGTACTTGAGAGTTAGACTTCCTCCCAGCTGTGTTCTTGGGCAAGTTATTTGAGCCTTTCTGAGCTTCAGTTTGTGTGCTGTGAGGTCGATACACTCGCGCATACCGCTCTGGCAGGGCTGGCGTTACATTTTAATGAGGAAGCATGCACAGCGCCTAGCATGGCTCCCGGTAGATGATAGTAGTTGATGCTTTCTACATGTCGCTCTGCTGTTCAGATGGTGAGTTTGGATAGCTAGGGAAATGCCCACAGAAAGCATCATCAGGGAAAGAAAAACAGTCCTTGGTATATCAAATAGAGGGGATTTAACCAAGGGAATTAGTTTTAAAAGGAAAAAGGTAGAAGGGATGACTCCCGGGGATCAGGAAGTGGCTGACATCCCTGGAATAGAATCTCCAAGCTGACCTGTTTTCATGTGACCAGAGATGCTGCCTGTGGTGGTTCCAAAATATGTTTGCCAATTCTGTGGCCATCTTCCCAATCAAGATGGACTCTTAATTCCCCCTCCTTGAATATGAATGGGCCTCGGTGGCCTATCTGCATTTCTAACAGGGTGCAGCGGACAAGACACCCTCACTTACACGATGAGGTCCTAAATCGTGCCACACCGTCCCCCAGCTCTCAGGACCCTGGCTCATAGGGGCCAGCCGCTAGGTTGTGAGGAAGCCCAGGCTGCCCTACGGAGAGGACGTGTAGCTGCCCCAGCGGACAGCACCAGCCACCAGACGAGTGAGTGACTGCAGCCAGGTATGGGAGCCCGGTCAACCCCCAGAACTCAGGGGGAATCACAAAACGATGATTGTTGTTAAAGGCCACGAGGTTGGGAGGGGGTTGCAGCATTAGATAATTGGCCCAGTGCCCCTGCCACTGGGGGAGCTGCCAAAACGATACCACCACTGCCCAGATGCCACAGGGGACCAGACATCACAGCCACTGCTGTTGGAGGCAAAGCCAGAACCTTCCTCACCCTCTGACCTCCTGCCACCGTCCCCAGCTGGCAAAACCTGATAGAAAGTCACCGGGTCAGAAAGCCTGCGAAAGGTAGTTACAGTCCAGAGTGGAGTGTAAAGCCACATTCATCTTGTGGCTGAGGCCCACAAGATAAAATCTGCCAGGTCCGCTCTGGTGACAGGGCATCCACATGTACCCTTTAACCCATACATGACCTTCCAGCAGCAGCACCTCTAGCTCCCCGCAGCAGCAGGTATAGAAGAAAATGTGCTTGCTCCCTGGCAGAAAAGAGCTTTATCTCCATCTCTTGTTTTGTTGTTCATTCACTAAGTCGTGTCCGACTGTGACCCCATGGACTGTCAGCATGCCATCTCCGGGTGATGATAATTCCTCTTGTAATCACAGTCTCACCTGACTACCATGTAACGTAGAAACTAATCTGTGAAGTTTCCTACCACTTCTTACAGAAAATCATAGGGAAGAGTGAAAGGGGTGAAAAATACATACATGCCTGTCAGTGATTGAGTGAGTGGGTGTGTGAGTCTGTGTGTCTGCAAGCGTGTGTACATACACGTTATCAAGCAAGGAAGGAAGGACACCCACTTCATTTTTCTGAACCGGTAGACACATCCAGCATCTCCCATCACTCGTTCCTCATTTCTGCTGTCCTGAGCCGGCACTTCAGCTGGTCAGAGCTCCTTACCTGCTGGGGTGACCCAGATTTTCATTCCTGCGGGACCTGCCTTAGTGGACCTGTCTTCACTGGGTTGCTTTAGTCTGTTACTAACTTTCACTATTGAATACTGTTCCAGGCTTTATGTGTTGAGTAGTGAGAATCTGATGGTGCTTACTGTGCTAAGGAATGTGTCATGTATTAGCTCATCTTACCCTCACAGTAGCTATATAAGGTAGGTACTATTACTCTCGTACAGATGAGGAAATTGAGGCTCAGAGAGGTTAAGTAACTTGCCCAAAGTCACACAGCTAGTTTAGTGGTAGAACGGAGACGCACCCCTCCCCCCATGGGGTTTGAGTGGTCTGAACCAAGTCTCAGCGTCTGTAACCACTGTTCATCCACAGCTCGGAACATGGAACGTACACAGACAATGGTAACTGTAATTGTTGATGTTGCTTCCATTTGACTGATACTTGGAGAAACTTTGACTCACTGCCCTGTGAAAATGACCAGGCGACTAAATAAAGCCTCAGTAAAGAAATCTCCCTGGTTCCTGGCCAGAATTCCTTAGACCAGTGTTTGAGAATTCACAACTGTCTAAGGCAAAGGCTGATTCCCTATGGTTGAGTCATGGCTTCCAGTCATAACATCTCTCTGTATCAGCTGGGTGACCTCGGAAAAAGCTTTGGTGTCGGTGACTGAAGACTCAATGAAAAGATCGCAGGTCAGCTCTGCCCCAGACCAGCCAGGAGATGTTGGGCCTGCCTGAGGGAGGTGTTGGCTGAGTTCCCTTACGTGGCTCCAGGATGAGCAGTCTTCAGGAGATGGGACCAAAGGAAAATGGCAAGAAAACAAATAAAAGACAGTGCAGTGCTGGAGGACAGTGTATTGCCCAGGAGCAGGCATCCACGTGATCCCCAGGTAAGCGTCAGAAGAGCCCAGTGCCGAGATAGGCCTTTTGTAATCTGTTACGTGAGCAGAACTTGCTGGAAGTCAGAGGTAGTCCTGTCGTTCTAAGACGTCTACATGGCCACTGTTCTGAATTGTGGCTCCAGCTGAATCATGGGTTCCTACTCGTCTGGGGGTCTGCATGGTCCTGTGTCTCCTCTGGCCCCGAGCCTTGCCCTCCAGTCCCCTTAACCTCCAACCACCACCAGTGAACAGTGAGAAGCGGGAGTGTGAATTTGATCAGACATGCTGTATCCCGACTAAGGGAAGATGCTTGTCCACCCAGGCACTCTGTCTGGTCCTGATCAAAAAGCCCCCAAGCTCATCTAACCCACAGAAATACCCACCACCAACCTGTGCTGAGGAGCAAACACGTCAAGTGTCACAGACACTGGTGAGCATCTGTGCATGTCCTTTAGTGGAGGATGGAATGGAACAGGGGAAGTGACCCAGCATTTGCTGAAGGCCTGTGAACGTCAGAGGTCATCCATAAACTACTCCTTTTAATCCTTGCCCTGCTTCTGCAGCATCAATATGACCCCTGGGTTGTTGTTTTTTTTTTTTTATAACTGAGGAAACTCAGGATTAAAGAGGCTCCATAGCAGGTCCCCCACCCGACAACTAGTACACAGCAAGGCTGGGGTTTCAGTTCTGGTCTGTGCAACTCAACTGTCCACCCGCTGTCCAGTATCACACCCTACTCTGACCCTTGCCTGTAAGAGGTGGATAATTCCGCGTTCATCCAGATGAGCCCTCCTGTGGTCATTTTCAGCCGTGACTAGTCATGGGCCTAAAGTCTGCCGGTGTGGTTTCTCTTGCACCATTTCTATTTCTTGTGACATCAAGTGAAATGATAAAAACATTCCTTCTCAGAATGAGCTCCTTCTGCAGAGATGATTCAGGAAACGTCAGACTCCTTAGGAAACCCAGACACTGTTGACCCTCCTTTTCTCTCCAGGTGGGATGAGGAGATCACAGATAGGGTGTGACTTCCAGGGTCACGTGTATTTGTTGACAGCCTAGACTAAAGCCTGCAGGTTTTGTTTTTTTTTAACTGAAGTATAGTTATAATGGTGTAAACACAATTTTCAGTGTTTTGTTAGTTTCAGATGTATGGCAAAATGAGTCAGTTATACATATACACATATCTACTCCTTTTTTTGATTCTTTGCCCATATAGGCCATTGCAGTCTTGAGTTCCCTATGCTATACAGTAGGTCTTTATTATCTCGTATATATATAGTAGTGTGCATATGTCAGTCCCAATCTCCCGGTTTATAAAGCCTGCAGTTTTTATATCCTGCTTAATCCTCCTTTTATTAATAATACTCAAGCCTGTTATCCTGCCCATCCAGCAGGTAGGAGGTAGGTTCATTGTAGCAGTGTCTAGGGTTTCAGTAGCTTTTACATGATGAAGAAAATCTCTAGGCTCATATTCTTTACAAAAATTACAGGACACCCCACCAAAATAAAACTTCTAACTCTTGAGTTTCATTATCCTTAATCCCTTTTATGTGACTGACCTACTATGACAATGGGCTACAGGTAACAGAAAGTCCCTGAGAGTCAGGTCCCCATGGGTTGTGTGGAAGTGCATCAGGGCTGCAGTATGTGAACAAGCAGGAAAAGGCTAAAGGCGCTCAGGAAAACGAAACTCAACTGGTATGAATTCAGTGTTGCTTAGCGAGGTGGCTTGGTGGAGGAGATAGGACCCTGCCCTCTGTAAGGTTAGCAAGTAGGAAGGACAGAGTTCTTCCCTATATCATAATACAAAATGAGGAAGGACCATTGATTTAGTACTGAAATATTTAATAAATGCTTCAGTTCAGTCGCTCAGTCGTGTCTGACTCTTTGCGACCCCATGAATCACAGCACGCCAGGCCTCCCTGTCCATCACCAACTCCTGGAGTTCACTCAAACTCATGTCCATCAAGTTGGTGATGCCACCCAGCCATCTCATTCTCTGTCATCCCCTTCTCCTCCTGCCCCCAATCCCTCCCAGCATCAGAGTCTTTTCCAATGAGTCAACTCCTCATGAGGTGGCCAAAGTATTGGAGTTTCAGCTTTAGCATCAGTCCTTCCAAAGAACACCCAGAACTGATCTGCTTTAGAATGGACTGGTTGGATCTCCTTGCAGTCCAAGGGACTCTGCTTACTACAGGACAATAATACAGCTGACTGTGGCTCAGATCATAAAGTCCTTAATGCAAAATTCAGACTTAAATGGAAGAAAGTGGAGCAAACCACAGGACCATTCAGGAATGATCTGAATTAAATCCCTTGGATTATACAGTAGAGGTGACAAATAGATTCAAGGTATTAGATTTGATAGAGTACCTGAAGAACTATGGTCAGAGGTTCATGACATTGTTCAGGAGGTAGTGCTGAAGACCATTCCCAAGAAAAAGAAATGCAAAGGCAACATGGTGTCTGAGGAGGCCTTATAAGTAGCTGAGAAGAGAAGTGAAAGGCAAAGGAGAAGAGGAAAGATATACCCACCTGAATGCAAGGTTCCAAAGAATAGCAAGGAGAGATTGCTATTTGATCAATGCAAAGAAATAGAGGAAAACAATAGAATGGGAAAGACTAGAGATCTCTTCAAGAAAACGAGAGATATCAATGGAACATTTCATGCAAAGATGGACTCCATAAAGGACAGAAATGGTATGGGCTTAACAGAAGCAGAAGATATTAAGAAGAGATGGGAAGAATACACAGAAGAACTATATAAAAAAGATCTTCATAACCCAGATAACCATGATGGTATGATCACTCACCTAGAGCCAGACACCCTGGAGTCTGAAGTGAGGTAGGTCTTAGGAAGCATCACTACAAACAAAGCTAGTGGAGGTGATGGAATTCCAGTTGCGCTATTTCAAATCCTAAAAGATGATGCTGTTAAAAGTGCTGCATTCAATATGACAGCAAATTTGGAAAAACGGCAGCAGTGCTCACAGAACTGGAAAAGGTCAGTTTTCATTCCAATCCCAAAGAAAGGGATTCCAATGCCAAAGAATGTTCAAACTACCTCAAAATTGTACTTATCTCACACACTAGGAAAGTATTGTTGAAAATTCTCCAAGTGAGGCTTCAACAGTATGTGAATCGAGAACTTCAGATGTTCGAGCTGGATTTAGAAAAGGCAGAGGAACCCGGGATTAAATTGCCAACATCTGTTGGATCATAGAAAAAGCAAGTGAGTTCCAGGAAACCATCTACTTCTGCTTTATTGACTACGCCAAAGCCTTTGACTGTGTGGATCACAAAAACTGTGGGAAATTCTTAAAGATATGGAAACACCAGGCCACCTTACCTGTCGCCTGAGAAATCTGTATGCAGGTCAAGAAACAACCAGACATGGAACAACTGACAGATTCCAAATCGGGAAAGGAGTATGTCAAGGCTGTATATTGTCACCCTGCTTATTTAACTTATATGCAGAGTGAAAGTGAAGTCACTCAGTCATGTCCGACTCTTTGCGACCCCATGGACTGTAGCCTACCAGGCTCCTCCGTCCATAGGATTCTCCAGGCAAGAATAGTATGCAGAGTACATCATGAGAAATGCCTGGCTGGATGAGGCACAAGCTGGAATCAAGATTGGCTGGGAGAAATACCAATAACCTCAGATATGCAAATGACAGTACCCTTATGATAGAAAGTGAAGAGGAACTAAAGAGCCCCTTGATGAAAGTGAAAGAGGAGAATGAAAAAGCGGGCTTAAAACTCAACATTCAAAAAAAGAAGATTATGGCATCTGGTCGCATCACTTCATGGCAAATAGATGGGGAAAAAATGGAAACAGTGACAGATTTTATTTTGGGGGGCTCCAAAATCACTGCAGATGGTGACTGCAGCCATGAAATTAAAAGACTTGCTCCTTGGAAGAAAAGCTATGACCCGCCTAGACTACATATTAAAAAAACAGAGACATTCCTTTGCTGACAAAGGTCCATCTAGTCAATGCTATGGTTTTTCCAGTAGTCAAGTATGAATGTAAGAGTTGAACCATAAAGAAATCTGAGTGCCGAAGAATTGATGCTTTTGAACTGTGGTGTTAGAGAAGACTCTTGAGAGTCCCTTGGATTGCAAGGAGATGAAACCAGTCAATCCTAAAGGAAGTCAACACTGAATATTCACTGGAAGAACTGATGCTGAAGCTGAGGCTCCAGTACTTTGGCCACCTGATGAGAAGAGCTGACTCATTCAAACAGACCCTGATACTGGGAAAGATTGAAGACAGGAGGAGGAGGGGACAACAGAGAGTAAGATGGTTGGATGGCATCACTGATTCGATGGACATGAGTTTGAGCAAGCTCTGGGAGTTGGTGATAGATGGGGAAGCCTGGAATGCTGTGGTCCATGGGGTTGCAAAGAGTAAGCGACTGAATTGAACCGACAGGACAGTAAGGCATTGTCCCAACTCTTAGGATCTTACAATGCAGAGAAGTAGTCAGGTCAATAAATTGGGAATTACATTTGTCTGATAAATGCTAAGTTATAGGAGTCACTATAGGCTGCTCTGAAGATACATGAAAGAAAAGGCGCGTTTTGGTTGAGTGCTCACAGAGTGTCAGGTGCTGTTCTCAGCACTCTGCGTTTATTCATTTAATCCTTCACACAGCCTTATGTAATAGAGACTCTTATTATCCCCTGTTTTATGCCTGTGGACATGGAGGCCCAGGGAAGTGATGCCTCACTCTGTTTCACAGCTTGCAGATCATAGCCAGGGTTCAAAACTGGTTTGTCAGGTTCCAGAACCCTCCCTCTTAACCTCTTAACCAAACCATCTCCCCATCACTTAGCGATCACCTCATCTGAAGGAGGGAGCAAGTGATATCTAATCTGTTACTTTAAGAACAAGTATGAGTTAACCAGAAGAGGAGGAACAGTATCCCACACATGGGGATAAAAGCTCTGAGTGAAGTCACCACCATGCCTTTGGGGAACTAAAGTTAGCTCAAGAGTGGTAAAGTGCTAGGCAGATTCCGTGCAAAAGTAAGACTGGAGAGAGAACTGAAGCCACATATTGAAGGGTCTTATAAGGGCTCCAAAATCACTACAGATGGTGACTGCAGCCATGAAATTAAAAGACGCTTGCTCCTTGGAAGGAAAGTTATAACCAACCTAGATAGCATATTCAAAAGCAGAGACATTACTTTACCAACAAAGGTTCGCCTAGTCAAGGCTATGGTCTTTCCTGTGGTCATGTATGGATGTGAGAGCTGGACTGTGAAGAAGGCTGAGCACCGAAGAATTGATGCTTTTGAACTGTGGTGTTGGAGAAGACTCTTGAGAGTCCCTTGGACTGCAAGAAGATCCAACCTGTCCATTCTGAAGGAGATCAATCCTGGAATTTCTTTAGAAGGAATGATGCTAAAGCTGAAACTCCAGTATTTTGGCCACCTCATGCGAAGAGTTGACTCATTGGAGAAGACTCTGATGCTGGGAGGGATTGAGGGCAGGAGGAGAAGGGGACGACAGAGGATGAGATGGCTGGATGGCATCACTGACTCGATGGATGCGAGTCTGAGTGACCTCCGGGAGCTGGTGATGGACAGGGAGGCCTGGCGTGCTGCGGTTCATGGGGTCGCAAAGAGTCGGACACGACTGAGTGACTGATCTGATCTGATAAGGCCCTTTAGTGTATTAATCAGTATCCCCAGAGCAATGAGGGCTTCCCGGGTGGCGCTAGTGGTAAAGAACCTGCCAATGCAGGAGATGGACGCAGGTTCAGTCCCTGTACTGGGAAGATCCCCTGGAGGAGGGCATGGCTATCCATCTGGTATTCTTGAGAATCCCATGGACAGAGGAGCCTGGAGGGCTACAGCCCATAGGGTCATAAAGAGTCAGACATGACTGAAGCGACTTAGCACGTGCACACACACACCAGAGCAGTGGAGAGCCAGCAGGGATTTTGAGCTGGAGAATAGAAGGCTGGGTTTAATCATTTTATTAAAATGATTATGGCATCAACATGGAGAGTGGATTAGAAGGGACAGGACTCTGATCATCTAGTGGGGAGGCAGTGGTGGTCTGGGGCACAGTCACCAAGAGTGGACCCAGAGGGACAAGTTCAACCGATGTTTAAGAAGTAGACTCAGTACAACATGTTGGTTGAATATGGAGAAAGTGGTGTCAAAGTTCTGACTGGGGCAACCAGGAGAATGGGGTGCTGGTTACCAAGTTGGGGGTTCAGAAAGAGGGACAGATTTGGGGGTGGCATGAAGCTGGTGATAAATTCAGGTCTGGGCATGCTGTGTTTGGGAGGAAAACCAGGAGAACAAGGCAGCAAATCATGCAGAGGATGATGAAGTGTTAAACGTATCCCCGTTCATCTGAATGATCAGTGTTTCCTCCTTGCAGTGTCTGCCCCCGTAGACATCACATTTTGGCCTTATGAAGTGAGAATGGAAGACACACGTGTGACTGCTGAACGGAAACTTAAGGAGTTTCTGTCTCACTTCCCCTGCCACAGCTCTGGCAGTGTTTCAGGGAGAGGCAGCACCATCAGCCTGGCTCACAGAGTGAAGAAGTCGTAGAGCAGGGTCATAGCTGACACACGGTGCACTCTCAGCATGAGAAGCAAGCAAACATTGGTGGTTGTAGCCTCTGAGACTTGGGAATTCTCAATATATTCCACTTGTTACTGGAATATAACCTAGCCTATCCTGACTGAT
This sequence comes from Tragelaphus eurycerus, assembly GCA_935064755.1. NCBI lineage: Eukaryota > Metazoa > Chordata > Mammalia > Artiodactyla > Bovidae > Tragelaphus > Tragelaphus eurycerus. Next base: position 74,030,333 of record CAKXYN010000001.1, on the reverse strand, counting down.
GGAGAAGGCAATGGCACCCCCACTCCAGTACTCTTGCCTGGAAAATTCCACGGACGGAGGAGCCTGGTGGGCTGCAGTCCATGGGGTCGCTGGGGGTCAGACATGACTGAGCGACTTCACTTTCTCTTTTCACTTTCATGCATTGGAGAAGGAAATGGCAACCCACTCCAGTGTTGCCTGGAGAATCCCAAGGACGGGGAACCCTGGTGGGCTGCCGTCTATGGGGTCACACAGAGTCGGACACGACTGAAGTGACTTAGCATAGCATAGCATAGCATCCTGACTGATAAAGGGGGAAAGACCACATTCAACTGGGAGGGTCAACAAAGATTAAAGAACCTGAATCATTACCTCACATCATACCAAACCTAATGAAGATGAATCGAAGCCTGAAGATAATAGCTAGAACCATACAACTCATAGAAGAAAACATGAGTAAATCCTTATACTCTTGGATTAAATCAATTGTTTCTTAGACATGACGCCAAATGCACAAGCAAGAAAAGAAACAAAAATTACTAGACATCATCAAAATTTAAAACTTCTGTGCTTCAAAGGACACCATCAGGAAACTGAAAAGACAACCCACAGAATGGGAGGAAATATTTGCAAATCATATATTGGAGAAGACCTTTATATCCAAGATATATAAAGAAGTATCTAAATCAATAATGAGAAGACAACCATATTTTACAATAGAGACTTTGCTGGTGGTCCAGTGGTTAAGAATACACCTGATAACAACGCAAAAGACATAGGTTTGATCCCTGATCCGGGAACCAGGATCCCACATGCCACAAAAGAGCTAAGCCTGCACGGAGCCCTACATGACTCAACGAGGATCCCACACACTGCAACTAAGACCTGACACAGCCAAATAAATATCAGATCAGATCAGATCAGATCAGTCGCTCAGTCGTGTCCGACTCTTTGCGACCCCATGAACTGCAGCACGCCAGGCCTCCCTGTCCATCACCAACTCCCGGAGGTCACTCAGACTCACATCCATCGAGTCAGTGATGCCATCCAGCCATCTCATCCTCTGTCGTCCCCTTCTCCTCCTGCCCCCAATCCCTCCCAGCATCACAGTCTTCTCCAATGAGTCAACTCTTCGCATGAGGTGGCCAAAATACTGGAGTTTCAGCTTTAGCATCATTCCTTCCAAAGAAATCCCAGGGCTGATCTCCTTCAGAATGGACAGGTTGGATCTCCTTGCAGTCCAAGGGACTCTCAAGAGACTTCTCCAACACCACAGTTCAAAAGCATCAATTCTTCAGCACTCAGCCTTCTTCACAGTCCAGCTCTCACATCCATACATGACCACAGGAAAGACCATAGCCTTGACTAGGCGAACCTTTGTTGGCAAAGTGATGTCTCTGCTTTTGAATATGCTATCTAGGTTAGTCATAACTTTCCTTCCAAGGAGTAAGCGTCTTTTAATTTCATGGCTGCAGTCACCATCTGCAGTGATTTTGGAGCCCAGAAAAACAAAGTCTGACACTGTTTCCACTGTTTCTCCATCTATTTCCCATGAAGTGATGGGACCAGATGCCATGATCTTCGTTTTCTGAATGTTGAGCTTTAAGCCAATTTTTTCACTCTCCACTTTCACTTTCATCAAGAGGCTTTTTAGTTCCTCTTCACTTTCTGCCATAAGGGTGGTGTCATCTGCATATCTGAGGTTATTGATATTTCTCCCAGCAATCTTTATTCCAACTTGTGTTTCTTCCAGTCCAGCATTTCTCATGATGTACTCTGCATATAAGTTAAATAAACATGGTGACAATATACAGCCTTGACGTACTCCTTTTCCTATTTGGAACCACTCTGTTGTTCCATGTCCAGTTCTAACTGTTGCTTCCTGACCTGCATACAGATTTCTCAAGAGGCAGATCAGGTGGTCTGGTATTCCCATCTCTTTCAGAATTTTCCACAGTTTATTGTGATCTACACAGTCAAAGGCTTTGGCATAGTCAATAAAGCAGAAATAGATGTTTTTCTGGAACTCTCTTGCTTTTTCGATGATCCATCGGATGTTGGCAATTTGATCTCTGGTTCCTCTGCCTTTTCTAAAACCAGCTTGAACATCAGGAAGTTCACGGTTCACATATTGCTGAAGCCTGGCTTGGAGAATTTTGAGCATGACTTTACTAGCGTGTGAGATGAGTGCAATTGTGCGGTAGTTTGAGCATTCTTTGGCATTGCCTTTCTTTGGGATTGGGATGAAAACTGACCTTTTCCAATCTTGTGGCCACTGCTGAGTTTTCCAAATGTGCTGGCATATTGAGTGCAGCACTTTCACAGCATCATCTTTCAGGATTTGGAATAGCTCCACTGGAATTCCATCACCTCCACTAGCTTTGTTCGTAGTGATGCTTTCTAAGGCCCACTTGACTTCACATTCCAGGATGTCTGGCTCTAGGTCAGTGATCACACCATCATGATTATTTGGGTCATGAAGCTCTTTTTTGTACAGTTCTTCTGTGTATTCTTGCCACCTCTTCTTAATATCTTCTGCTTCTGTTAGGTCCATACCATTTCTGTCCTTTATCGAGCCCATCTTTGCATGAAATGTTCCTTTGGTATCTCTGATTTTCTTGAAGAGATCCCTAGTCTTTCCCATTCTGTTGTTTTCCTCTATTTCTTTGCATTGATCGCTGAAGAAGGCTTTCTTATCTCTTCTTGCTATTCTTTGGAACTCTGCATTCAGATGTTTATATCTTTCCTTTTCTCCTTTGCTTTTCGCTTCTCTTCTTTTCATAGCTATTTGTAAGGCCTCCCCAGACAGCCAATTTGCAACCCAGGATGGGCGGGTCATGGTGGAGATATCTGACAGGGTGTGGTCCGCTGGAGAAGGGAATGGCAAACCACTTCAGTATTCTTGCCTTGAGAACTCCATGAACAGTATGAAAAGGCAAAATGATAGGATACTGAAAGAGAAACTCCCCAGGTCAGTAGGGGCCCAATATGCTACTGGAGATCAGTGGAGAAATAACTCCAGAAAGAATGAAGGGATAGAGCCAAAGCAAAAAGAATACCCAGCTGTGGATGTGTCTGGTGATAGAAGCAAAGTCCGATGCTGTAAAGAGCAATATTGCATAGGAACCTGGAATGTCAGGTCCATGAATCAAGGCAAATTGGAAGTGGTCAAACAAGAGATGGCAAGAGTGAATGTTGACATTCTAGGAATTAGCAACTAAAATGGACTGGAATAGGTGAATTTAACTCAGATGACCATTATATCTACTACTGCGGGCAGGAATCCCTCAGAAGAAATGGAGTGGCCATCATGGTCAACAAAAGAGTCCGAAGTGCAGTACTTGGATGCAATCTCAAAAACGACAGAATGATCTCTGTTCGCTTCCAAGGCAAACCATTCAGTGTCACAGTAATCCAAGTCTATGCCCCAACCAGTAACGCCGAAGAAGCTGAAGTTGAAAGGTTCTATGAAGACCTACAAGACCTTTTAGAACTAACACCCAAAAAAGATGTCCTTTTCATTATAGGGGACTGGAATGCAAAAGTAGGAAGTCAACAAACACCTGGAGTAACAGGCAAATTTGGCCTTGGAGTACGGAATGAAGCAGGGCAAAGACTAATAGAGTTTTGCCAAGAAAATGCACTGGTCATAGCAAATACCCTCTTCCAACAACACAAGAGAAGACTCTATACATGGACATCACCAGATGGTCAACACCGAAATCAGATCGATTATATTCTTTGCAGCCAAAGATGGAGAAGCTCTATACAATCAGCAAAAACAAGACCAGGAGCTGACTGTGGCTCAGACCATGAACTTCTTATTGCCAAATTCAGACTGAAATTGAAGAAAGTAGGGAAAACCACTAGACCATTCAGGTATGACCTAAATCAAATCCCTTATGATTATACAGTGGAAGTGAGAAATAGATTTAAGGGCCTAGATCTGATAGATAGAGTGCCTGATGAACTATGGAATGAGGTTCGTGACATTGTACAGGAGACAGGGATCAAGACCATCCCCATGGAAAAGAAATGCAAAAAAGCAAAATGGCTGTCTGGAGAGGCCTTACAAATAGCTAAATAAATATATTTTAAAATAAATGAATGGGCAAAGGATCTGAATACATATTTCTCCAAAGAAGATAAACAGCCAACAAGCACATGAAGAAATGCTCAACATCATTAGACATCAGGAAAAGGCATATCAAACCACAATGAGATATCATTTTATACCCTCTAAGGTGGAGGAAATGGCAACCCATCCAGTATCCTTGCCTGGAAAATCCCATGGATGGAGGAGCTGGGTAGGCTGCAGTCCATGGGGTCACTGAGTCAGACACAACTGAGCTACTACACTTTCACCTTTCACTTTGATGCATTGGAGAAGGAAATGGCAACCCACTCCAGTGTTCTTGCCTGGAGAATCCCAGGAACGGGGGAGCCTGGTGGGCTTCCGTCTATGGGGTTGCACAAAGTCGGACACGACTGAAGTGACTTAGCAGCAGCAGCAGCAGCAGCATGTAATTTATATTTATAAATTTATATAATTTTATATTAATATATCGGAGAAGGCGATGGCACCCCACTCCAGTACTCTTGCCTGGTAAATCCCATGGACGTAGGAGCCTGCTAGGCTGCAGTCCATGGGGTCGCTAAGAGTCAGATACGACTGAGCAACTTCCCTTTCACTTTTCACTTTCATGCATTGGAGAAGGAAATGGCAACCCATTCCAGTGTTCTTGCCTGGAGAATCCCAGGGACGGGGGAGCCTGGTGGGCTTCCATCTGTGGGGTCGCACAGATTTGGATACGACTGAAGCAACTTAGCAGCAGACTTAGCAGTAGCATATTAATATATATTTATATAAAATTATATTAAAATTTATATATTTATATAAATTATATATTTATATATTTTATAGTATATTTAGTTATATATTTATATAATATTTATGTATGATTTTTATATTTATTTATAATATATACTTTATAAATATTTATATATGTCATATAATATATTAAATATAATGTATAAATATATAATATATATGTATTATGTGTATATAATATAAAATATCAGATCATATATAATTATATAGTATATATAATTATATTTTAATATATTATATATTTATATATAATAATTATATAATATATAGAAATTAAAAGACGCTTACTCCTTGGAAGGAAAGTTATGACCAACCTAGATAGCATATTCAAAAGCAGAGACATTACTTTGCCAACAAAGGTCCATCTAGTCAAGGCTATGGTCTTTCCTGTGGTCATGTATGGATGTGAGAGCTGGACTGTGAAGAAGGCTGAGCGCCGAAGAATTGATGCTTTTGAACTGTGGTGTTGGAGAAGAGTCTTGAGAGTCCCCTGGACTGCAAGGAGATCCAACCAGTCCATTCTGAAGGAGATCAGCCCTGGAATTTCTTTGGAAGGAATGATGCTAAAGCTGAAACTCCAGTATTTTGGCCACCTCATGCGAAGAGTTGACTCATTGGAGAAGACTCTGATGCTGGGAGGGATTGAGGGCAGGAGGAGAAGAGGACGACAGAGGATGAGATGGATGGATGGCATCACTGACTTGATGGATGCGAGTCTGGGTGACCTCCGGGGGCTGGTGATGGACAGGGAGGCCTGGCGTGTTGCGGTTCATGGGGTTGCACAGAGCCGGACACGACTGAGCGACTGATCTGATCTGATCTGATAGCATATAATGTATATGCTGCTGCTGCTAAGTCGCTTCAGTCGTGTCCGACTCTGTGCGACCCTATAGACGGCAGCCCACCAGGCTCCCCCATCCCTGGGATTCTCCAGTGAAGAATACTGGAGTGGGTTGCCGTTTCCTTCTCCAATGCGTGAAAATGAAAAGTGAAAGTGAAGTCTCTCAGTCGTATCCGACTCTTAGCAACCCCATGGACTGCAGCCCACCAGGCCCCTCCATCCATGGGATTTTCCAGGCAAGAGTTCTGGAGTGGGTTGCCATTGCCTTCTCCGATATAATGTATATAATATATAATATATTTTAATAATTGTAATTTATATATTATATGTAATATATAACATAATATAATATATAACATGTTGTATATTATATAATTTATAAATATATAAAAATATAAATATAGATGTAGATATAATATTATAATTATATATATTATAATATATAAAAGACACTTACTCCTTTGAAGAAAAGCTATGATCAACCTAGACAGCATATTAAAATGCAGAGACATTATTTTGTCAACAAAGGTCCGTCTAGTCAAGGCTATGGTTTTTCCAGGGGTCATGTATGGATATGAGAGATGGACTAAAAAGAAATCTGAGTGCCGAAAAATTGATGCTTTTGAGCTGTGGTGTTGGAGAAGACTCTTGAGAGTCCCTTGACTGCAAGGAGATCCAACCAGTCCATCCTAAAGGAGATCAGTCCTGGGTGTTCATTGGAAGGACTGATGTTGAAGCTGAAACTCCAATACTTTGACCACCTGATGCAAAGAGCTGACTCATTTGAAAATACCCTGATACTGGGAGGGATTGGGGGCAGGAGGAGAAGGGGACAACAGAGCATAAGATGGTTGGATGGTATCACCGACTCAGTGGACATGGGTTTGGGTGGACTCCGGGAGTTGGTGATGGACAGGGAGGCCTAGCATGCTGCGATTCATGGGGTCGCACAGAATCGGACATGACTGAGAGACTGAACTGAACTGAAGATAGACAAATGTATAGAGATGGAAGTGGGTGAGTTATCTGGGGCTGGAGGTGGGTCGTTGGGGAGGGAGGGGATTTGGCAGTGACAGCTAAGAGGTGAGGGGTTTCTTTTGGAGTTATTTAAAATGTTCTATTGACTTCCCTGGTGGTCCAGTGGCTAAGATTCCATGCTCTCAATGCAGGGGCCTGGGTTCAACCCTCGGATAGGGAACTAAGATCCCACATGCCACAACTAAAGATCCCGCAATGAGGATCAGCGATCCCAAGCGCCACAACTGAGACCCAGTACAGCCAAATGAATAAAACTTAAAAAAAAAAAAAAAGTGTTCTAAAATTGATTGTGGTTATGGTTGCACAACTCTGAATATGCTAAAAACCATTGAATTATACTTAAATTCAATGGTTTAAGTTCATTAAACAGTGAATTGTATGGTATGTGAATTATATCTCAATAAAGCTTTTAAAAACAAAAGTAAGATCGGTCTCAAAAGAAGGCCCTTGAGATAGCCTCAGAGGAATGGTGGGGGTTACGAAGAGAAACAAGGGAGGTAGGACAGAAAGACCAGAAGAGTTAAGGAGTTGACAGAAAACAGGACTTTGGCTTTCTTTTTTTCGCCTGAGAATTTAGAGATTTGTTTGAGGGTCTCAAACCAGAGATGCCTCTCACCTCTCAGCCAAGCAAGCCAGGTTTTAGAACACAGAGACAACTCAAAAGGGGTCTGTTCCATTTGCTTGCCCTCCAGTGTGATGCCAAGAAGTTCCTGGATATGACAAACTATACCGCTTCCAGCCGGCTTCTGGAAGATAGGATTCTTCAGCCTGTCCCGGAGCCTGTGTTGTCCTTGGAGAGGCCGCTGGGACCTTTGAGTTGAGTGCCTACACATCTCACCACATGAGGAAGCAAGACTAACACAATGGCCCGTCATGACAGCCAGCGACATCCAGTCTTAGCACAGTCGTAGACTGAGAGCCAGGTTTCTCAAATCTCTTACAGAAGCTGGAGAAGCCAATATGATTCCTGAGACTGGAGGGACTTTTAAGAGAGAATTTGCTGGGATGACGTATTTTCCTCCTTTGCCACAGATAATCATCCGGCTAGAGGCCCCCAGACCTCCAGTCCTCGGGCCAGTATGACAGACGGTCTGTGGATGCAGCTGCCTCTGTGGAGGAGGACGTCACACTGGGGATGGAAGCCCCGGAGGTGGGGGTGGTGCCCTGGGGAACAGACCCGGAGAAGGGGATCAGCCTGCAGCAGGTGGAGGTGGGGCTGCTGTCAGGGACACCCCTTGGAAGGAAGCGGGGGCAGCGAGGGTAGGCAGAGGGAGAAGCCGGGCTGGGACGCGGCCACAGAGGAGGCCTCAGCTGGGCCTCCAGGGGTGCTCTGGGACCGGGTGGCCTTGCAGAGTGCTCCCCCATGGCAGGTCCAACAGGAAGCCTCAGCCGGGAGCAGTCAGCAGTTCTGACAATTGAAGGGAGGTTTCTTTTTTTCTTTTGGAAGCTAATTACTTTACCATATTGTGGTGGTTTTTGCCATACATTGACAGGAGTCAGCCACAGTTGTACATGTGTCCCCCATCCTGAACCCCCCTCCACCTCCTTCCCCATCCCACCCCAGTGCACCCGGTGCACCCTGTTTCATGCGTCAAACTTGGACTGGTGATCTGTTTCACATATGGTCATATACATGTTTCAATGCTCTTCTCTCAAATCATCCCACCCTCACCTTCTCCCACAGAGTCCAAAAGTCTGTTCTTTATATCTATGTCTCTTTTGCTGTCTCGCATATGGGGTCGTCATTTCCATCTTTCTAAATTCCATATATATGTGTTAATATACTGTATTGGCGTTTTTCTTTCTGACTTACTTCATTCTGTATAATAGGTTCCAGTTTCATCTACCTCATTAGAACTGATTCAAATGAGTTGGTTTTAATGGCTGAGTAATACTCCATTGTGTATATGTGCCACAGCTTGCTCATCCATTCGTCTGCGGATGGACATCTAGGTTGCTTCCATGTGGCTATTGTAGACAGTGCTGCAATGAATATTGGGGTGCACATGTCTCTTTCAATTCTGGTTTCCTCGGCGTGTATGCCCAGCAGTGGGATTGCTGGGTCGTACGGCAGTTCTGTTTCCAGTTTTGTAAGGCATCTCCACGCTGTTCTCCATAGTGGCTGCACTAGCTTGCATTCCCACTGGAGGGATGTTTCTGAAGCGAGATCTGAATGGTGCTGGCTTCTCCCTTTCCACTATAAAGCCTCAGAGCTCCCGTAATACAGGACAGACATTCAAATATCCACTGTCTATACTTTTAACACATCTCTTTAGCACTTTTCTCCAAAGATCTCACAGGCCTGTGCAACTCAGCCTGGTGGCCACTAGACATGGGGGCATAGTGCCCTTGACGTTTGTCTGCTCCAGAGTGAGATGTGATGTGAGTGTAGAATTCATGCCAGATTTGAAAGACTTATTGTGGAAAAAAAAAAAAGAATGTAGAATGTCTCATGAGTAATGTTTGATATTGATTAATATTTATTGTATATTGAGATGGTAATATTTTGAACACCTTGGCTGGCACACCCTGGTTTCTTTCCGAATTGGGATGAAGGCTGTTCTCTCTTCATGCGATGGCCAGTAAGAATGCTACTCATTTCCTTTAGTCACCCATGCCTTGCCTGTAGGAAGCCCTCAGAACAGTTTGTTGAGCAAAAGGATGAAGCGGGAACATCCCTCCTTGCCTTAATTCCCTCTTTCAGATGTTGCTGTGCCATTTTGTCGATCAGCTTCATCACAGATGGGAAAGAAGAGCGATTATGGGTACATCAAGTGTGTGAAAGAAAGAGTAGCTTACTAGGGCGTTGTGACGTCATTTAAGGAAAGCAATTGGGTAAAGATCATCCAAACACAATGGCTAGTCTTTGTGCAGAGGCTTAACAGCTATAAACACATCTCTGAAAGCTTTTTCATGGGCATTGTCTGACTTAAGCCTCATAACAGTGCCGTGAGGTGTGTATCATCCTCATTTGCACGTGAGGGAACTCTCATCTCCCATCTGATGGTTGACTGCTCAAGCCAAGTCTCTCTGGTTTAGATCACCTGCCTAGCCTTGTGGGATTTGAGGTTTTGATCCTCCCCCGTTCCTTGGCCAATTACATAATTTTATATTGAAAAATTGATGGAAACCAAATGAGTAGGGTCCAATCTATATTTTAGCCCAAAAACCTTGATTGAAATTTTTAACCAAATGCATTTATATTGTGAGCTAAATATTTATGTAGACTTGATTCGATCCCTAGTACAGGAGATTCCATTTCAGTTTCTTTTGTTGTTTGACTCTAGTTGTTTGACACTCTAGTTGTTTGACACCACCTTTTTATGCATCCTTCATAACTCAAACATAATTTTAAGGTTTCCTTTTTGGGAGGACCAGATGCTGAATGCTGTTTGTTTTTCAAACCTTGGAGCTCTTCCAGAACGTGAAGCTAATCGAAGCATGTAACTGAATTCACTGGGAGGTGACCTATTTTCCAGTTGAGCAGGTGAGGGACGGGATTGGGGTAATATTTTCACTATTTTTATTAGGAGCACAGCCACAGCCAGCACAAATGTAGAGCTGTCAGTGGTTTTATTTAACTAGAACAGCAAACATATGTTTTCCAGATATTTTTATTCAAGACCAAAAAAAGAAGATTTTTTTCCAGTGAAAGAATGAGAGTTTTTGAAATGTTTAACTCATTTCTAAATGTAAAATACTTTTATTTTTAAAATATGCAGTAAGCATATTTTATGATGTTTCCATCAGAATATTATTATGTTTTTTTAAAAAATATTTTTATGATGTTTCCCTCAGGTTTTCATGTGAACTTTAAGCTACAGGATTATTTTCTGCAATTACGTATGTACATACGATTATGTAGCCACCACTCTTCTCAGTTTCTTTCATTTTTACTCACAAAAGAGAAAGCATTTCTGCTTTCCAGCTTCCAAATGATGTTTCCACATAGTATTAACTTATCTAAAGAAAGGAGCTTCCCTGGTGACTTGGACTGTAAAGAATCTGCCTGCTATACAGGAGACGCAGGTTTGATCCCTGGGTCGGAAGATCCCCTGAAGGAGGAAATGGAAACCCACTCCAGTATTCTTGTGTGGGAAATCCTGTGGACAGAGGAGCCTGGTGAGCTACAGTCCATGCGGTCACAAAGAGTTGAACACAACTGAGTGACTAACACTTTTAGTTTTCATCTAAAGAAAATACCTACACTTTCTATGCCTATTGCTGTCAGAAGCTTAATTATTGACTGAAAGTGACTGTGTGGCTTAACAGGAAAGACATGACCTCTGGGTGGTCATCAAACCTAGATTCAAACCCCATCCCTCCTTCTTTTCAGCTAACTGGCCCCAGATCAGATCAGATCAGTCGCTCAGTCGTGTCCGACTCTTTGCGACCCCATGAACCGCAGCACGCCAGGCCTCCCTGTCCATCACCAGCTCCCGGAGGTCACCCAGACTCATACCCATCGAGTCAGTGATGCCATCCAGCCATCTCATCCTCTGTCGTCCCCTTCTCCTCCTGCCCTCAATCCCTCCCAGCATCAGAGTCTTCTCCAATGAGTCAACTCTTTGCATGAGGTGGCCAAAATACTGGAGTTTCAGCTTTAGCATCATTCCTTCTAAAGAAATTCCAGGATTGATCTCCTTCAGAATGGACTGGTTGGATCTTCTTGCAGTCCAAGGGACTCTCAAGAGTCTTCTCCAACACCACAGTTCAAAAGCATCAATTCTTCGGCGCTCAGCCTTCTTCACAGTCCAGCTCTCACATCCATACATGACCACAGGAAAGACCATAGCCTTGACTAGGCGAACCTTTGTTGGTAAAGTAATGTCTCTGCTTTTGAATATGCTATCTAGGTTGGTCATAACTTTCCTTCCAAGGAGCAAGCGTCTTTTAATTTCATGGCTGCAGTCACCATCTGCAGTGATTTTGGAGCCCAGAAAAACAAAGTCTGACACTGTTTCCACTGTTTCCCCATCTATTTCCCATGCAGTGATGGGACCAGATGCCATGATCTTCGTTTTCCGAATGTTGAGCTTTAAGCCAACCTTTTCACTCTCCACTTTCACTTTCATCAAGAGGCTTTTTAGCCCCTCTTCACTTTCTGCCATAAGAGTCGTGTCATCTGCATATCTGAGGTTATTGATATTTCTCCCAGCAATCTTGATTCCAACTTGTGTTTCTCTATACATGGACATCACCAGATGGTCAACACCGAAATCAGATCGATTATATTCTTTGCAGCCAAAGATGGAGAAGCTCTATACAATCAGCAAAAACAAGACCAGGAGCTGACTGTGGCTCAGACCATGAACTCCTTATTGCCAAATTCAGACTGAAATTGAAGAAAGTAGGGAAAACCACTAGACCATTCAGGTATGACCTAAATCAAATCCCTTATGATTATATAGTGGAAGTGAAAAATAGATTTAAGGGCCTAGATCTGATAGATAGAGTGCCTGATGAACTATGGAATGAGGTTCGTGACATTGTACAGGAGACAGGGATCAAGACCATCCCTGTGGAAAAGAAATGCAAAAAAGCAAAATGGCTGTCTGGGGAGGCCTTACAAATAGCTGTGAAAAGAAGAGAAGTGAAAAGCAAAGGAGAAAAGGAAAGATATAAACATCTAAATGCAGAGTTCCAAAGAATAGCAAGAAGAGATAAGAAAGCCTTCTTCAGCGATCAATGCAAAGAAATAGAGGAAAACAACAGAATGGGAAAGACTAGGGATCTCTTCAAGAAAATCAGAGATACCAAAGGGACATTTCATGCAAAGATGGGCACGATAAAGGACAGAGATGGTGTGGACCTAACAGAAGCAGAAGATATTAAGAAGAGGTGGCAAGAATACACAGAAGAACTGTACAAAAAAGAGCTTCAAGACCTAGATAATCATGATGATGTGATCACTGACCTAGAGCCAGACATCTTGGAATGTGAAGTCAAATGGGCCTTAGAAAGCATCACTAGGAACAAAGCTAGTGGAGGTGATGGAATTCCAGTGGAGCTATTCCAAGTCCTGAATGATGATGCTGTGAAAGTGCTGCACTCAATATGCCAGCAAATTTGGAGAACTCAGCAGTGGCCACAAGATTGGAAAAGGTCAGTTTTCATCCCAATCCCAAAGAAAGGCAATGCCAAGGAGTGCTCAAACTACCGAACAATTGCACTCATCTCACACGCTAGTAAAGTAATGCTCAAAATTCTCCAAGCCAGGCTTCAGCAATATGTGAACCGTGAACTTCCTGATGTTCAAGCTGGTTTTCGAAAAGGCAGAGGAACCAGAGATCAAATTGCCAACATCCGCTGGATCATGGAAAAAGCAAGAGAGTTCCAGAAAAACATCTATTTCTGCTTTATTGACTATGCCAAAGCCTTTGACTGTGTGGATCACAATAAACTATGGAAAATTCTGAAAGAGATGGGAATACCAGACCACCTGATCTGCCTCTTAAGAAATCTGTATGCAGGTCAGGAAGCAACAGTTAGAACTGGTCATGGAACAACAGAGTGGTTCCAAATAGGAAAAGGAGTACGTCAAGGCTGTATATTGTCACCATGTTTATTTAACTTATATGCAGAGTACATCATGAGAAATGCTGGACTGGAAGAAACTGGCCCCAGGAGATCCTTTATCCTCTAAAAAGTTGGGTTTCCTCTTCTAGGAAATGGGGATAATGCCCACTTTGCAAGGGTCATCATGAGGCTCAAATTACCTAACTGTGGTGTTTTATCCATCGTAAAGCTGATGTATAACATCCTCTCTGGTGAGCTGCAGTGGTGAGGAGGCAGGGTGGGGTCATGGAAAGAGCTCAGCATCTGAAGATGGGAGAGGAAGGAAGACAGCACTGCTGAAGTACCTGCTGCGCTTGTGCCCCTGCACGGCACATAAGGCTCCTGCCCCTGCACGGCACATAAGCTGCATCGTTTGCCTTGCAGTAATCCTGCCAGGTGAGTGTTAATGTTCCCCCTTTGCAATCTGTTCTTTATACCTCTTAGATTTAGGTTCAAGTTTCCATGTTGCCAGTTGCTCTGTGGCCTTGGGGCCAACATTTATTCTAAGTCTCAGTGTTGTTGCTGTTTTTAATCTGTAAAACTGCAGTGATATTAATCCTGACATCACATAGTAGCACTGCAGCTGCTTTTTTGGAGACACCCAAACCCAGCAGCTCCAACACTTTGGCCACCTGATGCAAAGAGCCGATTCATTGGAAAAGACTTTGATGCTGGGAGAGATTGAGGGCAGGGGGAAAAGGGGTGACAGAGAATAAGATGGTTGGATAGTATCACCAGTTCAATGGACATGAACTTGAGCAAACTCTGGGAGAGAGTGAGGGACAGGGAAGCCTGGCATGCTGCAGTTAGCAAAGAGTTGAACATGACTTAGCAGCTGGAACAGCAACAACAAAAGCCTTCTTAGAGCTAGACAGACCAAAAATAAAAAAGTAAAAGTTCAATTGGTTACCTTTGGGATCCAGGGGGATAACGTGCATAGTAACACCTCACTGTCAGTAGGAGTTGAATAAAGACATCTGGATATGAATTAAGTTACTTGCACCAGCACACTGGCTTGACTTTGTTTTAAAGTGTCTCAGCACACATATCTAAAGAACCCACCTGCCAGTGCAGGAGACATAAGAGACGTGGGTTTGATCCCTGGGTCGGGAAGATCCTCTGGAGAAGGAAGTAGCACCCCACTCCAGTATTCTTGCCTGGAGAATCCCGTGAACAGAGGAGTCTGACTGGCTGCAGTCCATGGGGGTCACACAGAGTCTGACATGACTGAAATGACTTAGCTCACACATCTCCTAAAATCTGTAGCAGTTTATACAGTGGAGACGGGACCACAGAAAGGCCAGATCCTGGCCACCTTGCTGAAATGGCAATGCTACCTGAAAAACATAGTTGAAGAGTAGGTTGTACACATTGATGGCAGAAATCGCCAGGATGGTGGCAGGAATTGTGATCCTGATGTCGAATGTCGGAGGTCGTTCAGAGACAGCAAGAAGAAAAGTGTTCTGGCTCATTGCCTGAACTTCAAAAGGAGAGAGGTGGAGTCCACGGGCAGCTGTGGGAGTCAGGAGGTCACAGGCTCCATCCCCTGGGCCAGTGGTATGTGGTCCCTTCACAGCAGGTGCCTGCCCCACTCTGTTCATGGCCCAGCTAGTCCGTCTTGTGCCCTCCCGGCCAGCTGGTCAACAACCACCCTGGAACTCAATGACTGCAGTCATTGTTGGTAGAGGGTCGGCCTGTGTCAGCCTGGTTTGATGGAGAACTTTCCAGGTGCACATTTAAAGGGAAGGAACATCCTCTGACTCCCAGGGAAGAGAAACAGACACCTCCCCTGGCTGGGATTTCTAAGGTGCTGAGAGAACTCTCCTGCGCTCTGTTCGTCCAGGAAATGTTCCTGCCTGTAGGTTGAGCCTTCATGGAGTCGGAACCAGGGTGCTCAAAGCTGTTTTCAGCGACAGAGCACCCGGAAGTCAGCTTCCTTTGCAGGAGGTGATGAAACACCTGCATTTCTATGTCTCATAAGAACCGTGGTTGAACTCAGAGTACACCGAGCTACTTCGCGTGTAGTTGGGCCAGAAACATTCTGCTTGATTGAACATGCACACTTATGTGAAACAACCAAACTACAGCCTCAAGCAAACTGGCTCACGGAGGAGACGAGCTGCTAAGGCTCCAGACGAGTTTCCCCAGACTCTTCTTCCAAGAGTCTCCACTGCGTTCATTTCATTTCCAGTATTCATTTGCCAAGAGATTTGGATGCTCTGCTAGTATTTGATAGCAGTCATCAAAGAAAAATGTCGGGAGAAAAACTTAAAATTGACTGAATTACTAGTCGTTAGCCTGGTGGGCTGCCGTCTCTGGGGTCGCACAGAGTCGGACACGACTGAAGCGACTTAGCAGCAGCAGCAGCAGCTTTTTTATTAGCAAATAAGAAAGAAAAAAATATTATATTTGGGGGACTTTGCAGTCAGAAAGACCTGGGTTTAAATCAAGAGTATTTGCTATTGGGACAGTGGGCAAGGTAGTCAATCTCTTGAACCCACTTCCTCTTCTTTGAGATGGAGATAATACCTTCTTGGCAGGATTATTTTCCAGTTTAGCATTAGTGTTTGTAAAGCCCCCAGCACAGCACCTGCTCCATAGTATAAGGCTTAACAAATGCCAGGTATTGTTAATACTCTTGGCACCAGAACACTTTGTTCAGCTCCTGGAACACCAGTGTTCCATTAGGAGGGAAAGGCTGAGCTGGAAAAGGCCTCAAGGAGAATGAATTGTATCCCCCACCTGCTGCTGCCCCCCACTCTGCCCCTGCCAAAGGAAGCAACAGAGACTCAGAGAGGAGCCCCACGGTCACACAGCAAATTCGCAGCTCATCAGAGGTAGAATCCCAACCTCAGCTGCTTCCCCACCACACTGCGCGGATCCCTTCTACAAACCCAGCGCCTTTCGAGAGCAGCCTTTACTATACCTCAAGGCCACCAGCTGTTGCCTGCAATTTCTTCTCCTCTGGCCACCTGCCAAAGGCAGAGGCTACACAAGATTCCCCAGGGGACCCACGACCCATCCCCGCTCCCCAGCTCCTGGTGACCATGTCTGTTAAAGAAAACACTCCTCTCCAGGCTATGCCCACACGTCTGTGCATCTCATTCTGTTTATTCCTCCCACTGCGGCTTCTCTCTGTCTGGAGAGTTTGTCAAGGAGGCTGCCTGCCCCGGCGCCAGGGCACAGCTTGAGACGCTGCCATTGGGCCGGGCTGCAGGTGGGAGCCGGCTGCCCGCCTGGGGCTGCAGACAGCAGGTCTGGGCAGAGGGCAGGGGATGAGGGGTGGAGGGAGACCTGTTGGCACTTGCCTGTGAGTCTCCAGGGAGAGAGAGACACCTGGCACAGGGCAGGCAGAAGCAACACAGAGGAGCCCAGGTGCATCTTAGGGACCATACAAAGACATCACTATCTTGAACACCATCTTTATTATGTAAAACACAAGCCCTAAGCTTTAAAAGGTGTCGGTGGGTGCTCCCCCTCCCACCGCACTTCTGTTTCCCTTTTGGGTTCACAGCTCAGCGGCGGCGGCCGGCCCACCAATCACCTCCCTGAACTTCTCTTATGTCACCAGCAGCCAATCAGAGGCTGTTGAGTGTGCGATTCCCGGGTTACTACCCCGTGGGTTGACTTAATCCCAGCCAAGACGGAAGAAGCTTGACAGTTTTCGTCAGCAGGCTGAGCCTTTTAAATGGCTTTCTGAAAGCCTGCATTTTTTTTAGGGTCACTTAGAAACCTTCTCCGCATCTCCACCCCCCTGCTGACACCTCCGCACACCGAGATGGAAAGCTGGTTTGCAAAGCCTGCAGCAGAGACCGAGTGCGGCCGCTGTTTCCTCCTGTGCAGCTCCCAGCTCTGGTCCAGGACCACCTGGGCGTCCCACCTCTGGGTCCCCGGGGGTGCCCTGGATTACATGCTTCTCTAAATCACCCAGACTAGGCCCTTCTGTCCCACACCAGGTTATGCTTTGCCAGGACTTCCTACCTTGTCATCCAGGCACCTCCTTCCCTTGGTGGGATTGTCCCTGGTTTAGGGTCCATATGTCCCACGTGGCTAACACAGGGGACAGGGGGGAACTCCAGTGGCCTGAAGCAATGCTGTGCTTCGGCAGTCTGGGGATTCCACCTTGCCTTGTGCCGGTTGCTGGCTGGGCTGGACTGGGGTGGGAAGCAGAGTTCCGCTCTCTAGCCCAACCCGTGCTGAGGACCTATCTCTTCTGGAACCCTGATGGTAGCCTCTGCCTCAAATAAAACTCCCCTTGTTTAGTTTTGATTTTCACCACGAATGAGAGAACTTCTGGATACTCAGGCGTCTACTTGTTTTCATTCTTCCCCTGGTCTGATCTAGCAGTCAATAAACCACGGCCCCCCAGACAAACAGGCTCCTCCTGGTCTTGTAAATAAATCTGTGTTTGGACACAGCCAGTCTCGTACATTTAAGTATTGTCTGTGGCTGCTCATGCTACAGCAGTGGCGTCGAGAAGCTGGGATGAAGATCATGTTTTGGGAAGGCCAAAAATATTTATGATTTGACCCTGCAGAGATTTTGCCAATCTCTTAAGTCATCTAGCAGGTTGCCCCCACCCCCGCCACCGCAGCTGATCTCTTAAGGCTGAGAGTCGATTGCACCATTCTTTTGTTTAAACAAAAAAAGTCTCCCAAGTTACACTGTGTAGACAGAGGCTCCCTCCAGCAGCTCCACACAGCCAGGCTCTCACCCCCCACCCCTCTCGAATTTGCACCCTCTGCCTCTGCAGATGATCAGCTCTGCTGTCACGCCTTCGTCCAGCCTACAACACCCTTGTGCTTTCTCCATCTGTCAGGCCTCTAGACATCGTTTAACACCCAATTCATATGTCATCTCCCCTATGCACCCTTTCTGGATGCTCATCAGAATTAATGGCTCCCTGCTCTGTGCTCTTTGGACAGACAACCACCATTGTGCTGACCATATGGGACGGCAATGATGTCTTTATGTGTTTGTCTCCCCCGCAAGACAGTGAGCTGCTAGAGATCAGGGACCCTGTCGCATTGCCTTTCTGCCCCTGCCAGGAACCAAGATGAATCATCCAGATGATAAGTCAGAAACAGACCTTCATAAAAGCGCCAGGAACCTGACTGCAACATCTTATCCAGGCCGCTTCTCACGGTTGATGGTAGGGTTCTTTCCTATCTCTGGTAGCTGGAATATCATAGGTGCTCCAGAAAATGTCTTAATGAGTGAGTGTGTAAATATATATATATATATATATTTTTTTTTTTTTTTCTTCTAACATCAAAATGCAGTAAACACATTATTACAGTTCCTTATCATCAAGTACCTTCAGGACTTTGAAAAGTAGTTTGTCTCTACCCAAAGATATACAAATGGCCAATAGCACATGAAAAGATGCTCAGTATTATTAACCATTAAGGAAATGGCAAATCAAAACTACAGCAAGTCGCTTCACACCCACTAGGATGGCCATAATCAAAAAGACAGGTACTCAGTGTTGGTGGGATGTGGAGTAATTGGAACTCTTGTACACTCCGGTACGAATGAACCATGGTACAGATGCTGTATAAAAGAGTTTGTTGGTCCACTGAGTTACCAAATGACCTAGCAGTCCCACTCCTGACTATGTGCTCAGGAGGGATGAAAACTCACCTCTGCACAAAAACACACACAGCAATATTCACAGCAGCATTATTCATGATAGCAAAAGAGTAGAAATGCTCTAAATGTCCACTGACTGAAAAAATGGATAAATGTCCATCGACTGAAGAATGGATAAGTGTGATGTCTCCCTTACAAAGAAATATTATACAGCCTTAAAAAGGAATGAAATTCTAATATGTGCTATGAGATGGATGACCCTTGAAACATTATACTAAGTGAAGCCGGTCACAAAAGGCCACAGAATGTAAGAATGCATTTATATGAAATATTCAGAATAGGTAAATCCATAGAGACAGAAAGTAGACAAGTGTTGGCCTAGGTTTAGTGGGGATAAAGTTTGGGAGACGTTTGGGAGAAGACTTTGAGAGAAGAAGAAATAACTGCTAGTAGACAGGGAGCTTCTTTTTGGGGTTGATGAAAATGTTCTGGACTCAGATAGTGGTGATAGTTGTACTGCTTTGTGAATATACTAAAATAATTGAACTATACACTTCAAATGGGCTTATTTTATGGCAGTGGATTATAAGCATGTATGTGTGTTTTAAGTACTCTTGTTGAATAGAACTAAAATTGGTGAATTCTACCAATTCATTATCCTGGTTGGGAAATTGTACTGTAATTTTTTTTCATTGTACTATAGTTGATGTACAATATTATATAGGTTTTGGGTGTATAACATAGTGATTCACAATTTTAAGGTTATACTCCTTTGATAGTTACTATAAAATAGTGGCTTTCCCCCCTGGTGTTGTACAATATATCCTTGTAGCTTATTTCATACAGAATAATTCATACCTTTGAATCCCCTACCCCCTGTTGCCCATTCTCCCTTGCCTCTCCTCACTGGTAACCACTAATTTGTTCTCTGTATCTGTACATCTGTTTCTTTTTTTGTTGTGTTGCTATATTTACTAGTCTGCTGTATTTTTTAGATTAAGTATTTGTCTTCCTCTGTCTGACCTATTTCATTTAACATAATACCCTCCAAGTCCATCCATGTTCTTGTAGATGGCAAGATTTCATTCTTTCTTATGGCTGTGTAATATTCCAGCGGAGAAGGCGATGGCACCCCACTCCAGTCTTCTTGCCTGGAAAATCCCATGGATGGAGGAGCCTGGTAGACTGCAGTCCATGGGGTCACTAAGAGTCGGACATGACTGAGCGACTTCACTTTCCCTTTTCACTTTCCTGCATTGGAGAAGGAAATGGCAACCCACTCCAGTGTTCTTGCCTGGAGAATCCCAGGGACGGGGGAGCCTGGTGGGCTGCCATCTATGGGGTCACACAGAGTCGGACACGACTGAAGTGACTTAGCAGCAGCAATATTCCAGGGTGTGTATGTGTGTGTGTTTATCACATCTTCTTTATTCGTTCATTCACTGATGGACACTGAGGTTGCTCCCATATCTTGGCTATTGTAAGCAATGCTGCTATGAGCATTGGGTGCAAATATCTTTTCAGTGTAGTGTTTTTGTTTCCTTCAGGTATATACCCAGGAGTGGAATTATTGGGTCACATGATAGTTCTATTTTTAGTTTTCTGAGAGACATTCATACTGTTTCTATAGTCACTGTACCAGTTTGCTGTCCCTCTAATAGTATATAAGAGGATTCCCTTTTCTCCCCATCCTTGCCAACATTTGTTATTTGTATTCTTTTTTTATGATGGCTGTTTTGACTGCAGTAATCTCCCATTGTGGCTTTGATTTGAGTCTCTCTAATGATTAGTGTTGTTAAGCACTTTTTCATTTGCCTGTTACCCACCTGCATATCCTCTTTGGAAAAACGTCTGTTTAGGTCTTCTGCCCAGTTTCTACTCAGATTGTTTATTCATTTATTTATTTTTATGATGTTGAGTTGTATGAGCTGTATGGATATATTGGATATTAACCCCTTATTCATCATATCATTTGCAAATGTGTTCTCCCATTCTGTAGAGTGTCTTTTCATTTTGTGGATGGTTTCCTTTGCTATACAAAAGCTTTTAAATCTAATTAGGTCTCATTTGTTTCTTTTTGCTTTTATGTCCTTTGCTGTAGAAAACAGATAAAAAACAATTGCTTTATGTCAATGTCAAAATTTGATTTACATCAAAGAGTGTTCTGCCTATGTTTTCATCTAGAAATGTTGTGGCTCTGGCCTTACTTTTGGGTCTTTAATCTATCTTGAGTTTAGTTTTGCATATGGTTGGAGAATATTCTACTTTCAGTCTTCTACCTGTAGATGTCCAGTTTTCTCAACTTCATTTATTGATGAGATTGTCTTTTCTCCATTGTGTATTTCTTCCCGTATCATAGAGTACTTGACCCTAGGCTTGTGGGTTTATTTATGGGATTTCTATCCCAGTCCATTGATCTATGTGCCTGTTTTTGTGCCGATGCCATACTGTTTTGATCACTGTAGCTTTGTAGTAGAGTCTGAGGTCAAGGAACTTGATTCCTCCAGCTCTGCACTTCTTTCTCAAGATTGTTTTGGCTATTTGGAGATTTTTTTATGTCTCCATACAAATTGTAAAATTATTTTGTCTAGCTTGAACTATAGTTTTGCATGGTGTTACCACTGGGTAAAAGTTACACGAGATCTCTCTCTTTTATTTATTACAACTGCATGGAATCTACAGTGATCTAAAAATACAAAGTTTAATTTAAAAACATACTGGATCTTTTCCCTGTTCCTCTCCTCCCAAAATAAGAATGTCCTGGGAGCAGCATGTCCCTGTTCTTTCAATGATGTTGCTATTTGATGACATCTCTCACTTGTTGGAAACCACAGGCCTAATTCACTGACACTATGAATTTTTCAGGAGCTGACCAAAGTATTGGATGCACCAAAAATGTTTATTGACTCCAAAAGGTGGAAAGAAAACCACAAAATCACTGACAAATGTTTAGATGTCTAACAAACTATGATCTTACGTCAAACATCAGCTGTAACTCAACTCAGCTTGTGTACTTCTGTGTGTGTGTGTGTGTGTATCATACATCCTGAATATTTAATGTGAGGTATCATGAGGATTTGAAACCCACAGGTGACCTGGTTTAGAATCCCGTCTTTACTTCTTGAAGCTCTGTGGCCTTGGCTACGTTTCTTAACTTCTTTGAATCTTGACCTCATTATCTGTGAGAAGAAAGTTACAGAATCTGCTCCACAACGGTGTTGTGAAGATTACAATTACATGTATAACTAATCCATGTGAAAGCCTCAGTGGGGCACGTGCCCCATAGTAAGGCAGTTGTTACGGTAACACCCAGGATGCTGATTGACACTCTGTTGTTCCCTGACAGATATTTGTAGGTCACTGGGGCTGATGCTAAAAGCCTCGAGCCCAGTAGGTCCTTGATTTGCACTTGACAATGGCTTTGTGCTTAACCAGGGCCAGAGGGACCGCTTCTATTGCTGGCCCTGCTGGAGGAACAGCTGAAGCAAGAAAACAATGGCCTGGTAACAGTGGAGGCTCCAGCTATCATTGTTTTATGAAAACTACAAAAACGGTGAGGAGAAACCACACGAGAGGTGGAGCCAGCTAAGATTTGCATCCTGAGGTCAGCTGGTGGTTGACTGTGTCACAAAGCATTTCATACAAATCATGATCCGACAGCGACGTGGTTTTCCTTGCTGAAACACAGGATGCCTGTCCTTTAAAAGCTATTTTTAGAAATCTGTGATTTGTGGTGTCTGACCTGTAAAAAGGCTTGCATACAACTTAAGTCAAACATGGTGATACATCCACTCAGTTGTCTTTATTGAAAGGTGTAAGATTTTGTGCCTTGGGACCCCACCATAGCCTTAAAGCAAGGCTGGGCTTTCGTGTTGCGTCACCTCTGGGATCACTGTTTGGGACAGCTCTGCAAACGTGTGTCAGGGGCTGACACCTCACTGCGCACCAAGGACATAGAGCAGCAGCTCCGACGCTCACAGGACCAGACATATACGTGTAAAAGACAAACAGTGATAAAGCGAAACAAAAAAATACAGAACAGAAAAAACTGGACATCTTCAAGGAATAAACATCAGTGATTCTCTGAATGTTTTATCTTGTTAGTCAGAGATAATGTTGCAAGAAAAATGATCATGAAGGTCATATTCATGTTTCTAGCTCTTGAAAAAGTATTGTTTTAGAAAAACAATAGAACAGCAGAAATGCGCTGATATACTAAGGCAATACAGAGATCAGAAATGAAAAGATCAGGGCTGTGTTACAGGCTCTGCCACTTACCTACTGTGCAACTTTAGCCAGTCTCTTAACCTCTGTGGCGATGGCACCCCACCCCAGTACTTTTGCCTGGAAAATCCCATGGACGGAGGATCCTGGTAGGCTCCAGTCCATGGGGTCGCTAAGAGTCGGACACGACTGAGCGACTTCACTTTCATTTTTCACTTTCATGCATTGGGGAAGGAAATGGCAACCCACTCCACTGTTCTTGCCTGGAGAATCCCAGGGACGGGGGAGCCTGGTGGGCTTCCTTCTATGGGGTCACACAGAGTTGGACACGACTGAAGCGACTTAGCAGCAGCAGCAGTAACCTCTGTGGACTTCAGTTTCCTTATTGGTTAAAAAAAAAAAAAAAGAAGAAGAATAGCCACCTCACTGGTTTGGTGTGAAGTTAAGTCAGAAAAATGGAATCTGATTCATTCATTCATTTATTCTTGGCTGTGCTGGGTCTTTGTTGCTGTTTTCTGGTTTTTTGCTAGTTGCAGCAAGTGGGGGCGACCCTCTGCCGTGGTGTGTGGGTTTCTTACTGTGGTGGTGGCTTCTCTTCTTGTGGAGCATGGGCTCTGTGGCTTGGAGCTTCAGTAGCTGTGGCACGTGGGCTCGGGAGTTGCAGCATGTGGGCTCACAGGCTCAGTACCTGCGGCACACAGGCTTTGTTGCTCCCCGACATGTGAGATCTTCCCAGACCAGGGGTCAACCCCGTGTCCCCTGTATTGGCAGGCGGGTGGAATCTTTTTTTCAAATATAAGTAACATTGTAGGAAATTAGAGAATGTTCTCAGTTGTAGGCTGTTGACAGATAACCAGGACCACAGAGTTGTACCATTTCCAAAATGTGTTTGGTTTTCAGGTTTTAGGCCAAAGTTAGAGCGTGAAGTAAAAATTCTGGAGCAGTAGAAGGAGACCACTCAGAAAAGGCAATGGCACCCCACTCCAGCACTCTTGCCTGGAAAATCCCATGATGGAGGAGCCTGGTAGGCTCCCGTCCATGGGGTCGCTAAGAGTCGGACACGACTGAGCGACTTCACTTTGACTTTTCCCTTTCATGCATTGGAGAAGGAAATGGCAACCCACTCCACTGTTGTTGCCTGGAGAATCCCAGGGACAGGGGAGCCTGGTGGGCTGCCGTCTATGGGGTCTCACAGGGTCAGACACGACTGAAGTGACTTAGCAGCAGCAGGAGACCACTGCATAAATCTACTCTATAAACTTATCCTGTTTCATTTTTCAAGAGATTTAGGACATTCAGGTGATAAAAGGAGAATGTGTGTCTCCATGGGGAAGGCAAATGTTCATCCGCTAACAGTGAACATCTGACGTGCTGGGTTAGGAGGGTCGTGCAGCAGGAGAGTTTGACCCACTGTAGTGTTTGCTCTGGGCAGAGAAAGGGCAGTCAAGACTTAGGTGTTCACTGGCCTTGCATGTCTAAAGAGAGGGATACCGTGTTAGCTCAGGGAAGAGAAAACAAAGGTGGATTATGATAAATCTACAAGACGGCAATAGGAGGCTAATGGTAAGCCACTCAGCAAACATTAAGTGAGCCCCTGTCTTGTGCCAGTTGCTTATTTCTCAGTGTTCTAAACAACAGGCCTTGGAGTCAGCAGTGAAAGTCGCTCAGTCGTGTCTGACTCTGTGACCCCATGGGCTGTACAGTCCATGGAATTCTCTATGCCAGAATGCTGGAGTGGGTAGCCTTTCCCTTCTCCAGGGGATCTTCCCAACCCAGGAATCGAACCCAGGTTTCCTGCATTGTGGGCGATTCTTTACCAGCTGAGCCACCAGGGAAGCCCAAGAACACCGGAGTGGGTGCCTATCCCTTCTCCAGCAGATCTTTCTGACCCAGTAATTGAACCAGCGTCTCCTGCACTGCAGGTGCTTCTTTACCAACTGAGCTCTCAGGGAGTCAGTAGACTGAAGTTTAAGTCCTGGCTCTGCTACTTGACCTGTGGCTTCAGGCAAGCAGTGGAATCAGCCATGTTCAACTCTTTTAATCCCAGGCAACGAGTGGGCTGACGGAGGTGTGTGCAGAGAAGCTGGGAAGCTTCTGGTCAAGCTAATGTCGTAAGGTCATGCTCTGAGGCTCTCCCCTGCTCCAAACATATGCAATGGCAGATAAAGTATGAAAAGAAAGAGAAAAAACATAGCTACATGAGAAGACATAATAATAAATATCTCTGTGGAGTGTAAAGGGAACACAGTGATAAATGGGCCGGCACGCTCTGAGTGGAGGAGGCAGAGGCGACCAGGAATCAGCCTTTTGTTCAGTGACAGGAGAGGCAAGGGCAAAGGCCAGCTCTTTGGGCCCCTGGGGAGGGAAGAGTGTTCTCTTTGTTCACGCAGGTGCACACACACACACACACACCCCTGTGAAAGGTGGCTGAGAAATCCACAGCTCTTTGGACATGTGGCTTATGAAGGGGTGTTCCCTGGGAGGCGGAGGTACTGAGGTCAAGGCCAGCCTTTCCAGTGACTTGTGCCTGGATGTGCACGTCCCCCCAGGTGGGTGGAGAGCCCACCATGGGGACCCAAGCCACCTCCATGATACTTGATTCTGGACTAGGAGCCCAAGGGTCTGGATGGAGGCCACAAGAAACCTGTGCAGGAAAGAAGGAAGGAGTGAAGCAGAGCCTGGGGTGGGGGGAGGGAGGGGGAGGTCAGGAGGGGAAACGCGGCCTCAAACTAAGCACACAAACCAGAATCCCAGAGTCTATAAGGAAAATCGACGCTAAGACAGAGCCAAGCAAAATACAGTTCCTTCTGTCCGAAAGCTTCCTGGGAGGGCAGTGACTTGCCCATCCAGAATGACTGCCATTGTGTGTTGTGGAAATATTATCATTAGGCCCATCATGTGGGTTTTCTCCTGGGGAATGTTTTCTCAAACCTGATTTATAGAAGTCAGTTTTAGTCTAGATACTTAACCCTGGAGAGAGGAGGAGCAGGAGTGGAGGTCGGGGGGGGTGAATGTTTTTTGAGTTACGCACTGCTCTTGTTTTCCACACACTTTATCAGAACCCCACACCCAACTCTGGAAGCTGGGTGTTCTGAGCCCAGGGCTACCATCTGAGGCTCCAAAAGGACTTCAGTTGCATTTATTTCCCCTGGAGCCCAGGAGGTGGTGAGGTGGGAATTTGAACCCATGTCTGGCTGTTCTAATGCTCTTTCCACTTAAAAATAGAGACTGGGTGACATCTTTGTTTGTATTCCTGGCACCTAGCACAGTGTAGGGCACATGAACGATGCCCAGTAAGTGTTGGCCCAAAGAATGGAAGCCCCTTTGATCAACCCATAAGCTCCTGTGGGTGATCCCTCCTTCCACTAAACAGTGCAGACAGGCGCCAGCTGAATCCACACACAGGCCGGTGGGTCCCTGATGAATGTCTGCTGTGGGGAAGATGGAAAATGGTTGCTTTTCCATCATTAGACTCTAATCTCACCCAAGCCCGCTAATCCTCACTGTTAGATCTCTCTCACACCGTTGAGTCCTATCCACCCACCACCACCCCCTTCCCCACCCGGGACGCCTTGGTTCCTCACCCCTGTGGTGCATCTCCCCTCTGTCCATCCCCACACTGCAGATACTGTCATCCCTCCCCGTTAAAATCATTGCACGTTTCCATTACCCTGAAAACAACAAGCTGTAAAACTGTTCACACCTTAATGTGACCTAGGAGTCCCTTACCATCTGCCTTGACCGGGCTTCCTTCTTGCCTAGAAGCGCCCTCCGTGCGGCTCTCTACCCTTCACGCACCTGGATTTGTCTCTGTTCCTCAGACCTGGCTGGCTCCTACCTTGGTACACGCTCTTCTTTCCTTCTGTTACCTGCCACGCTCCTGCTGCACCCCCAACCTCAGCTGGACATGGACTCTGCAAGGCAGCCTCCTCTGTCCACCCAAGACTGAGCTGAGACCCATGTTGTTGGCGCCCAGGGCTCTCTGTTCACTTCCTTCCAAAACGCCTAATACAACTTTAACTGTTTATTTAATGTCCCTCTCCCCACCTGGACTTGTTTCCTAGCCCCCAGGGGCTGTCCCATCCTTCACCAGCTTCTCCTGAGCACCTTCTTACTGAGTAGGCATGTGAGAGATGCCCATGAACACATATTGGGCTGCATGCATGATTCTTGACGCCACACTGAAGTGGTGACACGCCCAGTGATTGAAGGGAAGTGACACGGAATTGCTTCTAAATCGCAGAATCAGAGCAAAGATTAAACAGCCCTATGATTTACTTCTGAGTGACTTTCAGCTGGGGTTCTCTCGACGATCTGAAGAGTAAGTTCAAGAGCACTGTCATTTCCCTCTCTGCAGCTGGCAGTTAATCAAGCACCAGTGGGGCCCGATTCCCACGTGGGAAATAAACAAGGTGACATCATGGTGACATACTCCCAAGGGACTGTGCAAGCCGTCCATTCCATTTGCTGGTTGGAAGAGTCTGTCCTTGTTCTCTTGGGCTGCTCGTCATCTTTGTACAGCTTCTGACTCTGTAAGGCCTCCAGGGATGGGTGACAAACTTCAGTCTCCCGGTTCTTCCACCCTCCTCACGACCCTCATGATCTGGTCCATCCTTCAGGGCGGTGGCCTCCACTGCACACACAGAGCTCCAGGGCAACAGTGTCTCTGCACACAGGCTTTCAAACTGAGCACACTCAGATTTCCCCCCATCCCTTGGATAGCAGCATCCCAGGTAACATCAAAGTGTGTAAAACTTCCCCACTTCATCCCTCTCTCATTTGGTGGTAGGTCTTATGATCATTGAAGAAAAAAGATTGATTGCAGAATGCAGTGTTCCACACGCTATAGAGATAGATTGCACTCTGCGATCTGGGTGGTCATTTTACCTCCTTTGCGTCAGTCCTTTGAAAAGAGCAGGAGAATAATGGCTCATAGGGTGTTTACAGAAGTTTTAAACTAATGGATGTTCAGAGTTATAATTATTCCCAGCAAATAGCTAATCACTAAGTGTTAACTGTTTCTATTACTTTATAAAAAAATTCTGGGCTGTGCTGAGTCTTCATTGCTATATGAGGGCTTTTTCTAGTTGCGATGAGTGGGGGCTGCTCTTCCTTGCGGGTCATGTGCTTCTTAATGCAGTGGCTTCTCCTGTTGCAGAGTGCAGGGTCTCGGGCGCCCAGACTCTGGTAGTTGAAGCACAGGGGCTCAATAGTTGTGGCACACAGGCTTAGTTGCTTGGCAACATGTGGGATCTTCCTGGACCAGGGGTCAGACCTGTGTCCCTGCGTTGGCAGCTGAATTCTCATCCACTCTACCACCCGGGAAGTCCCTACTCTCATTCTTATACTGCGTCTCTCGTGAGAGGAAATGTGTTCTGTGTATAAGGACATGGGCTTTGGAATCCAGAAGGCTGGTTTTCTATCTTGACTCCGTCACTTACTGGCTCTGTGACTTCAAGGAAGTTATTGAACTTAGAGCCTCCCCTTGATCGGAGTAGGATAGAGATGAGTACCACTGACCTCAGCAGTCATCGTGAATATTCACTGAGAGACTGTCTAGAAAGCACCTGGGGAGGGTCAGACACACGGGAGACACCCAGTAAGTGATAGCTCATTTCCAGTACATAAATTCATGAGCATCGTGCTCACGTTAGCCTGGCGCGGGCGGTCAGGGAGGAGGGACAGGCAGGTAGCAGCCCACAGACTAGCTGGCTGCTCAGTGGCTCTAGCATTAGGACTGACGTGTATTAGTGTCTGGGAAAGACTGTGTGTGTGGTAGTTACTCAGAAGTGTCCATGGACTGTAGCCCACCAGGCTCCTCTGGCCATGGGATGCTTCAGGCAAGAATACTGGAGTGGGTTGCCATTTCCTTCTCCAGGGGATCTTCTGAACCCAGGGGTCGAACCCAGGTCTCCTACACTGCAGGCAGATGCTTTGCTGTCTAAGCCACCAGGGAAGCCCGATAACATTTATTGGGAAAGAGAAGTAAAAGGTGCTCAGTCATGTCTGACTTTTTGTGACCGCGTGGACCGTAGCCCATCATAGTCTGTCCATGGGATTCTCCAGGCAAGAATACTGGAGTGGGTTGCCATTCCTTCTCCAGGGGGTCTTCCCAACCCAGAGATCGAACCTGGGTCTCCTGCACTGCAGGCAGATTCTTTACCGTCTGAGCCACCCAGGAAGCCACCTCCACCTGCAATATTGAGAAAGAGAGCTAACATTTATTGAGCACCTACTGTGTGCCACTGTGTGCCAGACACTTTAAATAAGACCATTTGAGCCTCAGAAAGACTCGCAAGGAAGGGATTGTCTAGTTTCCAGGTAAAAAAAGCAGACAGAATGTTTGCTCGGGTCTCACAGTGAGTGAACAGCATGGCTGGAGGTCTACCTCAGAGCTGCACGAGGAAACGCGGCTTTCCTCACCCTTACAGAGTGCCCAGGCATGGATATGACAGAATACCCTTATAGAGTACCCAGGCATGGGACGGCAGTTGTAAGGGTGAAGAGGGTGTGGCCAGGAGGTGGGCAGAGGGGAAGTCACTGCAGGTGTGAGAACCGCAGGGAGGAGCTGGAGCTGCAGAGGCTCTGGGGGTGTCCAGTCCTCTCCAGGAGGTGACAGAGGAGGTGGGAGAGGGGCGTGGGAGGAGGGGCCGTGGAAGGTCCTGCGTGGCAGCGAGAGGAGGGCATGGGATCGGGGCTGGCCAGTGAGGGCACCTGGTCACACAGCTCGAGAAAGGCGCCTCCTCTGCAGGTTCAAGCCGAACTCCCACCTGGGGCGCTCAGGGACCTCACACGCCTTTCCTCACAGCCCAGATAGCCGCCCTCTTTGCATATCTCCAGTCTCTCCCTCTACCCCAAGCTTCCTTTTGTTTTCCTGGCTTAGGCATCTGCCAAGGTCAAGAAGATCAGGGCTGGGGACTGTGGGGGAGGGAGAAGAAGTGGCTCCCACCAGCCCCACTGGGAGGAAGTCAGACTTTTCCCGGTTCATCCTGGGGCAAGTTCAGAGTGCAGAACAGAGTTGAGGGAATGGGACTGGGGTAGGGGAATGCTGAGGGGTCACTGCACCTGCCCAGGAAGAGTTGTGGTCCTCTGGTTGTGGGCTGTCATAAGGTAGGAGAGTAAGGAAAAGAGAGATGTGAGACACCCTTAGAAGGTTGGAATAAATCGGTCACTGATTGGCTGTGAGAGGTGAGATGTGGGGAGGGACTCGAGAGGACACTCAGGTCTCTAGGCCGGATGTCCGGGGAGCAGGGAGCCTGGTTACCTGCTGGAGAGATGGGGGTAGAGCCAATTGAAGGGGAGGCTGCCCAAGGGCTTTGCACAAGTTTGAGGAACACCAGGTTTAGATGGCGGAGAAGGCGATGGCACCCCACTCCAGTGCTCTTGCCTGGAAAATCCCATGGACAGAGGAGCCTGCTAGGCTACAGTCCATGGGGCTGCTAAGAGTCAGACACGACTGAGCGACTTCACTTTCTCTTTTCCCTTTCATGCACTGGAGAAGGAAATGGCAGCCCACTCCAGTGATCTTGCCTGGAGAATCCCGGGGACGGAGGAGCCTGGTGGGCTTCCGTCTATGGGGTCGCACGGAGTCGGACACGACTAACGCGACTTAGCAGCAGCAGCAGCACCAGGGATAGATTGGGGGATCTAGCTGTATCTGATTCATGAGTGTGAAACCCACAAGAGCCTTTTTTTTTTTTTTTGAATGTATATATTTATTTCTTGGTTGCTGCCCACAGGCTGTCTCTAGCTGCCTCTGGTGGAGGCTGGTCTCTAGTCAGGGTGCACAGGTGTCTCATTGCAGTGGCTTCTCTTGTGGACGGGGTGCAGGCTCTCGGCACTCAGCCTCAGTCATGGTGCTCGAGGATAGTTGCTCCGTAGCACATGTGATCTTCCCAGAGCAGGAACTGAACCCATGTCCCCCGCCCTGGCAGGCAGATTCATAACCACTGGGCTACCAGGCAAGTCCCCAGGAGAGGTCTTAATGGCCAGCTGAGATCAATCAAGATTTCTTCCCCTGGGCAAGTCTCCTCTGGAAACTCCTGGAAAAGGCTCTTTCTCTTCCTCTGGATGTTGTGGTGTGAGAGTGTGTGGCCTGGACCTGCGGTCGCTGTTTCACTGCCACAGGGGCAGAGCTTGGAACCAGCAGACAAATTAGGCCCCCGGGAGGGAGAGCTGGGGGAGGGGGAAACCAGGCCCCGTGTGGAGCCCGACCCCGCAGAAGCTTAAGTTCTCCGGGTCAGTACATGAGAGGGAGCCTGACTGGGGCAACCGGGATGTTAGCCTGCACATCCCCCGAGCTGACAGTGAACCAGGCCTCTGTTTGATGCCTAGGCCCTTCAACAGATTTTACTGAAGCAGTATGGGCGTCTCAGCCACCATCACAACCTGTCCATGTATTTGCAGGGTTAGAACCCGGGTTTCAGAGTGTTAGAGCCTAACGTGTGCCTGATTCTGGGAAGTCTACCTTTTATAGTCCATACCGAGAAACCTATTTAGACATAGACACTCTGGGAAGTCTTTTGTCTATGGTCGCACACCAATGTCAAGATGTTCCAGCATCCAGGACAGCCTCCATAATCTTCACAACCAGAGTCAGGTCTTACCATCGTTAGAAACCAGCCTGGGAACAAGCAGAGCCATCAGGGCTCAAGCTATGAGGGGTCTGAACGGACGTGGCCTCTCCCTTCATTGCCTGAGTGCTGTACATCTGTTTCAGATTGTACATTGTGTGTCTGTGCTTTGATTCACAGCAACTTCCCATGTTATGGAATTGATTTGCACTGAACACCACTGTCAATAAAAAGAAATAAGTGTCTGAAAAAGAAAGACAGCCTGCCAGCAGATCCTGACCAACTGTTGTAACAATGGACTGTCTGTCCTGTGTAGCTTGAAGCTGCACAGAATTCAAGGGCCTCTCCTGGGGACCCTCATCACTGCAAAGCCAAGAAAACAGGCTTTGGTGGTGGGACCCGCAGTACATGACCACAGGATTCCAGTCTCTAGGTTTGTGGTCTGAAGAGCATGGACTTTGGAGACAGACTTGAGTTCAAGCCCCAGTTCCACCACAAGGATGTTACTTAACAATCACAGACATGAATATAATCAAACCTACTTCTTGGGTATTGAGGATCAAATGATAATAAGTATCATTTGAAGGTACCTGGCAGGCCCCCCTGGGATCTCAGATTTTTGTAATGTCAGATAACAGCCACAGGGTTGAATCTCAGGCTGTCCACCATACCATCCAAGTGACCCCTATAGTAGCTCCCCACAAAGAGAAAACTCTCAAAAATGTCAATTTCTGCTCCTGTTCTCTATCATTTTACTGCTCAGTATAAGAATACCCAAAACATTCATAACTTCAATATGAGACATTCTAATTACCTTGGGGCTGAAGACTGAGATCTACTGTGTGAAATGTTAATACTGAATATATGCTCTCATCTGTGTCCACTAACATTCTTTCAACTTGACCGACATACAAGTTAGGTCTGATATAGGTGCACGGCTCAAGGGCTTTTGACAGTGTATGCACATATGTGACCACCAATCAAGGCATACACGATTTGCACCAGAAAGTTTCCTCATTGCAGTCAGTCCCTCCTAAGCCCTAACCCAGGTAACCACTGAGCACATCTCCACCATCAGAAGTCAGATGTGTTTTCTCTCGAACGTCCTACAGATGAAATCACACATATGGTCTTTTGTGTCTGGTTTCTTTTTTTCACCGTCATGTTTTTGGGATTCATCCCTGTTGTTGCATGTATTAGTAGATTGTTCCTTTTACTGCTAAGAAATAATCCCCTGTGTCACAATTTGTTTACCTATTTACTTGGCTCCCCTGGTAGCTCACTTGGTAAAGCATCCATCTGCAATGCAGAAGACCCTGGTTTGATTCCTGGGTCAGGAAGCTCTGCTGCAGAAGGGATAGGCTACCCATTCCAGTATTCCTGGGCTTCCCTCGTGGCTCAGCTGGTAAAGAATCCACCTGCAATGGGTTTGATCCCTGGGTTGGAAAGATCATGCTGTACAGTTATAAACTTGGCTGTTGAATATGTGTGTGCCTTTGTGTGAAAATCTAAAGCATCACTGCCTAAGTATTCATCATGTAGGATATTGGTAGATACTAGGCTGGCACCCCACCCCAGTACTCTTGCCTGGAAAATCCCATGGACAGAGGAGCCTGGTAGGCTGCAGTCCATGGGGTCGCTAAGAGTTGGACCCGACCGAGTGACTTCACTTTCACTTTTCACTTTCATGCATTGGAGAAGGAAATGGCAACCCACTCCAGTGTTCTTGCCTGGAGAATCCCAGGGATGGGGGAGCATGGTGGGCTGCCGTCTATGGGGTCGCACAGAGTCGGACACGACTGAAGCGACTTAGCAGCAGCAGCAGCAGCAGGCTTATGTGATAGGTCTGTCCAAATGAGGTCCCTGTCAGGAGGGCAGAAGTAAGACCTAAACACAAAGGCAGCATCAGTATCAACTCTTCACAGACTCAGAGAGTAAGCCTCCAAGTTAATATCATGAGAAGAAGAGCAAAAGATTAGTCCACAAAATCAAAGTAAATAAGCGGAATAAAGACTTTACCAAAAACTTAATTTCAAATAAACAAAAGCAGAGATAATCAGATGGCTGCCCACTCCAGTATTCCTGGGCTTCCCTTGTGGCTCAGCTGGTAAAGAATCCACCTGCAATGCAGGAGACCTGGGTTTGGTTTGTGAGTAGCTGAGGGACTTGATGAATGTGAGTCTGAGTGACCTCCGAGAGCTGGTGATGGATAGGGAGGCCTGGCGTGCTGCGGTTCATGGGGTCGCAAAGAGTCGGACACGACTGAGCAACTGATCTGATCTGATCTGAGGGACATTTATTTCCAGCTTTTTTTGCTATTGTAAAGCTGCTCTTTGTGTGCAAGTCTTTCAGTAACATTTCATTTTTCTTGGGCATGTATCTATCTGTAGAACTTTAGAGTTATGTGATAAGTATATGTTTAAATTTTTAAATGTTTCTAAAAAGTGCCCAACAGTGTGTGAGAGTTCCAGTTGCTTCACAGTCTTTGCTGACACTTGATACTCTTTTAGCCATTCTAGTGGAAATGAAGTGGTAACATTGTGGTTTGTTACTAAGTTTTTAAAAAAGTTGGTGGGAAAATGCATATAACATAAACTTTTACCATCTTAACCATTTTAAGTATACAGTTCAGTGGCATTAAGTACAGTCACATTTTGTGTAACCCTTACTGCCATCCATCTCTAGAACTTTCATCTCATGCAACTGAAACTCTGCCTGCATTAAATCCTCCTCATTAATGTCTCCTCATTCCGCCTTCCCCCAGCCCTGGGCAACCACCGGGGTACTTCCTGTCTTTGTGAACTTGGCTAGCACTCTAGTGCCTCATATAGTGGAACTGCACAGTGTCAGTCCTTTGGTGGCTGACTTGTTTCACTTAGCATAATGTCCTCAGGGTCTCTCTGTGTTGGAGCGCGTGTCAGAACTGCCTTCCTTTCCATTCTTTTGGGTAAGTGTCTAGAAGGGGGATTACAGGATCTTACGCTAGTTCTGGCTGGTTTCTTTTTTTTTATTTATTTTTTATTGAAGGATAATTGCGTTACAGAATCTTGTTGTTTTCTGTCAAACCTCAGCATGGATCAGCCATAGGTATACATATAGCCCCTCCCTTTTGAACCTCCCATCTCCCTCCCTATCCCGCCACTCTAGGTTGATACAGAGCCCTTGTTTGAGTTACCTGAGCCACACAGCAAATTCCCGTTGGCTATCTAGTTTACATATGGTAAGGGCATCCGGTCCCATCACTTCATGGGAAATAGATGGGGAAACAGTGGAGACAGTGTCGGACTTTATTTTTCTGGGCTCCAAATCACTGCAGATGGTGACTGCAGCCATGAAATTAAAAGACACTTACTCCTTGGAAGGAAAGTTATGACCAACCTAGATAGCATATTCAAAAGCAGAGACATCACTTTGCCAACAAAGGTCCGTAGTCAAGGCTATGGTTTTTCCTGTGGTCATGTATGGGTGTGAGAGTTGGACTGTGAAGAAGGCTAAGCACCGAAGAATTGATGCTTTTGAAGTGTGGTGTTGGAGAAGACTCTTGAGAGTCCCTTGGACTGCAAGGAGATCCAAGCAGTCCATCCTGAAGGAGATCAGCCCTGGGATTTCTTTGGAAGGAATGATGCTAAAGCTGAAACTCCAGTACTTTGGCCACCTCATGCGAAGAGTTGACTCCTTGGAGAAGACTCTAATGCTGAAAGGGATTGGGCGCAAGAGGAGAAGGGGAGGACAGAGGATGAGATGGCTGGATGGCATCACTGACTCGATGGACGTGAGTCTGGGTGAACTCCGGGAGTTGGTGATGGACAGGGAGGCCTGGCGTGCTGCCATTCATGGGGTCCCAAAGAGTCGGACACAACTGAGCAACTGATCTGATCTAATCTGAATGTAAGTTTCTATGTTACTCTTTCCATACATCTCACCCTCACCTCCCCAATAGCTAGAACATGGAAGCAACCTAGATGTCCATTGACAGATGAATGGATAAAGAAGTTGTGGTAATTAAAAAAAAAAAAAAGTAGTTGTGGTACATATACACAATGGAATATTCCTCAGCCATAAAAAGGAATGCATTTGAGTCAGTTCTAATGAGGTGGATGAACATAGAACCTATATTACAGAGTGAAGTGAGTCAGAAAGAGAAAGATAAATATCATATTCTAATGCATGTATATGGAATCCAGAAAAATGGTATTGAAGAATTTATTTACAGGGCAGCAGTGGAGAGACAGACACAGAGGGTTGTTCTATTTGAAACCTTTGTGGATTCACCCACTCCAGTGTTCCTGTCTGCAGAATCCCAGGAATGGGGGAGCCTGGTGGGCTGCCGTCAATGGGGTTGCACAGAGTCGGACATGACTGAGACAACTTGGCAGCAGCAGCAGCAGCAGCGGATTCACCAGGCCATCTCCCACAGAGGCTTCACCACGTTACGTCTCCACTGTCAGTGCAGAGTTCCCGTTTCTCTACTGACACTTGTTGTTTTCTGTTTTCCTTTTTTTTTTTCTTTTTTAAACAGTCATCCTAATAAGTGTGAGGTACAGCTCACTGTGATTTTGATTTACGTTTTCTTAATGGTGTGAGAGTTGGACTGTGAAGAAGGCTGAGCACCGAAGAATTGATGCTTTTGAAGTGTGACTGCAAGGAGATCCAGCCAGTCCATTCTGAAGGAGATCAGCCCTGGGATTTCTTTGGAAGGACTGATGCTAAAGCTGAAATTCCAGTACTTTGGGCACGTCATGCGAAGAGTTGACTTGTTGGAAAAGACTCTGATGCTGGGAGGGTTGGGGGCAGGAGGAGAAGGGGACGACAGAGGATGAGATGGCTGGATGGCATCACTGACTCGAGGGACGTGAGTCTTGGTGAACTCCAGGAGTTAGTGATGGACAGGGAGGCCTGGCGTGCTGCGATTCATGGGGTCTCAAAGAGTCGGACACAACTGAGCAACTGAACTGAACTGAACTGAATGGTTAGTAATGTTGTGCGTTTTTTTCATGTGCATATTGATCACTTGTATATCTTCTTTGGAGAAATATCTATTCAATTCCTTGGCCAGTTTTTAACATTGGGATGTTAGTTTTCTGTTGCTGTTGCCACTAAGTTTTCAACTGTCCTTCTCTTAGTGATGTCATTTCATTGTATAGATGAGGAAACTTTAGTTCAGAGTGGCAAAGTGACCACCATGGTACTAGTCACAGGCATTGTTCTTATGTCATCAAAGATAAAAATGAGCAATTGTTTGGATAATCATTTGAAGACTGATTGAACATATACTAAGGGCAATAGAAACCCAAGTAAGACAGTAGTAGGTCTTGCAAGAGGGCATCAGAGGGCAAATACACTGAAACCATTCTCACAGAAAACTAGTCAATCTAATCACACCAGGACCACGGCCTTGTCTAACTCAATGAAATTAAGCCATGCCCCTGGGGCAACCCAGGATGGGCGGGTCATGGTGGAAAGATCTGACAGGGTGTGGTCTGCTGGAGAAGGGAATGGCAAACCACTTCAGTATTCTTGCCTTGAGAACCCCATGAACAGTAAGAAAAGGCAAAATGATAGGATACTGAAAGAGAAACTCCCCCAGGTCAGTAGGGGCCCAATATGCTACTGGAGATCACTGGAGAAATAACTCCAGAAAGAATGAAGGGATGGAGCCAAAGCAAAAAGAATACCCAGCTGTGGGTGTGTCTGGTGATAGAAGCAAAGTCCGATGCTGTAAAGAACAATATTGCATAGGAACCTGGAATGTCAGGTCCATGAATCAAGGCAAATTGGAAGTGGTCAAACAAGAGATGGCAAGAGTGAATGTTGACATTCTAGGAATTAGCGAACTAAAATGGACTGGAATGGGTGAATTTAACTCAGATGACCATTATATCTACTACTGTGGGCAGGAATCCCTCAGAAGAAATGGAGTAGCCATCATGGTCAACAAAAGAGTCCGAAATGCAGTACTTGGATGCAATCTCAGAAACGATAGAATGATCTCTGTTCGTTTCCAAGGCAAACCATTCAATGTCACAGTAATCCAAGTCTATGCCCCAACCAGTAACGCCGAAGAAGCTGAAGTTGAACGGTTCTATGAAGACCTACAAGACCTTTTAGAACTAACACCCAAAAAAGATGTCCTTTTCATTATAGGGGACTGGAATGCAAAAGTAGGAAGTCAAGAAACACCTGGAGTAACAGGCAAATTTGGCCTTGGAATACGGAATGAAGCAGGACAAAGACTAACAGAGTTTTGCCAAGAAAATGCATTGGTCATAGCAAACACCCTCTTCCAACAACACAAGAGAAGACTCTATACATGGACATCCCCAGATGGTCAACACCGAAATCAGATCGATTATATTCTTTGCAGCCAAAGATGGAGAAGCTCTATACAATCAGCAAAAACAAGACCAGGAGCTGACTGTGGCTCAGACCATGAACTCCTTATTGCCAAATTCAGACTGAAATTGAAGAAAGTAGGGAAAACCACTAGACCATTCAGGTATGACCTAAATCAAATCCCTTATGATTATACAGTGGAAGTGAGAAATAGATTTAAGGGCCTAGATCTGATAGATAGAGTGCCTGATGAACTATGGAATGAGGTTCGTGACATTGTACAGGAGACAGGGATCAAGACCATCCCCATGGAAAAGAAATGCAAAAAAACAAAATGGCTGTCTGGGGAGGCCTTGCAAATAGCTGTGAAAAGAAGAGAAGCGAAAGGCAAAGGAGAAAAGGAAAGATATAAACATCTGAATGCAGAGTTCCAAAGAATAGCAAGAAGAGATAAGAAAGCCTTCTTCAGTGATCAATGCAAAGAAATAGAGGAAAACAACAGAATGGGAAAGACTAGGGATCTCTTCAAGAAAATCAGAGATACCAAAGGAACATTTCATGCAAAGATGGGCTCGCTAAAGGACACAAATGGTATGGACCTAACAGAAGCAGAAGATATTAAGAAGAGGTGGCAAGAATACACAGAAGAACTGTACAAAAAAGAGCTTCACGACCCAGATAATCATGATGGTGTGATCACTGACCTAGAGCCAGACATCCTGGAATGTGAAGTCAAGTGGGCCTTAGAAAGCATCACTAGGAACAAAGCTAGTGGAGGTGATGGAATTCCAGTGGAGCTATTCCAGATCCTGAAAGATGATGCTATTAAAGTGCTGCACTCAATATGCCAGCAAATTTGGAAAACTCAGCAGTGGCCACAAGATTGGAAAAGGTCAGTTTTCATCCGAATCCCAAAGAAAGGCAATGCCAAAGAGTGCTCAAACTACCGCACAATTGCACTCATCTCACACGCTAGTAAAGTCATGCTCAAAATTCTCCAAGCCAGGCTTCAGCAATATGTGAACCGTGAACTTCCTGATGTTCAAGCTGGTTTTAGAAAAGGCAGAGGAACCAGAGATCAAATTGCCAATATCCGCTGGATCATGGAAAAAGCAAGAGAGTTCCAGAAAAACATCTATTTCTGCTTTATTGACTATGCCAAAGCCTTTGACTGTGCAGATCACAATAAACTGTGGAAAATTCTGAAAGAGATGGGAATACCAGACCACCTGATCTCCCTCTTGAGAAATCTGTATGCAGGTCAGGAAGCAACAGTTAGCACTGGTCATGGAACAACAGACTGGTTCCAAATAGGAAAAGGAGTACGTCAAGGCTGTATATTGTCACCATGTTTATTTAACTTATATGCAGAGTACATCATGAGAAATGCTGGACTGGAAGAAACACAAGTTGGAATTAAGATTGCTGGGAGAAATATCAATAACCTCAGATATGCAGATGACACCACCCTTATGGCAGAAAGTGAAAAGGAACTCAAAAGCCTCTTGATGAAAGTGAAAGTGGAGAGTGAAAAGGTTGGCTTAAAGCTCAACATTCAGAAAACGAAGATCATGGCATCTGGTCCCATCACTACGTGGGAAATAGATGGAGAAACAGTGGAAACAGTGTCAGACTTTATTTTGGGGGGCTCCAAAATCACTGCAGATGGTGACTGCAGCCATGAAATTAAAAGACGCTTACTCCTTGGAAGGAAAGTTATGACCAACCTAGATAGCATATTCAAAAGCAGAGACATCACTTTGCCAACAAAGGTTCGCCTAGTCAAGGCTATGGTCTTTCCTGTGGTCATGTATGGATATGAGAGCTGGACTGTCAAGAAGGCTGAGCGCCGAAGAATTGATGCTTTTGAACTGTGGTGTTGGAGAAGACTCTTGAGAGTCCCTTGGACTGCAAGGAGATCCAACCAGTCCATTCTGAAGGAGATCAGCCCTTGGATTTCTTTGGAAGGAATGATGCTAAAGCTGAAACTCCAGTATTTTGGCCACCTCATGCGAAGAGTTGACTCATTGGAGAAGACTCTGATGCTGGGAGGGATTGGGGGCAGGAGTAGAAGGTGACGACAGAGGATGAGATGACTGGATGGCATCACTGACTCGATGAATATGAGTCTGAGTGACCTCCAAGAGCTGGTAATGGACAGGGAGGCCTGGCGTGCTGCAGTTCATGGGGTCGCAATGAGTCGGACACGACTGAGCGACTC
Source organism: Tragelaphus eurycerus (assembly GCA_935064755.1). Classification (NCBI taxonomy): domain Eukaryota; kingdom Metazoa; phylum Chordata; class Mammalia; order Artiodactyla; family Bovidae; genus Tragelaphus; species Tragelaphus eurycerus. The sequence goes on along the minus strand of CAKXYN010000001.1, from coordinate 73,990,083 downwards.
ATCTGATCTGATCTGAAGGGCAATAGAAGTGTGACACTTCTGGGGATCCAGGTTTACAGGTTCCTGGAAGGAGACAGATAAATAAGCAGGCAATGTTAGTACAATGTGATGAGCACCATGGCTGCAGAAGAACATTCTGCTCTGACTACTTGGGAAATTGGAAAGAGTTTAGCAGAGCTGGAGGACTAAGCATAGGAATGGCTGGCAATGAGGCTGGAAATGGAGATTGGTCACAGTTCCTAGTTGTAAACAACAGAATCCTCTCAAGCTTGTTTAAGCAGAAAGTAAATTTGTAAAAGAACATTAGAACATTCCCAAGAGGACCAAAGAATGGGGCTTGGAAGCCACAGAACCAGAAAAAGTGCCCAAACTACCTCCACGGGGCTTTCAGCAAAGACGCCACTGTTACTGCCCTGCCAATATAGTCACCGAAGCTCCCTGACTGTGGTGGTGGAGACACCCAGCGCCCACCAGTGCTGCCCCCCGCCAAGCCGCTTGCCTCTGCTCTCATCCTGGTCTTCACATGATTCCCCGAGTGCTGGCTTCCTCACATTGCTCACTGGTGAATGAAACCTTGCGTGGCTGTGTCTGATGGACAGAACCTGAGCTCCCCAGATGCAAGTTGGGAAAACGAGCGTTTCTGGCTTCTGTCTTCGTTAGGCAGGACTCTAAAGGAGGGGAAACTCCCCAGTCATAGACAGGGTTTAAAAAGCAGTGGGCAGGTTCACACAAACAGTTGTACAAGAAGGTTCACAGCAACTTTATCTGTAACAACCAATAACTGGAGAGAGTCCAGATGTCCTTCAGCAGGTGTTTAATGGTTAAACAAAGTCTGGTCGGTCCGGTCCATGGAGTATTCCTCAGCAGTGAGAGGAATGGGCTTTTAATACACACAGCAGCCGGGATGACTCTCCAGGGAATGACACCAAAAGAAGCCAGTCCCTGAGGGCTAAGCACTGGGTTACTCCATTGATGTGACATTTTTAATCTGTATTTATTTGGCTGCACCAGGTCTGAGTTATAGCACTCATGATTATTTCAATGTTGGGCCCCCTGCTTTGGGAGAGTGGCGTCTTAGCCACTAGGCCACTAGGGATGTCCTGATGAAACATTTTGAATGAGAAAATCTTAGAAAGCAGATTGGTGATTTCCAGGGGTCAGGTATGTGAAAAGGGCTCAGTGGGATGGAGATGGGAATGGCTATAAGGATGGACAGGCCGTTCTGTATCTTGACTGTGGAGGTGTATACATGGATTCACGGACACAACTGAGTGACTTCACTCACTCACTCACCCCCTCACCCACTCACACACCCATGAGTGTGAGGGGAACTGGGAACTCTGGGGAGATGGGCGTGTTGTGTCCCTGCTGGAATCCTGGCTCCGTTACTGTGCTGTAGTTTCATAAGTGTGTTGGCACTGGAGGGAACTGGGCAGACGGTACATGGGGTCTCTGCGTATCATTTATTACAGCTACATGTAACTTACAATTATCACTATAAAAACATTAAGAAAAAAATTAGCAGTGGGAAGCCAGAAAACACTAGGCGTTTGGGAGTTTATTTTAAGAGCAGTGGGGAACTATTGAGGAATTTTAAGCAGCAGTGACATGTCTTCATTTAGCATCTATTTTCTATCCAATGGTAGGATAATGTTGTCCTGGTTTAAGTTACAACTGTGACAGTTTACTTAAAATTTTAAAGATCTTAAAAAAAATACAAAGAAAACCTGATGTGGTTTCCCAGAGTCTCCAAGAAGGCAATTTTAGGCTCAATATGTGAACTGTGATTCCTCATCCAGAAAAAAAATAATAAGAATTCATTCTCTCATTCCTTCCACAAGCATTTCTTAAGCACAGTCTATGGGTCAGGCACTGAGCCAGGCCCTTCAGATTCTGTGATGAGTAAGACAGCCCTGCCTTTGTCAGATTGCACACTGTTAGACCCTGGGGGGAAAAAAACAATGGCTCAAATAAGAAATGGACTTATGTGAAAATTATGTAACCTGAAAGTTGGGGACAAAGGTCCAGAGAGGGCGCAGTGGCTTCACAGCATCACGTCCCAGACTCCTACTGTCTTTCTGCTCCACCACCCTTGGCAGGTGCCTCCAGGAAGGACAAGGAGCTGAATCAGCAAGCATTCTCAGTTGGAATGCTCCCCCAACCCCAGGGCTGCACCCAGAAGCTTCTGTTCCTGTCTCACTGACCCCTCCCATCTCGAAGGGAGCTGGGAATGAGGCATATGGAGAGAATGGACGTTATTGTTGTTCAGTCACTCAGTGGTGTCCGACTCTGTGACCCCACCGACCGCAGCACACCAGGCTTCCCTGTCTTTCACCATCTCCCGGAACTTGCTCAGACTCATGTCCAAGTCGGTGATGCCATCCAACCATCTCATCCTCTGTTTTCCCCTTCTCCTCTTGCCATCAGTCTTTCCCAGCATCAGGGTCTTTTCTAATGAGTTGGCTCTTTGAATCAAGTGGCCCAAGTATTGGAGCTTCAGCTTCAGCATCAGTCCTTCCAATGAATATTCAGGGTTGATTTCCTTTAGGATTGACTGGTTTGATCTTGCTGTCCAAGGGACTCTCAAGCATCTTCTCCAACATCAAAGTTCAAAAAGCATCTATACTTCAGCACTCAGCCTTCTTTATGGTCCAACTCTCACATCCATACATGACTACTGAAAAAACCATAGCTTTGACTATATGGACCATTGTTGGAAAAGTAATGTCTCTACTTTTTAATATGCTGTCTTATGTTTGTTACAGTGTTTTTTTTTTTTTTTTTCAAACAGCAAGTGTCTTTTAATTTCATGGCTGCAGTCACCATCTGCAGTTATTTTGGAGCCCCCAAAATAAAGTCTCTCACTGTTTCCCCATCTATTTCCTAAGAAGTTATGGGCTGGATGTCATGATCTTAGCATTTTGAATGTTGAGTTTTGAGCCAGTTTTTTCACTCTCCTCTTTCACCTTCATCAAGAGGCTCTTTAGTTCCTCTTCAGTTTCTACCATAAGGATGGTGTCATCTGCATATCTGAGGTTATTGATATTTCTCCCAGCAATCTAGACTCCAGGTTGTGATTCATCCAGCCCAGCATTTCTCATGATGTACTCTGCATAAAAGTTAAATAAGCAGGGTGACAATATACAGCCTTGATGTACTCCTTTCCCAATGTGGAACCAGTCCCTTGTTCCATGTCTGGTTCTAACTGTGGCTTCTTGACCTGCATACAGGTTTCTCAGGAGGCAAATAAGGTGATCTGGCATTCCCATCTCTCAGAATTTTCCACAATTTGTTGTGATCAACATAGTTAATGGCTTTAGCGTAGTCAATGAAACAGAAGTAGAAGTTATTCTGGAACTCGCTTGCTTTTTCTATGATCTGTTGGCAATTTGATCTCTGGCTCCTCTGCCTTTTCTACATCCAGCTTGAACATCTGAAGTTCTTGATTCAGATTCTGAAGCCTCCCTTAGAGAATTTTCAACATTACTTTGCTAGCATGCGAGATGAGCACAATTGTGTGGTAGTTTGAATATTCTTTGGCATTGCCCTTCTTTGAGATCAGAAAGAAAACTGACCTTTTCCAGTCCTGTGGCCACTGCTGAGTTTTCCAAATTTGCTGGCATATAAAGTGCAGCACTTTAACAGCATCATCTTTTAGGATTTGAAATAGCTCAGCTGGAATTCCATCACCTGTGCTAGCTTTGTCCGTAGTGATGCTTCCTAAGGCCCACTTGACTTTGGACTCCAGGATGTCTGGCTCTAGGTGAGTGATCAAACCATTGTGGTTATCTGGGTCATGAAGATCTTTTTTGTACAGTTTTTCTGTGTGTTCTTGCCACCTCTTCTTAATATCTTCTGTTTCTGTTAGGCCCATACTGTTTCTGTCCTTTATTGTGGCCATCTTTACATGAAATGTTCCCTTGATATCTCTAATTTTCTTGAAGAGATCTCTAGTCTTTCCCCATTCTATTGTTTTCCTCTATTTCTTTGCATTGTTCCCTCAGGAAGTCTTTCTATCTCTCCTTGCAGTTCTCTGGAACTCTGCATTCAGATGGGTATATCTTTTCTTTTCTCCTTTGCCTTTTGCTTCTCTTCTTTTCTCAGCTATTTGTAAGGCCTCCTCAGACAACCATATTTAGTGACAACTAACTAGTGTCATCCACCCATGTGTGTGATGGACATATGACACATGGCCTGCAGAGCTACAAATCCAGCCTTGAGGCAATTAGGGAAGACTTCACAGAGAAGGAGGTCTTTTTTTTTTCCCAAAAAATATTTATATGTTTATTTGGCTGTGTGAGGACCTTTAGCTGCGGGACCTTCAATCTTCGGTACAACATCAGGATCCTTAGTTGAGGCTTGAGGGACTTTTAGTTGCGGTATGTGAACTCTTAGTTGTGGCATATGGAATCTAGTTCCCTGACCAGGGATTGAACCTGGACCCCTGCACTGGGAGCAGAAGTCTTAGCCATTGGATCACTAGGGATGTCCCAGAAAGAGACCTTTTGAAGACATGCTCATAGAGGGACCTGCATTGCAGGTACCAAGCCTGGGAAAAGTACCTGTTGTGTGTAAGACAGAAAGGAAAAGCTAGTGATGTTGGAGCATAAGAGTGTTTTAGGAGGGTTGGGAGAAAAGGCTAGAAAAATGGGCTGAGACCAGAACAGGAAAAGCCTTGAATGTCACACTAGGAAGTCTGGACTTGGTCCTCTAAAGCAGTAGTTATCATCTGGGGGTCTTGTTAAAACACAGACTGCTGGGCCCCACCATCAGACTTCCTGACTGAGTCTGTCGGGGTTGGGGCCTGAGAATTTGAGTTTCTTCCTGCTGACAAGAGGACCCCATATGGAGAAACACAGGTGTCAGGAATAGGACAGAAGTTTTCAAGCAGGGGAATCATATGATCAGTTTTCTTTAGAAGGCTCTTCAGTGGAACTAACCCAGGGACTGACTGACTTCCTGTGGTGTCAGTCCCTCAGATACAGCGCTTCCTGAGTCAGGAAGATGCCCTGGAGAAGGAGATGGCAACCCACTCCAGTAGTCTTGCCTGGGAAATCCCATGGACAGAGGAGCCTGGCAGGCTACGGTTCATGGGGTCGCAAAGAGGCAGACATGACTTAGTGCCCAAATCACCACCACAACCATATTTGAGTAACAGGGGAACAAAGACATTGTAAGTCAACTCTGAGAGTCCAGGGTAGTTTTCATTCATCAGTGGGAGTCCACAAATGACTTAAGACTAGGCCAGGATTCTGGGTTAGAGTCAACAGAACACGTCTCTGGTTAATATAAGCAGAAACAGAGTTTATCGGGTGGATCTTTGTGGCCAAAGAGGAGATGGGAGGCTAGAAGTTCAGAGTCAGAATGTGGTCAGGAGCTTGGGAGAGGAAGAGACCCTGGTTGTCCTGGATCTGCACTCACCACTTCAGCACAGGCGCTCATCCCAGGACTTTTGACATGGCTGCCACCACCAGCCTTCACATCCCTCTCCCAAGAGTGAAGATCCCAGGCAGGAACATTGCTTGTTCACCCACCTCCTGGCTGCCAGGGAGGGGTCATCTGGCTCCCTTTGGCTTCTGGAGCCAATGGAGGAAAAAAAAAACGTAATAAGTGAAAGTCACTCAGTCGTGTCCTACTCTTTGTGACCCCAAGGATTCTCCAAGCCAGAATACTGGAGTGGGTAGCCTTTCCCTCCTCCAGGGGATCTTCCCAACCCAGAGATTGAACCCAGGTCTCCCACATTGCAGGTGGACTATTTACCAGCTGAGCCACCAGGGAAGCCCAAGAATACTGGAGTGGGTAGCCTATCCCTTCTCCAGCGGATCTTCCCGACCCAGGACTCGAACCAGGGACCCCTGCATTGCAGGTAGATTCTCTTCAATGCCAATGGAGAATCTTCCCCAAATAGGATCTACCTCTAGATGCTGGGGAGCCAAAACCCAGTGCAGTTTACATACTTCCCCACAGACCAGAGGACATGGGCCCAGTTCTAGGATATCCGCATTAAATAGGACAACCTCAGGGGCATCAGCTAGAAAGCCCTGCCCACATGTTTGCAGTTACTGCCAGCGGGGTCCGTCCGGCGAGGTCCCACTGTGATCAAGAGCAGAGATAAAACACCCAGTCCCCACCGTGGCTATTTCCGTTTCATGCAGTGGGCAGATCAGGAGGGAACCATGCACGGTAATTGAACAGAGAAACCGTGTCTTTCTGGGGGAAAAAAAAATTTTTTTTTTTCATTTAAACCAGTTTTTTTCTGATGTTTATAGAAACAAGCCAATAAAAGGCTCAGCTTTTGGAGTTGAAATTCAGAAAACATCGTCTTTATCATGGGAGCACTTTTCTGTTCCAGTCCTCCCGGGCTGATCACACAACTGGTTTTGCTGGGAGCAGGAGCTCTGGGCAGTGTTTGTCTGGGTCCCTGGTGGCGCTGGCTTCAAACGCTCCCCCGCAGCGCTTCACATGTGGCTGCAATTAGCTGTGCGGCAGAGCTACTGCAGGGGGAGAAACTGTAGGTCCTGTGTTTCACAGCAGGAAGCTGTGACCCTTTCTCATTTCGATTGCAAATCCTCCACTTTGAAGGTGTTTCATTTGGGGAACTGCACAGGAAGTCCTTGATTGTATGTTACTCTCTTGGCAAAGATTTCTGCTCCCGGAAATAGGAGTGTTTTTGTCCTTCCTTCTCCAGTTACATGAAGGTGTTGTGGGGCGGGCGGTGGGGAACCTGTGTTTTGGCTACTCCTTGACCTGCCCTGCCCCCCGCCACCCACCTCTCTGACCTAGTCTTCACTAGTCTTCCCATCCTACCCGACCCTGGCCACACTGGCCTCCTGGCTGGGGTTGGAATGCACCAGGCACTCTTCCACCTCTGAGTCTTTGTACTCCTGGTCTTTCCCCGGCACATCCTCCCCTCGTTTTTGTTCAGTCCCTCAGTCACGTCCGACTCTCTGCTACCCGATGGACTGCAGCACGCCAGGCCTCCCTGTCCATCACCAACTCTGAGAGCTTGCTCAAACTCACATCCATCAAGTCGGTGATGCCATCCAACCATCTCATCCTCTGTTACCCGCTTCTCCTCCTCCTGTCCTCAGTCTTTCCCAGCATCAGGGTCTTTGCCAGTGAGGCAGCTCTTCGCATCAGGTGGCCAAAGGATTGGAGCTTCAGCCTTAGCCGCTTCAGCATCGGTAGGGACACAGGATTTGCTCCTCGACTTCCTTCCAGTGTCTGATCGTGTATTTCTTACTGTGGAAGCCTTCCTGCTTCTGGTGAGTCCAGCCCTCACTTTCCTTGGCACTTCCGTCACTCGCCCTGCCCTGTTTCTCTCCAGTGTACCTGACATACACTCTTTATTTCTTTGTTTGTTTATTACATATCTTCCACGAGAATCTGTCTTCATGAGGCAGTGAGTACGTCTTCTTCCTTGCTAATCGCTAGTGGTCAGTGCATAGTAGACACACAATAAACTGTGTTGGATGAGTGGGTGCAGGAAGTAGTAAAAGCTACCATTTCACAAGTAGCAGACTTATAAACAACATCTCTAAGGGGAGTGAATTGCTGCCGATGCAGTTACTGCAGTGAGGGGCCCGTACCAGGATCAGCAGCCACTGGGTAAAGGGGAAATAGAGCATTTAGATCTTTACCTTTCACTCCTCCTCTGCAGTTCCAGCTCACGTACCCAGCGGCCTTTCCGACAGTCCCTTTTGGATGTCTTAGCTCACACTGCATACATCCCAAGTGGAATTCTTGATTCCTCCTGCTGCTGGTATAAATCTGCTCCTTCCAGAACATCCCAGTTCAATTAATGACCACCCTTCAGCTTGCTCAGGGCAAAAACCAAGGCATCACTTTGGGTACCTGGCTTCCCTCTAGCCCCTACATGCAACCCACCAGAACATGACAGAAATGCCCAGTTGGCCACAAAGTTGTGTCCCCTTCTCCAGATGGGGAGTGGGTGCACATGCCAGGGCATTTCCTAGCAGCCGTCATTCGGGTGAGGCCACGTGGCTCTCACTATGGAATATAAGCAGAATGATTCAAGCCGTAGCCATGCCCCTGAGTCCTTCTCTCTGCCTCTTGTCTCCATCTGTCCGCTGGAGGAGGAGCATCCTGAAGGGATTCTGGGGCCCCAGGGGTTGGCAGAGTCTCAGGGTGAGGACCGGGGTCCTGAGTCACCACCTGGAAGAGAAGCCACTTGCTCTCCTAGAACTGCACTGTTCAGACCTCACGTGAAAAACCACCAAGCTTTCGGGCTCGTTTGATTCAGTAGCTGGCATTACCGTGCCTAGTGCATCTGTCTCCAAACCATATCTCAGATCTGCCCACCTGTCTTAATCAATTTCTTATTTTATTCATAACCTCCATCCTCTCTCATCAGAGAGATTGCAGACCTGGCCTAACTTAGCCCCTCGCTTCTGTCCCTGCCTGCTACAGACTGTGCTCCCTCCCCCGATACATATGTTGAGACTGCTCCCCAGTGTGAGGGGCATTTAGAGCAGGGGCCTTCTGGAGGTGATTAGGTCCTGAGAGGGAGCCTTCATTAATAGGGTTAGTGCTCATATGTGAGACCCTAAGGAGCTGCCTGCCCTTTCTTCCATGTAAGGGCACAGCAAAAAGAGGCCCATCTAAGAAATAAGAAGACGTATAAGACCTTTTAGAACTAACACCCAAAAAAGATGTCCTTTTCATTATAGGGGACTGGAATGCAAAAGTAGGAAGTCAAGAAACACCTGGAGTAACAGGCAAATTTGGCCTTGGAATACGGAATGAAGCAGGGCAAAGACTAATAGAGTTTTGCCAAGAAAATGCACTGGTCACAGCAAACACCCTCTTCCAACAACACAAGAGAAGACTCTATACATGGACATCACCAGATGGTCAACACCGAAATCAGATGGATTATATTCTTTGCAGCCAAAGATGGAGAAGCTCTATACAATCAGCAAAAACAAGACCAGGAGCTGACTGTGGCTCAGACCATGAACTCCTTATTGCCAAATTCAGACTGAAATTGAAGAAAGTAGGAAAAACCACTAGACCATTCAGGTATGACCTAAATCAAATCCCTTATGATTATACAGTGGAGGTGAGAAATAGATTTAAGGGCCTAGATCTGATAGATAGAGTGCCTGATGAACTATGGAATGAGGTTCGTGACATTGTACAGGAGACAGGGATCAAGACCATCCCCATGGAAAAGAAATGCAAAAAAGCAAAATGGCTGTCTGGGGAGGCCTTGCAAATAGCTATGAAAAGAAGAGAAGCGAAAAGCAAAGGAGAAAAGGAAAGATATAAACATCTGAATGCAGAGTTCCAAAGAATAGCAAGAGATAAGAAAGCCTTCTTCAGCGATCAATGCAAAGAAATAGAGGAAAACAACAGAATGGGAAAGACTAGGGATCTCTTCAAGAAAATCAGAGATACCAAAGGAAGATTTCATGCAAAAATGGGCTCGATAAAGGACAGAAATGGTATGGACCTAACGGAAGCAGAAGATATTAAGAAGAGGTGGGAAGAATACACAGAAGAACTGTACAAAAAAGAGCTTCATGACCCAGATAATCATGATGGTGTGATCACTGACCTAGAGCCAGACATCCTGGAATGTGAAGTCAAGTGGGCCTTAGAAAGCATCACTACGAACAAAGCTAGTGGAGGTGATTGAATTCCAGTAGAGCTATTCCAAATCCTGAAAGATGATGCTGTGAAAGTGCTGCACTCAATATGCCAGCAAATTTGGAAAACTCAGCAGTGGCCACAGAACTGGAAAAGGTCAGTTTTCATCCCAATCCCAAAGAAAGGCAATGCCAAAGAATGCTCAAACTACCGCACAGTTGCACTCATCTCACACGCTAGTAAAGTAATGCTCAAAATTCTCCAAGCCAGGCTTCAGCAATATGTGAACTGTGAACTACCTGATGTTCAAGCTGGTTTTAGAAAAGGCAGAGGAACCAGAGATCAAATTGCCAACATCCGCTGGATCATGGAAAAAGCAAGAGAGTTCCAGAAAAACATCTATTTCTGCTTTATTGACTTTGCCAAAGCCTTTGACTGTGTAGATCACAATCAACTGTGGAAAATTCTGAAAGAGATGGGAATATCAGACCACCTGATCTGCCTCTTGAGAAATCTGTATGCAGGTCAGGAAGCAACAGTTACAACTGGACATGGAACAATAGACTGGTTCCAAATAGGAAAAGGAGTACGTCAAGGCTGTATATTGTCACCCTGTTTATTTAACTTATATGCAGAGTACATCATGAGAAATGCTGGACTGGAGGAAACACAAGCTGGAATCAAGATTGCCGGGAGAAATATCAATAACCTCAGATATGCAGATGATACCACCCTTATGGCAGAAAGTGAAGAGGAACTCAAAAGCCTCTTGATGAAAGTGAAAGTGGAGAGTGAAAAGATTGGCTTAAAGCTCAACATTCAGAAAACGAAGATCATGGCATCTGGTCCCATCACTACATGGGAAATAGATGGAGAAACAGTGGAAACAGTGTCAGACTTTATTTTGGGGGGCTCCAAAATCACTGCAGATGGTGACTGCAGCCATGAAATTAAAAGACGCTTACTCCTTGGAAGGAAAGTTATGACCAACCTAGATAGCATATTCAAAAGCAGAGACATCACTTTGCCAACAAAGGTTCGCCTAGTCAAGGCTATCGGGGAAGGCAATGGCACCCCACCCCAGTACTTTTGCCTGGAAAATCCCATGGACGGAGGAGCCTGGTAGGCTCCAGTCCGTGGGGTCGCTAAGAGTCGGACACGACTGGGCGACTTCACTTTGACTTTTCACTTTCATACATTGGAGAAGGAAATGGCAACCCACTCCAGTGTTCTTGCCTGGAGAATCCCAGGGACAGGGGAGCCTGGTGAGCTTCCGTCTATGGGGTCGCACAGAGTTGGACACGACTGAAGCGACTTAGCAGCAGCAGCAGCAGCAGTCAAGGCTATGGTCTTTCCTGTGGTCATGTATGGATGTGAGAGCTGGACTGTGAAGAAGGCTGAGCACCGAAGAATTGATGCTTTTGAACTGTGGTGCTGGAGAAGACTCTTGAGAGTCCCTTGGACTGCAAGGAGATCCAACCAGTCCATTCTGAAGGAGATCAGCCCTGGGATTTCTTTGGAAGGAATGATGCTAAAGCTGAAACTCCAGTATTTTGGCCACCTCATGCGAAGAGTTGACTCATTGGAGAAGACTCTGATGCTGGGAGGGATTGGGGGCAGGAGGAGAAGGGGACGACAGAGGATGAGATGGCTGGATGGCATCACTGACTCGATGGATGTGAGTCTGACTGACCTCCGGGAGCTGGTGATGGACAGGGAGGCCTGGCGTGCTGCAGTTCATGGGGTCGCAAAGAGTCGGACACGACTGAGCGACTGATCTGATCTGAAGAAATAAGAAGCCAACGTTGTTCATTGTCGTTCAGTTGCTCAGTCACGTCTGACTCTCTGTGAACCCATGCACTGCAACATGCCAGGCTTCTATATGCTTCACTATCTCCCAGAGTTTGCTCAGACTCATGCCCATTGGGTCTGTGATACCATCCAACCATCTCATCCTCTGTTACCTGCTTCTCCTCCTGTCCTCAGTCTTTCCCAGCATCATGGTCTTTTCCAAAGAGTCAGTTGTTCACATCAGGTGGCCAAAGGATTGGAGCTTCAGCTCCAGCATCAGTCCTTCCAAAGAATATTCAGGGTTGATTTCCTTGAGGATATACTGGTTTGATCTCCTTGCTGTCCAAGGGACTCTCAAGAGTCTTCTCCAACACCACAATTCAAAGCCTTCTTTATGGTCCAATTCTCACATCCATACATGCTACTGGAAAAACCATAGCTTTGACTATACGAAACTTTGTCAGCAAAGCCAGGCTTTGCAGACAACAAATATGCCAGTGCCTTGACTGTGGACTTCCCAGCCTCCAGCACTGTGGGATATCAATGTTTGTCATTTAAACCACCCAGCCTGGAAGGACTAAGACCTCCCCTCCCTATAGTTTACTCTCCACACAGCCATCAGAGAGACCTTTTAAGAACACAAATGATGTCACCCTGGTCAAATAGCTTCCCTTTGCATATGAGATAAAGTATGAACTCCTTGGGAGAAGGCAATGGCAACCCACTCCAGTACTCTTGCCTGGAAAATCCCACGGATGGAGGAGCCTGGGAGGCTGCAGTCCATGGGGTTGCTAGGAATTGTACACGACTGAGCAACTTTTGAAACTCCAGTATTTTGGCCACCTCATGCGAAGAGTTGACTCATTGGAGAAGACTCTGATGCTGGGAGGGATTGAGGGCAGGAGGAGAAGGGGACGACAGAGGATGAGATGGCTGGATGGCATCACTGACTCGATGGATGCGAGTCTGAGTGACCTCCGGGAGCTGGTGATGGACAGGGAGGCCTGGCGTGCTGCGGTTCATGGGGTCGCAAAGAGTCGGACACGACTGAGCGACTGATCTGATCTGATCTGATCTGAGCGACTTTACTTTCACTTTTCACTTTCATGCATTGGAGAAGGAAATGGCAACCCACCCCAGTGTTCTTGCCTGGAGAATCCCAGGGACAAGGGGGCCTGGTGGGCTGCTGTCTATGGGGTCGCACAGAGTTGGACATGACTGAAGTGACTTAGCAGTAGCTTAGCAGTATGAACTCCTTACCATAGCCTGTCTACTTCCCCAGCTTCATCTCAAACCTGTCTTCTCCCCCATTATGGTCCAGCCAGCCAGGCCTTCACTCAGTTCTTCAAATAGGGCACACTTGCTCCTACCCCAGAGCCTCTGCACTTGACCTTCCTTCTGCTTGGAAGTGTTCTGCCCAGATTGTGGCATGACTGGCTTCTTCAGGTCTTAACTCAAGTGTCACCTCCTCAGGAAAGTCCACCCTGATCACACCATCAGATTGATGCCATTCTGCTGCCACAGCGGGTCATTCTCTATCTCATTTCCTGTTTTATCTTCTTCATTGACCTCATTACTATTTTAAATGATCTCTTTTGGGTTAACTTACATGACTCAGCTCGAGTTTCCTGGCTACCTGTCCTCTCCCCACCTCACCCCCAGCACCTCCCCATGAGAGTATAAGCTCCATGGGAGCCGGACCTTGTCTGTGTTATTGGTAGTCAAATCTTCAGTATCTCGAACAGTAAATGGCAAACGGAAGGTGCTCTAGACAGAAACAAGGGAACAAAGGAGGGAAGGTGGGGAGATGGAGGGGGGACAGGAAGATTTGCCCTGATTGGATCAAGGCTCCTCACAGCGCAACCCCAGATCCACACAAAGCTGCTGTCGAGGAGGTGGGCTGGGGAGGTACAGGCCTAGCAGCCTTTCCCAAGCGGGCTCAAAGGTGCAGAAATGACACTGCCTACCAACCCAGTCATCACCTTCCTGTTCCCGGGACTCTCTCTCCCCCTTTGGAAGGAAAAAAAAAATACCCTTGCCCTTTTTTTTTTCTCTCTGCACAGAAACCTGATTTATTTTGGACCCAAACCCATTTCCCCTGCTTCCAATAAGTACTGGAAAGGTTATAGTGTCTCCTCCTCCATGTAATTTAGAAGGACATGAAATTGTAACTATAGTATAAAGAAAATGCACTTTGTCCAAGATGACTAGTTATTTATATGAATCAAAGTCTTCAGAAATAGTTTTGTACATTGTGGTGCCCTAAACACTAACACACTAACATCGGAGAAGGCAATGGCACCCAATCCAGTACTCTTGCCTGGAAAATCCCATGAACGGCGGAGCCTGATAGGCTTTAGTCCATGGGGTCGCTAATAGTCGCACACGACTGAGCGATTTCCCTTTCACTTTTCATTTTCATGCATTGGAGAAGGAAATGGCACCCCACTCCAGTGTTCTTGCCTGGAGAATCCCAGGGACGGGGGAGCCTGGTGGGCTTCCGTCTATGGGGTTGCACAGAGTTGGACACGACTGAAGCGACTTAGCAAACACTAACACAGTCAGCTTCTTTGGTGTTCCAGGGCTGCATGCAGTGGGGGCACACTGGGCTTTGAAACAGGACCCACTGTTATTGATTATGTGACTGTCCCAATGTATACAGATACTTAAAAAAAAAAAAAAACGAATACGAATTCATCAGCCCAAGCAAGTTTGACTTGGATTTTTAAAGCTGTCCTAAGTAGTAAACTGTAGGGGCTTCCCTGGTGGCTTAGTTCAGTAAATAACTTGTCTGCCAACCCAGGTTCCATCCCCTGGGTTGGGAAGATCCCCTGGTGAAGAAAATGGCAACCCACTCCAGTATTCTTGCCTGGGAAATCCCCTGGACAGAGGAGCCCAGTCGGCCACAGTCCATGGGGTCGTAAAAAGTACGACACGACTTAGAACTAAACAAGAACAACAAGTAATCAACTTGAAGGGTTGATCAGATGAATGATGAAGTGGAAAAATACAGCCATTAAAGAAATTTAGTGTTTTTAAAAGTACTTTATAACTTTCAAAATCCTGACCTTTTTTTTTTTCAGTTAGGGCTTTTTCTTTTTTGCTACTTTTACTGAGATGTAATTGACATAGGGGACTAAGTCTCAGGTGTATAGCAGAATGACTTGATTTACATATACTGTGAAATGATTACCACGATGAATGTGGTTAACATCCATCATCTCGAATAGATTTTTCAAAAAGGAAAAAAGTGTGGGTTTCTTTTGACTCACGACGAGAACTCTTGGGATCGACTCCCTTGACAACTCTCAAATACACCACACAGCCATGTGAATTGTGTTGATCATGCTCGTGCATCACGTTGCTAGTACTCACATGTCTCATAACCGGAAGTTTGTACCTTTTGACCACCTTCATGCAGGGCCCCCATCTCCTTCCCCCCACCACCTCTGCTAACCACACATCTGATCTCTTTTTTAATGAGCTTGGTTTCTTTCTTTCTTCCTTTTTTAAGAAGATTCCCCATATAAGGGATTTCATACCATATCTATCTTTGTATCTGTGTGTCCGTGTACATCTTATAAGAACCTTCTAAGTAGGACTGCTCCCCGATGTATAGGTGAGAAAATGAAAGGGTAAGGATATTGTGTTCAATATATCACGCAGCTAGAAAACGGTAGAACCAAGGTTTGAACTCTGGCCTGTCTGATGCCTCAGTCTCAGCAATTCTGAGTGCCAAGGGATTCTCCATCCTCTGACAATGCTGAAACTGATGTGAAGACCCTAGTAAATTCCACCCTCAGAAGAAAAACCCAGGCTTCTTTTTGGTGAAGCTTCTCAACTCAAATGATTCTCCATCTGAGAGGCAGGTAGTTAACTGTGGCCAAGCTCTGGCTGGCCTTGAATCCAGCATCTGCAACATTCTTTTCTATGGAAAATAGCTCTTATTATCTCTTGCCTCAGCCCGCCGAAGTCTGTCTTGAAGCAAGACAGCAAGAATAGATTGCCAAGCAGAATTGTTCTTATAGTATTGGAAGGAAAATTTGCCATGTGAGGACAAATCCAATCATTGGATCAGTGTTAAACCTCACTCGGCGATCAAGGTCTGATCAAGGTTCTGGCCATAAAGCTGGTCTTGCTTAAGGGGATCCATGCTCTGAAAAGAAGTGACATGCAGAAGAAAGCTCACCACTGACTCCTTGACAGGTTTTGCAGGGTACCTCCCCCAACCCTGGAACATGACCCTCCCTCGATTCCCACGTGGGGCTCGGGGCTCAGGTTCCTACCACTCACAATGGCCCCGCCACTGGACTCCACCCAGGTACGTGGGGGGTAAAATCCCTGCTGGGTCATGGCAGAGGTGAGGCTCACTTCTGAGGGGCTCTGAGAAGGGACAGAAGAAAGGGGACTGAGTGATTTTGTGGCCAGCACTGTTAGGGACCTTCACATGCATCTGCCTAGAAAATGCGCATGTGTTTTCACCATTCATAGCTCTGTTAATTCCCGTGTTCTGATCCTAAGACCATAGCTCTGAAATCCAGGCAAGCAGCTCTGGGTCTGAGTTCTGACTGCCCACCCCAGAATGATGGTGCAACGAGAGCAGTGTATTCACTACTGTGGCCCCAGTGCCTCCAGCCCTGCTTCCTCACACACAGGAGGGTCTCAGTCAGATCAGATCAGTCACTCAGTCGTGTCCGACTCTTTGCGACCCCATGAATCGCAGCACGCCAGGCCTCCCTGTCCATCACCAACTCCCAGAGGTCAGTCAGACTCACATCCATCGAGTCAGTGATGCCATCCAGCCATCTCATCCTCTGTCGTCCCCTTCTCCTCCTGCCCCCAATCCCTCCCAGCATCAGAGTCTTCTCCAATGAGTCAACTCTTCGCATGAGGTGGCCAAAGTACTGCAGTTTCAGCTTTAGCATCATTCCTTCCAAAGAAATCCCAGGGCTGATCTCCTTCAGAATGGACTGGTTGGATCTCCTTGCAGTCCAAGGGACTCTCAAGAGTCTTCTCCAACACCACACTTCAAAAGCATCAATTCTTCGGCGCTCAGCCTTCTTCACAGTCCAGCTCTCACATCCATACATGACCACAGGAAAGACCATAGCCTTGACTACGGACCTTTGTTGGCAAAGTGATGTCTCTGCTTTTGAATATGCTATCTAAGTTGGTCATAACTTTCCTTCCAAGGAGTAAGCGTCTTTTAATTTCATGGCTGCAGTCACCATCTGCAGTGATTTTGGAGCCCAGAAAAATAAAGTCTGACACTGTTTCCACTGTTTCCCCATCTATTTCCCAGGAAGTGATGGGATCAGATGCCATGATCTTCGTTTTCTGAATGTTGAGCTTTAAGCCAACCTTTTCACTCTCCACTTTCACTTTCATCAAGAGGCTTTTTGGTTCCTCTTCACTTTCTGCCATAAGGGTGGTATCATCTGCGTATCTGAGGTTATTGATATTTCTCCCACCAATCTTGATTCCAACTTGTGTTTCTTCCAGTCCAGCATTTCTCATGATGTATTCTGCCTATAAGTTAAATAAACAGGGTGACAATATACAGCCTTGACGTACTCCTTTTCCTATTTGGAACCAGTCTGTTGTTCCATGTCCAGTTGTAACTGTTGCTTCCTGACCTGCATACAAATTTCTCAAGAGGCAGATCAGGTGGTCTGGTATTCCCATCTCTTTCAGAATTTTCCACAGTTTATTGTGATCTACACAGTCAAAGGCTTTGGCATAGTCAATAAAGCAGAAATAGATGTTTTTCTGGAACTCTCTTGCTTTTTCCATGATCCAGCGGATGTTGGCAATTTGATCTCTGGTTCCTCTGCCTTTTCTAAAACCAGCTTGAACATCAGGTAGTTCACAGTTCACATATTGCTGAAGCCTGGCTTGGAGAATTTTGAGCATGACTTTACTAGCGTGTGAGATGAGTGCAATTGTGCGGTAGTTTGAGCATTCTTTGGCATTGCCTTTCTTTGGGATTGGGATGAAAACTGACCTTTTCCAATCTTGTGGCCACTGCTGAGTTTTCCAAATTTGCTGGCATATTGAGTGCAGCACTTTCACAGCATCATCTTTCAGTACTTGTGTGTTAAGTTGAATTACCCCTGCACCGCTTACTTAGCCTCTTTAAGGCTTCTGTCTCCTCATCGGTAAAGGTAGGAAAAATAAAACCTAGATCATAGGGTTTTCAGTTATACTTTACATTGTGAGATTGCTGTAGATGCATATACGGTTGTAAGAAATAACCTGTAGAGACTCCAGGAGTCCTCTCCCCAGGTGGTAGCGCCTTGCAAAGAGACAACTCAATGTCACAACCAGGATGTTGGCACTGATCAACCCATTGATCCTATAGAATTTCCCTTCTAGGATTTTTACATGGATTAAGTGCAACTCTGTAGGCATCATGTTTAGCAGAGCATGTGCTTCCCATAAACATTTGGTACAGATTTTAACTCAGCAGGTCTCAGTGAGCCTGAGAATCTGTGTTACCAGTCACCTCCCAGGGGCAGTCTGCTGTGGTGACTGGCTAAGCATGTAGACTCCAGAGTCCAGACTGTTGCTGTTCAGTTACTCAGTTGTGTCCAGATCTTTGCGACCCCATAGACTGTAGCCCGCCAGGCTCCTCTGTCCATGGGAATTCTCCAGGCAAGAATACCGGAGTGGGGTGCCATTTCCTTCTCTGGGGATCCATCCTCCTGACCCAAGGAGCAAACCTGCGTCTCCTGCATTGCAGGCAGGTTCTTTACTGCCGAGCCACCTGGGAAGCCCCCAAATCAGACTGCCAGGGTTGAATTCTAGTGGCACCTTTATTATCTTTAGGACCTCAGACAAGTTATTTAACCTCTCTATGCTTGGGTTTCTTCTTTTACTTCATGTGGGTGTTTCTGATCCCTACCTCATAGGGTTGTTGTGAAGCTTAAATTAGAAAATTGTCTTAAAGCACTTAGAAGAGTGCCTGGGCCGTAGCAAGTGCTCATTAAGTGTTAGGCATCATTATCGTTGTGTGGCTTTCCAAATGGCACTAGTGGTAAAGAACCTGCCTGCCAATGCAGGAGGTGTAAGAGACGCAGGTTCGATCCCTGGCTCGGGAAGATCCCCTGAAGTAGGGCGTGGCATGGCAACTGACTCCAGTATTCTTGTCTGGAGAATCCCATGGACAGAGGTCACAAGAAGTTGGACAGAGGTCACAAGAAGTTGGACATGACTAAAACAACTTAGCATGTAGCATCATTATCATCTTAGATTCTTTCTTATTCTATACTCTCTCATTGAAATAAGATGATTGGGGTTTTTTCCAATAGTTACTTAGGCCCCCGGAAAAGTAGAAATTTACCTATTTTCTGTGAGAGAAGAGAAGGTATTGCTAGAAGGGATTTGTAGAGCTCTTCTAGACCAAATATGGTAAATCTCTGATTCGTGAGTTTTTCTTCCCGACCCACAGCAGACATTACTAATCAATCTTGACATTCTTTTTACATTGAACCTCAACAATGGCTTCAGAGGCCTTCTTAAGGGAGGGCTCCCAGCACAGCTGGTGCTCTAGATGAAACCTGTCTGCCTAAACTGCTGTGGTCTAAGCTCCTCCCAGTAGTGGAGGTTTAAGCCCAGGGCTACAACCTGACTTCCAAGGGCTCACACTGTCACCTAGAGCCGAGTCTGAACTAGAACCCACATCCGGGCTCTTGGCAGAACAAGATGGAGTGAAGACCAGAAAGGAAGATCAGGAGAGATCATGAGAGCACGGGAGAGGCAAAGTGGCCATGGGTGAGAAGGACTTTCTTTACAGACAGGTCCGTGCATGGAGAGGAACCGTAAGAGCCTCTGTTCACTGTGGCCATTTCAGACTGGCAGCCTCTGGCGTTTCCTTTGTTGCCCCATAAACTATGACGTTGGAGGACACAGTGAAAAAATGAACTACTTATTGGGAACGAAGTGTGCAAACGAAAGCTGTCTTTACAATACTAGCTCTGCGTGCTAAGTTGCTTCAGTCGTGTCTGACTCTTTGCAACCCCATATGCTATAGCCCGCCAGGCTCCTCTGTCCATGGGATTCTCCAGGCAAGAACACTGGAGTGGGGTGCCATTTCCTCCTCCAGGGGATCTTCCCCACCCAAGGATCAAACCAGTGTCTCCTGTGTCTTCTGCATCGGCAGGTAGGTTCTATACCATTAGTGCCACGTGGGAAGCTCAAAGTACTAACTGGGGAGCCTTACAAAGTCAAAAGGAAAAAATGGCAAGGCAGAGACCTTACTCGCACTTAATTGAACTCCTGAGGGCCTTCCCAGTATTATTTGAGTTCTATCAGTCTTGCTGCCGGCATCCCAGTCTTAATGGGGTGGCTGTGTGCTCCACCCTGCACCTCTGCCTCTTCCCACTCTCAGTTCTCATCACTGGACCGTGCATGACTTCACGAACCCTCGTGGACACACATCTTCAAGGGAGATCCAATTGCGGCCATTTTTGTGGATTGGTAGGAAGACAGGAATCAGGTTCTTTGAGCAATTTGACCTATAAAAGTATAAAAGAAGCCAGTTACGGGGGCCGGGGAGCAAAAGCCAAAAGGGGCAGTAGGGACTGATGTGATGCGGAGGTTCCTTGATGAGGAGGTTCCTTGATGAGGAGGTCGATAAAGAGAAGAAGCAAACAGGGAGGAGGCACAGAGGAACCGAGAGGGAGTCTAGGGAATGACTCTGTGGCCCTTGGAGGAGGCAGAATTGTGGTTCCTAGAGCAACCTTCTCCTGCACTTTCTTTTCCTTTTAATTTGTTAACCTGGAAAATTTCAAATCTATGTAAGGGAGAGCAACATAACAACCCTCCTACCCCGCCCTCCTTACCCACTGCTCGGCTTCAACCATCACCGACTCAGGGCCCATCTTGTCTCTTCT
Source organism: Tragelaphus eurycerus (assembly GCA_935064755.1). Taxonomy (NCBI): domain Eukaryota; kingdom Metazoa; phylum Chordata; class Mammalia; order Artiodactyla; family Bovidae; genus Tragelaphus; species Tragelaphus eurycerus. The sequence continues at coordinate 73,969,786 of CAKXYN010000001.1, read as the reverse complement.
CACTCACCTTCTTGAGTATTTACTTTTAATAAACTTCTGGTGCATTCATAAAATCTTTGCTGTGAAACACATTCTTATCAGAGATCCATGCACAGCCGAACTTATTTATTTTTTAGTTACTTAAGTAGTTTTTTGTTTTTGTTTCAAGAAATTTGCCCAATTTTCCTCATTTAACTCCTTATATATATTTTTTTTTATTGTGGCAAAATATGCAAGACATAAATTTGCTATTTTAACCATTTTAAGTGTATAGTTCAGTGGCATCTATGTTATTGTGCAACTGTCACTTAAGTAGTTATTTTTTTTAAGTAGTTAATTTTAATAGTGAACCCGTGAACCCACCAACCAAAAACTAAGACTTTGACAATGACTTGTATCTAACCAGTGGTTCCCTCCCACCATCCACCCCTCGCAGGTCTCCTCCCCTGGGAACCATCGTTCTGAATCTTCTCATCATCCTCCCCTCACTTCTGTTTTACATAGTTTTATTGCAGGTGAAGGCATGACTGTAATTATTCTTCATGCTATTTGTAACATTACAAGTAGGATGTTATGCAGTGTGTAATCTTTGGGAACTTGCCTTTTTCACCGACTACTGTCAGGATTCGTTTCTATCGCTGCAGGCCACTGTAAGTCACCGGTCAAGGCTGCTGTCTGTGTTCCCATGAGTGGATAGTCCGCGTCTGACACTTCACACCTCCAGTGCACTTCCTTCTCTCTGTCTGACAGCACCTTGAGTGTGTCGCTCATCGGCATGACCGAGACATTCAGACTGAAACTGCCCTGCTGAGACATGGCCAGGGCAAAGTTGCCCGAACGCTGATGTAAGGCAGGCCATGAGATTAATCCTTGGGAAGGTCGAAGACCGGTCACCACTATGAGAAAAGGCCTTCTCTCCCCATGCTTTATCTGCAGAGTAAGGCTCCCTCCGAGCAGTGATGGAAATTAAAGAGGCAGCTTTAGGACCTCCACACTGACCCCAAACGGAAATCATTTAGCAGCACACAAATGGCAGAGTTGTCATACAGACCAAATGAGATAATGATATGTGGGGACACTTTGTAAGCCCCAGAGCCGTTTTATACATGTGCAGTTGCACTGTGGCTATTGCCATGACTCATGTGCATTATCTGGACAAATCATTGCCCTCTTCCTCCATGACCACGGTACCCCAGCAAGACTAGATTTAAGGAAGAGAGCCGGGGAGCGATGTGAACGTTCACTGAATCTTCTGCCTGCTCTTTAGTACATGCAACAGCTCTTCAAGTTAAGAATTGTGTCTTTTACAGATGAGAAAATGGCTTGACGACATGCCCAGAGTTCTAGAACTAATAGAGGTGGGGTTTGGGTTCAAATCCAGGTCTCTTCAAATCCAAAGCTCCTTCTTCCCTGTCACACTTCCCCAAATCTGCTCCCGCAGTCCTCACCCTTCCTAATTTGGCAGGATGAAAACCTCCTCTTTATGATCTTTCTCAAGATCTTATGTCTTCCTAGTCTGAGACTACTGGTGAACTAAAATGGAGTCTTGCTGCTGCTGCTGCTGCTAAGTCGCTTCAGTCGTGTCCGACTCTGTACGACCCCATAGACGGCAGCCCATCAGGCTCCCCCGTCCCTGGGATTCTCCAGGCAGGAACACTGGAGTGGGTTGCCATTTCCTTCTCCAATGCATGAAAGTGAAAAGTGAAAGTGAAGTCGCTCAGTCGTGTCCGACTCTTAGCGATCCCATGGACTGGAGCCTATCAGGCTCCCCTGTCCATGGAATTTTCCAGGCAAAAGTACTGGGGTGGGGTGCCATGGAGTCTTAAAGAAAAAAAAAAAAAAAAATCTTTGAGAAGACCAGGAGCCTTCCCAAGCTTTAATCTGTGCATTTACATCTGGAAACCAGGAAAACAGGCACAGCTATGCTTGGGTCAGACTGTCACCTGGGTCATCCTATGTCCACTAGCCCTGTGTGGACAGGAGGAGAGTGCATTTCACAGGGCGGATGCAAGACCCTGACTCTGGTTCAGGCAACCCTTCCACACTGTTAGGTCCCTGATGGCTCAGTGGATTAAGAATCTGCCCGCAATACAGGAGACACAGGAGACATGGGTTCGATCCCTTGGTTAGGAAGATCCCCTAGAGAAGGAAATGGCAGCCCACTCCAGTGTTCTTGCCTGAAAAATTCCATGGACAGAGGAGCTGGGTGGGCTACAGTCCAAAGGGTCGCAAAGAGTCCCACAGGACTGAGCGCATAAGCACCGGGGCAATCTCACTGTAACATGGAACTATTAATACCTGTCCTGCCTCCCCAACGGGGGCTAAGATCAAGTGAGATATTAGGCTGGGGCCTGATATAACTGGATGAGGTAAGAGATGGAAAAACAGTTTGAAACCTGCAAAGCATTTCCCTCCAGTGTTAATGTAAGCTGGCATTTGTTTTTGTTATCATTCCCTCTCAGCGGAGCCCTCTTCCCAGGGCAAGCTCTATAGTAGGAGCTCCCCATAATGACTGAGGTTTGAGAACAGCCAGAAGGCACGGGCACCACGAAGCCATTTAAAGCAAACCAGAGGAAGTCCAGTCCCTGACTATTTATTTTATGAAGTTAGCGGCTGGATACGTTAAGCAAATGTTTTCTTCATTGTGGCAGTCGGTGAAAACAATGGGGCAAGTGCGGCCCGGGTTGGGGGGGGTACCCCGGGGAGGCTCAGGCCTCCACCCCTCCTACCCCCAACCCCGAAGTCTCCGGAGAATGACAGGAAAAAATTAAAGACAGGGCTTTTCTTTTCGCGGTCACATGTCTGCGCTGCTGCTGTAATCAGAACCTGCACCAATTGGAAACGTTTCACCTCCTCCTCCTCCACGCCCCTCCCCCGGCACGTTTCGGAGCCGACCCAGTGGAGGACTCCGGGGAGTTTGCCAAACACAGCAAACACTGGGGCGTGAGCGGCCGGAGGGGGCTCGGCCTCGGATCTCTCTGCCTTCCTCCTCGGTTCCCTCCCCTTCCACACTGTTTTCATTTTCTAGGACTTCCTCCTCCGGGCGCGGGAGGGGGAGGAAAGACGCTGCCGTGCGCCCGGGGTGTGTGTGAGTGTGTGTGTGGAGTGTGCGGTGTAACATGCTGTAATGGGAGGGAGCCGAGCGGCGTCTGAGAGCCCTGGACTGCAGCGGCCGTTCTGATCGCCGGAGCACCTGAGCACACGCCTCCCCGAGCAAGGGCGACCTGTCCCTTCAGGTACGCGCGGCGGCCGGCCAGTCCGGGCTGAGCGGCTGGGTGTGTGTGTGTGCGGGTAACGAGCCGGCGAGGCAGCGCCCCAGGTCGGCGGTCGGTAGAGCGCGGAGCCCGGGAGGCGCCGGCGTGCGCGGCGCTCGGGCGGCTGTGCCGGCGTGGACGCCGACCCCCGGGCTCCCTTGCGAGCGGGCAGGTAGGCGAGCCGGTCGGCGCGAGAGGCGGGGGCGCGCGCGGGTCTGGAGCCGAGGGCGGCGGAGGTGCCTCAGGTCCTGCTGGAGTCCGCGGGCACTCGGCCGGCTGTGTGGCGGTCGTGCGCTTTGGAAGTAAAGGAGCGGCGGGTACGGAGTCGGCCTCCAGTGTGGTCGTCGTGGTCACGACTGCGGTGTCCACCAGGTGGGAGACTTTACTGTGTGCGTGTGGGGGGAGGTGCTGGCCCGCAGTGGCGGGCACCTGGGCGAGGGTCTTCTGCGTTCCCGCTCCCTGGGCCTTTGGAGTCCGGTGTGTGTCAGAGGCTGGTACCCAGCGCGCGCTGCGCGCCGGCTCCACGCACTCCCCGGGGTCGCGCGCCGCCCCGGCCCCCGGCGGACTTTGGCCGCCCGAGTGCGTGGGCACCCGCCAGGGAGGTGCAAGCTGCCTCCGGGCGCGCGGCGGAGGGGGGGAGGGAAGAGGAGCCTCTCCGGGGCGCACCAGGCCCCGCCCCCGCCTCCGGGCCGGCTCACCTGGGCCGGCGCCCCACCTGCCGGGCGCTGGGGGCGGGCCCGGGGGCGTGGCCTTGGCGGACCCTGTGGAGCCCGGCAGAGCCCGGGCGAGGGCGGGCGGCGCCTCATTCCAGGGATTCCTCGCGCTCCCGCGCTCGCGTCCGCCGCCGAGCCGGCTCCGGGCGCGCGCCGCCCTCGTGTGCGTTTGGGTGTGCGGAGCGGCGGGGGTCAGTGCGGAGCGCGGGCGCGAAGGCGCCTGCGCGTGGGCGCACCCCCGGAGTGCGCCCGACCCCGTGCGCCCGGCGGTCGCGCCCCTGCCCCCAACGGGGCCCGGCCGGCCCGAGGTGGGCGCGCAGGGAGCCGCCCGGCGGTGAGTGCGGGAGAGCCGGGCTGGGTGTGGGTTGGCCTGCGGGGAACTCAGGGATGGGCTGACTCGGAGCGGGACGGGGGCGTCCTCCTGGAAGGACGAGGCGGCTTGTTCTTGCAGGGCACTTCGAGGCTCCCTGAGGGAGAGCTCTAGCGTCTGGACTGGAAGGTGTCTTGGGAGTCGGCGGCGAGGCGGCGGCCAGCGCCCTGCAGCCCCATGGTCGTGGCCGGCGGCTAAGGACGGCTGTGGGGCGGGATCGCAGAGCTGGGCAGCCGGGACCGGCTCTTCCTCTCTGTATACTTCCTGCCCCCTCCCCAAAACAAGACGGCACACTCTTCCTGCGGCGAATGCAGGCCTCGCCGCAAAGCAAAGGGCTTTTCGTTTTTTGTTTTGCGTAAAGTCTCCTTTTATTCATCACTCGGAGACCTTTAAATATCTTAGGTTAGGATGACAGTACTTGCTGGGGCTATTAGTCTTGACGAGCGCTAACGGCAACTGTTCGTCTGTTTAAACCAGGTGATTTTCTTTTTTTTCCAATCAGTTTCACTTTGATCATTGGTGCTGTGTGTTTGCTAGTTGTATTTCCTTCTCTGCGGTTAATAAGAACCAGGAGCCTGGGGGGCGGGGGCGGAGGCGGGTCTTCTAGTTTCTCCCAGCAGCTGGTTGCCCCCTGTATTCAAAAGGTACTGTCTCCTGTAGTTTGACTTTTTTCAAACTCAAGCCTACTTTGATGAAAACGAAGGCTCGCATCTGTTTCCTCTGAACATTCAAAGACAAAGGCGACAAGTGTTACTTCTATTAGTATTGGAAGGTCAGTTTGGCGTTCCATTTTAGCATACCAAAAACTTTAACTCTTTCTCTAGCGTCAGAGTCCACAGATTTGTAATGTTCATTGTTTCCTGCTTGGAGCTGATGAAGCCTGCGCATGAGCCTGCGGGGAGTAGCGTGGGTCGTTTAAAGAGCGCTGAGGGGTCAGCGTCTCAAGGCTGTCCTGGGGTGGGGCGTGTTCTTGGAACAAGTTATCTATCGTCTGTCTCTCAGTCTCAGTGCTCTCATTTAAATAATGGGTTAGGAAATACTTAGAAGTTTGTTGTCTGTACTCTGGACAATTGTGTGTGTTTTGTGTTTCCTGTTAGATCTGGCTGAAAAGTCATCTCCCTCCTAGTAAAAATGATGTAAACCCCTCAATTTGTTCTTTGACTTTGGCAGTGGTTTAATCCCAGGCTGATTTCCCTGGCCACTGTTTTCTCACACTTCTGGGCAGCCAGCCTTTGCTTTCCATTTGGAAGAGAATGCAAACAAATTTTTATGTTGACCAAAACACAGTATAATTAAGAAGATAATTCTGCTATAAATAACCATGAACTGCATTCCAAAACTGTGAATGTTGTAGTAAAAAACAGCTCCCCCGGGCTTACTTCTGGAGACTTGAGTTCAAGTCTTATCCTTGTCACCTACTCAGTTTTGTGACCAGAAAAATTTCCTGCTAGTTAACAGTTTGTGCTTCATTTTCCTCTATAAGAGCGTGATAAAATCTGTTCTGATACATCAGTTTCAGGAATTACAGGGAATAGTGTGCTTTGAAAAATATTTTGCGTTATGCTATTTATAAAAGTCTTTGAAGACTTCAAAGAGCTTCATAAACACCGTCGTTGCATCTTCTCCCTGCTGATTTAGAACTGCCACTCTACCTTGTAAAGATTTTAACCTCTCTTACAAAACAGTAACTTTGGAATGAACACTTTCCCTTTCTAATGGTCTGTTTGGTAAGAGTTCCATAGTGGGAAATTCCTTTTCACTCCTTAGGGAGCTGGCCTTGTCATCATCTTCTGGTGGTTGCCAAAACAAATCCTAAGGAAGATTTTACTTTGTGTTTGTTCCAAGTGCCTCTCCTCCATAATTTTGCCGTGCTACTTTCAGTTTGCCTTAATTAAATCGTAAGTAAAATACTCATAATAAAAGCTGCTTTCCAGCCTTGAGTATGACTTAAAAATGAGTTGTCATAAGTTTAGGAGGTAGAAGTCAAATACCCTGGGAAAATGCTAATGTCACTAAAATCATGACACTGTGTGGCAGCGTTAACATACGAACTTGTCTGTTCCTTGATTGTGTTAGACAAGCTGTTACAGCTATAAGAACCTGGTGAAAGAGTTTGTTTTGTGGTTTGATTTTTTTTGGCGGGGGATGGGGGTTAAGTTTCTGCCAGGTATGTTGACTGAGGCACGTTTGTGATTCTTTTAGGGAGCCTCTCTGAAGTCTATATGTGCGAGCTTAAGAGAAAAGGGGATACGACTGATCATTCTCTAGCCATTTAGGATCTGTCCACATTAAAACAGATAAAAACCCAACAACTTAGAAATCAAACTGCCAAATGTTAATAATATAAACTGGCATGGTAGGGAAGGAAGGCGTGTTTGCAGGTGGTGCTGAAATCAGAAAAATCAGTGTTTGCAGGTGTCTGAGGCCTGATGACTGGACACAGTTGATCCTCATTATTCGTGGATTTCTGTATTTGTGAATTTGTCTCCTCAGTAACATTGATTTGTAGCCCCAAATCAGTACTTGAGACAGTTTCATCGTAGGCGCAGGGGTTCAGCATTCACTAACTTAAGAGTTCTCAGAGGTTTTACAGAACATGTCGATGGCAGATGATGAGAACTGACCATATATAATGATGCAGATAAGGAAAGGCCTTTCTACTGATGCAACGTGTTATGGGGTCAGAAGACTTTTCTAGGCTGCTGATAGGTGGGGAGTGGAAATTTTGGCGCGGTGGGGAGCTCGACCTGGGTATCGTGGGGAGTTTGCCAACTTGGACTGTAATGTAGGTCACGTCACTCATTCCTGGGGGTGACAGGTCCCTAAGAGGACCTGTTAGTACTTCTGAATAGGAGATTGTCAGTATCCTAGGAAAACAAGTGACAAGAACAAGCATGTCCAGAGTAAACTGAAAATGCCTCTGAGGTGCTGCGGAAGGCCGAGGTGTTGAAAATGGGTTTACGGTAGCCTAAATGTGAGAAAAGAAAAGCTAATCCCTGGTTTTATTTGACAACCATGTTGAAATCGTGGTAATTGGTAGTTTACTCAGAAAGTCCAGATCTGAAATTTCATTTTCCCTCCTTGGACACGGTGGTGTTAGTGTGGCCCCCCCCACCGTACAGGCATTTTCCAGTGGGTATTTTGTGGAGCTGGGTGAACTTCAGCCAGCAGTAAGAATTTTGCACTGGCGTTGAGCAGCTTCACCCAAAGGGTGTGAAATACACGATAACCTGAGTTTGGTTTTAGGTGGCCTTCAACAGGCACATGGTAGCTTTCATACTGTCCATGTGTTTGCACAGCTGACACTGAAGCCAAACTGTATTATAGTAGCTAAGGATTTCAGTTATTGTTGGGCAGTTTGTCACCAGAATCATCAAGGTGATGAAATATCACACCCTCCCGGGGCGGGGGAGGGGCATTGCTGAGGGTGCCCATAGACTCAAGCCTCGGACCACTTTAGTATCAGAAAAGCTAAGATGGTTGAGTTGAGTGCTCATGCAAAGATTTCCATCCAGAGTGGTACCTGTGATTCAGCCCAGCTGACTGTGTTGATGACGTGATAGGAGGTACGGATGATCAGGAGACAGAACTGAGTTGATGGCAGGCACCTGATCCTGGTTCCTGATGCCTGAGATGTCCCACATGGGGAGAAAGAGATTGGAGGCCGCCCAGCCAATGGATCTGCCCTATTGAGCTTTCACGGGGTGGGGGAGGGGGGCACGTTAAAGCCTTACAGGAGGTATACACACCTGTACTTACTTAGTTTTCTAGAACAAGGGGAGCAGCACCAACAGAGCTCTTTCTCATCCTGGGGCTTATCCGCTGAAAGAAGCCATAAGTGAAGTGGAGTCACTCAGTCATGTCTGACTCTTTGTGATCCCATGGCCTGTAGTCTACCAGGCTTCTCTGTCCATGGGATTTTCCAGGCAAGAGTACTGGAGTGCGTTGCCATTTCCTTCTCCAGGGGATCGTCCTGACCCAGGGATCGAACCTGCATTGCATGCAGACGTTTTACCCTCTGAGCCACCAGGGAAGCCCGAAAGAAGCCATACTGAGGGCCTTAAACAAATATGTTTTTAATTTCCTGGAAATAAGCATAGAACTCGTAGAAGAATTGTTTATATTTCAGACATTCAATTGTCAAATGAATTTTCTGAAAACATTCTGTGTAGAAGGAATTGGATACAAGGGGAAGTGAGGCAAGTCCTTCTCACATTGTAGATGTGTACATTTCAGGAAGACGGGTCCATAACTCAGGCCCAGGATATGTCCCCATAAGAGAAGCTGGACAAGCAAAGATCAGATCAGTTGCTCAGTCGTGTCCGACTCTTTGCGACCCCATGAATTGCAGCACACCAGGCCTCCCTGTCCATCACCAACTCCTGGAGTTCACTCAGACTCACATCCATCGAGTCAGTGATGCCATCCAGCCTCTCATCCTCTGTCGTCCCCTCCTCCTCTTGCCCCCAATCCCTCCCAGCATCAGAGTCTTTTCCAATGAGTCAACTCTTCTCATGAGGTGCCCAAAGTACTGGAGTTTCAGCTTTAGCATCATTCCTTCCAAAGGAATGATCCTTTGGACAAGCAAAGGATCCATCTATTTATACTCTGTCTTTGGAAGTATGACCATGGAAAGAGTATTATGAATAAAGACTGGCTTTCTGTTTGGGAGTGTGGCATACAATTTACAGCAATGTGAAATTTTTCAGATATCATTTACTGAACCTTCAGAGTTATCCCTTGTAGTTTAATAGCAGGTTGTGTTGAGCATGACTAAGTGGAAAGTGACCTTCCTGATACTGAACCTGTTCTTGGAGTTTGAAGTCCTCAGGGCTTATGTTAATTCCTGTGCAGCTGGAGTCCCGAGAATCCTTTGGCATTGCTGCTGTGGTCATCTGCCCCACTCTGCCCGCCGACTTGGTGTGAGAATCTTCTTACCGCCTTGGTTACTGTTCATGGAACTCTGCTTCTCTCTACTTAGAGGAAGTGAAATACATCCTGGTTTTCGTGTTCCCAGGAAGGGAGGGCTTGCCTTCCTTTGCTTTCTCCAGAAATTATCAGATGCTTCCCTCGTATACATATCAAGGTATGGGGGAAAGAGCACAGGGCTAGAAGGCTTGCCAGAAGGTATTCTTTATTTTTGGTTTTGATTGTGTGTTTTGTCAGATAACTTAAGCTAAAACACTGCTTTCTCTCCAAAAGGTCTTGATGAAAATCAGCTGAAGAATTAGTAGCAAAAGCATTGGATGGTGAGTCAGGAGACTTGGATTTTAGAGTTAGCTTCTTTAGGAAGTCAGCTTACATTCTCAGCACCTTGGTTTTTCATCTGTGGAAAGCTATAATCTGTTTGGCCAACTCATGGTGAGAATCAGTGAGGTAATGTATGTGAGTGTGTCATGAAAAGCACAGCTGTGAGGTGTCATCTGTGACCATGCCAAGATAGTGCTCACTTGCCTTCACTGGGCATTTTCGGTTACATTGTTATCATTTAATTCCATTCAGTGGGCATTTTCAATTATCTTATATCATTTAACCCACATGCCAAGCTTGTGACCTTATGAAGTAGGCAGCCTTGTTAAGTTTTCTTTAGGTGAGCAAGGGTGGATCCAGAGAGGTTAAATGACCCCCGCAGTTGGTGTTAGGCATTTGAAGTATGGAACACCATAGGCTGAGTAAGGAAACGTATTGAAATGTAGGGCTCACGCTTAGGTTTTCTGATGCTGAAGTCCCTGCTCCACTAATTAACAGATGGTAAAGTGCAAGAAGGAAAGAGCGTTACATGAGTGAGAGAGGCTTCTAGCAAGAAGACCAGAGGCACAGATCTGCAAATTGAATGTTAACAGAAAGAAGGCATGTGTTGCCCAAAGTTACTGGGGCCCCAGTTGGACACACTGTGGTGGAGAAACAGCCAGGAGGTGAATTCACGTCTGCTTGAGGTGCCTGAAGCTCTGCCTGCGTGTGGTCACCAGAATCTGGTGGCGATTCGGTCTGAAATTTCATTTTAGTGAGCCTCACTGGGCTGCACGGCCAGCCACATCGACCGCAGAGTGCTCCATCTTCCGTGTAGGTTGCTGCTGGGGCAGCGGCTTCACATTGCCTTTTCTGTAGTCTCTACACAGTGTTTGACAGACAGGAGACACCCAGTGAAAGCCTCTGACTTCTGGAGGGTCCTAAGGGCCGCACACCTGCTGCCGTGGTGAGATCCTTCATGCTGTAGGCTTGGCCTACCGTCGTGTTTATTAGCTGAGGCTGAGCTCGATGAGCTTAGGAAGTGGTCCTGATGGAGTGAGGATGGGACAAGGCCAGCAGGGATTTGGGATACTGGAGAGTGTGCATCTGGGAGCTAGATGTGCCATCAGGGTCCCAGGAGAGTGATGCTTTCCTGTTTCGGGGTTTTGGCCAAGTGACGGTGTGGCAGGAACATCGAGGGGTTTGACTGAGCCTCTCCCCACCTTCACCAGTTTCCACCTTTAGCTGAGACTCGTGGTGATGGTGGTTTAGTTGCCAAGTCACGTCCAACTCCTATGACCACATGGACCCCCCAGGCTCCTCTGTCCACAGGATTTCCCATGCAGGAATATTGGAGTGGGTTGCCATTTTCTTCTCTAGGGCATCTTCCCAACCTCAGGATCGATCTCAGGTCTCATACGTTGTAGGCAGATGCTTTACTGACCCAGCCACCGGGGAAGCTGAGACTCACACTCTTTCCTGTATTACAGTGTAGTCGGGCCACTGTCACTGAGGAGCCATGCGGTGAGCCAAGCCTGGTGCTGGATTGTTTTACCTTGGAAATCTCTTTGGAAGACTTCCACGACATACCTTGAACTTCTGTTCCCTTGCCTGAAAAAAACCCAACAACTAATACACCCCATAATTCTGTTCCCACAATGGGGTTCATGTCCTCTTGTGGGTCTGAAAAAAAAAAAAAAGCTTCCTTGGTGGAAACCCAGAATAATTGTGTTCACGTTTAGAGCTGAGCTTTTCATCAGCACTGAATATCCCTACATTTTAGTAGCTTTATCATTGATAACCTGTGTCTGTCTGCTCAGTTGCTCAGTCATGTTTGGCTCTTTGTGACCCCATGGACTGTAGCCCACCAGGCTCCTCTGTCCATGGGATCTCCAGGCAAGAATATTGGAGTGGGTTGCCGTTCCCTCCTCCAAGGGATCTTCCCAACCCAGGGATCAAACCCGCATCTCCTGAATTGGCAGGCAAATTCTTTACCACTGAGCCATGTGGGGAAGCCCCTCATTGATACCTTTTCTTAATTCTTCACAAGTTGAAAGGAATATGGGCTGGCAGAGAAAATACCATTGCCTGGGGGGAAAAAAACCCAAAGTATTTGTTCTTCTCACGATGAGGTATGTTCATAATTGACAACAACCACACAAAAAAAGAGTGAATGGACTGGACCAGAAATGGGTTGCAGGGCAGCAGATCCCTTGTAGATGGACTTCATGTCTTTATATAGAAGGACATTCCTCTCCCTTTAACGGGGTTATTACTGTCTTCCGGGTGTCAGCGTTTCAAGTCATTAAGTTTTTGGTGATTGTGATGCTGTAAAACCCATCACGGAAATGGAAACACTTCACTGGTGGGTACTTAGATTAATTTTCCCAATGCCGCGTAATCTTTTGCAAAAGCTCGTAGGTGATTTATGGGTTCATAAAGGATATAAAATAAACCAGACTCGTCTCTCCACTGTTTCAGACCATTCAAGGACTTTTCCCTAGGAATAAGATCTCAGCTCCGTCACACCCTGCAGAGGACGAGTGACCTGGCCCATGCCAACGTCCCGCGTTGCTCCCGTCTCCTTGGCCGTGGTCACAGCAGCCCCCCGCGTCCACAGGGTCAGGTTGGCCTGTCCCCTGCCTCCCCGTCACCAGACTAATGGCTCTCATCCTGTGGGTCTCTCATCCCAGAGAAATCTTCTCTGTCTCAAGTAGTGGCCAGTGCCCTTTTTCTGGTGCGTTTAGCATTATTTGCAGTTTATTATGTTCATATATATATTTTCAATACATATGCAGCCTTTTAAAAACTGTTAATTTGACTTCATTGGGTCTTAGTTGCACCATGAGGGATGTCTCGTTGGCGCACGTGGACTCTCTTGTTGTGGCACTTGGGTTCAGGAATGAAGGCATGTGCGTTAGCTGTCCGACCAGGGATCAAACCGGCGTCGCCTGCATCATGCTGCGGATTCTTAACCCTTGGACCATCAAGGAAGTCCCCTGTTCACGTATGTTTTGACAAATATTTTAATACATGAAAAGCCCTTTCACTTCTCCCAGCACTCTGTGAGGCAGGAAATATCAGCGTCCCCATTTTACAGGTGAGGACATAGATGTAGAGCGACTTCTTGGGTCACACAGGTAGGAAGTGGCTGAGCCCAGGACGACTCACAGGGTTAGTGAACCCCTGGCCCCAGAGAGTCCCCTCTCCAATCACCACGGTGCCATCCTGCTCATTTCCAGTGGGGTGTGACCCTCTCTCAAATACTGTAGCCATAGTTCCCCCCCGCCACGTTATTCCCATGTTTCACTGGGTGTCCTGGGCTGTGGATATTGTTTGAGATGTAAATTTCAGACGTCTATTTTGACTGTTACCTTCTGCCTTTCCTTGCTGAGGTCTTCTGTGCCTGCATAACGCCTGGTCCTGGGTCCTCATCTCCCACCTGTGTCCCTTGTCGTTCTTATCTCGCACCTGGTTCCCACAGAGGCCTGCCCTCTGGCCCCCCAGTGACTCCTGACTGCACCCCTTCCGGTCACACCATCCTCCCGTCACCTGCTGAGCCCCCGCATCCCTGACCCCACTCCCCCAGCCCGCTCAGGGGCTCACCACTGCCCCCTGGTTGCCTGCTCCAGTGAGTGGAAACCGGTCTGGCCAGCCGCGGGCACCCTCCTGGGCCTCCACCCACATTGTGCCTCCCAGACTTTGCTGCTGCTCCCCGACGAGACTCCCGTCCTGACCGGGCTGATTCGTCTCCCTCCCTGATTCTCATTCCTCCGCTGTGCCTTCCCTCAGGCTGTGGGTCCAACAGGACTGTACACGTAAGGATCAGGGTACTTACACTCAGGAAGTATTCAGACTGTGTGATCCAGGTGGCCGGGAGAGGTCTGCGAGGAGAGACCACCCAAGGGAGAGGGATGGGAAGGAAACCTTTGAAGTGGCTTTTTAAAACACACACACACACACACACACACACACAAACATGTTCACGGGGTAAGCACTTCAGCTGACATTGATCTCTCTTTTATCCCATGTTACACATTTTACTGTTAAGTTTTGCCTTTTGTAACCCTGTTCCATGTACTTCACAAACGAGGTTGTAATGTCTTAAGAGCAGGCGTGATATCTTCTGTTCCTCTGTGACTTGTCTGCTGAACTCAATGGTTGTGTAATAAAAGTTGGTTGGTGGCATTAATAAGATTGCAGCAGATGGCAGGTGCTTCGTAGGGGGACTTTAAAGCACCTAATTTCTTATCTACCTGCTTTGAACCTAAATCACTTGGGAAGAATAAGCTTAAATATCTGCTCTTCCGCGTGCTTGAATTCTGGACCTACCTCTGTGTGTCCTTTGGTATCTTTATGCTTCGATATTTTGCTTCTGGGCAAATACTTTGCGTAAGAGGCATATGTTAACATGTATCTTTGGGTGTTTAGAATTTTGAAAGAGTTGTCCTTCAGCTTACTGAAACAATTAATTTAGGAGTTGTGAGCCTAAATACCGACCTACAGAGTAGGCTGCTTATCAGCATTTACTTAATCAAAATAAAAGACTTGCAACTCATATCTTTGCTGAATAGGGAACTGGCTTGGGTGAACAGAGTAAGTGAGTTTTCTTGCATTCAGCAAGCCTTTTCCTGTCTGTGTGTCCCAAACTTTCATTTTCTCCACCTTTGAGCAAGTTTCCGAGTCTTAACTCTGCAGGTGATCTTTTCTATCGTATAAGAAAGATGAGGACTGTGCGTGTCATTCATTTTTCTCTCGAGTGCCTCTGAGTTTACTTGCTCCCTCCTTGTCTCTGAAAAAGAAGAAATTTACTATTTATGTGTCCTCCCTGCCACTCAGAGCCTTCTTGGACTCTCCTCTTTAATGTTGAGACTGGAATAGGTTGCCATTTTCTCCTCCGGGGGATCTTCCCGACCCAGGAATTGAACCCGAGTCTCCTGAAATGTAGACAGAGTCTTTACCATCTGAGCCACCAGGGAAGCCCCATTCATTGCGCTCTGCCCATCACATCAGATCATCCCCTGCCTTCAGCTTCCTGTTCCGCAGATTGTGACTATAGGCTGCTACCAGGAATAGCACATCGATGGCCAACTCATTGCTCAGCTCAGAGATTTCAGTGGGTCCTTCATTGACACAAAATCCAGCCCAAATCTCGTGAAAGCCCTCTGTCCCCCAGTGACGTGGCATCAGTCCAGATTTCCATCCTCGTTGCTCACTTCCTGGCCCCGCACCGCTCATCTTGCTGGTTCCTGAGTTCCGCTTCTGTCTTTGCCTTCTCTACTTGTACGTTCATTCTTCAGAGGCTCAGCTCACTTTCTGTTTTCTTCACAAAGCCTTTCAAAATTCGTTGGAATTGCTACAGGTTTTTTTTTTTTTTTTTCAATAGCACTGTTTTGGCACTTAGCACATTTCTCCCTAATCCTTAACTTCCCTAAGTATCCCCTAAGAGATGTTTCAGGTTAAAAGAAGGGCCAGTGAAATTTGAGAGATTTCAAGTAGATAGGACTGCCCTCCCTACTGCCTCTGCCCGCTGCAGAAGGCACAGCAACCCATCAAAAGCCCAAGAAGGAAAATAAATCGCTTGATGTGGTTTATTCTGGTGTTTCCCAAACTTATTTATCATAGAAAAAAATTTTTCCTCACAAAATACGAACATCCAGTGAAACACTTGGGGGAAAAACACTGCCTTAAACTAGATTTCTTGTTGGCATGTCTACTGTATAAATTGAAAACTGTTTGAAGCCAACTGCTGGGCTCTGTTTATTTTTCCTGCCTTGGTATGTAGTCAATAATGTTTATTGAATGAAATAACATTGCAGGGTCAAGAGCTTATATATTTTTTTGAGGCCTGATGTATGAATACTATAAAACAAAGCTGCTCTGCTCTGTCTAGTACTAGCACAGACACAGTTTTGTTCAGTCTTTAAGCCGTGTCTGGCTCTTTTCGACCCCGTAGACTGTAGCACGTCAGGCTTCCCTGTCCTTTACCATCTCCCAGAGTTTGCTCAAGTTCATATCCGTTGGGTCACTGATGGTATCTAACCATCTCATCCTCTGCTGCCCGCTTCTCTTGCCTTCAGTCTTTCCCAGCATCGGGGTCTTTTCACATGAGTCGGTTCTTCACAGCAGGTGGCCAAAGTATTGGAGCTGCAGCTTCAGTCCTTTCAATGAATATCCAGGGTTGATTTCCTTTAGGATTGACTGGTTTGATCTCCTTGCTGTCCGAAAGACTCTCAAGAGTGTTCTCCAGCACCACAGTTCAGAAGCATCAATTCTTTGGCACCTCAGCCTTCTTTATGGTTCAACTCTCACATCGGTACATGACTACATACACAGTAGGTATTCAGTAAAGGCTGAAGAATGTTGAATAAATGCTGAGTGTATCTAAAGGGTGCACTTAAGAAGGTATTTTTTCTCAGTTGAACTGACAGGATCTATTTTCCTAATAACTGTTTGTGAGTGCATGCGTGTGTGTGTATATATTTTTAAATAATCTCAAAGAGGAATTTTTCTAGGTTTTCCACCACCTTCAGCTCTTCTTCAGTGTTTGCTTTTGTAGCTGTGCTGTAATTTAAGAAAAAAGAATTAAAGATAACAATCCAAGTTTTATTAAAAAACATGATAGGTGGGCAGTGATCGGTACAAAATAGTGACATTTTAGAATAAAGATCCCTATTGGACTTAAAATATCATTTAACTCACCAGTGGAATTCACACAATTTTCATGAATCCATTGCATATTTTAAACTCCACAGCTTTGTAGAGTTTCTTAGCTCAGGAGGCAAAAGAACAGAGCGATTCAGTCGTTGTAATTTTTGTTAAAACTAACAAACCAACAACCACTACCACTGCAACAGAAGTGTTGCTGGTGTCATGCGCTGCTCATAGAGTAGCTTTTGTTCTGAGAAGTGGTTTTACTGGGTACGTCTGGACAGGCCTGCTGTTATACATACACGTAAACATTTATAAGCACAAATAACGTGGGCACGAATATTCACAACATCCCTTCTTTTAGTCCTGCCTTGAGCTGCTTCCTGGATTTGGCACGATTTGGCTCAGTGGACAGAATGGAATTTAACCCCTTTCTCTGTCTGTCCCTGAACCGCGTCTGTTGGCTTTCATCCTGGGCCAGAAAAAGTTTGATCTTCAGCCTTGGGATCTGCATTTAATGGAGGAGTCACCATCTCATGGGTAACTGCCAGAATTCTAGAAGAGTCTTTCGAATTCCTTTTAAATTCTTCTTTTCCCTTCTAGGCTCCAACCAGGAATGGAGACCCCATTGGATGTCTTGTCAAGGGCCGCATCGCTGGTACACGCTGATGATGAAAAACGTAAGTCAGGAATCCATTCTAAGTGCTTTGCACCTCTCCCCCTTGCCTCCTGCAACGTTGTAACATCAGGTGTTTGTCTACATGGTTTCAGGGCTGCACGCTGTGAACCTGGCTTGTTTTCTTCAGAGATAACAGCTTGGTGTCCTTATTTTTGTTTTCAAGAGCCAGAACATGTCAGTCTTGTAAATGATGCTAGGGCTTTGGATGCTAGGGCTTCAGCTGTTAACCTCAGGAAGTCCTTTCCTCCGAAAGATTCTCTTAAGTAGGACGTGGAGTAGAGATGCTCCTTCTGTGTGTCTCTAGAACTTTCGATAAATAGGTGTTTGTCAGTAGACTGATTGACCAGCAGAGAACTAGAGATGTGAAGACTCATCCAGAATCATCTGTCATTGGAAGTGTGTGTACAGTGGGAAATGGTCGTGCACATCCCACCTGTACAGCTGAGAGAGGGCACATCCTGGGGTGGGGTATGCCCACATACTGGGGTGCGGTGGGAGAGGGGAGAACACCAATGCTGGAGGGTTGCTTGCCACTGTGTTAAAGCGATTTTCCTGCTCCTCCTCAGGCACCTTTGTTTTTAAATGCTATTGTTCACTGTTGATATTTGCAGAAATGACCGTTTTCTGTGGAAGCCAGGTCGAGGGTTCTTTTTTCTCAGCCCTGAAATGGTACTAACAAAAGATTTATTGAGGTGGAACTTTCATACATGGTAAGTTCTGGAAGGAGGAGCAACTCTCTGGGTTAGTTCTTGACAAGTTCGGCAGCCAGAGCACACGTTCCTTGAGACGTGAGATGTGCTTTTTCGCTCGCTGGTAGGACTTTTGTCTGCCTAAGCCTCAGCTCTCTCGCCAGTCCCGGGAAATAGCAAGAGCTGCTTCCGAAGTCTCTGTGAAGATGACCTGGGCTACTGTGTGTGTAGAGCTTGCCGTGGCCTCAACTCCTGGGGCCGCTGCCTTGCCCTGTCCTGCGGGCGCTGCGTGGGGCCCTCTGGTGGGACCTGATCTACTCCTTTATGTTATTACAGCGTCTGCAGCGTCGTCCCCTCTGCTGCCACTCACGCACGACCGTCTTTAGATGACTGATTGCATGAAATAGCCGTGGAAGTTTGTTTTTTACCCCCAGCCTCTTGCATAATGTACATCTGTAATTATCCCTTCCTAAGTAACTGAAGCTCTGGGATGTTAAGCATCATTCCCAAGGACATTGAGCCTCCGCAGTGGCAGCTCAGGTTGTAGACTTTTTATCGAAACAACAGCAACAAAAACCCCTTTATGCTGCTAAGATTGCAGCAAGTGTTACTGACTTGAAGAGCTGGTTACAGATTTCTTTGCTAATGCTAAGTCACTTCAGTCGTGTCCGACTCTGTGCGACCCCACAGACGGCAGCCCAACAGGCTCTGCCATCCCTGGGATTCTCCAGACAAGAACACTGGAGTGGGTTGCCATCTCCTTCTCCATTGTGTGAAAGTGAAAAGTGAAAGTGAAATCGCTCAGTCGCGTCCGACTCATAGCGACCCCATGGACTGCAGCCTACCAGGCTCCTCCGTCCATGGTACTCTCCAGGCAAGAGTACTGGAGTGGCTTGCCATTGCCTTCTCCGACAGATTTTTTTAAGCATTACTAATTAGCCAATTTAGAAGCTTTTTTTAAAAAGTGTAAGACAATATTTTGAGTTTCTCTCTTTGTGCATATGAAAAATAAGTGATGCCCTTGGAGTAGCTTTTGTGTCCTGAGTGTAGAGAGGGTGAGTTCCTTCTCCTTCTCTACTGCATTCTTGGGTTACCTCCCGGAGCCCAGCTTCCGGATCTGTCTGCTCAGCCTGGAGGCCTGAATAGTGACCAGTTGTGTGGGCAGTACTTGTGGATAAGGGGCATATCTGGGTGGGCAAGGGCAGTCCTGCCTTCACGGAGCTTGCATCGCTCGCTAGTTGTGTCCGACTCCCTGCAACCCCCTGGACTGTAGCCCACCAGGCTCCTCTGTCCATGGGATTCTCCAGGCAAGAACGCTAGAGTGGGTAGCCATTCCCTTCTTATGGAGCTTATGAACCGATTTCTGCATTGACTCTGGTGGCTATAAAATGTTCAGCAGGGGAGACTGGGCGTGCTTGTGAAATAGATGCCCGGCGTCTGCAGTGCCTTCAGCATGGGAGAGCTGTTTCCACAGAAACCGAAGGATGCTGCCAAGGGAGAGAGGAGTTCTTACCTTTCTCCTGCGATGAACACAGAATTAGTGCTTTAAGAGGAAGGCTGGTTGCCTGTGTAGGTCAGAAGGATCACAGGGCAGACTTTGTTCTGGTCTCCAGTTGGTTTAACAGTGGACCAGCATGGTTCTGGGGTCCCCTCTGTAATTGTTTCAGCATCTCTGGACCACTTTTGACTTTTAAAGATAAGTGGGAGAAAAAAAAAGTCCAAAGATGTCTGTAATCATTATTATTAACATGGGCAGCATTTTGGAGAAACTGTTTTGCTATGGTGCTCTGCACTTCACCCACAAGAGAGCAGAGCCCAAGAACCAGAAATTCACTGTATTTTTTGTTACCTAGCAATGTAAGGACATGAAACGTCAGGCAGTTTATAGACAGAACCGAGCATTAAGTTCACAGCCTTTCTGTGGATTTCTTCAGACCCATTTGAGCTTTTTCAGCCTGATTCAGCGCTCTCTGCCCTAGATTAATTCTGTTTTAGCTTCTGTTGTAAGTTGCTCTTATACTTCACATTCTCCTCAACTTTAAAAAAAGTCTTGTGTATGTAATCTGATGTGGGTGTCTTATTACAAACAGAAAAATGTTCTACTATGAGAGATCAGGTTTCCAGCTCATGTGAGTGACCTCAGTGGTTCTCTTTCCTTTGGCTGCTGGGGAGCCAGAGACTGGGGCGTTTTTGAAGATGCTATTGTTTAAGCATTTGGAGAACAGTATCTGTTAGAAGCTGAGTACTTAATACCTGATAGCCTTAAGGCTTCGTTATGTCTACCAGTGAAGAATCAAAGAAATACCTTAACCGTACACTGCAGAGATAGTCAATAGTGAAATGGTGGTTTTGTGGAAACACAATAGCTACTTATCTGGATGGCCTAGAAGGAATACGCTTACTTAAAATAATCATTCCACTGCTCATGAGACATTGATTGAATCAGCACCCTGAGTAATCCTGGAAGGTACTTAATGAAAATGCAACACGATGGCCAGTTTTCCATGTGCTTGAAGAATCTCTCTTTGCAGGGATTATTAATACTGGTGCTGGGAGCACACACTTAACAATAGTGTGTGCTCGGTCGTGTCCGACTCTTTGCGACCCCATGGACTGCAGTGATTTCCCAGGCAAGAAGACTGGAGTGGGTTGCCATTTCCTCCTCCAGAGGATCTTCTTGACGCAGACATCAAACTTGCATCTCTTGCGCATTGGCAGGAGGGTTCTTTACCGGTAGCACCACCTGGGACCTCAGCCTTTTACCAAGCCTATTTTTTAGGAGTCAAAATTTGAGGAGAGAGTTCGAGGACAGGACACATAGGCACCGAGGTTTATATTAGTAGCAGCACTTGGGTGTGTCTGTACTGTGACACGGCACTTCACCGTGATATGTACAGAATGTTTTCTTTTTGGTAATTTTGTTTTTATGTGTTTTGATTATGAGTTCTTTTATCTGTTGACTTCCTCAGTGAGGCTGGAATAATTTTAAAGAGCGTATAGCTTTCTTTTTGAGGATTCTGGTGGCGAAGACGGTACCTTTGTTTCATCTAACGAATACTCATATGATCTGAACAAGTCAAATGAGGTTAGCGTGAGTGACTCACGGAGAGCGGTAGGGAAAAAAGGTGGCTTTCACAGTGTTGCTGTTGCATCTGCTCCTAGAAATTCCCTGACTCCTTGTGTGGTGAAGGTCACTGAACACTGAATAATTGATGAAGCATGAATTACCACTATCCTTCCAGGGAAAGCATTCCTGGGAGCACTGGCTTTTTGTTATCATGGGGACTGATGCCCCAGGTATGTGGACATTTGCATGTATATAGACTCTGTTTGGAGAAGGAAATGGCTACCCACTCCAGTATTCTTGCCTGGGGAATCCCCTGGACCAAGGAGCCTGGCAGGCGGTCGTCCATGGGGTCACAGAGAGTCAGACATGACTGAGTGACTCAACAACAAACAGGGTTCTGTTTGGGGCTTCCCCGGTGGCACAGCCCTAAGGAATCTGCCTGCAACGCAGGACACGTGAGACTCTGGTTTGATCCTGGGTGGCGAAGATCCCCTGGAGGAGGAAATGGCTACCCACTCCAGTGGTCTTGCCTGGAGAATCCCATGGACAGAGGAGCCTGGAGGGTGAGAGTCGGACACGACCAAAGTGACTGAGCAGGGCGCGGGTTCTGTTTTGCCTTAAAAAGGGAAAAGAGAAGCCTATTGATTTAACGATAAAGAGTTGTGCTCGCACTCTGTCTCCTCCGATGGACTTCTGTCCTCCCCGGTGGCCAGCACTGCCTGCTGGTCAGGTCACCGTGTATGTAGATCCTGGTGCCACAGCCGGTGCCTTCCTGTGCCCAGAGCAGCTGGGGCCACCCCGCATCCTTTCTCTTTCTCTCCATTCCTCCCGTCCTCTTGTCTTTGCTCCGCACCTGACACCGTGGCTTTCTAACATTTTGGCCACGGCCCGGAGAAGAAAAGCTTTCACCTTGTAACCTTCGGACTCGTACTGACATAACTGATACAGTTCTTACCCTCACTCTTTCACAGTTATAGCTTGAGTTTTCTGTATTTCTTTGCATTTTACTTTGTCTGAGTAAAAGTTGGGTCATGACTCATTATGTTGACTTGAGGATCTGCAAATGAACTGGGTGGGACCTGTAGGTGAAAAAACATGATTTGGTTTTTTTATCTCCTTCCTTGGATAAACTTGCTTCTGGCTCCTCCGTTTATGTCCTGGGGAGCTTTGACTAACCACTGGGGCATGAAGGGTGTGCAGACAAGCTGGAATCCTTGTGCGGCTGGACGGGGTGACGTCATCACATTGTTCTCGGTCAAGAGCCCTGGAGGCCTTGGCACACCCACTCAGAGTGAACAGGACTGCCCCTTTAGAAGCAGTTCTGCTGTGGCCTAAGGCTGTCCTCTTCTGATTTTTAAAGTCAGTACTCAAGAAAGCGGTCACTCCCCTTCGGTTAAGCCTGTTTAGGTCCCTCTTGTACCCCCAAAGCATGCTCCATTGAGACTGCCCAGTAGACCCTGATGGGGAGCACACTGGTCAGATCCTCTGCAGCCTAAGGTGATGGCTTTGGTCACTGCGTTTGTGCTGCGCATCCTTTGTGTTCTAGCACCTGTAGAGACACCAGGTATCCAGGACCTGGACTTTCTGTGGCCATGATTTCCAGAGAGAGGAGGGAAGGAGTGTTGGTAAGCATTCTACAGTGGCCTCCCCAGCATGGGTCCCTCCCCCCAGGTGTGAGTTACTGAGTCACTGGTCCAATAATACTTCTCGGGGACTTCTGCATCTGCCTCTTTAACCAGGAGGGTCTGGATGCTTCTAGGTGTGAGATGAAGTAATTCTTGGGCTATCAGGATCCTTTAACCAGGTTCTCCGGTTGCTCATGGATGTGTGCTCAGTTGTGTCTGACTCTTCTCGGCCCCCTGGACTGTAACCAGCCAGGTTCCTCTGCTTTGGGATTTCCCAGGCAAGAATACTGGGTGGATTGCCACTTCCTCCTCCAGGGGACCTTCCCGACCCAGGGACAGAACCTGGGTCTCGTGCGTCTCCTTCATTGGCAGGCGGGTTCTTTACCTGAAGTGCCACCTGGGAAGCCCCCGTTGTTTATACTTCGTCCCGTTTCCTTCTGTCTCTCTGTATGTATGTATGTATGTAGTGTTTGTGTATGTGTACACACACATATATGTGGGTGATTTTTACTGAAACATTTGAGAGCAAATGGCAGATATCATGCCTCTTTACTCCTTACGTATACATTTCCTATGAACAAGAACATTCTCTTGCATAACCACAGTTTGGTTATCTTTATTACAACCTGACTTAAATATACATAAGCATAAAACTGGGCATAAAATCTTTACGTGTATAGTTCTTTTACAACTTCATAGCCAGAACTTGAACCTACAATTTAAACGTAGCCCATAAAAGTTCGCCACGATCCAGTAGATGACGATAAATCCAGCTCTGCTAGCGTGTGGCGCCCGGCACTGGCAAGCCGCGGTTGGTCCCTTTGACGTCACCCTGCCATCCTGCCGTGTGTCCTTTGCCACGGCTCCCCCACCACTTTATCTCTGCAAACTCTTGTAAAGTATTTCCCTGCATGCGTTATGGTGGTTTTCTTTTAGTGCAGTAGACCTCCATTTCATACTAGGTTTGTTTCTTTCCTTTTCTTATGAGACCCGGGGAGGGGGAAATGCAAACACAGTCACCAAAATCATGTGCCAGCACTATGGTTATATAAACGGTAGGTGTCTCATTCAGGATATGCTTATGTCAGATTTTTTTTTTTTTTAAGTGTTCTCAGTGAAATACCAGCACAAGTGAAAACTCCTCCCAGACCCCCCAGCATTTGCCCGTGGACCTCAGTTTTGGGGTCACTGCAGTATCATTCTCACAAGAGCCTTATTCAGGAGGTACTGTGCTCAGTTCCATTTTATAGACAAGGAAACAGAGGTGTACAGCGCCTAAATAACTTGCCTGAGGATGCTTAGCTGGTCCCGGCGCTGCTGAGGTTTGAATTCGGGAGCCTGACTCTGAAGTCTAACCTCCCGTTCCTCTATTTGGGTGTCCTCAGGTGGAAGGCATTGAAGACACAGCTGTAGATTAAAAATAAAACTGTGTATGCTCCCTGTACCAGTAAGTCAGCAAGAAGGTTTTCATTTGGAAAATGCTTCCCAGCCAGTGAACCAGCATTTCCCCAGTGTTAGTGGCTGTGATCAGCCACACGTGGAGGATGGGTAACGGCCCCAGAACTTCTCTGTACGCTGCGCCTTCTTTTCCTGTGAGTACCTCGGTCTGCTCACGGAGGGAATCTCAGCTCTTGCTGACACGGGCTGCTTGCAAAGAAACAGGATGCCTCACTGCCGAAGTGACAGGCAGAGACGAGGTGACCGCTATCCAGAGGTGCTGAGTAAGGGAATAGGCTGGGCTTGAGAACCTAAGGTTTTGTGGGTCTGTCTGAGTTCCCAGACTTGTTTGAGGTGAAGGTTCTTCTCCAGGTGTGGACCATTTGGTGCTTATGATCAGCCTTTAATAAACATCTGTAGATAATAAAGTAACCATGGGAGTAAAGGCTCATCTTTAAGGAATTAAGTTATTGAACACTAGCAAAAATGATTTCACTCTAATTATCACCATTACTGCCAAAAATGTACCGTGTCAACGGAGTACCATGTCCCTCTCGATAATACTTAGACTTTGCAAAACTTTTGCAGTAAGCTGAGTAAGAGGTGTCAAAGGGGAAAATGAAGCTTTAGGATTTTGGATGCCTAAATCAAGATTAAAGTTAAAAAAAAAAAAAAAAGCTTCAGGTGCTTCTCCCCCTTCCCTACCTCAGTGCCTTCATGTGCAATCACATGCTGCTGTGATCATCAGAATGTTGTTGTTCTGTTTAATCACTAAGGTGTGTCTGACTCTTTCGACCCCGTGGACTATAGCCCCCCACCCCCAGCACTTAATAACTGGGCGTCAGCTGTTGCTGGGTGGTGCATAATCCTCCAGGGGATGAAACCACTGGTCCTGGAGAGCTGTCTTCTTCTCTGGCTTCATGTTCCCACACCTTTTCATTTTCAAAATAAGGAGACTGAATTTACTGCCTTTTATTTGTTAGTAAGCTTTCAATTTTATATTGGAGTGTAGCTGATTAACAATGTTGTGATACTTTCTGGTGCAGAGCAGAGCTGCTAGGCCATACATATACATGTATCCATTCTCCCCCAAACTCCCCTCCCTTCCAGGGGCTACCACACAACACTGAGCACCGTTCTGTTTAAATACAGCAATGTGAGCCTGTCGATTCTAAACTCCCTAACTGTCCCCCCTGCCAGTAACCATAAGTGCCTTCTCTACGTTTGTCTGTTGCTGTTTTGTAAATAAATTCATATCTATCATTTCTTTTTAGAGTCCCCATATAAGGGATTGGGTAGCCATTCCCTTCTCCAAGGGATGTTTCTGACCCAGGGATCGAATTTGGGTCTCTTGCATTGCAGACAGATTCTTTACCATCTGAGCCACAAGGGAAACCCTACATAAGGTATATCATAAGACAATTCTCTTTCTCTATCTGACTTAACTTGACTAAAGCTTGGAGTTACTAATGTTTTGTGCGTTCAGTTATTTACCTTTCATGAATAGTGGCAGTGAAAGGTCATTCCTCAGTAGCCTATTTTATTATACTTTAAAAAGCTGCATGAAACAGTAGGCAGGATATATTAGGAGCTTATTGAAGACGCGCTCTAGGTGTGGTCAGAAGCTTTCATCAAAGTGCTTCTTAGAGTGGGCTGCTGCTGCTGCTCCTGCTGCTGAGTCGCTCCAGTTGTGTCCGACTCTGTGCGACCCCATAGACAGCAGCCCACCAGGCTCCACCGTCCCTGGGATTCTCCAGACAAGAACACTGGAGTGGGTTGCCGTTTCCTTCTCCAATGCATGAAAGTGAAAAGTGAAGGTGAAGTCCTCAGTCGTGTCCGACTCTTCGCGACCCCATGGACTGCAGCCCACCAGGCTCCTCCGTCCATGGGATTTTCCAGGCAAGAGTACTGGGGTGGGTTGCCATTGCCTTCTCCTCCTAAGGTGGGCACCTGGCATTTAATCAGAAGGGCTGCCCTTCAAAAACAGATGACAAGTGTCTCTGCTATTCTTGTGGTTTTATATCTTACCAAATTAGCATATGAAATGTTAGAAATGGATCTCACTGGTGGAAATAATGGCCTGTTAACTAGCATAATGGTTGTTGGAAATAGATTCTTCCACTTAATAGCTCTTTAGACACTTGAGAATACTTTATTATGTTAACTTTAAATGAATATTTTTCAACCTTTAGAAATCCTTGCTTTTTCTCAATACACATAAAAACGTTTTGAGCTATTTTAATGTCATTTGCAATTAAATTGAAAATATCAGAGTCAAAAATGCTTGGCTGAAATAAACATTGACCTTTTCTCATTTGATACCTACCTCGTTCCTCCGTCCCCATCCTCTCTTTCCCCTTCCTGTGCCTTGCGAAGCCTTGCCCCAGTCAGCATCTTGTCCAAACATCTGCAGCACTGGCACCCCTTCTTTGTAGGGTGTCTTCCAAACCATCACGTGAAGTGGCTGTCTTCTCCACACCCCCCGATTCATCAGTGTCTTTCCTGTAAGGTGGGACACGCAGACCTAAACAGTGTTCTGTGTGTGTGTGTGTATGTGTGGTCTGGGTGCAGTGCACCCAGGACCGCCACCAGCTTTGCCTTAGTCAAGAGTTCTTGGGGGTGAAGGGACGGAAGGGTTCGGACGCCTGAAGCAGCCAGGTGTGAGAGGGCAGGGGCACGGGACCCCTGGAGAACAGAGCTCTTCCTCCCTTTCAGCGGGCAGCCCCTCACCCAGTTCCTGCCACGGCTGTGCCAGAGCTGATTCCTGGGACTCGCCTGGTGGGCTTCTTCCCATCCTCACTATCACAGTGGGAGCTTGAAATCAGCCCTGGTGGGAGTGCTGACACCAGGCCATGGCTTTTCTGTTTTCTATCCCTACAGAGCCAGTCCTGATCACTGGCTCCAGCTGACTACTTTTACATGTGAATGTGGAGCCCTGATTGTTCTAGACAAGTGAAGCCTGGATTTTTACGTGAAATTTCTAGATATTTAAAATTCCGTATGAGGCCATCAGGAGTTCCCTTGCCAAGAGGGAACCACTAAATATGCAGCTAGTGTGTGCTTTCTGGTCTAGTCCCAGTACTTCTATTAATACAACCAGATTTTTTTTTTTTTTTTTTTAAAGCAGCTTGCATCATCTTCTCTTCCCTCCCACTTTGTAGTTGTGAATTTCTGTAGCAATTCTTTACGAACTCAAAAGGGAGATATTTAATATTAAAACAGCTCCTGGGATCTTTCATGATCTTGATGTGGAAACGAATTTCCCTATGTGTATATTTTTCGTCTCATCCAGACTTTTTATTTTTAAAAGAAAAATGGTTGCATCTTTTCTTCATCTTTTGTTTTCTTAAAGATTTATGTAGCATACTCACAAAATGCTTGTTGCCTTGGTATTTTATGTGGATATAGTTTGTAGAAGCAATACATATGGGATTTACACTTTTATAGAAATAGAATCCAGTTTGAAAAATCAAACTGTTACCTCCTCAGTGGCTTTTCGATCTATTGTAACTGCTTTTGTATTGGATCACGCTCTTGACTCCTTGTAAATGAAATGAGTGAATCTTCTTTGCATCTGAAATCTGGGGAAGTTAGCATTTCTTTCTCTTGGACTGCCTTTCTCGTCACATTTTTTACATACGTTTGTTTTTTTCCCCTGTGAAAAATATTGCTTAAATGTCACTTCTTTTATGGAGCTTAACTTGTTTAACTAGGCTATAATCAGTTTTTTATTAATGAACTAGACAAGGCAGAAATCTGTTTTTTTTTTTTCCCCCACCAATAAGTAGGAGTTGAGAATGATGATTTTTTTTTTTTTTTTCAGTTCACAGCGAAGTGTTAGCTTTAGGGTGCTCTGAATAAAATTAAATAGGAATGTTTCATTTCGGAATTCAGGAGGACAAACTGGATTTTGGAGTAAAATGGCAGCCTGAACACATGTATCAGGCTCCTCTCTTACCAAAAACCCTGTAAGATGATGACAAAATGGACATTAAGAAAAGTCTCTACTGCTGCTGGAAAACTAGCGTGGGTGTCTACATTCAATTCTCCAAAAGTTCTAAGGGATTCCTGGAAAACTGAAAACAGGTGGGAGTTGATGGACAAAAGGAAGCAAAAACAAATGCCAAATCATGACCCAGGACACAGGTGCAAAGCTGAATTAAAGGCAGAACTTAACAGTGACCAGCAACTGCCAGTGAGAAGAGCCTGGAGCAAAATTCAGGAAATTAAAGTGTTCCGTTTATGACAGTGACCCCCCCACACCCCTCCCCATTCCCCACCCCAGCCAAGAACTTAGACTGTGCTCTCTTTGGGAGGGTTCCCCAAGTGGCTTTAGGGACCTGAGTGAGGAGCAGAGCAGAGCTTCAAATCACTGTGGGCGCCCACAACACACAGGGTGCTGGGGAAGGAAGCCTGAGCCTTCTGTAGGCAGTGTCTGCTAAAATGCTTCACACCAGAAGCAAGACTTCCTTGTTTTTGGCAGGTCTGTTTTTGTCTCCCCACCTGCCTGCTGCTTGGTCCTCACTCCCATACCCTGGAGGAAAGCCAAAATTTGATGCATACTATACCCTTGCCTTGGGGAAGGCAATGGCACCCCACCCCAGTACTTTTGCCTGGAAAATCCCATGGACAGAGGATCCTGGTAGGCTCCAGTCCATGGGGTCGCTAAGAGTCGGACACGACTGGGCGACTTCACTTTCATTTTCTCTTTCATGCATTGGAGAAGGAAATGGCAACCCACTCCAGTGTTCTTGCCTGGAGAATCCCAGGGACGGGGGAGCCTGGTGGGCTTCCGTCTATGGGGTCGCACAGAGTCGGACACGACGGAAGCGACTTAGCAGCAGCATACCCTTGCCTAGAGCCCTAAGGTTGAGCCTCTCCATGAACAACCTCATGCCAGAAAGGAAGCCTGCTTCCTTGTGGATCGGCCCAGTCTTTTATCTTAAGTATGAATGAATATCGGGGAAGGCAATGGCACCCCACCCCAGTACTTTTGCCTGGAAAATCCCATGGACGTAGGAGCCTGGTAGGCTCCAGTCCATGGGGTCGCTGAGAGTCGGACACGACTGAGCGACTTCACTTTCACTTTTCACTTTCATGCATTGGAGAAGGAAATGACAACTCACTCCGGTGTTCTTGCCTGGAGAATCCCAGGGATGGGGGAGCCTGGTGGGCTGCCGTCTATGGGGTCGCACAGAGTCGGACACGACTGAAGCGACTTAGCAGCAGCAGCATCAGCAGCAGCATGAATGAATAACAAGGGATCGTTGAACATTTGAGTAAAACAAATAGGATGAAAGAAAAGGCACGAGTCAGCACACTCAGGGCAATTTAGGAGGTGTGTAAATATATCAAATAAGGGCTTCTTAGGTGGCACTATGGGTACAGAACCTGCCTGCCAATGGCAAGGAGATGTAAGAGACGCATGTTCGATCACTGAGACTCTGCTCTGGGTTGGGAAGAGCCAATAGAGCAGAGCAGGGCAACCTACTCCACTATTCTTGCCTAGAGAATCCCATGGACAGAGGAGCCTGGCGGGCGACTGTCTGGGGTCACAAAGGGTCGGACACTACGGAAGCAACTTAGCATGCACACACACACATTAAGTAAAAGTAGTCTGCTATGAAAAAGATCATTTAGAACAACAAAGTTTATGCAAAGTAAAGCTATGATTACTGAATTCGAAAGATTAAAAAGATCAGCTAGGTAATCAAATAGATATGATTAAAGACAAAGTTAGGGATCTGGAAGACTGGTAACAAAATGCTATACAATTAGGTAAAGATACTAGGATCTTACACATGTGCCACATTGAAGTTCTGGTGGGGTGAGGCCAAAGCAGTATTGAGAAGAGAAGGCATTTATTAGGAAAATAGGAAATAAGTGAGTCAAACGGACAACCAAAATAGTAACAGCCGAAAAACTGATATCTGCTCTTTATAAAAACAAAAATGAACCAGCAAACAAACAATAAAACCCCAAACTTTTTTTTTTTTAATGTTGTTTAGTCACCAAGTCATGTCCGACTTTGCAACCCCAAGGACTGCAGCACGCCAGGCTTCCCTGCCCTTCCGTTATCTCCTGGAGTTGGCTCAAACTCACCATCTTATGCTTTGTCACGCTTTGTCCTCCTGCCCCCAGTCTTTCCCAGAATCAGGATCTCTTCTAGTGAGTCAGCTCTTTGCATCAGGAGGCCAAAGTCCTGGAGCTTCAGCATCAGTCCTTTCAATGAATATTCAGGGTTGATTTCCTTTAGGATGGACTGGTTTGATTTCCTTGCAGTCCAAGGACTCTCAAGTCTTTTCCAGCACCACAGTTCATCAGTTCTTCTGTGCTCAGCCATGTTTATGGTCCAGTGCTCACATCTGTACATGACTACTGGAAAAACCATGGCTTTGACTAGACAGATGTTTGCAAAGTGATGTCTCAGTTTTTTAATACACTGTCTAGGTTTGTCATAGCTTTTCTTTCAAGGAGCAAGTGTCTTTTAATATTATAGCTGCAGTCACCATCTGCAGTGATTTTGGAACCCCCAAAATAAAATCTGCCACTGTTTCCATTGTTTCCCCATCGCTTTGCCATGAAGAGATGGAACCAGATGCCATGATCATTGTTTTTTGAGTGTTGAGTTTTAAGCCAGCTTTTTCACTCTGCCATTAGGGTGGTATCATCTGTATATCTGAGGTTGATATTTATCCCGGCAATCTTGATTCCAGCTTGTGATTCATCCAGCCTGGCATTTCGCATGATGTACTCTGCATTTAAGTCAAATAAGCAGGGTGACAATATATAGCCTTGACGTACTCCTTTCCCAGTTTTGAACCAGTCCAAGTTTCCTGTCCAGTTCTGTTGCTTCTTGACCTGTATGTAGGTTTTTCAGGAGGCAGATAAGTTGGTCTGGTATTCCCATCTCCTTAAGAATTTTCCACAATTTGTTGTGGTCCACACAGTTAAAGGCTTTAGCATAGTCTCAACAAAGCAGAAGCAGATCTTTTTCTGGTATTCTCTTGCTTTTTATATGATCCAACGGATGTTGGCAATTTGATCTCTGGTTTCTCTGCCTTTTCTAAATCCAGCTTGAACATCTAGAAAGTCTCAGTTGATGTACTGTTGATGACTAGCTTGAGGGATTTTGGGCATCAGCTTGCTAGCATGTGAAATGAATGCAGTTGTTCGGTAGTTTGAATATTCTTTGACATTGCCCTTTTTGGGATTGGAATGAAAACTGACTTTTTCCAGTCTTGTGGCCATTGTGAGTTTTCCAAATTTGCTGACATACTGACTGTAGCACTTTCACAGCATCATCTTTCAGGATTTTAAATAGCTCAATTGCAACTGCATCACCTCCACTAGTTTTGCTTGAACTGATGCTTCCTAAGACCCACTTGACTTTATACTCCAGAATGTCTGGCTCTAGGTGAGTGACCACGCCATCATGGTTATCTGGGTAATTAAGGCCTTTTTGTATAGTTCTTCTGTGTGTTTTTGCAGCCTCTTCTTAATCTCATCTGCTTCTGTTAGCTCCTTACATTTCTGTCCAATGTTTCAGTTTCAAGGGAACAGCAAAGTGATTCAGTTGTATACTGAACATGTTTGTTACTATAAAACTAGTCATCCTTTAAAAGAAACAGTCTTGTTGAGGTTTATGTATTTGAGAAACATTTAGAGAGGTCAAGCTAAGATCAGTGAACAATAAGAGTCAAAAACTGTGAAGGTCTGTAAGCTCCTGGGCTCTGTGATAGAGAACACAAGTAAAGAAATTTGATCTAGACGGTTCTAATATAAGTCTTCCTCCAGTGAAAGCAGTGCGGAGATTTTACAAGAGTTCATTCTTTCAAAAAATATTGAGGGCCAGGTTTGTATAGAAAGGTATGCTAGATTTGAATAGAATACATTGAAATGTACAGGACAGTATTTGCTTAAAAGCTAGCAGGACCAATGTTAATAAACAGTTGGGTTTTCACTTGTTGCTGTGGCAATCAGTGCAAACTTAGTGCCTCAGAAAACCACCTGTTTATTTTATTCTATTGATTGACCTTAATTTTGTTTCTCTGAATCTTCCCGAA
The DNA here is from genome assembly GCA_935064755.1 of Tragelaphus eurycerus. Taxonomy (NCBI): domain Eukaryota; kingdom Metazoa; phylum Chordata; class Mammalia; order Artiodactyla; family Bovidae; genus Tragelaphus; species Tragelaphus eurycerus. The sequence continues at coordinate 73,938,027 of CAKXYN010000001.1, read as the reverse complement.
TTAAGCAGTTTGATTGTAGTACTGTAGGTTCACTTTTCCTTGTTATTTTCTTTGAACTTTCAGAAGCATTTCAGAGATACATCACAAGAAGCTACTTTACCTTCGTGTGAAAAGATCGTTTAAAAAAATCTTTCTGTATTAAGTTTTGAGCTTTTTTTCCTCTAAAAATGGATCAGTCTGAAGAGGTGTCCTTCCTGATAATTCAGTGTGAGGGCAGACGCTGCTTGCCTGTGTCCACAACGCTTCACTTTTTTGTGTCAACATACGCTTCATGAGCAAAAGGAAAGCCTTGTTAATATTTGTATCATAGCTGAACATATGCTCCATCAGCAGCATTGTAATGAGGGTAAAGTAGTCTTGAGACTTGCTGAAAACCCAGGTGCTGTAATTGTGCAAGACTAGAGCAATGGCACCCCACCCCAGTACTTTTGCCTGGAAAATCCCATGGACAGAGGATCCTGGTAGGCTCCAGTCCATGGGGTCGCTAAGAGTCGGACACGACTGAGCGACTTCACTTTCACTTTTCACTTTCATGCATTGGAGAAGGAAATGGCAACCCACTCCAGTGTTCTTGCCTGGAGAATCCCAGGGACAGTGGAGCCTGGTGGGCTTCTGTCTATAGGGTCACACAGAGTCGGACACGACTGAAGAGACTTAGCAGCAGATGTTACTCACCTATTTTTCAAGAGTACAGAATTAAAAAATAATTTTTAATTGTCCTTGAAATATATGCATAGAACATATCTAGAGGGTGAGACAACTTTTGTGTTCTTCTCTGGGATTGGTTATTTTTCATGGTATTGAACTTGAATTTCGGTTCACATTATGGAAATTACACATGTATGGTGCAGATAATTTTATAAATTAATGTCCTACTATTAACAGGATGAAAGAATAGCACAGTGAAAGCTTATCAGTTAGAAGGTAGTCAACGAGGAAAGGAATGGTTTATTTCTGGACAAGAGAGAGGGGTTTTAAAATTTTTGATTTTACCCTTAATTTGAATACTACTGGTTAATCATGGCTGTTTTTGAAGAAGAGAAGAGAATGGCAGCCCACTCCAGTATTCTTGCCTGGAGAATCCCGTGGACAGAGGAGCCTGGCGGGTTACAGTCCATGAAGTCACAGAAGAGCCACTGAGTGGCTACTAACACTTGGCACTTTTTTTTCCAAGCGAGACCAGTGATCCACTAAATATTTTACAGCACGGTGTTGTGAGGTGCCAGTGTCTTGTTTTGGCATTTGACACCTGTTATTCCACAGAAGCGGAGAAGGCGATGGCACCCCACTCCAGTCCTCTTGCCTGGAAAATCCCATGGACGGAGGAGCCTGGTAGGCTGCAGTCCATAGGGTCTCTAGGAGTCGGACACAACTGAGCGACTTCACTTTCACTCTTCTCTTTCACGCATTGGAGAAGGAAATGGCAACCCACTCCAGTGTTTTTGCCTGGAGAATCCCAGGGACGGGGGAGCCTGGTGGGCTGCCGTCTATGGGGTTGCACAGAGTTGGACACGACTGAAGTGACTTAGCAGCAGCAGCAGTGCTTTGTAGTAGACCCTGTGCCAGTCAGACCCCCTGCACCCCCAGCTCTCAGCCAGTGGGAGCCCCTCTCCCAAAGCCACGCCCCTTCCCTGGGTGCAGCAGTGGCTGATGGGTAAGGCGTGTGCCAGTCCAGCCAGCCCTCTTGCCCTCTCTCTCTGAAGGTCGCTGTGGCTGCATCCCAATCCGGTTTCTCCCTCAGTTCCCATGTCCTCTCTTTCCCCAGAGGGGTGATCCTGAAGACTCCCCAGCAAACTTCTGCATGCCGTCTCCTGGTTGTCTGCTTTCTGGAGCACTCACCTTGCATTTTTGCTCTTTCATACTGTTCATGGAGTTCTGGAGGCAAGAATACTGAAGTCATTTGCCGTTCCCTTCTACAGTGGACCACGTTAGATAGCATCACCGACTCAGTGGACATGAGTTTGAGCAAACCCAGGGAAATACTGAAGGACAGGGAAGCCTGGCATGCTGTAGTCCATGGGGTCGCAAAGAGTTGGACACGACTTAGTGACAGAGCAACAACACCTTGCGTTAAACCCCTGCTTCCTTTTGAGGACTTCTGTGCAAACAGACACTAATTTAGGACCTCAGGACTTTTTCTTTTTTTTAATACTAATAGAATTTTGCTTATCATCTTAAATCAGTTCTCCCTCTAAGGCAGAGGTACCCTAGCAGTGTTCCTGAGGTATGCTCTCTATCTTCTGAATATGAGGGAGAGTGCATTACTTCACTACACTGTCAGTTGTTAAACACTCCCGGGTGTTTGGACAGCTTTATTGTTGAATGGAAATCTACATCGCTGTAACTTTCATTCCTTAAGTTTCTACTCCCAGCTTCTCAGAACATTTAACCCTTGAAATTGTTCCAGTTTCCATCCTTGAGATGTTTGAAGTTATCACATTCCCTTTAGGTTTTCACTCTAATCCTGTAATAGATGGCAGGTTCGATCCCTGGGTGGTTAAGATCCCCTGGAGGAGGGCACAGCAACCCACTCCAGTATTCTTGCCTGAAAAATCCTGTGGACAGAGGAGCGTGGCAGGCTGCAGTCCATGAGTTTGCAAAGAGTTGGACACAACTGAGCAACTGAGCAAGTGCGCATACACACACACACACAAACACACACATAACATAAAGCAGGGTTCACTCTATCATGTTGTACATCATATCCCTAGTACTTATTTGTCTTACAATTGGAAGTTTGTACCTTTTGACCAGCTTCATCTAATTCCTCCTACCCCCGCTCCCACCCCTGCCTCTGCACCAATCTGACCTCTTTTTCTATGAGTCTGTTTGTTTTTGAAGTATAATTGACCTATGACCCTGTGTTAGTTTCTGGTGCACAACATAGCAATTTGATATTTCTGTGTGTTTACAAAGTGATGACCACAATTAGTCTAGTTACCATCTGTCATCATTCAAAGATACCACGTTTTTATTGACTCTTTTCTCCACACTGTTTCATACCTATGACTCATTTATTTTGTAACTGAAACTTTGTATTTCTTTTTTTTTTTTGGAGAAATATGCTATGCTAAGTCACTTCAGTCATGTCCAACTCTGTGCGAGACGGCAGCCCAACAGGCTCCCCCGTCCCTGGGATTCTCCAGGCAAGAACACTGGAGTGGGTTGCCGTTTCCTTCTCCAATGCATGAGAGTGAAAAGTGAAAGTGAAGTTGCTCAGTCGTGTCCGACTCTTAGTGACCCCATGGATTGCAGCCTACCAGGCTCCTCCGTCCATGGGATTTTCCAAGCGAGAGTACTGGAGTGGGGTGCCATTGCCTATATAGTTGATGTATAATAATATGTAAGTTTCAGGTGTACAAGAGAATGAGTCACTCTTTTCCAAGGTTACGCTCCATTTATAATTATTATAAAATATTGACTCTATTCCCCATGTTGTACACTGTAGCCTTAAAGCTTATTTATTTTGTGTGTGGTTTGTACCTCTTAGTCTCTCACCTGTTTCTCTCACCCACCCCTGTAGTCACCTGTTTGTTCTCTGTACCTATGACTCTCTTTCTGTTTTCTTAGCTTTGTTTATGTGTTTTGTATTTTAGATTCCACATATAAGTAAGATCATATGGTATTTGTCTTTCCCTGTCTGGTATATTTCAGTTAGCACCATGTCCTCCAGATTCATCCATGTTGTTCCAAATGGCAGGATTTCTTTTTTTCTTACTGCTAAGTAATATTCATATATCTATAATATATCTTAGTGTATATACTTGTGTATATTCTAACTATATATGTCTCATAGTAATATATACAAGTACATAGTTATATTAATGTCTTACCTTTTCACATTAGCATCATATACATATATACATACTTATGTGTGTGTATATATACATATATATGTCACATTTCCTGTATCCATGCATCTGTTTTCCGATACTTAAGTTGTTTGCATATCTTGGCTATTGAGGTAATGCTGTAGTGAACATGGAAGTGTAGATATCTCTTTGAGATACTGATTTCGTTTTCTTTGGGTATGTACCCAGTAGTGGAATTGCTGGATCATATGATAGTTCTATTAATTTTTTGAGGAACTTTCCTTCTTTTTTCTGTAGTGGCTGCACCAATTTACATTCTTATCAACCGTGTACTTGGGTTCCCTTTTCTTGACAATCTTGTCAATACTTGTTATCTCACCTTTTTGAAAATAGTCATCCTAACAGGTGACATCTCTCTGTGGTTTTGATTTGCATTTCCCTGATGATAAAAAGTATAGTTGAACACCTTTTTATATACTTGTTGACCTTTCATATGTCATCTTTTGGAAAAATGTCTATTCGGGTTCTTTTGCCCATTTTTAAATTGTTTTCTTTGTTTTTGGTGGTGGTGTGTTTTTTTTGTTTGTTTGTTTTGGTTTGGTTTGTTTTTTTGCTACTGAGTATCATAATAGCATATTCAAAAGCAGAGACATTACTTTGCCAACAAAGGTCCGTCTAGTCAAGGCTATGGTTTTTCCTGTGGTCATGTATGGATGTGAGAGCTGGACTGTGAAGAAGGCTGAGTGCTGAAGAATTGATGCTTTTGAACTGTGGTGTTGGAGAAGACTCTTGAGAGTCCCTTGGACTGCAAGGAGATCCAACCAGTCCATTCTGAAGGAGATCAGCCCTGGGATTTCTTTGGAAGGAGTGATGCTAAAGCTGAAACTCCAGTACTTTGGCCACCTCATGTGAAGAGTTGACTCCTTGGAGAAGACTCTGATGCTGGGAGGGATTGGGGGCAAGAGGACGACAGAGGATGAGATGGCTGGATGGCATCACCGACTCGATGGACATGAGTCTGGGTGAACTCCGGGAGTTGGTGATGGACAGGGAGGCCTGGCGTGCTGCAATTCATGGGGTCGCAAAGAGTCGGACATGACTGAGCGACTGATCTGATCTGATCATAATACTAAGTATTAACCCTTTATACTATATAAAGGGAATTACAGAATATTAATCACCATTGTTAACTCATAATATTAACCCCTTATCAGATATATGGTTTGAATTTTTTTTTCTGTTCCGTGGGCTGCCTTTTGTTTTGTTGATTATTCCCTTTGTTCTGCAGGCTTTTTAAAAAAGTTTGATAATAGACTCGGTTGTTTCTGCTTTTGTTGCCTGTACTTTTAGTGTCGTATCCAAAAAAAGTCATTGCCGAGACCAGTGTCAAGGAGCTTCTCTCTGTTTTCTTCTAGGAATTTTATGGTTTCAGGTCTGAATTTAAGTCTTTAATCCATTCTGAGTCGGTTTCTGTGTAAGGTGTAAGGGTCCAGTTTCATTCTTTTGAATGTGCAGAGTCAGTTTTCCCAGCATTGTTATTGAAGAGACTACCCCTTCCCCGTTGGGTATCCTTGGCACCTCTGTAATAGGTTAATTGAACTGCATACACATGGGTTTGTTTCTGGGTCTCCACTCTGTTCCACTGGTCCTTGTGCTTGTTTTCATGCCAGTACTCCTCCGTCCTGATTATCCTAGCTTTGTTTAAAGTTTGAAATGAGGAGTATGAGCCTCCAGCTTTGTTTTTCCTCATTTTGGCTTTGGCTCTTCAGGGCCTCTTGTGCTTTTATACAAATTATAAGATTGTTTTATTTCTGTGAAAAATCTCTGGAATTTTGATAGAGATTGCTTTGAATCTATGAGTAATTGCTCTGAATAGTGTGAACATTTTAATAATGTTAGTTTCTTCCAATCCATAAACATGAAATATTTTTCCCTTTGTCTTGTCAACTTTTTTTTTTCCTCAGCATCTTACAGTTTTCAGTGTACAGATCTTTTACGTCTGTGGTTAAATTTCTGAATCCTTTATTATTTTTTAATGTGAGGAAATGTTTCCAAATACTTTAATGGTTGTATAATATTACCATTCAGTGCATGGGCCAAAACTGACGCTTCTATATTGTTGTAGTTTAAAGTTATTTCTAATTTTTCCCTTTGATACTTAATATTGCAGTGAATATCATTTATTCAGGCAGTTTCTTCATCCTTTTCCCACCCTTTTAGTGTTATTTCTTTATGATGAGTTCCCTGACGTGAATTACTAGGTCCAAGAATCTATATATGCTGTTATCACTACTTCTGTCCTGGCTATTCAGTTCGGTTCAGTTGCTCAGTCATGTCTGACTTTTTGCGACCGCCATGGACTGCAGCATGCCAGGCTTCCCTGTCCATCACCAACTCCTGGAGTTTGCTCAGACTCATGTCCATCAAGTTAATGGTACCATCTAACCACCTCATCCTCTGTCGTCCTTTTTTCCTCCTGCCTTCAATCTTTCCCAGCATCAGGGTCTTTTCTGATGAGTCAGTTTTCCGCATCAGGTGGCCCAAGTATCAGGACTGGTTTCCTTTAGGATGGACTGGTTTGAGCTCTGTGTGGTCCAAGGGACTCTCAAAGTCTTTAGCACCACAGTTCAAAAGCATCAATTCTTCCATGCTCAGCTTTCTTTATGGTCCAATTTTCACATCCATACATGACTACTGAAAAAAACCATAGCTTTGACTAGACAGACCTTTGTTGGCAAAGTAAATGTCTGCTTTTTAATGTGCTGTCCAGGTTAGTCATAGTTTTTCTTCCAGGGAGCAAGCATCTTTTAATTTCATGGCTGCAATCACCATCTGCAGTGATTTTGGAGCCCAAGAAAATAAAGTCTGTCACTGTTTCCATTGTTTCCCCATCTGTTTGCCATGAAATGATGGGACCGGATGCCATTATCTTAGTTTTTTTGAATTTTGAGTTTTAAGCCAACTTTTTACTCTTCTTTTTCACTTTCATCAAGAGGCTCTGTATTTCCTCTTTGCTTTCTGCCATAAGAGTGGTGTCATCTGCCTGTCATTATTGATATTTCTCCCAGCAATCTTGATTCCAGCTTGTGCTTCATCCAGCCTGGCATTTTGCATGATGTACTCTGCATATAAGTTACCCTGGCTGTCCTAGGTTCTTTTCCTTTTTAAATTTTTCTCTGGTTCCTAGCTTTATCACAATAGAAATGAATTTTCAGTTAAATGACTTTTTAATAGGTGGAATTAATAGTTTGCTATTTACAGTTTATTGTTTCATATGTTTTAGTTTATTATTTCAAGTAGGTGTATAATTTTGAAAATGGAATTTTATATCTCAATTTGTTATCATGCCTTGCTGTTCAGTTGCTAAGTCGTGTCCGGCTCTTTGTGGTCCCACAGACTGTAGCCCACCAGGCTTTTCTGTCCATGAAATTCTCCAGGCAAGAATACTGGAGTGGATTGCCATTTCCTTCTCCAGGAGATCTTCTGACTCATGGACTGAACCCACATCTCCTGCATTGCTGTAGGCAGATTCTTCCTACTGAGCTACCAGGGAAGCCCTTCGTTGTGCCTAGCACAGTATAGAAATAGGCATTGAGTTTGGCTGATGGGTTGAGAAAACATAATTTTAGAAGGGGACCTAGTTCTGGGCAAAGATGACACAGTTTTATTGCCATCAGATCAGATTGTCAGTTCTAGGCATATGAGTTCAGATTGTCAGTTCTAGGCATATCAACTCCGTGGGAGTGGATCGTCTCTGAAAAAGGGAAGGCTACCGCATTCGAGGCCGAGGTCGGGACCTGCCCTGGGGAGGGGAGGAGACTGCCGCTCTCTAGTGAACGTGGTGATAATGGTGTGCGTATTGCCACGTCTGATTCCGCCATCCATCCATTCCTCCAGCAAATCTCTAGCAAATGCTAGTGACGTGTCTGATGTCGTGCCAGGTGGTGAGACGGAGAGCGTCATCTCCGTCTGAGCAGGACTTTGCCCCGTCGTCTCACAGCAAGTTGGTGGCAGAGATGGGATGAGAAATCAGACTTGACTGATTGCATCACGTATGTCCTCCCGTCCTCTCCACCGTGCTGTGCCCAGCATGTGTCTGCTAAGTCGCTTCAGCTGTGTCTGACTCTCTGCGATCCCGTGGACTCTTAACTCACCAGGCTTCTCTGTCCATGGGATTCTCCAGGCAAGAATAGGAGAGTGGGCTGCCGTGTCCACCTCCGGGGATCTTCCCGACCCAGGGATCGAACCCACGTCTCTTATGTCTTCTGCACGGGCAGGCAGGTTCTTTATCACTAGCGTCACCTGGGAAGCCCATTTAACAAGCTGGCTTTTTCTCATTTTCAGTGTAGGTGGACATTATTAAATTGACTATTTGGAGTTGACCCTGCAAGTTTTATAGAGATTGGTTGATGAGCTTGGTAGAAATGCTGTGGATGAGGGAAAAAAGTGCCCAGTGGCATCCGCCGCGTCTGAGGTGTCGTCACTGTTCTCCCTTGCTGCCCTTCTGGGGTTAGTCTTCGAATGTTCTGGGATCTGTTAGTGCGTTTTGGTATAGTCTGTCTTGCGTCCGGTTTGTCACCACGGCAGTCTGTTGTCTCCCCCAGGCACATGCTCACCTAGAGTATTTTTGTGTAGTACGTTAAATAAAATTTTAAGTTGAGTATTGTTATTGCTCTTAGTAGGTATAAATTTGGTAGTGTTTTGGGATATTTGATTATCGATGGGTATGAGTCTGGGTGACCTCCGGGAGCTGGTGATGGACAGGGAGGCCTGGCGTGCTGCGGTTCATGGGGTCGCAAAGAGTCGGACACGACTGAGCGACTGATCTGATACTGCTGTAGAAAGTAGCACATGCTTGTCATAGTAGGGAGCATTTATAAATGAGATGGCATTTCTTAGTATCTCTTGGTTGCCGATTTTTTTTAATGAATATATCAGTACTTAAAATTCCTTGTCATGAAAAATTTCCTACATAACAAGTAAGGAGAACATCTTAATGGATGTTTCAACTGGATTAGGAGGAGCTGTTGAGAATCACAGCTAAACAAAAAGCCCCTTTAAGAGGAAAGAAGTGTTGCCAGCGGGAATGGCGTTCCTGTGGAAAGATAATTAGTGCTTAGATCAGAATTAATACTGTGTGTCTTTGGAGTGAAAATGCCATGGTATTAAGGATTTAGCTATGGGTCTGAGGCATTTATTTGATGTGAATCTTTAAGGACCCTCTAGAGAACAACCATCTGAGAACAGTGGCTTTCCTTGAAGCAAGCCCATAGAAATGTCGATTTAAATTGTAAGCAATATGGCTTCAACATTAGGTGAAATTTTAAACAATGACTTCTTGTGTATTCTTTCCCTCACATATATTTCTGCTCATTATTGCATTAAAAAAAAAAAGTAAGAGTCTACTTTTTAAAGAAAAATCTCATCCTACTCAGAGCCACTAATGGGATCAGTAGTTTTGCTTAAGAATTGATTCTAAGATAGTAATCTGAGGCTTGCAGCGTGATGCTTATGGTGGTATCACGTGATATTGAAAAGAAACTATGTAACAATAAAACTACATATATGTTAGGACACTAATTTTGCCAGAAATATGTCTCATGTATGTAGAAGTGTGCATCAGTTTTAGCTGTGGTTATCTTTTGAGCCTTAATATTGGAGATATATAACCGCTTTATAGCTGGAAACTCATTCTTGGGGAAATTTCTTAAACAATTTCGTTGGTAATTCTTCTTATTGCTGCTTTTTTCCCCCCTTCTTCTGACAGTTTTACCCTTCAGATGTTGGGCTTCCTGGACTGGTCCTCTTATTATTTTTTTTTCTATTCCCTTCTCCCATTTTTCCTTCTTGACTGTTTATTTTCCTTTCTGGAGGACTTTTCTCAACTTTATTTTCCAATTCTTTGATTAGTTTTCAAAACTTCTGCTCTCATGTTCTTAGTTTCTAGAGCTTTTCTGAAAAACGCCACCCTCTTTCAGGATTTTGTATCTCTGAGGTAACTGACAGAGTGTTGCAAAGAGTTCTCCTCCTTCCGGCATTGTATTCATATCCCCGATTTGCTTTTGGGGTTTGATTTGGCCTCTGTCCTCCGCCTTAGTGGGTTTTCTAAAACATCTGCATGTCTGCTCATGGTTAAGGTCAGAGAAGAAAGTACAGGGTTAAATAAAAGGCAAGGGAAGCCAGGGGTGTGCTAGGAGCCCCACCGTAGAGGGATCTCTGGGGGCCACCTGTCTGTCAGGAGAACCTCCAATCTCAGTATCCTGGGTCTTTTCATCTTGAGCTCCCAGAGTTGGAACCACCAGCTGGCGGCCTTCTGGGAGCCGAGTGGGGGATGCATTAAGTGGCCTGCCAACTGAACTTGGCTTGGGGCTTATAGTGCAGCAGAAAACCATGACGCTTCCTACCCAACCCCGTTGTTCACTGTTCCTTTAGTGTGCATTTGTAAAGACAGTCTTATTGAGATGCCGAGATACCATTCAAATGACCAGTTTAAAGCGTACAGTGCAGTGGTGTTGTATGTTCCCAGAGTTGTGCATTTGCCGCTTTCTCTGAATACGCTTTTTTAAAAACTGAAATGTCAATATATTTGACATATAACATTGTGTACATTTAAAGTGTACGGCACCTTTGACGCATTTACATGTTGTGACATGATTGCCATTGTGAGGCTAGCACCTCTGTTGTTGTTGTTGAGTTGCTCAGTCGTGTCCGACTCTTTGTGACCCCATGGACCGCAGCACACCAGGCTTCCCTGTCCTTCACCATCTCCTGGAGTTTCTCACATCCGTTGAGTCGGTGATGCCATCCAACCATCTCACCCTCTGTCGTCCCTTTCTCCTGCCTTCAATCTTTCCCAGCGTCAGGGTCTTTTCCAATGAGTTGGCTCTTCTCGTCAGGTGGGCAAAGTATTGGAGCTTCAGCATTGGTCCTTTGAATGAATATTCAGGATTGATTTCCTTGAGGATTGACTGGTTTAATAGCACCTTCTGTCACATTGCATAAATATAATTTCTGTTTCTGTGATGGGAATAATTAAGATCTATCTTCTTAGCAAGCTTGGTGATTATAATACATTACTGTTGTCTCTGTTCACTGTGCTGTGCCTTTGATTTCTAGGACTTACTGTCTAGTTGCAAATTTGCACCCTAAACACCATCTCTCCTATTCCCCGACCCCAACCACTGGTAGCCATGACTTTACTTCTCCTTTTATGTTTGGCTTTGTTAGATTCCACATGTAAGCAAAACCTGCATTTCTTTTTCTAGCACTTATTGCTCCCAGATATCACATTATGTGCTTATCTCTGTCTGTTTCTGGAACACCAGCTGCATCATGGCTGGGACTGTGGTCACTGCCGAGCTCCGGCATCTAGAACAGGACCTGGTCCGTGGAGGCTCCTGACCGAGTGTGTCACCATGTGGAGTCCCACTTGGAAGGCTCATGTGGGCTTCCTCCCCTTTCCAAACCTCTCTTGCACACTCACCTTTGGTCAGTGATAAGGAGGCTGTTTGTTGAAGTAGAAGAACATTGAACTAATGGTGGAGTTTTGGACTAAATACGTTTCAGAGACCTGTTTCACTGCTTGCTCTGGCAGTAAATAGTGTTATTTTACTTAACCTTTTTTTTTTGTATTCCATTTTTCTTAGTGGGACCAATACCTGCTCTGCCTGCTTCCCATGAATCGATCTTGTGAAAATGCTTTAAAAAGTATACAGTGCTGTTACAACCCAGGGCATTTAAAACTGAGGGACAAATCCGTTGACTTGTTTTCAAGTTCTTCTGAAAGTTGGCAGTTTTTTTAAAAAGATAATTTTGTTTATTTATGGATTTTGGCTATGTTGGCTCTTGGTTGCTCTGCGGGCTTTTCTCTAGGAAAGCGGTCAGCAGGGGCGACTCTTGAGTTGCAGTTCACGGGCTTCTCCTTGCGGTGCCTTCTCCTGTTGCAGAGCGCTTGCTCCAGGCATGCGGGCTTCAGTAGTTGTGGCTCCAGGGTCTCGAGCACAGGCTCAGTAGCTGTGGTGCATGGGCTTAAGTTCCCACGTGGAATCTTCCTGAGTCAGGGATGGAACCTGTGTCTCCTCTGTTGACAGGTGGATTCCTTACCACTGAGCCACCAAGGAAGCCCATGGTGTTGTTCAATAGGATCCTGAAGGCAATTAGAGTAAGTAGTGTACACGCTGAGTTCATGAACAGCAGCAGAGTCTCTTTGGGGATCAAGGCAGGCAATGGAGGGAATATTGTGATAATATTAACACCATATTAGAGAGGGTGGAGAACATGATGTTTATTTTCTGGGTGTTTTCTTTTTAAAAAAGAAACTTTTAAGTGGCCTTATTTGTGTAGTTAACTTAGTGACAGCTAGAGACGGTGCTGCAATGCTCCTTAACAGCTGGCTGCGGTGTTTCGGTTTCAACCTGAGGTCAACTCACGTGAACTTGAAAATGTGCACTTAAAAAAAAATGGGGTATAGGTAAACAGTATTCGGAGATTCCTTCTTTCCAAACAGATTATTTGGAATTGAACTCCCTGTTGAGTGACACTTATGGATAAATATTGGTCAGTAATCGTAAATCCTCAATTTGGGTTTTTTCAGGCCTAGAAGACGGAGGACTTGGTCGCCAGTGCTTGAAACTAAGCCTTCCCTTCCATCCCAACCTCTTCCGGTCTCCCTCAGGGCCTTTTCTCTTTCCCTTGGTTGAACCTCATGTCAGGGTTTATTATCTGCCACTGAGCCACACAAAGCTCAGCCCTGATCAGTCTGTTTATCGCATTTAACCCCCACTTCCCATCAGTTCCCTGTAAGCCGCCATCCTAGCGTGTTCGGTGCAAGTGTGTGTGTGCTGCAGTTTTTCTCTCTTTGCCTTTTCTCTTTTGAGTCATTCTTTCCACAAATGTGTGTTGAGCACCTGTTCTGATGTTGGCACTCTTCTGGGTACCAGGACGCAGCAGCGAACAGCCCCAAACTCTGCCCCTCGTGTAGAAACATGGACTGTCTTCCATCTGGTATGCCGCTTGTAATTGCCTCCAGTATAAAATAAAAGTATATAATGAGACAATCCATGAATATCCTGACAAAAGTTTATTGGTCCTTGTTCATATTTTAAAAAGTTAATTTCATGTGATAAATTTTCCTGAAAAGTTAGGCGTTAATTCTTTGACTACTGAGTGATCGTCCACTAATTTGCTTTTGTCCTGCTTGGGTCACTGGCATTTGAGAAAGAAGCATTTCCTCCCTCTACTGAACAGTGGAGGTTTGCTGTGAAACCTGGTAGAATAGATGAGGGCATATTTGCTGCTATAAATTCAGTTCTGTAAGTAGCGGCCCGAGAATTCACTACGGTGTTTGCTCTTTGTTTTACATTAAGAGCTCTGCATTCTCTCTCTTCTTATAGAAGTTTTTATTGGTAACTTCTTTGGTAAATGTTTATTAATAGAGAGCTTCTTTTACAATTTTTTTAAGCAGAAAAAATGTTTTATTTTGAATATGTATATTTGCAAAGCAATTAAAGTACAAAGTAAATTCTTCCATCAGAAATAACGATTGTTAAAAGATACTTTAAAGTACATGCATAGAGTGTTTTAACCACATTGGTTTGCTTTGTAATTCCTAAACATACGGAATGAATTTCCAAAGTTAATAAACTAACTTTATTTATTTAATTTTTTTTCACTTTACAATATTGTAGTGGTTTTGCCATACATCAACATACATCTGCCACGGGTGTACACGTGTTCCCCATCCTGAACCCCCTCTCACCTCCCTCTGCATACTATCCCTCTGGGTCATCCCAGTGCACCAGCCCCAAGCTTCCTGTATCCTGCATCGAACCTGGACTGGCGATTCATTTCTTATATGATATTATACATGTTTTAATGCCATTCTCCCAAATCATCCCCCCTCCTCCGACAGAGTCCAAAAGACTGTTCTATACATCTGTGTCTCTTTTGCTGTCTCGAATACAGGGTTGTCGTTACCATCTTTCTAAATTCCATATATATGCGTTAGTATACTGTATTGGTGTTTTTCTTTCTGGCTTACTTCACTCTGTATATTAGGCTCCAGTTTCATCCACCTCATTAGAACAGAGTCACATGTATTCTTTTTAATGGCTGAGTAATATTCCATTGTGTATATGTACCACAGCTTTCTTTATCCATTCATCTGCTGATGGACATCTAGGTTGCTTCCATGTCCTGTCTATTATAAACAGTGCTGCGATGAACATTGGGGTACACGTGTCTCTTTCAATTCTGGTTTCCTCAGTATGTATGCCCAGCAGTGGGATTGCTGGGTTGTATGGCAGTTCTATTTCTAGTTTTTTAAGGTATCTCCACACTGTTCTCCATAGTGGCTGTACTAGTTTGCATTCCCACCAACACTGTAAGAGGGTTCCCTTTTCTCCACACCTTCTCCAGCATTTATTGCTTGTAGACTTTGGGATCGCAGCCATTCTGACTGGTGTGAAATGGTACCTCATAGTGGTTTTGATTTGCATTTCTCTGATAATGAGTGATCTTGAGCATCTTTTCATGTGTTTGTTAGCCATCTGTATGTCTTCTTTAGAGAAATGTCTATTTAGTTCTTTGGCCCATTTTTTGACTGGGTCATTTATTTTTCTGGAATTGAGCTGCAGGAATTGCTTGTATATTTTTTAGATTAGTTGTCAGTTGCTTCATCTGCTATTATTTTCTCCCATTCTGAAGGCTGTCTTTTCACCTTGCTTATAGTTTCTTTTGTTGTGCAGGAGCTTTTTAATTTTAATTAGATCCCATTTGTTTATTTTTGCTTTTATTTCCAGTATTCTGGGAGGTGGGTCATTGAGGATCCTGCTGTGATGTATGTCGGAGAGTGTTTTGCCTATGTTCTCCTCTAAGATTTTTATAGTTTCTGGTCTTATGTTTAGATCTTTAATCCATTTTGAGTTTATTTTTGTGTATGGTGTTAGAAAGTGTTCTAGTTTCATTCTTTTACAAGTGGTTGACCAGTTTTCCCAGCACCACTTGTTAAGGAGATTGTCTTTTCTCCATTGTATATTCTTGCCTCCTCTGTCAAAGATAAGGTGTCCATATGTGCGTGGGTTTATCTCTGGGCTTTCTGTTTTGTTCCATTGATCTATATTTCTGTCTTTGTGCCAGTACCATACTGTCTTGATGACTATGGCTTTGTAGTAGAGCCTTAAGTCAGGCAGGTTGATTCTTCCAGTTCCATTCTTCTTTCTCAAGATTGCTTTGGCTATTTGAGGTTTTTTGTATTTCCATACAAATTGTGAAATTATTTGATCTAGTTCTGTGAAAAATACCGTTGGTAGCTTGATAGGGATTGCATTGAATCTATAGATTGCTTTGTGTAGTATACTCTTTTTCACTATATTGATTCTTCCAACCCATGAACATGGTGTATTTCTCCATCTATTAGTGTCCTCTTTGATATCTTTCATCAGTGTTTTATAGTTTTCTATATGTAGGTCTTTAGTTTCTTTAGGTAGGTATATTCCTAAGTATTTTATTCTTTTCGTTGCAATGGTGAATGGAATTGTTTCCTTAATTTCTCTATTTTCTCATTATTAGTGTATAGGAATGCAAGGGATTTCTGTGTGTTGATTTTATATCCTGCAACTTTACTATATTAGTAAATATATATAGCTCTAGTAATTTTCTGGTGGAGTCTTTAGGGTTTACTATGTAGAGGATCATGTCATCTGCAAACAGTGAGAGTTTTACTTCTTCTTTTCCAATTTGGATTCCTTTTATTTCTTTTTCTGTTCTGATTGCTGTGGCCAAAACTTCCAAAACTATGTTGAATAGTAGTGGTGAGAGTGGGCACCCTTGTCTTGTTCCTGACTTTAGGGGAAATGCTTTCAATTTTTCACCATTGAGGATAATGTTTGCTGTGGGTTTGTCATATATAGCTTTTATTATGTTGAGGTATGTTCCTTCTATTCCTGCTTTCTGGAGAGTTTTTTTTTTTTTTTTTAATCATAAATGAATGTTGAATTTTATCAAAGGCTTTCTCTGCATCTATTGAGATAATCATATGGCTTTTATTTTTCAATTTTTTAATGTGGTGTATTACATTGATTGATTTGTGGATATTGAAAAATCCTTGCATCCCTGGGGTAAAGCCCACCTGGTCATGGTGTATGATCTTTTTAATGTGTTGTTGGATTCTGATTGCTAGAATTTTATTAAGGATTTTTACATCTATGTTCATCAGTGATATTGGCCTGTAGTTTTCTTTTTTTGTGGCATCTTTGTCAGGTTTTGGTATTAGGGTGATGGTGGCCTCGTAGAATGAGTTTGGAAGTTTACCTTCCTCTGCAATTTTCTGGAAGAGTTTGAGTAGGATAGGTGTTAGCTCTTCTCTAAATTTTTGGTAGAATTCAGCTGTGAAGCCGTCTGGACCTGGGCTTTTATTTGCTGGAAGATTTCTGATTACAGTTTCAATTTCTGTGCTTGTGATGGCTCTGTTAAGATTTTCTATTTCTTCCTGGTTCAGTTTTGGAAAGTTGTACTTTTCTAAGAATTTGTCCATTTCTTCCACGTTGTCCATTTTATTGGCATATAATTGCTGATAGTAGTCTCTTATCCTTTGTATTTCTGTGTTGTCTGTTGGGATCTTTCCATTTTCATTTCTAATTTTATTGATTTGATTTTTCTCCCTTTGTTTCTTGATGAGTCGGGCTAATGGTTTGTCAATTTTATTTATCCTTTCAAATTCTTTTACAATTTTTAACAATTGTTATTTATTTTTGGCTGTGCTGGGTCTTCATTGCTGCTCCAGGGCTTTCTCTAGTTGCGTGGAACAGGACCTTAGTTGCTCCATGGCATATAGGATTCTTAGTTCTGACACCAGGGATCAAACCTGTGTCGACTGCATTGGCAGGCAGATTCTTAACCCCTGGGCCACCAGGGAAGTTGCAGTCAGTCAGTTCAGTGGCTCAGTCGTGTCTGACTCTCTGTGACCCCGTGGACTGCAGCTCGCCAGGCTTCCCTGTCCATCACAAACTTGTGGAGCTTGCTCAAACTCATGTCCATCAAGTCGGTGATGCCATCCAACCATCTCATCCTCTGTCGTGCCCTTCTCCTCCTGCCTTCAATCTTTCCCAGCATCAGGGTCTTTTCCAATGAGTGGACTCTTTGCATCAGGTGGCCAAAGGATTGGAGCTTCAGTTTTAGCATCAGTCCTTGCAATGAATAATATTCAGTGTTGATTTCCTTTAGGATTGACTGGTTTGATCTCCTCGCAGCCCACAGGATTTTCGAGAGCCTTCTCCAACACCACAGTTCAAAAGCATCAATTCTTTGGTGCCCAGCCTTTTTTATGGTCCAGTAGAGAGCTTTTATTTCTCATAATTGGCTGTCTGCAGGTCTGTGGGTTAATTAGAAAATGCACAAATGAACATGCTAGGGGACTTGGTTTCAACAGCAGTGTATCTTTAAACCTGTTTGGTTCTCTGTGGTCTCACATGCAAAAGGAAGGGGCTGCAGAAAGGCTGTTTGCAAGAGTCTTGCTCTGCTAAGAAATTTAGCAGAGCCTCACTCAGCAAGGGGACGAAGATAGAGATCAGGATGCAGATGTCATTCTATTGTAAAACTTTGACTGGTGTTATCTGTACAGACTGACTTAGAGACCAACGGCTGTGCAGAAAATTCATGGGTAAATCCGAAGAATTTTCCAGGATATTGAATGAGAATGGAGATGTTTTTAAAAATAATAGGACAGTAAAAGCTACAACAGGAAGGAAAAAAAAAGCACTAAGTAGAAGCATATGTTTCCTCTTGAGCTGTTTTAATGCTGAGAGGACAGTCTTAGAAAATCAAGTCACTACGCAGATGCCTGAAAGATCTTTGCATCCTAAATACCTTTGAAGTTGACCTTCTGAATTCTAGTTTTGTAGTTAAGTAGCCTTCTTGCTTGGCGAAGAGAACCCTTGCTCACTCTTCTATGGGATGATGATTTGAAGCCATCACAAACCTTGAAAATGCACAAAAATTCTTGCCAGTTTCCTGATACCAGCCTTCTGCGATATGATACAGTGGGCCACTGGGAATATTACAGAATTCAGAACAATAGGAGAGGTTGGTGAAAGGGTTTCACCTTTCAGCTATAAGATGAATGAGGTCTGAATGTCTCAATGTGAAGTCTGGTGACTGTAATTGATAAGTCTGGATTGCATAGTTGAAATTTGCGAAGAGAGTAGACCTTAAATGGTCTCATTTAAAAAATGAGGTGAGGTGATGGATGAGGTAATTAGCTGGGTGGGATCCTTTCACAATATACACATATATCAAATTACTACGATGGACACTTTAAATATACAATTTTATGTGTCGATTATACCTCAGTAAAGTTGAAATGAAAATAAAGAATTTAGAAAAGTTTCCGGGAAAGAAATCTTTCTCTGTTTTGTAGGAGATAAGCAAATGGCAAAAGAGATTTCATATACCAGGCAAATAAGAACAGGGATTCAGCAATTATGTCACACAGTGTAATGACATGGTAGACCAGGAGATGAAAATTTAAAGAAGGATGATGTTAATTAAAAAAAAAAATGATCGGATTGGTGAGAATCAAGAACTTTGCCAGAATTTTAGGCAAATATCCTATTCTTTTTTTAAAAAATGCTAAGCATTTTGAGAACCTATTTTTAAGAGGCATGTGGCTGGGTTCCTGGGCTCTGAGCCAGGGTCTGGCTGCATGGAATTTTCCCAGTTGAAGCTGAAAAGAAAAGTGAATTTTTAGATTATGTATTTTCAGAATGTGACGCTTTTGGCAGCTTGTTGCTGTGTAGAATACATTCTCTGCCTCTCTGCTGCTCCATCCTGTCCACGGGGTCACCTGAGAGCTTGTGAGAAACACAGGCTCGTGGTCCTCACAGTGGGGCTGCTGGTTGAGAGGTGACATCGTGAGCACATTCCCAAGTGAGTCCTGTGCACACTCGAATTTGAGAAGCACAGCCCTGCACGTGGGTTTATCTGGTGGTGGTAATGGTAATGAACACACCTGCCAATGCAGGAAAAATAAGAGACGTGGGTTCAGTCCCTGGGTGAGGAAGATCCCTTCAAGGAGGGTATGACCATCCACTCCAGTATTCTTGCCTGAAGAATCCCATGGAGAGAGGAGCCTGGTGGGCTACAGTCCATGGGGTTAGATGACGAGCAACAAGCATGCATGCATGTTCTGTGGCAGGGTAAAATGTTCTCTTTATTTCCACATTTTCTTTGTTTGGGGAGAGGGGAGTAGAAGAGGAAACTCAACGGTTTTCTTTTTCCCAGGATGAGGTATCATCGACTAATTTGTATATACTTAAAGCTCAACATTCAGAAAATGAAGATCATGGGATCTGGTCCCATCACTTCATGGGAAATAGATGGGGAGACAGTAGAAACAGTGTCAGACTTTATTTTTGGGGGGGGGCTCCAAAATCACTGCAGATGATGACTGCAGCCATGAAATTAAAAGACGCTTACTCCTTGGAAGGAAAGTTATGACCAACCTAGATAGCATATTCAAAAGCAGAGACATTACGTTGCCAACAAAGGTCCGTCTAGTCAAGGCTATGGTTTTTCCAGTGGTCATGTATGGATGTGAGAGTTGGACTGTGAAGAAAGCTGAGTGCCGAAGAATTGATGCTTTTGATCTGTGGTGTTGGAGAAGACTCTTGAGAGTCCCTTGGACTGCAAGGAGATCCAACCAGTCCATTCTGAAGGAATCAGTCCTGGGATTTCTTTGGAAGGACAGATGCTAAAGCTGAAACTCCAGTACTTTGGCCACCTCATGCGAAGACTTGACTCATTGGAGAAGACTCTGATGCTGGGAGGGACTGGGGGCAGGAGGAGAAGGGGACAACAGAGGATGAGATGGCTGGATGGCATCACTGACTCGATGGATGTGAGTCTGAGTGAACTCCAGGAGTTGGTGATGGACAGGGAGGCCTGGCGTGCTGCGATTCATGGGGTCGCAAAGAGTCGGACACAACTGAGCAACTGAACTGAAAGTATACAGTGTGGTGATTTGGTATCTTCATACATTGTGAAATATGACCACCATTAATTAGTACATCCATTATCTCAGTTACCACTTAAAAATATTTTTTTTGGTTATATATTCTTAATTGACATGGTAAAATGGTATTGCAATCGGTTTCTTGCAAAAAGTTTAATATGTTCATTTAAAGCCTCATTACTTCATACAAACATCATTTGTGCTTGAGGCCAGACTGTAATCTCCTTAAGGATGGGAGGTGGTGGTGGGGTCTCCTCCCTCACAGTTCTCTGCCCCTCTCCATTGTACTGCCCATCTAACCAACCCTTTCATTCACACCACCTATATATGTGTGTGTGCTAAGGCCTCTCAGTTGTGTGTTATATATATGTGTTCAGTCATATATATGTGTGTATGCTGAGTCCCTGCAGTTATGTCTGACTCTCTGCTACCCTATGACTGTAGCCTGCCAGATTCCTCTGTCCATGAGGATTCTCCAGGCAAGAATACTGGAGTGAGTTACCATGCCCTCCTCCAAGGGATCCTCCTGACCTGGGGATTGAACCCTAATCTCTTATGTCTCCTGCATTGGCAGGTGGGTTCTTTACCACTAGTGCCACCTGGCAAGCCTATATATATATATTTTTTTTTTTATTAAAAATTTTTTGTACCACTTATATTTAAATATTTAATGATTCAGTATTTCCTACAATTCTAATTTTGGGGCTTCCCAGATGGCATTAGTGATAAAGAATCCACCTTCCAATGCAGGAGGCTTGGGTTCAATCCATGAGTCAGGAAGGCCCCTGGAGTACGAAATGGCACCCCACTCCAATATTCTTGCCTGGAAAATTATATGGGAAGAGGAGCCTGGTAGGCTGCAAAGAATTGGACATGACTGAGTGACTGAACAGCAAAATTCTAATTATACCTTCAAAGGATATTTTCCATCACTTAAAAGAATGCCATTAAAAGTCGGAGAATCTAGAGGAGAATGTATAGATTTCCAGAGATGCATATTGAACAAAGAAAATTCTGTCTCTGATTTGCTTTTCAGAAAGCATTTGATTAAATGCCTGTTTATTCCAAGCCATGTGCTAGATGCCAAGGCTACAAAGATGAATCATGTTTGGCCCTGCCTTTGAGGTGCACACTGCCTGGTGAGGGAGAAAGAGACATTTAAATACACATCACAATTGAGAGATGCAGCTGTGCTGGAGGGTGAATGGAGCCAGAGAGAGGAGAGATCATTTCAGCCTGGTTGGTGTTGAGTCAAGGACAGGGTGTGGGGAGGCTGGGAGTGCATTTGTTAATGACGTTTGAGATGCAGGAAGTTTTTACAGGTGCAGAGGAAATTCTAGGTAAAGGAAGGTGTAACCTGGCATCAAGTCAGTACGGTGCATGGGTGAATTTGGAGAAGTCTGGATAAGGTCGTGTGACCAGATCTCAGGTGATGGGGTCCCTGTTGGGAGTTGAGTCCTGAGGGCAGGTCCCCCCACTGGAAGGTCAGTTACCTGAGGGCAGGGACCTTGACTGAATCTTTGCTGCCCGCCCACTGTAGAGCAGAGGGTCAACACGTGTTTAGTGATTTAACAGGAAGGTGGCTGCAATTCAGTTATGAAGATCCTCCACTTTTTGCTACGGTGTTTGGGCTTTATCCTCTGGCTGTTGGAGGTTTTCTAATGAGAGAGATGACAGGTTTTGGGGTGTCTTCAAAATGTAACTCCGCCAGCTGGACAGAGGGGCAGAGCGGTCCTCCACCACTGTGTTTACCTAAAGAGCAGGTCTGATAAAACAGTGGGGCTGGGGCTGGCGAGCCCCCAGGCGGTGCTGAGGCTGCCGCAGCCTTGCTTTTAGTAGCAAGAGGAGAACGGATGGGATCATGTCCGTAAGGAAGCGTCCAGGAGCGATAGTGGGTATTCTGCATTTTAGAAATAGTGGTTACTCTAAAGGGCTGTCTTTGGCATTTAGAAGATGGGAGTGCAGCTGTTTTGATGTTTAAGCCTCTGTCCCCCTTCAAGGTACTTCTCCTCAGCTTGGTTTGTTTGCTCCTTTTCGTTTGTTTATATCTGGAAGAAACGGATTGCATCCTGTGGCTTTGGGATGGAAACTAGAGATCCTCATGAAATGTGCCCCAGATAGGTTCCCGATTGGTAAGGAAGCTTTGCTAATTGCAGAGTAGAGAAAACGCAGCCAAGTGATAATGATGTTTAGAGAGTTTTAAAGGAAGTGACTTTGAAAAAAAAATTTTTTTTTGAGCTGGCTTTGATGTTTGGTCACTTTCCATTGTCTTCTATGCGTTTATTCGTGATACCACAAATATGTATTGTGGCCCTTCTAGGTGCAAAATCTTTTAGAAAGTGAATCAGTAGGCCCTGAATGGTTGTGTAGTATAGCAGGGAAGAGTAAGCAATCAGACTAATGATGAATTGGGAGTGGGTATGTACATGTTCTATAGATATGTATATATAAATAGGATCTGTTACTACTTACCTTTATGTCAGGTCAGAAGTAATGTGAACCATGAAAAGAAGATAGATAATGTGTTACGTAAATTCAGAAGAAAGATTATCAGGAGACTCATTGATCTCATTTTCCTCCATGTTAGTCATTGAATGAAGCCTAGTGGTTCCTGTCATTCAAAATCACACTTTGTGGCTTTAGCCTAAGAGAACAGTGAAGATGAGGTGCTGAGTTTAGCACGTGGTGAATTTGAAAGCCTTTGTTGTTGTTGCTCAGTCACTAAGTCATGTCTGACTCTCTGTGATCCCAGGGACTATAGCACACCCAGCTTCCCTGTCCTTCACCATCTCCCAGAGTTTGTGCAAACTCATGTCCATTGAGTTGGTGATGCTATCCAACCATCTCATCCTCTGTCATCCCCTTCTCCTCTTGCCCTCAACCTTTCCCAGCATCAGGGTCTTTTCCGTTGAGTTGACTCTTCACGTCAGGTGGCCAAAGTATTGGAGTTTAGTTTCAGCATCAATCCTTCCAATGAATATTCAGGTTTGTCACTCAAAATCACACTCCTTGGCTTTAGCCAAAGAGAACAATGAAGATGAAGTGCTCAGTTTAGGACTTGGGGACTTTGAGAAGCTTCAGGGAACTGAACAGAAGAGTCAAGCATGCAGGTGAAGGAGGAAACTGTGGTCCAGAGAGTCAGGCTGGAGGTGTACATTTGTTTGCTGTCCGGTTAGAAGGGATTATTGTTGAAGTGATTACAATCTCTGGGTGAAAGACTGTGGAGACAGAAGACAGAT
Source organism: Tragelaphus eurycerus (assembly GCA_935064755.1). Classification (NCBI taxonomy): domain Eukaryota; kingdom Metazoa; phylum Chordata; class Mammalia; order Artiodactyla; family Bovidae; genus Tragelaphus; species Tragelaphus eurycerus. The sequence goes on along the minus strand of CAKXYN010000001.1, from coordinate 73,914,970 downwards.
GAGGATAGCTGTAAAAGATCAGCTTCCGGGGGTCTTTCTCACTGGAAAGATCACTTTCCAGTGAGAAAGTGGGACCAGGGAAGCACTTGGGAGGGCAAGGGTACCACAGGAGAGCATTACAGAGGCTTTGAGAGAAATGTTGTTATGGAGAGGGTTCAGCAGTCTTTGTCGCAGAGAGGTTACGGAGAAGGTGAGAACTGAAGACTATGTTATTAGTGATTTATGGGAGTAAATAAATTTCCCGTAAATGTATATGAGTCTCTACAAAGAATAGAGTGGGAATAAATAGAGCTATAGTAGTGTTAACATTTTGTATGTGACTAGTATTGCAGCGAATTTCTTTGTAGGTTTGGAGTCATGGAGCTTTAGAATCTATAGGTTTGTAGGTCTGTGTTGATGACCTTTTATATTAAGGCTTACGAGACCTCTTTGGCTCTGGATTCCAAACCCGTTTTCAGTGTAAGTAGTCATACCCAAATACATGTTTTTGAAAATCTTGCATGGAGGCCAAAAAGCTTAGAGTCATTTTTGACTCTCTTTCTCTCACAGACTGTCTACCAGCAAATTCTGTGGCTCTGCCTTCTAATATATCTCAAATCTGACTGCATTTCACTACCATTATTGCAACTGTAGCCCGCAGACACTCATGTTTTCCTTTGTTTTCGGCTGTGCTGGGTCTTTGTGGCTGTGCAGACTTTTCTTCAGTTGCGGTGAGCGGGAGCTAGCCTTGGTTTGGTGCCGAGCACGGGCTTCACTAGTTGCGGTGTGTGGGCTCAATAGTTGCAGCTCCCAGGCTCGAGAGCTGCAGGCTCAGTGGTTGTGGCTTAGTTGCTTCTGGGCACATGGGATCTTCCTGGACCAGGGATTGAACCCGTGTCTCCTGCGGTGGCAGGTAGATTCTTTACCACTGAACCACTAGGGAAGCCCATATTTTTTCTTTAAATTGAAGTGTACTGGATACACAGTATTACATAAGTTATAGGTGTGCAATATAGTGATGGACACTTTTTCAAGGTGATATTCCGTTTGTAGTTTATAAAGTATTGGCTTTATTCCCTGTGTTGTTTGTAGCTTATTTTATGCCTAAATAGTCTGTACCTCGTATTCCTCTAGCCCGACGTTACCCCTTCCCTCTCCCTCTCCGCACCAGTAACCACTAGTTTCTTCTCTATATCTGTGAGTCTGCTTCTTTTTAGTTATATTCAGTAGTTTGTTGTTGTTGTTGCTTTTTTAAGATTTCACATATAAATGAGATCGTGCAGTATTCATTCTTTGACAGAGTTATTTCACTTAGCAATATACCCTCCAAGTCCACCATGTTGTTACAAACCACAGCATTTCATTCTTTTGCGTGACTGAGTAGTATTCTTCCGTGTGTTTGTGTGTGTGTGTCTCACAACTTCTTTATTCATTCCTTTATTGATGGACACTTAGGTTGCTTCCATATCTTGGCAAGTGTAAATAATACTATGGACGTTGGGGTACATGTATCTTTTTGAATTAGTGTTTTTGTTTCTTTTGGATATGTACCTAGGAGCAGAAGTGCTGGGTCATATGATGGTTCTGTGTTTAGTTTTTTTTGAGAAACACTCATTTCTTCCCTGGATTATTGCAGAAGCTTCTCAGCTGCTGTCACTGCTTCTAACCTTGTTCCCTTTCAGCCTTAAGCAGAATAGTGATCCTTTAACTATGTGAATCAGACAAGGTGGGGACATCCAGAGTGGTACGGCCTGAGACGAAAAGTGGAAAGCTGATCATTTCACTGCTGAATTCACCGTCTTTCCATCTCATGTAGAGATAAGAGCTGATGCTCTTATGAGGTCTCTGTGCAAACTGACCTCCTTTCTGTTCCTGGGAAGCTTGCCGCTCTCCTGCCTCAGGGCCTTTGCACAGGCTGGTGGCTCAGCATGGAATGATGTGCCTTCAGATACCCTCCTGGACTGCACCCACCTTCCTTCACGTCTCCTCTCGGATGCACCTGCTCAGAACAGCCTTTCTCGTCCCCGCCTCTCCACCTCCCTGCGGCTGCAATCCGTGACTCGACTGCACTTTCATGCTGTCCTTACCCTGTTTGTCTCTCACATACACTAGAATGTATGATCCATGAAACCTGGTGGTGGTTTTTTTTTTTTAACAACTTGAGGAATGTTTTTCATACTTTATCATTTTTTTTTAAACTGTTGTCACTGAAGAATACTTGATTTACAAAATCGTGTTTAGTTTCAGGTGTACAGTGTAGGGACTTGTTTTGTTTTTTACTGATTATATTCCACTATAGGTTAGTACAAGACATTGGGTATATTACGTGTGCTGTACAGGAAATACACAATAAGTACAGTAAATACTCGTCGCTTATCTGTTGTTTGTGTAGTGGTTTGTATCTGTTAATCCCTTTCTCCCAATTTGTCCCTCTGCTCCCCTCTCCCTATAGGTGACTGTGAGTTTGTTTTCCATGTCTGAGTCTGTTTCTGCTTTATGTAGAGGTTCGTCTGTATTATGCTGTAGATTACACGTATAAGTGATACCAGACAGTATTTGCCTTTCTCTGACTTGACGTCACTAAGCCTGGTATTCTCTAGGCCTATCCATATTGCAGAGTACATCATGAGAAATGCTGGACTGGAAGAAACACAAGTTGGAATCAAGATTGCCGGGAGAAATATCAATAACCTCAGATATGCAGATGACACCACTCTTATGGCAGAAAGTGAAGAGGGGCTAAAAAGCCTCTTGATGAAAGTGAAAGTGGAGAGTGAAAAGGTTGGCTTAAAGCTCAACATTCAGAAAACGAAGATCATGGCATCTGGTCCTATCACTGCATGGGAAATAGATGGGGAAACAGTGGAAACAGTGTCAGACTTTGTTTTTCTGGGCTCCAAAATCACTGCAGATGGTGACTGCAGCCATGAAATTCAAAGACGCTTGCTCCTTGGAAGGAAAGTTATGACCAACCTAGATAGCATATTCAAAAGCAGAGACATTACTTTACCAACAAAGGTTCGCCTAGTCAAGGCTATGGTCTTTCCTGTGGTCATGTATGGATGTGAGAGCTGGACTGTGAAGAAGGCTGAGTGCCGAAGAATTGATGCTTTTGAACTGTGGTGTTGGAGAAGACTCTTGAGAGTCCCTTGGACTGCAAGAAGATCCAACCAGTCCATTCTGAAGGAGATCAATCCTGGAATTTCTTTGGAAGGAATGATGCTAAAGCTGAAACTCCAGTATTTTGGCCACCTCATGCGAAGAGTTGACTCATTGGAGAAGACTCTGATGCTGGGAGGGATTGAGGGCAGGAGGAGAAGGGGACGACAGAGGATGAGATGGCTGGATGGCATCACTGACTCGATGGATGCGAGTCTGAGTGACCTCCGGGAGCTGGTGATGGACAGGGAGGCCTGGCGTGCTGCAGTTCATGGGGTCGCAAAGAGTCGGACACGACTGAGCGACTGATCTGATCTGATCCATATTGCTGCAAATGGCATTATTTCATTGTTCTCTTTATGGCTGGGTCATAATCCATTGTACGCGTCTGGCACATCTTAAGCCAGTCATCTGTTGATTGACGGGCCCTTGAGCTGCTTCTCTGTTCTGGCTGTTGTTGATAGAGCAGGGGTTTCCATCGCCCTGGGTTCCATGTGGAATCTCTAGTGGCCTAGAGCAGTGCCTGGCCCCTGGCAGACAGTCAGTGACAGCACATGCTGACTGCAGGAATGCGGTCTCTTCCTTCCTTCAGGCTGGTGCTGGGGTCGGGTAGGGGTGGCTGTCGCCAGGTGCCCACGTGGATGGGTGGGAGCCCCGTGGGCAGGATGTACATGGGCGGGAAGGGACTGCTCTCCCAGGGGCCGCATCCTCAGCTCCTCCCTCCTCTGCAGCTTCCTGCCCTCTCAGAAGTTACTCATCCTCCAGGCCTTGGGCCGGCAGCGTGCTGGAAATTGGCTTTGGCAAAACTTGAGAGGTACATGAAGCCATGTTGGGATTTGAATACGGTGGAATTTTAGGGTAAAATGAGCACTCTCAGATCTCCGTCGTTTAGGGAAGCAGTGTCTAGAACTTCATTTCAGAATTGGTCGGCTGTTCTAAAAAAGTAACAGGAGACATTCAAGAAAACCTCCCACAGTCGCTACAAAGGGCCTGTGCCCTGAGAGGGTTGCGGGAAGAGGCTGCCGAGCTTTGAGGGTAAACGGAATGGGAACACACTTTGGCTAATTGAGGCTGTGACTGCCTTGTTGTGTTTGGGGTCAGTTTTGTTTTCTGAGCAAAAATTCCGTGCATCGCAGGGATCTGGGGCAATAGAGATCAAACACAGAAGAAGCACACTTTGGAAAAATCTCAGGGATTAATGTTTATTCTCTTCTACTTATTTCTGGTAAGAATCGTTTTCCTTTGAAGAAATTGTTTCCTGTAATCACCCTTGACAAGCCTGTCTCTATCTGCTGAGTCTAGACTAGAGTCTGTCTTATGTGGGAAGCCTGGAGGAGGGGATGGCAACCCACTCCAGTACTCTTGCCTGGAGAATCCCCTGCACAGAGCAGCCTGGTGGGCTACAGCCCGTGGGGTTACACAGAGTCAGACGCGACTGAAGCAACTCATTAGCACGCATGCATGCATCGCCTCGGGGTGTATCAGAAACCCTAGAGGAGTTTTTACAGATGACACTGTGTGTTTACGTGTACATATGTGTCTTCAGAGATGGTGATACAGTGCACTTCTGTATCTCCTGGGGTGAGACAAATGACAGAAAAGAAGGGATTTAAAAATATGATGCATGGTTATTGTCATTTGCTTGTTGCTCATTCATTAGAAATGAGAAGATGCATTAAAAAACAATCACAAAAACCACCTGAAGCCCTCCCTTCTGCTCACAAGATAACTCACGCTTAGTTTTGATGTGCCAGCTTCAGACATTTTCCCAGACAAGTGTATAATATATCACAAAAATAGAATCCTATGTAATATTATTTATATGTTGTTAACTATACAGTCATATGCACTATATATATGAAATAAAAATGGAATCACAGATACCTAAACAAAACTGGAGTTATAGATATTGCCTGATTTTTTTCACTTAGAATTATTGTGAACACTTTTTTCCATATCACTAAATATAGACCTACATTATTGCTTTTTAAATTATTTTTTGAAATGTTTACTTACTTTTGGCTGCTCTGGGTCTTTGCTGCTGTGCACAGGCTTTCTCTCATTGCCGAAGTGAAGTCACTCAGTTGTGTCTGACTTTGCGACCCCATGGACTGTAGCCCACGAGGCTCCTCTGTCCATGGAATTTTCCAGGCAAGAGTACTGGAGTGGGTTGCCATTTCCTTCTCCAGGGGATCTTCTCAGCCCAGGGATTGAACCCAGGTCTTTCGCATTGCAGGCAGATGCTTTACCATCTGAGCCATCAGGGAAGCATCTCGTTGCCGTGAGCAGGGCTATTCTCTAGTCGTGGCTCCGGGGCTCTCGAGCACAGGCTTACTAGCTGTGGCACATGGGTTTAGTTGCTCCACGGCCTGTGGGGTCTTCCCGGGCCAGGGATTGAACTCCCATCTCCTGCATCGGAAGGCAGATTCTTGAGCCCTGAGCCCCCAGGGGGGTCCCTGTATGTGTTTTTATGGCAGCTTGCTAGATATGTGGTGGGTATAATTGTAACAGAGCACAGTCCAGTGCAGCCCTTAGCTAGGGGCAGATGCTGTGCCCCAGTGCCCCGGGACCCTCTTACCAGGCAGTGGTCACCCCCGGACCACCGGTGTCCATCAGCCGCCAGTAGTGGTCCTGCTCAGCCATTGGTCGGTGCCGCAGTGGGCCCCACCCACAAGCTACCAGCTGTCAGTGAGCAAGGGATAGTGAAGCCCTTCAGCCAGTGGTCGGTGGAGTGGTGGTCCTCAGCTGGAGAGCGAGGTCAGAGGCGTCCTGCTTGGCCTTCTCCATGGGGCCATCCAGCTGAGCGGGCCTTGGGTCAGCGGGCGAGCTGGGGGGCCCCAGGGAACAGGCTGAGGGCTGTGTCCTGCAGGGCTCCAGGGCCCTCGCCAAGGCCTCAGGCCTGGCCTGGCCCAGGCCTTGAGGCAGCGTGAGCCTCTCCCTGCTCCCCACCTCTTCGACCTGATAGCATTGGCAGTCGGCCTGGGGCGGGGTGCAGTCTGCAGGACCCCCGCCCCTTCCCGATTGGTGGCCTGAGGAGCCTGAGGGCCAGTTGGGTTGGGCGCCTGGCCCGAGGACAGCTGGGCAGGGGACCTAGCCCTCAGGTTAGCTGCCAACTCAGCTCTGCCTCTTCAGCCAGGATTTTATCTCGGAGGGCGACAATCATGCCTCGGGACCTGGCCTTTGAATTACGTTTGTTTGGTGAAGATTTATAGAAACACTGACCTGATTGTGACCCGACCTCAGGAACAAAAAGGCTCTGACACCAAGAAGTCTGCAATAGCTACCCAAGCTGCTCCGTCCCCACCTTTCCTAGAAAAGGGCTTGGTGAAAGCTTTTGGGAAGTTTGAGGTTCTTAAGGCGAGAGCCACCCATCTCGCCGCAGGGCCCTCAATACACCTGTCTCTGTTCCAAACTCAGATAGCAGTTTGGGTATCATTTTGGTCTCACTGAGCATCCGGCACACAAACTTGCTTTTCGGGAACATAATCGTTTTTCTTCAATAAAATTCTGAGACATGCGGTCACATACTTTTTTATCTGATTTGTGAAGATGTTACCTGAGTATTAAGACTAAGGTAGAGAAATCTAGTCCTATTTAGCTATACTTTAAAAGAATTGCAAATATTGGGGAAAAATACCTGAAGTTGGAACTGTCATAGCAAATTGGGAGAGATGGTTACTAGTTATTGGTATATATTGGCTTAAGCCTATTACCTGCTTTATATGCAGCCCTGGGCTGAGGTAATTGGTCTTTTCAGAAATGACCTGCTTTAAGCATTAGTGAAAGTGAAGTCGCTCAGCCATGTCTGACTCTGCGACCCCATGGACTGACTGTAGCCCATCAGGCTCCTCCGTCCATGGGATTTTCCAGGCAAGAGTGCTGGAGTGGATTGCCATTTCCTTGGCAGGCCAAGTTATCTGTATGGTTATTGTTCTACATGTGCTTTGATCTGAGTGTTTATTAAAAGATTTGTTCTGTGATTGTCTTCCAAGAAATCAAAAATTATTTATACTTGGTAACTGCCAGTTAACCAGAGGACTTACTTAATACTCTTTTTTTATCCCAAACTTCAAATAGGAGTTTACTGCAATTGCTTCTTATGTTCAAACTACTCAAGATAGTTAAGCCTGTGTATGCCTTTATCATTGAGTTTAGATATGTGGGTAATGTAAATTGACAAGAAGTTAAACTCTTTATCTTAATGCTGTTATATTGCTAAATCGTGCCTGAGCCTTTGCGACTGTAGCCCGCTGGGCTTCTCTGTCCATAGGATTTCCCAGGCAAGAATACTGGAGTGGATGGTCACACCCTCCTCCAGGGGATCTTCCCAACCCAGGGATCGAACCCATGTCTCCTGCATTGGCAGGTGAATTCTTTACTGCTGAGCCAACAGGAAAGCCCTTCGCCATCATTACTCTGATACTGTTTTGCTGGAATGGGTTGGTGGGCTTTAGGATTCTTGGTCAAGACTTTTCTCAGATTGTAAGTACCAATCCAAAGCCTTCCCCACCATGGCTGCAAAGGGGGGTCACCCGTCAGAGGGTAGACTAACAGTCCAGGGCCTTCTCTGGCCTTTGCTAGCCTCCACATCCTCTGTAGTCTTGGTCACCAGCACCAGTCACAGGAAGTGGGCCCCTCACTGGTTTCTGTGTTCCCTCAAACAAGGTATTTAAGACACTTCATTATCTTATCAGAAATACTTAGCTTTAAAATAACCATGAATCGCTAGGGTTAGATTAGAAAATGTTGCACATCTGTGTATTCTCCAAGACTAGGTGATTTAAAAGTCGACTTTAATATAAAAATAAAATATTTAATATTTACAGTTAAAATTTATTAAGATTTAATTTTTCAAATTCATTTTCTAAATACAAAATGAACCCCAAACTGGATTTAATAAGCAGATTTTTTTTTTCAGCTACATGGTTAAAGTAGTAATAGTATTCATTATCTTGATGATCTGATAGTAATTTTTAAGGAATCTATTTCTAAACATGATTCCAACGCAGATTTACTTGGCAGAATCCCACAGGCCAACAGAATTGCAGTTATCAGGTCGTTTACTCTGTGGATTGTGATGCATATGAGTTCTCTGTTCAGACAGGTCCTACCAGTTCTAATTGTTCTGAAATACACTTTGAAACTTACCTAGTAAATAGGATCAGTGCTCTGTGGGTTTTTTTGTTTGTTTTATTTCTGTTTATTTCAGTTGTTCCTGCTAGTGAGGAACAAAGGAATCTACAGGAGAGAATTAAGGGGATGTAATCTTACAGGGAAGAAGTAAATGACTGAAGAATCACTACTAAAGAAGTGTCAGATCATAGGAAGCCTTGTACTGGCCAGGTTTCTCCTGAAATATTGTGCTAAGTTGTTCATTACTTTATAAAAGCATGGCAGTAACAATCAAAATTCACATGAAGGAGACTGTGAATGGAAAGATGATGTGGGGGTGGGAGGGTGGTGGTGAAGATTGTGAAATCCTTTTTCTTCTCCAGAGAGTTGAGAGGAGTTGGCTGCTGAATGACTGGTCTCCTCATTCCAGGTGAAGGATTAGGCTTATCTGTGTTGCTCCAGGAGACCCCACTAGGCTCTGTGGGCAGAAATTGTAGGAGTTGATTTCAATTCTCTGAAAATAAGAAATGTCTAACATGAAGAATGGTCCAGCAATGGAAAGACAAGCTCCCAGGTGAGAGAGTGAGCCCCCAGAACTAGAGCTGAGAGGGACTTGGTCTTCTGTGCAGTGATTTTTTTTTTTTTTAATGCAAGCAAGCTGATTTTAGTAAGACCTGAAAAGTGATAGGACACTAAATGTTACAAGTAGATGGGGAAATTCAAAGTCTAAACATTTAAAGAGAAATACGATTTCCCTAGACAAACAAACAAGTAAACCATCTTATTTAAAGTAGAATCCCAGGAGAAAGCTTTGTTGAAGTCAGCCAGTCTCAGTTTTATGATGACAAGGTATCAGATAAGTATAAATCAATAAAACGTCCTCACTTCAGTCTGGCTTACCCCTAGGGTCCTCAAGATAGCTTAGCTATAAATTCTCCTCTACTTCTATCTCTTTTCTGTAAAGCAAGATGTAATGGCTAGCCAAGTGTTTTATGTATATATTTTAATAATAAAATATTTTATTTGAAATCTTAAGAGGAAATATAAAACAAGACAGAATAATGTAAAAAGAACGATGGAGCCCTAATAATTCACACCTGCCTGTTGTCTTAATACAATTTCTTGAACTGTGACGAGGAGGTGAGAGGTGGAAAGCCTGCAGGTCCCTTCCACTGCTGAAATGTTAGAATTTTATAATTGGCTAGTGAAATTCCCAAACCAAATGCTTAGTCAGAAAAGTCTGTTTCCTGTCATTTAGTTAAAAGGAATTTAAAGAATTTTCTAATAAAATTTCTGATGGCTTTTGCAGTTCCTTCCTGCAATGACACAGTAGTTCACTTGAGCCTGGGTTGCATCCCAGTGCTGTGAACATTCTTCTCCCATCCCCCCCCCCAAAATTTTTACAAAAATTTAATATCTGTATTAATGTACCTAAGGATGTAGATTTACAAAAGAGAATATCTCAGTGTGAGAATTCTATCATAACATTAAGGTAACAATGAAAAACTACAATGTCTAAGAAGTTGGTGATGATAAAGGAAGTGGATTTCTGTGATTTATCCAAATGTTTTATTCACCTAAAAATATAAAGATATATTTATTAAGTGATTCATCATAGCAGTGTGTGTAGAAACAAAAAAAAATGATAGTGGATAATGTTTTTGAATATTTATTATTGGTGTTTTTAAATTTTGGAAAGAGCAATTAACATGAAATCTACCCTCTTAACAGATTTTTCAGTGCCCACTAGAGTATTGTTACTGTAGGGACAATGTTGTACAGTAGATCTCCAGAACTTATTCATCTTGGTAACGCAGCCTTCATGTAAGCAACTATCCATTTCCCTTGTCCCCTTGCAACTACCATTCTGCTCTTGGTTTCTGTGGATTTGACTGTTTTCGATTTCTCATCTAAGTCCTGTAATGGGCTTACTTCACCCAACATACTGTCCTCCAGGTTCATCCATATTGTTGTCAATGACAGGGTTTTCTACTTTTGAATGTCTGAATAGTATTCCATGTGTATGTAGGTACCACATTTTCTTATTGTGTAAAGAAACAGAAGGAAACAGGCGAGGATAAAAACTAGAAACCGTTTACGGGTTTGTTGTTGTTTAGTTGCTCAGTTGTGTCTGGCTCTGAGATCCCATGGTCGGCAGCATGCCAGGCTTCCCTATCCTTTACAATCTCCTGAACTTGCTCAAACTCATGTCCTTTGAGTCAGTGATGCCATCCAACCATCTCATCCTCTGTCGTCCCCTTCTCCTCCTACCTTCAATCTTTCCCAGCATCAGGGTCTTTTCTAATGAGTTGTCTCTTGACATCAGATGGCCAAAGTATTGGAGCTTCAGCTTCAGCATCAGTCCTTCCAATGAATATTCAGGGTTGATTTTCTTTAGGGTTGACTGGTTTGAACTCCTCGTAGTCCAAGGGACTCTCAAGAGTCTTCTCCAACACCACAGTTAAAAAGCATCAATTCTTCAGTGCTTAGTTGGACCTTGTTTATGGTCCAACTCTCACATCTGTACACGACTACTGGAAAAACAATACCTTTGACTAGACGGATCTTTGTTGGCAAAGTGATGTCTCTGCTCTTTAATATGCTGTCTAGGTTGGTCATAGCTTTTCTTCCAAGGAGCAAGCATCTTTTAATTTCATGGCTGCAGTCACCATCTGCAGTGATTTTGGAGCCCAAGAAGATAGTCTGTCACTGTTTCCATTGTTTCCCCATTTCTTTGCCATGAAGTGTTGGGACTGAATGCCATGATCTTTGTTTTTTTTTGAATGTTGAGTTTTAAGCCAGCTTTTTCGCTCTTCTCTTTCATCTTCGTCAAGAGGCTCTCTAGTTCCTTTTCACTTTCTGCCTTAAGGGTGGTGTCATCTGCATATCTGAGGTTATTGATATTTCTCCTGGCAATCTTGATTCCAGCTTGTGCCTTATTCAGCCCAGCATTTTGCATGATATACTCTGCAAATAAGTTAAATAAGCAGGGTGACAATATACAGCCTTGACGTACTCCTTTCCCAGTTTTGAACCAGTTATTTGTTCCATGTCCAGTTCTAACTGTTGCTTCTTGACCTGTATACAGGTTTCTCAGGAGGCAGGTAAGGTGGTCTGGTATTCCCATCTCTTGAAGAATTTTCCACAAGTTGTTGTGGTCAACACAGTCAAAGGCTTTCGCAAAGTCAACAAAGCAGAAGTAGATGTTTTTCTGGAATTCTTTTGCTTTTTTGATGATCCAGTGTATGTTGGCAATTTTATCTCTGGTTTCTCTGCCTTTTCTAAATCCAGCTTGAACATCTGGAAGTTCTTGATTCACGTACTATTGAAGCCTAGCTTGGAGAATTTTGAGCGTTACTTTGCTAGCGTGTAAAATGAGTGCAATTGTGCAGTAGCTTGAACATTCTTTGGCATTGCATTTCTTTGGAACTGGAATGAAAACTGACCTTTTCCAGTCCTATGGCCACTGCTGAGTTTTCCAAATTTGCTGGCATATTCCGTGCAGCACTTTCACAGTGTCATCTTTAGGAATTGAAATAGCTCAGCTGGAATTCCATCGTTGCCCCTAGTTTTGTTTGAAGTAATGCTTCCTAAGCTCCACTTGATATCCACTTTACACTCCAGGATGTTTGGCTCTAGGTGAGTGATCACACCATCTTGGTTATCTGGGTCACTAAGATCTTTTTTGTACAGTTCTTCTGTGTATTCTTACCATGTCTTCTTAATATCTTCTGCTTCTGTTAAGTTCATATAGTTTCTGTTCTTTAATTGTGCCTATCTTTGCATGAAATGTTCCCTTGCTATCTCTAATTTTCTTGAAGAGATCTTTAGTCTTGCCCATTCTATTGTTTTCCTCTATTTCTTTGCATTGATCACTTTGGAAGGCTTTCTTATCTCTCCTTGCTGTTCTTTGGAACTCTGCATTCACATGGGTATATCTTTCCTTTTCTCCTTTGCCTTTCACTTCTCTTCTTTTCTCAGCTATTTGTAAGGCCTCCTCAGACAGCCATTTTGCCTTTTTGCATTTCTTTTCCTTGGGGATGGTCTTGATTACCACCTCCTGTACAATGTTATGAACCTCCATCTGTAGTTCTTCAGTCACTTTGTCTATCCAAAATGATCCCTTGAATCTATTTATCACTTCCACTGTATAATCACAAGGGATTTGATTTAGGTCATACCTGAATGGCCTAATGGTTTTCCCTACTTTCTTCAATTTATACATTAAGGTGATGGTATTCTGGGTGAATTTTTACTGTTGTATATTAAGCTACCACTAATACGGAGAAGGCAGTGACACCCCACTCCAATACTCTTGCCTGGAAAATCCCATGGATGGAGGAGGCTGGTGGGCTGCAGTCCACGGGTTCTCAGAGTCAGACCCAACTGGGTGACTAAACAGCAGCGAGAAGTGAATATGCAGATGAGGCAAAGCTCTGCAGCCAAATTCGGTTGACTTTTGAGGCATCGGCTGTGCGACTCATGGTCAGGCGTTGTCCTGGAGAAAAACTGGGCCCTTTCTGTTGATCAGTGCCGACTGTAGGTGTTGCAGTTTTCAGTACAGCTCATCGATTTGCTGAGCACACTTCTCAGAGGTAATGATTTTGCCAAGATTCAGAAAGTTGTAGTGGATCAGACCAGCCGCAGACCACCAAACAGGGACCATGACCTTTTACTGGTGCACTGGCTCTGGGAAGTGCTTTGGAGCTGCTTCTTGGTCCAACCACTGAGCTGGTTGTCACCAGTTGTCATATGAAATTCACTTGTCTTCACATGTCACAGTCCGATCGAGAAATGGTTCACTGCTGCGTAGAATAAGACTTCAAAATGATGACACTTCACAGCCAACAGTTTTTGGATTTGTGTTTAGTTCATGAGGCACCCAGTTACTGGGCTTTTTCACCTTTCCAAGTTGCTTCAAATGCCGAATGACCATAGAATGGTCGACCTTGAGTTCTTCAGCAACTTCTCGTGTAGTTGTAAGAGAATCTGCTTCTTTGATCCACTCTCAATTGGTCACTGTTAACTTTTGATGGCCGGCCGCTGCGCTCCTCATCTTTAAGGCTCTTCTCTCCTTGGCAGAACTTCCTGAAACACCACTGCACTGCACGTTTGTTAGCAGTTCCCGGGTACTGTGCGTTGTTGATGATATGAGTTGTCTCCACTGCTTTATGACCCATTTTAACTTGAGTAAGAAAGTCGCTCCAATTTGTTTTTTGTCTGACATCATTTCCCTAGTCTAAATATAAAATAAACTGCAAGTAATAAGTCATTAGCAAAAAAAAATTAAAGCAAGTAATATGCATTAAAATTATGTATAAAATAACCACATTTATTTAAGAATGTCTTTCAGTATAAAATGGCAAATTCAGTAATGCAAAACCGCAATGAATTTTGCACCAACCTGAATATATATATATATATATATATATATATAAAAATATATTATATAATGTATTTTATAGTTACTCTTGCTATTAAGAATTCCCTTGTTCACAGTAAATATGAAATTGGGTAGTACAAGTTCCTAAGTATAGGACTTGTGAACTTTTCAGGAATTTGTAAGCAGCGTGATCAGATTGCTGTGTGCTCAGGTGTCATTGGTAGCCTGTCACCATACAGTCTCAATTACTCAATGCCAGGTCCCCCGCTCTGGTTCCAGATTCTCTTAGCTGCCATTGCTGCCAGCCCCAAGGTTAAACTAGATGCAGAGTTTTAGACTTGAAAAGGACACTTTGGGTCCAACTCCTTTATTTAGTAGATGAGAGTGCTGAGCTGCAGAGAGAGAAGGTGACTGTCCAGGACCCCAGACTTGAGACTAGGAGCCAGACCAAGTCTGCAGGATCTTTATCACATGCACTTTATTATTTCACTGTGCAGAAGGGGTGAATCGGACTCCGGCTGCCTCCCTTTGAGGGAATGGTCTGCGTCCAACCGCTATTCTTTTGGAGCTGTTTGGATGGAATTTATACCTAAAATGCAATGGAAAAAGAAATAGCAAATTTATTCTCTTACATTATGGTTCAGCATTGAAAAATTAAATCTGTCATTTTGCTGGTCTCAGAAATAATATGTAAAGAAATAATGTGTAATAGTAGATCTGTCCAGATTTTTTTAGATCGTGTGCTTCAAGTTCTAATATAATTTTGAAACCTGAGAATTGAGTTGGATGAATTAGTTGTGATTTTCACTTTTTCTTTTGCTTTTTTCTCTCCAAACTTATTTTATATGCTGGACTGACCTTCAAACATTGTTTTTATTGTATTATTCCCTCCCTTTCCCTAAAAGGAACTTATGGGACTCTTCATTACTGTGCATTACTGCAGAATCAAGCTTAATTTCCGTCTAATTTATTCCTGGACTTCAACCTCTGGCTGACTTTATCTTTTCAGTTAAATTTTCTGTTACTTTCGTCTCCCTGGAACCCTTTGCTTCAGTAAAGTCATGGCTCATGTCATTTTGATTGCCTGAACACCTTTTCCTCTGCTCTTTTGCTTACCCAACCTTTACTGGTCCCCTCTTTAAAACCTCTTAAATACTTTGAGTGGCCCCAAATAACCTTTCCTTCTGTATTAAAACAAACAGACAAACAAACAAACAAAAAAACCCAAACCCAATTTTATTTTACCAGCTTTTGTTATACAATATGTTAAAAAAAAAATTCAGTGAAGTGAATCCCTCCCATCTCAAGTTGCTAGTTTTTCTGAGGTAACCACTGGTAAGTTTCTTTTGGAGCCTTCTCGTATTTTTCACTCATGAACACAAAATGGCTCCTCAGGCATCACCTTTGCATTTCAGACAGTAAGTCCGGGAAGGGAGAAACCAAGGATGTCCTGAGCCATTTATGACTTTATTTGTTTAATAAAGCAAAAGCTTTCCCAGATTCTGTTTCTCTCATTGGCCAGGTCTGTCTGTGTACATGACTACTCTGGGCTATAAGAACCTCTGTTGTGCAGAGTACATATGTAGTATGCTTAGCGCTTCTAGTGGAGGTAATAAGGAAGAAGGGATTTGGGAGTGTATTTTGCATTAGCTACCAGATTGTGTCTACTGTGCATAAAATGGTAATTATATGTTGGATTTTGAGATGTTAACTTTACAACTAGTCATTTTGCTGTATTCTTCTATTGTTTTGAATAATTTATTAGCTGTTTCTCTTTTGTTTTCATGGCATATGTTACTTTAAAATTATGAAAACTCCTTTTTCTATTTTAGTAGTTAAAAAAATATCTTCTATGAAGGTGCTTTCAATGTAGATAATAGAAAACTCAATTAAAATGAGTTTAAAGACAAAAGGAATTGAATTAGTCACACAGGGGAACAGCAGGAAGGTAGGGTGGGGTTCAGGTGCATCTTGAGTCGAAGGATCCTGGCGTTTCCAGGTTCTGGGTTCATTTCTGTGAGAGTCTCCTTGTATGTGGCTTTGTCCTTGGCTGGCCTCCTTCCTAGCAGCAGGATGACCGCACCGTGTGCACCAGAGGAGTGTGTCTTTTGATAGCTCTCCTCGCCTTCTTTGCAGAAAGTCCACAGAAAACATGGGCAAGGTAACTGCTCATCCTGGAACCAACCCCCACGGTTTCCTGAAGCCTGTCCTTCAAAGACTGAATTGCGTTTTCACCCATGTCTCTGTTTCTCTTACTGTCTTTTAGTACGGTGCGTGTGTACTAAGTCACTACAGTCGTGTCTGACTCTTTGCTACCCTACCCCATGGACTGTGGCCCGCCAGGCTCCTCTGTCCATAGGATTCTCCAGGCAAGAATACTGGGGTGGGTTGCCGTGCCCTCCTCCAGGGGATCTTCCCAACCCAGGAATCAAACCCATGTCTTTCATGCCTCCTGCATTGGCGGGTGGATTCTTCACCACTAGCGCCACCTGGGAAGCCCCTTTAGTATGGTATCCACTTCTTGACCTAATTCTCTTTTCTTTTTCTTCCATGAACTTTGTCCGGCTCTATTACCTCCCCTTTTGTCTTACTGTGTCCTCTTTCAGCTCTTATTGCAAAGAGGTTCAGTTCAGTCATGTCTGACTCTGTGACCCCATGGACTGCAGCATGCCAGGTTTCCGTGTCCATCACCAACTCCCAGAGTTCACTCAAACTCATGTCCATTGAGTTGGTAATGTCATCCAACCATCTCATCCTCTGTTGTCCCCTTCTCCTCCTGCCTTCAGTCTTTCCCAGCATCAGGGTCTTTTCCAGTGGGTCAGTTCTTCACATCATGGGCCGAAATATTGGAGCTTCAGCATCAGTCTTTCCAATGAATATTCAGGACTGATTGCCTCTAGGATTGTTTGATCTCCTTGCAGTCCAAGGGACTCTCAAGAGTCTCCTCCAACACCACAGTTCAAAAGCATCAATTCTTTCTTCAGTGCTCAGCTTTCTTTATAGTCCAACTCTCACTTCCATACATGACCACTGGAAAAACCATAGCTTTGACTAGATGGACCTTTGTTGGTCGAAGAGGTTATACCTTTTTTTTTTTTTTAAAGTCTCATAGAGAAATGTTGGTTCATAAATTTCAAATTCTTTGTAGTGTGATTTCTCTGTGTTTTCTTTTGTTGTTGTTCAGTCAAGAGTCATGTCCAACTCTTTGTGACCCCATGGACTGCAGCATGCCAGGTTTCCCTGTTCTTCACTCTGTCTGGGAGTTTGCCCAAACTCATGTCCACTGAATTGATGATGGCATCGAATCATCTCATCCTCGGTTGCCCTCTTCTCTTCCTGCCCTCAGTCTTTCTCAGCATCAGCTCTTACATCTGTACATGACTGCTAGAAAAACCATAGCTTTGATTGTGAAAGTGAAAAAAAGTGAAGGTGTCCGTCACTCAGTTGTGTCCAACTCTTTTGTCTTCCAAGGTCTGTGTAGTCTATAGCTTTGACTACACTGACCTTTGTCGTATAGTCAAAGCTATACTGCAAGATCAAACCAGTCAATCCTAAAGGAAATCAGTCCTGAACATTTGCTGGAAGGACTGATGCTGAAACTCCAATACTTTGGCCGCCTGATGTGAAGAACTGACTCGTTGGAAAGACCTGATGCCGGGAAAGATTGAAGGCAGCTGCTTTAGAGCACTTTGTTACCAGCTTCCATCCGGAGGGTCCTTCTCTTCCAGTCTGGCAGGAATTGATGCTGTGAAATCAGTGTGCTCAGGTCCTTCTCACTTGCATGCTCAGTGGTGTCCCAGCTCTTTGCGACCCCCTGGACTGTAGCCCGCCAGGCTCCTCTGTCCATGGGACCTCCCAGGCAAGAATACTGGAGTGGGTAGCATTTCCTCCTCCAGAGGATCTTTCAAACCCAGGGATGGGACCCACACCTCCTGCATTGGCAGGCGGGTTCTTTACCACTGATCCAACGGGGAAGCCCTTCTCGCTCAGTATCTGAACAGACATGACCGAGCAACTAAACCACCACCACCACCACATGAATATTTTAAACCTGTAACGTTAATCAAACAAAAAATCCTAGCGGGATAGAGACATGCTCACCTGAGCCGGGTAAAACTCACATTTTGAAAGCGGCGTCCATCACAATTTGAAGCACAAAGGAACGTCCTTTCATAGTAGATAGAAACTCAGTAGAGGGAGGAGAATAATGACATTTATGGGATGTCTGCTAGTAGGAGCACTGTGCCAAGTGTTTGAGACTAAGCTGGGGGCCCCAGGAAGCTCTTGGTCTGCAGGGGAGGTAAAGCCACGCGTGACCAGAGCAGGCTGTGTTTAGTGTCCTGCTGAGAGCACTGGCATCTGTGGGGGGAGCCGCCTTTTGGGGGTGCTGTCATCACCCCCCTTTTCCAGAGACGGAGAACTAGACCGAGGGGTTAAGTTATATGTCTCAGTTCACGGAGGTAGTTCCTAGCAGAACCAAGATTGGAACCTGCTTCTGACGAAGTCCTGACTGCCAGGATTGCACATGTGAAGTATTTTTTTTTTATCACTTCAGTCAGCTTGTCCACAATAATCAAACTTAACTTCATAAGCCTCTGAAATAATCAATGAGTTATATCAAGTATTTTGTGTGTGTCCAGTGAAGTACTGTGTTTGGAAGGCCTTGTCCCTCAGCCTTGCTTTGGGATTTTGTTCTTTTAAGGGTCCAGACAAATGCCACTTTCTTTATGAAGCTTACACATGAGTCTCTTCAGAAAATAGGTTTTTCCCCTCCTCTGCCTTCTACTTTTGTCTGTAATTCTCATGGTCTTTCCCTAGTAATGAGCTCTTCAAGGACAGGGACTGTATGGGCTTCATCTTTGGACCCATCCTCTGCGAGGCCAGTGAAGTGGTGCCTGGGTTAACGTGAAGTTGTGTCCATACTGTTTTTTGGGTGTCTTGCTTCCTGTGTATCTGTATATCTAGGGTTCTGAAGACAAGCACACAGTG
This sequence comes from Tragelaphus eurycerus, assembly GCA_935064755.1. Lineage (NCBI taxonomy): Eukaryota > Metazoa > Chordata > Mammalia > Artiodactyla > Bovidae > Tragelaphus > Tragelaphus eurycerus. The sequence goes on along the minus strand of CAKXYN010000001.1, from coordinate 73,896,348 downwards.
TGCAGCCATGAAAATTGTACCTGGCTTGGGTTTCACTTGTAGGTTTTTACCTCTTTCATGACCCTGGGCAGGCTGAGTTTGTACCTAAGGCTTGGTGGTGGGAGTCAGGTGTGTATGGAGAGCGCTGGTAGACAGCTCTGCCTCCGGGGCTCAGATCAGATCAGTCGCTCAGTTGTGTCTGACTCTTTGCGACCCCATGAATTGCAGCATGCCAGGCCTCCCTGTCCATCACCAACTCCTGAAGTTCACTGAGACTCACGTTCATCGAGTCGGTGATGCCATCCAGCCATCTCATCCTCTGTCGTCCCCTTCTCCTCTTGCCCGCAATCCCTCCCAGCATCAGAGTCTTTTCCAGTGAGTCAACTCTTCGCATGAGATGGCCAAAGTACTGGAGTTTCAGCTTCAGCATCATTCCTTCCAAAGAAATCCCAGGGCTGATCTCCTTCAGAATGGACTGGTTGGATCTCCTTGCAGTCCAAGGGACTCTCAAGAGTCTTCTCCAACACCACAGTTCAAAAGCATCAAGTCTTCGGCCCTCAGCCTTCTTCATAGTTCAACTCTCACATCCATACATGACCACTGGAAAAACCATAGCCAGCAACCCTCTTTTCATCGTCTTCTTACTAGAGGTAATAATTGTAGAATTCTGGATGGTACATTTTGTGTAGTGTCTTCAATCAGTAGCCAAATAGCACTTTTTGGGTCTTCAAAATATTTTCACATTCATGTACTAAGTGTACACTGTAGGCATTTAAAGCTTTATAAGTGCCTGTTGGGCAGCTTGTTCAGATGCTCTGTTCTTTGCGTTCAGTGCATTTACGAGTGAGAGTTGACGGTGTGATTTCTCTCTTTCATGAAGAAGAGTGGGCCACGTGCCAGATGAACAAGAGGAAAGGTCCAGAAAGAGTTCATGTGTTCTTTTTCCGCTGTGGCCTCCTCAGTCTGTTAAAGCTGGCACCTGATTCTTTAATTAATCATGACATTAAAACAGCAAACGCACCGCAGTGCTCTGGCAGAGGGTGACTGGAAGGTTCGCTTCAATAAGAGGAAGAAGGCTCCTGCTATGTGTGTCATCCCTCCAGAGGAAGATGTGTGGGTTACCTTTCCTGGTGGTTGTAGGTCACACGAGAAGTGGTTTAGCCTGTGGCTCTGAGGCCTTGTACCTTTAGCGGGTCTGCAAAGAAAGTAAGGCGTTTGGGTGTTGCTGTGGGGTTGTTGTTAAGCTGCTCAGTCATGTCCAACTCTTTGCAACCCCATGAACTGCGGCACGCCAGGCCTCCCTGTCCTTCACCATCTCCCGGAGTTTGCTCAAACTCTTGTCCATTGAGTCGGTGATGCCATCCAGCCACTGCATCCTCTGTCGCCCCCATCTCCTCCTGCCCCGTCTCTCCCAGCATCAGGGTCTCTCCCAGTGCTGTGGAGTGGACACCACTACGTGTGCAGGTGCAGCGGTGTGCTTTCTCATGTCTCCCTTTATCTTTTAAAAACTTGTTCTGCTGGGGAGATGGGGAAGAGAGAGCAGAGGGTAGCATCTACATCGATGCAGTGCAAATTGGCATTGCTGCCACGAGCGCCGCAGTGTTTCTCTTCTTGGCAGCCCAGGGTGCAGGCCTGTGCCTGCCTCATCCATCCTTGAGTAACCAGGGTGTCACAGAACGCCGAGAGGCTTTCAGAAGTAATAGGATTATACCTGAAACTCAGTAAAGTGGTTATGCGGCTTAACCCTCTGGTAACTAGCCTCCCCTGGAGCTAGACACAACTGGGAATTTTAGTTTTTTTCATTCTTTTTGGAGGGAAGAGCCAGATTTTTCTAGATAGTCCCAGTGTTCTCCCCAAAGAAATGTAGAACAGGCACTTGGGGCCTCTCACTGTTGTTGTTGCTGCTGTTCATTCACACGTCAGGAAATGAGCTAAGTGAGATAGCCTTCATACCTGTTGTTGTGATGAAAAATGTCTCCAGCATGCTCCCCTCCCGTCTCTCTCTCTCTCTCTTTTTTTTTTTTTTTTGTTGCCCTGGAGGTGCAGCTGTCATTCACTTGCCACGTCCCTTCAGTAAGAAAAACCAAAGGAAACTCATGAGCTGAGCAAAAACAACCCTAAATCATCATCACCATCATTTAGTATATAAAATATGCAACTTTTTTTGAGATTGTAAGTGAAAGTGGCTGGGTAAGGGTGAGGGGAGAAGGGGAGAGAGGAACTGTCTAGAACTTGAGAACTTCAGGGCTGACTCAGATACTGTTACAGGTGGAAGAGAGAAGAGTGTGTTTATGAAGTGGGGTGCAGGCGGCCGGGAGAGGGGAGGGGAGGCCCGGGGTTGGGGGTGTGGGCAGACGTGGCGCATCTTGCTGCTGGCTGCAGAGTAAGTCCTGGACCCTGGTTGTAATGCCGGCGGCAGGACCTGCTTTTGTTTCATTTAAGTAATGCATGGGTGCAGGAGTAGTCTCTGTGATTTTCGGTATTTGACAGCTTGTAGGCTGAGAATGCTAAATTTAACTGAGTGCACGTTATAATCGTCTTTGAAAAGTTAAAGAAAAGGTGAGTGCCCAGGTCCCTGTTCGGCTTGAATTACTGAGCTGCCGGGGAACCACCGGCCTTTCCTTTCATAGAGGCCAGTGGGACGGCCTCCTTCAGCTGCAGGAATGGGCTAACTGGCAATAAAGCAACCTTTGCTCCCCGTTTTTTATGGATGCTGTTTCTGTTTGAGGTTCTTTGGGGCTGCGTGGGGCGTCGTCTAGCCTGAACAGGCTCGCTTCTTGTGGGAACAGAGGAAGCTCCATCCTTAGGAAGCATGGTGGCCGTCACCCCCTCTTTGTGGGCACCTTGTGGTGTGTCTCCGTGACCGCCAGGCCTGTGCTGGGCAGGGGAGCGTCTGTCTACTCCTATTGCAGATGAAGAGACCGAGGCCGGGAGATGACTTCCTTGATCACCACCCCGTGACGGTGGGTCCGAGCAGAATAAGACCCTGGTGGTTCTGACTCTGGGTTTGCTGTTCTCTTGTGCTGGGAGAGCAACGTGAGGTTCCAAGAGCTCAGGAAATTGGGGCTCCCCACCCCCTCAGCTTCCACCTTCCGTCTCCTCCTCTAGGGAGGGGAACCACTGCTGGCTGCGCCTGGAGGTGGCCCTGGTCAACCGCCCACAGCCCTTTCCTGCTTTGGTTAGTCTCAGCACCCCACCTTCCTTAGGGTCCGAGTCCCTCCCCAGGCCTGGGGTTCCTGTCCCCGGGGTAGTTGGCAGTGAGCGCTTCCCTAGGAGGCCGGATGTCATCTGTCCCACTAGCCCTGCTTAGAAGCCTGGTTCTGCAGAGCTGCCCAGCTGTCCACGCTCTCTGCCCCAGACACCCCTAGACTGCACCCAGAATTTGGAGTGTCCCACTCCTCCTGGCTTTCCTGTGCCCAGCTTAGGTTCTAGAGTTCTTCCTTCTGGTTGGTTCTTTGGACAAATCATTCACCTGCTGGGTGCCGGGCACTGTGTCAGGTGCTGGGGAAGCAGTGGTTTGGAAAACCGGGGGCTGGGGGCTCAGTCAGAGGAGCCCACGTGCTCTGCGTCCTCTGGTAGGAGGGGCCTTGTGCCCCTGAAAACCCACGATCACCAACCAGAACCGGACGCAGGGACCGGCGACCCTGCCCTGCTCCTCCACGGGCTGCTCTCTCATTCCCAGGACCCCTCACACCTCACGGCCCTACCCACGTGGGGGTAAAGAGGAATCCTGGTGTGCATGTGTCTGGTGTTTGTATAGCTGAGTATTGCTAGTGGACAGAATCTTAGTCCTATTCTGACCACAGAGCACCTGTAATTTAAGGAGAGAGGCTGAGAGCGAGGGGTCCATTCGCCCCTTCCGTGTCAGGCAGGACTGGAGCTGTCTGAATCTGAGTGAGGGACTCAGTTCCCAGTGGGGAGGGAGTTAACCTGTTTCTTGGGCTGATTGACTCACGTTGCCCCCTGGTCACGCCCACAGGTCACTCACTGGGGTGCCCGTGAGCTCTGGGAGGTGTGGAAGGCAGAGGATGTGAAGCTCCGTTCAGAACCCCTAGGGCATTGCTCCAGGACCTCAGGGGCTGGAACTGTGTTGGGATGACGTGTGGACCTATTTTCAGACTGTACTGAGTGTAGTTCTTTTCCGGGTATCAATTCAAAATATGTCTATCCGGGCCCCACCCCAGATTTCCTCTGCCAGATTTGGTGCCCTGCATCCATAGCTTCCAGGGCTTCCTGGTGACGCTAATGCTCAGCCAGGGCTGAGACCCTGTCTTCCTTCCAGTGGCCGGATTTCTGGTGAGTCTGTGCCTGAGATGTCCTCACAGACAGAGCATGAGCAAGGAACATCCACAGGATGATGGCAGGGCCATGCTGGCAAATCTATCCTTGGAAAAACTGAATTGCTTGTGTTGTGAAGAGAATTTGATGGTATTGACCTTTACTTGATTTAATAGAATGTCTTCAGCTAAAACATTTCATTTTATTTCATATTTCCAAAATAGAGTTGACTTTGTGGGGGAAAAAAATCTGAACCATCTGCTTGCTTTTTGAAGGCCTTTTCGTTCCTCTTTGGTGTTTTTTAGGTCAGTAATTCATTCATCCAGGAAAATTTAGATATATACTCTTGTAGACACTGCATGCTTAGTCGTGCAGTCGTGTCTGACTCTTCGGGACCCCATGGACTGTAGCCCACCAGGCTCCTCTGTCCATGGGATTCTTCAGGCAAGAATACTGGAGTGGGGGTGCCATTTCCTCCTCCAGGGATCTTCCCGACGCAGGGATTGAACCCCTGTCCCCTGTGTGTCCTGTATTGCAGGCAGATTGTTTACCCACTGAGCCACTGGGGACGTCCCGTAGGCACTGAGGCATGTCCAGAGAAAAATAAGACATGGGTCTAACTTTAAAGAGATGACAGTGTGGTGAAGAAGGTGAATTTGTTTACAGTTGTTAAGGTACAGTTTTCTTAACAGATGCCATGTTAACTCGACATTGCAAAGGAGTTAACTCCTTTACAACTCCACGTTTCCTACCTTTTATTCAGCTGCTTTTTGCAAATCTACCATGAAACTCATCCCTTGCAAGTTAACAGTTATTGTGGACTTTAAAAACTCTTCTTACTTTTGGTTAAAAGTAAGACCCTGGGGTAGAGTGGAAAACCAGTGCTTCCGATCCCAGATCTACACTCTCTGTGTGAGTTTGGACAAACTTCTCAGCCTGATATCTGTTTCTTCATTTACAAAACGGTGATAGTTATTGTTGTCTGTCACTCAGTCGTGGCTGACTCTTTGTGACCCCATGGACCGCAGCACGTCAGGCTTCCCTGTCCTTCACCATTTCCCAGAGTTTGCTCAAACTCATGTCCATTGAGTCGGTGATGCCATCCAACCATCTCATTCTCTGTCGTCCCCTTCTTCTCCTGCCTTCAATCTTTCCCAGCATCAGGGTCTTTTCCAATGAGTTGGCTCTTTGCATCAGGTGGCCAGAGTATTGGAACTTCAGCTTCAGCATCAGTCCTTCTAATGAATGTTTAGGACTGATTTCCTTTAGGATTGACTGGTTGGATCTCCTTGCAGTCCAAGGGACTCTCAAGAGTCTTCTCCTGCACCACAGTTCAAAGGCATCAATTCTTTGGCACTCAGCCTTCTTTATGGTCCAACTCTCACATCCGTACATGACCACTGGAAAAACCTTCGCTTTGACTAGACGGACCTGTGTAGGCAAAGTAATGGCTCTGAGTTTTGTGCTGTCTAGGCTTGTCATCACCTTTCTTCCCAGGAGCAAGCGTCTTTTAATTTCCTGGCTGCAGTCACTGTCCACAGTGATTTTTAGCCCAAGAAAATGAACCTTGTCACTGTTTCCCCATCTCTTTGCCCTGAAGTGATAGGACCAGACACCATGATCTTCTTTTTTTGAATGTTGAGTTTTAAGCCAGTTTTTCCACTCTCCTCTTTGACCTTCATCAAGAGGCTCTTTAATTCCTTTAAATAGTTGTGAGATTTTAACAAGAAACAAGAGATGTGAGAACCTGGGCCTCCACCATGTGCCATGCCCAGCACGTAGTAAGAGCCTGTGTCTTTCTGTCCCTTTGGCTTGGGGAACCTGAGGACAGTAGGCAGTGGATCTCTTGAGCTGTACCAGCCATCGATTACATTGATTACCTGACTAAGGAGAAGGATTCCAGGAAGGGTTTGCTGAGCTAGACCATGGTTTCTCAGCAGCAACCATGGTTTCTCAGCAGCGACATTACTACTGTTTTGGTCAGATGACTCTTGGCTCTGGGAAGCTGTCCCGTGCGTTGTGGCGTGTTTGGCAGCATCCCTGGCCTCGGTCCACTAGATGCTGGGAGTCCTGTCCAGCTGTGACAACCAGGCATCGCCAAAGTTCCCCTGGGCTGGAGGATGTGACATGGGTCTGTTTGAGAGCCACCAGATTAGACCCTCTGCCTGTGTTCTGTGTGACGGATCCTATCGCTCTGTCCCTTACAAGCATTTAAGAGTTTTTGCTCTTGGTTAGAGAAGTGCGAAGTAGAACTGCAGTGAGGCTGCTCCGTACCTACCAGAGTAGTGGGGATGGAAAGTGCTGGCAAGGGCGTGGAGTGTCCTGAAATCCCAGACGCTGCTGGCAGCGGAATGCACGCTGTGCTTGGTCACTCAGTTGTGTCTGACTCTTTGCAGCCCCTTAACCATAGCCCACCAGGCTCCTCTGTCCATGGGATTTCCCAGGCAAGAATACCGGAGTGGTTGCCCTTTCCTACTCCAGGGGAATCTTCCTGATGTCGGGATCGAATCAGTGTCTCCTGCGATTTCTGCATTGACATGTGGATTCTTTACCGCTGAGCCACCAGGGAAGCAGGCGTCTAAATTGGCACAAATGCTTTGGAAAGCTGTTTGACAGTATCTACTTAAACTGGACGTGTGCTTGCTGTAAGACCTAATGGATCTACTCCCAGATATGTGTGCTACAGAAATGCAGTCCGTGCTCACCAAAGACAGGGACTAGAATATTTGTAGGGGCACAATTTATAACATCCTCCATGGAGAAACGACCTAAATGTTCCTCAAATGTAGAACAAAGTGTGGTCTGTTAGGGCACTGGAATACTACACAGCCACGAAAAGGGCGGCTCTTCACCTTCACGTAAACATAAGGATGACATGCATAAATATAAAATTGAGTGCAAGGATTTAATCACACAGAAGTACATACCACATGATTCTATTTGTATCAAGTGGTCAAACTGATCAAATGCCCTTAAATATTAGGATAGAAGTTACCTCGTGGGGTAGTTGCTGGCAGGGGCACCAAAATTGTCTATTGAAAAATAGGTATGGTGTCTCTTCTGGACTGGATCCTAATTAGTTGAAAGGGTAATTCTGGAGGTAGAAAAAGGTGCTCAGTGAATGAAATACTGTGAAGGCAAATTGAACTGCTAGGTGAAGACTGAATCAGAAATTGGAACGATCACGAACATTGACCTTCAGATATTAAATATGCAGGACTTTTCTTCCATTGGACTTCTCCTGTTTTTACTAGTTAGTTCTACCCAACCTGGCAAGAATATGTCTGTGGATAATTATAACTTGTGAGAATATTAATATCAGAATAATATTTTATTTATGATGGTTCTTTGGGATTTACTGAACTAAATTTTAATAATTAAAAAGCACTAAAATAATCATTTTTGTTCATAAGGAAACATTTGTTTCAAGCATATAAAACACTAGTTTAAAACTAGCAAGTTATAATGTTTCCTAAAAGATTTCTCCTTTCTTGAGAATGCTAATTAATTTTTAAAATTTTTTATGTATTTTCTTTGTGCCACACGGCCTGTGGAATCTTAGTTCTTTGACCAGAAATGAATCAAAACTGGGCCCCTTGGCAGTTGAGAGCACAGAGACCTAACTGCTGGGCCAACAGTTTCTAATTAATTATATTCTCTTCCTCAGTACTGGTTTAGTCTGATTTATGTAAAATATCAGTCCCAGTCTGCACTTTTTAAATGCTATTTTTATCTTGTACACTATGTCACTTCAATTGTGTCCGACTATTTGTGACCCTATGGACTGTAGCCTGCCAGGCTTCTCTTTCCTTGGGATTCTCCAGGCGAGGATACTGGAGTGGGTTGCCATGCTCTCCTGCAGGGAAGTGAACCCGCGTCTCATCTCTCCTGCATTGGCAGGCGGGTTCTTTACCACTCGTGCTGCCTGGGAAAGTGTTCATCAAGCAGATTTCCAATTCACTCACTCGATATCAAGTGAATCGGTTTTTGTTAGTATGTTATTTTAACTTTTGCAAAGTTTAGTGAGAGTGGAACTGTTTGTTAAAAGATATGTACTGTGACTTTTTAGATTAAGAGGCTGATTGTGTTTAAACTCATAAATCAGGCGGTTTGCTTTCCCAAAATTGTTTTTGCAACTTAATACTCACCCCTAGAGGGTGCTGTTGTATTGAAAGTTTAAATCCTGGTTTCAAAGAACCATTTTAAGTTTTTTAAAAAATATATGTATTTGTGTTTAAATCTCATTATATTACAGTACATTATCTAGTTATACTTAACAGAAGTTGAGAGTGTTTAGCTTAGAAATAGTACTATTATAAACAGTAAAGGTCAAGACATAACAGCTAAGTGACATTTGCTATTGTGAAAAATTTTGACAGAACATTGCCAACTTTCCATCATCATTTCAGTGCGAGCAACTCCAAGTTAGAGAAATAAGCAATGCTTTGTGATACATTTAGGAGTTGTTTCTTTAAGAGAAAATCTAACAGAAAATAATTATTCAGGTCCAAATCCTTGATGTGGGAGGTGTTTGAAAATAACATATATTCGTATTGGTGTATGTGTTTTGTTTTATTTTAATTCAGCACTATACTGTTGAAGAGCCACTGTGTACAAAGCAGTCTTTATAATCTGGTAGAGGAGAGATGCAAACATCATCTCATCATCTGCTTTATTTTAGAATTAAGTGCAAGTATAAACCTAAGAAACAGTGGAATAAAGAGATGAAGCCTAGCTAACCAGGGTTCTTGTGGGAGGTGGGATTTTTTAACCGAGCCTTTGAGGGGCCACAGAACTTTGTATTCTAAACGGTATTTAAAAGAAAACAAAGTCTGGTTCCTTAACTCTCCTTTCTTGCCACTCAATGCTGTTTGTTTTTACTTAAGCCCTCTTCTATGCTTTCCCTTCTCACTACCTTGTCGTATGAATTGATAGTAACATAAAAATCGACAGTGCTTTGACCAGTGAAGCGTTTCACAAACATTACCGTCACCATCATGTTGTTACTGTTCTTACTATACCGAAGAACGTATCCACAGATACAGACATGCTGTTAACGTGTGTTTTTGCACATCCAACTTTGTGGTTAACTGATACTGTAGACCAAGTTAGTATGATCAACTTGCTTTGTTCATTTGGTAGAGTCTTTTTGATTATTATCCACCTATTGGGTTAAAGTGATTAGAAAAAAATGTGGGAAGGAGAAAAATAAACTTTAAAATGAAAGCCTCAGTTAAATATGTTGCTTAGAATTCTGGAAAGAGGAGAGCAGTGGAATCCACTGAGGTGGGGGCGGGAACCAAGGAGCCTGTCGGGTTATTTACGTTTCCTGGGGTGTCTTTGAAGAAATTATTGTCAGACTTGACATTGAAATCTTCCCTGCTCAGCAAGTGCGCTAATGAAAGCATTTTATTTTTTAATAAGTGTCTGGAGAGCGGTTTTGATCATCTGGCTTTTATGCGGCAGCTCACAGTTTTGCTGCTGCTGTTCTATAGTGGTAGTCAAGTTTCTAGCAAATAGAACCACTTAACCTAGTAATTAGCCTGGGCTTCCTTCTGTCGTCATTTTTCCATCATTATTCCACAAAGAGGCTGAGACGCTGCCGTAATGAACATTTATAGAGCCCTTATTTTATGCTGTGGGGAGGTTGGTTTTCCTTTTCTCCCAATACATGAAATAATTAGTGGATAATAGAAGACAAAAGCATATGCGTACAGGTCCATGTTCCCTGAAAGTTTAAAGTACAGGGAGTTTCTCCTTGTAGGCTGCTTTCCTCAGCCCCCCAGATTTACCGTGAGATAACTGACATAGATCACTGTACTGTGAAGTGAAGAACTAAAGAGCCTCTCGATGAAAGTGAAAGAGGAGAGTGAAAAAGTTGGCTTAAAGCTCAACATTCAAAAAACTAAGATCATGGCATCTGGTCCCATCACTTTATGGCAAATAGATGGGGAAACAGTGGTAGACTTTATTTTTGGGGGCTCCAAAATCACTGCAGATGGTGACTGCAGCCATAAAATTAATTAAAAGATGCTTACTCCTTGGAAAGAAAGTTATGACCAACCTAGACAGCATATTAAAAAAGCAGAGACATTACTTTGCCAACAACGGTCTGTCTAGTCAAGGCTATGGTTTTTCTTTGGCTAAGCGCTGAGGAATTGATGCTTTTGAACTGTGGTGTTGGAGAAGACTCTTGAGAGTCCCTCGGACTGCAAGGAGATCGAACCAGTCCATCCTGAAGGAGATCAGCCCTGAGTGTTCATTGGAAGGACTGATGTTGGAGTATTGACAAACTCCAATGCTTTGGCCATCTGATGGGAAGAACCGACTCATTGGAAAAGACCCTGATGCTGGGAAAGATTGAAGGCAGGAGGAGAAGGGGACGATAGAGGTTGAGATGGTTGGATGGCATCACTGACTCAGTGGACATGAGTTTGGGTAAACTCCGGGAGTTGTTGATGGACAGGGAGGCCTGGCGTGCTGCAGCCCATGGGGTTGCAGAGTCGGACACGACTGAGCGACTGAACTGTACTGTGGGCTTCCCTCGTAGCTCGGTGGGTAAAGAATCTGCCTTCAATGCAGGAGACCCAGGTTCGAATCCTGGATTGGGAAGATTCCCCTGGAGGAGGAAATGGCACCCCACTCCAGTACTCTTGCCTGGAGAATCCCATGGACAGAGGAGCCTGGTGGGCTACAGTCCATGGGGTCGTAAAGAGTCAGACACAACTGAGAAAGTGCAGATACACACCCATACACACATATGTGTGCTCATGTCTTCTTTGGAGAAATGTGTGTTTAGATCCTCGGCCCTTTTGATTTTTTTTTTTTTTTTTATATTGAGTTGCATGAACTGTTTATTTTGGAAATTAATCCCTTGTCACTTGCTTCGTTTGCAAATATTTTGTCCCATTTTGAGGGGTGTCTTTTTGTTTACGGGTTCCTTTGTAGACTGTTCTTTAGGACAGATACCTCATCATAAACATCTTTAAATCTTACGAAGTTCTAAATGTTTGGAATTTTTTAGTCATTAGTTGTTAAATCTAAATCCAAAGGACATACCATGGTGTTAAGAACTAGATATAACTGATCCGTTGCTTTTGCTTCACCAGGGCCTATTTTCTCATCATGAGCCTGCTTTTTTAAAAGTGAGGACCTTCCTTCTCCCTCACTTTGATTATATGAGAAATACAGTCTTTGTGGGTAATTTAGAAATGCAGGAAACTTTAACAAATGCCCACACCTCCAAGATAGCCACTGCTAACGTTTTGGTGCACTTCCCAATCTTTTAAATACATCTGTGTGTATTATTTTTTTCTGTATGCCTATGTATACTTATGAATACATAAGCAACATTGGTGTTAGTGTATCTACTGTTTTTATATTCTGTTTTTATTTGCTTGTTTTCAGTTAATATGTGTAGCTCTGTTATCACACGTTTTGAGTCTATTGCTATCTGTTGTCATTATGTATTTTAGAAGGAATTATAGTGGTTCCATGCTCTTCTGTCATTGATATACCACGATTTTCATGCATTCCCCGATTTTTGGACTTCTGGTTTTCAAGCTTTCATTATTGTAAATGAAAGCATGATAAGCAGCTTTATGTAATTCTTGTGGACTGCTCTGTAGAAAGCAGAAATGTAAAATGTCTGCTTACATTTTCACTAGCACCAACACAAATTCTGGGGGCAGCTCACCTCACCAGCGTTAAATACGATTGAAATGTCTTTGTTGCTGGTTTAATCTGGCAGATGGAAAATCACTTACTTGTTTAAAACTGGTGTTTTTTGAAGGCAATGGCACCCCACTCCAGTACTCTTGCCTGAGAATCCCATGGACAGAGGAGCCTGGTAGGCTGCAGTCCATGGGGTCGCTAAGAGTCGGACACGACTGAGCGACTTCCCTTTCACTTTTCACTTTCGTGCATTGGAGGAGGAAATGGCAACCCACTCCAGTGTTCTTGCCTGGAGAATCCCAGGGACGGCGGGGCCTGGTGGGCTGCCGTCTCTGGGGTCGCACAGAGTCGGACACGACTGAAGCGACTTAGCAGGCTTTTTAAAACTATACTGCCCTTTGTCTCTCGTGTTCTTTGCTTGTTTAAAAATAATTTTTAAGATTAGATTTTTTCTGGTTTTCTATTTTCAAACATGCTTTATATATCAAGAATAGGTATCCTTCATTCACCATAGTGTATGTTACAGGTATGTTTTTCTGTTTTCTGCTCTGCCTCTCTATTTGGCTTTGGCGTTTTTAGATGTAAAAAAACAATTTATATATTCAAATTCTTTAGTAGTTTCCTCTGTGACGTCTTTCTTTGATTTAATTTTTTCAGGCATAGAAAATGTTTCCCCATTCCAAGTTAGATCTCATCTGAACATTTTCAGACAGCTTTTAAAGTTTTTTTTTAACAGTAAAAACACTACGATGGTGTGTTTCGTGTTTCTTGTTCTGTGTACAGTTCCACCCTGGAAATGTTCTTTCCTTTATGTTTGTTTATTTTTATTGGAGTATAGTTGATTTACAGTTTTGTGTGAGTTTCAGGCGTGCAGCAAAGTGATTCAGTTATACACATGCATATATATTTGTAACCCCATGGACAGTGGTCCACTGACTCAGGGACTGAACCTGCGTCTCCTGTGTCGCAGGTGGATTCTTTACTGCTGAGCCTCCAGAAAAGCCCTACATATATACACACACATATACTCTTTTTCAGGTTCTCTGCCATATAGGTTATTACAAAATACTGCTTATAGTGTCCTATGCTATACAATGGCTTTATGTTTTAAGCATCTGTTAGATCATATTTCTTCATTCTTAAAAAAAAAAACCCTTCCACCTGATTTTCGGTGGATAAAATTTAGAACCATCCTTCCAGTTTCCTTAAGAACAGTCCTGTTGGTACTTCTTTTGTTTGTTGCTGTTGTGTAGTTGCCAAGTCACATCCAACTCTGTGACCCCATGGACTGTAGCCTACCAGGCTCCTCTGTCCAGGGGATTTTCCAGGCAAGAGTATTGGAGCGGGTTGTCATTTCCTTCTCCAGGGGATCTTCCCGACCCAGGGATCGAATCCATGTCTCCTGCTTGGGCGGCAGAGTTTTTACCACTGAGCTACCTGGAAAGCCCATTGATCCTTTAATTATGACAGTATGAGTCAGTGAATGAACCTGAGAAGCATCGACATTTTCCAGTGCTCGGATTTCTTAATGGATGTGTTGACCATAACCTGAAGCCTGATCAGAATCTAGGTGAGTGTTCCTCACATCCGAGGACTTGTCCTCAGAAGATGCTGACAGACTCCAGTCTGAGAATTGTTGAATTAGATGATCCAGTGTGCGTAGGGAGTAGGAAGGAGGGTCTGCCTTTGAGATGTGGTATTTATTGAGTGCTGCCATGTGCCAGACTCCGGCACGAGCGGCCATGCTTAGATGTGGAAGGCATGGCCCTGGTTTCTAAAGCCTAAGCTTGATTTGGATGGAAGCATGTCTGCGGGCAAGTGATTACACAGAGCGGAGAGTGAGGACTTGGATGGACAGGGGTCCTGCAGGACAGAAGAGGCGTGTGCCAAGTCTGGAGGGAAGAACAGGTGTTTGCTGGCAGTACAGGCTGGAAGAGCCTTTCACAAAAAGGCAGCATGTGCGTGGAGACATGAAAAGACACGGTTTTTGAGTCTCGCTGTGGGTAGTTGCACGCTTGAAGCGGAAGGCGGAAGATGTGGGGAGCTGGGGTGGGACAGGGCCAGGCACAGGGGACTGACTGCCCTGCAGAACTGGCAGGTATGACTGTTGCCCTCCAGCACGGGGCTTCTCAGACTGTCTGGAAGATTTGCAGGAAGTCAGGTGACTCTGCCGGATTGCTATAGAAGTGTCTGTCTGTTCCCTCAACTCTTCTGTGTTTCTCTGAGCAGGGCCACACTGGTCAGCGGAACAGACACGATGAGAACTGGGGATATACATATTTTTTTCCCATGGCTCATTCTTCCAAACACAGCTCATGGTGCACTTGTGGACCTGTGTCCACATGAGTGGCTGCCTCTCGGAGACTGAGACCACATTGTCGGTGACACTGAATTATTAAAGCGAAGTTGCTAAATATTTTATTCATATCTTTACCACTGGATTGTTTGAATCTGGTTCAATCATTGTAGTTTAAAATGAAAACTTTTCTTCTCAAAGTAAGTATATAAAATGAAGTATCTAAATCGAAGTATCTGAAAGCAGGTGATTTTTATTTTTATTTTTCCCTCTGAGATAAAAGCAGTGGTTCTCAACTGCATGACAGAACTGCCTGGGACTCTTTAAAAGCAACCCCAGTGCTGGGCCCCAGCTCCTCAGATTATTTTGGGCTGCACTCTCAGGATCAGGACTTTTGAAAGCTCCGCTCCGATTCTCAGGTGTCGGTCAGCTTTCTCTTGTGTGGGGTGCATGATTGAGAACTGATGTCAAAGAGGGTAGTACCATAATTGTTCTCCAGAATCACCTGCAAGGTTGAATCCAAACACTGTCAGCTGAACCCGCCTCTGTAGCTAAAGGTATTAGTACAATAAGATAAATCAGATGTGTATATTAGAGGCCACGAGAGTTTTCTTCTGACCTTCTCTATTAAGTACCATCAAGTATTTTAATTACAATTGATGATGTACCTATTTTTCAGATTCTAGACTATATAATCTAGCATAGATAAATAGCCTTATAAATTAAAGCTTGTGAAATGTTGATTCCTCTGTTGCCTACTTCACCTGCTGTTATTCCATTTACACTGTTGCAACAGCAGTGGCAAGTCTATTGGGTGTCCTACTTATCTTCAAACAAGATTCAATTAGCATAACTTGTCGTAAACATGCCTGTTACCCAGAGTGCAACTGTTGCTAATATTTTAACATACAAGCTGTTGAAATTACTTATTCAATTCTTATTTTTGAGTAGGTCTTATTTTAGTGTTAGGTCTTGGTCTACAATATAGCATATCCCTCGATATTTTCTAAATCTCCAAACAGCATACGGTAATATTAGTACAGAAACACTTCTCATAGTGACTTACTAGCCTATTCATGGTGCCAAAAGCTAGGTGCCATCTCCAGAGAGAAAACTTTTTTTCCTCTTTATTTTGCTAGCATGATCTTCATGTGCTGAAGATTCTGAACATTCAGTGATTTACTGATTCAGTAAACAGCTTTTGGGCATCACTTGTCTGGATGTTGGAATGTGACATTCAAGGTCCAGGTCCTACCAAGACAGAACGACATGGCAGCATGATACTCAGTTAGCCTCTGATACACAGATGGAACAGCTTTGTTATGTGCAAAATAAAAATAATTTTCATCCCTCCTACCCATTATGTCCCTTAGGCTTTCTATTTCGGATCTAAAGTCTTAACTTCCTTAAACTCTCTCTCTCTCCCCCCGCTTCTTGTGTTTTAGAAGGTTATAATATTAGGGAATAAAACACTCTGCAAGTAGTTCTGCCAACTATTTTGGGAGCCACAGACCATTATTTAATTCCTCTGAGCCCCAGTTTCCGGTGCTGTAAAGAGGTGATACCACCCTTGGCCCGTGTATGGGAGCTGTTATGATGGTTATGAGAGAAGTTATATGTAAAGTGTAAATGCAAAGTTGTAAAACAACTTTTAAAAGAGAAGGAAAGAAAAAAGAAAAAGATATATATATATATAAAAAAAGCGTGGTCTGTGTACCACAGCAAAGCCGTTTGGGTTCTTGAAACCCAAAAGTGCAGCGGCAGCAGAGTTAAATTCCACGGAAGTTTTGCTTCCATGATGGATTTCTGACTTTTTTTTTTTTTAACACGGCTCCTGGGGGGGAAAAAAAAAGGCGACTTCCTGGGTTTTCTCTTCCCTCCCCTGGTGTTGCAAAGCGGCAGGGCGGCTTCCTGTCCAGAGCCGTTCGGCCCTGGGCACCCCCGAGTGCGGGGACCCCCCCCTACCCCCGCCCGTCCCGGGCCCCCAGCTCCTCTCGTTCTCCCTTGCAAACACTCGCTCCATTTAGAGCCGGAGCCTGTGCAGAGAGCATCCTGCCCCTCGCGGCGCCCCGGGGGTGCCAGTGAGCATGCTCCGCGCGCCGGGAGGAGGTCGGCCGTGCGCATTCGAGTCATTCCAGGCATAGCCGGCGTGTCGGCGCGGCGGACTCGCAGCGGGCTGTGAGCGGCGCGAGCGCGGCTTTGTCCTGGGAGATGGGCCGCGGGCTGCCCCTCCTCGCCCGGTTCTCCGCTGCAAGACACCCCCGTACGTTAGGCTTTTGAAAACGATTTTTCTTTTCCTTTTTTTTTTTTTTTTTTAAATGCTGGATTGACGATCCAGGACGCATACCTTCTGCACACGAGCCCTCGAAGGGTTTTCTTTCTGCAAGTTCGATTTGGTGTGCCTGTCTCTCTCTCTTTTTATTTTTTTTAAAGAGTTTTACTGACTTTGTTTTGATCTGAGGCCGGGCCTCCGTCTTCTGTGAAGTTTTTTAAAGAGGAGAGCCGGGAGCTCCTCAGCTGTAGTTGACTTTGGAAACTGTATTTTTTTTTTTTCCCTGGGGGGCGCAAGCAAAGAGCTGGTTTTCTGTGCTAGCCCGATCAATGCTATTTATGAAGATGGACCTGTTGAACTACCAGTACTTGGACAACATGAACAACAATATCGGCATTCTGTGCTACGAAGGTAGAGACCGTCCCTTCTAGAACTGCCGCCCTGTTGGTTTTTGGGCAAGGCCACTCCTCCTCTCCCGGTTCCGATCGCCTTCTCTGCGTTTTGTTCTTATTTCTTGGGCCTTTGAGGGTGCTCTGGAAGGCAAGCGGCGCTTTGCCTCCGTACAGAGTATTGTTGTGTGTGTCTCTTAGGCTTCAGGGTTACATTGGAGAGGGCCGAGGGGCGGGAGGCGGTGAAATATATACATTGTTAAAACCTTGGCTTTTTCCTCGACTCCTCACACTTTAAACTCTTGAAAGATGTGTTTCTTTTCTTTTTTTTTTTTTTGGAGTCTGTTGATGCTTTCTTTAGAGGAAGAACTTCTAGGACCCAAGCAAAAAGTTAAAGCATGTCGGATTTTCTTTCTCTCCTTTTTTTTTTTTTTTTTGCTCTGATACTTAAACATACACCGTCTACTGTACAGTATTCCTGCTGTGTTCCTACAGCCAATAAGCGCTTTGGGTGTGCATCTACAGGGGAACAGAAAGTTACAGTGCATTTTTGTGTTGAGGAGCGATTGTCCCAAACAATGAAGTTTTTTTTTTCTTTCTTCTATTCATTTCGGGGGCCCGGAAGGGCACCCATGTCACGGAGCACAGACTGGCTCTTTGTCTGAATTCCCATTTCCTGTACAGCTCCGGGAGGGTTCTGACATTGAGGGATGTTCCCTCCATACTCCATTCCCTTGTGGAAGCAAGCGATTGCACAACCCACCAACCAGTAAGCTAAATTAAAAAAAAAAAAAAAAACAAACCCCTCTGAATTCTTATTGTTTATTTCCTCCTACTAAACCGTGAGGTATTTCCCCATTGCTGGGTAGTATTTCAAGCTGTCTCTGTTAGTAAGAAGAGAAAAGGCGATTTCTTAAATCTCCTGGAACATTATCTACGTGCGATTTGAAAACGTGGTAATGGAATGAGTGTTGAGTAGTTGGAGACACTCCGGGGGAATTCTGCCGGGCAGGGGAAGTGTTTGTTTGTTTTTTTTTTTTGTAACCACATGCAAATCTGATGCAGCGGGAGAAGTTTCCATGTTTTCGCCCTATAGTGAAACTGAGCATTTCTCAGGAAAAAGAAAACATGGAAGAAACTTGGGAGGGTGACCTGATCCACTTGTGTTTTCCATGTTAAAAAAAAACAAAAACAAAACTTTAGGCCTGTTGTCTAAGCACTCGAAAAGTTACCCTTTCCCCTTCAAGGAAAAAAAAAATTGCATTGTGCTTTTGTTTTAACTTTATTGGATAAACTTATATTTAAAGTTGCCTCTTTTTGTGGTTTTTGGTTTCTTTTAATCCTACTTGTACAAGGAAAGTGAATTTTGGTGAATTGCTTCCTTCGAATCTGCTATTTTAGGTATTATCCTGCTTCTAAAGTGCCTCATTTAAGAGGCAGACATGTTTAGAGTGGTCTAAGCAGCAAGTGATGGGGCTTGTTTCCCCTGAAAGTAACAGATTGCAGTGTAAAAGAATTTTTTTCTTTTTTTGGTGAACAAGAAATGGAAAGCTTTTACGGGTACTTTCTGTGGGGTTGTCTTTGTCACTGAGTAACAGGATACTTTCAAAACAATACAAAGCATAATAATCAGCCTAGGAGAGGATGATAGGGATTATTAGTAAATTGATACCACATTAATTTTTTTTTATATCTGCAGGTGGTGAGGAAAAGTTTACAGAAAGCGGGTCCAGGTTGCTCTGTGGTATAGTGGATACACCCTACTCAAGAGTGGTCTCCTGGGCCCCCTCCTTAATTAGGAGGAAGAAGCTTTGCTTTTGAAAGTTGAGTAGATACGTGGGACGATGTGCTATATAGTCTGTTTGGTTTAAACATCTGCTGCTGTTTTCCTTATTATGAAAGTTAACATTATTTTAACACTAAAATAAATACACAGGAAATGAAGAAAAGCCCAGCAAAATCTGAGTGGTGTTTATAGTGGGTTGTGTATGTCCTGGTGGTTTTCACAGCGTAAACACCGCACACATCTGCTCTGAACCCAAAAGGGTGTTTAGAAGATGGGCATACATCTTTGAAGAGATTTTTTTTTTTTTCCCCCTGGAATAAGAAAAGCTGGAATAGTATTCTTCCTTCTAAACCCAACACTTTGAGAATATTCATTTTAAACCCATCTGTGTTCCAGGGGAGTAATGTGGAAAACGCAATGTACAGTTGGTGGGCAGTGTTTGATTTCGCTTACAGCCCAGGCAGGATTCTCATCTCTTGAAACTTGGACAGATCCAGTTTTTAAAATTTTTAGTTTAAAAAAAAATGTGTTGATCGTTCATTATTGCCTGGGTCAGTTGGACTCTTTTCTTTAGTTGTTTTAGTGTTGTGCTCCACAAAATAAGCCGTGTGTCTGCACCATCTCTCCTCAGCCTCTACCACCTCATACACAAATAGGTCTGTTTTAGCCAGTTCTGTCATAGCATGCATGGTCTTCCTAAAATCCCACATTCTGGGTGTAATCCAGATAGCTTAGATAAGGACCCTCTGCTTGGGATCTGCTCCTTGGCACCTGACTTGTACCGTAGAAATCTGCCATCATAATAACGAAGAGAATTAAGGGGAAAAAATGAACCACAAACAGTAGGTCTGGGTGGGGGCCTGTTGGGATAGGAGACATTGATTGTCATAAGGCAGGGAGAATCTGCTTGTGCCTAAATTCTGGAAACTACCTTCGTTGGTGATAAGCCAGTTAGCACACTGAAAGTGAAAGTCACTCAGTCATGTCTGACTCTTTGTGACCCCTTGAACTATATACAGTCCATGGAATTCTCCAGGCCAGAATACTGGAGTGGGTAGCCTTTCCCTTCTCCAGGAGATCTTCCCAACCCAGGGATCGAACCCAGCTCTCCTACATTGCAGGTGGATTCTTTACCGCCTATTAGCGCACTAGGCTTAGGTATTAATGTCTTTTCAAAAAGCTCTGGTTTATTACTGAAGTCTTCAACAGTTACCCATTTCATCATTTGTCACCCTTCCTACTGTATGTTCAAATTATACCCATTGAATCCCCATTTTGCCTCTATCTCTGAAAAGGAGCCTTCATTTTTCCCCCCTCTGAACTCCTGAGAATGCTTCGGTCATAGATTGAAAGCCTCCTGAAGGCAGAGTTTTGTCTCGGTCACCGCTGCCATAATCCCGAGTCCTGGCATGGCGCCTGCTGTGGCCCGTGGCGCTCAGGAATCGATGGGCTCAAAACGCCACGAAATCTCTCCCATCAGCAATTGTGGTTGTTACTGTATAATTTAGCACTTAATTGTATACTGTCTCGCCTTCTTTAATTATCTAATTATTTCCAGGGCTACCCAGGGCCTTAGATGTTCCTTGCCTTGTTTTCGCCAAGGAAGCTGAGGTCCAGAGCGGTCAGTTGTCTATCCTAGTTTATTCCGCAAGTTTGTAACAGAACTGAATGGAGGAGTGGACCCAGTCGGTGGTTTTGACCGGTCTGTTCTTCTTCTGTACCAGGTTTCCAAAATTTTGTGGCGTCTCCTCGTTAGTTACTCGTACCTCTCTTGGTGTGAGGGAGCGCAGACTGTCCTGGGGACCGTCACAGTCCTGCTGCACATGGACAGCATCTTTTGGGGCATGATGAACAGGTTGAGTCCGACTTGGAGTCTTCCTTGCTCCAAAACTGGTTGCTGCTCTAGGTCCCTGTCCTGCCCCCCACCCCCCCACTGCTTCGGCCCCTCCCTCCACCCATCGCCATGATCAGGGAAGGTGGGAACCAGGACTTAGGCGAGGAGCCCTGTTGGCATCCGCCCCTCCTTGCTGCCCTGGCATGGAGCTTTGCTTGACTTTTTTTTCCCAGCCGTGCAAAGGAGGCCCTGTGTAGACGCCAGTTCCCAAAGTTTCCTCAAGGGAACAGGGAGCTGGTTGACCATGGACTCTTCTCAAGATGGCTGGTGGTTCTATTTACATAATTACTCGGCGCTGAAAGCTCAGGTCCTAATAAAGGTGCTCATGGTTGGCCATGGCTTTAAGCTGCTGTTAGTGATACTTTAATTATGGGTTAAGAGCCATTAGTGTGTAATTTGGTAGAGGAATTCCCCCCCCTTTTTAATTTAATGGTGTGATTTATATTGGGAGAAAGTAAAACTAGATTGCATCTTGAGATATTCTGGAAGCTTAAGAGCATTCATTCTAAGTTCCTGAACTTTCTTAAGCTGTTCGTTGTTTCAGAACATAACTATCCCTGGTTTCATCACAGGCTGCATTTAAGGTGATTTTCCGGAATTGAAAGGAAAACACAGCTCGGGAGTGAGAGACCCTGCTTGGGGGTGTGAGCAGGGCCTCCGGATTTGTTTTGTTTTCTGCTGGCTTAACCAGCAGCAGTTTCATGGAGTCTTGCTTCCATTGTTCTTTGTCTAATGAACTCAGAGGCATCAGGAAACTTAGGAGCGTGGGGTACCAGCCAGTGGAATGGGGCAGTGGGCAGAGCTGACGTGCGGTGGCTGGGTTCGTTTCCAGCCCCGAATTTCAGCGACCTGCTTCACCCAGGGATGTGTCAGAGGTGGGACATCTGCAGCTGTTTTGCTGTGGAAATTCGTTCTACCATGCCTTTTAATTTGTAGGCAAGGGTCAGGAGTGAGGGGGGAAGTGAGGGGGAGGAGGGAAGGGCTGAGGAAGGCTGGGAGGAGCTTGGCTAAGGAAACAAGCCCAGGTGAGCCCCGGAGCTCTCTCAGAGCCAGGATCTGACCAGTTCGGCCTCCTTCTGGTTACAGTTTGAGGGGAGGGGGTGACCACCCCTTCTTCCTCCCAGCTCCCTTCGCCCTGCCCTCTTCTGGACAGATTATTGTACTTGGCTGTTTCTTGGAACCGGCACAAGCTTTGTTTTGGAAGGCGGATTTCTCTTCCTCCCTCCCTCCTTCCTTCCCTATTGTCTGCAGGCCTTCAGTTCCTACAGGGTGTTTGGATTAGTCAGCCTTGAAGGCAGATTTAAAAAAAAGAAAAAAATATGCTGTAAGATAAGAAAGATTCAAAACCTCTCCTCCTCAGTTCGGCTTTGTATTGTGAGGATATTGTAGAAAAGTGGGTTGTGTCCTGAAGAAATCAGGTCCAGGTTTAGCACCTCTCCATGTACACAAGGAGATAAAACCAGTCTTACCAGGGCTTGTTTCTGACCGTATCTGTTTGATCTCTCGTATCTGAATGTTTATTCCGTGGCGGTTTATACTGTGTGGTCTCTGTATATACTGAGCCCTCACTGGAGCTGAGCTGCAGTCTTGCTCAGCAAGGGCACTTTTGTCCCAGAAAATAGTCCCCCTCTCCCCTTTTATTTTTAAAAAACTTCACCCACTTTATTTTAAAAGCAGAGTTTGAAAATTTTATTTTCTGTTTGGCTCTCTTCCTCTCTGCCTTCCTAAATGTTACATGTTCTCCTAAGTTTTAAGGGATTGTTTCCATCAGTTTGCATTCTGATCCTTTTTTTTTTTTCTTTTTCTTTCTTTCTTTCCTGGAATTCTGTAGATTGTTTTAGTTTCAGGGTATTGTGTACAGGATATGTTTTAATCCTAACCATGTGAATCACTACCCGTTGAAAGAATGTTTATTTACGCTGAATAAAATAGAAAATCTCTTCTTAAAGTTGTCTTTAATTTGTGGCTATTTATATGATCTTTCCGAACTCTTAACATTTCACCCCCATCTGTTTGCAAAGACGTCTGTAAACATAACAAACAAGTATATTTAGTGAGTGAGTCGAGAAGGCACAGTGCTGTGCTTTGTCACCCAGCATCCATTCTCATAAACACGTATGGAATGTTTCTGCTCTGCTAAGGAATGTGTTAGGTCTCTGGGTTGATCTTTCTGTGTGTGTGTCTGGCTGGCTGTCTCTGCGTCCCTCTGCATTGCTCTGTCTCTGCGTTTCTCTCTCTCAACACTTTTTATTATGAAACATATATACACCTGAAAGTGCCTAAAACACGCATTTAAAAAATAACCAACCTTGTCATGATCACCAGGTGAAGAAACAGTCGCTTCCTCCAGGCACTCTCCCGGGCACTGTTTCTCCCGACCCCAAGAGGTCATCACAATTGCAACTTGCTTAACTTTAATACTTTTAACTACCTATGTGCACCATTCCAAACAGCCTAGCTTAGTTTTGTCTGTTTTGCTTTTTCAGTACTCTCCTGTAATTCTTCTCTTGTGTATGAGGTCCTCTAAAGCAGTGGCCATGTCCTAAGAGCTTTTCTTCTCCCTGTGAATGAAGCCTGCTCCCCGGGCGGGCGGGGGGTACCTCAGGCTGGAACATCCACGGAGGTGCCCTCTGCCCTCCTCACCCCCGTTTCTCCGCTGTTAATAGACCTGGTGACGCTTTGGCCTGAACTGGTTTTTTTTTTTTCCCGGCCAGTATTTTGGTCACAGTCTTCACCACCTGTTAAAACCCTACACCATCCGTGTGTCATGGAAAACTGCATGTCAGAAAAATTCTGCCCAGTTTCAGAGAGCGCAGAGCAGGGAGGGACACTTCTGGAGGTACGTAGCTTAATTAGGGCCCAAACAGAAACTTGGGTGCTGCATTAATGAATAAGTGATTTGCTTAAAGGGCTGAGACTGTCACAAGTCAGCTTTGTCACAGCGCCAGGTTTCTTGGGCTGGTGATCCAGGGACTTTCAGATAAACAGCGGAAAGCTTACATTGTTCCAGCGCTCAGACAACGCTCAACATTGTATAGACAGGGCTGCCAGTGAGCAGCCAAGGGCTGGAACGGCCGTGGGTCGGCCTTATGCACCATCTGAAACGGTGAATGGAGAAGGATCACCCATATGGATCGCTCTTGGTGTTCGGTTTGTGTCTGCTTTGCATGAAAATCGTTGCCTGTTAATTCTTCTTGGCTAATGATTTGGTTTTAATAGAGCGAATTCCAGAATTTAATGGCCCGATGCAGATGTGTGCTGCCAAGCACTGTTTACAGGGCCCCCGCTCCAGCTGGACCCAGCCTGCCGCTTCCTGAGAACAGCTGATGAGTGCCCATCTCTGGATGTTCGCCTCCTCCCCTCTCTGGAAACATGCACATCTTCGCTTAGGTGGCAGCCCGATTAAAGTGACAAGGGACAAACCTAAACTTTGATTTCAGTGTCCACAGCTTTCTCCTGTGCCCCTGGCCTCTGCCTTTCTTACAGTGTGTGTCCTTTTCAGCTGTTGTTTTTCCAATGAGCCACTGATAAAAATGATTGGCTGACCCCGCAGAGAACCCTTGTTTTATTTCCCTGATGAAAAGCACTGACCTCTGTGCCAGTGCTTACCATCACCCAGGAGAGTGACTCGGGCAGCTTCTTAAAGGAATATGTGATAGTTGTGCCAGGCTTGACGTTCTGTTGAGGGTAAGAGGGACGGAAAACAGCAGTTCTCTGTCTGAAACCTTTGTGAGGTTTTCGAGCCCCGCCCTGCAGAACTCCCAATTGGGAACAGTTAAGACCAGGTACTGGAGATGATGGTAGAACCCTTTTTCTGTTAGAGGCTTTATATCAATAAAGAGGGGGAGAAAGGAAGAGGGGAAAAGGAGTGGAAGGAAATAGAATCCCAGGATTAGCAGAAGACACCAAGTATAACTTCTGGTGTCCAATATCAAGTACAACACACTACTTATATATACGTGTGTGTGTGTGTGTATAAAACATGAGTGAAAGTCACTCAGTAGTGTCCACCTCTTTTTGAGACCCCATGGACTGTAGCTCACCAGGCTCCTCTGTCCATGGGATTCTCCAGGCAAGAATTCTGAAGTGGGTAGCCATTCTCTACTCCAGGGGATCTTCCCCACCCAGGGATCGAACCTAGGACTCCTGCATTGCAGGCAGATTCTTTACCACTGAGCCACCAGGGAAGGCTATGTAAAAACTACATAAATACATAAAATCCACACACACACGCGTGTGCATAGTGTACGTGGTTTTATATTGTGTCTAACAGAGAATGGGAGAGCTTTCCTGTAGAGGTGGAGGACTCCTCAGACACCCTTTAAGGAGAAAGCAGAGGGACCAACACGACTCCTTGGCTTTCCCACCTGCAGGCTCTTCAGGATCCAACCCCAGCCCTCTGTTCCTGTTCACAAGTCCCCACCGTCTGGCCTCAGGGACGTCTCAGTGATGGGTGTCTTTCCTGGTTCCCCTTCCTTTCTTCCTCTCCTGGTCTCCCTCCTCGTCATCTGCTCACACTCGGGTCTCTCCCAACTTTAAAATGAGAAGCCCAAACCCGCCCCTCACCCTTGTGTTCTCGTCCTCACTGTTAGACTTTCTCCTTGCCATCCACGTCGCGGAGGGAACAGCGTCGGTGTTCTGTCCATCCGCTGCTCAGCCTGCTGGCATCTGATTTCTGTTCGCGCCACTCTGCTGAAGCCCTGCTGGGCACAGGTGCACAGTGCTGCCCTGCTGGCACGTCCTGTGGACAGCTTTTTGTCCTTAGTTTGAGTCTGCGTCTGTGGTGCTGACTCCTTCCATAACCTTTAGTTTTTCATCCCCACTCCATCAGGAATGGGGTGCTGTGTGAGGCATCAGCAGGGCCTGTGTGCTCCTAGGCATGGGTAGGAGGGTGGATGAGAAGAGGCGGGCTGAGAAAGGTCTGTGTGTAGCTTGAGGAGGAATTGGGAGGAAACTGGAGAAATAGGAAAGGGCGTGAACCTGCAGTGGTTAGGGCTAGGGGTGGTGGTAACCCGAGTCACTGCAGGGATGGGGGGTGGTAACCCGAGTCACTGCAGGGATGGAGGGGGGCGGCAGGGAGTGGATCTTGGATTTGGAGAGAAGCCTGAGGGGACGTGGTTCTGGATGGGAGCAGGGGAGCAGGCAGAGAGCGGGGAGCACAGGGAGGCTGCCCCAGCCTGACCCCAGCCTCTGGCATTTCCAGCTGGAGGGACGGTGCCACCACTTGCAGAGAGAGGGAACCCCAGGCTGTGAGTTGCCCGAGTGTAGTTTCAAGTATGTTTAGTTTGCAGGACTTTGAAATGAGTATATAGGTCTAGATCTCAGAGGAGTGGGCTGCTGCTGAAGACTGAGACAGGATAGAGAGTAAGAGTGGTCACTGAGGAAAAAAGACTCAAGGAAGAAGTCGCAGCAGCCCCGGTAACCCTTCCTTTGGCCTGGTCTCCGACGGTTTACTGCATTATCACTAAGAAAACGGCCCCACCAACGCCGCCTCTAATTGTGTTTCCTCTGGACCCGCGTCCATGATCCCTCACTCTGCCCTCCAGCCTCATCCTCCACTCATCCATTGCCCGGATCCTGTCTCTCGCCAACCCCCAAGCCGCGCCTGTAGTCCAGATATACGCAACCCCATCCTTTGAGCGAGCCACCCCCCCCATCCTTTGAGCGAGCCGTCGCCTCTTGCTGAGATTCCACCTGCGCCCGGCCTTTGTCTTTCATCTCTTTGTTCTCAACATCGAGCACTGTGGTGTCTGCTTGGGTGAGAAGCGACTCCACTGTCTATTCATTAAAGATCAAGAAACACCGAGTTGTGTGATTAGCCCTGGGATGCTCAGTTAGTGGCTAAGACAAAAGAGTTTGTCAATTCCTAGCAAGTTACTTTTAGGGGAAGGACAGATACCAGGGGAAAGAAGGGGTGTGAAGGTTTGGTTGAGGGAAATCTTTAAGACTCAGTTTCTTTAGAGAAACATTTTGAAGTGGGCTGGTTGCTTGGACTTCCTCAACTCATCTTGTTTTCTATTTACTTCACTTTGGTCTATGAAGTGAACTGTTCATTTCTGGGGAAAATATTTAATACCAGTTACCTGCCAGGCGCTGTTTTTTGTACTAGGGACATCAGATCAGATCAGATCAGTTGCTCAGTCGTGTCCGACTCTTTTCAACCCCATGAATCGCAGCACGCCAAGCCTCCCTGTCCATGACCAACTCCTGGAGGTCACTGAGACTCACATCCATCGAGTCAGTGATGCCATCCAGCCATCTCATCCTCTGTCGTCCCCTTCTCCTCCTGCCCTCAATCCCTCCCAGCATCAGAGTCTTCTCCAATGAGTCAACTCTTCGCATGAGGTGGCCAAAATACTGGACATAGCCGTCAGCAAAACAGACAGTAAGATCCCTGAGATTTTGGAGCTTAACCATGGAGGTGAGAGGCAAACAATGAAGATGTAAATAAAGCAGATAATTACAGATTGTGAAAAAGTGTGATTGTTACAGGTTGATGTCTCTTGGCTGACTTAACGGTTTATGGTAGTTTTATCCATTCTTAAAAAGTGGTTTCATTTTCAGACTTGGAGTGGATGATGTTTCCCTCATTGTCTCGTGAGGGACTTAAAAGTATGTTGGGGAAACTTGAAAATGATTTCCTTTGGGATCCCTGAGGTCTTGTACCTGACCTCTTACCTGTGGTCATAGTCAGCCTGTCTCGCTCTGTCGTACCTGTCTATTATATTGGGACCTGATATTTATTGTAGCATTATCAACTTAAACCCCAAATGGTTAGATGGTTCATTTGCGTCCTAATAGGAATAAAATATATATTTAGAATGACAAAAATTCAGTGAATTAAAAAAAAAAGAGCCTAGGTAATCAATGGATTAGTTGTATGTTTTTCTTTAAACCTCTGTAGTCATACCTTGAAAGATATTGCCCTGTCTGGGATAGGTCCTACAAGACCCAAGGGGAGTTTTTATTGTGAGGTCTTATTTTGTGATAGCAGAGTATTTGGGGAGGGGCTAGACAAAGGCTCCCCACTCCAGTACTGTTGCCTGGAGAATCCCATGGATGGAGGAGCCTGGTGGGCTGCAGTCTATGGGGTTGCGAAGAGTCAGACACGACTGAGTGACTTCACTTTTCACTTTCATGCATTGGAGAAGGCAATGGCAACCCACTCCAGTATTCTTGCCTGGAGAATCCCAGGGACGGGGGAGCCTGGTGGGCTGCCGTCTATGGGGTCGCACAGAATTGGACACGACTGAAGCGACTTAGCAGCAGCAGCAGCAACAGACAAAAGGCTGGTTTTGGACATAATATGGGCCATGGACTGGAGGGTCCCACCTCTTTGGTTTTCTTTCTTCTTTCTTTTGTTGACACTGAGACATAATTAATTATGGTGAAATTTTGAGGGCATGGCTTCATGAATGTTTCCCCTGTGTTTATACCTTTTGTAATTACCACCCAGATGAAGACATAGAACATTTCCATCATCACAGGAAGTCCCTTCTTGCCAGGCAGTACCCACCCCCAGCCCCCACTGGAGGTAACCACTGTTTTGGCTGGGTGGTTATAAATTATTGATAGTTTTTCCTGCTCTTTGGCTTCATGTAAGTAGAATCATTTGATTCCAGCTTCTTGTGCTCAGCATGATATTTCTGAGATTCATCCACGTCCTTGCCCAGGTCAGGGATCTCTTCTTTGGGATTGTCCTGCTGTAGTCTGTTACATGAGTATATCACAATTTGCTTCTCTCTTAAGGTTGAAGGGGACATTTACCTTGTTTCAAAGTTTTTAACATTATGAATAAAGATGCTCTAAACAGTTTCTTTTTCCTATGGTAAAAAGATACATAACATGAAATCTGTTATTTTAGCCATTTTTAGGGTACAGTTCAGTGGTTTTCAGCGTATTCACTTTGTGGCTCAGCCTCCAAACATTTTGATACAAGCCTTTTCGTGGACTCACGTGCTCCTTTCTCTTGGGTAAATACTTCTGGGATTAGTTGTTGGGTCATTGGGTAAGCTTAACTTTTTTAGAAACTGCTCAACTGTTTTCCGGAGTGGTTGTACCATCTGACGCTTGCACCGGCGGCGCAGAAGTGCTCCAGGAACTCTGCGTCCTCCGCAGAACGTGGTGTTGCCAGTCTTAAATTTTAGCCCTGCCAGGGGTCTAGGACAATAATGTCTCAGTGTTTTTCAGCGTTAACTGTAGAATCTGTTACTGGAATACCCGCTGTGACACTGCTCATTGGGCCTTTGTGCCGCAATAGACAGTCTCTGCGTTTGATGCATTGGTGGTCTCGGAGGCTGGAGTATGTATATTAGTTGTCTAATTTCAGGTCAGAGGTAGTGATGTTGGTATTGTTGAAAAGAGGGTTTATTTTTCCAAGTGGGTAAATCCACAGCCGTGGAAGCCAGCGGGCGGCCAAATGCAGAGAAGGGAGCAAACGGCAGCGTGGCACCGAGGACTCTTTTTTGGGAACACTGTGCTCCAGTCTGCTGCTGTTTGCTTTAGGTTGTGTTGGGTAGTGATTCATCCACCCACTGGCCTGTTGAAAGAAAGCTCAGGGTTTAAGCTCTTGCAACTCCAGTTTGATTTATCCTCTGATTTGCCTATCATCCCCTTTATGCTCTTTGAATCCACTGCCCTCCCTGCCCCTCTCCCCCACCCCCATTAGAATGTCCTCCCTGCTTCTTTCCAGCAAAGTGAGTTCTGTTCACGTTCCAGCCTCCCTTTATAAAAACTTTACCTGAAACTTTTTATAGGCAGAAATTGTACCGTAACCTGTTAAATTGGCAGTCCTTGGCGAGATGCCTTGCCTTCTCTCAGTGCGAGCAGTGTTTATATTCTTTCCCTTTGAATATCCATGGCGTTTACAGCCTGTAATATTCATTTAGCAGTTATATCACCGTGTGTTTTGTTATCTTTAATGTAAATAAAGCGTGACATTGAAAGCAAACAAACGTTAGAGCTTCCGTCTAAATAAGGTGTTGAAGCTTGTCTGCAAAATAGTTACCTTGGAAAATTACCACTCTTAACACTGTGATGATCTCATTCCCAGAACATTGTTGGTGTTTTAGAAGTTGCCTTCATGGTCTTGAGATGCAAAGGCCATGAAGACAGCTTTGGAACACTTTGGACGGTGGCCAGTAATTAAATACACACAGCAGACACTCGTAGAGGACTCTTCCTGTCTGCCATGCTCAGTTCGATGTAAGTGCGCCTATAAAATGACAAGCTGGTTCTTCCTTTGTCATTCTAGAGCCAGGTCCACAAGTGGAGTTTGAAAATAATCTTTCGATCGGTGACAACTTTCTTTGGAATAAGTAGGCTAAAGTCATTCCAGTATGATTGCTTTGAAAATGACAACACTCACGTGCATGCTTACCAGAAATTTTTACACTTCGGTTTTATTCGAGAGTATCTGCTGGTGGCACCTCTTGTTATGACCGTGCCAAGCACTGGGTGCCAAGCGCTGCGTGAGTGCGCAGTGACTGGCGATCACACAGCCCTTATTTTAGTGGGCTGAGATAACTTGGCTGTTAACGCTGGGTAGACTGACAGCCTCTGGCTTCCTCTGTGTACTGGTGAGCTTCGTGCACTCATTTGAATGTTGGTGAAGTTCTAGCAACCTGCTCTTCAGCTCACCTGATGAAGGTTTGAATGCTAACCTAGTTTGCCTGTGAGGTACTTTTCTGTAGAACAACTCCCACATTTCCCTGACAGACAGGACAGCGATCACAGCTCCTAGGGGCCACAGTGGGGTACAGAGCGCAGTTCAGGGAGTGTTTGTGGCATCTTAACATGCTTGTTGCTGCCTTTAAAGGTTATGATGTCCTATGGTCATGAGGAAAAAAAAAACAAGTTCCTGCGCTTCCCAGGCCTTATCTTTTAACTAGCAAGAGAATAAGAGAAACTTCTGGTGACACTGAGACACAAATCTCATATGGGAACTCGTGTTGTTTTGATTTTGTGGCCTGTGTGTGTGCATGCATTTCACACAGTTTATTACTTTGGCTGTGGCTGTGGAATATTTCCCTTCTGCATTTGCTTCGTCTCACCTTGGTTACACTGCAGCCGTGACAGTTGCTTGACTAACCCTTCCAAGGCCCAGAGTTCATCGGACATTGCCTTAAAAAGGTAGAGAGCCACCGTGTTAACTGTCCTCCATGTCGGCTCTGTTTCTTCTATAGCTCTTTAAAGATGATGGTGTTTTTTTTTTTTTTAGTCTAGTATTTTTTTCACAGCTTTATTACTGAGATATAATTTACATACCATAAACTTCACCCGTTTGAAGTGCACAGTTCAGTGCTTTTTAGAATATTCAGACTTTCCTATAAATGGTATTCTATAACATTGTCTTTTGTGGACTGGCTTCTTGCACTTCGCATAATGAGAGGCTCACTCTTGTTGTGGGAGGGGCCGGTACTTCATTCCTTTTTAAGGTTGCTAGTCCCTTGGATGGATAGACCCCCAAAGATACTGTTTTTGAAGAAGTGGTAATAGCTCCTGGATGAGAGTTGGGCTGAGAAGTTACTCGGACTATGATGTCTCCTTCAGCTCTGAAAAGCAGAAGAAAAACATGCCATTTTGTCTGCTGATCTGCACTCGAACTCCAGCGAAAATGTCCTGGTCCTCCTAGTCCTATGGGATAGTCCCCTGGAGCAATAGCATGGTTTATTTTCAGTGTCTGAGTGATAATTTCTGCTCCCAGGAAGACTGACAATCTCTGCCTTTGTTGTTCTGTTCGATTTTGCTCACTCATACGTTGTATAGGGCTTCCCTGGTGGCTCAGCGGTAGAGAAGGAAGGAAGATGCAGGTTTGACCCCTGGGTCTGGAAGACCCCCCTGGAGAAGTAAATAGCAACCCACTCCATTCTTGCCTGGAGAATTCCATGGAAAGAGGAGCCTGGAGGGCTGTAGTCCATGGGGTAGCAAAAAAGTCAGATAGGACTGAGCGACTAAACGACAACGTTAAATTACATAAATGGTTCTGGAGGAGGGAGGTAGATTCCTTGCCATCAAATAATTTGCACTTCACCTGTGGTGTTTTATTCATACACCATCCGTGTGTGTGTGTGTGTGTGTGTGTGTGTGTGTGTGTGGCAGTGAAACTGGATTTTCTGTTTTGGATCTCTAATTTTACATGCATGTCTGTTGGTAGATGTATCTATATACATTTAGAACATTTCTGTATAAAGTTTTCTACATATAGATAGATAGATCAAGGACTTCAGAACCAAATGTCTTTCACCCTCAACCGTAATAGATAAGCAGCTCGGTGTCCTCTGGTCTTCTTGTGGAGGGGGCGATCAGATCAGATAGAGGCCTAATTACAGGGTAAGAGAACCATGCTGCCAGAGGTCAGGGGCCGCCCCTCTGTCCTGAGGTGGCCTTTGAAAAGCAGTCTGGGGCAAAAGAAGAAACCTCTGGCAACTGTGGAATGTTTGGAGAGAGAAACCTTTGGAAGGCAGCATCTGATTCTTTATAGATTATCTTAACTGTTTTATTTCTAGATGTATGAATATCGCAAGACTGAAATGAGATGCCTTAAAAGGCAGATCCCGGCAAAGGGCTTTTGACCTCCCTCCTCTGACACTGGTTTCCCCCTGGGGCTGTTCTCAGCTTCACCCACAGCTGGCCTGAGGGTGATCCCCAAGGCCCTGTGGCCTCCATCTCGTCCTGGGGAGCCAGCCGGGAGAACTTACTCAGCTAGCTGAGACTAGTGTCTGCAGAGTGTCTCTAGCTCCCTTCCCTGCCCCTCTCAGTTCTCTCAATTTGGAGAGGTTTATGAATCGGACTCCCATCAGCAGAGCTTTTATGGAACATCTCGGTCCCGTTGAAAGGATGTCAGTAAACGCATTACGGGGGACATAGGCCGCAAATGGTGTACCCATGCTCCTTACAGGAAAACCGAGGCACCGGTAAAGGTCCCCTCACTAAGGTTCTGACTGCTGAAAAGGTCAACGGTTAAAAGAATTGGTAGAGAAGTACATTGCAGTTTGAAAACAGGGTGGTTTTAAATGTTTGACCTGTGATCATTGGCTGGAGGAACCAGGATGGGCCTGAGTCTTGGTCTCTGGGCGTTGCCTCACCAGATGCTTGAGCCTGGAGATGCTCGGTCCTTAGGTCTTCTCTTTCACCATTCACTTCGCTGTTCAAATACCCCTTAATTAGTTGAAACATTTGACTGATCAGAATACTGGTTGACCATAGTATTGATCAGTTTTGAAAGTGGAAGGAGGACAAGTTGTAGATACCTGCCAGTGTGCTTGGAGACATCTGGGAGTGGGGGGAGTGGTGCTTAAATGACAGATTTTTAGGGTCCCTGGACAAGCCTTTCACTGGGACTGGGTTAGGGCTTTGTGTTTTAAACAAGCATTTCAAGTGATTCTGATAGGTGGTCCAGGACCACACTTGGAAAAACCTTGTGCCACAGTGGGAGGGTAGGAGCACCGGGGTGGGAGGCGATAAGGGCGGTTTCCAGGGGTCAGTGAAAATAAGCTGAGAGGCACTTCTGGTTTACGTAGGAGCTTGGTAGTTCGTGATCAGACTTAATCAAAAGCTAATTTACTCCCAAGTCTTCAGGAGTACGTTTGTCACATGAAATCAGTTACACCTGGTAAATATTCAGGATCAGCAACTTGGACAGAAAGCCCTGTGAAAGAGTATAATTCCTCTTTACACAGCACCTATTTTTAACTCCTGCCTAAAACAAAATCCCTTACTGCTTCAGCTTCCTAGACCCTTGCTCTTACTCCTTCCAGTGCCTTCACAGTGTCCCAGTTAATGATCCATGGTCTCAGTGAAGTACCCCGATAATATGGGGGTGAATGTGGACGCGTGGATGTGGATGAGGTGGCTTCCCTTTCTCCATCTCAGATTATCGTCTCTGGAGTTTGAGCGCCTTTGGGAGTCAGGATAGGTTTAACGTGAGAATCTTTAGTGACCGTCCATCCAGTCGACATCCAAGGAAGGTTGACGCATCAGCCATTGAAGTTATTTGCTGAAATATCCAGCGCTTAAGTTAAATGAGTCCTCGAAGCCTGCACATCCCGGAGTGAGTGTAAGAAAGAAAAGGCATGTCCTTCAGGCCTCGGCTCTCAAGGCACCACATGGGAACATCTCAATTACACGAGCTCACATCTGTCTCTCCGACTTGACTGGGTCTGTGCCACCGTATGCTGTGGAATTACCGATTCCGAAATCCCTGGAAAGCATGGTTGAAGTGAGATTGACAAAGAGCTAGACCCTCAAGGTTAATGGCAGAGAGAGAACAAGAGGCATGGAGAACTTAACAGTGAAATACAAATGTCAGTGGTTGCAAACCACTCATCCATTTAATTTGCTGGAAGTTAATATGGTCTAGTAGACCCCAAATGAAAATGTTTCAGTATTGCTTTATTCCTTCATTAGTCTAATTCCCATTGACCTTGTGTCAAGGCTGAAACAATTTAGAAGCATACTAGCATGGGCTCAGTTTTAATGACTGTTGTCAGCGTGGTTTTAAAGAAAATAGGTTGGCAAAACACATGTAGGTTCTTAAATCTATTAATAGTGTGACATTGTGTTTCTTTGTTTTGTAAAACCATTAAAATAAGGCTCTGGGAGATGGCTTGAATTTCTGAAATGCCAGAATGTCTATGGTGAATATCACTGTTATTTATTATTTAGGAGTTTGCTACCCGGGTGTTTCTGGTGTGTATTTAGCAATGGCTGGGGCCTCATTGTACATAGGCTGGCTTACCAAAAAGCAAGAGGGAAAGATAGTGGCTTTTAAGAGAGCCTTTGTAATAAAAGTTGCATACCTTATGAAAGAGGTTAGAGGAAGAGTCAGGCTTTTGTTCCTGTGCCTGAAGGATAAGTGTAAAAATAGATTTGAATAAAAAGACAGGAGGACCACAGAATCGAAGGACACTTTTACACATCGGATATCTGGTAGGGGACTTGAGTGTAGAATGTAGGAAAAAACTCTTACACCTCAACAATACACTGACTGGTAACCCAGTTAAAAAATGAATAGAGGAATTGGGGAGAGGGGAGGAGAGGGTGAGATGTATGGAGAGAGTAACATGGAAACTTACATTACCATATGTAAAGTAGATAGCCAATGGGAATTTGCTGTATTTAAAAAAAAAAATGAATAGAGGAGTTGAACAGACACTTCTCCAGAGATATACAGATGGCCAGTAGGCACGTGAGAGGATGCTCAACATCATTAGTCGTTAGAAAACTGCAGGTTAAAACTACAGTGAGATACAGCTTCATATCCACTGACATCAAACAGAGTAGAAAATAACAAGTGTTGTTGAGGATCTGGGGGAGATGAAACCCTCCTGTGTCACTGGTAGGAATTTTAAATGGTGCAAACTCTTCAGAAAACAGTTTGGCAGTTCCCCAAAATGTTACAGACAGAGTTGCCATTTGACCCAGCAGTTCAGTTCTGAGGTATACAGCCAAGAGAATTGAAAACATGGCCCCACGAAAATCCGTCCGCAGATTTTACACCCATAGCTGCATTATCTTAAGCAAAAAGCAGACCCAGGCCAAGTGCCCATCCCCCGATGAATGGGCAACTAGAATGTGGCATATCCCATACGATGAACTATTATTTGGCAGTAAAAATGAACGTACTGACATATATTACAACATGGATGAACCCTGGAAACATTATACTGAGTGAAAGGAAAAGAAGTCTTCGTATGTGATTTCAGTTCTAAGAAATATGTCCCAAATAGGCCAGTCTCTGGAGACAGGAAGGAGGTGAATGGTTGCCAGAGGGTGGGGGACAGCGTGGGGAGTGACTGCTAAGGGCTGTAAGTTTATTATTTTTTTTTTGGTGGAGAAGGCGGGGAGCAGGGCGGGGGATGAACTATTTCCCCCCTCAGATTGTGGGGATGGTTGTACAACCCTATGAATACGCTAAAACACATAGAATCGGGCAGCGTTACGTGGGTGTGACTTTATGGTGTATGAATGATATCTCAACAAATCTCTTGTAAGACTTGGAGGTTTGGAGTGGAGAACGTTGTTTGTTACTGTTACTCTATTCATTTGATTCTTAGCAAAGTTATGTGGGTGGGCATTTGCTCACATGTAAACATTGTGCAAAGTACCGTTAGCTGGAATCTGAGCCTCGCCGGGACCCGCAGTCCGTTGGGTGGGTGTCCGGTGCTCCGGGGACCTTCCGCGCTGAGCGTGATGCAACTCTGCTCACGGAGCTGACAGTCCACTACAGTGCTTTCCTTAAATCCCTACTAGCTATCTTAGAAGAAGCAAGTTGGCGTTGTGCATGCTGCAAGTTAAGACGATCCTCACAGAGAATGAAAGAATGGTGTGCGTGTCGGGGTCTGGCGTTTGCAGCCTGGGGGAAAGGAGAGGTGGGGGTGGAATTCCAGGTCAGCCAGGGCAGGTGCACACACGGCCACGTGTCCGCGTGCAGGTGCTGCTTTCCGGCTCAAGCCTGGCCACTCTCGGCCAGTGGGGTGAAGTCCACCCTCCATTCTTGAGCATAGCCAGTGAAAGGGGCTGCTCCAGGACCTGCATGCAGGGCTGTTCCCCTGGGGCCAGTCTGATTGGAAGCGGGCAGAGGGAGTGCTCGCCGGCCTGATGGGCAGCTGCCTGCGGAGCCAAGCCAAATTTTTTACTCATGGTGATTGATTTTAGGGGGCTTTGGAGAGGCTGCCCCCCCGACACCACCATCCGTGGGCTTTCTTCTCCCCGCCTTGTCGCCTCCTGTGCTTTCCCTGGGCCTCTTGTGCTCCGGAGGCTCAGTGGCACCGTGCTGTTTCCCAGCGGCCTGTGCCCACTGGCAAACTCCTGCGCATCCTTCAAAACCCAGATGGTGCACATTCGTTTCCATTAAGCCTCTCCAGAGTCCTGTGACCTAGGTCAGGTTGCCAAGCCACTTTTTGCTTCCATTTTCCTCTTCTGAAAGATGAGATTAATAGATTATTAACCTACTCCGTAGGAAATTAGAAAGATGGAATGAAATTCACATACATAAAGCTTTTGGAATCCCTCGTGCCCCCCTAAGTAAATATTTGCTCCTGAGTGGTTACCATCCTCCTGATTACTAATCTCAGGCAGAGGGCGTGGCTGCCTCCTCTGCTTTCAGGGCATTAGCACGCATGCGTGTCTGTCACTCACAGTACATTCTAGGGGAAACTTGTAAATTCCCCAAAAAGTCTGCCATGTGGCCACAGCTGTACAGATAAGGTTGTTCCTGTGCTAAAGGGAGTGTATGTGTTGGGGGGTGATTCACAGTCACCTCTTTTAATAGTCACTCCACGGAGTCCGTCTGAGGAAGGAGATTAGGCTAACTGACTTAAGGGCCCCTGAGAGTATAAGCTCTTCCTTTCTTGTCCACAGCAGCATCTGTCTGTCTGTCCAGATGCCAGACGTCGTAGAGGGAGCCGATGGGGTGAGCTGAGGGCACTGTCGTGGGTTCAGAAATGGACCGGGTGACCCTGCTTTTTCTCTGCTCCGCCCAAGGGTCTCTACCAAGTCTGGGGAGGGTGGGGGGGCCCTTCGGCCTCAGCTCAGTAGGGGTCCTGCATTCAAGTTCTGGGAAGCCAGAATTCCTGCTATGGCCAGGTCTCTCAGAACGAAGGTTTATTTCAGGACACACCTCAGGGCATAAGGAGGAACTGTTCAAATATAATTGTACAACGGCTTTAGACAACGTGCTTCTTCCACCGTCCTTGAACCTCGTTACACTGAACAGTTTTCATCTGTGGGCGTGCGGACCTGATGCACACCACCTCCACCTGGTAATCTGGGGGTTACCTCCTCCCCTGTCCCTGCAGCAAGAAAATGTTTGAATCTGTGTCCTTTGTCACATTTCTGCTTTGTATAACCCGCTCCCAGGTACCTGGCCCTTGGGAGGCCACCTCCTGCCCTGGGGCCTGGCTGGCCTGTGGCCTCCTGCTGTTTGTGCACCTGAGCTCAGCTGCACCTTTGAAGTGCAGGGCAGGCCTTTCATCCCCCTTCATTTTTACTTAATGACAGCCTGGTCTTTTGATCGGCACCATTTTCTTTCTTTTTTTTTGCTTCATAATGAGTCGCTTGGAGGTGAGGAGAGAAGGTCCGCCCCTAAAGGCCACAACTTTTATGAGCACCATGGTTGTTTGACCTTCATATCTTGAGCAAACATGCCCGAGGGAGTCAGCCCTTCTCAGCCTCTCATTGATAAAATTCGCTCACCCGATAACTGACGTAAACTTGAAAGGAGAGGTGGGGGTGGAGAGGGAATAAGAAGCAGAGGAAAATGTCTGTACACTCCACCCCCCCCCCCACACACACACACATTTGAAGCTGTTTCATTCAGGGGAGCCCCCTGCCCCTTTCACACTGAGCAGCATGT
Source organism: Tragelaphus eurycerus (assembly GCA_935064755.1). NCBI lineage: Eukaryota > Metazoa > Chordata > Mammalia > Artiodactyla > Bovidae > Tragelaphus > Tragelaphus eurycerus. Next base: position 73,858,424 of record CAKXYN010000001.1, on the reverse strand, counting down.
GGGCCTTTCAGGTTTTGGGAGCACAGTCAGTTCTCCATGCTGGTAGAATATATTTGTTCTCATATTAACTTTTATGGTTCTTTAGATTATGATCTAACAGTCTCTTGGAACTTGGTGATACGAGAAGTTCTCCTTGGTTGGATATATTTTTATAAGGATCTTATAAGATTTTATAAGGAAATCTGAAAGGTTTCTAGTTAATATGAAAATCTAGGGGATGAATGTGCAATAGCTCCTGCAAAAAGCAACTCACAGATCCCCATATTCTTTGGTTTTGCTGCTGCTGCTAAGTCGCTTGAGTCGTGTCCGACTCTGTACGATCCCATAGATAGCAGCCAGCCAGGCTCTGCCGACCCTGGGATTCTCCAGGCAAGAACATTGGTTTTGCTATATTTTTCTTAATATGAAATATATGTTTTGATATTAAGTACTCTTCTCTATGTATTAAATTAGCTGTGTGCCTCACCAGTAAATCTCCACTAAGTGTGTTCTAATGCTGTCTCAAGCTGGTCAGTCCACTTTCAGACTTCAGTTTCAATAGCCTCTTAGTTTTTGGTTGGGGCATGCAAACATCTTTTAATAATAGCTTATGCAAACTGTAATTATTGAAATAAATTTATGTGTAAAAGGACTCCAAAATACACTGTGTACTATGAAAAAAAAAACCACAACATAATTGTGTATTAGCTTGACATCAATTTAATGAATGATGGCATGTTATAATAAGATTGTTCTATTTTAACATAGAACTTACATTTCATATGAGTTTGTTTTAAACCCCTGTTCCAAATTTTTCTTTTATAAATATGGATCATTATTTGAGGTGTTTGATGTTTGTTCTTCATAAACAGGTGATACCCACAAATAACTACTGAATGAATGTTGATTGTGGATAATTGGACTCCCTTAGCATAGTCCCTGGAGAAGGCAATGGCACTCCACTCCAGTACTCTCTCGCCGGGAAAATCCCATGGATGGAGGAGTCTGATAGGCTACAGTCCATGGGGTCGCTGAGAGTCGGACATGACTGAAGCAGCTTAGCAGCAGCAGCAGCATAGTCCCTGCCACTAAAATGATGGACATCAATATTATTTTACTTCAAGAAAATTTGGCATACTGGTTTTTTTCCTCCAACAATTAAAAATCACCTTACAGGAATATTAAAAGTGCCCACTGACATAAGAGAAATGTGGATATAGAAGATGAATTAGACTTTGTCAGACCAACCTGCAGAACTTAACATACGGAGTTATACTGTCTTTTTTTTTTTTTTTCACTCATATATCCATAAGCCAGAAAACAGTGTAGCTCTCTGGCTTTTTCACTTTTAGTTTCTCAACATATAAAGAAATCCAGATCAGCATGAGTGTTGGGGGAATGACTTAGGAACACAATGAGGGCAGCATGTTTTGAAAGGACCAGGCGAAGGAAGGCACTAGTTGAAACACCGTCCAGCTCTCTGCTCTTCCCGTGAAATGTCCCTTGAACGGGCCTCCTCTTACCCATTGTGTGTGTGACCGTTGGAGCTCTCCACCCCTGTGTGCACGACTGCTGTGTCCCCTGGCTCAGCTGTGCCCATCTCGGCATCATCAGACGCCCCTCATCTGTGTCACCTCTTCCAGTGGCCCCCGCCCCCCAGTTGTCTGCCATGAGATCTGAACTCTGCCCGTGCCCAGAGTCCTGTACTATCTGACCCCTTGATCTCCGTAGCCTTACCTCTTAACCAACAGATGAAACAAGCCCTTTCTTCCAGTTAGATGGACCTCTCACACACAGGATGCAATTCCTGCTCTCTGCCTTTAGTCCCACAGCCGTCCCCAGCTGGAATGCCCATTTCCATAGTTTCCAAGTGTCGACATTCTACCTGTTTTTTGAATTCCACTCCTGAGTATATTAGAACTAGAATTGATGTCTTTCTCATATGAAGTGTCCGTAGCTTCTCAGTTTTTCTTTTTTACCTGTAATGAGTGTATTTTTATCTTCAAATTACTATTTGAAAACTTCCTCCATCTTACTTCCTAATATAGTGATTGTTGACAGAAACTTTGTAGCAAAAGTCCTCTGTGGTCCTCAGCAATTTGGAGGGTGGTAACAGTTTTATTGAGATACATTTCGTATACCATACGATTGATTCATGTCAAGAGCATCTCTCTTATTTCTGCTTTTAGTTCTTCCTTACCTGTTATTTATCTCCGTGGCTTATCGCTCCTTTGAGAACTGCTGTTCCTTGAGGCAAAGACCAGATCTCAAACATCTATGTTTCCCTTAGTGGGGCATAGTTCTTGCTCCGAACATAGCAGGCATGAAAGTTCTTTCGAAAGAACCACGTTTCTTCTTTTCTTCTGCCAGTTCTCAATCCCATACCTTCTTTAGGAGGGGCTGGATTCTAAACCACTTTGCAATTAGAAGCTCCAATACTTGGGCCACCTGATGGGAAGAGCCAGCTCACTGGAAAGAGATGCTTGAAAGGTTGAGGGCAAGAGAACGGGGCAGCAGAGGATGAGATGTTGTGTTGGAGAGTCCCTTGGACTGCAAGGAGGTCCAACCAGTCCATCCTAAAGGAAATCAGTCCTGGGTGTTCATTGGAAGGACTGATGTTGAAGCTGAAACTCCAATACTTTGGCCACCTGATGCAAAGAACTGACTCATTGGAAAAGACCCTCATGCTGGGATAAGATTGAAGGCGGGAGGAAAAGGGGATGATAGAGGATGAGATGGATGGATGACATCACCAACTCAGTGGACATGACTTTGGGTAAACTCCGGGAGCTGGTGATGGACAGGGAGGCCTGGCGTGCTGCAGCCCATGGGGTCGCAGGGTCGGGCACGACTGAGCGACTGACCTGAAGGAGATTGAGAATGACAGGGTGTGTGCGTGTTGTGGTGCTTCAGTCGTTTCCGACTCTTTGTGACCCGGTGGACTGTAACCCGCCAGACTCCCCTGTCCATGGGGTTCTCCAGGCAAGAATACTGGAGTGGATTGCCATTTCCTTCTCCAGGGGATCTTCCCAAGGCAGGGATCAAACCCACATCGCCTGTGTGTCTCCTGCATTGGCAGGCAGGTTCTTGACCACTGAGCCACCTGGGAGACAGGATGCTCACGCCCACGTGACTATGAAAGGTTACTTTTTTTAGGATAGAGAAATTCTGTGAGCGTCCCCCTAACCAAGCGGTGGAGCTTACTGTCACCCAGGGTGGGACACTGAGGCATCAGGTGCCTCCCGTGTGAGGCCACATGCTGTGCACACCTCCTCTCTTCTCCCTGCGGAAAACGTTCACCTTGACTCGAATCTCGGGGAAATCATCAGACCACCAGAAACTGTAGGGCAGTTCATTGGTCTGGATCCCCCGAAGCAGGAAATGGCAACCTGCTCGTATTGTTGCCTGGGAAATGCCATGGACAGAGAGCCTGGAGGGAGACAGTCCCGGGATCGCAAGGATGGACAGGACTGAGCCCTCACACACACATTTAAAGATATCATTCACGCAGAAGAGGAAGAAAGACTCGGCAGCTCTGTCACCCAGCGTCTTGATTCTTGATTGGATCCTAGATTCTGTCTACTTTATATCTCCCCCCCCTTTTCTGAGACAGTCCAGTTGGGGAAATGTGAATCTGGACTGGATATTAGATAATGATGTTATGTCAGCTTTAGCTTTCTTGGGTGTGATGATGGTTCTCTGTCTATGAAGGAGACTCTTCTCACTTTGAGAAGACAGTTGAAGTGCTTGCAGTATGATGTCTGCAAGTTACCTTACAAATCATAGCTGCTGCTGCTGCTGCTAAGTCGCTTCAGTTGTGTCCGACTCTGTGCGACTCCATAGACGGCAGCTCACCAGGCTCCCCCGTCCCTGGGATTCTCCAGGCAAGAACACTGGAGTGGGCTGCCATTTCCTTCTCCAAATCATAGCAATTATAGTTAAAAAAAAAAAAAAGCTGGGTATGTGTAGACAGACAGACAAAATGAATCAAGGTAAAGGCAATGGGATATTCACTGTTCATTAAAGTTTCCAGTAGCTTTAAAATTATTTTGACCCAAAGAGTTGGAGAAAATAGAATTATGTCCTTGGGCACTTGGATCCTTGGGTGATAACGCTGACAAAGATCTTCCTTTAAAGTGCTTATTTTACCAGTCTTCACGGGGATTGGGTGCTTAGATCACGTGGATACCCGAGTTCCCGTGCTGCGCTCTCTGTCGGCATCCTGGAGTCTTTGAACTCTGTGTCCTGTTTTAATCCTTGGAAAATTCACTCTGGCTTCTGAACCCAGCCCGTGGAGCAACAATAAGGAATCTGGTGGATTGCCGCCTCTGTGGGCGGCAGAAGGGCTTTCTGAGATGCTGGACTTGGGGTGTCTGCTACACCCCAGCGACTTGCAGGCTTCCGCGGTGGCGGGGGTTCGGAGCTGGCCTGAAATCCCGTGTTGGGGTAGGCGGGCCCAGCCTGGCCTTCAGGAGTGCGTACGGCAGTCCGCGTGTGAATTCTGCATTGGTTCCTGGGAGCCTCGTCTTCTTCCTTCAGGTCTGGATTAGAATATATATATTTCTGGGAATGAGAGTGTACCTGTTTGCCTCAAAATATCTGTAGTTTGGAAGCTTCCACCGGGCTGTCTTACAAGAGATGCTTCTGGGGTGGCAGGCCAACGTTGGGGTTGGGCTTGGAAAGTGGGGGTGGCTGCACTGGTCACTAGGAATTCTGAGCGCATTCTGGGGGAGTGGGGAAGGTGTCTGGAACCAGCGAAGGCATGGAGAGTGTGCCTGAGGGGAGGGGCGCTGGAGCCCCGGGCACTGTGCCAACTTTCCCATGTGATCCTTGAGGCAGGCTGGGGCTGCTGTGTGGGTTCATGTCCTTTTAACACATGTGGCGGCAGTCCAGGCAGTCAGGTAGCTGCCCTGAGATGGCCCGCCGCCTCCCGGTGGTCAGGTGGGGCACCTCCCTGACCCATTTTCTGGGGCGCTGATCTACCATTTAGTTGGCTGGACATGGCTCACCCGCTGACCTCTGGCCAGCAATGGGGGTGACGCTGGAGAAGTCCCCTTTCATCCTCTCTGTGGGAGTCGAAGCAAAAGATGAAACTGAACATCAGGTGGCTGTTCTGGGCTGGAAACTTCCTGCAAATTTCCACTGATGCTCACTATGATCTCTCAGGGTAGCTGAGAACAGAGGTGCGAGAGAGGTGGAGAGACTTGGCCAAGATCACACCTGTTTTACTTATTTGTTTTTTAAGTGTTTATTTATTTCTTTGGGCACACCAGGTCCTTGGCTTCAGCGTGCCGGAGCCTCGATCTTTGCTGTCACGCGGGGTCTTCAGTTGCAGCATGTGAACTCTTATTGTCTCACGTGGGATCCAGTTCCCCGACCAGGGATCGAACCCCAGCCCCCTTCATTTGGAGCGTGGAGTCTTAGCCACTGGACCACCGGGGAAGTCCCAAGATCTCACCTTTTGAAAGGTTGCACTCCATTTATACTTATTTTAAAACAGGCCATCAATTCTCATGCAAATTAAGTGGGAGAGGAACCTTCAAGTTTTCTGATTTGGAAGAGTATTGATCTCTGGAGATAAAATTTTAAATTTTTTTGATTGATTTATTTATTTGGAGTATAATTGCTTTACAGTGTTGCCACATGGTTATTTTAAATGATGTAGAACCTGCTAGTAAATGAACAGCAACATAGGAATGCAAATATAGCAATTTTTAAAAATTTAAAATATTTTCAGGGCTTCCCTGGTGGCTCAGACAGTAAAAGAATGCGTGCAATGCAGGAGATCCTGGGTCAGGATGGTCTCTTGGAGAAGGGAATGGCTACCCGCTCCAGTATTCTTGCCTGGCGAATTCCTTGGACAGAGGAGCCTGTTGGGCTACAGTCCATGGGTCACAAAGAGTTGGATGTGACTGAGCTACTAACACTGTTTTCAATTAGTGCTTTTTTATTTGTGGGGCGGGTGTTGTTGCGATGGGTCTCTGTTGCTAGACACGGGCTTTCCGTAGTTGCAGCAATTGGGGGTGAGACTCTGCTGTGGTGCTCGGGCTTCTCGTGGTTTCTCCTATTGCCGAGCACAGGCTCTGGGACACGTGGGCTCAGAAGTTGAGGTGCATGGGCTTAGTTGCCCTGCCGCATGTGGGATCTTCCTGGACCAGGGGTTGAACCCATGTCCCCTGGATTGGCAGGCAGATTCTCATCCACTGTACCACCAGGGAAATCCCAGTTAGTGCTTTTTGATATCAGGTTGTTATTTCTCTTTACCTTATTAAAGCATCTGAGTGTGTATATAGAATGGATATTTGGGAATTACAGAATTCTTGTCCTTTTTGTGTGATTTTCTTGGATTTTCTTTTTACCCCTTCTCCTCTTGCCTCTGAAGAATGACAGACGTTTGAAACCATTGGAAGCTGTCTACACCATCTACCCCTGGCGCGCCAACAGTTGGAGTGAGCCCCCCACCCCACCCCTGGCTGCATCTCTGGGACCCTCCCCTATACTTGTGCTTTTCAGAGAGAGCCTTGGTCTCCCCCTTGCGAATATTCTTGCAGAGACACAGCTCAGGCTGTGTCTGCACTTTTCCTGGTCACCAGCCAGGAAGTCCACTTGCTTTCTGCGCAGCCACCTGTCCCCTCCCCTCTCGGGCAGGTTCTAATCTGGAAGTGGCCTCAAGGAGTTACACTGCTTGCACCTGACCAGCCCCACTAGGTTAGGTCAGTTGGGATAGACCAGGTGGTGGAAGCGGTTCTGTCCCAGAGGTGTTCTGTCCTTGCATCAGAGCCAGGTCTCAGCCCTGCCCTCACCTTCCCTACTTCCTCCTTGTCTTCCCTCCTCCTGCCCTCCTTACCTCACTTAGCTGGGGCTCCTGGGTCAGGGTACCCCAGACAGGGGGCTTACACAGAAGACAGCTGCTTTCTCAGTTTTGGAGGCTGGCCTTTGAGATCCGAATGTCGGCAGGGTCGGTTGCACGCGAGGCCTCTTCTCTTGGCTTGTAGATGTCTATCTTCACGTTCACGAGGTCTTCCCTCTGTGTATGTCTGTGTCTTCATCTCCTCTCATAAGGACCTCAATCGTGTTGTCTGGGTGCCCACCTGTATAACCCTGTCTCCACGTAAGTCAGATACTGAGTACTGGGGTGTTAGGACTGCGACATACGAATCTTGGAGGCACAGTTCAGCCCATCAGGCCCCCCTTCCTGCCCTCACCGTCCCCTTCCACTCTCTTTCCTGCTTCCTGGCTTCAGTTGTCTTCCCCCCACTTCCTTTCCTTGACCTGTAAAGCATCCTACACAGCTAGAAAGATCATGAAAGCTGAGAAATCTAAATGCCCAGTTTCTCCTTTCAGCCCTTCTATTAATTTGCTTTGTGACTTGAATTATTTACTCATTCTTTCTGCCCCCCGCTCCCCACACTGTGTGGCGTGTGGCACTGCATAGCATGCAGGATCTTAGTTCCCCAACCTTGCATCGAACCCGTGCCTCCTGCAGTGGACGTGCAGGGTCTTAACCTCTAGGCCTCCAGGGAAGTCCATGTCCACCCATTCTTGAAACATTGATTTCCTTGGCTGCAGAATATGAGCTCTGCTTCCTTCTTTTCTTCCCTTACAGGACTGTAGTCAGGAGAACCCAGAATAAAAGCTCAGATTTTCAAATGATTTTAAAATAGGATATGTACCGAAGTGGTTTGCCATTCCCTTAAGATATAAGAAGGTCCTGACAAAGTATCTTGCAGACATGTCTGCAGGATCATTTGGAGTGCTTGGAATTCTAATGGAGACTCTGTGTGTTTCCACTCTGCAAGTTTTACAGTGGTACTGTTACCCTTAATTACAGTGGTGCTGTTACCCTTAATTACATTATCAGCAGTCATCGTGCAGGTCGTGGGTTTAGTCGTCCCCACCCCTCCAGGAGTCTCACTGAGCTCAAACCGAACTCAGTTCGAGGTCTGGCCGAGACCTCTGCCCACGCCCACCTCCTGACTGACTGGACAGGAGTGACCTTTAGCCGAGCTGTGGCCTCCAGACGTGTGATGGGGCTGCAGGGTCAGAGCCGCGCGTCTTGAGTGACTGTGGGAAAGGCACTCTGGGGGACACCCCCGGTGAGGGGGGCCGGGGGTGCGTGAGCTCCGTCCCTGGGTTGTAGAGCCGCAGGCAGTCTGCACTGCGTGCGGGCAGACACTACGTCACATCTTTTATCTCCGCTGGCTCACCCGGGTCCCATCGTGTTGCCCAACAGCCCTCCGTTGCAGAGAACAGTCAAGAATAGCCACAAGTTGAACCGTTGGAGAGCGGGTGGCTTCGATGTCTCCTCCCCCGCTGCTGGTCCATGAGACAAAGAAGTATTCTTTGAGAGAAAAGGCAGACGCCCCGCCTGCCGGGCCGAGGGGTGGGAGATGGGTTGTGACATGTGGAGCGCGCTTGTTTTATCAGGTGCCCCCCTGCCAGCAGGGTGACGTCAGCTGGTCGCCGTGGGCTGTGGTCAGACGGGAGACGGAGCCGGCTGCCGAGCTTGGGGGACTGGGCCGTGGTTTTTATACTTCTTTGATTTAGGTTCTGACACGATAAAAGAGATGAGGAGGAGAGGAGAACATAAAATCTTGGACACAGCCAAGATGTAAATTGTGGCAGAAAACTCTCTGTTGGGCAAGGCAGAGTGGTTCATGAAAAATTCTCAGAAGTTATAGCACGTGTTAGTTGCTCAGTCATGTCTGACTCTTTGCCACCCCAAGGACTGTATGTAGCCAGCCAGGCTCCTCTGTCCATGGAATTGTCCAGGCCGGGACACTGGAGCAGGAGAAGTTATAGAAGGAGACTCTTTAAACACAGACACTGTCATTTCAGCCTTGCGCTGTCTGACTGGTCTCCACAAAGCCACAGTTAGCGCCATGATTTTGATTAATCTCCCCTGAGTTACGCCACAGTCTTAAGTGTGGCCACAGAGCTGGTGGGGAAGAGCCGTGATGGGGAGCTGACCCGGTTTTGTGCCTGCCCCCGCGTTGTCCTGGGGTCCATTTACCTCTCTGAACCAGCCCAGTTGCCTCCTCCGTGCGGAAGGTCTGAGTCAGACTCAAGGCTGCGATTTTGTGGACCAAACCGCCTTTCTCCCAGGCCTCTGTTGACTAACAACAGCTTTCTTGTAGTGCGGAAATAAGGAAATGAGGCTGGCCCACCGAGCCTGAGAAGGGTTCTTGGTTGCTAACTAAACCCCATTCAGCTGAGAGGTGAACTGTCAGGATCTCAGTTGAGCTTTTCCTCCCCGCTCATGTCCAGTGTGTTCTGTAACAGTTGAGCGTCATGCACCACCTTTGGAAGATACACGTTATGGAGCATAGAGATGAGAGCCAGAGAGAGGCCCTCAGGATGAGCTCGTGGAGGCTCAGGGGGCCTCCCAGAGGGTGCCGTGGTAAAGAGCCCGCCGGCCAACGCAGGAGGACCTGGGTTTGATTTCTGAGTTGGGAAGATCCCCTGGAGGAGGAAATGGCAACCCACTCCAGTATTATTCTTGCCTGGAGAATCCCCTGGACAGAGGGGCTTGGCAGGCTACAGTCCATGGGGTCGCAAGGAATCGGACACGACTGAGCAGCTAAGCACACCGTGTTCATTCACGAGACAGCCACTGTTGTGAACGGCCCCCAGTTAGGCTCTGCACTGGGTCTGGTCTAAGATGGGCCATTGTCTCCTGTCCCCCAAAGAAAGAAACAGTCGCCTTATCAAAAGATGCCAGCTGATGATGGACAAGATAAGATCAGATCAGATCAGTCGCTCAGTCGTGTCCGACTCTTTGCGACCCCGTAAACTGCAGCACGCCAGGCCTCCCTATGGACAAGGGTCAGTTTTATTATAGTGTAGGAAGTCGGGAGTCTTAGAAGCCTTTAGCCGTGGCAGGAACATGACTCAAAGCTGTGGATTTCTGGGGCTCATCTCTCTCCCTTGATCTCTCTTCCCTTCGTCCCCATTCTGACTTGGAAAGCAGGATTTTCTTCTAATATCTCACCAGAATCATTATATAGCACGTCATAAAGCTAAGTGGTTTTCTTTTTTCTTTCTCTCTGTGAAGCTTTTTTTTTTTTTTAAATTTGAAATTAGTATATGCTGACTCTTGTGAAATCTTGGGCCAAAATCCTTGCTCATCTTCAAAATTTGGAGAAATAATTAAGGAATACTTTTGATCCATTTACTGAAACCACTGTCATGACTGGAAACAAGAACTAATTTTTTTATCCATTAGGCGTTGTTCTTCGGTAACAGATACCTGGATAAAATTATCTTCTATTTAACACGCCAGATAACAGTTTTTGAGTTGAGCTCCTTTAGTTTTAATTGTAACCTCTTTTGAAAAAAAAAAAAGTTAAATTGACAGTTGTAGCTAAGCCAACTCAGAAACTTAAAATCCCGGGTTCCTCAGACAGCTCAAATGCCCTTCTCTTCTTTGTTCTTGACAAAGAAAGATCATTTCTCCTTTTTCAAATTACCAAACCATTGTGAGATTTGGCATACCCATTAGTGCAAAAGAAAAAAGCCTTTTATACCCCAAGATAAGTTCCTTTTGGTGTGTATTCTTTTCCTTCCCTGCTTGTGGTCAGAGTCTGTATAAAAATTTCATCATCTGTTTTTCTGACGGCACTTTGCGCAGCCTTCGGCATGTAATAGACACTCAAACACGGTCTGATTAAAAGCGGAGCTGGAGCTTAATAGGATTCTGATGAACCCAAGTGCCTGCATAACCTCAAGCTCTTCTGCTTTGTTTTTGCTTTTAACACTTGATAAATATTTAGAAAGTTATCTGACCGTGACATAGTAGAGAGATAGCTATAATAACAAGAGGTTTATTTTTATTTCAGGGACAATTAATGGATGCTTGTTCTTATTTAACAGTTAATTGTGGAGACAAGGATCTCGTAACAGTGGGATCTTCTTTCACCTACTTATAAATACAGCTTTAGGGGAATATAATTCACATTATCGTACCATTCGCCCATTTAAAGCACACGAGTCAGTGGATTTTAGTGTATTCACAGGGCTCTGCGGCCTTCACCACTTTTAGGAACATTGTCTTATCGTTCCCAAGAGAAACCCTGCCCTCCCTAGCAGTCGTGTCCCAGCCCTGACTTCTCCCAACCACCAGTTGACTGTCTTTTATTTATTTTAAAACAAATCTACTTTCTGTCTCCACACACTCGCCTGTTCTGGATGTTCCGCAAAATGGAACCAGACGACATGCGGCCTTTTGGGTTGGCTTCTTTCACTCGGGGTCCTGTTCTCTAGATTCTGCCGTGTTGTAGCGTGAATCAGCGCTTCCTTCCTTCTCACAGCTGAATAACGACATTCCATCCTGCGGATGGACCGCGTTTGCAGTATCTGCTCAGCGCTGGGTCTGTGGGCTGGGGGCTGTGAAGAGTGAAGCTGCTGCGAACGCTCCTGGGTGAGCTGTGTGTGATTGCGTGTTTTCATTTCTCTTGTATCTCTCTACCTTGGAGGGTGGTTGCTGGATCTGTGGTTAACCGTGTGAGGAGCTGCCCCACGTGGTTTTCCCCAGCACCTGCACCATTTCACATTCACATCAGGAAGACACAAAGGTTCTAAGCCGTCCGCCCGCATCCGCACCGGCACTTGTCCTCTGTCTTTTTAGCCTAGCCCTCCTGGTGGCTGTGAGCTGGCGTCTCACTGTGGTTGTGTTTTGCATCTCCCTGACGGCTGGTTGGACTTCCCAGGTGGCGCTAGTGGTAAAGAACCCGCCTGCCAATGCAAGCAGACCTGAGAGACGCAGGTTTGACCCCTTGTTTGGGAAGGTCCCCTGGAGGAGGGCATGGCAACCCACTCCAGTATTCTTGCCTGGAGAATCCCAAGGAATGAGGAGCCTCGTGGGTGCTGTCCATGGGGTCGCCCAGAGTCAGACACTATGGGAGCGACTATCACGCGTGACTGGTTATGTTGAACATATTTCCTTGTTCTTGCTTACTGGTCATTTGTAGACCTCCTTTGGAGAAAGTTCTATTCAGATCCATTTCTGTATTTAATTTGGGTTATCTTTCTGTTACTGAATTTTAAGAGAGTTCTTCATATAAATATATACTCAAATTGATCTTTAAAACACCCTTATTCTACTATTTTTAATCTTTAACATATCCCCAAACTCTACCTGGCCATCCTGGCCTCATACACACATTGTCAGGATATCGTGACCCTCTGCTGTGTGGAACACGTTGTGGTCTGTGCTCCAAGGATAGGAAATGAATACCGTGTTCCTCACTTCAAGGGGCACAAAATCAAGTGGGAAGGGCCATAGTGATACATTTCGGTGTGTCAGGAAAAGAGGTGACTTTCAGATCGAGGACTCAAGGAAGGCAGCCTGAAGGAAGTGGCATTTTTAGTTGGCTTTATGTATCGGATTCAATACCAGAAGATTAGGGGGAGAACCCGAGTAAAGATCATCAGTTCTCTGTGTTGTGTGGTGACTGGTTAACTTTTAGGGCTGAAATTTTTCAAAGCCTAAAAAGAGGAATACTTGGGAACACACATGGGAAGCACGGTTGGGACCAGATGCTGATTGTACACTGGAGCAGTCTGGATCCATGTGGATCCTGTTTTGTCAGTGCCTGGAGAGCCCCTGGCTCTTGGGGTGAGGGTAGGGCTGCGTGGAAGGCTGAGTCTGCAGAGGGTGCAGGGGCCTTGGGGGCGGGGTCACGGAAGGCACCACTGCTGCGTCTCCCTCTTAGAGACTGATGCGTGCTTTAGAAAGTCAAGAAGGGACTCCTGGGAGAATTGTTTAATCTCATGGTGTCCAAACGTATTTGACCATAACCTCACTTTTTTAAACCATGTAAGATTGGAGGTCCATACTTTGGGTTTTGACATCTTAGTTCAGTATTTCACAGCTAATTGGTAAAGGACCCGCCTGCCCATGCGTGAGATGTAAGAAGAGGGAGTTGGATTCCTGAGTCCAGACAATCCCCTGGAGGAGGAAACGGCCCCCTACCCTCTCCAGTATTCTTGCCTGGAGAATCCCATGGACACAGGAGCCTGGCAGACTTCGGTCCATGGGGTCACAAAGAGTTGGACACAACTGAAGCGACTTCACACACAGCACAAGGTCTCAGTAAATGTTGGCTGGTTGGTTACCTAATAGATTAGAGGATTGTGGACCAATTGGGTGTGAAGGAATGTGAGATGTTAGCTGGTCCATCCTCTGGGTGGATGGAGGCCCAGAGGCGGGGAATGTTAGTCTGATTGGCAGCGGCCATGGCTCTTGCTACTGTTAACCCGTCCACGTGTGACCTTGAGTGGGTCACACCTGTCACTCAGAGGAGTCCAGTGCTGACGGCAGGCACGTCCCCATCGTCTCTGGAGGACCCCCACGGGGAGCAGGACCACCCGTGCTTCCTTCGTGGGTCCTCTACCCCCGAGGCCCCCATGTCCAGTGTTGTCAAAAGATCCATTGCTGTGGACTGGGGCACACACCAGTGCCTCCGTTTGATGAACTTAAATGCAGACAAGCCCAAGAACTCTTATAAGGGTGGGAGTTGGGGAGTGAAGCGGGAATGCAGTTCTCACCCCGAGGGTTGTGCTTTTCGCATCACGGCGAACGCTTGTGTAATGCGTGACTCCTCCTTTTTTGGGAGCGACTCTTCCTTTGTTGCTTTGGTGGTAGTTTTCCATGGCAACTACTGTTGCCACACATCTGGCATCTTAATGAAATGGCTCCCAAAGCCCAGGGGTCCACATGGAGCCCTCCTCAGCCTGCGTATCCTGCCAAGGACGTGGAGAAACACTGGGCGGAGTGCGCCCTGGCGCTCGGCCTTGTGGACGAGGCTTCGTCTGCAGTTGCTGAGTTCCTGGGGGTCTTACTGGGGCTCCTCCAGAAGTGAGCTGCGCTGCTGATGCTCTGTGGAGGAGGGGCCGACTTGGGGTGTTTTCTGGTTTATCTGGTACAGATATCAGCAGTGCTGTTTGGTTAAACCAGAAATGACTTAACAGGAAGTTGAGGGTCAACCAAAATCCTGCTGAATTTCTGAGGGTAACCAGCCAGCCCAGGGCTCGTTTTTTTTTTTAGGTATTTTATTTAAGATGGAAAGTTCCAGTTTGCTTCGGGACCAGAACCCTTAAAAGAAATCCTGACAGGAGGTGGCTTATGGGTGACCGTATGTTTGGTAGTTTATATCCTGCTGACTAAATTGGCAAAACTTTTATTTTCCTGGTCAACACGAAGAAGGTGTCTTGTGTTTTCTTAATTCCCCTCACTCCTTTCCCTAACAGGATCTATGCTTGTCATGTGTGTGTGGAGCGAGTGGCTGTTAGAACTGTCCACGCATCTGTGATGACACGAACATTAGTGTGGCAACAAAGGTTGCCTTTCTTAGGTTCCACGGGCCTTTATCCCAATATGACTCTCGCACGGTGACCCAAGTGGAAACAGAGATGGTCAGCCTTAGAGGCCAAATATCAGAAGCACAACAGAGGGGTTATTATTTGTGAGAATTTTAGGTAAACCCTCCCCCTCCCCCTTCCATGACTTAGAAAACTTGAAGTTTGGCTCTTAAAAGTAACTATTACTCTCACTTACAAATGTTAGAAGGTACATAACCATTCTTATAATGAAAGGTTATGATTATTTTACTTCATAAGGAGGCCCAAAGTTAGCTATTTGCTCAAAGCCTTTCTGAAACAGGAATGAAAAACACCCAAGATGTCGAATCAGATCAAAATGTGAACTCTGATGCAAGTGTCTGGCTTTGGAACTCTTTTGAGAACTGCACCCGTGTGTTAGCTTGTGACACGTTACACACAGGAACTTAGTGCTGATCATAATCATCGTGTTTATAACATGCAGGTTTTTAGTGTACTCTAAGAAGAAGTTTATTTCCCATTAAACCATGTGTTTTTGTTTATTTTAACATTGGGGGCAAATACGTGAACTATGAGCCCATAAAATTTCCTTATTCTTAAAAAAAGAAATAACATGCCAAAAACATAATAAAAATGTAACAAGCAAGAGAAGTGAGGTGAGTGTTTTAATGAAGCCATGGTTAGGTCATACTCTTAAAGATACGCAGTTGAATACCTATGAGTCAAAAGACCTTTCATGTTTTCAGTTAACTCCTGAGATGGTTCATGGTCAGCACTCCCTAGTTACTTTAGTGCAAGTTTTTATTTTAAACTAGACTCTAAAAAGTTGCTGAAGGGGAAAGGATGGTTATGTGACGTGATGATGCAGGTGTTAGCTCTGCGGGGGGCGGGGGGGGATGTTTTTGTGGTCTGTACGTGTATCAGGTCATCACAGGGTTCACCGTGAACCTGTGCAACGTTATATGTCAATTATATCTCAGCAAAGCTGGGGGAGAAGAGAGCGATTGTGCTGGGAAACCATGTTTATGTAGAGAGTCTCATGCTTGGCAGCTCACCACGGGCCTGGGCCCGTTCTGAGCACGGCAGGGCGGCCCATCACGTTGCCAGCAACTTTCCCCTAGGAGTCGTGGGGGCGGGTGGGAGCATCTCTCCTGCCCAGTGACAGTGGTGACACGTCTCTGTCTCTGCGCAGGTGAAGCTGCTCTCCGAGGGGAGCCCCGGC
Organism: Tragelaphus eurycerus; assembly: GCA_935064755.1. Lineage (NCBI taxonomy): Eukaryota > Metazoa > Chordata > Mammalia > Artiodactyla > Bovidae > Tragelaphus > Tragelaphus eurycerus. The sequence goes on along the minus strand of CAKXYN010000001.1, from coordinate 73,842,883 downwards.
TGCAGACCCTCCCGGTGGCCTCAGCCCTCACCGCTCACCGCACGGGGCCCCCGCCCATCAGTCCCAGCAAGAGGAAGTTCAGCGTGGACCCCGGCGACGACGACCTGGACTGTGACAGTGATCATGCTTCCAAGATGAGTCGCATCTTCGCCCCCCACCTGTAAGTGCCCCCCTTCTCCACGGCCGGCCCGGCTCACGTGGGCTGTGGGGAGCTTCTCCGGCCACTCTGTGCTGACTCTGAAGGGAGAAGGTGCTTGCTAGTACCCCCCCTCTCCCCGCCTGGAGGGGCCATTTAACCGGTTTTAATAACTTAGGGGAGGTGACCTCCATCCTACGTGTCCGCCGTTCGCGTGCATTCCCCACCAGTGGTAACTTGCTTCAAGCAGCTTTGGGAGATGATTGGGGAGACTTGCCTCCCTTGCCTGGTCCCTGCCGGGTGCTTCTTGGGGGGGGGGGACCAGTCCCTGCTGAGTGTCCTTAGGGGCCAGGGCAGTGACCAGAGAGGCCAGCGCCTGGACCCCGACTGGGAAACGGGTGGCTGCCTGAGATGTAGGCACGCAGGCTCACCAGTGTGTTCGTGGCACACAGCCGAGACCTTCCCACGGCAGAGGGTGGTTTTCGTGTTTGGGTCTGAGCATGCCGGCTCCCGCCCTCCGAGAAGCGGTCCCCAGGTGGCCGGTGGTCCTGGGGCTGGTTTGGGGGGTGCTGCTCCTGTCTGCGCCTGCGCCCTGCAGGCTACATGCGAGTTGCCTCAGTGTCCTCTTCTGTTGAGTTGAGAGCTGGACTCTGTGTGACGTCACCACATTTGTGCTGGGAAACCCGCGTGCTTCCGTGTGCCCTATTTTTGCTCCCCCCATCCCCTCATTGTGTTTCTCACACGCACACCCCTGTAGAGGGAGTGGTTACGGCTTTGTATGTTTGCTGGACTCAGAGACCCCACCCCCGCCGCCGCGGGGAGGCTGCTCTGGCCGTCATGCACAGGTGGGTATAGTCAGAGTCTGGGGTCTCAGTGTAGGGCGGAGGTGAATGGCCCTGTTCCTTTCCTCTCTACACTCGTGAGTTAGTGTGCAGCGATCATTCAGGATGCTCGGCTTCCCCAGTTCTTCCGAGGATGCTGCTGTTTGCTGGCAGGAGCGTGGAGCTCAGAGTCTGGAGGGACTTCGCGTGGTCTGAGGGCGCCGAGCACGCCAGCAGCCCTCAGCATCTCCGGCATTCCAGTGCGCTGGGTTGTGTGTGCAGTCATAAGACAGCCTGACAGTGGTATTTATCCTCGGTAAATCACTGTAGTGTTAGTCAGAGGCTGAGCCTGCAGTCTGGAGCCCTGGAATTTGCTGCGATCAGGAATCCAGCAGTAAGGCTCTGCGCAACAATGACCTCTTGCAAACAGGGGAGGCTCATAACTTAGATGCTGGGAGCTCAGCTGTTTGCAGTTCATTCTTTTGTCACTAGGAATTCTCTCTTTCCCCAAACCCAAATAAGAGATATTTGATCTTTTAAAAAAAAGAAAAAAGAAAAAAAAGAAATGGGAGTTGGCTGTGAGATGGTGTGTTTTGTGATCAAACACGCCTCAGTTAAAATCCCAGGTCTGCTACTTACCAGCATGGCTTTGGACAATCACTTCATTTATCTGGGCCCGATACCCTTCTCTCCAGTGGTGCTGCTGTAAGTTCGTGTGTAGAACAGTTGTGAGCAGCAGAGTGGAAATATGCACGGAGTTGGGCACAGTACAATAGACAGTTGATGAAAGTTATTGCTTTTATTATTACAGAGTCCATTACTCAGATATCAGTGATGATGGGAAACCAGAGCACTGTTAATGGCGAATGTGATGTTTGAAAGTCATAACTGGGTTATGGGTTCAAATTCATCCCAGCTTCCTTATTTCTCAGTGGGAGTAGGTTCCATCCACACAGGATGAGTGCTGAGTGCAGTGCCTGGCAGCCGGTAAGCAGAGCTTCCATCATTACTGATATTATTAGAATGTCAAAGCATTTAGAAAATGGTCTTGTGGTTGCACATATGACCTTGATGCATGGTTCTGTGATGACACTAAAAATTTAAAGTGCCGGTAACAGACAAAGAGTTGTGGAGTTCACATGCAACTCACAACTGATGTCCTCATACCATAGGTTTAGAAGAACAGAAAAGGCAGTGCCCCCCAGGCCAACCCCCTGGACTTAGAGACGAAAGACATGCAGCGTCACTTGTTCGCCGAGGGGTGGCTCCTCATCTCAGTCACATTACTGAGGTTTCTGTGCCTGTCTTCTAAGAGCCGAATGACTAGTTTTACAGGCAGGTGTAGAAGATAACTTCTCTTACGGCTCCATGGGGTAGGGTAGCTAGTAAGTGCGTTGCTTGATTTGGTGAGACGTTTGCCATGCCTGTTTTCCCAGAGCCGGGTGATTAGTTTTGGAGGCAGGTTTAAAAGATACTTGTCCTCTTAGGACTTGGTGAGGTAGGATGCTTAGTAAGTGCGTTGCTTGATTGGGTGGAACGTTTGCTGTTTACACTGTAGTGCCTCCCACTCCTTTTATTTCTGGAGCCTGACAGTTTTCTGTACTAAACTGCAGATTCGTGTGAAGAGGACAGGTGCTCAGTCGCATCTGACTCTCTGTGACCCCACAGACTCTAGCCCGCCAGGCTCCTCTGTACATGGGATTTTCCGGGCAGGAACACTGGAGTTGCCATTTCCTCCTCCAGACATGTGGAGAGGAGGGGGTCTCACAGATGTATGCTTGGCTGCATTTCACATAACCATCATATTGAATTATTTTCCACTGGAGCAAGGGTAAGGTTGAGGCAGGGTAGGAAGCTACAGAGTATGACTGACTGTCTTCTGCTTTCTTTAGGGAAGGAAGGGGAGAGAGCAGAGGTTCCCCTAGTGATTTCTCCAGAATTTAGAAATTGAGAATTCCAGGTCATTTGAACTGCTTATTGAAAGGGTGACCCTGAGGAGTTTTGTAGTTTGTTTGTTTGTTCTGATTTTTTTTTTATTGCTTAAGAAAAGCGTTAAGAACATGAATGTCTTGTTTGGGAATTGAAAAGTACTCTGTCTGCCACTTAGAAAGAAAGTGGATTAAGGTATGAGGCAAGAGTTAGGGTGGGATTGGTCTTACAGGAATGAATTTCCTAAGTCATTTCATCTGTGACCCTGGTTTTGAAGCGTGAGCAGATGTGGACGAGCTCTCCTGTCACCTGTCTGTCATTCGTATGGACTCCGTGGCTCCTTTTTCCTTAGGTGAGTTGTAACTGTCCCTGATTTTGGCAGATAAGAGCCCCTGCAACTGCCTCGTGTCCTTCTGAGATGAGCCCCTCCCACTCCTTGCAGCCCTTTGTTGCTTTCTGGCAGACCACATGCTTATCTTGTAAGCTTTCTGCACCAGCCATTGCATCAGCCATTTCTCGGGGCCGGGCGGGGCGGGGGAGGGGGCTCTGATTCCGTTCAGTGGGGAGTGGTCTTCAGACGCCGAGATGTGGGTGCCGAGTGCCGCTGTGGTGTCGCTGCCTCTAGCCGTGAGCTGTCTCATGTGTTAATAGTAGACATGGCTGCTTGTGGCAGTTCACATTTCACTTTAAATAAAGTTAAAAAACTCAGTTCCTCAGTCACACTAGCCCCATTACCAGCTCTATAGCCACACGGGGCTCTTGGCTACCACATCGGACAGCACACACACAGAACATTTCTGCCATCACAGAAAGCTTGGTTTCTAAACTCAGTGGAAGGAGCTGGGGAGTCCTGGGTTCACTTTAATACTGCAATTCTAATCCAGCTCTTCCTCCCCTCTCCCAATCCATCTTCCTGTCTCCATGATTCAAACATCAACTCCTTTAGCGTTCCGTCCTGCGGTACACGTCAGAGTGGCAGAATTGCTGCGCCCTTGCCATTCTGAAAAACAAACCTGCTAAGAAGAGTTTAAGATCTGTAGATTTTTTTTCCCCACCCTGTGCTGAGGAACTCTTTTTGTATAGAAGAACTATACAAAAAAGATCTTCATGACCCAGATGACCATGATGGTGTGATCACTCACCTAGAGCCAGACATCCTGAAATGTGAACTCAAGTGGGCCTTAGGAAACGTCACTATGAACAGAGCTCCTGGAAGTGATGGAATTCCAGTTGAGCTATTCCAAATCCTGAAAGATGCTGCTGTGAAAGTGCTGCACTGCATATGCCAGCAAATTTGGAAAACTCAGCAGTGGCCACAGGACTGAAAAGGTCAGTTTTCATTCTACTCCCAAAGAAAGGCAATGCCAAAGAATGTTCATACTACTGCACAACTGTACTCATCTCACATGCTAGCAAAGTAATGCTCAAAATTCTCCAAGCCAGGCTTCAACAGTATGTGAACCATGAACTTCAAGATGTTCAAGCTGGATTTAGAAAAGGCAGAGGAACCAGAGATCAAATTGTCAACATCCGTTGGATCATCGACAAAGCAAGAGTGTTCCAGAAAAACATCTGCTTCTGCCTTATTGACTATGCCAAAGCCTTTGACTGTGTGGATCACAAAAAACTGTGGAAAATTTTGAAAGAGATGGGAATACCAGACCACCTTACCTGTCTCCTGAGAAATATGAATGCAGGTCAAGAAGCAACAGTTAGAACTGGACATGGAACAACAGACTGGTTCCAAACAGGGAAAGGAGTACGTCAAGGCCATGTATTGTCACCCTGCTTATTTAACTTCTATGCAGAGTACATCATGTGAAATGCTGGGCTGGATGAAACTTGGGCTGGAATCAAGATTGCTTGGAGAAATACCAATAACCTCAGATATGCAGATGACACCATCCTTATGGCAGAAAGAGAAGAAGAACTAAAGAGAGCCTCTTGATGAAAGTGAAAGAGGAGAGTGAAAAAGTTGGCTTAAAACTCAATGTTCAAGAAATAATCATGGCATCCAGTCCCATCACTCATGGCAAATAGATGGGGAAACAGTGTCAGACTTTATTTTCTTGGGCTTCAAAATCACTGCAGATGGTGACTGCAGGCATGAAATTAAAAGACGCTTGCTCCTTGGAAGAAAAGCTATGACCAACCTAGACAGCATATTAAAAAGCAGAGATGACTTTGCCAACAAAAGTCTGTTTAGTCAAAGCTGTGGTTTTTCCAGTAGTCATGTGTGGATGTGAGAGAGTTGGACTATAAAGAAATCTGAGCGCTGAAGAATTGATGCTTTTTAACTGTGGTGTTGGAGAAGACTCTTGAGAGTCCCTTGGACTGCAAGGAAATCCAACCAGTCCATCCTAAAGGAGATCAGTCCTGAATATTTATTGGAAGGACTGATGCTGAAGCTGAAACTCTAATACTTTGGCCACCCAATGTGAAGAACTGACTCATTAGAAAAGACCCCGATGCTGGGAAAGATTGAAGGCAGGAGGAGAAAGGGATGACAGAGGATGAGATGGTTGGATGCCATCACCAACTCGATGAACACGAGTTTGAGCAAGCTCTGGGAGTTGGTGATGGATAGGGAAGCCTGGCGTCCTGCAGTCCATGAGGTTGCAAAGAGTCAGACACGACTGAGTGACTAAACTGACCTTGCTGAAGGTGTAATAGCAACCTCTTTGAAGTATTAATACCAACTTCAAAAGTTACTTTCCCACCCCTTTCAGTGTTGTGTTCATTAAAATCTTTGTTTGTTGGCACTCAACTGAAGATTTACTCCATCCTTGTTGATTTCACTTTTTGAATATGTAAAATATTAACATGCTTCTAGAAGCCAAGACTGTGTAATCATATCAGCATATATGTAAGTCATTCTGCTATATACCTTGAACTTTCACAATGATGTCTTGTCAGTTATATCTCGATAAGACTGAAAGAAAAAAAAGTCAAAACCATACTGATAAGTACTAGAGAAGTATTATTCCCTTCCCTGTGTCTGTCACCACTTTTGTTCCCTCCCCCAAAGGTGATTACCGTTTGTGTGTGTGTGTGGAAATAAGCAGTATGTGAATATTTTCTGTCCCTTTATTTGTTACACACAAAGTGTTATATTTTATATATTCACTTGAGCTCAGGTATTTTCAATGATACATCATGGACATCTCTTCACGCCAGTTCCTCATTCTTGTTCGTGGCTGCATAGTACTCCACTGCGTGCACGTGCCAAGGTTGGTCCAGCCAGTCCCCTTTGTTCAGATGTTAAATTTTTCATAATAATACTGTTGCAGTGGATAATGTTGTCCATTTGTGACATCTTGTGTATTTGTAATACACTTTAAAACTCTTGAGGGCTTAACAGTTGATGCATGCTAAATTTATACTGGTTTTGAGACTTGGTATAGGCTGCTTGGCTGGTAGAGCCTGGTGAGAGCTGTGTGCTGAAAAGTGCCTTCTACCCCATTTCCACCTGTGTGTGTGAGTGATGGATGTATGACCTGTTCACTTGGTTACCTGTGAGAGGAAGGGAATGTATATACTGAGTGCTTCCTCTGTGCTGACCCTCCCTCTGCCAGACACTTGATGTGTTACCTCATTTAACCCCCACAGTCAATGTGTCCCTTTAAGATGGGGGGCAGGGGATGTGTGTGTGTGTCAGAAGCGGAAACTGAGAGGATAATGTGTCCAAAGTGACAGTGATTGAGCTGGGATTAACCACAACACCGAAAGCAGTCATCACGTGATCATGTCACACCTGCATCTCACCTGAGACAGGGTGACATGCCACTAAAAGACGGACATCACATCGTTAGGATGACACTTGAGCCTTCTCGTGTGTGGCATGTGATGGGTGCTAAATCATCTCTGTGTTGAGCTGAAAATGAGACCCCCTGTCCGGAGACTTTGCGTCCTGAGCTCATACCGCAGGGGGAGGAAGAGCTCTCTTTGATCAGAGGCGTGTACACGTGCAGAGTAGCTGCCCCCGGCCTCAGAACGGGGCAAAAGCCCTAGCGCCCCCTGAGGTCAGAGCCTCGGTCACTGGCCTGGTGCCGTGACGGCTGCACCTGCCCAGCCCGAGTTAACAGTTCACGCTGAAGGACAGGGCTCCTCCAGCCCCCCTGGTGGTGCTGCTCCTCTGAGCTCCTGCCCGGGGTGACCCGTGGCCCCCGAGGCTGTCTCCCCGCCACGGCCGTGCCTTCGAGGTCTCCCTCGAGTCTGAGGGAGCCGACCCCGTGTGTCCTTGAGTGCTTCTTCCGGGTAGGGTTCTCTGCTGCTGTTCTCCTCCCTTCTCTCCTCTTCCTTCTCCCTTGCTTCTTCTCTTTTTTTTTTTTCCTTCCTTGGCCTTAATCACTTCCCTCCTGACCCCATAGGAATGAACAGAAAACGGCGGGGAAAACCAGACTCAAAACTAGTAATTCCTACAGAGTGACAGGCAAGTTGGAGGAAGCCCTTTGAAAGCAAGTCCTTCGCATGTAATAATAGCAGCTCTGCTAAAACAAAGAAGCCTCACTGATTACTAACTAAAATGAGCATTTTCCCTGCAGTAGGGTTGATGGTATAGATGGCACCTCGGGTGTTCAGGAGCATCGAGTCTGTCCAGTATCTCCATATTCCTTGGCAGCATCACCATGCTTCCTTTGAGTTTCCATTTCTTGTATCTCTTTAGTACCTTTAGGGGGGATGTGTATGGACATGCTTTACCAAGGGACTATTCACTTCACAAACTTCATGAAAGTAGAGGAAGCAAATCCTCATTTCAGTTTAAAACTAGACCCGGAGGGAATGGAGACCCCTGCAGCCACTGTGGAGAACAGTGTGTACGTGTGTGCTAGTCGCTCAGTCATGTCCGACTCTGCGACCGCCGTGGACTGTAGCCCGCCAGGCTCCTCTGTCCATGGGATTCTCCAGGCAAGGGTACTGGAGTGGGTTGCCATTTCCTTCGCCAGGGGATCTTCCTGACCCAGGGATTGAACCGGTGTCTCCTGAATTGCAGGCCAATTCTTTATCAACTGAGCTATGAGGGAAGCCCAAAATCAACTATAGTGTAATTTAAAAAAAAAAAAAAAAAAACCAACTAGACCTAGAGGAAATTGAAAAGTTGGGGCTATTTTTGTACCTTGACATACTAGCAACTAGGACTTTAAAGGTAAGCAGTCATATGTATTTACTACGTAAACAGAAATACGTATTTATAGGCAGAGTGTGTTAGTGCTGTGTCCATGTCTGCATAAGCCTTGGAGAGGGTCAGACTTTTCATTCCTGAGAGTGGTGATGGGTCAGGATTCCCAGGATCCAGAGAATCACGAGAGCCTTGGTATTAGGGCTTGGTCATGACCGTGACTGGCTGTCAAGCCTGATTGTGTACTGAGCACTGTGCTGAGTGCTCTGTGGGCGTGACCACTCCGTGTGTCATCTCAGCTCTGAGATCCTGTGATTGCCCCTCTTTTGCAGGTGGTAAAACTGAGAGGTTGTAACTTGCTCGAGGTCACAAAGCAGGCTGGTTGGTAACAGAGCCAGGAGTCAAAACCCAGGCTGGCTGTTCCTGCAGCCAGCACTCTTAGGAACCATCTTAGAGCCATACTGAACGGCACACGTGTCCAGCAGCTGTGAGTTGGCTGATATAGGACCTTAACGCCTTGTGGTTCGGGATGATCTGCTGTGTGTGCATTCTCAACCCAACAGAAGGATTCCAGGCAATGGCAGGCGGAGAGTAGGCGCCGGGGCAGCAGTGGCGGGGTGCAGGGGCAGTGGCAGGGTGCAGGGTGCAGGGGCCTCGGCGAGGAAGGGCTTGTCGGTAACTGAGAGAGCGAGGCGGGTCCATCCACCCTGCACGGCGAGGCTTCCCTTCAGGGATGCTGCTGCTCACCCTCCCCCTGAAGACACGGAATGGAACGGGGTCTCTCTGCAGGTGAGAGCCCCACGCGAGCCGCGAAGGGTTTCTTCCTTCGTGCTCAGGGAAGGGCTTTTGGAATCGTGTTATTGTTTAAGGTCGCTCCGTGTGCTTAGTTGCTCAGTCATGTCTGACTGTGACCCCCATGGACTGTAGCCCACCAGGCTCCTCTTCTCCATGGGATTCTCCAGGCAAGAACACTGGAGAGGGTTGCCTCTTTCTCCTCCAGAGGATCTTCCCAACCCAGGGATCAAACCCAAATCTCTTGAGTCTTCTGCATTGCAGGTAGATTCTTAGTGAAAGTTAAAGTCACTCAGTTGTGCCTGACTTTGCCACCCCATGGACTATATAGTACATGGGATTCTCCAGGCTAGAATACTGGAGTGGGAAACCTTTCCCTTCTCCAGGGGATCTTCCCAACCCAGGGATTGAACCCAGGTCTCCCGCATTGCAGGTGGATTCTTTACCAGCTGAGCCACAAGGGAAGCCCAAGAATACTGGAGTGGGTAGCCTATCCCTTCTCCAGTGGATCTTCCCAACCCAGGAATCAAACCGGGTCTGCTGCATTGCAGGCGGATTCTTTACCGGCTGAGGGCTTTCTACCAGGGAAAGCCTTGCCCGCTGAACCATCACCAATGTTGTCAGACCAATAGAAAGTGAAAGTCGCTCAACTGTGTCCGACTCTTTGCCACCCCATGGACTATCCAGTCCTTGGAATTCTCCAGGCCAGAATGCTGGAGTGGGTAGCCTTTCCCTTCTCCAAGGGATCTTTCCAGCCTTAGCCTAAAGCAGTTCAGGCCAGGGCATTTTGTAATCTGCTTTAAATACATGACACTTTTTCTTTCCCCTCTCCAGATTCCATAAATCAAGAATTCTTGAAATAGAATCCCTCAAACTATGTGCGTTCTCTCTTTGTCTCCCACATCCTTCTTGGCAGCGTCTGAACTTGGGAAGTTTTAGCCCCCGGATTTTATCCTCTGCTGTGCTTTCAACACACAGGCGTGCGTGTCTTCCCACAAGTGTTCTGGGGTTTAAGAGGATATTTTATGGCCTTTAGTTTCAGTTATCCTAAATAACTAACTCTGAAATCCTCCTTAGCGTCTAAGCAAGTGTGTGTATTCATTTTTTAAAGGCACGGGAGAAGGGAGCCTGGATCTGTAACGAAGGCTTTGGTTCAGGGAGGTGGAGCCTAAGAAGTGCTTCTGGTGGGGCTGACTTGGCCCTGCCCTGGGGGTGGAGTGGGGTTTGCTGCCTGCCTGGGGTGGAAGCAAAGGTGGTTTTCTCGCTGCTCTGCAGGCCCTTAAAGGCACAGCTGTGTGCTGCCTGCGAGTGTTTTGCTAATGAAGTGTGGTACCTTTAAAGAAAGGTCACGGGCCTGACCTGTGTTGTGTGGGTTTCTTGTTTGTCAGGCTGGAGGCATTTTCTCATTTTCACAGTTCAGCCGAAAACAAAGACCTCCTTATCCGAGCCGGGGAGCCGTGCTCTTAAGAGCTGACATCAGCCTTTTCCCAGCAGGCAGCGTTTCTGCCTTAAGAGTCTTTGCCGAGAGCTGGGCAGGCCGACGGCCGCCCTGCCCTGGGTTTCTTCTGGCCGGATGACACACAGGGTGAAGAAATGCCAAGCGTGCCAGCAGTCAGGGCAGCAGAACCCAGCGCTGTCCTCACGGGTCCCTTCTCGTCTATTTCGGGGACCTCTGGGCGCCTCTGTTTCACAAAGCTTGTGAACATTGGGCCGAGAACCTTGAGAAAGGAGGACTGGTTTCCTAGAGATGCGTTGAAGAACCTTTGGAGCTTGTTGGGGAAGCCTCATTAGCATGTGTAAAGACACTGTTTAAAGATGACTCTAAAGTGGGGGTGGGGCGAGTGTTTTGGGGTGGATGGATTAAGTCAGAGGCTTAGTTTGTTGAGAAGTTGAGAAAACAAAACCACTCAGGGTTTGGTTCTCCTCCTGCCCTGACTCTCCGGGTTTTCTGGGCGCTGTTTGCGTGAAGATGCTTCTGAGCTGGGGACACCGACAGCAGCCCTGTGTCCACGCGGTCGGACCATCGGCCTTGCTGCTCTGAGGACACAGAGCCAGCCTGTCATGAGGTCAGGGCCTGGCACTCCTGCCTGAGGACCAGGAGGACTGCTCAGAAGTGGCCTTGCATGAGAGTCTGGGTGGTTTCTGGACTCTCCCCTAGGATCTCGCCTATAAACCCGTCATCTCCTGCGTCCCTGCGTGTCCGAGCCATGAGTTCTGCGTGTGGGGTAGTTTTTGTTTCATAAATGGCAGTGCGCGGTCCCCTAGCGTCTTTGCTAAAGCTTTGGGTTCAGGCACGCATGCTGTCTGCCTCCACCCCCGTCTGTCTGCCCCTCTGTCTCTCTCTCCCCCCTCTCCTCTCTCTCTCTCTCTCTCTCTCTCTCTCTCGAAATTTCTCCCCAGATTGTCTCCATAGCATGATTAAAGAGCTCCGTGTTGCAGCCAAGGGGTAGGTTAGGGATGTAGGTCGGAATCCTGCCAACCAGCGGATCCAGATTTTAGACCCCCGTCTCTGGCCGCACTGGAGGCCCTGCAGGAAGCGGAGTTTGCTCCCCTGCACTTTCCTCTGACTTCTCTACCTCCCGCCTGCCTTCCCTCGACAAGGCCCAAGAATGCAATGACTAGATGCACAGAGGATCCGGATGGGGCAGGCAGCAGACCAGCTCCTGGTGGGTTGGGGCACTTAACAGGGGGCCTGTTGGAGGCTCCACCCTCTGTGCTCCCCAAGCCTGTCCCTGTGGTTGAGCCTGTCCAGGGAGAGTTTGGGCTTTTCTGTCTCCTTAGGAGTTGTATCCTCAGGACTGCTCCGGGACTCAGAGCACTGTTGCCCATCGAGGACCATATTGCCTCAGTGCTTGAAGGATGGGGAGAGTGTTCCCTGGCCAGAGTTTGGGAAGCACCTGACCCGGGCTCCGGGGTCTGCCTGTGTGGCGGGCGTGAGGCTGGCTCTGAGAGTCTGGGGTACAGGAGATCTCCAGTGTGACTCGCCGTGGGATCCTCTAGTCCTTCGTCATGAGCCCTGTCAGCAATATTCTAGGGAGCATGCTTTCCAGGCCACGTGGGCATCTTATCTGGTCTCGACGTGATGTTACAAACGTGCACACACGCAAGACTCAGGTGCCATACGGCTTAGATTGATGACGATGCGATCCCTTGATTTGGGGTTGCTGGGTGCCAGCTTCCATGCTGGGTCTTCCAGGGAGAGTCCCTGAGGCCGGAGAGCTGGGGGAGCCCAGCCCCTTCTCCCTGACGGTGTGCCCCTCCCCCGGCTTTCCGACGCTGGCTTCTCCACTCTGAGCTGTTTCCAGGGAACAGAGTGTCTCCCCTTCTGCATCCGCGCCCCAGTCCAGGGCTGTGATCCTGAGCGTCAGCGGTCACGGAACTTCCATCCACCTCTCTCTGGTGCCCTCACGACCCCAGGCCTGGGGGGACCCTGCGACCCCTCGCCCGGCTTCCTCGCCCCCTCTCTTGCCCTCGCAGGCCCCCCTCCTGGTTCTCGCTCCTGCACCTAAGTGCTCTCACAGGCTCGTCATCACCGCGTGTTCCGGGCCCCGTCCTGCTTACTGCACCGAGCCCTGGATGGAACACACAGGCCAGCTCTCGGCGTGAACACCCACTAGAGGTGGAGGGTTCCTAGGCCTTTATGCCCGGCCGGGGCTCAACCTCCGTGCCCACGGAGCTATATGCCTCCCTGACACTGTGTGTCCCCCCGCTCCCCTCACCTGCAGAGCAGCCCCACCGGTGTCGACCTTAGAGGCTCCTGTCTCTGCCAGCGCTTACCCAGGCCTGCCCCCGTCTCCATGGCGGGGTGTTTCCACTTGCCCTGGGGTCACTGCCATTCCTTCCGTCTGCTTTCCCACGTGTGATCGTTGCTGCCCCTGGTGAGATCTGGTCGCCCTGATGTCCTCCGGGAGGCTCCTGGCCATGGCCATGGCTTAGACCCCTTTTCCCACGTCACCAGGACCCCTAGGCAGCCCCAGGGAACTCTGAGCAGACCCCTGCCTGCAGGAGCTTCTGACCCACTGCCGAGGCACGCCCACCCCCCGTCCTCGGTCCCTGTTCTTGCCTCCTCCTCTCGGCAAAGGGGGTTTCCTGCTGCGTTCGCCGTGAGGCATCAGTGTACAGAACGACGCTTTGCTGCTCCTAACCCAGATCTGTCCCACTCACACTCAGCATGGTGCCCCAGGCCTTCCAGGCACTAAGGAAGCGTTCACAAGAAACGTGTCACTCTGAATGCACTGTCCACATCCTTCCATTTGGAAGGGATGGTGAGAATGACTTCCAAACACATAATGAGCCCTGAGTGGCAGCTCTTCTTGTGCCTGTGTTTTTTTCCTGTGAACCCTTGCTGTTTAGTTCAGAGGCCCACCCGCCCCTCACCCCGGGGACAGACTCCCACTCCCGCTGCTTCCCCTGCCTTCCTCACCGCTCCTCCCCGCTGTCTCCCCACAGTCTGCACCCTCCACAAGCAGAAATGTGCAGGTCCTTAGTATCTGGGCACATGCACACTTCATGTAATCTGGATCACTGCCTCTGCTTGAGATGCAGGTTTTGGATCAAATGCTCTTACCCTAGTTGTTGACTGCAAGTAATAAGCCTCCGGAGTTTACTGTGTGAATGAATCCCCCCTGCTCTTCTTTCTCTTTCTGCCTATGTACCTCGCTTGGATCCCAGTGTGGGCATCGGGTGAGATGTACGGAAGGGAGAGATCCAGTTCACATGGGGGCCTCTCGCAGGTTAGGGGGACGGCTGGACCCTTCTTCTCAGTGGAGAGAGTTCTGTCCACACTAGAAAAGCAAGCAAACCCCTGCCCAAATGTTTACTCTTTCTGGAGTCTTCCCAGGTCTACCTAAAAGGTTCTCAAAGCTAAAATGTTTTTCAGCTATCCTCCAATAGAACTGTGGTGTTTATTTGTGGGAGACCACTTTGGGTATTGGGCTCCCTGGGATCAGTGATAAAGAACCCGCCTGCCAATGCTGGAGACACAGGTTTGATCCCTGGGTCGGGAAGATCGCCCAGAGAAGGAAATGGCGACCCACTCTAGTATTCTTGCCTGGAGAATCCCATGGACAGAGGAGCCTGGCGGGCTACAGTCTATGGGATCGCAGAGTCAGACATGACTGAGCAGCTGAACAGCAACAACTTCGGATGTGTTAGCCCCAGAGCAGGTTATGTCAGGTGACCAATGTGGAGGCCCCCTCTTCTCCGGACACAGGAGCGACCTTGGCAGTAGAGACATTGGTGGGAAGGGTGGTGGCTCCATGATCAGCCTGTGCGCCTTGAGCGCCTCCATGGAGGACGTGGCCGTGTTTATGGGTGGGCCGTGGCTCTAGCTCATTTTTGACAGTGAGATAAAACCCAGGCTCTTCAGGGTGACCTGCAGGGACTCCGGTGATTTGTCCTAAACTCCCGTGCCCAGAGTTACTCTCCTTAGATGGCTTCCTCGGACTGTCAGTCCTCAGAAGTCTCCTTGACCACGGTTATGTTAGGAAGATACCCAAACCCCCGCCTTTGTGCCAGCTCCACACGGTGTGGGAAGAGACCTCCCCAGACTCACGGTGGGCAGCCTGGGTGGTCCTCCCGCCTCGAAACGTCCGTCTTGAAACCAGCACTGTCACTGCCTGGGGCATCTTAGCATGTGTGGCGTGGCGCTCACCACCATCTCCTGGGCTCCCCTTCACACCCCTGGCCTTACTGTAACTTTGAGCATTCTAAGCACGCCACCAAATCTGGTGGTAATGTGACTTGCTGTCCTCCCAGCGCCCCTCCCACCAACTTTGGAAACGGTTGGGATCCACCCACAGAAAACAACCAGTACCATGCAAACACGTGTGTCTTCACTGGTTGTGAACACCCTGCGGCCCCGTTTGCTTTCTGTCTGGTATGTGCCGTAGACAGGGATGCCGTCTTAACACCCCACGTGTGTTCGCCTTCAGCAGAACCTCCGTGGGTGTTTTCTTTTCAATTCAGGCTGCAGTTAGGGTTTTGTTGTCGTGGCTTCCAGTGATCTTTGATCGAGGATAGCTTTCCCTGTGTTGCAGGGTGGATGGTTGGGGGGCGAGGAAAGCAGGGACCCGGGCAGGGACGACCCTGGGTGTCCCTCCTTTGGAGGTCACCTTTTGGAACCAGCTGGACCCATGGCAGGGAGCCTGTCTGTCCACACTAGGAGCGATGACCTCCTATGTGATAAATGAACCACGTTTCAGGACGTGAGTGGCTGTTACACAGGAGTGGTGGTGGGGAGGGGTGTGGGCGTTGAGTTCAGCAATGATGGGGAAGGGAAGTCAAGTTGGAGGAGGAGGCGAAGCAGTTGGAGCAGGACACTGTTGTTCAGTTGCGTCTGATCCTTTGTGACCCCATGGACTGCAGCACGCCAGGCCTCCCTGTCCATCACCAGCTCCCGGAGCTTGCTCAAACTCATGTCCATAGAGTCGGTGATGCCATCCACCCATCTCATCCTCTGTTGCCCTCTTCTCCTGCCCTCAGTCTTTCCCAGCATCAGGGTCTGTCAGGAACAGGAAGGACATGGCTGAGCAGTAAGAAACAGACGTAAATGTCCCTGCGAGCTCCAAGATAAAACTCAGCACCTTTCCCTACACTTCTGTTGCTGCCCAAAGGCTCCTTTCTATTTCTAGCCAACAATTCCAACACTTTTACTTAAAAAAAAAAAAAAAAAAAAAAAGGAATTAAAAAAACCCAACAACCCAGCACCTTCCCTCATTCACAGCAGAGGAGGGGCATTGCTCTTGTCCTCTCCTCCCTAAACCTGCAGAACTCTTAATAGACCACTTTCCTGTGAGACCTCAGTCTCTTAGAAATAACTCATTCAAAGCTCAGGTGACCGCTATTGACTGTGGGAACTCATAGCATTTCGGGGAGCAGGGGAGCTGGAGGGAAGGGTTGGGCTTTGAATTTTCAGCAGCACAGTGCTCCTGCTAAGTCACTTGAGTCATATCAGACTCTGCGACCGCATAGACTGTAGCCCTCCAGGCTCCTCCATCCATGGGATTCTCCAGGCAAGAATACCGGAGTGGGTTGCTCTTCCCTTCTCCAGGGGATCTTCCCGACCCAGAGATCGAACCCAAGATCTTGGATCTCAATGCGACGCCTCTGGTGTTGGCAGGCAGGGTCTTTGCTGCGGCTGCCACCTGGGAAGCCCATTGGATGTCTAATTTCTCGAGTTTCTGAGCCCTGATGTCAACTCCGTGGTGCTGCTGTGATGGAGGCAGGCGAGGATGTGGGACCTAGGCTGGTGACTGTGGGTTCTCTCACCTGAACTTGGAGCGCCTGGTGGGGTGGGGGTGGGTGGCGGGATGTCCCCAAGTGGGCCTCTTGCCCAGACTTGGGTGCCTTCCTCCTCCGGTTGCCCCTGATCCCAGGGCTCCCTCCTTTTCTCTTATTGAGCACTGGTTGTTTGCCTCTGGTTTCGTTTCCAAGAAGCGTAGCAGAGTATCCTTCCAGTGATTCCCCACTGTGCCTCAGCTAGCAAGCCTTGTTTGATGTTGCTTGTGACCAAAAAAAACTTGTTAACAAATGCAGACACTGGGGCTGTTTACAGGGTTCCACAGTTGTTTGTGATCTTTCCGCGGCTGTCTCTGGGCTTCCATTCTTGCTCACATCTCACATGGCCCTTGTCTCTAGAAGTGGAGTTTCTGGGTTGGATGGTGCCCATTTCTGCTTCCATGCGTCCTGCCAGCTCATCTCCTCTGGGTTTGCTGACTGACATTCCCACCGGCAGCTGTTTGCAAGTATCCATCACCCACAGCATCCCGGAGGTGACCTTTTGTTAACTGTTCATTTTTCCAGGTTTCATGGGAGAATCATTGTTCTAACTTTCCTTTTTTTCTTTCTTTCTTTCTTCTACTTAAGAAACTTGACTAATCTTTTCATATTTTTATTGGCCATTTGGATTTCTTTTGTGATTTCTGTCTTCTTTTTTTTTAAGTAGCGTGTTTATTTGTCTATTGGTGATGTTACAACTTCATATTACGGACCCTCCATCAAATGAGTTAGGAAAACAACCATTTTCCTAAGTTAAATTTGCTTTTCAACTTTACTGTGTTTTTGAAATAGATTTTTTTTTTTTAAACTGAGCAGTGGTCAAGTCATTGAATCTTTTCTTTTTTTTTTTTAATGGAAAAGCCTCCTGAAGTGTTTGGGAAGGGACCAGAATGCTTCGGCAGGCGCCTGGAAACACGCACCTGGGCTGTGTTTTGCTGGTGGGGATAACCCGTGTGCCTGCTACACGGTGGTGGTGGGACCAGGAGGCGCCGTCCTGGTGCATTTCCTTCCTTGCTTCCTTGCCCAGCACTTTCTGGGAGCCTGCTTTGCTGGTGGCACTGGGGGGCTCTGGGAGTGTGTGGAGGAGTCTGCTGTGGGCCTGAGGACATTTCAGGGGTGGCATTGTGGTACCGCCACCCCCCTCCCCGGGGAAAACAGGGTCCTGGCCAGGGTTCCGGATTGTTTGCCTGTCCATCCCCCACTCCAGGACACTGAGTGTTGAGCACTGCGAGTGGCCAGCAGGCTTTCAGCATTTGTTGTAACAGTCTCTCGTTGGTACCATGAGCACGCTCTGAAGTCAGACATTTAAATTCTGTTTTTATTTAACCATTTTACCAGATGTTTCCTGTGGTTTGACAGAGGTACTGTTTACTCGAAAGTTCACACTCCTGAGATCTGTAATGTTATGGACACTGTTGCTATAGACAGTGATTCTGTCGGGGCTGGATTTGGAAGACCGATTTTGCATCATTTTCGAGTCGAAGATGTGTTTTTCCCCGGAACACAAATGCCGTCTTCATCATCATCACATCACCTGTTACCGTTGTGATCTCCGGTTTATAAAAGGCCATAACGGGCTGATCAGCATTTATTCCCATAAACACCACAGTGGCGCCATGGGCTGTACTTTCTGTAAGCTGGACCCATGCATAGGGCGGAAAGAACTCAGGTTTGGGAGTGGGTGAAGGTCTGAGCTGGCCTGGCAAGGGGACTGAGGCTGGGGGTGTGTGTAGGCGGGGGGGGGGGGGGATTCCGTGATGCGGGGTGTGGGTGAGGACACTGCAGACCTGTGCGTCCTGTGCAGCCACCCCAGACCAGATTCTGCAGGAGGAAGTCCATTCCTACAGACCCAGCACAGGAAACACGGGGCGTTCTGACCTTCCTGCTTAGAGGGGCCCTTGCGGGCCATGCTGTTCCTCTGAGCACCCCCCGAGCCCCCCAGCAGCCCACTGGCCTCTCCTGGGTTCCATTCAGCCTCCTTTTCAGAGATGTTTTTAAAAGGCGATGTTCTGGAAGACCAAGACAAAGGAGGAGGAAATGGCACACTGTCATCTGACGACTGAGCTTTTTTCTCGCGATCGGGGCAGTAAAGATGCGGGTCACCTTCTGGCAGGCATCCTCTGTGCAGAAAGCGCCCAGGAGGCCAGGGCCCCACAGCCAGACCCCCGCCCCCCCCAACACACACACACGGCGCGCCACCTCCCGCAGCGGGGACTTTTATTCTGACGGGCCTCCCGCCCAGCCCGTCCTGCGCAGGACCGCCTGCCAAGTTTGGGAGGCCCACGGCTTTCTTGTGGGAGGACGCTGGGCTGTCTTCATGCTCTTTGGCAATGATTAAAGTGAGGTTAGTACCAAAAAAGCCCTTTCATTTTATTCCCTTATCCTTGCTTTTGCAAACCAGATGGCAACCCTGTATTTTCAGCTGTAATTGATTTAAACTCCGAAGGCAGCGAGGCCGGGCGAGGCGGCCCTGCCTCTGCTCCCTCTTCCTGCTCATCCCTCTGGCCTGCCAGGCGGCCCCTCGTCCCAGAGTCACATCCCCACCGCGTCCGGTTTCTCCTGCGAGGGGCTGGGGCTCTTAAAGGGGCCGCAGCCCTGCCGCCGCCCCTGAACATGTGAAGGCACCTGGGGAGTCGTTGCAGGAGCTGCCTTCCTGCGGTGGAAGCAGGCAGGTTTCAGGTGACGGCTGACGTGTTCGTGTTTCAGGCCGGCTGTCACGTGACTGGCTGCAGCACGCAGCTCCAGGGAAGACAGGGTGCTTGTCCTTCCCACTCAAGTTCGGCCGCTCGGATTGCCTCCAAAAGGGGGGGGGGTGTGTTTTCGGTTTAGCGTGTATTCTTAAAGAAAATTACAAGGCAAATAAAAGCACTTGGCCACAACTGAAGTCTGGAGGCTCTGACCTCAGCTATGTGACCACTTCCCTCCATGGGGAGGGAGAGGAGGCCCTCCTCTGCGAGTGGATCGAGGGCCCGGGCATCCACTGGAGAGGAGGCCCCTAGCGGCCTCAGGACGCGGGGCTCTCACCACCTAACTCCATGAGCAGCCCCCTCCCCCGGCCCTGGTGGGAAGCTGAGGTTCCCATGGAGATGAAGAGCCCGCCTCCAGGGACTCTCACCTGTCCTGTCCACAAGCCAGGCAGTTCCCTCGGGCTTGGGTTTCCGTCTGGTCATCTGGGGATCACGCTTGCAGGGCAGCGGGTTGAGGCTGTGGATGAAGAACAGCAGATCTGTCAGCTGTTCACTAATGTTACACGAGTGGTCGTTGTTACTAACACTCGCCATCCTTGGGTGACTTGAAGTCATTTTTAAAGGCCCATAGTGAAACACGAGAACCATAAATAGGGTATTTTGTGAGTCTCCAAACACTCAACCCCGACTGCAGTCCCTGGGGCCGTGGGCTCGGGTGAGCTGGTGATAGATGGATGGTCTTTCTTTGTTTAGTTCTTATGTCAAATGCTTACATTATTCGCCAGCATTTGTCTTGTGGACCACTTGGACTGTGTTTACAGAGATGTGTGTTTGTGCTGTTGTTGTGAGCCAGACCTATGGTTCTGGAAACCCGTCGTTTTTGTCTCGTAGTGAGGGACACTGCCACCAATGATTAGTCAAAACGACTAAGGACCGAGAGTGCAACACAGAGTTACCATGTGATCCAGCAAGTCCTCTCGCGAGTATAGACCCAAAGGAAGTGAAGGCATCTGTACACCTGTGTTCACAGCCCCCAGAACAACCCAGTGTCCGTCAAGGAATGAGTGGGTCCGTGCAATGGAATATAACTCAGCCTTAAAAAAGGAACCCAGTTCTGGCAGCTGAGTTGTACCCATGGATGCACCCTGAAGACCTTATGCAAAGTGAAACATACCGGCCACCAAAACACAGTGTGTGATGTTCTTCAGTGGAGACTCATGTTCATCGAAGCAGCGAGGAGAAGGGTGATTGCCAGGTGGTTGAGGAGAGAGGACTGAGTTCATATTTAAGAGGTACAGAGTCTCACTTCAGAAAGATGAAAAATTTGTGGATGTGGATGATGGGGATGGTTACACAATGCAGGTGGGGACTTCCCTGGTGGTCCAGTGGCTAAGACCCCGTGCTCCCATGCAGGGGCTCTGGGTTCCATCCCTGCTCAGGGAACGAGATCCCGCAGGCCGCAGCTGAGGGCTTTGCGCGCCGCAGCTGAGAGAGTCCTGTGTGCTGCGGTGAGGATTGCAGATCCCGAGTGCCACCGTTAAGACGAGGTACCAAACAAAACCAGTGCGTGTATATTTAATGCCACCCAACTGTGTATTTTTAAATGACTAAAATAGTGAATCTTATGTGTATTTCGCCACAATTAAAAAAAAAAAAAAGATTAAAAGAAAACCTTCCAAAGACTAATGATTAACTTTGGTTCAAGTGAATAAACAGTAATAAATTTATTATGTGTTCAGCCTTTGTATTCCGTGCTCAGCTGGGTTGAAGAGTGGGTAAAGAACTCAGAGGACAGATGGTCAACTCTCAGGCTTGGATGTTTGGGGCCTCATGGTGGGGAGTGGTCCTCATGTGAGGACCTGGGGGGTGGGTTTTGTTTTGTTTTGTTTTAATTTAAAAGGTGATTGGGAGTCACCATTCCCATTTGATGTGGGAGGTCCTTGTGAAAAGGGAAGGGGTGTGTCACTCAGGGTATTGGGTGATGGCCCTCCTGGGTTCTCTGAAGACATTTTTAGGATCATTAACTCAAGAGTTGGGGCGGGGGTGTGATGCCCTTTCAGGGTTGAACAGTCATGGTTCTCCTGGGTTCCTCTTCCGGGTGCCAGGTTTGGGACTAAATATTTGATTTTTAATAGCCAGATGCTATTGACGTTACAGTAAAACTAAGCAGACACTATAGGGAAAGTCAGTCCTGAATTCTGTAAAGAGTTTGAAAATGAGAATATTTATCAAGAAATGCATGTTAGTAAGTTGGGAAGTGAAGTAAGCCATCCACATCGGTTTTTTGCAAATCCCTTTGGGGACGTGCTTAGAGAATGGAGATTGGTGATTGGTAATTTGCCTATCAATTGTCCATTGATTAGGAGCATTTCTTAGTGTCCAGGAATCCTTGAAATAATCTTGAAGAAATTCTAATCATGTTCTTTTCCTGTAATTGAAGTAAAGAAAAAAAATAGCTCAGCTATCCTTTTCCTCTGGTTTTCAGAAAGATAAGAGTTCAGCCAAGACCATGTGGCTGGCTGCTCAGAATTAATTCACTAAATGCTTGAAATTTATACACTACATAATCTGCTGTCAGATGGAGGATCCCAAAGGCCCTTTAATAATGATACTTTCATAATTGATAATTATAATAACTGTTTTAAAGAATATTCGGTACATGCCTCAGGATCTTTTATTAAATGAACATTTAATCAGTTTATATACTCAGTACTTAAATTCTCAAACGTTTTTAGTAAAGCTTTATAATAATTTAATTCAGTAATTTATTTTTCCTTGCAGAGTTTCTGATGTTAGGGTTGGTGGGTGGTTTTGAAAGAAAAACTGGCTTTTAAATTTTTGTTTAGTGTTAAATGAATGTGTTGAATTAGAACTTATCCTCTACTATCAAGAAGTCCATGGCTCCAAAATAAGACAAAAGGCTCATGTAGTTCTATGTCCCCTGCCCTCCCCCCCCCCAAAAAAAGGGCATATCTGAATAGACATTTCTCCAAAGAAGACACACAGACGGCCAGAGAGCACACGAAAAGATGCTCCACTCTAAGTACTGACCAGAGAAATCCAGATCTGAACTCCAACAGGGTGCCCCCTTGACGCCTGTCAGAAGGGCCGTCATCAAAAATCTCCAAAGAAAAAGTCCTGCAGACAGCGTGGAGCAAAGGGCTCCCTCCTACACCACTGGGGGAAACGCAGGTTGGTAGAGCCACTTGGAGAGCAGGGTGGAGGCTGGTTACAAAACCAGAAGGAGAGCTACCGTATGATCCAGAAGCACCGCTGCTGGACACAAGTCCTCAAGACACCGGAGTTGGAAATGAAAACTGCGGCGCAGAGCTCATTGCACCACTGTTTACAAAGAGCAGAATACTGGAGCAACCAAATGTCCATCAGCAGATGAACGGATAAAGGAGATACGGTACTTGTGTGCGGTGGAATACTACTCAGCCATAAAATAACAGAGTAATGCCGTGAGAAGTGACATGGATGAACCTAGCGATTATCGTACTAAGTGAAGTCACAGAAAGACAAGAACACGGCACCCCTCACCTGTGAAATCTAGTTTTCTTAAAATTGATGCAAATGAACTGATTTACAAAACGGAAACAGACAACGGATATCGGAAACAAAAGTACGCTTGCTTAAAAGGGAGACATGGCAGGGCAGGGACAAATCAGGAGCTTGGGATGAACACATACCCACTGCTCCGCATAAGACAGGGAACCTAGCAAGGGCCTACTGTATATAGCACACGGAACTCTGCTCAATATTCTCTGATAACCTCTGCGGAAAAGAATCTAAAAAAGAACGATTCTAAGTGTACGGAGCTGAATCATGCTGCTGGGCCTGAAACTAATGCTGCATCGTGAGTCACCTGCACTGTAGTAAAACTAAAAGAAAAAGGAGCGCACCGGGTGGTGTGCAACTGCTCACTGCCAGCATCAGGGCTCCCCCGCGGCCCAGCTGGTGAAGAACCTGCCTGCCCGTGCAGGACGTGCAAGAGACTCGGGTCCAGCCCCTGGGTCAGGATCCCCTGGAGGAAGAGGAGGCAACCCACTCTAGTGTTCTTGCCCGCAGAGTCCACGTGGACAGAGGAGCCTGGCAGGCTGCAGTCCATGGGGTCACAAAGGGTCAGACACGGCCAAACACAAACACACACACACACGAGTCGGACACGACTGAACACACACACACGAGTCGGACACGACTGAACACACACACACGAGTCGGACACGACTGAACACACACACGAGTCGGACACGACTGAACACACACACACGAGTCGGACACGACTGAACACACACACGAGTCGGACACGACTGAACACACACGAGTCGGACACGACTGAACACACACACGAGTCGGACACGACTGAACACACACACGAGTCGGACACGACTGAACACACACGAGTCGGACACGACTGAACACACACGAGTCAGACACGACTGAACACACACACGAGTCGGACACGACTGAACACACACACACACACACACACTTCCAGCGTGGGAGCTGCATGCTGGGAATGCGCTTGCGTTGAGGGGTGGGAGGGAATTGCCACAAACCAGACAGCACAGGAGGAAATGTGCAAGTCCGTCCTTGACAGGCGTGTACACGTGACGCAGGAACTCGTTTATAATCTCTTTAGCCAGTACATCACAGTATAGCTGAATGAAAGAGGAAAAAACGATCAGAAGGATTTCAGGAGACTAGACGTTGCTATGGGACCAGACTGTTGGAGGAGAACCGTTGCGTCTTGGGCCCTGTTGTTGTAGGTGGAGTTCCAGTTGACTCCAGATCTTGGAGTTATCCTAATTTCACTGTTCAATTCTGTTGGCCTTGGTTCTTACTTGCTTTTGATTTTTGGTTCAAAATATGCTGTGCACATTGAAGGGAGTTATCTGTTCTTTCAGTTACCTCTGGACTGTTTTCTAGTTCTGGGTACCACACTTAAAGTTGAAGGGCTTCCCTTGTGGCTCAGACAGTAAAGAGTCCGCCTGCAGTGCAGGAGACCCAGGTTTGATCCCTGAGTTGGGAGGATCCCCTGGAGGAGGGCATGGCAACCCACTCCAGTTTTCTTGCCTGGATAAACCCCCAGGTAGAGGAGCCTGGCGGACTCCAGTCCGTGGGGAGTCTAGTTCTGGGTGCCACACTTAGAGCTGGGTGCTGATTTGGAGAGCACGCAGAGGTGGGTGACGATAGGATGGTATGGTGTTGACGGGGTTAGGACCGTTGGCAGGGATGCTTGTTGGCTCAAGAGGATCCTGGGCGTGGCAGGGTGGACGCAGAAGCACTTTTCTGGTGGCTGAAGAAGAAATAGACTTCCTTGGGTTTTTTCCAAGGAGCAGACTGTCAATCACAGAATTAGACTGTAATGTAGACTCTATTCATTGTAGGAGGTGCCTTTCATTGGCGCTTTGCAGCCGTGGAGTGAACTGAGTGAGCCCCTGGCCCTTGGGGTGTCTGAGAAGTCACCCCTAAGGGGTCACGCGGGTGCGCTTCGGTTCACACCCCTCTCCCCTTGATTGTTCACCGCCACCCCACCACAAAGCTCTCTTTCTCTGACTAGGATGAAGCATCCAGGCTTTTCACCGTAAACAGTGTGCAGTGTCTTCCAGCGACTTGTCACCGAGTATGGAGTCAAGGCTAAGAGTGAGCCTTCCAAAGAGTTGGAATAGAATTAGAGAGGGGGCCCGGCTCCCACCCAGAAGGGGAGTGGAGGTGGCATTGAAGGTGTTTTCAGACCGCCCCCTTCCTGGTGGCAGGGCCTGGGATCGATTCTCCAGTGACCCCTGGGCCAGACGCTGCCCTGGAGCTTCACGGGTTCCTGTCTCATTCAGTCCAGTTGGTGCAGGCTTTTCCTAAGAATCTGTTTGCTTTTTGGTTGGTCCACTTATGATTTGGGTGCTGGTGCTGACTTGGAGAAGGCAATGGCACCCCACTCCAGTACTCTTGCCTGGAAAATCCCATGGACAGAGGAGCCTGGTAGGCTGCAGTCCACGGGGTGGCTAAGAGTCGGACACGACTGAGCGACTTCACTTTCACTGTTCACTTTCATGCTTTGGAGAAGGAAATGGCAACCTACTCCAGTGTTCTTGCCTGGAGAATCCCAGGGATGGGGGAGCCTGGTGGGCTGCCGTCCATGGGGTTGCACAGAATCGGACACGACTAAAGCAACTTAGCAGCAGCAGCAATAGCAGCTGACTTGTGTGAGCGTCTGAGCAGGCAGTGTGCAGAGAACTGCGTGTCCGGAAGGGCCATGTCTCCCCTCTGAGTCCCGGGCCGGCAGGTGGCTTCCGTCGTCCTGTGGCCTGAGCGCTGGGTACCACGTTTCTAGCCCCAGGAAGGCTTTCCCGGGGAATCTCAGCATCAGACTGAGGGTGTGCGGGAGCTGCTGGCTTGATCCCAGCAAAGCTGCTGCAGACACTGTCCATTTTAAGAGCCACCTCAGACTTCCCTGGTGGTCCAGTGGTTAAGAATCCACCTGCCAGCATGGGGAGACACGGGTTCGATCCCTGGTCTGGGGGGGAGACTGTACATGCCGCGGAGCAACTGCTGAAGCCCGAGTGCCTAGAGCCTGTGCTCTGCAGCAAGAGCCGCCATTGCACTGAGAAGCCCGCGCGCCTCAACTGGAGGGTGGCCTCCACTCGCCGCGTGCACACAGCAGCAAGGGCCCCGCCCGGCAGAAAAACAAAGGGAGGAAAAGCAGCCGCTCTGGGCTGTCTGCGTGGGCGGGTCCCCTGTGTCACCCTGCCTCTGTCCCTTGCCTGGCCGCCCCACGTCTGTAGCCCTGCCTCTGTGAGAGGTGAGCCCTGCGGGCGCTGCAGACGCTGAGGCTGTCGGGCGGGAGGAGAGACATGACGCCTGCATCCCTCCTTGGGCGCCTGGACTCTGTCCATGCCAAGAATACGAGAGTTGCTTGTATCTTTTTTTTTAAGTGTCATTCATTGAGAAAATGCCTAATGACAAACATCACTTACACATTTAGTAGCAGTAGGAATGCTAAGTTAATTTGTGTTTTATTGGTCTCAGCAAAGCCTGTGTTCACTTGAAATGAGTGAACGCACACATGGGGCCCACGTGACGCGGTTGGGCCGCAGGCAGGGCGGGGTGCACGAGGTGTCCGTGCGGGGCCGCGCTCCCACTGCCAGCGCCCGCTGCCAGGCCCAGTGCGGGAGGGCGAGGAGCTTCAGCATTCGGGCTCTCGATATGCACCTCTTTTCCAAAACTTTGGTTTTTCCCTCTTGTCTCGGCTCATGATGGGAAACATGCACAGGCTGTTCCAGTCGAGGAAAACTGGTCCCTTATTTACGTTGAGTCGGGCTGTTAGGAGGGCTTCCCAGGAGGTTAAAAAATACCTGCCTGCCATCACAGGAGATGCGGGTTCGATCCCTGGGTTGGGAAGAGCCCCCGGAAGAGAAAATGTCAACCCACTCCGGTATGCTTGCCTGGGAAATCCCATGGACGCAGGAGCCTGGCGGGCCGCAGTCCATGGGGTTGAGAGAGTTGGACATGGCTGAGCACAAGCTGTTAGGAGAGTGGTCCCGCGTCGCGGGTCTCAGCGGTCGGGGAGTCCTGACTCCCCAAGTGAAGCAGGTTTCTGAGCGCCGGCCCTGTTCTCGGGGCTGCAGCGTGTGGGCACCTGGTGGCCTGGCCCCACATCCCCGTTGGGTATCCCTGGTGACAGGTGTCACAGACGACACCGTCTTCCCCCTCGGTCAAAGGCGGGGGCGGGCGGGCTCCCCCGTGTCCTGCCAATACCGGGTGGCCTGGGCACTGCAGCACGGTTCCGGGTACCTCTGTGTCCTGGGGAGCGGGGTTCTGAACGCCAGTTACTTCTCAGCTGTGTCCGGCCCGTGACACCCGGCTCACCGTTGAGTATCCCGGACGGCGTCTCTGCCTCACCTCCCAGCCTCGCGGTGCTGACACCTTTCCTCCGAGCCCTGTGCCCTGCTGGGCTGTCTCCCCTCACACCTCCCTGCTTCCTGTCTGAAACTGATGCTGAGGGGTGATGACTCCCGACTAGGACGTCGTGGTCACACCCCCGCGCCCCCCTCACGAGGAGGAAGGAGGGTGACCTGAGTCTGGATGACCTGGGGGGCGTTTAGAAGCAGGAGGTGGGCTGGGGGAGGAAAACTTAGGAGCGGGGGAGGTGAAGGGGGAAGCGCTTCACAGCTCTTTGTGCCTGGTGTGTAAATGCTCCTTAAATTCTGCTTTTTCAGAAGAAAAGTCTTTTCCTGCTGGGCATTTCCTCTGAAATTTCCTTAATTCCCTTTCATTCATCACAGACCGTTAACTGGATCACACATGATTCAGTTCAGTTCAGTCGCTCAGTCATGTCTCTTTGTGATCCCATGGACTGCAGCACGCCAGCCTCCCTGTCCTTCCCCAACTCCCAGACCTTGCTCAAACTCATGTCCATTGAGTCGGTGATGCCATTCAACCATCTCATCCTCATTCATCCACTTCTCCCACCTTCAGTCTTTCCCAACATCAGGGTCTTTTCCAGCGAGTCGGCTCTTCACATCAGGTGGCTAAAGTATTGGAGTTTCAGCTTCAGCATCAGTCCTTCCAATGAACACCCAGGGCTGATCTCCTTTAGAATGGCCTGGGTGGATCTCCCTGCAGTCCAAGGGACTCTCAAGGGTCTTCTCCAACACCACAGTTCAGAAGCATCAGTTCTTCGGCGCTCAGCTTTCTTCACAGTCCAACCCTCACATAATACATCACATGATGCCTAACAGTTCACTTAGTCAGTGAATGGTTGTTTAAAACTGCGCTGTGCTCAGCTCCGGGGAGCGGGTAGGGTGTGGAGGGTGAGGACCTCCGGTCCCGCTCGGGAGGCTGCCGTGTCCCCCGGTGCTGTGACCCCTTGCACATGCACAGGTCCCCGCTGTGTCCTCCAGCCCCGTGGTTTGGGGGTCAGGTGGCCTCTCAGAGCTGAGGATGGAGACAGGGTGAGGCGGGGGCTGCCTGGGGCCTGCCGAGTGCCCTGTTGCCGCCCTGCTTCCATCTCTCAGCCTCTCAGGCTGAATGTTTATCGGCTCCACCTCGGGCCTCTTTGAGATGCTGGCACCTGCCGCCGGCCTGATCCCCGTCCTAAACCCAGCACGTCACCCAGCTAGGGGAGTGTTCTGCACCCCGTGGCCACCCTGTCAGCTCAGGGGTGTTCCTGAATTACAGGAGCCCAGGATGGGTGGGGACTCGGGGGCGCCGAACTGGGTCCAGGAGCTACGGCCTGCGGACCCCAGGGCCCCAGAATATTTCCTCCAAAGCACTAAACTGCTTTGTTCCACTTCCCGCCCCGGCCTAAGAACTCGGAGCCTGTTGGTTTAGCTAACTGCTGAGAATGGGAAGACAGACCTTCCCAGGGGTTTGCTGCAGCTCTGGGCCCCGTAGGTGAAGGGCAGGGAGCCCCGCGTTCACGAGGGTACGTGCTGAGGGCGTCCTGCACGGTCCCACTGCCTGGGGCCGAGTGTGCGTTTCCCCGGGGACACGGAGGGCAGGGCAGCAGCTCTTGGGACTCTAGCCCGGATGCTCTGTCCCAGAGGACGGTGTTGCCTTCCTACCCGCGAGCCCCTTGCCTCCTTCTCTGTGGCAGCGCCCTCCCCGGGGTGAGGATGGGGTTCTGGGTAGGGGGGACCTGGGACCCTGAGCCTCGTGTTCTCGGGCGGTCCTTGGCGCCCACCACCCGGGAGGTCTCTGGGCCCCTCGCAGAGCAGACGTGTCCCTAAGGAGGGTGGAGGCGCCATGGGTCGCGGGCAGGAAGCGTGTGGTTTTGGGTCCAGGAGCACGTGACTCCCGGGAAGCGGCGGAGCTCGGGGGTGATTCACTGGGGGAAGGAAAACGACGTCTGTGTCCAAGCTCCGGGAACCGGGAAAAGGAGCTTGGAAGTGTGAGTAATGTGTAATTTACTAAAATTAACCAGCGACTTCTTCAGACGGTTTCTGGGTGTTTTCGGTGTCTCTTCTGGTCCTCGATGTCCGCTGCATCCTACCTGCAGGGGCCCGTCTCCCCCTGTTAACTCCTCCCCCACCCGGGGTGACGCGGGACAGACCCTCTGCTGCTCGGGCAACCTCCCTGGAACGAGGCTTCAGTCCCTGACCCTCCCGAGCGGCTGCCGGGTTGGGCTGGGTGGTATCTGGGGCCTCGGGGGGCTGGGTTTGTGTGAGCCCCCTTGCCAGCCTTCTGCCCACACCTCCCTTCTGGTGCCCAGATTGTGAGCCCCTGAGCAGGGCTGTGTCTTCCTCCTGTAACCGTCACGATAGGGGCTCCGTCAGCGTTGGTGGACTGGCACGGGAGCCTGAACTGCATGGGGGCTTGTCCCAGTGACGCGACCAGCCTGCGACCTTTCAACGGTTCATGATGTGACGTCTAGAAACCTCATTTTTCGGGGGAGGTTATGTCAGGGAGGCAGTTTATATAGAACATCAAACACTAGAGGGAGAGTATCAGTCGGTCAGTAGTGTCCGGCTCTGTGCGACCCCCTGGACTGTAGCCTGCCAGGCTCCTCTGTCCGTGGGATTCTCCAGGCAAGAATACTGGAGCGGGTTGCCATTTCCTTCTCCAAGGGGATCTTCCTGATGCAGGGATCGAACCCGTGTCTCCCGCATTGGCAGGCAGACTCCTGACTGTCTGAGCTACATTAAGGGAGAAACACCCTGTTCAGGAAAGCCCACTCAGCTCAGGTTGGAGGGCTGGCATCCCTGCTGCGTGTCGGTGTCCGCGGTTACGACCGTGGAGCCTTCTGCATAAAGGCCAGCAGTGTGCTCTGAATCTCACAGGAAGACGATACATTATGGACAGGCTGGTTTCAGAATAAAGGGCTTTTTTCCCCCTTCTTTTTCTGGTCTCGTTAATTCTTTGGAAATTGCCGGGATCTGTGGGGCGTGTACAGAGCATCTCATCTGGACTGTCTTACTTGTCTGTGATCGTCTTCATGGGCTGGAAGTTTGTCCTCTAATCGTGTCTAAGTCACTCTGTAGAGTCCACCAGAGGATGGGGGGAGCGGGTGGGGACACCCATGAACTGCACAATTCCGCACGTGTGTAGCCTTCGGTCCCTGTTCGAGACCCTCCCAGGTGGCCCACATGCCCACATGGCACCTGAGGACACCGGCTCTGGGGATGTGCTGGCAGAACCAGGCTGGTCTCCTGCATCACCGCCCTGCCCCCCCCAAGCCCCAATGCCATCCCAATGGGTACAGACTGCATCTGCAGGACGGCTGCTCAGGTCCCGGGGCCTCGCCCTCACCCGCAGTTTCTCAGTGGTCGAGGGCAGGGCACTGGGCACCACGGTGCTGGGTCGAGTGGGCTCTCAGATGCTCTGGGGGGCTCCAGGGACACAGGAAGGCAGGCTCACTAGTGGGGTGAGGGGAGGGCAGCTCTCCTGCAAGCCTGCGAGGGGCACTCTGGTGGGTCCAGGGCCAGAGCTAGGCTCACCAGTTGGGGGCGTCAGTGGCCCAGGTGTGTGGACGGTCTCTTCCTGCTGGTGCCACGGAGCGGACCCCAGACCGTGCGAGGGCACCGCTCTCCAGCGCCCACCCGGGCTAGCATGCCGGCCCCTGGTTCCCCGAAGGCTGTTGGAGGTGCCCCGAGGCGGGGTGATGATGGTGTGGTCCCTCCCCGTGGCAGAGAAGGCTGGAATGATTGGTGTGAGCCCGGCCACGGCCCCCTTCCCTACCCAGCAGCTGTCAGGCATTCCCATCTGAGCACGCGCTGTTCTCTTTTCAGGAATAAGACGGCCAACGGGGACTGCCGGAAAGACCCCCGGGAGCGGAGCCGCAGCCCTATCGAGCGGGCCGTGGCCCCCACCATGAGCCTGCACAGCGGCCCCCTGTATGCGTCCGTGCCCAGCCTGAGCATGGAGCAGCCCCTCGCACTGACCAAGAACAGCCTGGACGCCGGCAGGCCGGCCGGCCTCTCGCCCACCCTGGCCCCGGTGGAGCGGCAGCAGGTACGCCTCTGTCGAGGGGGGGGGGGGGGCGGGACCCCATAGCTGGGCTGTGCCGGGAGCACCAGCTGCGTGGGTGACTCCTGGTGTGGGCCCCGCTCCTTGGGCCGAGCGGCCTCAGAGAAGTGGCAGTGTCTGGGGGGCTGCTGCTTCTCACGAGGAGGGAATGGCCTGGACTTGCCGTGTTTCTCGCCGTCTTCCTTGGCAGCCCTTTCGGGATCAGTGTGATGATCCCAGGGGGACTTCGACACGAACCCCTTACGAGGCCACATGGCTGGAGTGCAGTGCCAGGCTGCTCTGCTCTGGGGCTGGGGCCCTAGGAAGTCTGGTCAGGACCCTGTGATTGGCAGACGGGGACTATTTTTCATATATACATACATAAAGGAAAATCAGGGAATTAAGTTTTCAATAAACACAGACTGTTTGGTAGGAACAGAGACTTAAAAAACAGGCTCCTGGGGGAAGAGCTGATAAAGGGAGGCAGTAACCGTGTGGTTCCTCTCTCTCAACCTCCGGGGCCCAGCAGATCCTCAGTCAGGGTTTGCTCGAGCCTCCTGGATGCGGATGCACGAGGAGGTGCCGGAGCCGAGCTCAGCCTCCAGGCTGCTACCTCCAGGCTGCTACCTCCAGGCCTGCTTCTGACCCAGTCTGTGCCCCCTGCTCGTGGGCGCCCTCAGGTGCTGGGTGAAGTTTCACTGTGGCTCCCAGGAAGGCTGATGAACAGTTGCGCTTTCTGCCTTAAAGCTCCAAATCACGACCCTATTTTTTTTTTTTTTTTTTTTTCCTTTTTTAACAAAACTGGGTTATATAGACAAATGCTTTGTGTAAGTAGTGTGTTAGAAGCTGGTCAAGCAAGATGCGGGCGCGCACACAGTTCGAGTCTGGAGGAGCCAGATAATCAAGTGGGCCAGACTGTTCATGTATCAGCTGGGGGGAGTCGGGGAGCTACCAGGTAGGGAACACTCACCGGTGCTGCAGGAAGGAAGGAAGTTATAGCAAGAGGCCCTGGGCATCTCCTGGAGCTGTGGGTGCAGCCAGGCTTCGGAAGGGTGGGCTGGACCCGGCCTGAGTGCCGGACAGGAGGCCGGCCCCATTCCTGCCCTGGCTCCAGGCCCATCTCTGCATCCTTATCTCTCGCTGCGTGTGGACCGCACGGCCAGCTCCGCGTGGCTGTCCCCCAGCTCCCAAATCCCCGAGTCTCCTGTCTCAGTCCCGTCTGGAGGGTGGGGGGCAGGTTACTCAGCGAAGGCACGTGGGGAGAGCACAGACTGAGTGGTTTGAACAGACCCTCCAGAAGCGACAGGACGCCTGGACCTGACCACGGCCAGGCCCCCAGACCCGTCTTAGGTCGCGCTCCAAGCCCATCAGGTCTGATTCTTCCCGTTTCACAAAACGAGCTTAGACGGTGAATGAAGGTCCTGCCTAACGAGCAGGCACCTGGTTCTCCGGGGCCCTCCGAGTCTCAGAGCCACGTTCCCTCCTCTCCACCGTTTCTGTTCCCATGGCAAGGTGTCACACTGGCTCCTGGTGGCTCTGCTCTGCTGCTGACTTGAGGAACCATCAGTAAAGGTCTTTGTTCTCAGGCTGCTGCTGCTCAGCCTCACCTTCCCTCAGCTCCGGGATGTGCTGTTCCTTGTTAGACCCGGAGCACACGCCTGCTCTCTCAAATGGAGCCAGATCCGCATCATAGACCTGCCCACTTCCCATCCCGGGAAGGTCTGCTCTGCAGGCCTCCACAGGGGCTACCGACCTGGCTCTTTACGGAAATGCTGGGGGTGGACAAGCCCCAATGCCCTTGCTGACCTGCTGCTGTCACTCGGCCTCGGCTAACGCCCAGCTCCTGCGAGCTATCTGGCTGCCTCCATCTGGTCTGGGGTGCGTGGTTGGCTCACAGGTGTTTTCATCTGGGTTGGGGGATGTCTGGCAGGGTGCCTGCTTGGAGGTGGCTTCATGCCTCACAGAGGAGGTACTTGAACAGGGTTTTGAAGGATGGGTGGAGGTTGCCAGGCTGGCAGCGTGGTGGTCTCGGGGAGGGCCGACGGGGTAACGCTGGTGTGTGACCCACGCTCTGGGAGAGGCGCCTCCGTCTCCGTCGTCACTTGCGTGGTCAGAACAGAAAGAGATGAGCAGAACTGGGAGTATCTTGGAAGGTCCTAGAATGGCTCAGAGAAACTCTGGGGTCTGGGGGACACGCTCTGGGTGTCCCTTAGCAGGGGGCCCTCCCCCTGCCGTCCCCACGCTGGTCTCCCCACTCGGTGACCGTCTCATTTTAGCCCAGCAGCTGAGCCTCTGTCCCCTGGGCTTGGCGACTCACACGGCTGCTGCTCAGAGGGGGCCCGGCACACCTCCTCGCACTTGTTCACTGTGCATTTGGGTTCTTGAGCTTCAGAGTGGGAACCACGAGGCGGAGGAGGGGCTTGACCAGATCTGCCTTTGGGCGGGGAGAGGTCTTGGGCGGGGGCGGTGCTCTGCGGGAAAGGGGTGCTGGGGAGAAGGCCCCAAGCACACCGGTGGGGGCTCTCCCGGTTTAGTGGGTGCCCGGCCAGGCTGAGGGGTACGGGGGTGGCCGTCCTGCCTCGGAGCGGGGGAGGAACGCGAGGGTGGGGTGGTTGGGTGGGGTCTGCATCGCGCACCCCGCAGTGTGCTCGCCACTCACGCCAGCCTTCCCCCACAGAACCGGCCCTCGGTGATCACATGTGCCTCCGCCAGCGCCCGCAACTGCAACCTCTCGCACTGCCCGGTGGCGCACAGCGGCTGCGCGGCCGGCCCGGCCAGTTACCGGCGGACCCCGAGCTGTGAGTGCCCCTGCTTGCCCCCCACCCCCCAACAGGGCGGGGTACTCAGTGCCCCTTCCCCTCCTGTTCCCGGAACGGCGGCCTCGGGGTCCCTGCGGAGGGCGGCGTTGTCCCAGCACAGAGGCACCGGGCTGGGCTCAGGGAGCAGCCCGTGGGCCCCGCCCTCCAGTCCGGCCTCGAGGCGGTCGTGGCAGCCGCCCTGTCTGCGTGAACGTGCGCGCACATGGCCCCGCGTAGCAGGCGCAGAGACGGGACCCGCGCCGGGGTCACCCTCTGTGCGGTCCCCACTCTGACCGCCGTCCCCCTACTGTCCTCCAGCCACCTGCGACCCTGTGGTGGAGGAGCACTTCCGCCGGAGCCTGGGCAAGAACTACAAGGAGCCAGAGCCGGCCCCCAACTCCGTGTCCATCACGGGGTCCGTGGACGACCACTTCGCCAAGGCCCTGGGCGACACGTGGCTCCAAATCAAGGCGGCCAAGGACGGCGCGTCCAGCAGCCCCGAGTCGGCCTCGCGCCGGGGCCAGCCCGCCAGCCCCTCGGCCCACATGGTCAGCCACAGCCATTCCCCGTCCGTGGTCTCCTGAAGGGAGCGCCGCCCTCCGACACCACTTCCATCTGCATGGTTTGCCTGAGCTTTGAACAGTCAGTGCTTAAAAAAAAAAAGGAAAAATTGGGGGAAAAATTCGGTGGGAGAGGGAGGGATGGTTTATTCGCAAAAACCACGTGGTGGGGTTTCTGTTGTGTTTCGTTACTTGCTTGGTCTTCGTCCTCGGGGCCCTCAGACATGCTGGCGGCGCCGCGCGGGGCACCTCTGTCCGCGGGCGCCTGCACGCCCGCCTCGGTTACCAAAGACGCCTGGACCAGGTCAGCGCCCCGCGAGGCCGGGTCGCCATGGCTCGCGCTTTCTCAGCCACAGGCCAGGCCACTGGCGACCCAGACGCTCTGCTTTTTCGTTCGCTTCTCGAGACCCGGGCGTGTGCGGCTCCGCTTCCAGCCTGCGTGTGTGCGTGCTTGTGTGTGTTTGTCTACTTGAAGAGAACAGGACTGTCGTGTCTGATTTGCACTATGGGAGGAGGACTCGAGTGGCCTGCCTGACAGCTTTGTGCGAGACGCTGGTGCTCTGAGGGCAAACTGCTGAGAAACAGAGGGTTTCAGGATGACGTTTGTGACCATGTGTGTTTTTTGTTGTTGTTTTTAATTTAGACAAAACCGCTTTGGAAAGGGGAAGTCTCATGCAGGTTATAGGTCTTTCTCTGTCTAGATTTCAGGTGCTTGCAACTGGACTGCAGACTCTTACCAATCACGGGCATTTTACCTTTTCTGAACACTGCAGTTTGTTAGGCTAGAGCTGAAGTTGGAGGAGCCTGTAGTGCTTTGAACAGTGATGCATGTTTTAATGGATAAAAATAGCTGGTTTCTATTAACTGTATAGACAGTAAACAAAAAATCCTTAATACTTAACTAGCTTCTTTTCAGAATGCGTTTTATTTTTGTCAGTTACAGTCCTAGATATACTTACTGCTGGTACAGTTGTACTCTTAAGATTTATATTTGATATCCACGTTACTCCCTGGCAGGCCCTGGACGCGGGCGGGCGAGTGGCTGGTTGGCGGCCGAGTAGGATGCTGGAGCGGTGGCCGCAGGCTGACAGCATCAGCTATTTTCTGCCTCCCTGCCGGCTCCCTCGCTCCCAGGGGAGTTGGGACTGGTGTCTCCCAGCTTCCCTCTCGATACAGAAACCGCTCTGCTCCCTTGGCCGGACAGCAGATGCCCGACAATCTGACGCGGTGTTTTTGTGTGCTTCCTCTCGTACGCTGGGGCCGAGGCAGTATACATTCCTCTGACTTTATACAGTTATTACTGCGTTTATTATCGTTTGCTATAGTCATAGCTACTAACTAGGAATTAGGCGAAGAAGCAAGCATGACAGACCCAGCTGTGGATGTTCGACAGCTGCTTTTGTGTCCGGGAACCTTTTCTTGGGCCCCGCCCCTCCCGGGCGCCGCCTCCCGGCCCCGCCCACCAGGGCTCTGGGTGCCCCCTGGCCTGGTCGTCAGGAGGAGAAAGGTACAGGTTGGCTGGTGACCTTTATACAGTTGGCACTGGGTGACCAGGCGGGCGTTGGGCTCCTGGGGCTGCAGGTCTTTGAAGAGGCAGGAGGTAGGCGTCTCCCCCCACCCCAACCCCGCACGCATTTCCCTCCCACTTCACTGGGCTTCCAGGCTTTTGCATCCAGGCCCCTATATTTTCTGTAGGAAAAAAAAAATCATTGAGAACACTTTTTTTATAGTAACTTTAAGACCATCATTACGCTGTGCGTAAAGAATGTACAGAGAAATTTGTAGGTATTTTTTGAAGAACAATTAATTTGTTAATGATATGTAGCTATTTAATTTTTCCCTTTTCCTATTGTAATCATTCATATTTTTTTTTTTGTTTGTTTGAAAAAAAAAGTTGATCTTTTTTTTTTTTTTCGTCGTAGATTTGTCTGTAAAAGTGCAGGAACACAGTTATCTATGAGAACACTGCATCTGCCTTAATAGCCACTAGTTTGTTACTGCTACAGGCTACTGAGTGTCGCCCAGGAAAATGACCCACTGCTGGCGGCTCTGTGCAGAACGGCTCGGAGGCGCCCGCCAGCGAGGACAGTGCTGGGGAGGGGGAACCGGAGCGCCGAGGGCCGCGTCCCTGCTGGGAGTGGCCCGGGGCAGGGGGACACTCCCCGGCCTCAGGGCACAGAGAGGTTCTCCACAGAGCCAGGCCATCGGCAGTGCGTTCAGACCATTCTCTCCATGTTTGTAAATCTGTAATATACCATTCTCTGTGGCCTGTTTTTCCTGGAAGAAGAAGAAGAGAAAAAAAAAAAAGGTTTGGCAGGCCATCTTTTTTTTGTACTTAAAAGTAGCCTTAAGAACAATAATAAAGTGCTCTTAAACCACAAACTGTCAGGGTGATCCTTGGGCCCTGGGGGACCGTGGGGTGGGCTCAGTGCCTGGTGTCCAGTGGCCTCTGGTTTAAGCCCCATGTCGGCTGGAAAACTAATTTTTACCTCTCAAAGAGAAGCATCATTTAAAACCTCCAGCACCACTCAAGACTCATCATTGACTTTGGTTCCTTGCCCAAGATAAAAGAGAACAGCACACTCACACCAAACTGTGGTAAGGGCCCCCGCTCCTGGCTTCCATGCCCTGCTTGGTGGCAGCCACAGAGGCACAGCCCCGGGATGAAGAGTGAAATCAGCTGGAGTGACCCCAGCAGGGCACCTCCCCCAAACCCTCTGACCATCCCCTTGGCTGCACGAAGGCAGACCCAGCACCCACGCCGCCCCCTCCTGGAGTTGGGGCCTCCAGGCGGAGGTGGGACCTGGGAGCAGGCCCTCTGGTGAGGTCTGGGCCTTCTCTGGGCCTCCGGAGGCAGAGGCACCAGGGCAGGAGGGCCCTGCCCGGGCAGCTCCAGGGAAGGAGCCCGGTCTCCTTCCCCCAGGGCAGCAGAGGTTGGGAGCCGTCTGGCCGCAGCCTGCGTCCCTGGAGGCCAGCTTTCCCTTGGCCGGCGTGGCCCCTTCTGTTCCACCTCCCCTCCAGCCGGCCAAGCTGGGGCCGCAGCCCCCACAAAGGCTGCTGGAAGGAGCCAGCTTCCTGCTCCCCGCGGGTCTCTTGGCCACCTGCCCCCCACCGTCACTCTCCCCACGGAGGTTCCGGCCAGGAGGAGTGCTGCCCGCCCCCCGCTCCCCCCAAAGAAAGAACCGCTCATGGAGGGGACCAAGTCCCAGGTCACCGGCAGTGCCGAAGCCAAGGTTATTATTGAGCTCAGAACCGGTGGGATGAGGAGCTGTCAGAAATGGGAGGACGCCAGCGCCTCCCGGCGCGGAGGCAGGCCGGCCCTCCAGCGGTGGGGGACACAGGGCCGAGTCCCAGTCCTGGGGCGGCAGCCTCGGAGCGCGAGGCGCATGTCAGATGGTCTCGTCGTCACTCATGTCCCAGATCTGCGTGGAGAAGGGGAGACACTCAGTGTCCGCCCGCTGCGGGGCCGTCTCAGAGCCGCGCAGCTGCAGCTGCAGCCCCCGGCCTGCTTCTCGCGGAAGGAAACCGGGGAGCCGGGGGCCGCTGGGGTGTGGCCGGGCTCTGCTGCGCGGATCCTACCGGCCTTCCCTAGGCAGCCCTCGCCGCTGGCCCCGTGGATCAAGAGGAGCACAGGGGCCCCGGGGGCTCCCCGCACCCTGGGAGGGGCTGGTCCCTGACCGTAGCCCCACAGACTTTCCAAATTCCTAGAATTGGTTGCAAAAGGCCACCTCCGTGCTCAAAAGAGCTGAGAGAAGGAACGTGGTGTTTACAGGAGGCTGGCCTGGGAGGCAGGGAGGCGCAGCCAAGGTAAACACCGACATCCACAGCGGCTTGGCTGTCAGCGTGAGGACTGGAGAGCACAGAGAGGAGGACGTGTCCTCCAAGGACCGCCGCCCGGGCCGAGCGCCGGTGGTGGGGGTGCCTCACACACACCCCTCCCCGGTGCCCGCCCCCTGCTGCCCGAGCACGCTGCGGCGAGACCACGAAGGCCCCAGGACCACGTGCAGAGGCTGGGCTCCCCCGGCTCAGAGCAGGCTTGGGCCTGCCCTGTTGGGTGGGACTAGGGGGCGCGGGTGCCATTCCAACAGAGGCTGCACTCGACGCTGCCCCGGTTCCCACTGCCTGCGATGGGAAAGAGCTGTTAGAGGGCTCGCTGCGCACTTACTCTTCACTCTCATTCCGTGTACACACACACCTGTGGAGCCCACCCTGTGCCACGTGAGGCCAGAGGATGCCTCCTTCACGACTCACTACAGCCCGTGAGATACCAGCGGAAACTGGCTCAGAGAGGGGCGTCAGTTAGCCCCGGGTCACACAGCAAGTACGGTGCAGGGCTGGGAGCACAGGGGAAGCGGGGGTTAGGAGAATAAAGACGGGGCCGGGACCAGATCCAGGCAGGCGGCAGTGAGCCCTGTAGGTCAGGATGCTCCAGCCCCCTGCCCAGGCTCTGGGCACGGGGAGCAGGTCCTGGGAGGGGGACATGGCCCACTCTGTTGCCCTACTGTGTGGTCTAGTGGGGAAGGGCCTCTGCAATTAGCTGGGTAGACAGCAGGCCTGAGCATGGGTGGTATGGAGGGGTCCAGGCCCTGCCTAGAAGGTTCAGGGGTACAAGTAAGGCACCCAAGGGACGCTGGGACTCTGCTGAAGGGGAGGTGGCATTAGGCATCCTTCTCTAGGCCCAAGATGGGGTTTCTATGAGAGGGCAGCCCATCCTCTGCCGTTGGCTGCTCTCTGGAGGGAGTCTGAATTGTGAACCCCAAGAAATTTCAGGATCAACAAACAGTATCATAAGATTTATAGATGCTAACATATAGATGCTAAAAAAAGCCAAACTCTCAGAACCCGAGGCTAAACAATGGATGGCAGGGCCTGGAGGAAAGGGGAGATAGGGCACGAGCAGCACCAATTCCAAAGACAAATGCAGTCTGCGGACCACGAGGGGTTTACATGGGCTACAGTCTGTGGGTTGGTAGATTTGGGTCAGAGTGGTCCTGACTCTGATCTCCAAGACCACTCTGCCTGTAGGCTGCAGACCACTCTCTAGAGTATATAGGACCACACTGCCTGTACTCTGCTGAAAGACTGCCTACAGTCTGAGCACCACTGCCTCCTGTCTGCAGGACCATGTTGCCTATAATCCCAGGACCATCTACCTACAGACTGCAGACCAGTCTGTCTAGAGCCTGCAGGAGCCCTCTGCCTACAGTCTCCAAGACCAGCGTGCTTGTACTTTACACTGTTGGTGGGCAGAGTAGGCCTGTACAGAGCACTCTGCCTGTAGTCAGGAGGGGCCCGTGAATGTGCTCGTAATGAATAAAGATGGTAAGAAATTGACAAAGATTTAAAAAATTTTAACACTCACTGCTGGCAAGGGTGTGAATAAACACTTCCAAGAGAAGTATAAATTGGTGCCAGAGATTTGGCAATATGTAACACAAAGCTTTAAAAAATCCCTGTAGCCTAAGGAAGAGATAAATGATCTTTTTGTAAGATGATATGCAAGTTTACTTAGAAAACCCAAGAAAATGCTTCGATGAGTACAGACAGTAATGAGTATTCAGGAAGATACCAAATTAACGACTCAATCACAGCCTTCCTGTGTACAAACAGCATCCAGTTAGAAAACATGATCAGAGAGAGGAACCCTGTATAAGAGCAGGGAAAGAGGTAAAGTCCTGGGAAGTAAACCTGATGTAAAATGTACAACATGTCCTTGGGAAAACTCCTTCAGAACA
Organism: Tragelaphus eurycerus; assembly: GCA_935064755.1. NCBI lineage: Eukaryota > Metazoa > Chordata > Mammalia > Artiodactyla > Bovidae > Tragelaphus > Tragelaphus eurycerus. The sequence goes on along the minus strand of CAKXYN010000001.1, from coordinate 73,803,082 downwards.
GTCCTCACGAGACCTTCGTGGAAAGCACCCTGGGAGAAACGGGCTCACACCCTGTGGCTCTGCACGGGGCAGGTCAGCGTCAGCAAAGACGTCCCCTTTCCTGAGTAAACGTTAATCTAACACAATCCCAATTTTAAAAAAAAATCAAGTATATTTCCTGGAGCTAGACAAGCTGCTTTTAAAGTTTACGTGGAAAAAAAAATAAGGGACCCTTTGACTATGAAAAGAACAGTGAAGAGGCTCCCCTACACCGCGTTTAAACATCATCAAATCTGTAATTTAGACGTTGCAGCAGCAGAACCACAGGCAGATGGGCCAGGGGAACCAAATGGCCAAGAAACAGGACAGGACAGAATGTCCAAAGAATGTGGAAACCTACTGTTTTAACAATAAAGGTCTGGGAAGTGTGATCTCAAATCATTAGAAAAATAGGAGCTTTTAAATGATATAAGGACCACTGGAGAGTCATTTCCAAAAATATAAGATTGATTCCATGCCTCCCTGTGTATCCAAATCAACTCCCAGCGAAGCAGAGACTACAATTTTTTTTTACATCTCTTGAAGGTAAAAAAATAAACTGTTCAAATACTAGATGCAAACATGGGTGAATTTCTTTATAACCTGGGAGTGGGCAGCCTATAATCAAAGTCTCTAAACAACAGGAACAGATACACTGGATTATGTAAAAACACAGGAGGAACTCTGCTGGAAAAGCTCTGGAAGCAGAGCTGAAAAGACATGACACACACTGGGTGAAAACGTAAGCTTATACCAGCCCCTCACCTGTAAAAGCTCTTCTAAAATCAAGAAGATAAAAACCAATAAACTGATGGGAAAAAAAAAAAAAAAAAAACAGGCCAAAGACACGAGCATGTTACAGAACAAGACTTGTAAATAGCTTCGATACATAAGAAAAGGTGTTCAACCTTAGAGTAAAAGAAACGCTACAGCTTTGTAGGATACAGTTTTCAGGATGTCTCTGAAAGACACCACCATGAAACTGAAAAGGCAGGCCACAGGCAAACAGCCATGCTGTCATAAAGAGGAAGTGTATCAAAATATACAAAGAACTCTTCCAGCTCAGTAATAGACAAATAATCTGATTTTTTTTTTTTTTTTAACATGGGGAAGATTCACCAGCTATTTAACAGCAGAGGAAATACAGTACTACTAAGAACCTGAAAAGATGCTCAGCATCCTTAGTCTCCAGGGAAATGCAAATCCAGACCACAGTGAGGTGGCTGGAGGGCACACGCAGAGACTCTCGACATCACTGTTAGAGACGCGCAGATCCAGATCACAGTGAGGTGTCGCCTCACACTGGCCAGGACAGCTACTGCCAAGACTCTACAACTACGGGAGAGGCTGCGGAGAAAGGGGCCCCCTGGTACTGCTGGTGGCAGGACACTGGTGCCACGTGTATAGAGAACAGTAGGGAGGTTCCTTAAGGAACTAAAAATCGGATTACCATATGATCCAGCAGTCCCACTTCTGGGCATATATGCCCTGCGAGGACCATACTTCCCAGAGATACATGCATCCCCAACGTTCACCGCAGCACAATTCTCAGTCCCCAGGACACGGAAGTGACCTAAATGTCTATCCACAGGTGAACGGATAAAGAAGATGCGGTGCTTAAAGACAATGGGATATCACTCAGTCATGAAAGGGGAGTGAAATCGGATCGTCGGTAGTGACAAGAATGAACCTAGAGTCTGTCATACAGAGTGAAATGAGTCAGAAAGAGAAAAACATTAAGGCATACGTATGCAGTCTTCCCAGGTGGCACACTGGTGAATAACCCACCTGCCAGTCCAGGAGATGCAGGAGACGTGGGTTTGATCCCTGGGAAGACGTAGGAAGATCCCTAAGAATGGGAAGCGACTACTCCCTCTAGTATTTCTTGCCTGGAAAATTCCATGGACAGAGGAGGCTGGCAGGCTACAGTCCACGGGGTTGCAAAGCGTGGGATATTACTGTGCACACACACACATACACGGGATCCAGAAAGATGGTACGACTATGTGCAGGGCAGCAGAAGAGACACAGACGTCGGGAACAGACCTGTGGGCACCATGGGGAGGTGCTGGGACAGACTGAGAGGGCAGCGCTGACACGCACACGACCCCGCGTGAGATACGGAGCTGTGGGAAGCTGCCGTGCAGCCTGGGGCGCTCAGCCCGCAGCCCCGGGATGGCCTGGAGGGGTGGGAGGGAGGGGGCTCGAGAGGAAGGGGAGGTGTGCACGCACAGAGCTGACTCAATGCTGTACAGCAGACACTAACACAGCATTGTAAAGCAATTATAATCCCATAAAACCCTAAATATAGAAACTTATGATCCAACAATGCAGCTCCTGAGCATCTATCTGGAGAAAACTAATTTGAAAAGACACCCACACCCCAGTGTTCACAGCAGCATTATTTACAACAGCCAGGAAGTTGTAAATCTCCTCCTCCGCTGGTGGAGGAATGTGTAAAGGAGATGCGGCACCTCTATGTGATGGAGCATCAGTCACAGAAAACAGAGTGACGCCATCTGCAGCAGCATGATGGACCCAGAGGCTGTCATACCGAGTGAGGCCGGCCAGGGAACGGCGAGTATCGTGTCACCTGCTGAAGTGTGTGGGTCTAAAGAAAACAGGACAGGTGAACTTACAAAACAGAAGGAAGAATCACGAGGAAGTGACTTACTTTCCCAAGTAAGTAGGTTACCAGAGGGGAACGGGCGTGGGAAGGATCAATTCGGAGATGAGGACTGACGTATACACAGCACTAGATGTAAAAGCTAACTAATAGGGCCTGCCATACAGCCAGGGAACTCAACTCAGTGCTCGGTGGTGTCCACATGGGGAAAGCGTCTACGAGTGGGTGTATGTAGAAGTGACTTACATCACTGCCCCTGAAGCTAATACGACAACCTAAGTCAACTACCTTCCAGTAAACATCTTTAAAGAAAGGAAGCAAGCCACGCAGAGACAGCACCCCTCGCCTTCTGGAACGGTCGAGGTGAAAATCTGTGGCTGGCAACACCGGCGGTCGGTGAGATCGGAGGGTGGGGCGGCCGGAGCTCAGCCAGCGCTGCTGGTGGGGCTGGAAGGGGCACAGCCGCTCAGGGGAAGGCCTGGAGACCGGAAGCCCACACGCACAGCTCACCTGTGCCCCCAAAGGAACACAAACACAGGCCTGCAAAAGGATTGTGCCAGAAGGTTCACAGCGGGCTTGGTTTGTAACAGGCACAGCCTACACCCAACCCTTCGAGAGGCAAACAGGGACACCATACAGCGGACGCTGCCCACCATCGAAGGAACCCGCCTCCAAGGCACAGAGCCGCGTGCACACATCTCAGGGTCGCTCCGCTGAGTCAAGGGAGCCTCCCGACACAAGACTGCACACTCCATAAATCCATTCACGGAAATTCTGCAAAGGGCAAGACTAATTTGTGGCGACAGAAAGTAGATCGTTTGCCACATTCATCAAACTATACACTTGAAATAGGTGTGTTTTACTACATGTAAACTGCACTATAATAAAAGTGATTAAAAAAAAAAAAAAGCTACACAGACCATTTCTCTTCACTCTGATTGGCTCAGATTGGCAAAAGCCCCAAAGCTTGACAGTGCAAGCAGTGCGGGAAAACGCTGCTGTCCTGCCCCTGCCGGGACGGAAGCCTTCAGACCCGCAGGCGAAAATGCAGCAATATTAATGGAATGATAAACTGGAATTAAAGCAGATGGCTACCTTTTAGGGGCGGGTGGAATGGACACGGCTGCTCTGAACATATCTTTTTCACTTTACAATCAGGTAAATGTTTTGCATATTTAAAAACACCAAAAAGAAAAATAACCGAAAGCACAGGCAGAAAAGCCAGAGACCCGGGTTCGATCCCTGGGTCAGGAAGATCCCCTGGAGGAGGAAATGGCAGCCCACCCCAGTATCCCTGCCTGGAGAATCCCATGGGCCGAGGAGCCTGGCGGGCTGCAGTCCACGGGGTCGCAGAGAGGTGGACACGACTGAGCCCGCACGCGCATAAGATGGACTCAGGAATGAACAGACATTTCTCCAAAACAGACGGGTGGCCGAGAAGCACCTGAAAAGACACTTAATTGTCCCTAGGCTTCGGGACAGCACAAAGCAAAGCCTCAAGGAGACAGCACTCTGCGCCCATTAGGCTGGCTTTAATCAGCCAGGCAGTAGCCAGTGTCGGGAAGGTCTGGGGAAACCGAACGTAAGATGGTGAGGCTTCTTTGGAAAGCAGTTCAGCAGCTCATCAGATGGTTCCCAAATCACCCAGAAACTCAGGTATAAACCCAGGAGAAATGAAAGTCCACTTCCACACAAACAGTAGAACGTGAATGTTCATAGCCCTATTCCTAACAGTGAAAGAAACCACCCAGATGTCCACCGAGTGGTCAGTGGGAAACGGGGCCCCTCCCTGCGGTGGAGTAGTATCTGGCCAAACACCTACCTATACTCCATCTTCTTGAGAGTTTGAGGATGTTGGGGAGACTGTCCCCTTTCTCAAGGAGGCCCCTCAAGTACAGAGGGACTTCTGTAACCCGCCATGGAGGCTGAGCCAGTGAAGGGGAGAGTGGAGGCTCTTCCTGCTTTATCTCACCATGTCCTTACTGCTGAGTGAAATTCCTTCTACAGAAAGGTACAGATACATGTGCCTGGACTCCCATCCTGTTAGGCGGGCACGCAGTGAGAAGCCCCACGCCCAACGGCACGCACAGGAAGCATGGCCAGCCCAGGGCAGAGGAAAGGCCAGGCGGGGTGCCCTGGCTCCCGGGGTTGCCCGCTCTGTCCCCCGACCCTGTCAGAAAGCTGAGCCTGTGTTGTTCTGGCCCCCTTGCCCCGGCCGGCTAGGGGGCCTGAGCGGTCTCTGATGGGGGTGGGGGGTCGGCCTGTCCCCTAGCTGTGGCCCTGCAGCAGGGACAGCCCGCCCAGAGGAGGTGCCGCTGCCTGCAGGCCAGTGCAGGGGTGTGGGAGGGAGGGGGCGCCCAATCTGGGGAAGGGGAGCTGTCCGACCATCAGGGCACGCACACCGGAGCACACGCACCGGAGGGCTCCAGGTCTCCCTGTCCACTCTCCTGGAGACACGGACGCGTTCCAAGGGGCCGTTCGTCACGCGGTTTCAAATTTGTGTCCCATTTCTGGACCACACTGCCTGGAGCCCGCAGACTAGGGTTTTTCTTTGGTAAACACTGTAATTATCCCGTAAATGGCACAATTATATTTGTGCGTGTGTTAAAAGTGTTCATTTGTTCAATGTAAACATTTAAAATAGGCCACAGTTTTTGAAACCTAGTTTTAGCGTTTCTATTTTTTTTTAAGATTAAAAATAAAAACCTGCGCTGTCTCTGTGCAGCCCTGCTCCCCACACCCCCTGGCCGGCACCCTCGGAGGCACGAGTCTTCCCACTGGGAAGATGGGGGGGGGGGGTTTGGGGGTGGCGAGGGGGGGGGGGGTCACTGGACGGCGCTTCCCCAGCAGGGGTTGAGCCAGGGTTCCGTCCACTTGTGGGGAGAAGGAAGGTCCCATCGTGGGTCCACATGGCTCGCGCTAACAGCCACTCATTCAGTCATTCTCTCGCGCACGCGGTGGTGCTGCACGGACGGGAGGAGGGCAGGGGGCCCCTTTGTTTCCTGCCTGTCCAGGCGGCCAGGACTTCTCTCACGAGACCTGTGGAAACCTCAGCATCCCCCATTCTCAGCTCTGCCTTTTAGTCTGTGCCTCTGCCTGACTCCCCAGAGGACTGGGCACTCCTGAGGGCGGGGCCCAGCCTGTGAGACCCCTGTGCTCCCAGCCCTGCTGGAGGGCCTGGCCCCATACGTAGCTTCTGAATGAACAAGATTCAGAACCGTCTGCTCTGGGAACAGAACCACTCTTCTACAGCAGAGAAAGGAGAGGGGGAGTGTCGGGTGTGAACAGAACACCCTAGCATCAAGCGGTAAAGAAAGGGTCCGTCCAGCCTCCTACATGGTTGCTAGGAATTTAAGTTGCTGTGGCCACTAAGGAGAACACTATGGAGGTTCCTTAAAAAAAACCAGCACAGAGAGAGCTACCCTATGACCCTGCGATCCTGGGCACGTACCTGGGGAAAAACACGATCCAAAAGGGTATGTGCACGCCAGTGCTCGCAGCGGCGTGTTTCCAGCAGCCAAGATGTGGAAGCGACCTGGAGGCCCACTGACAGAGGAACGGATAAAGAGGATGCACGCGTTTACAATGAAATGCCACTCAGCCATTAAAAACAATGAAATAATACCACCTGCAGCCACACGGATGGACCTAGAGAGTGCAACACTGAGCGAAGTCAGTCAGACAGAGGAGAGATATCATTCGACATCCCTTATACGTGAAATCTAAAAAGAAATTACACAAATGAACTCATCTACACAACAGAAGCACACAGAGCACAAACTCGTGGTTGCCAGGGGAGGACCAGGGGGAGGGACAGTTGGGGAGTTTGGGATGGACACGCACACAGGCTGCATTTAAAACGGATAACCAGCAAGGGCCTGTGGGGCAGCACAGGGACCTGTGCTCGGTGCTACGTGGCAGCCTGGATGGGAGCGGAGTTCACTCTGCTGTGCACTCGAAATGATCACAACCTTGTTAATCGGCTCCACGCCAATATAAAACTTCTTTTCAGTCCCTCAGTCCACCTGCTTTGCTGGGCATCCTGGCAGGTCAAGCCCTTGGCTTCCAGGCCCACGGGATGGTGGGGCAGGGCTGTAGGCACCTCCTGCCAGGTAGGTGGGCAGTGGAGCCGCCTTTGAGTCCAGACCACTGATGCCTCATCCCCCTCCCTGGGAGCCCCCGGCGGGCCCCATGCCAGGCCCTGGGGGTGTGGAGTGGTGGGCAGCTCTTGCTTGTGGACTCCCAGAGGCCTGGAAGTGGGCTTAGTCCTGGCCGGGGATGAAGCTGTGTGTGAACAGCAGTGGGGGGCTAACCTGTTTGTCTGGGGGCGGTTCGCAGCACACGCCCCTGGGGAGGGGCGCTGGGTAGAGGCTCAGGCAGGTCCTGGGTTCCCATCCAGCGCTCAGGTCACACCAAGGGATAACCCTGCCCTCTCTTTCACAGTCAGCCCAGCATCTGAGTGCACGGTGCGCACACTCAGTTTCCCCGGGTGCACCCTGGGGTCGGAAGCTGAAGACCCTTCCACCCCTCAGACAGGGGCGACTGGTGGGAACTGCCTGGGCTGCTGGTGGAGTAGATGACGTCCTCAGGGACGACAGATGGGAGAGAGAGGGCCGCGGGTCTGGGCAGGAGGCCAGGGTGGAGGGGGAGGGCCCCCACAGGGAGCCCATGGCCGCGTGGGACGGCCGGGCTTGCGCTGTCACGGGCCATCCCACAGCTGATCAAAGCCCATGGAGGGGCGAGGCCGGGCTTGGGCACAGGCTGGGCCTCCAGGGGCCTCTGCCCCGCCCCCCGCCCCCACACAGGTGCTCTGGGCTCCAGGTGACAAGAGGTGATGAGAACAACCCTACACCCCAGAACCAAGATCCAGAGAAAAGGGCCAGCACACCAGGTAGGCCCTCGCGAGTGCCGGGGTCACCTGGCTGGTCCTTACCTCCCTGCTCCAGGTACCGAGGACACAGACAAGGGAGAGGAGGGGGCCCTGGACGGGGGCCAGGGGCCCATCGTCTCCAAGGAGGCGTGGGAGGGAAGCGGAGAGAAGAGGCTGTTGTGCGTGGTACAAGGGCTGGAGGCACAGACCTCAACGCCACCACCTGCTGACAGTCCCCCAGGCCCGCATCCACCTTCCCGGGGCTGCTCGGGCGCAGAGGGACATGGGTGGGCGGGAGAAGGTACAGCCCTCGGCGGGCAGGGGCTCAAGCCACCCCTTGGGCCAGAAAAGAGAAACTGCTGGTTGGGGCTGCTGTCCCTGTGCTTGCCCCTCACACATATGCCTGGGGAGGAGGGCATCCAGAGAGCCTGGTCCAGCACCAGAGGGAGATCAGGCAGACATTAAACATGCTTTCAGGCAAGTTTTAATGATATGATAAAATGATCAGAAGTGTCTGAAATGAAAGGAGAAAATAAAACTGTATGCTCAGTGTGACCCTGGGGCTTGCAGGGGGAAAAAAAGAGCCAGAAGCAGAAAGCAGATTGAGTAGTGAAAATCATGGGTGTGAGTTTCATTCTTGATTTGAGCATTTTTTTTTTTATAATACTCGGGAAGCTCAAATGGTAGAGAGTTCACCTGCAGTGTGGGAGACCTGGGTTCCATCCCCGGGTTTGGAAGATCCCCTGGAGAAGGGCACGCCTACCCACTGACTATTCTTGCCTGGAAAATCCCCATGGACTGAGGAGCCTGGCGTGGTACAGCCCAGGGGGTCAGACACGACTGACTGAGCGACTCACACTTTCACTTTATGCCACTGACCTGTGAACTCTGTGATCGGGGGGAAAAAGTGTGGTGTAAAGAGGGGGGATCCAGACACCCCCTCTCCCCAGCCTGGTGTGTGGAGGTGAGGGCGTGGTTCTGGGCGCCAGGACTAGCAGCTGTTGCTCTCTCGCACTTTTCGCTCCCAGAAAGTGCTGAGGAGTGAAGGGAGACAGTCTGGAAGAGGGGGCTCCCTCCCTCCGGGCGTGTCCTTAAAGGAGCAGCAGCATCTAAGAGCCCTGAGGGGGCCTAAAGACTGGGCCTAACTGAGCGCTGCTGAGGGGGTCGGTGGGGTCCAGGGACGAGGACGGGTGAGGAGCAGCGGGCTCGGGTTCCCAATCCCTTGTCTGCAAGGAGGGAGACAAAAATAGCAGGGAGTGACTAACTTCAGGGTGTGGACTCCCCGCTGCACTTGGGCAGGAGCGGGGACTTATTTTGGGGATGACGTGAAGGAAGGGGGCATGTGGGGGAAAGCGGCCAGGCCCCAGGCTTGTGTGCTTTCTTCCTGACTTCAAAACACATTTTTCAAATTAGGTGGTAAGAACACAGGGCGATTTCTGTGGCACCAACATACTTTCTTTCAAGATATGATTTATATGTTTGACCTACATTTTAAATGAAATGATTATTGAGATAAATGGCCGTGCTGGAGGCTGCAAAATGGTTTCCATTATGTAGTTCTTATTTTCAGGGCCTCAGAAGACTTTCTGAAGAGTGCCCCATAAAAAGGTGGGCACTCTGGCATTTCTGTTCTCTGCCTCAGAGGGCTTTTGGGGTCAAACGCTGGGGAGGGGGAGGCGGGCGGGGAGGCAAGTGCGTGAGCTCAGAGCTCCAGCATGAAGTGAAGGTAGCATCTAAACCGATGGAGGAGAAGCGACTTGGTACCAAGAAGAGAATTTGGAAACTAAATCTGCAAACGCAGGTGCCCTGGGCGCCAGTACACGGCCAGGTGCAACCCCTGCAGGAGTCTCCTGAGTGCTGGCCTCTGGGCAGGACCAGCAGAGGCCACGGATGAGACAGAGGTGGACCCCCTGGACTTGGCACCAAAGAACAGGAACCTGAGTGTGGTCTGGAGAAACAGACCCCTCCCCACACACACGGGTCCAACGACCTTCAACCAAGCTGCCAAAGTAACGTGATGGGGAAAGGAGCGTCTTTCCACCACACGGTGCTCATTTTTCTCCATGAAGAGAACCTGAGCTTTATCCCAAATCACACACAGAAATGAATCTGAAATGAATCATGGACATATATGTAAAAGCAAAAGGCATCTTCTTTAACCGATGAGACATAGATGTAGGCAAAGAATTCCTAAGATACCGAACGTATAGACGATAAAATAAAAAATAGACTGGATTTCATCAAAATTCAAAGCTTTTTTTTCTTTTAAAGACAATGCTAAGGAAATGAAGAGGCAAGCCAAAGGTACTGAGAAAACACGTGCAATGCAGACAGATAAGTGACAAAGGACCTCTGACCAGAAACTATAAGGAATTCTTATGACTCAATCACAGGAAGATAAATTACCCAGTGGAAACGTGGTCAAAAGATTTGAAAGAGGTGTCACAAAAGAAGACAGACAGTAATTAAATACATGAGAAGATGGTCAACATCCACTGTCATCAGAAAAATGAAATAAAACCCATGTACCCACCCAAATGGCCAAAATTAAAGGGAAGGGCAGCTCTCAGAGTTGAAAACAACAGAATTCTCATGCTCTGCTGATGGAAGAGATGGCACACACCTTTGATACACAGTTCAACAGCTTCTGAAAAATTAAATATGCACTCCACAAGACAGAACTAAATTCAGATATCAATTAAATAAATTCCTATATACTGACAAAAACTTAAGTATGAACTTATAAATGATAACCCAGTAATTCCAGTTCTAGGTAATCACTCAGATGAATGGAAACACTTGTCCACATGGAGACCTGTTCAACAATCACACATTAGAGCTTTATTTTTAAGTCTCAAACTGGAAACAAATACTCATCGGTAGATAAGTGAATAAACAATTATGATATAAAATCGGATACTCTTCAGCAATTAAAAAAAAAAAAGAAAGGGCAAACTACTGACCTGTGCAAGGAAATGGAAGAATCTCAAAAATTTACTGAACAGAAGAAGCTACACAAAAGAGTATTCAATATATGATTCTAAAACACGATCCTAAAATTTGTACAGAACCACAAAAGGCCCCAGATAGCCAAAGCAATCCTGAGGAAGAACAGAGCTGGAACCATCACACTCCCTGATTTCAAACCACACTACAAACTACAGTAATTAAACCTGTACGGTACTGGCATCAGCATAGACACAGGCCGACAGAGCAGGACAGACGGCTCAGAAGGAAGCCCCTGGGTCTATGGTCAGGTGCTACTTGACAAAGGAGCCAAGAATACCCGATAGTGTTTTCAGTAAATGGCGTGAGGAAAACCAGTAAACCACACGCAGAAAAATGAGACTGGATCCTTATCTTGTACCACTCACAAAAATTAACTCAGAAGGGATTAAGAACTTACACATAAGACCTGATACAAAAAACCTGATACGGAAGAAACTCCCTGACACTGGTCTTGGCAATGGTCCTTTTTATATGACACCAAAAGCACAAGTAACAAAAGCAAAAATCAACAAGTGGAGTACGTCAAGCTAAAAAAATTTTGCACAGCTGAAGAAACTATGAAATAAGAAGGCAATCTACAAATGGGAGAAAAAGCATTAGTCACTCGTGTCCAACTCTTTGTGACCCCGTGGACTGTAGCCCACCAGGCTCCTCTGTCCAAGGAACTCTCCAGGCAAGAATATTAGAGTGGGTTACCATTTCCTTCTCCAGGGGATCTTCCTGACCCAGAGATCGAACCTGGGTCTCCCTCACGACAGGCAGATTCTTTACTGTCTGAGCCACCAGGAGAGCCCGAGAATGGAAGAAAATGTTTGCAAATCACATATGAGATAAGAGGTTAATATCCAAAATATATAAGGAACTCACACAACTCAGTAACCACCACTACCACCACCACGAAACTAAACAACAATCTAAGCGATCTGATTTAAAAAGTGAGCAGAGGAACGAAACAGACATTTGTCCAAAGACATGCAGACGGCCAACAGGTACCTGAAAAGATGCTTAGCATCACTCGTCATCAGGGAAATGCAAATCAACCACAATGAGGTATTACCTCATGCCTGTTAGGATGGCTAGCATCAAAGAGACAAGCAACCGATGTTGGTGAGGATGTGGGAAAAAGGGAATCCTTGTACACTGGTGGTGGGAATATAAATTGGTTCAGTTTAGGATGGAAAACAGTATGGTACTTTCTCAAAAAAAAAAGTAAAGAAGAGACCTACTTTCTGATCCACTGATTCCACTCTCGGGTATCTATCCAAAGGAAATGAAAACAGGGTATCAAACAGGGTATCAAACATGCGATCCCGTGTTTACTGCAGTGTCATTCACAACAACCAAGATATGAACACAACCTACGCGTCTGTCAACAGATGAACAGATAAAGCGGACACACACACAGTGGAATATAGTCAGCCGAGAGAGAGGGAAATCCTGCCTCTTCAACAAGGATGGACCTGGGGGCACGGTGCTCAGTGATGTGGGCCACATGGAAAAAGACAGACACTGTGTGATATCACATAGGTGGACTCTAAAGAAGGCAAACTTCTAAGAACAGAGAACGGGGTGATGGTTACCAGAGGCTGAGGGGCTAGAGCAACGGGGGAGCTGGTATTTAAGGGTACAAACTCGCAACTAGTTGATAAATAGGTCCTGAAGAGCTAACGCACAGCACAGTCATGATACAAAATGGTAGTGTTAGGAACTGTGAAGTTGCTAAGAGACTAGATCATAATTGTTCTCAACACTGCCGCTGCTGCTAAGTCGCTTCAGTCGTGTCCGACTCTGTGCGACCCCATAGACGGCAGCCCACCAGGCTCCCCCGTCCCTGGGATCCTCCAGGCAAGAACACTGGAGTGGGCTGACATTTCCTTCTCCAACGCATGAAAGTGAAAAGTGAAAGTGAAGTCGCTCAGTTGTGTTCGACCCTTAGCGACCCCATGGACTGCAGCCCACCAGGCTCCTCCGTCCATGGGATTTTCCAGGCAAGAGTACTGGACTGGGGTGCCATTGCACGAATGAAAATTATGGGACATGATGAGGGGGGAGGTCTAGCTAACACTAACATTGTAAGAAATAAATTCAAATCAACATGTTGTGTACAAACTTATACAATGTTTCATGTCCATTATGTCTAAGTAAAAATAAATTTTAAAAAATAAAACAAAAAATGTGGTTGCATTTATATGAAATCTTGGGAAATATAAATGGAATCCGTAATGACTGACGGAAATCAGACCCTTGACTGCCTGGGGGTGGGTGGTATAGGATTTCAGTGTTAGGGGCCCTGAGGAAATCTTTACCTTTTGGGGTGATTAGACATTATCCATGTTTTGACTGTGATGGTAGTTACACATGTGTAAGTTTGTAAAGAATCATAGGGAAGTATACTTTTACATACATTTCATTCTGTGTAAATTCAACCTCAATACATTTGATATTTTAAAATTCAGCAAAAAAAGCTAAAAGGTGGGACGTTCACAGAATATAAATCTATGCTGTGCTGTGCTTAGTCACTCAGTCGTGACTGACTCTCTGCAATCCCATGGACTGTAGCCCACCAGGCTCGCTCCTCTGTCCATAGGGTTCTCCGGGCGAGAATGCTGGAGTGGGTTGCCATGCCCTCCTCCAGGGAATCTTCCCGACCCAGGGACTGAACCCAGGTCTCCCATATACTGCAGGCAGATTCTTTACCATCTGAGTCATCAGGAAAGCCCAATGTTTATAATAATTGCCAAGACATACAATTTAAGAGGAATACTGTGGCTTTTCCAAAATGGCCAAGAAGGCAGAGGGTAGGCAGTTCCCAAAGGGTCGGGGCGGTGGGGGAGGCCCTTAGTTCCCAAAGGGTCGGAGGCGGGGGCCCTCCCACATTTTTGGCACTCAGACTGTCTCCCAACTGCCTGACCCAGTGTAATTTTCCAGCCACTCTGAGCCTAATAGAATCTCTTCAGCCCAGCATCCTTGCTTCCACAGTTGGCTGGCAGCCCTTCTCTTAGCCTGGCTAGGACCTCCCCTTTAGTCACCAATCAATACCCCATGTGTTAGCCCGGGGCTAACAGCCAGGCCTCTGACGCCAGACTTCCGGGACCACATCCCACTTACTAGCTGGGTGACCTTGGGCAATTTACCTAATCTCTCTGTGACTGTTTTCTCATTTGGAAAATGAAGACAGAAACAGCATCTTTACAGGGCTGTGTGACAAAGACTTCAAAGAGCTCAGAACAGTACTCAACATCAGGTAACACACTATGTACTGTTATGTGTCTGAAATCATTGGGAACACAAATTAACCTGAAAAAGAAAAAAAAAATCCCCGTTCACATCATGAGTGTTTCCTGGTCAGCTCTTAGAAGCTGTGAGTAATTCATCTCATAGAAGAGTCTAATTAAAGCTTTTCCTGCTGAAAGTACCTCAAAGCTGCTTCCTCCTGAGATGTCACTCCTTCCTTCACTTGCTTACTCACAAGAATTATGAGTTAGATCTAACTCTGTAGAGTTAGAGTTAGTGCTCCCGAGCTCAGATCTGGGCTCTCCCACTCAAAAGCTCTGTGACCTCAGGCAAGGTTTCCTACTGTGTATGAGACTCAGGTGCGGAGTTATCCTCACAACAGCTCTCAAAGGTAAACACGCCACGCGTGGAGAGCACTCACCCAGGACCTGGCGACAAGTGGGCCCTTAAGAAATGTTAAATCGATCCCAGTCCAACTGTGCTGAGGCCACGGGCGCTCGGGCCCTTTCGGCTCCTGGCTGAGGATTTCCTAGTGGACGTGGGATTTACGTAACACCTCCTTCAGTGCTGCATTCAGATCCTTGAGGGAGAATGGGGCCTGAGACTCAGCAATCAGGAGAAGAAACCGATGCTCTCTGTGGAGGAAGTATGTATACATGTGAGAGGTGGACCATAAAGAAGGCTGAGCGTCAAAGAATTGATGCTTTCCAACTGAGGTGCTGGAGAAGACTCTTGAGAGTCCCTTGGACTGCAAGGAGATCCAAACAGTCCATCCTAAAGAAGATCAGTCCTGGATGTTCATTGGAAGGACTAATGTTGAAGCTCAAACTCCAATACTTTGGCCACCTGATGCAAAGAGTCGACTCACTGGCAAAGACCCTGATGCCAGGAAAGACTGAAGGCAGAGGGAGGAGGGGATGACACAGGATGAGATGATTGTATGGTATCACTGACTCGATGACGCTCAAGTTGAACAAAATCTGGGAGATGGTGAAGGACAGGGAAGCCTGGCATGCTGCAGTCTATGGGGTTGCAGAGAACTGGACACAACTTAGCGACTGAACAACAATGGCAATAACAATCCATCCATCCACTTATCCACTCTACAAACACGGAACGCCCTCCGTGTCCCGGGCCCTCTCCTGGGCTCCGAGTGTGCAGCCCCCACCCTCAGGAGGCCTCCGCGTGTGTGACACTCCATCCTAGTGGAGGTGACAGAATACTGAGACATGACTGGAACTGAGAAAATAGCTCCAAGTGCCATGAAGGTGCGGTAAGTAAACACGGAGTGAGAGGCAGAGCAGCAGAGGAGTGCTTGCCATAGATAGGGATTCTCAGGAGGCCCTGCGAGGCAACATTTCAGCTGAGATCTGAGAATCGGGAAGGGGCCAGCCCACCGGGTGGACAGAAGGGGCTCCGGGTGGTGGGAATGGCAGGTGCAGAGATCTGAAGACGTGTGCGCTCCAGGGACTGACGGCAGAGCCCGTGGTCAGGGTGGGAGGAGCTCAAGGCAGAGGCTCCATGAGCAGGGGGGCCCATGGTGAGGAGTCTGGCTCTGCTCTAAGCCAGTGAGCTTAAGTGGGAAGCAGCATGGTCACGGAGGGTGCCAGGAGAAGCAAGGAGCAGGGTCTTGTCTGGAGAGAGACCCAGCAGGCTGATTGTGAGTATCTAAGATCAGAGTCCTAAAATGTTAGAGCTGGAGATGATCTTACACACGGCAGGTCCCCCCAGCCTCGCCTCCAGTCACAAGAGAAAGACCGAGGCCTAACCGAGGTCACAGGCGGAGCCGGGCGTGGAGCCCCAGACTAGCAGGGTGGTCCTGGGTCTAGCCGCAGACCTGGTCCATGCCTGACGAACACAAATGCCCTCCCCGCGTGCCCTGAGACTCTGCACCTCCTGTGGAATGGGAGTCTGGCTTCCTCTCCTGCGGCCCTGGGGCAGTCCTGGAAGGCACAGCCCTGCCCTGAACCCCGGGCTCTGTGGCCAGGACAGAACTGCTGTGCTGAGGGTCACTGCTGCTGGCACAGGGGGTGGGCGCAGTGGGCCCCCACCCCCCCCGGCCCTGCAGTCTTGGGAGGCTGGCTGCCCGGTTCCCCAAGGTCTACAGGTCTATGTGGAGCCGGCTCTGGTCACTGACAGCCATCCATAAAGACATTTCTCTCTCTACTTGACTTTCCCTGATGAGCTACTTCCAACTCACCAGAAGGTGTGAAGTTCCCCTTCAGTCCTGCGCCCCTGGCCCCTGGGAACAGTCCCTCCAAACCCCCCACCCCTACAACCTGAGACCAGCTTTGAGAGGCCCTGTGGACCTGCTCAGAGGAGGGGTCTCCCTGCCCCAGCTGCCAGTTTGGACCCGTCTGGGTGGGTGGGGGGTTGGGGGGCTCAGCGCCTCCCACACAGAACCCCCTCTTCTCTTCAGAGGAGAATAAGCTTTGGGCTCATTTTTTCTGGTGGGATCAGAAGAGGTTCTTTAAGTAGGACAGATGCATTTCAGCCTGAAAGTGAGGGAGCAAGGCGGGCGGGAGCCCTGGTCTGGGGCAGAGGGCAGGAGGCAGTTCTGAGCTGCTCTAGATTCTAGAAGGCCAGCTCAAGAACGGCTACATGGCTCCCCCGGAGTCAGAACGAACAGCACTTCATTCCAGGCCCTCCCATGTCTGCGCCAAGGACCTGGCCCCTGTGGATTCAAAAACCGAGACAGCTGAGCCCTCCACAGGGGGCTCTACAGCGTCTGGGCCTCAGACGCTGGAGCCAACTGAGGAGCTGGGTCCTAACTCTGGGTAAGGACCCTCATCCGTGGGCCTGAGGGCCCGCAGGGTGCCATCCCGTCGCCACCTCCCCCAGTCTGTCCGGGGGCCTGGGAGACCCTCTCCTCCCAGTGCACTCACCCCTCCACCGGCTCTGGGAGGGCTGGGGCAGCAGAGAGTTAGGGTGATGGAAGCTGGGGCTGCACCTTAGGGTACTGTGAGAGGTGCCCCCGGGGACAGGGAGCTGGCTGAGTGGGGATGGCTCCTTCCCTAGCTTCCGGTCTGGCCAGGAGGGTAAGGCGGTAGGCAGGCAGTCTGACAGGCGGCCCAGTGCAGTGGCCTGAGCTGAGGGGCAGAGGGCTGGGCACTCCGCTAAGGCTCTGCACTGGATGGTACCCATCTAAGCCCTGAAGGATGGAATATTTCGGAAGGCAGGCCAGCATGACCTTAAGGGACAAGTCAATAGGCCCTTTACGGAAGGCTTCCTGGAAAAGGTGATTCACAAGTGAGGGGGGTTTGTTAACTGTGTTAACTGGAAGCATGGGGGTGACACCAGGCAGTCGCAGCTCAGGGGTGAGGAGTGGGGGGCAGGGAAGGGAGGGGTGGGCGGGGAGGTGAGGGCTTCTGGGTGGGGCTTGAGGATGGAGAAGCCTCTGGGCCACCCGCGGGTGAAGGTCTGCTGAGCTGGGCCACCCTTCCGCGGCTGGGGGCCTCTCCGGAGATCCCAGGGTGGCCAGGGACATGGTGGGTGGTGACCGGAGCCTGTCCCCAGGTGTTCAGCAGGCCCAGGGGCCGGGCCCCGGGGAGAGCAACTGTCCACCACGGGCTGGGGACCTGCCGCTCTGGAGAGGTGACAAGCCCCTGGGCACGCCGGGTCACTCGGGGTGCGACCACACGGCCTGTGAAAGGAGCGCTCGGGACACGGAGGCCAGTCCCTGCCAGGCGGCACGTCACCGCGGGCATGAAGGGCGCCATTCAGGAGGGCTGAGCTTGTCCCCCCCAACTCCTAGCTGCGGGGCTCTGGGAGGTGCCTCCTCTTCTGCGAGGGCGTCCAGGCCTCGGGGCAGCACGGGGCCTGCCGTGAGCAGAGGACGCGGGCACAGGCGGGGCCTCTGTGCCAAGACAAACAGTGTGCGAGGCGACAGGGACCATGCCTTTCTTTACCTTGGCAGCAGCCTGCTCTCACCTAAATATAGATGCCTGTGCAGAGGCTGCCGGGGCGCTGGCCCGGCCCGCCTCCCGGCAGAAGGGCTCGGCGTCCAGGCTCTAGGGGCTTTGCACGGAGGGTCGCCGGAATCTCAGGTTCCTTCCTTCTGAGGCCTGACCATCCTTGGAGGCGGGGGAAGCCGAGAGCCCACCTGCCCGCCGGCCGACGGGCACAGCCACGCCTATGGGCTGGGGGAGAGGGGGACCCGGAGTCCCCTCCTGCCCTGCAGTCCCTACCTGGCTCCAGGCTCCCCTCGGGTCTGTCAGTACTTTTCCAGCTTGCTCAGCTCCACGGGCCGATTCCCGACCTTTCCTTGGCGGCTGCGCATTTCTGATGGTGGGAAATCTAGGCCTTGAGACACGCTCCAAGTTTTTTCTAATTGGCCATAACTTGAAAGAGTTTAGAGGTTGCAGACAGAAAAAGAAAGAGCGGTTCATTCCCTTCATTTTTTTTTTTAAACCTACTTTGTAAACCACGTTCAGAGTTTTCCAGCCTCTTCCATTTCTCTCTTTTCTCTTCCTCGGCCTGGTGATGAACAGGTGCTCTGTTCAGAAAGCTGTGTTTTGCTTCAGACAAGAGGAACATCTTCAAAGAGTCAGCTCCCCTGTGACTTCCCTCCTGTGTCACCCCTCTTCTCAGAAAGCAGCTTGTGCCGTGACGGCATTTAGTCATTTTAGAGAAGTTTCTGCCTCAGTGTGTGTGTGCAGTGGCTACTACTACAGATTGGGATTTTTTTCCTCTGTGGTCCCAACTACCAGGAGAAGGTAAATCTAAGTTCATGCTGGGAACAACATCAAACCCAAGCAGAAGCATAACAGAAAGCAAGCTCATGTGTGGGCCTAACTCCTTACAAATCACACTTAAAAATCGCTTTATCTTTCTTAATAAATTATTGCAAGCTGGACTGGGGGAAGAAAAAAAAAAAAAAGCACTCCAGAGGAGGCTGACAATATAAATAACCGCAAGAGATCATTTTCTTCGTTTTTGTTGGCGTGGGTCTTGCTGGGTTTAAATGAACACGCACAGTGGTGATGAGAGGCACTGAGGAGGAGGGCTGCAAGGGCGGGGATTGGCTCAGCTGGGTCCGGCCCAGCCTCCCTTGTCCCCGCACGTGGCGCTGTGGGTGCTGAGCTGCTTCCAGACCCAGGGACCCCGAGTCCAGGGGCCCCACGTGAAGGGCACAATCCAGGCTCTGCCTGTCTAGGGCCCCTTCCTCCAGTCCTCCGCCGGCCTGGGGCCTGCGCCCCTCGTCCACCCTCTGGGAGACGGTCCAGGTGAGGATCCGGTACCAAGCTGGGTGTGCGAGCCAACATGGACACCGGGGTAGGAGGGTGGGGACGGTGTGCAGATGAACGGACTAACTCGGGCTCCTGGGAAGCCCTCTCACCCTACGCACAAAGAGGGCACGCCTCCCTGCCTGCTGCTGGCCCGTCAGGCGCTGCTGGTGATCCTGCCACAGGTGACCAGGTCGGAGGTCGGTCCCCCACCCATGGGGACACTGTCGTTAACCTCGGGCGAGAAGCCCGTCTTTGATTGCCAGCTCACGTCCTCCTTGAAACCCTTGCTCATGCTTCAAGATGAGCCCCCACACCCCGTTCTCCTCCTCCTCTCTCCGCCCCCACCCCCCACTCTGAACTTGCAGCATATTCACTGCAGATGACCAGTGTCTGCAGCACTGCACACGCCGCTCGGCACCAATACATCACAAACCAGGCGTAAATCAACCATCAGGCTCAGTAAACGCTGCTGAATGAGGGAGTAAGAGAACAAGCCTGTTCTTGGCAGCAGGTCAGCGAGGTACACTCTTGTCACCACCCTGACTCTCCAGCACCTGGCGGGCAGGCGCCAGCTGCCCCTGCGGTCTCTGTGCCCCTCAGAGCGCCAGCCTTGGTGATGCGCTGGTCTGCCTGATGGTATACAATGGCATCTTTGTTTTCCTAGGTCTTCAGTGATCACTTTCTATTACTATTACTGTTTTCTTGGCTGTGCTGCACGGCACGTGGGTCTTAGTCTGCAGACCAGGGACTGAATCTGCGCCCCCCGCACTGGAAGGGGGCGTCTTAATCAGTGGACCACCAGGGAGGTCCCAGGGATCCCTCTCTAAAGCGATGATTCTGGGGGAGATCAAATTATTAAATTTGATTAAACTTAATTTCGAGGACTGAATTAAAATGAAGTCAACAAAGAGACAGGGAATACCAGGCCACCTTATCTTCCTCCTGCAAAACCTGTATGCAGGTCAAGAAGAAACAGAACTGGACACGGGACAATGGATTGGCTCAAAAATGGGAAAGGAGTACGTCAAGGCTGTATATTGTCACCCTGCTTATTTAACTTCTATGCAGAGTACATCATGAGAAATGCTGGGCTGGATGAAGCACAAGCTAGAATCAAGTTTGCCAGGAGAAATACCAATAATCTCAGATATGCAGATGACACCACTCTAATGGCAGAAAGCAAAGAGGAACTAACGAGCCTCTTGATGAAGGGGAAATGAGAGTGAAAAAGCTGGCTTAAAACTCAACATTCAAAAAACTAAGATTATGGCATCCAGTCCCATCACTTCATGGGAAGTAGATGGGGAAACAATGGAAACAATGACAGATTTTATTTTCTTGGGCTCCAAAATCACTGTGGATGGTGGCTGCAGCCATGAAATTAAAAGATGCTTGCTCCTTGGAAGAAAAGCTATGACCAACCTAGTCAGTGTATTAAAAAGCAGAGACATGACTTTGCCAACAAAGATCTGTCTAGTCAAAGCTATGGTTTTTCTACTAGCCATGTACGGACG
Source organism: Tragelaphus eurycerus (assembly GCA_935064755.1). NCBI lineage: Eukaryota > Metazoa > Chordata > Mammalia > Artiodactyla > Bovidae > Tragelaphus > Tragelaphus eurycerus. Next base: position 73,782,583 of record CAKXYN010000001.1, on the reverse strand, counting down.
TGAGAGTTGGACCATAAAGAAGGCTAAGCACCAAAGAACTGATGCTTTCGAACTGTGGTGTTGGAAAAGACTCTTGAGAGTCCCCTGGACTGAAAGGAGATCCAACCAGTCATTCCTAAAGGAAATCAGTCCTGAATATTCATTGGAAGGACTGATGCTGAAGCTCCAATATGTTGGCCACCTGATGAGAAAAGCTGAATCACTGGAAAAGACCCTGATTCTGGGAAAGAGTGAAGGCAGGAGGAGAAGCGGGCAACAGAGGATGAGCTGGTTGGATGGCATCACTGACTCAATAGGCATAAGATTGAGCAAACTCCAGGACAGAGTGAGGACAGGGAAGCCTGATGCGCTGCAGTCCATGGGGCTGCAAAGAGTCAGACGTGATTGAGTGACCGAACAACAAAAAAGTATCCGTGTGTTTGGCAAACAGCAAGCACTGGGTAAACATTAGGAGCTGTTCCTCTTCTTAGACCACTGAACACCATTTGATAAAACTTCAGAATGGTTTCTTGTCAGGGTGGAGCTTCTTGAAAGCCGACGAACAGGCTTGTAGACCATCTCTTTGTTGGGCTCAAGCATGTTCACTAATGAATGTGCACTGCTGGTGGCTCCAGCGAAGGACTGGGGCAAGAGGAGGGGCTGTGAGGAATGGCTTTGCCTCCCCAGGCGGGCTGCACCCACCCCGGCCCTCCACACACAGGCCGAGAGGAGGCACCAAGTGCCCAGTGACAGTAAGGCCCCTCCTGCGGCGGGTTGACCGCCCCCCGCCCCCAGGCCGACTGGGCAGGAGTCCAGGCTCCCCACCCTTGTGCTCGCCCTTGCCCTTCACCCCACTGCACTGAACAGGCCCCTCGTACAGCCCCCCTGGTCCCTGCGCGCCAGGATGACTAGGTTCTAGTCTAGACAGGCTGTAACCCACTAGCTGAGAGCACTGGCCCGGGAAGGTGAAGCCAGCCCTGCCTTGCGGCAAGGGGGTGCTCACCAGGGAGTGCAGGGCAGGCGAGGCAGTTCTCCTTTTCACGAGCAACACAAACGTGCCGAGTTCCTACTCATTATTTAGAAGAATCAGAGAGACCAAGATAGCGGCTAGACGGGTCACACATGGAGGTGGTGATGGCGGGGCGGGGGGGACACATTTCATTACGTGGTCCAGGTTGCACACTAGTTGGAAATATTCTGGATTTTTCCTGCATTTCTGTTTATAGCTAAGGCAAATCATTACGTCACAATTCAAGATCCAAGTTTCTCAGAAAATCGATGAAAGGAGGTCTGGAAGCAACTCCTGGGCCGAGGTGGGGCTCAGGCCATTATGAACCTTTAAATTCAAAAGGCCGCACTTCCTAAAAAGCTTATCTGAGGATGCCCAGCACATCGACTGGCAACCCGTTCGGTGGAAGGACACCCAGCCGGGACTCTCCCTGCTCAGAACGTGCTGCTGCTTGCAAGGCCTCGCTCGCCCTGTGAGCAGCTCTGACAAATGAATGAGTTGTTCAGGGCAGACAGTCTGTTTCGTCACGTCTGCTGAGGCAGGAAGGACATTACAACACACCTGTTCTCGCTCCGTCTCCATGGGGCATCCGGGCCTCAAGCCCGCCTCTGTCTCACTCCCGCTAGCCAGGGCCAGAAGGTCCCCCACTGGCCAGCACCTCCCAACTCAAGAGGAGCACGCCAGAGGGAAGTCGGCGGGAAGCAGGTGGTGGAGGACAAGCCCTGTGGGGGAAGAACGGGCTCGGGGCGGGCTGAGGGTGGCTGACGGGCACACAGCCGCCCGGGCCCCGCACTCCTGCTGGACGCACACCCTCACCCAGGCCGGCTCTCGATTCGTCCTTCCTTCTATCCCTGCCCACGGGCCAGCTCCCCAGATACTGGACCCAATAAATGACTGACAGTAAAGGAGAGACATCACTTTGCCCGCAAAGTTCGTACAGTCCAAGCTATGGTTTTTCTATGAGTCACGTATAGATGTGAGAGTTGGACCATAATGAAGGCTGAGTGCTGAAGAATTGATGTGTTTGAACTGTGGTGCTGGAGAAGACTCTTGAGAGTCCCTTCAACTGCAAAGACATCCAATCATTAAACATCTCAATAGATGCAGGAAATGTGTCTAACATTCACTTGTAATTTTAATAAAACTACAAAGCTATAACCAAAAGGAAGTTCCTTAACCTAAAAAGCTACAGGGAATATTATGATAAATGGAAACACTTTGGAAGCATTCTTAGTAGTCAGGAACAATTCAATGAATCTGCTATTAGGGCTCTAAATCAACATTATTTTGGCAGCCTTAGCCAAAGAGGGAAAAAAAAAAAACAAGGGAAAGAAATGAGGCATACGAATTAGAAGAGAAGAGCCCAGACTATTGCTATTTGCAAAAGATATGATGATCTACATAGAAAATCTGAAAGAATTCTCAAACTATTAAAACTAGTATGAGACGCCCACCATGTTGTTATACATAGTCAACATACAAAAATCAATTTTGCTGAATACCGATAATAACTAGCACTTTGAAAAAAAAAAAAGGAACCCAAAGAGTCAGGGACGTTACTAACAATCGTACTGTTTATAAATTAGTAACTTCAAATGTAGTCGAAGCTCTCCCATCAAGGAGCTCCTGTGTGCAGGTCGTGGTCCAAGACTCCCCCGCGCTGCCCGTGAACCCCGAGCCAGGGCAGAGTCAGCACGTTTCTATCAGCACCATGCTCTGCAGCACTGGTGCTGCTGTGCAGTCGCTATGTCCGACAGCAACAGTGCCGTCCGGAGTCCTGAGTGTGACCCTGCGGTGGGACAAGAAATACGCTAGGGCAAGAAGGAAGGGTTCAGGAACTGCTGACAGGAGCGGGACTGCTTTCGAGGGTGATGAAAATCTTTCAGATTGACTGTGGTGATGGTTGTAACAACTCTGTGAAAATACTAAAAACCACTGTCTTGTACACAGGAGTGGGTGAACTGTAAGGTGTTATGAATAATATTTCAATAAAGCTGTTGTTTAAAAACAAAACAAAACAACAGACAGGGACTTTCCTGTCTGGTCCAGTGGCTAAGACTGTGCTCTTGATGCAGGGGCCTGGGTTCCATCCCTGGTCGGGGAGCCAAGACCCAGCGCAGCCAGGTAAAGAAATAAAACATAAATGTTAAAGAACAGCAACAAGAAGAAGTAAAACAAAAAAGAGTTTCTCTAGGCAAACATATCTCAGAACTGACAGTAACATGTCACCTGCTTAGTACATTTTTCCTAAAGGTTTACATTTTTTTTTTCTTTCTTTTCTGCTTTAACCTCATAGTAATCTGTGGCAATTGTTGGCTCCCTTGGGGCTTTATTTTAGAGTTGGACAGACTGAAACACAGCACTCAGGTTGGCCTGTGGAAACTCCATGGAGTTGACTCTTGCTTGCTCTAGAAAGTGAGGAATCTAAAGACAGAAACAGTACTGGAGGATTAAAGTTGACAGCTTTATTAAAGAAGGAAAAAAGTCAATGAGATGGTTAGGTGGCAAACTCCCTGACTTCAGGCAAGAGTTCTCTTTCATCTTTGGCCTCTGGTACCTAGTCAGAGTCTAGCCCAAAGAAGGGGTCAATAAATACTTCTTTAATGCATAAATGAACAAGTGGGTGACTAAGTGAACAAAGAAGGAAGGAATTTCCTAAGTAGTACAGGCACTAGGAGCACTTTCTGTTCTAACATTTGCTCCTGGACCCAGGTTCCTGACATAGCTCCTAAATTCCTTGTAATTTCCTGAGTGAAAGGAGCATCTTTCATCCTAATGGGGTGACTGGTGGTGTCCTCCTGGAGGGCTTCAAGATGGGGGCTGGGCCCCAGAAAGACCACGCCATGATCAGAAGCGTGGAACTTCCAGCCCCGCCCCTCATCCTCTGGGGAAGGGCATGGGACTGACGGTGGCGCTAATGAGCGATCGTGGGGGACTTCCCTGGTGCTCCAGTGGTTACCACTTTGCCTTCCAATGTGGGGGGTGCGGGTTTGATCCGTGGTCAGGGAGCTACTAGGATCCCAGAGGCTGTGCCTCCTGGGCAGAAAAGCCAAGACATGGAACAGAAGCAATATTGTAGCAAGTTCACTGGAGACTCTGAAAATAGTCCACCTCAGAAAAACTCTTAAAAAAAAAAAAAAAAAAAGACCGTGCTCTTAATGCAGGGGGTGTGGGTTTGATCTAGTCAGGGAATTAGATCCCACATGCCACAGCTGAAAGGTTCTACGTGCTACGACTAGGACCCAGCCCAGCCAAATAAATAAATGAATAATTAAAGAACAGATCATGTCTACATAATAGAGCCTCCATAAAAATCTCAGGAGAAAGGTCCTTGGAAACCTTTGGAGCTGGAGGTGCTGGGATGGCGGGAGGTGCAGGAGCCCCTTTCCCCAAACTGCACCCCACACGTCTCCGTCTCTTCCACTTTGTTGTCTCCGAGCTGTGTCCTGGCACCCTGAGTTCTGTGAGCCGTTCTAGCAAATTGTGAAGCTGAGGAGGGGAGTCAAGGGAGCTCTCAGTTCACAGCCAAGCCGGACAGAAGTCGTGGGTCACCTGAGGAGACAGTCTTGTAGGAAGAGGGGAGAGTCCTAGGTCCTGAGTCCTAGCTCAGTCTCAGGCCTGAGCCCTTACCTGTGGGATCTGATGCTACCTCCAGGCAGACGGGGTGTCAGAATGGAACTCAACTGCAGGACACCCGGCTGGTGTCTGTGGAGAATTAGAGAATTGCTTGGTGTGTGTGTGGGGAAACCTACAGGTTTGGAGTACCAGAGTCTTCTGTCAGTAAGGGGAATTGGTAAGACAGTTAGATGGCATCACCAACTCAACAGGCATAAATCTGAGCAAACTCTGGGAGACAGTGGAGGGCAGAGGGGCCTGGTGTGCTGCAGTCCACATGGGTGCAGAGAGTCACACACGACTTAGTGACGAGCGACAACAAAGGAGAAATGGGAGTTCTTCCTTTCACTGAGTCTAGTCAGCGACCACAGTAGCTGTTAGGATCCTCCAAACAGTCTTGTGATAGAGGCAGAACCTCTATTTTATACACAAGGAAATACAGTACAAAATTTCTCAGTACCTGGTCATCTGGTTCCAAAAAAAAAAAAAAAAAAAAATTGGGTATACTTGCATATTCATACCTGCTGGGTGAAAGAATGCTCAACCCATCAACAACCGAGCGAGTCTCTATTCAGTACAGGGACAGAGGAGAACAAAATCCACCCAGGATTTCCTATGACCCTATGGAAGTCAGTCACTCAGGCTGTCGAGGAGAGGACCCTGTCTCCTCCTCGTCGAATAACTCGCGTGAGATGTGAGCAGACAGAGGGGTAGAGGCCCTGTCACGCCACCGCAGCCCCGAGGCAGCCACGGAAAACGCAGGATACACGGAGCCGGCTTCTGTGCTGTCATCTGAAGTATCTGCTCGCTGACAGACAGTCGTGGTCCGAACGATTTGCAGAGTTACGGGCGCCCCACCAGGAGGACGCCAGGGTAATGGGCGGCTGCTACAGACTCGGCACGCGTGGTATTCATTAGGGAGCGTTAAGAAGAGAGACTGTACATTCTTAGCAGACTTCTGCCTTTCTGAGAGACAGGGAGCAGCTGCCACCATTTCACAGGGTCTATACCCCGCCGCAGCTGCAGGGAGCCCCCAGCCCCGATCTGCAGCGCTCCAGCTCGGGTTTCCTGTGCCGTCAGTGGCTGGGAGGAAATGCTGTCCTTTGTTTTACCTGCTTCAGGTTACCTGAGCCCTGCTTAACAGGCGGGGAGGGGCTGGGGGGGTGGTGAGGTGGGGTGTGTGTGTAAGCCATGGTTAATAGGCAGGGAGAGCTGGGGCGGAGTGAGGTGGGGTGTGTGTGTGTGAGCCATGCTGAACAGGCGGGGAGTGGTGGAGTGGGGGTGTGTGTGTGAGCCATGTCTGTGTCTGTGTGTGTGCGTGGCTCTTGTGGTGAAGATACTCATGTGAGAAAGAGAGTATGTTTCAAACTGCCTTTGAACGGAGACTTTTAACAACTGTTTTCTCTGCTTTGGCCTGGGGCTGCACTCTAGAAAAGATAAAAGCGTTTCTCTCAGTTGAGCTTTAAATCCCAGAGTCCCCGAGGCCAGCGTCCATACGAGGGGGCCGCCGGGGGCCTGCCCCGGCAAGTGCACACACAGGCCTGTGCCACCACGGCCCCCTCCACGGCCCTGGCTGATTTTCCCTCTTCTCTTCTGGTTTTTCCATGTTCGCTGGATTTAGCAACTGTTGTCCTAGCTGTACTTAGAGGCCGAGCGCGGCCCGGCCACCGTCACGTCACAAGGCACTGTGTGATCCCTGTCACTTGCCGGGCGCCAGCATCGCCGGAGCACGTCCTTGGGAGCGTGTGAAAGGAAATCGGTGCCAGGCCCATGCCGTAAATCAGGCTGTGCCGGGACCCCGCCCTCCCAAAGGCAACGCAGCGCTTGGGGCTCCCCGAGGACGATGGAAATCCAACACCGGAGCGCGCACCTCTGCCCAGAGGTGGACTGGGAACGGGCCAGGCATACGGTAACGATTAACAAGCGTCCTCCCCTCCCCTCTCACGGCCTAGAGTTGGGCGACACGGATGGGCCTCGTAGGCGGTGGGTCACCGGGACAGAAGGAAAGATAATGGTCAGGAAAGAATTTTCTGAAGATCAGTGTAACATAAATGGACACCTACCAGCAACACACCTCAAAAGGAGAAGGGAAATGGTGCTCATTTTATTTTATAGGTTGAACACGTACGAAACAACCATCACAGTTCCTGCTGATCCTCACAACTCTCGGATGCTGTCGGAAAGGACTTACGCTGGGTGTTACAAACACCAAGGAATCATTTCCTAGACCAGCGGACCCCAACCTTGTTGTACCTGGGACAAGTTTTGTGGCAGACAGCGCTCTCTTTTAGCTAACTGCTCTGGTTTTGAGGCTCACGTCAAGTTTCTCCCCATGCTGCAGGAAGCGCCCAGCTGTCATTTGGGGTTCAGGCCACTTTGGGAATGTGAAGGCTGTCAAATGTTTACTCCAGGATCTAACGACTCCCAGATGGCCATCTATATTCCAGGTTGTGGCTGAAGTCTGAGCGTCAAAGGAAACAGTGGTAATAAAACAGTGACTTGCAGGAAGATGGCAACTTCCCTGGATTTTCATGCAAACTGCGCTGCATTCAGCTCCGTCACAGCACAGCTGTACCTAACCAGCCATGCTGGCTTTGTTCCCCTGCTTCTCGCACACCCTCCTGCTTCGTGCATCCCACCTGCTATCTGAGCAAGACCCCTCACCCCCACCCGGTCACCAGGGCCTGGACGTTCTACCCTCTCCCGTCATCCACTTTTTTCCAGCCCTCTCTTAGCCAAGCCACTGTCCCCCTGGGCCAGTCCATCATCTCCAGTCTATCCTGCACTCTGGGGTCACTGTTCTGAAGCAGGGAGCTCATCACATCATCCTGCTCAGAACCCTTCCGCCCCCCATAGCTCTCCACGTGACGTCCCCGTATTGCTGTGGTGCAGCGGACCAAGGTCTGTGTGGCCCAGCCGTCAGGCCTCAGCCTCCCAGCCTGGCTTCGAGCTCTCCTAGGCCAAGTCACACATGGTTGGTCCTCCGCTCTCTTACTGAGTCTGGGCCCTTCCACGTGCAGTTTGGGGCCTGCAATGTCTTCTGGCTTCCTTTCTGTTTGCAGCTCTTTCTGTCATGTCTCAGATGTGTCTCTTCCTTGAGAAGCCGCTGGAAGCCCCCAAGGCCAGTCAGCTCCCTCCTTGGACTTCTTCTGGGAGCGGAGGAAGAATCATAGTTCCTCCTCCTCCTTGGGCGCTGGCTCTGTCTCCTCAGCCAGGCAGATGCCCTTGAGGACAGGCATGGCGTCTATTTGTTCTCCACTGCCCTAAAAATCTCTGTGCTCTGCCTACCTATCCAACCTGTCTCCACCCTGGCACCTGGCAACCACTGAGCCTTTTACTGACTCCATAGTTTTGCCTCCTCCAGACTGTAATATTGTTGAAATCACACAGTGTATAGCCTTTTCAGACTGGCTTCTTTTACTTGGTAACATGAACTTAAGTTCCCTCCCTGTCTTTGCGGGGGGAATGTATTTTTAAATTTTTCAAAATTCTTTACTGGAGTATAGTTGCTTTGCAATGTTGTGTTGGTTTCTGCAAAACGAACAGGCCGTCCAGACACACACATCCCCCCGCCTTCTGGACTTTCTCCCCATCCAGGTCACCACGGTGCAGGAGGCAGCGTCCCCTGTGCTCTGCAGTATAGCCACGCCAATTATTTTATGCATACTATCAATGATGCGTACGTATCAAGTGTCAATCCCAGTCTCCCAATTCCCCCACCCTCCCCCTTCCTCCTCTGTTCTCTACACATGTCTCCATTTTTGCTTGGCACACAGGATCATCCATGCTATTTTTATAGATTCCACACATGTGTTAACATGTGATATGTTTTTCTCTGACTTCACTGTGTATGACAGTCTCTAGCTCCATCCACATCTCTACAAATGACCCAATTTCACTCCTTTTTGTGGCCGAGTAATAATCCACTGTATATATGTGTCACATCTTCATCTGTTCCTCTGCTGATGGACCTTTAGGTTGCTTCCATGTCCTGGCTCTGATAAATGGCGCTGCTATGAACACTGGGGTACGTGTATCTTTCTGAATTACAGTTTTCTCTGGGTGTATGCCCAGTAGTGAGATTGCTGGGTCATACAGTAGTTCTATTTTTAGTTTAAGGAACCTCCATACTATACTCCATAGTAGCTGTATCAGTTCACACTCCCACCATGAGGTTCCCTTTTCTTCACACCTTCTTTAGCATCTATTATTTGAAGTTTTTTTTTATGATGGCCATTCTGCAATCCCCATCAAATTACCAACGGTAATTTTCACAGAACTAGAACAACAGAATTTACAATTTGTATGTAAACACAAAAGAGCCCAAATAGCCAAAGCAATCTTGAGGAAGAAAAACAGAGCTGGAGGAATCAGGCTCCCTGACTTCATACTACACTACAAAGCTACAGTCATCAAAATAGTATGGCACTGGCCCAAAACTGAAATACAGATTAATGGAGCAGGGTAGAAAGCACAAAGATAAATCTATGCACCTACAGTCACCTAAACCATGACAAAGGAGGCAAGAATAAACAATGGAGAAAAGTAGTGATGCTGGGAACACTGGATACTAGATAGCTACATGAAAAAGAACGAAGTTAGAACGCTCCCTAACACCATACACAAAATAAACTCAAAATGGATTAAAGAACTGAATGGAATGCCAGACAGAATAAAACTCTCAGATGAAAACACAGGCAGAACAGTCTTTGACATAAATCGAAGGAACATCTTTTTTGACCCACCTCTTAGAGTGATGAAAATAAAAACAGAAGTTAACAAATGGGACCTAATTAAACTTAAAAGTTTTTGCATAACAAAGAAAACATAAATGAAATGGAAAGACAACCTTGAGAATGGGAGAAAGTATTTGCAAACAAAGCAACCGTCGAAGGATTAGTCTCCCAAATAAATAATTTATGCAGCTCAATAGCAAATAAACAAACAGCCCAATCCAAAGAAATGGGCAGAAAAAACCTAAACAGGCATTTCTCCTCTGTGTCTTTTTCATGGCTTGAGAGCTGACGCCTTTGAGCACTGAATAATATGCCACTACCTGGATGTCCCACAGTTTGCTAACTCATTCGCCTAGTGAAGGAACGACATCTTGGTGCCTCCAAGGTCTGTGGGGCTTTGTATGGACACAACTTTCAAAATCATCTGGGTAAACATGGAGAAGTGTGACTGCTGGATGGAGGATAAGAGCACGCCTAGTTTTGTAAGAAACTGCCAAACTGTCTTGCAAACAGCCGTTCCCACCAGCAGTGAAGGGCAGTCCCGTCGTTCCGCTCCCTTGCTAGCATGAGGTGCTGTCACTATTCTAGATCTGGGCTTTCCTCATGGGTGTCGTAGGGCTTCTCTGGTGACTCAGTGGTAAAGAATCCGCCTGCCAATGCAGGACACACTGGGGACACTGATTCGATCCCTGGGTTGGGAAGATCCCTTGGAGCAGGAAATGGCAACTGTCCCCAGTATTCTTGCCTGGGAAATCGCACGGACAGAGGAGTCTGGCAGGCTGTGGCCCATAGGGCGGCAGAGAGTTGGACACGACTGAGCGTGGCCGCTACACTACGTAGGTGTGTGAACGTATCTCGTTACTGCTATAATCTACGATTCTCCCATGACAGATGATGTGGGGTGTCTTTTCATGTGCTCCTTTGCCATGTGTATATTCTATCTGGTGAGGTGGGGTGTACAGGGGTAGTCATCTCAGAGCCCCAGCATCTGACACTGGTTGGCACAGAGCCAGTGCTCAACAACATCAGCTTAGGAAGTACATCTTATGCTTAAAAGAAACAAAAAGGAACTGTGAGCTGTCCCCACAACACACACTCCTGTGCCTTTATTCTGGCCACAATCCACTGTAGGACCACACTGCACGATAGGCCACCCGGCCGTCGGGACACATGAGGTTTCCCACGGCTCGCACTGCCCCATGCTGACTTCAAGACCCCCCCACCCGACCAACATTCTTTTGTTCAACCTCTCTTATGGCAAAGACAGTATTTAAGTATGGGTCAGGCTTCCCTGGTAGCTCAGTTGGTAAAGAATCTGCCTGCAATGCAGGAGACCCTGGTTCGATTACTGGGTTGGGCAGATCCACTGGAGAAGGGAAAGGTTACCCACTCCAGTATTCTGTCCTAAAGAAGTCCATGGGGTCGCAAAGAGTTGGACATGACTGAGTGACTGTATTTAAGTACACAAGACAGTTTATTGTCTGATCTTTCATGAAGCCGTAAAATCTTCAAGCAGGAGTATCCATCACTTTTTTATTATTTTTTTCCATCACTTTAAATAAATAATTATTTATGAAGCTTACATAGTCTCTTGGGCTCCAAGGAGATCAAACCAGTCAATCCTCAAGGAAATCAGTCCTGAATATTCATTGGAAGGACTGATGCTGAAGCTGAAGTTCCAATACTTAGGCCACCTGATGTGAAGAACTGACTCAGTGGAAAAGACCCTGATGCTGGGAAAGATTGAAGGCAGGAGGAGAAGGGGACAACAGAAGATGAGATGGTTGGATGGCATCACTGATTCAATGGATACGGGTTTGAGCAAGCTCTGGGCGATGGTAATAGACAGGGTGACGGATAGCCTGGTGTGCTGCAGTCCATGGGGAAGCAAAGAGTCGGATACAACTGAGTGACTGAACAACAGAAAAATAAAAACCAACTGACTTCTTGGTGAGTGAGTATTAACACACACGTGTCTCTGGGACCACCTCCACCACAGTCTTGTTCACTTTCGATTCCCTTATCACCTATAGTTAAGACGTTGAAGAAAACTGCACTGTGTCTCACCTAAGACGTGGACACTCAGAAAAGTGGCCCATTGTATCGTGTATACATGAATTAAGATTAAAATGCAGTTTCTATCAAGTCCTCTCAGGAACGCTGACCAGAGACACTTGGCTGTCTCTCTCACGGGGGGAGTCCTCTCCTCACCATTCCACCCGGACATGCCAGCACCCAGATCACACTCCCTCTCATGGGGGCTCCCCCAGAGCCTGTATCAACCTCTTCCCCTCTCAGAATTCTCCACTGACGCCCTTAGTCCTTTACTGCTGAACACCACACACACACACACACACACACACACACACACACACACACACACACACACACACACACACTCTCTCTCTCTCTCTCTCTCTGGTCGCCATGCCTGTTCAGTCTTTCCTGCAGGACGGGGGCTCTGTATATTTCTGTGTGGCTGGCCACGTGCACACACACACATGCACACACACACATGCACACACACACACACACACACACACACACACACACACACACACTCTCTCTCTCTGGTCGCCATGCCTGTTCAGTCTTTCCTGCAGGACGGGGGCTCTGTATATTTCTGTGTGGCTGGCCACGTGCACACACACACATGCACAGACACACACACACTCTCTGACTGGTTGCCATGCCTGTTCAGTCTTTCCTGCGGGACAGGGGCTCTGTATGTCTCTGTGTGGCTGGCCACGTGCTACGCCAGAGGCCTGAGGAATCCACATCTGCCCTGAGACTCTTACAAGCAGAGTGGTTCGACATACCCGACTCAGTCCCTTGTCTTGCCAGGGACAGAAACGCAGTGGCACATTGGGAGCTTTAGTTATTTTGACAGCCAGTGGCTTACACAGCAGAGAATGCCTGAGGTGTAGTTGGTGCACGGGAGGTCAGTGCTAGAGACAAGAACAAGGGGCATTTTCTGCAGCAGCCGGTCCATCTCCAACTGCCCTCTCCCCCTGGGAAAATCACCAAGTCTCTTCTGTTGAAGGATTACGAATTGAGCACGAGAAACTGCTTATTGATCTGAAAATGGAGGGTAAAATAGGCATCTCAAGGAAAAGGACTATAAATGCCCATCTTTAAAGTTCATCTTGTTTCTCTTACCAATTCTGAAATAGGAAGGGAAAGTTGCTCAATCGTGCCTGACTTTCTGCAACCCCATGAACTGCAGCCCACCAAGCTCTACTGTCCATGGGGATTCTCCAGGCAAGAATACCGGAGTGGGTAACTGTCCCCTTCTCCAAGGGATCTTCCCAACCCAGGGATCAAACCCAGGTCTCCTGCATTGCAGGCAGACTCTCTAACATCTGAGCCACCAGGGAAGCTTTAATTCAGAAATGGGAAGGGAAAAATTCCGCTAAAGAGCTGAAAGTGTAGGCTGTAAAGTCATGCTTGACTTGCCCAGACTCAAACTTTGACTCCATCACTTTCCCTAGGCGTGGGAGCCTGACCAACAACTTCATCTTTTGGAGTCTCACATTCTTCTCTGTAAAGTGGGCATCAGAGATCAGTAAAGGCTGCTCAGTCGTGTCCGACTCTTTGCGACCCCACAGACTACACAGTCTATGGAATTCTCCAGGCCAGAATACTGGAGTGGGTGGAGCCATCTTTCTCCAGGGGATCTTCCCAACCCAGGGGTTGAACCCAGGTCTTCCGCATTGCAGGTGGATTCTTTACCAGATGAGCCACAAGGGAAGCCCAAGAATACTGGAGTGAGTAGCCTATCCCTTCTCCAGTGGATCTTCCTGACTCAGGAATCGATCCAGGGTCTCCTGCATTGCAGGCAGATTCTTTATCAACTGAACTATGAGGAAAGCCCAAAGTGGGCATAGTAATACTTTTAAAAGCGTGGCCGCGGAGATTAGTAAGACAGATCCTCTGAAGCACTAAACACAGGACACAGTCAGTGCTTCTAGAAGAGGAGCTATGACGTGTATTCTCACTCTTATGCGCACTACTTTTCACAAGGCATTTAAAGCAGTAATACATTGCTTCACTTGATCTTCCGTTATTCTGAGATGGAACATTAATCCCACCCCAAGGCAGAACCAAAGCTCAGAGCACCCCTGGTGACTTGGTTTTGTGGTCCCTTTGGCCAGAGAGCAACTTCAGGCTCTGGGGCCTGTGAACTCTGGGGTGGAGCTCCGAAATTGAAAACAGCCTCTTTTTCAAGCACTTGGCCCAGGAAGGGAAATGGGGTCCAACACTTAGGGCTGGCTGGGGGGGTGAGGGTGGAAGAGTTGGGAGGGGGGTGCTCCAACAGGCAAGCCGGCTGTAAAGTTAAGAAGACGCTCAAGGCCACTGGGTGGGGGAAGCCACAGATGCTGGCACATGATCCGAGGGAGCTATGACTCCAGATGGCATTCTGCCAACTGATTTAACGTCTACATGGTAAGCTATCAATTCTACCCCCAAGCCTGGAAGCTGCGCTGCCAAGAACAGCATGGTCAGAAACACAAGTTGAAAAGAGAGCAGAATCCGTTTTTGTTTCATGTGGAGAATGTGCTGCTTTCAGCATGAAAACCTGGGAAAAGGATGCAAAGAAAGGCAAGCTTCTCCCAGCTGATGGTGAATTACTGTGGTGGGCGCCGGGGGCGCCCACAAGGAGGGGGAAGAGCGCTTAAGGCCAGCATGTCCTCCTGGAAGGCCTGACTAGACCCACGACCTCTACCTCACTTGGGGTGGGCATGCCAGGCTAGGGTAGGGAGAAAAGTAGGGGACCTCGGGGGAGGCAGTCTGGTTCCTAAACTTGGGGCAGGGCTGAATGTACAAAGACAAACAAGAGATAATACTGTAAAATAGATGTTCAGGCATGAAGTGAGGGGAAGTGATCTGCTTTGAGAGCTGGCGGATGTCTATTTCAGACAAAGCAGCCAGACTCCGAGATGCTGGAGGCCTGATGGGCGGGATAGGTGCCATTCCTGGGCCGGATGAAAGATGATCCTGAAAGTGGCGGGGGTGCGGGGGGCGGGGAGGGTGGTGGTAGAGAAGATATAAGATTTCAGGCAACTCTGCATCAGGCACGTCCCTCCCTTCTGATTTCTGTGGTCGCCAGCTGGCTGGGGGGAGGGGGAAAGGCAGGCAGGAAGAACCAAGAGATATCCCCAGCAGTGGAGGGAAACAGGGGAAGTCAGAGGGAGGGGGAGATGTTCTAGGTTCAAAGAAATCAACTTAGAAAGCTTCCTTTATAAAAATAGCCCCTGACCAATCCTAGCCTATTTATATCACCCGTCTGAGATCGCTATCGGGACCTGGGCCTGCATCACAAGACCCAGTGAATAACCCTCCCAAGTGTGGAGCGCTGGCTACCTGATTTACGGCGGTGGAGCAATGGAGTCAGGGACAATGTGAGCGCTGGCACCACACGGGGCACTTGCAAGTGGATCCCGCTTTACAGAAATAGATGGGTTCCTGAAAAGTTGGCCCCAAAGTGAAGTCAACTAATGGGAGTCATATTTTCCTAGTGAAGCACATTTTAAAACTAGAGATGGATTAGGGGAGGGGTGGCCAAACAAACAAAACACAACATCGGTGACCCTAAGACCAAACAAAAGCCATCCTTCATTCAGCAAACTTGAACACGGCACTCACTTAAACAGCCATTATAAATGCTCTTAAAATACAAACCATTTGTTGGCAGACATATGCCCAGCGCCTCTGACACACAAGAGACTGCACCAGGCTTTGGGGGGCTCCAAAGACCCCAGTGCCTGCCCCTGGGGAGCTCGCTGGCAATCTGGGGCTATAAAGAAAGGGATACTAAATATCCACTTTATCTCTCCCTGGATGGAGACCAGGGGTGTGTGAGGGGTCGCCTGGCCCTTTAAGTGCTATCTGGCCTTGGAACAGCTCTGTCTCCATCCTGCCAGGAGAAGCCGACCAAGCTTGCCTCTAAATATGTCTTTTCAAACCCTCCGTTTATAAGTTAAAGGCTGCTGGCCATGTGGTGCTGCGTCATAACTGCTATTTATTTAACTTGAAAAAAAGAAAAGAAAGAAGAAGAAACAAAAAAAAAAACACAACGATTTGGGCACTTTATAAATAAGAAGAGTTAGGGTACTTATTAGCTTTCCGAGAAGTCAAAGGCCTGAACAACTCAAGGGGTTGTTATTTCAAACTTTAAAGGGCATTTGCTCAGGGATCTGTTTGTTTGGAAAAGGCCTGCCTCCTCCTCCTCGATGCTCTCCTGCACATACAACACTGGTCACTGGTGACAAGAACAGACGCCTCACTTGTTATTAGCTCCATAGCTGCAGACTGGGGCATCCTGGGTTTGCACTAAGCAAGGGACAGCACAGTACTGGCACCAACAAAAACGTCTCTGGGCTAACGGTGACGATGCTGCCAGCAGCCACTGCCATGTGACCAGGACGGGGAACAGGGGCTCAAACTGTGCTACATCCCCAGACACTGTGTGCCCCGGGAGCCGCTACCACACCGGGGGCCTGTTAGTAACAGTGAAACTCTTCCTGGCATTTTTGACTTAGACATGAAAGTGTACAGAATAAACAGTACACTTTTTTTTTTTTTTGAAGA
This sequence comes from Tragelaphus eurycerus, assembly GCA_935064755.1. NCBI lineage: Eukaryota > Metazoa > Chordata > Mammalia > Artiodactyla > Bovidae > Tragelaphus > Tragelaphus eurycerus. The sequence goes on along the minus strand of CAKXYN010000001.1, from coordinate 73,766,653 downwards.
AACACTTTTTGTTTAATGATTATCAATGAAGCTATGGCAGAGACTGCTGGTTCTCCTAAAATCCATTCTTTTTGCCTGCAATGCATGAGACCCAGGTTCGATCCCTGGGTCGGGAAGATCCCCTGGAGGAGGGCATGGCAACCCACTCCAGTATTCTTGCCTGGAAAATCCCATGGACAGAGGAGCCTGGCAGGCTAAAAAGTCCATGGGGTAGCAAAGAGCAGGACACAACTGAGCGACTCACTCTCACGTCTACAGATAGAATTCCCTGCTGGTTCTCCTAATATCCATTCTTTCCTTCTTCTTTTTACAGACAGAATTCCTCCTGCTAGTTTTGTACTAGCAAGATACATGGCTGCCCTGGAGACTACATTTCCCAGCTGCCTTTAAATGCAGCTGACCATGTGACTAACAGTTGGCCAACGCGAGACAAGCAACTTCCGGGTCATGCCCTTTAAAAGGGAAATCGTTTGCCCTCGGCTTCCTCTCTTCCTCCTTTCCATATTCTGGAGTGTGGACCTGGCAATGCCAAACCAGTTTTGACAAGACCTAGCAGGGTTTCTTAATTCTGAAGTCCACAGATGGCAAAGGGGTCTATTTACACAGAACTGTTGGTCTATAAACTTGGATGGGGAAAATGCTATATAACTTTATTTTCACTAACTTCTATCTGAAGTTAATTAGTTCCTTCAATTATCAGGTAGGGGGAAAAAACACAGAAGTATTCGCAAGATCCAGGACTCTGTCAGCAACATACATTTACAGATAACCTCATATCATATTATACTTGTTACAGATTATCGTAAAATATTATATAAACTCATCAATAATTTGAAATTTTAGTTGCATTGTATTTGCCACTAGATCATTACATGATGTCTTAACAAAGCAGATCCTGCTATATTATGGGGATTCCCAGGTGATGCTAGGAGAAGGCGATGGCACCCCACTCCAGTACTCTTGCCTGGAGAGTCCCATGGATGGAGGAGCCTGGTGGGCTGCAGTCCATGGGGTCTCTAAGAGTCGGACACGACTGAGCGACTTCCCTTTCACTTTTCACTTTCCTGCATTGGAGAAGGAAATGGCAACCCACTCCAGTGTTCTTGCCTGGAGAATCCTGGGGACGGGGGAGCCTGGTGGGCTTCCGTCTATGGGGTCGCACAGAGTCGGACATGACTGAAGCGACTTAGCAGCAGCAGCAGCAGGTGATGCTAATGGTAAAGAATATGCCTGCCGATACAGGAGATGCAAGAGATGTGGGGTTCAATCCCTGAGTCGGGAAGATCCCTGGAGTAGGGAACAGTAACCCACTCTGGGAGTCTTGCCTGGAGAATTCCATGGACAGAGGAACCTAGCAGGCTACAGTCCACAAAGCCGCAAAGAGTCAGACACGACTGGGCGACAGAGTGCACGCACTACATTTCACTTAAAATTTTTCATTTAAAATTACTTCTTTATTTAAAAAATTACTTTGGTAATTGTACTTCAACACAATTGCTTTCCTTCCTAATTCTATGTATTTTATCTGACACATTTAAAAACACTACTCTGTGAAGTGCCCTGTAGGCTCTGCCACACTGTCAGAGGGATTTATGGCACACCAAAGCATGTCATGAAGCCTTTCCTAGGGACTGGCAGAGTCTAGGGACCTGAGCTCCTTAGGACTATCTAAGGAGCTCAGGCCCATGGATGACCTTTGCAGCAGAGCCACCCTTCAAGTTGTGAAGCACTCCTCTAGAGCAGGGCTGCCCAACAGAATGATCACAGAGATGTTCTATACGTGCTGTTCAATACAACAGCCTACAGTCAAGTAGCTAAAGAGTGCTTGAAAGGAGGCCAGTACAACTGAGGAACTACATTTTATCTTATTTTAATTCACTTAAATGCAAACAGACACATGTACCTAGGGGCTACCATACTAGATAACACAGCTCTAGACTGTTAAATGGGAAAGAAACATATTTCTGTCTGGCTTGAACTGTGACATTGTGGGGACTCCCTGTTACAGTGCTACGCTTAACCTGTCTCTCAACAGACAAGTTCAACCAGGAGTCAATAATAACAAATATACTAGGGACAGAAGGCACATGTGTAGACACAAACTCAACTGGTAAAGAAACTCACTAACTGAAACCAAGATTTACAACAAGAATCTGCTATTTACAAAGCATTTCCATGCACCTTATTTCAGCTGACACCTCTGACCACCCTGTGTTTACTGCACCTATCATATTCTCAAAGGGTCAGGGGACTTGGTTGACATTACAAAGATGGTAGGCCCAGATCCTCCTGCCACACCTCGTGCCTTCTGGCATTTCAAATGCCCCTAGATGGTAGTCTGCTGTCAGAAGTGGCCCAGCAGCTGCAGAAGACCCACAGCCAGCACTTGGCCACCCCAGCCCACTCCTAGATGTCCATTTGCCTCTAGGGCACACACAGCTGCCAAGCCCTTTTTCTGGCCCTGTGAGCTTTGAGATGCTGCAGGCATCTGAATTTCCCAAATTCCTGGCAAACAGCCCGTTTCCTTTGGAGCCTACTATCTTGCAAGGACTTCTGAGTTCTGGGAAGGGTAGTTGAAATACTCTTCTCAAGCCCAGGAAAGGGCCTGGAAATGACAATGCCTTTTCAGCAAACCTTACTGCCAGGGTCAATTCAATGACAGCTCACTTTCTTCCTTTTGAAATTAGTTCCAAGAACACTACTGTTTTAGAGCAACAACCAAACATAGTAACAGGTTATAATTTTATCAGTCAACAAAAGGGCCAAGTCTTAAATTCTAAACAACGAAGACATCAAAAAAAGAAAAGCCAACACTGAGGTGTGACAACACACCCATCGATTCCCTAGCCTATAGAACTCCCCATGTATCCTTCAAAAAAACCCAGTCTGTTCACTCTCATGATCACTTCTTCCACATCACTTTGCCAACAAAGGTCCATATAGTCAAAGCTATGGTTTTTCCAGTAGTCATGTACAGATGTGAGAATTGGACTAAAGAAGGCTGAGGACTGAAGAATTGATGCTTTTGAACTGTGGTGTTGGAGAAGACTCTTGAGAGTCCCTTGGACAGCAAGGAGATCAAACCAGTCAGTCCTAAAGGAAATCAACCCTGAATATTCATCAGAAGAACTGATGCTGAAGCTGAAGCTCCAATACTTTGGCCACCTGATGTGAAGAACTGACTCACTGGAAAAGACACTGATGCTCGGAAAGATTGGAGGCAAAGGGAGAAGGGGGCGACAGAGGATGAGACAGATAGCATCACGGACTCCATGGACACGATCTGAGCAAACTCCAGGAGATGGTGACGGACAGGGGAGCCTGGTGTGCTGCAGTCCGTGGGGTCACAAAGAGTCAGACACGACTTAGCAACTGAACAACAACAACCGCATTGCTTTATTCTTTTTAAAAAGTTTTCATTTGATTACAAGTCATAAATATATATGAGCAAAGTTTAAAAGGCCAAATAGTCCCAAGGCTTGTTACAGAAAGTAGCAGGCCTCCATCTTCCACTCTCTGTGGTGTCACCTGGTACTATTCAAGTAATGTTTTACCTCTACATGTGAAAATAGTATGTCTACAACACTGGGACAGAAGAAATATATATTTGGTCACTCAGATGACTGAAATATATTTCTCATACCTATTTGGTCTTCATCCACAGTTCCTGCTTCACAGCTCCCCCAAACCTTGGAATTTACTGAGTGAGAAGAGCAATGGGAGGATCTCAGAACATTAGATCCCTTGTCCTCAGTTTCTGAAAACTATTGAGAACCAAAAAGGTGAAATGGGCATCTGTTTGCTCATAACAAGGCCCTTCCCACTGTGACTGGTTCGCATCAATAGTGAGTGACCTTCGGAAATCTACTAAAGATGGGGTCCGGGGACTGGCTGCAAAGAGAACTAACCGCGAATAGAGGGCTGTAATTTTCAATTCCACCCTCTGATTTCCAGCAGGGGGAAGGGGGCTGTAGGCTGAACCATTCACCAATGGCTAACAATTTCATCAGCCATGCCTATGTGATGATGGCTCTGTGAGAACGCAGGAGGAGGAGGCGTGGACAGCTTCCATGGTTGGTATACCAGGCTGCTTCCATGGGCCACTGCTGGGCCCCAAACTCCACAAGGACACAGCTCCTTTCTTTAGGACCTCGTTTGATGTATCTCTTCATCTGGCTGTTGATTCATCCCCTTTAATATCCTTTGTGATAAACTGGTAAGCTAGCAAGCTGGTTTCCTGAGTCCTGTGAGCTGCTCTAGCAAATTAATTGAACCCAAGGAGGGTGTTGTGGAAACTGCGGATCTGCGGCCAGTCAGTGAGAAGTGGGCTTGTGACTGGCATCTGAAACGGAGGGCAGTCTAATGTTTGCGTGCATGCTCAGTTGTGTCCAACTCTTTGTGATCCCATGGACTGTAGCCCCCCAGGCTCCTCTGTCCATGGGATTTCCCAGGCAAGAATACTGGAGCAGGTTGCCGTTTTCTACTCCAGGGGATCTTCCTAACCCAGGGATCCAACCCTCGGTCTTCTGCGTTGGCAGGCAGATTCTCTACCTCTGCACCAGCGTGACCAAAGCCTTGACCTGTGTGAGTATCACGAGAACTGAGTTAACTGCAGGACACCCAGTGGGCAGTGGAGAACTGCTTAGTGTGGGGAAACTATCACCCCACATTAGTATTGGGCACAAAATCTTTAATGTCTGTATTGCTATTTCTTGGCTTCTTGATGTTTTTTTTTTTTTTTAGGTTTAAGCATTGTTGTTCAGTCCCTAAGTCATGTCCGATTCTTTGCGACTCTATTTCTCTTTTTGGTAAATGAGGATTTAGCTCTCTTCTGCTCTTAAGCACTCCCTTACCCCTGTGATCACAAACCGATGAGATCAGTATCTCATTGCTATATCTAGGTGAACTGTGTAATACCGTAGGATTACTTATTTTTCCTTCTACATCACTGTTTTCTCTAGAGTTAACAACTGTCTTTTCTATTGGTTTGTTTCACTTTGTTCATAAGTGCTTATCCATAATTAATCCCCAACTGTCTGCCAATTATCTAAATCCCTATATGCTCAGACACATTTAGGTAGGCAAGAGATTCCACTTCCTTAACAAAATCTGTGCTGGAGCCTGGCAACCTCATCTGGTCTGTTCTAGCTGCCCTAAACGCTTCAGGCACGGCTGTCGCCCGAGCCTTCCCTTCACCTTTACTCCGTTCACTCTCTCCTGCCTGCTCCCTCTCCTCCCCACTCTCCATATTCCCTGTCTTCTTCTTCCTGGGTTTACTCCTTTGTTTTTCTGGAGTTCATCCTTCAGTGGTCTCCTCAGGAAGGGTAAATAGAAGGTAAAGTTTTCTAGATCTTAGGCATTTGCAAATATCTTTAATTTACCTTCACACTCAATTAACAATTCGGCAGGATACAGGACTGTAGGTTAGAAATAATTCTCCTTCATGGTTTGAAAACATTGGACCAGTAACCTCTGGTTGCCATTGTAGTTGTTGAGGAGGCAAAAACTATTCAGATTTTTAAAATTCTTTATATGTGACCTTTTCTTTATTTAAACTGTACATATTTTTTGACCCAACTGTTCTGAAATTTCACCATGATGGGCCTTGGGGTTAGTCTTTGTTCTGGGCAGTCAGTTGGCTTCCAGTCAAGATGCTGTGTCTCTCAATTTTCAGAAATTTTATTTAATTCTTATTTCTTCTGGTCTGTTTCCTATTTCCTTCTGGAACCTCTACTACTCAGATTTTGGCCCTCCTGGCCTGATTCACTAATTTGCTCCCCTATTTTCCATTTCTTTCTCCTTTTGTTTTAACTTCTGGAGTATATTCTGAATTTCATTATCAAATTCTTCTATTGAGTTTTAAACTTATATTTTTAATTTCTGAGAGCTTTTTAAAATTATCTGAATATTCATTTTTGTAACTTTTTATTCTTCATGACCCAGATAATCACAATGGTGTGATCATTGACCTAGAGCCAGACATCCTGGAATGTGAAGTCAAGTGAGCCTTAGAAAGCATCACTATGAACAAAGCTAGTGGAGGTGACAGAATTCCAGTTGAGCTATTCCAAATCCTGAAAGATGATGCTGTGAAAGTGCTGCACTCAATATGCCAGCAAATTTGGGAAACTCAGCAGTGGCCACAGGACTGGAAAAGGTCAGTTTTCATTCCAATCCCAAAGAAAGGCAATGCCAAAGAATGCTCAAACTACCGCACAATGGCACTCATCTCACACACTAGTCAAGTAATGCTCAAAATTCTCCAAGCCAGGCTTCAGCAATATGTGAACGGTGAATTTCCTGATGTTCAAGCTGGTTTTAGAAAAGGAAGACGAACCAGAGATCAAATTGCCAACATCCACTGGATCATGGAAAAAGCAAGAGAGTTCCAGAAAAACATCTATTTCTGCTTTATTGACTATGCCAAAGCCTTTGACTGCGTGGATCACAATAAACTATGGAAAATTCTGAAAGAGATGGGGATACCAGACCACTTGATCTGCCTCTTGAGAAATTTATATGCAGGTCAGGAAGCAACAGTTAGAACTGGACATGGAACAACAGACTGGTTCCAAATAGGAAAAGGAGTACGTCAAGGCTGTAAATTGTCACCATGTTTATTTAATTTATATGCAGAGTACATCATGAGAAACGCTGGACTGGAAGAAACACAAGCTGGAATCAAGATTGCCGGGAGAAATATCAATAACCTCAGATATGCAGATGACACCACCCTTATGGCAGAAAGTGAAGAGGAACTAAAAAGCCTCTTGACGAAAGTGAAAGAGGAGAGTGAAAAAGTTGGCTTAAAGCTCAACATTCAGAAAACGAAGATCATGGCATCCAGTCCCATCACTTCATGGGAAATAGATAGGGAAACAGTGTTAGACTTTATTTTTCTGGGCTCCAAAATCACTGCAGATGGTGACTGCAGCCATGAAATTAAAAGACGCTTTACTCCTTGGAAGGAAAGTTATGACCAACCTAGATAGCATATTCAAAAGCAGAGACATTACTTTGCCAACAAAGGTCCGTCTAGTCAAGGCTATGGTTTTTCCAGTGGTCATGTATGGATGTGAGAGATGGACTGTGAAGAAGGCTGAGCGCCGAAGAATTGATGCTTCTGAACTGTGGTGTTGGAGAAGACTCTTGAGAGTGTCTTGGACTGCAAGGAGATCCAACCAGTCCATTCTGAAGGAGATCAGCCCTGGGATTTCTTTGGAAGGAATGATGCTAAAGCTGAAACTCCAGTACTTTGGCCACCTCATGCGAAGAGTTGACTCATTGGAGAAGACTCTGATGCTGGGAGGGACTGGGGGCAGGAGGAGAAGGGGACGACAGAGGATGAGATGGCTGGATGGCATCACTGACTCGATGGACGTGAGTCTGAGTGAACTCCGGGAGTTGGTGATGGACAGGGAGGCCTGGCGTGCTGCGATTCATAGGGTCACAAAGAGTCGACAAGACTGAGTGACTGATCTTATCTGATCTGATTCTTCTTTCAAGAATACAGTACCTCTCTTATTTCACTGAAAACCTAAATGACAGTGGAATTTTTAGTAATACATAAAATTATCATCGTGAGGCAGGCTCTATCTCCTTCCAACGTAGTTTAGTCTGTCTTTCAAGTCAGATGGCAAGAACACTTGGTTTGTGCTTCTGTTTAAGGAGGCACTCAGTGTGAAGCCCATAGCAGACCTCACCATAGGGCCATCTGGCTGGGCTGTCTGTCATGTTACAGAGCGCCTTACATTTTCTGTTTAGTGCTGGTCAGATTCCCAAGAGAAAGATCACCCATGCGCCTGTCTGGAAGGTATTCAAACTGGAGGACTGTGGAGTGGGAGCCCAGGGTGAGGAGGAGGTCTGACCTCACTGTACTTGATGTGTAAACATTCATTTAACCCATCTTTGCAGTGATACATCCTATTTTCAGCTTGGATTGAGGCATGCTAGTCTACAAATCTTGTTTTACTCTGACCAGACAGTAAACTTTGAGTTTCTTAGACAAAGTTGTCCAGAGCTAGGGTGCCTACCATTCGGGAGACTTGGGTTCAATCCCTGGGTCGGGAAGATTTCCTGGAGAAGGAAATGGCAACCCACTCCAGTACTCTTGCATGGAAAATCCCATGGACAGAGGAACCTGGTGGGTTATAGTCCATAGGGTCGCAAAGAGTCGGACATGGCTGAGCGACTTCACTTTCACTTTTCAGGGTGGGGATCTAACTGCTTCTTCAGACAGACCTTCAACTCACTCTCTGTTTTAAGTCTCTTGTTTACTTTTCTTTCAGATGTGTCTACTGTCCCCATATCCTGTCTCTGGGTGGTTCTGAGGGAAATACTGGCTTTCTCTATTGGCTGGCTGGCTTAGAACTTCACCTTCTTGTTGTCCATCTGTTTTGGTCAGTTCAGGCTGCTATGTCAAAAACACTATGCATTTGGGGGCTTCCCTGGTGGATCAGTGGTAAAGAATTCGCCTGCCAACGTGGGAGACGTGGGTTCGATCCCTGGTCCGGGAAGATTCCACATGCAGCAGAGCAGTGAAGCCCATGCACCACGACTACTGAGCAAGTGCCCTAGAGACGGTGCTCCACGAGAGGAGTCTCAGCAATGAGAAGCCCACACACTGCAGCTGGACAGTACCCCCACTGGCCGCAACTAGAGGATCGCCCACACGGCAACAAAGACCCAGCACAGTCAGAGGGAGGACAAAAATAAGAAACCACAGACTGGGGGGCTTCACCAACAAACATTTATTTCTCATAGACCTAGAGGCTGCGAAATGTAAGATCAAGGTACCAGCAAACTTGATGTCTGCTGATGGCCTGCTTCCCCCTTCTCACTTTGCCCTCACATGGAGAACGGGCAAAGGAACCCTCTGGGGTGCTCCTTTAGAAGGGACTAAGCCCATTTAGTCCCCATTAGGGGCTAAAGTGTCAGACTTTATTTTTTTGGGCTCCAAAATCACTACAGATAGTGATTGCAGCCATAAAATTAAGAGACGCTTACTCCTTGGAAGGAAAGTTATGACCAACCTAGATAGCATATTCAAAAGCAGAGACATCACTTTGCCAACAAAGGTTCGCCTAGTCAAGGCTATGGTCTTTCCTGTGGTCATGTATGGATGTGAGAGCTGGACTGTGAAGAAGGCTGAGCACCGAAGAATTGATGCTTTGAACTGTGGTGTTGGAGAAGACTCTTGAGAGTCCCTTGGACTGCAAGGAGATCCAACCAGTCCATTCTGAAGGACAGCAGTCCTGGGTGTTCTTTGGAAGGAATGATGCTAAAGCTGAAACTGCAGTACTTTGGCCACCTCATGTGAAGAGTTGACTCATTGGAAAAGACTCTGATGCTGGGAGGGATTGGGGGCAGGAGGAGAAGGGGACGACAGAGGATGAGATGGCTGGATGGCATCACCAACTCAAATGGACGTGAGTCTGAGTGAACTCCGGGAGTTGGTGATGGACAGGGAGGCCTGGTGTGCTGCGATTCATGGGGTCGCAAAGAGTCAGACACGACTGAGCAACTGAACTGAAGGCCATCTGTGAAAGCCTCACCCTCATGACCTAATCACCAACCAAAGGCCCCACCTCCAAATACTATCACGCTGGGGACTGCGTTATAACATATCAATTCTGGGGGGACAGTCTGTCTATAGCACCGTCTTTCCAGATTCCAAATTATTTGCTGCTGTTGTTTGCTCTTCCATATCTCTGTAGGTTTTAAAAGATATTGCTTTTACTGTGATTTTAGGAAGTTATAGGAGGAATAATAAAAAATGAATATGCTTCATCAACTCTTTTTTTTTTTTTTTTGGTATTCACATGATACATGTTTCAGAAGGAAAAAAGCATATATAATTATGTCTCCCTCCCACCCTTAGGGACCAGCCACCCAAGAAGTCCCCTCTTAGGAAGAAACCAATGTTACCGATTTCTGGAGTCCTTCCAGCCTACTTTTATCATTTTAGATCCTGCTCTATATTATCAGCATAATAGGTATCATTTTAGACTCTGCCTTGTTACTAAACTACTTTTATCTTTATAGTTCCTTCCACTTTACGTACATTCTCCCCCCTTTCATGCACTACCTCTGACACTAAGAAGCAATCACAAAAGCTTCTCCCCAGCTATTATTAAACTAGCTCTACAAGAAAGGACCTGATAAATTGTTGTTATGTGAATGACTAATACAGCCTACTCTGCCAATCTTCCCCAAAGTGGCCAAATTTTCAGAGGAGATAAAACGTAAGAGCAAAGGAATCAAACTCCAGCAGCTGCCATTTCGAAACTTGCCTAAGACAACAAGTCAGTTTTGCCAAGACGTGCTGTTACCAGGACTATGCTTACCAGGAAAGTAAGGTTAAGTCAGAGTGGACTCTCAATACTAGACAATTTTAAGCCAAGCAAATGCCAAAGAGGCTAACTCTTAATTTTGTGAGCAACAAAGCTCAATAGGCTACTTTAAACTTTCATGTTGTTATTGTTGCTATTTAGTTGCTAAGTCATGTCTGACTCTTTTTCAACCCCATGGACTGTAGCCTGCCAGGCTCCTCTGTCCATGGGATTTCCCAGGCAAGAATACTGGAGTGGGTTGCCATTTCATCCTCCAAGGGATCTTCTTGACCCAGGATCACACCTGCATCTCCTTCATTGCAGGAGGATTCTCTGCCACTGCGCAACCTGGGAACTGTTTTAAACTTTCTTACATTAATGCTAAATAATAGTCATTTTCCATGTAAATGATAATGGGAAACATTACTGAATAACAAAATTACCTTAAAGTAAAATTAAATAAAAACAATCCACAGATCATGCCTTTCAAAATGAGTATAAAGACATATACCCCAAACCAAGAAGCAAAATGCTGACTTCCAGCTCGACTATAATAAAGTAGATGGTATCAGACTTACTTTCTTGCCATAATAAAAACTCAACAAATACATAAAATAATTGTTACCAGACTCAGAGAGCAACCAACACAGGACCAGCAGAGAGCAATGGTTTTGATGGAGGGACAAGGCAAAAGGTAAAGTTTGATGCTTTTAAGGAGGCTGGATTTGAAGAGCAGGGATGCACAAAACTTAGAAAAGGAACCCAGAAATTTGCACGGAAACTTCCCTTGATCCTTGGTTCACTTGGGCTGCAAAGTGAAGGGTGAGACCCCTAAAAATCCGGGAGAAAGTACATGCTGGGAAGCTGAGACAGGGTGAAAATGCCAAAAGTACTGGAGAGATGCTGGGTTCCGGCCCAAGCCAGAGTGGAAGACGCAGGTGAATACACCAGACATTTTCAGACCTCCTATAAGACTATCAACCATACTGAGGATTTAAGGGGAACGTTAAAATAGATCTACCCTAACAAGCAGACCTTTATAGAACTAAAGTGAACTTCCAGTAACTTAGAAGTTATTAGAACAAATTTAACAACTGTCTGAACAAATTTAACAGTTCTTTAGAATACTATAACTTAATCTACAGTAAACCTATCATTTACATTGTGTGACATATACTAAAAAATTACTAAATATACTCCCTGCAAAAAAAAAAAAAAACCCTATAAAAAGACTAATAATTAAGAGGTAATTCAGTGATTAGAAGTAGATTAGAGATAATCCAGATATTTGATTTAGCAGACAAGGACCTCAAAATAACATAATTGATATATTAAAAAAAAGATAGAAAAGCTGGGTGAAAAGATAGAATATCTGAACTGAGAATTTCTTTCCAGAACTTCCTAAAACAATAAGTGAAATTAAGACCTCACTGAATGAATTAAAAGTGGACTGGATATAGCAGCAGATAGGAATAATGAGCCAGATATAACTCAGTATTAAGGATTCAAAATAAGGCACAAAGGAAAAGAAAAAAAAAAAAAAAAAACAGAATTACAACTGCATCTAAAAGAGAAACTTATACTCTGAAATCCATAGGACACTGACGAAAGGAAACTGAAGACATCACAAAGAATGAAAAGACGCCATGCTCATGGACTGGAAGAATTAATATTGCCAGAACTTCATCACTACCTAAAGCAATCCACAGATTCAGTCTAGTCCCTATCAATGGCCCCTATCAAAATACCCGTGACATTTTTCATAGAAGTAGAACAAATAATCCAAAAATTTGTATGAAACTACAAAAGACCCCCAAATAACTAAAGCAATCTTGAGAAAAAAGAACAAAGCTGGGCGTACCCCACTCGCTGACTTCAAACTACACCACAAAGTTACAGGAACGCTGTGCTATGGCACCGGCACAAAGACGGACACAAAGGTCAGCAGGATATAATATAGAGAACACAATGCAGAGCCCAGATATAAACCCATGTACGTACGGCCAATTAATCTACAGCAAAGGAGGCAAGAACATAAATGGGGAAAGGCAAGGTTCTTCAATATATGGTGCTGGGAAAACAGGACAGTTACATGTAGTGAATGAAACTATACCACTTGCTTACACCACACAAAAAATAAAATCAAAATGGATTAAAGATTTACATATAAGACCTGAAACCATAAAACTCCTATAAGAAAACAGGCTGCATTATCTCCAACATTGTTTTCTTTCAGCAGTATATTTTTGAATCTATCTCCTTAGGCAAGGGAAACAAGTAAAAATAAACAAGTAGGACAATAAAAAACTAAAAAGCAAAAGAGATCAGATCAGATTAGTCGCTCAGTCGTGTCTGACTCTTTGCGACCCCATGAACTGCAGCATGCCAGGCCTCCCTGTCCATCACCAGCTCCCGGAGGTCACTCAGACTCACATCCATCGAGTCAGTGATGCCATCCAGCCACCTCATCCTCTGTCATCCCCTTCTCCTCCTGCCCCCAATCCCTCCCAGCATCAGAGTCTTCTCCAGTGAGTCAACTCTTTGCATGAGGTGGCCAAAGTACTGGAATTTCAGCTTTAGCATCATTCCTTCCAAAGAAATCCCAGGGCTGATCTCCTTCAGAATGGACTGGTTGGATCTCCTTGCAGTCCAAGGCACTCTCAAGAGTCTTCTCCAACACCACAGTTCAAAAGCATCCATTCTTCGGCGCTCAGCCTTCTTCACAGTCCAGCTCTCACATCCATACATGACCACAGGAAAGACCATAGCCTTGACTAGGCGAACCTTTGTTGGCAAAGTAATGTCTCCGCTTTTGAATATGCTATCTAGGTTGGTCATAACTTTCCTTCCAAGGAGTAAGCGTCTCTTAATTTCATGGCTGCAGTCACCATCCGCAGTGATTTTGGAGCCCAGAAAAATAAAGTCTGACACTGTTTCCACTGTTACTCCATCTATTTCCCATGTAGTGATGGGACCAGATGCCATGATCTTCGTTTTCTGAATGTGGAGCTTTAAGCCAACCTTTTCACTCTCCACTTTCACTTTCATCAAGAGGCTTTTTAGTTCCTCTTCACTTTCTGCCATAAGGGTGGTATCATCTGCATATCTCAGGTTATTGATATTTCTCCCGGCAATCTTGATTCCAGCTTGTGTTTCTTCCAGTCCAGCATTTCTCATGATGTACTCTACATATAAGTTAAATAAACATGGTGACAATATACAGCCTTGTCATACTCTTTTTCCTATTTGGAACCAGTCTGTTGTTCCATGTCTAGTTCTAACTGTTGCTTCCTGACCTGAACCATCAACAAACCCAAAAGGTAACCTACTGAATGGGAGAAAGCATTTGTAAATTAGATGTCTGATAAGGAGTTAATATTCAAACTAACTCACACAATTCAATGTAAAGTATACAAACTATCTGATTAAAAAATGGACCTGAATAGATTGTTTTCCAAAAACACAGAAATGGCCAACAGACACATGAAAAGATTCTCAACGTCACTCATCATCAGGGAAACACTAATCAAAATCACAATGAGATGCCGCCTCATGCCAGTTAGAACGGCTATCAAAAAGACGAGGAACAACAAGCGTTGGTGAGAAGGCAGAGAAAAGGAAACTCTGGTGCACTGTTAGTGGAAATGTGAATTGATACAGTATGGAAAACAGCATGGAGGTTTCTCAAAAAATTAAAAATAGAACTATTATCCAATCCAGAAATCCCACTTCTGGATACTTATCCAAAGGAAAACAAAACACTAATCCAAAAAGATACACGTATTCCCTATATTCTTTGCAGCATTAATTACAATAGACAGGATATGGAAGCAACCTGTGTCCATCAACAGACAAATGGATAAAGAAGAGGTGGTACACACACACAGAAATATTTCTCAGGTATAAAGATGAGTGAAATTTTGCCATGTGTGACAACATGGATGGATGGAGAGGGTATTAGGATAAATGAAACAAGTTAGAAAGAGTACAAAAAATACTGTATGTTTTGGCTTATATTTGGAATCTGGGGAAAAAAGCAAATAAAACAAAAATAGATTCATAGATACAGAGAACAATCTAGCGGTTGCCAGAGGTGAGGGGGTGGGAAGACAGAAAAAAGTTAAGTGAAAGGGATTAAGAGGTACAAACTACCAGTTATAAGTCAGTCACGAAGATGTCAAGTACAGTACAGGGGAAATAATCAAAAATATTGTAATAACTTTATATGGTTACAATGTATAAAAATATTAAATCACTATGCTGTATACCTGAAACTAATATAATACTGCAAGTCAACAATACTTCAATTAAAAAACTATATGTATTTGAATTTTATCATATATATTTTATGTTATAATCTTTTAAAAAAATATTCATTACCATGTTTTAAGCAAATAGCTAGCTATGCTAAAATATGGAAATTTTATACCCTTCAAAGCCAGAAGGATGTGAAACTGATCAAAATGCAACAGTGATAACAGAATCAATTAGTAGCATCTACTTTTCATTGGATAACACATGAAATAAGTGAAACAAAAAATGAATTGTTTTACTAAGAATTTTTAAGATTGACTTTATTAATACTGTACTGATATAATATTATAATGTTTTTTGAGGATATTATATTCGAATAAGCCACAGTAAAATGTCAACCATTAAAAAAAGAAAGTAATATAGATTTGAGGCATGATCAAATGATCTAACATTCATGTAAGTAGACTTCTATACAAGAAGAGAGAGAACAGGAAAGAAACCAAATTTGAAAAAATAATGGCAAATACTATTCCAAGCCTGAAGAAACATATCTACCCCACAGATTCAAGCTTACTGATCCTCAGGGAAGATAAAAGAGAACCAAACTGAGGGACATTACTAAGTGATAAAAAATTTTATCAAGATTAAAAATTCTGTACCCAAGGAGAATGTCCTTTAAAAAGGAATGCAAAATAAAGATCCTTTCAGAAAAACAAAAACAGTATTCATCATTTCTTGCAGAAAACTGCTCTACAAGTAATACTGCTGCTGCTAAGTCACTTTAGTCATGTCCGACTCTGCGTGACCCCATAGACGGCAGCCCACCAGGCTCCCCCGTCCCTGGGATTCTCCAGGCAAGAACACTGGAGTGGGGTGCCATTTCCTTCTCCAATGCATGAAAGTGAAAAGTGAAAGTGCAGTCGCCCAGTCATGTCTGACTCTTTGCGACCCCATGGACTGCAGCCTACCAGGCTCCTCTGCCCATGAGATTTTCCAGGCAAGAGTACTGGAGTGGGGTGCCATTGCCTTCCCCAATAAGTAATACTACAGGATATTTAATATGGTGAATGTATTATAGGCACTTGTTCAGGCTCAAAGGCAAGTGATCTGATATGCAAGTATACAATTACAAGAAGGAATCCTCAGCTCTAAAATGGTAAATATATAGATGAACATAAAGACTATTGATTGATAAAAGCAACAACGATAAAGCCTTGTAGGTTTTATTATTTACAGAGAAATAGAATATTTGGCAATTGTAGCAAAATAACCTGGTGAAAAGTAAACAAAACACACTAGTTCAAGTTCCTTGCACTGTTTGAAAAATGGTAAAGTAAACTGCAATAGATTAATTTGGAAATTTCTACAATAACCAGTAAAAGACTGATATCTAAAAGGTATAACAAAAATGTCAATAGAAAAGATAAAATAGAATTTAAAAATTCATGACTAGTTAAAATGAAGCCAGAGAAAAAGGAATAAGGAATAAAATATAGAATGAATAAATATAAAACAAATGACAAGAAAATTACACCCAATTATAGAGTGACTTCACTTTCTCTTTTCACTTTCATGCACTGGAGAAGGAAATGGCAACCCATTCCAGTGTTCTTGCCTGGAGAATCCCAGGGATGGGGAAGCCCGGTGGGCTGCCGTCAATGGGGTCACACAGAGTCGGACATGACTGAAGTGACTTAGCATAGCATAGTAGCAATTACATTAAGTGGAAACAGAGTAAAAAACCTAATTAAAATAAACAACTGCAACTAAAAATACACATTAAATACAGAGACAAGTTGAAAGTAAATGATTTATACCATGCAAACAATTTTTGTTGTTATGTAAGTATTAGATAAATAGATGTTTCAGTAAGAGGTATTATGAGAAATAACTGGAAACATTTCTTAATAATTAAAGGGTCAATGAAACAGAAAGGTATCACTATCTAAATACGTATGCATCAAACAATATAGCTTTGAAAGAAACAAAGTTGAGAATAAAAAGCAAAAGATATAGATAAATTTACAGTCTGGAGATTGTAACACACCTCTCTAACAGAGTAAGACATGAGAAATCAGTAAAGAGATACAGAGGATGTGAAATGACTAATCAACTTGAGATGTAATTTACATACTATACTATGTGCAATAATGGCAGAATTTAGATTCTTTTCAAGTACATATGGCACATTTACCAAAGTAGATTATAGTCTTTGAGTATACCTCAACAAATCTCAAAAGATTAAAATCAATGTTTTCTGATCACTGTGAATCAAATGCATTAAATGAATGAATGAAAATGTGACAACAGAAAGAGGAGAAAATGTCCAAATGATTGGATATTAAGCAACACTTGCAAGAAACTCACAAGTCAAATAGGAAGTCACAATGGATAATTGTGAAACTAGGATATATCAAAACTTGTGGGACGCAACAAAGCAGTACTGAGAGGGAAATTTATAGCTTTATATGCAATGCATATAGTAGAAGAGAAGAAAGTTTAAAACTATTGCCAAATTTCTCATCATTTGGGGAGTGTTTAGTCTAATAATCTCATAGGAGAATATGCTGGAAGACTAAATGCAGAAAGTAGCTTGAACACATACCCACTGTTAAATCGCTTGAATAACAAATAATTTCTAAAAGAAAAAAATTCTTAAAATCACTAAAATAAAATGGGCTGCTCTCAGAAAACTACAAAAATCTATGGTCTGATTTCTAATACAAGAAACTAGAAAAAGAATCAAACTGAAAAAGGAAGGTAAATATAAATATAGGAGCAGAAATCAACAAGAGAACACAGAAATAACAGAAATTGAAGAAAGACCAAAATAGGTTGTTCTAAAATATTACTAATTCAACAAAGTTGCAGGATACAAAATCAATACCCAAGAACTAGCAGCATTTCTATATACTAAAAATGAATAATCCAAAAAGAAAATTAAGAAAATAATTCCATTTACAATATCATAAAAAAAATACTTAGGACTAAATTTAATCAAGGCAGTGAAAGACCTGCTCTACAATGAAAACTACAAAGTATGTTGTAAAAAAGTAAAGATATAAAATTCATCATATTGTATACTTAAAATAAGTGAATTTTATTGCATGCTAATTGTACCTCAATGAAGATACATCTTAAAAGATGTAAAAATGGGAAAAGTAGTAAATTAGTCTGTATTCACACATGACAAATTGCAAACACTGAAAATCTAACAGAACTGACAAATAACTAGAATATACAAGTGAATTTGGTAAAGATTGCTGGATACTAAGTCAACATGCAAAACTTAACTGTCCTTCTATATTCTTGCAACAAACAACAGGAATATGAATTTTAAACACTGTTATATATAAGAGCATCTTTTCTGTTGTAATTAACAGCAGTTCTCACTTAACAAGCACACATCACCTTGTCAGATACTGTACAAAACCCTTTACACACGCGGCTTTCTTTACTGAATCTCCAAAGAACTCTGAGAGGTGGGCATCATCAACGTCATTTTACAGGTGAGTTAATAGAGCCCTAGAGGTGTGGGCCTTGACCAAGATTATGCAGCTCACAAGCAGCAGTCAGGCCTGGGGTTCAGGTTCACATGATCGACAAAGCCCATAGTCTTCTGATATAAGTATCCAACCCAGGGATCAAACCTGGATCTCCAGCACTGCTGGCAGATTCTTCACCATCTGAGCTACCAGGGAAGTCCTCTGATATAAGTATACACATAAGACAAAGGGACAGATGTGAAGAAGGAAGACTCACCGAAGACATTACTTCTGCCTTCTCTGTTTTCTCCTCTCTATTCCCCCCTCTCTATTCCCCCACCCCTTCTCTACATTTCTCTTCTGAGACTCTCTTGTTAAGACTGAGAAATGTCTATAACCCCAAATAACTGTACCTGATACATAGTTGAGACTGAATAAAAAGTTAGCTCAGTAAATGGAAAGTGAAAGTGAAGCTGCTCAGTAATGTGCAACTCTTTGCAACCCTGTGGACTGTAGCCTACCAGGCTTCTCCATCCACGGGATTCTCCAGGCAAGAATACTGGAGTGGGTTGTCATTTCCTTCTCCAGGGGATCTTCCCAACCCAGGGATCGAACCCAGGTCTCCCACATTGGAGGCAGACGCTTTAACCTCTGAGCCACTAGGGAAGCCCTAAAATCAGGGAACGGGGCACAAAAAATGGACTCAGCTACAATCCATGTTTTTTAACAATCCATGTGTTTTAAATTGTGGTATTTTTCTGAGTGGCTGCACCATTTCACAGTGGACAAATAACACGAGAGTTGCAACTGTGCTACATCTTCACTACCACTTGCTATGGTCTGTCTTTTACTGTAGCCATCCAGGTCGGGGTGCAACGGTTTCTCACTGTGGCTTTGATTTCCACCTCCCTAATGACCAATAGTGTTGGGTATCTGAAAAGGTGCTTACTGACCATTGGTGTATCTTCTTTGGAAAAACATATTCAAATCATTTACTTATATTCTACTCAAGCTTTTATTGTTGAGTTGTAAGATTTATACAACTTATAGTCATTGGAAGGACTGATGCTGATGCTGAAGCTCCAATACTTTGGCCACCTGATGCGAAGAACTGACTCACTGGAAAACATCCTGATGCTGGGAAAGATTGATGGCGGGAGGAGAAGGGGACGACAGAGGATAAGATGGCTGGATGGCATAACTGACTCAATGAGTTATGAGTAAACTTTGACTTTGAGTAAACTCTGGGAGCTGGTGATGGACTGGGAAGCCTGGCGTGCTACAGACCATGGGGATGCAAAGAATCAGACACGAATGAACGACTGAACAGAACTGAACTGAAGATTTATACGTTACAGATTTGGGGCCCTAATCAGACAGATAAATGATTTACAAATACTTTTTTCCCATGCTGTGGGCTGTCTTTTCACATTCTTAATGATGCTTGTCAAAGAACAAAAATTTTAATTTTGATACAGTCCAATTTATTTATTCTTGTCCTTTGTTTCTTGTGCTTTGGTGCCATACGTAGAAATGACTGCCAAGTCCAAGGTCATGAAGATTTACACCTATGTTTTACAGTTCTATGTTTTTTAGTTCTTACATTAAGATCAGTATAACGTTAATTTTTGTATATGGTGTGAAGTAAGGGTCCAACTTCATTCTCTGGCATGGGGATATCCAGTTTTCCCTGTATCATTTGTTGAAAAGACAACTTATCATCCATTATATTGTCTTTTACTTCTGTCAAAAATCAGTTGATCACAAATGTATGGGATTATTTCTGTACTCTCAATTCTAATCTATTGATCTACATGTCTGTGAGCATCACAGGCTGAAGGTGAAGCTCCCATACTTTGGCAACCTGACGCCAAAGAGCCAACTCATTAGAAAAGACCCTGATGTTGGGAAAAATTGAAGGCAGGAGGAGAAGGGGAAAACAGAGGAAAAGATGGTTGGATGGCATCATTGACTCAATGGACATGAGTTTAAGCAAGCTCTGGGAGAAGGGAAGGAACAGGGAAGACTGGTGTGCTGCCGTTCATGGGGCCGTAAAGAGTCAGACCTGACTGAGCAACTGAACAACAAAAGATCTCAGTTATAATACTATCTCATTGTAATCAATTTTGAAATGAGGAGGTGTGAGACCTCCAACTTTTTTTTAAACCATTCTGAATCCCTGCATTTTTTTATGATTTTAAAAATCAGGTGTCAATTTCTGTTTACAAAAAAAAAGGCAGCTGAAATTTTAATAGAGAATATGTTGAATTTGTAGATCAATTTAGGGGGCACTACCACTTTAATAATATTAATTATTCCAATCCATGAACAAGAGCTATCCATGGATGCCACTTACTTATGCTTCAAGTTCTTTCAATAGTATTTTATAGTTTTCAGTATACAAAGCTTATACTGCCTCTGTTAAATTTATTTACATTGCATTCTTTTTTGATGCTACTGCATATTGAATTACTTATTAAATTTCACTTTTACATGGTTCATGGTAAGTGTATAGAATCAGAATTGAGTTTTGTATATTTGCCCTGTATACTACAACCTTGCTGAACTCATTTATTAATTCTAATACTCACTATGTGAGTCCTTAGGATATTCTATAAATAATATTACGAACAGGGACAGTTTCACTCTTTCTTTCCAATATGGATAATTTTTTTTTCTTCTTCTTTGCCTCACTGCCCTGGGCCTCTGTCCTTTGGGTGTGACTTGTTAGTTCTAAGAGTTTAATTTCTGTTTTCTGGCATAGAAGATCACTCTAGATCTATAGTTATTTCTCCAGAAGCTCTACTGTTTATAGAGCTTTTGTTTGTTTGTTTTTTGGCTGCACAGCATAGCCTGTGGGATCTTAGTTCCCCGACCAGGGATCAAACCCATGCCCCCTGCAGTGGAAGTGTGAATGTTAACCACTGGACCACCAGGGGAGTCCCTGTGTAGAGATGTTTAAGATAGATTACCTTCTCTTGCATTACATCTCTACAATGGAAAGGGAACCCTGACATTCAAGATCATCCTACTAGCTCTGATCCATGATCAGCAAATTACTTGACTTTAACTTGGCTTTCTACGGAAAATGTGCCAATCAGAGGATTTTGATGAAAAGACTATCACAGTTCTGTTATTCTTCATTAAGTTCATATGTATCAGCTCTGGATACTCTGCAAAAACCACGTTTCCGGGCCTTCATAATTTAGAGTCAGACCTTGATCCATGCTTGAAATTGCCCAGCTTGAAACCAAGCTGAGCAGTCAGCTGGCAGCCTGAGAAACCTCTCTCTCATCACGTCTGTAACACAACTGGATTCTTCAAGGGCACAGAAGCAGCTGAAGCAGGCACAGCAAAGGTGTTCTGTCATGGTCCTCCTGTTCCCCTTCTATAGATTAATGCCAGTTAAAGCATAATCCCTCTTCAGAGTTCACTGGCTCTCTGTATTAGCTCTGAGAAAATAAGAGAAGTGAAAGGCAAAGAAAAGGAAAGACACCCATCTGAATGTGGACTTCCAAAGAAGAGCAAGGAGATAAGAAAGCCTTCCTAAGGTACCAATGCAAAGAAATAGAGGAAAACAATAGAATGGGAAAGAGTTGGACCTGAGTGACTTTACTTTCACTTTTCACTTTCATGCACTGGAGAAGGAAATGGCAACCCACTCCAGTGTTCTTGCCTGGAGAATCCCAGGGAGGGAGGAGCCTGGTGGGCTGCCATCTATGGGGTCACATGGAGTTGGACACGACTGAAGCGACTTAGCAGCAGCAGTAGCAGCAGCAGCAGCAGAGATCTCTTTAAGGAAGTTACAGATGCCAAGGGAACATTTCATGCAAAGATGGACACAATAAAGGACAGAAACGATATGGACCTAACAGAAGCAGAAGAGATTAAGAAGAGGTGGCAAGAATACACAGAAGGAGTACACAAAAAAGATCTTAATGACTCAGATAACTACGATGGTGTGATCACTCACCTAGAGCCAAACACCCTGGAATGAGAAGTCAAGTCGGCCTTAGGAAGCACCACAATGAACAAAGCTAGTGGAGGTGATGAAATTTCAGCTGAGCTATTTCAAATCCTAAAAGATAATGCTATTAAAGTGCTGCACTCAGCATACCAGCAAATTTGGAAAACTCAGCAGTGGCCACAGGACTGGAAAATCTCAGTTTTCACTCCATTCCCAAAGAAAGGGAATGTCAAAGAATGTTCAAACTACCACATAATTACATTCATTTCACATGCTAGCAGAGTAATGCGCAAAATTCTCCAAGCTAGGCTTCAACAGTATGTGAACTAAGAACTTTCAGATGTTCAAGCTGGATTTAGAAAAGGCAGAGGAACCAGAGATCAAATTGCCAACATCATGGCACCCCACCCCAGTACTTTTGCCTGGAAAATCCCATGGACGGAAGATCCTGGTGGGCTCCAGTCCATGGGGTCGCTAAGAGTCGGACACGACTGAGCGACTTTTCTTTCACTTTTCACTTTCATGCATTGGAGAAGGAAATGGCAACCCACTCCAGTGTTCTTGCCTGGAGAATCCCAGGGACAGAGGAGCCTGGTGAGCTTCCGTCTGTGGAGTCGCACAGAGTCGGACACGACTGAAGCGACTTAGCAGCAGCAGCAGCACTGTATCATCGAAAAAGCAAGGAATTCCAGAAAAACATCTATTTTTGCTTCATTGACTATGCTAAAGTCTTTGTGTAGATCACAACAAACTGAAAAATTCTTAAAGAGATGGGAATACCAGACCACCTTATCTGCCACCTGAGAATCCTGTATGCAGGTCAAGAAGCAACAGTTAGAACCAGACATGGAACTTTGGACTGGTTCCAAATTGGGAAAGGAGTATGTCAATGCTGTATATTGTCACCCTGCTTATTTAACTTATATGCAGAGTATATCATACGAAATGCCAGGCTGGATGAAGCACAAGCTGGAATCAAGACTGGTGGGAGAATTATCAATAACCTCATATATGCAGATGACACCACCCTTATGGCAGAAAGTGAAGAGGAACTAGTTTCTCTTGATGAAGGTAAAAGAGGAAAGTGGAAAAAATTGGCTTAAAACTCAATATTCAAAAAACTAGGATCATGGCATCCAATCCCATCACTTTCCGGCAAATAGATGGTGAAACAATGGAAACAGTGACAGACTTTATGTTTTTGGGCTCCAAAATCACTGCAGATGGTACTGCAGCCATGAAATTAAAAGATAGTTGCTCCTTAGAAGAAATGCTAATAACCAACCTAGACAGTGTATTAAAAAGCAGAGACATTACTTTATCGACAAAGATCTGTATAATCAAGCTATGGTTTTTCCAATAGTCATGTACAGATGTAAGAGTTGGACCATAAAGAAAGCTGAGCGCTGAAGAACTGATACTTTTGAACTATGGTGCTGGAGACGACTCTTGAGAGTCCCTTGAACTGCAAGGAGATCAAACCAGTCAATCCTAAGGGAAATCAACCCTGAATTGAAGGACTGATGCTGAAAGTGAAGCTCTGATTTTTGGCCATCTGATGTGAAGAGATGACTCACTGGAAAAGACTCGGATGCTGGAAAAGATTGAGGGCAGGAGGAGAAGGGGCAGCAGAGGATGAGCCGGTTGGATGGCAACATCCATCAACTGAATGGACATGAGTCTGAGCAAACTCCAGGGAGATACTGAAGGACAGGGGAGCCTGGAGTGCCGCAGTCCATGGGGTTGCAAAGAGTTGGACACAACTAAGCGGCTGAACAACTCTGTATTGATACAAATACTGCAGCTATTTACCTTTTGTCTGATTCCAGTTTGACAAAATGAGTAGAAACAGAAAGAGCAAATAACCAAAGCTGCCCTCTGTCTGTCAATCAGCATTTTGCTTCTTCCCTGGCAGAGTGGTGGTGGTGGTTTAGTCGCTAAGTCGTGTCTAACTCTTGCGACCCCACAGACTGTAACCTGCCAGGCTCCTCTGTCCATGGGATTCTCCAGGCAAGAATACTGGAGTGGGTTGCCACTTCCTTCTCCAGAGGATCTTCCCGACCCAGGTCTCCTGTGGCTCCTGCCTTGCAGGCGAATTCTTTAACCGCTGCCACTAGGGAAGCCCCCCTGACAGAGGAGCTTCCTTCAAACCCATCCTTTCCTTTGCTCTTTGCTGCTGCTGCTGTCTCCTCCAGTCTCCTAAACAGGCCTCCAGCTCTCCCTTTGCAACTGACGCCTTTCCTGGCTACCAAAGGCATTTTCTCACAGTCCCTACAGCCCCTCTCATCTTCAGGATAAATTCCATTCAAAATGCTCCTCCGCCTAACCTCAACCCGCCTACCTTCCAGTCTTTCCGGTTCATCTCTATGCATTACCCCGTATGCGCCCTATCCTGCAATTACCCGATTAAGGCAAAATCTGTGCCTTTGAACCTGCTGTTCTCATTGTTTGTTGTCTCTGTTAAAGTCCTACTATCTGTGAAGTCTTCCCCAGCCCCTAAAATGGAATCATCCCGTTTGACACTCTATACTCCTCGTTTATATGTATCTGATGGCCTTTAGATAACCTGTACAGTTATAAATATATATGTGAGCAGTCGTCAGCACCAAAACAGGAGCTCACTGAAGGCAGGCTGTAACCTTTCTATTCAGCATATTGGAATAAGGTGACTGGCTTAGCAACTGGAGTTAAAGAGGATACGCCTTGTCTAACCCAGAAGGAAGAAATACATCCAACCCGCCACCAGTGCAGCAAGTCCACCTCCTGGAAGGGAGGACAGCAAAGAAGGCCAGCAGGGCAGGCCTGCACCTCAGTGGCATCCATGTCCACAATGACTCCTCCACCGAAAAGCCACTTCCTCTCCTGGGGTGTGTCCCCTGTCTAGGAGGGCTGTGACCGGAGTCAACGAGGGTCATCGTCCGGGTCGGGTGTGACCTGCCGTCGCCTTGGCTGTACAGAGAACAGCCTGCCCGAGTCCACCCTGGGTGGTAAATCAGCGGGCAGCCCTGACATTAAGATGCTCTCCAAGAGGACCGCCTCCTCCCCCACAAGAAACACCGACTTCTCTACGTTCCAAGTGAAATCTTGAGTTTATTTTCAAGGGGGAAGAAAAAACCTCCCAGGTGACTTTAATGTACCACTCTCTTAAGTTAAAAACCCTGATGGAAACCAACATGTCAACTCTCAGACAAGCTCCCACTTTCATGAATCACAGGTTTTCTGGAACAGAGACCTAAACCAGTCATTTGGTATGTTGATGGATGAGGGGTAGGTGACAGAACAGAAAAGACTCAGACCCTCAAGGACAGGTACTGTGTGCACAAGGACAATCGTTGGGGCATTATTTTTATCCAAAGGTTGGGAACGACCTCAGTGTTTTTCAACAGAAGAACAGATGGGTTCCCACATAAATTCATGTGGTGGCAACAGCAGAACTGGAGCTACTGATACAACAACAGCATGTCTGTAGTTGCTGTTCAGTTATTAAGTCATGTTGGACTCTTTGCAACCCCATGGACTGCCGCCTGCCAGGTTCCTCCGTCCTCTATTATCTCCTGGAGTTTGCGGCAACATGGAAATATCTCAAAATACAAGCTCTTGAATGAAAAAAAAAAAAAGTTTAGCTGTGGAAGGTTTATCACACACCATCTAGATAAAGCATCGAAATGCGAAATGCGGAAAGCAAGCTGCTAGACTGTCCAGGGAGACAGCACCCCTGCCGTCAGCACCAAACTCAGGGCGGGGCTTCCCTCTGTGGGGAGGGCGGGGGCGGGCCATGGTGGGTGGGGCTTCGCTAAGCCCCACCCTTCACTCTGTGGCTGAGGGTATAGTGTGCAGGCTTTCAGCATCTTCACTAAGTCCTCTTGCACCTCTGAAGAAATACGCCGGAATACAGTTAGTGGTTAAGAGGGCTTCCTTGGTGGCTCAGTGATAAAGCATCTGCCTGCCAATGCAGGAGACACGGGTTTGATCCCTGATCTGGGAAGATCCCACAGGCCGCAGAGCAACTAAGCCCCTACACCACAGCTACTGAGATCATGCTCTAGAGCCCCGAAGCTGCAACTACTGAAGCTGACGTGCCTAGAGCCCATGCTCTGCAGCAAGAGAAACCACTGCAATGAGAAGCCCGTGCGTGGCAACTAGAAAAACCTGCGTGTGGCAACGAACCCAGCATAGTCATAAACAAATAAAGAAAAAAATTTTAAAGTTCCTGGTTAAGAGAAAGCTCTCAAGCATTTTATGTAAAAGCTCCAGCATTAGGATTGTATCCCTCACGAATTTATCAGTCTTCTCCTGGAAGGAAGTGAATCAGGTTCCTCGCCAGCCCTTGCATGGACAAAATATGATTTTTCATGAACCTCCCATCCCTTCCTGTGGCCCTCTCCTTCCTGCCTCCTCAGCTTTAAGCTGCACTCTGCCCTTTTGTCTTGGAAGCAAACAAGTGCACCTCAGTGGCAGCACCAACTGTCCAGGGTCAACCTCTATGAGACCTGCGGCAGGCCCTGGAGCTCCAGCTCCCTGAGGGCTTCTCGGGCTGCTGCAGTGTTGTGGAAGCACCCAGAGATGACTTACGGGACCCTTGAGAAGACTCGGAAGAGTGGGAGCACTAGCTGTGGTGCTCAGCAAAGTCACAAGGCCTCTGCTGACCCGAGTGTCTTCACTTGATCAGAATGACCAGTCTCTGTGTCTTCCGGCTCTGAAATCACTGGCACCACCAGCCACATCCGAAAAGTGTGCTTCACTCCATGGGGGCAACTCCAGGGTCAGTGCCTCTCCCCCTGAACATGGACTCTGACACTGGGGCGTCTCCGTGGCATTGGGGTAAACAAGCTATTTATTAAGAGTATTCCGCAGAAACGCTCTCCCACACGCCTGAGTCACAGTGAAAACAGGAAGCCCACACCTTTTTCTTCTGAGGACCGTCCCATGTGCCCACCATCTTCTCCCAGCTGTATAAACGCCTTCTGAAAACCCTACGGGGCCAAGGCTGATGGGCTGCTCCGTGTGGCCGGGGTGGGGTGGGGGGGGGAGGGAAGCAGGAAGCTGCTCAGAGCAAAAGAGGAGCTGTCGGAGAGCCCTGCCCTGAGAGAAGACATCTCCTAAGCCGATTTTGGCACCCCAGACCTTGGGCAAGCTTACTTCACTTACGGTACAACAGTGAAACTGAACATAGGACATAGAGTTAAAAATTTTTTTTTAATTTTTTACTAGTTTTTTTTTTTTTAAAGATTAAAATGTCACCACATAGATCAAGATTCCAAAGCGAAGTCTTCCAGTCACTGTCCCCAGGCATCCAGCTCCCCTCCCCAGGAGCAACCACTCTTCAGTTTCGAGCATATCCTTTAGAGATAATTCCCGCATGGACAAGCCTGTGAGCATAGGACCACACACATCTTCATACATGTGATTTCAAAAGCAGACTCTACATGTTCTGTACCTGGGCTTTTTGGTAAGAAAATTTCTTCTTTCACTTTTGAAAAGTTTCAAACTTAGAGAAAATTTGAACAAGCACCTCTATACGAGTTACTTAAAATATGCTAATATTTTCTTGCAGTTTTCTCTTAATAGAAGTTTATTTTTTCCCCTTTGAACCTCCAAAAAGTATACTGCTGGTACCATGACACTCGTCTTCTGAATACACCAGGATAGAACCTCTAAGAATAAGAGCTACCTCCTGCAAAGTGAAAGTTGCTCAGTCATGTCCAACTCCTTGTGACCCCATGCACTATACAGTCCATGGAATTTTCCAGGCCAGAATACTGGAGTGGGTAGGCTTTCCCTTCTCCAGATCTTCCCAACCCAGGGATCGAACTCAGGTCTCCTGCATCGCAGGTGGATTCTTTTAACAGCTGAGCCACAAGGGAAGCCCAAGAATACTGGAGTGGGTAGCCTATCCCTTCTCCAGCGGATCTTCCTAAACCAGGAATCGAACTGTGATCTCCTGCATTGCAGGCTGATTCTTTGCCAAATGAGCTATAAGGGAAGCTCTCTACCTCCCATAGAACATAATAACATGATAATTAATGAATATTAACATTAATTCAATAATATCACCTATGGAGTCTATATGGAGTCTATATTCAAACTTCCCCTGCTGTCTCAAAAATGAAACCTGCTTTTTAAAGTTAGCCCTATTGATGCTTTTGAACTGTGGTGTTGGAGAAGACTCTTGAGAGTCCCTTGGACTGCAAGGAGATCCAACCAGTACATCCTAAAAAAGATCAGTCCTGGGTGTTCAATGGAAGGACTAATATTGAAGCTAAAACTCCAATACTTTGGCCACCTGATGCAAAGAGCTGACTCATTTGAAGACTGTGATGCTGAGAAAGATTGAGGGCAGAAGGAGAAGGGGACGACAGAGGATGAGATGGTTGGACGGCATCACCACCTCAATGGACATGGGTTTGGGTGGACTACGGGAGTTGGTGATGGACATGGAGGCCTGGCATGCTGCGATTCATGGGGTCGCACAGAGTCAGACATAACTGAGCGACTGAACTGACTGACTATATCCTGGAGATTTTTTCTGTATCATTGAAATAAAGACTCCTCAGTGGTCCATTGGCTAAGACTCTGTGCTCCCAGTACAAAGGGCCTAGGTTTGATCCCCGGTCAGGAAACTAGATCCCACATGCCACAGCTAAGACCCAGCACAGCCAAATAAATAAATCAATATTAAAAAAAAAAAAGATTAACATCTAAAGTGCTTACTGTGTCAGGCACTTTTAAAAAGATTTTCCTTCTGCTATCCCAGGGTTAATTTTCTTGTTCTTTTTATAACTTCATAAATTTAGTGCGTAATTTCTTTTGTTTTCATTCATTTTGTTATTCATATAAGAACTTTGGTGGAGGTCCATATGATCAAAGCTATGGGTTTTCCATTAGTCATGTATGGATGTGAAAGTTGGACCATAAAGAAGGCTGAGTGCCGAAGAATTGATGCTTTCAAACTGTGGTGCTGGAGAAGATTCTTGAGAGTCCCTTGGACAGCAAGGAGGTGAAACCAGTCAATCCTAAAGGAATCAACCCTGAATATTCACTGGAAGGACTGATGCTGAAGCTGAAGCTCCAATACTTTGGCCATGTGATGCCAAGAGCCAACTCACTGGAAAAGATCCTGATGCTGGGAAAGATTAAAGGCAAGAGGAGAAGGGGGTGACAGAGGATGAGATGGTTGGATGGTATCAGTGACTCAACAGACATGAGTTTGAGCAAACTCCGAGAGACAGTGAAGGACGAGGAAGCCTGGCGTGCTGCATCCACGGGGTCGCTGTGTCAAGAGTATTTATGTGTTGAATTCTTACATTATTTTCCAAAGAGTCTAGAGTTCCGATTTTGACTTCCTCACTGACCTACGGGGAGTTTTAAAATTTTCCTGTGATTTAAAAAAAATTTATATATGTATTTTTAATTTATAATTTTCCTTTATATGACATACTGATCTGATTATTTTTCTTTGTGCTACTTTTCCCTTTTTAGTCTGTACTGTGGTTTTCTCAGTGTCCTACTATGTGGTCAGTTTTTGTGACAACTGAAAAGAAGAATGCTTACCAAATTAATCTACTTTTTTAATGAAGAAAAAGCAGTTTCTCTAACTCCTTCCTCCACATCAAGTCATGTGAAAAGTCAAACATTTTTATATTTTTGGCATGGGGGTTTGAGACATTTCATCCTCACCACTGCCATGCAATTGTGTTCATATTGGTCTTACATGGCATGTCATTGCTAATGAATGAAAGAGGCTTAGTAATGAAAGGGAACTTAAAAGGCAACCAAGCCGACCTTCCCTCAGTATAGGAATTTTCTTCACAGCATATGCAGAAGATGTTCAAATGGATTTAACTTGAATTACTGCCATGCCAGGGACTTCCCAGGTGGCTTAGTGGTAAAGAATCCACCTGCCAAGCAAGAGGTGTAGGTTTGATCCCTGGGTCAGGAGGATCCCCTGGAGAAGAAAATGGCAAGCTGTTCTAGTTCCTTGCCTGGGAAATCCCGTAGACAGAGGAGCATGGTGGGCTGCAGTCCGCGGGGTCACAGAGTCAGACACGACTGAGCGACTAACCAACAACAAGTGCAGCCAGGGAACTCGGCACACTGCTGAGACTGTGGCATCTGTGGCCTCCGTCAGACACCCAGGGTAAAAATGCTATCAATGGCTACCTAGCACGAGGACCGCGTTACCCAGCGCACTTTGGGGACACACAAGAGAAGGAAGACACGATACTTGTGCTCTAGGAGCTGTGATTCCCAAGCTGCCTTTGGGCCCTGCACTGAATTTCCACCAAGGGGTATTTAAAGTTTTTGAAACATGATACACAACATCTGTCGGGCCCTGCACAAACCACCAGGTCAAAGGAGTTTACAGCTTCCACGTTAGTTTGTGCTGCAATCACTGTGATGATCTCATATCTTTATAAAACTAGGGGGTTTGGCAGTTGTTTTATAAAAGCAAGTATTATGTGAAAATCCACACAGAACAGCAAAAAAAAGTCTGGCAATGTCCCATCTCCAAGGTTTGGGAAGCTGTGCAGTGCTCAATAGGAGTGTACATCCTATTAGTAAATAACTGGTTATTTCAGAATAAAATGATATTGTCTTTCAATATATGTGCAATTTTTTTATTCAGGTTTTGTGCAATTTATGTGCACTATTTTTTTTTCCCAGATAGTTACTCAATTGTTTGGACATAGCTGCTCATTAAGTTGTCTGGTCCTAACTCCTTATTAATGGAACTGTTATGTTTTTCTTTTGGCCTGGGGGCTCTGTGAAATAATTCCTGAGACTCTAAAAGCACCATGAACCAAGAAAGCTGGAGAACTCTGGCGGTTCATGGCTGAGTTTCAGAGACCAGAAGTCACGCCAGTGATGCAACCAGCATGTGAATAGTTAGGCTTCTCCGCTCACAGAGCCAGTAGACACTTCAGGAGTTAGACTGGGGAGAGCACAGAGTCCAACCAGTGGGACAGGCCTGCCCGCTGAGCAAAGGGAAGGGCTGAACACAGACAGGAGACCAGCCTTTACAAGAGCAAAGAGAACTGGGAATGAAGACGGCCTGCCCTGGAGACGGTGAAGATACTGTGCCTTGTAGGAGTTGGGAACTCTGATCTGGGCCAGGAACAGTGGGATGGAGTTTGGTCACAGGAGTGATACAGAAAAAAAACCCAGTGTTTGAGGAACATCAGTCCCAGAGCTGAAGTGGATGTACTGGCGGGATGGGAAGGCAGGAAACTCTATCACTTGAAAAAGAGATTCTCCTACACGGCCCACGCCTGACCTAATACAGAGCAGGGGGCAGTCCCTTCCTTCAACCCCAGCACGACAAGTGCACCACGCTGCAAAGTTCCCCAAACTGCAGCTCCTGGTCATAGGAACAACAATCCTTGATTGTGTGTTTGGAGAGCTGCGGTTTCAGGATCCTCTCTAACTGGGGGATGCTGGAATCAAGTTTTTAGAAATGTCTGCTTGGAGACCACTGCCTTACTTCTAGGAAAGTAGCTAAAATGAGGGAGTAAACATCAAATGGAGAAAAAAATCTACTGGATAGAGATTTGGAATCGAGTCTTGATTTGACCACAGACACACCAAAGACTGGGCCTAGATCTTGGCTTCTTTACTCTTTAATGAGGGCTCTAGGACTTGAGATGCAGAGAAATACTGCATCGCCAAAGAGGACTCAAGTCCACCTGATGGCTGAGGTTCAACCTCTTTGTGTAGCAGCAAGTAGAGCCAAAGACTGCGGTTTTAATACTTCATTCCAATTTGCATGAAGCGTTTATATCCACAAAGGGCTCTATATTATTGAAAAATCATAATCTGAGCTCCTGTAAGCTATTTTTGCTGTAATAGCAGTGAACATACATACATAAGTGCAAAGTCGTTTTAGTCGTGTCCATTATGACTCCATGGACTGTAGCCCGCCAGGCTCCCCTGTCCATGGGATTCTCCAGGCGAGAATACTGGAGTGGGTTGCCGTGCCCTTCTCCAGGGGATCTTCCCTGGCCCAGGGATGAAATCTGTGTCTCCTGTGTCTCCTACATTGGCAGGCAGGTTCTTTAGCACTGAGCCACCTGGGAAACCTGTGAATATGTACAACAGCCTGGAACACTGGCAGAGGCTTCAGGGGAACAGTATCAGCCGCAAGGGCCAAATCGGCCCCGTGATGATGACTCACAGACCACATTTGAAATAAAAATTAAGCCACTGATCTGCTCAGTGTCTGGAAGGAGAAGCATGCTCTGTACGACCTGCATTAAGACAGAGCAGGAATATATCCAGGTACGACAGGGTGAAGAGTATGGAAAATCAGGTGATAGAAAAACTCAGAGCTTGAATAATAATGAACATAAGAAATAAAGTGTTAGTCGGTCAGTCGTATCTGACTCTCTGTGACCCCGTGGACCGCAGCCCGTCAGGCTCCTCTGTCCACGGGATTCTCCAGGCAAGGATACTGGAGTGGGTTGCCATTCCATTCTCCAGGGGATCTTCCCGACCCAGGGATCGAACCCGAGTCTCCTGCATTGCAGGCGGATTCTTTACCGTCTGAGCCACCAGGGCCACACTAGAAAGGACGTTAGGAAAGTCCTATGGCTTTTTGTTTAATTCGAGTAGTAACTTTATTTTCCTTTATAGCTTTAGGAGGACTGGTAACCCAGTCTTAAAGAACTAGCCTGTAAGCTCTCTGGATTCTTTACTCAAACTGGGTAGAGACCCAAGGGGACGGGGTTTGTGACCCCTATGGAAATGGGATCATCAAAGGTCAGGACTCGGTGAGGAGTCACAGAAGCAGCCTCCGGCTTTTTAAATACCCCCGGGCATCCCAGTCATTTTGGCAGCCTTCAAACACCCTTTCAGAGGCACTGTTCTGGGCGGGGGAGGACACAGAGCCCGGCCTCCGCCATCCCCAGGGAAGGCCAGGGCACACACGGCCACAGGGAGCCCCCAGATGCAGCGGTGGCAGACTTGGGCTGCAGCAGGGAGTCTGCGGCTGTCTCACGGAGGAGGATGGGGGCAGGAAGAGGACACATGCTCTCACCCTTGGGAAGCTCACAGCCTGACTTCCCTCTGTGAGTCTACGCAAGCAAAACTCCCCCTCTCGCCCCTGCCCCCAGGTCAGCGAGCCCATTCACAGATTAGGAAGTGACCCGCGCACACCCGGGTGAGGACAGGGGTGTGGCGGGGGAAACGCTGGGAGAGAAGGCCGTATCCTGTTTAACTTGGCCTTGCCGATGCCAAGCCCTTTCCCTGTGAAAGTTTCTTTAGTTAAAAGAGCAATAACATCCTCCTTCCAGCAGCTTCTGCTCTCACAAAATGGGCTATTCTCCATTCTTGTGAAAACATGCTCCCATCACTCAGCCTTGTCCGTCGGACAGGGAGGAGGCCCTGACAGACTTGCATCTCAGGGCCGCCATGTGCGAATTGCCTAGAAGCACAAGTGTGATACATGGGACTGGACTCGCAGGCAGCGTTACGTCCTGACAGTGCAGGGTCCGCCGTGTGCAGCCTGCATCTCGCTGGTGCTCGTTCAGTTCCATTCAGTCACTCAGTCGCGTCTGACTCTGTGACCCCAGGGACTGTGGCATGCCAGGCGTCCCTGTCCATCACCAGCTCCCGGAGCTTGCTCAGACTTATGTCCATCGAGTCGGGGATGCCATCCCACCACCTCATGCTCTGTTGTTCAGTTAAGGGAAAATCAAGGGCGAACGTGGGAAGTTAAACTAAGGCAGATGGAGAGTGTGAGGTGGCTGGAACGAAGGAAGCATTCTCGAGTGCAGGAGACAAACAGGCCCGGGTTCGACCCGTGGGTGGGCGAGATCTCTCGGAAAAGGAAATGGCAACTGATTCTTGCCTGGGAAATCCCATGGTCAGAGGAGCCTGGAGGGCTACCGTCCATGGGGTCGCAAAAGAGTCAGAAGTGACTGAGCACGCACACATCATGCCACATGAACGATGGCAGAACGGACAAGAGGCACCCAGGGCTGTTAGAAGGGCGGCGGCCAGGAGAGAGAACTGAAAGCTGCAGGGAGTTCAGAGGGTTAGCCTGAGTAGAAACCCTGGGGCCACATGCAGCAGCGGCTGGAAGAGTGAGCCGAGTTCCTCCTGTCTTAAGGAGACGCCTCTCCCCACAAGTCGGGAACTTGCCCCTCTGCAGCAGGAGCGGCTACTGAGAGGTGTGGTCTGGGCACCTGACTCTCCGCCAACTGGCAGAACAGCTGTGGGGTCGGGGCGTCCGCCACCTGCCGGCCTGTATGAGACCACATGGGAGCTCAGTGTCTAAGGACTTCAGCACCCAGCTGCCCTTAGGATCAGGCACCTTACCGAGGTTTCACCCCCAGAAAACCCTCCTCAGCACACGCTGGAAGGTCTGCAGCAGCGAGCCTGGCTGCCCCTCCGGCCCGGGGCTTCCTGTTGCCCGCCCGCCTTTATCAATGCCAACCTCCCTCTCATCATTTCCCACCCCTTGCCTCACCCCATGCGTGTCTACCTCCGAGCCTTCAGTCACCTGGTACTCTTTAACTCTGTCCACATGTCAAGATCCAGGAGGATCCCTGCCCCCTTCCCAGGCAGCCCAGCCCAGGTCAGTGACCCGGAGCCTGGACTGTGGTTCACTGTACACAGAGGGTCCTTGCCCTCTGCACAGGCATGAGCCCACCTACTCCATCCTCCCCGATAACCTAGAGACCCTTCTCTGTAATTCTCTCTACTACTGGCTTGGCCCCTGGGCCACAAGCCACCCCCCACCCCCAAACACACACACACACACAGTGGGGACAGTCGGGGGTCTGGGGGCGGGACCAGGCATCGTCTGGTCCCTCCTCCTTCACCTAACCGCTCATGCTTCTATCTGAGGATGCTCCCAGGAACGGGGTCCTCGACCCTGGTCGTCCACAACCCTTGGCTTCTTTAGGTGTAGATTCTGGCATTCAGTTCCTAGGGACGGAGCTTCACGGGGCAGAAGCTATCTGTCATCTGCCATGCCCCGCACGCTGCTTCACTAGCGCTGTGCTCGTGAGCACTGAAAACCTCTTTCCATGGGTGCCACTTATTACATCTGCCCCATCCTATGCTCGGGGAAACTTCTGTTTTTAAGCTTTAAGAACTTACACTTGTGCCTACTGTGTTTCAGCATTTAGCTGCAGCCTCACGTGTGTCATGATATCTTGAGATCCTGATTTCAGTGTTCTTCCCTGGGTTAGCATCACCCATACATTTGGTGGATGTACCAATGTCATCCCAATCTAAGTCATGGATAAAAATGCTGAAAGAGACAGTTTTGAGGACTGAACCTTTTTGGCACAGCACCTTCCCTTTAGGCCGTGAACTGCACTTTGTCCAATACTGTGCATATGATATCACAAATGATTAAATATAACTGTTGAACCACAACAAATTCTGCTTCATAGCAAAGAATATTATAACTTATTTTCATGGTAATGATGAATTCTATCTTGATTCTTCCCTGCTGGTTTCATCTTCACCTTCTCTCTCTAAGCTTCTCTCTCTCTCTAGCCCTTGGAACTCTGCGAACATCAGGAGGCCTGCAAAGCCCAAGGAAGAAACACTGTGTCCACAACACGTTCCTTTAGTCATTCTATGGAGTCTAACTCGACTGGCTGCACAGCCAGTCTGTAGAGAACCCACTGTCTTAAACCAGATAACATCTGTAGATCCTCTGTTCCTGTTTGGCTCCAACATCAATAAAATAATAGCTTCTTGCAGATATCTTTACTGTATAGAATAAACAAACTAAGTTCCACTTTTAAATACGAGGATTTGAGTATGGCAGGGCATGCCGAAATGGGGGTTTCCATGTGCCTCCCGTAAAATAATCCCATAGTATTCCTCAAGGTGGACAACGGTAACGTGCAGAAAGCAGCATGCAATGTTACGAGTCCTCGTCAAATGCACTTCTCACCCCCAAGAAAACACAAAATATTAGCAGGGGAAAGAAAAACGCTGCTCCAACAGAAAACGGAAAGCTGGCATCTGTACGTGGGGAGCTCAGTGGGCACTGGACAATTCTAAGAACCACAGTCTTACTTGGCTTAGAAAACAGTCCACCGTGAGGTTTGAGTGCCAGAAAAACAGGACTCAGGTCCTGGGGGGTGGGGGTGGGGGTGGGGCGGTGACTGTCTTTCTTCTCTTCCAGATTCTGGGATTGAGCATGACTAACCAGAAAGGAGGAAGAAAAGTAGAGGGATGGGGGCAGAGGGTGTATGGAATGTGTGTGGGAGGGGAGAGCAGGAGAAGCATTTCTAAGATGATCTCTACTTTCTCTTTGGTCATAATAGGCAGTAATTAATTTTGAATTCTTAAATGATATTAAGGAGGTTGTGAGAGCTGGACCATAAAGAAGACTGAGCTCTGAAGAATTGATGCTTTCGAATTGTGGTGCTGGAGAAGACTCTTGAGAGTCCTTTGGACAGCAAGATCAAATCAGTCATTCCTAGAGGAAATCAACCCTGAATATTCATTGGAAGGACTGATGCTGAAGCTTCAATACTTTGGCCAC
The DNA here is from genome assembly GCA_935064755.1 of Tragelaphus eurycerus. NCBI lineage: Eukaryota > Metazoa > Chordata > Mammalia > Artiodactyla > Bovidae > Tragelaphus > Tragelaphus eurycerus. Next base: position 73,730,107 of record CAKXYN010000001.1, on the reverse strand, counting down.
CTGATGTGAAGAGCTGACTCATTGGAAAAGACCCTGATGCTGGAAAGATTGAGGGCAGGAGGAGAAGGGGACAACAGAGGATGAAGTGGTTAGATATCATCACTAACTTAGTGGACATGAATCAAGCAAACTCTGGGAGACACAGGAGGACAGAAGAGCCTGGCATGCTGCAGTCCATGGGGTTGCAAAGAGTCGGACACAAGAGACTGAACAACAACAAGTGAAACAGGAAGGAGAGCAAGCCTGAAGGGTAGGCCCAGGTGGAAAAAAGCTTGGAACCCAAAGTAAGGTGACTAGTCGGATTAGTCACCTCGGGGGGCTGGCTGGAGAGGGTTGAAGGGACATTCTGGAGTAACTGGAAATGTTTTGAATCTCAACTTGGGTGGTATTTGCACAGGTGTACAGATGATAAAAATTCCTTCAGCGGTATACCTAAGATTTATACATAACCAAGATTTAATTGTACAGAAATTACATAATTCTCAATAAAAAGGTTCAAAAATAATAGAAGAGTTGAGCAGCACTGGCCTTAGCTATTAGCTGGCATTAACTCATGGAAGCATGTTTACAAGATGTAAAAGGACATTATTGGGAGGCTGGGAAACTACCACCAATCAAAGGAACCTTCCACCAAGCTGGATGTTAGCTCTTGGTAAGGCCCACTACAAGGCCAGGCTGTGCCCTGGAGCCAGAGGAGCAGCACAGATCCAGAGGGAAGGGAGGGTGACAGTCGCCAGACACAGCTTTTCAGACCTCGGGGAGGGCGGCCTGCTGGGGCCGAAAAGACACATTTTTCTTTGCTGTTGGCTCTAGACTGAGGGACACAGAGGTCAAACCAAAGGGGATCAAGGGAAAGAGAGTCTAACCCAGGGGAAAGGTGGTGGGTCTGAGAAGTGAGACAATGATGGGCCTCGGGTTCTGAGAGAGCTAGAAGCCGGAACGCTGGCCACTGAGCATCGCTGTGTTCCCACAGCCGCTGCTGGCACCTGGCCGGGGGCTCAGGGCGGGCCGTTTCCTCTCACACAACATCACTCTATTCATATCATCAACTGCCCAGCCCAGTGCAAAGGCCAGCAGGGCGGAAACCAGTCTAGAGAGTGACCCGAGAGGGGACCCGGGCAGCAGGAGGAGAGGAGGGTTTCAGGAGGTGGCGTGCAGGCTCCCACACCGTAGGATGAAGGGCTCACTGGAGTCTGGCTCAGACATCCACCATGTTATGGTCCTGGGATTGTCATAAAAGCCTCACAGATGTCTGCGTGTTTGGCCCGGCAACCCAGCAAGGTGGGTGTCTTCATTCCCACTTTGTGGATAAAGACCTGGCAGCCTGCAGAGAGGAGACCATTGACCCTGTCACACCACCAGCCGAAGACAGAGGCCGGAGCCGGAGCCTGCAGGCCATTTGCACAGATCTGTCTCCATTTTCGCAGACCTCAGAACAGGATCTGAATCTCTGTTCTCCAGGCTCAACAGAGCTCTGGTCATATTCGAGCACTGCAGTACTGACGTGAAGTCCAAGCCCTGACTTGGGAGCGTGTTTATGGCTCATTAGCTGAGACTCGGTTTTTATTCCTGTTTTAGAGGATAATTATTTATTAACTAAGACCTGGTAAAGTATTCTGACAACAGGAGAAATCAGTGGAGTCATGACCTCAGTACTTGCTATGTGAAATACAAGACATGTGAATTCTAGGGTTCTGTGGTGAGTCACACACACGTATTTCGATACAGTATATATGAAGCTTTAGCATCAGTTCTTGCAATGAATATTCAGGGTTGATTTCCTATGGGATTGACTCATTTGATCTCCTTGCTGTCCAAGGGACTCTGAAGAGTCTTCTCCAACACCATAGTTCGAAAGCCTCAATGCTAAAGCTCTAATACTTTGGCCAGCTGGTGGGAAGAGCAGACTCACTGGAAAAGACCATGATGCTGGGAAAGACTGAAAACAAGAGGAAAAGAGGGTGGCAGAGGATGAGATTGTTGGATAGCATCAGTGACTCAATGCACAGGAACCCGAGCAAACTCTGGGACATAGTGGAGGACAGGGAAGCCGCGAGTGCTGCAGCCCATGGGGTCACAAAGAGTCAGACATGACTTAGTGATTGAACAACAATCATATGAAAACTTGTAACATACAGCAAATAATTTTTTTTATAATGGTACAGTAAATGGCAACCCATTCCAGTATTCTAGCCTGGAGAATCCCATGGACGGAAGAGCCTGGGGGACTACAGTCCACGAGGTCGCAAAGAGTAGGACATCGCTGAGCGACTTCACTCACTCACTCACAGTGCATATAACAAAAGCTATCATATGAGCCATTGTACAGCGACATTAAGCATTCTGCATGGTGGTACAACCATCACCACTACCATCTCATCATCCTGACCTGAAACTCTGCACCGTTTTTCACCAGGACTCCCACTGCCTGTCCTCAGGTAGTGGCTTCCAGGACTCTGCCCAGAGCGCAAGCTTAGGAAATGCATGTTGAAGAAGAGTGAGATTTACAGGTGCACAAGAAGACCGACTACCATATTCTACAAATAAAAGAGATCAAAGGGAATATTTTTTTCCATAACTAAAGACTGAGAGCAGTGTAGCCAAGAAGCATTAGGAGTAATTTGTGACTTGTTTACACTTCTGGCACCGGCTCTGATGGTCTATTGTGACCGGGCACTTCTGCTCACTGTCGACACACCAGCAGGTGACGGCGACACCTCATGACGGGGTGGGCGAGCACTGGTGCCTGGCCAGCCGGCACCTGGGGCTGGCTGCTGAGCTGTCACCGAGTGGACTGGCCCACGGTTCTCATCTGGGCAAGCTTTCTTTGATGGATTTGTGTGACTTGGCAGGGACCCTGTGATGGAAATTCACTGAGAAGCCTGGATTTTAACTCCTGGTGAGCAGGGCTTTCAGAGGTTTTCTGTAGAGACACAGCCTGCAGAGAAGGCAGGGATTCCCAGTCCTATTTGGGTGAAGCTGGAGAAACAGAAAAGCACAGATTACAGGGCCTCTTACTGACCCTGGTGCTGCAGAAGCATGCAAAGCCTGGACACAAGGGCCCTTTGCTGTCGCATTTCCTAATCCGGTAGAGGCACACAGCCCTGAGAGGAAAGGGCTGGGGAGGGAGGCTGCTTGTTGGAAGGAGGATAGCTGGGTTTTCAAAAACTGACCAAGGGACCAGGCAGCCACGCATACAGCAATGGCCACTGTGCCACTGGCTGGCTTCCCCTGACTTTCTCTGGCTAAAGAATAATTCAAGAAACAAATTTTGCTGGAGAAGAAATTATCCATTTGGATCTGCTCTCTGTGGGTTTGTGACTCATCTGAAACAATTGCTGTTTAACAGCTTTTCCTATGCTTCCAGGAGGGACACGCCTTACCCGGTGCTTCAGACTCGAAACCCTGGAGTGGGAAAGGTGATTCTGAGCTGGTGGACTTGGACTGATTCAGAGATGCTCGGTTCCAAGAGAAGGAACTGATAAATATCTGGGCTTTGGAAGTAACTTCGTGATGTTTGGATTCTGGGCTGGCACCAGCCTCTGGGGTTTAAGCACTCTGCTGTCATATGCTGTGCAGTCTTTCCAAGAAAAACTCTATAAAATGAAAATACTTTATTGCCATGGCCTTTGACTTCTTGAGAGTCACACAAATACCGTCATCTCGTGCAACATTTAATTTAAACTCGGTTCACCTAAAGAAAAAAAAAATGAGTTCTGAATCCGCTCGTCTCCCTTCTTAAAAGAGCACCCCGTCTCCCCTGTGTTGTCACTGTTTTGTTTGCTGTGCGCCAAATTGTTATTTCACATATGTGCAAAGAGAGTTGGCATCAAGTCCATATGAACTAAACTGCTGGCAAAGGCGATGCTGGAGCTTGCCATTGAGAAGATTAGATTCCCAAGAAACTTGTCTAGCAGCGTCCAACATCCACAAACTAAAAAGTGTGTGTGTGTAAATACACACATGCTCACTCAGCTGAAAGACGCTGCCGTCCTTCGAGTTCAGGTAGTGTCCTGTTGGTGGTTTATGTTACCCTCAGCTTAAATATCGCAGTTGCATAAATAAATACATAACAAAAAAAATATATGCGCTGATTAAGATAAATAGGAAATTGAGAATTTACTTTATTCAAGTATGAGGTTGCCCATTTCAACTAACTTCCTTATTTGTTTAATAAATAGGATGATTCACACTTTCCCCATAAGTTAAGACTGATTCGATCAGGTTTGGAGTGGGGAGGCGAGAGACGAGGGTAGGAAGCACACTTTTTAAAAAATTCTCAATTCAGGTTTTCCTTTACTTTAAAGATTCTTTTTTTCTATTAAAGTGTGCTATTTTGCAGACTTGTTTTGCCTTTGCGCTCACAGATGCAAATATGGAACTAAACCAGGAGAGAAATGGAAAATTTCATGATCCAGAGTTGTGGTAAGTGGTTGAATACAACCAGGTAGTTGAAAACTGTGCTCCCTGAAACCCTGGAACCTGAGGCCCCCATGACAACGCAGCGGTGGTGGCCTTGCCACCAGAGCAGGCGTCTTTTATCTGTGCCTGTCCCTCCTCTTCAGGGCCCTGCCCACAGATCACACTACTGGGGTCTTTGGGGCTCAAGAATGACTACAGGTGAGGTGGGACAATCACCTGAAACCCTGACACTTATACAACACAGTCTCACAAAGTTGGAATATTCCTAAAAGAAAGATGGAAACCCATACTTTAGGAAAACATGTAGAGAAAAGCTTGGATCTTTCAGATTTCATATTCACCTTCTAAAATAATCTTTGTTTTTCTTAGGCACTGGGTACCAGCTGTGGGAACACACTGATGTCTCTGACAGGACTGTTAACCACAGCTCACTCAGGGATAACACATGATCCAGGCTCAGCCAATCACATGCTGCCATTTCCTCGGCAACAGCAATTAGTCCAGGGGGTGGGTGTATGACTCAGGGTAGGACCAATCAGAATCCTTCCCTGAGACTGACGGCTTTATAAATGATGGAAGACACATGCTGCTTTCCACTGGAGTTGCTCAGCTTGGAAGCTGGGAAATCTGGGGCTACTAAGGGCCATGGTTCCTGCCACAGGGGGAAGCTGGAAGGCTATCCTCAGGCTGAGAGATGGAGAGAAAGTCTCAGAGGGACTGAAACCCAGTTCCTAACCCTGAGCCTGGTTCCTGCAGCTCTTCCTTTTAATCCTTTTTTTTTTAAAAAAAATTATTTATTTTAATTGGAGGCTAATTGCTTTACAATATTGTAGTGGTTTTGCCATACATTGACATGAATGAGTCTGGTTCCTGCAGCTCTTCCTTTTAATCCTATGCGCTGTTCCAATAATATTCCAACTCTGTAAGCCAGGAAATTTCCTCTTTGCTAGGCTGGTTAGGATTAGGGCTTTGACACAACTCAGAGAGTTCTGAAAAATACAGGGGCCCTTCTTAACTTGGAGATCACACTGTGACTAACTTCTTCAAGTGATTATAAGTGATTAATGGCTTCCCAGCTGACTGTTAATGAAAGCCACTTATTTTCTCTGCCAACTTTTTGTTAGTGGCATCTCATATCAAGAAAGAAATGCTGAAACTTATAAAGTGAGGGGGGAGGAAGCTTGTTTTAAAAATAAAAGCAGAATTATATTAATATACTTCTACCCATTTAGCATTTCTCAGCACATGGGGAAACATTCATTACTGAATATGTTTACTGATTCAGGAGTTTACAGCACAAAAATTCTTAAGCACGTCTTATGTTGTCACGATTGTTCATCTGCCTTGTGGAACAAAAGAGGCCAAGAACCAGAACTGGGAAGGACGGAAGAAAAGCTTCCATTCACAGGAGAGTCTGATGCTTCCTGTCCATGTATTTGGATTCAGTGCTCCCCCTGATCCAGGGCTGAACGTCTCGGAGATGCTGGCAGGTACAAACACGCTCCCTTTTAATTATACCACCAAATTGCCGCAATAACTGATTGCCAGCTAAATAATTACAATCAAGTGGCCATTGTGCATAACAATCATTTAATGAGTGCCATCCACAAACACTGTAATAATAGAGAGCTTTAATGAAGAAATCTGGAGAGAGGCCAGGGTTTTATGGCGGTTTGCTTAAAGGGAGAGAGAGCCATAATCTGTATTTAAGATTAAAAGAAGCCTTTAATCCATATGCTCAGCATTAAACAAGGGAGTGGAGTCATGTTTTGATCAAAAGTTACTGCGGGCATAAAAGAAAGCAATGTAAATGTTCTTTTAGGAATTAAAAATAAAAAAGGCTCCAGTAAATTATATTGAGGAAGTGTTCGTAACCATTTGCTTTGGGGAAAAAAAATGAAAAGGAAAAACATCTGATTTTCATTTGGGACAAGAATACTTAGCTCAAATAAAATACAAGGGAATAGAATTTTATTTGATTTGTATAATATCACTAAAAATAAGGGAGCTGCCATTCAGGCTCCCTTGTACCAGTAATCATTCTCCTACTGAATCTATTTTTTACCCTCACTTTCCTAGGCCAGGTCTGCATCTTTGGGAAGTGTAATTACATTCTCACACAAAGTCCTAATTGAAATAGTTTTGATGATCTCAGCTCTAGCAAACAGTAGTTCTCATCGGAGGTGGGGGAAAAAAACAAAACCAAAAATCTCACCACATAAAACTCAGATCCACTGGCAGCTACCAGTACTGCTGATGCAGGGATATTTGCCTAACAAATTAAGACTGCCATTCCTAGAATTGCGGTCGTTCTCTATGAACTGATACGCAGCCTGGCCAATGATAAACACCAGAGCCTCCAGATTTTGCTAGTGTTGACTGCTGGGAGAGAACTAAAAGCAACATCAGTCCTCTCAAGGAGGAATAAGAGGGGGAAAGCAAAAACCAAACCAAAACAGTTTCTAGAGATATAAATAGCTGTAGACCAGATCTGGGCTCCAACAGCTGTCATCAGTGTTAAGCCCAGGATACAGGAGCAGCACTTGACCCTGGTGAGGGGCCCACAGAACATCCCAGCCCCCAGGAAATCCTGATGATGGCTTGGGGCTGTGGAAAGACTCCGAGAGCAGGAGGGAAACACACCGCATCTGGGATCCTTCTTGTCCCAGGGTGGATGTTCAGGACAGAATACACTGCCCTGGAGCTCCTGAGCTCCCCAACCGGTCCAGGTTCTCGGGTGTGTGTGTGACAGAGACAGAGGAACCAGTGTTAGGAAATGGGGACAGGGAAGAGTCCTGCCAGATTGCCTACCTGGGGTTGAGGACACAGGTCGGGACAGATTTCCGAAGGTCACTTCAGCTGAAGATTGACGTAGAAGGTGTAGGATTTTAATTTTGACATCAGGACTCCTGACATTCTTAGTTAAGGATATTGACAAATTCTCCTTCAAGAAGTCCTCGGTTTTGAACTTGCCTACACTGTTAGTGGGAATGGAAGCTGATGCAACCACAATGGAGAACAGTTATGGAGGTTCCTTAGAAAACTAAAAATAGAATCGGCAAGTAAGATGTCATTTTGCTGACAAAGGTTCGTATAGTCAAAGCTATGGTTTTTCCAAGAGTCACCTACGGATGTGAGAGTTGGATCATAAAGAAGGCTGAGCACAGAAGAATTGATGCTTTCAAACTGTAATGCTGGAGAAGACTCTTGAGAGTCCCTTGGACAGCAAGAAGATCAAACTAGCCAATCCTAAAGGAGATCAACCCTGGATATTCATTGGAAGGACTGATACTGAAGCTGAAGCACCAATCCTTTGGCCACCTGATGTGAAGAGCTGACTCACTGGAAAAGACCCTGATGCTGGGAAAGACTGAAGGCAAAAGAAGAGGGCAGCAGAGGATGAGATGGCTGGATGGCCTCACTGACCCTCTCGATGTGAACTTGAGCAAACTCCGGGTGATAGTGGAGGACAGAGGAGCCTGGCATGCTGCAGTCACGGGGTCACAGACTCAGACACAACTTAGCAAGTGAACAACAAAATGATCCAGCAATCACACTCCTGGACGTATATCTGGACACAACTAGAATTCGGAAAGACACTTGCACGTGCATGTGCAAAGCAGCACTAATCACAGTGGCCAAGACCTGGGAACAACGGAAACGTCCATCAGCAGATGAGTGGGGAAGACGCGGCACGTGTATGTGTGGAATATCACTCAGCCATAGAAAAGAATGAAAGGATGTCATTTGCAGCAACATGGATGGACCTAGAGATCATCATACTAAGTGAAATAAGGCAGATGGAGAAAAGAGATGTCATATGATATCACTTATACATGGGATCCAAGATATGACACACAAATTTACCTCGGAAACAGAAATAGGCTCACAGACTTAGAGAACAGACCTGCGGCTGCTGGGGGGTGGAGCGGGGTGGGGAAGGCCTGGGAGTTTGGGATTAGCAGATATAAACTATTACATATAAGATGAATAAGCAACAAGGTCCTACTTGTATAGCACAGGGAACTATATTCAATAACCTGCGATGAACCACAGTAGGAAATACAAAAAAGAATATATATACACACATGCAACCGAATCACTTTGCTATGCGGCAGAAGTTAACACATCACTGTAAATCAACTATACTTCAGTAGATAAACAAAATGGAGAGAAAGGAGTCCCTGAGCTGCAGTCTGCGCGAGGGGTCTACCTGACTACCTGTCTGGAACGTGAGGAGCAGCCGAGAGCACGTGTCGCCTGCAGCATTCACCTCGGGTGTGTACCCAGTGGGGGCTGCCCTTTGATGGGTCCTCCGAAAGCAGGCTCTTCACCAGCCACCTCTAAGTCACCCTGCCAAACTCCAGCGGCCTTCCACGTGCCCCCCAAGTCTCCTGGGTCGCTTCAGGGAGTTTGGCACCTGGCAATCAGGCCCTCCTGTTCCCTTCCCCTTCTAGCCCCTGGTCGGTATCTCAGTTCTCTCCACTGCACCTCCTCCTCCATAAAAGGTGGCTTCAGTAAGAAAACAAACAAACAAACCAGCTTTTGAGGGTTTTGTGAGCCTGTGAGGACTTGATGGGAAATGCAGTGTGACTGGCACTGCTGAGTGCTCTATACGTGGGGTTATTATTGGCACACCACTGTCTGCAGGAGAAAATCCAAAGCCAGATCCTGTGCCAGGTCTGTGAGAACACCAGTGATTCAAACAATATAACATACTTCGCCTGGCCACTCACGCCCTAACGTCCTTGCTTCAGCCCTTCTGCACCCGGTCCAGTCCCCACACCGCAGCCGAGGCAGAGGGAAACGTCCACCCCTCCCTGTCACCTCCTGATTGATGCCGGCTCTTTCTCACGGCCCCCGAGAGCCCATGTTACTTGCTCCCCACTGCGCCCCCTTCACTTCCTACCACTCTAATGGTACTTTTGCTAAAACAAAGCCTTGATTTAACATTTACATATGTGCCAGTTGGGTTCAGACAGAAGAAACCTAACTGGCATATAACCTTAAATTCTTAACCTCTCTTTACCTTAAATCCCATATCTTTTAAGTGGTGAGAATGATACCATCCCTCAAAGGGTTGCTATGAGAAATAAATAGGATGATTTGCAAGGGAGGCCTATTGATGTACTGAACAGAAAGTAGGTACTCAAAAAAAAAAAAAAATCTAAATCTCCATCTGGGTGGGTGGTAGGAGCTCATTAAACACTTCCTAGGTGACAAGCAAACGGGTAGAAAGCATGCCAGGAAACCAGCACATGAAGAGTGGCAGGGAAACGGCAAGGTAGCGAATGGGAGACACGGAACAAGGCCATGATCTGGGCCATGATGGTTTGTTATTATGCCTCACGTAAGAAGTACCTGCCGATACGCGTGCTTCAAGGCCTGATCACAGTGACACGTGGCAGTCAGAGCTGAGCATCAGTAGGAAAGTCAATGAATGTGAGAAATCACGGGCTAACCGCAGAAAGAAAGTGTGTTCCTGAAAAGAGTATTTATTTTTCTGTTATTATTATTATTATCATTTGGTCATGTAGCTTGGAGGCTCTTAGTTCCCTGACCAGGGACTGAACCCAGGGCCGCAGCAGTGAAATCGCTGAGTCCTAAGCACTGGACTGCCGGGGAAACTCCCAAACTGTTTACTTTAAATCTACACAGTATCAGAGAACTCGTGGCAGGATTCCACCTTCAAAACCACTGGGCATGTGAGTATTCTGTGATCTTACCAAGAGACACAGGTCCTCATGCAAGCATGCTGTACCCACACCTCTCCGTCTGGCACTCCGAGGCCCCGACACAAACCTGGGGGCTGCTGGACCCATCACAGAGGCTAGGGTGAAAAGTCAATCAAAGGCAGCAGTTGACTGGCTAGTCTTATTAATCCCAGGGGACAGATATTCACCAAAAAAAAAAAAAAAAAAAAAAAAAGAGAAGACAAGCCACCTGCCTGGGATCCATCATCCCATCTAGCTCTTGGAAATAAGAGGAATGTTACAAGTATCAGCAACAGAAAAGAAAGGAAATGTAACCACAGCAGACAGGGAGTCCTGCCCCGGCTCAGCCTGCATCACCACCTATGGGACAGTCATGCCAGCTTTCTAATGTCTTACTGAGCTCTCCTTGGCTCTCAGCCACGTGATCTGCGTGGGTCACTCACCCCACGCACCACGGTGATGGGAACACATCCTGCACCTGGGCAGGGAGAGCTACCCCTGTCCCACCGTGGTGAGCGGGCTACCAGAGACCAGTGAAGCCGGACAGAAAAGTGTCGCTGGGAACAAGGCTCCCTTTCTATGGAAGTCGCTAAACCTGGGGCTCCCGGTGCCAACTTGCCCTCTTGCAGAGAGAGGCTGCCTGAGAACCAAGCGATGCAGAGACCAGCCAGGCAAGGGAGGAGGCAGAAAGGTCATGGCTGACATTTTTTGAAAACTCGGATCTAGTAGTGCCTAAGGCTAGTACTATCCATGAAAGTTTTCAGTTAGTTGAACAAATAAATCCCCATGTTTGCTTAAGTCTCTTTGAGTTAGTGTCTAACTTTCAACCAAGGAGGCCTGACTGATACAGGAAGTAATCTTGTAGACTTTAATCCTAAAGGACTTCTCTAAAGAGGGAGCCTGTGAAGCACTCTTCTGAGTTCTCTTAAAAAAAAAAAAGAGTAGAACACGTGAGACACTGGTGGGGGGCACCACCAGCTTTTCTTCAGCCAGCAATTGCATTTGACCAAACGCAGACGGAACATCAACGAGACGTGCACTGTCAGGTCGCTATGGACAGAAGGGGACCTTCTACTGACCATGTCACTGACCTTCCACCCTTACCTCCTGTCAGAGTCAAAAATTCACTCATTCTTTCAAAAATGTTTCTAGTATGTGCCAGGTATTATGGTAGGTACTGAGGACATGGAGATGCTTAAGACATGGTTCTCATTCTCAGGAAGCTAATGAATAATTACAATCCAGGGTGACGAGTGTGACAAAGGACCCTTCAGAAAGGATCAGTAGTGGCTTCCCAGGTGGGGAGAACAAGAGCAGAGGGGCGGCGGGGAGCACGGGTGGTCCAGGGCGGGAGGACGGAGCTCAGGAAGCAGGCTGGAGCTGGGCTCATCGGCCCTGAGGGACTGATCGGATCCTGGAGCCAAAGCTGAGCCTCTGAGTAACTGTGTCCCTGAGTAACTGTGTGTGCCACTCAAGGCGGGGTGACCTGTGTGGAGGGCAGACTGGAGGGGGACGGAGACTGAAGCCTGTGGTCACTGATGGGAAATGACCATGTGGACTCTGACAGAGAACAGCCAGGCTGGAAGAGAAGGCAACAGTCTACAATCCTAACTCAGAGAGCACTGAAAACCAATGGTGCTCAGATGAGTTGAGAAGAACTCTGCTCCGGGGGATCATTTGCGTCTTAGAGGACAGATTGAGTCAGAGGAATCTGGGGAGAGGTCCTAAGTTCCTCAGACTCTGGATCCCAGTAGCTCCATCTGGAGTTCCCTCCCTACCCCAAACCCCATCTGCCCACGGGGCTGGGCTTCAGGGAAGGCCTCAGTCTGGACCCGCTGGCAGCTCACTAGGTGCCCCTTTGCTACAGGATCCTACACCTGAATTTTAGACCTGATCACTCATGACATTTCTCTGAATCCCAGCTTCCTCCTCTTCAAAATGGGAATACTGTTGTTTACCACAGGATGAGGATTAAATTCTTAGTGCAAAATTCAGGCTTAAATTGAAGGAGGTAGGGAAAATCACTAGGACATTCAGGTATGACCTAAATCAGAGTCGTTATGATTATACTGTGGAGGTGATGAATAGATTCAAGGCATTAGACCTGGTAGACAGAATGCCTGAAGAACTATGGACGGAGGTTCTTAACACTGTACAGGAGGCAGTGATCAAAACCATCCCCAAGAAAAAGAAATGATAAAAGGCAAAGTGGTTGTTTGAGAATGCTTTACAAATAGCTGAGAAAATAAGAGAAGCAAAAGGCAAGAGAGAAAGGGAACGATATACTCAATTGAATGCAGAGTTCCAGAGAAAAGCATGGAGAAATAAGAAGGCCTTCGTAATGAGAAGAAATAAGAGGAAAACAACAGAATGGGAAAGTCCAGAGATCTCTTCAAGAAAACTGGAGATATCAAGGGAACATTTCATGAGAGGATGGGCACAATAAAGGACAGAAACGGTATGGACCTAACAGAAGCCGAAGAGATTAAGAAGAGGTGGCAAGAAACAGAGAAGAATTATACAAGGTCTTAATGACCTGAATAACCTTAATGACCTGAATAATGGTGTGGTCACTTATGTAGAGCCGGAATCCTGGAATGTGAAGTCAAGTGGATCTTAGGAAGCATTACTATGAACAAAGCTAGTGGAGGTGACAGAATTCCAGCTGAGCTATTTCAAATCCTAAAAGATGATGGAGTTAAAGTGCTGCACTCAATATCAGCAAATTTGGAAAATTCAGCAGTGGCCACAGGACTGGGAAAGCTGTTCTCATTCGAGTCCCAAATAAGGGCAATGCCAAAGAATGTTCTAACTACCGTACAACTGCGCTCATCTCATATGCTAATAAGGTCACGCTCAAAATCCTTCAAGCTAGGCTTCAATAGTACATGAACCGAGAACTTCCAGACGTACAGGCTCAGTTTTAAAAAGGAGAGGAACCAGAGATCAAATTGCCAATATTTGTTGGATTATGGAGGAAGCTGGGAAACTCCAGGAAACGTCTAGCTCTGCTTCACTGATTACACTTCACTGACTGTGGATCACAACAAACTATGGAAAATTCTTAAAGAGGTGGGAATACCAGACCACCTCACCTGTCTCCTGAGAAACCTGTATGCAGGTCAAGAAGCAACAGTTAGAACCAGACATGGAACAACGTTCAGGTTCAAAACTGGGAAAGGAGTACGACAAGGCTGTATATTGTCACCCTGCTTATTTAACCTATAGGCAGAATACATCATGCAAAACGTTGGGCTGGATGAAACACAAGCTGGAATCAAGACTGCTGGGAGAAATATCAACAACCTCAAATATGCAAATGATGCCACTCTAATGGTAGGAAGTGAAGAGGAACTAAAGAGTCGCTTGATGAGGGTGAAACAGAAGAGTGAAAAAGCTGGCTTGAAACTCAGTATTAAAATTAAGATCACGGCATCTGGTCCCATCATTTCATGGTAAACAGATGGAGAAAAAGTGGAAGCAGTGACAGATCTTATCTTCTTGGGCTCCAAAATCACTTAGGACAGTGACTGCAGCCATGAAATTAAAAGATGCTTGCTCCTTGGAAGAGAACCTATGACCAATCTAGACTGCATATTAAAAAGCAGAGACATTACTTTGCTGACAAAGGTCTGCATAGTCAAAGCTATTGTTTTTCCAGTAGTCATGTGCTGATGTGAGAGTTGGGCCATAAAGAAGACTGAGCGCTGAAGAATTGATGCCTTTGATCTGTGGTGCTGGAGAAGACTCTTGAGAGTCCCTTAGACTGCAAGGAGATGAAAGGAAAACAGTCCTGAATACTCACTGGAAGGACTGAAACTGAAGCTCCACTATTCTGGCCACCTGATGCAAACAGTCACTTTTTGGAGAAGACCCTGATGCTGGAAAAGACTGATGGCAAAAGGAGAAGGGGCAGCAGAGGATGAGATGGTTGGACAGCATCACTGACTCCATGGACATGAGTCTGAGCAAACTCTGGCGGACAGCGAAGGATGGGGACAGGGCGTGCTGCAGTCCATGGGGCCACAAAGAGTGGGACACAACTTAGCGACTGAACAACAGTGAGAACAACAAAAGGATTAAATACGGCAAATTTCACAGAGTGCTCTGCACAGGACTGGCACGTGATAAACAGTGCACAGAAGCTGCTAGGCTCCTATGGAAGACGAAGCAGACTTCACTACGCACTGCAAAGACACAAAGACATCCTCATGCCAAGAAGTGGCTTCTCCCTTGCCAGGGATTTTCAGAACTTACAGTCAATAGAGTTTTGTTGCAAGAACAAGACAGAAACACTTTTTGTGGTAGTTAAAGCATGTGGACATGACCTCTGAAGGCACCTAAGAACTCCAGTCAGGCTGCTGAGAAAGGGGCAGGAGAAGAGGGATGTTGGTGCTACTGGAGGCAGAAATGCAGCTCTCCCCCTGCAGCTCTGGGGTGAAAAGGTCAAATGGACCTTGGTTCCTCATCTGAGAGTATGGGAATGGCTGGGGAGGGCTTTGTGATTGAAGCAAGGGACTCTCGACAAACAGACAGGCTTGATGGTGATGCGGCTTCACTGTATCCTTAAAGCCAAATGCGTGGACATATCTTGTTTGCAGAACTTCTTCAACCAAGCCCTCTGCTGACAAGTCAGGACTTGGATTCCAATGGGCCTGGCTTAACTGTTCGTGCAAAGAGCAAACTCAGTAAGAGATGAGCGAGCTGCGATGCAGAAGTCCAACAAGACCGGGCAGCTGTGCACTGCTTCAGCGTTTCCATCCTCAACCCACCCACAGAGAGCTCTGAGTGCCAGGGGGCAGAGCTGCAAAGAATGAGGCCAGAGAGTCAAGAGCTCTTCTTGGGGTTCACACGGCTTGTGGCCATGAACCCCACCTCTTTGGGGGGAGAGGGCTAATGGAGGCCGTGACAGTCAGAGCCTGAACATTTACCTGTCTGCACTGCCTCACTCTGAGTGGCCGTGGGAAACCCTGGAATCTTCAGTGGTTTCCCTCGTGCTGAGTAGATAAAAGCCAAAGAGGATGCTCTGGGCAGGGGGACTCCTCAGATGATCTGCACCAAATTCGAATGGTTAAAAATAATTTGCTAAATACCTTCCTAGCTAAATTGAAACCCAAGACCTTTCTGAGTCCTATCCAGCCCTGCCTCAGAGGGCGAGCCGGGCTGAAAAGTCCTGCTCTTTCCTTGCTGAATCCCTGAGTCAGACTTCTGCCTGTCAATTTCCGACGTCATAAGTCAAACTGTGCCATGGAAGGCCGGGTAAGCAGCTTCAGGAAACAGAAGCCCGACTGTAAGCACACAGGTATTTCCAAACAGAAAACAACTCTGCCCAGTTGCTAACTCGGCTACTGTATATAAATTTAGCCATGACACCAGGAGGGGAATTTTTTTTTTTTAAATAGAAGTCAAAGGTCAAAAGGATAAACTGCAGTAGCGTACCACTCACTATCCTCGTCAAGACATATCAATGGTAAACAAGACATAATAAAGTCTTTGCCCTTAAGACTGGGTGCTGGAGTGGAAGACGGAAAATAAACACAGACTGCAGACGGTGATAAATGCCATATAGAAAATCAAACAGGGTAAAGGGGATAGAGAATGCCAGAGGTACTATTTTCATGCCCAAAGAAAAATACACAGATGAGGAAACTGAGGACAGCAGAAGTTGGGTGAATTGTTCAAGGTCACAGCTAGCGAGGACTGAACTTAAACTCGGCCCGTCTGAGTCCTCCGTTGTTCCTAACTGCGACACCATGCTATCTCATTAATATCCAGAGACATCAAACAATTTGGAAAACAGATAAAGTGAGAGGCCACCTTTATTTTTTTTAAATAAGTGTCTCCTTTAGGGTCAACAGCAAAATTCCAAGAGCTATGAACTCATATGAGTAGGCTGCTGGCACCATTATGACAGCAATGCTAAAAATATTTGAGATTCTATATGCGATATTTAACATACTTAAGCCACTCTCTGGGATGGGAATTGTGTGTGTGTGTGTTTAGTTGCTCAGTCATGTCCAGCTCTTTTCCGACCCCATGGACTAGAGCCCACCAGGCTCTTCTGTCTGTGGGATTTCCCAGGAAAGAATACTGGAGTGGGTTGCCATTTCCTCCTCCAGGAGATCTTCCTGACCCAGGGATCAATCTGCATCTCCTGCATTGGCAGGTAGATTTTTTACCATCTGAGCCACCTGGGAAGCCAGAGATGGGAATTACTGTTCTTATATTTCATAACAGGACACTGAGGCTCAGAGAGTGTAACCTGTTGAAAAATCACAGAGCTTTAAGTGTGGAAGCCGCAGTCCAGGCTTCATGCCTCCGAGTGCACTGCTTTTTCCATTACACCATGCTGCCTTCCAGAAGACTCCCCAAAGAGCTGCGTTTTTCTCCCTCTGGGAGACAGGGCAGTAACGATCTTGGCAGTGCAGAGAGAAAGGAGTGACTGTTTTGCGTCTCTGCCAAGTATTCGTGCCCTTTGCAATATGACTTGGATACGACATCCAACCCAGCGCTAGCAGCTAAGCATTCTAGAATTTGCTTAAGGATTTTTTTTTTCCCCACCTTCTCCGTATGGGGTCCAAAATTAAAAGGGGAAAAGCACATTTATGTCTCATTCAGAATTCAAAAAGTAATAAATCCTTCAAGGCCCTGGCAAGTTTCTCTAATCCACTGTAATCATGTTTCCTTGTATAACAAGTCTTGTGATGTCTGAGGCAGCGTCTCGCTATAGTAACGGCAGCCTGGATGCTGGAGCTCCTCTTCTCAGGCCTGGGGGATTACTCCATTTTCCACATTAGGAATAAGCCGCAGACTTTAGGTTCTAAAACGGAGCCAGAAACGCTGATGAGGATCCAGATGCCCTAAATATAATTAGAACTAAATTTGAGTGCCCCCTGTGAAAGGCACAAATGAAAAGAATGTCGCAGCTTCTAGAACACGGATCCAGGAAGCGAAGCTATGAGTAGGGCCGACAACAGGCTTCTTATGCACTTGGAGAACTTCCAAGTTTCCCCTGCTTCACATCCTTGGCTTTGTAACTTTTACAACAGCCTCATATTAGGGAAGGGGGCTTCCCAGATGGCTCAGTGGGTTAAGAATATGCCTGCAATGCAGGAGATGTGGGTTTAATCCCTGGGTCGGGAAGATCCCCTGGAGGAGGGCATGGCAACCCACTCCAGTATTGTTGCCTGGAGAATCCCACGGACAGAGGAGCCTGGTGGGCTACAGTCCATGGGGTCGCAGAGTTGGACACAACTGAGCAGCTTAGCACAGACAGGACACACTTTAGAGAAGAAGGCTGTACTACAGATTCATCCTAATAAACCACATTTTCATGGAGGCAGCCTTTTCTTTTTTTAATTTACTTTGTTATTTAAAAAAATTTTTTATTGGTGTATAGTTGAATTACAATGTTGTGTTAGTTTCTGCTGGGTAGCAAAGAGAATCAGAGGTAGCTTTTACATTAATGATATTATTTAAACTTTCACAAGTTGATTTGATAAGTAACGGATAATTTATCTCTATGGTCAAACACCAGAAAGACGTTTATTAAATTCTTGAATGGGAATGACACCCGCTCATTAGACCACTTGACACGAGCAGTGTGGAACAGTGTAAACATACATGTCTCACTTCAGATTGTGAGTGTTAACTAGAATGACCGTGACAGTGGTCCCATTTTTGAGTGCTTACTATGTGCCAGGAACTGTGTTCAGTGTTGTAAATACATCATCTTAGTGTTCAGAATCCCCTGACAAAGTTATTACTATTTCCGTTTTACAGTACAGGGTCTCCATCTCAGGAAGATCCCACCACTTGTCCAAGGTTGCACAGCTTGTTAGTGGTGAGCTAGAATTTTGCTTCCCAGGTGGCCCAGTGGTAAAGAATCCACCTGCCAATGCAGGAGATGGAAGAGGCATGGGTTCGATCCCTGGGTCGGGAAGATCCCCTGGAGAAGGAAATGGCAACCTACTCTAGTATTCTCGCCCGGAGAATCCCATGGACAGAGGAGCCTGGCGGGCTACAGTCCATGGGGTCGCAAAAGAGTTGGACATAACTGAGCGACTAAACACACAGAATTTGTATAGAGGGGATTAGACTCTAGAACCTGTTCTGGAATAAAAGGTCAAACCCTCTCCCCACTGCAGAAGAGTTGTTGCTTCTAGCTACTGTCATTGAATCTTCCTGAACTAAACTTGATTTTCATAGAAATAACTTTCTTTTGTGCACTTTTTTTTTTTCACTTTGGGGATATTTACTTAAATGGTATAATTACAACCGTAAGCCCATCTGGCGTTTCCAGATCTGGCAAGAAACATGAGTGACTCCTGGAGAGCATACGCCTCATTCAGTGGGAGCAGAAAAGCATGGTGTGCCCTGGAAACCAGCCTGCAGGCTGGGAGCATCCTGCCCTCCGTGGGCACCAGATCGTGCTGGACCAAGGGGGTGCGGAGTCCATCAATCAGGAGGGTCAGTGAAGGGAAAGCCGGTGAGGGGAGCCTCATTGAATATGTATTATTTTTCAAATGCGCATCACGCCTCTCGATGCTTAAATCACTTCATCATCCCTCTCTTGGTGCAGTCAGGTTAGTACCAACACTTTCAGTTCCGCTTGCCCAGCACCTCCCGTCTCCTGGTAATGGCCAGTATCTTCCTCCCCTCATGCCAACCATGTTCCTTTTCAGATCCCGCCTCTCTGGCTCAATCTGGCCGACCCCCAAATAAGGAAGAGATGCAAGCCGGGCCGTGAGTTCTGGGTCTGGGTCCGGGGCTGGTCCGCGTCAGGTGCCCGAAGCTGCCAGCGGCCACGCTTCCTGCCTGGAGGAAGACGCCTGTCTCCAGGGAGAACACCTGTTCGTGCTGCTCCAAAACTGCAGCTTCACCCGAGGTTTGCTGGACCCACCTTTCCTTTCATTGTGTTCAGTGCCCCATGACTTCCCTTCGCCTCTGATGATTCAAGCTGGGGGTGTGTCACTTGAAGCCAACAGTGTTCTGGATAATTTAGAAAGGGTACCAGCCATGGAGAGTCTAGATGTAGACTCTACCTGCATCTACCAAGTCTAGATGCAGATAAGGATGAGAAATACTCCTTCTGGGGTGAGGGGAAAAAAAAGGTTCACTCACAATTGCTATTACAAGATGGTAAAATGACTGGTTAACAAAGCTGAGGGTTTAGGGGCTTTAGGGAAGCACAGATTATTGGAGACACTATTTCTTGCAGCATTACTAAAGGGGCAGCAAAGAGATGCTTCTGTGCCAGCTGGTTCACCCGGAAGCAGATAAGGACAGCAGAACTGCCATATGACCCCCTAAAGGGAGGCCACTTCTGCTTCTGGTCAGCCATCTGAGTCCCTTAGAACGGAGGACGCTGAATTTTCTGCTGCAAACTCAAGTCAGCAGCTGTCAGGGAAATGGAAGAGTTGGATAAATGGGTAGAAATCTACATATGGGGTGGAGGATGGGGAGCCAAGGCCCCTCATAAAGGCCCGGAACTGAGGTGCAGGCTGAGGGTGGGGAACCGCCCAGGGCCCCAGCAGATTTCTTAAGTGGTAGGCGACTGAGCACAAGGTGAAGCTTATAAATAGCAAGGTGCGCCTATTAATATACCATCTAGAGGAGTCTCGGCGAAGCAAAATGTCTCTAGGATGTTAACTTCCACAGCGACAGAGCCTCACTTTCTTCACTGCCGCGTTCCCAGAGGCTATGTCCATGCCTGGTACTTTGCAACTGTGCAATAACATTTGCTGAACGAATGAATGAAAGGGGTTTACAAAGTTCTCAGTGTGCACTGAGTTGCTCAGCTGTGTCTGACTCTCTGTGACCCCGTGGACTGGAGCCCACCAGGCTCCTCTGTCCATGGGATTCTCCAGGCAAGAACACTGGAGTGGGCTGCCATGCCCTCCTCCCGGGATCTTCCTGACCCGAGGACTGAACCTGTGTCTCCTGCCTCGCAGGCAGATTCTTTAACACCGCACCATCGGCAAAGATGTCTTACAGTGAGTCCTAGGAGGAGCAGCAGAGACTCTTAAACCGCTCCTGGAGGCACTTCCACTTAGACAAAGGCACAGTGAGGGCTGAGGAGGTTTACCACCTGAACCCCCGTGTTACTTGGAGCTGTCTCCTGGATTCAGAGTCCGCATCTTAGAACAAGAGCACCAGACGAGGTGATTTCCAAAGTGTCCTCTTGGTTGTTGTGTTTTGTTTCTTGGTGATTAAGCACCGTATAAAGCGTCATTATTTTCTTAAAGTCACTGAGAAGAATTCTCCTCAGGCTCAGCGTTAAACTGAAGAGCAAATGTGGGTTAGGAGAGATGAAGTGCTGTCCTGTGCGTCTTTGTTCCGTTATTCACTGTGCAATCTCACACAAGCTGGGTCTCCTCACCTGCCTCTGAGCGGATGTGGGATGCCTGTCTTCACAAGGCAGTGAGAAGGGAAAATACTCTGTTGATTAGGGCAAAGCTCTCTCTGAAATCAAAGGTCAGCTTCAAAATGACTTCGTTTGGGGTTCTTCGGCCCCAGTGGTGCCATTTCTGACTCCATCACTGTCTCCTATGGTTGTCACACATCTGGAGAGGACATATTTCCTAGTTCACACAGAGATGCTGGCTCATCTCTGGCCTTTCTGCCTTTCCCTGTGAGCGTCCGACTCCACCTCCCCGGGACTGACTCCCCAGATCCCTGGCTTCATCCTTCTCGAACTTCTTACTCATAGCCAACCTTGAGAAATACTGACCAATCATAATAGACTCCATTTTATCCTCTGTTCCTGGGTGAGTAACTGCATCAAGACCCAAAGAGACAGCCTGCTAATGATGGTGCTGTATGCTCAACGAATATGACAGTTGCCCAAAAATCTTGGGGACGCTGGCCCTGCCAAAAGTGAAAGTCACTCAGTCGTGTCCTACTCTTTGTGACCCCATGGACTGTAGCCCGCCAGGCTCCTCTGTCCATGGGATTCTCCAGGCAAGAATACTGGAGTGGGTTGCCAAGACCTCCTCCAGGGGATCTTCCCGATCCAGGGATTGAACCTGGGTCTCCTGCATCGCAGGTGGATCCTTTACCGTCTGAGCCACGAGGGAAGCCCAGTGGCTGTCAAAACACACTCCCTCACAGGGCCCATAGACAGGACTGAATCGGGTTTGGGCTCACTGGCACCGTGATGCCTGTCTGCCCTTACCACAGCACTTCATAAGCATTACCTCACTGTATGGAAATGATCTGTTAAATTTATATGTCTGTGGCTACAAAAAAAATTTTTGGAGAAAGAGACTTAAGACTTATTCATCTTTTTATTATGTATCTTGTACAAAGAGAGAATTCAATAGATTGTTGTGCAATGAATTAAGGAACGATGTCAATTATGTGAACCACTCCATTCTCTTCTCTTCTTGAAGGGAAAATCATCTCAGAAGCCACAGGGTGCAGAGGGAAGCCCTGACCTTGAACTAGACCATGGCTGGCAAAGACATGCACTCGTGCTTGCCCACGGCAGATGTGACGACTCAGCCATGAACCTCTCTCATCACGTCTGAACCAGGCCTGAGACCCCTTCTCAAAACAGCTTCCCAGGCAGCCACCCTCCTGAATGAGTCAGTTGGCACCCCTGATGCAGATGAAAGATACTTGAAGACAAGGTGGTGGGTGGCGGATGTATGATGTGGCCTCACAAACACTGAGATGAGGGAAAGAATGCCTAGATGGAGCCCACACTGTTCCTGTAAAATGCAACATGCCACCTTAAAACAATGCGGGAAGAACCACTTAACTCAGTGAGCAACAACTGACCCGCGCAGTTGGGTAGCCTGGCTACGGCGGCTGCTTAAGGCCTACCTGGTAATGGTTCCTTTAAATGAGACGCTCTGTCCTGAGATGGCTCGGACCCTGGAGTTGAGCTGTGTGACTGGTGCCAAGTGAAATCTCTGCATGATCTCAGAGGTGAGAGAGGCAGCACGGTGCAGTGGGTAAGACCACAGGCCTGAGAGCGCTGTTCCTACCTCACAGAGCGGTTTTAAGGATTTGATGTGTTACTATTAGATAAGGAGCTGAGAACAGTGACTGGCACGTAAGTACGAAAAAAGTAAGCATCAGCTGCTATTATTTTGTGTGGTAGTCTGGTGAAAGTCCCCCAAACAACTAGTAAAATAGCCATTATCGATCATTAACTGATGGCTACTGCCTTGGAGATATAAGGGGCTCTTCGCACAGGCCTGGCAGGCTGACAGACGGACTGCACTCTCCACTGTCGCCGTGCACGGCCAATCACCCCGGCTGTCGTCAGACAAGGAAGACGGGGCAGTCGGTTACCTCCCTACTCGCTCTGGCTGCCAGGAACCAGGGACTCACACTCCATGTTCAACTCTGGGAGTTCCCCTTAGTTTATGTTTCCTAAAACAGTGACTGTAAAAACACAAAACTTGGCTCTTGTCCTTTCAATCTCATCCTAAAGGTTTTTAGATTCAGTTATGTCTATGGTTTTGACTATAACGATCTTAAATATTCTTTTTAGAATCAGGTAGAATATACATAAATATAAGGAAAAAACATAACTGTCAGTCTTCATGCTGAATGCCAGCCAAGACGTGAGTCTGAGGTGACATATTACATTTTTGTATATTACACGTACCACAGTCCTCTTCGAAAACAGGGCAAATCGTATGTAACATTCTGCAGAGACACCAAAACAGACTCATTTTACGGTTGTGGTTCATCATTAAAAATGTCACACACACACACCTCTACCCTACACTTCCCCAAGATCACTGCTCCTTCAACAGAAAGTGAAGCTGGAATCAGAGAAGCTATCAACTGTGCCAAAGACAGATTATGTTGTTGAAACCGGTTTTCTTTCTCATCCCCTATCCTGATTCGCAGAATCAAAGAGCTCACTAACTGCAATTCTCTCACTTTATAGAGGACACTGAGACCCAGAGAGAAGTGACTAGCTTAAGGTCATAGAGTGGGTTAATGGTTAAGCTGAAAGTCAAACCTAAATCTGTCAGGCTTCTGTTCTAAGATGCCAAGATTCCTCTCTAGACAACTTAAATAGAAAATGAGGGCATTTACTTAGTTTTTAATTTTGAAATTCTTGTAATTTATTGTTTTATTATAGCAAAACAGAGGGCTTTTTTAAAAAAAAATCAAGGCAATAGATCCATTTAAAAAAAAAAACAGATCCAAGTTCTCTGGGAAATATTTCTGTTGCAAAAAGGCTTTACTGTTAAGGCCTTTACCGTGCGTCATTCACGTAGAATCATGGGTCCATTCTAAAACCAGGAAATGGGATCGCTCATTTATCCAGTGTACACTTAATGGTTAATTACTACATGGGCAATGTGCTGGATCCTGAGACTATGCTATTAAGAAATGTCCCTGGGGACTTCCCTGGTGGTCGGTGGTTAAGACTCTGTACTACCGATACAGCGGGTGCAGGTTCGATCCCTGGTCGGGGAGTTAAAATCGCACATGCTGTGCAGTGTGGCCAAAAGATTAAAAAAAATTATTTTTCTTTAATTAAAGAAAAAAAAGAAACGTCCCTGATGTCATGGAACTCAAGATCTAGAACAAATTGTCGACACATATGCCATCCTCAGTGCCTTAGGTGCTCATGGCAAATGACTGTCTTCCCTGCTTCTATGACCATGTTCCTTGCTGACCCTGAAACTGGCTTCAAAAAATCCTTCCTGACCCAATGCTCCAAGTGGCCAAGAATAATTGGTAAGAGGGGCATGAGCTGAAAGCTACCTATCACTCCTGAACTAGTATAGTCATCACGTGTCTATTAAATCCTGCACAATGTGGTTATTATACTTGCTGGAACCCCGATTTCCCTCCATTAGAATGTAAACTCTTTCATGCCTTTAGCACTGATTAAACTGGGAAGAACAACTCTTCTAGGTGCTGGGAGAACCCCTGATAACAACGCATGAAGGACCAATTATACCCCCAAGAAGAGACCCTGGTTGTCTCCCACGTGAAATGTCCCTTTCATCCCTGGAAGCTCAGCCCTCTGCCTCCTGCCCGTCATCACCCACGGCCACCATCTGCTGCTGCAGAATCAACAGAGGTGCCACGCCACTCACTTCAAAGCTGCTGCTTATCATGCCCAGTGATTTACCAACTGAGAGAGGACCAGTTACTGACGGTGCCGTTGCCAGAGTACAGTTCTTCCCAGTGGAAGAGTGGGGAAAAACAACAACAACAACAAACTTTTGATCTCACCTTAAGGTAGACCCAAAGGCAGCTGCAGCACCTCCCTTTTATAAACCTGGCATCAGTCCTCCCCTTTGTGGAAGCGGTTCTTCTCCAGGTTTGATCAAGAGAGGAAGAGCAGGAAGACGGCTTTTCCTCTTAACAGCTTTTACTGTGTCTGTAAACATTGTAATTGTTGGTGATAAGTGACCAAGGGCCCTGGGAAATCCCGCGCAGGGAGGTATGGTCATGCCCCAGAGCTGACCTGTCTCCACAGCACAGGGCGCTGCACCATGTCGTCCGGAAGGAGATGCGGTGGAAGCTGAGCCTGCTCAGTGCCCTGAAAAACACTCCTCTCGGGCCGATCACACCTGGGGTAGCTGTACACTAAAGTCTTGCATTTGCAGACGGGTCCCCCCTCTACTTCTGGGGCCTGGAGAGGCCGGACACTGTTAGAAAAGAGAGTAGAAGCGGCATAAATAGGAAGAGGTGACAAAAATCAGGGTTAAAGAAGGAAGGGAACTTTGCAAGTCTCTGCCTCTTTGTATAACATTTTCACATCCAAGGAGTGGTTGTGTTTCTGGTTGGGAGACATGGTGGTTGGGGACTGGGTGGAGTATAAAGAAAAATGGACTTATTTTTCCCTCCCTGCCCCCAAGAGTTTAGATCCCCTAAGGAAGGAAAGATACAGCGTCTTGGAGACATGTTCTGAGTCGTGTGCATGTCTTTATCTCTGCAGCAGCACTGTTCTCAAGAGCTTTCTGCAACGATGAAAATGTTCTGTTTTGTCCAGTTCCACCAGCCACCTGTGGCTACTGAGCACTTGAGATGTGAAGGGTGTGACTTTAGGATCTGAAGCTTTTTTAAATTGAATTTCCACCAATTTAAATATGCAGTTAAAGAGCCACATGAGGCTAGCGGCTGCTGTATTGGACAGTGCGGTCCTGTAAGATTCAGCACCAGACTAGGTTCCTCATGAGTGTTAAATAAACATCTGTTCAACTGAATGAGACTTTGCACAGTAAATACATACTGAGCTTCCTCTACATGCCAGGCACTCCGCCAGGTGCTGGGGCTGACTGAGACGCTGCCCCTGAATGAGCTGGAACTGCTGGTTGTGAGCGAAAAGGAAACTCAACCTTGCTTCTGCTGTTCAGTCGCTAAATTGTGTCTGACTCTTGGCGACCCCATGGACTGCAGCAGGCCAGGCTTCCCTGTCCTCTACCCTCTCCCGGAGCTTGCTCAAACTCGTGTCCATTGAGGTGATGAAGCCATCCAACCATCTCATTCTATGTGGCCCCCTTGACCTTGCTTTACTCAAGGCAAAAGGAGAGCTGGCTCACAGGCCGAGAGACCAAGATAACGGCACCCTCAGGGGAGCTCAGTTCGGGCCTCAGAGGATAAGGCCGTTACTGTCCTCACCCTCTCCCTCTCTCACCTCAGAGAGACTCAACTCTCTTCCATGTGTGGTTTCCAGGTGCAAACTGGCTCTCCACTCAGGAGCACTAGAAGGCTGCCCCCTAGTCCAGAGCTCATGGTGGCAATGCCCCCAGTCCTAGCCCCGCCTCCCAGCCCAAGTCTCATTGGATCCCACGGCTGTCACTGGGTCATATGCCTATTTCTGCACCAATCATCATGACTGGAGGAATACGGGAGTGACTATCTGGGGCTTCAATTACAGACTCCAGTCATGAGCCAAAGGGGTTACTCCACCAGAAAAAGCACGTGGGATGAGAGCAGAGGTCCAGGATGGGCTCTTAGACTAAAATCCATAGGGAAAGAGGGAATTTTGCTAAGGAGCAAAAACAACATAGATCCATTCTAGTCTCTACTTCAAAGGGCTCAGTATCTCTCTAGGGAAATTTTAAATAAGAATGCTGGTTGGTCAGATCTGCTGGCCAGATAGAGAAGAAAGTACTAAAGAGGAAGAGCTACATTTGGCAAGGTCTAGGTTGAAATGTTAGTAACGTTTAATGACACAGAATTTCCTCTGATGCTGTCTACTTTTTCACAGATAAGTCTCATGAAAGCCGTGTGGCCAAGGTGCCACCTGTGAGACCTAGATGCCTAGAGGAGGGGATGGGGGCCTGGTGCCTGCAGCCTTCCTCAGATTCGGGGTTCCCAAGTCTCCGTCTGTGCTCCCCTGTCTCCCGGCTCAGGGTGGGCTCGGGCCTCAGAAAGTCCTGCCGTGTGTGGATGCAGGCGGAGCAGACGCAGCGCGGCCCACCCAGGGAAGGGACACACATTGCCAATTCACACAATGCAATGTGAGTTGTCTATTTTCATAAGGGCTACTCCGAGAAAGATTATTTGTGGGCAGGATGACTCATGGGAGAGCCAGATGAATTCGCCCCACAGAGGAGACAAAGGGCTTGGAACATCGCTGAGATGAGAGAAATTAGCCAGAACAGCTGCAGCACTTTAGGGTCTTTTAAATAGCCTCCTTCTCCACCCATTTCGAGCTGTGCTCTCTCACTCATTAAACACAGGCCGAGGTTTTCCTTTTGTTGGCTCCAAGGGCTAGCAGAGGTTGGGAAATATTCTTTTCAGCAAGCTCATCTTTTTATCCCTCTGAGCTCTCTGGGATTATCTTTTTTTTTTTGAGATGATGATTCTGGATTACTCTGAGAACTACTCTGAAATTTCTTGGCTTTTTTCTAGGTGGGAAAAAAAAGTTAATAAAGGTTGTAGATCACACTTTTCATGTTTCAAGGACGGTCAGGGCTCAGGCCACGTGGCAAGAAGGCCCATGACTCGATCTGTTCTCTTCTCCCGGGATCCAGAAAACTTGCAGACCCCCCTCAATGTCAAACAGACCACCCCTCCTATAACTGTACAGCGCATCTTCCAGTTTGAGCGCGGCTCTCTTTAGGCAGGGCTTCTCTCGTGGCTTGGTGATAAAGAATCTGCCTGCAATGCAGGAGACACAGGAGATGTAGGTTTGATCCCTGGATCAGGCAGATCCCCTGCAGAAAGAAATGGCAACCCACTCCAGTATCAGTGCCTGGGAAATCCCACGGACAGAGGAGCCTGCTGGACTATTGTCCATGGAGTCGCAAAACAGTCGGACAGGACTGAGCTACTAAACAATAACAACTCTTCAGGCGTGGGCTGTAGGTACTCCATGCTTGGTAAGCAAGGAAGAGCTGTTTGTTTTCAATATCCTTTCTGGGTTTTAACAGACTGCTCAGTTCAGCGGTAAGTGGGCCTTGTCCCCCGCTGGAATGGCACTGTGCTTCCTGGAGCCCAAGAGGCTGGACGCTTGCAGTAGACAAGAAGTGGTCCTCCCGTGGGCTGGCAGCGGACACACAGTCGGTGCTCAGTGAATGCTGGTGAACTGTGGAACACTGTTGGCAACTTGGAGATGCTACTGTGCATAAAAACTGCTGAAGAGAATGGGTCTGGACACTAGTATCTGCAATTATTTGTGTTTCAGGAAAGTGTTCATCTCCTCTCTATAAACCTCAGTTCCCCAGTGTTAACAACTTGTCAACCCTAAGGTGACTGGGCTTTTAAAATGGTCCTTATTATGGATCTCGAGCCTATGTAATAACTAATTAGCTGATTATGTAAACACAGCTTGGTAAGCAGTCCTCTGTTCCTCAAGGGTTAGCTCGCTGGGACTCTAACAGATCACATCAGCATGAATGAGTCTGCTTTGTATAATGCCCTGCTCTTAACCCTTTCATCTGTGTAATGTTCTGCCTTCTCATTCATTTTATTTTTTTTTTATGTCAAAAACTATTTTATTACAGCACTGGTAGTGATAATAAAATCAGAAATAATCTAAACATCCATCAACAGAGAAATGGAAAATAACACGAAGTAACATATATACAAGAGAATATGATACTAGAGTTAAAAAAAATTTTTTTTAAGATAAAAGCATTAGACCTATATTTAGCAACATGGACAGGTCTTTAAAGCATCAGGTTGCATGAAAAATTCAAGTTGCAAAACACAGCTTATGTAACTTATGTATTGTTTGTAAACACCTGGAAAATACAATTCATTCAATATAAAATATAGAAGTGAGGGCACGCACTAGTAGCAGTGGTTTCCCTTGGGAAGGCGAAGGCAGTCAAGTGGGGGGCTTCATCTGTAACATTTCTTTCACCTTAAAGAAAGAAAAGCTTGACGCAAGTAACACCAAGGGCAGTACTGCCCGGCATGAACGTCAAGTGTCTGCCGCATTCATGACTGTTGCTGCTTTTCAAGTCGACAGACTTTAAGGGAAGTTTCAGATTTGCAGAACACTGAGCAGAGGTCCACGTGATCTCTCCTCAAGCCTCACAGTTTCCTTATTATTAGCCTCTCGTGTTAGTGCGGCACACTTGTTACAGCCGATGGGAACACTCGTGATATGCTATTATTAACTCCAGTCTGTATTTCACATTGGGGTTCACTCTGGTTTTATCGTTCTGTGGGTTCACATGTGCCCATCACTATAGTGTTATACAGACTATGTCATGAAAACCTCCTTTAGGCCACCTACTTAACCCTTCCTTCCTCCTCTTGAGCCCGACAACCACTGATCTTTAAACTATGTCTATAGTTTCGCCTTTCCCAGAATGTCGTATCACCGAGTAATTACACAGTAAGCAGCCTTTTCAGACTGAGGCCTTTCACTGAGCAACATGCATTTAAAGCTCCTCCACATCTCATCTCTCTTTACTGCTGAATAATATTCCACTGTATGAATGTATCTCTGTGTTTTTTCTTTTTAAATCCATTCACCTATTGAAGGACACCTTGGTTGCTTCCAGTTTGGGTGGCTATATTATACAGCTCCCCTAAACACTCAAGTGCAGGTTTTTGTGGGGACATAAGTTCCCAACCCCTTTGAATAAGTACCTAGGAGCACAATCCTGAATCATAAACTAAGAACAGACGACTTGTTTTGTAGGAAGCTGCCCGACTGTCTTCAAAAAGGCCTGTGCTGTTTTATTTTACATCCCCACCAGCAACAAGTTCTCATTCATTTTAAAATTAAATTTGTTGAGATACAACTCACATGCCACATAATTCAAAGATCATACGATTCACCCGTTTAAAGTGTAAAGTTCTGTGGTTTACATGTCTTCATGGAATTGAGAAACCATCACCACTATCTAATTCCAGGACATCTGCATCATCCCTCAAACACCCAGGACCCATCCTGATTTCCCCCATCTCTCCCTTCACCCCCACCATCTCCTGACAACCACTCATCTGTTTTATATCTCTATAAATTTGCTTATGCTGGATATTTCATATAAATGGAATCTCATTCATTAAAAACAAAAAAATTCTTGTTATTTTCTGAGGCATGCTAGCTTCCATGCCAGATGCTGGAATCACAGACTGGAGTAAAACCTAGCGTCTGCCTTCTAGCTGCTGACAGTCCAAGAATAAACATTTGCAGACCTCCCAGGGTTCTCTCTTGGCCACAACAGCCACACTCGCGTTAGCTGGCTGAGGCCTGTGTACCAGTTGGACATGCGGGCCAGGAGGCCCGTCACTTCCCTTTGGGTTCAGCGCTGCTGGGTGGATGCTACCCAGGGATCCATCTCACTGGGTGCTGATCAGGCCTACAATGTTCCCCTTTATCGCTACTGATCAAGCAGATAGACTTGACCTATCCTTTTCAAAAGACACCCTCCTTGGTAATGACTCAGGAGTTTTAGCCTGTTTTCAAATACACCCAGCTTGTCATCTTCCTGCCATTAAGATCAAAGGAATGTTTCCCCTGGGTTTCCAGTAAGGTGCTTGAGATGCTCCCCTGCGATAATGACTGTACTTAGCACACATCAGAATGGGTATACTGAGGTCTCCCTGCAGATCCTGAAATAAGGTTAGCCTTGGAGAATGGAATCAGTAGAACTGACACGTGCTGGAGGACCCTGGCCACGTGTTGAAGTCAGTCTACTGAAGAGACTGTAGAAAAGCAGTTGAGGATATGGGGGGCTTCCCATGTCAATCTAAGTGACACAGGAGCCATGTCAGGAGACACATTTTAACTAAGAAAGCGAAAATCTACATAACTCTAGAAAGATTGTTCATAGGTGGTATCAGGTTCCACATGGAGTCTGAAAAAGGGACCCCAGGGTTTCTGTAACCATTTGTTCGTGTGTCTGCCTTTGTCCAGAGATTAGCAAGATGATCTTACTGGAAAGCAAAACTCTTCAGCTCCTGGGGGATCACAGGTCCATGAGGTGATCATGAAACCTCCCAACTACTGTCTCCCCATGTATGGACAGGAAGTGGCAGACACAACAAATGTAACAATTTGCTTTATATATCAGTTTCTTATTAGTTTGGCTATTGGGAGTTAGTCTTCAAGCTCTGGCAAGATTGAGTTTCTGACCCAAAGGGGTAGGACCCATGCACTGTGACGATGCACCAAAGCACCTATCCGGAGAGGACAGGTTTAGGAGAGGTGAAAACCATGGTCCAACAGACAAGGCCTGCCATTTAGAACAGGAATTTAACTAACTCTAAGGCTGGAGAAGGCAATGGCTCCCCACTCTAGTACTTTTGCCTAGAAAATCCCATGGACAGAGGAGCCTGGTAGGCTGTAGTTCATGGGGTCGCTAGAGTCGGACATGACTGAGTGACTTTACTTTCACTTTTCACTTTCATGCATTGGAGAAGGAAATGGCAACCCACTCCAGTGTTCTTGCCTGGAGAATCCCAGGAATGGGAAGCCTGGTTGGCTGCCGTCTATGGGGTCGCACAGAGTCGGACACGACTGAAGTGATGCAGCAGCAGCAGCAGCAAGGCTGGATCATGGAAAAAGCAAGAGAGTTCCAGAAAAACATCTATTTCTGCTTTATTGACTATGCCAAAGCCTTTGACTGTGTAGATCACAATAAACTGTGGAAAATTCTGAGAGATGGGAATACCAGACCACCTGACCTGCCTCTTGAGACATTTGTATGCAGGTCAGGAAGCAACAGTTAGAACTGGACATGAAACAACAGACTGGTTCCAAACAGGAAAAGGAGTACGTCAAGGCTGTATATTGTCACCCTGTTTATTTAACTTCTATGCAGAGTACATCATGAGAAATGCTGGACTGGAAGAAACACAAGTTGGAATCAAGATTGCTGGGAGAAATATCAATAACCTCAGATATGCAGATGACACCACCCTTATGGCAGAAAGTGAAGAGGAACTAAAAAGCCTCTTGATGAAAGTAAAAGTGGACAGTGAAAAAGTTGGCTTAAAGCTCAACATTCAGAAAACGAAGATCATGGCATCTGGTCCCATCACTACATGGGGAATAGATGGGGAAACAGTGGAAACAGTGTCAGGCTTTATTTTTCTGGGCTCCAAAATCACTGCAGATGGTGACAGCAGCCATGAAATTAAAAGACGCTTGCTCCTTGGAAGGAAAGTTATGACCAACCTAGATAGCATATTCAAAAGCAGAGACATTACTTTGCCAACAAAGGTTCGCCTAGTCAAGGCTATGGTCTTTCCTGTGGTCATGTATGGATGTGAGAGTTGGACTATGAAGAAGGCTGAGCGCCGAAGAACTGATGCTTTTGAACTGTGGTGTTGGAGAAGACTCTTGAGAGTGCCTTGGACTGCAAGGAGATCCAACCAGTCCATTCTGAAGGAGATCAGCCCTGGGATTTCTTTGGAAGGAATGATGCTAAAGCTGAAACTCCAGTACTTTGGCCACCTCATGCGAAGAGTTGACTCATTGGAGAAGACTCTGATGCTTGGAGGGATTGAGGGCAAGAGGAGAAGGGGACGATAGAGGATGAGATGGCTGGATGGCATCACTGACTCGATGAATATGAGTCTGAGTGACCTCTGGGAGTTGGTGATGGACAGGGAGGCCTGGCGTGCTGCAATTCATGGGGTCGCAAAGAGTCGGGACACGACTGAGCAACTGATCTGGTCTGATCTGAAGGCAAGTCCAACAACTAGAGATATTGTAAGGTAATAGTTAAAAACACAGGTTTTGGAGCCAAATGACTTGGCTCCAATACTTACTAGCTACGTCAACTTGGGCAACTTAGCCTCTAGGCACCTTGATTTCCTCATCTGTGAAATAAAATGCTTGTGAAGACTAAACGAGATAACCCAAATAAATGCTCACTAAGACATCTGGAACACAGCAAGCTCTCAGAAGTTAGTCATCATGTCACCATCGTCTGAAGGACGATCAGACCACCCTTTGAGATGGGGAGCCCCCGGAGTTCAACTGGCAGAGATCTCTCAACTGAGGGCCAAATATAAACTTGATGTCACTGAATTTACTTCAATTCCAGGATTTCCAATGAGCTCTAAGCCCCTAAAGCTCTTACATACAATTCAAAACAAGAACGTGGTCTCAGCAGTTGATGCGGTTTTTTTACATAAAACATTTTCTTGCCATCCGACTGATGGATACTTTCCTGAGGATTTATGTGCACAGCACCTGTTAGCCGATGAGAATGAGAAAGGTGGTCCTTTCCTTCAAGAAGCTGAACATCTAACTGAGAAGAGGAGATGAGAGAACCAGTGATGCAAATGCGTGTGCTGGATTCAGGCCGACTGTCCATTTGCTGCTTGCCTTTTTATTGGAGGGACAGGGTAGTCTGTGTCCAGAATCGCTCTATTCTAAGGAACACGAGGAGTGTGTTAGTAACCTAAGCTGCGATCAGTCACGTTGTCTCCTCTCCCTCCCTCTCAGCCTCTCTTTCCACTCCCTTCAAGGTACAACAAAGTAGTGTGACGGCTCTGTGACCTTTCAATCTCAGATTCCCAGGCGGCGCTGGCTGGACCACGGCAGCACTGGTGAAGGCGCAGACACGCAGCTTCTGTGCTCTGACTTCCCGGGTCAGTAAAGGCTGCCCATTATTGACTTGTAAAGTGAAAGTGTTAGTTGCTCAGTTGTGTCTGACTCTCTGCGACCCCATGGACTGTAGCCCACCAGGCTCCTCTGTCCATGGAATTCTCCACATGAGAATACTGGAGTGGGTAGCTTCTCCGGGGGATCTTTCTGACCCAGGGATCGAACCCGGGTCTCCCACATTGCAGGCACATTCTTTATCACTTAAGCCACCATAAAGACTGCTCTGATGCCCCCCGTCTCTCATCTGTAGACTCAGTGAGGGAGAAGGAAAGTGGGCTTTCTTCATGTGACCCCAGGAGGTTATTAATATTCACTGACTGAAGTAGGTTCACCCAAGGCTATTACAATCAGCATATGTAACAAAAACCCCTGATCTTCTCTTAAAGCACCACCTCCACTCTCTAGGGACACTTTCTTTTTGTGACATTTGAACCACAGTTCCAGACTTCCTTTAGGTTCCATGGGATCTGGCTGCTGCATTTTAAGTATATTACTCTCCCTTAACACATCAGGTAAGGGAGAGAGGCCCTGGGGGTCTGTACTGCACTCTGTGGACGAGCAGCCGGGGCCAGCGACACCAGGAGACTCCTCTCAGTGGGACAGTCACCAGTTTACTGATTGCTCTTTTGCCTCGAGAAATTCACAGCACCTTCGGGCAAGAGGGGACAGCAGTGTGGTGTTTATTGAAATCTACATCTGGTAGCAATTTGTCCAACAGCAACCAGCTCCCCCTCCCCCCCCGTCCTTTTCTTCAAGTCAAAAAATCCACAGGGGCCCATAATGCTCCACAACTGTTCATTTGTGTGAGGCCTGCACCGCGTCGTTTATGTTCCTAATTACAGATCTGGGTTTATCAACAAGTTTCAGCACGGTAAGGACTTTTTTTTAGGCTGCAGTGGAGACTGAGGCTCGTGTCCCAAGGCAACGACGTGGACTGGCCGTCCCCATCTGGGCTGAAAGAGTGGCCTCAGGCTGGCCTCTGGCCTCACACTTGGCCAGCACAGATGGCCTGAGCGGTCCCCTTCTCCACCCTACGAGGTGTGGCCTCATGATGCTACACAGACGCTTGGGAGAAGGGATAGCTGAGCCCTAACTGACAGCAAGAAATGGCTGTGCTGAGGAGAAAGGAGCAGCCCAAGCTCCAATCTTAGCAAAACTCTTCCTTTGGGGGTGGTGATGGTGAGGGAAGCTGAGCAGCTGGTTGTTTGCTGAAGGACTCGCTGAGCAGAGTTCTTTTATGGAACCTGTAGTTCGGTGAGAAGATGGCGTAAATCTAGAAAGCAGAATATGTCAAGCTTGAGGGGAGAAGAATATCTGGTGACTGGAATGCCTAGATTTACAATGAAGACCCCAGAGGAAAGCAGAACTGTTTAGGAGGGACAATAACAGACGGAGGAATTAAGAACAGGGTGGACTTGGGATGGGCTTCCAAACATGTGCCCAGCTATGTGTTACCAGTCTCGGGAAGGTCTGGCCTGTACGTCTTTGGATCCACACCCAGCCATGAAATTGGAAAGGGGTCAATAAATATTTGCTGACTGACAGGAGCCAGGCTTAAGTATGAACAATATTACTAAAAATATACACTATAGAATATTTCGCATCCCCGTCCCTAAGTGCTCTCCCAGAACTAAGGTGAGAAGCAAGATGGATCAAAACGAAGATTTCAGAACCGAGAATCCATTTAATTTTACAGTATCAAAACATGGAAACCCCCCAAGTACAACACCGAGCAGCTGTTATGTTTGCAAGTGAGAAGGGTCAGCTGTAAAAATACAGCCCCTAGGATCGGGGTCATGGGCCAAATGGCGGACACACCTCCCAGGCTTCCAGGACCCTCCGCTGCGGTCAGGAAGTCTGGACCAGCGGCTCTCCACTTCCTCATCCCCACTTTCTCTCTCACAGGCTGAAAAATCCCTCCTCCCCGACAAAATGCACTCCTGTATCTTAATGCTTTTATAATTCAAAGTCACACAGAAACTGCTGAGGAGGAGAGCTTTAGGACGGGACAAGCTGTTCAGTATGCCATTCCACAGGAGACGACAGAATTCGGGGAGTGGCGATGGTGGTGGGGGAACAAATTGATGGCTTAGCTGGTCAAGGTTATCTCAGTGGTTTAAATGTTGTATTCCCGTTTGGCTTCCTGGAGTCCCATTCCTACCTCCTCAAAGCCTCAGGCACTGGTGACCCTGTGGAGGGGTGGGCTGGCCATCAGGACTGCCTCCGTCAGACCAGCATGCCCAGGAGATAACCTCAACTGGAAGAGGCCTGTGTGGGGCGGCAGGACGGCGGGGACACTGCCTAACGGGAGAAGTGTGTCTCCTCACGTAGAGATGGGGCTGTGAAGAGAGCTTAACAGATATGCTCAAGTTTCTAAACCAAGGGACTGATGCTCAATTATTATTTCAAAAACTGCTTATGTATAAAGATACAAACTTAAGGAGAAAGCAAATAATGGCTTAATAGGTGCCTTTAAAACCCTGCAAACTATTGGGGAAGTCTGAGTTCGTGTTGGATTTTAGGTGGTGTTATGGAATTATTGTTCTTTATTCTGTGATGACAACAGCATTCCATTTACATAGAAGAGTGTCTGCATGTTTACCAGATTCAAAAAAATATAGAGGGAGGGAGTGTCACTGTATATGGAACTTGCTTTCAAACAGTTCAGGAAAAGAGAAAATGTGGGAATATGCATGCGATGTGTGTGGAAAGAAAGAGCAAGAGATAGATAAGCAAGTGTGGTGAAACATGAATAGATGAATCCAAGAGGAAGGTATTGGGTATTCATTTTACTTTTCTGTAAGCTTTTATGTATGTTTGAGACTTATCACACACACACACACACACACAAAGTATCTTGGGGAAAAAATAAAATCCTGTAACAAAGAGTGAAATTTTAAAGATTCAGAGCCAGGTTGGGATTTGGATCTTTCAAATGTCCACTTCAACTTAAACAACAACAGATCACAGGGCACTCCTGTCTTCCCTTCACCCCTCCATCAGGGGCTGACCCTGACTTTCTCCTCCTAAGGAGCCCACAAGGGAGGCAGTTGACCAGTGGGCTCTGTGGTGTTAGAGAAGACTCTTGAGAGTCCCTTGGACTGCAAGGAGATCCAACCAGTCCATCCTAAAGGAAATCAACTGAATAGTCATTGAAGGACTGATGCTGAAGCTGAAGCTCCAATACTTTGGCTACCTGATGCAAAGAGCCGACTCACTGGCAAAGACCCTGATGCTGGGAAAGACTGAGGGCAGGAGGAGGAGGAGGAGGTGACAGAGGATGAGATGGCTGAACGGCAGTTAAAGCAAACCCAGGGAGACAGTGAAGGACAGGGAAGCCTGGTGTGCTGCAGTTCGTGGGTTCGCAAAGAGTCAGACACAACTCAGCAACTGAACAACAACCTCAGCAAAGTATTTACTGGCTCCCGGTGGCAGGAGAAAGGGTCGAATGAGGTGTGCAGAGACCATGACTTTGAAAACGAAGGCATAGTAAGAATGGAAGAAATCGTCACATCTATACCAAGTTCACTCTTACAATGGGCTCGCTGACACAAACAGAAAATCCCCACAATCACCAGGATCCAGACAGAGAAAGGAGGAGACAGAAGGCGGGGAGCACCAAGCATGTGCCTTGGGGCCATGTGCTTGCTTTCTCTTCAAAAATATTTTATGGAGAAAAAATTTACATGCCACACAATTCACCTGTTAATGTGAATTATTCAAAGGTTTTAGCTCATTCTCAAGGTGCAATCATTATCACAATCCAAGAATGGAACACTAATCAGAAAGAAACCCTAACCCAGAAGCAGCCACTCTTCATTTCCCCCCCAAGTCTCCACACACACCCCACTTGCCAGCAAAGCCTAATCTGCTCTGACTCTATGGACTGTTCAATCCTGGACATTTCGTACAAATGAAATACTGTAACAGGTGGCCTTTTGTGACTGGCCTCCTTCACTCAGCATGAGGATTGCAAGGTTCATCCTTCATCCACATTATAACATGCGCCTTTCTTTTTAATCATCAAATAATACTCCATTATGATTCCAAGCGTCACATCCACATTTGACTGGTCTGCTCACCAGGTGCGGGGCCTGTGGGTGGTTTCTGCCTTCTGGCGATTATGGTAAAGAATGCTGTTGTAAACGTATGTGTATGAGTTTCTGTGTGAACAGTAGTTTTCATTTCTCTTGTTTATACACCTAAAAGGGGAAGAACAGAGCCATATGGTAACTCTATTTGACTTTTTAAGGAACTGCCAGACTGCTTTCCAGAGTGACTGCACCATTTTACACTCTGAGCAACAGTGTGTGAGGGTTTCAATTTCTCCATACCTCGCCAACACTTCTTACTCTCATCTCTTATAGTCATCTTAGTGGGCCTGCAGTGGTATCTCACAGTGGTTTTGATCTGCATTTCTCTGACAGTTAATGATGCCAAGCATCCTTTTTTTTTTTTTAATGGACTTATTGGACATCTGTATATCTTCGAAAAAATGTCAATTTAAATCCATTGAAGTCACTCAGTCATGTCCGACTCCTTGCGACCCCATGGACTGTAGCCCACCAGGCTCCTCGGTCCATGGGATTTTTCCAGGCATGAATACTGGAGTAGGTTGCCATTTCCTTCTCCAGGGAATCTTCCCAACCCATGGATAGAACCTGGGTCTCCCACATCGTAGGCACACACTTTACCATCTGAGCCACCAGGGAAGCCTGCCTTA
Source organism: Tragelaphus eurycerus (assembly GCA_935064755.1). NCBI lineage: Eukaryota > Metazoa > Chordata > Mammalia > Artiodactyla > Bovidae > Tragelaphus > Tragelaphus eurycerus. The sequence continues at coordinate 73,692,231 of CAKXYN010000001.1, read as the reverse complement.
AATCCACTGGCCATTTTTAAATTGGATTAGTGATTTTTTATTATTGAGTTATAAGAATTCCCTATATAAATATTCTGGATATTGGTTCCTAATCAGAAAAATGGATTGCAAAAAAACACAAAACTTTATTCTCTAATTCTTTTCCTCTCTTAATAGTGTCCTTTGAAATACAAAGTTGCAAACTTTGATGGAGCCCAATTCCCAATTAATCTGTATTATCCTTTGTTAGGTGCTTTCTTATTCAATGCTCACAGTAACTGTGTAGAGATTACTGATCCCATTCAACAAATAACGAAAAGGAAGCTCAGTGAAGCAAATGACCCAGGTCTCACAGGGGGCCACTGCACACGGCCCTGCCCCGCCACGCAAGTGAACAGAGCGGCTGTGGCCATCGCTTGGAGCTGGGCCATGAACTCAGGCCTTCTGACCAGGCTAGGTTCAGGCCTTCATATACTCCGGGAGTGTTACTGTGCAATATGGCCAAGTTTTAAACAGACTCCTCAGATACACATTTAACATTCCAAGGATGCTGCCATTACTTAAAACAAGGGGATCTGGGGAATCTGTCTTTGGAAGTTATATGAACAGGTAGTGAGTTGGGTGTGTTTTATAAACATACTCAATTGTAATGAGGGGAGGTTTGAGTTTATGATGAAGCCAAAAGTCCTGGATACCCAAGTCTGGAAAAGGAGGTAAGTTATTCGGTTGGATTGCGCCTTTTAGGATTTATATACATGGTGACACACACACACACACCAACCAATACAAAGTATGAGAAGTCATTTAAGATTAAAGGAGATCTCAGTCTCAGAACTGGTTCTAGCAATGGCAGCCTGATATGAGAGACGCCAGAAGACACAGATACTGTGTGAGAAGGACGCACACCGACACGTTTGAGGACATTTTGGTATTAAAAATTGGCCATCTTTGTACTTCTCAGTCGCACCAGAACATTGAATCAAAATTACTGAATTACTGGAGCTCAAAAGGATTTCACATTTCATCCAATCTCCTTAATTTAAGTGATGTAACCGATGCACCAACTGTTGACTCGAGTCCTCACAAGAACATTAGCAGAACAGGCACTAAAACATAAGGAGGATGCAGTGTCCATGTTCTAGTTCTTATTATTAGCTGTTTGAACTCTGCTCTTAGCATTTATGGCTCTTCCCCTCTTTCCCCCACAGACCTCCAAGCGGGCTGTGCCATCCAAGAACGCCTCTTCTAAAGGGTGTGGAAGTGTGCCCAAGGTTCACGGTCCATCTTCCAACCGGCTCGTCCCTAATACCAGCTTATTTAAACATCTCAAGTCCATGTAGATAGCTCTGACAGCAAATAAAAGGGGCTCATTTTATGAAGTGAGTTCTGAAGGGATACTGCCAAGCCTTATTTCAAAAGCCAGGCTCCAGTTTCCAGTCTAAGAATTAGATGGCTTTCTGCCTGCTGTCTCTGCCTTTCCCCTCTCATTTAGGAAAGAAGGCCAAAGCTGAACCTAGAGGGACTGCCTCATAAGGAAAAATCGACGCAGGGTACGGTATCAGGATGGGCCAGTGCAAGTTGGAAGTGGGCTAGCAGAAGGCTTGGGAGGAGAGACGCTGCTTCGTGAGCGGGTTAGTCAGTCCCCAGGGCCATTTCCCTTCACTGGAAACAGGTCTAAGTGCTGACACGGGGGTTTCCCACAGCTTCTACTAGCCTCCAAAGGCATATTTGTCATCGGAGGCTCTTGATGAAGCTGTACATAAATATCTGACTGTTGTTAAATACAAAACAAAACAAAACAAAAATATTCCACGGGAACCAAATCAAAACCAGCTGTGAGGGGGAGAGGCCAAACACTCAGTGTCAGTGCAAAAGGCCCAGCAGAAACACTTGTTAACTGTGCTATTTACTTTGCTGAATAGTAAATTGTCATGCCAGTGAAGTCATATCACATGACTACAATGTCTTTCATATGACTCTCCAGCTATGGGAGAAATGGGCATTTTATTTTCTAGAATTCTGGATTCTGTAATGGATGAGTCAGAATCTGAGTTTTAATTCAGAATCAACCCACTGGCCCAGGCCTGTTCATTGCCAGTCATCAAAATTAAAAAAAAAAAAAAAAAATTATGATTTTTACATCCTATGATATATAGTTGGTGTGCTAAACTTACTTTTTAAATGATCATTCATTAATCCCTAATTCTGCTGAAAGCAAGCGGTGCTTAGCAAAAACACAGTTCTTTTAAAGGAGTGCCATAAGTGCAATCCTAAGAAATAACTGTATGACACAGCATCAAGTAAAACGTGTGTGTGTGTGTTGGTCTCCCAGTGGTGTCTGACTCTCTGTGACCCCCATGGACTGTAGCCCGCCAGTCTCCTCTGTTTATGGGATTCTCCAGCAAGAATACTGGAGTGGGTTGCCATTTTACCCTCCTGGGGATCTTCCCAACCCAGGGATCAAACCCAGATCTGCATTGTGGGCAGACTGTTTACCATCTGAGTCACCAGGGAAGCCAAGTAAAATGTAGCCTAAAATTAATGCTTGAATCGTGAAACTTGCCAACTTTCAAAAATAAGAATGAACTATTTCAAGCAAGTTGGGTTATGGAATTTTGGAATCTGAACATCTCAAGGATATACCAATATAGCTTGTTTTATTAACTCCTATAAATCAGTGTTTTCTCTCTCTGGTTAGATAGAGTTTGAAACTTATTTGGCATTTCCCACAGCACAATGCTGAACTCACAGTTGGAACTAAAGAAGTACATGTGAACTGATACTTGATGAAAAATAACCCTAAGAAGGAAAGTCACAGCAAATTTTATGAAAAGATGGCTAAGTCATTCACAAGTTTGATTAGACTCGGCCTTTCTACAACAAGCTCAGCAATTTAAAGAGTATGTGGTAAGCACGTCAAGGGCTCCGTGACTTGGATGTCTTGTGTTTCATTAACTTTAAGGTCATTTCCTCTGGTTCCAACTGGGATAAACAGTCAGTCACCTAGGAGCCATGGGGGACTGGGGTCCATCTTCAAATACGAGAGACCATTCTCAACAGGGTCTTGAAGGCAAAGGTCAGAACTCTATGCAAAATTCCCTGTTCAGAGAGCAACATTTTACGAGGGTAAAAAGCTAAGTGGGGCCTCCTAATACCTCATGGGCAGAGTGTACTTACCAAGAGTTAAACTGTTTACAAAGAATCTAGCAATCTCTGCCTAAGACCCTTTCCTTATGAAAAATTTATGAGGTGCATGTTTTAAATTTTTCAATCTACAACTTGAGATAAAATTAATTCATCACCACATATTTTTCATGTATTTTTACTGCATCCTTGGTCTACAGCTTCTCTTCACTGTACTAAATGAAACAGGAGGACTTTATCTGCTAAACCAAGCTGCCAGTTCTGTTCTTTTTCTCCGAGCTGTATCTCCACCCTGTCTCTAATACCATCTAGTCATTTTCACTCATTTATCCCACTACCTCAAAATCATCACAGCCCAAGATAAACTGACCTCTGTGAATCTGGCACCCCCTCCCCCAACTGCCAGCCCCCTTTTTGCACCTTGTTCCTCACCCCTCTTCCAACAGACCCAACCTGGCGATCTGTCTGTTCCTCTCAACAGCACTATCATTAAACTAGTACAAAGGCAATCATTTTTGGATAGTTGATGATGGGAGGGAGATGGGTGCAAAAAACCACATGGGTCAATCTCATGTGGGTCAATGGGTCAATCAATATGGGTCAATCAATAAACATAGTTGATTCTGTCTTGAATCTCTCTCTCAACCCATTCTCTCTGTGCCCCTTTCTATGAAAATAAAGGGATCTGTAGTCTCTAGTGGGATCAGTTTTGCATCCTCCTTCATAAAGGGGCCATATCTGGGGAGAGAAACCACACGTTAAGGGAGATGAAAAAGTTCAATAACAATGAAACATTTTCTTTCTTTAAACTGAAAGGAATTACCCTGCTACAAAATGGATGAACCTAGAAAACATCATGCTAAGTAACAGACATGGACACAAAGGCCTTAACATTGTTTGGTTTTAGGCTCTTGAAAGTGAAGTCGCTCAGTTGTGTCCGACTCTTTGAGACTCCATGGATTGTACCCTGCCAGGCTCCTCCATCCGTGGGATTTTCCATGCAGGAGTACTGGAGTGGGTTGCTATTTCCTTCTCCAGGGGATCTTTCCGACCCAGGGATAGAACGCGGGTCTCCTGCATTGCAGGTAGACTCTTTACTGTGTGAGCCACAACAGAAGCTGATTCAGCTCTTGATGAAGGTCAAAGAGCAGAGTGAAAAAGCTGGCTTAAAATTCAACACTAAAAAAGCTAAGATCATGGCATCCAGTCCCATCACTTTGCGGTAAATAGGACAGGGGAAAAGTGGAAGCAGTGACAGACTTTATTTTCTTGGTCTACAAAAATCACTGTGGATGGTGACTGCAGCCATGAAATTAAAAGATACTTGCTCCTTGGAAGAAAAGCTATGACCAACCTAGACAGTGTGTTAAAAAGCAGAGACATGACTTTGTTGACAAAGGTCTGTATAGTCAAAGCTGGTTTTTCCAGTTGTCATGTAATGAGAGGGTAACAGGCAGGAAGCCTAGGGGCCCCCAAAGGGAGGAAATAGGCTGCAAATATCAGACATTTTAAAAAAATCTCTCTCTTAAGCGGCAGGAGGAAACAAACTACAAATATCAAGATTTTTTTCCCTTCTCTATACAAAATTAAAAGGAGGTTTCTTTTAAAATTCTCTGTTGCCATGATGACACCTGGTTCTACCTGAACTTAACTTTTCTCAAACCTTGCACTAACCAAAGCATTTTTCTTATGGAAATGTTTCTCTTAAGCTATGTTAATGAACTATGTATTTACCTTCAGTCAGTCAGTTCAGTCACTCAGTCATGTCTGACTCTTTGGAACCCCATGGACTGCAGCACACCAGGCCTCCCTGTCCATGTATTTACCTGAGATTGGTTTGCCTAAGACTCAGAACCGACTTGACAAACCAGTCTGTTTTATTCAACAAACCAGTATGTTTTACTCATGCAAATGTTCTCTTAAGCTATGTTAATAAGACTATGTTATTCCTTGGAAATCCACCTGTCTCCAAGATATACAAGATATATGTCAATCATTTTATGGTCCAGGATGACTCACCTTGTGCCCATGTTATCTCAAAATGCATGCTGTGGGTGAGAGGCCTGGTGCCACTGTCTGAGTTTTGAGACACTTCCTTTCTCTATTTAGCAGGCTGCTAGTAGGTATGTAACTTCCTGCTAAAGGCTAGCAGGGAAGCACTCTTTCTGCCCGCTTCTGATGTCTATGTCAGAAGCGTTCTCTCTTTTATACTTTAATAAAACTTTATTACACAAAAGCTCTGAGCGATCAAGCCTCGTCTGCTTTTGAACTGTGGTGTTGGAGAAGACTCTTGAGAGTCCCTTGGACTACAAGGATATCAAACCAGTCCATCTTAAAGGAAATCAACCCTGAATATTCATTGAAAGGACTGGTGCTGAAGCTACAATTCTTTGGTCATGTGACGTGAAGATCCAGCCCATTGGAAAAGACCTTGATGATAGAAGAAATTGAAAGCAAATGGAGAAGGGGGCAACAGAGGATGAGATGGTTGGATAGTATCACTGAGTCAATGGACATGAGTTTGAGCAAGCTCCGGGAGGTGGTGATGGACAGGGAAGCCTGACGTGCTGCAGTCCGTGGGGTTGCAGTTGGACACGACTGACTGAACAGCAACAACACGTGACATATCCAGGATAGGAAAATCCACAGAGACAGAAGGGACGTTAGTGGTCACCAGGACTGGAAGGAAGGAGGAGGTGGGAGTGAGCAGTGACAGCTCAGTGGGCACAAAGTTCCTTTTTGTGGGGATGAAAAGGCACTAAGCTCGACAGTGACAGTAGCAGGACTGTGACTGCACTAAAAGCCACCGAACTGGACATGCTGAACGGGCGAACTCCACGGTACGTGACTTGTCAGTCACTAAAGCTGTTATTGAAAAGTGCGTTCGGGGCTTCCCTGGTGGCTCAGTGGTAAAGAATCCATCTGCCAAAGCAGGAGACACAGGTTCGATCCCTGATTCGGGAAGATCCCCCTGGCCGTGGGGCAGCTAAGTGCGTGTGCCACAACTACCGAGCCCATGCTCTAGAGTCTGGGAGCCGCTACTACTGAAGCCCGCGTGCTCTAGAGCCTGTGCTCGGCAACAAGAGAGGCCGCCACAGTGAGAACCCTGTGCACCGCAGTGAAGAATAGCCCCCCTCACCACAACTAGAGAAAGCCTGTGTGAAGTATCATAGTCCCCGTGTAGCCAAACAGAAGCAAACAGTCTCTGATATCGGGTAACTCCAACTAAATGCTCAAGATCTGAGTAACATAGTTTAGACTCCTGACCTCTGAGACCTTTATTTCAAGGACACCCTGGCCCCCCTCTCCTGTTGCACTCCCCCACGTTTTCCCTGCCCAAATCTCTTCAGAGACAGCCTAACTTATCCTATCCCAACTAACTGGAAAATCCGGTCCCTTCCAAGGAAAGCTTTTTGTTGACATAGTTACAGGAGTAACTGTTCTCTCAGCACCTAATATGCAAATATCTAAAGCGTTTTTGCTGACACTAGAAGGCAATGGCACCCCACTCCAGTACTCTTGCCTGGCAAATCCCATGGACGGAGAAGCCTGGTAGGCTCCAGTCCGTGGGGTCGCTAAGAGTCAGACACGACTGAGCGACTTCACTTTCACTTTTCACTTTCATGCATTGGAGAAGGAAATGTCAACCCACTCCAGTGTTCTTGCCTGGAGAATCCCAGGGACATGGGAGCCTGGTGGGATGACGTCTATGGGGTCGCACAGAGTCGGACACTGTGAGCGAGTTAGCAGTAGCAACAGCAGCAGAGTTCAGGAGTCGCAATACTGCTGTACACACTGTGACCTCATCTAGCTAAGTTTTGTATTCAGTTATGAGCACAGTGCCCTGCTAGCGAGTTTTCAAAAGATGTTCAGTAAAGGCTTTCTTTTTTGCAAAACTAGCATTTTTACAAATATTTTATAAACAATGTATAAAATGATACTGTCACATATAATTATCTGGTTGAATCTTTTGCAACTGCAATGTTGATGAATGAAACCAGTGAGTCCAAGAAGAGAATTAACTGGGCATTCCTCATCGCATTGCTTCCCTGATGGCTCAGAGGGTAAAGGGTCTGCCTGCAATGTGGGAGACCCTGGGTTCAATCTCTGGGTTGGGAAGATCCCCTGGAGAAGGAAATGGCAACCCACTCCAGTATCCTTGCCTGGAAAATCCCATGGACGGAGGAGCCTGGTAGGCTACAGTCCATGGGGTCACAAAGAGTTGGACACGACTGAGCGACTTCACTGCTTTCTTTCATTGCATCGCTAAAACAAGTTGGGACTTTTCCATATGGGATGCAGAAGTTTGTGTCTTTATTACTGAACATCTGTAAATGTACTGAGAGTCAACTGTGCAAATCAGCACACGACCTTTACGCAGGTATGTGGCTATCTTTTGATATTCGTATTTATTCACACACACCTTTTTCACAGTAAAGTGGAACAATATAGGCAAGACAATGATTTTTGTTGCTAGGAGGTCTTCTGGTAAGCATTCTTTTTTGAAAAACATAGTCCTATTTCAAGTTTTTGAAGAAAAAGAATAACCCTTTTCTAAGATAGAGGTTGCAAACTCCAATACCAGTAAGAGTCATCAACTGAAAAGCATCTTCAAAACAGAGCACATAAGAATATCTTTCGGGCAAGAAAGCAACAGCAGTGTTCGTCTCCACGAAGGGAACCGGGTGGTGAGGGACAGGTGTAGAAGGAAGGTTTCCTTTCCACACAGTCTTTTTATGCCTTTAAAACCTTGTATCAAGCACATTATTTAATCTATAAAATTGGCTTTTTGGCTCCAGCTAACTATCACTATTAAGGAATGCAGGCCTGGGGTTGCCAGATCAGATCTTTCAAAGAAGCTGGAAATGGGAAAACTCACGGTTTTATGTAAAACTCATAATTTTTAAAATGTTGGCTTCATTCAGAATTTAACGCATGGGAAGCCAAACAAAACACACGTGTAAGCCATATCTGGTCATAGGCCAACCAGTTTACCATCTCTAATCTAAAACCTATGTGTGGCTATGATTGCAAAACTATAAATATACTTTAATGGAGGAAAACTTCAGAAAGAAAACTCCGCCTGTGGATGAGGTCACTCCCCTTTCCTGCCCTACCATCTCACTGCTGTTGCTTTCTTAAACCGCTCCTTCTCCTTCTGGGTCTTCGAAAAGGCAACTGATGTTTGACCAACTAAAACGCAAAATAAGCCACGTCTGATCAATGAATATACCCTTTATCCTAGCACCTGGTCTGTTTCTAAAGAGTGAAACATGGTAGACGGCAGCGATGGGGTCGATATCAAGTTGCAATTCTTCTAGGCAACCAAAGAGAAGTATGTTAATTATTTCTAGGTGGGTGGAAAAATTCCCCCGCCAACTAGTCAAACGCCACTAGTCCCTCTCCATCAGCCCTGCTCAGGAGACAAACTGCAGCCTTGATCAACCTAACATCCTGAACCTTCCCTGGGAAGCCAATCATAGCGCTGGGGAAAATCTCACCATCTCTTAAAGGCCTGCAGAGACGCCAGTCATCTGCTGAGAATGAGGCTGAGAGACTCTGTGTGGCCTGATCACGGGTCACAAGTGGAAGACGGCATCTGCTGGGTGCCCAGAGGACAGTGGGGCAAGACGAAGAAGAACCGCTTTCGGTTCTACGACAAGCACTAGGGAAGTGCCATCACGCCTCTATGGTGAGGTGAAAACTCGTACTTTCATCTGCTGGGAGCTTGGGGAGATTTCATTTGGGTGTTTCTGTGTGGTTTTCCTACCCTCGGTGATAGGTCCACTCTTGTAACAGCAGTCTTCACCACTAGCTAGTCCGGTGTTGGGCTGGCCCACCATTCACTGACCCCTGGGGCCTCCCCCAGTAGTGAGGAGACACAACCCCAGACGGTAATCAATGAACAGGACTAGGGCTGATGGTAACTCTGCAAATGTCCTACTCCCAAAGGACACAGGCACCCAAGCGTTTCTTATGTTACTTGAGGAAATGCTCTGACAGGTCACATTTTCCTAAGAGCTTCTTTACCCAGGTTACTGTGGGAGAGGGCTGAGTCGGGGGGATGTGTTGATTTAATCTCATTCATCCATCTTGAGGGATTCCCTGGTAGCTCAGACGGTAAAGAATTCCCTTGCAATGCAAGAGACTTCGGTTTGATCTCTGCATCAGGAAGATCCCCTGGAGAAGGGAATGGCAACCCACTCCAGTATTCTTGCCTAGAGAATCCCATGGACAGAGAAGCCTGGCAGGCTACAGTCCATGGGCTCGCAGAGTCGGACACGACTGAGCGACTAAGCATCCACCTTGAGGAACAGTTTTGCCAAGTGACCAGGCAGTGCCACACATACGCAGAATACTATTTTCTGAGAATAGCAAGCATTTGGAAAAGCAAAATGATCATCCACCCTGTAATCCCAGTCTTTAAAAAACAAACAAACCACGACTGTAGCAACCCAGGAAATTAAGATTTGCAAAATATTCTAAATGGCAAGCAAAACAAAACTGTCTTAGGTTGCAACTGAGAAGGCAACCTCATGGTGGGCTTCAGTGGCCCAAGAGGACGGATTCGCTTGTGAAACAAAAACCAGGCGTGTTCTTGCTGAACATGGCCAGAGTCCAGTGTCTTCCCTGACTTGCATTTTGATGTATGGACATCATAGCCAACTCTGCATCGGCCACAGGCATGCTGCCCGATAGAAAGAACCTGGATGCTTGGAAATCAATAGCCGCAGTTTCTTCATCAGCAGTTTTGTGCATTTGGCAACCACCACACAACAACCTGCACACAGCAGCATCCAGCAACTGCAAAAGGCTCGTTTACTCATGACCAGCAGACTGACTTAGCAATTTGGTTCTAAGGAAAACATTCATAATTAACCACTTCCTTCCTTTTCTGTAAATCTGAATATCAAACAGGTTTTAGACACATGTGTCTTCTGAACAAGATCCTTGTCTTAAGTCTTACCTCAGCAGCCTGGGTCTCTTGATGCAGCAACGTAAGACCGGTCAAGTCCTCTAAGAAGGAATGTGAAGAATTAAACACCTTCGCCAGGAAATTAAATCCTTCTCGTTCATACTGATCGAGAACCTGTAAAGACATTTATGAGTGAAAGTGTTAAGTCACTCAGTCATGTCTGACTCTTTTTACCCCATGGATTATAGCTCTCCAGGCTCCTCTGTCCATGGAATTCTCCAAGCAAGAATACTGGAGTGAGTAGCCATTCCCTTCTCCAGGAGATCTTCCTGACCCAGGGATTGAACCGGGGTCTCCCGCATTGCATGTGGATTCTTTACTGTCTGAGCCACCATGGAAGTATATTAGATATATGTTAAGGGGGAGGTAGGATTTAAATGCATATTAAAAGATTTTTACTTCTAATAATCACCTGTCAAAAAATGGAACTAAAACAAGAATTAAAAATTAAATATGGGAAAAATCAATCTGTTAGGCAAAAAACTGTGAGGGTTTAGTATTTATCATGTTTCCTTTTTGTAGAAAGAATGACAATACGATCTTCCAATTCAGATGACAGTATTTCTCAGACAAAATAAATTACATGCAAATTCACTAAAAATTCTAGAGTAGAGGTTGCTGATTCTAAAGTTCACTTTTTAGGAGAAAAGTAATAGGCAATTATTTCCTTGTGTACTGACAGATGACTGGATAAAGAAATTGTGGTACATATATACCATGGAATACTAGCCATAAAAAGGTATGAATTTGAGTCAGTTGAAATCGGGTGGATGAACCTAGAGCTTGTTATACAGAGTGAAGTAAGTGAGAAAGAGGAAAAACAACTGCTGTATATTAACGCATATCCATGAAATCTAGAAAAATGGTACTGATGACCCTATTTGCAGGGCAGGAATAGAGACACAGACGTCAAGAATGGACTCATGGACACAGCAGGGGAAGGAGAGGGTGGGACAAGTGGAGAGCGCAGCACAGGCATATATCCACTACCACGTGTAACAGAGATGGCCAGCGGGGAGCTGCTGCGCAGCACAGAAAGGTTAGCTGCGCTCTGTGGTGGCCCCGCTGAGAAGGAGGCTCAAGAGGCAGGCGGCACATGTATATTTACAGCTGATTCACACTGCTGTATGGCAGAAACACAACACTGTAAAGCAATTATCCTCCAATTTAAAATAAATTAATAAAAGAACAAACAAAATTATAGGCAAGGGAAGAGCCAAGAAAAAAATTTTTAAGGATAAAGGGAAAGGAAGGGACAAAAGGTGGGAAATGAGACTTACCAGTTAGTCAAATGCATTAAAAATGCTTTTTTTTAATGTAAAAATGAATTTCACCAGGCATATCACAAAAAAGTTGCCCAAGCAGCCAATAAACATATGAAAAGTTGCTCAACATTACAAGTGACAACTAAAAACCACAATGAACTACTACTGTATAGCTACCAGAGCGGCTAAGATGAACAAGACGGAAAATACCAAGTGCTCACAAGTACAACCACTAATCTCATGGGAAGACAAAATAAGATAACCACCTTAGGCGCTTAATATTTATATGCCCTTTGATCAAGAGATTCTTAAAAGAAGGCTGAGTGCCGAAGAATCAGTGCTTTTGAACTGCAGTGTTGGAGAAGACTCTTGAGAGTCCCTTGGACCAGTCCATCCTAAAGGAAATCAGTCCTGAATATTCATTGGAAGGACTGACGCTGAAGCTGAAACTCCAATACTTGGCCACCTGATGCGAAGAGCTGACTCATTTGAAAAGACCCTGATGCTGGGAAAGATTGAAGGCAGGAGGAGAAGGGGACGACAGAGGATGAGATCGTTGGATGGCATGACCGACTCAATGGACATGAGTTTGAGCAAGCTCTGGGAGATGGTGAAGGACAGGGAAGCCTGGTGTGTCCATGGGGTCACAAAGAGTCGGATATGACTGAGTGACTGAACAACAACAACAAACAAAAAAATGTGCACAGAGGTGCATCAGAAGACCTGAACAAAAGTGTCCACAGCAGCACCACTCACGACAGCCCCAACAAGGAACTACTCCAGTGTCCATCAACAGTAGACTGAATTAACAAATTGTGGCTTATTCATGCAATGGAATAACACACAGACATGCAAATATACGACAACTACAAGCAACAATATAGATGATTCTCACAAACAACGTTAAACAAAAGAAGGGAGAAGCAGTGTATACTACAGGATTACAACAATATAAAGTTTTTAAAAAAATGAACCTGTGCTGTTAGAAGTCAGGAGTGTGGTTATGCAGTGAGGGACTGGAATTGGAATAGGGCACAGGGGAGGGTCTGAGGTGCTGGTAACTTTTTCTCTTTTATCTGGGTTCTGGTTATAAAGATACACCTGGTGAAAAACTATCAAGCACTTTTTCATATATACATTGTCCTTTGATCAAAAGATCAAAAGAGGGACTTCCCTGGTAACGTAGTAGATAAAAACCTGCCTGCCAGTGCAGGGGACAAGGGTTTGATCCCTGGTCTAAGAAGGCTCCACATGACACAGAGCAGCTAGGCCCGTGGACCACAGCTGTGAACCTGCGCGCCCCAACTGCTGAGCCCTTGTGCCCGGGAGCCTCTGCAGCGAGAGCAGCTGGCACAATGAGAAGCCCTGTTGGTGGCAGGTATTGAAAGCTCACACAAGGCCACGGAGGCCCAGCGCAGCCCAAAGCCAAGGCCACAAGGCCACGGAGGCCCAGCGCAGCCCAAAGCCAAGGCCACAAGGCCACGGAGGCCCAGCGCAGCCAAAAGCCAAGGGATTAGTTGATTTTAAAAAATATCAAAAGATACGAGATCGGCAGTCTTTTGAGGAGAACAATATCAGAACATGACTGCTTAAAAGTGATTAGCACACTCAGGAATTCAACGATCACTGTGAATTACAGAAGGCACACAGTGAACCAGAAGGCCTTGGAAATCCTCTCAAAACTCAGAGTAAATAAAGAGATGACTGCTTCAGATACACAGCAGACACTGATGATACATCCCGGAAACCAACACATGAACGGAAAGGTTGGAAAAGCAGTGACACAAAATACAGAGAAAAGAATTTTTTAAAAATGTCTCCATGCAGAAATGAAAATGGAGAAGTCCTTCAATCCAGCAATTCCACTTCAAAGACTTGTCAAAGAGTTTTTGCTGTTGTTGAGGCTTGTGGACTTGTGATCCCCTCCGCCATTCAAATATTCTTTAATACTGAGAGGGTAACAGGCAGGAAGGCCAGGGGTCTCCAAATGGAGGAGACAGGCTGCAAGCATCAGACATGTTTTCTCTCTCTTTTAAGCGGCAGGAGGAAACAAACTACTAGTGTTATATTTTCCCCCTTCTCTCTACAAATTTAAAGAGACGTTTCTTTTCAAATTCTGTGTTGCCATGATGACACCTGGCTCCACCTGAACTTAACTTTTCTCAAACCTCGAGCTAACCAATATATTTTTCTTATGGATATGTTTGTCTTAAGGTATGTTAACAAACTATGTATTTACCCTAGGCTCTGTCTTCAAGTAGGTTGCAAACCAGTATGCAAACAAACCAGTATGTTTTACTCATGCAAATGTTCTCTTAAGCTATGTTAATGAGACTGTACTTGCTTGGAAACCTACCTTTCTTCAAGATTCATGTCAATCATTTTATGGCCCAGGACAATTCACCTTGTGTCCATGTTATCTCAAAATGCATGCTGTGGGTGAGGGGCCTGGTGCCATTCTCCGAGTTTTGAGACATTTCCTTTCTCTAATTAGCAGACTGCTAGTAGCTATATAACATCCTGCTAAAGACTAGCAGGGGGCACTCCTTATGCCCCCTTCTGATGTCTATGTCAGAAGCTTTCTCTATCTCTTTCATACTTTCAGTTAAAACATTATTACACAAAAGCTCTGAGCAATCAAGTCTCGTCACTGGCCCCGGACTGAGTTCTCCTCTGGAGCCCAAGTATCCCCGCGTTTTTCATGGTTCAGCAACAACCTTTCAATATTCAGCTGTTTTTTCTTTTATAAGGTGAATATTTTAAAGAAAATCTGACGATGAGCATGTTGACTCTTCAGTGGCATGCCCACCCCACCCCCACTTAAATCCTGCTTGTCGTTGGTCAGTCGCTCAGTCGTGTCCGACTCTTTTTCGGCCCCATGGACTGTAGCCCACCAGCCTTCTCTGTGCATGAGATTTTCCAACCAAGAATACTACAGTGGGTTGCCATTTCCTTCTCCAATATTTCACTTGCATGGGCACAAAGGCTGATGTGCAAGTATACTCACAGAAACACCATTTGCAACAACAAAAGATTCAAAATAACCACCCCTTTAAAGGTGTTGACTAACTAAACTGCAGTATATTTATGGTCAAAGATGTAATCAGGATGCATTAAAAGAATGAGGCATTTCTACAGTACTGATATAAACTGACTTCCAAGACAGAGATGTATTAAAAAGCAATATCCAGACCATGAATCTAGTACTGATGCTTTTAAAATAAAGGTGGCAGAGAGGAAGCAAGGGCAATGCACATATGCAGGGGCTTGTTTTTGCATATAGTATCCCTGGAAGAACACACACACACACACACACACACACACACATACACGCCTGACAACAAGTAGTTGCCTTTGTATATTCTTTTACACTACTTGAGTGTTTTTAAACCATGTGCACATATTACCTATTCATATAATATCATAAATCTCAAATTTTTTTTTCCTTTGGTGCCAGAGAAAGGTCTTAAAAGAAAAGGATGAAGAACTCTAATGTCCTAATGAGGAAGTTGGAGCTGGAGGGGAGCAGTGGCTCCTCGTGGGCACAGCAAGTGTGTAGGTAGGGACCAGGGAAGCGGCCGCAGTGCTAAGTTAAGGAGAACAGGGAGCTGGGTGCTGGGGAGCCCTAGGGTCTGGACAGTAAGGTCCAGTCAGCTCCGGGGTCAGGCGGTGAGGTCATGTGCTGCCAGAGAAGGGGATGTGGTGGGCCATAGAGCTGGAGGAGGGTAGTGATGGTCTGGGACAGCAGGGTGGGGAATGGGAGCGAGGCAGGTGGTTAGTGGTGCAAAAAAGTGCTGACAACCTAAAACACCCATTCGGGACAAAAATTTGAGTTTGGGGAGAAAGATAATTTAACAATCCATCAAAGCCTGGGGACTGGCCAGAAAGGGTCAAATAATTTGAGGTGCTAGTGAGTAATTAAAAGACAGTTGCATCTTGGAAGGAAAGCTATGACAAACCTAGATAGCATATTAAAAAGCAGAGACATCACTTTGCCGACAAAAGTTTATATAGTCAAAGCTATAGTTTTTCCAGTAGTCGTGTACAGATGTGAGAGTTGAACCTAAAGAAGGTTGAGTACTGAAGAATTGATACTTTTGAACTGTGGTGCTTGAGAAGACTCTTGAGAGTCTCTTGGACAACAAGGAGATCAAACCAGTCAATCCTATAGGAAATCAACCCTGAAAATTCACTGGAAGGACTGATGCTGAAACTGAAGCTCCAATACTTTGGCCACCTGATGAGAAGAGCCGACTCATTAAAAAAACTCCCTGATACTGGCAAAGATTGAGGGCAGGAGGAGAAGGGGGTGACAGAGGATGAGATGGTTGGATGGCGACACCGATTTAACGGAGATGAGTTTCAGCAAACTCTGGGAAATGGTGAAGGACAAGGAAGCCTGACTTGCTGCAGGCCGTGGGGTCGCAAAGAGTTGGACGTGACTAAACAACAGAAGTGAGTAGTTATGAAGGGGCCTGAGGTTGTTGAGCACAGACCTGCAGGCAGGAGGCACAGAGAAGTGGAATCCTGGAGAGCTGGAGGAGCGGGGGGTGACTCTTACATGCCAAGGCATCAACAAAGTACAATCTTTGGCCGATTAGCCACAGTAAATTATTTTGACAACCCAATGCCTGGATAAAAAAGCATTTAATAACTGAATTCCTCAGTAATTACGAGATTCGTTACAAACCAGAATGTTATCTCAGGAAAAATGTGCATAGAAATTAGGTGACCCTTTTCAAAATGCCAAGAGCTCTGTGTTTAGTGACCATCCCATTTTTTTTTGAGAGATGACATTAATATTGCTATTTTTTATTTTTTAATTGACATATAGTTCATTTATAATGCTGCGTTAGTTTCAGATGTACAGCAGAGTGAGTGGTTCATGCGTATCTATTTTTCTTCAGATTCTTTTTGCTCATAGGTTATTACAGAACACTGAGTGGAATTCCCTGTACTACATACAATAGGTCCTTGCTGGTCATCTATCTTATATATAGCAGCTTGTGCATGTTAATCTCAAACTTCTAATTTATCCATACCCCCGTTACCATAATCATAAGTTTTCTCTGTTAATCATAAGTCTTCTCTGTCTGTGGAAGTCTGTTTTATAAATAAGTTCATTTGTATCTTTTTTTTTTTTAGATTCCACATATACGCAATATCATATGATATTTGTCTTTCTCTGTCTCCCTTCACTTAGTATGATCATCTCTAGGTCCATCCAGTGATCACTTATTTCTGAGTGAACTATTCAACTCATTAAGCAGCTTCTTTGTGCCAGGTTTCCAGTAAAGCAAAAAAAAAAAAAAAAACAGGGGAATCAAAAATGGACAAAAACTTTGATAAAAAAAAAATTTGGAGTAACTCCAGAGATGTCTCTTTGTTGGACCTTAATTAAACCTGGAGATTTCAAGCCTGTGTTTCCACAGATAATTTTGTAGTGCTACAAATCTGGACGAAGTGGAAAAAACGAATGGCCAGGGCAGAATGAGTGAAGGCCTTCCCCATAATCAGGATGTACAGAAAGTTTGATGCTGAAACATTATTAATAGCTCTGGCTTGAAAAATATGTGGAAAAACTTAACCCTCCAGGGCCATATTTAATCATGCAAGAGTTTTCCAGTATTCCCTTTATGTGCTGGGAAGTTAATCTGTGTTACGAGTATAAGCAGCTTATAAAATGTAGGAGGATTTTTTTCCCCCTCCACAAACAGCTCAGTCTTAAAGGAGAAAAAAATGTGTTTTAAATTATCAAAAAAAAAAAGAGAGAGAGAAAAAGTATCACAATGAATTTGAGCACTGCAACAACCTGTCATAAAACATAAAACGTATAATACCTCTTAAGTAAATTATATAATATGTGGTCTTATACACATTACATTTTGGAAGGTTATAAGCATTCTAAAGATACTAGGTTATAAGCCTTCTAAAGGTTATAAGTATTCTAAAGATTATAAGCTTTTAAGTATTCTAAAAGGTTATAAGGTTATAAGTATAAGAAGGTTATAAGCCTTCTAAAGATTCTAAAGTTTTTTTTCAAGATCTTTCTGTGTTGTCGGGTGTTGTCATTATAGACATGCCTGAACTGGCTAAGTGTGCTCCTGCCCCTAAAAAGGGCTCTGAAAAAGCTGTGACCAAGGCCCAGAAGGAGCACGGCAAGAAGCACAAGCGCAACCGCAAGGAGAGCAACTCCGTGTGCGTGTACAAGGTGCTGAAGCAAGTCCATCGGACACCGGCATCTCCTCCAAGGCCATGGGCATCATGAACTCCTTCGTCAACGACATTTTCAAGCACATCGCTGGCGAGGCATCGCGCCTGGCGCATTACAACAAGCACTCGACTATCACATCCAGGGAGATCCAGACCGCCGTGCGCTTACTGCTACCTGGGGAGCTGGCCGAGCACGCCGTGTCCGAGGGCACTGAGGCTGTCACAAAGTATACCAGCTCCAAGTAAATATAATATGCCTAGCCACTGTTAACAGAGAAGGTAATGGCACCCCACTCCAGTACTCTTGCCTGGAAAATCCCATGGATGGAGGGCCTGGTGGGCTGTAGTCCATGGGGTCACTAAGAGCCGGACACGACTGAGCGACTTCACTCTTTCACTTTCTAAAGATACTAGGAGAGTTTGCTAAGTAGAGAAATAATAACTCCTTTAAAAATATGGATCCTTTGCTGATGGACACAATTTTCCTTACTTAACTATGGCAACCCACCCCCGTATTCTTGCTGGGAAATCTCATGGACAGAGGAGCCTGAAGGGCTACAGTCAGTGGGGTCACCAAGAGTCGGACACAACTCAACAGCAAGGCTGTGCCGCTCTCCACGGCACGCTGAATTGCCATGGGGATGGAAGAACACACTCTGCCTCACTGTCTTGGTAATAGGGAGGTGATCATTTTTAAATATCAACCAGATGGTTGGTAACTTTGTTTCTATTTCTGTATATGTCAGTGATATAAACCAGATAATGGATAAGAAAACAGCTTCCTATGGAAATGCAGCTATCATCTTAACTAAATCAGTTGCTGTTAACTTCCTCTGTTTAGACACAGGCTTTACAACGTCAAACTTTAAAAAGGAGGACAGTTCTGAGTTCAAGATACATAATAGCAGGGGATGATTTATGGGTGCAAGAGGGAGAGGTACAAACAATTCAGTACAAGACAGGTTACAAGGACATATTGTACAACATGGGAGATACAGCCAACATTTTGTAATAATTTCAAATGGAGTACATAACCTTTCAAAAATGTATAAAAAATTTTTAAAAAGTGAGTGTGAAAAGATAAAAAAAGTCTGAAATGAGATTTTAAGGTTAACTAGTTCTTTCCTGTAAACTGATCTAATTTCATAATGTAAATAAAAACAGAAACACAGTTTAGAAAACATACCAGTATGTCAAAAACTATAGCATTAATCAGGATAATACCTGGCATGTCAAAAACACAGTACAGAGAAGTCTCTTGTTCTTTCCCTAATGTCACTTTATAGTATCCATTTTTCTTAGGAATCCAAATCTAAAATGGGTACAGTGGTAATTTAGAGAATATGGGAGATTTTAAATCAAAATGTTGAATAGCTTTCAAACTTCATCAATGGAATAAGAGTTCCAGACACTTGAGGGATTTTAACTGAACTTCTTACAGTGCAACACACAACTGTACTAAAAACAAAGCCAAATAACATCGTATTTTGGTGTTGTCACGTACCAAACTCAGAAATCTACTGAGGTTAAGTGAGCAGAAGGAAAGCAACTGAAAACTGGGAGACAGCATGCAACAGGCAGTAATTTGCCAACAGTGGGCAAAACTTCGTCTTTCTGAGTCTGTCTGCTCATCGCTACAGTGGGTTTGTTTGTTGCTTAGTCGCTAAGTCGTGTCTGACTCTGCATGGACTGTGGTCCACCAGGCTCCTCTGTCCATGGGAAGAATGCTGGAGAGGGTTGCCATTTCCTCCTCCAAGGGATCTTTCTGACTCAGCGACTGAACCTGCGTCTCCTACATTGGCAGGAGGGTTCTTTACCACTGAACCACTGGGGAAAGCCTACAATGGGGATAAAACTCCAAGCCTATCTGTCCACTTAGATTAAAAAAAAAAAAAAAAAAAGATTTTATGACTTCAATCACTAAGAATGGTTTACAAAGGACAATAAAAGTGCTCTTCCTTTATTACCTTGTTTGCACTTATTCTCATGATACCATTACTATCAGCTAATAGGGTGTGACACATACAGAAAACCCAGGACAAAATGACACACAGTGACATTAGAGAAAATGTCAGAGTAAGGGGCTCTGAGAACACTCTTCCATAAACGAGAACACTAACAAATCCTGAGGCGTATTTATTTAAGAAAAGCAGCTGTAAAAATAAGGTTTGTGGCATTTTAACTTAACCAGTTCCCACCCCTTTTCCCTTTCTAGCTTGACTGTAGCCTTGAAAACCAACACACCATCACAGTGAAAACTCGGCTGGTAGCCAGCGGAGGCAGCACATCGGAGTTCTGAAGGAGCTGTGACCCCATGTTCAGAAAACTGCCACCTGTTTGTAACGAAGACCCCACTCACTTGCTGCTCAGTTGCTGTCTTTATTTGACTTGACTCAGAAATCACCATATGTGAAAACCTTTTTCCAGGGACCAATTGTTGAAAAGTATCAGGAGCAACTGTTGTTCACCACTGTGATCTGCTGAGGTAGTAAGTGACAGTTAAAGCAACAATAAGCTGACCAAAAAGCTTAAAAAGGAAGATCTGGTGAATCCCACAATCTTAGGAATCTAGAAGACTACACATGAGCACAGAGCTAGGTGTGTGCCCTAAGTCACATATGCGCTCAGGAAAGATCTGAGAAGGCCTTAAGCTCTCACCTCTAGCTGATCAGGAGGATCTGGGCAGGTAGGAGATGAAGGGCAAGTAGGAGATGAAGATGAAAGGTAAGATAAACGGTAAGGGCAGAGTTCCTAACTGCCCAGGTGAGCACTGAAGACATGGCCCACCACACACAGAGCCCCCACCAGAGAGTGGAGGGCTTACTGGTTCTGTTAGGGGAAGCACACTGACTGAAGCACAGGTGCCCACCCTGGCCACGTACCATCGTACCCACTTGCATGAGTTGTTTTAGGACAGGAGATCCTGATAAGGAATATGGAACTAATAAGCCACCAACCAGAAGAGTTCGGGAAAAGTTGAAAGGAGACACCATGTGTCCGTCCACTTCCCAGATTCCCTCTTGCTAGCATCCATCTTGGCTGGGCGATGCGCGGGCCACCAGGAAAGACTCTGAATTAGAATGACCGAAGACCACCCGGAAACTAATCCCATCACCATAAAACCCGAGACTGTGAGTGTGGCAGAGCAGTTCTCCTGGGTTCCCTTACCTTACTGCTCTCCACCTGGGTGCCCTTTCCCAGTAAAATCTCTTGCTTTGTCAGCACGTGTGACTCCTCGGACAATTCATTTCCGAGTGTTAGACAAGAGCCCAGTTTCGGGCCGTGGAAGGGGTCTGCCTTCCTGCAACGGTTCCAGGCATTTGAGGAGATCTCTGTCCAGTCATTAGATGGCCACTAAGTTAACTGAGCATAAAGGGCCACACAGGACAAAGAGATTACAAACCTAACGAGATTAGTTTAGAGAAGTCACTGAATAACAAACAACAGGAGTGGCAAGGAATGACCACAAACCTTAGAGAAGGAAGAGAATCTGATCCCAGAACTTCTGCATTATATTGTTGAAAATGTCCAGCTCTCAACAGAAAATTACCAGTTATGGAGAGAAACAGGAAAGTATGTCCCCCACACAAAACAAAAATAAAATCAGTCTATAGAAACTGTCCCTGAGGAACCTACTAGACAGACTTGAAAGCAGCTATTTTAAGTATGTTCAAAGAACTAAAAAAACCATGTATAAGTAACTAAAGCAAAGTATGAGAATGCTACCTCACCAAAATACAGAATACCAATAAAGGGAAACCAAAAAAAACACAAAACACCCAAGAGACATTCTGGAATTGAAAAACACAACTGAAAAATGCATGACTCTCAACAGCAGATTTGGGTTAGCTGAAGAAAGAATTACTGAACATGAAGAGAGGTCAACTGAAACTAGCCAGTTTCAAAACTCTTTCAAAAAACTGCAGAGGAAGGAACACTTCTAAACTCATTCTATGAGGCCAGCATCACCCTGATACCAAAACCAGACAAGGACAACATAGAAAAAGAAAATGATAGGCGAATATCACTGATGAACAAAGATGCAAAAATCGTCAACAAAATTCTAACAAACAGAATTCAACAACACATTAAAAAGTTCAAACACCATAATCAGCTGGGTTTATTCTAGGGATGCAAGGATTCTTCCATATACACAAACCAATCAATGTGACATACCATATTAACAAACTGAAAGATAAAAACCATATAATAATCTCAAGGATGCAGAAAAAGCCTTTGACAAAATTCAGCACCCACTTATGATTAAAATTCTTCAAAAAATAGGCATAGAAGGAACCTACCTCAACACAGTTAAATCCACTTATGGTAAGCCCACAGCAAACAGTATTCTCAGTGGTGAAAAACTGAAAGCATTCTCTGTAAGATCAGGAACAAGACAAGGGTGCCCACTCTCACCAATATTATTCAACATAGTTTTGGAAGTCCTAACTATGGCAATCAGAGAAGAAAAAGAAATAAAAGGAATCCAGATTGGAAAAAAAGAAATAAAGCTCTCACTGTTTGCAGATGACATGATACCATACACAGAAAACCCTAGAGATACTATCAGAAAATTACTAGAGCCTATCAGTGAATTTTGCAAAGTTGTGGGATACAAAAGCAATACACAGAAATCACTTGCATTCCTATAGACTAACAATGAAAACTCAGAAAGAGAAATTAAGGAATCAATCCCATTCACCACTGCAACAAAAAGAATAAAATATCTAGGAATAAATGTACCTAAGGAGACAAAATAAATGCATACAGAAAATTATAAGGCACTGATGAAAGAAATCAAAGATGACATAAACAGATGGAGAGATATTCCATGTTCCTGGCTTAGAAGAATCAATATTGTGAAAATGACTATACTACAAAATGCAATCTACAGATTCAATGCAATTCCTATCAAACTACCAATGGCATTTTTCACAGAACTAGAACATAAAATTTCACAATTCATATGGAAACACAAAATTCCCCGAAAAGCCAAAGCAGTCTTGAAAAGGACAAATGGAAGTGGAGGAATCAACTTTCCTGACTTCAGATTATACTACAAAGCTACAATCATTAAGACTCTACAGTACTGGCACAAAAACAGAAATATAGACCAATGGAACAAGATAGAGAGCCCAGAAATAAACCCATGCACCTGTGGGTAGCTTATTTTTGACAAAGGAGCCAAGAATATACAATATAAAAGAGGCAAAGATAGCCTCTTCAGTAAGTGGTGCTGGGAAAACTGGTCAGCTACATGTAAAAGGATGACATTAGAACACTTCCTAATACCATACACAAAGATAAACTCAAAACGGATTAAAGACCTAAATGTAGGACCAGAAATTATAAAACTCATAGAGGAAAACATAGAATACTCGATGACATAAATCAAAGCAAGATCCTCTATGATCCACCTCCTAGAGTAGTGGAAATAAAAACAAAAATAAACAAGTGGGATCTAATTAAACTTAAAAGCTTTTGCACAGCAAAGGAAATTATAAACAAGATGAAAAGATAATCCTCAGAATGGGAGAAAATAATAGTAAATGAAACAACTGACAAAGGATTAATTTCCAAAACATACAAGCAGCTCATACAATTCAATACCAGAAAAACAAACAACCCAATCAAAAAGTGGGAAAAAGACCTTAACAGACATTTTTCCAAAGAAGACATACAGATGGCTAATAAACACATGAAAAGATGCTCAACATTGCTTATTATTCAGATCAGATCAGATCAGTCGCTCAGTCGTGTCCGACTCTTTGCGACCCCATGAACCGCAGCACGCCAGGCCTCCCTGTCCATCACCAGCTCCCGGAGGTCACTCAGACTCACATCCATCGAGTCAGTGATGCCATCCAGCCATCTCATCCTCTGTCGTCCCCTTCTCCTCCTGCCCTCAATCCCTCCCAGCATCAGAGTCTTCTCCAATGAGTCAACTCTTCGCATGAGGTGGCCAAAATACTGGAGTTTCAGCTTTAGCATCATTCCTTCTAAAGAAATTCCAGGATTGATCTCCTTCAGAATGGACTGGTTGGATCTTCTTGCAGTCCAAGGGACTCTCAAGAGTCTTCTCCAACACCACACTTCAAAAGCATCAATTCTTCGGCGCTCAGCCTTCTTCACAGTCCAGCTCTCACATCCATACATGACCACAGGAAAGACCATAGCCTTGACTAGGCGAACCTTTGTTGGCAAAGTGATGTCTCTGCTTTTGAATATGCTATCTAGGTTGGTCATAACTTTCCTTCCAAGGAGCAAGCGTCTTAATTTCATGGCTGCAGTCACCATCTGCAGTGATTTTGGAGCCCAGAAAAACAAAGTCTGACACTGTTTCCACTGTTTCCCCATCTATTTCCCATGCAGTGATGGGACCAGATGCCATGATCATAGTTTTCTGAAGGTTGAGCTTTAAGCCAACCTTTTCACTCTCCACTTTCACTTTCATCAAGAGGCTTTTTAGCCCCTCTTCACTTTCTGCCATAAGAGTGGTGTCATCTGCATATCTGAGGTTATTGATATTTCTCCCAGCAATCTTGATTCCAACTTGTGTTTCTTCCAGTCCAGCATTTCTCATGATGTACTCTGCATATAAGTTAAATAAACATGGTGACAATATGCAGCCTTGACGTACTCCTTTTCCTATTTGGAACCAGTCTGTTGTTCCATGACCAGTTCTAACTGTTGCTTCCTGACCTGCATACAGATTTCTCAAGAGGCAGATCAGGTGGTCTGGTATTCCCATCTCTTTCTGAATTTTCCATAGTTTATTGTGATCCACACAGTCAAAGGCTTTGGCATAGTCAATAAAGCAGAAATAGATGTTTTTCTGGAACTCTCTTGCTTTTTCCATGATCCAGCGGATGTTGGCAATTTGATCTCTGGTTCCTCTGCCTTTTCTAAAACCAGCTTGAACATCAGGAAGTTCACGGTTCACATATTGCTGAAGCCTGGCTTGGAGAATTTTGAGCATTACTTTACTAGCGTGTGAGATGAGTGCAATTGTTCGGTAGTTTGAGCACTCCTTGGCATTGCCTTTCTTTGGGATTGGGATGAAAACTGACCTTTTCCAATCTTGTGGCCACTGCTGAGTTTTCCAAATTTGCTGGCATATTGAGTGTAGCACTTTCACAGCATCATCTTTCAGGACTTGGAATAGCTCCACTGGAATTCCATCACCTCCACTAGCTTTGTTCGTAGTGATGCTTTCTAAGGCCCATTTGACTTCACATTCCAAGATGTCTGGCTCTAGGTCAGTGATCACATCATCATGATTATCTAGGTCTTGAAGCTCTTTTTTGTACAGTTCTTCTGTGTATTCTTGCCACCTCTTCTTAATATCTTCTGTTTCTGTTAGGTCCACACCATCTCTGTCCTTTATCGTGCCCATCTTTGCATGAAATGTTCCTTTGGTATCTCTGATTTTCTTGAAGAGATCCCTGGTCTGTCCCATTCTGTTGTTTTCCTCTATTTCTTTGCATTGATCACTGAAGAAGGCTTTCTTATCTCTTCTTGCTATTCTTTGGAACTCTGCATTTAGATGTTTATATCTTTCCTTTTCTCCTTTGCTTTTTGCTTCTCTTCTTTTCACAGCTATTTGTAAGGCCTCCCCAGACAGCCATTTTGCTTTTTTGCATTTCTTTTCCATGGGGATGGTCTTGATCCCTGTCTCCTGTACAATGTCACGAACCTCATTCCATAGTTCATCAGGCACTCTATCTATCAGATCTAGGCCCTTAAATCTATTTCTCACTTCCACTGTATAATCATAAGGGATTTGATTTAGGTCATACCTGAATGGTCTAGTAGTTTTCTCTACTTTCTTCAATTTCAGTCTGAATTTGGCAATAAGGAGTTCATGGTCTGAGCCACAGTCAGCTCCTGGTCTTGTTTTTGCTGATTGGATAGAGCTTCTCCATCTTTGGCTGCAAAGAATATAATCGATCTGATTTCGGTGTTGACCATCTGGTGATGTCCATGTATAGAGTCTTCTCTTGTGTTGTTGGAAGAGGGTATTTGCTATGACCAGTGCATTTTCTTGGCAAAACCCTATTAGTCTTTGCCCTGCTTTATTCCGTATTCCAAGGCCAAATTTTCCTGTTACTCTAGGTGTTTCTTGACTTCCTACTTTTGCATTCTAGTCCCCTATAATGAAAAGGACATCTTTTTTGGGTGTTAGTTCTAAAAGGTCTTGTAGGTCTTCATAGAACCTTTCAACTTCAGCTTCTTCGGCGTTACTGGTTGGGGCATAGATTTGGATTACTGTGACATTGAATGGTTTGCCTTGGAAACGAACAGAAATCATTCTGTCATTTTTGAGATTGCATCCAAGTACTGCATTTCGGACTCTTTTGTTGACCATGATGGCCACTCCATTTCTTCTGAGGGATTCCTGCCCACAGTAGTAGATATAATGGTCATCCGAGTTAAATTCACCCATTCCAGTCCATTTTAGTTCGCTAATTCCTAGAATGTCAACATTCACTCTTGCCATCTCTTGTTTGACCACTTCCAATTTGCCTTAATTCATGGACCTGACATTCCAGGTTCCTATGCAATACTGCTCTTTACAGCATCGGACTTTGCTTCTATCACCAGACACATCCACAGCTGGGTATTCTTTTTGTTTTGGCTCCATCCTTTCATTCTTTCTGGAGTTATTTCTCCACTGATCTCCAGTAGCATATTGGGCCCCTACTGACCTGGGGAGTTTCTCTTTCAGTATCCTATCATTTTGTCTTTTCATACTGTTCATGGGGTTCTCAAGGCAAGAATACTGAAGTGGTTTGCCATTCAACTACAATGAGATATTACCTCACATTGGTCAGAATGGCCATCATCAAAGATTCTACAAACAATATATGCTGAAGAGGGTATGGAGAAAAGGGAACCCTCTCCCACTGTCGGTGGGAATGTAAATTGATACAGTCACAGTGGAAGATGGTATGGAGATTCCTTAAAAAACTAGAAATAAAACCACCACATGACCCATCAATCCCACTCCCAGGCATATACCCTGAGAAAATCAAAACTGAAAAAGACACAGGAACCCCAATGTTCATTGCAGCACTATTTACAACAGCTAGAACATGGAAGCAACTTAGATGTCCATTGACTGATGAATGGGTAAAGAAGCTGTGGTACGTATATACAATGGAATATTACTCGGCCATAAAAAGGGGTACGTATATACAATGGAATATT
Source organism: Tragelaphus eurycerus (assembly GCA_935064755.1). Classification (NCBI taxonomy): domain Eukaryota; kingdom Metazoa; phylum Chordata; class Mammalia; order Artiodactyla; family Bovidae; genus Tragelaphus; species Tragelaphus eurycerus. The sequence goes on along the minus strand of CAKXYN010000001.1, from coordinate 73,665,444 downwards.
ACTCGGCCATAAAAAGGAACGCCTCTGCGTCAGTTCTGAGATGATGAACCTAGAACCTATTATACAGAGTGAAGTCAGTCAGAAAGAGAAAGATAAATATCGTATACTAACGCACATATGGTAAGTCAGTGGGTAAAGAATCTGCCTGCAGTGCAGGAGATCTGGGTTCCATCCCTGGATTGTGAAGATCCCCTGGAGGAGGGTATGACAACTCACTGCAGTATCTTGCCTAGAGAATCCTCAAGGACAGAGGAGCCTGGTGGGCTATAGTCCATGGGGTCGCAAAGAGTCAGACACAACTGAGCAACTAAGCACACACAGCAAGTCATACATACAGAATCTGGGAAAGATGGTACTGACGAATTTATTTGCAGGGAAGCAAGAGAGAAACTGACATGGAGAACAGACTTATGGACATTGGGAGGCGGGGTTGGTGTGCAAGGACAGGGTGAGATGTACGGAGAGAGTAACATGGAAACTTACATTAGCATATGTAAAATACATAGCCAATGGGAATTTGCTGTATGGCTCAGGAAACTCAAACAGGCTCTGTATCAACCTAGAGGAGCGGGATGGGGAGGGAGATTTAAGAAGGAGGGTACTATGTATACCTATGGCTGACTCATGCAGATGTTTGACAGAAAACAACAAAATTCTGTAAAGCAATTATCCTTCAATTAAAAAATAAATTAAAAACACTAAAAGTGATGGAGAAATTAACACATTCCAAGGTAAAGAGAAAACAGAGAATTAATCACTAGAAAACCTGCCCTGTCAGAAAAACTAAAGGGAATTCTTCTGCCTGAAATTAAAGGATACTGGACAGTAACTCAAATCCACATGAAGAAAACATTTCAGGGAAAAGTAACGGTATAGATAAATACAGAAGACTAAATATATTTATGTTGCAATTTTTTTCCTATGTGATTTAAAATACAAATGCATAATGCAATAATTATAAGTCTATGTTGTTGTACATGAAATTAAAAGACGCTTACTCCTTGGAAGGAAAGTTATGACCAACCTAGATAGCATATTCAAAAGCAGAGACATTACTTTACCAACAAAGGTTCGCCTAGTCAAGGCTATGGTCTTTCCTGTGGTCATGTATGGATGTGAGAGCTGGACTGTGAAGAAGGCTGAGCGCCGAAGAATTGATGCTTTTGAACTGTGGTGTTGGAGAAGACTCTTGAGAGTCCCTTGGACTGCAAGAAGATCCAACCAGTCCATTCTGAAGGAGATCAATCCTGGAATTTCTTTAGAAGGAATGATGCTAAAGCTGAAACTCCAGTATTTTGGCCACCTCATGCGAAGAGTTGACTCATTGGAGAAGACTCTGATGCTGGGAGGGATTGAGGGCAGGAGGAGAAGGGGACGACAGAGGATGAGATGGCTGGATGGCATCACTGACTCGATGGATGCGAGTCTGAGTGACCTCCGGGAGCTGGTGATGGACAGGGAGGCCTGGCGTGCTGTGGTTCATGGGGTCGCAAAGAGTCGGACACGACTGAGCGACTGATCTGATCTGATCTGATGTTGTTGTAAAATATATAAAGATGTAATTTGTGTGACAGCAAGCACAAAGGAAGGAAAGAGAAACAGATACTACAGGAGCAAAGTTTTTGTATACTAGTGAAATTAAGTTGATGTTAAAATTATATTGCTATAAATTAAGATTTTAATTGTGATTTTCAGGACAGCCACTGAGAAAATAACTGAAAAAATTTATTATAAAAGAAAACACAGGGCATGAAATGCAAGAAAAGTAATGTAGCATGTCAGAAAATATCTAGTTAACACAAAAGGAGGAGGTAATAGAGAAATATAGAAAGAAAAAAAGACGTACGACGCATAGAAAACAAACAGCAATACTGCAAATGTAAATCCTATCTTACCAGTAATTACATTAAATGTAAATGAATTAAACACTTCAGCTAAAAGGCAGACATAGCAAAATGCATAAAAAGGCATATCCAACTAAATGTTGTCTACTTGAGATGCATTTTAGATTCAAAGGCACAAATAAGCTGAAAGTAAAAGAAGAGAAAAAGGTATTCCATGCACTTTCAATTATGCAAGACAAATATTAATAAGTTCTAGAGACCTGATGGGAGAAGGCAATGGCACCCCACTCCAGTACTCTTGCCTGGAAAACCCCATGGACGGAGGAGCCTGGTGGGCTGAAGTCCATGGGGTCGCTAGGAGTTGGACACGACTGAGCGACCTCACTTTCACTTTTCACTTTCATGCACTGGAGAAGGAAATGGCAACCCACCCCAGTGTTCTTGCCTGGAGAATCCCAGGGACGGGGGAGCCTGGTGGGCTGCTGTCTCTGGGGTCGCACAGAGTCAGACACGACTGAAGTGACTGCAGCAGCAGCAGAGACCTAATGACATGGTAATGAGAGTAAACAACACTATACTGTTTACTTGAGGTCTGCTAATAGGATAGATTTGAAATTAAACTTCTCATAGATACACACACACACACACATACATGCACTTGTTGGAGGTCATGGATATGTTAATTAGCTTGACTGTGGTGATAATTTCACAATACATACCTATTTCAAGACATTAATTTGTATACCTTAAATACATACAATTTTATATGTCAATGGTATCTCAATAAAGTTGTTGTGTTTTGCTTTGGGGGCCATGCAGTGTGGCTTGTGGGATCCTAGTTCTCCCAATCAGGGACTGAACACTGGCCCCAGCAGTGAAAGCACCGTCTTAACGACTGGACCATCAGGGAATTTCCTAAAGTTACTTTTTTTAAAAAAATAAATGCAAATGGTAGCCAAAAGAGAGTTGGAGAGGCTATACTAATATCAGACCAAATAGACTTTAAAATTATTAATAGAGACGAAGAAGAACATTATCTAATGATAAAAGGGTCAGTCTATCAAAAATGTATAATAATTATAATCATACATGCACCTATCAAACAGCCCCAAAATAAAAATTGACAGAATTGAAGGGAAAAATATAAGTAAACAACAGTTAGAGAAGTCACTACTATACTTTCAGTAATGAATATAACTAGAGAGAAGATCAGCAAGGAAACAAAAGACTTGAACAAAACTATATGCCGCCTAGATCTAGCAGACGTCTACAGGATACTATACCCAGTGATGGCAGAACACATATTCTCCTCAAATGCGCACGAAGCATTCTCCAGGATATACAATGTGTTAGACCATAAAAAATGAAGTCATGCACTATATGTTCTCCAGCTACAATGGAATGAAATTTGTTATCAATAACATAGAATTTGGGAAACTCAGAAAAATGTGGATATTAAAAAAACACACTCCCCAAAAGCAGTGAATCAAAGTGAAAAACCACATGGGAAATTAGAAAATACTTTGAGATGAATAAAAAAATTAACACATCATACCAAAATGTATGAGATGTAATGAATGCACTGCTTAGAGAGAAATGTATAATGGTAAGTGTCTGTTATAAAGAACAGTTTCAAATCATCAATTTTACCTTTCACCCAAAGAACAAAACAAAGCAAAAATCTAGCTAAATACGAAGCAAGCACAAGGAAGGAAATATAAAAAATTGAGCATAAGTAAAATGTTGGTTTCTTGAAACATCAACAAAATTGACAAATCTTTATCTAGACTGATCAAAAATCTGAAGACTCAAATTACTAATATTAAAGGTGACAGAGGGGACAATACTATCAATATCAGAGAAATAAAAATGATTACAACACCATGAACAACTGTACGCCTAGATGCAATGGACAAATTTATAGAAAGATACAAAGAACCAAAACTGACTTGGTGAATTTTACTACACATTTAAAGAATTAACCAAACTTTCACAAACTCCCCAAAAACAGAAAAGCAGCAAACATGTCTTAACTCACTCTGCGAGGCCAGTAGTATCCTGGTGAATGAGAAAACACATCACAAAGAAAAGTCTCATGAATATAAATGCAAAAATCTTGAGTGAAGTACTAGCTAAATGAATCAAGCAACATAAAAAGAATTACACACCTTGAGAAAGTGGGATTTACTCCTGGAAAGCAAGGCTGGCTCAACATATAAAAATGAACTAACGTACTATACCATATTATGATAATAAGGAGCAAAAACCACATGATCTCTCGAGAGACACACAAAACACAGTTAACAAATTCCAAAACCCTTTCATGACAATGAACACACAAATGAGGAACAGAAGAGAATTTCCTCAACCTGCGTAAGAGCATCAGTAGTCATCAATATCACACTTAATGGTGAAAGACTCAAAGCTTACTTACTAATATCAGGAACAAGACAAGGATGCCCACTTTCATCAACTCCATTCAACACTGTATTGGAGGTCTGACTCAGGGTAATAAGCACGAAAAAGAAATAAAAGACATCTATCTTGACTGAATTAGGGGAATTTTCTGGCAGTCCGATGGTTAGGCCTCACCTATTTTACTGCTGTGGCCAGGGTTCACTCCCTATATGCATGCTGTGTACAACGTGGCAAAAACAAACAAACAAACAAAACCCACTGAATCTAGATTTGGAAGGGAGACATAAAACTATCTCTATTTACAGATGACATGATCTTATACATAGAAAGGTCAAAGGAAACCAAAATAAATTAAAAAACCACCTTAGAACAAAATATGTACAGCATGGCTTCAGGATACAAGAGCCACATTAAAAAAAAAAAATTCAAATCTATTTCTATATACCAGCAATGAACAATTCTAAGAAGAAATTAAGAAAATAACTCTACTTTCAACAGTATCAGAAAATAAGAGATGGGAGGTGGGAGGAATGTTCAAGAGGGAGGGGGCATATATATACTTATTGCTGATGCACATATGGTAGAAGCCAACACAATACTGTAAAGCAATTAACCTTCAATTAAAAATCAAAAACTTAAAGAAACATTAAAATATGTAGGAATAACCGTAACAAAATAAGTATAATGCATGTACACGAAAAAGTTAAAAAAAAATCCATTGAAAAAAATTAAAAAACAAAATAAATACAAAGACATCCCAAGTTCACAAATCACAAAACTTAGTACTGGTAAGATGGCAGTACTCCCCAAATTGATCTAATATTCAGTGTAATCTCAGATGGCTTTTAATAGGGGTGCTATATATTGACAAACTGACCCTAAAATTCATATAGAAATGTAAGGCACCTAGAATAGCCAAAATAATCCTGAAAAGGGACAAAGTTGGCGATCTCACACTACGTGATTTCAAAACTTACTAGAAAGATACAGTAGTTGATACTATGGCTTACTGGATGGACATAAGGATTGACATACAGATCAACAGAATAGAAGTGAAAGTCCAAACATAAACGCTTCCCACTTTTTTTTTTTTTTTACAAAAGTGACAAGACATTTAATGGAGGAAAGAATCATCTTTTCATCAAGTAGAGCTGGAACAATTGAGCATCTACTTGCAAAAGCTTGAAGCTAGAACCACAGCATAGACCATATACGAAAATTAACTGACAATAAGTTATCGGCCTAAACGTAAGAACTAAAGCAAATACACTCAGAATAAATCATAGTAAATCTTGATGATCTTGGGTGGGACACAGGTTTCTCAGTTATGACAAAAAAAACCATAGGCAACCAAAGGAAAAAAAAAAATAAGGACGATCAAAATTAAAAACTATTGTGCTTCAAAGCATAGGTTAACAGAGTGAAAATACAAGCTACATGAGAAATTATTTATAAATTATAAATCTGATGAGTTTGGTGTTCAGAATATATAAAAACTCTCATTAACATATTAATAAAAAGACAACTCAATTTAAAAATAGGCAAAGGAATTTAATAGACATTCCTCAAAAAAAAAAAAAAAAGCTATAAAAATAGCCAACAAGCACATGAAAAGATGCTCAACATCACTGGTCTTTAGGGAAATGTAAATCAAAACTGCACTCAATATGCCAGCAAATTTGGAAAACTCAGCAGTGGCTACAGGACTGGAAAAGGTCAGTGTTCATTCCAATCCCAAAGAAAGGCAATGCCAAAGAATGCTCAAACTACTGCACAATTGCACTCATCTCACACGCTAGTAAAGTAATGCTCAAAATTCTCCAAGCCAGGCTTCAGCAATATGTGAACCGTGAACTTCCAGATGTTCAAGCTGGTTTTAGAAAAGGCAGAGGAACCGGAGACCAAATTGCCAACATCCGCTGGATCACCGAAAAAACAAGAGAGTTCCAGAAAAACATCTATTTCTGTTTTATTTACTATGCCAAAGCCTTTGACTGTGTAGATCACAATAAACTGTGGAAAATTCTGAAAGAGATGGGAATACCAGACCACCTGATCTGCCTCTTGAGAAATCTGTATGCGGGTCAGGAAGCAACAGTTAGAACTGGACATGGAACAACAGACTGGTTCCAAATAGGAAAAGGAGTACATCAAGGCTATATATTGTCACTCTGCTCACTTAACTTATATGCAGAGTACATCATGAGAAACACTAGGCTAGAAGAAGCACAAGCTGGAATCAAGATTGCCGGGAGAAATATCAATAACTTCAGATATGCAGATGACACCACCCTTATGGCAGAAAGTGAAGAGGAACTAAAAAGCCTCTTGATGAAGGTGAAAGAGGAGAGGGAAAAAGTTGGCTTAAAATTCAACATTCAGAAAACAAAGATCATGGCATCTGGTCCCATCACTTCATGGCAAGTAGATGGGGAAACAGTGGAAACAGTGTCAGACTTTATTTTTGGGGGCTCCAAAATCACTGCAGATGGTGACTGCAGCCATGAAATCAAAAGACGCTCACTCCTTGGAGAAAAGTTATGATCAACCTAGATCAGATCAGATCAGTCGCTCAGTCGTGTCCAACTCTTTGCGACCCCATGAACTGCAGCACACCAGGCCTCCCTGTCCATCACCAACTCCCGGAGGTCACTCAGACTCACATCCATCGAGTCAGTGATGCCATCCAGCCATCTCATCCTCTGTTGTCCCCTTCTCCTCCTGCCCCCAATCCCTCCCCGCATCAGAGTCTTCTCCAATGAGTCAACTCTTCACATGAGGTGGCCAAAGTACTGGAGTTTCAGCTTTAGCATCATTCCTTCTAAAGAAATCCCAGGGCTGATCTCCTTCAGAATGGACTGTTAGGATCTCCTTGCAGTCCAAGGGACTCTCAAGAGTCTTCTCCAACACCACAGTTCAAAAGCATCAATTCTTCGGTGCTCAGCCTTCTTCACAGTCCAGCTCTCACATCCATACATGACCACAGGAAAGACCATAGCCTTGACTAGGCGAACCTTTGTTGGCAAAGTGATGTCTCTGCTTTTGAATATGCTATCTAGGTTGGTCATAACTTTCCTTCCAAGGAGTATGCATCTTTTAATTTCATGGCTACAGTCACCATCTGCAGTGATTTTGGAGCCCAGAAAAATAAAGTCTGACACTGTTTCCACTGTTTCTCCATCTATTTCCCATGTAGTGATGGGACCAGATGCCATTATCTTCATTTTCTGAATGTTGAGCTTTAAGCCAACCTTTTCACTCTCCACTTTCACTTTCATCAACCTAGATAGCATATTCAAAAGCAGAGACATTACTTTGCCAACTAAGGTCCATCTAGTCAAGGCTATGGTTTTTCCTGTGGTCATGTATGGATGTGAGAGCTGGACTGTGAAGAAAGCTGAGCGCCAAAGAATTGATGCTTTTGAACTGTGGTGTTGGAGAAGACTCTTGAGAGTCCCTTGGACTGCAAGAAGATCCAATCAGTCCATTCTGAAGGAGATCAGCCCTGGGATTTCTTTGGAAGGAATGATGCAAAAGCTGAAACTCCAGTGCTTTGGCCACCTCATGCGAAGAGTTGACTCATTGGAAAGGACTCTGATGCTGGGAGGGATTGGGGGCAGGAAGAGAAGGGGACGACAGAGGATGAGATGGCTGGATGGCATCACTGACTCGATGGACTTGAGTCTGAGTGAACTCCAGGAGTTGGTGATGGACAGGGAGGCCTGGCGTGCTGCGACAGAGTCGGACACGACTGAGCGACTGAACTGAACTGAAATCAAAACCACTAGGAGATATCGCTTCATGCTCAGTAGGCCAATTATAATAAAAAGGAGACAATGACGAGTGTTGACAAGGAAGAATGGAGAATCAGAGCCCTCCGACACTGCTGATGGGAACTTAAAACAGTGCAGCTGCTGTGGGAAACAGTTTTGGCAGCTTCATAAAACGTTAAACATAGAGTGTCCAAATGACCCGATAATTATACTCGTAGGTACACAACCAGGAGAACCAAGAACATTTGTTCACACTAAAACTTGTACACAAATGTTTACAGCAGCATTATTCACAATAGCCAAAAAATCTGTAATAGCCAAATATTCATCAATTGCTAAATGGATAAAAATATGGTATATTTGTACAATGGAATAGTATTCACCCATGAAAACGGATGGACTGCTCACACAAGCTATAACATGGAGGAACCTTGAAAATATTATGCTAAGTGAAAGAAGCCATTCACAAAAGACCACATGTATAATCCTCTTCATGTGAAGTGTCCAAAATAGGAAAATCCACAGAGATAGAAAGTGCTTGCCATGGTCTGGGGAAAGGTTGTGGCTGGGGACAGACCTTTGTTTTGGAGGTGAAACTGTTCTGGAATTAAGATAGTGTAAATATACACTAACTTGTAAACATACTAAAAAAGCCAATGAATTTTTACATTTTAAAATGGTGAAGTTTAGGGCATATGAATTTTATCTTAATTAAAAAAAAATAAAGACAATGTCAGGGTATCTATAAAGTGGCCTGAGTAATTAAAAACACTACCTGAATGGCTGGTGGAAGGGAGGGAAAAAGGGATGAACTTAATCCTGCCCCCATTAATCCTTGGACTGCTAGGCCATGCTTACTCAACACGCGTCATTTCCAATTAGAGTTTTTCGGAGCTAAATAAGCACCAAGTCTAATTTATCATTTTAAAAGATTAGCAATGCTTCTGAAGATTCTTGCAAAAATAAAGAAACACATATGGTGAACAGAAAGGGAGAGAAACAGAAGGAGTAAGTTCACTTGAGGAGGTTTCATAACCTTCAAGTTTTAGAGTCTAAAAGAGGATCAAAGAACTAGCAGAGAGCTTTTGTAGAAAAGTTAATCTGGTCCCCATTCCCCCAAAAATGGAAGAAAAAAAAAAAAAAAAGAAAATATGCCATGAACAACTTTATCCAAATCTATAAACTCTTTTTAATTCTAACTTAAAAACAAAATGAGATTTTCTCAAATAATTTGACTTTACAAACTTGAGCTGGTTAAAAAAAAAAAAATTGAGCTGGCTAGTGAACAGGATATTATAATGACCCAAATATTTACAAATGGATGCTCTGACCAATTAATCTACTCTTGTAAAGCTCATAAGTTTGAGGAAGGCTGGTTTTTATTGGGGTAAAATGTACATGACATAAATTTATCATCTTAGTGCACAGTTCAGTAGCGTCAAGTACATTCACACTGTTGTGTAATCATCACCACCATCCATCTCTAGAACTCCCTTTATTTTGAAAAACTGAAACACTATATGCCTTAAACTCCCCATTACCCCCTGCCTGGTCCCTGGCAACCAACACTCTACTCTGTGAGTCTGACTACTCCAAGCACCTGATTCAGTGAAGTCATACAGTATTTGTCTTTTTATGACTGGCTTATTTCACTTAGCCTAATGTCCTTTTTTATTCATGTTGTAGCATGCTGGAATTTCCTTCCTTTTTTTAAGGCTTAGTAATATTCTGTTGTATGTATAGACCACGTTTATCCATTCAGCTGTTGATGAACACTTGGACTGCTTCTGAGTTTTAGCTTTTGTGAGTAATGCTGCTATGAACAGGGGTGTTCAGGGGTGCCATCTCTTGTCAAGGAGATAACCTAACATCTGCCCTAATACACAGAACACACAGAACTATTTCTGAACTTGTGATACTCGTTCTTTGGTCTCAGATTTGCTTACACAGTAACATTTTGTTCGTTTGTTTTTATTTCTAATTTTCTTTGTTAGATCATTAGCACTCATTAACTTCTAAAATTAAGTCAGGGAAAAGGAACCAGGCTATCTTACAAACTTAAGTATTAATTAACAATAATATATCAAAAGAAGGCTTCCCTGGTAGCTTAGCTGGTAAAGAATCCACCTGCAATGCAGGAGACCCTGGTTCAATTCCTGGGTCAGGAAGATCTGCTGGAGAAGGGATAGGCTTCCCACTCCAGTATTCTTGGGCTTCCCTTGTGGCTCAGCTGGTAAAGAATCTGCTGCAATGCAGAAGACCTGGGTTGGATCCCTGGGTTGGGAAGATCCCCTGAAGAAGGGACTGGCTACTCCAGTATTTTGGCCTGGTTGCAAAGAGTCAGACATGACTGAGTAACTGTCACTTCACTTAGCAAAGGAAGATTTTTTTCCCCAATTAAAAGCAAGTAACTTACAAGTGGAAAAAAAATTTAAAAATATATGTTAAAAGTTTACATTAGGTACAAGTTGTATTTCTTATATGACTTTTTATCCTTCAATATCTAAACAGAGGAATCGGACAAGAACTATCCTTTTTCAACATTTTCTTCTGAACACAAACAAGCTGAAATGCCTACCATTTCAGAAACTGACAAAAATCCTCTCAACTACCTCTCTCTTACTACCTTCCCCTAATGTCTTTAACAGTAAAAAATATCCCTGAAAAATGCATCTATTTTAGCATATGAGGAGCAGAGGGAAAAGGCACAAAGCGGGGTGTAACTGCATCTTTTGTCATACAAATCTCACTTTAAACCGGAACTTTTAGGGATGTCATTTTTCTTTCTCAGTTATCTTTTTAAACCAAATGTGTGTGTGTTTTACCTGATTCTAACATCCTGGATATATTCTTTAAAGGATCATTTGGAGGATTCCAAGACTTAAAATACATGAAAAACTTAATATAACAAAGTATAACTTTCTAAAGACATTCTTCAAAATAAATCACAAAGCACAAAAACTACAGAGCAGAGATTCTCAATCTGGAGCCTGCGTCAGAATCCCCTGGAAGGCTTATTAAAACACAGAGCTGGGGTCCACCCCCAGAGTCTGTGATTAATCAGGTCTAGGGTGGGGTTGAACCAGTCAATCCTAAAGGAAATCAACCCTGAATATTCATTGGAAGGACTGATGCTGATGTTAAAGCTCCAATACTTTGGCCATCTGATGGGAAGAGCCAACTCATTGGAAAAGACCCTGATGCTGAGAAAGACTGAAGGCAGGAGGAGAAGGGGGTGACAGGATGAGATGTTGGATGGCATCACCCACTCGGTGGACATGAGTTTGAGCAAGTTCGGGGAGTTGGTGATGGACAGAGAGGCCTGGCATGCTGCAATCCACGGGGTCGCGGAGTAGGACACGACTTAGAAACTGCAGGACAACTACAAGGGTGGCATCTAAGAATCTGCATTTTCTAGTGAGTCCTCAGATCACAGGGATGCTGTGGGGTCCTTTGAAAAAACCTGCTATATCCAAATGGGAGCATATTCTCTGGAGACTCAAGAACCATGCACATTCCCTTTAAACTAACTTTTAAAAGTCACCGTTAGCTGTTCCTCCAAAAAGAAATTACTCTATGGGATAGTACTGTTTAGTTAGCAGTTTTGGTCAATCCCTTTAATAAATTCTTTATGGTACAAAGTTTTTAGTACCCTTCCACAGAGAGCCAGGTCTCATAAAAGAACTTACTATCCCAAGTGACTTTTGTGTGAATTCTGGTTCAGCGAATTTCTTTTAATTTGGAGGCTGATAATCATGCTAGCATATATTTGGCAAGCAAGCTCCACTGAGAAAAATCAGGTACTTGATTATATTATTTTACACATTTTTCTCTATCTCCATCTGCATGATCCTTGAGCTTACTGCCATAAACCAACAGGCATTGGATTGAAATAGCCCACACACAGATTTGGTTTGATACATGGAATACTTGGGGCAAGGGGAAGTTATGCTTGATCTAACACTTAAAAATCAGGTGCTTTCACATTAAAATTCAGATTTCCTCCATTCTTAAAATTAAAAAAAAAAAAACACACAAAAACAAGATCTGGTAATGTTATTTCCAATTTTGCAAATAAATACTCATCTAGAGTTGGGCCACAGCTGCCCTTCGCAGAGAATTCGAGCTCTAGCTGGCCACAGTCTCCATTCATTTCCTGTCATCTTCTCCACTGTATTTATCAGCCTAGCCTCTGTTGTTCAGTCACTCAGTTGTATCCGACTCTTTGTGACCCCATGGACTGTAGCAAGCCAGGCTCCTCTGTCCGGGGAATCTCACAGGCAAGTGTATTTGAGTGCTGGGCATAAAAGGAATCACATAGTAAGTCTCAACTTGAAAAAGTACATATAAACTGGCTCAAATTCGGTGTGGTGTAGGTAGCTTCTTTGGACTTGGGTCTCTTATGGCCTAAGGTTGTTGAGCAGTGGGATCTACGGGTAGGCCACCTCTATTCTCTGGAAATTCTTAGGAACCTGTAGGCTAGGATGAGCAGTCTCTGAAAAGCAATGTGTCAGGCTGATACCCTTCTTAAGTGGCAAAAAGAACAGTGTAGATGATGGGTGTGTCTGCAAACACCTGCATGCAGAAGGCCTATTTATTTATCATAAAAAAATTTTTTATTGGAATTTAGTTGCTCAGATGCCTATTTATCATCTTAACCCTTTTTCATGTGAAATAACACAGAAAAGTGAAATGAAATACACAGCTTACTATACTGTAGAGTAAACCTCTATATGAGCTTTCCTGGTGGCTCAGATAGCAAAGAATCTGCCTGCAATGCAGGAGACCCAGGTTCGATTCCTGGGTTGGGAGGATCCCCTGGAGAAGGAAATGGCAACCCGCTCTGTTACTCTTGTCTGGAGAATCCCTGTGGACAGAGGAGCCTGGCGGCTACAATCCATGGGGTTGCAAAGAGTTGGACATGACTTGAGCAACTAACATACACACACTAAACTTCTGTATAACCACTACTCGGTCAAGAACATCAGAATTCCCTACAAAGCCAGCTCCTAATCACAACACTCGACTTGCCTTTCTGAGGTAAATACTGACTCGTAAGGGCTTCCCTGGTGGGTCAGTGGTAAAGAATCTGCCTGTAATGCAGGAGACGTGAGGTCAATCCCTGGGTTGTGCTGCTTTTCTGACTTCCTGAGATAATGTTTTCTAGTAATTTGGGGTCTTTTTTCTTTTAAGGCCATACATTTTTCTACTATGTACTGTTTACCTGCATGCTATAAACTTCATTTTATTTTTTTAAGCTATAAATTTTAAATGAAATTTTTTTTATTATTTGTAATTTCATCTTTATTAGTTATTTAAGGTTATATATTTCAATTTCCAAACATATGATTCCATTTATTACTGATTTCTAGCATAATTACAGTGCATTCAGAGTACATATTAGGTATCATATCAATCTTTGAAATCTGCTGAGGCTTAACAATTCAGTGTGATAAATTCTTGTAAAATAATATATGCCCGTTTAAAAAGAAAATGTACTTCACAGTTTGGTCCACTTTGGTTCACCAAAATGTGTTTAGTAATTATGCTGATCAAATTTTCAACAAACTTTACAGATTTTTTATATATGCTTCTTTCATCAGTTACTGAGAAAGGCCTGTTAAAAATTTCCACTGTGATTATGTATAATATTATCTATTTTTCCTACGGTTCTGTAAAATTTTGCTTTATATACTTTGCAAACATGTTATTTGTTATTGTTGAGTTGCTAAGTCGTGCCTGCCAGGCTTCTCTGTCCATGGGATTTCCCAGGCAAGAATCCTGGAGTAGGTTGCCGTTTCTAATTTTCCAGGGGATCTTCCCAACCCAAGGATCAAATCTGCATCTTCTGCACTGGTAGGCAGATTCTTTACCTCTGAGACATCCAGAAAGCAAGTATGTCTATTAGGTACAGACAAATTTAAAATCTATCTTCCTGGTGAAATGCTGGACTGGAAGAAACACAAGTTGGAATCAAGATTGCCGGGAGAAATATCAATAACCTCAGATATGCAGATGACACCACTCTTATGGCAGAAAGTGAAGAGGGGCTAAAAAGCCTCTTGATGAAAGTGAAAGTGAAGAGTGAAAAGGTTGGCTTAAAGCTCAACATTCAGAAAACGAAGATCATGGCATCTGGTCCCATCACTACATGGGAAATAGATGGAGAAACAGTGGAAACAGTGGAAACAGTGTCAGACTTCATTTTTCTGGGCTCCAAAATCACTACAGATGGTGACTGCAGCCATGAAATTAAAAGACACTTACTCCTTGGAAGGAAAGTTATGACCAACCTAGATAGCATATTCAAAAGCAGAGACATTACTTTGCCAACAAAGGTTCGCCTAGTCAAGGCTATGGTCTTTCCTGTGGTCATGTATGGATGTGAGAGCTGGACTGTGAAGAAGGCTGAGCGCCAAAGAATGGATGCTTTTGAACTGTGGTGTTGGAGAAGACTCTTGAGAGTCCCTTGGACTGCAAGGAGATCCAACCAGTCCATTCTGAAGGAGATCAATCCTGGAATTTCTTTGGAAGGAATGATGCTAAAGCTGACACTCCAGTATTTTGGCCACCTCATGTGAAGAGTTGACTCATTGGAGAAGACTCTGATGCTGGGAGGGGTTGAGGGCAGGAGGAGAAGGGGATGACAGAGGATGAGATGGCTGGATGGCATCACTGACTTGATGGGTGTGAGTCTGGGTGACCTCCGGGAGCTGGTGATGGACAGGGAGGCCTGGTGTGCTGCAGTTCATGGGGTCGCAAAGGGTCGGACACGACTGAGCGACTGATCTGATCTGATCTGATCCTGGTGAATTAAAACTGATCATAAAAAAGTAACAGTAATACACAATAATGCTTTCTGGCTTGAAGTCTATTTTATCTGATATTAACATAGCTACCCCAGCTTTCTTGTGATTAGCATTCATATTGTACACATTTTTACATCTTTTTATTTCTAATCATTCTGTATCCACAGATTTAATATACACTGTATAATTTATAAAATGTAGACTGAAAAACCTTTGTCTTTTAACCATTAACAGTCAATTTATGTTTAATGTAATTACTGATATCTGAATTCGTCTACCATCTCTTTTTGTGTTTTATATATTTCACTTGCTCTATGTTCCTTTTCTCTTCCTTTAAACTCTTTTCTCATTAGTGTTCTCTTTGTTAGTTACAAGTTACAAAAGTTTCTATTTGTTTAATGTTGTTTGTATTATAACATTTATCCTTGATTTATCCAGGTGAAATGTTAATTCATACCTGACTACCCTCCTCCAAAACAATGTACAAACCTCAGAATAGGCTAATTCTACTTACTTCCTCCAAATTTTTATGCTATGTTTGCCCTGTATTTAAAAAAATTCACCATGGTATTATCTTACCCAGCCAATGTTCACTTAGAGTTACCCACATACTTAGCACTGTTTTTTTTTTTTTTAAACTATACTTTTGACCACCCATTTGGATTTCTTTTCTCCTACTTCAAGACCCTGATGCTGGGAAAGACTAAGGGCAGGAGGAGAAAGGGGTGATAGAAGATGAGATAGTTAGATGGCATCACTGACTCAATGGACCTGAGCTTGAACAAACTCCAGGAGGTAGTCAAGAACAGGGAAGCCTGGAGAGCTGCAGTCCATGGGGTCATGGAGAGTCAGATACGAGTTGGCAAATTAACAGTAACAACTTGAAGACTAACCATTAGGAACTCACTTTGGGCAAACAGCTGGTGGTAGACTCAGTTTTGTCTACATAAAATAGCTTTGACCTTCACTTTTCTTTCTTTTCATTCCTGAACACTATCTTCTGCTGGGTTTAAAATTTGGGGCTGGCAGCTCTTTCTTTCTGCACACTGAAAACATCATTTCACTGCCCCTGGTTTATGTTCTACAACAGAAAATTCAACTGTCGTGTAACCATCACTCTTCTAAACTTCATGACATTTCCCCTCCTTACTGATTTAAGATTTATCTTTGTATTCTGCTTCCAGAAGTTTCATTATGATGAGTCTAGGTGTCGATCTAATTTTATTTATACTATTTCAGCTTTACTGGGCATCTTCAATCTTAAGCTTGAGGCTATTTATCTGTTTCAAAAACATTAAGCCATGATCCTTCCACTATCTCACTCTTCTCTTTTCAAGGACTCCAACTACAGGACAGGCCTTCCTCTATCCTCTCCTACCTTCGCTTTTATATATATATTTTTTCTTCTCTCTCTGTGCTTCTCTTTGAATAATTTCTTCTGATCAACTCTTCTGTTCACTATGTGCTTTCCAGATGGGTCC
The DNA here is from genome assembly GCA_935064755.1 of Tragelaphus eurycerus. Taxonomy (NCBI): domain Eukaryota; kingdom Metazoa; phylum Chordata; class Mammalia; order Artiodactyla; family Bovidae; genus Tragelaphus; species Tragelaphus eurycerus. Next base: position 73,649,119 of record CAKXYN010000001.1, on the reverse strand, counting down.
AACTGTCTGTAAACTTGTTCATTTTTTTTTTTACATATTCAGGTATGGAGTTCTTTAATCTGCAAAGCCAAAATTTAGAGTTTTCGGTCCTTGCTGAAAATAAACTTTTATTTCCTTGAATACTGTAAACATAGTATTTTACATTCTGCATCTGATAAGTCCAGTTTCTAGAACTCTGAGTCCATTTCTGTTGTCTGTTGCTTTTGCTGATTCTCACCTATGGTGTCTTCTCTTTTTGGGTGCCTGTTTACCTATAATTGTGGCCAGGTGTTACAACTGAAAATTTATTTGTAGAAATAATTTGAGAACTAGAATTATTATGCCTGTCTCTGAGAACATTTCATGGCTTTTGCCTGGTACCTATGGGCATTAGCTAAATGGAAATCATCTTATTCCAAGTAAGCATTATGGTTTCTGGGCTGCTCAAATAATGTGAAATTGAGCTGCAGTCAATGTGAGAGTTGGTTTGCTACTAGTTCACTCTTATCATTAGATATTTCTCCAGGGAGTCCCAACCCAAAGTAAGGAATATTTCACCAGGTTTCCCAGGTTTCAAAGACTCAGACTACAATTTTTATCTCCCTAACTCTGAAAGGACTCCAAAGGTGAGCTCAGACTCTCAACTTCCTTTTCCTGATTAGCAAATGTCCACAGGGTAAAAGTGGCATCAGGGCTAAGCTCTTTGTTTACATTCTCTCCCAAGTCTTAACTCAAATCCACACAACTTACTAGTTCTTAAATGTTTAACATTAAGTACGTTGTTATCCAGCCTCTTTCAGTTCAGTTCAGTCACTCAGTCATGTCCGATTCTTTGTGACCCCATGGACTGCAGCACGCCAGGCCTCCCTGTCCATCGCCAACCCCCGGACCTTGCTCAGACTTATATACCCTGAGTCAGTGATGCCATCCAACCATCTCATCCTCTGTCGTCCCCTTCTCTTCCTGTCTTCAATCTTTCCCAGCATCAGGGTCTTTTCAAATGAGTCAGTTCTTCGCATCAGGTGGCCAAAGTATTGGAGTTTCAGCTTCAGTATCAGTCCTTCCATTGAATATTCAGGACTGATTTCCTTTAGGATGGACTGGTTGGATCTCCTTGTAGTCCAAGGGACCCGAAAGAGTCTTCTCCAAAACCAAAGTTCAGAAAGCATCAATTCTTCAGTTCTCAGCTTTCTTTATAGTTTAACTCTCACATCCATACATGACTACTGGAAAGTCCATAGCCTTGACTAGACAGACCTTTGTTGGCAAAGTAATTTCTCTGCTTTTTAATATGCTGAATAGGTTGGGCAGAACTTTTCTTCCAAGGAGCAAGCCTCTTAATTCCATGGCTGCAGTCACCATCTACAGTGATTTTGGAGCACAATGTTTCCACTGTTTCCCCATCTATTTCCCATGAAGTGATGGGACCAGATGCCATGATCTTTGTTTCCTGAATGTTGAATTTTAAGCCAACTTTTTCACTCTCCTCTTTCACTTTCATCAAGAGGTTCTTTAGTTCTTCTTCGCTTTCTGCCATAAGGGTGATGTCATCTGCATATCTGAGGTTATTGATATTTCTCCCAGCAATCTTGATTTCAGCTTGTGTTTCTTCCAGCCCAGCATTTCACATGATGTACTCTGCATATAAGTTAAATAAGCAGATTAACGGTATACAGCCTTGACGTACTCCTTTCCCTATTTGGAACCAGTCTGTTGTTCCATGTCCAGTTCTAACTGTTGCTTCCTGACCTACACACAGATTTCTCAGGAGGCAGGTCAGGTGGTCTGGTATTATCTCTTTAAGAATTTTCCAGAGTTTGATGTGTTCCACACTAGGTTCTTTAGGTGACTTCAATAAGAGAGCTGCTTGAATTACATGGCTGACCACTAACTAAAGTAAAAACCTCCTAGCATTCTGTTACGTATTATAACCTTGGTACATGCCTTCAGCATTATGCTAGGCTTTAGTATTATGTTAACCAAGAACTTCCAGATATCCAAGCTGGGTTTAGAAAAGGAAGAGGAACTAGAGATCAAATTGTCAACATTCGCTGGATTATAGAGAAAGCAAGGGAATTTCAGAAAAACATCTATCTCTGTTCCATTGACTAGGCTAAAGCCTTTGACTGTGTAGAACATGACAAACTGTGGAAAGCTCTTAGCTCTATCGGAATACCAGACCATTTTATCTATCTCCTGAGAAACCTGTATGTGGGTCAAGAAGCAACAGTTAGAACCCAGTGTGGAACAACTGACTGGTTTAAGATCAAGAAAGGAGTACGACAGGGCTGGCTGCTGTCACCCTGTTTGTTGAATTTATATGCTGAGCGCATCATGAAAAATGCTGGGGTGGATGAGTTACAAGCTGGAATCAAGATAGGCGGGAGAACATCAACAACCTCAGACATGTGGATGATACTACTCCACTTGCAGAAAGCGAAGAGGAAACTAGAGAGCCTTTTGATGAGGGTGAAGGACAGAAGTGAAAGAGCTGGCTTAAGACTAAATATTAAAAAAACTACGATCATGGCATCCAGCTGTATTACCGCAGGGCAAATAGAAGGAGAAAAGGTGGAAGTAGTGACAGATTTCCTCTTCTTGGGCTCTAAAATCACTGCAGATGGTGACTGCAGCCATGAAATCAGAGGATGATTGCTTCTTGGCATGAAAGAGATGACAAACCTAGACAGTGTGTTGAAAAGCAGAGACATTAATTACTCTGCTGACAAAGGTCTGTATACTCAAGGCCATGGTCTTTCCAGTGGTCACGTATGGTTGTGAGAGCTGTAAAGAAGTCAGAACGCCAAAAATTGATGACTTCGAACTGTAGCGCTTGAGAAAACTGAAAGTCCCTTACCTTAGATCAAACCAGTCAATCTTAAGGGAGATCAACCCTGAATATTGACTGGAAGGCCTGATGCTGAAGCTGTAGTATTTTAGTCATCTGATGTGAACAGATGACTCTTTGGAAAAGTCCCTGATGCTGGGAAAGATTGAGGGCAGAATGAGAAGAGGGCATCAGAGGATGCGATGGCTGCATGGCATCACTGATGCAATGAACATGAACTTAAGCAAACTCCAGGAGATGGTGAAGGACAGGGAGGCCTGGCATGCTGTAGTCCATGGGGTCGCAGAGTCGGACACGATTGGGTGACTGAACAGCAACAGCAACAGCACAGCCTTCGCTTGACAAGACCTACTCCAAGGCGAAAAGTCCTGTGATCTTCTTTGAAGAACAGTGACAGTTCTTATTGGTAGCAACTTACCCCGATAATGCAGAGGAACTATGAAGGATGAGATTTCAAGTTACAGTTTCCTTCCATCAACAGATGTATGAATAAAGGAAGATGTTTATACGTGTTTGTGTGGATGCAATGGAATATTATCCTCCAATTAAGAAAGGAAACAAAAAAGAAAACCCTTCTCATTGCCCCAGGTTTTGTCACAGCCATTGACATGGATATTGCATGTCCATTCCTGCATTTTTACCCTTGTCCCCATTGGTGGGTAAGGCATCTGAGACTCAGAAAGGTGATACTTGCTAAATGGTACATGGTCAGTGACAGGCAGATGTGGCATTCAAACTAGCGCTCTTGTCCTATTGTTGAAGACTCTTCTAGCTCAGTGCATCTGAGTGGTTAGAAGAATGAACTGCCTGGATTAAAATCTGAGTTTTGTTAGCTGTGTAGTGCTGCACAAGTTTCTTTACCTCTCTATGACCAATGACATCATCTATACAATGGGATGATAGCATGTACCTGATAAGATAGTTGTGAAGACTAACATGTAAAACCTAGTGCCTGGCGTATAGCACATGCTTGGTAAATATTAGCTGTTATTAAGATGGTTATTTGTTGGAGTACAAAGGTATGACTTTCAGAAACTCCTGTGGGAAGTTTATTCTCTTCAACTATTCTACCATCTGCAGCTCCTTCCTTTTCTACTCCACCCAAGAAAGGTGCCCAGTGCTCTCTGGGCCTGTCTGTGGACACCCTGGGGCAGTGGAGAAAGTCTTGGCTGGCCTGGCTTCCAGTTACTCTGTTTTTCTTGAGGGCCACTAGCTTTCCTTCTCTGGGCCTTATAGTGTGCTTGGATTATGAATGAGGACAAGAGGCTTGCCTGCTTCAGAATATATTCCCCATGTGGCTTCGGGCAAGTCAGCCCTCTTTCTGAACTTTACTTTTCTGTCAAGCGGGTATTTGGGAGGAATTAGAGCTCACATATTGGAGAAGGAAATGGCAACCCGCTCCAGTGTTCTTGCCTGGAGAATCCCAGGGACGGGGAAGCCTGGTGGGCTGCCGTCTGTGGGGTCACACAGAGTCGGACACGACTGAAGTGACTTAGCAATGGAATATTACTCAGCCATAAGGAAATGAAATCACACCATATATAGCTATTAATACATGGTTAGACCTAGAGATTATCATACTACGTGAAGTAAATCAAAACAGAAAGACAAATATTATGTATCACTGACATGTGGAATCTGAAAAATAGTACAAACAAACTTATTTACAAAACAGGCTCACAGACATGGAAAACAAACATGGCTACCAAAGTGGAGGTGGGGAGGAATAAACTGGGAGTCTGGGATTAACAGACACAAACCACCATATATATAACAGGTAAACGACAAGGATTTACTGTACAGCCCAGGGAACTACACATGGTATCTTATAATAATCAATAATGGAAAAGAGTTTTTGAAAAGAATATAGATATATACAAATAAATGTATTATCAAATCACTGTGCTGTACATCTGAAACTAATACAATATTATAAATCCACTGTTCTTCCAAAAAAAATTACAGTTCCTGTAATGTGTTCGTTCAGTCTATGACCCTGGACAAAGATTTGTCTGCAAAACTGGGCAGGGGAAATAATACTTCCTTACGTATCAGAGTGCTGAGTGAGTGCTTAGTCGCTCAGTGATGTCCAACTCTTTGCGACCCCATAGACTACAGTCTGCCAGGCCCCTCTGTCCATGGGATTATACAGGAAAGAATACTGGAGTACTGGATATTCCCCACCCAAGGATCAAACTGGTGTCTCCTGTGTCTCCTGCATTGCAGGTGGATTCTTTGCCCATTGAGCCATCGGGGAAGGTAGGAGACCAGATCAAAGAACACAAAAGAACTAGAAAAAGCCTGTAAAACTAACTAAAACTACAATTCTCTTCCTTCTTTGCTCTGTCCTATGGATGAACCACTCATGCACAGCCTAGCTAATTCATCACAGCAGGCTAGTGCTCAACTCATAACTCAGGTCAGTCATCACTGGCTGGCAACATTCCGGAAGATGCAGCATTCCAGGGGCCCATCAAGAGCTACCTGTTGTTATACTATCTATATTTTAAAAACTTCCGTGTACTGACTGTGCACACATATGACGTATACACACACACTTAAATACTGTAGGTAGATAGTATTTCAGGTACCTTAATTAAAAAATGCCCACTCCAGGTGTGGTTCACATTAGAAAGACTAGCAAATGCCCAACCTTCAGAGTCAGGTTATCATAAGTATGTCAACTACAGCTGTCTAAACCTACAGGAGAGAGTTTCCAATGAGAATAAAGAAGGATAAAAGTAACTTCTCTGATTAATAGCATTCAATACACATAAGGTTGGCTAGAACAGTTGTAGAGGGGCAGTCAGCCGCGTATATATACATGTGGGTTGTTAAGAATCTGGCAAACCAGGCAACCGAATACTCCTGCAGCAGCGCTCTGGGCCTGGTTCTGGACATTTCACAGAGAATCCCATCACCTGATCGGATGGAAAGGTTAGACATGTCCTGGGATGAGAGTGAGTCTGCATCTGTTTCTACTGAACTTCTGACGTGGAACACACAGCGAAAGCAAAAGGCCAGGGCATCTGTCTACAAGAGGTTGAATGACTAACTTTCGTGCCCGCGTGCATGTATGTGTACTCGGAAACTCGGTCGTGTCTGACTCTTTGCGACCCCATGGGCTGTAGCCCGCCAGGCTGCTCTGTCATGAGATTCTCCAGGCAAGAGTAACAGAGCGGGTTGCTGCTTCCCTCTCCCGGGAACCTTCCCGACCCAGGGATCGAACCTGGGTCTCCTGCGTTGGCAGGTGGATTCTCTACCACTGGAGCCATCAAGGAAGCCCAGTGAATGTTCTTATATATGGCAAAATTTGGTCTGAGACTTGACTTTATTGTTATAGATCAAATGGTAGCATGATATCCTCTAATTGCTGGAAGTTATCGATTTCTACCAGAAAGATCTGCACTGTCAGAAGCAGGGAGACCACTGGCTCAGTTCACTTTGCAACAATTATTGATGCATCCGATTTTCCAAATGAAGCTTGTTGGAACAGAACCTCAAAGCAGGACCATCACGCTGATCAAGCCGATGCACTAACTTGCCAGCCTGGACACTCTAAGAGAAAAGCTGTTCCTCTTCAGTGGGAAAACCACAGGAAGCTACAGAGACGGCCTTGGGGTGTGGGTTTTTCTGGGCCTGGGAGCCTGCCAAAAATACCATCATTCCATTTCTGGCCCCTAGAACGCAATAATACCCAAGCCTTTTTTTTTTTTTTTTTTCTTTTCTTTTTTTGCCTCCAGGAATTCCCCTAAACCACCTGGACGCAGTACTCTGCTCAAAATGATGTCACTTAGACAGTATCTGTATTCACAGGAATACATGGGAAGCAACTCTCCTACTTCCTTAAGTAAATGCAAAACAGAAGCATCTGTACTTTCAAAACAGCACTTGTTTTGGATTCCTAACAGCTGTATGTCCCTTCCCTTCAAATGTTTTTTTAAAAAAATTGAAGCTGAAACTTTACCCAAATAGGAGAGTGAACTATGTTTGCCACGAACAGTTTCTTGAGGAAAACCACTGAAATCCTCACTCCCCTCTCCCAGCCTGCATCTGGGCTGCTGGAGGGAGGCAGCACTAGCCATCGCTCCAGCCCACGTAATATTCCCGACAACACCTTCTGAAGTCACGACCCCAAGAAGCACGTTCGGCACGCTCCTCTGGGTATCAGAATTCCCCTTTAAAAAGACAAGTTCCCCAACGGTAGTCAACCAACTGGTTCACCAAGGAGCTTAACCAATCTATTCCTTTTTTTTTTTTTTGGCTGCACTGGGTCTTCGTTGCTGGCTTTTATCTAGTTGCAGGTGCAGAGCACAGGCTCCTCATTGCTGTGGCCTCCCCCGTGGCAGGGCACAGTCTCTGGGCCTCCCCGTGGCAGGGCACAGCCTCTAGGCACAGGGGCTCAGTAGCTGTGGCGCATGGTCTCAGCTGCTCCGCGGCATGTGGAATCTTTGTGGACCAGGGATGGAACCTGTGACCCCAGCACTGGCAGGTGGACTCCCCTGCTGCACCATGCCACCAGTGCGGCCCCCAATCCACCCTTGAAACTGTTGAAAACATAAAGTGGACTCTTCCCCTCTGCCCCCAGATGAGTACACTGGAATACTCTTGAGTGTGAGGTAATCCTTCCACCTCACTGTCTGAGAGCTGTTTTTAATACAGCAGGTAAATGAACTGGGAGTCCTGGGCTCTCGTGCGACTTCTCTGAGTTCAGTGATCTCTCCACCTGATAGACTGGGAAGCCCCCTTGCTAGCCTCTTCACAGGAAGCTTGAAAGGGAGACTGGGAAGACATCTATCAGGGGATGCCAAGGAGGGTGGAAATGCTGCCGCCCAGGCAGCTGATGCACTCACCCCATTGTACTGGCCTCCAACCCACTCACAGCTCCAGGAAGAGGCAGGAGACGGGCCTGTGAGCAGCAGTGAGGGGCAAGGACAAGAACCCACAGACAGGCAGCAGCCTGGTGCTGGCACAGAGCTGCCCTCCAGACCCTCAGGGCCTTGACTCTAAGAGCACAGGGAGATGCAGAGTTCAGAGGGAACATAGGCAGAAGCCTTTCCCCAAGGTTCGCATCAGCTCCTCTCAAGCTGTGGGCCCAATCCTGGCCACATATACCTGCAGAGATCTCCAGGAAATGAGAAGATTCACCTCTGACCCGAGTGCACAATCCTGGGAACATTAAACCTCATTTCATTTTGGTTAATAAATAGAGCCCTGGGTGAACAGCCTACTGGAAAAGAAAAGAGAAAAGGAAAGAAAAAGACAAAGAATCTAACAGCCTGCATGTTTAATATTTGCTGACCTCCTAAGGCCTTGCCTTTTTTACAAAAATTGCTCATCTTTTTTTTTTTAATTCATCTCGGGTTTTTTTTGTCAACTTCTGAAGATGGAAAGTTTATTATGTCTGTAAATTACAAAGTGAGCGCATTTATAAAGGACAATGAGAATGGCACCTGATCTCCGCTTGCACAAAGTGAAGTCGCTCAGTCGTGCCCGACTCTTTGTCCCCATGGATAGTAGCCTGCACCAAGCTCCTCTGTCCATGGGATTTTCAAGGCAAGAGTACTGGAGTGGGTTGCCATTTCCTTCTCCAGGGAATCTTCCCAACCCAGGGATCAAACCCAGGTCTCTCACATTGTAGACAGACGCTTTACCATCTGAGCCACCAGGGAAGTCCCTGCTTGCACACGGGAGCGATCAAAAACATTTACAGAAGGATGTGCCTGGCGGTCCAGTGGTTAAGAATCCGCCCTGCAATGCAGGGGACGTGGGTTCAATCCCTGGTCTGGGAACTGAGATCCCACAGGCCTTGGGACAGCTAAGCTTGCACATGGCAACTACTGAGTCTGCCATACAACTCGAGAGCCCGTGAACTGCAATGCAACATCCTATATGTCACAACTAAGACCCGACACAGTCAAATAAGTAGGAAAAATAAAGCGGGAGGATGTGGGGGGGCGACATGTACAGAGCGGTGCCTCATCCATGACACTCAGCATACCTGCTTCTCTTTAATCCTTACCGCCACCAAGGAAGAATCATAGGTCTTCTCCCCCTGAGGAAACTGAACCACAGAGACTTCCAGATACTTGCCACAGGTCAGGTAGCTACTAGGTGGCACTGTCTTGAGAGCCAGTGCTCACTTCTAGTGCACGAACCCTGTCCAAGTGGCCTGTTGTCTTTCTGCCAGGCCTGTATACCTGGAGTTCCCTGGGACAGGAGCTCGCACGTGTTCAGACCTGCAAGCCGTCTGAAGCCTCTGCCATTCTTTAAACATCACTGACTCAATGGACATGAGTTTGAGCAAACTCCAGGAGATGGCGAAGGTCAGGGAAGCCTAGCATGCTGCAGTCCACGGGAGTCACAGAGAGTTGGACACGACTGAGCGACTGAACAACATCAACAAAAACTTGAAACTTTTTTTTTTTTTTTTGCAAATGGCTCATTCCCTTTATACACCACGACACACGGCTTCAAGCTGCTTTTGGCCGTTTCCAAAAAATCAAACCCACCCTCAAAGGTCAAGAATTTGCCACTGCTGAGGCTATGAGGAGAAAAATATTGTGAGATCTGAAGCAATTTCCTAAGAAGAACTTGTCAACTGTTTTGAGTTACCACAGCAAAACTGAAACAAGTATACACACCCCTTGTGCTGCACCCCCTCCCCACCTGCCCCCAGGGGTCCTGGAAACAGCCCATTTCTGGGGACTTTCAGTCCTTTTGCAGAGGGCATGATAGGGTGACGCGGGTCTCATCTTTCAGGTATTAAGTAAGTGCCTATTGGAATATTCTCAATAATAGGGAGCAGTGAGTGATTAGGCAAAGAACACCAGATGTTGTGAAATAAAACTCATATTCCTCCAGCAGAGCCAAGTGGCACGCGTGTGTTTTTGTTCTCTTACTTATGGCAACCCACTCCAGTATTCTTGCCTGGAGAATTTCATGGACGGAAGAGCCTGGTGGGCTACAGTCCATGGGGTCCCAAAGAGTCAGACACGACCAAGCAACTAACACAAACACTTATATATACTGATCTACCAGGAAACCATTTTGCTCTCATTTATTTTTTAGTTTTTAAATCCACTTGCATTTTGATTGAAGTCAAGTTCGTCAGGTCAGACTGAACTAACAGAAAATCTGGATGTGGGCAGAGTGGCAAGCCCACGGCCGGTTTTCTGCTCAGGCTTCCTTCTCAAAGAAAGAGCAACGTGGAGTTCATGTTCATGCTCAGGACAGGTGAGGGGTTTTTAATGCGACAGTGAATCACTGCCACTCACTTCAAACCCCCACTTTTGCCATCATCTCCCTTCAGGTAAACGTTGACATAAAACGAAAGGGAAACGTGAAGTTCAACCTGGAGCTGGGGGAAAACCTAGATTCTCTCTCCCACCTTTGCAAACAACATGAAAATGTACTTCTGCCTGGACTTCCGTTTGAAGCTGGAGTGCCAGTAAAGGTCTTAAAAATATCCACGTGCTTCAGTGACTCAAGTCACTGGACTGCCTGGAGTTCTGACTGCGGGCTGTGACGTTCATCATGGCCGGCAAAGCAGTCCTCGAGGGGAACGAGCGCGTGTCCCAGCAATGCTGCTATTCCTTAAGATTCTGCCGGGTGTCTGCTTACTCAGTGTCAAGACGATTCTTATAACTTAACAAACTTTGCCATGTCTGCTCTCCTACCGACTGTTCACCTTCAGCACGCCTGCAGCCCTGCCAGGACCACAGAGCAGATATTTCCCCAGTTTTTAGTCTGACAGCTATAAATTTAAGATGTCTAACTTCAGAGTGTGCTTTAGCCAGCCCTTAAGATACTCCAGGAAACAGGAACATGCAGTGTTTTCTTCCATGTTAAGAAAAATAAAAAAAACCTTAATAAAACTTTTATGCTGGAAGAATTACTAAGAACTAGGAAAGGCCAGACATTGTAAAATTTATCACTATGATCACATATGATGTGATATAAACAAGTTATAACAACAGTAACTTTGGGAATAGGATGTTCTCAAATGGTTCTTTCACATTTTCTAGGGCAAGGAAGGCTGCAGTGATAAGTACTTTTAGAAATACCTGGACAGGGCATCGGAAGACCTTTCAGAAAAGAAGAAAACGGAGGCTTTTAAGAATCCTGCAAGAGAGCAAGCAAAAGCCTGCAAAGAGCTCACTGCCAGAATGCGTCCTTTCAGAAAATGTTAAGTCATCTTTGATGAATCCCAAAGGCTCTTTGGTTTAATATACTTTGGAAATGGTCTTCCAACACAATAACAAATCATCGAAAGCATCAACTCAAGCGAATGAGGCAGTAAAAGCTGGAAAGCGGCTCAGCTGAACAAATACCCAGAGCACTGGGATGTAACATTTGATTCCAGCTACCACGTATAGCTTCACGATAGATCATGCCTACGCACCCGCAGGCGGGGGTGTCTGACCCCACACCTCAGCTCCCTGCCCGACTCAGCCCTGGAGGGCACAGCCTACCTTCCTGGCCCTCCCTGTCGTGCTGTTTGTTTATTCAAGCACTCATTCATTTCTCTCACCATTCACAGCTTATTTCATCAGTTCCTACTACTTCCTACGAAATGGTTATCCCTCCAAGCTTAGGAACATCTCTTGGGAAAACACGTTTAAATAAGTTGATACTGACGTATGTAATTGTGTGGTGTCGTTTTCCTACCTCGTCCAGAAAGATACCATCAGAAACTTCACAGGCTATCTTCTTGACCTCTGTGTCATCCCAAAACGTTTCATGAAACAAAAGCTCCCAACATTTGTTGAATAATGGTTGTGAAAATAAACACCCAAATATATATTTACATGAGTTTAAGTACTCAATTTAAACAGTTTAATATATATATATATAATTTTATTTCCAGCTTCCCTGATGGCTCAGACAGTAAAGCATCTGCCTACAATGCAGGAGACCCGGGTTGAATCCCTGGGTCAGGAAGAGCTCCTGGAGAAGGAAATAGCACCCCACTCCAGTACTCTTGCCTGGAAAATCCCATGGACGGAGGAACCTGGTAGGCTACAGTCCATGGCATCGCAAAGAGTCAGACACGATTGAGCGACTTCACTTCTGCTTTTATTTCAACTGTGTCTGTACAATATAAGCATGAATGTCCATAAATGGTTTCCCAATTCAAGCTGATGGCGTCCTTATTTCTTGGAGTGGGAACCTATCCATTCTCCAGCGGATCTTCCCAACCCAGGAATCAAACCGGGGTCTCCGGCATTGCAGGCGGGTTCTTTACCAGCTGAGCTACTAGTGAAGCCCTCTTATTTTAAAAAACAGCAGTTACTCCCATGTTCTTCCCTCCCCTGCTTACAAAGGTATGAGGGGAAGAGGGAGGAGCGAAGACAATGAATGTATTACAGAAACAAAAAGGAACATGAGAGATGGCAGCTGGGGCTCTTTGCCCAACAGAAAACAAACCCATGGGCCACTGGACTAGTGGCAACCAACTCCTAGAACTGAGCAGGGTCCGGGTCTCCTCCCGCCCCACCTGGATGTAGCTCAGCCTAAAGAAAGTAGCCGACCAAGTGAGGCCACACTCTCCAAGTCATGGAACAAAACTCAGTGGTAAAGCAGCCCAGGCATCTCCCTTTCCTACAGCTGAGGGAAAGGACTCCCCAGAGAGAGGGGGCTACCTTCCCAAGCCGCACAGAGAGCTCATGGTGGGGCTGGGGCTGGCGACACCCACACCCTGCAGTGTCTCGTCAGGAGAATGGAAAGGTCATCTCAACCCCCTGCCCACCCCCAAAACCCAAAGAAACCTCAGAGCAGGGATGCCTTCCGAGGATCCACAGGCATACTTGAGGGACTTCACAAAGCCAATGAAATCGTCTACAAAATTGTGCGTGGCTTCCATGTCTCACGGGAGCAGGGTTTACTGCCTTCGTCAGTCTGAATGAGGCCCAGAACCACGTATCAATAGCTGGGGACGGCAGAAAGGCTAAAAGCAAATGAGATTAATTCCAAACTGAAAGGAACCCAGATTTTCAGTAACGTGAAGACTACACTTGAGGTAGGCAGCCCCTAGAACCTTCTAAGGAGAACACAGCCCTAAATTTTCTGGTCTGGATGTTAAAAGAAATACTGTGAGGAAAAAAAAAAAAAAGTTTGGACAGGCAAGGCAGGTCTGTGACCTTAAGTGACAGGGAAAGCAGTAAGCACTGACTGGGTGGTCTCAGAAGACCACAGGTTAAACGTAACCAGCAAGGCTGAGTTCTCTGGAATCACAGGGGAGGTTTTGGCATCAACAGTCTTCAGGGACCACGAGGGAAGGTTTCTGCGGCCTCTCAGAGCCAAGGCAGCCTGCACTCTCAATCAGGCCTTTCACTGTACCTGCTGGGCAACCGTGAGCCCAGGAGGGGAGCCACAAACCCGGGGAGACCTAGCTCAACCACAGCGGTCTGTGCTTTCCTCTTGTTTCTGATGTCGACATCAGTCCCAGGAGCGGGCAGAGGCCTTGCTACTTGGTCACAGGGAACTGGATACATGTCAGCCATTGCGATTTCCCTGGGAGACAGAAAATATTTTCCCCGCTCTATGGATGAGGAAATTGAAGCAAAGGGAGAACCGTCCAAGGCTTTTCAAGGAGGTGAAGAGCCAAGAGCTCTGAGGTTAGGGGCCTGCAGCTAAAATACTCCATACTGGCTCGGGCTGGATGTTTCGCCTCCTTTTGGGATCTGAGGAGTTCTGGGGGGTTGGGGAAACCCTAGTTGCTAAGGACAAGATGTGGGATACAGTTTTATACAACGCGGCCATACATATGGAATCCATCACACGTTAAAACAGAAGACGCGGGGCCTCGCTGGGTAAATGAGATAGAAAAAGGGAACCTGGGGGTTACTCATCATTTTCCAAATCTGAGATTTATGTCGCTTTTGGAAAGGAGAAGGAAAACCTGGCCGCAGCCCAGTTTTGAGTAGTAGTTGCCACTGAGAGGCTGCATGCAAAAATTCCTGGCCCGCGCTGTGGAGAGCTCTTCCGATTGGGCTCCTGCCAGCTCTTGTAAGTGGTTGAGATTTAAAACCCTGTATCAGATCAGAGAGGCCGAGAGTATGCTTGATGCAGCAGCACAAACTCCTTTCTCTCAAGCTGATTTCAGGCTTATAACAGCAGTGCTCAGAGAGAAAAATTACCTGCACATACCCATAAAACATAGGCTTCGCTGATGGCTCAGACTGTTTAAGAATCTGCCAGCAACGCAGAAGACCTGGGTTCCATCCCTGGGTTGGGAAGATCTCCTGGAGAAGGGAATGACTACCCACTTCGATATTCTTGCCTGGGAAATCTCATGGACTGAGGAGGCTGGTGGGCTACAGTTCACGGGGTTGCAAAGAGTTGGACACGATTGAGAAACTAACACTTTCACTTCACTCTAAAATATAGGTGATTTTTAAGTCCAGAAGGGCAGACATCACCACCTGACAATGATCTGCATGGCTAGGATATAGTGAAGTACTTCTTTATCCTTAAATATAGTTGTTTGATTTTTCTGCAATGAAAACGCATTGCTGGGGGACTAAAGAAAAAAGCAAGGAAAGGAAATATAAAAGCTAGCAACGTTGAGGGTCAACAGGGAGCCAGAGCTTATCTCATCCGACTGACTCATGTAACCGGAGAAAGGGAAGCAGGCAGAGCAGGGAGCACCGTGAAAACCCCCGCCTGTCTTCCTGGGCCCCTACCCCCATGCTGGGGCTGCAGCGGCTGGACTCCTCAGGCTAGGAAACCCCCTAAGCCCAGTGCTAGGTGAGAAAGAGCCTCAAGGGCCAAAGGAGATACAGCCAGATTGCACTCAGGAACCACCGAGATGGAAACAACTCACCAAGACAAGGGGAATGAGGGAATGAATGAGGTGTGCGGCTCCCCAGAACGCCTTCAGAAACGTGCTACGTTCTCTTGCCCCGGCTGTCGCCCGTGTGATTCCCCGGGCCTGGAATATCTCCCCCGTGTCCTCTCTCCCATGGATCTCTACACATTCCTCCTTATCCTTTAATGTCAGCTTAGAAGCTGCTCAGAGGCCTTCCTGGCCTTCCCCATCTACAAAGCTAAATGGTACCAGGATACCCCCACTAGAGGATATCCTGCAACTTGCATGGTATGGCAAAACATGAAAACAAGAGGCTATGCCTTGACTCTGGAGCACATCACAGTGTTAGGGAGATTAGTATTGCTTTATAGGTCTCCCTCACTCTTGGCTCAGTCAGTAAAGAATCTGCCTGCAATGCAGGAGACCCGAGTTCGATCTCTGGGTCAGGAAGATTCCCCTGGAGAAGGAAATGGCAACCCACTCCAGTATTCTTGCTTGGAGAATCCCATGGATAGAGGAGCCTGGTGGGCTACAGTCCATGGAGTCACAAGAGTCAGATGCAATTTAGTGACTAAACTGCTCTCTTGTTAGTGTTCTTTGAAGGCAGTGGCTGTTTTAATCATCTCTGCATCTCTGGCACACAGCAGGGACTCACATGTCAGTTGAGTAAAAACGAACATCTGCTGACAGACAGTGAGAGTTTCATTTCTCCTTCCAAACCTAGCCTTTGTCTGTTCGTCCCAACAGCGCATCAGCAAAACTTTTAGGAAACAGGTTGCTCTGGGGTACAGGTTTTTCTTAAAAGAATTTTAAATACTTGAGTTTAATGTTGACGTTTCATGCTTCTTCGATTAACAAAAGAGAAATGAGAGAAGAAAGGTAGGATTATATAATATCAAAAGAAAAATGACAGCTGGGCTCTGCCGAAGGCAACGAAAGCACAGGTGACCGTCTGACGATGCCAGAGCTGACATGCACTCTTCTTCCACCAGCCTCTGTCCTCAAGATGCACACAGACAGGCGCACATACAAAGCTAATAACAAGTCACTTTGGGAAGTTTACTCATGGCCCATCAACAGCGGGGCCCGTCATACTGTAAACACCAGAATGAGTGTGGTATTAGGGTTGCTAATGGCTAATTAAAATCTGAAGATCAGGTTTCTGGGCACATCTTGCTACATCTGGGCACTAGGCAGTCCCAGATGGTATCAGAACTGAGTTTGGGGCCTGTTTCCTCGTAACAGGCTGTTCCCACAACATTGCCAAGGTGCGGAGTGACGGAATCATGCAACCACAGCAAGAGTCCCCTGCCTGCAGTCTCCTCGGGCACGGCCCTGTTCCTGACCTGGAAGGTCCGAGAGAAGGTTCCAGTCAACTGCTGGGTCCCAGAAACAAGGCTACAGTTCCATCAACACCAGAGGGAACCTAGTTTTAATCCTTGGGAAAGAGAATGGTTACAATACTCAGCTTATTGCTCCCCTCCCCCCAAGACTGTCTCGGAAGGGGCACAAGGAAACTTTCCAGGGTAAGGGAAACACTCTGTGCCTTGACTGAAATGTAGGTTACGTGGGTGTATGTGTTTGTCCAAAGTATAGCATTAAGTCTCTTAAGATTTCTGCATTTTGATCTATGCAAACTGTACCCAGGAAATAAGAACCGTGCACAGTGACCCAATCCCAGGCGGCAGGCTCACTGTCTGCAATGGTGAGGACGAGCAACTTTGAATTACTTTCTATGTAGTTCAGTGAATCAGCCAGTGTAAGGGGAGCCAGGTTTCTCACCGTGGGGGAAGGTGGTTACAAACACACAAAGGGGGAAATTCTCACTACCAAAGGGGGGTGACATACACCATGTGCCTCCTGACAGGAGGACACATCGTCTCTTCTCTCTGCCAAAAACTCATAACCTGAATCTAGTCATAAGGAAACAGCAGACAGATCCAAATAGAGGGAGATTCTACAAGATAACTGGCACAATGTCAAAGTGTTCAAGCTAAGGAAAGATAAAGAAAAGCTGAGGAACTTTTCCAGACTGAGGGAAGCCAGACAGACATGACAACTAAACGCCTGGTCCTCCTGACTCGGATTCTGGTCTGGAGAAAATGCTTATGAAGGACATTACTGGTACAAATAGCAACACCTGAAACGCAGACTGTGCGTCAGGTAACAACACTACCATGCAAACATTTACGTGCCTGCATTTGATCAGTGCGTTCTGCTTAGGTAAGACTCGAATCTTTTTCTGAGGAAACACACACTGATGTATTTAGCTGTAAACAATCACAATGTCTCCAACTCATTCCCAGAGTTTCAAGAAAAAGAGGAGGGGGACTTCCCTGGTGGTCCAGTGGTTAGGACTGCACCTGCCGATGCAGTGGACACAGGTTCCATCCCTGGTCTGGGCACTGAGACCCCACATGCCACAGGCCAGCTAAGCCCAGGAGCCACAACTGCTGAGCCCAGGTGCCCTGGAGCCCAAGCTCCGCAACCAGGGAAGCCACCACAATGAGAAGCCCTGTGCTGAAGAGCAGTCCCTGCTCGCTGCAACTAGAGAAAGCTGGAGCACAGCAAGGAAGACCCAGCACGGTTTTAAAAAAGAAAGAAAGAAAAGGAGAAGAGGTAGGGAGGGAGAAGATCACATATACACAAATGCAGAAAAATATAAACAATGGGGAGATCTGGGTAAAAGAGTTCCTTGTACTATTCCCACAGCTTGCCTGCAAGTTAAAAATTATATCAAAGCAGAAAGGTACTCCTCCAAATACCCTAACTTTCCCCAAATTATCTAGGTGAAAAATCTAAAAACAACAGACTAATTCAAAGTATAATGAGAAATTCTTTCAAGAATATTGGTTTCAAAATTATACTTTTCCCTCTGGTAGCAGTTCCACAAAACTATTTGGCTCTGAAAACTGAAAAGAAAGAAAGAAAAGAAAGACACAAACCTTGAAATAGGGTTTTTAAATTCCAGTGACAGATACTATCTATCATTTTAGAAAGTCTTACAAGGCAATGCACAGAAATCAGAACGAAAGTGACTCCTCACTGCCCCCTCCCTTCAGATCCTCCAATATTTTTCCTGGAAGATGGAATAATTCACCTGGCTGCATGCCAAGCTGAAATCAACTAGGATAAGGAACATGTGAGTGTAGACGATCTAGCTTCCCTGACACCTAAATAGGGAACTGTACTCTTCCCCAGCTCAAGCCTTATAAAAAGCCTGTTTTATTTACATAAATAAGGTAATGAAGGCATTATTACTCAGTACAGCTTATTCCACCTCTCCCATCTGTCCGTATTTATGGTTAAATCAAGACACAAGAATGGCCTTGTGTGTGTGTGCGCACGCTCAGTCATGTCTGACTCTTTGCAACCCCATGGACTGCAGCCCTGGACCAGGCTCCTCGGTCCATGGAATTTTCCAGGCAAGAACTCTGGAGCAGGTTGCCATTTTTCCCGATCCAGGGATCAAACCCACATGTCATGTGTTGGCAGGCAGATTTTTTACCACTGTACCACCTGGGAAGCCCATTCTATTTAGTACTTGCTTTTTAAAATCATAATAGTACTTCATGGAAGTAATATCAAGACACAAGTATGGCCTTAGTCCTATGAGGCGGGTGCGGGGGGGGGGGGGGTGGGGGTGGTGGGGAGCAAAAATACTGAGAAGCACCAAAGGAAAAAATTACTTCATGGATGTCAAAGGAGAAATTCTTAAAAGTCATTTTTAGCCCCAAAGAATTTTTGAAACAAAAACAACCATGATATGACTCAGTATAAAAAAAATATTATGCTAATATGCATTAAGAAAAATTCATACACACGGAGATGAAAATGTAACTGCATCTGCCATTTCAAAGTATTAATGCTGGGCCTGCAGATAATAGAGAATGACATTCTCCTAAGCAAATGAGTAAGGTAGCCAAGTAAGTAAATGCTGGGCTTCTACTGTAAGGAAATACATGCACCCATGAAGCAACCTTTTCAGCACAAAAGAAATTTAATACCCGGACCACATGAAAAGTGATCGCTCTGGGAATAGCACGGCTGTTAAAATGCACGTCAGTGTGTATTAAGTCGTCCAGCG
The DNA here is from genome assembly GCA_935064755.1 of Tragelaphus eurycerus. Taxonomy (NCBI): domain Eukaryota; kingdom Metazoa; phylum Chordata; class Mammalia; order Artiodactyla; family Bovidae; genus Tragelaphus; species Tragelaphus eurycerus. Next base: position 73,630,393 of record CAKXYN010000001.1, on the reverse strand, counting down.
TGTTTATGTAAAGCAGGACTCTCAGAATGACCACCAAGAGGAAATACTTTGCTAACAAAAAAATACTATCTACACTTAATTCAAGGCTCAGAATAAGCATGAAAGAAAAATGCAAAGCTATGCGCTTTCAAAGAATATGAGGGACCGCAGCTAGTGGATATGCTTGTGATCCTTTTATAAACAGTATCTCCGGGGCTAGTTTAATTAGAAATAGAACAAGGAGGAAAAAAAAATGAGTGTTTGCATTTCACTTAGAGAACCTAATTATCTTCACCTCATTTGACTAACTAGACCTAGATAAAGCCACAGAGAAGTCTCTGACACTCGTGTCAAACAATTTCAATATGAAAGTTAATACTGCCAAGTTATTTTGAGACCAATTAGCTCAGACATTCAAAGGGAAAAAAAAAAAAAGGTACTGTGCTGAAGAGCAGATAAGCCTAAAACCTGCATTTCTGAAGACGAAAGTGCACGCAGACATCCTTGAGGCCTTGGCTCAGGCACGTAGGTATCAGATACCCTAGAGAACCCACACAAAGTATGAGCTCGTGGATAACCCCCTACAGACGGTAACGTTTAACCCTCAACATGGACACTTGGGACGCAGAGTGACAAAACCAGGGCTCAGTCTACTTTTGAAGAAGAAAGAAAGAAAAAATTACTCGAAGTTTTTAAGCATCTAAAAATAATCAAATTTATCAACACTGTTGGTCAAATCTGAGTTAACTTTTTAGAGAAACCAGTCAAGATGGTGCTTCTCCTAAGATGAGACCCAAGTAAAATCTTCAAAGACAGCTTGTCTTCTCAGAGTGCAGAGACTTTACCCAGAATTCAGTCCTGTTCAGACTGATGTAGGCTACACAGCAAAGATGTCGCAAATTATAATTGAGAGGCTGGAGTCTGGGATTAATGACCCCAATGCCTAACACTTCAACATGGAAGTCTTAGCAAGAATCTTGAGTTTTAAAAGCCAGGTCAAATCACTGGGAGTTAGAAGGCTTAGAGAGCTTTCCAAAAGGAAGTCAGCTAGAACACACAGTGTATATGTAAAAATAACTCAGACTATCTCAAGGCCTATTAAAGAAAAATGAGATGCCATCACAGGTTTGAGATACATCGGCCGGTTCCCGTTACAATGGGGGGACACACAGCTCTGTTTTTAGAGCCTCTGGAAAGATCAAAGCTGAACGGGCCCTTTCACTGGCTCCCCGTCCAGCCTCCTAATCTCTGCTTACTTTTTCTTTGTCATTATGTGGTACTCCAAAAGACACACCATCAGGACCGCCTGGTCTCCCTCATCCTCTGAGCAACACTTAAAAAACTGAAGGTCTGTGCGAGTGAGGAGCCCTCGGGGGAGGAACAAAGACGAGAAAAGTTCAAATTCGAGCCCAGATCAGGCTGCTTGCTGCAAGGACGGACACAGAGCTGAAATGATCTAATTCAGTCTCTCTTGCTATACTACAAACCAAACTTTCTCAGGCTGGTTTCCCTGTGAGAATGAACACAGATAAGTGAAACCATAACCCCTTCTGGTGTTTTTTTTTTTTTTCTCCTAAACCCTTGCCCTCCCCAGTGAAAATCCCTCAGCTGGTTTCAGGGCCTCTGGCTAGGAAGGCTGATTGGGCTCATATTAAAAAACAAGTCCCGCCAATGTAGAACGACTTACTTTGGAAGAACAAGCCGTGCATTTGTCAAAGGCCAGGCTGACAGGAAGGACGTTATCAAACCGTGACAGAAATCCTCGTATCTAGAAACAAACAAACATTCACGTCAAGCCCCAAACGACACACCTGAGAAGGACATGTATAGTTTCTGGCAAGAAGTGGGGAACAATTGATCTGTGCTCTTCACACAGATTATGAACAGATTACTAACAAAAATGGAGTTCAATGTACTTTAGTATTTTTGCTAAATAAACCAGTTTTGAAGAACTATATTAGGTCCTTTATTCCATTAAGAACTGGCACACAAGTTTTGCAAATATCTGAGACCTAAACACAAACTGACTCCAAAACATAAAAAGCAAGCTGAAAAATCTATTGTTTTAACAAACGTCTTCAAATATATAATCAGCCAACTAGCTTATTATGGCAATTCTCATGTATGTTACAGTGAATATAGGATAAACGTGCACTTTTAGGATATGGCATTGGATGGGGCCTCGCAAGGTAAGAAGGTCTGTGAACAACAGAAGGTAGAAATGGTCCTAAATGTTGACTGAGTTACTTGCCTGACTTGGATCCCACAGAGATAAAATGCAAACATTACCAAAAGTATGGGAAAACAGCGCCACCCTGAGCATAAAATTCTGAACTACATCTGATTTCCATTTGCAGGGTATCAGCCTGGGACAGAGGATGAGATGGTTGGATGGCATCACTGTCTCAATGGACATGAGTCTGAGCAAGCTCCAGGAGTTGGTGATGGACAGGGAAGCCTGGCATGCTGCAGTCCACGGGGTCGCAAAAAGTCGGACACAACTAAGCGACTGAACTGAACTAAGCCTGGGAAATTCCATGGACAGAGGAGCCTGAGGGCTACACAGAACACGGGGTCACAGAGAGTCGGACACAACTTAGTGATAGATTTTCACTTTCAGTATAATCACTAGATGGCAAATAGAGGGGGAAATGACAGATCGCAGGTTCCAAAATCACTGTGGATGGTGACTGCAGCCATGAAATTAAAAGACGCTTTCTCCTTGGAAAGGAAAGCAATATAAACCTAGACAGTGTATTGAAAAGCAGAGACATCACTTTGCTGACAAAGGTCTACTGTAAAGTCAAAGCTACGGATTTTCCAGAAGTCACGTACAGATGTGAGAGCTGGACCATAAAGAAAGCTGAGCACTGTAGAATTGATGCTTTCAAATTTAGGTGCTGGAGAGCAAACCAGTTTGATCAAACCAGGTCAAACGAGCTGCAAGGAGATTAAACCAGTCAGTCCTAAAGGAAATCAACCCTGACTCTTCACTGGAAGGACTGATGCTGAAGCTCCAATACTTTGGCCACCCGATGCGAAGTGCCAACTCATTGGAAAAGACCCTGAGGCTGGGAAAGACTGGTGGCAAAAGGAGAAAGGGGCGGCAGAGGATAGGATGGTTAGATAGCATCACCGGCTCAGTGGACTTGAACTTGGGCAAACTCCGGGAGACAGTGGAAGACAGAGGAGCTTGGCTGCAGCCCATGGGGTCAAAAAGAGTGGAACACGACTTAGGGACTATACAATAAGATATAGTCAGGTTTCACAAACTATGATTCAGGTAATTTATTCAGATATTATACCTCCAGAACTACACTTATACCAAAAGAAGAGTTTAAACTTTATCATTTGGTTTCGCTGTTCAGTTGCTCAGTCATGTCAGTCTCTTTGCAACCCCATGGACTGCAGCACACCAGGCTTCCCTGTCCTTTATATTTATCATATTATTAAAAATACACCTGGTGAAATCTCTAAAGACTCCAGAGGACTCAACATTTATAAGAAGCCAAACAACAGAATCTTGTTCCCAGTTAATTTATTTGATCTTGACGACTGTCCCATTGATTCAACTCTGGCTGAGGAGGGTGAAGAATGTTGGCTCAGGCAAGCAGAGAGTGACTGCACTAAGATTGAGAAGTGGGTCCCCAACTCCAAACCTGCCTGGGCTCCCCCGCTTCCCTCCCTCTCGGGACAGCACAGCTTTCATCTTCCATATGAGGGCTCACCACACATTTAACAGCCTCACTTGAACACAGCACAACCACCAATCCCTCCACCATCCCACCCCGAGTTCTTGCTGCCTTTAGCCACCCTAGCAATTCTCTGCTATCCGCCCCCCCTCACCACCAAAAAAAAAAATCCCAACAAACCCTGGCCAACTCTTTATGGAGACAGACCTCCTTCACAGCATGGGTTAACTCCACTGCAACCAACAGTCTAGATGCATTCGCACACTTATCAAGGGAAAATCTCACCTTAAAGGAAATGCCCACAGCAATCTTTTAAATGTCGTCATATATATGTGATGAGATTTCAGTGTAAAGCAAAATAGAAAGAGTGGTTGGTAGAAATGATAAATTAGACAGCTGGGATAAGTAGTTGGCCTCGCGGTGAACCTTTGAAAATGGGACAGTTGTGAGTTTCCTGTGTCTTGGGAAGGTGGTGACCCTTTCCTAGGCCAGTACTTGAGGCCCAAGCAGGGCCCTGAGTCTGCGCTCTGGTTCACCAAAACCGGAGACGGCAAACCAGCAGCAAAGACTTTATCGCAGACCACAACGGGCTGTTGACGTCCTCGTGAGATCTTGAGTGACAGGACTGAAAAAATTCTCAGAGTGAGTCTCCTCATATCTCAGTGGCTTTCACATTAAAGTTACCTAGAAAAACATTCATCATATGTAGCCTATTTTCCACAAAAATATTCACTGCCATGGCCTATATGTCATTGGTTCCATATACGCTTCATGAAAAGGTTTCCTGTCTTCTCTTTCATATAGCTAAATCAGACTTCATATTGTGCAAAGGAATAGTGGCAATTTGCGAGACGACTGGAGGTGTGGAGATAAAGGCCATGGGAAGGGAGAGAGTAGAACCAATTAGGAGCAGAAAGGGATAAAAAAGGAGAGGGAGGAAGGAAGGAGAGAGAAAATGTAAACAAAAAGCATAGATGGCCAGCGACAGAAAGGAGCCGCGGTGAATGGAGTGCCTGCACGGGGGACCCCACACCATTGTTTAGCACCCAGACAGCTCTCTACCAGGAAGCTGTGACTCACCTTCCCAGGAAACGAATCAGAATAACATCTGTGTGTGAGGCCTTGCAAATTGCCTATGCTGGTATCAGAAAGCTCAGAACTCCAAACTAATTGCAGTTTTTGGAAATGTAAGAGATGAAAGCCTCTTCTCACACCGGCTTCGATAGACTCCTAACAGGGCCCTCGACAGGAGCGTGAGCTCCCAACACTCGGGTGGACTGAGTCTCCTGAGACTCAGCTCTGAGGTGTGCCACTTTCTCTCCGCTTCCTGTGCGTGCTCAGTTGCTCAGCTGTCCCACTCTTCTGTGACCCCATGGACTGCAGCCCGCCAGGCTCCTCTGTCCATGGGATTTCCCAGGCAAGAATACTGGAGTGGGCTGCCATTTCCTTCTGCAAGGGATTTTCCAGACCCAGGGTTCAAACCCACTTCTCTTCCATTTCCTACACTGGCAGGTGGATTCCTTGCCGCTGGTGTCACCTGGGAAGCCCCATCAGCTTCCTGTGAAGTCGCTCAGTCATGTCCAACTCTCTGCGACCCCATGGACTGTAGCCTACCAAGCTCCTCCGTCCATAGGATTTTCCAGGCAAGAGTACTGGAGTGGGTTGCCATTTCCTTCTCCAGGGGATCTTCCCGACCCAGGGATCGAACCCTGGTCTTCCACGTTGCAGGCAGACACTTTACCATCTAAGCCACCAGGGAAGCCCCATCAAGCCTAGGGTGACCAAATACAGCAGAGAATTCCTCATGCTGGCACTTAAGGGCCCCCTATTTGGGCCCATCCTGCCGTTCCGATTATGTCTTGCATTCAGTCTTTTCACAGGCTTCATATATACAGCTACTAAGCTCAAAGCCAACTCCCCACAGACAATCTGCCATTGCTGGCCTTTGGTGTTCGTTCACTCAGTCGTGTTCAACTCTTTACGACCCCATGGACTGCAGCACGTCAGGCTTCCCTGTCCTTCATTATCTCCCGTAGTTTGCTCAAACTCATGTCCCTTGAGTCAGTGATGCCATGCAACCATCTCATCCTCTGCTGTCCCCTTCTCCTCCTGCCTTCAATCTTTCCCAGCATCAGGGTCTTTTTCCAATGAGTCGTCTCTTCACATCAGGTAGCCAAAGCATTGGAGCTTCAACCTCAGCATCAGTCCCTCCAACGGATATATTCAGGATTGACTTCCTTTAGGATTGATTGCTGGCCTTACCTCATGCCAAATTGACTCACAAGCTCTTCCTTTTGCAAGCAGCTATATATCCAAATCTCTAGCTTCCTTAAAAGCCACTCAAGCTCAAACACATCCCTTTCATAAATCTTAAAAAGCAGAGACACTACTTTGCCAACAAAGGTCCGTCTCGTCAAGGCTATGGTTTTTCCAGTGGTCATGTATGGATGTGAGAGTTGGACTATAAAGAATGCTGAGTGCCGAAGAATTGATGCTTTTGAACTGTGGTGTTGGAGAAGGCTCTTGAGCGTCCCTTGGACTGCAAAGGAGACCCAACCAGTCCATCCTAGAGGAGATCAGTCCTCAGTGTTCATTGGAAGGACTGATGTTGAAGCTGAAACTCCAATACTTTGGCCACCTGATTTGAAGAGCTGACTCATTTGAAAAGACCCCGATGCTAGGAAAGACGGAAGGCAGGAGGGGGAGAAGGGGATGACAGAGGATGAGATGGTTGGATGGCAACACCGACTCAATGGAGATGAGCTTGCGTGAACTCCAGGGGTTGGTGATGGACAGGGAGGCCGGTCGTGCTGCTGTCCGTGGGGCTGCGAATAGTTAGACACAACTGAGCAACTGATCTGAACCCAATGAACCCACCACTTGACTTAGGGATCATGCCTTCATTACATGAAATTCTTTTTGGTATTTATCACCAAAATACCTTGTGCAATAGTTATTTCTTTAAAAAAAAATAACACGGGTATTGAGATTAACATTCATGTACCATAAACTTCATCTTTTTAGAGATTATGATTCAGTGGCTTTTAGAATATTCATGGAATTTCGTAACCATCAGCAATATCCAACTTCAGAACATTTTCATCACCCTCAAAAGACACTTGGAACCCATAAGAAATTAGCCCCCATTCTCCACTTTTCCCAAGTGCTGGCAACAACTAATCTACTTTCTGGGCTTCCCTGGTGGCCCAGGCCCATCCTGCCTTTCCGATTATGTCTTGCATTCAATCTTTTCACAGGCTTTGTATACACAGCTACTAAGCTCAAAGCCATCTTTCCCCCGGACAATCTGCCATCGCTGGCCTTTGTTGTTCAGTCTATTTTCTATTTCTAGAAAACAGAAATCTACTTTCTATTTCTACTGATTTGGCTAATTTGCCTACTGAATATAAATGGAACCATACATGACTGGCTTCACTCGGCATATTGTGTCATGTGTCTGCATGCCATTCCTTTTCATTGCTAAACACTATTCAGTTACATAGATACACCATATTTTGTCTGTCCGTTCATAAACTGAAGAACATTTCTGCTGGGTGTAAATGAGTGGAATCAATGAATCACAAGGTAACTAAAATACATATTTAACAGTTTGAGGACCCAAGTGACTGCACCATATTTCTTTTCTGCCACAGGGTTATTTTTCCACCTCGTGTCTTTTGAGGATAGCCATTATTCTAATGAATGTGAAGTGGTATCTCACTGTGCTTTTGATTTGTATCTCTCTAATAACTAGGAGCATTGAGCAATTCTTTTTATGTGCTTCTGGCCATTCATACTATCTTTCTTTGGAGAAATATTGATTCAAATTTTTAGCCAAATTTTATTAGAGTTTCTTTGATGTGGACCATTTTTAAAGTCTTTGTTGAATTTGCTACAACATTAATTCTGCTTTATGTTTTTTTGGCTGCAAGGAACTGTGAGGTCTTAGCTCCCTAACCAGGGATCAACCCTCACCACCCCCTCCACACACACACATTGGAAGGCGAAGTCTTAACCATTGGACCTCCAGAGAACTCCTGTTGGCAAAAAAAAAAAAAAAAATTTTAAATACTCATTTTTTTTGGCTGCGTTGGGTCTTAGTTGCTGCATGTGCAGTCTTCACTGCACTGGGGTGTGGGATCTGTTGTTGTGGCACATGGACTCTCTGGCTGTGGAGCAAGGGCTCGGTAACTGAGGCACACGGTTTGAGTTGCTCTGCTGTAGGGGGACCCTAGTTCCCAATCCTGGATAGAAGCCGAGACTCTTGCAATGCAAGGCAGATTCTTAACCACTGAACTGCTGGGATGTCCTGGCCACATTTTAAATTGGGTTGTTTTTCTTTTTATTGTTGACCTGTTTAGAGTTCTTTATATAGTCTGGATTTAAGTTTCTTACAGATATATAATTCTTCAAATATTTTCTCCCATTCTGTGGAGAAAATAACAGGTTTATTCTGATAAAATCATATATAACGAACCACTTCTCAATGTCATGAAGACTGATTATGTTTTCTTCCAGTTTGATAGTTTTAGCCCTTACATTTAGGTCTATGATCCACTGTGAGGTGATTCTGTGGTGATTTTTGCATGTGGTGTGGGGTAAGGGTCCAAGTTCATTCTTCGCACGTGGAAATCCAGCTGTTCCAATACTTTGTTGAAAAGATTCTTCTTCCCCACAGCTGAACTCTAGAAATGACCATAAGGTAAAAGGGTTCATTTCTGAGCTCTCATTTCCATTTTGTTGATCTATATATCTATCCTTATGAAAGTACTACACTTTTTAAAAATGTGGACCGTTTTAAATGTCTTGAATGAATTGTTACAATAATGTTTCTGTTTTATATTTTGATGTTTTTTGTTTTTGGCCACGAAGCACGTAGAAACCCTTACCAGGGATAGAACCCACACTCCCTGCTTTGGAAAGCAAAGTCTTACCCACTGGACCACTAGGGAAGTCCCTATACTGTCTTGATTACAGTAGCTTTGTAGTAGGTTTTGAAACCAGCAAGTGTGAGTCTTTCAGCTTTGTTCATCTTCAAGGTGACTTTCACTATTCTGGGTCCTGTGCCTTGCCATATGAATTTTAGAATCAGCTTGTGTAGTATACTTACTTAAAATTTTATTCTTTACCTCACTTGCTTTTACAGGGCAAAATACAGGTCAAACTATTTGCATTTGTCCACAGCACAGTGATGTGCACACAACAGATACTGATTATTAATTATGAAATGAAAGAATGAGGAAACACAAACATCCAAAAGCCAACCCAGTTATTCGTGTCTGAAATATCCAGAGAAAACTACAGCCCTGTAGGTCAGCTGGTAAAGAATTACTTGCAATGCAGGAGACCCAGTTTAATTCCTGGGCTGGGAAGATCCACTGGAGAAGGGATAGGCTACGCACTCTAGTATTGGGCTTCCCTGGTGGCTCAGTGCAATGCAGGACACCTGGCTTCGATCCCTGGGTGGGAAGATTCCCTGGAAAAGGGATCGGCTACTCACTCCAGTATTCTGGCCTGCAGAATTCCATGGAAAAAGGATTCTGGTGGGCTACAGTCCATGGGGTCACAAAAAGTCAAACACATCTGAGCAACTTTCACTTTCATCCGAAATGAACCAAAAAAAACAAAACAAAACCCATCTTCCCATTATTCACATTTTCCAAGTAATTTGAAACCCATCTCCATCAACAATGCTTTAAATTCACAGAATTACAAATGTACTGAGCTCACACAGTATGCTCTGTATTCCCTAATATCGTAAAAGAAATGCTAAGAATTTAAGAAGCAGAGGTTGCCGCTTAAAATTTTAGCACCTTCCACAGATAGGCATTGAAATCTCAGAGCCATCTAAAATCCAGGCACCTGATGCAAAACCCGAATAAACATATTGCACCTGTTCACAGAGGCCAGGCACCAATTCACAGCCAAACAAGTTACAAGGGGATGTCCCTGATGGTCCAGCTGTTAAGAATCTGCCTTCCAATGCAGGGGACAGGGGTTTAATGAGCCCTGGCCATGGAACTAAGATCCCACATGCCACAGGGCGGGGCAACTAAGTCTATGCATTTCAACGAAGAGCCCGGCAGCTAAATAAACAAAAGAAAAAAAAATGCATAAGAAGTTTGCTCTCTACACTCACCATCACCTGTAAGTCGTCAGGAGACCCAGGGAACCCGTCAGCAAGCCTCTAGTTCTTTCCATGTTTTCTGTGCACAACCCCATCACATCCAGCTACTTAAGCCTCGTCTAAACTAATGCCTAAATGACAAGGCTTGACAAAGTGATCTCTCCATCCACACAAGGCCTCCTGACACTGCTCAAGACACAGACTTCCATTTCGGGGACTGCACACAGCTTACCCTAAACTCTTAACTGATTACTACTATCTGCTGTCAATCTTTTCTTACAGGGGAATGTGTTAAACAGCTATTTTTTAAAAATCCAATTCAACTCATAATAAAAACAAACATATGACAGAAAACAAAAGCGCGAACAAAAAATCATCCGTACTCCCATAGCATACTTACGCTCGTTTTCCTTTTTTAAATATAATACTTACATACTTCATTTTAAACAGCCTCCCCTGAATAATACTGGCTTCTCATTGTTCCCCTTCCCCAGAGAGCGGGAAAACTGCCAATTTCACACACACACACACACACACACACACACACCCCTCCACCCAGCTTTGTGGCTAGAAAGAGGTATCCTTTAGCAGTGATAAACCTTGCCTGCATCCCTGCATGTTTTATTTAATTTACACCGATGACATTTTTTCCCCTTTAATACTGAAAAGAACAAAGAATATATTAAAATGGTCCGTATGAAAATCAGACCAGTGGGGATATTACCCTGGAAAAGGCACAAAGTCAACTTTGGGGGTGACAGAAATGCTCCAGGTCTTGTCTGTGGCAGTGGTGGCCACAAGCAGAGCACACACCCATCAAGGCTCATTAAGCTGCATATTTAGATGAGTGCATTTGACTACACAAGTATTGTACCTCAAAAAAGATCAGTTAAAAAAAAAGTCAACCTTTTTAACAGGTTCCAAACATTACAGAACGGTACAAATTGAAAAGCATAAAGTCCGCAGTGCTCCCAACCCCTCTGCCTCAAAAAAGAAAAACAAAAAACAAAACCTTCAGCATTAGTTTCCTGTGTAGCCTTCTAGAGGGAAAAAACACTGTTTTATGAAAAAAACAAAAAACAAAAACAAAAAACCAAAACACAGCTTTACATTATGTGTCTCTGCTGTGCTGTGCTTAGTCTTGCAGTCATGTCTGATTCCTTGTGACCCCATGGACTACAGGCTGCCAGGCTCCTCTGTCCATGGGGATTCTCCAGGCAAGAATACTGGAGTGTGTTACCATGCCCTCCTCCAGGGGATCTTCCCAACCCAGGGATCGAAGGTCTCCTGCATTGCGGGCAGATTCTTGACCCTCTGAGCTCTCAGGGAAGCCCATATGTTTGCTACTCCCTGAATATTTAAAAGCCCCACCCAGGAACGATGGCGTCCAGGTGGACAATTACCTGCAACTTCCTGGCTCCGTGCCCTCTGTCACCCCCAGGCCCCACAAAGGGCAGAAGCAGCTTGAGTTGAACTCCTCTTGTCAAACACCAGTGAGACGAGGCGCTAGGTCATATTTGGGTTTGGCTAACAGGTCCTAAAGCAAAGAACTGACTCATTTGAAAAGACCCTGATGCTGAGAATGATTGAAGGTGGGAGGAGAGGGGGACGAAGAGGATGAGATGGTTGGATGGCCTCATCGACCCAATGGATGTGAGTTTGAGCAAGCCGTCTGGCGTGCTGCAGTCCGTGGGGTCGCAAAGAGTCAGACACGACTGAGCGACTGAACTGAACAGGGCCTTACGCTCCCGTCCTCCGGAGGAGTAAAGGTGCGAGCAGAGATGACGTACAAAGCAAAAAGCCGCAAAGCAGGGCCCGTGGACGCTCCTCGGCCTCCCTCCTCACCCAGGTGGGTGGTTCCCAGGACAGTGGGGGGCGGCCCCACCCATTAGGCACACCTGTGCATGTCTAATTAGCCCCTCTGGCTGGGGGCGGGGGTCTGCCTGGGACCAGGAGTCATAGGCTCTTTTCAGAAGGACAGTGAGCGTCCGTGGGAGTACAAAACTTAAAAACCATGTTCAAAGACCAGGATTCGGCTTGTGTTAACTTGACAGACTATGTACTTTGTCCCATAGGAGCCATCAAGAAGCCGTTTTTACAGACTGAAGCCGAGTCGTCATTCTCAAAATGCCGAAGGTCTCTGGAGGCTGTCATGCAGTGGACCTGGAATGGGCTGGGGATTCTGACATGGCTCCCAAGGAGAGTCTGACACCAGATGTGGGAGCCCCTGGATTAGGCTGTCTTCCACTTAAAGGCTCACGGGCTCCAACTCTATACCCAGATCCACTATAACCTCCTCCGGTCTTTCTCTGTGCAGCAGCCAAACCTGAAACCTGACCACGTCCCCGCCCAGCTTATGACTTTTCAAGGGCTTTCTGTGGCCCCTGGGTACGTGGCCTGTGAGGTCCTGCCTCCCCTGCTACCCCCAATCCCTCCACAGAAATGACGGCTCCCTCCCAGCCTAGGAGGTTGTATAGGAGAGCCTGTCCTGGCATCATGTGGAAATGGTGGCGGAAGGATGGAGCAGAGGACCAACATTTATTACACGCCATCCCTGTGACATTCCTGGGGGCTGAGTGTTGAAGAATCCGCCTGCCAATGCAGGAGACGCAAGTTTGATCCCTGAGTGGAGAAGATGCCCTGGAGAAGGAACTGGCAACCCACTCTAGTATTCTTGCCTGGGAAATCCCACAGACAGAGGAGTCTGGTGGGCCACAGTCCATGGGGTCACAAAGAGTCAGATACGACTGAGTGACTAAATAACCACATCCATGTGTCTGGCTCTGTGGAGTGTTTTCACATACTCCCCTCATGGCGGTCTCACTACCATCCTGCGACCTCTCTCGTATTCCAGACAGAGAAATCGAGGCTAAGAGAGTGGCTTGGCTTGCCCAAGATTCCACAGCCACCAAGTAGCAAAGCCAGGGATCTGAGTTCTGTTCTTTCTCTCCAAAGTGTAGGGGGAAAGCTGAAAAGCAAGGAGAAGGTAGAAAGAAAAGAAGGAAGAAAGAAGAAGACCAGAGGAACTAAGAGACAAAGAAACAGACACCCTCTAAAACCGAAAACTTAATATGAAGATGGCTGCTAGCAGGGTCTGAGTGGGTTTAACTATCTTTGGTCATTTATGCCCAAATGGCCACAAAATGAATAGATCAGGAATAGGAACGGGTCCCATGCATTGGGCCACGCCTGGTGGTATTTACACCTAAGCTGAGTTAAAAGCAGCGTGCAGCCCAAGCCCACCTTGCCTGGATGGGAAGTGAAGATCCAAGGCCACAAACAAAGAAACAGCTGCTCTGAGAAGGCACAGCCACAGCGGGGCCTCCTGCTCTCACCTCACACTGGTTTCCAGCAGGCCTGGCAATACTTCTGGAGCTTGGAGTTTGCATAATTAAGAACTAAATCCAAACTCCGTGAGGCTCTTGGATGTTGAAACGAGGCTTAACCAAATTCAGTGCCAAAACAGAGTTTAGCAATTTTGAAACCCTAGGTGTACCACAGAGGTCTTTGTTTCGGACATGGCTCCAACTACCACCACTGAGCCATCACTCACTCTCAGACAGAGGCCACCGAGGAGCAGAAGCAGCAAGCGGGAAATGAGCCAGCGTCATCCTTGGGAAAACAGTGCAGGATGGGACTAATCCCTCCAGCCCTTCCCTATACACTCACTGCTTCCGGAGTTTTATGAGATTCCTTGTAACCTCCTTTTTAGGGGGGTAGATAAGCTCCCTCTTTACCATTTTAAGTAAAAAGTGAAAGAAGAAGGGCCTTCCCTGGTGGTCCAGTGGTTAAGAATCCATCTTGCAATGTAGGGGAAAGTGGGTTCAATCCCTGGTCAGAGAACTAAGATTCTTCACATGTGCGTGCCTGCCTCTTTGCGACCCCATGAACTATATAGCCCACCAGGCTCTTCTGTCCATGGGGATTCTCCAGGCAAGAGTACTGGCGAGGGCTGCCATGCCCTTCTTGGGTGTGCTAGTATTTAGAAACTATAGTTTAACCTGTACATGAGTCCCAGTGTATTATTATGCCTGTTCCAGTAATTTAAAATATGAAGTTCCAAAAGGATCAGTAACATGCCCAAGGTCACACTGACAAGTGGCAAGAACTTCCTCAAACCCCTTTTGTCAAATGAGCTGATGAAAATGAAATGAAGAGGCAAAGTTGGGATTCTAACTCGATCTGTATGATCATCGAGCCTTCAGGTTCCCTGCCATGGGGGCCTCCCACACAGGATGGCCTTATCAGGTGAGCAAAACTTGTGGGGCATGAGTGACCTCCTTCAACTGATGAAATTATACCCAAGCTGGAACTTCCCTGGTGGTCCCAGGGGTGAAGAATCCGCCTTCCAATACAGGGGATGAGGGTTCAATCGCTGGTCCGGGAGGATCTCACATGACATGGGGCAACTAGGCCTAAGCACCACAGCTACTGAGTCTGTGCTCTAAAGCTCGGGAGCCACAACTACGGAGCCCACAGGCCCTGAAGCTCGCACCCGGAGAAGCGGCTGCAGCGAGAAGCCCGCACACCACAACTGGAGAGCAGCCCTTGCAGCAACGGAGGCTGATGCAGCCAAAGATAAAATTTTTTAAAAAATTAAAAAAAAAAAAAAAAAATACAGACACCTTATTAAAAGGTAACGGCCTGAGAATCTGTGGGGAATAGCTTGTGCAGACAGGCTGAGGTGTGGCTGGACCCCACAGTTCTAGCTCAGCTTTCGTCTCGGTGGGGAGATTTCCCAGGCTGGTCCTTCCCTGGGTCCTGCCCTAGTTTGGGCTTTGTCCTAGTTTTCTGAAATTAGCTAAAAGAAAGAACTCAAGAGCCCAAAAGAACCATGGGATTGGCAAGACCAAACCCCTAGGAGGGGCATACCCGTCCAGGGTCTTTGTTGAGCAGTGCTTGAGGACCGAGAGTACCTTCGCACAAAGACTAAGAAGGTGAACGGCCTTGTCCACAGTCAGATGAGAACAGGACTGCTAGATTCACGGCCATGGTGTTCAGATGACCACTGAGTTGCCACGACGCTTCTCATTCTCTGAGGGATGTCCAGTTAGATGACCAGGAGCTACATCAGCTGCAAATTTCCATCACATCTCTGTCTCACCAGTCTGCACACCAACTGCCTGTTGACATCAGGAGTGGCTTCTACATTTGACAACTCCTGAACTGTGCCTCCCACCAAAGAACCAGAGAAGGAGTGGTCTGACCTCACAGAACTCAGTCGTGACCCAGGAGTCAGGAAAAAGACAACCTTCTTTAAAAAAATCAGTTCAGTTCAGTTCAGTTGCTCAGTCGTGTCCGACTCTTTGCGTCCCCATGAATTGCAGCACGCCAGACCTCCCTGTCCATCACCGACTCCCGGAGTTCACTCAAACTCACGTTCATCAAGTTGGTGATGCCATCCAGCCATCTCATCCTCAGTCGTCCCCTTCTCCTCCTGCCCCTAATCCCTCCCAACATCAGAGTCTTTTCCAATGAGTCAACTCTTCGCATGAGATGGCCAAAGTACTGGAGTTCTAGCTTTAGCATCATTCCTTCCAAAGAAATCCCAGGGCTGATCTCCTTTAGAATGGACTGGTTGGATCTCCTTGCAGTCCAAGGCACTCTCAAGAGTCTTCTCCAACACCACAGTTCAAAAGCATCAATTCTTCGGTGCTCA
The DNA here is from genome assembly GCA_935064755.1 of Tragelaphus eurycerus. NCBI lineage: Eukaryota > Metazoa > Chordata > Mammalia > Artiodactyla > Bovidae > Tragelaphus > Tragelaphus eurycerus. Next base: position 73,614,936 of record CAKXYN010000001.1, on the reverse strand, counting down.
GCCTTCTTCACAGTCCAGCTCTCACATCCATACATTACCACAGTAAAAACCATAGCCTTGACTTGATGGACCTTTGTTGGCAAAGTAATGTCTCTGCTTTTGAATATGCTATCTAGGTTGGTCATAACATTTCTCCAAGGAGTAAGCATCTTTTAATTTCATGGCTGCAGTCACTATCTGCAGTGATTTTGGAGCCCAGAAAAATAAAGTCTGGCACTGTTTCCACTGTTTCCCTATGTATTTCCCATGAAGTGATGGGACCAGATGCCATGATCTTCGTTTTCTGAATGTTGAGCTTTTAGCCAACTTTTTCACTCTCCTCTTTCACTTTCATCAGGAGGCTTTTTTGTTTCTCTTTACTTTCTGCCATAAGGGGGGTGTCATCTGCATATCTGAGGTTATTGATATTTCTCCTGCCAGTCTTGATTCCACCTTGTGCTTCTTCCAGCCCAGCGTTTCTCATGATGTGCTCTGCATATAAGTTAAATAAGCAGGGTGACAATATACAGCCTTGACGCACTCCTTTTCCTATTTGGAACCAGTCTGTTGTTCCATGTCCAGTTCTAACTGTTGCTTCCTGACCTGCATATAGGTTTCTCAAGAATATAAAATTAAATAAAAGATCTCACTCATCGAGCAGAGAGGGAACGACAGTATGCTAAGATCGACAGTGACAAAGTTCTCTCTACAAAAGAAGACAAATCCAAAGAGCATGTACCATATCATTTCGTTTACAGGAAGTTCAAAATGAGACAGAAGTTTCCTGAGGTGTTCAGAGTCAAGAGATGCTTGTCTCTGTGTAGGAAGGAGGCCATGATAACTGGAAGAAGCATGAAAGGGGCTGTGGGGGTGCTTGACAAGATTTCATTTTGATGTGTGTGCTGGGTACACGCGTGGTATTCATTCTATGATAATCCAAGTTGTACACTGCATGATCTGTGTGATAGCATGCATTTTATATGTGGATAAAAATGAAAAATTGAAAACACATTACAGACAGAAAGGGGCTTATACTCATGACCATCTGCTTGTAGAATCCCATCTACATACAATGGGCTGGAGGCTTTTTAAAAAGCACAAACCCATAAGCCTATTTTCTCACCTTCAAATGGTTTCTTCACGGTTTTTGAATGCAGTAAGAGGTTTTGGGTTTTTTTTCCCCCCCAGACTGGGTATCACTGAATTTCAAGCCCTTCATGAAGCCTTTTCCTGCACTTGGCCAATCTCTGGATGAGCCAAATCCTGTCTGTGGGCCCACAGAGGGAGAGACTAAGTCACCCCCAGGCCTCCCAGGTCTGACCCCGGGGAAAGCAGAGACACGAGAGCAGGAAGAGAAGCAAACTTCCACAGATTATACGATCGACTAGTTAGTGGGTGGGCGGCCTTGGGATTCTCCGCTCGAGGACTATCACTTTTCTACTATATCTCATTTCACAGGGGCCAATTAATAAACACTCTCCTTTGGGGAATGGAGAAAACCGAGCCCGGGGGCCCGTGGGCCGCCCTCTGTATACAGAGCACACAAAGGGGCCTGGGAGTTCCTCTCCAACAGGAAGTCGTTTGTCTGGGAGAGCCAGGAAGTGGGGCGGGGGTGCTGAGTCTGCGCTGCACACAGCCCAGTGTTTTCACGGAAATGGCAGTCTCCTAGTCAAAGCACGGTTGCATACATGCACTCACTCCACTTCAAAAAGAAAAAAAAACGACAAAGAGGGAAGAAATTTAAAGCCTCTAAACAGGGACCACACAACCCTGAATAATCGTAAAGTTCTTTCTCCACTGTCTTTTTTAGAAAGTGGCTAAAAATAAAGGCTTGACACTTGAAATAATGTAAGCAAGCAGTCACCCGCACACACTGGGCCTTTCCCATATATGGCTGCATTACCCTTCAGCCTTTGAAAAGGCCAAATGAAGAGATGGCCAACAACCAAAATAATCCTTCAGACATTTGAAAACGAGGAGAAAGAAGTGGAAGAGTGGGTGACTGACAAACAATCGCCAGGCTCCATGGGGGTGAGTAACACTGAGAAGGATTAGTTGCCATAGTACTTGAAAAACACAGGCACGCATTTTGACACGGGACCCCTTCTATAAAGACTCTTTTTTGCCCTCTGGCCTCAGCACCAAGAAAACTACAACTGTGGTAATTTAACATCAAGGACTTCAAGACGGAAACTGGTGCGGGGCATGACTGAAAATTTAATTAAGGCCCTTCTCAGCGTCAAATCTGCAAAGGGGGTGCGGGCACACGTCAAGGGCAGCAGACGAGGAAGGCAACTTGTGAAGAGGGGCGAGGGTGGGCATTCACGTGAGCATGTCCCCAGCAGAGGCTGGCTCTGGGGGGTTGCTTCCTCATCATGGGGCTCACCGCAGGGTCTGCTGGGTCCTACTTGAGGGGTTTCTGCAGAAAAGGTTAACCCATTCGTGTCACACAAATGCCCTCCTGAACGAGGGAGGCTGGAAAAGTCACATTTGCGTGGTGTTTCATGGTTTACAAAGCCTCATCATTTTAGACAATTCTGGACACGAGGTCCAGCACCTGGCGTGGACACTGAGGCTCCGGAGGTAAATGACCTACTGTGAGACTGGGGCGGGTGGTTTGTGCAAGTGGCCCAGTGTGGTGACTTGAAGTGAAGGGGGAAGACGCCTGAGAGTCCCCTGGACTGCAAGGAGAGCAAACCAGTCAGTCCTAAAGAAAATCAACCCTGAATATTCACTAGAAGGACTGACGCTGAAGCTCCAATACTTTGGCCACCTGCTGCAAAGAGCTGGCTCACTGGAAAAGACCCTGATGTTGGGAAAGATGGAGGGCAGGAGGACAAGGGGGCGACAGAGGACGAGATGATTGGCTAGCAGCAACAAATCAATGAGCAAGAATCTGAGCAGAGAGCTGGGGACAGCAGGGGGCAGAGGAGGCCAGTGTGCTGCAATCCATGGGGTCACAGAGAGTCAGACATGACTTAGTGACTGAACGCCAACTCCCCAACCTGCAGGCCAGGGCCGCTTCCACTCAAAAAGCCTTGGCACAGCCCTGGTCAGAGCGAGGTTTGGATTTCGGCATACCCGCTGCCTCTCTCTGTGAAAGTGGACGAGTAACTTCCTGTCTTCTAATGCAGACCCTCACCCAGAAAACGACAGGGCAGGTGTGGGAAGGCAGAGAGAAAGGCGAGTGAGGTTGGCGCGCGTCACCCTGCTCTCTGCGCCCATCTGGGGGTCTGTCCTCACGGTCCCCAGACAGCACTGTTGGGCATGCGTGCTGCTGCCCTCAGAGACAGCTCTCCTACTACAGAGTGAAATACACACACCCACAGAGCTCAGAGCCATGACTTCTAAGACCAGAAAACCTCCAAAAGCATGGTCACAAACACTGCTGCAGAGGGAGAACAAACTTAACTTTTTCACTCTCTTTTACTCTCCACAGGATGGGCCTTCCTTAGGAAGCCTCAGATTCTTTTTCTGAAAAGATGTCCCACTTTTTGGTGACACTGTGTGCTTCTAATGGTCTTACCATGTGTGCCCAGAAAGGCTGCTCTTTGGCTAAGGAGTTGATAATGATAATAAACAACAGCAACACAGCTGGCAGCATCATTTACTGAGGGCTGTGACACTCTAGCGGGGAAGGCAATGGCACCCCACCCCAGTACTTTTGCCTGGAAAATCCCATGGACGGAGGATCCTGGTAGGCTCCAGTCCATGGGGGTCGCTAAGAGTCGGACACGGCTGAGCGACTTCACTTTCCCTTTTCACTTTCATGCATTGGAGAAGGAAATGGCAACCCACTCCAGTGTTCTTGCCTGGAGAATCCCAGGGATGGGGAGCCTGGTGGGCTGCCGTCTATGGGGTCGCACAGAGTCGGACATGACTGAAGCGACTTAGCAGCAGCAGCAGCAGCAGCAGCAGTGACACTCTAGCGGAGAAGGCAATGGCACCCCACTCCAGTACTCTTGCCTGGAGAATCCCAGGGATGGGGGAGCCTGGTGGGCTGCCGTCTATGGGGCTGTACAGAGTAGGACATGACTGAAGTGACTTAGCAGCAGCCGTGACACTCTAGGCGCTATTGCCGAGGACTTTCTATACCCCACCTCTCATCTCTGCCGCTATTAGCCGAGGTTGGTGTTCTGGCCCATATTTTACAGATAAGAAAACTAAGGCTCTGAGTTTGGTGACATGGCCAAGGAAGGCCACCTTAATAACTGCAGGGTTGGGACTGACGTTGCTCTCTGGTTGGCTCCAGAGCCTGTTCTTCCTCGTTCTACTCCATCCGGGAGCCGAGCCAATACGAGAAATGCTAAATCAAGACTGGATAGTACTGTTTGTCCAGGGTTTCTTCTCGACACCATTCTGCAGCCCGGGATCCCCTCCCGGTGCTCATAAAACACCGTCACTGAAATTCCAAGGAAGCAGGAGCGCAAGGACGGTGGAGGAGAGGTGGGCTGGGAGGATGGCATGGTAAGGTGACCCCCAAATACTTTTCTGCTGCACCACCGGGAGGGGGCCTGGAGTTGCAACTTCATTTCCGCTCACTCACCTGGTGAGGCACGAGGCCGAGAGACGTTGGCGGCTCATTCATGCGGTCGTCACTGCTGCTGGCAATGGCGTAGCCCCTGAGAAAGGGAAACGGTGAGAGCTGCTCATTTCAGAGAAGTTTAATTCCCGTGAGGATCATCGAGAGGAGGTCCGCGGAAGATTTATAAGGATAACTGAAACACCCTTTGCTAGGCAGGGAAACAAAAAAAATACACACAATAACTAATTTTCCTGGGAGGATGGTAGAAGAATAGTTTCAAAAAAAAAAAAGACCTGTGTTTTCAAGTTAGAAAGACCAGAGCTTGTGGCCACAGGCTACTTGCCGATAAATATTAATTCTCGTTGTCTGAAAGAGTCTTGTAAAACACCACAGCACATTGCTAACGTTTTGAAACAGAAACCGTTCCGACCTTAACTTCTTGAAGTGATGTACCTGCTAGTGCACGGAGGAAGGAGAAAGAAAAGTGAGGAATTAATGCGGCAGAACGGATGAGCTCCACCCCAAACCGCAGTGCGGAGGCGCCTTACGTGACAGAAGACAAGAGACACGGGCCCTGGTTCTAGCCCGTGATGACAACAAAGGTGGCCGAGTGGCCGACGTGGGGTTGGTGTCAAGGACTCGCAGTCAGCTCTGAAAGATTTTACCCCAAATGCTTCCTGTCCAGGGGCCACAAGAAAACACAGGTGCCAGGGAGATGACAAAGATGAGAGGAAGACAGAAGACCTGCTTGTTTCCATTCAACTTGGAAGCAGTTATACTAGTTATGTGTGCTGCCAACACTACAGAGGCCGTCGTTCCAAGCACGCAGAAGAACTCTGAGTTACACAGTAAGTGGAATACGCATGCCGATTTCTAACAACTGGAAAAACAAACCTTTTAAAAATTCACTTCTTCCATGTCCGTATTACAAATAGCATATCTTAACAGAATGCTTAAAGACAGAGTTTGCAGCCAAACTGGGCTGAGCTAAATCCCAGGGTTACTGCTCACCAGCTACGTGAATTTCAGCAACATAGTTATCGTGGCTATGCCTCTGTTTCCCCATCAAAAATGGGACAAAAAAAAAAGGAAAGAAAGAAAGAAAATGGGACAGATAACAGTTCTTTCCTAATGTTTGCTATGAGGATTAAATGAACTACTATTTGTAACGTGCTTAGAATAAAGCATAACACAATGTAAATACTATGTCAGTACTGAACATATATAAGATAAATCACAGTGTATCTGTCACACAGTAGATGTAAATGTGTTTGGCTCCAGTCTGACTGTACCATACAATTTTGACAGCACTGCCTCTGACAGATATTGAGAAACTCTTAAATGGTTCATTAATTTTCTTTTTCTTTCCTTTGTTGTCTTCCCTTTCCTTTTTTCCTTCCTTTTTTTTTTTTTTACATTACTCTTTTTAAATTAATTTTTGTCTCACTTTTATTTGCTAGATGAAAGATGAATTACTTCTATTGTTTGTAAGTCATAAAGGAAGATCATCCCTGCTTGGAGAAGCAGGGTCTCTGGACCACAGCTGCGCTAGTTTCTGCATCCACGATGTGGCGCAGACACAACATGCTGCACACAGAGCCTACCAAGAGGCCCGAGGCGGAACAAAACACGCCAGCCTACTCCTCTCCTTCCTCTCACAAGCAAGCCTAATGTGGTAAGTGCTTAATAAATCAAAACGCTGAATAAGCTGAAAACCATTTTTATAACTGGTGTGGCCTTGGTAGACTCGGTGGTTAGGACCAGCCCTCCCATTGAGAAGACACAGCAAAGCTAGACAAAGTATAAAAAAAAACCCTGTGTTTGAAAGCATCGGAGAGTTCCCAAGGTAGGGGAGAACTACAAAGCCAAAGCGTATGAGAGGAGGGAAGCCCACAGAGGTAACCTAGGCATTTGCAAGGGGAGGCTCACCTGGAAAGCGACTGCCAGTCTCCAAAAGCAGTGGCCACTGGCAGAGGCTAAAGGGTGATCCTGACCAACTCATGGGGCTTATGGTACAGTCTAGAGCTGAGGTCTGCCCATAGGGAGGAGCCATGGAGGATATCCCAGGCTTCAAGTTGGGATCATGGTGGGGATACATACTCAGACTAAGGGAGAGCCTGAAAACAGACAAGCGCTAACTGGATAACGTGGTCTAAGATGGCAGTCCACTTGGCCCAGCAGTTTGCCAAGAAGAAATGGAAATCACGACATCTGTATAATTTTTCACAAAATGGCCAGTACTCAGTCAAATAGCCAAGCAGATGCAAAAATTGAGGAAATTTAAATACTGATTGGATATGTAAAAACAGTGGAGATACATACCAAATAGATACATTTTTATGACTGAAGTACTATCTCTTGGATTTGCTTTAAAGTAAGTCAGTGGAAGAAGAAAAACATGGACAGTAGTACAGATAAAGGATGACTGGCCATGTGTTGGTAATCTTTGAAAATGGATGGTGCATACAAAGGAGTTTTTATATATACACAAATGGCTTGGGTGTATGTATACACATAACATAAATCTTTTTTCATATATGTTTTATTTTTCCATAATAAAAAGGCTTTGTTTTTTTTTAAAAAAAAACAGGTATATGAGAAGATAAAAACAATAGACAAGAGGAGCACACTCATTAGAGATCTCACATTAATGGACATATCTGATAAAAATTAAAAGGAAAACATGATTAAATGTTTTCAAAGAATTAAAAAAAACCCCATAATTTAAGCAGAGAACAGGAAATGTGTAAAATAAGATCAAATTATTTCTAGAAATTCTAGAACTGAAACACATAATAATCAAATTTAAAACTCAGTGGATAGTTTAACAAATAGACATAGAAGAAGAGAGAATCAGTAAACTGGAAGATAAGACAAAAAGCGAACAGCCAGACTGAAGCAAAGAAAGACATAATGATGGAAAACACAGAAAAGAGCATCATCGGGTTCTGACATGCAGCTGGGGACTCGAAAGGAAAGAATCAAGCAGAGGCAGAAGCAAGGCTTTAGGAGATAATGGCGGAAAATTTTCCACTGCGGGTGAAAGACATCAAGGCATGGATTCAAGAGGCACTAGAAAGCACAATCAGAATAAACACAGAAATAGGTATATAATAATAAATACAGAATTAGGTAAATATTTCCAAATCCTGAAAACCAAAGACAATGAGCAAATCATAAAAGCAACTGAGGGCAGGGGAACAGGGAGAAAATCCAACTGTACCAAAGAAGAAGCGATGAGATAAACACCTCGCTCCTCAACAAGGATAACGGCAGCCAGAGGCAACAGGATTATGTTCTCTACATATGACCAAACTGGACAGCATATTAAAAAGCAGAGACATTACTTTGCCAACAAAGGTCCGTCTAGTCAAGACTATGGTTTTTCCAGTGGTCATGTATGGATGTGAGCTGGACTGTGAAGAAAGCTGAGTGCCAAAAAATTGATGCTTTTGAACTGTGGTGTTGGAGAAGACTCTTAGGAGTCCCTTGGACTGCAAGGAAATCCAACCAGTCCATCCTAAAGGAAATCCAACCAGTCCATCCTAAAGGAAATCAGTCCTGAGTGTTCACTGGAAGGACTGATGTTGAAGCTGAAACTCCAATACTTGGGCCACCTGATGTGAAGAACTGACTCACTGGAAAAAACCCTGATGCTGGGGAAGACCGAGGGCAGGAGGAGAGGGGATAACAGAGGATGAGATGGTTGGATGGCATCACTGACTCAATGGACATGAGTTTGGGTAAACTCTGCGAATTGGTGATGGACAGGGAGGTCAGGCGTGCTGCAGTCCACGGAGTCACAAGGAGTCGGACATGACTGAGTGACTGAACTGAACTGAACCAGTATAGAATTCTGTACATGGCAAAAATATTTTTCAGCATAAACATAAAACAAATGCATTTTTAGACAAACAAAAACTAAAACATCTTTGTCACTGGCATTTCTAAAGGAAGTGATAAAGGGTATTCTTTCAGCAGAAGGAAAATGACCTAGGAGGGAAGCTCTAGGACATGGAAAGAAAAGCTTAAAAATGGAAAATAATAGCAAAATTAAATGAATCCAACTAGGCAACAGTAACAGTATCTTCTAGAGTTTAAATATATACAGAATATATACTCATTTTTAAATGAGTGTGCAGACACTGCTGGGTGCCTGCCCAACGTCCATTCTCCTCTTCTATCTCGTCACTGTTCCATTCAGAAGCGATGTGCCCAGCCGAAGAGCTACATTTGTCCATCTTCCTTGCAGTTATAAGGGCAAGGTCAAGTTATACATGAGTTTTAGAATCAATGCACAAGTCTCCTGGAGAGCCGTTTACAGGGGGTCAGCCTCGGGGTCTCCCCTGGAGGTCCAGTGGTTAAGAGTCCATGCTTCCACCACAGGAGGCACAGGTTCAATCCCTGGTTAGGAACTAAGATCCCACATGCCACAGAACATGGCCAAAAAAGGTGGGGTGGCCGTGGGGAGCCCCAGCTGAACACAGCCCGCATCCTTTGGTCATTCCTTTCTTCTTAACTGGAACAGAAAAGCAACCCTGAAGGCAGAGCACTCATCCTGTGACCACAGCAGGACAGGCACAGGGAAGAAAGCCACGAGTGGCTGAGTGCACGATAAGAAACACAGTCTCTGTGTTTGTCTCTACCTGGGAGCCCCTGTCTGGGTGCTTGCCTCTGAGCCGCTTGCTGCATGAGGGAAATAAAGCCTCGCCTCCATCTGACCAAGTCACTGAAGACGGATCTGTTATAAACACAGCCAAATCCAACTTCTATCATACGTGATTCTGGTATTGCCTTTCAAATGTTTAGAGCTAAGATCAAAAATAATATATTAACAGAATGAAAGCAGGAAGGTCCTAAAGCCCCTATGAAAATTTTTATCCTTCCTTCTCATCAATTACCAAACAACCCTAGGAGAGTTCAGTTCTACAAGGATGCAGAGACACAGCTCCAAAGATCACATGATGAGTTTACCAGCCCAAAGGATCAAACCAGGTTTTTTGTTATTCCTGTTTTTTTGAGAGTGGAAAGAACAATACAATTCTCAGAAAAAAGTCAGATTGAGAAAAGGCCGAGGGAGATACAGAAGCTTTGTTTGTTTCAACAGCCATCTCTAAACGGGAAACTCACCCTTCTGGATGCTGCAAAACGGAAACCATCAGCTCCACTGCCAGGGCTCCTGCGATCATGGCTAGTCCCGGACGACTCACAGTGCACTGTTGGTCCAAGGTCCGGTCTCTGGTTGACTATGGAGAAACAGTCATGGATGTGAATGCAAAGTTCTGTTCCACCCAAGGTGAGCTGTCAGGAGCATGCAACTCCTTCACAATAAAGCTCTATCACACAGCCAGATGCTCACTGTTGGCAGAGATCACTCAGCCTCACATAAGACCATGTCTTGAGAGTACCAAGAAAAACAAAATATACCACCTGTTAGGTAACTAAATGAGGTAATACTCTAAAAACCCTCGAGTGCCCTGGAGACACTGGTGAGCGGGGCACAGCTGTCCACAGTCGACGATGCCAAGCAAGGCTCACGAGGTATAATGCCACCGCCCCAAATGAGACAATTTTTCTCTTTGTTAAAAGACAATATTTTAAATAGCCTTAAAGAAAAGAGCTGGGTCTCTTTGCCCTAGTGGGCAAGATGGCTATAGGAGATACTTGGAACAACAAAGAAGTCCACTTACATCCCCTGGGGCCACCACATCATTGCAGAAGTAGCAGCCAAGTTTGTAGCCAGGGATGTTGGCAAACAGCGATGAGCCCAAAAGGTCTGCAGACGCCATGGGGTAGCTGGGACACAAGTCCCCGGCTCCCTGATGCCTAGGCTTCTTCAGGCCATGTCTCATGACAACGAAGGTGTCAAATCCCAAGGCAGCATTGATGACAAGCTGTGAGTTCCAAGGAATAGAAGACCAGAGTTAAGAGATACTTATATTTTAGGCCATGACTAACTCCATATTGGGTCAACTTAAAAAATCTGTTTTGTAATAAGTGTTTGTGTTCGACTGTAATTAGATTCTATAAGCTAATGTTGGTATTCGACCCTGAATATTCATTGGAAGGACTGATGCTGAAGCTCCAATACTTTGGCCACTTGATGTGAAGAGCCGACTCATCAGAAAAGACCCTGATGCTGGGAAAGATTGAAGGCAGTAGGTCAAGGGGGTGACAGAGGATGAGATGGTTAGATAGCACCGCTGACTCAGTGGACATGAATATGAGCAAACTCTGGGAGAGAGTGATACACAGGGAAGCCTGGCATCATGCAGTCCATGTGGTCACAAAGAGTCAGACACAGCTTAGCAACTCAACAACAACAATGTTGGTAACAGCTACCCAAGACTGAGGGCTTACAAAGTGCAAGAGACTTGACAAGAGGTTAACATAAGTTATCTCTGTTGGTTTTATTTTAAACTCCCAGCAAACATTTCTTATTTATAGAAGATGTTGAAAGTCAGAAAGGTTATTTCTACAACTTGCCCAAGGTTGCTTAGCTGGTAAGAGGGAAGGTATATAAAACTAAGTCTCCAGAGTTCTCAAAGCCATTCTTTGCAGCATTATGCTGTTGTTTGTCATTTCTAGAGATTTTTTTTCATAAATCTCATAGATTTTTTTCACGTTATATAATTCACCCTTTACACAGGTTTTCAAGGAAAGCTTCTTTTCACTTATAATAACTTCTGTTAGTCATAAATTGACTCATTCTCCCAAATGTCTGTTTACATAGAACACTGAAAAAATCAAAGAAAAACACACTGGAAAAGAAGACAAAAAAATCACTCAGAATCTCACAGCCTCGACAATTATAATAATAGTTCGAAGTATTTATTATTTTCTCTCTCGCCCATCCCCCTCCTTTCTTTCTCCCTTTCTCTTGCCACCCTCATTCTTTGATAAACAGACATCATATCTTCATATACATAAACTTAATTGATGTAAGATAAATATATATATCTTATTTAACTACGGAGTATTTTCCATCATATTAAAATCTTTGACGTCGTAGCCGGGAGCAGTTACATACTATTCTATCATGCGTATGCATCCTGACCTACTGAACCATCCATTCTTTGGGCCCTTCAAGTTGTCACGGCCCGACCGTGGTGAATGAGCCCGGAATCAGCATCCTCTGGGAGCTCACATTCCACTGTGAGCACACGGGGCTCGAAGGGTAACATCTGGGCTGCATGAAGTGCGTGAGGCAGACAGTCTGCGGAGGAAGCCCTTGGCCTCGCTCCGGAGGTGGGGGCGGGCTGGGGGGCACTCTGCCCTGGGAGATAGGGCCCTCACCCTACCTTTCTCTTGCTCGCGGCGATGACGGCAGGCAGCCACCGGCTCTCCCGGGTGTCCATCAACAGGAAGACGATGTCGTGGCTGTCGATGAGCTGCTCTAGCTGTTCCACATCCCTGCGGGCCTGCTCCAGGGTGACGCTGGAGAAGTTCACGGGGTGCCCCGGCATGGGGATGCTCATGTTGAACCCTCTGGCATTCTGGGGACACACCCAGAGAGGGGGGCTTCTGAGGCAAAGGGATGGGTGGGATCTCAGAGCCTGAATCTCCCCATCACCTTGAGCATGCGGGGTCACTTACAACCTGACATCTTCCCATCACGACGATGCTCTCAGCCATCTGCCAGCTGAGCTCCCCACCTTCTTCACCTCTGCGACCCAGACCACCTGTCCTGGCATCTCGGGTCCCTAAGGCTGGAGAGGGCATCAGAGACACATGGATCTAGCTCCAAAGTGGCAGGGGGTGGGAGGGAGGCACTTCCCATGTGGACAAAACGAACACTGTCCAGAACTGTGTACCTTTGGCTCTTTCCTACAACCTGGGCCCAAGGAATGTCATCACTATGCCCTCGGCTTCCCCAAGGCCCTCGGTCCAGCCAGACTGTCTCTCCACTTGTCCCCAGATTGCCCTTCCCTCTGCTTTTTAGTGTGGAACACCTCCAAACAGGATGTCACAATAGAAATAATTTAACAAATTCACCTAAGATTAGGATGGCTGAGAGTCTTGCCTTAATTTTCACAGGGGCCTATGCATTAAAAACAAACAAAACCCTCAAAACTGAAGAACTCCTTGCTGACTAACCAGAAAACTAGACTTAGGAACATGTAGATGTTAGTCTGGTGGGGGTGCTGGGCGACAGCAGAGTGTTGTGCTGAAGTGAAGCTTCATTTCCTGTCCAAAAGCAGGAGCTGCCCAGTGACCCGGGTTCTCAGGACTCAGGACTTTTCATGGGGCCTTTAGAAGAGCTCTGTAACTTACCTCTCGTCCCCTGCTGGCTCCACAGTGTACTGGCAGATGAACTGTGAGTCACATATGCATGCCAGTGAAGCCAGGGACACTGACTTTCCCCAGAAAAGAAAGTGTTCTAGAGCCACAAACTCCACCCCCAATCCCCTGCATAGCACCTGCCACAGGGAAGCGTGTGAAAACACCAGCTTTTTTATTTGTCGAAACCCCTCACATACTGCAAAAACAGCTCAGGGGACACAGCAGTAGGTTCCTTTACAAAGTAAAATCTATTTTGTAAATGGGTGCTATTTTCTTCGTTAAACCTAATATCTGGAATTCAAGAAAGGCATGGTAGTAATAACAGCAAAAATTTCAAAAAGAATTGAGGAGGGTGGAAAAAAAGGTTGCAGGAAAAGATGCCAGGCAGAAAGGACTTCACTAAGAAGGAAGGTTCAAAACAATTCCATTTTAATGAGGATACCCCAAAGATATCTCTCAGATCAGATCACATCAGATCAGTCGCTCAGTCGTGTCCGACTCTTTGCGACCCCATGAACCGCAGCACGCCAGGCCTCCCTGTCCATCACCAGCTCCCAGGAGGTCACCCAGACTCATACCCATCGAGTCAGTGATGCCATCCAGCCATCTCATCTTCTGTCGTCTCCTTCTCCTCCTGCCCTCAATCCCTCCCAGCATCAGAGTCTTCGCCAATGAGTCAACTCTTCGCATGAGGTGGCCAAAATACTGGAGTGTCAGCTTTAGCATCATTCCTTCTAAAGAAATTCCAGGATTGATCTCCTTCAGAATGGACTGGTTGGATCTTCTTGCAGTCCAAGGGACTCTCAAGAGTCTTCTCCAACACCACACTTCAAAAGCATCAATTCTTCGGCGCTCAGCCTTCTTCACAGTCCAGCTCTCACATCCATACATGACCACAGGAAAGACCATAGCCTTGACTAGGCGAACGTTTGTTGGTAAAGTAATGTCTCTGCTTTTGAATATGCTATCTAGGTTGGTCATAACTTTCCTTCCAAGGAGTAAGCGTCTTTTAATTTCATGACTGCAGTCACCATCTGCAGTGATTTTGGAGCCCAGAAAAACAAAGTCTGACACTGTTTCCACTGTTTCCCCATCTATTTCCCATGAAGTGATGGGACCAGATGCCATGATCTTCGTTTTCTGAATGTTGAGCTTTAAGCCAACCTTTTCACTCTCCACTTTCACTTTCATCAAGAGGCTTTTTAGCCCCTCTTCACTTTCTGCCATAAGGGTGGTGTCATCTGCATATCTGAGGTTATTGATATTTCCCCCAGCAATCTTGATTCCAACTTGTGTTTCTTCCAGTCCAGCATTTCTCATGATGTACTCTGCATATAAGTTAAATAAACATGGTGACAATATGCAGCCTTGACGTACTCCTTTTCCTATTTGGAACCAGTCTGTTGTTCCATGACCAGTTCTAAATGTTGCTTCCTGACCTGCATACAGGTTTCTCAAGAGGCAGATCAGGTGGTTTGGTATTCCCATCTCTCTCAGAATTTTCCATAGTTTATTGTGATCTACACAGTCAAAGGCTTTGGCATAGTCAATAAAGCAGAAATAGATGTTTTTCTGGAACTCTCTTGCTTTTTCCATGATCCAGCGGATGTTGGCAATTTGATCTCTGGTTCCTCTGCCTTTTCTAAAACCAGCTTGAACATCAGGAAGTTCACGGTTCACATATTGCTGAAGCCTGGCTTGGAGAATTTTGAGCATTACTTTACTAGCGTGTGAGATGAGTGCAATTGTTCGGTAGTTTGAGCATTCTTTGGCATTGCCTTTCTTTGGGATTGGGATGAAAACTGACCTTTTCCAATCTTGTGGCCACTGCTGAGTTTTCCAAATTTGCTGGCATATTGAGTGCAGCACTTTCACAGCATCATCTTTCAGGACTTGGAATAGCTCCACTGGAATTCCATCACCTCCACTAGCTTTGTTCGTAGTGATGCTTTCTAAGGCCCATTTGACTTCACATTCCAAGATGTCTGGTTCTAGGTCAGTGATCACATCATCATGATTATCTTGGTCTTGAAACTCTTTTTTGTACAGTTCTTCTGTGTATTCCTGCCACCTCTTCTTAATATCTTCTGCTTCTGTTAGGTCCACACCATCTCTGTCCTTTATCGTGCCCATCTTTGCATGAAATGTTCCTTTGGTATCTCTGATTTTCTTGAAGAGATCCCTAGTCTTTCCCATTCTGTTGTTTTCCTCTATTTCTTTGCACTGATCACTGAAGAAGGCTTTCTTATCTCTTCTTGCTATTCTTTGGAACTCTGCATTTAGATGTTTATATCTTTCCTTTTCTCCTTTGCTTTTCGCTTCTCTTCTTTTCACAGCTATTTGTAAGGCCTCCCCAGACAGCCATTTTGCTTTTTTGCATTTCTTTTCCATGGGGATTGTCTTGATCCCTGTCTCCTGTACAATGTCACGAACCTCATTCCATAGTTCATCAGGCACTCACTCTATCAGATCTAGGCCCTTAAATCTATTTCTCACTTCCACTGTATAATCATAAGGGATTTGATTTAGGTCATACCTGAATGGTCTAGTGGTTTTCCCTACTTTCTTCAATTTCAGTCTGAATTTGGCAATAAGGAGTTCATGGTCTGAGCCACAGTCAGCTCCTGGTCTTGTTTTTGCTGATTGTATAGAGCTTCTCCATCTTTGGCTGCAAAGAATATAATCGATCTGATTTCGGTGTTGACCATCCGGTGATGTCCATGTATAGAGTCTTCTCTTGTGTTGTTGGAAGAGGGTATTTGCTATGACCAGTGCATTTTCTTGGCAAAACTCTGTTAGTCTTTGCCCTGCTTCATTCCGTGTTCCAAGGCCAAATTTGCCTGTTACTCCAGGTGTTTCTTGACTTCCTACTTTTGCATTCCAGTCCCCTATAATGTAAAGGACATCTTTTTTGGGTGTTAGTTCTAAAAGGTCTTGTAGGTCTTCATAGAACCTTTCAACTTCAGCTTCTTCGGCGTTACTGGTTGGGGCATAGATTTGGATTACTGTGACATTGAATGGTTTGCCTTGGAAACGAACAGAGATCATTCTGTAATTTTTGAGATTGCATCCAAGTACTGCATTTCGGACTCTTTTGTTCACCATGATGGCCACTCCATTTCTTCTGAGGGATTCCTGCCCACAGTAGTAGATATAATGGTCATCTGAGTTAAATTCACCCATTCCAGTCCATTTCAGTTCGCTAATTCCTAGAATGTCAACATTCACTCTTGCCATCTCTTGTTTGACCACTTCTAATTTGCCTTGATTCATGGACCTGACATTCCAGGTTCCTATGCAGTATTGCTCAGGACCTCATAATTCACTCATTCATTCATTCATTAAGTACTGTGTATCTGCTGCATACCTAATACTGTAATGAACAGTAAAAAAAGCAACAACCACCATAATAACAATAATACCTTACTATCGTATTTACGGGGAAGGCAATGGCACCCCACCTCAGTACTTTTGCTTGGAAAATCCCATGGACGGAGGATCCTGGTAGGCTCCAGTCCATGGGGTCGCTAAGAGTCGGACACGACTGAGCGACTTCACTTTCACTTTTCACTTTCATCCATTGGAGAAGGAAATGGCAGCCCCCTCCAGTATTCTTGCCTGGAGAATCCCAGGGACGGGGGAGCCTGGTGAGCTTCCGTCTATGGGGTCGCACAGAGTCGGACACGACTGAAGCGACTTAAGCAGCAGCAGCAGCATCGTATTTACAATTGACAATGTGTTTTAAATGATGGTTGCCCGATCCACAAAGTTATTGCCTGGGGATTTTAATGACGCCAAGATTAAAGCGTAATTACTCAACCCCAATTCTGACCTTGTGAATAACTCAGACCCTCACCTCCATCTCCGTGGCCAATCTGAATGAATCTCTGCTTGCTGAAGCTTCAGCCATCGAGCCTGCGGAGGCGCACCGGCTCCCGGCCCGCCACTGAGGCCACGAGTCTGAGGCTGCAATTCAGCAAGCTGCAGCACAGTACTTTTCAGGCCTGGCTGCACATCAGAACCACCTAGAGAGCTGTCTAGATTCCTAATGCCCAGGCTTTTCCTTGGACCATTTCAACTGGAGTCTCTGAGAGCGGGCCCAGGGATGGATTCTTTCTAAAACTCTCCAGGTGACTCAAACGTGCAGCCGGGGCGAGAGATCATTTACAGCAAGTGAAGTACACAGACGGACCTCGCGTGTCCACTTTGATATGTTTTGACAAGCTGCAGATTAACCACTGTGCACGCCCCCTAGGGTGTCGTCTGTTATCCCAGGCAACGCTCTCATAGCCTTTCGCAGGCAACCCCCAGGACCTCTACCCCCAGAGTGTGAGAGCTGTGAAGCCCCTCACCCTCCCGCCATCTAGCACTGTCAGTCTTCTAATCTGAGTCATTTCAGTGCATGTGCAGGGATGCGTCTTCACGGGCCTGATTCACACCCTATGGTGACTACTGTTGAGCATGACATGTGTTCACTGGCCATGCACAGACCTTCTCTAGGAAGCCGTGCTGGCCCAACCCTTCAGTCCCTTAAAAAAAAAAAAAAAAGGTTTGCCTGTCTTATTACTGGGTGGCAGAAGTTGTTCACATATCCTTGATATAGGCTGTTTGCCAAACACATGTCCTGCGAGTAGTTTTAGTTTGGGCCAGCCTTTGTGTTCCCTTATTGGCATCTTTCGAGAAGCAGAAATTTTAAATTTCGATGAAGTCCTATTCATCCATTTTCTCACTTACGATCAGTATTTCCATGGTCCTAGGAGTCTCTGCCATCACATGATCACTATGCTGCTCTCTTCTAGAAGCGCTCTAGTTCCAGCTTTTGTTCAGTTCTCTGGCCTCACTGGGGTGTCACCTAAGGGCTCAGAGTGGCCAGTGAGGTCTCTCCCTTCTGGATGGCTGGGACTCCAGTGCCTTGCAGCCTGTAGGGGCTCTGGAAGACTCACGGTGCCTCCTGCCCAGATTAGAGAGTCCTGCCCTGAGAACATACAAAGCCTCAAGGTGCTGCTGCCCAGGCGCTCTTCTGGAACTCCTTCCCTGAACGGCTCACACAGATCTGATACTCTGTCCTAAAGTTTCAGCTGTCTTGCTGCTCTGAATTCTCATCTCTGTTTCCTCAGCTCGTCGAGACCAACAATACCTCCTTGGGCTCCCCATGGGCTCTGACACGAGCTAAAAAGTGCCTCCATAAAACAAATTGGGACAAACACTTTCTGAGACCACAGTCTCTCACTGCCTGCTGGTCAGCATCTGCTGAGTCACTTTACACAACGGTACCTGGGTACAAAACCGGTAGATGCACCGTGGCAGGAGAGCCAGTCCATCGTCACTCATCAGGGTTGGAAACAGATGTCCAGAGATGGGTTTTAAAACCCTCAGTGTGGCTCTATAACCCTACATTTTACTGCCTCACCTTTGGGGGAAATGGTAACCTCAAGCGGTTATTTAATTGATTCAAGGTCAGTTATTTTCCTATTTAATGAATTCAACCCCAGGATTACGCATATTATTTGTAACTGAGCCAGTCTTTTCGTGTCTTTTTCACTCAGACTAGCCTCCTGTCCGAGGCCTGGTGTAAGGAAGGTGATGAGGCAGTATCTGTTGAATGAAAAACCACACTAGCCTGGCTAGCCAATAAGTGAAATGGCTTCACAAGTTCTTTTCACGAATTTGATGCATTGCCCTAGAACTGAGGTGGGCTCAGTGTTATCTATTATTTTTTAAATTTAAATTACTTTTGGCTGTGCTGGGTCTTTGCTGCTGCATGGGCTTCTCTCTAGTTGCAGTGAGTAGGGGCCACTCTTCATCCTGGTGTGTGGGCTAGTCTTACGACAGAGCACGGCGCTAGGGCACGTGGGCTCAGCAGTTACGGTGCAAGGGCTTAGATGCTTTGCGGCACGTGGGATCTTCCCAGACCAGGGATCAAACCCATGCCCCTTGCTGTGCAGGCGGATTCTTCACCACTGAGCCACCAGGGAAGCCCCTGTGTTACCTATTATTCCTTATAAGGCATGAGGGATAAAAGTATAGGAGACCAGGCTCCCCACAGTAAGGACTGCATAATCCAATAGGGAAAATGCAGTAACATGACATAGGTGTTGGGGAACAGGCTTGATTCTGGTGGGCTGATGCTTTCAAGAGAAGGGGAACCTGAGCTCTAAGGCCCCTTGCTGATGCCCTTGCTCCGAGTCTGTCTTTCTTGACCCCGTGCCACAGCCAGCCTGACTTCCTTTCCGTTCACAGGGGCACAGGCTGCATCCTACCTCAGTGTTTGCACACGCCGCTCCGTCCGCCCTGGTCTAGCTAACTCTCACCCGCGTTTCCGGGCTTAGCTTCCTCAAGGAAGTCTGTTCTAGGTCAGGTGTTCCTGCTAAACCTTCCCACAGCCACTGAGCTCCTGCTCTGTGCACTTGCTGCAAGTGCAGCTATTCATGAAGCTAGTTTATCGGCCACATCCCCCACTAGACTCTCAGCTCCAGGTGAGGAAGGGGGAAGTTCGTCTGCCTTGGTCCCCACCCCCACAGAGCAGGCCTTAAATAAACGTATGATGAATGAGTAAGCCATAGGATAACCGAACAAATACAACAGGGGACACCGCATTGGGTCACAAACCATGGCTAGGATTTGAGTGAGCAAAAGTCTCAGGCAGAGCTCAGATTCAAAGCCAGGTCTGTCTCCAGTGATAGAATGGATTATTCTTCCTGACTATGCACTGCCCACCTCTAATAGAATTATATGTCCATGCCCTTAGCCACATGGCTTTGCAGGACCTCCCACCAGGTAGGCAGGGTATCTGGACCAACCCCACTGACTTGGGGCCTGGCCCTGTGATCTGCTCTGGTGGCGGCAATAGAGGACGCTGCTGAGACTTTAAGAGACACAGGAAGAACTGGTAGCCTGACCAACTCCTTTACACTTCCACCTTCTATCATAAGGAGAGCAGGACCAGCCGACCATTGCTCCTGGAGCCTAGACTTTGACAGTATGACACACAGAGCAGACTGGAACAGGAATCAAAGCCAGAGTCCGCTCCAGCCCAGCCACTAAGCCACGGCGAACCCGCAGACCTGTGAACATGAAATCAGTGTTCGTGATCGTAAGCCATTTGGATGCTGGGAGTGTGTGATGTGTAATGTTGTCACAGCAGAAATGTAACTAAGAGGCCTCTTCAACGATGGGGTGCAACTTATTCTCTCTCTTGTCATCCAGCGCCTAGCTGGGTATAGAGGGCTCAGTCAGTTCCACTGAATTAAACTCAAGAGATGACATTCTTCTGGTGAAACGGACAAAGTGGTCGGTCATTTTTAAAGCAAAGGCTGAGAATAAATGAATCTAATGCTCAGTGACTAAACAGAGAAATCTTAAGAAAGCAGGCTCTTTTTTTTTCTATTTTTAAGCCAGGGCTGAGAGCCTCTTGTGGCACTTTCAGTAGAAGCAGATGCTTTGGGGACACCTGAGCTAACCTCTGTCACACAAATTGACAAGGCGTGCAAGACGCAGAATGTCTTCTGCTGGATAACCTCAAAAACATGGCCAGATGTTGAACCAAATGAGCTGAACGACTTGCCTCTCACTGTTTTCAAAGTAAATGATGGATGTCAAGAATAAGCAGCAGCTAGAGTGAAAGGCTGAACATTTCGCCAGATCTTCCTTGTGCAGACCATCTGATTTCATAAACCTGTACTAACCATCAGGCATCCTGGCCATGAGGGAGGTAATATCCTACAGTGGATCGAATACCCAAAGTGGATAAACCCTTTGGAACAAGGCAGTATCTAAAACTATGTGGACCCTCAAATCCCTCAACTCAGGGCTTTGTAACTTATGAAATATTTTTGTCATACAGTCTCCATGGTGGTTTCACAGTAATATATGACGGTTTTATTTTGTTCTTATAATCCCCACTTCTGAGGTGAGGAAACACACGATGGGGCCCTGGCAGTAAGTGCCCGATGTCTGAGTCTGTTCCCTCCATCCCGTAGGGCCTCCTTCCCACGTGATTAACACTTAAACACTGACAGGCCAGGCAAAAAGCCCTGACGTTCTCAGCACCCAGCACCAACGTACCACTCCGGGGAATATCTTCTGCAGCCGGTCCGCTGCTGCCAGGGCCTTGGGCTTCCCACCCGCCAGGCAATCTTCAAATTCATATAGAGGCTGCCTCACAGGGTTGGAGTAGGAGATCTTGGCATTGTCCACGAACGTGATGTGTCTGACTCCCCAACCCTGCACAGAAAAACAGGAGATCATGGTGGGTTTCTGATTAACATTTCACAGGGTGTCTCTCTGGAAATCTCTAAAAGGGGTTTGGCTTTGGGGCAGCTTGGGAATCTCAAAATACAGGAAACGCTGGAAATTGAATTGTGCAGAGTCCATTTTTGACAGATAGAATGTCAACTTCCTTTAAAAGACAAAATAATTATACACCCGGTGCCTTGCTTCCTACAGCAATGAGACTAAGAAATATGTCACTGCTGGTCTGACTAATACTTCACTATTTTTGACAGTGGCACCAGAGGAAGCTTAGAAAGGTAAGTCCCTGCTGCTGTCTTCAGAGGACTGGCAAGGGCCACCCAGTGACCTCGCTCTCCCTGAATGAGTCAGTGGGTATCCGTAACAGCGCATCCTAAAATTCACTCAAAGCCTGAAATAGCTCCATGTGTTAATAAAAGTGACCTGTAAGTTATTTCCAATTGTATAACATGATAGAAGATTTTGTACTATTTCTCAATGAGGCAAAGCCCTTATGAATATTAAGGAATGTAGGGGACAGCTCTACATTCTCAGAAATAGCTTTCATGACTTCATCCATTTCAATTAAATCTCAGAACTGAACAATTTTAAAGTTAGATAGGCTCCCTAAAATCTTTAGCTCCATTACTTTATTTTACAGATACAGAAACCGAAGCCCAGAAAAGATACGTGACTCACTGTGGGTCATAAATCTGGTTAATGGTGAGGAGGAAATGAGATGCCCAGGGTGGAGGAAAGAAAATGCCTCCTTTCTGGGGGGTGAGGTGGGATGCATCTATTTCAGCAAATCACAAAGAGTGGCCTAAAAGAAGCCCCGCTAGGACTGACTGCAGAGTCTGACTAAGAGTCTGATCTCTGTCTTATTTCAATATCCTTCCATCAGTTCAGTTAGTTCAGTCGCTCAGTCGTGTCTGACTCTGCGACCCCATGGACTGCAGCACACCAGGCTTCCCTGTCCCTCATCAATTCTTGGGGCTTGCTCAAACTTATTTCTATAGAGTCGGTGATGCCATCCAACCATCTCATCCTCTGTCATCCCCTTCTCTTCCTGCCTTCAATCTTTCCCAGCATCAGGGTCTTTTCCAGTGAGTCGGTTCTTCATATCAGGTGGCCAAAATATTGGAGTTTCAGTTTCAGCATCAGTCCTTCCAATGAATATTCAGGACTGATTTCCTTTAGGATTGACTCGTTTGATCTCCTTGCAGTCCAAGGGACTCTCAAGAGTCTTCTCCAACACCACAGTTGAAAAGCATCAATTCTTTGGTGTTCAGCTTCCTTTATGGTCCAGCTCTCACATCCATACATTACTCTTGGAAAAACCACAGTTTTGACTAGATGGACCTTTCTTGGCAAAGTAATGTCTCTGCTTTTTAATATGCTGTCTAGGTTGGTCATAACTTTTCTTCCAAGGAGAAAGTGTCTTCTAATTTCACGACTAAAGTCACCATCTGCAGTGATTCTGGAACCCCCCAAAATAAAGTCTGTCACTAATTCCATTGTTTCCCCATCTATTTGCCATGAAGTGATGGGACTGGATGCCATGATCTTCGTTTTTAGAATGTTGTGTTTTAAGCCAACTTTTTCACTCTTCTCTTTCACTTTCATCAAGAGGTTCTTTAGTTCTTCTTCCGTCTCTGCCATAAGGGTGGTGTCATCTGCATATGTGAGGCTATTGCTATTTCTCCCGGCAATCTTGATTCCAGCTTGTGCTTCATCTGGCCTGGCATTTCTCATGATGTACTCTGCAACTTATTTATAAGTTAAATAAGCAGGGTGACAATATAGAGCCTTGATGTACTCCTTTCCCAATTTGGAACCAATCTGTTGTTCCCTCCATCAGGGACACTGAAATTCAGTTAGTTTGACAAGTGCAGAGGCAAAGTCAACACAATCCAAGATTCGGGGCTGAGGATGATGGGCCAGAATCCATCCTTTTGAAAGCATAGTTTAGACTGGCTGTGTGTTTTGAAACCCACGGGTAACCCTGGTCTACTCACCCTGTTTCATAAGTGACTTTCACCAGTTGAGCAAACCACCATGTAGGGGGAACAAAGGTATGGAATATCCAAAAGTCATTTGTGCTTGGCTAGGGGATGTTTATTTTGGGAGCATTTTTGCATTCTTTAAAGCAATGCTGAGTAGAGAGCAAGGAAGGCAGTCTGGAAACTGCTAGACGGTAGAGGAAAGCTACATAAATGATAAGCATGCTGCATATGAGTCACAGGCACGTGCACTTGCACACTTAACTTTTGGTTTCTTAGAATGTTATACAGTTTAATGGGGCTTCCCTAGTAGATCAGCTGGCAAAGAATCCACCTGCAATGCAGAAGATCTGGTTCAATTCCTGGGTCAGGAAGACCACCTGGAGCATGGACAGGTTACCCACTCCAGTATTCTTGGGCTTCCCTGGTGGCTCAGACAGTAAAGAATCTGCCTGCAATGCAGGAAACCTGGGTTCGATCCCTGGGTTGGGAAGATCCCCTGGAGGAGGGATGGCAACCCATTCCAGTATTCTTGCCCGGAGAATCCCCACAGACAGAGGTGCCTGGCGGGCTACAGTCCATGGGGTCACAAAGAGCTGGACTGAGAGACTAAGCACATACAGAATAAGAAGTGAAGTGAAAGTCACTCAGTCATGTCTGACTCTGTGACCCCACGCCCTACACCATCCATGGAATTCACCAGGCCAGAATATTGAAGTGGGTGGCCTTTCCCTTCTCCAGGGGATTTTCCAACCCAGGGATTGAACCCAGGTCTCCCACATTGCAGGTGGATTCTTTACCAGCTGAGCCACAAGGCTCAAGACTACTGGAGAGGGTAGCCTCTCCGTTCTCCAACAGACTAAGCACATACAGTGTAATGGCTAATTGGCAAACATTAAAGAAAAGTACAACACTCAATGCTAGTGAGGATGGGGTTTTAGTGATTGAGAATGTAATACTGGTGTTTTATTTCACTGAGAGTTCATTGATTGAGAATGTAAACTGGTATCACTCTTCTGCAAAGCAATCTGGCAATATGATTCTAGAATTTTTTACATGCTCATATCAATCATATCAACCTATTTCCAGCAATCTATCTTAGGAAATAATCCAAAATACTGACAAAAATGCAATCACCAAGATGTTCTCTGTAAAATAATTTATAGTTGTAAAAGATCAAAAGCAATGTTAATGTCTAAAAATAGGGGAATGTCTCAGTAAATCATGTTTCATCATATAAGAAGGCATATTCTATAGCCAACTTCTTGTTGCCAACATCCGATGGATCATAAAAAGCAAGAGAGTTCCAGAAAAACATCGACTTCTGCTTTATTGACTACGCCAAAGCCTTTCACTGTGTGGATCACAACAAACTATGGAAAATTCTTCAAGAGATGGGAATATCAGACCACCTGACCTGCCTCCTGAGAAATCTGTATGCGGGTCAAGAAGCAACAGTTAGAACTGGACATGGAACAACGGACTGGTTCCAAATTGGGAAAGAAGTACGTCAAGGCTGTATATTGTCACCCTGCTTATTTAACTTATACGCAGAGCACATCATGAGAAATGCCAGGCTGGATGAAGCACATGCTAGAATCAAGATTTCCGGGAGAAACATCAATAACCTCAGATATGCAGATGACACCACCCTTATGGCAGAAAGTGAAGAGGAACTAAAGAGCCCCTTGATGAAAGTGAAAGAGGAGAATGAAAAAGTTGGCTTAAAACACAACATTCAAAAAACAAAGATCATAGCATCCAGTCCCATCACTCCATGGCAAATAGATGGGGAAATGATGGAAGTAGTGACAGACTTTATTTTTTGGGGCTCCAAAATCGCTGCAGGTGGTGACTGCATCCATGAAATTAAAAGACACTTGCTCCTTCGAAGAAAAGCTATGACCAACCTAGACAGCATATGAAAAAGCAGAGACATTACTTTGCCAACAAAGGTCCATAGTCAAAGCTATGGTTTTCCTAGCAGTCATGTATGGATGTGAGAGCTGGACCATAAAGGAAGCTGAACACTGAAGAATTGATGCTTTTGAACTGTGGTGTTGGAGAAGACTCTTGAGAGTCCCTTGGACTGCAAGGAGAGCCAACCAGCTTATAACCTAAAGGAAATCAGTCCTGAATATTTATTGGAAGGACTGATGCTAAAGCTGAAACTTCAATACTTTGGCCACCTGATACGAAGAGCTGACTCACTGGAAAAGACCCTGATGCTGGGAAAGATTGAAGGCAGGAGGAGAAGGGGATGACAGAGGATGAGATGTTTGGTTGGCATCACTGACTCGATGGACATGAGTTTGAACAAGCTCTGGGAGTTGGTGATGGACAAGGGAGGCCTGGAGTGCTGTGGTCCATTGGGTTGCAAAGAGTTGGACACGACTGAGCAACTGAACTGAACTGATTCTACAGCCATTAAAAAAGCTTTTTAGGTATCCTTTTTAACAACATTAGAAAGTGTTTTGTGTTAACTGATGAAAACAAGGGGCATTTTTACATATCAAATAAACAATTTAAATATATGTTAAACAAACACTGAAAGGAAACAGGTGATAAAGTAGTAGAAAAATGGGTCTTCTTTTTCTGCCTCAACTCTTACACTGTAGAAATTTTCTATAATGGATCCAGATCTATACTGACTTCATAATTTAAAAAGTGCTGGGAAAACCTATGTACCTAATTCTGGAAGTTAGGGAAAGAATGAAATAAATTCCCATAAAAAGATGAATAAATGAATAAAAAGTAGATAGTAATGAATCTGGAAACAAACCAAAACAAAAATTACAGAAAAAAGAGATCAAGGATTTAGTTTTCTGGAAAGACAAGCCTATCTGGCAAGTCTGAATAAGAGGAAAAAAAGAGAAAACAGAAATATTCAACATTAGGAATATGGTTCAGGTGGTAAAGAATCTGCCTGCAATACAGGAGACCTGGGCTCGATCCCTGGTTTGGGAAGATCCCCCAGAGCAGGGAATGGCAACCCACCCCAGTATTCTTGCCTGAGACTCCCATGGACAGAGGAGCCTGTCTGGCTGCAGTCCATGGGGTCGCAAAGAGGTGGACACGACTGAGCGAGAAACACTACTACTACTACAGAGAAGACGGGAACGTCCCTGGGGGCAGGACTTAAGACGGAGCTGCCACTACAGGGATCCCACTCAATCCCTGGTCAGGGAACTAATATCCCACATGCCCTGCAGCACTGCCAAAGACAAATAAGATAGTAAATAAAGATGGGAAAGATGGCAAGAGAATACTATATTTATCTTATATCAATTAATTTTCAAATTTAGATGAAATGGATGGTTTTCTAGGAAAACAACATGACTAAACTGACTCAGGTATAAAACCTAAAAGGTCAATGACTGAAGAAACATCTCTAAACGCTTCCACGGATCCCCTGCTCTCACTGCTAAGAAAATTCCAAAGGCACCAGGCCGAGCTGGATTTATAACTGAATTTTACCAAACCATCAAGGAACTGATACTTCATACACTAAACCTGTCCTGCCACATAGAAAAAGGCAGAAAGTTTTATAAAAGTAGTGTAATCCAGCTATAAGATAAACAATGACACCAGAAAGGAAAAGAAAAACATTACTATAAACCAGTCTGACTTAGCAGTAAAACATTACCAGTTGAACTCCACTGTATATTAGAAGAATGCTAATGCTAAGTCACTTCAGTCGTGTCCGACTCTGTGCGACCCCATAGACGGCAGCCCACCAGGCTTCCCCGCCCCTGGGATTCTCCAGGCAAGAACACTGGAGTGGGTTGCCATTTCCTTCTCCAATGCATGAAAGTGAAAAGAGAAAGTGAAGTCGCTCAGTCATGTCCGACTCTTAGCGACCCCATGGACTGCAGTACCAGGCTCCTCTGTCCATGGGATTTTCCAGGCAAGAGTACTGGAGTGGGGTGCCATTGCCTTCTCCATTAGAATAACAACCTTGAACAAATAAGAGTTTTTCCCAGGAATGCTCAGCATGAGAATACTTAGATTATCTTGATAGATGCATTTGATCATAAAGCTCAACAATCATTTGATATAAACTTGCAGCAAACTAGAAAGAAAAATCTGCCTCCTTAACTTATAGAAGAACATTAGCAGAAACCAACACCACGTATCAAAACTAAAGGAAAAAACAAGAAGCTTCTCACTGGAATCAGTAACCAAACGAGGGTGCTAACTCTCGCCACTGTTCCTCACCATTTTTATGGAGTCCTAGTCAATCCCACAAAACAAGAAAAAGAAACCGATATAGATGTTGGTGAGGAACACTTACCAACCTAGAAAATTCAAAAGAATCAAACAAAAAACTATCACAGCCAAGAAAGTTTAGAAAGATGACCAGATAGAAGATAAACATTCAAAACTCACCATCTTTCTTATATATTCATCCCAGTAAGAGTCAATTGGAAAATTTAGTGGGAAGAACATATCTTTAAAAGAAAAAAAGAAGTTAAATATGTGAAAACTAATTAAATGAGGCATGTGGGAAACCTATATAAATAAAATGCTACAAAGATGATCTAAATAATTTAAGAGATATACAGTGCTTCTGGACCTAAGGATTAATATTGTAAAGATGTTAATCTCTTCCAATTTACCTATAAATTCATTGTAATTTGACTGAAAGCTATGAGTAATAATACAGGAATGAACAAATAGAATGACGGAATAAAAATAAACTTCAAAAAGAGACTCAGATATAAAGGAATTTAGAATTTAATAAAGGTGGAAAAATGAGATTTGTATCAGTGAATGAATGACATTAAAATAAATAACTATTTAAAAATGTTACATTGTTAAATTCCATAAAACAAAAAATAAATTCCACATTAATAAAGATCTAAACATAAAAACAGGAGTTCTGTAAACCATACAGGAAAAGATTAACATATTCAAAAACATTAATTTATTAATTAAAGATTAATAAATTTAAAAACCCTTTACGTGGCTAAAGATAAATAATTGGAGAAAAAGATTTGCATTACATTACAGAAAAATGGTTAATATCTATAAAAAAGGAAAAGCGGTTAGGCAGAAGATGAGATGGTTAGATAGCATCACTGACTCAATGGACGTGAATATGCGCAAACTCCAGGAGACAGCAGAGGACAAGAGGAGCCTGGCGTGCTGCAGCCACGGGGCCCCAAAAAGTTAGACGTGACTCGGCAACTGACAATCCATAAAAAAGGGTACCCCCAGTCAAGATACAAGAAACAGCCTAAAGGACACGAACAGAACAAACAAAATTCACAAATGAAATCAAGTTAAAGACTAACCCTCACTAATTAAAGAAATGCAAACCAAAAAGCTGTTTTATATTCTAACATAGCAGTTCTACTTCTAGAGTTTTTTTCCTGAAGAAATAATCCCATGGATACGTAAAGGTATGTTCATTTCAATAGCATCTCCAAAAGAAAATATGCTGAAATTGTTTAAATGAACTGAAGCAAGTCATATAACAATGGGCTTCCCTTTTGGCTTCGATGGTGAAGAATCCACCTGCAATGCAGGAGACCTTGGTTTGGTCCCTGGGTTGGGAAGATCCCGTGGAGGAGGGCATGGCAACCCACTCCAGGATTCTTGCCTGGAGAATTCCCTTGGACAGAGGAGCCTGGTGGGCTATAGCCCATGAGGTCACAAAGAGTCAGACATGACTGGGCGACTAAGCATAGCACAGCATATAACAAAATTCTATATGTACATAAACTGGAATAAATAGAGAACCACAATTATTGCTCTATTGACTTAAAAATAGAAACTTGCTATAAACAGGTTGCAATGATCCAAGCTTTGCAAATATAAATAACGAAATAAGAGCAAAGATGACCAGTGCATCTCTGTATTTGCACACACCTATGGAAATTACAGGGAAAGATGCTCCGTAGCACTTGCCAAAGTCTGCTTAATTCTGGGAAGTGACTTGGGATAAGAGCGGAGGCAGATTTCTTGCTTCCACCTTATAACAAAACCATGTGTTCCTTTTATACTGAAAGAGATACTGAGAAAAGAAAGGAGGGAGGGAGGGAGGGAGACAAGAAGGAGAAAGAAGGCACTCAGGCACAGCTGGTCATCCCCTGGTATTCCCAGGGGGTGGGTTCCAGGAACCAGCTCCTGGAACCAGCCAGAGATTCTTTTTTTTTTTTTTTTTTTTGAGCCAATGAACTCCCGCTTGAAGATCAAGGCAGGCTGGAAAACAAATTTATTTAAAATGTAAACTTCAGTCAAAACTGAATGATAACCTGAGAGGAAAAAAAAAAAAGAGAGAAAAAAAAGGAAGGAGGAGTCCAACAAAAAGACCAAAAAAAAAAAATATAGAGATGTATGCTTGGCTGTTGGGGTTGTTGGTTAATTTTTGGTTTGGGTGCTTTTTTTCCCCTGAAAAAACAAAAATGCCCTCCTACTCTTGGATGCGAAACCCAGAAGCCTGGAGGGTAGACTGTGTAGAGAAAGAAGCCACGGCTTGAGAGGCGCCATTCGACCGCTGCAGACTCACCATCAACGTCCGGGCTACGTTACAGCCCAAGGTGCCGGCTCCAAGCAGCAGACACTTGGCAGACACAACCTTGTCTAAGTCCAGAGTCGGGACCAATCTCCAACACATCAGCTTGAGGTTGAGATCGACCGATGACTCAGCTAACCTAGAAAGGGAGAGAATCATTTATTTACGTAGCCAGTCACCCGCTTATGCCCCCAATCTTGTCCTTTTTTAGAAGGAAAGTAGCTTGTATGAGAAGATAAGAAACAAGTAACGGAGGGAATCAGGATCAAAGGAAAAGCAACACGAGGCTGGAGGGTAAGCGAGGACAGCAGTTACCACAGAGTGGTACATGCCGCCATAATCCTCAGCAACTGCACCGTGATGGGCCCCCATTTGATCCTGAGCTCCCAGGGGCCCAGGTGAAACGGGAAGCCTGACTGGTTACGGGGGTTATTATGTCCAGGTCTAAAACCACACCAGCCGCTTAAGAGGAAACCTTTTCCTAACACTGGATACAGAGAAATTTCTGTCCCCTCAGTAGAGGGAGTACTTACATCATCCCTTCAGTACAAAACTGGTTTCTGTGAAATATTTCTTACCATGGCCTTCCCTGTAGGCTAATGGGACACCAATCAAGGGAGATGAATAAAGGACAAAAAGGTGGGGGAGGGGCACAGGTCTGAGAGGGCGGGCTTGAAGCGAGAGCGACATTTAGGTGGTCCAGAAAAACAGATGCTATGTGCCCTTCAGATATCCATCACTGATATTCATTCTCACAGCCAAACTTAGATCCGGAGGTGGCCAAGAGCGAATGAACACACTTACTG
This sequence comes from Tragelaphus eurycerus, assembly GCA_935064755.1. Taxonomy (NCBI): domain Eukaryota; kingdom Metazoa; phylum Chordata; class Mammalia; order Artiodactyla; family Bovidae; genus Tragelaphus; species Tragelaphus eurycerus. Next base: position 73,584,591 of record CAKXYN010000001.1, on the reverse strand, counting down.
ACATCCGCCTTCCCCCAGCCCCACCTGGGCTGGGCAACGCGCTTGGCCTGACAGAACTGGGCATGTGCCCCAGCAGGAACAGCTTCCAAGCTGTACCTTTTAGGGTCCATACACTCGCTGAGGTTCACCATCCTCGGTCCCATGCCTCCCTTTCTGGTTCTTTTCCCATCCGACCGCCTTGGGACAATCTGGAGACAAATAAAACAGCGATTTCAGTGAAGGAGAGAATAAAGAATGAGTCCAAGAAGCAAGATGGCTCACGCCTCGATGAGCTTTCAGTCCACATCTTTTTCAAGGAGGTGTGCAGGCCTGAATTTGCACCCACCTGCCCTGGCTGCCTCCTCGTGTCCCTGGGCCACGAGGAGTCTTGTTTAGAGACCCCCAGACCCCAGCACAGTCTTCCTGCACAGGGGCTTCTGAAAGAGCCCTGGACTCTGCCCTGAGTTGCCTCAACTTCTGCTGCTACTGGAGGCTGCTCAGAAAAACAAAGGAAAAGAAGACCACACCTGGAGCGGGTCTCGGCCTGTGGAGGGGTCTTCATATGAGGAAGCCCCGCCAGCGTGCCTACAGCACACCTTCCCCCCAGGTCAGCGTGCCCCTTGTGCTCCTCATCCTCACACCCACCCTCTCACCCTGCCTCCACCACGGCGCACCTGTCTACAAATCTCAGTCCAGGGACTGCTCCTCTGCCAAGCTGTCCTCTCCATTAAGACTCCTCTTCCCTGGCTTCTCCCTTCTCTGCTGATCTCTTTTAACCTCTGCTATGGGGGCCTCTGCAACTCCAATTCCAGCCGTTGTCAAAATGCCTCCCCCATGCAAAGCTCTGAGAGGATGAAGATCCTGTGGCCAACGGGCCTGGGAAGTGCTTCGTACCCTACCTGTGTCTCCATCTGCCCCACCCCTGCCTGGAGAGTCCCTCCCACGTAGTGGAGATAAAGGTCGGGGAGACCTGCAGTAAAGGAGCCACTCCATCGGATTTGGCTTTGAGCTTCCCAGTCTTAGCTGGCTCTCCGTAACTCCCTCTCCCCATAACACCGATTAAAACCCCACGGGACACATTCAGGGAGCTGCTGCTCTATTCCACTACTGCAAAATCCTCTCAAAAAAAAAAAAAAAAAATCTCGAGTGCTCTGCGGAATACCTCAAATGGAATCCTGGTTTCCTTAGTGGAAACCTGGTCTTGTAACTCCTGCACCAGGGGGCCACCCACGCTTATATGCCCCGCACCTGGGAACCTCAGTCACTTCCCCTTCCTCAATGAATTCCCCAAATTCAGAAGACAGTCTCAGCTCCTTCGCAGGGAATTCACTCAGCCACCTACCCTTCCAGTACCACCTTCGGTATCTGCTTTAACTGACAGTCTCTGAAGAAACAGGAGCTCCTTGATTTAAGGTTCAGAGGTATTTTAGGACAATTGGCAGGAATTTTACATTTGTCACTAATTGTACACTTCTTTCTTTGGAAATTCTATTTTTATATTTCTATCAACACCCTATTTTCCTTTCCTTGGACCTATTAGCTTTTAACCTTTGTTTCCTAAAATAATATTGCTCAATATAACTATAGGGCCAAGGGGCATTGATTTCCCTTACAGAAATTTTTGTGTCTGGGCTAGGATGACTAGTGGGAAAACAAGTAGCTTCAAAAGCTACTTGGCTGCAGGCATCTTTCACTGCAGGAAGCCAGAAGACAAATGCCCCTTCCTATTCTAGTTCAGAGGCTATGGGCTGGTCCTTTTTTTACATCACAAAAAAATTAAAGCTGAAACAATAGATTTGAGATCTTAAAGAGGAGAAGAATTCCAGAATTATTTTTCTGGGGAAAAAAAAAAGTTCAAACCTGTTACTGATTCACATTTTGTTTGATTTCCTTATTATCCTTACATTAAATTAAAAAATGCTTCCTTAATACATGGCACAGAAATTTGACAGGAACTTTAGAAACACAGTCTAGTACTATGATTAATAACCCCCATCTAAGTTTGCTCCTATTACAGATAAGAAAGCATAAAACAAAAACAAAATGTCATCGCAAATTAAAACCTCTCTGTACTCAAGATGTTACAGCCATTTTAATGAAGTCAGATGTACTTTAAACTTATTGATTTTTTAAAAATACTGTGTGCTGTGCTCAGTTGGGTCTGACTCTTTGCAACCTCATGGACTGTAGCCTGCCAGGCTCCTCTGTCCATAGGATTCTTGAGGCAAGAATACTGGAGTGAGTTGCCATGTCCTCCTCCAGGGAATCTTCCCCACCCAGGGATCAAACCCAGGTCTCCTGCATTGCAGGCGGATTCTTTACCATCTGAGCCACCATGGAAGCCCCCTGCTTTCATCTAGTCTACATCCATAAGACATACTCCAAACTGATGAGAAAAAAAATTTTTTTAGGGGAAAATAAGGCTCTGTTCTCCCCTAGCTGGACAAAGAGGAGAGGTGGACAAAGTTGCACATCAAGGACAGGAACTGAAAGGAGGGGCCTCCGACTCTGCCCCTCCCTCAGCCAGCTGCAGGAATACTTTGGGTCAGCAAAGGAGACGGAGCCTGGCTGCACCGGGAGAGCAGAAGAAGCCACAGGATGTTCAAAACTATTTCTCGTGACACTGTCACTGCAACTATGGGATGTCTCAGAAATGTTAAAAGATACTACCATACTAATAGCTTCAGTTCACATTACAATACAGAGTTTTATTTATTATGAAGTTTTATTTACAGCTAAGACAGAGAACATCATCTGCATCAGGAACATTTGCCTTTCTTAAACTAAATCATCCACACTTGATATCAAGTAAGCGCAGGCGGCTGCGATTGGCACGCTAAGCGCGGTCGAGAGGAGCCACCCCACGTCCGAAGTCAGAGGCAGAGGCTGGGAGGACCCCATGCCCGAAGGGCAGTGGCCAAGAGGAGTTACCCCACGTCCGAGGTCAGTGGCAGCGGCCGAGAGTACCAGACTGCGACGGGGCAGGGGCTGAGAGGTGCTACCCCGCGTCCGAGGTCGGGGGAGGCGGGGCGGCCGAGAGGCGATACCCAGCGTCCAAGATCAGGGGCGGCGACGAGAGGAGTTACCCCACGCCTGAGGTCAGGGGCGGCCGCCACCCGCCCCTAAGCCCGAGGCCAGGGCAACAGCTGGGAGGAGCTACCCCAGGCCCCAACGCCCGAGGCCGCGGCAGCGGCAGGAGGAGCAACCCCACGCCAGAGGCCAGGGGCGGTGGCCGAGAGGACCAACCCCACATTCAAGGAGCCGTGGCTGCGCGGGCACAGGAGGGCCTAGAGGAGCTAGCCCACGTTGAATGTCAGGAAGGGCGGCGGTGAGGAGATACCCCTCATCTAAGGTAAGGAGCAATGGCTGCGCTTTGCTGGAGCAGCCGTGAAGATACCCCATGCCCAAGGTAAGAGAAACCCAAGTAAGACGGTAGGTGTTACAAGAGGGCATCAGAGGGTAGATACACTGAAACCATACTCACAGAAAACTAGTCAATCTAATCACACTAGGACCACAGCCTTGTCTAACTCAATGAAACTAAGCCATGCCCGTGGGGCAACCCAAGACAGGTGGGTCATGGTGGAGAGATCTGACAGAATATGGTCCACTGGAGAAGGGAATGGCAAACCACTTCAGTATTCTTGCCTTGAGAACCCCATGAACAGTATGAAAAGGCAAAATGATAGGATACTGGAAGAGGAACTCCCCAGGTCAGTAGGGGCCCAATATGCCACTGGAGACAAATGGAGAAATAACTCCAGAAAGAATGAAGGGATGGAGCCAAAGCAAACAGAATACCCAGCTGTGGATGTGACTGGTGATAGAAGCAAGGTCCGATGCTGTAAAGTGCAATATTGCATAGGAACCTGGAATGTCAGGTCCATGGATCAAGGCAAATTGGAAGTGGTCAAACAAGAGATGGCCAGAGTGAATGTCGACATTCTAGGAATCAGCGAACTCAAATGGACTGGAATGGGTGAATTTAACTCAGATGACCATTATATCTACTACTGCGGGCAGGAATCCCTCAGAAGAAATGGAGTAGCCATCATGGTCAACAAAAGAGTCCGAAATGCAGTACTTGGATGCAATCTGAAAAACGACAGAATGATCTATGTTCGTTTCCAAGGCAAACCATTCAGTATCACAGTAATCCAAGTCTATGCCCCAACCAGTAACGCTGAAGAAGCTGAAGCTGAATGGTTCTATGAAGACCTATCAGAGATCAGATCAGTCGCTCAGTCGTGTCCGACTCTTTGTGACCCCATGAACTGCAGCATGCCAGGCCTCCCTGTCCATCACCAGCTCTCGGAGGTCACTCAGACTCACATTCATCAAGTCAGTGATGCCATCCAGCCATCTCATCCTCTGTCGTCCCCTTCTCTTCCTGCCCTCAATCCCTCCCAGCATCAGAGTTTTCTCCAATGAGTCAACTCTTCACATGAGGTGGCCAAAATACTGGAGTTTCAGCTTTAGCATCATTCCTTCCAAAGAAATCCCAGGGCTGATCTCCTTCAGAATGGACCGGTTGGATCTCCTTGCAGTCCAAGGGACTCTCAAGAGTCTTCTCCAACACCACAGTTCAAAAGCATCAATTCTTCGGCGCTCAGCCTTCTTCACAGTCCAGCTCTCACATCCATACATGACCACAGGAAAGACCATAGCCTTGACTAGGTGAACCTTTGTTGGCAAAGTGATGTCTCTGCCCTTAAATATGCTATCTAGGTTGGTCATAACTTTCCTTCCAAGGAGTAAGCGTCTTTTCATTTGATGGCTGCAGTCACCATCTGCAGTGATTTTGGAGCCCAGAAAAATAAAGTCTGACACTGTTTCCACTGTTTCTCCATCTCTTTCCCATGTAGTGATGGGACCAGATGCCATGATCTTCGTTTTCTGAATGTTGAGCTTTAAGCCAACCTTTTCACTCTCCACTTTCACTTTCATCAAGAGGCTTTTTAGCCCCTCTTCACTTTCTGCCATAAGGGTGGTATCATTTGCACATCTGAGGTTATTGATATTTCTCCCAGCAATCTTGATTCCAACTTGTGTTTCTTCCAGTCCAGCATTTCTCATGATGTACTCTGCCTATAAGTTAAATAAACATGGTGACAATATGCAGCCTTGACGTACTCCTTTTCCTATTTGGAACCAGTCTGTTGTTACATGACCAGTTCTAACTGTTGCTTCCTGACCTGAATACAGATTTCTCAAGAGGCAGATCAGGTGGTCTGGTATTCCCATCTCTCTCAGAATTTTCCACAGTTTATTGTGATCTACACAGTCAAAGGCTTTGGCATAGTCAATAAAGCAGAAATAGATGTTTTTCTGGAACTCTCTTGCTTTTTCCATGATCCAGCGGATGTTGGCAATTTGATCTCTGGTTCCTCTGCCTTTTCGAAAACTAGCTTGAACATCAGGAAGTTCACGGTTCACATATTGCTGAAGCCTGGCTTGGAGAATTTTGAGCATTACTTTACTAGCGTGTGAGATGAGTGCAATTGTGCAGTAGTTTGAGCACTCTTTGGCATTGCCTTTCTTTGGGACTGGGATGAAAACTGACCTTTTCCAATCTTGTGGCCACTGCTGAGTTTTCCAAATTTGCTGGCATATTGAGTGCAGCACTTTCACAGCATCATCTTTCAGGATTTGGAATACCTCCACTGGAATTCCATCACCTCCACTAGCTTTGTTCGTAGGGATGCTTTCTAAGGCCCACTTGACTTCACATTCCAGGATGTCTGGCTCTAGGTCAGTGATCACACCATCATGATTATCTGGGTCGTGAAGCTCTTTTTTGTACAATTCTTCTGTGTATTTTTGCCACCTCTTCTTAATATCTTTTGCTTCCGTTAGGTCCATACCATTTCTGTCCTTTATCGAGCTCATTTTTGCATGAAATGTTCCTTTGGTATCTCTGATTTTCTTGAATAGATCCTTAGTCTTTCCCATTCTGTTGTTTTCCTCTATTTCTTTGCATTGATCGCTGAAGAAGGCTTTCTTATCTCTTCTTGCTATTCTTTGGAACTCTGAAGACCTATAAGACCTTTTAGAACTAACACCCAAAAAAGATGTCCTTTTCATTATAGGGGACTGGAATGCAAAAGTAGGAAGTCAAGAAACACCTGGAGTAACAGGCAAATTTGGCCTTGGAATACGGAATGAAAGGCTAATAAAAGAGTTTTGCCAAGAAAATGCACTGGTCATAACAAACACCCTCTTCCAACAACACAAGAGAAGACTCTACACATGGACATCATCAGATGGTCAACACCGAAATCAGATTGATTATATTCTTTGCAGCCAAAAATGGAGAAGCTCTATATAGTCAGCAAAACCAAGACCAGGAGCTGACTGTGGCTCAGACCATGAACTCCTTATTGCCAAATTCAGACTGAAACTGAAGAAAGTAGGGAAAACCACTAGACTATACAGGTATGACCTAAATCAAATCCCTTATGATTATACAGTGGAAGTGAGAAATAGATTTAAGGGCCTAGATCTGATAGATAGAGTGCCTGATGAACTATGGAATGAGGTTCATGACATTGTACAGGAGACAGGGATCAAGACCATCCCCATGGAAAAGAAATGTAGAAAAGCAAAATGGCTGTCTGGGGAGGCCTTACACATAGCTGTGAAAAGAAGAGAAGCTAAAAGCAAAGCAGAAAAGGAAAGATATAAGCATCTGAATGCAGAGTTCCAAAGAATAGCAAGAAGAGATAAGAAAGCCTTCTTCAGCGATCAAGGCAAAAGAAATAGAGGAAAACAACAGAATGGGAAAGACTAGGGATCTCTTCAAGAAAATCAGAGATACCAAAGGAACATTTCATGCAAACATGGGCTTGGTAAAGGACAGAAATGGCATGGACCTAACAGAAGCAGAAGATATTCAGAAGAGGTGGCAAGAATACACAGAAGAATTGTACAAAAAAGAGCTTCATGACCCAGATAATCATGATGGTGTGATCACTGACCTAGAGCCAGACATCCTGGAATGTGAAGTCAAGTGGGCCTTAGAAAGCATCACTACGAACAAAGCTAGAGGAGGTGATAGAATTCCAGTTGAGCTATTCCAAATCCTGAAAGATGATGCTGTGAAAGTGCTACACTCAATATGCCAGCAAGTTTGGAAAACTCAGCAGTGGCCACAAGACTGGAAAAGGTCAGTTTTCATTCCAATCCCAAAGAAAGGCAATGCCAAAGAATACTCAAACTGCCACACAATTGCACTCATCTCACACGCTAGTAAAGTAATGCTCAAAATTCTCCAAGCCAGGCTTCAGCAATATGTGAACCGTGAACTTCCTGATGTTCAAGCTGGATTTAGAAAAGGCAGAGGAACCAGAGATGAAATTGCCAACATCCGTTGGATCATCGAAAAAGCAAGAGAGTTCCAGAAAAACATCTATTTCTGCTTTATTGACTATGCCAAAGCCTTTGACTGTGTAGATCACAATAAACTGTGGAAAATTCTGAGAGAGATGGGAATACCAGACCACCTGATCTGCCTCTTGAGAAATTTGTATGCAGGTCAGGAAGCAACAGTTAGAACTGGACATGGAACAACAGACTGGTTCCAAATAGGAAAAGGAGTACGTCAAGGCTGTATATTGTCACCATGTTTATTTAACTTATATGCAGAGTACATCATGAGAAACGATGGACTGGAAGAAACACAAGTTGGAATCAAGATTGCTGGGAGAAACATCAATAACCTCAGATATGCAGATGACACCACCCTTAAGGCAGAAAGTGAAGAGGAACTAAAAAGCCTCTTGATGAAGGTGAAAGTGGAGAGTGAAAAAGTTGGCTTAAAGCTCAACATTCAGAAAGCGAAGATCATGGCATCCAGTCCCATCACTTCATGGGAAAGAGATGGGGAACAGTGGAAACAGTGTCAGACTTTATTTTTCTAGGCTCCAAAATCACTACAGATGGTGACTGCAGCAATGAAATTAAAAGATGCTTACTCCTTGGAAGAAAAGTTATGATCAACCCAGATAGCATATTCAAAAGCAGAGACATTACCTTGCCAACAAAGGTCCGTCTAGTCAAGGCTATGGTTTTTCCTGTGGTCATGTATGGATGCGAGAGTTGGACTGTGAAGAAAGCTGAGCGCTGAAGAATTGATGCTTTTGAACTGTGGTGTTGGAGAAGACTCTTGAGAGTCCCTTGGACTGCAAGGAGATCCAACCAGTCCATTCTGAAGGAGATCAGCCCTGGGATTTCTTTGGAAGGAATGATGCTAAAGCTGAAACTCCAGTACTTTGGCCACCTCATGCGAAGAGTTGACTCATTGAAAAGATTCAGATCCTGGGAGGGAATGGGGGCAAGAGGAGAAGGGGAGGACAGAGGATGAGATGGCTGGATGGCATCACTGACTCAACTGACGTGAGTTTCCTTGAACTCTGGGAGTTGGTGGTGGATGGATCGCGTGCTGTGATTCTGGGGTCACAAAGAGTCAGACACGACTGAGCGACTGATCTGATCTGATCAAGTATCGTGCTATAGAAAACTGCTTTCTCAAGTGGAAGTGCATGGCGTATCCTGGGTTTGCCAGCTTCACCAAGCATCCATGATATCACGGGGATCAGAGTAATTCAGTGACTTTATCTTAAAAATTGAAAGAAAAGTGCCTCTCCCCAAAGGTGGTAGGCAGGAGAGGGTGCTAAATCAAATGCAAACATCCAAAGACGAGGCACCAGAAACGACCCTGATGCTGGGAAGGAGGAGAAGGGGGCGACAGAATAAGATGGTTGGATGGCAACACCGACTAGACAGACATCAGTCTGAGCAAGCCCTGGGTGTTGGTGAAGGTCAGGGAAGCGTGGCATGCTTCAGCCCACGGGGTCGCAGAGAGTCAGGCATGACTGAGTGGCTAAACAGCAACAAGACAAGACAGCGGAGAGACAAAAGATACCTTAAGGCTCCAAACTCACAAGTGAACAGCCTCCTCTTTTGCCCGACCAAGCAGAGATTTTAACACTCCTCATCCCCAAAACACACACTCACAGTAAGGCACATGACTCACGGATTGAAGAAAGCAAGGTGCCTTGGGACAGTGTAGATGCTGCAATACAGGAGCAAATTAAACCATGTAAGTATATAAAAGTACTCTGAAGAGCTTGCTGTACAAAGAAGCTGAAGGGGTCATCTTGGAAAGAGTTCTGGACTTTGGGTAAGATGGGAAATTACCACAAATTAGCATTTATGAAGCAACTACAGTCCGCCCTCACAGCGACCCCAGCAGTCAGATCTGTCATAAGGGGTGTTCCATGAGACGGCTTTACTTCCTTTACTTCTACTCAAATGTGAGTGTGTTATTCTGTCTTTGTGATGTGTACCTCAAGACAGATGTAGACATAAAAGCAAGACCATCTATACATAAACACACATCTCTCTCTCTCTCTCTCTCTCTCTATATATATATATATATGCTGCTGCTAAGTCGCTTTAGTCGTGTCCGACTCTGTGCGACCCCATAGACGGCAGCCCACCAGGCTCCCCTGTCCCTGGGATTCTCCAGGCAAGAACACTGGAGTGGGTTGCCATTTCCTTCTCCAATGCATGAAAGTAAAAAGTGAAGGTGAAGTCGCTCAGTCATGTCCGACTTTTAGCGACCCCATGGACTGTGGCCCACCAGGGTCCTCTGTCCGTGGGATTTTCCAGGCAAGAGTACTGGGGTGGGGTGCCATTGCCTTCCCCAAATATATATATATATATATATAAAACATATCTGTGAGCCTGCATTTCCTAACTTATGAGGTGGGGATAAGATGAAGAACATTATATGTGGAAGGAGAAATGGCACTTTTGGTGACTAGTTTATGGAGAATAAGATCACACACAATATTTTCTAACAAATAAAAACGTTAGTGCATTAATACTTCCTTCTTCCTGTAAGAAGGGCACGGAATAAAGATTCTTTTGTTAACCAAAAACAAAAAATTAAGGAAAAAAAAATCCTCAGGGCTGAAAAAACTGCCTTGAGGGAATTTCCTGGGGAGAATGTCTGCCCTTCATTCCAGGGACACATCCCCAGTGACACAGAGGCAGGAGCTGCAGCTCGCCCCACTGCCACTGGACAGGGAGGGAAGAAGAGTGAGGCCGGATCGGTTTCTGGGCTCCAAAATCACTGCAGACGGTGACTGCAGCCATGAAATTAAAAGACACTTGCTCCTTGGAAGGAAAGTTATGACCAACCTAGACAGAATATCAAAGAGCAGAGACATTACTTTGCCAACAAAGGTCTGTTTAGTCAAGGCTATGGTTTTTCCAGTGGTCATGTATGGATGTGAGAGTTGGACTATAAAGAAAGCTGAGCACCAAAGAACTGATGCTTTTGAACTGTGGTGTTGGAGAAGACTCTTGACAGTCCCTTGGACTGCAAGGAGATCCAATCAGTCCATTCTAAAGGAGATAAGTCCTGAATATTCATTGGAAGGACTGATGCTGAAGCTGAAGCTCCAATACTTTGGCCACCTGATACAAAGAGCCAACTCATTTGAAAAGACCCTGATGCTAGGAAAGACTGAAGGCAGGAAGAAAATGGGATGACAGAGGATGAGATGGTTGGATGGCATCACTGACTCAAAGGACATGAGTTTGAGCAAGCTCTGTGAGTTGGTGACAGACAGGGAAGCCTGGTGTGCTTCAGTCCATGGGGTCACAAAGAGGTGGATACAACTGAGCAACTGAACCGAACTGAACTGATGGAGTTTCTGATAAATGGTAATTATGTGCATTCTCCAAGGTGGCAAATTACCTGGGCTGAACGCCATCTCTGGAAGCTTCACTTCGAAGACGATGCTGTGGGTGACGTCTCTCACCCCCTGCAGGGTGCGGTCCCGGAAGCAGATCACTTCCACGGACTGGAAATTGCCACTCCTGGTGTCAGCCCCGGATGTTTATGTTTCAGTTTTTTCAAGGAAGGAAAAGAGAGAGCTCACGTAAGAGCTTCGGCAAACCCAGCTGGAGAGGATTCAAGTCACTGTAAGTACACCCCCGACACCCTTGGCGGAAACAGCTTTCACCTCAGAGATTCTGAGCACATCCACACAGGCTTCCTTTGTCCAAGCGTCTAAAGGCTGGGTGTAGAACGGGCTCTAATTTCTTTTTAGGTGAGTTTTATATAATGATTTCATATTGCACAGAAATAATTCTGACAAATGAATCTTGAATGCAGGGGGAAAGAACCTCATGAGACATTAAAAGAAACTCCAAGACAAGCATGAGTTCCAGTCCCCCTTCTCCCACAGGAGCTTACAGAGCGGGCTGTGGTGAGGAAGCCCATGGCTACACAGACTTACCACCAGGATAAGCACATGTAACCCTATCCTTCTGGAGAAGCTCTATGATCTAGCTATCTCCCAGTGGACATGGTTAGCTAAGTAAAGCACACACAAATGTAAATACCCAAATCCTGAATACACAGGAGCCTATCTCATGCTTCCTCCCAGTCCTTAAACAGCCCCTTCAACAGTAACTCCTACTCTAACTTCTAAGTCCTACTCTAACTTCTAAGTAGGGACTTAAGTTTTAACTTAGAAGGTCCAGCCTTCTTCACTCAACACTATGCTTTTTAAACTCATCCGTGTTGATAAGTGTACCAGTAATTCACTCAGGCTGACTACAATACTGCATTCCATGGCAGTGAATACACCCCACTGTATTATCCATTTCGTTGTTCAAGGAGACCTGGGTTATTCCCAGTGTTTGGTTATAAAGAACAACGCTGCGATCGGCATTCCTGTATTGGTGTTTTGCTTGCATCTGAGGGTGCATTTCTGTGCTTTATGTACCTGAGAGGGAAACTGCTGAGCTCTAGATATTTCTAACTTTGGGAGATACTTCCAAACAGGTACCCAGTGATGCCTGAGGGTTCCGATTCACCCACATTGTCGACAGCACTTGGTGGTGTCATCTTTTTAAACTCAGTCTGGTAGGCATCTCATTATCTGGTGAGTGTGTGCTAGTATCTTTCATAACAGCATCTTATTGTCTTTATTAACGAATACTGTCTTGTTATATTTTATTTCCTGGATGACTGACGACGTTGGGCATCTTTTCAAATGTGCACTATCCTCCATTCTATTCAGTTTAGGGTCGGGAAAAAGGGAGGATGGTAGCAATAAGAAAATCCTTCCTGAACACAATGCAGCTGAAGTGAGGGCTAGAGAAGTTCAGGATGGGGATCCCCGAGCTGTGGGTCCTGCTCTACTCTACGCTGTCTTCAGCACAATACAGTCAGAATCTGAACCATAATAGACCTGCTTAGAGGCTCACCACCAATGGAAACTGGATCATGACAATTTACTGATTTACTGGTTTCTACACCAGCAATGACAAAAAAATCCATTTGGGAAAACAGAAATATAGCCAGAGTCAGATGCAAGATCAAAAACATACAGTCAAAGACTGAAAGAGACAGACAGGCAGACGGACACACGGACACACACACACACACACACACACACACACACGTAAATACCATCTGTGGGCTGCTAGGACCAAAAGGTTCCTCAAAGGCCATCCGGGGTACTGTGCTAAGTTACAGGGATCGTACACGCCAATAGTTATCTGTGAACAGAAAAGACCTAGAGTGAGGCAGGGACCGTGTCAGAGTCACAGCACAAACACTGCTAATCCCTCCCCTCTCCTGTTTATTTGGTTGTGCCAAAGCATCAACTATTAGACACTTGAAGAGCTAATAGGAAAGGGCTGAAGAAAAGAGAAGAAAGCAGAAGGACCTCATGCGTGACAACAGAATGTCCTGGTGGCCCGGGCTGTCCAATTCGTCCCTTCACCCTCTGTGAGGAATTAGATTCATTTAGAAGGAAGACTTGGAGAAGGCAATGGCACCCCACTCCAGTACTCTTGCCTGGAAAATCCCATGGACCAAGGAGCCTGGTGGGCTGCCGTCTCTGGGGTCGCACAGAGTCAGACATGACTGAAGTGACTTAGCAGCAGAAGGAAGACTGAAAGGAAGACAGGGAGGGAGGGAGGGAAGGCAGCCAACCGTCAGGGCTCACAAAGAGAAGGTCCTGTCTCAAAGAGACACGGTCTGTGAAAATTGCTAATTTTCATGTAATGAGAAAAGTCAAAGAAGGGTCACTACCGCTGTACGTAAGCACATAGTCAGACCACACTAAAAAGCCACATGCTTTCGATGCTGCTCACCAGCTTTTCCTCCCACTCCTCCTGCTTGCAGCTCCCCCAGCCCTGATCTCCATCTGGAAAGCTCTTCTTTTTAATGAAGACTGCCCCAGTGGAGGTCGTCACCCTGTCTTCTCTGCTTCCTCATCCCTCTGTACATCATACAGGACAGCTTTCACTTTTTCTGTCTCCTTCCTCTCAAAAGACAATGAGGTCTTAATTTCTAAGTACTGTTCTCCAGTAAAAGGAATCAGGGCTCTTTGGACACATGAGTAGTCCTAGGGCTAGAGCAAGAAAAAAAAAAAAAGGGCTTCCCTGACAGCTCAGTGGTACAGAAGCTGTCTGCAACGCAGGGGACAAAGGAGAAGCAAGTTCAATCCTTGCGTTGGAAAGGGATGGAGGAGGAAATGGCAACTCACGCCAGTGTTCTTGCCTGGGAAATCCCATGGACAGAGGAGCCTGGTGGGCTACAGTCCACGGGGTTACAAAGAGTTAGACACGACTGAGTGACTGAGCATGCACAGCAGGGAAAACAGAAGATGAACCTGGAGCACACTGTACACCAGACAGTTACAAAGTGCTGAATAAACAGAAGGCCGGGGCGTGGCAAGGGGCACCAGAGACACCTGAAAAGAGCTCTCAGTGGCCAAGGCTGGCACAAGGCGAGCAAGGAAATAAAGAACATAGTACTGGATCATAACCCAAACCAAAATAAATACCTATGAGTCCATAATGACATAAACGATGAGACGAATATTTGAAGGTGAAGGGACAAGTCTTCCTTACAGAAGATTTCCAAGCAGTATATGTAGATACAGACCCTCCAGGGACAGAGCTTAATCCCTCTCCACCTTGAGTGTGGGTTCAACTTAGTGACTCGTTCCCAAAGAAAAAATAGTAGGGATAATTTTGAATATTAGAAAAACAAGGGAATTCCAGAAAAACATCTATTTCTGCTTCATTGACTATGCCAAAGGCTTTGACTTTGTGGATCACAACAAACTGGAAAATTCTTAAAGAGCTAGGAATACCAGACCACCTTCCTTGTCTCCTGATAAATCTGTATGCACGTCAAAAGGCAACAGTTAGAACTGGACATGGAACAACAGACTGGTTCCAAACTGGGGAAGGAGTAAGTCAAGGCTGCATACTGTCACCCTGCTTATTTAATTTATAAGCAGAGTACATCACAAGAAGGAACCGGCAGAACGAACCACAAGCTGGAATCAAGATTGCCAGGAGAAATATCAACAACCTCAGATATGCAGATGATACCACTCTAATGGCAGAAAGTGAAGAGGAACTAAAAAGAGCCTTTTGATGAAGGTGAAAGAGGAGAGTGAAAAAGCTGGGTTAAAACTTAACATTCAAAAAACAAGATCATGGCATCTGGTCCCATCACTTCATGGCAAATAGATGGGGAAACAATGGAAACAGTGGCAGATTTTATTTTCTTGGGCTCCAAAACCACTGCATATGGTGACTGCAGCCATGAAATTAAAAGACGCTTGCTCCTTGGAAGAAAAGCTATGATAAACCTAGACAGTATATTAAAAAGCTTTGCCAACAAAGATCCGTATAGCCAAAGCTATGGTTTTCCCAGTAGTCATGTATGGTTGTAAGAGTTGGACCATAAAGAAGGCTGAGCACTGAAGAATTGATGCTTTCAAACTGTGGCGCTAGAGAAGATTCTTGAGAAACCCTTGGACAACAAGGAGATCAAACGAGTCAATCCTAAAGAAAATCAACCCTGAATATTCACTGGAAGGACTGATGCTAAAGCTCCAATACTTTGGCCACTTGATGCGAAGAGCCGACTCACTGGAAAAGCGCCTTATCCTGGGAAAGACTGAGGGTGGGAGGAGAAGGGGACGACAGAGGATGAGATGGTTGGATGGCATCACCAACTCAATGGACATGACTTTGAGCAAGCTCCAGAAGATGATGATGGACAGGGAAGCCTGGTGTGCTGTAGTCCATGGGATCAAAAAAGAGTCGGGCGTGACTTAGGAAATGAACAAGTACCTGGCTAGTTCCTCCCTGATGCCACCACTCTTTTCCTTTCTCAACATCCTTGGCTCTCCACTTAGTGATGTTTTAACCCTGGGATTTTCCTGGGTGAGATGGTGAGGGCATGGTCTGAGAGACTGTTTCCTACGAAAAGCATGGGCAGTCCAAGGAGGCCCCCACCTCACACATGCTCTGAATGGAGACCCTACCTTCCTGGAGTTTTCCTGGTCCAGCTGGCCATCACCACCATGGGGGGGCAACTCTTTACTCTGTTCCCCCATATAGACTGTGATAGACGGCATCTGTCAGGCTGACTACATTTAGTAAGTCATACTCGCTTCAACTTCACACTTTAAAAAATTTACCAAAGGCATTAATCACTCTTTCATCCAGCAAGAAAGTGGGGAGAAGAAAGAAGCTGGCATTCAACAGCTGTAACATTTGAAACAGCTTAGAGAACAGAATGGCCTGATGGTGGGGGAAAAAAAATACCAGCTACAGCCCAGTGGGTATGGTTCTAATCCTGCCGTTAATTGATTCTAAGACCTTGGGAAAGGTCTTCCCTGGCCTGTAAAATGAAATAGTAAAATCATTTCATCTCAAAGGAGTCCTTCTAGCTCCAGAATTTTAGAGCTTTATAGGCCATTAAAGAGAAAAAAAAAATATAGGTTACAAAAAAACATAGACTATATTAAGGTTCATTTTTACCTGGTGTCTAAAGGCTCTTCAATTTTTATTTGAGAAGAACCCAGACATATCAATCCAGAATATGCCATTCATACAGAGATGCTGCATTTCAATTTTCAAATACAACTCCATAAACCTGGGCTGTTATCAAAGGTTCTGAGTTACTCTCATCTGATCTTCAGCAATTCCCGACACCTCTGTGCCTAAATTTCTCATCTATAGGGTCATTCTCATCTGCGCTTGGCACAGAGACTGACAACAAGAGAAGCGCACAACCAGCGAGAACCATAACAACAAAAATTCCATTGCAGTAAATCCACTGACCTCTTCGTTCAGTTCAGTCTATCACCGATAGTCATCTACCTTCAGCTTCAAAGTTATCATTTCTTAGCTGGCAGAGAAAAAGGAGGATAAGTTCTAGTTTATCAAATATTCTCTGGGTCTAGGTTTCATCATCTGAAACTGTAGAGCTGAGACTAAATGATATTTAAATTATATAAATTAGAATGTGACATCAGATAGTACAAGTGGATGCTTAATTTCAAAAAATGAACATATTTCTGACACTAAATACAAAGGCAACCAGGCAGGAATGTAGTAAGAAAAAAAATCCTTTTAGATAGGACCAGGAATAAGTTTCTTAGAGCAACCTGACCTAAATATGAGCTATAGAGAAGGAATGAACCACTAAAGAGAAATTTACCACTTATTTATAAAGGGAGGTTAGCTCAAATCTGTTTTAAAGGAACTCTTCTACCCACAGGAGGCACGCATAAGTACGAAGAGCAAGCATCCGGAGAGGAAGATGACAGAATCCATTTGACGCCAGTTGAACACAATGAAATAGTCCTCTGATGATTCAAAAGTGACCCTAAAATCTTTCAGTGCTTTAGGAATCAAACCTACAAGCTTAATCACTGTAGGATTCAGTCCAATTGAGGCTGAGCAAGCCAGTTTAACTATTTGGGTAAACAGACTTAGTAAATGGCAGTCAGAAATAACCACTGGCTAGGAGATCTAGATTCTAGAACTGGCTTTGCCACAGATTCATTGTGTGAACATGGGCAAATCACTTCCTTTTACAAGAGAACTCAGCAGAAAGAAACAAAATGTAATTACAAAAAAAAAAATCTATTTAGAAGGTTTATGAAATAAATGCTCCTTTCTCCTTGGCTGAGAGCATATAATTCACTTGAAGTTGTTCAGTGATGAGCTGGCTACCATCCACCCAGAAATTTGCTGAAAAAGTACAACGTGAGAAGAGAAAGAGGGCAAAATTGCCAACTTGAGCATCTGGAGAAATTTCCACATTGCCATAAAGCATGCTTAACTGACAAATGACTGTCTATTACCCACATGCTCGATGTAACAGGAAATGCACAAAGGGGATTATGTGTTTTAAAAGTATAGGAAAAAAGTTCCTCTTTTTTTCTCATGAGTGAGATCTCATGAGTGGCGATGTCAGCGATGGAGACCAAGATGTGGATACCGCTGAATGAAGAAACAGCCCCTAACCAACAGCAGACCAATTACTGCTCCTTTGCTAGTGCTCTTGTCCTAAGATTTCACAACCTGCGAACTGAAGGCTGACGCTGTCAAAATGACAAAACATTTCCCAAACATTCAATCTCAAATAACTGTTCTGGAGAAAGAACGAGACTCATGCAAGCGAGCTTTCCCTGATGATGGGCAGTAGGGCAGCGTCAGGGGCTGTATCAGCATGGACCCCGGAAGAGCTGCAGCAGCACCACCACCAGGACCCACACTGGAGGGCAAAAAGAGCTTAGACATAGCCCATTTTCAGCCAGCCCAATGCATATAATACTCAGTGCTGCTCAGCGAGCACTGCTAGCTTGAGGGAGATCAGCGGTGCAGGCAGGAGTCAACAGAAGCAGCAGTGCGAGAGCTGGCCCCACAGGCGAGGAAGCCACCAGGTACTGGCCTTTCCTGGCTCCGTAGCGCATGACTTCCACACACTGGAAACCCAAGAGTTGGCGGGGGGGCACGGTGGGAGAGCTGAGGCCACAGAAATAAGCAGACACCACGAAAGCACAGCATCCCCCACCCCGAGAGCCTGCCGTCAGACATCGGCCAGCACATGACTGAGGATAAACCTTAACGCCCAGCCTCTTAACCTAGTAATTCCACATCTAGAAATCTTTCCTAAGGAAACAAATAATTCAAAGTACAAAGAGGAGGGCAGGGAGGGTGGGATTTCATGCATAAAGAAGCTCCTAATAGTGAAGAATTACGAGAGACCTAAATGTCCGAAACTTGAGAAATTCATGATCATACGTATTTATTAAAAAGGATGTTGATGCAGAGTTTATAGTATTATACTAAAATAAAACAGAAGGTAGTATAATCTGAGTCATTAAAATCTGCACAGGAGACTAAAAGATTTTCAGCAAATGGAGTGCTATGAAAACCCACTGTGGGCAGAATAAACCATTTTACAGAAGTCAGGGGTGGGAGGAGTTTTCTTCAAAGAATCATGAGTGAGTTTCACTCTAAAGAAACGGAAGAAAGGAAGTACAGGCATGGGGAGAGGATGAGGCAGAAGAAGAGAAAGGAGACAGGAGTTTCAGGCATCAGCCCTGCAGGGGGAGGGCAGTCAGCACCTCTGAGTGGAGCACCAAGGGAGCCGGAGCCAGATCCGCACAGGGCCCGGGCCACATGGGGGCCTCTGCATACAACACGGGGACCAGGGACAGATCCGCAAAGGGTTCAGACCACATGGGGTCCTCTGCATACCACACGGGGGAGCAGGGACAGATCTGCACAGGGCCCGGGCTACGTGGGGTCCTCTGCATACCACACAGGGACCCGGGGACAGATCTGCACAGGGCCCAGGCCACGTGGGGTCCTCTGCATACCACACGGGGACCCGAGGACAGGTCCGCACAGGGACCGGGCCACGTGGGGTCCTCTGTACACCACATGGGGCACACGAGACAGATCCACACAGGGCCCGGGGCACGTGGGGGCCTCTGAACACCACATGGGGGGCCCGGTGACAGATTCGCACAGGGCCCAGGGCACGTGGGGTTCTGCACGCCACACGGGGGACCTGGGTTCTTAGAGCACAGGAGAGACAGCATTGCTCATCCTCATTTGGAGAGTGACATGATCAGATCTGCTTTTCAGGGGACTTCCTGGGATGATACGGGGACGGACTGGATGGAGGCCTGAGCAGGCACACAGAGCCCACAGGGAAGCTACTGCGGGAAAGCAGGTGAAAGACCATGACGCTCAGGCTGGGCAGGTGGCAGAAGAAACGCAGAGGCAGCAGACAGAGAGAAGTTTAGGAGATGAGATCCACGGATATGGTGCTGGTAGAGGATCGAGAGGCGGCCAGCTGGCTGCCGAGATTCCCAGCTCTCGTGACCGGATGGATGACAGTGTCGCTACAAGACGGTCACGCCCAGGAGAGGACCAGACTTGGGGTGAAGACCCTGAGTTCAACTCAGACATACTGAATTCGAGGTGCTGCAGTAGGCAGGCAGGGGCTTGGCTAATGCAGGCCAGGGTCCAGAGGGAAGTTCAGGCTGGAGACAGTGGTCAGTAGGGTTGTGGGCACCGGGTTTCCCAGAAGAGAAAGCAGACTCAAAGGCGAGAAACCTGGGGCGATTCCAACGGCGCTCCAGCTTCTGTGTGAAGACACCACAACAGGGCTCACAGAGGAGCAGAGGCTTCTCGAGGGTCAAAGTCCCTGATAAGAGGAGGAGGCAGGAAATAGAGCAAAACAGGAAGCTGGAGCACAAAGGCGAAGAATTCACATCAAAAAGAATGCCTATTTCTAGAAGAACAGGATAAAAAATTTCAAGGAAAGTTCATGACTCAAGGAACATGAAAGAGAAAGTGGAATTATGTGAAAGCAAGTAAACAGGGTTCACATCATGAGGCAGGAACGGGCTCGAGTGAAATGAGAGCTAGGTTTCACAGACATCACGTCTCCAGAAAGAAAGAGTTGCTCAGTCGTGTCCGACTCTGCGACCCCATGGACAGTCCACAGAATTCTCCAGGCCAGAGTCCTGGAGTGGGTAGGCTTTCCCCTCTCCAGGGCATCTTCCCATCCCTGTTGGGAAGCCCAGTACAAAATAGCTGGTTGGAGGAAGTCCTTGGGAAAATGGTGAAAGGCCAGAAATACCCCGGCTTGATGCACCCGGGCAGAAAAACATCTCCTGCCTTTGGTTATGCCCAGCGCCAAGATTTAATAATAAATATTAAGGATGTTGCTTGAGAAAACGGGTTATGGGATAAGCTCATGGGTCACTTAGAGTGTGCTATCCTTGAAATATTTTTACTGATTAGGTGTTAACCCCGTACACACTCTGCTGGCTGTATACTCTAAGCTCTTTGTTCCTACTTCTATAAAAAGGCTTGACTGCAGAAATAAACTTGTTAGTCCTTGCAAGAGACTGTCCAAATGTCCTTCTTTCAGGTTTGTCGTTTCCAAGTCCCGGGGAGAAAATCCCCAACAATCCAAGGGATCGAACCCGGGTCTTCCATTGAATTCTGTACCAGCTGAGCCACCAGGGAAGTGCTCATGCCTTCAGGGCTCTGCTCCAGCCCTGCTTTCCTGGGAAGTCTCCATGCTCACCAGCCTCGTGCTTGTCCACGAGGACCAGTAGCTCTCTCCTCTCTAAATTCACGCATACACCGTGTGCCCATCAAGTGTCTGGCATCACGCTACATGCAGAGCATGTGCTGTGGGGTGCAACAAGGTCTCGGTGTGACCACTGCTCTGAGCTGATCAGGGATGCCAGTTCAGACGACCTGCGGCAAACCAGCAATGGCATGGAAGCCTCGTCAGTTCCTGGAGAGAGGCCGCTACCAGCACACAGAAGAGGGGTGTCGAACAGCGCCGGGACCACGCCAGCACTTCCAGGGTGTGGACTAGGAAGGGAGAGGGTGAGGCACTGGCCAGCGGCAGGAGGAACACCGGCTGGCCTGACTGAAGGCGAGAGATGGGGAGAAGACGAGTGCAGGAGGGGCGTCTGGAGGGCACAGCTTGGGGAGCTTTTGAAGGTGAGGTGGGAGGCATGGGCAGGCGCCAAGTCTGAGGAGGTCCTGAACTCTGAGCCTTTCTAACTGTCTTGAAGACCACAGGAACCACAGGGGGCTTTCAGGTAGCAGAGGGACCCGATCCAATTGCTGTGTGAGAACATGCATCTGGGCGGCACGGCGAGGGTGGATGGGACACCCAGGACCAGAGAAGTGAGGTCGGCCTCGAGGCCACGGAGCTCCTGAGAGTTCACAGTCTGTGTAGCCTCTGGCAATCCTTCCTAGAACAAGACTGGACACAGAGGCACAGATAAACCGCCAAGTATGGTCTGTGTCATCTCACTGGCCCATCTTTCTGTGACCTGAATTTCTAGAACTTTACACGAGTCAATGTCTCATCGCTCCTATGAGGACTCGGGTTCCACAAGAACAGATGCAATAATATTTCACAATTTCTGGCTCACAGGAGGTGCTCATGATATGCGCTGAGCCATGCCAGGCTTTCCTGAGACACAGCCTTAACCCAGTGAAGGATGCTGCGTTCAAATCGGGCGGTGGTTGGCCTCTGGGTCAGGGCCCTCGCCAACTCGCCCAAACCACTTCACAGGAGACGCCAGAGAGCTGTTCAGGCTTTAAAAACTGGCTGCTGCTGAGGAGGAAAGGAAGTGGACACACGCTGCCCACTGCTGCAAGCTGGGCACTTTATCCACATCATCGCATTTCTTCTTTGTCAGCAGTATTGGGGTAGAGAGGAGCCTGGAGGATCACAGTCTATGGAGTCTCAAAGAGTGAGACACCACTGAGCAAGCATGCACACGCAGGTTACCACCGTGGGACAGCGAGACCTGGGTGATGCAAGGGTGTGTGCATCCCCCAAGGTCACAGACCTACCAGGTGGCAACACCGGGAGTCAGACCTGCTTGATTCCAAATGGCAAGCAGGGTCCACCTCTCCCCCAGTGACATGAGAACGGACTGGAAGAAAGTGCATGGGCTTTGGAACCAGACAATTAAGCTGTTTGAGTCTCATTTGCGTCAGAGAGAAAATGCAGGACTTCCCTGGTGATCCAGTGATTAAGAATCCACCTGCCAAAGCAGAGAACATGGGTTCGATCCCTGGTCTGGGAAGATTCCCCATGCCCCGCGGCAACTAAGCCCATGTGCCATAACTATGGAGCCCAAGGGCCCTCGAGCCGGCGCTCCACAACAAAAGAAGCCAGCGCAATGAGAAGCCTGCCCACCACAACCAGAGAGCGGCCCCTGCAAGCTCAACCAGAGACAGCGGGCACGCACACAGCAACCAAAGAGCCAGCACAGCCAAAAATAAATAAAAACAGGAAACGCAGGTACTGAGAATACCTGTGTCACGAAGTTATCACACAACAGAGCATGTTAAAGCCCCCTTTAAACTGCCAGCTGTTGTTCTGGCAGAGCTGCCCTCTGGGGGAAGACCATGTCTTCACCACGCACAACCTGAAGTCCAGCCGCTTTCAAAGCCAGGCTGATTTGCCCCATCAGGCGTCACAACAGGGCCCCGACGCACCAACGACTGGTCTCGCCACTGCAAAGTTAGCTGCAGGTCTGCAGATCTGACAGGGGTGGGGCTCGGGGCAAGAATTATAATAAAAACCCAACCCTCAGTCATCAATCTAAAGAGGGCTCCCTCTGACAAAGAAAATGCTAGTGTAGGTGAGAAAGAAAGAAATCGACTTTAAAATAAAAGGCACCTGAAGCTCAAGCCAAGGAAGAGCCAGGGCAGCAGCAGCGAGAGGCCTGTCTCGTCTCAGCTCTGCCATACCTACACGGCGACTGAAACTCTCCCACTTGATTTCAAACCTGCATGATACTCATCATCAATATTTTATTTTTAATTTCCAGTGTCTTAATACGGCTAGGACAGCTTCCTATCTATCTCATCATATCTAAAGACACTTACAGTACTCCTTCCCTCATTCAAAAGAGTTTTACTGGGGGCCTGAGGCGAGGGCTGGCCACTACGCTGAGGCAAATATGTGTGGGACTCGGTCCCTGCCCTCTGGGAGCTCACAGTCCAACAGCATGAAAGGCAGTGTGTGCAAGGGAGTGAGAAGGGGAGTGAGGCCGCGAGGGCGGGGGAAGGGCAGTGAGCTCGGACGGGACAGGTCACACCTGAGACACCATGAGAAGGCCTCTCCATGGATGCAGGGCTTTGACAACGAGAGAGTCTCTTAGCATCCCCGGGCAGGACCTGCTTCAGGAAAACCAAACAGGAGGACAGAGACAGACACGGGAACGCTTCTGGGTCTGTTTGCTTAGGGGGACTGTCTGGTGAAAACCAGAGAAGCTTAGCGGGACCAATGGCTCATGAGGAAAATAGGGCAAGATGAGGCAGGAAAGGTGGACTGGGGGCAGAAGGAAGACGTCTTGAGCTCTTGATCAGTGAACGGCACAGGGAACGTGACGGGGCTGAGGGAGATCCTTGCGGGGTGGAGACCGTCACTGACCAGGAGCGAGAGGACCAGAGTCTGCACTACCGCGGTAGCTCTAGCAATGAATTAAAACATAGATAGAAAGTGTATCAGGAAGAAAAACTGAGGAAGTGAGGAATCCACAATTACTCTGAGGTGCCACAGAGCTAAGAAAACCTGGAGGAGGTCCTGATTTGGGAAGTGTAGGGGTGGGGGACGGTGAAGATGCGGAGATGTCCTGAAACCTTCTCTGGAAGGCTTAAGACACCTAAATGAGCCTAAATTTCGCAGTGGTCTATCGTAACATGAACATCAGATTTTCTTATTGGATAATAAAATGCTCCTCAAAGTTTCTCTGACCTTTGTCCTTTGACCCTGGAAGAAATCGCTGTAGTGTTTCAGCGAGGAAACCAGCACCATGGTTTCATCATACTTGATTAGGAAGTAAGGCAGCGCTGGGACTCCTTCTGTCTGACAAAGGTCATCATACGCGTGCTCGAGGGCTTGAATCTGAAATCAGGAAACACTGAGTTATTCTCCAGACAACTACTTACCTAGCTCTGAGCTGAGAAAAATTAACATACAATAAAAGGTACTTTCAGGCCAGAAGACTGGAAATGATTGCTCACACCCCTGTTCCTCTCTTACAGCAACCAGACCTAAGATTGCCCCAAATCATACCGCCTCACTCTGAGATAACCTGTGGTGGAGTGTCTCAGACAGGAGCACACACAAATATTTTACGGCACCTTTAGCGTGATGGCTCCCAGTTCCCTAACATGCCACCACAAAGGTTTAGAGAGGCGCCCAGACACTAAGTCTCGCCTGTGATATCCAAGCATGGATCTACCACGGACGGATTTTGCCCTGACCCCTTCTATAATCTTCAGTAGCTCCCTTGAGACATGCTTTCTCTTACTTATCATACAACTGACTCGTTCACAAAACGCAATTCAAGGCTGTTTATAGCACATTCACAGGGATTTGTCATGATACTGAGAACATTTTTGTTCTCATTAAGAGAAACCTCAAACCCATCAGGACTCAGTCCCCAGGCCTAGCCTTTTGTTCCCACTTACAGTTCCCCTTAGAAAATTCATTCCACAGAACCACAACCTTTGATTTATCTTAGCAGATGAGCTTTTTAATTAACAAGGGCTCTCCCTAGCTTTGGATTTCTGGGCTTTAGTGAGTGACATGCTTCGTGAAGTCAAGTCATCTTGACACTCAGCGTTTGCCTCGACGACAATCAGAATTTGGGGGCTGAGGGTCTGTCTTTTACCAACGTGATGGTTTTCACTGCTCTTCTGGGAACCACCTCTAAAGACCTTATTATCTTCCTAAAACTGCAAGGACTAGCTCTGTAGGGACCACCCTTAATGTAGAAGTTCTGCAACTTGGCACAAAGGAAGGAAGAAGTCTTCTCTTTGGTTGCAAAGACTCTCTCCACTGAGAGTGGAGATCACGCTTTGGCAAATTCCCGCCGTCTTTCAAAGTGTTTCTGTAATTCCTCCCTACTGGCTTAGCATCTCCACACAAGTCACGAGGACCTGGACAAGTGCTGCTGACCACTCTCCAAACGCGCTTACCAAATACTGTGCGAGTAAGTCTGCTCCTAGTGCCGCCTTTCGAGGAGTCCAGAGAGACCGCCTCCTCACCCAGACAAGTGTCTCTAGAATGAGCTAGATAAACTACTCATGCACATTTAAACTCAGCTTGATCTGCATTTTGTTTTACTTGTTGATACCTGTTTTGCCGAAAACCATTGATCCAAGGCCACTGGCCCCTGAATGAGGGGTATGCTCTCTGGAAGGCAGAGAGCCGGGGAGCAGAACCAGTAGTAGAAATGGTACTTCTTTAGATCCTGGAAGAAACAAGACGACACATCAGAATGCACGGTGATCACACGGAAACGCGCCTACTAATGCTAACTTCCCAATAGCTACGTGAGGCAGAAAAACTAATGCACGCCAGATACGACCGGCTTGTCAGAAACCTCCAACAGAACTCATGGCAGACGATAGAACCCCTGTGTTTATCTGAAATGTCCCCACACATTCACACTAATGTGTAATGTGTATCAGGATAGACATAATATATTTTATCGACCACTTCCTAATAGAAAGTATCCAAAAAGTAACTGATGTTGTTGTCATCATTGTTTAGCATATAAAATCAGCCCGGGAGTTAGCTGTTATCTGCCCATTTTATAGACAGAAAACTGAAGCTTAGAGAGTGGTGGAAAGCTTGAACATAGATACTAAGTGGCAGAGAGGCGAGTAGAATTCTACTTTCAAAATGTAAGCTCTTGTTCATGGTACCAGGCGTACCCAGCATGCCATCTGTGGAGGTATAACTTCTCAACAGTTACCACTCTTGTCACAACTGAATGAACTAAGCATGCTATTGAAGTTATTAGAACGTGCTACGCATAACCTGATATAATATAACAGTGTTTTCAGAAATGTCGTACTGGTGAAATTCAAGTCAACAACTAAGCACTTGCTGTGTACAAGGCAAAATGTTAGATACTCCGGCAGTAAGAAGACAAAGAAAATTCAGTCCGGCCCTCAAGGAGCTCAGTCACTGCAGGGAACAGAGAGGAAACAAGTACATGAGTACCTGGATGAGTCACAGAAGAGGTTCCAGGAACTAGGGTGCACCGACGACAGAAGAGGCCATGCCTTTAGGGGTGTGTGTGCCTGCTCCCCAGCCAGGGGAGGCGAGAAAGGGCCCATGACTTGTGAGGCTGTCCCCACTCAGGCCCAATGTTCTCGTCTCTGAATTTCTGTAGCAGGTGAGGCCTGAGTCACTCATGTGGGAGGACTCTGTGGTTATGTGGGTACCTGACAGCTTCCCACCAGCCTGTTAGCACTGACCACTTTGTAGTTTATGTCGCTACTTGACATTTCCTCTCAGATCTTGCCAGGAATCAGGAGGGGACGGATGCTTGATGACTTCTCACTGAGGTATGATTCATGCACCATAAAGGCCACTGTGCTGGACTTAGCTGGTGGCAGAGTGGGTAAGACCCAGGTTTGGTCTCTGGTCTGGGAAGATCCCAAGTGCCTCGGGGTTACTAAGCCTGAGCGCCACGACTACTGGACAGTGCTTTAGAGCCCAGGAGCCACGACTACTGAGACCACGAGCCCTGGAGCACGTGCTCCGCAACAAGAGAAGCCACTGAAGTGAGAAGCCTGGCACCTCCACGAGAGGGTAGCCTCCATTCGCTGCAACCAGAGAGAGCCCACACAAGGCAAGGAAGCCGAAAAAAAAGTCACCATGTTAAAGCATATTAGGTGGTTTTCTAGTATACGGACAAGGCTGTGCCACCATCCCCACCAATTTCAGAATGTATTCATCGCCTCAAAAAGAAACCCCAATAGCAGAAAGTCCCCACTGGTTTATTAGTTAGAAATAGCATTCACAGAAACTCTCCATTCACCTCACTCTCATCCCCTGGAAACCCCTAGCCTACATTCAGTCTCTATAGATTTGCCTATTCTGGACTTTGCAAACAAATGGGAGTCATACTAGGTGACTTTTTAAAAACAAACTTACACATAAATACATGTCCAGATGAAGAAGACTAGTCACTATAGTTTCCACAGTCTGTATTTCTGCCACTAACTGATCAACTAAGGACAAATTCCCTTTAACAACAGCAAAGCAAAGTGCAAAATGGAAATTAATAGTCTGTACCTTGGAGTCCTAGAAAGAACAGAAAGGAAAGCCAAACACCTCTAGAGATTTTTCTCTCTTCTATGTGCTTAAATGATTTGTCATAACTGATCTTTAGCGAAAGGTTAAACGATTCAAGATGAAGGCCTTGGCAGCTTCTAAAAGCTCTTATCAGGTCATCTTCAAGAGTCAAAAGGCTTGAATTTCTTATGATGCTTTTCAGGATACAAGAGACCTCGATTACATCAAACATAAAGCTCTTTGTGTCTGACGGGTTTCTAAAGACAGAGACTTTTAATTTTTTTTAAACGCAGGCTAAGAATATTCAGTAGAAAGGGCAACATGGCCAACGCATATAACGACTCTGAGAGACGCCTTAAAACTTTAAGTGAGATCCAATGCTATTTTCTCATTAAACACAAGTTGTCCATTAGATTTTACTAGCTAGAACCCTTAATACAGAAGTTGTATTGATGGAAAAGTAAAAAAAAAAAAAACAACAAAACTTTAATTAGCATTGCTTTTATTTATCCTTACAAAATTACTCAATTTACAAAATATCAATGCCAAATTGTGTCTAGTAATCCCCTGAAGTATCTGGCGCTTTTCTATCTCGCCACTGACACACAGAAAGCACTTTAACTTGTTAGGAAACGTGCTCCTTGCAGGGCCCCCATGCCCACCACCCCCCACTCTGGGTATGACTCCAGTTTGAATCCTCTCTCTCCCCTTTGCCTCGGGTGGTGCATCAAAGAGGCAGCAGGAGGAAGAAATGGAGGACAAGTTCATGGGGGAGGAAGGAAGGCAAGACCTATATCTTGGCACACCAAAAAAGAAAAGAAAAATATAGGGAAGAGGATTAACATGTGAAGCTGTTAAAGCTGGGGTGAACAACCAGTGCACTTAATACGCGTCCACACCAGTATGTTCACATGCCCACTCCAGTGGGCTATCTTCTAAAGAAATAAGTGGGAAAAGAAAATCAGTGTGGCGACAATGTTCACTGCAACTTTTTTTTAATAATAGTGAATACTGGGGACTTGCCTTGCAGTCCAGTAGTTAAGACTGCTTCCACTGCAGGGGTCGTGGGTTCGACCCCTGGTCGGGGAACTAAGATCCCACATGCTGCGTAGTGCGGTCAAAAGCAAAATAAAATAGTGAATACTGAAAACAACTGAGATGTAAAAAAAGTCTATAGAACATACACTTGACAGAACACTATAATGTCAACATAATTATACAGGGCAAATGAGCTTTCTGCTGAGATATATGGAGATAGACACACACATGCATATGTGTGTATACACGTGCATACGCGTGTGTGTGGGCTGGCACTTTTATTAAAAGCAATCAGCCCTCACCTTCTGCCATGTTCCCCATCACTGAGGCTCCCTCCCTCTACTTCCCTGGGCAGCAGTTGTTCCCCTAGTGTGATTTCTTCTCCTCTTCAAAGCTGCCCTTAAAGTTCATTTTAATTACATAAAACATATTCTTTGTTAAAAAACAACAACAACACAGCTGTGTGGACAAGCTATGCAGGGTGACCCCCTCTCGTCTAAAAGTCACCTGGGGATTGCTTAGATCCTTGAGTCGTCACCTATTCCTTATGTCGATGGACCCAGCAACTGAGCTCTGTGGCGCTGAACTTAACAAAGATATTAGCAGCGATGAACCCAGCTCCCGGAACTGGGCTTTGTCACCTCCTCAAATGACGAGAGCTGGGTCTCCCTGTCACCTAAACCAGGCAAAGCCACCAGTGCGATCGGGGAGAATGAATTAATCTTGCCTCAGTGAGAAACGCCAGCCACCACCGGGTCACTAAGCACCCAAGGAACTGTTTAGCAGATGTGACTTGAGAGAAGAGAGCAGACTGTCCCACGGGCCAGGGCAGTCCACAGTCCACACCCCGTCGAGCCCACAGACTTACCGCAAATGTCAAGAGGAGGAACTTGTTGAGGAGTACGGGGTTGTCCAGGGCGGCCCCCGATTTGATGGATTCCCAGATCTGCCGGGAGGAGGAGTAGCGTCAAGGCAGGTCCTGGGGTCTCCTCCCGCCTCCCTCCCAGGAGCACACGGAACTGTGGGGCAGTGTGTCTTCCTGCCCACAGGCCCAGCACACTCATCCCGGGCCCCCTGCAGAGACAGAGGAAAGTCCAGAAGCATCCTCTCTCTTGCTGGGTCTCAGCATCAAGGAGGAAACCTGGCTCGTTCATGCCTTGGTTACTGCCTTCCACAGGTGTTTACTTATTGTCAACTATAGAGCAAGCACATCAGAGCTACGGAAGAGAGAGGCACAGTCCTTGCCCTCCAGAAGCTAAGAGCCTGGGAGAGAGCCCGGCACCCATGTCTGTATGCCGCCAGGCAGCAGGGGATCTCGCAGACAGGCAGACAGTACCTGGGAGGAGCCCTGACCTCGGCTAAGGATAGGTGAGGGGAAGGAGCCAGGGATGGGCTCCAGAGGCCATGATCTGAACTATGTACAGGGCATTTCTTAAAAGCCTTATTCGGGATAATCTTTCCCTGAAGAGAAAAAAAAAATCAAGTCTATGGATACTCAGGAAGGGCTGTGACTGGAAGCAGAAGCAGAAGCAGACCCTGGTCACACGTTTTAGGAACTAAGACTGGTGGCTAAACTTAGTGCCACTAAGCAAACCAGCAGCTGTGCCACCAGAAACCCAAGCACAAGAGGGAAACAAGCAGAAAGGTCCTGCTGTGAAAATAATGAGCTTGGAGGAGCTGGAGCCCAGGAGAGCGGGCCCCGCTTCTGACAAACTGAAGGGGAAGCTGAGTCCCAGACATGGGACAGGACTGGGACTCCTGTGGGGAGCAGCCTGATGTCTCCACTGACAGCCTAAGACCCAACCCGCTCTCTCGAGTCGGCCTCTGAAACGTGCAGGAGTCCATGAGCAGTCACGCCGCAGGCGAGGAAGGCAACCATCGCCCCCCATCACGAGGGGTGGGAGGGATGCCTTCCTTAGGCCGGAGGCAGGAGACGCCCCTCTCTGACCACGGCCCCCACATAAGTAAGACTCACTGGGGTGAAGCTCATTGATGAAGTGGGTGGCAGAGAGGGCGGGGATAAGAGGCCCCCCGCCCCACTTATTCCTCACACTAACTCAGACGTGAAGAAGGAAAGGAAGGACATTCCAGGCAGAGAAAAACATCGAGTCCCAGGGAGAAGAGGACTGCAGAAGCGGTGAAGGGAGAAATGCTCCCTGATTTGCCGTGAGTGGTCAGAGACAGTGAAGACAAGAGAGATGGGATGGAAGGCCACGGGGCCGCAGAGGCCAGGCTGTGGGGGCCCCGGCAAGTCCCACGGGGCCTTTCCATTTAGCCCTGAGGACGCGGGAGAGACATGATGGACTCTGACAGCGTGACAGCGCTCAGGACTAGAAAGCCTCTTTGGGGGGCACTGGGAACAGAGAACTCGAATGCACGAGACACGGGCACGGAGCTGGTGCACTTAGAGAGGCTGAGCTAACTGGGGATAGCTGGCAACCACTTCCCTTCTCTGCTGTAACCTTCTCCTCAGGCAAGAGCCTGGCTGTCTCCTCCCTGACTCACCCATCACTCAGAAGGCCCTGAGCAGCCTGAGTGCTGGGTACACGCTAGCTTCTGTGAAAGAGTCAGGTACTTGGTCTGCAACTGTGTGCCCACGGGACCGTGGACAACGGGTACATCGCATTTCCCAGCTAACCTCATTTGCTGCTTCTTCCAGAAGTAGCTTCTTATCTGCAGCCTTGAAAGCCTCGAGTGTGTTGGTATTATACAGTGTGCCGACCGCCGGGCAGCAGCGGGCTGGGGTGGGCGCACTCCTGGGCACAAGAGAAACGTGGTTAATGGGTACAGCTGGGACGCAGAAAGCCAGCAAACGACAAACAAACCAGAAGACAGTTGGAGACAAGGACCGCGCTCTACAGGGTAAAGAGAAGACTTTGGTTTACATTTCTTTGGAAAATGACGAATATCACTGCTTAAGGAGTAAAAATGTGCACTCTACCCCCCAAAAGTCTCTCTATTCCCCTTCCCCTAATGTCTCTGCATGCTGTCTTTCCACTGCCCCCCGGATATAAGCTCTTTTCCTATTTAAAAAAATTATTTCCCATCTTTAAACTGAAAGGGAGACGTTATTTAATGAGCTTCTACTGAACCTGGGTATAAGGTTTCGGTTTCTGAAAGGAGTTTGTTCTCCCTCTTGAAGGATTAAGTAACTTGCTTAAGGTCACATAACAGGCAGAGCTGGGGTCTCAACTCAGAAGAACTGTTGACTTGAAGGGTCTATGTTGCCCACTTCCCACTCAAGCACTCTCAGATTCAGCACCCTACTGCAAATCCTCCTCTGCCAGGAAGCCAGCCATCCATCCCCCACTTCTCTATCATGAGCACAGTTACTTTAGAGTGTTTCCAAGTCCAACAATCACACCCCTTGGAGGACAGGAAGCGCTCCAAAGGCAGGGACATGCCGCCTCCTCCTGACTGCACTGCACACTGGACACCTGTGTGGCCATGTCGTGCCACAGGGGTGTCACATTCCACATTGTCCCCTTTCCTCCCTGCCCCCCAGCGTCAGAGTAACCCAGGTCAGGAAAGGAGAAAGGTAAGATGATTCTGAGCACAACCCAGATGTGGGAAAACCTGGTGTCACCCCCCGAAATGATTAATTTGCGTTTCAGAGGTTGTGTGTGTGGGTTCAGTTGCTCAGCCCATGTTTGACTCCTTGTGACCTAATGGACTGTGGCCCGCCAGGCTCCTCTGTCCATGGGCTTCTCCAGGCAAGAATACTGGAGTGAGTCGCCATTCCCTTCTCCAGGGGATCTTCCCGACCCAGGGATCGAACCCACGTCTCCTGCATTGGCAGGCGGGTTCTTTACCACTGAGCCGCCTGGGAAGCCCTTCAGAGGTTACAGATGTTAACTGAAAACAGGAGTCATCTCATCACAAGATGCACACTGTGGTCACAACCAGTGCAGAGAGGGTGCTCACTGCTCACACCGATGGCAGCTCTTCAGACCCAGTGTTTCTCCCTTCTGAGTCTGAGTAGAATGGGGTTCGGGGAGGGGGGTTTAGAGAGCTCTAAACGCTCAGCAGGTGTGGAGGGTGCAACGGGTGCGGAGGTTCTGCCAAATGCTGTCTCTAAGGCTCAAATGTCAAGTCCTGGGAGAAGCAACTTCCAAAGGCCAGAGCTTGCCTCTGGGAGCTGATGAGTCAGTGGCTCACAGGTTGTATGTGTCACCATTCTATGACAATAGAAGAATATTCTTCACTCGGGTGAGATGAGGACATCAAGGACAGACTTGAGGAGAAAAAAGAAATCAGAAAAGGACAAGACTAGGCTGAGAGGGAAGAAAAAGTGGAGCAGCTGGTAAACCAGGCTTCTGCAGGCAGACGTGGTTCTAAAGCAGACATGGCCGCATGAAATGACTAGAGAACTAGAGAGAAGGATGCTCTGATGGAATCCGGTCTGTCCCTCCCAGTGTCCAGATGTCCTGGCTGTGTGAATGCAGGCCGAAGCCTTTCTGTGAGAGCACAGGAAACTAAAGCATGAGAACCCAAGTAGCGGCTAGGACATAAGCCCTCATGTGAGCTCATTAGTGAGTTTCAGAGGAGAGCTTCAGAGGAGAAGCATTTTTCAAGGCTCAAGCGCCACCCGGGGAGGTGGCCATAGGAAAGAACTTAAAATGTGATAGTGGGAGGGTAAGCCATTCCAGTAGTTTCTCCAGGTTCAAGTTCCACTTGTTTCAGAAAGCAGTGGCTCAGAGGAGGACTGGAAAGAGCCTAGACTCAGAAACTAGAGAGTTTAGTCCAAATCCTGCGCCTGGACATGTATGAATTTAGTTTGCTGTGATGCCACTGCTGTGAAATGTCCAGAGCAGCCAAATCCGTAGAGACAGACAGCAGAGTCGTCGTTGCCCAGTGCGGGGGATAGGCAGAAGGGAGGATGGGGAGTGACTGCGAGTGCAGGGCTTCCCTCTGGGGTGGCGAAAATGTGCAGTGGTGGCGGCTGCGCCTCATGAACATACTAAGAAGTGTGGAATTGTGCGTTTTACATGGGTAAATTGTATGGTACGTAAAGTGAAGTGAAGTCGCTCGGTCGTGTCCGACTCTTCACGACCCCATGGACTGTACCCTACCAGGCTCTTCTTTCCATGGGATTTTCCAGGCAAGAGTACCAGAATTGGCTGCCATCTCCTTCTCCAGATCTTCCCGACCCAGGGATAGAACCCAGGTCTCCTGCATTGCAGGCAGACGCTTTACCATCTGAGCCACCAGGGAAGTCCACATGGTACGTAAAGTATACCTCAATAAAGCTGTTTCAGAAAACTAGAATTAGACATCTTCCCCATGTCCTACAGCCTACAGTGAACTCTAACTAGTTAGTGAACACACTAACCCAAGTCAGGGAAAACATCGGATCCAACAAAGGCCTGAAGCCTGGCACGTCTTCTCTGGACACCAGGCCCTCAACATTGCTCAGCTTCACAGTGATGACTCAGGAAAGTCTGAGGGCTGTTATGGAACCTCCTGGGCAAAGGCAGGCACGTGGCCAGATCCTCCAGAGCAGAGAGGCAGTGAGGGTGGCTGTGACAGAACGAATCTGGAGAAGCCTTTACCACGTGTGCACAGTCTCATCGCCAGCGGGGAGCTCTGGCATCTAAGTCACACTCAGTGTAGGGGCCTGACTGCATGATCTCCTGCTTTCTGTAACCATCTCTGAGCTTCTGTTCATTGCATCCTCTATCGGGGCCTATGGGTGCCTTTCCACCAGCCATGCCACTTACCATTTTGACAGCCAGGCCCTCAGACTGCTTGCAATTGACGCCAATGGCTATCTGAGCGGCCAGTCCATGTTGGACCTAAGTGAGGTGTTTGCAAGATGGTGGAGAATAAGAGGGCCTGTGCCCTGCACAGATGATCTAGCAAATGAACCATATTTCCTCAGCTACTGTTTAAGGTCTCTGAGCGCAAGGGTTACGCCTTCTATTTATCTTATTACGCCCAACCTGAAGCTTAGAAAAGGAAAATATGTCTTATCACTAATTAGGTAAATGTTGGGATTCCCTAGTGGTCCAGTGATTAAGAATCTGCCTTGCAATGCAGGGGACAACTGTTCAATCCCTGGTCCAGAAAGATCCCACCTACCACAGTGCAATTAAGCCCGTGCGCCACAACTGCTGAGTCCACGTGCCCTACAGACCATGCTCTGCAGCAGTGGTCTCCGCAGCAGTTGTGAGCCTGCGCACTGCATCTAGAGTGCAGCCCCCACTCGCCACAACTAGAGACAGTCTGTGCAGCAACGGAGACTCAGCACGGGCAAAAGTGAAAAATTAATTAATGAAAAACTATTTGAAAAGATGCTATATATTTTAAAAATAAATAACTAGGTAAATGTTCCTCAAAGGAGTTTTTTTTTCCTAACTAGCTTTAAATCTGTACAGAGACTGCCCAGCAAAGTCTATTTTTCTCTCTTTACATAGAAGCAATGCTCTGATGCTTGTAGCTCAGCACCATGTCTCAGCCTCCCCTGCAGGACGGTGAAGCCTCGGCTCTGCCTGATGGAGCGTGAGTGGGGTGATACATGCCCCCAACCCCACGCTCACCCAGGCCGTTAAGGGTCTTTAAGAGAGTTGGGTGTGTCTCCGCAGATTTTCACTTTGGTTCTCTTGGGCCTCCTCTCTCTTGCCACCAGAAGGCGGCAATTCCGTTCTCAGCAGCACACAAAGGCAAGCCCTCCAGGATGATGGAGCCACAAGACAGAAAAAGACTGGACCGCCTCTGCCCCCAACCCCCACCTGGACTACTAAGCGGGTAAGAAACAGACCCCCTCTGTGTTAGGGCCATTACATATCGGGGGCTGGTTCATCAGCATGCCAGCCTAAGATAGCTCCCTCTAGGGCAGGACAGTCGGTGCCTGATCAAATCAGTCAAGCGTGACTGATAATTCAGCTGAAACAAGGTAGATAACAGGATCCTGTGATGCCAACTGCTGGCAGAGATTC
This sequence comes from Tragelaphus eurycerus, assembly GCA_935064755.1. Lineage (NCBI taxonomy): Eukaryota > Metazoa > Chordata > Mammalia > Artiodactyla > Bovidae > Tragelaphus > Tragelaphus eurycerus. The sequence continues at coordinate 73,549,626 of CAKXYN010000001.1, read as the reverse complement.
ATCCGGCTTCCGGGATCTCAGAGTGAGAGGGTTTCTCTGGCGCTGTGCAAAGCTGAGGTACACCCAGCATCTACATATGAGGACTTGGGCTGTTAGCTCTCCAAACTGCATCTCTGCATCTTATGCTTCTCTGTACGCCCAGGGCCCGGCACATTCTATCATCAAGACACAGCAGAAGCAATCAATAAGCATTTCTGAACCATCAGCCCCCACATTTGCTCCAGCACTGCATACCCTGTGATGCTAATACCTGTCTTCCACTTCCATGCAGAGCTCCTCCAGAGTCCCCTGTTTGCTTAAGTCTTTGTATTTCTACCACCTACACGTCTGTACACAAGAAACATTCGGTGTTTGATGAATAAATGTACAGAGGTTTTCCCTACAAACCCACGCAGATGCTCAGCAATAAACGCAAAGAAAGAACAATCATGACAAAAACAATTTGGATACAAAGACCTCGTTTCTCCGGAGGAGCTCCAAGTGCTTTCAGTAAACTTCCTGACTGTCTCAGTCTGCCCAAGCAGAGGTTGTACCACACCACAGACTGGGGGGTTGCCAAACAATAGACGTTTATCCCTCATGGCTCTGGAAGCTGGAAGTCCAAGATCAAAGTGCCAGCTCCTGGCAAAGAGCTTCTTCCGCTTCAGCTGTGTCCTCGCAGGGTGGAGGGGGTAAGCTAGGTCTCTAAGGTCCCTGCCACTAACCCCATGCATGAGAGCCCTGCCCTCACCACCTCCCAAAGGCCCACTTCTTCAGACCGTAACCTTGGTCCCTGGGTTTTCAACATACATGCTTTTGAAGAACATCAACATTTAGACCATGGCACCAACCATCCTAAGAAAGGGGCATCAGAAAATTACAGACTTTCGCAAAAAAATTAAATAAAAAAAAAAAGGAAGAAAATCAGACTTTTAAAACGGAAAGGAACATGTAGAAGCAGGGAGCTGCATATTAGGAAACTGAAGCTGAGAAAATGAAAAAGACTCATTCCAGGTAAGGCAGTTAATCAGGGGCAGATTCCAAGCCATCAAGCTTCCAATCTAGGACTCCCATGTCGTAATTCTTGCTCATCGCCCCCAGTGCCTACCATGGAGCCTCATGTACGGTGAATATTCAACAGCTAACTGACAAATGATGACCAAGAAAATCAAGCCATCTGGGTGAAAACCATAGCCACGGGATCACAGACTTTATCTCCTTCAATTAAAATTTCTGGATTGTAAGGTTTAAGAAACCTGGATTTTGCAACAAGATCAAGCCTAACTTTTGTGAATAGTTTTTTTTTTTTTTTTTTTTTTCTGTAATTAGTTGTGCCAAAGAATAAAATTACTGAAACTCAAAAAATAATAAGCTTTCATCTAGTGTCAGAAGAGACGGGAGCTGGCTTCCCTGGTGGCTCAGTGGAAAAGAATCTGCCTGCCAATGCAGAAGACACGGGTTCGACCCCTGATCTGGGAAGATCCCACATACTGCAGAGCAACTAAGCCCTAAGCCCGTGCACCTCAACTACTGAGTCTGTGAGCCCACGGGATGCAACTACTGAAGCACACGCGCCCTAGAGCCTGTGCCCCGCAACAAGAGAAGCCCCCGCAATGAGAGGCCCACACACCACAACTAGAGAGGAGCCCCCATTTGACACAACTAGAAAAAAGCCCACATGGCAATAAGACCCAGCACGGCCATAAATAAATCAATCAAATTATACATTAAAAAAAAAGAATAGACAGGAGTGAGGTCAGCTGGTGAGGAATGTTGGACCCTCCAAGTTATACTAAAACTACACCACCCCATTTATTAGCCTCAGATAATTGAGGACTGTACAATGAATGAATTTTCCTCATTATTTTGTGACTGCTCCAAAAGTCAGTCAGTCTTTGCCGACGCAGGAGAGATGACTAGGATTTTTTGCTTTGACACGCAATCACAAGGACTTATTATGGAGCAAGAAAGCTCTGAAGGGAAAAAGAAACATCAAAACATATATTTTAAAGGTACAAAGACTAACATCATTTTTGATTCAAGTTGTGCAATTTAGTGTCACAATTTGATTGTGACAGAGGAATAAAATGTATTGACTTTTGAAGAGATTTTTTGTTTTCAAATTCCAGGGAGACTTTATTTGAAATACCCTAATCTTTGACTAATCCAGTCCCATCACTTCATGGCAAATAGATGGGGAAACAATGGAAACAGGGACAGACTTTATTTTCTTGGCCTCCAAACTCACTGGAGATAGTGACTGCAGCCATGAAATTAAAAGACATTTGCTCCTCGTAAAAAAGCTATGACTAATCTAAACAGCATATTAAAAGGCAGAGACATTACTTTGTCGACAAAGGTCCATAAAGTCAAAGCTATTGTTTTTCCAGTAGTCATGTATGGATGTGAGAGTTGAACTATAATGAAGGCTAAGCAATGAAGAATTGATGTTTTTGAACTGTGGTGCTAAAGACTCTTGAGAGTCCATTGAATAGCAAGATCAAACCAGTCAGTCCTCAAGGAAATCAGTCCTGAATATTCATTGGAAGGACTGATGCTGAAGCTGGAGCCCCAATACTTTGGCTACCTGATGCGAAGACCTGACTCATTAGAAAAGACGATGATGCTGGGCAAACTGAGGGCAGGAGGAGAAGAGGGCGACAGAGGACGAGATGGTTGGATGGCATCACCGACTCAATGGACATGAGTTTGAGCAAGCTCCAGGAGATGGTGAAGGACAGGGAAGCCTGGGGTGCTGCAGTCCAAGGACTCGCAAAGAGTCAGACACGTCTGAGCGACTGAACGACAACAATAAATCTTTGACTATCTCCCTATCAGGTGGTCTTTACAAATACCTCTTCATGTTCCCCTTATCCCCCACCCTCACACAGCAAACACACGAGGGAGCAGAAAAAGATGCCCCCCTCCCGGAAGTTCGTAATCCTCCAGCTCTCAGTTACCTTAAAGCCTCTCAACATGCTTTATGCTCTGCCCTCAGGCACAGAATTTAGTTTCTCACACAACCCAGTCAATAATTTCAGCGACCCGGACACTGAACTCTAGCCTTTCTGATTCTGCTGCTGTTGACCCTCTTTCCTTCCTGAAAACATCATCTCTGGTTCTTCTCCAGCAAGTCACGTCACTTTGGCAAGTCCTGCATCTCTGCCCTCCCTGATTAGGTCCGGTCCCTGTCACTGCCCTTCCTTCTCACGCTACAGCCTCTTCCTCTCTTAGAGCCTGGACTCTGTCAACTCTAACTCAACATGTCCTAAACCAAATTTACCTCCTCCCCAAACAACATCCACCCCCTGGCTTCTGGGTTTCTATAGAAAATAAAAAATTGCCCCCAGCTACTCAGACTGCAACCTCAGAAATACAGGTCACTTTTCTCTCACCCTTGTTTCCTAAATTTAGCCATGTCTAAATGACTTGGGTAAGTCACTTCATCTTTGGACTGTGAAAGCGAAGAAAACCACACCTGGCAGGTCTGAAAGGATTATCTCTAGAAAATAAGTCAGTAAATGTGTTTCTTCTCTCCAGCAACTCTCCACGATCCCCAATTAGTCAAAGACACCTCCATGAGGACATTATGTCACGTTTCCTTGCACATCCCTACAACGCCTTGCACAATAACTTGTATACATAAGTAGTCTACTAAATGCTCATTGCTGCACCTAACAAGTGATAAATACGTGCTGAAAAAATGAACCAGACAGTCCTGAGCACCCAATACTTGTCTCCATGCCATGGAAGGTACAACAGAACCACGAGATGCTAGCCCTGTTCACCGGAAGCTTCTGTGGATGGCCCCGCGGCCCACCTACGATGAAAGTTAAGAACGCTCATTCCTTCCAAAAATTAGCATTCTGTATTTTAGATTTTGATAAAAAAAATACTCACATGTCGAAAGCACTGAACTCCAACGTTAAGCGAGCTGGCAGCCCCGCAGAGTCACCTGGAAGGAAGCATTTACACGTTCACTCATGAGTTAGTCACAGCAGCCTCTGCAACAAAAACATTCGTGGATCACTCTCTTCTGGTGAAGCCCAAAGGGCCCCATCCAATTTCCAGCCACCCAAGGTGAACAAGGACACAGCAGCAGATGATGGCTTTTGTGAATCCAAGGTATTTGCCAAGAACATTAACGCAAAGATTCACTGGGGAAAATGTTTGCAATCCCCTTCCCCAGCAATACTCAGTAACGGGTATTAACTCTTTCGATTAATACACTGGCTTCTCCCTTTCTTCTCCCAATAAGGAAAAAAGAAATGAACATGGGTCAAAAAGTCAGGAAGTAAAGTAGAAACCAGGGGATAGCATTAATGGTAAAAGTCAAGGACATCCCATTCTGAAGGAGAGCTGACCCTACACTGGGCAGAGAAGGTAAGAGAAGAAGAATGGAGTTGCCTATCGCCTACCGTTGTAGTAATAACCCTTAATGTCCTTGGGAGCTTCATCTAGCCGGTACTCATTCAGCTTCTTTTGGGTCAACTCATGCCAGAAGCCAACATCCAAGGCGCTGCTGAAGGGGGCAAACTGCAATCTGGAGAGGCCGGGGTCTCCCATAGCTGCCGCCATTTGTAATCGCCTGCTAGAAACAAAACACGGCGACAATACACAGAATACGGTGAGAAAGGACATTTGTAATCATGCTTGAGACAGAGAAATAGAAAGTGACCAGAGGTCGACAAGCTGCCTGAAGACACAGCTTTGGAAAGCAACCCGAGGGTCCTGGCTACATTGCCACATTCAGCCTCTGGGCGACAAAACTGACCTCCCTGGCCTTCACTTGAGGGCATCTTTCTTTCTCACAAGCCAGTCTGACTGATGCGCTAGTGCTATCCCTTCTTCGAGCCACTCTGTGCGGCCCCAGGGAACTTTCAAAGCACAAAAACCTGAAGTCCAGCCAGTAAGCAACGCCAGCAGTCAGGGTTCTGAGTGAGGCAGCGCTTGAGCACCCCAGCCAAGAAGGGTGAAGAAGTTCCCCCACCCAAACCACAGTATCAGAACTGCTTTGAAACCTCACATTTTATCCTTCAAATGCAGGAAATCTGCACTTTACTATATGTGTTTTATTTTTTTAATTTTACTTTTTTATTGTAGACTTTTTACTTTGTATTAGGGTATAGCTGACAGACCTAGTAAAGTCATGCTCAAAATCCTCCAAGCCAGGCTTCAGCAGTATGTGAACCCTGAACTTCCTGATGTTCAAGCTGGTTTTAGAAAAGGCAGAGGAACCAGAGATCAAATTGCCAACATCCGCTGGATCATGGAAAAAGCAAGAGAGTTCCAGAAAAACATCTATTTCTGCTTTATTGACTATGCCAAAGCCTTTGACTGTGTAGATCACAATAAACTATGGAAAATTCTGAAAGAGATGGGAATACCAGACCACCTGATCTGCCTCTTAAGAAATCTGTATGCAGGTCAGGAAGCAACAGTTAGAACTGGTCATGGAACAACAGACTGGTTCCAAATAGGAAAAGGAGTTTGTCAAGGCTGTATATTGTCACCATGTTTATTTAACTTATATGCAGAGTACATCATGAGAAATGCTGGACTGGAAGAAACACAAGTTGGAATCAAGATTGCTGGGAGAAATATCAATAACCTCAGATATGCAGATGACACCACCCTTATGGCAGAAAGTGAAGAGGAACTCAAAAGCCTCTTGATGAAAGTGAAAGTGGAGAGTGAAAAGGTTGGCTTAAAGCTCAACATTCAGAAAACGAAGATCATGGCATCTGGTCCCATCACTTCATGGGAAATAGATGGGGAAACAGTGGAAACAGTGTCAGACTTTATTTTTCTGGGCTCCAAAATCGCTACAGATGGTGACTGCAGCCATGAAATTAAAAGACACTTACTCCTTGGAAGGAAAGTTATGACCAACCTAGATAGCATATTCAAAAGCAGAGACATTACTTTGCCAACAAAGGTTCGCCTAGTCAAGGCTATGGTCTTTCATGTGGTCATGTATGGATGTGAGAGCTGGACTGTGAAGAAGGCTGAGCGCCAAAGAATGGATGCTTTTGAACTGTGGCATTGGAGAAGACTCTTGAGAGTCCCTTGGACTGCAAGGAGATCCAACCAGTCCATTCTGAAGGAGATCAGCTCTGGGATTTCTTTGGAAGGAATGATGCTAAAGCTGAAACTCCAGTACTTTGGCCACCTCATGCGAAGAGTTGACGCATTGGAGAAGACTCTGATGCTGGGAGGGATTGGGGGCAGGAGGAGAAGGGGATGACAGAGGATGAGATGTCTGGATGGCATCACTGACTCTATGGATGTGAGTCTGGGTGAATTCCAGGAGTTGGTGATGGACAGGGAGGCCTGGCATGCTGCGATTCATGGGGTCGCAAAGAGTCAGACACGACTGAGTGACTGATCTGATCTGACAGACCTAGATAGTGTGTTAAAAAGCAAAGACATGAGTTTGCTGACAAAGGTTCATACAGTCAAGGCTGTGGTCTTTTCAGTAATCACGTATGGATGTGAGAGCTGGACCATAAAGAAGACTGAGTGTAGAAGAATCGATGCTTTTGAACTGTGGTGCTGGAGAAGACTCTTGAGAGTCCCTTGGACTGCAGAGACCAAACCAGTCAATCCTAAAGGAAATCAACTCTGAATATTCATTGGAAGGACTCATGCTGAAGCTGAAGCTTCAATATTTTGGCCACCTGATGTGAAGAGCCTTGGTAAAGACCCTGATGCTGGGAAAGATTGAGAGCAGAAGGGGGCGGCAGAGGATGAGATGGTTGGATGGCATCACTGATTCAAATCATCAAATAAACTTGACCGTCCTGGCCAGTAAGCATACGTTCAATGTAATTCCCTGGGTCCCCTGCACACTCTCATGGGGTGATGGGGTGGTTGGGGTGGCGGGAAGCACAACCCTAGAGGAACTTGCAGTTCCAAAGGGACATGTTGATGAGGTCACTTGAGTCTCCAACTGTCCCAAGACAGAGGAGTATGTCTGCAGTGGGATGTATGAACAGTCACACTGCTGCTGCTGCTAAGTCACTTCAGTCGTGTCCGACTCTGTGCGACCCCATAGACGGCTAGCCCACCAGGCTCCCCTGTCCCTGGGATTCTCCAGGCAAGAACACTGGAGTGGGTTGCCATTTCCTTCTCCAATGCATGAAAGTGAAAAGTGAAAGTGAAGTCGCTTAGTCGTATGCGACTCTTAGCGACCCCATGGACTGCAGCCCACCAGGCTCCTCCATCCATGGGATTCTCCAGGCAAGAGTACTGGAGTGGGGTACCATTGCCTTCTCCCAACAGTCACACTAGAGGGGATAAATAAGACAGGTCATGTCTACTCAGGTTCTGCGTGAGTTTTGGGCCAAGATTTTTTAAAACCTTTCAGGTCTCTAAACGTGTTGGGTATCAGAGAGACAAGGAGCTATGGTCCAATAGCAATTATATGGTAAAACGAGAGGGAGCACCACCTAAACCTGGTGAAAATCAAGGCAGAGGAGGTGAGGGCGGGTCAGAGCAGGGGGAGGCCCGGAGCAGGGCCTGGGCACGGGTTCGAAACACCACATCAATCAGCAGTGAACAAATGTTTCCACCTCCTGGTGGGCTTATTAAAAAATGAAGATGCCTCAGATCCACTTGCTTGGCGGGGGGTGGGGGGGGGGGTTGGGGGGGTGGGGGGAAGGACAGAGAGGGTGTGCCCCAGGGAATCCTGATTCGAGTTTGATGCTATCTCGAAGCCTCTGGAACACCAGCACTCTTACTTCTGGAGTCAGAATTTGCCTGCCAAATGCAAGGGACATGGGTTCGATCCTTAGGTCGGGAAGATCCCCTGGAGAAGGAAATGGCAACCCACTCTAGTGATCTTGCCTGGAGAATCCCGTGGACAGAGGAACCTGGCGGGCTACAGACCATGAGGTCGCAAAGAGTGGGACACGACTGAGCATGCACACACATGTGGACACAGCGACCTCTGAACCATTTCAAACATATTTAAATGCACCCTGGGCCCATATGAAACAATCTCTGGCTTTTGTTTTAAAGGCTCTTTATAGCTTCATGCTTGCAGAATGTTCACCTTTTTTGGGTCACTCCTGTGTTCACAGGCCCCAGAAAAGTTTGTGGGTCCTAGGCGCTGTGTCTTCAGTGCCCAGTGGAGAAAAAGACCCTCATGCTGGTGGCCTGGGGCCCACCCTATGAGAAACACTGGCAGAGAACACCCTCACAGTTTCCTGCCTGGTTCTGCGGGTTTCTCCATCGCTCCTTTCTCCTCTCTCCCTCCGCAACACAGCTGCCGTTCTCCTGCTACTGCTGGCTTTTGAAAGCTTCCATGCTCAGCCCTCTCCTTCGTCTATAAGCTTTCCCTGAAGCAAATTTTTCATTTTATACACCCATTTCCATCTAGATGCCAATGAATCCCAGGATGGTACTTCTAACGCTAACCTCCAACCGTACGTTAAAGTGTCTTCTAAAGGCTGGAATTGAATTTCTCACAGGCATCTTCAGCTTGACAAATCGAAAACTGAATGTTCCTTTCACTAAAATTGTGTCCATTTTCCTATATGTCCAAGTTTATTAAACAGCACCATCATATAGCCACAAAGAAACCTCAAAGTCATCTTCAATTCTTCTCTCTCTCACATCCAATAAACCACTACGTGCTAGAGGATCAACAGTCCTCTGCCACGAGTTGAAAGTGGTAGTTACGAAGCACTGGCCGGGGCCAGGCACTGCGGCAGGGCTTGGGCGCCTGCATTAGCGCCTCCCCAAAGCCCTAAGAAGCGACAGTTCCGGTTTCACAGACGATGACACTGACTCAGAGAGATAAGAATCAACACCTCAGCAGAACAGCGGTACAAACAGATCTCATCTGAAATCCTCTGTGGGATGGGGCATCAGACCCCTACACACACTTCACAACCAACCACAATTTAGTCTTAAAAGTCGACAGTAACTCATTTTGATGACCTGCTAAGGTCACCAAGATGTTGAAGTACCACGGAATGTAGCTCGCCGAGCTCCCCTGTTCATGGAATTCTCCAGGCAAGAATACTGGAGTGGGCAGCCAGTCCCTTCTCTAGGGCATCAAAGGTCACCAAGATGAAATTTTACCAGTGCCAAAGACAAAAGAGAAAATTCTATTCCATATGGCACCTGAGCAACCAGGAAAAAGAGGACCACAGAAGAGAATGCACTAGAAAGTAATCTGCATAAGAGGCATATCGCTGGAATTTCCCTTGCGGTCCAAAAGCTAAGACTCCGAGCTCCCACACACCACAAATGAGATCCAGCACAGCCAAATAAATAATATTAAAACAAATCAGAGGCCCATGCTTCATTTCTGACATATTTGGTCTTTGAGAAATTCTGAACAGAACCCAAGAGCCCATTTCACAAGAGGATGTGGTTGGTGTCCAGCCGCTGAAGTGCTGCCTTACTGGCTAGGGCGATGGAGAGGTCTTAAGCAACACCAGCAACGGGTGATTAGGAAGCTGCTGGAAACATCTAAACAGGATACTTGAGTAAAAAGCTATGGCCTAGCAACCTATGCAACGTCTATGTCACACTGTCCCTAAACTAGAAGGGTAGACTTAAGACAACGATAAGGAGGGAATCCTGGAGGAGGAGGAAGTGAGTCCCAGGTGCAAGGTCATTTGTGTGTAACCAACCTAGACACAAGCAGTACCTGCGTCCTGAAAAGTCAGGCTTGCCCGGATAATCCCAAATGGTGCAGGGGAAGACTTGAGGCCTCGGCTCGGCTTACAAAGCTGAAAGCTTATTTCCACTGATCATCGTTTTATTCAGGATGTGAAACCCAAGAGTTTCACACAAGATGGGATTGCATCACTTCCGGTGAAAGAGGAAAGGCTTTGAGGACTTGAGACTGTAATGAACAAGAACCCCAGCAGTAGAAGAGACCCTGCTGCTAAGTCGCTTCAGTCATGTCCGACTCTGTCGACCCCATAGACAGCAGCCCCTTAGGCTCCTCTGTCCCTGGGATGCTCCAGGCAAGAACACTGGAGTGGGTTGCCATTTCCTTCTCCAATGCATGAAAGTAAAAAGTGAAAGTGAAGTTGCTCAGTCAAGTCTGACTCTTAGCGACCCCATGGACTGCAGCCTACCAGGCTCCTCCATCCATGGATTTTCCAGGCAAGAGTACTGGGGTGGGGTGCCATTGCCTTCTCTGAGAAGAGACCCAGTGGTAACCAAACTATCCAGTGAGGAGTTACCTGAAATAATGCAGATGCATGTCAAGCAATATGAACCCTCTGCATCTACCACCCAAACTTACCAATTTTAGGCTTTTCTAAAAAAATAAAACTAAGTCACACTCAGCAACTTAAACAAGTTAAGTGCCCGAAAAACACTACCCTGTGGTACTTTCCAGAAGCTCCTGTCCAATGGACCTAACCATTGTGTCAGTGCTGTTCTTCACCATCGGATCCCCACAGGACGCGTGTAACAGTGGTTGCCTCCCAGGAAAGAAATTCCAGGGGTCAGAGAAAGGGCTGTGGACAGACTTATTTTCACTCTTCTTTTTGCCTTTTGGGTTTTGTATTGTCTAATGTGAAATAGTAACACAGAAATAAGTAAAATAAGGAAAGAAAAAGCCCTGACCCAATGGCAGGTAGAGCGGGACTGAGAGACAGGTGAGAAGACCAGTTCAACTGTTTTGGTTCAGAGAAATAACACACGGAAAACCCTGATGCAAGAACCTTGTCCTACTTATCTTTCTCCAGCACCCAGCACAGTGCCTAGGATAGATTAGGCACTCAGAATCTGCTGACATGAAATAACAGCTTTGTTCTCCACAAAAGAGTCAATGGATGCTGGCTTAAGATTCAACATTCAAAAAATGAGGACCATGGCATCCAGTCCCATCACTTTATGGCAAACAGATGGGGGAAATGATGGAAACAGTGAGAGTCTTTTTTTTCTTGGGCTCCAAAATCACTGCAGATGGTGACTGCAGCCATGAAATCAAAAGACACTTGCTCCTTGGAAGAAAAGCTATGACCGACCTAGATAGCATATTAAAAAGCAGAGACATTACTTTGCCAACAATGGTCCATCTAGTCAAGGCTATGGTTTTTCCAGTAGTCATGTATGGATGTCAGAGTTGGACCATAAAGAAGGCTGAGCACTGAAGAATTGATGCTTTTGAACACTGGTATTGGAGAAGAATCTTGAGAGTCCCTTGGACTAGCAAGAAGATCAAACCAGCCAATCCTCAAGAAAATCAACCCTGAATATTCATTGGAAGGACTGATGCTGAAGCTGAAGCTCCAGTACTTTGGCCACCTGATGTGGAGAACCAACTCTTTGGAAAAAACCCTGATGCTGGGAAAGACTGAAGGCATGAGAAGTGGGCAACAGAAGACAAGATGGCTGGATGGCATCACTGACTCAATGGACACGAGTCTGAGCAAACTCTGGAAGATAGTGAAGGACAGGGAAGCCTGGCATCTTGCAGTCCATGGGGTCGCAGAGTCGGATACAACTGAGCAACTGAACAACAATCAGGAGGCAAGATTTGGGCAGAGTTTAACAGTGCTAACCTGACTTGTCCAAACAGGATGCAGGCTGACCAGAAAGATGATGCATTTTCCATTAACGGAAGTACTCAAGCATGCATCAGGCAATCACTTCCCAAGTCATTTTTCACAGAGGTGGTCAGACAAGAACGCGGGTTGGCAAGCTTTTTCTGAACAGAGCCAAATAGTAAAATACTTTAGGCACTGCAGTTCGAAATAGTTTCTGTCCTATTTTCTTCTTTTTTCACAACTCTTGAATAACGTAAAAAAAACTTTAGCTCATGGACTGCACAAAAAAAGGCCTTGGGCTGGGTGTGCCCCATGGGCCACAGTTGGGCAAACTTGGACTAGGTGATCTTCGAAACCTGAAGGTGCCAATAAGGCATTTTTTTCTACGATGACTGAGATTTGGGGCAGAATCTTCTCAGAGGGCAGGAGAGATGTGCTGAGGATGCAGCAGATGACGAGGCAGGAATCCTAGGCCGTGTGAGCCATCCATGGTGCCAGTCTGTCTTGAGGGACCGGCGAGTGCGTACCCACAGACCACTCGCACACAGATGGGAGCATCCCTAAGCCAAGAAGCAGCGCCTCCGGTACTCACCCAGGCTCGTCACACACGGGAAAGCCTGCGGCAGGCGCTGAACCCCACGTCCTCGGCAGGCGCACAGCCACACCCCTGGCGGGCTCCTCCATGCCTTCTCCCGGCCCCTTGCTACTGCCTCCCAGCTTCTCCAGTGCCACCCTGGGGGGCCGGCCCCCCTCATCTCCACCCGACGCTACAGAAACAAACAAGCTGCTCGGTCCTCGGCTAACTCGCCTGCCAACCTGCCTCGGCGCCCCTGTCTGAAAGGTGCTCTGCCCATGTTCCTGCACGAGATGACCCGCTCCGGAAGGCCTTGCGGAGCTGCTGCTGGCTCCACCCTCCCCTGCACCTCTCCATCGGCCACTGTGAGCACCGCTACCCGGCGGCCCCGATGGCCCCGACTGTGAGCACTGTGGGTCCCTCTGAATAAGCACTGAAAATGAAATACCACTTCCATAGATCTTCTGGCATTTTGTTATTCAAGATGCTCAAGATGGACGTATTTTGGCTTCGCTGCTTATCAAGTTAACTGGAGCAGAGGTGTTTTCCTGGAATGAGTCTGCCCAGCCCTTCTCCCTCGGCACCTGCCGAGAGAACCAGAGGCAGCAAACAGCAAGCCAGTACAGGATTTCTGGAAAAGGAAGGAGTAACACTGGTGGAGAACAACAACAATCATAGAGATTAAAAAATGGGCAGACCTACCTTGAGGGACACTAGGCCCTTGGTGGGGGAGAACAGAAAAAAGACCAGCCTGACTATGTGAACATCTCTTGCTAGGATTTTTCACCTGTGTGTTCTTGGGGTTTTGTTTGCTTGCTTTGGGAAAGCAGGAGAGTTTTTGTTATTGTTTTTTTAATGGTTCGGAGAAAGGATGCTGAAAGCTAATGTAGCTGGGAGCCGGGTCCTCAGTCAGATCAACCGATGTTGGGAGTTGTGGCCCCATCGCACACTGACCCGGCCCAGGGTGGGTAACATCGCAGCCTGTGCCTCTGTTTCGCCATCTGCAGATAATCATACCCAACCCATGAGGCTGCTGGGAGGGCTAAATGGGAAAGTGTGCGACGCGCCTCTTCTGCTGTCTGGCTGAGAGCCAGCGGCAGTCCAGGGCAGCTGCTCTTCGTCTGTCTTATCGCCTCACCCTCCCCCGCCACCAGCCAAATGCAGTTGCCCTTCCCCACGTGCTCACCACCAGATCTTCCCTCGCCTTGAGCAGCCCTCGCTAAGTCTCCCTCCCTCACCAGAGTTCTGCAGACATGGCAGAGGTTTAGTTACAAGGAAATGACGGTCTCCTGCTATTGGTCATCAGGAGAAGTCCAGACAGACGAGCGCTGACAGGTTGGGAGCCCTCTGTGTTCAGTTTCTCGGAGGCCACGCGGGGCCATTCACTTGGCAGAAGTGCTGCCCTCACCACAATTTGGCCCTGAGGCACCATCTCTGGGCCAAAACAATGGAGCGCAGAAAGCAGACTTTGTTCCCAGCTGCAGGGCTTGAGAGCTCTGGCAGTCATTAAAATAAGCACCGAGGCACATGACCAAGTCCCGCTGACAAACTGAGTCTGTGCTTAGCTGCTGAGGGGTAAGAAGGCAGTGGAGACCACCAGGAGCGGGGAGGGGGCCCCTCTGGCATATGGAGCCGATGCCCATTTTGCTGGGTAATGATGTTTCTGCAACTTCATGAGTTTTGGAAGTCATTTGCCAGGCTGTTAAAGAAGGAAGTTTTTAAAAAGCTCTCCCTTCCCAAAAGGAGAAGGGTGCAAAGTTCCAAACTTAGAAGAAAGAGTAGGTTTTACCAGAAGATGAAAACTTGGGACTCCTACAGGGGAACCAGCTGGTACAGAAGCCTCAATTTCTTTTAAAAACAGCATCAGAGTCAAGATGTTCCCCGAGCCAAACTGATGGTGTCTCCACAAGACACCAAGTCACCCCAAATGGCTTTCTTGGTGACGGTACTATTCGGCACTGATTGATGTGAGCAGGCAGGATGCTGCTGCTGCTGCTAAGTCGCTTCAGTCGTGTCCGACTCTGTGCGACCCCATAGACGGAAGCTCACCAGGCTCCCCCGTCCCTGGGATTCTCCAGGCAAGAACACTGGAGTGGGTTGCCATTTCCTTCTCCAATGCATGAAAGTGAAAAGTGAAAGTGAAGTCGCTCAGTCGTGTCCGACTCTCAGCGACCCCATGGACTGGAGCCTACCAGGCTCCTCCATCCATGGGATTTTCCAGTCAAAAGTACTGGGGTGGGGTGCCATTGCCTTCCCCGGAGCAGGCCGGATAACTGCTCGTAAGGTCAGGTTGTCCCTCTCGCCTCCTTGGGTCACCTCTGCCCTGGAAGGAGCCACAAGATTTGCTTCTTCAGGAGGTCAGCCGGGGAGCCAGCAATCGCCTCCACAGGCTGCAGACTAACCTTTAGTCTCCACAGTTACTTCTGGGACCTGTTCTTCTTTGGCTTCATCTTGTTTTCCCTGCTGTAATAACCTCAAACTTCCCCTGTGATCTGCTCTCTCGTTCGGCCTCAGATTTGAGAAAGGACGCCCTGGATACCAGTACTGTGGGGTACGGCAAGCCTATGAGAGTGGAGGCTGAGAAAACACGGGCAGGGAGGGAGTCAAAGAGATACTACGAGGGACGGGGCAGACACCATGCCCACTTTCGAGGCCTCTGCATTACATCCGCCCAGCAACCGTGTCCACCCCAGTACTTTTGCCTGGAAAATCCCACGGACGGAGGATCCTGGTAGGCTCCAGTCCATGGGGTCGCTAAGAGTTGGACACGACTGAGAGACTTCACTTTTACTTTTCACTTTCATGCATTGGGGAAGGAAATGGCAACCCACTCCAGTGTTCTTGCCTGGAGAATCCCAGGGACGGGGGAGCCTGGTGGGCTTCCGTCTATGGGGTCGCACAGAGTCGGACACGACTGAAGCGACTTAGCAGCAGCAGCAGCAACCGTGTCGACCTGCTCCATCCTGTACCTGAGTGACAGCCACGGGATTTACCTAAACCACAAAGGAGCCCTCAGGTCAGCCAACAGCTAAAATCTGTGATGGTTTCCTAAAAGCTGGCTGAGGTATGAAGGATTGCGTCTGAGTAACAGTCTTCGTTTTCATTTCTGGTGATCTTTAAAAAGTTCTGGAAAATGAGACACACTGAAAAACTGGGCCAAGCTATCACTTGGTTTCAGGTTTTCAAAATAATTTCCAAAGATGAGAATATAGATGGATTCTGTAGCCCACTGGACAGAGACTCTGCTCCCAGGGGAGGCGTCACATAGGCCATTCTGGTTCCCATGGCACCTCTGTACAATAATAAAACTGTACCACTCCCTCAAAACATTTTACCTCCTTTGAGAAAATTACTGTAATACATTAAGTTAGCTCAAGACATCTTTGCCCTTCTCTGCCAGAAAACCGTCATTACAAAATACACCCATGGCACCCATGATCTGAACAGAACCCTCTCAGATGCGGCCCCTGCACAACTGCATGCAGCCGCCCTGAGTGTCCAAAAAGGCCACCACGGTTTCCCCAAGAACAAGCCAGGACAGCGTCACTGCACTGCTGCCGTGGTCACGGAAGAGCCACAGACAAAGGCAACAGGCTATGGGGGCCTCAGCAAGGCCTCTGACAAGGCTTCTCCAGACAGCACAGGAGACGAGATGTGGATGCAAGAACTGACACAATTAGAAGGACTTAAAACTGGTGAAATAAACTTCTTCATGGATGCTGGTTAAGGAATGAACTGATGGCAATCAGAAAGGAGCTGCCAGGGATGTCTTTGGTTCAGTCTTGGGGCCTACCAGGTTTGTATTTGATTATCTCTGTGAATGAATATCTATCATATTCACAAAGCGTTTCACGCGTGCTGAACCTTGTGTGCTCCACCAAGACAGCAGAGCAAAAGGACATGCGCTCATGTTCTCCTGCGAGAACTCCAAAATTACAACTCACTGCTGGACAACTGTCAAGGGGAGAATGTTGGATCCCACCAAAAAAACACACCCCTTGTAGCAAAGGAGAAGCCCCAGCAAGACGGTAGGCCGGGCGAACTCAAATTTAGAATCAAACCCCATACGCACCAGAGACACTCAGAGGGCTCAAACAAACCATGTGTGCACCAGTACCCAGAGACCCCACAGAGACAGCCAGAAATGTGTTTGAGTGTCTCCTGCGGAGGTACGGGTCAGCAGCGGCCTGCCGCAGGGGCAGGGGCTCTGGGTGCAGCAGACCTGGGTATTGCACAAGCCCTCTTGAAGGAGGTTGCCATTAACCCCACCATAGAGCCGCCAGAATTTACTCAGGATTGGGGAAACAGACTCTTGGATGGCAAAACAAAACCTTGTGTGCACTAGGACCCAGGAGAAAGGAGCAGTGACCCCACAAGAGACTGAGCCAGACTTGCCCAGTCTGGGCAAGTGAGTGTCCAGGAGTCTATTCTTGCCTTGAGAACCCCATGAACAGTAAGAAAAGGCAAAATGATAGGATACTGAAAGAGAAACTCCCCAGGTCAGTAGGGGCCCAATATGCTACTGGAGATCAGTGGAGAAATAACTCCAGAAAGAATGAAGGGATGGAGCCAAAACAAAAAGAATACCCAGCTGTGGATGTGACTGGTGATAGAAGCAAAGTCCGATGCTGTAAAGAGCAATATTGCATAGGAACCTGGAATGTCAGGTCCATGAATCAAGGCAAATTGGAAGTGGTCAAACAAGAGATGGCAAGAGTCAATGTCGACATTCTAGGAATTAGCAAACTAAAATGGACTGGAATGGGTGAATTTAACTCAGATGACCATTATATCTACTACTCCGGGAAGGAATCCCTCAGAAGAAATGGAGTGGCCATCATGGTCAACAAAAGAGTCCAAAATGCAGTACTTGGATGCAATCTCAAAAATGACAGAATGATCTCTGTTCGTTTCCAAGGCAAACCATTCAATGTCACAGTAATCCAAGTCTATGCCCCAACCAGTAACGCTGAAGAAGCTGAAGTTGAATGCTTCTATGAAGACCTACAAGACCATTTAGAAATAACACCCCAAAAAGATGTCATTTTCATTATAGGGGACTGGAATGCAAAAGTAGGAAGTCAAGAAACACCTGGAGTAACAGGCAAATTTGGCCTTGGAATACAGAATGAAGCAGGGCAAAGACTAACAGAGTTTTGCCAAGAAAATGCATTGGTCATAGCAAATACCCTCTTCCAACAACACAAGAGAAGACTCTATACATGGACATCACCAGATGGTCAACACCGAAATCAGATCGATTATATTCTTTGCAGCCAAAGATGGAGAAGCTCTGTACAATCAGCAAAAACAAGACCAGGAGCTGATTGTGGCTCAGACCATGAAATCCTTATTGCCAAATTCAGACTGAAACTGAAGAAAGTAGGGAAAACCACTAGACCATTCAGGTATGACCTAAATCAAATCCCTTATGATTATACAGTGGAAGTGAGAAATAGATTTAAGGGCCTAGATCTGATAGATAGAGTGCCTGATGAACTATGGAATGAGGTTCGTGACACTGTACAGCACACAGGGATCAAGACCATCCCCATGGAAAAGAAATGCAAAAAAGCAAAATGGCTGTCTGGGGAGGCCTTGCAAATAGCTGTGAAAAGAAGAGAAGCGAAAAGCAAAGGAGAAAAGGAAAGATATAAACATCTGAATGCAGAGTTCCAAAGAATAGCAAGAAGAGATAAGAAAGCGTTCTTCAATGATCAATGCAAAGAAATAGAGGAAAACAACAGAATGGGAAAGACTAGGGATCTATTCAAGAAAATCAGAGATACCAAAGGAACATTTGATGCAAAAATGAGCTCGATAAAGGACAGAAATGGTATGGACCTAACAGAAGCAGAAGATATTAAGAAGAGATGGCAAGAATACACAGAAGAACTGTACAAAAAAGAGCTTCACGACCCAGATAATCACGATGGTGTGATCACTGACCTAGAGCCAGACATCCTGGAATGTGAAGTCAAGTGGGCCTTAGAAAGCATCACTACGAACAAAGCTAGTGGAGGTGATGGAATTCCAGTGGAGCTATTCCAAATCCTAAAAGATGATGCTGTGAAAGTGCTGCACTCAATAGGCCAGCAAAGTTGGAAAACTCAGCAGTGGCCACAAGATTGGAAAAGGTCAGTTTTCATCCGAATCCCAAAGAAAGGCAATGCCAAAGAGTGCTCAAACTACCGCACAATTGCACTCATCTCACACGCTAGTAAAGTCATGCTCAAAATTCTCCAAGCCAGGCTTCAGCAATATGTGAACCCTGAACTTCCTGATGTTCAAGCTGGTTTTAGAAAAGGCAGAGGAACCAGAGATCAAATTGCCAACATCCGCTGGATCATCGAAAAAGCAAGAGAGTTCCAGAAAAACATCTATTTCTGCTTTATTGACTATGCCAAAGCCTTTGACTGTGTGGATCACAATAAACTATGGAAAATTCTGAAAGAGATGGGAATACCAGACCACTTGTTCTGCCTCTTGAGAAATCTGTATGCAGGTCAGGAAGCAACAGTTAGAACTGGTCATGGAACAACAGACTGGTTCCAAATAGGAAAAGGAATACGTCAAGGCTGCATATTGTCACCATGTTTATTTAACTTACATGCAGAGTACATCCTGAGAAATGCTGGACTGGAAGAAACACAAGTTGGAATCAAGATTGCTGGGAGAAATGTCAATAACCTCAGATATGCGGATGATACCACTCTTATGGCAGAAAGTGAAGAGGAACTAAAAAGCCTCTTGATGAAAGTGAAAGTGTAGAGTGAAAAGGTTGGCTTAAAGCTCAACATTCAGAAAACGAAGATCATGGGATCTGGTCCCATCACTTCATGGGAAATAGATGGGGAAACAGTGGAAACAGTGTCAGACTTTATTTTTCTGGGCTCCAAAATCACTGCAGATGGTGACTGCAGCCATGAAATTAAAAGACGCTTACTCCTTGGAAGGAAAGTTATGACCAACCTAGATCGCATATTCAAAAGCAGAGACATTACTTTGCCAACAAAGGTTCGCCTAGTCAAGGCTATGCTCTTTCATGTGGTCATGTATGGATGTGAGAGCTGGACTGTGAAGAAAGCTGAGCGCTAAAGAATTGATGCTTTTGAACTGTGGTGTTGGAGAAGACTCTTGAGAGTCCCTTGGACTGCAAGGAGATCCAACCAGTCCATTCTGAAGGAGATCAGCCCTGGGATTTCTTCGGAAGGAATGATGCTAAAGCTGAAACTCCAGTATTTTGGCCACCTCATGCGAAGAGTTGACTCATTGGAGAAGACTCTGATGCTGGGAGGGATTAGGGGCAGGAGGAGAAGGGGACGACAGAGGATGAGATGGCTGGATGGCATCACTGACTCGATGGATGTGAGTCTGAGTGACCTCTGGGAGTTGGTGATGGACAGGGAGGCCTGGCATGCTGCGATTCATGGGGTCGCAAAGAGTCAGACACGACTGAGCGACTGATCTGAGGGAAAACCACTAGACCATTCAGGTAGGACCTAAATCAAATCCCTTAGGATTATACAGTGGAAGTGATAAGCAGATTCAAGGGATTAGATCTGATAGACTGCCTGAAGAACCATGGATGGAGGTTCCTGACATTGTATAGTAGGCAGTGATCAAGACCACAACTAAGAAAAAGAAATGCAAAATTGTTGTCTGAGGAAGCCTTATAAATAGCTGAGAAAAGAAAAGAAGTGAAAGGCAAAGGAGAAAAGGAAAGATACATCCATTTGAATGCAGAGTTTCAAAGAATAGCAAGGAGAGATAAGAAAGCCTCCCTCGGTGAACAATGCAAAGAAATAGAGGAAAACTATAGAATGGGAAAGACTAGAGATCTCTTCAAGAAAATTAGAGATACCAAGGGGACATTTCATGCAAAGATGGGCACAATAAAGGACAGAAATGGTATGGACCTAACAGAAGCAGAAGATATTAAGAAGAGGTGGCAATAATACACAGAAGAACTGTACAAAAAAGATCTTCATGACCCAGATAACCATGATAATATGATCACTCATCTAGAATCACATATTCTGGAATGTGAAGTCAAGTGGGCCTTAGCAAACATCACTACAAAAAAAAGCTAGTGGAGGTGACGGAATTCCAGTTGAGCTATCTCAAATCCTACAAAGTGATGCTGTGAAAGTGCTGCACTCAATATGCTAGTAAATCTGGAAAACTCAGCAGTGGTCACAGGACTGGAAAAGGTCAGTTTTCATTCCAATCCCAAAGAAAGGTAATGCTAAAGAATGTTCAAACTACCACACAATTGCACTCATCTCACACACTAGCAAAGTGATGCTCAAAATTCTCCAAGCCAGGCTTCAACAGTACATGAACCATGAACTTCCAGATGTTCAAGCTGGATTTAGAAAAGGCAGAGGAATCAGAGATCAAATTGCCAACATCCGCTGGATCATGGAAAAAGCAAGAGAGTTCCAGAAAAACATCTATTTCTGCTTTATTGACTATGCCAAAGACTGTGACTCTCTCTGGAGAGTTTCCACCATAAACTGTGGAAAATTCTTAAAGAGATGGGAATACCAGACCATCTGACCTGCCTCCTGAGAAATCTGTATGCAGGTCAAGAAGCAACAGTTAGAACTGGACATGGAACAACAGGCTGGTTCCAAATGAGGAAGGGAGTACATCAAGGCTGTACATTATCACCCTGCCTATTTAACTTATATGCAGAGTATATCATGCAAAACACCAGGGTGGATGAAGCACAAGCTGGAATCAAGATTGCCGAGAGAAATACCAATAACCTCAGATATTCAGATGACACCACTTATGGCAGCAAAGACCTAAAGAGCCTCTTGATGAAAGTAAAAGAAGAGTGAAAAAGTTGGCTTAAAACTCAACATTCAGAAAAATAAGATCATGGCATCTGGTCCCATCACTTCATGGCAAATAGATTGGGGAAAAAATGGAAACAGTGACAGACTTTATTTTGGGGGGCTCCAAAATTAGATGGTAACTTCAGCAATGAAATTAAAAGACGCTTGCTCTTTGGAAGAAAAGTTATGACCAACGTGGACAGCATATTAAAAAGCAGAGACATTACTTTCCCAATGAACATTTGCCAAAGACGTTATTTTGTCAAAGCTATTGTATTTCCAGTAGTCATGTATGGATGTGAGATCTGGACCATAAAGAAAGCTAACACCAAAGAACTGATGCTTTTGAACTGTGGTGTTGAAGAAGACTCTTGAGAGTCCCTTGGACTTCAAGGGGATCCAACAAGTCTATATCCTAAAGGAAATCAGATCAGATCAGATCAGTCGCTCAGTCATGTCCGACTCTTTGCGACCCCATGAATCGCAGCACGCCAGGCCTCCCTATCCATCACCAGCTCTCGGAGGTCACTCAGACTCACATTCATCGAGTCAGTGATGCCATCCAGCCATCTCATCCTCTGTCGTCCCCTTCTCCTCCTGCCCTCAATCCCTCCCAGCATCAGAGTCTTCTCCAATGAGTCAACTCTTCGCATGAGGTGGCCAAAATACTGGAGTTTCAGCTTTAGCATCATTCCTTCCAAAGAAATCCCAGGGCTGATCTCCTTCAGAATGGACTGGTTGGATCTCCTTGCAGTTCAGGGGACTCTCAAGAGTCTTCTCCAACACCACAGTTCAAAAACATCAATTCTTTGGCGCTCAGCCTTCTTCACAGTCCAGCTCTCACATCCATACATGACCACAGGAAAGACCATAGCCTTGACTAGGCGAACCTTTGTTGGCAAAGTGATGTCTTTGCTTTTGAATATGCTATCTAGGTTGGTCATAACTTTCCTTCCAAGGAGTAAGTGTCTTTTAATTTCATGGCTGCAGTTACCATCTGATCAGTCCTGACTATTTATTTATTGGAAGGACTAATGCTGAAGCTGAAACTCCAGTACTTTGGTCACCTGATCAGAATAACTAACCTGCTGGAAAACATCCTGATGCTGGGAAAGATTGAAGGCAGGAGAAGGGAACAATAGAGAATGAGATGGTTGGGTGGCAACCCTGACTCGATGGACATGATTTTGAGTAAGCTCTGGGAGTTGGTGATGGACAAGGAAGCCTGGTGTGCTGCAGTCCATGGGGTCGCAAAGAGTAGGACACGACTGAGCGAATGAATTGAACTGAACCTTGCTACAGCAAGGACATTCCTTGGTGGCTCAGATGGTAAAGAATCTGCCTGCACTGCAGAAGACCCACTTTTGATTCTTATAACCACATCTTACCAGTGACTTAGATAACAATACAGGTTTGCTTATTAATTCTACACTTGGGGCTTCCCTGGTGGGTCAGAGGTTAAGAATCTGCCTGCCAATCCTGGGGACATGGGTTTGATCCCTGGTCTGAGAAGATTCCACATGCCACAGAACAGCCAAGTCCAAGTTCCACAACTATTGAGCTGGCATGCTCTAGAGCCTGTGCTCTGCAATAAGAGAAACACAATAAGAAGCCGAAGCACCACAACTAGAGAGTGGTCCCCACTCGCAGCAACTAGAAAAATCTTGTGAACAGCAACCAAGATCCACCTCGACAAAAAAAAAAAAAAAAATCTACACATGACAGGAATAGGAAGAGGTAATGACGCATAACAGAAATTTAGAATAAAAGATTCTGACCACCTGGAATGACAGGCCTATTTATCAAGATTACAATTTTCAAGTTGTTAAATGGCAGAAAGTGCAGAGGAACTAAAGAGTGTCTTGATGAGGGTGAAGGAGGAGAGTGAAAGAGTGGCTTAAGACTAAATATTAAAAAAACTAAGATAATGGCATCCGTGCCCATTACTGCATGGCAGATAGAAGGGGAAAAGGTGGGAATAGTGACAGATTTCTTCTTGGGCTCCAAAATCACTGTGGATGGTGACTGCAGCCATGAAATCAGAATATGATTGTTTCTTGGCAGGAAAGCAATGACAAACCTAGACAGTGTGTTGAAAAGCAAAGACATTACTCTGCCAACAAAGGTCCGAATAGTCAAGGCTATGGTCTTCCCAGTGGTCACCCACATTTGTGAAAGCCGGACCATAAAGAAGGCAGAATGCCAAAGAATTGATGCCTTCGAACTGTGGTGCTGGAGAAGACTCCTGAAAAGTCCCTCAGACAGCAAGGACATCAATTCAGTCCATCTTAAGGGAGATCAGCCCTGAATATTCACTGAAAGGACTGATGCTGAAGCTGAAGCTCCAGTAGTTAGGTCATCTGATGCAAACAGACAACTCATTTTTCAAAGTCCTTGAAGGTGGGAAAGATTCAGGGCAGAGGAAGAGGGTGTCAGAGGATGCGATGGCTGGACGGCATCACTGATGCAATGAACATGAACTTGGGCAAACTCTGGGAGATGGTGAGGGGCAGGGAGGCCTGGCGTGCTGCAGTCCATGGGGTCGCAACGAGTCAGACACGACTGGGCGACTGAACAACAACAAAATTTTCATAGAGGTAAATCTAGGGCCTTAAGTCTCAGTCCACCAAAACACCTGGACAACCATGCAATCTGATACACTGGAGACAGATATATGGTAGACAGAAGGGTGTAGCTTCATGAGCCAGAGAGACCCAAGATCAAATCCCACCTTTGAAACTTCCAGCCACACAGCCTTGGACAAGTAATTTATCTTCTCTGAGCCTACTGCCTCATCTGTAAGATGGGAAACCATCTGCAGTGCAGAATTATTGAGGATTCAACTAGAAAATGCATAAATCTGGCACACAAGAGGCACTTAAAAAGAACATACCATCAACAAAACACACACCCAAAACATGGGGTTTCCTCATCGTTCCTTCAATAGACACTGGTTTGATGTACCAGCTGCTGCTGCATAGCCACTTCAGTCGTGTCCAACTCTTCGCAACCCCACGGATTGTAGCCCACCAGGCTCCTCTGTCCATGGGATTCTCCAGGCAAGAATGCTGGAGTGGGTTACCATTTCCTTCTCCAGGGTATTTTCCCAATCCAGGGATAGAACCCAGGTCTCCCACGTTGCAGGCAGACTTTACCATCTGAGCCACCAGGAAAGTCCTGATGTACCAGACCCCGTGCTGAATTTCAGGACTCAATGGCAAAAAGCCATGGTTCCTGAGTTTAAGGAGCTAACAGTCAAGGGTAAGACAGACCAGGAATGACAATACAGCAGGTTACAGGTAAAATGAGCACAGCTGTCTGGTGTAAGCGTTTGCACCGGATGTAATGGGAGGAGGAGGGAGGGACAGCTAAATTAGCCTGAAGAGGCAGGGGTGTTTCCTAAAAAAACCCTCGAGCCCAGGCTTTTAAGAGAACTGGCAGTAGATTCTCAACAAGGACACCACTTGACATGTTGGGTGGGACAATTCTTTTTCATTTGGTGCTGGTCCCACACATTGTCTTTTCCTACCATTTGGGGTTCTAGAGGTAAGAATACTGGAGTAGGTTGCCATGAACGCAGCCATGAAATTAAGACACTTGCTTCTTGGAGGAAAGCTATGACAAATCTAGACAGCATATTAAAAGACAGAGACATCACTTTACTGACAAAGGTCCATACAGCCAAAGCTATGGTTTTTCCAGTAGTCATGTACAGATGTGAGAGTTGGACCATAAGGAAGGCTGAGTGCTGAAGAATTGATGCTTTTGAACTGTGGTTTTGGAGAAGACTCTTGAGAGTCCCCTGGACAGCAAGGAAATCAAACCAGTCAGTCCTAAAGGAAATCAGTCCTGAATGTGCACTGGAAAGACTGAAGCTGAAGCTCTAATACTTTGGCCACCTGATGCGAAGAGACAACTCATTAGAAAAGACCCTGATGCTGGGAAACACTGAAGACAGGAGGAGAAGGGGACGACAGAGGATGAGATGGTGGGATGGCATCGCCAACTCAATGGACATGAGTTTGAGTAAATTCCGGGAGATGGTGAAGGACAAGGAAACCAGGCGTGCTGCAGTCCATGGGGTCACAGGATCAGACATGACTTAGTGACTGAACCACCACCACCATCACACATTGCAGAGTGTCTATCATCCCTGGCACCCTCTTAAATGCAGCTGTGCCTTGTGGTTTTATCACAAAGTAAAACAGCTCCCCCCTCTTCCAAAAGTCCTCTGGACAGCTGAGAGAGGGGAGTGGTCGGCAGTCGCAGCCCTAACCAGTCCTGCTGGATGAGGAAGGTTATGCTGGGGAGTGGGGACAGTTCGGGCAAAAGGCGGAAGCTTGTCTCAGTTCCACATCTGCAATTCTGGAAACACCCAACAGTCTCTGCAGAGGCTGAGAACGTTCTTATCCATCCATGTGCCCACTGTCTACTTAATTCCTCTTCTCCCTTCAGATCTCAGCTCAACCATCATGCGAGGGGAGCCTTCCCTGACTCCCTCAACTCCCACTCAGGTCAATTTTCCTGCATCTGACCCACAAAGGGCACCAGCACCTCCCCTCCAGAGCACACGCGCAGTATGAACATTGATCCTCCCTGCTAGAAGAAAAGCTCTGTGAAAGGCACTGTGTCAGCTTCTCATTTTCCTCAATCAATCACTGTTTTCCCATTTCCCAGCGCCTGCCTCGGTCCTAGCCCCCCATAGGTGCCCAATAAATACTTCCTGATGACCAAATCTATGAACCAAGGAAACAGCACGGTCCATTTCAGAACAAACCCAGAGTTCTGTGTGGTGAGAAGCCAAGGTTCGTGCACCACAGGAGCTGGAAACCACGCCTGTAAAGTAGGCAAACGCCAAATCACGAAAGGCCTTCCATGAAAAGCTACTGATTTGTATTTTAGCAAATACTGGGGGGCTCTGTTTGCTTTTTACGTTTTGGAAGCGCACAGCATATAGGATCTTAGTTCCCTGAGCGGGGACGGAAACTGCACCCACTGTGGTGGGAGCACGGAGTCTTAAGCACTGCACTGCCAGGGAAGTCCCGCAAAGATCTGCTATTTCAGAAAGGGCACTCTAGCAACAGTTAGGGCCAGACTGCTGAGGCCAGGCAAGCAGCTTGGAGGCCGGGCAGGAAAACAGGCAGGAAGTGAAGAGGGGCCTGATCTGAGGCAGAGGGAGAGGAAACGCAGATGATGAAAACGTGTCCAATCAGTATCAAGGGAGGAGAAGCTGTTGAACTCTGACGAGCGCCAGGAGGATGGGAGGCATGGTGTGAGCGGGAAAAGTCCAAGAGGACTGGCAGGGCTCTGCCTGGAATCAATAAATACAGAAGGGGAATGCAAGAGAGTACAGTCAGGAAGAAGAGTCTCAGGTTTGGAGAGAAGATGATGATCTTAGCTTGGGACTCGCTGAGACGGAGGGCTGGTGCTCAGAAGAGATCTGGACTCAAGAGCCAGAGCAGAGGTCACTGGCCCAGGGATGAGAGTGTATGCTGTGCAGAGATGAGCGTGCGTATGAGGCCGGGCCTTGGAGAAAACCAGCATTTAAGGGACAAAAGGAAGAAAAGAGCCTGCGGTGAAAACTGAGGGGAAACGGCCAGAGACAGAGTTAGAACCAGGAGTGCTTTTTCACAAGTGAAGGGAGAGCATCAAAGTCAGACATACTGAGAAGGCGAAGAAGAGAAGGAAGGGAAAGAGGTCAGGGGTTCTGGCGACACCGAGGCGGTGACTTTGAGGAGAGTGGTTTGCAGGGAGGGCTGCTGCAGAAGTAGAATTTCAGTGAATGCTAACTTCAAGCAGCAGAGGTGGCAACTTGTCTGAGAAATGTGGCTGCGACAGGGCAGAGCAAGAGGTTGACAGGAGGGTGTTTTGTTTTTGCAAAAATGAAAGTAAAAACGGGGGGGATGGATAGCAAATGGAAGGGTTAGTTAAACAGGAAAGAAATGGGAACAATGATGGGAACCGGGTCCTGGGGAAAAGGAACTGATAAAGGGATCTCAGCACAAGTAAAGGAATTAATCTTAGAACAAACACCATCCCCCACTCTCCCCCATGGAATTAGAATAAAAGGCAAAGTCATAGGGTTGGTTGGATTTAAGTTTGTAATGATACAAGCTGAGAAGCCTTGACGATGGCTGCAACGCAGCTAAGTCAAAAGCAACAAAGGCGGCTGGGAGAGGGATGAACACGCGAGAGATAAGGAGGGATGCGTAGACAGCATCACACTGACTCTCAGACAGTGTGACGGTGTTGACGGCATCAAGTGTCCATGATGAAGCCTAGCAGAGTCATTGTGGGGTCTTGGGTTACGGCAACGACAGTGAGTACAGTGTTGCTCCGCATGGCCAGACTCCATGGAAAAAGGACTTGCTTTCTATGCCACACACTCACAGAGAGACTGACACATAGGAACAAGTTCAAAGGAGGGTAAGCAGAAAGAAGGTATGAAAACCCCAGAGGTGATCATTCTGAGATCAGGTGGACCGGTTGACACCCAGCCCGCCATGATCATGGAGATGCACGCTGCCAGCCTGGTTACAGAGCAGCACCTGCTGGTTCCCCCTTGAACACCCTGTGGCCACAGGACTGGAAAAGGTCAGTTTTCATTCCAATCCCAAAGAAAGGCAATGCCAAAGAATGCTCAAACTACTGCACAATTGCACCCATCTCACTTGCTAGGAAAGTAATGCTCAAAATTCTCCAAGTGAGGCTTCAACAGCTCATGAACCGTGAACTTCCAGATGTTCAAGCTGGATTTAGAAAAGGCAGAGGAATCAGAGATCAAATTGCCAACATCCGTTGGATTATAGAAAAAGCAAGAGAGTTCCAGAAAAACATCTACTTATGCTTTACTGACTGTGCCAAAGCCTTTGACTGTGTGGATCACAACAAACTGTGGAAAATTCTTAAAGAGATGGGAATACCAGACCACCTAATCTGCCTCCTGAGAAATCTGTATACAGATCAAGAAGCAACAGTTAGAACTGGACATGGAACAATGGACTGATTCCAAATTGAGAAAGGAGTACATCAAGGATGTATATTGTCACCCTGCTTATTTAACTTAAATGCAGAGTACATCATGAGAAACGCTGGGCTGGATGAAGCACAAGCCAGAATCAAGATTGCTGGGAGAAACATCAATAACCTCATATATGCAGATGACACCACCCTTTTGGCAGAAAGTGAAGAGGAGCTAAAGAGCCTCTTGATGAAAGTGAAAGAGGAGAGTGAAAATGCTGGTTTAAAACTCAACATTTAAAAAATGAAGATCATGGCATCCGGTCCCATCACTTCATGGCAAATAGATGGGGAAACAATAGAAACAGTGAGAGACTTTATTTTCTTGGGCTCCAAAATCACTGCAGATGGTGACTGCATCCATGAAATCAAAAGATGCTTGCTCCTTGGAAGGAAAGTTATGACCAGCCTAGACAGCATATCAAAAAGCAGAGACATTACTTTGCCAACACAGGTCTGCCTAGTCAAAGCTATAGTTTTTCCAGTAGTCATGTATGAATGTGACAGTTGAACCACAAAGAAGGCTGAATGCTAAAGAACTGATGCTTTTGAACGGAGGTGTTGGAGAAGACTCTTGGGAGTCCCTTGGACTACAAGGAGATCAAACCAGTCAATCCTAAAGGAAATCATTAGATTTCCAATGATTTCCAATTCATTGGATTGATTTCCAATTCATTGGATTGATTTCCAATTCATTGGATTGCATATTCATTGGAAGGACTGATGCTGAAGCTGAAACTCCAATACTTTGGCCACCTGATGCAAAGAACTGACTCACTGGAAAAGACACTGATGCTGAGAAAGATTGAAGGCAGGAGAAGGGGATGACAGAGGATGAGATGGTTGGATGGTATCACCCACTCAATGGACATGAGTTTGAACAAGTTCTGGGAGTTGATGATGGACAGGAAAACCTGGCGTGCTACAGTGTGTGGGGTCACAAAGAGGTGGGCACAACTGAGCAACTGAATTGAACACACTCTGTGGGGCGATATTTACATTAGAAAAAGCAGGGAGGATCGGGAGAAAGAGAGGAGGAAGGCATCGAGAATCTTTTTTCCATGAGCAAAAGTGGAAGACAGAGGTCATTCTGACTTCCAAATAAAATCTCTGAGGTCAAGGGTACTGACCAAACTTATCATTTTTATTTCCACGTAGAGGGTTCATTCTCCATCCTCGACCCCCAAAATCCTGACTCCCCCAGCATCATCCAAACAGTTACCAGTCCAGCGAATCTCACTTCCTTGTCTCTTGAATCCACACACCCCTCTCCATCCCCACAGGTGCTGCCGTGGTTCAGGCCCCCTTCCTCCGCCACCTGGACGACAGCAACAGTGCCCTGACCGGTCTACCTGCAGGTCCTTCCTGCCCACTCTCATCAGCACATCACCGCCTGGCTACTTAAAAGAGATAAAACCATGGCAGAACCCTGCTTAAAATTCCTCAGGGCTCTACTCTTCACACCCACATTTCCAAATAAAGCTTCTTAACATGTCTTAACTTGGCAATAGTAACTGCAACAATTTATTGTTTACTATCTACTAGTGCCAAGTGGTGGAGAAGGCAATGGCACCCCACTCCAGTACTCTCGCCTGGAAAATCCCATGGATGGAGGAGCCTGGTAGGCTGCAGTCCATGGGGTCAGGAAGAGTCAGACACGCCTGAGCGACTTCACTTTCACTCTTCACTTTCATGCAGTGGAGAAGGAAATGGCAACCCACTCCAGTGTTCTTGGCTGGAGGATCCCAGGGATGGCGGAGCCTGGTGGGCCGTCTATGGGGTCGCACAGAGTGGGACACGACTGAAGCGACTTAGCAGCAGCAGCAGCAATGTCAAGTGGCTAACATCCTCTAATTCACTTCTCACAGCAACCCTAGAAGGTGGGTTAATGTCTGCCCTTTGTTTTTGTTCTGTGTTTGTTTTTTTTTGGGGGGGGGGGTGGGGTGGCGGGGATGTTTGGCTACGTCATGTAGCTTGTAGGATCTCAGTTCCCTGATCAGGAATTGAACCTCCGGCCAAAGCAGTGAAAGCCCAGAATCCTAACCACTAGGCACCAGGGAACTCCCTATTTGCTCCTTTTACAGATGAAAAAACTGAAGCTAAGAAAGAGAGTGACCAGCCCAAGCTCACAAACTAGCTCAGTGGCAAAGCCAGACAAGGCACACAAGTACCTCAGCTTCCAGAGTCTGTGCTCCTCACGCTGTCGCCCACACAATCCTTCATGATCTGGCTTTCCAGAGTTGCCTCTTCCACAACTGGGCATTCCAGCTTGAGTGAACTCCTTGAGGGTCACTCACTGGATAGCCTTCTGTTCATGCCACTCCCAATGTCTGGGATATCGTCGTCCCACCTCACTGCCCTCTTCACCTGACTAATCCTGCTCATCCTTTAGGACCGAAGCCCACTGATGCCTCAGCCTGACCTGCGAGCACCCTAAGTCTGCCAGCCACCCCCTACAAGTTTCATACTGTTACCTCGAGGACAGGGATGTGTACCTTACTCACTTTGGTATCCCCAGCTTGCAGAGCTGTGCTAGGTGTGCAGCAGCAGCTCGATCAGTATTTACACTTATTCTCTACCATGAGAAACTGGCTGGAACAGAAAAAGGACCTTGAGGTTGCATGTGAGCCCTGTACTCAGCTCCTTAAAAGCGTTTCAACATCATGTCACATGAAGGGAGGAGAGGAGTTGGCCAGAAAAGACGCGCCAGTCGCAGCAAAACCGGGCAAAGCCAGGAGAGAGAGCCCAGGCGTGCTTCTCCCCCGTGTGCCCACACAGGATGTTCAGAGCACTCGCTGCCAGGGGACAGGCGGGAATTACTTTGTTAATTAGCAAGAGCTTCCTAGTCGGAAGGCCCCGGGCTGAATCAGCCTGAGGGGGACGTGACCGCAGACAGAAGGCGAGAGCCAGAGTCGGTGTGTCTCCCTAGAGGAGGGAGGCCTGCCTCTTGAAGGAGGCTCCTCAGACCCGCCGTGACCCTCGACCTCACTGCCGAGCTCACCCCTCAGGCCCAGGGCTACAGAAACCGACCTCGCAGGACCCCGGTCCTCCTCAACGGCGCGGCTCACTTACCGCCGCCCAACTTCCGGCAACCGCGGCGCTGTCCGCGGCGCGCGTCCGGATGACGCACGTGGCCCCGCCCCCGCAGGCGTGCGGGGGTGCGCGCATGGGCACAAGGACGCACTGGTCGGCCCAGTGAAGGAGCCCCTAGCACCCGGCGGAGTGGGAGGAACCTGGGCCCTGGGGAAGGCGGGTCATCAGGAGGCTGGTCACGCCCCCTTGGGAGAGCCTGGACAGCCTCTCTATCAGAGGTGGCAATGTGTATACATGGCCATCAGGTGTTAAAAGTGTCCATCCTCCCCTCTAGTGATTTGAGGATGACAGGAATTATCACTTCCATTTTTCAGATGAGATCAGATCAGATCAGTCGCTCTGTCGTGTCCGACTATTCGCGACCCCATGAATCGCAGCACGCCAGGCCTCCCTGTCCATCACCAACTCCAGGAGGTCACTGAGACTCACATCCATCGAGTCAGTGATGCCATCCAGCCATCTCATCCTCTGTCGTCCCCTTCTCCTCCTGCCCTCAATCCCTCCCAGCATCAGAGTCTTCTCCAATGAGTCAACTCTTCGCATGAGGTGGCCAAAGTACTGGAGTTTCAGCTTTAGAATCATTCCTCCCAAAGAAATCCCAGGGCTGATCTCCTTCAGAATGGACTGGTTGGATCTCCTTGCAGTCCAAGGGACTCTCAAGAGTCTTCTCCAACACCATAGTTCAAAAGCATCCATTCTTCGGCGCTCAGCCTTCTTCATAGTCCAGCTCTCACATCCATATGTGACCACAGGAAAAACCATAGCCTTGACTAGATGAACCTTTGTTGGCAAAGTAACGTCTCTGCTTTTGAATATGTGATCTAGGTTGGTCATAACTTTCCTTCCAAGGAGTAAGCGTCTTTTTAATTTCATGGCTGCAGTCACCATCTGCAGTGATTTTGGAGCCCCCAAAATAAAGTCTGACATTGTTTCCACTGTTTCCCCATCTATTTCCCATGTAGTGAAGGGACCAGATGCCATGATCTTCGTTTTCTGAATGTTGAGCTTTAAGCCAACCTTTTCACTCTCCACTTTCACTTTCATCAATTCCAGGCAGCATTAAATTTTGTATCACAGGGACCCTTAGGGAGGCACGTGTGGAGAGACAGGCCCTTTTTAATGCATAAAGTGAAGTGAAAGTCGTTTAGTTGGTGTCCGATTCTTTGCGACCCATGGACTATATACAGTCCATGGAATTCTCCAGGCGAGAATACTGGAGTGGGTAGCCTTTCACTTCTCCAGAGGATCTTCTCAGCCCAGGGATTGAACCCAGGTCTCCCACGTTGCAGGCAGATTCTCTACCAGCTGAGCCACCAGGGAACCCCAAGAAGACTAGTATGGGTAGCCTGTCCCTTCTCCAGTGGATCTTCCCAACCCAGGAATCAAATCGGGGTCTCCTGCATTGCAGGTGGATTCTTTACCAACTGAGCTATCAGGAAAGCCATTTAGGGCCGAATGAAGTCAAATGCAGAGTTCCAAAGAATAGCAAGAAGAGATAAGAAAGCCTTCTTCAGCAATCAATGCAAAGAAATAGAGGAAAACATCAGAATGGGAAAGACTAGGGATCTCTTCAAGAAAACCAGAGAGACCAAAGGAACATTTCATGCAAAGATGGGCTCGATAAAGGACAGAAATGGTATGGACCTAACAGAAGCAGAAGATATTAAGAAGAGATGGCAAGAATACACAGAAGAACTGTACAAAAAAGAGCTTCACGACCCAGATAATCATGATGGTGTGATCACTCACCTAGAGCCAGACATCCTGGAATGTGAAGTCAAGTGGGCCTTAGAAAGCATCACTATGAACAAAGCTAGTGGAGGTGATGGAATTCCAGTTGAGCTATTCCAAATCCTGAAAGATGATGCTGTGAAAGTGCTGCACTCAATAAACAAATTTGGAAAACTCAGCAGTGGCCACAAGATTGGAAAAGGTCAGTTTTCATTCCAATCCCAAAGAAAGGCAATGCCAAAGAATGTTTAAACTACCGCACAATTGCACTCATCTCACACGCTAGTAAAGTCATGCTCAAAATTCTCCAAGCCAGGCTTCAGCAATATGTGAAACATGAACTTCCTGATGTTCAAGCTGGTTTTAGAAAAGGCAGAGGAACCAGAGATCAAATTGCCAACATCTGCTGGATCATGGAAAAAGCAAGAGAAAAACATCTATTTCTGCTTTATTGACTATGCCAAAGCCTTTGACTGTGTGGATCACAATAAACTGTGGAAAATTCTGAAAGAGATGGGAATACCAGACCACCTGATCTGCCTCTTGAGAAATTTGTATGCAGGTCAGGAAGCAACAGTTAGAACTGGACATGGAACAACAGACTGGTTCCAAATAGGAAAAGGAGCTCGTCAAGGCTGTATATTGTCACCCTGTTTATTTAACTTCTATGCAGATTACATCATGAGAAACGCTCGACTGGAAGAAACACAAGTTGGAATGAAGATTGCTGGGAGAAATATAAATAACCTCAGATATGCAGATGACACCACTCTTATGGCAGAAAGTGAAGAGGAACTAAAGAGCCTCTTGATGAAAGTGAAAGAGGAGAGTGAAAAAGTTGCCTTAAAGCTCAACATTCAGAAAACAAAGATCATGGCATCTGGTCCCATCACTTCATGGGAAATAGATGGAGAAACAATGTCAGACTTTATTTTTCTGGGCTCCAAAATCACTGCAGATGGTGACTGCAGCCATGAAATTAAAAGACGCTTACTCCTTGGAAGGAAAGTTATGACCAACCTAGATCACATATTCAAAAGCAGAGACATTACTTTGCCAACAAAGGTTCATCTAGTCAAGGCTATGGTTTTTCCTGTGGTCACATATGGATGTGAGAGCTGGACTATGAAGGCTGAGCACTGAAGAATGGATGCTTTTGAACTGTAGTGCTGGAGAAGACTCTTGAGAGTCCCTTGGACTGCAAGGAGATCCAACCAGTCCATTCTGAAGGAGATCAGCCCTGGGATTTCTTTGGAAGGAATGATGCTAAAGCTGAAACTCCAGTACTTTGGCCACCTCATGCGAAGAGTTGACTCACTGGAGAAGACTCTGATGCTGGGAGGGATTGAGGGCAGGAGGAGAAGGGGACGACAGAGGATGAGATGGCTGGATGGCATCACTGACTCGATGGATGTGAGTCTCAGTGACCTCCTGGAGTTGGTGATGGACAGGGAGGCCTGGTGTGCTGCGATTCATGGGGTCGCAGAGTCGGACACGACTGAGCGACTGATCTCTCTCTCTCTCTCTCTGAAAGTCAACAGTGACCAACCTCCTCTTTCTAAACCAGGTATTTTTCTCACAGCTTCCTGATATCAACGGGCAAAGTTGTTCATTCCAAATTGTTTATTGAGAGTATACTATGTTGCAAGCATTGGACAGTGTTAAAGACACAACAGTGAGTATAAACTTAATCTGCCATATAAGACCAGGACTCTAATGAAACTCTATAGAATACTATTTATTGATTATCTATCATAGTTGGTGATGGACAGGGAGGCCTGGTGTGCTACGATTCATGGGGTCGCAAAGAGTCGGACATGACTGAGCAACTGATCTGATCTGATCATAGCTCCACGGTTTCCCATCTCTAATCACACAAAGGTACTACAAGGTAAAAATTATATCATCCCCATTTTACACATGAAAGAACAGAAGATATGAAAAGTTTTGACTTTTTGAAGGTTAAAGATCTTTGGGGCTATGATTCTAGTGGAAACATATTTGACTTCAAAATAAGAAAACAAACTCAGACTTATTAATGTGCTTAGTCACTAAGTCATGTCTGACTCTTTGCCTCCCTATGGACTGCGGCCTGCCAGGCTCCTCTGTCCATGGGATTCTCCAGGCAAGAATACTCGAATGGGTTGCATTTCCTTCTCCAAGACTTATTAAGGAGATACTTTATGCAGAAGATTTATTGTAGAAGGTGGGGGAGGGGAGGACTATAGCAGTAGGGACACCATGCCAACCAAAGCTCTGCAGGCGTCTCATTCGGTTCAGTCGCTCAGTCATGTCTGACTCTTGGCAACACCATGGGCCACAGTATGCCAGTCTGCCCTGTCCATTACCAACTCCCAGAGCTTGCGCAAACCCATGTCCATCGAGTCAGTGATGCCATCCAACCATCTCATCCTCTATTGTCCCCATCTCCTGCCTTCAATCATTCCAGCATCAGGGTCTTTTCCAATGAGTCAGTTCTTTGCATCAGATGACCAAAGTATTGGAGCTTCAGCTTCAGCATCAGTGCTTCCAATGAATATTTCAGACTGATTTCCTTGAGGATTGACTGGTTTGATCTCCTTGTGGTACAAGGGACACTCAAGTCTTCTCCAACACTGCAGTTCAAAAGCATCAATTTTTCAGTGCTTGGCTTTCTGTATAGTTCAACTCTCACATCGATACATGACTACTAGAAAAACCATAATTTTGACTATATGAACCTTTGTCAGCAAGTAATGTCTCTGCTTTTTAATATGCTATCTAGGTTAGTCATAGTTTCCTTCCAAGGAGCAAGTATCTTTTAATTTCATGGCTGCAATCACCATCTGCAGTGATTTTGGAGACCAAGAAAATAAAGTCCCTCACTGTTTCTATTGTTTCCCCTTCTATTTGCCATGAAGTGATGGGACCGGATGCCATGATCTTCATTTTTTGAATGTTGAGTTTTAAACCAGCATTTTCACTCTCCTCTTTCACTTTCATCAAGAGGCTCTTTAGCTCCTCTTCACTTTCTGCCAAAAGGGTGGTGCCATCTGCATATATGAGGTTACTGATGTTTCTCCTAGCAATCTTGATTCTGGCTTGTGCTTCATCCAGCCCAGCGTTTCTCATGATGTACTCTGCATTTAAGTTAAATAAGCAGGGTGACAATATACATCCTTGATGTACTTCTTTCTCAATTTGGAATCCATCCATTGTTCCATGTCCAGTTCTAACTGTTGCTTCTTGATCTGTATACAGATTTCTCAGGAGGCAGGTCAGGTGGTCTGATATTCCCATCTCTTTAAGAATTTTCCACAGTTTGTTGTGATCCACACAGTCAAAGGCTTTAATATAGTCAATGAACCAGAAGTAGATATTTTTTCTGGAATTCTCTTGCTTTTTCTATAACACAATGGATGTTGGCAATTTGATCTCTGGTTCCTCTGCTTTTTCTAAATCCAGCTTGAACATCTGGAAGTTCTCGGTTCACATACTGTTGAAGCCTCACTTGGAGAATTTTGAGCATTACTTTGCTAGCGTGTGAGATGGGTGCAGTTGTGCAGTAGTTTGAGCATTCTTTGGCACTGCCTTTCTTTGGGATTGGAATGAAAACTGACCTTTTCCAGGCCTGTAACCATTGCCGAGTTTCCCAAATTTGCTGGCATATTGAGTGCAGCACTTTCACAGCATCATTTTTTAGGATTTGAAAGAGCTCAACTGCAATTCCATCGCCTCCACTACCTTTTTTCATAGTGATGCTTCGTAATGCCCACTTGACTTCACATTCCAGGATGTCTGACTCTAAATGAGTGATCATACCATCATGGTTATCTGGGTCGTTAAGATCTTTTTTGTACAGTTCTTCTGTGTGTTCTTGCCACTCTTCTGAATATCTTCTGCTTCTGTTAGGTCCATACAATTTCTGTCCTTTATTGAGCCCATCTTTGCATGAATTTTTCCTTTGGTATCTCTAATTTTCTTGAAGAGATCTCTAGTCTTTCCCATTCTATTGTTTTCCTCTATTTCTTTGCACTGATTCCTTAGGAAGGGTTTCTTATCTCTCCTTGCTATTCTTTAGAACTCTGCATTCAGGTGGATATATCTTTCCTTTTCTCCTTTGCTTTTCATTTCTCTTCTTTTCTCAGCTATTTTTAAGACCTCCTCAGACAACCATTTTGCCTTTCTGCATTTCTTTTTCTTGCATGTGGTTTTGATCATCACCTCTGGTACCATGTTACAAATCTCTGTCCATAGTTCTTCAGGCAATCTGTTTCTCAGATCTAACCCCTTGAATCTGTTTGTCACTTCCACTGTATAATCATAATGGATTTGATTTAGGTCATACCTGTATGCTCTAGTGGTTTGCCCTACTTTCTTCAATTTAAGTTTGAATTTAGCAATAATGAGTTCATGATCTGAGCCACAGTCAGCTCCTACCCTTATTTTTGCTGACTGTATATAGCTTCTCCATCTTCAGCTGCAAAGAATATTATCAATCTGATTTCGGTATTGACCATCTGGTGATGTCCCTGTGTAGAGTTGTCTCTTGTGTTGTGGGAAGAGGGTGTTTGCTATGACCAGTATGTTCACTTGACAAAACTTGATAGCTTTTGTCTTCCTTCATTTTGTACTCCAAGGCTGAACTTCCTGTTACTCCAGGTATCTCTTGACTTCCTACTTTTTCATTCCAGTCCTTTGTAATGAAAAGGACATCTTTTTTTGTGTGTGTTAGTTCTAGAAGGTCTTGTAGGTCCTCATAGAACGTTCAGCTTCAGCTTCTTTAGCATTAGTGGTTAGAGCATAGACTTGGATCACTGTGATATTGAATACTTTGCTTTGGAAACAAACAGAGATCATTCTGTCATTTTTGAGATTGCACCCAAGTACTTCATTTCAGACTCTTTTGTTGACTATGAGGGCTACTCCATTTCTTCTAAGGGATTCTTGCCCACAGTAGTAGATATAATGGTCATCTGAGTTATATTCACCCATTCCAGTCCATTTTAGTTCACTGATTCCTAAAATGTCGATGTTCACTCTTGCCATCTCCTGTTTGACCACTTCCAATTTACCTGGATTCATGGACCTAACATTCCAGGTTCCTATGCAATATTGTTGTTTATAACATTGGACTTTACTTTCATCACTAGTCACATCCACAACTGGGGATTGTTTCCACTTTGGCTTCATCTCTTCATTCTTTCTAAAGCTGTTTTTCCACTTATCTCCAGTAGCATATTGGGCACCTACTGACCTGGGGAGTTCATCTTTCAGTATCCCATCTTTTTGCTTTTTCATACTGTTCACGGCATTCTCAAGGCAAGAATCCTGAAGTGGTTTGCCATTCCCTTCTCCACTGGACCACATTTTGTCAGACCTCTCCACCATGAGCCATCCGTCTTGTGTTGCCCTACATGGAATGGCTCATAGTTTCGTTGAGTTAGACAAGACTGTGGTCCATGTGATCAGTTTGGTTAGTTTTCTGTGATTGTGGTTTCCACTCTGTCTCCCCTGTGATGGATAAGGATAAGAGGCTTGTGGAAGCTTCCTGATGGTAGGGACTGGCTATGACGAAAACTGGGTCTTGCTCTGATGGCAGGGCCATGCTCTGTAAATCTTTAATCCAACTTTCTGTTGATTGGTGGGGCTGTTTTCCCTCCCTGTAGTTTGGCCTGAGGCCAAACTATGGTAGGGGTAATGGCAATAATGGTGACCTGCTTCAAAAGGACTTATTCCAGTACTGCTGTATTCAGTGCCCCTGATCTCATGGCAGGCCACTGTTGACTCACACCTCTACTGCAGACTCCTGGACACTCACAGGCAAGTCTGGCTCAGTCTCTTGTGAGGTCACTGCTCCTTTCTCCTGGGTCCTGGTGCACACACACGGTTTTGTTTGTGCCCTCCAAGAGTCTGCTTCCCCAATCCTGTGGAAATTCTGTAATCAAATCCCAGTGGCCTTCAAAATCCAATTCTGTAGGGGGTTCTCAAACCCTTTGCTGGATCTCCAGGCTGAGAATTCTGTTGTGGGCCCTAGAACTTTCCCAGCAGTGTGAGAACTTCTTCAGTGTAATTGTTCTCCAGTGAGTGGGTTGTCTGCTCGGTGGCTCTATGGTGGGGCTCACACTGTGCCTCCCAGGTCTGCTGCACCCAGAGCCCCTGCCCCTGAAGCAGGCCACTGCTGACCTGTGTCTCTGCAGGGGACACTCAAACACTCAAGGCAGGTCTGCTTCACTCTCTTTGGGGTCCCTGCGTCCTTGTGTGCACAGGTTTTATTTGAGCCCTCCGAGTGTCTCTGGTGGGTATGGGGTTTGATTCTAAACATGATTTTGCAGATGTCTCAAGGATTAGGCAAAAAGAGTTTTTCCTTGAAGAGTGAAGAAAGCCAGAAAGAACTAGTTGTGGAAGAGTGGGAATAAAGGGTGGCTTGACTGAACAGTAGTAAGTCAGAGGATGTTTTAGGTTGAGGCCTGCATGTTCTCAGAAGGCATTATATGCTGACCCACATTGCTTCAGTCGTGTCTGACTCTCTGCAACCCCATGAACTG
The DNA here is from genome assembly GCA_935064755.1 of Tragelaphus eurycerus. NCBI lineage: Eukaryota > Metazoa > Chordata > Mammalia > Artiodactyla > Bovidae > Tragelaphus > Tragelaphus eurycerus. The sequence goes on along the minus strand of CAKXYN010000001.1, from coordinate 73,510,334 downwards.
TAGCCCACCGGGCTTCTCTGTCTGTGGGATTCTCCAGGCAAGAACACTGGAGTGGTCTGCCATGACCTCCTCCAGGGGATCTTCCCAACCCAGGGATCAAATCCACATCACTTATGTCTCCTGCACTGGCAGGCAGATTCTTTACCACTAGGCCACCTGGGAAGCTCACCTTGGGCTATTGTTGTTCAGCTGTTCAGTCCCTAAGTCATGGCTGACTCTTTGTGACCCCATGGATTGAAGGATGCCAGACTTCCTTGTCATTCACTATCTCCCAGAGTTTGCTCAAACTCATGTCCATTGAGTTGGTGATGCCATCAAACCATCTCATCCTCTGTCACCCCCTTCTCAGAACTTCTGCCTTCAATCTTTCTCAGCATCAGGGTCTTTCCCAATGGGTTGACTTTGCATCAGGTGACCAGAGTACTGGAGCTTCACCTTCAGCATCAGTCCTTGCAATGAATATTTAGAATTAATTTGCTTTAGGATTGACTGGTTTGATCTCCTTCCAGTGCAAGGGACTCTCAAGAGTCTTCTCCAACAGCACAGTTCAAAAGCATCCAGCCTTTTTCAAGATCCAACTCTCGTATCCCTACATGACTACTGGAAAAAACCATAGCTTTGACTACACAGACTCAGGCTGAGGGTGTGCAAAAATTAAGGAGACTGGAAAAATGAGAGAAGTTTAAAATTTTGTTGACCAGCATTTTGTCCTATTGATCAGTGGAAACAGTAGTTCGGGGAATCTTTTATATGGTTAAGAATAGGAATTCAGAAGGACTGTGTGTCACCTTGCCACAGGTACTGAGTGAAGCAATCAGGAATCTTATGTAGGTCCTACAGGAAGAGGTGTTTCTTTGCAGTAAACCATTTCCAGAGCACAAAAGAGTTGGGAGCTTTCTTCACCATCCATGTTTTTCAAGAGTGCAGGGCTCAGGTAGAAGTCAACGTTGCCATCTCTTTCCACTTTATCTGGCTCCTGTCCAGCCACTGCCCACTCAACCTGCTTGTGTCGGTCACACTAAACTGATTCTGGTGTTTAAAGCACATGCTGCTCTTTCATGTCTCCATCCTGACAACATCCTCTCTTTTTCTCTTAGGCTCCAAAACACAGTTTTGAAATGTGGTTGAATCTTAGACAAAATGTTGATGGAGAATGAGTCCATACTGTACCATTCCACGTGCAGAAAGTTCTAGAATCAAACTAATCTATAGTGACAGAAGTCATGTCAGTGGCTGCCTGGGGCCTAAAGGAGAGCGTTATCTGCAAAGGGGCTTGAGAATCTTTCTAAGGTGATACAAGTCTTCTATATCTTGATTGAGATGGAGATGACATGGTTATACACATCTGTCAAAACTTATTGATCTCTGCTTTAAAACAGGTGTATTTTACTGTATACATCAGGCTTCCCCAGTGGCTCAGGAGTAAAGAATCCGCCTGCAATGAAGGAGCCACAGGAGACTCAGGTTCGATCCCTGGGTGGGGACGATCCCCTGGAGTAGGAAATGGCAAGCCACTCCAGTATTCTTGTCTGGAGAATCCCATGAATAGAGAAGTCTGGCGGGCTACAGTCCGTGGGGTTGCAAAAAGTTGTACACAATTGAAGTGACTGAGCACACATCCATTACTGTATATACTGAATGTAATAAACTTGGTTTTAAAAAAGATAAGTGGAGATGTCACCTCCTAAGTGAAAATGTGCCTAACACCCACCTATCCCTGAGTTTCAGTTAATTAACTGAAGGAGATCAGCCCTGGGATTTCTTTGGAAGGAATGATGCTAAAGCTGAAACTCCAGTATTTTGGCCACCTCATGCAAAGAGTTGACTCATTGGAGAAGACTCTGATGCTGGGAGGGATTGGGGGCAAGAGGAGAAGGGGACGACAGAGGATGAGATGGCTGGATGGCATCACTGACTCGATGGATGTGAGTCTGAGTGACCTCCGGGAGTTGGTGATGGACAGGGAGGCCTGGCATGCTGCGGTTCATGGGGTCGCAAAGAGTCGGACACGACTGAGTGACTGATCTGATCTGATCTGATGAGGCTAAGTTGAATGTAGTTCTTTATAAGATTTCCTCTGCTGGACTTCACGATCCTTGTAATGAATCCTTTCTTTCTTTCTTTTTTTTTTTAGAGTTTCTGCTCTGCTCACAGTGATTCCTGCCCCTCTGGGAACTGTTGGTGCTCTGCCCATGTTATGCCAACTGGCTCCCACCTCCCTTTAGAGCTGATTGCAGCAGAGGTGGACGTAAGATGATTCTTCACTCTAGCTTTGGAGTTTTGAACTGATGCTCATAGCAAGTAGAAATAGGAGTGATTCATATAAGTCAATGGCAGCATTCTAGTGGGAATGTCCTTGGATTCTGGTTGATGAGATTCCAGAAGCTGACTTGGCTTGAGCCTTTCAGAAGTGAGGTCATCCAAAGTGCTCCTGGATCCCACAAAACGTGCCAGTAGCCATTCACGAAGTTTGTTTCTGTCACTTGCAACCCTGTAGTAGATCCATGGGGTGGAAACCATATCTGACATGACCTCTATTGTCTCCTAAGGCCTGGTCCCAAGGATTGGCCCAAGAAGTGCTCAAAAGCATTTGTTAAATTATTAGATGAGGTCTGGGCATCCCACGTAGATGGTCACCTAGATCACAAATGTGGCCTCCATGTTAGCAGGGAATTGGGGTGAGGCTCAGAGCAGATCCCCTCCTGCTGCCCAGTATTGGGGAGACAGACCACTGGAGCATCAAGATGGTGAGCCTCAAGAAAGAAGCATGACCAGGAGCCATAAAAAGACAGAGAATATTCTCAGACATAGTGGGGCAGCGAGGCCCATTACACTTATTCAAGACCACAGTGATCCAAGTCAGTGTGCCTTCATCACTTCTCTTACAGCTCAGTTGAGGACATCACACATCCCCATGCAATGGGAACCACTGCACAACCCAGATTTTGTAAGCCCAAGAAACTGTGGCATGATGTATTGGCAATGTAGGTCTTAGCAGCATTGTTTGTTTTCGGCTCTTCAAGTGCATCACAGGCAGGACAGCCCAGAATCTTCCTCGTCCTGCTCTTGAGACTTATGTTTCTCTCCTAGAAGACCCATCTTCAAAAGAGAGACAAGCAATCTTCTGCCAGCTAAGTAACCAAATGACTGATTTATCAAATGGCCAATCTGGAAACTCGTGGATTTTTCTGAATGGACATTTTGTAAGTGTAAGCAGATAGGTAGGGGGTCTCCAGAAAAAGAGAACCAGGCATTGGTTTCTTGACATAAGAGAAGCTATTTTTGGCCTTAGTCATTTTGTGATCTGAGCCTGGCCACAGTGCTTATCATTGAACAGGTCTCAGTAATTAATGATCTTAAGGGAACAACAACAACAGCAAAAAAAAAAAAAAAAAACAACCTGCAGGAACACCTTGACTGTTATCAAGCAAGAGAAGTAATGATAAGCAAAAATAATACCTGTTGTAAAGACTCCCAGATCTGTTTCAATGGTAAATACTGGCCTGAAGCACTTTCTTGAGTTGCTTTGCAGAATTTAATTTGCAACACCCCCCATCTCCCCCCACCCCACCCCCCGCCCCCACGCCTTAGCAGCTCAGTCACCAGATCCATTGCAACCTGAAGGATGGTGATGTTGACCTTTTCTGATTCTTGTGACTTCAATCAACACCCCAGCTCCTTCATGAATATGCAAACAACCCTAGCTTAAATCTTCCCCAATTTTGCTGTTGGGGAGACACTGCTTTGGGAAAGATTTCTGGTGTTCTCCCTACAACAAGGAATAAATACTTATTCTGCAAAGAATAAATCCTTCCTTTTCCTGCTCTTGGGTTTGGCTGTGTCTTTTGGCTCAACACGCACCAAAAGGCAAACCCAGCCTTTGCAGTAACATTAACTTAGCAATGTTGAAAATTTATGGCAATTTCTACAGAATGGAATGGCTTTGCAAGCTTTTATAGATTTATATGATGATGTAATTGATGGTTTTCATATTGCCTTCAGACTACAAAGAAAGCTGAGCGCCAAAGAATTGATGTTTGAACTGTGATGCTGGAGAAGACTCTTGAGAGTCCTTTGGACTGCAAGCAGATCCAACCAGTCTATCCTAAAGGAAATCAGTCCTGAATATTCATTGGAAGGACTGATGCTGAAGCTGAAACTCCAATATTTTGGCCACCTGATGCAAAGAACTTACTCATTGGAAAAGACCCTGATGCTGAGAAAGATTGAAGGTGGGAGGAGAAGGGGACAACAGAGGACGAGATGGTTGGACAGCATCACTGACTCGATGAACAGGAGTTTGAGCAAGCTCCAGGAGTTGGTGATGGACAGGGAAGCCTGGTGTGCTGCAGTCCGTGGGGTAGCAAGGAGTTGGATACAACTGAGCGACTGAACTGAATTGAACTGAAGGATGAAAATACATGCTAAGGGTGAGTTTATTCTTCCTTTGAATATATTTAAACTATGAACACATTAGTGAAGAATATATTCTTTTATCCCCTCCCCTTTTAGTATAAAATAAGCCTGAATTCTAACTCAGGGAAGATTATTCTTTGGGACACTAGTCCACCTTCTTTTTGATCCATTGGCTTTCAAAGTAAAGTCAGTATTCTTTGCTCCAGCAACTCATCTCTTGATTTACTGGCCTGTCATGCAGGAGCAGTAGCAGCTAGGACTCAGTAACACCCCCACCTCCCCTCATGTTTTGACCCATCATTTTCCCCTCTTCACCTGCAGTCTCTTCACCGCTATTGCTCCCCTCTCTGCCACTTGGCGTCTCCCTGCAATAGCAGTGATCTGGGGACCAAGCCTATTGAACCTTCCTCAACACGCAGCAGTGAGGAAAAACAAACGTCTGTCACTCTAACTTAACAACTTGCAGAAAACTGCTCTTAAAAAGCTCATCCAACATGCATTGTTGTAAACCCTGTACATTGTTAAAAAGAAGCCAATGTTTGGTAAGCTTTGCACACTGGTCAGCGGAGGAACTGACTTCAAGCTTATCAGCTTTAAGTCCATAAAGAGAAACGCAAGGGGGTGGCTTCTTTTTAATCTAAAATGTACAATCAAGTTTTAATCCATAATCAACTTCACTAACAGCCTTTTCCAAGAAGGCATTTATTTTTGTATTTGGAGCAGAGAGCCTGGTTTCAACTGGATTTTGTGTAAGCCATCAGCCACTAATTCTTTCCTGAGTGGGCTAGGGCTGAGCTATGTCTGCACCCTCGCCCGCTGCCTTTCATGAATTCAACAGTTAATTCAATCATACAGAGAGCTGGAAAAAGAACAGGTTGATACCGTGGAAAGGAAGCCCATTCCAGAATCAGGTCTTAGACTCGGTTCTTATTAACCCCTCTGTGCTATGTTTTACCTATTTGTAAAACCACAGAAATCTGCCTCACAAGGTTGTAAAGATGAGATAGAAGTGGTAAAGCATGAAGTATATGCTCAGTATACTTTAAAACTCTGAGTCCCCACTGGGTACCATTTACTCTGCAAGCACCGTAAACACCATACACAATAATGCATGGAATCTTGTTTTTTATGCTGTGGCAGATTATACTGACTTTGTTCTTATCAGATTCAAATCCAGATCTTGCTGACCAAGGTCTGAACTTGTAACCACTTGGCTTTACTGCTGCTGCTGCTGCTGCTAAGTCGCTTCAGTCGTGTCCAACTCTGTGCAACCCCATAGATGGCAGCCCACCAGGCTCTGCCATCCCTGGGATTCTCCAGGCAACAACCCTGGAGTAGGTTGTCATTTCCTTCTCCAGTGCATGAAAGTGAAAAGTGAAAGTGAAGCTGCTCAGTCGTGCCTGACCCTCAGCGACCCCATGGACTGCAGCCTTCCAGGCTCCTCCATCCATGGGATTTTCCAGGCAAGAGCACTGGAGTGGGGGCCCATTGGCTTCACTGCTAAGTCGTTTCAGTCGTGTCCGACTCTGTGCGATCCCACAGACGGCAGCCCACCAGGCTCCTCCGTCCCTGGGATTCTCTAGGCAAGAACACTGGAGTGGGTTGCCATTTCCTTCTCCAATGCATGAAAGTGAAAAGTGATAGTGAAGTCGCTCAGTCGTGTCCAACTCTTAGTGACCCCATGGACTGGAGCCTACCAGGCTCCTCCGTCCATGGGGTTTTCCAGGCAAGAGTATTGGGGTGGGGTGCCATTGCCTTCCCCATTGGCTTCACTAGATGCTTCAATTGTTCATCAATATCGGTAATGGGCACTCAGTCATTTGTCTTTGTGGGGTGTGTCTTTAGAAAGACTTAAAAGTGCTCCTTGGTCCAGAGGGGACCCAGAAGCAACTCTTCTGGTTTCTGACATGGAAACAGACCAGGATAACCCAAAACAGGATAAAAGTCTCTGGCTTTTGTTTTGAGGGAGAAGAGCTTTGGGAGGTGCAAAGTAGAGAGGTAAGCTTGTTGTAAAAAATAGTCCTTTTCTAAAGACATTTACAAATATGACCAGGAACCAAAGGGAAACCTTGTATAAAATCTTGTAACATTTAACGTTATATTTCAGTGCATCTTCTTAAGTCCAAGAGACTCAGAAAGGCAGAATTAAATCAATCAACCTTATAACAGTATATAGCTTCAAAGATCATATTTTAGTAGGTAAAAATCTCTCATTTTAACAGATCATGCAAACAGGAACACAAGACATAAAATACCAGCTTGTACAGGCACTCCCACTGGCTACATGTATTACAGTTTAACATCCAGTTTTAAAATATAAATCACAACCAGATTGCAACATAAACACCAACTAAAACTGCCTGTTCCCATGCCTTTGTAAGTTTTGACTTGAAAAGTGTGACCATAAAAGTACATGATGATGTTTCTTGGATAAACACAGCAGAATTCACAGATGAAAACGTATACTGTTCCTTCTTAAATTATCACCTCTGTGGCCACATTCTATGTCAGCTGTTACTCCTCTCAATATACTCTTGTGAACTGCCACCACTGTCAGGAATTATGAATGTGTGTGTGTGTGTGTGTGTACTGAATAGAACAAATTTTTGCCTTTTGGAGAAAATGTGTTACAGTGAGTTGAAACCATGGGATGTTTGCTCCAGCTTTCTTATAACTAGTTGTGTGATCTCAGGTACTTTATTGCACCTTGCTGTTCCTCTGTATGCTTTTCTCGTAACACCATCCTCCTGTTGTGGGGTGTCATGGGGCTTAAATAACATCAACCTGACATAGCCCTCAAGCAATTGGCTTTCTTCTCCCCACTCCTCTTTTTTTTCGTTTCTAATATACAACCATCTAAAAAATATTCTTTTTCTCTTCGAGGGAGGCATTTAACCTCTTCTTTAGTAGGAGAATGGAATTTGGGTTTGAAAATGATGGATGTGCAGACTGCATCATTTCCCATCAACTCTTAAGATGTGCATGACTGAGAATAATAAGGTGGAATCAGCCACGGTGGTTCAGGCACTGGATCTGGAGAAAGCTGCAAAAGAGGCTCAGAAGAGAGATGTTCTGAAACGTGGCAGTCACAGGGGAGTAGCTGTCCTGCCTTTCAAGGTGACCCCGGGCAGGGACAGCATCTATCTGCATGTCTAAGGTCTCTGCTCCACAGACGTGGAGCTCCATTTGAAGAAGGCTCCGGAGTTCCACTGGAACTCTACCCACACGTCCCTTCAGTCACCCGATAATTTGAGTGTGAAAGCTGGAATTACAGTGTGAGCCTGAGGCTCCCACATTCCCAAGGAACAGGAGAGCTCGGACAGATCTGAGTCTCTTGCAAATATTCGGCTCTCAGAGTACAATCTCTCTGCTGACCACCGCCATCTGCTGTTCTTCCCACTGCGCCTACGAACTTTCCAAACTCTCCAGCCCCTAAGACCATTCTTCCGACTCCAGAAAGCCCAGGTGCCTGGCAACGCAACAGGCTTCCTCCTTCACTTCCTTCAGGGACGTCATTAAGCGTCACTTGGTTGCATCCCCTGGGAGTCTCTCCTAGGAACGAATGTGCAGAATTTTCTTGAAGGTCTTCTTGAAGTTCTCATTGCACAAGGGGTAGATGAGGGGGTTCAGTGTGGAGTTGATGTAGCCCAGCCAGATGGTGAACATGTGCACATGCTGGTTACTGCAGCTCTCACAGAAGGCAATGACCATGAAGAAGATGAAGTAAGGAATCCAGCAGATGATGAAGGCCGCCATGATAAAGCCCAACTGCTTGGCGGCCTTCCGCTCTCGGTTCATGTGCAAGCCAGGCACGTACTGTCTCGAATGCGAGCGGAGCCTCTTCCAAGTGAACTTGATGTACTCCAGGCCTGTGCTAGACTCGCTTCGCGACTTGCCTTTCTCCCGTGCAGGCTCTGCGGGGGGGTCCGAGTCTGTCCGGGAGAAGGACTGGCTGTCACCTAGGATCTGATCCTCTAAGGCCTCCTTAGCCCCAGGCATGCTCAGGCCCTGCTCACCCATCTCAAGCCGGTTCTGGCTCTGGTTGATGGCTGCATAGTCCCTGCCACTCCCCTCTGCCTCCGGGTGCGTCTGCACAGTGTCAAGCGGGAAGCAGTAGAATTTGCCCAGTTCTCCATCCTTCTCTTCCTTCTCTTGGCTGAAGACACCTGGAGATGTCACCTCCTTTGGCTCTTGAGATGGTGGCTTCAAGACAGGTCCACCCCCGGTGTCTTTTGGCTTCCTTTTCAGAACCTCCCAGGGGGACTCCTTCCCCGGTTTCTTAGCGCCCACCTGGAGGTTCTCTGGCTTCATCTTCACGTCGGAGAAGGAGGGGAAGGACCCGTTGATGAGCTCCCGGTGCTGGCAGTGTTGCCGCACAGCCTTGTAGATCTTAGCGTAGAACCAGAGCATGAGCAACGTGGGCAGGTAGAAGTTGATGATGGCGGTCATGACTTTGAACCACATGACGTTGTAGAAGTCAGTCTCACACTTGTCCTCCCGGGGCTCTGGAGTCTTCGGCTGGAAGTGACGCCAGCCCAGAATGGGGATAATCCACAGGAAGGAGAGAAACCAGGCGGCTAGGATGGTGATGGATGCTCGGGTCTTGGTACGATACCGCAGGTACTTGAGGGGCTGCTGCACAGAACGGTAGCGGTCAATGCACAAGATGAAGACGCTGAAAATGGATGCTGTGCTGGCCACATAGTCCATGGAAAGCCAGAAGAGGCAGAGAGGACGCCCCAGGGACCACTTAGACATGAGGAGGTAGAGGATGTTCATGGGCATGACGACCACCCCCACGATCAGATCGGCCACCGAGAGGCTGACGATGTAGAGGTTCCCCACAGTGTGTAGTTTCCGCTCGCTGCGCACAGCATACAGGACCAGCAGGTTGAGTCCCACTGTGACCAAGGAGATGGTGCTCAGGACCACCACCAGGGGCATCAGCTGGGCATTGTTAACAGGGGCGGTCTTATTCCCCTCACACATCTTGTCTTCAAAGACGCAGGAGGAATTGGGACAGGTCATTGGCACAAGTGTAGCCTCCAGCTACGGCTCACTCCCTGGGGGGGAAAGACACAAGGATTCAGGTCAGAGCATCACTCGGCACTGTCACAGGCATCAAACCATGGTTGTGTGCGATCAGGATGACAGACGCTGCTGGTTACCTGCAGCTTATACCCCCTGCCTCCTTAGCCATTCCCTCCTTCCTTCAGTTATTGACTATTCATTTCATCGCTGAGCACTGTACTGGGTGCTGGGAATACAGCAGTGGACAAGCAAAAACCTCTGTCCTCAAGGAGCTCACATTCTAGTGGAGGGGGCATGGGCTAAAACGAAGTGAGGTTTGTACAAGTCCCCTGTTGCACACACGTGCTGGGAGGTGGGCTGCATCACGATTGGTCTAAGCTGCATATGGTGCCGCTGTTTCTCTTCGCCAGTGGCTGGTCTGGGAGGGGGTGTGAGACATACCTCTGGCTGACGAGGTAGATGGGGAAGTCTCATGGCAGAGTTGGGGTTCTGGAAAGTTCTTCCTCTCTGACAAATGAGCAACATGAATACAAGGGTGTTTCCTACTCGCCCTCTTCTTTGTGATAGGAAGTGATGCATAGAGCAATGGCAATCATCTTGGGGCCATCAGGGAAACACCAAGAAAACCACTGAGATGCCAACTCAGAGTCTAGTTATTACTGAGCTGCTGAGCTGACCCTGGAGTCTTCTTCCACCAAGCTGGTTATTATGAGACATATTTCAATATCTTTTTTGCTTAAGTCACTGTTGTGAGAGTTTTTACTTGCATCTAAAGCACTGCTAACCAATATAAGGGAGGGCTACCAGGGCACAAAAAGCATGAAATAAATCTAGAAAATCTGCTTAGATGAATGGTTCTCAAATGGGAAGAGGATTGTGTTATCTGAGAAAGCATTTTTATCATTTCACTTTTATATTTGAATTTTTTTTTCATTACATAAACTATGCAAAGTAATATGTAACACACCCTCTGCTAGGGGGACTATACTGAGAACAGACTGCCACAGCTGATCCTCAACTGGGGTGGGAGGTCACAGTTGGTATTAAAACTTCCAGAAGGTATTGTTAGATTTTTATTTCAATCAAAAAGTAGTACAAGTTTAAGGAAAACTGAGAAATACTAACAGTGTAAATGTCTCTTGATAATTCAGCAAAAAACATTATTTCTACATTAAGGCAACACCAGAAAAATTCTTGGCTAGAAGGCTATATTCTTATGACTTTTAAAGATAAAAAGCAAAACCCAGCCCAAAACAAATGGACCTAATTACATTTGAATTCTTTTGCATAGCAAAAGGACCTATGGACAAAATGGAAAGACAGTCTACTGAACGGGAGAAGATATTTGCAAATGATATGATTGATAAGAGGTTAATATTGAATATAGACAAACAGCTCATATAACTCAACATCGGGAAAAAAAAAAAAAAAAAAAAAACCACAAAACCAAAGAACCTGATTAAAAAAATGGACAGAAGACCCTAATAGACATTTTTCCAAAGAGGACAAGCAGATGGCCAACTAGCATTTGAGAAGATGCTCCACAGCACTAATCATTAGGGAAATCAATGTGAATCAAAACCACAATGATATGTCATCTCATATCTGTCAGAATGGCTATCAGCAAAAAGAACACAAATAATGTTGGTGAGGATGTAGAGAAATGGGCAGCCTGGTACACTGTTGGTAAGAATGTAAATTTGTCTAACCATTCTTGAGAACAGTATGGAGGTGCCTTAAAAACTAAGAGTAGAATGACTTTGTGACCCTGCAGTTCCACATCTGGGTGTACATCTGACAAAAACAAAATGCTAATTCAGAAAGATGCATCTACCCCAATGTTCGCTGCAGTGTTATTTACAACTGCCAAGATACTGGAGCAACCTAAGTGTCCATCAACAAGTGAATCGAGAAGATTGTCACATATTATGTATATATATACACAATGGAATACTACTCAGCCATAACAAAGAAATAAAAGTTGCCTTCTGCAACAACACAGATGGACTTAGAACATATTACACTTAGTGAACAACCTCAGATATGCAGATGATATCACTCCATTGACAAAAAGCAAAGAGGAACTAAACAACATTTTGATGAGCAAGAGAAGAGTGAAAAAGCTGGCTTAAAACTCAACATTCAAAAAACTAAGATCATGGCATCCGGTCTCATCACTTCATGGCAAAGAGAAGAAGAAAAAGTGGAAGCAGTGACAGATTTTATTTTCACTGCTTTTATTTTATTTCTTGGGCTCCAAAATCACTGCGGATGGTGATTGCCCCCATGAAATTAAAAGACATCTGCTCCTTGGAAGGAAAGCTATGACAAACCTAGACAGCATATTGTCAGCTACAAAGTGGTACTTGCCAAGACATCTACCAGTGACAGCGTTTGCCATCTGCCTCTGTGGAGACTGAACCTTGTGCCTCTGCAGCTGTTGACCTGCAACCCCCTCTGTTGAAGGGATCCAGGGTGCACTGAGGCAGTCTGTTCTCCAGGGAATCTGGTGGGACAGGTCTTCAGATAGTTAGATGTTTTCAGGAACTGATTTCACGATCCCAATCCTTGTATCTCTTCATATTTAGAAAAACACTAAATCCCTTCATGGTGACATGAGCTCCTTGTGACTAGCAGAAAAACTTTTGTAGAGTAAGCTCTCGATTGCATTGAACTTCCCCTTCATTGAAATCTTATATATTGACATGTCCCAACTGCCTCTTTGCAGCAGTCTCTCAGAGCTATCTGAGGGGCTGTCTCCTGGGCTGTAGTCCTCGTTTTGCCCCAAATAAAACTTAGCTCACAACTCTCAAGCTGCATACATCTTTTAGTCGACAGTATTAAAAAGTAGAGGCATCACTTGGCCAACAAAGGCCCATCTAGCCAAAGCTATGGTCTTTCCAGTAGTCATGTACAGATGTGAGAGTTGTACCATAAAGAAGGCTGAGCACTGAAGAAGTGATGTTTTCGAATTGTGCTGCAGAAGACTCTTGAGAGTCCCTTGGACAGCAAGGAGATCAAACCAGTCAATCCTGAAGGAAATCAACCTTGAATATTCATTGGAAGGACTGATGTTGAAGCTGAAGCTCCAATACTCTGGCCACCTAATGCGAAGAGCTGACTCACTGGAAAAGACCTTGATGCTGGGAAAGATTGAAGGCAAAGAGAGAAGAGGGTGGCAAAGGATGGGATGGTTAGATAACATCCCTGACTCCATGGACATAAATCTGAGCAGACTCTGGGAGATAGTGAAGGACAGGGAAGTCCGGCATACTGCAGTCCATGGGATCACAAAGAGTCGGATATGACTTAGGGGTTGAATAACAACAGCAACCCAACAAAAAAACAAATGCTTAGTCTGGACAAATTAGTCCAGACAAAGACAAATACTGTATGATACCACTTATATGCAGAATCTGGAAAACAAAACAAACCAGTGAATATAATAGAAAAAGAAGCAGACTAGTAGATAAAGAGAACCAGTGATTGCCAGTGAGGAGAGGGAAGGGGGAAGACAAAGATACAGGTACAGGATGAAGAGGTACAAGCTATTGTGTATAAAATAAATAAGCTACAAGGATAGACTGTACAACACAGAAAATATAGTCAACATTTTATAACTATAAATAAGCTATAAAAATACGGAAACACCGTGCTGTACGCCTATAAGTTATACCTGTAATAAACATAATATTGTACATCAGCTATACTTCAACTGAAAAAAAAAAAAACAAGACCCTAAGATATTTTATCTTTATGGAAGATAAAATTTATCTTATCTTTATGGAAGGGACCACTGGAAAAGAGCTACTTGAACAGCACTGACTTTTTGATTGTTGTTCAGTCACCTGTCGTGTCTGACTCTTTGTGACCCCATGGACTGCAGCACACCACGCTTCCCTGTCCTCCTGGAGCTTGCCCAAACTCATGTCCATTAAGTCAGTGATGCCATCCAAGCACCTCATCCTCTGTCGTCCCCTTCTCCTCCTGCCCTCAATCTTTCCCAGCATCAGGGTCTTTTCCAATGAATTGGCTCTTCCCATTAGGTGGCCAAAGTATTGGAGCTTCAGCTTCAGCATCAGTCCTTCCAATGACTTTGCCCCAGCTCTATCACCAAGATAGATCTGAGGGATCTCTCAGCCTGCGTCATTTCATGGGGCATATGTGATAGGTGCAGTTGGTGATCTCCAAAGTTTCTTCCAAAGTGTCTGTTTTAGAGTCTCACTGTAGTTGTTTTTCCAAGTTCTCCTCCAGCTCTGCACTGCCGCAGCCAGGGCAGCTATCTGACTCCTCCGACTGTGCCTCCTGTGACGGCTTCATTAGCATCCCTTTCTCTTCCTGTGACCCAGCCCTGGCCTCTGCTCCATCACTCTCTGCTGTTGGCCTCCGGGGTCTCACCCACTCACCCCACTCCACTCCAGCCATCATCTCTGTCAGATAAGCTCCGAACCTACAGCTTCAGCCTGTAGCTTTCTCCACTCCCACATCCTACACCCCATACCTTATAGCTTCTCCTTCAGCCCTGTGCTAAATCGCTTCACAGTCGTGTCTGACTCTTTGCAACCCCATGGACTGTAGCCACCAGGTTCCTCTGTCCATGGGGTTTTCCAGGGCAGGAATACTGGAGTGGGTTGTCATTTCCTTCTCCAGGGGATCTTCCCGACCCAGGGATTGAAACCATGTCTCTTATGTCTCCTGCACTGGCAGGCAGGTTCTTTACCCCTAGTGCCACCTGGGAAGCCCTCCCTTCAGCCTTGCCCAAGCCCAAATCACTTGGAACAGTCCACAGACCCTTCAAGAAGGAGAAAAAGGCTAGGGCCATATCATCCCTGGGATTTTTATTTTTTATTTTGGTTAGGAGGAAGCAGGAAGCACTTCCCTAATACACTCCCAGCTGGGTCTTCCCTAGGTAGCTCTTACCTCCTGCTTCCACAGGAGGGTCTCATTTCTCTCTTTCCTTCTAGCCTTGAGGAAATTACTTCCTTTTCTAATTTCTCTTTTTGCTCTTTGCCCCACACATTCAGAGGAAAACAATTCTTTTTTATTGTGCATATACTAGTTATTATTCCACAGTTCCATTTGACTAAAAATTATGTTTTCATATAAAAATCTGTGTATTTTTCCCTTTTTGATTAAAAAACAGAAGTTTTCTTGCTTGAACTGAGATCACAAAAATGATAATAAGTGTGAAATTAAGTGGTTAAGGGTGGAATCTACTGGTGTCTGCAACTTAACTTTGAAATGAGTCAGAAAGTAAGTTGAATGGATGATTGCTTAGAAGAATGGATAAATGAGTAGATGTATGATAAAGCAAAAAGAGCAAAACTTTAATTTATGACCTGGGTGGTTGGTGTATTATCGGTGTTCACTGTACAATGCTTCTAAATTTTCTCTTTCATTGATACTTTTCATGATAAAATGTGGGAGAAAATATCATAGATAAACAACAAGATCTTACTGTATAGCACAGAGAATGATATTCACTATCCTGTAATAAACCATAATGGAAAATGATATGAAAAAGAATATATATATATTATATGTGTACAATATGTATATAATTAAATAAGCTTGCCATACACCAGAAACTAATATTGTAAATCAACTATACTTCAGTTCCGAAAAAGGATAAAATATTGGAGAAAACTAATACAGCATAAGCTTATCTTCCTCACTTAGTCCAGTTACTCAGTCATGTCCGACTTTTTGCGACCCCATGGACTGCAGCACACCAGGCTTCCGTCCATCACCAACTCCCGGAGCTTGCTCAAACTCATGTCCATTCAGTCAGTGATGTCATCCAACCATCTCATCCTCTCGTCCCCTTCTCCTCCTGCCTTCAATCTTTCCCAGCATCAGGGTCTTTTCCAATGAGTCAGTTCTTTGCATCACGTGGCCAAAGTATTGTAGCTTCAGCATCAGTCCTTCCAATGAACACTCAGGACTGATTTCCTTTAGGATGGACTCGTTGGATCTTCTTGGAGTACAAGGGACTCTCAAGAGTCTTCTCCAACACCTCAGTTCAAAAGCATCCATTCTTTGATACTCAGCTTTCTTTATAATCCAACTCTCACATCCATACATGACTACTGGAAAAATCATAGCTTTGACTAGACAGACCTTTGTTGGCAAAATAATGTCTTTGCTTTTTAATATGCTGTCTATGTTGGTCATAGCTTTTCTTCCAAGGAGCAATCATCTTTTAATTTCATGGCAACAGTCACCATCTGCAGTGATTTTGGAGCCCAAGAAAATAAAGTCTGCCACTGTTTCCACTGACTCCCCATCTATTTGCCATGAAGTGATGGGACCAGATGCCATGACCCTAGTTTTCTGAATATTGAGTTTTAAGCCAACTTTTTCACTCTCCTCTTTCACTTTTATCAAAAGGCTCTTTAGCTCTTCTTCACTTTCTGCCATAAGTGTGGTGTCATCTGCATATCTGAGGTTATTGATATTTCTCCTGGCAATCTTGATTCCAGCTTGTACTTCATCCAGCCCAGCATTTCTCATGGTGTACCCTGCATATACATTAAATAAGCAGGGTGACAATATGCAACCTTGATGTACCCCTTTTCCTGATTTAGAACCAGTCTGTTGTTCCATGTCCAGTTCTAACTGTTGCTTCTTGACATGCATACAGATTTCTCAGGAGGCAGATAAAGTGGTCTGGTATCCCCATCTCTTTAAGAATTTTCCATAGTTCGTGGTGATACACACAGTCATAGGCTTTGGCATAGTCAATAAAGCAGATGTTTTTCTGGAACTCTCTTGCTTTTTTGATGATCCAGTGGATGTTGGCAATTTGATCTCTGGTTCCTCTGCCTTTTCTAAATCCAGCTTGAATATGTGGAAGTTCATGGTTCACATATTGTTGAAGCCTGGCTTGGAGAATTTTGAGCATTACGTTGCTAACGTGTGAGATGAGTGCAATTGTGTGGTAGTTTGAGCATTCTTTGGCATTGCCTTTCTTTGGGATTGGAATGAAAACTGACTTTTTCCAGTCTTGTGGCCACTGCTGAGTTTTCCATATTTGCTGGCATATTGAGTGCAACACATTCACAGCATCATCTTTTAGGATTTTAAATAGCTCAACTGCAATTCCATCACCTCCACTAGCTTTGTTCATAGTGATGGTTCCTAAGGCCCACTTAGCACTCCAGGATGTCTGGCTCTAGGTGAGTGATCACACCATCACGGTTATTTGGATCATGAAGATCTTTTTTGATTAGTT
This sequence comes from Tragelaphus eurycerus, assembly GCA_935064755.1. NCBI lineage: Eukaryota > Metazoa > Chordata > Mammalia > Artiodactyla > Bovidae > Tragelaphus > Tragelaphus eurycerus. Next base: position 73,493,653 of record CAKXYN010000001.1, on the reverse strand, counting down.
CTTCTGTGTATTCTTGCCACCTCTTCTTAATACCTTAATACCTGCTTCTGTTAGGTCTATACCATTTCTGTCCTTTATTGTGCCCCTCTTTGCCTGAAATGTTCCCTTGGTATCTCTAATTTTCTTGAAGAGATCTCTAGTCTTTCCCATTCTATAGTTTTCCTCTATTTCTTTGCATTGATCACTGAGTAAAGCTTTCTTATCTCTCTTTGCTATTCTTTGGAACTCTGCACTCCTCACTTAAGTATCACCATAAGATCTATTTTTTACCACAGTTTCTTTTTCAGAGTTTAGGCATGTTATTGTGATAACATTATAAAGATAAAAGGAGAATATCAAGAAATATTTGTCAAGTGAATAAACAAATGAGCAAGAGGCAGGATGCTTCAAAATAGCTCAGCTCAGACTCATTCATTCAACAGATATTTACTTGTAAAAGGTTTCTTTTCGGCTCAGGGATCTGTTTTAGGAGCAAGAAAACCCACTTTTGTTCTCTGAAACCACGTGTTTCAGAAGGATTCCTGGAAAGGGGCATGCAGGAGCCAAGCTGCTGCCAAGGCACGTGGAGCTGCTGCTGGGAGCCTGGCAGGGGGAGAAGGGAGGCCCAGCAGACTGGGCTCCTGGGAAAAGTGGGTCCCACTGGGAGGCAGCCCAGAGGGTGGCAGTGGGTGGTCATACCTGCATCTCCTGCACATCCCACTCTGGACGATGCAGGGCCCAGTGCAAAATGAAAAGCCAGAAAGATATTAATCATTTCAGGACAGAGGCAGCAGAACACTGACCCGAGTGTGGGGCCATCCTGAGCGCAGGGCTGGGTGACTGCCATCCTGGCCTCTCTTTTCTCCCCTGACCCCTGAAAAGGCTCCACTCAGGGACACAGCTAATGTAAGGGCTTTCCCCTCCTGTGGGGATCTGAGCTCCTCGGGGAATGATCTTTGAATGGTTTTCCCTCCTTCATTGCCAAAGGGCGGCCAGGCACTCTGGCCGAGGGTGGGCAGTACCTGGGGATATGGGTTCACATGGCTGCACAGGATGCCACACCCTCTTCAGGCTGCCCAGTCCCTGCTGGGCTCTGAGGTGCCCTCTCTGGGGTCAAGGTCGAGCCTACAGAGAGGATGTGCCCTGGGGAGAGAAAACCGAACCTCAGGAGGCACTCAGGACAGGGCATTTCTAGAAGAAAGAACCAGGGCATCCAGGGGTCTCGATAGCACCGTGTCCCTCGAGGAGCAGGCCATGCAAGAGAGCTTTCTCACCTGACTCTGCCACGTAATGGGCTGTGTGGAACCTGGGAAAACAGCCGGGTCTCAAATGTCCTCAACTGTAAAGTAGGGCAAGTGGTATCCCCGTACTGCAGGGCTCTCTGGAGCTTCAGTTGAGACAGTGAGCAGGAGTGCTCTGCTAACCCCCTGTGATGACAACGTGGTAACAAGCAGAAATGGATCCTTCCTCTCTCAGAGGCAAGCCATCATTTTTGAGTTGAGGCAATGGCTCCATTCCAAAACCATGAGCTGCAGTGGAATTTTTACAAGAGTGATTACAGTCTAATCCAATCAGGTCCACTTGCTGGCAAATGAAGGTGGTCAACTGTCCATCCACACCCTGGGAGTGCCGACCGGGGCAGCTAGCCCCTGGGACTTATCAGAAATCTGTTAGTAAGTAAGTACCCGCCACAAGCCCACAGCGAGGTCTTCTGATGATCTCCAAGGCAGAGAGGAGGAAACGGTGACCTCAGGCTCAGAGGAGTACATCGACTTACTCAAAGTCACATAGCTAGAAGTGGTTGCGGAAGCCAAGATTCAGAACTAGGTCTGACTCAGTTTCTCAGTGTTCACTCTATTGACATTTTGAGCTGGATAATTCTTTGTTGTGAAAGGGTGTCCTGTGCCTCGTTGGATGTTTAGCAGCACCCCCAGCCTCTACTCACCAGATGCCAACAACGCCCTCTCCTTCATTCCCAGACACGACAACCAAAAACATCTCTAGACATTTCCAGATATCCCCTGGGAAGCAAATGAGCCACAGTTGAGAGCCACGATCTAACTGAAGAATATACCAGAGAAAACAGCTTTCAGCTCAAAGTAAAGGAAAAAGTGTCAAAAAAAAATGGATGTTGTCTAACAATATAATGAATTGCCTTGAGAGATGCTGAGCTCCCCATCACAGGAGGTATCCAAGAAGAAGAGGTTCTGGCTCCAAGTTAGAAATACTTCTGCTTTCTCAATGGCAATTCTTGGTTTTAGATATAAGGAGCCGCGGGGCAGGAACTTCTGTTGACATCCAGAAAGGGGAGGCAAGGGGAACTGGAGGATCTGAGAGATGCTACACAGGAGATGAGGTGCCCAGTACCTCACCGCTCCTCTTTCTCGCCCATTTAAGCAATGCTGGTCCACAGAAGGCTTGGAGCTCATGCAGGGAGAAGGGCAGGGCAGCAGTCCAGAACCCAGGCTTTGGAAACCAGTCAACCTCTGCTGTCATCCTGCTTCTGTCCTGGTCAGCTGGGCAAGATATTTCATTTCACGAAGCCTCAATATTCATCACCTCTAAAACAGGGATAAACTCCTAATACAGGGCCTGACATGCCAGAAGTGCTCATTTAACAGTAGCTGTGCTATTTTCTCCCATTTCTTGGTGAGTGATACAGCAAGCCCCTAGCCAGCCCCATCGAGCTCAGAGGAATCATCCTGACCTCTCCCTGCTTTTCCCAATGGCAGAAACTGTTAATAGGTTCCCAATATCCCTTCTCTTCTATTTAGGAATAGACTGCTGCTATTCACGTGAAAACACGGCTTCCTAGAATAGGACCACATTCCCTAGGCTTGTGGCTGAGTATGACCACATGACTAAGTTCCAATGAAATGGAAACGGAAACATAGCTGGTAAGTTCCAGAAATCAGCCCTAAAGGAAGGATGCGTTCTTTTCTTTGGCGCTTCATTCTTCCAGCTGGCTGGAATGCCGACAGGATGAGCAGAGCTTAAGCAGCTATTTTGGGACCATGAGAAAGAGCCTCAAGATGAGGGAAGTGAAGCAGTAATTGGGAAGGAGCTGAGGTCCCTGATCGTCAAGCTGCCATACCAGCCAGAACCACCTCTGCATTAGCTTGGGTTTTCTATCACCGAATTCTAACCAATAGTACTGCTCCTGACTTCAAGGAATTTGTCATATTAAGATGAGAAGAAAAACAAAAGATAAACAAATAGCATTATAAGTCCATGATGGCATCACCGACTCCATGGACCTGAGTCTGAGCAAACGCCAGGAGGCAGTGAAGGCCAGGAAATCCTGGTGTGCTGCAGTCCATGGGGTCGCAAAGAGTCGGATGCGACTTAGTGGCTGAACAACAATTCGACTGGGACAAGTGTGATAACTGAGGTAAGATCAAAGCAGGTGACACGCCATGGGAGGGAAGAGCAGTCTCTCCCAAGGTAAAGTGGGGATGTGGAGAAGGACATCAGAGAACGGGTGATGTGTGACTGGGCTGTGAAGGGTGAGTACAAGTTTGCAGGGCGGCAGGAAGAGGGATTTAAGGATGAACAAAAGAAAGAATAAAATTACAGAGCTGAGTTCGAGGTGTTGGGAGGGAATTGTTGGAAGAGACTGGAGTACAGAAGGAGTCAGGGGACGCAGGTTGGGGCTCAGGTGGAGTTGTTGTTCATTTGCTCAGTCGTGTCCAACACTTCTGCGATCCCACGGACTATAGCCCGCCAGGGTCCTCTGTCCATGGGATTTCCCAGGCCAGAGCACTGGAGAGGGTTGCCGTGCCCTCCTCCAGTACGTGTTTCTACCCTCTCTGCCTTTGCCTGTGCTGTTTGTCCTTCCTGGAGCATCCTCTCACCTTGAAGCTCTTAGCTGCTCCTCTTTCTGTGCTCATGACGCCCTAACACTCCCCTTCATATCACCTGTCTTATCACTCTTTCTTTACTTGACTCTCCGCAACTACAAGGCAGTACCTCTAGGGCATGGGGTGTGCCCACTAATTCTGCTTCTGAAGGTCGACACCCAAGGTCATAAAGGGGACACCACCTCCTTGACGGCAGCGACCACACCTTTTCCTTGCTGCTATTCTCCTGTGCTGGCGCATGATAGATGCCCAGCGGATGCTCAGAGTTTACGGGATGAGCTCTGAAATGAAGATCCACACAGGGAAACAGCTGCAGAAGACGTGGAAGGACCTCAGTGCAGAAACTGTGGGCGTATTTTTCACAGGCATCTTTAAACGAACAAAAACTTGAGGTAAGATTTGTACTATTGATGAATACCAATACCTTCCAGTGACCTTTCCAACGTTTTCCAGGAAACTTCTTTCATGATAATCCAAAACATGAATAAAGACCTACACAGAAAGATGCTCGCTGCAACATTATTTATGCTAAGAACTAAAGGAAATGATCTAACCTTTGGGAACTACACATATTATGGGATAGCTGCAGTCATCGACAATCACATTTATGGAGCACCAGTAATGATATGGGAAGATGCTTATGATGAAATTATATTTACAACAGATGTTGTTTAGACAGCATGATGTCAGTTCTGTGAACTAACAGGCTTAGAGAGAGGGTGAGTCTCTGCTATGTTAAAAGTGGTTTCCTCTGGGTAGTAAATAATGTTTATTATCTCTCACATTTTCCAAGATTTCAACAGCAAAGACAGACATGTTAGTTTTGTAACAGTGTGAGTAAGAACTAACTGTCCTCATTTTTAAAAGCAATATAAAATAGGTTTATCCCACTGGAGAAAAGTTTTTTAATGTCTTCCTCACTCTTAGAACATCTTTTATCTTCTTTGATAGAAAGTGGGAGTTTGGGATTCCTTTTGTGACACCTTCTGAACCGCCTCCCTCACCACTCCCCATTCCCAAATGCTCTGCCTTCTGCTTCATTTCTGTTGGATGGTTACTGTGGTCAAGGCAGCCAGAACATTAAATTCTTTGCTCTAATTCTAAGAAAGAGGCGCCATGCATGAGGGGGCCCCAAGTACTGCACATGCTCATTGAGCCTGGCCCTGGCACCATTTCCATCAAACGCTCATGTTTATCAATGCCACTGGCAGTGGTGCAGAGCTGAATGCAAATAGCAAAATTCCATTATGAGCCCAGCACTGCACGAATGTGGCTGACTCGAAACTAGGACACTGCTGGGCTCAGAGTCAGCCTCTGGGTGAAACGCAAGAGGCACCGGACTCTGCGGGCAGGCAGAGGCCCCAGAGAGTTTTCTGGGGGTGGCGGTACACATTCAAACATCTACAGAGTCAGGATGGCGGTTTAGTCGCTAAGTCATGCCCAACTCTTGCAACCCCCTGGACTGTAGCCTGCCAGGCTCTTCTGTCCATGGAATTCTCCAGGCAAGAATACTGGAGTGGGTTGCCATTTCCTCCTCCAGGGGATCTTCCTGAGCCAGGGAGTGAACCCAGGTCTCCTGCATTGCAGGCAGATTCTCTACTGATGGAACTACAAGGAAAGCCCACAGAGTCAGGGAGGAAAAGTTAATAAGAACAGAGCACTGTGTGTGAAGTAAGACAGTGGGCGGGGGCTGGAGCAAGCAGGAGATGATGTCTTTTGTCTGAAGAGGACAGCTGCCACTCAGAGGCTACCAACAGGCAAGTTCAGAGCTGCCTAACTTTAAAATGAATCCTAAAAGCTGGATTTTTGCATGCAAACTCTTAGTTTGGGGTTTAAGTTGTCCATTAGTTGGCTGTTTCATTTGTTTTCTTGGACACTTAAACACAGGTGGAGCAAAAACCAGTTTGGGGGATCTGACCTGTGAGCCCTGAACTGGAGACGTGCATCTAGCTCACAGGGGATGCAGGGTGGTGAATACAAGAAAATGAGCCTGAGGCTGAAGAGACACTTTTTGCAGGTATTTGCCCAGCTCACACCAAGCCTCCTCTCTGAGAACCATCACTCATCTAGGAGTGGGTCCTGTGGCCAAAGTCACACCATGTACACGCAACGTGATTGGACCAAGGGCTGTCTTCTGATCCCAAATGGGCCAATCCATCCAATTCTTCTTCCGGAAAACTGGAATTAAAAGAGTTGCGTAGTCAAGACTCAAGTCTCCTGAACTGAAGTGAGGCGGAAATGAGGGCAGAGGCTGCCACTGGGGGGCAGTGTTGCTCACCACCATGCCGAAGGCGAGGAGGCAGGCAGATGCCGTGATGCTCCTGCACAAAGCTGAACTAAACCTCCCCCTCATACCACACACACAGACTAACCCAACTCACACCAAAAGTCCTAAATGTATGAGGACTTTTAGTCCTAAATGTATAAGTCCAAACCTCTTAAACATCTTAGAAGAAAGAGAAGAAAATCTTTATGACCTTGAGTTAGCCAAAGCTTTCTTAGTCACAACCCCAAAGGGACAACCAATATAAGAAATAAATGGCTAACGTGGTCTTCATCACAACTAAAAACTTTTGTGTCTCAAAAGCGAATGAAAAGCTACAGAATGGGAGAAAATGTTTGTATACTGTATATCTGATGGATCATGTATCTGATGTATCCAGAATACATAAAGAACACTTCCAACTCATAATAAGACAAATAAACAGATTTAAAAATGGAAAAAGGACGTGAATAGATACTTCACCAAAGAAGATATAGGAATGGCTCACGAGCACACGCAAAGATGCTCAACAGCGTCAGTCTTTAGAGAAATACAAATCAAAACCATAGTGAGATACTACTGCACGCCCACCAGGATGTCTATAATTTTAAAAGACATACAATAATAAATGCTGATGAGGATGTGGAGAAATTAGAATCCTCATATACTGCTGCTGGGAATGTAAAAGGGAACAGCTACTTTGGAAAAGTCTGGCATTTCCTTAACACTTAAACATAATTACCAGATGATTCTGTGGTAACTAGAATCATCTAGAGATATGTCCAAAGAACTGGAGATATATGCCCATGTATTTGTGTGTTAATGTTTCCAGCACTCTTCACAACAGCCAAAAAGTGAAAACAACCCGAACGTCTATCAACTGGTGAGCAGATAATCAAATTATGGTCTATTCATATTTGTCAATGAAAAGGAACGAAGTACCCATCCATGATATAACATGGAAGAACTGCAAAAACAGCCTGCTAAGTGAAAAGAATCCAGACGCAAAAGGCTACAAACGCAGTGTATGATTCCATTTCTATGAAATAGAAATAGGCAAATCCATACAGATAGAAAGTGGATTAGTGATTGCCTGGGGGTTTTTTATTAGTGGTTGGTAGTATTCTTGCCTGGAAAATCCCATGGATGGAGGAGCCTGGTAGGCTGCAGTCCATGGGGTTGCTAAGAGTCGGACACAACTGAGCGACTTCACTTTCACTTTTCACTTTCATGCATTGGAGAAGGCAATGGCAACCCACTCCAGTGTTCTTGCCTGGAGAATCCTGGGGATGGGGGAGCCTGGTGGGCTGCCGTCTATGGGGTCACATAGAGTCGGACACGACTGTGACTCAGCAGCAGCAGGGGGTGAGAACAGGAAGGAGTCTTTGAAAATGTTGGCAATGTTCTAAGGTTAGATTCTGACAAAGGTCCATCTAGTCAAAGCTATGGTTTTTCCAGTAGTCATGTATGGATATGAGAGTTGGACTATAAAGCTGAGTGCCAAAGAATTGATGCTTTTGAACTGTGGTGTTGGAGAAGCCTGGTCTTGAGAGTCCCTTGGACTGCAAGGAGTTCAACTCAGTCCATCCTAAAGGAAATCAGTCCTAAATATTCATTGGAAGGACTGATGCTGAAGCTGAACCTCCAATACTTTGGCCATCTGATACAAAGAACTGACTCATTTGAAAAGACCCTGATGCTGGGAAAGATTGAAGGCAGGAGGAGAAGGGGAACACAGGGGATGAGATAGTTGGATGGCATCACTGACTTGATGGACATGAGTTTGAACAAGCTCTGGGAGTTGGTGATAGACAGGGAAGCCTGGTGAGCTGCAGTCCATGGGGTCACAAAGAGTTGGACATGATTGAGCGACTGAACTTATCTGAAAGTTAGATTTGGATGGTGACTGTATAACTCTGTACACCAACAATAACTGAATTGTATGATTCACTTAGAATGGGTGAATTTCATGGAATATAAATAATAAAGTTGCTTGAAAAGAAATTCAGTGATTCAAGAAAGAAGCTGCCTGGGTTTCCAGATCTGTTTTGGTACACTAGTGTTGCTCCCCAAAATACTTACCATAGGACTTGTTCTTAAAGGAAATAAACACATGCTAGACAAAGAAGAATGAAAGTAAAGATGGGTCACAAAGGGTCACTATAGTTGGGCTGCAGTTTTCACTCTGAGCTTCCCAGGAGCCAGAGCAAAGAGGAAAACAGGATCAATTACAAGATTTTTAGTGTCATTTAAATGAAAGCAAACTAGCTGCTTAGCATAAGGACAACTTTGCTGCTAAGTCGCTTCAGTCGTATCCGACTCTGTGCGATCCCATAGACCGGCTGTCCCTGGGATTCTCCAGGCAAGAATACTGGAGTGGGTTGCCATTTCCTTCTCCAATGCATGCAAGTGAAAAGTGAAAGTGAAGTCACTCAGTCGTGTCCGACTCTAAGCGACCCCATGGACTGGAGCCTACCAGGCTCCTCCGTCCATGGGATTTTCCAGGCAAGAGTACTGGGGTGGGGTGCCATTGCTGATACTAAGTTTTCATTAAAATGTATCTCATGGTTTCTTGTAAAGGGAGCACAGTGAAGTGTTACGCATAATTTCTTAGTTAATCATCAGAATTGGAAATATGGAAACGATGTGGCTATATCAACCCTTTCCTCCTGTACCTAACTGGTTGTCTCTCCTTGTAGAATTTGGCTTAAGACTTTGGAAGGTTGGACTTGCTTGTTTGTCTGCCCCTCCCATCCCCCAGCACTGGTGGGACAGGCTGGAATTTTTGTTTTTTAATTAGGTACAGGAAAAGGAAGCTGGAGGCTAATCATCACTAAATGGCAGAGGAAAAAATTATAAAAAAAAAAAAAAAACAACAAACAATCCCGCTCTGTGTATTCTCTGGTCTAGAAATGCAATGGAGAAAAAGAAAAGTCATATTTCAAAGACTTTCTATATACACACTGGGCTAGGGGGTGAGGTGGTTTCCTTATTTAATCCTCACAGTGCTGAGAACCACACAAGAAAGTAATCCTTCATGCCCTCATTTTAGAGATGTGGACACAGAGACTTCTGCAGCTTGCTGGGCAATTCTTAATTGCCCTGCATTAAGGAAGCTCCAAGGGCAACTGAAGGGCAAGTCTCATTTAAAGGCTTAAGTGATACCCACCTTCTAAGACACCTGAATGAGCTGCAGACATCCCCCTCCTTGCCCTCATTTGCCCTCCTTTTCACTACAGTGAGAAACAGAGGAAAGTGAAGAAATGCTTTACGTAATGAATTCATGGAATTGGAAATATAAACATCCGTGCTAACATTAGTCAAGGACGCAGCACCCACGGTACTGGGCCTGGCACAAGCGCACGTATCGTTTCAGGACATGATGAATAATGCTGTCTTTCTGGTCCAAATCCTTGGAGATAAAGCCATGAGAAAGGCACTCTCAAAGACCAACGTTATCCAGAGTGTCCTCTTCTTAAGAAAAAAAAAGATTATGATATTGAAGTAAATAAGAGCTGACAGAAGAGAAAGGAGAGGCAGACACGGTGTTTGTACACAACAGCTCCTGGGCAATCAGGATTTTCTTCAATGTCTGTGTCTCCTTCAGTCAAGTGACCTGGTGCCTGACTGCAGTGGCCACCCCAGCCCCACAGCAGGGCTCTTCTGCACCACCAGCTGGTCAAGCCCTCCCAGTGGTTCTGGGGCCAGACTCACCAGTGATGTGTATGTATAGGGGCTCAGGTGTGTGTCAGTCAGGCTGGCTGCTGACTCCATGCTAATATTCATCCATCCATCCAACCATATAAAAAGTCTTTATGAGACCCCATGGACTATAGCCCACCAGGCTCCTCTGTCCAGGGAATTCTCCAGGCAACAATACTGGAGTGGGTAGCCATTCCCTTCTCCAGGGGATTGTCCCAAGCCTGGAATCAGACGTGTGTCTCTTCTGCATTGCAGGCAGAATCTTTACCATCTGAGCCACCAGTTAACATAAGGCTAAGCACAATCCCTGTCTTCGTGAAGCTTACAACCTATACTAGTGGTCATCAACCTTGGTCTGGAGACCTTTGCACATACACTAAGACGTCTGCTTCAAGGAAGATGGGGTACAGGTACTTTTTCCTCTTCTTCTGGCTAAGTTCAATTTAAAAACCTTGGATATCATATTTAAAACAAACAGAAGATGATTCTGAAAAATGGAGCGGCGTAGGTGGACCAGCTACTCTTTGGATTTCTTTGGAATCCAGGACCCAAAGAATCACACAACATTGAGTCCCCTGGGTTTTCCCTTGGCTAAATATATTCTGAGACTTTGAGTTGAAGAAGTTGGCAATTCAAAGCACCAAAGGGCACAGGCAAAAGAAAAATAGCCCCAGTAAAAGCCTGCTGCATCTAGACAAAAACACAGGAAAAGCGCAGGCCAGGAAAAGAGAACACCTCCAGACAATGACTGCTCTGCGGCAGACAAACAGCACAGAAAAACACGGGAGCCCAGCTCCCATCTTCGCCAGCAAGAGCTGAGAGAGGAACCAAGATCTCGACCCTTGTCAGGCTACACATGGAGACCCAAGCCCTCTGCCCTCACTGGGGTGGTGCCCCTACAGTCCCCAGTAGAGCTGTTCATCCCTATCTGTGAAGACAAACCCCGCATCCACCCTCACAGTGTCTTTGGAGGCAAACCAGCCCCTCTCAGCCAGGGAGTTATCCCTGGAGGCCTGGTGGGGAGCCTGAACCCTACCTCCCTGCTCATCAATAATGAAGACCCCTCCCCACTTCAAGTGTCAGAGAAGCCAAGTGGGCGGAAGCCACAGGAAATAATGAGTCGGTGCACCCTCCCCCCACCGGCCCTGCCTCCTTTGCTGAAGCAGGGATGTCCCTGGTGGCCCAGGGGTTGAGGATCTGCCTTCCAATGCAAGGGATGCAGGTTTGATCCCTGCTTGGGGAACTAGGATCCCACATACCCTGGGACAACCCACATGTGGCAACAACCGAGCCTGCAGCACAACTAAGACTCGATGCAGCCAGAAATAAACCAAGTATTAAAGAAATTAAGAAATCAATAGGACAAGACTCAAATATGATTCAGAGTCTCATAACATAATATCTAAACTGTCCACACTTCAGTCAAAAATCACTTGTCATGTCAAAAACTGGGGAAATTTCAAATGGAATTAAAAAAAAAAAAATCATGCCATGATGATAGAGATGTAAGGATGGTGTGACAAATATTTTAAAGTAATCATCATAAAAACACCCAGTGTGCAAATGGGAACATGACTGAAACAAAAAAAAAGGAAAGCCCGTGTGCCTAGAGCCTGTGCTCCACAATAAAAGAAGACAACCCAATGAGAAACCCACACACCAAAATAAAGAGTAGCCCCCATTCACCACAACTAGAGGGAAGCTCACATGAAGAAATGAAGACCCAGCACAACCAGAATTAAATAAACATTTTAAAAAGATTCAATAGTTATAAAAACAAAATAAGAACCAAGTGGAAATTTTCAAACTGAAAAAAAATCTAATAACTGAAAAACATAAAATAAAAACACTCAGCGGAAGTGTTCAACATCAGGATGGAGGAAGCTGAGGAAAGAACTAGTGAACCAGAAGACAGCACCACAGAAATGATCTACTCTGAACACCAGAAGGAGGAGGCTGGAAACAAAACAGAGTCCTGGGCACCTGCAGGACAGCAACAACACAGCTAGCATTCCTGTAAACAGGAAAAAAGAGGCTGGGGATCAAAAGATACTGGAAGATAAAGTGGCTGAAAATTTCCTAAATTTGACAAGAGACAGAAACCTCCAAAACCAAGAAGCTAAGATAACCTCTCCTACTCCACAAAAGAACCCAGATCAAGACACATAATAATAAAACTTCTGAAAATTAAAGAAGAAAAAAATCTGGAAAGCAGCCGGGGGAAAAAAAAAAAACCAAAAGCATGTTACCATAATAAGGAAGACAGTAGATCACTCTTCAGAAAATACAGAGAGGAGCAGGAAGTGACACGAGGTTTCTCAGAGGCTGAAAGGAAAGAACTGTCAACCCAGGATCTTATACTCAGTGAAAATATCCTTAAGGAATAAAGGATGTCAGCACGTTCTCAGATAAAGAACTTGTACAACACTTCTATGCAGAAAACTGCAAAATGCTGATAAAAGAAAGAAAAGATCTAAATAGACACACAGTGTCCACAGATTAGAAGATTCACAGTAAATATGTAAGCACAGTAAATAAGTCAGTTCTACTCAAATCAATGTAAAGATTTAATGCAGTTTCTATCTTGATCTCAGCAAGATATCTTACAGAGAAGGAAAGACTATTCCAAAATCTATATAGAAAGACAAAAGAACTAGAAATAGCTAAGATAATTTTAAACAAGACAAATAAATGAAAGAAATCAGTCTGTGTGATTTCAAGACTTATTATATGGCTACAGTAATCAAGACTGTGGTATCAGTGGAGACAATGGAACAGAATAAAGAAGTAAGAAGTAGACTTGCACCTATATGCCTGAGCGATTTTTCACAAAGGCACAACACCAATTTAACTGAGGTAAGAGTGTTTTCAACAAACGGTGCTGGAGCAACTGGACATCCACAGACAAAAACTAGAATCTCATATGTGATTAAAAAGTTCACTCAAAATAGTTCACAGACATAAATGTGTTCAGTCGCTCGGTTGTGTCTGATTCTTTGCAACCCCATGACGGTAGCCCACCAGGCTGCTCTGCCCCTGGAATTTTCCCAGGCAAGAATACTGGAGTGAGGTTCCATTTCCTCCTCTAGAGGATCTTTCCAACCCAGGGATCGAACCCATGTCTCTTCTTCCTCCTGCACTGGCAGGCGGATTCTTTATCACTAACGCCACATGGGAAGCCCCAAAGGTAGAACAAAACCATAAAACTTTTATAAAAAAAAATGAGAAAATCTTCAGGGTCCAGGCCAAGGCAAAGAGTTCTTAGACTTGAAACCAAAAGCACGAACCATAAAAAAGAAAACCTGATGAACTGGCTCTCTCGTTCAGTTATTTACCTACTCTCATCAGCACAGCACAGCATATACATGTGTCTCTTATACCATTATTTACTTTGTAATTTTTTTAACAGATTCACCTTCTTTTTTTAAGCTTAAATTCATCCCACTACATATGAAAAACTAGTCATCTTTTTTTTTTATCATCTGTAGAAACTTTCCATAAGAATAAATAAGAGTGACAACAAAATAATGTAACTAAATTCTAGCCAAACATTTTGAGGACTGCTCTTCTTTGCTTTTTTTTTTATAAAGATGAGCAAGTGTAAGATAGGTGTTAAAGATTTACCAACACCAAACTGTGACTCTCCTGGAGGTCATCAGAAAGACTGAAAACCCATGTGAGTCAGTGTGAATTAATGCCACATCTGAGTACCTTTTAGAGTCACTTCAAGTGAAAGTGAAAGTCGCTCAGTCATGTCCAACTCTTTGAGACCCCATGAACAGTCCATGGAATTCTCCAGGCCAGAATACTGAAGAGGGTAGCCTTATCCCTTCTCCAGGGGATCTTCCCAACCCATGCGTCAAACCTAGGTCTGCCACATTGCAGGTGGATTCTTTACCAGCTGAGCCACAAGAGAAGCCCAAGACCACCAGAATGGGTAGCCTTATCCCTTCTCCAGGGGATCTTCCCAACCCAGGGATCGAACTGGCGTCTCCTGCATTGCAGGTGGATTCTCTACCAACTGAGCTGTCAGGTATCAACTAAAATTTGTTAAATACTGTTTTCAGCCTCATCATACAATTGCTTTGCTCCTAAATGCCTCTGAAGAAAAGGGCAAACTCTACAGACTGCTGGCATGACTAAGCCTAACCCACTAAACTGCAGTAAAAATGCTCCCAGTGTCCCCAGCCACACAGGTTCTTTCAGCTTTGGGGTTCTGAACAGGCTACTTCTTGCTCAAAGAAGAGAATGTGCCTCGAGGATCGGGCCCACATCTTTGTTTACTGTTGTCTCCTTCTGGCTCCATTTCAGAGCCTGCCTGGAACAAAGTAGGTGAGAAGGATGGGGTGGGGCAGGGAGGAATGGAAAGGCTGATAGAGAAGACTGGAAGAAAAAGAAAGGAAGGGAGGAAGGTGGGAACGAGAAGAAGGAAGGATGGAGTGGGGAGGGGTGGAAAGGTGATATTGACGAACTTCTATTTACTGAGCAAGTGAAGTGAAAGCTGCCCAGTCGTGTCTGACTCTTTGCGACCTCATGGAACTGTCACCCGCCAGGCTCCTCTGTCCATGGGATTCTCCAGGCAAGAATGCTGGAGCAGGTAGCCGTTCCCTTCTCCAGGGGATCTTCCCAACCCAGCGATCAAACGAGGTCTCCTGCATTGCAGGCAGATGCTTTACCAGCTAAGCTACCAGGGAAGCCCTGTTTGCAGAACAAAACCCATCTGAAAAATTCCTTCCTCTCTGAAGGTTTCCCATATCCTTTAGCCACCTCTAAGCATTCCTTTCTCTAGGATCCCACAGTGCTGTTTTTATATCTCTATCCAGGCATTTAACTGTCTGCATTCTACTGAATGAATACATGAATAAATTCAGGTTTTCTTCATTAGACTTTGAGCCTTACCAGGGCAAAGACAATATAATATTTACTTATAATTTGGCACCTAACCCAATGGTTCTCAACCTCGGCTGCACACTGGAATCACACGGAGAGCGTTAAAAAGTACTCACACTGGGACTTCCCTGGAAGTGAGAAACCTCACTTCCCCACTTCCCCTGCAGGAGGCACAGGTCCAATCCCTAGTTGGGAAACTAAGTTCTTGCATGCTGCGTGGGGTGATTTAAAAAAAAGGCTTAGGGAATTCCCTGGCAGTCCAGTGGTTAAGACTCTGCGCTCTCACACCCTTGGACATGATTCTGACTTAATTGATCTTGAGTGTGGTCTAGTTTTCAGGATTTTTTCTTTTAAACTTTTCAAGAGTTTTGATAACTCTCCAGATGCAGCCAAGATTTTGAACCACAGTCCTAACCCAAAGCAAAGTGGTAGGAGGAACTCAATAAATGATTTACGTAATGAATCAGTAAATGGATGAATTCTGTCTTTAACACAGGGTCTCCAACCACAGGGCCATGGACCAGTACTGGTCTACATAGAAAGAGGTGAGCAAGTGAAGCTTCATCTGTATTTACAGGCACTCCCCATCTCTCATGGGCTTCCCAGGTGGCTCATGTGGGAAAGAATCCGCCTGCCAATGCAGGAGATGCAGCAGATGGGGGTTCAGTCCCCAGGGTGGGGAAAATCCTCTGGAGGAGGAAATGGCAACCCCCTCCAGTATTCTTGTCTGGGAAATCCTGTGGACAGAGGAGCCTGATGTGCTTCAGTCCATGGGGTCACAAACAGCAGGACATGACTGAGCACGCACACACACGCAAATCCTCCCGTCTCTCGCATTACCGCCTGAGCTCAGGAAAACAAGCTTAGGGCTCCCACTGATTCTGCAGTACAGTGAACCGTATAGTTATTTCATTATACATCACAAATGTAACAATAATAGAAACAGAGTGCACAGTAAATGCATTTGAATCATCCTGAAACCATCTCCCCTCCCCTGGCTGTAGAAAAATTGCTTTTGACAAAACTGGTCCCCAGTGTCAAAAAGATTGGGGACTGCTGCTTTAACATATCACAGTCCTGATGCAACACAACCATTTTCAGGGTTTCATGTAATACTGAATATATTACATGAATTAATTAATTCATTAAGCAGGAACCATTAATTAAGCAATAATTCAGTACCAGGTGTTACACAAGGCCAGACTGCTAGAGACGCAAACAGGATTAAGACGCCCACTCTCTCCCCCTTGTTCCAACGTGCCTTAGGGAACACTGCAGTTGGGTTCCAGTCCATCCAAGAACTCTCTGTCCTGCTAATTGGCCAGTCCCAACAGTAATGCGGGGAAGGCAATGCCACCCCACCCCAGTACTTTTGCCTGGAAAATCCCATGGATGGAGGAGCCTGGTAGGCTCCAGTCCGTGGGGTCGCTAAGAGTCGGACACGACTGAGCGACTTCACTTTGACTTTTCACTTTCATGCATTGGAGAAGGAAATGGCAACCCACTCCAGTGTCCTTGCCTGGAGAATCCCAGGGACGGGGGAGCCTGGTGAGCTTCCGTCTATGGGGTCGCACAGAGTCGGACACGACTGAAGCGACTTAGCAGCAGCAGCAGCAACAGTAATGACCTCCACAGTGATGGCAGCAAACCTTACTTTGAGCTGCTTGGCAAATATAAGGACACATTCTATTTACTCCCAATGAGAAAGTTCCAGGAGGGTGTGGGTGAGTCAAAAGACTCAAAAAAAAAAAAAAAAAAAAAAAAAGGTGCTTCTGTCTAGACTTCTCTGAACCCTTCCGAAGACAAAGGCAAGTCTCAAGGGACAGACCAAAGTCCTGTGCTGTTCAAATAAACTTCCTTCTGGGTGTGTATTTACAGAAAGACAATCTAGGGCCTCGGGATATGATTAAGATCTTAATTAGTCCAAGGCAAAGGGCCTTTCCTTCCCAGTTGTGCCCCCTCTGCATATAAGTTAAATAAGCAGGGCGACAATATACAGCCTTGATATACTCCTTTTCCTATTTGGAACCAGTCCATTGTTCCATGTCAGTTCTAACTGTTGCTTCCTGATCTGCATACAGGTTTTTTAAGAGGCAGGTCAGGTGGTCTGGTATGCCCATTTCTTTCAGAATTTTCCACAATGTATTGTGATCCACACAGTTAAAGGCTTTGGCATAGTCAATAAAGCAGAAATAGATGTTTTTCTAGCACTCTCTTGCTTTTCCCATGATCCAGCAGATGTTGGCAATTTGATCTCTGGTTCCTCTGCCTTTTCTAAAACCAGCTTGAACATCAGGAAGTTCACAGTTCACGTATTGCTGAAGCCTGGCTTGGAGAATTTTGAGCATTACTTTACTAAGCGCGGCTGGGAGGAGCTACCCCATGTCCAAGGTCAGGGGCAGAAGCCAGAAGGACCCCATGCCTGAAGGGCAGTGGCCAAGAGGAGTTACCCCACGTCCAAGGTCAGGGGCGGCGGTCGAGAGTGCCAGGCTGCAACGGTGCAGGAACGGCCCAGAAGAGCTATCCAAGCCTGAGGTCAGGGGCGGTGGCTGAGAGGAGATACCCTGTGAAGGAGGTCAGGGGCGGCGGCCGGGAGGACCAATCCCACGTCCAAGGAGCCGAGGCTGGGCGGGTGCAGGAGGGCCTAGGGAAGCTATCCCATGATGTAAGTCAGGAAGGGCAGCGATGAGGAGATACCCCCCGCCCAAGGTAAGGAGCAATGGCTGTGCTTTGCTGGAGCAGCCGTGAAGAGATACCCCATGCCCAAGGTAAGAGAAACCCAAGTAAGATGGTAGGTGTTGCAAGAGGGCACCAGAGGGCAGACACACTGAAACAATACTCACTGAAAACTAGTCAATCTAATCACACTAGGACCACAGCCTTGTCTAACTCAATGAAACTAAGCCATGCCTGTGGGGCAACCCAAGACTGGCGGGTCATGGTGGAGAGATCTGACAGAATGTGGTCCACTGGAGAAGGGAATGGCAAACCACTTCAGGATTCTTGCCTTGAGAACCCCATGAACAGTGTGAAAAGGCAAAATGATAGGATACTGAAAGAGGAACTCCCCAGGTCAGTAGGGGCCCAATATGCTACTGGAGATCAGTGGAGAAATAACTCCAGAAAGAATGAAGGGATGGAGCCAAAGCAAAAAGAATACCCAGCTGTGGATGTGACTGGTGATAGAAGCAAGGTCCCATGCTGTAAAGAGCAATATTGCATAGGAGCCTGGAATGTCAGGTCCATGGATCAAGGCAAATTGGAAATGGTCAAACAAGAGATGGCCAGAGTGAATGTAGACATTCTAGGAATTAGCGAACTCAAATGGACTGGAATGGGTGAATTTAACTCAGATGACCATTGTATCTATTACTGCTGGCAGGAATCCCTTAGAAGAAATGGACTAGCCATCATGGTCAACAAAAGAGTCCGAAATGCAGTACTTGGATACAATCTCAAAAATGACAGAATGATCTCTGTTCATTTCCAAGGCAAAAAATTCAATATCCCAGTAATCCAAGTCTATGCCCCAACTAGTAACACTGAAGAAGCTGAAGTTGAATGGTTCTATGAAGACCTACAAGACCTTTTAGAACACCCCAAAAAGATGTCGTTTTTATTATAGGGGACTGGAATGCAAAAGTAGGAAGTCAAGAAACACCTGGGAAGTCGCTCAGTCGTGTCCGATTCTTTGCGACCCCATGGACTGTAGCCTACCAGGCTCCTCTGTCCATGGGATTTTCCAGGCAATGGTACTGGAGTGGATTGCCATTTAAGTAACAGGCAAATTTAGCCTTGGAATATGGAATGAAGCAGGGCAAAGGCTAATAGAGTTTTGCCAAGAAAATGCACTGGTCATAACAAACACCCTCTTCCAACAACACAAGAGAAGACTCTATACATGGACATCACCAGGTGGTCAACACCAAAAGCAGATTGATTATATTTTTTGCAGCCAAAGATGGAGAAGCTCTATACAGTCAGCAAAAACAAGACCAGGAGCTGACTGTGGCTCAGATCATGAACTCCTTATTACCAAATTCAGACTGAAATTGAAGGAAGTAGGGAAAACCACTAGACCATTCAGGTATGACCTAAATCAAATCCCTTATGATTATACAGTGGAAGTGAGAAATAGATTTAAGGAACTAGATCTTATACATAGAGTGCCTGATGAACTATGGACGGAGGTTCGTGACATTGTACAGGAGACAGGGATCAAGATCATCTCCAGGGAAAAGAAATGCAAAAAAGCAAAACGGCTGTCTGAGGGGGGCTTACAAATAGCTATGAAAAGAAGAGAAACAAAAAGCAAAGGAAAACAGGAAAGATATAAGCATCTGAATGCAGAGTTCAAAAGAATAGCAAGAAGAGATAAGAAAGCCTTCTTCAGTGATCAGTGCAAAGAAATAGAGGAAAACAACAGAATGGGAAAGACTAGGTATCTCTTCAAGAAAATCAGAGATACCAAGGAGACATTTCATGCAAAGATGGGCTCAATAAAGGACAGAAATGGTATGGATCTAACAGAAGCAGAAGATATTCAAAGGGGGTGGCAAGAATACCAAGAAGAACTGTACAAAAAAGATCTTCACGACCCAGATAATCATGATGATGTGATCACTGACCTAGAGCCAGACATCCTGGAATGTGAAGTCAAGGGGGCCTTAGAAAGCATCACTACGAACAAAGCTAGTGGAGGTGATGGAATTCCAGTGGAGCTCTTTCAAATCCTGAAAGATGATGCTGTGAAAGTGCTGCACTCAATATGCCAGCAAAGTTGGAAAACTCAGCAGTGGCCACAGGACTGGAAAAGGTCAATTTTCATTCCAATCCCAAAGAATGGCAATGCCAAAGAATGCTCAAACTACCGCACAATTGTACTCATCTCACACGCTAGTAAAGTAATGCTCAAAATTCTCCAAGCCAGGCTTCAGCAATATGTGAACCGTGAACTTCCTGATGTTCAAGTTGGTTTTAGAAGAGGCAGAGGAACCAGAGATCAAATTGCCAACATCCACTGGATCATGGAAAAAGCAAGAGAGTTCCAGAAAAACATCTATTTCTGCTTTATTGACTATGCCAAAGCCTTTGACTGTGTGGATCCCAATAAACTGTGGAAAATTCTGAAAGAGATGGGCATACCAGACCACCTGATCTGCCTCTTGAGAAATTTGTATGCAGGTCAGGAAGCAACAGTTAGAATTGGACATGGAACAACAGACTGGTTCCAGATAGGAAAAGGAGTACATCAAGGCTGTATATCGTCACCCTGTTTATTTAACTTATATGCAGAGTACATCATGAGAAACGCTGGACTGGAAGAAACACAAGCTGGAATCAAGATTACTGAGAGAAATATCAATAACCTCAGATATGCAGATGACACCAGCCTTATGGCAGAAAGTGAGGAGGAACTAAAAAGTCTCTTGATGAAGGTGAAAGTGGAGAGTGAAAAAGTTGGCTTAAAACTCAACATTCAGGAAACAAAGATCATGGCATCCGGTCCCATCACTTCATGGGAAATAGATGGGGAAACTGTGGAAAGTGTCAGACTTTATTGTTTTGGGCTCCAAAATCACTACAGATGGTGACTGCAGCCATGAAATTAAAAGACGCTTACTCCTTGGAAGGAAAGTTATTACCAACCTAGATAGCATATTCAAAAGCAGAGACATTACTTTGCCAACAAAGGTCTGTCTAATCAAGACTATGGTTTTTCCTGTGGTCATGTATGATTGTGAGAGTTGGACTGTGAAGAAGGCTGAGTGCTAAAGAATTGATGCTTTTGAACTGTGGTATTGGAGAAGACTCTTGAGAGTCCCTTGGACTGCAAGGAAATCCAACCAGTCCATTCTGAAGGATTTCAGCCCTGGGATTTCTTTGGAGGGAATGATGCTGAAGCTGAAACCCCAGTACTTTGGCCCTCATGCAAAGAGTTGACTCATTGGAAAAGACTGATGCCAAGAGGGATTGGGGGCAGGAGGAGAAGGGGACGACAGAGGATGAGATGACTTGATGGCATCACTGACTCGATGGATGTGAGTCTGAGTGAACTCTGGGAGTTGGTGATGGACAGGGAGGCCTGGCGTGCTGCGATTCATGGGGTCGCAAAGAGTCGGACACGACTGAAAGACTGAAGTGAAGTGAACTGAATTACTAGCGTATGAGTGCAATTGTTTGGTAGTTTGAGCATTCTTTGGCATTGCCTTTCTTTGGGATTGGAATGAAAACTGTGTCCAAAAGCAGTGGACACAGTGGCTGACTTTATTTTTCTGGGCTCCAAAATCACTGCAGATGGTGATTGCAGCCATGAAATTAAAAGACGCTTACTCCTGGAAGGAAAGTTATGACCAACCTAGATAGCATATTCAAAAGCAGAGATATCACTTTGCCAATAAAGGTCCGTCTAATCAAGGCTATGGTTTTTCCAGTAGTCATGTATGGATGTGAGAGTTGGACTGTGAAGAAAGCTGAGTGCCAAAGAATTGATGCTTTTGAACTCTGGTCCTGGAGAAGACTCTTGCGAGTTGCTTGGACTGCAAGGAGATCCAACCAGTCCATCCTAAAGGAGACCAGTCCTGGGTGTTCATTGGAAGGAATGATGCTAAAGCTGAAACGCCAATACTTTGGCCACCTCATGCAAAGAGTTGACTCATTGGAAAAGACTGATGCTGGGAGGGATTGGGGGCAGGAGGAGAAGGGGACGACAGAGGATGAGATGGCATCACTGACTTGATGGACATGAGTTTGAGTGAACTCTGGGAGTTGGTGATGGACAGGGAGGCCTGGCGTGCTGCGGTCCATGGGGTCACAAAGAGTCAGGCACGAGTGAGCGCCTGAACTGTGCCCCCTCACTGCTGTACGATTCTGCACTTGTTGTTCAGTCGGCTCACCTATGTTCGACTCTGTGACTCTGTGGACTGTAGCACACCAGGCTCCCCTGTCCTTCATTATCTTCTGCAGTTTGCTCAAACTCATGTCCCTTGAGTTGGTGATGCCATCCAACCATCTCATCCTCTGCTGCCCCTTTCTTCCTGGTCTCCATCTTGCCCAGCATCAGGGTCTTTTCCAATGAGTCAGTTCTTTGCATCAGGTAGCCAAAGTATCAGAGCTTCAGCTTTAGCATCATTCTTCCCAATAAACATTTAGGGTTGATTTCCTTTAGGATTGACTGCTTTGAACTCCTTGCTGTTTAAGGAACTCTCAAGAGTCTTCTCCAGCACCACAGTTCCAAAGCATGAATTCTTCAGCACTCAGCCTTCTTTATGGTCCAACTCTCACATCTGTATATGACTACCTGAAAAACCACAGCTTTGAGACTACAAATCTTTGTCAGCAGAGTGATGTCTCTGCTTTTTCATACACTGTCTAGGTTTGTCATAGCTTTTCTTTCAAGAAAAGCTTTTAATTCTATGGCTGTTGTCACCATCTGCAGTGATTTTGGAGCCCCCTAAAATAAAATCTCTCACTGTTTCCACTTTTTTCCCATCTATTTGCCATGAAGTGATGGGACTAGATGCCATGATCTTAGCTTCTGAATGTTGAGTTTTAAGGCAGCTTTTTCAGGTTCCTCTTTTGCCCTCATCAAGAGGCTCTTTAGTTCATCTTCACTTTCTGCATATTTGAGGTTGTTGATATTTCTCCCAGCAATCTTGATTCACCTTGTGATTCATCCAGCATTCCACATGATGTACTCTGCCTATAAGTTAAATAAGCAGGGTAACGACGTACAGCCTCGACGAACTCCTTTCCAGTTTTTGAACCAGTCCGTTGTTCCATGTCCGGTTCTAACTATTGCTTCTTGGCCTGGATGCAGGTTTCTAAGGTGACAGGTAAGGTGGTCTGGTACAGTTTATTGTGATCCACACAGTCAAAGGCCATAGGTAGTCAAAGAACAAGAAGAAGAAGATGTTTTTTTGGAATTCCTTTGTTTTTTCTATGATCCAATGGATGTTGGCAATTGGATCTCTGGTTCCTCTGCCTTTATTAAATCCACCTTGTACTTCTGAAATTTCTCAGTTCACATACTGTTGAAGCCTAGTTTGAAGGATTTTGAGCATTACCTTGCTAGCATATGAAATGAGCATAATTGTACAGTGGTTTCAACATTCTTTGGCATTGCTCTTCTTTGTGATTGGAATAAAAAAATGACCTCTTCCAGTGCTGTGGCCACTGCTGAGTTTTCCATATTTGCTGACATATTGAGTGCAGTACTTTAATAGCATCACCTTCAGGATTTGAAATAACTCAGCTGGAATTTCATCATCTCCACTAGCTTTTTTCATAGTAATTCAAGGATGGGCACAATACAGGCCAGAAATGGCAACGATCTAACAGAAGCAGAAGAGATTAAGAAGAGGTGGCAAGACTATACAGATGAACAATACAAAGAAGGTCTTAATGCCCAGGATAACCACAATGGTGCTGTTATTCACCTAGAGCCAGACACCCTGGAGTATAAAGTCAAGTGGGCCTTAGGAAGAATTACTATGAACAAGATTCTGCACTATACATTACTGCAGAGCAGGGATAACAACCATGAGTGCTCCCTGCTCTGCTGCAGACGTGAGCAACACATGTCTCCTCTTGGGGGTTTCCCTGGTGGCTCAGTGATAAAGAACACACCTGCGATGCAGGAGACGTGGGTTTGACCCCTGGGTCGGGAAGATTCCCTGGAGAAGGAAATGGCAACCCACTCCAGTATTCTTGCCAGGGAAATCCCATCGACAGAGGAGCCTGGCGGGCTATAATCCATGGGGTTACAAGACAGTTGGACATGAATGAGCAACCGAGCACACACACCTGTATCTCCTCTTGACCATCCTAACAGCTTCCCAAATGGCCATCCTGATCCTGGTCTTGGCCCCTTCAGCCCACCCTACACGCAAAAGCCAAATAAGCCTTCTAGTCCAACCACTTTTTCCTCCTATTTGATACTCTTTAGTGGTTTGATATTGCTGTCAGGATGTAACAGGATACATAGAATAAGCCCCTGACATATCACACAAGTGTAACCCAATAAAACCAGGGTTCCTTGTGTCCAGTCCAACCACTATGTCACATTCAGAAGAAACTCAAGTCCAACATCCAGGGGAAAAAAAAGATGGAATATAAACTTTTACTGAAGAGTCTCAAAGAGGCAAAGAAACCAAAAAATCCTAAAAAAACCCTCTTTTCCCATTTACCATGCCATAAGTGCCAATTCCTCATCCTCAAATCTTCCTCCCCCGACAAAAACTTGAGCTTGCTCTAAGAAAGAAAGAAAGTGAAGTCATTCAGTCATGTCCTACTCTTTGTGACCCCAAGGACTGTAGCTTATCAGTCTCCTTTGTCCATGGGATTCTCCAGGCAAGAATACTGGAGTGGGTTGTCATTTCCTTCTCTAGGAGATCTTCCCAACCCAGGGATTAAACCTGGGTCTCCCACATTGTAGGCAGAGGCTTTACCATCTAAGCCACCAGTGAAGTCCTAGTTCTGCTCTATTCTTACCCACTCTGCAATCTCTCTGACCTACTGGAGGGCACCAGAAATCCACTTAGCTTTCCCAGTGCCTTCTCTTCATTTATTCCTGTAATCAGCACAATAGAAGCCCAAGAGAGGAACATCCAAATGCAGATCCTACTCTGGAAACTCTGCAGAGTACATCATGCGAAATGCCAGCTGGATGAATCACAAGCTGGAATCAAGATTGCCCGGAAAAATGTCAATAACCTCAGATATGCAGATGATACCACTCTATTGGCAGAAAGCAAAGAGGATCTAAAGAGACTCTTAATGAAGGTAAAAGAGGAGAGTGAAAAAGCTGGCTTAAAATTCAATATTCAAAAAACTAAGATCATGGCATCTGCTCCCATCATTTCACAGCAAAGAGATGAAGAAAAAATGGAAACAGTGACATTTTATTTTCTTGAGCACCAAAATCACGACAGATGGTGAGTGCATCCATGAAATTAAAAGATGCTTGCTCCTTGGAAGAAAAGCTATGACAAATCTAGATAGCATATTAAAAAGTAGAGATATCACTTTGCCAACAAAGGTCTGTATAGTCAAAGCTATGGTTTTTCCAGTAGTCATGTACAGATGTGAGAGTTGGACCATAAAGAAGGCTGAGTGTTGAAGAATTGATGCTTTTGAACTGTGGTGTTAGAGAAGACTCTTAAAAGTCCCTTAAACAGCAAGGATATCAACCCAGTCAGTCCTAAAGGAAATCAACCCTAAATGTTCATTGGAAGGACTGATGCTAAAGCTGAAGCTCCAATAGTTTGGCCACCTGATAGGAAGAGCTGACTCTTTGGAAAAGACCCTGATGTTGGGAAGATTGAAGGCAGGAGGAGAAAGGGGCAACAGAGATCACTGACTCAATGGACATGAGTTCAAGCAAACTCTGGGAGATAGTAACGGATAGGGAAGTCTGGCGTGTTACAGTCCATGGGGTGTCAAAGAGTTGAACACGACTTAGTGACTGAACAGCAACAAAGTTATCTGAAGAATGGAATATTATTCAGCCTCAAAAAAGAATGGGATTCTGACACCTGCTACAATGTGGAGGAACCTTGAGGACATTAGGCTAAATGATATAAACCAGATACAAAAAGACAAACATGATGATTCCATTCATACCTAGACCAGCCAAATTCATAGAGAAAGAAAACAGAATGGTGGTTGCCAGGGCCTGGAGGTAGGGGGAATGGGGAGTCAGAGTTTAATGGGGATAGAGTTTCACTTCTGCAAGAGGAAAACATTTCCGGAGACGGATGGTGGTGACCATTGTACAACAGTGTGAATGTACCTAATGCCACTGAACTGCCACTTGAAAAATGGCGAAAACAGTACACTTTGTTATGCATATTTTATCACAATAATAAATAAATAGATAAGTAAATAAGAAACCCGGCAGCTCCTTACATCATTCAGGATGGAGCAGGGGTGGGGTGTGGTTCCCTAACATGAAAGGATTTGCCAATTGAAGGGAATGTTTAGACGGAATCTTTCTGGGAACCCAGGGCAGGGTGAGTTCAAGTGGCTAGTAGATGCCAGCGCACTGACTGAACTGCTAGACAAAAACAAAGTTTCTTGTAAACTCACATTCCTGCATCCAGATACGACAGGGGAGTGGTGATTCCAGACATTGTCATGTGTCTGGATTTCCCCCTTCAGCGCAATTAAGGGATTAAGGATTGGAGTCCTTTCCACACTTCCTGGGGAGGGGAGATTCTGTCAAAAGTGGCTATAAGGACTTCCCTGGTGGTCAAGAGGCTAAGACTCCATGCTCCCAATGCAGGGGGCCCAGGTTCAACCCCTTGTCAGGGAACTAGATCCCAAATACCACAACTAAAGATCCCGCAGGCTGCAAGTAAAACACGCTGCAACTAAGGCCTGGCACAGCCAAATAAATAAAATTTTTTTTTTCAAGTGGCTTCGATGAGCCTGTAACCCTTGCTGTCATCACCCGACGTTCGCCTATTCTTCAGGTTCACCCAGCCTGATAAAGGCAGCAGAGGGTAAACAAGGCTTACAGGAGACAGCCCAAGCCTCCGGAGTAAAAAGCAGCATGCTTTTTCTTGCAGAGGACCACAGAAAGCAATTTACTGTCTCAGTCCTCTGTCTGGGGCTCATTTTCACCTGCCGGTGACTGGGAAGTATTCACAATTCCACACATCCACTTGCCTGCACTTCCTGCAGAGACCAAGGCTTTGTTGGAGGAAGCGCAAGCTTCGGCAGGCTCAGCCCTGAGTACCATGGGTCCTGGCAGGCCGCCCACAGCCTGTGTTGGCACTCTTGCCCAGGGCTGGGGATTATCAGGGAAAGTAAGAGACATTCAGATTCACCAGGGTGACAGAGCAAGTGGGAGTGGAGGGGAGGATGGCCCTCGGGGCTTCTTATTTCCAGAAGCAGCAACAACTCACTTTCATAACACTTACTGGGGCCAGGCACGGTCCTGCGGGACTGTGTGTTGTCTTACTAAAAAGCCACAATGCTAGGAGCTTAGTAATATGATCATTTCTCTTCCAGATGAGGGAACTGTGAGGTTAAGTCACTCCCCAACAGTCATGGAGCTGATGGGAGGCAGAACCTGGATTTTATCCAGATCG
This sequence comes from Tragelaphus eurycerus, assembly GCA_935064755.1. Classification (NCBI taxonomy): domain Eukaryota; kingdom Metazoa; phylum Chordata; class Mammalia; order Artiodactyla; family Bovidae; genus Tragelaphus; species Tragelaphus eurycerus. Next base: position 73,466,864 of record CAKXYN010000001.1, on the reverse strand, counting down.
GTGTGACTCCTCTCTTTCTCTTTCTAACATCTTCTCCAACACCTTATCCAACACCTTCTCTCTTTCTTCTAACAAGTGGTTTTCCTTTTTTTTTTCTTGAAAAATAAAACAAAAACACAGAAACACACAAATCTAGCATATGAATTAATAGATTATCATAAGGCAAACAACATTCAGAAAAGAAAGAGCACCTGGCCCCCAGGCCTGGAAACCCCATGCACACATCCCGCCCCACTCGCGGCCCCCATAGTAACGACTTTCCTGACTTAAGGAATCACTTCCTATATCTATTTTTTTTAATTATTGTTTTATTACCCAAATGTGCATCCCTGGACAGAATATTCTGGCCCATATGAAAAGCTGACCCGTCTCTTAGATCTGTTTTAATCTATGGGTTCCTCATCCATCCTTTGTATTGCCTTGCACGTGTTTATCAGAAGCGCCTGGGAGTTTGCGACATCTCCCAGTCGACGTTGCCAAGTGCACGCCCAGGGTCCAGGTTAATGTTTCCTCTCTTCTGTCCCTCTGCAAACTGGAAGCTGGTTCTGGAGACTCGACCAGACTCAGATGGTGCTTGGTGTATGTGCTTAGTTACTCGGTCATGCCTGACTCTTGAGACCCCCAAAGACTGTAGCCTGCCAGGATCCTCTGTCCATGGGGTTTCCCAGGTAAGAATACTGGAGTGGGTTGCCATTTCCTTCTCCAGTGGATCTTCTCGATCCAGGAATCGAACCCGGGTCTCCTGCATTGAGGCAGACTCTTAACCACTGAGCTATGAGGGGAGCCAGGTGGTTCTTTAGGGCATACATAATATCTGCTTGCCGTAATTCTGGATAACCTTAGCAGCTGTGGATATTTCCTGCTTACATCTGCTCACATGTCTCCTTAAAATTATTTTTAATTGTGATAAAATACACATAACATAGAAGTTATCATCTTAACCATTTTTAAGTGTGAAGTTCAGTAGTGTTAAATATATTCATACTGCTCCACAACCAATTCCCAGAACTCTTTTCATCTTGCAAAACTGAAATTCTGTCCTCATTAAACAACAACTTGCTACCTCCTTTCCCCCAGCCCCTGGCACCCACTCTTTTACTTTCTGTCTCTAGGAATCTGTTCTAGGGACTTCAGATAAGTGCAATCATACACTATTTGTTCTTTTGTGACGGGCTTATTTCATATTGCCAGGAGAAAATCGACAACCTCAGATATGTAGATGATACCACTCTAATGGCAGAAACTGAAGAGGAACTAAACAACCTCTTGATGAGGATGCTAGAGGAGAAGGAAAAAGCTGGCTTGAAACTCAACATTAAAAAAGGTAAGATCATGGCATCCAGTCCCATCACTCATTGGAAGGACTGACGCTGAAGCTGAAGCTCCAATACTTGCCCACCTGATGCAAAGAGTCAACTCATGGGAAGAGACCCTGATGCTGGGAAAGACTGAAGCAGAAGTGGGTGGAGGAGGATGAGATGGTTGGATGGCATCACCGACTCAATGGATATGAGTTTGAGCAAACTCCAGGAGATAGTGAAGGCAGGGGAGCCTGGTGTGCTGCAGTCCATGAGATCGCAAAGAGCAAAGAGTTGGACACGACTTAGTAACTGAAAAAAAAAATGTCCTCAAGTTTCATCCATGTTGTAGCAGGTGCCAGCATTTCTTTTCTTTCTAGTAATATCCCACTGTATGTACAGACCACACTTTGCTTATCCACTCACGGGCCACTAAACACTGGGCTGTTTTCACCCTTTACTATCATGAATAACACTGCTATGAACACAGATGTACAAGCACTTCTTCAAGACACTGCTTTCAGTTCTTCCAGATAAATACCCAGAGTGAGTTTCTGGTCCTGTGTTGATTCTAGGTTTAATCTTTTGAACCTGTGCTGATTTTCACAGTGGCTGCACCATTTCATGTTCTCATCCTCTATTCCCCTTTACTGTCCAATTCCACTCCTCACCTTTCAGAGCTCCCCCTACCCAGCGAGGAAGAACAAGGCAATGTTCCCTATTATAGTCCCAAACTGGAGATGACATAAAGGTCCACCAAAAAGGGATCAATTTCGTGGTAGGTCCCTGCCACTGAATCCCAGGCATAAAGTTGTGGTGAGAGTATTTGATGACATAAAAAGCTGCCTCTACTCTTTGCTTGAGTTAGCAAAAAAGGCTACAGAACAGCACATGAAGACTGAATCCTTTTTTATTTTTTAAGATAACTATTTGTTTACAGGAGATGCTCTCTTAATTAGCATAACCAATTCACTGGATTAACCAAAATCCTTCCCTCCTTCTTGTAAGACAGTGATCCAGCATCTCTAGTTCCCAGCCATTCTGTTGTACGAACCAAGAGTTAGCTCTGTTTCCAAATTGTGTGTTCTGATTGTATTCACTGTATATTAACTAGCAAATTACATTCAACACAAGAAGGTGAAATATGAGTGCAAAAAGATTGTCTCTATGAGAACCAAGTTGAATGCTTGGTGAAGATTCATTAAGCCTTTTGAGGGGTGGATGAGACAACTGAAAAACGCTGGAGATGTGAGCTCTTTAAGGGAACCTACCTGTCTGAGCGGATTTCCCTGGTGCTGCTGGTGGTGAAGAACCTGGCTGCCAATGTGGGAGACGTAAGTCGCAGGTTTGACCCCTGGGTGGGGAAGATCCCCCTGGAGGAGGGCATGGCAACCCACTTCAGTACTATGGCTTGGAGAATCCCATGGACAGAGGAGCCTGGTGGGCTATAGTCCATAGGGCGGCAAAGAGTCGGGCACGACTGTAGTAACTTAGCATGCATGCACTTCTCTGAGTTACCATCCTGGGGCACCAATTCCTGTCTCCTTTGCAGCCCTGAATACCTACAGCTCTCCACGTGAGTTACCAGCCACATCGCACTCACCAACTGTGCAGGCTCAAGAAATTATTTTCTTCTGCTTTAAACCCTCAGGTCAGTGAATAATAGGTACACACACAGCTCATTCCTGCAGTGGCAAAGCTGTGGCATTTGATCTACGGTTCTCCTCCTTAACCCCATGCAGACATTACTAATCAATCACCAGATTCCTTTCTGCCAAGTTCACTCTATGGTCTCAGTAATCGTCTCTGGGCAGCTGTAAAAAAATCAATTGGAATTGACATTTGAGATGCAATCTCCGACTTCCCTTAAGTTACGGAAACTTTCTTCCTTTCAGTCGAGTAGAGTTGGCTCAGTGGTCAAGAACTCATGTTGCCTGCGGTGCAGGACATGCAAGAGATACAGGTTCAATCCCTGAGTTGGGAAGATCCTCTGGAGGAGAAAATGGCAATCCACTCCAGTGGTCTTGCCTGGGAAATCCCATGGACAGAGGAGCCTGGTGGGCTACAGTCCATGGGGTCACGATTTAGCGACTAAACGACAACAACAAAGAAAATGGAACTATACAAAGTGGCCGAAGTCCTGGCCCCTGGGCCCGGGGCCTGAAGATGCCGCATTGTACATCGGAAGTGCTCGGTGTTCAGTGAATGAACGGCAGATGCGAGTCCTCCTGCTCTCTGAAGTTAACAATGTAGTCTTTCCCCCTCACATCTTCCTTCTTGGCTTCCCCTTACAACTGTTTTTAATTCCTTCCCAATGTACAACACAGCATGGTAGCCCTGGACCCAGAAATCTCGCCATAACTAATAGGTGTCTTAGGGGTGTGAGAACCCGCTCAAGGTTATTTACAGGTAACACCTGGTAGAAATACAAACACCTAATACATCCAGCATCCCTGTAGAAGGGTTGTGAGGAGCCAAAAGGCAATGCCAAGGGATTGCTTTACTGACCGTAAAGCTCTCTGCCCCCAAAAGGGGACCAGAAATCAGATTTTATCTTAGTTCTATTGTTGCAGTAACTGGTTTCTCTTCTTGCAGGGAGAAAAACATGTTTCCACATCCTCAATCTGCTCCTCCCCACCCTCCCCATGTTTCGCAGTCCCCAGAGTTTAGGAAGCATGCCTAGCTAGTCCCTGAACTTCCTCCCTCTGCTTCTTCACTCTCATCACTCCGTCTTTTGCATCATCATTCCACAAACTCAGTACCGACCTGCTCAGAACCTGTCTAGCCCAGAGTCCTGGCTCAAATGTCAACCCTGTGAGAAGCCTTTCCTGATTCCAGCCACCTGGGTGGAGCCACTGCCACCTCTCAACACGATGGCCCTTTGCAGACCTCTTTCATTTTTGTTAGCACCTTCCGTCTTACTTTGATGGTCTAAGTAAGAAGAGTCTAAGGTAGGTTGAAATTTGCTGAGGACTTTGAGTGTGCTAGTAACCATGCAAGGCACTAACATGCACTGTCTCCTTAACACGTAAACCCCCATGACAATGTTCATTTCACAGGCCTGGTCACTGAGGCTCAGAATGCTAAGGAGCTTCAGTCACACAGCTAGTAAGGAACAGAGGCAGGCATTCATTCATTCAGTCAACCAATCATTACTTATTAAGGGTCTACAATGCACTTAACATGGATTAGATGTTGGGAAAATAGCAGTAACCAAGTCACAGCTCCTATCTACAGGGAGCTATCATTCTCGTGGTGAGAGACAGATTCAAAACAAACAAAGGAAGTAAATAAATACTATATAAAGACTTCCCAGGTGGAACAGTTGTAGAGTCCACCTGCCAATGCAGGAGATGCAGCTTCGATCTCTGGGTCAGGAAGATCCCCTGGAGAAGGAAATGGCAACCCACTCCAGTATTCTAGCCTGGGAAATCCCATGGACAGAGGAGCCTACAGTCCAAGGGGTTGCAGAGGGTCAGACATGACTGAGCAAGTTATCTCTACATCAACATCTAAGCACACACTCACAACATGGCAAACACTATACATGCTCGGAGGAAAACAGGGGGTTAGTGATGGCTGGGGTGAACGCTCTTTTATTCAGGATGGTCAGGGTAATGTGGTGACTTCTGAGCAGAGACCGAAAGGAAGTGAGGGAAAGAGTCTCACAGAGATCTGGGGGAAAGAGTGTTACAGGAGGAAGAAGCAGCCTGTGCAAAGGTCCTGGGGTGGACACACCCTTGACTTGTTCAATAAACATGAGAGGGTACCAGGGAGGTTAGTAGAGCAGGGAGGTTAGTACAGCTGGCGCTGAATGAGAGGCAGGGGAAGTTAAAGAGCTGACCGGGATTAGATCGCCAATGGCCTTGCTGATGCGGGAGGGACTCTGGCTCTGACTGCAAGCCAGATGGGAAGCCACTGGAGAATGGTTCCAGGAACACATGCTCTGATGAGTATGATACACAACAGATGGATGAATGTCATTCAGTCAGTAAGCCGTGTCCGACTTTGCAACCCCATGCGTTGCAGCACGCCAGGCTTCCCTGTCCTTCACTATCTCCCAGAGTTTCTTCAAACTCAAGCCCATTGAGTTGATGATGCCATCCAACCATCTCAACCTCTGTCATCCCCTTCTCTTCCTGCCCTCAATCTTCCCCAGCATCACGGTCTTTTCCAATGAGTTGGCTCTTCCATTCAGGTGCCCAAAGTACTGGAGCTTCAGCTTCAGCATCAGCCCTTCTGATGAATATTCAGGGTGGATTTCCTTGAGGATGGACTGGCTTGATCTCCTTGCTGTTCAAGGGACTCTCAAGAGTCTTCTCCAGCATCACAGTTCAAAAGCATCAATTCTTTGGCGCAGGGATGCATGAATGAATGTCAAAAGGTACTCGGAAATGTTTTCTCATTAAAACTAGCAGGATGGCAGCCAGACAGTCTGAAAGCAGTCCCAGAAAGGGCAGATCTGAGCTAACAAGGATGGGTGCTGATTAAGAGGAGCATGATGGTCCCTCTGTTGCCAGGAGTCTACCTGGCTCCCCCATAGCCCAGGACTGGGCTCTGTCATGGCCCCAGTAAATCCACTGGCTGACCTCGGTAAAAAGTAAATTTCCAAGTCCTGTCCCGGGGGAGGTTTCAGCCTGTCCCTGAAAATGTGTCCTTTTCTCATAAAAGAAAGTGAGAAAAAAGCCAACTTCTGCGATGACTCACCAGAGAGAAAAGACAATTGTGTCCAGGCTGGAAAGAATCCATTGGAAAGTGACACATTTGCCTCCAGAATACATATATCAGGGTTTTTCTTTTTTTTTCTTCTTGTTTGAAGGATGACAGAGCCTTTTCACACACACTTCCTCACAGCATGAGGATATTGGAGCTTCAGTTTCAACATCAGTGCTTCAAATGGGTATTTGGGGTTGACTTTCTTTAGGATGGGCTGGTTGGATCTCCCTGCTGTCCAAGGGACTCTCAAGGACAATCCAGACTGCAAATGTTCTTCTGATCAGTGCCCCCACTCAACTGTGTGTGGGTGCGTGCAAAGTCCCTTCAGTCATGCCTGACTCTTTGCAACCCTGTAGACTGTAGCCCACCAGGCTCCTCTGTCCATGGGATTCTCCAGGCAAGAATACTGGAGTGGGTGACCTTGCCCTCCTCCAGGCGATCTTCCTGACTTAGGGATCAAACCCACATCTCTTTGGCAGGTGGGTTCCTTACCACTAGCCCCACCTGGGAAGTCCCCCTACTCACCCACTGTCCCCTAACTTTGCAGTGCATGAGAATCACTGGAGAGCTTGTTGAAGGCAGATTCCAGGGGCCTGTATGTAGCAGGTCAGGGACAGGGCTGGAAGCTGCATTTTAAATAAGGAATCCCAGATAATTCTGCCGTTGGTGGTCTAAGTATCACCACCCTGAACAACAGATGTAGTGCCGAAAACCCAATCTTTCTGCATCTAAGCCTATAGGACACAGTGGCCCCCAATCCTTCCCAGACCATGAACAGCTCACTTGGGCTCCGGGCAGGGCCGTGAACCCTCCTGGACAAATCCAGACAGAAGAGAATCCTGAAATCACAGTCCGTGCAGATGTCCACCTAAATCCTCTGCATGCACCACCCTGGCATGGGCTGCCCTGGGCTTGCTCTCTGGTCCTGCCCAAGAAAGCCTGAGTCCTGGGCTTTGCAGCTGCCTCAGGTGCAGCCAGGACTGGAGAGGCTGCCAGACCTTGCTGTGATCACAAAGGATAACAAAAGGCCTAGCTGTGATGATGAAATCCTGTTTCATTTCTCAATTTGTCACATTTACATGTTGACAATAGGTACTCCTCTAAACAGTTGGAAACATTAAAAGAGCTCAGCGTGCACTGTTAACATTCACTGGAGTAGGAGCCCAGACACAGTGCCTGGCTGCACCCCTTCCACATGGCTCAAAATGCTGGTTTGAGGGCCCTGTGACCTGCCTCCATTGGGCCCAACATTGCTAATTAAAATCATCTCATGGCACACGCCACCTCCTTCCAATCTCTGCTCAGATGCCACCTTCCTTGTCGTGCGTGCTAAGTGGCTTCAGTCGTGTCCGACTCTTTGCGACCTCATAGACTGTAGCCCACCAGGCGCCTCTGTCCATGGGATTCTAGAGGCAAGAAGACTGGAGCGGATTGCCATGCCCTCCTCCAGGGGATCTTCCCCACCAAGGGATCAAGCCTGAATGTATTGCATTGGCAGGTGAGTTCTTTACCGCTAGCACCACCTGGGAAGCCCTTTCTGTCTGTTTTAAATGATCGGTCTCCAGCCTTTTGGACACCAGGGTTAGGTTTTGTGGAAGACAATTTTTCCACGGACTTGGGTGGTGGTGGTGGGGAGGATGGTTTCGGGCTGATTCAAGCTCACTCCATTTATTGCACGCTTTATGTCTATTTTGTGGCAATCTCAGGCTCTTCAGCCTTGACTTTAAGGGTAGGGTTCACGCCCCTATGAGAGTCTAATGCCACCACCGATCTAACAGGAGGCAGAGCTGATAGTAATGCAGGCAACGGGAAGCGGCTATAAATATGGATGAATGCCAATCCGTGGCTCCAGCGGTTGGTGACTTCTGGTGTAAATAATTCCCCTCCCCGACCCCTCTCTTGTTATTTCTAACTCTAAGCCTGCTTGGCTTTCCTTCATAGCATCCAGCTCTCCTGCAGTGGCTCCTGACTCACCCCTCTTCCCACTCCTGCCCAGCAAGGGCAAGCAGTCAAGGGTTCACTCGTAGTGACTCTCCTCCATTTTTGTGCCTCTTCTGACAACTACTCTAGGAGAGAGGCCTTTGGATTATTCCTCCTTTATTTTACAGATGAAGAAACCAAGGCTCAGAGAGGTCAAGAGTCTTGTCCAAGGTCACACAAGCAGGTAAGTGAAGCTCAGACTCCAGGCCAGGTCTGTCTGATTCTTGAACCCACGATCCCAAACCTCTAGTTAGTTCTGCCTTGGCCTGGCCTTTGATGCTCAGCATGATCTGGCCTCCTTGGAAGAAAAGCTATGACAAATCTAGATGTCGTATTAAAAAGCAGAGACATCACTTCACCAACAAAGGTCCATCTAGTCAAAGCTATGGTTTTTTTGGTAGTCATGTATGGATATGAGGGTGGGATCATAAAGAAGGCCAAAGGCCAAAGAATTGATGCTTTTGAATTGTGGTGCTGGAGAAGACTCTTGAGGGTCCCTTGGATGGCAAAGAGATCAATCCAGCCAATTGTAAAGGAAATTCAACCCTCAGTATTCATTGCAAGGACCGACGCTGAAGCTGAAGCTCCAATACTTTGGCCACCTGATGCGAAGACCTGACTCATTGGAAAAGACCCTAATGCTGGGAAAGATTGAAGGTGGGAGGAGAAGGGGACGACAGAGGATGAGATGGCTGGATGGCATCACTGACTCAATGGACATGAATCTGAGCACACGCCAGGAAATAGTGAAGGACAGGGAAGTCTGGCATGCTGTGGTCCATGGGGTTGCAAAGAGCCAGACACGACTGAGCGAGTGAACGAGAATTAGCTGGCCTCTACCTATGTTTCCTGCCTCCCCTCCCACGGTGCTCCCCGCCCATCATCCATCCCTGGTCCCTACACTTCACATCTGCAGGCCACTGCACCTGCCCCTCCTTCCTTGCTTTCCGCTGCAAGACTGCAGAGACTTCCACGATTCCTTCAACTCTCAAAGCAAGTGTTCGCTCCTCTGAGGTCCCTGCTTCCCTCGACTCTGCACTGAAAAGACAAAGGTCTTCTCCACAGTCTCTTTCATGCTACTCTCCTGAGTTCCCTCCACCACCACACTTGCTCCTGCTCTGTCATTGTCTGTCCCGTCTGTCCCTGTGGATGTGCTCCCTGAGGATAAAGATGGTTGTCTCTCCATCCCGGGTGCTGGGCGCAGGGCCTGGCACACAGCAGGCACTTGGGAACTGCAGAGCAGCTTGACTAGAGGGCTTACAAAGACGGTCAGGAGTCAGACAGACACGGTCGGAGCTCCAGTTCTCCCCTGTACCAGCTGTGTGTCCTTGGGCAAGTCATTCCACTTCTCTGAGCCTCAGTTTCTACATAAGTAAACTGTTGTGAGAATGCGATAACGTAAGTAAAGGTAAAGAGCTCGCCACAGTTATTAGCTCTAATAATGATGATGTCAGTTGAATCATTTATTTATAAATAATTGCATCTGGCCACAGGTGGCGGGGCCATAGACTAAGTGATGGTGGGAGGGGGGATCAGGTGACAGAAGGAAGTCCAGGCTGGAAGGCCAAGTTTGACATCCAAAATGGGAAAACAGCCAACCAACAGGTGGCTACCCATGCAAAGAAGCAGGTATTGGGTGTACCTGTGCCTCACAGACAGGTGGACCACAGGGCAGGGCATCCAGGACCTGGAGAAAGTCTAACTCCACGACAGCAACAATAAGAGGTCTCTGAACCTAGGGCCTGGGGTTAGAACTACCCACACGGAATTTGGGGAACTGGCAGAACCAAAGAAAGTGCCCAACATGAATGGGCTGGGCGCTTACCACGCGCTATCTCATTTCATCTTCACAGCGGCCTTATAAGCTGATGCTATCAGCCTTTCACTTCACAGAGGAGGACACTGAGGCCCAGAGAGGTTAAGAAACTTGCCCAAAGACACACAGCCAATGAGTAGAAGAGCGAGAATTGAACCCAGGTGGTCTGGTTCCAGAGAACTGCTTCAACCCTGCCTGGCCCACATCAGGAGGCCAGGGCAGAGCTAGCAGGTGGGGGTCATGGGGCTCAGAGGGGAGGAAGGTTGCAGGAGCCCAGAACTGGGTGATCCCTACATCAGGGGTCATGAGACCGGAGCAGTTTCTGCACACCGTGGGTTATCTCGCTGCACAGGAAGCACTTCCCCTCGGAGCCCAGCCAAATGCAGCTTGGTGGGTTCCAGCACGTACACTTCCCCTACCCTCAGACCTACCAACAGAGCAGAGAGAAACTGATAAGAGTCCTATGTCACCGGCAAAAATGCCTCCAAATTGCCTTCTTCGTGAACTGTACAAATTTGCATCTTAATGAGACTTAATGGAATACAATGACCAGATCCCAAATTTTCTCTCTCTGATTCAAGCAAGGATGCTACTGAGACAGACCAGAAGCTAAAACCTGCAGCTGAGCAGAGCCTGGCTGGGTTCTCCCTGCAGGAAATCTCGCACCTGGAAAAGGCGGGGGGTCAAGGTGCTGGGTGGAGGCGCTGGCAGCTTCATGGGTCCAGGCCCTAGCTAGGGATTGGGGCAGCCTGGGCTATGGATTGGGGCTGCCCCGCTCCACCTCTGACCAGTAGTGTGACCTGCCCCCTGTGACCCTCAGTTTTCCCACGTGTAAACGGGATGGGTAGCTTGGGGGAGCAGACGAGATCACATGCATGACCGTCTGGCGCACGGCGTGTTCTCTTTCTCTGGGCGCTCTCCACATGCACCTCTGAAACCTTGGAAAACTCTAAGCTCCTTCTTGCTTCAAGGGCTTTGAAGTGCTGTTTCCTCCACTCAGATCACCTGGCCCCTCCCTCTGCCTGGGTAACACCTACTCATGCTTCCCACCCCAGTTCAAACACCGCCTCCTCCAGGAAGCCTTCCCCAGCCTAGACTAAACTCTTCTAACAACATTTACCTGCGGGTGATGTCATCAGGGCCCCCTCCCCTCCTAGACAGTGAGCTCCATGAGCGTGGGGAACACTTCACTGTGTTCTCTGTTGTATCTCCAGCTCCAGGCTCAGGGTTCATCCTGTGGTAGGTCCTTAATTCATACTCGTGTAAATGGATGAATGGGTACATCTCGCTGAACCTCAGTGAATACACCTGTCAAATGGGAGTTATGACCCCACCCTCCTCACGGTGTTATAAAATGATTAAATGATTTCTGGCATGCAGTAGGTCCTCGAGAGACCATCTCCCCACCCTCCCATCCCTTCTGATCAAGGAAGAGGCAGAACAGGAGTGGAACTGGCTACAAGAGTGGCCCCGCCCTGGATAGGGGGGCAGGGAGCCCCGAGTGGCCAATACCGCCAAGGGTCGGGCTGCTAAAAGCTTAGAAATGATCTGGTTAATTGGTTCCCAAGCAAAGGCTCTTTTAAAAATCTTTACTGCATGAAATAATTCCATCCACCACCAAAGTCCAGGAATTAAGAGAGACTCCACTTTCCCAGTTTTGAATGACTCAAAGGCACACTTGGTGTGTTCCATCACACTCTCACGGTGTGAGGGCGCAAAGCCAAGCCACTGTGTCGAGGCAAATCCAGCAGAAACAGAGGAGGCCTGGGCAGCAGGTAAATGATTTCCTTTGACTTCCCAAAATGTTAACAACAGCTCTGGAGGCTGAGCGCAGGGGCCCCCATTTACAACCACCCTGTGACTACCTGAAGGGGAAAAGTTTCTGCTTTGAGTTTTCTGGGACAAGCTCCTTGTGGGCAGCTCAGCGGACTCAGGACAAAGCCTAGGTAGGACAGCTTTCTTCCCCAGGTGGTTGGTTCCCTCTCTTGGGGACAGAGATAGGCTGGTGACATCTTCAATTTACAGATAACCCTTAACCAACAGAGCCTGAGGTTGCATTGATTTTTTTTTTTTTAAACCTGTTTTTTTGGAAGTCCAAATCAGACATTAGGTCCTTACAAGCCTCCGGAGACAACCCGCCCTTGTCCCCCACTCTTGGAAAACCCCACCCCAGCAAAGCACCCTGTACCCTGCCTCCTCTGGCAGGCTCTTCTCCCATGTGGAATTCCACCTTTCCCCTGCCCTCCACCACCTCCCCTGCCCACCTGCCTGGTCTGTGCTGTGCTCAGTTGCTCAGATGTGTCCGACTATTTGCAACCCTCTGGCCTGCAGCCCGCCAGGCTCCTCTGTCCATGGGGATTCTCCAGGCAAGAACACTGGAGTGGGTTGCCATGCCCTCCTCCAGGGAGCCTTCCTCACCCAGGGATCGAACCCACATCTCCTGGGTCTCTTGCGCTGGCAGGTGGATCTTTTACCACTAGCGCCACCTGGGGTGGGGAGAGGCCTTCAGTGTATAACCCTATCTATCAAGTAAGTACTTCCCCTCCTAGACCTTGGGAGTCCCGACGGATACAAATGTGTCTAAGTCCCTGGGTTGCACAGCCCAGCACATGGCAGGCCCTCAGTATACAATGCTATCAAGTTATGGAGCCTCTCTGAGCTGGAGATCTAGCCCAGCCTTCCCGTTTTACAGACAAAGAAGCTGAGCCTCAGAGCCACGAGATGATTCCTCAGCCCGACGGACAGCTTTAGGGGAGACCTCCTCTCCCTTATGAGCTGGGAAGTAGCAATATTAATCTACTCATCTTTCCAGGGAGAAGGCAATGGCAACCCACTCCAGTGTTCTTGCCTGGAGAATCCCAGAGACGGGAGAGCCTGGTAGGCTGCCGACTATCGCACAGGGTTGGACACGACTGAAGTGACTTAGCAGCAGCAGCAGCATCTTTCCACTTCAAGTCCAATGCTTTTTCAAGCACCTACTGTGTGCAAGGTATAACACGGGGCTACAGAAATGATGAGCATCCACAAGCCGCAGGGAGAGAAGACGCAAGCAGGGACCATGGAGACACACGCACAGAAGAATCCAGAGGAGGGAGAGAGAAGGCTTTGTGGAGAAGTGGCACCCGAGCTTTGCACAAAGAGCTCGCGGACCGTCAGTGCCAGAGCTGGAGCCCACATCCCTGCTCCGTTGTCCACCTGCTCTCAGACTGCACTGTCCCTCCAACACGCAGTCTAACTGTTAGGTTGACTTAGGCTAAAAGGAACAGAAAACCCCAACTCACTTGGCTGACGTGATAAGGAAGTGTCTTCTCGCTCTAACAAGAAGTCCTGAGTCAGGACAGCTCCAGGGTAGGTGAGCTCCGCTCTTTGAGGATGTCATCAAGGACTCCTTTGCCACCTTTTGGCTCTGCTGCGCCCAGTGTCTCTAAGGAGTGTGCTCAGATCACTTCCTGGTTATGAGACAATGGCCCAGGCCCGGAGGTCACACCCAGGCATGACAACATCCTGCTCTCTGACTTTCTTTCCTAAGATCAAGGAATCTTTCCTAGAAACACATGGACCCCAGCCCCACCAACTTTCCTAACATCTCAAGCCCTAATGTCTCACTACCGAGTGAATCACCAACAATGGGGGTAGATTTCCCAGGAGTGGCTAAATTAAGAACAGGGTCACCTTCCCTGAGGGTTAGTTACTAAAATAAAACGAGGGTTCTACTTGCCAGGAACCAGGGGGCTGACTGCCAATTGTGACTGTGACACTTATTGACCACAATGACTGTGTGTTGAGTTCTTTATCTGGGGAACATCAGAAACGGAACAAATAAAGGTGGCAGGTCTTCAGCCAGGCACTGTCTTGAATCCACAGCAGCACCTAACAATTATGCCTGGGTCCCTGCCATGGGCCTGGCTCCGTGCCAGGCAGGGGGGATTGTGATGGGCTAGATAGACAGTCCTGTGCCCAGGAGGGGGATAGATAGGTGAACAGGCAGTTACCACGCACCATGATGAGTGCTATGGTGGTGAACAGGAGAGCCACGGATGCTGGGGGAAGTGGCTCACTCTGCCCAAGACAGGAAGGGTGTAAGCAGAGAAGGCTTCCTGGCGGAGGCATAGTCCAAACCATGACCTGAAGGAAAAGTGAGAGTTACCTAGGCAGGGAAATATGGGCACTGAAGGCAGAGGGGAGAGCGTGTGCAAAGGCCCTGAGGTGAATGACTGAGTATCCCCTAGGGCTGGCGGTATATTTCACGAATAAGCACAAGATCTGGAGTCACCACTAAGCGGGAACAGGACTGCAGCCAAGCTGTTAAGGCTTTCGTTGTGAAGTCGCTCAGTCGTGTCTGACTCTTCGTGACTCCACAGACTGTAGCCCACCAGGCTCCTCCATCCGTGGAATTTTCTAGGCAAGAGTACTGGAGTGGGTTGCCGCTAGGACTTTAGTGCCTCAAACTATTTCAGGGGTAATAATATCAAAACGGATCTCACAGGGTGGTTTGTGAGGCTCAAATAAGGTCTTGCCTTTGTAACGATCACACCACAGTCCAGTACTGTGATGATCTTATTGTGAGGCTTGGACGCTACAGTGAAGAGCTGACAGCAGAGGCGGGTGGGGCTGAGGTCCTCCCTGTTCAGCAGAGCTGGGTAGGGGGCTGGCCTTCTCCTCGGGACTCTCCGGGCAGGTAGCCTGGGCTTCCGCCACCGCATATGTGGCCATCAGCCACATGTGCCTGGGGAGACCTTGACTGGGGTGGGTCTGAGTTGAGATCTGCTGTAAGTTGAAGAGGATACGCTGGAGTTTGAAAAATTAATCCTTGCTCCCTGGCCACCGTGTAAAACGGCTCATTCAAATTTCTTTATGTTGATTCCATGCTGAAATGATCAGATGGGGAGTATACTGAGTCAGATAAAATGTGTTATTGAAATGAATGGCATGCATTTCTTTTGCCTTTTAAAATGTGGCTACCAGAGAGGCTTCCCAGGTGGCGCTAGTGGTAAGCAGCCTGTCTGCCAATGCAGGAGACTTAAGAGACACAGATTCGATCCCTGGGTCGGGAAGATCCCCTGGAGGAGGGCATGGAGACCCACTCCAGTATTCTTGCCTGGAGAATCCCATAGACAGAGGAGCCTGGCGGGCTTCAGTTCAGAGGGTCACAAAGAGTCAGACACGACTGAAGCAACTTAGCGTGCAGCACTAGATGCTCACCATCACATCTGTGGTTCAAGTACATTTCTACAATATCAGATGGTGCTGGGCTAGGCATGACATCCCACTGCAGATGGAAAGAAACAGAAACACAGGCCCATTCAGTGACCCCACCCTGGTCTGTGGCTAAGAGGATGCAGCGGGGACAGGGATCCGGTGCCAGCTCCGCGACCTTGGCTCATCGGCTCACCCTGCTCTCTGCACAGACCCCTCCTCTGACTCCAAGGAGCTCACTTAGCATCGCTCATGCAGATACGCTCACCCCACTCAGCTCTCCTGCTTTGGAAGCTCCAGACTGTCTTCGGACGGACCTATCTCCTCCTACCCGCTTTCTCTTTGCTTAATGAGCCCCATTTCTTGGAACTGTTGACAAGAGATGCTCCCGACAGAGCAGGAGGGAGGGCAGAGGTGTAGGAAGACCCGATGGCTATTGTGCGGGAAAGGAACTGAGCACTGAAGTCACGTGGGCTCTGCAGTCAGCCCAGGAGTCGGAGGAGAGCACGTGCGCTGGGTGTAACCCGACTGTGGACCCGCGAGGGCCCTAAACAAGCACGAACGCCCGTGGTCTCAGGGGCCCTTGATGGCTGCTACCGCATCACCACTATCTATTTGGGGACATCTCCGGGGCAAGTCTCAGATGCCGTGGACTCAACCCACCTGAGCTGTCTCATCACCTGTCACAAAGTCAGCAGACCCCTTGGTCTCCTCTGAGATAACTGAGCATTTCCAAAGGGGCTCTCCTCCTGGGGACATTCTCTCCCCACCCCTTCTACCCCCCACTTCCCTCACCCCCTTCCACCCCCCACAAGCCCCACCCCCAATCACAAGGGAGATGGAAGTGCGGGAGAGTTGACCAATCCTGCAGCGGTGGTGCTCAACTGGCTTCCTGAGACCACCCTCAGGTGCGGTCCCCAGTGCCTCGGGGGTCCCCAGGAGGGCCAAGGCCCCACTGCCCGCAGCAGTGATCTGTGCGCTCCCAGCTTTCATCAGTACCCTCCTTTCGCACTCGGCTTCCTCGTCATCCCCTTGCTCCAAATCCTCACTGCAAGGTCTGCTCTGGGAACAACGCAAACTAAGGTGTCATCTTTCCCCCCGAAACTGCTCCTCGCTCCTGGATTGCCCTGCCCTCCTCTCAGACACTGTGGCATCTGGAAAACAGGAAGTCAACTTGGATTTCTGTCCCCATCTCCCCCGCCACGTTCCAACCATCTCTAAGTGCTGCCCGTCCTGCCTCCTAAATGTTTCTCAATTCCACCCACTTTTCCGGATCACTTTGCCGCTGCTCCTGGGTCACCTCCCCATCATCTCTCTAGCCTTCTGCATCCCTGCGGCAAGCCCCAAATCCATCCAGACTTGCCAAGCCCAGGCCCACGTATCCAAACACCTGGACAACCCCTCCCACAGGGCCCCTCATGGCTGGCATCTCCCAACCTCCTCTGGGGCACCTGTGTCTATGGCTGGGTGCCCGCCCACCAGCCACACACCTATAAAGCAGGAAGTCCTCCCCAGGCGATTTCTTTCCACATCATCCCGATTCTGCCTTGCAAAGTTCTTACACATCAACCCTCTCCTTTCTTTTTTCCCGTCCCTGCCTTGCTTCAGGTGGCAGGAATGCTACGATCCTCTCCTAACTGGTCTGCCCTCCTCCCATCCTGCCTTCTCTCATCCCTTCTCTTGGCTGTTGTTACAGGGATTGTCCCAAGACACCACAGGATCACGCCAGCATCCTGGTCCACTCCTCACTGCTCCCCACGTCCCACGGTAAACTGTCTTTGACATGAAAGATCCCTTAGAGTTTGGTTCCAAAACCTCAACTCCCACATCTATCCCCCAAATCCATGACTGCAACCACCCCAGTTCACTCCTCACTGCTCCCCACGTCCCACAGTAAACTCTGTCTTTGACATGAAAGATCCCTTAGAGTTTGGTTCCAAAAACCTCAGCTCCCACATCTATCCCCCAAATCCATGACTGCAACCACCCCAGTCCATTTGTACTCTTTCTTGCTAGGGCTCCACGGTCATGAGGGCTGGACCTAGAGGTGGTATCTCCCTTGAAAGCCCCATCAGCTTGGTAGGAAGCCCCCACTCCCCTCTCCTCCACCCCAGAGAATGCCACCTACCACCAGCCACCTATACATTCATCCCAGAAACCAAGTAAAATCAGATGTGCAATACAGCATGCCAATTGTTAGCATAATAAGAGATGGGCTTCCAAGTCATTCATCTACTTTTGTCCTCCCATTCCTTCATTAAATAAAATCCTGGTAGCAGGACAGAATGGGAATTAGATCTGAGGGGAAAATGTCTGGAGCATGAGGAATTGGAAAGGGAGGGTGGGGAATGGGAGCTGGTTTAGGTGGCACTTTGTGAGGAGGGCAGCGAGCAAGCACTGTGGGCATGCAAGGCAAAGGGTGTGCAAGGCAGATGGGGTGTGCAAGGTGGAAGAATATGCAAGGTGGAGAGTGTGCAAAGCAGATGGGGTGCGCAAGGTTGAGGAATATGCAAGGTGAAGGGCGTGCAAAGCAGATGGGATATGTGAGGTGGTAGGGTGTGTGAAGAGGATGTGCAAGATGGAAGAATGTGCGTGGTGAAGATTGCACAAGGTAGATAGGGCATGCGAGGTGGAGGGTGTGCAGGAACAGGAAGTGTGAGGCCACAGGGGACCAGCCACAGCTCTCAGGACCTACAGCTTTGCAGAAGCGTGGATCTCGGGTCCCCCCGGGTCCCTGGGCTACAGATAGAAGAGGCTACAGGTAGTGATGGAGGGGAACGACTGAGGGTCCTGAGGGGTATCTGGGTAAGTGAGGCTTCAGCTACAGAGCGGGATAAATGATGCTGAAAGGCAAGCAGACTCAGAGAGCAGCATCTCCATTTTCCAGGCACGTCATGAAGACTGGAGTTGAAAATTCACCTGCAGCCACCAGCTAATATAGGCGGAGCGCGGACTTTTCAGTCACCTGTTCAATGTGGGCCTCCCTGCTCTGTCTCTAGGAGCTAACACTCCAGGGTTAGGAACTGTGCAGATATGAGGGAAGCCTTCAGGGAGCAGTCTTTTTCTAAATTAATTTTGTGGATGCAGGTTGTGACCCCACCACGTAAATACACACTGCAATACTTTTAAAGATGATCTTCAAAGGGCACGCGTACGGTGATACCCAGCAGTCACAACTGTGAAGTCATGCTTGCAGAAATGATGACTAAATTTGGTCGCATTTCTTTATTTTTTATTGAATCCACCAGGTGACTGCTATAAACATCCAAACTAGCACTGAGGTCATTGTCAGAAAATGTGCCTTTCCAAGACAGTACTTCCTGTTCAAAACAAAATAATTTACAGAGCATCCTATAAAATGAAAGGTTTTATATGGGCCTTTCCTGGGGCATAATTTTAGGGAGAAAAATCCTTGCCTATAACATGCCAGGCCTGTAC
Organism: Tragelaphus eurycerus; assembly: GCA_935064755.1. Taxonomy (NCBI): domain Eukaryota; kingdom Metazoa; phylum Chordata; class Mammalia; order Artiodactyla; family Bovidae; genus Tragelaphus; species Tragelaphus eurycerus. The sequence goes on along the minus strand of CAKXYN010000001.1, from coordinate 73,448,420 downwards.
CTGGCCCTGAGGTCATGCAAGGTCCCAGCTTCAGGAAGCTCATGGTAAGCAGTGAGAAATGGAAAGAAGTCAAGGGAGATTATAGGAATGTATAAAAGTGTCTTAATCCAGTGCTTCTCAAACTTTAATTGCACATGAATCACTTGGTAAAATACAGATTCTCCAGGCTTCTCTGGTGCTCCAAGTGTTAAGAATTCACCTTGAAATACAGGAGACACAGGATCGATCCCGTGGTCAGAGAACTAAGAACCCACATAACTTGGGATAATGAAGCCTGTGTGCCACAACTAGACAAAGTCCGTGCACCTCAATGAAAAATCTTGCAACAAAGATCCCACATGCTGTCACTGAGACCCAATGCAGCCACATAAATAAATAAAAATTTAAAAATGAGCTAGACTTTAAAAACAAAAATACAGATTCTCAATGAGTAGGACGGGTTGAGTCCAAGATTTTGCATTTTTAACCAGCTCCCCAGGTGATGCCGATGCTGCCAGTCCGTGGACCACACTTTGAGTAGCTGAATGGCTGCTTGTGATTTGGGATATAATTCCCTATAACAGCATCATATTTCCAAAAGGGCAGTGTCTCAAACATAATACTTGGGTCGATAGCATCACCGACTCAAAGGACATGAATCTGAGCAAACTCTGGGAGATAGTAGAGGACAGAGGAGTCTGGTGTGCTATGGTCCACGGGGTCACAGAGCATCAGACATGACTTAGCGACTGGACAGTAATGACAACAACGAAAATCAAAAGCTCTGAAAGGCTTGGAGGGGTGACAGGATGAGGCTCAAGCTGCTGTTCCTGAGGTGCATTGACTGTGTGCTAGGAGAGGAAACAGACAAGTTTCCATCCTGCAGGCGTGAGCAGCTGAATGGAGGGAGACAAGTAAAAATCAAAGACTCCTCATACACACAAATGTAAACGCACATCTGGGACAAAGCTTGTGAGTATCTGTAAGAGGGAACATGACCTGGCTGGAGAGGTTGGGGAGGGGGGAAGGAGGGAAGAGCAGAGGCCTGGCCGAGGACCAAGGGGACCTGGATGAGGATGGGCAGAGGGGTGAGGCCCCTACGCAGGGGCTGACCATGCAGGACTTCGAGAAGTTTCACCTCCATGCTAAGAGTGTGAGGGACTCCTGAAATGTCTTACCCAGGAGGAAGAATATAATCAGATTTGCGTTGTGAAAAGATGGCTCTGGCTGCAGCGGAGGATGGGCTGGAGGGGTCAGAGCGTGTCCCTCCCCTGGGAGGCACAGGGCCTGACAGAGACAGTGTTTAGTTTCTCTCTGGGTGGCAGAAAACTGTCAAGCTACAGACGGCCGCTTTCTGCCCCACGGATGCTGGAAGCAGGACAGTTGGTCTGCTCAGACACATAGAAATGAACAGGACACCCAGGAAGTAACTGGTGGAGAGAGGTCTTGCGAGGAGGACGGGAGAGCTGGGCCTCTGCTATACTCCGGCTTCTGGTCCAGCCCTTCCTGAAGGCTCCTCTGCAACCTTGCCCCTATTTCTTGGACTGCCTCTGTATCCTTAAGAAGAGTTCCTTGGTTGAGGAGGTTTCTGTTCCTTGCAACCCCGAGAGTCCTCGAGAGCTCAGCAGCACACTTGCCCTGAGCCTTTCACAAGTGCAAGAGCATCACCAAGGTTGTAGCAGCATCCCAGGATTAGAGTCTCCAGACACCCCATAATTTGAGCCAGTGGCACTGTAAAGTCACTAAGTTCTGAAGAATCCACGCAGGTTCCTGAGCTCCGGCAGTGACGCGTGAGGTGGTTCCCACCCACTGCGTTGCGGGGGTGGGAGTTACAGCCAAGCCAGGAGTGGGAAGATGGGGGCAGTGGGTGGCCAGGGGACCATGTGGTAGAAATGCCTGGACGTGGTCCCGGTGGAAGCACAGCCAGGCTTTGAAGGTCCACCTCCGGCCCTGTCCAGCCAGCCCCATTCTAAGTTGTTTACGGGTTCTCCTCACGTTGGAGGCTTGGGTTTGATTTACAAGGGATGGGGAGGAACTGTGAATCTTTTCCAAAGGAATAACAAACTTGCAGGAAGCTTTGAGGTCCGGAAACCACTCGTTACAATGTTCTGCTCTCTTTGGTGACGGGGAGGAGATTCAGGATCTGAAAGATCCCCCTTGAAAAGAAAACGTCTTGAAGGAATATCAAACCGACCTTTGAAAGCTACCAAGATTATGCCTTATTAATCAGGAAATTCATTTCTTTATCTTGAACATGGGGTAATTCTCCTCTTGACATGACGTCTTGAGGATTAAATATGGACATTCGGGTTAGCCTAACGTATGCTGCGGGCTTCCCACATGGTGTGAGTGGTAAAGAACCCACCTGCCAATGCGGGAGGCATGAGACGCAGGTTCGATCCCTGGGTCGGGAAGATCCCCTGGAGAAGGACATGGCAACCCACTCCAGTGTTCTTGCCTGGAAAATCCCAGGGACAGAGGAGCCTGGTGGGCTGCAGTCTGTGGGGTCACCAAGAATTGGCCGTGACTGGCGCCGCTTAGCACATAGCACAACAAAGGATGCTGGGAAGATAAATGCTGGTAAACACGGTGATTCTTTTCTTTTTTATCTCATACAAAGAAAATTGCCATTTTAATGGTTATGCACATATTTGAAGGCATATTAGAAAAAAAAAAGTACCTCAAGCCCATAGTTTCACGACTAGCATTGCTCAGGATGAGGCTTAGTTTGAAAAATGAGTTGAGGATAAACAAGGCCCTGTTGTAAAGCACAGGTAACTGTAATGAAAATCTTGTGATAAACCACAATGGAAAGGAATATGAAGAAGAATATATATGCATAATTGAGTCACTTTGCATATATATATGCAAAAATTAACACCGAATTGTAAATCAAGTATTCTGCTGCTCCTAAGTCGCTCAGTTGTGTCTGACTCTTTGTGACCCCCAAGAACTGTAGCCTACCAGGCTCCCAGGCTCCTCTGTCCGTGGGATTCTCCAGGCAAGAATAACTGGAGTGAGTTGCCATGCCCTCCTTCAGGGGATTTTCCCAACCCAGGGATTGAACCTGTGTCTCTTACACCTCCTGCATTGGCAGCTGGATTTTTTACCACTAGCGCCACCAACGATACTTGGACAAAATTTTAAAAGTTACTGAAAAATTTCATCAGGCAGCTTATAAGTTTGCTACCTAACTTTCTAAAATAAAAAAATACTATATGCTGGCAGAAAAAAAGTGAGTGGACTTATAAAGTATTAGGTTGGCCAAAGAACTTCTGTAACATCTTATGGAAAAACTCAAAGGCACATTTTGGCCAATGCAATAACTGAGTAAACAATGGTGCAGTTAGTGTACTAGTAAGGCCAAGGTCGTAAAGTTCAAGAACGCAGAGATGAAGGGAAGGCAAGCATCTGGCCCAGAACCGCGTACAGATCAGGAGCCCCATCGTGACAGCCACCGTATCACAAGTACCTTTGCCATCGCTAATCCTTCTAACTGGCAGATAGGAATTATCCTTCCTATTCTAGAGTTGATAACGGGAATCTTGGAGAAATGAGAATACTTGCCAAATGCACATAACTAGACAGCGCCGAGGTTGGGATATTTAAACGTAGATCTGCTTACCTTCGCACAGAGTCAGACACGACTGAAGCGACTTAGCAGCAGCAGCAGCAGCTGCTGCTTACATTCAGCTCCCAATTTCCCTAACCGCAACACATCACCCTTAACAATACATCATTTTCTCTCTTCTCTAGAAAACACAAGCATCTTTGAGAAGAGACCTCATAAAGCCCCCAGGTTTGGGGCCTAGTCTATTTTCCCTAACCGATATACTTACACTACGTATCCATTTGCATTTGTGCTTGGGCAACTGAGAGCTGGACCATAAAGAAGTCTGAGCACAAAGAATTGATGCTTTTGAACTGAAGCACTGGAGAAGACTCTTGAGAGTCCCTTGGGCTGCAAGGAGATCCAACCAGTCCATCCTAAAGGAAATCAGCCTTGAATATTCATTTGAAGGACTGATGCTGAAGGTGAAGCTCCAATACTTTGGCCACGAATTGTGAAGAGCCAAGTCATTGGAAAAGATCCTGATGCTGGGAAACATTGAGGGCAAGAGGAGAAGGTGGTGACAAAGGATGAGATCCTTGGATGGTATCACCGACTCAATGGACATGAGTTTGAGCAAACTTAAGGAGATGGTGAAGGACAGGGAAGCCTGGTGTGCTGCAGTCCAGGGGGTCGCAGAGTTGGGCACTGAGCAACTGAACAAGAACAAACTTCTACTGAACCAACAAACTTTAAGACCAGCCCTTCCTTCCATGTGACTGACCTACTGCCCCGCCCTTAGCAGGCCCAGGGGGCCTAGCCTGGGGCAGCTTGGCCTGGGACAGGTGTGACAACCGTCTTTCCTCACTATTGAGTGGGAAGAGCTCAGGCCTGAGTGAGGACTAGGGAAGGGGACAGAGGCCTTGCGTTCTGGTCTAATTGTGCTCACTTGGGGGCCCCGGGGGTCCAGGTGCGTTGCTGGAGTTACGGTTGTAGAACGACACTCTGCTCAGCGTCCTCTGCGCGCTTATGTTCCCCCTGGGGGTGCACAGGGCATGAGCAGGTCTTCCTGGGCTAAACGCCACAGGAATGACACCCTTCTACCAACATCTGCAATTTCTCAGAAGTTCCCCACATGGCACCAGAGACATTCCTGCCTTTCTCCCTACACGCAGCCACTCTAGAGGCGCAGGCTTCCTGTCTCTTCTCCAATTACGTGGCTTCTCACTATTCTCACTCCCTTAGTGGCCATTTTTCACAAAGGGGTGCACATGTGTTTAGATTATCGTCATAATTTATTCCATGTAATATGTAATATTACATTCCATGTAAATAGTTAACTTCTGTTTCAGCCAAACAACAAGCTGTTACACATCCTGGACCACTAAGCTCCCTGAGAATTGCCCACAATCCATCTACTGCTGCCCAGGGTCCCATTAGGGTCCTGGCTGATGTGGATGGAGCCCTGTGCCCCCAGCACTGTTTTAAGACCATTGTACGCATTAGCTGACTTCCTTTTGAGGTACTACTGCCTCCCCGTTTACAGATGAAGAGACCGAGTCTCAGAAGGGTTGAATGACCGGATTATGAGTGCAGAGCTGGGCCCATCACCACTGGGCTGGTCTATGGCAAGAGCGCATCTCCTAATCTGGAAGGATCACAGGTTTATCTGAGAGTAAAGAGATCTGGGCTGCAGTTAACACAGAGTGGTGTGACCTTGGACAATTTACTTCACCTCGCTGAAACTTTCTCATCTGTGCAAGGGGGACAAGGCCTGTTCTGCTCACTCAGAGGGTTCCTGTGAAGGACAGAAGAGGTAACTGCTGGGAAAATACTTAGTTTTTGGCAAATGCGTGCATGAAGAGACTGGGACAGGTGGATGCGTCCAAGGCGGTCATGCCTTCAGGTCGCATTAGGATCTTCAGAGTGGATACATTTTCTTCGGTGGGCTCCTGTCCAAAGCCCAGTGTTTGAGAAACAGCTGTGAGGAGCACCAGGAATGCATCATGAGATCTGAAGTGGGACACTTCCCATCTCTGGGCTTTGCCTTCCTCCACCCGAAAGTGAGGGCATCTCAGAGGCGGTCCCCTCCTATCCCAGTGTTTTACAATGTTGACCCTATTTCTGGATTAAAATACTTGTGAAACAGGGAATGGCTTATATTAGGAATTTTTCTTGCTGGTGGGAACAAAACTCTTAGCGATGTGCCTGACAGATATTAATGGTGTGTACACACACAACACATAAACAGCCTTTAAAATGGCATTTCTGCCTCCCAAACATCAGCATTCTGCTAGGGGATCTTGAGCCTGGATGTTCCTTCTCATTGGAAACTAAGGACCTCGCCTTTGTCCCATGAGCCCAGACTCCAACCTTCCCCTTCCAGAGTACATTTTCTTGTCTAAGCTCTCTTGAACTTGAAACTAGTTTAGGAGGAAACAGCAACCTTGAAGTCAGACAGACCTGAGGTTGACTCGTGATCCTGCAACTTACTAGCTGCTTGACACTGGACAAGACTCTCTGAATGCTTCCTTGTCTGGGAAACGGACATGGTAACAGCTCTCTTACAGGGTGGCAGTGAGGATTAAATGAAACAAAACAAGTTAAGTCCTTGGGCATATAGTAGGCATTCAATAAACAGTAGCTCTTATTACTGAGGGCTGGGACTGTATTAGTCAACCTAGGCTAGGTTATGCTGCAAAAAAACAAACACACCCAAATCTCAGAAGTATAATAGAGCAAAAGTTAATTTCTTCCTCATGCTAAATGGTCAGTCCTGGTCAGCAGGGGATTCTGTTCCATGTGGTGACTCCAGGAGGCAGGATGAAGTGGCTCTGCCATCTGATACACAGCTGATGAACACCACACGGGATGCGAGTGATAAAAGATCTTCAATAGCCAATGAAATGCTATGGACTTGACCACCCTGAACTAGGTACTGGCCCTGATTGGCTGCCAGGGGCTGGGCAATGTAGGGGAGTACACGGAATATTACATGACACGGAGTCAAACTTTATGCAATACAGAGCCAAATTTTGTTGACCTTTACTTTTCCCACAGTGCTTAGCATAATGTTATTAGAGAAAGTAAGACGCAAGTCAAAAAGAAGCCGTCTCTGATGATGTAATAATTTTCTAACTGAAAGAATGTTCTCTCTTTTTCTTTCTATTTTAATCAGATCATGCAGTTTATCACTGAGACCAGTATTTCAGAAGTTTTATAAATAATGCTCACTGTGAGGGAGTTGGCCAATACCCTTTGAATTAAGAGAAAATCCCAGGTCGTGTTTATGGCATGAGTTTACACTTGGGAGGAGGAAGAAAAAGAAGTGGGAATGAGACTGATAAGGAAAAGATAATGAACTGGCATTTCTTAATATTTCCAACCCTTCTCAGGAACCTTAAGTCACTCTGGGGGTAGGTAGGTGGTCCCTGGCATGAAAGTCAGTGCAAGGAGGCAGTATGGCTTGCCTATGGACCTCAAACAAGTCAAGGGTAGATCAACATTCCTCCCAAACCTAGACAGTGTATTAAAAAGCAGAGACATCACTTTGCCGACAAAGGTCCATTTAGTCAAAGCTATGGTTTTTCTAGTAGTCATGTATGGCTGCAAGAGTTGGACCATAAAGAAGGCTGAGTGTTGAAGAATTGATGCTTTCGAACTGTGGTGCTGGAGAAGGCTCTGAGAGTCTCTTAGACTGCAAGAAGATCAAACCATTCAATCCTAAAGAAATCAACCCTGAACATTCATTGGAAGGACTGATGCTGAAGTTGAAGCTCCAGTACTCTGGCTACCTGATGTGAAGAGCTGACTCATTGGAAAAGACCCTGATGCTGGGAAAGATTGAGGTCAGGAAGAGAAGTGGGTGACAGAGGAGGAGATGGTTGGATGGTATCACTGAGTCAGTGGAGATGAGTCTGAGCAAACTCTGGGAGAGGGTGAAGGACAGGGAAGCCTGGAGTGCTGCAGTCCATGGGGTCACAAGGAATCTGATGTGACTGAGTGACCGAACAACAATGTTCCTCCCACACTTTCTCTTCTTCCCAGACCCTGGCATTCTGCAAAGTCCTCCTTCCTGCTCTAAATTCATTGAAATTACTGTGAATCAGGACATGTGGATCCATTTACGCAAGAGAATTCTTGAGCACTGCTGCTGACTGCACCTCACCCCTGTTCTGGGTGGAGAAAGCAGAGCTCAGGAAAGATCCCTTCCCATGGAAGGAATGGCCCATCGCTGGGCTCCCTTCGGGACTCCCAGATGTGTTCTGGTCCTGGCTCCACCGCCACATCACTGGGCGACCTTGGACCGGATGCTCCTCTCGGAGCCTCCCTTTATTCAGCCATAAACTCCTTCAACAAGCATGCGTGCAGGCTGGGAGGAGGGCTGGGGGACAGGTAGGTGACTAAGCCATGAACTTGCACTCCAAGCAGAGGAGTGGGGCAAGCAGGGGTCAGGAGGGCTGCCTATGCCAGCGGGCCAGGCATAGACAACAGGGAGAAGGGAGGCCGGTGACCGGGGCACTGAGGACAGTTCGTGTTCACGCTAAGACCAAAGGAGCCAGCTGCCTCTCAGCTCCCGAAATGCTCGCCAGGTGGGAACATGGGTCCAGTGTTGGCAAAAATCTCCTGGATTTTTTTTTTTTTTTTCAAGAGAAGCAGGAAAGATAAAATTATATATGAAATGTGAGCAGACCAACCAAATCAACTTCATCTGTTGCCTGGCTGAAGCCTATGGCCCACCCTTTTGCAACTCCTAATGGATGTCAGTGAGAGGACTTTATGAGACTATAAGATGATATGATCCTATTTGATCTGATTATTTTTCACACAATCGGGCTTTTAAAAAAATGCATTATTTTACTCTAATAAGAAAAGTATTGCTACAGAAAATTGAAAGCAGGTATATTCCTTAATTATTCCTAATACCATTCCCCCAAAGTTAACATTTTGATGTATATTTTGGTATATTTCCTACCAGCCTTATATCTATGCATAAATTATATAAATAATATTATATGTGTGTATATGCTTATGTATGTGTGTATGTATGTATATGCTTTCTAGGTGGCGCTAATGGTAAAGAGCCCGCCTGTCAATGCAAGAGACTTAAGAGACGCAGGTTCAATCCCTGGGTTGGGAAGATCTCCTGGAGAAGGAAATGGGAACCTGCTCCAGTGTTCCTGCCTGGAGAATCCCATGGAAAGAGGAGCCTGGCAGGGTAATATGTAACATTATATAAATAAAATGTGTAACATGAATCTCTTCTAAAATTAGGGGGATACTATTTTGGCTGTTTGACTTTGCATCCACTATTTTTTATTTAACATGACATTGTGTCATTATATATTCTGCAAAAATATGACTTTTAATAGCAATATAAAAATTCTATAATACAGATTTACCATAAGTTATACATTTAACTTATACCTGAACATTTGAAGGAGTCTCTAATTTTTTTAAATATATATTAATAAAAGGAACTGCACTTTCCTTTTATTTCACTTTCACTTTTCAACAGGAACTGCAATGAACATTCTTATATATAAATATCTGTTCATGTATCTGATTATTTCTTTAGGATAAACTTCCACAAGTGGAATTCTAGGATCTAAAGGCATTAACATTTTTAAAGTTGCTGATATATACTGAAGGAGTCTTTTGGGCCTAGGAAAGAAGACAACAGTCTCAAAGGCCCTTGCTGAGTCATCTAACTTCGGGAGAAAACAAAACAGAACTTTAGGTAAGCCCTGATGCTCCAGGCCGGTTGCATCTATCTGGGACTTATCACCCTCTGTCCAGAAACCTTCCACCTCCTACACCTGCCCAGAAGACTTATCACCCCCTGCCCAACTACAAATGCCATCTCAACTAAAGAATACCCAAAACATCCCGCCTGATGAACGTTCCCCTAATCACTTCCACAAACCTCCCTATAAATATGGAGCCTCCCTGATCCCTCTCCGTGCTCAGCCTGGTCCTTAGGCTGACTGTCGCCCCTCCTTGCCTGAATAAAGGTAACCTACTTCTGTTGAGGTCGTCTTTCCTCTTTCTACCTCGGCCTGAACTCTACCTTACATTCTTGGTGCCGAAACCCGGGAAGGGGCGAGGCACTCGTCTCACTCTCTCTCACTCTCCCTCATTGCTTTCCCTTTTTCCGGAGTCTGGGAGCATGAAAATCCACCGAGCTCACTTTTCTGCCAGGGCTCAAGTTCCCCTTGGGGATGCCCAGAGCCTTCGTGAGCGGTGCAAGCCTTGTGCTAAGGCTTTATTGGTGCTTTGCGTACCTCCTCTTGCCATTCGACTGCTTACATGCAACACTCCACTCAAGCCCACCCCTAGATTAAGGTAAGATCCGGACAGTGTTCTAGAGGTGCCCTAGAACTCAGTCCTCTCCAGGTCCCTGGCCCAGGGCCATTCTGTAGGCAACGGTGGGGGACACTCTACCTCGACACAGAGCTCTCTTTTCATAACTTCTATTGCGACTATGGGTGACGACTCGAGCTCTCAATAGGAGCCTCTGCTTACCTTTCAATTAAGGGGTCTGGCCAATCTGTCCCAAAAGATTCCCCTTTGATCTGTGTTCTCAAAAATCTCAAACCACTCTCACTCACTGAACTCAAAGCTAACAGCTTAAAACAACTCTGTACACAGATTTGGCCTCAATACCAATTAGACAATCAAGACCGCTGGCCTGAAGTCGGCACATTTGACTTTAACATTCTTCAGAATCTCACTGACTTCCTTAAATGGAATGGCAAGTGGTCGGAGGTCCCGTATGCCCAAGCCTTTTGGGCCCTTTGGAGCAGGCCCTCCCTATGCAAGGCCTGCTCCACCCACGAGGTCCTTCTATGCACCTTGCCTCCCAAGCAAAAGGGCTCTCCTTCCTCAAACTAACGCAGACCGCGACCTTCCGCACCCCTGGAGTTCGACCCTGCAGACAAGCCCCCCCCACTACCCGCTACCCCGCCAACCCTCTCCTTCCCCTTCATCCAACTCACCTACTAGCCGGGAAACCTCTCCTGACTCCCCCTCCACCCCATACCCCATTTCCCCGACGCCCCCTCCTCCCCTTCCCTCCCCCCTGCCACATGGTCACGTACCCAGCACGTTTCCCCTGAGGGAGGTGGCAGGACCAGAGGCCCCACCCGCGTCCATATGCCATTTTCATTGTCAGACATGAACCAGATAGAAGAAAAGTTAGGATCATTTTCTGAAAATCCTACCAGATACAGAAAAGAATTCCCAAGACTCTTCCAGGACTATAACCTCATGTGGAGTGACGTATATTATATCCAGAATGCCATTCTCACCCCTGATGAAAAAGACCGTATCTGGCAAGTGGCAAAAGCCCATGCTGATCATTTACATAACCAAGACCGGGACAGCCCAGTTGGTGATGAGGCGGTGCCTCAGTTAGATCCCCACTGGACTTACCAGCCTGGTGACCCAGGTATCAGGAGACTCAATCATATGATTACCTGCATTCTAGAAGGAATGCAGAAAAATACTCATATCCATGTCAATTATGATAAAGTCAGAGAAATCACCCAAGGGGCAGACGAAAATCCAGCCTTATTCTTGGCACGCCTCACAGAGGCAGTCCAGAAGTATACCAACCTGGATATCACCACCCCTGCTGGATTACTCTACCTTCATGTTCAATTTATCAGCCAGTCCACCCCTGACATCAGACGCAAGCTTCGACAACTAGAAAAGGGCCCTGAGACCCTCCAAAGAGAGCTTCTAGAAGTAGCCTTCAAGGTGTTCAATAACAGGGAGGAGGAGGCTAAGAGAAAAAAAGAACGTGAGAGAAAAGCGAAATATGCCTTTTGGCAGCACCAATTAAGGGAAGAGATCAGCCTGGCCCAAGCCATCCCAGAACAGGGCTTAAGACCCCCCACCCCCAACCCCCGGACAATGCTTCTGATGCAACCAGTCAGGACACTGGGCAAAGGCATGCCTGAACCCGTGGCCCCCCACAAAAGCATGCCCAACCTGTGGCCAGTGGGGACACTGGAAGATGGACTGTCCCCAGAGATGCCCTGGCACCCCGGGGAGGTCCCCACTGCCCAGACCTGGAGAGTGGAATTTCCACAGGGATGCTGTGGCGCATCTGGGGAAATCCCCACTTCTCTCCAGAACCCTAGCCCAACCCTATGAGAGTTGTTCCAATGATGGGGCCCAGGTTCCAGCCTCCCAAGCCATGTCCCAAACACGAGCTCGAAATTTAGGGTAGACGGGGTAGTGGCTGGAAAAAAGACCTCTTTTATAGTAGACACTGGAGCCACTTTCTCTCTCTTAACTTCCTACTCTGGCCCAACTTGACTCAGAACTTACAATCAAGGGGGTCTCTGGAGTTCCCCTAAGGCCAAAAATCAGCCCTCCACTACTCTGTCAATTTGGAAAATCGACCCTTACACACTCATTCCTCATAATGCCTCAGTGCCCAATGGCACTCCTAGGGAGAGATCTGTTATCCAAATTGGGGGTCTTTATTACCATACCCCGCCTTGATACAGTCTCTATATTCTGCATATAGATGGCACCGAGACAGTCCCTGTCACCCCTGACCTTCCCTTTGATCTACCCACCTTAGACACCCAAGTCTGGGACACTGATCACCTATCCATAGCCAAACATCATCCCCCATTCCACATTACCCTAAAAGACCCCTCGACTATAATCACCCAACAACAGTACTCTCTCACCCCAGAGGCCCACAGGGGACTTAAGCCTATCATAGACTGTCTTATTCAAGCCTCTATCCTAATTCCTACCCATTCACCACACAACACCCCTATTCTGGCAGTAAGGAAGGGACCAAACTCTTGGAGACTGGTCCAGGATCTGCGGAAAGCCAATGAGGCCATCACATCAACATTCCCAGTAGTCCCTAACCCTTACATGCGTCTGTCTACCACACCCCCGACTGCAACCCGCTTCACGGTATTAGATGTCAAAGATGCCTTTTTCACCATCCTCCTCCACCCCCTCTCCCAACCCCTTTTTGCCTTCACCTGGAAAGACCTCGAGACTCATGTTTCCCAACAACTAACATGGATAGTTCTCCCCCAGGGGTTCAGAGACAGTCCCCACTTTTTTGGACACGCTTTACAAAAGGACCTATAGACACTCGACCTAGCCCCGAGTCATCTCCTCCAATACGTAGATGACCTCCTCCTTTGTAGCCTAACCCGAAAACTCTGCCTCCAACACACTGCCAAACTCCTTGGGGCCCTGGGATCCTGGGGTTATCAGGTATCCCAATCTAAGGCCCAAGTAATACAGACAAACGTCACCTACCTGGGGCTCTCCATATCCCACCAACAGAGAACTATTCCCCCAGATAGAATCCAGGCCTTGATTAACTGTCCACTTCCAAAAATGAAAAGGGAGCTCCTGTCTATCCTTGGCCTCCTAAACTTTTTCTGTATCTGTATCCCTAACTTCTCCCTCATTGCAAAGCCACTCTATGAGGCAACTGAAGGATGTCTGGGTGAGCCCCTCTTTAACCCCTCCTTGCTGGCCAATCCTCTTCACCAGCTCACCCAGAGCCTCCTCTGAGTGCCAACTCTCCGCCTGCCAGATCACACCAGACCATTCTTTTTCTTTGCCCATTCCAACCAAGGATAGGCCCTGGGACTTCGGTGTCAGCAGGCCGGAGACACTGGGGCTCCCACAGCCTATCTATCAAAACAGCTTGACATGGTGACCAAGGCGTGGCCTCCCTGTGTACAGGCCATGGCTTCTATCACAGCCCTCATACCCAAAGCAAATAAACTCTCTAGGCATGCCCCTTTAACAGTCTGTGCTCCACACACCTTCTGAGACTTACTACCACATCGGGCTTTCCTCTCCCTTCCCTCCTTCCAGGGTACAGGTCCTACATGCCTTTCTCCTAGACCCTTGGCTCTCATTCTCCCCCTGCTCTCCCCTTAACCCCGCCAGCTTATTACCTATGTCCTCTACAACAGACTCCCTCCTGCATGCTGCTGCTGCTGCTAAGTCGCTTCAGTCGTGTCCGACTCTGTGCGACCCCATAGACGGAAGCCCACCAGGCTCCCCCGTCCCTGGGATTCTCCAGGCAAGAACACTGGAGTGGGTTGCCATTTCCATCTCCAATGCAGGAAAGGGAAAAGTGAAAGTGAAGTCGCTCAGTCGTGTCCGACTCTTAGCGACCCCATGGACTGGATAGCTGCAGCCTAACAGTAGATCTCACCCAAAACCCCTTCCAACATTTAACAGATCAGCCTATCCTAGACCCAGACACCCCACACTGGATCGTTGATGGCAGCTCTCAAAAATCCCCACCCTTTGCAGTAGGATATGCCATCATCCAGGGGGACCTTCGTCACAATCACGGGACCCAGACAATTGAAGCTTCACCTCTGCCACCTCACACCACCTCCCAACAGGCAGAACTGATAGCTCTCACCAGAGCTTTGACTCTGGCTAAAAATCGAAGGGTTAACATCCACACAGACTCCGAAAATGCCCGTAACATACTTCACTCAAACATCCTAATATGGAGAGAAAGAGGTTTCCTAACCCAAAAGGGATCCCCCATTATTAATTCAGACCTGATCCACAAACTTCTAGAGGCAGCACTCTTACCAAACAAAGCCGCCATCCTCCACTGTAGGGGACCTCAAAAGGGAAGTCTCATATCCGCCTACAACAATGCTGCAGACCAGAAGGCAAGGGAGATAGCCCTGTCCCATCCCTTCCTCCAGTCCCCTGTCATCTTAGCTCTGACTCCACCCGACCCTCCCACCACCAGAGTAATCCTCTTTATCTACACTTGCTCTTTCATCCCTCGTCCAAGACACTCCAACAGTTCCTCCATAACCACGTCCCCATATCCAATGCTGACCGACAATATTTAGATAACCTTACCCGCTCCTGTCAAACATGTCAACGTACTAACCCCAATTCCAACCTTAAACCGACATCCTTTCCAACCCATCAAATGTGAGGCAGCCTCCCAACACAGGATTGGCAGATAGACTTTACTCATATGCCACCGGTCTGGAGAGTCAGATACCTTCTGGTCCTTGTGGACACCTTTTCGGGATGGGTAGAAGCATTTCCCACTACAAACAAAAGAGCCCACGCTGTGGCCCAAATCCTTCTCACAGAAATTATCCCCAGGTTTGACCTGCCTTCATCCCTACAGTCTGAAAATGACCCGGAATTTACATCCAAGGTCACCCAACAACTTGTCCAATTCTTACAGACACCCTGGAAATTTCACATTCCATACCGTTCCCAGTCCTCAGGAAAGGTAAAAAGGATAAATAAAATAATCAAAGAAACTCTTACCAGACTAACCCTCGAAGTACATCTGGATTGGACTAAACTTCTGCCAACTGTTCTCCTCAGAATACGGGCTTTGCCCAGAAAGTCCCTGGGGCTGAGCCCCTTTGAGGTGATGTGTGGAAGGCCCATGCTCCCTCCCGGATGCCGCCCTGAACCTCCTCCCATACCAAGCTTCCTACAGTCCCCTCTGCTGGCAGAACTACACAATGCCCTCTGGAAATACGTCAGCCACAACTTGCCTGCCCCTGACCCCCAAGCCCCCTGCCCCCTTTACAAACTGGGGACATGGTCTATCTGTCTGATAATCTCCAGGGTGACCTAACCCCAAAGTGGCAGGGACCATTCAAAATCATCCTCGTTACCCCAACTGCAGCAAACTCGAGAAGGTCACCTCCTGGGTACACCTCTCTCACCTGAAACGGGTCACCTCCGATCCTGCACTGCCCTCCTTAACTGACCCCTATCAGGTCTCCCTCTCAGGGTCCACCTCCTTAAAATTCACCCGGAGACAACCTCTGTCAACCATCCAAGAAGACAGTGAATGACCTGGACTCTCTTCAACCTACAGCTGTTCCTGACCCAACTACTACCAGACCTCTGGGCCAGCGCCCCGACAGGAACCTCCTCCAAGACCTGACTACACTGGTGTCTCAACTGTGGCTCCAAGGAACCTTCTGCAACCTGACTCCAGATGAAACTGATTTCTTTACTCTCTCTACATCATTCTACATCCTGATGAACTCTGTTCCTCCTCAGATTCAACCACCCACCAACTTGGGGCCTTTCCCCCTCTCCCTGACTGGCCTCTCCGTCTCTCTAACAATAACAGCACTCTTAATCTTAATCCTTGCTATAGGCCTAGTAACTGTCTCCCCTCAGGACTGGCCACCTAGCCTTCGTCTTTCCGTGGGTATCGCCTACGTTGCTAGCTGTGTTCCTCTCCTAGGCTGCTCTTTCCTCTGCACTGCCTAACTAACAGCCCATGACTCCTCTGTTCCTCATCCTCGCTGCACTCCCCAGCCTTCTGGCTACTCCCTGCCCCTGCTCTGACATTTATTCCTCTGTACATTCCTCATGTTATAATACAGCTCCAAAACCATGCACCATGAACCTCAGGGGCGGGAAGTCCAAATCCCTACTCACTGTTAAAGTACAAAAGAGAGGGAGTTTCATGAGTACCTGCCATAAGCCAAATGGAAGAAACATATGTTTCTATCCCATTACCCACTGCGGGTACTCAGACGGGGGCGGGGTACTAGATCAAAATGGGGAAAAGAAACAAGAACAAGTCATAAAGAACATAATTTCCCAGTTACAGGCGACCCCTGAGCCTTATAAACCCCTAGACCTTCTTTCCCAATTACAGCCTCTCCTAAAACCTCCCTCTGGCAACCAACACCTTACCCGCCTTCTCAACTCTTCCTTCCAATCCTTCCAGTACACACAACACACATCCCAGTGTTGGACATGCATGTCACTATCTCCCTCACCGCACACAGCAATTCCTTTACCTTCAACCTGGCTATCACAGGGCAACTATACCTCCCCTTCCCAACAAAAAACTACACAACTCTTTGGGCCAGTCTCTGACAACGTCCTACTCTCAGCCTCTTCAAACCTAACCTGTATCAACTAGTCTAGTCTCAACTACACTGGTCTTACAAACTCCGCTCCCTCCTTCTGTTCCACTTGGGTTCTCTGGAACAGCACAGATAATTGCGCCAATCTGTGAATCTTCATTCTCTGCAGGACCTATGCATATTCATGTCTCCCCTTGGACCCCCTTGGACCCCCTTGGACCTTGCATCTTGGTCTTCCTGACCCCGGGCCTAACATTCCTCAAAAAAGAAGAGGTAGAACAAATAGTCTTCCCCAAGGGGAACTTTCCCACAGGAAAAGACGAGCTGTCACAGCCCCCTCCTGATCGGGACTGGCAGAGCAGCAGCCCTAGGCACCAGGATTGGAGGCAGCTCAACCTCTGCCCAATTCTACTACAAGCTGCCCCAAGAACTTAATGAAGACTTGGAGCAGGTAGTGGAGTCCTTCGTTTCAATCCAAAGACAAATCAACTCATCAGCTTCTGTGGCCCTTCAAAATAGGCGAGCCCTGGACCTTCTCACCGCAGAAAAGGGAGGGACCTGCCTTTTCCTAGGAGAGGACTGCTGCTATTTTGTTAATGAAATGGGCATAGTCCAGGGCAGAGTCAAAAAACTTAGAGACAGAATTGAATGCTGCAAAAAGAGTTACAAAATCTGTTCCAACAGGCCCTCCCTTGGTGGCTCCCTTTCCTGGGACCACTGGTACTTACCATTCTATTCCTCTTATTTGGACCCTGTCTCTTCAATCTCTTTCAAAGGTTTCTCCAAGAACAGATTTAGGCCATCTCTCGAGATCAAGTCAGGACCATTCTTCTCGAGAGCCTCACCCCAAGCTCAGAAAAGAAGACCCTGGGCCCTAGGACAATCGTCCATTCCAGACCCAATATCGTAGCCCCTATCCAGCAGGAAGTAGCCAGAGAGATACGGCGCCCTTTTCCCCATTTTTTTTTATGATTTCAGGGTCTAGAATGAAGGAGTCTTTGGGCCTAGGAAAGAAAACAACAGTCTCAAAGGCCCTTGCTGAATCATCTAACTTCGGGAGAAAACAAAACAGAACTTTAGGTCCCGCCCTGATGCTCCAGGCTGGTTGCATCTATCTGGGACTTATCACCCCGTGTCCAGAAGACTTATCACCCCCTACCCAACTACAAATGCCATCTCAACTAAAGAATACCCAAAACATCCCGCCTGATTAACATTTCCCTTATCGCTTCCACAAACCTCCCTATAAATATGGAGCCTCCTTGATCCCTCTCAGCCTGGTCATTAGGCCGACTGTCGCCCCTCCTTGCCTGAATAAAGGTAACCTACTTCTGTTGAGGTCACCTTTCCTTTTTCTGCCTCGGCCTGAACTATGCCTTACATATATACTTAACTGCTTTTCTTAAAAGCTATATTACTTATGCTTTCATTATATTCTTAATGACATTGCATACTGTCTTTTTAAAAACTGAATGTTAATTTGATGAAGTTAAGTGCTATTTCATGGTGATCCTAATTTTACCAGTGAAGTTTGAACCGTTTCCCCCCATAATGTTTCCTGGCCTTTTCTATTTATTTTCTGAGTTGTCCTAATGTTCTTTCAAAGAACCATTTCCTATATTATATGCAGGAAAACTTTGCGTCATATATTTGTTTAATAGTAAAAAATGAGATGAAATCTAAATGTACAGCAACAGGAAAATATTAAGTCAACAAAGGCACAAGTAGTTGATGGAATAGTTTCCTTTGGGCCTAGGAAAGAAAACATTAGCATTGTGGGAAAACATTGATGACATATGTTAAACGAAAAAGAACAGCTATAAAAGTGTGTACCATGTTCTATGTTAACAACCACAGAAAAATAACAATTATAACAGGAGTTGTGTTTAAGGGTTCGGATCTCTGAAGACATTCTTTTTTTTTTTTTTTTTTGGCTTCTGTGTTTCAAATGTTTCGTAATCCTGTTGCATAATGTTTTGTGGTTAAGAGAAAAAATACTTGAAAGATATATTTTCAGTTCTCTTTCCAACTGTGTCTTTCTAGTTTCTTAGGTTTCCCTCTGTATTCCTTTTAAAAACGTCCTTATTTATGTCACAGGAGATGAAACACTTTTGATTTACTTAAGTGAATCTACTGGCACTGCAGTCAGCAGAGAAAAAGACAGTTGGTCATCGGGAGCAAGCAGGGCTCACAGTCATGACCTTGAGGATGGGCTATTCCAGGTCTTTGGGTTCCTTCCATCCCACTCCACACCTCCGAGGCTTGGGAAGAAGGAAGGTCTGGAATTGCAGAGACCTGAGGGGCCTCCGGTAAACGGTGGGGGAGGAGGAGGGAAGAAATAGGCTGTTCCCATCAGAAAAGGAATCACCCACGTGAGACCCAGACAGGCACATTTGACAGATAACAAAACGGAAGCACAGAGAGGAAGAATTTCAGTCATCAGGAGAAGCATACCGGGTCTGTGGACGCCCAGAGAAACCTTAAATAACAAAAACATCGTTACTATTACTACTGCTGCCCGAGCACAGGACGCCTTCCAAGCAGGTTCCCTTTGGACGGCTGCACTGATCTTCACAATGTCCCAGAGAGGCAGCAGTGCTGGGATTCAGGGTTCCACTGTAGCAGAAGAGGAGACTCAGGCGCAGTAAGGGGGAAGGGAAGGGTTATATTAAGCCCATCTTGTGTGGCAAGTGTTTCTGTGTTGCTTGGTTTATTATTTATTTGGACATGCAATAAATAGATTTATGTACAGGATTAGAAAAAATGATACTAAAGAAAATAGAGTAAAAACCAAGCCCTGTCCCAACAGCAGCCACTCAGAACTTATTCCCAGAAGCATCTGTCACTCCTTCCTTGGGTGTCCTTGCAGGGCTAGGCTAAGTGCACTCAGGCATATGCATTGCATGCTCTTGGCCTCCTCCTTCCTTTCTTTCTTTCTTTTGTTGTCTCTTACCCACCCTTTCCTTTCTTCTGAAAAAATTGCTTCTGGGAAAGCATTCTATTATCAGTTTATACAGGCTGGCTTCATTGTTTCCCATAGATGCATAGTAAGCCATATATGGAGAGATGACCGTTTACTTAGCCAGTGCCCTAGAGGTGGATATTTATGGATCTTTCCAAGCTTCTGTTGGGCTTCCCTGGAAGTTCAAATGGTAAAGAATTTGCCTGCAATGCAAGAGACCCAGGTTTGATCCCTGGGTTGAGAAGATCCCCTGGAGAAGGGAATGGCTACCTACTCCAGTATTCTTGCCTGGAGAATTCTATGGACAGAGGAGCCTTCTGGCTACAGTCCATGGGGTCATAAAGAGTTAGATATGACCAAGCAACTAATATTTTCGTTTTCGCTTTTTTTAAGCTTCTGTCACTTTTGACTCTCCTCAGATGATCATTGGTTCACATATGCACAAGTTCATCTGTAGGATGGATTTCTGGAAGCAAAATTGCTGGGCCAAAGGATTTGTGCATTAAAAATTTTTTTTTGAGGATCCAAAGTAATCTCCGTGAAGGCTATAAGTATTTGTGCAACATTCACAATTTATGAGGGTATCTGATTCTGTACAACCTTGACAACAGGGTATCTTGTCTAACTTAAAAGTTTTTGCCAGTCTAATATGTTATAATGGTACCTTATTGTAGTTTAGTTTACACTTATAATAAGGGAAGTTGAGCATCATTTCATAGGGCTAAACAGCATTTGTAGTTCCTTTTCACTTTCTTTGACCATTCTTCCTTATGAGGTTGGATTTATTATTATTATTATTGATTGGTAGGGGCTCTTTATATATTAAGAAAATTAGCCGCTTCCTAGGATTTATGCTTGTCATTATTTTTCCCAAATAACTCATTTGTCTTTTTTTGCTAATCATATTGTGATGGAGACATTTAAAATTTTCAGGTATTAGAATGTATCAAAAATTTTGGTACATTTTAAATTATGCATTATACCTAGGAAGACCTTCTCTACCTTGGGATTATTTTCAAAATCTCTTATTTCTTCAAGTAGTTGTATTTAAGCTTTAAGAAATTACATGCTGAGTCCTCTGGAATTAATTCTGGTAAAAGGAGCAAGCTGCAGTCCAAGTTAATATTTTCCAGGTGTTTCTTCAATTGTTCCAATACCATTTATTGAGAAATTTATCTTTTTACCCCAGCCCAGCAGCTGTGACATAAGTCCTTTTGGAGGTCACCATTAGGCTGGATGGCATCACCGACTCAATGGATATAAGTTTGGGTAAACTCCAGGAGTTGGTGATGGACAGGAAGGCCCGGTGTGCTGCAGTCCATGGGGTCACAAAGAGTCAGACACAACAAGGTGACTAAACTGAACTGATTAGCACTAGCAAAACTCAGCAGTGGCCATAGAACTGGAAAAGGTCAATTTTCATTCCAATCCCAAAGAAAGGCAGTGCCAAAGAATGCTCAAACTACCACACAATTGCACTCATCTCACATGCTAGCAAAGTAATGCTCAAAATTCTCCAAGCCAGGCTTCAACAGTACATGAACCATGAACTTCCAGATGTTCAAGCTGGTTTTAGAAAAGGCAGAGGAACCAGAGATCAAATTGCCAACATCTGCTGGATCATCGAAAAAGCAAGAGAGTTCCAGAAAAACATCTATTTCTGCTTTATTGACTATGTCAAAGCCTTTGACTGTGTGGATCACAAGAAACTGTGGAAAATTCTGAAAGAGATGGGAATACCAGACCACCTGATCTGCCTCTTGAGAAACCTATATGCAGGTCAGGAAGCAACAGTTAGAACTGACATGGAACAACAGACTGGTTCCAAATAGTTTGAAAAGGAGTATGTCAAGGCTGTATACTGTCACCCTGCTTATTTAACTTCTATGCAGAGTATATCATGAGAAACACTGGATTGGAAGAAACACAAGCTGGTATCAAGATTGATGGGAGAGAAATATCAATAACCTTAGATATGCAGATGATACTACCCTTATGGCAGAAAGTGCTGCTGCTGCTGCCAAGTTGCTTTAGTCATGTCTGACTCTGTGCGACCCCATAGATGGCAGCCCACCGGGCTCCCCCATCCCTGGGATTCTCCAGGCAAGAATACTGGAGTGGGTTGCCATTTCCTTCTCCAATGCATGAAAGTGAAAAGTGAAAGTGAAGTCGCTCAGTCGTGTTCAACTCTTAGTGACTTCATGGACTGCAGCCTACCAGGCTCCTCTGTCCATGGGATTTTCCAGGCAAGAGTACTAGAGTGGGGTGCCATTGCCTTCTCCAGCAGAAAGTGAAGAGGAACTAAAAAGCCTCTTGATGAAAGTGAAAGAAGAGAGTGAAAAAGTTGGCTTAAAGCTCAACATTCAAAAAACTAAGATAATGGCATCTGGACCCATCACTTCATGGGAAATAGATGGGGAAATAGTGTCAGACTTTATTTTTGGGTTCCAAAATCACTGCAGATGGTGATTGCAGCCATGAAATTAAAAGACGTTTACTCCTCGGAAGGAAAGTTATGACCAACCTAGATAGCATATTGAAAAGCAAAGACATTACTTTGCCAACAATGGTCCATCTAGTCAAGGCTATGGTTTTTCCAGTGGTCATGTATGGATGTGAGAGTTGGACTGTCAAGAAAGCTGAGCACCAAAGAATTGATGCTTTTGAACTGAGGTGTTGGAGAAGACTCTTGAGAGTCCCTTGGACTGCAAGGAGATCCAACCAGTCCATTCTAAAGGAGATCAGCCCTGGGTGTTCCTTGGAAAGAATGATGCTAAAGCTGAAACTCCAGTACTTTGGCCACCTCATGCGAAGAGTTGACTCATTGGAAAAGACTCTGATGCTGGGAGGGATTGGGGGTAGGAGGAAAAGGGGATGACAGAGGATGAGATGGCTGGATGGCATCACCGACTCAATGGACGTGAGTCTGAGTGAACTCCAGGAGATGGTGATGGGCAGGGAGGCCTGGTGTGCACGATACATGGGGTCACAGAGTCGGACACAACTGAGCAACTGAACTGAACTGAACTGAGAGCCTGTAGACGCCAGGACTAGGCGGCCTCAGGCCAAACAACTAATAGGAAAGGAGCAGAGCCCCACCCATCAGCAGACAATTAAAGATTTACTCAACAGGGCTCTGCTCACCAGAGCAAACCCAGTGTTCCCCACAGCCAGTCCTTCCCATCAGGAAGCTTGCACAAGACTCTTAACCTCATCCATCAGAGGGCAGACAGAAGAAGAAGAACTACAATTCAAAAGCCTCCAGAACAAAATCACAGAGAGCTAAGCAAAATGATCACAAAATGTATTACAGCCCTATTGTGGCTAATGGGCTTGCGTAACTCCAGGGAGCTATGAGCCATGCCGTGCAGGGCCACCCAGGATGGACAGGTCATGATGGAGAGTTCTGACAAAATGCAGTCCACCAGAGAAGGGAATTGCAAACCACTCCAATATTCTTGTCTTGAGAATCCCATGAACAGTAAGAAAAAGGCAGAAAGATATGACACTGGAAGATGAACCCTCCAGAAAGGTAAGTATCCAATATGCTACTGGGGAAGAATGGAGAAATAGCTCCAGAAAGAGAGCTGGACCAAAGTGGAAATGATGCTCAGTGGTGGATGTGTCTGGTGGTGAAAGCAAAGCCCGATGCTGTAAAGAACAATATTGGATAGGAACTTTGAATGTTAGGTCCATAAATCAAAGTAAACTGGACATGGTCAAGCAGGAAATGACAAGAGTGAACAATGATGTTTTAGGAATCAGTGGACTAAAATAGATGGGAATAGACAAATTTAATTCAGATGACCATTCTATCTACTACTGTGGGCAAGAATTCCTTAGAAGAAATGGAGTAGCCCTCATAATCAACAAAAGAGTCTGAAATGCAGTACTTGGGTGTAATCTCAAAAATGACAGAATGACCTCGGTTCATTTCCAAGGTAAATCATTCAGTATCACACTAATCCTAGTCAATGTCCCAACCACTAATGCTGAAGAAGCTTAAGTTGACTGGTTCTATGAAGACCTACAAGACCTTCTAGAACTAACATCAAAAAAAAAAAAAAAAAAGATGTCCTTTTATCATAGGGGACTGGAATGCAAAAGTAGAGTCAAGAGATACCTGGAGTAAGAGGCAAGTTTTGCCTTGGAGCACAGACTGAAGCAGGGCAAAGGCTAACAGAGTTTTGTCAAGAGAACGCACTGGACACAGCAAACATCCTCTTTTAACAACACAGGAGACGAATCTACACACCACCAGATGGCCAACACTGAAATCAGACCGATTCTATTCTTTGCAGCCAAAGATGGAGAGGCTCTATATAGTCAGAAGAAACAAAACTGGGAGCTGACTGTGGCTCAGATCATGAATTCTTTGTTGCAAAATTCAGGCTTAACTTGAAGAAAGTAGGGAAAACCACTAAGCCATTCAGGTATGACCTAAATCAAATCTCTTATGATTATACAGTGGAAGTGATAATAAATTCAAGGGACTAGATCTGGTAGAGGGAGAGCCTGAAGAACTAAGGATGGGAGTTCGTAACATTGTACAGGAGGAAGTGACCAAAATCATCCTAAAGAAAAAGAAATGCAAGAAGGTAAAGTGGTTTTCAGAAGAGGTCTTAATGACCCAGATAACCATGATGGTGCTGTCAATCACCTAGAGCCAGACATCCTGGAGTGTGAAGTCAAGTGGGCCTTAGGAAGCATCACTATGAACAAAGCTAGTGGAGATGATGGAATTCCAGTTGAGCTATTTCAAATCCTGGAAGATGATGCTGTGAAAGTGCTGCACTCAATATGCCAGCAAATTTGGAAAACTCAGCAATGGCCATAGGACTGGAAAAGGTCAGTTTTCATTCCAATTCCAAAGAAGAGAAATGCCAAAGAATGTTTAAACTACAGTACAATTGCACTCATTTCACATGCTAGCAAGGTAACACTGAAAATCCTTCAAGCTAGGCTTCAGCAGTATGTGAACTGAGAACTTTCAGATGTACACGCTGGATATAAAAAAAGCAGAGGAACCAGAGATCAAATTACCAACATCCATTGGATCATGGATAAAGCAAGGGAATTCCAGAAAAACATCTACTTCTGCTTCACTAACTACGTGAAAACTTTTGTGTGGCTAACAACAAACTGTGGAAAATGCTTAAAGAGATGGGAATAAAGACCACCTTACCTGTCTCCTGTGAAACCTGTATGCAGGTCAAAAAGGAACAGTCAGAACCAACCAGACATGAAACAAGGAACTGGTTCAAAATTGGGAAAGGAGTATATCAAGGCTATGTTTTGTCATCTTGCTTATTTAACTACTATGCTGAGTACATCATACAAAGTTCTGGGCTGGATGACTCACAGACTGGAATCCAGATTGCCGGGAGAAATATCAACAGTCTCGGACCTGCAGATTATACTCCTCTACTGACAGAAAGCAAAGAGGAGCTAAAGAGCCTGTTGATGAGGGTGAAAAAGGAGAGTGAAAGGCTGGCCTAAAACTCAACATTCAAATAACTAAGATCATGGCATCCAATCCCATCACTTCATGGCAAATAGATGGGGGAAAAGTGGGAAAACCAACAGATTTTATTTTCTTGGGCTCAAAAATCACTGCAGATGGTGACTACAGTCATGAAATTAAAAGACACTTGCTCCTTGGGGGAAAAAAAAGCTATGACCAACCTAGACAGTGCATTAAAAAGCAGAGACATCACTTTGCCAACAAAGGTCCACATAGTCCAAGCAATAGTTTTTCTACTAGTCATGTATGGACATGAGAGTTGTACCAGAAAGAAGGCTGTGTTGAAGAATTGCTGCTTTAGAACTGCAGTCCTCGAGAAGACTCTTGAGAGTCCCTTAGTCAGCAAGAAGATCATTCCAGTTAATCCTAAAGGAAATCAACTCTGAATATTCATTGGAAGGACTGATGCTGAAGCTGAAGTTCCAATACTTTGGCCACCTGATGTGAAGAGCTGACTCATTGGAGAAGATCCTGATGGTGGGAAAGATTAAGGGCAGGAGAAGTGGGGGAACAAGATGAGATGGTTAGATAGAATCACCAACTCAGTGGACATGAGTTTGAGCAAACTCCAGGAGATACTGAAGGACAGGGAAGCCTGGTGTGCTGCAGAACAGGGTCTTCAAGAGTCAGACACAACTCAGCATCTGAACATCTTTTCTTCAGGGATTTTCAAAGTCACCTTATAATATATACCAAATCCCCGTATGCATTTGAGTCTATTTCTGGACTCTCCTCTGTTCTGTGGATCGGCCTGCCTGTTTACTCTGGAGCCACTTTCGTACACTATCACATCAAACCAAAGCACCCTAGTGCTGCAGGTAAAGCACAAACCAGGTCTCCTCGCCTGCGCTCCTTTCTCTCTCATAGCTGGGTGGTCTCCTAAGAGGGGTCAGAGAGGCCCCAGATCCTGATCCTCCAAAGTGGGGAGATAAAGAAGCATAACGCACAGCCTTTCCCTCCCCGCTCCCTCATTCAGAGGCCCTGACTGGTCTCTGCAGTCTCCAAACTGGACTCCAGCTTTCTCAAGAGTGAAGTGGTGTACCCTGGGGTAAGTCAGCTGCCCTCGTGATGCCTCAGCTTCCCGTCACCAAAGTGGTCGTGAGAATAATGACACTTATGTCTCAAGGATGCGATCGTCCAGTGCCTGCAAAGGTGCCACAGAGAGAGCCAGGATGACTGAGGACACTGCCCCACGGCAGAGATTTACCAGTTGTGCAGCATTCTAACAACCAGTGAGTCAGTCTAAAGGTCTGTCCACCCAGACCCCAAGGACACGGGACTCACTAGGCCAGGTCGTCTGGAGAGGAGAGGGTGGAATCGGCTCTGACCTCAGAACTGCTGAGCTGTAAAGAGCGTAGCATAGCCCCAGGGAGGGCCCCGTCCTGCTTGGCACGGGAACTGGGGCCCACGAGGAGCCCTGCAAGGTGGGCAGGAAGGACAGGGAAGCTAGGCGGTGTGGGAATACCGGGAAGGTGGTTGTGAAAACACAACACCCAAGACACAGCGGGTGCCATTCCCTGGAGGTGCCACCTGCTTGCTTCGCTTTGGAACGTCCATCTGCCCTCACCCAGTGCGGTGAGCCCACGTCCGGAGCCCAGAAGTCCTGTGAGTAACGCCTCTCAGAACACCCACCTTCCGGAACAGGAGCGGCATAGCCCCCAGGCCGTCTGCCCACCCCTCCCCCCGCCATCAGCACTGTACCTCAGCTTCACAAAGACCATCACACTGCTTGCCTACATTGTGTGAGTTCCTCCATGGGGGAGGGATCAATATCATTCCCATTTTACAGATGAGCAAACTGAGATTCAGATGGAACGCATGAACAGCCCAAAGTCAAAACAACAGCAGGTGACAAAGTTAGAAGTTTGGTCTTTTCAGCCTAAAAGCCTGACCACGAGGAGCTCTAGACAGCTGAAGCGGACTGTCTGTTCAGTCATCTGCTTGTTCAGCAAACATTCACTGAGCATCAGCCCTATATTTGGCAACGGAATAGGTGCTGGGTGTACAGTGGCAGGGGCTTCCTAGGGGGCTCAGTGGGAAAGAATCCACCTGCAACGCAGGAGACCTGGGTTCGATCCCTGGCTCAGGAAGATCTCCTGGAGAAGGCAATGGCCACCCACTCCAGTATTCTTGCCTGGAGAATCCCGTGGACAGAGGAACCTGGTCGGTTACAGTCTGTGTGGTCACAAAGAGTCAGATACAACTGAAGCGACTTAGCACGCACGCACAGAGACAGATTAGAAACATTTCTTGTTCAAAAGGACCAAATACAATAACTATTCTATGTTATCAAGTCTAATGGACATAGAAGGGGAAGGAGTGATTAGTTACTTTGAATCAGGGCAGGCTTCCTAGAGGAGGCAACTTGGAGGACAGAACTTGAATGTCATGTTCATCATCAAAGACGAAAAGGACGTTCCTGGGCTGAATCCGAAATGCAGGTTCCTGGCTCTAGTGTTATGCTCCAGGCTTCTGTCCTCTCTGGTAGACTTAAGAATTTCCAGGGAAGCTTGTTAGACATACCCATTGCAAGGCCTTGCATCAGACCTTCTGAATCCAAACTGTAGCCCAACCAGCACTTGAATGTTTTCACAGCCTAATTTTTTTATCTGGGGATGTTCTGTTTGGGACCTGCCATCCAATGGGCAGTTACTGACAGCTTTTTGTTTTCCTTCCTTTTATGAACATGGTTCATCTTAAGAAAAACTCTAAATGCAATGGGAAAATAAAGTCAGAAGCCCCAGGGACAAAGCTCACACCCAGTTATCCTGTCACAATGAGGCTGGTGCTCTGCCTCGAGCTCGGAAATCATTATCTGGGGCCGTGAGGGAAGCGCTTCCTGCCCTTCCACTGACAGTGCCCAGCACCGTGGGAGAGGCTGTGAGCTCTGGGAACTTCTGTGCCTGCCTGGGAGAAAGGGGGTCTCCTTTCAAGGCACACGGGCGGGAGGGAAGGAGGGACAGGGTGCAAGCTGGGCTTCACTGGCAGTCCTTAAGCAAGGAAGCAAGACGTGCAGCGGTAAAGAACAGGCGGACAGAACACGTGTGTTCAGATTCTGCTTCTACTGTTTCTGAGTTGTGCCATTCAGACAAGTGACTTAACCACTCTGTGTTTCAGGTTCTTCATCTGTAATATGGGGACAAGAGTAATATCTATCTTGTGGGCTGTGTGAGGATTAACTGAGTTAATATATATAAAGGACTTAGAAGACTACCCATCAGATATAGTAACATTTATATAACTATTTGTTTTCATGATATTAACGTGCCAGTTGGAGGCGGAAAGTCAGGGGCTGTCTATGGTTATGACTTAAGCTCAAGGCATCTTCTCTGACCAACCGCTGCCGTTGTTCAGTTGCTAAATGGTGTCCAACTCTTTGCGACTCAAAGGACTGCACCACGCCAGGCTCCTCTGTCCTTCAGTGTCTCCTGGAGTTTGCTCAGATTCATGTCCATTGAGTTGGTGATGCTCTCTAACCATCTTATCCTCTTCTCCTTTTGCCTTCAGTCTTTCCCAGCATCAGTCTTTTCCAATGATCAACTGCTATCCTTCACCAAACACTGCCTGAGGACCAGCTCTGATGGTTTCCTGTGCTGGGCACTGGGGACACAGCAGTGAAAGAGATACAGGCCCTGCGGCAAGGATCCCACCTCCACCCCCACTGAGGAGGCAGATTTGCCCAAGGGATCTTTGCCCCCAAACTCAGCACAATCTACGCTGGGGGTGGCCTTGGAGATAGTTGAACTTCTGGCCTCCTCAGGCCATCACTCTAAGAAGGTGGTTCTCAGCGGAGCCTGGACTGCATTTGAAAGTATCAGATCAGGAGATCTAAGAAGTGATCAAAGGATTTTCTTTTCCCTCAGGAATCCTCTACGGTCATTCGAGACTGTACGATATAACCACAATGAATATCAGAAAAGGAAGAAAAAGGGGAAAGTGGTTCCCAGGAGGCACAGCAAAAGCTAGGATGGGCACTGGAGCTGGACACTCCCGGGATTGAATCCTGGTGCTGTCACTTTCTAGACATGAGCCCTCAGGTAAGGGGCTTCTCTGAGCATCAGTTTCCACATCTGTGAAATGGGCAGGTAGGGACATGTAGGACTTGGTGGCGATGGGAGGACCGAGCAAGATGACACTTCTCAGACAGTGCTCTCACACATGACATGCTCATTGCCGGCTAGCTGCACCTCTCCGTCATCTCCATTTTGCAGATGAAACCACTGAGGTGCAAAGAGAGGAGGTGACCTGCCCACATGATCTGGGCTCCATCCCAGATCTGCTTTAAGCCATTTCTGAAGCCAACAGCAGGAAGTAACTTCCTCCCTCCGGCCTGAGTCACTTCATCTGCGAAATGGGTAGATGGAGCAGAGGATCAGATCAGGTGATGTCTGGAGGTTTATCTGATGCTGGGAATTAAAAGAATGTTCTATTAATGACAACAGCTAACAGCTACTTTGAGCAAACAGCTAACAGCAGAGGACACGGACGCC
Source organism: Tragelaphus eurycerus (assembly GCA_935064755.1). NCBI lineage: Eukaryota > Metazoa > Chordata > Mammalia > Artiodactyla > Bovidae > Tragelaphus > Tragelaphus eurycerus. The sequence goes on along the minus strand of CAKXYN010000001.1, from coordinate 73,419,016 downwards.
TGGAGTGCGATTCATGGGGTTGCAGAGAGTCCGACTCGATTTAGTGGCTGGACAACAACAACAGCTACCCAGGGTGTCTCAGGTATCTTACATATATTGTTTTTAGTCTGAGACACAAAGCAAGTCACAAACAAGAGAACTGAGGCCTCAGGTAGCTGATAAGGGACTAATATCCAGAAAATAGAAAAAAACTCACACAAATCAACAGTAATAATACACATAACCCAACTATAAAATGAGCAAAGACCCTGAACAGGCATTTCTCCATAGAACCTATGAAAAAATGCTGAACATCATTAGCTATCAGGGAAAAGCACATAAAACCACAATGAGACATCACTTTACCCACACCAGGATGGAAACAATCACACAATAACAGGTGCTGTCAAAGCTATGGAAAAACGGAAACCTTCAAACACGCTGATGAGATTGTAAAATGGTGCAGCCTCTTTGGAAATCAGGCAATCCCTCGAAAAGTTAAAGATACAGTTATAGTATAATACCGTATAATAGTCCTAAATATATACATCTATGCCCGAGACCAATGAAACCCTCTTCCATACAAAAATCTGTTCACAGCACCACTATAAACAATAGCCCCCAAAATGGAAACAACATCAACATTCATCAACAGATGGATGGACAAAGTGTGGCACATCCATACAAAGGAATACTATTCAGCCATGAAAAGGAACGAAGGGCTGACACGCGATGCAACGTGGATGAACCTCGCAAATACTATACTGAGTCAAAGAGAGTGATCCACAAAGACCACACATTATATGACTGCACTTACACGAAATGTCCAGAGCAGGGAGACCTATAGACACAGAATGTGGATTAGTGGTTGCCATGGGTTTGAGGAGGGGCAGAAGGAAAAGGAGAGTGGCTGAATGGGTAGGAGTTTATTTTTTGGGGTGATGAAAATGTTCTACAATTAGATTGTTGTGAAGGTAGTATATCTCTGTGAACATATTAGAAACCCCTGAATTGTGCGTTTTAAATAAGTGGATTACATACTATGTAAATTGCATCTTAATAAAGCTGTTAAAAGAGAAAGAAAAAGTCTGAGGCCTAGAGAGGCAAAGAGACTTACTAAAGGATAATCAGCTAACTTTAGAACAAGACTCAGGCCTCCCATTCCCAGGCCAGTAACCCAGGCTGACTTTCTGAAAAGAGGGATCACCAACAGGACCTGTGGGTTCACTACTTGTCCCACACCAGGCACCTTATATACTATTTTATCTAATCCTGCCAACAAGTCTAAGAAATATACATGACTAACCCCGTCACAGATGAGAAAACCGAGGCTTTGGATTGCCCACCGACCTGCCCAAGTCACTGTCCTGATTTATGCTCCTCAGAAGCAGACCCAGAGATGGGAGATATATGAAGGAAGTACTCCAAGGAGAAGGTGGAGAGGGGGCGGGGCGGACCGAGCAGAGAAGGTGGGCATTGCAGGCAGAGTCCCTCCCTCCCTGCAGTTTAAGTCATCCCCAGGCTTGGCCCTGGTGAGGCAAGCGAGAGAGAGAACTGGCCCTTGCACGCCCAAGAGCCTTTGGTCAAGGGCCTCAGGGATGGGAGTGGGAGGTGGACATTCCTAGGCGTGTCTAGGTTTCTGCTCTTGTGGACAAATGGCTCACAGCCCAACAGCAGCCTCCAGAGGAAGGTCGCAGGTACACGCCTTTGGAGTCAAAAGCACAGCCCGATTGGAGGCAGGTTTCTGACACTGCGAAGGATCCAAGAGTGGGTAGAGTACCAACACCCTCTGCCTCGGGCACCTAACTAGGAAATAAGGCATCTGGGGTTTGTCCCTGGGTCTGCTCCCAAAGTCCATGACCTCCTCACCCTCTTCCAGAAGGATGTGTTCATAGCCTGGGCTGGAGAAGTTCCTAGTGCGTGGCCCAGAGGGTTAGGATGACAAGCAGAGACAGAGAAAGAGGAGGATGGTGGTCAGTGCCCAGATCCCAGGGAAGACAGAAGAGGAAAAAGCAGGCATGAGGTGGGCGCTGGGGGCTGTGCAGTGGTGACGGGAGCTGGCAAGCAGCAGCCCCTCCCTCTGTGGCCTGGAGTTAAATGCAATCCAAGCACCTCTTCTCTGCTGCTGACAGCTCTGGTTAGGGGTGGAGGGACCCAGCTAACAGACATGACTGCAGGATACAGATGTGCTTGAAAGAAACCCCCACAGAGGGAAGTGTTTTGGATAAACCTCTTCAGAGGGAGGCTGGCAGAGGCAGGGACATGCTGACTCCTGTCTCTATCAGTGCTAACGGAGCAGCTGCAGCGTTTAAAGAGAGGCCATCAACTGCTACTAAATCCCAGGTGACTGTGACCTGTTCCACTTAGTCACCCAGCACAAAGGATCTGCTTTGAGAATCGCTTAGCAGGCAAAGTGAGTTGATTCAAGCAAACATTCCTTCAGTCTCCAGTTATTCATGCCTGTGATGCAGCCGGCTGACGTTGTGTTTGGCGTTGGGGGTGAAGGGAAGGTGCCGGGGGTGGTCTCAAAAATGAATCACAGAAGGTCTCTACACTCAAGGAGTGCCTCGTGAAGTAGGGGAGACAGACAGAGAAGGAAGCACAACACAGGGTGGTAACTGTCGTGGTGAGAGTTACGGACGGGAGCCCAGAGGAGGGAGTGCTCCCTGGCACTGGCGGACTTGGGAGTAACTTACACAAAGGGTGAGGCGGGAGTTGGGTTCTAAGGGATGAGTAGGAGTTGACCTGAAAGCGAGAGAGAAACGTCTTCAAATTTCCTTAACTGATGAAGAGTAGGACTGGGGTTGTGCTTGAGTTTCAGCTGTGCTCTGAACACTATACAACACTGTCTATCTTGAGACTTGCATTTCATTAGTCCCCCAGATTACAACTTTTTAAAGTATGGTAGAAATAAATCCCTTCAGAGTCAGTCCTGTTTGAATGCCCTTGTGCCCAACTCAGAGTAAACACTCAGTGTTCATTAATTATTTTTTCCCTCATTTTCTTACATGGCTACAGGCTAAGCCTGCCCAGTCCCTAGACCAACCTGAGACACTGGCCACTATTCATCAGGTCAACCAGGAGGTAGCATCTAGAACTGTGGACAGCAGGCCTGAAATTCACTGTGTGTGGGAAGGGTGGGAACTGTGAGTGCCCGTGTGCCTCTCTAAACTTCAGACCCCGCCCTGCCCCACTGTGATAACCTATGAGGGTAGCTTTTAGTGGGGGAGTGGTGATGGCGGAGAGGTACCATCTTCTGGTAGCTCCTTGGAAAAAGATGCTTGCTCCTTGGAAGGAAACCTATGATAATCCTAGACAGTGTATTAGAAAGCAGAGACATCACTTTGCCAACAAAGGTGTATATAGTCAAAGCTAGGTTTTTCCAGTAGTCACATATGGATGTGAGAGTTGAACCATAAAGAAGGCTGAGCACCAAAGAATTGATGCTTTTGAATTGTGGTGTTGGAGAAGACTCTCGAGAGTCCCTTGACAGCAAGGAAATCAAACCAGTCAATCCTAAAGGAAATCAACCCTGAAGATTCATTGGAAGGATTGAAGCTGAAGTTCCAATACTTTGGCCCCCTGATGTGAACAGCCGACTCACTGGAAAAGATCTTGATGCTGGGAAAGACTGAAGGCAGGAAGAGAAGAGGGAAGCAGAGGATGAGATGGTTGGATGGCCTCACCAACTCAATGGACATGAATTTGGGCAAACTCTGGGAGACAGTGAAGGACAGGGAAGCCTGGCGTGCTGCAGTCCATGGGGTCACAAAGAGCTGGACATAACTGAGCAACTGAACAACAACAATAGCCACCACCTTCTGGAAACAGAGAGGCCATTCTGAGTTATCACACTGATTTGGGCACACAATCGGCATCAGTGGGTAGCGGCCCTTGTCTTCTGTCCTGCCAAGCTCCAAACGTGCCCTGGAAGATATGTAGGTAGAGAAACCCATTTGTGTGAAATTTGCTCAGCGGTGTCCGACTCTTTGCGACCCCATAGACTATACAGTCCATGGCATTTTCCAGGCCAGAATACTGGAGTGGGTAGCCTTTCCCCTCTCCAGGGGATCTTCCCAACCCAGGGATTGAACCCAGGTCTCCCGCATTGCAGGCGGATTCTTTACCAGCTGAGCCACAAGGGAAGCCCCCAAAACCTGTTTATAATCATCTAAGCCTCCCAATCTATTTCCTGCAAACACAAAAACTCACTGCACAGCTTTAATCCACTCTAAATTGTCTATGATTGCTCTGATGATGTAAGCTGAGGGAAAGTGGTGATACAGGATTCTGTTTGGAGGTTTTCCAGCAGTTGGATCATTAGTGTTTGAGTTGCCCATTCAGCACACCTATATCTGTCTGCTCTGGTAAACCTGTATTTACTCAATTTTAGACATGACTACAGGCATCAACTGCTCCAGAAAATCTTCAAGTTTGGGCATGCCCAGGCATTTATCTAGTGAAATATATATTTCTACTTCATTACAAATGGCTTTCTTCTTATTTCCCCTTTACCATCTGATTGGCATATTATTGTTATTATCATTTTTAGTATTTGTAGATAAACTGTATGATCTAAGCATGAACTGTCTTTCAGGATTATAAAGAGGGCATCACAAACTATTTGTTATGAAGAGGGCATTTGAAGGGTTCAGAACCACTGACAGGATCCAGACAACTGGGAATCTATCCTATATTCCTTGGGATGATAGACAGTACAGCCTAGAGGCCAGAGACAGGGCTTGGGAACCAGAAGGACCGAAATGTAAAACTCAGAGCTGTTGCTTCCTAACTATGAACCGGGGGAATACATATACTCTTGCTAATTCTTAGCATCCTCATCTGCAAAACGGGGATAAAATGCCCACCTCAGAGGACTGTAAAATGTTAGTCCCTCAGTTGTGTCTGACTCTTTGAGACCCATGGACTGTAGCCCCCAGGCTACAGATTGTCTGTCCATGGGATTCTCCAGGCAAGAGTACTGGAGTGGGTAGTCACTCCCTTCTGCCGGGGATCTTCCTTACCCAAGGATCAAACCCAGGTCTCCCGCATTGCAGGCACACTCTTTACCATCTGAGCCACCAGGGAAGTTGATGGAGGGTTATAGGTATTGAGCTTGACTACAAGTGAAGTCACTCAGTAGCGTCTGACTCTTTGTGACCTCATGGACTGTAGCCTGCTAGGCTCCTCCGTCCACGGGATTTTCCAGGCAAGAACACTGGAGGCAAGAAAACTGCCATTTCCTTCTTCAGGGGAACTTCCTGACCCAGGGTTTGAACCTGGGTCTCCTGCATTGCAGGCAGACTCTTTACTTTTTGAGCTACTAGGGAATCCCAGAGGTTGACTTTTGAGGTTGACTACAGAAAGACGCCAATTAAGTGCTGAGTGCTAAGAGAAGTCATCATCATTGTCAATGCTGTTATTATTATCTCTCCAAGGAATCCTCCCCAGATGGGACGCTGAGATGGATAGGGCATTAGCACCCCCACTCCCTACGCATCCAGTCTGCCTCAGCATCCTGAATCTCCAGACACTGATCCACATGAACCACGATAACTAAGACCCCCTGTTGGATCCATGATAGCTAAGATAACTAACCGTGATAACTAACACGACTAACCATCATAACTAGCATGATAACTAACCATGATAACTAAGATCCCCCTGAGTCAGGCCTCACCCTCTACCATATGTTGCCATGGGTGATGATGGGGGAGCAGACTATTGCCCAACAGCTCCCCGAGCCTCCCCACTGGCGTCCAGCTCACCTGTCCTGTGTTCCCCACCACTGCTGAGGCCCTGGCATGCCCTGTGCTGAGTGCCCTGGCTGTGGGGGCCAGCAGGATCAGCCTCTCAGCTTTCAGCTCTGGTCTCAAGCCTCCAGAACGGCCCCTCTGCACTGGCCCACCCTGGCCTGCAGAGCTGTCTCCTTCCAAGGTTAAGTAAGCATCCAGAGGACCCTCACTCAGCTCTCAACAAGCCATCCCCCTGACAGATCTCAGTGCATGAACTCCGGAGTAGACGCTCGGAGCTGCCTTTCTCATCACGGTTCCTCTGTGGTTCTCTCCACCCTTCCACAGCAGGAATCCCAGCGTTCATCTCCTGCCTTCCCCAGCCCCCTGGGACTTCTGCTCTTAGGGACCCCAGGAAGGTCTTGACCCCAAGGCAAAGGGAACCAGCACAGTTGTTAGAGTTGAGAGGGCCCCTCCCAGCCTCAGAAGACTCAGAGCCACCTCTTCAGTCCTCCAGACATTGGCGGAGTCATTAGCACTCCCTGCAAGGTGATGGATGAAACACGGTTTTGATCAAGTGCCATGTGAGACCTCTGAAATGACACACACGCAGCCCACCCTGAAGAAGTCCGCAGTCTGGCTAGGAGGGACAGTCAGGTAACAGGTAACTGCAGTTCCGATGTGATCCGTGGTGAGTGTGAGGTGTTAGAGGCCACTGGCCTTGTCACGTGGGAATGGCTAAATCTACCTGGGCAAGGCAGGAAGGCTTCTGAGAAAAGTTAACATTGAAATGGGATACTGAAGAATGAGCAGGAGTTTTCTGAGGCCTGGGCTAGACTGTCAAGTCTCTTCCCCTATTTCTAAGCCCTACAATCCTGGCTCTTCCTGAGTGACAATCTCAGGGAAAGAGGAGACAGAGGAGAAGCTGAGGATGGAAAACAGCTCTTTACATCTGGAAGGATCCATGTTTAGACCGGATCCTGGTTCAGAGACACTGGCTTCCCCAGACAATTCCAAATGCACAAAAATCAGTATTTCCCAGAGTCCCACAGAGCACGACTTTCTTAGGAAAGAACTATATGTTAAGTGAAAAAGAAGACTCCAAGATCATGTATTTCAGAAACACTGAGTAAGCAGAGTCAAGCAGACATTACTGCAGGACTTCTCAGGGCCTTTAAAGGTAAAATAAGATAATAATTTACATATTTAAAATAGATTTGTATAACTATAGTGATTCAATAATATTAAAAATATAATAATAATTTTATAGCTATCTTTTATTTGGTGCTTCCTAAAGTAAAAACCACATGTTGTATGTTATCTCATCGTTGCTGTTCAGTCACTAAGCTGTATCCAACTCTTTGTGACATCATAGATCCCAGAATACCAGCCTCCTCCACTCTCCCCAGAGTCTGCTCAAACTCATGTCCAACCATCACATCCTCAGCTTCTCCCTTCTCCTCCTGTCCTCAGTGTTTACCAGCATCAGGCTCTTTTCCAATGAGTCGGCTCTTTCCATCAGGTGGCCACAGTATTGGAACTTCAGCTTCAGCATCAGTCTTTCCAATGAATATTCAGGGTTGATTCCCTTTACGATTGACTGGTTGGATCTCCTTGCAGTCCAAGAGACTCTGAAGAGCCTTCTCCAACACCACAGTTCAAAAGCATCAGTCCTTCAGCATCCAGCCCTGTTTATGGTCCAACTCTCATATCCATACATGACTACTAAAAAAACCCCATAGCTTTGACTATATGGGCCTTTGTTAGCAAAGTAATGTCTCTGCTTTTAAATATGCTGTCTAGGTTGGTCATAACTTTTCTTTCATAGTTTTCTCATGAACCCTTATAAAACTCCAGGTCATCAGTACTGCCCCGTTTTGCCCACAGGGAGACTTAATCAAACCAAGAAGTGAAGTTCACTGCCCAAGATCACACAGTAAAGTATGGCTGGGATTCAAAGTCAAGTTCTGTCTGACCCAACATCTCCACCCTTTCCTGAGAATTCTGAATCCCTAAGAAGCGGGTGTGATGTACTGCATTTCCAAACTTCTTCTGCCATGGACCTTCCTTATATCTAGGGTTCCAAAAAGTGACTTTTGGGAATCACTGCTCTTCTGTTTGTTCCCAGAAGATTCACCAGAAGCAACCTAAGGATATCTGAGGATATCGCTCCTCTTCTTATTCCCCATCCCCAGCTGGGACCTGGGTGCAAGTCCCTGAACAGTCACTGTGCTCACTCCAGGGGCCAACGGCAGAATAAGGTGGGGTTCCCATTAGTGGCTGGGATTCCAGCTGGCAGCTCCAAAGCCATCCAGATCTAAACAGATGACTTCATTGGTCACATATGGCCCACAGAGGGTTCCAAATTCTCTTCCCAGCCAGTTTTGAGTTGCTGTTTCAAACTCAGCTGCTACTTGAGTTGTCAGCAGACTAGTTAGATCATGAACTCAGAATCCTTTGAACCATTGCCCGCTTAGGAAAAAGGACTGACCCTCTAAGGCCAGATGCGGTTGACCAAAGAAGGCCGCTGGCCGGACCCAGGCCTCATCTTTCTCACTCGGGCGCGCATGTCAGCTTCTGTGCTCATGTGTCCAGACACTTCCTGCCACCTCCTCCCTGCCGGCAGTGCAGTCTTGCAACAGGCAATGTTCAACTCGTCACTCCTAAGAACTCTTCTATGGCTCCCTAGTGCCCGCAGCAGAAGTCAAGACCACCGAGCCTGATTTTCAAGGTCTCTGGAAATGGGGGAGACTCTGCAGCCATTTTCCCCTTCTCAGGGGGCTTCCCTGGTGGCTCAGCCAGTAAAGAATCCGCCTGCAATGAGGAAGGCCTGAGTTCAATCCCTGGATTGGGAAGATTCCCTGGAGAAGGGAATGTCAACTCTAGTATTCTTGCCTGGAGAATTCCATGGACAGAGGGGCCTGGGGGTCTATAGTCCATGGGGTTGTAAAGAGTTGGACACAAGTGATCAACCAACACAACACTTCCCTTTCTCAAGAGAACAAGTAGGGACTTGTGGTGGTCTGGTGGTCAAGGATCCAAACTTCCAGAGCAGAGGGCGCAGGTTCAATTTCTGGTCAGGGCACTAAGATTCCACATGCCGTGCGGCCAAACAAAAAAAATAAACTGATTAAAATAAAACATTCCAGATTAGACCAAGACAGGGAAGGAGGCAGTCCCTGATGACCCTGCTTCTTTCTCCAGGAGGGTCCACCTCCTACCACCTTTTGCCCTTAAGCTTTACTTTACTTTCTGGCAAGCCTAATTCTTTACAGTTTCTTGCACACATCACACTATTTTGGATGCTATGTTGCTCTGCTCAGGCTGTATCTTCTCCTGAAAGCTCTTCTCACCTTACTCTGCTGAATTAAGACCTGCTCATCTTTGAAAACCCTGCTGGCACGTCCTTGGGCTGAGAGGAGCGCCCCGCCCCTTCACCTCCTCTGCAGCTTCTGCACACATGTAACCCTGGGAACATGGAGACCATAACACGGATCTTATTATACGGAGACTGCCTGAGTCTGGATCTGCTTTCCCCACCAGGCTTAGGTTCAAAAGCACAGATCGTACTTTATTCTGTCTCCCCAGTGCCCAGCACAGAGTCTGCACACAATAGGTGCACATTAAGTGTTTGTGGAACTGATTCAAAGCTGGCAACATCCCTAAGGGAAGGTTTTCTTTCATTGTAAAGAAAAATTATTTAACTTTATAAACAAAATATGTACATGTGTGTGTTCTGCTGCCTTTCTTGTTCCCAAGTTTAAAGAAAAGTGTGAAATGATAGGGCTTCCCTGGTGGCTCAGATGGTAAAGAATCCGCCTGCAATGCAGGAGACCCGGGTTTGATCCTTGAGTTGGGAAGATCCCCGGGAGAAGGGAATGGCCACCCACTCCAGTATGCTTGCCTGGAGAGTCCCCATGGACAGAGGAGCCTGCGGTTGCAAAGAGTGGTAATAATAGTAATGCTGTCTGCAGATGTCTCACCTGGATTAACGTGTTGAATCCTGTGATGCAGGTTCAGCTATCAACCCCCTTGAACAGTTAAGAAACTGAGACTCACAGGACCAGTGAGCTGTCAACAGCAGCTAAGCGGCCACGCACGTGGGGGTTCCAACAAAGCCCTGCATGACACCAAGAGGAGGGGTCTCTCTGCTGAGCTTTCAGAGCTGCAAAGCTTGAGGTTTGCATTCGAAATGGGGGAGGGACAAGCTTGACAATGGTCATACGCTGGAGAGGAGGTGGCGGGAGGGGAAGAAGGACACAGGGGTGGGGGACCAGAACTGCGCCTGCCTGCAAGCCAGCGAGCACCTCCCTCTGACACATGTTCAGAGAAGCAGCCAGAAGTGCCATCGGCTTTGACCTGACGGCAATGGGGTGGGGAGGCTCTTTCAGAGAGAAGAAGACAATGACTGCATCGCCTCTGGAAGAGGGACAGCCAGAGGGACAAGGGATTGTAGAAATGAGTCACATCTCGCTCCAGCCTGCCCAGGCCTCGGGGGGCCCAGGAGGTGGCTGCACGTGGCCCCACAGGTGGGAGGGCCCTGTGTACCCCGCACTCCATACAGAAACAAAGCCTCGGTGGGGTGGGGATCCCAGCGGCCTTTGTCTCCATGGGGGCAGAGGGCCTCAATTCCCACCCCCGCTCTGCTCCTCTGAGCCATCCCTGCTACAGCGAGCCAGCTGAGGTGGGTCAGAGGGTGTCCGCAGGAAGGACGTCCCCTCCCCCACACCTCCTCCGGACCTCGCCTATTCCCCCATCCCTTGGTTTCCATGGCAGCGTCTGGCAATGAGGCATCTACTTCAAAACGCTGGCAGGAATGCCAGGCGGGAGCTGCAGAGACGTAGGCCTGGGGGTGAGAGGAGAAGCTCATCAGATGAGTGCCCAGTCCATGCAGGTCCCGTCCAAGGCTTCATATCTATCACCTGCCCCACTCCTTACCCCAGTCAGGCAAGGAACCTATTATTATCCCATTTTATCCCAGATAAAGCGACTGAGGCACAGAGCAAGGAAAGGCCGTGCCCAGGGTGGCACAGCCGGTCAGCGGCAGAGCCAGGATTCGCACTCAGGTTTCCGTGGATCCCAAGTCCAGGCCTTTATTCATTTCTTGCCTCTCGGCCAGGGCTCAGTTGCTCAGGCCGGAGCTCTGCCGTGGGGGCCACAGGTCCTTTTGGGTGAATCCCTTCGCCTCTCCCAGACTCTGCAAAATGGGGTGGTGAGTCCCATTGCTCCAAGGGGCTGGGAGGACTGAGGTGGGTTGGGAGAAGCCCTGAGCTCTTGGCTGGGGTTCGGGAAAGGGGTCTGCTCCTCCATTTCCAAATGGGGAGACTCCCATCCCAAGGTTCCCGGACAAGGAGAAACACAGCTGCCCGGATGCACTGGGGTAAGTTGGCCCAGCAGTCCCCCGGCATGCAGCCCCCGACCTAGTGCTCTTGACGACGACAGCTCTCATTTGCTGGGCATCCACTTCAGGTCAGGAGCCCCGCTAGGGCTGCCAGTGACCCTGGGAGGGAGACACACTTACCCTCCTCTTGTTACATATCAGGAAAGCCAGCCATGGCACCCACACTGAGCTCTTTGGAAAAAATCCTGATGCTGGGAAAGATTGAAGGCAGGAGGAGAAGGGGACAACAGAAGATGAGATGGTTGGATGGCATCACCCATGCAATGGGCACGAATTTGGGCAAACTGCAGGAGATGGTGGAGGACAGGGAAGCCTGGCGAGCTGCAGTTCATGGTGTCACGAAGAGTTGGACACGACTGAGTGACTGAACAACAACCACCACCACCCATGCCAAGCACCCCAGGAGCAGAAACAGGGTGGTACTTCCACGGACCTGGTGACTGGGGGAAAGTGCCTCAGAGACACACCCATTACGCTCAGCTCCACCTTCAAACTAGACCTGAAAGCTGACCCTTCCCACCGACTCCACATTTCACCCTGGCCTGGCTACCCCAGCCCTGGCTCGAAGGCCAGTGAGCCTCCCTTGGGGTCCCTGGGGCACTGTTCCTTGTCCTTTCTGTCTCCCCTGCACGGCGGGCTGGTAGATGCCTCTCATCGCATACCTCATCCTGTCATCGGAGGCCCCAAGCCCTCCAGTGACCCCCCAGGTCTTCCCAGCCAAAGCCAGGCCCTCACAGTAGCCAACACAAGGACATCAGGTCATGACCTCTCTGACCTCATCCCCTACACTCACCCTTGTTCACTCTGCTGCAGCCCCTGAACATGCTTCCTAAAACATTCTAAATCACTTCCAGCCCAGGACTCTGCTGTTTCCTCTGCTCAGAATACATGCTTTCAGACACAATCATGATTCAATTCCTCCTGATTCAAATGCCATCTCTCCCACCATATATAAACAACCCCTCCCACTCACTCACCCTGTTTATCTGTGACTGCTCAACACTCAGTTCATAGACATTTGTCAGATGGATCTCTTGCCTGGCTCTCCACTAGACTATAAGCCCTAGGAAGGCAGGACTGTACATTTTGTTTCTTTTTAAAGCTGTTTTTGTTTGTTTTTTTTTTCTGGCTGCAGCCCATGGCCTGTGGGATCTTAGTTCCCTGACTTGGGACTGAACTCATACCTCCTGCATTGGAAGGCAAGAGTCTTAACCACTGGATGACCAGGGAAGTTCCAAGACTGTCTATCTTGTTCATCCCTGTCCCTCACTGCCCAGAAGAGCCTTTGACCCTCCTTTACGGGGCAAAATTTTTGGACAAGCAGGTACTGGTTAACTGAACTAATAAGATTCCCTCTGGAAAGGCTGAGTTTGACACACACAAAGCAGCAGCAGTTGGTAGGAATCAGAGGCAGAAATCAAAAGGCACGAGGCTGCAGGAGCCAGGAGCCATAGAAACCATGAGATAACAGATGTCACGAGCCAGCAGAAGCCAGGAGGGAGGAGCAGGCTCCACCTGGGTGGGCATCTTTGTCTGCTTTCTCCCGCGGCAAACCCCAAGGGTCCGGAGGAGGGCCCGGGGCACACAGGTGCTCAATAAATGTGTGCTGAATAAATGAAAGGTGGAGTGGAGTCTAGAGAGGAGTTAGCAGCAAAGCAGGAACAGCCAGAGTGGAGGGCAAGGAGTGGAGATCCCAGTCGTCCGCGGGAAGCAGGGGTCATGGATACGAGCAGACAGGGTTACGGCTCCAGGGGACCCGCGTGACCCTCCAGTCCCCGTGGGGCTTGGGAGCATGGTAGTGACACCACTTTCTGCCCTCTGTTACACCCTCCTATATCCAGACCATAACCCCCATTAACCGAGGCTAACTTGGACACGTCTCTAGTCCCAAGCACTGTGCTAACAGGTTTCCTGGAAGAGGCATCTTGGAAGGGGGAACTTGAAACAGGCATCCCCCAAACCCTCTTCTTAACCTTTATTTTCTTAAAAAAAAAAAAAGCTTTATTAAGAGTACAGTTTACATTCCATGAGACTCACTTATTTTGCAATGTGTATTTTATCACAGTTAAAAAAACAAAAACTCAGAATCAAACTCTTGGGGACTTAGGGTTCGAGTGGGCAGAGGAGGCAGCAGGGTATGTTGGCAGCAAAGTCATGGTGATGAGGGAGCCCAAGGTGAGTCTTGCATGGATGGGCAGGTAGAGAGGGTGGGGGTAGGGGGTGAAAGGCACCCAGGGGCAGTGTAGAGAGGGGAGCGTATAGATAGCCTATGAACAGAATGCTGGTGAAGGGTCCGGGTCTGCTGCGATGAGCCTCGGAAGGAGCACAGTCTTCCTGAAGCCAGTGAGGCACCCACAGAGGTCAGCAGGGCGGGGTCCCAGAGCCAGTACTTACAGCCTTTCCCCCTCCCTTTCTCCCTTTCCTGGTCCCTTGCTCCCCATCAAAGGAGGGGCTTCACCACCCCTCCCCAGCATCTCCCAAAGTCCCTTGCAGCTCTAACTTCCCTTGAACAAAATGTGATGAGGAGGAGGGAGCTGGGAGCCAGACCCAGCTTGGAAGCCCTGGTCCTCCCCCTTCTAGCTGAGTGACCCTGGGCCCCTCATTTCTAGGATGGGGACAATAGTCCTGACTGCACACAGCTGCTGAAAGGACCAAATGAGGCAACAAAGAGACCACTGTCTCTGGCTGATGGCCTTAAGATGCGTCAGGGCCACCCTGCAAACCAACAAGTGCAGAAGTGGAGAGCTGCTCCGAGCTGCAGTGTCAGTGCGTGGACAGATACACAGCTCGGTGTCTAGGGTCAAAGGGAGGAGAAGGTGGTTGTCAGAAGAAAGCATGATTTCCCTGAGTGAGTAAGGATGCAGAGAAAGCCCTGGGGGTTCAGAACCAGCCTGCTGCACTCGTGGGCACAGACCCCAGCACCGATGGGGCAACCCGGCCCCACGCCAGCCCGAACCTGGGGTGTCCATCCTTATAACTCACTCCAGCTTTTCCTCCTATCCACAGACTCAAATGGTCCCTTGATTCTTCTTCCCTGTTTGCCTATGTGACTTTTCCTGTTTGTAACAGCGAGAAACCAACAACATCTCTGGGTATCCATGAGCATTCCAGATCAGAAACCCAAGGCTTTATTTTGGGACTTAGTTTTGCTACGTAGCCTGGAACTCAGGAGAAAGGGTATGGCCAGGGTCTAACATCTAGAAATACCCACGTTTTATATTCACACAACAGACTGAATGTGACATAAAGTACCAAGAGAAGAACTGGAAGGGTTACCTAAGGCTGAACCGTTTCCAGAAACACTTCAGGCAATTAGCATTTCACTGTGAGAGGCTGCCTAGCGCATGGGAGGGGGATCCAAGCATCTCAGTTCAACCGCCAGCTCAGCTAGAAGAGCTGTGTGACCTTGGGCCATTCACTTTGCCTCTCTGAGCCTCAGTCAGCACCGTGCTTCCCCGTCTGATAAGTATTGTTACTCATCCAGCCAGGGTCTTCATCACCCTGCAAAGCCAGGGCTGTGTCTGTCTGTCCTGCTGTAACGTCCCCTGCACACAGCCAGGCATGATCCCCGCGATCATGATCCCAGCCCTTCCTTTCTCTGCTGCTGGCGAGCATGCTGCCACTTTCGGTTTGGCAAAGATTCTATTCAGTCCTAAGAGTTTAAGTGAGGACCTGCTCTCCTGCGGGCCACTGGTCAAAGGCCAGCACTGTCGTCCAACCCCGTAATGAACCGCAAGGCTGTTCTTGCTTCTCGTGTGATTCAAGAACTCCATAAAAAGAAAGCAGAGTCAGTTTGATTAAGCACAGAAGCTATAAATCATCGACTCCCACAAGAACTGGAGTGACTTGTACTAAGATCCAGACATCAGAATACACAACACAATCTGTCTGTAGCCCTGGGTGACAGAAAAAACAGGGGTGGATAAAGAAACAGCTTATCTTTGTGGGCAAGAGTTTTAGAAAAAGAGGGGGGAACACCACACATTTCCATCTCTTGGGGAGTTTGCTATCTGGGGATGGAAAGAGACAGGGAAAGCAGCTGCTGATTTTACATTATGGTGAGCACACCTAAGCCAGTCTGGGGGATCAGGGTAGAAATGAGAGAGGGGGATGGTGGCCCCATAGGTCCGGTCCTTGCCCTGCCCACCCCAAGGACACCTCTCGTGGCCCCTGCCCACCTTGCCCACCATAGTTGGTCTCTGTTACCCTCCCTGATCACATGCTTTGCTGTGGCCTGACCAGGCCACTTGCTTTTCCTGGAACTTGTAGCTTCCCACCTCTGCCAGGAAGGTCCTTTCTTCACATCTGTACCCCTTGAAAACTTATGTTTCAAAGTCCTGCTCACACTCATTCATTCGATCATTCAAATCATTCAACAAGTGTTTCTAAGGGCTCACTATGTCCCTGACACTGTGATGGGTACTAGGGATATAACAGGGAAGCCATAGCCTGTGTCTTCAGACTGCTTACAGCCTTGGGGAGACAGTCACCATAACGAGGAATACGTGTGTGGTAGACCTCAGTCCAGAGGAGGCTCCTAACCCAGCTTTGGTGGGATGTGTTCAGGGAAGGCTTCCTGGAAGAGGAGAATTCTGAGTCTTGATACATGAGGTGAAAATGGGGAGACGTGCCTATAAATGTAGGTGAACCTATATAACTGCAATAGGAGCTGACATTTATGGAGCGCTGCTAGGAGCCAACGGGGCTGCCTTGGTGGTTCACCAGTAAAGAACGCACCTGCCGATGCAGAAGATGTGAGTTCGATCCCTGGCTTCGGGAAGATCCCCTGGAGAAGGAAATGGCAACCCACCCCAGCATTCTTGCCTGGAGAATCCCATGGACAGAAGAGCAAGGCAGGCTACAGTCCACGGGGTCACAAAAGAGTCGGACACAGCTTAGCAACTAAACAACCACGAGGAGCCCAGCTCTGGACTCAGCTCTGCACACATATTAACTCCTTTTCAGTCCTTACAACCCGCTGGGACTGAGTACTGTCGTCATTCCCATCGCCAAATGAGGAATCTGAGGCACAGAGACGTTCAGAACTCGCTCCTGGTCACACAGCTACCAAAAGGCAGAGCCGGCGTTCAGACTCAGCGTAGCCCCGGAGCCCAGGCTTCCGACCACTGCCCTCTGCCGCCTCGGGCTGGCGGTATTATACCGCACATCCTCTTTCATTTGGTGATGAATTGCCTGCAGACATCCTTCCAAAGCAGTGCGTCCCAGGTTCCATTCTACTTATTGGCTGCAGAGGTCGGGTGTCACTGGCATCTGAGCAGGGGAGCGACTTGACCAGATTCTTCCCTGGGAAGCAGGTAGGGGGCTGGCTGTCTAGCTGAAGGGGAGCTGTGCTGGGGTCCTGGGGAGGGGCGCCCAGGCCTCAGCTCAGGCTGGGAGAGGGAGGCTCTGGGGACACGGCTGAGCAGCAGTGAGCCGTGCCAGTCCAGGGATGGTGGAAGGCGGAGAAGGGGTCCTGAGATCACACCCTCCACCCCGCACCCGCCGCTGACAAGCCTCTCACAGACTCAGCATCTCTCCTCTCGTCCCCACCCTAGCCCTGGGGAGCTGACCCTCTCTGTGCACACCCCAGCTGGCCGTCCCAATTAAGAGTGCGCCATCACCCGTTCAGTTCTGCTGGCGAGTGCAGATGTGCTGTCTGTGGAATTCTTAATTCATTAAAAATCTTTGCCCAGGAGCGTCACACCAATTCTTCCCAAAGTGCAAAAAGAAAAACACAGAAACACCACGTTACGTGGCAGCACCGCTTCAACACCTCCTGGGCGAGGCGCAGGACTGCCTCGCTCAGCTCCCCCACTGGGTCCTACCACGCCTGCCCCAAACATCTGTCTGTCCACTCCCCTCCAGGGCCCTCACTGCTGGTCTGGGGGACCCTCCTCTCTCACCAGGATGACTGTCATAGCTTTCTTCCTGGTCTCCCCAGTTCCACATCTCCAGCCTCAGTTTTCAGATCTCTGCAATGGACACACTGACACTTCTCTCGCAGGGCTGAAGGGAGGACGGGGTGACGTGATGAACTGAAAGCCCTGGCCAGGGAGAGCCTGCGTCCGACTTGGCTCTCTACCAGGAAGGAGGAGGGCCTTGGGTCTGCAGGGACCCAGGCTTGCCTGCCCCTGGGCAGGTGGGAAATCCTTCAGCATCAGCCAGCCCACATGCTCTGATGTCACTCAGACTGGCAATAAACAGCAACATTTTGTTCTCTGGCTACCTCGCTTTTTGTCTTAATCCTGGGCTACTCCAGACCTCAGGCTGGGCAGAGGAGAGCTATTTACAGCCCCCTCCCACCTCCAAAGGGAATAAGCAGTGGGGGAAGCCCCCACCCTCTGTTCCTGACCTGTTAATGGATCTCCTGAGGGCCTCCCTCCTCAAGCCCGGTACTGGGTGCTGTGAGAACCAATCAATGAATGACGGGCAAACACTGAGCTCCTGATAGTAATATAAGCGTGGAAAGAACTCATCTTGGCTCAGTGCTTCTCATTACTTTTGAGATGCCTAAAAGGCTTTTTCAGGTACCTGAACACTATGAAGTGCTGGTACCTTCTCCAACTGCCATTGGCATGATCAGGGCATGCCTGGTCTTTCGGGATCTAGCTATGAACTCATCCAACTTCCTTCATCCAGTGTTTTTACTGCACGTGGCCATCAACCAGGCAGCTGATACTCCTACACTCAGGCAATCTGGCGGCAGTAATGAAGTCATTCAACAGGCAGGGAATGGACTGGGTGGGGCTCTCAACAGGGTCATCGGGGAAGGACGCTCTGAGGAGTGAACAGCTGAGTCCTCAGTGATGGGAAGGTGCCAGTCACTGCAAGACCTTGGTGGGGGAGACTCTCAATAATGCTGTGAGTGGTGGTACTATTATTATTATTAGGATCTCCCTTTTCCAGATGGAGAAACTGAGGCCAAGGAGGTTACAATACTTCCTTCGAGGCCAAAGAGGTAACTATTTACGGAACCAGGTCAAAACTCGGAAACCCCAACTACTGCCACCAAACCCACCTGCTTCTAGGGTCCAGCCCTTTTCAAATGAATCTTAACCTCAGAGATCTTCAACAAAGTACCATGCAGCACCGTCTCAAGGGGGCTCCAGTCTAATCTGAGAAAACGTCTTTATGCAAAAACACAAGGTGTGTTAGAAATTAATGCAGCGGTCCCCAACCTTTTTGGCATTAGGGGCCAGTATCAGGGAAGAAGATTTTTCTGTCATTTCTGCTCATGTCTGACTCTTTCAATTCCATGGACTGTAGCCCGCCAGGCTCCTCTGCCCATGGGATTCTCCAGGCAAGAGTACTGGAGTGGGCTGCCATTTCCTCCTCCAGGGGATCTTCTCAACCCGGGGATCGAACGTGTCTACCTGCATCTCCTGCATTGCAGCAGATTCTTTACCACTGAGCCACTGGGAAAGCCCCTTCTTTCTGACTCACATGAACTTCTTTTGAGATGGTCTGATTTAAATGCAGAACTTACTGTTTCCCCCAAATTTGCTGTGGGGAAGTTAGACCGTCATCCTCCAGGGAGGCAGAAACTAGTTCTCCCAGAGGCTCACATTAGGCCCATCAAGGTGGACTGCCTATACAAGCAGTGGGATGCCAGACGAAGGAAAGAAAACAGGCTTCCATGAAGGACCCAGTGTCAAGGTTACACTGAGAGACCCTCAGGATCACATGTGTGGGCTGGAGCTAGAACTGGATTCACTCGGGCTCAGGGAGAAGGCCGTGGGACGGATTCATTTAGTGATTATTTTCTCTAGGAAGCGGCTTCCCTGGTGGCTCAGATGGTAAAGAATTTGTCTGCAACACAGGAGACCCAGGTTCGATCCCTGGGTTAGGAAGATGCCCTGGAGAAGGGAATGGCAACCCACTCCAGTATTCTGGCCTGGAGAACTCCATGGACAGAGGAGCCTGGTGGGCTATAGTCTAGCAACAGGGAAAAGCCAGCTAGTAAATAAATGAAGTTCTCCTGAAAGAATAAACCAAGTGACAACTAGAAAGTTTGTGAGAAATAAAGTGCCTAGAAAGTTTGAAAGAAAGAAAAAAAAAAGAGAGAGAGAAAGAAGGGGAAAAAGATGGCTTTGGGAGCTGTTAGCACTTATGCTCCGCCAAGCATCCCCACAGGTTTCCCAGGCGGTTCAGTGGTAAAGAACCCACCTGCCAATGCAGGAGACCTGGGTTTGACCCCTGGGTCTGGAAGATCCCCTGGAGGAGGAAATGACAACCCACTCCAGTATTCTTGCCCGGGAAATCCCATGGACAGAGAAGCCTGGCAGGCTGCAGTCCATGGGGTCGCAGAGAGTCAGACACGATTGAGCACCTAAACAGCAACAGGCACTGCCCCAGCAGCATGGCATAGACCTGCTCTGTTCTCCGCTAGCCGCTGTCTGCCCTGGCCCTGTTTGAGGCTTGGCCACCAGAATCATCAGAAAGTTCAACACCCAAACAGCCAGGAAGGAGACCTGCTGCTGAGGATGGGCTTCCAAGTGGCAAACCCTGAGGTCTGTGATAGAAAACCATGTGCATGGTGCTCCCCTGGAGATGTGCAGGGCTTGCCGCTCTGCCTCTGAAGACACAGAGCCACTGAGGAGCTGATGCAGGTGACAGAGGCAGGGGAAGGAAGATAGAGCCCGTAGACAGGGTGGGGACAACCGGGGTAGGATGTGAAAAGAGGGCTGAGTGACATCGTCATCTGATGTCCAAAGCCAGACATGTTAGAGAGTGATCAAGTGAATAAAAAAGTCAAAGTGTTAGTTGCTCGGTTGTGCCTGACTCTTTGCGACCCCATGGACCATAGCCCGCCAGGCTCCTCTGTTCATGGGATTTCCCAGGCAAGAATACTGGAGTGGGTTGCCATTTCCTCCTCCAGGGGAATCTTTCTAACCCTGAGACCGAACCTGGGTCTCCCCCATTGCAGGTGTATTCTGTACTGTCTGGGCCACCAGGAAAGCTCCAGAGAGGGATAACGTACTGTGAAATATGAAACCATTAAAACTATTCATAACTAGAAACTCTGCCTTCCTAATCTGAATAATGGGGAGGTCATAGAGCTCCCTCATGGCCTTGTTTTGGGAATTAAGAGAGGTGATCCAAGTTAGCTCAGGGCTTGGCACTTCAGTAAAAGAGAAACTGAGAAACTTGCCCGAATCTAGATCCCTTGGGGGTCAGGGGAAATGGCTGGAGGAGTGTGTGGTCCCAGGTCAGAATCTGGGAATTCTAGGCAAACTGATATCACAGAGATAGAAGGAGGAGGTGAGCGCGAGTGGTCAGGTCCTTGCACTGCAGGCCCTGGACATTCAGCAGTCATTCACCACAAGCAGGGCTTCCCTGGCAGCCCAGGCGGTAAAGACTCTGCCTGCAATGCAGGAGACCTGGGTTTTGATCCGAGTCGACAAGATCTCCTGGAGGAGGGCATGGCTACCCACTCCAGTATTCTTGCCTGGAGAATCCTATGGACAGAGGAGCCTGGTGGGCTCCAGTCCATGGGGTCACAAAGCATCGGGCATAACTGGGCAACTGATTTACTTTCACAACATTCACTTTCTTTCATGCTGGGTCTACAGTTGCAGCAACTTGAGGAAGAGGAAGAGGAGGAGGAGGAGGAGGGGGAGGAGGAGATGGGCACCCGATTTTCACCCTGGGCTGACCTTCCTCCATCTGGGATGCCTGGCTGGAAGAACCCTACCCTGTGCTCTCTGCAGTGCTCAGGACAGCTGGGTTCATGGGCTCTGCCCACTTCCCTGAGGCAGCCCAAGCTGCTCCCTATTGGAAGGTTCTGCCTTGGACTGAGCTGAGACCAGCTGTCCTTCTCCACCCTCCACTTAGGTTCCACCCACTTGAGGCGGGGGGCAGCAGGGAACGGGGGGAGTCCCGGAATCCCCATGGGTCAATTCAAAACTCTGGATAAGAACAACACCCAGCTTACACAATCTCTTCTAGAGAACTGATAAAGTGGCAACACAGTCCACCGTGTGGCGTGAGGCCAGCCTAACCTCAACACCAAAGTCTGACAAGTAAATAGCAGAAAGGAAAATCACCAGTGAATCTCACTCATAAACTCTTGAAGTCCTCCGCAAAAATGGTGAGAAGAAACAGCCCAGCGATAAAGACACAACAGGACAACCCAAGTTGGGTTTATTCCAGAAATGCAAAAGTTGATCATGCTAACGGACTGAGAAAAGTCATGACCATCTGAGCAGATGTAGGAGAGACATCTGTTAAAAACTCTACTTCCATTCATGACTCAAAAGAAAAGAAACACTCAGTAAACTGGGAATAGAAAGGAACTTCTTCAATCTGATAAAGATGATCTGCCAAGGGAATTCCCTGGCACTCCACTGGTTAGGGCTTTGAGCTTTCACTGCTGGGGCTCAAGTTCAGTACCTGGTTGGGGAACTAAGATCACTGAAGGCTGTCTGCCAAAACCTAGAGTAAGCACTATACCTAACTGTCAAATGTAGACAGCCCTCCATAACAGAGGGAAAAGAAGAAAATCACAAACCAAAAGGAATGGAAGGATTGAAAAGGAAGAAACCAAGCAGTTATTTGCACCTCCTACATGGAGAGTGAAAAGGTTGGCTTAAAGCTCAACATTCAGAAAACAAAGATCATGGCATCCAGTCCCATCACTACATGGGAAATAGTGTCAGACTTTATTTTTCTGGGCTCCAAAATCACTGCAGATGGTGACTGCAGCCATGAAATTAAAAGACGCTTACTCTTCGGAAGGAAAGTTATGACCAACCTAGATAGCATATTCAAAAGCAGAGACATCACTTTGCCAACAAAGGTTCGCCTAGTCAAGGCTATGGTCTTTCCTGTGGTCATGTATGGATGTGAGAGCTGGACTGTGAAGAAGGCTGAGCACTGAAGAATTGATGCTTTTGAACTGTGGTATTGGAGAAGACTCTTGAGAGTCCCATGGACTGCAAGGAGATCCAGCCAGTCCATTCTGAAGGAGATCAGCCCTGGGATTTCTTTGGAAGGAATGATGCTAAAGCTGAAACTCCAGTATTTTGGCCACCTCATGTGAAGAGTTAACTCATTGGAGAAGACTCTGATGTTGGGAGGGATTGGGGGCAGGAGGAGAAGGGGACGACAGAGGATGAGATGGCTGGATGGCATCACTGACTCGATGGATGTGAGTTTGAGTGACCTCCGGGAGTTGGTGATGGACAGGGAGGCCTGGTGTGCTGCGATTCATGGAGTCGCAAAGAGTCAGACACAACTAAGCGACTGATCTGATCTGATGATCGCATATGATTTTCTAAAATAATCTACAAGCACATTTTCTAAAATTAGTAAGAGAGTTTGGCAATATTTCTGGATACAAAACATGCAAAATACAAAAATATTTCTCCAAAATGCAACCAATGTAGCATAATTAAAAAAAAAAAATGTGTTGAAAGATACAGATAGATACACCATTTACAATAGCATAGAAAGTACCATATAACTAGGAATAAATCTAACAAAAATGTGCAAGGCCACCAAGGGAAAATTAGGAAACTGGAACTAAAGTATCTCCTAAATCATGAAGAGAGAGACCATGTTCATGGAAGTCTAAATATTGCACCCTCTACCCACAGCAGGCAATAGAGAACTCAGCAGGAACACCTGGCAGATGAGAGTAACCTGAGCTTATATTCTACCTCCTGCTACTTCTAAAATGTGTGACTTTGGGTGTTTCACCAAGCCCTCTGAACCCAGCTTCCTCACGGATAAAACATGGGTAGCCAGCCCTGACTAGTTGTAAGGAGTCAGTGGTAACAGAGCACTTTAGGAGAAGGGAGGGATAAACTGGGAATTTGAGATTAACAACAGATACACACTGCCTTATATAAAATAGATAAATGACAAGGTCCTACTGCACAGGGAACTATATTCATGTTGTGTGTGTAACAAGATTACACACACACACATATATGTATATTCAGTTATATATATACTCACACATATATATCACGTTGCTGTACAACTGAAATGCTCCTGCTGCTGCTGCTGCTAAGTTGCTTCAGTCGTGTTCGACTCTGTGCGACCCTATAGATGGCAGCCCACCAGGCTCCCCCACCCCTGGGATTCTCCAGGCAAGAACACTGGAGTGGGTTGCCATTTCCTTCTCCAATGCATGAAAGTGAAAAGTGAAAGTGAAGTCGCTCAGTCTTGTCTGACTCTTAGCAACCCCGTGGACTGCAGCCTACCAGGGTCCTCCATCTGTGGGATTTTCCAGGCAAGAGTACTGAAGTGGGGTGCCATTGCCTTCTCCAACTGAAAGCCTAAATCAACCATATTTAGCAAAAAAGAGAAGAAAACACTTTCAGAGTGTTGCATAAGTACGGGGATTCTTACGACTAGCATTATTACCCCTTGTTGGTCTGAGGGTGGGGGGAAAGCTCTTCCTACCATATTAGGCTGGCTGTGTCTTTGCTTCTGCTCATCAACTTGTCATCCAAGGCGCTGCTGGGTGCTTAGTCTGTATACAACATTTTCTCATTCAGTGCTCCAGCAACCCATAAGACAGGTGCTGTGTTAGCCCCATTTTACAGATGAGAAAGGTGAAACTCACACAAGCAACTTGTCATTCACATGCTCACTCCTGGACATTCATGAGCCCCTTCTATGTACCAAGAGCTGTGAATACCCTGGTGAATAAGATGGACATGGTTCTTGCTCTTTTCTAACTGACGGTAGAAGTGGGAAGATTCATAAAAATCATACCCCAACTAACAAGCTGACAGGACCAAGATTCAGACTCAGGTCTGTTGGACATGAGAATCCATGCTTTGAACCATTCCCTGAGGTGTCTCCCTCAACTTCCTCTGCTCAATCCTCTCTGCTGTGATGTAATGGCTTCTAACACCCACTCTGCCGTCAGCGACAAGTTTCAATGGATCTTGCCATCCAAGCTGCAGCACAAATTGAGAGCTGTCAGGTCCCACCCTGGCTCATGTGATCCTTATGCATTATCACTGGAGAATTACAGCCAGGAAGATGAATGCATGAAAGAGGAGAGCATCCCGTAACCCCTCCCCCCAGCATCAGCAGCATTGTTCCCAACGAGTGTGCGCCCGAGTCCTCTGCCACCATTAACGGCAGAAGTGAGTCACTTATAAATAAGACTCGGGAGCTTTATTATAATGACATCCCAAGATTCAGAAATGCTCGGCGTCACTGTGAAAGGGAGGGCAGCAGGTGACTGGGCTTCAGAGATCCTCTGCCAGGTACATCTTTCAGATAAAACGTCTTGGGTCAGGAGCAATTACAGCTAATGCCCAGCCTGAATGCTAATGAGAATTACTTACAATTGCTTGAAAGTCTCTGTCATTTATATTATCTGCTTTTCCTCTTCCTTCCTCTTCTTTTCCCACCCTGGCATTAACCCTGAGAAACAGACACCAGAAAATATCACTAATGGCCATTTTGAAGATGAAGAAACTGATGCTCAAGGTTACTCAGCTCAAAGAGCCAGGGGTTCTAATCCTGAACTTTTTTTTTTTTTTAACTACATAATTCTGTCTTTAATGGGCTTCCTAGGTGGCTCAGTGGTAAAGAATTCATCTGCCAATGAAGAAGATGCAGGAGACCCGGGGTTCGATCCCTGGATTGGGAAGATTCCCTGGAGGAGGAAATGGCAACCCACTCCAGTATTCTTGCCTGGGAAAGCCCATGGACAAGAGGAACCTAGCGGGCTACAGTTTGGGTGGTGGTAAAGAGTCTTTAAGAAGCAAAAGAAAATCGGAACTCTGGACAAGTCTTCTCCACATGGAAGGTACACAAAATATCAGTCTGAAAGGCAGCAGGGATGGTGTGTTCTGCTGACATCTTTGCCTTGGTGAGGATGGGGCAGACCTTATGAAATGACGGGCAGACCTTATGAAATGACCTTCAGACCTACCCTCTGCCACGCCACAGCCACCAAGAAGTGCACACTTGTCCCTGAGAAATGACCATGAAGTGAGAACCCGGGCAGAAAGAAGAGTTCTTCTTGTGCCCACACAAACCAGAAAACTGTCTCAAACCCATGCCCCTAAGAAACACGCCAGAGGATCAAGTTCAGGCTACAGTGTGAAGGAGTGCAGCTCGCCCTGACAGTGCTAAATGTGGTAATGCCTAGCATTTGTTGAGTACCCCGCATGGAAATCTTTTAAATAATGCTGCACTGGGACTTGAGGCTTTCAGCTATTTAAAGCTTGAGCCTGCACTAAAACTTCTGGCCTGCACTAGACCACTCCCACTTTACAAACTAGAAAGAGAGTCTTAAGGAGGTCCAGTGGAGCCAGGCTACCAAGCTGCGTCTGTTTTGATCTTAATAGTAACTATAGAGCCAACTAACATCTCAAAAGCACTTCTGTGGACTGCCTGACTCCATCTAGGCGCTGTAGGCGCATGAATACACCCAGTTCTCTCACCAACCCAGCAAGGAATGTGCTAGAAATACTCCTGTCCTAAAAATGGAACAGAGAGGCACAGCAATTCGTCCAAGGCCACAGATCTCTCAAGTGGCAGGGCTGCGATGTGAGCCAGTGCCAGAATCCACACTTCTGATCTCTCCGCCATGCCTCCTCTTTGTTACTGAAAGGCCACACCTTTCCACCAGGCACTCCTTGATTATATATATATATATATAAAAAGGAAAGTGCAAACAGGAACAGGGAATCTTGAGAGAGTCTGAGGGGAGGAGACTCAGATGCAAGCTCTTCCTACCTCGGACATTCAGCCAGGAGGGGCCACTCCCAGCCTAGCACTGCCCTAACTCCTCCGGGGTTCAGGGGCTTGCAGGCTGCTCCAGCCTCCACCCAGCTCTGAAATCATGTTTGGGCAGCGCTGGGCCACCTCCACCCTCCACCGCGGAGGGATTCTCTCTTTATGCTTGAAAGTGGTACTTGGCCTCCTTACAGACCTGCCCTCCAGCAGGGGAAACCCCTCCAGAGACAGCGGGACAGCCTCATGCTTCCGTGGGGGGCCCACCAAGCCCTGGGGTTGTATGAGGGAAATTATATGGGAGTGTCAGGGATTTCTGTGATAACCCGCTCAGCGGCAGGCCTCCTGCACAGCACCTGCACAGAGAGACGAGGGGTAAAGACCCTACCTGCCAATGCAGGAGACTCAAGAGACGCTGGTTCGATCCCTGAGTCGGGAAGATCCCCTGGAGTAGGAACTGGGAACCTGCTCCAGTATTCCTGCCTGGAGAATTCCATGGACAGAGCTGCCTGGTGAGCTACAGTCCATGGGGTCACAAAGAGTCGGATGCAACTGAGCACGCAGGCCTTAAGGTTCATTTGTGCTACGGCATGTGTTCAAATTTCCTTCCTTTGGGCTTCCTCGGGGGCTCAGACGGTAAAGGATCTGCCTGCAATGCAGGAGACCAGGGTTCAATCCCTGGGGTCAGGAAGATTCCCTGGAGAAGAGAATGACAATCCACTCCAGTATTCTTGCCTAGAGAATTCCATGGACAGAGGAGCCTGGTGGACTACAATCTCTGGGGTCACAAGGAGTCAGACATGATCAAGCGATCAGCACAGGGATATTGGGACCCTGTTGCTTGGCATCTCTTTATTTTCATCTCCGCTGCTACCAGCCACACTCAGGAGGGACCTAAGGTCCCAGCTACAGCCTAGATGTCACTGACAACATAGAAAGAGTCTGCTGCTGCTAAGTCGCTTCAGTCGTGTCTGACTCTGTGCGACCCCATAGACGGCAGCCCATTAGGCTCCCCCGTCCCTGGGATTCTCCAGTCAAGAACACTGGAGTGGGTTGCCATTTCCTTCTCCAATGCATGAAAGTGAAAAGTGAAAGTTAAGTCGCTCAGTCGTGTCAGACTCTTAGCGACCCCATGGACTGCAGCCTTCCAGGCTCCTCCATCCATGGGATTTTCCAGGCAAGAGTGCTGGAGTGGGGTGCCATTGCCTTCTCCACTAGAAGCAGTCAGGCAAACCCCAAATCTGCCACAGACCAGCTGGGCAACCGCAGGCAAGCTATTTAACCTCTCTGAGCCTCAACCAACTATCTGTTCAATGAAGGTGATAATAATAATAGTGCCTGCTTTGCAAAGCTGCTGTGAAAACTGAGTGGGATAATGCATAATGACACTCTGACCTGTCCATTCTCTCTCCCATTCTCTGCCGGTTCCTGCCTGCCTCTAAAATTAAAGCCAAGATTGAGGCAGTCAAGACCTGCCTATCAGACC
Organism: Tragelaphus eurycerus; assembly: GCA_935064755.1. Classification (NCBI taxonomy): domain Eukaryota; kingdom Metazoa; phylum Chordata; class Mammalia; order Artiodactyla; family Bovidae; genus Tragelaphus; species Tragelaphus eurycerus. The sequence goes on along the minus strand of CAKXYN010000001.1, from coordinate 73,391,709 downwards.
CCCAGCTCGCCTCTCCTTCATACTCTGGAAACATGTTCCATCTTGGCGCCAGTCACAGGGCACTAGCTCCCACCATGGAATCAGCCCCGCAAGCACCTTGCGGCTGGAGGAGCTTGTTCACAGAGTACTTACTCCTAGCACCACTGTGGGGCTCCAGGCCTGAGGTGGGAGCCCCCTGCTGGAGGACAGGGGCCCTGCATGGAGCATCTCCCAAGCAGAGCCCATACCTCAGAGATTAAGGGATGGGGTGGGGTCTCCCTGGGCAGCGGAGGGGTGGCTCAGATGGTAAAGAATCCGCCTGTAATGCAGGAGACCCAGGTTCAATCCCTGGGTCAGGAAGATCCCCTGGAGAAGGGCATGGCTACTCACTCCAGTATTCTTGCCTGGAGAATTCCCGTGGACAGAGGAGCCTGGTGGACTCTGGTCCATGGAGTCACGAAGAGTCGGAGAGGACTGAGGGACTACACTTACTCCTTGGGCAGTGGAGGTAGGGGGCAGGGAGAGAGTGACCCAGAGAGGGAAAGAGGTTTCTGTGAAGATCTGCTGTGCTCCAGCCCCAGCTCCTGACTCCCTTGGCTCCTTCCAGAAAAATCAAGAGTAACTTCCGTAATGGGGCTCCTTTCACCTGAAACGGCAGCCCCCACAGGGCTTCTGCCATAGGAATCCACTTCCTGACATGTAAGGGTCTCCCACCTTTCCAAAGGATCCTCCCTGAGCCACAATGAGGAGGAGGTGGCTGGTGCCTCCTGGGTTTGCAGCCAGGCTGTAGGGAAGGCTAAGGTGGTCTCCATGTTCCCACCGCCCCCCTCCCCGACACCCCACCCCTGGTGATGCTGAACCTGGGGCCCAACTGCATCATGTGGTGGAGTGGTTTGGGTCCGGCCGACTGGGGCGCAACCTCCCGGCTCTCTCCTTGACTGGTTGGTGCTCCTGGGCGCAAACTGCCCCTTCTGAGCCTCTTTCCCCCTCTGTAAAATGGGTATAATAATACCGGCTCATCGAGTTACAGGGAGAACCCAAAGAGATGAGGGATAACCCAGTGCCTGGCACACTCAAAGCACTCAAGAGATGGGCTGGAACTATGGGGAGCATCGAGGTCAGAGCCTGGGGCAGGGCTGGGAAAACTGGACTCTCTCCCATCTCTCCGGTAGGAGCTCGAGGCAGCCGCCCCGGGCGCGCACCCTGGCGAACCCCGGCAGAGCCACAGGTGTCTACGCGTCGGGGTAGGGGGAATCAGAGCTGGTTCTCAGGGTGCCGCGGACCCCTACCCGCGCCGCCCACAGTCCCCAGGGCCCCCAAGCGCGCCCACCCCACGCCGGAGGCTAGGGGAGCTCCGTGGCTCGGCCAGGATGCCCGGACCCAAGCCTGGCCGGCCGCGCAGCGTCTCGCCCCAACGCCGCCGCCGCGCTCCGGCCCCTTGCCTGCGCCCTGCCCGCTCTCCGCTCCGACTCACCGGCACCGGCTCCCGGGAAAGTTTGGTGGCGCGGCGACCGCGACGGCCAGGCTGCTCGGGGCTCGGTGGCGGCGCGGCGCCGAGGGAGCCGACCCGGAGGCGGGGCGCCGGGGGAGGAGCCGCGCCGAGGGGGCAGCCCCGAGGGAGGCCGGGAGGCGGAGACCCGGGCCCCGGGCCTGCGGCTCCCGCCTCCGGCTCCGCGCGCCTCGGCCGCCCCCGCGCCTGGAGGCGGCGTGAGGGGCACGACCTCTCTTCCTCCACACCCGCCCAGGGGGACCGAGCGGCGCCCCCAGAGCGCCCCTGCTTCGGGCCCGGCTCGGGGGCGCGGCTCCTCTGGTGGGGAAAGGAGCCTCAGAAGCTTGGCGAGAACTCCCTCCGCCCCGCGCACACCTGCGGGCGCGCACAGAGGTAAGTCAGCCCGAGGAGGCCCAGAGCGGGAGAGTCGGAGCTGCGATGCTGCTTGGCCAAGTGAGCCACAGCCCGACTGACCCCCAGTGACACTTCAGTTCCTCACGGCCCTGCCAGAGAGGCCGATCGAGGGAGAGACGAAGGGGCGCCGCGGAGACGAGGGCTGACAGATAGGCACCCCACCCCCTGAGGCTCCACCGGGATCTAGAGAGACAACCCCCGCCCCATCACCCCCGCCCCAGGTCTAGAACTCCACCTCTCCTCTCCCGCCAGCTGTTTCTCTCCAGCTGCTCAAATGAGCTCAAGTTTCAAAATTCAGTGAGTTCCGGTTATGCAGCATCCTAAGGATAGGGTGGAGGGGTTGGGGGTGTGGTTCCTCTGCAGGGCTCCTCTGCCCCACCCCTACCCCACCCTCCCACCCCCACATGCCGGGAGCCTGAGAATTCTTACCGGCTGCCTTCATCCAGGGGACCGAAGAAGCAGATTCTGTCCCCTTCCTCAGTGCCAGGAAAACTCCACTGGAGCCACTCAGCTGGTGTCTTATCTCAACACTCCGAAAGAGACACGGAAACTTAGTCGGGGAGATGGGTGTTTGGAAGGAGGGAGGGACTTCCTTGGTGGTCCAGTGGTTAGGACCGATGCTTTCACTGCAAGACAGCATGGATGGGTTTTAATCCCAGGTCCTGGGAACTAAGATCCGCGCATACCCCACTGCAGGGCCAAAAAAAAAAAAAAAAAGAAGGGGTGGCTGGGTGTGGGTTTGGGGCTATTTCATGGCGATATCTTAGCCTCCACTGAGTGCAGGGAAATTCCACTCAGAGGTAGTGAAATAGTCCAGTGATTTTGAGGCCCAGCTTCATGAGCTGTGTATGGTATGTGGGTGATCTGGCTTTCACACCTCAGGGTCCATATCTGTAAAATGAGGGTTAATAAAAACAGCTGTCATTGTGCCAGGCACCTTTCTAAATGCTGCAAGTACTTACTCATTCAATCCACACAACAGCCCTGAGTAAGTGGGAACTATTATTATCACTCTTTTGCAGAGAAGAGAACTAGGGTACAGAGAAGCTAAGTAAATTACTCAAGGTCACACAGGAGAACTGGGAGCCTAACCTATGCAGCCTGGCTCCAAGATCCAAAGTCATAATTATTGTACTGTAATTTTTGTCTCAATGGGGCTGTCGGAAAGTTCCAGGAGATCATTTATGTAAAGGAGTTAGCAAGTGCTCCATAAATGGTAGCTCATAGATTACTGAGCCTGTCTACATGGAGGGGATTTGAGGGGAAAGAGGAGACTGGATTCTGAATAACTGGCAGACCACGTTATTCTGACTTTTATGAAACCAAGAGGCAATGGATTTCCCATGTGCTCCTCTAACTGGTCCCCTGTGCCTTAGCATAGCCCCATGACCAGGACCCACCCTGAGTCCACAGTAAGCCCCCTCCATCCCCTGGTGCTTCTCCAGGGCCTCCATATTTTACACTGTACCAGACTTTTGCACCCTTTGGAACTGAGTGAGCACTTGTGGTAGCAACTGTTATAAACTCTATAGGAAATGCATTTCTGCTCTCCACAGCTGTAGGGCTGATAGGAATGAAGTGGGAGGGGGACCCTCGGAAATGGCTGGGTCCATATCCATCCCCTCTCGCCTTTCTGCAATTCAGCAAAGGCTTGATTATTTGGAATTCCTCCGCAAAGTTTCACTTCCCGGACTGGTTTTAGACCTGCTAAAGCCCACAGTGATCAGCATTTTGAGAAATACCAATATTTGAAAAACAGCACATCAGACAGTAATTGAGGTCCCACATGACCAGGGTGTGCTTTGTTTTCTTATGGCATTTGAAACTGATATATCATGAGATAACTCAGGCCATATCCTGGGTGTGTGGGGTGGAGAGGGAATAGCCAACTTCCTAAGAATATATAGGCAGCAGAAGAAAAATAATAGCTGGACTTTGGGTCACACTTAGTGTTTGCCAGGCTAGTCCAAAAGTGTTACATAATCTGTTTTATCTATTCACAATAATCCTATGAGGTAGATACTATTAACCTGCCATTCTACAGATGAGAAAACTGAGGAACAAAGAGATGAGGAGATGTGTTTAGTAAACACAGCCAGTGAGTCACCTCAAGATCAGACAGGTAGAAAGCGGCTGAAGCAGGTCTGGAACCTGGATCAGCCTGAATCCACAAGCTTCTTTTACTTCTGTGGTTTGTGAAAGAAAACTAAAAAGGAGGAATCACTTGAGGCCCTGAGTAGAGACTAGGGGTATGGATTAAAGAGAAATAGAGATAAATTACAAGTTTGCTGCTGCTGCTAAGTCACTTCAGTCATGTCTGACTCTGTGCGACCCCATAGATGGCAGCCCACCACGTTCCCCCATCCCTGGGATTCTCCAGGCAAGAACACTGGAGTGGGTTGCCATTTCCTCCTCCAATGCATGAAAGTGAAAAGTGAAAGTGAAGTTGCTCAGTCATGTCCAACCCTCAGCGACCCCATGGACTGCAGCCTACCAGGCTCCTCCGTTCATGGGATTTTCCGGGCAAGAGTACTGGAATGGGGTGCCATCGCCTTCTCTGCATATTTATACTACTACATGTGAAATAGGTAAAAACCCAGACCTACAGCATGGCACAGGGAGCTATATCCACTATCTTGTAATAACTTATACTAGAAAAGAATCTGAAAAAGAAAATATGTGTAACTGAATCTTTGCTGTATACTTCAAACTAACAGAACATTCTAAGTTAACTATGTGTGTATGAGTTGCTCACTAACTAAAGAGTTAGTGTCTAACTCTTTGCGACCCCATGGACTGTAGCCCGCCAGGTTCCTCTGTCCATGGAATTCTCCAAGCAAAAATACTGCAGTGGGTTGCCATTCCCTTCTCCAGGGGATCTTTCTGACCCAGTGATGGAGGGAAGCCCATGAGTTAACTATAATTTTTAAAAAGCAGTTGATTAAAAATATCTGTTCTGCCACTTGTTTGCTTACTTTGCTTCTCTGAGCCTGTTTCCTAACCTGTAAAACAAGAAGAATAACGCCTATGCTACGTCTTGGATTTTAGTGATGATCTTTTGGTAGCAGAATACATTAAACCCAGTTGTAACCAGCTTTAGCCCAAAGGGGCTTTAAGCTGAAAAATGCAGGAAATCATTCTGGATTCAGACACAGTCCATGCCAGAAGCTCAAGGGAAGTTGTCGTGAATCTGTCTCTATCTCTTGACTGTTTTCTTCTTCTTTTTAAAAATATTTATTTATTGGGCTGCTCCAGGTCTTACTTGAGGCATGTGGGATTTTTAGTTGCAACAGGTAAACTCTTAGTTGCAGCACGTGGGATTGAGTTCCCCAACCAGGGATCGAGCCCCAGGGTGGAGTCCCAGCCAACGGACCACCAGGGAAGTCCCTTGACTGTTTTTTATTTTTGCATCAGGTTCATTAGCAGGCTAGATCTCTTTATGCTGCTGCTGCTGATGTTTAGTTGCTCGGCTGTGTCCGACTCTTCCCGACCCCTGCACTGTAGCCCGCCAGGCTCTTCTGTCCATGGAATTCTCCAAGCAAGAATACTGGAGTGGGTTGCCATTTCCTTCTCCAGCGAATCTTCCTGACCCAGGGATCAAACCCACATCTCTGGCTTGGCAGGTGGATTATTTACCATGAGCCACCTGGGAAGCCCAAGTCTCTCCACAGGGAGGCAGAAATGGCCCGTTAAGCAGCCTCAAGCCAAGCGATCACTTCCTTCTCCAAACCTCCAGCAAACATCCTAGATCTGACTCCCATTGGTCTGGCTTGAGTCACATGCCTAGTCCTCAAACCATCATAGTTGCTCTGATTGGCCAAACCTGAATCACATGCCTTTATAACCGGAGTGGGAGAGGGGGGTCAGTCCTCCTCAAGTCACCAGGACTAGAAGTGGGTGAGAGATGGTTCTATAAAAGAAAATCAGGGTGGGGCTTCCCTGGTGGCCCAGTGGTTAAGAATCTATCTGCCAATGCAGGGGATACAGGTTTGATCCCTGGTCTGGGAAGGTTCCACATGCCGTGGGGCAGCTACGCCCGTGCACCACAACTACTCAAGCCCACGTGCCTAGAGCGTGTGCTGTGCAACAAGAGAAACCAACCCAGTGAGGAGCCCTTGCCCCACAACAAAGAGTAGCCCCAGTTCACTGCAGCTAGAGAAAGCCTGCATGCAGCAACAAAGACCAATCACAGCCAAAAATAAATTAATATTAAAAAAAAAAGAAAGTCAGGGTGCTATTAGCAGAATAAGGGGGCATCGGTGCTGGACAGGCACAGGTGTCTGCTTCCTCACAGAGCCCTTGTATGTTAAATACACCTGTGTCTGCAAGGTGTATGGCTCTGGTGGGTACTCAGGAACTGAGTCCCTCCCTCTTTCCTCTCCTCTAGGAAACAGGATTCACATCCCACCAAACCTAGGACACCAGCATCCTGTTCACATGTGGAGACTAAGAAGCTCCAGAGACGAGAAGGGACTTTGCCCAGGGTAACCTAATGACCAGCCAAGCAGTCGTCGAATCTGTGTCTTTTGACCTGAAACAAATCTCAGTGAAAGTCTGAGCTGAGAACTTTGAGATCCCCTGTGAGCCAGCGGAGAAGGCAATGGCACCCCACTCCAGTACTCTTGCCTGGAAAATCCCATGGACGGAGGAGCCTGGTAGGCTGCAGTCCATGAGGTCGCTAAGAGTTGGACACAACTGAGCGACTTCACTTTCACTTTTCACTTTCATGCATTGGAGAAGGAAATGGCAACCCACTCCAGTGTTCTTGCCTGGAGAATCTCAGAGACAGAGGAGCCCAGTGGGCTGCTGTCTATGGGGTCGCACAGAGCTGGACGTGACTGAAGCGACTTACCAGCAGTAGCATCAGCATGAGCCAGCGGAGTTCTCTGGCATGTGCACAGGGGAGGTGGGAAAGATGCAGCACACTGAAGACCCAGAGGAAATGATGCCACTCACGTGGGGATCCCAGACTGCGCCAAGCTGTGGGCTGGTGGATCTGGCAGAGTGCCGGTCCAGCCCCCTGCCCATCACATTATGAAGTTGGCCATCTCTGGGAACTCTGCACTCTGGAGGCTGAGAGATCCAAGCGGTCATGTTTCCTACGGCTGCCCCAAGTAGGCAACATGGCCCTTCCCTTGTTTAGTTTCTGGCTCCATTTGTGAGAGGGGAGGTGCCTCCTTCAGGGGAGGTGCCTCCTTCAGGACCCAAGCAGACCAAGTAGCAAGCATGTGATTGAGCGCTGTCAATATTGACCCTTTCAATTTGGCCCTTGACTCGGCTCTCGGGTTTCCAACCTTGGGCAGGTCGTCTGACTTCTCCACTCTAAATATAGTTAGGCTGGCATGCTGTGAAGCGATCTATTCAAAGGAAGCTGGGCAAGACTCACACACATCTGGCTGGAGTGGCTAGATTGCTCCCTCCATCCCCTGTCAAGTGAAGCACACTGGTTTGCTATACGCACTGCTGTGGGGAGTGAACACTGCTCTCGCCTTCCTGGAGGGTGCTTTGGAGCCAGGTGATGACGGCTTTAAAAATGTTCAGACTATTATTCCATACCCCATGAAGTTTTCCTGAGAAAACAACCATGGACATCACCAAGATATGCACAAAGATATTCATTGCAGGACTGGACGTAGTAGTAAAAGACTGAAAATAATCCAAATGTCTAACCACGGGGGACTGGTTAATTTAATTATGGTTCCCAGGTGGCACTAGTGGTATAAAAACAAAAAAAAACCAAAACAAAAACCACCTGCCAAAGCAAGAGACATGGGTTCGATCCTTGGATCGGGAAGATCCCCTGGAGAAGGGAATGGCAACCCACTCCTGTATTCTTGCCTAAAGAATCCCATGGACAGAGGAGCTGGTGGGCTACAGTCCATAGGGTCACAAAGAGTCAGACACGACTGAAGAGACTTCGCACGCACACACTCATATGGATAGAGTAGACTATTATACAGATAAGATTGTACCACATCATATAGAATTATGTGAAAACTGATTATAATATGAATGTCAAAATGAGGTTTGACAGAAAACAAAAGTCTATAAAGCAATTATCCTTCAATTAAAAATAAATAAATTTATTTAAAAAATAGAACCTTAAAAAATAGTTATAAACTCATTCTGTGAAGAAATACACCTATTTATGTATTAAAAAGCTTAAAATGGTTGTATCAGAGATAGGTGGGAAGGAGAGAAAAATCTGTGGGTGTTCTTAGTTTTCACATACCTGTGTATGTTTCTAACATTTCATTAATAAATTTGTATTACTTTGTTAATTAGGGAAAATGCCCAGTAGTTTTTACAAAGAGATTTTTGCTGGTTTCCTTTTTAAAAAGCATTTTACTTCTTGAAAATCACCATCAGAATCCCACTGCTGGGCATACACACTGAGAAATCCAGAATTGAAAGAGACACGTGTACCCCAATGTTCATAGCAGCGCTGTTTACAATAGCCAGGACGTGGAAGCAACCTATAATGTCCATCCACAGATGAATGGATAAGAAAGCTGTGGTACATATACACAATGGAGTATTACTCAGCCATTAAAAAGAATACATTTGAATCAGTTCTAAGGAGGTGGATGGAACTGGAGCCTATTATACAGAGTGAAGTTAGCCAGAAACAAAAACACAAATACAGTATACTAACACATATATATGGAATTTAGAAAGATGGTAAAAATAACCCTATTTACGAGACAGCAAAAGAGACACTGATGTATAGAACAGACTTTTGGACTCTGGGAGAGGGAGAGGGTGGGATGATTGGGGAGAATAGCATTGAAATATGTATAATATCATATCTGAAACGAGTCAGTCCAGGTACGATGCCCTATAATAGATGCCTGGGACTGGAGCACTGGGATGACCTGGAGGGATGGTGTGGGAAGGGAGGAGGGAGGAGGGTTCAGGATGGGGAACACGTGTATACTGGTGGCGGATCCATCTCGATGTATAGTAAAAGCAATACAATATTGTAAAGTTAAGCAAAATAAAAAAAAAAAAGAAAATCACCATCAGGAATGAGGTTAAACTCATCTTTCTCTTTCTCTCTGTCTCTCTCTTAGGCCATGATATGTGGAGGCGAATGGGGAGCTGGGTGTTGAGAGAGCAGCCACAGCCACAGAGCAATACAGCGCAAGAAGGTTGTACCAGGAGGCTCTACCCATTAGCTGTGTGACGCTGGGCAACTCACTCAGCATCTCTGGGCCTCAGTTGCTACATCCACAAGATGAAGTGTTTGGTTACGTCATCTCCGGCGTTCCTTCCAACATGCAAATTCTACTATGGATAAATCTGTGCCAATGAACGTTCATAAATCATTTTCGTCTCTCCAGACCCGTGAGACTGTGGAAAACTCTGCCTGGCCTGTGTCTCAGCACGTGCCTCCTGCTCAGTCTCTTTATCCAGCCACTTTGAAATTGGCAAATTCATGGGGAAGCACATTGACTTCAGGCTCTCATACTCTGGGATTTCCAGCACTCAACTCCTGGCTTCCTGGATAGCTCTTTGAAGCCTTCTAACAGATTTTAATTTTCTTTTCAACCATTTTATCTAGGTCTTCTAGTTGTTTATTGAGACGGTTGATCTCTCTCCACAAGTTAGTTTGTCACAGGCAGAAGCAGAAATCCCTTCATATGTTAGTAAGCAAAACAAGTAGTTATGGAATGGCATGTAAAGTGGGTTCTGTTTATATGCAAAGTATATATGTATATATATGTGTGTGTGTGTCTGTGTGTGTGTTCATGAAGAAGAAAGAGAAAGAACAAAAGCTATGCACACTGCCTAACTACTGAGGTTTTCATTTTTTAACACAAATATTTCCACTTTTATACAATGAACACTGAGCTTATTCAAACTGGGATTGACTTTTGAGGTCATTTATAGTCCATTCTAAAGGAGATCAGCCCTGGGTGTTCTTTGGAGGGAATGATGCTAAAGCTGAAACTCTGGTACTTTGGCCACCTCATGTGAAGAGCTGATTCATTGGAAAAGACTCTGATGCTGGGAGGGATTGAGGGCAGGAGGAAAAGGGGATGACAGAGGATGAGATGGCTGGATGGTATCACTGACTCGATGGACATGAGTCTGAGTGAACACCGGGAGATGGTGATGGACAGGGAGGCCTGGAGTGCTGTGATTCATGGGGTCGCAAAGAGTCGGACACGACTGAGTGACTGAACTAAACTAAAATACCCATTTTGAAAATGAGATCGTGGAGGCCAGGAACATTTAAATTCATTTCAATTCAACAATTATTGGAGGCTTGTTGTAGTCAGAGAACCATGCAGTGGGCCTCAGGGCATCCAAAGAAATGTAAGACCCAGTTACCTAATTCTCTGTTCCAAGTGTCTCCAGTGTGTGCTAGACTTTGGAAGATGAAGATGAAGATGACAAGAATCTGCCCTCAAGAAATGCTGGCTATGGAGACAGTTGCTCAGATAAACCACCCCACATATGATGTGATAAATGCTAAGGTAATGACATGGCAGAGATTGTGGTTTTCTTCTTAATAGCTATTCTTTCAACATCCAACTTAAAAGATTGTATTTCCCAGCCTCCCTTTAGTGAGTTGTGGTCATGTAACAAAATTTGGGTCCATGAGATGTAAGAGGAAATGTAGGGGTTTCTGGGAAGTCTTTTTAACAGGAACAGCAAATCTTCCCTTTTTTCTGCTGCTCGGAATTTAGATGCAATGTCTGGAGCTTTAGTAATTCTTTTGACCTGTGAAGGGACCCCCATACTAGGATGATGGAAAGGATAAAAATAGCCGTAGTCACCAGCACCATGGAGCTGCTCTATCAGCCCTGTATTTCTCTGTTTGTACTTACTTCACACAGGACAGAAATAATCATCTTATTTCTTATGCCACTATTATTTAGGATTTTTTTTTCTTACATGCAAATAAAGAAAGTCTCAATTTATACAAATCCTAAAAATAAAATGTTACAGGAGCAAAGGAGTGAGTGAGGAAAGAGTGAGTATTTCCATTTTTGAGCAGCAAAGAAGTCAGAATGGGCATGGAGGTTGTGAAGAGAGTTTGCCAATGAGATGGGCAGGGATGAAGGAGGAAGAGTGGATCAAGAAGGGAGCCTGGGCACAGGGCAGGGAATGGGCAGAGGGGTGTTGGAATCATGCAGCCTGGATTCAAACCCCATCACAATCACTTCATTGCTCTAAGCCTCAGTTTCTCCATCTGTAAAATGGGGGTAAACATAGTGTCAGCTGCATCAGGTTGTAGTGGGGATTACGTGATTTAATACAATGTGCCTGGTGCCTGGAGAGTGCTCAGTAAAGGCTGGCTGTTAATGTGCGTACCTGAAAATTGGGATAATCATAGTCTGATCTCTAAGGGCAGCCAGTGTAGATAACACAGCACAGGGCACTACCCAGACTGGGTACCCAGCTATGGAGCCCCCTTTCTCCCCCTGCTGTCAGGGAATTTACAATCAATATTTAACAAATCTTCACCAAGCCCCTGCTCTGAGCCAGGTACTGGGCCAGGAGGTTGCTGACTCCAGGAAGAATCAGACCTTATCCCTGACCTCCCGTTGCTCACAGTCCCGAGGAGAGGAAAGGAAATAAAAAGACGAGCATAATATAGTATGAGAAATGCAACGGTGGTCCAGGTTCAGTCCACGAACTCAGGTGAGCAAGAAAAGTAACACTATTTGGGTTAAATAAGCCCAGTCTTGGCTATGATCTCCCATATTAGGTGGGAAATCTTAATCTCAGGCAAGCTGAGATTTTCCTGTTTCTCTGGGGTGGTGTTTCAATTCTATGGATCTTGTGGGGAGTGTCTCAGGTATGTCATTACTTATCCACGCTGAGATCTGTTGAGACATCTTTATTCCCATCTGAGGAGGGGTCACCCACACACACAGGCCACTGCTAACTTGTCCCTTGAAGTTTCATCCCCTTTCTCAGCTGCTTCAGTGGTCCTTGAAAGTTCATAAGAACCATTGCTCAAGCTCCCATGGCCCCTGGGGCACAGAGAACTCTGTTAGACATATGAGTTTCTTCTGCTCAGCCACACAAAGTCACTTCTTTCCACTCGAGAGTCTGCCCAGGAGAAGAGCACAGGTCCTTTCCACATTTAATTTCGTTGAGGATTCCATGATCTCTCCAAGTTCAGGGCTATGGCTGTGGAAGCAGCAGTTTCAAGTGTCTCTTTTCTCCAGGGATGCACCATCCATCTCCCCCTTTGCTGATGCTTCAAGTCTCTCCTCACTCTTATCTAGACAGTTTGGTCTGGATTCAGAAAGTCACAAACTTGCTCTTGAACTCCCTGCCCTTTCCCATATCAATCATGGCATAGTACACAAGAGACTTTTCCTGTTGCCCTTTTGAAGCTGAAAAACCAGGCAAAGATTCCAGTTTCTCTTTTTCTGCAGGGCCAGAAAAAGAACATTAGGCTTGAAACAATAATCTGCTATTTTCTGTTATAATGGCAGGGGAATGGGGGTGCATGTAAGGCTTCTGGGTAACAGAAATTAGCAAGAAAGAAAAACAACACAGTGAGTTCCCTCCATTCCCCCATCCCTCCCCAGAATGGCTGAAATTAAGAAGACTGACACAGTCAAGTGCTGGCCAGGGCGTGGAGGCACTGGAACTCTTCTCTCAGGTGGTGGGGATGTAAAATTGGATAGCCACTATGGAACACTGCTCTGCAGCCTTAATAAATGCAGATCTACTTTACGATCCAGAAAGTCCACTCCTAGGTATGTCTCTAAGAGAAATGAAAACATATATCTAGAAAAGACTGTGCATAAATCCTAACAGCTTTATTCATTATATCCCAAGTTGGAAAGTGAAAGTAAAAGTCACTCAGTCGTGTCTAACTCTTTGCAACCTCATGGACTATAGAGTACATGGAATTCTCCAGGCCAGAATACTGGACTGGGTAGCCTTTCCCTTCTCCAGGGGATCTTCCCAACCCAAGGATCAAACCCAGGTCTCCCAGATTGCAGGCAGATTCTTTACCAGCTGAGCCACAAGGGAAGCCCAAGAATACTGGAGTGGGTAGCCTATCCCTTCTCCAGTGGATCTTCCTGACCCAGGAATCAAACTGGGGTCTCCTACTTTGCAAGCGGACTCTTTACCAACTTAGCTATCAGGAAAGCCCCAAGCTGAAAACCACACAAATGTCTATCAACAAGAGCTTGAAAAAACACATCTTAGTTAAGTTAAACAACCCAAGAATTAATCACAACCCTGGTTGTGAGAGTGGACCATAAAGAAAGCTGAGCCCCAACAAACTGATGCTTTTGAACTGTGGTGTTGGAGAAGACTCTTGAGAGTCCCTTGGACTGCAAGGAGATCAAACCAGTCAATCCTAAAGGAAATGAGTCCTGAATATTCACTGGAAGGACTCATGCTGAAGCTGAAGCTCCAATACTTTGGCCACCTGATGCGAAGACCTGACTCACTGGAAAAGACCCTGATGCTGGGAAAGACTGGGGGCAGTGGGAGAAGTGGACGACAGAGGGTGAGTTGGTGGGATGGCATCACCAACTCGATGGAAATGAGTTTGAGCAAGCTCCAGGAGTTGGTGAAGGACAGGGAAGCCTGGTGTGCTGCAGTCCATGGGGTTGCAAAGAGTTGGACACAACTGAGTGACTGAACTGAACTGAAACACCCAAATGTCTATCAACAGGAACTTGCAAAAACACATTTTAGTTAAGTTCATACTAACAGATAGCACACAACCATAAAAGCAGATGAACTACTGCTGTCCATGAAACACAAAAGTCAACATTATCATTCTGAATAAACGAAGCCAAACACAAAAGAGTAAAAATTATATATTCTACTTGTAGGAAGTTCAGAACTAATCTATAGTTTTAGAAGTGGTTATCTCTGGGGGAGAGGGGGGGCACCTGTCATTGACCACGATAGGCACTGAAATTGTCTTCTGCAAGACTCTGATCTTGGGGTTGGTAATACAGGTATAGGACAGGTCAAATTATTTGTGCATTCTATCGTATGTAAATTATACCTCCATTTTTAAAAATTGAAATTTCCTTAAAAAAAAAAAAAAACCCACAGAGGCTAACATTTCAAAAATAATGTGCCACCCTGGTGCCATGAAGAGGTAAGCACACTCGGCCCAGGAGAGGCAGTGACCACACCAAAGGAAAGAGAGCTGCGTGCCTGATGATACCATTTGGCCTCCTAGATCCAGCCGCACCTGAAGCCTAACCTGGACTTTTCATTTTTATGAGGAGACAGCTATCTATCAGCCATGGGGAGAGGTCTCACCAGAATCAATCAGGCTAGCACCTTGACCTCAGAGTTCAGCCTCCAGAACAGACAGAAGGTAAGTCTGTGCTGTTTATTTTTATTTTTTTTAAGGAACTAATTTATTTTTATTTTTCTGAAAACATTAGGAACTATCAAAAAACAAAGTTGAATATCTGGCCATATCAAAAGCAAAATACAAGTAAAAACAACATTCAGAAATCATATTTAATCATAGAGAAATGTTTTAAAATATAAAATTTAACACTTTCCTCCATAAAGGAAAACAAGTTTAATAAACCACAACACTGAAGTGGAGTTTAACTAATTGTTTAAAATAAAAATTAAAAGATAAAAAGCACTCCATTCCCATCCTGGAATCCCATCATATATAAAATAATATGCTCAAAAGTTAGTGGAAATAAACAACTGGTAAACTTGAAAATAAATCTTTCAATGAATGAACTCATATTCCAACAGAACACAGTACTACCTCATATTTGCAGAAGAGCTTTTGTCACACTTGGGCCTTATCAAATACAAATATAAAAGGGGATTAAAACAAACTACTAAATCAAAATCTTTATGTAGAGTAGCAGCTTTCACAAAATAAAACTAACCTAGTTCCATACAATTGTATGCATATAGCCAATTTTATTCCCAGAGTCCCAGAGTCTTGCACTACCAAAATAAAAGTATCTTTGTCTTGGAAAAAGTCTGGTGAAGGCACCAAAATCCTATTATTCATGTTCCTCCAATGATACTTAGAATGCTCTTATCATCCTTTCAAAATAACTTCAACTTATTAAGAGTTAATATTCTAAAAATATATAAGGAAGTGCCAGCTTCATCTGCATTAGCAAGGTCCTTTCTATTCACATAGCATGGGTTGGCCTTTCATTCACCTCTGACTCTTTGCAACCCCATGGATGGTAGCCCACCAGGCTCCCCAGTCCACAGAATTCTCTAGGCAAGAATACTGGAGTGGTTTGCCATTTCCTTCTCCAAGTCTGTGCTGTTTAAACCACCCAGGTTTAGGTGAGCAGAGTAAGACACGTGGCAATGTACATCTTACAGATGGGGAACACTGAGGCCCGAGGAAGGGATATGATTCTCACAAAGCCACACAGGCTTTAAGTGGCAAAGCCCAGGGTAAAAGCCAGCCCAACTGGGTATTGTTACAAGTGCATATGGTAGATGGGAGGTCAGTGGGCTTCCTCTAGGAGAGGCTCCAGGAACAGGCGAGTGGGGAGCAGGGGTCTGAAATGGGAGGTGGCTTAGTGGAGAGGCTGGGCAAGGGAGGGTCCGAGGGGCCACAGTGAGGCCCCAGGAGGCTGCTGGGGTGTGTGAAGTAAAAAGAAAGCACAGCTGGAGTGATAGGGATGAGCAAGACTGGGTGTGTGGAAGAGGCTTGGTTAGCGAATTCATGTTGCTGAAGTTTCAGTTGGAAGGCTGTGCAGAGTGAGAGATCTCAGAGCTAGTACCAGAGTCAGCCACGTTCCTAAAGGGAAGAAGGGCTTCTCTTACTTCTTGGGTGGCTTCAGTACATTCACAGTTTTGTTCAGTGATCGCCACTGTCCATTTCTAGAACATTTCCATCAACCCCCCAGATAACTCCATATTTCCCATTTCTCCTCTTCCACCTATTCCTTTGCAACCATTAATCTACTTTCTGTCTCTGTAGATTTCCCTATTCTGTACTTTCATATAAGTGGAATCAACTCCATGATGTTGTCTGATGTGACTGTCTTCTTTCTCAGCATAAGGTTTTTGAGGTTTATCTATGGTGCAATGTATATAGGCACTTCATTCCTTTTTATGGCTGTATAATATCCCATTGTGCAGATATTTCACATTTTATGATTTTATTCTTCAGTGGATAGACACATGGGTTGTTATGCAAAATGCTGCTATGAATGTTCTTGTACAGGTTTTCATATGAACCTATGTTTCCAAGGCAAACCATTCAATGTCACAGTAATCCAAGTCTATGCCCCAACGAGTAACACTGAAGAAGCTGAAGTTGAACGGTTCTATGAAGACCTACAAGACCTTTTAGAACTAACACCCAAAAAAGATGTCCGTTTCATTATAGGGGACTGGAATGCAAAAGTAGGAAGTCAAGAAATACCTGGAGTAACAGGCAAATTTGGCCTTGGAATACAGAATGAAGCAGGGCAAAGACTAATAGAGTTTTGCCAAGAAAATGCACTGGTCATAGCAAACACCCTCTTCCAACAACACAAGAGAAGACTCTATACATGGACATCACCAGGTGGTCAACACCGAAATGGTCAACACTGAAATCAGATCGATTATATTCTTTGCAGCCAAAGATGGAGAAGCTCTATACAGTCAGCAAAAACAAGACCAGGAGCTGACTGTGGCTCAGACCATGAACTCCTTATTGCCAAATTCAGACTTAAATTGAAGAAAGTAGGGAAAACCACTAGACCATTCAGGTATGACCTAAATCAAATCCCTTATGATTATACAGTGGAAGTGAGAAATAGATTTAAGGGCCTAGATCTGATAGATAGAGTGCCTGATGAACTATGGAATGAGGTTCGTGACATTGCACAGGAGACAGGGAGCAAGACCATCCCCATGGAAATGAAATGCAAAAAAGCAAAATGGCTGTCTGGGGAGGCCTTAGAAATAGCTGTGAAAAGAAGAGAAGTGAAAAGCAAAGGAGAAAAGGAAAGATATAAGCAGCTGAATGCAGAGTTCCAAAGAATAGCAAGAGATAAGAAAGCCTTCTTCAGCGATCAAGGCAAAGAAATAGAGGAAAACAACAGAATGGGAAAGACTAGGGATCTATTCAAGAAAATCAGAGATACCAAAGGAACATTTCATGCAAAGATGGGCTCGATAAAGGACAGAAACGGTATGGACCTAACAGAAGCAGAAGATATTCAGAAGAGGTGGCAAGAATACACAGAAGAACTGTACAAAAAAGAGCTTCATGACCCAGATCATCATGATGATGTGATCACTGACCTAGAGCCAGACATCCTGGAATGTGAAGTCAAGTGGGCCTTAGAAAGCATCACTACGAACAAAGCTAGTGGAGGTGATGGAATTCCAGTGGAGCTATTCCAAATCCTGAAAGATGATGCTGTGAAAGTGCTGCACTCAATATGCCAGCAAATTTGGAAAACTCAGCAGTGGCCACAGGACTGGAAAAGGTCAGTTTTCATTCCAATCCCAACGAAAGGCAATGCCAAAGAATGTTCAAACTACCGCACAATTGCACTCATCTCACACACTAGTAAAGTAATGCTCAAAATTCTCCAAGCCAGGCTTCAACAGTATGTGAACCATGAACTTCCAGATGTTCAAGCTGGTTTTCGAAAAGGCAGAGGAACCAGAGATCAAATTGCCAACATCCGCTGGATCATGGAAAAAGCAAGAGAGTTCCAGAAAAGCATCTATTTCTGCTTTATTGACTATGCCAAAGCCTTTGACTGTGTGGATCACAATAAACTGTGGAAAATTCTGAAAGAGATGGGAATACCAGACCACCTGATCTGCCTCTTGAGAAATTTGTATGCAGGTCAGGAAGCAACAGTTAGAACTGAACATGGAACAACAGACTGGTTCCAAATAGGAAAAGAAGTACATCAAGGCTGTATATTGTCACCCTGTTTATTTAACTTATATGCAGAGTACATCATGAGAAACATTGGACTGGAAGAAACACAAGTTGGAATCAAGATTGCTGGGAGAAATATCAATAACCTCAGATATGCAGATGACACCACCCTTATGGCAGAAAGTGAAGAGGAACTCAAAAGCCTCTTGATGAAAGTGAAAGTGGAGAGTGAAAAAGTTGGCTTAAAGCTCAACATTCAGAAAACGAAGATCATGGCATCTGGTCCCATCACTTCATGGGAAATAGATGGGGAAACAGTGTCAGACTTTATTTTTCTGGGCTCCAAAATCACTGCAGATGGTGACTGCAGCCATGAAATTAAAAGACACTTACTCCTTGGAAGGAAAGTTATGACCAACCTAGATAGCATATTCAAAAGCAGAGACATTACTTTGCCAATAAGGGTTCGCCTAGTCAAGGCTATGGTCTTTCCTGTGGTCATGTATGGATGTGAGAGCTGGACTGTGAAGAAGGCTGAGCACCAATGAATTGATGCTTTTGAACTGTGGTGTTGGAGAAGACTCTTGAGAGTCCCTTGGACTGCAAGGAGATCCAACCAGTCCATTCTGAAGGAGATCAGCCCTGGGATTTCTTTGGAAGGAATGATGCTAAAGCTGAAACTCCAGTACTTTGGCCACCTCATGCGAAGAGTTGACTCATTGGAGAAGACTCTGATGCTGGGAGGGATTGAGGGCAAGGGGAGAAGGGGAGGACAGAGGATGAGATGGCTGGATGGCATCACTGACTCGATGGATGTGAGTCTGAGTGACCTCCGGGAGTTGGTGATGGACAGGGAGGCCTGGCGTGCTGCGATTCATGGGGTCACAAAGAGTCGGACATGACTGAGTGACTGATCTGATCTGATGCTTTTTTATTCTCTTAGGTATATATCTGGGAATGGAACTGCTGGATCATTTTATGACCCCATGGACTGTAGACCACCAGGCTTCTCTGTCCCTGGGATTTCCCAGGCATGAATACTGGAATGGGTTTCCATTTCTTTCTCCAGGGGATCTTCTCAGGCCAGGGATCTAACCCAAGTCTCCTGCATTAGCAGGTGGATTCTTTACCACTGAGCAACCATGGAAGTCCCAAACAACACCACCACAATGGTGATTCTATGCTTAACTTTTTGAGGAATCACCAAACTATTTTACAGGGCAGCTGCACCATTCTACATTTCCATTGGCAATGTCTGAGAATCCTAAAATCTCTGCATATCCTTGCCAACTTATCTTCCCCCCACCCTTTTACACATCCATCCGAATGGGTGTGAACCTGTATCTCTTTGGTGTTGATTTGCTTTTCCCTAATGGCGTGCTGCGATTCATGGGGTCGCAAAGAATCGGACACGGCTGAGCCACTGATCTGATCTGATCTGATCTGAATGACTAATGATGTTGAGCACCTTTGCATATACTTATTGGCCATTTGTCTGTCTTCTCTGGAGAAATGTCTATTCAACTTTTGTCCATTAAAAAAAAAATCAGCTGGGTTGTTTGCTTTTTTAGTATTGACCTTAAGAATTTGTTTATATGTTCTAGACACTAGATGCATATCAGACATTTAGTTTGTAATTATTTTCTCCCATTCTCTTGAAGTCGCCTTTTTCTAATTCACACCAGAGTACCTTTGGGTCCGATGGGGACAGTAGCCCAGGTCAGTTTCCTGCCACAAAAACAGAAACAGTCTTGCCCAGGTCTCACCAAGAGGACATGGAAGCACCTCAACACCTTTACAGCCGGTCTGCTATGCCCGTGCCTGGCACTAGGGTCTTAAATCTGGAGATAACACGACCCTTTTCCTCACTTTCGCACCTCCTTGAATGATATTGCAATCAATCACTCAAGGCTCTCAAGCCAAACACTGGCCGTCCTTGACTCCGCCCCTTCGCGCCCACAGCCAATCGGTTCCCGCGGTCGTCACCTGTGCTTGCTCCTCCTCCCCGCATCCCAGCCTAGGCCGTGGGTACCCGAACAGGCTCAGGCTTCTTGGTCGTGTGCAACCTCACGGCTGGCTGGCTTCTTCCCGTCCGTCCCAGCTCCACCAGGGCAGGAGGGGAGTGACTTTTCTTAAGTGACAATCCATCCTGGGGCTCCCCTGATCGACAAGTTCCCATGGCTATAACCATGAAAAATGCACAGGAAGCGACCTTTTGTCTGGGACTGGTCTCTCCACCCACTTCTTGAAATGACTCAGCCTGATCGAGTCTTCTCCCCGTTTCCCAACTCACCCTGCCTGCAGGCTGTACAGAACCCGCACCACCACCAGCCTCCCCCACCCGTGCCCCCACAATAGGGGATCGGAAAGACGTGGCAGTGAAGATTTTACCGAAAGAAATCTCAGGGTGGGCGGCAGCTGGTCATGGAGGAGCTGGGGTTTGCGTGGATAAGGGGGAAGGGTGATGGGGAGGGGGGAACCTCCCTCCACCTGTGCAGTGACACCCTTCACACCTGGCCCATCTAGGACTCACCCTGGTCACCTGAGAGGCTCTTGGGAGGCACCTGAGAGGTATGTGAGAGCCTGAGTCAGCCTTAAGCATCCGCAGGCAGATTCCTCTGGCCCTCTTGGAGCCTCTTAGATTCCTCAGACCAAGAGCCAGAAAAGCCATCAGGCCACCCCCTCGCTTACATAAGCCTCCATCTAGACTCTTGGGCTAACTCTGATAACAAATGGGGGAGACCGAGGCCCACAGAGAGGAAGAGGCCCTTTCCAACCTTGACTGTGTCTTGACCACGGGGGGAAAGTGAAAGTGTTAGTTGCTCAGTCATATCCGACCCTCTGTGACCCCCTCGAATGTAGCCCACCAGGTTCCTCTGTACATGGGATTCTCCAGGCCGGAATACTGGAGTGGGTAGCCATTCCCTTCTCTGGGGGATCTTCCTAACTCAGGGATCAAACCCGAGTCTCCCACATTGCAGGCACTCCAGGGGAATTTGAAGGAAATAATCTTCCTTAGATACTGCTGCCAGCTTGGGGCAAAAGCCCTGTCATCTGCATTTTTTAATAGATGATTCTGCTGGGAACAGGAGGGCCGCTGATAGCTGGGCGGACACAGAAAGGTGTGGAAGTGTGTTGGGGAGGGCCCATCTCTTTATGGGGTCTGGCTTTCTTCCCAGAGTCCTGGGGTGTGCCGGTGGTGAAGGATCAACAGGTCTGGGCTGTGTGTGGTCAGACCACCTTGCTTTCACAGCCTGGAAGCCAAGGCTGGCTCTCTGGCTGCCAAGATGTTGGGACTGCGGGTTGCCTCTGAGCTCTGGACTTGGCTGTTCAGGATGTTCTGGGGAGAGAAGGCTCCTGGGAGGCAGCCCGTTCTCCTCTGAGGAGCTTTCAGCTCTGAAACCTGGGAGGGGGAGTTTCGGAGGCCAGGGGAGAAGTAGGGGAGGGACAGAGCATCTGTCCGAGGGTACCGAATTACAAAGGAACCTGTTTGTCTCAGGGTGGGGTGGGGGCATATATGAGGGGTGGTGTGCAGGCAGGTGCGTCAGCTGTCACCTCCACACCTGCCCCAGGCTCCCGGCACCCTCCTGGCTCCCTGCCCGCCCTTCCATCAAAATGTGTTCCCTGGGTGTGATGTGCAACCCATCCACACTTGGGTGCAATCGCCTGATAACGCGGATCCAAAACACGAGCGTGTTCCCTTCTCGCCTCCCTTCTTCTTCCCTCCCGCTCCATGATCTGCTTTCTCATTGGGCCCCTGGTCTTGAGCTTTTTGATCTGAGCTTCCTGTTCCTCAGGGCTTTACTTCCTCGCTCATCATGTCTGTTTTCCATGCTCATTTGGCCAAGCCGCCAACCCTGGCCGTGTCCCGCTCTCAGCCACCCCAGCCCGCACCCCTGTGCAGCTGCTGCTGGACCAGGCTGGAGAACAGCAAGCGCTCTGGCTGTGCTCGTGTTAAACTTGTGACCTTGAATGTTAAGAGAGCCCTCAGTGCTGCCTGGCAGTTGGACTTGACCTCCCCATTCATTCACTCCTTGGCTCTCCAAATGTTCCTGTGCCTCCTCCCCAGTCCCCATTCTAGGCTTCCAGTTCACTGAGCTCATCAAAGCACTCAGAACGTCCACAGACCTACCAGCATCTCCAACCGTTTCTCATCCTGCCTACCCACTGCCACAGGTGAGCTGACCTGACTCTTGTACGTCTGTGTTGTGTGCTGGACCCCACTCCTTCTGCTCGAGGACGTCTCTCCAGCAATCCTCTCTCTTCTTTCATTTTTAACCTCCTGTAGATCATTCTCCTAAGCATACAGTTCAGTTCAGTTCAGTTGCTCAGTCATGTCCGACTCTTTGTGACCCCATGAATCGCAGCACGCCAGGCCTCCCTGTCCATCACCAACTCCCGGAGGTCACTCAGACTCACATCCATCGAGTCAGTGATGCCATCCAGCCATCTCATCCTCTGTCGTCCCCTTCTCCTCCTGCCCCCAATCCCTCCCAGCATCAGAGTCTTCTCCAATGAGTCAACTCTTCACATGAGGTGGCCAAAGTACTGGAGTTTCAGCTTTAGCATCATTCCTTCCAAAGAAATCCCAGGGCTGATCTCCTTCAGAATGGACTGGTTGGATCTCCTTGCAGTCCAAGGGCCTCTCAAGAGTCTTCTCCAACACCACAGTTCAAAAGCATCAATTCTTCAGGGCTCAGCCTTCTTCACAGTCCAGCTCTCACATCCATACATGACCACAGGAAAGACCATAGCCTTGATTGGGTGAACCTTTGTTGGCAAAGTAATGTCTCTGCTTTTGAATATGCTATCTAGATTGGTCATAACTTTCCTTCCAAGGAGTAAGCATCTTTTAATTTCATGGCTGCAATACAAACACACCATTATTTCCCCAGCCTTAAAACAATAACAACAGCAAAACAATCTTCTTGACTCCTCTTCCCTTTCCAGCTATTCCTTCATGTCTCCCTTTTGGGTTAGTTATTGCTGTGTAACAGTCCACCCCAAACGTAGTGGCTTTCAAACCATCACCCTTTTATTATCTTATCAGTTTTATTTTCTTGGGCTCCAAAATCACTGCAGATGTTAACTGCAGCCATGAAATTAAAAGACGCTTGCTCCTTGGAAGGAAAGCTATGACAAACCTAGACAGAATATTAAAAAGCAGAGACATTACTTTGCTGACAAAGGTCTGTTTAGTCAAAGCTATGGTTTTTCCAGTAGTCATGTACGGATGTGAGAGCTGGACCATAAAGAAGGCTGAGTGCCGAAGAACTGATGTTTTCAAACTGTGGTGTTGAAGAAGACTCTTGAGAGTCCCGTGGACTGCAAGGAGATCAAACCAGTCCAGATCAGATCAGATCAGATCAGTCGCTCAGTCGTGTCCGACTCTTTGCGACCCCATGAACTGCAGCACGCCAGGCCTCCCTATCCATCACCAGCTCTCGGAGGTCACCCAGACTCACATTCATCGATTCAGTGATGCCATCCAGCCATCTCATCCTCTGTCGTCCCCTTCTCCTCCTGCCCTCAATACCTCCCAGCATCAGAGTCTTCTCCAATGAGTCAACTCTTCGCATGAGGTGGCCAAAATACTGGAGTTTCAGCTTTAGCATCATTCCTTCCAAAGAAATCCCAGGTCTGATTTCCTTCAGAATGGACTGGTTGGATCTCCTTGCAGTCCAAGGGACTCTCAAGAGTCTTCTCCAACACCACAGTTCAAAAGCATCAATTCTTCGGCGCTCAGCCTTCTTCACAGTCCAGCTCTCACATCCACACATGACCACAGGAAAGACCATAGCCTTGACTAGGCGAACCTTTGTTGGCAATGTCTCTGCTTTTGAATATGCTATCTAGGTTGGCCATAACCTTCCTTCCAAGGAGTAAGCGTCTTTTAATTTCATGGCTGCAGTCACCATCTGCAGTGATTTTGGAGCCCAGAAAAATAAAGTCTGACACTGTTTCCACTGTTTCTCCATCTATTTCCCATGTAGTGATGGGACCAGATGCCATGATCTTCGTTTTCTGAATGTTGAGCTTTAAGCCAACCTTTTCACTCTCCACTTTCACTTTCATCAAGAGGCTTTTTAATTCCTCTTCACTTTCTGCCATAAGGGTGGTATCATCTGCATATCTGAGGTTATTGATATTTCTCCCGGCAATCTTGATTCCAGCTTGTGTTTCCTCCAGTCCAGCATTTCTCATGATGTACTCTGCATATAAGTTAAATAAACATGGTGACAATATACAGCCTTGACGTACTCCTTTTCCTATTTGGAACCAGTCTGTTGTTCCATGACCAGTTCTAACTGTTGCTTCCTGACCTGCATACAGATTTCTCAAGAGGCAGATCAGGTGGTCTGGTATTCCCATCTCTCTCAGAATTTTCAACAGTTTATTGTGATCTACACAGTCAAAGGCTTTGGCATAGTCAATAAAGCAGAAATAGATGTTTTTCTGGAACTCTCTTGCTTTTTCCATGATCCAGCGGATGTTGGCAATTTGATCTCTGGTTCCTCTGCCTTTTCTAAATCCAGCTTGAACATCAGGGAGTTCACGGTTCACATATTGCTGAAGCCTGGCTTGGAGAATTTTGAGCATTACTTTACTAGCGTGTGAGATGAGTGCAATTGTTCGGTAGTTTGAGCACTCTTTGACATTGCCTTTCTTTGGGATTGGGATGAAAACTGACCTTTTCCAATCTTGTGGCCACTGCTGAGTTTTCCAAATTTGCTGGCATATTGAGTGCAGCACTTTCACAGCATCATCTTTCAGGATTTGGAACAGCTCCACTGGAATTCCGTCACCTCCACTAGCTTTGTTCCTAGTGATGCTTTCCAAGGCCCACTTGACTTCACATTCCAGGATGTCTGGCTCTAGGTCAGTGATCACACCATCATGATTATCTGGGTCTTGAAGCTCTCTTTTGTACAGTTCTTCTGTGTATTCTTGCCACCTCTTCTTAATATCTTCTGCTTCCGTTAGGTCCATACCGTTTCTGTCCTTTATCGAGCCCATCTTTGCGTGAAATGTTCCTTTGGTATCTCTGATTTTCTTGAATAGATCCTTAGTCTTTCCCATTCTGTTGTTTTCCTCTATTTCTTTGCATTGATCGCTGAAGAAGGCTTTCTTATCTCTTCTTGCTATTCCCTGGAACTCTGCATTCAGATGTTTATATCTTTCCTTTTCTCCTTTGCTTTTCGCTTCTCTTCTTTTTGCAGCTATTTGCAAGGCCTCCCCAGACAGCCATTTTGCTTTTTTGCATTTCTTTTCCATGGGGATGGTCTTGCTCCCTGTCTCCTGTGCAATGTCATGAACCTCATTCCATAGTTCATCAGGCACTCTATCTATCAGATCTAGGCCCTTAAATCTATTTCTCACTTCCACTGTATAATCATAAGGGATTTGATTTAGGTCATACCTGAATGGTCTAGTAGTTTTCCCTACTTTCTTCAATTTCAGTCTGAATTTGGCAATAAGGAGTTCATGGTCTGAGCCACAGTCAGCTCCTGGTCTTGTTTTTGCTGATTGGATAGAGCTTCTCCATCTTTGGCTGCAAAGAATATAATCGATCTGATTTCGGTGTTGACCATCCGGTGATGTCCATGTATAAAGTCTTCTCTTGTGTTGTTGGAAGAGGGTATTTGCTATGACCAGTGCATTTTCTTGGCAAAACTCTGTTAGTCTTTGCCCTGCTTCATTCCGTGTTCCAAGGCCAAATTTGCCTGTTACTCCAGGTATTTCTTGACTTCCTACTTTTGCATTCCAGTCCCCTATAATGAAAAGGACATCTTTTTTGGGTGTTAGTTCTAAAAGGTCTTGTAGGTCTTCATAGAACCGTTCAACTTCAGTTTCTTCAGCGTTACTGGTTGGGGCATAGACTTGGATTACTGTGACATTGAATGGTTTGCCTTGGAAACGAACAGAGATCATTCTGTCGTTTTTGAGATTGCATCCAAGTACTGCATTTCGGACTCTTTTGTTGACCATGATGGCCACACCGTTTCTTCTGAGGGATTCCTGCCCACAGTAGTAGATATAATGGTCCTCTGAGTTAAATTCACCCATTCCAGTCCATTTTAGTTCGCTAATTCCTAGAATGTCAACATTTACTCTTGCCATCTCTTGTTTGACCACTTCCAATTTGCCTTGATTCATGGACCTGACATTCCAGGTTCCTATGCAATATTGTTCTTTACAGCATCGGACTTTACTTCTATCACCAGACACATCTATAGCTGGGTATTCTTTCTGCTTTGGTTCCATCCCTTCATTCTTTCTGCAGTTATTTCTCCACTGATCTCCAGTAGCATATTGGAGTCCATCCTACTGGAAAACCAGTCCATCCTACTGGAAATCAGTCCTGATTATTCATTGGAAGGACTGATGCTGAAGCTGAAGCTCCAATACATTGGCCACGTGATGAGAAGAGCTGACTCACTGGAAAAGACCCTGATGCTGGGAAAGACTGAAGGCAGGAGGAGAAGGGGGCGACAGAGGACGAGATGGTTGGACGGCATCACTGACTCAGTGAGCATGCATTTGAGCAAACTAGGAGATGGAGAAGGACAAGGAAGCCTGGCATGCTGCAGTTCATGGGGTCACAAAGAGCTGGATACAACTGAGCAAATGAAGAGCAACAGTTTGGTGGGTGGAAGGGGCTTGGATGGGTGGTTATTTGGTTTTCTCTTGTATCAGTTGGGGCTGTAGGCTCCACTGGGCTAGGATGTCACAAGGTCCATGGCTGGTGCTGGCTGTTGGCTGGATCTCAGTTTGGCCTGTTGAGCCCAAGGCCTCCATTCTCTCCTCTGTGTGACTTGGGCATTTTAGAGTATAGTGGCCTGATTCCAAAAGTGCAAAAGCTGCCAGGCCTCCTTAAGGCCTAGGCCTGGAACTGGCCCAGTGTGGCTTTTGCCACCTTCTACTGGTTAAAGCCAATCACAGAGAGAGCCTCTTTGTACGGGTAAGGGCTACACCAGGACTTGAATAGCAGGAGGCAAGGTCACTGCGGGCTTGCAACCAACTCACTTCCACACTCCCTTTTTCAAAGGTGCTCTCCGTCCTCAGTGTTTCCAATTCCTCTGTGAAATGAAATGCCTCTTGCCGTATCAACAAACAAGGATGTAACAACCATCAGCGATTTCGGGCCTCCAAATGTGAACGAGGGCTCCCAAAAGGGAAAACAAAGCCTGTGATCCAGCAGATGCCACCTCTCCTCCCCCTCCCCCGCCACCCCCAGTGATTGCTGAGGAGCTGGGGGTGGGGTTGGGGGGTGGACGGAGAAATCAAAAAACAGGATGCTGGCCCCAGATAGCTGAGACGCATATGCAAGGGACGACTTCAATAATCCCCAGACTCTTGCGTCTTCCCATACATGGAAGAGATATCTGGTTTTCCTTGATTAACAATAATCTTTGATGTTCAGGCTGCCTGCCCTCCTTTGTTACAAGCTTCTATATATCCTGATTCCTTCCCCCACCTCCTTGGAGCAGTTTCCCAGGGCTCCTTGAGATGCTGTCTCCTGGTTTTGAAATCCTAAGATCTTCCCACTGAATAAAACACGCTCTACTTTCAGGCTGCAGACTCATTTTTTAAATTGACGCCTCCCTCCCAATTTTCTTAAACCCATTCCAATCAAGGTGTTCACTCCAGCTACTCCACAGATGACCCGTCTTGTCAAGACTGCCAGGAGCCTCCTCATGACAAGCCTGACGGTCAGTTCTCGGTCCCCGTCTCCTGCGTGGTTTGGCCCCATTGGCTGCTCCCTTCTTTCCTTGATTTCTGGACCCCAAGCTGTCCTGGTTGCCCCCTTCTCACTCTCCTCCACTGACTGGCTCTTTTCTCTCTCAACCTCTTAATATCGGGACGACCCAGGGGCTCAGTCCGCGATCCTTGTCTCTTTGTATCTCTTTCTTGGTAATCTCCCCTGATCTCATCACTTTAAATACCACTCACATGTCAGTGACTCCACATTTATATCTCCAGCCTAGACCGCTCCTGAACTCCAGCTCACATCGCACGCCTACCTGCTACCTCCACTGGGTATCCAATGCATGCAAAAACTGCATATCCAAACCCAAACTCCGTGTTGACCCCCTAGCCCCACCCCACCAAAACTTTGATCCGACTTCAGCTTCCCCCATGTAGCTTGATGGCAACTCGCTTCTTGCAGTTACTCAGGCCCAAACCCCAGCATCAAACTTGATTTCTCTCTTTCTCTCACACCAGTATCCACACTGCCATGAACTCCTGTTGGGTCTCCCTTCAGAATATATCCAGACTCCAGCCACCTCTCATCTCTTTGGGGGTCACCACCCTGGTGGGAGCTCCCATCCTCTTAGCTGGATGACTTCTCACTGGTCTATCTCTACCCTGACCTCCTAAAACCTGCTGATTTATAGCTGGGTGGCCAGAGGGGCCTTTTAAAATCCAAGCCGTTTTTTTTTTTTTTAAACTAAATAGCATTAGAGATATTCACAGCATGTGAACCCTTGCAGGGCTGAATTCCATTTGAATTTTTAGTTTTTAATGAGATTCCCTAATAAATGTCTTTATTACATTTCTTTAAAAACTAAAATAAAACCTAAGCTGGATCACATCCCTTCCCTGCCCAACACCCTCCAAGCACTCCCGTGTTACTCAGCAAAAGTTTGCCAAAGTCCTCACCATCATCTGTAAGGCCCTGTGTGGCCTGGATACCGTTACTGCTGACCCCCTTCTGCACTCCCCTTCACTCTCTCTGCTCCAGCTGCTTGACCTCTGATACAGTCTTCCACACTCAGCAGGCACACTGCCACCCGGAGTCTTCGCCCAGGCCTTTCCCCTACCCCTAGATCTCTGCAAAGCTCCCTTCCTTGCCTCCCTCCCTCTTTGCTCAGAGGTCACTTCCTCCAAGAGGCCTGCCCTGACCGCCCTACTTAGAACTGCGTCCCAGCTCTGCCTCTCTGGCCTTTCCAGCCTCCCTTTTCCTGCCCTTTTCTCTCGCCAATAGCGCTCCGCCTTCTAACATACTCTGTAGTTTACTCATTTATCTTTATTGCTTTATCTGACTCATGCTGCTAATATGTAAGGTTCACAAGAGGAGCACCTTTGCCTCTTGTTCACGGAGGCATTCTAATGCCTACAGCAGAGTCAGGTCCAGAGAGGGTGCTCAAATTTTATTTTTTTTAATTTACTGTAAGTATCTCAAGTCCATTTAAGTATGTCAAATCCTTTTAAGCATATCACATCCTTTGTGGCACAAGACAGGGTGTAGACACATTTATTGCTGCATTTGCTCTTCCATCTATCCATCCATTCACTCAACTGCCCGTTCATCTGTTTATAATTTACCTGCTTAACACCATCCACTCATGTCTGTCTCTCTGTCCAGCTATTCATCTGTCCAGTCTGCCATATATCTAAACAGTCCTTCAGCAAACATATTTGAAGCTTCAAATTTTGGCCCAAGCTCTGCAATCACATCCATGACAATAAGATTCTGACCCCAGGGGTGGCTGTAAATAACTGTTTCAGGATGTGCGCATCTGTTAAGAGAACAAAATGCAACAGGACCTTGAGTCTTAATGTAAAGAATGGCACCATAATCAACAGCTGGTGAATTGGTTGGGTGGAGGTGGACTGAGGTGAGGGGGTCGGGGGTGGGTGGAGAGGAAGCTCCTCCTCTCCTCTGTCTCAGCTCCAGGCTGCCGCCATCCTGGACCACTGACCTAGGACTTCTGGGTTCTACTTCCTTCAGGTCCCTGAGCCCCAGGTTCCTCATTGGCACAATGAGCTAGTAGTATTCATCTGACCCAGTTTACTAAAGCATGCGTGAGACTTCTTGCAACACGGATTCTAACCCTGGCTGTACATTCTAAACCCCTAGGAGTCAGACGCCCAGGCCTCATTTTTCCAACAATGAGATCTGAAACCTCTTGGAGTGGGGCCTGGGCATTGCTGTTTTTAAAAAGCTTCCAGGGGATTCTGATGTGCAGCCAGGCTTGTGTACCAGCGGAGCTAGCGCCCGTTTAATCAATGCCCTTTATCTATTTAATTGATCTTGAATATTGCAGCTGGAGAAAAGCAGATTTAATTAGAGGAGCCTCGACATTTGTGAAGATGCTGATGTCAGTGTCTGAATACTTTCAAGGGCTTCACAAGTTGTGTGTTGCTCATTATTAATATTTTACTCTTAGCTGTTTCAGATTTAGGTTGTTTTAGATTTAGTCACTCAGTCACCAAGTCTGACACTTGGTGACCCCCTGGATTGTAATCCACAAGGCTGTGCTGTCCATGGGATTCTCGAGGCAAGAATACTAGAGTGGGTTGCCATGCCCTCCTCCAGGGGATCTTCCCAACCCAGGGATCCAACTTAGTCCTCCTGCACTGCAGGCAGGTTCTTCACCGTCTGAGCCACCAGGGAAGCATCATGGGAAAAACTCATGTTCATAAAGCTAACTTTTGGAGAGAGCAGTTAAAAAAAGTAAAAGCTGGAGAGAAACTCTCAATGGTTGAGTCCATAGGGAAGAAGAGAAAGTGAGAGATAGAGAGAGAGAGAAAGGAAAGGAGGAGAGGAAGAAACTTTCCTGAGCTCACTGGGGCAAGAGTAAGTGGTAAAGAATTTGCCTGTCAATGCAGGAGACCTGGGTTTGATCCCTGGATTGGGAGATCCCCTGGAGAAGGGAATGGCTATCCACTCCAGTATTCTTGCCTGGGAAAGCCTTCGGACAGAGGAGGCAGGGTCAGCGGGGTCGCAAAGAGTTAGACATGGCTGAGCGACTAAACAACAGCGACAAGTAGAGAAATGGCAAAGAAAAATCCGTGAATGCACAAGAGAACTGGCCCAAGGTCAAGTTCTCCAGCTGGTGACTCAGTGATGACTGAGCAGGCTGGGCAGGGGGGCACCTCCCTCCAAGGGAAGGGAACAAGAGCCCTGGACCCTTGCTCCCAGCTCACAGTCTTATTGTGATAGAATGCCAGGCCCTCCAGGAAGCAAACCTCCAGACAAGAGGCAACGCGAGGGATTTATTGGGGAGCAACTGTGAGAAATATAGCAGAAAGAGAGGCAGGAGAGCTTCAGATTGCAGTGGTGGTCGGACACCTGTAAAAGGAGAGAGGGGAGGAGAGGCTTGGACCTTAGGAGCCTCAGACTGCCAGGCGGCATTGAGAAAACCCCCACCAGGCTGAGGAGGGCCCTGGAGCAAAGACTGGCTGTTAGAGGAGCTCCCACTGGGAGGAGAAGGCCTAGCTTGGGTACCCCCACCAGGTACAGTCTTTGGGAGCAGCTGGGGCACCAGCTGGAGGCTGTCAGCCAAATACACTCTTCCCAGGAGGGACTCTTCAAGGGGCAGCTCCAGGGCCACCACGGATACTCACAGAATAATGAAGACATTCATTAACCCAACCAGTACTGGTTGAGCTCATATTCAACATAAAGCACTGTGCTAGGTTGTGGTTATAACAGTGCCCAAGGCAGGCATGCCCCTGCCCCTGGAGTCTTTCATACCACATCTAGGAGGTGGACATCACAAGATGTCTGAGTCACAGTGAAGAGAAGCTTGGAGAATCTAAGCTTCCTAGGTGGTGCAGTTGGTAACGAATCCACTTGGCGAGGCAGGAGATGCAAGCGACAAGGGTTTGATACCTGGGTGGGGAAGATCCCTTGGAAGAGGAAATGGCAACCCACTCCAGTATTCCTGCCTGGAAAATTCCATGGACAGAAGAGTCTTGTGGGCTACAAGTCCATGGGCTCACAAAGAATTGGGCAATCTGTAATGGGTGGGGTGAATATACAATTTACCTGGACCTCTTTGAGATGAAAGTGACTGCTACTAATAACCATGCCTCAACAACTGGTATAAACTGGAACCATCTTGGGCAAACTGGGATACATGGTGATACTGAAATAGAGACACATGATCCAGTCCAGGAAGTCAGGGAAGACTTCCTTGGGAAAGAGACATTAGGAGCTGGGCTCTGAAGGGTGCTTAGGGGTTAACTTGTTGCTCAGGTCCCATATGTATTATCAGAGCCTATTGATCCCTTAGATGGCTGTCCCCACAGGTGTTCATCGACCATTTGATGGCTGATTTCTCACTTCCCTGGTGGCTCAGAGATTAAAGCATCTGTCTCCAATGCGGGAGACCTGGATTCCATCCCTGGGTCGGGAAGATCCCCTGGAGAAGGAAATGGTAACCCACTCCAGTGTTCTTGCCTGGAGAATCCCATGGACAGAGAAGCCTGGTAGGCTACAGTCCACAGGGTTGCAAAGACTTGGACACAACTTCACCTTCACCTTCTCACTGTCTCAGGGACTCCCATACTGGGGACATCACTGTTGTCTGAAAGAGCCCTGCCCGGGATTCTTCTGATGGCACCGAAAAGGAGACACAGGTACTGAGACAGAGTCTGTCTGTAGTCTTCCCTCTGCCTTGGATGATGTCACTCTGCACAGGGGATAAGGGGAGTTGGTCACATGGATTATAGTCCTTGTTTACCTTGTTTGAGACGTAGGGATCTGCTTTTACCTAATCTCTTTTACTGTTGTAAATACACATAACATAAAATTTACCACCTTGGTCATTTCTAAGTGCAGTTGAACAACATTAAGTGTATCTGCAGTGTTGTACAACCATTACCACCATCCATCTCCAGAACATTCTCAGCTACCCAAACTGAAAGGCAGGATCTAAGTCCCCATTCTTCTCTCTCCCAGCCCCCAGCAACCACCCTTCTGCTTTCTGTCTCTATGGATTTAACTACTCTAGGGACCGCATGTAAGTGGAATCATGTGATAATTCTCACTGTGTCTGACTTATTTTACTTAGCCTAAGGTCTTCAGGGTTCATCCGTGATGTAGTGTGTCAGGATTTCATTCCTTTTAAAGGCTGAATAATATTCTATTGTGTGATTTACCCCATGTTACCTGCCTGTTCACCTATCAGTGGGCATTTGGGTTGTCTCCGCCTTTTGGCTATCATGAACAATGCTGCTATGAACATGCGTGTACAAATAACTCGAGTTCCTATTTTCAATTCATTTAAATATATACTCAGAAGTGGAATGTTTGGATCACACAGTAACTTTGTGTTTACATTTTTGAGGAATTGCCTTACTGTTTTGAACAGTATTTTCACCATTTTACATCTCCATCAACAGGGCAAAAGGGTTTTGATTTCTCTGCATCCTTACCAATGGTAATTTTCACCTCTAATCTTTTAAAGGGACTTGAATTTTTTTAGATTCAGAGATAATTGTTGATTCACAAGCAATTGTAAGAAATACTTGTGGGGAGGTCCCATATAATGTTCATCCATTTCCCCCAGGGGCAACATCTTTCATAACTTCAGCACAACATCACAACCAGGATATTGCCATTGACACAGTCCATTGCCCTTATTCAGATGTCACCGGTTTTACATACACTTATGAGTGTGTGTGCGTAGAATCAGTTTTTTTGCAAATGTATCCAACGCATGGATCCATGTGACCACCGCCACATTGTGGTCACAGCCAAGACAGAACAGTTCCATCGCACGGGTCCACAAAAGAGATTTAAACACATCTTTTATTTTGGAAAAACTGACGCTACACCAGAGTAGAGAGCAGAGCGTAACAAAACACCCATGAACCATTGCCCGTCTCAATGGAAATTTCATTTCCTCCATAGCCTCACCCACTTCTGCGTTACAATGGAGAAAATCTCAGCCTTCTTATCATTTTTCTGTAAACAAGTATTTCAGATCATAACTTTAAGAGACACCTCCCTTTCAAACAGAACCATAACACTATCATTATGCTCTATCCCCAGCCCACAGCCAACAATGATCCCCAGAGGCGTCACAGAGAATTTGCAGATATCATAAGTTCTCCTTCCTCAAGCAACCTCTTAGAAGGGATGCTCATGAGCCATGAATAAGTGGTTGAAGGAAAATGGACAGGGGTAACAAGTGCTTTTTCTCCCATCCCCCTACCCACAACCAATCCATCAGAAAACTCCATCCCACCACCTGCAAAACAGAATCGGAATCCAACCTTGGGTCACCACCTCTGCTCCCACCGCCCCTGTGCCAGCAACCATGCCTCTCACCTGGGCCAGCCGCCCAGCCTCTTCCCTGCTCTCCCGGCCTCCATGTCTGCCCCGCTCTGCCTGCTCTCTGCGTGGAGCCAGAGGGATGCTGTCAAAACCGAGGGCAGAGCACGCGCTCCTCTGCTCCCCACCCTCCAGGGCTGCTCACTGCATCCAGGAGCTGCTGCCCAACACCTCTGTTGTCTTGGGATTTCATGCACTCTTCTTTCTCTGCGGCCACATAGACATGCCAGCCCCTCGCCCACCACAGGGCCTTTGCCCATGCTCTGTCCTTTGCCTGAAATGCTCTTCTCCAGGTGTCCCCTTGACTTTGCTTCCTTCAGGTCTCTGCTCATATGTGAGTATCTTCCATTTAAACACCTGGACCCACTCCACCCCCATTTCTACCCTGCTCTGTCCCGCAGGGGCTGACTGTGGGGACTAAACCCATGGAGTTCCTTCTCCTCTGGCTCCCACTGGGTCTTCTCTGTGAGAGAAACTGTGAGAAGGCGACGATGGGGGAAGAGAGGAGTGAGGCTGGTGTTTATCCCCAGGCCCCCTTCCCAGATGACTATTGCAGGCTGTGTGCACGCAGCCTTCCTCCTCTTTGCCCCCCATCCTATCCCCTGTCTTTCCAGCCTCGGTGCACAGCAGTCCCGCTCCACTGTCCCTGTAGATCCCCTCCGTCCTGCCCATCTTGTTGAAAGCCGTCCCTCTGCTCACTCCTCTCCAATGACCCACTTGCCCTGCCAGCTGCTCCCTGCTGAGACTGACTAATACTGTCATCTTCTCAGTGCGCCCGGCCCTGGCCACGCCTGCCCCAGGCCCGCCCCCGCTCTGCATTCTCTGCATCATGTCCCTCCGCCTTTCTCACCATCTAACGTGGTGCATGCTGCACTTGCCTGTATCTGTCTCCTCCGAGGGGGAGAGCTGGGTCCTGTTGCACAGGCTGTGCACTGCACAGTGCCTGAGGTCACCGTTTACACAGATTACAGTGTGACAGGGCAACGTCACCTCCTGGAGGTGTGCGGCTGGGCGGCCCCACCCCCTACTGGGATGAGGGCTCTGCTTTTTTCTTCTTTCCACTACTGTATCTCAGTCGCTTAGAGCACTGGTGGCTCGGATGGGAAAGAATCTGCCTGCGACAGAGGAGACCCAGGTTTGATCCCTGGGTCAGGAAGATCCCCTGGAGGAGGGCATGACAACCTACTCCAGTATTGCCTGGGAAATCCCCTGGACAGAGGAGGCTGGCAGGCCACAGTCCACAGGGTTGCAAAGAGTCGGACACGACCGAGTGACTAAGTAACAACAAAGGCTGGTCAGGAGCCTTTGATGCACCCATCAGAATGCCAGGAATGTCGTGTCCCCCAATTTTTCTGACAACCTCGGGTGGTGGGAGCAGCCATCGCCGTTGCCCTGGCCTGCTCAGCTCTTTGCTCTTCTCTGAATGTTCAATCTCGTCTGGCTGGCTCACCTGTTAGCTCCTGGTAGGGTGGCTTTCTGTCTCATGTCCTCTTTCCCCCAGGGACTGGGGCTTAGAGGCGCTCTGTGGATGCTCTCTGCCTGATTGAAAGTGCTTTGGGAACCAGGAGGGACTCAGGAAAAGACAGCAATTAGAATGTACCATTAGGTATTAATGCCACCTGCCATCAGAACGCTGGCCAGACTGGCCTCCCCTGAGTCTGATGGGCTGAGGTTAATTAGTTTTTGGATTCTTAGCTGTGGGGTGTCGCTTTAATTCAGCTGCCACCTGGCCCCGGCTCAGCCCTGGCGAGAAAGAGAGAGAGGCCTCTAGAAGCATGAGCTGATGTAGGGACATTCCTGCAGAGGGAGAAGTCCTCAGAGCCGAAACCACGCTTTAGTAACCAGACTGCCCGCCTACTCACCCCAGGAGAGGAATCAGAGGCCTCCAGAGGGGGAGCCTGAGCCTCAGCACGCAGCAGAGCCAGGTGGGGCACTCAGGCGGCCTGTGTGGGGCTTTGTGCATTTGTGAACCGCTCCATCCCTTCACTCATCACTTACCCAGCACCTCCTCTGGCTGGGATGCAGCACAGTGAAAGAATCCACTCTGAGTTGCCTCATACAGAGACAATGGAGAAAATCTCTCCGAGGGGCTGGCAATTCCCCTAAGAATTTTCCTTAGAGAACGGCAGCGAATAAATAAAAATGAAACAATAGAATGGGATTCCCTGGTGGCTCAGTGGTAAACAATCCGCCCCCCGATGCAGGAGACAGGAGATGCGGGTTCGAGTCCCTGGGTTGGGAAGATCCCCTGGAGGAGGAAATGGCAATCCGCTCCAGTATTCTTGCCTGGAGAATCCCATGGACAGAGGAGCCTGGTGGGCTGCCGTCCACGGGGTCGCAGAGAGTCGGACACGGCTGAGCCACTAGCATACTAGTAGTACCAAGTGAAGTGAAAGTGAAAGTGAAGTTGCTCAGTTGTGTCCAACTCTTAGCGACCCCATGGACTGCAGCCCACCAGGCCCACCGTCCATGGGATTTTCCAGGCAAGAGTACTGGAGTGGGGTGCCACTGCCTTCTCCGTTACTAGTACTAAGGAAGGAGTTAATTTTAATATCTTATTTAGCCCAATCTCTGCAAAACATTCTTGGTACATAATTTGATGCATATATTTTGATATATAATCAATGTGAAAATGATCAGTGAAACAGCTTCCGCTCTTGTTTGCACAGCTGGCCTTTGAAATCTGGTGTGCACTCGACACAGCACTTCTCAGCTCGGATGGGCCACACGACAAGTGCTCAGCATCCACTGTGGCTGCTGGTAGCCGTCCTGGACGGCACGGCTCTAAGTCAACTGAAAGTTTGCAGGAAATTCAGAGAGCAAAGGAACATGGGACGCAACACTACACTGATGTAACCAACAGACTCCAGACACTTTGGGTTTCTGGAAATCCTCAGGAAAAGCAACGCAGCTTTTTTTTTTTTTCTTTAAAGAAATACATCATAAAGGGGAAAATAATGGAGAGAGAAGCCAAAATTGCTTTCAACGCAGAAACAAGAGGCGCACAGAACAAACGTATAGACACCAGATGGGAAAATGGGAGGCAGGATAAATTGGGAGATTGGTATTGACATATATACACTACTATGTACAAGATAGGTAACTAATGAGAACCTACCGAACGGCACAGGGACCTCTACTCCATGCTCTGTCGTGATCTAAATGGGAAGGAAATCCAAAAAAGAGGGAATGTGTATATATATATGTATAGTGATTCACTTTGCTGAACAGCAGAAACTAACACAGCATTGTAAAGCAACTATACTCCAATAAAAAAATTAAAAAATAAGTCTTCAGTGACATACCTATCAACCAATCACAATGTGTAAACAATTTCAAACAATGCATAAAACATATTATTGTTGTTGCTTAGTCATTCTGTCATGGCCCACCTTTTTACAGCCCCACTGACTGTACAGCCCATCAGACTCCTCTGTCCATGGGATTTCTCAGGTAAGAATACTAGAGTGGGTTGCCGTGCCCTCTTCCAGGGGATCTTCCTGACCCAGGAATCGAACCTGCACCTCCACATTGGTAGGTGGAGTCTTCACCACTGAGCCACCAGGGAAGACCTAAAACATTTTACAGTGTTTATAAAATAACGGGAAACCTGAACACTGAATGTCTGATTCTCTTAAAGGATTGTTATTTGTTCTAGGTGTGATAATGGTACTGCGGTTATTTATTTTTTGAGAGAGAGAGTCATTATCTTTTAGAGAGATATCCTGAAATACTCACAAAGGCATATTGAAATAACATGAAGTCTGCAGTTTGCTACAGAAAAGCACAGGATGAGGGAGAAGAATGGGAGTGGGCGTAGAAGGAAACAAGGCTGATAATGGGTCATCCTAGGTAACGGATGCTTGGATTTTACTAAACTACACTGACTACGTGTGCCTGTGTTTGAAGTCTTCCATAGTAAAAAAGTTTTAAGGAAACTGGGATGATATTGCAAAGGAAAATGGATGCTGTAGTGCAGGCTGCAAAAGGACAGATTCCAGGAGGGTAGGGATGTCACCTTATCCATTGGTGTTTTGCAGCATCTCACAGAGACGGGACACATGGTAGATACTTAGCACATCTTTTTTTCTTCTTCACAGGTATTTTCATCCTTAGAGCTCTTCAGATATATCCTACCAGGGATGTACAGTCAAATTACTCTGTTTGTTTTTTTTTAAGAAATAGTTCTTCTCTATGTGATTATATCACCAACTTTCACAAAGGTTTGTTTCACTTGATTTTTTAACTTTAATTTTGTTTCATAATTGTGGAACACATTTGGATGTTTCCCAAGTCAAATCTACAAAGCAAAGCACAAAGGAGCCCAGCTTCAGTCCCTGGCAAACTTTCCTCCATTCTTTGGCTATAGCTACTGGGAGTGAGAGCTTCCCTGGTGGCTCAGTGGTAAAGAATCTACTTGTAATGTGGAAAACCCAGAGTTTGATTCCTGGGTCAGGAAGATCCCCTGGAGAAGGAAGTGGCAACATACTGCAGTATTCTTGCCTAGGAAATCCCCCAGAGGAGCCTGGCGGGCTACAGTCCAGGAGGTCGCAAGAGCTGGACATGACTGAGCGGCTGAACGACAACAGAGTGAAGTCAAAGACTCCCTA
Organism: Tragelaphus eurycerus; assembly: GCA_935064755.1. NCBI lineage: Eukaryota > Metazoa > Chordata > Mammalia > Artiodactyla > Bovidae > Tragelaphus > Tragelaphus eurycerus. The sequence goes on along the minus strand of CAKXYN010000001.1, from coordinate 73,353,304 downwards.
GCTAAAGGGTTGACTCATGGCCCATAAACTAACCCATGGCCATACCTTTTTGGAACTGCAGACTCTAGTGAAGTGAAAGTCAGTCAGTCGTGTCTGACTCTTTGCAACCCCATGGATTATATAGTCCATGGAATTCTCCAGGCCAGAATACTGGAGTGGGTTGCCATTTCCTTCTCTAGGGGAATCTTCCTCATCCAGGGATGGAACCCAGGTCTCCCACATTGCAGGCAGATTCTTTACCAGCTGAGCCACTAGGGAAACCCAGACTCTAACAGAGGGACAAAGAGATAATGGGGTTGGATTCTACTCATCAGGGGGTGGTATACCGACCAACATGCCTCTGCTCAGACTCCTGAGGTCCTGGCATCCAGCCCTCTGACACTGCTTTGGATCCTGCATGGATCCCAGGCAGGTCCTTGAGGCTTCATGAGGTTCTCAGCCTCTGCTTTGAACCCACCAGATTCTTTCGGGCTAACATCAGCCTGAGTCTGTTTCTGTTGCTTGCACCTTAAGAAACCAAACAGAAGCATAGATCTTCAGTGACAAGTTGCCTAGTTAATTACTTCATCCGAATCCTGATAAGCCGAACCCATGGTACTATGCTAGCCCCCAACCAAACTTGGGAGGCAGATTGAGCTTGAAGAATGCCCTGAATCTGGCACAGCTGGAGAAGTAAGGGGTAGCAGCCAGGGCACCAGCGTGGAGGCTTGGCTGAGACAATGCGCATTTCTGAGGGCTCCATATGCAGCTGGTGGTTTTGGCCTGATGGTCCCCAGAGCCTGTGCTTATGATGGTGTTCCCTGAATCCTTCATTGTCACCTCTCCCCAGCTTACACATCCCAGTCGACGACACCATCAGAGCAAGAGCTTGTGGTTTTCACCACAGCTCAGGCTTGTTAGCTATTCTGAGGACAGGCCTTTGAGGCTCAAGTCTCTCTGGCTGTGCTGAACCCTCCTGACTCTACTCTGGGCCGGCTGATGGAAATGCCTGGCGGGGCCAGTTCCCATGTGGGATGATACGGAGCACTTCGGGGCTGAGGAGAGCTGGAAGAATTCTGCTTTTAGGTCCTCGTGATTGTCACCATGTGAGAATGGAAGTTCAGGGTTGCCAGATCCCCTGACTTTTCATGAGAGCCTGAAAACTAGAAATTTTATGAAAAATGTTATTTTACACACACACACACAAAACCTCTGAAGGCCAAACAAAATATATCTGTGGAATGAATTCATTCCATAGGCCACTAGTTTGAAAGCACTGGTCTACCACCTACATCATGGCTTTCCTCTCTATATTCCTGTCTGTCTGTCTCTTTCATAAGACCCTGAGCTTTGAAAGGGCCCGGATCAGGATCGTCTTGTTTAAAGTTAGGCACCGCATGCCTAGCTCAGTTCTTGGTGTGTGGTAGAGATCTATACATGCATGAATGGGTGAATAGTCAGCTGGATGCACGCTTGTATGTATATATGGATGGAGAGTGAGTAGATAGACGGAGAGTTGGACGGATGAGATCACACAACTGATGCTGGAAGACAGTGCGTAGATGTGATCTGTACCAGAGCAGGCAGAGAGAGGGAGAGAGAAAAGAGGTGAGTTGATTTCTTCATTTGGGTGGTTATGCCCTTAGCTGGCTCCATGAGAGTCACACTGATTCCTTTGCAGAGCTGCCAGATTCTTTTCTTGGAATAATGCTTTGGAACACTAACTCTGCCCTGAGTGAAGGACCAGCAAGCTTTCTTTGGTCCACAAAGCTTGCTGTCTGGTTGCTCAGATTGGAGAGCCTGAGGGCTATGGCTCCACAGGCTTTCCCCCTCTGCCTGGCCTCTGGGCATCTCCATGCCCCCAGCCTCAGCAGGGAAGTAGCCTGCCTGAAGTATGGAAGTCAGATCTGCCAGGCCAGGGTGGGGCAGGGAGCTGGGGTTTCCCTTGGACTGCCCCCATCCCCTCCCTGCTGGCTTCCTTTGAAGAGCTTCTTCCTTCCCTGCTCTGCCACCCACTTGGCTGTGAGGATACAAAAAGGCTCATCAGTTGCTATAACAACACCCACCACCTTCCTCTGCACTTAGCCAGGCTGTTTATTCTCTCTCAGATAATGGATTTGCCTGCAGAATGACCGGTCCCCCTTTGTCCTCAGAGTTGGGATTGAGCAATTGCTATTATTACCATTTGTCGTGTTGTTATTGTTGGTTTGAGCTGCCATTTATTGAGAGCTCATTGTGCCATGTGATAACCAAGCCTTTACGAGCACTATCTCATTTAATCCTCACAGTGATACTATGAGTCAGGGAATACCGCTCTTGGTTTATGGCTAGGGAGAAAGTTGGTACGGTCTAGTTTATAACAGCAGGAGTCCTGGAACCTGACGGCCCGGGTTCAGATCCTGATTCTGCCAGATGCTAGCTGTGTGAGCAAATTACATATATGCTCCCTGCCTCAGTTTCCCCATCTGTGAAATGGAGATAATAGCAGTGCCTGGAGGAAGCGCCCGTCATATAATAAGAGCTTTTCTTGGTTATCCCAGAAGCATTTCTTGAGACAAGAAATATAGTCTGTCTATACCACTGACTCGATGGACATGAGTTTGAGTAAACTCCGGGAGTTGGTGATGGACAGGGAGGCCTGGTGTGCTGCGATTCATGGGGTCACAAAGAGTCGGACACTATTGAGTGACTGAACTGAACTGATACCAGCAGAAGTATAGTTTGGGGGAGATCTGAGGTTAGGGGTAGGGTTAGGTGTGGAAAGGCAGGCATCCCAGAAAGTGCACTTTATTAATGAAGTGACCACTGTGGGAAGCTGGAGATAAAAGTCTGCTGGGAGGGAGTGTAGACACACACCGAGTTACTGCATCTACAGGGTGATGGATTTGGGTTACTTATCCACCAGCTCCCATCAGCTATAGGTCGAGGGCTGCTCCTTGGTGGGTGTAATTCCCCAGCACTTCTGTCCTTCTACGTGGGCTCTGCCAAGTTCCTCTGGCAGCTGGAGAAAGCCTCTGACCAGGCGATACAGGTGGCAGCGGGAAGCTGGGGTGGGTGGGTACTGAAGGCACCCACGGTGTCTGCCACAAAGCTAATAAACACTTGTCGGATGGATGAGCAAGGAGGAGGCAAGTGCAGTAGGCAGGATGTAACACCCTAACCCCAACCAAAGACGTCAATGGCCTAATCCCATTATGAAGATGTGAATGTGTTATGTTACATGGCAAAAGGACTTTGCAGATGTTATCAAACCTACAGATCCTCAGATCAGATCAGTCGCTCAGTCGTGTCCGACTCTTTGCGATCCCACGAACCGCAGCACGCCAGGCCTCCCTGTCCATCACCAGCTCCCGGAGGTCACTCAGACTCGCATCCATCGAGTCAGTGATGCCATCCAGCCATCTCATCCTCTGTCGTCCCCTTCTCCTCCTGCCCTCAATCCCTCCCAGCATCAGAGTCTTCTCCAATGAGTCAACTCTTCGCATGAGGTGGCCAAAATACTGGAGTTTCAGCTTTAGCATCATTCCTTCTAAAGAAATTCCAGGATTGATCTCCTTCAAAATGGACTGGTTGGATCTTCTTGCAGTCCAAGGGACTCTCAAGAGTCTTCTCCAACACCACAGTTCAAAAGCATCAATTCTTCGGCGTTCAGCCTTCCTCACAGTCCAGCTCTCACATCCATACATGACCACAGGAAAGACCATAGCCTTGACTAGGCGAACCTTTGTTGGTAAAGTAATGTCTCTGCTTTTGAATATGCTATCTAGGTTGGTCATAACTTTCCTTCCAAGGAGCAAGCGTCTTTTAATTTCATGGCTGCAGTCACCATCTGCAGTGATTTTGGAGCCCAGAAAAACAAAGTCTGACACTGTTTCCACTGTTTCCCCATCTATTTCCCATGCAGTGATGGGACCAGATGCCATGATCTTCGTTTTCTGAATGTTGAGCTTTAAGCCAACCTTTTCACTCTCCACTTTCACTTTCATCAAGAGGCTTTTTAGCCCCTCTTCACTTTCTGCCATAAGAGTGGTGTCATCTGCATATCTGAGGTTATTGATATTTCTCCCAGCAATCTTGATTCCAACTTCTGTTTCTTCCAGTCCAGCATAGGGAGATTATCCTGGATTTTCCTGGTGGACTCAATCTAATCACATAAGCCATTAAAAGCAGATGGCTTTCCCTGGTTGGAGTAGGGAAGGAGTCACAGGAGAAGCTGGAGGTTTCCAAAGCGTGAGAAAGACTTGACCTGCGTGAGAAAGAACGCGAGTGGCCCCCAGGAGCAGAGACCAGTTCCCAGTGGACCACTAGCAAACACAGGGCCCTTGGTCCCACACTCACAGGATCTGGATTCTGCCTACAACCTCACTCTCCTTGGAAGTAGGTTCCTTCCCAGGGTGCCCAGGAAAGAGCCTGGGTCGGCCAACACCTCTAGTTCAGCCTATGAGATTCCAAGCAGAGTGGCCAGCTGAGCCCCCTGGACTTCTAAGCTACATACTACTCATGATGGATTTTTTTTTTTTTTTAGCATCACTTTTTATTTGTTTTTTGGCCATACCTAGTGGCAGGCAGAATCTTAGTTCCCCAACCAGGGACTGAACCCAAGTCCTCTGTAGTAGAAGGTGGAGTCCTAACCACTGGGCCACCAGGGAAGTCCTTGAGCTACAGACGGTGAGATAACAAACTGATGTGGTTCTAAGCCCCTGAGTTTGTGGGAATTCATTACAGCAGCCCTGAGACTAGTACAGAAACTCAGACTCAGGATGGGCAAGTGACTTGCTCGACGCCACACAGCCAGTGAGTGGCAGAGCTGGCATGTGCACAGAGCGGTTTATCTTTAGGTCCCAGGTTTTTAATCTCTCTGTAGTGCTGTCTCCTGCTCCTTGAGGGGCAGGAAGAAAGAGGAGATCCCTGAGAAAGTCTGTGGGAAGTGGGGCAGAAAGGAGAGTTGTTGCTAAAGAACACAGTGTCAGCTAGGAGCACAAATTCTGAACCGGACAGGTTAGTATTTTAAGTCTGCTCTGTAACTAATTAGCTGGGTCACTTTGGGTAAAGTCAGGTTGCTTTCTTAAGCCTTATCTTCCTCATCTATAACATAGGATTGGTACTCTTGGACGGAGTACATTGTGATAATTAAATGAGATTGTGCTTATAAAGAGTTTTTGCAATGCCTGGCACAGCAGAAGCGCTCAGTAAACTATACCTATTATTACAGTCGTCTCAAAGTGTTGGTTGCTCAGTCATGTCTGATTCTTTGTGCCCCACTGGACTTTAGCCCACCCGGCTCCTCTGTCCATAGGATTTTCCAAGCAAGAATACTGGAGTGGGTAGCCATATCCTTCTCCTGGAGACCCAGGTTTGATCCCTGGGTCGGGAAGATTCCCTGAAGAAGGGAATGGCCACCTGCTGCAGTATTCTTGCCTGGGAAATCCCATGGACAGAGGAGTCTGGTGGGCTGTGGTCCAGGGGGTTGCAAAGAGTCTGGACACGGCTGAGTGACTACGGTTTTATAGTCGTCTGCTCAGCACCAGTTTTGCATCAGGTGCCATGGTGGCACCCTAGTCTGTACACGGCCACTCTCTTAAGACAAGTATTGTCATGCCCACTTTACAGATGAGAGAGTACGGCTCGTGGAGATGAAGGGGCTTGTCTAAAGTCACACAGATGGTGTTACAGCTGGACTTGAACCCACTCTGCTTGAGTCCCAGACCCGGCGGCTCTGTGCTGCGCTCCCCAGCAGTCCTGACTCCTGAGCTTGGGACTCCACCAGTGAGCCTGGGGAACCATCAGAGCCTTCCTCTTGGCCCTGAAGGCTGCCTGTCAATTCCAGAGGTTCACAGAAAACTTTCACCTTCCTTTTTCATTTTGGTCTGGCTATCTGATTCATGGTCCATACCTGGTACCAGAACAGGGTCTCCTGGCTTCATGAAGCAAACAGTCAGAGGGTCCTTGGCTCTGATACACCCTGTCCTGGGTGCTGGGAGCACTTGGCTCAGACAGCTCTAGGTGCACCCCTACCCCCCGCCCTTGAAAAGCACCCTGTCTCATGAGGGAAACAGATATGTGAATAACTACAGCATCATGTGCCCGGGTTATAAACCAGGTCTGAACAGTCAGTGGTGACGATGATGGTAATAATAACACACTGCATTGGGATTGTTTTCAGAGCTGGCTAGTGAGGAGATAATAGAAATTCAAGAGGATAAATGCAATTCCAGGGCATCGTATGTTTGTGAGAGGTGATAAAGATTTAAGGAAAAGAAAAGGTAAGAAATAGGAATGGTTATGAAGGGGTGATGAAATTTAGACTGGCCTTACAGAGAAGAGCCATGTAAATGAAGTTCCGAGGAAGTGATGGAGTGAGCTATGAAGGTACTAGGAAGAGTTCCCCTAAGCAGTGATGAGAGCCAGTGCAGAGCCCTAAGATAGAAGTTAAACAAGGACATGAAAAGATGCTTCATGTCATTTGCTATTAGGTAACTGTAAGTTACCGAAAGTGTGATATTGAGATATTGATGCCTGACATTATTGTTGGTCTATTTCTTCCTTCAATTCTGACAGTTTCTGTTTCAGGTATTTCAGGACTCTCTTGTTAGAAACATATATGTTTATAATCATTGTATCTTCTTGATGCATTAACCCTTTAATTATCATAAAATATCCTTCTTTGTCTCTAAATGTTCAGTTGTGTCCAGCTCTCTGCAACCCTATGAATTGGAGCCCGCCAGGTTCCTCTGACCATGGAATTTTCCAGGCAAGAATACTGGAGTGGGTTGCTATTTCCTCCTCCAGGAGATCTTCCCGACCTAGGTATCTTTGTCTCTACAAATAGTTTTTTTCTAAAGTCTATTTTCCTCTCATGTTAGTAGAGCCACTTGAGGTCTGTTTTGATTATGGTTTTCATAATATATCTTACTATCTCTTTTAAACCTATTTTTCTTTGAAATCTCAAAACTTACCATCTAGTTAGATCACAGTAGGCCTTAAAAAAAGTCTTTATACATTTTAAAAGACTGAGAATCATATAAGGCATATCCTCTGACCACAGTGGAATAAAATCAGAACTCATCATAGCTGTAAATACCTACCAAAAAAAGAGAGAAAAATCTCAAATCAATAACCTGACTTGATACCTTAAGAAAGTAGAGAAAGAAGAGCCAATGGAACCAAAAGTAAGCGGAAGAAAAGAGGAAGGAAGGAAGCAATAATTAGAGTCAATAATTAAGTTTAGGAAGGTGGCGGGACACAAAGTCAGTACCTAAAGGTCAACTGTGTTTCTATGGATAGAAGTGAATGGCCCCAAAGTGAGATTAAGAAAGCAATTCCATTTACAACTGAAAGACTAAAATATTTAGGAAAAAATTTAACAAAAGAGGTGAAAGACTTGTACACTGAAAACTACAAAGCATCTTTGAAAGCGACTAAAGACCTGTGTAACTGGAAAGACATTTGTGTTCATGGATTGGGAGATTTGCTACTGTTAAAATGGCAATTCTGCCCAAATTTATCTATAGATTCACTGCATTCCCTCTCAAAATTAAAGCTGCCCTCTTTGGGGCAGAAACTGACAAGCTGATCCTAAAATTCAAATGCAAATGGAAGAGACCCAGCAGAGTCAAGTCTTTTCTTTTGGAAAAGAATAGTGAAGTTGGGAAGAATCATACTTCCTAATTTCGAAACTTGCTTCAAACCTGTCAAGTAATAAAGACTGTGGTGCTGGTATAAGGATAGACATACACTGAGACCAGAACTGAAAGTCCAAAAATAAACATCTACCTTTATGATCGATTGATTTCTGACAGGGTGCCAAGGCAATTCAAAAGGAAAAGAATAGTCTTTTCAACAAATGGTACTAGGAGAATGGATATCCACATGCAAAATGAATCACAGATCCAAGTGTAAGAGCTAAAACTAGAAAACTCAAAGAGGAAAAATAGGTGTTCATTTTAGTGACCTTGGATTAGACCATAGTTTCTTCGGTAGAATACAAAAACAGCACAAGCAACAAAAGACAAAATAAATTGGACTTTATCAACATTAAACACTTGTGCTTCCAAGGACACCATCAAGAAGTAAGAAGACAATCCACAGAAAGGGATAAAGTATTTACAAATCACACAAAGTGACTTATGTTCAATATACATAAAACTCTTGGAGCTCAAAAATAAAAGACAGACAAGCAAGTTTAAAAATGGATGGATGGAATAGACATTTCTCAGAAGAAAAAATATATAAGTGGCAAATTAGCACATGAAACAATGCTGAACATTTGGGAAATGAAAATCAGAACCTCAGCGAGATACCATCCCACATGCATTATGATGACTGTAATAAAAGAGGAAAACCCAGCAATAACAAGGGGCCTGTAGCTCCTAGACATCTCTACTGGGATGGAAATGGTGCAGCTGCCAAAGAGAACAGACTGGCAGTTCCTCCAAAAGGTGAACATGGGATTACCCTATGACCCAAAGACTTCACTCCTAGGGTAGATGCCCAAGAGAACTGGGAAACGCACGTTCACACAAAATGCTGTACACAAATGTTCATAACAGCATTATTTTAAAAGGCCAACGCATAGAAACAACTCAAATGTTCACCAACTGATGAGTCAATAACCAAAATGTGGCCTGTCCACAAAAAAGAGCATCTACAGGCTCAGCGTGGATGAACCTTCAAAAGGTTACGCCAAGTAGAAGAGGCCAGATAGAAAATGGCACATCCTGAATGTATGTGTATATATACACACACACACATATTTCAAAATATGCACATTCAGAGTTCAAAAGTAGACAGATAGTTGCCAGGAGCTGTGGGCAGAGGGGGATTGGGGAAGGTGTCCTCTCGGGTGATGAAAACATTCTTAATTAAACAGTGGGGATAACTGCACAACCTGAGTACACTGAAAAGATACATTTATGCTTTATTGGAAGGACTGATGCTGAAGCTGAAGCTCCCATACTTTGGCCACCTGATCCGAAGAGCCAGCTCATTGGAAAAGACCCTGATGGTGGGAAAGATTAAGGGCAGGAGAAGCAGGTGACAGAGGATAAGGTGGTTGGACGGCATCACCAACTCAATGGACATGAGTTTGAGCAAACTCCAGGAGACAGGGGGGACAGGAAAGTCCGGCGTGCTGCAGTCCATGGGGTTGCAAAGAGTCAGACGTGGCTGAGCGACCGAACAACAACAACAGAATACGACTCATTCAATTTTTATAAATTTGATTAACCTACTATTAATGTATTCAACTAAAGAGCTAGAAAGAAATACATAGAAAATGTAGTATTTTCTACAAATACAATTTTCTACAAATAGAAAATCCAGTATTCTCTACAGATTTAAGACGTAATAGTACCAACCAAGGATGCATCATGACCTCCACCCTCAATGCCAGAGAATCTCCTGAGAGGTTCCATCTCTCAATAGCTGGATACCATCTAGCAAGGGAGCACCATTACAGAATAAGGGAACTTCGCTACAAAATAAGGGACCTTGGAACAATCTATGTGTGTCTCAACAGCACAAACGAGTTCATTTCTAATTATTCCTCTCTGAGAAAGAGTGATAGGCAGAATATTTCTGTTTATAAATGGAAAAATAGTTAACAAAATTAAAATAACTAGTATTTTTTTAAATAGGCAAAAGACTTGAATAGTTGCTTCACAGAATAATATACAAGAATGGCCAATGAGCGTGTGCAGAAGTGCTTGACTTCATAAGTTATCAGAGAAATACCGCTTCTAAAGTTAAAAGCCCTGAAAAGCCAAATGTTTCTGAGGCTATAAAGCAGCTCAAAATGTCAAGCACCGCAGGTGGGAGTGTAGAAGGACATGCTCACTTCAGAGAACAGTTTGCTGCTTTCTTGTCAAGTTAGCAACACCCATTCCATGACCCACCAATTCCACCCCTGGTTATTAACCCATGAGAAATGGAAACAGATGTCCACAGACTTACTCAAGAACGTTCACAGCAGTCTTATTCAATAGCCAGGAATAGAAACAGCAGAAACGTCCCTCAAGAGGACAATGGATGAATAATTGCGGCATATTCACACAAAGGAACACCACTCAGTGACAGGCAGGAGTCATGACTGCTGCCTGCCTAGCGTGGACAAATTTCACAGACAGGGTGTTGAGTGAAAGAGGCCAGACCCCAAAAGTACAGACTGTGTGATTCCATTTATATGACAGTCGAAAGCAGGTACATCTAATTCCCAGCGATAGAAATCAGATTGATTGATAGAAATCAATCAGTGATTGCCTATGGGGGTTAACCTGAAAAGGAACACACACACACGCACACGCACACGCGCACACACACACACACACACACCCTCTTGGAGTGATGGGAACATTCCATATGCAGAGAGCTGTGTTCATGACACAGGTGCACACATTTATCCAAATTCACTTCCTGGGACAACCAAGACTTCCGTATTTCGGTGCATGTAAATTTGACTTCAATTAAAAGAAATGAAAAAGGTGCTTCAAATTCATTTAACTGAAGCAGCAGTAGGGACTGGAAGAAGAATGTTTCTGGAGCTGAATCGGAAGAGGCAGCAACGCAGGGCTCTGATGTTCCGGGTCCAGAGGGCAGGCAGAGGTGTGGGCTCGGCGTCTGCTGTGTGTTCCGGGGAACACTGTCTGCCTCCTGTTCCCTTGCCGCGCGGCTTTGGCGGCTGAGTCAGCCAAGCTCCTCGCATCTGGGCTTTGCCATCAGCCCCTCTCTGAGACACTTTGGAGGGTTTGTCCCCAGGGGGAGGCTCACCTGGAGCCACAGCAGCCTCTGGGTCTCCCTGCCTCCAGTCCTGGGCTGACCGGGACCTGGGGGGAGGCTCCCCCTCAGCCCCTGCCTCTCTGAGCCCCAGTGGACTGTGGCTTCTGAGAAATCTCATCTCCCGTGCCTGCTGCCTGCCCAGCCGCGCTCCTGATTCCTCGCCGCTCTGCGCAGGCAGGCGATGACTCAGTGCGGGGGAGGGCGACAGGGGCCGCTGCAGCTGGAGGAGGAAAAGGCCCCCATTCCTGCGGGGCCTGGGGTTTCTGCTCCCCATCTGTCCGCTGTCCAGGCAGGATGAAGGAACAGAAAGGGCTTGAACTTCAGGGACAGACTAAGCTGGGGTGGAGGCACCATCCTGCTTAAGCCTTGGTTTCCTGTCCTGTAAATAGGGTGATGGTATCTTAGGGCACTGGGCGATTTACTGAGGAAGGACTCAGGAAAATCCTATAAGGGGTGAAGGAAACAGGACAGGGAAGCGGGGAGCCGAGCGGGGAGGTAGCCACAGGCCAGCTCCCCCTGATCCGCTGGGGGCTGAGGGGTTGAGCACATCACAAAGCTGTTACCCACTCCGGATGCACCCCCAGTTCAGCACTGGCTGTGGGGTGCTCTTGGGAGGACATGACTGCCTGCTGAGACTCTGGTTAACAGATGGTGGTTCTCTGCAGAAGGAGGGTTGGCTGTGAGCTCTTAGCAGCCAGCATGCTGGAGGGTGGGCAGGCTGGCCTGGTGGGGGAGACGTCCTGGTGTGGGACCCCAAGAGCAACTGTTGTAGGAGGGAAACACTGGTTGCTCTGGGCTTTTGTGAATTCACACAATCAGCAATGAAGAAACAGTAACTATTTCTTAGCTGCATGAGAAAGGCTATCTAGTACCATAAATGTGTGTGCCCTGCCTGCTGCGGATTCAACATGATTTAGCGATCAGGGCAGAGTGAGAACCAATACCTATGCATCTAAGAATGAGCAGCATAAAGAAACACTTGGCAGTGCAAACTATTATATAAAGGATGTGGTATATAGGATGGATGTTTTTGAGCTGTGGTGTTGGAGAAGACTCTTGAGAGTCCCTTGGACAGCAACGAGATAAAACCTGTCAATCCTAAAGGTCAACCCTAGATACTCCCTGGAAAGACTGATGCTGAAGGTGAAGCTCCAATACTCTGGCCACCTGATGCGAAGAGCTGACTCACTGGAAAAGACCCTGATGCTGGGAAAGATTGAGGACAAGAGGAGAAGAGGGTGACAGAGGATGAGATGGTTGGATGGCATCAGACTCAATGGGTGTGAGTTTGAGCAAACTCCAGAAGATAATGAAGGACAAGGAAGCCTGGTGTGCTGTGGTCCATGGAGTTGCAAAGAGTTGGACATGACTGAGTGACTAAGCAACAGCAAACAACTAAAGTTCTAACTGTATAGCACAGGGAATTGTTAAATATATGCAATATCCCAAGATAAACCACAATAGAAAAGAATATGAAAAGAATATAAATATATATGAATCACTTTGCTGTACAGCAGAAATTAACATGTTATAAATCAACTATACTTCAATAGAATAAATTTAAAAAAAAAACAACAGCCAGAAGTTGGCAGGGCAGTTGTGTCCTAGAGGCCTTCCTTTTATTCCCGGACACGGGAAGGTTTGGGGTTTCCAAGGAAATTAGCTGGAGTCGAGGTGGAAGGCCCTTTAGGGACATGGGGCCGTGGCTGCCTACCATCTGGTCTCACCACTTTGCCACACCGTTCTGCCTTCCCTCCACATACCTGGAAGATCTTCATGCCCACCTACCTGGGCCTCTGCTCATCTGTACCCACTCCTGCCCTTAACAGCTCTCTGTTTTGTGCTTCAAAGAATTTGGGATTGGTCACTGGGTACCGTCACCTGGTCCATCCAACCCGGGACTCTGCTTCTCAAGGGGCTTTCCAGAAACAGCGAGTTAGAAATGTTCCCAGGACGTCCATGTCCCCTCTAATAATGCACATCATGGGAGGGAAGGACACTGACTTCAGGGTCAGACAGACCTGAGTTGAACCCAGCTCTGCCATTTGATGGCTGTGTGCTCTTGATCAAGTTGTTTTACCTCTCTGAGGCTCAGAATCTCTCTCTGTAAAAACTGGATACATTGATGTGCTTGCTCAGAAGGGTGATGAGGAAGACTAAGGGCCGCATCAGTGAAGGGCTCAGCGCACAGAAAGCCCTTGATAAATCCACTCTTTGCCCCTTGTCTCCTATGCAGGGATGCATTTTCAGTCTTGTCATCCCTGGGGTGGGGGCAGCTTTCCTAGATTTACCATGTGCACTGAGGGTCCAGCTCCTTCTGCTCGTCTGGCCTAATGAACTTCCTTACCCTCTGGGAAGGGGCCCTGGTCCTGTCCACTTCTGGCCTCAGTTCCAGGAACTGCCCCACGGTTCAATTTATTTCCTCTCAGCTGTTTCTTACATCTCCCAGGAGACTCATCTCTTCTATAAACATCCTCTTTGTCTCCTCGTCCAGCTGCCCTTTCCTTGGAAAGATGGTTTGGCCAAGTTGGCTCCTTTGCCAATAAGCTGTGTCTTTTGTTTAGCATTCTGATAAGATGGTATGGAGCCCCCGTGGGATTGGCCATCACAGTTGAGGACTTGAAAAGGGCCAGCGGTCAGATGCCTGAGAACCTCTTTCTTCCACCTTAGAGGCGCCTCTGCAGACAAGGAGGGACCTCTGGGTCCTACATGTTGGGGCACAGAGAGCAATATCCCAGCCTGACCTTGGGGTAGCTTACAATGAAACTTGTCTTTTGATGGAGTCTGGGGGTTCAGAGAGAGTGGAAGAGAGACCCACGCACGGAGAGGCCCTGCCTTGATTTCTGGACCTGCCGCATACGGCGGGAGGGGGTCTGGGTTTGAGTCCCGGCATGGCCACTTATCAGCGATGTGATGTAGGGTATTTTATTGAACCACTCTGTGCCTCAGTTTCTACTCTTGTCAAATGGGTATAATGACAATGAGCATTTCCCCTGGCACTGGGGTTTTACCTCCTTTACACACACACACACCACACAGCTGCAGTCCCTGAGGAAATGCGCCTGCACACCCAGGCCCTGTGCTGGGTAAGGCTGACCTTGGCCTCTAGTGTTCAGGTTGGGCATGTACTTCAGATCTAGCCTGTGAGTGTATTCCCAAGATATGTCCCTGGATATGTTCCTTGGGGTGTTGGGTGTTCCAATATGGATGCCAGACCCCTAAGGGGTTAATCAGACTCAATGCCAGGGCTTCTGTGGGAAGTTGTGAACCAGAAGGTCTCTTTCCCCAGGGATTTCAGAGAGATTATGGTTCCTGCTCAGAGCTGCTCCTGATGATTTTGCCTCCATGAAAGGAGAACGTGATTGAGAAAGAAGCCAAAGGAGACGAAGAGAGAGTGGTTCTCGATAGCATCCTTTGAATGCCCAGATCCAGCTGGGCCTGAAGATCAGCCTTGGGGTTTCTAATCACCATCTTTGGCTAAAGACAGTTTATGTCGGGTTTCCTATCCCTTATACTCACAGAGTCCTTCAGTCCTATTGAATGTACAACAAAAACACTTCCTTCTCTGCAACCCACTCCAGTATTCTTGCCTGGAGAATCCCATGGACAGAGGAGCCTGGCGGCCACCATCCATGGGATCACAAAGAGTCAGACATGACAAGCAACTGACACTTTTGCTTTTCTCTGGTTGCTTGGAGAATCAAACAACACAAGCCATGTGAGGCTCTTAGCACAGGGCATGGCGTGCAGTAGGCACTTAATGAATGCCCCCCATCTCCCAGGGCCTCACTCCTCTCATCTGCCAGATGAGCATATTAAACTGTGGCCTATCGCTTGTTAGCAGAGGTGCAGACCTTGTAGGGGGTTCTGGGCAGTTCTGTTAAGTAACAGTGAAGCATTGTGGCAGAAAGAGCAGTGCCCACCGCACAGCGTCCACATCCCAACCCCTGGTCCCTGAGAACAGCTTAGAGGCAAAGGAACTTCTGCAGATGTGATTTAGTTAAAGACTTTGAGATAAAGAGATTTTTAAAAGATTATCTGGGTGCATGCATACTCAGCTGTCTCAGTCGTGTCTAACTCTTTGCGACCCCGTGAACTGCAGTCCGCCAGGCTCCTCGGTCCATGGGATTCTCCGGGCAAGAATAGTGGAGTGGGTTGCCATTCCCTTCTCCAGGGGATGTTCCCGACCCAGGGAGGGAGCCCGCGTTTCCTGCATTTGCAGATGGATTCTTTACCTCTGAGCCACCGGATGGGTCCAACCTAATCACACAAGTTCTTTAAAGAACCTAAGAATCACATCACAGAGATACAACATTGCTCACCTTGAGGGTGAAGGAAGAGGGCCTTCTTCCTCCAGGAAGAAAGGGGAAAGGGGAAAGGTAAGGAGATGAATGTGGGGAAAGGTATGGGGATGAATTCCTCTGTATCATCCAGGAAGATACACTGGTATCAGTCCAGGGAGACTGGCATTGGAATCAAACCTCTAGAACAGTGAGATAATCAACTGGTATTGATTTTGGCCACTGTGTTGAAGATAATTTGTGTTTAAAAAAGAGACAACAGGCCCCAAGTGGAGTCACTTGTATGACACTCCACGTCACCAAACTGAGACTTAATATATAACAATTACAGTCTCAGTCACATCCAGGAATAGAATCTTAACCCAGTCAGGAATGACCTAGTTAGCATTGGTGAACCTGCCTGATAGAAGCCTACTCTACTTCCCAGGTGGCTCAGAAGGCAAAGAATCTGCCTGTAATGCAGGAGATTCAGGTCTGATCCCTGGCTTGGGAAGATTCCTTGGAGAAGGGGATGGCTACCCACTCCAATATTCTAGTCTGGAGAATTCTATGAACAGAGGATCCTAGCAAGCTTTAGTCCATGGGGTCATAAAGAGTTGGACATGACTGAGTGACTGACACTTTCACACGTTCACTAGTTCCCATGGACTATAAATCAGGAGACATTGGGATATAAGTGAAGTGAAAGTCGCTCAGTCGTGTCCGACTCTTTGTGACCCCACAGGCTATACAGTCCGTGGAATTCTCCAGGCCAGATTACTGGAGTAGGAAGCATTTCCCTTCTCCAGGGGATCTTCCCAACCCAGAGATAAAATCCAGGCCTCCTGCATTGCAGGCTGATTCTTTACCAGCTGAGCCACCAGGGAAGCCTGAGACATTGGAACATAAAAGAAGGTGCAAAAATCTCACAGTCTAAAGATACAGAAATCAAACGGAGTCTGTTCTCTTTTCACTGTGGATTTATATTAGAAATCAATGAAATAGAATTTGTATCCTGCTGTGGTGTGAAAATTGTATAAATCTTAATTTTGTTGAATTGGTTCATAGTGCTTTCCAAGTCTATGATATTCTTCTACTTTTCTGTTCATTCTGTTATTTTTTGAGACTTTGGTGTTGAAACTCCAACTGGAAATCTTAATCTATTTAAAAAAAACTGGAGGGACTTCCTTGGTGGTCCAACGGTTAAGAATCTGCCTTGCAATGCAAGGGACTTGGGTTCCATCCCTGGTCAGGGAACTAAGATCCCACACACTGTGGAGCAACTAAGCCCATCTGTACCACAGCTACTGAGCCCACACATCACAGTACTGAGTGCACACACCACAGCTACTGAGCCCACACACCACAGCTGCTGAGCCCACACACCACAGCTGCTGAGCCCACACATCACAGCTGCTGAGCCCACACATCACAGCTACTGAGCCCACACACCACAGTACTGAGCACACACATCACAGCTACTGTGCCCACACACCACAGCTGCTGGGCCCACACATCACAGCTGCTGAGCCCACACATCACAGCTACTGAGCCCACACACCACAGTACTGAGCACACACATCACAGCTACTGTGCCCACACACCACAGCTGCTGAGCCCACACATCACAGCTACTGAGCCCACACATCACAGTACTGAGCACACACACCACAGCTGCTGAGCCCACACATCACAGTACTGAGCGCACACACCACAGTACTGAGCACACATATACAGCTACTGTGCCCACACACACAGCTACCGCCCACACTCGGCCCCCCTCTGCCCACATTACAGTACTGAGCGCACACACCACAGCTGCTGAGCCCACACATCACAGTACTGAGCCCAAACACCACAGTACTGAGCACACACACCACAGCTACTGAGCCCACACACCACAGTACTGTGCCCACACACCACAGCTACTGAGCCCACACACCACAGCTACTGAGCCCACACACCACAGTACTGAGCCCACAGACCAAAGTACTGAGCCCACACACCACAGTTACTGAGCCCACACACCACAGTACTGAGCCCACACACCACAGTACTGAGCCCACACACCACAGCTACTGAGCTCACACAGCACAGCTACGGAGCCCACACACCACAGCTACGGAGCCCACACACCACAACTGCTGAGCCCACACACCACAGTACTGAGCCCACACACCACAGTACTGAGCCCACATACCACAGCTGCTGAGCCCACACACCACAGCTACTGAGCCCACACACCACAGTACTGAGCCCACATACCACAGCTGCTGAGCCCACACACCACAGCTGCTGAGCCCACACATCACAGTACTGGCCCACACACCACAGCTGCTGAGCCCACACACCACAGCTACGGAGCCCACACACCACAGCTGCTGAGCCCACACACCACAGCTGCTGAGCCACACACCACAGCTGCTGAGCCCACACATCACAGTACTGAGCCCACACACCACAGCTGCTGAGCCCACACACCACAGCTACGGAGCCCACACACCACAGCTGCTGAGCCCACACACCACAGTACTGAGCCCACACACCACAGCTGCTGAGCCCACACACCACAGTACTGAGCCCACACATCACAGCTGCTGAGCCCACACACCACAGTACTGAGCCCACACACCACAGTACTGAGCCCACACACCAAGAGCTCATACATCAGAGCTACTGAGCCCACACACCACAGTACTGAGCCCACACATCACAGTACTGAGCCCACACACCACAGTACTGAGCCCACACACCAAGAGCTCCTACATCAGAGCTACTGAGCCCACACACCACAGTACTGAGCCCACACATCACAGCTACCAAGCCCACACACCACAGCTGCTGAGCCCACACATCACAGTACTGAGCCCACACACAAGAGTACTGAGCCCACACATCACAGTACTGAGCTCACACATCACAGCTACTGAGCCAACACACCACAGCTGCTGAGCACACACACCACAGTACTGAGCACACACACCACAGTACTGAGCATACACACCACAGTACTGAGCCCAAACACCACAGCTACTGAGCCCACACACCACAGCTGCTGAGCCCACACACCACAGCTACTGAGCCCACACACCACAGCTACTGAGCCCACACACCACAGTACTGAGCACACACACCACAGTACTGAGCCCAAACACCACAGCTGCTGAGCCCACACACCACAGCTGCTGAGCCCACACACCACAGCTACTGAGCCCACACACCACAACTGCTGAGCCCACACACCACAGTACTGAGCCCACACACCACAGTACTGAGCCCACACACCACAGCTGCTGAGCTCACACATCACAGCTGCTGAGCCCATACACCACAGCTGCTGAGCCCACACACCACAGTACTGAGCCCACACACCACAGTACTGAGCCCACACACCACAGTACTGAGCCCACACATCACAGTACTGAGCTCACACATCACAGCTACTGAGCCCACACACCACAGCTGCTGAGCCCACACACCACAGCTGCTGAGCCCACACACCACAGCTGCTGAGCCCACACACCACAGTACTGAGCCCACACACCACAGCTGCTGAGCTCACACATCACAGCTGCTGAGCCCATACACCACAGCTGCTGAGCCCACACACCACAGTACTGAGCCCACACACCACAGTACTGAGCCCACACACCACAGTACTGAGCCCACACATCACAGTACTGAGCTCACACATCACAGCTACTGAGCCCACACACCACAGCTGCTGAGCCCACACACCACAGCTGCTGAGCCCACACACCACAGCTGCTGAGCCCACACACCACAGTACTGAGCACACACACCACAGTACTGAGCCCACACATCACAGTACTGAGCTCACACACCACAGCTGCTGAGCCCACACACCACAGCTGCTGAGCCCACACACCACAGTACTGAGCGCACACACCACAGCTACTGAGCCCACACACCACAGTACTGAGCCCACACACCACAGTACTGAGCCCACACACCACAGCTGCTGAGCCCACACACCACAGTACTGAGCTCACACTCCACAGCTGCTGAGCCCACACACCACAGCTGCTGAGCCCACACACCACAGCTGCTGAGCCCACACACCACAGTACTGAGCCCACACATCACAGTACTGAGCTCACACACCACAGCTGCTGAGCCCACACACCACAGCTGCTGAGCCCACACACCACAGTACTGAGCGCACACACCACAGCTACTGAGCCCACACACCACAGCTACTGAGCCCACACACCACAGTACTGAGCCCACACACCATAGCTGCTGAGCCCACACACCACAGCTGCTGAGCCCACACACCACAGTACTGAGCTCACACACCACAGCTGCTGAGCCCACACTCCACAGCTGCTGAACCCACACACCACAGTACTGAGCCCACACACCACAGCTGCTGAGCCCACACACCACAGTACTGAGCTCACACATCACAGCTACTGAGCCCACACACCACAGTACTGAGCCCACACACCACAGTACTGTGCCCACACACCACAGTACTGAGCTCACACATCACAGCTACTGAGCCCACACACCACAGTACTGAACACGCACACCACAGTACTGAGCACACACATCACAGCTACTGAGCCCACACACCACAGTACTGAGCCCACACATCACAGTACTGAGTCCACACACCACAGCTACTGAGCCCACACACCACAGCTACTGAGCCCACACACCACAGTACTGAGCGCCCACATCACAGCTACTGAGTCCACACACTACAGTACTGAGCCCACACACCACAGCTGCTGAGCCCACACACCACAGTACTGAGCCCACACACCACAGCTACTGAGCCCACACACCACAGCTACTGAGCCCACACACCACAGTACTGAGCACCCACATCACAGCTACTGAGCCCACACACTACAGTACTGAGCCCACACACCACAGCTGGATAGTCTATGTGACACAACTAATAAATAATAAACAACTAATAAACCTGATGCAGCCAAATAAATAAATATTTTAAAAATATTTACAACATATAGTGGAATCATACGTAACTTTGTTCTGTATTTTCTAAGATGTGTTACGGTACTTTTGTTGATTTTATTAGCACTATGAATTCTAATTAAGGTTTTGAGTTTTTTTTTTTCAATCGCACTTTTATATTGCTTTTATAAATCTCTGCCTCTACGTTGGCCTTTTGCAGTTCTGTGGAATTTTCCTTTTTCTTTTTTTTTCTATTTTTTCTCCTTTTTAAATTTTAATTAAAGAAAATTTTTTTATCTACTATTATCTTTTCTACATTTATTCCTTTGTTTGCTTGTCCAACTGTTCTTTCTCCCTTGCAGTTAATCTTTAACATGTATGTCTTCTTTATCCACCTCTATTTAACTTTGCATTTCTATTCTTCCTCTCCTTTTTCTCACCGTATTTGTTAGCTTTGTTTTCATTGCTTTATTCCACAGTTGGCACCTTGCTTTAGTTTTGTTTTCTAGTTTGTGCTTTAGTTAGTTTTTTTTCTTAACTGATAGATATCATTTTTGGTTTCCTTTGTCCACTGGGTCAATCTATTGTACTTTATTTTTGTTGGGTTGTTTTGATTTGCTTATGGCGGTATATGCATATGTGTGTATTCCATTATTTTCATTATTATTTGCCTGATTTTGTCACTGCCATTTGTCTGGTGTTCGTTCACCTTTGGTTTCTCGTTTCTAGGTATTTGTAATAACATTTAATGCCATAATAAACCATCTGTGGAATCTCTGTTATTGGCCCAAGCTCAAGCCCTGAGCCTTTGGATTGGAGCGCTGACTCCAGGACTCTAGACTACCAAAGAACTCCTAACCCTAAGGAGTATCAAATAGAGAGAATTCTCACAAAGGCAACCACTTCTATACAAGACCCAGCATCATCCAACTGCCAGTAGCATCCTGTGCAGGATGCCTCATCCAAACAAAAAACAAGACAAAAGTGCAAACCTTATCATCAGCAGACAGGATTATCCCCTCACTCAGCCCTGCCCATCAGAGGGGGAAAAAAAAACACCTCAGCACAAATCTCACCCTACACAAAGCTTACACAAACCTCAGGAGGGCAGAAACCAAAAGGAGGAAAGAATTCAACCTTGTAGCCTGGGAAAAGGAGACCTCAAACACAATAAGTTAAAAAAAAAAAATGAAAAGGTAGAGACATACTGTACAAATGAAGGAACAAACTAGAAACACACAAGTCCAAAGAAATAAAAAGAAATTAAAAAAAATAAAAAGAAGCCTACTTTCCCTCAAAGGAAGGTGACCTTGCATATACAAGTGCTCCGTGCTTGTATAACGTCCTTGTCCTGCCCCCTTCCTCCTATAAAAAGCTTTCAATTTGCATAGCATCTCAGAGCCCCTTTCCCTCTGCTGGATAGGGTGTTGTTTGATTCATGAATCACTGAATAAACTTTTAAGATCTTTAAAGCTTACTCATGCAAATTTCATTTTTTAACAGATTTTGTGGCAGCAATGGGATCTGGAGGAAACTTCTGACAACTTTGGGGACAACAAGAAACACAGGTGTTGGTAGGCACAAACCCCTTTAGTTCTCTGCCTCTCTTGCCATTTCCAAGGGCTAGGGGTAAGTTCTCCTCAGTTCAGAGCTTTGTTCTCTTTGTATGGAACCGCTAACGTACCTGGCTTTCCAGCCGGGGGAAGGTCAGCTTGAGTTAGCCAGACAGGCCCAGATTCTGAGCTCTTGGCTCAGTCCCTGGATTCCATGTTGGGTTGGTAGTTCGGCCCGCAGGGCCCCATTTGACTGGAGTCCCAGTCCACAGCCCGCATTCTTTGGGGATGTGCTGGTTCAGTCCTTTGCCAGTCCCCAGGTCCATACCGGAATTGCTAGTGCTGCACGCAAGGCCTCCTCTTGGCCAGTCCGAAGTAACAACTCTTTGGTTATTGCTGGTGTGTTAACAGGAAGGAAAGGCTATTTCTGGTGGGAATTTCAGAAGCCAAAAGCTTCAACACTGGTGGGCACGCACTGAGCACTTCAAAGCTGTCAGGGTACTCACCACCTAACTCCAAGACTCTTGTGTTAGAACGTGCTGATCACAGAATGGCTTGGATTGACGCTAGGTCCCGCATCAGCCTAAAGCAAATTTCCGTGTAATGAGGTACGTTGCAAAACCACGCAAATGCTCAACCCAGAGGCACATGCCTCTAAAGTATAATATTAACTTGGCTCCAAGAGACCCAAGGCTTTGCTGAAGAAATGGGATCCTGAAGTCCCCATGAACTGAGCACACTTTGAGCATCCTTGCTTGTTTATGTTTGAGAACTGCAGTCCCAGGCTAAGATGACCTAGAAGTATAATGGCTATTAATGTTTTAAGTCAAGGTCACTTAAGAAATGCACTTGAAAGCAAGGGCTCCCGAATCAAACAATAGGTTTCCTGATTTAGTTGTCACGCAGAAGCCTGCAAAGGGCTTCAAAGCTCCAAAATAGCTTCATTAAGAGTCACTGACAAAAGCTAATGAAAAATTAAAAGGTATAAGATCCACATAAAATAACAGGCCATGAGCGCGACGTAACTCGTACCACCCTCCTCCGCCTGCCTTTATTCGCCATTGTCACTAAGCGCACCAGGACCGGTGGGCCAGAAGTGATCGGACGCTGCCCTCTCCCCAACTTCCTGTCTCAGCCAACCTTGCTGATTGCGACCCTGCCTGGGGCCAGAGCGACTGGGACAGAATGCGGCTGTGGGATGTAAAGCTCTTACCCTCCCCCACTAGGATGGTTCTACCACTTCCTGTGGGTCGGCTCCAGTCCCCCGGGGCAGACGTGTTGGAGGCACAGCTGGACGTGATACTTATGTCCCCGCATTCATACAGCGTCAGAACAGAGGGTGGGGTGGTCACAGGGCACAGTGGGAAAGTAAGACCAGTTTAGATACCGAGTGCAAATTGGAAAAACCACCGAGCTGGAAAAACTATGAGTCCTCTGAAGCCTGTCCCCAAGAGGAACTAAGAGGTTCCCATATCTTGGGGTATGACTTAGATTACATGGAACTTGGCCGGAAGAAGGTGAGAGAGCCTGGGGAAATCACAGCTTTAGCTCTTTCTCTGATTATTATGAGTTGTACTGTCCAGATTCTTGTGGCATCAGTGAGGTGGTTGCTATCCTAGAAGCTACCTGCTCTTGCCTGTGCAGTTTACAAATTGCTCCTTAGTGACCGTCAAGATTCTCCTCCCCCATATCCTAAGTATCCTCCATATTCCCATCGTTTATTAGAGGTTCACCAGCTCAGTGGGACCACATCCCAAAGGCGTGAAGTCTGAGTTCACAGGTCCACATGGTGCAACCTTGGGTTTTGGCAGGGAAATGAGCATTTAGGACCAAAGTTCTGCACTGGCTTGGGAACTGGAGGAATATTAGAATATTCGGCAGCAATAGAGCAGCAACACCCATTCTCAGACACATGGTACCACCTGTCTCACCCTCTCTTGTGCTCCAGCCTGTGTAAGAGCCCTGCTTACCACTTCTCAGGGGAACAGGTTGTTCCTCAGCATATTCAAGCTCAGAGACAAGATCCAGAACAGTACCAGGAGAGGGTGGTACTTGAAGATGACCAGAAAGTAAAAAGTTGAAGTCAAACACTGGTTGCAAAATTTCTGTTTTTTCACCGCTTTCTCTTTTTAAAAAAGTGCCACCTGCTAACAAGTGGGGGAAAGGAATATGCAACAGTTTTATGATGTTTCACTTTTTAAAATTTTGTACTGTTTGAGGATGGTGATATGTGACAAAATGCTTATAGAGAGAAATGCATGTTTGTGTAGCAAGTAGATCTATATTATAACTTTTTAAAGTGATGATTCCTGTGGGATGCTAAAAGTGTATTGTTTAATTTATAAAAGAGTTAAGAATGTGATGGCATAAGAAGAGTTAAGAATGAAGGCTTTATACCAATAGACAATAAACACAGAACATTTCAGACTTAGGTGGTTTGAGTTGATGAGTCATTACCTCATAAAAGCAATGAGAATCTAGTTGGTATTTAGTGGGCGTTTGTTCTGGCTTAGTCATTCAGTTGGGTCCCACTCTTCGCGACCCCATGGGCTGTATGTAGCCCGCCAGAATCCTCTGTCCGTGGGGATTCTCCAGGCAAGAATACTGGACTGGGTTGCCATGCCCTCCTCCTAGTGGGTGTTTACTGTGCTTCAAACATTTAAACCCAGCCTTTGACTACTAATTATACTTATCTGTGTGTTTTGCTCACTTCTGAGCTCAGGAGCTTCGAATTCTTCATTGATGTCTGGGGTTCTGGTAAATTAGAATTATCTTTTTTCAGAAAAGGTAGAAAATAAGTATCTAGAAGGTTGTTGTGAAGGATTGTGTGCTTAAAAAAAATGCTCGAAACCTCCATTTCATTTTAAAAATGGAAATATAGCTGATTTAAATATGGTATTCGTTTCAGGTATATAGCATAGTGGTCCAATATTTTTATATATTATATTATATTTCAAGTTATTATAAATTATTGGCTATATTCCCTGTGCTGCACAATAGATCCTTTTAGCTTATTTAATCATATTTATTTATTTCTGGCTGTGCTGCTTGGTTTGTAGGATCTTAATTCCCCAACCAAGGATTGAACCCAGGCCCTGGGCAGTGAGAGTCCAGAGTCCTAGCCACCAGACCACTAGGGAATTCCCCAGCTTATTTATTTTCTACATAGGATTTTATGCCTCTTAATTTCCTACCCCTATTTTGTCCTTCCCCACTCCCCACTCCCCATTGGTAGCCACTCCAGTGTTCTTGCCTGGAGAATCCTAGGGACGGAGGAGCCTGATGGGCTGCCGTCTATGGGATCGCACAGAGTTGGACATGACTGACGCGACTTGGCAGCAGCTTATTCTCTGTATCTGTGAATTTGTTTTGTCATATTCATGCATTTTATCTTTTAGATTCTACGTAAATGTGATAACAGACAATATTTGTCTTTCTCTGTCTGACTGAGTTCATTAAGCATTATACGCTCTAGGTCTATCCATGTTATGTCAAATGGCAGAATTTCATTGATTTTAATGGCTGAGTAGTAGTCTATTACTGTATGTATATGTGTGTGTGTGTGTGTGTGTATACATATTTTCCAGGTGGCACACTGGTGAAGAATCCACCTGCCAATGCAGAAGACGGAGGAGACACGGGTTCAATCCCTGGGTTGGAAAGATCCTCTGGAGGAGGGAATGGTAACCCACTCCAGTCTTCTTGCCTGGAGAATTGCATGGACAGAGAAGCCTGGTGGGCTACAGACCATGGGGTAGCAAAGAGTTGGATGTGACCGCGCAAAGACACACGTACATATAAACATATATGTATACAGACCCTGACGCTGGGAAAGATTGAAGGCAGAGGAGAAAGGGGTGACCGAGGATGAGATGGTTGGGTGGCATCACCGCCTCGACGGACATGAGTTTGAGCAAGGCCCGGGAGCTGGTGATGGACAGAGAGGCCTGGCGTGCTGCAGTCCATGGGGTCACAAAGAGTCGGACACGACCGAGCGCCTGAACTGAATACAGACATACGTTCATCTGTTGTTGATGGACCACATTCATTTTTTTAAGAGGTAAAGTTCAAATGCTTCAACAAATGTCTTCTAACAGGAAAATCACGCAATTCTCTGTGTAAACTGTGTCGCTGTAGCAGTCCGTTTCAGTCATATATTAAAACGGTAGAAAAATAAAATAAGACCACCTGAGTGGTGATCCTCTCGGTGGGATGCAGTGGCTGCGAGTGATCTTCTTCAGTGATCTTTCACTCCTTGGTCAAGGACCGAATGAAGGATTAAAGAATTTTCTAAACCCAAGGAAGATCCCCAAAAGCTTTCTGAACAATTTAGAGTCCTTATCGAGGCCCGTGACCCCAGGCTGCCAGGTCTTCAGCATCTTGTGCGCGTGCTGGTAGGACCTGCTGCTGCGGCTGCTAAGTCGCTTTAGTCGTGTCCGACTCTTTGCAACCCCATGGACTGTAGCCCGCAAGGCTCCTCTGTCCCTGGGATTCTCCAGGCAAGAATACTGGAGTAGATTGCCATGCCCTCCCCCAGGGGATCTTCCCGACCCAGGGATCGGACCCACATCGCTTATATCGCCCTGGTTGGCAGGTGTGTTCTTTACCACTAGCACCACCTGGGAAGCTCAAAAATGGAAGCAGGAAGCAGAACCCAGAATCCCAAGGATGATATCTGAGATCCTCAGTTTTCAACACGGTCTCCTTATGGACCAGAAAAAGCTTGCAAAATAACAACGGATCTTTTAGAAGCCATTTCTTGTCTTTGTGCCTGCACTGATGGGTCTGTTATTCAAACACGCAAACAAAACCGAGATGAATCTGTACCAGCCTTTAAAGCCCATTTGGAACCTCTCTTCCTATGGTGTTCAGGTTCCGTACAATAAACGATGTCACCCAACCCACTCTGGCTGCCCTGTTTGTAAATGGATTATCTCTTGAGATTAGTGGTTCGATAAAAAGCAGAAAATAGAATGGGAGGCCACTGATCTGACTGGACTTATGGCTATAGCAGAGCACTCTGAAAGGACTGTAAACAAAAGTCCATCAAAGCTGCAACTGCTCCAAGGCCAGAAGCCTAAAATAACACATGGGCCTTGTCGGTTGCACGGTGTGTGCTAGGGCTCCGTCACGAAGATACTGTCCCCAGTGGGACAATGTCTCATTTGTAATCAACTGGGACACTGGAAAGAAAGATTTTCCTCAAAGGTTTTATGCAAATCCTTCCGCATCAACTTGAACGTCTTCACATCTACCCTTGAAGGGGGTGGTGGTGGTTTAGTCACTAAGTATCCAACTCATTGCAACCCCATGGACTGTAGCCCACCAGGCGACTCTGTCCATGAAATTTCCCAGGCAAGAATATTGGAGTGGGTAGCCACTTCCTTCTCCAGGGGATCTTCCCGACCCACAGACTGAACTTGCATCTCCTGTACTGCGGGCGGATTCTTTACTGACAAGCTACCAGGAAAGTCCCCACTGAAGGACTCCCAAACGGACCCCTCCGAGGGTTAATGGATCTCTAAAGGATTTTCTGGTAAACTGCTGTGTTACTCCCTTAAACAGCCAAGGGAAACTAACATTAAAATTAATGCAAAGCTATTCTAAATTCTGGTAGATACTGGAGCCTGCTGACGCAATCTAGGGAGAACTGGGAGAAGCCAGTGAAGGGTGAGAATTCTTACCAAAATCAGCTTCCCCAAATCTCTGCCTAGTGCTTGGTGGAGAGAAGAAAATATCATTTCATACTGTCCCTTTCCAAATCCAGACCCAATGGTTATCGATCCTTTCTCTCCCAGGGACAGCTGTCACCTTCCTGTCTTATCTGTGTCCTGACAGCTTGACTTGGTGACTGCCAGGCTGGAAGGGGGAACCTCAAAATATGGCCGGAAAGAAATGTGGGTTGAACTCCATTTGTGGCCAGGGTCCACAGCCAGCTCTCAGGGGAATAGTCTAAGTCCTTGTTCCCTCTGGCTCTCTTTGGGAGTGGCCCGAGGAAGGATGCTATCTTTTGCACCTTTCTCTGGGGACACCTCCTGTGTCCAGGGGGTTGTTCAGTACTGTCAGAAATACTTACTGCTTGTCTCAGCTGAAACCTGACAAGATATTTGAAAAGATTTCTTTTTGAAAGGATTTTTAAATGTGGCTTAATTGTCAAATGTTGGCCAGATTGGAAGCTGGTATTCAGAGCCTGATAGGAATGTTTTTAAAAGCCTTTCCCCTTGAGCTAAGTGTATCTAGAGGGAAAGCAGAACCTTCGGAAGCCCTTGAGGAAAGATTTCCTAAAACATTCTGAAGACAAACACGCCTACATCCAGACCACAGTACTCATTCAATTTCCATCTTAGTTGGAAATCTTCTCCCTCATATAAAGAAGCAAATTGAAGATAATGTATTAAGTACCTGGAAGGGCAGATCAGCCCCTAGGTCTCATTTAGGCTACAACTCATTCTTTGAGGAATTAAAAACAACTGTTCTTGGCTTTCAGATTTCTGCAAAACTTGAAGTGCTGCTCTAGAAACAATTCAAAGTCCACTTATTTTTACCATCTCCAATTCCTAAGACTGAAAACAAGGGAGAAGGAAGCTTTTTTAAAAAACAAACTGCCACAGAAGCTCCTTTGCTAAAAATCTAGCCCTCAACTTTCATAAAGATTACTTGCCAAGGATGAATACAAATATTGTCATCTTCAAAAATATTAATAGAAAAAAATTTAACCATCCCAGCAGGTACACTTATTTCAACTGCCCCCCCAAAAAAAGTTTGGATTCAACTATTCTTTTATAAGCTAAGGGATTTTACATTATCATATCCATTTCATGGCTAAAAAAGTTAAAGCTGGAAGATCTCTGTTTGCATTTATCTAAATGTTGATTTATGTCTATGAATATATGTCGTAAATGTGTGATATTTTTCTACCTTTGAGTGGTGTTATATATGTCGTAAATGTGTGATATTTTTCTACCTTTGAGTGGTGTTGCTAAGATTAACTGGAAAGGCAATGGCACCCCACTCCAGTACTCTTGCCTGGAAAATCCCATGGACGGAGGGCCTGGTGGGCTGCAGTCCATGGGGTCGCGAAGAGTCAGACACAACTGAGCAACTTCACTTTCACTCTTCACTTTCATGCATTGGAGAAGGAAATGGCAACCCACTCCAGTGTTCTTGCCTGGAGAATCCCAGGGACGGGGGAGCCTGGTGGGCTGCCGTCTGTGGGGTCGCACAGAGTCAGACATGACTGAAGTGACTTAGCAGCAGCAGCAGCAGCTAAGATTAACTTGTAAAAGAGCTTTATTTAATTGACTTGAAGGAAAATAAATGCATCTAGACTTTCAAAAACACAGAAATTAACCCAAATGTTTTCCAACTTAACATTGAAATATTTAGTAAATAAAATATTTAAGCAAAATATTTAGTAAATAAAAACTAGCTTAAATTTTTTTTATTTGATTAAAACAGGCCTGTCTTTAGAATTATCAGTATTAAATGTAAAACTTTTATTTTACTTAGGCTTACTAAAGTCAAATAAGCTCATATTATCTCTATTAAAGAATCTGTTGGCAAGAAAAATAGCTTGGGATGATGGCTGACTTTGTTCAACATCTTAAGAAGCTTTCACAGATATAAATATATTTAATAATATATAAATTATATTTTATAAAAATATAAAATATAATTGTTAAGAACAAGTGATATAGATAGATATAAATGAAATAAGAGTTTGTAGGTGAACTTTCAGAAATAACTATGTGTAAAAGCATATCTAGCAGTTTGCCAAATATCTTTTGTAATTTGAAATTTTAAGGTTTTGATAGTTTAAATGATGGAAACTCACTGAATATCTAGATCACTTCCAAACTCTTAATTACTGAGTACACTTTTACCCACTTTTAACTTCTTCTCAGAGAAACTAAAGCTATTTGAATCTACCAGTAAACACGTCTTCTTCCACATTTAAACAACTGTACTATGAGGAAGCATATGCTTCTAGAGTTTATTCATGCATTATTCATAAATTTGCCAATTTAAAGATACTAGTGGAAGAAACCAGAGAAGGCAATGGCACTCCACTCCAGCAGTCTTGCCTGGAGAATCCCAGGGATGGGGGAGCCTGGTGGGCTGCCGTCTATGGGGTCGCACAGAGTCAGACTCGACTGAAGCGACTTAGCAGCAGCAGCAGCAGCCGTGAAAGAGACAGTCTATACTTGCTTATTTCTTAGTCGTCACTAGAAATCGAAGGTTCTAAGAGCTAAGAATTCTGATCAATACATGTAACTAAAACTACTTAGAAATAATAAGGGTGAAAGAAAACAAGTGTTTATAAAAATTAGGTTAAACAGCAAAATGATTGATCCAAGGTGAGAGATGGAAAAAATACACAGGACGAAGCCTGAAAGGATATGAAAAAATGACCTGAGGAGGTTTTATGCAAAAGAATTTTTGTAGGAAAGGAATTTTATGCATGGTCAAGCTCAGACTAGAATGAATTAAAGCTAAAAAGAGAGTCTTTTATATCAAAAGTATACTGGTACAAAATCAGAATTCGGCTTTCTCAAAGTTTTTTTTTTTTTTTTTAGACTATTGGTATGCTCTTGATAAGGAAGGATTTTCTTCACCTTTTGAGTAATCTGCCTAGAATGCAAAGATTTTATGTCCTAGAAAACAGTTTCCTGTGCTTCGTGTTGTCTTAATCAGGCCTTTGCGTATTTAAGAAAACCGAGTTTTCTCAATAGTAAAAGAGCTAAGTTTTGCTTAAGACTGTAATCTCTTTTTTGCCTTTGAAATCTTTTATTGTCACTTTGGTTAAACAGATATCTAAGTGTTGCTTCATTATAACCTGTGGTCTTTATTTAATCAAGTATCGAAGACTTTTCTTTCTTTTCTTTTAAAACAAACTCCACCAAATCAAATTATAAATGAAGTCTTTTTGACTTAGAAGTAACTTTGGGACTTTTTGAGAGGATCCCTGGAACATCTCAGAAGACATGTTCTCTCTCCTTAGAAAAAGGAAGATGTTAAACTAATTATCTTCTTGGGCTCCAAAACCACTGCAGATGGTGACTGCAGCCATGAAATTAAAAGATGCTTGCTTCTTGGAAGAAAAGCCAGGATAAACCTAGACCGTACATTAAAGAGCAGAGACATTACTTTGCCAACAAAGGTGCATATAGTCAAAGCTATGGGTTTTCCAGCAGTCATGTATGGATGTGAGAGCTGGACCATAAAGAAGGCTGAGCACTGAAGAACTGATGCTTTTGAACTGCGGTGTTAGAGAAGACTCTTGAGAGTCCCTTGGACTGCAAGGAGATTAAATCAGTCAATCCTAAAGGAAATCAACCCTGAATATTCATTGGAAGGACTGATGCTGAAGCTCTAATACTTTGGCCACCTGATGCAAAGAACTGACTCATTGGAAAAGACCCTGATGTTGGGAAAGATTGAAGGCAGGAGGAGAAGGGGACGACAGAGGATGAGATGGTTGGATGGCATCACTGACTCAATGGACATGAGTTTGAGTAAGCTCTGGGAGTTGGTGATGGACAGGGAAGCCTGGTGTGCTGCAGGTCCAGAGGGTTGCAAAGAGTCAACACAACCGAGTGACTGAACAACAACAAGCTAATTAGGCTTATTTGACATATTAAATTACATGAGAAGACTTGTCATATAAAAACTAACATCAAGCCTTCTTTATGTTGTACATATAGGGCTTCCCAGGTGGCTCAGCGGTAAAGAATCTGCCTGCCAATGCAGGAGACATGAATTCAATCCCTGGGTCAGGAAGACACCCTGGAGAAGGGAATGGCTACTCATTCCAGTATTCTTGCCTGGGAAATCCCATGGACAAAGGAGTCTGGGAGGCTACTGTCCATGTCAATTAAACAATAACAACATAAAGGTACAAGTTATAAGTATTTCAGAAACTGTATGGAATTCCTAAAATTCTGATGTGTCCTGGGTATAATGTTATCAGTCATAATTCTAGCCATTGCCTTAAAACATTTTATGTCTCACTGCTTCTAAGTCACTTCAGTCGTGTCCGACTCTGTGCGACCCCACAGACGGCAGCCCACCAGGCTCCCCCGTCCCTGGGATTCTCCAGACAAGAACACTGGAGTGGGTTGCCATTTCCTTCTCCAATGCATGAAAGTGAAAAGTAAAAGTGAAGTCGCTCAGTCGTGTCCGACCCTCAGCGACCCCATGGACTGCAGCCTACCAGGCTCCTCCGTCCATGGTATTTTCCAGGCAAGAATACTGGAGTGGGGTGCCATTGCCTTCTCCGTTTATGTCTTAGAAATAATAAAATTTCTTCATCATTTGCATTATAACAAACCCTAATCAGATCTGTAACTATGGCCAAGCAAGGAATTCCAAAAATAATCTACTTCTGCTTCACTGACTATGCTAAAGACTTTGTGTGGATCACAACAAACTGTGGAATATTCTTAGAGAGGGGAATACCAGACCACCTTACCTCCTGAGAAGTCTGTATGCAAGTCAAGAAGGAACAGTTAGAACCGGACGTGGAACAATGGATTGCTTCAAAATTGGGAAAGGAGTACGTCAAGGCTGTACATTGTCACCCTGCTTATTTAACTTATATCCAGGGTACATTACGGGAAACATTGGGCTGGATGAATTTCAAGCTGGAGTCAACACTGCTGGGAGAAATATCAACAACTTCAGATATGCAGATAAAACCATTTTGGTGGCAGAAAGCTAAGGAGGAACTAAAGGGCCTCTTGATGAAGGTAGAGTGACCAGAGTGAAAAAGTTGGCTTAAAACTCAACATTCAGAAAACGAAGATCATTGCATCCGGTCCCATCACTTCATAGCAAGTAGACAGGAAAAAAGTGAATATAGTGACAGATTGTATTTTCTTGGGCTACAAAATCACTGTGGACAGTGACTCTTGCCCTTGGAAGGAAAGTTGTAACAAACTTATACGGTGTATGAAAAAGCAGAGACATCACCTTGCTGACAAAGGCCTTATAGTCAAAGCTTTGGTCTTTCCAGTAGCCATGTATGGATGTGAGAGCTGGACCATAAAGAAGGCTGAGTCGGACACGACTTAGCAGCTGAAGAGAACAATGACGAGGTCTTCTGCTGTTCACCTGCACTTATTATTGTTTTACTCTGATGCTGTTGGGAAAGTGAGATTCATGTGAAGGACCATAACAAGCATCCCTGACCCCTGACACCAGGGCCAAATGACAAGGTGTCGAAATTTGGGGCATATTTCACAACTGAAGAAGACCCCATTTGACATCAGGTCATATGCAAACACCAGAGACCTCACAATCAGATTGACCTGGAAGTGGTCAACCTGGAGGCAGACTGCTTCCTCCCAAGGCATCAGATCAAGAGCATCGAGCATGTTTTTTTTCCATTCCTCCTTCCCTTTCTGATCATTCTTTTCCTAATTCTTACACCAAGAAGCTCTTTAAAATTCTTTTGCCCATTTTTCTTCTGCTCTGGCCTGGAAAGTTTAATGTTCACATAACTCAGGCCACTGCAAAGGAGGATAAACAGACTATTGGATTTGCTTTGATGCTGGTGATCATGCAGTTCTTTCTGCTTGTTTCATAAACTTCTTCCTGATTTTGGACTCCTCAGTTTCTCAAAGAAACAATCAAATAAACAGGGATTCCCTGATGGTCTAGGGACTAAGATGCCCCCCTTCCAATACAGGGATCTTGGGTTTGACCTCTGGTCGGGGAAGTAGACCCCACATGCTGCAACTAAAATTTCCACATGCCACAGTGAAGATCGAAGATCTGGAGTCCCGCAAATAAGACTCGGCGCAGACAAATAAAATAAATAAGTAAAAATAAATATTTAAAATAAACAAACACAAAAACTCCTCAGCCCCCTCTCTATTGGGTCAGACTCTCTGACCTTGAAAGTCCATTTCCTTACCTCTGATTGACACGTCCAAACCCAGACAGCCTTGCATCCAGGCTGTATATAAGGAAAGGAACCCAGGGCAAAGCTAAGCAAAAGAAAACCTCCTGTGTGTTCTACCAACTCTTAAGTTTTACTGACCTCTGTGGCTGTCACCTTTCTAGTCCTGAGCCACAGACTCAAATGGGAAAAGCAGAGACATCACTTTGCTGAAAAAGGTCCATATAGTCAAAGCTATGGTTTTCCCTAGAGTCACGTATGGATGTGAGTTGGACCATAAAGAAGTCTGAGCACCAAAGAATTGAAGCTTTTGCACTGTGGTGCTGGAGAAGACTCTTGAGAGTCCCTTGGACAGCAAGGAAATCAAACCACTCAATCCTAAAGGAAATCAATCCTGAATATTTACTGGAAGGGCTGATGCTAAAACTGAAGCTCTAATACTTTGGCAACCTGATGCAAAGAGCTGACTCATTAGAAAAGACCCTGATGCTGGGAAAGATGGAGGGCAGG
The DNA here is from genome assembly GCA_935064755.1 of Tragelaphus eurycerus. Lineage (NCBI taxonomy): Eukaryota > Metazoa > Chordata > Mammalia > Artiodactyla > Bovidae > Tragelaphus > Tragelaphus eurycerus. The sequence continues at coordinate 73,319,360 of CAKXYN010000001.1, read as the reverse complement.
AGAAGAGGGCAACAGAGGATGAGATGGTTGGATGGCATCACCAACACAGTGGATGTGAATTTGAGCAAACTCTGGGAGATAGTGAAGGACAGGGAAGCTTGGCGTGCTGCAGTTCACGAGGCTGCAAAGACTTAGTGACTGAACAAGACCAGCAACAATTCATGACTCAAAATCATCTCCCTTTGGTAGACCACTCCTCACCTTGCTAAGAGTAAATGCAAAACTATGGTCAGAAAGTTCTTAACTTTTGAAGATTTTGTAGAATCCACTGCTAGAGCAATTGCTGCCATACCAAAATTCTTAAATTCTCTGACCACAGTTTTTCTTGCTCAAGGGCTATCCTTGATTATCTTCTGGCTGAGCGAGGAGGTGCTTGGGCAATGGCCAATACCACTTGCTGCAACTGGATTAATACTTCTGGAGAAATTGAGACTCAGCTACCTAAGATCACGAAACTGGGCACTTGGCTTAGGAAATTGACTCCTTTCTTTGACTCGTTAGGTTCTGATTGGTTTGGGTCTTGGGGAACACAGCTCTGAAGTGCACTCCAGATGCTGAGAACTATCCTGCTGATAGTAATCCAAGTGGTTCCCCTGGTGTACTGTATTCTCTCGAAAGCTTTCAAATCATGTTGGCAACTGCCAATCACCAAGCAAATGATCTCTTGAAGACTAGAATGTCAGAAAAGGATTGAAGAGGATGGCCAACTTAAAATAAGCAAACCTGAAGGTGTGACCTGGGAATATCACAGAGATTCAGTAAAGATGTCATGACATGTAAATACCACATGGAGGGTCAGTAAAAACTGTAAGACTCCAGAGAGGAGTTAGACTGAGAGCTTCATCAAAGTGGGCAATTTTTAAAAATAAAAGCAAGAGAGACAAGAGGCTCCAAATGGAGTCACTTACACTAAATACCACGTAACCAAACTGAGACTTAATACCTAACTTTACTACAGTTTCACCTTTCCCAGGAATGAGAACTTCAAGTAGTCCATCGGGAATTACCTGGTCAGCGCTAGTCAGGGCATCTGCCTGACACACCCCTGCCATCCTCTTTAGGAAGACGACCTTGCCAGAACCAGTCCACTTTTTGTTAGTACAGCTTCCTTGCCCCGCCCCTTTCTGCCTATGACATCTTTCATTTTGTACAGCATCTAGGAGCTCCTTTTTATTTGCTATATGGGATTCTGCCCAATTTATGAATATTGTTAAGTAAAGCAAGTAAGATCTTTACATTTTACCCAGTTGAATTTTGCTTCGTGACAGTTGTTACAGCAAGAATAGGAACTCATGTAAGCATTCACGCATATTCATGTCATTCATTCGTCATTTACCAACTGTGAACCAGGCCCTATTAGTAAAACACAGCTTTTGCTCATAATCGACCTGGGGACACAAATCATTAATACCCCGTTTGCAAATGTCTGGAATGGGAAAAGTTAACGCTCAGTTTGATGAGCAGTACAACGAAGAGCCTACAGGTTTCTATGGGAACACAGAGGCGGCCCCTCACACAGCTTGGGAGTGGGGCTGGTGGTGGTCAGGGAAGGCTTCCTGTAGAAAATGCCATCTAAGCAGAGAGCTAAGAGGATGAGAAGAATTAACCGGAATATGAGCAGCGCGACCTGGGACAAGCTAGAAAGTATACGGTGGTTTATTAGGGATCTCCAGGGAAAGAACAAACAGGATGTGTACATATGTATGTAGAGAGGTTTATTTTAAGGAATTGGCTCACAAAATTGTACAGGCTTGATAATTTCAAAATCTGCAGTGTAGGCCTGCAGGCTAGAGGCTCAGCTAGCAGAATTCCTTCTTGCTTGGTGGAAGTCAGTCTTTATTCTAGCACGGCCTTCGGCTGATTAGATGAGGCTCACCCCCATTGTGGAGGGCAATCTGCTTTACTCAAAATTCAATTTAAATGTTGATCTCATCCCCCCAAAAACACCTTAGAAACATCAAGAATAATGTTCAACCAAATATCTGTGGTCCAGCCAAACTGACATGTAAAACTGACCCTCACAGGCAGGCACCAATTTGCTCCATAACATGTGCTGTACCATGCTCAGTTGCTCAGTCATGTCTGACTCTTTGCAACCCCATAGACTGTAGCCCACCAGGCTCCTCTATCCGTGGGATTTCCCAGGCTAGAATATTGCAGTGGTTTCCACTTCCTTCTCCAGGGCACAGAACTTCCAGTGCAAGGTATTTGTTTACCTGAAATTCACATTTCACTGAGCATCTCGTACACTCTCTCACAGTCTCACCACAGAGAAATACAAGCACAACCCTCAACCAGAAAGTAAAGGAGAAAAATGCAGGAAGAGAGCAGAGTCAGGCCCATCTGGACCCAGTTCTGGAACCTGCCCAGGGGCTGTGAGCTGGAACCTTGGTGGCATCTGTTCCTCAGGCTAAAAAGCTATAAGATCTGAAAGAGTCACTTTGATGGCTTCTGGCTGAAGTGAGAAGGTCCTGTGTGAACTGGAACACAGTCTCATTTTAAAGGCAGACTGTTCTGGAGACCAGGTCCCATACGGACACACACAAAGTCACATTATCTTATTTGCCTCAATCATGTAAGGTTGTCCCTCTGCCCCCACTCACCAGGCTGGCAAGCACTTCCGTCTCAGGCACAGTTTTATGGGTTACTCAGTTAGGGGCTGAAACGAGAATCAACAATGGGGGCTTTTCGTGACAACGGGAAAACAGGGGTGGGACTTGTTCCCCAGCCTGCTGAGAGGCTGCTGCGGTCATTTATCCTTCTGCTCCCCATGGCAGTCATTTGGCCTGCTTCTCTGTGCTCCAAAGACCAGCCCCTGTTGACTCCAGAAGTTTCCCTCCCCACCATTTGTGGAAACCTGCCTGCTTCAAGTTCTCAGGGCTATTTCTCCAGCCTTCCCAGGTGCCCTGGAACCCCAGAGATACTCCCTGTCTTCCTGCTTTGCAAAATCAACAGCCCTGAGAAACCTTCTACCCTTCCAGCCCCTTCTTCCCCAGTCAGGTCTCTGCCTCTGCCCCAGTCCCCCTCTACAGACCCCTCCCTCTCTATTTAAAGTCCTGTACAGGTGAGGGCCTTCCATAGGCCTGGAAAGTTCTGTTGGAGCTCAACAAGCTCTAACACAAAGGCTCCTGGAGGTATCAGGATCAACACCAGGAATTATAAAAAGGTTTAGAGGAGAGAGGAGGAGTAGATAAAGCCTTCTTGTTTTTCTGAGCCATCTGCATGCGTGCTCAGTCATGTCTGACTCTCTGCGACCCTGTGGACTGCAGCCCTCCAGGCTCCTCTGTCCATGGGATTCTCCAGGCAAGAATACTGGAGTGAGTTGCCACGCCCTCCTCCAGGGGATCTTCATGACCCAGGGACTGAACCTACATCTCTGACATCCCCTGCATTGGCAGGCAGGTTCTTTACCACTAGCGCCACCTGCAAGAGTGAGAATCAGAGATGAGTTCCTCAAGAAGCAACTTTGCCCCAGGGACATCAGACAAAAGGAACACGTGCAAAGGCCCTGGGGCAGGAGCAGAGCAGCAAGGAGGCAGTGTTGGGAGCAGAGAGCAAGGGAGAGTGGTGAGAATTGAGGAGAGGCAGGAGGCAGGGCCAGACTGTGGTGTGATCTTGAGTCAGGGCAAGAAATGTGAAATGTATCCTAAGGATCAACAGTGAGATAACATGGAATACTTATGAGTGGGGAGCCACACAATCGTACTTGTGCTTTAGAAAGCTTCCTTTGCAAATGGACAGGAAGTGTCCCTGATGGGTGTTATGGGCTGAGTGGTGTCCCCTCAAAACCCATATGCTGTGGATTTCCCTGGCGGTCCGGTGGTTAAAGCTCCACGCTCCCTATGCAGGGGGCCTGGGTTCGATCCCTGGTCAGGGAACTGCATCCCACATGCAGCAACTAAGAGCCTTCCCACCACCACTAAAAATCCCGTAGACTGCAATGAAGAGCTCACACAGAGTAACGAAGACACAGCGCGGCCAAAAAAAAAAAAAAACCTCCAAAACCCATATGCTGGAGTCCTAACCCCAGTATCTCAGAATGTTACTGCCTTTGGAGACAGGGCTTTTGAAGAAGTACTTCAGGGCTTCCCTGGTGGCTCCGTGGTAAAGAATTCACCTGCCAATGCAGGAGACACAGGTTTGATCCCTGGTCCTGGGAGATCCCACGTGCCACGTGGAGCAACTAAGCCTGTGCTCCGCAACTACTGAGCCCACACACCCTAGAGCCCACGTTCCACAACAAGAGAAGCCCCTGCAGCGAGAAGCCCGGGCCTCAGCAAGGAAGAGAAGCCCTGACTTCTCTTTAATTGAAGAGATAATTCAATTAAAATAAGATGGACCCTAAACTAACACTTCAGATGTCCTAACAGGAAGAGGCTATGTGGATGGACATGCAAACACACATGGAGAAGACAGTCGTGTACAAGGAAGGAGAGAGGCCTCGGAAGAAACCACCCTGCCTGCACCGTGGCCTTGGACTTCCAAGATCACAGCAGAACTGAGAGGAAACATGTACGTTTCTGTCGACTAAGCCCTCTGGTCCGTGGCCCTTTGTCACGGCAGCCAGAGCTGACTCATACAATGGTGCCACGGAGGCAGCCACTGTGACCCAGGCTTGGGCTCAGCCTGGCAGTGATGGGCGGATGCGTGCAGCTGGGAGGGGCCTGGGCCAGACACATCGCTTTCCCCTAAAGGCTCCTGCGGAGAAGAAGGGCGGAGCTTGGTACTGACTTGGCCACATCTGGAAAAGAAGTCTCCCACCACAGTGGGCTCCCCTGAGCCCTGAGCAGACTTCCTCCAAACTGAAGCTTTCTCCTCCTCATCTCTTAGACACGGTGACTCTGAATTTCCCCAAAGTGTGGTCACAGCGAGAAACAGTTCTTATCAAAAACGATCAGACGCCTTTTCTTCCTCTTGGAGCATATGAGCACACTCGGGTATATAGTTTGTTAACTGCTTTGTGAAAACTTGGCATTTGGATACATCTAGTGGTTTTTATTATGAACAGTTCTAGAAGCAATACACACACATGTATGATTATAAATGTATACATACACGCACGTAACATTTGTGCATTAGGATTTATATAATTATATATTATAACAGTGTTTTACTGATTTATTAAGATACGGAGAAGGTATTGGCGACCCACTCCAGTACTCTTGCCTGGAAAATCCCATGGACAGACGAGCCTGGTAGGCTGCAGTCCGTGGGGTCGCTAAGGGTCGGACACGACTGAGCAACTTCACTTTCACTTTTCACTTTCATGCATTGGAGAGGGAAATGGCAACCCACTCCAATGTTCTTGCCTGGAGAATCCCAGGGACAGGGGAGCCCGGTAGGCTGCCGTCTATGGGGTCTCACAGAGTCGCACACAACTGATGTGACTTAGCAGTAGCAGTAAGGTACAGAAAAATGCATGTATCTTAGGGGTACAGCTTGATGAGTTTTCACCTGTTTATACTGCTGTAACTCCCCCAGATTGGGGTGTGGACCACCTCCACTCCCCAAAAAGTTCCCCATGCTCCTTTGCAGTCAATAATCAGCACCCCTCCACAATCATAAAGCAACCACTCTCTGACTTTTTGCACCACAGTTAAGTTTTGTCTGTTTTTAACTTCCTACGATGGACTCTTAGACTTCAATTCTTTGTGTCTGGTTTCTTTTACTTAATACAATGTTTTTGAGAAGCATCCACGATGTTGCATTTACCGGCAGCCATTCTTTTTTGTAGCTGAATAATATTCTATTATATGACTAGACCTCAATACATTTACCTTAACTCCAGTTGATGGACAAGACACAACTTACTCTGAGCAAAGACACATATGGGTCATGCTAAGTTTCAATTAACAGAAAGGGATGAGCAGAGGGAAACTTAGAGATCATGTATTTCAACGTTCTTATTTTGTTCAGAGGCCCAGAGAAGGAAGGGGACTAGCCCAAGGTCGCATAGCTTTATTAAGGCACAACGAAGACCCAAACCAAGTTGTCATCTGCTTCTCTGGCCAGTCAAGACTGTTTTATTATATACATCTTCATATCTCACCATCTCTCTTAAACAAATGCGAAAACATTAATCTTTTGTTTTCCAGAGAGACACATCTATATCTATCTACGCATCTTTGAGGTGTATAGTGGCAAGGAACTGGGAATTGGTATGGAGTGTGTGAAAGATAACTTTCTCCTTCTGAAGTCTAACATTTTCCTTAGCAAACGTTGTAAGCCTTTCAAGCCTCTGGCACCTGGCGTTGTCTCTCTGCTTTGCACTCCGCAGCTTCCCATCTAGAAAGGGAGAGCAGGAAAAGGGCAAAGCCTCATGCTGTCTGGAGGGCACAGAATTGGGCAAAGACAGCCTTGGTATGGAGCCCCAGCGTGGCACCACGCCTGGCAAGGGTCAAGCAGCGAGAGAACTGGAAGAGAAAGGCCTCATGCAGGTTACTGATGCTTTCTTTAACTTCTCAGGGCCTTAGGAGACCCTCCTGAATGGGGCCTCAATATTTGGGGTGTCTGGAGCAGAGGGAGGAACCCAACTTCCAGACCACCCTGGGTTGGGATCCCTGTTCAATGAGCTACGTGACCTTAGATGAATCATCTCCCCACTCCAAGCCTGCTTCTTCCTTTGCAAGTTGGGGAGAGTCCTTCCTACTGGGAAGGTTCAAGGACCCAGTGAGAAGGCAATAGGAGCGAGGAGACGGGTCGGGCTGATTTCCGTTCCCCTTTCTACAGCTGACGGCGGAGAAGACTCCAGGCTGCACCAACTAACCGACCTGCCAAGTCACGAAAGCCTTCCCACGCCCCCATCGCAGATCCGAGGCAAACCTGGCAGCTTGCACACGTCTGTCCACGATTCCCCTCTGTCCAGCTCCAGGACAAGCAGGCCTGCACCGTGGTGGAAGGACATGGTTATTCTCCACGAGAATCAGGGAACGTGTCTCTGGGGCTTTCCTGGCAGACAGCTGCAGCTCGCCACATGACTTGGGCAAGTGTCCTCCTCTTGGCAAGTGTCTATAGCTGTAGTGGTAAATTGGGATTAAATAAGTCCCCCTAGACTGCAAGCTCATCAACAGGATTAAGTGAAGTAATGATCGCAAAGCCCTTAACACGGAGCCCTGTTAAAAAGAGACAGCAGCGACTTCCCTGGTGGTTCAGCGGTTAAGACTGTGCTTCTAATGCCGAGAACGCAGGTTCAGTCCTAACCTGAACTAACATCAGGGAACTAACATCCCACAGGCCTCGTGGCCAAAAAATCAACACGTGGAACAGAAGCAATGTTGTACCAAAACCAATAAAGACATTAAAACAAATGATCAAAAAAAAAAAAAAAATCTTATAAAGAAAAAATAGACAACACACCCAAAATGTGTTAAGTTCCCTGTTACCAAACAAGACTTAACCATAACTGAGTCACCGCTTCAGCCTCCCTAGGAACAGCGTTTTAAACCAGTCAGTCCGGAATTACCTGGTTAGCACAACTCATATAATCTGTCTGATCAAAGCCTGCTGTCCCCTCAAGGAAAGGCGACCTTGCCACTAACGAACAGCTTTTTGCAAGTCTCACCTCCTTGCCCCATCCTCTTCTGCCTATAAACGTCTTTCATTTTGTGCAGCTCCTGGGAACTCTTTTCCATTTGCCAGTTGGGATGCTGTCTGATCCATGAATAATTGAATAAGGCCAGTAAGATCTCTAAATTAACTCCACCGAATTTTTTTGTTTGTTTGTTTTTAACAGCCCGGATGAAGCTCAGTGGTTAAAAGAATGGGCCTGGTTTTCAGTCTGGGTTCAAATCCTATCTCCATCACTTCTTAGCCAAGTAACCTTGGGAAACTCCCTTAAGCTCTTGGGGCCTCAGTTTCCTCCTTTGTAAAATGGGATCATGGCTAGACCCCTGGAGAAGGAAATGGCAACCCACTCCAGTATTCTTGCCTGGAAAATCCCAGGGACGGAGGAGCCTGGCAGGCTATGGTTCAAGGGGTGGCAAAGAGTCGGACACAAATGAGCGGCTGAGCTCCCAGGACATGTGACTAGACACCCACCTCACAGAGTGAGTGAGTAGCACTAAGAATGTAACGGGTGTGAAAAAACGGGTCAAAACTGAACAAATGTTAGGGAACAGTAGGACATGGACAAGACTGCTGCCAAGCATAGCGGAACGATGGAAGTTTCATCAGTTATAGCAGCAATTGGATTCTCTCCCGCTATGGCAGTGGAAGACCCTTTTATATTTTTAGGGTTAAATGATTCTCTTTCTAAGAGGGGCAATGCGGCAACTACAAAGACTGTGGGCTCGGGGTTCAGACTGCGGGTGGACACTGAGCAGGGCCACCCCCTCTCTGAACCTCACTTTCCTCCTTTGGATTAAAATGCGCCGTCTGTGCAGGGGGCCCCTGAGGGTGAGGCGACACAGGGGCCCAGCCCCCCACCCACCCTCTGGCCCAGACTCAGCTTCCCCGAGTCAGGGGCTTCCTGATCTGCCTTTGTGTTGGGGTTGTCAAGGGAGGAGAAGTTTGGCTCTGAACCGCAGATGGCTCCAGGCCATTAAGGGAATGCTGGTGTTTGTTTACTGCTCGGCAGGCTCAGCCTGCGTCCTGCTCTTCTGCTTTCTGCACACGGAGAGGAAGGCACAGCCTTTGGTGCCAGGAGGCAATCAGGATTCCTGGCTCCCCTGCCTTCCTCTGGCTGACCAGAAATAGGGCTCAGGGGGCTGATCCAGGGAGAGACAGGGCTTTGATCTCAGATGGACCTGGACTGATTCTGTCCCATACATTTTAAGTATGCTTTTGAACTGTGTTGTTGGAGAAGACTCTTGAGAGTCCCCTGAACTGCAAAGAGATCAAACCAGTCAATCCTAAAGGAAATCAACCCTGAATGTTCACTGGGAGGGCTGATGCTGAAGTTCCAATGCTTTGGCCACCTGATGCAAAGAGCCGACTCATTGAAAAACACTCTGATGCTGGGAAGAATTGAAGGCAGGAGGAGAAGGGGATGGCAGAGGATGAGATGGTTGGATGGCATCAGCGACTCAATGGACATGAGTCTGAGCAAACTCCGGGAGATGGTAAAGCACAGAAGAGCCTATTATGCTGCAGTCCATGGGGTTGCAAAGAGTAGGACAGGACTGAGCGACTGAACAACATACATTTCAAACCACGTCCTCTTAGGCAAGTGCCTTCAAGCTCTGATCCTACGTTTTGATCTTTCAAATGGAGATAACCTTGGTCCTTACCTTTGTTACAGGGCGCCCTTCTGTGCAGAGTCAGGGAGTCTTCTATTCTTTCTGTCACAGATGAAGACGGGCCTGGTGTTGCCTTCTGACAGTGAGTCCACTGACAGGCACGCAGCCAGGCCTCCTCCACGGCTGCAGGGAGTGCGGCAGGACGTGTGCACTTGCCAAGGTCCACCGAGCACGTGACACAGAGCACACGCCCCCCAAGTGCTCGTTCCTGCTCCTCCAAATCGCCAAGGCAGGTCTGAGATGGCCCAGAATGTCTTTGGGCATCATGGGCATTATTGCTTTCTGCTCAGCCCCTTCCAACTCTGGAGGGCTTCAGGTCTCCTTCCCCCAGGGCAGCCCTGTGAGGTCTCGTCACCTCGTAGTGGAGGAAACTCAACAGGGAGACTCTCACCAGGGCAGAGCCTCTGGGGGATAGCAACCGTATCCTCTTCATCTGCTTCCCGTTCATCATTCATTCATTCAACAAGTATTTAGTGAGTGTGCACCGTGTCCTGTGGCCGTAAAGTAGTTGACAGGACTGATCATCTTGGCCGATGGAGTTTATTGTCTAGATGGGAGAGAGGGACATGAATAAATGAATTAACAACACAAGATTTTTAAATAACAAATGTGAAGCCCAGGCCCCAGACATTTATGCTGCCCACCCCCCACCCCCACCTCCCCCTGCACCAAGTCTCAGGAGTGGCAGAGTTTTCTGGAAAAGCCCGTCTTTCTAAAGCCTCAGCTCCTCAGGACAGTCACTCTAAACTGCACTTCTAAAGAGTGTCCAGCAGGAGCGCTGTCTCCACCAGCAGATCTATGGATCTGCTTTTCTGCCACGCCTTGTGGGATGTGGGATCTTAGTTCCCCAACCAGGGACTGAATCCATGCCCTAGGCAGCAAAAGCTTGGAGTCCTAACCACTGGACTGCCAGGGAGTTCCCTGGACCTGTTGCTCCAGGTGGGCATGGGGAGTGTTGGTGAGAAACGGATTTGTTCCCTCCTCCTCCTCTCTGGACTTCCTGTTTCCTCGACCCTCAAAGACTTTTGTTGTTCAGTCACACAGTCGTGCCTGACTCTGTGCAAGTCCATGGACTACAGCATTCTAGTCTTCCCTGTCCTTCACTCTCCCATAATTTGCTCAAACTCATGTCCATTGAGTTGATGGTGCCATCCACCCATCTCATCCTCTGTCTCCTTGGAGGGCAGGAGATGCCCAGACAAACTCCAGAGGACCCTTGTGCCTGGGGTTTGGGTCATGGAGGGGTAGCACTGGAAGGCCCTTGGTGACTGCAGATATGCAAAGAAGACAGATCTCAAACACAGATGTCTCTCTTAGAATTCAGGGAGCCCAAGGCTGTGCAGTGCTGGAGTGGCCAAGAGGAGATACCCCATGCCCAAGGTCAGGGGAGGCGACAAGAGTAGATAACCCACGCCCGAGGTCAGGAGTGGCGGCTGAGCTTTGCTGGAGCAGCCGTGAAGAGATACCCCACATCCAAGGTAAGAGAAACCCAAGTAACATGGTAGGTGTTGCGAGAGGGCATTAGAGGGCAGACAGATTGAAACCACAATCACAGACAACTAGCTAATCTGATCACACGGACCACAGCCTTGTCTAACTCAATGAAACTAAGCCATGCCATGTAGGGTCACCGAAGACAGACAGGTCATGGTGGAGAGGTCTGACAGAATGTGGTCCACTGGAGAAGGGAATGGCAAACCACTTCAGTATTCTTGCCTTGAGAACCCCATGAACAGTGTGAAAAGGCAAAATGATAGGACACTGAAAGAGGAACTCCCCAGGTCAGTAGATGCCCAATATGCTACTGGAGATCAGTGGGGAAATAACTCCAGAAAGAATGAAGGGATGGAGCCAAAGCAAAAACAATACCCAGTTGTCGATGTGACTGGTGATAGAAGCAAGGTTTGATGCTATAAAGAGCAATATTGCATAGGAACCTGGAACATTAGGTCCATGAATCAAGGCAAATTGGAAGTAGTCAAACAAGAGATGGCAAGAGTGAACGTCGACATTCTAGGAATCAGCAAACTAAAAGGGAATGGAATGGGTGAATTTAACTCAGATAACCATTGTATCTACTGCTGTGGGCAGGAATCCCTTAGAAGAAATGGAGTAGCCATCATGGTCAACAAAAGAGTCCAAAATGCAGTACTTGGATGCAATCTCAAAAGCGACAGAATGATCTCTGTTCATTTCCAAGGCAAACCATTCAATATCACAGTAATTCAAGCCTATGCCCCAACCAGTAACACTGAAGAAGCTGAAGTTAAATGGTTCTATGAAGACCTGCTGCTAAGCTGCTAAGTCACTTCAGTCGTGTCCGACTCTGCGTGACCCCATAGACGTCAGCCCACCAGGCTCTCCTGCCCCTGGGATTCTCCAGGCAAGAAAACTGGAGTGGGTTGCCATTTCCTTCTCCAATGCATGAAAGCGAAAAAGTGAAAGTGAAGTCGCTCAGTCGTGTCCGACTCTTAGCGACCCCATGGACTGCAGCCCACCAGGGTCCTCCATCCATGGGATTTTCCAGGCAAGAGTACTGGAGTGGGGTGCCATTGCCTTCTCCTCTATGAAGACCTACAAGACCTTTTAGAACTAACACACAAAAAAGATGTCCTTTTCATTATAGGGGACTGGAATGCAAAAGTAGGAAGTCAAGAAACACCTGGAGTAACAAGCAAATTTGGCCTTGGAGTACAGAATGAAGCAGGGCAAAGGCTAATAGAGTTTTGCCAAGAAAATGCACTGGTCATAGCAAACACCCTCTTCCAACAACACAAGAGAAGACTCTACACATGGATATCATCAGACAGTCAACAACGAAATGAGATTAATTATATTCTTTGTAGCCAAAGATGGAGAAGCTCTATACAGTCAGCAAAAACAAGACCAGGAGCTCACTGGGGCTCAGATCATGAACTCCGTATTGCCAAATTCAGACTGAAATTGAAGAAAGTGGGGAAAGACACTAGACCATTCAGGTATGACCTAAATCAAATCCCTTATACAGTGGAAGTGAGAAATAGATTTAAGGGCCTAGATCTGATAGATAGAGTGCCTGATGAACTATGGATGGTTCGTGACATTGTACAGGAGACAGGGAGCAAGACCATTCCCAAGAAAAAGAAATGCAAAAAAGCAAAATGGCTTTCTGAGGAGGCCTTACAAATAGCTGAGAAAAGAGAAGCGAAAAGCAAAGGAGAAAAAAAAAAAGATATACCTATTTGAATGCAGAGTTCCAAAGAATAGCAAGGAGATATAAGAAAGACTTCCTTGGTGATCAATGCAAAGAAATAGAGGAAAACAATAGAATGGGAAAGACTAGAGATCTCTTCAAGAAAATTAGAGATACCAAGGGAACATTTCATGCAAAGATGGGCTCAATAAAGGACAGAAATGGTAGGGACCTAACAGAAGCAAAAGATAGTAAGAAGAGGTAGCAAGAATACATAGAAGAACTGTACCAAAAAGATTTTCACGACCCAGATAACCATGATGGTGTGATCACTCACCTAGGGCCAGACATCCTGGAATGTGAAGTCAAATGGGTCTTAGGAAGCACCACTACGAACAAAGCTAGTGGAGGTGATGGAATTCCAGTTGAGCTATTTCAAATCCTGAAAGATGATGCTGTGAAAGTGCTGCACTCAATATGTCAGCAAATTTGGAAAACTCAGCAGTGGCCACAGGACTGGAAAATGTCAGTTTTCATTCCAATCCCAAAGAAAGGCAATGCCAAAGAATGCTCGAACTGCCACACAATTGCATTCATCTCACAGTGGCTCAGAGGTTAAAGTGTCTGCCTGGAATGCGGGAAACCTGGGTTCGATTCCCTGGGACGGGAAGATCCCTGGAGAAGGAAATGGCAACCCACTCCAGTACTCTTGCCTGGAGAATCCCAGGGAGGGAGGAGCCTGGTAGGCTACAGTCCACGGGGTTGCAAAGAGTCGGACATGATTGAGTGACTTCACTTTCTTTCTTTCACATGCTAGTAAAGTAATGCTCAAAATTCTCCAAGCCAGGCTTCAACAGTACATGGACCATAAACTTCCAGATGTTTAAGCTGGATTTAGAAAAGGCAGAGGAATCAGAGAGCAAATTGCCAACATCTGCTGGATCATTGAAAAAGCAAGAGAGTTCCAGAAAAACATCTATTTCTGCTTTATTGACTATGCCAAAGCCTTTGATTGTATGGATCACAATAAACTGTGGAAAATTCTGAAAGAGATGGGAATACCAGACCTCCTGACTTGCCTCTTGAGAAATCTGTATGCAGGTTAGGAAGCAACAGTTAGAACTGGACATGGAATAGCAGACTGGTTCCAAATAGGAAAAGGAGTACGTCAAGGCTGTAAATTGTCACCCTGCTTATTTAACTTATATGCAGAGTACATCATGAGAAATGCTGGGCTGGAAGAAGCACAAGCTGGAATCAAGACTGCGGGGAGAAATATCAATAACCTCAGATATGCAGATGACACCATCCTTATGGCAGAAAGTGAAGAGAAATTGAAGATCCTTTGGATGAAAGTGAAAGAGGAAAGTGAAAAAGTTTCACTAAAGCTCAACATTCAGAAAACTAAGATCATGGCATCTGGTCCCATCACTTCATGGCAAATAGATGGGGAAACAGTGGAAACAGTGGCTGATTTTATTTTTCTGGGCTCCAAAATCACTGCAGATGATGAAGTTAATCACTGCAGCCATGAAATTAAAAGACACTTACTCCTTGGAAGGAAAGTTATGACCAACCTAGACAGTATATTCAAAAGCAGAGACATTACTTTGCCAACAAAGGTCCGTCTAGTCAAGGCTATGGTTTTTCCAGTGGTCATGTATGGATGTGAGAGTTGGACTGTGAAGAAAGCTGAGTGTCGAAGAATTGATGCTTTTGAACTGTGGTATTGGAGAAGACTCTTGAGAGTCCCTTGTTCTGCAAGCAGATCAAACCAGTCAATCCTAAAAGAAATCAGTCCTGAATATTCACTGGAAGGACTGATGCTGAAACTGAAGCTTCAGTACTCTGGCCATCTGACGCCAAGAGCTGACTCATTTGAAAAGACCCTGATGCTGGGAAAGATTGAGGGCAGGAGGAGAAGGGGGTGACAGGATGAGATGGTTGGATGGTATCACTTACTCAGTGGACATGAGTTTGAGTAAATTCCAGGAGTTGGTGACGGATAGGGAGGACTCGCGTGCTACAGTCCATGGGGTCTCAAAGAGTTGGACACGACTGAGCGACTGAACTGAACTGAAGGCATCTTCTACCCTGCACTGCTCTCCCCCGGCCGTCTCATTTGCTAAAGGCAGAGCTTCTGGCCAGCAGCACGGTTTTGGGGCCGGAGGGAAGATACCTTCAAGGAGGTGGCAGACCTTCCCCTCGGCTGGTCCTGACTGGTGGGGACAGAACGATGGCCTGGGATTTAGAAGACCTGGCTGCAGGCTCACTGGCTCCTAGGGTCATTACTGAAAAGAAACATAAGTCAGTGTGAGAGGCAGAAGCCATGTTCATTTTAGAAGGATCGTGTGAGGGCTTGCAGCTTTCCCATAGTCTGGCTACCAGGCAACGGGGAACTGAAGTTGTGGACAGAATTCCACCCCTGCAGTAACATTTATTAAGCAACAATTATGAGCAAGCAGGCCCCAAAGAGTTCATGCAACATGATATTAATTCACGAAGTCTTAGGGACTTTCTGGATGTTGGTAAGGATACCACCTTCCACTTCAGGGGGCACAGGCTGGATCCCTGATTGGGGAACCAAGGTCCCACATTGCTAGGGGGTATGGCCAAAAATTAAAAAGAAAAAAATTAATAAATCTTAGACAGAGGTAAGAATATTCCAGAGCCACATTCTGCAACTATTAAGAGTCCCCATCAGGCAACCAGAATCTCCCTACATCAGTGGCCGGATACAGAGCCATCTGGAGAGCTCATGGAGTCTCACCCCCTCTTCCTGCTAGAGGAGGGAGTGTCTCTAAAACGTTTTAGCCAAGCTACATACGCTCAATAACAGCAACTTCATCAACAAGTGCCTGTTGCTAGCAACCATTAAGCTGGCTGACAAGCCACTGATTTCACCTCTGAAAACCCACTGATTTTTAAGTCATTATGTGAATTAGCAAAATCTCCGGTGTTGATCAACACCAAAGGTAAAGCTCTTGTCCAAGTGGCTGCTGGAGCTAGCAAGGCCTTCTTGGAGAGGATGCCGGCTGGACCATGAATTCCATACTAAAGCAACTGAAAACTACTCTGGAACCGCAGCTTCGACATGAACACAGGTTCCTATCCCATCGCCGTCTCTGAAGTGCTTTAGACTTGACATCATGGTGGCAAGCTCCTGACAGCACCCCCACTGGCTCTCTCCATGTCCCCATCTCTAAGGTCACTCCTGCCCCAGACACTTGTCACAGACTCTGGCTCTGGGGCAGACCCTTGGGCAAGGCTCTTCTTGGCTCCCTGCCCACAAGTCTGGGCATTTTTCAATACCTGCCTTTCTTCCTTCCTCCCACACCCCCATCTGCAATATTACTGATGTGTACCAGTGTATTTGCTTTGAACTCTGGTGGCCTCGCCTGCAGCAGCTTGAAGCAGGGGTTTGGTTCCCAGCCCAGAGAATGAGGTTGGGTCTCAGCAGTGACAGCATCAAATCCTAGTCACTAGATCAGTGGCGCTTCCCAGGTGGCGATAGTGGTAAAGAACCCACTGGCCAGTGCAGGAAACATAAGAAACGCGGGTTCGATCCCTGTGTTGGGAAGATCCCCTGGAGGAGGGCAGAGCATCCCACTCCAGTATTCTTGCCTGGAGAATCCCAAGGACAGAGAAGCCTGGCGGACTACAGTCCACGGGGTCGCAAAGAATTGGACATGACTCAGTCCATGCACAAGCAAAAACAAACTATAGTGGTCAGTATAAAGCCTCTGGCCCTTCAGCTTTGTAGGAAAAAAATCCCACAAAGACAGAAAGGAGTGAAACAAGTCAAGTGTTTATTAGGAGGAGAAAGAATACAGTACGTGCAGCTGGACACACGGGTGGACTCAGAGAGTCGCACCCTCATGGAGGTACTCTGAGTCACTTATATGCAGCATTTTTTCCAAGTTTCCTTTGGCCAATTATCTGGCCTTGCCTGGCTCTGAGCCCATGTTTGGTTCATCTCAGGATCCTCCCACGTGTGCCTGCACGCCTCTCAGCCAAGACGGATTCCACCAAAGAGGCCTATGGGTAGGTAGACTTAGCGTCACTCCCCTTTTGACCTCCTCGGGGCCTTTCTGTGCAGGTGTAGGTGGGGAATGAGAGTGTAGTCTCTTTCTCCTGACTCCGAGAATGAGATGTACGTGGTCTCCTATCTTCTGTCCAGGCAGGGCCCAGCCTCCTCTTTTGCCTGTCTTGCTAGTGTTGTCTCAGAGTATGGATCTGAGGGATCGATACAGGGAATGACATCTCCAAGTGCTTCACCCTGTGGGGCCCATCTATCTCCCGCCTCCGTTTCAGGTGTACGACACAATGATTCAATATTTGTGTGTATTGTGAAATGATCACTGCAGTAAGTCTAGTGAACTTGAATCACCAGTTACAATTCTTTTCTTGTGATGAGAGCTTCTAACACTTACTCTCCTAGCAACTGTCAAATATGCAACACGGGGTTGCTAACTATGCGTCACCACACCTCGCATCCCACGACTTTCTCAGTGCACACACTGGAGGTTTGTACCTTTTGATGCCCTTTGCTTATCTCTCCCACCTCTCAACACCCCCACCTCTGGAAACCGTTGATTTCTTCTCTGTATCCACGGGCTCAGTTTTGTGTGTTTAGACTCCACATATAAATGAGATCACACAGCATTTGTCTTTCTCTGGATTATTTCACTTAGCACAGTGCCCTCGAGGTCCATACATGCAGTGGTAAATGGCAGGATTTCCTTCTTTTTAAAATTAATTTATTTATATTTTGGCTGCTCTGGGTCTTCCTTGCTATTGTGCGGGCGTCCTTTAGTTGTGGCAAGCATAGGCGACTCTGAGACGCAGCACGTGGGCTTCTCAGAGGGGTGGCTTCTCTGGCTGTGGCACACAGGCGCTAAGCATACGGGCTGAGTTGCCCCCAGGCAAGTAGGGTCTTCCTGGACCAGGGGCTGAACCTGTGTCTCCTGCATTGGCAGGTGGACTCCTATCCACGGGACCACCAGGGAAGCCCAAGACTTCCTTCTTCTTACGGCTGAATGATATTCCATTTCGTGTGTGTGTGTGAGAGAGAGATGTCAGTAATGTATATATATATAATATATATATCTCACATATCAGTATCACATTTTCTTTATCCATTCACTCACTGATGGACACTTAGACTGTTTCTAACTCTTGGCTATTGTCAGTAATGCTGCAAGGAACATAGCGGGCACAGGGATCTTTTCCAATCCAAGTTTCTGCTTCCTTCAAATAAACACCCATATGTGGAGTTGCTGTGTTCCTGGGTAGTTTTTATTGTTTGAGGGCCTCCACCCTGTTTTCCTGGGGGAAGGCAATGGCACCCCACCCCAGTACTTTTGCCTGGAAAATCCCATGGACAGAGGAGCCTGGTAGGCTCCAGTCCATGGGGTCCCTAAGAGTCGGACACGACTGAGCGACTTCACTTTCGCTTTTCACTTTCATGCATTGGAGAAAGAAATGGCAACCCACTCCAGTATTCTTGCCTGGAGAATCCCAGGGACAGAGCCTAGTGGGCTGCCGTCTATGGGATCGCACAGAGTCAGACACGACTGAAGCGACTTAGCAGCAGCAGCAGCAACCCTGTTTTCCAAAGAGGTTGCATCAAATTACACTCCCGCCAGTAGCGCCTGAGGCTTTCCTTTTCTCTACGCCCTTCCTCACCAACACTTGCAGTTTCTTGTCTTTTGGGTGATAGCCACTCCGTCCTGGCTTTGATTTGCATTTTCCTGCTGATGAGCAATGTTGAGTATCTTTCCATGTACCTGTTGGCCATCCATAAGTCTTCTTTGAAAGACTGTGTGTTCAGATCCTCTGCCCATTTTTAAATCAGAGTCTTTGTACACACCTTTCATTTTGGCGATAGCAGTCCTGCCAGCCAGTTGGGCTTCCCTCTGCCAAGAGGTCACAGTTTCTCCTCCAAAGGCCTCCATCCCAGAGTGCTTATCTTTGGGACAGTGTGTCTGTTTGCTGCTGGAAGAATCAAGCCTTCTCCCCAATGCTTGTTCAACTGGTCGTTTGCACAGTAACAATGTGCGGGGTTATTTTCCATGTGCCAGAGGCGGTGCCAGTGCTAGTTTCTGTCTCTCCAGTTAGACCATTTGCTGCGCCCTCTGTGCCTAGTGCATCCCGGGGCTCAGGAAATATCGCGGTCGTGTGTGGATGGATGGCAGGAGAGGAAAACCTGGTGCAGGGCTGTGGATGCCTGAGCAGAAGCACGGCTACAGCAGCAGCGCGGCCTCTCCCTGATGCTTCCTTGGCCCCTCTATTTAATGCTTCTCCCAGGCTGGGTTAAGCCTTGAGAGAGCAGATGAATTAACTGCAAGGCTTTCTTCTCTGGCTAAGTGCCCTGTAAGAGTGACTTCAATTAGCTGATTGCCAGAGCAAGAGGTTCTTTTCCTTGCCTGATTGCTCTGGGATCTGAAAAGCTGAGAGCTGGTGACACTGCAGTGGTTCGAGGGAGATAGAGGGAAAGAAATTGAAAGGGCAGATGGAGAGAGGGAGTCAGAGCCAGCCAACATCTGCTGAGATTTCCCTCCGTCTCAGCCAAGCTTGGAGGGAAACTTAGAGATGGACGGCTGAAAAATAACCAGGCCCTGGCCTTTAAGGAACTTGGAGTCTAGACCAGGGACCAGCAAACTCCAACCCGTGGGCTGACTCTGGCCCATGGATTGCTCTTGTAAATAAAGTTTTAGTGGAACACAGCCAGGCTCATTCATTTGAGTACTGTTTACGGCTGTGTTCCGGGCTTCCCAGGTGGCCGTAGTGGTAAAGAACCCACCTGCCGATGCTGGAGACATAAGAGATGAGGGTTCAATCCTGGGTTGGGAAGATCCCCTGGAGAAGGGAATGGCAACCCACTCCAGTATTCTTACCTGGGAAATCCCACGGACAGAGGGCATGGCGGGCTATAGCCTGTAGGGTCGCATAGGTCAGACACGGCTAAAGTGACGTATGATGTAGCACGCATGCACGGAGTGACGTAGCACGCATGCATGAATGGCTGCTTTCACTCAACGACAGCATTGAGTATTTGCAACAGGAACTGTATGTGGCCCTCAAGCCTAAAAGATTGACAGTCTGCAGGAAAAGGGAAAGTCTGCCAGGCCCTGGGGCAGAGCCCAGGCAGACATGCAGTCAGAAAGAGAAGCAGAGAGAAGCGTGGGGGAAGTGAAAGTACGTGCAGCTGGAAAACTGGGGAGAACAGGATACACCTGCCTTGTGACGTGATACGGGGCCAGCAGTTCCCCAAATATCCCACCTGCCATCCTTTGCCAGGACGAAACCCCACTGTCCAGAGCCTGCTCCTTTGGCATGATCAGTGCTTTTGAACATGCCGCTGGGGAGGGCCATTCACCCTCGACTCACACCCTGACTGTGGGTTAGCCGACGAGATCGGGCAGGAGGAGGCAAGGCTGCCCGGGCTTTCCGAAGTCTGGAAGACGGGAGCGGGAAAGTCAGCAGCATTGTAAGCCAAAGCAGCCCAGAGATGAGCCCGCTGTAAGGATGTCTCTGACACTGCGGTTTCTGAAAGGTGGGGTTGCAGGTGTGACTTAGGGGTCACTTGCCTCCTAAAAGCAGAGCTGCCCTTCCTGCTCCCCCAAACCTTGCAGAGTGCCTCCATACATGCAGGTGTGGACACCCAGATCTGCACACGTGTGCACACTTGCATACATCCGGTGCACTAGTGTGTGTTAGGGATGTATTCACATTTTGTCTCAGGGATGGTGGTGGGTAAACTTTATACTTCATAGTCAACAAGAGTCTGAAATGCAGCTGACTCATTAGAGAAGGCCCTGATGCTGGGAAAGGTTGAAGGCTGGAGGAGAAGGGGAAGACGGAGGATGAGATGGTTGGAGGGCATCACGGACTCAATGGACATGCGTTTGAGCACACTCCAGGAGATGGTGATGACAGGGAAGCCTGGCGTGCTGTAGTCCATGGGGTTGCAGAGTTGTACACGCCTGAGCAACTGAACAACAACTTTAAGACAAAGATTTCAAAATTATCAATACAAATTTAGGTATACAAGTACATATGTTTTCAGAGTTTTAAAAATGGACAAATACCAGAAACATCAGAAAAGCTAGAAAATTCATATATATTTTATTAACTCCCTGATATTATTGCAAATAAGTTTTCTACTCTTTTTTTTGGGGGGGGGGTGCTGTAAACTGTGACAGCCTCTTCAATCCTCTATTTCCAAAAGAAAAATGCATCCCTATGCTCAGAGCAGCACTATTCACAATAGTCAGACATGGAAACAGCCTGCGTGCCCATCAGCAGATGAATGGGCAGAGATGCGGTGCGTGTGCACAATGGAGTACTATCCAGCCACAAAAAGAATGGAGTCAGGCCATTTTCAGCAACATGATGGGCCTACAGAATATTGCACTAAGTGAAGCAAGTCAGAAAGAGAAAGACAAATACCACGTGACATCATTTATATGTGGAATCTAACATACGACAGAAAGGGACGTGTCTATGAAGCAGACTCACAGACATAGAGAGCGGTCTTGTGATCGCCAAGGAGGCGGGAAGCTGAGGCTAGCAGGCACAGACTGCTAGACTGAGTGAACAATGAGGCCCTGCTGTACAGCCTGGGGGCTACTTTCAGTCTCCTGTCATTAAATCATAATGAAAAAGAATTTTTGAAAAGAATGTATGTACACATATATGTATAACTAAATCGCTTTGCTATACAGCAGACATTAATACAACATTGTACATCAACTATACTAAGATGGGTAAAACAGGACTTCATGCAGCTAATGCTGCTTAGCATGGCTTTGCATATGGGTCCTATGGATACAGGAATTCCCATCAACTCAAGTTTGTATGTTTTCCATCACAAAAAGAAGAATATACAGTGTACTTGGCGTGACATATGTTGCAGATTCGGGCATATGCTGCATTGTCAAACTTAGGCCCAAACGGAGAAAAAAAAACTTTTTGACTAGGTGTCGACGAGAACTGAATCCAACTACAGAATACATGTCTGATGATTAGGAGAATCTCTCATGTTCATTTCCAAGAGTAACTCCTGACTCTCTCTCCAACCTTGTTTCCTATGGCCCACGCATTTCTGAGATGCCAGTCACCAGGAACACAATGAGGCAGTCCAGCCCAGCCACAGGCCCCACTCGTCCATGTGCTGACTCAGAGGAGCTGGCCCCTGGTGGCAGGGTGATTGCTGGAGTGATCGCCAGGCCAGCACGGCTAATATTAAACCATCTATGGGACAGTTGTTATTTGGTCACTAAGTTGCGTCCGAATCTTCGCAACTCCATGGACTACAGCACGCCAGTCTCCTCTGTCCTGCACAATCTCCTGGAGTTTGCTCAGATTCATGTTCATTGAGTCAGTGATGCCATCCAACCATCTCATCCTCTGTCGTCCCCTTCTCCTCCTGCTCTCAATCTTTCCCAGAATCAAGGTCTTTTCCAATGAGTCAGCTCTTCTCATCAGGTGGCCAAAGTATTGAAGCTTCAGCATCAGTCCTTCCTATGAATATTCAGGACTGATTTCTTTTAGGATGCACTGGTTTGATCTCCTTGCTCTCCAAGAGTCTTCCGTACCACCAGAGTTCAAAAGCTTCAGTGCTAAAACTGAAGCTCCAATACTTTGGCCACTTGATGTGAAGAGACAACTTATTGGAAAAGACCCTGATGGTAGGCAAGATTGAGGGCAGAAGGAGAAGGGGGCGACAGAGGACAAGATGGTTGGATGACATCATCAATTCAATGGACAGGAGTTTGTCCATTGGACTCAATGGGCATTGAGTCATTGGACTCAGTGGACATGGCAAACTCCAGGAGGTGGTGAAGGACAAGGAAGCCGGATTTGCTGCAGTCCATGGGGTTGCAAAGAGTCAGACATAAATAAGCAACTGAGCAACAACAATGTGTATACGGGTGTGTGCCCACTTCTGTGTTTGCTGTGAACCTGCTTCTGTTGTATTTTCTCTGAGTGTGTATACATGTGTTACATGCATGCAGGTATGGGTATATTCTGGAAGCTTTCCTACTTGTTGGTTTGTGCAAGTGTGAGTGTTCCTAGATGAATGCCAAGTATATTTGCTGCAGACTTGCACGTGCCAACTCAGTGCACATGCCCCCCAACCCCCAATCCTCATCCCCCAGGCAGATTCTGGAGTCTCTGAGCCCTTCCCAATCAGTTCCCCAAGCCGGGCAACTATTAGAGGGCACAGGCTTTGAAATCCAGAGAGCTGTTTTCAAATGCCAGTCCTGCCACTGACTGGCTTGGCAAGTGACTCCAGCCCCAGTTTTCTGATCTGTAAAATGGGGACACACTTCCCAGCTTCCCTGTGAGTAGCCTCCACGGTAACACTTGTGAAAGGGCTTGGTAACAGGTGCCGTGCTGCGGCTTTGTTGTTTACGAGGGTACTGGGGGAGTGATTTCCCTCCCCACTCCACATCCCAAAGATCTGACCCTTTCCAGGTGCTGAAACTGGAGGTGGCTGGGCATCTCTGAACCTGCTGCCATGGCAACCACTGCCTCCTGTTCATATGTCAGCAGTGTGGGATGGGGCTCTGTGGCCCCATAACCGCTGGGCCTGGGCATAGCGGAGGAGCAGGCTCATGGGAAGTCCCTACCCAACCCTGCTCTTCCGAAGTGGTCAGGGAAGGATTCAGGGAGGATTCAGGATTCACAATTTTTGTTGCTTGTGTTCTGCTTCTTCTACCATGCTCCCTCCAACAGCAGCTCAAGCAATATCTTTAAACTTTAGCACACCTGAAAATCAAATGGGCGGCTTTCAGAAATGCAGACAGTTGTGCCTACCCCCAGAAAATCTGCTTCAGTACATCCAAGAGGGTACTAGGCATCTGCATTCTTACTGTGCTCCCTGGAACCATACCTGCAAAAACTCGGCCTCCTTTGTGTGGGGACACGACACTGCTTAAACTGATGATCCCCACAACACGATCAGACACTTCATTCATTCACTTATTCACTCACCAGTGTATTTGCATAATCAATTATCCATTCATCCACTCACATGTAAATAACCATTCCCTCATTTGTCTTCTTATTCATTTGAAGACATCTATTAACATCTTAAGCTCTGGGAGATGAGGAAAGAATTAAGGATGTATTCCCTGCAGCCCAGTAGGAGGTTCCAGGCAGTGTTTCTCACATTGTAGCTAAATGAATTTAATGGATTCACTGCTGCTGCTGCTACTGCTGCTGCTAAGTCGCGTCAGTCGTGTACAACTCTGTGCAACCCCATAGAAGGCAGCCCACCAGGCTCCCCCGTCCCTGGGATTCTCCAGGCAAGAATACTGGAGTGGGTTGCCATTTCCTTCTCCAATGCATGAAAGTGAAAAGTGAAAGTGAAGTCACTCAGTCGTTTCCGACTCTTAGCGACCCCATGGACTGCAGCCTACCAGGCTCCTCCGTCCATGGGATTTTCTAGGCAAGGGTACCGGAGTGGGGTGCCATTGCCTTAAGCAGCCGCTTTTCCCAAAACTCGAGTCTTTGACTCGGGAGTCAGCGTTTGTCCCAAGATAGACATCACATCCTTCCAAGTGAGGTCATAAAGCAAAGTAACACCTTTAAAGGCTCTAATATATTTTTCTGGGTCCTCTAAATAGTCTCCCAGATCTTCCTTGATTCTTTGTATTTCTTGATGGATTCACTGGCATATTTTAAAAATTGAAGAGAATAGGCTATAATAGAAAATATTAGTGTGCATAGCAATTAGCAAGGGAAAACAGTGTTTGGGAAACTTTCACATCCTGTGTACACATGGGTGTGGGTATTGGCTTTTAGTGAGAAAGGCATTTTCCGCTGAGGGGCTGGAGGCTGGAGATAAATGACAATGTGGCGTGCATGCCGGTTGCTGGGAGTGGGCGGTGCTGAGGGGGCAACACAGCTCCATCCCTCCGTCAGGGTGGCATTGAGAGGCTTCACGGAGAAGGTGACGTTTGAACTGGGTCTTGCACCATGAGCAGGGGTTCTTCCACTGAAGGAGGAGGAGGGGGATTTCAGGTAGAGGTAACAGTGTGTGCAAAAGCACAGAGGCGTGGAAAAGCAGAGGGAAGAGCCAGATGACCAGCGGGCCTGGAGTGTGGAAGATGTAGCTGAAAATGACGTGAGCAGAGGCTGGAGAGTAAGAAAAGTCTGGATCTGGAAGGGCCTGAGTACCAGGGAACGTGCTCAGGTGTTAATATGATACCCTCTGGAGCCCCTGGGGCGAGAGCAGGGATGTGACGTGGTCAGAGTGGCCATCTGGACAGACGGCACCAGCAAGCCTGGGCCAGGAAAACCGGCAGATGACTGCGGCTATTCTGTGGTGTGTTCTGCGGTCCTGGGTGGGTTCAGACGCTGCTCTGTGGTGTGAGGTGATAGGGATCATTGCCAGGCAGTGGTCTGTGGCTGGCAGTTAAGGATACACTTGAGAAGCGTTTAGGAGGTGAAATAAACAGGACGCACTGATTGGCCAGGGGAAGGGCGCATCCAGAAGAGTATGCAGTGATGCCTGGCGTCCTGTTGTAGGGAGCTGGGTGGAGGGGAAAACCACCGAATCCCATCTCAGCACGCCTTCCTAGTGGGTCAGCAGTAAGGAATCCGCCTGCCAATGTGGGAGATGTGGGTTCCATCTCTGGTCCAGAAAGATCCCCTGGAGGAGGAAATGGCAACCCACTCTGTATTCTCGCCTGGAGAATCCCATGCACAGAGGAGCCTGGCGGGCTACGGTTCAAGGGGTCACAGAGAGTTGGACGCGGCTGAGCATCTGAACTGATGTTGCCACCTGATTTCAGCACATACGCTCTCCCTGGGAAGTGGAGGTAGTTACTGAGCCCTCCAACTGAGAGAGGAGTTTTTATAGCTTTATAATTGAAAAAAAAAGGTTTAAAGTTGGTAACAGAGGCTCATTACAGGAGTCATGATGGCAGAGTGGTGTCCACCGCTAACCTCACTTCCCCTCTTCTCAACGTCTGGACAATTCCCGTGAAGGATAATTTTACACATTAACTTGACTGGACCATGGGTGCCCAGATAACTGGCTAAACATTATTTCTGGGTATGACCGTGAGGATGTTTCCAGAAGAGACTCGCATTTGTGTTGATAGACTAAGACCGTCTCCCCAGTGCCGGTGGGTGTCACCCAACCTGGGAAGGGCTTGAATGGAACAAAAAGCAGGACAAAGGGGGGCATTTATCCCTCAGCTTGATTGCTGGAGCCGCAACCTTATTCTCCTGCCCTATGACTGGGGCTCACATCGTTGGCTCACCTGGTTCTCGGGACTTTGGAATCAGACTAGGAACACACCATCAGCCTTTCTGGAGCTCCGGCTTGCAGACAGAAGACTGTGGAACTTCTCAGCTTCCGTAACAGCACGAGCCGATTAGTTGCTGCTGCTCAGCTTTTCAGCACTCACTTCCTCTGGCTCAGAAGTCCTGTGTTGAAACATCAGTGTCATAAACGGTGGCCCGTCAGCCAACTGGATCCCTAAGCGAAGAGCCCCCACCCACCTGGGCCAGCTCTTGGCTGGACATGTAGTATGAGCACGAAGTAAATCTTTGTTGCCTTAAGCTGATGAAATGCAGGGTTACTTCGTACCCACCGGGCTGGTATAAACCTGCCCTCACTCCTGTTTATTGAACATCTACTGTGTACCAGGCTCTTTCCTTAGCAAATAGCTAGAAGGACTCTGTCACTGCACACGAGTTTTGCCACTTTATGCCAAACCCTTCTTGACCTCCCATCGCATTCAGAGGGAAAGCCCGGTTCTGACCAGCAGGACCTAGAAAGCCCTTCACTGTCTGTTGTCTGCTCTGTCTGCCCCTCCTCACCCTCTCCTCCCCACCCTACCGGCTTCCTTGCTTTTCCTCCAGCGCCAAGCACGCACCTACCGCAGACCCCTGCTCTCACTATTCCTTCCGCCTGGAATGCTGTTCCTCTGCGTGTCCCCACGATTTTCCATCTCACCTCCTCTGCTCAAACCTCACTTTCTCAGCAAGGTGTTCCTGGACTAGACATTTAATCCCCACCTGCCTTCTCCGCTTCATTATTACTTTTCTTTATCACCGTCTCCTGGTTTAACACGTGCCTTATTTTTTCTTGTTTACTCTCTCTCTCCCCACTGGAATGGGGTCTCCCCAGAGCAAGGATTTTGGTTGTCTCTGATCCCTGTGGAATCCCCAAGGCCCGGCACATAGAGGTCCTCAAGAAATTCACTTGAATGAATGAAAACGTGAGCTCCTCACATCCTCCCAGCAGTCTGTGAGGAGGGCACTTCTGGTTCCATCTTCAGTGGAGGAAGCAGAGACTCACCATCTGGCCAAGATGGTTCAGTTACGAGACCCACAGCTCGTGTTCTGAACCTGACCTGTCTCACACGCTGCTGTTAATCGCTCAGTCGTGTCCGACTCTCTTGCAACCCCGTGGACTGTAGCCTGCCAGAGCCCATCCTCTGTCCATGGGATTTTCCAGGTAAGAATACCGGAGTGGGTTGCCATTTCCTCCTCCAGGGGATCTTCCCGACCCAGGGATCGAACCCACGTCTCTTGCATTAGGAGGCAGGTTCTTTACCTCTGAGCCACCAGAGAAGCCCGTCTCATACGTTAGGCAACAGGAACACTGAGTGGGGATTCCCATCTTTATCTTGAGCATCTGGAGGGCTACTGTGACTTTAGGCTGGTCCTACTAAACTGGTCCAACTAGGCTGGTCCTGGGAAGGTCTACCTTCCCAGCCTGGCAGAGAGGAATCTGCCCCATGCAGGGTTCTGGGCTCTGTTGGGGCTTCTGAGTCAGGCAGCAGCGCCACCTGCTGGACACATGAATCCCTCTGTGTCTCTTGCTCCCCGATGGGCCGGGAAGGAGCCAGGCAAGCTCTGGGACTTAAAAGAGTTGAAGTGTGTGCCTACAGGGCATAAGCCCAGGGACCCCATTATCTCCGCATTTATTCACAGCAGCGTTAAGAGCTGGGCTCCAACAGACCCGGCTTTAATTCCCAGCTGCACCACATTTGAAAAGCCTCTGATGCTGGGAAAGATTGAGGGCAGGAGGAAAAGGGGACGACAGAGGATGAGATGGTTGAGTGACATCACCGACTCGATGGATATGAGTCTGAGTAAACTCTGAGAGTTGGTGACAGACAGGGAGGCCTGGCGTGCTGTGGTTCTTGGGGTTGCAGGGAGTCGGACACGACTGAGCGACTAAACCAAACTGGGCCACTTTCCAGCTGTGTAACCCCTAGTTTCAGATCCTCATCTGTAAATTGAGCAGCTATCTCCGGGATGCAGTGAGTGTCAAGCTGGTAACGCCCACAGACCACCCCTCAGAGAGCCCTTCCCAGACCATGTCCGTCTGAAAGACCTCCTCCTCTCCCTCCAAGCCTTTTTTTCTTTTTGGTGCTTTCACTTTACCTTATTTTTTTCTTTATAGCACATACCACCATCTGACATTTTAATAGTCCTTGTTCTCTGTCTTCCCCACAAAATGTCAGCTCTATCAGCATAAAGACTTTGCTCCCTGCTGTATTCCAAGAGCCTTCTGCAGGGCTGGGCGCGCTGTACGGCTAAAGACAAATACTTCTGTGTTGAAACACACTTTGTATTTTGACACAAAGTGTTGGGTAAACATTACTGTTTTTGTGGTTCTGTGTTAATTTATTCCTTTGCTCCTCGCCTAGTTGATTCACTCACATATACTTCTTTTTTCATTATGGTGAAACATATAGAACTCAAAAGCTACCATTGTAAAAACGTCTTGAAGTGAGCAGTTCAGTGGCATTAAGGATGTTCACACTGCTGTTTAACCATCAACAACAAGCCTCTCCAGAAATTTTTCATCTTCCCCCTACTCCCAGGCCCTGGCCCTCACCATTTCACTTTCTGCCTCTATGACTTGGCTACTCCAGGGACTTCATGTAAAAGTGATGGTTGCTCAGTCTTGCCCAACTCTTTGCAATCCCACAGACTGAAGCCTGCCAGGCTCCTCTGTCCATGGAATTCTCCAGGCAAGATTACTGGATTGAGTTGCCATTTCTTTCTCCAGGAATAAATTAATTAATTTATGTGAAAATCACTCAGTCGTGTCCAACTTTTTGTGACTCCATGGACTATATAGCCCATGGAATTCTCCAGGCCAGAATACTGGAGTGGGTAGTCTTTCCCTTCTCCAGGGGATCTTCCCAAACCAGGGATCAAACTGAGGTCTCCCACATTGCAGGCAGATTCTTTACCAGCTGAGCCACAAGGGAAGCCCTCGTGTAAGAGGAATCGCCGTTTTAGCTTTTGTCACATGTATTTTTTGAGCCCCTACTGCATACATAGGAAGTGGTTCTGGTAGGACTACGGTGAGGACTGGAGGTGATCAGTGCACCCTGATCACAGGGGAAGAGCCCAAATAAAATGGGCACCTTCCCCTGCAGATTCCTTTCTGAGCTGTAAAGTGCTCAAGCCTGGGCGGGGAATGAATTCTTTTTCCTTGGGTGCTATACCCAGTAGAGACACCAGGTGGCAGCCTCGTGCCATGAAGAGGCCTTTGGCCGCTGCCTTCAGAGGCAGATGATGTCTGGAGCTCCAGGGGCAGCAGGAAGTGGTTTAGAAGATCCTAGCCGGTGGGATAATGGGGCCCAAGTCCTTCAGGGTTTGAATCGGCCCCAACAAGGAGGTGGCGGAGGGGAAGAGAAGAAGGGGCAGCATGCTGTAGGGGAAGGTGCATGCGTTGGCAACGGATACACGTGGTGGGTTCAAGCCCTGCCATTTCTCTGCTGTGTGGTATTGGGAGAGTCCCCTCACCTCTCTGAGCCTCTGCTTCAGCATCTGCAAAATGTACTGTGCTTAGTCACTCAGTCGCATCCAGCTCTCTGCGACCCCATGGACTTTAGCCCACCAGGTTCCTCTGTCCTTGGGGATTCTCCAGGCAAGAATACTGGAGTGGGTTGCTATGCCCTCCTGCAGGGCATCTTCCCAACCCAGGGGTTGAACCCATGTCTCCTGCATTGCAGGCAGATTCTTTACCATCTGAGCCACCAGGGGAGCCCGTCTGTAAAATAGGTCTTCCGATAGACCCTCTGCAGGGTGGTCAGGAAAAGGAAAACACAGCAAGCGCTACTTGGTTACGGGCATTTATTGGTGTTTATTGAAATGGAAGAAAGAGTCTCTGTGACCTCTGCAAAGTCAGGAGGTGAGGGGAATCTTTATTCCTCTTCCTGCCATTCACGAAAGGTCACGCTGATTCCCACTTCCCAAGTCCTCACTGCCACCCTGAGCCCGGAGCCTGGCCACCCTGAGCGGTCAGCAGTTTTCCAGACCACTTTACAGCCTACTCCTCCAGAGCCCCTCCTGCCTGCTTCTCCGCCCAAGCTGCTTCCATGAGCTTCTTCCTTCTACGCAGGAGCGGCCCGGCAGGGTTTTTCATATCCCTTCTTTACAGATTCCTTGCTGGTTTCAGAAACTAGGTTTTATCGCCCATAAGAAGTCTGACTTAAGAAGCAGATATAAAGGCTCAGATTTGGAATAATTCCCATTTATATGAAAAGTCCAGAGAAGGTACATCCATAGAGACAGAAAGTAGGTTAGTGATTAACAGGGCCTGGGGGAGGGGAGGATGAGGAGAAACCATTTAATGGGGTTTTATTGTGGAGTGATGACATAGTTTGGAGTCAGATAGAGGTGGTGGTTGTATAATATTGTGAATGCACTAAACATCACTGACTTATTCATTTTAAAAATGGCAAACTTTATGGTAATTTCATCTCAGTTCAGTTCGGTTGCTCAGTCATATTTGACTCTTTGCAAGCCCATGGACTGCAGCATGCCAGGCTTCCCTGTCCGTCACCACTCCTGGAACTTGCTCAGACTCATGTCCATCGCATCGGTGATCCCATCCAACCTTCTCATCCTCTATTGTCCCTCTCTCCTTCAGTCTTTCCCAGCATCAGGGTCTTTTCCAATGAGTCAGTTCTTTGCATCAGGTGGCCAAAGTATTGGATTTTCAGCTTCAGCATCAGTCCTTCCAATGAACACCCAGGACTGATCTCCTTTAGGATGGACTGGTTGGATCTCTTTGCAGTCCAAGGGACTCTCAAGAGTCTTCTCCAACACCACAGTTCAAAGGCATCAATTCTTCAGCACTCAGCTTTCTTTATAGTCCACCTCTAACATCCATACATGACTACTGGGAAAACCATAGCTTTGACTAGATGGACCTTTGTTGGCAAAGTAATGTCTACTTTTTAATATGCTGTCTAGGTTAGTCATAGTTTTTCTTCCAAGGAGCAAGCGTCTTTTAATTTCATGGCTTCAGTCACCATCTTCAGTGATTTTGGAGCCCCCAAACAAAGTTTCTCACTGTTTCCACTGTTTCCCCATCTATTTGCCATGAAGTGATGGGACCATATGCCATGATCTTAGTTTTCTGAATGTTGAGTTTTAAGCCAGTTTTTTGGCTTTCCTCTTTCACTTTCATCAAGAGGCTCTTTAGTTCCTCT
Organism: Tragelaphus eurycerus; assembly: GCA_935064755.1. Lineage (NCBI taxonomy): Eukaryota > Metazoa > Chordata > Mammalia > Artiodactyla > Bovidae > Tragelaphus > Tragelaphus eurycerus. The sequence continues at coordinate 73,288,461 of CAKXYN010000001.1, read as the reverse complement.
TCACTTTCTGCCATAAGGGTGGTGTCATCTGCATATCTGAGATTATTGATATTTCTTCCTGCAATATTGATTCCAGCTTGTGCTTCTTTCAGTCCAGCGTTTCTCATGATGTACTCTGCATATAAGTTAAATAAGCAGGGTGACAATTTACAGCCTTGACGTACTCCTTTTCCTGTTTGGAACCAGTCTGTTGTTCCATGTCCAGTTCTAACTTCTGTTTCTTGACCTGCATACAGATTGCTCAGGAGGCAGGTCAGGTGCTCTGGTATTCCCACCTCTTTCAGAATTTTCCACAGTTTGTTGTGATCCACACAGTCACAGGCTTTGGTGTAGTCAATACAGCACAAGTAGATGTTTTTCTGGAACTCTCTTGCTTTTTCGATGATCCAGCGGATGTTGGCAATTTGATCTCTGGTTACTCTGCCTTTTCTAAATCCAGCTTGATCATCTGGAAGTTCATGGTTCACATACTGTTGAATCCTGGCTTGGAGAATTTCACCTCAGTTACCAAAAAAGAAAGAAAGAAATCTGATTTAAGAATATGTGATTGTTGGGATTTCCATGGTGGTCCAGTGGCTAAGACTCTGAGCTCTCAATGCAGGGGGCCCAGGTCAGGGAACAAGATCCCACATGCTGCAAATAAGACCCGGGACAGCCAAATAAATAACATATAAAGAATATATTACTGTCACCATTAAAGATAAGGCTGGGGAACAGGTGCAGTGGCCCTCCAAACCTTGAAATGTAAGACTAGTGTTTTTCTCCCTCTGATCATCGAGGAAGGGCCAGCATGGATTCATCTATGCATCCACTCACATACTGCTCCACTATTTATGATTGACCTGTCACACTCTTATTATTCATCCACAGGTATACCATGCCCTCTTGCCACTCAGGTACTTGTCCATTATCCACCTACCTATCCATCCATCCACTCGTTCACCCACTCAGCAACCCTTCTACCCACGCATCTACAGACCACCCGTTCACCCATCCATCTGCCCACCCATTCATCGGTCCATCAGACCTTAGCACCTTCTCAGTCCGAGGCACCCGTATTTTAATAATAAGCAACCCTGACTTGGTCCCTATCCTCAAGAAGTTCCCTAAGTCCAAAAGATGAGACATATTTTTAAGCAATTACAACAGAGTGTAATGAATGCTCCAAGAAGGAAGCTTAGGAAGCTGTGGAAACCCTTAGCAGGAGTCGCTGACTCAGCTTGCGGTCAGGGGAGTGCCAGGGAGGGTCTGCCCAAGGAAGGAATGTGTAAGTGCCGCAGTTTGGGTGTGGAGAGGGGGAAGAGGGGCTTGGAGAGAACTGCATGGTCTAGAGTGGACGGGAGAGCACAGTAAAGCAACGTTCAGCATGGTCAGCACCGAGCAGGTAACGCGGGGGAGGGGAGTGGCCAGATAACCTGGCGGATAGGGGCTTCGTGGTCACGGCAGAGTCTGAGCTTCATACGGTGGGAGTGGGGCAGAGAGCCATGTGTGTTCATCATGCGGTTGTGTCTGACTCTTTGTGGGCCCACAGACTGTAGCCCACCAGATTCCTCTGTCCACGGAATTCTCCAGGCAAGAGTACTGGAGTGGGCTGCCGTGCCCTCCTCAAGGGAATCTTCCCGACCCAGGGATCGAACCCAGGTCTCCCACATTGCAGACAGATGCTCTACCATCTGAGCCATCATGGGCTGTTGGGCTCAGATTTGCGTCCCAGATAGACCCCTGGGAGCAGGGCTGGAGGAAGGAGGCAGGCAGGAGCCCGCCGATGGGGTCTCAGGCTGCCCCGTGTCAGTGGGGGTGACAGGACTGTAATGGCTGGGGTGGGGCGGTGATTCTCACTCGCTGCTTCACAGCCTCAGTTGTGCTCAGCAGGCCTGCCCACCTTCCTCTAAGCCCAGCTGGCTGGACCCCGGCTGGGATCTGATGGGGGTTGTGGAGCTCACACTTCATCACTTTGCTCATATTAGGTGGTGGTTGTGGAGTCCACGGGTTTGAAGGACTGAGCCTCTGCAAGGGAGCGGAGGGGAGGAGGATCCCCATCCAGGGGAGGATCCCCGTCCAGGACCCGCAGGGGACAGTCCTTCTCCCAGTGGTCATCCCCACCCCACCCCTTCGCATCGCCCTGGGAAGAGGCAGGGATCCTATCTCACCGAGGAGGAAATGGAGGCACAGTGAAGCCAAGTGACTTGTCCCAAGGTGCACATGGAGAAAGCAGCCTCTGTGGGGCTTGAACACACCTCCCTGAGTCCCCACCCTTTCAACTTTAACGTATGTTAGTCGTTCAGTCGTGTCCGACTCTGTGTGACTTCATGGGCTGCAGCCCGCCAGGCTCCTCTGTCCGTGCAATTCTCCCAACCCTTCTCTTGGGGATCTTCCCCACCCGGGGACTGCACCTGGGTCTCTGGCATTGGAGGAAGATTCTTTACCGCCTGGGCCACCAGGGAAGCCCATCTGTGATAGCACTTCCTTAATATCCATCCTATTTTTAAAAAAAAAAAATTGTTACAAAGAACAATCCATGCCTGCATTTCTGCATCTATGTCCACACTGAGCAGCAGAAAACACTGAGAACCAATCACACAGCCTGTGAAGCCCTCGGGCCTCAGCCTGAGTCCTGCCTCTTTTTACTAGGAAAGCTGTGTGACCTTGGGAAGGTCACCCAGGGTCTCTGTGGCTGTTTCCTTCTGCCAGATGGGCTAATGAAAGTGACTACCAGGTGAGATGTTGCGATGGACCAAGGGGTTAACTCGTATAAACGTAAAGTGTTTAATAATGGTAAGCATTCATCGAGCGCAGGGCATGTACCAGGCACTGTTCTTACACTTTACACATATTTACTAATTTAATTCTCACAAGAGCCTTGTGAGATGGGCCTTCACTATTATGCCTATTTTACAGATGAGGAAATTGAAGCCCAGAGAGGTGGATCCCACCGTCCTTGGTCACACAGACAGGGAGTACAGAGGTTGAGCCCTGAAGTCCTGCTCTCATCAGTGCCCCCCAGGGACAGTCATGTTCTGTGATTACTGGACTCAGTGGTTGTAGCCACTGCCACCGTCACCCAGCATCGCCTCCAGCCTGCTGGAGCCTCCACCCTGCTGCCAGGCCCCGGGGAAGCTGGCTCAAGAGAAGGGACAAACGTGAGTCCGGAAGGTCCTTCCTCCCCTTCATCTCATCTGAGCAGACAACCTGAGAAGTCACAACCTGGTGGGCGTGTGGGGTCAGAGGGAGCAGGAGAAGGAACAGGGACGACGGCCTGGGGACCCGGAGCCCCTACTCCCCGGCGCAGCCCACACCACCTTCTCCTGCACCACATTCTCCCTGCACTTCTGATGCCTACCATTCACAGCAATTCCGTCTCAAGATGGGGAGAGCCCTCTCCGGGGTGTGTGGGCTCTGGGATCACCCACACTTCTTCACTGCAGTTAGAAGACGCCAATCCCGCTGGGACCTCAGGAGACAGCTGCCTTCTGGAACTTTCCAGACACTTTGCATAAACAAATTTTTTTTTTAATTTTATTTTGCTTAACTTTACAAATGGTTTTATTGCTTTTCCCCACTTGATTATAGAAGTGATAGATGTCCATTGCAAATAGCTCAGAAAAGAAGTTTTTAAAAGCACACAAAAAGTTTTAACCATCTACTCATAACACCACACTGAGAGAGACTGTGTAGAGAAGAAGGCAGAGGCCGTGGGCTCTGGAGTTGGGCAATCTCGACCTTGATGAGAAACTGAATTTCTTCTGCCTCAGTGGTTCCATCTGCGGAATGGGAATCATAAACCTGGCCATCTCAGGGGCTGTTATGAGGAAGAATGAGATCAATGTATGTCCTCCATTGCCTTGCTGAACAGACGTAGCCAGTATCGCTGCGTACACTGTGAACCTTTAGGGAGATTTTCTTCCAGGAATAAAATACAATTGAAAACAACCCAACCCAGTCCAATCCAATTCGAGTCACACTACGTACATGTAATTTTGCATCCTGTTTATTTTTGCTCATCATTCAATTTTGGACACTTTCAGAAAAGTGGCATTGACTTTCCTTTCACCACGCTGCTTGTAATGGCCGGGTCACGTGTCATGACTGGGCGTGCCGTGACTTATGATACCCACCCTACTGCTGGACTGAGAGGTGAAGTCTGTTCTTTTGTTGCTATTATATATAATAATGTAGTGAAAAAACTTTAAAACAAACTATGTCCAGAATTTCTGAGTATTTTCTAAGAGATTCCTAGAAATGGAGTTGCTGAGTCAAAAGGAATAAGTATTCTGGCTATGTTACCAAATTATGTCCAGACAGTTTTTAAAAATCAGTTTGGGTATCTGCACTGCATCTAAAAACATGTTTATTTCCCTGCATCCTTACTGGTACTGCCATTTATGATTTGTTTTTTTAAGTTTTGTAGATTTAATGGCTGAGGAAGAGTCCCTCTAGTTGTGTTCCTAGCTACTAGGTGAAAAGATGAGTATCTTGGTATTTAATGTTGAGTGTTTGGTAGCTGACAGAGCAAGTATCTCATCTCTCTTCGCTCTGGCCCCTTACCTGTAAATCGGGGATAACGTCCACTTCATAGGGTTGTTGTGAAGATAAAGATGAGTTAATGCATATCAACCTGCTAGAGCTCATCCTGATAAATGTCAAATCGACCTCAGAAAGCACCACTATCTTTGGTTGCTTTTCTGTCAAACTGCGCAGGCATGCTCCAGGGCCTGTCTGCTAAAGGAAAGAGCCTTGTGCAGGCCCATGTGTGGTCTGTTCCTCGCTTGCTGAATCTGTCAGGTGGGGCTGAGAACACCTTCCCTTGAAGAAATCAATGAGGGTTTCCTTCTCAGAGGCCTGGGCACATGTAAGGGTTTACTGCCTCTCTTCCAGTTTGATGAGACTTAGATTCCAAAAAGAGGTGCTAACACTCCAGGCAGTCTGCCTAGAAGGGTGCCAAAGCCAACACTTGAAAGGGGAGTTAGAGTTAGCCAGTTGGACATGAGGAGGAGGGGGCCCCAGGCAAAGCAAGCAGCAGGTGCAAAAGCAGAAGTTTAGAAGAGTCTCAGGGGTGGGGGGCGGAGAAGGGGATGGCACCCCACTCCAGTACTCTTGCCTGGAAAACTGAAAATCCCATGGACGGAGGAGCCTGGTGGGCTGCAGTCCATGGGGTCGCGAAGAGTCAGACACGACTGAGCAACTTCACTTTCTCTTTTCACTTTCATACATTGAAGAAGGAAATGGCAACCCACTCCAGTGTTCTTGCCTGAAGAATCCCAGGGACGGGGGAGCCTGGCTGGGCTGCCGTCTCTGGGGTCGCACAGAGTCAGACACGACTTAGCAGCAGCAGGAGTGGGGGATGTGAATGGTGAGAGAGAGGGTGGGAGCCTGAAAATGCCTTTGTGACTAGACATTTGATTGTTTCAGACTTGGGCTGTTACAAATAGCATGGCTATAAGAGTTATTCTATAAACCCTTGGTGTCCATGAGCAAGCATTTCTATTCTACCCAGGATAAAACTGGTAGGGTCATACATTCCACTTTAGTTGATACTTAGGCTTCATTATTTTTTAAACATTACTATGAAAAATTTCAAACATACAGAAAAGTTGAAAGAATAGTATAGTGAGCACCTTTATACCATCATGACTCCATCACTGACATTTTATTACACTTTTTCTGTCATCACGACCCCTCTACTAGCTGGCACACTGGGCTTGATGCACACCGGCAAAGTCATGCTCCACATTCTCCAAGCCAGGAGTGACAGTGCGTGAACAGAGAACTTCCAGGTGTTCAAGCTGGATTTAGAATAGGCAGAGGAACCAGAGATCAAATTGCCAACATCTGCTGGATCAGAGAAAAAGCAAGAGAGTTCCAGAAAAACAGCTACTTCTGCTTCATTGACTACGCTAAAGCCTTTGACTGCATGGATCACAACAAACTGTGGAAAATTCCTCAAGAGATGGGAACACCAGACCAACTTACCTGCCTCCTGAGAAATTTGTATGCTGGTCAAGAAACAGCAGTTAGAACCAGACATGGAACAACAGACTGTTTCCAAATTGGGAAAGGAGTACGTCAAGGCTGTATATTGACACCCTGCTTATTTAACTTATATGCAGAGAACATCATGCAAAATGCTGGGCTGGAAGAAGCACAAGCTGGAATCAAGATTTCTGGGAGAAATATCAATAACCTCAGTTATGCAGATGACACTATCCTTATGGCAGAAAGTGAAGAGGAATTAAAGAGCCTCTTGATGAAAGCGAAAGAGGAAAGCCAAAAATCTGGCTTAAAACTCAACATTCAAAAAACTAAGATCATTGCATCCGGTCCCATCACTTCATGGAAAATGGATGGGGAAACAATGGAAACAGTGACTGACTTTATTTTGAGGGGCTCCAAAAATCACTGCAGATGGTGACTGCAGCCATGAAATTAGAAGATGCTTGCTCCTTGGAAGAAAAGCTGTGGCCAACCTAGACAGCATATTAAAAAGCAGAGACATGACTTTGCTGACAAAGGTCCATCTAGTCAAAGCTATGGTTTTTCCAGTGGTCATGTATGGATGTGAGTTGGACTATAAAGAAACCTGAGCGCTGAAAAATTGATGCTTTTTGAACTGTGGTGTTCGAGAAGACTCTTGAGAGTCCTTGGACAGCAAGGAGATCAAACTCGTCAATTCTAAAGGAAATTTGTCTTAGATGTTCATTGGAAGGACTGATGCTGAAGCTGAAACTCCAATACTTTGGCCACCTGATGCGAAGAGATGACTCACTGGAAAAGACTCTGATGATGGGAAAGATTGAAGGCAGGAGGAGAAGGGGATGACAGAGGATGAGATAGTTGGATGGCATCACCAACACCATGGACATGAGTTTGAGCAAGTTCCGGGAGTTGGTGATGGACAGGGAAGCCTGGTGTGCTGCAGTCCATGGGATGGCAAAGAGCTCGACACGACTGAGCGACTGCACTGAACATTTGTTTTATCATGTCTCCATCAATCCATCTATCTCCCACCCATTCACCCATCCTTTTTTTTTTCCCCAGTGTCTATTTTCAAGTACCAAAAACTCTCCCCACCCCTCCCACTGCCTGGCTCCTCACCCCTCACTGGCCATAACTGCTCTCATGCCCATGAGTCTACCAATCACTGCCTAGGAGAGTAGAATCACGTGATTGACATAGACCAATCAACATTTCCCATCTGGAGCTGGGGCAGAGCCCCACTTCTGTATGCCGAGGCTGCCTGCTGATATCTGAGTAGGATCAGGGTTCGGTTTTGAGGAAGAATGGGGGAGATGGCTGTTGGCTCCCTGTCTCCAGACGCCACCTTGGTAGACAGAAAAATGGGCTGTGTGAAGGCCGAGCATCCTCCGAGGCCAGGAGTGTCCTGTAGGGACGAGAGCCAGGCACCTCCTGTTGGCTTCTTGCCTCACGGGCTCCTGGTTGTGAGCCCCTTAGGTCCTGGCGGGCCTTGGGGGCCCAGAAAGCAGGGGATAGGTCTGGGGGAAGCAGGGAGACTTGGCCTGGTTGAGCCGGTGCTGAGCACCCATCAGGGACATCCCATCCCTAGGTTCTGTTGACTTAAAAAACCGCATAACCTGAATGCTGAGAATTCTATTTCCTTTGCAGCATTCCTGAGGACTCAAACGCAAGATACAGTCTCTCAGATGCCTCTCAGGGACTATTTCCAAGAGTTAAGTGAGAAGTCAGGCTATATAGAAGTGGAAAAGCAGGTAGTTAAATATCAAAAGATTAGTGCTAATTAAAGAAAACCAGACATCTCAAGTTAATGGATTCAGTGGTTTTCTATGCCTGCCAATGCAGGAGACCTAAGAGACATAAAGGTTCGATTCCTGGATTGGAAAGATCCCCTGGAGAAGAATATGGCAACCCACTCCAGTATTCTTACGTGGAGAATCCCATGGACAGAGGAGCCTGCCGGGCTACAGTCCACAGAGTTGTACAGAGTCAGACATGACTGAAGTGACTTAGCTCACACGCATGCATGCATGGGAGAACGCGCGTCTGGGCTTATTGGAATTTGATATGCATCTTATCTAGGCCCAGTATCCTGTTTTCTCAATCCTGAATCTCAGGGTGCAATATTGGGGGCTGCAGTGGGTCAGGGTCTGACGGCGGCAGCATCCTCTGTTTACTGAGATGGCAGGCTGACATTCCTTGCTCACAGCACCAACCCTGGGGTGCTCGTGTCAACTTCAAAGAGGCAGGTCTGAGTTAAGAAGCCTGCCCCCACCAGCTCAGAACTATGCCTGGCACGCAGAAAGTGCTCAGTAAATATTGCCATCACATCTGGCTTTGGGCAGATTACTCATCTTCCCCAGGTCTCAGGTTCCTCATCACAGAAATGGAAAGGTAAAGAAAAAGATTGGAGGATAGTTGCTTTATGGTGTTGTGTGCCTTATGGTCTTTACGGTGAACAGCGAGATGAATCAGCTGTTTACACGTATCCCTCCCTTCTTGGATTTCCTTTCCATTTACATGACTGCAGGGCAGTGAGCAGGGCTCCCTGTGCTGTGCAGTGGGTTCTCGCTGGTTCTCTAGTTTATAGATAGCATCAATAGTGTGTATATGTCAGCCCCATCTCCAGATTCAGTCCACCCCACTTTCCCAAACCCAATCCAGGGAATGAGCACCTCTGATTTCAGGACATTAAGTTCGTCGTTAGTGCTATAGAAGTATTTCTTGTTCATTGGCTCAGTCGTGTCCAGCTCTTTGCCATCCCATGGACTGAAGCCCTCCAGGCTTCCCTGTCCTTCACTATCTCTTGGAGTTTGCTCAGGCTCATGTCCATTGAGTCAACGATGCCATCCAACCATCTCATCCTCTGTCACCCCCTTCTCCCTCTGCCCTCAATCTTTCCCACCATCACGGCCTTTCCAGTGAGTCAGCTCTTTGTATCAGGTGGTCAGATTATTGGAGCTTCAGCTTCAGCATCAGTCCTTTCAAAGAACATTCAGGGTTGATTTTCTAGGATTGACTGGGCTGATCTCTTTGCTGTCCAAGGGACTCTCAAGTGTCTCCTCCAGCACCACAGTTAAAAAGCATCAATTCTTTGGCAGTCAACCTTCTTTAGGGTCCAACTCTCACATCCGTAAAGGACTACTGGAAAAACCATAGCTTTGTATCTATATGGACCTTTGTCGGCAAAGTGATATCTCTGCTTTTTAATGTGCTGTCTAGGTTTGTCATAGCTCTTCTTCCAAGGAACAAGCGTCTCTTAATTTCATGGCTGTAGTCACCATCCACAGTGATTTTGGGGCCCAAGAAAATAAAGTCTGTCACTGTTTCTATTTGTCCCCCATCTATTTGCCATGAAGTGAACATCAAGCCATTGGGGGAGTATTATTCTTGAAGTGAAGGTTGGAGGAAAGAGGAAAGAGAGGAAGTGCTTATCTTCAGGTCTCTGGTATCCCAAGTCCCTTCTTCCCGCTAGACCTGCTTAGAAACCATCTGCTGTCAGGAGAATCAACCTCCCATCCCACCTGGGTGTACAGCCAACTCTGTCAAAGTGGCACTCTCTGCTTGCATACCCCCTAGGGATGGGGAGCTCACTCACTACCAAGGAAGCTTGTTCTACTGTTGGAGAGCCCTGACCAGGAGAATGTGCTTCCTCAACTGGAGTCCGCCTCCCATCCACCCCTGGTACACATACCTTTGACCCCTCTGGGGTCACAGAACACTCTGACCTTCTACTTTATTTGCTTATTCATTTATCCAATAAAATTTTTTTTACGGAAAATCTCTTCATTTTTCTAAGCATTATTTTTTCATCCATCATGTGGAAGTAATCAGGCTTGTTGTCAACAGCAAAACCCACAAACAATTCTTAGGGAATATAAATGGAGTGCGGGTAATAAAAATGTCTGTTCTCTTTTATAGTTTTCCTTTGCTCTTAGTCTAGATTCATTCTCTCGCAGGGTGCTGCAGGCGGAGGTCTGGCATCCAGTTCTTCAGACCAGAGTTCCTGGGGTGGCAGGCACTCTGCACCCAACAATTCTGCCCATGACACCACAATTCAAGACAGTGATGGCAGCCCGTGTGCAGAGATGCTGCGCTCAGCACTCGGATCTGAATCCTTGAGCAGCATAGCTGGGTCCCACCAGTAAGAACTCCGCCTTCTCCCTGCCGAGGACAACAAGAAATTCTTGCGTTTGAGTGGCAGGACCCAAAAAAAACCAATACTGTCGGAGAGTCCTGCCCCAAGGGTTCCAAAAGCCCCCTACTATCTTTGGGGAAACTTCAGCTAAAGACCTAAAAGATATAGTTGGAGGAAATACTACAACCATTCTGAAATACCTAGCCAAGGATATAAGGTGTCCAGGAAAAAAGGCTCAACTGTCACAAACGAGGGTGATTTACCCAGGCTTCATTCTCACAGAAGGTCAGAGAAGCTGTCCCAGGAAAGGCAAGAAACCCCTGCTAGGAGTGGAAGACAGCTCAAGGCTTTCCCAGGGATGGCTGGGTTTTGCAGCATCTGGATCCCAACTATGGTCTAATAGCTAGGCCTCTATGTGAAAAGTTGAAAGGAAAGGACAATGACCCTTCCAAATGAAATTTAGGATACAAAGCGGCCTTTTAAGAATTGGAAAAGCAATTATGTTTGAGTCTGGCTCTGTCCCTCTCAGATTAACTAAACCCTTTAACCTTTGGGGGCTTCCCTGGTGGCTCAGACAGTAAAGAATCTGCCTGCAATGTGGGAGACCTGGGTTTGATCCCTGGGTTGGTAAGGTCCCCTGGAGACAGGAATGGCAACCCACTCCAGTATTCTTGCCTGGGAATCCATGGGCTTGCAAAGAGTTGGACATGACTGAGTGACTAACACTTGAACCTTTACTTTCATGAGAGAAGGGGGATTGCCCCCTCAAACATTAACTCAAAAACTGGGATCCCTTGCTCAGGTGATTGCTTATTTCTCTAAACAATCAGATCAAACTGCCTAAGGGTGGCTGCCTCGCCTATGGACTGTACAAGTTACCACAGCCCTGCAAAAGGAGGCTTTAGTTAAAAGTTAATATCTGGTCAATCACTATACAGACTACACACCAAGTTCAGGCTTTAGTTAGTTCTAAGGAAATAGAATGGCTATCCCCCAGAAGGTCAATTCAAATTCAGGCTATGTTTTTAGATAACCCAGAGGCTACCTCAAAACCCTGACACACCCTGAATCCTACCACCCTGCTCCCCACAGAAACGGGGCCCCTGGAGCATGACTGTACAGAAACCATAGACAAACTATGCCAAACTTTATGACTGACTGCTCTGATCTCCTTGCTGTCCAAGGGACTTCCAAGCAGGATAAATCTCAGCCTTAGCGTGGTTTCAGACCTTATTGAGAGATATTGGGAATCTTGACTTTTAAAGCTAGCATCGTGGGGTTAATTGGATTGATGCTTTTTTTTGTTTGTTTCCTGATTGAGATATAATTCACATACCATAAAATTTACTCATTTAAACTAAACAATTCAAATTTGGGGGGTATACTTACATGGTAAGTATGTAACCCCAAATCTAAGAAGTCAGCCTCTCCCAAACCCCAAAGAGTAATGGTTCACAGATGGGAGCAATTTTATGAGAGAGGGGAAAAGGTGAAAAGGTGGGTGGGGTAGGCAGTGACCGCCCAGACGGAAGTCACAGAAGCAAGAAGCCTCCCCCAGGGATTGTGCTCCAAGGCCATGCTGACAGCTCTCATCTGAGCCTCAGAAACTTGGGGAAGGGAAGGTCTTAAATCTTTACAGATTTCCAGTATGTATATACCATCCTACATACACACACACACGCAGCTATTTGTAAGGAAAGAGGTATGCTTACTGCAGAGTATAAACAGTAAAACCTTGCTTACGCCTATTGAAGCTCTCAGAACTAGTACAGCTTCCAAAAATCAGGTGGCAGTGATCCATTGCGGGAGTCCCCACCATGGAGATGCAGGATTAATAAAACGACACAGCAAGTTGGACGTAACTGCCAAAGGGAGGCCCTGGAGCCAGAAGCCTGGCAACCACCCCTCACACCTCAAAGGCCAGATCCGTCCAATTCCTCCCCAGTGACACAAAGGAAGAATTAGACAAAGCCCCAAATGGGGCTGGGGGTGTCTAGTTAGTGAACACAGGCGATACTTTCCCCAAACTGCAGCTCATCAAGCCATGAAGGAGGGTCAGCAAGGAGCTCACCGTGTGAGGGAGACCCCACGCAACTGGTTTGTTGCCTGTGTGCGTGCTGTCACTCAGTTGTGTCCAATTCCTTGCGACCCCATGGACTGCAGCCTGCCAGGCTCCTTATCTACGGGATTTTCCAGGCAAGGGTGCTGGAGTGGGTTGCCTCCAGTAAGTACATGCTATGCTATGCTAAGTCACTTCAGTCGTGTCCGACTCTGTGTGACCCCATAGACGGCAGCCCACCAGGCTTCCCCATCCCTGGGATTCTCCAGGCAAGAACACTGGAGTGGGTTGCCATTTCCTTCTCAGTAAGTACATACTTACCATGTAAGTACATACTTACATGGTAAGTATGTACTTACTGGAGACTACGAAGTCAGCCTCTCCCAAACCCCAAAGAGTTAACGGTTCACAGATGGGAGCAGTTTTATGAGAGAGTTGGGAAAAGGCGAAAAGGACCAACTTTTCGTCCCCCTGGAACGAAGCCACTGGAGTGGGTTCGTCCTCCAGGGGATCTTCCTGACTCAGAGATGGAACTGAAGTCTCCTGCATTGTGGGTGGATTCTTTTCCACTGCTCCACACGGGCTGAATTTATTAGCTGAGGATGTGGTAAGTTTCGGCATGAAAAGTAACAACCCTAACACAAAACCCACCAGAGGCCCACAGGTAAGGCCCATTCAGACCTGAGGGACTTAGCCTAGGCGTAAGTACATCTAAAATCCTGGCAAACCAGTGGCTGCCAAGTCCGGCTCACCCCTAAGGGGACGGGCCCCACCGGGTGACCCTAACCATCCATCCGACCAGAAGTCACAGGGACCCCTCCGTGCGTGCCTCGCACTCAAGGGAAGAGAACTCCAAGCCCTCACCTCCGCAGGGACAATCTGGGGCAGCGACCCCTTGACTACCTGTGGGAACCTCTCTCTTACCTGAAGCTTCTCTTCTGTAAAACCACCACCAAAGCATGACCGGGGAGATTCAGCCCTGGTGTCCAGGCCCCTCTCGCCCTGACCCACAGGCCGAGGATCCAGAGACCTGTGTTCGCAGCAAACACTGAACGGGTGACCACTATTCTCTTGTTAATATTCGGGCCTTTTGGAACTTTACACTGTCTGGTGTTGTCTCCAAAAGGTTAGACAAATGGGGGCGGCTCAGTGAGGCGAACACTCAGGGTCTAGGCCGGGGGGACAACCAGATATACACAAAGGCAGCCGAGGAGCATTCCGCCCCTCCAGGGGCTCTGACGACACCCCACACCCACAAGAAGCAGTCACAGAAGGCGGTCTAGCGCCCCTCGACAGTGAGGGGCAGGATATGGAGCAGGGATGTGTCACCAGCAAAGCTTCATAAAATCAAGTCTAACCTTGAGTTTTCCTGTGTGTGCAGTCTAGCTTCGTTGGCTCAGAGGCTGCCGCGCCCGGAGGGTCTGTACCGTGTGGCTTCACAGACGGGGCTCTGGACTCTTCGAACCAAACAACTTTAGAACCAAGTTCCTGCTTGAAAATCCCGCGGGGCCAGCACCTCAGTTGGCTTTGCCAGCTGTGTGCAGAAGCGAGCCAAGATCACTATAAGGCAACCTCGCCCATGGCCTGTCTGCACAAGCAAGCGTGTGATCTAGGGCAACTTCGCATCTCTCCATTCTTTGCTGGAAGCAATAAGCTTTCTCCTAATTCTGAACCAAACTCACCCTTGCTATATCAACTTGAACAGCACCAGGCAGGAGAACCTTTTTAGGGAACCCAAGTGAAATGGTCAGGTCGGTACCACTACCTTATAGGTTTGTGGGTACTGAAAGAGAGGTTAGGCACGTGTGCGTGCTAAATTGCTTCAGTCGTGTCCGACCTTGTGTGACCCTATGCGCTGTAGCCCACCAGGCTCCTCTGTCCATGGGATTCTCCAGGCAAGAATAGTGGAGTGGGGTGCCATGCCCTCCTCCAGGGGATCAAACTCACATCTCTTATGTCTCCTGCATCAGCAGGCAGGCGCTTTACCTCTAGCACCACCTGGGAAGCCCCAGGGGTTAAGCCGGGTTTGGTTATTAATAGCTAGGGTGTTTCATGAAATGCTGAAACTAAAAGCGCAACTCTTTTGAGCACCGGCCTGTGGTAAGTTTTGTGCCAGTCCTGGCTGCCTAAAGACCCATGAGACACAGCCACTCCCTTCCAGCTGCAGTGCGAGAGCCTGAGTGAGCAGAAAGGGGCCGACTTCGCTCAGCAGCTCTGACACCAAGGGGGCCCCCCGAAACACATGCAGCCTGGACGTGTGAGCCTGTTAGCAACCAAGGAGGTGACTTCTGGGCTGAGACTTGAAGGAGGGGCTTTCCAAAAGAAAAGGGACAGTGACAACGGTAGGGGCATGAGAGAGAGGAGTGGTCCTGGTACAAACCAAAGCCTGTGTGCATCTCTCCACCCCTCACCCCTGCAGGAACCCCCACCCCCACAGCTGCATACAGCTCTCGTCAAACGAAGGTGACACCCAGGTCTTCCTTGATTGTTTAAATAACTTCACTTAGAAGGTGCAAAACTAGTATAATTTCTGTACAACCTTCCCCCCGACTTCTCAGGGGTCTTTCTCCACATGTGCTTATTTCCTCATCTCTTTCCCACTCGACTCACACACAACACACATATGCACATACTACATACGTGTAAGTTATCCTTTTTCCTCAATCATTGAAGAATAAATCGTAGACAAGGTATTCCTTCACTCCTGAGTATTTCAGCATGTTTCCTAAAAGCAAGGATATTCTTGTATGTATCCACAAAGCAAATCAAAATCAGGAAATTAAGATTGACACAATATTATTATCTAACCTTATTAAAATGTTTAATTATGAAAATTTCACCTAGTGTCCCACTAATGCCCTTTATAAGAAAAGAATAAAAGTTTATTTTTCCTCTGGCCCAGTGTCTAATTCAGGAGGAGGAGGCATTGTGTTCAGTAGTCATGTTTCCTTAATCTGAAAAATTCCTCCATCTTGCCTTTAAGACCTTGACATTTTTGAAGAGAATAGGCCAGTTGGCTTATAAAACGCCCCTGAATTTGGGTTCTTCTATACAGTGTTTCTCAGTGTGGCTGGCCGCCAACTTTCTCCACGAGAAAGGCTGAGCACTAACGTACGAGGCCCACTCCTGCTGCTGCTGCCTCTTCTCATTAGAGACTAGCCCATCCCGTTAGTGACTACCCTCTGAGCTCCCAGCTCGCCTGGATCCTTACTCCCTTGTTTCTCCCACAACTGTAAAAGGTTTGTTCCTATAATAAATCCCTTATCCCCTACCACTCAGAGCGCTTCTGCTTCCTAGATTGATGGACAGACAGACTTAAAAGAGGCAGCAGGACAAAAGCTGGTAAATCTGAGTGATCGTTGGATCATCCTAACACTTCTCTGTAGATTTCAAATTTTCAATACGATTTTAAATATTTTGAGGAATGAGTCACAAGAGAATGAGTGCTGCCAACCAAGCGTGCTCCTTTTATGCTAGCTTTAGACCTTGATTTAGTTGACCACCTTATAATTTTACAACAGTGAAACCACCTCCCTCATGTGGCTCAGAAGCATTCCAAGACTCTGGGGGAAGTCCAGCTCCAGGTCCCTCGATTTTGAGCCCAAATCTCTGTTGGGGAAAAATATCTTAATGTTTTGTGTGTGTGTCTATCATTGTTCTGATGAAAGAGGTTATTGTGACCCCACCCCCAAGAATTGAAGGCCTAACATTGTATATCATAGAACCTTTATTATTTTTTCCTCTATGTTCTTAGAAACGTACATAACGCCCGTGCTGTAGTTATAACACCATTTATAGACATTTAAAATGCATCTTCGTTTATAAATATTTTACATTTGGTCCATAGAACAGATCATTTTACTAAATACTGCAATTTTTTTTAAAACAGGCTCTGTATATAGTTTGAATATGTATATATTACATATATTTTTTTAATATAGAGATAGATTTACTTGGTGTTCTGAGAATAAACCCTTATTGCAAAAAAAAAAAAGCATATATGATAATACAATATCTTTCCCTCCCCGGGGTAAATACTAAAAAAAGTTACACGTATTCACAGTTCTCACAGTAATTGTACGACACGTAATATTGTGCTATATATGTAGGTTTGGATGGAAATCAGTTAAGGGATTTCTTGCGAAACATCTCACTTAGATTTGCTTACAAACATTATTAAATACGCTGCATTTATCTTTGAAAGACTTGCTCTTAGTTTCAGAATGAAAAACAAAGAGAAAGTTAGAAGTCTTCCTGCCCTTATTTTAAAGGAATTCACGCCAAGGCTGAGGGGGTGGGACCATGAGACACAGAGAAGGGTTCCTTTTGTTCTAAACCCTATAATTCAACAATACATATGCATTGTGATCCTGGATTCACCAGTCGGCATTTGGGATGCCTTAGTGATGAGACTATTTTACAGATGACTTCAGGAAAAGTTTGTAGATTTCCCACACAATATCAAATGAGACCCTAGGTACCACACGTGAGGATGAATGTGCGTATGTGTGCATTTCTATGCATACACGAACTTTTTTTCTACAAGAATGTGCTTAATATTCTGAGGGTAATAGCTTATTGCAAGAACTGGTATGCTGGTCACTTCTGGATGAGGATGACAGATTTTAAAAAACCCACAGTCACAGTTAATTACCATAGTTATTAGGGATTAGTTGTAAAACACAGCTTGTGAGTTTAACTAGCTAAGGAGTACAGGGCACGACATATGACCTGCTACATGGGAACCCACGTTCCCAGCAAATGAGAGAAACTGTTGAGTTGCTGGAGCTTGCAAGAAACTGTCTTCACTGGGTCTGCTACCATCACCACCACCACCACCACCGTGGAGCCCAGTTCTGGAAAAGCACACACACTACCTCCCGATGAAGCGGTTTGAAGCTCGGAAGCACTTGGGGAGGGGGTCTGGATTAACACTGGCCCCTTGGCTACTGGGCTGGTGGATTTCAGCGGCAGCGAGGAGATGCCCACTGGGGAGTTTCAGAGGAGGGGAGAGGGCCACAGGCGTGACTGGGGTGGCTGTAAGGGGTAAGACGGTTCAAGGAAGAGACAGTTCAGACCACTGGGTCCACTTTGCAGTCAAGCACAGGGCCTCACCTTCATTTCCCATGGACGATTCTGTGCTCTGCAAAGCAGGCTGGCCTAAGAAAAGGGCTCCTGGTTAGGGAACTTTCCCGGCAGGATCAGAGCCCCTCCACCACCAGTGGTGGTTAAAAAAATCAATTGTGCTTTGCAGCAGTTTTCCGAGGAGCAGGGGGTTTGTTGGGCCAGGCGCCCTCAGAATGGCCTGGCGAGGAGTGTGGAGGGGGGTGGGTTAGGGGGTGAGGGGGGAAGTAGGAAATTTAGTGCAGAGATGCCCGTTCACTTGGGTAGAAGGGAAACAGGTTACTGGATCGACTGCTTGAGAAGGCAGCTCTGGGAATACTGACGGACCTGCGGGGGTGGGTGGGGGGTGTCAAGCTGCCTTGGGAAGGAGAAAACCAACAGGAAAGCGCTGGCTCCCTGCTCTTATTAAAGGTGAGCTCTCCCTGGAAATGCCCATTATACAGAAAATACCCTTCTCACGTGCACAGAGCAGCATTCCCGGCAGAACCCAACTCCTGCCAAGCCGGAGATAACAGTCATGGGTTTCGGCAGTAAGAGAACAGTCAGGAATTAAAACTAAAAGCCAGGAGAACATGGCCTCACAGCGTCTCCCTGGCCAGCGGGGTAGTAAAAAGATCTATTACAGCGGGCCGTGTGGCCGATGCTGATGGGGGAGGGGGTAGGCCGGGTTATAAAGGTCACCAGCCCGCGAGCATCTACTCCTCCCACGGCGGGAGCCCCCCACCCCCGGGGGTGTGACTGTCCCCACCTCCCTCTCTTTGCCTGGTGATGGTGTCTGGACTCGCCACTCGAGGTAGGTTGAGATAGACAGTATCTTCAGACTTCAAGTGGTGGTCACGTGCAGCCGGGGCGGGGGGGTGAGAGCGTGGGTGGGGCGAGCCGCCCCGCACCCCTAGATGTAGGCCTCCTTGCTGGCTGAGCCGCTGGCCTGGGACTGCTCCGGACCGTTCTCTGGGCGCACAATGTCTTCACTCGGCTGGATCATAACCTGGATCCGCTATGGGCGGCAGAGGGATTCGCGCCAGGATGGCGGGAGGCTGGCTTCTCGCTGGCCCACGCACTTTCCAGGTCCCTCCCGCCTGCTGGCCTGCAACGCCGGGGCTCCCAGCCCCCTTCTGCGCCTAGGCTGAGGCTCCCGGGGCCACGCCCATCTCTTTTCACGTGGGTCATTGTAGCAACTCCCCCACCTCTACTTCTGTTCTTACCCCGCACCTTTTTCATTCTATTCTTGACACCTCAGTCGTAGGGATTAGTGAAAAGACAAGTCAGATCAGGTCCCTCCGGACCCAACAGTGGCTCCCATTTCACCAAAGTCCTACAAGGCCCCACAGGACCTGGCCCCCCCATCCCTGCCCCCGCCCCTTCATTGCAGACCCCACTGTTCTCCATCACCCCCTGGCTTCCTCCACTCTAGCCAGGCAAGCCTCCTCACAGGCACCGGGCAAGGGGCCCCTGCTGTCCCCTTTGACTGGTACATCCTTCCTTTCAGACGGTGACACAGCTCGACCTCTGTCTCCTGAGGTCTCGGCTCACTGTTATTTCTCCAGGGAGCCCTTGCCCAGCACCCTCTAAATCCCCTTTCTCCACACTGCTCATCCCCATCAAGCGTGACTTTATTTGTGGGTCTTTTCTCTCTTAGAATGTATTGCCCATGGTAGTGGTGGTTTAGTTCCTAAGTTGTGTCTGACTCTGCAACCGCATGGACTTGCAAAGCTAGACTCCTCTGTCCATGGGATTCTCCAGGCAAGAAGTCCGGAGTGGGCAGCCATGTCCTCCTCCAGAGGATCTTCCCGACCCAGGGACTGGACCCATGTCTCCTGCATTGAAGGTGGATTCTTTACTGCTGAGCCACCAGGGGCGCTAGTGAGGATGGGACTTGGGCTCAGGGCTGAGTCCCCAGCACTGACAGTGGTGTCTGGCACATAGACAGTGCTCAGTGCTGTCTGCTGACGGGGTAACCCGCACCCACCTCCTCTGCACGCCCTGCCCCCATCCAACCCCATCAGCATCTGTCCTCAGACGAGCCTTCCCGTTTCCCACCTCGGGGCCTTTGTACCGGCTGTACTCTCTGCCACTCCAATACCTGACTACCTTTTGAGACAGTAGAGAATCGTGGGAAACAAAAGCCTTGGACATGGAGTTAGAAGAGAAGACCATAAGGGCTCTGCTCTGCTAATACCTGACTGCAAGGGGCGAAGCGGCTTCCTGCCGCGTCTTCCCTGTACTGCAGACCTGCAGCCCCTCCTGCCGGCTCTGAGTGGGTCTGGCAGGTACCTCTTGGTGGGAAGTCAGGCTAAGAAGTGTGGATCCAGGTCCTCCCCAGCTGTGGTCCTGCATCCGTCCTCAGTGAATTCCCCCAGCCCACACTTACTCCATCAATGTCTCAGCCCCTGGACCTCCAGCACAGCCTTGTTCACTCAAAAGTTTCAATATAATTTAACAAAGAGCTGCTGTGGACCCAGCATGTGCTACGGGGCCCCCTCTGGGGGTAGCATGCCTTTCATGAGGTCTAGAGTTAAGCTCAGAGAAGGCAGTGGCAACCCACTCCAGAAATCTTGCCTGGAAAATCCCATGGACTGCAGCCTACCAGGCTCCTCAGCCCATGGGGTCGCTAAGAGTCAGACACAACCGAGCGACTTCACTTTGACTTTTCACTTTCATGCATTGGAGAAGGAAATGGCAAGCCACTCCAGTGTTCTTGCCTGGAGAACCCCAGGGACGGGGGAACCTGGTGGGCTGCCATCTCTGGGGTCGCACAGAGTCCGACACGACTGAAGCGACTTAGCAGCAGCAACAGCAGCAGAGTTAAGCTCTTAACACATCTGATTCCACCCTTCACCTGCTCCTCAATGGCTCCGCACAACCCTCAGGATACAGTCTAAAGTTCTTGTCCTGGTTTTCCAAGCCCTTCATCTTCTGGTCCAACCTTCTTACATTCCCAGCCTCATCTCTCATCACCTCTCTGCATGCCTCCCCACTCCACCTGCCAGCCTCACTGATCAGTTTATACCCCTGGGCCTTTGCACATGCCTCCTATCCTCTTCCAGGAACATTCTCTCTGCTTCTAATGTTTATTTTATATATCTATTCTTTTCAGATTTGTTTTCCTTATAGGTTATTACAAACTATTGAGTAGTGTTCCCTGTGCTATACAGTAGGTCCTCGCTTGCCTGCTTTATGTATATTACTGTATGTATGTTAACCCTAGCTTCCTAATTGATTCCTCCCTTACCTCCTTTCCCTTTGGTAATGATAAGTTTGTTTTCTATGTCTGTAGATCTGTTTCTGTTTTGTAAAGAAGTTCGTTTGTATCTTTCCTTCCTGCTTCTACTTTTAAGTGTGGTTTGTCTTTAGGCCTTTTCTTTGCTGTCCCCGCTTTCAGAAAGCCTCTCTAATGCTCCTCAGTGCGGGCGGGGCTAACCCGTCTCCCTGGTTCACCCCAGTCGTGACCTCTGACACTCTACTGTCATTGGCTATCGACCTGTCCTCTCCCCAGCTAGACTGTGCTCACAAGGGCAGGGGTGGTGCTCAGCACAGTGGAGAGGGGGCCCAGCGACAGGAACGGCAAGGAACGGGCTTACCTGCTTCAGGGAGCCCTTTAGGGTGAGGAACATGTAGGCCATGTAGCCGGGGATGAGGACCATGGAAGACAGGGCCATGAGCCAGCCCACGCCCTGGCCCCACTTGGGGAAGACGTAGCTCCCCATGGTGAGAGGGGTCATCTGCACAGCGCTGAAGATGAACACACCCTGGGGAGGGGGAGAGAGGGGAGGGGCAGGCAGTCACCCAGACTGGCCTGCCAAGCCCTTCCTTAGGCCCCGTAGGTGGCCGGTCCACTGCTCTCCACCCCTGCCCTGGAGCTCACAAGGGCCCTCACAAGGGCCCAGCATCTTGGGAATCCTGCACCCAGGGCCACTGCTAGGACATAAGGTAACTTTGTGTAGAACAGAAGAAGCCACCATCTCTGAGAGGACCAATAATAAAAGGTGCCTTCTCTGTGACAGCCAAAAGAAAAGGGCCTCCCTTCTGGGAGAGCCAATAAGAAAAAGGTGCCCTCTCTGGAAGAACCAAGAGCAAAAGGTGGTTCCTCCGGGAGGACCAATTGCAAAAGGCATCCCTTCGTCCCAGGTAACCAGTCTGTCAATCAGAACAAGGCTGGGAGGTTGCCCCCAGCCTGCCGTTGGCTGGGTGCCCTTGTGCAGGACACAATATATGCAGTGGCCCAGCCCCACTGCAAGGACCTGGGTGGTCCCTCCCAGGCTGGTTCCTGCCTTAGTTTCCCCTTGCAGGAGGGAATGAGGGACGCTGAGAATGCGGGGCCTCCCCATGTGGATGGTTTGGCTTCAGAATCAGGTCAACACGGTTTGAGGACAGCACCTGCCCACTGGGCGAGGCTGGCTGGTGAGCCCTGGCCCCCGCAGCAGTGAAGTGAGACAAAGACAGCTACTGTGCTGAGGTTCGTGAAGACTCCAGGGAACAGAGGAAGTGCTCAGCACAGATGGGAAGGAATAGAGGTCTGGGGCTCTTCCACCTGCCTTTGGCTCCAGAAGTTTCTCTCTGGCCCCGAGTCACCCCAGGGTCCAGTCTGGCCCTGCCCTTACCGCCACAATGATGGGGGTGAAGAAGGACCAACAGAGCTTCCACCAGATGCAGGGCCTGGAGCCGACCATCTCTTGGATGTTGTCGTAGAACCGGTTGACGCCTGTGACAGTTGGGACGAGAGCAGGAGGATGAGAGAGCAATGGGCTTAAGGCCCCAACCTGCTGCTTCCTCACACTGCGACCACGGCCAAGTCACCTAACCTCTCTGAGCCTGTTTCCTCGTCCGTAACACAGGGCAAATGCTCCAGGGTAGGGAGTCCTTGTTAGCTAAGTGCTCGATAACCAAAGACCCCCACCCCCACCCCCGGCAAGTGGGGCAGTCACCTGAGGGTGAGACCATCTACCACCACAACGATATACCTATAGGAAGCAGCCCCACCAGCCTCAGGTCCCTCCCACTCAACATCTCTCCCAGCAATGCCTTCGAAGCTTTGCTGGGCAAAGGTTTCCCCTGCTGATCTAGTGCATGAGCGGCTGCTGATGAGACTGCATGGAGGAACTGCCAGTTGTGCAGAAAGAGCCTGCAGAGGTCCTGAAGTTCATGAGAGTGACACTGGGTGGTGCAAGAACTTCAAAGCAAAGTCACTGAGAATGAACACCTGGGAGGGTCAGACCAGGTGGAGAGCAAGAAGGGAGAATGACGAGGAGGGTGAGGGGGCAGGACCACAGGGACCCCAAGGGACCTTGGAGAACACTTCTCCCCAAACCACCAGCTCGCTGTGACAACCGAAGTGCCCGAAAGGACAGCTTTTTCACTATCAGGCAGTTGAGTCTAGAAACAGCCACAGAATCAACAAACCAAAATCACCATGTCCTGCATTCTTTGTTCTATGGTTATTGCTATTGTTCAGTGGCTAAGTCACGTCTGACTCTGCATCCCCATAGACTGTAGCATGCCAGGCTCCTCTGTCCTTCACTATCTCCCGGAGTTTGTTCAAATTCACATCCATTGAGTCGGTGATACTATCTAACCATCTAATACTCTGCCACCCCCTTCTCCTCCTTCCCTCGATCTTTCCCAACATCAAGGTCTTTTCCAATGAGTAGTTGGCTCTTCGCATCAGGCGGCCAAGGTATTGGAGCTTCAACTTCAGCGTCAATCCTTGCAATGAATACTCAGGGTTGATTTCCTTTAGGATTGACTGGTTTGATCTCTTTGCAGTGAAGGCACTCTCAAGAGTCTTCTCCGGTACCGCAGCTTGAAAAGCAACTTGAAAGGTGCTCAGCCTTCTTTATGGTCCAGCTCTCATAACCATACATGACTACTGTTCTAAAACAGTGCACACTTTTAATTATAGCTTAGTTTTTAAAAAAATATTTAACTTTAGGGGAGGAGCTAAGATGGCGGATGAGTAAGACGGGGAGAATACTTTCTCCTCCACAAATCCATTAAAAGAACATTTGAATGCTGAATAAACTCGATAAAACAACTTCTGGATTCCCATAAGGATAACAGCTCATCTTTCAATAGAAACTCTCCAAGCCAGGAGGGAATGGCAAGACGTAATTAAAGTGATGAAGGAAAATAACTTACAGCCTAGATTATTGTATCCAGCAAGGATCTCATTCAAATATGAAGGAGAAATCAAAAGCTTCACAGATAAGCAAAAGTTGAGAGAATTTTGCACCACTAAACCATTTCTCCAACAAAAACTAAAGGACATTCTCTAGAGCAATACAATAATAGTAGGAGACTTTAATACCCCACTCATATAATCTGGCTGTAATAGACAAAGTAAAGAGGAAAACATATTTACTTATGAGCCTCAAAAGATTCAGTTCACTCAGGAGAGTTTAAAAAAAAAAAAAAAAAAGACTTATTTGTTCACTCTGCGGAGGTTTATTGACTATTTTGTGGGTTTGGTACCACTTTGGGTAGTAGGGAGGAAGAGGTGACAAATGTGATCCTGTCCTAAATAATATATTGTGGTAAAGATAGACTTACCAATACAAAATACCAAGATGTGCCTAAAGATGAGGACACCCAAACTGGACTTTTTGTTTCCTGAACTTTTCATTTCGAGAACAAACCTCCTAATATAAGATGAATTCACCATGATTTTTTTAAAGTGTTCTTTGTGATTAAAAACAGAAAGCCATTGGTTAAGAAATTACATATACTCCTCCCCACCATCACTCCCCTTCTTTCTTCCCATTTCCCTCCCACCCTCATTGATCCTTTCCTTTGTCCATTTTCCCCTGCAAAAAAAAAAAAAAAATAAAAATAAATAAATAAATAAAAAATTTCAAAAAAAAAAAAAAATATTTAACTTTAGAACTCTTTTTGTAGTTTTGGTATTCTTCTTCTAGATAAAATTTCAAATAAATCTTTGATCCCAAAATTTATGAAGAAATGTTGGCTCCCATTTTAAGGGAGTTTAACTCAGAGTTCAGTTCAGTTCAGTTCAGTCGCTCAGTCATGTCTGACTCTCCCAGAGTTTACCCAAACTCATGTCCATTGAGTCAGTGATGCCATCCAACTATCTCATCCTCTGTCGTCCCCTTCTCCTCCTGCCTTCAATTTTTGCTAGGATCAGGGTCTTTTCCAATGAGTCAGCTCTTCACATCATGTGGCCAAAGTACTGGAGTTTCGGCTAGGGTATCTTCTAAACATGGGTCGTCCTATGCTAACTTCAAGACTGAATTGCTGTGAGGACCAAATAAATTAATGTATGGAAAAGGGCTGGTGTTCAAACTGTATTTGCAGAATGATGAGTGGAGAAAGGATGACCGAATGGATGAAGGAATGAATGGAGGGGGCGGGGCTGGTGCTTACCGTAAAACCAGGAAATGGAGACACACTCAAAGAACACGAGGAACAGCAGGCTCATGCCGCTGGCGGAGTAGTAATCGAAGAGTTTGAAGACATAAATGCCCCCCTGCAAGAGGAGAAGACGGGAGAATGGGTCCACTTACTCTGGGGTCCAGTGCATTCAATTCAGGGTCAACACAGGCTGTGCAGGTTGGGGTTAGGCTACCCTCCAGCAAGAAGGCCTGGCAGTAGATTAGAGGAAGGGCAGGGGCCTTGGGGCCCTGCAAGGATGTAGGCGTGGACTCTGGGGACCAGGAATAAAATGTCTAAGTGGCGGATGGAGACACCCCATTTCTGGGAAGGCTGGAGGGCAGAAAGAGGAGCTAGTCACCCGAGCCACATGTTCACAGTGTCAAACGAGCCATGTCTCCCCCCATAAGCTCTTCCATAACTTAAGACTGTAATGTGACACATAAAAAGACAGATAAAATAAAATCCAAAATGTGTTTGGGACGTCCTGCACAATCTGGCTCTGTACCCACCACCTACCCCCCGACTCCGCCCCCTCCACACCGGCCTTCCTTCTGTCCCCTCCACACCGGCCTTCTTGTGTCCCCTCCACACCGGCCTTCCTTCTCTCCCCTCCACACCGGCCTTCCTTCTGTCCCCTCCACACCGGCCTTCCTTCTGTGCCCTCCACACCGGCCTTCCTTCTGTGCCCTCCACACCGGCCTTCCTTCTGTGCCCTCCACACCGGCCTTCCTTCTGTGCCCTCCACACCGGCCTTCCTTCTGTGCCCTCCACACCGGCCTTCCTTCTGTGCCCTCCACACCGGCCTTCTTTCTGTCCCCTACATTCGCCAAGTGCGTTCCCACCCCGGGGCCCTGCACCTGCTGTGCTGTCCGCCCCTGGCTGGCTCTCCCTCACCAGTGAGTTTCCGCTCAGCTGTCACTCCCTGACTACTCTGTCCCAAGCGGCGTCCCTCCCTCCCCGCTGCTCACTCTCTGTCCACTCGCTTGTCTTGTTCTGCCACGCTAACTGCCAGAATCTGCAGGGTCACGCCAGACCCACAGCAGCTGGTGAGCAACGATGAAGAACGGAGTAACAGAGGAACAATAAACCTGGGGCCGAACGGCATCTGGATCCAGGGATGGCTTTGCGGATCATAAATCAGACCCACAGGGCTGGGTTCACAGCTTTAGGCTCATTTGTATTTATAGTGTAATTCCTCAGTTGTGTGTCTGTCTTCCAACTAGACCAGGAAGCTCTTTCTTTAAAAAAAAAAAAAATTTATTTGTGTGTTTGGCTGTGCTAGGTCTTAGTTTAAGTGAGGCACATGGGGCCCTCAGTCGTAGCACTCAGGATCTAGTTCCCTGACCAGGGATGGAACCCCGGGCCCCCTGCACTGGGAGCTCAGAACCACCAGGGAAGTCCCCTGGAAGCCTCTGAATGCAGAGAGGCCTGCTCACTCTCCGGATACAAACAGAAAGTTGGAAATGAAAGGAAGGGACAGCATCAACCTCCAAGGCCCTGCTCCAACCTGACTCCCCTGGTTAACTCTGGGAGTCTTTCAGGCTCAGCCCTGCTTTTCTTCCTCCAGGAAGCAGTCGCTGGGGCCTCACGTCAGGTTGGGGAGGCTGTGCTCTCATTTCCCCCTCAGCGTTTCCATCTCCCACTAGCCTGGGAGCCCCTTGAAGGCAGGAACCCTGTCTGAGTCATGGCTTGGGGCCTGGCACAGAGACGGTGCTCAGCGGACACACAAGAGGTGGCATAGCGGGCCTGCCAGGGGCCCCAGGCAACAGCAGTTGCAGAGGTGTGCCACGCACCCACCTGGGTGATGTTGGACAGGCCGATCAGGTAGGAGACGAGGCAGACGGCGGCGATGAACAGCTCCCGGCGGTTGCGGAGCAGCCTGGGGTACTCGTCCACCAGTGCGGTGATGAAGCCCTCCACCGTGCAGAACTGTGAGGGGGACGGAGGTCAGCCACCCGGGCAGCTCCAGCCCCCACCCCCCAACTCCAACCAAAGCCTGACCCTCGGGCCCGGCAGGGCCAGGAAAGCCTGGGATCCAGGCCTGAATCTCCCGCCACCTCTCTCCGTGACCTCAGAAGAGGGCCTTCCCTCTGGGCATCAGTTTCCTGATCTGGAAACTGGGCAAGGTGGCTGACCTGTCCCTAACATCTCAGATGCTGGAATATTCTAGGGGGTCTGAAACTTGTGGCCATGTTCCTGGGGACCTAAGACAGTGGGCTGCTCTCCTGGCTCGTTCCTGGACCCGGGAGGTTGGGCAGGGCTCCTCAAGCGGCCAGGGATGGCGTCCTTACCTGACTGTCAATGCCCAACATGAGCAGCATGGAGAAGAAGAGGATGGCCCAGAGTGGAGAGATGGGCAGCTGGGTGACGGCCTCCGGGTATGCCAGGAACGCCAGGCCGGGGCCTGTGCAGGGAGAGGCAGAAGAGGAGAAAACACGAGGCCCTGAGCACCCACAGCTGCCCCAGCACACCTGCCGCCTGAGCTTCAGCTCATCTCACGTTTAGAGTCATCTTTTCAGAGTGTTGTCAGCCTCCCTTTCCAGACAAAGAAACAGTGTGGGATGGGGCTGGGAGGGAGGCAGGGGGTTACCGGGTTGGGTTCGGAGGCAAGGAGACCAGTGAGATGAGATGAGCGATGGCAGGGGCCT
Source organism: Tragelaphus eurycerus (assembly GCA_935064755.1). Lineage (NCBI taxonomy): Eukaryota > Metazoa > Chordata > Mammalia > Artiodactyla > Bovidae > Tragelaphus > Tragelaphus eurycerus. Next base: position 73,261,136 of record CAKXYN010000001.1, on the reverse strand, counting down.
GGCCAGCAGTGTGGGGAGTTCCAGGTGCAGAGAGGGGGCCAGCTGCAGAGACACTCGGGAGGCAGAGTGGGCAGCTCCTGGTTTTCGCTGGTTTGAGAGGGAAGATGAGGGAAGCACCAGGATGCTGCTGGGGTCTGGCCTGGGCACTGGACACTAGAACCCTTTGCTGTGATGGGAGCACAGGGTATAAGGCTCAAGGAGTTTAGAGGAGTTTGTGTCTGAGTGTCTGGTGGTGGGGCAGGGTGGGGCCAGTATTCAGGAGATCAGGGAAAACCTTGGAACAAGCAGATTGTAACCTCCCTGGGGTCTGGCTCTGGAAAGCTCCCCCCATGGGCAGGGGAGACGAGGACCTCAGTGAATAACGCTCTTTCCACACGACCTGCCCAGCTCTCCACAAAGGGAATGGACAAGTCCCAGCGCCTCTCTGAGCCTCTGCCATTTGCCCAGGGAGTTCTTGTCCTTGCACTGCAGCGTGGAGGGCTGCAGGGTACGGACACTTGGTGCCAGGGAGCCCAGGGGGGCGGCTGTGGTGGTGACGGCAAGGAAGACAGCGAAGCCTGTGCAGTTATTCCCTCCCGGCAACCCTCGCCGGTGCGGGGGCTGACCTGAGGCCGCCACGTCGGCAATGGACCTCTTGGTGACGTGGGCCATGAAGCCCACGATGGAGAAGATCACGAATCCGGCGAACATGCTGGTGCAGGAGTTGATGCAGCAAACGATGATGGAGTCCCTGCAGAGAGGGTGGGGTGGGGTCAGGAAGGATGGGGCTGGTGGATGGGTGACCCGGGGGCAGTGGTTATGGAGTGACCCGGTGGACGAGCGTAGCTGGGAACAGAGCTACTGGTGTGCCCACCCCCAACCACCAGGGCAGGGGCAGAACTAGGAGGAGTGGCCAGAAGGTGCTGGCTCAGAGATGGGTGGAGGGCCAGGGGAGGGGTGTGGCCATGGAGGGGGTGTGGCTGTGAATGGGGGCGTGGCCTGGGGCAGAGGGTGTGGCTACTGGTGGGCGTGGCGTGGAGGGCGTGGCCATGGGGTTCACCTGTACACGTTGTTGTGGAAAGAGTTGTAGCTCCCGAGAGCGATCAGGGATCCCAGGCCCAGTCCGTAGGAGAAGAAGATCTGGGTGGCCGCATCCAGCCACACCTGCAAGCAGAATGATTTAAAAAATAGTCAAAATTAGAATCATAGCCAGAGCACCCCAAGACCTTTTACATGAATCGCTTCTGCCAGGCAGCACCCGAGTTTACAAAAGACAGTCAGAGACATGTGATGTTGTTGTTCAGTCTCTAAGTCACGTCTGACTCTGCGACCCTGTGGACTACAGCACGCCAGGCTCCTCTGTCCTCTACCATCTCCCAGAGTTAGCTCAAATTCACATCCATTGAATCGGTGATGCTATATAACCATCTCACCCGTTGCCACCCCCTTCCCCCTTCTCCTGTTCCTGTTGCCTTCAGTCTTCCCCGGAATCAGGGTCTTTTCCTGGAGATGTGCGATAACTTGTCCTAAAGCTGATACGGGGATTCGGGACTCAGGTGTGTGCTCGTAACTCAGTGCAGGCCCTCCAGGAAGGCCAGGAGGTGAGGCCAGGAGAATCGCTCACCTCGGAGTCTGACAGCTTGCGGAAGTTGGGCGTGATGTAAAAGAGGATTCCCTCCTTGGCTCCGGGCAGCGTCACTCCACGGAAGAACAGGATGATCAGCATGATGTAGGGATAGGTGGCGGAGAAGTAGACCACCTGGGAGGAAAGGGGATGAAGGGTCTCACCCCTCCAGCACACCCAGACTCTCCCCCTCCCCACTTTACCTACATCCATACCTGCTGTGGCTCTGGGCTTGGTTCCGATATGAATGGCCACTTTTCTGAAGCCCTTCCTTGGTATTCGAATCAAATAGGTCAGCACCCATGTCTTCCCTTCCCCTACTCCTCCAGTTTTTAAATTTTCATTTAAAGTATTCAAGTAATACATATTTGACAAGGAAATTTTAAAATTACACATGAACACACACACACAATTGAAGTTCCTTTAAACAGTCCATGGAATACAAGTTACATGAGGGACAGGGCTTGTGTTCACATCTCTGCTTTCCCAGTGCCTAGAATGTCCATGGTATATAGTAGACACTCAATAAGTGCCCAACAAATACATAAGTGCATCGATGTTAATATTTTAATGCTTCTTTTGAGGCTTCACATATATGATTCCATTTTCCTACAAATGAGGCTCAATTCTATACCTGCCTTTTCAATTAGCATGTTTAAAGTTAAAAAACACACAGTACAAACCACTTTATTTCTTGTGTTGTTTACTGAATGCTGTTCGATTGTCTCCTAACACTGTGATTTCTAATTATACAAAACAGTCCCTCAGGAGGTCCCACCACCCGATGGTCCAGGAGCCACATCTACCCTCTGTTTGGCGATGGCTCTGCGTGGATCAGAATAAACTGTGGAAAATTCTGAAAGAGATGGGAATACCAGACCACCTGATCTACCTCTTGAGAAATTTGTATGCAGGTCAGGAAGCAACAGTTAGAACTGGTCATGGAACAACAGACTGGTTCCAAATAGGAAAAGGACTACGTCAAGGCTGTATATTGTCACCCTGTTTATTTAACTTATATGCAGAGTACATCCTGAGAAATGCTGGACTGGAAGAAACACAAGTTGGAATCAAGATTGCCGGGAGAAATATCAATAACCTCAGATAGGCAGATGACACCACCCTTATGGCAGAAAGTGAAGAGGAACTAAAAAGCCTCTTGATGAAAGTGAAAGTGGAGGGTGAAAAAGTTGGCTTAAAGCTCAACATTCAGAAAACGAAGATCATGGCATCCGGTTCTATCACTTCATGGGAAATAGATGGGGAAACAGTGGAAACAGTGTCAGACTTTATTTTTCTGGGCTCCAAAGTCACTGCAGATGGTGACTGCAGCCATGAAATTAAAAGACGCTTACTCCTTGGAAGGAAAGTTATGACCAACCTAGATCGCATATTCAAAAGCAGAGACATTATTTTGCCAATAAAGGTCTGTCTAGTCAAGGCTATGGTCTTTCCTGTGGTCATGTATGGATGTGAGAGCTGGACTGTGAAGAAGGCTGAGTGCCGAAGAATTGATGCTTTTGAGCTGTGGTGTTGGAGAAGACTCTTGAGAGTCCCTTGGACTGCAAGGAGATCCAGCCAGTCCATTCTGAAGGAGATCAGCCCTGGCATTTCTTTGGAAGGAATGATGCTAAGGCTGAAACTCCAGTACTTTGGCCACCTCATGCGAAGAGTTGACTCATTGGAGAAGACTCTGATGCTGGGAGGGATTGAGGGCAAGAGGAGAAGGGGACAACAGAGGATGAGATGGCTGGATGGCATCACTGACTCGATGGATGTGAGTCTCAGTGACCTCCGGGAGTTGGTGATGGACAGGGAGGCCTGGCGTGCTGCGATTCATGGGGTCGCAAAGAGTCGGACACGACTGAGCGACTGATCTGATCTGATCTGATCTGCCCAGCCCAGGGGAATCTCGAGAGACCCTGGCACTGTGCTAAGAGCATGACACGCACTGTCTCCTTGAATCCTGACAACTTCCCAGAAGGTAGGTAATGTTATTATTCCCATTCTACAGGAGAGGAAACCGAGGTGGCACAGAGCAATGAAGGGACCTGGCTTAACTCAGAGCTGGATGAGGTTCCCTGGAGCTGACCTGTCACCCAGTGCAGAGATCCCCTCTGAAAATCCATTCCCCCGCAGGTCCCCACTGTACAGACCCCTTACCTTTCCAGTCCAGCCAACACCCTTCCAGATACAGAAATACACCAGGATCCAGGCGATGGCCAGGGTGATGGCCAGGGGCCAGCGGATCTGACCTGGCTTATCCAGCCCGTCTGTCATCTGATGCATGTTGCGCCTGGTGGAACACGGGAGGGAAGACAAAGTCACGTGGGGCTGGCGGGAGCTGGAGTGACCTGGGGGTGCCCAGGGCGCGGACACGGGTGATAGCTTTCTCTGTGATGCTGCTGACAACTCTGATCACTGGGCTCCACGAGCTGGGCAGAGACTGCATGCCAGTTAAACTAATAGGCACAAAGTGCTTTGTGCTCAAGGGTCCTGCCAGCACCTTCATTCAGCCACCAGGATGGCTCACCTAGGTGTCTGCAGTGGCCTTCCAGCAGGACCCCATCCCCTCTTTCGCTCTGTCCCCACTCCAGCCCGGGGAGCCTTCTAATGTCTGATCATCACTTTCCTGCTTGCAGCGAATAGCTCACGGTCGTTCTCAGTGTTTTTCTTCCCGAGTAACACCCCCCACCCCCACAACCTTGTGGACAGCCCCGGCACTTACTCCCAGAACTCCACCACGGCACTGGTCATGTTGGTGGTGTTGATGGCACTGTAGTTGGAGAAGCAGCGGTCTGTGTTCCAGGAGTTGCCACACTGTTTCCACGGCAGCGTCTGCAAAGACACAGCCGCACAGACAAGCCCCATGAGCCCCAGGAGCTGACAGCAGCGGCCCCAGGACATCCCGTGCACCACCACGGTCCCCGAGCCTCCTCACGCCAGCATGCCACCTCCCCTTCCCAGGAGCTGCCGGGTGCTGGTCATGCCGTGCACCCCATTTTAGAGATCAGAGAGGGGCAGCAACCTGCTCAAGATCACACAGCTCCTAAGCGTCAGAGCTTTACACTCTTGAAAACCAGCTCTCCAAGCCACCCCATAAGGTCTTCCATGTCCATCCAGCCACGTGGGCTACCTCCCAGCCACGTGACCCTGGGTAAGTGACCTCGCCCATCTGAGCCCTGCACATCAAAGTTAACAGCAAACACTTACCGTGCTTCTTTGCTGGGTACAGTTCTAAACACTTTACACGTGTGTGTTCCTTAAGCCTTGTAAAACCACATGAGGTAGGTTTTACTATAAGCTCCATTTTCTAAACAAGGGCACTGTGGCTCAGAGAGGTTCAGTCTCTTTGCTGAAGCTGCACAGCTGGTATACACTAGGGGTCAGGATTTGAACCCAGGCTGTCCGGGCCCCTGTAAGATGGGCTAATGATGCTATGACTTTTGGAGAGACAAGGGCAGCTGAAGACAAACCATGCCCCCCACCCAGAGGAATGGCCCTGTTGGCAGAATGGTGGTAAGTGGATGGGGGGGCTGGTCTGGGTCTGGTTTCTTCAGGGTGGGGGGCAGGCCAGGGGGCCACTGACCGTGGTGAAGGAGTTGTACAGGTAGTAGATGGCCCAGGAGATGATGACGATGTAGTAGATGTTCAGCCAGAAGGACAGCACCGCAGCCGCAAGGCCCACACCTGGGAGCAGACGCGCCAGCGCGACCCCCATTTAGCGAAGGGCTAACAGGAACCATCCCAGCTCCTGCCACTGCTGCCGCTTTCCTTGACATCTCCAATCTCGCTAGACCCCAGAGCGAGGCAGGGACTCAGCTGAGGTCACACCCACGTGGCGGGCGGGGAAGCCAGGACTTGCCGCTGGGGCCCAGCCCAGGCTGGAGGCAGGTGAAGGGGGAGGGGCTGAGGTCAGCCAGGCAAGCACGACCCTCCACGCGTCCACCCGAGTGTCCGTCAGGCAGCAAGCGAGGAAGCGAACGAAGTCGTACCCAGCCCCTGCTGGGGCAACGAGCTCGTAGGACAGGGTGGGCGGACGTGGGCTGGGGCCGTTGGCTTGGGGCTTCTCCGGACCATCATCGCCGGCAGTCACCTGCCTCCAGCAAAGGCTCCTCTCTGTCCAGACGTGACCCTACAGCTCCCTCCGTCTGGGGCCCAGATGTGAGGAACAGGAGCACGATCACACCCCGCAGCCCCACTCTGCACACTTACCCTTGAACATGGGGGCCAGCTTCCACACCCCCAGGCCCCCAATGGACGTGTACTGGCCCAGGGAGCACTCCAACAGGAAGAGGGGGACCCCGGCGAAGATGAGCGTCAGGAAGTAGGGGATCAGAAAGGCCCCTGCGGAGTCGAGAAGAGACGTGCTGATGGCCTCAGAGCCTCAAGAAACCCGGTCGGTCAGAGGGAGCATCATGGAGTTGGGGGTGGTGGTGTCCTGGGGTTCCTGCCATGATTGCCTTATATTCTGCCACCACAGCGGCTCCCAAAGCCAGAGTAAGGCCTGAGCACGTCCTGTGCTCAAAACGCAGGCCCTGCACTTTGCAAAATGTAGAGGTGAACTCTTTGGTATCACCGACAAGAGGACTACCGCCCTTTATAATTCTTAGGAAAGGATAAGAAACAGGAAGTGGGGCCTGGCACTTCCTATGGAGTCTTGGTTGTCATTTAGTCGCTCAGTGTCCCACTCTTTGTGACCCCTTGGACTGTAGCCCCCCCCCCAGGCTCCTCTGTCCATGGGGATTCTCCAGGCAAGAATACTGGAGTGGCTTGCCATTTCCTCCTCCAGGGGATCTTCCCGACCCAGGGATCGAATCTATGTCTTCTGCATTGGCAGCTGGATTCTTTACCACTAGCGCCATCTGGGAAGCCCTCAGAGTCTTTAGGGGACCCATTTCGCCCAGGTCACCCCATAAAACGCCTCCACGGGGTTTGCCCCCACCAGGAGGTTGCCAGGCCAGCACCTACCACCGCCGTTTTTCCCGCAGAGATACGGGAACCTCCAGACGTTGCCCAGGCCGATGGCGTAGCCCACGCAGGACATGAGGAAGTCGAAGCGGCCCTTCCACGTGTCCCGGTCCGGAAGGTCTGCCACCTTTTTCTGCACCTTGACCACCAGGGTTTTGGGCTTGTCATTGGCCACGGGGACCTCGCTGACCTCCGTGGAGATCTGCCCGTCGGCCACCTTGCTGCCATTGGTCGCCATGTCTCGGAGTTTGGACACAGGGGTCCTGGCAGACGGACGTGCAGTGTCAGCCCCAGTCCACGTGGACAGCAGTTTTGCAGCTCAAGGTCACCCTAGGAGAGCAGAGAGTTGGGGCAATAGGCACTGATGGTATCAAGATCCTAGCATGTCCCCAGTATAACAGAAGGAAATAACCCACAAGCCCAGGGCTGTAGAGGGCTCTCCCCTCTTCCTTCCACCAGCTCCTGCTCCAGGAGGAGGCTGCCTTTTGTCTCCAAGGTCAGCAAGTGAGGGTATGGCCTGGCATCTCCTGGGCCCGCAGCAACGCTGGCCATCTGTGACACATGCCCTCTGCCATGCATGTGTTCTGCTCAGAGAATACTGTCCACGATAAGTTGCTTCAGTTGTGTCCCACTCTCTGTGACCCCCATGGACTGTAGCCCACCAGGCTCCTCTGTCCATGGGGATTCTCCAGGCAAGAATACTAGAGTGGCTTGCCATTTGCTTCTCCAGGGGATCTTCCCAACCCAGGGATCGAACCTGCAACTCTTACGTCTCCTACATCAGCAGGTGCGTTCTTTACCACTAGCACCACCTGTGAAGCCAGCTTGGAGAGTAGCCCAATGCAACCAAAATTCCAAACTACTCTTGACTGCTCTGGCCTCAGTTTCTCCACCTATAAAATGGGGAGGGGCCGTTAATCTTCTCTGGCTTATAGAATTATATCTAAAAGGAACTTTTAATGGCTATGAAGGTGCTTTTCACCCAAATGGTTCAGAAAGGAACTCCACTGATGATTGTTTGGACTCTGGTTGTTGACGTTACCTGATGGTTTTCTGTGCTGGGTCAGCTCCACAGCGGTTCCCTCTGCAATCGCAGGGGTGGGAGCCTGCAAAAGGGATAGACAGGGTGGTGAGCCGGCAGACAGGCTGCGGGCATCCCTGGGTGCAGGCAGCGGGGGTGCAGGCAGCCTGCCAGCATCTGAGCTGTGGATGGGCACCAGGGAGCCACCCAGCTGGGTGACCGCGGCGGGTACATGCGACCAGGTGCTGGCCCCCTGGGTGCTGGAAACATGCAGGAGCGGGCTTGCTGCCCCTGGGACCATGGTGGGGGCTGGGCACAAAGGCGAGGCGAGGAAGACGTTCCGTAATTTTATCAGAAGGAAAAGAGAAACCCACAGAGGGGCCCCAGTTCCTCCAGGTCCCTCAGGGAACCAAACAAAGTGGCTATTTTTCCGTGTCCTCTGTCCACATGTGTAGAGATGTCATCACAGGTCACATTAAGAACATGGCAGAGCGAGGAAAGGTTTCCAGACTGTTCATTTAGTGTGACCCTATGTTTGCCACGCCCCCCACAAACTGTTCATTAAAGAAAAAAAAAAACAAAAACTAAAATACCAGAAGGATATACCCTAAGATATTCACTGTGTAGTTTCTGAGCTCTGGTTTCTTCATGCCTTCCTGGGTTTCTATAATGTTCCACGTTAGAAAAAATAAAACACCAGAATAAACTTATGGAACCCTCAGAGCAGAAGGAGCACACGGGCGCTGGTCAGTGGGCTCCTGGGTGCAGGAGCGGGGCCAAAGCAACGTGCAGTGTGGGCCTGGCCCTATCCCAGCGGCCCCTCCCCTCAGCTCGCCCCCCGCCTATGGGGGCCCCCTCCCCACCCTCACATGCGGTCCCCGGTTACCAAACACCAGTGTCTGTCCCCAGAGTTCACAGAGTGCCAGACCACCTTCCGGTAAGCCACACTTGACCGCCAGCCCTGCTTCTCGTTCTCAAGGCTAGTTTCCAGTGCCTAAGAGCCTGGCCTGAGCAGAGCAATGTTGCAGGGAGCTTTAGACTCAGGCTGGGGTGATTGCCCCCTAAACATCAGGACTGGCTGGAGGCAGCTGATTCTGGGGTCTGCCAGCAAGTCCAGGGGACAGAGAAGCCTCAGGCAAGTGGGGAAAGGCTGAAGCCGACCCTCTTTGGGGGAGGAAGCATCAACCATTAACTGTTAAAGACAACAATACCCTTAACTGTCTCCACAATTTGACCTTGTGGGTACCAGTCTCCATATTTGTTCAAAAACGATCCAACCACTTTGCACCAGGGCTAGTCACCTGATCCTACCAATCAATCAAGGCTCCCTTCCTGGCAACTGGAGGAAGAAGGCAGTCTCCCCCTCCGCTTGGGAACTCTGAGGCAGACATCTTTGCCCACCTTGTCCTCAGAGCAGCAGAGAGAGATGGTTTGCTGAGCCGAGAGGAAATCAGAGATCAAAAGACAAATGGAGTCTTCAAGGCATTCTATTCTGCAGTTTTAGGCGTCCTTAAGATGGGTTACATTCCTGCTCTTAAGAGTTTATAAAGCATCCCCACGGTTGTAATGGGGCTTCCCTGGTGGCTCAGATGGTAAAGAATCTGCCTGCAATACAGGAGACCTGGGTTCAATCCCTGGGTCGAGAAGATCTCCTGGAGAAGGGAATGGCAACCCACTGCAGTATTCTTGCCCAGAGAATCCCATGGACGGAAGTCTGGCAGGCTGTAGTCCATGGGGGTGGCAGAGAGTCAGACAGGAGGCTGAGCAACTAATACTCTCACAGTTGTAAAATAAATCCCTTGCTTCTGCTTACCTTGGCTCCTGGGTTCCTGTTCTAATCCTGAAATTTCTGCACACACCCTCTGTGTCCCATGGGAACACCAGCTTCAGGCCTCCACTCTGGGCTTACTTGTTGGTTATCAAAGACTCAACTCCAACCAAACTCCAAAATCTACCGGGCTTTGGGAAGTGATGCGTGCACTGGACCACAGGATCGTCTGACTCCATCTGGGGAGACAGACGGAAAGACGGCAGGACGTGATGAACAGAGTGGGTGGGTGTGTACATCCTCCGAGAGAACCACTCAGGGCTGGGCGAGGCACGCTCTGGTTCTCCAGGTTTAGTCCGTCGTCTCCTCCACGAGTATACGGAAGACCTTCTCATGCCAAGCCTGGGAGGATCGAAGATAGCAGCTGCTCCAAAGACCTCTTCATGAGGAAGACGTCCATGCAACTTCCAGAACTGGGGAGAGTACTGAGATTCAGCCCAATGTCTGTAACCTCCCTGTGAGAAGCCACATCACCAAATGTGGAGTCTTCCAGGATCAAGCACGTAATAAAGCAGGAATTAATACAACTGATGCTTTTTTTTTTTTTTTTTGCAGAGTCACACTGAGAAGGCCCTCCTTGCAAGGACCAGCCTGGGGCTAACTCAGACAGACCAGTAGGGATCCCTGCAACACTTACCTTGGGCAAACTATGTCACCCCTTTGGTACAACGAGGGGAAAATACTTCTCTCCCAGGGCTGTGGGGAAGATGAAATGAGACATGCCTGCAAAGCATGGGAAAGTGCGCCCGGCTCACAGTGAGGGTAAAGGGAATCTCAGCCATTAGCATTGTGATTGCTCCCATCCGTGTACAGATCGTGGCTCTTAATCTCGTGTTCTCTGCTTCCCAGAAGGCCACAAAAATGATGATCATGATATAATAATAGCAGTAATAAGAATAGCAGCTAACATTTATTGAGAGCTTATTATTCAGGCCCTGGAGCGACTTGAAGCATTTTCAGAAGCTGGATAGAAATCAACTTTTAGTTGCCGTGGGGGAATACTAGTTAATAAAAATGTCAAGCCCTTTGCTTTGGGCTGTTTTTATACCAGCTCAGAGTGGTCTAGCTGATCACCTTGGGCCAATCAGAAGCCAGCAATGGTAGCTTTGATTGTTTGGGTAATAAAGAAAAAAATCTTATTCTGTAGTAAATAAAATCTGGTAAGAAAAAAAAGAATCCAGAATATGTTACAGATGGGAGGAAAACAATAAAAGGTCCCCATTGGTGAAAAAAGGACTCCCAGGTGGCCCAGTGGTAAAGGATCAGCCTGCAATGCAGGAGACGTGGGTTCAATCCCTGGGTTGGGAAGATCCCCTGGAGAAGGGAGTGGCAACTCACTCCAGTATTCTTACCTTCGGAAATCCCATGGACAGAGGAGCCCAGTGGGCTACAGTCCATGGGGTCGCCAAGAAAACTGAGCACACACACGTTCATGAGAAAGCCGGGGACCCTGTGCTTATACCCCAGAGCTGTTCCAGGAAACCCCCTCAGTATTCATGCCCTGCTGCTCGGAGAACTTTAATTCCTGACCCAGCTGGTTCACCTGTCACCTCCCCATTGCAAAGAACAGCACGCAGAACGCATGGGCACGTGCCCGTTTCCTGCAAGGGAATCCGTGTTTCGACACGATGAACGCTCTCTGAAGCAGAAGCAACCTTTCCACCGCTGTCACCTCATCTTTCCTGAAAGAAGCGCCCATGCTCTGCAGCTCCAGGGTTTCTGGGGGATGGCTCTGCAGGTGTCTTCCCGCCTTCTCTTTTATCTGCTGGTGGAGCCGGTGGAAGGACAGGCCTCACCGTCCTGTCCATGAGGCATGTTGCCAAGACATGTGTCTCCCAGTTCTTCCTCAGCAGGTGGCAATGTTCTACAGGCCAAGAATCCAGCTACGTATTCCTCCAGCTCCGTCATTAACTGGACTCCAGCAAGGCAGCATTCAAAAGGGTACAGTTAATGTGAGACCACAAGCAATGAGTCCTCTGTATTCATCACCTACTCCTGCACGCCTTCGTCCATTCATTCAAGCATTTACTGAGCACGTGCCAAGAACTGACAGTTGTTCCAAGCGTTTTGCATTCTGAGCTACACATGGCCACCGGAGTTTGAATCAGTGAACTGACAGGTACGAGCAGATAGAGTCTCTTGTGTAAGTATTTACTGAGGGCCTAACATGTGCATGGAGCTGGGCTGGACACTTGGATGGCAAGGATTAATAAGACAAGGTCCGTGACCTTCACAAGGTCACGGTGTCGAAAGAGAAACAGCTCTGCTACAGCTATTCCTAATACTCTGTGTCCATGCAGCAAGAGTATTTGAAGCAGACAGGCCTAAAAGGAATGACTTAATTCAGCCAGCGAAGGTGTCCAGGTGAAGGGACATTTGAACTGGGCTTTGAAGGCTGTGTATGTGGTTGTTAGGCTCAAAAAGAGGGAAATGGTATCCGCAGTAGAGGGAAACCCATAAACACAGGTTGGGAGGTTTGAAGCTAGGAAGGTCAGCTTGTGAAGGGCCTCAAAACTCAGGCTAGGGAACTTAGGGGGACCGACTGCAGGGGTGGGACGCGGTGACAGTGGGATCCAGGTCATATTACAAAAGAAGACTCCCTCCGGGAGGCTCTGTGAAGGATGGAATTAGAGAAAGAGATTCGAGACAGAAAGATGCTCAAGATGTGCCCATGATGTTCCATGCTTCCTTGACGTGCTCTATGACCAGGTCTTAAAGCCATCGATAAAAATGAGGCCAAACCAAGCAGGAAGCATGCTTTGTAAGGAAAAGAAAACATGTTGCATTTGGAAGCTCTAGATCAGGCAAACTGGGTCAAAACTGGCCCTGAGGCTTGTTTTATTATTTAGCCTGAACAAAAAATTTTTTTTTCCAGTTTGAATCAGGAGCCGGAGATGTGATTGTCTTGGATCCAGCATTTCAAGCAGAGGAAAGAGTAAGTGCAAAGGCCCCGAGGCAGGCATACATTTGGCATGATTGAGAGGCAGCATGGAGGCCAGGAGGGCAGGAGTCCAGGGCAGGAGGGGACAGTTCTAGTTAGAGGCAGGCAGGGGCAAGATCATGCAAGGTCGCAGCAACCACAGTGAGAAGCTCAGATTTCATCGTACAGGGGAAGGGACAAAGTGGAGGACATAGCAGCAGGGCTGGCCTGACTTACATTTAGGAGTCCCCTCTGGCTGCCCAGGAGAGGCTGTGGAGCAGCAAGGGTGGATGTGGGGAGGATCCTTAAGAGCTGAGAGTCCAGGCAAGGGATGATGGTGACTTGAACCCTGGCTGCAAGGCGAGGCCAGAGCTGGTGAGGAGTGGTGGGGTATCTACTTTGGAGGCGCGGCCCCCGGGCCTTGCTGGAGGCTTGGCAGTAAGCAATCCAATACCAGGGCCAGATGGCAGGCTGGGGGGAGGGGAGCGCATGGCAGCTGCCTGGGACAATCCCCCTCTGTCCCACTGCTGCATCAGAGGGACGGGCAGGGTGGCTGCGTGGGGTGGAGACCTAGGCAGAGGCAGAAAGGCCAAGACGGAGTGTCAGGCTGCCATTGTCTAGGGCCGGGGCTGGGCCCAGAATCCACTGGGAGCCGGAGGGGGTGCACTCTGCAGGGGCGAGGAGGGGGAGCAATGGGCCGGGGGGGGGGGCACTTCCCCCATGATGCTGCGAGCGCTTGCACCTCTGCTTTGTTCTGCTTCCCATTCTGTAATTACAGAAATTCCAGAGGCTTGCTCCAGACCACATTCGCTGCTCTACTTGATTTTCTTCCTTTCTGAAACTCTGCAGTTCAAGAAAAAAATTAATATTGGGTTTGGCCACATGCCAACGGGAAACATAATGGTTTATTCTCTGCTTTTTAGGAAGAGACGCTAGGCTCGGTCCATTGCACAAGGTTTTATTAGGCATCTGTTGTGCACCCAGACCCATAACAATTCCAATGAAGGGAGAAGAGCTGGCATCTACTGAACACCTCTTTCATGCCAGGCACTTATCTCACAGGCCTTAGGTCTGCCAGTCGTCACCTCACCTCAAGAAGTCGAGGCCTATGTCACCCATTTGACAGATGAGTAAACTGAGGCTTGCCACCCTGGGGCAGTTACTGTAAAGGAATCTCAACTCAAATGGCTCAGCTACTGAGAGACTTGCTACTCAAAGTGTGCTTCTCCGAGGGCAGACTGGCAGCCTGTTAGAAATGCAGAGTCCTGGACTCTGCTCCAGACCCATGGAATCAGAAGCTGCATTAAAGAAAAAAAAATTGTTTATTTATTTCTGGCTGTGCTGACTTGATGGACGTGAGTTTGAGCAAGCTCCAGGAGTTGGTGATTGACAGGTAAGCCTGGCATGTGGCAATCCACGGGGTCGCAAAGAGTCAGACAGGACTGAGCGACTGAACTGAACTGAACTATGCTGCACTTGGGCTTTCTCTTTCAAGTTGCAGTGAACAGGCTTAGTTGCTCCGAGACACGTGGGATCCTCCCAGACCAGGGACTGAACTCATGTCCCTTGCATTCCAAGGTGAATTCTTAACCACTGGACCACCAGGGAATCCCAGAAGCTGCATTTTAACAAGTGTCCCCGGGATTCAGGTGCCCGCGGCAGCTTCCAAGGGTGTAGGTTATGGGTGACCCTGATTATCTCACAGAGTTTGATTCAAGTCCCTGGGTGACCAGGAGCTAGATGTTTACCTTGCTTGAGGCTCAGTTTCCTTATTGCAAACCTGGAGCCCTGTATTTCACAGGATCATTGTGTCGACTCTGAAGTGAGATGATGAGTCTAAGGGAAGCAGAGGGCCTGGTGCACAGGAAGTACTCGATACAGAGCAGCTTAGATTGCCATTCAGAGTGATGAATAGCCACGGAAGTGCCTGCTTTGTAATCGAAAACCATCATATAAAAGTGGCCCAATTAATAGCTGATGCTCAGTGCAGAAGGGGTAGAGGGAGGCTGGACTGTGCAGTGAAAGGTGGGTGCTGTGGGAAGCCCTTGCTATGAATCACCCTGCAAATCAGGGAAGGCTCCCTGGAGAAGCTTCTGTGATGGAAAAGCTGGAGAGGGTCTCCCAAGCCTCAGGACTTTGGCCCCAGAGAACAGAGCCCAGTCTGGGGGTGAGAAGTCAATCTTTTGCCTGGCAAAACGGATGCCTGTGAGTCCAGATATTAGGCCCTCATCCTTGGACTCAGTCCAAGCGGAGCTTGGGACTGGGACCAAGGCAGCCAGCCTCCTTCCTGATCCAGACTTGGTCTACAGCAGCAGTCTACAGATGACGACAAAGGCCCAGAGAGGGCTGGGAGCTGGTCCGAGGTCACACAGCACAGGAGTCATATGGCCCTTACAGACCCCCGCGGCCCCAAGATCTCAGCCCCCTGCACACTCTCACTTCAGAGATGAAGGAAGGAAGGGCCGCATCTTGGTGCAAATCCCTCAGCTGCCTCGACAACCTTGAGAGGCCATCTGCTGTTCCAGGCGCGGTTCTCAACAGTATTGAACACCGCTCCTCTGCATCATCCAGGAGTGACTTTCAAGTAAACCATGTAATTTCTCAAACTGTCTGTTTCTTCATCAGGAAATGGAGCCAATGGTAATTACTTTATACATGATGACCACTGGCTTGAGATTTTCCAGTCCTGGGCCCGGCCCAGCAAACCGTAATACAGTGACACTAAAATGATTATTAGTTCCATTTTGCAGATGATGGTTCTGAGGCTCAGAGAGGTCAAATAACCTGCCCAAGGTCACAGAGGGCTTAACCTAGGCCCTCTGCTCACTTAGCAGGTGCCTCCTGGACACTGGTCTGTGTGAAATGCTCTGAAGCGTGTGGACGTGGCCCCTGACCTTTCGAGCCTGTCTGTGGGCTCTGGGGAGAAAGAGAGGTATCGGTGTGGTGTCTGCCTGGCCCTGCAGTATGGTACAGGGAAGGAAATTGAGGTGCAAGCCCTCCTGCCTGCAGCCTCAGAGAGCCTGGAAGTCTGGTTTTCTAGGGTGCCTCTCAAATCAGAAATTACGAGGTTAGAGGACATCCCACCCCAGCAACCAGAGTGAGAAAAAGACAAGCTTTCACTGCTGCAGGCTTCTTAAATCCATCAGTTAGTTCAGATGCTCAGTCATGTCTGACTCCTTGTGACCCCATGGACTGCAGCATGCCCGGCTTCCCTGTCCATCACCAACTCCTGGAGCTTGCTCAAACACATGCTCACTGAGTCGGTGATGCCGTCCACACAAAGGTGAAATAAGTCATGCAGCTCTTCTGTCTGTGACTACACACAGGAAACAGTCCCCACCTTTTTGTTAACAAAGAAGGAAGGAGAAAGAAGAGCTTGAAGTACGAGAAGAAAGTGAGCTGGGGACTTAACACATCAGGGTGTGCTCTAAACGCTTTATGGAGAGCGCTGGGTTGCTTAGAAAGTTTGTTCAAGTTTTCCCATAAGATGCTAGCCAGCTCAATAACTTGCCACTCTCACCCCTCCCCCACATTTTACTGATGGGTAAACCAAGGCAGGGAGAAGGCAATGGCACCCCACTCCAGCACTCTTGCCTGGAAAATCCCATGGACGGAGGAGCCTGGTAGGCTGCAGTCCATGGGGTCGCTGAGGGTTGGGCACAACTGAGCGACTTCACTTTTAATTTTTACTTTCCTGAATTGGAGAAGGAAATGGCAACCCACTCCAGTGTTCTTGCCTGGAGAATCCCAGGGACGGGAGAGCCTGGTGGGCTGCCGTCTATGGGGTCACACAGAGTCGGACACGACTGAAGTGACTTAGCAGCAGCAGTAGCAAACCAAGGCAGAGAGAGAAAGGGACTTGCTGAAGGTCTCCCAGCTAGGAACTAGGGGGGCTAGGGCTGGAATTCAGGCAGCTGGTCTCCTGTGTCCATATCCTACACCAGCCCACTCCACTACCTCTAGTTGGATGCCTGCAGAACTCTCCCCCAAGGCCCACCTTTAGGATGGGAAAGAATGTAATTCCCTCCAGAGCAAACCCCCAAGGACAAGGAGCCCAGAGTGGCTGCGGCCTCTACCTCCCCAAGGTCTGGCTCCGTGAAGGCTAACTGGTCCCCATGGTCAGATCGGGCAAACCCTGCAGGTGTCCTGGGAGCCAACAAGGGGTCACGTGGGATCCCAGCTGAACAGCTGTCAGCAGGCCCCCAGAGCTGGGCTCTAAAGAGAGCCCCCTGGGAGGCAGCTGGCCCAGGGGTGGCAATCCCCATAGGAGTCCCCAGCTCTCCTTTGCCTGCAGACACAGCCCGTGCTCGCAGAAAAGCAGGCCTTTCTAGGGGCTGGGAGAGGAGGACATGCAGTCAGCTTGAGGCTATGGAGTCTGCAGACCGGGTCTGAATCCTCACTCTGCATGCTATGGGCTATGTGGTATCGAGCCAGGCCCTTTACCTCTCTGTGCTTTGGGCTCCTTCCGTGCACAAGGAGAGGACTCAGGCTCTGGCCCGGAGCATACTTCTGACTTCATCCTGCTTCTCATCTCAGCCCGCCTGCCTCACTCACATGGTCCACAGTCTGCTAACATCTGTTCGAGCCCCTAATTGTCTGCAATGCCTGACTGTGCACCTCCCTTTGTGAAGGCAATTTTCAATCCAATCCAACCTGGATTGACCGTGCACCTCCAGGGAGCCGGGTCCCACGCTGGGTGCAGAGCGATCCAGACGCCAGCTGGAGTCTGGGTCCTGCCACCACGGAGCGCTGGCGACAGCTGGGCGTGCGGATAAGCGACATCCACTCGGGGAAGTTCTCCCACAGCCCAAAGAAGGGGGGATGGCGCCCGGCTGCGGCTGGGGGCTGGATTCAGGCAAGAAACCAGGAGATGATGGCATTAGGGCTGGTGTCAAGGGGACACAAGTGGGACATTCTTTCTATAATCACAGCGAGAGAAGCAGGACTGGAACCTTTGCTCCTCTCCCCAAGCCTAACACTTCTAGTCCACCCCAGGCGGAGTGGATGGGGACAAGGCATAATGTGCTTACAGACAATGAGGAGGGACCTGGTCTGGCTGGTGAGAATCTGGGGTCCCTTAGGGAGCCTGGCTGGGGAGGTGGCAGCTACAGTCAAGGGCTCTGAAGCAGGAGAAGGGGGTGTGCCGTGTCTTGGAGCAAGAACAGCGATCATGACGAAGGTTTATCCGGTGGTTTAGTTCAGTGGGCTTCCCTGAGACCTCAGGTGGTAAAGGATCTGCCTGCAATGCAGAAGACCCCAGTTCAATTCCTGGGTCAGGAAGATCCACTAGAGACGTCATAAGCTACCCACTCCAGTGTTCTTGGGCTTCCCTTGTGGCTCAGCTGGTAAAGAATCTGCCTGCAATGTGGGAGACGTGGGTTCGATCCCCAGGTTGGGAAGTTGCCTGGAGAAGGGAAAGGCTACCCACTCCAGTATTCTGGCCTGGAGAATTCCATGGACTGTATAGTCCATGGGGTCACAAAGAGGCGGACACGACTGAGCGAGCTTCATGCTTCTCATGGATGCTTGTCTTCAATTCTCACAGACACAGACACTGATGGTGATAGGACTTGCCCAAGTCTGTGGCCTGGAGCCATCTGCTCAATTCCTATGCTTTTAACCTCTCCCCCAACCCCCTCGCCCCACAGTAAGGAGGCAAGGATGAGATAGCTGGATTGCATCACCAACTCAATGCACATGAGTTTGAGCAAACTCCAGGAGAGAGTGAAGGACAGGGAAGCCCGCAGCCCACGGGGTGGCAGAGTCGGACACGACTGAGCGACTGAACAGCAATCCCACAGCAAGCTCTGAGCGGGGGCGACTTGGGGACCTTTGAAAGAAGGGAGATCTGATCTGATGGTGACATGGCAAGAACCCGTCTGCTGAGTATGTGGTGGGGTGGAGGGACAGTGCCTGAGCTGGGCCTGGGGGTGGGGGCGATGGGGAAGGCCCAGTCCCTCGACACAACCTGCCTTCTGTCCTGACAAGTTAACTGATCCTTCTACCCTGTCTCTCCAGCTCCACCGGTCCTCTCTGCACCAACGGGACCTGGGTCTTCACGTTGCTCTGCTCCCTGCCACGGCAACTCATGAAGTGCCCGACGCGCGCGCGCGCGCCACACACACACACACACTCTCCTGAGTCCCACCATGCAGACACTGCTATCACAAGTCCTCGAGAAACGTCGGCTGCGGAGAAGGTGGCGCCTCTCCCATTGCCAAAGCACGGGTGTGCTGGTGAGCTTGAACAACGGGCTCTCCAGAAAGCAAGGGACTGGCCCATCTGGAAGTTTCTGCTGATTTCTGCAGGGTCTGTGTTCCCGCCCCGGCAGGGTCAGGGTCCACCATGAGGTCACAGGATCAGAAGAGATGTGCTCACTCAGTGAGCCTTGCAGGTTCTTGATTGCTTCCTGTAAGGAAAGCCTCAGACACCAAAGATGAGGTTTAGAAGGAGAGAGAGAGACTGGAGAAGAGCAGCAGAAGGACAGGGAGAAGGCGCCAGAAGGAGGAGAAGGGAGGAGAGGGAAGGAAGAGGAAGGAAGGGAGCGGGGAGACCCAGGGACGCTGCTGGTTTCCTCTTTGCCTTGCTCTGATGACCTCCCGGGACCTGCCCAAGACCCCAGGGAGGGAGGGGGCCTCTGTGTGCATGCCCAGTCGCTCACTTGTGTCCGACCCGTCACTCACTCCGCAGGCCCTACGGAGTACAGCGCACCAGGCTCCTCTGTCTATGGAATTCTCCAGGCAAGAATACTGGAGTGGGTTGCCATTTCCTTCTCCAGGGGATCTTCCTGACCCAGGGACTGAAACCACTGTCTCTTCCATCTCCTCTCATCATCAGGCGGGCAGGTGGATTCTTTACCACTAGCGCCACCCGCGAAGCCCAAGACCCTGAAGAGGGAGAGAGGGGAGGAAGCCAAAGTTTCAGAGACCTGGGCAGAATCTAAGGAGGCAAGTGGCTTCCCTCCCCGCAGCTTTCTCCAGCTGTCCTAACTGGCTGAGCCAGGGCGGGCTCCAGGCACCCCTGAGAACCACCGGGTCTCTCATCGCCAACCCCCCACCCCACGCCCCACGCCCCGCTTCCTCCACCCGGTGTGGGGAATGCTGGAGGCTCTGCTCCAGGGTACACCTCTGAAAAGCACCCCCTGCTCCCCTGGCCAGAAAGGATGAATTCGGATCAGGAAATAGAGAGTGACAAGACACCCACCCGGCATTCTTTCCACACTGCTCTTTGCCTTGGAAGGCACGCTTGTGAGAAAACCAAGGGTTAAAGGACCCTTCCCTCCTGTTCAAGATGTGCTTGAAGGACTCTGAAGGGCATAAGGATGAAGGCCCTTTAAGAACTCAGATTCGAGAAGAAGCAAAACACAATAACGCGGGGATTGGTGGAACTAAACGGTTTCAGTCCCCCGCAGACGCACAGCTGACGTGGAGAGCTGACCCTATGTCACAGGATGGGACTTTGGTGACAGTGGGCAGCTCCGTGGTTCCCTTACCAAGTGTCCACAACCTGCGACCCTGCTCCCTCCTCTGGACACCTCTGCAGGCTTTCTCAGCCCCGCTCTAGAGATGCACGCGCCGAGTCCCGAAGACAAACTAGATTGCTGCTGCTGCTGTTACATCGCTTCAGTTGTGTCGGACTCTGTGCGACCCCATAGACGGCAGCCCACCAGGCTCCCCCGTCCCTGGGATTCTCCAGGCAAGAACACTGGAGTGGGTTGGACAAACTAGATTAAGATCACACAAAATCATCGTAAGAACCACCAGGGATCTCAGATCACCTGCCTGTGGGCCACAACGGGCCCACACGTGTGTCTGGTTGAGCACTTCGGGGACGGGGAGGTGTGTATGTACCAGTTTATTACAAAGGCCCCCCACAACTGCCACCCTGCTCCTGACCTCTTAACTCAGTTCTTTGACCCACCCAGCCCTCCATGGCCTTCGAGTTTGCAATTCTAATATATAGGGCACAGTCTAGTCATGCCAGACAGCTCCTTCTCAAAGTGGTTGGAGGGGGAGTCACTGTTGCCCCTTCCTAAGAAATATACAAAATTTGGGGGAGGGTGGTTAAAGAAGTGAGGTCAGCATTACGAGTTTATATTTGGGAAACAACAAATCCTATTGTTCTTTTAATACAGCCCAGATGGATTTTAAAAAATCTGGAGAGACATTGCTTTAGGATATTTTTCAAGAATGAGGAGGGTGTGTATTTTCAGTCGATTAAGGGTCAGATTCCTGGGTCTCAAGTATTTCCTACAAGAGAAAGCCAATTTTGTTTTTGAAAGACTCCCAACGAGTGCTCACTTTAGCCAACGCATCTATTCTTGATTCATTATCAAGCTTTCTAAAGAAATCTTTATCGTATGAATACCCAGCCCCCATTTCTGTCAGGAAAAAAAAATCCCATGTAGGGAGAAGAAACCACCCATTTGGGGAAATGAGATTTTTATTGAGAAAATGGTCTTAAGTCCCAGGAACAATGAAGAAATTCATGAGTAACTTCCGCTCAGGAGGTCAAGGGTATTCAGAAGTTTATTTGTCAAGAGCCAGGATGGAATAGGGCAGTGTTTAAGGGCACTGGCCCTGAGAGTGAGAAAACCTGGTTTTCAGCCTCAGTTCAGAAGCTGCATGAATGCGAAACCTCTCAAACACGGAGGTGACAATGTCTACTTTTACGGCCACTGTGAGGATTACCTGGGGAGACTACGAAAAGTGGTTCACACAGAGTCTGGTACGTACTAAATACTTGTTACCTGGCAGAAATTATAATAAATCAACTGATTAGGGCTACTTTTTTTTTTTTTCAAGATATGGGAAAAAAGTCCCAGGCAGGATCCACAGTTATCTTAACCCACAGGCAGTTGATAAAAGGGAATGGTGAAGCCACTGTCAATGCCGATCACATCAAATTCTCAGAGATAACTGCTCACTAAACACGGTCTCCAAGTGGACATGGGCACCTATCCCTGCAATTAGCACATCTGCTCAAACCTCCTTAAATGTCAACTGTCTTCATCCATCCATGGAATGGATCTCCCAACCCTCTCCCGCCTGCCGAGGGATGGAACAGTCAGAGTCTGGGGGTGGGGGGGGTGGGGGGCTTGGGCTCACTGCTTCGCACACACCCCACCATCCAGCCTCAGGAGCAGCAGCGAGCAGACGACCCACCCTCTCCGGGGAATCCAGGACCAGGTTCCTTCTCCGGGGGTGGACGTGCTCAGACAGGTTAGCTGGAACAAGTAAAATGGTCGCTTGCCTCTAAGTCATTAGGATCCTAGCTCTCCGCCGTGCTTTTGAAACAGCCAAACCCTGAGGCCAGCACCCTCTTTCTGCTTCCTAAATGGAGTGGGGCTGTCTGCCAGCTCGCCTCCCCTCTTTGCCAGCATGCAAATGATGTACTTTGGGGTTCCTCGGGGTGTTAACCCCATGCTCCCCGACCCCCAAGTAGGGAAGGGAGTATACTGCCCCAGCTGTTTGGGATGGAGAGATGAAGAGCGTGGATGAGAGTGTTTATTTTCCATGGGCTCACCTGGAGAGCGGCACACAACAGACACGACTCCCCTAGCCTGGTGTGCGCCCAGTTTTCCGGCTCGGTACGTTTACGGCGAGGTATACACCAATCATGCCCTCCAAACACAGAGTCCTTATGTGTGTTTTTAATGATGGAAGCTGTGGGTCTGTCCTGGTGACGTTCACTAAGCCTGCAATGAAGATCCCCGTTACTTACTGCTCTTGTACTCGTTTTGGCCGATTCCACTCTTCCTACCATCTACACCTACTCTTCCTACACCGTATCTTACAAGCCCATATATGGTTGGGAACACACCTGTCTAGCCTCTTCCCTTTTGCTGATGCTCAGCAGTGGGGGCTGGTGCTCTGCCTACGTGCGCTATTTGGTCTCATAACAATCGTATGAGGTTGATCTGTTCGTATCCCCATTTTGCAGGTGAGGACACTGAGGCTCAGAGAGGTAAGGTGACTTGCTCAGGGTCACGCAGCTAGGGAGCGCGAGGGTGGGCTCTGGACTTCCTGTTTCCCATTCCTCTTGGGCTGGAATTGTTGCTCCCAGCCCATCAGAAGCTCCGTGTTTCAGAGTCTCCTCAACAGTCTCTATAGAGGTCTAGGTACTCCGAGTACACTGTGTCCCCAGCTCACCAACTGCCCTCCCCCTGGCTGTATCCCTCCCAGGGCCTCCGTAGCCCAGACTCCCTGCAGGCACTGGAGTTTTGAAGCCCAGCTCCATCTCGTGCACAGGTGTGTGACCTGGTGAAGTCACTTCACCCCTCTGCCCCTCACTCTGCACCTCCACAAATGAAGGAAATTACCCCGTCCTGCGAGGCTGCAGCAAGGATGCTTCCAGACAAAGCCAGTTTCCCTGCAGCTATCCCCACCCCCCACCCCCAGCCTCTTTTCTGGGGAAGCTCGAGCCCTAGACACGGTCCCCTCCACTCACTCCATCACTCGCTCGAGTGGCTCCCGAATCAGCATTCAACACACATCATTCTGCCTTGTGCAACGCCATTATCTCCTGAGGACACAGGCTCCGTTGTCATGGCAACCAGAGTCCTTCCACCAACTCTATTTAATAATTTTTCAACAGCGGCGCTGGGCTTGGGGCAGGGGAAGGAGCACTGGGTTAGGGGTTAGGAGCTCTGGGTCCTAGCACCTGTGGGCCTCGGACCCCGCCTCTTAAGGCCTCAGTTTACCCACCTATAACAGAGGTATCTGAAATGGGTGGCTTTTGTGACTTTCCCTGGCCTAGAATAACCTCAGAAACTGATTTCAAGGTCCAAGAAGCAGGAGGCAGGAAACCAGAGCGACTAGGGAGGTCTGAAGGTTTGAGTGACACTTTCAATCCACAGGAAGAATCAGAAGTGGCCTTTGGTGATCAGACCCTCTCCTGCTGCCTCTGCAATGCCACTTTTCAGACATTTCTGCAATCTCTTGACCTGCCACGGTCAGGGCTAGGGTTCATTCAGAGACAGGCTCGCCTGCAGTCGTCACAGCCCTCACTGTGCCCGATGTGTTGCTCTTTAGTCTCCAAATCATGTCCAACTTGTTTGGGACTCCATGGACTGTAGCCCACCAGGCTCCTCTGTCCATGGGGTTTTCTAGGCAAGAACACTGGAGTGGGTTGCCATGCCCTCCTCCAGGGGACTTTCCCAAGCCAGGGATTGAACCCACGTCTCCTGAATTGGCAGGTGGGTTCTTTAGCACTGAGCCACGTGGGAAGAAGCCCCAAACTCAATATGTAGATGTACAAACTGAGGCAAAGGAGCCCATGAGCACCAGCAAGTGAGAAGCCCAGCTCCTGGAAAGGCTAGGCTGGCGGTGTTCAGGAAGCGAGCCAGTCCCCCTGCCTTGCCCTTCTACCCCATTCAGACCACGACGGGCCAGCTCCGGCCCCCACCTGTGCAGCCTCTGGCTCCCCCTCAAGCAGTCACAGAAACAAGCAAAAGCAAGAACTAAGTACTTGCTCTGCGTCCCCGACTACGTGGGGCACCGCAGACCTCAGAAGACGGCGTTTCTGCTCCTGGCTTATCTGCATGACCCACAGTAGGGCCTGGCACACAGTAGGTGCTCAAAGTTTTATTTGGTCCCGTTGTTGGCCCACATCGGCCTCTGACCACCCCCTCCCCAAAGGTCTCTAAAGAAAATCTCCCAGAGCAGCCACCAACATCTCAGCTCCAAGGAGCCACTGCGGACCCCATGCTGGGGAGGGGGCTTTGTGACTCCTGGCTGGCTCCAGGGCTGGGGAGGGGGCAGATCTGCCTTGGCACAGGCTGATGGCACTGCTTTGAGGCACAGCCGCTGCCATCCCAGTGGCGCTATTTAACTCCTCTGGGGCTGGCGTTTCCATTTAATGCCCGCGGCATAATTAACAGTGCTGCATCTGCTCCGTCATTAGCGGCATCTCTGCCGTTTGGAGAAAGGGCCCTTACACTCCCAGTCATTAGTCTCGGGGAGGTGGTCATGGGGGAAATGGAGGAGGAAGTGGGGCATGCAGCTTGCCTTTCCCCGCTCAGAGAGCTGGCACCAGGCACACAGAGCGGCCGATCGACGCATCCAGTCCAAAGCCCTTGGCTTTATGGACAGAGAAAGGGAAAGGACCAGACTAGGGAAGGACCCAGCCCACCATTCCTCAGGCTCCCAGGCAGCCCACACGGGAGGTGGCGCTCCCCACCACTTCCTGGGGTCTACAAACCCAGGCCTCGGGTCTCCGTCAGCAGGACGGAGCAACCTGGGCAACCAGGACAGCGCCCTGGGCTCGGTCACCTACTGAGGATCCCGGAACACAGTTTATAAAATACTGGGCTCGGCGTCTGCGTCAAAAGTCAGAGCTCAAAACTGGGGCTCCTATGCATCTGATGACTTGGTGACACGGTGCAGAGCCAACCTGTTAAAAGAGTGTCCATGCAATACAGCTAGTGCATTCAGATTCCTTTAGGAAGACTACTTCTTCCACCCCCAAGCCCACTTACAAAAACCGTAGATGAGTCCCTGACCACAAGCTCTGGAGACAGCCAACAGGAGTGCTTAGAGGCTCAAGGCTCAGGTGGCCACGAGGGCCGGACGCAGGATGGGGAGCACACAGCACATGGGAAGCGGCTGCCTCTGGCCGCGGTCACTTTTGTGCTGGCTCCCCCCACGACGATCCCACCTGGGTGCTCCCCAGAGGCAGCAGGTGGCATGGGAAGGCACAGGAGGCTGGCACCAGCAAGACCTGGGCTTGAACTCTGCAATATAACTTAGGTGGAGCAACCCCACCTCCATCGACCTTGGGGTCGTCCTCCGGCCGATGGGGATGGCACCACTGGTCCCCTGGCACTGTTCTCACCACCTCGGGCGGGCCACAGTCGATGCCTGGGAAGTGCTTCAGCCTCGCTGGTCAGGGTCGAGCTGGCCACGCGGCCAGGGGACATGTCAAACCCTCAAGTTCCCCCGGCCTCCCCCAGACCTCATCCTCTTCCACAACCTTCAGCATGGGCAGCAGTCCGAGGGAAGAGGGGAAGTGGGTAATGTCCAGGGCAAGTGGTTTCCATCCCCTACCCACCCCTTCCCTTCCCTCTTGGTCGGGCATAACTCTGAGCCACATGGCAGGTCCCAAACCACCCTGAGGCTCACGTGCAAACACCTGCCCGCAACTTTCCAGGCTACCAAGGCCCTCAGATCCTTCTGGATGATCTCACAGGGCCCCTGGAGCTCAAATCCGTGTAGATGAGCACTGGTGTGCTCGTGCACCTGAGAGCAAGCATCCTTCTTGTCCCCAGGCACTGCTACCGCTCAGGTGCCCCAGCCAAACAAGTCCACTTCAGACCCCAACTGGATACAATGGAGGACATGTCAGCGGCAGGCCAGAGCTCAGGGCAGGCAAGAACAGGATCTGCGGCCCTTTCCTCCAAAACCTCACACTGTGCCTTTCCACGCTGTCTGGCAGGCTCGACCCCAGTGCTGTGACCTGCCTCCCACAGACGTTCCTTCCAAGGGGCTCCCTGATGAACTGGGATTCAGGCTTGGGAAAGGTGACTCCCTTCAACTGGGAAACCAGAGGTCAGACTGAGGGTGTGCACGGCTTGCTGAGCCCCTGTTTCCCCATCCAAAAAGTGGAGACAGATAACAATGGAAACAATAATAAGATTACTTTCACCTGGAGCTCCCAGCTAGTGCAAACTTCAACAGAAAGCATGTCATGCACGTCTGTGTAAGCATTAAGTGTGTGTGTGTTTCACGTGTGTGCAAAGAGGCTGCATTTGAGTCAAGGTCATTCCGATAAGGGCTTTCTGAGAAGTCACTTACAGAAAATGCCTCTTTTTGTTGGACAGAGGACTCTGTCAGGGACCATATTTTCTTCCCCTGGAATAGTTCAGACAGGGGCAAAAGAAAGAACAACTACCAGAGTGTTTTGTTTTCTTTTTGTACGCTGTGAAGTGTTGTTCTGATGACTGACCAATGAATTGCTCTCAGGACTAAGTCCCAGAAGACTGCAGTCCTGACACCAAATGTCACTGCTCACCCTCCTTGCGGCCGCTGCCTTCTCCCTGCACAGAACCTCCTCACCAAACAATAAGGCCACGAAAGCAACCTGCTGTCAGTGTCTTTCGGGGCATCTCTGACCTTGAATGTCCCTCTGGCCAGAACACAGTTGTCTCCAGAGCTGGCAGGCGACACCGATCTCGCAGACACCATGCAGCTGACAGGTGGGCAGAGCCGCAGATCACTGTCCAAAGCAGCCACTAACTCGTGCACCCTCCAGCCTGGCCTGCCTGCCACGATGCCATCAGGCCCCGGAAGCTGGGGACCCCCTTCTGCAGCCAGGAGGGCCCCTGGCACCCTAATGTGGCCAGTTCCACCTACCTGCACAACCCCCTGCCTGCACAGGGCTCCAGCCAATCGCTTCGCAAGACCTGGCCTCCTTGTAATTTCCAATTTGTAAGAAAGGTAAAAATAGAAGGCCATTCGCTGCAGGCAGCTCGCATCAAATCGCATGCCACTTTGGTGTCATGTCAGATCACGGTAAACAGAGCTGATGGCTTCCTCAGCTGCTCCCGGGGACTTCCAGAGCAGCAAGAGGGTGGCGACAAGTTGGGGTTGGGGGGAGCACCTGAGAGTCAGGGCAATGTGGCTGGGTGCACGATATCAACACCAGCTTTAAGTGAATCTAAAGCACAGGTCACAAATATGCTGTATATTACGGGGGCACCTGGGCACGAACCGCAGTTCTGCCACTTAGCAGCCAAGGGACCCTGGGTACAAATTCATCTCTCTGTACCTCAACCTCCCCAGCTAGCAAAGAGCAGCGATCACACTACCAGCCTCCTGAGCTGGAGAAAAGCTCAATTGATGGGATGAACTGCAAGGTGCTTCCTAATGGGCAGCTCCTTAAACAGGGTGTCACGGCCCTGGCCACGAGGTCAGGGTCAGGGCCTTCTCCGTGGCAGGGGCGTCAGTACCACGTGGCTGCACCTGGGCTCCCGGGCCAGCTCCTAGCCCAGTGGTCCTGCAGCTGGTGCCTTCAGCTCTCTCAGTCTCAGTTTCCTCATCGGTTCAGGGACAATTCCACCATGGAGCTCACGGGGTTTTGTGGAAACGAGACACAGTTCTATCAGGAGGGCATGCAGCACAGCTCCACGGCATATCACTAACTCTTAGCTGTGACTGTTTATTGATGAGATTATCACTGGAACCACATTTCGTGGAGTTTTTTTTTTCTCCTGTTTATGACTGAATCCAAGTCTGTGCTGAAATATCACAGCTTTCGTTCACACCTACGGTCCGTGCCAGGCAACCCTGTCTCTGCTATTAGCCGGCTCCCTGCTCATTCCATCTCTACCTCTGCTCCGGAGGCCCTCAGGTGAGCTCAGAGTAAAGATGCTGGATGTTCGTAAGGCTCACAGAGGCACATTTCCTGGGAAGCCTGATCTTGGGGTCCATATGGGGCCTCCCAACATTTCCCCCTCTCAAGTACTATGCCCTTTCCCACCACCTGCCAGAGAATGGGTGGCACCAAGTGCACCCCGCAGCCCACCCCGGTTCTGGGCTCACTTGGGGAGCTGGTGCCGAGGATGGCACAGAGCAGCGGCTGGCTGAGCATCTGATGATGTTCTTGCTGGGCTGGGGGGGACTTGCAGGGGCTCTCTGCAGTTGATTTCATCATGCCAGGTGTGCTCTGCCCTCCGTTCAAGCAGCTCGGCCTGGCTGAATGGAAGGGGCAGTCCTGACACAGGCAAAGGGCAGCACATACTTCTCTGTCCCCACCTGGGGCTCAGGTGATTAAGAGCCTCTGGCTGGGTTTGGTGTTGGAGCCCTGGCTGGGCTAGAGGGCTCAGGTGATCAAAGGGAAGAAGTGCTAGGCCGGCTTCAGGCCAGGTGACACGGAGGGGCTTGGATACCACCCCTCCCCCTGCTCTCAAGACAAAGAGGGTGGACTTTAGGATGCTGGGGGGCTGGAGGCAGCAGGCGCAAGGATTAATCAACTGGGGTTGATGCTTGGCTTGTGATCCACACACCGCAAGGGACAAAAAGACATTTCTAAATTCCAAGTGATTTGGGACATTTCAGCTACTAAACTCATAGCCAAGTGCGGGAACAGCGTCTTTATGTGCAGGCAAGAAGCTGCCTGACGCTATGCTTTACTGAAAGCTGCTCTCAGCATATGCTGGGAAGGCAGGGGAGCAGCCACTGCTTGGATGGTGGCCCGGAGGGACCTCACTGTCAGTCATCCTGACCATCGCCCCACCACCTCGCTTTGTGGACGTGAAAGCAAGGCCCAGAGACCTACCAATGGGACAAAGCATTGGCCTAGACTTGAGAAGAAGAGTGGGGTTCAGACCTCTGCCCTGCCTCCTCCTGGCTGTGTGACCTTGGGCAAGTCACATTCCCTTTCTGTCCTGCAGGTTACTCACCTCTGAACTGGGGGGTTAGAACAGTACCTGCTGCACAAGGTCACTGCAGGAATCACAAGCTGGGGACCTGGCAGCTTTCAATACTCCATCCCCACCTCCCCAAACAGATGAGAACTTGCCCAAGGTCACCTGTGGAAAGCCACCGCAGGCCTGCTCAAAGCCCATTCATCCAGGGCCCGTTCCTGCCTGTGGTCTCAGAGGCTATATTTCATAGCCTTCCTGCTCAATGATGCAGGGATGTCCACGCTCGCACTGTCTTCACCTTCCATCCATGCTGGCTTTATTCTAAGATCCTTACTGAGCACCTGCAACGTCCTGGGCAACCGGTAAACACAGCATTTGGAGCTCCAGGTTGCCATGCACGTGAGAACCAGGGACAGACGGAGCAATTGTGCCTCATTCAGCTTTGAGGGACCTGCTCCTTCCTTGTCTTGACCCTCCACATTTCCTTCTCCTTGGCCTCTAGAAGCCCCCTGCCAGCCCCATCCTGAGATCCTGGGGGGCCCTGCTTCTCACCGAGCCTCCAGCCGGGACTGAACAGGCAGTGTCAGCAGAGACGGTTCCCG
Organism: Tragelaphus eurycerus; assembly: GCA_935064755.1. NCBI lineage: Eukaryota > Metazoa > Chordata > Mammalia > Artiodactyla > Bovidae > Tragelaphus > Tragelaphus eurycerus. The sequence continues at coordinate 73,231,828 of CAKXYN010000001.1, read as the reverse complement.
CTTCCCCCCTGCAGCTTCCGCCTCTCTCCTATAATTCTCAATGCTCGCCCCACGCTACAGATGCCCTGCCAGACAAGCTGGGTTTCCTCCCGCCGCCGGGGACTCACGGTTCATCCTCTAAGGACTGGCCATTGAGCCAGCGCTTGGCTGGGTAGAGAGCGGTTTCTTTGTTTGCAGCCTGCCTAACAGTTTCTTCCTGAGGCTCAAGGGAGGCTCAGCCATTTTGCCCCATCGCCCTGGGGAAAGGTCCCTCTCACTTGTCCAGGGAACTGCAGCCTCCTCTGCCTTTGGGGTGGGGAGTCTGGGGCTGCTCTGCCAGGACGAGGGCAGGGGCTGGGTCGACCCTTCACGGAGACAGCCAAGAGGCAGAGGACACACGCCTGCGGTTCCCACTGACATCCTTTGTTCTGGAATTTCGGAGTTGGGGTACTGCATTTCACGCTGTCTTATGAATGCATTTCCTCCAAAGTTCCTAACGAGAGAATCTAGGTCATCTCCAACACCCAACACCCTCCCCTCTCACCGAACACCCACGGTGCCCATCACAGGTCAGGACTGACCCCTGAGTGCACTCACTTAGCCTGACAGAGTCTCTGATTTGGGGGTGTCACCAAAGCTCAGAAGCCATTTTATTCAGTGCCCCCTCCCAGTTCTTCATGAAGACGAGGCTGAGCTTCCTGGGACAGGACAGAGAGCTCCAGCCCCACATCAGGCAGACACTGGGCTGGGCTTTTAAAATCCTAATTTTCTCCGCGGGGATTCACGTCTGTTTGGAGATGAGATCAGCTCAGAGCCTCCGTGTGGGGCTGCCAGGTCTGGATTCCTTAGCCGAAAAGCAAGCTAAGCTAGAGCACAGCATCTGTAGATGCCAGCCATGGGGACATGTGGGTACAAGAGGACCCCCCATGGAGACCTGCTGGTCATTGTCCCGGGGGATGGCAGGGTCGCCTCTTTTTCCAGTGTCCAGAAAATAAATGTCAGAAGGTAAGGCAAGAAGACAGACACAGTGTTCAAACCTCAGGGACGACCTCCCTCCCCCAATCCTACATTGCTCGGAGAGCGCGGCGCGGACTTCTGTACGCTCAGCTCAAGCCCAAGCTGCGACGTGCTTTCTAGCCAAGGTTTCTTGAGAGCTTAAGCTGCCGAAGACAGAAAGGAAGTGTCCCATTCCCCAGTCGCCTGGCCCCCGGAGCCTGCAGAGAACAGAAGAGGGGCCCAGCTCGACCTCGGCGCAGCTGATCCCACACGGAGAAGTGGCGCACGGCTAGCCAAACGCTATCATTCTTTCCCGGGTCCCCCGCCGTCCCCTGGGGGTGAACGGGGCGCTCCGACGGCTCCAACAGAATTTAGCGTCAGCTGGGGATGGGGGGGCCAAGGGGCCCGGGACCCCTTGAAAAAAGCCGCAGATTTTGGTGACCCTCGTGCGTGCTCCCCCGGCTCCCTCGCGCATCCCAGAGGGACGGCCCGGGTGCGCGTCGACTGTCGGAGCGGCGGCTCGGGCTCCTTCCTGTGGGCCCGAGGCCGGGCGAGGCGCGGGGGTCTGGAAACTTGGCGAGCCCGACCCCATCCCGCCCGGCCCGCAGCGGCAGCTCTGGGCGCCCGGCATCGCCGTCCGGCCGTCCCGGACTCGGCGCCCCGACGCCGGCCGCCCCTCTCCTACCTGCGGCCGGGGCTGCGCTGCCCGCGGCGGGCGCTGCGCGGGCAGCTCGGCCGCTCCGGTGCGCTCCGGGCGCGGGGCCGCTCCCGGCTCGAGCCGCGCTGCGCTCCCGGGCTTCTCCGTTCCTCCGCTCCGCGCTTCTCGCCCGCAACCTTGCCGCGCGCTAGGTCTTCCGAGGGCGGGCGCAGGGACGCGGGGAGGAGAGGGGCGGGGAGCGCTAGGGGCGGGGCCGGGGCGCGGGAGCCCGCCCAGCCCGGGGAGGGGCGCCGCCTCGCCGGCCGCGCCGCCCCGCCCTCCGGCCCCTTCATCCCGCCCCCTTCCCTCCCCTCCTCGCCTCCCCTCTCCCTTTTCCAGCTTCCCGTTCCTCTAACCCCATCTCCCCTGTCTCCCCGCCCCCCGCCCTCCGTCCCCCGTCCTCTCCTTTTCTTCTCTCTTCCCTGCCCCGCCCCATCCGCCTCGCCCGCTCCCCTCTACCCTCGCCCGCCTCACGCTCCTTCTTCCTTCCCTTTCAGTCTTGTGGTGTCTTGCCTGGTTCGGCCCGGCTGTCTGGGTCTCTGTGTCCCAGTCCTTTGCCACGAGGATTTCCCTCGGGGCTTTTCTCCTTCCAGCCCTGCCGATCTGCTTCTGTTTCTCTTCTCTATCACCTTCTTCTCTCCCCGTAGGTCGCCAGGCCCCCTTGGGGGGTGGATGGAGGGTGCGTCCCTGGCCCCTCTCTGCTCTCCCTCCCAGGGGCAGCGTACCGCCCCGCCCCCCCCTCCAGCCTCACATGCCTCCATGCCTGCACACGCCTCCATGCCTAACACCGAAAGTTTTTGAGCTGGAACGCCCAGGCTCTGGGTCCCAGGCCGGATGCGTGCACGTGGCAGGGAGGTGCGGCTTGGGGAGGACTCCCTGTCTGCTGCCGGGAGGGCGGGTGGTGGTGGTAGTGGAGACACAACTGGCTCAGTGTGTGGATGGACAGATGGATACACAGATGATTAAGAATGGAAACACAGCCTGGAGCAACCCCGGGGGATGGGAGCTGAGCGCGCCCCACCCCCACCCCCCAGATACCCACCCTCCTTCCAGGTCTTGGGGTTTGAGAGGCCCTCCCCAGAGACACCTCTTTCCCAGTCAATGCTCACCCCGTGCCTGAGGCCTCCCTCCCTTCCCCTTGACCCCTGACCCCTTTCACAAAGACTCCTAGTATTGGGGCTGCGACTGTCCTTCCCTCCAGGTTCCACAAGGACTCACAGAAAGGATCTCCTCTCTCTAGCCTACTCTTTGCCTCCTCTCTCTAGCCTACTCTTTGCCTCCTCTCTCTGGCCCCAGGGCTGGCATTTGCCAATAGACTTGTCACCCCCCACCCCACATTGACCCCACCCCCATCATCCATGGGCTCCCCAGGTGGCTCAGTGGCAAAGAATCCGCCTGCAATGCTGAAGCTGCAGAAGATGCAGGTTCCATCCCTGGGTGAGGCAGATCCCATGGAGGAGGCCATGGCGACCCCACTCCAGTAATCTTGCCTGGAGAATCCCATGGACAGAAGAGCCTGGCGGGCTACAGTTCATAGGGTCACAAAGAGTTGGACACGACTTAGCGACTTAGCATGCACGAAAGCCTATCATCCATTGTGGGGTCTCCTAAAGGTGACCCTAACTGCTCCTGCCTCTTTCCCACATTCTCACTCACAAGCATGGAATCCTGATAACTTCCTTGACTGGTCCATCCTCCCCCATCACTGGTCACCAGCTCCCATGCTATGACCTCCACCTGTACTTCAGTGTCTATTGAATTCCTCCTACTTGCCAGGCACTGTCCTGAGTCCTGGAGACAGTATGGGGAACAAGATGGGTCATAGACCCCTAGGTCCTGGTGGAGGGTGGGAGACAGGCTTCTGTCAAATAACCACACAAGCCCAGGCGGACTAGCTCTGCCAGGAACGCATGTTCAGTTTGGGATCCAGCCTTAATCCATCCCAGTCCAGCTTGGGATGTTTGGGAAAGGTTTCCTCAAAGAAATACCATTTGAATCAATGGCCAAAGGATGGACAGATGCTGTCTGGATGGAAACGCGGGGCACAGATTTGAGCAAGGTTATGAGGCAATGGCTCCCCACTCCAGTACTCAGAAAACCCCATGGATGGAGGAGGCTGGTAGGCTGCAGTCCATGGGGTCACTAAGAATCGGACATGACTGAGCAACTTCACTTTCACTCTTCACTTTCATGCATTGGAGAAGGAAATGGCAACCCACTCCAGTGTTCTTGCCTGGAGAATCCCAGGGACAGAGGAGCCTGATGGGCTGCCGTCTCGGGTCGCACGGAGTTGGACACGACCAAAGCGACTTAGCAGCAGCAGCAGCATGAAGGTAACTAAACTATTGGGCTCCAAAATCAGTGCAGATGGTGACTGCAGCCATGAAATTAAAAGACGCTTACTCCTGGGAAGGAAAGTTATGACCAGCCTAGACAGCATATTAAAAAGCAAAGACAATATTTTGCCAACAAAGGTCTGTCTAGTCAAGGCTATGGTTTTTCCAATAGTCATGTATGGATGTGAAAGTTGGACTATAAAGAAAGCTGAACACAGAAGAATTGATGCTTTTGAACTGTGGTGTTGGAGAAGACTCTTGAGAGTCCCTTGGACTGCAAGGAGTTCCAACCAGTCCATCCTAAAGGTGATCAATCCTGGGTGTTCATTGGAAAGACTGACATTGAAGCTGAAACTCCAATACTTTGGCCACCTGATGCGAAGAGCTGATTCATTTGAAAAGACCCTGATGCTGGGAAAGATTGAGTGCAGGACGAGAGAGGGATGATAGAGGATGAGATGGTTGGATGGCATCACTGACTCAATGGACATGAGTTTGGGTGAACTCCGGGAGCTGGTGATGGACAGGGAGGCCTGGCATGCTGTGGTTCATGGGGTTGCAAAGAGTTGGACACAACTGAGAGACTGAACTGAACTGATGAACATAGCAAAAACAGAAGCTGTTTTTTTCTTGCCTGACATTCATTTCAGTTTGTGTGACAGCACCTTGGTTTTGATTTGGGGACTTCTCCTCCTCCGTTTGCATTCATTGGGTTGGATGGGGTTTCCTCCTTTCAGAGATGGCATGTGACGTGGGCACAGCCATTGCACATCACCCCAACCTCGCTGGGAGGAATGTGTGACGGATCCTGAGTTGATGAGAATTCTTCCTGGGACTTTGGCTAAAAGGACTGTCAGACAGAAGTTTGATCTCCACCACAGAATCTGTGGATGTCCTCGAGGGGCCTCGAGGCCAGAGGAGAGCTGAGAGGCAGGGCTCTTGCCCCTCAAACCGGCCCTGGGAGGAGGAAGCCGACTGCCACAGCAGGAAAGAGGGCCCATCTGGGGGTGACTGGGGCCTGGAAAGGGCCCTGGTGCTGAGTGATGTCTAAGGGTCTGTGCAGCTTGCAGGCACAGGTTAAAACCAGTTGAGGGCTCCCCCAAATACTCAAAGCACATGAGTGCGTCCACCCAGTGGCGGGTGGCATGGGCTTCCTCATAGTATCTGACTGGAGAGCTGTCCGAGGTCTTGGCCTCCAGCAATCTTCTTCATACACTGATTTCTTCCAGGCCTGGGAAAGCAACCTTCAGGCAGACTGAGCTTAAGAAATGTGTGTGGCTGATCACTCACAGGGGTCCCACCCAGAGCAGCTGCCCAGGCCACGTTCCCCTGGCCAAGGGGCCATGCCCACCCATAAGCCAGCCCCAGCCCACTGCTAGGACCTCAGGAGAAGCCTTTGCCGAGCCCCTCCTGAGCACCTCTGAGCTGCCAGGTGGGCATGAGAGGCTGTCGATCTAGGATTTGGAAAGAGCTCGGACATGGTAAGCGCTTCCCTGGTGGCTCAGTGGTAAATAGCCCGCCTGCCAATGCAGGACATGCAGAGTCGGTCCCTGGGTTGGGAAGATTCCCTGAAGTAGGAAATGGCAACCCACTCCAGTGTTCTTGCCTGGAGAATTCCATAGACAGAGGAGCCTGGAGGGCTACAGTTCATGGGGTTGCAAAGAGTGGGACACGGCTGAGTGACTAAACAACGGCAACAACCACAGTTCCTAAGCCTGGAGCTGCTGGCAGCCAGCTTTGTCATTCCTTAGCAGGTCATGAGAGCTGAGGAATTCATGCTTTTAAACTGTGGTGCTGGAGATGACTCCTGAGAGTCCCTTGGGACTGCAAGGCAATCCAACCAGTCCATCCTAAAGGAAATCAGTCTTGAATATTCACTGGACGGACTGATGCTGAAGCTGAAACTCCAGTACTTTGGCCATCTGATGTGAAGAACTGAATCACTGGAAAAGACCCTGATGCTGGGAAAGATTGAAGGCAGGAGAGGACGGGGACGACAGAGGATGAGATGGTTGGATGGCATGACTGACTCAATGGACATGAGTTTGAGCAAGCTCCGGGAGTTGGTGACGGACAGGGAAACCTGGTGTGCTGCAGTCCATGGGGTCACAGAGTTGGACACGACTGAGCAATTTACTGAACTGAACTGAACTGAGCACTGAAAGTGGAGCCCACACAGAGGAAGGCAGAGCTGAGTGATGGGGAAGGAGCAGGACTGATGAATATTGTCTGAGTCCCTGGACTCAGCCAAGCCCGAAGCCAGTTTTATTATTTAAATCTCATTAAGTTCCTTTTTTTTTTTTTTGTCATTTACACAGGTTTGAGTTCAGTTTATGTTACTTAAAACCAAAATAGTCCCAGAGAATCCAGTGCTGGATTGAAAAACAGGAAACATTACGAAGAGAAATGAATTATAATAACCATTTCCACTCCCCCTTCTTCCCTCAAGTCTCTCTTCGTCACAATCATCTCTCTTTGCTTCTGTATTTCTGTTCAGAAGTTAACTCACCTCTGTGTTTATTGCTCTAAAGTGTTTTGCCTACTTACGAAAGGAAAGCCTGTCTGGCTGTCGGGTCAGTGTCATACACTGGCCACCTGATGCTTGAATTATCTCCATCACACCCCCTGCTCCCCGCCTCCCCTCCCCACCCCACCCGCCCATAACTGTCTAGCATCTGTCTGCACCTCTCCAGTGATGGGGAACTCATCATTCCTCCAGGCAGATGGCTTCAGCCAACAAACTCTTATCTCGGTGGAGTTCTGAGGACTGTCTGTCTGCTGTGCAGGGGCAGCTTCCGATAAAGGACCCCATACTATAAAGTTGAAATGGCCAAGGCACCATCTCCATGTCCTTCCTAAAGGCCCAGCTAAAGTCTTCCAGAGAATTCACATGCGTCCCTTGTGGGCTTAGAGGCATGGGTTCTGTTAGTAGAGTTCCCAAAATGTGGGCAGCAAGCACTGGCGGAAGTCAGGATAATTTTCAGCAGGGTGAAATAACTCGGCGTGAAAGAGCTCTTCCGTCTTCATCCCCCGTAGCATCCCTGTGATCGCTGTCCATGGGCAAGTCTCAAGATGGTGCTCCTTTGTCTCCACCGCCTCTCGCAGTTCTGAGCCATCCCATGTTAACTGAGGGAGAGAGAAGCCCTAGGCCTGCAGCCCTGGTAGACAGCAATATCTAGTTAGAACTGAACACAGTGCTCATCTGTCCTGTGTCTATTTTAGTGGAGACCTATTTCTGGCAAGTAATACTGATCCTTTAGTTACAGTATAATGTATGGTTTCCTTTTCAGATACATTTATTTAATCTAAAAAAGGAAAATACTTAAGTAAACAAAAATAGACACAATGCACAGATTTTTGCAAAACTCTTGTGGCTGGTCTGCAAGTGACTAAAGTTTGCGTAGCCTTAATTTAGAGAAATATTTCACCCATGTGTTCATTCAGTCAACAGATGTTCATTGAGCACCTCTGACACGAGACACAGGGGAGGATTGGACAAAGAGACAACACAGCTGGTACGCAATTCCATTAGAGAAGGCAGGGCCTGAGCATGGAAGGCGTCACCACCATATGGAGGAACTGGACCTCACCTTGGAGTGGGGGTGGCTCTGGGGAGCCACTGAATGTGCTAAAGCAGAGAGTAAATTAGGGTTGAAGATGGCTGAGACAGGCCAGATATGCATGGTGGATTAAAGAAGAGAGGACTGGAAGCCGGGAGGCCAGGAGGTGGCACAAAGGGAGAACCAGCGCCTAACAGTGGACATTCAATACACGGCTAAGACGATTCTTGTTAATGTTGTTGCGGTAGTCCCCTCCCTTCCCTTGACTAGGGGTGGTCCTCTGAGTCATAGACTTACAAGGCATCAGACTGGAGATGGCCTTGAGATACTACCTAGTCAAATCCTTTTATTTTAGAAATGGTAAATTGAGGTTTGTATGGTCAAAGCTGTGCTTTTTCCAGTAGTCATGTACAGATGTGAGAGTTGAACCATAAAGGATGCTGAGCACCAAAACTCGATGCTTTTGAATTGTGTGCTGGAGAAGACTCTTGAGAGTCCCTTGGACTGCATGGAGATCAACCCTAAAGGAAATCAACCCTGAATATTCAGGGACTGATGCTGAAGCTGAAGCTCAAGCTCCAATACTTTGGCCACCTGAGGCAAAGAGCCAATCCACTGGAAAAGACCCTGATGCCGGGAAAGACTGAAGGGAGGAGGAGAAAAGAACAACAGAGGAGGCAGTGTTGGATGGCATCACCAGCTCAATGGGCATGAGTTTGAGCAAACTCCAGGAGATAGTGGAGGACAGGGAAGCCTGGTGTGCTGCAGTCCATGGGGTCGCAAAGAGTTGGACATGACTTAGCGATTAAACAACAACAAAATTGAGGTCCAGAGAGAAGAAGTACCTTGCCTGCGAGCATCTGGCTACCTGGTAGCAGAGCCAGGAAGGTGATGACCGCTAGCTGACCACTGGGGGAGCAGAGGCTCAGAGAGTCAGTGGCCCAAAGTCACAGAGAAGAGCAGAGCTGGAATCCCCAGTCAAGCCTCCAAAGCTAGCACACTGTGCCATTGAGTTCACCGGTCTTACCGCCAGGGCTTTCCTGCCACCCCAGTCAACCCCTTGTCAGGCCACGGGTGATGCTGTGGGTAGAGACCTGATTTTGGGGGGTCAGGATACTCAAATCTATCACCAGCCCTCTGTGTGTGCTTTGGCAAGTCCCTTTCCCTCTCTGAGCCCCAGTTTCCTCACCTGTAAATTAAAGAGATGGCACGTGCCTTCTGCCATTCCTTGGGTTTCCCTGGCAACTCAGGGGTAAACAATCCACCTGCCAATGCAGGAGATGATGCAATTTTGATTCTTGGGTCAGGAAGGTCCCCTGGAGAAGGAAATGGCTACCCACTCCAGTATTTTTGCCTGAAAAATCCCATGGACGGAGGATCTTGGTGGGGTGCAGTCCATGAGTGACCAAACAACAGTAACAATCTGCCACTGCAAGGGCTGAGGGGCTCAGGAGGAAAGGCCATGCCCGAGTCTGTTCCCCACGCCTCACCCGCGCCTCCGCCCTGATGCCTCCAGCTACTCAGAACAGACTCTGTCTCCCTGGACAACAGAATTCCCTCCACCAGCTTCTCTGAAGCTCTAGTAAGACTGAGAAGCCTCTCTTTGATCTAAGAAAACATCTCCCGTAGAGAAACAAGGCTTTGTGTTTTGTTTTCAGAAATGGTGCTATTACCTTAACCACACCCCCCTCCACGCAAGGAATTCCTCCATTAGCAAAAGAGCCAGCACATTAATGCGTGTAACCACTTGATAAACCACAATAAACCTCGCGGGAGATAATGGGAGGTTAAGATCATTTCGTTATGGTCCTAAAGAAACCAAAGGGCCTCTTGATGAAAGTGAAGGAGGGGAGTGAAAAAGCTGGCTTAAAACTCAACATTCAAAAAAACTAAGATCACAGCATCCAGTCCCATCACTTCATGGAAAATAGACAGGGAAAAAAATGGAAACAGTGACAGAATTTATTTTCTTCAGCTCCAGTATCACTGTGGATGGTGACTGTAGCCATGAAATTAAAAAATGCTTGCTCCTTGGAAGAAAAGTGGTGACGTGTCTAGACAGCATATTAAAAAGTAGACACATTATTTTACCGACAAAGGGCCATCTAGTAAACGCTATGGTTTTTCCAGTAGCTGTGTATGGATGAGAGAGTTGGACCATAAAGAAGACTGAGCACTGAAGAACTGATGCTTTTGAAGTGTGGTGTTGGAAAAGACTCTTGAGAGTCCCTTGGACTGCAAGAAGATCATACCCATCAATCTTAAAAGAAATCAATCCTGAATATTCATTGGAAGGATTGATGCTGAAGCTCCAACACTTGAGCCACCTGATTCGAAGAACTGACATATTGGAAAAGACCCTGATGCTGGGAAAGGCTGAAAGCAGGAGGAGAAGGGGACAACAGAGGATGAGATGACTGGATGGCATCACCAACTTGATGGATGGGAGTTTGAGCAAGCTCCAGGAGTTGGTGATGGACAGGGAAGCCTGGTGTGCTGCAGTCCATGGGTCAAGAGAGTCAGACACGACTGAGCAACTGAACTGAACTGAAGATCATTTTGTTACCCTGCCATTGAATCATGCTGGGGGAGGTCCTCTTTGCTGAACGTTGAAATATTTGTTCATGTCTCATCATGTTGAACTCAACACAGAAACACTCTGACAGACTGCTGCTTCCAAACAGACATCCCTCAAAGGTAAAGAGCAGGCTGTGCTCAGTATAGACAGAGCCTGTACCACGGACATGGCCTGATAACATTTCTTCACAGTGTCCAGTCTGTGGGTTATGTGCAGTCTGCGGAGCTAGACAGACTTTGGAAAATGACCTCACGTTCCTGGGCTTCAGTTTCCTCATTCATTTTGCTCAGTCGTGTCCGACTCCGTATGGCCCCAAGGACTGTAGCCCCCCAGGCTCCTCTGTCCATGGGATTCTCCAGGCAAGAATACTGGTGTGGGTTGCCATTCTCCCCTCCAGGGGATCTTCCCGACCCAGGGATTGAACCACATCTCTTACGTCTACCTGCATTGGCAGGTGGGCTCTTTACCACCAGCACCACCTGGGAGAGCCGAGACCTGGTGCAGCCAAATAAAGAAAGAAATGTATTTTTTAAATAACAATAGCTATAGCTTCTACCTGACAATATTGGTGGGAGAAAGCTAGCTCCTGTTCTGGTGTGTGGGGAATGCTCCAATTATTCAGGTGCCACTTGCAAGCTCTTTGCCACCTGACTCAAAAGACTCTACTTGAGGGCTGAAGGCAGTCTCAAATACCACCACCTCCAAGAATCTTATCTGACTTTCACCCAACTGCGTAGGATTCCTTCTGCTCCAATTTCCACAGAGATCTTGTTCCTGCCTCCATTCAGGTACTCACCACTCTCCCTTTGATGGGAATGGGGATTGCCCTCCAGGAGCCTTGCACACAATATCAGCTCAATACCCACTGAGACTTCGTTAATATCTGCTCCCAGGGCAGAGAACCGGGGCCTCTGGGTTCCTTCTACGCTCCTTGTGGACATCCGGCCTTGTGAGACTAACTTCAGCACTCATCAAGAGGTTCCCACCTCTGGGCCTTTACCCATGGCTGTTCCCTCTGCCAAGAACACTGTTCCCTTACCCTCTTCTCTCGTGGACTCACTTACCGGGGTCCAGCCCCAGTGGATCCAGGGAATTCGAAGCGGGGACGGCGTCAGTGAACTGGATACAATAGCTTTAATTAAATATTAATTAGAGGTATAAAGAGTAATAGAATAAGGATAGCTCAGCAGGAAAATTCAGTGGAGAAAAGAGGCTGAATAACTTGGTTTAGGTGGAAAGCCAATAAAATTTCAAGACAAGAAATTTGTGTCACCTACGTAGGCCGCAGGTGTCCTTCCATTCTCCCGAAGGATAGGAGACACTAAGTCCTCCCCGGTCAGATCTTAGAAGCCCAGGCATAATTAGTAGCCTTGACGAGCCCCCACGCTCCAGATAGGAATTCAGCCAGAAGGTGAGAGAAAGAACGACATGGGGAGACCAGTCTTTCCGGGAACTGATCCCATTCTTTATTTTCCAGGGTCTGCTTTTATACCCAGAGATGTAATACAAACGTCATGCGGAGTCAGCAGTCCTGACTTTTATCAAAATCAGGTGCTTCATACAGATGTATACAAAGGTCTTAGGGGTGTTACATCATCTTCTGGCCAGGGAGCCTGCTGACAATTTATGACCCTCTCCTTGTGACAGCGGTCAGTCAACCAGAACACTTATTTCTCCAGGGGTGATTATTCTTAAAACAGATGCCACTTTCTGAAGGTACCAGATAAAGTTACATTCTTATAGGGTGAGGGTGCAGTGGGTTTTAATTAAGAAAAGAATTTACTTAGCCTAAGGTCCAATGTGATTAATATCAAGGTTAATACTTATTTCTCTTATATGTTAGTTATGTTCATTAATGTGTATAAGGGGCAAGGGATATGGAGATGTAGCGAACATTGGCTCAACAAATGAAAAACCCTTCACCAATACAATTTCTAATCAGCCCACTATACTACATTAATAATTTCATAACTTCTCAAAAGAATCTGTTTTTAGAAATTTTAGAGCATCTCGTGCCTCTCACAGTTGGGAGGCTGTGAACAATCACGTGCGGCTGGACAAGCCTGTCAGGCAGGCTAGAGAACCTTCAGAGGAGTTTGTAGGTTGAAACACTCCTGTCATGCCCAGGAATTTTTATTAACTGGAGCTGTAAGTTAACTCTTTTTCAGAGAGAGGTGGTGGGGGACAGCCCCCTGTAAAGTCAGAGGTGTAGGTGAGAGCACAAAGCAGTAAAGTAGGCAGACTCTGGTTTTGGAGGTAGATGCTCGAGAATTTCCAGGGGGACTCCTGAGGCTTGATACCGCCTTTGTGTATGCCGAGCCTCCTTCCTCATGACCTTTGCCATGGGCGGAGTTCCTCATGCTGGCTCCTGGCACTCACCTGTACCATGCTCGTTTCTGCTTGGATGCCAGCAGCATGAGTCCTGCCCTCCTGGCCCGGTTGAGTTCCCTGGTTGGATCCACCGTGCATATTTCCCCATCATAGATGTGCACTCAATGGGTTTTTAACTGGTTTCATCCTCTCTCTCTCCAGCTTGCCTGTAAGCTCTGCGAGGTCAGGGATGGGTACACAGCCCAGTGCTTGGCACACAGGAAGTGCTCGCTAAATATCTGGTGAAGAGAGAAGTGTATGCGTGCTCGGTCGCTCAGTCGTGTCTGACTCTTTGTGGCTCCATGGACTGTAGTCCGCCAGGCTCCTCTGCCCACGCAATTCTCCAGGCAAGAACATTAGAGTGGGTTGCCATGCCCTCCTCCATGGGATCTTTCTGGGGATCCAGGGATCGGACACACATCTCCTGCATTACAGGCGGATTCTTTCCCACTAGCACCACCTGGGAAGCCCGAAGAGACAAATATACACACGAAGACTACGGGCTCTTGTCTCACTCAAGTGGCAGATTCTTAAGGACTTGCCTGCTGGTCCCTGGGACAGACCAGGCGTGAGTAGGGCTCAGAGTTCTGAAAACCCTGGCTTTTTCTCCCCTGAACACTCCTGGAAGTGAAAACACTGCCTGTTGGCGAGCATGAGTGTCAGTCTCACGTGTGGGCGTCTGACAATCAACCCGCGCTCAGTGACATCCCCAGGCCACAGTTTCTTCCTCTGTTACAAGGCGCAGCTGTGATGACCCAGGAGAGTCTGCTGAGAGGGCCGGAGGAGTTCATGGCACTCAAACCCTGGCATGGAGTGGACGCCCCATGAAGGCACTGGCATCCATCCATCTGTCTCTATCTTCGGAAATCCAGAAGCAGCAAATGCCTGCTCTGCTTCCATTATCTGCCATCAGAATGGCAGCTAATCACACTATCGTTATTTATGAGAGCGATGGATTCAGCATTTTTATTCCGAACAGAAGCTGTTGACATTCCTAGAATAGTCCCTGGAGAGGGAAAGCCCATTGCAAAATGCTCCTTCAGAAACAATTTGCAATCAGTGGGCCAGGCGTGGGTCCAGGGATGTGGTCCTTGCTGGTTCTCAATGATAAAGGGAATAAAGAAAGTTTCCACTGGAGGCCGGGGCCAGGGGCAGGCAGGAGCCAGCAGAGAGCTGACATCTTAATGGGAGACAACACTGCAGGGCCCTGGGCTGCAGCTTGCCTGCCCCAGCTGGCATGGGCTGGGGGCATCTTGGCAGGTGGGAGAAGACGGGCCCTGGGGAGTCCTGCCCCTTCTGTTCCCCTCTGCCGTCCACCCCATCCCTTTCTCTCTGAGCCTCTGTCTTATCTTTTTACCTGCCTTTTCTCTCCCTCCCTCTCTTCTTTCCTTATTTTGTTTTCCTTCGTTTTTCCTCCTTAAAAATTACCCTTAATTACCCGAGTATTTCTGGTATTTACTCCTTGTAAACTATCACAGTATTTAAGACAGATGTTCCTTTTGATCTTCCAAATGCAAGCCTCACTTACAACCTCCTCCCCTTAGCAGACAGGAAGAGTTTGCTGTGTGTCCTTTCCCAGCTTTCTTTCTTTCCATTTGCATATATCTATATACACCTAGTAAATATGTTTTTGGTGTGTGTCATTTACATTATAAAAATAGCATCGTACTCTAGTTGTCATTCTGTCGCTTGCTTATTTAAAAAAAAAAATGTTTTTAGAAGAGAAGTTTCGGGGGACTTCCTTGGTGCTCCAGTGGTTAAGAGCCCACCTGCCAATGCAGGGGACGCGAGTCGGATCCCTGGGCTGGGAATAATCTATGTGCGGCGGGGCAGCTAAGCTCGCGTGCCACCACTACTGAGTCTGTGCTCCAGAGCCCCAGGAGCTGCAGCTAGTGAACCCACGTGCTCTGCAACAGGAGAAGCCATCCCGCGCACAGCCCCGTGCACCGAGGCCCCAGCACGGCCAAAAATAAATAAATACTCTTTTAAAAAAGACAGATGTTTTGGCTCCTGCAAAATTAAGAGGAAGGGACAGAGGTTTCCCCCACACCTCCTGCCCCCACGCAAGCAAAGCTTCCCTCAGTATCAACACCCTCTGCAAAGCGGTTCACTCGTTACAACTGATGAACTTGCACCGACACAAGGTTAGCACCCTAAGCCCACAATCTGCCTTATGGTTCAGTCTTGGCTTTGTACCTTCTGTAGGTTTGCGCAAACATATATTACCCTGGGTTGGCCAGAAAGTTCATTCAGGTTTTTTGTTATATCCAACGAATCCTTGGCCAACCCAATAGTGTCCACTGACCTAAACATCCTCAGTGCTCTACCTGTGCATCTCCGTCCCCCACCCCTCATTCCCAAGCAACCACTGATCTTTTCACTCTCTCCATAGTTTGGCCTTTTCCGCAATGTCATATAGTCGGAACCATACAATACGTAGCCTTTTCAGATTGTCTTCTTTCACTTAGTAATAATATGCATTTAATATGTCTTTTCATGGCTTGATAGCTCATTTCCTTTCAGTGCTGAAAAGCTTTCCATTGTCTGGATGTACCTCAATTTATGTTTCCATTCACCTACTGAATGGACATCTTGGCTGCTTTCAAGCTTTGGCAGTTATGAATAAAGCTGCTATAAATATCTATGTGCGAGTTTTTTGTGGACGTAAGTTTCAACTCCTTTGGGTAAATAACAATGAGTGGTATTGCTGCATAGCATTGCCAGAATATGTTTAGCTTTGTAAGAAGCCAGCAAAATGTCTGGAGAAGGCAATAGCACCCCACTCCTGTACTCTTGCCTGGAAAAATCCCATGGACGGGGGCGACTGGTAGGCTGCAATCCATGGGGTCGCCAGGAGTCGGACACAACTGAGCGACTTCACTTTCACTTTTCACTTTTCACTTCATGCCTTGGAGAAGGAAATGGCAACCCATTCCAGTGTTCTTGCCTGGAGAATCCCAGGGATGGGGGAGCCTGGTGGGCTTCTGTCTGTGGGGTCTCACAGAGTTGGACACGACTGAAGTGACTTAGCAGCAGCAGCAGCAGCAGCAAAATGTCTTCCACAGTGACTGTACCATTTTGCATTCCCACCAGCAATAAATGAGAGCTCCCTGTGCTCTAAATCCCCACCAGCATTGGATGCTGTCAGTGTTCCAGACTTTAGCCATTCTAATAATTGTCATTTCAATTTGCATTTCCCTAATGACATATAACATGGGGCATCTTTTCGTATGCTTATGTGCTACCTGCATATCTTCTTCAGGGAGATGTCTGTTAAGATCTTATGATTTTTAAATTGGGTTGTTTGTTTTCTTATTGCTGAGTTTTAAGAATTCTTTGCACATTTTGGCTATGTCTTTTGCAAATATTTTTTCCAGTCTAGGACTTGCCTTCTCATTCTTTTGATATCGTCTTCTGCAGAGCACAAGTTTTTAATTTTAATGGAGTCCAGTCCAATCAAGGAATTCCTCCATGGATTGTTCCTTTGGTGTTGTTTAAATAGTCATCACCATACTCAAAGGAAATCAATCTTGAATATTCATTGGAAGGACTGATACTGAAGCTTAAGCTCCAATACTTTGGGCACCGGATGTCAAGAGCCTTCTCATTAGAAAAGACCCTGATGCTGGGAAAGATTGAAGGCAGGAGGAGAAGGGGATGACAGAAGATGAGGTGGTTGGATGGCATCACCAACTCAATGAGCATGAGTTTGAGTAAGCTCTGGGAGATGGTGAAAGACAGAGAAGCCTGGCGTGTTGCAGTCCATGGGGTCGCAAAGAGTCAGACGCGACTGAGCAATTGAACAACAACAACAAGTCATCACCATACCCAAAGTTGTATAAATTTTATCCTATATTATATTCTAGGAGTTTTCTCATTTTGCATTTTATATGTAGGTATATTTAGGATCTACAATCCACTGTAAGTTAATTTTTGTGAAGGGTGTCAGGTCTGTATCTGGATTCATTTTTCTGCATGTGGATGTAGAGTTGTTGCAGACCATTTGCTGAAGAGACTATCATTGCTCCATTTCAATGCCTTTGCCATTTATGAAGGATAAGTTGATTGTATTTATCAGGATCTATTTCTGGGCTCTCCATTGTGTTCCATTGATCTATTTGGCTGTTCTTTCATCATTAGCACACTGTCTTGATCACTCTAACTTTATAGCAAGTCTTAAAGTCAGGTAGTGCCTGTCCCCCAACTTTGTTCTTCTTCAATATTGCTTCACTTTCAAGGTTATACAACTAGTGACCAGTGGCACTAACTCAAGTCTTGGACTCATTCCAGCATGGAAGAGGGGAGGAGACAAGGGTGAGAAGAACAGATAAGGTGGGATCACGGGGGGCCTTGAGAACCAGACTGAGGCACAAGGATCTTTGTGCCCTCCTGATGGCAATGGGGAGCCAAAGAAGGTTCTTGAGCAGCAGAGTGACCAGGAAGCCTTGGGAAGATTAATCTGGTGATGGTACGTGCTGTGAGTTGGATGGAAGGAGAGGTGTGGGAACCCAGAGGCATTCAGGAGGGGGCTGCAATTATCCAGGAAGGAACGATGGTGCCATGAAGAGAAACCCTAACAACCAGCCCTGCATGAAGAACTCCCAACTGTCCACTAGGAGGGCCACTCCTGGGGCCACTCCATATACCATAATGCATGTCATATCGTGGAGCTGGACTCACTGTTGGCTCTAGAGATAGGCACATGCCCCAAGCCTGGCCAACCAGGATAAATTCATCATCCCCATAGGGGTGATTAGTTCAGGAAGGAGTGCATGATGAAAGCTGGCCCAGAATGAATGAATCCCAGACTTTTGCTGATGAAGGGTGCCTGCCTAAAATCAAGGCCAAACTAGAGGCAAGTGTAGTGAAGGAATAGTGAGTGAAACTCAGTCATAATGAATCCTAATGATATCATCTGAGCTCCTGGATCCAGCCATGCCTGAAGTCCCCTTGGAACTTTTTTTCTTATGTGACCCCAAAAGCCCTCCTCCCCTAAACAATGTTTAGTGTAAGCTAGTCTGCATTGGGATTCTTTAGCTTACAACTTAAAGTGTCCTGGGGGCTTCCCAGGTGGTACCAGTGGTAAAGAATCCATCTGCCAATGCAGGAGATGCAAAAGACACGGGTTCACAGACAAATCAATGACCCAATCAAAAAATGGGCCAAAGAACTAAACAGACATTTCTCCAAAGAAGACATCCATATGGCTAACAAACACATGAAAAGATGCTCAACACCACTCATTATCAGAGAAATGCAGATCAAAACAACAGTTAGGTACCATCTCACGCAGGTCAGAATGGCTGCCATCAAACAGTCTACAAACAATAAGCTCTGGAGAGGATGTGAAGTAAAGGGAACCCTCTTACACTGTTGGTGAGAATGCAAACTAGTATAGCCACTGTGGAGAAAAGTCTGGAGATTCCTTAAAAAACTGGAAATAGAACTACCATAGGACCCAGCAATCCCACTGTTAGGCATACACACTAAGGAAACCATAAGTGAAAGAGACATGTACCCCAATGTTCATTGCAGCACCATTTACAATAGCCAGGACGTGGAAGCAACTTACATGTCCGTCAGCAGACAAAGGGATAAGCAAGTTGTGGTACATATACAGAATGGAATATTACTCAGCTATAAAATAGAACACATTTGAGCCAGTTCTAATGAGGTGGATGAAACTGGAGCCTATTATACAGAGTGAAGTAAGCCAGAAAAAGAAACACCAGTATAGTATATTAATGCATATATACTGAATTTAGAAAGATGACCCTACATGCAAGACAGCAAAAGAGACACAGGTGTAAAGAACAGACTTTTGGACTCTGTGGAAGAAGGCGAGGGCAGGATGATATAAGAGAATAGCATTGAAACATGTATATTACCATATGTGAAATAAATGACCACTGCAAGTTCGATGCATGAAGCAGAGCACTCACAACTGGTGCTCTGGGACGACCCAGAGGGATGGGGTGCAGAGGGAGGTGGGAAGGGGTTCAGGACGGTGGGACACACGTGCACCCATGGCTGATTCATGTCGATGTATGGCAAAACCCACCACAATATTGTAACCTAATTAGCCTCCAATTAAAATAAATTAAAAAAAAAAGACACGGGTTCAATCCCTCGGTGGGGAAGATCCCCTGGAGTAGGAAATGGCAACCCACCCCAGTATTCTTGCCTAGAAAATTCCTTAGACAGAGAAGCCTGCTGGGCTACAGTCTGCAGGGTCGCAAAGAGTCAGACACGACTAAGCACACACAGACACTCTTTATCCTAAAGTGTCCTGACGGACACACCGGGCACCTAGATCAGGGTCAGCAATCTACAGCCCATGGGCCAAGGTCAGCCTGCCACCTGTTTTTCATAAGTGGAGTTTTTTTGGGACACAGCCCTACCCATTCGTTTACATGCCACCTATGGCTGTTCTTGCACAGCAAGGCAGAATTGAGTAGTTCTGACAGAGACCCTATGACCCACAAAGCCTAACACTTTTTTTTTTTTTTTTTTGGTATGGACTTTTACAAAAACATACATCAACACATGACCTAGATCAATCTCTCTCACCTCTTATGAAGGTGGAAAGGGGGGCCCAGAGAAGGGCTTGCCTAACACCGGGGTGGAACCAGCCTAGAATCCAGATTTTCTGACACCCAGGCTAGAGTGCTTTGTTCTGCCTCTCCTTGTCCCCAGACACTGCCCTGAAGTGTCCAGGTGTCTTTTTGGAGGGTGTTTGGTTCAATTGACAGTTGAATCCCACTTGTAGGCCCAAACAAAATCCTTCTCTGTGGCCTCCCTGTGAAGCTCCTGGGAGTGGCAGGGAGCCGGGGAAATTGAATTCCATAAATTACCAAGCCTGACAGCCTAGCCAGTCCTTCCTGCCTCCCCTAGCGACCTGCTAAATGGAACCGGAGTAGACACGGAGCATGATTGTCCTGATGGGGACCCTGTCCACATCCCGCAGTTGCCCTCCTGGCCAGGAGGCCCAGGAACAGGGGAGGGCCCACTTGTTTTAATAAAATGTTTTTACATCATTTAGACAAGACAAGGTAGGGGTTTGGGGACGCGTTCATCTTCCCATCACTTTATGGCAAATGGATGGGGAAAAAACAGAAGCAGTGACAGACTATTTTCTTGGGCTCCAAAATCACTGCAGACAGTGACTGCAGCCATGAAATTAAAAGACACTTGCTCCTTGGAAGAAAAGCTATGACAAACCTAGACAGTGTATTAAAAAGCAGAGACATCACTTTGCCGACAAAGTCCTTATAGTCAAAGCTATGGTTTTTCCAGTAGTCATGGTTGGATGTGAGAGTTGGACCATAAAGAAGGTTGAGCGCCAAAGAATTGATGCTTGTTAACCGTGTGAATTGATGCTTCTCCGTGTTGGAGAAGACTCTTGAGGGTCCCTTGGACAGCAAGATCAAACCAGTCAATTCTAAAGGAAATCAACTCTGAATAATCATTGCAAGGACTGATGCTGAAGCTGAAACGCCGATTCTTTGGCCACCTGATGTGAAGAGCTGACTCATTGGAAAAGACCCTGATGCTGGGAAAGATGGATGGCAGGAGGAGAAGGGAGCGACAGATGATTGAGATGGTTGGATGGCATCACAGACATAGTGGACATGAGTTTGAGCAAACTCCGGGAGACAGTGAAGTACAGGGAAGCCTGCCATGTGGGAGTCTATGGGGTTGCAGAGAGTCGGACATGACTGAGTGACTGAATGATAACTATCTTAAGGAGGCTGAGAGGTGATTTGGATCACTGTGGGTAGAGCTGGAAGGGCTCAGAGGCATAAGGAATGTGCAGTCAGAGAAGGTTCCCTGGAGGAGGCAGTCTAGAGTATTCAAAGAAAAAAATGTTCAGGAAATGCTCAGGAAACTCTTTGCTACCTCTCTGAACCCTGCCTGCCCACAGCTGTCCACACTGCAGCCACACGGGCATAACTCAAACATGCCAGACCCACTCCTGCCTCGGGACCTTGGCGGCTGCTGTTGGCCCAGCTAGGAGTCCTTGAGTCTCAGACCTTTGCATTGCTGGTTTCTTCTCATTATTGGGTCTCAGCATGCTTGTCACCACCTCTGAGAAGCCTTCCATCACCACCTATCTGAAAGTTGCTGCCCGGGCCTAGTTGGTCTCCCTCTCATCCTCCTTGTTTTCATCCACTCCGACCTCTAGAATTGTCCCTGGCCTGGGTCAGGGAGAGATCAATGACTGAGAGATCACTCAGTCAGTGACTGAGGAAGCAGCACGTCCCCCCAGGAACTGACAGTTTAGTGGGGGAGACGAGAGCCCCCTGCGGGGTGAGCGGCCCTGCGAAGGGACAGGGCGTGGCAGGGAAGGCAGCCCTTAGGAGGCAGGGGAGACTTCCTGGAGGAGGGTGGGGTGGGCAGGAGTGAGCTGGGAAAGTGTGAAGGAGACTGGAGGAGGGAAGCATCAAGGTGAAGGACTGTGGGGGAGGAACTCAGTGCTAGAGCAGAGAGCGGGGACTTCCCTGGCGGTCCGGTGGCTAAGGCTCCGGGCACCCAGTGCAGAGGGCCCGGGTTCAATCCCTGGTCCGGGAACAAGATCCCATCTGCTGCAACCAAGGATCCCAAGGGCCACAACTAAGATCCACCACAGCCAAATAAATATATATATTTGAAAAATAAAAAGAACAGAGGGGAGGTGGGGCTGAGAGGCCAGACAGGTGGGCAAGGCTCAAGGCCAGGGCCAGCCTCAGCTCTTAGGGAGGCTGGACTCCATCCCAGGCCAGGACGGCTGTTGAGCGGGGGCATGACAAAGGCTCTACCCTGGGCATGAGAGGCTCATTTCAAGGATGTACTGAAATCAGAAATCAGGACCAAGTTGGTGGGGTCGTCTTCCATCCTGGAAAGGGGGAGCGTGGTCACCAGAGAAGAAGATAGGGTGACCTGTATACTCTGCTCCACTGCCTCATCAGCATCCACATTCAGGGGTGCGGTCCTGCTGTGGCCCAGACCTGGCCCTTCCAGGCTGCTCATCAGGCGGCTTCCTGGAAGAGGTGACCTGGAGCAGCCCTGGCCCCAGTGTGAACAGGGAGACCTTAGCGAGACTCGGGTTTGCTCCCAGTGGGGTGTGTGAACGTGTGCACCTCTCAGCTGCTTGGTTTCCTCATCTGCTGAACAGGGTGAGGAGCAGCATCTCTGTCTTGGGTCTAAATGAGATGGTGCAGGTCAAGTGCTGAGCACAGAGCCAGGACAAGAACCTGGGGAGGTGATTATTAGGGGCTGGCTTGCTCTGCCCCAACAAAGGTTCCTATGTAGGGGGCGGGGAGAGGTGACTTAGGAGTTGGGAGAGTGTTGCTGGAGGTCTGGGCAGCCTAAGGCATCTGGGGGGCTTCCCAGGTGGCGCTAGTAGTAAAGAATCCACCTCCCAAGGCAGGAGATGTGGCTTTGATTTCTGGATTGGCAAGATCCCCTGGAGTAGCAAATGGCAACCCACTCCAGTATTCTTGCCTGGAGAATCCCATGGACAGAGGTGCCTGGGGGGCTACAGTCCATGGGGATACAAAGAGTCGGACATGACTGAGCGACTAAGCACGCACAAGGCATTTTGGAGACCCCCGGATCCCTTCTGGAAGATTCTTGTCTTTGGCCGTGGCTCAGAACTGCATCTGTCTGCTGGGCTCCCATTCCCCTGGGGCAGCTCTGAGAGTCGGTCTTGGGTCCGGGAGGCACCTCAGTCTCTGGAGCTGCTGGCTGGTCCTGCCGCCATCGCTGTGCAGCCTCGGTGCTCGGGCCAGGTGGAAACGGCCCAGCGGCTGCGTGGAAGGCGACAGATGGCCACAAATGAGGGGTGAATGAACCTGCTAAATCATCAGCTGGGAAATTGAGCATCTCGCCTCCCATCTGTGACGGCTTCTTCTCCGGGGACGGGAGCGTATGTTGGGGTGTGAGTGTGGGGGGCGTTTGCTGTACATGCAGATGGATGCAGTGCCGGGGCGTGGGCTTGTGGCCCACAGGTACATACACGCTTGCATGTGTGTGCACACATTTACTTACTGTATACACACACATAAACTTGCACACACATGCTCACACCCTCCCCAGACTCACATTCTTCCCATCACACACACACACTCCCATTTGTCCATTCAAGCACAGGCTCTTGTGCACACCATTTACACACTTTTTTTTTAACATCCAGAAACACCGACTGACACCTTGCACACCCAGAAGCACAAGGTACCCCAACAGATAGATTTGTGCAGCTATACTTTCTCACAGTCACCAAGAGCCACTGAGACACACAGTAGTCATGTATGGATAAGAGAGTTGGACCCTAAAGAAGGCTGAGCATCAAAGAACTAATGCTTTCCAACTGTGGTGTTGGGGAAGACTCTAGAGAGTCCCTCAGACTGCCAGGAGATCAAACCAGTCAATCCTAAAGGAATCAACTCTGAATATTCATTGGAAGGATTGATGCTGAAGCTAAAGCTCCAGTACTTTGGCCACCTGATGCAAAGAGGTGACTCATTGGAAAAGACCCTGATGCTGGGAAAGATTGAGGGCAGGAGAAGGGGGACAACAGAGGATGAGATGGCTGGATGTCATCACTGACTCAATGAACATGAGTTTGAGCAAACTCTGTGAGATGGTGAAGGACAGAGGAGCCTGGTGTGTGCAGCACATGGGGTTGTAAAGACTAGACACAACTGAGCAGCTAGAGACAACAGCTGACACTCACAACTTCTCACAGCCCTGCATCTGAGTGGGGTGGGCTGGCTCCCATTCAAGGGTGCTTCCTGGCTCTCCCTGAGGGAGGGGCCACTTTCCATGAGAACAGGCCCAATCACGTGACCAGCTCCAGCCCCTGAAACTGGAGGGGAAGAGCTGTGTGTCCCTCTGGCTGGGAGCCTCCAGGGCCAGCTCCCAGTTCCTCCATGCTCTCCTTTCCCACTGCTGTGGGGACCACCGGCACTCAGGGTAGATGCTGCCCATTTACTCTTGGCCCAGGGAGCAGCTGGCAGGGTGCAGAGCCAGAGGTGACCCTTGAAGTAACTCAGGTGCTGAGAAGTAAATCTTCATTGTTGTGAGTTACTGGGATCTGGGGAGCACTTGTTACTGCAGCATGGCGTAGCCTCAGCTAAGAGAGACAACACACACACACACAAACACGTCTCACAAACATACTATGAGATTTTATATATATAGATACACTTATTGATTGATTGATCTCTGCCCCCAGTTCCTGGCACAGAGCTCCTGAAACCCTTGAAACTTCCTTAAATGACAGGAGTGTTTTTTTCTCCTAATTATGTGACATTTGGTGGGCTCCTGGATGGCTTTAGGATAGGTGCTGGTCCCCAGAAAGACCAAGGCATGATCAGAAGCTTGGAACTTTCAGCCCCACCCCTTACCCTCTAGGAAAAGAAGAGGGACTGGAGATTGAGTTAATTGGGACTATATGATGGTGGTGGTGGGGGTTGAGTTGCTAGGTCATGTCTGACTCTTGCAACCCCATGGACTGTAGCCTGCCAGGTTCCTCTGACCATGGGATTCTACAGGCAAGAACACTGGAATAGGTCACCATGCCCTTCTCCAGGGGATCTTCCTCACCCAGGGATCGAACCTGTGTCTCTTACATCTTCTGCACTAACAGACAGATTCTTTACCACTACTATCACCTGGGAAACCTCAGAGTCTTTGGACCTTTCTGTACATACCT
This sequence comes from Tragelaphus eurycerus, assembly GCA_935064755.1. NCBI lineage: Eukaryota > Metazoa > Chordata > Mammalia > Artiodactyla > Bovidae > Tragelaphus > Tragelaphus eurycerus. The sequence continues at coordinate 73,207,617 of CAKXYN010000001.1, read as the reverse complement.
CTTCATCTAGCTGTTCACCCATATCCTTTGTTATATAATAAAGCAGTAACTAAAGTATGTGTTTCCCTGAGTTCTATGGACCATTCTAGCAAATGATCAAACCCAAGGTGGGAGTCATGGGGACCCTGACTTCTATCTGGGTGGTGAGAAGTACAGGTGCATTCAGGACATGTGACTGGTGTCTGAAGTGGGGGCAGTCTTGTGGGACTGAGGCCGTAACGTGTGAGATCTGACTCTGACTCCAGGTAGACAGCGTCAGCACTGAGTTCAATTGTAGGACTCCCAGCTGGGGTTGCAGAATTGCTTGAGGTGTGCAAAACCCACACATCTGGAGTCAGAAGTACTGTGAGTGTGGTCACAGTGTGAGAGCAAAGGAGAAACACAGCAGGGAGCATCTTTTCTTATGTACAGAGGTGCTCAGGGGTCCTGCAGGGTATACACACACACACACACACACACACACACACACACCCCACTCCCCTGTGCTCACACACTCTCCCCAGCACACACCAGGTTAGTCTGACAAGCAGTGCATCCAGCCTCTGGTCAGGAACAGGGAGAGCAGCGGGGACAGGATGAGGTGGGAATAGACACGTAGGTCGGTGACGGAGCTGTGTGTGCGTGTGGACTCAGTCGCTCAGTCGTGTCTGACTCTTTGCAACCCCAGGGACTGTAGCCTGCCAGGCTCCTCTGTCCATGGGATTCTCCAGGCAAGAATACTGGAGTGGGTCGCCATTTCTTCCTCCAGGGGATCTTTCTGACCCAGGGATCGCACCTGAGTCTCTTGCATCTCCTGCACTGGAGGGTGGATTCTTTACCACTGCTCTATCTGGGAAGCCAACAGAGCTGTGGTTGAATTATTTCCTTATTAGGGGATTTTCTGTTGTCAAAGGATGCAGGGCTCGAGTGAGGCAAGTTTCTGAGGGTCAAGGAGCACTTCCTGGGGAGTCAGGAGTCAGGAAAGTTGGTGTTGGGCCTTGTGTGGCCGTGTCCCCTTCTCTGTTCTGCACCTCCCTGGCGATGGGCATTGCTCTGAATCCAGGAAGGAAGGAGGCTGGTCAAATCCGAACAATAATGATAAACAGCCCAACACAGCCTTCCCCTGGCATGGAGTCAGCCTCTTCCTAAGCTGGAGCCCACTTGTGGAGCCCTCACAGGGGCCCTCTGAGATCTCAGGGTCAATGGATTAAAGTCCCCTCGGCAGATATCTGTGGGTGGCTCCCAGCCTGCAAATGCTGGTGCTGGGTGTGGGTGATGCCATGGTGACCCCCTGAGCTCATGGGCACAGCGGACCGGACTCCATGGCAGGAGGGGCACCCATGATCTTGGGATGGAATGACATGTGGTCCCAGGAACACAAGTCTGGTTTCCCTCGGCAAGGCTAACTGAGCAGGGCCGTCAGAAGCTAACGAGGACATGCGTTTTGGTGACAGAAAGACCTGGATTCACGTCTCAACTCCGCTGCTTCTTGGACATGGAACTTTGGGTAAGGACTTACCCTGACCAGGTTCCTCATCTGTAAAGTGGATATAATCATGGCTATAATCATTGTTGGGTTGTTGTGGTAAGGATGAAATGAGAAGATGCTCAGAACAGCCCCAGGCAGGGTCTGTCTTTGCTTAAAGGCTCATATCTGATGCTCCTTCCTCCAGGAAGCCTTCCAAGATCTCTTTTCCCTCCAAACTTATGGAGCAGTTTGTACCTGATTAAACACCATTCCCACTGAGCTTGAATTAGAGTGTGTGTGTGTGTGTGTGTGTGTGTGTGTGTGTGTGTGTGTGTTCACTTAGCTGTGTCTGACTCTTTACAACTCCACAGACTGCAGCCCGCCAGGCTTCTCTATCCTTGGGATTTTCCAGGCAAGAATACTGCATTGGGGCGCCATTCTCTTCTCCAGGGGATCTTTCCCACCCAGGGAGTGAACCTGCGTCTCTGTCACCTGCAATGGCAGGTAGGTTCTTTACCAGCATTACCCTGCAGAATCAGCGTTTACTCAGTCGGGAATTGTGTATTTTCTCAAGACCCGTCTCTGTATCAGGCCCAGGGCTGGGGGCTGGGGTGTGGGGGTGAGTGGGAGGTCACCGCCCTCCCCAAATGTCCCGCCCATGTTCCTGTTATCAGGCTGAGGCCGTGGCCAAGCTCTGTTTTTCCCCACTGTTTGTGGGGCTCAGAGACAGGGACACAGGGCTGCCCTAGGGACTGGGAGACAGAAGGGCAGAGTGGGAAGGACTCCAGCCTGCAGTCATGTCCAAGCTCTGTTCCTTTCTTACTCTGTGACCCCGGGCAAGCCCCGGGACCTCCGTGAGCCTCAGTGCCTCCACCTGCGTGCCAAATGGCGGGGTTGGGCCTGGCAGGGGCTGGGCCTGATACTCTAGGTGCCCCTGGGTGGTGGCCCTGCAGAGCTGGGTTGAGCATGAGTCTGTCCTCATGTGGGAGGACGGTGGGTGGCCCAGAGCCCACCCCAGGCTCATCTCCCCCAGGCCCCAACTGTGTCCTGCAGAGGAAGCTTTGGAGGGTTAATGTGGAGCTCTCGGGAGGCTGCCCTTTGTCTGGGGCGACTTGAATTAGCATCTGCGGGCTGATCAGAGTCCGGGTATTAATGAGCCATTGAGTCAGAGCCAGGTTTCCAGTGCGCTGTGCAGTTGATGGATTAATCGCTTCTGACAGCTCTGAATGCCGACTCTGCTCATCCTCACAGCAAGCCTGGGGTGGCCGCTGGCTGAGTCGCCCGGACCCCAGGCCACCCCTCGCCCCCAGCAGCATTTCAGCAGCTCAGCCTGGGTTCTCGGCCTCTTTAATCGACTCTACCCTCGTTCCTTTCCATCCACCACTTTTCCTTGATTCCTAATCCAGCCCCACCCAGGCCAGATCATTCAGCACCCCTCAGCTACAATAGTGGGTGAATGTCGAAATACTGTCTCATCTCTTGGGCAACAGTGTGCTGAAAATCACATGCTCTCAAAAGCTCGCTTCTTCCCTGGGAAGACAGGTGTTTTGTTTGGATGAATATTTGTATACTTTTGGAGTGGATTGGGGTGAGAAATGCAAATTGAGGGCAGAGCAGAATTGTCTGAGCAGTAAAGAAGATTTTTAGAGACTATGTGGGGAGAATAGAAAGGAAGAGATGCAAACGTATTCTGGTTGCTCCTTCTGTCTTGGCCTTTTGGCAATTCCTTGATCATGCCATGACCTTTTGTACCCCTGGGCCTTTGCTTGAGCTGTTCCCGCTACTTGGAATGCCCAGGCCTCTCTTCTTGGTTCAGGACAACTCCTAATCATACTTCGAAGCCCACTCTACATTCTCCAGTTAACCCTGTCTAGGTTTCCACTCAACTCTGAAAAGATTGCCTCAGAGGTGAAATTAAGGAAACAATTCCTTTCACCATTGCATCAAAAAGAATAAAATACCTAGAAATAAACCTACCTGAGGAGTCAAAAGACCTATACTCTGAAAACTATAAAAACACTGATGAAAGTAACCTATATGTGTACAGAATTTGAAAAAGAATGAATACATGTATAACTGAATCACTTTGCTATACACTTGAAATTAACACGACGCTGTAAATGAAGTATACTCTAATAAAATTTTTTTTTAAAAGAACAAAATTTCTTTAAAAAAAAAAATGGGGGCTTCCCTGGTGGCTTGGTAGTAAAGAATCCTCCAGCCAGTGTAGGAGACATGGGTTCGATCCCGGGTGTAGGAAGATCCTACATGTCATGGAGTAATTAAGCCCGTGCGTCCCAACTTCTGAGTCTGTGCTCTAGAATCTGGGAACCACAACACATGCTCCACAACTACAGAAACCCATGCTCTACAACAAGAGAAGCCACCGCACCGAGAGCCTGGGCCCCACAACTAGAGAGTAGTCCCTGCTCAGCACAACAAGAGAAAAGCCTGTGCAGCAGTGACCACCCAACACAGACATAAATAAACAAAACTGTGTTTTAAAATGTTATGGGAACATATTTTTTTTTAAAAAAACACAATTGCCTCAGGGCTTCCCTGGTGGCTCCGATGCGAAAGAACCTGCCAGCACTGCAGAAGACCCAGTTTTGATCCCTGGGTCAGGAAGATCTCCTGGAGGAGGGCATGGCAACCCACTCCAGTATTTTTGCCTGGAGAATCCCATGGACAGAGGAGCCTGGCAGGCTAGAGTCCATGAGGTCACAAAGAGTCGGACATGACTGAAGTGACTTACCAAGCGCACAGGCACGCTGGAAGCCTGGCTGAGAGCTCCTCGAGGGCAGGGACCTTGTCTCATTCAACATTGTAGCCCTAGGCACATCTGCGGCGGTCAGGCATCTGGGATGACCACACTCTGACCCGCCTCCTCTGCAACTATGGGCTCCTCCCTTCAGAGCAGGCCTGCCTTCAGCAGAAGGTTAGTATTTGAGCAACTGTGACTGTTTGTCCTGTTCGGTAGGAGTGCCACGGCCTCAGCCTGCTGCTTGGGGGACTGGCAGGCAGCCCAGAGAGCTGGAGGAAGATGAGAAGGGCCGCCCTGATGGCCTGGTGCCTCCTGAAAGCGGTGTTCTGAGGGGAAACAGTTGTCACAAGGCTTCTGATCATTGTCCCTGCATGGGGCTGGCTTTCATGTCTATGATCACACCGGCCCCCTGAGGCTGCGCTGGTGGTGGGAACACAGGGCTGGTGGGGCAGCTGGATCACAGCAAAGACCACCAGCCTCCCGCCGGGCCCAGCTGTCTGTCTGCGGGGCCCGGATTCCAGACTCTGTGTGCAGCGTGGCTTCCAACAGCTCCCCACCCTCTCCTGCCTCTTGTCCCTCCATAAAGTAAGTGGTCAAACTGTGAAGAGGTACAAGGATTCTCACTCACTCATTCATGCATTACTAAATTCTCTTCTCAACCTGGTAGCCAGGGGGATTCTGTTAAATGACCAGACCCCTCCTCTGTTCAGAAGCCACTACCCTCAGAGTAGCAATCAAAGCCCCTTCAGTGGCCTTTGAGGCAGGATCTGGGCCGGTGGTTCCCACTCCTGGGAAGGCCAACCCTGGTCTCAGCCACACAGACCTCCTGGGTGCTTGTACACTCCACACATGGGCCAGCTCTTGCCTCAACAGTCTCTGTTCACCACTCCCTTCACCTGGAACATGGTTCCCTCACATGGGACCCTCCTGCCCTTACCTCCTGTGAGCCCTTAAATGCTACCATCTTTAGAATCTTTCTCTGATCACTCTAGTCTATTTTTAGCTCCCCCCAGCACACACACATATTATATACAGTCCATTTTATACATATATACGAGAAGGCAATGGCACCCCACTCCAGTATTCTTGCCTGGAAAATCTCATGGATGGAGGAGCCTGGTAGACTGCAGTCCATGGGGTCGCTAAGTGTCAGACACGACTGAGTGACTTCCCTTTCACTTTTCACTTTCATGCATTGGAGAAGGAAATGGCAACCCACTCCAGTGTTCTTGCCTGGAGAATCCCAGGGACGGGGGAGCCTGGTGGGCTGCCGTCTATGGGGTCGCACAGAGTCGGACATGACTGAAGCGACTTAGCAGCCTATATATATATACATACATCTATCTCCTTAAATTTTGCACAGCATTTGTTGCCTTTTAAAGGCCGACATATTTGCTTGTCTGTCTATTTATCGGAATTTAAAGGACACCAGGGCAGGAGTTTTCATTTACTGTGTTCATTTACCAGCTGTCTGACCTTACAAAAGCCATGCAATCTCTATGCCTCAGTTTCCTTGTCTGTCAAGTGCCAGAGATGGTCCCCGCAAGCTCACCTCACAGCGCTGTGAGAGGACCCCACACAGCATATGTTAAGGGACAGACCCCTGCACAGATGCTGGCCATACAAACCCAGGACTCCCGTCACAGGCGGCTCTGCCCTGTTCCTCTGACTGAGGGTACATTTCAAGTGGAAGAGGTGCTGGTAGTTCCTGCTGTGGGCTCTGCCCCTCTCCACCCAATTGCTTTCTCTTGGCCATGCAGGTCAGGCTGGGCGCACTCCTGGAAGCAGCCCTGGCCAAAGACGAACAATGGATGGGAGTGGGAAGATGTAGTCCAGCTTCCTGCCCCGCCAGGATGGCTTGAGGTGAACCCTAAGTCCCAGCGGCCCATGGCAGGAACCTGCTCAGCAGTGAGCCTTTTCTTTACTCCCTCCCTCCCCAGCTTCCCCAACAAGGGCTTCCTGGGTCACCAGCTAAGTTGCTTCCATTCGAATACTTGTCTCAAGGTCTGATTCTGTAGAATCCAACCTGAGGCAAGAGGATTCCTGGAAGGTCTGCCTAGGGCGCCTCCATGTCCCTCCTCTCCCAACCCAACCAAGCCTTTCCACCACAACAGTTATCTCTGTGATTTTCTTAAAAGTGCCTTTTGAGTTTTCCTCTGAGAGAGAGAGAGAGAGAGAGAGACCGACCAAGATGGGAATCACAGAGCAGCCTACAGCCCATGGGCTAGAAACAAGATGTCCTTGGGAGCTATTTACATTCCAAGCTTCACTCCTGAAGCCAGAAACCTGTAGACACAGCTCTTTCTGGTTGTCTACACTCCATCAAATGAGCTATTTTTGTAGAGTGGCTTGTGTGTGTGTGTGTGTGTGTGTGTGTGTGTGTGTACTGGGGGGAGGGGGGATGGATTGTGACTGTGTAGGATACTGGCTAAGAGTTTTAAGCCTTTGGATCTACATAACCAATAATCATGGTGAATTTTCACTCAGTACATACTGTGTATCTAGACCATGCTGAATGTGTTTGTTATGTGTGGGATTTTTCTAAGCTTTCTTGATAGCTCCATGGGAGACTGTATCAGGCAGGGTCCTGATGGGAAAGAGGAGGTACACACATTATGGAGAAAGTCAGGAGAGTTTAACAAAAGAGGCAGGGAAGCCAATAAGGGATGATGAAGTGTCTAAGTTCAGCAGCTGTGGGCCTAAAAAGGACTACAGAGAGAGTGGCTGAAGCTCAGGAGAGGGCCGCCTGCCAGGAGCTGTGGCTTCGATGGAGGGAGTCAGCCAAACTGCAGGGAGGAGACAGGACAAACACCCCAGTGGGGGATGGGCAGCATGTCCTTGGACCCAAGCACCCCCTCTCCTCCTGCCCTCTGGCCTCCCATCCACTGAACCCAACTGTTCAACAGGGGACAAGGAAGACTGAGGGCTAGTTCTTAAAAGCCAGTGTCCTGGGCCATAGGGCAGGGGAAGAAGGCTGGAGAGTAGGGCTGGAGGGGAAAACACATGTGTCCAGTAGAGGAAGGGGCTGTGATTGTCATTCCCACGCAGGACTAGCTGAGTGTGAGGTGCAGGGCTCAGTGCAAAATGAAAATGCCAATCCCCCCTGTTAAACAGTTATTGAGAATTTCAAGACAGTGACAGGAGAAAATTAAACCGTGTCCCATGCCCATGGAGCCAACCTTGTTCCCTTGTTACCAATGAAGAAACTGAGTCACGGAGAGGTAAGGTGCTTTATCTAAGGCAGTTATACTTGGGCTTCGAGTCCTGGCTCTGCCCTTCTAGCTATAGAGCCTCGGACAAAACACTTTCCTGCCCTACAGGAGGGTCTCAAGACATCTGACTACTGTAGAGGCATTGCTAAGAACAAGGGGGATGAAAGCTGGCTAGGCAAGCAGAGCCTGGGAGAGCTGTCCGAGGTGCTGGTATTCCACTGGGCTCCCTGGGCCGCCAGAGCGTCTCTTGGATGTTTAGGAAGGCAACAGCTTTTAAAATAGCCTATTTCCACTCCCAGCCTGTCTCTGGGCTCCTCTAAGTGTCAGAACACAGAGACATGAAGTGTTATTGTCTGGAGTGTGCGATGCGGTGAGCTGGAAAGGGCACAGCAATGGGAGTCAGGAAACAGAGATTTAACGAGGGCAATGTCGACATCATCTCATTTCATCCTCACAGCCATCCCTCAGAATCAGGGGTTCCCAGCCTCTGGAATCTAACACCTGATGATCTCATGTGGATCTGATATCATAATAGTAGATATAAAGTGCACAATAAATGCAATGTGCTTGAATCATCCCCAAACCATTCACCATCCCCCCAACCCTGCTGGTCCATGGAAAAACTGTCTTCCATGAAACCAGTCCCTGGTGCCAAAAAGGTTAGGGACTGCTGCTCAGAAGTACCACCGTAGCCACACCACAGGCTTTACTGAACACTCTCTATTAGGCAGGCTTAACCACCGCACACTTACTCTATCGTATAATGTTGTTATCATCCTCACCTATGGACCAGGAATCTTAGGGTAAGAGACAGTCACCACTGCAAGTAGATTCTACTAGGGCACCACCCATTATGCTTGCTCTATGCACAAGGAAAGCTGAAAATGCTGGAGCTGATGCCCATGGAAACACCGCTCAATCAATGATGGGCAGGGGTTGGAAGGACAAACACCCCTATGTCCTCACCTTGAGCTTGGGATGATGCTGAGGCATGTTCTGCACTGTCTTCCAGGGTCCTTCTGTGGGGTCAAGCTCCAGTTGCCGACAGTGGGATCTGGCTTGCTACCACACCCTCTGCTGGCATCCTTTGCTTCTTCTGTTTCACTTTCTGTCTCAGCCAGCCTCTAAGATGACCCCCGTGACCCCCACCTCCTGGTATTCAAACTCTTGTAGCCCCTCCCACACTATATCAGAGTTGGTTTGTGTGACCAATAGAATATGACAAAAGTGATGGTATGGATCACTGTGATCAAAAGTGATCTCAAAGTGATCTCCTGTCTGGAGATCTCTGGCTCACTCTCTCTCTCCCATCACTCACTCTGGGGAGAACCTGCTTCCATATCATGGAAAGCACTATGGAGAAGCCAACATTGTGAGGTGTTGAAGCCCTCAGCCAGCAGCCTGCGAGGATCCCAGAGCTGCCCAGAACTATGAGAGTGAGCTTAGCGGTGAATCCTTTAGCCTCACTTGTTGTTATTCAGTCACCAAGCCATGGCTCACTCTTTAAGAGCCCATGGACTACACCATGCCAGGCTTCCCTGTCCTTCACCATCTCCAGGCATTTGCTCAAACTTATGTCCTTTGAGTTGATTTTGCTATCTAACAGTCTCATCCTCTGTCACCCCCTTCTCCTCCTGCCCTCAATCTTTCCCAGCATCAGGGTCTTTTTCAATGAGTCAGCTCTTTGCATCAGGTGACCAAAGTATTGGAACTTCAGCATCAGTCCTTCCAATGAATATTCAGGGTTGATTTCCTTGAGGATGGACTGGTTTGATCTTCTTGCAGTCCAAGGGACGCTCAGGAGTCTTCTCCAACACAATTCGAAAGCGTCAGTTCTTCAGCATTCAGCCTTCTTAATGGTCCAACTCTCACAGCCATACATGACTACTGGAAAAACCATAGCTTTGACTATACAGACTTTTGGCAGCAAAGTGATGTCTCTGCTTTTTAATATGCTGTTTAGATTTGTCACTCTTCCAAGGAGTAAGTGTCTTTTACTTTCATGGCTGCAGCCTCAGCTCTTCAAATCGTCGCTCGACAGACAGTTTGACCAAAACTGCATAAGCAGCCCTGAGCTAAATGACTTCAGATTCCTGACCCTCAGAAACCATTAGATAATAGACACTTGTTTTGACACTGCTAAGTTTTGAGGTAATTTGTTATGGTGATTGTTAACTAAAACACTTTGTTATTCCGCTATCAAGGTTTCCTGGATTCGCTTCTCAAATGAACTATTTAAACTTGAATCCTCATTTCAGCCTTAGCTCTCAGAGGAACCCAAACTCAGACTTCTACCCAAGGGCCTCTGCCTGGTAAGTGGAGAAGCTAGGATTCACACCCACAGTATGTGAAGTGACTGCTCAAGGCTTCAGAGGTGTATGTGTCAGTCACTCTTAGCTGCAGCCTACAAGCACCCCGGTTATAGGGACCCTATAATCTATAGGAGCCTATTATCTTGGCTCCTTTGGTGGCCTCCACACTCAGCTCAGTGTCTTTCACATATGAGGTGCTTAGTATATGTCCCTGCCCTTCTGCACCCTGCCCTGCCCTTTATTATGGATGTTTGACTTCAGAGCATAGCTCTCCTGTTTATATTGAGATTTAAGTATCTGAACAAAGGATTTAAGTTGTGTTCAAATCCTGCTTCTGAAATTCACTACCAGGGTGACTTTGGGCAAGTTATTTAATCATTTTGAACCTTTTTTCCTCTATAAAATGGGGTGATAATGGTATCTACATCACTGAGGTAATGGTAAATAACCAAAGTAAATGTGTGTATCAGTTCAGTTCCGTCTCTCAGTTGTGTCCAACCCTTTGAGACCCCATGGACTGCAGCATGCCAGGCCTCCTTGTCCATCACCAACTTGCTCAAACTCATGTCCATTGAGTTGGTGATGCCATCCAACCAACTCATCCTGTTATCCCCTTGTTCTCCTGCCCTCAATCTTTCCCAGCATCAGGATCTTTTCCAATGAGTCGGTTCTTCACATCAGGTGGCCAAAGTATTGGAGCTTCAGCTTCAGCATCAGCCCTTGCAATGAATATTCAGGACTGACTGCTTTCCTTTAGGATGGACTGGTTTGATCTCCTTGCAGTCCAAGGGACTCTCAAGAGTCTTCTCCAACACCACAGTTCAAAAACATCAATTCTTCAGTGCTCAGCTTTCTTTATGATCCAACTCTCACATCCATACATGACTACTGGAAAAACCATAGCTTTGACTAGACAAATGTGTGTATAGTCTTGGTCAACACCCAGCACTTAGGAAGTGCTGTATCAGGGTCTGTGTGGCCAGAAGCATTTCAGATGCGTCTCCACCCTCCCATCTTCAGATGGCACACAACTCAGGTAACTATTGATTTGGCAGATGACTTTGAGATACATGAGAGCTGATTTCTTTCAATTCCCAGAGCCCCTTGGGGACCCTTACCAAACATGTATAACTTGGAACAAGCTCTTACCTCATCCAGATGATGCAGAGAGCAAAGTTCCTTGGGAGTGGGAAGGGAGATTAGGGGTCTGGGGGGGTGGGGACACATTCTATAAACTTCATTTTTTTATTTTTTAATTTTTTTTTTGCCAAGAATGAATCCTGGCTGCCTTCCCAGCAGGCGCTCAGTAAATACACATGAAAGGATGGATTGGAAAAATGCCAGGATGAACATCACTGCCTTGAAAACAGGGGTGCATTTTACATAAAACAACATCTCCTGGGAACAGTTACATAGCATCACTCCTAAACACATATCTACCTGTCTTTTCTCCTCTACCTTCTGAACTGATGACCACAACCCTTGGCTGGTATTGATAACTCTACCAGAGCCCCCAAAGGCATCATAATTCATATTCATCTCCCATGGTGGGTTAAGAATATTGGCCCATTTATGCCCTAACTATGCTAATTAAGTAATTTTTTTTTAATAAAGGAGACAGTTATTACCTTCAGTTTGACAGCATCTGACTCCATTAGCAGTCACAGCTGCCAACATCATGGTGCTGATTAGTTACCTCGAATTGCTTAGAGAAAGTCAATTATCATCAGGGTGCACCCACAGTGTCTCTTGGATTATGGTGGCATCAGACTCAATGGTTTCAACAGTGAGCCAGAGTCTAGGGAGATGAAGCCACAGTCGGGTGGGGGTCACCAGTTCTGACTGTGGTTTAGGCAAAGGCAATGCAGTTGGCCTGGCATGGTGGGGTCCACGGAGTCACAAAGAGTCGGACATGACTTGGTGACTGAACAACGGCAACAACAACGCAGTTGGAGCAGGAGGCCACTATAGTGGAGGTCAAGACAGCTGTGATGGCTGGTGTAGGATCAGAGGAGCCATGGTGACCAGAAGTCCCCCTTTCCCATGTCTGTGTCGTTGTCCATGGTCCTGAAACACTCTGCACCAGGGTTCATGGTTTCACCTAACCCTTGGCTCCTGGTTCTGGAAACTCACGGACAACTATCCCCACAGCTCATACCTTTTGTTTTTTAGACTCTTTATCTCTTGATATACATTTTTGTCATTTTTTATGCTGTCACCGATTAGTTAGGCCCGTGTCTTATTAATAATTCACAGGAGTGACTCCACACACCGTTGACAGTTCCATAATGCTTCTGACAGTTACACACTTTATTTTTGTCTCTGAGAGGCTGGGAGGGGAGCTTATGTGACCTTAGCTGCCTTTCCCAAGGTTCTGCTTTTGAGCAGTGGGTGCACTTGGGGGAGGGGTGAGGATGAGGCCTCCAGAAACATTGAGTTACACTTTAGGGAGTCGAGGGCAAAAATCTGATGAGTGCCACTGAAGGGACAGGAACGAGGGAGAGCGGGCCTTCAGCAGAAAATGGGAGTCAAATCTGCCAGCGCCTCCTGAGGCACAGTGCCATCAGAACTGTGCCCTCCCATGGGAGTTCCCTGGAAGCCCTGTGAACTTCCTGGCCATCCCCCTTATTTAGGCTAAGACACTAGCATATCTTTAAGCAAAGAGAAAAGGAGCCTGCACAGACAGCTGTGCTGAGATCAGGAACCAGTGGAAGGGGGACCAGATGGGGTGGGGGGAATGGGATGGGGGGCTCATGGCGGGGGCAGGAAATGGAGAGCATGTGAGTTGGAATCATTCCAGGCACCAGAATGCACTTATGCACTTGCCATTCACTGGACGTCCTTTAAGTATGTCCTTGATTCCCCACCCTTGGCATGACTGCTCTCACTCAATAGACCAGATAACACTCACTAAGCTTTGCTAGGTGCCAAGTTCTGTTCTCGTCGCTTTCCATCTGTGAACTCTTTTAAAGTTCCCAACCATTCTGCAAGTACTGTTATTGTTTGTCCATTTTATAGATGAGAAAACTGAGGTCCAACTAGTTAAGTGGGGAAAGTTGGATACAAATTTGGCCCCAAAGTCTGAGCCTCTAATTACTCTTCTGTGATACTCCAAATTCCAAGTTGCTGGGCACATTAGGAGAATATTTGGGATATTTCTACTTCAGCATTGGACTTGCCAGGTGGCACTTAGTGATTAAGAACCTGCCTCCCAATGCAGGAGACACGAGACATGGGTTTGATCCCTGGGTTGGAAAAATCCACTGGAGAAGGGCATGACAACCCACTCTAGTATTCTTGCCTGGAGAATCCCAGGGACAGAGAGGCCTGGTGGGCTACAGTCCTTGGGTTGCAAGAGTCGGACAGGACTGAAGCGACTTAGCACACACATGCACACTACTTCAGCATCATGTGGCCCTCCACTGGCTCAGATCACTTCATGCGGAGGACTTTGGGGCAGAGCAAGTTCCCAGCACCGGGATGCTGGAGGGAAACGGGACTCAAGAAGCCTGGGGTGGGTATCTTTTTTAACCCCTGCAGGCCTTCCCAGGGACTGCTTTTACAGACCTCATTCAGCCCCTTCCTCTGTCTCTGGCAACCACCTTGGACCTGGGTCTCCACAGAACCTTGTCTTCCACCCTGGAGGTGCAGGCACAGAGCTGTTGAGAAATAGCTCCCCAGATCTGGTGGCCTCCATAGCTTGATTCCCAGTAGCTGTGGCAGAGGAGTTGCTGGGTCATTGACAGCCGGGAAGCCTTCCAAGCCACCAGGGACTGTTGACTGCTTCTGAACGTGCCACTCAAGGCCAGCTCCCCTCAGCTCCCCTCTGTCCCCGGGGGAGGGGCCACGGCTTTTAAAGGGGCATTGGGGTGGTGGGGGAGACAGTATGGTGTTCTGGGGCACCTATCCTCCTGCCTGGCCAGCTGACTTAGGGTCCATCGCCCTCCCCTGGGCTTCTCTGTGGAGAGCAGAGAGATGGGGCTGCTCCAGATCTCCCTGCTGGGGGTCACAGAAGATGGAGGCGGGTAATAACCTGCACTGGGTGCTCATCCACTTGTCGGCAAGCTTTGTCTCAGGGCCCACAGCCAAATGTTTTCTTCCATCCTAGACCCCCAGTGCCGTGCATGCAGGTAAGTGCTGCATAAACGTGCCGTCTATAGAATCACATGCCATTCCTGATTATCATCATTAATATTTATCACCGGCTGAAAGTCTACTCTGCACAAGGCTGTTACAACATTGCTGCCTCTGCGAAGGTCTCCATTTTACAGATAAAGAAACAGGATGAAAGGAATCAAGCCACCTGTCCCAGATCTCACTGCTCTGAGGGCCAGAGCCTGGAGTCCAGCCTAGGTCCAGCCAGCTCCGGAGCTGAGCCCCCCAGCTTCTAGGATGAGAATCACAGCTGCTGTTTATGGAGCAGACTTCTCATCAGGCCCCCGCCCCCCACCGCAAGGAAGTTTACAGATACTATTTCACTGAACCTTTGCAACAGCCCATTTTATGGCGGACAAAACAGACTCAGAAGAAATGAAGTCAATGGCCCAAGACCACAGACGGCCCAGAAAGGAGGGAGTCAGGTTTGCAGCCCACCTCTGGCTGTATCATTTGTATCAAATTTTTATGTATCATTTTGTATACATTTGATACAAATGTATCATTTTGAACACAATACTGCCCCTCCCCCCATAGTCCCCAATCCAAATAAAGTTGGGACACAAGGGGGAAAAGCCTTCCAGAACACCCAGCATAAACCAAAGGCTCTCCCGGCAACCCCCCACCCTCCATCATGGGCTGTACTCAAGTTGTGCAAACCTGCCCCTCCCTACAGCGGCAAGAGGTAGAAATCAGGGTCAAAGTCTGTGGCAGGAGAGGAGCGAATGCAAGATGACAGCCCCGTGGCCGGCGGGCCTGCGGGCAGGAGGGAGTGGAAGTGGGTTAGCGTCCAGGGCAGCGCTGACCCACTTTGGGGCTCGTTTCGTCTCTCTAAGCCTTGCTCGGGCTCCTCCTCCCCTGCCCATCGGGACTGGGTGAGTGGGCTTGCCCCCACCGACAGGGAAGCCGGGGACACTGGGTTGATCCTTCTCTCCTTGCCTCTCTTGTGGAAAGCACGTGCCTGGTACCCTTGGCGCCAAGGAGACCTGCCTGAGAGATTTCAGCACGCCCATCTGAGCAGGAACAAGGGGCTGGCTCCATGGGCCCTGGGAATCCATTGAGCAGCCGTTACAAACCGGTGGTTTCTCTCTGAACATTCACAAGAAGGACATCTCTCAAAGACAACTGTGAAAACTCCTGCCCTTGATTAAGCACACCGTGTGCTGGGAACTTGATGCAACTCATATAGAATCTGCAATGGATGCAGAGATCAGAGTTATATCCCATTTTCCCATTACAGATGAGGAAAGCAAGGCTCAGAGAGGTTCAGTAACTTTCCCAGGATCACACAGTATGTCTGTTAGAGCAGATCGCTGGCTTTTCTGTCTCCAGGGCTCCCCAACTATCCCCTCTGTCCTGAGACTTGCCAGGTCTCTACTCCAGAGTGGTGTTTTCCCAATCATGAAGAAATCTGTTAAAAATACAGGATTCCCTAGAAAATCCTGAACTAGCAAGTCAGGGATGGGCCATGGGAAGCCAGAGTTTTTAGAAGTTTCTGGTGGGGTTGGGAGCCCCACACTGATCAGAACGTGGAAGGTGAGTTCTAGGGGGCGGTCCTAGTAACTGCAGACCAGGTTTCAGGCTGCCTTCACCTGGTTTGCTTCAGCTGGATCGGGAGGCCAGGAAACCAAATGGCGGAACTGCTGGGACATGAGGGAATTTGTTGTCTGAGCGCCAGACCTCTTGAAAGCTCTTGTTTCGACCCCAGCAGGCGGGCCTCAGATGAGCATCTCTGCCTGGGCCCGCGTGCCTGGAGCAGCCATGGGTCGGGGGAAGGCAGCAAGGAGGGGCTGTTTTTGCAGCTGCTGCCCTGAACAGCACCCCTGCAGGGCCCCATCTGGCCTGTGGACTTGTCTTCTGGCTGGGGGGGGGGTACTTAATGTTGAGGCAGCCAAGTATGGCGCACAGTAGGCCCTCAACAAGTCACAGCACTGGCCTCCACTTGCCCAAAGCAGAAACCAACTGGTCCCTGATTCTGGCTACTCCCCGACATCCCTGCCTCCCGGCCGCTGTCCCTGTCCCCCCGTGAAGGCCACACCCCACCGCCTCACCTCACTCACCACTGTTTAGTGGCTCTGGCCTCCTCTGTATAGTCCACACACCGGGGGATTTGCATCTGCTCTTTCCTTTCCTGACCATGTTGCTGTCTCCACCCTTCCTGGCTGGCGCCTTCTCCTGCTGGTGTCTCCTTCAGAGCAGTCCCTCCTGACCACTGTCAGGAGCAGCCCACCCCCAGGCTTAAGGCTCACTATCTCAGGCCACTGATCCCTTCCTATCAAGCAGCACTGTCATTGTCCTCTTTACTCCCAGATGGATACATCAAGGTATATCCTCCACACAGCAAGAATACGCATCTAGCATGGTGGCTGGCTCATGGTAGGTGCTCAACAAGGTTTTATTTAGTGAGTTAATGAACAATTAACGAATGATCTCCAACCCGTGCCTCTAACTGAAGGCCTTCCCTCCTGCTCCTGGCTCCCCGTCACTACTAGATCTTTTGAAAATGGAAGATGAAAGGGACTGACAGAGTCATAGTGAAAAGATGACTTTAACAAAATATAAAGAGAAATCTGGGCAAGGACGATTTGGTGAAAGCCTCCAAGCCCATCCAGATAGACACACCGAGGCTGTGACAAAGTCCGTCCAAACCAGGAGCATGAGAGCCAGCGGTGCCAGAGCAAGAGGCTGGGCAGAGAGGCCCGCCAGACTGGGGTCAGGGGAGGCCCCGCCCCCCAGTAAGGCCTTTAGCCCATCCCTGCTGGTGGACCAAGCCCTGAGTCCCAGCAGGGCTGACCACGGGGGCCACTGCCTGCTCCCTGTGTTTGCTCGCTGCTCTCAGCCACCTCATGTCCACAGGGCTTGCGTGGCCAGCCTCAGCTCCACTGGAGGCCCTGGTGGCGCTGGCCCATGTGGGGGCCCCTGTGTTCCTCAGCCAGGTCAGAAAGATTGTATCTGAGATGAGAAGACCAAGAAGATGATGAAATGATGGAAGCATCTTATGGGGAGAAAAGCCAAACAGCTTGCAGGAAAAGTCAGCATGTGTGGTGCAGGGTGTTTGTGTGTGTGTGCATGAGTGTGTGAGGTGGTGTATGTGTGTGTCTGCGTGGTTTGTAATGTGCTGTGTGGGTGTGATGGGGAGTGTGTGGTGTGTGATGTGTGGGTGTGATGGGGAGTGTGTGGTGTGTGATATGTGTGTGGTGTCTGATATGAGTGTGTGTGATGTGTGTGATGTGTGTGTGCTGTGGTGTGTGTGATGTGGTGTGTGTGATGTGTATGTGTGTGTGATGTGTATGTGTGTGATGTGGTGTGTGGTTTGTGTGATGTGGTGTGCGGTATGTGTGATGTGGTGTGTGGTATATGGTGTGTGTGGTGTGTGGTGTGTGTGTGATGTGGTGTGTGGTGTGTGTGATGTGGTGTGTGGTGTGTGTGATGTGTGTGTGTGTATGATGTGGTGTGTGTGTGTGATGTGGTGTGTGGTGTATGGTGTGTGTGGTATTTGTGTGATGTGTGTGTGGTATGTGTGTGATGTGGTGTGTGGTGTGTGTGATGTGGTGTGTGGTGTGTGTGATGTGTGTGTGTGTATGATGTGGTGTGTGTGTGTGATGTGGTGTGTGGTGTATGGTGTGTGTGGTATTTGTGTGATGTGTGTGTGGTATTTGTGTGATGTGTGTGTGGTATGTGTGTGATGTGGTGTGTGGTGTGTGTGATGTGGTGTGTGGTGTGTGTGATGTGTGTGTGATGTGGTGTGTGATGTGGGGTGTGGTGTGGTGTGTGGTGTGTGTGATGTGGTGTGTGGTGTGTGTGATGTGTGTGATGTGGTATGGATGTGTGTGATGTGTGTGTGATGTGTGTGATGTGTGTGTGATGTGGTGTGTGGTGTGTGATGTGTGTGTGGTGTGTGTGATGTGTGTGTGATGTGGTGTGTGATGTGGGGTGTGGTGTGTGTGATGTGGTGTATGGTGTGTGTGATGTGTGTGATGTGGTGTGTGATGTGTGTGATGTGTGTGTGATGTGGTGTGTGGTGTGTGTGATGTGTGTGTGATGTGGTGTGTGGTGTGTGTGATGTGTGTGTGATGTGGTGTGTGATGTGTGTGATGTGTGTGTGATGTGGTGTGTGGTGTGTGTGATGTGTGTGATGTGTGTGTGATGTGGTGTGTGGTGTGTGTGATGTGTGTGTGGTGTGTGTGATGTGGTGTGTGTGAGTGTGGTGTGTGTGTGTGTGTGTGTGTGTGTGATGTGGTGTGTGATGTGTGTGATGTGTGTGTGATGTGGTGTGTGGTGTGTGTGATGTGGTGTGTGGTGTGTGTGATGTGGTGTGTGGTGTGTGTGATGTGTGTGATGTGGTATGTGGTGTGTGTGATGTGGTGTGTGGTGTGTGTGATGTGGTGTGTGGTGTGTGTGATGTGTGTGATGTGGTATGTGGTGTGTGTGATGTGTGTGTGGTGTGTGTGATGTGGTGTGTGGTGTGTGTGGTGTGTGTGATGTGGTGTGTGGTGTGTGTGATGTGGTGTGTGGTGTGTGTGATGTGTGTGATGTGTGTGGTGTGTGTGATGTGTGTGTGATGTGGTGTGTGATATGTGTGATGTGTGTGATGTGTGTGATGTGTATGTGATGTGGTGTGTGGTGTGTGTGATGTGTGTGATGTGTGTGGTGTGTGTGATGTGTGTGTGATGTGGTGTGTGATGTGTGTGATGTGTGTGTGATGTGTGTGTTGTGTGTGGTGTGTGTGTTGTGTGTGTGATGTGGTGTGCGTGTGGTTTGTGTGATGTGTGATGTGTGTGTGAGGTGTGTGATGTGGTGTGTGATGTGTGTGTGATGTGTGTGATGTGTGTGTGATGTGGTGTGTGGTGTGTGTGATGTGTGTGATGTGGTGTGTGCTGTGTGTGATGTGGTGTGTGATGTGTGTGATGTGTGTGTGATGTGGTGTGTGGTGTGTGTGATGTGGTGTGTGATGTGTGTGATGTGTGTGTGATGTGGTGTGTGGTGTGTGTGATGTGTGTGATGTGGTGTGTGGTGTGTGTGATGTGTGTGTGATGTGTGTGATGTGTGTGTGATGTAGTGTGTGGTGTGTGTGATGTGTGTGTGATGTGTGTGTGATGTGGTGTGTGGTGTGTGTGATGTGGTGTGTGGTGTGTGTGATGTGTGTGATGTGGTGTGTGATGTGGTGTGTGGTGTGTGTGATGTGTGTGATGTGTGTGTGATGTGTGTGATGCGTGTGTGATGTGGTATGTGGTGTGTGTGATGTGGTGTGTGTGTGTGTGTGTGTGATGTGTGTGTGTGGTGTGTGTGATGTGGTGTGTGGTGTGTGTGATGTGGTGTGTGGGTGTGTGTGATGTGTGTGATGTGTGTGTGATGTGTGTGTGTGTGTGTGATGTGTGTGTGTGTGTGATGTGGTATGTGGTGTGTGTGATGTGGTGTGTGGGTGTGTGTGTGTGTGGTGTGTGTGATGTGGTGTGGTGTGTGTGTGTGGTGTGTGGTGTGTGTGATGTGTGTGTGTGTGTGATGTGTGTGTGTGTGTGTGTGTGTGTGTGATGTGTGTGATGTGTGTGTGATGTGGTGTGTGAGTGTGTGTGATGTGGTGTGTGTGTGTGTGTGTGTGTGTGTGTGTGATGTGTGTGTGATGTGGTATGTGGTGTGTGTGTGTGGTGTGGTGTGTGTGATGTGTGTGTGATGTGGTATGTGGTGTGTGTGATGTGGTGTGTGGTGTGTGTGAGTGTGTGATGTGTGTGTGATGTGGTATGTGGTGTGTGTGATGTGGTGTGTGGTGTGTGTGATGTGTGTGATGTGGTGTGATGTGTGTGTGATGTGTGTGTGTGTGTGTGTGATGTGTGTGATGTGTGTGTGTGTGTGTGTGGTGTGTGATGTGTGTGTGATGTGGTGTGTGATGTGTGTGATGTGTGTGTGATGTGTGTGTGATGTGGTATGTGGTGTGTGTGATGTGGTGTGTGGTGTGTGTGATGTGTGTGATGTGGTGTGATGTGTGTGTGATGTGTGTGTGATGTGATGTGTGTGATGTGTGTGATGTGTGTGTGATGTGGTGTGTGATGTGTGTGTGATGTGGTGTGTGATGTGTGTGATGTGTGTGTGATGTGGTGTGTGATGTGTGTGATGTGTGTGATGTGTGTGATGTGGTGTGTGTGTCGTTTGTGTGATGTGTGATGTGTGTGTGATGTGGTGTGTGTGTGATATGTGTGAAGTGTGTGATGTGTGTGTGATGTGGTATGTGGTATGTGTGTGATGTGGTGTGTGATGTGTGTGTGATGTGGTGTGTGGTGTGTGTGATGTGTGTGATGTGTGTGTGTGTGACGTGGTGTGTGGTGTGTGGTGTGTGTGATGTGTGTGATGTGGTGTGTGATGTGTGTGATGTGTGTGTGATGTGGTGTGTGGTGTGTGTGATGTGTGTGTGTGACGTGGTGTGTGGTGTGTGTGATGTGTGTGTGTGACGTGGTGTGTGGTGTGTGTGATGTGTGTGTGTGTGTGTGTGTGTGTGTGTGGTGTGTGGTCTGTGGTGTATGTAGTGTGTGTGATGTGGTGTGTGGTGTGTGTGATGTGTGTGTGATGTGTGTGGTGTGTGTGGTGTGGTGTGTGATGTGTGTGTGGTGTGTGTGTGTGATGTGGTGTGTGGTGTGTGTGGTGTGGTGTGTGATGTGGTGTGTGGTCTGTGGTATGTGGTGTGTGTGTGATGTGGTGTGTGGTTTGTGGTGTATGTGGTGTGTGGTATGTGTGATGTGGTATGTGGTGTGTGTGATGTGGTGTGTGATGTGTGTGATGTGGTGTGTAGTGTATGTGGTGTGTGGTATGTGTGATGTGGTGTGTGGTGTGTGGTGTATGTGGTATGTGGTATGTGTGATGTGGTGTGTGGTGTGTGGTGTGTGTGTGTGTATGTATGTGTACAGGTGCACGTGCAGGCACATTTCCCCTAGAACTTCTCACTTCAAGTCCGCCCTCCAGTTTAGAAGATCTTCCCAGGAAGCCCCCTCCAGCCTGACTCCGCTAACACCTCTCTGAACGCTCAGCACCTGGTCTGCAGGGCAGACTATGTCACGATGTCCTTCCTGCCCTGGCAGAGGGCCTGTGCCCAGCACCGCAGCACCGGGCAGGTCGACGTTCTCCCTTCTCTTCCGCATGTTTTGTTGTTCAGTTGCTCAGTCGTGTCCGACTCTTAACGACCCCATGGACTGTAGCACACCAGGCTTCCCTGTCCATCACCAACTCCTGGAGCTTGCTCAAACTCATGTCCGTTGAGTTGGTGATGCCATTCAACCATCTCGTCCTCTGTCGTCCCCTTCTCCTCCTGCCTTCAATCTTTCCCAGCATCAGGGTCTTTTCTAATGAGTTGGCATGTGAGTGTGAAGGGGGAGCCCAAGCCAGCTTATCCCCAACAGCTACAAAGAGGCAGAGCAGGGTGGAGTCTGAGTCTGGAGTTGGGAGAGAAAAAGAAGTCAATGGAGGGAGGCTGTTGACTCCTCCTGAGAAGCCAGCCAGCTGCTCAAGAGGACCAGCAGCAGTCACCCCTACCCAGCTGATTCCTGTCCCCCAGCTCCCTCGTGTCCTTCCCTGTCCAGTTTCACCAAGACCCGTGTGCTCAGCTCGGGTCCCCGCCTCAGCCTCACACTTAACCTCGCTGGCTGAGCCAACATCTGCCCCAGGAAGGGAGCGGCTGGCAGAGCTGGAAGGTGGAGGTGTGCCTGGGGGGAGGCAAACAAGGAAGGGGAGAAGGGGTAAAATGTCCTCAGACACCTCCTCTGGGCTTGGTGCCTGGGCAGTGCTTGCACCCAATCCCTGGCTTTCTTTTCACAGGCTTGCTGTCATCAAACCCATTCTACAGCAGACAGCCTGAGGTCCAGAGAGGTGGAGGGGCTTGCCCACTGTCACCCAGCAAGAGGGCAGCACACGGCTAAGACCTGAGCCTCTGAGTTCTAGGTCCCATGCACACTTCATTCTGCAACATTTCTCTGGGCCTGTTTATCCATCTGTAAATGAGGTCAGAACAGATAAGAGAGAATAAACAGGATTATCTTTCATGCCGACTCTGGTCCAGTATTAGAACTGCCTGACCCAGTGTTGAGAATTCTGAGCTCAGGCTGGGCTCGGTGGGAAGGAGGTCAGTCACCCACTAGCAACGTCTGCCCTGACCCAGGCATTGCGGGTTGTAGCACACGTCTTCTTATGGAGCCGATTTCTAAGGGTCTTGCCAGCTCTGATGTTTTGGTGCTAGAATGAGCTAACCCTCACCCCCAGTGGCCTTGGGTAAGTCCCTGCACACCTCTGAGGCTCACGTTCTTGCTAGGCCTGGCCTGGGAACGCCTTCCACCAGCCCCTTTGCGAAGGATGGAGCCAGCTGCTCGGCTTCCCTCGACTCAACCTCTGTCTTTACCTTCAGCCTTGAGCAGCTGTTGCCTAGCAACAGGGGGGTGGGAGGTTTGGAGGGGTTTGTAGAATCCCAGAATCTGGGCAAACATTCTGCCTATCTCCCACGTCCAAAGCATGGGCCTTGGAGACCTGGAACCATCCCCATGAGGGTCCCCAGAGCTGGGGCCTAGGACCCAGGTCTCTAGGGGCCATATAGCTGCTGTGGACTTGACCAGCTGCAGACTAGGGGCTCATGGCTTCACCTTCCTGAGATGAGTGTCTTTATGTAGAACACTGATGTGACTCACCCAACCTGGCTGAGGCATGGGAAGGGTTACAAAGATAATGGGTGTGAAGGTGCCTTGGAAAATCTTAACCCTCCAGACCCTCTGCTTCCCTCTGAGGGCTCATGTAGAAACTGAGAGTGGCTCACACGTTCATTTGCCTGCCCAGAGATCAAGTCTGGGGCCAAGGTCGGTCTCAAGCCCCTTATTACAGTTCCCAAGAACCACTGTGTCAGGCGGGTGCTCAGGACATCAGGGGAGGACTTAGGGCTTGCATGTCCCTCTTCAGGATGGTGACATAGGGGTCCATCCTGGCCTGGCCTGGTCTGATCCTTGCCGCCCAGCCCGGGACCCTGGGCAGGATGGACAGAGGTCCCTTGCCTCGTGAAGAGATGGGAGTGGGGTCATTAGGTGGGGATCTGCAGAGAGGGAGATAATTTGGGATGAAGTCTTCAGACAAAGAGGGGTGTAAAAAGACGGGGAGTGGGCAGGGAGCAGAGATGCTGAAGAGAAGAGAAAGGTGGGTAGGGGAGGAGCTGAGGGATGCTGGAGAGAGAAGGGGCCTTAGGGTAGCAGAGAGGGGAGGGGTGAACTGATGTGCATGCTCCTCAGAAACTTCTGGGGGCTGGAAAGGACCATCAACCAGGAGTCAGCAGTGATCCACTCCCAGGGCTGCCCAGGACCCAGGGGCCAGGGCAGGCATCGAGGGGAACTCCAGTCCCTTTTGCCAGAGCTCTGAAGCCTTGTTGCTGCCAACAGGCCTTTGCTTAGGCTGCCTGGCATCCTAGGAGCCAGGGCCAGGTCTCCACTGCCTCCTCACTCCCTGTATCCCAGGAGGGCAGGCAGAGCTCCCTCGTTCTAGAGGCCCACAGGCTCTCTGAGGTAGGGAGAAGGATCTAGGGTTCAGACCCAAAGCAGACATCCCCACCATGACCTCCTTCCCAGTGAATACTCACAAGCTTCTTGCACTCCTCTCTGCATGGGGAGCTCACTACCCCCGGGGCACCCCACTCTCTCCCAGGCGAGTCCCAGGAAGCAAGGCTTAACTCCACCTAATAAACGAGCAGGAGTTAACTGGACAAGAAAAGGGAGAGGAGGTGTGCTAAGAAGCAGCAGCAATGTCCTCTGGAGGACAGTCACATAGCAGGTTGAAAATTGAAAGAAGCCCTCAGCACTGCAGGAAAGGGGCGGGTGGCATAAAATGAGGCTGGGGAAGGCACCAGGCTCTGTATGGTTCTGGAGACCAAAGAGCAAAGTGTGGGCTTCGAGAAGTCTTTGCCTCTGAAGTAACGGGGAGCCACGGATGGCTTAGGCTGAGAGGTGGCGTTGGTGTTCAGATTTGTGTTTTAAGAAGACCCTTGAATCTGCTGTATAGCAAATGGGCAAGAAGGTGCCCTAGTGGCAGCAGGGAGTCCAGGAAGGGAGGAGGCTGCTTCGTGATGATGGGGGCTCGGGCTGGCGGCGGGGAGTGTGACGTGTGGAGAGCCCAGGTGGACTGGAGGCCCATTTGAGAGTAGAGCAGATAGGTCGTGTGGATGGATGGGGCTGGGCGGGGGTCTGGGGTCTAGGGGCAGAATTGACTGCTGTCAGACAGAACCACTGACCCACATCTGGAGAGTGTCTTAAAACACTGACTCCTGGGCCCATCCAGGCCTATTGATTTCAGATCTCTAAGGCCGGGGGGCAGAATCTACATTTTTCAAAGGGACTTTCAGACTATTCCAGGAATCAGTCCATCCATCATGGGCAATGGCTAGAACCTGGGAGACCTTGAGTTGACTTCCAATTTTAAGGAGGAAGAAACAGATTTCTGGAGCAGGGGAAAAAAAATTTTTTTTTTCCAGGATCACACACAGGACTAGTATAGTAGAAATAACCAGCATTAGACCTCTGCTCTACTATTCTAATTCACAGTTTCCCTTAACTCTGGCCAAGAGCCCTGAGCAGGCTCTGGTGTGATGGGAAGCATAGACTTTGCCCTTGCAATGACCTTGGTGCAAATCCAGACTTCACCATGCCCTGGCTGGGCTGTGGTGGGTAAGCGATATCACCTCTGGGAGCCTCATCAGCAAGCAGACACGAAATAGGTGCCAAAGATGACCGTGGTGTTTGCTCAAGGTAAGGTGTCCCAGGTACATGGCAATGTGCTCAGTAAAGGGAAACAATGATTATTAAAGTTCATCCCACTGCACCAAGTACTGGCAGGAGCAGAGAAATCTCTGTGAGTTTGTATGTGTGCAAGAGAGGGAGAGGGAAGGCTAAAACTACGCTCCTTCGGCTCATGACCAATCATGACCACAGTATCTGGAAGCCCACTGTGAAAACCACCCTTCCCTAGGCACTATTTTGTTCCTTGCCTTCTTGAGCACAGAATTTTGCAGCGGAGGAAACAGAGGCTGGTGGGGGGAGGTGGGGGGTGCGGGACGTGACCTCCCCATGTGCCACCGGCGGTGGAGGCAGAATGAGGAGCCCAGCCCGGCTGTGCTGCACCCCCTCACGGGTCCAGGGTCTCTGGGTGCTGGTGGGTGGCAGGGCCACGGTCCCCGGAGCGGGAGCACGGACGTCCCGGGGAGCCTGGGGAGGGGGCTGGGCGATTCGCTCACCATCATCAAGGCGCAATCAGCGCTAATCAGCGTGTTCTTGAAATAGACCCAACTGGATGGGGGAAGCGAGCAGCCGCCTGGGTTTGTATAGCGGCAATCAAGAGGGAGGCAATTTTAGATCTGTGCGAACAACAGCTCTTTGTCCGCGCGCAGGGACTTTGCCGAGCTCTGCGGAGCCCACTGCGGCTTGGAGATAAAAAACACCCCATCGGGGGCTGCAGCTGCCCCCGCCCAGGAAGGGGGCGTTTAGGCAGTGGGTCCAGCTGCCTCTGGGGTGAAGTCCAAACTCTCCAGCACTTTGGCTGGGCCCCTACTATGTACTGGGTCCACAGAGGGCTGCTTTTTTGGTGACCAGTGGGCTCCATTTTGGGCTTCACAGGTGGCGCTACTGGTAAAGAACCCGCCTATCAATGCAGAAGACATAAGAGACACGAGTTCGATCCCAGGGTCTGGAAGATCCTCTGGAGAAGGGCATAGCAACCCACTCCAGTATTCTTGTCTGGAGAATCCCATGGACAGAGAAGGCTGGCGGGCTACAGTCCATGGGGTCGAAAAGAGTTGGACAGGACTGAAGCGACTTAGTGTGCAGGGACAGGGCTCTATTTTACAAGAGGTGGGGTGGGTGGTGGAGGCTCAGTGAGGTGGGGGGTTTCATCATGGGTCACCCGGCTGGTAAGTGGCTGAGCTGGGATGGAAATCCAGTCTATCTGACGACAGACCTTGAGGCTCTTCCTTTTATAGGGGACCTTCTGACCCTAGGAGACCTTATCCTGAGTTAAGCCAACACCCTGATGGGACTCTCAAGCCTTGAAAATATGTCAAAGCCTGGGGATAACTGGTTCCAGTCTGCAGATGAGGCAAACTGAGGCTCAGAGAGATAGAGAGACTTGCTCAAGGTCATCCAGATGATGTACGTGGTAGAGCAAGCCAGTGTGGGTGCTCCCTCGTGTCCAACTCTTTGTGACCCCATGGACTGCAGCCCTCCAGTCTCCTCTGTCCATGGAATTCTCCAGGCAAGAATACTGGAGTGGGTTGCCATTTTCTACTCCAGAGGATCTTCCCGTCCTCGGGATCGAACCCATATCTCCCGCATCGCAGGCTGCTTCTATAAGGCAGAGCCACCTGGGAAGTTGAGGAAGCACCGAAAGAGAACCGCCTCCGAGGCCCGCCCACCTGCCTGCCGGCCCCGCCCACCTCAGTTGGCGCTGTTGCCCAGGCGCCTCTCCACACGGTCCAGGTCCTGCACCTCCAAGACCTCCACTTTGGGATCCCTTCTCTTGCACCGAACGTTAACGGCCCATGGGGGTCCTCAAACAGCCCGTGGCCAGTCTCTGAGTAGTCCTGGTAGTCCTGGCAAAGTCTGGGGTGAGTTCCGACTGGGAAGTGGTAGAGACAGCACTCAAACCTGTGTCTGTGAGACGCCAGAGCCTCTTGAAATCAGTAAGCTCTGGGTTTTTCCAAGGGCCCAGCCAGCGCCACAGCCACCAGGAAGCTTTCCCTGCCAATCTGGGGCTGCCCCTCTGAGTGACGCTTGGTTGTGAACTGGCCTGGTGGTCGGGTATGCCTGCCTGGAGAACTTTTGGGGTTTTGGTGGCCCAGCACCATTCCCTCTCTCTGTCAGTACTGATGCCCCCTTATTTCCCATTTTGGGGAGTAACTCCCAGGCAGAAGGAAACCTCCCTGACAGCCAGCGGTCAGTCGGGGGCTCTAACAGGGGTGATGGGTAGGATCTCAAGGGAGGAACACAGCAGGGAGGCAGGGTGTGGACCAGGCAAGAGGCCACAGCAGCAGCCAGGTGGGGGCAGATGGTCCAGGGAAGTGGCTGGAGTGGAGGAAGTGAGTGGATCTGAGAGGTTTCCAGGAGCAAGGTCTGAGGAGACCAGCTGATTGGTGGAATGTGAGGAGTGAGGAGAGAGTCTCACTTTACCCACTGGCTCCACACCCCATGCATCCCCGACTCTCCTCACAATCCCAGGAAATTCTACCTTCAAAATATGGCCACAATCTGACCACATCCACCCTTCTCTGTCTCCTCAACTTTTGCCTACATGACACTCCTCACTGATCTCCCCACTCCCACCCAATCCCCCTGACAGCAGCCAGATGGTCTTACTGAAACAGAAGTCAGGTCATGTCCCTCTTCTGCTCGGTTGGCTCACATCTACACTAGCCTCCCAGCTGGTGACCTGCCCACCACCTCTCTCACTTCCTTTCTACGTGGTCCCCTTGCTCCCCACACTTCAGCCATGCTGGCTGCCTCCTCACTCTAGGAACAGTGCAGATAAGCACTCATCCCCGGGCCTTTGCACATGCTGTTTCCTCTGCCCCAGAACACTCTTCCCCAGACAGGCTCCAGACAGGCTCCAGACACGCCAGACTCCCTTCCCCTTTCTTCTTTCCCTTGCCCTGATCATCTTATTTAAAATTCCAACACCACTCCACATTCCCGGGCCCTCCTGATACTTCCTCCCGGTTTTATTTCTAGCCCTATCATTTATCATCTTATATACTGTCTATTTTTACTCTTTAAAACATCTATTGTCATCTTGTAATAACCTACAATGGAAAAGAATCTGAAAAGGCATACACACACACACACACACACATAACTGAATCATTTTGCTGTATACTTGAAACATTATAAACCACCTAGACTTCAATTAAAAAAAATCACTGTCTGGTCCTCCCATTAGAATGTAAGCACCATGAGGGCAGAGTCACTGTGGGTCCTCAATCAATATTTGCTGAGTGAAGGAAGTGGTTGGAGGGCGGTGTCATTTGTTGAGATAGGGAGGAATGGACTGGTGGGTGTGGGTGTTGGAGGAGATGAATTCACCTGGGAAATTTGAGTCTGAAATGTCCCTATGGGTACCCAGGAGCAGCTATTCAGAAAGCAGTAAAAAAAATCTAAGCAAAGACCTTAGTTTCTTCATCTGTAAATTGGGCTGATAATCTCAGCTCTCTTAGTGGGTATGTATGTGGGGAGGGCAGGTCCGTTGAGATACAAGGGTGGCAGTACTTAGCACACAGTCAGTCCTCAACAAAGAGTGGCTTCCTTGCTTGTGTGTTTCCTTCTCCCTTCCAAGAGCTATGACAAGTTTGCTGTGACAAGTTCCCTGGAACAAGCATGAAGCCGCTGGCATGCCCATAAATGTTTGGAGGATTATGTGGCCTGGAGGAGGGGTCCTGCCCCCTTTGCTTCTCCCCCTTCTTGAGGCTCAGCTCACGGGGTGTCCAGAGGCCCCAGCAGAGGCTGGAACTGAGGTTGAGGACCGTGTGCAGTGGCAAACTCCCCCCCCCCCCCTTCTCCCTGTCATCATTTCTTCCAACCACATGGGAATCATTTTCCATTCCCTGTGGGCCTGCATTTGTAACCAACCTCCCAGTGGTGAGGGGAGGATTTTTAAAAATAGCTTTATTGATTTTATTTTTTGGAAGATAAAAGCAATAGATGTTCTTTGTTAAAGGAAAAATTAGATGGTATAGAAAGAAGAAAATTAAAATCAGCTCAAACTTTATCACCCAGAGATAATAATCATCTACATTTCAGGATGTGGCCTTCTCATTCCTATGCTGTATCTTTGTGTCCAAACGGGTTTGGGGCAGGACCCTGGGGCAGATGGAGCAAGGTGGGGACTGCAGGGAGGTGGGACAGGTACCAACGCAGGTAACTGGTGTCCGGGCCTGTGTAATTGCTGGTACATGGTCAGAGCAAACCCAGTCTGTCTCATGTAACACATCAGCGCCTGAGAAGCTGCCTTGCACTCCTCAGCTTTTATCATCATTTGCATATTCACCTCACCACAACCCCTATTGTATCTTTAATACCTTTCCTGCTTGTCTGAAGCTCTATAAAACAAACACCATATAGCCACTATCTCATTTAATCTCTAGAATAACCAAAAGAACAAGTTCTTGTTATTAGTTCTATTTTCCAGATGAAGAGACTGAGGCCCAGGGAGGCAAAATGATGGTCCAAGGCATGGCGTGAGTTCAGAGCCAGAATCCAGGTCTCCTGATACCAGCATGCCAAGCAGAGCTACGTGTAACAAGAAGCACATTCTTTTCATGTGCCAGACACACACCCTCGACATTCCTACCAGAGGGGCTGATTCTGTCCATCTGTCCAGTTGCACAGATGTGGAAACTGAAGTCAGAAAGGTGAGGTCATTTGCCTAAGGCCACATACCCAGGGCTGTTGAGAATTGAAGGCAGGTTTGTCTGGCTGCAAACAGGAGCTCTGGATGGGCTGGGATAAGAAGGGTGACTGTTCTGTCACGGGCAGCCTCTTTGTCCCTCATCTGGGCACCCAGAGTGGAGCCTCAGGACCCTCTTGTCTCCATTCCAATCTCTGCTCCAGTCCTGACCTCACTGGTCACGCACAGCCTGGACTACGGGGAGGGGGCTTGGGTTTAGCAACAGCACCACCTGGTGGCTAATTCTGCCACCAGAGCCCGCCTGAGCCCAGGACTCTGGGTGGGAGGGCAGTGATGGAGGGGTAGGGGAAGCCCCCTAGCTCATTCTCCTGTGTTGGAGCCCTGGGTCACCCAACAGTTGCCTGGTATAGAGAAGAAACAGGGGCTCTGGGTTTTGTAAACTTGGCTTTGAATTCCAGCTCAGTCTGTGTGATGTTAGCCAAGCTCCTCCATTCATTTCTCTTGAGTTTGGACTTTGAGTTTTCACATCTGTAAAGTGGGTATGAACCGCAGTCGCAGGGTAGTTCTGAGACTGATGGAAAATACCTGCTTCCCCCCACAGTCACCCACAGATCACGCCCAGACCCTCTTTCAGGCTTCTCCTTAGTCACCCGGCTAAGTGGGGCCCAAGCTTCTGTCCAGACCAGGCTAAGAGAGCCTTTCCATTCTAGAAACGGCTCACTTGGGGAAGATACTCAAAAGGAAGGAAGAGAAAATCCAAGGGAAAACAAGAAAAGTCGAGTGTTGGCTAGAACTGCCTGTCCCACAGCGCCCCCTTCTCAGGCTAGCTGAGCACTTACTCGCGGAAGCCCCCGCCCCTGGAAGCACATGCTCTGTGTGAGGACCTGCACTGATGCTGGCGTTACCTGAACCCCTCACTCTAAGACACTGGGGAGGGGCCGCTGCACAGGAGCTGAGTGGGTTAGAAGAGCCAACCAGAGTTGGTGGGGGAGGGACTCTGCTCTTCACCATGTTTCCCCAAAGACGTCTTCCTGCCTCTGCCTTTGCTCAGGCTGTTCCCCATCTCAAATGGGCTTCCCTGCCCAGCAAGTTCTTTCCATCCCTCACCATGCAACTCCAGTCCCCAGCCCCTGGTTAAGTGCTTGGGCGTGTGGGCCCCAAGCAGACCTGGCAAACCGCGATCCTACTCAGCTCCTCCACTTTCCACGAGGTGTATCTGGTGTCTTTTTTTTTTTTTTATAAGTTGTGCAGCATGTGGGATGGGATCTTAGTTTCCAGATCAGGAATTGAATCCTCATTCCCTGACTTGGACGCTCAGAGTCTTAACCACTGGACCACCAGGAAGGCCCTGGTGTCATTTTTTTGAGGGGGACAAATTATTTACAGTTTCTGAACATTAGTTCCTTATATTAAGCAATGAGATGAATAAATCTTACCTGTCAGGTTTGTTGTGGGGCTCAGACGAGGTAATGCCAGCGTGACCCCTGGAACATAGTGGGTGCTCAATAAACTGTCCTGCTCCTGCCCCTGGTACTCCCTGAGCGCTCGTCCCTGGCACACTCTGCCCTGCAGTCTCTTGCGCGGGGTGGCTCTGACAGTCCACCTAGCCTGACGCTGAGGGCAGTGCCTGTGTGGCTCCTCCCAGTCACCTTCATGAAGTGGACCTTATTCTAAAGGGAGAGAGAGAGGGCCAGGAGTTGGCAACAGAGCCTGACTCGGCTCCCTATGAGGTCAGGAGGTGCCCAGGCCAAGGGCTCGCTTGAGTTTTCACAGCCTGAGAGGGTGCCAGGGGGTGCCTGTCTCTGAGTACGAGACAGGAGGGTAGAGGACTTCTGGGGGAACCCTGAGCCGGTTGTGTTTCCTCTCTGGGTTACATTTTCTTTACCACTCTACTGACGGCCAAGCCAAGGCCCAGACAAGTGGGCAGCCTTGCCCAGGGCCGCACTGTGGAGCTCAACCGGCTGGAGAAGACTGGCCAAGGCAGAGAGCTTCTCCCTCTACACGCCCCCAGTCTGGAGCGGCACAGGCACCGTTCCACTTGTCTCAGTACCCCTAGTCCTGGGTCCACGCAGGGAACATGTGGGGTGCTCGATAGAACCCACAGAACACCAAACCCAACCCCATTGTCCAAAATTTGCAGCTCTCAGCCAACCTGGGGGAAGGAATAAACAAAGTGGGGTTGTGGCTGGATTAGAAAGACAACTCTTGTAAAGCACTTAGCAGACCATGGCCATTCATTGTACGGTGGTCACATGAAAGGCTTCTGAAACAGCCCTGGGTGTTTCTAACTGATAACCCCCTCCGTTGAAACAACCACCCCCAAATATGGAACCCAGATGGTTTTGCAGGAACATCACGGAAGTCAGAGAACTGGGAGAATCACCTGATGAGTTATAACCACTCCGCCAGGAAGAGCCACAGACAGTTGGTTCATTTCTTTTAATTTTTAAAAATGAGTAAGCAGACAATCGTGTACCCTTTGAATACCCCATAAAAACGTTCATTATGCAAAACAGTACAACCTTTTTCAGTTTTTAATAATACTGTAAATATCTCAGAAAGGATGTATTGTTTCTAATGAATATCAAAAAGAGTCACCGTGATGATGTTTCGCCTGCCCCCACATTTCCCTCCCTGCCCCCCGCCCCAAGTTACCCAGATACTAGTAGGAAATTATAAAAAGCGAAGAACAAAAGCCCTCCCTCCGCCCTGGCCCATGAGTCCTGTTGTGAGTGAAGTGTTGAGTGCCACACGAGCAGCGCGTCCCCAGCGAGGCAGAGGGGCAGTGCATTGGTGACCACGGTGGGTGGGGAATCGGTAGCAGCAGAAGTGGGGAGACCCCGCCCCAGCCTGTTGTGAGAAGAGCCGAGGAAGGCGGACACAGGCAGGGACTCAGCCAGGGCCCCAATCTTCCTGCGTCCATTTCCAGGGTCCACCGGAGCAGACAGGTCAAGGAGATGCCGGGCTGTGTGTGCAAAAGGGGGGTGGGCCCTGGAACCAGACACCCCGACCTGCCTGGGTGGTGGCGGCACTTGGCCTCTCTCTTAGCAAACGCGGGCTTCAGACGGGGACCGCTGGGGGCCGAGCAGCTGGGTGTTTGGGTCAATCAGACACGCAGGTTTATTCCAGGAAACTAAATCCTCTGTTTGGAGAAGGCTTGCATTGCCACCGCATAAGACTGGGCATAGAAAGTAGAAGGGTTAAGGATGCACCTTGCCTGTCCCCAGATAACTCAGGATCCAAGGCAGAGGCTCAACATCAAAGCCCATTAAGGAAGAGAGGGACCAGCCAGGGAGGCCCGGGGCAGTGCCAGCTGCTGCCCCAGACCCTGGAGCTGTTCGAGGGAGGGAGGGGATGGGGGCCCAGGGCTCCACACCAGTGAGCTCTGAGGCTCCTCAGCCCCTTGGCCAGAGAGGCAGGAGGGCCCGCTCCTGGGGAAAAGGTAGAGGAGAAGCCTTGTGAAGATCCCAGAGCTCTGCTGGTGGCAGGAAGGGTGGGCAGGGACGGTGGGTGATCACAGGAATGCAGGCGAGGGAAGAGGGCAGGGGGACGGCCAGAGGGAGGAGATGAGGTTGGGGGATGAAGAAGGGGCCGGAGGACGAAACCCAGCTCCAGGCCCGACCACAGCTCTGACCCAGGAGGCTGGTGGTGGGGGGTCACGTGGTGCAGACACTGGCAGGGGCAGTGGTAGGACAGACAGCCACAAGCAGGATGGAGCCCAGGAACCATCAGCCAGGTGCTTCCAGCCAGCCTGCTGAGGAGGACGGAGCGGCAGAGCCGAGAGCATGAGCAGATGGCCCAGAGGAGTCCTGCCATCTTCGGGGCCGAGGACCAGGCTGGTCTCCACGGGAGGGAACCTCTCACAGAGGAAATCAAGCCCCATGGTTTCCAGGATAAACTTGCTTTAAAGAAGGGAGTGACAAGTTGCAAGTCTTCAGAAGAATCCAAGATCAACAGCAGGTCTGCACGCCCAGGAGGCACGCAAAGGATCCCTGGAGAGGTGCGGCGAGGCCAGGCAGAAACCCCCAGAGCTCACCTGACCCAGACATCCCCACCAGGGAGACCCAGGAGGGCTGGGAAGAGCCCAGGTCACTCGGTGGGACCAGGGCAGAGGGGGGCCTGCCGCCCTGGAGTCCTGAGTCGGCCGGGACGTTTTCTTCTCTGATACAGCTTTGCTGTCTGCAAACCCACCACCTCGGGGAAGCCGGGGAGGATGGGCAAGGGAAGGGCTTCAGGCAGCTTGGAGACAGACAGACTGGCCTGACGCGGGGCACGGACAGGTCGGTTCAGAGGCTGACGGAGGGGGCAGACGTCGCTCCCACCCGCTCACCCCACAGCCCGAGGATAAAAAAGTCCGGTCCTATGGTATGACTTCTTCCTAACCCGGAGGGAATGCTGGTTACACCCTCCTTGCATGAGAAGTCCCTGTATAGGGTTATCCCTTCCCATTGTTACTCTCACGGCGGTTGGGGGGATGGGACGAGGAAGGGGCATGACTTGAAACCAGAGTGGGCATGGCCACCTTAAAATTAACTTGTTAATAAATCCTGTGCAAAAAAAGACAAAACAAAAACAAAACAGGAACGAGCAAGCCTCTACCATTAGGTGAAGTACGCGGTTCAGGTGTTCATTTGTACACACGGCGGTGGACGGTAGGGGGCGAGGAGCAGGAGGTGGGACAGCGAGGTGGCAGGGGCGCTCAGAAGTGCGTCTCCTTCTCTGTAATGGCCGCAACGGTCCCATCACCCTTGAGTTTGGCGTCACAGTCATTAACCGCCACCGTCCGTGGGCCTGCCCCAAGCGTGCCCCGCATTTTCAGGTCGGCGCTGGGGGTCATCAACTTGCAGAATCTCTACACAGTTGGAGAGGAAAAGAGCTGTCTGAGGAGAGCAGCTGTTGGAGTCCCTGGGGGCCCTGCCTCAGTGCCTCCCAACTGCACGGCGGACACCTCGGGGGTCAGGGGGCATGGAAATGGCAGGCCGGGCTTAGAGCTCTGCCCTGGGCCATGCATCAACCTGGAGATCTGTTTCCCGCCCCCACCCCGGGACATGGGGACCGCAGGGTACCAGCGCTGGGTGAGGAAGGAGACGATGAGTGGAGTTGCCCGCCCTGTACCTGGCCCGCTACAGGTGACCAGGACGCAGGAGCTGTACCCAGGCCACATCCTTCCTTCCTGGGCAGACTGAGGCTGGGGTCTGAGTTCCTGCTTGGCCTCACTGCGTGTGGGGCCAGTCACCTAAGGCCACTGAGCCGTGCTGTCCCACCTGTGAGATGGGCCAGCTGTTCCTCCTGGGGACTCTGCTGTGAGGGTGAGCTACAGCACTTCCAGGGCTGTTTATACAGTGGTCTCTGCATAAACGGGTATGTTTCCCATAGAAGGCCATCATCATGCCCGTCACCCCCGTCGAGGGAACAGGAGGTGTGTGTCTGAAGATGGAAACGTTCTCGCTAAGGCCCCAACCCCGCAGAGTGGCCGGTAGTGTGCTGGGCGGACAGGGTGGCCATTGTCCACCCTACCCCTGACACATGCTCCTGCCTCTTGATCCTGCCTGGCACCCTCCTCTCCAACCTCAGCCTCACGTGCACCTCCAGAAGACGTCAGACCAGGATTTGGGAGGTCCTTCCTGGGCCCTTTCCCCAGGAAGGCTGGAAGGACTTTGGGGTGCTGGTTTCTTACAATCAAGGGTCTGTTTTCATGTTCAGATCCTGCCATGCTTAATAGGCTGGGCCTATTCTGCCCAAAGGGATTAACCAGCAGGATGCCCCTCTTCCCCGCATAATACCATCATGTGGAACATATCCTAGGTGCCAGGCAAGGCGCTAGGATCTTGACACAGGACAGGAGATGGGAACATAGGCTCTGGAGCTGGGTACCTGGGCTGGACTCCCAGCTCCACTGCTTCACTGAGGAAGAACTTAACCCCCTGCATCTCGGTCCCTCATCTGTCGAGGAGGTTCACAGGGGCACCTGCCACAAGCGTCATTCTCCTGAGGTGTCCTCAGATTTGTTGACCTGTTCCTTGCTCTTAGCACAGACTACCCACCCTCATAGCAACCCTCTGACCCCATCTTTCCTTCCAGATGCCTCTCATCAGCTGGCAGAACCTTCTGGAAATGCGTGCATGTGTGCTAAGTGTCTTCAGTCATGTCTGACTCTTGATGGCCTATGGAGCCTGCCAGGCTCCTCTGTTCACAGGATTCTCCCAGGCAGGAACACTGGAGTGGGTTGCCATTTCCCTTTCCAGGGGGTCTTCCCGACCCAGGAGTAGAACCCGCACCACTTACGTTTCCTGCACTGGCAGGGAGGGTCTTTACCAATAGCGCCACCTGGAGGGAAGTGAACTTGCCCGCAGTGGCCAGCCGGGGCCCAGGCATTCGGGCTCCAGGGCAGCTCTCCTCCGCACACGCCTGGTCCCAAGTCAGAATCAACAACTGCCCCTGTCCTACAGTCCCTGCAGGAGCGGAGGACCCGGCCTTGCTCTGGGGTCAGGAGCAGGCTGGAGAAAGGGACCTTCCCTCTCGGCTTGCTCCTCCGGCTGGGTACTGGCTCTTCCCTGGGTGGACAGGAGGGCTGGCTGGAGCTGACTCTGGGCTGGCATCGCCACACAGGCCGCACGTCTGTGAGATACAGCTCAGCCCCGAGACCCCGGGGTGCTGCACTGGGGCTGGAACCAGGCAAGGGGTATGGGGCATGAAGGCACAGCCTCAGGGCACCTGCTCCACCACGCCAAGGCTGGTGCCCTGGGGCAACTTGCTTCCCCTCTCTGTGCTCGGCTTCCTTACCTGTGACGTGGGGACAGGAAGCACCTCCACCTCACAGGACAGCTGTGAGGATTCGGCAGCCTACTAACTGTCGATGGCCTAGAGCAGTGTCGGCACAGAGCACACAGTTTGCAGAAGGGGCACGAAGCTGACTCAGACTTCCTGACCCCCAGCAGGTGGGAAAGGAGAGTGAAGAGGGAGAGGGGGTCCAGGCTATGACGGGCCAGGGTGCAAATTCACTAAACAACCAGTAGACCATGGGCAGCATGATTCCACTGGCAGGAAATGCCCCAAAGAAGCATGTACAGAGAGATTTCTGGGTGTCTAGGGCTTGGGACAGGGCTTACTGGGAACAGGCACTGGGAATCTTATTACCTAAGAATATATGTAAATAAATAAAAATGTTTGCAAATGGATTTATGGTGATGATGGCACGATACAGAACACTGCTACAAAAAATACGCCATTGAATCATACCAGAAATGGGTGAATTTTATGATACAGAAAACATATTTCAAAAAAATTATTGAAAATGGTCAGTTTGCTAATTCTTGGCAGTCTGATCTTAGGCAAGTGCCTGAATTTCTCTGAGGATAGAGGAGATGCAGAACAGAGAGAGCTCTGCACAATGACGGCACAGGATAGATGCCCCCAGACGTCAGACCCCCTCCCTGTGCCCTGGAAACAGGGTCCTTGATGGATGGGATCAACAGAATACCAAGAGCTGACACTTGGCCCCTCTCTCCCCCAAGTCTTGGCTCAAGTGCTGTCCCTCTGTGCACTCACTGAGTCCTCAAACCACCTCTGTAAGTGAGACTGCTGCTGACCCACTTTGCAGATGGGAAAACCGAGGCTGAACTCAGGGAAAGCAGCTCAATGTCCAGGCCTCAGCACGGCAGTACTGATGAACCCCTGCCATGAAGGAGCTGGCCGGGCTTCCCCAGGAGACACGTGGGGGCACGTTCTCATCACGCCTGTGGCCCAGGTGAGGAAGCGGGGACCCAGAGGCTCCTGTGGCCACACTCACACTCACCAGCACAGCCCTCCCAGCATAGCTAGCCCCGCCCTGTGTCACACCCCACGGCCACCCCACCCTCACTGACCCCTCCTCCCGGGCCGCTCACCTCTGGCAGCGTCCCCTCTGTCTTCCACACCTTGATGCAGACCCAGACTGGGATGCAGAGCATGGAGGACAGGGCCATGAGCCAGCCGATGCCGTAGCCCCAGGCGGGGTAGGTGTACACGTTGTTGTACTTGAGGGGCTTGTATTTGACCAGGAAGAAAATGAAGATGCCCTGCAGAGAGATGGGGAGAGGTCCCTGGGGTGGCTCTCAGCTGAGTGCCGGTGGGCGGCAGAGGAGATGATCGACCCTGTGCGGTGGCCTCAGGGAGGTAGCACCCTGCCTGTCCACAGCGAGAAGCACAGGGAACAGGCCACACAGGTCCCAGGAGACCCTCCTCGACCCTCCCAGGAGCCTGATCCCCAGCCTCTGAACAGTCAGAAATTTTAATTTTTTTTCTAGCTACTTCTCAGGCCTGGTTTCAAAGCTGACTTTCAGAACTAAGATGGTTGGTGAAGATGCTCTGAGATACTTCCAGTGCCAAGGACTGGGTGAAGAGCAGTGGTTTTATTTATTTAATTAAACATCCTTTCACCAAGGCCTCTCCGCAGTTTGGTCTGAGGGGCAGAGTGTGAGCCTCTCAAACTCTCATTACTCTCAAGCTGTTGCTCTCTGTTAACAGCAGAGCCAGATGCCTTCATGCCTCAGCCCCCACAGAGGTAGGTGCCATCTGCCCAGGCTTACGGGTTCAGAATCTGAGGCCCCAAGAAGAGAGGTGACTTGCTCGCTGTCACACAGCAAGCTGGTGGCACGACTGGGGTCTTAGTGCGGCCCCCTGGCCCAGCCCAGAGACTGTCTCCACAAAATACATGGGCTTGGAAAGGTGTCAGTTGCCTTGGGCTTTCTGAGAGCACAGAGGGTCCCCCAGGGGGACATCACCTCCTCAGTTTCGGCCTCAGTCAGGCCTGGGCTCTGGGGTGGAGAAGTAGGGGTGTGGTGGGCTGCAGGTGGCTCCTGGCAGCACCCTTACCGCACAGATCCCAGGGGTCACGACCTTCCAGCACCATTTAATGAGTGACAACGGCCGGTAGCCAATCATGTCCTCGATGTTATCATAGAAGCGGTTGCTTCCTGTCCAGAATAAAGCAGATGGGCACCCTGCTTTATTATGGGACACCCCAGAGAATTTCTGTGCAAGCCTGAGAGGAGAGGCGATGAGTGTCTGCGTTCCCCGGCAGGAGACAAATTGCGGCAGGGACCCTACTTACTGCTTAGAAACTGCCAGGGTGGTCGCGGTGTGAGACGTTAGGATAAACTGTGGCAGAAGGGGCTCTGAAGAGGCCCCTCCTGACTCAGTCAGGAATTTCTGGGGAAAAGGTGGAAGGTGGTCGCTCTGAGCACGGTCAGGCTGGCTGACCTGCATGGGTGGGGTGGGGGTCGGGGCTCAGACAGAAGGGCTGGTGGGTGTTTATTCACAAGCCCAGCAACTCTCATCCACTCACTCGGTCTGGGGAACAGGAAGACCCAAAGGCAGGTGCTGAGGGCCGGTCACTGGGCTGGCTGGTTTGTGTACACTCCCTCCTACCGGGAGCCATGGTGATGACTACTCCATTATACAGATGGGAAAACTGAGGCTCAGGGGCAGAAGGATGGACCCAAGGTTACAGTGCCTGAGCCTGGAACCCCTCCCTGTGCTCCAAAAGGGTATACAAGCAGGAGGGTCTTCCAACAGGTGGGAGAACCCAAGACGTCCCTGAGGGGAAGAGGCTGATGGAGATGGAGATGGGCCACAGGGAAGCCCAGCCCTCCCAGGTCCCAGGCGCTGGAGGGTGGCGGGCTCGGTCTCCACTCACCGTACACCCAGCCGATGCAGATGCACTCGAAGATGGCCACAAAGAGCAGGCACATTCCGCTGGCAGCGTAGGAGTCAAAGAGCTGGAAGATGTACATACCGCCCTGCGGGGTGGGAGGACAGATGCAGGGAAGAGGGACAGACAGACATATGGGAGAGCAGGGTTAGCCAGCTGGCCTCGGTGAGGGTGCCCCGCCCTGCGGTCACCTCCCACCCTGGAGTCACGTCCACCAGGGCAGACTGGTCTCTCCAGCATTCTGAATGCCGCACCCACCACCCTTAGACCACCCTCAGGGGTTGCTGGGATCTCAGAGGTTTGTCTTGTCTCTGCTCCCTGAATGCTAGACACAACACAAAGAACTGAAGACTGGAGGTCGGGCGGGCTTAGCACATCCCTCCAGGGGGCTGTGATGGCCTCCCCACAGGCCTTGCTGCCTCTAGCCGTGCCCTCTCCTACGCGTCCACACAGCAGCTTTCATAGGTCCTGCCTCGTGCGGTCATAGGGCCGGTGCTACTGGTGTCCTCAGGGCGCACGCAGGGAAGCGGAGCCCCGGGGTGGTGAGAACCCGCACCACTGGTCACCACAGGTCACCCAGCCGTGTGCCTGAGGCCCAGG
Organism: Tragelaphus eurycerus; assembly: GCA_935064755.1. Lineage (NCBI taxonomy): Eukaryota > Metazoa > Chordata > Mammalia > Artiodactyla > Bovidae > Tragelaphus > Tragelaphus eurycerus. The sequence continues at coordinate 73,168,040 of CAKXYN010000001.1, read as the reverse complement.
CCCAGGTGTCCAGCTGCAGACCCTGTGACCTTGGCTGCCCACCGCCTCACCTCTGTGGAGGAGCAGGTATTTGCAGACTATTTCCCCCTAGAGCAGAGCTTTAAATGCATTTAAATGAGGGAGAAGATCCTGCCAGCAATTACTGAGTCTGCCACGGCCCATTTGGCAGGTTTAAATTCCCGGCGTGGTCACTCACAGACACGCCTCTGCAGAGAGCGAAGGTGGGTGTGTGGGGCCTAAGTGTCTGCTGATTCTCAGTCCAGGGCAGGCACAGCACTGGCTCCCTGATGGCCTGGGGCCCAAGGCCTGGGAGGGGGCTCTGTGAGCCAGGGTCACAGGGCCGGCCAGCCGGTGTCCAGGAGAGCCCTCCACTGACAGGCCTGCTGCAAGCCAAGGATGCCCACAAATGCCTGCTTTTCCTGTAGCCCCACCAGCCTCTTGAAGGCATCAGGTAACCCCCCAATTTGTGCATGACAAAAGACTCTACTTTGTGTAATTAATCAGCATTTAATGAGGCCCTGCTCGCTGGTTGTGTGGAGAGAGGCAGGGGGGAAGTGTGGCACCATTCATTTGCTCAAATGCTGATTATCACTCCCATTAATGTGACAATGACTAGGAGCAGGAATTATATACCCTGGGCCAGGCCTCAAGGGCACAGAACAGATCAAAGTTGGCTCCTGTTCTTGAGGACCTTGGGGCCTGGTAGGGCAGGTGAACAAACAGGTCACTGTAATGTGCAGATGGAGACTGGATTGGGCTTAGAATGAAGTCCTGGGTGGGAAGGAAAGCAGAGGAGGCTTCCAGGAGGAGGTGGCTTTTTTGAGTTGAGAGGCGGAGAATGATGAAGGTCAGCAGACCAACCTCAGTACCACATCAGCTGCTTTGACAGATTCTGAATTCTCTCACTTTTTCCATGTTCCTTACAAAACCCCTTTGTGTCTCCTGGCAATAGTTTTTTGGTTATTTGGAGGGGGAGAGCAGCTAGGTTTTTAAAATTAATTTTGTGAGTGTGGGTAAAAAGATGCCTAATTTTGCCTTCCCAAGGTACTTAAGAAAGTATTTATTAGACAGGATGCTGCAGGAGGGAAGAGAATCATGGCTTTATGAGACTGTCTGAATTTGGGGGTGTGATGAGCCCCTCCTTGTCCACAGGCCTGGCAGAGATAAGAGGGGACATGTGGAGGGTTGGAGCTGGAACACACAGCGCCTGAAAGTGTCCAGGTTCCTCAGTGATGAAGCCTGTTCTGAACTTGAGGCCAGTGAAAGTCACGAGCTGAGGGTTCTCCAGCAGACAGTGCCTCCTTTGCCCAGAAGTTTTACTAAAAGGGGTAGCCTGGGCATCTGGATGCTCATGGGCTCAGGTGCTCAGTTGTGTCCGACTCTTTGCGACCCCATGGACTGCAGCCCGCCAGGCTCCTCTGTCCATGGGGATTCTCCAGGCAAGAATACTGCAGTGGGGTTGCCATGGCTGCTCATAATGACCAGGTAAACCCAGCCTTCCTCATTGTTAGTTTTCTTCCTTCTGGCGGTGGAGACCTGGAGCTGAGCACTTATACAAGTGCTGAATGAGAACTTCCATGGAGTCTCACTGTGACTCATTGCGAACACGAGAACACAGAGTCGCTGAGAAGTGCCGGACCTGGAGGCAGGGTCACCCAGCCAGTCAAGGTCAGAGCTGGGACGTGATGTCAGATCCGCCTAACCCCAATGTGTCCATGCTAAGTCCCTTCAGTTGTGTCTGACTCTTCACGGTCTCATGGACTATAGCCCGCCAGGCTCCTCTGTCCGTGGGGTTCTCCAGGCAAGAATACTGGAGTGGGGTGCCATGCCCCACTCCAGGCGATCTTCCCGACCCAGGGATCAAACTCATGTCTCTTATGTCTCCTGCACTGGCAGGTGGGTTCCTTACCACTAGCGCCACCGAAGCCCAGGCACTTACCCCTCGTGTTCCCCTGTCCACGGCACTTACTGTGTGGCTATCACTCACCTCCGTCAGCATCACAAGGCCCAGAAAGTAGGAGGTGACCGACAGGGCCAGGATGAGCAGCTCCCGCCGATAGCCCCTCCGGAAGACCTTGGGGTACATGTCTACCACGGCAGTCACCAGGCTCTCCACGCACACGAACTGGACGGGGCAGAAATGACGGTGTGAAGCCCCAAAGAAAGCCCATTAGAGGCCCTGGCTCCAGGCAGACACAGCAGCCCTAAAACCTGGGCTTCCCTCCCCGCCGGGCCTCACCTTCATTGCCACACTTCCTCACCCTGACGGAGGGTCCAAGAATAACCACAGTATCCCCCACGCTTACAGAATGCCAGCAGGCCCATTCAACACAAGAGGACCCTGAGGCTCAGAGAGGGAAGGTGACCAGCCCAAAGTCTCTCAGCTAGGAAGCAGCAGAGTCATGCCCTGAGATGAGGTCTGCCTCTAAAGCTAGAATTCCTTCTCCCTTACGCTGCCAGTCACGTGCCCATGTGCTGGGCCTTGTTCTGGGGTGGACAAAATAAACGAGATCCAGTCTTGGCCTGGGAAGCAAGATGGCAGTTTGGGTAACTGTCTTGGGAGCTGAGGGCTCTGATCAGTGTGTGGGGCCTGACTTACTTCATCCTCCAGGCCCATGACAATGCCCCTGCCCTTTGCTTCCAGAGGGCAGGTGGCCTTCTGCTGGGGGAGGGCAATCAGGGGAGTTAATACCCAGCTCTTGTGTTTGGGCTGGGCAAGTTTAGATGGCAGACCATGAGCCACTATGCATCTGTGTCCCACCATGCTGAGACAGGGCCAGGAGTGAGATCAGTCACACACTCCTACTCAACCCTCAACACCCAGACCAAATAGCCTAGCACATCCCTCACCCCCTCCCCGAGTTCTCCCAGCGCTGTGGGCAGGTCTCCTGCATGAGCCTTTTCCTGACTGCTTCTCCTTGCCCTCGACTTGGGCAGAACAGACCCCAGCCTCTATTCCAGGCCCAGTCCATACCCCTCATCTGTAGGGTCCATGCTTGCTCAGATCTGTCTCCTTACAGAAAGGTGAGACTCTGGAAGGCAGGGCCCATGTCACTGACATCTACTTCAAGTGGCACCGAGCAGACGCTCAGAAAATGTTTGATAAATGAATAATAACAAGTGGTGAACACACGGTGCTTGCTGTGTGCCAGGCTCAGTTCTAGGTGGATAACAGATGTTAATTTCTTTAATCTCTATGTATTAAGTTCTGCCATTGTCCCTCTTTTGTAAGGAAGACACAGAAGCATAGCAGTGTAAGTAACTTGCCCTGAGGTCACACAGGTCTAACCTTTTAGGGCCTGAATTTGAACCAGGCAACTTGTTCCAGAGGCTGGGCTGTCACCACTGTGGGGCACTGGGAGGTCATTATTTGGGGGCACCCCCCGTCCCTGGAGCCACTCCTTGGCTCCATGTCCCTTCTGGCCCATGTCTATCTCCCCAGGGAAGGTATTTCCATCCTCACTGTGCAAAGGGACTGCGGCACAGCCCAGAGTCACACAGCTGGCAAGAGCTGGGACTTAAACTCGGTCTAGACCCCAACGCCCAGGCTCCTGGCCTCCAGGCTGTCCTGCCTCTAGGGGAAGACTAGCTGTGCTCGTCCCTTCTCTAGGGTCTATAGGGAAGGAAGGGGACTCAGGGGACGCTGTTGATCCAGCACTTAAACTGAAGAGGCATCAGAGCAGATGGGCTACGAGGCGCAGAGACCTGGGGGCATATCCCGTCAAGTCACTTGGCCTTTCTGAGCCTCAGTTTCTTCCTCTGTAAAATAGGGATAACAGAAGGCCCCCGCCCCCAGCCCATATGGCTATCATGATTAAAAATGGAGGACACAGCCCAGGCACACTTGGGGGTGGTCTGAGCAGCCACCCCCGCCCTGGGGCCCCAGGCCCCCTTTGCAAACAGAGTATCTCAGCCCTAGGGCTGGTCTGGCTCGGCCCAGGGGCTCGCAGAGCCCAGGCCCGGCCCCCACACCCCTCTGAGGAGACAGGCCTATCACTGTCACACAAGCTGCTGATCCCTCCTGAGGCCTCTGCCGGTGACAATGGAGGGACGGTTATCAGCAAAAACACCCGGTTGCTTCTGCAGCTCGGCTTAGCAGTTTCTGAGAAACCATCCAGGGGAAGAAATAGGACGTGGCTGGATTGACAGCCACGCCAGCCACGGGGCCTGGATGCTGAGTGACTTGCACAAGGTCACAGGTAGGGGCACGGGGAGCACCTCACCAAGAGACCCCTGTCTGAGAGCGTCAGAGTGCCTGGCTTTGGCTGGAAGACCTTCTCTGGGGCTCTTAGGAAGGCCAAGACAGCAGCAGGGCCAAGGGTTGATTTCTGGAGATGAAGAGGCCGCAGGATTCCAGCAGGAAAATCAAAGAGGGGATTGAAAGAGGGTGGGAGAGTGGGCGGGGGCGAAAAGATGTAAGTGCACACATTTGCGTTAAGAGAAAGGAAAATGCAAACAGATAAATTGTTAGTTCTATCTCCACATCCTTCACGGAGGAAGGTGGGCTGCCAAGTGGGGGTGGGTCTGGGAGAGGCAGGAGAACAGAGGTGGGTGGGGGCAGGGTGGGGATGTGGGGAGAGCAGGAGCTGGCGGTAGTACCCAGGACCCACCCAGGTGGCCACCTGGGGCATGTCATGGGAACCCCGACGTGGAGATCAAGGAAGGAAGCAGACACTCTTCTGTGTTCCCAAGTCTTTTATGATCCGGTTGGTCCTGACTGACCAGAACCAGGACGTGGTATGCAGGCCCCAGATCTGTTCCTGGGAGCAGCACCTGCCCCCCTGCTGCTGCTGCTGCCGCTTGGGCTCCCTGCTTACCTGGCTGTCCAGGCCCAGGAAGATGAGCATCATGAAGAACAAGGCGGCCCAGAGTGGGGAGAGGGGCATCATGGTGACAGCCTTGGGGTAGGCGATAAAGGCCAGGCCAGGGCCTGGAGAGGAAGCAGAGACAAGGGGGCTGAGTGGAGCTCAGTGCCTCGTTCAACTGCTATGTTCATCTAAAATGGACTAAGTGTTTCTTTTGTGCCAGGTGCTGTGCTGAATTCTTCCTTGAATCATGTACATCTCACAGCCACCCCATGCTGCTGGTTCTACGAGGATACCTATTGTACAGATGAGCAAGCTGAGGCAGAGAGAAGGAAGCAAGGATCTGGAAGACTCAAGCCCAGGTTAGTCTGACACCCAGACTTTCCTCTGCACAGACGTGTCTCTATTCTTATCGGGGTAGCTGAAGAGAGGTGGTGGTGGGAGGCATTCTTATTAAAATGCAGGTTGTCAGGCCCACCTAGAGATCCTAATTCAGCCAGTCTAGGGTGACAGAAGGACCAGTGGCTCCTATGTAAGTAGGCAAAAGTCAGGGCTTGGATAAACGCTGGTCCACGCAGGCCACCTTCTCCTTTGAGCATCTCCCAGGTCCACACTCACTTCTCTTGACTGCTCCCATCTGGGGGCTTGACAGCACAGCCTCGGCACGGGAGTCCGATGCTCTAGCCCTGCAGCACGGTGGCCAAGGGCTCAAATCCCCATTCTTCACTGGGAGCTTCACTCCTGTCTCCTCAGCTAGAAAATGGGAACAATGGACTCCTACCTGATAAGGCAGTTGGCGGAGTTCAGTGTGATGATGCAAAAATATGGAAAGCACTTAAAAAGGTAAATGTTCAAGAAACATTTATCCTCATTATCTTCTACCTTAAAAAACAGCCGTATTAAAGTCTAACTTACCTATCATAAGTGTTCATTTTAAATGTATGATTCAATGAGTTTTGAAATGTGGAGACACCCAGATAACCGCGACTGGAGCAGAGAGCACTTCCTCCACCCCCTGGCCCCGCTCTGCAGTCTCTCCACCCTCATTCCCGGTCTCTGTAGTCAGCAACTACTGATCTTTTTTTTTTTTTCACCTTAGATTAGCTTTGTTCATCCTACCTAGGAGGGGAATTACCAGGTCATATGAGAATCATGTGTTTAATTTTCTAGGAAATGCCAAATGGATTTCCAAAGTGACTCTGTCATTTTATACTCCTACCAGCAACAATTGAGAGTTTCAGGGGCTCCACATCCTTGTCAATACTTGATGTTGTCAGTCCTTTAAATTTAGTCATTATAGTGGGTATGAAGTGTTGTATCATTATGTATGTATTTTTAATTTGTATTTCCCTGATGACTAACAATGTGAAGTATCTTCACATATCTTTATTGTCCATTCATAAATCTTTTTATTATTTTTAAAATTTATTTATTTATTTATTTTTTGCCCATGTTGTGACTTGCAGGATCTCAGTTCCTCAACCAAGGACTGAACCCGAGTCCTCAGCAGTGAAAGCAAGGAGCCTGATAACTGGACTATCAAGGAATTCGCTACATATCAACATCTTCTTTTGTGAAGTGCATCCTGTGTCCTTGCCCATTTTCAGCTGGGTTAGCTCCTTTTTATTGAGTTGTGAGAATTCTTAATATATTTGGGATACAAACCCTTTATGAAACAAAAGTATTATGATTATCTTCTCCAAGTCTGTCGCTTACCTTTTCATTTTTAAATTAAATTTTGTGAAAAGTAGAATATAAAAATTTCCCAATTGTTTATTGTTGGTATAAAAAAATACCAAAGATTTTTGATTGTCTTTCTATCCCATGACCTTACTAAATTCACTTAGTAATTTTTTTTTGTGTAGATTTCTTAGGATTTTCTATGTGGTTAATCATGTTGTTTGTGAATGAAAACAGTTTTTATTCTTCCTTTATAATCTTAATACTTTTACTTTTTCTTGCCTTATTATACTGTGTAGGAATTTCAGTACGATATGGAATATGTTTTTAGCTTTACAATGTTCAGTCAACATACTGCTTCCTGAAATTCACTTTTGTTAGCTCCTTTCCCATTCTTTTCAGAATGATTGTATTATGCATTTGTAATACAGTTAAGTTCATTCATTACTATTTGTATTACATTTGGTTCCATCCACAAAAAAGTAACTATTTGTCTTGAGTGCTCTGTGAAACAATACTGTGGCTCTCAGTAAGAGCTACTAAAGATAAATACTCAGAGAAGGTGTTCTTCCTTCTCCTTACTTCTTAATTCCTCACCTTTTTCTATCCCTTTTCCACTCACCACTGTAGGCAACCATTGTCTTTAATTTTTAAACTTTTATGCACAGACCTATTTTTAAAAATATCCTTTAATTTCCATTTACTTGATTATTTTTTTATAATGAATGAATGTTGAACTTTTCAAAGACTTTTCCCACATCTGTGGAGATAATTTTATGATTTACTTTGGACTATTAATATGGTGTGTGATATTAATGGCTTTCTTAGCATTAAGTCAACCTTCCATTATTCCTAGAATAAATCTTACTTGGACATGGTATATTACCTTCTTAGTGTGATTCTGCATTCTAATATTTTAGATTTGACTTTGCTAATATTTTATTTGATATTTTGGCATCAATGTGCATGAGTGATATTAATCTGTAGTTTTCTTTCTTGGCATTGTCTATTTCGTTTAGGTTTCAATACTATGTGTTTCAGATAATGAATTAGGAAAGTTTCCTCCGTTTTCAAGAATCTGGAATAATTTATAGAGCGCTGGGCCTGTCTTATCTGGTCTCAAAGGTTTGGTAGAATTCCTCTGAGAAGCCATCAGGGCCTGATGTTTTCTTGTGAGGTTGCTCTTCAGTAACTTTGTTTCTTCTATGGAGATTGGCCTGTTTAAGCTATCTAAGTCAAATGGGGTCAGTTTTAGCAATCTCCATTTCCCTAGGAAAATATTCATTTCATCTAGGTTTTCAAATTTATATGCAAAGAGGATTGCAAAGTAATCTCTTATGATTTTAAAAAATGTCTTCTGCTCCAATGGTTATTTCCCCTTTGTAATTTCTTATTTTGCTATTTGTATGTTCTCTACCCCCCAACCTCATTTTCCCCCTCCTTGATCATCTGGTGATTTGCCTATTTTTATTTTGAAAAACCTAGAATTTTAATTTATTATTTAAAAAAAAAAACCCAGTTCTCTACTTCATTACTTTCTGCTTTTTATTATTTCCTTCCTTGAACTGTCTTTTAGTTCATTTTGTTGCTGTTCTTATTTTTCTGAACAAGGAAGGTAATTATTTTCATTCCTGCACTTTTATTGATACATGTGCTTAGTAAAGTTCTTATTGTTAGTTTATTTCTATGTCCCCTTGCATTGTCTGAAGTTTTTTGCTTCATAAATATTATTGCTGTGTTGTTTGGTGCATACATTTGTGTGTGTGCTATATCTTCACTGTGAATTGTGGGTTTTAACATTAAAAAGTATTATCCTTTGTCATCCTTAATGCTTGTGGGCTTGAATGCTACTGTCTTTATTTATAGCCTTTGTGAGTCACTGTGTTCTGGGTGTGTCTCTTGCACACAGAATAGATAAGCATACCTCAGAGATGTTGTAGGTTTAGCTCCAGACTACCATGACAAGCTGAGCATCACAGTGCAGTGAGTCACATTAATTTTTTGGTTTCCCAGCAAATATAAAAGTTATGTTCACACTATAGTCTAATAAGTGAACAATACCAGTAGGTCTAAGAAAAGGTATATACATTAATTAAAATAGTTTATTGCTGAAGAATGCTAACCATCATCCGAGTCTTCAGTGGGTCGCAGTCTTTTTGCTCAGGGAAGGTCTTGCTGCAATGTTGACGGCTGCTGACTGATCAGGGTGGTGGTTGCTGAAGGTTGGGGTGGCTGTGGCAATTTCTTAAAATAAGACAAGAATGAAGTTTGCTGCCATTGACTGACTCTTCTTTGCACAAGTGATTTCTCTGTAGCATGCAGGGCTGTTGGATAGCATTTTTACCCAGAGTAGAACTTCTTTCAAAGTTGGAGTCAATCCTCTTAAATTCTGCTGCAGCTTACTGTTGTTCAGTGGCTCAGTCATGTCTGACTCTGTGTGACCCCCATGGGCTGTGGCACGCCAGGCCTCCTTGTCCCTCACCATTTCCCAAAGTTTGCTCAAGTTCACGTCCATTGCATCATGATGCCATCCAGCCATCTCATCCTCTGACACCCTTTTCTCCTCCTACTCCCAATCTTTCCTAGCATCGGGGTCTTTTCCAGTGAGTCGGCTGTTCGCATCAGGGGGCCAAAGTACTGGAGCTTCGGTGTCAGTTCTTCCAATGAATATTCAGGGTTGATTTCCCTTAGGACTGACTGGTTTGATCTCCATGCTGTCCAAGGGACTCTCAAGAATTTTCTCCAGCACTTTTGCTGTCATTTCAACAAACTTCACAACATCTTTCCCAGTCGTATATTCGATCTCAAGAAACTACCTTCTTTCAGATCAGTCGCTCAGTCGTGTCCGACTCTTTGCGACCCCATGAACCGCAGCATGCCAGGCCTCCCTGTCCATCACCAGCTCCCGGAGGTCACTCAGACTCGCATCCATCGAGTCAGTGATGCCATCCAGCCATTTCATCCTCTGTCGTCCCCTTCTCCTCTTGCCCTCAATCCCTCCCAGCATCAGAGTCTTCGTCAACTCTTCGCATGAGGTGGCCAAAATACTGGAGTTTCAGCTTTAGCATCATTCCTTCCAAAGAAATTCCAGGATTGATCTCCTTCAGAATGGACTGGTTGGATCTTCTTGCAGTCCAAGGGACTCTCAAGTGTCTTCTCCAACACCACAGTTCAAAAGCATCAATTCTTCGGCGCTCAGCCTTCCTCACAGTCCAGCTCTCACATCCATACATGACCACAGGAAAGACCATAGCCTTGACTAGGCGAACCTTTGTTGGTAAAGTAATGTCTCTGCTTTTGAATATGCTATCTAGGTTGCTCATAACTTTCCTTCCAAGGAGTAAGCGTCTTTTAATTTCATGGCTTCAGTCACCATCTGCAGTGATTTTGGAGCCCAGAAAAACAAAGTCTGACACTGTTTCCACTGTTTCCCCATCTATTTCCCATGCAGTGATGGGACCAGATGCCATGATCTTTGTTTTCTGAATGTTGAGCTTTAAGCCAACCCTTTCACTCTCCACTTTCACTTTCATCAAGAGGCTTTTTAGCCCCTCTTCACTTTCTGCCATAAGAGTGGTGTCATCTGCATATCTGAGGTTATTGATATTTCTCCCGGCAATCTTGATTCCAACTTGTGTTTCTTCCAGTCCAGCATTTCTCATGATGTACTCTGCATATAAGTTAAATAAACATGGTGACAATATGCAGCCTTGACGTACTCCTTTTCCTATTTGGAACCAGTCTGTTGTTCCATGACCAGTTCTAACTGTTGCTTCCTGACCTGCATACAGATTTCTTAAGAGGCAGATCAGGTGGTCTGGTATTCCCATCTCTTTAAGAATTTTCCATAGTTTATTGTGATCCACACAGTCAAAGGCTTTGGCATAGTCAATAAAGCAGAAATAGATGTTTTTCTGGAACTCTCTTGCTTTTTCCATGATCCAGTGGATGTTGGCAATTTGATCTCTGGTTCCTCTGCCTTTTCTAAAGCCAGCTTGAACATCAGGAAGTTCACGGTTCACATATTGCTGAAGCCTGGCTTGGAGAATTTTGAGCATTACTTTACTTTTTTGAGCATTACCTTCTTTACTCACTCAAAAAAGCAACTCGTCATCCACTAGTTTTAATAATAATTTAAAAGTTTGAAAGACAGTGAGAATTACCAAAATGTAACACAGAGACATAAAGTGAGCACATGCTGTTGGAAAAATTGTGCTGGTAGATGTGGCTTGATGCAGAGTTGCCACAAACCATGAGTTTGGAAAAAATTCAAACATAAAACAAGTGAAACACAATAAAATATGGTGTGCCTATGCATAGGTCCTACTTTGTGAGTCAAATTGAAAATCTTTTTCTTTCAATAGATGAGTTGAGGTCATTCACCTTTACTGACAAGATTGATATATTTGGTCTTGACTGACCAAAATATACATAATTATACAATATATAATTATGTATATTTCATATGTATATGAGTTGTGTACTCTTTTTTTTTCTCTTTTATTTATTTATTTTTAATTATTATTTAGGAAGGCTTATGTTGCTATTCTGGTATCTCAGTGGTAAAAAAACCCGCCAATGCAGGAGATGCAAGTTTGGTCTTTGGTCTGGGAAGATCCTCTGGAGAAGGAAATGACAACTCACTCTAGGATTCTTGCCTGGAGAAGCCCATGGACAGAGGAGCCTGGCATGCTACAGTCCATGGGGTAGCAAAGAGTCAGACTCATTTAGCAACTGAACAACAACAGTGGTTTTATTCTAGTGGCTAACTTCATACTCGTACCCTTTTTAATGCTCTTAGGCCCTTAGTCTCTTATTCAAACCTTTAATATCTGTCTTTTCAGGTCCCCCACACCCACCAGTATCTACCACCACTTATTACTCATACATCAAGGAGTTTTTTCTATCTTTTCTTGCCTCCTCTTTCTATTTACTGGTTGAATGATCTCTACTTTGTTACAGTATGCAGCGTATTTCTACACTAGTTTTCTATCTTCTTCCCCACCTTTCTTTTGATCTTATACATATACATACATATTTTATATATTTTAAGAGTTCAACATAAGTCTTTTTCTGGAGTTTTACCAGTCATTATTGGGTTGGATGACATTCATGCTCTGATAGAAGACTGTCAGAACATCAGAAGAAGTCTCTAAGTTCTTACATATTAAAAATGGCTTTTCTATATAGCTTTAACATACTATATATAACATGTATAGCCATAACATACATGAAGACATGGCCGGATATTAAATCCTGGTTCTTACTTCTTAACATGAATTTAAAAAAATGCTATCCCATAGTTGCCTTGCTTTGTATGTTGGTTTCAAAAAGTATGGTGCTAGTTTAATACGTTTGCTATTATAAGTTCTTTGATCTTTTCTTGCCTGGAAGCCTTGAGGATTTTATCTATCTCTTTGAACTTCGGCCCGCTGCACTGGGAGTGCGGAGTCCTAGCCACTGGACCAGCAGGAAAGTCCCCGGTTCTCTTTTGTTTGCAGGTCTTTACATTCTCTCTCTTGAGCTCCCTTCACCATGCGTGTGTTCACCATCTCCCTATAAAATGATGCTTTTCTTTCTTTTTGCCCCCCCGCCTTTTTTCTTGGCAAGGTTTATGTTTCAAATGGCTCTTTTAAAATGTGCCTAAGCCTTTAAATGGTCCTTACTCCTTGAAATCACACCTACTTTGAACCCCTGTAGTCCCTGCTAAAGGATGTCAGGATCCTTTCCAGGACGTTCAGATTGAGAGTAGATTCAATCTTTCTGGTGACTGCTCCAAATCACTCCCAGATCCTTTCACTAGCCTCTGTCTTCCATCTGTCCCACAGTTTTTCTCAGCTTGCCTTTGCAGGAGATATTGTGTGCTGGGATTGGTGATTTTTCTTTCTGTCCAATTATCTGCAGTTTCAACATTTTCTGTCTTCAAATTATCCAGGAGGCACAGCTTTGTGTAGAATATACTTTTTCCTTCCTGTTTTATCTTGTTGTTTGTGGGAAAAAATTGGGATAATAAGAAGCTATACAGTTGTCACTGTCCTCAGATATTCTTACTTCCTCTAATTTTTAAAAGACTTTCTGTAAGACTGATAAGATCCGTCTAGTCAAAGCTATAGTTTTTCCAGTAGTCATGTATGGATGTGAGAGTTGGACCATGAAGAAAGCTGAGCACTGAACAACTGATGCTTTCGAACTGTGGTACTTGAGACTATTGAGAGTCCCTTGGACTGCAAGGAGATCAAACCAGTCACTCCTAAAGGAATCAACCCCGAATATTCATTGGAATAAATGATGTTGAAGCTGAGGCTCCAGTACTTTGGCCACCTGATGCGAAGAGCCAACTTATTGGAAAAGGCTCTGATGCTGGGAAAGATTGAGGGCAAGAGGAGAAGGGAGGCGACAGAGGATGAGATGGTTGGATGGCATCACTGACTCAATGGACATGAGTTTGACAAACTCCAGGAGATAGTAAAGGACAGGGAAGCCTGGTGTGCTGCAGTCCATGGGGTCACAAACAGCTGGACATGACTGAGCCACTGAACAAGAAGACTGACATTATTTCTACTTAAACATTTAGTAGAATTCACCAGTGAAACAGCAGGGCCTGGAGTCTTCTTGGTAGAAAGATTTTTGACAGTGAATTCAATTTCTTTTGGAAATACAAAGCCATTTAGTTTTTCTGTTTCTTCTTGAGTTAGCTTAATTAAATTATGTAGCATTTTTAAAGAAGTTGCCCATTTAATTTACGTTATCAAGTACATTAGTTTGAAGTTGTTCATGGTATTTCCTTATTCTCATTTTTAATGTCTGCAGGACCTGTAGCCATATCTTCTGTTTCATTCCTGATATCAGTAATTTGTATTTTCTCTCATTTTTCCTTTCATTAGTCCTGTCAAGGTGTTATAAATTTTGCTTCTATAATACACAATTTTCACTTTGAAAATTTTCTCTATTGCTTGCATGTCTTACCTTAATTAGTTCTTTGCTTCTACTTACTCTGGGCTTCCCTGGTGGCTGAGGCAGTAAAGAATCTCCCTGCAATGCAGGAGACCCAGGTGTAATCCCTGGGTTGGGAAGATCCCCTGGAGAAGGGAATGGGTACTGATTCCAGTATTCTTGGCTGGAGAATTTCATGGACAGAGGAGCTTGGTCAGCTACAGTCCATAGGGTAGCAAAGAGTTGGATACAACAAAGTGACTAACACTTCTAACATTCTCTACTTACTTTGTATTCCTTTCTTTCCCCCAGCTTCTTCTGATAAAAACTTAGAGTGTTTACTTCAAATCCTTCTAATTAGGTATTTAAAGTTACAGTTTTCCCTGTAAGATCCTGCTGAGCAAGGTGAGAGGGCTACATACTTGCAATATGCAATTTCTGCAAAAGGCAGGAACTCCTAAAGGGAATCTTGGTCTGATTCACACCCCTAAACACAGAGCAGGCTTACCTCCTTAGCACCTGAAGTGACACACAGGGGGAAGCAGAAGAGATGACAGCCAAGCCAGGCTGAACCACCTGTGTGACCTTAGAGGAACCACCTCATGCTCTGAGCCACAGAGTAGCATCCTCATCTCTAACGGGCCCCAGGACTGCTGTCTACATTCATGTAGAGGGCATATTCTGCACAGCCTTCATAAAGCCTGCCTTGCAGAGGTGCTGTAGATACTTCATGAAGTAGTATATGAACAACCAGCCTGGGGCCCGATAGGTGAGACAGAGTAAACCAATCGTGGCACATCCATTCTGTGGAACCTCACTTGGCCATGAAAAGTCACGATTAAGCTCTCTATCTGTGCTCAGTCATGTCTGACTCTTGCGACCCCATGGACTGTAGCCCATCAGGCTTCTCTGTCCATGGGATTATCCCAGCAAGAATACTGGAGTGGCTTGCCACTTTCTCCTCCAGGGAATCTTCCTGACCCAGGGATTGAGCCCACATCTCCTGCACTGCAGGCAGATTCTTTACCAATGAGCCACCTGGGATGCTGAGATCTCTACTTACTGAGGAAGAAAACTCTCATGCTTTATTGTGAATGGAAAAATAAAACCAAATACGATCCAGTTTTCATCAATATAGGTATAGCTGTATATGTATGGAAAAATCCTGGCAAGAGAACCTCAAAGTGCAGTCTGAGTCAGACTGGAGACTTTTTCCTGTGTCAATATTTAAACATTTTCCTACAGTAAGTGTGCTTACAATTTGAAAAAAGAAAAAATTTTGTTTTCGTTGGCTCTTTTCCTTTCCACCTCCAGTCTGAGCTTCAGCTTTAAGATGTATCTATCTAACAGATATAAAGATAAAAAGAGCAACAACAGTGCTGCAGATACGCTATGTCACTCAACACCTGAGCTGGGAATTAGTCTGCTCATTTTACATAGGAAGAAGCAGATTCTCAGAGAAGGCAGAGGTCCCACGGAGGAGGCACCACTCCCTCTTCGCAGGGCTGCTCTGTGCTTTACTGCCATGAAGGAACATGGACGTTGTATGAAATGCCAGGTGCCTCCTACTGTGGGCTGCAGGATGGAGCACTCAGAGCATGGCCTGGATCAAATCCAATAGCTCTGTTCCTTGCAATGTATGTGACCTTAGGTGAGCGACCACACCCCTCTGAGCCTCAGCTTCCTCACTGGTAAAATAGGGGTAGCAAAAGTGCCACTTTGCGGGGCTGAGTCCAGGATCATAAGAGGCAGTTCCTGCTCAGAGTGTGCAATCTATGATAGAAAGCTTCGGTCATATTAATATCATCTGGTCCAGCTCTGGTCCCCTGATTTCAGCAGGGACTATCTTTCTCTCTGTCTGACAGATATCATGCAGAAGAAGGTGGAGCCCCAGGGGCCATGAAGCAGAGCTTGGCAATCAGCTTCCTGATCCAGGGCCCACACCCACTGCCCTGCCCAGCTTGGTGGCTCAGAGGTGTACTTCCTATCTGTGGATGTCAGGCAAAAGCAGCCATGCCACGGACTAGAGTTCTCAACAGAGTCAATGCAGCCCTGCAGGTGGCAGGGGTTGTCATAACAAATGGGGGGCATGAGCAGCCTTGAGCAGACAGAAGCCAGGGAGGCTGGACCCCCTGTGATGCTCCTGACTGTCTCACCAGACATTCCTGTAGCTGAGAAACCTATTTAGATGTATGGAGGTTAGCGTCTAACTCTGTCATGTGGATATAAACCATTTTTGTACTTTATAATACTATACAATGAATTGTCCCAGGATTCAAAACCATGAGAATCAAGGGGAGAGTTCTTCACCATTTTGCACAATCACTTCAGCAGCAACTACCCTACCTGTGGTGTGTTTGATACAAACATGTGTCATTTAAACATGAAAAAATGTCACGCTCTTGGTGAGTCTACCCATAGAATGAAGAAAGGGAAAGGGGTCCTTCCAGCAGAGGGAGAACAGTATGTGCAAAAGCCCTGGGGTGGAAGGGAGGGGGCAACCACAGGTGTGAAAAGAGACTGCAGTGTGGTGGGGAGCGAGGTGGGTGGTGAGAGCTCAGGAGCTGGGCAGTGCAGGGCCTCGGGCAAGAGGTCAGCCCTATGAGAAGCCAAAACAGACTATTCGCCAGGGGAGGACATGGTCACGTTTGCATTTCAAAAAACAATCATTCTGCAGGGCAGTGACGCACGGAACAGAAGGGACAACAGTGGAGGCAGGGAGGCCAGTGGAGGCTCCCCTGGTTCTTGAGGTGACAGTGACGGTGCTCTGGGCTGGTGGCTGTCCCCGCAGGAGCCTGGTCTGCGGATGGACAGGGGCCCTCTCCTGAGACCTGAGCCCAGGAGAACAACGAGCTGAGGAGGAAGGCCATGGTTCCACTTCGGCAAACTCACCTGACTCTGCCACCTCGGCGATGGGCACCCCCTGCTCGTATGCCATGAAGCCCAGGACTGAGAAGATAGCAAACCCGGCCACGAAGCTGGTGCCGCTGTTCAAGCAACAGAGCATGATGCAATCCCTGGCGGGGGAAGCAGGGAGAGGGACTCGGGTCAGAACCCGGTGGGGGAACCGGTGCAGTGCTGGAACATTGTGTCTGAGCGCCAAGGAAGCCCTCGGGGTTCAGAGAGGGGAGGTGGCTGGCCCATGGTCACACAGCTTCTCCTGTATTTTTCTAGAAGGTGAGGTCAGTCACAGACCAGAAGCATGGACAGGGGGTGGGAAAGGAGGGAGGCTGGCAAGTGGGAAAATGCACACCAGGAAGGAAAGACTTGGAGACAAACCAACGCTTCTCCAAACTCCTGGCAGGAGAGAAAACCAAGGGAAGTGAGAGAGGATTGATTTTCTGGGAGCTCAAAGCATGAAGATATCAGCCTCTGAAAGAAAGGGCTGCTTCCCAGCCAGCACAGAGGCCTCAGAAGAGACACTCCTCCTGGCCCAGCGTCTCCCAGACCTCACACAAGCCTCCACTCTGAGGCTGCAAGGAGCACACCCTCCCAGGCCAGACTCCAGGTGGGCGGGGGGTAGGGGGCTGCTTCACCAGGGCAGTGATTGCCCCCTGCTCTTGGCCAGGGTTCAGAGCAAAGAAGCACCAGCATAAAGCCGTGACGCAGGAGATTCCAGACTACAATCGATGGGGCTCTGCCAAGAGGAGGAAGACAGAGCCCGTACCTCCCAGCCCCTCCAACCTGGAGCTGTGCACCCTCATGCAGGCGGGTCAGGGGATCAGACTCTCGGGACCTCAGCCACCACAGAGCACGCACGTGGGAGTCAGGCTTACAACACCCGTGATGCTTCACTTTAAAGGGAGGGGCCTGGGTGGTCTGTCCAGTCTCCTTCCTGGAGCAGCACCAGCCCGGAGCACCCCCACCATGACCCTAGCCAGCAGGACCACCCACCTTGCTCCATGGCGCTTGGCTTCTCGGATGGCTCCTGCTGCTCACAGTGTAAGAACTTCAAGCTCTGTTCAACCCAAATCCACCTTCTCTGGGAAGTGTTAGTTCTAACCTCCCCAACAGCCTAAAGACCTGAAGATAGAAGCCCTATCCCTCCTTGAGGTTTTAGCTCGCTCAGTTAAACCCCCCAGTTCCCTTACCAGTGATCCTGTTTGTGATCTGAAATTCAGTCCAGCTTGTCCCTCTTCAACAGTGTCACATCCAGGACTGAGCACTAGACTCAAGAAGAGAGCAGGACTCTCACCTCCTCTTCTCCTGACACCATACTTTTTGTAATGCAATCAAAGGTTACACTCATGTTGGTGACTGTGACCCCCAGCTGCCTTGCATTGACCCTGGGAATCAAGGGCATGGTGGGAAGAACATTAGACTGGAGTTCCAACCAATTCTCCTGGCAATATCTTCTCTCTGGGCCTGCTCTCACTGGCTAGATGAGAAGGTGGCTTGGATAAGAGGGTCTCTTGGGCCTTGTGATCAATTAAGTCATTTTCCAGCAAGCAGTCACTTCCACATCTTCCTCCCTGGGGTGGAGTGTATTTCCCGGCCACATTGACTGAGGGCTTACCCCCGTGACTTGCTTTGACCAATGAGATAGCAACAGATGTGACATAAACAGAGGGTTGAGATGCACTTGTGCAACTGGTCTTGTCCTCAGCCCTTCTGTGATTTGCCATGAGAAGCACTTTCCCTAGCTCCTATCTCTGCAGCCTGGACCCCAGAATGTACACATGGCATGGCCTTGAGCCTTGTTTGGACCCCGGTGCCAAACCTGTCCAACCTACAGCCTGAAAGACAGAGTCCCCAACAGACTTATGAGCAATAAAAGCAAATGCTGTGGTTTTGGTGGTTAGCTACTGAGTTCTGGTGATGCTTGTTACACAGCATTCTTGCAGCAGTGACTGACTGATACAGGTCTTTTCTACAGAACTCTTCAGGCACGGTGGACAGAGACTGGGCTACCAAGCCTGGAGACTTTATCTGCAGGCCTGATCACCTTCTGGGCTTCCCACGTGGCGCTAGTGGTAAAGAACCCAACTGTCAATGCAGGAGACATAAGAGACACAGGTTTGATCCCTGGATTGCAATGATCCCCTGGATAAGGGCATGGTAACCCACTCCAGTATTCTTGCCTGGAGAATCCCATGGACAGAGGAGCCTGGTGGGCAACAGTCCATAGGGTCACAAAGAGTTGGACACGACTATAGCAACTTAGCACGCACGATCACCTCCACTCTGAGGGAAACCCCGCTCAGCCCAGGAAGGCCAAGTTATTCCTATGGCTGAGATAAGTCTGCCCTGCACGCCTATTTCTGGACCCTGAAAACAGTGCAAAACAAGGCATCACTGGTGAGGAAAGGGTTTTCTCCATAGCCTCTCCACGCTGGGATTCTTCTGTGTTTTTGGACCGGAAGTGCTGAGCACTGTCACTGAATCCTGAGGCCCAGGAAGGACAGACACACACTCCAGCTCTCTGTCATCTGCTGGGGAAGCTGGAAAAGACCCTGATGCTGGGAAAGACTGAAAGCAAAAGGAGAAGATGGGGATGAGATGGTTGGATAGCATCACTGACTCAGTGGACACAAATCTGAACAAACTCGGGAGATACTGGAGGACAGAGGAGCCTGGCGTACTGCAGTCCATGGGGTTGCAGAGAGTTGGACACGACTTAGAGATTGAACAACACTGAAGCTGGGATGTGAATTTACTCCCTCTGAGTCAGGAAGATCTGTTCACGGAACAATTTGGGATATGAATCCAGTTGTCTCAGACACCAAAGCCCACTTTTCCCCTAGGAGCTATGCAGAAACAGTGCTCCCTAAGACTTCAGACTTCTAAATCCTGACTTTTGGAAAATAACCTTTGGGTATTCATGTGGTTGTTGGAAACAAATGTCCCTTATTGCAAGGTCCCCACCTTCCCTCAGAGCCTATCCCCATCAAGTGGCTTCCTGACCACAGAGGGGCACAGGCTCTGAGCAGATCCAAGGTCCCTTCCAGCTCTGTGCCCTTGCACCGCTTCCTCAGAGCACCCCCACCTACAAGCAGAGAGCCTAGCGGCCTGTGTTCTGAAGTGAGGATTTTCCCCATCTGGTTTGCTCCATTTGCAGCCCTCTAATTCCTTCCCCACAGGGCACCTTCTAGGTGAAAACTACATAACATGCACTTTGAAGTTGGCAGGAGCTGAGCTGGGCTTTGAAGACCTCCAGAAGCTATTATGCTGTCGGAAGAGGGTATTAATTTACTCCCTCTGAGTCAGGAAGATCCGTTCACGGAACAATTTGGAAATGGAAATAAAAGGAGCCTTCAGACTTTTGCAATGTCACTAAGGGGATTTGCTTTCTTCTGCTGATGGGAAGGGGAAAAAAACCTGCCTGTTGGATGGGGGAGCTGAAGGGGTCTGGGGCGGTCAGCATATTTCACCCACGTGCTCAGCAGGGAAGAAAGCTGCCACTCTCCCAAGACACAGCCTGATGACATGCAGTCTTGGCCAAATCCTTGCGGATTTTAGTAGCGGGAAAAGAACTGGCTGGGCCTGGGAGTGAGGAATAAGGGTGCAGGAGCCAGAAAAGCACAGGTTCAAAGCCACGCTGCCTCAAGGCTCAGTGTCCCCATCTGCATAATGGCATGGCTCTTTCCTCTCTTCCTTACACTTTGGCCAGCGCTCTCCTAGGCTGGAGGGATGGTGATGAACAAGACGACTCAGACTGCGTCCTCATGGAGCTGAAGGCTGAGCAGGAGGTGACCTATAGATCTCCACCACGCCCGGCACACAACAGAGGCAGGTTGGCAGCTGATGTGCGGATAGCATCTCTCTCCAGCATCCCCAAGGGGGGTCACCCTCAACCTGGACCAGAGGCCTGCCGGTGCTCTCCCTGTGCCCACGCCTTTCTCTTCTTACCCTGGTTCTATCCGTCTCACTGACGACAGTGCTCTGCCTCTCACGTCCCAGACCTGCCTCCTGTGAACACCTTGAAGGATGAGAGAGTCTACCTCGCAATCTGGCCTGACCTCCCACCTCTCTAGCATCCCTCTGTCCAGTGGTCCCCAGTGATCTCTCTGCCCAACAGCCCAGGGACTCTTAAGAGAGCTCTCTGGCTTCCCCTGTGGCCTTTCCTCCAGCATGTGGGATCTGCCCCCTTTCTTTGCCTCGGTTTTGCCAAGTTGCAACCTCTATAGACTGGAGCTGTACCTCTCAAGGTAGCGACTAGGGGTCTCACACTTAGTGACACATAGAGCGCATAGTTGGCTTAACAAGTGGGTGAGTAAAGCCATCACAAGTCAGCTTTCTGAGAAGAGGTGGTGGAGCGCTGGGATGGAGGTTAGCAGACTGTGGCCAGAGTCCAGGTCCACCGCACCTAGCTGGCGGGGGGCGGGGGTCAAGGGGACCATATCCATGAGCTTCAATTTCCCTTCCCTTGAAGATGGGGATAACATGAGAGGGACTTCATCACTGACAAAAGTCCTCAGAAACGAGGCGCCCACTTGAGCCTTCCAACAACCGAATGATGTGGCTGTCACATCCAAGGTCCCATCCCACCACCACACGTGGACATGGCTCCTCTCACCGTACCCTCACCTACATCAAGGGTTCATTTTCAGATCACAGCTCATTTGCTGGTGGAGGAAAACGAGCTGATTATTTTAAGAGCGTGCTACTGATCTTTTTCTTGGTGTCAGGGTTTTTCATTTAGATCTGTTTCTATTCTTAACATTAGTAGGGATACTAACCCTTTTGAGTATCACATTACATGTTAATTGACTTAAATTGAAGAAAGTAGGGAAAACTACTAGACCACTCAGCTATGACCTAAATCCCTTACCATTATACACTGGAAGTAATAAATAGATTCAAGGGATTAGATTGGAAAGACAGAGTGCCTGAAAAACTATGGACAGAGGTTCGTAATGTTGTACAGGAGGTGGCGATCAAAACCATCCCTAAGGAAAAAAAATGCAAAAAAGGCAAAATGGTTGTGTAAGGAGGCCTGACAAATAGCTGAGAGAAGAAGAGAAGCAAAAGGCCGAGGAGAAAAAGAACAATATACCCATTTGAATGCAGAGTTCCAAGAATAGCAATAAGAGATAAGAAAGCCTTCCTAAATGATCAACTCAAAGAAATAGAGGAAGACAATAGGATGGGAAAGACTAGAGATCTCTTCAAGAAAATCAGAGATACCAAGGGAACATTTCATGCAAAGATGGGCTCAATAAAGGACAGAAACAGTATGGACCTAAGAGAAGCAGAAGATATTAAGAAGTGATGGAAACAATACACAGTACTGTACAAAAAAGATCTTAATGACCCAGATAACCATGATGGTGTGATCACTGACCTAGAGCCAGACATCCTGGAGTGCAAAGTCAGGTGGGCCTTAGAAAGCATCACTACAAACAAAGCTAGTAGAGGTGATGGAATTCCAGCTGCACTATGTCAAATCCTAAAAGATGCTGTTAAAGTGCTGCACTCAATATACCAGCAAACTTGGAAAACTCAGCAGTGGCCACAGGACTGGAAAAGATCAGTTTTCATTCCAATTGCAAAGAAAAGCAATGCCAAAGAATGTTCAAACTACCTCACAACTGCACTCATCTCACATGCTAGCAAAGCAATGCTCAAAATTCTCCAAGCAAGGTTCCAATAGTATGTGAACCGAGAACTTCCAGATGTTCAAGCTGGATTTAGAAATGGCAGAGGAACCAGAGATCAAATTGCCAACATCTGCTGGATCATAGAAAAAGCAAGAGAGTTCCAGAAAAACAGCTACTTCTGCTTCATTGACTATGCCAAAGCCTTTGACTGTGTAGATCAAAACAAACTGTGGAAAATTCTGAAAGAGGTAGGAATACCAGACTGCCTGACCTGCCTCCTGAGAAACCTGTGTACAGGTCAGGAAGCAACAGTTAGAACCAGACATGGAACAACAGACTGGTTCCAAATAGGGAAAGGAGTACGCCAAGGCTGTATATTTTACCTTGCTTATTTAACTTATATGCAGAGTACATCATGTGAAATGCCAGGCTGGAAGAAGCACAAGCTGGCATCAAGACTGCCAGGAGAAATATCAATAATCTCAGATATACAGATGACACCAGCCTTACGACAGAAAGCGAACAGGAACTAAAAAGCCTCTTGATGAAAGGGAAAGAGAAGTGTGAAAAAAATGGCTTAAAACTCAACATTCAGAAAACTAAGATCATGGCATATCCAGTCCCATAACTTCACAACAAATAGATGGGGAAACAATGGAAACAGTGACAGACTTTATTTTCTTGGGCTCCAAAATCACTGCAGTAGTAACTGCAGCCATGAAATGAAAAGATGCTTGCTCCTTGGAAGAAAAGCTACAACAAACCTAGACAGCATATTAAAAAGCAGAGACAGTACTTTGCCAACAAAGGCAAACATAGTCAAAACTATGGTTTTTCCAGTAGTCGTGTATGGGTGTGAGAGCTGGACTATAAAGAAAGCTGAGCGCTGAAGAACTGAGGCTTTTGAACTGTGGTGTTGGAGAAGACTCTGGAGAGTCCCTTGGACTGCAAACAGATCAAACCAGTCAATCCTAAAGGAAATCAGTCCTGAATAGTCATTGGAAGGACAGATGCCGAAGCTGAAGCTCCAGTACTCTGGCCTGATGCAAAGAAATGACTCATTGGAAAAGATCCTCATGCTGGGAAAGATTGAAGGCAGGAGGAGAAAGAGATGACAGAAGACGAGATGGTTGGATGGCATCACTTGATGCCATCAAGTGATGACTTGATGGAACATGAGTTTGAGCAAGCTCTGGGAGCTGATGATGGACAGGGAAGCCTGGTGTGCTGCAGTCCATGGGGTCGCAAAGAGCCGGACATGACTGAGCGACTGAACTGAACTGAATTCCATGTTATTATGTCCTTTAATTTTGTAGATGATTTTCATATTTTGTTTGGAGATGTTATGCAGAATGTATATAGATAACATTTGTATTAATGTGACTTTTTAAGGATTATAAAATCTATATGTACTCAAGAGTAAAGATAAGACAAAACATTTAAATTGTATGGGAAAGTACAGGTAGAAAAAGCCCATCATTCCATCTCAGTGCTTCTCTTCAGAGGTGGCTCTTTAATAGTTTCTTGTGTCTTTCTAGAAATTTCGAAGTTCTAGATATTTCTGTGAATCATTTCCCTTATCATTTCCCTTCCTGACCTAATCATTTTGGGTGTTTCCATATCTTTTTCATTATGAAAACAGAATTTTACTCCTCATTTTAGGAGGGTATCCTTTTTTAAAAAAGTATTTAACTCTTTAGTTTTCCTGCACTTACTACGGTGTATATATGGGGCAAAGTATTAGGCTCCGTCCTATTTCTACCAAAATACTTATCCTAGCTCAGAAACATTTGCTGAAAAACCCTTCCTTTTCCAGTGACTCTGTGTTGAGGGACAGCATCATCGCCATGAGTCTAATGAGGAGCTCTTGATCTTGGGGGCAGAGATGTGCCATCTGCCCAGCCCTGCATATTCACCATCTGTGTCTGTGACGGGCATGGAATCAGAGGTGTAGAGACCTCATCAAACAAGCCACTGGCCTATGTTTAGAGACCAATGTGCCAAGTTCACTTCTGCCAGACACTTTTGGCTGACCTTGGCCAAGTCCTTGGACTTCTGTGGTCTCAACCTCAGGGTAGAATGCAGGCTGCAGGCATGAGGACTAGGCAGCCAGGGTCACACAGCCCCAGGCTCACCCCCAGCATGGGTCCCCCCTCCACACTGGGTACAGCAGTGGCAGGAGGGTGGGGGGTGGGAGGAAGGTCCATTAAGAAAAAGGCAGCAGGGCACTGGCCACTCAGGTCAGACTAGACAGGATCCTACAGTCAGGCGAAAGGCAGTAGGAAAGAAATTCCTGACCAGAAGGCAGAATAAGGCCCTCAGTTTTGGAAGACCTGGGTTCAACTAGCTGTGTGACCTTAGTGTGACCTTGGGCCAATCCCTTATCTGCCCTGGGATAAAGCTCTGCTGGAGAGGGTGGGATGGAGGCCTGAATACAATTCTTGGCATGGACTCCCTCCGAAGTCTAGAACTTGCTCTCATCATGTTTGTTATTCTCTGAGCTCCTCTGATGGACCACTCTTAGACCCTGGGCTGGGAGAGGCTGTCAGATTGCCCAGGGTCCTCCCCTGCCCCACCTGGATGGCTGGCACCCTGCCTCTCCTCTGACAGGCCTGTTTCCCTCACCCAGCCTTGCCAGGGTGCGGGGAGATGACAAGGAACTAGTCAGGCAGCGTGGAGGGCTCCCGGGTTCTGTGGAGAGCGGGCAGGCAGGGCTGGGGACATGCTCACCTGTAGCAGTTGTTGTTATAATTGTTATAACTTCCCAGAGCGGTCAGACAACCCAGGCAGATGGCATAGGAGAAGAAGATTTGCGTCCCAGCATCTACCCAGACCTGTAGGAGGGCACAAAAAAGTTGGCAGAGAGAGAAGTCAGATGCACGGCCAGGGGGTAGGGAGGCGGGGTGGCCCCTTTCTCTGAAATCCCCCGCCCACGCCCAACCCCCACAAAAGACTCCAAAAAGGGACAATCAAATGTCCTCATCTCAGGAACATGGTTTTTAGAAGTTCTATTCTCAGGATGATTAAATATAAATGTCCTTAATTAAATCCAGAAATTTCTGGAGGTTTTGGACAGTAGTTCACCAAGCAGCAAGAATTTGGGTGTTAGGACCCTGCTCCAGCTGTGCGGGCTTGGAAAAGTTACTTAACCTCTCTGAGGCTTAGTCTCGCCACCAGCAAAGTGGGGAATAAACTTCCCTCTCAGGACTACTGAAGCCGAGAGTCATTTTTCTTCTGACAGCTGAGACCATCATGAGAAAAGCTCTCTTGGGTGTCTTTGAACTCACGGAGTTTTACAGTGTCCAGCGGGGGTGGGGGACACTCACCAGGGGGCCCAGTTACAAAGAAGCTCCTCGTTTTCCTACAGGTCTGGAGGCTTCTCCTACTCTGCCCCATGCACTCAGCCAGAGGACAGTGAAAGGACAAGAAAGCGGGTAGGCACCACCTCTTAATCACTTTTCCAGAGAGCTGTTACTTGGGGGCTTCCTGTGTGGTACATGTGGAAACTCCTTTCTCAGTCTCCAAGCGTCCCTCAGAGAGAACTGCCAGGGGATGGCGTGACACATGCAAGAGGAATTACGGTAATTTGTCTAACACTCCTTCAGGGTCTCTTTGAGCTCCACTTTAGAAGTCATCAGGAAACACCACAGCTCAAACCCAAATGCAGCTGATGAGACTGATGCTTGAGAATCCAGTGTCATCTAGAGAATAAGGTTTTAGACCAATTGAAATACCAGCAAACATTTGCTAAGCATGTTTGACGTGCCAGGCACTGCTCTGAACCCTGTATGCGTTACTGCACTTGAATATTCACACCAACGCCATGCAGGAGGCACTATTATTAGCCCCGTTCTACAACTGAGGAAACTGAGGAACAGAGAAGTTGAGTTACTTGCTCAAGATCACACAGCTGAGAGTGGCAGAAATGAATCCAAGGAAACCTGCCTCTAGAGAAGCACGCCTAACCAGTCCCGGAATTCCAGAAGTCTTCGGCTGTAACCACCCACCCAACACAGGACTCTCTTCTGGAACTTCTGACAGAATAGTCTCTGCTTGATTACTGCCAGTGACAGGGAGCTCACTATCTTTTGACACAGCCCCTTTCCTCTTCAGAGAATTCTGACCATTAGCACATTTCTTAAAATGAGAGGAAATCTACCTTCTGAGTTCCCAACTCTGGGGCCACCGAGGCCATATCTCCCTCTCCCATGTGGCATCACTTTACGGATTTGAAGAACCCTCTAGAACACTCTCTTTTCCAGACAAATTATCACTATTTCCTCTTTTCTGGGGATTTGACTACACAGCCCATGTTACTTTACCCTGGATTTGCTTGCTCGTTAAATCATTCAACAAATACTTACTAAGAGCAAAGTTCACAATGCTGTCTCTTGACCTAAAAAGTGCATACATCTTTTTCCCCCTCTAACACAGAGCTTTTGGGTTTAGTGCTTTTGGAGCTAAATGAGGAGCTTAGGGAAAGCGATTTCATGAAGTGTGTGTGTGTGTGTGCGTGTGTGTGAGTTGGGCGGTGTGGGGGAGGATGCCAGCAGATCACAGTTGACTGAGACACGGTGAGGGGGATATAGGAAGAAGAATTTTTAAAATCGTTTTTCAGGAAAGGGGAGTTGGGAGATGGGATAGCCATGAGAGTAAATACACTCAGGGAGGATTTTTTTCCAAGAAACTTTAGAATACTTAAATGTTGAAAGAAACAACCCAGGGTAGGGAAAAAGCATTAAACAAAAGATTTGAGAGAGAAATGGGTATATTTTAAAGTCCTCCTCTGCCTCAGTGTCCCCACTTGCCACCTCAGTAGATTCCCTTTTCTCCTCTGGAAGGCCAGTAGATGTTATGGAGAAGAAAAAGACAGGTTTGCTGCTGAACCAGGAAACAACGTCAGATCCGAGGAGCATGGTGTGAGGATGCTCAGCACACGACCAAGCCCTGGTGGTCCAGGGGTTAAGACTCCGTGCTTCCCTATTTACAATATCTAGGACATGGAAGAAAACTAGATGTTGATCAACAGATGAATGGATCAACAGATGAACGGATCAACAGATGAATGGATAAAGAAGCTGTGGGACATACATACAATGTGGTACATACAATGGAATATTACTCTGCCACAAAAAGGAACACACTTGAGTTAGTGCTAATGAGGTGGATGAACCTAGAGCCTCATTATAAAAATCAGAAAGAGAAAAACAAATATTGTATATTAACACATGTACATGGAATCTGGAAAGATGGTACTTATGAACCTATTTGCAGGAGATGGCAATGGAGACACAGATATAGAGAACAAACTCATGGACAGAGTGGGGGAAGGACAGGGTGGGACAAATTGAGAGCGCAGTGCTGAAACATACACATTACCATATGTAAAGCAGCCAGCCAGTGGGAATTTGCTGTAAGATGCAGGGAGCTCAAGCCTGGTGCTCTGTGACAACCTAAAGATGCGGGGAGCGAGCTCTGCCTGTGGCAAAGGTCATGGGGAGGGAGGCTCGGCACACGCAAAGGCAGGATCTAGCCTCAGGAGCCCCCTGGAAATTCTCGAGCATCTACCCCCAAAACCAGAGTCTGCCTGCTTTCTGCTTTGTGCTCTCACCTACACCTCTGACTTTATAGGGGGCTGTCCCCCACTACCTCTCTCTGATAAAAGAGTTAACTTACAGCTCCAGTTAATAATTCCTGGGTGTGACAGTGTTTCAACCTACAAACTCTTTTGGAAATCCTCTAGCCTGCCTGAATAGGTTTTTCTGGCCACATGTGATTGTTCAGAGCCTCCCAACTGTGAGAGGCATGAGATGTTCTAAACTGTCTAAATACGGATTCCTCTGAGCAGTTAAAAGATTGATTAGAAATTGTATCGGTGAAGGGTTTTTCACTTGTTGGGCCAATGTTTGCTGCTAAGTCTCCATATCCCTTTCCTACTGTGTCCTTGGCAGTGTATTGATTGATATAATTGGTGTATAGAAATGTAAGTAGTAGCCTCAATGTTTGTAACCTTGGACCCTTGAGTTAATTCTTTTCTTGATTGAGCCCACCTCACCTTTGCCCTATAGGAATGCAATTTTATCTAATGCTTTTGGAGGGTGGCGCCTGACTTTAGAATAATCACCTTTAGAGAAAAATAAGTTTCTTAAAATGTTAACAGGCCTCTGGGCCAGAAGATGATGCAAATCACCTAAACTTTTGCATATGATAAGTTTGTAGGAAGAAAGCCTGGCTTACTGCATGACTCTACCCCTTCCCCCATTATCCTCTATGCATAACTTAAGGTATAAAAACTACTTTGGAAAATAAAGTGCAGGCCTTGTTCACCGAAACTTGGTCTCCCCATTTCGTTCTTTCTCTTAGCTTCTGGCTGAATTATTCAGCCTCTTTCCTCCACTGAATTTCCTCACTGAGCTATCCTTATTTCAGCCTCTTTTCTCCCCTACTGAGCTATCCTTATTCTATTACTCTTTATATCTCTAATTGATATGTAAATAAGTCACCTACACTGTCCCCTTCCAATACCCTGGATCAGCCTGGGCTGGACCCCGGCAGGTGGGGTGGGGTGGGAGGAGGGAGGGAGGTTCAAGAGGAAGGGGACGTACGTATGCCTATGGCTGATTCATATTGATGTATGGCAGAAACCAACACAATACTGTAAAGCCACTGTGGTGGTCTGACAGAAGAGGCAAAGTGAGGCCAACAGAACAGGCCAACAGGACATTCATGAACCTTTGACCAGTTTGGTGATGCCTTATGAAGTGGGAATCCTGAGTTATCATTTGTTGAAAACCCACTGTGTATGCGAGGCTCTCAGAGGACAATCTCATAACTTGCATAACCATCTCACTAGGGAGTATTGTTATCTCCATTTCTAGAGAAGAGGAAATGGACCCAGAGATGGTCAAACAGCTAATGAGGGACAGGGTCAGGTTTGAACCCAAGGTGTCCTGGTTCCATATTTTGAAGAGAGAAGCCGGGGTGTTCTGGTGTGCTGGGCAGGCCTGGACTTTTCGGCAGGGGTTCACACAGTTCTGTGACTGTGAGGTCAACAGGACAAAGGCAACATCTCCTCCATGAAAGGAAGACCAGGCCACTGAGCCCCACTGACTGACCAGCATCTCCCAGGATGCAACAAAGGGAACAGCTTAGCTCAAAGGGCTTCTGAGTTCTTGACACAATCTGAAGGGGAAATAGTTTCCACTGAACAAACAAACCCTAAGGAAGCTGGGTCAGCAGCTGAGAACCAGATCAGTCCCCATGATCTGTGGCAGTGAATGGGGGGCGTTCTGGCCTTGTAGCTGGGGGCGGTCTTCATTCAGAGGTCTGGAGAACAAATTTGCATGGGAATCTAGGGGGCAGGGCCCCTTTGGAAGAGAGATGGTCCCGCCCCCTAGCTCTGGGGCAACCAGTTCAGAGCAACTGATTCCAGTGAGCCCTGGAACAATAGACTGGGGTGTAACCTTCCCTCCCCACTGGACCAGCGGGGCCCAGCTGGGAGAAGCAAGGAAGGATGGATGGATGAGGACACAGTCTCCTCTACCAAGATCAGGAGGTACACTGTCAAGCTGGGTGTTTAGTTCCTGCTGGCTTGTTCCCATGGACCACACTCTACGGTGTTCAAGGCATTGTCCACATCCTGTGACCTGGCCCATGCCCCGGGGAGGGCATCATCACAGCCAGGTGAGAGACTGCTGTCTGTGGGGGGAACATGCCTACACACCTTGATCTTTACACATATCAATAGAGTGTCTAATCTCCTACAAGTTTAGGGGGAACGCTGCACGTCTTTCTCTCACCTCTTGAAGAGAAGCGACCTCCCGACTGGGGAGACAGAGAGAGGGTCAGGGTGCATATGTGGGGAGTCCCTCCCTTTTTCTCCCAAGCACAGATGATTCAATGAGATGCGTCGTGCTTAGCTATTGAGTCATGTTTGATTCTTTGTGACCCTATGAACTGTAGCCCACCAGGCCCCTCTGTCCATGGGATTCTCCAGGCAAGAACACTGGGGTGGGTTGCCATTTCCTCCTCCAGGGGATCTTCCTGAATCAGGGATCGATCCATGTCTCCTGCATTATAGGAGGATTCTTTACCCGCTGAGCCCTCAGGGAAGCCACTCAGTAAGATGTGTGTGGGACAAATACTCAGCACAGAGCCTGGCTCTCGAAGAGCGCAGAGGACGTGCTCAGAAACCCAGCCATGAGCTCCGAGAGACAGCAGGTTGCTTAGTCAATGTTCATCCCTTCTCAGGATCCACCAGTCTTCACAAATCTGGAGAGAAGAGCCTCTCTTCCCTTTTCTCCCCACAGTACACAAGACGGGGTGTCCACTATGTACCAGGCAAAGTCCCAGGAGCCCCAGCCCTCCCTTCTCTTAAGAGCAGGAGAGAAAGACAACAAAGGTGGGCAGAAACTCCGGAACACATCATCCAGCGGAGAGGAGAGCGTTAAGGATGGCGTGAGGTGGGGCATGGAGCACAGGCCAGCAGGGGCCAGGGCTCTGCTCTGTGAGGGGCACAGCACCTGCTGCTCAG
This sequence comes from Tragelaphus eurycerus, assembly GCA_935064755.1. Taxonomy (NCBI): domain Eukaryota; kingdom Metazoa; phylum Chordata; class Mammalia; order Artiodactyla; family Bovidae; genus Tragelaphus; species Tragelaphus eurycerus. Next base: position 73,137,549 of record CAKXYN010000001.1, on the reverse strand, counting down.
GCAGCTGGAAGGGGACGGGAGCTGCAGACGTGACTTGCTGCCGTGTCTAAGGCAGCGCAGGCTGCAGACAGAAGCTCTCCCAGTAACCCACTTTCCTGTCTACGAACAGCCACCCGGCTGAGCATAAGGGCAGCACTTCTGTCCGGGATCAAAGCCGGTGCCAGCAGGTGGGCCTGGTCCGTCCTTCCCTGTGCCCTGGAGGAGGTGGTGCTTGTCACACTGATGCTCCAAGGTCTCTGACAAACCCAGCAGTGACCCAACTGGCCAGGGAAATACCAGCAAGAGGAGCCAGGAATCAGGCATCAGCTTCACCTCCAGAAGCACTGATGACATGCTGGGGAGGGGGTGGGAAGTTCCACACACTTCACAGGCATGAGACTCACTGCTGCGGTCTGGTGCAATGATTATCCCCTTTTTACACATGAGAAAAAACTAACTCCCAGGAAAGGGATATTTTTTGTCTATTTAGCCTTGGAGAGATGTACACACTAAAGAGACAAACAAACCTCTGTAACCCAGCCTGCTGTGGGGAGACAGCACTGAAGCTTCGTGCAAAGACCACGTTAGACGAGATGGCTCTTCCCAGGTGCCTGGTTCCTCATCTCCCTAGGGCTTTGTGAATAGGGCCTGGGCTCCGGGGTCAGGTAGACTCAGGCTGCCACTTATCTGCATGTTACTTCACTTCTCTGAGCCCCAACTTCCTTGTCCACAAAAGAGAGACACAATAAATGCAAAGTACACAGCGGGGTACCAGGTTAGTCAGTCAGTTCAGTCGCCCAGTCATGTCCGACTCTGTGACCCCATGGACTCCAGCACGCCAGGCCTCCCTGTCCGTGACCAACTCCCGGAGCTTACTCAAACTCACGTCCATCACGTCGGTGATGCCATCCAACCATTTTGTCCTTTGTTGCCCCCTTCTCCTCTAGCCTTCAATCTTTCCCAGTATCAGGGTCTTTTCCAATGAGTTGGTTCTTCGTGTCAGGTGGCCAAAGTATGAGTTTCAGCTTCAGCATCAGTCCTTCCAATGAATATTTAGGACTGATCTCCTTTAGAATGGACTAGTTGGATCTCCTTGCGGTCCAAGGGACTCTCAAGAGTCTTCTCCAACACCACAGTTCAAAAGCACCATACAACTTCCTTACTCTGCCTCTTCTTGGCGGTTAACGATTCTCCAATACACGTGCTATGAAAACAGGCTCCCGGGGCTTTCCCTGCACCCCAGCCCGCCCAGCTCCTGGCCAAGAAGGTGCTCAAACCGCCAGACCCGATGGCACACGTGGCGTTTGGCTGTCCACACCGCCAGGACAGAGCTCGGTGGCCGTCTTGGGCCCATGATAACCCACAGCCTTTTCTTTCTTTAACATTTCCTTTTCAGACGGACAGCCACACATGAACACACACACACAACACAACTTCTGTAAATAAAGCCTTCCACTGAGGTGAAAACATACAGCCCGGCAGAGAAGGGCTGAAATTAAGCTCTTTCTCTGGGCTGTTTATATGGGTAAATATTCTCAAACGATTAAAAGTAGGTTAGGAGAATAATACAACAGCTGTGTTTCCAGTGTGTACCTGACAACGGCCTTTGTAGGAGTGAATAATTACATGAAAATCACTTCCTTCCCACCTCTTTTGCAGCCCCCTCCGGGTTGCTAGGCGCCCTGTCTCTGCTCAGCTAATGCCACATACGGATGACGGTGAATACAGTACGGCCATTGGGAGGGAAGTGAGTCCATGACTGGGGAAGACTGGAGCGGCCCCTCCCCTGTGGATTCAAGGCGGGAAGAGGGCTCCAGAGGGCTCTGGGGGAAGGTGATTCTGGATGTATTTAAATGCTAATGTGCTGGGCAGCCGGGCAGGTCCAGCGGGAACAGTGGTGGGAAGGGGCAGAGGCTCTTGGCCTGGGAGCCCCACTGGAAACACGCTCTGTGGCCTCTGGCTCCAGTGCCAGCCTGTCCTCGGGCAGCCAGCCCTGCTGGCTGACTCGAGCCCGGCCAGAGGCCCTGCCAGTGCAGTGTCACTGGGTTGAAGGTGGCGCCGTGGGTGGTGAGGGGAGCCTTGGTGTGTCGCCTGACCCTGGCGGCCCCTTCGTGCAGAGCAGGCAGCAGGGTCACTGGGCCGGGCCTTTGCCCAGAGGCTGGACAGCTGTGTCCTGGTCACAGAGTGTGGAGGGAGTGGACAAGCAGTTTCTGGCACAGGGCCGATGGCAACGACTTCTGTGCTTTATATGGTAGAACCCTGGGGCTGTGCACGTCTACCCATTAACCCACTGCATGAGGCAACTGAGCCCCAATTTCACTGTTGTTTAGTCGCTAAGTCATGTCTAACTCTCTGCAACGCCATGGACTATAGCTCGCCAGGCTCCTCTGTCCATGGGATTCTCCAGGCAAGAATACTGGAGTGGGTTGCCATTTCCTTCTCCAGGGGATCTTTTGAACTGAGTATCCTGTGTCTCCTGCATTGGCAGGCAGATTCGTTACCACTGAGCCACCTGGGAAGCTCTGAGCCCCACTTTACTATAGGACTAAACAGAGGAGGTTTGGAGCAGTGGGCAGGTTGGGCAAGACCTGAAGACATCATGTTCTCAGCTCTGAACTGTTCCCAGGACTGTCCACCCGGCCTTGGGGGCTACATTTTAGGGCAACGTCTTCTCCCCCCACAAAGTGCTCCTCTAAGAGAGTGCTACTCTGGACAGGACACTCATCACGTAGGATGGTCCTGTTCATTGTAGGAGGTTCAGCATCACTGGGTCCCACTCTCTAAACATCAGAGCTGCCCCATCAGAGAGGAACCAGAACTACACCTTCATGTATTTCTAAATGACCCCATGGTAGTGGTCCTACCTCCCTGCTGGGAGAATCATGGAGGTGGGCGAGCCTGAGCTGGCATCCATGGTGGAGCTGCAGAACCCAACTGCCTTCACTGGGCACACAAGGCCAGGGTCTTCTGGGCCAAACCGCGCTCCAAACTGGCACATTCTCCTGTGTCATCCGAGCAAGTGCTGAGATGGAGATGAAGCCTTGTCATCTCCTGCCTTAACCATTGCTCTGCTAAGAACCATGGAGCTGGTTCAGAGGCAGAGAGGCAGGAAAAGAAAGGGCTCAGGAGGAGGCTCCAGGCCCTGGGAGAGCCAACCAGTGGCGTGTATACTCTAGTCTAGAGAAGGGACTTTGGGAGGAAAACGAAAGAGCATAGCAGCCTCGGTTGGTGGAGGGATCTGCCCAGACACAGAGCAGTCAATACATTTAATGATATCATCATATTTGTTGTGTGTTTTTTTTTTTTTTTTTTGGTCTGTCTCCCCCACACCAGGACAGAAGCACCAGAAGAGCAGGAAGTTTTTGTTTTTTCACTGGTGTATTCCCAGGCCTCTTGTTTTTGCACAGAGTAAGCACTCAACAAATATATACTGAATGCCACCACTGTTTACAGTCTCCAGTACACAGGAATGGAGAATTCAAGGCTTATGCAGAGTCCTAGTTGCCAGGCCAAGTGGAGAACATGCTGGACTAGGAGGGTCAGGAATAGGAGAGTCTGACTCCAGGTTATCCTGAAAGCTCCTATGTGTTTTCCCTAAGGCTCTTTCTTTCCTCCTGGCCTCAGTTTTCCAATCTTCAAAATAAGGAAACTGGAATGTAAGGAGATGATAAAGACATATGGCATGCAAACCCCACCCCATTCCTGTTCAGGGCAGACATTACTAATCAATCACAGGTTTAGGGTTAGGGGGTGAGCTCCCTGTTGCTAGAGGTAATCAATCCAGCAGAGTCAGGGAGGGAATTCTTGCATTGCATTGGAAGTTAGGGCAGAAGTCTCTGAGGTTTTCTGCTTGTGAGAAACTTGATGGTCACTGGGTCAGTTCCCATCAACAAAATTTTCTGAGCATCATGTATCTGCCAGGCATGGCCAATACAGAGATAATTAAGAACGCTGATCCCCTGCTCACTGGCTTGCAATCTAGCATGAGTACATGGGAAAAGGAAGTCAGGCAAACACCGTCCCTGGTCACACAGATTGAGGCAGATCTGGCTGAATGCCAGGTCTGCTGGGTTACTTCAAGGAGTTCACCCCTTGAGCCTCAGTTTATTTTTAGGTAAAATGGGGATGAGACTAGCTCCAAGCTGCTCTGACACGAGTGGGTATGTGAGAGTGTGTGCTGGCCTCTGGCTCAGAGTAAACACCCATCCAGAGGAAAGGGCTGAGTGGCCACAGATGGCTCATGACTTCAGGCTTGAGAAGCATCTACGAAGGGTCTGGGGGCTAAGCAGGTGTGTGTCCCAGGAGGGAAAGCAGAGGAAAGTCAGCTCTTCCTGGACCAGTCAGGGGCTGGTCCAGAGGCCCAGCTCCTCCCCCGCTGGTGTAAAAGGCCCCTATCCCAGGGCAGGACACCCACCCCTCTGGCAAAGGCTCAAAACTGTCCCAACTGGTGCCCCAACAGCCCCCTTCTCAGCCACACTTTCTTCCTCTCCCAGACCTAAAGACACACCCCAGGGACTGTAGACCTCAGGGCACCCCTCTGTTTCCCTGGGGCCATGGTGTCCAGGCAGCACTGGAGCAAGAACAAAAGAGAAACCCATGGAGGACACTGTGTGAGCTGTGTGAACACTGCCTGGGGATACAGACACCCTTGCTCCTGAAGAAGCAAGGCGGTTGGTTCTCCTCATCATCTCCACTGCAGAGAGCCAGGCCCCTGAGCCTGGGCAGACTCTTGTGCTGGGGGCTTACTAAGCTGACTGCTCATCTCACTGGGTCCTCGCCACACTCTGAGCCAGGTGCTGTTTTTATCTCTACCTAAAGCCCAGGAAGGGCTTCCCTGGCGGCTCAGCAGTAAAGAATCTGCCTGCCAAGCAGGAGACTCAGGTTCTATCCCTGGGTCCAGAAGATCCCCTGGAGAAGAAAATGGCAACCCACTCTAGTATGCTTGCCTGGAGAATCCCATGGACAGAGAAGCCTGGTGGGCTTGGGCTACGGTCCATGGGGTCGCAAAGCATCTGACACAACTTGGCGACTAAACGACAGTAACAAAGACCCAGAGAGGCTACAGCAGTGGGCCTGGATCAGCCAGCAGGTAGGGGGTACGATCACAACCCAGACCGGTTGACCTCAAAGCCCCTCCCTTCAATGTCCCCGAAGACTCTCACCAACTCAGCCAAGAGGGAGCAGCCAGGGCGGCCAGCCTGCTATCTGGTCTCTGCTCCTCCCTTGACGTCCGGGGGCCTCCCTCGTCCACTCACACATTCTCCTTTTAGCCCCTACCCCACCCTGTGTCCCGGCCAACCTTTGTGGTCACATGGCCATCTGCTCTGCACCGCCTCCCTCCTGCTCATCTGAATGGAGAGGTGACAGCTTTAAACAACAGCAGATCCTCGGGAAGCTGACTATCAGAGCAGCAAGCCCAGGGCACCCAGGAAGAATGCAGAAGGGGGTCTGAAGACTGGTGAGTGGATGACCAGCAGTGCATGGCCAGCTACCCCCTCACCACAAGCGCTGAGGCTGTCTTCCTGACCACACTAGGTCAAGGTCATGGAGGACGGGAAAACTGAAGGGATGGGCAAGGTCACATGTGGACTCACGGGAGACGAGAAGGTGGCCACAACACTCCCTCCCCACTGAGGCTGCACGACAGTGGCCTCAGGTCTGGGCACAGCCACCTGACTCAGGACTGTCCTCACTCCTCAGACCCCCTCAGTGACATCCCCAGGCATCTGCTTGAGCAACAAAACCCAGGATGACCAGGCTAAAAATAAATCAAGATATGGATGTTGACGCATTTAGGGGGGCAAGTGTGCTGATGTCTGCGACTTAATTTGAAATGAAAGAAAGTGAAAGTGTTAGTTGCTCAGTCCTGTCCGACTCTTTGTGGCCCCTTGGACTGTGGCCTACCAGGCTCTTCTGTCTGTAGGATTTGCCAGGCAAGAATACTGGAGTGGGTACTCATTCGCTTCTCCGGGGGATCTTCCTGACCCAGGGATCGAATCCATGTCTCCCACACTGCAGGCAGATTCTTTACTGTCTGAGCCACCAGGGAAACCCTTACTCTTAAATGTATACAAGGAAATGAAATGGATCGATGGATACAAATCTTGGGAAGATACTGGATGGAGCCAACATGGCAAAATGTCGAGGCAGAATCTAGGTGGTGGGTAGAGTAGGGGTGTTCCCTGTGCAGGTAGAACGAATAGGACGCTGGACGGGGATGCCCTCAGCCCCACAGTGGGGACTGGCAGGTGCACTGCGGAGATGGGTCCATAACTTCCAGGAGGACCGCGTCTGCGAGAAAACGTGTGCTCTGTGACCAACACCTCATGAGCTGCGGGTGAACTAGGGAAATCCCTGCTCTGCCCAGGTGACATTCAAGAGCCAAAGCCAGTGTTCAGTCCCTGAACAGAAAACCTAGCAGCTTCCTGGGAGTTACAAGTCTCCTTGACCTCACCTCAAAGATTAAAAACACATGCATTGTGATTCACGGATTTATCTGTTGTCGTTCAGTCGCCAAGTCGTGTCTGACTGTTTGTGACCCCATGGACTGCAGGACACCAGGCTTCCCTGTCCCTCACCATTTCCCATAGTTTGCCCAAGTTCATGTCCACTGAAACGGTGAAGCTGAAGCTCCAATACTTTGGCCATCTGATGCAAACAGCCAACTCATTGGAAAAGACCCTGATGCTGGGAAAGACTGAGGGCAGGAGGAAAAAAGGGTGACAGAGGATGAGGTGGTTGGATTTATCTGAGCAGGGCTTAAACCTCACTGTCAGCCATGATTCCTTTCTGGCTGAGGCAGAACAGGTTTCCAGGGTTCAAGAGAGGAGCAGGAGTGGTGACTGTGAAGGCACAAGAGCGAACTCCCCACCATCGTTCGCTGCACGATTTCCCAGATACACTTGACACTATCTCTGAGACATTCACTCAGAAGCCCGTGTCTGTAATTTATTGTCCTCATCTATCTTCCTTAGAGGATCTTTACTTATTGCCTCTTTTTGCATCTTCTCTACGCTGTCACCTATTTTGAGGCATAAACAATGATCGTGGTAGCCCCTGTCCCAGGCAGCAGCACAGCACTGAGAAGATGAAGGCCTTCTACAGCAGGTATTTAGTGAGCATGTCCCGTGTGCTGGGCAGCATGGCAGCCTGCATGGGGGAAGTATGGTTGGATCAGATGTGGCCTGCATTTGGCATGGGTAGTCTTGGATGGTGTATTTTAGATTATCTCTCTAAGGATGTTAACTACTCTTGTTTAGAATGACATTCATCCAACCCTCCCTCCCCACATATTCACATGGCCTTGAAAATTCTTTTTTTTTTTCAAATGATGGATTTATTTTTAAACTTTTTATTCAGTATTGGAGTATAGCCAATTACTATCACAACTGAACTTTGTTAAGTTGTGATAGTTGCAGGTGGACAGCAAAGGGACTCAGCCATACATATACCTGTATCCATTCTCCCCCTAACTCCCCTCCCATCCAGGCTGTCACATAATATTGAACAGAGTTCCCTGTGCTAACCTTGAAGACACGTGGGTGATTTATAACATAAACACATTCACATGCCCACAGATAAATCATCTCCCATCTCAGTCTTACTTTCACAGAGGATATTTTAAAGAGTAATTTCTGGGCTCTGACACCTTTTATTAATCACACACAAACAACCACTAACAGGAACTTCCTGTCAGCATGAAATACACCAGGAGAATGGGTCATAAGGGGAGAAAGAAAAGTCAAGGGTCACTGAACATGGAAAGGTTTGAAAATCAGTGATTTTATGACTGAGGGAACTCAGTACAAGGAAGGACAATAGCCCTTCCAGGTCAGTGATGGAGCAGGGTCCCTGATCCTGAGCCTGGGAGTTTCCCACTAGGCAACACTGCCTCCGGTGGGCAGGAGAAGGAAGCAAAGGCACAAAGGAAGGAGCTGAACCATGTGAGACATCTCTAAGCACTAAGCAAGGAGCGGGAGCAGCGTCCACTCTCTTTGTGAATGTCCCGCAGGACTCGGCACTTGCCCTGTGGGTCTTTTCAGCGCTTGCTTACACATGAAAAGGAAGGGAGGCGGAACATGAGGTTCACACATCAGTGAGTTTTCAGCATCAAAAGTCACAATCCCCAGCACACTCAGATGCATCAAAGCCTCATCATCGTGCTGCTCACAGACAGAAGGAAGCCTTGCTCTCCCTGCCCTCATCTGTGCTGGGTCAGGAATCATCAGACTATGTCGCCTTTGCAAAGCACGCACCTTCCTCACCAAGGAGACGTCTGGGGAGGCAGACCCAGCATCTTCAAGATAGGAATGGCGTACACCTCTCGGCAGCCCTGTGTTCCTCAGGGTGCCATTGTCCAGGTCAGCCCCACTTGATACTCTCACTGATCAGCAGAAGTGGAGAGGGTCAAGCTTGTAAGGACAGAAGCCCAGAGAGGTTCAGTGATGTGCTCAAGGTTGTGAAGCTAGTGAGTGAGGACCTCATTCCACATCTGGTCTAACCTCTTGATTTCATAGTTAAGGAAACAGGCTCAAGGGTGGAAGGGTAATAGATGTTTCAATTGGAGGTTCTATTTCCTCATCCAGTTCTCTCCCAGCTATGGCTAGGGGTAAGTCATCTCCTTGCTCTGGGACTCAAACCCAGACTTGTCCACCAAAGAAGAAGGTGAATCTAGAAACTGACTCTCAAACTTGTTAAGACAGCAAAGAAATGGGCCCCATGGGGCAATTCTGCCAAATACTTTGGTGAATATGATTTTACTTCATGTGCTAGAAACAAATTTACTGTCAGAAAACATAATCATGGATAGTATGAAATATGAAATCATCCTCACAAATGTTGACTTTATGAATAAAACTGAACTGTTGAATTAAGCATGAATGACTCAAGGCAACTTTCTTTAATTTTAGTTTCCTGCTTGAACTTTTGATGTGTCGTGTTCAAGACCAGCAGATGAAGAGTAGCAAATGCCAAGGGTCAAATTTGTTTTTTATGAGAGATACAGGAAACAAGTCATTATGAAATATAATATACACTGAAAATTCATAACCTGGCTGAAAAGGAAGATAGAGAATTCCACCAGATGCCAGAAATGAGAGAGATCAAAGCTGAAAGATGAGGAGAAGGAATAGACTCAGTAACCCATGGGGATATCCAAGTAGACAGATATCCGAGTGGCTGGGGTTTAAATTCCGTCCCAATGATAGTGGCACCTCACTCCAGTACTCTTGTCTGGAAAATCCCATGGGTGGAGGAGCCTGGTAGGCTGCAGTCCATGGGATTGCGAAGAGTCGGACACGACTGAGAGACTTCACTTTCACTTTTCCCTTTCATGCATTGGAGAAGAAAATGGCAACCCACTCCAATGCTCTTGCCTGGAGAATCCCAGGGACAGGAGAGCCTGGTGGGCTGCCGTCTCTGGGGTCGCACAGAGTTGGACACAACTGAAGCGACTTAGCAGCAGCAGCAATGATGGAGTTAAAATCTCAGGCCCTGGCAAAGAAAACACAAAGGAGAATAGACAGACTTTCCCATAACTGGCCATGGGAAAACTGGATAGCTAAATGTAAAAGAATGCAATTAGTATATTCTCTAACACCATAAACAAAAATAGACTCAAAATGGATTAAGGATCCACATGTGAGACTGGAAATCATAAAATTCCTAGAGGAAAACTTAGGTAGAACACTGTTTGACATAAATCACAGCAATATTTTTGGTTTTTTTGGCTCTGTCTCCTAAAGTAAAGGAAATAAAAGCAAAAATGAACAAATGGGACCTAATTAAACTTAAAAACTTTTACACAGTGAAAGAAATCATCAACAAAATGAAAAGACAATCTACTGAATGGGAGGAGATGTTTGCAAATTATATGACCAATAATGTTTTAATACCCAACATATATAAACAGTTCATACAACTCAACATAAAAAAAAATAAAAAATGGGCAGAATAGACATGTTTCTAAAGAGGACATACAGATTGCCAACAGGCACATGAAAAGAAGCTCAACACCATTAATCATCAGGGAAATGCAGATCAAAACCACAATGAGCGAACACCTCACACCTGTTGGAATGGCTATCCCCAAAAGAAACACAAATAACAAGTGTTGGTGAGGATATAGAGACTAGGGAACCCTTGTATACTGTTGGTATAGAGTATATACATCCACAGGGGCAGCCACTGTGGAAAACAGTATAGGGGGAGGTTTCCCAACTAACTAGAAACAGAACCATCATATGACCCAGCAATTTCACTTCTGAGTATATATCTGAAAAAAAAACCCCACTAACCTGAAAAAATACATATATTCATAGCAGTATTATTTACAATAGCTGAGCTATGGAAGCAGTCTAAGTGCCCATCAACAGATGAACGGATAAAGGAGATGTAGTACATTTATACAATGGAATACTACTCAGTCATATAAAAAGAATGAAATAACCCCATTTGTAGCAACATGGATGGACTTGGAGGATATTATGCCAAGTGAAATAACTAAAACCGAGAAAGACAAACACTATGTGATACCACTTATATGTGGAATCTAAAATATACAACAAACTAGTGAATATAACAAAAAAGGAACCAGACTCACAGACATAGAGAACAAGCTAATGGTTACCAGTGGGAGAGGGAAGGGAGGAAACACAGGGGTAGAAGATTAAGAGGTACAAATTACTATGCATAAAATAAGCTACAAGGGAATATGGCCAGTATTTTGTAATAAGTATAAATGGAGTAAAAACTTTAAAAAATCACTATATCACAAATCACTATGTTGTACACCTATCAATTACATAATACTGTACAATGACTGTACCTCAGTAAAACAAAATATTTTTTAAAAAGATTTCAAGCCCTGGGCATGACCAGATGCTGAGTGGTTGTACTGTAAAATGTAGGAGCCAGAATGGAGTTGCCCTGTAGTGAATGACGTATCAGAAAACTCTGTGCCTCAGGTCAGGACTCGATCTAGAAGTAACAGGTATGGGTGTGATCACACCCTGCTCACTGGGTGGACCACCACTGCAGTCTTCTCTGCCCAAGGCAGCGGTGGCCTCAGTTCTGGTCCTAACTCTTCAATGTGCAGTCTTTGAACTCTTCTTGAAATAACCAGGCACCTCTGAGGTGTAGAGGTCTCCTCTGGTGGCTCAGTTGGTAAAGAATCTGCCTGCAATGTGCGACACCCAGGTTCAATCCCTGAGTCAGGAAGATCCCCTGGAGAAGGAAATGGCAATCCACTCCAGTATTCTTGCCTGGAGAATGCCATGGACAGAGGAGCCTGGTGTGCTACAGTCCATGGGGTCAGAACGAGTCGGACGCGACTGAGTGGCTAACACTTTCTAACACTCTCTAAGGGGTAGAAGAAAGAAACCCACAATGCTGACAGCAGGCCTTCAGAGAGCCAGGGCTCACTTGGCCCCTGGTGCAATCTGAGCTTGAGTTTCCACTGACTCTTCTGCTTCTTGGGCCTCTTTCCCTCTAGAGCATGCATATCCAATAGAAAGTTCTGCAATGATAGAAACGTTCTGTATCTGCTCTGTCCAGTAAGGGAGGGCCCACGCCCAGGTGGCTATTGAGCACCTGAAATCTGATGTGTGAAACTGAGGAACTGAATATTGACTTGCACTTAATTTCAATCACCTTAAATTCAAATGGTTAGATGTGGCTTGTGGTCACTGTGCTGGACGGTGTGGTTCTAGAGGGTGGGCACTCCCTGAAGGGATCCGTTCCATTCCCAGATCACCCTGAGAGAGACAGGTGCAGGTCTCTCCCACCCTCTGCCCTGGAGCATGAATGAGAGCAGGGAGGTGACCCCAACACCCAGGAAATTCTTGCTCACCTTGTTTGGCCCCAGCACCTCTGCCTCCCTGACCACACCCCTCACTGATGTGTCTGACAGGTCTCAGAATGGTGAACGCTGAATGCTCTTAGACCAGTGCTCCTCAGCCTCTCGCACTGTAAAACCAGCAGAACATACTGCTGAGACGCAGACTCTGATGGAGCAGGATGGCAATGGGGCCTGAGGGTCCACATTTCTAACAAACTCCCATATAAGACTGATGCTACTGCCGGTCTGGGGACCACACTTTGAGCAGTAAGGTTGTAGACAGTTGTCTTGAAATGTCAGTTCATTCTGCCTACACATATCATGCCAAAGCTGAAGCTGCAAATACTCTGGGTACCTGATATGAAGAGCTGAATCATTAGAAAAGACCCTGATGCTGGGGAAGATCAAAGGCAGGAGGTGAACGGGACGAGAGAGGACGAGATGGTTGCATGGCATCACTGATTCAATGGACGTGAGTTTGAGCAAACTCTGGGAGATGGTGAAGGACAGGGAAGCCTGGCATGCTGCAGTTCATGGGGCTGCAAAGAGTTGGACATGACTGAGCGGCTGAACGACAACACCACTACCTGCCATGACAGCTAGCATAATAGCTTATGTTCATATCTGTATCTCATCTTTTTGTAGTATCTGTTCTCTAAAGACTTTTAAAAGCATACTCTGTGAGAACAGGATGGGTTGAGTCAGTTCATACTGTGCAGTGCCACAAAAATGCCTGAAGCTTTGTTCAAGAACATAAAATTAAATGTATATTTGTCTCTTACAGAAAATTATAGCCAACATTTATTGAGCATTTACCATGTGCTGGACACAGTGCTATGCATACAATGAATGAGTATTATCTCATTTAATCCTCATAACAACCCTTTTCACAGAAGACAAAATCAAGGCACAAACAGGCCAAGTAATGTGCCTGTGGTCATACAGCTAGTAATCAGATGAGCCATGGAATCCAAGCAGTCTGATGGGACCCCTACCCTGTACCTGCAGCTTTGGTTGAAAGCTTAAGATCAGGGCATCTCTATGCAAGTCAATGGACTCTTTCAGAGAAACGGATTCTAATGAAATATCTGCCCATAGGTATTCATAGTGGCTTTATTCACAATGATCAAACTTGGAAGTACCCAAGATGCCCACCAATAGGTGAAAGAATAAACAAATTACACATTATCCAGACAACAGAATATTAGTCAGAGATAAAAAGATAAGAGCTTAAGGACACATAAAGACATACAGGAAAGTTAAATTCATATTACTAAGTGAAAGAAGCCAGTCTGAAAAGGCTACATAATATATGGCATTCTGGAAAGGGCAAAACTGTGGAGACAGGAAAAGGATCAGTGGTTGCCAGGGGTTTGGGGAGGAAGGGGGAGGGATTAACAGGTGGAGCAATTTTAAGGTAGTGAAAGTTTCCTGTATGGTGCTGTAATGCAGATACATGACATGATGCAGCTGCCAAAACCCACTGCCTGCACAACACAGTGAACCTGAATGTCAAATATGGGCTTACTGAGCTAATCATACTGTATCAGCACTGCTTCATCAACTGTAACAATGTACCATCTCACCTTTCCAGGACTGAATCAGAGGCTACACACATTTATTGTTTAGTCTCAACTCTTTGGGGTCCCCATGGACTGTAGCCCGCCAGGGTCCTCTGTCCATGGGATCCTCCCGGCAAGAATACTGGAGTGGGCTGCCATGCCTTCCTCCGGGGGATCTTCCCAACCCAGGGATCGAATCTGCGCCTCCTGCATTGCAAGTGGATTCTTTACCAATGAGCCACTTGGGAAGCCCACCACACATATATAGGATGTTAATAGTAGGGAAAAGTGTGGCCTAGGGAGAGGAGATATATGGGAACTCTCTGTATTTTCTGCCTAATTATTCTGTAAAACCTGTTTTTAAAAAGTTTATTAATTGAAAAAGAACATGCTTAATGCACACATTTTCATATCTAACTTTGGAGAGGGGGGCCAAAGACCCTCCAGCAATGACAAAACTCCTGTCCCAGAATATATCACTCATCTACCCACTCCACCCCACTCCCCTGCTGGTGCTGCTAAGTCGCTTCAGTCGTGTCTGACTCTGTGCGACCCCATAGACGGCAGCCCACCAGGCTCCCCCGCCCCTGGGATTCTCCAGGCAAGAACAAACTGGAGTGGGTTGCCATTTCCTTCTCCAATGCGTGAAAGTGAAAAGTGAAAGTGAAGTTGCTCAGTCGTGTCCGACTCCTAGCAACCCCATGGACTGCAGCCCACCAGGCACCCCACTCCCCTAGAGCCCAGCAAAGGTCTGGCAAGAGTGGATGCTTTGTACATTTCTGCTAATTCATTTTAGAAGCAAAGACCCAGCATAAAGCCTGGCATAGGTGACAGTAGTATCTGCCAGATGAACAAACCTAAGGCTGGAATTCTAAAAAAGTGGCCTAAGGACCCCCAGAGATGGGCTCACAGCTGTTCCCTTTCTGTGCTGGTACAGCCGGGCGAGGCCTCATCCTCCGTTGCTCTCGCCAGCCCCAGCTGTGGCCCCTCCCAGTGGCATCTCAAGAGCAAAACCACTGCCCGATTCATCTCTCATAATCCTACCCCACAGGCAGGCCTTGCACACAGGAGGTGCATCCTGAATGCTTGCTGATACCTGTCTTGTGGGCTGCTGCAGGTAGCCAGACACACTCACACAACTGCCCATGAATCTGTGACATCACAGCAGGGGGGACCTTCCCATATCCCCTCTGACACAGCAAAGCCGCTCTCCCAGCCCCACGGCAAGGTCACTGGATACATGTCTCCACTTCTGCCCTCTCTATCTCCAAACTTACTCTATTTGCTCGCTCCTTCTGTGTACCCAGAGAAGTTTGCTTGTGCTGATTCATCTACCCTTATCACATCTATGAGAGGGCAGGAGGCGAGTAAAAGATTGGACTCTGCTCACAAGAAGCTTACGAGAGAGGAGCTGAGCCTCAGAGAGAGTGAGCTGTCTGCTCAAGGTCACACAGCAGATGAAGAAGGGTCAGGCAATCAAATGAAGTTCCTTGTGACTCTAAAGCTCTTTGTCACCGAGTTCTGCTGAGCCTCTCATCTGCATAATCTTCTGAAGTTACAGCTCTCTTCATGACAGTCAACCCCTTGTACTGAAACACTCAACGGCTCCCTGTCGAACACTGGATAAAATCTTCAGCTCTCTGGGCTTGACATCTGGTGTTCCCAGCGAAGGGGCCTCAGTCTACTGTCTGAACCTTATTTCTTGTGATTTCCTGTCACAAAATCTATCCCATGGCCACAATGAACTACTTACCTTTTCCTCTGTGTATGTAGACTTTCTGGGCTTTGCTTTATCTCCAAATAGTCTTCCCTTCCCCATACTTCAAGGATCAAATACAAGATTTTATGGTTTCATAAAATCTTCTCTGGGACATCCAACTGGAAATAATTTTGGTCTCCTCTGTTTGCAGTCCTTTATCTAAATCACTGAACACCATACACTCATCTACTCGTTCACCCACCTACCCATCCTCCCATCCACTCATCCGTCCATCCCTCTACCTACCTATTCACCAACCCAAGCATCCATCACCCATCTACTGATCCATCCATCCACCCATCCACTCACTCATCCATCCCCCTATCTATCAATTCACCTACTCATCCACCTATCCATCCACTCATTCAACCACCCACCTACTCATCCTGTATTGACTGGGAGCCTAACATGTGCCAGGTTCTCTGACAGGTGCCAGGGAGTCGCAGTGGATAAGACAAACACATCCTCAGCTTACATGGGCTGACAATCTAATGCAGGGAGGTTAACAGTGCAGCTTCAACAAATGAACACGAGATTGCTTCAAACAGCCATCTGCCCTATGCATAAAATAATACAGAGGCTTGGTTAAGGTCATGAGGTTTAGTGGGGATGTTTGAGCCCAGCTGATCAGATATAACTGTGGAGCAGAGACTATAGCGTGAGAGGGAGCCAGCCATGGGAATATCTGATGGGACAGTGGTCCAGACTGACAGGGTCTGTGATGCTCTGGAAAGAGCCTTGGATGTCCAGGGCCATGCTGGGAGATGGGACCAGGCCACAGAGGGGTTCCTTAGCCTCAGTCATGGTTGAGTAGTCTGAATTCTAATTCTAGTGTAAGGAAAAGCTGCTAGGACTTATAAGCAGGAGAGTCAGACTTTTGCTTCTGGTCCTGACTGAGTGACTGGAAAGGAATGGCCCTCCTGCCATAAGCAGCTGTCAGAACAGACAAAAACAGAATCATTTTCAGGCAGTAGATAACACTCAGGGCAAGATTATTATCCCTGAGAGATGGGGCGATGCCAAGAGGGGTATGCTGAGCCCTTTGCCTGGGGACAAGAACTGGAGCCTAAACAGAGCACAGAGTCCCCTCACATTGAACAGGCAGGGCCAGAGGGTAGGGCAGCTGATGTAACTGGACGCTACAATGTGCAGCACAGGGAAGGGGGAGCTGGGCAGAGCAGGGGCCCTGTATGTCCATGTGGAGGTTCCTGAGAGGCTGTGGCTGTGGCTGGGCTGCAAACATCCAGGGTGAGACCACCAAGGCTCCCCAGGGAGCACTGCTTGGGGCTGGCAGTGCAGCAGCACACTCGAGGCCAGACACTGCCGGAAAGAGAGCAGAGTCAGAGGGTCGGGCTCCCACCCTGCTGGAGTGGACAAGTCCGGCCAACACCAAGCATTCATTCATCCTTGGCTGAGACAAAGCTAGACCTTCCCTTAGGGAAAGAACCATGTTCTAAAGCAGGGTTTCTGTACTGTGGCACTATGGACATTTGTGACCCACAATTCTTGGTTGCAGGGGCTGTCCTGTGCCTTGTAGAACATTTAACAGCATCCCCGGCCTCTATTCACTAGATGCCGGTAACCGTCCCTCCCCACAATCAAGTTGCAACCTTCAATAATGTTTGCAGACATTTCCAAGTGTCTCCTGGGAGGCAAAACTTCCCTAGTTTAGAACCATCACTCTAGAGTAATCACTACTCTAGAGCCATCCTTAAAAAGCCTAAAGCCAAGCCCTAGAAAGATGTACAGGGGAGACAGAGTTGAGAATCCCATTAAGCCCTACTCAGTCCTATTAAGTTAGAGGAACTTGACAAACAGCTTGGGATTCCCACCGACTCACACTAAAAAACAAATCTGAACTTATACAAGTTTAAGGTGATCAGCCAGCAACTGAATTATCTATTAAAATAAAAAACAATTCCTCTTCACAGGAAGATAACAAATCCAGAATGTTGACAACATATTATCCACAATATTCAGTCAAAAACTACCAGACATGGGGCTTCCCTGGTGGCTCAAGGGTAAAGAATCCTCCTGCTCATGCAGGAGATGCAAGAGATGCAGGCTCCATCCCTGGATCAGGAAGATCCCCTGGAGAAGGAAATGACAAACCCACTCCAGTATTCTTGCCTGGGAAATCCCACGGACAGAGGAACCTGGAGGGCTACAGTCAGGTTTGTGACCCTGGGGTCACAAAACAGTCAGACACGACTTAGCAACTATACAACAACATGTAGCACATAGCTCCTGAGTCTAGAACATAATAATTTTCAACATCTGACTATTTTCTGATTGAGTGAATTAGATACATTAAACGACAGGCTTGTAAAGCACAGTATCTGATACAGACTCAGCCATCAAGAAATGATAACCAGTAACCAGTACCACTACTCTTCAGGGTAGCTGAGCAGTTCTCCAAGCACTGAGAGTACAGATTAATAAGGCACCACCACAATCGCTGAAGACTAAAAAGCAGAGACCTTCACCATGAGTAAATCTGTGGCTGGAAGAATTTAGTGGGTGCCCAGCCACGCACAGCATTTTGGGGTGTGTACAGGAATTCTGATTCCACCAACAAGCAACTCTTAAGGACTTGCAAGCAGTAAAGAAAAAACCATTCACTATCTTAGGTGCACATGATATTAAACTGGGTGCCAGGTGCCGTGAATGGTAAAGAACCCATCCACCACAGCAGGAGACGTAAGAGATGTGGGTTCGATCCCTGGGTCTGGAAGGTCCCCTGGAGGAGGGCACGGCAACCCACTCCAATGTCCTTGCCTGGAGAATCCCATGGACAGAGGAGCCTGGTGGGCTACAGACTATTTGTTGCTGTTGTTCAGTTGCTCAGTCATGTCCAGCTCTTTGCGACCCCATAGACTCTAGCATGCCAGGTTCCCTGTCCATCACCAATTTCCGGAGCTTGCTCAAACTCATGTACATTGAGTTGGTGATGCCATCCAACCATCTCATCCTCTGTCGTCCCCTTCTCCCACCTTCAATCTTTCCCCGCATCAGGGTCTTTTCCAATGAGTCAGTTCTTCCATCAGGTGGCCAAAATATCGGAGCTTCAGCATCAGTTCTTCCAATGAACACCCAGGACTGATTTCCTTTAGGATGGACTGGTTGGATCTCCTTGCAGTCCAAGGGACTCTCAAGAGTCTTCTCCAACACCACAGTTCAAAAGCATCAGTTCTTTGGCGCTCAGCTTTCTTCACAGACCAACTCTCACATCCATACATGACCACTGGAATATCCATGGATCTAGTCCATGACTAGACAGACCTTTGTCAGCAAAGTAATGCCTCTGCTTTTTAATATGCTGTCTAGGTTGGTCGTAGCTTTCCTTCAAAGGAGCAAGCATCTTTTCCATTTCATGGCTGCAGTCACCGTCCATAGGGTTGCACAGAGCTGGACACGGCTGAGGTGACTTGGCAGGCACATGGTGGTTAGGTTGCTAACAGCCCTCGGGTTCCTGAGGCGTCTGCCTGACGACTGGAAGGAGCACACCTGTGCCTGGTGCACCCCAAGCCCCGCACAGCCCACCACTGCCGTCATCACTGACTTCACTGTGTCTCTTTCCGAGGAGACTGTCAACCAACCCCTTGAAGGTAAGAACAACATGTGATCTGATTCCGCCTCCCCCTGCTTGGTTCTGAGCGGAAAACACACCTGCGTGGTGGAACCATGACCCTAACCCAGAATCAAATGAAGCAAAAGGAAAACTTTGGGGGATTTTCAGTGAGGTTTGCAAGCATCCATGTCGGTGAGGTTTGTAATCTTTTCCAAAATATATCCAATGTCTCTAAGTCAGTATCAGTTCTGTAAATGCTGGTTTGAACGTCTAGTAGCTAAGAGGCCCATTTTGCCTCGGGTCCGAACCTGGAATCAGAGTATACTGCCACCAGGTGGCAGCAATTCCATGGTCCCCTCCCTGAGGTTCATCAGTTCAGTTCAGTTCAGTCACTCAGTGGTGTCAGACTCTTTGCGATCCCATGGACTGCAGCACATCAGGCTTCCCTGTCCATCACCAACTCCCTGAGCTTACTCAAACTCATGTCCATCACGTCGGTGATGCCATCCAACCATCTCATCCTCTGTCATCCCCTTCTCCTCCCACCTTCAATCTTTCCCAGCATCAGGGTCTTTTCCAATGAGTAAGTTCTTGGCATCAGGTGGCCAAAGTATTGGAGTTTCAGCTTCAGCATCAGTCCTTCCAAGGAATATTCAGGACTGATTCATCAGGTAGGTTTTAAAAAAATTATTTACTTTAATTGTAGGATAATTACCTTACAACACTGTGATGGCTTTTGCTGTACATCAACATGAATCAGTCATAGACATACATGTGACCCCTCCCTCCCGAACCCCGCCTCCCACCGCCCTCCCACCCCATCCCTCAGGTTGTCACAGAGCACCAGCTTTGGGTTCCCTGCATCACATATCAAACTCCCACTGGCTATTGATTTTACATGGGGTAATGGATGTTTCAATGCTATTCTCTCAAATCATCCCACCCTCTCCCTCTCCCACTGTGTCCAAAAGCCTGTTTTTTATGTCTGTTTCTCCTTTGCTGCCCTGCACCTAGGATCGTCGGTACCATCTTTCCAGATTCCACGTACATCAGATAGGGTTTTAACAGGGTCTTGTTTTCCCTGACCTGTCCCCCAGTGAGGTGGAGAGAGGGGGAGACTTGGCATTCTGAGGGCTTTCTCTGGGCATCGTCCAACCCTGTCCCCTTAGCTGCAGCCTCCAGTTCCCTCCGAGAGGAGGTTGTCTTGGGGTGGTTGTCCCTGACTTGAGAAAGCAGACCCCGGGACTTGGATCTGTGACAGGCCTTTCTGTTCCTGCCCTGAAAACACACACTCGAAACACAATGAAGAGCGAGAGTGGCAGAAATCTGGGGCAGGGAAAATGTGATTTCCTGCAAGAGCCCCTCCACTCCCCCAAAGACTGAAAAGGCAGAAAATAAAAATTTGAGGGGGGAAAAATGGAGTGGAAGCACTTCACACTTGAGAGAGAACACAGGGCTGACAGAGAAGACAAATAGATGTTTAGAAAGTTATAACAGACCACGGAATGCAAATTGCCAGGGGACAAAGGCGGCGAGCTGCTGCGTCGCTTCAAGTGCTTGACAAGAAACTTAATTACTGGACCCGCGATTAGAGGCGCTCGGTTCTGAGTTCAAGGCCTCCCCCTTGGGCTGCGGGGCCTGGGCTCATCCTGGCCAGAGCCAGTGGCATGGACACAGAAGGAGGAACACTGCCGAGTGCCTGATGCCCTACTCTGTGCCAGGCCCTGGCCAGGAACCCACACTGAAAACCGAAAGTGCGTTTGCCTTCCCAGGCGCACTGGCTCCACGGCCGCCGTGTGCAGCAGACGTTCATACCTGGGTTGACAGGTGACAGCCCTGAGCTCAGAGAGGGATGGGCTGAAGGCTGCCCAGGAACTCAATGGCAGGAGTGTCTCAAATTTCCTTCCCACTGCACTGAAAATCCCTCTCTCTGAACCCCCAACCACGGCACGCGCTATGTCACCACTATGCAAAA
Source organism: Tragelaphus eurycerus (assembly GCA_935064755.1). Classification (NCBI taxonomy): domain Eukaryota; kingdom Metazoa; phylum Chordata; class Mammalia; order Artiodactyla; family Bovidae; genus Tragelaphus; species Tragelaphus eurycerus. Next base: position 73,116,867 of record CAKXYN010000001.1, on the reverse strand, counting down.
TCACACAGACTCTGGTGGGAACTGTCCTTCCTTTCTTCATTCATTCATTCAAAATCGATTTACTGAGCGTGTACGGTGCTGCAGGCACTGGAGATCTAACAGTGACTGTAACCGGTCAATCCCTGCCCTCAGGGACCCTACACTGTCGTGAGTGGCGGACAGTGATACACAATGAATGAAGTCTGAATGTTGGCAAGTGCCACGGAGAAGTCAAAGCCGGGAAGGTGGGTGGGATGTGCGGGGGGTGGGAGGGAGCAGCGGTTTGAAACCAGGCGGGCAGGAAGCCCTCAGGGACATGACAGCCCTGCAGACCTGGAGACCACGTCCATGGCTCTCTCGACACCTCAGTGTCCCATGACGAAGGCATTCTCCCGGCTCCCAGCACTCAGCTCTTCACCTGTTTTCCATTTCTGGAGTTCTCTATGCTGCCTCATTAGCTTAGGAGAGAGAAGGGGACTGCTGTGAACACCGCCCCCCAACCCTCGCCCAGCCCCACAATCAGTTTTCATGGAGAATCCCTGCTCAAGCTCAAAGGGGCCAGGAGGGCCCCTCAAAGGGAACTGTCCCTTGTTAAAGGCCCTGAGAGCTGGTGTCCAGAGCTCTGCATCAGTTAGGCTCCCTGTATCCCTTTGCAAACGTAAATGACACAGCAAATAGGCATGTCTGAGCCCCTTGTAAGTGGGAAGGAAGCGGGGCTGGGGCAGATCTGGAATTAACAGAGATCCCGGACCCTGTAGAGGCTGCATCTGAACTCCTCGTCACCCTGGCCGGGATGCTGGCAGAAGAGCATCCTCATGGGGCGGGAAGACACCCTGGGGACCCCACTTCTGTGCGTCACTGCCTCCCCTCCCCTGTTGACCCACACAGGCAGCGCCCCTCCCACCATAGGCCCTAGACTTTAGGGAACGCCAAACATGTCTGCAGAAAAGTGACACTCTGACAGTGAGGTGCAGCCCCCAGTTATCACTGGAGCCCCAGGACAGGGCTGGCTGCAGCAGGCTGCAGAAGAGACCAGGCGACTTGGGGGTTCTGTCCAATGCCTGCAGCCTCAGCCATCAGCATCCCCCAAGCCCCCACCCAGTGAGCCTCTGGGGGCAAGAGCAGGAGAGTGATGGCAAGAGTGCAGCTGCTCCCCACCCCCTGGGATGAATGTAGACAAGGATGATCGGTCCCTGGCTTTGGCACAAGGACGGTCATCAGTAACAAGCTGCCCCATTCTCCTCAACAGACGGAAAGGAAGGCGGAGGCTGTGATCTTGCCTGATCCCACATCCCTCTTTTCACAGGAGAGGAACTCGGGTGAGGAGGGGAAACTCTGTTTTCTTGCACCAGACGGTGGGACCCCTGCAGGGAAGCGGGTCTTGCTCATTCTACACACTGAGTGTCTGACACGTGTGCTCGTATTGGGTTCAGGGCTTGGTTCAGTGTGACCAAGACCTGTGGGCAAGGCCTCTTTCCACAGCATGGATAAGCCCCAGGGAACAGGCAGAATGGTGACCTTTTCTAGACTCGTAAGTAGCCAGTGAAATCACTAAGTGGAGTTCTTCCATGATGTACTTTGTCAACATGGGTTTCACTTTTTCCAAGGATAATCCCTTATTGCCACAACGTCGATTTACTTTAAATAATGACAAAAAATATGTATCAACTGGTAAATAAACACACCCAGACTGTTTTGTGGAGAAGGCAATGGCACCCCACTCCAGTACTCTTGCCTGGGAAATCCCATGGACGGAGGAGCCTGGTAGGCTACAGTCCATGGGGTCACCAAGAGTCGGACACGACTGAGCGACCTTACTTTCACTTTTCACTTTCATTCACTGGAGAAGGAAATGGCAACCCACTCCAGTGTTCTTGCCTGGAGAATCCCAGGGAAAGGTGAGCCTGGTAGGCTGCAGTCCATGGGGTCGCAGAGAGTTGGACACAACTGAAGCGACTTAGCAGCAGCAGCAGCAGACTGTTTTGGCCTTTCCTAATTTGAGGGGTTGAGGTGGAAGGGGAGGATATTAAAATAGTTTTAAGAAATGAAAAAAATAGTGTCCTTTGCTTCTTCGTGGTCTAGAACATGTACCCAGTTGTAACTGGGTGGTATGGATACTCACCTCCTTTCATTTAGGAGTTGACCTGCCCAGAACCCAGGGACTCTGGGCTCTAAGTTCTCAGTGGGTTTGCTCAGTTGCTGTGCGGCCACAGGCAAGTGTCCCAGCCTCTCTGATCTGAGTCTCTCTGCCTGCCAAGTGGATGCTCTAGCTAGGACACTGTGACTCTGCTGCCCTGCTCATGGGCTGCCCTCTCTTGGCACAAGAAGACAAGCTTTGCATGGTGCATCCGTCTCCAAAGGTGGAGGAACTGTCAAAACCCTTACACACATTCAGCATGCCTGTACGCTCCACTGCCTACCTTTCAGCCTCCAAAGCAGATAGACAGCTGGTTCAGGGCTGCTTCCATTTCCCTTTCCAGCCATGCTGAGCCCTTCCTGCAACATAGCCAGCTTTCAAAAACACTAGCTACATGGAGTGCTGTCTGCCTTTCCCTGTGGGGTCACTATCCTTATCTATGCACCAGACAATCAGCGATGACTATTGCTTTTTGGTGGAGCTACACACATGCTGGTGTGGGAGAAGACTCTCCAGAGTCCCTTGGACAGCAAGGAAATCAAACCTGTCAATCCTAAAGGATATCGACCCTGAAGATTTGTTGGAAGGACTGACACTGAAGCTCCAATATTTTGGCCACCTGATGTGAAGAGCTGACTCATTGGAAAAGACTCTGATGCTGGGAAAGACTGAAGGTGGGAGGAGAAGGGGATGACAGAGGATTGAAATGGTTGGATGGCATCACCGACTCGATGGACACGACTTTGAGCAAACTCTAGGAGATAGTGCAGGACAGGGAAACCTGGCGTGCTGCAGTCCACGGGGTCACAAAGAGTTGGCCGTGACTTAGTGACTGCACAACAACACAACAAACAGCAAACGTATCCATGTCTTGGCTGATACTGATGGAGAAACAGCAATTACTACAGCTCACAGATCTGGTGAGCTGGAGGTTTTTAGACTTCTTGCTAAAGCAACAAAACATTTCCTTAAAAGCCAAAATAGCTCTGGCTCTTATATTCATTCAGCAAACATTTATTGAGCTACTGTGTAACAGGAGCTACGTCTTGCTAACCCCTTTCCACCGAATGCAGGATGGGAAGGGTGGGAGATCTTGGAACCCTTGATAAAGGGGTCACATGGTTTCTGCCTCCACTACTCAATTCTCTTGACTTGTGCCTTTGGAGAGCCACAGACAATACATAAAAAAATAACAGTACCATGGCCAATGCTCCAGTAAGACCTTATTTATATAAATGGGCAGAGGGCTGAATTTGACCAGAAGGTCATAGTTTACCAACCCACACTCATAGAAAACTCAGGGCTCTCCAAGTCTATTTTGAAAACCATTGAGTGAATTCACCCTTTCATGTCATCTGTGGGAAACTGAGACCCAGGAGGAGAAAGGAGAAGGAACTTGTCCAAGGTCACTCAGGACCAGAGGAAGAACCCAAGCCCTGACTCCCAGCTCCATCACTCCAAGTGGCCATGCTCCACAGAACAGCCTTGCAGGTGAGTGCTGGCTGGGGACCCAGACACTTTATTAAAGGAAGAGCTGGTAGGTAACTGGGATGATTAGCAAGATGGTCTGAACAGGGAACCGCCTGGCCTCGCCTTTGTTCTTTGGCCTGTGGGCATGCGTGTGTCTATGTATGCAAGTGTGTCCATGTGCAGGGCTCCAAGGCCAAGAGAGACTGAGGGCGGGAGGAGAAGGGGCAACAGAGGGTGAGATGGCTGGATGGTATCACCAAGTCAGAGGACATGAGTTTGAGTAAACTCCGGGAGATAGTGGAGGTCAGGGAAGCCTAGCATGCTGCAGCCTGTGAGGTCACAGAGAGTCAGACACGACTTAGTAACTGAACAACACTTAGACTGTAGGTATCACAGTCGGGTTTTCACAAACTTTTCTGATCATCAGGGTGGTCACTGAAGCCTGTTAATAATACAGATGCCCACGTGCCATCTCAGCCCCCCAACAATGGATCTCAATGTGTCCCAAGGTGTCTCGGGGATCAGCCAGGTTTGGAAGCCCTGGGAGATGCTTGGGACCAGCTGACCCTGAAGACCAGGAGAAGGAAGCCAGTGAGCAGAGGAGAGAACAGGATGGCCGTCCTGGGTCAAGGCAGAATTCATGGACATAACAAAAATACACAGACCGGTGATTTCAGCAATCTGTTTTCCAAAACTGCTTCTTCAACTGAGCCCTTGGCATCAGAGGTTGGAGTTGGAGAGGCCAACCGTCAGGAGCTCATTTCCTTCTTCCTAGGGATTCTGCCTGCAACTCAGGTGGCTGCTGTCAGCAGCCTGGTGGGGTCTGAGCCTCGGGGCCCTCACAGTGTGGCAAACTGAGACAGAAATGAACACACAGGCCCGTGCCACCATCCACTTTAATCCACTGTAATGAGCTATACCTGAGCTGCACAGACCAGGCTTCCTCAAACATTCCCACCCCTACCTTCCTAACGGGGGCAGCCTCAGCCGAGACCACAGGCATGACATCTGTGAAATGAAAATATCTCCTGCCATATTAACAAACAAGAAATGTCACAGCCAACAGAGATTTCTGGCCTCCAAATGTAAATGAGGGCTCCCCAACTGCAACCCAGTAGATGCTGCCACCCTGCAAGGTGACTGCTGAAGCGCTGGGGGAATGCAAGAAGCAAGGCGAAGAAGGGGACAGGATTGTCCCTAAACAGCTGAGGTGCATAGGTAAGTAATGAATTCAGTGAGCCCAGAGGCTTGCATCTTCCCACATATAGAATGCTAAATTCTTTAACTTGATATCTGATCTTTGCTGTTCAGACCGGCTGCTCCCTTTGTTGCAAACTTGTAGATAGCCTGACTTCCCCTCCTGTCTCCTTGGAGCAGTTTTGTCAGAGCTACTGAGATGCTGGTCTTCCCAGGGTTGGAGTCCTAAACATTTCCACCAAATACAGTAACTCTCTACTTTCAGGTTGTGACTATATTTTTTATTCGACATATCTCTTGCAAGCTTTGTAATCAGCTGAACACAGATTCTACACTCTACTCTGTAATCTGTGTTTGTTTTCACAGAAAAACGAGCACCTCCTCACCCACTGGGATATCTGTGAGTATGTTATTTCACATGTTGGAGCTGCCAGGGGCCCTCAAATAACACCGAGACCTGGGACGCGCCCCCAGAGAGTTTGCTTTCATTGCTCTGGGTTGTGCTCTGGGAATCAGGATTTTCTAAAGCTCCCCAGGGCTTTCTAACAAGTGGTGGGGTTATTAGGGGACAGCATACCCTAAGATGCTGTCTTCATCTCTTGTCTAACACCCTCAGGCACACAGACCACCCCTGCCCACCTGGAGATGCTTCAGCATAAACAGTTCCACCCAGGATTCAGAATGGCTGATGCCTTTCCAAAGACAACTAACAGCTTGGCCAGTTTCAGAGAGAAACTGGGTCTTGGCAATTTTCTTTGCGGGGGGTTTGCTCACAGGTCGCTGGTTATTTTCTTTCTGTGAGCAAACCCCCTGCAAAGAAAATCACCAAGACCCAGTTTCTCTCAGAGAACCACGGCTGCAGAGATCTGTGTTCTCAGGTGGGGGGAAAAAGTGTATTTTTATTTTTACTGGCCTCTAACTGGGCAGTTCCGTCAATTATGAATGCAGGCAACAGACCACCGTCCAAGCAGCAATATGCATCTGTGTCCAACTCTCTGCAACCCCAAAGACTGTAGCCTGCCAGGCTCCTCTGTCCATGGAATCCTCCAGGCAAGAATACTGGAGTGGGTTATCATGCCCTTCAACAGATCTTCCTGACCTAGGGAATGAACTTGGGTCTCCTGCATTATAGGCGGATTCTCTACTGTTGGAGCCACTAGGGAAGCCCTGTTAGCAGTAGAAACCCCAGATATTTTCATATCACGGTATAGATATCTCCAAATACCATTTATGCTCATCACTGCTTTGAAGTCATGGAAATTATTCATCATATGCTGGATCTTGCTACATTGTGCTGTGCTAAGTCACTTGCTACTTGGCCGTGTCACAAAATCTGTCTTTTCTCATGTTTTGGTGATTGTATTTCAATATATCTGATTCCCTGTTTTATGCATTGAGAAGCATTATTCTGAGAAGGAGGCCATAGGCCTTCCAACTACTTGACAGGGCCACTGAGCCTCCATGGAGAAGCCTCCATGGAGAAGCCTCCATGGAGGTAGCAGGTGACTGTGGACGGAGCCAGCAACTCTTACCTGTGGGTCAGAGAGCCGGGAGAGGTCAGGGTACAGGTAGAACTTGACGCCTTCGGAGGCCCCGGGCAACGTGACCCCTCGGATCAGGAGGATCAGCAGCATGACATAGGGGAATGTCGCGGTGACATACACCACCTGCCAGAAGAGGAGGGCAAGAGTCAAGAAGGGGTGATAATGATGGGCAACGTAGCAGCCCCCCCACACTGCCCCCAACTTCTTGCCAGTAGCAAAGGGCTGCCCAGTGCAGCAGCAAGAGCCCTAACACACATGTTCTCCCCCCAAGGCTTGATCTTGCAGCGAGCATCTCCTGAGAGCCTGTGGGCAGTGCTGGATCAGTGGTCCTCTCCAATCTTCTTCTGTCCAGCACCGAAGGAAGAAATACATACGATACCACAACCCGTACACACAAAGAGCCAAGACAGGAAGTTCTGCAGACTCATGCTCATCTCACATGTGTGATGCACTCTAAGACTTTCTATCAGATGGTTCCATTTGAAAAAAAAAAAAAAAAAAAAAAAAACTGGTCATGATCCTTTAAATTCATGTCACAATTTATCAACCGGTCAAGACCCAGGTTTTTGAAAATCACTGCTCTTAACAGAGAATCAAGTTTTCATAGCCAAAGACAGGACAAAAGAAGATAGAATAAAACAGAGAAGGGTACGGGAAGGGGAGAGGAGCTGGGGACCTGTTTAGGGCATTGTTTTCCTGGAGTCATTCCCGCATGGTCCGCCTGGAAGGAGGAGACTGATGAACCTGATTGGCCCCTGCAGCCCAAGGATTCTGTGCAAGAATCAAGGCAGGGAAAGAGAATCTTCCCCACGTATCCTTGAGCAGGAGCAGCTTCCAAGGAAATGGCCACACGGTGACGGATCGCGGGAGTTTCTGTCTGCCTGGGGTGTCCTCAGGACTCAGTGTCCGCTCCTGGTCACGTTCGTCCTCCTGCACATCCTCTCCTCCAATCACTTGGCTCCTCTATTTAGAGCAGCAACTTGTTAACCTCTGGGGGCCGCAGACACTTCAGAGACTCTCCTGACAACTGTGGACAGACTCCCCTTCTCCGTTCACAGATCATGCACACCAGCTTTTGGATGGCCCAGAGGCTCCGATTCCTCAGGTAAAGGACCTACGTATGATCTTAATCCCTCCATCACTCTGGAGCCTCTCACCCCTTTGCAAGGCAGAGTTTCTTCTACCAGCGGCTCAGGCCTTAACGCTACTCATTTATTTACAATATTTACTTACTCATCCCTCTACTCACTCACACCCACCCCCAACACTCCTATGAACGGAACACTGAGCTAGACTTCTGGATTAAGTTGGGGGTGGTCACAGAATGCAGGTTTCTGTTCAAGAGGCTTCCCCACTGGTTTAAAAAAAAAAACCAGACAGACATGTATGTAGGTAGATACAGCATCCACTGTGTAACTGGGGGAACACAGAGGATGGTGGAGCACAGAGAAGCGAATAGCTAACCTCACGGACAGTCAGAGAGGGCTTCTCCAAGGAGGTGATCCAGCTGTTGATCCAAAAGGATGAAGAGGAGTTTCAAGACACAGGAAACTTGGAGAAAAGGAAGAAGGAACAAATAAAATCCTACCGCATGCTGGACACTTTACACATGACAGAAGAGATGGCTATGTTTATTCACTACTTCCACACGCCAGTCATTCATTCTTCAAATAGGTATAATTATCCTCTTATTAGATATGAAGAAGATATCTAGCATCCTAGACGGCAACTCAGGATGGCCCAGCTAAGGAATAGCTGATGTGGATTTAGAAGGAGGCCTGTGGTAAAGGTCATGGCTTCAAGGTCATGTGATCAACCATTGGGCTGCATATGTGACTCTCATGACAGCGATGCAAATTCAATGTTATTTCCCCCATTTTTAGAGATGTGACTCTCAGAGAAGTCGAGTCATTTGATGGGTAATTTTAACTCAGTCCTCAAAAATAAAAAAATAAGAACCACCTGGGGGTGGTGTCCATGGGTCCTGCCACTGAGCCAATCTGGAAGGCTGGATAACCTCTTCCAGACACTGTCCCCAACCTGTGGTGACCACGCCACCCTCAGGCCACCCACAGTCCTGCCCCACAGATTCTGGCATCCGTGTTCAATCCACACGCCATGTAATCAATGCAAACAATCTCTTGCCATCACAAATGTAATCCAGAGAAGGTAAAAGCAAGTTAAGTATATAATGAGAGACCAGCAGTCGTTATTAGTAGTATAATAAAACATCCCAGGTTGCTCTAGGGATAAAGAATCTGCCTTCCAATGAGGAGACACAGGTTTGATCCCTGGGTCAGAAAGATCCCCTGGAGAAGGGAATGGCAACCCACTCCAGTATTCTTGCCTGAAAAATCCCATGGACAGAGGAGCCTGGTGGGCTACAGTCCCTAGGGCTGTATACATACTACGTACATAATAGTAATATTAATAATAAATTGGAGACCAATCAGCAAAAAGTGTTGCTAAGAGTGAGAGCTAAGAGTGCTATAGAATCTCCACTTCCCTTAGCACAGTCTATCTCTCATAGATCTTCAGCATTTCAGGTAAAAGCTTGATTCTCCTGCCTTCAAAATGAAGGCCCCCTGGTCAACTAGCTTATGTCTATGAAGCTGGGGAGGCTAAACTCTATTGCTTTCGTTGTATAATTTCTATTTCTGCTTCTGCTATATGGCAGAAGATTAATTATCCAGAATGCCCAGGACCTGATTAATGATATTTCTGGAGTTTAACTCTCAATGCTCACTAAATCAGGGGGAAGAAAGTGTTACTATGTGAAACGTAAGAACAAAGGAAAATCATAGACATTTGTCCTTCAATCTGTGGGACCATCTTGGTGTGACTTGATATTCTCCTTATTCTCTGCCTGGTCTGTAGTGAGTGGACTGGGCCAATGGTGTGTCATTAGGTGTCACGTATAACCTGGCCGCACGTACGTCTGCAGTGTCCTGGAAGCACACAGAGCAGACAGTCAGCACAGGGGCACGATTTACGAAGTGGCTGATCATTATTCTGAAGCAATTCCAATGTTCAGAGTCCTAAATGGATGTTCTGCTTCCACACGACATTTAGGAGAACTCTACTCCCTCCACTGGTACCCACACCCTCCGTTTCGACACTCATTTTGTAAAGCCATAAGGGAAATAAAACATTCAGGTACAGTGCCCAAAGACCACGGTGTGGACAATGAGTCAGGCTGCCAGAAGGAAACCGCTGGCTGGCAGGCGTTGGCGAGAACAATCCCTTCTGTAAGCCAGTGTTTGAGAGCCCAGAGTCAGGGTACAAAAGGTGGCCCAGGGGCATCATTGCGTAATGGACGCAAGCGGAGGGTGCTATGAAAGGTGAGACGCAGTGCTGACCCAGCTCTCCTAAAAGGGCCTCCCAGTCTGTCTCTCCATCCAGACACGTGAACATCACCTTTGATTTCTCCAGAGAGTAGCCACAGGCTGTCCAAACAATACAGATCACGTCATCGAGAGCATGCCTGTAAATGACTCACATGCAGCCACACCTTTCCCTTGCCCATGCCAGATATCACTAATGGACCACTTTCCTCTGCAGCTTAGCCCGGATGCAGCCCCAGAACTCTGCACGGGACTCTAGGCAGCACTGCTCTCGGCTGGGACGAGACTGCTATCTGCTCCCCTTGCTCTAGCCCATTTTTCACTCATGCTTTTGTCTTCCACTGTGGATCCTTAGTTACGGCCCCCAGAGTGGTGAGACCAGGTCTTGTGCTCAAGGAAACAACTGCTGGATGTGTGCACATGGATAAAGAACCTGGGATCAAGAGCCCACCACAGCAGTGCGAAACCAGGGCCAGAGGCGAGAGAGACAGGTTGGAGGGTCTCGGGAAGGGCTCTGGCCTTCTCCTGGCCAAGTCGGTGAGGCTGAAGCTGGGTCTCTGAGGTTTGGCAGGAACGGGAGAAGCCAGTCAGGAGGGGAAGGTATGGAACCAGCTGAGGATGTGGACGCAAGCACAGATCTGGTCCCCCGGGACGTGTACGCACTTCCAGGTTGTCCTCTGGTGCTCAGGCTGCAGTCAGCCTTGTCACTTCCCTCTGCTTCCTTCACATCCCAGCAGTAGCATCAGGTCCTGCCAACCTGACCTCCAACTATATTCTGAAACTACAGCCCCGTCTTCATGGCCCTCCATCACCCTTCTTCTCAGCCATGTGACAGCCCCATTCCGTGGCCCGAGGTTTACAAAGAAGACTCTGGCATGTGTCTTCCAGCTCCCGAGTCCAACCCCCAGCCACAGAACCCAAGCTGTGGGATACAGAGCCGAGAGCTGGGCTCTGAGTCAGGGACCCCGTGCTCCAGTCCTGGCACTGCCCCCACTTGCCGTGCGGCTCAACCAGTCTCTACTGCCTCCCCCCACAGCCACTCCGCTCTCAGCTGTGCCAGACCCCTCGCTGCTGGGGCGCAGGCCAGGCCTCCTGCAGGCCTCCCTGCCTTTTCATGCCTCCCTTTGTCCGAACGTCCACCCCCAGCTCCTGGGCCACCCACGGCGTCAGCCCTGGGTATGCCTGACTCCCCATGGCTCTGAGGGCCCCTCAAAGGCAGGGGCCCTGCCTTCCAGCTGTGATGTCCTGGTCCCATCACTGTCCACGTTACGCAGGGTGGCCCCAGCAGTAGGTTTGAAGTTCCTTGGTCTCACATCAGGGGCTGCCCGATTCACTAGAAACCACGCCGTGTGCCCTGTCCTCCCCAAGCCCCACCCCACCCACATCCACCCCCACTCTCGCCTGCATCCTCCCAGCACTAGAGTTCTCTGTCAGCTGTTTATCTTACTGTCGTGTCAGTTTAAGATTTCTAAAATGCAAGTTCCACAAAAAAGGGGAGTTTCATCTTTTCCTTTCCCTGCTGTATCCACAGTGCCCAGGCCAGCCTACGTTTCACAAAACAAGCTCAAAAAACATCTGTGAGAGACAAATCAGCAGGCTGATACCTGAACCCTGAGGTTAGATGTAGGTCTTCAGAACAGCTCTGTGCTTTGTCCATTGGAAACACCAGATCCATATAAAATGGGGTTCAGAAAATTGCATTGGATTTTAAGGAGCATTCATGGCTTCCCTGATGGCTGAGCAGGTAAAGAATCTGCCTGCAATGCAGGAGACACAGTAGATGAGGGTTGAACTCCTGGGTCGGGAAGGTCCCCTGGAGGAAGGCACAGCAGCCCACTCCAGTGCTCTTGCCTGGAGAATCCCATGGACAGAGGAGCCTGGCAGGCTGCAGTCCACAGGATCGCAAAGAGTCACATACGACTGACTGAGCGACTAAGCACGCGCGTGTGCACACATACACGCACACACAAGAATAAGGAAACCACAGTAGATGTGGCTTTAAAAGATGGACCAGTTCAATGATGGAGGGCTAAGACGTTCAGGTGCAGAGTTCAGTTTCACTGTGTCTGAGGCCCTAGGATCCGTCTGGAAGAGCCAAGCAGGGCTCAGGCATTATGCTAAATGATACAGAATCTGGTTATGGGCAAAAATAAGGTCACCAACAAGGTACTGTTTCCGCCGGAGGTTCCTGGCTGCTGTCAGTAGTGGTGTGGACCCGGAGAGGTGGGCGTGGGGAAGGGGTTATCTCAGCTGTCAGACCATTTGGGCCTCTGAAAGGAGACTCCTGACTAAAGCACACCCCTGGGTTAAGAAAGAGATTTTTTTTTTTTTTTAACTATTGTTTAATTTCCTTTCAGCAGGTCAAGTCCTTCTGAATATAAAGGTTAGCACAATTGGTGGTAATTATACTGTATCCTGTTTTAATTGACTCTAATTGCTCATTTGCATTCCAATACTGGAATGGTGGGGTGTTTTCTCGCTACTTCCAGGACACTGCTATTTATTTCATGATGGGGAGGGAACTGTGTAATCATTGAGAATGCCATCGAAGTTCAGAAGGGCTGTCCCTTCGACGGAGTCAGCTAGAAGCATCAATCAAAACGCACTGAGCTGAAAGGGTGGTGCAGAGGCAGGGACCCAAGACCACAGGGTCAGAAGACACAATTTTCAGGGCAGCATAGGCAAGTTACACATCCTCTCTGGGCTGGCATTTTACCATGGACAATGAGGCAAGGGTAAACTAATCTAAAGTGCAATCACTCTTACCATCGTCCCAATTTTTTTTTTTGCTATATACATGTGTCATCTTTATTTTCTTAGTATCTTCTATACATCAATATGCTCTCTTGCATTAAATAAATAGTATATAATAAGAAAACTGATTTTTTTCACCATAAACTGAAAATCTTTATCTCTTACCACAAACAGAAGGTAAAAGCAAAAATAAATGCAATGAAGATAAAATGTGATTAAATTCTAGCCAAAGGCTCTGAGTCTGCACTGTGTTCTCAGCTCAAAAGCAAGACTAGCAAGTGTCAGAGAGTTACTAAAATAGCTAAAAAGCTTACTGCACCTTTTGCCTTAAGACACACAGGCATGATGTGATGTTCTTTAATCCAGGTTCACACATCACTAAAATCACCCTGCGGACCACCAGGAGAAAGATCCTTTCCCACATCCCTGAGAAAGACAGATGATTGCTGAGGTCTATCCTAGCAACTACAGTGTTTTCTAGAACACAAGCCTTTTCAAAGGACCAAGAGGACTCCTGGGAGCTCTCCGGGGTCCTGATTCTGACTTGGGCTGAACCTTTCTCGAGCCAGCTACCTGCAGCTTGGGAGACACTGAGGTTGACTGAGCAACGACCAAGTGCCTGAGATATGTCGCAGAAGATCTCTAACTGATCTGCATACCATGTGAATAAGTTCTATCCTCATTTTGCAGATGAATTAAAAACAGACGCTTGAGAGAGAACTGCCTTGTTCCCAGTCACAGAGCAAGAAGAGATAAGAAAGCCTTCCTCAGCAATCAGTGCAAAGAAATAGAGGAAAACAATAGAATGGGAAAGACTACAGATTGCTTCAAGAAAATTAGAGATACCAAGGGAACATTTCATGCAAAGTTGGGCACAATAAAGAACAGAAATGGTATGGACCTAACAGAAGCAGAAGACATTAAGAAAAGGTGGCAAGAATACACAGAACTATACAAAAAAGATCTTAATGACTCAGATAACCACAAGGGTGTGATCACTCACATAGAGCCAGACATCCTGGAGCCTGAAGTCAAGTGGGCCTTAGGAAGCATCACAATGAACAAAGCTAGTGGAGGTGATGGAATTCCGGCTGAGCTATTTCAAATCCTGAAAGATGCTGTTAAGGTGCTGCACTCAGTATGCTAGCAAATTTGGAAAACTCAGCAGTGACGACTTTTCCACAGGACTGGAAAAGATCAGTTTTCATTCCATCCCAAAGAAAGGCAAGGCTAAAGAATGTTCAAATTACTGCACAATTGCACTTATCTCACACGCTAGCAAAGCAGTGCTCAAAATTCTCCAAGATAGGCTTCAACAGTACATGAACTGAGAACTTCCAGATGTTCAAGCTGGATTTATAAATGGCAGAGGAACCAGAGATCCTCCAGATGATGCACTGGATCATTGAAAAAGCAAGAGTTCCAGAAAAACATCTACTTCTGCTTTAATGATTACAGCAAAGCCTTTAACTGTGTGGATCACAACATACTATAGAAAATTCTTCAAGAAATGGGAATACCAGACCACCTGACCTGCCTCCTGAGAAATCTGCATGCAGGTCAAGAAGCAACAGTTAGAACCAGACCTGGAACAACAGACTGGTTCCAAATTGGGAAAGGAGTACGTCAAGGCTGTATATTGTCACCCTGATTATTTAACTTATATGCAGAGTACATCATGCAAAATGCCAGGCTGGATGAAGCACAAGCTGGAATCAAGATTGCCAGGAGAAACAGCAATAACCTCAGATATTCAGATGATACCACCCTTATGGCAGAAAGTAAAGAGGAACTAAAGAGCCTCTTGATGAAAGTGAAAGAGAGAGTGAAAAAGCTGGCTTAAAACTCAACATTCAAAAAACGAAGATCATGGCATCTGGTCCCATTGCTTCATGGCAAATAGATGGGGAAACGATAGAAACATTGACAAACTTTATTTTTTTGGGCTCCAAAATCACTGCAGATGGTGACTGTAGCCATGAAATTAAAAGACGCTTGCTCCTTGGAAGAAAAGCCATGACCAACCTGCTGCTGCTGCTGCTGCTAAGTCGTTTCAGTCATGTCCAAGTCTGTGTGACCCCATAGATGGTGGCCCACCAGACTCCTCCATCCCTGGGATTCTCCAGGCAAGAACACTGGGGTGGGTTGCCATTTCCTTCTCCAATGCATGAAAGTGAAAAGTGAAAGTGAAGTCGCTCAGTCGTGTCCGACTCTTAGCGACCCCATGGACTGCAGCCCACCAGGCTCCTCCGTCCATGGGATTTTCCAGGCAAGAGTACTGGAGTGGGGTGCCATTGCCTTCTCTGATGACCAGCCTAGACAGCATAATAAAAAGCAGAAACATTACTTTGCCAACAAAGGTCTGTCTAGTCAAAGCTATGGTTTTTCCAGTAGTCATGTATGGATGTGAGAGTTGGACTATTAAGAAAGCTGAGCACTGAAGAATTGATGTTTTTGAACTGTGGTGTTGGAGAAGACTCTTGATAATCCCTTGGACTGCAAGGAGATCCAACCAGTAAATCCTAAAGGAAATCAGTCCTGAATATTCATTGGAAGGACTGATGCTGAAGCTCCAATACTTTGGCCACCTGTTGTGAAGAACTGACTCATTGGAAAAGACCCTGATGCTGGGAAAGACTGAAGGCAGGAGAAGGGGACAACAGAGGATGAGACGGTTGGATGGCATCATGGACTTGACGGACATGAGTTTGAGCAAGCTCCGGGAATTGGTGATGAACAGGGAAGCCTGGAGTGCTGCAGTCATGGGGTTGCAAAGAGTCAGACATGACTGAGCGACTGAACTAAACAGAACAGAGCTGTCAGTCAGTGATCAGAAGTCTGCCTTCTCCACCACATGTGCCGGGTTCTCTGCCTCAAACCTGGCCACACAGTACCATCCTGCTTTCAACTTCTTTGTGCTCCTCTGTCTATCCTTTAGCCTCAAGGGTCCATCTTGCCTGACTTTGGGCAGCAACTCATTATCAGCTACCCCAGACTGGAAAACACTGTGGTAGCCTAGCCCCTCTCCCCCTTTCCTTCCAGCCATGCTTGCCTCTGTGTCTGGGGTACATCTGCACATCCCATATGGTTGGAAAGCACAGTGTTGAACATTCAATCCTAAGAGAACCACTGCTTTGAACACCAACAGACTTTTCCCAGATTGGGATTCTGAGAGAGTACTACCTGAATTCCCATGAGAGAACGCTATAGCAGGTGCCAAACAGTCTGGCAGAACCGCCACTAAGATGCTATCGATCTCCAGGAACAAGATGCCAGGAGGATGAGAATTGGAAAAGGGAGGTCACCAGAGAC
Organism: Tragelaphus eurycerus; assembly: GCA_935064755.1. Lineage (NCBI taxonomy): Eukaryota > Metazoa > Chordata > Mammalia > Artiodactyla > Bovidae > Tragelaphus > Tragelaphus eurycerus. The sequence continues at coordinate 73,101,130 of CAKXYN010000001.1, read as the reverse complement.
ACACCTCTCCTCTTCACCAGTTTCAGAGATGTTCTTGGACCAGTCTATCAGAAACAGTAAATGAAGAAATACAACATTCCTTCTGCTTCAAGTAACCAAATTCTAAATAGGTACAGGAAATAATGTTTTAAAAGAAAAGAATGAAGGTATTCACTATTCAAGGAGGTTACAGCCTTTTGGTGGTGGTGCTTTAGTCTCTCAGTCATGTCCAACTCTTTGTGACGCCATGGACTGTAGCCCACCAGGCTCCTCTGTCCATGCAATTTCCCAGGCAAGAATACTGGAGTGGGTTACCATATTCTTCTCCAGGGGATCTTCCCAACCCAGGGATTGAATGAGAATCTCCTGCATTGCAGGCAGATGCTTTACCACTGAGCCACCAGGGAAGCTCAACAGTCCTTTAGCAGTGTAGCAATATTTCCATGAGGAAACATGCTGTTCTCTGCAGCCAAGCTGCTTGGGTGCAGCTTATGGTGAGAAACTTGCAGAGACTTCTCAGATACTGACCCCAAAATGCCACTCCCAGCCCTGGTGAGGTCAAGACAGAAGGATTCGCTCAACATCTAATGTCATCTTCAGGGTTGGGATATTGTGGGCAAGAAACCTAACATCTTAGGAGACCAGTGAATAGTGTTACTTTTACTTTTGGCTGATGGTTGGGACCAAAAAGATCACCTTCACGCATGGCCTATTCTGACCTTGAGATTCCACGGCTTTATTATTGTGTAGTCAGGGACATCCTGATTGAAAGCAGAGGGCTCAAGAGGGAAGTGCTGGGTGGGAACAAAGGGAAGATCAAGAGCCACCGAGTAAAGATACAATGATAGGAAAAATAATTACTGTTGGCTCTACATTCTAATGGCACGAAGTGAAGAGGAACTAAAGAACCTCTTGATGACGGTGAAAGAGGAGAGGGGAAAAGCTTGATTAAAACACAACATTTAAAAAGTAAGATTATGGCATCCAGTCCCATCACTTCATGGCAAATAGATGGAAAAAGTGGAAGCAGTGACAGATTTTATTTTTTTGGACTTTAAAATCACTGCAGATGATGACTGCAGCCATAAAATTAAAAGATGCTCACTCCTTGGAAAGAAAGTTATGACAAACATAGACAGCGTATTAAAACATAGAGACATCACTTTGCCAGTGAAGGCCTATATATTCAAAGCTTTGGTTTTTCTAGTAGTCATGTATGGGTCTGAGAGCTGGACCACAGAGAAGGCTGAATGGTGAAGAATTGATGCTTTTGAACTGTGGTGCTGGAGAAGACTCTTGAGAGTCTCTTGGACTGCAAGATCAAACCAGTCCATCCTGAAGAAAATCAACCCTGAATATTCACAGGACTGATGCTGAAGCTCCAATACACTGGCCACCTGATGCGATGAGCCAACTCACTGGAAAAAACCCTTAGGCTGGGAAAGGCTGAAGGCAAAAGGAGAAGGGGGTTGCAGAGGATGAGATGGTTAGATAGCATCACTGACTCAATGGACATGAATAGAAGCAAACTTTGGGGGACAATAGAGGGTAGGGAAGCCTGGAGCATTGCAGTTCATGGCATCGCAAAGAGCTGGACACGACTGAGCGACTGAATGATGACTACATGCATTGCTTCCTCTCAAAGATGGAAACTAGTGTCATCACTACAGAGGTGGACATGGAGGCACCTAGATTTGAGTATTTGGCCCACCGTTGCCCAACTAGAAAAAGGTAGGATTCAAGTTCAGATCCACCCACCTCCAAAGCCTGACACTCAGCCACTAACTAGACCCAAGGGGAGTTCGAGTGCAGCCTCATCTCACACCAGGTCTCCCTGTGCTCCCTGAACAAACTCTGCACTTCCCCACGTGTAAGCCTCTCCTTCTGTCATTCCCTTTACCCGGAAGGTCCTGTTCCCCTTCTGAACTCATCAAAACCTTGCCAGCCTTCAAGGCCAGTTCAGTGACTGTGTCTTCCAGCACTCAACATGAAGCCACCCAGGAAGGAAGACAAGGCGCCTTCCCCAGTCTGCAGCACACTGGCTGACATGGCACACAGGTACGGGATCAGAGCATCCCCCCACATGGTGAATTCCCTGGTGGCTCAGATGGTAAAGATGCCACTGCAATGCAGGAGACCCAGGTCCGATCCCTGGGTCCGGAAAATCCTCCGGAGAAGGGAATGGCTACCTACTCCAGTATTCTTACCTGAAGAATGGACAGAGGAGCCTGGCGGGTTAGAGTCTATGGGGTTGGAAAGAATTGGATACCATTGTGTTCTTGTCTGGAGAATCCCAGGAACGGGGGAGCCTGGTTGCCTGCCGTCTATGGGGTTGCACAGAGTCGGACATGACTGACGCGACTTAGCAGCAGTAGCAGCAGCAGAGCGACTAACACTTTCACTTTTCTGGGATAACTAAATACAAAAACTAACTTCTGGCACTGTCTACATCTGTGACTGATCTGGGGTAAGCTCTATGTATTTCAAGGGCTTGATATTCTCCTCTGTGAAGTGGGAACAATAATAAAGCAGGTTCTTAAGTCCATGGAACATGGCTGAGTTCCCACCTCCATCGGGAACTAGCATCTCCACCGCAGTGGTCACAATGGCCCTTAGTCAACACCTCTCAGAGACTCCTCTCTCTACTGAGCTCTTTTCTCATTCTGCCCTCTCCTGCGCCTGCCTCTCCTGTACTGAGCCGTATCTCTGCAGTTCTGACTGCTTCTAGCAGAGGCCCATGATGGCTGTAAACAGTTGGTGAATGAGCACACTCAAACCCCAATAACCAGGCAAGAGTGAACGGAAGAGAACAGGACATACTCCTGTGAGTCTACAATGGGCTTTTGGTGCAAACAGGCTCGTTCTTGCCCAAGCCTCTCCATCTGAGTGTGAAGGGCTTTCTGTCCAGTTCAATTCACCAGCTGTTTTGTAAGCCCCCCTGGGTGCCAGTTGCTGGGCTGGCGTCGGAGATTATGCTGGTGAATAAGCCAGCCCCAGACAGTGACAGTCATGACCACAGACCATTCAGTGGGTGGTAATGGGAGCTTAGGGACATGTGGAGGCAACTCAGGTGGCAGTGGTGTTCCTAGGGAGGTCCTCCTGGAGCTGGGCTTCGAAAGGGAAATGGGCTGTCCTGTTGCTCTGAGGACTCTGGACCTACAATGTGCTCTGTGAGTAAATTCCTTACAGTAAGAAGAGTGAGCACCCAGGGAGCTTCAGCCTAGGAAGAAATGCACCTCTAAGAAAGAAACAAGATCTGCACAGGGACAGGGAAGCTGGGCCTGGAGCAAGCAAGAGACTTGAAGAACAATGACACGCATGAAGACAGCTAAGCCCAATTCAAGTCCTTGTCCACAGGACATCTAAAAAAGAAAAATCACTGGAAGGGGAGTCTGGTGTTAAGCCTATTTCACGGTGAATTAAGATTAGTGGGAGAGTCAATGCTATTGATTTTTACATAGCTCCACCGTGAAGACCACAAAAATGAAAACAAATCCCTAGAATAGTCCAAATGACATAAATATTCCATGCAGTGCCCAGCCAAGCTTCCACCAGCATTAGGAGCTATTATTTGCTGCCTGGAAAACACATTGGTACCTTGGCTAATAATGATTTAAATACCATCCATCTCCCTTGGACTGGAAGGCTGCTGTTGCCATGGCGACCAAGGGCACCATGAAAACACACCCTTAAATCCCGGGCAGGGCTCTACAGGTGCAAGGAGGCTGGTGGGCCGGAAACACCACTCTGCATCCTCTTCCTCCAATCTGCAATACGTTCTTGGTGATGGAGGAGAGAGGAGAGCATCCATGCATGGGGGCTGTGTCTTAGCCAGAAAGGCAAGATGCTGCCTGCATCCTTTAAACATCACCTGTTCACTGAGACAGACTGCCTCCCGTCTATCCCACAGGCCACTTACTGGGGGCTCTCCTGGGCCCTTCCTCAGGCGTCCTGAGCAACACAGGTCCCTCCCAGACCACCTGCAGTAGCCATAACATGCTCCTTCCAAAACAACTTCATTTGTTAAAAGAACAATCTACGTTGCCTCCTGTTCTCGCCTCAGGTGCCTTATCTCCCACCTCTCCACCCAGGGGCCACCCCCTAGGACACCAGAGGCCCCCATTAAGTCAAATCTAATAGCTTCTTAGCCTTTGTCTTTCTCCCAGTTCCCAGCTTATCCCCATTAGAAAGTTTCACTTTCCTGCTTCCTTTCCTCGTGATTTTTTAAAAGTCATTTACAGGTTCATTTTCTCACACATTCTTTCCATCAGCTAATCAACCAGTCGGCCAGTTTTGATCAGCAGCATCTGTTCTGTGCCAGACACTGCAGTGGGCACAGTGGATGCAAAGGTAGATGGGGACTGAGCCCTGCCCTCTAGTTGTTCTGGCGGCTGCCTGCTGTGTCTGCAGATTTCTAAGCTGCTTCCCGGAAGACTGGCCTCCTCTCACATCTGTTCTTTCTCTACACACTCCCGTGGCTTTTCTTACCTATTTCTATGGAGGGCTTCCCCAGTAGCTCAGTGGTTAAAAATCCTCTTGCAATGCAGGAGATGCAGGAGACATGGGTTCGATCCCTGGGTCGGGAAGATGCCCTGGAGGAGGGCATGGCAACCCATTCCACTATTCTTGCCTGGAGAATCCCCACGGACAGAGGAGCCTGGTGGGCTACAGTCCACAGAGTTGCAAAGAGTAGGACACAACTGAAGTGACTCAGCACACACATATGGTTTTTGGAGCCACTGATGCACTGATGGTCTTCAGTGTCTCTCACCAGCCCAGTGGTATCTCTTGAGTTTAAGACCTATATTTTCAACTCCCTTTTCTGTACATCCACTTGGATTTCCTATCTACAACCTCACATGCTCAAAATCAAAACCGTCACTTTCTCCCCCAATCTGTTCCTCCCTCTGTGTCTCTTTCTTGGATAACAATGTCACCTACATGACAACCTCACTGCATCCTCTTTGAGTCCAGCTTCTGAATTCAAATGAATAAAGCCTTTGAAAGGGAGAGAATACACAGCTGGGGTCCACTGCCCTGCAGCCCTTCACAGCCCTCCTCAGGCGTGGCCAGCTTCAGGGGCCCTCCCTCTCCCTCCCCTCCAGGCCCCACTTCTAGCCCTTCTCTACTTCCCTCATCTCTCAGCTCCCAAAGTCCCATATCCTTTGCTGTTATTCAGTTGCTAAGTTGTGTTCAACTCTTTGCGACCCATGGACTGCAGCATGCCAGGCTTCCCAGTCCTTCACTATCTCCCAGAGTTTGCTCAAACTCATGTCCTTTGATTCATTGATGCCATCCAACCCATCTCATCCTGTGTCACCCCCTTTCCTCTGGCCTTCAATCTTTCCCAGCATCAGTATCTTTTCTGGTGAGTTGGCTCCTCGCATCAGGTGGCCAAAGTATTGGAGTTTCAGCTTCAGCATCAGTTCTTCTAATGAATATTCAGGGTTTATTTCCTTTAGGATGGACTGGTTGGATCTCCTTGCTGTCCAAGAAACTCTCAAGAGTCTTCTCCAGCACCACAATTGGAAAACATTAATTCTTCAGTGCTCAGCCTTCTTTATGGTCCAATTCTCACATCCATACATGACTACTGAAAAAACTATGCTTTGACTATATGGACCTCACCCTTTATCCTTCTCTTGAATTCTTTCCCTAGGTATCCTATCTGTTCCCAGAGCTCTAATTCCATCAGCTCTAAGATGCATGCATTTAGCACTATTCACCTTATTATCTCTGAAATCAGGATGCCACCCCTCTGAGTAGAAGGGACTGGGCTCACAGCTGATCCTATTATCACCACTTCGGCTGAGTTGAGGGCTCCCTGGGTTACAATATTTTAAATCAATTTAAGTCAATTGATGTTTGAAGGTTTACAATGTCTTTTTTAAAAAGATCACACTGTGTTTCAGAGATGGGGGTGAAAGTTGATACTATAAAGCAAATATAAATCATTATAGAGAAACGTTCACACATCTTCTCGCAAAGAAACAACCAAGTACTTTATGGATCTGAGAAGATACCCACCAGCAGATGAAGCTGGATCACACTGTTACTGCAGCACACGCAAACTGATTACTATGGCATCTCAAACAACACACCTTCAGACCGGAGAACCTGCCGATTCCTTTAGGAGGGATAAAGAATCCTCAAAGCAACAGGAGTCTGGTGTGGTATCTCACATGTCACAGGAAGTAACCAATGTCAAGACAATGCAGAGCAGATTAACTAGTAGTGTTTCTGCTTCTGATGTTCATTCGTCTTAACTGGACACATTAGGTGCCTTCTGGTATATAAGATGGGCTTCCCTGGTGCTCAGACTTAGGTAAAGAATCTGCCTGCAGGGTAGGAAACCTGCGTTTAATCCCTGGGTCAGGAAGATCCCCTGAAGAAGGCAGTGGCTACACACTCCAGCATTCTCAGGGGTTCCCTGGAGGCTCAGACCGTAAAGAATCTGTCTGCAAGGTGGGAAACTCGAGTTTGATCACTGGGTTGGGAAGATCCCCTGGAGAACGGCATGGCAACTCACTCCAGTATTCTGGGCTGGAGAATTCCGTGGACAGAAGAGCCTGGCGGGCTACAGTCCATGGGGTCGCAAAGAGTCGGACATGACTGAGTAACCATAATGGTGCAATTCAGACCAGGTGAAATATGGCATGTCAGAAGTTTCTCATCTTTTGGAGGACACAGGCCCTTTCAAAAATCAGATGATAGCTATGGACTCACACCCTAGCAAAATGTACTTATTGTTATGACCCCATTATTTTTACACAATTCCAAGGGGTTCAGGGGCTTCTTGAAGCATCTCTGGGTCCCAGGTAAAGAAATCCAAACATGAAAGCTGATGACTCCCCTCCACATCCCTCTCTCTGCAGCGCTCCAGGCTTCCTGTCCACCACCCAGACATTCCTACTTGCAGTCTCAGAGGCATCACAAAGCTAATGGGTCCCCAAAGAGAGGCACATCTCCCCCAACTCCAGCCACAGCTCTCCCCTCTCTGACACTATCCTGACCCACCACTGGCACCACCAACCACAGCCACTCAAGCCAGGAAGCAGCCTGGGCCTCTCCAGCCCCCTACACCCTCTTCATTCAGGCAGTGGGAATGGATGGATGGATGGATGGATTCTCACGCTTGCATATTTCCCAAACCACCTTCTTCTCTCCTCAAAGCTGCCACCACCTTCTCCCGAATGACCACCATGTGGAATCCAACCTTGGCCCCTGTGCACCCACTCCCCACGCTGCAACCACAGTGGTCTTTCTATAAAGAAATCCTGGCCATGATACCCCCTCTATGTTAAGGCCTTTGTGGCATTCCACAGCTTTCATCTTATTACGAGGCTTGCCTACAAGCCCTTCCCAAGCCACCCTCCCTGCCACTCCAGCCTGTTTCTCTCTGTCCCCTTTCAAGGCCTGTGCACTGGCCACTCTGAACTGCCTTCTGTTCCTCTCTTGAGCCACCACCCTCCGTCCACTCTCTGTACCAGCCCACGTCGTCCACAGGGACCACATCTTAGATATTTGCCTCTCTGTTGCCAGGACTCATCAGGGTGCCTGTAATCCAGCAGGTGTTTAATAAATGCATGCTGAAGTAATCCTAGGGCACATGGTCCCACGAAACACGAACTCAGTGATAAATGCTCTGGTGAGGCAGAAAAACAGAGATGGCTCTGGTCTCAGCTCTGGGGCCTTAAGCAGGTTACGGCACTTCTTCAAGCCTCAGTGTGCACATCCAGGAAGTGGGAATGAAAACATCGACTTCATAGGATGGTTGTGAAGCTTAAAGAATTTAATACAAGTTGGCAGTTGCTGCAAAAGCAGTATTGTCCTCTAAAGGGCCACCAGGAGACATATAAGGCTGTTTTGCATGCATGCTCAATTATTCAGTCATGTCTGACTCTTGATGACCCCATGGAGTGTAGCCCACCAGGCTCCTCTGTCCATGGAATTCTCCAGGCAAGAATAGTGGAGTGGGCTGCCATGCCCTCCTCCAGGGGATCTTCCCCACCCAGGGATAGAAACTGAATCTCTTGCATCTCCTGCATTGGAGGTGGATTCTTTACCTGCCAAGCCATCGGGGAAGCCCAAGGTCTATTTTAGGTGACCATAAAGACTGAGGGTCAGCATTTAATGACCAAGGTGAGCTGGCAATCCTACATGCATGGGCACAGTCCCCCACAACAGTACTGCCCTGTTTCTCAGGATTTCCAAATGTGCCACCAGACACTCATGTGTGTAGCTTATAATATTTTTTTGGCCATGCCACACAGCATGTGGGATCTTAGTCCCTCAACTAAGGGTCAAACCTGTGTCCCCCTGCATTGGAAACTCAGAGTCTTAACCACTGGCCCGCCAGAGAAGTCCTGCTTATAATTACTAAGCCTAGAATCTAACTCTGTTTTATATATAACCTCAAAGTATATTTCACCTCATTTTAATAGAAACTGAATGTTCCAAAAATGCAATTTACCATACGAATGGAAAGTGGACTGTGCTCTCTATAATTTGGTGCTTTACCAAATGTTATCCATCACCTGAGAAAATCATGTCACTACTGGCAATGCCACTGGTCGAACCCAAGTGGCCAGTGCCACCTCTTCCTATCAGTCCACGCTTGTGGTTGTGGCACTCATGGTGATTCTATCATAATGTATTGCTCAGCTCTTATTTCAAGATGTAAACTGCAGAGGAAAAGAACCGACAACATTCAGTGGAACCTCGGCTCTCCCATCTCATAGTCGAATGCAATCACACCGGGGTGGTGTCCGCCCCTGTAGAGTCTGGCATGTTTGTACCTGAGCGTTTACATGTCAAAACACATGTTGTTTTAGTATATGTTTCTTCCTTTCTGCTCGTTCTTCAAAATATAGAGGGGGTATTCTATAGATTGTCTTGGACTTAACCTAGGCTGGTAGATTATTGACGACCTGCATTTCCAGGTGGTAAAGAGGCAGTATTACAAACCTCATCATCAACAGGGGTGCTGGGTCTATCAACAGGGCTCATAAAAGCCGTGGTGCCAGGGCGGGCATGGAGTCAGCACGAGCTTCCTGGTGTTGATATGATAACCACCAGAGGACTGGGCCAGTCAAACTGTGACATAGCTTGGTTGTGATTCAGGACCACAGTCATGTCTGGCTTCTGCAGAGTGAGTTACCATCTGCTGCTATGTTCTCACTAGGTTGGGGGGCAGGGGTGGGTCTTGTTTATTATCCACTGGGGGGAGAGTTGCTGTCAATCAGGAAGGAAGAAAGATGCTGCCCAGCACAGACAGCAATGTAAGGGCTTATCGGTGACCCTTCTACTCTCCAATACACCCCTGCTCTAGAACTTTCAAGGGCTTCCCCAGTTGCTCAGCAGTAAAGAATCTGCCTGCAATGCAGGAGATGTGGGAAACATGGGTTCGATTCCCGGGCCGGGACGATCTCCTAGAGGAGGGAAATGGCTACCCACTCCAGTATTCTTGCCTAGAGAATACTGGACAGAATTCCATGGGCAGAGGAGCCTGGTGGGCTACACAGTCCATAGGGTTTCAAAGAGTCGGACACGACTGAGTGACTGAGCACACGCAAGTATGCACAAGACTCAATGGCTCCCCACTGTCCACAGGACCTAGTCTAGCCCAACTCTGGAGCCTGGCCCAGCCTATCACCTCCCAGCCTCCACGGCCACCCCTGATGCCCCTTCTCCACACCCTTGGAAGGCACAGCCCTGCCCTCCAATGGTTGTCTTTCAATGTGCCACTCACCTCTCTTCCCAGGAGGCCCTTCCAGAATGCTGTGGTCCACAGCAACTTCCTTATTGAAACTCCATCCCATCAGTGACTGGGCCATCATCTATCCAGTGGTCCCCAACTTTTCTGGCACCAGGGATTGATTGGTTTCATGGAAGACAGTTTTCCCATGGACCAGGGTGGGGATGCGGGATGGTTTCGGGATGATTCAAGCGTATTACATTTATTGTGCACTTTACTTCTAATTTTGCCGCTGATCTGACAAGAGGTACCATTCCATGGCCTAGAGGTTGGGGGCCCCGTGATCTAGTCTACAAAATCCTGTTATTATCTTCAAGTGAATGAATCCAGTCTTACTGCCCCACTAGACTGAAAACTCTATGAAGTTAGAGCGTGGGTTTATAGAAATCACGGCCATAAAATAAAAACAATTGCAATTCGTGTGTTTACTGTGTGACAAGCAGGTAACTTACAGGCATCGCCTCATTCAAGGTCTAGAGCAACCCAATGAGACATGTGCACCAACGACCCTGCGGTGAAGGCCGAGGAAGCAGCTCCAAGGCAGACAGGTGCACACCCGAGGTCACGCTGGAGGCAGGGCTGTGACGCAAACTGTCCACCTGGCTCTGCTCGCCCCCACCCTTGCCCCACCTCCCGTCCCCCACCAACAGTGCTGGGCAAGTGGTGCGCACGCAGGCTGGTGGGCGGGTGGAGGCTCACTTACTGAAGGCTCTGCATTCACCAGTGGGAAGAACACTGGCTGGGGAGCCACCTGGGTAGCGTGCGTGCTTTATCGCTCAGTTGTGTCTGACTCTGCGACCCTGTAGACCTGGGTTCAAATCTTGTCTCCACTCGCTTCTCGGCCTTTTGGCTAAGATCAAGTGTAGGATCAAATCTTGTCTCCGCTAGCCATGTGACCTATCCAAGCACATCACTTAGCTCTCCAGAACTTCACTTTTAAAGTGCTGATACTCCCCTGTCCATCTGCTGGGGGGTTAAATCAGACAATGAACAGAAGCACCGAGCCCAACGTCAGGCACACGGTTGGCGCTCTGTAAAGTCAAAGTCATTTGCTTAGCTGGGGGTAGGATCCGCATTTAGAACCTGGGCCGCATGATTCCTCAGCTTCTGTGGCCCCCTGCCCATCTTCCTGCACCCCTCCCCACCTGCAATTGCCCTTCGTCTGTTCCTTGTCCCCAGAGAGGGTCTCACACCTACAGCTGCACCTGGACCGTGCACATTCCCATTCACCCTGCTTCATTTTCCACCCTTCTCCCCCAAGACGGGTTTTCCTTTTGCTATTTCCTTACCCATAGGGGAGGTCAGGGGAGAGAGCTTGGTTGTGTGACTGCCAGGAAAGGCTTCAGAACTTTTACCTCAATCAAACATGTCCTACCATGTGACAAGCAAACACACATTTGTTTGCTGACTGAATCAACCAGCAATGGTTCCCAGTATCTACCAGGTGGGCTACCCTGGACACAGAAAAATGCACAAGTACTCTGGTCATGCAGGGCTTCCCGGGTGGCTCAGTGGTAATGAATCTGCCTGCCAGTGCAGGGGAACTGAGTTTAATCCCTGGGTTGGGAAGATCCCCTGGAGAAGGAAATGGCAACCCACTCTGATATTCTTGCCTGGGAAATCCCATGGACTGTAGTTGTCCACGGGGTTGCAAAGAGTCAGACACAACTGAGCAACTAAACAGCCCATCGTGCAATGGATGCTCTGTCAACATATACAAGGAGGAAGGAGGAGGGAAAGAAGAAAATAGGGAGGGGGAAACGACGGAAGCTAGCTTTTCAGCCTTTGTACCTGGGCCCTTTGACCTAGAATCTCCTTTCTCCTCTGCCTTTGGGTAATTAATAACCATCTGCACCTCCCCAGCCAGCGTGGATCCCACTGCCTCCTGGGGCTGCATTCATCTCCAGCACAGGGACATTTTGTAACTGACTGTTTACTTCTCTGCCTACACGCCCAGCCTCTAAACTTGTTTAGAGTCGGTATCTGTGGTCCTGGGTACAGGACATGGTACACAGGAATGTTTCATAAATATTTGCCCTACGGGGTAAGAAACATCTCTGGACCCACAAGCCCAGAAGTCACGAGACAATGAGAGGCCAACACAGGACAGTTGGAAGCTGCTGTGGGTGAGAGCCATCAATGAAGGCAAGAGGAGGTTGAGAAGGATGGGGGCGGGGGGCCCCAGAGGCTTCCTGGAGGAGGAGGAGGAGGAGAAAGAAGGGTGGTAGGGAAGGAAGAGCTTGTTCAGTTGCTCAGTCATATGCAACTCTTTGTGACCCCATGAACTGCAACACGCCAGGCTTCCCTGTCCTTCCCAGAGTCTGCTCAAACTCATGTCCATTGAGTCGGTGATGCCATCCAACCATCTCATTCTCTGTCACTTCCTTCTCCTGCCTTTAATCTTTCCTAGCATCAGGGTCTTTTCCAATGTGTTGCCTCTCCACATCACGTGGCCAAAGTATTGGAGCTTCATCATTAGCACCAGTCCTTCCAATGAATATTCAGGACTAATTTCCATTTTAGGATTGAGTGGTTTGATCTCCTTGCAGTCCAAGGGACTCTCAAAAGTCTTAATTGGAAAGCACCAATTCTTCAGCGCTCAGTCTTCTTTATGGTCCAACTCTCACATCTGTACATGACTCCTGGAAAAGCCACAGCTTTGACTATATGGACCCTGATTGGCAAAGTGATTTCTCTGGTTTTTTAATATACTGTCTAGGTTTGTCACAGCTTTCCTTCCAAGGAGCAAGCATCTTTTAATTTCATGGGTGCAGTCAACCATCGGCAGTGATTCTGGAGCCCAAGAAAATAAAATCTGTCACTGCTTCTACTCTTTCCCAATCTATTTGCCATGAAGTGATGGGACTGAATGCCATGATCTTAGTTTTCTGAAGGAGTCTTATGCTGCTGCTAAGCTGCTTCAGTCGTGTCCGACTCTGTGCAACCCCATGGACTGCAGCCTACCAGGCTCCCCTGTCCCTGGGATTCTCTAGGCAAGAACACTGGAGTGGGTTGCCATTTCCTTCTTCAGTGCAGGAAAGTAAAAAGTGAAAGTGAAGTCACTCAATCGTGTCCGACTCTTTGCGACCCGATGGACTACAGCCTACCAGGCTCCTCTGCCCATGGGATTTTCCAGGCAAGAGTATTGGAGTGGGGTGGCATTGCCTTCTCCAAGGTGTCTTATAGATAGCATCAAAGTCCAAAATCAGTTGACTTTAAGTGAGAGAGATTGTTCTACATGACCTGGGTAGGCTGATGCAATCGATGGAAAGGCCTTAATAGCGGAACTGAGGTTTCTCTAATGAGGAAGGTTCGCCTGTGGTCACTGCCATGGTCTCCTACAGAGAGCTGCAGCCTGCCCCCTGCACGCCAGCCGTGCCTGGCCTACCGTCACAGCACCAACGCTTCGTACGGAATCTCCTGGTTCTGCTGCTCTGGCTGAATGCTGACAGACAGAGGTGGCCACAGGGGTGCAGAGCAGGGGGAGTGGCAGGCCCGCTGGAGGGAGACAAGTACACTGGAGTGACTGCTGCCGCCACAACAGGCCAGCCTCAGCTTAACCGCCCAGCCTGCACCCTGCACAGGCTCATGCCTTCCCTCTCTGCTCCCCCAATGCCTCTTTGGGTCTTTGCCCATCACTTTTCCCGCCACGTCTGTCAGAGCCAGCCCACGTGTCACTTGCCCGGAGCCTCCTGGACACGCTGACCCCATGTCCTGCACCTCCCAGGCAGGGTGTGGTTCAAAGGTTCTAGTGACACCAACACAGTACCCACCACCTGTCACTGCACCTGTTACACTACACCTGAAAGAAGGGGAAACTGAGGCCGAGAGAAATGGAGTGACGGGAACAGCCAGTGAGGTTGGTGGTGGCCTGCACTGACCCATGCTGCTGGCACGTGGTGGGGCAGGACTCCTGACCCCAAATGTGGGCTCATTCCGTTCTCCATCACCAGCTCTGTCTTTGGCTTCTTTGCCCGATTCTTGAAGGCAGGGTATGTGGCCAGTAAATCTTTTATTTTTATTTATTTATCCATTTTTTACTTTTTTTTTTTTGGCTATGCCAAGTGGCATGTGGGATCTTAGGTCCCCAAGCAGGGATCAAACCTGTGTCCCCAGCACGGGAAGCACAGAGTCTTAACCACTGGACCACCAGGGAAGTCCCAGCTAGCAATTTTTTAAAACTTCCCCTGCAGTGCTCAGCCTGGCACTAAGATTGAAGTGGCACACCACAAATACCTCTGCCCATTTCTGGTTGAAGCTGTGGCATCATGCCTGGTCTCACGTGGAGCTCAAAGCCGTCTGGACTCCTCGCCTCTGCCACTCAGGAGGGCAGCTCATTTCCCAGCGACACGGGTGTGCATGGATGGGCTCTGGAGGGGCTGGGCTCCCCAGGGTGCTCTGGAAGGGTTAGCAGCACCCAGTCCCCTCAGGCCCCGCTCTGTGTGTTGAGGGCTTTCTCAGGAGGCGGCCAGCCCTGTAGGACCCCTCCCACCAGCAACCACTCGGACTTTGCGGGGGCCTTTGTGCTTCAATAAAGACGGTATTACCCAGTTGCAAAGCTTCCCTCCTTTCCAACCCTCCTCGCTGCCAGGGTTCCCACTAAAGGTGAAGCGCTGTCATTCAAGGCCAAAGAAAGGGCTGAATCAAGACGCTAAACTCTTTTGACTTCATGTGACAATCGACGGCTCTCCCCAGACCAGCGGTGTGAGAGCTCCCAACGCCGCACAAAGGACCTCGGCAGCAGCTTCGGGTGTCCTCGGGCCCCGGGGCTGGAGGGCAGGAGATCTCCTCTCGGGGCTCTCTGCATGCATCTCATGAACGCTCTAGTTTCCTCTCTGAATGCAGACAGCAGCCGGGCGCTGGGAGAGCCCCACCACCAACGCCGTCCCCGCTTGCTTCGGGCTGCAACAAAGGCCACTTGAGGGCCCAGAGACAGCGCTGCCCAGTTCCTTTCCTGGGCCTGTTCTCTTCCCTTTCACACATCTTTCCCTTTCACTCCCCCTGCCCCCTTTGCTGCTGCTTTACGCCTCATTGAATCCATCAGCCACTTTACAGGGTGCTCCTGAAGAATAAATTTTCTGTGTGGGGCTCCGGATGGCTTCCCTGCTGGCAGCTCCGGCCTGCCTTGGTGGTAGTGGGGTGGAGGGGGCGGGGAAAGGCACACATTCGAGGAGGAGCTACTGATACCCGTCCTCCAGCCTGCATCTCCATCTGGCAGGTCAGGGGTACGCTGGCTGGAGCAGGCACCTTCACCTGCCAAGGGGCCCCACCCTGCTCCTCCCCGACCCTGGAGGCATCCGTTCCCCTAGGATCTTAGCACAAGCAGCTTAAGCTCTGTGAGCCTCTGTCTTCTCATCTGTAAAATGTGGATAACAACCATACCGTTCTCATCTGTGTGTGTGTTGGTCACTCAGCCTTGTCTGACTCTTTGCGACTCCACGGACTGTAGCCCTCCAGGCTCCTCTGTCCACAGAATTCTCCAGGCAAGAACACTTGAGTGGGTTGCCATTTCCTTCCCCAGGGACCAAGCCCAGGTCTCCCACATTGCAGGCAGATCCTTTACCGTCTGAGTCACCAGGGAATGCTCAGTGGGTTAATGTAGCAAGGGCCTTGGAACAAGGCCCAGATCAAAGCGCCACTTAAGCATCTTCTTTACCATTAGCATCACGCAGAGGAGGCAGGCTGTTTAAGCATCGTTGTACAGGGCTTCCCTGGTGGGCCAGTGGTTGAGTCCACCTTGCAACACAGGGGATAATGGTTTGATCCCTGGTCTGGGAAGATCCCACATGCTGTGGAGCAACTAAGCCCCTGCACCACAGCTACTGAGCCAACGCACTGCAGCTACTGAGGCCCAGACACCCTGGATCCTGTGCTCTGCAACAAGAATTTCTGTTGTTGTTTAGTCGCTAAGTCATGTCTGACTCTTTGCAACCCCATGGGCTATAGCCCACCAAGCTTCCGTGTGCGACAAGAGGAGCCACTACAATGAGAAGTTGGCATGACACAATGAAACGGGAGACCCGCTCACTGCAACTAGAGAAAGCCCACACACAGCAACCAAGACCCAGCAGACCCAAAATTAAATAAATAAATGAAAGTAAAAAAGAAAAAAAAAGAGTCTTTGTACAGATGTAACAAACAGAAACAGACTCACAGATACAGAAAACAAACCAGTGGTTACCAGTAGGAAGACAGGTGAAGGGGACTAAGAGGTACAGACTGCTAGGTATAAAATAGATAAGTTACAAGGATGTACGTACAGCACAGGAAGTGGAGCCAATATTTCAAAATCACTTCATCTGGAGTTTAATCTGTAAAATTACTGAACCGCTATGTTGTACACCTGAAACTAATATTGTAAGTCAACTACACTTTAATAAATGGAAAAAAAAAAAAAGAGTCCTTGTACCACCTCCAACTCCTCTACTTGTTGGTGAATGAAGGAAGGAAAAGGAAAAAAAAAATCAATTCAAGGCTATTTGCAGCTGTTTCTGTGTGAGTGCGTCTGTCTGTGTGTGTGTTTTCTTTTTTCCTGCCTTGGTGTCCTGGAGCTCTGAAAAGGATAAAAACAGTGGCCTAAAGCAGTGAAAAGGCAGGATTCTTCTTAAAATCCCAGCTAATCCTGCAGCTTCCTTTAAAGTGGCAGCAGGAGGAGGGGGAGGGGCCCAGAATTGTTTTTGCAGCACCCTCCCCTCCCAACCACTGCTCCTGGAGACCAGGAAACGAGGGGGAAAAATCCATAAATCATCCTCCAGAGGAGGACAGAAGGAGGAACGCGCAGGGAGACAGAGCAGAGAACAGGAGCCAGCCCAAGGAGTGTGAGGGCAGCAGGAGAGGGCACCTGACTATCTGGTGGGCTGCTGCAGAGGGCAAAGCATCCAGGCAAGAGCTGGGCGGGTCACCCCATTCAAAAGTCAAAAAAGAGGGCTTCCCTGGTGGTCCAGTGGTTAAGAATCTCCCTTGCAATGCAGGGGACACCAGTTCGATCCCTGGTCCAGGAAGATCCCACATGCTGTGGGAGAACTAAGCCCATAAGCCACAGCCACTGAGTCCGCATGCAGCGACTACTGAAGCCCATGTGCTCTAGAGCCTGGGTTCCACAGCAGGAGAAGCCACCACAGTGAGAAGCCTGCGCCCTGCAACTAGAGCGTAGCCCATGCTCTCTGCAACGAGAGAAAGTCCACGAGCAGCAACAAAGACCCAGCGCAGCCACAAATTGATACATTTTTTTAAAAAAGGTCAAAAAACGAGAAAGGTCTCAAACGCCGGTGCACCATCAGGTCCTGCAGAACGAGGATGCCACACCGGAAGGTGTCTCTGACTGGACCACCTCTCTCCGTGCACTGCACCTCCACCCTGGACACCCACTAACTGGGTTCCCTAACCTCTCCATTCTGCACCCTACCCCCCGCCACCCATTCACAATGAGTAGCCAGAGCCAGTGTTTAAGGATGAAAGTCAGATCATGTCACCCTTGCTTAAAATGTTCCAGTGGTTCTCCACTGCCCTTAGAACAAAATCCCCAACCGCTCAGCACAGCTGCAAGGCCTGAGCCTGCCCTGTCACATGCCACCATCCACTCCATCTGGCCCCAGTTCTGTGTCACCTCTCCAATTCACCAGGTTCTTCTCTCACTTGAGAATTTCATCTGTGCTGCTCACCTGGACACTCCCCCCATCCTTGCCATCACAGATGGGGGCCCCACTCAATAATGCTTTCCTTTACCCCCCTCACCCCAAGGAGATCTCCTGTCTTCATTCTTCCCCCTCCAGCCCCCATTCTCTACCCACAATGTTCCTATACCTGCTCATTCTTCATCTGACAATCAGCTTCATAGTCTGAAGAGCCCCCCAGTCTCGTACCTGGCACACAGCAGGTGAGCAGTAAGGCACTTAGTGGATTAATAAAATAGTCAGTGAGTACCACTCACTGCAAGTGAGCATTTAGATACAAAAACCCAGCACATTTGGGAGCTGGAAAGGCTGGGGTGAGATTTTTAAGGATCCTTTGGAAAAGCTCTCCATCCCAAATCATCACTGTAACTTTTCAGTATCTCAAATGGTCCATGCTTTGGGTGACAACAATTTTGATGTTAGTTTCTTTTTGTGTGGCAAATGGTTTTCATGAATTAGTTTAACAGATTAGAGGTCCAAGAACTTTTTCTGTGAAGGGCCAGATAGTGCATATTTTAGGCTTTGTGGGTCCACATACTCTGTTGCAATTACTCAACTCTGTCATTGTACCAGCACAAAAGAAGTTGACAGCAACGCAGAAAGATGGATGTGGCTGTGCTCCAACAAAACCTTATTTACAAAAGCAGGTCATGGGTCAGATTCTGTGAAAGACCAATGCTGACTGCTCCATGGGTCAGGCTTAAGGTCTAGCAAAGCCACAAGAGCAGGGCACATAGTAAAGATGAGTCTTTTCAGTCTTCGGCAAGCATGCAGAGCTGGTACTAGATCACCCTACTCTAAGGTTTCCATGCTGTAGTGCAACAACACAGAATAAAGACAAGAACACCTGGAATTTATTTTAAATTATTGTTTTGTAGAGCATAAAGGGTTTCGGTTGTGTCATTTTGCGTGTCAGCAACGGGCTTCCCTGATAGCTCAGTTGGTAAAGAATCCTCCTGCAATGCGGGAGACCTGGGTTCGATCCCTGGGTTGGGACGATCCCCTGGAAAAGGGAACAGCTACCCACTCCAGTATTCTGGCCCGGAGAATTCCTCGGACTGTATAGTCCATGGGGTGGCAAAGAGTCAGACAAGCCTGAGTGACTTTCACTTTCAATATGTTTGTGCAAATGGGAAATTCTAAGAGCAATTTTCTCTCTGGAGGACCTGGGGAGCTATTGTTAAATGTCTAGGTGGGTGGGTGAATGGACGGATGCACAACAAAAAAGAAGACAGGTTGTTTTCTAAGATGATTATAAGGTAAGCTTGGTTAATACTTAGATGACTTGTTAGAGGAGAAGTTGTCCAAATGAGTCAGTGGTTTCAGGCCTATGAGACCATAGAGAGGACCTGTTGGCAGGGATGGGCAAGATGAATCTGGTTGACAAAAAACGAGCAAAAAGCAAAGACTTTTCAACAAATGGACATTCATATGCAGAAATGAATCGAGACACACACCTTACACCGTTTACAAAAATTTACTCAAAATGGGTCATAGATCTAAGTGCAAAATGCACAACTATAACAAAGTCATCTTGGGAAAACCCAGACTTTACATATGGCAAAGGCTTTTAGATAAAATATAACACCAAAAGCACACTCTGGGAAGGAGCTAGTTGACAGGTTGGACCCCATTAAATTAAAAATTTCTGTTACGCAAAAGACAATGTCAAAAGTATGTGAAAGCAAGCCACAGACAAGGAGAAAATATTTGCAAAAGACACATCTGATAAAGTACTGCTATCCAAAACGCACAAAGAGCTCTTAAAGCTCAACAATAAGAAAACAAACAACCAATTACGAAATGCGTCAAAAACCTCAACGGACACCTCACCAAAGAGATATACAGATAGTAAACAAGCATATGGAAAGCTTCTCCACAGCACCCATGATCAGGGAAATGCAAGTTACTATAATCAGGAGATACCACCACATATCTATTGTTGTCTAGTTGCTGAGTCGTGTCCGACTCTTTGCAACCCCATGGACTGTAGCCCTCCAGGCTCTTCTGTCCATGGGATTTCCCAGGCAAGAATACTGGAGTGGGTCGCCTTTTCCTTTTCCAGGCAATCTTCCTGAACCAGGGATCAAACCCGAGTGTCTTGCTTGGCAGGTGGATTCTTTACCACAGAGCCACCAGGGAGGCCTCACATACCAGTCAGGACATAGGACCGCTTAAATCCGAAGCACTGATGATACCAAATGCTGGCAAGGATACAGAGCAACAGGGACTCTCCTCCACTGAAGGTGGGAGCACAAGACGGTACAGCCGCTGTGGGAGACAGTCCCGTAGTCTCATACAAAATTAAACATGCTCTTACCATAAGAACCAGCAGTCAAGCTCCTTGGTATTTATCCAAAGAGTTGAAAACTTAATGCCATACAAATGCTGATACACGAATGTTCATAGCAGCTTTATTCCTAGTTGTCAAACTTGGAAGTACCCAAGATGTCCATCCACAGGTGAATGTGGGACACATCCAGACAACGGGACATTATTAGTCAGTGACTAAAAGACATGAGCTATCAAGACACAAAAAGATATGGAGGAAACAAACGCACCTTGCTAAGTGAAAGAAGTCACTCTTAAAAAAAGCTACAAACAGTATCATTCCAGTGATATGGCATTCTGGAAAAGTCAGAAGTATGGAGACAGCAAAAAGATTGGGTTTTTGTGGTTGCCAGGGATGGGGAAAGTAGGGGGAGATGAACAGGAAGTGCACAGATTTTTAGGGTGGTAGAACTACTTTATATGAGACTTTAATATTGGATCCATGTCATCATACATTATGAAAGTGAGAGTGTTAATCGCTCAGTCGTGTACAACTCTTTGCAATCCCACGGACTGTATCCTGCTAGGCTCCTCTGTCCATGGAATTCTCCAGGCAAGAATACTGGAGTTGGTTGCCATTCCCTTCTCCAGGGGATCTTCCCCACCCAGGGATCAAACCAGGGTCTCCTGCACTGCAGGCAGATTCTTTACTGTCTGACCCACGAGTGATTTAGGCATTAAGCATTATGTGTGTGCTTAGTTGCTCAGTCGTGTGCAACATTTCATGATCCCATAGACTGTAGCCCACCAGGATCACACATTTGCCCAAATTCACAGACTGTACAACACCCAAAGTGAGCCCTAATATAAATTATAGACTTTGGGAGGATATGATATGTCTATGTAGGCTCATCAGTTTTAACCAATGTACCACTCTGGTGGGGGTTGTTGATAATGGGGGAGGTAACACAGTGTGGGAGCAGGGAGTAGATGAGAAATCCCCGTACTTTCTGCTTCACTCTGCTGTGAACCTAGAACTGCTCTAAAAAGAGAAAATCTCCACAAGCAAAACAAAAAACCAAGAACATAGGAAAATCACAAAGCTGTCTCCATGTCCTAGCCACTTGATTTCAATTATCCAGACTGAAAATGTTTATCATCCAGAAGATGACAACTTATTAACAGCTTGGAAGTTTCTTCCTAAAGAAACCAAGTGTTTCAGAATCCTGTATTTACTCATTTACAATTGAGAAGTGTTCTTATTTATTTTGTTAATCCAGACTTCTGGGAATTTTCAATACCGTCTAGAGAGGGGGGATGAATAACTGTCGAACTAAAACCGGGGCAAGAAAATAAATAGCTTCCTAAGCCCTTGCCACACGCTCAGAAATCGGATCTACGTGTTGTCTTTGAAGCTGGACATGAGCCCCCAGCTGGAGGTATCAGGACAGATGAGGACCAGGCTTAGGGAAAGCAGAGAGACCCAGAACTGAATTCTAGCCCTGCTCCTAAGCGGGATGGCCTCAGGCAAATTTCGCGACCTCTCTGGGCCTCCACCTCCTTACTTGTACAGCAGGGTTTGGACTTAAATCCTCCCAGCTCAGACAAGCTGTATTCTAACATTCCAGAGCTGGGTCTCTGCCATTAGAATCCCCTTGTTCACAGGACCTGATTCTCTAGTTCTACTGCTTAATGTGAACACTACTACACAGAACCGTAATTGCTCATCTGTCACTGATCCCTGCACCCAGTGTGGACTGCACACTCTGCGGGGGCAAGACTGTCCACCACCCTCCCGGGTGCATCCTGGCACCTCGCAGGGAGCCCCCGCACAGACGGGATTTACCCTTTCCACAAAAGTCTACCAAGAAGCAGTTGTGTACCACTTGTTCTGCACTGAAGCTGGAACCCAGAGACCATCTCTCCAGCCACAGCAGCCTCTTCTGAGTGTCCAGGTTGCTCACTCAGACCCTGGGAGACCCTGAATGTGGGTCTGTGATGTCAGAAGGATGGAAAGTGCTGAGGAAGGTACAGAAGATGGAGCTGAAGGTCACATGTAGTGATTATCCTTCATGGGGTGGGGGACACCGATGCCAACACAGCCTCGGGGCCCACATACCCCCCCCCCCAACTCAGACCAACGGAGAGCACTGTCACACCTCCACCTGCGGCCTTGCCACAGCCTCATCTGGGATCTACTTATTTGTGAAGTGAAAAGACAAAGTATTAGCCTATCAGCTGTGTCTGACTCTTTGTGACCCCACGGACTGTAGTCCACCAGGCTCCTCTGTGCATGGGTCTCCAGCGAAGAATACTGGAGTGGGTTGCCATGCCCTCCTCCAGGGGATCTTCCCGATCCAGGGATTGAACCTGGCAGGTTTCCTGCATTGCAGGCAGATTCTTTACCATCTGAGCCACCAGGGAAGCCCTGATCCCAAATCCACACTTACAGAAGCACCTGCCAAGAGGCTGAGCCTACAGTGTCTGCGTCCACTCCTGAGCAAGGGTTGTGGTCTCAATGGAGCTAAAGTCGGGGTTACAGTTTTTGCCTTGGAGATGGGATGGAGCCAGGAACTTTTCCTCAACTTGATGAAATTTTAGACATTTCTCCTGAGGCCCAGGTATGGATAGCGGATTGGAACTTGGGGTGAAGAGGAAATGCCAGCTCGGGCATGGCCTGGACAACAGCAGGAAGATGGAGTCCCTCCTGCTTCCTTGAACTGACCCCTGAGGGCGACTCTGGCCAGAGTCCTGCAGGCAGGGGGCAGGGGCGACCTCTGCCCATTCACGAAGACTCAGATGACCTGCGTTTATTTTTAACTGCTTTTATATAAAATCTGAAAAGCCTTTGGATGCTGGGTTCATATCCAAGGTGAGGCGAATAATAAACAATAAATAAATAAATAAATAAAAGCGTGAGACCCTAGAGCCCACATGCTTATCTGGGGTCTCCTAGTCTCCTTGAACTGTCAGATGTGACCTCCAGAACCTTGTCATTGATAAGCAGCCAGGGAAGTCCCTCATGCTGGGAAGGAAAGATTAAGGGCAGGAGGAGAAGTGAGTGACAGAGGATGAGATGGTTGGATGGCATCACCGACTTGATGGACATGAGTTTGAGCAAGCTCTGGGAGATGGTGATGGACAGGGAAGCCTGGAGTGCTGCAGTCCATGGGGTCGCAAAGAGTCAGACACGACTGAGCAACTGAACAAGGGAGCTGGGCCACCAGAGCAGCTCCTGACTTGACACTCACCATGTGACTGTGAACAAGTCCCTTCTGCTCTCTGAACCTCAGTTTCCTCATCCAAAAAATATGGGTGTGGATGGACCAGATAGTTTCCAAGGAGCTTTGCAGGTCCTGAAACCCACATCTCATCCTGGACACTCACCCTGGCCTTGGGCATGGAACATGGAAAAGAGCCCATGAAGCCCAGTCTTAAGGAAAGGACTTAATTGCTCATGTGACTTCAACATTTCCCTTAATAGGACCATTTAGCTGCATCCAACAGTCACGGAGCACCTACTATGTGCTCTTAACAGCCTCTTCATAAGCCACCTGTAAGGAAACTGTCACTGTCCCCAGGTCACACGTGACAGGATTGATGGTGCACTCACCCAGAGGCCTGGGCTCTGCAGTCACCAAGGCGTGGGGTCAATCCCAGCCCCTCCCCCTTCCCCACTTGAGTGTTCTTGAGTGTCCTTGTGGGGTTATATAACCCCACAAATCCTCAGTTTCCTCATCTGTACAATGGAGATAATGCCGGCCCCTGTGTCTCATGCAGTTGTTTCAAGCACTGAATGGAATGGGCTTGTGAAGCACTCAGTAACCATCATCCTGCCTCCCCCCAAACCTCTTCTGAAGTCTCTCAGCATGTAGCCTGCTGGTCCTTCCTGGATACTGGGTCCCTGCCTTAGGATTCTCTGACACACAGGCTTGATGGTCCCGCCAGTGGTAAGTGGTCCTGCCTCGGGACTGAGCTTCCTCCCGCCATGGCCCAGGCCCGAGAGCCCAAGGCCACACATTCACGTGGACAGCCCACACATGTGCACACATCAAAACCTCATTTGCACTGTCCTCCCCACAGCCTTGGACGACCACCACCCAGCCAGGCCCCACTGGTCCCGCGTGAACACCCGAAAAGCTGGTCATCGTAGTAGAAGCAACAAGAGCACCAACCATGACAGCCCTCCTCCCTGTTTCAGATGGTTCACGAAGCACTGTCACACAGGTCATCTGCGGAGGGTAGAGGCTGTGTTTTATTCATCTTAGATACCCACTGAATAATGCCCGGTATCAAGCAGATACTCGGAAACTATTTCTTGGACGAATAAGTTTGACAACAAGATTTTTAAAAATCACCATCTGCTTCTCACACTTACTATCAGTTCTCCATTCTGCTAAGCGTTAAAATGTGCAGCCGTGCATTTCAGTCTTGCAACCACCCCGTGAGATGAGCTCACTTATCAATCCGTTTGGCCAAAGAGGAAACAGGCTCAGAGAAGGTAAGTGATTCACCCCAGCTCTCAGTCAGTGAGAGACAGACCTGGGACATGGACCCTGGTTTTAGATCCTGGTTCTCACCCCCTGCAGTCTGTCTCTTCTTTTTTAGCCAAAAAGGCAGTGGCTGGGGGTGGGGGGAAGGGAGTGGTGCATGGAAGCAGGACGCATGTAGTCTAAAACAGTAGATTGACAATGCAATGATTTTTACATTTTGGAAAAACAGAAAAAAAAAAAAATCCTATTGTCTTTAAGACACAAACCAGAGAAAGCAAAGATCGGCAAAATCATCTCGTCTGAAGGGACACGAGAGTCTCTGTCCTACTTTCTGGTCCCTGAGGCACATTCACGATTACTTTCTAGTACGTCCTCAGCCTCCTGATGGCTCATAACATGAGGCTTGTTGGCGTCTCTTCTGTGTTCTTCTAAGTCCTCTCACTCAGGTCTGCCCACCTCCCACATTTCAGCAGTTGGTTCTTCATCCCACCTACCACCCTGGGAGCCGAGGGGACCATCTTTTGCAAAAGGTCCAGAGTCATTAAGTTCTTACTTCCTCAGAGGTTTTGTCCCCATGCAATGCCTCCGCCAATGACTTAAGAGTAAAGCTTACGAGCAACTGCCTACCAGAAGCCGGCAGTTAGGGACTATGACACGGTCAGAGTGACACAGGCATTAAAAAAAGCCCTATCTTCTTCTTTCCCACAAATGAGGAAGCCAGTGGTGGCTCAGATGGTAAAGAATCTGCCTGCAATATGGGAGACCTGGGTTTGATCCCTGGGCTGGGAAGATCCTCTGAAGAAGGGAATGACTACCTACTCCAGTATTCTTGCCTGGAGAATTCCATGGACAGAAGAGCCTGGTGGGCTATAACCTATGGGTTCATACAGAGTCAGACATGACTGAGGAACTAACGCTGTTCATGGCATTGACACTCAGCCACAGGACTGTGGACTGTGGCCAACCGAGTACCCGTAGAAGCAGGTGGCTGCTGCTCAGCTCAGCCCAAGGCTGCCAGGCAGGTATACAAGCCCAGTGGTGCCCAGTCTTCCAACTTTCCAAGGGACAACAGAATCCTGTTGGTTTTTTCATATATTTCAAATGAAATGACCTGGTTTCTACATCTTGGTAACGAACTCTCCTCCCCTTCTTTTTTTTTTTTTTTTAATAAAATACACAAGTGGGCTGGACTTGGCCATGAGCTGCACCTGTGACCCTTGTGGCACAGACGGCTGCAGTCATCAGACATCCCTCTGCTCCCCTCGCGTCTAAGCCTCCCTGGCAGCTGGGGAGGCCATGTCTCAGGCTCTGGCCAGTGGGTTGGGAGTGGAAGAGCTGCTGTGACTTTCCGGCCAGGGCAGCTCAGAGCTGGCTGTCTGCTTGTCTGCTCCCATCTTTCTTCTCCTATGGTCCCTGGTGGCTCGGCCATAAAGAAACCACCTGCGATGCAGGAGATGCGGGTTTGATCCCAGGGTCAGGAAGATGCCCTGGAAAAGGGAATAGTAACCTACTCCAGTATTCTTGCCTGGGAAATCCTACAGACAGAGGAGCCTGGTGGGCTACATCCATGGAGTCGCAAAGGGTCAGATGCGACTGACCAACTAGAAAACAAACCAACAACAACGAGGCACTGGAGGCCGCGTGGTACAGATGGCACTGAAGGGTGGAGGCGGCTGCCCTGCCCCCGCATGGACCGCAGGCGGGTGAGATCTCCAGGCCACTGGTGGAGACGGCCCGTGCCGCCTGCCCGAGCCCACGCTGGCGCCCAGGTCCTCGTCACAGAATCCCCCATGGTCGTAGTTCAGCACTCCCTGGTGTCTAGAGCACTTCAACTCTCCTTTCCGTATACAACTCTCAACCCAGGAAGAAAGCAGGTTGAGGCTCTGCTATTTCACAGGTGAGCAAACCAAGGCGCAGAAGGGGGACGTGAGCAACCCCGAGGCGTGTGGCGAGCAGCTGGTGGACAGGGGATTTCAACTCTGGACTCCAGAGTGCTGCACAGTGCTCCTCCTAGCTCCCAATTCAGGAGCTGGCCTTCGTACCGTGATGCCCCTGGCGCTCTCTGGGTCACCTGTGAGCCTGTACGAGGACCACGCGCCCCCTCCCCTCCTGCAGCGAGCTGAAGATCCATCTCTTACCTTTCCTGTGGACTTGGTCCCCTTCCAGATGCAGAAGTAACAGATGGTCCAGGCCGCCAGCAGACACAAGGCCAGCTCCCAGCGAAGGTCCCCAATGTGCTCGATCCCATCCGAGATGGCCAGGACCCGGCGCCTGCAGAACGGAGGGCCCAGAGTCATGGGGGCTGGAGATGGCCCACACGGGCCCCACCGTGGGCAGGGGCTAATGCTGCAGAGGGGCAGGGGCAGGTCACTCTGCCACGCGCCCACCGTTCACCAAGTGTCTTCTGTCATACCAGGGCCGGGTGTAGGGGTCTCAGAAAGGAACGAGACCCAGCCCCCAGCCGTCCTGGATTCACCCTGAGGGGTAAAGGGGACTGGCTGGGGGTTTGGAGATGGCGTATGGGACAGTACAGTAAGAGCTATGTGGAGGACGCCCAGGGGAAGCACTGAACCTACTTTCAGGGATCCCGGGAGGTGGCAGGACCGTCCATAAACACTCCAGGTCCCTCCCTGAGGGGCGAGGGGTGATGACACGTTCCTGCTGAGCTCAGCTCTGGCCAGAGGACCTGCACGGCCCTTCAGACGGCGACATTCAGAGCCAGGCGGTGTGGTCTGCCCTGTTCCTTCTCATGAGTGTTGCTGTCCTAACAGAAGCATGTTTCCAAGCAGCCCTCTAGAAACTCAAGTTCATGAGAGGATATGTGAGCCTTCTGGCCACCCTACGTCAGAGCCGCTGTATGAGCAAGAAAGAAACTCTGCTGAAAGACAAGTGCTGGATGATGTTACTTGTATGAGGAATCTAAAAATACAGCAAACTGGTAAATTAAACCAAAGAGCAGCACAAGATCTTCCATACTGCAGCACAACCCAGACTGTCTTGACTGCCATGGGGCTCAGAGAAAGCTTTGTGGAAGAAGTGATATTTGAGCTAGAATTTGAAGGATGATCGAGTTTAGCCAGAAGAGGGAG
Organism: Tragelaphus eurycerus; assembly: GCA_935064755.1. NCBI lineage: Eukaryota > Metazoa > Chordata > Mammalia > Artiodactyla > Bovidae > Tragelaphus > Tragelaphus eurycerus. Next base: position 73,073,868 of record CAKXYN010000001.1, on the reverse strand, counting down.
TGGGTAGAGATAGTTTCAGGTCCAGGGACAAGCACGAGCAATGGCCAGAAAACAGAGCGTGGGTTACTCGGGGAACGTGGGGCCCCAGAGAGCAAAAGGGAAAAGCAGGGCAGATAGATATACAGAGAAAGCATCACTGGGAGCCCTGAACAGCGGGCCAAGGGGCAGGGGTGTCCAGGGGGCCCAGGCCACAGGATGCATCCAGCCACAGCCTCGCTTGGAACCCACCCGTCCTTCAGAGCTGACACAGGCCTGTCTCTCACAGCAGATCCTGGTGCTTGTGTTTCTCCAGAGTCAGACTCGCCACGCTCCATATTGTCCAGAACCGTGGCATCAACACCAGCCCCCTCCACACTTGCTTCACGAACCCCATTTCGGCTGCCAAGCCACCCCCACCAGACCACACAGTCGCCTGGGCACTCTGGGAACGTCCTCTGAGAAAAGCAGCTCCCATCCCACCAAGCATGAAAGCCTCCCTCAGTGTCTATCTCCCTGGGAATCCACTCGGGGCCTGATTCTGCATTAATTACTCAATGACAACAATTAGCCCTGGTCTGCAGGCTCCCTCCAGCCCCAAACCCTGCTGGAGAAATCAGGCATGCCCCCAGACAAAACTGGGCTGCGTGTGGTCAGGGATTTACTCTCAAGAAAGCCAGCTCTCACTAGACTGATAGCCAGAAAGGGGAACATCTACTTAAATACACATTTATTGAGCACATACTAGGTGCCAGGCACTACAATTACACTGAGGATAAAGAAGCATGCATGGTGCAGCTCTTGCCCTGTACTAGGAGGAGTTGGGCAAAAAGAAGTACCACGTGTTTGCGAAAGAAAGGAGACAGCTGCTTCATTATAAGGGTTACTTTATTTGTCTCTCATGTCTTAGCAGTCTTTGGCTTTAATTCACTTTAAAGTGAGGGGCTGTTTTAAATGAAACGTCTAGGAATATCTATTCTTATAATATCCTGGATAAAGAAATGGCAACCCACTCCAGTATTCTTGCCTGGGAAATCCCATGGACTGAGGAGCCTGGCGGGCTATGGTCCATGGGGTCACAAAAAGTCAGATACAACTGAGCAACTGAGCACCTGAGCACATTCTTATAACCGAGCAGCAAGATCCAGAGCATGGTCCTTGTGGGATGTCTGCTGAAAATGTAAAAATTCCTGGGTCCCATCCTGGACCCATCAGGTCTGAATCCTTATGGAATGGTTCTGAGAAAGCTTGCATTTTGCTACATTTTCCCAAGGATTGCTCGTGTAGGGCAAGGCTTGGGTATCACTGCAGAAGTATAATCTTCTGGTAATGAAGGAATAACTTAGAAACAACAAGGCTTTTTTTTTTTTTTTTTGAGAGAGAGAGAGAACATGAAGGGGGGGGGGCTCCTCTAGTGCCTCAGAGAGTAAAGAATCTGCCTGCAATCCAGGAGACCCAGGTTTGATCCCTGGGTCAGGAAGATCCCCTGGAGAAGGGAATGGCAACCCACTTCAGTATTCTTGCCTGGAGAATGCCATGGACAGAGGAGAATGACGGGCTACAATCCACGAGGTCTCGAAGAGTCCGACACGACTAGGCGACTTTCACTACCACTATCACTACTTGATACAGAAAAACATCTATTTCTGCTTTATTGACTATGCCAAAGCCTTTGACTGTGTAGATCACAACAAACTGTGGAAAATTCTGAGAGAGATGGGAATACCAGACCACCTGATCTGCCTCTTGAGAAATCTGTATGCAGGTCAGGAAGCAACAGTTAGAACTGGTCATGGAACAACAGACTGGTTCCAAATAGGAAAAGGAGTATGTCAAGGCTGTATATTATCATCATGTTTATTTAACTTATATGCAGAGTACATCATGAGAAATGCTGGACTGGAAGAAACACAAGCTGGAATCAAGATTGCTGGGAGAAATATCAATAACCTCAGATATGCAGATGATACCACCCTTATGGCAGAAAGTGAAGAGGAACTAAAAGCCTCTTGATGAAAGTGAAAGCGGAGAGTGAAAAGGTTGGCTTAAAGCTCAACATTCAGAAAATGAAGATCATGGCATCTGGTCCCATCACTACATGGGAAATAGATGGAGAAACAGTGGAAACAGTGTCACACTTTATTTTTCTGGGCTCCAAAATCACTGCAGATGGTGACTGCAGCCATGAAATTAAAAGACGCTTTCTCCTTGGAAGGAAAGTTATGACCAACCTAGATAGCATATTCAAAAGCAGAGACATCACTTTGCCAACAAAGGTTCGCCTAGTCAAGGCTATGGTCTTTCCTGTGGTCATGTATGGATGTGAGAGCTGGACTGTGAAGAAGGCTGAGCGCCGAAGAATGGATGCTTTTGAACCGTGGTGTTGGAGAAGACTCTTGAGAGTCCCTTGGACTGCAAGGAGATCCAACCGGTCCATTCTGAAGGAGATCAACCCTGGGATTTCTTTGGAAGGAATGATGCTAAAGCTGAAACTCCAGTATTTTGGCCACCTCATGCGAAGAGTTGACTCATTGGAGAAGACTTTGATGCTGGGAGGGATTGAGGGCAGGAGGAGAAGGGGACGACAGAGGATGAGATGGCTGGATGGCATCACTGACTCAATGAATGTGAGTCTGAGTGACCTCCGAGAGCTGGTGATGGATAGGGAGGCCTGGCGTGCTGCAGTTCATGGGGTCGCAAAGAGTCGGACACGACTGAGTGACTGATCTGATCACTACTTGAAGAGGGAGTTGGGGTCCTCTGAGAATTTACTGAAGGGATGCACTGTCTCCCCAAACCCAATTCTCACCCCCAAAATTCTGCAGGAACTTCAGGGTGCTCACCGACTTCCTTGTCTCCAGACCAAGAGCCTCGTAGCCAAGGATGCATACTCCCACCTGACATACTGCATGTGATCTCCCCATCCCTAGCCCCTGAAAGCTTCCAGAACACCCATCAGCCGGCGAATGGGAAAGGACAACCCAGAGCAGAAGAGAAAGTGGCCGAGACAGAGAGAGATGTCCGGGGTACCGAGGACTCAGATCTAGCAGGGCTACGTGTACACACATGCCCTCTTGATTGATGTCATGGTTTTTCTGAACGGAGCATCTGAAACTGGAAACAGCACGGGGACCCGGGGACAAAGAAGGGGTTAGACCTGCCAGGAGCGAGCTGGCACAGGCCCCCTCCGCCACATTCTGGAGGCTGCACACTTTCGAGTCATGCAGCCGGCTTCAGCACCCTCTCGCTTAATTGAACAATCTAGTTCCCAGAATGGGAAGCACATTACTAAAAGCTACACGGGATGAATGGCTCTTTTGTTCCACCAGACACTATTTGAAAACATCCTCAAACTATTTTCTTTAGGTTTTACCAGCGCTGACTCTAACTAGAAATGGACCTTGAGTTTCTAAAGAAAGGAGGCTCGGGGGGCCAGGTTCTCAGCCTGCAGGGCTGTGGGGTTGTTTTCAAACCCACAAGGGCAGCCTTTGAGAGCCTGGGGGAGCTGGGACACTCAACTCCGGAGACTTGGAGAAGGCACAGCTCTTCCTGGGGAAAGAAAAAAAAAAACTTTCTTAATGACCCTCCTCCATGAAGTGCTGGGACAGAAGAATGGTTTGAATAAAGAAGAGTCTGCTGCCAACACCCTGGCCAAAAAGGACCCGAGAACAGACCTCCCGACACCGTTTGGGGGGCAGGAGATGCTGCAGACTGCATGGGGCCCTTTGGAGGCATTTATTGATCTAGGTTATACTGCACACCTACTGTGAGACAGGCAGAAAAGCAGGTTCTTCATGTGGCATTTTTTTTTCAGGCCATTATGACTATGCCTGGAGATTTCCACCCAGCACTTGGAGGTGTAATGTCTCTGCTTCTTCAGCACTCAGCACATATAAAAACGCCTGGGCTCGAAACCGAGCTCTGCTCCCGACCAGCTGCGTGACCCTGGGGAAGGGACATCACCCCTTTCCATAGGTTTTCTCTTTGTTGTTGTACTTTTTTCTTAGTCTTTTTTTTTTTTAACATTTATTTATTTTTAATTGGAGGATAATTGCTTTACAGTATTGTGTTGGCTCCTGCCATACATCAACATGAATCAGCCGTAGGTATACACATGTTCCCTCCCTCCTGCAGCTCCCACCCACCTCCCACCCCCATCCCACCCCTCTGGGTGGGATTTGAGCTTCCTGCATCATGTAGCAAATTTCCACCAGTCATCTACTTTTACATACAGTAATGTCTATGTTTCAATGCTATTCTCTCCATTTGTCCCACCGTCTCCTCCTCCCCACCACCACATTCACAAGTCTGCTCTCTAGGTCTGTGTCTCCATTGGTTTTCAAGCAGGAACTCATCTTACCCTCCTAACAATCCTTGAGGAAGGTAAGTTGTTATCATCATTTCAAAGATGGGGAAACTGACATGCCAGGCGATCAGGTAACTTGCCCAAAGTCACTGATAGCAAGTGACAGGGTCAGGATCTGAACCCAGGGATCCTGGCTCCAGGGCTCAGACATTCACCTGTGGCGCCTGCTCCTTAGACTCCCCCGTGACACGAAAATCACCCCTTCCTCTCTTTACAAATCAAAGGCATGTACCCCAAAGCTACTTCACATGTCTTCATGTGCTGGGTAAAAGCAGTACCCGGCATGCATCCTTCATGCATTTATCAATTTATTCAAGTGGAGCTTATGAAGGTGTCTTCAGTGTCGGGTACTGCGCTACACTTGGCGCCCTTCAGGCGCTCACGGTCCACAGGGGAAGACAGCCCAGTGAACAGAGCAGAGTGTGGAGAGGGTGAGGACAGGGAGCAGCAGGGGACCCTCACTGCAAGTCTGGCCAGTGTCAGGATGCGGGGGTGGGCTGGGGAGGTCCCGGGGAGCAGGAGGACAGTTATCAAAGAAGAGGGAGAAATTGGGGGCAGAAAGACCACCAAAGGCAAAAGCCAGGAGGCTGGAACCAGGGCTTCCGGAGGCCAGAGAAGGGCTCAGTGTGCAGCAGGCAGCGGGCTGAGAAGCAAGGGCGAGGACAAGGCTGGAGTGATGAGCAGGTGAGCCTTGCTGAGGGGCGGGCGCCTCCTCCTGAGGGTGATGGAAGCCTAGGAGAACCGTGCAAAGGGGCAAGGCTCCATCAGGTGCATGTTTTGGAAAGCTCTCTTTGGTTGCAGTGGGAAGACTGGACAGTAGGTGTGGAATGGAGCAAGGTGCCTTGTGTGGAAACCTTTGCATTAACTAGAAGGCAATGGCACCCCACTCCAGTACTCTTGCCTGGAAAATCCCATGGACGGAGGAGCCTGGTAGACTGCAGTCCATGGGGTCGCTAAGAGTCAGACACGACTGAGCGACTTCACTTTCACTTTTCATTTTCATGCATTGGAGAAGGAAATGGCAACCCACTCCAGTGTTCTTGCCTGTAGAATCCCAGGGATGGGGGAGCGTGGTGGGCTGCCATCTATGGGGTCGCACAGAGTTGGACATGACTGATGTGACTTAGCAGCAGCAGCAGGACAGTAAAGAAGGAGGGGCTGGACTAAGGTAGGGAAATGACCCTGGAGGGGAAGAGGGGGGCTGAGGAGCAGCAGGGACACCAGGTGGCTCCCTGGGGGTGGCAGGTAGCAGGGAAGTGGGAGGTCCAGGCTGACACCAGGTGTGCACCTGAATGGATACACGGGGGTGGCGGGGGAGTTGTTAGCTGAGCAGGACTGAACTGTTAAGTAGGATGGAAGAGGAGGAGGTGGAGAGTCTGACTGACTTTTAGATAAGGCGATTTTGAGATGCCCGTGGAACCCCCAGGAGCCTGCAAGGGCCGGAGGCAGCTGGGTCTCTGGCTGTAAATGCTCACAACAGAGATGCAGGGAGGAGATTGGACCTGAGCCCTTGGCCATCAAGCATCCAGGGAGAGCATGAGGTTGACTGGGCAGAGGTGGAGAAATGAGCAGGAGGGGCACCCAGAGCCCCATCATTTACAGGCAGAGAGGGTGACGGAGGAGCCCTTTCAGGGGACAGAGAAGGGCTGAGCATCCCTGGAGAAGGCGGCGTCTGCAGGCAGAGGGAAAGGGCTTTCCAGCAGCCTGGTGAGAGGGACAGCACTGTGGGGTTCGGAACCCGGGAGATGGGGGAAGCAAGGAGAGCTGTTCAGCCCTGGTAGGGCAGGCTTCAGACAGTGGTGCGTGTGGGGAGGTGAGACCTGCTGAGACAGCTCTTTGGGGAAGCTGCTCTGTTGCAGTCGGAGGCTGGTAGTTCTTGGCCACAAGGTACCAGAGCTGTCTTACATTTGTTTTATTTTACATTTGTTTATTTACCTGAAAATAAACTCTTTCCCACGACTGGGAAAGAGTCAGGAGGGAGGGAAAAGTTTCAAATACAGGATGGAATGGGGGACAAGGGAGGAAAGAGAAGGTAGAAGTCTCCGAGATGGGCAATAGGGGCAAACTATACAGGTAGAGATGTCATTTCTGCAGGAAGAGGAGGGAAAGAGTTGGGGAATCCAACAGGTGAGTTTAAAAGCAAACCATCCTTGTTAAGAGATTCTCGGAGGAAGGAACAAGAAGGAGCTGGTGGCAGAGGTGACTGTGGCAGGTGCCACGCGAGAGTCTTCATATCTCACACATTCAGACCTCATGGCAACATAACCACCCTGAGGACATTCTTATACCCATTCTACAAGTGGGGCAACTGAGGTCCAGAAAGGCCAAGCAACTGACCCAGATTGGGACCCAAAACAGGGTTCAGATGATAATGCCCACAGCCTTGGCAGAAGCTGGCCCCAGAGAGAGGAGGCCTTCTGCTCAAGGCTTCTCCTCTGTCCTCCACAGTCTCAAGGAAGTATCTAGATCTGATTCTACAACACCCTCATTGCTCTCTCCATGCCCCCCTCCCCGCCCCTTACACACAGAAGGGGCTGAGTCTGGAGAGGAGCCCCATACCCAGCACCTCCCTTCCAAACACCAGCTTCCAGACCCGAGAGTGGTTTGACCTGAGGAAGCAGAGGTGGAGCAGGCCCCTCTCCCACCATGGCAGAGAGCTTGGGGCAGGCGGTGTGGGAACAGGCCCCCAGCTGGTGGCGGAGGGGGGCCTCATCCTAATGTCCAGCATGTAGCCGGTATACACATCACCTTTCTTTAACCTGTCATGGATGGGAGCGCTGCCGGGGACGTGGAGACCGCCCTAAATACTGGCACTGAGGGGCCAAGCTGTAAATAGCCTTGCTCGGGCCTCCTCTCTGGTCTCCCAAAGCAACAAACAAACAAAAAAACAGCTGATCACCCAAACAAAGGTGCCTTCCCTGCCCCTTCGGGGTCCTGCTCTCACCTCCCTGGCCCAGTGCGGGCCATCAACTCTCCCCGTGTCAGGGGTCTGCTCCTGCAGAGCCCCGGGTGGAGGCACCAAACCGAGGTGGGGACTCAGGGCAAGGACCCTCCTGGCAGGAAACTCAGGCCTCCACATCATTCATTCCCTCGGGAGAATGACCGAGTGTTACTTGCAGGCTGCTCAGTGCCCTAAGAACAGGGGCTGCGGTGATGAGGAAGGTAGGTGACTTGCCCTCTGGGAGGAGACAGGTGATAACAAGGACAGGGACAGGTGGCATTTCCTTCCTGCTCACTGAGGTCAGTGCAACCACAATTTCCAGTTTACAGTTGGGAAAACCGTGGCTTAGGGAAGCAATGTGCACAGAAAGGCAGAGGCTGAAGCCACAAGTGCTCAACTTGAGAAACGGAGTTCGGACCCACGGCCCTGTCTTGGGAAGATGGACCAGAAATGCATCACTCAGGATAGACAACAAGGCAATGAAGCTGGTCTGTAACGTGTGGAGTTCCCACACCAATTTCTTCTGTGGTTGCAGAAATCCTCCCAGATTGTGTGGAAGTCCCCTCTAGTCCTGAACACATCCTACACTTCTCTGTTCCCCAGGATCCATCCCACAGTTCTTTCTGCCAGGAATGTCCCTCTCAATTTGCACATGCCTTCACAATTGTGCCTGTCCTTCAGGCACCAGCTCGAATAATACAAAGCCTTACCAAGTGTTTCCTTGGTCTGTACCTGTAAACCGAGAACCTCCTTCACCCTGAAGATGCAGTGAGCATCTATGTTGACCTCTGACCTAGAAATGCCTGGTGTACAAACTGTTTCTATATAAAATGCCAGACAGTATGGATTTAGACTTCACAAGGTGTATGGTCTCTGTCCCAACTATTCAACTCTACTCTTGCTGTGTGAAAGCAGCCAGAGACAATTTGTAAACAAATGCTGTGGCTGTCTTCCAATAAAACTTTATTTACAAAAACAGGCAAAAGATGTGTTTGGCCCATGGTTTTCTGACCTCTGTCCTAGGTTAATGCTTCCCAAAGAACACTAATCCTGTATGGCACCCTGAGGTCATACAGGGACCTCACTGAGGCTACATACTGTAGCCCTCTTTAGAGAGTCCCAGTGATCATTAGAATATTGAAGGCTCTGAGAAGTCCTGCAATAAAGGCATCTCTATAGCTCTGTCTGTCTGGGCTTCCCTGGTGGCTCAGATGGTAAGGAATTTGCCTGCAGTGCAGGAAACAGGGTTCAATCCCTGGGTCTGGAAGATCCCGTGGAGAAGGGAATGGCTACCCAGTCCCGTATTCTTGCCTGGAGAATTCCATGGACAGAGGAGCTTGGCAGGGTACAGTCCATGGGGTCAAAAAAGTTGTATGTGACTGAGCAACTAACAATAGCTCTGTCTAAGCCAATGTTTCCCAAACTTACTTAGAACTATTCTTCATTAAAGTGCAAATTAAAACCAAAATGAGATGCCACTTCATGCCCACAAGGGTGCACCCATGAGGATGGCTTAATCAAAAAGATAGACAATAATAAGAATCTTCAAGAACATATGTGAAATAGATGACCAGTCCAAGTTTGATGCATGAAACAGGGCACTCAAAGTTGGTGTACTGGGACATCCCAGAGGGATGGGATAGGGAAGGAGGTGGGAGGGGGGATTCAGGACGGGGGGACACACGTACACCATGGTTCATTCATGTCGATGTATGGCAAAAACCACCACAATATTTTAAAGTAATTAGCCTCCAATTAAAATGAATAAATTAAAAAAAATAATTACACCAAGACAAGCAATCACACTGGGACCAGAGAAACCAAAATGTGTACTCGTCCCATCAAAGATGTACAGTCTTTTCTGTCAACATATAGAAATCATAATATCACTCATACATATTCAAGAATTTTTGTTAAACTTTGACTCCTAAAAATGTACTATTCTTCGAGTATAATTTTTTCTATCTTGTCACTTTCTTGTTAATTAGTATAAAAAATAATATTTGGAGTAACTCTTTAAGATAGACCCATAAAATGTATATTCCTAGCCAATCTGAATAAATCAAGAGCATCTGCTAAAAAAGAGAAAAAAAATGAATACAGAGAAATGGAACTCATATACTTCTGGCAGGAATGTAAAACAGTTTAGCCACATTGGGAAAGTTTGCCAGTTTGTTAAAAAGGTAAACATAAAACTCAGCCTTTGCAAAACCCCTAGGTTCTTCAAACCCCATCTGAATGCAGAGTTCCAATAGCAAGGAGAGATGAGAAAGCCTTCCTCAGTGATCAATGCAAAGAAACAGAGGGAAACAACAGAATGGGAAAGACTACAGATCTCCTCAAGAAAATTAGAGATACCAAGGGAATATTTCATGCAAAGATGGGCTCAATAAAGGACAGAAACGGTATGGATCTAACAGAAGCAGAAGATATTAAGAAGAGGTGGCAAGAATACACAGAAGAACTATACAAAAAAGATCTTCATGACCCAGATAATCACGATGGTGTGATCACTGACCTAGAGCCAGACATCTTGGAATGTGAACGCAAGTGGGCCTTAGGAAGCATCACTACAAACAAAGCTAGTGGAGGTGATGGAATTCCAGTTGAGCTAGTTCAAATCCTAAAAGATGTTGCTGTTAAAGTGCTGCACTCAATATGCCAACAAAACTAGAAAACTCAGCAGTGGCCACAGGACTGGAAAATATCAGTTTCCATTCCAATCCCAAAGAAAGACAATGCCAAAGAATGTTCAAACTACCAAACAATTGCACTCATCTCACACTCCAGCAAAGTAATGCTCAAAATTCTCCAAGTCAAGCTTTAACAGTACCTGAACCATGAACTTCCAGATGTTTAAGCTGGATTTAGAAAAGGCAGAGGAACCAGAGATCAAATTGCCAACATCCACTGAATCATTGAAAAAGCAAGAACTCCAGAAAAACATAAATTTCTGCTTTATTGATTACACCAAAGCCTTTGACTATGAGGATCACAACATACTGTGGAAAGTTCTTCAAGAGATAGAAATACCAGACCACCTGACCTGCCTCTTGAGAAATCTGTATGCAGGTCAAGAAGCAACAGTTAGAACCAGACCTGGAACAACAGACTGGTTCCAAATTGGGAAAGGAGTACGTCAAGGCTGTATATTGTCACCTTGCTTACTTAACTTACATACGGAGTACATCATGCAAAATGCCACACTGGATGAAGCACAAGCTGGAATCAAGATTGCCAGGAGAAATATCAATAACCTCAGATATGCAGATGACACCACCCTTTATGGCAGAAAGTGAAGAGGAACTAAAGAGCCTCTTGATGAAAGTGAAAGAGGAGAGTGAAAAAGCTGGCTTCAAACTCAACATTCAAAAACCTAAGATCATGGCATCCAGTCCCACCACTTCATGGCAAATAGATGGGGAAACAATGAAAATAGTGACAAACTTTATTTCCTTGTGCTCCAAAATCACTGCAGATGGTGACTGCAGCCATGAAATTAAAAGACGTTTGCTTCTTGGAAGAAAAGCTATGCTCAACCTAGACAGCATATTAAAAAGCAGAGATATTACTTTGCTGACAAAGGTCCATCTAGTCAAAGCTATGGTTTTTCCAGCAGTGATGAATTACTGTGAGAGTTGGACTATAAAGAGAGCTGAATGCCAAAGAATTGATGCTTTTGAACTGTGGTGTTGGAGAAGACTCTTGAGAGTCCCTTGGACTGCAAGGAGATCAAAACAGTCAATCCTAAAGGAAATCAGCCCTGAATACTCATTGAAAGGACTGATGCTGAAGCTGAAGCTCCAATACTTTGGCCACCTGTTGTGAAGAACTGACTCATTGGAAAAGACCCTGATGCTGGGAAAGACTGAAGGCAGGAGGAGAAGGGGATGACAGAAGATGAGATGGTCAGATGGCATCACCAACTCAATGGACATGAGTTTGAGCAACCTCTGGGAGTTGATGATGGACAGGGGAGCCTGGCGTGCTGCAGTCCATGGGGTTGCAAAGAGCCAGACACGACTGAGTGACTGAAGTAAACTAGGTTATTCAAAAATAGCCCCAAACTGAAAAACTACCCAAATGTCCATCAACTCACAGTCAGACAAATGAAACTAAATTAATTAATTAAATGGAATATTAGCCACAAAAAGGAATAAAGCGGTGACACGTGCTGGAACATGAATGAAGCCTAGAAACATTTTGCTAAGTAAGTGAAAGAGGACATTGAGCAAGGACGTCACACTGTATGATTCCATTGAGTATGTGACATCTAGACTACATGAATGCAAGAAACAGACAGCAGGTGAGTAGCTGCCCGGCAGTGGGACTGAGACGGACTATAAACGGGCCTGAGAGATCATGTTAGGATGATGAACAAAGTCCAAAACAGTCTTGTGGTGACAACTTCACATTTGGCATGTTTACTCAAAGGCCATGAATTATACACCTAAAAGGGATGCAGTGTATGGTATGTAAATATACCGCCAAGTCATTTAAAGGCTCTTAAGAAGGAAGCACCCCACCATGCTTCTACGTCCAGAGTGTGCAGAACATGCTCTGGCAGAGATAACACAGTGCAGGTTGCCCTGTGTCACACCCACTGCCCAGAGCAGACTCAGGCTCCAGGAAGGGTGGCCACGGACCACAGGCAGTAAGTGGCAGCGCCTGGCCTCGCAGCCCATCTCCTGACCCCAAGTTCAACACCTATTTAGTCCCGCAGGGCTGGAGGGTAAGATCCAGCAACACAGGAGGCAACAAGGAGAGGCATCCACACGCAGGGATCCCACGCAGTGGAAAGGGCCCCGCTGCGCCAAGGCTGAGGTCCCAGCGCCCTCGAGTTCCTGCCCTTCTCCCTCTTGGCAGGACTCATCATAGCTCCAAAGTACTGCCCAGGCCTTCCACACCTCCCCAAGTATAGCAGTGTTCTGCTAAAAACAAGGTTCAAGTATTACAAGTGGCCGAAGGCTCAGAGAGGGTCTGATACTACATTCTGTGTTAAGGCTGGCAGAGAGTCACCGTCGGCTCCAGAGGGGGCGGTGGGCAGGAAACACACACGACATGGGAAAAGTCCTGGATGAGAGATCCGGCATGAGAGTCTGTGTATGTGTGGGGGGTCTTCCCCCCGGTCCTCCCCCAGTACCCACTGGTCCAGGGTATCCCACCAGGGGGCCTCCATTCTTTGAATCTCACCTGAACCACCTGAGCTGTGGGGTGGCAGCGGGGACAGGCTGAGGATGGGTAAGATGCAGGGGTGAGAGGAGCTACTACTGTTGATGGACTACTGGTCCCCCCAACCTCCATCGCTGTATGCTTACTGCGCCTGCACCTGGAAGGGTGGTGGGGCACACCTGTTTCTCCAGGGAGGAAGCTCAACTTCAGAATTGCATGCCAGGGTCCCCATGAGTGAGTAGCAGAGTCAGGTCCCAGCCCTGCGGCTTCTTCCTAATCTTCCAGGGAAAGTGTGTGTGTGTGTGTGTGTGTGTGTGTGTTTAAAATCTGGAGAGTTTCAAACACTTTCTCTTGGCTTTATCAGAATACAGAATTGAGATAATGCACTAAAATTTGGGAGCAGGCCCTTCTGTGTGACTCTGCCTGAGCCTGAATTAAAGCCATTCGTGAACCCCTTGTGCCTCCAGCTGGGGGCCACAATACACACTAGGGAGCCAGCCTCAATCTCCATCTGTCATCACAGCAGATCAGAGCCTACTTGCCTCACACACAACGCCTGGCTCAGCTGGAAACCAGTGTTTTGCTAAAAGCAAGGTTCAAGTCATTTCCTAAACGTGCCTCTTGAAATCCAAGAAGACATAAGCCAACAGGTTTTCTGTGTTTTGGTTGTGCTGGGTGCTGGAGACCTAAGTCCTTCCTCGTTCATCCCTCCCTCCCTCCATCAATTATATAGAGCTGTGGGGCTGGAGAAGACTCTTGAGAGTCCCGTGGAACGCAAGGAGATCAAACCAGCCAATCCTAAAGGAAATGAACCCTGAAGATTCATTGGAAGGACTGATGCTGATGCTCCAACACTTTGGCCACCTGATGTGAAGAGCCGACTTGCTGGAAAAGACCCTGATGCTGGGAAAGATTGAGGGCAGGAGAAGGGGACGACAGAGGATGAGACGGTTGGATGGCATCACTGAATCAATGGACAGGAGTCTGAGCAAACTCCAGGAGATAATGAAGGACAGGGAGGCCTGGCGTGCTGTAGTCCACGGGGTCACCTAGGCTCAAACACGACTTAGTGACTGAACAATCTGCCACAAAACTCGCCTTTTGAGAACCTAGTGCCTCAGGACTGCAGAGAGGAGGGACAGGCCAGTGGGATTCTGCCCCGAGATAAAACAGGCACCTGATGGTGTTTCAGTCACAGGCAAGAGGAGCATGCAAGGAAGGGTGGAGGGACACAGCAGGGATCAGAGAGGCCGGCTCTCAGCCCAGCTCCGGCCCTTGCTAGCCAAGAAAGGCACTCTGGATGAGCCCCTTAACCTCTTCCTGCCTCAGAATCCCCTGAGATGAGAATCTGTCCGGTGATGCCGTACCATCTCTCCCATGGGCGGGTGGAGTAAATGAAGCGATGGGCCTGGAGGACCATGCTTGGGGCCAGGGTACACAGCGAGTTCTTAGTAACTAACCGTGACCTCCTTTCTCTTCCTGCACGCATCAGGATGTAAAAGGAACCTCAGACACAACTCTTGCAGTTCAGTAAATCCCTGCTTCCCATGACTCAGTGTGAGACACCCACTATTTGTGAAAACAAATCTCCTCATAGCAGATTTTATATACAAGTATCTTTACTCTAATGTTCAAGAATGAGTAATATTTTATAGATCACAGCTCTTCCGCAGTTACTAAGCCCAACTGTTCCTCCTCCTCCTCCCCCTCCTCCTCTCATTTTCCAGACAAAGAAAATGAGCTGCAAACAGATTTAAGCAGTGAGCCCAAAGCTGATAAGTAGAAGCAACAGTATTTAAATTCTTGCTGTCTGGCTTTAAAGCTCAGGTCTCTCTGCATCCTCGCATCTTATCACTACACTTCTCTGGAACATCTCAGCACCTGGATACACAAGCAGTGCCTCTACTCTGAGCTTCCACTCTCAGCATCATGTTCAGACCTCCTCATCTATTTACTGGTCCTTCTAGGGTCCCGGGGGCTCTGGGCAAGCAGGGACCCCTGGTGTTGACAAGTTGGGGCAGACAGTTGCCAGCAGCAACAAGAGTGAAGAAGCACTGCTCTCCGCTCTGTGGGGGGAGGCCTGGTTCGTGCTTCGGGGATGGTTATCCAGGGAGGGTCTGGTGGATAGCAGCAAGTCTGAACAGCAGACTTAAGCAAGTAACCCCTCCCTGCTTTAGCATCATGGAAAATAAAATCACATTGTATGCAGTTTTTTCTTCTCCTACTCAGACATACTTCCTACATTTTTATACAAGAAAGCACAGGTGACTTTGGCAATAAGGAAATCAAGTGTTCACCAGAGAACCCACTTCTATAAAGGGGAGCTGATCTAAGAGACAAATGACGTTTCTGAACCTGGGAATGTACACTCTTCAGTACGCAGGGCAACAGTGAACTAAGACGACACTGACCTCCACAGGGTTAAGAAACTCATTCACTCATTCATTCACTCTTTCATCCATGCATGTTAATAAATATTTATTGAGCACTTAGAATGTGCTGGCAGGACAAGAGGGAACGAAACAGGACAGTCCTTGCTGGCACAGGGCTTTCAGTCTAACAGAGAGGCAGAAAGAGAATAAACTAGTAAATAAGGGCACAAGGATTTCAGATAAGTCCTATGTAGACAACAAAACAGACAGATGGGATGGAGAAGGACTAGGGTACTGGCTCAGCTGGATGGGCTGGGAGACCTTACTGAATGACATTTGAATTAAGACTTGATGATAAGAAAGAGTCAGATACATGAGGAACTGGTGAGGAATCTTCTAAGCAAAGGGACTCTTCTCTGCAAAAGCCTGAGACTGAGCCTAGAACAAGCCCAGGACACACCAAGGGCACCAGTCCAGAGAAGGGGAGTGGGCAGAAGGGGAGATGAGGCTGTGAGGGAGGCAGGGGCAACCCCAGAACCACAGAAAGAATCAAGAGTTTCACTTCAGCAACTCTGAGCCCAAATTCTGTGTCCAAATGAAAATCAACTCAAGTGGCCACGTGATTTAGAAATACACAAATTTTTAAAACCTCCTCCAGTAAGAGAAAACAAAAAGACAAGACTGCATCCTTCTGAATAAAGATAGAGAAGAAATTACCCTTAGAGCTTAATGCAGGCTTAGCACACAATATGCTCACAACAAATGTGAGCTGAACGGATGCCATGCAAAAGCACTTTCAATTGTACGCATGGCGAACATGCACTTGCTTGCAAAACCGTGGACAAGAGAGATGAGAGTGCCTAGAAAAGAAAGTGAAAAAGAACACTGTCCATCTGATGCCACAATGCTGGTTACACTCTTATAGTACTCAATCCCCACAGGGCACATGGGCTTAAAATGCAGAATTGCAAACATATTGAGATAAATGCACAGGTGCCAGATGCATAATGAGTTACTAAGGGAAACCAGTAACCAGTGGCCTGATTTTGAAATCTGACATCAGGAAGACAAGCCTCCCCCTGCCCCACAGTTCCCCGCCCGACCCAGAACCCGGGACTGACCCAGAGCCTGAGCTATTCCCAGTGGCTAAGACAGTCATTTTAATTATTCCCTGAAAGGGGAAATGAACCTTCAAGATGTCAGAAGCCCAAGGTCAGGGTAAAGGCATGGCCAGCCATGGGCAGGGAAGTAGCAGCTTATAACTGATTTTATGAGATCCACAGGCTTGTCTCTCCTCCGTTTCTAGAGGGCTAGGACTGCATCTTCTACTTCCACCACGCCCAGCTATGCCAGTTTCCTTCTCACATGCACCAGGAGCTCTGGTGTTTGCTGAATGAATGAACACGCACCCAGCCAAGGTAGTCTACTCTGACCAAGCCGTGTGGCCCTGAACGAGATCCCTGGGGTTAGAGGCAGCAGGGAGAGGACACTGTGAGCACAGTCTAGACACACGAGGAATCAGCAAAGAGAACCAGGAAAGACACACTTTCCAGGACACCTGATCCAATACTTGAAGCATCGTCACCTAGGGAAGGAATCAGGCACATTCCCTCTAAAGCCCCAGAAGCCAATTTTTGGCTGAATTCAAGGAAGAACTTCTTCCTAGCATGGCATTTGCCAGGCTGTGTTTAGTGGAATGCTAGCATTCCGGGGTTGGGGAGGGCAGGGGGATGAGGGGAAAGATTCCAAACGACTGCACGGGAAAATACATTTGGGAATTTGAGCTAATCAAAGGTAATGGATATTCTTATTGGAGGGCACAGCTTTCAGCCCTTCTCAAGTTTATGTGGCCCCAAACAGTTTTTCACAGGATGCTACAAACATCTCACAGAGTGTCTATGTTCCAAGTTCATCTCTGGGGAAAAGATGAATTAGAGCTGTCTGATACAAACATCTTACAAAGGAAGGAAGGAGTGTCACACCAGAATTGGATGGCTTTAAGGATGCAGAATTCAACACTGTGTAAAAAGTGAAAGTTTAGTCATTCAGAAATGTCCAACTCTTGCAACCCCATGGACTGTAGCCCACCAGGCTCCTCCGTCCACAGGATTTTCCAGGCAAGAGTACTGGAGCGGGTTGCCATTTCCTTCTTCAGAGGATCTTCCCAACCCAGGGATCGAACCCACGTCTCCCACATTGTAGGCAGAGGCTTTACCGTCTGAGCCACTGGGGAAATGCACAACATAGATGATACAAATACAATCAGAGTAGAAAATTGGAACCATGGGCTCATTCTGCCATCGACTTTCATCTTGAATGACCAAGTAGCAGGCAAAAAGG
Organism: Tragelaphus eurycerus; assembly: GCA_935064755.1. Taxonomy (NCBI): domain Eukaryota; kingdom Metazoa; phylum Chordata; class Mammalia; order Artiodactyla; family Bovidae; genus Tragelaphus; species Tragelaphus eurycerus. Next base: position 73,056,701 of record CAKXYN010000001.1, on the reverse strand, counting down.
CCCAGTTACACGTGAGGACACATACTAACTGTCTCCTCCCACCACTTGGTGTCCAAATGAGTGGGTAACGTGGATATTATGGGCTTCTCAGGTGGCTCATTGCTAAAGAACTCGCCTGCCAATGCAGGAGATGCAAGAGACTCAGGTTCAATCCCTAGGTTGGGAAGATTCCCTGGAGGAGGGCAAAGCAACCCACTCCAGGATTCTTGCCTGGAGAAACCCATGAACAGAGGAGCCTGGTGGGCTACAGTCCATAGTGTTGCAAAGAACTGGACACGACTGAACCGGTCAAGTATGCACGCACACATGGATATTACAAAGGGATCCTCGAAGCAGTCAGTGCTCTTCTGAGGAGCTTAGGGATAAGATGAGTACTTGCCAGAGCCCACTTTGATTCTCCTCGTGTACTAATTTCTAGAAAATACTGTCTGCTCTCCTTCCTCCCATGTACCTTTACATTTGGTAAATATTCACTGAGGGTCTTCCATATACCAGCAGTGGGGAGCAAAACCAGAAAAGGTGCTGCTTCATGACAGCCTCTTGGGGAATTCAGACAAACATGCTGCACAAATAAGAACTTAATCCAGGTTTCCCATACACATTACAAAGGAAATGAATGGTACAAAACAACGTAAGTTACACAGAGACCTCGTCCAGTGTAGGACTTGGGGTTCTGTTCTCTAAGGGACCACAGAGACCATCTTTTGCCGTCCTCAAATGTGCAGGTACAAAACATGCCTATGGGAAACCATAGTCCACTGGGGCTGGAAAAGGCCAGGTTGTGGCCCTCCCACCCACACACACAAAGCAGCCTCCACTCCAGCAGTGTCACACGGATGATCATTAGACTGACTCAGTAGGTCACAGTCAAATAGAGCATCACTGACTCAATGGGTATGAGTCTGAGCAAACTCCGGGAGATAGTGAAGGGGGGAAGCCGGGCATGCTATGAACCATGGGGTTGCGAAGAATCAGACACGACTGAGCAACTGAACAACAACAGTGGGTCTGGACGGAGCTGGAGAGTTTGCATTTCCAACCACGCGGTGCTTCGTTGCCAACCACATTAGGTAGCACTACTTCATCAGGCATTTTAAACGACCTAAATAAACTGAGGGCTATACCATGTTCATGAACAGAGAGGCTCAATCACCACGGTGTCAGTTTTCTCAGATTAACCTATAAATCCACTATCCTCCCAGCCAAAGTCCCCACGGAGTTGTTCTGTTCTTTATTGTTATTGCTTTTTTAACTTGACAAGCTTATTCTAAAGTTCATCTGGAAGACTAAAGTAATTTCGGAAAACAGCAAAGCAAGGGACCTGTGTTGTGGGTTCAAGGCTTAAAATTAAACTTTAGGTACAGCATTGACACACAGTCAGCAAGACAGATGAAGAGATCACAGTGCCTTCAAACAGATCTATGCTTTTAAAAACTTTATATGGAAGATGGCATTACATATCAGTAAGGAAAGGATGAATGATTCAGCAAATACTGCTGGAGAAATTGGTTATTTATATAAAAAATAAAACTGGATTCCTACTTCGTATCTTATACAAAATAATATTCCAGGTAGATTATATTCCTGAATGTGAAAAAAAAACCTTTAAAACTCTTGGAAGAAAACCCAGAAATATATATATGTATATGTATGTGTATATATATATATAGTTTATTTGTTTGTTTTGCAACTTTGAGGTAGGGAACTATATCTTAAATAAGATACTCACTGTGGAAATCAAAAAGAAGAATACTGGCAGCTTTGAATTCAATATAGTTGAAGCTTCTGTATACTATACATAAATAGTGAAGAAAAGCCACACACTAAGAATGCTATCTGATTAAATTTTTTTAAAAAATCACTCATAAAACCACTGCTCCTCTACACTACTATTCATCAGCACTAGGGTAGGGGAGGTTCTTCAACGAAGTCAGACCTTTTCAAACTGAAAAGCCTCAGTGAGCCTTTATCCAGTCTTCAACCCATAGAGGAAGCGTTTCTTCCGTTCCTGGGGCACTGCACAGTTCTGCACATTCACAATGTAAATGATACCCTCTAGGGTTGTGCAGTGAACACCTTATACAACCGTATACAGCAGCCCTGCAACTCCAAGGGCTACAGATCCCTTTGGAACACTGATGAAAAATGCCGGTCTCTGGGAAAATGTCCATCCACACAAACACACAACCACTGCCTATAAAGTCAGTGGATTCAGGCACGGTCCCCAAAACCATCAGTAGCCTTCTGTTGATCAAACACTTCCAGGTATGAGGGCTCACAACCTGTGAAAGTACTTGCAGACAACACTGTGGGGCTGCACTCTTTCTTAAGTGCTTGTTTCTTTACAACCTCTCCCTGTTCAAGTTGATCTATGTCCTTTCTGTGTGACCTTGCAGCTACTGAATGAAAGCCTACCTGTCCCCCCAGGAGACTTCTGCTTTCCAGGCTAAATATACTCTTGACTTGGTTTACTGCAAACAGTCCAAACCTTCTCTTTTGCTAAAAATGAATTTTTAAACTGCCCATCATTTTACCAAGCACTTCTTGCCATAGTAAGTAACCAGGCATGCTGACACGTCAACAAAGAACGAGAAAGCATTTTTCTCAGCTGTTCCCCTTTGGAAAACCTCTCAAGATCTCCATTCTGGCTTCTCAACCAGCCAAATGCCCACAGAAGCCAGAAAGTTCGAGGCTGGAGGCTGGAGGCAGGCTCAGGCTTTTATCAGGGGTGGGGTGGGGGAAATCAGGACAGAGACCCCACGGGCCAAAGGAGACAAGGTGTTTCCACTTACTCCCAAAACTCCATGACAGGAGAGGTGGCGTTCTGCAGGGACACATGGCTGTGGTTGGTCGCGTTCAGTTTCTGGAACTCCACGCAGTTCTCTGCAGCAAGAAACAGGACAAGAAACACAAGAAAATTACCCTCTGCGAGGGCTGGCGCTTAGACAACATTCAGAGCCGATGGTGCAACCAGGTGGTTTTGATCCAGCCGCTCCAGGTAAACGTGCCTCAGAGAGCACCGTGGGGAAAATCAATCACATACAAACAGTTTAACAGGGAGGCTTGGCTTGATTCCAACCAGAAAGAAGTTTTGGGGGGTAGGGCACCTCCCTCCCTCTATTTCCCACTACTACGCCCTGTCTGATTCTTTCCTCCTGAATCTTTCACCTTTTCCACTTCCCTGCCTAAGGCTCGTTCATGGCATCTACCTGTTCCACCCTGGCAAGAACGTGAGGGTTAAAAAAGGACATCAGCCATGGTGTCCCTGGGCCAGTAACGCAGGTGAGACTCAGGCTAAAGTCACAGCTGCTTCAGAAAGACCTGACAATTGGATGAAACAATATCTGAATGTGTAAAGAATCCCTGGTTCCTTCATCATTCCCTCACTCATTCAATCTAAGAAAGGATTTATTGAATATCTCTTCTCATTTCATGAGACTTGATTACCAAGGGGGATTTGAATCTCAAGATAAAAACATGAGTGTCCATCCTTTGAGCCCAGATCAGCCTATTATCCTCTCCTCCAGGAAGCCTGCTTTGATCTCCCTCTCCTGAATTCTAAGGCAGTTAGAACTTAAAGGTCCTCCAAGAAACCTCCTTCTCCAACTCTCTTTATTTTGAAGAGGATGAATCAAGGGTCAGAAGTAGTCAAGGGACCCCTGCCCATACCTTCTCCCTGCTCACAAGTCACCAGCCAGTTAGGAGAAGAAAACAGTCCAGCCAAGACTCCACTCCTTTGCCATGGTTATTGCCTGGTTCTCTCTGCCACCATGGAATCCAGGTCTCTACTGCACCTCCCTGTTCATAGAGCCGCCTTAGTCACCATGCTGTGAGCTCCCCGAGGAGTGTCATGCGCACCCACTCACTTAAAAGCCCCTGCACCCAGCACGGTGACCAGCCTGAAGCCTGCATTTAGCTTCATGCTGGCCCTTCACTCTGCTCATGTATGCACAAACCCTCCAACTACATCTATAATCGCTGGAGCATGAAGCCCTCCTGAACATACTTCACACATTACAAGTGTTAACATGCCTTCAGAGAAAGGGGGGTGCAAACCAGTGGAAGAAAGCTTTGCAGCCCACTGGGGGAAAAGCCCCCCAAGTGTCTGCTCCCTTCCCACTTCTCTGGACAAGTGCTAACCATACCATGAAAGGAGATGGTCTGTGGGGTCCACAGCCAGTCCTAAGAGAAGTCTGGGAACCTAAAGTTATAAGCAAAATACCTGAATGTGCCCTTGTGCCTTTTTATAGAGCAAGGAGCCCTTGGCTTTAATCAGATTCTATAATACAGTATCTCTCAACTTTTTTTTAGAGTAAAAAAATTTCTCAGACAACCAAAGTTGACATAGCATTTTTATTAAAATAATATTTAATCCTTTACAAATAAGCAATGAGTTATAAAGCCTTTGTGATTCAAGTATTCAGACAACTATAAAGCCAGATCTTACAAGTTAAACACCAACTATCCTACTGAACAAACCAACACAATTCAAATTGATAGCATAAAACGGGTGTGCACGATAATGCCATCTTGTGAGGTTAAATTGACTTCCCAACCAAAAAATGGACCTGACAGGTAGGAGGCAAGGTCTTTGGAGTTAAACTTGCTTATTTTTCCATGCGCTATTTGAGATTCAGTTCTTTTTTTTTTTTTTTTTTTGAGATTCAGTTCTATTGCCATTTTTCTCTGGTCATGCGTTTGCAGAACCTTTGTTCCTACAGTTCTTTGCATTTTTGTCTGGACTTAGTATCAATGACCATTTATGAATTAAATCTCTTTTTCCCTCGGCCACCATCATCCGTCCTATTCACCAAGAATGCATCTTAAATTGTCAAGGTGGACAAAGTCAGGCTTTGAGATCCCCAACCATCCTCATTTATAAGGTGAATGTACAGATGATTAGAACATGTACCTATTTTTAGAGTACTCTCAAAATAAATTTGCACAATTAATTTATCATGGAAAACTTGCAGGCCTCCAAGAATATGTCCTTGAATTTTAGTTTGATAAACATCTTGGTTATGCTCCTGGGCAAAGAAAGGTTAAGAACCAGGGAAAGAAAATGAGACTCCCACCAACCCACCCCCAAAATGTGCTGGGTGGGGAAACAAGGTAAAGTTTTTGGACAAAAACTAGTTCATAGCATTTTCTTGGTCTAATGACTGCTGTTCCTTCTGCCAGTGACCAGCTGTATCTCAGCTTTCAGGATGACTGGCCACTTATAGGGACAATCTAACCACAGGTTACAACACAGATGGTGAATAGATTAGAGCAGGTATGTTGACTGCAGTCAAAAGGCAGGGACTGTCTAGAGCAGTACTGGGCAGAGCTCCAAGGCCAAAACTAGACTCAAAAGGAAAGAGTTCTACAATCGATTAGTGATGTCTGTACAGAGCAGTCTCCATACATAGGGGTTGAGAATTATTTGTCTTCCCTAGATTGTAAGACTCAGTCCTGACAGGTTGACAAATTGATAAGTAAACAGTATATTAGAATCCAAAGTAATCTCAAAAGTTACCCATTGAAGGAAGGAGGCGGGTGGTGAATTCAAGTGTCTACCTGCGGTGGACAGGTAGAATAAATGAGCCATATGAGTTGGGTGGGAACTGTGGCCAGCCTGAGGACAGATGCTTCACCCACAGACAACAGCCGTTTCTCAGCTGCGGCCACTGCTGCCAAGTATGATTGTGGGAATGTGGCTCTGCTGTTGCCAGATCTTTTTAGCTTTTCAAGAGAGGCTGGGAATCTGGATTTTCATCCCCAGCCTTCTGATTTTTCAACTTTTGAAAATACAAATACAACAAATACATTTTTGAAATGGGCTGGTCACTGATTTAAAGCCTAATTGGCTGATAGCCCTCCTGTCTGCAACCCCTGATCTAGTCTAACCCCTTCATTTTACAGAGGAAAATCTGACACTCAGAGGCAGGGCTGGAATCGCAGCCTGAACCCCTGGATCTCAGTTTAGCACTTCATACTTGCATCCTTACTGTGTGCCCAAAGGACGCAGCCTCTATATTTGGCAAAGCAAGGTAAGAAAGCCACAGTTCTTCTCCTTGTGCCAGTCTCTGGGCTAGTAGTGCTCAACTCATGCGAGTATGCAGACTAGGTACAGAAATGACCCCAAGCTTCAGTGGAATCCGAACTCACAGCAAGACACATGACACACCACCAATCCCAGCTCTCCCAGTAAGACCAGCAGAGACAGCCTCCAGGGAGGCCATACCTGTGTTCCACTCGTGCCCACAGGTGGCCCAGGGGAGCTCGGTGGTGAAGCAGTTGCTCAGGTAGAAAATGGCCCATGCCAGGATGATAATGTAGTACACGTTTAGATGGGCCTCAATCACCTGCGTTGCATAACCAATGCCTGAAAGAACAAAGAAAAGGCAGTGATCTGAGTCCCTCTCCAACTTGTTTAAAAAAGCTGCCCTTCACAGCCTGACAACACCCAGGCACTCTTTTATTTTCTGATTAACTCAGCACGTACCTTCAAATAAAGGGCACACTTTCCGCCAACATGTAATGCCACCTTCACTTGTAAACTGTCCCAGAGCTGTTTCCAGGAAAAAAACAGGAATCCCACAGCATATAAAAAACACCACATAGGGAATCAGGAATGCCCCTGCAAAGATGCAAAGGAAAGGAATGAAGTTAAAGTTGCCTCTGCCACTTCAGCCCTTGAATAACCTGTTAGAGGCAAGACAGCATATGCTCTGAGCTTGAGTTCAAGTTCCTGCTATGAGGACCAGAGTCAGACAATGTGAGCCTGGGTTTGGACTCTCTGCCACCTACTCCCTTGAGTAAGTCCATGTCACATCTTCCAGCCTCAACTTCTTCACCTGTAAAATAAGGCTTTAATACATAAGAACTGCACCACTTATCTCACAGAATGATTGTACAGTTAAGATGATAAAGTTTAAGAAACTGTGGAATATGCTTGACTCTTTCATTTACGCACTCGATCCTCCGGCACAAGTCAAATCTCTTCCCTCCCTGAATGCTGCATCCCCCTTTTGTATTACAAAGTAACCTCAACTGGCCAGGGGAGGGGGCCTCTTCTTTTTACTTTGGAAGTAACCTGCAAAAAATCTTTATAAAGATAGGCATTCTCAAGGAGATATACAATGAGCAGTAACAGGTCCCTGTACGTGAGCCCCAGGTATGGAGCTGAGATGTGAGGAGTTCATAGCAAGAATACAGCCAGAGAGCTGGCTTTGAATCAGCCTGGAGAAAAGACCACCGTAAGCTTTAGTGCTCCTGTTTTGAAACACAATACCCACCGCCTGGGCCTTTCTGTGAAACAAATTAAATAACTGAGGTGAACATGAGCCATTACAAGCAGAAAGGGATTTTCCCAAATCCCTCATTCTCTCTCTCCTGTCTAATAACAAAGCATGAAAACACAAGCTATTCCCCGCCATCTGATCTTGCGAATGAAGGCTTTCACTGAAATTGCTTTTTGCTAAATGAAGTCCCTTTAACCCAGGATTAACAGCAATGATTTTGATCAATCCTGGTAATAGGACAATATTTACCAGGTTGTGAAAGGGTCTTAGCTTTTCTATTTTTACAAAGTTTCACATTGGGAAAGAAATACTAAAGTATTGTTGCAACTTAAGAGTAGAGCTGTGTAGATTTTTTTAAAAGAAAGTTGAACAGTTGATAAGCAGATACCCCAACTATATTAGAAAGCAAAAAGTGCCTGAAAGAAGATAAAAAGGTCTGTTTGCTGAATCTAAGTGATTAAGACAAGCCACAGAAGTTCCCCCAACATGCTGTAATTTAAAATAAAATGACACTTTCTGAAAGCTTTGTGGCCTCTCTATTCACAAAGGTAGTAATCCTTAAGATAATTAAACCAGGATATCTGTACACCCAGCAGAGATTCTTGTTGAGTTAGAGTTAAAAAAAAAAAAAAAAAAAAAGACTCATTTTTAAACTGTACTCACTACAATCTTTTTTTTAAAAAAACTGAGAGTTTGTAATTAATGCAGCTTATACAATGCTCCGATTTTAAGAATGTGTTTCTGGTTTTGGTATAATAATTTCCTGCTTTAAAAAAAAAGGGGGAGAGGTTTAAACAACTCTTGCCTGGGATGATTCTAAAGGGTTTCCACAGGCGTCTAAGCAGACACAGCAGCTTACACAGGCTGAATGTGCAAAGAGGAGAGGCAGGTTCCCAGCTGAGGGCTCAGGGCACGTTCGGGGTCTCTGAAGCCACTCCCTCTCTCCCCGTGCCAGGCCACCGACACCGGCGGCCACTTCATTACCAGTGCAGAGCAGGCTTGGAGCAGCCTGTGCCTTCAGGATGAATGTCTCCAAAGAAAAGGGCCCTGGCCAAGCAGTCCCCTTCTCGCTCTCCCTGCAGCTGCCCGCACAGGAAGTCCTGCCCCGTAAAGCCCGACAGTGTGGTCCCTGCCAAACCTCTGAGCCACCTTTGCTGGGCTCTGGGGATCCGCTGAAGGGACCCAGCAAAGAGAAGGAGGAATACACAGACACGGGCTTTTCTCTGCAGAAACTGTGCCCCTCGAGGTTTCACAGGGTCCCTTGCCATGGCCCTGCCAGCTGTCCTGTTGATATGACAGGTGGGGGCTCCTCAGGTCTGGAGCCCCCCTCCCCCCCGCCACGCCCTTCTTGCAGCTGGGAGATCTGAGGACTTAACTGCTCCGTCTCCACCACGCAGCCTCGGACATGCTGTCACTAGAAACGACTCTCTGGTCACCTTCGTTTCCCTGACCCCGGCAAGCTCTAAGCACCTTCTAAACAGCAAGTCAGTAAGTACTGTTGCTAACTGTTCTGAGACCATTCAAAGAAGCTGTTCGGTGCCCATCTTCCCACCAGACAGTCCTAGAAAGGGCCCTGGGGCAAATGAAAGGAAGGGAAACCAAACGGCAACAGTCCTCACCTAGAAGAGTTCTCCCAGTTGTGCGTCCAATCTCACTTTTTAAACCAGGCCTTTGGTATCGGAACCCTACCTTTACCCCTTGGGGAGTGAGCGACTTCTCTGTCCCTAAGTTTCCTTCCCTGCAAAACGGGGTACATACCCCTACCTACAAAATCGACTGTGAAACGAGATGAGGTAAGTTGAGTCCAGATTGCTGGCATTTCGGGAAGCCCTCAGAACCCCGAAGCTGCTCGGATGACCAAAGTCCCCTTTCCTTCACGCGCGTTTCCAGTCAGGAAAGCTGAGGCTCCAAGGGACTGCCTCCTGACACCCGAAATCCCGCCAAGGGCTCCCGGCCTCGGTCTACACCTCACGCCCCCGGGGACAGAACACACACCCGGCGGACGAGTGCCCGCGTGCTAGCAGGTGGCGCGCTCAGGTGCGGCGGCGGGGCCGCGGGCATGCGCACTGGGGCGGCAAGCGTCGCGCGGGGGGTCCGCTCTCGCGCCAGGTGGCCCCGGGCCGGGCGGCCGGCCGGCGTCCCCGCGAGACTGGGGTCCCGCCGCACGCAGGCGCGGGAGGGGGGCCCGGCTCCCCGCCCCAACAGGGCCGGCTGCTCCCACCCCGTCCTCCTCAGGGCCGCGCGCGCGCCGCCTCACCTCCGCCGTTCTTGTAGCACAGGTAAGGGAAGCGCCACACGTTGCCCAGCCCGATGATCTCCCCCGCCACGCTCAGCACGAACTCCACCTTGTTATTCCAGTGGCCGCGCTCGTGGACCGCCTTGTCGCGCTTGTCGCGCGCGGACACCGCGCCCCCCCCGCCGCCGCCGCCGCCGCCGCCGCCACTCAGCACCTCAGACTCCCGCGCCTCCTCCGCAGCCTTCCCGTTGCCCAGAGGCAGCGCCTTCTCCGCCGTCATGGCCGCGCTGGCTGCCTCCTCGTGCGCCGGCCCGGCTCTGCGCCGCCGCCCCGGGCGGGCTGGCTTTTCAGGAGGCGCGAGCGGGCGGGAGGGGGAGGCAGGGGGTGGAGCTGAGGGGCCGGGCCGGGCCGGGCCAGCGCGGGGACGGGGACGGGGACGCGGCGGCCCGGCCCCGCCGGGCGCCCGCGTCGCCTCAGCCCGGCAAGGCCGGGCCCGGGAGCCCGCGAGCACCTTGCGCGCGCCGAGCACCTTGCGCGCGCCGAGCACCTTGCGCGCGCCGAGCACCTTGCGCGCGCCGAGCACCTTGCGCGCGCCGAGCACCTTGCGCGCGCCGAGCCCTTCCGCGCCGAGCACCTTGCGCGCGCTCCCTCCCTCCCCGGGTCCTACCCACTGGCCTCTTTTTAAAAGAGTAGAAGCGTGCATTCAGGCCTAGGCTGGGCTCCAGACACCAAGTCCTGAAGTCTGACTACTCTGTGATCTCCGAATTTCTGGGTCTCAGTTTCTCACCTCTAATAAGACAGGCTTCTGCAGTCTGAGCACCTGCGAGTCGTGTTAAACTGCAGACCCTGATCTAGTGGGTGGGGCAGGACTGGAGCTTTTGCGTTTGTTGGAACGTGTGCGCCCAGGTGGTGCTAGTAATGTTGGCAGGGACCACAGTGTGGAAGAAGGGAGAAAATGAACTTCTGGAAAGAAAATGAACTTCTGGAAAGAAAATGAACTTTCTTCTCAGCGCTCAGAGTGTGAGCTCCCCTAGGCTAGTGACGCCTCCAGATCTTGTCCATCCTGGCGCCCACCGTTCTAAACACAGTGACTCAGGACAGTGTGGCAGTTAGATTTGCCTGCGGAAATGGGCAAATCTAATTTGAACCGCCATCTATCTTAGTCTTTTTAGTCGTGTGAAGAAGTCATCTGACATTTCTGTGCCTCAGTTTCCTGGTTTGCAAATAGGAATACCAATATTGCAAATAGCGCTTTTGTTACAAATGTGTGTGTGGAGTTAATACAAAAATGCTTGTAAGTATTGGAAGTGCTTTATGAACATTATCATACGCTATGTAGTCACATATGGTTATGTATCATCTTGTTTAATATCTGTCTTTCCACTCAACTGAGAGGGTGATGTACCCTACCTTGTTTCTTATAAAAGGCATAGAACCTAACACAAGAACTTGCACATAGTAGGTGCTCACTAATTATTTATGGAGAGAAGAAGGAAAGGCCAAAGGAAGGAAGAAAAAAAAGCAAAAGAAGATAAGGTTTCCAAGGGGCCACAGAGATAGTCAGACCCTAGCTCTGTGATTTCACAGCCCTGAAGAAGTCCAGCCATGTGAGCTGTCTGTAACGCCACCCACTGAGCCCTCCATCCATCCCTTGGAGCTCTCTCTGGGGCTCTGGAGAAGAGCCTACCTGTCTCATGGCCTCAGCTTCTCCTTCATTATGGTGTACAACGGCCTGAGTCTCTCCCCACCTCTATCTCCCCCAGAAAATGCTTCCAGCTACCATCTTCCCCTTTCATGCTTCCTCCCTCCCCTCCCCCTCACTATCATATTTCTTGAAAGAGTAAGTTTACATGCTGCCTGCCCCGTCTTCACCTCCCACTCATTCCTCAGCCCACAGCAATCTGGCGTCCACCCCCACCACTCCCCTGAAAATGCTGTCTGTGAAGTCCCGGAAGCCCTCTTAAGTTGACAGATCCTACAGTTCCTTGTCCCTCCCCATCCTGCCTGATCTCTAGGTAGCTTTCTGCACTATTATACGTGTTTTCCTTCTTAAAATTTCTACCGTGTGGTTTCCTTGGCACTGCCTGCCTTTTTTTTTTTTTTTTTTTTTTTTAACTGTTTCTCTTTCCACTTCTCTGGTCCTCCTCTCTTTCTCTGATCCTCCTCCCAAAGAAATTGGGTCTTTCTCAATACATTAGCTGTCCAACTAAATGCTGATTGCTCCCAAACCTCCACTCCCAGGTGCTGTCGTGCATAGACTCAAAAGCAGAGATCCTGTGGAGTGTTTAGGGTGAGAGTGAACTGGACTCAGGTAGATCCAGGCTCTGCCCCTTATAAGCTGTATTACCTCTGCCTCGGGGTTCTCCTCTGTAATGTGGGGTTAATATCAGTTATGACCTCATGGGCTGAGTTTGAGGGTTAGTTGTCTTGAGCACAGTTGGTGCTCTGTGAATAGTATTTTTTTTTTTTTATTGTGATCAGGATGATGGTGGTGGTGATGTCATTCCTTGTCATTCCTTCATTGGTCCTTCTATTCCTACAGGATAAAATCAAATCCCTGATCCTGGCATTTTGAAATACGCCCACAATCTGATTGTCCCAGACTTTCCTTCTAGATTGATTCCATCTTCTCCCATGGTAAAAACTCTGCATCAGCATTTTCATTTTCTTTGCAGTGCTGCATACAGAATGAGCAGTCAAGATCGTCTTTGACCTTGATGGTCCCTACACATAATAAGTGCCTAGGAGTTCATTTGTTAAGTGAGCAGCTGCATCTAAAATTAGAGTTATATTCCTGGATTTTGTTATTGCAATATTAGGCTATACCCCCAGAATCTATGTACACCTTCTTTAAATCTAATTACATTTTCACTTTGTACAGCCCATCAGCATAGTTAGCTACAGGAATTGACTTCCTCTGAGCAGCTATGGTTTTACAAGACCTGCTTGGGAAGTAACGTGAACTAGCAGCACGAGGGGGTGGGGAACCCAGGCTCAGTTCTGCTGATGGGTTCTGTGGCATTGGCTACCTCCCCTAAGTTCTAAGCTTTGATGTCTCCAGTTCATTAACATAAGCTGATTATCCTCATCTTCCATGGTGGTCTTCAAGATGAAGCAAGACCGTATGCTGAGAACACTGAACAAATCCTGATGTCCCAAACTCACCTCTCAAGTTTTAGCATTTCCCTTTATGAAAGTTAACCAGGTCAGGGTCCTCTTGCTAGAATTCAGTAAATAAATATTTAAAGTCCATCTCCATGATTATTTCATGGCTCTTGAAAAGCCTTCCTCTTTTTCCTCTGTCTTTATCCAGAAGAGCTCACGTCTCCCTTATCGTTTCACAGCCTTGACTCTGGACCTTTTCTATTAGGTTATTTCTTTGTTTAGGTTCATTGACCTGATGAGCACACACCATATCCATAGGCTGGAAGTCCTTAGTTTGGAGCAGAGATGGGGATACGAGGCATGTCTCATTTCCAGAGCTGGTCCTGATGCAGCATAGCATAGTCGTTAGGAACATGGGTTCTGCTGTCATACTTCCTGTGTTCAAAGCCCTGCTCCACCACCTAGGCAAATTACTCTAAGCTTCAGTTTCCTTATCTGTAAAATGAGAATACTAGACAAATCTGCCTTTTAATTGCTATGAGAAGTGAATGGGTTAGCATTTGAAAAGCACTTGGAATCTGTGCCTGATGTAGACATTTTGTTAAATAAATGTAGAAATAGTCTTCAGAGAACAGAAATGCCATGACCCCCTACTCTTTTCTTGGAGGGGTGTGTGTATGTATGTGCGTGTGTCTGACTCTTTGTGATCCCATGGACTGCAGACCACCAAGCTCCTCCGTCCATGGGATTTCCCAGGCAAGAATACTGGAGTGGGTTGTCATTTCCTCCTCCAGGGGATCTTGCTGACCCAGGGATTGAACCTGCATCTCCTGCATTGGCAGGCGGGTTCTTTACCACTGTACCACCTGGAAAGTCCCATTCCTGAGGTGAGCATTAGAAGTCTTTTATCTTCTAGAATCAGCAATCACTGTCCTGAAAACTTATTTAAACTTCAGTATTATTCATTCATTCATTCACCAAATACTTAATGGTTCCTGAGCTGTTTTTCAGATACTATATTGGTCTTGACGGAGGAGGATACAAGGCCTGCCCCAGGGGGGTGCTAGAGACCCCCTCAGACCACCTGGGGGAAGTTGATGATGACATTTTCAGGGTTTTGCAAGCCACAATTGTTGGTAGCTTGAAATCTGTCGAGATAGTTGTATTTACACCACGGAAGTCTGCACTGCAGATGCTACAGACACTATAAATCAGTCCTACCCACCCTACCCAGGCAGCATACCACCGGCTGTTATGGGAGGAGGCAGCTGCTAGTCAAGTAGTCACAGTAGTGAATGGAAAGTCGGTGGTATGCACCACGAAGAAAAGATCTTCGGTGCTATGAGACCTTGTAACTGAGAGGTCCGACCTCGTCAAGGAGGTCCAGGCAGGTGACAAGTGAGCCGCAGCCTAAAGGGACAAGAGCAGTGACCTGGAGGAGGAGGGATGTGAGGGTCCTGATAAATGATCCCCAGGGCTGAGGCTGGAGCACAGAGTGGGGAAAGTTTTAGCAGTGGGCAGTGTGAGCAGCTTTGTGTTATAATGAGATTACTGTTGCTGCAGGGTGAGAAGTGGGCTATGGGGCAGGGTGGGGACAGTGAAGAGGCTACTATAGTGATCCTGGCCAGAGGAGAGGATGGCAGCTTAGGGAGGGAGGTGACAGTGGAGAAGAACAGAAGAAGGTGGGGTAGAGTGAGATGGCAGGGGGTAGGGGTTGGGGAGAGGTGAAACGCAGAGGGCTCAGCCTGGGACTGGATACGGAGGACGAGGGAAGGTGCGGTGTCAGGTAAATATCTCGGTGGGTGGGGTGATGGTCCTGCTCACCTTTGTCCGGGTGTGCCCACCGCTGGCTCACTCAGGGACTCGAGCATGGTGTTCAACCATGTGAATGACTGCCAGACGGAAACCCTGCATGGCAGGACCAGGATCAAAGACAGGAAGCAAAAAGGCACTGTGTTCTGGAAAGAGCTTCCTGCAAATTGTCCGATGTGAATAGTCTGTTCCAGGGGGTGGTGAGCTCCTCAGAGCCGGAGTGTCCAGGTAGAAGCTGGAACGGCCTGTGGCAGGGACACGGCAGGGAACTTAGGGATGGGATTCCCCAACTATGGGAGGCACAGAGAACACAGTTTTCTGGAAACACCTTGCCCAATTGTTGTTTTTGTTCAGTCACTAAGTCATGTCCAATATTTTGCAACGCCATGGGCTGCAGCACACCAGGCTCCCAGGTCCTTCACTATCTCCCAGAGTTTGCTCAAACTCATGTCCATTGAGTCGATGATGCCATCTAACTATCTCATCCCCTGCCTCCGCCTTCTCCTTTTGCCTTCAATCTTTCCCAACATCTGGGTCTCTTCCAATGAGTTGGCTTTTTGCATCAGGTGCCCAAAGTATTGGAGCTTCAGCTTCAGCAACATCCTTCCAAATAATATTCAGGGTTGATTTCCTTTAGAATTGACTGGTTTGATCTTGCAGTCCAAGGGACTCTCAAGAGTCTTCTCCAGCACCACAATTGGAAAGCATCAATTCATCATTATTACCACCATCCTTTTTCTGATACTTACATTTTTCTAATCAGTCTACAATCCAGTGATGGATATGTGAGTTCCAAGCCTCGACGGACTGTCTTTCTGTTCACCTGCTTCTTCAAAAGTATTTTCCAGGTCAGTCTGCTGGTCCAGGAGGAAAACAAGATACAAAGCAGAACCTCCCCAGCTGAGGTGCCCCCAAACACCCCCGAACTGAAGCAGAGTCTGCAGTGACCCACAGAAAGATGAGCAAACCCAGCCCAGGCTGCCTCCTGACTTAAAAGCCGTAACAGTCAAAGCCTGTTGTTTTGAGCCACTGATTTGGGTGAGGCTTATACACATTTGTTCAGGTCCTTCCCATTCTTTAATACCCCCCTTTATGCCTTAGGGATGAGCAGCTCATTCCCTCAAGACCATATTAATGCTCACCTTCTTCACAAATTCTAAAATTCTTTCTCCACCTTCTGAACTCTTGGGGCTCCCTGATGACTGAATCTTCCAGCAGGAGGCTTTGTTTTGCTACCCTTACACATCAGACCTACGACATGCCCCCAGGCAGGTCCCTGTAGAAATATTTTCCCCTGCAAGCCCTCAGTGTTGGCTTCAGGCAAGGTCTTTACTGGTAGCACCAGAATTTAGATGGAAGGACGGGGGAGCCTTGCTGGTAGTGCGTCCCTCTCCTTAACCACTAGTAATCTCCCTCAAGTCTTCACTCCATCTACTTATCTCCTGCCACAATATCTGGGACAGCTGTCTTTTATAGGAAGGAAATACTAAAAGAACTACCTGATTTTCCACTGAAATTATTTGCATGAATGAGCACCAGTAGATGACAAATCTGTCTGTATACTGTAGTATTTTGAATGATTGGCCCTGTCTCTTCACTGCTCCGTAATTGTGTTCATATCCTCATTCTTGCTGTGGCCCCACGATGGGCAGACTGTCCTTCTCCTTGCCTTGACTTTGGGCTCACCCATGTGATTCACAGTGGCCAAGCAGTGGTTTGACTGTTCTACACCGTTGGCTGTGCCCACTTATCTGCTGACATTATTGTGAGAAGAACACTCCCCACATGGCTGCTGTCCTCACAGCCCCTGCCCTAGAAGGAGACAATGGGCCTTGTTACACAAGGGACTGATACACTTTTTAAAAAATTTGTATTTTTGGCTGCACTGGGTCTTTGTGGCTTCAGGAGAGCTTTCTCTAGTTGTGGCGAGCACGGGCTACTCTCTAGTTGCGGTGCACGGGCTCCTCATTGTGGTGGCTTCTCTTGTGGTGGAGCAGCGGCTCTAGGGCATGTGGGCTCCAGTAATTGTGGCACATAGACTCAGTTGCTCTGAGGCATTTGGGATCTTCCTTGGACCAGGGATTGAACCCATGTGCCCTGCACTGGCAGGTGGAGTCTTAGCCACTTGTCCACCAGGGAAGTCCCTGACTGACACTTTTCACAGGCTGCACTTGGTACTTTGTATACTCCTTCTCTGTTATGTTGTACAACACCACTCTGGGGGAGGAATAATATAATATTTCCATTCTACAGATAACGAAACTGAAGCTCAGAGGGGTTGAGCCCCTCGTCCAGTGGAACCAGAATTGAACCTCAGTTCTTTCTCTGACTTACTCTTTGACCTGCCAGGTCTGAGCATAGTCCTCTTCCAGCCAGTGATTTCACCCACATGAACTTTGCCTTTCCCTATCTGATCTAAGCAGAAAAAGGAGGGGACAAAGGAAGAAGTCCTCTTCCTTATCTGAGCCTGAGATCATTAGCTCCAAATTTAACCACTACATCCTGGATGTGAACCTGGAAAGAACAGCTCCATCTGGGCCGTTTCTGGAGGAGAGTCTTTCCAAGTTTTCAAACCCTGATTTTACACTTGGACTTTGAGCCACAGGCCTTCTGGAGCTGGGTGGCCTCTGTGTTGTGAACACTCATGGTTCCTCATTTCTGAGCTTCCCTGTGCTTGTATGTCATCCCCCTGATGTCCTGGCTCAGACGTCTGAAGCCAGTGACATGTCAAGACCTTTGTGTTTACCTATGGGTGGGGCTTACAGAATGACCACATCCAGCCAACAGGCTGTGTGTACTCAGCCCCAGCGGCACCATTCACATCATCACTCAGGAATTGTGCAACATGGTAGCCCTGACCCTGTTATGACACATGGCAACCCCGACCCTAGGTTCCACAGCTGGGAGATGGCTACGCTCCCCATGAGCTCCAGATACATAGTGCCTTACAGCTGTACATCAAGGTTGCTCAGATATTTCCAGTGAGGCGCATAAGCTAAGAACTGGGTGCCTATCAATGATACATCCAGCCCCAAATCGTAGCTCTCTGGGTCCACTTTTCTGTTAACAGTAGTCCCCAAGCAATGTTCTCTATACCACCTTGGGTTTTTGTTTTCCATAACCAAAAAAAAAAAAAAATATATCAATGGGGAACTTTTAAGGAAATTTCCCTGGTGCCCTAATTTCCTCATCCCAGAAAGAGCCTGCAGCTGCCTCCGCAGTCTGCTGTGTGCTAAGCAAGGTACTGGGTGCTAGTGATGGCTCAGATGTGATATTGGCCTTTCAGCAAGTTAACAAACATAATCCACTGTGGTGGGTGCTCAAATAGAGGTGAAAACAAGGTCCTATGGGAGCACAGGGGGAAGAGTGTCCTCATCCTAGGGAACTGGATAAGGCTTCAGGGAGGAGGTGTCATTTGCACTAAGCCCTTAAAGTATGAGCAGGCATTCAGGTGGGCAAAGGGGAGGAGGCTGTGCCACGCAGAAGTAACACTATAGGCAGAGGTACGGAGGTGTGGAGATGCTCACTGGTTTGGGGCATGCCAACACAGGTGACTCTAGCGGTAAAGAATCTGCCTGTCAGTGCAGGAGATACAGTAGACACGGGTTGGGAAGATCCCCTGGAGGAGGAAATGGCAACCCACTCCAGTATTCTTGCCTGAGAAATTCCATGGACAGAGGAGCCTGGTTGGTACAGTCCATGGAGTTGCAAAGAGTCAGACATGACTGAGCACACACACATACACACACAACTCCCTAAGACTGAAGTGTCTGGCAGAGCAGCCACCAGCTGCACGTGGTTACTAAGTGCTTTAAATGTGGCTGGTCTTACTGGAGAAATAAAGCACAGTCCAGATTCTGAAGACTTAGTATAAAAATGAAGAATGTAAAACAGCTCATCAATATTTTTAACATGAATTATATGTTGAAATGGTAATATTTTGGATTAGTGGCTGTGATATTGTGATTTATAAGAAATATGCATTTAATCATTCAGATGATCAAACTCTAGTTCTCATATACTTTTAGTCTTCATCCACAGTTCCTGGCTCATAGTACTCAAAACCCTTGGGGTTTCCTGAATGGAAAGGGCAATGGACACATCTTTTGTCATATTTGGTCTCTTGTCCTCAGTCCCTAAAATCCTTGAGAGCCATAACAGGGAAATGGTATGTTGTTATTCATAGCAAGTCTCTTTCCACCACAGCTTCCAGTCACAGCATGAGGTGATTTTTGGAAAACACCTAAAAATGAGGGCTGATGGCCAGGAGAACCAACCATCAATAGAAGGATGGAGGTTTTGTTCTCACTCCCTGATTCTAGGGAGGGGAGAGGGGTTGGAGGTCAGGTTAATCACTAATGGTCAATGAATTGTGCCTATATCATGAAGACTCCATAAAACCCAACTGGATAAGACTGGGAGAGCTTCTAGATTAGTGAACACAGAGCATCCTTCCCATGCCTTGCCCCACACATCTCTACTATGTGCTGTTCCTCAGTTACCCCTTTATTATTGTTTAGTTGCTCAGTCAGGTCAGACTCTTTGTGACCCCATGAACTGCAATATACTAAGCTTCCCTGTCCTTTACTATCTTCCAGAGTTTGCTTGAACTCATGTCCATTGAGTAGGTGATGCCATCCAACCATCTCATCCTCTGTTTCCCCCTTCTTCTCTTATGCTCAATCTTTCCCAGCATCAGGGTCTTCTCCAATGAGTCAACTCTTCACATCAGGTGGTCAAAGTATTGGAACCTCGGCTTCAGCTTCAGCATCAGCCCTTCCAGTGAATATTCAGGACTGATTTCCTTTAGGATTGACTGGTTTGATCTCCTTGCTTTCCAAGGAACTCTCAACAGTCTTCTCCAGCACTGCAGTTTGAAAACTTCAATTCTTCAGTGCTCAGCCTTCTTATGGTCCAACTCTCAAATCCGTACATGGAACAACTATGGAAAAGCTATGGAACTACATGGACCTTTGTTGGTAAAGTGATATTCCTGCTTTTTACTATGCTGTCTAGGTTTGTCATAGTTTTCCCTCTAAGCAGCAAGTATCTTTTAGTTTCATGGCTACAGTCACCATCTGCAGTGATTTTGGAGTCCAAGAAAATAAAATCACTGCTTCTACTTTTCCCACTTCTGTTTGCTATGAACTGATGGGACCTATATCATGAAGCCTCTGTAAAACCTAAAAGGACAGGCTAATCACTTCTAGATTAGTATCACAAGGATGTCCTTCCCATACCTTGCCTTGTGCATGTCTTCTATCTGCTGTTCTTTAGTTATATCCATTTATAATAAGCCAATTATCTAGTAAGTAAGCTGTTTCTCTGAGTTCTCTGAGCTGCTCTGGCACAGTAATCAGACCCAAGGAGGGGGAATGGGATCCTGGGATTTATAGCCTGTTGGCCAGAAGCACAGGTGACAGCCTGCACTTGTGATTGGCGTCTGAAGTCGGGGAGGGTGCAGTCTTGTGGGACAGAGCCCTTTGTCCAAAGAATCTGATGCTGTTTCTGGGTAGATAACGTTAGAATTGATCTGAATGGTAGGACACCGAGCTGGTGTCTTGAGAATTGCTTGGTGAGGGCAGAAAAGCGCCGCCCATGTTGGAATTGGTGATCAGAATCATCTATTGGGTTAAGTATAATAGGATATTAAAATTAATTTCATCTCTTTCCTTACACTTTTTAAATGTGGCTACTAGAACAGTTTAAATTACTTACGTGACGTATTTCTATTAGTCTATAAAAACTGAAGCCATAGCGGGCAATAAATTCAGATCTGAGCCTTTAGTTCGGCTGTGGGCTGAAAGGAGCCTGTACGTATGCCTGATTTGCCGCACAGCTTGGAGTACCAGTCACTCACTGTTATATGGCAGCCAGCCTCTTCACACTGATAAACTCTCTGTGCGGTCCCTGAAGCATCTGTGCTTTCAATGCTGCTGTGAGCGCCGTGGTGGCCACAGTCCGGAGTGGCAGCCAGAGCATGAATGTCCCAGCTTTTCTAGACCAGTGCTGCCCTGTTGAGATATATTGAGAAGAGGTCCAGGTTCGCATTCCTGGGCTGCCTGGTCTATGCTGTAAACTCAGTCTGAGTCCCAACCAAGTAAGCTCTCAGGGGCCCATTTGAGGTCTTGAATCAAAGCTGTTGCCAAGCCTGAGACAGACAGCTTCCTGCCGGGGGCTGAGAATACAGCCATGACTTAGAGATCAGCCCCCAGCCCCCACCCCACCCAGTGGGCCATTTGCTTCTCATCAAACTGTGAGTTACGGTGCGTTGTGCCCATTTCTAAATGCCCATCTGTTCTCCTCTTTGGAGAGTGGCAAGGGGACAGGTGTCTGTCGCTTCCCCAAGTAGATTTTTCTCAACTGTCTTTCTTGCAGATTCGCTCACTCAGTTCCCAACCACAAATAGTGTATACTTTGCATATCTTTGTCTCCTCCAATTTACATTTGAGCGAACCAGGCTGAAAGAGTCTGAATGACCCACATAGCTCATAAGCCACTATGGCTTTCAAAGCCATCTTCCTGTTGCCTCCCAAGGCTGTTGACCTGGCCTCAGCCTTGTGTTATGAACACTTCCCAAGCTCCTGTCACAGAGCTCTGTGTTAGTTAAGAGAATGCTGGTGGCTGTAACACATGAACACAGAAATCCCAGTGCTTACATACCTTTGAGATTTACTCTCAGTATGCAAAACCCACTCAGGTGTTTTCCATGCAGTGATACAAGGGCCCAGGTTCCACCCATGTTGAGGTCCTATTAATTTTAATATGGGGCTCCCAAGATCTCTGCCAGTCACCTCCCTGGGTGCATGTGCATGCTAAGTCATTTTAGTCATGTCTGACTCTGCAACCCTATGGACTGTAGCCCACCAGGCTCCTCTGTCCACGGGATTCTCCAGGCAAGAATACTGGAGTAGTTTGCCATGCCCTCCTCCAGGGAATCTTCTCGACCCAGGGATTGAAACTGCTTTTCCTGCAACTGCTGCATTGCAGGTGGATTCTTTACCATGGAGCCACCCGGAAAGCCCCCATGGCTGTGTGAAAGGACCGAATATAGCTGAGGTCCTGTTTGGGGATGTCACAGGGCTTCCCTGGTGGCTCAGTGGGTAAAGAGTCTGCCTGCAATGCGGGAGAGCCGTGTTCAATCCCTGGGTTGGGAAGATCCCCTGGAGAAGGAAATGGTAACTCACTCCAATATTCTTGCCTGGAGAATTCCATGGACAGAGGAGCCTGGTGGGCTACAGTCTATGAGGTCACAAAGAATCGGTCATGACTGAGTAACTAACACTTTCAATTTCACTTTCTGTTTGGGGAAAAAACATCAGGCAGCAATGGCATTCTACTTCTAGGGCAGAGACACCAAATGACGATGTCTTAAATAGAGGAGGTTTGCCCCTCTTTCCTGCCTTCTTTACCCTGCTGCTCAGGACATAGACATGGTCTTGAGCTACCTTGAGCCACATGGTTGAGAAAATTACCCTGGGGATGGCCGAGCACACGAACCTAGGCTGAGTCCCTGAATAACTACATGGAGCCCAGTGTCCATGCCAGCCCTGTACTACCTGCCTCCAGACTGTACGCAGGAGAAAGGGGTATCCATCTCATTTAAGCCACTGTTGTTTTGCATACCTCATCCATGCAGTTGAACCTCTATCCTAAATACAGAGAGCCCACTCTTTTTGTCCATAACAGGACTCTGGGCAAACAGTGGATGGAAAAAGAGTTAGCCCACAAGCCTCAGACCTTAGCTCAGGTGCTTAGGGGGTCAGCAGAGGAAATAACACCTTTTGGGAATATCATGACATTTCTTATTGTGACAAAATAGATATAACCTACTTGGTTGGATGGCATCACAGACTCAATGAACATGATTTTGAGCAAGCTCTGGGAGCTGGTGATGGGCAGGGAAGTCTGGCATGCTGCAGTCCATGGGGTCACAAAGAGTCAGACACGACTGAGTGAACTGAACTGAACATAAATTTACCATCTTAACTATTTTTAAGACACCAGTTCAGGGGCATTAAGTACAACACAGTTGTGTTGCCATCACCACCATCATCTCCAGAACACTCTGTATCTATCTAGACTGAGACTCTGTACCCATTAAACCCTAACTCCCCCTTCTCCCTTCCTCCATCCACTGGCAACCACCCTTCTATTCTCTGTCTCCAGGACTCTGACTGCTCTCGGGACCGCATGGAAGTAGAATCAGTCTTTGTCCTTTTGTGACTGGCTTATTTCACTCGACATAATGTCCTCAAATTTCATTCACCTGTCAGAATCTCCCTCTTTTTTAAGGCTGAATAATATTCTGTGTATGGATGGATCACATTTTGTTTACCCATTCATTTGCTGATGGATGCTTGGGTTGCTTCCACCTTTTGGCTATTGTGAGTAATGCTGCTATGAAGAAAAGGTGTCCACAGGAAGAGGAAGGGAAAGGAGAAAAGGCATGCTCACATCCTGGACCTGGAAGTAGTGTGTGACTTTTCAGCTCATGTATCATTGGCAGAAACTAGTCATAGTGTGTACTAGTTATCTATTGCTGAATGACAAGTTACCCCAAAACTTAGTGGCATAAAAACATAAATACATAATTGTTGTTGTTTAGGTGCTGAGTTCTGTGTCCTACTCTTTGCTACTCCATGGACTGTAGCCCACCAGGCTCCTCTGTCCATGGGATTTTCCAGCCAAGAATACTGGGATTTTCCAGCCATTTCCTTCTCCAGAGGATCTTCCTGACTCAGGGATCAAACCCACGTCTCCTGCATTAGCAGGTGAATTCTTTACCTCTGAGCCACCAGGGAAGCCCAAATATATAGTACCTTATGATTTCTGGGCTTCCCTGATGGCTCAGACGGTAAAGCGTCTGTCTGCAATGCAGGAGACCCGGGTTCGATTTCTAGAGTCAGGAAATAAGGAGCAGATTCACTGAGTGGTTCTGGCTCAGGGCTTCTCATGAGACTGCAGAGGACCTGCTACAACATGTCTCACTCACATGACTGTTGGCAAAAGGCCTCAGTTTTCTTTGTCATGTAGATCTTTCCCTAAGGCTCATTGAATGTCCTCAGAATGTTAATTAATATTCTCCAAGGGGCTTCCCTTGTGGCTCAGTGGTCAAGAACCCCCCTGCCCATGCAGGAGGTGCAAGAGACATTGATTTGTTTAATTCCTGGGCTGGGAAGATTCCTTGGAGTAGGAAATGGCAACTCACTCCAGTATTCTTCCCTGGGAAATCCCATGAACAGAGGAGCCTGGTGGGCTATAGTCCACGGGGCTGCAAAGAGTCAAACATGACTGAGCATGCACACACACATTCTCCAAAGTAAGGGATCCAACCTAACCTCAGAAATTGTACACCATCATTTCTATGTTATTCTGATTACCCAGGTCAGAGTTGTAGGTGATACTCAGTGTTGTAGTTCAGACCCAAGTCTCAGAGAGGCATCATGAGAAAAAGTATGGATGGGAGTTGAATTCTGGGACTGGGACCCCAGGAAGCGGTAGAGCATGTCAGGTAAGAGCATGGTCTTGGGGTCAACAGCTTGGGTTCAAAATCCACTTAAAATTCTTTGTTCTTAAATGAACACTCTCACCTCTCACTAGTCCATTTTCCTTTGCTGTTATAGAGTTGCTAAGTCATGTCCAACTCTTTGTGGCCCCATGAACTACAGCAGGCCAGGCTTCCCTGACCTTCACTATCTCCCAGAGTTTGCTCAAACTCATGTCCATTGAGTCAGTGATGCCATCCAACTATCTCATCCTCTGTCACCCCCTTCTCCTCCTATCCTCAATCTTTCCCAGCATCAGAGTCTTTTCCAATGAGTTGTCTCTTTGCATCAGGTGGCCAAATATTGGAGCTGCAGCTTCAGCATCAGTTCTTCCAATAAATAATCAGGATTGATTTCCTTTAGGATTGACTGGTTTCATCTCCTTTCTATCCAAGGGACTCTCAAGAGTATTCTCCAGCACCACAATTTGAAAGCATCAATTCTTTGATGCTCAACCTTTTTTATGGTCCAACTTTTCCATCTGTATATAACTACTGGAAAAACCATAACCAGTTTCCTTATAACAAGAAAAAAGCATTTGCTTTATAGGATTATTAGGCGTATTGATCTAATCCAGTGTTTCCTAATCTTTGCTTTGTCTCCTTAATGCTTTTTTCATATTTGTATGCCACTTGTAGTGTTACCTAATATTTTATATACTTTATAGTATCTTTATTGATATATAGTTCACATAAAAAAACTTTCCCATTTAAGGTATACAATTTAGTGATTTCAGTGTATTCACAGTTATATAAGTATTACTCTCATCAGTTTTTGAACACCCCAATTTTCATCACCCTAGAAAGAAGCCATGTATACTTTAGCAGTCACTCTCCATTTTCCCCAGCTCACCCAATCTCCAGTCCTGGGAAAAACTCTGATATACTCTCTATCTCTATGGACTTTCCCATTATGGACGTTTTATATAAATGAAATCATAAAAATATGTGGCCTTTTGTGTCTGGCTTTTTTCATTTACATAAAAAGCCTCTTGATGAAAGTGAAAGTGGAGAGTGAAAAGTTTGGCTTAAAGCTCAACATTCAGAAAACGAAGATCATGGCATCTGGTCCCATCACTACATGGGAAATAGATGGAGAAACAGTGGAAACAGTGTCAGAATTTATTTTTCTGGGCTCCAAAATCACTGCAGATGGTGACTGTAGCCATGAAATTAAAAGACGTTTACTCCTTGGAAGGAAAGTTATGACCAACCTAGATAGCATATTCAAAAGCAGAGACATCACTTTATCAACAAAGGTTCGCCTAGTCAAGGCTATGGTCTTTCCTGTGGTCATGTATGGATGTGAGAACTGGACTGTGAAGAAGGCTGAGCGCCGAAGAATTGATGCTTTTGAACTGTGGTGTTGGAGAAGACTCTTGAGAGTCCCTTGGACTGCAAGAAGATCCAACCAGTCCATTCTGAAGGAGATCAATCCTGGAATTTCTTTGGAAGGAATGATGCTCAAGCTGAAACTCCAGTACTTTGGCCACCTCATGCGAAGAGTTGACTCATTGGAGAAGACTCTGATGCTGGGAGGGATTGAGGGCAGGAGGAGAAGGGGACAACAGAGGATGAGATGGCTTGATGGCATCACTGACTTGATGGGTATGAGTCTGAGTGACCTCCGGGAGCTGGTGATGGACAGGGAGGCCTGGCGTGCTGCGGTTCATGGGGTCGCAAAGAGTCGGACACGACTGAGCGACTGATCTGATCTGAATGTTTTCAAGATTCATCTACATTGAAGCATATATCAGAACTTTATTTTTTGTAGCTGGAAATTCCATTGTATGGATAGGTCACATTTTATTTATTCATTTATCTCTCGATGAACATCAGGATTGTTTTCAGTTTTTCACTATCATGACTAATGCTATGAACATTTTTGTGTAGACATATGTGTTCAGTTCTCTTGGATGTATTTAGGAGTGAAATTACCTGGTCATATGATAAATCTTGGAGAAAGCAATGGCACCCCACTCCAGTACTCTTGCCTGGAAAATCCCATGGACGGGGGAGCCTGGTGGGCTGCAGTCCATGGGGTCGCTAAGAGTTGGACACGACTGAGTGACTTCACTTTGACTTTTCACTTTCATGCACTGGAGAAGGAAATGGCAACCCACTCCAGTGTTCTTGGCTGGAGAATCCCAGGGATGGGGGAGCCTGGTGGGCTCCCATCTATGGAGTCGCACAGAGTCAGACACAACTGAAGTGACTTAGCAGCAGCAGCATGATAAATCTATGTTTAGCCTTTTGAGGATCTTTTAGACTGTTGTATGAGGGTTACAATTTCTTAAATACTTATTATTATCTTTTTTTGAAAAATTGTAGCCATTCTACTTGGTGTGAAGTGGTATCTAATTGTGGTTTTGATTGGCTTTTCCTTGTTATAGACTTATTTGGTTTATATTTAAAAGAGATTTTACATTGTTACTCTAAGTGAAAAGACTATCATTTACCATAAACAGATGGTAACCGCTTAATATGGAGAAGGCAATGGCACCCCACTCCAGTACTCCTGCCTGGAAAATCCCATGGACGGAGAAGCCTGGTAGGCTGCAGTCCCTGGGGTAGCTAATAGTCGGACACGACCGAGCGACTTCACTTTCACTTTTCACTTTCATGCATTGGAGAAGGAAATGGCAACCCACTCCAGTGTTCTTGCCTGGAGAATCCCAGGGATGGGGGAGCCTGGTGGGCTGCCATCTACGGGGTCACACAGAGTCGGACACGACTGAAGTGACTTAGCAGCAGCAGCAACCCCTTAATAATGTAACTATCAGAGTGACATTTGTCCATGTATCACAGGCTGTAGTTGATATTTATTGCATTTTGGGAAACATGAATATAATCTAGGTAATGTGTGGAGCTGCAAAGGCAGAAGAAAGTATTTATTGTGTTGTGTTTTGTTTTTCCAGGAAGAGGGTAGGGTATGATTCAGAGATCAGAAGATCCATGTTGAAGAGAGAGGTCCAGCTAGTGGTAGAGAGCAGCCTCAAGAGACTGAAAACAACCAGCGTGTGGATGCCGAGGATTTATAAAGTGGTGTTAGATATGAAACCTGCTGTTTGGCAGCAGTGAGAGTTCAGGGGTTCTTTTCTCCAGTCCTTGTTGATCTTAACTCCTTTTCTCATACTTGCAAGGCAGGCTACCATCTATATTCTTAGAGCTCAGAGGGGCAGCACTGGGTCTGATTCAACCTTAGATACCTTTCCCCACCCTTAGTACTTCTGCTCTGACAGTGTTTGAGGAGCATGGGGCTGGTCAAGGAGTCCTGACCTGGCAGGTGAGGTTCAGAGGGTACAGAAACTTGCCCAAGTTCACAGGTTTATAGACAGGAGACCTGGGATTAGAATCTAGGTTCCATGACCCTCCTACCATGTTTCTTTCTGGAAAGGTCTTCTTGGCTCTTCATCTCACCTGTTTGTATTGTGAGATGCCCACAGATTTCTTGCTAGTAGACTGAGATTTTCTGCTCACAGCGTGGTTCACACCAGCAACAGCATCTGGGAGCTTGAACCTGCATTTAACAAATCCCCAGGTAATATAAATTAAAAGATGCTTGCTTCTTGGAAGAAAAGCTGTGACAAACCTAGACAGTGTATTAAAAAGTAGAGACATCACGTCGCCAGCAAAAGTCTGTATAGTTGTATAGTCAAAGCTTTGGTTTTTCAAGTAGCCAAGGATGGAGGTAAGAGTCGGACCATAAGGAAGGCTGAGTGCCGAAGAACTGATGCTTTTGAATTGTGGCGCTGGAGAAGACTCTTGAGAATTCCCTTGGACTGCAAGGAGATCAAACCAGTCAATCCTAAAGGAAATCAACCCTAAATATTCATTGGAAGGACTGATGCTGAAGCTGAAGCTCCAGTACTTTGACCACCTGATGGGAAGAGCTGACTCATTGGGAAAGACCCTGGTGCTGGGAAAAGATTGAAGGCTAAAGGAGAAAGGGGGTGTCAGAGGATGAGGTGGCTGGATGGCATCACCTACGTAATGGCTGTGAGTTTGAGCACACTCCGGGAGATAGTGAAGGACAGGAAAGCCTGGTGTGCTGCAGTTCGTGAGGTCACAAAGCGTCAGACACAACTTGGAGACTGAACACCAGGAGTAGGTTGTTTGAATACACGTTCCTGTTTCAGAACCTGGATTAAGAGATAGCCTTTATTTAGCACCTACTATCTGCTGGGCTCTAGTAGATGCTAAGCAAGCAGAAGGTCTCAGGCCAGTCAGGGAAATTGATGAGAAACCAGAGATCACTGACCTATCACTGACATTTATTTATGTATATATGTATTGCTCACTGAAAAAGCAGTTGCTTTGTTGATTTTCCTAAAAATTAATCGCTAAGAATTCAATGGTGGCTGCTCTAGGTGGTGGTTTATGTCTGTCTAGCACCTTTGGGCGGAGAAGGCAATGGCACCCCACTCCAGTACTCTTGCCTGGAGAATCCCATGGATGGAGGAGCCTGGTGGGCTGCAGTCCATGGGGTCGCTAAGAGTCGAACATGACTGAGCAACCTCACTTTCACTTTTCACTTTCATGCCTTGGAGAAGGAAATGGCAACCCACTCCAGTGTTCTTGCCTGGAGAATCCCAGGGATGGGGGAGCCTGGTGGGCTGCTGTCTATGGGGTGGCTAAGAGTCAGACACGACTGTAGCAACTTAGCAGCAGCAGCAGCAGCAGCACACTTTGCCTTTGTCCTCTTCCAGATCCTTTGGAAATTCCTCCCGTACTCATTTTTAATTCAGAAATATTTATTGATCACCTTTAAATGCCAAGACTTGTGCTAGACGCTTGACAACAGTGGTCAAGAAATCAGACAGAGCCCCTCTTTTCAAGAAGCTTCTTTATATTGTAGTAAGGAATGAAAAATAAATAATACCAAAGAGTAATAGATATTCTGGTTAAAAATAAAAATGGCAAAAGGATCATCTTGTACCCCAAACCCTATCGGGGCATCTACTCTTGGAGAACCTCCAACATGTGGTGCCAGAGCTGGTCTGAGAAGGCAGGTCATGGGCTGTTGGAGCTAGAACCCTCACTGCCTGGGTGGTGAGAGGGCCCATGGCTGGTGGCTGACACAGCAGAGACGGCTCACTTGTTATAACTTTCACAAGAAGGGGATCTAAGGTGGATCTGTGGAAGGAACTGCACTAGTAGGCGTGGTGCATTGGGAGACTGACAGGGATGGAGGACACAGTGGGATACATGGGGTTGATGACCATGCCCAAGCACCACTGAAGCTTTATACCCAGGGGTCACAGCCTTTTTCCTTAAGGGCCAGACAGCAGATATTTTAGACTTTGCAGCCCATGCAGTCTGTTGTAACACTCGGCTCTCCTGTTGTGGCACAAAGCAGCAGTAGACAATATGTCAACCAATAAAACTTTCCCCAAACAGGCTGTCTGCCAGGTTTGATCCATGAGCTGTGGTTTGCTCATTCTTACTCTATACTGAAGAAAAGTAGTGAACAGCTAAGGGTGACTAACCAGACAAGTGATGCTTTTGAAGAAAGAATCTTTTTTTTCCAATAGCAGAGAGAAGAAAGCTGAGGGCCAAAGTCAGGACTCCAGGATGTCATAATTTGTTGTTGATGTTCAGTTGCTAAGTCTTGTCTGACTCTTTGAGACCCCCATGAATGCCAGGCACTCCAGGCTCCTTTGTCCCCCAGTATCTCCTAGTGTTAGTCACTCAGTCATGTCCTACTCTTTGCGACCCCATGGACTGTAGCCTACCAGGCTCCTCAGCCCATGGGATTTTCCAGGCAAGCATACTGGAATGGGTTGCCATTTCTTTCTCCAGGGGATCTTCCCGATGCAGGGATCGAACCCAGGTGTCCTGCATTGTAGGAAGATGCTTTACCATCTGAACCACCAGAGAAGCTCATAGAGTTTGCTCAAATTCATGTCCATTCAGTCGATGATACCATCCAACCATCTCATCCTCTGCTGCCCCCTTCTCCTCCTGCTCTCGATCTTTCCCAGCATCAGTCTTTTCCAGTGAATCTGCTCTTCAAATCAGGTGGCCAAAGTATTGGAGCTTCAGCTTCAGCATCAGTCCTTCCAATGAATATTCAGGGTTAATTTCCTTTAGGATTGACTGGTTTGATCTTGCAGTCAAGGGACTCTCGAGTTTTCTCCAGCATCAGGCTTCAAAAACATCAATTCTTTAGCGACACTCAGCCTTCTTTATGGTCCAACTCTTCACCTCTGTCCATGACTACTGGAAAAACCATAGCTTTGACTATAAGGAACTTTGTTGGCAAAATGACGTCTCTGCTTTTTAATACATTGTCTAGGTTTGTCATAGCTTTCCTTCCAAAGACAAGCGTCTTTTAATTTCATGGCTGCAGTCACCATCTGCAGTGATTTTGGAGCTCAAGAAAAGAAAATCTGTCACTGCTTCCACTTTTTCCCCTTCTATTTGTCTTGAAGTGATGGGATCAGATATCATAATCTTAGTTTTCTTTAAATACAGCTAAATAAACATCCCAAATTCTCTCTCCATAATTCTATTGGTTTTCATCGTGCACTCAAGATTGTTAGTCGCTCAGTCGTTCCCTACTCTGCGACCCCATGTTCTGTAGCCCACCAGGCTCCTCTGTCCCTGGAATTCTCTAGGGAAGAATACTGGTGTGGGTGGGTAGCTGTTTCTTTCTCCAGGGGATCTTCTCCACCTAGGGATCGAACCTGGGTCTCCTGCCTTGCAGGCAGAGTCTTTACCATATGAGTCACCAGGGAAGCCCTTTGCACTCAGAGGGTCACGTTTTTTTGATAAGTGTGACTTTCATAATAAAAATATTCAAGTCATCAGTGTACAGGTGGGTGAATTTCACAGGGTGAGCCCGTCATAACCAGCACCCAGATCAGGTAACAGAACAGTACTAGAGGTCCCCTTATGCCCCGTCTCAGTTGCTCCTGCTCCTAAGAGTACCACTACCTTGACTTTCAGCACATGTAGGTTACCCTTCCCTGCTTATGAACTTGATAGAAATGAGTCCTTCTGCATGTAATTTTACATGACTGGCTGTTTTACTCAGTATCATCAGCATAGCCTTCATCTATATGTTTGTAGCTTGTTTTTTCCCATGGTGTGAATATATTGCATTTATTAATTCTACAGTTGATGATAATTTGAGTTGTTTCCAGTTCTAGCTATGAGGAATGGTGCTTCTGTGAACATTTTTGTAAATGTCTTAAACATATAAAAAACATATTCCAAGCCCATGCAACTACATCATCTCCTTTTTGGGGTTCCCTGGCAGCTCAGCTGGTAAAGAATCCACCTGCAATTCAGGAGACTGCAGTTTGATTCCTCAGTCAGGAAGATCCCCTGGAGAAGAGATAGGGCTACCCACTCCAGTATTATTGGCCTTCCCTGGTGGCTCAGGCAGTAAAGAATCCACCTGCAATGCAGGAGACCTGGGTTCAGTCCTTGGGTTGGGAAGATCCCCTGAAGGAAGGCATGGAAAACCAGTCCAGTATTTTTGCCTGGAGAATCCCCATGGACAGAGGAGCCTGGCGGGCTGCAGTCCATGAGGTGGCAAAGGGTCAGACATGACTGAGTGACTAAGCATGAACGTTTGAACATATGCACACATCCTTGTCAGAAATATTCCTAAGTAGAAATGTTGGATCATAGGGTACTTGTATGTTTGATTTAATAGATCCTGGCAGAGTTTTCAACATGGTTACACAGTTAACACTTCTACCAACAATATATATGAGACTACTACTAACTGCTCTACATTCTTGCCAACATTTAGTATTTTCTGCCTTTTTAATTTTAGTCATTCTGATGGGTGAATAATGGTACTCTATTGGGTTTTTAATTTTCATTTTTACATTTTTTTGTACTTTTCTCATGTCTACTGAACATTTAGATGTTTTATTTTGTGAAATGCTGTTTAGGTTGTGTGCCCATTTTTCCACTGAGGTTTTTTTTTTTTTTTTTTTGCTGTTTTATTTACTTGTAGGAGTTCTTATTAAATTCTAGACATGAGTCTTGTCAGATGCACATATCATAAATATCTTCTCCCACTATGTGACTTTCCTTTGCAATAACTTTTATGTGCTTTTATTTTTAGTTTAAGAAGTCTTTGCATACTTAAGTGCATATAGGTATTTTCTCATTTTTCTTCTAAAAGTAATATTGTTTGATCTTTCACATGTAGATCTGTAATCCGCCTGGAATTTATTTTTGTGTATGATATGAGCTAGAAGTATTCTTCTTTCCCCAGATGGTAATCTAATTACTGCAGCAGCATTTGTTAAAAAGATCATTCATTCATCACTGAATTGCAGTGACTCCATTGTGTTACCATGTATGTGTGGATCTTTTATGGACCCTCTCTTTTGTTTCATGGGTCTGTTTGTCTGTATCTGTGCTAATACCATGCTGTCTTACTTGTTATAATTTTTTTTTACTACAAGTTGAAATCTGGTAACATAAGTCCTGCAACTTTGTTTGATTCTTCAAGATGGCTATCTAGATCCTTTGCATTTCCATATATATTTTTAAAATAATTTCTCAATTTCCATAAAAAACCAATTAGGAGTTTTGATGTAGATTGCACTGAATGCAATCACATGAAAGATAATTAACATCTCAACAATATTGAGTCTTCTTATCATGAACATGGAATTTCTCTCCTTTTATTCAGTTCCACTTTGATTGTTCTCAGTCATGTTTGTAATTTTCAGTCTAGAGGTCTTAAACATGTTTTGGTGGATTTATTCTTCAGAATCTGACATTTCTGATGGTTTTCAGTTCAGTTCAGTTGCTCAGTCGTGTCCGACTCTTTGTGACCCCGTGGACTGCAGCACACCAGGCTTCCCTGGCCGTCACCAACTCCCAGAGCTTACGCAGATTCATGTCCATTGAGTCAGTGATGCCATCCAACGATCTCATCTTCTGTCTTTCCCCTTTCATCCCACCTTCAATCTTTCCAAGCATCAGGGTCTTTTCCAACGAGTCAGTTCACATCAGGTGACCAAAGTATTGGAGTTTAGCTTCAGCATCAGTCCTTCCAATGAATATTCAGGACTGATTTCCTTTAGGATGGACTGGTTTGATCTCCTTGCTGTCCAAGGGACTCTCAAGAGGCTTCTCCAATACCACAGTTCAAAAGCATCAATTCTTCAGTACTCAGCTTTCTTTATAGTCCAACTCTCACATCCATACATGACTACTGGAAAAACCAAAGCTTTGACTAGATGGACCTTGGTTGGCAAAGTACTGTCTCTGCTTTTTAATATGCTGTCTAGGTTGATCATAATTTTTCTTCCAAGGAACAAGCATCTTTTAAATTCATGGCTGCAGTCACCATCTGCAGTGATTTTGGAGCCCCCAAAATAAAGTCTGTCACTGTTTCCATTGTTTCCCCATGTGTTTGCCATGAAGTGATGGGACCAGATGCCATGATCTTAGTTTTCTGAATGTTGAGTTTTAAGCCAACTTTTTCACTTTCCTCTTTCACTTTCATCAAGATGCTCAACATCACTCATTATCAGAGAAATGCAAATCAAAACCACAATAAGGTACCATTTCACGCCAGTCGGAATGGCTGCTATCCAAAAGTCTACAAGCAATAAATGCTGGAGAGGGTGTGGAGAAAAGGGAACCCTCTTACACTGCTGGTGGGAATGCAAGCTAGTACAGCCACTATGGAGAACAGTGTGGAGATTCCTTAAAAAACTGGAAATAAAACTGCCATATGACCTAGAAATCCCATTGCTGGGCATACACACCAAGGAAACCAGAATTGAAAGAGACACGTGTACCCCAATGTTCATCGCAGCACTGTTTATAATAGCCAGGACTTGGAAGAAACCTAGATGTCCATCAGCAGATGAATGGATAAGAAAGCTGTGGTACATATACACAATGGAGTATTACTCAGCCATTAAAAAGAATACATTTGAATCAGTTCTAATGAGGTGAATGGAACTGGAGCCTATTATACAGAGTGAAGTAAGCCAGAAAGAAAAACACCAATACAGTATACTAATGCATATATATGGAATTTAGAAAGATGGTAACGATAACCCTGTATGCGAGACAGCAAAAGAGATGCAGATGTATAGAACAGTATTTTGGACTCTGTGGGAGAAGGGGAGGGTGGGATGATTTGGGAGAATGGCATTGAAACATGTATAATATCATATGTGAAATGAATCACCAGTCCAGGTTCGATGCATGATACAGGATGTTCGGGGCTTGTGCACTGGAGTGACCTAGAGGGATGGTATGGGGAGGGACGTGGGAGAGGGGGTCAGGATGGGGAACACATGTACACCCGTGGTGGATGCATGTTGATATATGGCAAAACCAATACAATATTGTAAAGTAATTAGCCTCTAATTAAAATAAATAAATTTATATTAAAAAAAGAGATTCTTTAGTTCTCCTTTGTTTTCTGCCATAAATGTGGTATCATTTGCATATCTGAGCTTATTGACATTTCTCCCGACAATCTTGATTCCAGCTTGTGCTTCATCCAGTCCAGCATTTCCCATGATGTACTCTGCTCAATGAACAGGAATTTGAGTAAACTCCAGGAGCTGGCAACAGACAGGGAGGCTTGGTGTGCTGCAGTCTATAGGGTCACAAAGAGTTGAACACGACTGAGTGACTGAACTGAACTCTGGATGCAAGTTAAATAAGCAGGGTGACAATATACAGCCTTGACATCCTCCTTTCCCGATCTGATGGTTGGAGATGGTATTTAAAATCTTTTTCCCATTTCTTGTTTCATGAAAACACATTGAGACACAATTGATGTTTTTGTTTATAGCTTTCTGAAGTATAGTTGACATACAGTAAGTTGTACATGTTTCAGTTTAGTTCAGTCGCTCAGTCGTGTCTGACTCTTTGCAACTCCATAAATTGTAGCACTCCAGGCCTCCCTGTCCATCACCAACTCCCAGAGTTTACTCAGACTCATGTCCATCGAGTCAGTGATGCCATCCAGCCATCTCATTCTCTGTTGTCCCCTTCTCCTCCTGCCCCCAATCCCTCCCAGCATCAGGGTCTTTTCCAATGAGTTAACTCTTCACATGAAGTGGCCAAAGTATTGGAGTTTCAGCCTCAGCATCAGTCCTTCCAATGAACACCAAGGACTGGTCTCCTTTAGGATGGACTGGTTGGATCTCCTTGCAGTCCAAGGGACTCTCAAGAGTCTTCTCCAGCACCACAGTTCAAAAGCATCAATTCTTCGGCGCTCAGCCTTCTTCACAGTCCAACTCTCACATCCATCCATGACCACTGGAAAAAGTGTACAAATGATAAGTTGTGACATACATATATACAGTGAAACTATGGCCATAATCAAAATAATGAAGATGTCTGTCACTCCCAAAACTTTTATCATGATGCTTTCCATATCTTCCTTCCCTAGACTGTCACATGCAACAACCCATCTGCTTTCTGTCAATATACATTAATTTGCATTTTATAGATGTTTATATAAGTTGCAATTCATATTATATGTACTTATTTGGGGGAGGGGAATAGGAGTTCTTTCACAAAGATAATTATCTTGAGATTTAGTCCCGCTTCATGTATCAGTAGTTGACTTCTGTTTTTGTTGTTTAGTTAGTATTCATTACACACATGTAACACAGTTCATTTATCCATCTTCATCATACCCATCAGTTGATGGATATTTTAACTGTTTTCAGTTTTGTGCTGTTGCAAATAAAGCAGCTACAAATATTTATGTACAAATCTTTCTGCGGACATTTATTTTCATTTCTCACGTCTTGAGTATGAATTGGATGGAATATATGATATTTTTAACTTTTTTATATAGAAATTCAATAAGATACTTTAATTTTTTATTGAATGAAAGATTCTTTAAATTCTATAGTGCTATACAATTTGTAAAAGTTTCACAAACATGCTTTCATAGCATCCAGGAATAACCTTTTTTTCTGTTACCTTTATATTGCCCCTTTCCACTTCTGTCTCCCCATTGGTAACTAATACTTTGTTCTCTATACCTGTGAGTCTTCTTTTTTGGTATATTCACTAGTTTGTTGTATTTTTTAGATGCTGTGTATATGTGATGTCCTACAGTATTTGTCTTTCTCTGTCTTATTTCTTTTAGCATAATATCCTTCAAGTCCTTCTATGTTGTTGCAAATGGCAAATTTTCATTCTCTTTTATAGCTGAGTAGTATTCCATTGTATATTGAATATATCACATCTTCTTTATCCATTTATCTGTTGCTGGATACCTAGGTTTCTTCCATACCTTGGCAAATGTAAATAATGCTGCTATGAACATTAGGGTATATGTATCAGGTTGAATTTTTTTTTTTTTCCCCAAATACATACTCAGGAGTGTAATTGCTGGGTCATATGGTAGTTCTATTTTCAGTTTTTAAGGAAACCTCCATACTGTTACAGTGGCTGCACCAATATACATTTCCGCCAGCAGTGTAGGAGGGCCCCCTTTTCGCTGCATACTTGCCAACATCTTTTATTTATGTTCTTTTTGATGATAACCATTCTGACGGGTGTGAAGTGATATCTCATTGTGAGTTTGGTTTGCATTTCCCTGATATTTAACATCTTTTCCTGTTGGCTATCTGCATTTCCTCTTTAGAAAAATGTTTACTCAGTTCTTCTGTCCATTTTTTAATCGTTTTTTTTTTTTTTTAAATTTTTGAGTGTATGAGCTGTTTACATATGTTAGATATTAACCCCTTATCAGTCATGTCATTTGCAAATATCTTCTCCCATTTAGTAGGTTGTCTTTTTATTTTGTCAGTGGTTTCCTTTGCTGTGTAAAAGCTTTTTAAGTTTAATTAGGCCTCATTTGGATATTTTTGCTTTTATTTCCTTTACTTTAAGAGACAGATCCAAAAAAAATATTGCCGCAATTTTTGTCAAAGACTATTCTGCCTATGTTTTCCTCTGAGAGTTTTCTAGGATCCAGTCTAACATTTAGGTCTTTAATCCATTTTGAAGTTTTGTTTTCATTCTATTTTTTTTGTACATCATGTTAGAGAATCTTCTAATTTCAAGTTACTGTCGAGCTTTCCCAGCACCACTTATTGAAGAGACTGTCTTTTTTTCCACTGTGTATTCTTGCCTCTTTTGTCATAGTTTAGTTTAGTTCAGTCACTCAGTCATGTCCGACTCTTTGTGACCCCATGAATCGCAGCACACCAGGCCTCCCTGTCTATCACCAATTCCCAGAGTTCACTCAAACTCATGTCCATCGAGTTGGTGATGCCATCCAGCTATCTCATCCTCTGTCATCCCCTTCTCCTCCTGCTCCCAATTCCTCCCAGCATCAGGGTCTTTTCCAATGAGTCAACTCTTTGCATGAGGTGGCCAAAGTACTGGAGTTTCAGCTTTAGCATCAGTCCTTCCAATGAACATCTAGGACTGACCTCCTTTAGAATGGACTAGTTGGATCTCCTTGTAGTCCAAGGCACTCTCAAGAGTCTTCTCCAACACCACAGTTCAAAAGCATCAATTCTTCAGCTCTCAGCTTTCTTTATTGTCCAACTCTCACATCCATACATGACTACTGGAAAAGCCATAGCCTTGACTAGACAGACCTTTGTTGGCAAAGTAATGTCTCTGCTTTTTAATATGCTATCTAGGTTTGTCATAACTTTCCTTCCAAGGAGTAAGTGTCTTTTAATTTCATGGCTGAAATCACCATCTGCAGTGATTTTTGAGCCCCCCAAAATAAAGTCTGACACTGTTTCCACTAATTGGTCATAATTGTGTGGGTTGTTTCTTGGCTCTACATTCTATCTGAGCTATATGTCTATTTTTATGCCAGTGCCATACTATTTTTCAGGCTCCCAGGTGGAGCTAGTGATAAAGAACCCATCTGCCAATGCAGGAGATGTAGAGATGCAGGTTCAATCCCTGGGTCAGAAATATAGTCTGGAGGAGGGCAAGGCAAACCACTTCAATATTCTTGCCTAGAAAACCCTGTGGACAGAGAAGCCTGGAGGGCTACAGTCCATGTGTTCTCAAAGAGTTGGACACTATTGAAGCAACCTAGCATGCACCATACCATTTTGATTACTATAACTTTGTGGTATAGTCTGAAGTCAGGGACCATGATTCTTCCAGCTCTGTTCTTCTTTCTCAGGATTGTTTTGGCTATTTTGGGTCTTCTGTGTTTTTCTACAAAAATTTAAAATTAGTTCTAGTTCTGTGAAAAGCGCCCTTGGTATTTTGATAGGGATTGCATTGAATCTGTAGATTGCCTTGGGTAGTATCGTCATTTTAACAGGATTAATTCTTTTGATCCAAGAACATGGTATACATTTCCATCTCTTTGTGTCATCTTCAATTTCTTTAATCACTGTCTTAAGTTTTGCAAGTACAGTTCTTTTACTACCTTATGCTGTGTGCTTAGTTGCTAAGTTGTGTCTGGCTCTTTGTGACCCCATGGACTGTACCCAACCAGGCTCCTCTGTCCATGGGGATTCTCCAGGCAAGAATACTGGAGTGGGTTGCCTTGCTCTCCTCCAGGGAATCTTCCTAACCCAGAGATCAAAGCCAGGTCTCCCACATTGCAGGTGAATTCTTTACCATCTGAGCCACAAGAATACTGGAATGGATAGCCTATCCCTTCTCTGGGAGAACTTCCCAATCCAGGAAACGAAACAGGGTCTCCTGCATTGCAGGTGGATTCTTTCCCAGCTGAGTTTCCATACCTTATGTAGGTTCACTTCTAGGTATTTTACTCTTTTTGATGTGATGGTAAATGGGATTGTTTCCTTAATTTCTCTGATAGTTCATTTTTATGTATAGAAATGCAACAGATTTCTATATGTTAATTTTGTACCCTGAAACTTTACCAAATTCATTGATGGGCCCTAATAGTCTTCAGGTAGGGTCTTTAGATTTTCTTTATATAGTATCACGCCACCTGCAAACAGTGACAATTTTATGGGTATAGAGGTAACATACTGTAATATAGTAGAGGCCATATATGAAAAACTCACAGCTAACATCATAGTCAGTAGTGAAAAGCTGAAAGCATTTTCACTATGATCAGGAAGACCACAAGGATATGCACTCTCAATGCTTTTATTCAGCATAGTTTTGGAAGTCCTAACCAAAGCGGTCAGTCTTCGCTAGTAGCTCAGATGGTAAAGCATCTGCCCACAATGTTGGAGACTCAGGTTCAACCTCTGGGTCGAGAAGGTCACTTGGAGAAGGAAATGGCAACTCACTCCAGTATTCTTGCCTGGAGAATTCCAAGGACATAGGAGCCTGGTGGGCTACAGCCCATGTGGTCGTAAAGTGTCAGACACACCAGAGCGACTAGCATCAGATCAGATCAGATCAGATCAGTCGCTCAGTCGTGTCCGACTCTTCGCGACCCCATGAACCGCAGCATGCCAGGCCTCCCTGTCCATCACCAGCTCCTGGAGGTCACTCAGACTCGCATCCATCGAGTCAGTGATGCCATCCAGCCATCTCATCCTCTGTCGTCCCCTTCTCCTCCTGCCCTCAATCCCTCCCAGCATCTGAGTCTTCTCCAATGAGTCAACTCTTCGCATGAGGTGGCCAAAATGCTGGAGTTTCAGCTTTAGTATCATTCCTTCCAAAGAAATTCCAGGGCTGATCTCCTTCAGAATGGACTGGTTGGATCTTCTTGCAGTCCAAGGGACTCTCAAGAGTCTTCTCCAACACCATAGTTCAAAAGCATCAATTCTTTGGTGCTCAGCCTTCATCACAGTCCAGCTCTCACATCCATACATGACCACAGGAAAGACCATAGCCTTGACTAGGCGAACCTTTGTTGGCAAAGTGATGTCTCTGCTTTTGAATATGCTATCTAGGTTGGTCATAACCTTCCTTCCAAGGAGTAAGCGTCTTTTAATTTCATGGCTGCAGTCACCATCTGCAGTGATTTTGGAGCCCAGAAAAATAAATTCTGACACTGTTTCCACTGTTTCTCCATCTATTTCCCATGTAGTGATGGAACCAGATGCCATGATCTTCGTTTTCTGAATGTTGAGCTTTAAGCCAACCTTTTCACTCTCCACTTTCACTTTCATCAAGAGGCTTTTTAGTTCCTCTTCGCTTTCTGCCATAAGGGTGGTGTCATCTGCATATCTGAGGTTATTGATATTTCTCCCAGCAATCTTGATTCCAACTTGTGTTTCTTCCAGTCCAGCATTTCTCATGATGTACTCTGCATGTAAGTTAAATAAACATGGTGACAATATGCAGCCTTGACGTACTCCTTTTCCTATTTGGAACCAGTCTGTTGTTCCATGACCAGTTCTAACTGTTGCTTCCTGACCTGCATACAGATTTCTCAAGAGGCAGATCAGGTGGTCTGGTATTCCCATCTCTTTCAGAATTTTCCATAGTTTATTGTGATCCACACAGTCAAAGGCTTTGGCATAGTCAATAAAGCAGAAATAGATGTTTTTCTGGAACTCTCTTGCTTTTTCCATGATCCAGCGGATGTTGGCAATTTGATCTCTGGTTCCTCTGCCTTTTCTAAAACCAGCTTGAACATCAGGAAGTTCACGGTTCACATATTGCTGAAGCCTGGCTTGGAGAATTTTGAGCATTACTTTCCTAGCGTGTGAGATGAGTACAATTGTGCGGTAGCAACTAGCATACACACAGCCAAAGCAGTCAGGGAAGAAAAAGAAATAAAAGGAATCCAAAGAGGAAAGGAAGAGGTATTTTTAACTTTTTAAACAACTATAATCTGTTTCTCAAGGTGACCGTAGCATTTTATATTCCCATGAGCAGAGTATGAAAGTTGCGATTGCTCCACGTCCTCACCAACACTTGGAGTGGTCAGTTTTTTAAATTCGAACCATCCTAGTTCCAGATGGTGCTAGTGGTAAAGAACCAGCCTGCCAGTGTAAGAGATGTAAGAGATGCAAGTTCAATCCCTAGATTGGGAAGATACCCTGGAGCAGGGCATGGCAGCCCACTCCAGTATTCTTGCCTGGAGAATGCCATGGACAGAGGAGCCTGGTGGGCTATAGTCCATGGGGTCACATAGAGTCAGACACGACTGAGCACGCACACAGTGCATGTACAATGTCATAGAGATTGTCAAGTGGTATCTCATTGTAGTTTTGAATTACTTTTCCCTAATGACTAATGATGTGAGACATATTTTGATGTACTTATTTGGCATCTTCTTTTTTTGAAATATCATATCAAACCCTTTACCATTTTCTTTGGGCTGTTTGTCTTACTATTGAGTTACACATTTTAAGAACATATTCTACATATAAATCCTTTGTTGATTATGTTTTGCAAATATTTTCTCCTGGTCTGTGGCATGCCTTTTCATTTTTATAACAGTATCTGTTGAAAACCAAATTTTTTTTATTTTGCTGAACATTGGTTAAATTATTTTTCCTTTTATAGTTTATGCTTTTTGTATTCTATTTAATAATTTTTGCCAAATATAAGATTACAAAGGTATTATCTCATGGTTTCTTCTAGAAGTTTTGTAGTTTAAGATTTTACACCTAGATCTATGATCCATTTTAAGTAATTTCTATATATAGTTTGAGTACTTATCTGGTTAATTTTTTATTTCAAATATTCAACCATTTATTGAAAAGATTATCCTTTCTCCATCAAACTCCCTTGGCACCTTGGTTGAAAATTAATTGACCATGGGTATGTAGGTCTATCTGCTTCGTGCAGGAGCTGGGGCTGTGAGGGGCAGGAGCGGCCGAGAGGAGCTACCCCACGTCCAAGGCCAGGGGTGGTGGGTGAGAGGAGCTACCCCGCATCCAAGGTAAGGAGCAGCAACTGCGCTTTGCTGGCATGAAGAGATACCCCACGTCCAAGGTATAAGAAACCCAAGTAAGACAGTAAACACTGAGAGAGGGCATCAGAGGGCAGACAGACTAAAACCACAATCACAGACAACTAGCCAATCTGATCACACGGACCACAGCCTTGCCTACCTCAATGAAACTAAGCCATGCCGTGTGGGGCTACCCAAGACGGACGGGTCATGGTGGAGAGGTCTGACAGAATGTGGTCCACTGGAAAAGGGAATGGCAAACCACTACAGTATTCTTGCCTTGAGAACCCCATGAACAATATGAAAAGGCAAAATGATAGGATACTGAAAGCGGAACTCCCCAGGTTGGTAGGTGCCCAATATGCTACTGGAGATCAGCGGAGAAATAACTCCAGAAAGAATGAAGGGATGGAGCCAAAGCAAAAACAATACCCACTTATGGATGGGACTGGTGATAGAAGCAAGGTCCAATGCTATAAAGAGCAATATTGCATAGGAACCTGGAATGTTAGGTCCATGAATCAAAGCAAATTGGAAGTGGTCAAACAGGAGATGGCAAGAGTGAATGTCGACATTCTAGGAATCTGTGAACTAAGATGGACTAGAATGGGTGAATTTAACTTAGATGACCATTATATCTACTACTGCAGGCAAGAATCCCTCAGAAGAAATGGAGTAGCCATCATAGGGAACAAAAGAGTCCAAAATGCAGTCCTTGGATGCAACCTCAAAAATGACAGAATGATCTCTGTTTCCAAGGCAAACCATTCAGTATTATGGTAATCCAAGTCTATGCCCCAATCAGTAACACTGAAGAAGCTGAAGTTGAATGGTTCTATGAAGACCTACAAGAACTTTTAGAACTAACACCCCAAAAATATGTCCTTTTCATTATAGGGGACTGGAATGCAAAAGTAGGAAGTCAAGAAACACCTGGAGTAACAGGCAAATTTGGCCATGAAGTACAGAATGAACCAGGGCAAAGGCTAATAGAGTTTTGCCAAGAGAATGCACTGGTCATAGCAAACACCCTCTTCCAACAACACAAGAGAAGACTCTACACATGGACATTACCAGATGATCAACACCGAAATCAGATTGATTATATTCTTTGCAGCCAAATGTGGAGAAGCTTTATACAGTCAGCAAAAACAAGACCAGGAGCTGACTGTGGCTCAGATCATGAACTCCTTATTGCTAAATTCAGACTGAAATTGAGGAAAATAGGGAAAACCACTAGACCATTCAGGTATGACCTAAATCAAATCCATTATAATTATACAGTGAAAGTGAGAAATAGATTTAAGGGACTAAATCTGATAGATAGAGTGCCTGGTGAACTTTGGACGGAGATTTCTGACATTGTACAGGAGACAGGGATCAAGACCATCTCCGTGGAAAAGAAATGCAAAAAAGCAAAATGGCTGTCTGGGGAGGCCTTACAAATAGCTGTATATTGTCACCCTGCTCATTTAACTTATATGCAGAGTACATCATGAGAAATGCTGGGCTGAGTGAAGCACAAGCTGGGATGAAGACTGTGGGAGAAACATCAATAACATCAGATATGCAGATGACACCACCCTTATGGCAGAAAGTGAAGAGGAACTAAAGAACCTCTTGATGAAGGTGAAAAAGGAGAGTGAAAAAGTTGTCTTAAAGCTCAACATGCAGAAAACTAAGATCATGGCATCTGGTCCCATCACTTCATGGCAAATAGATGGGGAAACAGTGGAAACAGTGGCTGACTTTATTTTTGGCGGCTCCAAAATCACTGCAGATGGTGACTGCAGCCTTTAAATTAAAAGACGCTTACTCCTTGGAAGGAGTTATGACCAACCTAGACAGCATATTAAAAAGCATATTAAAAAACAGAGACGTTATTTTGCCAACAAAGGTCCGTCTAGTCAAGGCTATGGCTTTTCCAGTAGTCATGTATGGATGTAAAAGTTGGACTATAAAGAAAGCTGAGCACCGAAGAATTGATGCTTTTGAACTGTGGTGTTGGAGAAGACTCTTGAGAGTCCCTTGGACTGCAAATAGATCCAACCAGTCCATCTTAAAGGAGATCAGTTCTGAGTGTTCATTGGAAGGACTGATGTTGAAGCTGAAACTCCAATACTTTGGCCACCTGATGCAAAGAGCTGACTCATTTGAAAAGACCTGATGCTGGGAAAGATTGAGGGCAGGAGGAGAAGGGGACTACAGAAGATGAGATGATTGGATGGCATCACCGACTCAATGGACATGAGTTTGAGTAAACTCCGGGAGTTAAT
The DNA here is from genome assembly GCA_935064755.1 of Tragelaphus eurycerus. Classification (NCBI taxonomy): domain Eukaryota; kingdom Metazoa; phylum Chordata; class Mammalia; order Artiodactyla; family Bovidae; genus Tragelaphus; species Tragelaphus eurycerus. The sequence goes on along the minus strand of CAKXYN010000001.1, from coordinate 73,012,657 downwards.
GATGGAGAGGGAAGCCTGGCATTCTGTGGTTCATGGGGTTGCAGAGTCAGACACGACTGAGCGACTGAACTAAACTTAACTGATGTGGGTCTATTTCTGGACTTCCATTCTATTTCACTGATATTGTATCTTTATGCAGATATAACACTGCCTTTATAGAATTGCTTTATAATAAATCTTGAAATTAAGAGTCTAAGCCTTCCAACTTTGTTCTTTTTCAAAATTATTTTGGATGTTCAAGGTCCTTCACATTTTAATATAAATTTTAAAATCAAGCTGTCAATTTCCACAAAAAAAAAAAACCTGCTGGAATTTTGATTGAGATTGACTGTATCTATAGATTTATTTGCTGAGAATTGCTATCGTAGTATTGATTTTACCATTTCTTAAACATGACGTATTTCTCCATCTGTTTAAATTTTCTATCATTTCTGTTAGCAGGGTTTTGAAGTTTTTGACATACAAGTCTTGTGTAACTTTTATTTAAAGATTTAGTTAGTATTTTATATTTTTGATGCTATCATATTGTTTTTTAAAAGTAGCAATTCCAAATTGTCTTTTTCTGGTACATATAAATATGTATAAATTTTATGTATAAATTTGTATGTATTTATACATATAAATATGTATAAATATAAGTATAATTAGTTGTTGTTGTTAACTTGGTATCTTTTTACCTTCCTATGCTATGCTATGCTAAGTCACTTCAGTTGCGTCCGACTCTGTGTGACCCCATGGATGGCAGCCCACTAGGCTCCCCGATCCCTGGGATTCTCCAGGCAAGAACACTGGAGTGGGTTGCCATTTCCTTCTCCAATGCATGAAAGTGAAAAGAGAAAGTGAAGTCGCTCAGTCGTGTCCGACTCTTAGAGACCCCATGGACTGCAGCCTACCAGGCTCCTCCATCCGTGGGATTTTCCAGGCAAGAGTACTGGAGTGGGGTGCCATTGCCTTCTCTAAATTCACTTATTTCAACATTTTTTTGGTGAATTTCTTAGGATTTTCTGCCCTAAGGACAGAAAATAGACAATATTTCTTATAATTTTGTCTACAAATGAAGACAGTTTTATTTCTTCCTTTTGAAATTATATATGTCTTAGTAGTTTTCTTGTCTATTACACTGGATAGATGCTCCAGTATGTCATATACATTTTAAGAATAGACATCTTTGCCTCTCCCCTGATATTTGTGGGGAATGTATTCAGTCTGTCACAATTAAGTATGATGATGATATTAATATCCATGTGTGTTTATGGATCACCTTTATCAGGGTGAGGAAGTTTCCATCTCTTCCTAGTTTGCCTAGAGTTTCTCTCATGATTGGTTGTTGGATTCTATCAAATACTGCTGTTGTAGCTGCTTCCTCCTCTTCCTATTTCCCCTTCCTTATTCTTCTTTCTCCTCTTCCTCTTTTTTTTTCTTCTTTTTCTTCCATAAGTATGGTGAATTACATTTGTATTTGTGTTAAGTGCAAAACCAACCTTGCATTCCAGGGATAAACTCTACTCGGTCATTCCTTATACATGTTGTAGTTACGATTTACTAAACTTCATATTTTTGTGCCTACATTCATGAAAGATACAGATCTATGGTTTTATTTTCCTTTTTCTTGTAATGTGTTTGTCTGACTTTGCTATCAGGTTAATGTTGGCCTTATAGAATTTGTTGGGAAGTGAGTGCTCCTTCTCCTTGATTTTGAAGAAGAATTTGTATAAAATTGATATGATCTCTGTTAAAGGTTTCATAGAATTCACGGGTGAAGCCATCTGGCCCTGGAGTGGGAAGGGTTTTAACTACCAGAAGAAGTTCCGACTAGATATAGGGCTATGTAGGGCTATGTAGGATACACATTCGGGGAAGGCAATGGCACCCCACCCCAGTACTCTTGCCTGAAAAATCCCATGGATGGAGGAGCCTGGTAGGCTCGTCCATGGGGTCGCTAAGAGTCGGACACGACTGAGCGACTTCACTTTCACTTTTCACTTTCATGCATTGGAGAAGGAAATGGCAACCCACTCCAGTATTCTTGCCTGGAGAATCCCAGGGACGGGGGAGCCTGGTGGGCTGCCATCTATGGGGTCGCACAGAGTCGGACACGATTGAAGCGACTTAGCAGCAGCAGCAGCAGCAGCAGGATACACATTTGTTCTTGAGTGAGCTTTGGTAATTTGTATCTTGCAAGAAGTTTATCCAGATCAGATCAGTCGCTCAGTCGTGTCCGACTCTTCGCGACCCCATGAACCGCAGCACGCTAGGCCTCCCTGTCCATCACCAGCTCCCGGAGGTCACCCAGACTCACACTCATCAAGTCAGTGATGCCATCCAGCCATCTCATCCTCTGTCGTCCCCTTCTCCTCCTGCCCTCAATCCCTCCCAGCATCAGAGTCTTCTCCAATGAGTCAACTCTTCGCATGAGGTGGCCAAAATACTGGAGTTTCAGCTTTAGCATCATTCCTTCCAAAGAAATTCCAGGATTGATCTCCTTCAGAATGGACTGGTTGGATCTTCTTGCAGTCCAAGGGACTCTCAAGAGTCTTCTCCAACACCACAGTTCAAAAGCATCAATTCTTTGGTGCTCAGCCTTCATCACAGTCCAGCTCTCACATCCATACATGACCACAGGAAAGACCATAGCCTTGACTAGGTGAACCTTTGTTGGTAAATTAATGTCTCTGCTTTTGAACATGCTATCCAGGTTGGTCATAACTTTCCTTCCAAGGAGCAAGCGTCTTTTAATTTCATGGCTGCAGTCACCATCTGCAGTGATTTTGGAGCCCAGAAAAACAAAGTCTGACACTGTTTCCACTGTTTCCCCATCTATTTCCCATGTAGTGATGGAACCAGATGCCATGATCTTCGTTTTCTGAATGTTGAGCTTTAAGCCAACCTTTTCACTCTCCACTTTCACTTTCATCAAGAGGCTTTTCAGCCCCTCTTCACTTTCTGCCATAAGAGTGGTGTCATCTGCATATCTGAGGTTATTGATATTTCTCCCAGCAATCTTGATTCCAACTTGTGTTTCTTCCAGTCCAGCATTTCTCATGATGTACTCTGCATATAAGTTAAATAAACATGGTGACAATATACAGCCTTGACGTACTCCTTTTCCTATTTGGAACCAGTCTGTTGTTCCATGACCAGTTCTAACTGTTGCTTCCTGACCTGCATACAGATTTCTCAAGAGGCAGATCAGGTGGTCTGGTATTCCCATCTCTTTCAGAATTTTCCATAGTTTATTGTGATCCACACAGTCAAAGGCTTTGGCATAGTCAATAAAGCAGAAATAGATGTTTTTCTGGAACTCTCTTGCTTTTTCCGTGATCCAGCGGTGTTGGCAATTTGATCTCTGGTTCCTCTGCCTTTTCTAAAACCAGCTTGAACATCAGGAAGTTCACGGTTCACATATTGCTGAAGCCTGGCTTGGAGAATTTTGAGCATTACTTTACTAGCGTGTGAGATGAGTGCAATTGTTCGGTAGTTTGAGCATTCTTTGGCATTGCCTTTCTTTGGGATTGGGATGAAAACTGACCTTTTCCAATCTTGTGGCCACTGCTGAGTTTTCCAAATTTGCTGGCATATTGAGTGCAGCACTTTCACAGCATCATCTTTCAGGACTTGGAATAGCTCCACTGGAATTCCATCACCTCCACTAGCTTTGTTCGTAGTGATGCTTTCTAAGGCCCATTTGACTTCACATTCCAAGATGTCTGGCTCTAGGTCAGTGATCACATCATCATGATTATCTGGCTCTTGAAGCTCTTTTTTGTACAGTTCTTCTGTGTATTCTTGCCACCTCTGCTTAATATCTTCTGCTTCTGTTAGGTCCACACCATCTCTGTCCTTTATTGTGCCCATCTTTGCATGAAATGTTCCTTTGGTATCTCTGATTTTCTTGAAGAGATCCCTAGTCTTTCCCATTCTGTTGTTTTCCTCTATTTCTTTGCACTGATCACTGAAGAAGGCTTTCTTATCTCTTCTTGCTATTCTTTGGAACTCTGCATTTAGATGTTTATATCTTTCCTTTTCTCCTTTGCTTTTCGCTTCTCTTCTTTTCACAGCTATTTGTAAGGCCTCCCCAGACAGCCATTTTGCTTTTTTGCATTTCTTTTCCATGGGGATGGTCTTGATCCCTGTCTCCTGTACAATGTCACGAACCTCATTCCATAGTTCATCAGGCACTCTATCTATCAGATCTAGGCCCTTAAATCTATTTCTCACTTCCACTGTATAATCATAAGGGATTTGATTTAGGTCATACCTGAATGGTCTAGTGGTTTTCCCTACTTTCTTCAATTTCAGTCTGAATTTGGCAATAAGGAGTTCATGGTCTGAGCCACAGTCAGCTCCTGGTCTTGTTTTTGCTGATTGTATAGAGCTTCTCCATCTTTGGCTGCAAAGAATATAATCGATCTGATTTCGGTGTTGACCATCTGGTGATGTCCATGTATAGAGTCTTCTCTTGTGTTGTTGGAAGAGGGTATTTGCTATGACCAGTGCATTTTCTTGGCAAAACTCTGTTAGTCTTTGCCCTGCTTCATTCCGTGTTCCAAGGCCAAATTTGCCTGTTACTCCAGGTGTTTCTTGACTTCCTACTTTTGCATTCCTATAATGAAAAGGACATCTTTTTTGGGTGTTAGTTCTAAAAGGTCTTGTAGGTCTTCATAGAACCGTTCAACTTCAGCTTCTTCGGCATTACTGGTTGGGGCATAGACTTGGATTACTGTGACACTGAATGGTTTGCCTTGGAAACGAACAGAGATCATTCTGTCATTTTTGAGATTGCATCCAAGTACTGCATTTCGGACTCTTTTGTTGACCATGATGGCCACTCCATTTCTTCTGAGGGATTCCTGCCCACAGTAGTAGATATAATGGTCATCTGAATTAAATTCACCCATTCCAGTCCATTTCAGTTCGCTAATTCCTAGAATGTCGACATTCACTCTTGCCATCTCTTGTTTGACCACTTCCAATTTGCCTTGATTCATGGACCTGACATTCCAGGTTCCTATGCAATATTGCTCTTTACAGCATCGGACTCTGCTTCTATCACCAGACACATCCACAGCTGGGTATTCTTTTTGTTTTGGCTCCATCCCTTCATTCTTTCTGGAGCTATTTCTCCACTGATCTCCAGTAGCACATTGGGCCTCTACTGACCTGGGGAGTTTCTCTTTCAGTATCCTATCATTTTGCCTTTTCATACTGTTCATGGGGTTCTCAAGGCAAGAATACTGAAGTGGTTTGCCATTCCCTTCTCCAGCGGACCACACCCTGTCATCTCTCTCCACCATGACCCACCCATCCCAGGTTGCCCCTCGGGCATGGCTTAATTTCATTGAGTTAGACAAGGGTGTGGTCCTTGTGTGATTAGATTGACTAGTTTTCTGTGAGAATGGTTTTAGTGTATTTGCCCTCTGATGCCCTCTTTCAAGACCTACTGTCTTACTTGGGTTTCTCTTACCTTGGGCGTGGGGTATCTCGTCCCGGCTGCTCCCGGCCAGCGAAGCACAGCCATCGTATCTTACCTTGGACGAGGGGTCTCTCCTCACCGCCGCCCTTCCTGACCTCGGTCGTGGGGTAGCTCTTCTCGGCCGTGCTTAGTGCGCTGGCCCTCACCTCGTCCTTCCCCGCCGGCTGCGTCGCGCACTAAGAGCGCAGCCGAGAGGAAGTTTATCCATTTCATTAAAAATGCTTAATTTATTGTTATATGGTAGTGGTTTAGTCGCTAAATCACTGGCTTCTTATTGCAGTGGCTTCTCTTGTTGCAGGGTAGGGGCTCTAGGGTGCCTGGGTCTGACTCTTGCGACCCCATTGACTGTAACCTTCCAGACTCCTCTGTCCATGGGATTCTCTAGACAATACTATTGGGATGGGTTGCCATTTCCTCCTCCAGGGGATCTTCCCGATTCAGGAATTGAACCCAGGTCTCCTGCATTGCAGGCAGATTCTTTACCAACTAAGCTATGAGGGAAGCCCTCGTATATTGTTATATATTTATACGTAATATTCCCCATTAATCTTTACCATTTGTAGGATTAGTGGTCATGACCTTTTATTCCTGGTATTAGTACTTTGTGTCATCTTTTTTTTCCCTTGATCAGTCTGGCCAGTGGTTTGTCAACTTGGATAATTTTCTTTTTCTTTGTTAGTTTTAAGTTTCAGTTTCACTGATGATTAATTTTTTTCTCTATTTTTGTCTGCTCGTTTTAGATTTAAGTTGCTGTTCTCAGAATAACTTTGATTAGAATATCAATTTGGAAACCAAAGGCATTGATTTGAAATTCTTCTTTTCTACTCTAAGCATATATTACTATAAATTTTCCTTTAAGTGTTAGTTTAGCCTCATCCTACAAACTTTGATGTGTTGTATTTTTACTTTCTTTCAATTCATTTTGTAATTTCCCTTGTAATTTATTTTTAAAAATTTCTTCTTTGATCAATAAGTTAAGTAGAAGTGTGTTCTTTAATTTCCTATATTTGAGGATTTTCCAGATCTGTTACTGATTTATAAATTAATTCCACTGTAGTTTAAGAACATAACCAATGTTATTTAAATTCTTTTAAATGTGTTGATTTTTAAAAAATTAATTTCTGGCTGTAGTAGGTCTTCGTTTCTGTGTGCGGGCTCTTCTCTAGTTGCAGTGAGCAGGGTTGCTCTCTAGTTGTGCACTGGCTTCTTATTGCAGTGGCTTTTCTGGTTGCAGGATGTGGGCCCTAGGGTGCTTGTGCTTAGTAGCCACAGCAGGTAGGCTCAGTAGTTGTGGCACACTGCTCACTTGCCATGTGGCAGGTGGAATCTTCCTGGACCAGAGACCCGACCTGTGTCCCCTGCATTGGCAGGGGGACTCTTAACCCCGGACCATCAAGGAAATGCTAAATGCATTGATTTTTACCTTGATCCTGTGTCTAGTGGCCTTGAAAACTTCACTTATTAATTATAATAGTTTGCTCCTAAGAATGTGAATGAGACAGTGGGCATCCTTATCTTGTTCCCAACCACAGGAGGAAAAAACGCAGTATTTCATCATTAACTATAATTTAGCTTTGGATATCTTATTTCCCAGGTGGCACTAGTGGTAAAGAACCCGCCTGCCAATGTAGGTTAGACGTAAAAGACAGGGATTCAACCCCTGGGTCGGGAAGATCCACTGGAGGAGGGCACGGCAAACCACTCTAGTACTCTTGCCTAGAGAATCCCATGGACCAAGGATCCTGGCAAGCTGAAGTCTATAGAGTTGCACGTGACTGAAGCAACTTAGCATGCATGCATGCATTTTACACATATTCATTATATAGTTAAAGAAGTTCCCTTCTATTCCTAGTGCTGAAGAATTTTTATACAAAGAGGCATTAATTTTATCAAGTGTTTTTAATACTCTTTTGAGATATGATTTTTCTCAACATGGCAAAATGCATTGATTGATATTTGTGTATTAAATTATGCTGGTATTTTTCAAATAAACTTAACTCAGTCATGCTAGATTATCCTTTTAAAATATATCATTATAATCAATTTGCTAATATTTTGTATAGCATTTTTGCATCCCTATTCATGAATGGTATTAGCCAGTAATGTTATTTTCTTGTAATTCCTTGTTTGGTTTTGGTACCAGGGTTGAGTTGGTTTCAAAATAAAATGTTGAGAAACTTCTCCTCTTTATTTTTGGGACAAGATAATGTATATTGGTATTTTTTAAATATGTAGAAAGAATTGTCTTTTTTAAAGAACATAGGACTATTCAGATCTAGTATTTCTTCTTGTTTTCATTTTGGCAAGTTATCTTTTTCAAAGAATGATGGCATAAAATTTCCCCTTTTAGCAACATGAACATCCACTCATGTAAAGTTTCCTGCAGCAGAGGGTGTCAGTTTTATTTTATCAGCATACCCCTTGGCCAAAGGCAAGACCAGGAAAGTCATCTCACCACTTTAGGAGAAAAAATTATGGTAGCATGTAACAACACTTTGGGGCTTCCCTGGTAGCTCAGCTGGTAAAGAATCCGCCTGCTATGCAGGCGACCCCAGTTTGATTTCTAAGTCAGGAAGATCCGCTGGAGAAGGGATAGGCTATCCACCCTAGTATTCTTGGGCTTCCCTGGTGGCTTAGACAGTAAAGAATCTGCCTTCAATGCAGGAGACCTGGGTTCAATCCCTGGGTAGGGAAGATCACCTGGAGAAGGGAACAGCTACCCACTCCAGTATCCTGGTCTGGGTCGCAAAGAGTCGGATACAGCTGAGCAACTTTCACTTTCAACTACACTTTACACGCTGTTAAGTGAATGCATACAGATTGTTGTTGGGTTTTTAGTGAGGTGAAAACATATTTTGGAATGCCTGAGATGCTTGTTGCTTGTTGCCTAAGTCTATCTACCCTGTGTGTGCTGTGTTAAGATGGGTTGGAAAATACAGCTTGCTAAGAGTCTCCTCAAAGAACATGAGTTTGAGCAAACTCTGGGAGAGAGTGAAGGAAAGGGAAGCCTGGTGTGCTATAGTCCATGGGGTCCCAAAGAGTCAGACACAAGTTAGTGACCGAACGACAAGAGTCTCCTAGCGTCCAAGGAAAACTGGTATACATGTTTGCATCACCAGGTTCACGGTAGCCAGGATTTAGAGCTCCTTTTGGGGGGTGAAGACACCTCATTGGAAATCACTTCCTTCGATCAGCAGCTCCCTGGAAGCTGGAGCCAGGAAAAATAGTGCATGAGTCAGAAACCAGAAGAATTCTCCAGAATCTGGGTGTGGACTAGAGGTAGCAGTGAGGTCAGGGGGAGGGCCAGGTGGGGCCATGAGCCTCTGAGCTAAAGTCACCTCCTAACCGAGGGGCCTGATGGGTAGCCTTCCTGTCTCCCCATCAAAGGGAGCAGAGGCTGTCCTGGATTCCAGAGTCACCAAGTTAGCCATCTCTGGCTAGAGTGGGTCAGATGTTAGGACATCACTTCATTTATCCACTTGCTTGTCTTGGGGTCACCACTGAGATTCCAGGGCCCTGGAAATTCTATCCTGCTGATACAAACCTCCTTCCCCTAACAGTCCGCGTCTCATCCCCTTTTCTTTCTCAACTCATGTTTTCTCTCCCTTCTCATCACTCCTGCTTCCTCTCTCCTCCGCTTCTTTTCTCCCTTCTCTCCACCTTACCCTCCCTCATGACTACCTTCTATTCCCCTTCTCCCCAACTTAAGACACATTTCTCCCACTCCTCCCTCCTTGCCGCCTTTCTTGTCAGACAGTAAGAACCTTGGAGGTGGTTGCCAGGATACTAGGCTAAAACAGCGACAGAAATGCAAACTAGGAGTTGTTTGAGCATAAATAGGAATGAAACAAAAATTGAGATCAGTAGATGTCAGGCCACAGATCTTTCACGTATCACCAGCTTTTCTGGTGTGGGAAGATAGGACCGATAGCTGTCTAGCCCTTTAAGGAGACCTAACGTTAATGAATGTGGCTCTCCTCCTGGGACAGAGAAGGGGCTTGTAGCAGTACTTCTGGTGCTGTGTGCCAAGAAGTCAGAAAGAAATTGGGAGAGTCCTTGCTCAGTCCTTCTGGAGCCAAGAGTTCCACTTTAAACTTTAAGTCCCAGGCATGTGATACGGAAATCACAGTCCTATTAATTGGAACCTTCGGAGCATTTGTTACTCATGTTCCCATGTCATTTGTACCCTGAGACAAACAATAGACCAGAAATCATTGTAAAACAAAACTCTTCAGCTTCTCCGAGGGGCTGTGCAGATGCAGGCCTGCAATTATGGATACAGCCACTAGGGGAGGTAGTGATTACTGCACATTTGGGGCAATGGACCAAGATATATTATATGTATGAGATCTTCCTGGTGACTCAGATGGCAAAAGAAACTGCCTGCAATGCAGGAGACCCAGGCTCAGTCCTTGAGTCAGGAAGATCCCCTGGAGAAGGAAATGGCAACCCATTCCAGTATTCTTGCCTGGAGAATTCCATGGACAGAGGAACCTGGCAGGCTACGGTCCATGGGGTTGCAGTCAGACACGACTGAGCAACTAACACTGTCTACACTCTATTATATATATGTATGGGCTTCCCTGGTGGCTCAGATGGTGAAGAAGCCCCCTGCAAGGCAGGAGACCTGGGTTCGATCCCTGGGTTGGGAAGATTCCTTGGAGAAGGAAATGGCAACTCATTCCAGTATTCTTGCCCAGAGAATTCCATGGAAAAAGGAGCCCAGCGGGCTACTGAGTGACTAAGCATATATATAATTCCCTCTCTCACTCTCTCTTTCTCTCCCCTTCTCACACACACAGGTCTAGCTCTTTATCACAACAATAGGAATATGATTCAACTGTGGTATCAGATTTGGGCCAAGATAGGGAAAATTAAAAACATCTAGATCCAAGTTGCATCTTTTCTCACATTAAACTTCAGTATCTGTCGTTCAGGTTGGTCCTTGGTGTGGCATTAGGGAGACACAGTGGCTTTCTGGGCCTCCTGAGTCCCCAGCTCAACATCTTGCTTTTCTCTGTAGAGACTTCAGATTGATTATTTTAAGTCTTTAACTATTCACTTGCTCTTTCAGATAGAAGGAGGTAATGGCCCTTTTCAAACTATTTCTGCTTGGGAACTTCCTATGCTGTCTCTCCTGCTTCATCCCACCCTACCCCAGCCCCGCCCTATTCAGATAAGAACTTTTCTTCCCTGGTGGCTCAGCTGGTAAAGAATCTGCGTGAAATGTGGGAGACCTGAGTTCGATCCCTGGGTTGGGAAGATCCCCCGGAGAAGGGAAAGGCTAAACTCCAGTATTCTGTACTGGAGAATTCCATAGCCATGGACTGTAGAGTCCATGGTGTTGCAAAGAGTTGGACACGACTGAGCGACTTTTGCTTTCTTATCCTTTTTGCGTCCCATTTGAAGGCAAGCTGAATTCTGGATTACTAGAATGATTTCTTAAAACCTGAGGATTTCGTAAATCTTTACACCAGATTCTTCATGATTCTTTCCCTTTTCAGTCAGGAGACAGACTCCAGGCATCTCAATCCTTACCTCTCCCTTCTCATTTCTCGAGTTCAGGCTCACCATCAGTTCAGTTCAGTTCCTCAGTCATTTCTGACTCTTTGAGACCCCATGGACTGTAGCACATCAGGCTTTCCTGTCTATCACCAACTCCCGGAGTTTACTCAAACTTATGTCCATAGAGTCGATGATGCCATCCAACCATCTCATCCTCTGTCATCCCCTTCTCCTCTTGTCTTCAGTCTTTCCCAGCATCAGGCTCACCATGATGGAATACAAAAGTAGATTACTTTTTAAAACTCAGTTAGGTCCCTATCCCTCAGGCCTAACATTTCCCCCTTTTTCCTTCCTTTGAATATTTAAAAACCTATTTTCAAAACATTTGAATACATAAGTTTTTAACCGAAGTTTGAACAATGGTTCTTCTTACACGACCACAGGTTCTTGGGAGCAGAATGGCTCAGAAGCCAACGGGCAGTGCAGAGCGGCTCCTCTTTTGAGCCAGCTCATTTATTTGCTTGGGACAGTGAATGCTCTAATCACAACATATTTGGTTTCCTTTGTAACACTGGAATTCCTTAAGTGTCCTTGGCCACTTTCCAAGCCCCAAATATTAGTCATGCTGCCTGGTTCTCAAACATCCCAAGTTCCACACTCTGACGCATCCTCTCCTATTTGCATGGAAATTAGATTTTTAAAACTTGAAGATGAAAACGAGTTTCACTGCCTGTGCTCACAAAGTGCCTCTCCGTCGGTCAGTGGACTGTAAACGCTGCTTCCAAGCGGTGGTTTTCATTTCCGTCAGTTTATGAGGCTTGAGGAGCTGAGCTGTCGGCACTCCCCTGCAGTGGGGAACTTTCCCTCCGTGCCAGCTTCTCCAGCTTTAGCTTCACTGGCTTTGACTTTGCTTAGATACGAGCTGAAGCACCTACTCATCTTTTACCTCGGTTATTATACAGTAAAAAATTACATCAGCATTGATCTCAAGTCTGTAAGATGGCACATTGATTGAAAAAAAAATCAGAAGGTAAAAAAACCCTCACTGTCTTTGGCAATGGATAGAAAAGCTCATTATCTCTTGTATGGGTGCTAGGAATGATCATATCTCACAAGGTCATACTGTCTTATTAACTACTGAACATTTTGTTGAGAACTTAATGTGGACCAGATGCTGGGGATGTGGAGAGAAATATGATGGTGCTCCTGCTGATGGAGAGAGAGACGTGAAGAGATCTGAACAGAGCGCGTGGCCTGATGTAATAAAGGCATGTGTGCTCAGTCGTGTCCGACTCTTTGCGGCCGCATGGACTGTAGCTGCCAGGCTCCTCTGTCTGTGGAATCTTCCAGGCAAGAATACTGGAGTGGGTTTCTGTTCCCTTCTCCAGGGAATCTTCCCAACCCAGGGATCAAAATCTTGTGTCTCCTGCATTGGCAGACAGATTCGTTACCAGCTGAGCCACTGGGGAAGCCTGATGTAATAAAGGCAAGGGTAAATGAGGTCCGTATTGAGTGCATAACTTTCCAGAGAAGTGAGGTAAGGCTTCCCAGAAGAGGTGGCATGTGAGAAGCACCTTGAATAAGGAGCAGTGTCATCACTGGAAGTGGAACAATTAGAAAGGGGGTTTGGATCAGATGTGTGAGAGTCTCCAAATACCTGGGCTATAAGTCAGGCCTCTGTCGTCCTCATGCGTGTTTGGAAATGTTTACTGGTTCCTTGGTTTATCGCGCTGACTGGTTGGCCCTTGGGTGCCAGTGGAGCCAGTGGTGCGCTAGGATCTTCCTTAGCGCCTTCAGGCCCACCGGGAACCTTCCTCTGCACCGCCCTGGTCCCCAGGAGGCTGACCCACGAAGACTGCATCGCCGCCCTGGTCCCCAGGAGGCTGACCCACGCAGACTGCATCACCGCCCTGGTCCCCAGGAGGCTGACCCACTCAGACTGCATCGCCGCCCTGGTCCCCAGGAGGCTGACCCACTCAGACTGCATCACCGCCGTGGTCCCCAGGAGGCTGATCCACGCAGACTGCATCACCGCCTTGGTCCCCAGGAGGTTGACCCACGCAGACTGCATCGCCTCCCTGGTCCCCAGGAGGCTGACCCACGCAGACTGCATCACCGCCGTGGTCCCCAGGAGGCTGATCCACGCAGACTGCATCACCGCCTTGGTCCCCAGGAGGTTGACCCACGCAGACTGCATCACCGCCCTGGTCCCCAGGAGGCTGACCCACGCAGACTGCGTCACCACCCTGGTCCCCAGGAGGCTGATCCACGCAGACTGCATCACCGCCTTGGTCCCCAGGAGGCTGACCCACGCAGACTGCATCGCCACCTTGGTCCCCAGGAGGCTGACCCACGCAGACTGCATCACCGCCCTGGTCCCCAGGAGGCTGACCCACGCAGACTGCATCACCGCCTTGGTCCCCAGGAGGCTGACCCACGCAGACTGCATCGCCACCTTGGTCCCCAGGAGGCTGACCCACGCAGACTGCATCACCGCCCTGGTCCCCAGGAGGCTGACCCACGCAGACTGCATCAGCTGGGGTGCTGGTTGTGTGTGTGCACGCCCCATCGTGGAGTTGCGTCTCACCCTTTGTGACCCCAGGGACTGTAGCCCATCGGGCTCCTCTGTCCGTGGGGATTTCCCAAGTAAGAATACTGGAGTGGGTTGCCATTTCCTCCTCCAGGAGATCTTTTGACCCAGGGATCAAACTTGCGTCTCCTGCATTGGCAGGTGGGCTCTTTACCGGCAGGTGAGCCACCTGGGAAGCCTCCTGGGTGCTGGTTAGGGGTGGGAAATTAGAGCACTAGCAAGAGACCAGAAGGTGAAGGGGGAAACAGATCAGGATATGTGTCAGCCTGGTCCCCTGCCTGTGGGGTTACAGCACGCAAATCTCTCAGCCCATGGCTGCTGTTATTCTGCTCTCGCCACATAAATCTCTGGGGATCAGGAAACCACTCCTTCCCCTTGACCCTTCAGCCCATCTGGGCTGGTGATGGCTCCCTGCTGATTCTTGTCCGGGGTGCTGCACCATCTCTGTTGCTCTCCTTAAACTGTACACATCCTTCTAAGTAGTCCCTTCATTAAGCTGCCCTCAGTTACCCAGCTTGGCACGGGTGCCATCCATCTCCTCCCAGGACTCATACAAATGGGAGATGAGGTCCCCACTCCCATGCAACTTATCATCTAGTCCACTTGAACTTGTTTAAGCAGGAGAATGATTGCATTGCATATTTATGTTTTGGGAGAAAAAACCCTGGATGGCAGTGAGGAGAGAGATTCCAATCCAGGCGAGGACCATCAGGGAAGGAGTGTTGCTGTTGTCCTGGCAACAGATGCCAGTGGTCCAGTCCAGGGAGGGACAGAGATGGAGAGAGGTGGGAGATGAAAGAATGAGAAGGAATAGTCCAGGGTGGTCCTCACGTCCTTGCTGGGGTAGCTGGATGGACGGTCAGCCCTGAGCTGGGGGACCCGGGAGAAAGAGTTGACAGGCAGGCAGGGGAAATGGGAACTTTGGTGCTGACATGTGAAAGTGTCTGTTGCCAGTGGGATAGCCAGTGAATGTGTCCAGCATTGGAATTGTGGGTTTGAGTTTGTGGGAGAGGTCAGGGTGGGAAATACGAATGTGGGCATCCTTGGAGTCTAGGTCGAAGGGGTGGGTACGAGGCAGGAGAGAACGTGCTGGGTGAGCAGTGCAGCAGGCCTGTGAGGGGCCCGTGGGGCTGGGATGTGCACAGAGAGGCTGAGCACTGATGCAGCTGCCTGGAACTCCCACACTGGTGCAAGGGGGCCTTACACAACTCCTGGGTCTAGGGAAGGCCATTGACTCTGTCCTTGGTGCTTCAGCTTTGCCGAGCATCCCAGGGCTGGTACCAGACCTGCCCATGCCAGCTCTCGAGGCCCAGTTATCTCTACTGTCCTCTATACTTACCTCCTGGGGTATTAAAAAGAACACAGGACCCCACCCTCCCACACCAGGCTTAGTGTCTGGCTCATAAGATGAATTACTTTGCTGACAAAGGTCTGTCTAGTCAAAGCTATGGTTTTTCCAGTAGTCAGGTATGGACACCAAAGAATTGATGCTTTCAAACTGTGGTGTTGCAGAAGACTCTTGAGAGTCCTTTGGACTGCAAGGAGATCAAACCAGTCAAACCTAAAGGAAATCAATCCTGAATATGCACTGAAGGACTGACAATGAAGCTCAAGCTCCACTACTTTGGCCACCTGATGTGAAGAGCCAACTCATTGGAAAAGACCCTGATGCTGGGAAAGATTGAGGACAAGAGAAGGGATGACAGAGCCTGAGCTGGTTGGATAGCATCACTGACTCAATGGCCATGAGTTTGAGCAAACTCTGGGAGATGGTGAAGGACAGGGAGGCCTGGTGTGCTGCAGTCCATGGGGTCACAAAGAGTGGGGCATGACTGAGCGACTGAACAACATAAGGTGGAATGTACACAAGTGGAAAAACTGGGCTGATAGACCTACTTGCCATGCGGATGGAGCTGTTGGACTCTGCTCTCAGAGACACCCCTTAACTGCTTGGTGGAGCCAGGCTTCGCATAAAAGTCCATGCATGGGGAGGTGGTCCTGGAGGCTTTGCTCTCAGACATCACCACAAGGGAGCTTCCCAGGTGACTCAGTGGTAAAAGAATCTGCCTGCCTATGCAGAAGATGCAGGAGATGTGGGTTCAATCTTTGGGTCAGGAAGATCCCCAGGAGAAGGGCATGGCAACCACACTCTAGTATTCTTGCCTGAAGAATCCCCATGGACAGAGGAGCCTGGCAGGCTACAGACCACGGGGTTGCAAAGAGTCAGACATGACTGAATGACCGAGCACAGCACATCGCCACAAGACGTGCGGTTTTCTTGGTTTTCATCACCCAGCTCGGTTTTTGCCTCAGAAACTGATTAACTGTGGCTGTGGCCCTGCCTCCTCAGCTAAACACCTCTCTTCCCTTGACCTTGGCCTCTGAACTCCATCTCCTCCTGGCTACAACCACGGAGTCCTTTCCCTTCTGATTCTGTAATGATGCCGCAGCTGGCTCACCGCCACCTGGATCTGATTGCAGGTGATGATAAGAGGCAGAAATCACCCTGGGCAGGTAATGATCAGGTATAAGTGGAAGAGGCACCCAAGGGAGACAGAAAGCCAGAGGCCTTGAGCAAGAACCTTTTAGATATAAAGTGGAGAGACTTGCCACTTCAAACACTCAGTAATGACTTCAGCATTCTGCTCTGTACAATTCTTTCCTGCTTTCTGAAAACCCGTGAAAACGCTCATCCTGACTCACTGACAGAGCCTGTAAGAAGGCATCAGCACACACATCAGCAGTCAGAAAGCACAAAAAACAAACAGAGCAGAGAAATTTAAGGCACAGTTGTGCAACTGGGAGGGGAGAATGCTCAGATGAGCGAATCAAAGAAATAGCGAAGACAACATGTGGAGAAGAGAGGTGAGGGAGAAGAGACAGGCAGAGTCTGAATAAAGCAGAACATGGACGGAATGCTGGTCCTTGCAGGGCACCAGGTTCTGGCTCTTCCTACATCGTGCTCGAGGTGGCATGGAGCAGGTGGTCCCTGCTGGCTGGTTCATTGAATGATGGCTCTGGGAAAAGGTTAAATGAACAGTTCGCACTTAGAGAAGACTGCAGAAGACGGCCATAACATGCCTGATGAAGCTCGGCTTTTGTCCAACTTTCAGAGGTTCCCTGTCTCTGCTCTGCACCCTCAATTCTTCCCAGGGAAGCTCCTTGAGAGCCAGACTCAAGTTTGTGCTCATTGCCACAAACATCTTCTTTGGAGGCACGCCTGCAACAGGGTTGGCCAACTGGGTTTTAGGAAAGTGGAGGTTGTTGGAGAGTTTACTCCATCCAAGACATTTTCCAGGTGGGGAAGTTGCGCCTCCTGCCTTTGCTCAGCTGCAGTCCCAGTGCTCTTGCACTTGGAGACTCAGCCCCCGCTGCCTTTCTTAGTCAATCCTGGCAAACAGGGGTGTGTATGGGGAAGCAGGTGTTAGGTATCTCTTCCCTGCCAACATGATGAAGCCACACTTCATCTAAGGCTCGGTCCAAAAGCAGCACCCCAAGTGTTAGGTGAGAGACTCTTGTCTCTCACACCCACCCCTTCTCCAAGCGTTCATCTATAGATACAAAGACAGCAAACTAACTTCATCTGACAACTCTCATTGAGAAGGATTGGGAGACGTCCAGGGACCACTCTGTGATGGGTTAGTCGTGTCTGCCAGAGGCACAGGCTGCAGAGTGGTGGCAGCAGTTCCCGGATCTGGTGTCCCAGTTAAGTCACATTCCTTGCCTATTAAAACTTCAGATGTCTTCACAACTGGGGGTCTGCTGCTCTCCCCACAGAGGCAGCTCCTCTGACACAGCTGCCTGCTGCACCCAACCCCAAGAGTGCCATGCCCACTGTCCCTCTGCTCACCATTGCCCTGGACCCACCCTTATGGCTCAGTTAGTTTGTCCAGTCTCCACTTCTACCTGAGCCCAGCCTCCTGCTTTAGAGGAGAAAACAAATGGCCAAAGAGTATTTGGCAGTGTCCAAACACAGTAGGTCCCTAGAGGAGGGCATGGCAACCCACTCCAGTATTCTTGCCTGGAGAATCCCATGAACAAAGGAGCTTGGCGGGCTACAGTCTATAGGGTCGCAAAGAGTCAGACACGATTGAAAGGACTTTGCACACACTACATATCAGGTGTTTTCTGTAGCCCGTCCCACTCAATCCTCCTGGTCACCAGGAAGGTAAGTACTGGTAGCATAGTTCCCATTCTGCAGTTAAGGAAACAGACTCAAGAGTTGACATCACCTGGTCAAAGTCAGATACCTTATAATCAATGAAACGTTGGATGTTTGATCCAAAGCTCTGTCTCTTTTGGGGGTTTACCATGAGTGCTCTCTCCAAGTTGAACCCCCATCTCCAATCAGACCCCCATCTCAGCCCGCTGTGTGCAGGCTGAAGAGCTTCAGTACTGACACTCCTGGATGTCAGCCTGCACTTCTGTATGGAGCACCGAGATACCTTCTGGGTGTCCCTGTGCACTTCTGGGGAGACAGAGTCATGCGCTCGTGCCCACAACCCTTTCTACTCCCCCAAACTTCAAACCTCCCTGGCCACACATCTTGGACCCCCAAGGATTGGCTGAAAGACACCACTGTCCCTACCAGCCCCCCAGCTGTGTTTGCATTTCCAGCAGGGAAATGGCACTTAGTTACCTCTCAGTGCTTTTAATTGAGCATTTGTTCTGACTGATGTCTTCCATGGACCCTTTTGAATGAGGGGAGAAAAGTCCTCACAGGTATGACTTCAAGGGTCTTTGGCCTTGGGGATGCGCGGGCTCCCTAGGAGGGCACTGTTCCCTATGAGGGCAGTGCCCTGGCCACCTGGCCACCTGGCTTGCATGGGTGCAGGCCTGGCTGTCTTGCTGTGCCGAGTGTTGAATTGCTGCGTGCTCTGGGCTGTCGTGATCTGGATGTAGACTTGGAAAGTGCAGTGGGAGGCTGGGAGGGGAGGTGTCCTGCTGATGGTGAGCCTCGGGGCGGTGGCTGGGGTGCCTCAGGCATCCTCCATGCCTTCATCCTCCTCCTCAAAGGATCCTGTTACTTCCCTCCCTCCCACATCATAGGGTCATATCTGGCCCTTTGCTGCCTGCACACAGCCATGGATTTACCCCAGTTTCTAAGCCGGTCCTGGCCAAGGCAGGAAATATACCAGCTGCCCTGGCACCAACATCTGGTCCCTCTGCATAATTCTGAGCCCTAGGACAGTACCCAGGGAACAGATGCTGTTGATTTGCTACGGGTACCCACCTGTGGGCTGACGGTGCCTACTTGGGAGACTGGTGGATTAAAAGCCATGTTGGGATATCTCTGAGGTGTATCCTACACTGTCCCCCAGAAGTTCCAGCACAACTGGGCTCTCGTTGCCCATGGCGGTCGTCTGCTTCATAACAGCCTTCCCCTTCCTGTCCCCTGCCCCACCTCCCTTACTGAAATTTTCTAGAATCACCGTCCAGATACTCAATTTATGCTTGAATACTTGCCTCAAGTCTATTTCTGGGAAAACCAAGTAAGACACACTCCACAGCACTGCTAGAGTCTCTTGGCTGCCCCTCCAAGCTCAGAGACCAGCTCCCCGGAAGACATGTGCTGGTTCAGCCCAAAGGGCTCAGCCTCGTCTCCCTACCCTTCCTCTCTCACTGTTGCACCCCCCCCCCCCCACCTAGACCGTGGTTCCCATTTAGCATCTTGCCCGCTGGGACCTCAAACATTGCTCATAGTCTGAGTTCCCTCCATTCTGCTCCATTGATTGCAAGGGCAGCCTTTGCCAGCATCCACTAAGACCCTTGAGTCTGCTCAGAGCATGTGGCTGGTGCAGCCACAATTTCAGAGTCAAGTCCCAGCCCTTTCCCTCAGCCAGGAGGAGATGCGATGCCCCAGGCAGAGGCAGGGCTGCACAGTGGAAGGACGAGTTTATGAGGCACACAGAACTGAGCTCAGGTCTCATCACCACCATGTACAAACTTCTCTGCTTGAGCAAGTCCTTCTCTCTGAGATTCAGCATTTTTAGCCCCTAATGTCAGGGGGCAGAGAAGGGTAACTGTCCTCTGATTTGTGCACCCCCTTTTGCAACAGAGCCGGAGGGGCTGCCCAGGCCTGGGATGGCATTTTTCAGTGCTCCCTGCTCTTAGGTGATGGGTTCTCACCAACAGAAAGTGAATGGAAGGGATGTGTGTCACTTCCAGGCCCAGTGTGATTAAGAAGCAGCCGTATCTTCTCCATCGTCTCTCTCAACTTTCTCCTAGATGCAGAGTTCTAAGCCTGGTCCCTGAATCACCATGTGGAGCGAAGCTGCCTGCCAACTAGAATCACCAGCATTGGAGCATGTGAGTAAAAATATTTGTTAAACTACTGAATCATGGGGGTTTATTTGTTACAGCAGCTGGCATTGTGCTAACCAATACATAATCGTCTCTCCATGTTGTAAAGAACCTAAAAAGATAACACAGAGAACCTGTACTCTAATAAGCACTAACTGTCCTTTTTACTACTGGGTACTGTCCCTTTTTACTTGCATGGTCTTACTGAGTCCTCAAGGCAGTCACATTAACTGCGTCTTGAAGCTGGAGAAACCCTAGCACAGAGAGGTGAGGGTCATGGCCAAGGTCACACAGCTAGGAAATGCTAGCTCTGACTCTAAAGCTATTTCTTTACCAGCAGGCTAAGCGGCCTCCAGTGCCTGCCACAGAGAAATTACTTCCAAAATGGGCACCGTCTTTGTTAATCTGACCAAACAAACTTGCCAGAGCCTCCTGCCACCTAGACTGAGCCTTTGTCTATATGGGGTGAAGCGCTGCCCCCTGAGCAGATAAAGTGGACAGAGGTGCCCCCTCTGGGGCAGGGGGGCACAGGCTGGGTATTCAGCCTCACCAAAGCAACTTCCTCCACCCCAGGCCTGGCACTTGCTCAGGACATAGCTTCACCCCTGAAAACTGATGCCCCCGAGTTACCACTCCTTAGAGATGCCCTGAGTCCTTCTTCAGCTGGACACCTGGCTGGTGGGGAGCCCGAGAGCACACGCGCTGTTTGCGGTTTCTGGAGGGAAGATGCACCCTCAAGGCCATCCCTGCACCCTCAAGGCTGCGGCTGGCAGTCCCCCGGGGACCTGGTGAGTGACCCCTTGGTCCCCCCTCAGAGGCCTCCCCAGGCCCCCTGGGATGGCTTCTCAGCTCCTGGCCTCAGCCCAGCTTCCAACAGGGCTATTTCTGGCCAGGCGGGTAATAGATTTCTGTCTCCTTTTTGAGAGCCTTTTGTGTGCCATCAAACTCAGAGCCAAATGCTCTCCCTCCAATTAAAAAAAAAAAAAAAAAAAGCTGTGTTTCCAGCCCCTGTGTGAGGAGGTTTCTTGAAGAGCTGGAGGACCCTGGGGGAGAGCTGGCCCACGGTTTTATTTATGTTAATTGCCTGCCCCTCTTCCCGGGGGCCCGCACCTCACAAAGCTCCCTTGTGGGGCACCAGTGAAGCATCTAATGTGTGGTATATATGGAGGCAAGGGCTCTGCTCAGCGTTTCCTGGCTCTTGATTTATGAGGTGGGGCTGGGCTTGCTGCCCCGACCCTGCCTCGTCCAGGAGATACAGCCTAGAATTCTCTCTGATGGAGATCCGGGGTCTGGCACCCTGCCGCGCCGCTCCAGGAACTCTAGTGAACCTCTACTATTTCCACTATTTGCTCGGGAAACCGAGGCATGGTTAGGTCGCTTGATGTGGGGCCAATTAGGGGAGCTTAGGCCAGCAGTGGTTGTCTTAACTGGGGCCCAACGTTTCACACACCTCTACCCATGGCAGGTTCTCTGGGAGCTGATTAAAAGTACCAATTCAAGTCACGTCTGGGGCCTGTGGTCTTAGAGGGTCAACAGGCACTAGTGAAGGTGCTCAGGGATCATGTTGAAACTCACAGCAGTTCCAGCTCCACGGGAACCTGGTTGCCGCCTTGAATGTTCAGGGTTGAGGGCCTGTGTGTTTTGCTTTCACTAAGGTCTGAGAAGTGCCCAGACATGAAAACTGAAAGGGGCTATGAGATTCGTATTGTCCACATTTTCCGTTTTCTAAATGACAAGGTTGAGGCTTACAGTGCGATGGAGACTTGGCCAAGGTCTCACACCAGAGTGGTTCTGTCTCTTTGTGAGGGCCAGAGGAGAGAGGGGTGTGGGGTTCTCGGTACCTGGAGAAGGTACGAGGAAACGGAGGTACCACTTCACTAGCTTGAAGCCCCCCAGCCTTTGGGAGGCTGGAGTTGGTGCCTGATCCCAGGCATCCTGCCCTGCCACCACTCAGTCTCAGAAAACCCTTCCCCACTTTCTCCAGGTGGGACAGAGTCCTGCCCTCCAGTTTTGTCTGGACTTGACATCCATAGAGTTGCTCTGCAGATTGTATGAGGCCCCTGGGCAGGTGGTCTGTGCTGTCCTAGAGGAAAAAGCCACAGCTGCCCTTAGACCGTGTGGGCACGACCCTGGTCTGCCTTTCCCCATGACCCACCCCAACAACCTGGGGACTCCTGGGGCCCCCAGGGCCCCCAGACTTCTTTGATCATGGCTGCATGTGTGTTTGTGTGCATTCAACAGGAATAGACGGCTGGAAGGGAAACAATCTATAATTAATGAAAGATGGTGTTTGATTTAGAATTTCCTTTCAAGTTTCAGAACTTTTGCTCTAATGTGATCAGGCAGCTGTGACCTGGGATAGAGTAGGGGTAGACTCAGAGCCAGACATCTGAGGGCTCCCATCCCAGCCTGGCACATGACCATGTGGCTGCTGTGAATCCTGTCCACCCTCTCTGAGCCTTGGCTTCCTTATCTGTTAAAATGTGGGTCATCCTCTCTCCTTCACAGATTGTTGGGAGTGTGACATGAGATCCTGTGGGCAAAAGTTTCTCAAACACTGTGGGTGCTGGTTACTTGCAGAGCCCTCTCACCCCTCCATACAGAGATTCTGCAGGCCGAGCAGTCTTTTCAGAGAGGCATATTTTAGCTAGACGTGGTTGTTCTTTCATTGTTGCCTAAAGGGACAGGAGTGTAGTCAGGTAAATATTTTTCAGGAAATAGGTATCTCTTAGTGCTTTTTCTATCCTCAGACATAGGTGAATTAATGGAGGGAATGAATACAGAAATACTTTCCTAAAGGTGTTTTTACTAAAGTCTTATAGACATGCAGAAAAACACACAAATTGCACATGATTAGCTCCATGAATTTCACTAGCTCATGCCATCCATGAAACCAGCACCAAGTTAAGAAGCTTCTGGAACCAGAACCACCATCCCAGAAGCCCCCATCATGTCCTTTCCAATACACTCTCCCGAGTCTGGCTTTGGAACTGGATAAGAACAGACTCTTAGAGTGTGTAGTGCCGGTGTCTGCCTTCTTTCCTTCGGTGTTGTGTTGGTGAGGTCCATCCATACACTTCCAACGTGGTCAGCCCGTCCTTGCAGACACCCACACTGTCTGCCTTGCATTTTAGTCACCATGGTGAATGTGCAGAGGTGCCTTGCTGTGGTGTTAATTTTCCTTTCTCTCATCAGTAGTGAGGTCATTCCTCCTAACACACACCTGTTGGGCATTTGGATATTCCCTTTTTAAAAAATTTACTTATTTTATTTTTGGCTGTGCTGGGTCTTCGTTACTGCACGTGGGCTTCCTCTAGTTGCAGTGAGTGGGGGCTACACGCTGTTGTGGTACACTGGCTTTGCATTTCGGTGGCTTCTCGTGCAGTGCAGCACAGGCTTTATGGTGCATGGTCTTCAGTAATTGCAGCCTGCAGGCTCAGCAGCTGTGGCTCACAGGCCCTGGAGCTTGGGCTCAGTAATTGTGGTGCACAGGCTTAGTTACTCTGCAGCATGTGGCATCTTCTCAAACCAGGGATCAAACCCACTGGCAGGCAGATTCTTATCCTCTGTACCATCAGGGACATTGTGGACATTCTCTTTGTACACCACCTATTTAAGTCTTTTACCCCAGTGTCTAGTGGGCTAGCTATCATTTTATTGATTTGTAGGAACTCTTTGTATATTTTGAATACTTTTTAGGTTTTTAGGGCTTTAGAAGCCCTGCCTCTCTCCCAGACATTTCACCCTGAGTACATCAGGAGCTCTGATCTTGATGGAAACCCACTGAGTACAAGCATTCAAGAGACATTCTCTTCCCAGCCTGTTGCCGCCACTTCCCCTTCAGAGTACAATGTGCTCCTCTGCACGTAGAAGCTAGAGAGCCTTGTCTCGGGCCCCCTCCCTACTCTACCTCCCTCTGTGCCTCTTCTTCACTTTTTGGTGTCCACCACCTATGTTCCCTTCCCATGGGCCTTCTGTTCAGCTGGTAGAAACCAAATCACTTTCAGGGTATCTTCTGCCCACGAGGCTCCAATCCCTTTGGTCCATAGATGGAGGGAAGGGTTTCAGGGGCAGACAGAATGGCTGGGTCCTTCACACCACTGGTCACTGTGCCTGAGATCCCACTGTTAGAGCTTCAGCCCTCAAGGACAGCAGCTAGTGACATGAGGACACGATTTGTATATTGTTGCAGAGGGTTTGCTCAGCGCTCAGCCCTGACCAGGTCTGTGGTGTCAGGCTTATCCCTGTCTTAGCCTCAGTCTTGCCTGGTTCTGGAAGGGACAGCTCCAGGCAACTCCTCCAGCTCACAATCTACCCTTTAGATCCTCTAACCTGGTACCCGTTGCACATCTCTGTTCGTGAGACAGCAGGCACACTGTCCCACTCTGTTTGGCTCCATCACAGGCCAGGGCGGGAGGCTGCAAGGAACAAAGCTTCCTTGGTGGAATTACAGGCACCACAGTAGTGACTGAGTGATATTCACACAAGGGGTCCACCCTAGGGGACTGCAGCTGACTTAAGTGGACCAGTAAAAGGATGAGCACCCTGCTGCTCTTGGACGTCTTTCCAGAGGGTGGATATACATTACTCTCCACTGCCTAATTGTCCCTGAAGAAGGAAACCGAAAGGTCTTGTGGAAGTTATTGCCTTGACATGTTGACTGAGCTATTTCCCCTCCAGGTGGGTGACCCAGGTCCTATGTACGTTGGGCAGAGACCAAAAATAGCATCCACTGATTTTAAAGCCATGTCCCCCAGAGCACTTCCCTTCTGCACATCCGAGTTCCAAAAGGATATTTTTTAAAGGTTAGGCATCTCCTCCAGGAAAGGCATTTTGTTGTCTTGCCTGAGCAAAAAAATGTCCTTAAAAAGATTCCAGTTGACCCTGCCAGCCTGAGCAAGAGAAGATTCCATCTACAAAGGTCAATATGAGGGTAAAATTTGAAACACTTTTAAATCAGTTTTTTTTTAAATGAAATACATGCTTGAAAGTAAAAATTCAAGCAAAGCAGATCTGAATACCAAGCCTAATTTTTCAGGAACTTATGGCAAGAACAAGCATGTTACCAGCACCATTTCCATAGGTTCATCAATCAGCATAAGCTAAGTTGTGCTTGGTAACAAGTAACCCTGAGATCTAAGTGGCTACAACCACCACGATTTATGTCTTGCTTGAGCTACTTGTCCACTGGGGATTGGCTGTGGGTCTGTGTCATGTCTCTTTCACTCTACGACCCAGCCTCACAGAGCATCCCTGTCTGAAATATCGCTGTCTCCAGGTGGCACTAGTGGTAAAGAATTTACCTGCAATGTAGGAGACCAGAGTTCAATCCCTACTTGGAAAGATCCCCTGGAGGAGGGGATGGCTGAGCACTCCAGTGTTCTTGCCTGGAGAATTCCATGGACAGAGGAGCCTGGCAGGCTGTGGTCCAGGGAGTTGCAAAGAGTCAGACATGACTGAGCCACTAACACTTTCCCTTTCACAGCAAAAGGGAAAGAGAAAACTCAGTGACACCAGGCAATGACTCTTAAACCTTCTGCTGGCAAAGGACATGCATCTTTTCCTCTCATGTTTTGTTGGCCAGGATAGAGCTCATGGCCATGCCCGAGGTCAACGTAGAGACACCAAATATTTTGGTCAGTTATTCAACCTTTCGTCATAGGCAAAGTTCAGAATGATCTTCTATCTTCAATAAAGGTGCTGGCCCTTTATTCCCAGCACCCCATGAACCCTTTCCCCCTGTAGAATGCTTTGTTGCTGGCATATCCTCAGTGTCTTGTGTGGAATGCTATTTTTCCAATGTCAGTAAGTGCTGGGAGACAGAAGGTTCTGTGGTTAAGTAAGTTTGGGACGCATTGGGTTAAAGAGGGGTCTTTAAGACAGCGGCTCTCAGAATCTTTAATAGAATGTGAATTGTTGCCTTTGAAGAAGGAGAGAGTCAACTGAGCCTACTGCCTGGTCCCTCTAGGCCAGTGTTCCTGACTTTGGCTGCGCACTGGAATCATCTGGGAAGATTTGAAAGAAACCCTAGTGTGCAGGCTACACACTAGACCCATGGCTGAGGGATTCCGTGTGCGTGCTTCTTAACACTCCCCTAGCAGTCATGGATTCCAATGGCAGCTCACTTCTAGGCTGATGATAAATTTGGGAACTGACCTTGTACAAGCTTGATCTAGCAGCCAACTGATTTGTAGCAGTTTCTTTCATCTACTAAGCAGACAAGCTCGAGCCAGAATGCTCAGGATGGTTCAGACATATAAGAGGAATATACCTACGCCAAAGAAACTGATGATCTAATGTTGCAATGCTGACAGAAAACTTCTACTATATAATTGGTAGCACAGGTGACCTGGTGTCTCTGGGAGGAACTTAGAAGTGCAGGGAGCCCGGAGTCCCCAGCGGACATGTGCCGGAATAGCCCCAGATTTGTCTTAGAACTGCAAATGAAACCAGTCTGTTTCTATGGCTTTTGCCTCTAAGGAAACACTGGACTCTTCAGTGACATCACTGGTGTCTTTCAGTCCATCCCAATCCATCCTGCTGAGACCCCTGTAAGTTCTCAGACTTACTGGATCATAAACCTTTTGCTGGAGGGCATGGGGCACTGGTGTTCCACGGACCCCTTGGCCCCATAGAATAAGCTTGTGTGGAATTGTATAAGGAGAACTTAGGAGCCCGCTTAAGGAGACATTCTTCTTCTCTTGAATGACATCACCTTGGCATTCCTCTCTGGCAGGAAGGATGAGATGTCACCTCCAGGGGATGATTTTGACTGAATGCCTGAGTGGATTAAATGCTGAGCCCTGCTCTGGTAGAAGGGATTCCCAGGTGCCTCAGTGGTAAGGTACCTGCCTGCCAATGCAGGAGACACAAGAGATGCAGGTTTGATCCCTGGGTCGGGAAGATCCCCTGGAGGAGGAAATGGCAACCCATTCCAGTATTCTTTCCTGGGAAATCCCATGAACAGAGGAGCCTGGTGGGCTACAGTCCATGGGATCAAAACGAGTTGGGCAGGACCGAGTGATGGAGCACACGTGTGCTCTGATAGAATAGGAGAATATTAAAGATGCCTTAGTGCCAAACTGAGGTACTATCCTCAAGGCATCAGAAACATTGAATAGCCAGTGGAAAAACAGGCTCAAGTCTCTGAAGCATTTTGTGCTCAGATTCCTCTCATCAGTGATCTTTAAAAATGTGTCTGGAAAGAGTGAGGAGGGAGTGAGTGCAGAAACTGCAGTGCGTGGATTCTGCATAAGGTTCAACCTGGACTCACCCCCAGGTGAGGGTGGTATCCTCATGGTGCCAGGGCTCCAGGGTCAAGGTCATGCCCTTGCTCCTCAGACATCACCCCATCAGGCATCACATGCACCAAGTGGTGAGCCCGTGATCTGCTGCTCCATCTGATTCCCCACCTACCGTGCTGAGGTCCCCGAGTCAGGGCTGCTGCTCACTCACCCGTGCACCCCCATGACCCAGCGCCATGCCTGGCACACAGTTCCTGCTCAATCAATGCTGACAACACAGTGCAGAGACGCCTCCAGGCTCCAAGGACCCCTAGTGTACTCAAGGCTTCGGTTGCCACGTCTGTTTATAGGGCTGAATTCGGATAAGCTCCAGGGAGGCAGGATGAGCTTTCAGATTCCTTTGACGTCCACATGAGAACATCAGTGGAGGTTTAAAGATTAACAGCTTTACTGTGGCTCCAGAGGAAATAGAAAATTAAGGCCTCTGTTTTGGGTTGCCGAATGGAATTGGTTCCCTTTATGCCTCTCTTTGGAAGAGAGAAACATTTCCATCATCTCAATTTATAAAAAGCAGTCGTAAGGCCAAGAAGAGATAAGTGGAGTAATTTCAGAAACCCTCAATTTGGGCAGTTTCTTAAATCCTCAGAGTCTGAAATTGCTGCACATGAACTTTTCTGCAAGCATCGCATTTCCTGGGCCGGCTGTTTCTTGGAGAGATAATTGGGCAGGTTGAGGAGGCCTAAGGGGCCGTAGCCTAGGGGGCTGGGGCAGGAAGGCAGGAGTGGGGGCTGAGTGTGAATGGCAGGCTAAAATATAAAGAGCCTCCCCAGCCAAGATGTTAATACATGAGGATTACATGGGATCATCTTAAAAACACGTCTGCCTATCCTTTCTCCCCTCCCCTCAAGTTCATGTTCAGTAGCTATAGGGTAGGGAGCTGCTCAGCAAGTGAATTTGAGCAGGCGATGACATCACAGTGTAGGATGCTCAGCCACCAGAGTGTCCCGGCACAGTCATCAGAGTCCTGCTCCAGGCCCCACCCTGATCTCTTAGCACACACCTGCCTGACTTCTGCCTGCCAGCCCTGCGTCCCTTTCTTGAGGACATTCTTGTGCCCCAGAGCCATGCTTCCTCATCCACAGCAGAACAGAGCAGCAGGGGAACTTACACCTCCTAAGAACAGTCCTGAACCAATGCTGATAGGAAGGGGGTATCAATACCAGATGATACTGTCTTTCCAGTGGCCATGTACAGATGTGAGAGCTGGACCATAAAGCAGCTGAGCACCGAAGAATGGATGCTTTTGAACTGCAGTGTTGGAGAAGACTCTTGAGACTCCCTTGGACAGCAAGGAGATCAAACCAGTCCATCCTAAAGGAAACCAACCCTGAACATTCATTGGAAGGACTGATGCTAAAGCTGAAGCACCAATATTCTGGTGACCTGATGGGAAGAGCCAACTCATTGGAAAACACTCTGATGCTGGGAAAGATTGAGGACAGGAGAAGGGGAAGACAGAGGATGATATGGTTGGATGTCATCACCAACTCGATGGACATGAGTTTGAGCAAACCCTGAGAGAGAGTTAAGGACAGGGAAGCCTGGTGTGCTGCAGTCCATGGGGTCGCAAAGAGTTGGACTCGACTTAGCTACTGAACAATAACAACAGATGGTAAAGAATCTACCTGCGATGCAGGAAGGAGACCTGGGTTCAGTCCCCGGGTCAGGAAGATCCCCTGGAGAAGGGAATGGCAACCCATTCCAGTATTCTTATCTCAAGAATCCCATGGACAGCGGAGCCTGGTGGACTACAATCCATGGAGTCGAAAAGAGTCAGACATGACTGAGCGACTAAGCACTCATAAATAACCCAGCTCCTTCATCCATCAGGCAAGAGAGCTTGGGGGTAAATGTTTTATGCTGTCTCCCAGAGGTTCTTGGCAGGACTGAGCTTCAGTTTCCCATGGGGGTCACTTGCTTGATGGTCTGGCTTCCTTCGCAGTCTGTCTTCCTGCTCCCTAGCTGTGTTTCTGGGCCTCACCTCCCAAAACCACTTGCTCAGAAACCCCTGGCTCAGGCTGCTTCTGGGAGCACCCAAACCACACAGTCAGTGGAAGCTATAAGATCCTGGACAAGTGGCTTCAACCCTCAGGGTTCAAGTTTCCTCATCTGTGAAATGGGGCTAATGTTACCTGAGCCTCGGGGCAGGTGTCACAAACAGGAGGCCTGAGGACCGGATGTGGCCTCCAAGTTTTATCTGGTCTCCAGATAGTTTTAGGGCTTCCCAGGTGGTGCTAGTGGTAAAGAACCCGCCTGCCCATGCAGGAGACATAAGAAACACAGGTTCAGTCCCTCGGTGGGCAAGATCCCCTGGAGGAGAAAGTGGCAACCCACTCCAGTATTCTTGCCTGGAGAATCGCATGGACAGAGGAATCTGGCAGGCTACAGGACATGGGGTTGCACGGAGTCAGACAAGACTGAAGCGACTTAGCGCGAACAGGTAGTTTTAAAATTGTTTATTGTGGAGTCTGTGTCGTGCATTCCAAAGTATATGATGTTTGTTTAAAGATTCATATAATAAGCATCTACCGACCTTCTAACTTCGGAAATAAACCAACCCCAAGACTGCTGCACCCCTGGATCCTCACTCCCCAGCAACCCCCAAGAGGTCACCACTGTGACGAATTTTGTGCATATCATCTCATCCTTTAGTCATAGTTTTACTCTCGATGTCAATGACATACTGTTTAGTGTTGCGTTTTCACAAATTGAGATGCATTCGTGTATGTCTGTTCAGTCATATCTGACTCTTTGCGACCCCATAGACTGTAACCTGCCAGGCTTCTCTGTCTATGGGGATTCTCCAGGCAAGAATACTGGGTTTGATCCTAACCCAGGGATTGAACCTGCGTCTCTTGAGTCTCCTCCATTGGCAGGCAGATTCTTTACCCCTGTGCCTCCTGGGATTTCTCATCAAAACCCACCTTTCCAACCTCCTGTAAGTAGAGTCAGAAGACCTAACCAGGCTGGACCCACATCCCCACATGGTAACGGTTGTCGGCTTGAAGTCATTGGGGGTGGACTGGGTAGGTGGTGTAGGGATCCGCAAGGACCCCTGGTTCCTGGAGCTCCTGCTGTCCCCTCCCTGAACTCTGCACTCCTTCATTTACCTGCACGCTATTCCCCACGGATGTCTGGGCTGGTGAATTCTCACAGCGAGAAACACTGCAATGAGATAGCCCACGGGTGCCCTTTGCAGAGAGCCTGGCAAAGAGCATCAGCTGCTCCTTAATCACAGCCTCTATCAGTGACATCCCGGGAGGCAGCCAGAATCAGCATCCTTGTCTTGAGGCTGACGAGGCGACATGATAAGGCCAAGGCCACTCGTGTGGACGGCGGTTGGGTCAGGACCCCACACGGCCCTGGGGCACGGGAGGGGGTGAATGCAAGTCCACTGAACCTCAACCTTGGGGAGGGGGAGGGGGCCAGGCC
The DNA here is from genome assembly GCA_935064755.1 of Tragelaphus eurycerus. Taxonomy (NCBI): domain Eukaryota; kingdom Metazoa; phylum Chordata; class Mammalia; order Artiodactyla; family Bovidae; genus Tragelaphus; species Tragelaphus eurycerus. The sequence continues at coordinate 72,982,050 of CAKXYN010000001.1, read as the reverse complement.
GAACCCCCTCCCCCGACCCCCGCACCTCACATGTGCACCAGCTGAGCTCTGCCCCTGCTGCTCCCAGCCCAGGCCCACCTGCCTCTTACACAGCCCTCACTTGGAGACCAGAGGCGGAGTTGGGTGGGGAGATCTGGAATCAGGTCTGGGAACGAGTGGCTCCCACCTCAGCCTCCTGGAGAAGCAGGAAAGTGATGCACCGGAGTTCTGCCTCTCCAAGCAGGTCTGCTGGCCTTGCCCGGCACGGAGGTGGACACTGGGGCCTGTGAATCATCGCCAGCGGATGGAGCTTTGTTTGGCTCGCTGAGTCCCCAGACCAGGGGCCGGCCGGAGAGAGAGGGCTCTTTCCTGAGGGGCTGGACTTTCCCACAGGAACAAAGTGGGGCTTGTTACCCGGGCATGAATCTTGGCGTGGGGCAGCCCGGGCTGGGCTCAGTGCTGCCAGGCGGAGGCCCGGCGATATCAGGCAAATTCCGCCTTCCCCACAGCTGGGGCTGACAGCAGGAAGCCCCAGGGAGGCTCCTAACAAAGGCAGAAAAATGGGCCACGTTTATTCATTCACTGACCAGCCTGGGCCTGGCTGGCCCACGGGGCCCCGTTTCCATGGCAATGGGCGGCCTTCGGAGCTCCCGGTTGGCTCATCCGTGACCACTGCCCCCTCTGTTCCCGCACACCCCAGGCACACAGGAACACAGCATCCCGTGGCTCCCCCGGTACGGCCTTGCTCCATGGTGTCTGGGAGAACATGGGCCAAGCCAAACGCAAACCAAGGGCTTGTAAACAGTCAGGAGAGAGCCCGTGTTGTGTTCTGAAAGCTGAACACATGGCCAGTCTGGGGTGAGTGGGGTGGAGGTAGTGCTGCAGATCCCTGTGCTAGCCAAATACCTACTGTGTGGGGGCCAGGGATGCTTGGCCTCTCTAGTCTCATTCTAATACAGCAAAAAAAAAAAAAAAGAGAGAGAGATTTGTGCTATCCTGAGACCTCCCAGCAGAACTGTCATGGACATTGGGTTTTGAAGGATGCGTAGGAGTTTGCCAGGCAGGGAAGGAAAGCACATTCCAGGCAGAAGGACGAGTTTTGAGGCCTGAAAGTGTGTGGTGTGATAGACAGTAGCTGAAACATTTGTTTTTAACTGGAATGAAGAAGGGATGTAGCTGGAAATGGGGCAGGAGGGAGGGCTGGAGAGCCATGTGGTGTGACTCAGGGTGGCAGGCCCTCTGCTCCCCACTCACTGCCCAGAAGGGGGCCCATGGACTTCCCCTAAGTTGTGAATTCTGCATATTGGCCTCTTCTCAGACTGGTTTTGGCAGTGGCCTAAAGAAGAAATGCCAATAATGGTATCTTACAGCTATTTAGGACAAAAATAGCAAGTGGATAGCATAGTGAGGCTTGCCCAGTGGCTCAGTGGCAAAAATTTGCCTGCAAAGCAGGAGACCCAGGAGACGTGGATTTGACCCCTGGGTTGGGAGGATCCCCTGGAGAAGGAAATGGCAACCCACTCCAGTATTGTTGCCTGGAAAATTCCAGGGGCAGAGGAGCCTGGTGGGCTACAGTCCATGGGGGCACAAAGAGTCGGACACGACCGAAGCGATTGAGCACGCACATGTGCGAAGACTGTGTAGGAGGGGGTGCCCTCCCGTCTCACACCACAGCAGACACAGCTAAGCCATCACAGAGGGCTTTCTGGTCCGGCTTGATCTCAGCTTCAGAATCCTTCTCAAACAGTGATCAGGGAGCCACTGCCAAGCAGAGCTGACACCCAAGAGAACAACTTGATTGTCCCTAGTCCATCCGTCTGTGTTCTCCAAACAGCTCACTCACATCTGAGACTCGTTTCTTGCCCCATTCATGAGGGCAAGTGTAGCTGTCTTCATTTCACAGATGGGGAGACCACCCTTGTAGCTCAGATGGTAAAGAATCTGCCTGCAATGCAGAAAATGCGTGTTTGATCCCTGGGTCAGTAAGATCCCCTGAAGAAGGGAATGGTAATCCACTCCAGTATTCTTGTCTGAAGAAATTCACAATTAAAGGAACCTGGTGGGCTACAGTCCATAGGGTTGCAAAGAATCAGATGTGGCTGAACCGATTTCCACACCATTGTAGCACACAGCAACTTAATCACGGAATAGAGGACAAGAATGGAGGGATTTCAGCTCTTACTCCATTCACGATGTGTTTGGAAGACCCACTGTGACCAAAGTGGTGGCATTCGAATACATTGTTCTTCCCTTTTCCCCCTGGAAGCCCACCGAGTCCTAGCTTCCCCTGTTTTAGCCAGGACATGAGTCTGCTGAAGTCACCCAGAGATCTGAAGCATCACTAAATCTGGCCATTCCCTGAAGTGCCCAGCCTCCTGGGCTTCCTGGAGCGCGGATGACACTATGACGGCAAATGTGCTCTGACAGCTGCTGATGGAGATGTGGGCAGAGTGTGTGCAGCTCTGCGGGCCGGAGGGGGCTGCTCAGGGAAGCTCCCCAGGCTGGTGGCTGAGGCACCTTGAGAGCGACGAGGGCAGCTGAGGGGTGGGTTCACAGCCCCCAGCGACTGCTGATCCTGGGAGTGGGCACGTATGATCCAGCCTCCTGACTTTGCCTGTTCATTTAGCTGAACTGAGGGAAGCCTCATTATTGGAGCCAAGCCTCGGCCGGGTACTCCACTCGCTCCTGTTCTTCTTTGACTCTCCTCCACACCTCCACACTCAGTGAGTTGTTGTTGTTCAGTTGCTCAGTCGTGTCTGACTCTTTGTGACCCCATGGACTGCAGCACACCAGGCCTCACTGTCCTTCATTCTCTCCTGGAACTTGCTCAAACTCATGTCCATAGAGTTGGTGATGCCATCCAACCATCTCATTCTCTGTCAACCCTCTTCTCCTCCTGCCCTCAGTCTTTCCCAGCATCAGGGCCTTTTCCAGTAAGTTGGCTCTTTGCATCAGGTGGCCAAAGTATTAGAGCTTCAGCTTCAGCATCAGTCCAATGAGTATTCAGGGTTGATTTCCTTTAGGATTGACTGGTTTGATCTCCTTGCTGTCCAAGTGACTGTCAAGAGTCTTCTCGCAGTACCACAATTTGAAAGCATCAATTCTTTGCTGCTCAGCCTTCTCTATGGTCCAACTCAGTGAGTACCAACTGACTGTAAACTGCCTGGATCCATGCCCATCACCTGCTCTCAGGTATCTCTGTCTCACCTGCTGGGACCCCCATAGGCACCTTCCCCTTGCTGCCTGCATTCATCTGGATGGGACTGTCTCACTGCCTCCACCCCATCTTCCAGCCTTCCCTTCTTCCCCATCACCTCCAGGTCGCTACTTCCCCGGACACACCTGCCCTGCTCCTGCCAGTTGGCATGGACAGACCCTCAACCCCCTTCTCTACTGGGTACCAGGAGCTCCCCAGGCACAGTCTCACCCCAGCTTTTCTTGATCTGGCTGTGTCCCAGAAATTGCCACCTTTGCAGTAACAAATACCTGCGTTAGCTGCCAGGAAAAGTGACAAGTGCTTATCAAGCTCTCACTGTCTTCAGGCACTGGTGGGTGACTTTTTCATTCTGTGTCACGCTCAGGGGAGCATGTCTGGCTTGTGAAACTTCATATCAGGAAAAAGAGCAAAGAGGTTTCATTTCGGCTATCAATGCTGATTATCTGGTGATGTTGACTTCAGTACAGTGTGGATGTAAGGATGTATGTCTAAGGCAGTTGTGGACTCTGTGGGGAGAAGTTCAGTAATCAGCTATTCATGTCTCTTTGGGGCACAGGAGTGGCTACTGAAGGTCCATGTACCATAAATTTCATTTCTCTGTTTCTACACCATGGAATGGCATCCGGTCCCATTACTCCATGGCTGATAGATGGAGAAACAATGAAAACAGTGAGAGACCTTATTTTCTTGGGCTCCAAAATCACTGCAGATGGTGACTGTAGCCATGAAATCAAAAGATGCTTGCCCCTTGGAAGAAAAGCTATGACCAACCTAGACAGTATATTAAAGAGCAGAGACATCACTTTGCCAACAAAGGTCCATCTAATCAAAGCTATGGTTTTTCCAGTAGTCATGTATGGTTGTGAGAGTTGGGCTATAAAGAAAGCTGAGCACCGAAGATTTGATGCTGTTGAACTGTGGTGTTGGAGAAGACTCTTGAGAGTCCCTTGGCGTGCAAGGAAATCAAACCAGTCAGTCCTAAAGGAAATCAGTCCTGAATATTCATTGGAAAGACTGGTGCTGAAGCTGGAGCTCCAATATTTTGGCCACTTGATGCGAAGAACTGACTCATTGGAAAAGACTCTGATGCTGGGAATGATTGAAGCAGGAGGTGAAGGGGATGACAGGGGATGAGATGGCTGGATGGCATCACTGACTTGATGGACATGACTTTGAGCAAGCTCTGGGAGTTGGTGATGGACAGGGAAGCCTGGTGTGCTGCAGTCCATGGGGTCGCAAAGAATCTGACATGACTGAGCAACTGAACTGAACACAATGGAAAACATGGGAGTTTCTGTAAGTCCCTAAGTGTGTAAAGCAGACACCAGAGAAAAGAGTCTGAGGTCTGCTAGGAAAGGCTGCCTGAGGAAGGGAGGAGGTGAACCTCTGGGGCCACTGCACCCCCTGGGGTCTGAGGTATCATCTGGACCAGATTGAATTTACTCAGATGTAATAAAAAAAAAAGTTTGATTCTTCCCTATGCCTTGGTTCCCCTTCTTTAAAACAGTTGATTCTGTCAAACTAGATCTGGAAGATCCTTTCTGACTCCCAGTGTTCCTAAATAATTACATCTTATAGGTGTAGAATCTTCCTGGGTGGCTCAGTGGTAAAGAATCCACCTGCCAATGCAGGAGATGCAAGAGACACGAATTTGATCCCTGGAATGGGGATGATCTCCTGGAGAAGGAAATGGCAAGCCACTCCAGTATTCTTTCCAGGAAGTCCCACAGACAGAGGAGCCTAATGGCTTACAGTCCACGGGGTTGCAAAGAGTAGGATGTGACCGAGCAACTGAACACACAGCAGCATGGGTATGGAATGCGTTACAGCTGCCAGCCTCCTCTCACATCCACTAGCTTGTGTGTACTTCATAAGGAGCCCATGATGTGGCCATTCTCAGGGTGAAAAAGCTGAGGCTCAGAGACCTTCCGTACTTCTTACCCAAGGTCGGGCTACGTCTGCAGAAGAGTTACCTGAACTCAGTTCTCCTGGCTCTAGTCATTCTCTTTCTGAAAGTATACTTGTACATTTCCAAATACCTGGGACATGTAGGTTATGTTTAACGGTTCCTCGGGTGATCCTAGCGTTCACCTAGGGTTAAGATTATTGCTGAAAGTTTAGTTTTATGATTCACTTCAGAGGAGGAAGTAGAGGCTCAGAGAAGTTAAGCGACTTGCCCAAAGTCACACAGCCAGAAGAGAGTGAATCCCGTGCCAGGCAGGCTGACTGTGTAACTCTGTGTTTATCATGGTCTACGGACTCTCATATTAGTGTTTCATTTCATGCTCTCAACAAGCTGGTTCCTTCTTAATGTCGTTTTGTTTATTTTTAGCTGTGCTGGGTCTTCACTGCTGGACAGTGGAAATTTCTCTAGTTGCAGTGAGAGGGGGCTCCTCCTCCCTGCAGGGTGCATGTTTCTCATTGCGGGGGCTTCCCTGGATGTGGAGCCCAGGCTCTAGGCTGCGTAAACTTCAGCACCTGTGGTTCCCGGGCTCCACAGCACAGGTTCCACAGTTGTGGCAAATGGGCTTAATTGCCCCACAGCCTGCGGGATCTTCCCAGATCAGAGATCCAACCTGTGTGTCCTGAATTGGCAGATGGATGCTTTACCACTAAGCCACCAGGGAAGCCCAACAAGTTAATTCTTTAAAAAAAAAAAAAAAAAAAAAAAAAACAAACAACTGAGGAAACTAAATCAGAAAGGTTAAATAAGCAGCCCAGAGTTGCAGAACTAATAAAAGGCAGCGAATAATGGCTTCTGCCCTGGTTAGATGTGGGTGCACAAGTGTGTGCACTGGTCATCACTCATGCATTGGCTCGCTTAAGACCTGCCCATTTTACTCTGTATCGATTGTACCCTTAAAAGAGCATGAACTCCAGTCAGGCTTTACAGCAAGGACAGAGAGATTTACAGCTTATTTTGAAGTGCTCAAAAAAATAGGATGGATAAATAGAGGAAGAAATCAATGGATAGATATGCAATAGAGGTGGTGAGTCTGTGAGTGTTCACTGGACAGTTCTTCCAACTTTTCTGCATGTTTGAAAATTTTCATAATAAGATATTATGCGGAAGGGAGGCAGCTAATAACTTGGCATTAGACTGTGAGCTCAGTGAGCACAGGGATCTTTGCCTGGCTTGTGACTGCTGAGTGCCCAGCACCTGGAATAGTGGCATGAAGCAGGTTTTCAGTGAAAAACGGCTGAATGGAATGTGATGATAGACTGTCTACCTTGTGTCTGAAAATCTTAAACTAAGCACTTACCTAACAGAGAGGACTTGGTGGTATCTGTGAAGCAGGAGGGTAGGGAGGAAGAACATTGGGCAGAGTTGGGTGGGTGGGCACGGCTGGAGGGCTCTCCCCAATTTCTGTGCATGAGCTCAGCTCCCCCTTCCCCTGGGAGAAGCAGTAAGCCCTCCTTGCCCCACAATCCGTTTCCCAGGAGCTGGGCGTTGCACGGGCGCATGCTGCCCTCCTGTGGCCAAGTTGAATATTGCACTAGTGTTGTAGAGGCCTCTGCCCCTTGAGCCCCATTGGGCAGTACTCAGGGGGCCACAGATGCCGGAAAACCAATGCTGAGTCCAGAGGGGCTGCATCTCTGGGCCTGGGGCCACTTGTTAGCGTGCCCTCTATCAGTTAATGGTTCTCCCAGTGAGGGGTGTGGATCTGCCACGACCTCACTGCCGTCCTGAGGTTTGGGAGATCTGACTGATATATGTTGGCATCCCTGTCTGCTACCACTCGTCCACGGTCTGTCTGATTTGACCATCACACTGACCCTGCCGGGAGGGCGGCATGATGACTCAGAGAGCTCAAAGCCACACAGCCAGCTGGGGGCAGGGAAACTGCCTCTAGGAATTCCAGATTACGGCAAGAAGACGCCAGCCTTCCCCTGCTGCGATTCAGTGGACTCCAGCTTTGGAAGGGGCAGGGAGTCAGGGTGGTTTGAAAAAGCCCCAGTACTCACGTCCACACCTTCACCTGTCACCCAGACACCACAGGTGGGCTCTTCACCTGCCCCTCCCGTGTCTTGCTGGACCCAGCTGTGTGACCCTGGGGAAAGTTAATTGACCTCTCTGAGCCCTGCCTCAGAGTGTCAAATGAGAATGATCATTCCTTTACCTTTTAGAATTGTCATGTAAACAACTGAGTGAATGTAAGCAAAGCGCACAGGCTCAGAAACCCCCCACTGCATTCACCGCCCCCCCACCCCGATTGCAGCTTCCAGCAGGCAGGGATTGTATGTGTTGTGTATACTCCTCCCTCCCCCAGCATGATTAAAGAGGTCAGTTCTCCGAGAAGAGCCGGGGCAGAGTTAGGAGTGGGGTCTCTGCAATCAGGTCCCGGAGTCCTGGTCCTGGCACTGGGTGACCTCAGCTCCTCCTCTAGAACGGGGAGGACTGTAGCTGTACAGGGTGGTGCAGTGAATGGGCTGATGGGAATAAGGCACCTGGCGGAGCACCTGGAGCGTAGGAAATGCCTAGGTAAACACCGGCTCGGTCAGGTGGCCTTAACATCAGAGGTGATTGGGGTGTGGCCACAGCTCTGGGGTTTTCAGAAGCCCTGTGGCTCTCATGTGCAGCCTCAGGGCAAACCTCCCACTCGCATGGGCAATGGAAACAGTGCAGCAGCACTCTCATCAGAGGAGCACTGCGTGGGGCTGAGGATGGAGCCAGCCACCGTCAGCGTCAGGGGCGTGGACGGGAGGGACCCAGACAGGGTCTGGTCCCCGCCTGTGATGACTAATTTTGTGTCGACTTGACTGGATCACCAGGCGCCCTGATTAAGCATTTTTTTCTGGGTATACTGGGCCTATTGTGAGGGTGTTTTTGGGTGAGATTAGCATTTGGATCAGTGGAGTCAGTCAAGTAGATGGAGATTGCCCTCTCCTGAGGGCTTAAATAGAACAGAAGGTGCAGGAAGGAGGGATTTGTCCCTTTTCAGATTCTCACAGCTTGAGCTGGGCATCTCATTTAATCTCTTCTCTGGACCTCAGACTGGGGCTGCTCTCATCAGCTCCCTGTTCTCAGGCCATCAGACTCGGACTGAGCTACACCACTGGCTTGCCTGGAGCTTTAGCCTGCAGATGGCAGATCCTAGGGCTTTCAGTGTCCATAATTATGTGAGCCAATTTCTCATAATAACCACCCCCGTTCCTTCTCACTCATTTGCTTGCTCAGAGATATAGATAGACAGATAGATATTCCAGATTATATATATATATATAAAGGACAGGAATGGTATAAACCTAACAGAAGCAGAAGATATTAAGAAGAGGTGGCAAGAATATACAGAAGAACTATACACAAAAGATCTTCATGACCTAGATAACCACAATAGTGTGATCACTCACTTAGAGCCAGACATTCTGGAATGCAAAGTCAAGTGGGCTTTAGGAAGCATCACTATGAACAAAGCTAGTGGAGGTGATGGAATTCCAGTTAAGCTATTTCAAATCCTAAAAGATGATGCTGTTAAGGTGCTAGACTCAGTATGCCAGCAAATTTGGAAAACTCAGCAGTGGACACAGGACTGGAAAAGGTCAGTTTTCATTCCAATCCCAAAGAAAGGCAATGCCAAAGAATGTTCAAACTACCACACAATTGCACTCATCTCACACGCCAGCAAAGTAATGCTCAAAATTCTCCAAGCCAGGCTTTAACAATACATGAACCATGAATTTCCACATGTTCAAGTTGGATTTAGAAAAAGCAGAGGAACCAGAGATCAGATTGCCAATATCCACTGGATCATTGAAAAAGCAAGAGAGTTCCAGAAAAACATCTATTTCTGCTTTATTGACTATGCCAAAGCCTTTGACTGTGTCGATCACAACAAACTGTGGAAAATACTTCAAGAGATAGGAATGCCAGACCACCTTACTTGCCTCCTGAGAAATCTGTATGCAGGTCAAGAAGCAACAGTTAGAACTGAACATCGACCAACAGACTGGTTCCAAATTGGGAAAGGAGTATGTCAAGGCTGTATATTATCACCCTGCTTATTTAACTTATATGCAGAGTACATCATGTGAAATGCTGGGGTGGATGAAGCATAAGCTGGAATCAAGATTGCTGGGAGAAACAGCAATAACCTCGGATAGGCAGATGACACCACCCTTATGGCAGAAATTGAAGAGGAACTAAAGAGCCCCTTGATGAAAGTTAAAGAGGAGAGTGAAAAAGCTGGCTTAAAACTCAACATTCAAAAAACTGAGATCATGGCATCCAGTCCCATCAGATCAGATCAGATCAGATCAGTCGCTCAGTCATGTCTGACTCTTTGCGACCCCATGAATCGCAGCATGCCAGGCCTCCCTGTCCATCACCAACTCCCGGAGTTCACTCAGACTCACGTCCATCAAGTCAGTGATGCCATCCAGCCATCTCATCCTCTGTCGTCCCCTTCTCCTCCTGCCCCCAATCCCTCCCAGCATCAGAGTCTTCTCCAATGAGTCAACTCTTCGCATGTGGTGGCCAAAGTACTGGAGTTTCAGCTTTAGCATCATTCCTTCCAAAGAAATCCCGGGGCTGATCTCCTTCAGAATGGACTGGTTGGATCTCCTTGCAGTCCAAGGGACTCTCAAGAGTCTTCTCCAACACCACAGTTCCAAAGCATCAATTCTTCAGTGCTCAGCCTTCTTCACAGTCCAACTCTCACATCCATACATGACCATAGGAAAAACCATAGCCTTGACTAGATGAACCTTTGTTGGCAAAGTAATGTCTCTGTTTTTGAATATGCTATCTAGGTTGGTCATAACTTTCCTTCCAAGGAGTAAGCATCTTTTAATTTCATGGCTGCAGTCACCATGGCAAAGAGATGGGGAAACAATGGAAACAGTGACAGACTTTATTTTGGGGGGCTCCAAAATCATTGCAGATGGTGATTGGGCCATGAAATCAAAAGATGCTTGCTCCTTGGAAGAAAAGCTATGTCCAATCCAGACAGCATATTAAAAAGCAGAGGCATTACTTTGCCAACAAAGGTCCCTGTAGTCAAAGCTATGGTTTTTCCAGTAGTTATGTATGGATGTGAGAGTTGGACCATAAAGAAAGATGAGAGCCGAAGAACTGATGCTTTTGAACTGTGGTGTTGGAGAAGACTCGTGAGAGTCCCTTGGACTGCAAGGAGATCCAACCTGTCGATCATAAAGGAAATCGGCCCTGAATATTCACTGGAAGGACTGATGCTGAAGTTGAAACTCCAATACTTTGGCACCTGATGTGAAGAACTGACTCATTGGAAAAGACCCTGATGCTGGGAAAGATTGAAGGTAGGAGGAGAAGGGGACAACAGAGGATGAGATGGTTGGATGAAATTACTGACTCAAAGGACATGAGTTTGCGCAAGCTCCGGAAGTTAGCGATGGACAGGGAAGCTTGGCGTGCTACAATCCATGCGGTCGCAAAGAGTTGGACACAACTGAGCAACTGAACTGAACTGATATATATGTACATACACACACACACACACACACACACACACACACACATATAGATGGTATAACTAGCACCTCCAAGATAAAAGACTTTCAGGGTTGGGTCTCTAGCCTTGGGTAGTGGGATAGTGCACTAGTCAGGATTCTCCAGAGAAACAGAATCAATAGACATGTATCTATCTGTTATCTATCTTGTCATGTATTTGTATGTATATATATATATATATATATATATATATTTATATACATAAAGGATAAATATACAGATATAATGTCCTATCTATCTATATCTGTATATATACTCTCTATATGTGTTCTATTGGTTCTGTTTCCATGGAGTACCCTGACTAGTGCACTACCTCACTTCCCAGACTAGAGACCCAGCCCTGGAAGTCTTATCTAGGAGGTGCTAGTTGCATTCCGAATGAGCACAAAGAGAAAAGCAAGACTCAGTCCAAAAGAAAGATTGTCATCTGCATGAGTGGAGTTTCTGACCTCATCGTGCCTAAAGGAGGGGACACTCAGAGACAAGTCTCTTCATGTTATGCCTCTCATAGCATGCAGTGGGATGAGACCCAGTGCCAGACACTCAACAGCATCCCACAGGCCCCTGAAGACCAGTACTGATGGCTTTGCTTTGAGACATGACTCTCTCTCACAGGCTCAGAGCAGTCCCTGTCCACAGCGCTAGGTCAGCAATTTGTGTGCTTGCTCTTGACCTCTTCAGCATTTTCTCTTTCTAAGCCGTACTGTGATTCTTGCTTCCGGGTCCAGCTACCTGGCACTGCTGTGGTCACCAGCGCCTCCTAGCTTTTCCTGCACTCACTGCTGACTGCTGCCCAGCGATGAGCTCCAGAAGGGACTAAGCTTTATCCAGACCAGAACCAAAGAAAATTTGGGGGCAGTGTGGGGTTTCATAAGTTGTTCAACTAGCAAGGAACCTGGACAAGCACAGCAGCTGTTCCTTATGGAAAGTAAACCACTTGCTGATTTTTACTTAGCCTCTCTGTTGTAGGCTTTCTGAAGGGAAAAGAGGAAAGGCAAAATAATGTGACATACAAAGAACTTTAGAATCTAGCGTCTTTGTGAACCACTGCTCTGGGACTACTAGACAGGGATATCTGTGAACCCTCAAGGGTCCAGGACTGCCCTCTGAGGAGGAGTCATCATCCAACAGGCCCCAAAATCTTTTTTGCACATCTGCCTCCCCTTCAGAATGTGAGGCATCTTCTCAGGGTGACTTTGATTTCACTTTTCTGAAGCTCAGTTTTCTCACATATACTATAAGCAGAGTAGGGAACCCATGGTGTCTAGAATCAGGTACGCACAGAACCCAGAAGCCGGCAGTGAGGAGGAGTGATCCGTGATGTAGTTGGATCTGAGGTTGGAATCTCAGAAGGAGAGCCATAACAATCACTTTTCAGCTCCATGGTTCCGCTTTTCAGTCTCCACATCCCCCAATCGCAGGGCCCCAGTGAGGAGGGAAGGGGTCCAATCCTTAATCCTCAGAAGGGGTTTGGGGGAAGGAGCGTTCTTCCTCCTGCCTTGCTGGGCAAACTGAGCACCTCCCAGCCTCCTGCAGGCTCGCGCTCTCCAGGGTCCTGACCTAGCTCTGGCGTTGGTTCCCTGCCCTGGAGGCCGGCTCCTCCGCCCAAGTTCCTGACAGCGGGGCTCAGGGCTCGGGGCAGCTCTGCCACACCACCTTGGAATGCATTCAGAAACCTAATAAATCGGCTTTAAACTCAATTTTTAAAACCTTGTTTTACCTTTCCCTGACAATATTTAAAACTAACTTAGTGAACAAATGTTTTCAACATAGGTCTGGAACTTTTAAACTTTCTATTCTTAGATTGCATTTGTTCATTGAGTCACATGTTCTCCTCTCTTATCTGTCTCTTCTCCCTTTCATCTTTCACTCTCTCTCTTTCCCCCTCTTTCTCCTTTCTCTTTCTTTTCTCTTTCTTCTCAGAATGAATATACACTTCCTCCAGGGGCAGAAAGAATCACATTCTAATCATCTTCTTAAAAAAATGATTCTCAGTGACTTCACTGTATTCAGTCTGGAATTGAACTTGAATAATCCTACATTTCTTCAGACTAGAAGCACTGTATTTCTCCATAAGCTGCCATGTTATTAGATCATTGTCATGCCCATTGGAGGTGAAAAGATATGACTTGGAATGGCTTGAATACACGTTCTATACCAGATGCAACTCAAAGTGGAGGAAGTTGGTTGCAACAGCCATTCCTTCAACAAGTATGTGCTAAGCCGCCATTCTGTATCTGGAATTGCTCTAGATTTGAAAACCGGAAACCACAGCTGTGAATAAGACAGATGCAAATCTCTGCCCTCAGGGAGCTGACATGTGTCCCTCAGGAGGAGGGTAGTGTCAATATGATCTGCTGCTGGATGAAGCTGAGAACTCACATAGAAGCAACTCACCTCCTTCTTCAAAACCAAGAATAATGTGCTCCCAGACTTCTACAGAGATCTCAAAGGGTGAAGTTTCAGATTTCCATCTTGGCGGGTATAAGAGGCACCCAGGCTGTGGGCCTCTTTATTAGAGGGAAGCGGGTGATGTGACAGGTCTACAGGAGAAAAAGCAAGGGGGAAAAAGTTTCTTTCTCTAGAACCCTTTGCTTGTTCCAGGCATCAGACAATTGGGAAGAAGGAGGAACCAAGAGAGAGGGGAGGGTTTGAGGCCCCTGGGGCTTTCAAGGGGTCTGTCCTAAGCCACATCACAGATTTGCTTGAAGACAGACTAGTTCTTCCCTTTAAATTCACATCTTCCTAAACTTCCATGTGATTAAAGTGTCTAAAGGGGACAGATACCCTTGCTGCTAACACTTGCGGTCAGTTCCCAGAGCCACTCCCTGGTTCTGTGTGTGTGGTTCTGAAGTGGTCCAAGCCTGCGGGAGGGTCGTTGGCCAGAGAGGATTAGACCCACAAGCTTTGGTCTAGGAGTACCAATTCTGGACATTTATCCTATGCAATAACTCAGAAATAGGGAAATGCTGGTATAATGGAAAACACAGTTATAACAGTGTGAATTAGAGCTGTGAAAGGCCAAAAACTATATGAATGTCTCATGGTGGGGTTAAGTGAGTTGTGATGTATTAATTTAGTGGGATATTAAATTTATCACTAAAATGATAAACATAAGGTCTCAGCGGATTATAAATGTCCAAAATGCTCAATATCAACTTCTATTGTTAATGGCATGGAAAGCACATTCTGGAGAGAGAAGTGAGTTCTCTGAGAATGCGTGCAGGTGTGGAACAAGGCAAGGACTGGCCTCAGGGTGACTCACAGTCCAGCTCCCTTTCCACCATTCTAGAATCTTCCAAGGGGGAGGCTTATGCCTCATAAAGTGAGTTTGAAGTGGGTCACACAGGCAGGATATTAAGTGCCATAAATTCAGGAACATTAAATACCACCGAGAGATGCTGAGAATGTCCGAGCACTTCCCAGGTCCTCCTCCGGTCCTGGTGACTCCAACTAATAGGGAACTCCCAGGTCCTGTTTTCCTCCCAGCTTTATTGAGACATAACTGACAAATAACATTGTATGTATTTAAAGTATATAGCACTTTGATTTGATATACGTGTGCACTGGAAAATGGTTACAGGTTAAGTAATACATGTCTTGAGATCTCTCTTAGCTAACTTCCAAGATCCAGCGCAGCACTGTCTACAACAGTCACCATGGGACAGGCCTGACACAGTGTCTCTGATGTCCCTCTAATGTGCTTTTCCACAAAAAGCAAAGGAGGTGAGGGACATTCTAGCCCAGAGCCCCCAGCAAGTGACAGCCTCCATCTAGAATTTAATCACTTTCTTTTCTTTTTATTTTTGCAGTTGCATCTCAATTATGATTAGTCGCCCAGATTTTCTACTTCTGGTTGCATTATAAGATCTCTTTTCAAATAACCTTGCTTAAATAAATAAATAGATGAGTTGTTTCAAGAAAGATACTGAATCAAAGAGTGTAAAGGGAGTGTTAAGGATGTAGCAAAAGCTGGGAAGTGGATCCAGAGTTGGAGACTTGTGGGAAGCCTTCCCCCAAGCCACCTTGAATCCAGAACATTAGTCAGCATATACAGGGGTGGTGAGTTGAGAAAGGGGAGCTCCAAACTGTCTGTGCACATTGATAGCAGTTATGGGGGAAAAAGTTCTGCCTCTGGTTGGTGGTGAAAGGAAAAACAAAGATGATAAGCTACCTAGGCAAGGGGAGGTTTTTATTTTGTTTAATTTGTTTTAAAAAATAGAGGCTTGGATGTGTTTGCAGGCTGAGCGGAGAGATTCGCTAGAGAAGGAGACATTTATTTATCCCTGCGTTCATTCATTCCATGGAGGTATCAAGTCCCTAGTTTATGCCAGGCATGGTGAGAGATGCTGCAGATAGAGGAGTGACCAAAACCAGAAAAGGCCCCTGCTTTCAGCCTCGTGGGGGAAGACAGTAATAAAGAGATCCACAAATATATTGTGTGCCCAGTACCCATAATGTCATGAGAGAAAATAAGGCAGGGAAATGAGATAGCAAGTGATGAAGGCTGGGGTGTTATTCTGTGATGGTGGTTTGAGAAAACCTTGCTGATGAGGACTATGTGTGTGTGTGTGTGTGTGTGTGTGTGTGTGTGTGTGAGTCACTCAATCGTGTTTGACTCTTTGCAACCCCATGGACTGTAGCTCGCCAGGCTCCTCTGTCCATGGAATTCTCCAGGCAAGAATACTGGAGTGGGTTGGCATTCCATTCTCCAGGGGATCTTCCCGATCCAGAGATCGAACCTGAGCCTTCCTCATTGCAGACAGATTCTTTACCATCTGAGCCACCAGGGAAGCCTGAGGAATATTTGAGTAAGTCCCCAAATGAAGGGAGAGTGAACCATGGGAGAGCTGAAAGGAGAGGGCTCCAAGTGGGAGGAATCTACGTGCAAAGGCCCTGGGGTAGGAGTGGGGTTCGGGGGAGGGCTGCAGGAGAGTCAAGGATCCTACGGGGCTGGGTGGGATCATGTCAGGACTTCAGATTTTACAGGGAGTGAAATGGGCTCCAGTGGAGGGTTTGGAGCAGACAGATATTAATGCCTCATTGTGATTTTATGTGGAGAACCTTGGTTATCCTGTACGACTTCAGGGCAGCGAGAGAGATAAGTGAGGCAGCTATTCAAGCCTCTAGACCAGAGTCCCAGGGTCTCAGACCAGAGAAGGAGTTGTTGAATATAAACATCGTATAGACAGGAATGTGAAAATAATTAGTGGGGTGATGAATGGAAAGGCAATGGGCTGCAGAGGGCAGGAGAGAATGAGATGAAGGGACTGAAGGGAGGCATGTGACGAATTCACCTAGAAAGGGAAGTGCGGCACGGGTGGAGGAGACACAGACCACTGAGGCTCAGAGACACGTAGGGTAAGAGGTGAAGGAGGATGAGGATGAGCAGGCAGGACCTCAAGTGCCTCCAGGAAACAGGACCCAGCACTTCATGGAAATAATGCCATGGGAGGAGAGATGCTTAGACAGAAGTTTCTTCCCATACGTCATCCCTCTTCTGTGGTAAGCCTCAAGAGGTCAAGTCCTTCCCTGTGGGTGAAGCACTGATCACTGAGCCCCAGTAATGTGCCAGGCTTACAGTGGGCACCCAGCCAATTTTTGAGTGAATAAATGGATGAAACGGATGGAAGGAAGGTTGGATGGAAAGATGGGTAGGAGGAAGGATGAATGGAAGAATGGATGAAAGGAAGGATAGACGGATGGAGAATGGATGGGAGGTCAGATGGGTGGAAGAAGAGATGGAAAGAAGGATGGATGGGGACTTTCCTCGTGGTTCACTGGTTGAGAATCTGCCTTCCAATGTCAAGGACATGGGTTCGATTCCTGGTCAGAGAACTAAGACCCTACATGTCACAGGGCAACTAAGCCCATGTGCCACAACTAGAAAGCCCAGGCACCACAATAAGACCTGATGCAACCATATCTATCTGTCTGTCTGTCTGTCTATCTATATAGAAGGATGGATGGATATAAGATAGAAGGAGAATATGCTAGCATCAGAGTTAACACTCCTAGTTCAAAGTTACTTTGAAATGAAAGAATGCATGAAAGAGTAAAAAAAAATTTTTTTTGAGTAGTGCACTGGGGAATAATTTGAATCAGATTTATGGATGAAAACCAATTTATAGGTCAAAGTTTCCTCGGAGGATTGGAATTAGAGCAGGACTTGGCATTGTGAAGGGATGTTTTAATCAAGCTGCCTATCCTGACAAGTGCAGCTCTTTATGCAGTATGGGGTTGGAAAAAAGTCACACTGTTCTTAGAGTTAAGGAATCTGGGTTCTGGTGAAGCAGTTGCTCTCCTTAAGCAGGTGCAGAGCTCAGGGCTCAGGCTGACAGAGCTCAGTGCTCTGGAAGAATATAGGCTGGAGAGAGAATTTGTCAGGCTTGTTTGGGTAGAATCAAACTTCAACCTAAGTCGAGTCATATAATGAACAATCTTTTTCTCTCCTATACTTGGGCTTATTTCTTCTGCATCTCATTCTTTCCAGATGCTCCTAGCAGGACTTCCCTGGTGGTCCAGTGGTTAAGACTTTGCCTTCCAAGGGGGTGTGGGTTCCATCCCTAATCAGGGAACTGGGATCCCTGATGTGGGATCCGACGTGTGTGTGTTAGTCATTCAGTCGTGTGTGGACTGTAGCCCACCAGGCTTCTCTGTCCATGGAATTCCGAGGCCAAGGATACTGGAGTGGGCAGTGATTCCCTTCTCCAGCAGATCTTTCTGATCCAGGGATCGAATCCAGCTCTCCAGCATTGCAGGCAGATTCTTTATTGTCTGAGCCATCAGGGAAGCCCTCACATGCCTTGGAGCAAATATCCCCAAAAAGCATGGAACAGAAACAATGTTTTAACAAATTCAATAAAGACTTTAAAAATCGTCCACATCAAAAAAAATCTTTAAAAAAAAACAAAGATGCTTCTAGGAAACTAAGCTAATCAGATAGTCTAATTTATACTAAAGTGTTAATGGCTATTAGGGAATCACTCATTCCCCTACTTTCCACCAATTACATTGAAGACATTGGAACTAGGACCCAAAGAGAGGAAGTGACTTGATCAACCTGGAACAGACACCTGTTTCGAGGTGACACTTGTGCTGAGTTTGGAAGGTAGAACAGATATTAGTGCAGGAGAAGAAAGTCTCAGGCAGAGTGAACAGCATGAATAAAGGCTTGGGAACATAGGGTTCTTCAAGCAGTTCTGATGCATGGGGCAAGGGTGAGGCTTGGAGGAAGATGAGGCTAGAGAGGTGAGATGTAATGCTAAGTCACAGACGCCATTGTGTGCTGAGCTAAGGGATGTGGATTTGATTCTGTAGGCAGTGGGAATCTCCTGAAGAATCTGGACCCAAACTTATTAGAGGCAATAAATCATAGTGGCTGAGAGCATGGACTCACTGTGAGTTCAAATGTTGCCTCTGACTCTCACTGACTGTGTGACCTTGGGCAAGTTACTTCCCCTCTCTGGGCATCAGTAACCATCTGTAAAATTGTACCTACCTCATAAAGGTCATTGTGAAGATAGTAGGTGTTATTGAAGTGCTAAGAACCACAACCAGCGTGTACCAGAAACTCTGTGCTTCTGTGCTAGCAGCTGTCTTTTTTTATCATCATCATTATTATTACTATTAGTTGGGTTTTAGAAAGCATGTTCTAATCGGCAGTGTTTTTGTGTAAATAGAAGCAGGATTAGACTGCAAATAAGAAGACCAGGTGTGCTAATTCAGGTGGGATGGAATAGATTGTCACCAGAAGGCCAAATCCAGCCTGCTGTCTGTTTTTATAAATAAAGTTTTATTTGGAACATGGCCACGCCCACTTATTGACATTCTGACTGCTATTGCCTTTGTGCTACACCAGCAGAATTTAGTTGCAGCATTATCTGGCCCTCAAAACTGAAGATATTCACTATCTGGCTCTTTACAGAAGTGTGCTGAACCCTCAGGTTGAGGGCAGTTCAGCTTTGGGGCAGTGTCAAAGTTCTGTGGGCCTCCAGCACCTTCAGAAGGGATTGCCATCCTTTTCAGACTCAGGACACACCTAGCTCTACCTTTCCTAGCAGAGTCATCCCGAACAGATGGGTGAGGTGTTTAGATTCTCCCAACTCAATTTCCTCTCTGATTAGTCTGTACTGCTTTGTTGTTCTTTTGCAAATTTATTCTTGCATCTTCAAATCTGTAAAGGAAAAAAAAATATTGAGAGCAGTCCATGACCTTTCTGGCAGTTTTCAATTTCTTTCCTCTTCATTTTTAGCTTTTATTACCCCCAGGATAGCATCTAATTATTTCCTGAATAATCACGTCTCCCGGGCTCTGAGGAAATTTGAGAAGTTTGCTCCCTATTATGTCTTCCAAATTAGTTTCTCTTCAATTTTGGTGCACTTTCTTTTGTCTTTTCATCTTGGTTCAGCCAAAAATAGCCTCTCAAATTGAGTGCTAAATTCTTCAGGATTTCGTTCACTTCAATTAACTTTCCTCAGGACTCTCTTTGGTTTTATAAATGAGGTCTCTGCTCGCTGGGATCTTGGTCCTTAGCCATTGAGCTGTCTTTTCATGTCAGCTTTGCCTCTTGTCTTCATCTTTGTGAAGGATAGGGGCGGGGAGAGGGCAAGAGTGGGAGTAGGTGTAGAAAGAGGCAGGGAATCTGGTGTGTCTGGACTCTGTGGCTTATAGGCTGAGGCAAGTCGACCTTAGTTTTTCCATCTACAGAACTGGAGGAGATGCCTACTGCCCTGGAGAGTGTAGCAGTATCAGCACTTTTGATGATGGGAGCTGGGGAGCAAGTGTAGGGGCATTAACACTTCTGCAATGTTTTCTGAGCCCCTGTGAGGGTCACCAAGGTCCAGGCAACTCTTAGCTTCTCATAGTCCAATGATCAAGTTCTTACAAGCAGCTTCACTGACAGGAGAAGTTCAGAAAGCAATCAATGATTCTTTATTAGTGTGATATCATCTGTGTAGTGAAATGCATTTCAACTTACAGATTGCTTACATATCTGTTATGTTATTCCCCACCCTTCTGGAGTAGCCTGAGCCAAGGCACTGACCCATTTTACAGATGAAGACACTTAGCCAAGACTGAATGTTGCCCAAATATGTCTCCCAAGATCACACAGCTAAATAAGGCAGAGTCACTTAAAACACTGAATCTCACCTTTTTTTTTTTAAATATGAGCTCCACTTCGTCCTTTGTTAGATTTTTAGTGTCCAAGTGGAGAGCATTGTCTTAAGAATCCTTCTGCTGGGTGTGTAATATTCCATATTCCAATAGTCCAAAAGCCAGGAGTCTGAACTAGGAGTCCAGGCACCGGGGCCTCACTGGACATGAGGCTTCAGCCCAAGCTGCAGGAGGCCAGGAGCTAGGTCTCGTTTACCTGCCCCCGCCCGCCGCCCCAGCTCCCAGCATGCCCAAGGCTGACTCTGGCTCAGAGAACACCCAGTGGACTCCACACAGGAAGTCAAGGAGACGGGTATGAGTCTTGGTTCTAGCACTTCCTAGTGGGTGACCTCACACTATCCCTGCGCCCTTGGGAGCCTCAGTCCTGTCATCTTCTAGGTGGGAGCAGTGCCCGTTCCGTAGGCTGGCAGCAGTGCTCACATAAGGGGATGCGAGACTGTATCTGGAGCCAAGTCTGTGCTCAGTAAACCCCAGACTCCCTTCCTCTCTGTCCGCCTCCTCTTCTCATTCTGTCTTCCTCTCTCTTGCCTCCCGCCTTCTGCCTGAAATTCCACCTTTAAAGCCTATTTCACATCGTAGTTTTTCTCTGTGTGCAGCGTGTGGGATCTTAGTTCCCCAACCAGAGACTGAACCTGTGCCCCTGCAGTGAAAGCTCAGTGTCCCAACACTGGGCCACCAAGAAGGCCCTTCTCTTTTTTGATCCATTGAACAGGACTTTTCCCAAGGGCAAGTCGTTAAAAAGTAAGAGGAGGGAAGGCTGAGGATGGGGACAGGACCCTGCTGAGGGAGAAAAAGGGTCAAAGACAGGGCAGAGGGTCAGAGGTCAGCATTCCCTCCACAGTCCACTGTGGACCAGTCCTGTTGGTGCAGGTGATTTCCCTCTTTTTTCCTCCACTCTGTCTCCTTTAAAATTATAAGACTATTTATTCTGCTGCTGCTAAGCCACTTCAGTCGTGTCCGACTCTGTGCGACCCCATAGACGGCAGCCCACCAGGCTCCCCCGTCCCTGGGATTCTCCAGGCAAGAACACTGGAATGGGTTGCCATTTCCTTCTCCAGTGCAGGAAATTGAAAACTGAAAGTGAAGTCCCTCAGTCTTGTCTGACCCTCAGCGACCCACTATTTATAAAGGATGACTAAAGAAGTGATGTATGGAACTGTTTCTTACCAGACCTTTAAAAAAAAATTTTTTTTTTTTTCAAGAAACTGTCTTTTCCTCCAGGATTTGTATTGGTGATCTGAAGAAGCTTGTAAGACCCAGAAGCCTCTGTGTTATTGCAGCTTAGAAGCTCAGACCAGGATCAGGTTCAGATCCCCACTCTGACTCTTCCTCATGACGCTGGACCAGTGACTTCACCTCTCCCTGCCTCAGTTTCCTCTTCTGTAAAGTGGGGGAAGTGATGATTCCTAGGTCACAGGTCAGAGAGTGAGCATTAATGAGATAATGTGTCTCAAAGTCCTGTAACAGTTCTGGAGAATATTAATCATAAAATAAGAGTAGGATTTCCCTGGAGAACCAGTGCTTAAGACTCCATACTTCAAGTGCAGGAGGCGTGGGTTTGATCCCTGGTCAGGGAAGTAAGGTCCCACAAGCCGCATGGTGCAGCCAAAAAGAAAATAAAAGTTAAAATTTAAATACTGTGGATGGTTTAGCTGCTAATTTGTGTCCAGCTTTTTTTGCAACCCTATGGGCTGTAGCCTGCCAGGGTCCTCTGTCCATGGAATTTCCCAGGCAAGAATACTGGAGTAGGTTGCCATTCCCTTCTCCAGGGGATCTTCCCAACCCAGGGATCAAACCCACAACTCTTGAGTCTCCAACACTGGCGGGTGGGTTATTTTACCACTGAGCCGCCTTAGGAAGCAGCTGCTCTGAATCCTCAGTCATTTCCTGCGGGCAGTCACTCCAGCCACGCAGGACCTTCTTGGCACCTGCTGGGCTTCCTGCCTGGAGTCTTAAGCCTCCCTGGGGACTTGTGAGTTGTTTGGAGACGCAGACGTGAGAGTGATTTCTCAGGTGAGGATGGGCAGTGGCAGCCTTGGGTCATCAGCTCCCTAAAGGCCACTATAGTTCCCAGACCCAGGCCCGAGCTAGGGAGTACAGAGCTGGAGCCAGGCGAGGTGGCTGCTTGGCACTGCCGCTGTGGTGACACCTAGCGGCACTGGGTGGCAGGCTTGTCCTGCTTTTAAGGCCACCAGTGTCCGCACGGTGTCCCCACAGTGAAGGAGGCTCTGCTGGCGTGGCACTGCCCTTCCACTTCCCACGCTCATCCACTGCCCTGCCCTCCCCCGCCTCTGTGCCCACCCAGGGGGCTCAGGCTTCTCACTTCCTGAGAAAGGCTGGGACCTGTAAGAGCCCTCACCACCCGACAGGCACGGGCTCACTCAGCGTTCGGGGCTTTAATCTCACGTCCTTGCCGCCAGCTGCGCAGTCCGGGGGCCACCAATTTCATAGCAGAAGAGACTAAGGCTCAGAGAAGTTGGGGCGCTTTCCCAGCCAGAGGAAGGACCCAGGTCTGACTCCAGAGCCCACGCCCACAGTTTTCAGAGTTTCTGAACTGGGTCATGCCCCTTGTTCACTGGCCTTGGCTCCCAGGGAGTGAAGTGGTCAAGGACTGAACCCACAGCTGCAGGGTGGGGTCTGCGTGTCCTGAACATATTCAAAGGGACTGGAATTCAACGTCATCGTTAATTTGCTTGCAGGCCCCTTCCACCAGTCGTGGGACTCCTGAGGCAGAATCGCACCTGGTTCACTTCGGGCCTCAAGCACAGACCTGGGGTTGACACCCGAGCCCCGCTCCTGCAGGTGCTTTGGAACATGAGTTCTCCAAAGGGAGCCAGGGGCTTCTTGGAGTGAAGCGGATGTTCTCCCCCCAGGGGGACCCAAGGAAGCTGTAGGATGACCATGGTTTGAGCTCCAACTGTGGGTTGGGAACCGTGAGGACACCTTTCATACGTCCTAGGACACATACACCACCCCCCTAAAGGCTGGGGTTGCTGTCCTGTCTCAGGGATGAGGAAGCTGAGGAAGCCGCATATAGCAGGAGCAGGAATGGGAGAGGGCGTCTGCCTTCCACCCGGCCAGGCTGCTGTTACAGGTCCTGCCAACTCTGCCCACAGTCCCCGAGGCTTGAATCTGGGACGGGTCCCCAGTCCCTCCTGGTCAGGTCATTCTGAGCTGGTTCATTTTGGTCTTTCCTCTCCATCTCCCAGGGAGATGTGCCTGTCTGTCATCCTGGCACTGGGCACTGTTTCCGCTCGGTGCCAATTCCCGTCATCTCCATTGAGACCCCATGGCCTCTTTGGGAGCTGACAGTCCTCTGGCAGGGTGTGTGATCTAGCCTCTGCTGGCACCCCAGCTCTTGACACCCCATCTCTTACACTGGTCCTGCCCAATCCCATCCCGACAGGACAGGATCATGTCAGAACCTCAGCTCCAAAAATCATGTGTGTGGGGCTTGGAAAGGTTTGGGGCCAGCCCACCCTGGCCAACCCTAGCCCCGAGATAGTCTCTACAAGCCCCCTCCCCACTCTGGAGGACTAAGCTTTTGCTCCAAGTACTATAGTGAAGTCCATCTGGGGTCCTGCCTCAGCTCTCGGTCTCTCTCTATGGGCACCCCCAGACCCAGGGCAACAGCCACCCCATGCTGCCTGACCCCATGTTCTGACCTCCCCCTGCCCTCCATCACCACAGGCCTGATCCCATCCTGGGAGGCACCCTTACTTGGGTCCAGCCAACTCCCCATCCCTGGGCCTGCAGGCACACAGACTTGGGTTCCTAGCCCAGGTCCCCTTACTGCTGTGTGACTCTGGGTAACTCAGTCCCCTTGCTTAGCTGAGCCATCATCACATGAAAAAAAAAGGGCAGTGACTCCCGCATTGCAGCATGGGTGAGAGGATAGGCGTACAGTCGTCCAGCTAGCACTCACGCTCTCCTCCATTGGTGGTGGCGTTCGCTCATTCACAATTACTGAGCATCTCCTGTGAGTCCAGCCCTGGGAATACAGTGCTGAGCTGAGCCCAAGCCTGCTCGTTGTGCCTCTGCGTTCCCTACACTCTAGTGAGAGAGATTACAATAATGGACACAGAGCAAGTCCTGCAATGAGGGTGGTGACTAGTGCCCCAGGAAAGGAGAGCAGGGTGTGGGGAGAGGGCTGGGAGGAGTTTCTTCCTGGGGGTATGTGGGAAGGTGGCCTGAGTTCTTCAAGGGGGTATGTGGGAAGATGGCCTTTGAGCAGAGACCTGAATCACGTGAGGAACCAGCCATGCAGGTCTCTGGGGAGGAGGGAAAGGCCGTGCAAAGGTCCTGAGACAGGTCTTAACTGTTGCACTTGGAGGGCAGCAAGGAGGCCAGCGTGTCTGAGCACGCTTTGAGAGGGAGCACAGGGGAGATGCAGTCAGTGAGAGTGGTGGGGGCTGGACCAAGTGGGAGGCTTGTTTTATTCCAGGGGTTGTGGAGGGTGGGAGCGTTGAGGACCAGTGCCTGTTACTGGTCTGTACTGAGTCAGAAATAGCTCCACCCTCACCACGGCAATGGCCTGGGAGGATGCAGGTATCTGCAGGTGAGGAGCGGGAAGCCAGGCAAGCTCCCCAGGGTCCCAGCCCCTCAGCCCCTTCCCACCTCCAGACAGCACTGGTTCTCAGCTTCTGGCCACGTTGGAGGAGGAGGAGGCAGGCTGGTGACAGGCAGGTCTCTACCTGCCTGTTCAGATCTTGGGCTGACTCAGCTTCAGAGAGGAAGCTGGTGAAAGAGGAGAAGAAGAGGTGAGGGAGGTGGAGAAGGAGGAAGAAGAGGAGGAGGAGACCTGGCGGAGGGGAGCATCAGTGCATCCGCTTTACTGGAATGAGATTTCAAATTCTGTGCAGCACTCATACTTGGGGGAGACTAAGTCAAAACCCTTCTGGACCCATCAGTCTTAGATGCCCACAAGTTTTAGTAGTTGGAAACCAAGTAGTTTTAGAAGAAGAAGAAAAAAAAAAAAAAACTGTCCTAGTTCTGTAATTGGCTCCCAAGGCTCTGCTCAACGATTATTAAAATACTAACACGAAGCTCCGGGCCCTATATTTATCATCACGTCACTAAGACAAGCAGAGGCCTTTCCATGGAGTGTCAGCTATGGTGTGTTTCAAGGTCAGATAACTCACTTTTATTAAGGAAGAGTCCGATTTGCCAAATGAGCAGGACTGAGACTCAGGCGTGGTCCTCAGACCCTCCCACTACCCGAAGTGCATGGAGGGATTACGGGAGGTCCAAGAACCTGCTGAAATCACAGACATGGTGTTTCTAAGTTGGTAGTTCTTGTAGTGTGAGCCCTCAGGAGCAGCCTCTCCTGGGCACCTGTTAGCAAATGCACTGCCCTAGGCCTATTGAGTCACACACTCAGGGGCTGAGGTCCAGGCATCTGTGCTCTGACGGGCCCCAGGGATGTGTGCTCTGGTTTGACGGTGGCGAGGGCTGAGCTCTAG
Source organism: Tragelaphus eurycerus (assembly GCA_935064755.1). Classification (NCBI taxonomy): domain Eukaryota; kingdom Metazoa; phylum Chordata; class Mammalia; order Artiodactyla; family Bovidae; genus Tragelaphus; species Tragelaphus eurycerus. The sequence goes on along the minus strand of CAKXYN010000001.1, from coordinate 72,956,729 downwards.
AAGAATACAGCGGCAGAGAGTGGAGCCTTGGGAAGCACGCTGGCCAGGCCTCAAATCCCCGGTGCTGCCACTTAGTTGCTGTGTGACCTTGGTCAAGTCACTAACCTCTGTGAACTTCTGTGCCCCTATCTGTGAAATGAAATCACAAAAAGCTTGAGGCACTGGGGGGATTTTTAATCCAACAATGATGGCAGATTCAGTCTTCATCAGAGAAGAGTCCTAATGAAAATGATGATAATAATGTTTTTGAAGAGAGGAGGTGTGTGAGCAGAAGTGTGATCAGAAAGACAACTCTGTAGACTGGACTGAACACCTGAGTAGCTACTGTGAATGTCACCGGTGGTCAGGGCCGTGGTTAGAGCGGCAGCCAAGAGAGGTGTGTGTGTTTTGGGAGAGACGTCCTTGTGAAACAGTCGTCAGAAGTCAGGTGCACAGGGATTGCAAGCAAGTTGATTCACCCAGCAAATACTTTCTGAGCACCTACGGTGTGGCAGCCCTGCTCCACACCCTGGTGGTGTGGATGGCAGAGGCCTTGCCCTCAGGGGGTTCATGTACCTGCAGGAGATAAAGGCAGTGAGCGAGCAGGTGGGGAAAACACGAGGATCTCAGTGTGTGGTTGGAGCCACGGAGCAGGCTGAACGGGGAGGTGAGGCAGAAGGGGATGTGGGACAGGCAGGGTGGTCAGAGCTGGGGACGATGAGCTGAGACCCGAATGACAAGCAGGAGCCGGTCAGGACACTGTTCTGGGGGCCGAGCAGAGGGCAGGGCTGTGCACAGGGTTGAGCATGTGTTAGATGAGCAGGAGGAAGGGCAGCAGCCTGGAATATAGATCCGAGGGTGTCCGGGACACCGTGATCCTCCATGGAAGGACTGTGGTGAGGAACTGCCGACACAATGAACGTAACCAAGTCTGGCGCGGGTCAAGCCCCGGGAAATGTCCACCCCCCGAGATGCAAGCTCTGCACCTCCTGGCGTCGTAGGAGTCCAGCCTAATATCAAAGTCAGCTTGGGCACTCTTAATAGAAATAAAAGTTCTGAGGGCTTTAGACCAATAGGAGGTGTTAAAACAGGAAGGCAGTTTCCCTGAAATGCACTCTTAATAGAAATAAAAGTTCTGAGGGCTTTAGACCAATAGGAGGTGTTAAAACACGAAGGCAGTTTCCCTGAAATGGCAAATGTGGACTGAGCCTGCATAAGGACAGACTTGGGGGCGCGGGAAAGCTCAGTGTCCTCGGCTCCCATGAACATCCCAGCCCTGCTCTCACCAGCCTGTGGTTCCCCCAGTCCCCTCTGTGACTGGAGAAGACATCCAGTACTGTTTGAGCTTATCAGATACTGCAGGGTTGGCCCCCAGAGCATGCGCTGTGATGGGATCAGAGCTGAACTTTGAGATGAGTGGAGACCTTCAGGGGACGGAGCAGCAGGGAGAAAATGGGTGCAGACCACGTGCAGCTGTAGACCCAGTGCCTGGAAGGTGATTGGTGGGATTCCCTCCTTAACTCCACTGGGCCTTAGTTTCCTCATCTATAAAATGGGCACAGTCTTGGTGGTAGTTGTGAGGATTACATGACATAGTACCATACAGTTCTGAGCATGGCACCTGAAACAAACCAAGACTCACTAAATGATTGTTGTTGTTCAGTCACTGAGTCGTGTCTGCCTCTTTGCGACCCCATGGATGGCACGCCAGGCTTCCCTGTCCTTCACTATTTGCCAGGGTTTGCTCATGTCCATTGAGTCCGTGATGCCATCCAACCATCTCATCCTCTGTTGTTCCCTTCTCCTCCTGCCTTCAGTCTTTCCTTGCATCAGGTCTTTTCCAATGATGTCGGCTGCTATTATTAATATCAATATCATTGTCATCAATACTATAGCCAGCAGGGGAAATTATGTCCTTGAGCTGCCTGAAGGAACCCACTGAGCTGTGATACCTCTGAGTATAGGACCCTGGAAGAGCAGGCTTCTGTCAGCCAGGCCTCAGTTCAGTTCAGTTCAGTCGCTCAGTCATGTCCAACTCTTTGCGACCCCATGGACTGCAGCACACCAGGCTTCCCTGTCCATCAACAACTCCTGGAGCTTGCTCAAACTCATGTCCATTGAGTTGGTGATGCCATCCAACCATCTCATCCTCTGTCGTCCCCTTCTCCTGCCTTCAGTCTTTCCCAGCATCAGGGTCTTTTCCAGTGAGTCAGTTCTTCCCATCAGGTGCCAAAGTAGTGGAGCTTCAGCTTCAGCATCAGTCCTTCCAATGAATATTCAGGACTGATTTCCTGTAGGATGGACTGGTTTGATCTCCTTGCTGTCCAAGGGACTCTCAAGAGTCTTCTCCAACACCACAGTTCAAAAGCATCAGTTCTTCAGTTCTCAGCCTTCTTTATGGTCCAACTCTCACATCCATACAAGACCACTGGAAACACCATAGCTTTGATTAGATGGACCTTTGTTGGCAAAGTAATGTCTCTGCTTTTTAATATGCTGTCTTGATTGGTCATAGCTTTTCTTCCAAGGAGCAAGCGTCTTTTGATTTCATGGCTGCAGTTACCATCTGCAGTGATTTTGGAGCCCAAGAAAATAGTCTGTTTCTTTCCATTGTTTCCCCATCTATTTGCCATGAAGTGCTGGTACCAGATGCCATGATCTTCGTTTTTTGAATGTTGAATTTTAAGCCAGCTTTTTCACTCTCCTCTTTCACTTTCATCAAGAGGCTCTTTAGTTCCTCTTCACTTTCTGCCATAAGGGTGGTGTCTTCTGCATATCTGAGGTTATTGATATTTCTCCCGGCAATCTTGATTTCAGCTTGTGCTTCTTCCAGCCTGGCATTTCACATGATATACTCTGCATATATGTTAAATAAACAGGGTGACAATATACAGCCTTGACATACTCCTTTTCCAATTTGGAACCAGTACATTATTCCATGTCCGGTTCTAACTGTTGCTTCTTGACCTGCATACAGATTTCTCAGGAGGCAGGTCAGATAGTCTGGTATTCCCATCACTTTAAGGATTTTCCACAGTATGTTGTGATTCACAAAGTCAAAGGCTTTGGCATAGTCAATAAAGCAGAAATAGATGTTTTTCTGGAACTCTCTTGCTTTTTCAATGATCCAACTTGGAAAATTTTAAGCATTACTTTGCTAGCACGTGAGATGAGTGCAATTGTGTGGTAGTTTGAGCATTCTTTGGCATTGCCTTTCTTTGGGATTGGAATGAAAACTGACCTTTTCCAGTCCCGTGGCCACTGCTGAGTTTTCCAGATTTGCTGCATACTGAGTGCAGCACTTTGACACCATCATCTTTTAGGATTTGCAATAGCTCAGCTGGAATTCCATCACCTCCACTAGCTTTGTTCACAGTGATGAACACTAAGGCCCACTTGACTTTGCACTCCAGGATGTCTGGCTCTAGGTGAGTGATCACACCATCGTGGCTATCTGGATCATGAAGATCTTTTTGTATAGTTCTTCTGTGTATTCTTGCTACCTCTTCTTAATCTCTTCTGCTTCCATTAGCTTCAGCCAGGCCTAGACAGATCCAGAAGCCCGGGAGGAGAGGGCAGGGAGCTTTGGAGAGCCCCCAGCAGGTGGCAGCAGGGGACAGGAAGGAGCTGAATTTTGGTCACCTCCTTCTGGAAGACTTCCCAGATTGTTTTGGGTGCTCCCAAAGCCCCTTGCACTTACCAGTCGTGAGACACAGACTCAGCTGTGGTGTAGCACTCTGTCACTCTATCATACTGAGAACCCTTTGATAGTAAGGCCTAGGAATGACCCAAGTATGTACTTCCTAGGTGAGGTACAGCCAGCTCCCTAGAGAGCAGTGATTGCTTGAATGGGTGAATAAATGAACAAAAATAAAGAATTAATGCCTAAATGAATGGGAATAAGTGGCCTGGCTAGTCCAAGGGGGAGTAAGTTTGGGATGGGGACAATAGGGAGGTATCATGGAAGGATCTTGGCTTGAGGCAACTGCACATCCTTTCTTGGACACAAGGGGGCGCCATCACTGCAGCCCCCACGTTGAGAGCCTGAAGGACTCAGAACACTTCCCAGTGAAACTGACCTGATGCTTAAGTCAGAAGGGACCCAGTCCTTCTAGGGCGCGGATTGTCAGTTATAAGAGGAAGAACTTGCTGGCGATGATAGTCAGCTTACCATTCAGGTGGTGAGCTCTGCATTGCTATAGGTGTGCAAGTGAAGAAGGCTGGCCTCAAGCCGAGGTCTCTGGAGTGAACCCCAGGCCTTTGCCTGAGATATCTGCAGTTTGCTGGTCTCCTGACCCACCCTTAGCAGCTGCTGGTGCTTCCCAGGGTGGGAAAGACCTAGGAAGCCCCCTAGTTTCTGCCTGCTGGGGAGGGGAAGGGAAAGCCTTTTTATGGGGCTCCTTAGATAGGCCCCTGGGCTTCCCAGGTGGTACTAACCGTAAAGAACCCACCTGCCAACACAGGAGACATAAGAGAAGCAGGTTTGATCCCTGGGCTGAGACAACCCTCTGGAGAAGGGCATGGCAGCCCACTCCAGTACTCTTGCCTGGAGAATCCCACGGACAGAGGAGCCTGGCGGGCTGCCATCCATGAGGCTGCAAAGAGTCGGACACGACTGAGCAACTTAGCATGCATGCATTAGTCCCCCACCTCCTTCCATGGCAACTCCTTCCTTTTCTGACAGCTCAGCAAGGTTCCCCCAAAGTAGCTCCATTTCTCTTTTGGAATCATTTCACATTTTACAGAAAGTTGCAGCAGTAGTACAAAAAGCTCCGCCCTGCCCCGCTCACCACCACCCCGCCCCCAGCCCAAACCATTTGAAAGTAAGTTGCTACTGTGATATCCTATCAACCTCACATATTTTGGGAGTGACAAAAGCAAAATCTGTGTCTGCCTCACCTCAAGCCCCCGCATCAGAATCAATACTTGATTTTACCCTGAATCAAGCGTTAGTACTATGACAGTTGCCAAATGGTGATTTTATGATTCTGCCATCCCTTCTAATGGATCGATCAGCAATCCGACTATAAGGAAAAGCTTTCTCCTCTCCCAATTACTCACTCATTGATGTGTGGACTCAGTGTGAACGCATGGATTTCCACTGTGTTTAATAGGTTACGATCTGTTACTGTGATTGTTTATTTTGATGCTCAAATGGTCCCAGGTTTGGCCAGTGGGAGCTCCTTAACACTGCCTCCTGTGTGCCTTAGATGTGCACCCATATTCTTTATATACTTCCTTATTTTCTGGTTCCCCTGCTGGCTCAGATGGTAAAGAATCAGCCTGTAATGCAGGAGACCCAGGTTTGATTCCTGGGTTGGGAAGATTCCCTGGAGAAGGGAATGGCAACTCAAGGGAACGGCAGCCCACTCTAGTACTCTTGCCTGGAGAATCCCGTGGACAGAGGAGCCTGGTGGGCTACAGTCCATGTGGTCACAAAGAGTCGGACACGACTGAGCAACTAACACTTTACTTTCTGGCACAGGGTGTTGCAGGCTGATCTTATATTCCTGCCCCTGTTTTCTCTACTTATGACAAATGTGGATTTGTCATCCTGCAGAGGGGCATTTTCAAACTCTGTTGCTCTAACACGCCAACCATCAGAAGCCTCACAATGCAGGAGGGAATAAACTGGACTCTGCAGTCAGACTGACCTGGGTTCAGATCCCACCATTTACTATTTCCATGGGCAACTCATTCAAACCCCCAGGAGCCTTTCCTCATGTGTAAAATGGGCACAATTGTCCTATTGCTTCAAAGGGGAAGAAATGAGGGAGCCCTCTCCTAAACACAGGTGGCTGTCTCCCGGAGCTCGCTTTGCTGCCGATGATGTAACACCACCAGCACCAGCAGGTGACAGTGGCTGGGAAATTGGGAAGGGGATTCCTGGAACCACTGCAGAGTGTACAGAGCTGAGTTAGAGACCCTAACTCAATTGGGCTCACCAGTGGGATGCTTTGTCTGTCTGAGCTGACATCTCTTTCCTCCCAACAGAACTTGACATTTATTCCCTGTCTTCCCTTGTTGTGGGGGAAGAAGGACATCTATAGGAATGAGACCTGTGCCACTGGGGCTTTGTGAGGGGACCCCTGACATCTTAGAGATGCCCTGAAGGCCCGGCTACAGAGAAATCTCCCGGGACACAGCAAGTGCTCAGTGACTGACGACGACTCCTATGTGTCTGCTCTTCAGTTGGTTGAATGAGTTTGGGACATGTTGCATTATGGAGCATTCTTGGAGATTCATGATGCAGAGCGAGATAATACAGATGCTGGTCACATGGACATATTTTGCTTCTGGAAGTTGGGATCTGAGCTTTCCCTGTCTCTGAACTCTCTCCAGTACCAATAGCTCAGGGCTTGTCACATGATAGATGTGTGCTTGTGTGTGTGCGCTAAGTTGCTTGCTTTAATCGTGTCCAACTGTTTGTGAACCCATGGACTGTAGCTGGCCAGCCTCCTCTGTCCATGGGATTCTCCAGGCAAGAATACTCCCTGGAGTGTGTTGCGATGCTCTTCTCCAGAGGATCTTCCCAACCCAGGGATTGAACCTGCGTCCCTTAAGTCTCCTGCAGGAGACTTTGGCAGGAGGGTTCTTTACCACTAGTGACACCTGGGAAGCCCTCATAGATGCACAGTAAATGCTGAATGGATCAGCATCCTTTCTCCAGTCTGAATCTCCTTACTTGCTAACTCCTCCTCACTTTCCCATTTTCCCTGTCTCAGATTGTCTCCTTTTCCTGGCCTCCACTTTCTGCCCTTCAGTCCCACCTTATGGTCTCTCAAGCACATCGCGCACCTTAGCTGTTTCTGCAGTGGTCCAGGCCTCCATCATGCTTGTCTAACTGGCTCTCTGTCTCCAGCGACACTGCCCCCGTGCATTCCAAACCCTGTAGGGACACTGTTGTCTGCTCTGTGCCAGCTCCTTAGCCAGGCATTCAAGGCTCACTACCTCCTACCCCTATGGGGGTGGTCTGGTCCCCAGGTAGAATCTAGGAAGCCACTTTTAGACCAGCTTACCATCCTGCTTCACTGCAGAATATTAATATAGCTACCTCCGTTCTCCTTAGATTCGTGTTTGCTGGGTAGATCCTTTCCTGTACTTTCCTTTTAAACTGATTTGTATCTTTCTATTCCAAGTGGGTTGCTGTAGACAACATATGGCTAAGTCTTACTTTTTTATCCAGTCTGACAATATCTACCTCCTGTGTGGATGCTATTTAAATTTAATGTGACTATTGGTATGATTGGGTTTATATCGACCCTCTTGCTGTCTGCTTTCAATCAGTCCTACCTAGTCTCTATCTCACCATCACCTCTTTTTCTGCTTTTCCTTTCTTTTGGCCAATCAACTACTTTTATGATTCTATTTTCTCTTCCCTGTTGGCTTATTTTATGCCCTATTGTTAAGCAGTTGATTTCGGGTTTGCACGCGTGCATGCTCAGTTGCAAGCAGTCGCATCCAATGCTTTTCTGACCCCATGGACTGCAGCCCTCCAGGCTCCTCTGTCCGTGGAATTTTCCAGGCAAGAATACTGGAGTGGGTTGCCATTTCTTTCTCCAGGGAATCTTCCTGACCCAAGGATTGAAACCGTGTCTCCCGCATTGGCAGGGAGATTCTTTAGCGCTGTGCTGTACTACATCTTTAGCTTATTACAGTCTATATTCAAGTATGCCCACATGTCATGGAATACCCTACAATAGGACATTTCATTTTCCATCAACTTTTCGAGCTATTACTGCCATGCATCTTATTCTCCTTATTTTATGAAACCATAATAAATTACTATCTTACGTTCAAATGGTCAGTTGTGTTTTAAAGAGATTTTTAAAAGAATATTTCTTATTAACCCTTTTGTTTCTCATTTCTAGTACTCTTCATTCCATTGTATTGGTCCGTATTACATCTGATTATAAGTCTCCTTCCTCCTAAAGGAGTTTGTTTAACATTTCAGTGCTTGTGATGAGGTCTTTCAGCTTTTGTGTGTCTGAAAAGAGTGTTTTTTTTTTTTTAGTTGCATTGAAGCATACTTTACATATAAAATATACCCTTTTAAAATGTGCAGTTTGATGTATAATTCAACTATTACCCCACTATCTAATTTTAGAACATTTTTGTCACCCACAAAAGAAAGCCCATACCCTTTTGCACCCACTTTTAATTCTCCACCTCTCCACAACCTTGGGCAACTATTGTGTCTCTATGGATTTGCCTACTCTGGACATTGCATGTGATTGGAAACACAATATGTGGCATTTTGGGTCTGACTTCTTTCAGTTAGCGTGTTTTTGTCGTCTGTCCGTGTTACAGCATATATCAGTACTTCATTCTTTTTATGGCAAAATATTCCATCGTAGGGGCATTCCATATTTTATCTATTCATCAGCTGATGAAGATTTGGGTTGTTTTCACGCTTGCCTACTACAAATAATTCTGTTACATATGTACACTCATGTACGCGTTTTTGTGTGGAAATTTGTTTGCATTTCTCCTGAGTGTATACCTAGGAGTGGGATTGCTGGGTCATAGGCTTCCCAGGTGGCGCTAGTGGTAAAGAACCCTCATGCCAATGCAGGAGACATGAGAGACACAGGTTCACTCTCTGGGTTGGATCCTGGAGAACGGCATGGCAACCCACTCCAGTATTCCTGCCTGGGAAATCCTGTGGACAGAGGATCCTGGTGGGCTACAGTCCATGGGGTTGCCAGGAGTCAGACACGACTGAAGTGACTTAACATGCACATGTGTGGTAACTGTATTTACCCTTTAAATGAGACCAGTTTCACAGTACCTGTAGCATTTCAGTCTCACTGGCAATGTCCCATGGTTCCAGTTTTCCGCATCGTTACCATCCCTTATTGTTTATTTGTCTTCATTTTAGTAAGACATTCCCACTGTGGATAGAATTATAGGTTGACACTTTTTTCTTTCTGTTTTTTGGTCGTGTTGTTCCACTTTCTTCTAGCTCTCAGTGTTCCCAGTGAAAAGTCTGTTGTTCTTCTTGTCTTTCCCTTGTCTCGCTACCCTTTGTGCTTTCTCTCTCACTGCTTTTAAAGTTTTTTCTTTATCATTAGTTTTAAGCAGTTTTCTTATAGTGTATTTTTATCTTCCCTGTGCTTGAAGTGGGTTGAGCTGCTTGATTCTGTGGATGAATAGTTTTCATCGACATTTAAAAATGTTTGGCTATTATTTCTTAGGATAATTTTTTCAGTGCTTCCATCAGCTTCTTTTTTCTCTCCTTTGGGGACACCAGTGCTATGAATGTTAGGCCCCTTGCTTCATAGCCCACAATGCTATATTCAGCCCCTTTCCCTTCTCCTCTTCCTCCTCTTCTTGTATTTCATTTTGAATAGTTTCCACCACTATTCATAAAGTTCACTAATATTTTCTTCTGCTGGAACAAACTTTCTGTTAATCCTGTCTATATTCCAGACATTCTACTTTTAATCTCTAGATGTTTGACTGGGAGTTTTTATGTCTTCCATATCTCTTCTTTACATGCCTGTGCTTTTCTTTATCTTCTTGTGTATATAGTCTATTTTTAAATAGCTGTTTTAATGTTAATCCACTACCTCTATCACCTACATAATTTCTGGATCTGTTTCAATTGAATGAGTTTTCTCCTCATTATGGCTCACACTTTTGTATGCTTCTTTGCATGCTTAGTACTTTTCTTAAGTTATTCTGGATTTAATGTTGGATGATGGATTTATTAAATTTTTTTAAAATATTTTTGATCTTTGTTCTGAGATGCAGTTAAGTTAGCAGAAACAGTTTGATACCTTTGAGGTTGTCATTTAAGCCTTGTTATGTGTGAGATCAGCCCTGGGATTTCTTTGAAAGGAATGATGCTAAAGCTGAAACTCTAGTACTTTGACCACCTCATGCGAAGAGTTGACTCATTGGAAAAGACTCTGATACTAGGAGGGATTGGGGGCAGGAGGAGAAAGGGACGACAGAGGATGAGATGGCTGGATGGCATCACTTATTCGATGGACGTGAGTCTAGGTGAACTCCGAGAGTTGGTGATGGACAGGGAGGCCTGGCGTGCTGTGATTCACGGGGTTGCAAAGAGTCGGAAACAACTGAGTGACTGAACTGAACTGACCTGAAGTGATGTGTGTTGTTTCAAGCTGCTCAGTTTGGGGTAATTTGTTATGCGGCAATAGATAACTAGTACAAAATGCAACCACTGTGGGAAGCTCTGCTCACTAGACTGATAATCCGTGCTTACCTCCAGCCCCTTCAGGAAGAAACACTCTCTCTGCTCCTTTGTTCCCTCACTCCAGATACAAAAAACTCCTAAGTGAGAGCATTTAATTGGTAGGATTTACATCATGTGCTGAAAAAAATAGAATCCAGCTTTTATATGGATGAGAAATATCTGTCTTGTTTGGGTTTCCTGCTTGCGTGCTTATAGTAAACCTGGCTTCTTCTTAGCTATTATTAATTAATGGCCTATGTCACTAAATCACTAAACTCTTGTCCACTAAACTATGGGCTCCCTGAAGGGAGAAACGATCTGTTTTGTTTGTTGCTCATTCCCTTGCACCTAACATGGGGCCTGATACAGAGTAGGTGCTCATTAAATGCTTGATAAATGAATGAAAGCTTTCCACCTCTCACTCTAGTTTGTACATGTCGTCTTCTCAACAAGGAGCAATATTGGCCAGACTTGTAAGAATCAACTGGGATGTTTATTTAAAATGCAGAATTATAGGCTCCATCACAGGTCTGGGAAGAGGCCCAGAAAACTGTAATTTAACAAATGCCCCATGTTATTTAGGTAGCTGAGAGCTACAGCATCATATGTCTCTAAGGGCTGGTTCCCCTCAGCCCAGTTCACTGCTAGCTGAAACCTGTGTGGATTATTTTGTAGTCTTCTTGTCTGGGACAAGTGACCCTCATTACTTTCCTCTTTCTCTGGAGGACCTGCTGATTGTCCCCTCTAGTCACCTGCAGGATTTTCTTTGCTTCTCTTGATTTTTCCATGACCTTCAAGCATCAGTTGAGCTATGGACACACAGGCACTGTTATGCAGGAGTGGGGGAGGAGGAGGGAGCATCTCACTCCCAGGCAGTACTGGGTAATGGAACTCATTTGCTATTGGTCTCAGGGGATGGCCAGAAAAGATTTGGTCCCTGAAGATGGGCAGGAAAATGAACATAGAAAGACAGTGATTATAAAAGCCATCCATCTGCTAAGTGCAGATGAATAGAAGGGATGGTAAGTGCCACGGGGAGTAATGTAGGGAGTGAGGCCAAGAACTGAAGCATTTGAGGATGTCTGCATGGAAGAGGAGTAACCCAAGCTGGGCCTCCGAGAAAGATAGTTGAATCTGGTAAAGAAGTAATGGAAAGGAAAAAAGAAAAGGAGAGTGTACCGGGCAGAAGGAACAGAGTGAGAAAGCCGTGGAGTTGAAAATGGGCCAAATCACCCCCAAATTAATGCCTTGAAATAATAACAGTTTGCTCTTTCTCATGGTTTCTGTGGCTCAGGTAATCAGGAAAGGTTCAGCTAGATTGTTCTGGTTTAGAGCATCTCTTAGGGTTGCAGGGAAACCACTTCTGGTGAGGTCGAAGGACTGTGTGTGAGTCCTACCAGCAGAGAGTGGGTTCAAAATCCAGCTGGGCTGTCTGCTTGAGTGCAGCTTTGGACAAATCACTTCATCTGCCCAACCTTCATCTGTCCATTCAAAAAGCATTTCTTGAGAACTTTCTCTGCCTGCAAGTGAGTTCTATGCTGAGGATTTTATCAGTAGGAAAGGCAGTTCTAGATCCTACCCTCATGGAGCTTAGTCTTGCAGAAAGGTCTCTTAGCACTCTGCAGGCTCTGTGTTCGTGATGGAGGAACAAGGCACTGACACAGTGGTTCTCAACTGGGTCCAGCCCTGCCTCCCCACAGTGTGCATTCGGTCATATCTGCAGGTGCCTTTGGTTGTACAGCTTTGCTGTGAGGAGTTGGGGGGATGGTGGTGCTACTGGCATTTGTGTATGGAGGCCAGGGGTGCTGCCCAACATTCCGTAATACACAGGCTACACGGCCCCAAATGTCAAAAGTCCAGTGTTGAGAAACACTGCTATAGGAGCAGGGAAGGAGAGTGTCAGGGAAGGCATCCTGGAAGGAGTAACTACAGAAACCTCAAGGTTAGGTTGGCCAGGCAGTGAATACGTCTATGGAAAGGGAACTTAGGGGGCTGGAAGAGTGTTCCTGGCTGAGGGAACAGCATTGCAAAGGTCTGGAGGAAAGAGAGAACAGGATCCCCCGAGGAACTGAGCAGAATTCATTGCTTCTGGGAGAGTTGGAGGGGTTCAGTGGATGGATGAGATGGCATGTGTGGAGCACATGCTTCAGGAATTGTGAGCAGTCCTGACTTTCAGGGGGTCGGACCCTGGACCCAGTGCTTCATATGCATCATCTAACAGAACCCTCGTGACAACCCTCTGGAGCATGTTGTCGCTTTGCCCTTTATGGATGGTTCACAGAAGTGACAAGTTGAAGGTCACATTACCTTCATTGCCACAGAGTCCGGCATCAAACACGTGTAAGTCCAGGTGCCAAGGAAGGGCTCAGGTTGTGTTTGTTGATTGAGCAAGTGAGTGACAGAATGAGGAAACCAAGCACAGATCTGGGTCCTAAAGCCTCACTGGGCTCAACAGAAATGACTGTCCTCTGGGGCCTGGGAATTGAGGCACGATCACAGCTGGTCCCCGAGACCAGCAAGGAAGTGCCCTGGCACCCAGGTGTGACTCACCTGTGGGGTCCCGAATGTCCCCACTTATCCCATTCCTTCCTCCCCCCTCGATGGAGAACACGTGCCCAAGGCCACCTCCGTCCACTCCCCGTCCTGTCACCTCATCATGGGAGGATGTGGAATTGGGCTGGTGTGCTCTGCTTCTCAAAGGCCACATGGTCATGGCAGGGTCACCCGAGGATGCAGTGACCTACATTGTGCCTTTTCACGGCCTGGCCTTTGGCATCCTCAGCCACTCAGGAGGAGCTGGTGAAAGCATAGGTTCTCAGTCCCCATCCAGACTCTGGGGGCGAGAAGATCTAAGTCTGTAGGTTGTAGGTTTTCACAGTCTCCCTGGATGACTTTTAGGCAGGCTAACGTGTGGGAAATGGCACCGAGAACTGGCAGAACAGCCAGCCTTTTGGCGGGCAGCCTGCCTCTTACAGAGGTCCTAGCGTGTCCCAGCGAGGGCTGCATCCACCGGGACCCAACCATGTGCTGGGCTCTGGACTGAACCCTTCCTTGACGGCTCGCTCCAGCATCCGCAGACGTGCTGGCCCTGTTCCCCTCCTTTTACAGATGAGGAAGCTGAGGCCCGGCACAGCAAAGTACCTGGCCACCCAAATAGGATCTCTGGCTCGAAAGATGTCATAAAAACAGACCTCATTAAACACAGGTTCTGAAACCTGTCTGTGGCCCGGAGCAGGTAATTTGGTTGAGCTCACCTTACCGGATTGTGAAATAGCCCAGTTTTTCCTCTATTTTTCCCCCTCAGGTTATTTACCCAACAGGGAGATGGTGTGAATCCCAGCTCCAAGGCAGGAATAAAAGAAGCAGAGGGCAGGTAGGTCAGAAAACCCCAGTGAGGAGCAAAACTGGAATCCTCTCTCGGGGAGCGTGGGGAGCTGATCCTCTGAGACCTCCAGGCAAAGCCGTCTTGCACCCAAGAAGCAGAGAGATGACACCAAGCTTGTGTGTAAACACAGGATCTTTGCATAGCTGCAGAGACTAAGCCCCCTGGGTTGGATCCAAGACCTGGAAATGCCTTCCAGAAATCCTTGTCTGGCCCCAGATGGTGTGTTGAGAAGGATGCACTGGGGTGGCACTGAGGGCTTTGGTCTGGGGTCCAGGAAGCTGTGTCTTCCAGTCTGGTCCCTCTGCTTTGTGTGCTTGAGTCAATGTCCATCCTTCTCTGAGTCTGTGTTTCCCTGTGTGATGTTGGGTTTGAACCAACTGCTCTCTAAGGGTCTTCTTATTCTAGACTGAATTCTTAACCTCAGGACCCAATACAGAACAGGTGCTCAGGAAATATGCCTTGAATGAGCGAATTTGCTTCTCCTCTTCCTTTCCTGGAACCGAGGTTGGCGTGGTGTTCAGCTCCTTCTGCCCGCTCTTTCTCCCCTCACACAGACCCTCAATGGCGGTCCAGTGCTTCCTCTAGAGCCTCTGTGCCGCCTGTTTGACCCTTTAGCTTCCAGGTCACACCCCCTGGCACTAGCTTCTTATTGCCCCCCTCTGTCTTTCTCCCACGGCCTGCAGCCTTGCCCCTCTGGCCCGGCCCCTGAAGTGCATCTAGAGGGGTCTCCCCAGGACACAATCGCAACCAACACATCCCTCCTCCCAAACCCCAGCCTTCCCACTGGCGCCTCTCTCCCATGTGCCCCCAAATCACCTTTCAGTCCAGTGCCTGCCCTTCTCTCAAAGCCTGGCCCTGGCAGTTCCACGGCTCACCTGGGGATGTTGGGAGGAGCCGGGGGTAGGATGAGGCCACTTCACCATGGGCCCGTGTGAAGCTCCAGTAGCTCCTCACCGGACTGTGGTGCATCCACAGCTCCGCCCATGATGCAGGCACATTGCAGTGTTATAACTGATGACCCACGGGTGACGGGGCAGGTGTAGGGAGCGCCACGGTGGGCCCTTTTGAGAAGGGCAGTGGAGCACTCAGCCCTGTTTGCCGTGGTTGTTCCACTGACCGGCTGCGTGGCCACGGGAGTCCCTCAGCCTCTCTGAACCTCAGTGTCCTCATCTGTGAGGGGCTGGTGACGCTTACCCTCTTGGAGGTCACCCTCTCTGCGAGGATCACCCATGACAACAGGTCTGAAGCATGAGGGTGCTTTGCCTGCGCTTGGTGCTACTGTGGGGTGTTATCACGGAGGACTGGCCCCCGCCCAGGGCCCGCAGCCTCTGAATCCTTCCACTTTCAGCTGCTCCCAGTAATGGTCTGCGTGGTTAGGCTGGCTGTGTTTCCGATTTTGACTCCAAGACACACATCGACCTGGGCTGTGCTTTTTGAGGATGGGTGAGTGGATACCCAGCCACTCTCCAAACTGGATCTCAGCATTTAAATGATTAATGTATTCAGGTTGCAAATAGTACCTTATGTCCCAGGGCCTCTGGGGTGCTTGAGAAAAGATCCAGCCCCTTGAGCACTTTGGAACAGGAGGCTAAAGGCAGAGATATGGTTCTCTTTGCTAACTTCAGGGCCCGGCACTCCCTCATGTAAGTAAGAGGCTGCAGGGTTGGGGGCAGGGCCCGCCTTCTCTTCCATCCAGGTTTGAGGTTTGGGTTCCTTCTTGGTAAACTAGAAAGAAGCCTGGGTTAGGAATCACCGCGTGGACTTGGTAGTGTGACTGCTCCATGGTGCATCTTCCCACTTGCAAGATGGAGACTTCAGTCTTGCTATGGAAAAGCTCTTTGGGAACTAGGAAGCGAGCAGAGGGCAGGCACTTCTGGGTTTGGTGGTGGACTCTGTGCAGTGAATAAAAATTGCATGGGGCCGTCTATATGTTCTTAGCTCACGGAGGGGGCACAATGGGGTGTCAGTTAGCTCCCAGCTTATCCTTGTCCCTGAGCACAGGGCAGAGTCTCTGGATCTCGAAGATGCTCCCTGACCTCTCTTCATCCTTGGTACCCATGACAGGCTCATGGACGTGATCACTGGAGAGATGAGGGCACCCTCTGCAGTGGTGAAGACTGTATCCTCACCTAACCCCACTTCGAAAAATGTGCTGCATAGAAACCTATGCAAATAAACCTCATCTCGCCTGGAGGCAACCCCTTGCTCTGTGATCCCGGGGGCAGGGACAATGGTGTGGAGTTACACTTGACTCATTTCTGCTTAGATGCCCACCCTAGCTCCACCCACAGGAACATCCATCAGAGTGAGCAGTGCCTGGAAGGTCTGTATGAGCACAGAGCCGACGGGTGCAGACAGACAGACGCTCGTGTGCCATCTGCAGTTGCCACCTCAAAGTTTTGGAACAACCAGGCCCCTGCATGTGGAGTCTTTCCCCTGTGTTTCTCCCTCTCATCTAGCTCACTGGTTTGCTAACTTTACTGGACCTGAGAGTAACCCATGCAGAGTTCCGCTCTCCAAACCACTGCAAGGGTTAGGATTTTCCAGGGAAAGCTTGAGTCTGGCTCTAGTGCCTGTCCTAGGCACCATCTCCCCAGCCTCCGTGTCATGTGCGATTCTGCTATTGTACACACCTCTCAATTGCTGCTGTAACCGTGATACCTGGCACAGTGCTTGGCATGTATTATGTATGATGCATGCGTGCATGCTCAGTCGTGCCTAACTCTTTACGACCCCGTGAACTATAGCCCGCCAGACTCCTCTGTCCATGGGATTTCCCAGGCAAGAGTACTGGAGTGGGTTGCCATTTCCTTCTCCAGGGGATCTTCCCGACTCAGGGATCGAACCTGAGTTTCCTGCATTGTCAGGCAGATTCTTTACCACGGAGCCACCGGGGAAATCATTATATACAATAACTGCCCAATAAATGTTGCTTGGTTTACCTGGTATGTTTATTAATGGAGCAAACAAACCTCTGAAATCTCAGTGGCTTCGGATTAAAAAGGTACATTTCTTGCTCATGAAAAGTCTTTTCTCCATCTGGTGACTCCAGGACCTCTGGGTTTGGTCATCTCCACTGTGGCCCCGCAAGTGTCCGTGGCACAGAAGGAAGAGAAGAGGGAGGGGCATTTTCTTGTCTCTGTTTCAGCCCCGAAACGCACACATCCCCATAGCTTGGGATCCATCCACCAGGGCTGGTTATGGCAGTCCCAAGTTGATGGCAAGGTGGGCTGGCAAAGGAGGGGAGCCCCTGGACTCTTCAGAGCCTCTCACTGCTGCTCCGCAGCTCACCCACTGATGGCCCCCAAGAGAGGGCCATCAGTGGGTGGCCCTCTCTGATCCAGCTTGGGCTCACCGAGCAGCCTGGCACGCATGCCTGGAACCATCTGAGGCTTTGCAGCCTCCTCCGTCACGCTCTTCTCCAGCACCACAGGGAGGGAGGGGTGACTAACTCCACTCAGCCACTGGGAAGGCTGGGGCTCGGTGTGGCCAACCTCTTTTCCAAGGTCCAAGGTCAAATGGCTAACAAGGGGCAAAGCCATGACTCAAACATGGGTTTGTTTCTTAACTCCAGCTTTAGTGCTTCCTCCACCATGGTCCAGATGTCCTGCAGGCACAGTGGTCCAGGGGCTTCAGGACAGAGAAGGGACAAAACCTGAGACTCTATGGGAACATGGGGAGAGATGGGGAAAGGGTCGGAGGCAGCCAGGCAGTGGCCAGAGGAGTGCGTGTAGCACCCCCCTTGTGTGATGTTGTCCGGGAGGGAAGCCCAGGACTGAGGAAAACAGCTGCATTTACCATGAGAGGTGAAGAATGGAGGCGCCTTTTCAATGGGACTCAGTTTATGGGACGCTCAAGAGAGTCACTTAGATTCCGCCTTGTCCTTGGGGAATGAGGACTGTCTCTCTGTGCTCTCTGATTATTTTTGAAATGAACACTCCCTCCACCCCACATAGAACTTGTTATTCAGAGTTCTCCTTTTTCGCCCGTCAACTTCTTTTTTGGTCTAGTTGAATGCCAGAGGAGATAAAAAATATATACAGTAGGAAGAAAAACAAAAAAGAGAGAGAGAATCAGCTTCACTTTTCAACAAACTACCTTTAACGAGTGGGTTCAGACTTGTTGACAGGTCTTGGTCTGCTCTGAAAGCAGTAGGCAGGTTGAAGTGGAGCCATGGAGTTGGTGAAGGTGATCTTTTTTTACCCGGCAGAGCTCTGTCTGTGTGCACTCCTTGTCACACCCTCTCTTCTGGTGCTTGCCTTGGCGGATGACTGCCCAGCCAGGGCCTATCTGGAAGCCTGGGAGCCGGCTCTGCCAGGCACCTCTGCTGGGTGACTCCAGGATGACCGCTTGGTCACCGGGCAGCTCTGACCGTGAGAGCATGCGCCTTCTCCACATCTGCCTCCCTGGCTCTAGACCCACACACCCTCGTTCTGCCCCATTCGTCTTTACGAATCTACAGGGGCACCTGTTTCATCAAATTTCTCACATCATGTAGAAGAAGTAGGTCACTCATTCATTCCGCTGAACCCGGAGCCTTGAACGTCAAGACTCTTCAGGTTGTGTTACGTTGGGTTGTGGGTGGCAGCCATCGCCAGGGAGGTGTGGACACCCACAGGACAGGACTTCAGTCCTGAGGCCACATGTGTGGCCGCGGCGTTGGAGGCACAGGGGTGTGGGGTGGCAGAAGCTCTCCCAGAAACACACATTGCTGTCACTGTGATCCTGTCACTGCGGCTTAAACCCACCCACCGCTCCTGACACCCTCAGGGTGGAATCCTGCCATCCTCACGGGGCTTCCAAGGCCTCATCTCCCCTCCGACAAGCTCCCACTCCATCCAAACGCTGAGATGCTCGAGTCGCCTCCATGCACTAGGCTGCCTCCCACCTCACTGCCTTTGCTCCTGCTGTTCCTGCTGCCAGGCCCACCCTTCCACCCACTCATTCCTATGCACACACCCTGTGTGACTCCTACTTGTCACCTGAGATTGAACTCTTCCAGCTCTCTCCTTCTTCCAGAGGCCTCTCTGGCCATGCTTTGTCAGTCCTGTCTGGTTTCAATCTCACACAGCCCTATGAGTGCTGGACCAGAAGGAAAGGGTTTCCTTCCAACCAGCACGGGGCCTGGTACCCCAGGAGTTCTGCAGACTGATGATTGATGCAGTGAAGATCAGACTTTCCCCACGGTAGCCCACATCTCAGATCCCATCCTGCATGCATGCGTGCTCAGTCGCTTCAGTCGTGTCCACCTTGTTCCTTGAACTGCAAGGAGATCAAACTAGTAAATCCTAAAGGAAATCAGCCCTGAATAGTCATCGGAAGGACTGATGCTGAAGCTCCAATACTTTGGCCACCTGATGCGAAGAGCCCACTGACTGGCAAAGACCCTGATACTGGGAAAGATTGAGGGCAGGAGGAGAAGGGGATGACAGAGGATGAGATGGTTGGATGAGTTTGAGCAAACTTCAGGAGATAGTGAAGTACAGGGGAACCTGGCGTGCTGCAGTCCATGGGGTCACAGTCAGACACAGCTGAATGATGGAACAACACCAGTGTCTGTCCTCCAGCCTAATGGCTGGTTCTTGCCCAACACACAGGCCCGACCAGACGGCTGATGCCCAGGCAGGCCCAGTTGTCTAGCTCAGGAGCAGAGATGGGCCCTACACCTGAAGCCCCTGTTTCCTGGGGGCCAGGAGAGTCTTGGCTCAGAGCACAGACAGGGCCATCTTGCCACTTAAAGGCTGCGATCTGGCGAGTATCTCCAGCTCTCCGTGTCTCAGTTTCCTCATCTGTGAAATGGGATCTCGTGAGGATTAAATGAATAGATAAAAGCCAACCACTTAAATCACTCAAAACCTGTTTTAAGTGGCACAATATAAGAGCTACATAATCGCCATTTATCATTGTCATTGTTTTTATTATTGTCTCTCCTACTATGACATGTCATTTCTAGGCAGAATATCCTCATTCCTCCCCAACTGCACTCTCTGTGACATTTTTTTATTATGGGTTGGGGTCTCACAGGTCGTGGAGTTTTGGAAACTCCATGTAGTAGAGATTATAGGTCTACTATAATCAGGGGATTGTGTGGTGGCTCAGACAGTAAAGAGTCTGCCTGCAATGCAGGAGACCCAAGTTGGATCCCTGGGTCGGGAAGATACCCTGGAGAAGGAAATGGCAACTCACTCCAGTATTCTTGCCTGGGAAGTCCTGTGGACAGAGGATCCTGGCGGGCTACAGTCCATGGGATTGCAAGGAGTCTGAGTGACTAACTCATTACTGTGTTTCAAGCCTTTTCTGTTTACTTCTAATAACCATCCCTCAATATATGTCTTATTACCACCATTTTTCAGATTAGAAAACTGAGGCCCAGGCTCCCACGCTGGCCAGAGGCAGAGCCCGAATCGAACCAGGGCCAGAACTCTCTTCACCTCCACTTCCACTGGCCGCCGCAATGCTCACACTGGTCTGTCCTCCTTGGGGCTTCTTTCTTATGGGCGTGCGGGTCTCACTTTGATGGCATGCCCACCCTCTTCAGCAAGTAGCAACGGCTTTGGTGAGGTGTGTGGACTTGATTTTCCGGATTGTCACTGCTCTTGGCCTTGTGAGGCTGGGAAGGCCAGGACCCTGTCCCCCGAGTGGTCAGCACAGGTAGTGGTCACCATGGTAGCCGCGGCACTCCTCCCCAGGTCTCTGGAAAGTCCTTTTGGGGAAGCTGGCCCTTTGCCTTCTACGTTCATCACCAGGCATTTTTTGGGACCTACTGTGTGCCAGGCCCTGAGATAAGTGGAGTAGCAGGTGCAGAGATCCTGCAGTGGGAGGGGGTTGGTGTGTTGGGGAACGGAAAGGAGGCCAGCATGAGTAGAAGCTGGGGAAGAGGGAGATGAGCATGGAGGGGTGGGTGGTGGCCAGAGCTTGGTGGCACCCAGTGCCCTGTGGGGCATTTGAGATTGTTCTGAATGCGGACGCCCTCGGTTGTTCTGAGACTGTGAAACCCCATGTGAGCTTCTTGGTTGGTCCCACCCTCACCTGCTCCACCCACCAGGGCCCCTTCCTCCTTGTCCTCCCCGCTCAAGCTAGAACTGCAGAGTCATCTTCAACTCTGCCTTCAGCCTCATCATCTGTTCACATCCGCTTCTAGAAGTTTCTCAAACCCATCCCTTTTTATCCAGCCCTGGGCCCCTGCTTTGGGTTAAGGTCAGGGTCAGTTTCCCTCCCCTCTGGATGACCTTACTATAGCCCTTCCCCTCTAACTATCTCCAACCTCTGTTAGCTTCCCTGGAACGCATCCTTTACAGACCCCCTCAAACTAAAATCAGGCTGTGTTTTTCCGCATCTGCGGAACCTTCCATGGCTCCCCAGGCTACGCGGTGCTGTCCAGTGAGGCAGCCCCTAGACACAGGTGGCCACTTAGATGTGGGTTAAAATGTAACGTGAGATACCATATAAAATGCACTCCTCCATCCTGTGAGCCACGTCTCACGTGCTCAGGAGCCACACGTGGCGACCATGGTGGAACGCATGGATATAGAATGTTTCCTCACTGCCAAAAGCTATGTCTGGACAGCGCTGGACTTTATGAGCTAAAATCCAAACTGGTTAGCCTGGTACTTAAGGCCTTAAGCAATCTCACCTCAGCTGGCCTGTCCCGAGTCATTTCCCACCAGCCCTTCCCGTGCACACAGCAGCAGCCACATCACATGGCTACAGTGTCTGTCACACCTGTGTTAGTGTCTTGTGTTCCCTTCTAGGGTTACACACGCATGTGCAAATACGCGTGTTGTGGGTGCAGATGCATGCCTGCGTGTCTGTTTTCTTATTTCTCCTCTTATACAAAATGTAGAGTACTAAGGTCCCTTTTGGAACTTTGATGAAAATGTTATAATAAAGTTTAGACTATGGCGATGGCCGTATAACCCTTAAATATACTAAAAGCCGTTGAATCATCACCTTAAACAGGTGAACCTTATGATAGGCAAATGGTATCTCAACAAATCCTTTTTTTTTTAGGGTGCTGCATTCACTGATACAGACTGTTTTGTATCTTGCTCTTCCCATTTCACAGTATAGCCTGGAGCTCTCTTCCCATCACTGTTTGCAGAGCTTCCTCATTCTTGACGTAGCCACAGAGGATTGCGCTGTGTAAATGTTTCATGGTTGTTTACCATGGCTGCAGCTGACAGACACTTGGGATCATTCCAGGCCTCTGCTTCTCTGGACAATGCTATAGAAATAACACGTTCCCTGTGTGGGCTGGTAACTGTAGGGCAGATTCCTACAAGTGGATTGCTGGGTCAGAGGGTAGCTCTATTTGTCATTTTGACAGATATTGCAAGCCTCCGTCCAGAGAGTTGTGCTGATTTTCACTCCCACTCCCAGTGCATGAGAGTACCTGCTTCCCCAAGCTTTGCCTACAGTTGGCGTCAGGATTTATCAGTGCAGTTTTAAATGGAATTTCTCTTATGAGTGTGGTTGAGCAGCTTTTCATATATTTAAGAGCCCTTTAGGTTTATGGCGGGGGGTGGCACTGCCTATTCATGTCCTTTGCCCATTTTCTATTACATTGCTTGTCTTTTCCATCTTGATTTCTAGAAGTACTTTATATATTGTGGCAATAAACCCTCGGTCTATGACATAAGATACACTTTTTTCCTCCCCTATTTGTCATATGCCTCTTGTAATTTTATGTTTTTTTCCTCACTTAGAAGTGTGAAAGATTTTTTTTAAATCTTATTAAAGATTTTTTATCTTGTTAAATTCGACAGTCTTATCTTTTCTGACTTTTGAATTTTGGGTGATGGGAAGACCTTACCCATTTCGAAGTGTTGAAGGAGTTTGCCCAAGCTTGATATTGATAGTTTATATCAATAAACTATCATGTTTGGTTATTGATGAGGGCAATAACCACGTGCCCCTTTGGTTATTGATCAGGATTTTGATTTCCTGATCCATTTTGTGTAGGGTACAGGGTATGGATCGAATCATATATTTTCCTAAATGATTGCCCATTCAGCCCAATACCATTTATCAAGTCCATTTGAGCTCTGGTGATTTGAGATGTTTCCTTTTTACCAACTTCCTGTATGGATTTGAGCCTGTTTCTGGACTTTCTCTTCTGTTCCATTGGTATGCCTGCCTATCGGCCATATTTGCCAGTATCACACTGGTTTAATGACCGAGGTTCCACGGTATGAATCCAACTTAAACCCACCTCCTCATGATGCTTTTCAAGATCCTTAAACAAATGGGACTTCCTTTCCTCTCTGCTCTTAATGCCCCGTATGCCTCTGACAGACTGCAAGCTCAGTAAAAACAGGGTCTTGCCCTGTATAACTGCTCACCCAGGATGCTTGGGGTGGGGCCTGGCATGGGGCAGGCCACTCATACCCATATTTGTCCGTCTCATCACAGAGGTTGCCTGCGAGCACACAGGGCTGTAGTTTCCTGGATGTCACCTTTTCCCTTGTTTGAAAATTGAGATACAGTTCCCCTGCCTCTAGCCTTCTGGCATTTCTCCCAGACTCCTCCCAGATGTCTTGGGCCTTGGACCGGTGATTCTGCAGTGAACTTGGGTGTCTTTTCAGGGCTGGGTGCTCCTCTTTGGACCCCAGACACTCAAGAGCCCCCAGAGACTGGCCTCTCCTTTCCCCCTTCAGACTTCAGCCCGTGGACCCAGCCCTCCTGTATGTGGGGGTGTTCCCTCCCTTTGTGCAGAACATGGGATGGGAGGCCTGTTATTCTTTCTTCTGTCAACGTGACAAGGAGGGCACTTTGCCCTGCCTTTGGAGTCTACCCTGCACTGAAGACTGCAGTGGAAAAAAGCCTTTTCTGTTGAGCCTAGAGATCCTGCTGTAAGTCTGGGCTGGTTTATGACCATCAGCTCTTCTTAACCATCAGGCCACTGTAAGAGCTGTGCAGCATTTGGCAAACATTTTGCAGCCTGTTCCCCATCCAGCCCCTGAGCCCAGTGCCAGGGAACCGGGATGGCTCCCAGCCGCCCTGGGAGAGCTGAGTTTCCAGGAGGGGCCTGCATGGACAGGGGGAACACCAACAGCCCGGTGCTCAGTGTGACGGGCTGTGCCCCAGGGAGCCTTTCTGGCCCACGTGCCCCTTTCCTGACGCCCGGTGCTCAGTGTGACGGGCTGTGCCCCAGGGAGCCTTTCTGGCCCACGTGCCCCTTTCCTGACGCCCGGTGCTCAGTGTGACGGGCTGTGCCCCAGGGAGCCTTTCTGGCCCACGTGCCCCTTTCCTGACGCAGAGGTTAGCACCGTGTGGCGTTTCCTCCAGCTGGGCTTCCCTGGAAGCTGTCTGGCACACCTCACCCCCACATTTCACCCCGGACAACACTGAGCCCCGAGGAAGTGACGGCACCCCAGGTCCCTGGGAAGTCAGACTGGGCTGAGAATTGGAGCCTGAGCCTATTTCTCTGATCTTCCACCAGCCTCCCAGTCTTCTCTCTCACCCTGCGTCCCAGCCAAACCATTTATGGGAGGCACCATAAACCTCCCAAACATGTCTTGATTCCCCGTATTTCCCCCGCACACAGGATTCAAGCCAGTGTCATCTCTCACTTGATCGTTTCAGGGCCTCTGCACTGCTCCCCACTCTGATCCTCAGGGAAACCAATGGGATCCTATAAAAATGCTGTATTTGATCAGGGCAACTTCTTGCTTAAGAACTCTCAAAGGCTTCCTATTGTTTTTCAAAAAATTCCTTAAACTTTTTATTTTGAAATAATGGTAGATTTGCATGCAATTGCAATACATAGGAGACATCCTGTGTAGCTTTCGAAACCCAGTTTACCCCCACAGCAATATCTTGAATCACTGTTCCTTGATGCTTTTAACATGAAGATGGAGATCATTATGCTAGTTTAGCTCTGGAGTCAGAGAGATGTGGATTCAGGTTCTGGCCTTGACAAGCTATTTTGCCTCTCTGAGACTCAGGGTTTTGGGAGTATAAGATTTGTAATAAAGATACTCAGCTCAAAGAGTTGCTTGAGGTTTAATGAGATAATATACACAAAGAGCTTAAAACAGAGGCTGACATATCGATTGGCACTTGATAAATGGTAGAATGGCCTGGAACGGTCTGTCCTCCACTTCCCTCTTCCTGTCCACGATCCCTCTTGCTCTTTCTGCTCACTTGCCTCCTTTCTGATTCCTCCTCTTGTCCTTTTCCTGCCCCACCCCAGGACCTTCTCTCACTCCGCTGTGTGTTGTATTCTCCCTTACAGGTGCTGATTTTAGCATATAAACATCTAACAATATTTACTTTTATTTGTTATTCTTCTCCTCCACTAGACCATGAGTCCACGAAAGTCACCGTAATGTTTGCTTTGCTCACCACGGGATCCTCAGCACCCCATGGAGGGTCAGGCCTTGACGAGGGACCAATACATACATCTCTCATCTGAGTCACTGAGCAAGTGGCAGGGGTGGGTGGGAAGAGAAGGTGATGGTGGCGATGGTGGCAGAGATTTTATTGTCGTTGTTTTAGTTGCTAAGGCGTGTCCAGTCCTTTTGCGACCCTGTGGACTGTAGCCCACCAAGTTCCTCTGTCCATGGGATTTCCCAGCCAAGAATACTGGAGTGAGTTGGCATTTCCTTCTCCAGGAGATCTTCCCAATGCAGGGATCGAACCCGGGTCTCCTGCATTGGCAGGTGGATTCTTTACCACTGAGCCGCCAGGGAAGCCTGTAGGTTTTATTAGCAAACATTTATTGAATGATTATTGTACATCTTGCAATATGCTCAATACGGTGTGAATTCTCTCATTTAATTTACTTATATTTAAAACAACGCCCATCATTCTCTATCCAGCTTTCGTTTTTTTCCTTGGTTATTTATCACTGCTTGATATTATATATTTATTTGGTATCTGATTTCCTCAATAAGGTAAACATCACAAGCTCAGAAATTTAGTTTTGTTCCCTGCTGTGTCCCTAGAGCTCGAACAGTGCCTGGTACTTAGTAAGCGTTCAGTGAATATTTGTGAAATGAATGAACGCTCACATGAAATGTATGAGGGAGTCACAATTATCACCTCATCCTCATTTTAAGCATGAGGAGATGGATGCTTGGAGAAGTTAAATACCTGGTCCAGGTGAAGGCCAGAGCTGGGTCCTCTGACTGCAAAGCCCCTGTGATGTTACACCCCTTCAAGTTACACTGTGATGCTTTCCAACTTTGGGTTCTCCCCAACAGATCCTGAGACCAGGACTCAGGCTTGAGTAGCTCACTTGGGAGGTGACTCCAGGAAGCCAGGTGCGGCTAGGGAAGGGAGACAGGGAAGGGCTGAGAAGGATGCCAACAAAGGGTCCTCAACAAACCATTCACCCTGGGGACCAGCAGAGCTGACTCACACTGAGGTGGCCTGGGAGCTGGTGGAGACCACCAGGCTCAGAGTTATCCTGCCCGCCGTGTGTGGGGGCCGCGGAGCTCACAGCCCAGCTCCCGTCAGCAGCTGGTGAAGGCTGCTCCTGGGCGGGGTGGGGTGGGGGATGGCCCTCCAGCCTGTCCGCCTTGCCCCGCGTGTAGGCTGGCGCTCCCACAGTCAGGCAGACATTCTCAGCAAGGACTTTGCATTTGCTGGGGGGCACGCAGTGGGGCACTACCAGCACCTTTTTCAGATGCCACTCAGACTCTCACCCTCAAAAGGTTGCTGTGTTTTCTCCCAAGCTGACATTTAAAGACCACATATTTATAGGAGAGAAGGCCTTCCTCCTCCCTCCCCCGGGCTTGGCAGCTCTCCTCACCCACACCCTCTTGCTCTCATTTCCTGGGGCCCTGCTAGCCTTCCAGGTCTGTTGTGGATCCTGTCCTAGGTCCAGGCTAGAGGAAACCCCAGAGATTACTTGCTGCACCTTCTGACTCTGTGAGGGCATTCCTCTATAGGAGGGTCATCCTTGGCAGGACTGCAGTCAGACTCCTGGGAGCCTTATCCTGCCCTCCCAAATTCTGCTGACGCATCTGGTCTCTCTGCTCAGTCACCATCCATTGCTGTGGCCTGAGAACCCTCCTCTCCCTCCCCAGCTTGTGCTGCAGTTCCTGCCCTGACTGGGGTTTCCTGCCTCCAACTGCATTAACTTTCCCAGCAGCTACGCTGGCATTTATTAAGCCTGTAGTCAAGACCCTGATGCTGGGAAAGATTGAAGACAGGAGGAGAAGGGCACGACAGAGGGCAAGATGGTTGGATGGCATCACCAACTCAAGGAACATGAGTTTGAGCACGCTCCGGGAGATGGTGAAGGACAGGGGAGCCTCGCGTGCTACAGTCCACGGGGTCGCAGAGTCGGTTACGACTGAGTGACTGAAGAACAACAATAACACGGGGGAATAGACTTGTCCCCCCTGGCCAGGCTGGTCCATGGTCAGCCCAAGAGTCATTCTCTTTCACAGAGAGATGGAGTTGAACACGTTTCCCTTATTTCTACCTTCCTTGTTCTGTCTCACTCTGTGGCTCCCTTCTCTTACTGTGGAACCAGATCCCATTGTCTGATTTTGCTTTGCTGAGCATTTGGGTTTGGGTCTGTCTCGTTTCCTTGATCCCCTCCCATTTCCACCAGCCCCTCTTGAGGAAAAGGATTTGTACACATTCATCTCTGAATCCTGCACATCGTGCAAGGACCCGGCACACACATCAGGTAAACAGAGGGATGAGTGCTCAGGTGGAGTCAATGACAGAACAGTCATCATCCTCCCTGCCTCTCCGCCCGTCCTCACTTGGCACACCCATGCTCCATCCACCTCAGACCCCTAACCCCACATTCTCATGCCCCGTCTCGTCTCTCTCTCTCTCTCTCTGACATGAGCCCTTGACATGCTGCTCCCTTGTCTGCTTAGAAAAATCCTTCTGCAGATGGAGAAGAGGCCCATGATCTGGCTCTTCCTTCTTCCAGATCAGGGCCTTCACTTCCTCAACTGCAAAATGGGAATAAGAAAAGGGTCTGAGGTCTGGTTCCCCAGAAGCAGAGCCTGGGATGGGCATGCTCGTGCATGGAATTTACTGAGGGAGCGCTTCCGGAATAACCTGCCGGGGAAGGATGAGGGCAGGGCAGGGAAGGGAAAGGCGCTTGGCAAACGTGGGTTCAGGGTTCAGGACAAGTGCAGCCTCAGCCCTTGGGGAGTCCTGGGGGGTGACTTGCACCATATAGCCTGTTGCTACCTGGTGGTTCCCATTGGCTAAGGACTGTATCCTCCAGAGAGGGGCGCAGATGTGAGAAGCCAGCCCCCAGAGAGCCAGGGGCTGGGCATACCTGCCAGGTGAAGGGCAGGGTGGCAGGCCGGCAGCACCTGCTAACAAATACCTGCCTGCTAAACTCGTTGGGAGGATGAAATCAGGCTATTCAAAATTCTAAGAACAGTAATCGACACAGAGTTCAGCGACTGTTTCTGTCATTGGTCCTCTTGCTTCAAAACCCAGTAAAATTCCACCTCCGAAGTCTTCCTCACTGGCTGTCTTGAGAATTAATCATCTCTTCCCCTGCTGCCTCAGCACGGGGTGTTTTTCCTTCTCATTTAGGTTTTAAAACGGCACAAATAAAACACGGGAGATCGTTAGTATAAAAGATTGTGGCAGAGCCTGAAACATACAGGGGATGCACAGAATGTTTTCTCTGCCCTCCAGTCTTCCCCAGAGAAACTCCCCTTGGTGGCACTTTGTGTTTCAAGTGTTATCGATCAACCCGCCCTGTATTTGGGGAGTTGGGTTTTCCCAGCTGCATTTAGAGACCCTTAATGGGAGGGAGCCGGCTTGCCATTTCCTCTCCCCTGCTCAATAAACAGTTTGCTTAGCCCAGAGTTGCTGCTGGAGCTTCTAGAGGACAGGATGGGGGTGGGGCAGGAGGTCTTCAGCTTTCTCTCCTTGGAGATTCCGACCCTGACCTGAGTCAGTACCGCAATCTCCTTAGAGATTCCGGAAGCAGATGCTCCAGGTAGATGAGATAAAAATTTGTCCGAGAGGATGCAGTTTTTGAAAGGTGGCTTCTGTCAATGAGGACCTTGCTTACTGATTTATTCCGACCTCCCCTGGACTATCATTTGGTGTGTGTGCGTTGAATGACTTCTACTGTGACTAAAAATAGTAAGACACGGTCATTGTGAGGGACTGGGAAATAAAAGTCGGCTTTAATCTCCTCCCAGCAAAATCACTTTTGAGGGACATTCATGTGGTCCCAGGATCATGCAGTCTTAGTCACTTTTGTTCTCCACCATTTCTGGCCCCTGCCTCACAACAGACCCCCGGGGGACCCATGCTTCTTTCTCTTCTTGTTGCGAACTTAGAGGTGACATGCCCACCTGCTCGCCAAGCGTCGGTCACCTCCTGGTCTCTTTGTCTCTTCCCGTCCAGTAGAGGGAGGGAAGTGGTCGTTTCCCACCTTATTTTTTAGTCGGTTCCATCACTCAAGAAGTCTTCAAGTTGCAGGAAGGGCCCTATTTTTAGAGGAGTGGAACTTCTGGGCGTCCAGGTTGCCAAAGCTCGCTCGCTACCAGATGCTCTTCTGTGTTGTCACTGAAGCCGGTGGCCTCACTCGTCACATGCTTGTCACCTCACGTAAACTTTGCCACAGCTGAGCAATTCCACCCACCCCCCATTCTCAGATGAGGAAACTGAGGCCCAGCGAGCAGAAGGGGGTTGTCTAGGATCCCATGTGCCCCCCTGACCCCCTCACCATCCTGTCCTCTCCACTCCCATGACCCTGTGTGCCTCTTAGGTGGACATGAGTGTATTCTGTGGGAGAGAGAAGAGGCCTGTGTGTGCCTGTGTGTAAACAGATAACATTGATCTTTCTGCTGCTAATCCAGAGGTCAGAAGCTGCCAGCCTGCTGGCCAAAAAACCTACCACAGCTATATTGTGTTTGCCCTTCACAGGGTTTTAAATTTTT
Organism: Tragelaphus eurycerus; assembly: GCA_935064755.1. Classification (NCBI taxonomy): domain Eukaryota; kingdom Metazoa; phylum Chordata; class Mammalia; order Artiodactyla; family Bovidae; genus Tragelaphus; species Tragelaphus eurycerus. The sequence goes on along the minus strand of CAKXYN010000001.1, from coordinate 72,927,274 downwards.
TAAAAAACTGTTGATGACATTTACAGATAAAGAGTATGAGTCTAAAAATCCAGATGTCCAGCTTCTCTTGAGAAAAAAAAAAAAAAAGAAAACTAGCGGTTTAGATTCATATCCCGGCTGGGCCATGGTCAGGTGGAGCTGAGTGGTGGCTGTATCCATTGGACTGGGCAGATTGCCAGAGTCCCCACCACTCCTTATTACCTCCCCCAGTAGAGCCACTGTCAGCTCCTATTTGTCGCTGCACGAACACTGTTGCTTTTTCTTATTGGGAGATTCCAGAGGAGAGAGCTGTAAGTCCTAACCAGCCCACCTCACTCAGTATTGCTGGTCCTTATGGGCATTCTCAGGCTTCCCTGGTAGCTTAGCTGGTAAAGGATCTGTCTGCAATGCAGGAGACCCTGGGTCGATTCTTGGACTGGGAAGGTCCTCTGGAGAAGGGATATGCTACCCATGCCAGTGTTCTTGCCTGGAGAATCCCCCTGGGCAGAGGAGCCTAGCAGGCTACAGTCCATGGGGTCGCAAAGAGTCGGACTCGACTGAGCGACTAAGCACAACACAGCACATAGGCATTCTCTCCCCTGCCCTTCAAATCCCTACCAAGTCATCCTTGTAAATCCCAGGGCCTTAGCACACAATAGGTGTGAAGAATAACAATAGCTACTGTTTTTGTGGGGGGATGTTTACCTTGGAGAAGGCTATGGAATTTATCACCCTTTAAATAAACATAAAAGTAGGAAGGACTTCCCAGGTGGTGCTAGTGGTAAAGAACCCGCCTGCTAATGTAGGAGACAGGGGTTCAATCCCTTGCTCTGGAAGATCCTCTGGAGGAGGAAATGGCAACCCACTCCAGTATTCTTGCCTAGAGAATCCCATGGACAGAGGAGCCTGGCAGGCTACAGTACATAGGGTCACAAAGAGTCAGATATGACCAATCAACTTAGCCCACACACAAATAAACTAACAGGCTCAGAAAGGTCGAGGGCATGTTCAAGGTCATCCAACTGATGACTTTTGTGGTGGCCCTTACTTTTGCACTGAGTTGCCTCACCTTTTGCAGCTTTTCACACCTGTTTTGCCTTTCAACTTAACTGCTGGTTTCTGAAGGTTTCATAAAAGAAATAGTAACTGAAGCTAAGCCTTGACACTATGACTGGACTGGAATTGACTGAGAGAGGGAGAAGGGCATTTCCATCCAAGGAGCAGAACACTGAGAGAGATGTGGTATAGGGCTAAATATACATCACGAGGGGGTGCTGGGAACCAAGGTGGGAACGAAGTAGAAAGGGCACTTGGGGCCAAAGCAGGAAACCTGGAACAGCAGTCTGAAGCTATGGAACATCTAAGGGCACTAGGGAGCTATGGCAGGTTTTAGAGCAGGAGCAGCCGTGAACCATGTCTGGCGTCAAGAAACCTATGTGACAGCTGGATGCAGGCAGACAGGAGGCACTGTGAGAATCCAGAAGAGAGGTGTTGGGTCCTTCAACAGATTCCAGGGAGAACTGTGGAGGCCCGCTCAGTGAGGACTTGGAGATGGGAGAGCCTGGAGCTGGTCACCTGGAGGCCCGCGGTGCCATTCACTGGGATGGGGAAGGTGGGGGTGTCTGTGTGGAGATGTCCTCCGGGCACCCATGGGAGAGGGCAGGCCTGCAGCAGGAGATGCAGTGACGCCTGCCAAGCCAAGTTGGAGCAGTGAGAACGGAGCACTCTGAGCCAAGAGCCTGGAGACACCTCCTCTCACACCTGCCGGATTTCCTTTCGCTGATGGCCTCCCCGGCCCCCTCTCTTCCCTCTACGCCTAAGCCCCTGAGAGTGAATATCCTCTGCCCCATCCTAGGGCTGCAAAGCACAGGCCATTGTGTATTTGACCCCTACAAAGGGTAGCAAGATCCCAGCTATTCCTAGGAAGCACGCTTTCCAGATACCCAGAGCCCAGGGTCTCCCCAGGCTCTAGCTCCTGTTTCAACAGACCAAAGCCTGGGGTGGGGGGGGGGTGGTTACCAGGGTCCAGGCCCTCCCTGCCCCCGCTCCAAGGGGGCCCCTCTTCTCTATTCCTGTGAGCAGAGCAGTGCATTTGGCTTTTTATAAAGCCGATAAATAAATAAGCAAGCGGGCATGATTAATTGATGGCATGGAGCAGACCCAGGCGCTGGGAGTCAGGTGGCCCAGCTTCCTGGTGGAGCTAGGCTTTTCAGCGACCTGGGGCCTGTGCCAAGGAGGGGAAGCCTGCTTTGGGAAGTGCTTCGGTGTGTGCCTGGGGCGTCCACCTTTCTCCTCCTCTGTGCCTGCTTTCTCTAGGCCCTAGACTGCGCCAGGGCTGGAGGCTGGGGGCCAACAGGTGCCCCTGCCCTACCCCCATCTCTTCTCCCAGTCTGAGTGCCCTCGGGCTCAACACCCCAGGAATGCTCCAGCCAGCCCTCTCCCCCAAAGTTAGGTCTCTCCCGTATACCCCGTCCACACCTTAGTAATCCCACACTGCATGACCCCAGCCTTGGGTTCCTGTGTGTTGGGAATGGGATTGGGGTACCCTGACCCAGGGGAAAGGGTTCCTCCAAGGGTCAGGCTGATGGGCGGGGGCGGTAAGGAGCTGGTGCTGATGGAAGTACCTGAAGAGCAAGCCCGGGGAGAGGCCGGCCGCCCGCTCCCTGGGCCCCCCACCGCGCGCGGTGGGGAGGGCGCGGGCTGGACCGCGAGCTCCGTGTCCCGCAGGGCGCTCTCCGTGCGGAGTTTGGGGAGGGCCGAGGGGGAGCGCGAGGGGGAGGAGGGACCGGGAGGGGAGGGAGAGAGGGAGGGAGGCGAGCAGAGCGCAGTGCAGCGGCGGCACAGGCGGCGGCGGCGGGAGGGAGGCGGGCGGGCGGCGGCGGGGCGAGGCGAGCGCGGGGGCAGCGGCGGCAGAGGAGCCGCAGCCGCAGCGGGGCCGGGCCGGGCCGGGCGCGCACGAGCGGCAGCGGCAGCGGCAGCATCTCGCTAGCGGAGCCGGCGCAGGTGAGGCAGGGGCGGTCGGGCCCGGGGCTCTGGGCCTCCTCCGCTCTCCTTCGGTCTCTCTCTTCCTCCCGGCTGGCTTCCCTTCCTCGGGCGCTCGGCCCCGGGAACCGCTGCCCGGCCAGGGCCCGAGCCGGAGCGCGTCCCGGGTCCACTCGCCCCACGGAGGCAGGCGCCTTGTCAGCGGTGACCTTGAGCGGGCAGCCGGCGCGGGCGGGGCTGGCCGGGGTGGGCGCCTGCGGACCCGGCGCCTGCAGGCGCGGGGAGGGGGCGCGCCGTCCGCCTGCCGCGCGCAAACTTTCCGGGGATCCGAACAGCCCCGGAACTGGGGCCCGGGTCGTCCAAGGCGTTAGAACCCCCCCGATTTCTTCCTTTCCAGCTGTCTCTGACTTCTCTGCCTGGCTTCTCCTCAGTATTGCGGGGTCCCCCCTTTCTCCAGGTCCGGGTATCTGCAGGCTAGGGACGGGAGCGGAGCTGTAGACGTTGACCCGGCTGGGGGTCAACGGGGGCTGGGGGCTTCTCTCCTTCGCAAAGGCTCTTTCGGAGCTTCCAAGAGCCGAAGCGCCACGGGACCCTTTGCCAGGTGCTCTGTGCACCTCCGGCCTTGCTCTTCCCTGGTGCCCCTCACCCTGCCCGCAGCCCTTGCCCAAGCTCCAGGAGTCCCCACCTGGTGACACAAGGGCTCCAAAACCCCACACTCTCATCAGGCTCTAAGATCTGCAGCTTGATTTTTTCAGTACAGCGTCAAAGGGTCCTTGAGAAAGAGGGCTTAGGCAGGTACCCCACCTAGGGCCCCAGAGTGGATCAATATGTTTCCACACACCTGGACTCACCCAGGGCCTGGTCATCCTGAAGCCCTGTGGTCTCAGGAGGAGACTCTGTCCTGGCCATCGGGTGTGTGTCTTAGCATCCTAGAACGTTATTCTTGATGATGGAAGGTGAGCCCCAGAGAGGGCGATCCAACCTCAAGGTCACACAGCCAACCTGTAAAAGGAGCAAGAACTGGGCTTTAAAAAAAAAAAAAAAAAAAACCGGTTGAGAGGGAAGGAGAATACTCCTGTTTGGTTCCTACTCCTGAGGAATTTGGGCTGTCTCTTACTAGCTGTGTGACCTCTGATAAGTCAATTCCCCTCTGACTCTCTTTCCCCGTGTGTAAAATGGGGGTAGCTACCTCCCAGGGCTGTTCCAATGGCTGTGTTAATGTTCTTAAAGTTCTTACCACCCTGCCTAGTGCATGGTCTGTGTCCAAAAAATTTTTGGCTACCAACATGTGAAATTTCCTTTCTGGGCTCAGAAGGGAAGAAACGGTTCCCATCCTCTCCAGTCTGCTCCAGAATCTAGATTTCGGTGGGCTCTCCCCTGTGGCTCTGTGGGCTGCTAGGGGGCAGCACCTGCCAGAACCCTGAACCCTTGTGCTCTGTGTGGAATGTTTGGTGGTGGCAAGAGTCCCAGACCCTCAAGAGCCCTCTGGACCTACTGGTCCGGCTACTGCAGGCTGTGGTTTCTTGCTGCTTCCATGGCGAGAACAGTCACTGATTGCTAGCTGGGAGATGATAATGGGGGTGCCCTGCTGCAGTCCCAGGAGGATCACCCCCTCCCTCCACAGTCTCATGGGCGAACATCAGCCTCACCTTCTCCATCTGACCCACTGTTCTCTCTACCTCTGTGCGATGTCATTCCTTCCCTCAGAGGTACTATTGGCAGCAGAGGAGACGAGGCAGGAGGAACTCATTCATTCATTCCCTTGCCTAGCCTTGAGTCATGCCTTCTCTGGGTCAAGGGGTGCTTGGAAGCACCGAGAAATATCAGCCACATGTTGCAGTTCTGAAGCCCCTTCCAGGTGCCAGGCGCCTCCTGCTCCCTGGAGACACATTCATTAATTTGAAACATTTTTATTAAATACTTAATATGTGCTAAGCACTGTTTGGTGTGCCAGGGAGACACTGGGAAATAAAACAGACCTGGTCCCAATTGTCTAGGGTGACCATGTAATTTGCCGTCCAACCGAGATAATTTTGAGAACTAGAGAGGGCATTATTAATGATAACACCAGAACCGCGGACATAAACAGGGACTGTCCAGCCAAACTGGGTTGCATGGCCATCCTGTGACCTCGTATTTATACACCAGTGTTCATGCAGAACTGTTAATTTTTTTTTTTTTTGAGCTTGCTTTTCGCCAGGCTCGCGAGTTATCATCTGATTTAATCCTCCTGGGGCTGTGAAGCTGCTGTTACCATCTGTATGCAGCTGGTTAGCGGTGGGGCTGGGACCCCTTCTGCTACTTAACTGCTGAGTTGCAGTGTCTCCCCAGAGATGGACAAGACCCAGGGCCCACGGGCACTCTCACTCTATCAAAGAAGCTCACAGATGACTGTTAGGAACACAGATGCTGTAATAGATGTGCCGCGGGGCAGACGGAGGCACAGATTTTGCCTCAAAGAGTCTGAGGGAGCTTTCTGAAGGACAGAACCTTTAAGCTGGAGCTTGAAACCTGAATTAGGATTTTGATGGACTGTTCGGTTGGGGGCAAGACATTCCAGGCCCAGGTAACTGAGGCTTTGAGGTGTGGGGTATGTGAACTGTTTGGCGCTGCTGCTGCTAAGTCGCTTCAGTCGTGTCTGACTCTGTGCGACCCCATAGACGGCAGCCCACCAGGCTCCCCCGTCCCTGGTGCTACCATCCCCCAAATAGGTCTGGATCTAACTGCGACAGGACAAGAGTCAGGTCTGAAACAGCAGAGCCAGCGAAGATTGCGTCCAAAGCTGGTTTTCCCTTTGACAGGAATTTTCTGTAGCCCAGTCTATACTATGGATTGCCTGCAAGGTCAGGGAAATCATTTTGTTATGTAGAACCACTGCAGAAGAATCTTACCAGCGTCTATGGCAGCAGAAAGGTTTCACCAGGCAAAGTGATTGCCGGCAAGAGGAATATTAACCTACTTAAGGGACACGGTGTGTAGTAGCATCATTTGCAAATAAGGAATGTGCTCATTATAAGTTAAATCTTTTCTGTTTGCTCAGTCACGTCCAGAATAGCAGAACTTCCTCCTCTCACTCCTCCTCTCCATGTCACCTCTGCCACCACAGAAATCTGCAAGTCATAAAATTGAATTTCTTTAGTAATATAGAAAATTATAATACGGTCTTATTTCTCAGACTTTTCACTAATTCAGACTAGCCTCCTTTCCTCTCCCTGCCAAGGAAGTGGAATCATTAGCTCTATGCTATCTAAAACTTTGAATCCATTAGCAGAGAACAGTACCAGAAAAGGGGGTCAGCTGTTGGGGCCTTGACTTTGGAAAATCAGGCTAGGAAGATTTGGGAAGCAGGAGAGCTTGATGGATGGCAGGGAAGGGGAAGGAGCGGGCCAGCTGGGTGTGTGACCTATGGAATGACACAGGATTCTGTGGTGAGAGGGGCCCCACAACTTGGTTCAATACTCTGTGGTCACATATTGAAATCCTTAATAACTTTGAACAGGGAAGCCCACATTTTCTCTTTGCACTGCTGCTGCTGCTAAGTCACTTCGGTTGTGTCCGACTCTGTGCAACCCCATAGACGGCAGCCCACAGGCTCCACCGTCCCTGGGATTCCCCAGGCAAGAATACTGGCACTTTGCACTACATCCTCCAAATTATGTAGCCCGTCCTGGGAGGGAGGGAGGAAGAGAGAAAGGGTGGGGGTGGAGGTGGGGGTCGGGAAGACAGCAGGGGCAGGGGGGAAAGATAGAGATGGGGAGAGAGAAAAGCAAGTAACATTTCTAGAGCCTCTGCCATGTGCCAGATGCTATGTGAGGCCACTTACCTTGTTTCCCTACTTTCGTCTTCCTGACAATCCTATGAGCTGGGTGATGTCGTCCCTGTTTGAAAATGTAGGTTTTATGTGACTCAGGTTTGGTAGGGGCTTCCCTGGTGGCTCGGTGGTAAAGAATCTGCCTGCCAGTGCAGGAGACATGGATTTGATCCCTGGGCCGGGAAGATCCCTTGGAAAAAGAAATGGCAATGCACTCCAGTATTCTTGCCAGGGAAATCCCATGGACAGAAGAGCCTGGCGGGCTACAGTCCATGGGATCACAAAAAGTCGGAGACGACTGAGTGAGCGAGCAAGACAGTTCTAGAGGCTAGCAGTCTGAAATCAAGGGGCCGGCAGGGCCACGCACCTTCTGAAACCTATAGGGAAGTTTTTGATGGTTTCCAGCAATCTCTGCTGCTCGTTAGCCTGTAACTATGTGACTGCTGTCTCTGCGGTGTCTTCACACGGCTGGCCCCCCACTCTGCCGTGTCTCATTTTCACATCTCTCTGTCCTTATAAGGACAGCAGTCATATTAGAATGGAGCCCACCCTCACTGAGGATGACCTCATCTAAACTTGATCACATCAGCAAAGACCCCGTTTCCAAATAAGGTCACATTCACAGGTGCAGGGTTAGGGCTCCAGCGTATCTTCAGGGAGGACACAGCCCCGTGCACAACCGCAGTGAACCAGACTGTGTGAATGTGAGTGATTTGGGCCGAGAATGAACTCCTCTCTGCCCCAAGGTTAATACCAGCTCTGAAGAATCGAACGTTCTTGAGAAGGAGCAAATGACAACTGTTCGGTCCACACTGAGAGAGAAAAATCAATCCCCGCTGAGGGAGAAAGCAGTCCCAAGCGGACACAGTGGCATCTCCACCTGAGCCTTCCTGCTTGCCCCACCGTCCTGACGCCATCACTTTCGTGTCCCTGGCTTCCTGGGGGATTGAGCTGCTTCAGTCACCTGTGTTCTTATCTGTGAGACAGGATACCAACAGTGCCTACCTCATGGGTGCTTTCCTGAGGAATGAGAGGAATTAAGACGCATGATTCTTCAAACAGTGCCTGGCACACAGTTGCTACTGTTACCATCCTCATCATCTTTCAACTTAGGTAACTTTTCACATGTCTTTGTACCTTTCAATTTTCCTCACAGCAAGCCCTGTGACATGCTTCCATAAATACCAGCTTCCTCTCCTCATAAGGTGGTTACTCACTGATGAAGCCAGGTCTCAAACCCAGTCCTCGGGTTTCCAATTCCGAGCTGGCCTCCCTGCATGGCACCTGCTCTAGTAGCTGAAAACCCTCTGGTATGAAGATGTTGTTCCTGGTTTCATGGGGCTGGGAGACTGGAGAGGAGTGATGTGTCAGGGAGAGGATGATGTGAGGGGAAGGAGGGGGTACCCAGAAAGGGGAAATAACCTCAGCGGCCAGAGCCCCCCTTATATAACACTATGCTTCTTAGAGGTGGCACAGGTGGGGCCTTTCTTTTTTTAACTTTGCATTTTCAGGCCCTGGTACATAGTAGGTGCCTAATAAATGTGTTGGATGAATGGATTTCTTATCAAACGCAAACAGTCACTGTCCCCCACCCAACAACAACAGCAACAACAAAATCCTGGGACAAGGCCCAATTGCCCAAGTGGTGATTGCTGGCCACAGCTCACAGCTGGGCCATCGACATGTGCTGCTGCTGCTGCATCACTTCAGCCGTGTCCGACTCTGTGTGACCCCATAGACGGCAGCCCACCAGGCTTCCCGTCCCTGGGATTCTTCAGGCAAGAACACTGGAGGGGGTTGCCATTTCCTTTTCCAATGCATGAAAGTGAAAAGTGAAAGTGAAGTCGTTCCATCATGTCCGACTCCAGAGACCCCATGAACTGCATCTTACCAGGCTCCTCTGTCCATGGGATTTTCCAGGCAAAAGTACTGGAGTGGGGTGCCATTGCCTTCTCCATCGACATGTGAGTGATGTCAAAAAAACATGCTTTTGATGCTGTTTGAGGAAACTGGATGAGCTGTGAAGGGTGAGGGTATAAAGAGGGTCCAATTAAGATTTGTAGAGTGTTTAGCAAAAAAGCCTGGGTCATAAATATCATCTCCTTTCTTTGCTCTTTTCTCACCCACCCCTCTTCTTCTCTCTTCATTTGTATTAGTTGAGGTAGTCATTGGTGCTATAGAAGTATTTCCAGCTCCTTCTTTTCTAGGGAGATGGTAAACGGAGCTTCTTTGCCTGTTTTGTTATTAGTTACAGCTGTGTGTCTTGCTTTGGCCAGTGAAATTGGAGAAGTGACATTTGTCATCTTGGAATGGAAGCTTTAATAACTAGCATGCTGTTAGCCACTGTCCCCTTTTCCTCTCTCGGCAACTGAGGCAGCATGAAGCTGGCGCCTCCCTCAGTCTGATTCCCAAGTGAAGATGATGCGGAGCAGAGCCCTCTGCCAAACTATGATGGACGTGCAGCAATCAGTGAGAAGTGAGCCTTTGCTCTTAAGACACTGACACTTTGCTCTTATTTGTTACTGCAGCATAATCTGTCCTGTCCTGACTGATACAGGTAGGGCATGAGCTAAAATAACCACAACTTGCTTAGACATGTGTAGCCCTCTGTCCATGGCATTCTCCAGGAAGGAATACTGGAGTGGCTTGCCATTCCCTTTTCCTGGGGATCTTCCTGACCCAGGGATTGAACCCAGGTCTATTGCATGGCAGGCTGATTCTTTACTGTCTGATCCACCAGGGAAGCTCTAGAGATGTGTTTAAGTCTTTTCATTCCTTCACATGTAATGCTTAAAATTTTAGTGTTTGAAGGTATTGTGGATACAAAATGGGTGAGCCCCACTGCTCTGTGAAGTAAAGGTCAGTCTTTGTGGCACAGATTATGGGAAATGTTCCATAATCACCCAGACTTCACCCCAGCCTCACCTGCTTTGGTCCCATGTGGTCCTGCCAGACAAGTCTGCAGCATCCTCACAACGGGCCATGTCTGCTGGAGCAACTCCGGGCTTTTGCCTGTGCTCTGGCTAGAACGGGGCATTCCCAGGAAGTCACGTCACTTCATGAGAGGCTGTGGTGGAGAATGACAAGGGCATGGAGGGAGAGGGGAGCATTGGGTTGGTTCTGTGTGGCATGGAAGACCAGAGTTAGAACTCAGAGTGAGAGTCCTGTTCAGTGTGAGAGAGCTTTCTAGCTATTAGGGCCTGGCCTGGCACAGTAGCGAGCTCACCACACTAGGAAGTTTCCAAGTAGGGGTGGGATGTCATGGTGGAGGTTTCAAGTCATCAAAACTAGTATAAACTTTTCAGTCCTGTTGCAGTGACTTTAGGTGAGGATTGTCCAAATAAGGTGGATCTTGGCCATAATTCTCTATTTCCTTTTCCCTTTTAAAAATAAAAATAGCTCTGCCTCCCAATTATAGATTGGTTACATATGATAACCAATTATCATATGTATTACATATGAATTACGGTGGTGGCTAAGTCGCTTCAGTCATGTCCAACTCTGTGCGACCCCACGGACTGGAGCCTACCAGGCTCCTCCATCCATGGGATTTTCCAGGCAAAAGTACTGGGGTGGGGTGCCATTGCCTTCCCCATATGAATTACAAATGATATCAAAAAGTACAAAGTAAAACTCAAATGCAATGCCATAAAACAGAGCTAACATCCATTAACATTTTGTTCCAGATAATGTCCTTCCAGATGTTTCTCTATGATTTATAGGTAAATAGATAGGTTTTGTTGTTATTGTTGTTTTTGTATCTTTCTGTCACTCAGTAGTAGAGTATGGGCATCGTAAATAGTAGTAAATATTTCTCTACCATGTCTTTTGTAAGTGGCTCTACCGTAATTTATTTAATGCATCTCTTCCTGGCGGTTGTTCCTGAATCATGTCATTAGGGGCACCATTGGGATGGATGTCTTGTTTGTGGACCCCTGGGCTTGTGTTCAGGCATCTCCTGAGGACATATTACTAGAAGTGACATCGACTGGCTCAGGCAGAACGGTTTGGGATGAAAGGAGAGGTGAGAGCCATGGTATGATCAGGTTGAGGAGCCACTTCTGGCAGGAGGGAAGCCTGCACAGGGCCCGAAGGAGGAGGGAGATGAAAGGGAGACGGTGACTGGTCTGGAAGGCTGAGGCAGTGGGAGAGAAGGGGGAGGACACAGCGGGAGCTGGATTTAGACCCTCAGTCCCAGCTTTGGGTGAGCCATTGCCCAGGCAAAGGCCAACTGTGACGGCAGCTAAGACTTACTAGAGCCAGGCAATTACAAGTGCTTTTATGTGCACAGCAGAGCCCCACCACCACCTTGCAAGGAAGGTCTCTGTCCACATTTTACAGAGGAACAAGGTGAGGCCTGGAGAGGACGCAGCAAAGGTGCTGTTGTCTCCATCTGCAGTGTGGGTTCCTGCAGAGTTCAGACCCTTCGCCTGCACACACCCTGGCTAGCTCATGCCTCCCGTCTTGGCAGACGCCATCTCAGCCAGCTCTTGGAAAGGAAGACTGATTGTAGGTGACTTCTTTTTGAAGTTTTTCTTCATAGCTCCTCATCCACCCCAGTCAACCCTCCAAAGTAAGGCAGAACTGCTCAGGGCTCAGAAAGATGTCCTATAGGCCATCACCACAGTGTTAACTCTTGAGTATTCACTGTTGAACTAGGGAGCCTGCATTTGGCTTCAGTGAATTGGATTCCCTGACTCGACTGACAGAGAGTAAGACCTTTTCTTATCTCACATGATCCAAAGCTCTGGAATCAAGTTAATTCAGCAGTTCATTCCATGCCATCAAAACCCACAGTCTTTCTGTCCTTCTCCTCTGCTATCACCATCTAAAAGGATTCTGCTGTCCTGAGAATCCCCTGAAGATGCCACAGGACCCAGGGGACAAAAGGCAGAGGCAGCTCTCTGTTTCTTTTATCAGGGAGGAAGTCTTTCCCAGAAGCCCCCAGCCAACTTTCCCTTCTATCTCATTGGCTGAAATTGGATCACATGGCCGTGTCTAAACCAATCACTGCCAAGGGAATGTGACTGAGGGCTTTAAAGGACCAGGACTTATCTCTGCATCAGTTAAGGGCAGAGGTAGATGCCCAACACAGTCAGGGCTCTGCCAGCTGGGAAAGGAGTGACCACTGGGGAGGCAGTTCCCAGGGTCTGCTCAACTGTGTGCTCACACTCCCAGCTCCCCTGCTAGGCTGGGAGCTGTGAGAGGCCAGGAGCTTGGGACTTACCCTTTCCTGTGTCTTCTGTAGGCTAGCACAGGGCTTGGCACCTTGTGGATATTGAGCAAACTATGGGTTGAATGAATGAATGAAACAAATCAGTAGGTGTTTCTGGAGACTGCATTGGACCCTGAGATCTCTGTGTACCAACAGTGCCAGTGATCTGTCGACTGGGGCAGGGGGTGGTTTAGGTATTTCAGAGAGTATAGGAATGGCTTTGTCCTCAAAGTTGTGGTAATTTGGCAGTGGGGAGAACACCAGAGCCTTAGCAATGTGTAGAATTGGGGCCTGGATGGTGGCACTGACTAGACATGTCATAGAAGGTAAATGCCTCCGTAGGAGCCCCAAACAGTAGGGCAAGGCCCACTACGGACCAGATACTGTGAAGGGCAGTGGTGGGTGGTGGAGAAAAACACTGTGTGGTCTGAGACTGCATGTGACGGTGGTGGATACGGGGCAGTGAGGGCACCAGCTGGTCCTGAGGAGGACTTGTTCCTGAGAGCCTACTGTGTCCTGGGCATCATACTTGTATTTATTTCATCCACTCTTTCCTGTGTCCCTATGAAATGGATCATCCTGTCCCATTCTGTAGATGGGGAAACTGAGACTCAGAGGGTGAGTTTGCTTGTCGGACATCACAGAGCCGGGAAGTGGTGGAGTTTGGCTGAGAAAGCACATCTGTTCGGAAACACTGGCTCCGTTCTACAAAGGGGCTGGGATGGCCTTCAAGGGCCCACCTAAGACCAGCAGGCTATGGAGTGAATGGGAAAGGGGAGCCTGTAAACTGGCAAGGAGGGCCTTGAGAAGCTTGGCGCTGTGCAACAAGGGAGCGAGACCTCCCTGTGGAAGAGGTGCTTGCAGCAGGATTCAGGGTGGGCCTGAGGAGCCATGATCCTTGGCATCAGAGCTGACCTCACATCCCTCATCTCCCAGCTAATAGCTGTGACCTTGATGGGACACTTAGTTTCTCCATCCCTCAGTTTCTCCATCTATAAAATGACAATAATAATGAAATATGTACCCAGTGCCTGGCACATAAGGAGAATTTAATAAATGGAGCTATTATAATTATTAATACCATTATTGCTGTTGTTTTAGAGCCTGGTGGGTGATCACATTTTGAGGTGACTCCCTTGGTGTGGGGGTCCTGGGTTCCAGCTCTGCCTTGATCACCACCCACACGTTTGACCTTGACTGCATCCTGCACCCAGCCTGGCTCTCCAGGCTTCCTCTGCAAACTTAAGAGGGGGTGGGCCAGCTGAATTCTAGCTTCCTCCTTGTTCCAAGCTCTGCACTTGTGTGAGGTGGAAGGGGGAGGCTGCAATGACAAACAGGATCAGAATGGAGTGAAGGGGTGTTGGGGATGCCTTTGTTCGGGGGAAGCAAAGGAAGGGAAGAGCAGAGGTGGGAAGGAGGAGCAGAGAGGAGCCAGAGCAGGTGCGCAGCCAGCCAGGCCCGAGCAGGTGTGCAAACCGGTGGCCGGATAGCCGGTGGCCGGACAGTTTGGAGGGGAGCAGAGGCAGCCTGCTGAAACCGACCAGGCAGAAGCTCGTTGAGAACAGCTGCGTCTGACACCTGCCTGCGTTGTGGCAGAACCAGAGAGAGAGGGAGAGAGAGAGAGAGATCAATCATAGTTCTTCCTGATGTTTAATACCTGGGAGGCAGGGCTTTGAAGAGTGTGTGTGTTCAAAGACTGAAATTGAATTTCTCCAAAGTTTGCAGGAACACTGCAATTATGCCTGAGAACATGTCTATGAAATCCCCTTGAAATCTATTTTTGGCACAAGGTTTTATAACCAGAGTCAGAAATTGAGTGGAAGTGTGTGGGAGGCTGACCCTGGACAGATTCCATGTTTTAAAGGGGAAAGGGTATTTTTAACTGCAAACACCCCTGTCTCCTCGGGTGAGACCAGGGAAGAGGCAGTTTTACCACTTTGGGTTTCCCACCCACTGTCGTGTTAAGACGGCAACTGTCTTTGACAGAAGTTGTTAAAGTTCCTTACTCAGAGTGGGTGGCCTGGGGCTGGGGGATGAGCGGGGGAACTTGTCTGGGAGTTTTATATGTTGGAACAGAGATAGATCTTAATTTGCCAGAGACTCCTTCAAATCCATCTTGTACTGCTGTCACTGTGCCCAGGGAGATTTGCCTGGCGGGAGATTTCTCCAACACTGCTGTATCAGTTAGCTGTTGCTTGGTAACAAATTGCCCCAATCTTGATGTCTTGAAGCAGTTGGTTTGTATTATTGGCAATGAGTGTACAATTTAGCTGAATGGTTCTTCTGGACCCGCTGGATTCCCTGACATGTCTGTGGTCTGTTGTCAGTCAGGTAAGCAGCTCTGTTGACCGTGGTGGGCTCTTTCACAGGTGTGGGGGGTCAGCTGGCTCGGGGCTGGCCTAGGACAGTCTCTATGGGCCGGCTTGGCTCTGCTGTACACTGTGTCTTCTCCTCCAGCAGCATGTGTGGGTCTGTTGGAGAGGCAGTGGCAGGGCTGTGAGAGAAAACAGAAGCGTGCAAGGGTCATTGAGACCTGGGCTCAAAATTGGCACAAGGTCCCTTCCAGTGCATGCGTGCATGCTCAATTGTGTCAGACTCTTTGTGACCCCGTGGACTGTAGCCTACCAGGCTCCTCTGTCCATGGGATTCTCCAGGCAAGATTGCTGGAATGGGTTACCCTGTCCTCCTCCAGGAGATCTTCCTGATCCAGGGTTCAAACCCATGTCTCATATCTCCTGCATTGGTAGGTGGTTTGTTTTTTTTTTTTTACCACTAGTACCACCTGGGAAACCTTCTGTTGGCCAAAACAGGTTATGAGGTCACCCCAATTCCAGGATTGGGGAAATGTGATGGTGCTTCTTGAATGGCAGAGCCGCGCTGAAAAGGGCTGGGGTCCAGGTAGGCCTGTAATTGGGACCACCCGCACCTCCGTTCGGTCTGCACACAGGTGAGCTTCGGCGTCGCCCTCTGGGGCTGTCACATTAGGCGGTGTCTTTCCTTATAGTCGTCCCTATGCCCGGGAGTCCCTTGCCATGCAGAGTTTTCTGAGAGTCTTATCTGTGGAATAAGGAAAGTATATGCTCCCACATAACGTGAGATCAGTTTGCACTTGTGTTGTTGTTTAGTCACTTCAGTCGTGTTGGACAGTTTGCGCCCTGATGGACTGTAGCCCACCAGGCTTCTTGGTCCATGGGATTCTCCAGGCAAGAATACTGGAATGAATGTGTTGCCGTTTCCTTCTCCAGAGGATCTTCCTGACCCAGGGATCAAACTCATGTGTCCTGCATTGGCAGGTGGATTCTGTACCACTGAGCTACCAGGGAAGCCCCCACTTACTCATGAGACTGGCAGAAATTAAACAGTTTGATGTCCTCCAGTGTTCATGAAGATGTGGGGGAAATAGATGTTGTATCCATGGCTGGTCAGTGTTTCCATGGCATTTAAGGGGGCAATTCTGCTGTATTTCTTCCTTTTTTTAACTTAATTTTTTTTTAAATTGGAGGAATATTGCTTTACAATGTTGCATTGGTTTCTGCCGTATGACAATGCAAACCAGCTGTAATTATCTGCTGTATTTCTGAGAATTAAAAATACATGTAAGGGTTAAACAGTATAGAATGACCATATCATGGATGAATTGCTGATAGACACAACTACCCAGATGAACCTCGAGGTGTGAAAAAGGCCAGTCCCACAAGCTAATTTGTTCAATGACTCTGTTTGGGTAACTTTGGTGACGTAACATAATCTTAGGGTTGGAGAACAAGTTAGTGGTGGTCAGGGGTCAGGGATGGGGAGAGGGCGTGTGGCATGCAGGGGAGGGTCGGGGGCCTTGTGGGGATGGCACAGTTGAGTGTCTTGGAGGGGCTGTTGTGTGCAGAAAGACACACTTGTGATAAAATTACAGAGAGCTACACGTGCACGCACACAAACACACCTGTATGGCGGGTGCAGTTTGAATTAAGCTCTAGGGCTTGTGGAATGTCTCTTTCTTGGTTTTGACATTGTGCTCTGTCTATGCAAGATCCTGACTTTGGGAGAGGCTAGGCGAATGATGTCTGGGTGTTCCCTATACATTTCTTAACAACCCCCTGTGAATCTATAATTATTTCCAAATAAAAAGTTGAGTCGAGAGCAATGCCAGTGTGCTGCGTGGTCCTGTGCACCTGGAGGCTTATGCAGGTGGTCACCGAACACTCTTTGTTATCAGACAACTGGAAATGACTCAGAAACAACCTGAACGCGTTCTTTCACCTGATAACTGTTTACTGAGCGCCTGCTCTGAGCGAGTCACTGTGCAGGCTCTGGGGACATAGCCGTGAGCAAAGTAGTCCAAGTCTCTGCCCAGGTGAGTTCACGTTGTGTGACCGTCTCACCACAGGGAGCTGACTCGACCACAGGGCAGCTGCACGAGGAATCCCAGGTAACAGAAACCCGGAGAGAAGGGGGGTTCCAATCTCTCGGGACGTGTGCGATTCTGTCTCCAGACCACATTGCTGGGAGGGAAGAGCAAGAAGCAGAATCAGGCATTCGGTGTGATGTTTTTTTAGAGAAGAAGCACAGTCAGATAAAGAAAGGGCCAAACCCCGGTGTGCACTTTGCCGGCTGTAAAGGCCCCGTCCCCAGGATGGAAGGCCCACGGGGGCGGGGAGTTGGGGCTCTGTTGCCCACACACCCCTCCAAGTGCAGTTCTGGCATGGAGAGGCTCGCAGATTATCTGCTTAAGGAAGGAGTGAGTTGCACTTGACTGAAAAATAGAGTCACAACTTGAAAGTAGAGAGTTATTTTATTTTGTGGGCATGTGTAGGATTCCTAGCCCGGAAAGACCGTATCTCAGAAGCTCTGAGAAAACTGCTCCAAGGAGGCAGGAGGGAACGTTGGGCTATGCACAGAAGGTTGCAACAAAGGGAGCAGGCAGACTGAACGGCAAAGGTCAGGCCTCTGCAAGCCTGTGGGCTCACTGCTTCCGTGCCTTTCACGCGCGCCTCAGCTGTCTGGGGCAGTCCTGCTTCCTTGTTCGCCTCTGCTGCTGGCATTTCCCCAGCATCTCAGCAGTCACCGTGGGGGGTGGCAGCATCCTCTGGATCACGGTTTTGGGAGCCCTCTTCACCTTTGGAGGCCGGAAATCACTGATGGCTGTGACTTTTTTGTTGTTGTTTATTGATATGGCAGGAGATATTTTTATTTCACATACCCATTTTACATATTGGCCAAGGGAAGCATGAGGTCCTTAGCAGTGATATACTGGCTTTATCCCCCCAAAGAGCTATGAGGTGTGGATCAAATACCCTTGACTTTGAGGCCACCACATACTTTTCTTTCACCCATTTCCCACCCCAACCACAGGAGGCTGAAACTGTCAAGTCTTAGGTCTTCTGATCCACACTGGCTGTTGGTTGTGGAAGAAGATCATGCTTTTTTTGGTTCACAATCCAGGAGTTGGTGATGGACAGGGAGGTCTGGCGTGCTGCAGTCCATGGGGGTCTCAAAGAGTCAGACGTGAATGAGTGACTGAACTGAACTGAACAGTGTGTCAGGCATGCCTGCTGACCTTATCTCATTTAATCCTCCTATTAATCCTGTTTTGGGGAAAGTGGATGTTCTCACATTTTCCATCTGATCTCGGGCCCCAAGCCCTCCTGTAAGTTTTTAGGCACAGGATGCTAGATGACTGGAGGCAAGAGAGTCTGTTAGGGGACACATAGCCCTTCCCTGGAGCCTTCGTGAGTGCCTTGTGGGGGGCACATGCTCTTTACTCTCTACTCCCCCCTCAGCCTCTCAGAGAATCCATGCTTGCCTTGGGGTCCAGGGGGCTCGCTCCCCCGCAGCCTGCTGCCTCTCTTCATCTCTATCAGCCCCATATGTGGCTTAGAACGGAGCACCAGACTCTTGGGAATGCTTGCTGGGTTGATAGAAGTTGAGATTTCTTTAAAGGCAAGTGCTGAATTTTCAATCACAAGGAACACTTGTACAGCATTTAGCTTTTAAGGTAAGAGAAGAGCGTGTTTCTTTCCTTTAACCTCTGTGAGAGTTTGTGTGGTAGGATAACGAGGGAGAACATGGATGCTCAAAGTAGCTCATTCATTCACTCACTCATTCATTCATTCACCAAACACATCTTGAGGCTCTGGTTAGAGCCCGTGGCTGGTCCTGAATGTGTGGTTTGACCTAGCGCCATTCTCAGGACAGGAAAGCACGGAGGCAGTGCACCCAGTGTCGCCTGGGAACCTGCATACCAGGAGGGTCACAGCACACAAGTTACTCTCACCCCTTCCTGCCCCCTCCTGAGGACCACAAACCATCTTTCCAAGTGCCAGCCAAAACAGCGAAACATGAAAATGCTCTTGAGGTCACCGAGGGAATCCTTTCAGACCAGGGATCCCCTGGAATGTGGGCATCTGGCAGCCTTGATCATGACCTCAATGTGTCCTCTCATCCATTGCCTACTGGGTCCCCTCGAACATTTATCACCCAGTTTCAGAAAAAGGCTGCAAGGCCAGATGACTTGTCTGCAACCGATGAGCCTCAGCACCCACAAAGCAGAAATTAATGAATGATGGCTGGGGAGAGAGGCGGGGTAGAGGACAGCAGCTATTTCGGGCGCACTCCGCCAAAGCAGAGCCTAATGCGTGCATCTGCGTGTTAACTCCATGTGCTCTTTGAGCAGGAATCAAAGTCATGTTGGCTGGGGTTTTGTTTGCTCGCCAGCTCCAAGCTCCTCAAGTTTGTACATCTTGTAAAAATATGCAGATTTTAAGTTAATGAAAAGAAAATAGAGCTACTGTGAGGATTGATCCCCACTTCCTCTTTCTAACTTAGGATGATTCATCAGAACCTTCTCTGAGCCAGCCAGTCAAACAGACTAAGATCAGAGTGACCTGAGTGCAAATCTTGACTTTCTCGCTTTCTGTCACATGAGCTCTCTGGGCATTAGTTTTCTCAACTAAAAAGTAGAGGTTGGAAGATTAAGGGAGATACTCTATGGGAAAGTTCCCAGCATCTTTCCCAGAGTTGAGGGAATGATTTTCCTCTAGGAGCGGGTTTTGCTGCCCTTCTCCTTCTCTCCATACAGGATCACTGTTTACAGGTGTAAAGTCACTTCTCTGTCCCTGGAGGTGATTCTGAGACAAGTTTTATGCATCTACCTCATGCAGTTTAATCATCAAAACGAAGGGAGTCAAAAATTGCTTAACGGTTTGAGTGAGTGACTAGAGTGACAAACTTTAGAAGCCTCAGTTTCCTCCTCTATTAGAGAAAATAGTACCTTTTGTAAGGAGATATTGAGACATGGATATATGTGTGTGTGTGTGTGTCTGTTTATCCCTATCTATGTGTAGATCTTTCCATCCATCTGCTGTTCATCCATCCATGTATACATGCATCTATCTCCCCAGCCATCATCCATCCATTCATCTATCCATCCGTGCACCTATTTATCCATCACTTAGTTATACTGGTGGGGCTTGCCTGGTGGCTCAGACGGTAAAGAATCCGTCTACAATACAGGAGACCTGCGTTTGATCCCTGAGTTGTGAAGATCCCTTGGAGAAGGGAATGGCAACCCACTCCAGTATTCTTTCCTGGAGAATCCCATGGACAGGGGAGTCTGGCAGGCTACAGTCCATGGGGTTGAAAAGAGTCAGACATGACTGAGTGACTAACACTTTCACTTTTAGTTATATTGGTCTGTGTGAGTGCTCTTAAGTGTCAGCTGTTCAGAGGATGACGGTACAAGTTTTCGCAGTAGTGGTGGCCCACCCCATGGGTTGGATGTTGCTCTGTTGATCTTAAAGGGGCCTCATTCAGGACTTAGGGGTGTATTCTCCTCTGTGTCAATCCCCAGCGATGAACAGTGGCAGCTATGACTTAGTGCCCTCCCAGTCCCCTTTCCTGATCTGCCCTTTCAGAATGAAGACTCTTGTTCTTTTGATGTGAACATTATTTCTGCACTTTGTCCCCAGAGCCTTTGTGGTTCACTCTGCAATGTGAAGACAGAATCCTCTGTAGGTGGCGGGTGGCGGGGGTGGGTTGGTGTGTATGGGTGGGAGAAGGGGTTGGCCCCCTCCCTTGGTTTTGATCTCTGCGTGATCTCTGGGACTGGCCTCTGCTTTCTCTAGAATGTTCTTCCTTCTCCCATTCACTCTGCCCCCACTGAGAACTTACTCTGTTGAGCCCCTGCATCCTGCCCACACAAAGCCCACCACTCAGATGGGGTGGGGAGGGGAGGATGTGCAGCAAATACCTTAACGGCATGGCAGAGTGTGAGAAATAAGATGCAATACTAATATCCACTGGGCTCCCTCCGGGGCCAAGCACATCGTCTCGGTGGTTTCCTGGCAACTACCTGAGGCCAGAGCTGGTCCTCAGCAAGGTTCTCTGATCTGAGGCAAATTGGACAATGGTGGGGAGCTTTCCATAAAGCTGAGCGAAAAGGAGGCTCTTTTGTCCTGGGATTTCAATCTTCCTACTCTTTCTGTGTTAAAAATGGACTTTCTTCTGTTGTGCTGATGCTAGAAGGAGGTCCATTTCTTTCAAAGTTTGGTAATTTTAGATTGATTTACTTAATGTTTTTTTGTTTGTTTGGTTGGTTTTGTTTTGCTTTTAAATTT
Source organism: Tragelaphus eurycerus (assembly GCA_935064755.1). NCBI lineage: Eukaryota > Metazoa > Chordata > Mammalia > Artiodactyla > Bovidae > Tragelaphus > Tragelaphus eurycerus. The sequence goes on along the minus strand of CAKXYN010000001.1, from coordinate 72,906,678 downwards.
TACTGGTCCAGGATATCTCAAAATCTGGGAAACACTGTGATACCTTATTTTGCTGTTGTTCAGTCGCTAAGTGGTGTCTGAGTCTTTTGCAGCCCCGTGGACTGCAGCACGCCAGGCTTCTCTGGCCTTCACTATCTCCCGGAGTTTGCTTACCTTATTTTGGGAGGGGTTTATCCCTGATGGCTCAGATGGTAAAGCATCTGTCTACAATGCGGGAGACCCGGGTTTGATCCCTGGGTCCGGAAGATCCCCTGGAGAAGGAAATGGCAATCCACTCCAGTACTACTGCCTGGAAAATCCCATGGAAAGAGGAGCTTGGTAGGTTACAGTCCATGGAGTCGCAAAGAGTCGGACACGACTGAGCGACTTCACTTTCACTATCTTCTTGAATTGTAGTTGTTGACAATTCCGTGAACGCAGAGTGGATCCCCCTACCACCACCACCACTAGTCATGGACCTGCCCTCCTTCCCAGCCCCTCTCTCCTGGTAATGGCAGCACATTCATCCGCCCAGGTGGTTTCCACATCAGAACTGTGGAGGGAGAGCTCTCATGAGCCTCCACGTTGCCTTTTTAAACCGAGAGCCCCACCAACACCTTTCTGGGCCGCATCCCTTTCTCCTTCCTCTGCTCCATCCTCGTCAAGCCGGGGCCTGCATCTTTGCCCATCTGGCATCCAGGGGAAAATAAGGGCCTGCGTTCTGGTGAGTAAGCACTTTGTGGGTTTTGTAAAATGACTGCTGATTTGGCTGCTTCTGTGGGCTGCAGGTGGCCTCGCGACGGGTAAATCATGCCGCTGTGGAGGTCTGCTTGCCTAACCTCCTCCCCCTCTGAAAAGAGCAGATTTTCTTTCCCTGGTGGCTCTCTGGGAGGACTCGGGTCAAGCAACAGGGACAAATCTAAACGAAAACGGACTCAGGCTAATTTCTGAACAAAATGTTTTCCCATCTGATCTTGAACACTTAGGAGTCTGAGGCAAAGGACGTACAGAATAGCGTTGAGAAGTCAGACACGCCTGTTGCCCTGGGCGTGTGCTCTCAGAGTCAGCTGCTGCTGAGGACAGGGTCCCTCGCACTGGGTGCCACAGCTGGGAGTTGAGTTGTCCTTCCCACAGCCCCCGCTGTGGCCAGAGCCCCTTGGAATGGCTGACGTCTGGCGGCACTGACCAGCTCTCATGGTATTCTAGGACTTTGTGTCTGAGAAGCAGCCTCACATGCCTTGTCTTTTGGGTATTCCCGATAGACAGATGGATGCGTACATGAGTGGGTGGTTGATGGATAGATGGATGGATGGCAACCCTGTGGGATAGACCAGTGTGCACTGGCTTCTCGCACCATTGGAGACACTGAGGCTCGGAGAGGTAAATGGGGAAAACACCCAACACCTTCCTCACAGGAGTCATGGTGAGTTTATGAGTGTGTGATATGAATAACTGTAATGAATATATATGTGTGTGTGTATATATATGTGTGCCTGGGGCTTCCCTGGTGGCTTAGATGGTAAAGAATCTGCCTGCAATACAAGAGACCTGGGTTTGAGCCCTGGGTTGGAAAGATCCCCTAGAGAAGGGAATGGCTACCCACTCCAGTAATCTTGCCTGGAGATTTCCATGGACAGAGGAGCCTGATGGGCTACAGTCCATGGGGTCGCAAAGAGTCAGAATTGCTGGACAACTAACACTGCTACTACTACCACCATATATAAACCAGGCTTCCCAGATAGCAAAGAACCTGCCTGCCAATGCAGGAGACCTGAGAGACACGGGTTTGATCCTTGGATTGGGAAGATCCCCTGCCGCAGGGCATGGCAACCCACTCCAGTATTCTTGCCTGGAGAATCCCATGGACAGAAGAGCCCAGCGGACTACAGTCCAGGCATTTGCGAAAAGTTGGACATGACTGAGTGAGCACACACCTCTAAACTTGTTCCCAGAAGTTTCTAAACAGAAGAAAACATGCCCAAAATGCCATCAGAGAGGCATCTTCTATTTGATTCATTGTGTCATAGAAGCGTGAAGAGCATTCTTCCGCCCACCGAGATAACACAAGTCAACAATGCTTGAGCGCTTGGGACACAACACGCACTGCACTAAGCACTTAATGTGGATTAGCTCACTTAATCCACACGGCAATACTCTGAGGGAAATTGTGTCTGTATTGTTCCCATTTTATATGTGAGGAGACTGGAGTGTACAGGGTTGATTGTTTACCCAAGGCTGCCAGTGAGAGGCAGAACTGAGTGTCCAAGCCCAAGGTCTTTAGTTCCCAAGCTGTGTGTGTCCCGGGGGGTGGGAGAGGGGGTTCATGTGGGGCCACTGCTGTGAGCTGTGCACAGCGATGTCGGCTGTGGCTTGGGGTGGTCAGTGCTCCGTGTGCTCTCAGAGGACAGGGTCCAGCCCTCAGCCCTGGCTCTTAACAGCCCCAGCTCCTCTCTGGCCTCAACCTCCCCACCTGTAAAGTGAGCTGGTTACATGGCATCAGCCCCACCCCAACATTCCAGAAATAGACAGATATCTACATGAATCCAGCCTAAAGCTTTCTATTCTTCAGTTATTTTTTGGAGCACATAGGAACTACTGTTCAGAAAATGCTCTCAGTTTTCCTAACTGTGAAATAGGTCACTGTGACCATTCAGTGAGAATGCAACAAGCCCCCCAGGATATAACAAGTGCATGAGAATTGCTCACCTTAAAAAACAGAATTGGTTCTAGTCTCTTGGGCCATGTGTCACAGATCCCTCATGGAGCTCTGGAGACCCAGCCCCACACTCCACAAACCCGGCATCTATTGGAGGAATCTGCGCAAAGTCTGGTGTCCTGGTGCTTTTCTGTGGCGAACCACGTGAGCCTGAGCACACTTAGTCAGAGGGGCCCTGGCCTCTCTGCTTAGACAAACTCAGTCTCCCATCCCACATGGCTCCCTTGGGGGCTCCAGCGAGGTGTCAGTTTAGTGGGAATCAGAAAGAGAGGGGAGGGACATGAGGACCCCAGGAGGAAGGAAGAGACAGAATCTGTGTCTCACGGTTCAGCCATGAGAGAATGAGTGGCTTTAGAACAAAGTGACGCTGGCCCCCTGGGGACCTGCTTGGTGGACGCTTGTCCTTTGGTGTCTTTAGCTAAAAAATCTAAGATGTCGTATAAGAAGGAATTTCGCTTGGAAATGGGGAGCCTTTGAGTTGGGGCTTCAAGGACAAGGAAGCGAAGAATGGAGCTAGGATTCTGGTTGTCAAAGATTGTCCCTCACATGTAGGTCCCTGTGGCTGTCATGCACGTCTGTGCTCCTGTGTGTGTGTGTGCATGCATGTGCGTGCACCTGTGCACGCCCGCCATTAGACCAAAGGGCACCTCTGTGTGCATTAGGAAAAGGTGCCCCTTGGGCAGAAGCAGCCTCTGGGCACACTGCTTAGCTAGCAGACCCCCGCAGCCACCCCTGCCCCCGCCCACACTGTTTCTCAGGTGATGAGGAGACCATCAGCTGAGGGCTGGTAATGTCCCAGTGAAGTGGAGACTCTGTAGCTGGACTCTCCCCATGAGGCACGGCAAGCCTGGCTCTCCAAGAGTCATTTCTACAAAACCCACAGCTTCCCTCTGCTTGCTCAGCCACCTTCTTGAAGATAATCTGTTTTTTTCTGGGCCTCTTCAAGACCCATCGGCCCCAGCAGTCACACTTACTGATCTGACTCCAGAGCACAGATTTTATTCCTTCAGTCGAGTACCTGCTTTCACTGGAAAACAAGCCTGGATCTTGCCATTTCAGGGGCACCTCATCTGATCCTCATGGCAGCCCTGAGGCTTAGATGGAAGGGAGCTGATATACCTATTTTACAGATGGGGAAATGGGCTGTGGGACAGGAACTTTAAAGCATGTCATGGGTGGTCTGGATTTAAAGAGCTTGCCATCTGGTTTTTAGTGAATCTACAGGTCAGTTTAGCTTCTGCAAAATCCTCTCCGAAGTGTGAACATTCACGGTCTCATAGGCTTAGCTTCCTTTCCCCTGCCACCTCTGACCTGAACCTCCATCCTGACCCACCATCTTTCATGATGAACTCCTACCAGCAGAGTCTCAACCGCCGTCTTGACTTGTCATTGTCCCAGGCCAAATAGCCAGTTGAGAGTGACCTCTCTGGGAACCTGTTGCCATACGCTCCATTGGCCTTCGGTGCTATGCGATCCCTGCTGTGGTCCCTGCTGTGGTCATCACTGCTGCGAACCTGGTCCTAAGAGCTGGACCTCACCCCAGGCCTATTGGGTGCTTCTCTTTAGAAACTGCCTGCAGAGCCTGGGTCCCATTGCCCTAAATACTCTAAGATGATAAATCTTCATCCTGATTTCCTTTTAGGCAGATGGCATATCAGTGCCAGGCCCAGAGTGGGTTCTAAATAGATCATTGTTGAATGAGGCAATTAATTGATGAATCCTTTGAGGCTGCTATTTAATAGAAATCTTTCAGTTGCCAGTGGCCAAATCACAACACAAATTAGTTTAAGGGGAAAAAAAAAAAAAAAGAATGCATTGGCTTACACGACTGTGAAGTACAAGGGTGAGGGCAGCAGGCACAGCTGAATCCAGAGGCTCAAGTCATGTTACCAGGGCCTGGTTTTCCTCTTCCCTCAATGCTGCTTCCAGTGTTGGCTTCATTCTCCCACGTTCTTTCCTCGTGGTAGATCAGATAGCCACCAGTAGTTCTGGGATGATGGGGTTCTTCCAGTCAGTTCACAAGCTTAGACAAAAAATGATCTTCTCCTTCCTTTGTCCAGAAAGTGAGTCTCATGGATGGGCTGGGATTGGCCCAGCTTAGGTCACGTGCCTTCCCTTTAAGACCAGTCACTGTGGACAGAGAGATGGGCTTCCCTCATTGGCTAGGGTAGGCACGATGGATTGATAGCTTCACCCAAGCCCCATGGGATGAGGAAGGAACCATTCTTTTATGGACATTGGGGCTCAGCAAATTGTAGCTGTTCACTACAGGGGGGCTGGGGTTTCTGAAAAGGGAGAGATGTCAATAGGACAGTCTAGTAGAGATTAGACATCTAGTGATAAGGCTTCAGGTCAAAATGAGAAGTGAAGTAAGGAGACATATTTCCTTGTATGATTCATCAGACCTGAAAGGGGTGTTGGCAGTGAGATTCTCAGTGGTAGCAGCCTAGAAAGAATGAGTCTGATCCTTGTCCTGGGAATTGTTTTGATGGGCAGAGAATCTTGAGGTTGGAGTTCATGTTATCCAGTCACCACACCCCCTGACCTCTGTTCCACATGAAGAAATGGGCAGAGTTACAAAGTCAGAAAAACTTGTCTTTAACCAGCACTGACACCTGTTCCCATCATCCCCGCCCGTGGGGAAGTTTTCCACTCTCATGGCACCCCACTCCAGTACTCTTGCCTGGAAAATCCCATGGATGGAGGAGCCTGGTGGGCTGCAGTCCATGGGGTCGCTGGGAGTCGGACACGACTGAGCGACTTCACTTTCACTTTTTCGCTTTCATGCATTGGAGAAGGACATGGCAACCCACTCCAGTTTTCTTGCCTGGAGAATCCCAGGGGCAGGAGAGCCTGGTGGGCTGACGTCTATGGGGTCACGCAGAGTCGGACACGACTGAAGTGACTTAGCAGCAGTAGCAGCAATTTAGCAGCAGGACCTTCTCACACAATGCCCTCCTGTACCTCTTTCTCTGACTCATTCTTGGGATCAGAGCTTGGTTGAGGACACAGGCCGTGACACAAAACGGAGTCCTAATCCCAGAATTACCCCTTTGTGGTTCAACGTCCCTCAGCCTCAATTTTCTCATCAGTAAAATAGACCTAATAATGGTACCGGGAAGAGATGTTGTGAAGGTAAATGAGATAATGGAGGCAAAGTGCACACAGCAAAGACTCGATGGGCATGTGTCTGACCACTGTTAGGAACCACATTCATTTTGTGTCCATAGAGAGGGCACAGTCTACAGTCCAAGAACCACGCACACACGAAGAGCAGGTCACCCTTCCATTCCAGCCCTCATCCCAGTTGCAAAGCTGTCTCCTGCCAGGTGCCCTGTGCTTGTCCGGTCTGAAGCCAGTGGGATCATGACCTGACCCCTGAGGCCCTCTGCCCTCAATTCGTCTTTAACCGGGCCCAGTCTAGGAATGAATGGCAGATTCTGGAGTTTCTTGTGTTTCTCATGGATTTATTTACCGAAAACTCCCACATGACCCTGCTTCTGCCCTTGTTAGAAGTCCCCATACTCAGAGTCCACAGGGACCCCTCATCCCCATGTCTGTCGTCTACAAAGACCTTCATGCAGCTGTTCTGTCCTCCCAGGAAGCTCCCAGGTTTAGAATATTGATTCAAAAGACAGATTGTCCTCACAAAGCACCTCCCATGGCAGTCTGTAAACATCTTACATCTGCTGACTGATTTAACCACCACCACGGCCCTACGAGCTATGCTGTGTTGTGCTCTTCATTTTATGGGGGAAGGACCTGAGGCACAGAGGAGTTAAGTAACCTCCTCAAGGTCACACATCCAATGAATGGGAAAGCTAGAATTTGAACCCAAGTCTATCTCCTCCAAAGCCCATGTTCTTGGCTAGTGTCTGATTCTGCACCTCTGGTTCGTGCTTCCTGTCCTAAGTTTTAGTCTTGGGGGCCACCCGACCTTCTGAGGTAACATATGTATTTAAATGCAACTCAGCGCTCCAAACTTGCTGTCAGATACAGGGCAAAGAAAAGTTTAGATCTGGTGATGGAGACAGATTGAAAGTCCTTCATGGCAGACCTTTATAAGGCATGAATGGAAATACTGTACCCCTAAGATCCCTTCCCATCAGTCTCTTATTGTTATGGAATCAGGGTGGCTTATTGGAAGAGCAGGGAATCTGGATGTGGAGTCCCGGGGAACTCCTACTCATCCTTCATGACCCAGGTCCAGTGCCGCCTCCTCAGGGAAGCCTTCCCTGACTGCCTCAGATATGTCTGATCATCCTTCACTGCCAGTTACACCTTCATCTAATGAATACTTTCTTAGGTCTACTCTACAAACTCTCAAAGACAGGGTCCAGATTAGCAAGACAGTTAACTTGGCAGGCTTTGAAGCCAGACTCTGTATTTGAATCCTGGTTCCTCCATTTTAGTAGCAGGATGACTTGGGACAAATTTCTTAATCTTGATAAGTCTCGGTTTCCCCCTCTGTTAAATGAGCCTGAAAATAGTTCCCACCTCTCAGAGTGTTGTAACAATTGAGTTAATAGTAGGTGTCCAATAATTGCTGCCAGGTACATGCTAAGTCACTTCAGTTGTGTCCGACTCTTTGCTGCCCCAAAGCCTGGCAGAATGTAGCCCGCCAGGCTCCTCTGTCCATGGAATTCTCCAGGCAAGAACACTGTAGTGGTCACCAGGCCCTTCTCCGGGGAATCTTCCTGACCCAAGGATCAAGCCTGTGTTTCTGAGTCTCCTGCACCGGAGGTGGGTTCTTTACCACTAGCGCCCCCTGGGGAGCCCTGCTGCCAGGTAGCAGGTGCTTATAACTGTTATCAGTGTTATTGAGACTGTTTTTCATTTTAGTATCTTGAGGATCAAACACAGTCCCTGCTCCCAGCAGATGCCCCGTGAATGTCTGTGCGAACAGGAGAGTGCGTGAGCAAGTGAGCTGGACACTGCCCTTCTGCACATGAATCCCCCTGAACATGGGACAGGGGGACACGAGTCTGCCTCCCAGCTTGTTGTGGAGATTAATGGGGGCGCATGGGCTGTGACAGCACCTTGGAAACAGGGAGGTGCCCTGTACCCAGTGGAGAGATTGCAATAATGTTGACTGTAGGGACAAATGACCCGGGGCTGTGCCTCCAGCGTGGGACCCAGCCTGGGAGGGTGGCCAGTCAAGGAGGGCTGGGGAAGCTGTGGGAACCTGCTGCCTGAGCCATCCCACCTGCAGGGGGTCAGCCTAGGGTGATTCTGGAGAGCACCCTCTGTTCTCCACGAACCTTGTACTGGTCCTTGTGTTTGGGGGGCATGGAGTGGGACCTAAAAGGGTTGTCCTCACTGGTCACAGCCTCTGATTGGCAGGTTGAGGATGGATTGTAGTCCTTCCTTTTCTGGAGCACTGAGGCATCTAAAGATAGTCAGCCTGTCCAAGGTCACATCGCTAGCAAGGGCCGGAGCTGGTACCTCCCAGAAAAGTCTGCCCCAAGCCCTGCAAGGAATGATAAGGGCTCAATTAAAGGAGAAATCCCCCAGGGACAGGTCTCAGCTGCAGTAGACTGTGACAACCCCATACTTGACCTGCCACTCACCTGGGCCTCCGGAAGCCTGAGAGACCAGACTTCTGCAGCGGGAGGAAACGCATGAGAAACCAGCTCATGCAGCCTCCACCGCCCCATTTTATAGATGGCAACATGAGGCTATAAGAGGGCCTCAGGGAAGTTAGTGGCTGGAGATGGGATGTCTCTGGGGCCAGGGGACCTTTAAGGTTTTATGTGTTTTATTTATTTATTGGTATGTTTTATTGTTTTAAGACACATGCTTCCCTGGTGGCTCAGCTGGTGAAAGAATCCACCTGCAGTTGAGAGACCTGGGTTCGACCCCTGGATTGGAAAGATCCTCTGGAGAAGGGAAGGGCTTCCCACTCCAGTATCCTGGCCTGGAGAATTCCTTGGACTGTATAGTCCTTGGGGGTGCAAAGAGATGGACATGCTGAGCGACTTTCACTTAGGATCTAATAGAGGATAATGTAGCCCCAAGACTATTCACTCATTCAACTAATGTTTATTGCGCACCAGGCCAGACCTACCTTCAGGGACTCACAGTCCGGGCTAGGGCGGGGGTGGGGGATGGTCTACAGGGTTCAAGATCCTCTGTTGTTGTTGTTCAGTTGCTAAATCATGTCTGACTGGTTGCGATCCCATGGACTACAGAACACCAGGCCTCCCTGTCCCTCAGCATCTCCCAGAGTTCACACAAATTCAAGGTCCTCTACTAAGCTCATGTGGCAGAATTAATTTCCTTGCACCTACAGAGCCCACTGGTTTTCCAAGGCCAGTGGATGAGGGACTCCAAGTCTGTGACTACCAGACCCTCTTCTAAAGGGTCACCTGATTAGTTCCAGCCCACCCAGGGATAATCTCCATTTGGCTTAAAGTCAACTGATTAGGAAGCTTAATTGTATCTGCAGAACCCCATCACCTTTTCTATATACCTTTGCACCATAACCACAGGAGTGAGAGCCCATCATATCCATAGACCCTGCCCACACTCAAGGGGAGGGAATTATTCAGGGTTTGTATACTGGGGGGTTGGAATTTATCTAAATGATAAGCCATTTAGAATTTGGCTTATCATAGATTGGTTCCACGGAGAAGGCAATGGCACCCCACTCCAGTACTCTTGCCTGGAAAATCCCATGGACGGAGGAGCCTGAAAGGCTGCAGTCCATAGGGTCGCTGAGGGTTGGACACGACTGAGCGACTTCACTTTGACTTTTCACTTTCATGCAATGGAGGAGGAAATGGCAACCCACTCCAGTGTTCTTGCCTGGAGAATCCCAGGGACAGAGGAGCCTGGTGGGCTGCTGTCTATGGGGTCGCACAGAGTCGGACACGACTGAAGCGACTTAGCAGCAGCAGCAGCAGATTGGTTCCATTACTATCACGATTTTAACTCAGCACAGTGAATTGTTTAATCCGGCTCACATATCCATCAGGAGGGTAGAGCTGGGATTCAATTCTAGTCTGTCTTGGGAGTATGAGTTTTCTCTCTGCCTCCAGGACCTCTCAACATTTGTAAGAGGGGAGAGGGGACCCCCTCCCCAGACTTCACAAACAGGTGCAGAAGTGCCTGGAACCCACAAAATGAGCCAGCTGAGGATCAGTAACCAGGGCCTCCTTCCCTCCCTCCTTCCCTCTCTTCTTCTTTTCCTCTCTCTTCTCTTTCCTCCTTTTTCATTGAACTTGGACAATACCTGTGCTAAGTGTCAAATGGGCCATAAAAGCAAAGCAAATCTCTGCCTTCATAGAACTAGTAAAAGAGATAGAAAAATAGATACATTCACAAATAAAATAGTACCATTTGTTACCAGTCTGATCTGCCATGGGCTTCCCTGGTGGCTCAGTTGTAAAAATCCTCCTTCAGTACAGTAGACATTGGGCGCACGGGTTTGATCCCTGGATCAGAGAGATCCTGTGGAGGAGGGCATGGCAATCCACTCCAGTAATCTTGCCTGGAGAATCCTATGGACAGAAGAGCCTTGTGGACAACAGTCCATAGGGTCGCAAAGAGTCGGGCACGACTGACGTCATTTAGCACGCACACACACTAGGGTGGCTATGGGAGGGTGTGATGGTGACCTGACGTTCACCACAGTCATCAGGGAAGACCTCTCTGAGGAAGTGGCATTTGCACCAAAACCTGAAAGATGATCACAGAAAATGGGTGGAGGAAGGGCATTCTAGTCAGAAAGCTCGGCACGTGCAAAGGCCCTGCAGTGGGAACTGAAAGGAGGCCAGTGTGGCTGGCTGGGGTGTCCCGGCTGAGGTGCTAGTGAATGAGAAGGGAAGTTGGGCAGATCTCCAGGCCTTGTAGTTCTGAACATCAGGTCCAAGGGCTGCTGGGATGGGTGGCCCAGCTCAGGGTCAAGGCCAAGATTTGAGTTGAGTGAAGTCTATGTGAATTGAGGGTAGACCAGGGCCACGTCATTAGGCATCCTGGGCTGTGCCTGGACCCCTGGCGGCATGAGCTGCTCAACTTATGAGCAGGGAGGTGCCCAGTAAGTGGCTGGCCAGGCCAGCTTAGAGGGCCAGGACAGCTCCAGGCCCTCCAGTTTGTTCTTATGGGTGAAAACATGTGTGACCTGATTCACCCTTTGTTCCTACGAATATGATAAATCAATCATCATAAATGCTGTGAAGCACAGATCCATGTACCAATGTGCCTGAATCTCACAAAATGATGGTGAGTGAAAAAAGGCAAACCCCAGAGGGAACATGCTGAACGATCCCTCCTTCTGTGTGAAGGTCAAGAGCAGACAGAGCTAATCTGTGATAACAGAATTCACAGGGCAGGAAGGGCCCTCTGGGAGGCTGGCCATTCCTGTGTGTTGACCCAAGGGCTAGACATAAAGGTGTGTTTTCAGTTTGTGAAAGTGCAGTGCTAGTCACTTCAATGTATGTCTGTGACTTTAATACAATGTTCACTACAACTAAATCCATTCAGTTGAAGTCACCTATGTAGTGCTCCTGCCTGGAATGTTTAGTATGAGTCTAGTTGTGGGAAACAATGAGGTGACTCCAAAGTAAGGGACTTACCCTCAATGTTGATACTGCAAGAAACAAAAGGTCTGGAGAACTGTTCTAAATTAAGAGAGACTAAAGTGACGTGACCACCAAGCAGAAGGCATGTCCCTCGATGGAAAAAGGAGTTGTAAAGACACGGGGACACCTGGGGTGACTTGAATGTGGGCTGTGAGTTGGATGATACAGAGTTGAGTTTCTGGGTGGGAAGCTGGTTGTGTGGGAGGATGTCTTCATCTTAGGAGTTCAGTTCAGTCGCTCAGTTGTGTCCGATTGCTTGTGACCCCATGAGTTGCAGCATGCCAGGCCTCCCTGTCCATCACCAACTCCAGGAATTCACCCAAACTCATGTCCATCAAGTCGGTAATACCATCCAGCCATCTCATCCTCTGTTGTCCCCTTCTCCCCCTGCCCCCAATCCCTCCCAGCATCAGAGTCTTCTCCAATGAGTCAACTCTTCGCATGAGGTGGCCAAAGTACTGGAGTTTCAGCTTCAGCATCAGTCCTTCCAATGAACACCCAGGACTGATCTCCTTTAGGATGGACTGGTTTGATCTCCTTGCAGTCCAAGGGACTCTCAAGAGTCTTCTCCAACACCACAGTTCAAAAGCATCAATTCTTCGGTACTCAGCTTTCTTCACAGTCCAACTCTCACATCCATACATGACCACTGGAAAAACCATAGCCTTGACTAGACAGACCTTTGTTGGCAAAGTAATGTCTCTGCTTTTGAATATGCTATCTAGGTTGGTCATAACTTTCCTTCCAAGGAGTAAGCGCCTTTTAATTTCATGGCTGCAGTCACCATCTGCAGAGATTTTGGAGCCCCCAAAATAAAGTCTGACACTGTTTCCACTGTTCCCCATCTATTTCCCATGAAGTGATGGGACCAGATGCCATGATCTTCGTTTTCTGAATGTTGAGCTTTAAGCCAACTTCTTCACTCTACTCTTTCACTTTCATCAAGAGGCTTTTTCATTCCTCTTCACTTTCTGCCATAAGGGTGGTGTCATCTGCATATCTGAGGTTATTGATATTTCTCCCAGCAATCTTGATTCCAGCTTGTGCTTCTTCTTAGGAGAGTCATGCTCAAATCCTTAGGACTGAAATGGATCAATGTCTAAATAAAAGGGAAAGGGAAGGAGATAAGGAGGGAAACACACCACAAGAGGAGTAAAACGTTAACAACTGGTGTCTATAAGTGAAAAGGAGATGAACACAAACTGAGCTATTCTTGAAGATCTTCTGTAGGATTGAAATTTTCTAAACTAAAAATTTTAGAAATAAAATAATGAAGGAAATCATCCTTCTCTTTTTCAAAAAAGAGTTTTAAAAAGTTATGGCTATGTGTTCCATGCCTGCTAGGCTTTTAATATATATTATAGATAATCTCATGGGTCAGGTAGGTCTTTACAATAAAAAAAAATCCAACCAAATAACTGAAGTGGATATTTGTTGGGCCATAGAGCTGAATAATCCAAGGACTTCTAACTTCAGGTCAGGCTTGATCCAGGACCTATTCTTGCAGGACCTATCTGTCTAGGCTCTGTTTCTTGTAGTTTGGCCTCATTTTCAGACTCACTTTCCCTTCCTGAGCATTTGATGGCTGCCAGGACCAATCAGGAAGAGCATAAATTCCCCAAAGGGAGGAAAGAGAGGATGCTTGGACTCCTCTCCAAAGTGGTTTCCACGCTTGCATGTAATCCGTGAGGCAGATGGTCTTACCCTCTGTGTATATCCCATGACTCAGAGAGATTATGCAATTTGTCCAAGGTCTCACCACAAGGACAGGAAGGCTGGGATTTGAATTTGGGTCTGCATGTCCCCAGAGTCTACACTCCCCTGGTGTTTATACCACCACTTTTCTTCCTACAAAAGGTCTGGAGAAAATGCAGGACAAAGAGCACCCAAACTCCACTCCAACACCATCATTTTGTATATTCTCTTCTAATCTTTCTCTATCTCCCATGGCTTTTTTTTATACATAGAAAACATATTGAAATTAGATGTTAATACAAGAATTTGTGAAGACCTCTGAGCTACCTGGACACCCTCCACGAGGGAGGTGGAGGCTGGGTGTTCCAGCCTGAATGTGAGGCTGGCTCCGTCCAACGCAGGGGTCCACATCCACCTTTACTGTTTGATAAGCCACATCTGTCAGGCAACTGACACTTGTGTGAAAATTGTTAGTCACTCAGTTGCATCCAGCTCTCTGCGACCCCATGAACTGTAGCCCACCAGGCTCCTCTGTCCATCGGATTTCCCAGGCACAGACACTGGAGTGGGTAGGGAAACAACGATGACGAGTTGATGGGGAGCCCTGCGTGTCCTGACTTGCTCATGTCGGCAGTCACAGCCCTCCTAAGTGTGGACGTTGCAACTGCCTTCACCACCCCCACCTTTCAGAGGAGGAGACTGGGGCTCGGAAGGAGAAATGCCTGGCCAGGTCACCATCCAGCAGGTGCCTTGTGACAGCACACCACACGTTATGGCCTTGAACTTCCCACCAGGCCTTCTTTGAATAATCCTGGAAGCGTCCTACCCGCTTCACAGAGAGCCCCGGGGTTTTCAGCATTGATTCCCCTGTGGGTGATAAGAACTTGAATCAAAGGCCCCTCTGTCGTCGGAGAAAGACCTCCAGCTTTGCTTCGTCCTGGGCACTTTCTGTCCAGGGCTGGAATCCGTGCTAATAAAAGCAAGTGTCTTTTTACAGTGCTTTCTATAAATCTGGTGGTGACCTTTAATAAAAATTTATGACCCTAATAATCCTGTTCTGCACAATCTGGTCCAGTCACCGCTCACTGGCCAGTAATCTGCAAACCTTTCAAATGGAGTGACTGTGCCTGGGCCCGCACCGGGGGTCCTGTTCCAAGTGATGGGAATGGCATGGAGAATGATTAATCCAAACCACCCTGTGCTGAGCGCAAAGCTGTTTTCCTGACGCAGGCCGTTGGGCTGGGAATCCTAGAAAGAGCAGGAACTGAAGACACTGGAGAATTTTCAGAGAGCCCATTAGACCCGCTGCTAATGGAGCGTAGCCCCACCTGCCTGACCTTTCCCCCGGCAACCTTCTCTTCCTCCGTGTCATCAGAGGAAGGAGCCAAAAATAGAGTGGGCTCCATCCATACCCAGCTGTTGTGGACAAAATCCAGGGGCCTCTCCTGAACTCATGAATCTGTCCACATTTTGTTTACGGGGTTGGAGAGTGGAGTGCCAGGAGTTTGAGAAAACCTGGGCAGACGTGGGCTTTCAGCATCTTGTTACGTGTGATTTAACCAGTGGGGGCGCTTATGATCTCAAAGGAAAGGTTGCAGGCCCCAAACACCTTGTCGAGTGTTTGGTTGTCATGTTGCATCAGAGAAGGCAATGGCACCCCACTCCAGTACTCTTGCCTGGAGAATCCCATGGGCAGAAGAGCCTGGTAGGCTGCAGTCCATGAGGTTGCTAAGAGTCGGACCCGACTGAGCGACTTCACTTTCACTTTTCACTTTCCTGCATTAGAGAAGGAAATGGCAACCCACTCCAGTGTTCTTGCCTGGAGAATCCCAGGGACGGGGGAGCCTGGTGGGCTGCCGTCTATGGGGTCGCACAGAGTCAGACACGACTGAAGTGACTTAGCAGCATGTTGCATCAGATCATACCACTTTCAGTCTGAGGCTCTCCGACAGACAAATACAGACATTTGTGCAAATAGTACAATGTACCTCAAGGCCCCCACCCACAGTGCAGCCTGCAGAGGTCTCAGCTACTTCAGCTCCATTACTTGGGGTTCATGAGAAAGATGCATCCTGGCTACTTCGAGTGGGGGGTGTTTTTTCTACAAGAGAAGGGCCCATCCAATTCCACCAGTGTCCTAGGGGCTCCTGTTAACCAGGCCGGCGAGTGCCCTCACCATCTCATCCTATGCTAGGCAGCTTCAGAGCTTCCTCGTCAGTTTCCCAGTTTGAAGAAGGGGCATTTGTAAGTCATGGGGGCACCTCTTTGCCCCAAGCTCCTCCTCTCTTTCGTGGAGGAGGGAGCAAGGATTCTGGAATTCCAGACTGCCCCAACAAAGACGGGCCTGGCTCCTGCTAGACTCTTGCTGCTCAGAGTCACTGCCACGTAGGGCATGAGCTCCATGGTTGGAAAACATGAATTGTTTTTGTATTTGTTTCCAGTATTGGACGTAATTCCTTCTTGGAGCAATCTCTACCTACCCATTCTACTTCTGTTCTCTGGAATAGCTTAGAAAGGTCCAGATCCTTTTGCACTTAGGAATCTTTTAGATACTTAGAAACTTGGGCTTCCCTGGTGGCTCAAATGATAAAGAATCCACCTGCAATGCATGAGACGTGGGTTCAATCCCTGGGTCAGGACGATCCCGTGGAGGAGGAAATGGCAACCCACTCCAGTATTCTTGCCTGGAGAATTCCATGGACAGAGGAGCCTGGCGGGCTACAGTCCCTGGGGTCGCAAAGAGTCGGACACAATTGAGGGACTAACATATCAGGATTTAGCTTCTCCAGGGTAAACTTTCCTGATTGGTTATTTTTACTTTGTTCTTTGAGTAAGATGATTTTTAGATGCCTCCTCAGCCCTGCAGCCCCAGACTGCCATCTCGTCATTGTCCTCAGAGTGATAGTTGCCTGTCAGTTTCCCTCTTCAAGGGGATCAAATCTCACACTCCAGCTGAGGCTAGCTTGAAAGAGAGGGCACCATCACCTCCCCTGACCAGATACTCTACCTCTTTTAATGCAACCAAATTTTGTTTGGATTTTTTGCTTTGCAGCAACCACATCACACTGTTAGCTTGTATTAGTATTGACTCTGTCAGGTATGCCTCTCACATCTTTCTCACATAAACTACTACCAAGTAAATGCCCCTGCTGATCTGTACTTAATTCTGAGTCCAGACGCCTGTCTTTCATCTACCCTTGAGTATCATTCTCTGACTGTCTGGCCCAGGAATTTTGCCTTTGGGGATAATTTTGGCTTTCAAATCTTTTACGATGTGAATTAGTCATCCCTCCCAACTGGGCTGACCTAAGCCAACCCTTGAGAATTTATTGAGCACCTACTGAGCACTCAGGGTCAGAGTTAGAGGATACAAGTGTGACACACGTCCCTGTCTCTCAGGGGGTTTACAGCCCAGCTGTAAAATGAGGACTCATCTCCAGGGCACAGAGGAGAGTGAAAACCAAGGACAAAGTTGCAAAGCGGTCTCCCAGGGAGCCCTTGTTCAGCGAGGCTCGCCCTCATTACGACTGCCCAGGAGCTTGCCAGAAGTACAGGCACATGTATCTACCCAGCTCAGGGACCCAGAACCTGGAGGAGGCACCCTGCCTCCTATTTGTAACTCCCCAAAGTTAAAATCTGCAGTTTAAAGGGCTGAAGGAGGTGAGCCCAGGACCCAGGATGGGGAGGTGTTGGGAGGTGAGGGGAAACGAGGGGCAGGGAAAAGTAGAGCCTTCTATTTGCCCAATAAAATGGGCACGGGCTACAGGCCCAGAGGGGCTGGGCAGGGCGGAGGGGGTCAGCTGCAGACACACACCCAGCTCTGCCCTGCTTGTTAGCAAATTCTTGGAGCATCTCTGCCATCCCCACTAAAGATGCAGCCCTGGGTTTGAAATGCCATCATTGTCTTGCCTGGGGTCCAAAACTGAGTCTGCTTTGGGACAAGAAGAGAAAAAGTGTTTGGCAAATAGCACCACACCCTGGCTTCCTGCAGGTCCCCCTTCCTGATTCCCTAAAGTTCCCCCTGTCATATTCTTAGTATCTCAGGTGTTGGCTCTTCGCCTCCTGGGCCTGAATTTAGCTTTTACAAGCAGTGGGAATCAGAATCCAGCCCTGGAACGCCTGAGGGTCAGTTTAAAGTGATCTGGCAGATCCTGTGTGATTTAATTGCTCCATGTTAGCAATAATGTCCTTATTGGTGTTGATAATCTTGGTAGAGCCATTGCACTTCACTTCTGAAGCGTGTGGCAGTTAGAACATGAATCGGGATTAGATCAGTCTGGGTTTGAGTCCCAACTCTGCAGTTCTCAGGCTGTGTGATCTTGGCCTAGTCACTTAACCTCTCTGAACTTCCACCCAATGGTGATAACAAGAAGACCTCTGGTTCAAGTTTGTCATGGGGATCAAATGCACAGGAGCCTGGACTTGACCTTAAAGTGTGGACATTAGGGGGCTGCTCTGAGACCCCAGAGTCACTCTCCCACCTACCTTACCCGCTTGCTGCCACCTGTCTGCCCAAGGTCACATGCCCCAGGGAGCCGGAAGCCAGGGTGGGGCCCCAACAGCTAGCAGGAGGGCCTGCGAGTCCCCCACCACCCCTGCCCACCCCCACACTTTCTATCCTAGTTCAGCTATTTCTTTTTTAAAATAAAGCAGCAGCCCTTGATTTTGAAAATAGATCACTCAGAGTTCTCCTCCCTCTAATTAGGTTGTCTCCCTTGTTTGTTTTGCATAGTGAGGAAGGGAGCTTGGAATTTACCCAGAGGACTGCAGAGTCCTGAGCTGAGAGGTTTTTTTTGGCCACCAATCTTGTCTGCCAGTCTCTCCATCTCGTTCTTTCTGAATGTAGCTCCTGTTCAGAGTATGCTGGATCTCAGATCCAAGGCTTTGGGTTCGAATGGAGGCTTTAACAAGGAGCTGCCCTCTCCAGGCCTCCTTCCCACATCTGTAGAATGGGCTCACCAGAAGCTCAGGGGCTCTTTGTGAAGAACTGAGGACCGGGGATTCAGGAAAGTCCCTGGCCAGTGCTCACCAAGTGAGCATTCAGGTGGCGCTTTGGCACTCTGATGGCTCTTCAGGATGTGGCATGCAGCCCAGGTTGACATGCTAAGGCAGGACACTCAGAAGGACCATGCTTGAAGCTATCTTTCCCTGCTGGCTTGCTTCTGGGGGATTTATACTAAAGAAATGTTGACCTCAGAACCGTTCCGGCTCCCCTGCTCCTGGAAAGGCCTCGGAATCACCCAGGGCACCACGTTGTGGTGCTGCAAAGCACAGACAGCTCTGAATCAGAGAGGCCCAGGCTGGGCCCCCCAGCTGCCAACCCGGCCAGTGCCTTCATCCATCTGACTCCGCTTCCCGGTCTACAACATCGGAAGTCTAAATCCTCTAGGTCCATTGCCTATAGGACTTCTGGATGGTGCCCAGCAAGGAGTAGTGTTGGGGACACCACCTCTAAGAGGGCCCTGCCCAGGCCCTGCATTTTTCAGATGGGGAAACTGAGGCCCAGGACGGGGGAAGGTCTGTTCAAGGTCACACAGCCCATCAAGGGCCTTGCTGGGACTCCTGAATCTCTAGGCCTCCGTCTTGCTGGAGCCCCAGTGAGAGTGGAAATGCTGCCTGGATGCTCACAGGAGTCTAAAGGGGGGTGGGGGGAGAAATAGTCCTCGTTGCTTGGTAACCCCAGTAAAGTGGGAAGCCTGGAAAACATCAGGTGGTGGAATTTTAAAGCTCAGAGAGCAGTGTGGGCAGAACTCTGTGTTCTCCAAGGGCTGAGACCTTCTCCTCCCAGCCAGCCATGCCCTCTGGGCTCTGGAAAAGAGCATGTCCGTGGTAGAGCCCGTGTCACTCGGCTACACGTGGGTTCTCCTGGGGAGTGAGGTTAAGCACACGTGGGGGCTGCAGAGGCTGGGAGGTGAGTGGGAAAAGGATGGCCAGGGGCTTCCCTGGGGAGTTGGACCTGTCCATCCATCCATTCACTCTCTCCTCTTCTGGGCTTCCAGCTGGGTACCATGTAGAGTACCCAGAGGGCGAGATGGTGGGATGGCATCACCAACTCAACGGACATGAGTTCAGGCAAGCTCAGGGAGATGGTTAAGGACAGGGAAGCCTGGTGTGCTGCGGTCCATGCGGTCTCAAAGAGTTGGACACAACTGAGCGACTGAGCTGAGCTGACCGTGTAGGGAGCAGACAGAGGAGACCATTGGCTCTGCCCAGAGTCCCTTCATCTGGGGAGTCAGATGTACAGGTGGAAATTCCCAGTGAACAGCAAGAGGTCACAGGGCCTGGGAGCTGGTGAGAGCCAAGCCTCAGCAGTGATGGCCTGGGAGGGCTTCCTGCAAGAGGTGGCCGTTGGAGAGTGCTACCTCTCCCCAGCAGCAGTGTTGGGGATGGGGAGGAGAGGGAATCTCTGACCCACCAAACCCCTCAGGCACCTCTGTGTAAGTGTGTTTGACCAGCGGCCAGGGAGGCAGCGCACAGTAGGAACCCTTTAAACTAAATTCCACCCCCACTCTGCCACTGGCTTCTTCAAGTTGGAAGCAAGTCCTTGAACCTATGTGACTTTTGCTTCTTCTATGAAATGGTTAGTGGGGGCCGTTCAAGAGGCTCTTCGAAGCTTCTTCCATCCTAAAGAAATGTCCTCTAGGTTTTCCTGACAATGAGGACAGAAGTGGACAATTCCCCCAGTGGGTCAGAAGGAGCCCTTGGTCTGGTCTTCGTTCTGTGGTGGGTGGAGCCCCTCAGTAAGAGGTGACCCCATGCCTGTCACTCCTTCAGGAGCTTAAGATGTCAGGAGGGGATACGGAACCTGAATTTTAGGAAGATCTTAACCTCTGGCGGGTCCTCTGTGCAAACTCAGAAGTGGCTTCAGTCACATTTTCCCGCATCTTTGCTTTCACTCACTCATCCAGGCAATATTTTCTGAAGCCCTACTATGTGCCAGGCACTGGGGATGTGCTGGGGACAGAACAATGAGCAAAACCAGATGATGTTCCCTTCCCAGTGCAGCTGGGAGACAGACATTAGTCTGGGACTCAGTCAGGGACCCACAGAGCCCTGTGTGAGGTTCTGTCTCTGGTGAGAGATGCCTGCATGCCATGTACAGGCCTAGGGCAGGATTGTAGGGGTGCAGGTGGGCACTGTGGTCGGGGAGGCTTCCCTGAGGGGGTGATGCTGAACCAAGACCTGCAGGGTGAGGGGGGCTAGCCAGGCTAAGGGGAGAATGAAGGGGCAGGTCAGCCTGCACGAAGGGCCTGTGGCAGGAACTGAGACAGGACGGGGTGTTGCAGGCTGAGATGGGTGGGGCTGGACCCGGGGTTGGCAGGCCCATATGGAGTTTATTCCTCATCCCCAAGGCAGAGGGAAGCTTTGCAGGTGTTTGGAGCAGGGGAGAGGCTTCTGAGGAGACACAGACCAGTCTGATCCCCAAAGCTCAGGTGGAAAAGGGCTGAGGAGGATGAGGAAACCCAGGGAGGAGCCACCACAGTTACCTGGGCAAGAGACTTGGACGCATGCAGTGGCTTGACGGGAACGGAGGGGAGCAGCTGGTCTTGAGAGCAACTTAGACAACGTGGCGGAGTGAATGGGATGGGGAATGGGGGGCAGGAGGCGGTGTCCGGTGGCTTCTGGCTTTCAGGTTTCCGTATCTGGGCATTTTCCTGCAACGGAGAGGCTGGAAGGAGAAGACTACAATCTGTGGGAAAAGATGAATGTTTTCTTCCTCCCCGAGGCGGCCTTCTCCATTTCCTCCTATTTTCAAGGCACCTGGGAGATCAGATACCTTTGCTCTTGTGTTTCCAAAGATCTTTTATCATCTCTCTTACCTTTGAGAGAAGGCGAATGAAAAACATGCCTGACAGACCCAGGTCCGAGGCTCACAAAAGAGTCTTGGTGAAATAGGATTAGTCCCTAAGTCCCAGCAAAGCTCGTGGGGTCATGCCAGGCGGAGGGGGGCCTAAACCTGCAGAGAAGCCGAGTCCCATGACCACGGAGCTGGGCAGGGACACCGGTCTTTTCAGAAAAGAAGCTCCGGCCTTCACGAGTGAGTAGCTCGACAGCCCTGGGGTGGGGACAGGCGAGAGGGGCTTTGCTTTGTGGGGAGGAGATGTGTGGGGTAAGAGTCTCCTTGGGGACCCCAGAGGCTGCTCCGTTCTAAGAACAAATCAATCCTCGCAGCCACAGGGCCCTGGGAGCCTTCAGGGAATGGGAGATGAATCATCCCACCAGTTGCCAGGGAGGAGACAGGTACCCAAGATGCAAGGAGGCAGGGTCCTGGCTCCAGAGTGAAACAGCTCAGGGTTCAGCCCCACCCCTGTTCCGCTCCCTGCCTCTGGGACCTTGCCCAACCACAATGGGCTTATTTCCTCATCTGCAGCATGGTGGGGTGTGGGGCGGGTGGGGGGGGGGGGCGGTGATGCTCTTTTGAACTTTCAGGAGAGCCATGAGCAGTCACAGAGCCCCCTTGTAACACCACTCACTTGTCTTGGTGGCACAGAGGCTCTGGGGTGAGTTGGTATCTTTGTTAAACAGTTATTAGTGACCTCAGGGCATCTCTCATGTCCTTCTGTGGACAGCAATGGAGGGGACCCTGTCCTGTCCTCAGACAGCCCAGAGTCCCCTGATAGGAGGGTCATAGCTCAGCCTCCACTCACCGGGGGGTGGGAGGGGTGGGGGCAACGGGCAGTGATCCTTGCAACGTCAGACCGGGTGGGTGGTGAAGTGGGTGAAGCCAGATCCTTTGTGTCCCCTGCGGTGTCTGCGCTCCCCTTCCATGGCCGTGCTGTGGTTTTGCTTCAAATGCCTGCACCACGACTCCTCTTTCGCTGGATACCCTTGAATGGGTTCCTGGAGCAGCCTTGCTAGCATGCATGGAACCAAAACTGCCTAGGAGTGTATGTCCCCTCTGGTGTGTGAGGCGGGGTGGGGTAGGCGGTGCTTAGGTGGTGCCTGGTGAGTGTGAAAGCCCAGCCGCCTTCCTGGACCAGGCCCCCCCCCGAGGTGTGACCCCCACCCCCTGCCCATAGCTCCCGGCAGCACCATGCTGGAGCTGCCGCCTGAGGAGGTGACACCCATGCTCGCCCCTTCCTGCCCTGTTCTACTTCCCCTCCCTTCCTGCTCTCTCCCCGGAGCGCTTTCTCCATGCATCACTCGAAGGGGAACCCTCTTCTTGGGGACTGTAGTCAGTGCCCCTGGCTTCCCATTCTGCAGATGAGGGGAACTGAGGTTGAGGACGTCTCAGCCGTGTTCTCAGGTGTCCCCGGCCAATGGTGGCTGAGTTGGGCTTTGGGCCAACTGTGGTCTGACTCCACAGCCCAGGTTTTTTTCCACACCCCAGTGTGTGATAACACAGGGAGAGAGATCAATTTCCAGATGGGGCCAGGGGAAGGGGCAGCAGATTGTCGTGTTTGGGCAGGAGGGTGGTGTGAGATTGAGACTGAGAAGCCCTTGGAAGCACCGGTGGGGTTTTCCTGATGGAGATGGTGGGAACGGCATGGTAGGAGGAGGAGCAGCGTGTGCAAAGGCACCGGGGTGTGAAACACGCTGCTTGCTGGGGAAGCACATGTGCCCCTTTCTTCCAGCCTCATTTCTCACCTCCTGACTGTCTCCCTGCCACCACCCCAGGCCCCTCCATTCTGTTCTCCAAACAGAAGCAGCCAGAACGGACTTTCTTAAATGGGAGTCTGATCATGTCTCACTGAGCCTCCTCCAAAACCTTCAAGGACTTCTTCCGCTAAAAACAAACAAAAAAACAAAACAAAACCTGAGCACCTTTCCATGTCCAGCCAGCCCTGGTGATCCGGCTTCTGCCTCTGTCCCCACCTCCTGCCCTGCCTGCCTTCACACAAGCTAGCTGTCTTGGCTGACTTTGTTCTCTGAACGCTATAAGCTTGTTCTTGCCCCCAGGGCCTTTGCACTTACTGTGCTCTCTTCTGCAGGAAGAACATTTCTTCCTCCAGATCTTGACAAGTCTGGCTTCTCTTCTTGCCCTTGAGGTCTCAGTATACGTCATGCCTTAGGGAAGTCACACCTCAGCCTGTTGCCCGTTAGTTTCCTTCATAATGCTGCTAGCTACTCCAGTCATTTAGCTTGTTTGACTGTTTTCTTGTCTGTCTCACATGTTTCCACTGACATGTGAGTTGTCTGAGAGCAAGGACCTTATCTGTCTCACCTCTTTATCCCAAGTGCCTCTAGCAGTGCCTGGCACATATTGGGTGCTCAGGAATAACTGCTGCATTTGACTGGTATGTGTGGAAGGATCAGTAACAGGAGGGGCCCAAGCTAGGTGATGAAAGGCTTTGAATGTCGAAGTAAGGCATTTGGACATTATCTGGTTAAGGCCACTGCCTCTTGCCAGCTCCTCTATTGAGAGGAAGGAAAATAAGAGCATCTTGGGGGGCTTCTGAGACACCCAGAGACGGATGCATTGGCTCTCAGTCCTAAAATTGGCTGGCCACTTCGCCCTGGGCTCAGTTCCAACCCCATCCTATTTTAGGGGGTGCAAAGGAGAACTGGTGGAGGAAGGTGGCTCCGACCCATGGAGAGGTACAGCCCCCTACTAGGGCCCCCATGTCTTTGCTCCCCAGACACTGCCCCCCATTTCCTCCCCCACCCTCCCTCCTCAGCCCTCCACCCCACGCCTCCTCTGCTGCCTATGCAATAAGTCAGATGCCTTATTCAAGCTTCTCTAGAAACTTTAACCCATCCCGGAGGACACCGCTGTGCAGCTAAAAGCTTGTTTTGCTTGGCCTCATCGATCGAGGATTTGTTTTCCTCGCCCTCAGATATGTTTCCAGGAGGAAAAAGATTTTGTCCTTTCATGGCACTGGCTTGTAACGAGTTGGGAAGGGTTATTAAGGATACCAATTAATTGTAAATCAAGCATTGACAGAGAAGGAGGTGGCTTGTGGTGCGAATAGATGCTTAAATCAGGTTTCCACGGTTTATCGTGGGGAGGTTTTCTCCTGTTACTGTGGAAAAGCATGGATTGAGTCTGGCTATTTAAAAGGAAAGGAGGAAGGAACTTCTCTTGGTAAGAGGAAATACAGAGAATCACTTCCACAGTGGCTAAGTGGGAGGGTGGGGCCACACGGGCAGGTGACTGCGCAGAAGCGAGAGAGTGTGGGGCCCTCCTTCTCTGACTGTCCTGGGGTCTGAGCTACCTGAGTCCAGGTGGACGGCCCATGGGGTGGGCCCTAGGGGCTTGCCAGTCTGGTGCCTCCCATAATGCCGATGCTGCTGGTCCATGGACCAGATTTGAGTAGCAGGGGTCTAGGGGACTAGAGTGTGGTGGCTGCGGCCAGGTTAAAGTCTTCTGGAATACCTGGGAAATTTGAAAAGTAGAGTTCACTTGCCCTAATGTTGGAGATTCTGATAGAGTGGGTGGGGATGGGGCCTGAAAGTTGGCACCTCTCACCTGCTCCCCAGTGGGGCTGATGCTGTTGGGACACGGACCACACTTAGGTCCTGGGGAGGAAGGTCAGGCGGGGGAGCTGAGAACTGAGAAGCCAAGCTGTCATATAGGAACTCAAGTCCCAATAGCAGAGGGAGAAACCTGGAGCGGGGAAGGAGAGGGAGGAGCAAAGAGAAGCTAAGAGTGATTGCTGAGACTTCCCTGGAGGTCCCGTGGTTAAGACTGTGCTTCCAAAGTAGGGGTGCGCATTCGATCCCTGGTTAGGGAACTGAGAGCCCACGTGCCGTGCCATGCAGTGCAACAAAACACTGTTTTAAATGAATACATTAAATAAAGCATGTTTAAAGCACCTGTTTAAAAAGACTGGTTGCAGTTGAAGCTAAGTGAAGTTGAGTATCCCGCAAATACATAGTTTGGACATTTTCATTTGACCGCTATTCTATTTCTTTTTGCTGTTGTTGTTTGTATTATTTTATTATTGACCATTGTGTATCTTGACCTGTGGCCAAGCTGATTATTGGTGACTTGTCAGACCTTTGTACTTTCCTTTACTAGTTCTAGCTCTTGGGAAAGCTGAAGAGGCAGCAGATAAAAACTAGGTGAGTCCATTAAGCCCTCCCTGGCCTGAGGAGCCTCTGGTGACACATCCTGGAATGGAGGTTTTGTGCAGTATGATGGCGTTTCTCTCACCTTGATGGTGAGTTGAACGAGCCTCACGGGAGCCTGTGGATAGTGTTACATTATAGCTCCACCTTATTTCTTCCCATAAAAGGGTCACCCTACTCTGGCACCTTCCTTGCCCATCCTGCCCTGTCTCTGGCAGACCTGGCTAAGGATAGCTTTGCAGTCTTCAGAAAGTAAATTCACCCACAGACAGCCAGTGAAAATTGGGCACCTTTAGGTCTTGAAAAGAATGTTTGGAGGATGGGTTGATGGGATAAGAGTCGCTGTCTCTAGCCTTCTTTCCTGCCTGCTCCCAGCCAACCAGTGAAGGGCAGTCACAGCCCTGCTATGGGACTCCTGCCTGCCTGTTGCTCTGAGTGCACGCTTGGAAATACCCAGTAGCAGACACTCTTTTTTTTTCTTCTTTTTTAAATATTGTGGTTAAAATATACAGAACATAAAATTTACCATTGCAGCCATTTTAAATATATAGCTCAGTAGCATTGAGTGTGGGGCTTCCCAGGTGGTGCAGTGGTAAAGAATCCACCTACCAGATGCAGGAGACACGGGTTCAGTCCCTGGGCTGGTAAGAAACCCTGGAGGAAGGCATGGCAACCCACTCCAGTATTCTTGCCTGGAGAATCCCATGGACAGAGGAGCCTGGCGGGCTACAGTCCATGGGGTCGCAAGGACCAGGATACAGCTGGGTGCCTGAGCACACACACAGCACTGAGTGTGTTCACTTTGTTGTGCAGACAGCACCAGAACTCCACTCATCTCTGGGATTGTTTCATTTTCCCCATCTGAGGCTCTGTATCTATTAAACACCTAACTCCTCATTCACTGCTCTCCAGTCTCCGCCACCCACCACTATACTTTCTGTAAGTCCGACTGCTCTAAGGACCTCGTATAAGTGGAGCCACACAGTACTGTCCGTACGTGACTGACTTATTGCACGTCACATAACGTCCTCAAGGTTCATCCTTGCTGTACCATGTGGCAGAACTGTGTTCTTTTTAAAGGCTGAATAATATGCCTTTCGGAGAAGGCAGTGGCACCCCACTCCAGTACTCTTGCCTGGAAAATCCCATGGATGGAGGAGCCTGGTGGGCTGCAGTCCACAGGGTAGCTAAGAGTCAGACACGACTGAGCAACTTCACTTTCCCTTTTCACTTTCCTGCACTGGAGAAGGAAATGGCAACCCACTCCAGTGTTCTTGCCTGGAGAATCCCAGGGACGGGGGAGCCTGGTGGGCTGCTGTCTACGGGGTCGCACAGTTGGACACGACTGAAGCGACTTAGCAGCAGCAATATTCCTTTGTTTGTTTTGTGTATCCATTCATCCACTGATAAACACTAGGCTTGCAGTTATCTTTTGGTTGTTGTGAATATGCTACTGTGAATGTGGGTGTGCAAGTACCTGTTGGATTCCTGCTTTCAGTCCTTTTGTGTGTATACCTGGGAGTGAAATTGCTGGAACACGTGGTATGCTGCTGGGGATTTTTTGAGAATGAGGTGGTTGGATGGCATCACTGACTCAATGGACGTGAATTTGCGCAAATTCCAGGAGACAGTGTGGGCCAGGGAAGCCTGGCGTGCTGCAGTCCACACAGTACTGTGGTCCACAGGGCCTGCACCAAGGGGCCTGCCTTTTGCTGCCTTCCTCCAGGTACTTGTCCAGCCAAGGAAGGCCACCATGGATTCAGGTCACCCTGTGATCTCAGTATGAGCTGTTATAGCAACCCATATGTGCCTGAGTTGAAACTAAAGTTTAGTTGGCTAAAGTGACCATAATCAGAAGTGGGACTTGTCTGCTTTGTGGGTTTGAAAGGTTTTCCCTTACAGCTTCACCTCATGTCTGACTCCTCGAGGGGATTAGCATCTTTTATTTTCCTTGACGTAATTATGAACGTGTGATAGATTTCTCTGGAAGCGAAGGAGACCTTTCTTCCTGAGGGTGGGCTGGAGCACCTGCCCCTCTAGGCAGTGTGTGTGGTCATCAGCCTTCAAAGGCTGTTCACACCAGCCAGGCCACATCTGGGGCTGGAGTGGACATAAGAAGGCCTGTTTATTGATTGGTGATGAAAAATAACCCCATGTTCTGGATCAGAGTAGTCTCTCCTTGAAGCTCTGGGGCTTCCCAGGTGGCTCAGTGGTAAAGAATCCGCCTGCCCATCCAGGAGACGCAGTTTTGATCCCTAGTTCGGGAAGATCCCCTGGAGAAGGAAATAGCAACCTGCTCCAATATTCTTGCCTGGAGAATTCCATGGTCAGAGGAGCCTGGCGGGCTACAGTCCATCAGGTGGCAAGAGTCAGACACAACTGATTAAGTGAGCACATCCTCTCCTTGAGGCCCTAGATTCTTTGGGAAACCAAATCAGCATTGAAGGACATTGAATGATTAACCACAGAGCCACTCTTACCCCATCCTGAAACCTGGAGCTGACGTGATCTGTGCATTCTCTCTTGGCTTATAGGGTTAGGTGGACATCAGAAGATAGCCCCAAATAGAAGCAGGGGAGTGAGACAGAAGGAGTGTGGAATGCCATCAAGCTAAAGGACTCCGCCTCTCAATGGGCAGGGACTGTTCAAGAGATTACCATCCCTGATGCTAGCTAAATCTCCTACCCGCTGATCCATCCATACATCTATGTGTCTGCCCATCTGATCATCAGTCCAGTTCATCCCTGAGCTGAGGTCTGAGCATGAATAAGAGTTAACTAGCTTAATATGAAAGGAAAAGTTTGCCAGGCTGCGGGAGCAGCATGTGCAAAGGGCAAGGAGCACAAGATGAGGGTGCAGGAATGAGCAAGAGCCAGCCACACACAGTCACGTGGGTACCAATGATGTTCAACCAAACTTTCTATGATGATGGAAATGTTCTATAGCTGTGAGTCCAATATATTAGCCACTAGCCACCTGTCACTACTGAGCACTCGAAATGTAGATAGTATGACTAAGAAACTGAACTTCTGCTTTTATTTCATTTTAATTAGTCTAAAACAGTGGGAGGCCACACTGGGGGTTTTAGCAAAGAGTGAATCAACACGATCACAGTCTTCTGGGGCTGCCGAGTGGAGAACGGATTGGGAAGAGGAGGGGAGGATGCAAGGGGTGCCCAGTGAGGAGGCTTCTGCAGTGGTCCAGAGAGGAAGACTGGTTGCCTAGGCAGATGAAGGCCGAGAGAAGTTCAGAGATTTAGGAAAGACTAGGGATGGAAAACCAGCAGGACTTGGCAATGAATGGTATGGTGATTTGGAGGCGGAGGCATCAGGATAATCCCTGGTTTCTGGCAAACACAGCGGAATGAAGAGGGGTGCTTTCTCTGGTCCAGGCTGTAGATATAAATCAGGGAGTCATCAGTATAGAGAAAGTCTAAAGTTGGGGTGACATCATCTAGGTGGTGAATGTACATAGAGAAGAGGGGCAAGAACCCTGGAAGATTCTCTGACTCTTCCTAGTCTGTTCTTTTCTCTCTCTAAGTCTTTCATCTTTTGTTCTTACCATCATCTGCCCTTCATCTCTCTCTACTCCATCCAGCCATCAAGAACATGTGAGTTTATCAGCCCTAAGTTTGACCACAAGAAAGGAGAAACTAACTTCCCTGTCTCAATTCCGTTTCTGAAATCTCAGAGAAGGAATCTGATTGGTCTGGTTGGGTCAGGTGTCCACCCCTCAACCAGTCAGCTTTGCCAGGATGTGGAGTCCTGCTATGTACATATGGCAGCACCTTCATTAACCACGTGAGTAAAGTGAAGTGAGATACAGTTCCCAGAAGTGGCTGGGCATACTGGGCAGGCATAAATCCAGTAGGATTTTCAAACATGGATTTAAAGGCACACAGGTGACTTTTTCCTGTGGGAAGACTGGCCAGCAAGACATGGACCATGGAATGCCTACGTGAGGAGTACTTCCTGATTCTTGATCGACTGCTGCCCAGCTCTACGGCTTCTACCACTACTTCTGTCTCATCCTCTCAGCCCCTCAGTTAGCCCAGCAGCCTTCATGTTGACTTCCTTGCTGATTTGCTGACAAGGCTGTTTTCAGCCTTCTCCCGACTTAGGCTCCCAAGAGCACACATCCTTGCAGCCAAAGGCACTCCTTGCTCTACTGCAAGTCCTTCACTTCCCCGTGTTTTGCCATCTTTTCAGGACTACATGGTGGCAGAAAGGAGAGAGCAGCTTAGAATCACTGATGAAGACCGTTTCGCATGAACTTTATCGTCTTGACACCTTTTCCAGACGTTCATCTTCCCTTGCCTCTGTGAAGGCGGGCATCTCCTTTTCTGCACTTCTCTGGACTTCATCCTGAGTTTTTATTTCCTCATCTGCCCACTGTTTTATTGATCTCCATCAGCTTCCTTTGTTTCCTTCTCAGATATGCACGGGCTTCCTCTACTGAGGAAGAAATCCTCCTTCCCTTGAGGCTTTCACTGTCCAAGGACTGTCTTCTAGCTTCTTTCCCTCTCCAGCCTGAGTTTCTAAAAGAGAGCTCTCCATCTGTGCCCAGCACCCCCAATAGGGCCCCCACCCCATTGTGGGCAAACCCAGGGGGCCCTTTTCCTGTCCATCATCCCCACTTCCCCACAGCAGCTGTGGTCACGTGTTGAGGGGGAGCCTCATCCATCTTCTTCTCCATGGAACTCTTTTCCTCGGCTTCTGTGATGGCAAGTTTTGATCTTAGATGATTGGGAGAGAGAGAGAAGAGAATTTTCCAGTCGGATGTGAGGGCACTTTCCCATCCTCCAGCCTCCAGCCTGCTGGCCCAGCCTAACTCCCACAACTCTCCTTGCCCTTTCCTAGACTGATCTATCCAACGACCCTGAGCAGACCTCCTCCCCACCCCCATGTTCACTTTATGGGCCCAGTTCCCAGCCAGGATCACTTCTCCTGCAGAAACCCTCCCCATGGGCTGGACACAACTCGAATCACTCCTTCCCCTTCCCAAATCCGTGCATCGTGGAAGGAGCTGCCCACACTCACTCTCACCCCCACCGTCCCCACCACGCACCGTGCACTAGAGCCCCACTGTGCACCAGAGCCCCACTGCCTTGCTGAATCACAGCATCATATAATGTCCCTTTGTAGTCCGTCACTCACCTGGCAATTAATCACATCCTGCTGGGTCCCAGCTCTGATGCTGCTGATTTGCAGGGCGCTTCATGCCTTGTATTATTATGTAACTCCCCACTTGCCATCTCTTCAACCTGAATTAAGTTCCGGAGGGGAGGAGGGGAGGTGGCAGGGAGTAGGCAGGGGCCCCTTATCTGTCTCTGAATGCTCCAGAGCTCTTAGCAGAAGTGGCTCATGCAGGAGAGACTCAATAAGTGCGTGGTGATGGATGGGCTTGCTGTTGATTTTCCTCCAGCCTATCCTTTATGCTGCTGTCAGAAAAATCTTTCTCAAGGATTGTTCTCGTTACGTAACTCATCTGGCTCCCTCCATGCCGTCTGCCAGCATTGTTGAGTGTTTGCTGGGTGGGTGGTACTGGGTAGGGACTTGAGGGGTGCAGAAGAAGCGAGTGAAGAAACAGCTGTTAGAGCCCCCCCCCCCACCATGAGCCTGACATGCTCGGGAAATGACTAGACACAGAGGCATATGTGGAACTGAGGGATGAATGGAGGAACCATGAGAGCCATGGGAAGGCAGAGAAATGGAAGTGTCTTCCTGAGGTGCTCTGGTCGTCCAGGCTGACTTTGAGAGGTTTGGGCTGGTCTGTTGGACGGCGGCAGGGGCGGGGAGTGGGTTGGGACAGGAGGAGGTGAAGGGATTTCTGGCAAGGACGCTGTGGAGCAAAGTGATGCAGCTGTTAGGGCCATCACTGCAGCCTCTGTGCCTGCTCAGGCAGCCTCAGGACCATGTGGGAAGGTCAGTAACCGGTGAGATTTGCAGAAGCCTAGGAGTCCACAGACTTCAGGAGGGCCATCACCATCTCCCAAATAGGCACCTTGTCCAGCTGATAAACGCAAACTTGCACAAGGACACCAGCTGGAGCCCCCTTGGTATCCATTTACTGTCCCATCTCCTGCCAGTCCATGCCCACATCTGTCACTGCAGCAGCCCTCAGCCCCTGATATGCTATGGCATCTGAATCCAGAGAAGCAGAAGGTGGGATTTGGGTGCTTGTCTCTGGGGGAAGGTGGTGCTAGGGTCTCCCGGTCACCTGTGATTGACAGCATCTGCCAAGCGATCCTGAGCAAGGCTCTGTGCCTCAACATCTCTGCAGCGGGGACTGTGCCAGGAGTCAGGCAGGTTGTCCCACGCTCAGCAGAGCCACATCAAAGAGCCTGTGTTCACCATTATCCCACAAACACAGGAGGGTGAGACTCCCAGTCCCCACTTGGATTCTATTCTAGTCACAGAAGGAGACTCTGAAATGTCCTGGGATGAAAGGCGACCCTGACTGTTGCCCCAGCAGGAGCAGCCACAGATGAAGGAGAGATGGGGACTGTGGAGGGAGAAGGTGTTGACTGTGCTTCTAGGCATCGTCCAGGGCAGTGTCAGAGGAGACAGATGCAAACCAGTTTGCAGACCTTGATTCTCACGCCTGTGTCCATGATGGCCTCTTTCTTTTTCTAAGTTTTTTTGGGTATCATTTCAAATCTCAAGAATAATATAAAGCAGCGTCACGACTTTTGCTCACAAGTCCCTATCGTTTATCTCCTCCCTCCTTTGCTCTGTGTGTGTGTGCGTGCATGCTTACACGTGCACATCTTCTGAGCAAGGTGCACCTCCCTGCATGTCACCTCTGATCACTTCAGGGTATTTCCTAAGAACAAAGAGCCAGGACAGTTGTCAACATCTGGAAATATAACATTAAACCAGTGCGGACGCTTAATCTGCTGTCCGTATTCACATATCAAATGCCCCACTGATGCTCCTCAAAGCTATTCTCCCTGACTTCTTTTGAGCACACACCCTTCTTTTCCTAATTTTTAACTTTTTATTTGGAAATAATTTCAAGATCATGGAATAGTCTGAAGAATGCTACAGAGAGCACCTGTAGATTGTACTAGACTCACCTGTTCGTGTTTTACTCCCCTGGCTTTATCATTTACACAAACTATCTCTACCTTTCCATCTACACACAGATCATAGTTTCTAAAACTACTTGAGAGTAACTTGCACACAGCATGTACCTTTACCCCTAAATACTTCCGTGTATGTTTCCTAAGAAGAGGGACTTTCCCTTACATAATACCCCATTACAGTTAGATGCTCCAAAAGACTCACCCTGATAGAAAATTTTTCTCGAGATGAAGTTCACATAACATAAAAGCAGCCACTTTTAATGTAAACAATTCATTGCCCTTCAGGATGTTACACGATTGTCTAACCACTGTCTCTGTCTAGCTTCAAAGCATCTGTATTACCCACAAGAGTAAACCCTGCACCCATGAAGCAGTTTTCTCCTCTTTCCTCACCTCTAGCCCCTGGGAATCTTCTCTATAGACTTTATCTATTCTGTACACATCAGTGTAATCTGACAATATGTGCCTTTTGTGTCTGGCACCTTTCACTGAGTGTAATGATTCATTTTGTAGCGTGTATCAGAACTCCGTTCCTTTGCGTGGTTGTATAATATTCCATTGTATGGATCAACTATCTTTTTTTATCTATCCCTCTGTTGACAGACATTTGAGTTGTTTCCACCGTTTGACTGTCGTGAATAGAGCTGCTCTGAGTATAGCTATACATATATTTGTTTGACTACATGTTTTCATTTCTTTGGGGCATATACCTAGCATTAGAATTACTCATTTTGATTACCTGGAAAGGTATTATTTAATTTGTCCAGTGTACTCTTACTATTTTATGCTCTGCCTCTGGCTCCGCATTTGAAGGACGTGTGCACATCCTGCTTCTCCAGTTTCCCCTGGACTTAGCATACACTGATAATTCTTACCTGATCCATTCTTTACTGCTATGACTGCAAAATTCTGAGTGTCCAACCCTAGTACCCTCTCTGCATTTCCCAGGTAGAGCAGGCATCCCAGTCTAAGCTCCCTTTCTCCCACTGATTCATTGATTTATCACTTTTTCTATATGAATTCATGAATCCCTGTTTTTCACCCCAAGGTCTTATAAGTCATTACCACAGGGGTCCCCAACCTCCAAGATTTAATGCCTGATAATCTGAGTTGGAGCTGATGTAATAATAATAGAGATACAGTACACAATAAATGTAATGTGTTTGAATCATATTGAAACCATCCCCACCCCTGCCCTCCAGTCCATGGAAAGACTGTCTTCCACAAAATTGGCCCCTGGTGCCAAAGAGGTTGGGGACTGCTGCTACTGTATTTAATTATTTTGGTGCTCAACTCATCCCAGAATTGGCCATTGGGAGCCCTCTATTAGCTGGTGTTTGTGTTCTTGTTACATGCCTCCATCTCTGTTTTGTTCTTGGTTTGAGGTTTTATATGTGTGTGTGTGTGTTACTTCCTTAACTGTCTGGCTTGAAAACATGATCCTCCTGGGCCCATCTTGAAACTGTCCCACCCTAGTCAGCCATCTCTCCTGGGCTCTGTGGTTCCTCTTAGAGAAAAATGGCAAGTGAGAGCAAGGTCTGGGCACAGGTGAGCACACACCTTTGGCCAGGCCTCCTCCGTGCAGTGCAGAGGGTGTGGGACCCAGAGCTGCTTCCCTCCCTCACCCTACTGCTGCAGCCCCCTTCTGAGGTCACAAGTGTGGAACACGCAGCCTACCGTGGCAAGTGCTCAAGTCAACTGGCCTCGGGCACCACTTCATGCTGCATCTCTTTTTAGCTAAATCTCTATGCATATTTAGACCTAGTAAGGTCTGTGGTTATTTCCATAGGAGGGGGCCTACTGGGTCATGAAAAATCACTTATTCTTTAAATATTGAAACATTATTTTGATGATATGTGAGCACAGGGCTCTGTTATGTTTTACACAGGCTGGACAGTGTGTGTGTGATGTTTTCTAATATGTCTCCTCCAGGTGTGTAGGCTCCTTGACGTCAGTGACTGTGCTTCTTTTATTCATCTCCCAGCACCCAGTAGAGTGTCTGGCACATGCCCGAAATTCTGTAAATGACCACTGAATGCGCACTGGCAATCAAGCGTAGCACCTGTATACAGAGCACGTACAACATGCCAGGGGCTATTCAGAGTGCTTTACATGAATTAATTCTTTGAGTCCTCACGGTGACGCTACTTCTCCCCTGTTTTACAGATGAGGAAGCTGAAGATTAGGGAGGTTGAGTGTCCTGCCCAAGTTCACATATCCAGAAAATGGCAAAGCTAGATTTGATTCCAGAATCCATGCTCTTAACTATAAGAGCATGCGGGATGGGTGGATGATGGGTGGGTGGATTAGTAGATGAGTTGTGGTAGGTGGGTGGGTAGGTGGATGGATGGATGGGTGTGTGGGTGGATGGATGAATGGAGGGAGTAGATGAATGTGTGGGTGAGTGGATAGATGGACGGATGGGTGAAGATGAATGTATGGGTGGGTGGGTGGATGGATGCATGCATGAGTAGAAGAATATATGGGTGGGTGGGCACATGGATGGATGGATGGGCCTGTGGATGGATGGATAGAGAAGTAGCCGAATGTGTGAATGGGTGGATGGATGGAGACTGATGTGTGGGTGGACAGATGGATGGATGAGTAGATGAATGGATGGATGGATGGGTGGGTAGATGAATCAGTCATACATGGTGGCTCATCCATTTCTCCCCTGCTCTCTTTGACCTAGCTTCTCACTAGGAGTGTATCCATGCCCTCCCTTCCTGCTCCCTTGAAACTCACTCCCTTTCATACTGTCTTTCCCAGAAGTGCAGCCCCAGATGCACTCACAGTTATTGCTGAGCACCGAGAGAGAGAGAGAGAGAGAGAGGACAGACAGCTAGCATCCTTGGTGTAGACCAAAGGTCACTAAATGTCAACTTAAGGGCCAGATCTGGCACCTGGATGTGTTCTGTTTGGCCCACAGAGCATTAAAACAAAGCAAAGCTTAGTATTTAAAAATAAGGGAGTTATGTCAAAGTTTGATTTCCACCTTCTCGTTAAGAAAAATTGGCAGATTGGAGAATGTGGGCATTCGTATCTGCTGGGTCACCTTGAGATGGGCTGAGAATTGGCTATCTGTGACATGAGACTCGAGGCTGTCCATTTGCTGCTGTCTTCACCCATCACTCCTCACTTGTGGTCTCCTTGGCCCCTGGAGTACCTGAGTTTACAATCCCTGGTCGGACACTGCCCCTTATCAGCTCGTCCAAGGTGAGATTCTCTTACTTGGCTACAGTATTCCCCCTTTGACTCTGTGGAGTGGATTGTCGTCTACAAGCGTGATCCTGCCCCGTCGTCCCCCTCATCCCCTCCCACAGTGGGTCCTGCTCCCTTTCTGTGTGTTTACTTCCGTTCACTTGAGGTCCCAGGGTTGTTAGTTGTCCTGAATTCAGTTCAGAGTCTGAGGTTGCCTCTCGCCGTAGGAGTTCCCTAATCCTGTCTGCCTTGGGTCACACCCCTCTCCTCTCCACTGTTGGTCATTCTCCTCCAGATCAATGGTCAGTGTGTTGCAGGCACAGGGCCAGCCCATGTGCTGTCAGAGACACCTGTCTGGTTAATGCTTCCAAGTTCATTTGGCCATCTGGAAACTATGAAGCCCTCTGTCATTCTATAACCTGGTCCTCCTTTCTCCAACTTTTCTCAGAAGTATTAGGAGACACCAAGCTTGCCGGGGGCAGGTGGATCTGGGGGAATTCGAGGCAGGGACAGCGTAGGAGATCAGGAAACAATAGCTTATTTAAATGTTAATTAAAGATATAAAGAGTGGTTAAATAAGGATAGCTCAGTGAGGAAATTTCGTGTAGAAAAGAGGCTGGATAACTTGGTTTACGTGGAAAGCTAATAAAATTCCAAAATAAGGAATTTATGTCACCTACATAGGCCGCAGACGTCCTCCTGTTCTCCCGAAGGAGAGGAGACACTAAGGCCTCCCTGGTCAGATCTTAGAAGCCCAGGCATAATTAGTAGGCTTGATGAGCCTCTGCGCCCCAGATGGAAATTCAGCCAGAAGGTGAGAGAAAGAATGACATGGGAAGACCAAGTTTCGGTGAACATAAGGGCGCACTTTATTTTCCAAAGTAGTTTTATACCTTAAGTTGTCCATAGAGGATAATGGGGGAAGGGATAGAGTCATGCAAGGACAGCAGTC
Organism: Tragelaphus eurycerus; assembly: GCA_935064755.1. NCBI lineage: Eukaryota > Metazoa > Chordata > Mammalia > Artiodactyla > Bovidae > Tragelaphus > Tragelaphus eurycerus. Next base: position 72,870,454 of record CAKXYN010000001.1, on the reverse strand, counting down.
CTTGATCCTAATCGAAGCCAGGCTTTCAAACTTACAGTATGCAAAAGTTTAGGTGATTTACATCATCTTCTGGCCAGGAGGCCTGTTAACATTTTAAGATCCTTTCTTCAGAAAACTTATTTTTCTCTAAAGGTGATTATTCTAAAGTCAGGCGCCACCCTCCAAAAGCATTAGGTAAAGTTGCATTCCTATAGGGCAAAGGTGTGGTGGGCTGTAACAAGAAAAGAATTAACTCAAGGGTCCAAGGTTACAAACATTAAAGCTACTACTTACATTTCTATACACCAATTATATCAATCAATTCACTGCCAGGGACACAGTAGGTAAGGGATATGGAGACTTAGCAGCAAACATTGGTCCCAACAAGTGAAAAACCCTTCACCAATACAATTTCTAATCAATCTTTTAACTGCTCAAAGGAATCTGTATTTAGACAGTTTAGAACATATCATGCCTCTCACAGTTGGGAGGCTCTGAACAATCACATGTGGCCGGAAAAACCTATTCACACAGGCTAGAGGACTTCCAACAGCCAAAAGAGTTTGTAGGTTGAAACACTCTTGTCACACCCAGGAACTTTATTAACTGGAGCTGTAAGTTAACTCTTTTCTCAGAGAGAGGTAGTAGGGGACAGCCCCCCATAAAGTCAGAGGTGTAGGTGAGAGCACAAAGCAGAAAGTAGGCAGACTGTGGTTTTGGGGTAGATGCTCCAGAATTTCCATGGGGACTCCTGAGGCTTGATCCCGCCTTTGCGTATGCCGAGCCTCCTTCCTCATGACCTTTGCCATGGGCGGAGCTCCTCACGCCGGCTCCTGGCACAAGCCCATGCAATTCTTTTGTTGCTTTGCCCAAAGAGCGCTGGGAGAGAAGACAGGAGTGTGCTAGGGGAGAACAGGGGACCAGCTCAGTGGCCCACCTGTGGCGAGTGCTCAGTAATCTGCTGACTGTTGTTACTGTTATCATCATGCTGATTTCTGGCCGTCACCTCATTTATCTGAGTGTTAGAAGATCTACTGGACTTACAGGCAGGAAAGTCGCAGTGTGGGTCCCAAGTCTTAATTACTGACTATATGGCCTTGGGCAAATACTTTCATCTCTCTGAGCTTCAGTTTCCTCATCCGTGAAATGGAGTTAATAACAGTAACTCCTGCAGTGGCTGCTGGCCAGTGTGTGTTTTTTTCCAAAGAGGTGATTGATTGGTGGTTCAACACCTTCTTCATGGCCTTCGCTGCCCTGTGAGCAACATGAGGACCCCTATTCACCCCAAAGATGTATATCTAGACTGGGAAATGCTGCTTCTTTGTCCTTGTTTGTTCCCAAGTGAACACCAGTGACAAATACTGCAGTCTGGAAGCTTCTGTCCTGGCCTCTGGCCCCATAGCAGCCCCTCCACTTGTCCTTTCCATCTGCAAGTTGCTAAGAGGACACAAAGGATAGGTTTCTGCCTGAGTCAGCACAGCTTCTCGTCTGTGAAAGAGGGATGTGATAGCACCCAGTTGCTCAGTTGTGTCTGACCCTTTGTGACCCATGGACTGTAGCCCCCCATCTCCTCTGTGAGATTCTCCAGGCAAAAATACTGGAGTAGGTTCCCATTTCCTTCTGCAGGGAATCTTCCCGACCCAGGGATCAAACCCGCTTCTCCTGCGACTCCTCGGTGAAGGTGGATTCATTTTACCACCGAGCCACCTGGGAAGCCTGGTAGCACTTCCTAGGTGCTCCCTTTTTGGTAGTCAAGGCTTAATTTGAGAAGCCATCTCTGAGCACTGCCACTGTGTCTGCTAGGAAGTTTGGCCAGAACTAGGGTGCAGGACTCAACTGTTGTTGTTGTTTTTCAGCCACTAAGTCATGTACGACTCTTTGAGACCCTATGAACGCCAGGCTTCCCTGTCTTTCACCATCTCCCAGAGTCTGCTCAAACTCATGTCCATTGAGTCTGTGATGCCATCCAACCATCTCATCCTCTGTCACCCCCTTCTCCTCCTGCCCTCAGTCTTTCCCAGCATCAGGGTCTTTTCCAATGAGTCTGTTCTTTGCATCAGGTGGCCAAAGTATCAGGGCTTCAGCATCAGCATCAGTCCTTCCAATGAATATTCAGGGTTGATTTCCTTCAGGATTGACTGGTTTGATCTCCTTGCTGTCCAAGGGACCCCCAAGCATCTTCTTTAGCACCACAGTTCGAAGGCGTCAGTTCTTTGGTGCTCAGCTTTCTTTATGGTCCAACTCTCACATCCATGCATCAACTGGTTTAGAAAACCCCCATCTTGAGTTGAATGGCCAGTGCGGCTGGCCGGTGTGATGAGTAGTATATTACACACTTAGAATGCTAAGATCCCTTCTAGCTCTGACAGTCTGAAATTCTTGTGTCTCCTATTACAACAGCCTATAGTAGTATCTTGCCTTGTATCATTATATGATCATTTTGGTTGAAAGTTGTATAAATTTTGTTCCAACTGTTGTAAATTTTTTTTTTTAAAGATTATATAGGTTCCAAACACTAAAACTTTATAGTTTCAGGCAAGGCTGGATCCAGAGGCACCAACTCTTTTGCCACTAATTTGGCTGCATCCACCTGCCAGCTCTGATTTCTTCTGCATCTCCTCATGATATTAATATTTAAAGATGGGCCCCAGTAGCTCTAAGCTTATGTCTCACCTGCTCAGAGACCCCCCCCCCCCGCCCCCCCGCAAAAAGCAAGTGCCTTTTATGCAGTAGCTCCAGCATAAGTTCTGAAATTTGGTTTTATCAAGCCTGATCAACCAAGCTTGGGTCATGTGGCCACTCCTAACCAATCACCATGGCCAGGGGCATGTGATGACCTGATCAACTGGGCCTGGTATCCCACTGGCATGAGAGGTGTCAGGCTCCCTGGAACCACAGGGCATATCCAGAGGTTGGACTTGATGACTCCAAAGCAGTTTTGAGGCCTCACATTTGAAGCTTCTGCAGTTCTTAATTTGTTCACTTCCTCAGCAGCCTCACCCTGTCATTAAGAACTAGACCATCTAGGTCCAAGTGCTGGCTGCATGCTTCCTAGCTGTGTGAACTTGAGCAAGTTACTCAGGCTTCCTGAGCTGCAGTTTTCTCGTCTGGAAAATGAGAAAAATAATCGTGTCTACCTGGGAGGCAGGCTGTGAAGATTAAACCAGTTAATCCTTGCAGAGTGCTTGGGACACGGGTTGGCACGTAGTCAGTTCTCTTTGCATGTACTTGGTGCTGGGATTCCAAGATAAGCCAACAAGACACGCTCCTTGCCTGAAAGGAACGCATGGTCTGGAGGCAGCCTGGGATTCTTTTAATCAACACATACAGATGGAGAATGAAATGTTGTTGTTGCTTAGCCCCTAAGTCATAGCCAACTCTTCATGACCCCATGGACTGTAGCCTGCCAGTGTCCTGTGTCCATGGGATTTCCCAGGAAAGAATACTAGAATGGGTTGCCATTTCCTTCTCCAGGGGTTCTTCCTGACCCAGGCAGGGAATGAACCCATGTCTCCTGCCTGGCAGGTAGATTCTTTACCACCAAGTCACCTGGGAAGCAGCATTACGAGAACATGATGTTAGAAATAAATTGAGCAGGTGATTATAATGAGCTTGGTAAATGTGAGGTCCCAGGAGTGTTGCTTAGTGAGAGTTTCCAGAACTGAAGGATGAGCAGGAGTTATCTGGGTGAATCGGAAAGTGGGAAGGGTGTACCTGGCAGATGGGGCAGCAAACACAAAAGCCTGGCGACGAGACAGAATGTGTTGCCTTGAGGAGGAAGAAGTTGAGTGTGGCTAGAGGCTGGCATGTGAGGTTCGGTGTGAGGGTAGATGGGAAGCATCCATGGTGAGGCTGCATGGGGCACTGGGCAACAGATTGCCCCCTAGGGTCTTGTGGGCTCTTGTAGGTATCTGGGTTTCAGCTTAAGGGCTGTGCAGGTGCCCTGAAGAAGATTTTATTTAGTTTAGTTTTTTAAATTATTTTATCTTATTTTTAACAGCTTTTTTTGGGAGTATAATTGATGTATGATAAACTGCGCACATTTTAAGTGTACAATTTACTAACTTTTGTGATATGTGTACACGAATGAAGCCATTGCCACCATCAATAATGAACACCTCCATCACCCCGAAGAGTTTCCTTCTGTCTCTTTGTAACACCCTCCCTGCTGCTACTCCCAGCAGCTCCAGCCCCAGTCAACTACTAATCTGCTTCCTGCCATAAATCACTTTGTTTAATTTTATTTTTATCTGTTTCTGACTGCGCTGGGTCTTTGTTGCTGCATGCAGGCTTTCTCCTTTTGCGGCGAGGGTGGGCTACTGTCTAGCTGCAGTGCGCGGGCTTCTCATTGTGGTGGTTATTCTTGGTATGGAGGACAGGCTCTGGGGCACATGGGCTTTGATAGTTGCAACTAGTAGACTGCGGAGCGTGGGCTCAGTCGTTGTGGTACACAAGCTTAGTTACCTGGAGGCATGATAAATCTCCCTGCACCAAGTATTAAACCTGCATCTTTACCACTGGACCACCTGGGAGTTCCACCACAAATTATTAACTTGCATTTTCTAGATATTTATCTAAACAGAACCCTACAATTTGTACATTTTTTTTTTTGGCCTGGTTTCATTCACTAAACATAATTATTTTAAGATTCCTCCATGTGTAGCCTATATTAATACTTCGTGACCTTTTATTACAATGGAGTAGTATTTCATTGTTGGGAATATACCATACTTTTAAAATCTGTACACCTATAGACAGGCAGTTGCATCTGTTCCTCCTTGGGAATATTACAAATAATGCAGTCATGACCTTTCGTGTAAAAATCTGGCTGTGGGCATACATATTTTCATCTCTCCTGCACAGATACTTAAGAGTGGGATGGCTAGGTCATATCACAGGTAGATAACAACGTTTTAAGAGACTGCTGAACTATTATCCAAAGTGGTGGTACCTCCTTATGTTCCCCCACCAGGTTATGAGAGTCCAGTTACATCACATTGTCAGCAACACTTGATGCTGTGAGTCTTCTACTTCAGTTATTCTAATACTTGAATAATGGTACTCATTGTGGTTTTAATTTGCATTTCCATTATGACGGGAAAGGCTGCCCACTCCAGTCTTCTGGCCTAGAGAATCCCATGGACTGTATAGTCCATGGGGTCGCAAAGAGTCAGACACGACTGAACAACTTTCACTTTCATGACTAACAGGGCTTCCCAGGTGGTACTAGTGATAAAGAACCCGCCTGCCAATGTAGGAGACGTAAAAGATGCAGGTTCCCTCTCTGGGTTGGGGAGATCCCCTGGAGGAGGGCATGGCAACCCACTCCAGTATTCTTGCCTGGAGAATCCTATGGACAGAGGAACCTGGTGGGCTACAATCCATGGGGTTCATTGGCAAAGAGTCAGACGTGACTGAAGCGACTTAGCATGCATGCATGACTAATGATGCTGAGCATCTTTTCACATATTTATTTGCCAAATATATATCTTTTTTGGTAAAGTGTCTGTTTAAATCTTTCTACTATTTTGTATGAGGGTTGTTTATTTTCTTATTATTTAGTTTTGAGAGTTCTTTATATCTTCCAGATACATGTGCTTGATCCAATATATGATTTGCAAATATTTTCTCTGAGTCTGTGGCTTGAGTTTTCATTTTCTTAGCAGTATCTTTCAAAGAGCAGAAGTGAGAACTTCTGATGAGGTCCAAGTATCAAAATACATTCATTCTCTTATGGATGGTGCTTTGGGTTGTGTATCTAAGAAATATTCCTCTAGATCTTTGCCTAAGATTGTGGAAGTTTTTCTCCTGTTTCTGTCCCTTGTTCTACCAGTTGTTAAGAGAGGGTGTTGAAATCTCTGACTATGATTGTGAATTTGTTTATTTCTCCTTGCATTTGCATCAGTTTTTATTTAGTGTATTTTAAGCTCTCTTACTCATCTTATTTTAAATGTTTAAACACTTAGAATTGCTGTGTCCTCTTGATGTATGACTCCTTTATCTTTGCAAAATAGCCTTCTTTATCCCAGCTGATATTCTTGGCTCTAAAATCTACTTTGATATCAATACAGCCACTTTGGCATTCGATTCGTGTTTAGGTATATCTTTTTCCATCCTTTTACTTTTAACATATTAGTGTTTTTATATTGAAGTGCATTTTTTGTAAGCTGCATAGAGTTGTTTTTTAATCCAATTTGACAATCTCTGCCTTTTAATTGGGGGAACTTAGACCACTTATATTTATTGAGATCAGAGATATAGTTAAGGTTAAATCTCTCATCTTGTTGTTTGTCCCTTCTGTTCTTTGTGTTCTTTTCCCCTCTTTTTCTGCATCCATTGGAATGATTGAGTATCTGTATGATTCTATTTAATTTCCTTTGTTGTTTTCCTAACTCTATGGGATAGATCTTTAACTTATCATAGTCTGTCTTCATACTTCACGTAGACTATGCCTTATAACAGTATACTTCCATTTCCCCCCCTCTGGACCTTTGTACTCTTACTGTCAAACACTTTACTTTGGGGTATACAGTTGACTCTTGAACATCACAGGTTTGAACCTCGTGGGTCCTCTTATAAGTGGATTTTTTTCAATAAGTATGCACCACAGTATTACACGTTTCTTGGTTGGTTGGTTGAGTCTGTGGATGAGGAACTGTGGATATGGAAGGCCAACTATAAAATTATATATGGACTTTTTACTTCATGGGGTCAGCACCCTTAGCCCTCACAGTTTTCAAGGGTGGAATATATTATAAACACCACACTACTTTATTATTTTTATTTAACAGTCAATATCTTTTTAAGGGGTTTAAATAAATTTTAATAGCCTACACATTTGCCTGTGTGGTTTCCGTTTCCAATGCTTTTCATTCCTTGTAAGAATCTGCAGTTCCATCTAGTGTCATTACCCTTCTGTCTGAAAGACTTCTTCTAACATTTCTTATAGTTTGACTGCTAGTCATGAATTCTTTGAGAGTTTGTGTATCTGAAAATGTCTGTTTTGCCTTTGTTTTTGAAAGCTATTTCTGCTGGTAGATTTGCAGTTCTTTTCTTTCAATATTTTAAAGATATTGTCCCACTATCTTCTCACTTGCATTCTCTCCAGTGAGAAGTCTGTTGTCATTATCTTTGTTTCACTGTATATTATGCATCTAATTTTTATGGCTACTTTAAAGATTTTTCTCTTTATCACATGTTTTGAGAAACTTGATTTTGTTTTCTTTATGTGGCTTGTGCTTGGGATCCCTTAGGTTAGGCTTCTGAGTGTGTGTGGTTATAGTTTTCATCAAATATTGTAAATTTTTCAGCCATTGTTTCTTCAAATACTTTGTCACATCCCCACCCCTTTCTCCTCTGCTTTGAGGGGTCTAGTTGCACACATATTAGGCCACTTAAAGTTGTCTCACAGCTTACTGATGCTCTGTTCTGATTTTTCCTTCTCTCTTCTCATTGAGTTTCCTTTTAGTTTCCACTGCTGTCTTCAAGTTCATTCATCTTTCCTTTCACACTCTCTAATCTGCTGTTGGTCTCATCCAGTGTGTTTTTCTTTTCACACATTGTAGTTTTCATCTCTGGAAGGCAAACCTGTCTCTTTTTTAATATATTCTTTCTCTCTGCTTACCTTCCTAAACACATGGAATCCAGTTATAATAACTGTTACTGCAACCCTAGCTGCTCATTCTGACATCTGGCTCTGGCCTGGGTCAGATTGCTTTATCTTTACTTTTGATTGCTTTGCCTTCTCATTATGTTTATGGTTTGCAGCTTCTTTGCATACCTGATACTTTTTTATTGTGTTCTAGATACTGTGTATTAATTACCTTGTTGGGTGCTTGATGTTTTTGTTTTCTCTCAATATCTTTGAGCTCTGTCTGAGATGCAGTTAAGCTATTTGGAAGCAGTTTTGAGTAGAATAGATCCTTTTGAGTCTTGCTTTGAGTATTTGTTTGATGCAACCAGAGCAGTGCTCAGTTTGGAGCTAAGTATTGCCCTGAGTACTTGACTCTGTGTCCCATGAATCCTGAGGGTTTTGCCATTCTGGCTGATGGCTATCGACACTGTTTCCAGCCCTGCCTGAGTGTAAGGCATTGTTCTCTGTAGTGCTTTCAGGTGATTCTTGCCTCGGCCCTAAGTAGTGTCCTCACACACGGGCCAGATTGATACTCAGCTGCATACTGCAGGGTACCCTCTGCCATCTCCAGATCTTGCTACCCCTCCTCTTGTCTCTCCAGTGTTCTGTCCTGGATTCTCAGCTCCATCTCCTCCACTCAAGGAGTCCACTAGTTTTGATCTGGGTTCCCCCATGATCTGGAAACTTCTCAAGGCAGTAAGCTGGGGCGGTCACTGGGCTTACCTCTTATTTCTCATCTTTCAGTTACTGCTGTCTGTCATTGTTTATGTAAAGTGGCAGACCAATTATTCTTTTGCATATTTTGCCCACTTTTTGTTCTTCGCAGCCACAAGAGTAACTGGTCACTGTTACTGCATATTGACTGGAAGTGAAAGTCCCCTGAGCAGTTTAAATCAGGGAGGCAATAGGCCAGATTCACCTTTTAGGACAATCCCTGTTTCTAGATGTTCTTTCTAGTCTCCCTGGGGCCATAAGCACCTGGGCCCCTCTGCCTGAGTGAGCTCATTTTCCCAGGCTCCTCCAGCCAAGAAAGGTGTCGTGGTCACAGAGCCAGTCCTGCACGGGCTGTGGATCTCCTGGAAGGTGGTCCAGCCTCCACCACTGTCACCTCTCATTCCTGTCTGTCTCATCCCTGACTCTCAGAGGCAGGGAGCGTTTGGGTGAGCGAAGCAGCTCTTCACTGACACCAGTGGCCACAACACAGGTGGTGGGAGGGGAGATTCACCTTTACATTGGAATAGCACTGCTGCATCGGGCTTGTCCACATCCTGCCCCATGGGCTCAGCAGACCGAGGGTTTTATCCCCTTCTTAGAGGCTGAAACTGCGGGCAGTCACTCAGTTGCTAAGTGGCATGTTTTGTGTCTCTGGGCACAGGTTCAAGTTCTGGGGCCCAAGGCTTCAATTTAGGTGGCCCTGAGGTCCTTCTCCCCTACCTGTGTCCTAGGAGGCCCAGCAGGAAGACCTGGGAGTGACCCTCTGTGTCACCACCACAGCCTCCCTCACTGCAAGAATCTTTTTGAGCTGAGGCCAGGAAGTGCTTAGTGAAACACCCCCAGGGGGCTGTTTGCAGAGGCTGGTCTTGCCCACAGAGCCGGCAGGGATTGATGAAGATGACTGAGAGGGTGCTGTCCTTGTCAGGGACAAGCAGGGCCTTGTGGGAGGGTGTCCACGGGTGCTGTGCTGTTGCTGTGTGTGAAGTGCTGCCTACGAGGAGCCAGGGAAATTTCCCACCAAGGCCAAATCACGGCAGACCGTACTGAACAGCAGCGTCCGGTTCCTGTCTGTCCTGCATCCCAAGTGCTCAGACCACAGGAGAGGGTGGGGGCATGGATGGGGTGGGCTTCAGAGTGTGCACACACAGGAGGAAATGGCCCAGGGGTATGATGGAGAAACCTCACCGCCATACACCTGACCTCACACCCCGTGCACCGTACTCTAGCCTAAAGGAGGTCATATTGCCTGGTGTCCTCAGAGTGTCAGTGGTGGAGGGAAGGGCTCTGTGAGTGGATTTTAGAGCTGCTTCTTGTTTGCTTGACCTGCAACACTCCTAAACCCTGAAACTCTCGACTCAGAGCCTCCAAATGGAGGTCTTCAGGCTAATGCCGTGCATGCATGTTCAATTCTATATACTTTGCATTATCCCACCTTTTGTTTTATACTAGAATTAGCTTTCTGAATTCCCACACTGAGAGATGTCATGGAAAAACCTGAATTTCCAGCTTCTCTTGAAAAGTTAGAAGCTCGGGCCACTGTGAGTTGAGTCACAGCCACTCTGCAAGCTCTCACAGCTCTCATCACTCCCCATCGCCTCCCACAGAGGAGAGCCAGTGAGAACTCACCACTCCCTGTGGATGGACACTCGCCTGGTGATCCTGTGGGTGTTGGAAGGCCCTGTTCTCTGCCTACAGGGCCTGCCCCCTCTAGTTTACACTCAAGGGTCCCTGAAACCACGCTGAAGAGGTCGTCTCCCTTTCCTCTGTGACAGCCTTGAGTTGAGTAACAAGCTGTTGTGGCTCCCTGACACCCAGCTCAGACCTCTGAGCCCTGGCTGCCCCTGTGATGGGGCTGCCCCAGCAGAGCCACCCCTCAAGACAATACTCTGAAACTCGGTCTGAGAAAGAGTGGAGCAGTCTGCCTGTTGGAAGAGGCCAAAGCCTCAGACTCAAGGCATGGCACGCTCCCGTGGATTCAGGGCATTCCCGTTGTGCCCTGGGAGCTCAAAGGGGAGGTACTTGCGGGAAAGAGTCCTTCTGGGTGGTCAGGCTGGCCAGACCTGGGGTCACAGTGCATAAGGCAGTCCTATGCTTCTCTTCCTTGGAGGGGACAGGCCATCCCTCTGGAGGCCCAAATAGCCTGGGCTGGACTCTCTCAGCCTTCAAAACCCATGATTGGAGGCTCCCAAAGGGATGTGCTCTGTCTTTTTTTAATGTCACTGTGCCCCCAAAAGATATGTTTCCTCAAGGCCACAAAGAGAAGGTCCTGGGCTCTATTTCACATTAGAGAGATTGTTCTGTTGGTTGGGGTTGAGGACTAGCTTTGTGCATCTAGGAGAGGCCATTGAAAGGGCACTTCTTGAGGTGGGCGGGGGGGGACTGGTAATGTCTCTCAGGCTAAGTTGGGTGGGAGCCCAACGAGGTCACCTTGGGATATGGTGCTGTGGCAGACAGTAAAACCGTGGAAACCAGGGTCTCACACATAGCCACCACCACCAGGCAACGGGGAGTTGGCCATAATTCAGGCACGTGGCCTCATTTGCCTTGAGCATCAAGAAGGAGCATTTTGATTGCAGGTAACAGAATATATGGGGCTTCCCTGGTAGCTCAGTGGTAAAGAACCCGCTTGCCAATGCAGGAGAAGCAGAAGCAGAGGGTCTGACTCCTGGGTCAGGAAGATGCCCTAGGGTATGGCAACCCACTCCAGTATGCTTGTCTGGGAAATCCCATGGACAGAGGAGCCTGGCAGGCTACAGTCCATGGGTCGCAAAGAGTCAGACACAACTTAGCAACTAAACAACAGGATATATAACTGAGAGTACTGAAGTTATAAGTACCTGATCGTGGAAGGTCTCCTGAGTCAGGTGGGACCACGGGTCCCACCCTGCCTTGGCACATCCTTGTCTTTTATCATTTCATTTCAAAGGAGCCCTGACTTAGCCCGAGTCTCTGGGAACCCAGTCAGTAGTCATACAAAGACATTGTTCCCTGCATTGGAGTGCCCTTATTTCCCCAGGAGCCCACAGCCCCCAGCAAGGCCAGGCTCTGGGGCAGCGCTGAGCCCCTCGGGCCAGCCAGCATGGGGAGGAGGGCACAGGAGAGCCAGTCAGGGGAGCAGCGGCAGCAGGTCCACTGGACTGTCACAGCACAAGTGCCAGACCTTTGGAGAACCTTCTTCCTGAGCCACCCACAAGGGGCCTGGCAGAGCTGGCCCGCCCTCTTAAGAGGTGAAAAGAGAAGCGCAGGAGACAGACAGGGACTCTTCTGAGTCAGATGTCCCTCTGTGGCAGGGCAGAGCTCAAGGCCAGGCCCCCCAGCTCATGCAGGACTTGTTCCACAGTCACCTCTGTCTCAGAAGTCCTCAAAAATGTTGGGATGCACCTGCCATGTTCCGGGCCTTGGGGTAACCAGGGTGAGGAGGTGAGGTCCCTCTTCCCATGGAGCCTCAGAATAATGACAGCTAAGTGGGGCGAGGGGGAACGCCATTGAAGCCAGGAAATGTTAGTGCTTACAGGGTGCACAGAGGATGCTGACCCCATGGATGGCAAACTCAAATGTCCCCAGGGCAAGACCGGTACCAGGCTGCGTGAAGGTGTGGGCGAGGGGCAAAACAGTGAGGATCTCTGGGGACTGTGGTATCTGTACGGGAACACTGGTCTCCTTGTGGGAGGCTGAGATCTAGGAGCCAGGTATTCCTGTTTTTAAGAAAATCCAGAAATCTGCACTTTTATATGTAAGTTCCCTAATTAAAATATTTATTTATTTATCTTTTGACTGTGTTGGGTCTTCACTGCTGCCTGCGGGTGTTCCCTAGTTGCGGTCCGCAGGCTTCTCAGGGCAGTGACTTCCTTGTTTTGGAGCACAGGCTCTGAAGCTCCGCTCGGTAGGTGTAGTGCATAGGCTGACTTGCCCCACGGCAGGTGAGATCTTCCCGGATTACGGATTGAACCCGTGTCCCCTGCATCACGAGACGGATTCTCAACCACTGGACCACCAGGGAAGCCCTAAGTTTGCTAATTTTTAAAACTGTCTCCACGCCAACAACAAAAAGTCATCTTCAGACTGGATGCAGCCTTTGGCCACTGCCCCACTGCTCAGTGATGGTTGGATGGCGTCGTTGACACAATGGATGTGAGTTTGAGCAAACTGGGGGACAGCGAAGGACAGGGAACCCTGGTGTGCTGCAGTGCGTGAGGTCGCAGAGTGGGACACAACCAAGATACTGGACAACAGCACTGCTCACGTGGCACGGAGAAGGAAAGGACTTTCCTGCGGTTACACAGCAAGACAGTGGCTGAGTCAGGTCTTGAACCCAGGTCTCCTGATCCAAGTGGGAGACCCCATGGGCCTGCTTCACAGTAACTTCAGGGTCCCTTCTCTCTACTGGATGTGGTACGATATTTTAGCTTTGGGCACAAACCACTTAGGGTGAGAAATATAGCCTTCCTGAAACTTCTGTAAGAAGCAAATTGGGAAATAGAGAGCAAGCCATGTTAAATCTTTTGGTACCTTCCAAAGAATGTTCTGCAGTTTTAATCCTGAAGTTGTATTTCACATGGAGCCACTTTGACGCCTTCTTGCCAGAATAGAGGGGGCCTGGTACTCTTCTTTAAGGAGACGAAGCCTGTTTTTCGTGGGGTACGTGAAGTCCAAAATTCTCCTCTGGGGGGCAGGAGCAGAGGCCACTCTGCACATCTGTCACACTGTGTCCACAGCAGCCCCTGGCAGCGACCTTCTCTCCCCAAGCCCGGGCCTCCAGGAGCCTGTCTCCGTTAGCAGGAGCTTGGGCATCACTGATGAGATGGGAGTCAGAGGTCTGTGTGCTAGATTTGAATCCTGGCTTTGCCACTTACCAGTTATGTGACCTTGAACAAGTCCCGTCACCTCAGTGAGCTCAGGAGTCCTCCTCTGTAAAACAGGTAAGTAGTATTTACACACAGAGTTATAGAGTGCCTCCGTTCCTACCTAGGGCTTCTTTGGTGGCTCAGTTGGAAAGAATCCGCCTGGAATGTGGGAGATGCAGGAGGTGTGGGTTTGAACCCTGGGTCAGGCAGATCCCCTGGAGAAGGAAATGGCAACCCTCTCCAGGATTCTTGCCTGGGAAATCCCACAGACAGAGGAACCTGGTGGGCTACAGTCCATGGGGTTGCAAAGAGTCAGATGGGACTGAGCAATCGAGCATGCACATTCCTACCTGATTGCTATAGGTAGGAAAGATGGCCTTTTCACTTGGCTATTGATAGTAATGTTAATCACAACGAATAAACATGGAGTTCGCCTGAATTAGAAACAGAAAATTTAGGGCAACAACAGATCTGGCAAATACTTTCCCTTCCCATTTATACCTAGGTTAATTTTGTTGAATTTTAACAAATATTTATATAGCATGTACTAAGTGGTAAACTCTCCGCTAAGCACTTTACAAATATTGACTCATTTAATGGTTGGAACCACTCTCTGAGGCAGGTACTACTTTAAAAATTTCCAAGGGAGACAACCGAGACACCAGCAGCAAGTAAGCTGCTCCAGGATGCGCAGCTGACGAGTGGCGGGCTGGGCTGCAGAACTGATCTGTGCGGGGTAGGGTCTGTGTGCACCACTATGAGCTGCCCCTTTCCTGCTTTGTTACTGCTGAGACACAATCTCCAACTTGCAACTGACCAACTCAGGGGAAGAAACTTCTTCCTCTACCTGTGGAAGCAGATGAAAGACTTGCCTTTGGAGACTAAATTCCTTCTCCAGGTGGCTCAGTGGTAGAGAACCTACCTGCCAATGCAGAGGATGTGGGTTTGATCCTTGGGTTGGGAAGATTCCATGCAGAAGGTAGAGGCAATCCACTCCTGTAGTCTTGCCTGGGAAATCCCCTGGACAGAAGAGCTTGGCAGGCTACAGTCCATGGGGCCACAGAGACAGACATGACTTAATGACTGAGCACGCATGTAGGAGACGAAAGACAGGGGATCAAATCCCTGCTCTGCCTCCTGCCCAGCTGTGTGACATCAAGCAAGTGACTCCCCTCCCGTGAGCCTTGCTTTCCTCATCTCTAGACTGGGCTCGTATCACCACCTGCCTCTCAGCTGGAGGGAAGTGGAGTCAGCTGTCTATGTGAATGTGCTTTATAAAGTCTTAAGTGCAGTATCTGTATTCGAGGAAGTTAATTAGGATCATGAAGCTGGTTTTCACTAAAAGTATCCAGCCCTTAAGTATTGCCCTCCTTTGTCTGTGAGGATCCTGTGAAGTGCATGCTCAGTCTTTCAGTCGTGTCCAGCTCTTTGCGGGCACATGGACTGCAGCCTGAAGGGTCCTCTGTCCATGGGATTTGCTAGGCAAGAATACTGGAGTGGATTGCCTTTTCCATCTCCATGAGATCTTCCCAACCCAAGATTCTATACCACTGTGCCACCTGGGAAATCCCATTTTCGCACTTTTTGTTGGGAAGCCCAGATCCTGTGAAACCAGTAGGCAAAGAGCAGTGCCCACCTCCTGCCAGGGCAAGTGGCATTCTGTCCTGGGAGTGTGGTGTGTCCCTCAGGCCTGTCCTCTGGCCCTGCTTGGACTCTTTGCTCTGGGATTCAGATGTGTTGACAATCGGTGCTAAGAGGCTCAGCCCTTTCTCAATGCACAGCATCGATACCCATGTAGGTCATAAGAGGATTTCTGCCTTTGTGTTGCTTGGCAATATTTTGTTTGAATGAATTTATGCCAGGGATTAATATAGTTTGTGAGCTGAACTGCTTACTTGGCAGGAAGGCGGAAATGAACAGGGTTTTAAGAAACCTAATGTAGAAACAGTTTCTAGAATGAGGGCATGTAGATGAAGCTTAGGGGCGCAGGTGGGCCCCAGAGGGAAGCATCCGTGGTTTTCATCCATGCTGGGCCATGTCCCCACCATGGGACTCTGCGCCTGCAGCCAAAGCTAACCATCTCTTCTCAGAATAACCATCGCTGGGTGGTGAGACTGTGCAATGCCTGGCAGGCCACACGTGCTCCACAAATGAAGGGTCAGTCCTGGGGGAGCAGGCTGCATGCCCCCAGCACCTGAAGGGCCTGGGCCACTGGATATCACGCGTCACAGACTCCACGTTACTTTTGAAATTCGTCTACTGACTACACTTGATTTGTAACCTCCCAAATCAGTACTCAACGGTGCTTTTGCAGTCATTGGCAGAAATGTGAGGCATGGTCAAAATTTGAGTCATCCAGTGCGCAAGTTTCCAGCTGAAGCTCAGCGGGGTGTCACTCTGCTTTTGTGTTTCAGCTGTCACATGTCAACTAGTGTGCTTCCTTGTGGTCTACTTGTGGCCACGCTTTTCACGCTTTTGCACTTTTTCTTGGTGATTTCGCTGGTTTAATTGACCCCCAAGTGCAGTGTGTGTTTAAGCCAGGAAGGCTGTGCTGGGTCTTATGGAGAAAATACATATGTCAGACAGGCCCTGTTCAGATGTGAATTATAGTGCTGTGGGCTCTGAGTCCAATGTTGATTAATCAACAGGAGGTACTAATAATATGCATATATAGAAACACACATAAATCAAGGTTATGTGTGGATCAGTTGATGAAAATGTTGTCAACTGAAGCTTGCGGGAACCTCGTCCTGTATTTCCCCCTGGAGTAGTGGTTCCCTCTTCACTCATTCAGCATTTGTAGAGATTTTATAGAACATAACCACCACTCATGACAAGGATCAACTGTCTATCAGTAGTTATTGTCGTTATGATAGTTTCTATTCTTCAGAAGGGAGTCAAGAAAGAGGTTGGGCTTGGAGTTCTCCCAACTTGACAGCAGTTGTGAGGATCAAATGTGATAAAGGCTGTGAAAGGCGGGTGTAGACTGTAGAGTCTGCACATAGGCATTGTAAATGGCATGACTTGATCGCACGGCCGTCCTTCTCCGGGCTAGTCCTCCTGCACTGAGGACTCTGGGGGAGGTCCTGCCTTCATCCACAGGGCTGAGACTGAGCTCCAGGGCCTTAAGAAATCACACTGAAAGGTGATGGGATATACCAGTGGACCTCACAGTCACTACTTCCTACGTATTAGTCAGAGTCCCTTGGAGACCAAGGAGATCAAACTGGTCAGTCCTAAAGGAAATCAGCCCTGAATGTATTTTGGAAGGACTGATGCTGAAGCTCCAATACGTTGGCCACCTGATGCAAAGAACTGACTTGTTGGAAAAGACTCTGATGCTGGGAAAGATTGAGGGTAAGAGGAGAAGGGAGTGGCAGAGGATGAGATGGCTGATGGCATCACTGGCTCAGTGGACATGAATTTGAGCAAACTCAGAGAGATAGTGGAGGACAGAGGAGCCTGGTGTGCTGCAGTCCATGGGGTCACAAAGAGTCAGACACAACTGAGCAACTAAGCATAGCTCATGTCTAAGAAAAACCAAGTCTGAATGAAGGATGCTGTTCCTACTTGCAGTATTGGTCATGCTCAGGAAGGCTTTGGCCTCTGATAGGTCTTGGGGCAGGGGAGGGAGGTGGGTCACAGGATGCTGAGATAGCAGGACTCATTTGAGTCACAACCTCTCACCCATTTTACACAGAAAAAAGAGAGGCCCAGCAAAGGGAGTGAATTCATCCAAAGTGAAAGTGAAAGTCACTCAGTCTTGTCTGACTCTCTGCGACCCCATGATGACTCTCTGCGACCCTGTGGACTATAGAGTCCGTGGAATTCTCCAGGATTCTGATACTGGAGTGGGTAGCCTTTCCCTTCTCCAGGGGATCTTCCCACCCCAGGGATCAAACCCAGGCCTCTCACATTGCAGGTGAATTCTTTACTGGCTGAGCCCCAGAGAAGCCCAAACTCATCCAAGGTCATAGACTAAAACAAAATGAGAACTTGAGATTCTGGGCTCCCTGGGCAGTGTCACTCACTTTTGCCTCGAAGTCTTACTGGTGAAATGGGGACAGGGAAAGGGTCGTTGTCTCTACTGGTCTGTCACAGTATCTGAAATTGCACCATAAATTTCTTTGTCTTACAGAAATTTCTGCTATTTCTCTAACAATGGATACCGTTGGATGGGTGAAGTGGGGAGGGAGAGTGTAAGTCATCAGCAATGGGATTAATTCATTAATGTCTCCATCCATCCCCTTCTCTCCCATCTATCCACTTTTCTGTCTCTTCAACCATTCCAGCCAGCCACCCACTGAACTTTTTACTCACCCACACATCTACCCATCCATCCACCACCCACCCATCCATCCCTCTGACCATATTCTCAGTGAACACCAGTTCTGTGCCTGCCTGTGGGGTAGAGAGAGGAATACAGCTCAGGCCCAGCCTCTTCAGGGCCCCAGTGCCCTGGAGGCAACCGGTCTATGAGGGCACATTTCCCCTCCCTGGCGAGGACCACACTCAGGGAGATCTTCATAGCCTGGCTGCAAAGGGAAGAGATGGCCCAACAAAAAGACCCTGAGTGCTTCATCCCCGCCCTTGCTACTAACTGGCCGAGTGTGCCTGGGAAAGGCCCCTGCCCTCTGGACTGAGTGTTTCCATCTGTGATGTGGGCAGGTTGGACTAGATGAAAGTTGCCCAGACTCCAGTCATTCACATGCCCCTTCCTCACCTGTACATGAGGTCACCTGTCCTGAAAAGTAGTTTGTCTTTTTATTCAAACGAACTCACTTTTTCAAAAAACCAAAATGAAGCCTTGTTGTTGTTTAGTTCCTAAGTCGTGTCCGATTCTTTGCGACCCCATGGACTGTAGCACGCCAGGCTTCCCTGTCCTTTACTATCTCCTGGAGTTTGCTCAAACTCATGTCCGTTGAGTCAGCGATGCTACCCAACCATCTCATCCTCTGTTGCCCTCTTCTCCGCATGCCCTCAATCTTTCCCAGCATCAGGGACCCATTGGAACAGACCCTGATGCTGGCAAATGAAACTTTATTGCCTACCATAAATGGGAAAAAATGGTAACAGCTGTTATAAATAGAAAGTAACCATAAAAATACTTAAAAAAAAAGAAGAAGAAGGCAAACTGCTGGTTAGTTTTGGGGTAGACATTGCTTCCCACTGGTGGAGGCCTGCAGGTCTGGTTAGGAAAGAGCTTAGAGGGAGGTTGGGCAGGTGTTAGGGGTGAGACAGGACTACACAGAGACCATATACAGACTAGTTTCCCCGCAGTATGCATGGATAGCACAGGATGGTGATGGAGAGGGATCATCCCTGGAGTGTCCGTGGGTGTGGGCATCACTCCTTACAGAGGCATTTCCCTGAGCTCTCTCTCCTGTGCCCTCTGAATGTGCCCCAGGCCTGGCCCCTCCCCAGCCACTCACACCTCCTCTGCAAGCCTCCCAGAAGCCAAGGGTCAGGAAGCCGTGAGCCGGATTCTGTAACTCAAGCCAGCAGGTATCTGCTTCAAATCCTGATGTAAGAGAGAAACCAATATGGAAATCTGAAGCCGTGCCATCCACGAGCTCGGCGTCAGGTGCTGCCTGTCACTCGGAGAGGACCCTGGCCCGTTCTAATCTTACCTGAGGCCACCAGACTCCTCCACGCCATCTGTCCAACCCCGCCCTCCCTTGACCCAGGGCTCCCAAAGCCCATGACCACCCCCAGGGTGAAGCCTTCCTGAATCTCCCTGTGGCATTAGCAGGTCTGATCAGAGAAAAATGTCTCTTAGCTACTCTAAGGCCTGAAATGTGCCCACTCTTCTCACCCCTGGAAGACAGGCAGCCTGGGGGAGCCAGGAGACCCAGATTTGGGGTGTGCTGTGCTCCCACGGCTCCCTACGCTGCCTTACCTCTGAAATCTGGAGGGCTGTGGTGCCTCCCGCAGCCACGGAATTCAAGGGTATTATTTACTTGAAAAAATGCTCTGTTTTGGATTCAGATTTCAGAAGGATATTTGAAATGCTGAACCTGCTGCCAGGTCTGTTGAAGACACAGGAAAGCCCACTTTTTCCTCTGGCCTTGGCTCCTGCCTAGGGCTCTGGAGGAGGGGTCATCTTCGTAACACCCAGCCCTCACCACCCAAATCTGAACAGCCAAGCCAGAAAAACACAGAAGGGGAAAAAATGTTAAAAAAAAAAAAAAAAAAACAGTCTGGGCTTTGTCTTAGAAAGTGCTTTTTTCTCTCTAGTTAATAATTATATTCTCTCATGCAGACCTTATCATTCATTCAGTCATTCGTTCATTCCAGCAGGCTGGTGTTTGACTGACAAGCACCTGTAGGTTATTTATAGCTCATGTCCCTCTTGGTACACACCCTTTGTAAAATATTTTAAACATCACCCTTGTAGTCAAACATATTTATTGAACACACGCTGTGTGTTTCAGGCCCTGAGCTGGTCAAGCCCCAGGACACATTGGTGTCCAGACGTGGTCACTCTCTCAAGAGCTTCTGGTCGTCTGCTGGAGGAGATACACGCATGGTTGCAGGGCAAGACTGGCTGTGGCAGAGACCCAGACACGGCACCTGCATGGGAGCTGGAGGAGGGCGCCCTCCTGTCTTGGCCAGAAATGCAGCCGAGACATTTTGGAGCAATTACCCAGAGGGTGAAATTCCACACCACAGACTCTTATTGAATCCCCTTATTGACAGAGCAGGAGGGTACCTGAGAGCTCTTTGAGGCTAGCATTCTCAAAGTCGGTTCTGAGAAATGCTAGTTTTGTGGGTGTTAATAGACATTCAAAATAATCAATATGCCCTTGTGACATACTTGGGGGTAGCCTGCTGTGGGCCCCCAAAATGTCTAGGGCGATATGATCACTCTACTTTTTCTTCTCCTCCCTTGGAAAAGTTCCCTATTTATATTCATCTATTTCCATCCTCCTTCCAGCTCAAATAGGATCAACTCCATGGGTACAGTTTGAGTGGGTACACAGCCCAACATTATATCAGGAAAGGGCTTCCCTGGTGGCTCAGCGGAAAAGAACCCACCTGCCAATGCAGGAGACCTCGGTTCAGTCCCAGGATCTGGAAGATCCCCTGGAGAAGGAAATGGCAACCCACTCCAGTACTCTTCCCTGGGAAATCCCACGGACAGGAGTCTGGCGGGTTACAGTTCATGAGGTCGCAGAAGAGTCGGACACAACACAGCGACTACACAACAGCAAATAGACATTGCTCCCTCAAAAAAGTCTGAAAGTCAGGTGAGTTTGGTAAATGCTGCGTCAAGCAGAACCAAGTCAGTTTCTGTGTTGCAGTACTTATCATAGCCTCACTTGCTCATCCTTTGTGAAATATATGAGGGTGGGAGGGGCTGAGGTGTGAATCTTGGTCCTCTGTTCTAGGGAGCGTCTCAAAAGGCTAGTGCTTCCCTAGAGTTTATTCAGGGGGATCCTACTCTAGTCCAACCCCTTGGTCACAGATAAGGAAACTGACAGCCCGGAGAGTGGCTGTTGTTCACTCGATAAGTTGTATCCAACTCTGCCCTTCCATGGACTATAGAACTCCAGACTCCTCTATCCTTCCACTGTCTTCTGGAGTTTGCTCAAACTCATGTCCATTGAGTCAGTGATGCCATTCAATCATCTCATCCTCTGTTACCCTCTTCTCCTCCTGCCTTATCTTTCCCAGCATCAGGGTCTTTTCTGATGGGTCAGTTCTTTGCATCAGGTGGCCAAAGTATTGGAGCTTCAGCATCAGTCCTTCCAATGAATATTCAGGACTGATTTCCTTTAGGATGGACTGGTTGGATCTCCTTGCAGTCCAAGGGACTCCCAAGAGTCTGCTCTAACACCACAGTTGGAAAGCATCCATCCCTCGGCACTTTCCTTCTTTGCAGTCCAGCTCTCACATCCATACATGACCACTGGAAAGACCTGGCTCTTGGCAAACATCTCACAGGGAGCAGGGGGCTGAGCTGGGGCCAGAATCCAGGGCTCCTCCCCTGTCTGCAAGCTGTTTAGGGCGTGTGGTTTGGGCTTTGGCTGCTGGTGCCCTGTGAAAAGCGTGAAATCCATGTGGGCTGAAGCAATCCTGGGGAGGTTCCTGGAGGAGGCAGAATGTGTATTAGAAAGTCTGAGGCCCCTACAAGCCAACGCTTTGTGACTTTATTGGTCATACAGTGGTGTCACTGAGAACCAGGTATACACTAGAACCTCATCGGTGCCCAATCTGCTGAAAAGGGACTTCGGGATGGGGATGGCCTCTCACCTGAGGAGATACTAATCTCCCTGAGCTCACAAAATCATGGAAGCACTTGGAAGTGTGTTTTCCAGGTCCCTTCTTCCAGGAAGCCCTCCCCCACCCCAATTGCTGCCTCTAAATCAAAATGATGGCCCCCACCCTGAGTTCTCATTCCAGATGTTTTGTAGTGTTGTTTTACCCTTTATCTTTCTTGTGAGTTTTGTGCTCAGCCAGTGTGAGATCCCCCCTAGTTTGTAAGCAGTTTGAGAGCAGAGCTACTGGTTAAGAACTCACCATATTTCCCCCTGCATCCTCTCATTTTATCTCCATCAAGACTCTCTCCAGGGGCTACTTCTGTTCCCATGTTATCGAAGAGAGAACTGAGTCGTGGGAGGTAGAAGTGACTTGCTCGAGAACACGGACAAGTAAACGATGAAGTAGAGATTTGAACCCAGGCCTTCATTTCTCTTTGTGGCCTGGCTTGTAAAATTGGATGGAATTGGGTTGTGAGTAATCCCACAGGCAGGCTTCCCAGGTGGCTCAGTGGTAAAGAATCCGCCTGCAGTGCAGGAGACACGGGTTTGATCCCTGATCTGGAAAGATCCCCTGGAGGAGGAAATGGCAACCCACTGTAATATTCTTGCCTGGGAAATCCCATGGACAGAGGAGCCTGGTGGGTGTAGCCCATGGGGATTGCAAAAGAGTCAGACACCACTGAGCAAGTAAACAACAACAGTCCCACATTCACCCTGCTCTCCGGGGCCAGCGACCTGGGGTTGGGGGCTGGGACCATGCTCCAAGCTCAGCCCTGTCTCTGCTGGTTCACTGTAAGAAGATTTGGGATGTGAGAAGTGTAATGCGGTCACCGGAAATGTAAGAGTGCAGGAGTCGTAGACTGACAGTTGTTGGCCTTCAGGCTTCCACACCCTCTGCCCCTGTGTCCGGACCTGCCCCAGGCCTGTGTACCTAGTCTCACTCATCCTCATGTCTCTGCAGAACTTCCTAGGCTGGGAGTCTGGCAGTTTTCCCACCAGTCACCCCTCATCCTATCCTTTCACCTTTATTTATGGACAAGAAAACATGGATGCAGGGTTCATAGCTGTGTCTGTGTGGACAAAATGTTAACAATGGTGATAACCAAGTGCCACCCTCTCTGCAGGCCTGCCTGGGCCGGGGGCTGGGGTCTCCTTTCTTCCGTAATTAAAGATTCACCAGCGAGGACAGATTGCTCATCAGTCTTTCATCCTCGCAGTCCCTGTTGGAGAAGATAGGGCACCACTCGTGAGGCAGTCCTGGCTGCCTGCTCATGAGTCAAGCCTGGGCCCTGGCCAGCATGTGCATGAGTTCAAGGCCTCGAGTGGGGAGCAGGTGGGTCCAGCCCAGCCTGGGGAGGCCCCTAGAACATCACCGAAGGGCACTAGTCATGACTGGTGA
The DNA here is from genome assembly GCA_935064755.1 of Tragelaphus eurycerus. NCBI lineage: Eukaryota > Metazoa > Chordata > Mammalia > Artiodactyla > Bovidae > Tragelaphus > Tragelaphus eurycerus. Next base: position 72,847,621 of record CAKXYN010000001.1, on the reverse strand, counting down.
CTGATTCTGCTTTCTGCCTCACGTGGGCTGAATGTAAGGGAGAGGCCCACAGAGGCTCAGAAAATGAGTGTGTGGAACTAAATAGTCAGGAACCAGGTAAACAACCCATAGCTAGGGACTTCCCAGGTGGCTCAATGGTAAAGAATCCACCTGCAGTGCAGGAGATGTGGGTTTGATCCCTGGGTCGGAAAGATCCCTTGGAGAGGAACTGGTAACCAACTCCAGTATTCTAGCCTGGGAAATCCAATGGACAGAGGAGCCTGGTGGGCTACAATTGATGGGAGTTGCAAAGAGTTGGACATGACTTAGCAGCTAAACAAAAACAAGTCCTGTCTAGTTAAAACCGTGGGGTATATATGCAAGCAAGTTGCTAAGCAAGCAGAAGAAAGAAATGGTAGTCGTGTGGCATGATGCAGGTATTAGCTATTGCTACAGTGATCATCACATTGCAATATATGTGTATCTAATGACATGTGCAGCTTAAACTTCCATAATGTTATACATCAATTCTGTCTCAGTAAAGCTGGAAATATATATACCCTCCACATTCTAACCAAAGTTAGAAAAAGTTAAACTCCCAACACCAATAAAACATTTCCTGGGATGATGTATGTGAAGCCCTCCATAACGGGCCAGCTTGGAAAAAACATCCTAGTTGGCAACTCTCTTTTTTAGTATTATTGTCATCGATGTTGTTGCCCCGGCTACAGGCCTCACCTGCCGTGCTGGTCCAAGGCACGGCAGATAACTCCTCTGGAGCTCATCCTCCTCCTCTGTAGCACCATTGCAGTACCTGCCTCACAGATTTGGGATGAGGAGAGGATGAACCAGGACCCCTTAATGCTGGTGTTCATTAGTGAAATCGTTATTGAGGAAACCAAGCCTGACACCCATCTCCTGACTCGGCAGGGCCCTCGTGTGTCCCAGACTGGGAGGCGGGGACAGCCTGGCAGGATAACATGACACAGGCTCTGCCACCTTCTGGCCGTGACCAGGGCAAGCCTCCCACCTCTCCTGGCCTCAGTTTCTCCCTCTGAACAGAGCAGGTGATCTCCCAGGTCCCTTCTGGCTGCTCTGGCTTCCACGAAACCCTGCAGGTGGCTGCCCCTTGTGAGGCTAGTGTTTTTCCTAGAAGAGGTTTGGGGATTGGAGCTCTGTGTCAGCCTCGTGCAGGTGGATCCCCTGCAGCTCTGCGCCCTTATCTCTGGGAACCCTGGGCTGGGCTGCTTTCCGGGAAGGGCACAGCCTGGCTCTGTAGGGAGGGGAATTTGATGGTGTCCAGTGAAAGAGAACAGGTTGGGGTGGCGATGGGAGCTCAGGGCCTAGAACTTGTTTGTAGATGGAGCTCCAGGTGCTAGAGAATAGGGAGGCAGCTAGAGGAGGGGCAGAAAATTCAGGCAAGGCCAGGTGAGCAGAATAGAGAGACTCTGGCACAACTGGGGACAGCTAATGGCTGTTGGGATGGAACTGAGTTTCTGACACCTTGAAGGACCTAGTCAGCCTTGGCTTAGGTATGGATCCAGTTTGTGAACAGGGCAGGGGAGCAGGAGGCAGGGCCACTGCGCTGGACAGCTGCCATTCACCCCTGGAGACCCGCTGGCCGCCATTCCCCCGCCTGTGCTGGGAGCAGACCAGCACCTCCCCCCAGCTTCCTGTTGGCTCTGCCAGTGGGGAGCCCTGGAAAGCACTAGAGTGAGGGGTAGGGAGCTGTTGAAGTCTTTAGTCTTCCAGCTGTCCCCCTGGAGGTCCCCCTTGGGCTGGCTGCGTGCCTTGCCCACAGGTGAGAGCTCCCACCAAGGGTCTTTCCTTGCAGCCCATTCTCTGCCTGGGTCTGGAAACGATTTCTTCCCCCCACCTGCTTCTAGATGCGGGGTGGCAGGGATGAGCTTTTTGCCGCCCCCACCCCGCCCCGGGGAACTATACCACTGCTGCTCGCAGCTTTGCCCAGAGGCCCTTTATGAGTCTCTCAAGACTCTGCCTCCTGCAGCTCCCCAGAGCCGCAGAACAGAGGCGCTAGAGAGGGATTCTGGGGAGGGGGCGGCAAGACCCCGGACCCTAACTTCATCTGGAATCTGATCCAGTCTTCTCACCCTTGATTATGCCAACGGATGGACCTGGGATCTCCGCCCTGCCCCCACCGCCTGCCCCGGAATTCTCAGTCTGTCTGGAGCAGAGAAGGGAAAGATCGGGTAGGGAGCCCGGCAGGGCCAAGAGGACAGCCCCGCTCCTCCCCAGCCCATCTCTGTCCTATCCACATGTGGCCCAGAGTGCAGCTCTCTTGGAAGCAGTCGGAAAGATAGTGCAGTCCCTCAGCTCCTGGGCTTCCCCTGTGGCTCAGCGGTAAAGAATCTGCCTGCAAGAATCAGTCTGCTAGAGATGCAGAGGAGGCGGGAAGATCCCTGGATCGGGAAGATCCCCTTGAGAAGGAAATGGCAACCCGCTCCACCATTTGTGCCTGGGAAATCCCATGGACAGAGGCACTTCCTGGGCTACTGGACTGGGGGTGGCAGAGTCGGGCACGACTGAGCGCTCACCGTTATCATCCCCTATCCTCGGTTTCTAAATACCGGGATCAGTTCAAATATGAAATTTTAAGCAAATACTAAATTTCAAACAGTCAGATTCAGATCCCTGGTCACTGGTCTGGAGCCCAGGAAACACAGTCCCTGCTGACAGGCTTTTCTGGTCTTTGCTTGTAGGTTTTCTGCACCTGGAGCGTGGACTGAGGACGGCCCAGGAGACAGGTGAGTGTGAGACTGAGACCCCTGGTTCACCTGGGGTGCTCTGCACCCCATTTACACTTCAGCGCCGACGGTGGCCCCACTTAGGAAACCCCTGGGTTGCAAACCACCTGTCTGTACAGTCAGCCACCCCCAGCTTCCCTGGCCCCTCCCGACACCAACACTTCACTCCCCAACCCCTGTGGACCTGCAGGTAGCGGGGGAGGAAGAGGAAACAAGAAGCAGATGGGAAGCTACAGTTTGGACACATTTCCTGCTGCTGTGACTTTTCCCTTATGTCCCGCAGGGCCTGCGTGTTGCCACTTTACCTTGCCATGACATTCCAAAGCAGAGGGGCGCTTAGGCTAGCCCATGTCCTTTTGAGATAAAGACCCACGTTCCTGGGTGGGTTACACAGCTCTCATTTCAGTCATTCACACTTCAGTATCTTTTAACACCATCAGATTATTTTCCAATTATTATGTGACTGAGGTCAGCCACACCAAGGGGGTATTATTGACTTGGAGACTTGAGAAGGGAGAGCCCTGTGGGGAGGGCCTTGGCTCAGCCTCCCTGGGGCCTGGAATGGAACAAGGGCCTGGAAGCCCACAGAGGACCCTCCTGGAGTTTCATGACTGTCCATTCGTTTACAAACGTTAGGAGACACAGGCCCTTTGCCTGGGGGACTGCCTGGGAGTTCTGTCAATGGCTATGGGCTGCCACTTCACTCGCAACCTCGGAGCAATCAGAGAAATCATCCTTTCACGGGGTGGGTGTGTACAGGGCTCGGTGGAATCAGCAGTCATGCCAGGGCATTTGGGGCTTCCCAGGTGGCTCAGTGGTGAACAATCCACCTGCCAATGCAGGAGATGCAGGTTTGATCCCTGGATCAGGAAGATCCCCTCGGAGTAGGGAATGGCAACCCACTCCAGTATTGTTGCCTTAGAGAATCCCATGGACAGAGAAGCCTGGCGGGCTACAGTCTAAGAGGTCGCACAGAGTCGGGCACAACTGCACGACTGAGCACCTCCGCACACCGGGGCATTTGATGGCAGACAGCCATCTCCACCAGCACCCTTCCCCGCCGACCTGCCACGGTGCCCACACTGCTGCCATCTGCGTCACCGCCGGGAAAGGGTGAGGAAGCTTTGAAAACTTCTGTCCAAGTGTCATCTGTAGGTTAGTTACGAGAGAATGGGCGATTTGGATTTTCTGTGTTTTCCAAGTTTCACATAGTAAGTGTGTATTACTGCATTGTTTTTACTCCGCTATCTGGAGTGGTCTAGTAAGCCCTGGGCGTGTGTGTCCATTGTAGAGACTCTCTGGTCAGAGTAGCCTCAGCAGATGACAGGGTTTGGGGAGCTGGGAAACGGGCAGGTGAGTTTAGATGGAGAAGTAAAAGGCGGTAATGGGGAAGGATTAAAGATCTGCCAAAGGTGGACAAGCTCTGCTCTTTTTTTTTTTTTTTTTTAATTTATTGGAAGGAGGATGGCAGACTTTAAAAAAAAAAAAACTTTTTATTTTATTTTGGCATGTAGCCAATTAACAGTGTTGTGATAGCTTCAAGTGGACAGCAAAGGGACTCAGCCATACGTCTACATGTATCCATTCTCCCCCTAACTCCCTTCCCACCTAGGCTTCCACAAAACATTGAGCAGAATTCCCTGTGCTATGCAGCAGGTCCTTGTTGGTTATCCATTTTAAATATGGCCCTGTGTACACATCCATCCCAAACTCCCCCACTATCCCTTCCTCCATCCTCCCTGCTGGTAGCCACAAGTCGGTTCTCGAAGTCTGTGAGTCTGCTTCTGTTTCATAAATAAGTTCATTTGTATCATTTCTTTTTTCGATTCTGCATATAAGGGATGTCCCTGGATATTTCTTCTTCTCTATTTGACTTATTTCAGTCAGTATAACAATTTCTAGGTTCGTCCATCTTGCTGCGAGTGGCATCATTTCATTCTTTTTCATGGCTGAGTAAGAGTCCATTGTGTATTACGTACCACATCTTCTTTATCCATTCCCCTGTCAGTGGACACTTAGGTTGTTTCCATGTCTTGAGTATTTATTTCAAATAGGAATGATCTGGCTGGTGCTGTGGAGTGAATAGGTGGTTGGGAGCTGGGGGGACGGTGGAACAGTTGGGAGGCTGATGCAGTCACCCTGGTAGCCTGGACTTGATGGTGGCCATGGGGAAGTAAACAGAAGAGAATGACAGTCACGATGTGGGGAGAAAGGAGGAGAGTCACAAGTGAGCACACTTTGGCGATTTAGGCAAAGGCAGACAGGAGGGCACTTGCAGAGATATTTGGAGGTGCCTTTGCCAAACTCTCACCCCACACTGAGCTGCGATAGTCCAACTGCCGCCCACTCAGGGGGACCTTGACTCACAGTAGCCCCAGCAGGTCGGCCAATAAGGACCTCAGCATCTGGGGACAGGGAGACTGCCTGCCTGGGGTCCCGTGTCAGGGCCCAGGCTGGGCTCCAGGGCTGTGCCCAGGATTTCAGAGTTGCTGAGGGGATGATTGAATGAGAAAATTTGGCCCCACAAAGCGTGACAACTTGGTTTAGCATTTTCCTCTAATTCAGCAAAGTCTCTTCCTTCAGCATCTTTCCTGACAGAGAAAAAGTTGGCCATTATTCCTAGAGATCCACTTGGTACTGACTTCATTTATTTTTAAAAATATATATATTTATTTATTTTTTTACTGTGCTGGATCTTCGTTGCTGTGAGCTTTTCTCTAGTTGCAGCGAGTGGGGACTACTCTCTAGTTGCAGTGTGAAGCCTTCTTATTGGGGTGGCTTCTCTTGTTGTGGAGCATGGGCTCTAGGGAACGTATGTAGATCATACTTCAGTATATAGATCATGCTTCAACAGTTTGAGGCTACTGGGCTCTGGAACACAGGCTCAGCCGTCGTGGTGCATGGGCTTAGTTGCTCCGTGGCCTGTAGGATCCTCCTAGAATGGGGACACAACCCATGCTCCCCACATGGGCAGGTGGATTCTTCACCACTGAGCCACCAGGGAAGTCCCTGACCTTGTTTCTTACCTAAATGTCCTGGTGCTCCTGTCCTGGTGGATGTTAGCACAGGAGCGAGCTGAGTAGCAGCTGACAGGCCTGCTTCTATCTGCCTCTCACGGGACCCTCACAGCAACCCTGGGACACAGGCCAGGAGGCGTTATCAGCATCATCCCCATTATACAGATAACAGAACTGAGGCTCAGCAGGAGGACTTCCCTCACCCAAAGTGACCAAAACCCGAGTTGGGAAAGTCCACATTCTGTGAATTTTTCCCTGTTGTCTCTTTTGCCTTTAACCTCTCAGTAACTTCTGGAGTAAATGACCTGGCACATTTTGCTTTCAGAGCATCTGTTGGTTGCCCACCAATAAAACATTTCTTTTCCATTCACTCAAACTGTTTGAACTGTTTGGCCCTCTTGTGCTTCTTTCCACACCTCTGTGAATACATCTTTAGAACAACCCATGGCAAAGCAAAAGATTCAGTGATACACCACGTCATTGGTACAATACTCTCCCCAGCGTCTGGCCAGCTTTCTTGGTGGCACCTGTTTCTTCATTCATTTGACAGTCATTTGTTGAGTCGAGTGCTGGGAGGAGAGCAGCAGACAAAGCAGGTGCGGCCCCTGCCCTCAAGGGCTGCTGTTCCATTAAGGGAGCAGGACAGTGAACAACAAAACAAAATACCACCTCTCAGGCTGTTCAGGCTACAAGCAAGAGTCAAGCCAGGGAGAGGAGGAGGTGGGGGAGGCAGCGGGGGATGCAGTTTTATAGAAGGTAATCAGGGAAGGCTTCTTGGAGGAGGTGGCCTTTCAGATTGACTGTAAGGAATGAGAACATTCCAGGTCAAAGGGAAAAGCAGAAATCCTGAGGCAGGCCAAAGCTTATGTGGGGACATGGAGAAGCCAGTGTGGCCAAAGGGACAGAGGAGGGGAACACGAGGTGGCTGTGACGTCAGGGAGGGAGGTGAGGGCCATATGGCAAAGACTCTGCCTTAATGCCAGGGTGGACGGGGGCAGGCACGCGAGATTTCAAACCGGCTTGTGTGGCCAACTGGCAGCCCCCAGTTGCTGTGTGGAGAGTAGGCAGCCAGAGGCAAGGGGAGAGCAGGGAGACAGGGAGGAGGCTTCAGTGGTGGCCATAGTTTCAGGTGAGAGGTGCTGGTGGCTGGACCCAGTCAGGGCAGTGGTGTTGGGGAGAAGTGGCTGTGTACTGAACCGATGTGAAGGTTGAGCTCATGGGACTCACTCTGTCTTTGGATGTGGGGGAAGAGGGAAGGAGAGGAATCATGGCTGACTCTGGGTAGGGGGAGCGCTGTCATTCTGACGCTGCTGGAGTGCTGATATTCAAACCCGGCACTAACCACCCAGAGTTAGCACGGACCCCGCCAGACAGAGAACACTGTTCCCAATGACAGCATCCCCACCTCAGACGCCAGCCACCAGTGGGGTCTGCAGGCTACCATACTTTTACTGGGCTGACTACAAATCTGGGGCTCCTGCAACCCCTCTGGCTTGGTGACTCACTAGAATGACTCACAGAACTTGGGGAAATGCTATACTTACAATTACAGTTTTATTATAAAGGCTACAGGTCAAGACCAGCCTAGTGAAGAGATACATAGAGCGGTCATGATTAAACTGCATCCCTATCCCTCTCCTCCCTGGAGGTGGGGCTGGCTCAAGCCCCACCCCTCCACTTCCCTGATTGGTCCTTCCAGTGACTAGCCCCCATCGTGACTAAGCTCATTAGCATAAGCTCAGGAGTGATCCCAGGGGTTCATGAACAAGAGACACCTCTGTCTCTTGGGAAATCCCAAGAATTGAGAGGCTCCTTCCCAGGAACCAGGGACAAAGGCAATTTAATTTTTTATTAAACAGCAGGCTAGATGCTGGTGCCATTTACTGAGACCAGCAGAAGGAGGGAGGCCAGGGGTGGGGGCTGGAAATAGTAGGTTTGGTGGGGGGAATGAAGGGTGGTGCTTTGAGCACATCGACTCTAAGATGCTCATTGGACATCCGAGTGGAGGTGGGGAGGAGGCGGTTGGATCTATGAGTCTGGAGCTCGGGGAAAAGATCAGTATATAGATCATACTTCAAGCAGTAGGACTGGATGGATTAATTCAGGAAGTGAGAGTTGTTAGGGAGGAAAAAAGAGCCAAGGGTTGTGCTTGGGGATCACAGTGTTTGGGGAGCGAGGAGCCAGCCCAGGAGACAGAGGAGCAGTGGGCTTAGAGGCCTCTGCCTGGTCCCCCAGCCCGCGCCAGACACTCTCCCACGGTGGAGGCATGTCTCCGCACAGCCTTCTCATCCCTCATCTAAGGCATGGGGACAGTGGGCTCTGCTCACCCCTGTCAGGGCGCACAATCACCACTTAACATGTGGGGGAAAGGCACTTTGCAGAAATGCCCGACAGAAACCAGGAGCCATGATCCTCATTCAGGAGTGGGTGGGAACCCCTGTCCTAACAGCCAGATGGTACAGTCAGGAGACTGCCGTCTGAGGTGGGATTTGGCAGCGGCTTGATCTGAAGCACCTCAGATCTGCAGAGGCATACCTGGCAGCCTGAGGTCCTGGCTCTCCACCCGTGAAATGGGAACGTCCTGGTTGAGTGGGCTCATGCCACCTGTTGAGAGAGACAGCTCAAGGAGCCCAGCTGGGCAGGATACACCCTGATAACTTCTGTGGTCGTCAGGGGCTCTTCCGTCCCTACCTTCAGCCATGTATGTGGCTCTGCTGGGCTTGACAGACGCATGGTGCATCCCAGCCAGCAGGGCCCTCTCCGCACCTCCCATGTCACAGAGGAGTGGGCTAAAGCCGGGAGAGATTGGGCCAAGCTTCCCTCTGGCGGCTGTTACTATCTCCTGCCTAAATCTTCCTGTGTAAGGGAAGGGAGGGTAAGAGGAGATGGGGAGAGGGATGAGGCCCAGGGTGCTGTGCGGATTCGGGAGGATGGAGGCTCACCTTGGCTTTCAAGAAAAAGGGAACTAGGAATCCTGACTCCATCAGACACTTGAAGAGCGAGTGAGTCTTAGAACATTCTCAGTTTGGACCCTGTCAAGCTGGGCGCTTTACCTGGAAGTCTGTGACTCCACTCTTTGATTCTCCTTGTGCAGCGAGCACACTGGTGGTTTGGTCTCAGGTTGTATGGAAAGAAGCATCTAGAAGGAGACAGGCACTGAGTGATGTGGGGTGGAGGGCATGACCTCCCACCACGCCGTGCACACATGACTTGGAAAGGACGCAAAACTGTGGGCCAGGGGCCTGGGTTTGAAAATGTCTGGGATCTAGAAGCAGATGATGAATGAATCTGAGGGGTCACTGGCCCATCCTGCTTTTTGCCCGCCCTCCACAGGGAGCCACAGGGCCAGTTCTTGAAAAGCCAGTGCCCTTTCAATTCTCCCTGGAGCTCTGTGCTGCCTTCCAGAAACCCTGACTCTCAAACTTCCTTAGCTGGTTCTTGAGCTGTAGGTCATATTTCTGGAGCTTTTTCTGGAGCTTCCTTCCTTGATTCTCAGTGTCTCCACACACCTCTGGGGAGATCTGAGGTGGGGCAGTTAGGAGGGAGCGGGTGCGTCTCTAAAGCAGTGCCGAGCTGGGAGCTTTGTGTGAGCTGTCTCACTGCAGGCTTGTGCCACTTCACAGGTAGGCAAACTGAGGCACGTAAAGGCTGAAGGGCTTGCCTGGATGATCCAGCGGACAAGCAGGTGAGCAGGATGGGAAGCTGGGCCCATGGGACCCGGAGCCTGGGTCCAGAGTCTGCCTGCTGCTCCCCGCGTGCACGCCCTCAACTGAGTCTCCGAGTCTGGTCCCTCAGTTGGCTTGGCTGTTCCCTTCTCACTCCTCTCTACTATCTTTGTAACATCGCAGGGGCCCGCTCTCCTCAAAGGCAGTTCATGTTTGACCCTATTTTGGGACTCCCTTGGCTCAAATCCTGGAAGATCCCCAAAGTCCTGGAAAAGCCCCCAAATTGGGCCACTCCAAAAATAACCAGAGAGAATGAGAGGGCTTCTGGAGTCTAGATGCCAGAACTGATTGGTCAGGGATCGGCCAGAAGGAAGGCTCATGCCCTTGGTTGCCAGAAATGTGATCATCAGGTCTTCAAGGCCAGAGTCTGGAATAGTGGGCAAAAAAAATGATGATGATAGATGATAGATAGATGGATGCATCAATAGATAGGTGGGAGAGACACAAGAAGAATGAACTGGGCACAGGAGAGGCAGAGGAACCGTGTGTGGTCCAGGAGGGTAGACCGGTCACAGGTTTTTCTAGACCTGTGATGCGTCCACTGGGAGTGGGCGATGACATCAGGAGCAGCTCTGGACACAAAGGGAGGGAGCTCAGTCGGTTGAGGGGTGATCAGCACTAGGTGGTCATTCAGTGTCTGACCAAACAGCCCACTCACCCGGGACGAGAGCGGAGGCACTGCAGTGACCCTGCGTGTTCACTTCCTCAGCTCTGAGTCATCAAAAGATGCTTACATTACGAGTGGGTTCTGCTGCACCTTATGTTTACAGTGTGAATTAGTTAATTCCCATTAAAGCCAACCCAGAAACCGGTAGGCTGGGAGCTGGCCCTTAGTAGGTTAACCTTCATTTATCTGGAGTCCCCCTGCCACTCCTCCCCTTGCATGGACGGTCGGGGACCTTCCTGCACCCCAGCGGGTGTCATTTCTGTATTGGCAAATGGTGTTCCAGGCCCCCACCAATGGCCTTTTCTTAGATGGTTGCCTTTAATTTTCTCTTTCTTTTTATGCACACTTGCAAAGCCCCCGGCTTCAGCCAGGCACGCTGAGGAGGGTTGGAGTGGCCGGACTGATCAATGCTGGAGGGCTCCTTGCGGCTGCCAGAGCCACAGTCCTGGGTGGGGGTGGCTGCAGGCTTTGCAGCAGTGGCTGCCTGCCTCTGCTGCTGGCAGCCAGAGCTCTGGACAGGTCTGCACCCTGCAGACCCCTCCAGCCTGGAGCCTGGGGCACTGGAGAGAGGCCCACACCTCTGGCAGGGCTGGCCCAGGACATTCTCAGAGGCGTAGTGAGGGGTTGTGAGTGCCAAGGACCCTCGGAGGCTGGGAAGGAGGCACGGGTTCTGGGACTTGTAGAAAAGCAAAGCTGATAAAGCCATTGCTGCGGCAACTGAAGGAGAAGACAGCTCGAAAGCCCATTCCTGGTGATTCCGTGAAGTGGCAGCAGTACCTGGCCCTGCTCAAACTTGAAGTGGCCTGGTATTCTGGGGCAGAAAGGTTGCCCTTGACTCACGGCCAAAGCAAGGCGGTCATAGGACTTCCCCAGAGGACCTTAGCTCTTTCCGTCATTCTTTGCCAGATGTTGACTGAAGGCCGTGTACATGCCAGGCTCCCTGCGGGGCATCAGGGTATTCAAGGAGGACAGGAATGAGGCCTTTACCCAGAAATTCCCCTAGACATGCCAGGAGGATGGTTGCTTAAGTAACTGTACTGTCATGTGGTGGATAATAGGAAAGGGTCTGTTCAGGGGAGGAAGAGGCCAACTGGACTTCAGGGTGCTAGAGAAGATTTTACAGGGAAGGGGTCATTCAGATTGGGTCCTAAAGGATGAATAGGAGTTCTTCGAGGGACAAAAGACAGCCAAGATGTTATGAGTGTGTGCAAAGAGATGTGAACATACAAAAATGTAATAGTAGGTGGTAACAAGCTTGGCAGGCCTGAGCAGGCACTGCAGAAAGTAAGCAGAAAAGATTGACAGGGCCATGTCATGAAAGGCCTCAAACGCTAGATGAAGGAGTTTGGACTTGATCCTGCAGGCAGGTGAGAGATGACGTTTTTAAAGCAGTGATGTGATGTGGTCAGTTTTGCATCTGAGAAGACTCAGTCTGGCTACCGTATAGACAGGGTGAGGAGGGACACAGGAAGATCCCCGAGGAGACAGCTGTGTCCCCCAACTCTTAGAGGCCAGTGCTCTAGACCAAGGCCATTGGACAGTGAGGGACAGGGGACAGCTTTGCTGTTTGTTGTCTGAGTTTAGCTGCAAGACAGGTTGGAAAGTCAACGATAAAAGAAAAGGAGGAGGCTGGGGTGATTTCATACTGGACCGTGGGGACGGGCTGGGTGTTGGGCCCTCTTGATGAGAGAGAGAATGGAAGAGGAGGAGCAGGTGGTGAGGGGTGGGGGAGAGCACAGGAAGGACAAGTAATGAGCTCGAGTGTGGCCTCTGAACCGAGGTGCTGGAGGGACATGGCTTTAAGATGGTGGCACCCAAGGCCCTCTCACCCCCTTATCCCTGTGGGCTCCATGGTGACGCCTCCAGAGATGCTGAGTCAAAGCCAGATTTACGACCCCACGCCCTGAGATTCCTGGTCCTCCACCCATGGCACTGAACTGTGCAGCGGCCATCAGTCAAGCAGTAAGATTTTAACCTTGCACCTACCGTGTGCTTAGCCTGATCTTCAGGGCTTGGTGGTGAATCACCCTGGGTACATGTATGAAAGAGGAGTGCCACACACCATCTGGAAGATTCCCAAATATAAATGGGATGCTACTGACCAGGTTGGCGGTGTAGAGCTGGGGCTGGAAATTAGGGCTCTAGAAAGCCTTGCCTGCTGGCTACCTGCCCAGAGACCCTCAGCAGGGTGGCAGAGGGGTGAAGGAGGGGTGACTAGGGTCTGGTTGAGAATTACTCTGACCCCCCACTCACCCCTTCCTGGGATCCTGCTTGACTTTGGAAAAGATCTTGGGGTCAGGATAAATAGAAATGGAGATTCAGTTGAGTTCAGTCGCTCAGTCATGTCCGACTCTTTGTGACCCCATGAATCCCAGCACTCCAGGCCTCCCTGTACATCACCAACTCCCAGAGTTCACTCAGACTCACGTCCATTGAGTCAGTGATGCCATCCAGCCATCTCATCCTCTGTCGTCCCTCTCCTCCTGCCCCCAATCCCTCCCAGCATCAGAGTCTTTTCCATTGAGTCAACTCTTCACATGAGGTGGCCAAAGTACTGGAGTTTCAGCTTTAGCATCATTCCTTCCAAAGAAATCCCAGGGCTGATCTCCTTCAGAGTGGACTGGTTGGATCTCCTTGCAGTCCAAGGGACTCTCAAGAGTCTTCTCCAACACCACAGTTCAAAAGCATCAATTCTTCGGCGTTCAGCTTTCTTCACAGTCCAACTCTCACATCCATACATGACCACAGGAAAAATCATAGCCTTGACTAGACGGACCTTTGTTGGCAAAGTAATGTCTCTGCTTTTTAATATGCTATCTAGGCTGGTCATAACTTTCCTTCCAAGGAGTAAGCGTCTTTTAATTTCATGGCTGCAGTCACCATCTGCAGTGATTTTGGAGCCCAGAAAAACAAAGTCTGACACTGTTTCCACTGTTTGCCCATCTATTTCCCATGAAATGATGGGACTAGATGCCATGATCTTAGTTTTCTTAATGTTGAGTTTTAAGCCAACTTTGTCACTCTCCTCTTTCACCTTCATCAAGAGGCTTTTTAGTTCCTCTTCACTTTCTGCCATAAGGGTGGTGTCATCTGCATATCTGAGGTTATTGATATTTCTCCCAGCAATCTTGATTCCAGCTTGTGCTTCTTCCAGCCCAGCGTTTCTCATGATGTACTCTGCATGTAAGTTAAATAAGCAGGGTGACAATATACAGCCTTGACGTACTCCTTTTCCTATTTGGAACCAGTCTGTTGTACCATGTCCAATTCTAACTGTTGCTTCCTGACCTGCATACAGATTTCTCAAGATTAGGGACTATAAATAAATAGAATGAATAACACAAACAGGAAATACAGATAGTTTCTGAGGTGGGAGGTGGCACTGCTGGAGATCTGAGGGTGCCTGGCTTTACGGGGAGTTACAGGGACAGATAACTCTATTGTATTGAACTCTTGTGCTGGCCTTTCCCTTATTCATTCATATTCTTTCTTCACACATGGGGATCTGAGAGGTGAAGCAACTGGCCTGTGTCACACACCCAGTACGTGGCAGAGCTGGGTTCCTGCCCAAGCCTGGCCCACCGGGGAGCAGGGCTTCTCCTCCCACTCCACCCCTGCCATGCCAGTGGTGCACCTTGGTCTCCCGGTAAAGTTGAGAAAGAGAACATTTGCCAATAGTGTGAGATTCATCCTTGAATAACCAAATTAAGTGTTTTTCTTAAAGATGTAGACTGGTTGGGAGAAGTTGAGGGGTGTGTGTGTGTGTGTGTGTTGTGTGTATAGACACACTGTCACACTTACGTATTATTGAGCACCTGCTGTGTGCCAGTAATACATAAGTGTATTTGGGCTTCCCAGATGGCTCAGTGGGTAAAGAATCCACCAGCAAGGCAGGAGACAGAGATTCAATCCCTGGATCTGAAAGATCCCCTGGAGGAGGAAATGGCAACCCACTCCAGTATTCTTTGCCTGGGAAATCGTATGGACCGAGGAGCCTGACAGGCAACAGTCCACAGGGCTGCAAAGAGCCGAACAGGACTGAGCGACTGAGCGGCAATAGCACTGTGTGCCGGACGCAGTGGATGCGGCGGTGCCCGAACCCCGCTGTGGCTGGGCTCCTGGGGAATCACGGGCGGGCATGTGGGGCGAGGTCTTGTACATGAGCCGGTCTGCACAAACACACAAACACACACGTATGCACCCGTTAGTGTTCCGAGCCCATGTCATGAGGGAAAACACACTGGCCTCGCAGAGACCCACGTACCTGCCGTAGACTTGGCTCCAGTGCCTGCTCACCCCCCACACACATCCACCCTGGGAGCCAACTCTGGAGAGGGCACTGACCCCTCCGCCTGATGTGCTAGTTAGAGGGTTTGAAGTGCAGGCCGTCCCGTTTCACCCTAGAGCTTGGCACAGGACCTCAGTCCCAGGCCTGTCTCCACCCCACCCTTCATGACACCAGGGCCAGAGCTCCTGGACTTGATGACACGGGCACAGCTTTGCCGGGGGCTCTACTGAGAGCCGTCACCGCCTCCGTCCACTAAACACGCCCCTGGGCCCTTGGCATGCGTTGTCTCCGCTCACGTTTACTCCAGCCCTAGAGGTGGATCCAGTTATTATCCCATCTTACAGGCGAGGAAACTGAGGCTCGGAGAGACGGGCCCTTTTACCTAGGCTCTCCCACAGTTCACAAGTAGAAGACCTGAACCCTGAATCCCTCATTGAAATCAGCAAGCCCAAAGCAGGTGCTGCTCAGGGTGACCCCGATGCCCGGAGCCCCCATGGGTGGTGGAGTCCTCGGGCTTTTCCTATACCTTCCTGACAATTCGAGGCCTCTGGGACATGGGGCACTGCTCTCCTGATGCCTCAGGCCCGGTTCCCAGTACCGTCGTCCAGTTTCCTGCCGGCCTGGCCTCTCTGGGCAGTGACGTGTCAGGTGGGAAGAAGGAAGGGCTTTGAGCCTTACAGAGTGGCGAGGAGGCCCCGCTCGTGGGTGGTGAACGGGCTGCTCTGCAGACAGACACCCCGCCCCACCCCTGCCTCAGAGTCCTAGCCATTACCTGCAGATAATAATAGCACCCACGTTGGATTTTATTCAGTGTTAAATGAGATAGCACATAAAGTGCTTAACCTAGAGCCCAGCACAGGGGGTGGTACTGTTTCATTATTGTTGGCATCTGTTCATTTGCCTGTCAGCGATTTCCTGTGGGCCAATCTGATGGGGGAATAAGTGTGTTAAGCTCTAGACACATGGGGGCAGGCTTATATTCCCGTGGGAGAAGTGGAAGTATTAATGAATAAAGGTACTTTGGTGCAAAAGATGCTGGGAAGGGGGTCTGAACGGGGTGCAGGGGGCGACACGGAAGGTACAAGATGTCAAGAAGCGAATAGAGTCCTGCAGTGAAGCCTCCCAAGAAGTGGATATTTTCCCATCAGAGTGAGGAAGGGCATCCCAGGAGGAGGAACCAATAGAGGCCAAAGTTTAGGATAAGAAGAGTGAGATGCACTGGAGAAAGTGTACATGGAGCAGGTCCTGATATCTACAGGGTCGGAGCGTGTGAGCTGGGTGAGAGAAGCAGGCAAGGGTGAGACAATATGGAGTGGTGGGGACTGTGGCCAACACAAGGGTACTTGACGTCTCTAAAGGGGAAGTGGGACTCAGCTCCAGGCAATAGTTGCTATGAATGAGGGCTGGCCCTGTGTCGCTAGGTCTACCAAGTTTTCAAGAGATGCCAGGTTTCATGTGAAATTTCCTGACTTTGGAACATTAAGCCAACAAGGGGGAAGTCAAATAAAATATACCCAGGGACCACCAGTTGGCAGCCTCTGGTTCAGGCCCCAAGCATAAGTTATGGATGGTGGCGCCAGAGGAAGTGGGACTATGGATGCTAGACCCTGTGCTGTGCTGCATTGGGGCCAGGACCTGGCACACGGACAGTGCCTAGTCAACCCTTGTTCTGCGGAGGAGTCAGGGAGTTTGGGCTTTATCTGGAAGGTTAGGGGAGGCTGAGGTTTGAGGCAGAAGAGTGAGGTGATGGGATGAGTATTTATGGCCATCACTCCACCTGCCGTATGGAGGCTGGCTTGGAGCAGGGAGACGGGAGACAGAGAGATGGGTCAGGATGCTTAGCAGGGCTCCAGATATAAGGCATTTGTGCCCAGTACCAGGGTTGTGGGGTGAAAGGAGAGAATGGATTCCACAGGAGTCAGTTCTGCAGAGATGGACTTGGCAAGTGCTGGAGAGGAAAAGCAGGATGCCCCAGCTCCCCACCCACGTGGAGGTCTCAGGTGCATCTGCTGAGGTAGGGAACCTGACGGAAGAAATAGGTGGGCAGTGGAGGAGGAGCGATGAGCCTGGTTTGGGCCATGTTAAGTTTAGATACCCTTGGCACAGCCAAGAGAAGAGGTGTCACGGGGCCAGACATGGGGCCAGCTCTCAAGAGAGGAAGGGCCAAAGACTCAGAACGACACGCCACCCGGATGGCAGCCTCTTTCCAGGAGCCCCAGAGATCCTGGTTCTCTTTGTGGTTGCTCTGTGGTCTGAGAGTTGAGTTTATTTCCTGGGTGTTGGTTTGTGCTTTGTTCCTCGAAAGCCTAAGGAGGGAGAAAGCAGACTGAGACGCAAGGCCAGAACACAGGTCTGTGAATCCATCAGCTCTCACCCTCACGCCATGATGCAGGCAGCTGGGGGGAGGACAGGCAGAGAATGCAGGGCTCCCCAGACCCCCAGGGCGACCACGGGATGAAACCCCAGCCCCATGCCCAGGAGCAGTCCCCAAGCTCCGCTCTCCTGAACCCTCGCGACAGGGTTTTACCTGCACTTGAGAGAAGAAAAGGATTTGCTAAGCAGATTGATGGTTTAACAAGCCCACTTAGGAGCGCAGGCTTTTAGCGGCAGCATTTGCATTCCAACAATGAGTGTACAAATTATAAATGACTCCTTATCTATTTTTAAAGAGGTTTAAGACTTCTCATCTGCCGTCAAGAGTGTCACGGAGCCTACCAAGGACATTCAGAGCAACGCTGCACTCCTCCTGAAAAGAAACTCTCCTGTTAGGGAGCTCACGGTTACGGAGCTGCTCACACACCCCCAGGTGCCTGTGCGGGCATGGGAGAGCCTCCGGCTCCTCTGAGCCTCTCGCGGGTCCCCAGAGGGGTGGCCTTTCACTTCTCATGGAGGAAAGGAGCCCAGCCCAGAGGACGTGAGCTGAGGGTGCAGGCGTGCTCAGCTGTGGTGCAGAGTTACCTTGGGTCCATGACCAGGTCCAAGTTCTTTCTGCTGCATCTCAGGGTGCTTTCTCCCCAGTTGAGGTTTCTGTCCCTCCATCAGAGCAAGGATGATCTGAAATAGACCTTCAGGGGGTTTGGAGAGCAGGGAAAAGAAGGGAAAGGAAAGAGAGAGGGATCTGAGAGGTCAGGAGAAAGAGGCCCAGTTCCGTGTGGAGGAGGAGAGGGCTCTGAGGGCTGGTATGGCCTAGTCCACACCCCAGCTCTGCTGAGAATTCCCCATGCAGCTCCTTTCCCCTCTCCGGCCCTCAGCTTACCCATCTGCAAAGGAGTTTGTCCTCCAGATCAACTTTCCCCAACATGGGTCATTCATGTCCTTTTCACAAGTATCACCGTCTCAGAATCGCCTGTACTTGCCACATACTCTTGCTTTTGTTGGTTTCCCCGTTTTTACTCGGGAGAAGGAAATGGCACCCACTCCAGTGTTCTTGCCTGGAGAATCCCATGGACAGAGGAACCTGGCGAGCTATAGTCCACAGGGTCGCGAAGAGTGGGACACAGCTTAGTGACTAAACAGCATTTTTACTCGAGTATTTTAAAGATAAACTTTATTGTGCACCTTCAAATAGGCTAGAACATCACTTGTCATATACAGAAGCTAACCATCAAAATGAACACAAATAAATGAAACATAATAATTTATCTGATTAAATTCTACCCAGCTGTGTGGCCTGGAGTCCTCTCTCTCTCTCTCTCTCTCTGTTAAAGAGAAGTGACTCATCAGGGGTGGGTGTTAAAACCCACCTGAGCTGAGCCCTTGCTGCTCGAGGTAGCTATCGGAAGCCTGTTTCCACACGTAGGGCAGCGTTTTGTGCCTCCTGAGATCACCCCTGTGAGCCCCAGTGTTGGGTCACGCTCTGTAGAAAGCTGGGCCAGAAGTCATGCACTGACAATTGAATCTGGACAGGTCTGGTTTGGAGAAGCCACAGGAGATACTAGAAAGAGGGCAGGAGTGGGTGGGATTCCAGGACGGGCCCTGCTCTCTGTGACGAGGAGGTGGGCACGTTTCCCATGCTTTCTCCTTTTTGATGAGTGTGGGTAGGGTGGAGGGGGTTCCTAGAGAGCTTCTGCCCAGCGCCCCCTCTGCCCTCCAGGGATTGCTGCTGGAGCCTCAGCTTCTTCCCCCACCTGGTGGGGAGGACAGCCCCTCGAGTTTGCCCTCAGTCACCTGCAGAGTGAGGCAGCCTGTAATCCCCATAATCCCATATTAATGAATTTATGTGCCCCGGAACTGGCTGAGTTGGGGGAAATTAAACTAAGCAAGTTCATCTCCCCGCCTGGGAGGCTGGACAGGGACTGGGGGGATTGCTCCCAACAGGATCAGAGTCATGTTACATCCCATCCATGCTGAGCTCCAGGCAGTCTCCCTGTGGGCTCTGCCCAAGTTCTGAGGTCGAGGGTCCTCACTTCAGATTTCCCTGCAGTTGCCTGCAGGCTGGAGTGGAGTGTGCATGCCTGTGAGCGTCCCTGCCTGGCCTCCGAGGGGGCCTTCCCTACTAGGCTCTGCCCACTTCCCAGCCTTAATGAGGAGGGGGTTGGGAGTAGAAGAGGGAGACGCATTCTGATCAACCAAGAGCAGAGAGAGAATGTTCGATCAAAAGCATCTTAAGAGACCTTCTAGTTCACTGTTACTCCGCAGCCACAGATGCAAGTGTGACTTCCTTTTTACAGATGAGGAAACTGAGGCCTAGAGAGGGGAAGGTCTGATTGCCTTGTCTGGGGCTGAGCCAAGCCAGACCACAGGCTCCTGACTCGGACGAGGCTTCTCTCCCTGCATAATTCCTCCTCTCAGAGGGGCGGGTGAGTGGCTTCAGAGCCCGCCCTCGGGACCCACCAGGTGCATGTTCTCCTTATGCAAGCCTTGAGCTCAGGGTTCAACCCAGCTAGACCCCTATCTGTGCTGAGTCTGTTCTAGGAATATCTTTATTCACACTCTCCTCTGATCACAGCCTCTGGGGACACCTTCCCTCTTTCTGCCTGGAGACTGTGGCCACTTCCCCTGCCGTTTGCCAAGCATGACACGCAAGGTGTCCTCCATCTTCAGAGATTCTGAAATGACCTCCCCTGGTCAAGTTGGCGAGGCCAGTAGGCACCAGCACACAGGAGGAGACCTCTCTCACCATTCAGGACACCCTCCCATGGACACCAGGACCTGCCCTTTCAGAGCAGCTGGGTTTTGCGGCTCAGTATGTCAGGTCTTGGAACCTGGGGGGTTCTTGCTCCACTGCAGAACGGCGGGCCTCGACTGCAACTGCAAAGCCTGCCTCTCACCCAGGGAAAACCCTGGGTTTCTCATCCCCTGATACTTTGTCTGGTGTCTGCCTGATATCAGTCTGTTCTCCTTGATCAGCCCCTGCTCACCCACTGCGTTCCACCTCATCCTCCCAGGCCCCCTCCTCTTTCCAGAGAGGAAAAAGATTGGTTTCCTGGGGGGCAAGGTGTGTAGTCCACCAGTGCCCCCAGGCTCTCAGAGCCCAGGTTGGCTTGAGCTGGGTCGGGGTGGGGAGAAGGCAGCAGATCCCGCAGATGGAGAGCCACAAAACCAGCCCGTCTGGAGTCGGAAACCAGAGGCTTGTGAGTGAAGCTGTCCCCGACGCCACGGATGCCACCGAGCCAGTTCCCACCGTGAAAGGGCCTTTTGTTTTACACTCCCCCCACCCGCAGTTCCTGGGTGAGCAGTGATTCCATTTTAATTAAATACTCAAAGATGGGGGTTGAGCCCGCTGCCTGAACTCTCTGCTCAGGGCCCAGAGGAAGGGATTCGGGAGAGGCCGGTGGGGGCCCCACCCTGGCTGGAAAATGGTGAGCAGGGGGTGGGGCTGAGAGCCCTGGGCAGGCAGCTGTGTGCCCTCCGCAACTGAGTCACGTGAATGCAGAGGAGTCCACCCTGCCGGAATCCAGCCCTCCTTGGGTATCCCCTTAGCAGCACCTTCAGGGACACATTTAGGAAATTAAACCCAAGGGCAGGGGAGAGCTATGTTCTGATTTCACACCGGTCCAGCAGGGGTTCAGAAAAGAGGTGATGGCTGGCTGTGCTGGAGGGCAGCCTGTCCCCCCAACCCCCGCCCCAGCCCGTCATGCCCTCTGATACCATCTTCTCTGCCTGCCACATGCTGGCTTCTTGCCCAGAAGGAGTCCACTGTTCAGCAAGCAAGCCCAGACCAAACTCTGAGTTGAGGCACCTGTGGGAAAACCCAGCCCAGTCTGCCCATCCTGGCTTGCCCTTGGTCCATAGAATCCCTCCTCAAATGGCTCTTCCTCCAGGAAGCCCTCCAGAATATGGATTATCCCCTAACATCTCACACTCCCTGTAACCCATCCCTCTAAAAACATTTTTTTTTTAATTTGAATTCTTGTGAATTGGCCATCTCTCCCCCATAGGATATAAGCTCCAGGAGGACAAGGGCTTTGTCTCTTTGGTTCACTCAGCACCTGACACAGGTCACACACTCAGCAGTGGTTGACTGAATACATTTAGGTAAAATCTGTGGGCAACAACTCCTCTTAAAAACATGTTGTTGTTCAGTCACTCATTCGTGTCCAACTCTTTGAGACCCCATGGACTGCAGCGCGCAGGCTTCCCTGTCCTTCACTATCTCCCAGAGCTTGCTCAAACTCATGTCCATTCAGTCAGTGACATCATCCAACCATCTCATCCTCTGTTGTCCCCTTCTCCTCCTGTCCTCAATCTTTCCAAGCATCAGTCTTTGCCAGCGAGTCAGCTTTTTGCATCAGGTGGCCAAAGTATTGGAGCTTCTCAGCTTTACCATCAGTTCTTGCAATGAATATTCAGGGTTGATTTCGTTTAGGATAAAAAAATGACATAATTTCAGTAGCGTGAAAGTCCATCATGATGACTGTTTTTCTGGGGCTCGTCCAACCAGCAGAGCTTCCCTGAGCCCCTGTTCTGCTCTGTGTCATTCCCCGCGATGGATTATACTGGGGGCACAGTGATGAAGTCAGCGCATCTGCCCTTGAGAGGTTCTCAGCACAGGAAGACAGACAGGAAATCATAGTTCAGTGGACTATGTCTGTAATGGAAGGCCAGGAAGGCTTCCTGGAGGAGGGGACCATCCAGGATGATGAGCAGCAGTCTCACTGGGAGAGAAGAGGGTGGCTTGCCTGGGAGGGTGAGGCTGTTCTGAGAACCAGTGGCGAGAATTGGTGAAGCCTGGGGTCGAAGGGTGGGTGAAGAGCTTTCTCAAAGGCATTTCAGATGCCCTCCCCCATACACACACATAGGCTCCAGAGCTTGTTGGAAAGGTGGTAGGGAGCCGTTGAAGGTTATTCAGCAGGGGCAGGGCACCAGCAGCTGTGTTTTAGGAGCATTCTTTGAGCAGCAGCTGGGAGCATGGACTGAAGCCCCAGAGGAACTGGGGCCTGCTTTCATGTCCACCAGGGAAATGGAATATGATGCCAGGCACTGGGCCCCTCTCTGAGGATGACTGTCAGTCCAAACCTCTGCAGAGGGCTGGGTGATAAAATGCAGACAGGGGGATCACTTACCTGTTATCAGATATGCTTTCCTCTGAAGGGGATTAACATCCTCCTGAATAGGTGGCTGAGAGGGCAGGTGCCACGTCAGTGTGCCCTGGGTGCGTTCTCCAGGCCTGGGGACTCCAGGTCATCACCCCTGGCACCTGGAAATGCCATCCTCTTGGTTAAGTGCGTGTTGTACAGTCAGTCAACAAACCACTTGCTTAACGTCGATTTAAGTTTTTGTTTGCTTGCTTTTTTACTGTATTCAGCCACAGATCCTGCTGGAGGTTGGGTGGGTGGGGAAGCTGCATGGGCAGAGGCTCAGAGCTAAGAATACATTTGAAATTAGTTGGAGGGGAGGCTAAGGCTCTTTTATATTGAATCCTTGTAGCCTTGGGGCCGAGTTCCCTGTTTCTCAGGAGAGTGAACAGTTGAAAGGCGTAAAAACCAAATTTCTTTGTGTTCACCCCACATCTTTGTCATTAAAAATATAGAGCTTGTGGCGCTAAGTGCTTAGCGTGTGTCATCTCTTAATAACAACTCATGAAAGCCAGAGTGTAATTGCCCCCATTTCACAGGTAGGTAAGCTAAGGCTCAGAGAGGGTAAGTCCCTTGCTCAAGGCCACACTGAGGAAGCAGAGCGCCTGGGTTTTGAACCCAGGACCTCTGCCCCCACAAACCCCGTTTTGAGCCAGCACAGCAGGCCTTCTCAGAGCATGGCAGCAAGCTGAGCTCACCCCCAAAATGTGTTCAATTTACTGTTTGTGAGGCCTTTCTGGAACCCACATCCCAGAGGATCTTGTCCCCCTCCCCCGAATTCCAAGACCTGTGCCTTCAGAGGAGGCTCCTTTGCTTGTGGTCTCATCACCTCTCTCCCCTGTCACCTGCCTTTCGGAAGAGCTATGTTGTCTGGACCCCTTCTCCCAGGAGCCCAGCCTGGAGTCTAATATGAGGTCTTTCTTATCCCTCCCCTCCTTATTATATAACACTCCTTACCATTTGTAAGTCCTTTTCCCATTTAATCCTTGCCACTTCCTCCTGAGGCTTAGTAGCTTGAGGGCTATTTGACAGAGGAGGAATCGGGGCTCAAAGGCTCGAGGACAATGGCGATAATAAAAACCGCAGCAGTTAAAATGTACTACGCCGCCGAGCTTGCATACAGGTGGGAGGTACTGATATTGTTATTCCCTTTTGGAACTTGGGGAAACTGAGGCACCAGGTTCTGGAGTAGCTTATCCAAGGTCGCAGCTAGTGAGAGCTGGAACTGAGGTTTAGACCCAGGAAGTCTGGCTGGGTCTAAAACCCGCACCCTGAACCATTTCACCCAGTTACCACCCAACTGGCTGGTGGGGAGGCGCACAGAGGACTTGGCAAATACTAGGGGATGACTTGATTGCTCATTACTGACCCCTCCTGCAGCTCCACTTGTGTCTTCCTCTTTCTTTCTTTCCTTCTCGATGGAGGGTTTGTTTCTGACCGTCCTACCATCATGGAACCCCACATACTACAGGGCTGGTTTAAGTGCTGTTGGTCCCTGAGAAGACTCACTTTGTGTGTGTGTGTGTGTGTGTGTGTGTGTGTGTGTGTGTGTTCATGCCTGCAGTGTCCCATGTGCCGCTTAGCTGAGATTCCTTGTAGACTGTGCCTAGGGAAGCTGCCTTCACCAAGACTCTCTGTGACTCCCTCCTTCACTTGGGGGTGAAGACTTTCCTGACTGTGTGTTTCTCCTGCCCCTGGGCTGCTGCAGCTGGCAGCTGACTGTCGGGTTTTCATCTTAAGGGACAGGGAGACGTGGTCCTTCAGAACGAGTCGAGCCTTCTTCAGGAATCTCGTTTCTTTTGAAACTAAGCCACAGAAGAATGAAAGCCAAGAAATTCACAATTCTGCTTGGGACTGTGTTTTCCTCTTTGGGAAAAAAAAAAAATTACGAGCTCTTTTGACTACCAAAGTGACTCTCAACCATCTTAAAGTGACAGCCTCTTGCTTTACACCTGTGATAGAGGGCATGCTCATTAAAAAGAAAGAAAGAACTTGTTTTCAAAGCCTTGGCACCTCCCTGGAGGTTATCATACACACTCAAGATCTGCAAAATCTAAAACTGTGATCACTGTGTGAGATGGATGATGAAGTTTATTCATTCAGCAGACATTTCTTGGTTGTCTACACTGTGCCTGATGCTGAAGTTATGGGGATGTTCAGATCCAGGGCAGGTAATCCCTGCCCTAATGGAACTTAGTTCTGTATAGAGAGAAAGACATTGCACTAATAAATCAAGCCAATCATTTCAGGTCGAGTAGAAGGGTGTGGCACAAGGTGCCATGATAGAGTGGCAAGAGGCCACCCAGCTCAGGCAGTCTGGGAGGGCCTCTCTAGAGAGGGGGTCTGTCAGCTGAGAGGGGAGTGACAAGCAGACAGCTATGCCAGGATCTGAGGAAAACACATTTCAGGCAGACGGCTTAGTCAATGCAAAAACTGCCAAGTTGGGAACGAGCTGGTGAGTTCAAGGAGTGGCAAGGAGCAGGACAGCAGTGGGAGATGATGTCAGAGCTTGGCATAGGCCAGGTCGTGTAGAACCTGGTCAGCCATGCAGATAGCTTGGCTTTCATTCTATTAAGTAGACTGCATGCTCTGTTGATTAACAAGTGATGTGTGAATTCAGGAAAAGATGATGGATTATGGCCACATTTACCATTTTGTTCTCACAAAATTTTCATGCATCTGGCAAACATAATTTTGATGATGGTAATACTCTCAATGGAAGGTGACAGGGTCTTTTTACATGAGTTATGGCAACTTGGTGTAATGATCACAGGGCTCAAGGTTCACTCTGAGATTTCCTAGCTGTGCGACCTTCGGCAGGTCATCTACTACTATTTCTGAGCCTCTGCTTCCTTATTTGAGCAGAGGGGTGACACTGGAGTCACAGGGCTATTGTGAAAGTGAAAAATGAGAATGCCACTAAAAAGCGTTTTATAGACTGCCAGGTGGTGTGCAGCTGGAAACGCGTATGGTTCCATTGAGAATTCTCCACTGCAACCCCTCTCAGCAGTTAGGACCATACATTGCTATCTAGGGGAGCAGATGCTCACTAGAGATGTTAAAAAAAAGAAAAAGAAAAAAAAAGGTGTTGAAGACCTAAAGCCTAGGTGAGCGGGGAGCATATCAAAGAAGAGTATCTAGCATCCTACCTCATGCCCTGAGGACTTGCAGCACCCCTCACTCCCCTAGAGGCCCCCAGACACCTGACAATGCTCTGTAACTAAAGGCCCTCTTAGAAGATGCCAGCCCTACCATGCATTGCTTCCCAGTTGCGGCGGGAGGGACCTATGCAAGGCAGACCTGTGAGAGTCTTGAAGTGCACTGAGGTCAGCATCCTGGAGCCAATCAGCATGAAGCACTTGGAGCTCTCCAAGGTCCTGACCAGCGGGTGCTCCCAGAATATTGCACTTACCTTAGAGTTTATAGCTGTGACTCCAATTGCGTTGTCTTAGAAATGGGTTGTAGTTATCACATCTGGACCAAAAATGAGTATCTGGGGAGAAATAACCACATTTGGTGTCAGGCAGACCTGGATTAAAATCTCTAACCAGCTGATGACCTTAACCACTTAAACCTTCATTCCCTTATCTTTAAAGTGGGGGTGGTGGTAGCTGTTTCGTGTTGGCTTGCATGAGTTAATGAGCAAAAGCATTGAAAGAACCTAAGACAATTCCAGATTAATAGGTCATTAAGTAGACGTCCCTCTGCCTGGGCAGTGAACTCTCAGAGAAGCCTATTTTAGGTCACAGGATTGGTTATAAGAATATGGATTCTGAGGTCCCTCAGACCTCATGTAAGTTCCAGTTTTCCCCTGACAGTACGAGTGACTAAGACGCTCACCTGTTAAACAGGGCTAATCTTGCATACTTAATAGGGCCTAATAGCTAGAGTTTAGATCAGATAAGATCAGTTGCTCAGTCGTGTCCGACTCTTTGCGACCCCATGAACCGCAGCACGCCAGGCCTCCCTGTCCATCACCAACTCCCGGAGGTCACTCAGACTCACATCCATCGAGTCAGTGATGCCATCCAGCCATCTCATCCTCTGTCGTCCCCTTCTCCTCCTGCCCCCAATCCCTCCCAGCATCAGAGTCTTTTCCAGTGAGTCAACTCTTTGCATGAGGTGGCCAAAATACTGGAGTTTCAGCTTTAGCATCATTCCTTCCAAAGAAATCCCAGGGCTGATCTCCTTCAGAGTGGACTGGTTGGATCTCCTTGCAGTCCAAGGGACTCTCAAGAGTCTTCTCCAACACCACACTTCAAAAGCATCAATTCTTCGGCGCTCAGCCTTCTTCACAGTCCAGCTCTCACATCCATACATGACCACAGGAAAGACCATAGCCTTGACTAGGCGAACCTTTGTTGGCAAAGTAATGTCTCTGCTTTTGAATATGCTATCTAGGTTGGTCATAACTTTCCTTCCAAGGAGTAAGCGTCTTTTAATGTCATGGCTGCAGTCACCATCTGCAGTGATTTTGGAGCCCAGAAAAATAAAGTCTGACACTGTTTCCACTGTTTCTCCATCTATTTCCCATGTAGTGATGGGACCCGATGCCATGATCTTCGTTTTCTGAATGTTGAGCTTTAAGCCAACCTTTTCACTCTCCACTTTCACTTTCATCAAGAGGCTTTTTAGTTCCTCTTCACTTTCTGCCATAAGGGTGGTGTCATCTGCTAGAGTTTAATAAGCACCAAACAAAGGCTTGTGGATTTGGATTGAATTTTCAGGTGACTTTCCTCTCCTTTTTAAAACAGAATTTAATTTGAAGTCCATCTATAACCTAACAGCAGGTTTATGTTTCCCTGTACTCCGTTAAAAGGGGGCAGGCAGTAAATGGAAGCAAATGGTCATGTTGTAGTGTGAGAGGGTGAAATGAAAATGGATGTGTTGAGTTGAGTAGATATAACCACTCACTCTTAGGTGGGGTCTGTGGCATACAACTGTCAGAGTTATGTGGTCATGACCCCCAAGAAAAAGATCTATTCTCAGAAATCATAGAGCCCTTGGTGTGTGAGAACAAAAATGTTCATAAAGTCTGTCTCTAAAGTTTCCATATTCACGGGGGAAAAAGAATGAAGCTGTGTGTCTTTGAGTGCCTGAAACTTTTCCAACAGAAAAGCATGAAGCTGGGGTGGGCAGAGTCCCTGTGGGCAGAAAGAAAATTATGTCACCCATATGTCTGCTCCTCCACTTTTCTGGGTAACTTGATGTTTAACTTTTAATTTTGGAGAATTTTGATCATATCAAAAAGTAGCTTACAATGGCAAAGCCACATATACTTGTTACTTAGCGGCAGTAATTATGAACCATTGATTAATCATTTTTCTTAACCATTGATTAATCTTGATGAATCTCCTCCCATCCATTTCCCTCCCTCTTACTACTGTTGCAGTGACTCAAATCAGCTGGGTGGCGAAAGTATTCACCTCTCTGAGCCCAGTTTCCTAAGCTGTAAATCGGGGTTGATGGTGACATCAAAAGCACAGGCTATCGGGGAAGGTGAAGAGAGAGAAAGATGAAGTCCTGACCGCGGTTGTTCTCAGTGCGAGTTCTCTCTCCTTCCCAGTCTCACTCCTGGTGGAGCCTGGGATCAGTGCAGACTTGGCCTTCAGGTCTCCTTCTGCAAGTTGGGGTTCTCAGATCTGCCTTCTCCTCACAGTTAACCTCTCATGCTGACTCACCTTCTGGATCTCGGTGCCCATTATTCCAGTTACCCCTCACCTTTGGGAGTTGAAGTTCTGATCTGTCCTGACCCTAGGGCTGAGGAAGGTGCCATGGAACTGGAAGTCAGGAAACACAGATTTCTATCACCCTAGTTACCTGGATTTCACCAGTTCAGACCTCAGTGTCCTCATCTGGAATAGTACTGCCTTCATGTATAAAGTGCTTTTGCAAAATTCAAACTATGAGGATTGTTACAGTGCTGATATTCTGCTCTTCATCCCCTTCAGAATAAGCCTTGTAGAAAGGGATTGTAGGAATCAAGGAGAACAGAAGTGGAGTAGGAGCAGCCTGAGATCCAGAGAGGGTGTGTGTTTAAGATGGACTCCAGTACAGCACGCTCAAGCACGTGAGGGAAATGGCCCAGCAGAGGAGGCACAGAGGATGAGTCAGGGGAGAGGACACGGGGGCACCCACGGAGGCTGGCTCTCACGTGAGGCTCACTGTCAGCGGCCCCTGGTCACAGCGGCCTTGGGGCTTAGCTGAGGTGTTTGAACCTTATCCTGAAATCAGTGAGGCCCCTAGAGAACTTTGAACAGGGGAGGTGGTATGGTCATGCCTGCCATGGGGAGGGCAAGACTGCTTGAGAAGACCTATTGAGGAGGGTTGGAGAAAGTGAAGGGGACTGTGTCTGCTCCTCACTGCCTCCCAGAGCTGAGCTGTCTGCTGAGGACAGTCCCCAGGGATAGCAAAGCGCTTTTGACCCTTCAGCAGGAAGCCCTTCTTGGCCAGTGTCACCGTTTCACAGCTTGTGAAGTGCGGAGACCAGGTGGGAGGGAGTCCAGGAGCTGAGCCTTAGTGTCACTGGACATGGCCAGCTGGTCTTTGAAACCTGGTCCCCAGTCCCTGAGTCCAAGGCAGGTGCACAGGTGCACATGCTTCCGACCCCCCTCTCTCATGAGGCCAGGACTGTGAGCACAGCCACCCCTCCCTCAGCCTCACTGGTTTCAACAGGGTAGCAGAGAGCATCAGGGCTTCACATAGGAGAACCTGCAGAACCCACTGCTTCTATGGGCCGGGGCAGCTGCTGGGGGGAAGACCCAGGCTAAGTAAGGAGGGGGAGAGTGATTCCCTCTCCACCTTGGGGTGGGGAAGATTGGGCTTCCAGGCAGGAAGAAGCCAGGACCCACCAGCCCTGGGTGGTCCAGGGGAGGAAGAATGAGTCCAGGGGTGGTCCTAGAGCCTACAGCAGGCTAACATCATTCTAGAAGGGATTTTTTTTTTTTTCCTAATTTTTAAACATTAAGGTATAATTTTCATACAGTAAAATTTCCCTGTTTTAGTGTAGAGTTCTGAGTTTTGACAAATGCACACCATTGTGTAGCCACCTCTTTAATCGGCATAGAGGACTTCCAACACCCTGAAATTCCCCTGTCCCTTTGTAGCTAGCCTCTTCCCCTCCCCCAAGTCCCCAGGAACCACAAATCTATAGATTTGCCTTTTCCGTAACAGCGTATGACGGAATCACACAATACTCAACCTTTGACCCTGGCTTCTCCCACTCCGCACAGTGATCGTGACTCTGTCATTTCAGCAGTTCGCTCTTTTCCGACGCTGAGTGGTATTCCATCATCAGGACACACTGTTTACCCAGTCGCTCAGTCATCCCTTGAGAGGCATTCAGGCCGTTTGCAGGCTTTGGCTGTTATAAATAAAGTCACTTTATTTTTGTATAAACGTAAGTTTTTTGGGGTAAATACCTGGAAGTGTGATTTCTGGATTGTGTGATAGATTTCTGTTTAATTTGTAAGGAACTCTCCAGGTCCTTTTCCCCTTTTGTACCCCTACCAGCAATGGACGTGAGCTCCAGTTGCTCTACGTCCTCTCCAGCACTTGGTATTTGTCATTGTTTATTTCTTTGCTTATTTTTAGCCATTGATAAGTACTGGGGGCCTTATCAAGTACCTCCTAAGTGCTAGGCACTGAACTAGGTGCTTGATGCACAGTATCTCATCAAATGCTGGGCGTTCTGCAGGTTTGGAGACTGAGGCCCAGAGAAGTCTCCAAGGTCCCACAGCACAAGAGCTGGCCCAGGATGTGGAAACTCCACCGTGTGTTCCAAAGCTCAGGAACACAAAGCTGAGAGGTTCTGCCCCAATGTGGGGACAGTATCAACACGCACTCACACCACAGGAAAACAGGTTCAGTCCAGACTCACCTCTCCCTCTGCTCTCCCCGATGGTCATTTCTTGGCCTGTCTGCCTCCTCTGATGGTCTATGAGCCCTCTGAGGGGCTGTGTTCTGGTGCTGTCTGTATCTCCAGGCCTGGGACAGACCCAGCAGAAGAGCGAGGCAGCTGGTGTATGAGGTCCCGCTGCAAGCCTGAGACCCACCCGAGGAAACTCAGTCCCTCCCTGGCCACTCTCAGCCCCTAGAGCAGGAGCCACTGGGAAGATGGAGCTAGAGGGCAGGAAGACCAGGCCAGGCATGGACGGCCCTGTCCTCTGGACCCTCCACGGGGGCCCACCCTGAACTGTGCCAAACCCCCAGGCCCTCCCAAGACCTGGCATCTCACTGCCAGGCCCACGGCCCCTCCCAGGTCTGTGGGCTTTGTTTCCTCCCCTTGCTGCCCCAGCTTGTGTCCAGGAGACACGTCAGGAGCTGGGAGACTTGCTACTGCCTCTCAGTCCCTCCTAATATCAAGAAACAGGCTCACAAGGTATTGCCAGCCGCTGGCAAGGGAATCTGACTCTTTGGGAATCTGACTGCACTTGAATGTGAAAAAGGAGGTTATTTCCTGTTGGGTCCTTTTTTTCCTCCTTAACAGTCATTTACAGCCACTGAACCTCTCTGAGCCTCACTTTGTCTGTAAATTGTTAGCTGCTCCATCGTGTTCAGCTCTTCACAACCCCATGGACTGTAGCCCGCCAGGCTCCTCTGTCCATGGGATTCTCCAGGTAAGAATACTGGAGTGGGTTGCCATGCACTTCTCCAGGGAATCTTCACAACCCAGGGATCAAAGCCGGGTCTCCTACATTGCATGTGGATTCTTTACCATCTGATCCACCAGGGAAGCTTTGGACATAAAAGCTAAAGCATCTGTCCCTCTAAAGAATGTGGTAGAGATTCAGTGAGGTAACACAATGAGTTCCTCCGCAGAGGGGCCCCAGAGGCAGTGCTTGTGCTGGGTGAGAGTAGTTACCTTGCAGCCCCTTTCCCTCCTGCCTCCGTCTCACTTGAGTCTCACTGTGGCTCTCAGAAAATGGTGCCAACTGCATACTTAGGTCGTAGAGTCTTGCTTCATGAGTCACAGATGGCAGTCACGGTGGGAACCTGTCAGTGCAGACAGATAGCAACGGTGACCTTTATTTGCTTCCCATATATGGCCACAGAATTCACATTAAGGGGAGTCTGCATCAAGGTATTTAATTTTATAAAATTACATGTACACACACATGCATTTATAGAAAATAAAATGACTTCTATACAACAACAACAAAAAAGAAAACAGTGCCAAAATCCCCTTAGGACATTCATGCCAGGAGGTGACCAGCCTCACCTTATCCCAGCCATGTTTTCCACGTCTGTAAAACAGGAATGTTGAACAAGTTAGTCTCAACCAGCTGCTCCTACTCTCGCAATTCCCTCTTTTTAAAAGGTTCCATTTTCCTGTTCCTTCTATAGGGCAGGGAATGAGTAGATGTGATGAGAGGGCTCCGGAGGAGGATTTGGGGGCTTGGTGCCCAGTGTAGCCGAGACACACAGGGCCTGAGACCTTTGCCTCCCTGGTGGCTCTGGTGGCTGTTAGGCTGGGTGAGGCTGGCCAGAATTAGGCAGAGGGGCCCCCTGTTCTTCTGGGCTCGGCCTTTGAATCACGAGTCAGCAGTGTCCAGCAGTGGGGGTGGTAGTGTAGATTGTCAGAACAATTGTGGCCAGTGTAGATGGCCACACAGTCGTCAGAAGTGAGTCTGAGGACTTGGACATTGGTTCACAAATACTGATGAAAGAGCACTCTTAGGCACTCAAGGCCAGGTACAGTGTAATCCTTTTGAAACATCTGTCTCCTCCTCTAGACTGTCAGGTCTCAATGGGGTGGTTTTTGCACACCTTACCTCCTGCCTCAGGGGTATTTGGTAAGTTCTAGAGACATTCTTTGGCATTGCCTTTCTTTGGGATTGGGATGAAAACTGACCTTTTCCAATCTTGTGGCCACTGCTGAGTTTTCCAAATTTGCTGGCATATTGAGTGCAGCACTTTCACAGCATCATCTTTCAGGACTTGGAATAGCTCCACTGGAATTCCATCACCTCCACTAGCTTTGTTCGTAGTGATGCTTTCTAAGGCCCATTTGACTTCACATTCCAAGATGTCTGGTTCTAGGTCAGTGATCACATCATCATGATTATCTTGGTCTTGAAACTCTTTTTTGTACAGTTCTTCTGTGTATTCCTGCCACCTCTTCTTAATATCTTCTGCTTCTGTTAGGTCCACACCATCTCTGTCCTTTATCGTGCCCATCTTTGCATGAAATGTTCCTTTGGTATCTCTGATTTTCTTGAAGAGATCCCTGGTCTTTCCCATTCTGTTGTTTTCCTCTATTTCTTTGCATTGATCACTGAAGAAGGCTTTCTTATCTCTTCTTGCTATTCTTTGGAACTCTGCATTTAGATGTTTATATCTTTCCTTTTCTCCTTTGCTTTTCGCTTCTCTTCTTTTCACAGCTATTTGTAAGGCCTCCCCAGACAGCCATTTTGCTTTTTTGCATTTCTTTTCCATGGGGATGGTCTTGGTCCCTGTCTCCTGTACAATGTCACGAACCTCATTCCATAGTTCATCAGGCACTCTATCTATCAGATCTAGGCCCTTAAATCTATTTCTCACTTCCACTGTATAATCATAAGGGATTTATTTACACGCTTGTAAAGTAATGCTCAAAATTCTCCAAGCCAGGCTTCAGCAATATGTGAACCGTGAACTTCCTGATGTTCAAGCTGGTTTTAGAAAAGGCAGAGGAACCAGAGATCAAATTGCCAACATCCGCTGGATCATGGAAAAAGCAAGAGAGTTTCAGAAAAACATCTATTTCTGCTTTATTGATTATGCCAAAGCCTTTGACTGTGTAGATCACAATAAACTATGGAAAATTTTGAAAGAGATGGGAATACCAGACCACCTGATCTGCCTCTTGAGAAATCTGTATGCAGGTCAGGAAGCAACAGTTAGAACTGGTCATGGAACAACAGACTGGTTCCAAATAGGAAAAGGAGTACGTCAAGGCTGCATATTGTCACCATGTTTATTTAACTTATATGCAGAGTACATCATGAGAAATGCTGGACTGGAAGAAACACAAGTTGGAATCAAGATTGCTGGGAGAAATATCAATAACCTCAGATATGCAGATGATACCACCCTTATGGCAGAAAGTGAAGAGGAACTAAAAAGCCTCTTGATGAAAGTGAAAGTGGAGAGTGAAAAGGTTGGCTTAAAGCTCAACATTCAGAAAAC
Source organism: Tragelaphus eurycerus (assembly GCA_935064755.1). Lineage (NCBI taxonomy): Eukaryota > Metazoa > Chordata > Mammalia > Artiodactyla > Bovidae > Tragelaphus > Tragelaphus eurycerus. Next base: position 72,814,494 of record CAKXYN010000001.1, on the reverse strand, counting down.
GAAGATCATGGCATCTGGTCCCATCACTACATGGGAAATAGATGGAGAAACAGTGGAAACAGTGTCAGAATTTATTTTTCTGGGCTCCAAAATCACTGCAGATGGTGACTGCAGCCATGAAATTAAAAGACACTTAATCCTTGGAAGAAAAGTTATGACCAACCTAGATAGCATATTCAAAAGCAGAGACATTACTTTACCAACAAAGGTTCGCCTAGTCAAGGCTATGGTCTTTCCTGTGGTCATGTATGGATGTGAGAGCTGGACTGTGAAGAAGGCTGAGCGCCGAAGAATTGATGCTTTTGAACTGTAGTGTTGGAGAAGACTCTTGAGAGTCCCTTGGACTGCAAGAAGATCCAACCAGTCCATTCTGAAGGAGATCAGCCCTGGGATTTCTTTGGAAGGAATGATGCTAAAGCTGAAACTCCAGTATTTTGGCCACCTCATGCAAAGAGTTGACTCATTGGAGAAGACTCTGATGCTGGGAGGGATTGGGGGCAGGAGGAGAAGGGGATGACAGAGGATGAGATGGCTGGATGGCATCACTGACTTGATGGGTGTGAGTCTGGGTGACCTCCGGGAGCTGGTGATGGACAGGGAGGCCTGGCGTGCTGCGGCTCATGGGGTCGCAAAGAGTCGGACATGACTGAGCGACTGATCTGATCTGATCTGAGAGACATTCTTGATTGTCATGACTTGGGGAGGAGCTACTGGCATCCTGTGGTTAGAGACCAAGTCACGTGGCAACGCCCACCACAGAGAATTTCGCAGCTCAAATGTCCACGGTGCCATGGCTGAGGATCCCTGCGTTGATCCAGGGCCTCGTAGGAGTCCAGTGCCTCACACAGCACCTGGAGAGCACTGAGCCCGCAGTATGGCATCTTTGGATTCAGAGAGTCCCCCTCAATATACCAGTGATGTGATGGGATTGCCGAAGAGTCCTACTCTCCTCTTTGCTTATCTGCATTTTTAGTGATTTGTTTATGATCCTTCATAATACTGTCAAACTTTTTTTTATTTCTTGATGGTGTTTTTTTAACTTATTTATTTTTAATTGAAAGATAATTGATAAGGGCAGGGGGGTGGAGGAAGGAAAGGGTGAAATGAATGGAGAGAGTAGCATGGAAGCTTATACACTACCATATGTAAAACAGATAATCAATGGAAATTTGCTGTATGACCCAGAGAACTCAAATTTGGGCTCTATAACAACCTACAGGGGTGGGAAAGGGTGGGGGCGGGAGGAAGGTTCAAGAAGGAAGGGACATATGGCTAATTCATGTTGATGTATGACAGAAATCAAACCAATATTGCAAAGCTTATCTGTATTTCTAAAAAATCTCCCACTCTGGATTTGCAGAGTTAGTATGATGAAAATTTTACTTAAGGAAGAAAAAACAGGATCATGTCAGAAAGGCATAACGTGTGTACTGAATCATATAGTAATTAAATTCATCCATTCGTTTAAATAATGTTTATTGGTCCCCTGGTATATGGCAGGTGTGGTTCTAGTAAGTGGGGATACAACAGTGGAGAGAAAAAAAAAACAGATACAATTGCTCTCTTGGAGCTTGTGTTCCAGCAGAAGAAAACAATTAAGGACTTAACATACAAATATGTGATATTTATAATACAACAGAATAGCTGGTGTTGACGAGTGGGATGAGCAGAGGTGAGGCAGGGCAGGGAGAGGGTATGATGAAGAGCTGATGGGAGGAGACCTCTCGGAGGACGTGAACAGGGACCTGAGTGGAGCTGGGGAGCAGGACATGATAAATGGACCCAGTGTGGGCGCCATATGTGTTTAAAGCAGAAGTTCCACTTCTTCCCTGGAAGGTCTCTGTTACACTCAAAGAAATGGCAGGAATTCTTATTTTGGAAGTGCAATCCATCAAGATGCTCCCTCTGACACCTCTGAGGAGAGGCTGATGGCATTTTCTTCTTCTGCAAAGGACTGGAAGGACACACAGTTACTTAAAGACTGGACCTTGGAAGGTGGGGACAGGGTTCTCTCGAGGACCCGCAGAGGTTCTCTCCCTAGGGAGGCAGTCTAGAGTTCCACTCCCACTACCTGCCAGCTGTGTGACCTTGGGCAGGTTGCTTAAACTCTCTGAGCCTCAGCTTTCTCTTCTGTAAAATGGCAACGATAACTTTCATCCCTCGGGGTGATGGAGACTCGGGTGAGATAATACTAGGGAAGCTCTGCCGTACATCCTGGCACATAGAGGTGCCCTTCCTCCCTCTGTTCCGAGCATCCTTCTCTTGTTCTTGCTGGTAACGTGAGTTAAGGGGCTGAAGTTTGCAGAATGTGAGCCAAACAAATTCTCCAACACCACTCTTTGAACAACGGCAGCATACAGACATCCCTGAGCAAAGGCGATGATGCCATGGTTTTGAGCAGAAGCAGAAAAGTGCCACCGTTTGTCTTCTTTCAACATGTGTTGGGCTCATAAAAAGAACTGCGAAGGGAAAAGCCCTGCAGAGGAGGAAACAGTCTGAGTAAAGGTGCCGAGTGAGTCAGTGAGTCGGCAGGTGTTCACTGGGTACCTGGTATTTTCTGGGTACCCTTTTGGATGCTGGAGGTACCCTGGCAAACTAAACAGAGAGGACGGTAAGGATGTGTTCCCATGGAGCTTACACTGTTTTGGCACTACAGAGGCGTTAGACGCATAAACAAATAGAGAAGCCAGATTTGAGAGTGATGTGATAGCAGGTGATGGGGAGGCAGCCTCAGACAAGGCAGTGAGGGAAGGCCTCTGTGAAGAGGAACGTTGGCATTGGATCAGAATCCTGGGAGGGAGGCAGGCACCTCTGGAGAAAGCGGTCCAGGCAGAGGGAACAGCAAGTGCAAAGATCCTGTTGTTTGCTGCTGTTCAGTCGCTAACTCATGTCCGACTCTCTGCAACCCCATGGACTGCTGCATGCCAGGCTGCCTTGTCCTTCACTCTCTCCAGAGCTTGCTCAGACTCATGTCCATTGAGTCAGTGATGCCATCCAACCATCTCATCCTCTGTTGCTGCTTTCTCCTACTGCCCTCAATCTTTCCCAGCATCAGGGTCTTTTCCAATGAGTCGGCTCTTCGGTTTAGGTGGCCACAGTATTGGAGCTTCAGCATCAGTCCTTCCAATGAATATTGAGGGTTGATTTCCTTGAGGATTAACTGGTTTTATCTCCTTGCAGTCCACAGGACGCTCAAGAGTCTTCTCCAGCACCACAGTTCAAAAGCATCAATTCTTTGGCACTCAGCCTTCTTTATGATCCAACTCTCACATCCTTACCTTACTATTGGAAAAACCTCAGCTTTGACTATATCGACCTTTGTGGGCAAAGAAATGTCTCTGCTTTTTAATATGCCGTCTGTTTGTCATAGCAAAGCTGTGTGCTGGTGAGGTGGAAAGAAGGCAGATAGATATAAAGAGTGATTGAGGAGGAGAGGCAAAGAAGAAGCAGGAAAGGTGAGCAGAGCTAGACCAAGAAGGGTCTCGCAGGCCACGGAATGGATCTTGCACTGGACTCTAATTACAGTGCAAACCATTGGAGAGATACGAGCAGGGGAATAACATGATTTAATCTGTGCTTTGAAAAGACCCATTCTGGCTGCTCTGGCTGCTGCACCCGGCTGAGTTTGAAGGCTGGAGAGAGTCGCAATAGACAATGGTGGCTTGGACCTGAATGTGGCTGGGAGAAGGTGGGAAGGATATTTGGGTCGGATATATCCCAAATATATCCGATTTGGGATATATTTGGAGATGACACCATTGGGGCTTGCCAAGGGATTGGGTACAAACACAGAGAGAACCAGAGGAGTCAAGGATGGCATTTCTGCTTTTCTGCTGAGAACCTGGGAAGGTGCCTGTGGCTGTCTGCCCAGGTAGGGAGCCCAGAGGAGGAGGACTGGTGGGGTGGGGTCATTTCAGCATTCGTGTTAGTTATCCCAGCCTTGATGCCAAGCAGGCATGCGGATTGTATATGTGGAATCAGGGGTGAGTGCTGGAAAGTGATGCAATGGAAAGTCAGAGCCTTAGGATTGCCCCACAGTAGGAAGTAATTAATAGGGGGTTAAGGCAGGATGTTCAGGGAGCATAGCCCCTGGGAACCATGGTTGTGAGAACATCATGTGAGTATCAGCCACAAGCTAAACGTCACCTTCTTTAGGAGAGAATGGCCAGCTCGACTCTACATGGTTTTTTAGGACTTCGATCCGTGTGTCTCTGGCTCTGTGGTATTTGCAGATTCTACTGGGTACACAAGGGCCCACATATCAGGAAGCCCACAGAGATCCAGGCGTCACTTGAGGAGCCCTCTATCTGGAACCCTGTAGGGTCTATCAGGGGCTTCCCTTGTGGCTCAGCTGGTGAAGAATCCGCCTGCAATGCAGGAGACCTGGGTTCCATCCCTGAGTTGGGAAGATCCCCTGGAGAAGGGGAAGGCTACCCACTCCAGCATTCTGGCCTGGAGAACTCCATGGACTGTATAGTCCATGGCGTCGCAAATAGTCGGACACAACTGAGTTACTTTCACTTTCAGGCTCTATCAGACCAACAGAAGGGGAGCAAGAAAAGTTGCTAGGGAAAGCCCTGTCTGAATTCACACCTCCCAGTCCAGTGGGTGAGCGGGATCCCTAGATGCGTCCTCCTGCCTTGTGGGGCCTCCTCCAGCCATCAGACCCCTCGGAGGAAATGCCAGGCCAGCCTCACCCCTGCCTGCTGGCCCCCTCCTCTCCTGTCTCCCCACAGTAGCCTCTGTTCCCCCCTATCTGCGGGCCCCTCCTCCCCTCTGCCTCCTCTCACCGTCTCCACCTGACCAGGGCCCGCTTTTCCCTCAACACCAGGCTCACAGCTCCCTTCCCAGCAAGTCCCTTTGGCTTACTAACCACCATCCAGCTGTCCCATCCACTGCATGAGGGCCATGACTGAATCTGTCCAGTTTGCTGCCGTGTTTCCAGGGCCCAGCAAGCAGCAGCTTGGCTTGGCCCGTGACGTGCTGACTTGGATTCCCTGAGCAGCTGCCCTCAGGGTCCCAGCAACAGCTGCTCCGTTCGTTTCCAGTCAGTGTGGAGGGGTTGCTGGCAACCAAGGCTCGGTGACCCTCGCGGCTCCCACCCAGTCATGACGTGACTCTCTGCTTTCACATTCGTGCTGGCCCCTCAGGGTGGAGACAGAAGACCCAGGTGGATCTGAACGCCACCAGAGACAAATCCTGTTCCTCCTATAACTTCCTCCGGCCTCGGTTTTCCTCATCTATAGATTGGGAATCACAGGTTCCCTCACAGTGGGAATTTCACGAGGTCACGTTTGCGAAGCTGCCTGACACTGTTCATGAAATACATTGAACACAACCTGTATCTTTTGTGGTCAGTCACCTGCAGTGAGAAATGCCTGGGGACTTGTGTGGTGGTCCAGTGGCTAAGACTCCTTGCTCCCAGTGCAGGGGGCCCAGGTTCAGTCCTGGGTCAGGGAACTAGATCCCACACGCCACAGCTAAAGATCCCCACATGCTGCAACTAAGACCCAGCACAATAAATATGTTTTAAAAAAAGAAAAGAAATGCTTGGATAAGAGGTGAAACAGGAGCTTACAATCCCAGAATCTCTCACTGCAAAGAATTAAATATTCTCAGACTGGGAATAAACAGGGTCAAGGAGTCACGGTCTCTTTCAGGTGGCCTTCTGGACATGCTGTGGTGCAGACCCAGCACACCCTCAGCATTGCTGTGGGAGTCCAGGAGGTGCTGAAGGAAATGTTTGGTTAGTGGGTAGAGTGTCCTCCGTGTGTTATTCCTTAAACACCTGCACCTCAGTGTTTCATTGCAACCCCAAGCATCGATCAAACTGCAGTCCTCTCAGCCATGGGGCTGTGGGTGACAGGACCCAGATGTCCCCCACTTCTCGTGGGGCTTCAAGACGCCCCACAGGCTTGATCTCATCAGGTGCTCCTTTGGTCCAGTAGTCTGGACCAAGGTGATGAGAAAAAACACACGAGAACCGTCTGAGAAAGAAGGAAATAGGCAAAGCACGTGCTTCGTTTAAAAACAAGCCGGTTTGCTGGAGATTGGGAGCCTGTCACAGACGTCAAAGCAAAGCTGGTTTTTACGACTATTCACTAAACATTTATGAAATATCTACCATGTGCCTGGCATGGTGGCCCGTTAAGTGATGCAAGGGGCACCGTTCACAGGAAGGCAGTGGGGGCTGTGCGGCGGCTTCCCCACGGCTGCCTGAGCCGCTGTCCCACCCTGGTGCTGTCCACGCAGCGTCTGTAACCACGAGCCCCTCAGGGCCTTCACATGGGTCCCTGCATCGCAGCCGCCCCCTTCGTGGCCCGTCTCGCTTCAGCGCCCCACACTCACGTGGGTCCCCACATCACAGCCGCCCTCTTCGTGGCCCGTCTCGCTTCAGCGCCCCACACTCCACGTGGGTCCCCACATCGCAGCCGCCCTCTTCGTGGCCCATCTCGCTTCCCAGCGCCCCACGCTCATGTGGGCCCCTGCATCGCAGCCGCCCCCTTTGTGGCCTGTCTCACTTGAGCACCCCACGCTCACGTGGGTCCCCACATCGCAGCCGCCCCCTTTGTGGCCTGTCTCACTTCAGCGCCCCACACTCATGTGGGTCCCCGCATCGCAGCCGCTCTCCTCGTGGCCTGTCTCACTTCAGCGCCCCACGCTCATGTGGGCCCCTGCATCGCAGCCGCCCCCTTCGTGGCCCGTCTCGCTTCAGCGCCCCACGCTCACGTGGGTCCCCACATCACAGCCGCTCTCCTCGTGGCCCGTCTCGCTTCAGCCCCCCACGCTCATATAGGCCCCTGCATCGCAGCCGCCCTCTTCGTGGCCCGTCTCGCTTCAGCGCCCCATGCTCATATGGGTCCCCACATCACAGCCGCTCTCCTCGTGGCCCATCTCGCTTCAGCGCCCCATGCTCATATGGGTCCCCACATCGCAGCCGCCCTCTTCGTGGCCCGTCTCGCTTCAGCGCCCCATGCTCATATGGGTCCCCACATCACAGCCGCTCTCCTCGTGGCCCGTCTCGCTTCAGCGCCCCATGCTCATATGGATCCCCACATCACAGCCGCTCTCCTCGTGGCCCATCTCGCTTCAGCGCCCCATGCTCATGTGGGCCCCTGCATCGCAGCTGCCCCCTTCGTGGCCTGTCTCGCTTCAGCGCCCCACGCTTGTATGGGCCCCTGCATCGCAGCCACCCCCTTTGTGGCCCGTCTCACTTCAGCGCCCCACACTCATGTGGGCCCCTGCATTGCAGCTGCCCTCTTAGTGGCCCGTCTCGCTTCAGCGCCCCACGCTCATATGGGTCCCTGCATCACAGCTGCCCCCTTTGTGGCCCGTCTCACTTCAGCACCCCACGCTCACGTGGGTCGCCACATCGCAGCCGCTCTCCTCGTGGCCCGTCTCGCTTCAGCGCCCCACGCTCCTGTCAGTTCCTCGGTCACCTGGCTCCATGCTCCCTCTGCCCTCATCACTCCTCCCCAGATCTGACAGGACAGGTTCCTCCTCCTCATTCCATTTGCATCATAAACATCACCACCTCCAAGGAGCCCTCCCCCACTATCTTAATACCCTTACCCCCATGCACACAGGGGTCCCATTTTCCCCTTTGACTTTCTCCAAAGTACATATAATCCCCTGGAATGATCTCACTGGCTTATTTATTTATCTCCACGTTCCTTATCTGTCTCTCTCCTGGAAAGTGAGCCCCAGGACTTAGGACCCATCCCTGTGTCCACAGGGCAGTAGGTATCCCTGTGTATTTGCTGAATGAAAGAAGATGCACAATCTCTGTCTGAGGACACCCCCACCCCACCGCAAGTCCACAGATGAGCAAGCAGACCGACGGGTGTCAACTTGGATGTTTGATCAACAGGCCACAAATTCTCTTTCCCACTTTCAGCCCCCTGGTTACCTCTAGCAGCTCCTACAGCAACTCCGGGGCCTAGCTCCTGGAGAAAATAGTGACCCCAAAACCAGAGGATTTCTCCCCGGACCGGGTTGCAGCTTTGGAATGAGGAAAGTATTTTTAAATGTTCTTGCAAGTGCCAGAGTGTGTCTTGTTAAAAATAAGGTTTGTGTTCATTGAAATGCCGTTCAGGCTCACCATTCTGCGGCAGTGTTTAAATTAACCACATCAGGCACTGTGAATTCCGAACAGCCCGTGAATCATTTGGGGGCGAAAAAATTGGGAGTTGGTATTTGCTGAAGCCAGATCTTCTTCATGTTCTGTGTTTACCTAGCGAACCTTTCTGTAGCACTCACTCTGTGCCAGGCACTCTTTGGTGTGCTTTGCGAATTTACCCTTTCCACTAGCCCGTGGCGTTGCCCATTTTACAGTTGAGAACGTCAAGTCACAGAGTTCACTTGCTCACCCAAGTCCACATGACTCATGCCCTTGGGGAGTTTTCGCCAACATTTTGGCCACAAGGAAAACCTTGCTTATAACCCGCCCTGCCGAAAGGTACCCAGCTTTCACTTCTGTCCTTTTTAGGAAATTCGGAATCCTCACAATGCCTAGGTATGGAATTTCCTGCAGCATGTCTCTCCTTCTCCTGTGGACTTGGCAGCCTTTGGGGGCCCGGCAGACAGATAAGCATCATTTCAAGAGTGTGTTTCTGTAGTTCCCCAGTATGCCGGCTCTGGGCCAAGCTTCCCCAGCTGGCTCGTGCCCTGCCTTGTCCCACTTAGCTGGCCCACCCTTCCATATTTCCTCCCCCCATCCGGCTAGATCTCCTCTCCCTGAATGATTCAGGCAGATCCTGCTGCTTCCAAGGGCCTTCTGGGCTGCTCTGGCCTCGTTTACCCTCATCTACAGAACTTCTCCTGGGCTTGTGGAACCTCCTTGCATCTTGCAAACTAGACTCATTGTGTTGATCTGCTTGTTGCTCAGTTGTGTCTTGACTCTTTGCAACCCCATGAACTGCAGCACACCAGGCTTCCCTATCCTTCACTATCTCCCTGAGTTTGCTCCAACTCATGTCCATTGAGTCAGTGATGCCAGCCAACCACCTCATCCTATTTGTATTAATAATTAGTCTGTTCCTGGACTCTGGGACATTGGTGGATTCAAATCCCAGTACTGCCACCTACTGGATACCCAACCTTGGACAAGACCCTTCATGCCTGAGCCTCAGTTTCCGCATCCATAAAATGGGCATAGAAGTGGTTTCCAAGCTCCTATAGAGCTGTTGTGAAGATGCAGCAAAAGAGTATGTGTAAGATCTGTGCTTAACCTGTGTCAGGGTTCAACAAACTTTCTCTGCAAAGAGCCAGGTAGTAGATATTTCAGGCTTTGCAGGTCAGTTTCAGCAGTAGCCTTTCAACTCTGGTGTTGTAGTGTGAAGACAGCCATAGACGAAGGAGAGTAACTGTTCAGTTAAAACTTGATTTACAAAAACAGACGGCAGCCAGATTTAACCCATGAACTGGGGTTGGTCCACACCTTCGGAGTGGCCCTCTTATCTCTGAAATGCTATAAAGATCAGAACAGAGAAGGCTGTGACTGTCCTCTCAGGCCTGAAAGTTTGGGCCGATAGCAATGCATGGGAGCAGACAGACCAGAAAGGGGTGGCCGGGAGGAGGGACTGTAGACCAGGCTGAGGCCCACAGACAGAAGCACAGAGTGGAGGTAGGAGGCTCCTTGTGCAGGGGTGAGGTGGGAGGGGGCCCTGCCAGCCAACCTCGAATGCCATGTGCATCCACAGAATCACCGACTTCCTGTGTAAGAACTATTTCCCGAACACCTACTATGTGCCACATCCTGTGTTGTATGCCTATGCCGCAGGAGAACAAGACACACAGAAACCCCTGCCCTCACAAAAGCTTAGGTTCCTCCAAAGGAGGGAAACTGAGGCCCAAAACTCTTCCTGGGAGTCCCACAGCTGGCAAGTGTCCTTTTGTATGAAGTGTATTTCCAGGGTTACTGCTGCTGTCATGGAATAAGCACAAGATTTAGGGTCTCTGACCTGGACTCAAGCCTCACTGCCCACCTCCGTCCTGCCCTCTCACTTCCGTGAGGCCCATAATCTGTGTTTGCTGCCACTGATACAGGATGCTGGGACCTTGGACCGTCCTCGCTGTTGGAGCCTTTGGGTTGTGGCTACGTGAGCCTCCCGGGGCCTCTCTGTGACCGGGGCACCAGAGCTCCCGCGTGTCAGGGGGGTGTTAGTGACTTCATTAAGCTTGATGGATTGATGTCCACCACATTCCATGGAGGGGACTGGGGAAGGGAAGCAGTTTGGGGAAACTGTCTAGGTCCAAGCCTTTTTCATGGCTGTGTAGTATTCCTCACAGGCAACACTGTTCTCCCAGGGCAGACAGAGATCACCCCTGTCCCGGCCACCCAGTGGCAGACCCTGTTCTGGGCACCTTTGCAGCCTCATCCCCATGAGTGAGCTATGAGCCCTCCTTGTTTCCCCTTGACAGCCCAAGAGCTTGCGAGGAGCCTGACTACCCATAGTGATCACTGATTGTGAATCCCCCAGCAACTGCATATCCTCTCCTTTAGCCTTATCCTCAGAACACTCCCGTGATGGAGGAATCCCCCCCACCCACATCTCTCACATACACTCTCTCTCTTTCCCCCATTGAGTAAAACTGCATCATAAAGTGAGCAATCTAAAATGCACAGTGGATAAACTTTTCCCTCTGTTTATGCCTGGGTGACTGCAGCACATTTCTGGGTCCCTGGGGGGCTCCCTCCTGCCCTTTCTCTGCTGAACCCAGAGGCACCCACTGTTTTGACTTATTTCACTGGGGATCCCTTCCACTTACTCTTGAAGCCTCGATCAGTAGAATCCCTTGGGGTGTTCATCTTGACCTGGCTTCTTTCACCAGTATGTCTGTGAGATCCTTCATGTTGTCACGCACAGAGGGTAGGGGGTGGGGCTTCTTTTTCAAGGCTGTCCAGTAGCCCCCTATAGGAGTCCATTATAGGAGGTTTGTCTGTCCTCCTGTGGGTGGGCATGTAGCATATTTCTTATTTAAGGTTATTATGAATTAGATCTCTATGAATATTCAAGTCTGCATATGGACGTGTGTTTTCATTTCCCTCATTCAGAGTGGGATTTGGGAGTTGCAGGGTAGGTATAGGTTTAACTTTCCTAGAAACTGTCAATACTTGTCTCCAAAAAGGCTATTCTATTTCATGCTCCCACCAGCAGTGTCAGAGAGTTTTCCTGTGGCTCCATGTTCTCATCAACACTTGGTAAAATCCGCCCCTTTCCTTTTAACCATTCTGGTAGGCATGTCACCGTAACCCTTTCCTGGAAGCAGAAACTGAGGCTCACACATGATGAGCCCTTTGCCCCAGACAGCATGGCTACTGACGTTGGAACAGAGACTGGGGTTCTGTGAGATTCTGGAATTGTGTCACAGCCCAGGCAGGGTTCAAGGCGCAGAGCATGGGACAGAGAGAATAGAAGAGGTATTTGAATAAGTGTTTTTTGAATACGAAGTGGATGGTTGAAAACCAGAACGCTCATCAGTGATAATAATGGGCCCAACTGGTGCTCTTGCCCAGTGGCACAGTGCCCTGGGTCCACGCCAGCCACCCCAGGGAGAACCCGGGCTCCCCCGGTAACTCCACTTGTCCCCGCCACGCCGCTGGGAACGCGTCCCCGTGAGCTTGCCAGGAGAGACTGTTCTTTTGCAAGCTGGCAGGACACAGTCTGCATTCTGCAGCCCCAGGCTCTCTCGAAGTCCCTGTCCTGGGGCTCTACTGTCCCCAAAGGCACTGATTGTTCCTCTCAGGAAAACATCGCATTCCAAGGGCAGGGGATTAATGAGTATGCCTGGGCCACTGGAGACACCGGGTTGGCTCTGGCCCAGCCGTGGGTTTCTAGAGCCCTGTGTTCCCCTGGGTGTGCCTTGGAAACTAAGGCTGGGGCCTGAGACACCAGAAGTCTGAGAACCTAGGCCAGCTTTGCGCCTGTCTTGCTGGGTGATGTCGGGTAAGGCGTCTTTCCTCTCTGAGCCCCATCACCGTGCATAAAGTGGAGAGACTAAGACGTCGAAGAGGCTGGGCTGGTGTCTGGGGCGCAAAGGCCTATGTCAGGGTTTCCTGTGGCAACTTGGTGGCTTTGACACATTTATCACTTAACTCAGTGCTTCTCAAGCTCTAATGTGTGTACGATACTCCTGGGGATCTTGTTAAATGCAGATTCTGCTTCAGTGGGTTTGTTCTGAGCACCTGGATTTTCTCTCAAGTTCCCAACTGATTGTGCTTGCTGGTCTGAGGACCACACTTTGAGTAGCAAGAGCCCAGGAACTTCTCCCCAAATCCATGTGTTTCTTTAAACCATGCTTTTTAAAAAACTTAGATTTCTCTTCAGCAGTAACATATATGGACCACTGGTTTGAGGTAACAGGCATATCTTTTGCCAAACACACAATAAAATGAGCATGTTGCGTGCTCAGTCGCTTCAATCGTGTCCACCACTTTGTGACTCCATGAACCACAGCCTGCCAGGCTCCTCTGTCCATGGGATTTTCCAGGCAAGAATACTGGAGTGGGTTGCCGCGGTCTCCTCCAAGGGATCTTCCCCACCCAGGAATCAAATACACATCTCCTGCATTGCAGGCGGGTTCTTTATGGCTGAACCACCAGAGAAGCGCTAAAATGAGCATGTTAACTATTGGTATAAACATGGCAACCCTACCCTACCCTACCCTGCTGAGACCTGTTTATTTTTTTTTTAATGAATATCATAAGTTTTGTCAGGTTCCTTAGGCTTATGACCTAATTTAATCTTTAAAACATCATGAAAAGTAGATATTCTTTTTAAATATCCTTTCTGTTTGTTATCCAAGTAGTATAGGCATAATGAAACTAAAGACCAGTTTAAAATTAGAGATAAGGAAAAAAAAGAAAATATATGTTTAATATTTATATAAAATATATATTTAATATATTTTATATAAATATTTTATATTTATAATTTATATTTTATGTAAACATTATATATATTTATATAAAATATATATTTTAATATATATATTTTTTGAAATTCACCCCCAAATTTCACTCATATCTCAAATGGGAAATTGAGGCACACCCCTACACTGACTCATCTAAGGCCACACAGTGGGCCAGTCCCAGGGCTGGGGTTTGGATTGGGCCTGTCTGGTGGTTTTCTGTGATCCCACACTGAGGTAATAAATCAACATTATAGAAATGTTTTAAATAGAAGAAAAAATATGACCACGATTGTATTTTGCATTCCCCTCTGGACTTTTCCTTATTCTATTATTATACAGACAGAATTATGAAGTATGACCAGTTGTTTTTCTCGCATTCATTTCTCAGTGTTCTCATCTGTAAAGTGGGGATGATAATGGAGCGGACTCTGCAGAGTTGGGTTAGGGGAGGAATGGTGTCCTGCAGGCAGAGCATGGGGCCCAGTACCTAGTAAGTCAGGGGCAAATGCCCTTCTGCTGTGGACGTTACAACTGTGATTTTAAACCACCACATCCTAGGACTTCGAGTCAATCTACTCTGATGTCTGTGTTACTGGGCGACAGGGGGGCTTGTAATTTTTGTTTTAAATAACTCGGTGATGAGCTAGATTATGGCCACCTGCTACATTCTGTGGCTGCTTCCAATATCCAGTGGAAGAGATGCTGTATACCAAGGCTGAGGAAGAGAAACACGAACATTTATCGATCACCAGCGGTGTACCTAGTTTTAGGTTAAGTACATTTACCCCATCTCCTTCAATTCTTGTGAGTCTGTGAAATTTATTATACCCATTTTACAGATGAGGAAAACTGAGATTCAGGCAGTAAAAATAATGCAAAGAAAATAACCTGCTCTTTGTTAGCTAAGAATCTTGATTAAGTGTAGTGCCTTTTTTCTTAATATGGCACTTTTCATTTTTTAATTTTTTGGTTAAGATTTATTTATTTACTTGGCTGTGTTGGGTCTTAGTTGCAGCATACTGGATCTTTGTTGCATCATCCAGGATCTTTCATCGTGGCACCTAAGCTTAGTTGCCCTGCAGCATGTGGGATCTTAGTTCCCCAACCAGGGATCAAACCCATGTGCCCTGCATTTCAAAGTGGGTTCTTAACCACCAGACCACCGAGGAAGTTCCAATATGGCACCCTTTAAAAACAGAAACATGTTCCTTCTCATCTGTGTCAAAACTCATACTGAACAATGAGTTCTGGGTTGCAAAAAAGGATTTATTTTTGCACCCATCTACAAGTCTTTGTCCACAAGTTAAATAAAAACAAACACGTGCTATTAATACCAGTATAGCACTTTTAAAACAAAGCAAACACAAACTCCTTGCAAGCCTTTGCATGCTAAGTTGCTTCAGCCATGTCTGACTCTTTGCAACCTTAGGGACTGCAGCTTGCCAGGCTCCTCTGTCCATGGGATTCTCCAGGTGAGAATACAGGAGTGGGTTGCCATGCCTTCCTCCAGGGGATCTTCCCAACCCAGGAATTGAACCCACATCGCTTCTATGTCCTGCACTGGCAGGTGGGTTCCTTACCACTTGCGCCCTCTGGGAAACCAGAGGAAACAAACTCCATGCGCCCTCTATCATCTCTTTGGGAGTAAATCTAGGGATAGTTCACCTTTTAACCTTCTCCTTTCCTAGGACAGGCTGGAAAGGACCCAGGGGCAGGGAGGGGGCTCAGTTATGAAAGCCTCCAGAGACAGTGGTAACCACTGTTGGAGGGAGGGGTGGGTGGTGGGGATGTGAGGAGGCCAGGATGGCTGTGGATCTGGCATTTGGGAACCCAGGCTCTCCTCTCACCTCTGCACCCCTCTCTCTGTGACCTTGAAAGTGAAAGAAAGTGACAGTGTTAGTTGCTCAGTCGTGTCTGACTCTTTGCAGCCCCGTGAACTGTAGCCCACCAGGCTCCTCCGTCCGTGGGATTATCCAGGCAAGAATACTGGAGTGGGTAGCCGTTCCCTTCTCCAGGGGATCTTCTTGACCCAGGGATCGAACCCATGTTCTCCTGCATTGCAGGCAGATTCTTTACCATCTAAGCCACCCTGTATGACCTTGGACTAGCCCATTGGCCTCTCTGGGCCTCAGTTTCCCCACCTTCTCAGTTTTCCTGCAAGGGATCTTTAGCTCTGACAATTGGTGAAGTCTTTAACAATAAGTTGAAGCAAAGTATTTTCAGTTGTTTTTCTTTCTGTGTTCTCAGTTAATAAGAACATGGAAAGCATGGGATGAGGCCTCCGTCAGGGAGCTTTCATCTGTATTCCGTGTATCTGTGGGCTGTAAAGTGTGTTCTGCACTAAACAGAATCCCATTCAAAGGAAAGAAGAGGGCCTGGCTCCTGCTTGGTGCTTCTGAGGGTCTCCCTGAAGCCCTGGTCCCTATGACGATGTATGGTCTCTCTTCTCCCTCATCCCTAGAGATGAAAACAGCAGACGATCCCTAGACTCCGTCCCCAGCGGGCTGTGTCCACCATCTGCCCGCACACAAGACCTTTTCCTCTCAGGGAACAGTGCAAGCTGGTCGCATGCTCAGCTCAAAGTCAAAATGTTAACAGCAGTGGCTGGCAGAGCTGGCGTTTCCCAGGCATGCTCTGCACCAAGCGTGGTGCTGGGTTCCCCACACAGCCCTTCCTCTTGCCCTCTCAGGGGAGAGGCAGCTGTCATGCCCCTTTGCAGGGCAGCAACTAGGTCCAGAGGGGCCAGCACTTGCCTGGCCCCAGACCCTGAATCTGGCAGTCCGGTTCCAGAGCCAGTGCTCTTGGCCACCTGGCTGGACGCATGAGACTCAGAAGGGGCCACAGGGCTGTCCAGGGTGGTGGGAAGGCTGCCCAGAGCTGGAGCATGCGAGCTGGGCCCTTAAGTGGGCATCTACCACGGCCTGGAGGGGAGGAAGAGCCCACGCCATGGTGGCTGGAACTCTGCAGGGAGCAGGGGTGGTTGGAGGCACCAGTGGAAAGTGTGTTGAAGGCTCAGCTCGGGGTGGGAGTGATGTTAGAGGCCATATTAGAAGGGTGTGTTAAGTCAGTAGAAGAAAAGGTCTATTTGGGGAAAACCCCTGGCCTAGTTTGCTCTGAGACTGCCTGCAACCAGGCAGAAGACTGGATGATTCTGCTTTCAGGAAGCTCAGCGCCCTCCAAAGAAACCGCCACAGATGCTGCCATGTCAGGGTCTCCCAGTGCACAACCCACCTTCAGTGAAGCCCACCCTCCACTTCACCCCCACCCCACAGAGCTCCCTGTCAGCTCTTTGTACTTCTCCCTAAATGGAAATAGACCTTCAGGCTCAGCAGGCATCTGAAGGAAGCAGGGACCAAAACAGAGAGAAAAGAAATCAAGAAGCAATAGACGATGTAAGAAGCAGAAGCTAACTGCCAGGAACCGTTGTAATTAACATCTCAGAGAGGTAAATACTGCATCTCTAAAACGGAGAAGCAAGAGAAGGACCATTTGGAGAACAAAAAGGACTCTTGGACACCTGCTTCTAAAGTTGCAGTAAAGAATATTTCAGTGGGATTTGAAATAGGAAGAAACAGGCAGGGTCTGGCTGCTGCATGGATGTTGGGAACAGGGCTGGTAAGAACAGAAGAGGCTTCTGAGCTTGACCAGGTAGGGCTGGGCAGAGCCCATATTTGCTGAGCAGGTAACCAAGGAAAAGCAGCTTGTGGGAGGACAATCGCAAATTCATTTTATTTTTGTTTATTTCTTTGGCCACCCCACTCAGCTTGCTGGATCTCAGTCCCCCAACCAGGGATTGAACCCCGGGCCATGGCAGTGAAAGCCTAGAATTGTAACCACTGTGCCACCAGGGAATGCCCACAGATTCGTTTTAGATGAGTTGGGCTGGAGGGAGATCCAACAGCAAGCAGCAGAGGGTTGAAACCCAGTGTGAGGAAGCCATTGCTGTCAGTTTGGAGCATGGCCCCTCATGGTGCGTCTCTACCTCAGCCAGCTCTTTTCTTTAAAAAAATTTTTTTTTGACATGTACACACTGCTATTTATTTATTTATATTTTTGGCTGTTCTGAGTCTTCGTTGCTACATGCAGGCTTCCTCTAGTTTCAGAGACCAGGGGCTACTCTCTAGCTGCAGTGTATGGGTTTCTCATCGCGGTGGCCTCTTGTTTCAGAGCACAGGCTCTAGGTGGGCGGGCTTCAGTAGCTGCAGCACAGGGCCTCCATTAGTTGTGGCTCGTGGGCTCTAGAGTGCGGGCTCAGTGGTCGTGGAGCGTGGGCTTAGCTGTGCTGCAACGTGTGGGATCTTCTCGGACCAGAGAGCGAACCCATGTTCCCTGCATTGGCAGGTGAATTCTTATCCACTGTACCACCAGGGAAGTCCAGCCAGCTCTTTTCAAAAGCAAACCCCCAACCCTGCCTCTGAGATGCTGGTTAACAATAGAGATTCCCAGGTTTACCAGGTCAAACCCCAGAGGGTGGGAATGTATATTTCAACAAGCTCTCCTGGGAGTCTGATGTAGACCAATGCTTGAGAACCGCTGGTCTCTGGAGTGGGTGGTAGACTGGGACACAGGGAAGAAATGGAGAAGTCAGGATGAAGAGAGTGAACAGGAAGTAGAGGTAGCTTTAAACCCAGGAGGACACTCGTGTGGCACATTCTGCCATCCCAGTGCAATGAAATTATTACTCATTTCAAAATAGCAACAGCTCTTGAGTATTCAGTAGCAGAATCACTGATTCAGGAAGCAATTAACATAGACATTCAATCAATTATTCATCGCATTACTAATGTGTAGCAGTAATCAAATTGGCCTTTTAATATGTATATTTTTTCTTTTAATTAACCCTGTCCAAAACTGGAGTAAAGCTCCCAAGCAGAAATATATTTGGCTTAATTAAAAAAAAGAAGGCGGAGAGGGAAAAAATATTATCTCCTTACCACGTGTTAAAGGAGCCCAAAGGTAGGACTTGCTCTGTGCGCTGTCTCGTGTTTGTGGTTTGAGCTGCACCAGGAAGCCCCAGGTCCTGTCTGCAGGCGCCTGAGAGTGCACAATTAGTGGTTAGATGAAAATTTATTGTGTCCCCGTCTGTGGCAGAACAGAAAGAGCACTGGACTTGGAGTCAAGACCTCCAGATTCCAATTTTAGATCTGCCACCGAGTTCCTGAGTGACCTCAGAGTTGCCTCTCTGAGTCTTGCCTTCTTCCAGTGAAAGGACTGAGTTAGACACTGCCCAACAGTCTTCCAGCTCTGTGTTCTCCTTATCACGTGACCACTGCAAATGCCCCTTCAGCCTATTAGTATGAATGAGTTTATGCCTCTTCCTTTAAGAAGTGAATAGAGAGGCTAGTCACTCCAGAGTCATTTCCCTGGGGGCTTCATTGATCCTCCTTGCACTGTGGCTAGAGTATGCAGTTCCACCACACACCTCCTCTTGCCTCCTAATAACTGCTAACATTTATCAGGCACTTCCTATGTGGAAGGGACTAAATGTTTTTTTTTTTTTTTAAACGTGGTAAGATTTGTTGTTGTTCAGTCGCTAAGTTGTGTCCGATTCTTTGCGACCCCATGGACTGCAGCATAGCAGACTTCCCTGTCCTTCATCATCTCCTGGAGTTTGCTCAAACTTATGTCCATTGAGCTGGTGATGCCATCCATCCGTTTCGTCCTCTGCCACTCCCTTCCCCTGCCCTCAATCTTTCCCAGCATCAGGGTCCTTTCCAATGAGTCAGCTCTTTGCATCAGGTGGCCAGGGTATTAGAGCTTCAGCTTCAACATCAGTCCTTCCAATGAATATTCAGGGTTGCTTTCCTTTAGGATTGACTGGTTTGATCTCCTTGCAGTCAGTCCAAAGGACTCTCAAGAGTTTTCTCTAACACCACAATTCAAAAGCATCAATTCCTCGGTACTCAGCCTTTGTTACGGTCCAACTCTCACATCCATACATCTGTGGTAAGATATATATAATGTCAGATTTACCGTATTAACCATGTTTTAAGTGTGCAGTTCAATGGCATTAAATATACATTCATCCATAGGTATCCACGGGGGACTGGCTACAAGACCTACCTTGAATACCAAAATCCATATCATTGGCACATCTTATCTATGTTCCACATCTACAGATTCAACCAACATTTAATCATGGACATAGTATTATATTTATTGAAAGAAATAAGGGTATAAGTGGACCCATGAAGTTCCATCATGCTCAACCAGTGTTGTGCAAGCATCTCCATCATCCATCTCTAGAAATTTTCATTTTCCCAGACTGAAATTCTTGTCTAAGAGCTTTAAGTGGATTATTTTTATTGAATCCACACTACAACTCCAAGAGATAGGGTCTGTTATTATCCCAATGTATCAGTGAAACATGGACAGAGTAATGCTGTGTAACAAACAACCCCAATACCTCAGGCAGATACAATAATAAGCACTTCTTTAGCTCACAAGTCTGTAGGTGGTCCAGGAGTTGGCTGATCCAGCAGCTGGCTCCATTTGTGTCTGAGCCTCTGCATGGAGCCAGCAGACTCATTGAAAGGCATGTTCTTCTCATGATGCTAGCAGAGGCCCAAGGGGGCAGATAGAAGCCTGCAAAAGCTTTTAAGGTCTAGATTCCAACTGGCACCCCTCAGTCCATTGGCCAAAGCAAGTCACATGGCTGGATGTAAAGCCCCAGAGCGAGGAATTTGACTGCACTCCTTAAATGAGAATAATTGCCAAGTCAGTTAACAAAAGGCATGAATCCAGGGCAAGCTCATGATGTATGGAAAGAGTAACATGGAAACTTACATCACCATATGTAAAATAGATAGCCAACGGGAATTTGCGGTATGACTCAGGAAACTCAAACAGGGGCTCTCTAGAAACCTAGAGGGGTGGGATGGGGAGGGTGATGGGAGGGAGGTTCAAAAGGGAGGGGATATATGTATACCTATGGCTGATCCATGTTGAGGTTTGACAGAAAACAACAAAAATCTGTAAAGCAATCATCCTTGAATAAAAAACAAATAAATTAAAAAAATTATACCGAAGTTAAAAAAAAAAGAGAGAGAGAGAATACAGGCCAGTGATACCACCTTTCATAGCTCCATTGCTGAGGCTACTAACTCCTACTTCACGGGTCATTTAAGGAGTCAGCCAGGAGGCCATGGAGGCGTCATGCAGAGAACCCCACTGGGCGCAGAGAAGGAGATCGACACTTCTTTTAAGCAAAAGTCATCCAGGGTACATTTATATAAGGGTGCCCCCACCACAGTGGTTTCAGCTTTCTTCAACAGTTTACAACTCCATCCAAAGCTTTTAACTTGGCATTCAGTGCTGGGAGCTGGACTTGAAGGGCCCGGCCAAGTTTCTCTGGCTCTCCTACCCCTGAGTTCAAGCTTTGGCTAGACTATTTGCCGCATACCCATGTCTGTGCCTCTCTTCGTGTTTCATGGAATCCACCAGGCTCCAGGGCAGGGTCCTCTCCTCCAGGCTGTCTGTCACTGGGGGCTCCAGGTGGAGAGCCAGCTTCCCCTGGCCTTGAGTGGCATGGTCTCTCACAGCCCATGGGACTCCTGCCCCAGCTCTGGTACCCCTGCTGAAGATTCTGTCCCTGGCACCACTGGGCAGTCCTCTTGCCTCAGGCAAGGGCCTTCCCCAGCTTCTGCCCTTCTCAGGGAGCTGGAGAACCCCATGGGATTGGCACTGACCGTGGGCACCAAGTCAGTCTTGGCAATATCCTCCTCACCCTCACCTGGGTAACCACAGTACAGAACTTCCAGACACCTCTGCTTCTCAACGTCACCCCCACCACCGCCCGAGTTTCAGACCAATCTCTTAGAGCAAGTGAAACATGGAGAAATTCCTCTCTTCTCATTTGGGGCCCGAGATAGACAAAAAGGATGAAGTAGGCCAGCTCACTGACCCAGAATGTTATATTTAAACTCAGCTTTGCGTGTGTGCTTCAGTAATGGCAGGGAGAATTTATCTTTATTAAGGACCCAGGAGCAGGGTGGGCTCCAGTGGGCCAAGTGGGCCTCTCTGGGCATAGTTGAGGGAGGGTCTTTCAGGCCTGGGTCAAGGTGGCAGGATGTGTTGCATCCTGAGAAGTTGTGGGGAAAGCCGGCCGTCCTTGGAGGGGCAGCAAGCCCTTAGCTCCCGGCCAGTGGAACATCAGGCTGGGCTCCAGTGGGGCTGACTTGGGCCAGTTGGTGGCTCAACACCCCAGGGGGTTTCCATGCAACTCTCTTCACCAAGAAGCAGCCTCTGCGTTTGCATAATTTTGGCCAGAGAAAATAAGGAATCTACCTTCTTCTCCTCACCTGCACATGGGAGGAAATCAGTTGGGATAGTTAACAACTATTTCATTGGTTCAGGTGCAACAACTAGGATCCATTACAGCTACAGCCCAGCCTTCTGGGAAGACACTGGTTTCTTAAAATCCCAAACAATGGACCAAGCTGACCTCATAGCTAGGCAGAGTGGGTGGTCACCTTAGTGATGGGGCTTGAGGGGTGCCGGGAAGCTCTCCCTGCAGCACATCCCACCCACCCACCAAACTGCTGCTGCCTGCAGTTCCAGCATCAGTACTTTAGTCATCAAATCATAAAATGTTAAGGTTCCAAGGTTATAATTAGCCTTGGAACCTGTCTAATTCAATGTCCTGGCTCAGAGTACTTTTAGAGGATACCTGAACAGGCCCTGTATTTTAGAGTAACTTCATGGCTGAGCAGGGTTCAAGTCCAGGGAGTTAGACTCTGTCCAGTGTGAAATTCTACATGCCCGTGTATTTTGGACTTTCCTGGGCATCTCAGTCTACCAGGGATTTTGCTGAAAATGGATATTCTCGGTCACTTGGTCTGGGGTGTGACTTGAAATTCTCCATTTCTGAAAGCTCCCTCAATTCAGTCCTCATGACAACCCTGGGAGGGATGTTATCCCCATTTGATAGATGGGAAGATTGAGGGTCAGAGAGTTGGGTAATATGGCACGCAGAATAATAACCTGCCCCCTTGCCTTGGATGTCAGCACTCTAATCCTGGGAATTGGTGAATGAGTTACCTTCCGTGGCCAGAGGGACTTTTCTGCTGTGATTAAGGATAAGAACTTTTAGGTGGGAGATTAACCTGGATTATCCAAGTGAGCCCAGTCTAATCATGGGAGTTCTTAAAAGCAGAGAACTGCTTTCCTATCTGGTCAGAGATCTGTGGTAATGGAAAGGAGGTCAGAGAGATGTGATGTTTGCTGGCTTTGAAGATGGAGGAAGTGGGCATTGGCCAAGAAATGTAGACTGCCTCTAGAAGCTGGAAAAAGGCAAGAAAATAGATTCCCCCCTAGAGCGTCTAGAAAGCAGCCTGGCTAACACGTTAGTTTTAGCGCAGTGAGCCCTGTGTTGGAGTTGTGACCATAGAATTGTGAGATAATGCATCTGTGTTGTTTGAAGCCTCTACATTTGTGGTAATTTCTTACGACAGCAACAGTTAGAAAAAATGCAGACTTTGGTGCCCAGAGTGGGTTGTTGCTTTAAAAAACACCTAAAAATGTGGAGTGGTTTTGGAACTGGGCAGTGGGCAGAGGCTGGAAGAGTTTTGAGACATTTGATAGAGGAAAAAAAAAAGGAGTTTGCCTAGACTCTACTGTTAGTAGAACTATGATTATTAACAACTTAATTAGTCTTGACCCAGAGGAAATAAGGATTATATTATTGAAAACTGGAAGAAAGGGGATCCTTGTCAGGGGGGACAGAAATCTTAGAAGAACTATATCCTGCAGTTTTGTGGGAAACAGAACTTATAAATGATGAGCTTAAGTACTTAGCTGACATTTCCAAGCCAGCATAGAAGGTATGGTTGGCACGGATCTTCCTGTTGCTTATGGAAAACTGTGAGCAGAAACAGATGAATCTGAGAGAAGAACTGTTAAAAAGAAAGAAAGAAGGACTTGATAATTGCGGAGTTCTCTGCCTGTCTTACTGGGAAAAGATACTAAAATTGAGAGGTTCCCTGTCAGGAAATCATGCTCCAGAGAAAAGGCTTTGTGTGCAGCTGTACAACTTTCTGCTAATACCTTAGAAAGACCAAAAGTTCAAAGTATTCAGTCACACAAAAGGTTCTTTGAAGAGATTAAGGGTGTGAGTCACAGATCCCTTCAATCAAACCCAAGAGTATCTCAGAAGCTTAAGGGTGTGTGTTTCCTAAGCCATCTCAGCAAATGCCAAAAATAAGGGAGGGATTTTCTAGGAAAGACATGTTGAAGAGCCTCTTGTCTAATGGAGTGAATTCCCATGACATACACAGGAGACCCATGGGGTTACTGAGAACGTTGTACCAGCAGAAACACTGCCAGATTGGACTGAAAGAGAATATGAAATGAAAGCAGGCTGTCAGATGCCCAAAAGTCTACTGACAAGACCCAGACTGATAAAACTGCTTATCTGCAAATACCTGCTACCTTGCATGAGAAAGGAAGGATGACTCAGAGGATGGAGTGGCAAGCCCATATAGAATATTCCTGAGCCATAGAGGATTATTTCTAGACCTTAAGACCTGACATTTGCCTGGCTGGAGTTCAGAATTGCTTAGGACCAATGACCTTTTTTTTTTCCCCTTCCATTGTTTCCTGTTTTTAAACAGGAATGTCTATTACTCTGTGTCTATCTCATCATCTTATATAGGGAACAAGTAACTTGTTGCTTTAGAGGAATTATGCTCCAGGATGGATCATAACAAGAGCCCTGTCCCAATTTACATGATTTAGCTGATGACATTTGAGACTTTTGAGCTGATGAGATTCAGATGAGATTTTGAACTTCAAATTGCTGCTGTAATGAAATGATAACTGGGGGGACCTTTAGATAGAGTGAATGTATTTTGCATGAGGTATAGACATGAATCTTAGTGGGCCACAGGGCAACCTGTCATAGACAGAATAATGGCCCACAGATTCATCCCCAGAACCTATTAGTATGTTACCTTACATGGTAAAAGGATGCGCTTAAGGTTAAGGAAATAGATTCTCCCCTAGAGCCTCTAGAGTGAACATGGTCCTTGTTGCTGCTGAACAGTCCCTAGGTCATATCTGACTCTTTGTGACCCCATGGACTAAAGCACACCAGGCTCCTCTGTCCTCCACTAGCTCCTTGAGTTTACGCAAACTCACGTCCATTGAATAGGTGATGCCATCCAACCATCTTATCCTCTGTTGCCCCCTTCTCCTTTTGCCTTCAGTCTTTCCTAATACCAGGGTCTTTTCCAGTGAATCAGCTCTTCACATCAGGGGCCAAAGTATCAGCTTCCGTGACAATCCTTCCAATGGATATTCAGAGTTGATTTCCTTTAGGATTGATTGGTTTGATCTCCTTGACCTCTTTCTAGGGGGCTCTTATTTTAATTGCAAATGCCCCTGGGCAAGTAACCCACAAAGTGCTGGATCTGCCTCGATTTTAGACTGCAAACAACAGAGATTGAACTTGGATGATTTGGGCAGAAAAGGAATTACTTTAAAGCACCTTGGGCCTTGAAGGAACTCACAGCAAATCCTGAGAACCAGGTTCAAGGCTGCTTGGCCGGGATCATGTCCCCACACTTTATAATAGAACCAGCCTGGGAAGACTGCACTCCCAAAGTCATTGCCTCTGCACTCCCTCGCTCCAGATGCCGGGGCTGGGGTGTTTGGCCAGTGGAGCCTGGGTCACATGCCTGACCCTGTGCAGCAGAGGTGGGGGAGCCATCCACAGGCATTTTCAGCATCTTGAGTATGATAGTGGGCTCTGAGTCACGAGATGAGCAGCTCCCAAAATAAAGGGAAGAGTTTAGGTACCAGGCAAAGTAAATGGCAGGTGTCCCAGGGGCAATGTGTTGGGTTAGGCTGTATTTTAGACATAATTCCTGTGTCTCAAATGAACCATAAACTGCACCCTCCCTCCTGGACACTAGTTCACCTTCCCAATTTTAGTTTCTCTCTTTCCATGCTTAGACATTCCCCCAAAGTCTCTGGGCCAGCCAAGGGTCCCAAATTGTAAAATAGAGTCCATAGGTAAAGGCAGCCCCAGGGATTGTAAAGAGAAGTGTGTGCTGTGAACCCCAGAGGCCTAGAGTTGCTGACCCCCCTCAGGACCCTTCGTTTCTTGGGTCTTTCCTCCTTCACTGTCACCCCCAAAGGCTGAGCCTGCGTCCCTTCTCGCTCAGACACTCTACAAGGCTCTGAAAGGCAGAGCTTAACATTTTTCCTTGAAATCTCTCACTTTCATCATTTTTTTTTCTCTTTTCTTTTTTTTAGTTTGTTTTAATTAAGTATAGTTAATTTGGGGGCTTCCTTGGTGGCTCAGCAATAAAGAATCCTCCTGCAAGGCAAAAGACACCAGAGATGCAGGTTTGATCCCTGGGTTGGGAAGATCTCCTGGATGAGGGCATGACAACCTACTCCTATATTCTTGCCTGAAAAATCCCACAGACAGAGGAGCCATAGGGTCACAGAGTGGGACGTGACTGAAGCAACTGAGCATGCACGCATAGTTAATTTGCAATGTGTTCATTTCTACTCTACAGCAAAGTAATTCTGTTATGTATAAAACTTTTCCATTATGGCTTTCCATTATGGTTTACTACAGGATATTGAAAACAGTTCCTTAGGTATACAGTGGGACCTTGTGGTTTATCCATCCTGTATATACTAGTTTGCATCTGCTAATTCCAAACTCCCAATCCATCCCTTCTCCCACCCTCTCCACCCTGACAACCACAAGTCGGTTCTCTATGTCCATATGTCTGTTTCTGTTAAATATCATTCTTAGTTTTGTCATAAGGAATAATACGGAATAATAATCTCTCTCCTTTCTTTCTCTTCCTCTTTCCAGGTCAGTGTTTACGTTCTAGTTAAGTTTTGTTTCTGATTCATGCAAATAATCCATAACTACGGAAATAAGAAAAACTGATTGTCAGGGTCATTTTTAAAAGCATCTGTACCACTCTTTGGAAAAGGAAAGGAATCAACTCCTATTTCTACCACTTTCCTGTTGGGACCCAGGGTGATTCACTTCATCTCTCTAAGCTTATGTCCCCTCACCTACAAAATAGGCTGCATAATTCCCAGTGGGATGTGAGTGATGCGTGGAGCCAATTAAACTACGTCACCTGTACAGCCGGCCAGCGCCTTGCACACGTGAGGTGCTCAGTAAAGAGCAGCTGCTGTTCCCACTGTTCGTCACCTTTGTCACTATTACTCCCAGGTGGAGTGTGGGCTTTGGAGCCACATGAGGATGTGACGCCTGGCTCTTTAACATCCTCGGAATGTGAGCTCAGAAGCTCCCGCCACCTCTCTGAGCCCGGGTTTCCTCATCTGGAAAATGAGAGTTAACCGGAGGCTCAGACGAAACAGGAAGGCACTGTGACTAGCAGCATGTGGCTACAGTTGGCCTGACTGTTGTTTCCTGCTGATGGCAAGTCTCTCTCCTTTCTTTCTCTTTCCCTGACACTGGTCAGTTGGTAGGTTCTTAGCTTGTCTGTCTGCTGTTTAAAACAAAACAAGACAGGGAAAATAGAAAACCAAGGCTGCACGCCTGCATTCTAAATAGTGGGAACCATGTGAATGGAAGGGCTTCCCTGGTGGCTCAAATGGTGGAGACTCCACCTGCAATACAGGAGACCCAGATATGATCCCTGGGTCACGAAGACCCCCAGGAGAAGAAAAGGGCAACCCTCTCCAGTATTCTTGGCCTGGAGAGTTTCACTGTCAGAGTAGCCTGGCGGGCTGCAGTCCCTGGGGTTGGGAAGAGTTAGACACAAGTGAGTGACGAACATGAGTGCGAATGGAAAGAGATGGTCTTAGAGCTGGGCATTCTGGGCATCACTGGAGCCACTCTTAGGGGATGTTGCCTGACCTTATCCAAGAATTCACATGTGGCGCTCAAACTGAGCAGGAGGCAATGGCTCCAAGCCTCTTTCTCAAAAGAACATTTCTGAAGCAGAGAGTCAAAAATAGCTGCTAGTAAAATGACTGTTCAACAGTCAGAGCCGAAGTGTGGGAAGCAAACTTTCCCTGAGCTCCAGCCATGTGAACCTATGTCTGTCTAGATCTTGGAGCATTTAGGTTTTCTGTGGGAGGTTTTCCAGGAGACTTTTCTCTCTCTGAATGTCAGATATGTGGCTTCTCACAGCACAGGCCAAGTCCAGGCCTGCTTTCAGCAGCTCCGCCCAGCCCCATGTGTCTTTGGAATATGTGGGCAGCAGAAAGGTGGGAGCTGACTTAGCTCTGGTATCCTGGTCCAGGAATACCCCAGCAAGTCTCTCCCTTGAGGGATGAGCAGAAGCGAAGGGCTGCCCCTCATTCAGCAGCAGCTCTACCCCTGTGCTGGAAGGGCCTGCAGTGGAGTCAGGGGCATGACTTGGGCCTTGGGCCTCCCCTGGAAAGGACCAGCCCACCCTCTTGGTTCTCCTTACTTCCTTGAGGGACAGAGCCTGGCTTCGGCAGTAAACAATCTCCCCCAAGCTTTCTACTCACCTAAGAGGCAGGCCTCATTTTGGGAGTTGGTCAAGCAGGAGATATTGTCTCAGCCCTTCTCAGAAAGGCTTCTCAGGAAGTCCATGCCACCTCCATCACACCATTCCCTCTGTCTCCACGACCCTCTGGGTACCAAGGACCACTCAGTGATGCTCTGCCTGCACCCGGGAGGCATTCACAATTCCCTGAGCACCTGCCAGGCGCTGTGGATAAAGCACAGTCCTGGCCTGCAGGAAGCGCCCACTGTCCTTGTTTCCATCACCATATCCCATTCCCCAAGCCCAGCACATATTCCTCATGCTTATGGTCATCATTAATAGAAGTGACAGCAGTGCTGGAGCTGACATTCTTGAGAACCTGCGCTGGCTGAAGCACCTCCACAAAGCCCTTTGCATGAATTTTCTCATGAAAATCTCACAACTATCTTGTGAGGCAGATCTTGT
Source organism: Tragelaphus eurycerus (assembly GCA_935064755.1). Lineage (NCBI taxonomy): Eukaryota > Metazoa > Chordata > Mammalia > Artiodactyla > Bovidae > Tragelaphus > Tragelaphus eurycerus. Next base: position 72,786,661 of record CAKXYN010000001.1, on the reverse strand, counting down.
TATCATCTCCATTTTATAGAAGAGAAAACAGAGACTCAGAGAAGTCATGCCTCTTGCCCAAGGCCAGGGGTGCCCTCAGACGGCCAAAGGGCTTCCCAGGTGGCTCAGTTGTAAAGAATCCCCCCTGCCAATGCAGGAGATGCAAGATATGCAGGTTAGATCCCTGGGTCGGGTAGATCCCCTGGAGAAGAAAATGGCAACCCACTCCAGTATTCTTGTCTGGGAAATCCCATGGACGGGGGAGCCTCCGGGGCTGCAGTCCACGGGTTCTCAATCCCATGGACAGGGGAGCCTCCGGGGCTGCAGTCCACGGGTTCTCAGTCCCATGGACAGGGGAGCCTGCGGGGCTGCAGTCCACGGGTTCTCAGTCCCATGGACAGGGGAGCCGGCGGGGCTGCAGTCCATGGGTTCTCAAAGAGATGGACACAACTGAGCAACCGAGCACACAAAGGCTGACTGCCTGAAACCCGGCGGCGAGCCCTCTCTCAGCCTCTGTCTCTCCTGTCAGTGTGAACAGAGTCAGGATCAGCAAATAAAACCTGTATTTGGCCTCTTCCCAGCACAAGAGACGTTATTATTCTGATTTAGTTATTCCAGAAACCAAGGCTCGGAGAGGCCAGTAGAATTCCCTCAGGTCACCCAGGTGAGGCTTTGGTTTTAGCACGTCCAGTTGCAAAACTCCTCTTACTGTGACATATGGCCGGTTCATTCCAAAAGGGCATTCAGCGCTTCTGGGCTTTGATCAGCTGTGACTAAGATGGAGCCTCACGGGTTGCAGCGCACGCCTTGGGTCCCTGGCCCTTGCCGACTCTGGCCGGTGGGAGGCACTGGCTCCAGAAGACCCGACTCTGAAAGCAAGGGGCCAGGTCTGGCTGCCAATGGCGAGCATTAGGGGTTGGCACAGTGGCCGGGCCCTGCTGGCATTTATGAACAAGGACAGCTATGGCAAACCTGGACAGCATATTAAAGAGCAGAGACATCACTTTGCCAACAAAGGTCTGTGTAGCCAAAGCTCTGGTTTTTCCAGGAGTCATATACCAATATGAGAGTTGGACCATAAAGCAGGCTGAGCACTGAAGAATTGATGTTTTTGAACTGTGATACTGGAGAAGATTCTTTGGAGTCCCTTGGACTACAAGGTGATCAAACCAGTCAGTCCTAAAGGAAATCAACCCGAAATATTCCCTGAAGGACTGAAGCTAACCGCCAGTACTTTGGCCACCTGATGCAAAGAGCCATCTCTTTGGAAAAGACTCTGATCCTGGAAAAGACTGCAGGCAAAAGGAGAAGGGGGTGGCAGAGGATGAGATGGTTAGATAGCATTACCAACTCAATGGACATGAATTTGAGCAAACTCCCTTTGGAAAATGGTGAAGGACAAGGAAGCCTGGAGTGCTGCGGTCCGTGGCATCACAAAGAGTCGGACACGAGTTAGCAACTGATCAACAACAATCGGAATGTAACAGACCCTGCTATGCACATGGGCATGTCCTGTGTCTGACAGTGGTTTCTCATTGAACACTGATGTTGTTGAAGATCCTGTTCGTTTGTATATAAGTGCAGAACTGAACTCTGTGTTACGTATTGACACTTGATACATAATGGAATTTGCAGCAAACTAACCAAGTAAATCAGGGCAAATCTGTACTTCATTTTATTGAGAACTCCACTAAGAGCTGTGTCCCCAATTTAAAACCCAGGACCAGCAATGTCACCTGTAGTTTTTAAGATATTTTGGTGCTGATAGAATAGCCCCTCAGTAGCTGCTAGAAGCTGTCACAGTTCCAGTGAGTCAGTGTGTGTATGTATATACATATACATATGAATTTATTTATTTAGCCCTCACTTCAAAATGCCCAGCATGAAGAAAAGAGTTGGCAACTCTCAGTTGAATGGTGTCTTCTCTTCCAAACCTTGATGCCCAGTAGGATCCACTGTCCGATGGCATCATCGTATCTCCTGGAGCCTTCACAGCGAGGCATTGTGATGTGGACGCGCCCACATGATTTTCCTTTCTTTTCTCCCCTGTATTTACAGCAGGGGCATTATAGGCCCTTTAAATTACATATATTGCTAGGTCGTATTAGTTGTGAATTTGCTTTCTAGATAGTAAAAGGGGTGTTGGATCAGATGGGCCCCAAAACCACTGGCATGGTGGACAGAAACCACTGGTTGTAGGTGGTGCCCTGCACCTATTAGCTGGGACCTGGGATACAAGCATGAGCGTTTGCTCTTACCCTCAGCCTCTGATGTCATCTGTTTTAACTTGGTTCAGCCACTGGACTAGCAGGTGAGCAGTAGGTGTTGACAGATAATGGATGATGGGCTTTTGGATGAACCAACAGGTGGGTGGATGGATGGGCAGGTGGGTGCACAGATGAAGAAGAAAGTGGATGGATGGGCGTAGTAGGTGGACAGAGAGATGAGTGGGCGAGTGAGTGGATGGATGGAAGGATGAGTACGTGGGTACAGAGATGAAGACGCAAGTAGATGGATGGATGTGGTAGGTGGACGGACAGATGAGTAGGCGAGTGGGTGGGTGGATAAGAGGGATAGGTGGACAGATGGGTAGACAAATGGGGGCGTGGCGGTGAGCCCACAGACAGTCAGGCAGTGAACAGATGCCCTGATGGGTAAACAGTTGGCCGATAGGTGGACAGATGCAGTGACTGGACAGATACAGATGGAAGGGTGGGTGGACAGATGGGAAGATGGATGGGTAGACAGACAGGTGAGTGGGTGGTTGGGCGGAAGGGCGAGTGTATGAAATGAGGGAAGGGGGAGTAAAAGGCACAGAGATGTTCACTCACTTTCCCAAAGTCACACAGCTGGTCTGCAGGACCCCCAGGCGGTCTCACCTCAGATCCCATCCTCTTAATCACTGCCTTAAATTTGACGACGTCACTTGCCCAAGTCACCAGTTAGGAATGGGTTAGGCCAAGATTTGAAGCTGAGTCTGCCTGATTTATTACTACCCTGATAGACTGAAGGCTGGAGAAGAGCACTGGAATCAATAGTGAATGTCGCAGGACGCTGGACCTTGTCCTCAGGCCACCAGGAAGCTGGCAAAGGGTTTTGTGTAAATCTGGACATTACACCATCCTTTTGAGTTTAGCAAGACAATACACCCAGCAATGTAATGGCCGGGTTTTAGGGGGACCCACCTATGGGGAGGCTTTTGATCTGGGGGGAGGCTGTTGTAGTAACCGTCAGAGAGCTGAGTAGGAACTGAGTCAGAGATAAAGCTGAGGTGGCACAGAAGCAAGAACGGATTCAGACGGCTTCCAGAATTCCAGCTGTCAGGACCCGGTGGCTAAGCCCAAGTGAGAGAGGAAGAGCAGTAGAAATCACAGGGCTCTGTGTGACCTTGAACACAGTCACTTCCCTTTCCCGGACCACCTCCTGCCTCAAACATATGTATTAGTGCAATAAAGGCAGTGCTGCTGTAACAAAGAGGCCCCCCAGGTACTACTGCTGCTGCTAAGTCGCTTCAGTCGTGTCCGACTCTGTGCGACCCCAGAGACGGCAGCCCACCAGGCTCTCCTGTCCCTGGGATTCTCCAGGCAAGAACACTGGAGTGGGTTGCCATTTCCTTCTCCAATGCATGAAAGTGAAAAGGGAAAGGGAAGTCGCTCAGTTGTGCCCGACCCTGAGCAACCCCATGGACTGCGGCCCACCAGGCTCCTCCATCCATGGGATTTTCCAGGCAAGAGTACTGGAGTGGGGTGCCATTAAGCTATTAATAGAAGCATGTTTCTAGGGCAACAGGTGGATGCTATTAGCTTGACATGGGGCTCTGCTCCATAAGGTCACTCACAAACCCAGGGCTACATGAGCATATTGAGAATGGCTTCTGATGAGAGGGTCAGGGAAGAGCGTTCCACAGTGGTGACCTAGATGATCAGAAGGATTTGTTGGGAATAAAACAGGGCATGAGGGGTGCAGGCGAAGGGAGCAGGATATGCAAAGGCCCTGAGGTGGGACCCAGTGTCATGCCCTGGGAACACTGAGGGAAGGCCAGGGTGACTGGAGCCCACAGTAGGAGATGCTGATGTGAAGAGGGAGGGTAGGGGGCCAGCAGGACGTGTGTGGAGTTTAGACGTCATCGTAACTGCAGGAGACCAAAGCTGCCTGTCGTGCGATCCAGCTTCCAGAAGATTCTTCTGTTAGAGAGTGGATTGATCTTAAGGGGTGATAGTGGAGGCCAGAGGCCAGGGTAAAGGTATGACATTCATTCAGGCCAGCAGTGATGGTGGATGACCATGGCATGATGAGGAGGGTGACCATGTAAGGGAGAGGGGTGAGAGGTACGGTCTGCAGACAGGCTGGGGCAGGGGGCTGGCTGTGAGCCTGTGGTGGGTGGCAGGCAGCTGGTCGACCGGCTTTGGGAGCCATCTCCTGAGACTGGAGGAGGAGGAAAGAAGCATGGGGCTCACCTGGGCCCATGGGGCATTTAAGGGGCTTCTCAGCTATAAGGCCATGGGGAGGTTTCTTTTTATTCTGAATGCATCAGGGAGAGAGCCTCAGTGAGGCAGCACAAGTTGTCAAGCCTCTGTCTTGGCACCTGCTGAGCAGTGTCCCTCCTCCGAGAGCAGGTCCTGGCTGTCCCCAGCCATGTCAGAAGCTTGGCGTGTCCCCACCAAGGGTCCCACAGTGCCCCACCCTGGCCTGTGTGCAACCCCTTGTTGGAGAGGGTGTCCACCACGTCGCGCTTTTCCCCTGGTTTGTTCAGAAGCCCAGCTGCTGCCTTTGCTTTGCTCTCATCTCATTATCCCTGGAGTTTCACCTTCTTTTTGTGAAAATTTAATTGCCTGCTGAAAGTGAAAGGGCCTGGACCAGCTGTTCAGGTTTGGGAAGTGAGAGTCAAATGCAGCCAGTGATCAAAGCCTTGCAAGAGGACAGCGTTGTCGTTATCAGCAGTGCCTTTAAGCGGGAGAAACTTCACTCCTCCCCAGATGGAAACCAAATCGCCCAGCACGGAAACTTGAAAGGAAGAATGTTAAGCAGTTCCTGCCTGCATTTGAACTGCCTGCTGCATCGTTAAATCATTTTGCTTTGGAAATGGAATACCCAGGACTCCTGAGCTCCCCATGAGGGAACACTCGCAGGGACATCACTTGTGGGTCTTGTGCCTCCTCGGAGGTTCTTCCTAATCAAGCCCAGAATGAACCTTGAGACGTCGATGAGGTCGGCAGATGAGCTCCAAGCTTCCAACCCGCCCCACCCGAATCCCCCGTGTCCCCCCTCCCCCGCCCTGCCACGTCTCAGAGAGCAGGACTGGAAGCCAGAGGACCCGGATGCAAACCCAGCACCCCGCTGCATGTCCTCACACTAGATCTACTCATCTATAAAATGGGCTGATAACATCCCTGACTACCTCACCGGTTTCTGAGAGGCCTCCACAAGAGGAAAAGTGTGAAAGTGCTTCATGAACAGAAACGTCATAGCCCCAGAGGTGACCAGCATTTGCGTGAGTGCATTCTCAGTTGTTGCGTCTGACTCTTTGCAACCCCCTGGACCTTAGCCCTCCAGGCTCCCTTGTCGATGGAATTATGCCAGCAAGAATACTAGAGTGGGTTGCTGTTTCCTCCTCCTCCCAACCCAGGGATAGAATCCACATCTCCTACATTGGCAGGCGGATTCTTCAACCACTGAGCTACCAGGGAAACCCATACCCGTAGTTCTGCTTGTTACCCCTCCCAGGAATACTCGCGTTTCAAAAAAATAAGGAATTCAGAGACGCAGGTAGAGTTTCTCGGGGAAGGGAGGGGTTTCTAAAATGTTGGAAAACGAAGTAGGATTTGAAGGACAGGCATAACAGGTGTGAAGTTACCTTGAGAGCCACGCGGTATAAAAATAGCGGAGTAGGTGGCAGGAGCAGCTGGCCTCACTCCTGGGGGCTGCAGGGCCACCTTCTGTCACTCTCCTCTTCCCTCTCTTCCCCTCGCCTTTCCTGCCTCCCTTTCCTCCCCCTCTCTGTTCTATGGTCTCCCCTCACCCATGTGTTTTACACGCTAGTTTGTAAAATTTTACTCCCTCGGTCATTTTTAAGTGTACCCTTCTGTTGCTGTTCCGTCACTCAGTCGTGTCTGACTCTGCAACCCCATGGAGTGCAGCACGCTAGGCTTCCTTGTCCTTCACTAGCTCCTGCAGTTTGCCCAGATTCATGCCCACTGAGTCGGTGATGCCATCCAACCATCACATCCTCTGTTGTCCCCTTCTCCTCCTGCCTTCAGTCCTTCCCAGCATCAGGGTCTTTCTCAATGAATCAGCTCTTCACATCAGGAGACCAAAGTATTGGAGCTTTGGCTTCAGCATCAGTCCTTCCAATGAATATTCAGTATTGATCTCCTTTAGGATGGACTGGTTTCATCTCCTTGCAGTCCAAGGGACTCTCAAGAGTCTTCTCCAACAACACAGTTCAGAAGCATCCATTCTTCAGTGTTCAGCCTCCTTTCTGGCCCAGCTCTCACATCCATACATGACCCCTGGAAAAACTGTTGAGCAGTGTTAAGTTTTTTCACATGCTTGTGGAACAGACCTCTAGAATCTTTTCATCTTGCAACACTCAAATTCTATACCACGAAACAGTAATTCTCACTCCTTCTTCCCCTCACCCATCTTTCTCCTTTTTTCTTCTGAATTCCATTCTCTTTTTTGTTCCCAGGAAGTTAAAGCTATGTAAGTCAAGAGCCTTTTTATAGACAGTGACTCAAACTGGCTGGTCTAAAAAGGAATTTACTGACGTGTAACTAAGGAGTCCTAGGGCATAGGCTTCAGGTACAGCTGGATCCAGGGGGTGATACAATATCATCAGAACTTATTATCTTCCTCTCTCTCCATCTCTCTTTTCTGCTTCTCCCTGTTTGGGCTGCACCCTTAGGTATTCTCTCCTTATGTGGTGGCATGGGTGGCCCCCAGCAGCTTCAGGTCAGCCATCCCAAAAGAAAAAGAGTACTCTCTGTAGTCTTACAGAGTCTTAAGACTGACTCTCTGATGGCTCACAGGTCACATGCACATCCACAGACTGCTCACCAGGTGGGGACTGCAAAGCTTTGTTGGGCCCAGGCTGGGATTCACACCCATCCTGGGAGCCCCGTCAAAGTCCCACAGTCTGAGAGTCAGAAATGAGCAATTTCCCAAGGGCAATCCAGGCTGCCTGACCCCGAGGAGACCCCACAGGCATCACTGTGCCAGGCAGCCCACTTCATTCTGCAGAGTAGCGGATTAGGACCCTGTCCTTCCTTGCTGGTACTGCCTCACTTCCGAATATGGGGGAAATGTCCGCGGGTTACTCCCTTGCCATGCTGCCTTCACAGTACTGTCTTCAGCCAGCATGCAGCGGCCACACCCCCAGCTTCGGGACATTCCTAGTCCTGCTGCTGGACATCTGACAGCACTTCCTCCCCAGGCACCTTGACCCTTTCACCACCGTGACCCACCCGCTGCTTCTTGTCAGGATAGCATATAAACAGCCTGAGCTTCACACTCACACAGATCAGAGTTTGAGTCCCTGCTCTGCCACTGACTGAGATAAATGGTGGCAGGGGGAAGGATAAAAGCAGAATAATGGTACAGAACATTGCCCTCTGACACAACACTTGTTGGGAAAGATTGAAGGCAGGAGGAGAAGGGCGAGACAGAGGAGGAGATGGTTGGATGGCATCACCGACTCAGCGGACGTGAATTTGAGCAAACTCCAGGAGATGGTGAAGGACAGGGGTGCCTGGTGTGTTGCAGTCCATGGGGCCGCAAGGAGTCGGACACGACTGAGCGGCTGAACACACACACGACGTTTGTTCCAGTGACTTCTGACTGCTCACCCTGCTCAGGATGCAGCCCTTGGTGACTGTGCCCTGTGGTACCCACCTCAGTGCCCAATCCATTCTCCTCCCTCGCTGTGAAGTTGACCCCAGGACTAGGCCCTGTCCTCTGAGAATCCTGTACCCTCCACACCCACTCTGTGCACCACCCTGGAGCCCTACCGTGGGATCTCTCTGCCATCTCCTTCTGTCAGCTCTTCTATTAGAAAGTTCTCCTGTCTCCTTCCCTTGCACCACTGAGGCACAACCTCCCTGGGAATCCGGCCTCATGCAGGCACCCAGAGGCTACCCTGGCTTTGAGAGACCTGGACTGAGCCTGTGGAGCATCTGTGACTTGACTTTCCTGGTCTACTTCCTAGAAATCCATGCTCCCCAAGGGTCTGCCTACCCTCCAGCATCTTAGGCCCCTGAGAGAGCCTTCCCGAGGCCACAGTGGCCATCCCAGGGGCCACTCTACCCGCTCACCCCTGGGTCTCAGAACAGAGACCCAGACTGGAGACTGTTTATAGATGTGCTGCCAAGGAATGAAGGAGGGAGGCACCCTCTGGGGCTAGGAGTAACTCATGGTGGGGCAGCAGGAATCAGGGAGCGTGAGTACCTCCCAAGCTTATCATGGGAGAAAAAGCCAGAACTGACATATCTCACAGTCCTGCGTTCAAATTCTGACTTAACCTACCTGCTGTGTGACCTTAGGCAAAGCACATTACCTCTCTGAGCCTTAGCTTTGCACAAAAAAGGGGACAATTGTACCCACCCCAAAGGATTGCTATGACCTAATAATACTTGGAAGAGGCTCACTGAATATGAGTTTCTGATTAATAGGAAAGAATAAATAAATGGGCATAACTAAATATTTCTCTATAAAATGGTAGAAATAATGTGATAACATGTCAGTTGTGTATATGTGTTCTGAGCACACATTACATGGCCTCCTTGCAGTTTTTCAAACGCACCAGACACATACTCTTCTCATTGGGGATTTTGCCCTTTCTGTTCCCTCTCCGGGAATGCTTTTCCCCATGCGTCTACATGGCTCACTCTACTCCCTTTACTCTGATAGGGGCTTAAATACGTCCTCCTTAGAGAGGCCTTCCTCGGCCCCTTACCCAAAGCAGAGGGTCTCCCATCTCTCCCTGCCCCTTGCTGTGTCTCCAGGCATCATTTGCAATGACTCCCTGCCCCTGCCTGATATATTCTGTTTTTAAATTTTTTCATAATTTTATTTATTTATTGGCGGCCCTGGGTCTTTGTCGCTGTGCACAGGCTCTCTCTAGTTGCAGTGAGTGGAGGCGACTCTCTGGCTGCGGTGTGCAGGCTTCTCTTGCTGCCAAGCATGGACTCTCGGGCACTCGGGTGTCCACAGTTGCAGCATGTGGGCTCGGTAGTTGTGGCACGCAGGCTTGGCTGCTCTCCTCCAAGGCATGTGGCATCTTCCTGGACCAGGCACTGAGCCAGTGTTCCCTGCATTGCAAGGTAGACTCTTAACCACTGGACCACCACAGGAGCCCCTGGTACCTTCTATTTTCACTTGTGCAGATTGTATCATGTCTGCCTCCCCCATCACTGAAAAGTCGGCTCAAGGGGGCAGGGCCTTGTTCACCTCTGTCTTCCCAGGGCTAGAGAAGAGCTGGGTACAGGGTAGGTACTTGGTAAAGATCTGAGGCCTGTCAGAGATGAATCAGACACGCCCCTGCCCTGGGGACCTCAGTTTTACCCTAGGAAGCATCTAGAATGATAACCTTTCTCGTGCAAACACGGCCACTTCCTGCAAGCCTGCTCGGTGCCATTGCTATGCTAAACCCTTTCCATGCAGCAGTTCCTGTGCTCCTCCTGGCAACCCAGTGACGGAGGTGCTGTCATTATTCCCACTGATCAGAAGAGAAACCACTCAGAACGGAGGTGTAACTACCCTAGAACCACACAGGCAAGGCCAGGACTGGAGCCCGCAGGTGTCTGATAGCATGCTTGAGCCCTAAACATGAAACCCACAGTACCACAGGGAAGCTGAAAACCCAGCACAAAGAGTACAACATGACCTTGCACCCTGGGATCAAGGAAGGCTGCCTGGAGGAGGGGGCATGTGAGCTGGAGCTTTATGGAAACATAAGGGGCCTTTTAGGCAAAACAGAGAAAGAGGAGCATTCAAGTGTCAGTCCTGGGGTCCGTTTCACCAGCATTCACTGAGTACCTTCTGTGTGCCAGGCAGAGATGAGGCTCTTCTGGGAAGGAGGCCCTGGAATTCCAAAGGTTTTAGAGCCAGTGCTGTGGGGGACCCAGGGCAGGCCTGGGCTTGACTGAGAAAAAGGATGGAACAGGCACTGAGTGCCACCTGCATGCCAGGCATGTGCCACAGGCTTTCCCTTTGACCTTCTGCTCTGTGTTCCCTCCAGCTGATGCAGAGGGGGCTGTGTCCATTTTCAGATGAGGAAACTGAGGCTCTAAGACTGTGGGCTGTGAGTGCTGACTCCAGGCCACCCCTGTCTGGTGGTGGGACACAGGAGGAAAGCGGCTCCTGCTTGTCATAAAATGGGCCACCCGCCTGCCTCTAGGTGAGAGAGACGAAGGGGATGGGGTTTGAGGTCCAGGGTTCCAGTGGGACTGGTGGTAGAGAACCAGCAGAGAAGCTGCCTGGAGCACAGGCCCCTCGGTGGACAGTGTCAGGAGCCTTGAGGAGGGCTGAGCACACCTGCAGGTCTCTATCGTTATGTGTCACCTGCTTTGTGACCCTGAGCAAATCACTTCATTTCTCTGAGCCTCTCATTTCCTTAACTCCAAGTTAGCTGAACCATCTCCAAAGCCCCCTTTTGGCTCAGACCTTGCGGACTTCTCTCCCTCGTGCATAGTTTCCTGTCGGTGCTGTGACAAATTCTCACAAACCGAGTATTTGTTAGCTAGCTCTCTAAGTCAAGGGCTTCCCCTTTGGTTCAGCGGTCAAGAATCCACATACCGACATAGGAGATGCAAGAGACCTGGGGTCGATCCCTCCCTCCTGGGGGAGGGCATGGCAACCCACTCCAGTATTCTTGCCTGGAATAGCCCATGGACAGAGGAGCCTGGTGGGCTACAGTCCACGGGGTCGCAAAGAGTCGGAGACGACTGAGCGACTGAGCACGTCTAAGTCAGGAGTCTGGTGCAAGTCTACAGGGCTAAAACCAAGGGCTGTGTTCCCTTCTGCAGGCGCTCGTGGAGAATCTGAGTCCCTGCATTTCCCAGCTCCTAGAAGTGGCCATGGTTCTCATGGGCCCGTCCTCGGTCTTCAGGTCAGCTGATGAGCATCCTTCAGGCCAGCTGCAACCTCCACTCCCCTTTGCCGCACAACCTAACATAATCAGAGGCTCAGGGGTTAGAATACAGGTGTCTTAGGGTGGCTGCTGTTCTGTACCCCACATCTGGTGAGGGTTTGGGGCCGGCTTTGGGCAGCTGTTTCTTCTTTCTGGACCTTGGCTTCCTATATTTTGAAATGGGGTGATCATTGCAACCCTCCCGTCCATATGGCTGCTTTGGGACCAGACTGAGGCGATGTGTGTTCAGGTGGAGGAGAGAGGGTCAGTCGCTGCTCATGGATTAGGTCTCTATTCCTGGGTTGTTTCTGTTGCTCATATCAGCTGCTGATGGGTTCTCATTGAGTACCCAGCCTTCCTATGCTCTGCTCTGAGAGGCTGCAGTGCACCCCCACCCCAGAAAGCAAGCATGGTTCTGTCAACTGCTTCTGCTCCTGATAATCTCTGGCTTCTTTTCAGAGAACCCCAGGGGCCCCTGGGATTTGGGAGTAGGAGAATGTTACTCAGGGATGCCTATTGACTGCTGAACAATAGCCCCCATGAGGTCATGTGGCTGCTTAGCAACTGCTCAGGCCCTTAGTAACCAGCCCAGAAGGGTTGATATTTACCCAACAGCAACTTTGGACTATATGGAGAACACCCAATTCCTTCCAGTGAGCTGCAGGCCCGAAAAGCAGGCTCCACCCACTCCTAGCTGCTCTTTTGAGAGCAGGCCCATGAGGGCACCGGGAACCCTGGTTCCACCTGGCTCCATGCCGCCTGTTGTTGTTCTTGTTCAGTCACTCAGTCGTGTCCGACTCTGCGACCCCATGGACTGCAACACACCAGGCCTCCCTGTCCATCACCATCTCTCAGAGTTTGCCCAAGTTCATGTCTATTGAGTCGGTGATGCCATCCAGCCGTCTCATCCTCTGCCCTCTTCTCCTTTTGCCTTCAGTCTTTCCCAGCATCAGGTTCTGTGCCTCCTGCTGGGACTCGGTTTCCCTCACAACATGGGGACCAGATGAAATGATCAGCAAACAGGGTGACCGTGTGTCGTGGTTGGCCTAGAATAGTCCTGGCTTATCATGACTACTAAAAATGTCCTTTTGATGCTCAGAAGTGACCCCACCTGGAAGATCAATGTTCTGATTACCCTGAGGCCACCTCCAGCCCTTGAGTCTATTTTTCTTCCCTTCCACCCTCTCCCACTGTCCTGAATTAATCCTGACTAGTCCAGCCAAGATTTTTTTAAGAGCTCTTTCTGTGCCATACCTAGAGCTGGGACTTGGGAATACTGAGGCAAACCAGATACGACCCCTGCTCTCGGGGGCTTCCACTAGGAGGAATACCACTTAAGCATTCTGCCAAATCTAGGATTGAATCCAGAACCTTGTCATTCTCAGCCTCGCTTGCACTCTCCCCACGAAGCTATTTTAGTAAATAATAATACTCCTTAGTATTCGGGCGGCGTTTTGCAGTTGCTAAAGCGTTTTCCCTTCCGTTCCCTCGGTTAACCCTGACCTTCTCAGAGGCTGTGACTTCAAGGGATCCCATTGCACAGATATGGAGCTGGAGGCCAGGGGTCGCAGAGGGGACAGTCAGGACAGTGTCTGGGTGGCCTTGGGAAGCAATTTACCATCCGCCTCCTCAGAAATAGAGGTAGAAATACCAGCTCCCGCTGCAGAGAACGTAAAACGTAAATGAGACAACACAGAAAGTCCTTTATGAAAATGGCACCTACCCCGCACGTGCATCTTCACCCAGAGCCGTCGTGGCCCCAGCAGTTGCATTTCCGAGACCTTTCTCCCGCTCCCCACAGACACCTGTTTGGGAGTCTTGGAAAGTTTCAGCACACTAGGACCATTCTGTTGGAATCCCAGCTCTGCCTCGGGGCGGCGGAGTGACGGGCTTTCAGCCTCAGCTTCCTCATCTGTAAAATGGGCGTAAGAATCCGTCGTCCCGAGGATGGGCCAAGCCTTGGTAGAGCACCCAGCGCCCTGGCCATGCGTATTCCATATTGTGCTCCCGATATGAGTGTCAGGTGGGGGGGGTGCTTTGGGCTCATTCCGGAGGGAGGAGCACCCCCGATGGGACTCGCAGCCCACCCCAGCCCCGCCGGCCCGGGAGCCTGGGCCACCTTGTGCTTCAGGCTCTGCGTTCAGCCGCGCTGGCAGGGAGGGGTTCTGATGGAAGCTGCTCCTAGTGTCCTGCTCACCTTGCAGGACAGGGCAGGGCCCCCTTCCCCTTTCCCTTCCGGAGTGGCTCCACGGGGGGCAAATCTGTCCAATTCCATACTGATGCCTAAGTGGCTTCCCAGCCACACCTCTTGCCAGTACTCTGAGTCACCAGCCAGCACTGAGGCCGTGGGAAGGGTGTTCCCTTTCAGGCTGTAGGAACGCTGCACAGGATTGCTCCAGAAAGCCAGAATCAGGCCCCACGATAAATGCACCTACCCTCCTTATGCAACTGTGACATTGTTCAAAAACAAGGCTAATGTTCCTTCGCTTCCATTTGCTGAGGGCCCTAGATAGCCGGCCCGGCCCAGCCCAGACCTCATGTCTTGCTTCCTGCAGCCAGGCAGAGGCTGGCGTCCCCACCACTGTACAGGTGGGGAAACTGGGCCGTGGCTGTGGCCACATGGCCGGGACGCTCACAGACCCAGGCCTCTGCACCAGCCCTCAAAACTCCCCCTCTACGGCCGGCCGGGGTCCTTAGACAAAGCAAAACAGGTAACTATGATACATTTTCTTCTTTTTCAAATGCAGCATAATGGTGAGCAGTTGTGTCCCGTTGCTGGGTTAGAAACTGGAACTCTTGATTTCTGATAAGAAGAAAGAAAAATCTATTTCTGAATACAAGCTCACATAAAATAGAAACATGTTTTAGGGGGAATGTTTCTTTATACAAAAATTCAAAACTACTTCGTACTGCAGAGCTGGGCCCGTGGAGGATGCCCGTGGGGACTGAGCATTAAAGGGAAAGGGTGTGGTATTAAGGAGCATACTTTGCAGGTGGCAGCCACGGTGATGCAGGTCCTCAGAGCTGAGCTGCTGAGGCCGGCCCTCTTGCCCCAACTTTACTTTGCTGCAGTATGTGGGCATCCATTCGCCTCTGCCTGGGGTGCCCAGTTGCTCAGTTGTGTCCGACTCTTTGCGACCCTATATGAACTGTAGCTCGCCAGGCTCCTCTATCCAGAGGACTCTCCAGGCAAGAATACTGGGGTGGGTTGCCATTTCCTCATCCAGGGGATCTTCCCGACCCAAGGATCAGACCCTCTGCTCCTGCATCTCTTCCATCCTCAGGCGCTTTCTTTACCACTGAGCCATCTGGGAAGCCCCTCGCTTCTGCCTTGCCTGGTCCTAAAACCACACCACCTGCTTCTCCAGGGAGCTGTGTCTTTCCTCTTTCCCCACAGAATTCACTAACTGTTCTTCCTTCGGGCACTTGACTTCCTGTCCTGTGAACTAATTAGGAGTCAGAGCTCCGCTTGGGAGCTCTGAGTTGGGGTGAGGGGAGAATAGAAAGTATTTGCATAGTCACCCTGGTAACTTTGCCTGTCAGCTGCCTCTGGCTGGAGTCTGCTCCATGAGACACTATGCTGTCTTGCTCAGTCCGGAGGGAAATAGGCATAGATGCGAGTGGAAGGGGTCCACAGTGTCCACAGGCATTCCCACCAACCTCAGTCCTCTCTGAACCTTAAGCTTGCTTGACCTGGGTCGAGAAAAGCCAGACTGCCCTTTCAGCCAACGGAGCAGTAGTCTGAGTCACATCCTGCTGGCCGCCTGGCCTGATTGGAGTTTGTGCTCTGCTCTGCATCAGGTCTTGGCCTCTCTGCCTAACAGCTTCCTTCTCTCCCAGAGAGACTGTGAACGTTTTCCCTTCCTTTTCACCGTGACCTCACCCGACATGGATTTCCTACTATTTAAAACTCTTCTGCAGCTCATTGGGTAGCCTTCAGGGGTGACATTGATCCCCGCCAATTGAACAGCAGTGTGATGTTGGTGCCCAGACAGTTTGAGTTCCTGGAATTAAGTCTTGCAAGGGTTTCTGTAAAGTGAATTTCTGTATATCAGTACCTAGATTCTGGTTAACTTTCGCTGGAGCATTTCGAATGTGTCCCTCTGGAAGGGAGAAGATTTTAAGCCCAACAGATAAAAAAAAGATCTGCATCTCAGATTGCACCAGAGCTTGGAGAAGAAAGAATCTCAGAGAAATGAGGAAAATGTGCTTTCTGAAAACAAACAAGACAAAAATACGATTTTTAGAATTAGGACCTAATTTATTTCTGGGTTAAAGAGATTGTTATGTGGTTAAATTAATCTTGAGATGACTGAGAAAATTAAAAAAAAAAAAAAAAACATCTGCAGCAAGGTAAAATGCCCTACATGCCAACTTATTCGTCAGTAAAGTGTCTTGTCACATTCCTACTATCTGCTTAGCTTTTAATTCTGAGAAGCAATGTATTGCTTTCGTGTTGGTCTCAACTTTTCGGTTGCTCTTACTATTGAAACTTCAGAGGCTCTATTCTCTGTGGCTAGTCAGCCACAAAAGACTCCCTTGGGCTGAGTTCCCCAAGACCTAGCTCGCAATAGAAGTCATTGTTATCATTATTTCCTTGAGGCTGTTAACAGACTGTGACCACGTGGAAGGATACCGGAAATCATGAAATTTGGAGTCAGGACAAGCATTTATTTGCAATGTGGCCTGAAGCAGGTGACCTGACCTTTCTGACTCTTGCAACTCCCTTCCCTTAATTGCAGTATCCCTGAGCAAGGTCAAGTGCCCCACTTCATACTCCCCTGCTGTCATGCTAGCCTTTGTCCACCCCCCTGAGCTGTGTGATTCCCTGGTCTACCTCCTCAATCCCTCCCGGGTCCCGAGAGCTCCGTGAGGGCAGAGTCTTGTCATCTCTATGTCCCTGTGCCCAGCACAGAATCTGGCAAAGAGCTGGGGTTTTGGGTGGATGGGGGAAAAAAAGGAAGGCAGGGGAGGGAAGGAGAGAGAGAGAGAGAGAGGAAGGAAAAGTAGGAGAAAATGCAAATTTAAACTCCTCTGGAGCTCATAGTTATTTATTTTAACCACCAACTGGCCTAAGTGATAAGACAGGCCAAGAAAACAATAGCATTACCGTCACGTATCACTGCCCTGTGTCCAGCGCTGATTTCACCATCATCTTATAACTGACCCATGGTGAGCACCGATATAGACACATGTGCCTGCTTACTCTCCCAACAAGCCTGGTGGCTTAGATAGTAAAGAATCCACCTGCATCACAGGAGAACTGAGTTCAATGCCTGGGTTGGGAAGAACCTTTGGAAAAGAAAATGACTACCCATTGCAGTAGCCGTGGACCGAGGAGCCTGGTGGGCTACAGTCCACAGGGTCACAAAGCATCAGACACAACTTTGACCATAATCCTCCATTGGACAGACAACAAAGCAGAGGTCAGGAGAGGTGGAATCACTTGCCCGTGTCACACAGCTGGCACATGCTTGGAACCTGGGCTTGAGCCCAGGCCCCCAGAACTCCAGAGCTGGTGCACTTCACTGGGGTACCCTCAGCACCCAGTCCAGGACGTGACAAATGAAAGACCGAGGGAGTGGATGAAAGTCCTTCCATAGCCATTCTCTCACTAGGTCTTCAGTCTCACTCCTAGTTCTTTCCTCCTGGCATGTGTGGTGATTAGAACAAAACATCTGAGGCTACACAGTCCTGGATTCAGACATGAGCTTTCCACATCACTCTAGGAAAATCACCGCTGTCCGAGTGCCCATCTCTAGATTACCCTCACAGCCTCCTCTCCTCAAATGATTATCCCACTGTCCCCTGAGGCTGGATCTTTGTCTGAGGAGCCCCCATCAGCCCGACTCCACCAAGGGTCAGAGGAGGGAAGGCAGGAGGGCTTACCACATCCCCTGCCTTCCAGCTTTCAGCTGAAGACCAAAGACCCTCTTAGTGTGCCCCTTGTCCACCTCAGTCCGACCCCTGTGAGGCCGCGAGTCTCATCTCTGAGATTACCACATTATTATTGTGGTTGTTGATGTTGGTAGGAATGACGTGACCTTGGGCCAGCTGGTTCCTCTCTCTAAGAATCCTCTCTCCTCCCTGCTGGCTGCTGTCGACCCCAAAGGACCAGGAATGGGCAGGCAGCGTCCGGAAGACCTGCAGCCATAGAATATGACCTTGTCAAGCCTGAGAAGAATCAAATGGCCCAACCTCTTGTAGTGGGGAAACTGAGACTCAGTGGAGGGCAGAGGGCTTGCCCGAGGATACCCAGCCTCAGTGGTGGTCAGCATTGACCGTGGAATGCTGATACACAGCCCACAGCTCTCCCCCCATTATCTGCTGAGGACTGTGCCTGCCCTGGCCCCTCTGCCACCTACCCTGCCCCAAGGCCCTCTCCCCTCCCTGGCCCCCAGCCAGGGCATCTCACTGTTCAGTTCTGACCACACGGTGGGAGCACGCCCTCTCTGCAGCAAGCCAGTATTCCTGCTGCAGAGTTGCTGTGGCAGATGGCACAGCAGAACTGAGTGTCGGTTTATTTTTGATTCGAAGAGGACATTGCACAAGTGCACAGCGCTCGCCTGTAGGGGTGGTGGGTCTGGCGCGCAGGGCAGCAGAATCTACCGGTATCGAGAGCCATGCCCACAGCCTGGGTTCAAATCCCAGCTCGGCCACCTTTCGCTGTGTGCCCTCAGATACCCAGTCTTCCCTCTGAGAGTCTCCACCGCCCCACTTGTCAAACAGAGCAGTGAGGCTCAGAGGCCGTCCCTCATCAATTTCATGGGCTTCATCGAGGCGGGAGATGCACACGTGGAGAAGGACTTTGGGGGCTGGTTTCCATCTCTAGGGAGGGGATGTGATGGGAAAGTGGAGGCCCGCCTTTGGGACCTGGAGCTCAGCGGTCCCAGGTGTTGGCCCCATATAGGGGTGGGGTGGGCCGGTGGCCGGGGCAGAGCCAGGAAAACCTGGGGACCTGGTCCTTCCTCTGTTCCCTGTAGGTAACTCTGGACAGAGGAACTGGGCAGGGTGGGCCCAGGGAAGGAAGGGTCAGACTGAAGTGGGCAAGGGGTACCAAGAAGGTCTTTGGTCTTCAGTGGGGAGGTTGAAGGCTAGGAGGGAGGGGATGTGATGAGGCCTCCTGCTCTTCCTCCTCTGCCCCTTGGTGGAGTCAGGCTGACGGAGGCTTCTCAGACTAATAAGCTCCAGCCTCAGGAGACAGTGAGATAATCATTTGAGGGGAGGGGGCTGTGAGGAAGCTGCAGAATGGGTAAGCCCATTAGTCTGAGCAAGCCCCTCTTCCTGACTGACGTATGTGCAAGCTTACAGGGATCCCATACAGGGATCTGCTGCATTTTAACCGCTGGACCGCCAGGGAAAATCCCTAAAATAAGTTCGCAAGAAGCAAAATGACTGAGTATGAAGCTGAACATGTTTTCCTCCATGTATGTTTACTAAAGAAAACAGGGAAACAGGGACATTTCATAAAAGAACCAAAACCTTAAGCCCCACAGTGTTGACGTTTGAAAAATAGTATATCTTTAAACATTACTATTTCTTTTCTAGGTTATAAACATAATAAATTGCTTGTTGTACGTCATAAAAATCAAGATCTTGTTTTATTTCTGTTCCCTACTCTGCATGTTTCACTTCAAGTTATTAAGCTATTTTCCTGGGCCATTAAAAAGTATTTGGAAATGTGATTTTTTTGATAGATGCATAATATTCTGACCAACGACTTCCCAGTAACTTATGTAACTAACCTTCTAGATTAGAAATTTAGATTGTGTCCAGATTATTGCCATGACTTAAAAAGAAAAACACCATGATCAGCATTGATATGGTTGAAATATTTTTGCATTTCCAAGTACTTCTATTAGAGTAAGTTCTTTTTTATTTTTATTTTTTAAGTTTTTGGCTGTGCGGGGTCTTTGTTACCGCAGACGGGTTTCCTGTAGTTGCAGTGAGCGGGCTTCTCACTGCAGTGGCTTCTCTTGTTATAGAGCACAGGCTCTAGGACCCACGGGCTTCGGTGGTTATGGCATATGGGCGTAGTTGCCCCAAGGCACGTGGAATATTCCCAGACCAGGGATCAAACCTGGGTCTCCTACGTTAGCTGCTGCTGCTAAGTCGCTTCAGTCGTGTCCGACTCTGTGCAACCCCATAGACAGCAGCCCACCAGGCTCCCCCGTCCCTGGGATTCTGCAGGCAAGAACACTGGAGTGGGTTGCCATTTCCTTCTCCAATGCATGAAAGTGAACAGTGAAAAGTGAAAGTGAAGTCGCTCAGTCGTGTCCGACTCTTAGCAACCCCATGGACTGCAGCCCACCAGGCTCCTCTGTCCATGGGATTTTCCAGGCAAGAGTACTGGAGTGGGGTGCCATTGCCTTCTCCACCTACGTTAGCAGGCAGATTATTAACTACTGTACCACCAGGGAAGTCCCTAGAATAAGTTCTTAAGAAGCAAAATGATTGGGTAAGAAGCTGAGCATATTTTCCTTTGTGTTTTTAGTATTATATTTGTTGCATACAGAGGAAATTATGTGGCATATATGTCAATTTAGTAATGCAGTGTATATTGTGGACTTAGAATGTTACCAATAATTTTTATATTCTTGTGTGAGTTGTCCCCACCTTGACCCCCTGCTTTATCCGGAGAAAATGACCATACTGTGTTTATCATTTCCTTGCTTTTTTTTTTTTTTTCCTATAGGCTGTATTTTTTAGAGAAGTTTTAGGTTCACAGAAAAATTGAACAGAAAGTACAGAGAATCCCCATATGCTTTTTTAAAAAAAAGTTTTTGTCTTGTGTATGTATGCTTAAGTGCCTGTTGTTTAGCTTTGCTCTGGCTTTAGTCCTTTAAAATGGCATTGTGTAGCGTGTAACCTGCTGAATCTTGCTTATTTTGGGAGACACTGTGTTTCTCAGGTTTGTCTCTTGGTTGCGGTACCTGGAGTTGGTGCTTTTACACAGCTGTATGATAATCCCTGGCCTGAGGATATCACAGTCTGCTGGTTTGTTCTTCTGGTGAACATGTGGGTTGTCTCCAGGGAGCTCTTGCAATCAGTGTTGCTGGAAACATGCTTGGCAATGGCACGGTCACCTAGAAAAGGCATAGAGGAGCTTAGAACAGATTTGGGACGAGGTGAAACTCAAAGTGGAACACGCACAAGATTGAACTGTAGCTTCCACAGCCCATGAACTGATTTGGTTTTGGAGGAGGGCTACACAGAGCATCTTGAGGACTTGCTTGAACCAGAATGTGCTGCTTCTCATCTTTCAAACTCAGCTGCCAAGGTCAGTGTTTTGGGCTTGGGAACAAGAGTAGAACCCTCTGCCCCACGTGCCTTCAGGGAGGCAGAAGCACTGTTTGTGACAGGAACCGCTTCCCCTACCTGTTAGCCTCAATGCCATTAAATCTGAGCATCCCCAAGTGTAGAGTGTATACCTCTGATGGTACCTAAGAGGATACCAAGTAGTATGAAATAACAGCCCATCACCTGGTGAGAAAACTCATCCATTTTCAGTTCTCTTTCAGTCCTCCAGGTCACCTCGAGGCAAAAGTTTCTTTCTGGAACTAGTGTATCTTTACACCACTCCCTTCCCAGGTGTCTCAGTGGTAAAGAACCTGTCTGCCAATGCAGGAGGTGTGGGTTCAGCCCCTGGTTCAGGAAGATCCCCTGGAGGAGGAAATAGTAACCCACCCAGTATTCTTGCCTGGAGAATCCCACGGACAAAGGAGCCTGGTGGGCTACAGTCCATGGGGTCACAAAGAGTTGGACACAACTGAGCATGCACACACTCCACCTGAACACTGGCTAAACTCTGCTGCTGCTGCTGCTAAGTTGCTTCAGTCATGTCCAACTCTGTGTGACCCCGTAGACGGCAGCCCACCAGGCTCCCCCATCCCTGGGATTCTCCAGGCAAGAACACTGGAGTGGGTTGCCATTTCCTTCTCCAGTGCATGAAAGTGAAAAGTGAAAGTGAAGTCAGTCAGTCGTGTCCGACTCCTAGCGACCCCATGGACTGCAGCCTACCAGGCTCCTCCGTCCATGGGGTTTTCCAGGCAAGAGTACTGGAGTGGAGTGCCATTGCCTTCTCCCAGCTAAACTCTAGGTAGATAGCAAACAGATTTTGGACTTAGGGTATCTGACAGGCAATAAAATCCACTAAAAATCAGGACAGCCTGTTAAAATTTTTCTGTTGTGGTTGTCTTTTATTTGTGGTGAGTGTCCCTGGTTTTCCTTTTAAAATAAGTGTGTTTAAGTTTTAATCAAGCAAGCTATTAAGAAAAAATGAGATTGATTAAAGGAGAGATAGTAATCATCTTGACAGTCATGTTTGATTGATGTAATTGGGGAAATACTGACCTCAATCAGCCATCCTCAAACTTTCTGTCTCAGGACCTTTTACATTCTTAAAAATGACTGAGGATCTCCAAGAGTTGTGATTACATGAATATTGTCTCTCCATATTTACCATATTTGAAGTCAAAATGGAGATAGTAATGATACTTATGTATTAATTCTTTTAAAAATAGCAATAGTAAATCCATTATGATGACATACTTTATGGAAAATAACTATTAAAAAAAAAAAGAAAACCTAGAAGAGTATTGCTTTGTGTTTTTATGTCTCTTTAATGACTTAATTGAAGACAGCTGGATTTTCATCTGCTTATGCATTCAGGCTGTTGCCATAGGATGTTTTGGTTACTATGAAGAAATTCCAGCCTCACGGAGATATGTTGTGGGAAAGGGAGGAGGATTCTAATAGCTGTTCAGATAATTGTAGATCTTCTCCTTTGATACTACACCCAAACTCAACAAGTGATATCATGTTAGTTACGACTGGTATCCAACCAAACTTGGCCCCACTCATCCACACACAGTTAATAAGCCAGTCTATGGACACCAGGTTGCGTACAAGCAAGTATAGCTTTTACTGCAAGACACCCAAAGTGAAAGGGAAAGGCAAAGGGAAGTCGCTCAGTCGTGTCCGACTCTTTGCGACCCTGTGGACTGTAGCCCACCAGGCTCCTCCGTCCACGGGATTCTCCAGGCAAGAATACTGCAGTGAGTTGCCATTTCCTTCTCCAGGGGATCTTCCCAACCCAGGGATCGAACCCAGGTCTCCCTCATTGCAGGCAGACCCTTTAACCTCTGAGCCACTAGGGAAGCCCTGCAAGACACCCAATGTAGTGCCAAAAATAAAGGAGAATGGGCAGCTCGTGTTCAAAAGCTCTGAACTCCTCAATGGCTTTTGGCAAAGGGTTTTGAAAGTCCTTGTTAAGAGTGAGCGTTGTAGGTAGATCAGCTCATGGACATTCTTCTGATTAGACAGTGGTGAGATAATACGGTGGTGTTTCAGGAGGTAACCTCATCATCCTTCTGGTTCCAAGTGGCCTGGGGTCTGGGTACTGATGGTCAACATGCAGTTAGCTTCTTCTACCTGGAGAAGATTTTGGTGTCTGCAAAACAGCCCAAGGGTGTGTCTCAGGATATCACCTAGACCCCTTGAAGAGGAATTAAAGGTCTTGGACTTGGTATTATGGCTGAACTATTATTTTGTCTTGCTTGACTGTTTTCCTTTGTGGCTGCCTTTTCTTACTTCTCTGATTCAATCTGTTCCTTGGAACTTGGCGAAGGCCTAAGAAACTAAAGCTTTTTGATAAGTAAGGGTCGGGGAACATGGTAGGGGTGTCTGTCCCCAAGAAGTCCCCCCAGGATCTTGCTCAGTTACAGGGCTGCTGTAACCAACCACCACACACTGAAGGACTTCAACAACAGAAACGTGTTTTCTCACACGTTTAGTTACGGCAGCTAAAAGTCCAAGGTCAAGGCGTGCTGGCCTCTCTTCTTGGCTTGCAGATGGCTGTCTTCTTGCTGTATCCCCACAGGGTCCTTCCTCTGCTTAGATAGCCCTGGTATCTCTCTGTCCAAATTCCCTCTTCTTTTAAGGACACTAATCAGATTGGATTAGGGCCCATTTAATGTCTTCATTTTAACTTGTTGTGTTGTTCAGCTGCTGAATCATGTCCAACTGTTTGCAACTTCATGGACTGTAGCAAGCCAAGCTCCTCTGTCCTCCACATTTAGAGTTTGCTCAAATTCATGTCAATTGAGTCAGTGATGCTATCTAACCATCTCATCCTCTGTCATCCCCTTCTCCTGCCTTCAGTACAGAATCATGGTCTTTTCCAGTGAAGCAGCTCTTCACATTAGGTGGCCAAAGTATTGGAGCTTCAGCAACAGTGCTTCCAATGAATATTCAGGATTATTTCCTTTAGGATTGACTGGTTTGATCTCCTTGCAGTCTAAGGGGAACTTAACATTTTAACTTCAGTTCAGTTCAGTTCACTTCAGTCGCTCAGTCGTGTCCGACTCTTTGCGACCCCATGAGTTGCAGCACGCCAGGCCTCCCTGTCCATCACCAACTCCTGGAATTCACTCAAACTCACGTCCATCGAGTCAGTGATGCCATCCAGCCATCTCATCCTCTGTCACCCCCTTCTCCTCCTGCCCCCAATCCCTTCCAGCATCAGAATCTTTTCCAATGAGTCAACTCTTCGCACGAGGTGGCCAAAGTATTGGAGTTTCAGCTGCAGCATCAGTCCTTCCAAAGAAATCCCAGGACTGATCTCCTTCAGAATGGACTGGTTGGATCTCCTTGCAGTCCAAGGGACTCCCAACAGTCTTCTCCAACACCACAGTTCAAAAGCATCAATTCTTCGGTGCTCAGATTTCTTTATAGTCCAACTCTCACATCTATACCTGACCACTGGAAAAACCATAGCCTTGACTAGACGGACCTTTGTTGGCAAAGTAATGTCTCTGCTTTTGAATATGCTGTCTAGGTTGGTCATAACTTTCCTTACAAGAAGTAAGTGTCTTTGAATTTCAGTGCTGCAATCGCCGTCTACAGTGATTTTGGAGCCCAGAAAACTGAAGTCTGACACTGTTTCCACTGTTTCCCCATCTATCTGCCATGAAGTGATGGGACCAGATGCCATGATCTTAGTTTTCTGAATGTTGAGCTTTAAGCCAACTTTTTCACTCTCCACTTTCACTTTCATCAAGAGGCTTTTTAGTTCCTCTTCACTTTCTGCCATAAGGGTGGTGTCATCTGCATATCTGAGGTTATTGATATTTCTCCTGGCAATCTTGATTCCAGCTTGTGCTTCCTCCGGCCCAGCGTTTCTCATGATATACTCTGCATATAAGTTAAATAAGCAGGGTGACAATATACAGCCTTGATGTACTCCTTTTCCTGTTTGGAACCAGTCTGTTGTTCCATGTCCAATTCTAACTGTTGCTTCCTGACCTGCATATAGGTTTCTCAAGAGGCAGGTCAGGTGGTCTGGTATTCCCATCTCTTTCAGAACTTTCCACAATTTATTGTGATCCACACAGTTAAAGGCTTTGGCATAGTCAATAAAGCAGAAATAGATGTTTTTCTGGAACTCTCTTGCTTTTTCAATGATCTATCTGATGTTGGCAATTTGATCTCTGGTTCCTCTGCCTTTTCTAAAACCAGCTTGAACATCTGGAAGTTCATGGTTCATGTATTGCTGAAGCCTAGCTTGCAGAATTTTGAGCATTACTTAATGCTTAAACATTAAGCATTAACATTTTAACTTAATCCCTCTTTAAAGGGCCCTGTCGCCAAATACAGTTATATTCTGAGGTACTGGGAGGCAAAGACTGCAAAATATGAACTTTAGGAGGGACACAATTCAACTTAGAATCTTAAAAATTAGTTGCAATGAAGAATCTGAAGCAATGTCAATGAACTTTTAGTATTATACATTCTAATCCATTTTTCTTACACTTTGATTAATTCTTTTTTACTCATGCATGGTTTGGTAACTCATGTATGGTCTTTTACTCATGCGTGTCTTTTTTACTCCTGCATTGGTCATGTAGAAAATATTAACTCAATGAGTTATGCAGATCTTCCAAATGTTTGCACATTTCATTATACAATATCAAAAAAGAACATTTTTTGTCTTACCACTGACCTCATCAGAAGTATCTCTTGGTAGCAGGGAGCTGTCAAGTTCATGATGGCACACATAAGCCTTTCACAATTCTAATTTTCACTTTGGAAGCTCACATTTTATCATTGGCAACATATATTGCCAGTTGTTTTCCTCAAAGTGATAGGCTCACTTGGTTTGCTTTTGAGAACATGTCTGCCAAATACCCAAGTCTGAATAACCATCATGTGTCTGTTGGTTGTTCTTTTTATGTTAAAAAAAAAAAAAATGGCATTTAGTGAAAATAGTCAATTTCAGCTCATAACGCAAATGCTCACATAAGAGCCTCTCCTCCAACAGACGTCATATTTGGGTTACAATGTAAGGGCTTATGCAAATACTTCCCTTTCCATGCTCTTGCAAGAGTTAATAAAGTTAGTCATTTTTACTGTTTCGTCTCGGACATTCCAGGATGAAGCTAGCATTTTTTACTGCCCATATGTGGTGATGAGGAGTACAATGATAACCAGTACAATTTGGTGCCACTCCTGGATTCCTGCTAGGGCACCAGCAGTTTTACTCACTCCTGCCTTTGCACCAGAAGTGCATATATCAACCCAGTGAAGGTGGTAAATAAGATCTAAGTGTTACTCGGAAGATGGTTTTGATCTCTCAGCACCCCCTGTAAGAATCTTGGGGGAACCCTCGGGCACATGGACCATAATTTGAGAACCATTTTGACTTAGATAAAAAAATACAGAGAAGATTTGGGGCCTGGAAAATGACCTTGGTGCCAGAGTCACAAGACCTGGGTGTGAGCCTGGCTCTGTCAGTATGGAACTAAGCGGTTTTGGGTAGGTCCCCGACCTCTGAAAGCCAGGCACTTAGGACATCAAGGGTGGTGGGTGCTTGCTGCCTCCCAGAGCTGGGTAGAGAAGGAAATCAGGTGCAGACTTGAGAGCCTCTTGTAAAAGGTAATACACAGTCCTAGAGGGAGGAGCCAGCCATGATGGGGAATGAGACAAAGTTATGAACTTTAACACCCTGGCTTAAGTCGTTTTTGATTACTGACACTGCCCAGATTCCTACATTCCCCTGAAAAGACCTCACAAGGTTGGACCTGGAGACCCTGAAACAGATTACCCAACTGGATTTCTAGTTTTAACAACCATCTCTGGGGGCTCTGCTCCAAGTCACCCATTGCCACCTACAGCTGTGAAAGAAAAGGCCTCCTAAAAGCCTAGAGTTCTTCTTGTCCCTGACTGGACAGGTAGGCGTTCACCTGGGTCAGGTAGAAAGCTGGGAGTCCATGGAAAATAATGGGCATCTTAGAATATCTGATCTGTTTAGCTGTGTTAAGAAGATAGAGGTGGTCCTGGAAAACTCCAGAGAGCTAAAATCACTTGTTAAGAGGGCTCAGGTAGACTCCTGCTTCTTGGACAGTGGAATAGAGGTACTTGTCCCTAGGCACAACTGAGAACTCTAGACTTTTATATAAAATAAACACAAGAAAACTCTAAAAGATAGAGAGAAGGCAGACCTGCTCTTTGGGACCTGGGGACCCAAGAAACAGCATAGTGATGAGGTCCTGCTGAATGAGGAGTTTCTTTTTGCCTCATACAGCCCAGAGTTGGAGCTGAAGAAGCTAGAAATGAGGAAATGCTAATGGGCAGGAAAAAAAAAAAAACACAACAAAGAAACAAACAAAAGTGCCCTGACAGAAACCTGGTTTCTTTAGCTAAAAGGGCAAGAAAAGGGTAGCCTAGCAGAACAGATGTGCACGTGTGCTAAGTCACTTCAGTTGCATCCAACTCTGTTACCCTATGGACTGTAGCCCTCCAGGCCCCGCTCTCAGTGGGATTTTTCAGGCAAGAATACTGGAGTGGGTTCCCATGCCACCCTCCAGGGGATCTTCCAGACCCAGGGATTGAACTCGTGTCTCTTAAGTCTCCTGCATTGGTAGGCAGGGTCTTTTACCACTAGCGCTACCTGGAAAGCCCCAGCAGAACAGATACTTACCAACAAAAACTGCTCTGCTCTAACCAAACACCACAGAAAACACTGAGGCTCCACCCACACCAGCACAGATCCAGTGGGGAGATTAGACATCCCCCTTCACCAGAGTGTAATGAAGCATCTCAAGTGCTCCACGGGGATGGTGTCAGAGAAGGCCAGGTAGGGATCCAGGACTTTGATTCCCCACTGGGTGGTAACAAGACCTCACCCCAGTCCCTGTCGTGCTGGTGGAGAGACCACACTGGGAGCTGTAACAAGGCAGACCTACCCCTTTCAGCCATCGAGGTATCAATGGGGGCCTGATGGGGAGCCTGATTTCCCAACCACCCCCTTTCTCAGCTGGAGTAGTGTCAGAGGAAGCCAGCTAAAACACAAAGTTTAAATGAGATCCAGAGTCTGGATGCCCAAGTATCAGTAGAATAATAATGCCCCAAATGCCCAAGTATCAGTAGAAATTCACTTATAACAAGAATGAGGATGATCTCAAACTGAATGAAAAAAAAGACAATCAATATGACAGAGATGTTTGAATTAACTGACAAAGATTTTAAAGCAGTCATCATAAAAATGCTCCAAGGAACAGCTAGGAACACACTTGAAACACATGGGGAAAAAAAAAATACAGTGTATCAGCAAAGAAAAATAAAGATAGAGAAGAACTGAAGGAAAATTTTAGGATTGAAAAATATGAAAACTGAAATTTAAAAGAAAAAAAAAAAATCAGTGGATGTGCTTAATTGAGGGCTGGAGGGGACAGAGGAGAGAATCACTGAACAGGAGTATAGGACAATAGAAATAATCTGAATTACCTAATCGGAATAACCAAGAGAAAATAGACACAAGAGAAATGAAAAACACAGCCTCAGAGACTTGTGCTGTAACAAAAAATCTAATGTTTATGTCGTTCGACTACTGGAAGCAAACAAGAGAGGAAATAGAACTGAAAAAAAAAAAAAAAAAAAAAAACTTGAAGAAACAGTGGCTGAAAACATCCCAGATTTGGCAAATAACATGAATCTACAGGTTTGTGAAACTGAGCAAAACTCCAGAGAATAAACTCAGTAAAATCCACACCAAGATACAAAATAGTTAAACTTCTGAAACAAAAAACAGAACAACAACAACAAAAAGTCTTAAAAGCAGTGAGAGAGAAATGACACCTCCTCTGTAAGGGGGAAACAATTCAAATGACAGTGACTTTCTTGTCAGAAGCCACGGGGGCCAGAAGGAAGTGACACAACAGCTTTCAAATGCTGAAAGGAAAGAACTGTCCGTTCAGAACCTGATATCCAGGGGAAATATTCTTCAAGAATGAAGGGGAAGTCAAGACATTCTCAGAATGAAGAAAAACAGAGAATTTGTTGCCAGAAGACGCACCCTAAAAGAATGCTAAAAGAAGGTTTCATGACTGAGCGACTTCACTTTCACTTTTCACTTTCATGCACTGGAGAAGGAAATGGCAACCCACTCCAGTGTTCTTGCTTGGAGAATCCCAGGGACGGGGAGCCTGGTGGGCTGCCATCTATGGGGTCACACAGAGTCGGACACGACTGAGGTGACTTAGCAGCAGCAGCAGCAGCAGCAAACAGAAAGGAAACAATATAAAGTGGACCTTTGAATATCAGGAAAGAAAAAGGAATATGGTAAGCAAAAATGTGGGTAAATGCAATTGGCCCTTTCTTTCCCTTCTCGACTTTTCCAAATTATATTTGACAACTAAGACAGACATGGTCACACTTTCTGATGTGGTTTTAAGTGCATGTAGAAAGAACAAATAAGAAGCGAAAGTTAAAATTGTAGGCTTAGCACATCAATAATGATATGAAATGTCAACAGTTTAAGTATACCAATTAAAAGACAGATATTGACAAAGTGGTTTGAAAATCATGACCTGACTCTATATTACCTATAAAAAACTCACTTCACATATAATGATACAGACAGGTTGAGGGGAGTTTCCCAGGTGGTACTAGTGGTAAAGAATCTGCCTGCCGGTGCAAGAGACGCAAGAGACGTGTGTCTGATCCCTGGGTCAGGAAGATGCTCTCGAGTAGGAAATGGAAACCTGCTCCAGTGTTCTTGCCTGGAAAACCCCATGGACTGAGGATTCTGGCAGGCTGCAGTCTATGGGGTCTCAAAGAGTCATACACAACTGAACACCCATGTGGACACATATACACACAGAGGCAGGTTGAAAGTAAAAGAATAAACAAACTATATATATCATACCAACATCAATCAAATGAAAGTAAGAGTAACTATATAAAAATCAGATACTGTAGACCTCAGAGCTAAGAAAATTACTAGAGTTGGGAAGGAATATTATATAATGATAAAGAGTCCAACCACCAAGAAGATACAGCAATTCTAAATATATATGCACTAAACAACGGAGCTGTAAAATATGTGAAGAAGAAAAACTGATGAAACTGACCACAATTATAGCTGGAGACATCAACACCTCTCTCTCAATAATGGACAGAGCGATTAGACAGAATATCAGAGCAAGGTTATAGAACTCAACAACATCATCAACCAACAGGATCAAACCAGCATTTATAGAACTCATTATTTTCAGTGTCCACAGAAATACACCATATAGACCATATGCTGGGACATAAAACAAACCTCAGCAAAATCAGAATTTGTATCGAAAGGATGTGTTCTCCAACTGCAATAAAATCAAGCTAGAAATCAGCAACAGAAAGAAAACGTAAAAATCTCCCAACTACTTGGAAATTAAATAATGCACATCTAAATAATCCATGAGTCAATGATAAAGTATAATTTGAAATTTTTAAACTATTTTGAACTGAATTAAAATGAAAATATCACAGGAGACTTTCCTGGCAGTTCAGTGGTTAGGACTCTGTTCATCCAACGCAGGGGGCACGGGTGTGATCCCTGGTCAGGAAATGAAGATCCCACATGCTGTGCAGCCAGAGTTAAGAAAAAACAAAATTAAAATATCACATGTCAAAATGTGTGTGACATACCTAAGTGGTGCTGAAAGGGAAATTTATAGTACTAGATGCATAGTCCGTAAGGAGAAAAGCCTCAAATCAATGATTTAAGTTCCCATCTTGACAAGCTAGAAAGGGAAAAGCCAAATAAACCCAAATCAAGAAGGAGGAAGAAAATAATAGAGATAAGAGCAGAAATCAATAAAATTGAAAACAGAAGATGAATAGAGAAAAATCAGTGAAACTGAAGACTTGTATCTTTGAAAATATCAATAACATTGGCAAAACTTTAGCAAGACTTAATGGGCAAAAAAGAGACGGAAAGAAAGAAATTACCAAAATTGAAAATGAAATGTGACATCACTATACACCTTGCAGATATACAGTTGGAGGGTAAAGGAATACTGTGAATAACTCTATGCACAGGACTTTGACAACCTAAATGAGATGAACCAATTTCTCAAAAAAAAAAACTACAATTTATCCAATATGAAACAGATAATTTGAGTAGCACTATAATTATTGCGGAATTTGAATTTTTAAATTTTAAATATCCTATAAAGAAAACCCCAGATCAGGTAGTTTCACTGGAGAATTTTACCAAATGCTTTAAAAATTAGCACCAGTTCTACACATTGTCTTCCAGTAAGTAGCAGAGGAAGGAACACTTTCAATTCATTTTTTGAAGCTAGAATGACCCTGATATCAAAACCAGAAAAATAAAATACAACACACACACACAAACACACACACACAAAAGACTAGGGTCCAACATTCCTCATCAATGTAGATGTGAAAATCTTTAATGAAACTTTAGCAAATAAAATTCAGTGATATATGTAAAAGTAATTATACATCATGACCAAGTAGGCTTTATTCCAGGAATGCAAAGTTGGCTCAACATTTATAAATCAATTAACTCCCAGCTACACCACTGTGTTTAGAATTCAAATTGCAAACAGTAACTGAATCTACTTTGCTAGCATTAAGTATATCTGATATGTGTTAATGATTATGTAATGGTTTTCCTCTTCACGGCTGCGCTTGCTGGAGCAGCCATGAAGAGCGACCCCGCATCCAAGGTAAGAGAAACTCAGGTAAGACAGTAGGCACTGAGAGAGGGGATCAGGGGGCAGGCAGACTGAAACTAAGTCACGGACAACTAGCCAATCTGATCACATGGACCACAGGCTTGTCTAACACAGTGAAACTAAGGTATGCCATGTGAGGCCACCCAAGACAGACGGGTCATGGTGGAGAGGTCTGACAAAATGTGGTCCACTGGAGAAGGGAATGGCAAACCACTTCAGTATGCTTGCCTTGAGAACCCCATAAACAGTATGAAAAGACAAAAAGATAGGACACTGAAAGATGAGCTCCCCAGGTCAGTAGGTGCCCAGTATGCTACTGGAGATCAGTAGAGAAATAACTCCAGAAAGAATGAAGGGATGCTGCTGCTGCTAAGTCACTTCAGTCGTGTCCGACTCTGTGCAACCCCAGACACGGCAGCTCACCAGGCTCCCCCGTCCCTGGGATTCTCCAGGCAAGAACACTGGAGTGGGTTGCCATTTCCTTCTCCAATGCAGGAAAGTGAAAAGTGAAAGTGAAGTCACTCAGTTGTGCCTGACCCTCAGTGACCCCATGGACTGCAGCCTTCCAGGCTCCTCCATCCATGGGGTTTTCCAGGCAAGAGTACTGGAGTGGGGTGCCATTGCCTTCTCTGAATGAAGGGATGGAGCCAAAGCAAAAACAACACTCAGTTGTGAATGGGACTGGTGATAGAAGCAAGATTCGATGCTGTAAAGAGCAATATAGCATGGGAACCTGGAATGTTAGGTCCATAAATCAAGGTAAATTGGAAGTGATCAAACAGGAGATGACAAGAGTGAACATCGACATTCTAGGAATCAGTGAACTAAGATGGACTGGAATGGGTGGATTTAACTCAGATGACCATTATATCTACTACTGTGGGCAGGAATCCCTTAGAAGAAATGGATTAGCCATCATGGTCAACAAAAGAGTCCACCATGCAGTACTTAGATG
This sequence comes from Tragelaphus eurycerus, assembly GCA_935064755.1. Lineage (NCBI taxonomy): Eukaryota > Metazoa > Chordata > Mammalia > Artiodactyla > Bovidae > Tragelaphus > Tragelaphus eurycerus. The sequence continues at coordinate 72,754,572 of CAKXYN010000001.1, read as the reverse complement.
CAATCTCAAAAATGACAGAATGATCTCTGTTCGTTTCCAAGGCAAACCATTCAATATCACGGTAATTCAAGTCTATGCCCCGACCAGTAATGCCAAAGGAGCTGAAGTTGAACAGTTCTATGAAGACCCACAAGACCTTCTAGAATGAACATCCAAAAAGATGTCCTTTTCATTATACGGGACTGGAATGCAAAGTAGGAAGTCAACAAACACCTGGAGTAACAGGAAAATTTGGCCTTGGAGTATAGAATGAAGCAGGGCAAAGGCTAATAGAGTTTTGCCAAGAGAACACACTGGTCATAGCAAACACCTTCTTCCAACAGTGCAAGAGAAGACTCTACACATGGACATCACCAGATGGTCAACACCGAAATCAGATTGATTATATTCTTTGCAGCCAAAGATGGAGAAGCTCTATACAGTCAGCACAAACAAGACTGGGAGCTGACTGTGGCAATTCAGACTGAAATTGAAAAAAGTGGGGAAAACCACTAGACCATTCAGGTATGACCTAAATCAATCCCTTATGACTATACAGTGGAAGTGAGAAATAGATTTAAGGGATTAGATCTGATAGACAGAGTGCCTGATTAACTATGGATGGAGGTTCGTGACATAGTACAGGAGACAGGAATCAAGTCCATCCCCAAGAAAAAGAAATGCAAAAAGCAAAATGGCTGTCTGAGGAGGCCTTTCAAATAGCTGTGAAAAGATGGGAAGTGAAAAGCAAAGGAGAAAAGGAAAGATATTCCCATTTGAATGCAAAGTTCCAAAGAACAGCAAGGAGAGATAAGAAAGCCTTCCTCAGTGATCAATGCAAAGAAATAGAGGAAAACAACAGAATGGGAAAGACTAGAGATCTCTTCAAGAAAATTAGAGATACCAAGGGAACATTTCATGCAAAGATGGGCTCAATAAAGGACAGAAATGGTAGGGACGTAACAGAAGCAGAAGATATTAAGAAGAGGTGGCAAGAATACACAGAACTATACAAAAAAGATCTTTAAGACCAAGATAATCATGATGGTGTGATCACTCACCGAGAGCCACACATCCTGGAATGTGAAGTCAAGTGGGCCTTAGAAAGCATCACTACGAACAAAGCTAGTGGAGGTGATGGAATTCCAGTTGAGCTATTTCAAAACCTGAAAGATGATGCTGTGAAAGTGCTACACTCAATATGCCAGCAAATATGGAAAACTCAGCAATGGCCATAGGACTGGAAAAGGTCAGTTTTCATTCCAATCCCAAAGAAAGGCAATGCCAAAGAATGCTCAAACTACTGCACAATTGCACTCATCTCACTCGCTAGTAAAGTAATGCTTAAAATTCTCCAAGCCAGTCTTCAGCAATACATGAACCATGAATTTCCAGATGTTCAAGCTGGTTTTAGAAAAAGGCAGAGGAACCAGACATCAAATTGCCAGCATCCATTGGATCATTGAAAAAGCAAGAGAATTCCAGAAAAACATCTATTTCTGCTTTATTGACTATGCCAAAGCTTTTAACTGTGTGGATCACAATAAACTGTGAAAAATTCTGAAAGAGATGGGAATACCAGAGCACCCGACCTGCCTCTTAAGAAACCTATATGCAGGTCAGGAGGCAACAGTTAGAACTGGACATGGAACAACAGACTGGTTCCAAACAGGAAAAGGAGTACATCAAGGCTGTATATTGTCACCCTGCTTATTTAACTTACATGCAGAGTACATCATGAGAAACGCTAGGCCGGAGGAAGCACAAGCTGGAATCAAGATTGCCAGGAGAAATATCAATAACCTCAGATATGCAATGGCACCACCCTTATGGCAGAAAGTGAAGAGGAACTAAAGAGCCTCTTGATGAAAGTGAAAGTGGAGAGTGAAAAAGTTGGCTTAAAGCTCAACATTCAGAAAACTAAGATCATGGCATCTGGTCCCATCACTTCATGGCAGATAGATGGGGAAACAGTGGAAACAGTGTCAGACTTCAGTTTTCTGGGCTCCAAAATCACTGCAGATGGCGATTGCAGCAGTGAAATTCAAAGACACTTACTCCTTGGAAAGAAAGTTATGACCAACCTAGACAGCATATTCAAAAGCAGAGACATTACTTTGCCAACAAAGGTCCGTCTAGTCAAGGCTATGGGTTTTCCAATGATCAGGTATGGATGTGAGAGTTGGACTATAAAGAAAGCTGAGTACCGAAGAATTGATGCTTTTGAACTGTGGTGTTGGAGAAGACTGTTGGGAGTCCCTTGGACTGCAAGGAGATCCAACTAGTCCATCCTAAAGGAGATCAGTCCTGGGTGTTCACTGGAAGAACTGATGTTGAGGCTGAAACTCCACTACTTTGGCCACCTCATGTGAAGTGTTGACTCATTGGAAAAGACCCTGATGCTGGGAAAGATTGAGGGCAGGAGGAGAAAGGGATGATAGAGGATAAGACGGTTGGATGGCATCATTGGCTCAATGGACATGGATTTGGGTGGACTCCAGGAGTTGGTGATGGACAGGGAGGCCTGGTGTGCTGAGGTTTATGGGATGGCAAAGAGTCAGACATGACTGAGTGACTGAACTGAACTGAATGGCTTCCTATGTAATAAGGGCTTCCCTTGTGTCTCAGCTGGTAAAGAATTGCCCTGCCATGTGGGAGACCTGGATTCGGTCTCTTGGTTGGAAAGATCCCTTGGAGAAGGGAAAGGCTACCCACTCCAGTATTTCGGCCTGGAGAATTCCATGGACTGTATAGTCCATTGGGTCGCAAAGAGCTGGACACGACTGAGCAACTTTCACCTTCACCACCTTCCTATATATTAAACTCAGAGCCAAAGTTTCATGTTAAATGATTTCCCAAAGAAATTTTGTGAATTATGTTTGCTTACTTCATACAAATGAACTTGTATTTGGGTTACAGCAAAGATCAGTGACATGTTACTTTGTACCAGTTTATCAATGAGTAGTCACCTGTTGAATATTCTTAAAATTTAACACATGGATTTTAAGGATCTTAACAAAAGTATATAAAATAAAAGTATTTCTTTCAAAAATAAAAAATCATTTAACATAATATACCAGGCTAGTGGTCTAAAGAAAAATCATGCAGTATATCCACTAATGCAGGAAAAGGATTTGATAACATTCAACAGCCACTCATGGTATAATGCTCAGAAACATAGGAATAGAAGGGATTTTGCTCAATGTGATAAAGAACATCTGCAAAAAACTACGCTAATATTATCTTAATGGTTAAAGACTGACTGACTTTTCCTAAAACAGAATCACGCAAGGATGTCAGCTCTCACCACTTATATTCAAATAGTGCTGTAAATTTTAGCCAGTGCAGTAAGACAAGACAAGGAGTACAAGTTGGACAGGAAGAAATAAATTGTCCCCATTTGTAGATAACTTCGCTTACTCCTTGGAAGGAAAGTTATGACCAACCTAGATAGCATATTCAAAAGCAGAGACATTACTTTGCCAACAAAGGTTCGCCTAGTCAAGGCTATGGTCTTTCCTGTGATCATGTATGAATGTGAGAGCTGGACTGTGAAGAAGGCTGAGTGCCGAAGAATTGATGCTTTTGAACTGTGGTGTTGGAGAAGACTCTTGAGAGTCCCTTGGACTGCAAGAAGATCCAACCAGTCCATTCTGAAGGAGATCAATCCTGGAATTTCTTTGGAAGGAATGATGCTAAAGCTGAAACTCCAGTATTTTGGCCACCTCATGCGAAGAGTTGACTCATTGGAGAAGACTCTGATGCTGGGAGGGATTGAGGGCAGGAGGAGAAGGGGACGACAGAGGATGAGATGGCTGGATGGCATCACTGACTCGATGGGTGTGAGTCTGAGTGACCTCCGGGAGTTGGTGATGGACAGGGAGGCCTGGCGTGCTGCGGTTCATGGGGTCGCAAAAAGTCGGACATGACTGAGCGACTGATCTGATCTGATCTGATCTGATCTGATCATTGTCTGCATGAAAAATCCCAAAGAATCTATCAAAGGGAAAACAAGAAAAACCTCCTGGAGCTAATGAGTGATTTCAGGAAGGTCACAGGGTACTAGATAAACATACAAAAATCTATTATATTTCTGTATACTAGCAGGGAACATGGGTATACCATAATTAAAAATGCAATGCCATTTACAATAACTCAGAAGTGAGATAATTAGGTGTAAATTTAACAAAACATACAAGATTTGTATGCTGAGAAATAATTTTTTTAAAATCTGATTAAAGAAATCAAAAAAGATATAGATAAATGAAGTGATATATGTGTTCATGGGTTGGAAGCCTCACCACAGTAAAAATGTTAATCTCTGCAATTCCTATTAAGATCCCAACAAAATTTTTATAGGTGTAGAAAAGATTATTCTAAAACTTATATGGAACAGCAGAGAAGCTGGAATAGCTGAAACAATTTTGAAAAAGAAGAATAAGAATAAGAAGAGTCAGTCTACCTGATTTCAAGATTTATTATATAGAAATCAAGACTTTGTGGTATCAATAGAGAGATGACATGTAGGTCAATGGGGGGAATAAAAGATCGAGAAATAAGACACATGCAAACAAGCCCAGCTGATTTTTGACAAAGATACAAAAGCAATTCAAAGGAGGAAAGACGATAACTTTTTCAACAAGTGATGCTGAAGCAATTGGACATCAGGGTCGGACATGACGGAAGTGACTTAAGCAGCAGCAGCAGCAGCAGGCCAAAAAAAAAAAAAGAAAAATCCTGTCTAAGTCTCTCACCTTATACAAAAGTAACTCAGAATGGATCATGGTCTTAAATATAAAATGTAAAACTATAAAACTTTTAGGGGAAAAATGTAAGAGGAAAATCTCCAGGATCTAGGACTAAATAATTATTAAACTTGACACCAAAGCATGACCCATAAAAGAAAAAAAAAAAAAGATAATTGGGACTTCACAAAATTAAAAGCTCATGATCTGCAAAAACAAACAAAAAAAACTTGTTAAGAAGATGAAGAAAAGCTAAAGACTGGGAGAAAATATTTGCAAACCACAAAATCTAACAAAGTACTGATATCTGCTGCTGCTGCTGCTAAGTCACTTCAGTCGTGTCCGACTCTGTGCGACCCCATAGACAGAAGCTCACCAGGCTCCCCCCGTCCCTGGGATTCTCCAGGCAAGAATACTGGAGTGGGTTGCCATTTCCTTCTTCAATGCATGAAAGTGAAAAGTGAAAGGGAAGTCGCTCAGTCGTGTCCGACTCTTAGCGACCCCATGGACTGGAGCCCACCAGGATCCTCTGTCCATGGGATTTTCCAGGCAAAAGTACTGGGGTGGGGTGCCATTGCTAGTAAGTATAAAAAATACTCTCCAAATTCAACCATTACAAAAATCCAATTAGAAAATGTATAAAAGTCATAGAGAGACATTTCTATGAAGAGAAATGAAAAGATGGAAAACAAGCACATGAAAAGATGTTCAACATCATTAGCCATCAAAGACAGGCAAATTAAAACCACAGTGAGACATTATTAAACACCTATCAGAATAGCTAAAATAAAAAGTGATCACACCAATTGCTGGCGAGAATGCAGAAAAACTGGATCACTCATACATTGTAGATGGGAATGTAAAATAGTACAACCACCCTAAAAAAAAGTTTGGAAGTCTCTTTAAAACAAACCAAAAAAACCTAAATATAGAATTACCGTATGACCCAATAATTGTCCTATTGAGCATTCATGCCAAATAAATGTAAACTTATGTTCATACAAAAACTCTGTACACAAAGGTTTATAGCAGCTTTACTCATATTAATCAAAAACTGGAAGTACCCAGATGTCCTTTGATGGTTGATTAAGCTACCTGTGGTCCCCCCACATCATGGAGTGGTACTCACCTAAAAAGCACTGAACTGTCTACACATACAACAACCTGATGAATCTCCACAGAACTGTGCTGCATGGAAAAAGCCACCCCAGAAGGTCACATATAGCATGATATCATTCACAGACATCTTTGAAAAAACAATATTATAGAGATTCATGACTGCCAGGAGTTAACGGGTGCAGGGGGCTTCCCTGGTGGCTGAGTGCCGAAGCTGAAACTCCCACACTCTGACCACCTGGTGTTAGGAGCCAATTCATTGGCATAGACCCTGATGCTAGAAAAGACTGAAGGCAAAAGGAGAAGGGGATGACAGAGGATGAGATGGATTTGAATTTGAGCAAACTCCAGGACTACAGTCCACGGGGTCGAAAAAAGTCAGAGACGACTCAGCAGCTGAGCAAGGGGTGCAGGTGGGTGGGGGTGGCTTCAGTGGGGCGGCCCAAGGAAGCTTATGGTGACAGAACAGTTCTGTATCTTGACTTTGACTGTGCTTACATAACACTACACATGTGATAAAACTGCTCACACACATCGCCCATGAACGCACATAAAAATAGGTATTATATCTCTGTCCTGCAGATGGGGAAACAGAGGCTTGGAAAAGTCCAGCCACCAGCCCCAGGGCCTCTGTCCTTCTCCTGAGCACAGGCCTACGACCACTCTGCCTCACTTCCTCTGCCCTTGCAGCCCACACCAGCCATCAGACAGAGGACAGGGAGACCTCACCCTAACACTCTGCTGGCGGGTAGACTGGTTCCCCTGAGATGGGACCTGGGAGAGGGTGAAGCCCACCCAAGCAAGTCCTGATGGAGAAGGCAGGGGCGGAGTCCTCCTGCTTCTCTCCCATCTCCACCCCCGTGACCCTGGCGCTAGCCCAGTGCCGGCACATAGGGACACGCCCCACCACTGTTCCCTTCCTGCTCCTTCCTGACTTGAGTCCCCATAGGGTCACCCGCCCCTAACCGATGCCTTCTCCCCTTTTTCAGAGCTGAACTTCATTACCCAGTCCCCAGAGGTGGCAAGACATGGACCCCATTTTCCAAACCCTGACGCCTTTCATTTAACCAGAAGACGTGGAGAGGTGAGTTGGAGACTGGGGTTTTGCGGGAGCTGGAGGTGGGGGAGACCTGGGAGGACAGCACTGGCACAGGGGTGCTGATGGGGGGTCTGCTGAGCTGGAAAGCAGTGGTTGACAGCAGCCGGCTTCCCTCTGCCGCTCTGGTGGGGACGCACGAATTATTTATGCACCACGGTGCAGGTGTGGGAAACTCCCCCTCACGTCTTTGCGTTTGAATGGAGAGCAGAGTGAGAAGCCCTCATGGAAGGAAGGCAGGATCCCTGCATATAGTGAACTGAGTCTCGGGTTCCTCGCCAGTGGAACTGGGCGGCAGCAGCGTTTCTTTCTTGTCAAGGTCAAGCAGAGATGATCCATGTGAAGTGCTTAGCAGAGTAGCTGGAAGATAGTAGGTGCTCAGTTGAATAAATAGATGCCTGGTTGTCTAGTGCGTGTTAGTTAAATGGGCAGCTGTCTCCCCAGGGTCACAATGCCATCCGGCCTTCCAGAGCCAGCCCCTGTGGCAGCTCTGTGAAGTTTCTCTGGCTCCTAGCTGGGATTAATCTCATCTTCTGTTTTCCCAAATCCCTTTCTTTGGTCTTCTGTTAATGCCTTGCTTGATCCACCTTGCATTATATACCTGTGGACCTCAAAGTCCATGCCTGTTCCCCGAGACCCACACCTGTCAGGGACCAGAGGTCACGCTGCTCATCTTTGAGCATCAGATCCAACTTACTTTCTGAAAGAACAGCCTCAGAGCCAGAGCTCAAGTCAGCTTCTCCTCTGACCTCAGAAGGTGTCATCAGCCCCTTTCACAGGTGAGAAGACTGAGACCCAGAGAGAAGTAACTACCAGCCAGGAGTTGGGAGATCCAAGGTGCAACCCAGAGATTCTGAGCTCACTTCCTATTTACCCCACCCTGCCTGCACCAAGGAAGATGAGTGAGTCCAGACTCAAACAGGGGAAGGAGTAGACAGGCAGATGGGCCACGTGCCTCTGTCCTCAACCCTCAGAGATCACCTAGATCTCTCGCCTCACTGAAGTTCTGTTTCTTGCCCAAGCACTTTGGGACCAACCAGATTGTTTCCAAACACATTACATAATCGTGCACATATTTATTTAATGCCATCTCTTGAATATTAAACAATCAATAATGTGGAACAGAAACATGGGTGTTTAAACCTGGCAGCTTTTGACAGGCGTGGGTGCAGAAGGAGGTTGAGGAGAGCCATCTATGAGCCATCCACGGGAACAGGAGGTGACACCCACCCCCTCCTCCTCTTCCCAAGACGGGTTGAAAAGCTTCCAAGGCTCACAAAGTTGGCAAAGATTTAGTGTTTTCACCACTGGGGCTCAACCTCTTTTATTACATAATACCAAAGCTGCATGAGCTCTTCATTGGAAAAGACCCTGATGAGGGATAAAGACCTAGGAAAGACTGAGGGCAAGAGGAGAACGGAACAACAGAGGATGAGATGGTTGGATGGTGTCACCGACTCAGTGGACATGAGTTTGAGCAAATTCTGGGAGATGGTGAAGGACAGGGAAGCCTGGCGTGCTGCAGTCCATGGGGTCGCAGAGTTGGACACAACTTAGTGACCCAACAACAACAACAAAGGATGCCTGGGGGCAGGGCTTGCTCAACTACCTCTTTATCTGTTTATGAGTGTTTATTGAGCATCTTCTATGTGCAGTCTCTGTTATGCTCTGAGTCACCTTGGGGTACCCTTGAGAATGAAACACATGAGACCCGCTCCTCATATAGTTGAGCAAATAAATACAAAAGTTGGCTTCTGGACATGACTAGCACCGAATAAAACAAAGCAGAGCAACAGGGTGAGAGTGTTGGGCAGCCCCTATGGAGGGGACTTCTGGCCAGAGGTCCCTTTGGTGGAAGCAGCCAGCCATGCAGAGGTCTGGGGCAAGGCACAGGGGTGGTGAGGGGGGCAGGTTTGGGGAGCGTGTTCTGAGCAGATGAGGGTGGGGACAAGGGGCAAGTGACCCTGATGGAGCTAAGGAAGAATGAGGAAGACAGTGGGCTGGGGAGGGGTGAGGCCCCCAAGTAGGCTGGCTCTGCAGGCAGGGGGATACCTTCTCAGCAGGGCTCTTGCGGCCAGGCCTAGAGGACCCCCAAGAGGAGTTTAAATTGCAGTCTACATGCAGTGGCTAAGCTGTTGGTGGGCTCTAGCAATCTGATGAGTGTTAGGAAAACACCCCTCTGCAGCTAGGAGAGGACTGGGGAGTGGCGGCATGCTGGGAAGGGCTGGGTCAAAGTTCTAGGTCTGGAGTGCTGGGGGTGGGCAGAGAGAATACATGGAGGGGCTGCCGGGGCCCCAAGGGCTAGTGGATCTGTCCAAGGTGATGGTGAGTTCCTCCCAGGGCAGCTGTGGAGGGCCTGGCCTGACCTGGCAGAAGTCAGTAACTCAGATATTGATGATAATAATAGTACCTAGGATTCACTAGGCATTTGCTGTGAGCCGGGCACTGGTCTGAGCCTCTTATCCTCACCACCAGCCTGTTATATATGTATGTTCATTATCTCCATTTCACAGAAGAGGGAGGGGACCAAGGCACAGAGCAGTTAAGTGAAACGCCCAGGGTCACTCAGTGAGTTAATGGCAAAGCTGGGATTTGAACCCCGTCCATCTGACTCCATACATATGGCCCTCCATCCACAGTGGCTGAGTGAAATGATACCAGTAGCAATGCTAACAATGATGAGAGCAGTTGCTTAATACAGTGCTGGCTACATGCCAGGCCCTATTCTAAATGCTTTAACAAATGCTAACTGAGGACTTCCCTGGTGGTCCAGTGGTTAAGACCTTGCCTTCCAGTTCAGGAGGTGGGAGTTTGATCCCTCGTTGGGGAGCTAAGTCACACATACCTTGAGGTCAAAAAACCAAAGCATAAAACAGAAACAAGGAAGGTTGTAACAAATTCAGTACAGACTTTTAAAGTGATCCTCATTAAAAAAAAAAATTCTAATCATTTAGTCTTTACAACAGCCTATAAGGCAGGCACGACCTTTATCCCCATCTTACAGAAGGAGACACTGAAGCACAGAGCTTCCCTGGCCAAGATTTGAACCCAGGAGTTCTAGCTCCAGAGTCCAGGCTTTTAGCAAAATGCAGTGTAAGTTGGGAGGACATCAACCACCTACAATCTAGCCTGGCTCCGTCTGCATTTCCAAGTCTGGGGCCAAGCCTTGGCTGGGCCAGAGTCCCAGCCATGTTGGGGAGTGTGGCAGGCACTCCAGGAGCCGTGGGAAACCACAAAGGGCTGGACTGTCCCCCCCAGAGCCCGCTGGCTCTTCAGTGGCCAAAGCAGAGGGCCCCCCAGAGTCTGACCCACCTGCAGAAGCAGAAACGAGCCAACGCGGGCAGGTTCAGCTCCTTGACGTCATCGTGGAGATATCCCACCACCCTCTCCGCTGACAAGAGCATCCAGAGAGAAGTGAACCAAGAGGGAGGGGTTCATCAAGTCAGAGCACATCCATGAGAAATGTCTACCCCAAGTCTGCTCAGAAACAACCCCCAAAACACTCCCAGTGGAACCTCTTTTAAGCAAAAACTACAGGCATCCTTCTCTATAAATAAATCCAACTGGCAGGCTTTCCACACCAAAGCAATGTCTTAGGCCATAGGAACTAACACTAGTTTACAAAGCAAGTCAGCCCTTCTACAGAGGTGGATGGCAGTTACTGTCTGAGGGGCAGTGCTGGCGCCAGGGGACAGTGCGTACCAAAGTGCCGTGTGACACATGAAAACTTGTGCATGTGAGGGCTGTAACAGTACTCAAAATGTTTCTATACGTCTTTTGCCTCTCTTTTGTTGTTGGGTTGTTTGTCTTATTGGATGGGCTTCCCAGGTGGCTCAGTGGTGAAGAATCTACCTGCAATGCAGAAGATGTGGGTTCGACCCCTGAGTCAGGAAGATTCCCTGGAGAAGGAAGTGGCAACCGACCCCAGTATTCTTGCCTGGAAAACCCCATGGACAGAGGAGCCTAACAGGCTACAGTCCATGGGGTCACAAAGAGTTGGACACGACTTAGCAACTAAACACCAGAATTGTCTTATTGAGTTCTTCATCGTATATGTTTTCTATGAATGCCTCCTTTGTTATCTGAAAAGTGAAAGCATTAGTCTCTTAATCGAGTCAGACTTTTTGTGACCCCATAGACTGTAGCCCTCCAGGCTCCTCTGTTCACGGAATTCCCCAGGCCAGAATGCTGGAGTGGATAGCCATTCCTTTCTCTGGGGATCTTCCTGACCCAGAGATTGAACCTGGGTCTCCTGCATTACAGACAGATTCTTTACTTTGTAAGCCACCTCTTTATAGTATATATTGTCTATGAATATATCTTTTGTTATCCATATGATTGCAAGTATTTTCTCTTAGTTCGTGACTTGTCTTCCCCTGGCCAGGCAGTCCGAGAGTCTGGAATGCCAGGGATGGAGCAAAGAGTTTGGGGCCATGCACTCCACACCACGAGGCTGCTCCGCACATGTTCCGTCTCGGGAGGCGGGCACAGTGAGAACCACCAAGCTGCACAGTTCTCCCGCTGGTGGTTTCAGGTCCCAGTCGTGCAGTCTTTAGCAAGGTGTTTAAATTTCTGCCACCTCAGTTTTTCGTCTTTAAAATGGGAGTAAGAAGCCCTCCATGTTGAGACTGTTGAAAGAATTGGCTGGGAGAGGACATTTCAGGGCATGGAGTGTCACCAGCTGCTCAGTGAGTCTCTGGTCCCTGTGGCCCCAGTGGGAACAATTGCCCACTCTCAGCCTTGGGTGCCTGGGGTTGAGGGCGCCCTTCCCCAGGGTCAGTGGGAGAACTAAAAAGGGACCCGCCTTCCCTTCACTAGGAAAGAATAAAACTCGTAACATCTTATTACTGGAAGGAACCAAAGAACTCCTCAACAACCCCAGGCGGTGACTGGCACCTTTTCAAAATGTCTTGCTGATTACCTCCAGGGACAGGGACCTCACCACCTGTTCTGTGGCCAAGAGCAGAGATAATCCCCAGTTCATGCAGCTCGTTCTCGGGCATTTTATGCATAAATAAACCCAGTACTCCTCACTCAGGGCATCGTGGCTCTTACTTCACACAGTTTTAACCACACAAGTTATGTGGTTTCTTAAGCTTGAGAATGGAAGACCCTGCTCATGTTTCACCTCTCCTGGAACCATCACCCATGGAAACCAATCACTCTCCTTCTCTGCAGCTCTTCAGATATGCCTCTTCTGTGGTAGAAGGTATCCTGTTGTGTTTTATTTTGTTGTTCAGTTAGAGCTCTCTCACTAGACTCTAAAGTCTCCAAGAGTAGGGGGCAGTGGAAAGAGCTTGCTTGGGCCTGAGGGTCAAATAGGTCTGACTTTCGTGCCTTATTCCCTGCTGGCTGTGTGACCCAGAGGACGTGATCTGACCTCTCTGAGCACATGGATCACATCAGAGTCTTCATGGTCCTCGCTCCCTGTGTGTGCGTCATACTTAGCCACTCAGTCGTGTCCGACTCTCTGCGACCCCATGGACTGTAACCCACCAGGCTCCTCTGTCCATGAGATATCCCAGGCAAGAATACTGGAGTGGATTGCCACTTCCTTCTCCAGGGGATCGTCTCGACCCAGGGACCGAACCTAGGTCTCCTGAATTGCAGGCAGATTCGTTACCACTGAGCCACCAGGGAATCCCCCCTGAGCAGCCCACGTCTGTTTATCTGTGTGTCCCTAGTCCCTGACCCACAGTGGGCGCTGAGCCCTGGTGGAACAGAGGAAGTGCCAGGAGGCTGAGTGCAGTAAGTCATTACATTGCAGGGGAGGAGTTTGCTGCTAGAACTGTGCAGCGCTGAAGCCAAGAGACAAAACAGGAAAATGAGATTCAAGGACCGGACACGGGCAGCGGTCCAGGGCTTCTTAGCGAAGGGGCAGCAGAGGGAAGCACTCTCACACCACCACCCAGGAGCCAGCCCGCGGGAACTGCCAGCACCTCGGTCCCTGTGCCAGGGAAGTGCTCGTCTAGGACCTGTGCGACTTCACCTGTGTTTTAAAAAGCAAAAGCCTGGGAAGCAAAAGAAGTCACTGGGTTGACTAAATAATATGTTTGCCACACAGACATTCTGTTTGTCAAATAGGAGCCGTTGCGATCAGCAAAATATCAATTCAAGTAAAAAGAGAAAAACAGAGTCAAGGGCGAGTTCCTTACACCTGAAATGTTTAAAATAAAGGAGACTGTCAGCACGAGAAGGGGGGAATGACAGGAGCTGGGTAGCACTTGAGTGGAAGTGCTCCTTCTCCAGAGACGCTGGCGAAAGTCTATCTCTCTGCCCATCAGGAAACACACGTGTTTTCTTCCTGCTCTCTGTCAACAGACAGAAAGGAATCAGGCACATTATAAGGGGACAACAAGGAGTATCGTGGGGATGTGAGACAGGATGAGCGGGGGGCTGTGTCATCTTTTTTTCCCTTTAATCGAGAAAGGCTTCCTGGGGGAGGCAAGATCCGGGCTGTTTGGTCCAGGCCCTCCCCACTACCTGGCCTCTCCCCAGTGCTCACACTCACGTAGCCTCTTCATTGGCAGCCTCTGTGGCCAGGGTCTGGCCAGATGCACAGATGGTGGCCACCCTTTCCGCATGATCCCAGGGCCACTCGACACCAGCCGGTCGTACTGGGAGTCCTCAGAACAAAAGGACTTCCAGGTAACAGGACTGGAGCCAGCACGCTGGTGATAGGATTGGAAGCCTCAAGCGAACGGCGGCCCAGGAGGAAGCCTGGGCCACAGGGAAGCGCCCATCACCCGCACTGCTTCTGGCAGAGGCGCTGTTTCAGCAAGCGCAGGTGCTGGGGAGGCCGGCCATGCTCCCCGCCCCTCCTCACCCTGGCCTGCTCCTCGCTGGTCCCGGGACCAGAAAGGCAGGTCTCAGCTGGCAGCTGGACTGGCCACCTCATAGGGTGTAACCACAGGCTGGAGACTTCTGCAGCGGGGGCCATCCATGCTGAAGCCAAGAGGTCAGAGTAGGGGTTTGTGTCCACGGCCCGGCGTGCAGGGGGGACCCTTGGGATTCTCCACCATCTCCAGCCCACGTGTGGGTGGGTCGTTCACCAGCACTGCCCACAGTCCTGCACTGCCTGGGCCCCTTGAGGGTCTGGGTCTCCAGGGCCAGGGGGGCACTGAGATGGAGGCGACTCAGTGTGGAGGAGGGACCTCGAGCCGTGAGCGTGGCCTCACTCAGCTCTCTGGGCACACTTCCTGCATAGAACAGCTGACTCGAGCAAGAGTGTGAGAGATAGCCCAGGTTCAAATCCAGGTCCCTGTGAGACTGTGCCTGTTTACTAGTGCCTCAGTTTCCCACCCTGTAAAATGGGGATGTTATAGCAGGACTGATTTCATAAGGCTGTTGTGAAGATCATGCAAGACGGCAGATGCAGCCCCATAGCTCTGAGCATCTCCACTGCCTGCCCCTCAACACTCCCCGAGCATGGGGCACACCTTCAGAGCCCACAGGGTCAGCGCTGGAAGGAAAACGAAGAGACCTGTAGGCTACTTGCCCATTTCACAGGCGCAACTGCAGAGGAGAGGATCTAGGTCATGACCCCAGACTCCAAGCCAGACAGGCCATGGATTGAATCCTGTGTCTGCAGATCTTTCAGCTGGAAGCTGTAGACAAGTTCTTGACCCTCTGACCCCCATTTTTCAATATGTGAAGTGGAGATGATTGTAGTGGATATGCTTCATGGGGGTATCTGTGAGGATTAAAATCATGCCTCACACATAAAAGGCATATCCTGTACTTCATACAAAAATTGGGAGCCATCACCAGCACCAGCACCACCATCGCTGTGGTTACTGTGATTGTTGTTGTTGAAAACGATGTTGTTGTGAGGAAAGGAGACTCAGAGAGGGAAAGGGACTTGCTGGAAGTCACACAGCAAGTCAGAGGGCAGGACAGGTGCAGCCCTGGCCTCCTAACCCCCAGCCCCCATTCCTCCTGCTTCCCTCATCATCTCACTGGTCTTTGCCCCCTCTCAGTGCATCCTGCCTAGAGGTTGGTTTTCCCTTGCAAGGGGTCCCCCTGAAGCATCTCAGACCTGTCTCTTGCTGCTCTTGTTGCTTCTGGGCACAGATCTGGGATCAGCACACAGGGGAAGCTGACATCCCCCGAGACGAGATGCTGGGCTGTCAGTGCGCTGGTGAGGCTGCCTTCTCCCTGTGTTCTCTGCAGCGCCCGTCCAAAAGCCCAGCCTCACTGCTGTCCTCAGGGGTCCTTGGCCAGGGGCATCCCTGAGGGGATCAGGATGCAGCTTTTGGGGGCTGACTCCTTTGTTCCCCGAGGCTCCTTAGGGAGGGGAGGATTGGGACCCCAACTTTCACCAAAGCTTCCCTGCATGTTGGGGTCAGATCCAGGGTCATCCTCAGGGGGTTCCTGGTTCCTTAGCCAATCTGGGCCACCTGAGCTGGCTTGCTTCTGTCTGTCCACCTTCCAGCCATCAGAGCTTGGCCTTTCCTGGCGGGGAGGGACAGAGACACAAGAGGAGGCTGAGGAGGGAGAGGATGGAATTGGCTTTGAGGAGAAACAGGAGTTATGTACTTGTTTTAATAATATAAATATTACATGAACAATAATAATTATTCTGATTCCCACATATCGAGCACTTGCTATGTACCAGACGGGCTTCCCAGGTGGCGCTAGTGGTAAAGAACCCACCTGCTAATGCAGGAAATGTAAGAGGTGTGGGTTCGATCCCTGGTTCAGGAAGATCCCTTGGAGGAGGGCATGGCAACCCAGTCCAGTATTCTTGCCTGGAGAATCCCCATGGAGAGAGGAGCCTGGTGGGCTACAGTCCATGGGGTCACAGAGAGTCAGACATGAGTGAAGTGACTTAGCTTGCACACGTGCACCAGGCACCCTGCTGAGAACTTTATATATATATATATATAATTTCAGCTAACCTGACTACAGCCATATTAGGTAGAAAATATTACGATACCCATTTTATAGATGAGACCTATGTATATGCTGTGTGGTAGCTATAGATGGCAAGCAGATGAAATAAAGGACAGGCTCAGTGGGATCCCCGTGAGTGCGAAGGACTGTGGCAAACTGGAGACAACTGAAGAAGGCAGCCGTTTTTCTAACTGGCTCCTGATACACAAAAGGGCTTCCCAGGGGCACTAGAGGTAAAGAACCCGCCTGCCAATGCACGAGACACGGGTTCAGTCCCTGGGTCAGGAAGATCCCCTGGAGGAGGCCCTGGCAACCCACTCCAGTATTCTTGCCTGGAGAACCCCATGGACAGAGGAGCCTGGTGGGCTACAGTCCGTGGGGTCACAAAGAATCAGACACAACTACAGTGATTGAGCAGGTACACACACACACGTACATTAAAGTGGGCAGAGGGCACTCATCTTAATTGTACCATCTGACGATTTTTACACGTATTTATACCACCCAAATAAAAATACGTATAGAATATTTCTAGTACCGCAAATATTGCTTCTCGGGCATACATTTTTTTTTTTTTTTTAATTCTGCAAAGCTATCACAGCCAAGAGGCACCTAAGGAAACATGATGACTAAAATATACTGTGATATCCTGGATGGGATCCTGTGATATCCTGGATGGGATCCTGGAAAAGAAACAGGACTGGAGGTGAAAACTAAAGAAATGTGAAACAAGTATGGGCTTTAGTTAATATTAGCATATCAATATTGATTCATTAATTGTGAAAAATGCACGATACTAATGTAAACTGTTAATAATAAGGGAAACTGGAAGTGGGGTAGGTGAGAACTCCCTGTACTATTCTTAGCAATTTTTTTGGTAAACCTAAAACTGTTCTAAAACAAAAAGTTTATTTAAAATTAAAAAAAAAAAAAAAAGGCGTTCTGTAGATATTTAAGGCAAGTACATCCATGGACTGGGTCTGGCTGCGTTTGAGCTGCCTGTGTGTGACCTCCAGTGGTCTAATGTTCTCACTTTACAGATGAGGAGCCTGGGGCCCCCAACAGGGAGGGCGCTCGTCCAGGCCCCCCAGGGGGCCAGTGGCAGAGAAGGGAGGGGCTCGGGGCGCGGGCGCAGGGCGGCTGGGGTCTCCCTGGGTCCCGGGTCCTGGCTGGGGGCCTGCCCCGCCGGAAGCTGCCAGGTGCCACTGGCTTCCTCCCGGGCTCTCCAGGGCTGTCAGTTGGAAACCAGTTTTCCCACTGGCCTCGGCCCCAGAGGGAGTGGTCACGAGCAGTTCCTGTTCTGGGAGCCGGGTGTCGTCTTCCCACTCCCGCCCGTCTCCATGCACCTGAGAGGTGTCCCCATGGCCAGCCCGGGGCCTCGGTTGAGTGTTTGTTGGACCGATGGGTGAGTGAGGACATGAAGGAGGGAAGAAACGAACGGCAGGGCTGGGTGGCTATTTGGGAGAAGGCGGTAGGGGAGAGGGGGCCAGGAGCGCAGACCCTGCAGCCAGATGGCCTGGGTCAGACGCTGGCCCTGCCGCTCCAGCCACAACGCCTTGGACAAGTCATTTAACCTGTCTGTGCCTCAAACTTCTCATCAGATGGCAGAGCTGATGGTGGCTCCTGTGCCCTACAGGAGTGCAGAGAGGGTTAAAGGAGTCAACTGACATACCAGGGGAGGGAGGGACGTGATAAATAGAGGCCAGGAGAGAAGGAGAGTAGGGGGAGGGGTGATGAGTTTGTTTTCATATTGAGACGTGGAAACCTGGACGAAGCCACGGGACTGGCCACTGACCCAGGGAAGAGGTTTGGTAGCTTCACACGGTGATCAGAGCACAGATTCGTGAGCCGGTCTGCCGGGAGTCCAGGCCCAAGGCACCCCCCCCTTACTATTATAGCCATGTAGCCTTGGGCAAGAGTATTAACCTCTGGGTGTGCCCGTATCCTCATCTGTAAAATAGGTGCGATTACTGCAGTACTTGTTTCATGAGATTGTCATGAGAATTAAGTAGTTGTCTGGTTATGTGTGTACCTCCTGGGACTGTACCTGGTGTGTTTAAAACAACCTCTAGTATATAATCTTAGTTGCTTGGTTGTGTCCGATTCTTTGCAACCCCATGGGCTGTAGCTTCCCCAGGCTCCTCTGCCCCTGTGATTCTCCAGGCAAGTATACTGGAGTGGGTTGCCATTCCCTTCTCCAGGGGATCTTCCCAACCCAGGTATCGAACCCAGGTCTCCTACATTGCAGGAATTCTTTATCATCTGAGCCACCAGAGGAGCCCCTGGCATATGACCAGTATTTGTTAAATAACTGGGAGAGGTTTTATACCAGAAACGCACTTCCTTCTCTGGAGGACATTGACTCAATCGAGAGATGGAGCTCCAGGCATTGTGAATTCTCTTACCTCCTGAATCCAGGCAGGCAACTGCCCTTCACAAAGCCAGACATGGTGAGGGCCGAACTGCTGACCAGCTTCCCGTCGCTATGGCCTCCACCCCCTCCGGCCAACACCGGGGTGAGCAATGCTTGCCATATTCTCAGAGAAGCCAGAAATCTGGATTCTACGCACAAGTCCCCAATTTTTAAACATTGGCACTTGGTTCAACTTTATTTTAAGCTCTAAGCCAAACAAACAAATGTATTTTAAGCTGGCTGCTCTCCTGAGCCGTTGGTTTGCAGCTTCCACCCCAGTCTAGCCCTGCCAGCTGGCTTTCTTCTGTTATTTTTGCCCTGTGTCTTAGAGAAAAGGAAACTGAGGCACAGAGAGACACACCTGGACTTGTGTATCTGACTACTCAGTGGAGGCCACAGGCAGTCTCCTCGTTCCCATTCTCCTGGCTGCAAGCAACGGACTCCCCCAGGGAATCCACCAGGCTTTGCAGCAGGTGAGGGAACATGACTCCAGAGGGAATTTCCCCCCAGGCTGGGCTCTTCCAGGGGCATATTTGAACTCTGATGTCTGCTGACCACATGCCAGCTGGGCCATGCCTTCGGAAGCAGCTGATATGAAGCAGAGTTTCCCAACTTCCAAAGCCATCGCAAAGATTAGGAATGCCAGGATCCCCATCTTTGCATCCAGCACTGGCCCAGCAGATGGGAGACCATGATTCCAAGGGGTTCCTGACCCTCAGGCTTTGGGAAAGAGCTAGCAATATACTCCATAGTAAAGAAAGTCGCTCAGTGAGAACTCATGGGGTTGAGGAAAGACCCCATGTTCTAAAGTCTTGGAGGGGTAATTTTTTTGTTAGCAATTGATCTGCAGGCCTGTCATACTCTAAGCTTGAGTCATTTTTTTTTCTTTTCTGTTAAAAAGCTGCTCTTTGGTTTCCACTTACTTAACCTGTCTGCGCCTCCATTCCCTCAGCTGTAAAATGGGGATAAACGCTGTCCTGACCTCCTGCAGCTTGGGATGAGAATGCAATGAGACAGCACGTGCTGAGGATTAAGCAGTAGAAGCCAGCAAGGCTGTCGCTGTTAGCTGCGGCCCGCCGGCCTATCTGCCCACGTGGTGGCCGGAGGAGCCGTCGCTCTCGGCCTTCCTGTACCCCGACTCTCCATGCGTTTGTGGTTGTGACTTTGCCTGGAGAGTTAAATGCACCCACCAGCTGTGAAGCGCCTCTTGTGGGTCAGCTTCTACACCAGACCCTCCCCACTGTTTTGTCTTCCTTACCCCTCAGAGCAGCCCTGGGAAGCCAACAGCACCACCATCTTTGCAGATGAAGAACCTGAGGCTCTGGGAGGTCACCTCCACGTGGGGACCTGACCCCGAGCACACCCCGTTACCTGCCTGAGCCTCCAGCTTCCTCGTCTGTAAAAGGAGGTTCAGGACACCCATCCCGGGGCTGCTGTGAGGATCAGTGAGGTCACGGCTTGGAGGGTGCACTGTCAGCTGTGAATCCCAGGCAGACGGGCAGCAGTGGTGTGAGTCCTGCAGAGGCCTGATCCCATTCAGGATTCAGGGCGTTTGGGGAGCAAGAGCTTCGGAGGAGAATTATTCCAAGTGTCTTTTCCTTGGGTGGGTTCCAAAACGCGTCTCCTCTCTCCGTCTGACAAGTGCAGAGCTGGCCTCAGCAGAGGCTACGCCTAAAACAAGCAGCTTCCAGTGCAGTGACCTGGGAGGCGGAGGGAGGTGGGCATGATGGCCGCAGGACGGACGGGGTCAAGCAGAAGGTCTTAGGACTACGGTGTCAGGTGGATGTGGGATCAAATCCACATCCCAGCTAGGAAGTGGCTCTTCCACTTCCTAGCTGGGCGACCTTGAACCTGCTAGCTAAGCCCTCTGAGCCTCATGCAAAGGATGGTTACGATGGGGGAGCTGAGCCCGGGTGCTGACAAGCACAGCGCGAGGATCCACTGGCATCCCATGAGACAAGTATCAGGTCCAAGGCTGGGGCAGCAGAACTTACTGGGGATGGAGTGGGAAGCAGGACAGAAATCAGCCAAAGGGCCAGGGTGGGGAGAAGGGTCGCTCCTGAACCCAGGAAGGGCAGACAGCTCAAGCAGGATTTAGCAGGACACACACCCTGGGAAGGAACGCCAGCCAAGTAGGGCTTAGCAGGGCATGCACACTGGCCTACGAGTAGCTGCAGGGCAGGCGCTCTTCGTCCCGGTGGCCTGGCTCCCAACCAGGGCACAGACTAGATTTTACAACCTGAATTACGCATCCAGTTTCCTTTCTGCCTCAAACCCGCCCATTTAATTCCCCGAGTCCTCCCATCTCCAACCCCATCACCCACCTCTGTGAAGTGTGGAAGCACACGGGCTCCTCGTGTCAGACAGATGGGGGTTCAGATCTGCCCCTTCTGGCTGAGTAGCCTCGGGCAGGTTCCCTCCCTTCTCTGACCCTCCGTTTCCTCTTCTGTAAATGGGCTGGTCCTGCCCCTCCCCCCGGCAGAGTTCACATAGGAGAGGCTGTGTGGGAAAGCACCTCGCGTGGTCCCTGGCACACAGTCAGCATTACGACAGTGGCAATGGGCAATGCCGCTATCCCTTCCCGGTGTAGCACATGTCTACTCTGTTTTTAAGCAGAGTAGGAACAGAACCCCAGGGCGTTCGCGATTTGTCTTTACATCTCAGATGACACAGCTTAAGCACCTAGGCTGGACAGGTCAGTGAAGAGGAAGTGTCACCCCTGTTCCCACCGTCTCTTTACAAAATTTCCACCCTGCTCTGATGTTGATTGGACATGGTGCCCTTAACAAGGTCCATAAAACACTTTGAAAATGAGCATCAGAGAGCAAATCCCTGGAGACCAAGAGATAAACCACACTCGGGGACTAAAACACACATCCACAAGGGCCAGCAGCATCCTCTGGCCGCGGCGATGTGAGTTCATCAGGGTCTGTGAACATCCTCAGGCTGAGAGCTCATGAGTATGGGCTTTGTGGTCCCAGGTCCGACGTCTTACTCTTGAGAATGGTCTGGAAACCCTGCAGCGTTGCTCAGCTGACTCTTGATGGGTCCTTCTCCTGCACGTCCTGGTCAGGCTGCATTCCTGAAAGGTGGCGCTCGCTCTGATCCCCACAGCAGGAAGCCCACAGAGCTGTGGCCGGTGGGGGCTGGACCCAGAGAGGGACCCCCTACTCATCTGGGATGTGTGTGCCCTTGAGGCCTGAAGCTGGCAAGGGTCTCGGGCCAGACCCTGTGTGTGCCTGGCTCACACACACTTAACCCTGCATTCAGTGCAGACCCTGTTCTATGAGCCTTCCCCTCAGAACTGGGAACAGGCTTCTCCCTGTTACTAGCTGGGAAATCCTACTTTAATGCCTGGCACTGTTGGAGGAGCCCCATGGCCACTAGCAAGGGCCTCAAAGAGACTATCTGCAGCCCCCGGTCCTCGGTGCCAACCCCTGAGCCCCTGGTGATATGTTACTTGGAAAAGTCACCACACAGTTTGGTCCAACATAATCACAACATAGCTGGTATCAGGTTCCATCAGTTCAGTTCAGTTTAGTTATTCAGTCGCTCTTTGCGACCCCATGAACTGCAGCACGCCAGGCCTTCCTGTCTATCACCAACTCCAGGAGCTTGCTCAAACTCAATGTCCATTGAGTCGGTGATGCCATCCAACCATCTCATCCTCTGCCGTCCCCTTCTCCTCCTGCCCTCAATCTTTCCCAGCATCAGGGTCTTTTCCAGTGAGTCAGCTCTTCACATCAGGTGGCCAAAGGATTGGAGCTTCAGCTTCAGCATCAGTCATAGGCAATAATCATTCTGCAACCATCATTTTTGGGCTTCCCTGGTGGCTCAGACAGGAAAGAATCTGCCTGCAGTGCAGGAGACCAGGGTTTGATCCCTGGGTCGAGAAGATACCCTGGAGATGGAAATGGCAACCCACTCCAGTATTCTTGCTGAGGGGATTCCATGGGCAGAGAAGCCCGGTGGGCTAGAGTCCGTGGGGTTGCAAAAGAGACACGATTGAGGAACTAACATTTTCCGCTTCACTTTCAGTCGCAATGTTAAGGCACAATCCCTGCCCCACTCTTGACCCCTCCAGGCCATCTCTTTCTGTGTGTTACTTTAGGTTTCTCTCCACTCACCACCCACGGGCATCCGGGGGCTCACCCGACCCCCATCACCTGCACAGCTGGGCATCCGAGCTTACAGCCAGTCCCCACCCCCTCTCACTGCCTGCTCCAGCCCTGGCTCCCGTACCCAGCCTCTCCCTCCGGGCCCCCGAGCTAATTACAGGCTTCCCTCGATCATTCTAAGGAAAAGCTAATTAAATCAGGGTCAGCCATCAATTTCCTGGCTAAGGACAGGCAACCCAAGCCCTCTCCTCCGTTCCAGGATTCCACAGACTCTGATTCTGATCTGACTCCACTCCATGGCAGCAGCTTTAGCTTGAGTCCGAGAACAGGGTTCACCTCTCAGGGCTGATGTGAGGATGAGCAGCAGGGCAGGACACCTCCCCCTTTGGTCCTCTACCCTGGGTCAGGGCGCCATGGCAGAAGTATGTTCGGTGGGGTGGGCCTGAAGGACTGGGGTGCAGCCAGAGCTGAGGAGGTGAGGCGGGTAATATAAGGCGGCTGTTGTGGAGCAGGGGCTGGGCCAACGTCTGTTGAATGAAGGAGTGACTACAGAGCGCTTGGCCCCGTGCTGCTTCCAGAGCAAACACAGAATGATAGTCGTTCTCTTGTCCTTCCTGGAAAACCCCATTTGTAACTATACACACTCTTGGGGAAAGGTGTATACGCTTTTGTGAATACGCTTGGTGTGAATACGCTTGGCGTGAATACACTTATTGCGTGTGTTCCCCATTTGACATGAGAGGGTGAGAGAGGTCAGGAGTGGAGAGTGGCTGTAGGGATGGAACTGAGGGGTACTCTCCCATCACGTGAGCTTCTTGTATCTGGGCCTCAGCATCCCCTCTGTAGAGAGGGCCCCTGGACTCGAGTCCCACCTGTGATCCCCAGCCCCATCCTGCTTTGTCCCCTAGTTAGCCGTGTCCTCCTAACCTCTCGGGGCCCCAGTGTCCGGGACCAGCACGTGGCCATCATTATTTGTTTACTCAGGGGCCACTTGACTGCAGACAGTGAGGGACACGCTCAGCTAACTAAGGAGACCCCCAAAGGCAGGTAGCGGATGGGGGCTAAGGACCCACGTCATGTGCCAAGCTCAGCAGAGTGCTGGGGGACACAGGCTCTAGAGTCTGATTTGAATCCCAGCGAGCTGTGTGATCTCGGGCAAGTTACCTAACCTTTCTGTGCTTCCGCTTCCTCCTCTGTGAAATGGGCATGATTAACGTCCCTCATGGGGTTGTCGTAAAGACTTTAGGTGAGTTCACTGAATGCTCATCAAAGCCCAGCCTAGCCCATACGATGGTGCCTGTTTTATACATGAGGGTCAGGGAGGAGGAATTCCCTGGCCCCGGTTGCCAACAGTGAGGTCCAAGCTCCCTGGCTCTGTCCAAAGGGGGAAGGTCTGACAGTGCCTGTCAGGACCAGCAGGGCTGGGACAGCACAGAGGTGCCGAGAAAGGAGCCTGGCCTCCCTTAGAGGCGCAAGCCGTGTCCAGAGGTGGCTATAAATACAAGAGGCGAGGGGCTTTCTAACTAGGCCAGAATGTGTGCTAATCATTGAGGTCACCCGGGCCGCAGCAGCTCTCTTCTGGAAAAAGGTGTTTCCAGGAGTGAATAGTCCTCGAGAGTGGAGCCAAGGAGAGGGAGGGCAACAAGTGTGTCCCAGCAAGGGGCTTGCTGGCACCCGGCTTTTGTCATGCGGTGGGGCCGACCCCAGGAATGCCTCTCCTCCCCCTTGTGATCCCCGAAAAACCCTCCTGCAACTCAGATCAGATCAACGGCCTCAAACCCACCCGCCGGCCAAGGCCACAGCTGCGGTTCACCAAGGGCAGGCCCAGGCCGCTTTCTGGGGAATGGGCACTTATTTTAAAGTGTTTGGGAGAAAAATACAAGTGGCAATGCCTAAGGTTGTAGTGAGAAGGCTGTGTGTGTGTGTGTCAACTGTGTTGACTCTTTGTGACCCCGTGGACTGTAGCCCACCAGGCTCCTCTGTCCTGGGTTCCCCAGGCAAGAATAGTGGAGCTGGTTGCCATTCCTTTCTCCAGGCGATCTTCCTGATCCAGGGATCAAACCCAGGTCTCCCGTACTGGAAGCAGATTCTTTCCCATCTGATCCACCAGGGAAGCCCAAGAAGTTGTATACTTTTCAAAAAGAGAGTTGATTTAAAGAAGAATGTGAAGTGTGTGCTAAAGCTGGCGCGCATCATTCCTGACAGGTGCAGGCTTCTGGTCCTCAGGCAGACTGCTAGCCTCCCCCACCTGCTGTGGGGTTCCAGTGCCCTCTGCCACTCACCCCACAGCCCAGCCTCGCCCTCCCCAATAATCCCAGGCACTTGCACCCGGCCCCACCTCCAGTCTCACTGTACCCGCTGCCTGGAGTGCCTCTCCCACCCACTTTTCCTGGCAAGGACCAGGAGAAATGAGGTCTTCCCTGGGACCTCCCCCAGGCTGCTGTAAGCCCTTGTCCATCCACAGCCATTCCCTGCCTGTGTGAGAGTCACTAAGGCTGGGACCATGGCTCCCCCAGCGATGGGGAAAGTAGACTCTAAGGGGTTTCTGTCCTACCTGCTCTTCCCAGCTGACTGCCTGGAGCCGACCCAGGAGGGAGACACAGGTCACATCCAACAGCCATCAGGGCCTGGTGCCAGTCCGTGCATGTGCCAGTCCGTGTCCCCGTCAGGTGGGGACCCCAACTGTCCTTCTCCCGCTGGGTGGTGGCTAGGGCATGGAGTCAGTGAGTTCCCTCCATGTAAGGGCACATGCCTGTCACATCGTCACCACTCCACAAACACTGCCCCGATTATTAGCATCCTGAGCACAACTGACATCACCAGGGGCCAATGGGTATTCAGTAAGGGAGTCCACAGTGGCACAGGGTGGAAGGGAAGGAAACAGGAGCAGGGTATCTTTGCCCTTTGGATTGGGGCTTCCCAGGTGGCATTAGTGGTAAAGAACCCACCTGCCAGTGCAGGTAGATGTAAGAGACGTGGGTTCAATCCCTGGGTTGGGAAGGTCCTCTGGAGGAGGGCATGGCAACCCACTCTAGTATTCTTGCCTTGGAGAATCCTACGGACAGAGAAGCCTGGCGGGCTTCAGTCCATACGTCCGTACAGGGTCGGACCCAACTGAAGTGACTTAGCACACGTGCGCTTAGGACCAGGAGAAAGTTCTCAGCACCTACTGACTCCGCCCCTCTCGTTTTGAACACGGGCAAAGTGAGACCCTGGAACCGAGGCCCAACCTCCTGCTGTTCCACCACCGTCTCCCTCCCCAGGACTGGGAAAGGCGGTGACTGCAGCCGGGCGGGCTCACTTGCCCAGTGAGACACCGCAGGCCTCCCAAGCTGCCCAGCAAGACCCAGGGAGGAATTCCAGGGTCTGCGGCAGCATGATTTTCACTTCACCCGGGCAGTGAATCAAAAGCCTCGGTCTTTGAAGACTCCTCCAATAGGTAGGAGCAGATGCGACCTTTGTCGTTTGTTATTTTTAGCCGAGCAGGCAGGGAATGATAAAAACCTGTACGGGAGCTGACTATAAATGATCTGCCTGTGACGTGTTTTTGTTTTTTCCTTAACACATCTAAAAATTGTAGATCTCAACAAGCATCGCCCTTCAAAGCAGAATCACAGTGTGAGCATGGCACTTTACAACCAGGGCCGGTCTCACCCTAGCTATGGCTGGGGTCACAGTGAAAGTCCTTGGGGCAAACACTTCTCTCCTCCCCATCCTGCAGATGAGGGGACAAGAATGAGCCAGGCCAGCGGAGCTGTGGGCATGTGCCTGACCCCTGACGAGAGCCTGATTTGTATCGCCGCCCTTGGCAAGGGGTGTCCGAGAGGCCAAGTAGCTTGTCCGCGGTCACAGGGGGAAAGAGTCTGAGCCAGAACCTTGTCGGGGCCACCTGGCTCCAGACGCAGTATTCACTGGCTGCTAGTGGGCTTCGCAGGGCTGGAGGAAGAAGTGGTTGTGCAGGGATCAGAGGAGTGGGTGCCGAGTGTCGTGGAATGAACATTCTGAGCGAGAAGGTGGTGGCCGGGGTGCTGGAGGCTGAGAAGAAGGCTGTGAAGGTTCAGAAAAGGTGGCGAGGAACAGAGAAGGTAACTACCGCCAGCCGCATAGGGCTAGACCTCACCAGGCTCCCCTCACCTGGCACTGACGTCCCTTTGGGCGGAGCGGCCATCCTTGGCCAGCCCTGTGGCAGAGAGTGAGAGACCCAAGAGTGGGTTGCCAGCTCTGGGGTGCATGAGGGCGGCCAGGTGGCGGGAGAGGAGCAGGTGGGAGGGAACCAGGGCCCGAGACCCCGAAGGCACGCACTAAAGGCAAGCAGTGTGGCGTCCTGGCCTGGGTCTGGGGGTGAGCTGGGGAACATTCTAGACTGGCTCACAGGGAGGCAGGTGCCCTGCTGCGCAGTGTCTACTGGTGTCTGTGGGGCAGATGCAGATTGCAGACCACCAGCGTGCGGTGGCCATACACACGCTGGGTCCATGAGCCAGGCCCAGTGATTCCAGAGCACCCCATGCAAGACTGCTCCATGCCAACCCACAGGGTGGGATACGTATGCCCCGTGTGCTTCAAGCAAAGAGACGGGGCTTTGTCCACCCTTTTAAGCTACTGTTAACTGTGGATGGGTGATGTGTTTTATACACAGTATCTCAGTGAATTCTCAGCACAATCCTCTGAGCTTGACATTATCTCTATCCTCCTGATGAAGAAACTGGGGCTCAGAGAGGTGAAGTGACTTGCCCAAGGTCACGCAGCCAGTGAGTTATGGCGTCTGGGTTTGAACCCAGGGGTGTGTGAGTTCAGAGCCCATACCCGAGCTGGAAACCGCTCAGCCTCCAGGCCCCGGGGTAGTTCTGGGAGCTGAGTGGGGGTTGGATTTTCAGACAGGAGATTATGGGGTTCCTGTGTGGGGCTGGCAGCTGAGAGTCCTAACCAAGGCCCAGAGGAGATGGTTGCTACCCTTGGGGTAGTGTCCTGGGACGGGACCACCCCTTGGGGGAGGTCCTGAGAGGTTGGAGACAGCCCCTCATGGGTGGGGCCCTAAGTAACCCTCACTAGGGCAGAGGTACCACTCAGCACCCAGGACTCCGCAGACCCTCCCACCCTGCTTCCTTCCTTTCCATCTGCCCCAGGAGGCTGTCATCATGCCAGCAGGCATGTGGTACGTGCTCAGTTCGCGCTGAGGACGTAAGCCAGCGATACCTTCCTGTTCCCTCATATTGTTTGAAATCAATCACCAGACTTCCTGTGCCTAAAATTGGTATTACCTTGCAGGAAAGAGATGAAGAGTCAAGCCAGGCTTTGCTGAGCACCTACTATGTGCCACAAGCATACATGTTAGTCATTCATGCTTCCCGACACTCTCACAATTGCAAGAATTGGTATTCCCGTTTCACAGGTGTAGAAACTGAGGTTCAGATTGGTCAAATGACTAACTCAAAGCTACCCACCAGTAAGTGGAAGTGCTGGGGTTCAATCCCATGTCTTTGACCCCCAAGCCTCTGATCCCTCTTCTCTGCTGTGCTGTGACCACCACCACCCCCACAACCCACCAAGAAAGAAACAGCATCCCTTGTCCAAGAAGTTGCTTACAGTTTGTCAAGACTAGTCTATTTTCTTCTTGTCGTTTTCTTCATGGCAAACTGGCCCCTGGGGTTAGCAGAGCAGGAGGCTGGGGGAGAGGAGGGCGGGCTCAGGAGATCGGAATGCCCTGACTCACAGCAGTTACTCGCACCTCGGCCACCTCCTGGTCCAGGGCTCACTGCACCTCCTGGGGAAGCCTGTCAGTGGCCCTGGATTGAGATGTTGGCCCAGCCTTCAGAGCAGTCCCATACACAGAGGCCCATAGATGCAGGGTGTCCGGAGGGCAGCCTGGCCCCTATGCAGGTGCTCTCAGACCCCTAATCTGATAAAGGCGGGTGTGGATCAGGCGGCCCTATGAGACAACAAGAGAGATTTCTTACAGGGTTAGAGGCTGCCACGGAGCCGGCATGGACTCAGCTGTAGGTGTCCAAGGCAGCCAGCTGCCTGCCTAGGCCTGCAGCTCCCCCCACCCCCCGTAAAATGGAAGGTTAGGCTGACAGAGGGCAGGGCAGCACTTCCCAGTCCCTACAGGCCCCGATTCCACACGAACAGGCTCCACAGGCAGATCCCAGAGAGAACTCCCTCTGGGACAAAGCGGGACACCCCTGTGGGGATGGCTTTGGAGGCCATCAGCCCACCTCCCTTTTCATCCCACCTCTGACTCCACACAGCTCACTTCCACCCTGCTCCCTTGGGCCACTTGCTGGACACGCCTAGCTGTGCCCAAGCATTCCCCAGGCCTCTAGCAGGATAGGAAGACATCTGAGTTCAAATCCCAATACCACTTACTGAACAACCTTGGCCAAGGTCCCTGACCTCTCTGTGCCTCAGTTTTTATCATCTGTAAAATGGGGATAATAGTCAGAACTACCTTAAAGAGTGAGAATTAAATGAGCCCAAACGTGAACATTTCTTAGAACAAACATACTCAGTATTTAGTAATTGTTCGGCCAATGCCACCTCATTACTACGATTTATGATTCATAGTAATACTGTCTCTTCTGCCCAGCAGGGCAACCATCAGAGCCCTAGCGGGAGCACTGGACTAAAAGTACTGAACCCACAGCTCCCATCTCAGTCTCCCATGACTCTGGGGGTGGGGCCCCCACTTCACCTCTCCCGGTCTGTTTCTCCTCCTGTCGGGTGGCTCCCTCCCTACCCATCCCAGCACATGTGGGAGTCTGCATGTGTCTGTTGGATGTGTTTTTCCTCCCAGTCGACGCTAGTGTGTCCCTAGCCCAGGGTCTGCCCCGGTCCCGGTTTGTTGAATGAACAGATTCCCTGGGGAAGGCGGGTGATGTGCGGTGTGGCTGTCCCATGACACTGTGCAATTCTCTCCAGTGGCAGGCCCTTGCCATGGGCCTGATGTTCCTCATCCCATTCAGTTAATTCTTCAAACCTAAGGTCCCTCCTATTCCCAGCTTCTAAGATGGGAAGGGGCTCATCTGCTTCAGTCCCCCTTTGTATCCAAAGGCAACGAGGAAGTGCCAGAATACTGGAGTGGGTAGCCTTTCCCTTCTCCAGGGGATCTTCCCGGCCCAGGAATCAAACCCAAGTGTCTTGCACTGCAGGCAGATCCTTTACCAGCTGAGCCACATGGGAAGTCCCTTTCAAAGGTCCCTCCTATTCCCAGCATTCTATAACTGGTCCACAAGCCCTACCCCCACCCCAAGCCCTTTGCCTACTCTCCCCTGCTAGTCATCCGGCTGCCTCTGTACCCCTCGAGAATGGCTAAACCCTTTCCAGCCTCAAGGCCTTTGCACAAGCCATTCCCCTTGCCAGAAACACCACTCTTTACCTAGTGAGCTCCTGCTCAGTCGCCACCCCCTCAGGGAGACCTTCAGCTCCTCCCTCACTCCTACCAGAGGCATTCCTGCCTAAGGCGCTCACAGCCTCTGCTCCTTTATCGCAGACCCCTTTATACACGCAGATCAGTTTATGTGGTCCTTTCATTTCACAGCTGTCTCTAAACCCTCCTGAGAGTGGCTACCGTGGGCTTTTCTGTTCACCGCTGTATCCTCGACACCTAGCAAGGAGCCGGACAAGTGGGGGCATCAGCATATCTTTGTTGAACAAATGAGTGGTCAGAGAGGCAGGAAGCAGATAGTGCTGTGTGCCTATTTTACAGATAAGGAGCCTGAGGCCAGAGAGATGGGGAGGGGCTGGATTTGCCCAAAGTCACACAGCCCATTAGGCTGGAGCAGGACTGGGGCTAGTCCATTGGGCTCAAGTGCCCAAACTCAAATGTACCCACCCCTACTTCCTTGCCGCCTTTGGATGCAAAGGGGGACTGAAGCAGATGAGCCCCTTCCCATCTTAGAAGCTGGGGACTTGAGCGACAGGTCAAGAAGGGGGGCTTCCATTCTGCTGAAAGCCTTGGCAGCTTGGAAAGTTCCTAAGGGTGAACCCCCAAGCCCACCACCCTTCCACGAGCCTTCCAGAAGAGATCTGAGTTCTGACTCTCGTTCCAGCTATTTAGTCCTGGACTAAACACCCTCCCCATTCTCCAGATCTTAATGTTCTCATCAGTAGAACCAGAGTGATCCTCTCCACGTAGCAGGTTAGCTGTGGGTACCTAGATTATGCGTTGGCACGAAGGAGAACACTCGGCACACAGCCCACGTGGCCCCTGCAGCCGTCCTTTCACTGTGACGAGCCACAGGCCACGTTCACGGCCGAACTTCTCACTGGTCACAACCCCAGCCGTGTGTCCGGTTTCCCTGCCCCTCAGCAGGCAGGCCTCTCAGCTTGGAGCATCTCTGTTGTCACCCCTCTGACCTTGTCCTTTTTCCCTGCTGGGTCCCTGCAGCCTCCTGGGTGGGTGGACGTCCATAGAGGTCGCAGACAGTGCTCAGTTCGAATGCTTGATCCTGTTCCACACAGCTGTGTCCCCTTAAGCGAGCTACTCACCCGCTCTGGGCTGCTTCTTCTCCTCTAAACTGAGGCCTGAGAACACTAAATGCTCATGGGGTGGTGACAAGGAGTAAAATGGTAGCTCTTGTGTTAAGTGCCTGGCACATAGTAGGGCCTCAGCAAATAACAGATTTTCTTCCCTCTTCTCCTGACATTCCTGGATTCACCATCCCCACTCTCTCTGTTTTTCTCCTTTCTCCTCCTCTTCTTCCTCCAGGGAGTCAGTCTTCCAGTAGAAATGAAAAAAAATATATATATATACACACACATACACACAAATAAATGTTAAATAGGGACCCCAGCACAGTACCTCACATTCAGTGAAGGCTGAATACATATTTGATGACTGAATAATCCAAAGAAATGAATTACTAATGGTGAGATGTCAGGCTGTGGATATCTAGGAGAGAGCATTTAGGGACAAGGGCTCTTCCCTGGGGGCATAACTCACCTTGAATCCAGCCCCGGGCTGAGGCATCCCGAGCCTGTTGACACATCCCTGGACAGGATATCCGAGGGAAGTTGGGGGTCTTCCTTTCCCCTTCCCAAGATGAGCAGGCAGAGGAAATCCCATTCATTGACCCATTCAGGACATAGCAACCTTTAAATCAGGACCTCCAAGCAAGCCCAAAGAATATTTCCAGAGCCATAGAGAGATGCAAATACCAGTTTAAAACCACCAGGGGAATTGCATTTTCATTCAACAAACCTGTATTCATCAGTTCAATCAATATTTATTGAGGCTGTGTGCCCAGTGCTCAGGATGCAATAGGCAAATGAGACTTCTTCCCTATCCCCAAGGAACCTGGCCCCCCTGCCCCGCAGATGAACAAGACAGATATACATAAAAAAAATTAATTACAGTGACTCTATTGATGGGGAAGTGGGGGAGGCAGAGCTGATGGAGAAGAAATCAGGGAAGGCTTCCTGGAAGAGGAATTGCTGGAGCTGAGTTTGAAGGACGAGTGGAAGTCCTCCTGGCAGACAGATAGCGCGCGCGGAGACACAGAGGCATGGAAGTGCAGGGTGTGTTTCAGAAGCAAGAGGGCTTGATGTACAGATGATAAGGGGAGGGGTCTGGGACAGTCATCCAGGCCTCATAAGCCGTGATCAGGACTTTAGGTTTTATGCTGAAGGCACAGGGAAGCCAAAGAGGGCTTTAGAGGAATTGAGGGAGGGCCTTAGGGTGCAGGGGGTGGGTAAGCCAGAGGAGGATAGCAGGGGGAGACCAAGGTGAGGAGGCAGGATGGGCAGATGGGAGTGGGCAGTGTATAAATATTTGTGCATTAACACAGTCACGTTAACCTGAAGGGTGAACCCGAATGAGACCGTGGTTTCCCGAGCCCGGAAAAGGCTGCCTCCCCCAGGGAGTCTTCCCAGAGTAGCTCTTGACGCACCAGGCTCTGTTCTATCAGATGGGAAAGTCCCCACTCCCTAATTAGGCCCTATTCCTGGCCTCATGGTGGTGGGGGGTGCAGTCAGCCATGGCTGCATACCTGCCCCACCCTGCTGGAGGGTTAGGGTAGGTCCTCTGAGGTGTTCAGATCTGTGGGAAATTCAGGCCCCCATGAATTCCTGGGTCAGGTTTACGCTCACCTCCCACAGACCCTGGGCTCAGCATGCGGCCTCACGCAGCCCTGTTTCAGGCCCAAGTTCCCCCACTCACTCTATGACCTGGGACATCGTTTCACCTCTCTGAACCTCAGTTTCCTCATCTGTAAAATGGGGATGGGGGGATAAAAATAGGATCTACCTCCCAGAAAGGGCTTCCTAGGTGGCACTAGTGGCAGAGAACCCGCTTGCCAAAGCAGAAGACGTTAAGAGACGTGGGTTCAATCCCTGAGTCAGGAAGATCCCATAGCGGAAGGCATGGCAATCCACTCCAGTTTTCTTGCCTGGAGAATCCCTGGTGGGCTATGGTACATAGAGTCACAAAGAGCTGGACACGACTAAAACTGGGTTAGCACTCAGGATTTGGCAAATCTCACAACCCGCGAGACAGGCAATAGGACATCAGTGTGAATGGCAGCTGGAGTAGCCAGGGGCCAGACCTGCACCCTCCTTACTGAGGGAGCAAGACCCGAGGGAGGCTGGGAAGCGGGGACCCGGGTTTGCGACTCAGCAGGGCTGACTGGGCTTTCAGAGTCCTGGAGGCTGGCCCTGCCCAGGCTCCGCCGGTGGCATCTGAGGACCCTCATAGGCCAGTGGGACAAAGGGCTACATGAGGCCCACTCCCCCAACCTTTCCTGGTTGGGAAAAGAAGCTTACCCCTGTGTTTTTTCTATGAATAACAGCTGCCATTCTCTCTAGCTTGCAGACCTGCCAAATAGGTATTACTGTCCCCATTGTGCAGATGAGAAAACGGGGACCCAGGGAGACTGAGTCACTTGCCCAGAGTCACACAGCTGGTAAATGAAGGAGCCGGGATCTGAACTCAGCTCTGTCTGACCACAAAGCCTCAGCCCAAGACCAGGTTGTCTCAAGGGACTTTTGGACCTTGGTGGGAGTGGATGGAGGACCCCAACGTGGTCGAGGGAAGAGTTAGGCCAAGCTGGGCCACAAGGCCTCCTAACATTCTATAGCCCCTTAAAGACCAGGGGCCTTGAAGAGTCTGAGTCATGGGCCTCAGAGCTGGGTGGCTTGAGGCAAGGACAGACAGACGGGCCTAAATCTCGAGTGGCACAGATCTGGGTTCAAATCTCAGTTCTGGCCCTCCCTGGCCCTGTAACTCCTAAGCAAGTCGTTCGAAACCTCCAGGCCTCAGTTTTCTCCTGTAAAATGGGAAGAACCCCAAACTCTCCATGAGTGATCAGTGGAAGTCAGACAAGGCCAGGATGGCGGAGGCCTTTGGAAATAGCTTCTCATCCCCCAAAGCGCCCAGCCAGCAGCTCCTTGTGATGGCAGCTGCCCCAGGACCCCAGCCCAGGCTTCAGGAGACCCTGACCTGGGCAAGGCCAGGGCAAGCGTAGTTCTCATTTCTGCTTCCCCTCAAGGGGGAAAGCCACAGAGAGCCTGTTACCTTCCAGAAGGGACACAGCGGGCCTCAGACTGCATCCCCCTCTGCCTCCCTCAGACCTGTCTGGACCTGCCTTGTCAGTCTCCCCTGTGAAAAATGCCTGGGCCAGGCTCCCACCCTCACCCCTGGGTGGACGGACCCTCTCCACATCCCCTGTCTTTTCGGCCCCGGGATCTGCCCCCGGGGAGAAAACTGGCCACCTAAACACCAGTTGAAATCCCACTGGAACCGCTCTCCCCTGAACCGTACCCTGTTTCTCAGATCTTCCCCCAACCCTGACCCCAAGCTGTGTTCCCCACAAGCAAGATCATGCTGGAGGCAGAAGCTATGGGTACTCCTCCTGGCTGGCCCCTGCCTCTCTCTCCCACTTCCCTGTAGGTGACCCTGACCTGTCATTTCCAACCTTCCCAGAGTTGCAACACTAGTGCCATTGTTTGTCTGATTTCACAACGCCTCTGCCTGTCCAGTACCTCCTACCCCCAACATATCCTGGAAGGACGGCCAGATGCCCCAGGTGTGGCTGCTGTGGGAGGGGGAGGCAAAGGGGGCCAGGGATGAGTGTCTGTGGCCAGATTTCATCCTTAGGAATGACCTTGGTGAGCCCCACACACCTTTTTTCTTGAGGCTTCAGTTTGCTCAGCTATAAAACAGGAGAGCTAGATAAGCGTCTTTCTCATTGCGGTATTTGATAACGTAAAACCACACAACAGCAGATTCACTCGAGCCTTTATTGTGGCACCTACCGTGTGCTGGGAGCTGGAACTTGGGGGCAGAGCTGATGTGGTCAGAAGCCTGGGAGGGAGACAGATGTGAAATGTGGTCAGAGCTGGGCCAGAGTTATGGACCAATTCTGTTGCTGGAATCAGAATTGTTTCCAGGGGAGGGGTAAGGCAGGGGCATTTGAGCTGGACTTTGAAGGATGAGTAGGAATCTGTGGGCCTAACATAAGGAAAGCTTCCAAACTCTACCATTTAACAGTTGGACTGCCTCAAAAGTTAGGGAGTATCCTGTACTTGGGGCACGGATGCAGAGGCTGAAGCACACGGGCCTGAAATGCCAAAGAGATGGGAGCTTAGCCAGATGCCATGCTAGGCTTAGATCCTGAGAACCAAAACCCATGAGCTCCCAAGAGTTTGGTGTCCCTTAGTGAAGGCTCAGCCCGGCCCTCACAGGGGTCAGGGAACAGGCTGTCCCTGTTAGGACAGCCAAGTGGATGAGTGTGGGCCCTCAGGCGGCCTGTGTCTCTGTCTTCATGTGTAGGGAGCCCTGGGCTTGTAGTCCTCAGGCTTGGAGCATGGGTTCCGTCTGCCTCCTTCCCAACTGAGGGACCTTGCCCTGGCCACTGCAATGCCTCGGGCCCACCGAAGTTCCCCATCTGTAATATGGGTGCTCTCTCCAGCATACTTGTGAGAAGCAAGCGATTTACTGTTTTGCAGTTGGCCTCTGCGAACTAAAACGAACTGGACACGGGAGGGACGGCACTGGACATGGGAGGGACGTGTGGCTTTCTGGACAGTGACTTGTAAGCGGCCCCTTGCAGGGCTGTTTGCTTTGTGATCACAGGGAGAGAGCTGTGTGTGCCCCCAGTCATCTCACAGTCATAAAGGTGGGATTCCTGGCCCAGACACCATTGTTCCCACTGGACAGGAGCTAAAGTGGGCCTCTCCCCTCTGCTGTTCTGTGCTCGCCCTCACCCCAACGCCTCCAACACTTTTACTTGGCCCCGTGTTGAGGGGCAGAGGCTTCCCCCCGCCCCAGGCCCTGGAGAAGGGGGTACTCCTGGTATGACCCCTCCTGAAGTAGAGTATGTCTTAGGAGTCTGAGTGGAGGGGGACCAGTGGAGTACCCCTGTCGGCACCCCCTGAGAAAGGGCCGAGGTGGGAGGTCCCAGCCTCCCTGAGCAGCATCCAGGGCTGCTCCTTTGGAACGCAGCCCGGTGCCCCCTCCGCCAGCCCCTGGGGAACCCAGGCCACCCCGTGCGTAGCACCCTCAGCTTCTCACCAGCCTCCTGCATCTCACTTGGCCTGGCCCAGGGGCAGAAGGGGACCCCGGGCGGATGAAGGGCAAGGGGATATCTGCGTGGCCGCTGGTGCTCCCGATTCTCTGCCTCTCGCGGCCCCTCTGCCCGGGCCGGGTTCTGATTTTGGTGCAGTGCAGACTTTCAGCTTAACGAGACAAATTGATATTCTGTGCCAGCCCAGGGATGGAGCAGCAGCTCGGGACGCTCGGGCGGGCAGCTCAGAAGTGGGCTGGGAGTGGGGGCAGAGGAAGGAGGCAGCTGGAGTCTGGAGCGGCCTCCTGGGGCACCCCCAGCCCTCACCCTGCCCCTATAGCACCCCTTCCACACAGACAGGCACCCTGAGACACTGTCCTAAAGGTCCTTCCGCCTTCAGTGCCCTCCTGCCAAGCAGGAGGAGGGGGCAGGCCGGTGGAGGGGGAGGCTCAGGAATCTAAGAGAGGCCCCTGCATGCACCTACCCTTTACCTCCTACCCTTGCTCCCAGGGCTGGCCTCCTCACCCATCAGGAGGTAAATGGACAGCAGGTCTGCAGAGAAGAGGTGGGAAGAAGCCGGCAACTGGCTGGGGGAATCCCATTCCTGCAGACTCCTTGTTGGGGGTCTCTGGGGTCCTCTGGACACCATCAGCCCCCTAGCTCATCACCCTGCAAATTCTGGAGAGGTGCAAGGCATATGCAGCCCTTTGCCAGGGGGCACTTGTGAGTGGAGAAAAGGCCCCTGGAGACAGTCCTCTGGAGACCTGCAGCCCCCAGGCAGGTGGGGGTGCTCCCAGCCGGGCACTGGGGCTGCGGGGGTCCAGGGGCTGTGTTCCCATGGCAGCAGGGAGCTCACTGCCGGCTTGGTTCCATTGGTCCTACAACTGCAGTTGTGTTTAGTCTGTCTTGAGTCCACCCGCTCCCCATGTGACCTTTGCTCCCCCAGGTCTGGGGGTGTCCTGCTCAAAAAGAGGGGGCACCAGAGCCCCTGCCTAGCTGAATGGGTCCCTCGGAAAGTAAGGGAAAGTAGGGCGGTATGGGCAAAATCCTCCCCTATCAGTGCCCCCCTACCCCGCACCTCCACCGCTCACCCGAAGGACCCCCTCCCCTCCAGCTCAGCCCCATGCCTACCCCCTCCATGCCCTTGACATCCCCTCCTGCTTGGGGGAGCGGGCATATTCCTGGGACTCCGCCAGCTTCGGTTCCTCATGACCCCACGGGGAGAATTAAAACCGCAGACAACACCGTGGCGGTGGCGGTGGTGGTTCGGTCCGCGCACCGCCGCCCCCGCCCCCCGCCTCCCCCAGCCCCCCATCAGAACGCGCCCTCCCCGCGCCCCTCCCTCGTCCTCCGGTGCCCCCTCCCCCAGCCTGGGCGGCTGTGCAGCGACAGGGGCGGCCTCCTCCTCCCCCGAGATCTTGCATTTTGCCGGCTAGATGCTCTCCTAGAAGCCGGCGCCGGCGCCTTCCCACCTCCCCCCGCCCCCCCACCTGCTCGGGCAGGATGGTACAGTCTGCAGAGGGACCCGGGCACGCCGGCTGGGCTCAGCCGCGGGACCAGCTGCCGCACCGCGATTCCGGGGCTGCCCGCCTGGAAACCGTGCCGGATTTGTGGCGATTTTCGTAGCCAAGTAAGTACCGGCATCCCCCAGCATGAGAAATAAAAAATAAAAAGCGCCCCATTTCGCTCTCCCCTTCCTCCCTCATCCATTTTATTTCGTTTCATTTCATTTCTTTTTTTTTTCGGTGCTGATGGTGGCGGTGGCAGCGTTGGTGGGGGGGAGGAGGGGTGGGTAAGAGCCGGGCTTGTTTATCTGACAGCAGCTCAGGCTGCACTAGGAGCCGGCCCGCTGAGGGAGACACTAGTGTGAGGGTCCATGTGCTGTGGGGGGAGGGCTGGGGCGCCAGGGACATGGGCAGGGGGGCCTCGGACAGGCGGATGCCCGGGATCGCAGGCAGATTCTGGCCGCCTCTGGACAGCAAATGCATCTGATGGATGTTATGCAAGGGCCGGCCGGTAGGAAGTGGGGGGCAAGGGTCTTTTCCTTCTGAGCTTCGTCCCGGGGAGACGCAGAGGACCGGAGGGTGCCCCCTGCCCGCCGCGGCCAGAGTCCCGGGAAAGAGGCAGAGGGAGGCCCCCGTAGAGGGTCCCCTCGGTGGGGTGGGCTGCTGCGGAGTGCTGGGGAGCCTCCCCCACCCCACCCCACCCCCGCCCCGCCCCGGGTCAGCCCAGCCGGGCGTGTGGTGACAGGGGCAAGTCCCCCGGGTTCCTGAGACGGCCTGGTGAGGAGCAGGAGTGGCATGGCCAGCCGTTTTGCAGCAGTCATGCTGGGTGGTGGAGTTGGCACTTTCGCCCCAAAGCCCCAGCCAGCCTCGGTGGCCTCTGGCTGAGCCCTAGGCATCGGGCAGGGGGGCTCCTCCCTGCCCCCAGGCAGGGTCAAGGTTGGGAAATCCAGCAGGGGGCCTCTGCATGCCCCAAGGATGAGCTGCCATGGGCAGCCACCCGTTCTAGCCCAGTGGCCGGTCGCCACGGCTGTCCTCTGCTCACCCAGGTCGTGTGGGGAGGGGTCGGCCCAGCCTGGCTCGACCTTCAGAAGGGTAAGTGAGCAAGCAGGCTGGACCAGCAGGGGTCTAGGTGAGACGCTGAAGCCCCTTGCTCAGCTCGGAGCAGGCTCTCCAGGTCGCTGGGAGGAGGCAGAGCTGGCATTTGGGGCATCTCCAGGAGCAGTGGGCGCCGTCCGGAGAAATTCTCCTTTGACGTGTGCGGGAGGAGGGGGCTTGGAGCACGGGCCCCCGGGCCCTCTGCCTGTTAACTTCACTGGAAGAGCAAAGGCAGGGAGGGGGCTGTGTCTCTGGGGGAACCCTGCTGGTAAGGGGGGTGGTGTCCAGGAAAGAGGCGAGTGGCCCATATTATTCAGCCACCTTCATACTCCCTCCTAGTCCCGTTCTCATCAGGGCACACATACTTCCACAGATCTGCACAGATGCACATATACAAATATAGTACACAGAGTAGTGCATCATATGTGTTCAAATTATACACACACATATGGCGTGCCGGTGCCCCCAGATACACCCCAGCACATGTGAATACAGTTCATGGCCCTAAATACCACCTGCTCACCTGCAGAACACAGCATATACACGACTGCAGCATGCATGTGCCTGCACACGCACACACACACACTCACACCTGTGAGGACAGCATGCCCTCACAGGCATGCAAGCAGCGCCAACCCAGAAATGCCGGAGGCTGCCCACGGGTGAATCGGCCCGCACGCCGCGAGGCCCCGTAGCAGCCGTGACTGTGGCCTATGAAAGTGACAGGCACACACGTGGCGTCCTGCGTGCCGTCCGCATGCCTGTCCATGCACTGGCAGGTGCAGGACCTGCTGGGGTGTACCCACAGGTGAATGTGTGTTGCCCAGGTACTAAGATGGCCCAGGCAGAGATGTAGCACACACTCGCCCCTCCACAGGCAGGCCTCCTTCATAGGAGTGCAGGTACCTCCCTGGGCACTGGGGAGGGGATCACGCCCCAGGGGACTGCCTGTGGGGACAGAGGGACACCTGCCCCCACACAGGCCTAAGGGGAGGGCCAGCTCACATTCCCAGGAAGCCGTGCCTGTGCTCAGCAAAGCCATCTTGGCTTCTTGCTGCTCTGCAGAAGTGCCTGGAATTGGAAAGGAAACAGAGGAGGAGGTGGGGGTGGCCTCTGCCCATGACCCAGACCACCAGGAGCCCGGACTAGCCCCACTATCCCCTTCTCTGGGCACCGGAAAACCAGCACGCTGGTGTGGGGTCTTTGAGAGCTGGGGCGTGGGACACCTCCGGCAGCCTCCAACAGTCAGAAAAGCTGCCCATGGCTGGTCCCCTCTCTGTGTTTTCCCACTGACCACCCCATCCCCCCCAACCCTGTCTCTCTCCGCCCAGGACAGGTGGGGGTCAAGGACACTGGGGCAGATGATAATAAGCCTGCTAGCCTTCACTGAGCTAATGACTCCATGGTTGGCACTCAGTGAGGCCTCCCATAGCCTTCTTATCCTCACACCCCAGATGAAGAAGCTGCACAGAGAAGTGAAGGCACTTACCCAAGGTCACACAGCCGGAACGTGGCAGAGATGGGGGGTAGGCTAGGCCGCCAGGATCCCTGCCTGACCCCTGAGACCCCCTCCTCCTCTCCCGTCCTGTGAAAGGCCAGCTCTAATCTGGGCTGCCAGCCTCTTGAGCGCCAGCCAGCCAAGATCTTAGGGTCTGGGGGTGAGGCTCCAAGAAAGGGTCCAGAGAGTCTCCTGTGGGTGAAGGTACAACCCTCCCCAGGCAGGTGTGGCCCTGTCCTGGGCAGCCGGATACCTCTGCCACCCCGCAACCCCATGGAATTGACACCTACCCCCAGCCAGGGGAAGGGACTTGTCCAAGGTCATACTGTGCTCAGTGGAGAGTGGGAAGTCTTGCCAACCCCCTCTGGTCCCAGGCACCCCACAGCAGAGGCCTGTTTGGGCCACTGGTTTCCCCCAGATATTTGAGTCTAAGGTAAAAGGCTGCCCATGCCAGGCCCAGACTCTGCCCCCGGGAAGCTGTGTGACCTTGGGCAAGTCTCTCTGTCTCAGCATCTCAGTGTCTTCACGTGTGGCCAGGGCAGACCTGTCCCTGACCTGCCTGGGCTACAGCTGGCTGGGGCCCTGGACCCCTGTAGAGGGCTGTGTACAGAACCATGCCTGGAGTCAAGGCCGGGAGGTGGGGCAGCAGAGCACCTTGCTGCTGTGATCAGCCAAGGTCAGGAGTGGAGACAAGGATGGGAACCTAAAGAATCACCTGTGGGGGCAGATCTTTGGGTCCCCCAGTATGTCAGGAGGTCCTGGGGACTGCCTCTTCATCAGAGCCCCTGCGTTCTCATCTCTACAGCTCTGAGACCCCGGGGAGGGGGACCCGAGGGGCGTGAGAATGAGCTTTTGGAGCTCACAGACTCTCAGAGCTGGGGGTGCCTGCCATCAGGTGGCCCAGGAGACTGAACCTTGGCTGTCCAGCCCTCCAGTCCTCCGTCCGACCCCCAGCCCCTGACTTCCATGTGCACAGTTAAATCAGGCCTCTCTGGGAGCCAGGCAAGCTTCAGGTCCCATGTGGCTGGGAGGAGGACTCCAAGGAGACTCCCTGGGTCTTGGCCCTGAGCCCTGGGGATGCCTCACCCTAGCCGTGTCCTGACAGTGGTGACGAGACTTCTAACTGTAACTCCACTCTGCCCTTCTCTAGAACAGAGATAGTTTTAAAGTAGGGCTGCTTAACTCAGGGCTTCCCGAGTGGCTCAGAGGTAGAGAATCCACCGGCCAGTGCAGGACACGCAGGTTCAATCCCTGGGTCAGAAAGATCCCCTGGAGGAGGAAATGGCAACCCACTCCAGTATTCCTGCCCGGAGAATCCCATGGACAGAGGAGCCTGCCGGTCTGCAGTCCATGAGGTGGCAAAGAGTTGGGCATGACTGAGCATGCACAGTTTATTCAGATTAATATTAAGAAGTAGCTGGCACGTAGTAGGTGCACGGCCAAGGCTGGGGCTGTGGAGGAGCCTGGGCTACAGAATGCGGCTCCTCTCAGCCTCCTTAGTTCTCAAAGGGCTGCGGTAGAGGTGTCTGGGGTGCAGGATCTGGGTGCCACATGCACACACACGATGTAGGGGGTGGACAGGCACCTCCCCCAGCCCTGCCTGGAGCAAACAGTGCAG
Source organism: Tragelaphus eurycerus (assembly GCA_935064755.1). NCBI lineage: Eukaryota > Metazoa > Chordata > Mammalia > Artiodactyla > Bovidae > Tragelaphus > Tragelaphus eurycerus. The sequence continues at coordinate 72,712,998 of CAKXYN010000001.1, read as the reverse complement.
ACTGGGAGGCCAGGGCGGGTCTCATGCCTGGAATCTCGACCCCCACGCCCTACCAGCCCATCCTGCTCTCTCCAAAGTCTGAATATTGAACCTGCGGTAATTCATCCCTCCCTCCCTGTAGGAGCCTGAAACAAAATATTTAGGGAGAATGTTCTCCTGGGTGAAGACAACTGGGTGTCTGGCTTTACCCCTCATGGAGAGGCTTCCCTGGTGGCTCAGAGGGTAAAAACCTGCCTGCAATTCAGGTAGACCTGGGTTCGATCCTCTGGGTGGGGAAGATCCCCTGGAGAAGGAAATGGCAACCCACTCCAGTTATCCTTGCCTGGAAAACCCCATGGAGAAGCCTGGTAGGCTACAGTCCATGGGGTCGCAAAGAGTCGGACACGATGGAGCGACTTCACTGTGTCACTTTTTGAGAGCTCAAAGTAGATGGAGGCGGCGTGTCCTGGCGTTCCAGGTGACCACCGCTGCACAGACCACCCATCTGTGGAGTGGATGACAATGGTACCCACGTCCCGGGCTGTGGTGAAGCGCGAGTGAAAGAGTGCTGGGCTCGGGATGTGGCTTGTGTTCATGGCTTAGTGAATGGAAACTGTGGAGACTGAGAACCGGAAGGTGTGAGCTTAGAGCCTACCTCCGCGGCTTTCACATGCCCTTGTGCCAGCCCTGCCGCCTCTTGGAGCCTTGGGTTTGGATCTGTAAAGTAGGACTGTGTTATCCAGTCTGCCCACTTCATAGGACTGCAGGGTGACAGCAGTTTAAAAAGAAGAAATAATGTGACTGCCGGGTGACGTGTTGAGGGCTTCACCCTGCCCTCCAGCCCTCGGAAGCATCTTGCACAACTCAGGAAGCCTTTGCAGGGTTCCATGCAGGGCGAGATGGCTGGGCCAGATGTGGGCAGGGGAAGGGACACCAGGATTGGGGTCCCTGAGGCTATAGAGGCCCCTGGGTGTGGGGGAGACAACCTTGGTCTGAGGACTGAGTGACCGGGTTTCCAGGCCCACCTCTGGCATGGATCAGTGACCTTGGGCAAGTTGTGATGGCACCCTGGTCCCATGCTCCCCCTGGAAGGCGGGGACCGTGATCCCGCCCGCCTCATGTCCTCAGCGGGAGCAGATTCTCCTGCCAGCCGGCCTTTGGGGTGAAGAGGCTGAGCCAGGGCGAGTCGGAGGCGTGACCAACCGCAGCAGTTACAACTGCTGTGTGTGTTTGCTGTGGCCACCGTTGCAAATGACCACAAACTGTTTAATGGCTTAAAACAATAAAAGTTATTTTCTCACAGTTCTGGAGGCTGGAAGTCTGAAATCAAGGTGTTGGCAGGGCCAGTTCGCCCTAGAGGCCCCTAGAGAGGCGATACAAGGCATTCCTTGGCTTGCAGCCGCGTCACTCCCTCTCAAATCCGTGTTCATCTCACCCTATGTCCTCTCCTCTTTCATCTCTTTATAGTCGTTGAATACAGGGCCCACCCTCAATCCAGGATGACTGAGCTTTACAAAGACCCCCTTTCGAAATAAGGGCACCTTCTGAGGTGCCGAGTAGGCTTGAATTTGGGTAGACACCATGCACCCCGTTGCAGTCACGTATGGAGTCAGCCGCTGTACCTGCAGATGTGTGGCCCCCAAATACAGAGGGCCTCCTGGGAGAGACTTGAGCATCCCGAGTCTCTGTGTTTGCCGGGGGTCTCGGGATGACTATATTTGTTGAGCATTTACTGCTGTGTGTGTGTTAGTTGCTCAGTTGTGTCCAACTCTTTGGGACCCCATGGACTGTAGCCCGCCAGGCTCCTCTGTCCATGAGATTCTCCAGGCAAGAATACTGCAGTGGGTTGCCATTTCCTTCTCCGGGGGAATCTTCCCAACCCAGGAATCGAACCCAGGTCTGCATTGCAAGCAGATGCCTTACTGTCTGAGCTACTAGAAACCACTTGAAAGCCAGTGAATCCAACACACAATGCTGCATTTCCTCACTGTTACCCATTTTACAGACAAAGAGACGGAGGCCTGGGGAGTTCAGAAGTGCCCAAGTCCCAGCAAATGAGGGGCAGAGCTGAGAATGTAACTAGATCTCCGGTGCGCTTTCTCCTTCCTCCCTTGGTACAGCTGCTGAACGGGGGCTCCACGTAGCCAGGAACCCACAGGGCAAGACCTCCAGCCAGCCCTGTGTTCACCCAGAGCCTGCAGGGCCTTGGGGAGAGAAGAGCTAAGAGTGGACAGGGTAGCTGGCGGGGCGTGAGTGAGCCCTGCTGGCCCCCGAAGACCAGTGCAGGGCAGACGGTTGAGAGCCCACAGTCCCTTCTGTGAACCTCAGTGTTCTCTTCTGGAGAATGGGACAGCAGCCACTCAGCCTGTGGGATCATAGCCAAGTTCTAAAATGCTAATCCTAATAGTCATTTCTAATAGTTAAAATGTATCCTCAAGCATTTTACAAATATTTTTTTTAACTTAATGTGTGGGAGGGTAATTGCTTAATCCAAGCCATATGCTAACAAGTGGCTCCACTGTGAAATAGCTGTGCGTGGTTGAACCAGTGACTTAACCTCAGCTTACTCCTCCGTTAAGTGGGGGTAACATCAGTAGCCACCTTCTCAGTTGTGAGAGGCAAATGGGTTTCAAATCAAGCGCCTGGTGCTGTGTTGCAATTGAGGGCCCAGAGGATGTTTCTTCATCTGTACGATGGGGAGTAATAAAAGTGTTGTTGTTATTATTATACTGTTGCTTGTGGGAGAATTTGGTGAAGTAATGCAAAGAAAGCGCTCAGCTCAGGGCCTTCCCAGAGGTCAGTGTTAAAGTAATCGCCTCTCATGCCATCAGCTAGACTTGAATTGAAATCCCAATGCCAGCGTTTGCTGCTGTGTGACCTTGAGCTTTGCCTCTCTGAGCTTGAAGAACCATATTTCACAAACATATCTGTGCACGATGTGATGGACAGAAAACTGTCACACGTGAAGCCCCCACCGCATCAGATGTTTGAAAGATGTTGCATTTCTGTCCTGCTTGGGGGAAGGGCCCCCAGAGGACTTCCTTAAAGATATCTGCAGAAGGGGCAAATCCTGGTCCCAGGGCTGGAGTGGATTTGATATTCAAAGACCCAGAGACGTTGTGCTGTAGTGAAGCCTGGGGTTGGAAGAGCTTGTGGGGGGAAGCCGTGAGTGGATGACCCTGTTTGGGGTCCAAGAGCCTTGTAGCTCCTGGGGAAGGAAGCAGGTCTCTCCAGGCTTCTCCTGCCTCTGCAAGGGAAGTTGTCTACAAAGATCTGGACTTCTCCACGCCGGCCCAGGCTGCTTCACCCGTCCATGCCTGGCTGCCCAGGGGCTGGCTGTGCTGCAGGAACTGTGGGCAGTTTGGTCCAGAGGCATCGCTGCAGCCTGGCCTCCCTGGACTGAGTGCCAGCTCCAGGGTAGCTCGGGAGCTGAGCTGCCACCACTTCCTGTCCAGGCCGGGCAGGGCAGGAGGATCCTGGGGAGGCTATTGGGGAAACAAGGGTCTCTGGGCTCCAGCTGCCCGAGTCTGCTCCTCGACCTGATGCGCCAGGGGGAGAGGGGGGCAGGGGGAGGTCCCACGTGGCCTGGCTGAGCGGTGATGTGGACGGTGGTTCAGGACCAAGTGTGGGCCCAGCCAGCCCAGCCTCAGACCTGAGGCCCAAGTGCCAACCAGCTGTGTGCCCTTCACCTCTAGGCTTCAGTTCCCTCAGCTGTCAAATGGGGCAGCTCCTCCCTTGTAGGGCATGGTGGTGAAAGCTGAGTCTCATGGGGATGGCGTGGTGCATGTTTTGACATCTCTGAATCAGGGCACATGGTAGACCCAGCCATGCCTCTCTCTTTCCGAAGTATACATAAAGTAGCGATGCTTCTTCCAGCAGATGCATCTTAGCTTCACTGAAATACGGTGAATAAGATAACAACCTATCAAGGACTTGGACGGAGCCACCAGGCAGGGAGAACAGAGCCATCTCCCACCTGCATGCCCGGCTCAGTCACAGTGGAATCTTGGGTGTTTCTGTGCATCTCACGGGAGCCCTCGTTTCCTCTTCTGAAATGATCCCGGCCTCCCAGAGCCGTCGTGAGAAGTTAACAACCTCCTGTGTGTACCACGTGCCCGGCAGAGTACCCGTATGCAGTAGGTGCCTAATAATTGCCAGTTCAGAGCAAACAACGAAGATGGTAGTACAGGGAGGAGTTTAAAGCCCAGACTCTAGGATTTCAACCCCTGCTCCACCACTTCCTTGCTGTGTGACTTTGTGCCAGCTTCATAGCTTCTCTGTGCCTTGGTCCCACCGTCCTAAAATGGATGTAACAGAAGTATCCAATTCATTCAATTGCTGTGAGAATTAAATAGAATTAAAGTGCCTGGGGGCAGTGCTTGACTGAAGTATAAGCAATTATTATTCAATGAGCTTCTAATGAGTCTCTTCTAGTTCCATAAATGGTAGCGAAAATGGACACAGGGCTCAATAAAATAACCGCAAGACAGACTGCACCCATTTTACAGATGAGACAGCCGAGGTCCAGGTTTTACGTCAGTTTGCCCAAGGTCGCACAGAGCAGGAACCTGACCCCAGCTCCAGGCACCAGTCTAATATCTCCTCCTGGCTAGTGTCAGTCTGGAACTCTGTGATTCTCATGGAGAACGAGGTTCCTGCCTGGGGGAGGGTGGGTTTCAAGAAGAAACAGCAGCCAGATGCGGTGTCTTCCAGGTTGGGGTTCCCATTAGAAGTGGTTTCTTCTTCCTTTATGCCTCTGCCTGTTCCCCACAGTGCAGGGGATGGGGCTGAGCTGGGCCAAGCTCAAGGTCTACAGAGCCTGCCACCCCCGTCACCCTGCGGGTCTACCTGCCAGCCCTGCTGGCCTCTAAGCGCCTTCTCCGGGACTGCTGCAGGGTTGACACAGCAAAGCTCCCTCCTGGAGGGAGCTAAGGCCCCACTGGCCAGCTGGTCCAGATGCTGAGCTGTGCCAGGGTCACAGAATGGATTGGGATGGGAGAGGGCGAGCAGAGACCGGGGTGCAGCTGGCCCTTGACAGACACTCCAAGTAACCTTGGACTCGTCACAGTCCCTCCCTGGGCACCAATCTCCCATCGTTGAAATGAGGACTTTGGAGCCAGATGGGCCCCCTGGGCCTTTAAATGTCTAAGATTCAAAATTTCCCAAACATTGCTGATAGTCAAGGTCACTGGGAAGGGCTGGGGCTGGAAGAGAAGGAGCCTGTGGCTCTGTGTGCACATCCTTGGGGATCTGAGGTTGGGCTTCCTGGGAGCAAGCCTGAGACAGCAGTCGCTCCTGTTCACCCCAGGATGATTCCAGAGGAGGAGGCAGGCCGAAGGTCTAACAGCCCAGCAACTGGGGTACAGGTGCCATAGGCTGGGGAGTAGGGTCTGCTGGCAGGGAGCGGGGGGCACCAGCCATGGCCCCGCAGTCCTGTATATTTGCAATGCGGAGGTCGCTGAGAACCAGCCTCTTCCTAGCAACTATCTGAAGGCAGGAGATTAAGAGCTCTTTAGGCCACTTCTAAATTTATCAACTTACATGACTCATTTCAGATTAAAACGAGGCCCTTCTCCCCATTCCCACCCCCAGCCAATTTCAAGTTTCCAAGCTCAGAGGGAGGATCTTGAAAAGGGAAAAGAATAGAAATCGATAAAACCAATATTGGCTGAGGACTTAGCGTGTGTCAGGCCGGGTGCAGCCCCAGGTAAAAGGCGGTAGGTGACAGCGGATGGCCAGCTGTTGGCTGGACCGTGAGTAACTTCTGTGCCCAAGGTGTGGCCTCGCCGACCATGGTCCTTGCACCTCACTGGGCCTCAGTTTCCTCATCTATGAAATGGGGCCAGTGTTGGGAGGAGCCGTGGCTGTAGCCACCCCACACTCAGTCAGTGGGAATACAATATAGAGTGACTGAGGGTTGAGGTCCAGGCTGGTTGTGGGTGTTTCTTTGCCCTCTTGGAGGCCAGGGTCTGCCCAGACATCTGCAGGCAGAGGGAACAGCTTCCCTCACCCTGGGACCTTCAGAAGCTTCTCCAGGAATCTCTGAGCTCCAGGGTCAGAGCTGGACCGTGGGACCACGGCAAGTAAAGGTGAATGGAAGCTGGTGCTGACCAGTGACCCGAGAGCTTTCCCCTGGGGACCTCCTCAAGCCTCACCGCAGCCCCCATGGTAACCAGATTACCAGCAACAGCGTCATTAACCAAGGGCTTCTGTGCACAGCACCATCCACACGTGTCCCTTCATCCCTCGTGGCCATGACTGGACCCCTTTACAGAGGGACGCCCGGGCTGGGGGAGCGTGGCAGCTCCAGCCAGCTCTCCCAGCTGAGAAGGGCACCCCTGGGAGGAAGCCAGCCCCCTCGCCCCCATCATCCTACTGTGTGCATTGGACTCGGGGGGGACCAAGGCCCAGGGCCGAGGCGCCCAAGGTTGCCCAGTGAGAGCCAGAATCCCAGGACTCTGTCCATGGTACTGGCCACCAGCCCCAAAGCTCATAATACCACCCCAACCCTCCAGGGGAAAGGGTGAGGCCTCGGGCCAGACATCAAGCCAGGAACAGGGTCACTTACACACAGCCTGTGTGCCCAACACAGCTGCCCACTGGTGCAGAGGACGTTCAGGAGACCGTGCACGCCGACACCTCAGCAATGCCAGGCCCGGGCCCCAGGAGTCGAACACAGCCTGCTCTTCATTCTCACCCCCTAAGATACCCAGGTGACCCTGGTAGGGTCGGAGCCACACTGGGGCCACCTTTGGGCAAGAGTGGTGACTACTTTCCTCAAGTGCCTCCTGGGCACTTCAGACCCCAGCTTTGCCACTGACAGGCTGCGTCCCCTGTGTGGGCTGTTGCTTTCTGAGCCTCGTGGTTTTCACCTCTGAAATGGGGAAGTGACCACAGCCATCGTGGAGAGGGTAGGCGTGAGTCGCAGGCCCTGTGCATCTCCTGCCGGCTGCCCCCTCACCAATGGGGGTATCACCCTGGCTCGAAACACACGGTTCTCCTGTCCATCCTGTGAAGAAGGCGTTCTTGTCCTCGCTTTGCATACCAGACACAGGTGTCCCTCAGAGATGTCCAGGGACTCACTCTGGTCTCGCAGATCAGCAGTAGAGCCATGAGCAGGAGCTGGTCAGTTCTCGTGCTTTGAGGTGCTCGTTGGCATATTCTCAAGGCCTCAGCAGGCAGTCAGGGGCATTGTGTGAGGGTTTTCTCTACCCGAATGTAGGGCTGTGGGATCCTAGGTGGAGAAGACAGCCAAGGGCAGTGGTTAAGAGTGGGCCCCGGAGTCTGAGCACATGGGCTTCCTTCCCAGCCCAAGTGCTTCCTCGCTGTGTGATCTTGAGCAAGTGACGTAACCTCTCCCTGCCTCAGTCACCTTCCCTGCATACAGGAGTACACTATAGCGCCAACTTTTCTGGAGTCCTGCTGGTTCAATGCGTTAATGGGTATAAAGAGCTTAGAACAGTGCCTGACTCTTAGGAAGCTCTCTAAAGTGTCAGCTATGTATTATTATTAATCATGTCATCAGAATGGGACGGGGGAGCCGGGCTTTGCCATCTCTCCCTCAGTCTTGCCTCCAGCCTCCTCCCTGGCCGTGCATGGCCACCAGGGGGCCCTGCTCAGAACGTCCATCTGGCCAGCCACTCTGTGGGCAAGGGCTCAGTGCTCCCTGTTGCCAAGCAGACGGAGCTCAGACTCCTTGGCCCCTGTTCAGCGCTACCATGACTTATGCCCCATCTACCCTTCCAGCACCTCCCTCCGGCTTCCCCTTCTTCCCACTCCTCCCTCCTCAGTTAGTTATTTCATCCACTAAGTACTCGAGTCATTCAGTACAGATAGGAGTACAGCTCCTATTCACACCAACCTTTCCCCACCTCTGAGCCTTTGCCCGGACGGTGTCTATCCCTGAACACCCTTCAAGCATCCTTCAGGGCCTCCTGAAATGCAGGGAGACTTTCTGCCTCTCCGTTTGTTGTATGCTTCTCCTGTGAGCTCCTGGACCTCTGGAGTCAGGCCCCAGCTATCGAGTCTTGTTTGTTTCCATCTGCGTTGTTTGTCTGAGATTCCGTCAGAACGTTGTTGAATAAACACGTGTGGAACAAGTGAAAGGATGACCTGCCTCACTGGTCCCCCGTATCCTCTCTTGCTCCGCCCCCCACCCCAAATCATCTGTTCTCCCTAAGTGGCCAGATGGATCCTTTTAATGATGCCGACCAGATTGTGGTGCTTTCTGCTTCAGTCCCTGCAGTCCTCCGCCACGCTGCACAGGATGAAACCCAGACTCCTCCCAAGGCCTGTGGGCCCTTCACTCTTCTCCTCTAGCTCACGGGTCGTCTTTCCAGTCCTCAAGCTCATCAGCTTCTTTCCCGCCTCAGGGCCTTTGCACGTGTTGTTTCTCTGATCTAGACTGCCCATCCCCCTTCTCTTTCTATTATAGGCTCTATCTCATAGGCCACCCCCCCCACCCTCCCACCCCCCTCCGCTGAGGTCCTCCCTGATCTATTAAAGGGAGCGTTCCCTGTCACAGACCTTGTCTTTTAATAGCATTTGTCACAATTCATAGTCTTTTCAGTGTTTATTCTCCTGTTTGTTGTCTGGCTCCCCCACGGCAGACGGGAAGTGCATCCATCCCATTCAGTGGGGGAGGGCTCCTGTTTTGATCAGCTGTTTCGAAGGGGAAAACAGTGTCCTTACTTAGTATCACTCTTGACCCTTGATATACCAGACAGGGAGATGTGATTGCAGGGGTTGCCTGGGAACCTCATGCTCACCCTGCCTGCCTTTAGTGGATGGAACAGGGAGGGGGCGGAGAGAGAGTGAGCAAGAGGTGCAGCCTCAAACGAGACAAATGCAACGTGTAGCCTCCTTCTTTTTGCGTTTTGCTGGAGAGACGGCAGTACGCAGACCGCCAGGCCTTGGAATGGTCTCATGCCAGGTAGCAGTGATGGTGCGAGGCGGACACAGCAGAGGACGGTGCGGGAGGAAGAGCCCTCGGCTGCCCCCTTCTCTGAGAAATTAGGCTTTGTCGCATTGTTTGTGGCTCCACTGTGTACGATCACACTAGAAGAGCCTTTAATGATGGGTTTGGGGCCCGGGCCTTAATAAAAGGAAATTTCTGCTGATTAGACCCGCCTAGGCAATGGCACCCCACTCCAGTACTTTTGCCTGGAAAATCCCATGGACAGAGGAGCCTGGTAGGCTGCAGTTCATGGGGTCGCTGGAGTCGGACAAGATGGAACGACTTCACTTTCACTTTTCACTTTCATGCATTGGAGAAAGAAATGGCAACCCACTCCAGTGTTCTTTCCTGGAGAATCCCAGGGATGGGAAGCCTGGTTGGCTGCCGTCTATGGGGTCGCACAGAGTCGGACACGACTGAAGTGATGCAGCAGCAGCAGGACAAGCTCTGGAAAGTGCATGCCTGACACTCACCTTCCCCCTTCCAACCTTCTCCCCCCAACAGCGGACCCAGAGCTGCTAATTAATGTGTCCCCAATCCATGAGGTGCCCAAAAAGAAACCAGGCGGCAACTGCTCCGAAAACCAATTTCCTTTTTTTTTTAAACTTCAGTCATTTGCATTACAAATGCATTACTGGTTTGCTTACTGACACAGACAGAACAATACAGAACGGTCTATGTCTACACATCCCAAGTCACCAGATGTAACCACGGTCCAAACCCTGTTTTGTAGCTTTTAGGATGCATAGTTTCACGGCCCTGAGAAAGGGACACGTGTTGTACGTAGACAGTTAATAACACATTATAGTTTTGTTGTTGTCTTTCAAGTATAGTTGATTTACCATATTGTGCTGGTTTCAGGTATACACCGTAACCTGCAAAAAAAAACCCAAAACCAAAAACCTGAATCATGGTATAGTTTTACGCTAGAAGTTCTTTTCCTTTCCTTGTTGCTGCTTCGTCACTAAGTCCCATCCAACTCTTTGTGACCCCTTGGACTGTAGCCCACCAGGCTCTTCTGTCCATGGGATTTCCCAGGCAAGAACATCCAGGTATTGAACCTGCCTCTCCTGCCTTGGCAGGTGGGTTCTTCACTGCTGAGCTACCTGGGAAGCCCTCTTTAATAGTACATAAGATTGTGTACAGCTTACAGTTTGACTTGTGTGTGTGCTCAGTCGTTCAGTCTATCTTACTCTTTGGGACCCTATGGACTGTAGCCCTCCAGGCTGCTCTGTCCATGGGATTCTCCAGGCAAGGATATTGGAGTGGGTTGCCATGTCCTCCTCCAGGGGATCTCCCTGCCCCAGGGATCGAACCCGAATCTGCTGCACTGGCAGACGGATTCTTTATCGCTTAGCCACGTGGGAAGCACCCCCCCACCGCCTTAGTGCTACATAAGATTGGGGTGCACCTTACAATTTGACTTAGGTTTGAGGAAATCTGGCAATTTGCTATTTCCCTCCCTTGCTTATATATTCACATACTGGTAGATACAAGTTTGGAGGGAATTTGCTTCTGTTCTTTAGAATCATTTTGTTTGTACCGTGGCTTTGCTGTGTCCCTTAGGGTGCTATGGCCCTCCTGGTGGCCGGGCGGTCTCTGAGGGGCACAGAGGCTAGTGCAGGTGACAGGGGCTTGGCAGCTGCTCGCCCTGCCACCCACCCACTGTGGTGCAGCGTCTCTGTGCCCCCAGCACCTCGCACGCACAGTGCCTGGCACAAGCTGGCACCAAGCGGGCACCCGGGGATTGTGCTTCCCCCTCCCCTGCCCCCACGATGTGGACTCGTGGGGGCAGGACATCATTGCCCCTGCCTCAACCAGAGACATTGTTGCCCTGAGACCCAGAGGAGGGGCAGGGAGCCTGAGCTCAAATAAAAAGGTTGGATACAAAAGGTCGGCTAAAAAAAGCCACGTGCAAACAAAGGCAGGAGGTGAAATCAGAATAACGGGCACAGAGGTCAGAAGGAGAGAAGAATGAAGGGCATTAACCACAAACCTGAAAAGAGCTTCTCACACCCAAAGCAAATAAGGCACGTTCTTAAAAATCAGCTGAAGCAAGTAGAGGCTTCTTAGAAGAAGGCGATCCTCTGAGGGCAGGTAGAGGTCAAGGTGATCCTCTGGTCCAGTCCCAGCCCTCACCCACAGCAGCCAGGTGCCAGGGCCCTGGGCTCCTTCCCTCCTCTGGTTTCTCCATCTGAATGCTGTCAACTGACTCACATCTAGACTCTGCTCTAAGTGCTGGGGGGGATTTGCTGGATACAGCATCCTTCTGGCAATCATTACCCCCACTTTACAAAAGTGGGGGTGAGGTCCCCAGACATACAGTGACCTGCCCAAGGGCGCTCAGCCAGCAGGCTGGCTCCAGCACTCTGAGCCTGACCGTGAGGCCAGTGGCCTCCAGTCCCCGAGCGCTCGGCCTCTCAGGGACACCAGTCATTGCAGACCAGTGAGTGTGCTCACAGCCGGGCGAGAGGGCAGCCGCAGGGATGCGGGCCCAGGGAAGGCAGCCGCTTGCCCGTGCTGTCAGGGAACAGCCCCGAGAGGGCCCCGCGCGGCCAGCCGCAGCCGAGCAGAAGGGTAAACGAGAGCCAGCCAGCTGGAAGGAAGGTAGGAGGTGGGGAGGGCGCCCCAGGCAAAGGCGCAGCCTGAGCCCGCAGAGACGCCAGCAGTGGCCAGAGCAGAAGGCAGCAGGTGGGGTGGGGAGCACAAGAGGTGGCAGGGCTAGGCTGAGGGCAGGTGTTAAGCTGGGGAGTGATATGGCCAGACAGGCCCCTTGGGAAAATCCCATGGTCCCAGTGAGGATAACGGGTTGCAGAGAGGAGGCTGGAGGCCCAGGACGCTGGAGGCTGGACAGGCATTTGGGCAAATAAGGGGCAGGTTCCGGGGGGAGGAGGCAGGGTGAGCTGACAAGGCTTGGGGACTTCAGGGGGCAGCAAATGGGAGGTGACACTGGGTCCCCGCTGACAGTGGGGTCACTGGGGCCAATGGTGAGAGGGCAAGCAGGTCAGGGAGAACCTGTGGATATGTTTAATGAACGCTCAGAGGGTTGGTTACTAACAGAGACAGTCATCAGATTATGACCACTGATGAGAAGAATGCAAAAGTCCTGCATAAAATGGAAGTCACCACCCGGCTTTCCTTCAGTCCACAAACACCGTGCGGGGCGTGCTGTGTGCCAGGCACTGCAGAGGCCACACTGGGAAAAAACGGACCCGTTCACTGCCCCATGGTTTGTACTCAAGGGGGCAGAGAGAGATGGTAAACAAAGATGTGAGTGGGCGGCGTGTCGGGGAGTGGTCCATGGACAGAGAGAAATAAGGCAAAGGGAGGAAGATAAAAGAGGGTGGTTTCAAGGATGGGGCCAGGGAAGGCCTCCCTGAGAAGGTGGCATTTGGGCAGAGACCTGAGGGAGTTCTGTGGCTGTCTGGGGAAGCGGGAGTAGCCAGTGCAAAGGCCCTGAGGTGGGTGCATGCTCGGTGGATTCAGAGACAGGGAGGAAGCCAGTGGGGTGGAGGGGAGTGAGCAAGGGGGAGTGGGGGGATGTGGTTGGAGAGGTAAAGGGTAGGGGAGGGGTACAGATCACGTAAGGCCTCGTGGGCCATTCAGGGACTTTGGGTTTTCCTCAGAGAGTGGCAGGAACCACAGGATGGTTCTGAATACAAGAGGACTTGATTCATCTCTGACCATGTGTCTAGAACAGGCTGCGCTGGGGTGGGGGAAGGAAAAGCAGGGAGATCAGGGAGGAGTCCTCCGCAGGGAGCACTCTGCGAGAAGACGGTGGCTCAGCCCAGGGTGGAGACTGCAATGCTGATGAGACATGGTCACGTGGGTGTGTTTTGAAGGTAGAGCAGATAGGATCTGCAGATCGATATTTGGTGAAACAGGTTTATTAAAGAGTTGAAGATCTAGGTTAACCCTAGCACTTAGCACGCTGTCTAGAACCTGAGAACCACTTAGTCAACGTTGCATGAAAGGATGGATGGGTGGGTGGACGTCTGGGTGGAGGAATGGAGAGAGGGAGGAAAGAGTACAGGTAGGCGGGTGGGTAGGTGGAAGGACAGAGGGATGGATGGATGGACAGGCAGGAGGCTGGATAGATGGGCAGCTAGAGGGAAAGGATGGATGGATGGATGGATGGATGCAAGCCGGGAGAGGGGAAAGGAGGCAGGCCTCGAATGCCAGACTAAGAAATCCGAACTTTGTCCGAGGCAGTGGGAGCCACCACAGGTTCTTGAGCAGGGGCATGACGGAACGTGAGGACTGTTGGAGGCACCATCAGAAGGCGGCACTGGGCAGTGTATGCACTGTGTCCCAAGCTGCTAACCTCTGTGGACGCCGATTTATCAATCCTTTCTGTCGCCTGCTGTCCAATCCTCTGTCTTCATTCATTTATACTTACAAGCATTCTATGCGCATCTGCTTTGTGAGGGCACTGGGGGCCTGGTGTGAATGAACCGGACATGGTCTCTGCCCGCAACGCACATTTTCACCCTGCACGGGATGGGGAGGGAGTGTCTCAGAACCAGAGAGAGGATGCAGTTACTCCTGGGGCTCAGTGGCCCCCCAGCTTCATGCTGAGAAGGAAAGGGCTGCTCTCTGCTCTTTCCAGAGACCTGGACTTCCTGCAGCCTCAGTGGGGACCCTCCAGTAAGCCAGACAAGACCTTAGCATCCTCCTTCCAGCTCAGAGTTTTCTTGTTTGAGAGCTGTGTTCTTTGATTTCATCTGGATATTTACTTGGGGTTGGGGGGGTTGTGCCTGTCTGTTTGAGACCCCATGGACTGCAGCATGCCAGGGGTGTGTGTCGTGACTGAACGTGCACTTGCCTGGGAGGAATGGCTATGCTGGGAATGGGTAAAAAGAAAGGAACCAGCGTGCATTTAATGCCCACGGTGTTTCAGGCTCATTACATATTCATTCACTTAACAAGTATTTCTTGAACTTCTGCTCCATGCCAGGCACTGTTTGAGGCAATGGGAATACAGTGGTGAATGACACACGGTAGGTCTCACTAATAAATAAACAATTCCAGCCAGTGGTGAGTGTTGCAAAGAAAATTAACAGGGCAGTTGAAGGGGCCACGTGGGCAGCTTGAGTAGGATGGTCAGGGAGACCTTCACTGAGGAGATGACATTTGAGATGATAAATACCTGGCGGTGCCACCATCTGGGGGAGGAGCATTCCAACAAAGGAGCCAGCATGTGCAAAGGCCCTGAGGCAGGAAGGAGCGAGGCGTGTTCAGAGATTGAGGCCACGTGGCTGCGGTAGAGTGTTCAGAGGGCAGAGAGGTAGATGAGGCAGAAGAAAAAGTAAGGGACCGGATCATAGGGGCTTTATAGGTCATGGAACGGGTTTTGAATTTGATCCTTGCCCTGAAAGCAAAGAGGAACTAAAGAGCCTCTTGATGGTGAAAGAGGAGAGTTAAAAACCTGTCTTAAAACTCAACATTCGAAAAACTAAGATCATGGCACCTGGTCTCATCACTCCATGGCAAATAGATGGGGAAACAGTGGAAACAGTGAGAGGCTTTATTTTCTTGGGCTCCAAAATCACTGCAGATGGTGACTGTTGCCATGAAATTAAAAGATGCTTGCTCCTTGGAAGAAAAGCTATGATCAACCTAGAAAGCATATTAAAAAACAGAGACATTACTTTGCTGACAAAGGTCCTTATAGTCAAAGCTATGACTTTTCCAGTATTCATGTATGGATGTGAGAGTTGGACCATAAAGAAAGCTGAGTGCCAAAGAATGGATGCTTTTGAACTGTGGTGTTGGAGAAGACTCTTGAGAGTCCCTTGGAGAGCAAGGAGATCCAACCAGTCAATCCCAAAGAAAATCAGTCCTGAATATTCATTTGAAGGACCAATGCTGAAGCTACAATACTTTGGCCACGTGACGCAAAGAACCAACTCATTGGAAAAGACCCTGAGAATGGGAAAGATTGAGGGCAGAAGAGGGCAGAAGATGAGATAGTTGGATGGCATCACCGACTCAAGGGACATGAGTCTGAGCAAACTCCAGGAGATGGTGTTGGATAGGGAAGCCTGGCGTGCTGCAGTCCATGGAGTCACAAACAGTCAGACACAACTTAGAGACTGAACGACAACTGAAGGGCCTTAAGCAGGGGTGAGACACACATATAGTCCCCTTTGGCTGCCGTATGGGAAGAGGTTCTCATTTGATTCAGTCCTTGCAACAGTTCTGAGCAGTTGTTGAGGAAATCCCCATTTCACAGACAGAGAAACTGAGTCGCACAGCTAGCAAGTGACAGAGCAGGTTCCGAGCCCGCGTCTGCGTGACCAAGTCCCGCACGTGATCAGCGGGCACTCACAGCAGGACCCTGGATGGGGGAATGGTGGGGTGCAGCTGGGATTGCGCGGTACTGATGTGGCCCCTGCCCTGTGCATCTCTGTGCCCTCCTCATCTCATTCACCACCTCTCAGCCCCATTTCCAGAGGTAGCAGATTCTGCCAGAAGCTTCTGCAAAGGCCTTCCCCTGCCATTGGCACACAGCACCCTTGCAGACTGATCGCCCAACTCCCAGGCTCTGAGAGCTGATCCTGGGCTAAGGGACTGCCCCGGGGACCAGGGGAGCACGCAGGCCAAGACAGGGGGTCCACAAGCCAGCCTCTGTGACTCTATGGAGTGGGCAGTGGGGATGGGCAGCCCTTTTCTTCCCAACCCCACTCCACCCTCATCCCTGTCCACCCCTGGAGAAAATGTGGAGACAGGCAGAGTAAATTTGGTTTCTTTGCTGTAATCACAAGGGCCTGCTTTAGACACAAGAAGACAAGCTTAAAGCAAAAGGGGCTGGAGGCAGGAGAGGAGCCTGCTGAGGATTCACCCAGCCAAGGAGGGGCTGCTCCGGGTGCACTCAGCTTGCCCTGAGCAGCTGCTGGGAAAGGGGGCACAAAACCATCCCTTGCCTCCTCTTTTAAGCCCCCTGACACCCCACTGCTACCCACCTGCACCCTCCTCAGTGCACAGCTCAGGGGTAAAGGCCCTGGCCGTGTCACCCACCAGCCAGGTGGCCTCGCCACTCTGAACCTAGTTTCAGCAGCTGTAAAATGAGCTGATAAACTTGTCCATGCAGGACTTTAGTGAGGGAGCTGCAAGAAGCCCTAACCTCAGAGCCTGGCATGTATGCGGCCCTGTGGACTGCAGCCCGTCAGGCTCCTCTGTCCGTAGGATTCTCCAGGCAAGTATATTGGAGTGGGGAGCCATCTCCTCCTCCAGGGGATCTTCCCGACCCAGGGATTGAACCTGTGTCTCTTGCATCTCGTGCATTGGCAGGTGGGTTCTTTACCTCTACCGCCACCTGGGAAGCCCAGCACATACCAAGTGCTCAGTTTAAAAAGTAGACAGTGCTTCTCTGATGGCAGGGATGATAATGGCCACCCAGCCTCCTAACACCTCCCCTGTCTCACCTCACCGCCCCACCACCTCATCTAACTGGGTCCTGACCCAGGCGCTTTCACAGAGGGGGTCCACCCGGGTCAGGTCTGCCTAGGGTCTGCTCCAGGCCAGCCTCTGGGCCCAGCGCTGCTAGCTCATTCTCATTCCCACCCTCAGGATGACAGTGGAAGGGCCGGGGCTGCACCCCACTGCATGACTGAGGAAATAGACTCTGAGCTATGAAGGCGTCTGCCTAGGGGGGCAGAAACCCAGGACTGCCCAGAAAGTTGCTATTGTCCCTAACCTGCAGGGTTTCTTCCTAGGCTGTTCGTGGAGGCTGTGGTCCCTGATGGGCCTTGATGTATAAGGGGGTTTCCTGCATTGAGAGGAGAGGTTGCAGGCAGGGGGTGGGAGTGGTGATCCTCTGGGTCATTGCCCCCTCTCCTACCATACGTAGCAGGGAGTTGGGGCCCTGGGGGCCTCTGCAGGACAGGGTGAGGGCCTGGTCAGCCCAGCAAAGGAGTGAGGTCTGAGCGGGGAGTGGGGCACCTGGGGACAGCAGGCAGGAACCACCAAGGCAGCAGCGGGTAGTAGGTGCAGTGGGTGTGTGTGTAGAGCTCAGACTGCCACCGAGACCCCCAGGGATGACTGTGGGTGGGAATTGCATCCCCAAGTTCCTCACCTTTGTCCAGACCCCCCTGTCTGTCCCTTCCTTTCACAGAAGGCAGCTGGGTGAACCTCATGCCCATGGGAGAGGCAGAGAGTGGCTGGGTGGTGAGGAGGCTGTGATCTCACCCACAAGCTCCCACCCTCTAGGACCTGTGGGTCCTTTTTCTCCCTCTGGGCCCTTTAGATTGCTCAAGAGTTCCCATGGGCTCAGTCTCTCTGCTCCCTTCCTGGCCTCAGAACTCAGGAGACCCAGTGTCAGAGCCAGCCACATGTCACCATGTGTTTCAGACCTTAAAGAGCTGCCCACCCCCTGCCTCCTTTCCCAGGGGAGGAACTGGGCTCAGAGAGGTCTAGTAACTGCTCAAGGTCACACAGCAAGTGGGTGGCAGAGAAAACGGACTCCAGGCTTGTGACTGGCTCCCGGGGAAATGACTGCTTTGTTCTTCCACACATCCCTCCAAGAGAGGAAAAGCTCCCCATTTTTCCTTGAGCCCTGGGTCTCTGGTGCCCAGCTCCACGCTGGGGGGCCGATGCCCACACGCTGGCCCAGGGCCCTACCGTGGGCGGCTCCAGCGTCTGCCAGGACTGCAGCGGGGCCCAGTCCAGCCATTTGGGTTTGGAAGTTTTTTCAGGAGAGGTGTTTGGAGAGTGGCCAGCAGGTCTTTTCCACCGCCGTGGAAATTTCCAACGATGGAATTATGAAAACCTCCCGTGGCCCTTCTGCCGCCCCACTTTGTTATGAAAAAACAACTCCTTGGTGGCCAGGCAGGGAGAGAGCAGGTTAGATCCCAGAATGAAGAACCCCCCAGCAAGAGACTCCCGAGTAGATCACTGCGAGCACACAGGAGATGGTGGTTCGAAGTCCGGGCAGCCTATCCGGAAGGGGTTTCCAGCTGTTCTGCGCTGGGAGCTGGGGTTGGTGTCAACATCACTGTCGGTCAGTGAACGCTGATTGGTGGTGAGACGGGTGGATAGGTGGGTGGGCAGGGCGTAAGGAAAGGAGGGCGGGAAGCCATTCGGTAGGCCAGGCTTCCCTAGGAAACATCCGGACCGTGGGACCTTGGTCAGTCCCTTCAGTCCAGTGCTGTCTGACTTCCAGAACATGGACACGATTGTACCTACCACTCCTGGAGAACTGGATCATGGCAACCCACTCCAGTACTCTTGCCTGGAGGACGCCACGGACAGAGGAGTCTGGTGGGCTACAGTCCATGGGGTCGTGAAGAGTCACACACAACTGAGCAACTAAATAGCAGACATACCTACCGTGCAAAGTGGAAACGAGAACTAGCGTGTGGGAAATGCCCAGCTCTGTGAACAGCAGAGACTCAGATCATCTCCATCATAGAATAGATAGGAAACTCGTGAGCTTGGGAGACACCCCTGACTGCCTCTCTGAGCTGTGTCACCTGGGGCAGGCGACTTCGCCTCTCTGGGCCTCAGTTTCTTCATCCACACAATGGGGATGAGAAAGAGCTTCCGTCACCAGGGTTGCCTGCAGGGCCAGATGAGAGTTCCGTTGGCTTGGGGAAAGCATCACCCCACCCCTCACGATTGTTTCCCTGATTCTGATGGTGAGTTGAGAGGCAGGGAGGGCAGCGAGTCTGTGATGGCAGAGGGGCCTTTCTATTGACTGTGGTGGGGAGGAGGCTTCAGTTAGGCCCCTGTAGGTGGGCAGAAGACAGGTTTTTCCAGCTCAGTCACAGGGCTGAGGACCAGCTGCAAAGGCAGCTGTGATTGGCAGACCTGCAGAAAGCCAGGGGGTCTGGACTGGAAATGCCTGGGGACACACAGGTTGGGGCAGCAGTCGCCACACGCTAGGGGTCCTGGCCTCAGCGCAGCTCGACTCCAGCCCCTGCACTGCCCACTCTCTCCTTCCTCTCACCACCAGCCTGGCTGAGAGCAGGTTGCCCTTGGGTTAGTTCTCACCCCCGGGGGTAGGGTGAGGTGAGGGGTTGAGCTGCTCTGGGCCCAAACACGGCTGAGGCTGAGGGTCAATTGGCATCAGCAGAGCAAGCTGTGACTGGGGGGTGTGCACAGCGGTACAGTGATGGGCTTGACTTTCAGATGGATTCCAGTCCTGCTTCCTCAGCTGTGTGGCCTGGGCAAGGTGCCCAAGCCTCAGGCTCCTCATCCGTAAAGTGGGGATAATAAAGCCCACTTCCCAGGCTGGTCATGAGCATGAAACAAAACAGTGTGTATAAACACAGCATGGCCCCGCCTGGCCCCGCCTGGCACTGGCTTACCCACTCAACCAGGTACTGATTATCTGCTGTGTGCCAGCCCTGGTCTGAGAAGTGGGGTTTTATAGTAAACCAACTGAGCAGTCACTGGTGATCAAATCGTCCAGGACATTCTGGCCTTAGAAATAGAAGTCCTGCATCTATATCTATTTCAGAAGTCCTGCAACCCCACCCCACCACCCATTCTCAAGCTAATCAGGACAGTGGAACATCCTAACACAATCTCTACCCTCGTGGAGTTTAAAGCTTAGTGGAGGGAGACGGACAGTAAGTAAACACATAATGTTCATGGTGGTTGAAGCAGTTATTTTTTAAAAATAAGCCAGAGGAAGGGAGTAGCGGGGTGATGATCAGGCTTGTCACTGTTGATGGGGTGGGAAGGGCAGGCCTCTCTAAGGAGGTGACATTTGAGCAGGGACCTGGGGCATGCGACATCTGGGAGGATGGGGAACTACATGGGCAGAAGCTCTGAGGTGGGGGCGCTGGCGTGTTGGAGGAGCAGAAGAAGAGATGGAGAGTGGGGTGAGGAAGGGCTGGCCTTGAATTAATTGGGGCTCCTTTCAGAAGCAAGTAGTATAAATGTCAACTCAAGTTAACTTAAAAAAAAAAAAAAGATGTGTTGACTTCAGGTATGGCTGTATCCTGGCGCTCAAATGACTTTTCTCATTCATCATCTGGGCTTGCATCTGTGTTATGGTCATTCTCAGGAAGGTCACAGCAGCCCCAGCTAGGTGACCTACGTGTCTGTAACTGCAAAAAAAAAAAAAAAAAAGGCGCTCTGCTGTAAGGTCCAGCACGGCAGATGGGAGCAGGCTGGGCAGAGATCATGAGAGAGAAATATGTGGGAGGGGAAGGGAGCCATCTGCAGAGCCAGAGCACTTGGGTCCAGTCTTGTAGAGTCTGGACTTTAAACTTCATTCTGAGTGTACTGGAAGCCATAGAAGGTTTTAAACAGGGAAATGACCTGATCCAGTTTATGTTTTAGGAACTGTTCAGTGTCGTTGTGTGGCGAAGGAATTGTCAGAGCAAGGGATTAGCAGAGAAATCGACGAGGAGGCTAGTGTGGTCACTCAGGTGGGCTTTTGTGATGGATGTAGAGGTGGAGGGAAGGAGATGGACCAGGAGCTGGGGAGGGGAGCACTGGGAAGAGAGCCTGGACAAACCTGGGGTTCAGATGGGAGTAGGGTCACTGGGAGAGACTTGGAAGAGTCTCAACCCTGAAGGGACTGGGGTATGGGAGGGAGCTCTGTGTCAGGGACAAGACCACAGGCAGCCCCTAGAGGTAGGGGCTGTTTCCCCAGATGGCATGAGCCGCCTGAGCAGGAGGAGTCCTTCTGGACTCCTGTCCCAGTTAGGGGCCCACTGAGCCTGGAGCCTGGAGCCCCCTTCCTCAGCTTGAGGAAAGGAGAGTTGAGGGGGGCAGGCAGCCCACCCAGCAGACAGCAGCAAGCCCAGAATTGAGGAAGCCCCTACTTCAGCCATGGCCGTTCATTGCCCCTTCCTCCACTGCTGAGTCCATGGCAGGACGTATCCCTGTGAGCAACATCAGGGTCCTAGGTAGGCCCCAGAGCTTCTCAGGACCTGGCCTGGCCTCCTCTTGGTGCCTAAGGGCAGCTCAGGGGGTCTTCCCTGCCTACCAGGGGGACTTACTCAAGTCACATGCAAGAGAAGAGTTGCCCAGCATCTAGGCTTGTAGTGGGAAGTGGGCCCAGTGTGGGCCCACCCACCTCTGACTCACCAGGCTAGAGTAAGTCTCATGCCATTTCCAAACTTTCAACAAGAAAAAAAAAAAAATGTTCAAGCAGATAAGTCATGAGCATTTTTTCTAAGGTTTCTGCTCTTATGGGCTTCAGGTATGGCTAGATCAAAGTGAATCTGAGTTAAGCCTCCCAGGCATGTACCTGAGGGCAATTCCCAAAGACTGCATGCCTCAAAAGGGGCTTGGGTCTCCATGTATCATTCTAGGGATGTGTCCATGCCCAAATCTAGCAACTAATGAAGTGAAGAAACTAAGGCACAGAGAAGCTAGGAGAGTGGCTAGATCTGGGGGCATGGCTGGGCTCAGGGTCATCTACAGAGCGCTTGTTTGGGGCTCAGCACTTTCACATACATCATCTCTTCTAATATGACAGTCTTAGAAGGGAATGTCGTATCCCCACTCCATGGATGAGGAGACTGAGCCTGAGAGAGGACCTGCTTGTGTTTGTCACGCACAGTAAGTTCAGAGTGAGTGCTCCCCCCTGCCCTCCAGAAATGATGAGTATCATAGCTTCCCATCTTGGAAGAATCCTGTAAAGCAAGGCAATCAATCTTTTCACTCCAAGCATCCACCCTCCCTCCCTCCCTCCCTTCCTTCTTTCTTTCCTTTATTCCTGAATGATTTACAGATGATCTACTACATACTCACACTGTGCGAGGCCTTAGGAATGTGTAACAGTGATTAAAAAACAGACACGGGCCCTGCTCTCAGTGGTCTAGTGTCGAACATTAATCCAGCACTCACACGAATACGTATGAAACACAACCAGAGTACATAGTAGGTGAGTCCGGGAAGGGCCCCACGAGGAGGTGGGACTGAGCAGAGTATAGGAGGGTGAGTAGGAGTTTGCTGGGTGCTTCTGGGGCGGGAGCAGCATTAGCATTCAGGCCAGGGAGCAGAACAGACAAAGGCCTGGTGGGGAGAGTGAGCAGCGTGGCTGGAGAATGAGACAGTGAGAGAATGGGGTGTTGGGTGGGGCTGGTGGACCTGGGGTGGGCCACCTGGGGCTTTGAAGGTCACAGTGAAGACTTCTGTCTTTATCCTAAGAAAGAGATGAGGAGGATGTGGTATAAACAGACTTGCTTTTCCAAGGGGAAGGAGAGAGGCCAGTTACGGGGCTCCTGCACTCACCCAAGCAAGAGATGAGAAAGACTTAGTGCAGGGGCTGTGGAGACGCAGCGTGGGGAGCGGCTTCAAGGAAATGTGCGTGCTAAGTTGCTTCAGTCGTGTCCGGCTCTTTGAGACCCTGTGGACTGTAGACCCCCAAGCTCCTCTGTCCAAGGGATTCTCCAGGCGAGAGTACTGGAAGGGGCAAAACCGACAGGACTTGGACGATGGAGAGGGAAGGGACAGGGTGACTCTTGCGTTCCGAGCTGCCCACCTGGAGAGAAGACAGGGCCTTTCATGGGGACAGTGAACCCTATGGGAAAATAAGGTGGGGGTGGAGAAGATTAAGGCTTGGATTTCAGATAGGAACTCCTATCTCACACCATGCACACACTGAACTGAGGGAGAAGAAAAACAGAGTGGGTTGGGGGGGGGGGGTGGTTTTGGCAATTATTTCTTTGTTCCAAAACAAAAGGATAAGCAACAAAAGAAAAAACTGGTTTAACTGGACTTCACCAAACTCAAAAAGTTATGCAGCAAAGGATACTATCAACAGAGTGAAAAGATGATCCATGGAATAAAAGAAGATACCTGCAAATCACATCTGTGATGAGGGATTTATACTAAGAACTCCTGCAACTCAACCAAAAAAAAAAAAAAAAAAAGCCAAACAAACCCAAATCGAAAATGAGCAAAGGACTTGAACAGACATTTCTCCAAAGATGTAATCCAAATGGCCAATAAATACATGAAAAGATGCTCAACATCACTAATCATTAGGGAAACGCAAATCAAAACCACTGTGAGATTTCACTTTGCACCCATGAGGATGGCTATTAAAACAGAAAATTACAAGTACTGGCAAGGATGTAGAGAAATCGGGACCCTTGTGCACTGTTGGTGGAAATGTAAAGTTGTATAACTGCTGTAAGAAATTGTATGGTGGTTCCTCAAAAAATTAAACATGGAGTAACTGGACAATCCGACAGTTCTGCTCCTGGCTATCTACCCCAAAGAACTGAAAGCTGGTATTTTCACATCCATGTCCATATCAGCATTATTCACAATAGCCAAAAGGGGGAAGCTGCCCACATGTCCACCAACAGAAGAACGGATAAACAAAATACTGTTTATACATATGATGGAACAATATTCAAGTCTGACACATGCTGGAACATGGATGAACCCTGAAGACGTCATGCCAAGTGGGATACAGCAGAAAAGGACAAATACCGCGCGACTCCACATGCATGAGGTCCCTAGCATAGTCAAAATCGTAGAGACAGAAAGTTGAACGGTGGTGCCAGGGGCTGGTGGGGAGGAGGGAGTGGGGAGACAGTGTTTGATGGGCGCAGAGTTGCAGTTGGGGAAGATGACAAAGTTCTAGAAATGGATGGTGGTGGTGGTTGTACAACAGTGAGAGTGTTAATGCCACTGAATGCACAGTTCAAAATGGCTAAAATGAAAACTTTTGTGTTAGGTAGATTTCACTGCGATAGGAGGAGGAGTAGATGAGAAACGCTGAGGCGACACATAGATCTGAACGTAAAGGCTGCGACTCTAAAACCTCTAGAAGGAGACGTAGGAGGACCTCTTCACCACCTCGGAATAAGACATAATTTTCAGAAAAGACACAGAAAAGTGTTTATCATAAGAGAAGAAACGGACAAGTTGGACTCGAGATGGGTTGAGTGTGACGTGTGGGGACATCAGGGTAGCGGGGCCAAGTATGAAGCTGGTTGTTGTTTGTAATGAGACCTGGGTGGGAGGACCCACACGTGAGACCCCCGCAGTCAGCTGATATTTCCAGCCACGGTCTGCCCTCGGGGGCCCCAGTGGGGTCACCCACGTTACGACCCGCCAGTCTAGAATAAGTGCCTTCGGGCCACTTCTGGAATGGGCCTAGCTGTGGATGTCCAAGCAGATGAGCCCCTGAGTATTTTCTCAAGGTGTCTTCTCTGAGTGCCATCTCACTGGGCTGTGGCTCATACCATCCGTCTGCTTCTCTGGCCATCAGGGTGCATCTGGGACAAGAGCTCTCTGCACTGCACTGCCGCCTTCACGCCCATCCCCGGGGCTGATGGGGGAGTCAGATGAAATCTCATTTCCTTGAACTAGAGGCTGATCAGTTAAGGCGACAGAAACTTGCTGATCTGGAAGAATTAGATACTGGTCTTGGGTAAGACCAGTATCTGAGCTCTTTCTGCTCAATCCATGCTGGCGTGATTCTCAAGTAGCCTTGCCTTGCTGAGGGACCCCAAACCTGGGGTCCCAGCCTCAAATCTTGCTCTCTCTAACCATGCCCAGTCCCCTGGATTTCCTGGCTCTGCCATCTTGATACTGTTCATACATGGCATTCATTGGCAAAGCAGGGAGTTGACTTGGTCCCACCACATAGTGATTCCAGCTGGGTATTTGTGGGACAGAGGGGTCAGGGACTGCTTTGAGAAACTGGTAAAAGCTGCAGGCTTCCTCTTCAGGGAAAAAAATGCAAATCTACACAGACCTTTACAAATGACCTTTACATGGACCTCAGCTAAAGGCAGCCTGATTGGGGCTCCCTACAAGGGTGCCAAGGCTACCCTAATGCTTTTCTGCTTTGCCCTCTGGTTATCTTCAGGGGGACACATAATTTATGCAAATTTTGCAGATGGAGAAACTGAGATTCAGAGGAGTAACCCTAACTGCTTGCCTGGTCCTGGAAGGAGTAACTGGGCTTGTGAGCTGGGAATTCCCATACTGTTTCCCCTCGGTACAGTTGAGAGTTCCTACCCCACCCTTTCACCCCCAGTTTCTCTGAGTGGGAAGAAGGGGTATGAAGTAGTTGGTGGTGGGAGGCTTGACCCCCAGAGGGTGGAGCTTTTGCCTGAATAACCTTTGAGTCCCCAGCATCCAACTCATGGCCCCAGAACCTACCGACTGAATGACAAGTAAGAGAATGCATGGGGCATTGCAGAGGGAGGGGCCTCTGGCTTTGGAGACAGAGATGCTCCTAGTCATCAGTGCTGTCCATCCTAGCTCTGTGATCTGGGCCTCTCTCAGCCTCAGTTTCCCTGTCTGTAAAATAGGAACATCGACACTCCTCTGACAGCTGTTGGGAGGACGAAAGGAGACAGTTGTGGGACAGGGCCTCCGCTCGACGTGTCACAGCCATTGTCACACGTTGCCTCCCCCAAAGCCTGGGCACACACATGGAAATGTCCCCATCTTGTAGATGAAGAAACAGAGGCCCAGAGCAAGGCAACGATGTGCACAAGGCCATGTAGAAGTAGCTGGTCTTGAATCAGAGTCCAGATATGTGCCCTTGAACAAACGCATGGTGCCTGACACCCACTACCCACTAGGTGGTCATTAAATGGTCAAGGTGCCTCCCCCCGACCCCAGCCCACCAGCTAGAGGGGGCTTTCTGCAGGAGTCTGTGGGTGGTAACATCAGACACAAGACAGAATAAAAGTGGCCTCGAGCACACAGGGGTTTCCCTGGCGGCTCAGCAGTAACGAATCTGCCTGCAGTGCAGGAGATTCAGGAGACTCGGTTCGATCCCTGGGTTGGGAAGATCCCCTGGAGGAGGGCATGGCAACTCCAGAATACCACTCAGGTATTCTTGCTTGGAGAATCCCACGGTCAGAGGAGCCTGGCGGCTACAGTCCACAGGGTCGCAAAGCTTCAGACTTGACTGCGCGACTCGGGAGTGTGTGGACGCTTTGTCATGACCCCTCCAGACCACGCCCCGCCCCCAAGGCCTCTCTGGTTTCCTGCACAGTAGAGGCTCTAGTCCTGGGCCGAGGCCGCATTGAGGACAGTGAACCTGATTGCTCCTCGCTCCGATTTTGTCTTTTCGCTTTTTCCCTTTGCTGCCCGACGACAGGTGGGAGGCCCAGAGAGTGCCCAGCGGCCGCCCCTCATTCTCACGCCCACTCACCTCCTCGCTGTGTGCAGCTTCCTTCCTGTGAGTCTGTTCAGAGCCGCAGCCCAGGCTCAGGGTGGAAAGGATGGGATGAAGGCCACGTTCTCGGCGCCCCGCCCCCGTCTCCACTGCCACAGCTCAGATGCACTCCTGCGACTCATGGGTGATGCAGGGATGGGTGCTTAGTGCAGTGCGGCTCTCTGAGCCTCGGGTGTGCTGAGCCCCGGAGACGCAAGATGGACCAGCCCCCGCCCCCTCGCCCAAGGGACTCCCAGAAAGACAGTGATAATGTAGTGTGTCCAGAAGGCCATAGAAGCACAGAGGCAGGGTGGCAAAGAAGTCTGCCCGGGAGGTTAGAGAACGCTTTAGAAGAGCCAGAGTTAGAATTAGCCTTTGCCCAAAGGAGGACTTAGGCGGGGGAGCTGCCCGAACTAAAGCCTGGAGGTGTGAAACTTCACAAGGTGCTTCTTATGATTGGGAGGAAGGATCTGAGTGAGCGGCCGAAGGACATGAGACCGGAGAAGTTGGCAGGACCCACGTGTGTCAAGCTACAGGTGACGGACCTTGTCCTGAGGGCAGTAGGGCCCACTGATGGCTTTGAGCAGGGAGTCACCCGATGGGTCAGCCAGGAGGCTGCGTGGCTCTGTCCTCCTCCCTTGGTGATCTCATCCAGCCCCATGGCTTTAAATACCATCTTTAAGCTGCTGATGCCCATATTTCTATCTTCAGCCTGCGTCTCTCTTCTGCACTCCCAGCTCATCATCCAACTGGCCACTTGGCACCTCTACTTGGACATCTCACTAGCATCTCAAAGTTAACAAGTCCAAAAAGAATTCTTGATCGTGCCCACTCACCCTCCCCCCACCCCCAAAAAACTTGCTCCTTCCCCAGCTTCCCATCCCAGTAAATCGCGCCGTCACCCAGCCTCCTCCTACAGGCAGAGCCCTTATCGGCCAGGCTCCTCCGCCTCCGTCTCCCCGGCTCGTCCTCTGGGTTCTGCTTCCTATCTGCCACCTGCCCACGTGTCCTCAGCAGCTCTGCCGCCCCTACAGCCGGCGCCCCATCCCCGCCCGCCTGGATGACGCAGTAGCTGCTCTTTCTTCCCGCTCTCACCCCGACGTTGTCACCTCCAAAGGATGATGGGTTTTACAAAAAGCAAAGGCTTGTGCTAACCTGCCACCTAAAAGTCTTCAGAGGTATCCCTCTGCACCTGGAATAAAATCCAGCCTCTTCACCATCTCCGTGAAGCTTCACACAGTCTGGCCCCAGCCCTTTTCTGAACTCGCCACACTCACAAGTCTCAGCCATGCTTTGGGTTATTAAAAGCGCGTCCCACCCCACTTGCTGCCTCAGGGTCTTTGCCTCCGCTGTCCCCTCTGCCTGGCACCCGCTGGCCCCAGCTCTACTTGGCAAAACAGGTTCCCCTGGCAGTTGGTCGTAATGTGGTCGTCACGTCACAGTGCTTTTCACAACCTGTCTTTTCCTACAGAAGCAAGTTATGATGTGCCTGGCACACAGTAGGTGCTCATTAAATAAACCTTGCGTTAGTAAATGAGAAAAGGCCAGAGCAGAAGCGGGCCTAGAAGCGGGAGGTCAGGGGAGAGAACCTGAGAGGATGGTTAAAGGACAAGTAGAGGAAGGAGCTAGCACCCGGTGGGACGTGTGGATCCGATCGGGGAGGCACTGGGGAGCCATGGAAGGATCCGGAGCCGAACCCTGGGAATGGAGTGATCCCTGGAGCGGGGGAGGCTGTGTGCCGGGTGGCTATGTGACTGGATTTCTGAAATCAGGCTGCCTGGGCTGAAACCTTGGTTCCGCAACTTCCAGATGTGAAACCGCAGCAAACCCCTCAGCCTCTCTGTGCCTGTTTCTTGCTCTATAAACCAGGGCCTCTTCCTGAAGCCTCCCTGTTGAGCAGCTGAGAGGCTCCATGGGAGGGCGCGTGTACATGGAACTCACAGTCTGATGGGGGAGACCGGCAGATGCACCCCGACCGTGGGTCCCCAGGATGAGCGCTGGACCGATGGACCAGCCAGAGCCTGTGTGAGCAGAGAATTTCATCTGGGAGGTCAGGGAAGGCCTCCTGGCAGAAGTGACATTGGATTTGGGGGAGACAGTTTCCTTGAGAGAATATTTTTGAGTCAGCAGCCACTGGCCCGTGAACAAGGGAGAAGGGGGTGGGTTCTGGCTCCTCAGCTCCCAAAATAACCTGGATCTGAGGGCGGACAGCCCGGCAAGCCCCGGGAGTCGCTACCAGCTCTCTCCTGGCTGGCTCCGGCGACCTTGGAGCAGTCCTTGCCCTGCCCTGGGCCCCCAGCTGGCCAGGGGCTGGAGGGAGGGATGCTCACGCCAGAGACGGGGCCCCCGGCCTAGGGGGCTGGGCAGTCAGTGCGGGCACATGGCCCAGGCCCCCTCTCCCCGATACAGGACCCGGAGCCGCCCCGCGAGAGCGGTCGTGTCTGCGTTTCGGCTTCTGGGCCGGCTGCTCAGCCACCGGGGCGGAGAGGACACAGGCCGGGTCCTCCGTCTCCTTCCGTGCTGTGTCACCCGTCGTCCCAGTTTCTCTGTGTCTCTGCGTCAGTCCTTTTGGCTCCGTGTCCGTCTGTCCGTGTCCCTCCCTCCCTCTCTCTCCTTCTCTTCCTTCCTCCTCCTGGCCAACTCCCGGCCCCCTCCTTCCTCTCTCTCTCACTCTCTCTCCTTCACTACATCTCACTTTATCTGCTCTGAAGTCCACCTCTGTTCCTCTCCCTTCCCCCACCTCCCCTCCTCCCCCCGGTCCCTCCCACCCCAGCCTCTCAAGTTCCTCTCTGCCTTACAGCTTCTCTTTCTCCCCTTTCTTCCCCCTCCACCCCCTCCTCCCCCCTCCAGTGGGAGGCATCCTGGAACACACACGCACACGCACATGCACACACACACCCACTTGCACACACGCACACACACACACACACACACACACACGCACACGCACTTGCACACATGCTCTTGAGCCCAGCGCTCTCCAGCAGTCTCCCATGCTGGCCAAGCCTGGTGCGGCACACAGAGATGGGGCAGGGCTGCCCAGACGGGTGGGTGTTGAGGCTAACAGAGGCAGTAGGGGAGAGGTCCCGGCCTCCCCAACTTCCCTCAGCCCTGCGCTCAGAGCTGGGGGCCAGGGGGTGAGGTAGTGGGGTGGAGGTTCCTGAGCTGTTTCCTCCCCTCTGTGCAGCTGTGGGCTTCCCGGCCCTTGGACAGCGGGTCAAGTCATCAGGCCCATTCAGCAGAATTATAAATAGCAGCGTGTGCCGGGACTGGCCCACAGAGCAGCCCCGGCCGCCACAGGGCCCCCAGGCCCCCCGTCCTCCGCCCTCCAGCCACCCCTCTGAGGCCAGGCCTCCCCCTCCCGTGCGCTGCCGGCGGGTCCCCAGGTCAGTATCCGATGTGCTGTCGCCATAGCAACCCGCCTGTCTCCATCCAGCCCAGGCTCAGGTTGCTGGAGGTGGGGGGTGTGGGCCACTGAAAAAAGAGGTCTGCTGGCCTGGAATGGAAGGTTACGGCTCAGTGCTGGGGCTTGCTGGCTCTGTTGCGGGCTGGAAAATGGGGTCCTGTCTCCCAGAAATCTCACACTGCCGGGGAGGGGGTGGGGCAGAGATAGCCGAGGCTGGGAGGCCTGGCAGCAGGGTGCCGCCAGTGACCTGGGCAAAGTGGATCAGCCGGGGCTTTGAAGCCAGAGAGATGCAGGTTCAAATCCTGCATGTCTACCTACTACTTAGGTCACCTGGGGACTATCACTTAATCCTCTGATCAGCATCCTTAGAGTTGGGTCAGGAAGACTATTATGCCTCTCTCTCCGGGGTCTGCTGAAGAGATCAGAGACCCCCCGCTGGAGGTGGGTCCCTCAGTCCTTACACGTCCTCTCTTTCGTCCTCCTTAGCACCAGTGGGAGCAGAGCCTACAGGCTTCAGAGTCACTCTGACTGGCCTCTGTCATTCACCAGCTTGACGGTTTCCAGCAGGCTGCATAGTCTCTCTGAGCCTCATTTTCTCCATCTGCAAAATGGGCATGAAAACAAGCATCTGCCCCTCACTGTTGGGTTGCGGTTGAGTTGGGCTGCGGTGGGAGAAGCCACTGGCACGGTGCCAGGTGCACAGCCAGTGCCCTGTGCATGGCAGCTGCATTTGCCATCACTTTCTGAATTGTTACTTGTCTTGCAGTCTTCTCAGGGAGATGATCCTGCCTTCTTCACTAACTCCCTGCTCACTTCAGACAACTCCCTTTCCCTCCCAGGGTTCAGTCTCTCCATCTGCAGAATGGCCACAGGACTACCCCGGTCCTGCCCAGGTCTGAGATTTCTGTATCTCAAGTGGCTCCACTGGGCTGGGCCATATCTATTATTATTAACTGACGCCCTCACCCGAGCCCTGTCCTCAGCCCCCGAAACCTAAGCTGCCTGGTTGCATGGCAACCAAGGTGCAAGCCAGGGAGGCTTGGGTGTCAGGGTGTCCAGCTGCAGCCCCCTCCCTGAGGGACTGGAGCCCCGTCACTGTGGTCACTGTGTGGCCGGGAAGCAGGAGGACTCAGGGCTGGGACCTTGGACCAGGGCAGTCTGGGAGTGGCCTCCCGTTCCTCTCATACCTGCCCAGGGCCAGCCTGTCTCAGAGCCCACTTTTCTCGAGGTAAAATGGGCCATGGCCTGGGATATTTTTATACGCAGGGCACATGGTCAGACTCAGAGGGAGAAATCGGAGCTTCCTTGCACTGCTAACTGATACGGCGGCTGTCACTGTCACCCTCTGCTTGGAAGCCTGCAGCCCAAGTTTGCCCAAAAGCACAGTTGATTCCCTGACCTGCTCCTAGCCCCGCCCTCAGGAGGCCTGATGCTACTTCCTGGAGCTCTGAGGGTGCTTTGCACGGTCACGTTTAACCAGTCACAGTGCCCATCTGTCGTCAGGCCTCCCGCAGGGCCTCCACTGTGTCTTCGTTCATTAACCCACCAAACGTTTCTCTGAACTTGCATCCCAGCTCTACTGTGTTCTGCCCGAGTGACCTTGGGCAGGTTACTTTACCTCTCTTTGCTTCATTTTTCTTTTCTGCAAAATGGGATGATGCAAGTACCTGCCTCAGAGTTGTGATGGGGATCCAATGAGACGTTGCTGTTCAGTCACTAAGGTGTGTCCAACTTTGCAACCTCACGAATGGCACCATGGCAGACCTCCCTGTCCTTCACTATCTTACAGAGTTTGCTCAAACTCATGTCCATTGAGTCAGTGATGCCATCCAACTATCTTATCCTCTGTCGTCCCCTTCTCCTCCTGCCCTCAATCTTTCCCAGCATCAGGTCTATTCCAATGAGTCGGCTCTTCTCATCAGGGGGACAAAGTATTGGAACTTCCGCTTCAGCATCAGTCCTTCCAATAAATATTCAGGGCTAATTTCCTTTAGTATTGACTGGTTTCATCTCTTTGCTGTCCAAGGAACTCTCAAGAGTCTTCTCCAGCACCACAGTTCAAAAGCATCAATTCTTTGGTGCTCAGTTTTCTTTATGGTCCAACTCTTACATCCATACATGACTACTGGAAAAACCATAGCTTTGACTATACGGACCTTTGTCAGCAAACTGATGTCTCTGCTTTTTGATACACTGTCTTAGGTTTGTCATGGCTTTGCTTCCAAGGAGTAAACGTCTTTTAATTTCGTGGATGCAGTCACCATCCACAATGATTTTGGAGCCCAGTGAGATGACGTGTATAAAATACTTAGCACAGAGCTTGGCACATAGAAAATGCTGCATAAATGCTAATTTATTGTGATTATTTATGAGAAATTGTGCAGGCACCATGCCGCACAGGGTTAGAACACCGCCAACTTTTCTGAGAACAGGGCTGTGTCCTATTCCTCACCATCCACGTCACATCTCACAGGTCCAGGCATGTAGCGGACCCAGAGCAAAAGTTTGCTAAATGAGTGGAAGTGAGAAATGAACTGTTTGCCCCCAAATCCCCTGCTGCTCAGGGAACTGATTGCTGAGACATCGGCTTTAAACCTCTTCTATAATTCTGGGTACTTCTTAGAATCTGTTATGTTTGGGTGCATCATCCACAAAGTTGCCAAAGTGGGTTTGCAGTCTCTCTGCGGATCTTCAATCTCTGCCCTGTGTTTGCTATGGGGGTAGGGCAGGGAGATGCACGGCTAATTCAGGTGGACTTGAACTGCAGGGCAGACAGCTAGCAGAGCAGTGAGAACCTGAGAGCAAGCACAGCCTTGCACTTTGCACCCTGGGGGCCTCCCCTGCCTCGCCACCACCCCAGCACTGTGTCTCAGGGGCCTGTGTAAGAACTTGCTTGTCTTCTTGAGCCTCAGTCTCCTCATCTTTAAAATGGGCACCCCGCTTCCTCTGCCCCAGGGTCACGGGCGAGACCAAGGGGGTTGTACCATGAAGAACTCCTTCCAGCAACAGTCCTGAATTATAAGATAGTGATGCTATCCATGGAAAGGGCTGGGCTGGTGCCTCCCCAGGCCTCCCATTCGTTAGCAGACCCACATTGGGTGGCTGCCAGCCCCTAGGCCCGGGGGCGGTTTCTAACAGCAGGTGACACGGCCAGGCTGGCGGCTCCAGGATTTCACCCTTGACTTCTTCCAAACACAGGAAGGGACTGCCATCTGCTTCCCAGCCCCTCACACTCAGCCTGCTGGGTCAGCCAAAGACCCTGCCTCGCACCTGTCAGCAGTGGAATGGACCAGAATCCCACTGGGGATTTCCTTACGGATGCTGAAGTTGGCCAAGCCTAGGGGCCTCCTCCCAGCCCTCAGCCCGCAGCCCACCTGGAGGCCAGGCACTGTATCCTCCTCCTTGAGGCGGGGGAACAGGGTGGCCCTGTCTTTCTTTCTCCCGGCAGACATCTCCTGGATGTCACTCCTGTGACATCCACTGGGTCCAGGTCTGGGAATCTGTTGCATGCCAAGATCAAGAGTATAGCTTTGAGAGTCAGACCCTAGTGCAGAACCCAGTGTGACCTTAGCCAGACACCCCACCATCTGAACCTCAGTGTCCTCCTCTGTAGAGTAAAGGAAATCAGAATTCTGACCTTGCAGGCTGTTGTGGGTGTGAACAAGGTTGTGTATAGAAAAAATTAAATATAAGGAGCAGCACTCACTTGTAATAAGATTAGGCTTCCCTGGTGGCTCAGATGATAAAGAATCCACCTGCAGTGCAGGAGACCTAGGTTCAATCCCTGGGCCAGGAAGATCCCCTGGAGGAAGCAGTGGCCACCCAATCCAGTGTTCTTGCCTGGAGAATCCCACGGATGGGCTGTAGGCCATGGGGTCACAAAGAGTCAGACATGACTGACACACGCATGATTCTCTCCATTGCTGTTACTGCTGCTCTGATGCCGTGATTGCTGTGACCACCTCCCCACCAGGGAGCTGATCTCATTTCCTCTAGTTGGGCTGCAGGAGCCATCCTTCCTGGAGACACCATCCAGTGCCAGGCACGCAGTAGGTTCTCAGTGCACGCTCTCTGCCTCTGTGTTCAAAAGCAAGCCCCTGTGGAAGGAGTGGATGAGCCCAGGTCGCAGGCACCCTGCTTCTCTGTTTCTGAGGTCAAGCCGCAGGTTTCTGTCGTCAGTCAGCAAGCCTCTGTTAGACACTGGCCCTGTCAGATACCCTGGGAACCCAGAGAGGGGTGGACATAGTCCCCTGGTGTGAATGGTCAAGCCTGGTGGAGGGATCAACTGATTCTGCCTGGAGAGTGGGCTCAGCATAGTGTTCACTTGAGTGGGGCCCCGCAGGGTGAATAGGAGTCTAGCAGACAGAGAAGAAGCAAGTGGGAGGGAAGAGCTTGTGCTAAACCAGGATGGATTTTTCACAAGGCAGCATCGAGTTGATTTTTTTTTTTTTTTTTAAAGCAGAAAATTTCCCCACCCCCATAGATGTCCCAGTGTCCAGAGATGACTCTGGCCAGGCTGAAGGCAAACATGCCCAGTGGGGAGGGGATTCCAGAACCACAGAGGGCCCCCTCCCAGGGCCTGATCCAGTGTCCAAGACTTAGCACAAGCTGGTACACGAGGGTCTCTTAGAAGCCATCTAGTCTGACCTCCTCATTTTACAGATGGAGAAACTCAGGTTCAATGAGGTAAGACCAGTGGCACAGTTACAGCTAAGGTACAGACCTCCCAAGGCCCTCCCACCATGGCTGGGGGTGACCGTCCCCGGAGTTGTATGTTCTGTGCAGGATTCTGAGCCCCTAGGTTCCCCCCAGAGACATCACTCTCTGCCAGGCCCCCCACTACAGGCGCCTGTGTCTTTCTCGTCTTTATTCGTGAAATATAAATAATCAGTGGATCCTTGTGGACTTCAAGCTGGAAAGCATTTTATGACCGCTCTTATATAAATGGTATTTTGTGGTCACTGCCATTTTGTTCAGGGCAAGCCCTAATGGCAGAGTTCCCTGAGAGATAAAGTCATCTGGTGATGTGCTGTGGGGTTCAGAGGTTCAGGGCCACCTTGCAGTTGGCCGTGGAGGCAGTGACAAGGCCTCTGCTACAGGCTGGCCTTCCGTTCTGTTCTGGAGCCTTTGTGGGTGCCCCTTCTCACCACCCACCCATCTCCCAAGCTGGGAGGCTAAGGTAATCTCAAGGTAGTAATAAAACTCTTTGCCATGACTCATGGCTCCCTAACAGCCCCCTACATCTAAAGCCTTATTTTTTCCAAAATACATACATTTCTGCACATCCCAGCACAGCCCGCACTCAGACATGTTCAAGCAAATTTATACACACCGATGTACAGCCTACATGTGTGCTCCCCCACCCTGACATACACGGACACACGCCTGTCTGTACATTCAGGATTACACAGCCATTTACACATTCTGCCCTGGCACACACACATGTATGCGCCCATGGTTATGAATGTCCAGAGGAGAAGAGGGAGCAGGGTTACTGTGTGTGTGAGTCCATTAACCGTGAAACAGACAGACAAAAAATGTTAGCAAGGTTTCAGCTCGACCAAAAGAATTGAGGAATTACCAGCATTGGTGGTGGTGTTTAGTCACTAAATCGAATCAGTCTCTTTGTGACCCCCATGGACTGTAGCCCACTGGCTCCTCTGTCCCTGGGGTTTCCCAGACAAGAATACTGGAATGGGTTGCTATTTCCTCCTGCAGGGAATTTTTCCCGACCCAAGGATCGAACCTGGGTCTCCTGGTTGGCAGGTGGGTTCTTTCCTACTGAGCCATGCGGGAAGCCCCAGGTGGAAGGAGAGAGTGAAACCCCTGTCAAGGGAGGCACGCAAGCACAAGCAGGACTTTACATAGGTGCTATGAAGGGGCTTGGGGGTCACAGGGATTTTGACCTCTGAGGGCCCTCCTGGTCTCTGGGTTCAAGTAAGCTTGGGGAATCAGAGCCTCCTCTGGCTTTCCCTCAAGTTTTATAGTGACTTCCCAGGTGGCTCAGTGGTAAGGAATCTGCCTGCAAGGCAGGAGACACGGGTTTTGCAGGTTTGATCCCTGGGTTAGGAAGAGCCCCTGGAGAAGGAAACGGCAACCCATTCCAGTACTCTTGTCTGGGAAATCCCATGGACAGAGGAGCCTGGCAGACTGCAGTCCATGGGGTCACAAAGAGTCAGACACGACTGAGCTGCTAAACAACAACAGCCTCTTCTGGGGAGGGGCTTCCTGGAGTGGGGAGCCCAGGATGTGGTGGACAAGGACTGGCTCTGAGTAGGCCTGATGTCACTGGGGTCTGTGAACCCCCTCTAAAGATGCACAGGTAGGAGCCCCCCCAAAAAAAACCCGGCACCCGTTTCATGCCAGGCCTGACCCTGGAGAGGGAGAGAGAGGCGGCAGCTCTGGGCTGGTCAGTCGGTTGTAACAAGGAGTCTGGGGAAATGAAGGCCCTGATTAGCAGTAGGTGGCAGGGACTGAAGTGTCTAGAGAGGCAAGGAGTGAGTGAGGGGGCCTGGAGAAAGCTTCCGGGACTTGGAGTTGTATGTGATTTGAGCATGAGTTTTGACTGCATCTAAGACCCCAAACTTAAACTCCCGTGCAGTACACCCCACAGAGAGCAGGCCCTAGAGGCAGTGTGACATGCGGCCTGGAATCTAGGAGACATCGGTACCTCCAGGAGTCCTTGTATCCCTCCTTTTCTGGGAGGCTTCCAGAGCCATGGGGAACCCCAGTAGAGAGGAGGACAGCCATGGCTGGAGGAGGGCCTTTGGAAAGCAGATTCATGGTGATGGGAGTGCTGGGCCATGCCCAGGGAAAAGGAAGTAGACAGAGCCCCTCACCCCACCACTGCCAGGTAGCCTCATCACCAGACTTGGGAGGAGGAGGAGAGCCCCTGCAAGGCTGGGAAATCAGAGCAGGCAGAGCCATTGGGGGCCGTCGTGAGAAGTCTGCCTATGTGGGTACTTCCAGGGTCCAAGGATTGGGGTCTCCTGGGGCCTTGGGAGCACTTTGAATTTTGAGCTCTTAAACTTTCTGGCAGGACTTGAACTTCCTTGAGAAGCTGGAAGGGTCAGGCTGGGGTTCAGGGCTGGTTCGTTGCAAGATATGGGGAGGAGGTGTTTTCAAGGAGTCCCTTAGGCCTCCTGGCCAGGTCCTGGGACTGGAGATGGACTAACACTCAGGAAAAATCCTGCACAAGCACGAAGGTGAAGCACATCCCTGGAACATTAGAGAGGGCTGTTTCAGGGGGTGAAAGCTCCGGCAGAGGCCTTGGGCCTGAACCCGGCTCTGCCAACACCTGCTCTGTGGCCTTGGGCCAGTGTCTTCCATTCAGGGTCTCTGTTTCCTCATCTAGAAATCGCTATCATTCCTGTTGATCATGTGTCTCTCACTGGCCAGGCCCTGGCCTGAACCCTGTACCCTGTATCAGCTCATGCTATCTCCTTGGCTGCCCTGCAAGGTAGGGATGATTATTGTGTCCATTTTACAGATGTGGCAACTGAGGCCAGAGAGCTGCCCTGATTTACCCGTGATCACTCGGGGCTGGCAGATTGAGGGTTCTCACCCAGATCTCTCTTACTGTCTTGTTTAGTGACAAGGGGCTGGGAAAAGAGTAGTTGCTGTTCAGTTGTTCAGTCGTGTCCGACTCTTTGAGACCCCTGGACTGCACCACACCAGGCTTCCCTGTCCTTCACCATCTCCCAGAGTTCACTCAAACTCATTTCCGTCGAGTCGGTGATGCCATCCAACCACCTCATCCTCTGTCGCCCCCTTCTCCTCCTGCCCTCAGTCTTTCCCAGCATCAAGGTGTTTGCCAATGAGTCAGCTCTTTGGATCACGTGGCCAAAGTATTGTAGCTTCAGCTTCACCATCAGTTCTTCCAACGAATATTCAGGGTTGAGTTCCTTTAGCATTGACTGGTTGGATCTTCTTGAAGTCCAAAGGACTCTTTTCCAGCACCACAGTTCGAAAGAATCAATTCTTTGGTGCTCAGCCTCAAACAAAGGGGTTCTGATCCGGCTAGGTTGTGAGTCCAGTGAAAAGTGGTTAAAGACTCTATGGATGGAAGGAGAAGCTTCCTGGGAGTGGAAGGAAATTCCCTAGAGAAGATGGCACTAGGAATTGTGGGCATAGGAACCGAGACATGCGGTCGAAGGTGACAGGCAAAGAAGAGCGGTGTTCCGAGTGGGACTGCCAGGCGGCACACCCCCGCCTCGCCTCCTTGCATTCACTTCAGGGCCCCACCTCGGCAGCAGGCCCGAGGCTCTGCAACAGCTTCCGTGAGGCTGGGGTCCCCTGGGCCCGCGTCCCTGGGGAAGCTGCATTGGCATCTGTCTCTGTGCAGATGGCTGGTGAGCGCAGCTCGCGGCCCCCACCCCCACCCGCACCCCCTTCTGTCGCCGGGACCGGCTGCGCAGGGGAGCGTTATTTTTAGAAGCGGCACCATCTGTTCAAGGTGCCGGGCAGATTCTGTTTGTCTCCTCAGTGGCCGGGACAGCCATGCCATGTCAGGGGAAGGGCTGCAGAGCCGGCCTGCCCTGTGTGGGAGCCAAAGAGAGGCTGCAGGCACACGAGGTGCGGGATTCTGGGGTCTGGGGTCTGGAGCCTCCAGGGCCATGGCTCTGGGGCCAGGGCAGTCAGCGTGGAGGACAGGCTAGGTGTAGGGGTGCCCTGTGCTCCCAGCACCCCACCAGGTCCCTGGGCCTGAGCCTGGATCTACCTCCTGACAGATTCTGAGTGCCTTGCCCTGACCTTACCCCTGCCCTCCAGCTTTGGGTAGAGAACAGAGACGCGTGGGGGTGGAGGACAGTATGAGGGCCAGATGGCGAGGATCCCTGTTGGGATGTAACACTGGGCGTGGCAGAAGACGTGGACCTGACCGGTGTACTCCACACGGGCGGAGGCATCTCCCTGCTGGACCCGAGACATGCCAGCGTGTCCCACTGCCTTTGCCACCACTTGCCCAGCTTCGGAGTCATCTCAGAAGGGACTTAGGCAAGGCTTCTGATGGCACATTGCTTGGGCTCAAATCCAATGGTGATGTGACCTTAGACAATTTCCTTAACCTGGCAAAGCCTCCATTTGCCCGTCTGTGAAATGGGATACTGAGCATCTGCTTCCCAAGTCTTAGGTGCCAATTTGCCAACTTGCTGGCTGTAACGCTTCCCCACTTCCCCCCGCTGCATTCAGCATCCACTTGTGCAGCCACTCAGCTGACCAGTTTCCACTTTCCAAATGCAGACTGCACCCTAGATTTGTTGTCTTTCCAGGCAGGTTGTTTCCTCAGCCACAGAACCAGCACTGGTGGAAACAAGTCTTGTGCTGGGCACTGGGGAAGCTCTGTTCTCAGGGAGTTTAATCTATTGGGGGAGGCAAGCTGGCAGAACTTACCCCAAGACTGAGGGTGGAGGGTGCAAAGTCAAGGAATGAGCCACATGTGATGGGCTGGAAGAGGGAAGGGAGTTCAAATGTTTAACAGAGGAATTAGAGAATGCCTGACAATGTGGGAGCCTCAGAAAACTCTGAGTTGGGGAAGTTTGATCTCTGGGTTGGGAAGATCTCCTGGAGAAGGAAATGGCAACCCACTCTGTATTCTTGCCTGGGAAATCCCATGGACAAAGGAGCCTGGCGGGCTACAGTCAGTGGGGTTGCAGAGTGATACATCACAGCCAAGTGTTAAGGCTGGACCTTAGAGAGGAAGGGATGTTTTTGTTATTGTTGTCCTTTTTTAAAAATTAGTTTCTTATGTGGACTATTTTTAAAGTCTTTATTGAATTTGTTACACTATTGCTTCTGTTTTATGTTTGGGTGTTTTGGCCACAAGACATGTGGGATCTTAACTTCCTGACCAGGAATGGAACCCACACCCTCTGTGTTGGAAGGCAGTCTTAACCACCAGACTGCCAGAGAAGTCCCTGCAAGGAAGGTTTTGAATAGTGGCAAAGTGGGTGTAGACAATCCTGGAGAGAGGAAACAGGGTCTACAGAGGGTGGGGGACAAGGAGGAGGAGCACGTGTTTGTTGTTTAGGAAACACAAGGAGTTCACTCACCCCAGAGCCCAGGAAAGTTGGCTCTGAGCCAGTGAAGCAGGATCTTGGATGCAGTGGTCGTGAATATGTTTGTTGTTTTTTTTTTTTTTTTTTTAAACAGGCACCAAGGAGCCAGTGATGTTTTTAATGCAAAGCATGGCATGCTCAAATCTGAAAGGTTTTAGAGTCAGACAGGTCCCAACTCTACTCCTGGCTCAGCCGCTCATTAACTATGTGACCTGGACATGACGTTATTTCACCTCTTTGAGTCTTAGTTTCCTCATCTATAAACTAGGCATAAGAATGCCTCCTTCATGGGCTTATTATGGAATCAGATGTTTTCAGAGCCGCTCAGTAAGTAGGAGTCCCTCCTAGCATCACAATGGGGACTGTGAAGGGGGTGAGGAGCCAGTTGAGAGGCTGTGAATGAGGAACCTGAGCAGGGTCAGGAGCCCAGGCCAGGGAGGAAGATAATGAAGCCTGAGCTCTTAACCCACCGCCCCCTGGCTCGGGCGCCTGATTGAGTACAAAGAGGGAATGGAGTCAAGAGCAACCCTAACAGTCCAACTCCTGACTCGATGGACATGAGTTTGAGCCAGCTTCGGGAGTTGGTGATGGACAGGGAAGCCTGGCGTGCTGCAGTCCATGGGGTCGCAAATAGTTGGACACGACTGAGTGACTGAATGGAGTGAACTGAATGGTCCAACCCTGGGGGGATGCTTTTTATTGACATAGAGTTCACAGAAGGATGGGGACATTTGAGAGAGTCTGAGAGCCTAGACGACCTTCAGAGGTGACATTTGGTAGTCATGGGGTGTTTGGTTCTAGAGCTTAGGAGAAAGGGCCGGGTGGAAATGTCAGTTTGGGAACCACTCACGTTAGGATGCAAGTTGATGTCAGGTGGATGCCAGGGAGAGGTGAGACATTAAGAGGGTCAAGGGCAGGACTCTGGGGAAAGCCCAGAGTTTGCCCAGAACAGAGAAGCAGTACGGACCCCTGGGCAGAATTGTTCAGAGAAGCTATCAGAGAGTGGGAAGAAAGGATGGGGTCATCAGGTGTGGGTAAGAGTGTAGAGACAGAAGGACCCTGGAGCGGCTGGTGGGAGTCATTCCCAGAAGATCCTACCGCCTAACCCAGCGGGAGCTGGAGGTGATTTTGAACCATAGACTGGGTTACAAGAGCAAGACAGGAGTCTAGAACCCAAAACCAGTGGAATGTTGGCTACAAGAGGAAGAAAGCCCCAAAGAAGGACTGCCATGGAATCCCCACGAACTCTAGGGCAGTGGTTCTGCCTGTTTAAAACTTCCCAGCCCCAGTACCAGAGGTTGACTCATTTCTGCAGGCCTGAGCCTGGATCTGTATGTTTCAGCCAATCCCCTGGTGATTCCTGGGGAACCACACTTTGAGCAGTCCTGCTCTGGGGTCCTGAGCTCCACTCAGAGAAGTGTTTATTAAGAGAAGAAGGAGAGGAAACGTTAGCCTTGGAGGCTGCTCCTGCTCTCGCTCCTCCTCTGGCTTCCAGGCCTTCTGATCCATTGCCTTTAGGTCTGAGGCCAAGTCAGCGTCCAGACAGAGATCACTAGCTATCCACCAAGGAGTCACTGAGGGAGGTGAGCTGGGGTGGAGCATGAAAGGCAGTCAGTGCACAGCCACCAACCAGGGATAGTTCTTATTGAGTACAGAAGACTCGCTTCAGTAATGAGAAATAAAATCTGAAAAGCATCCTCCAACACATACAAATACCACCTCCTGCCAGTGCCTGCATCAGTCTGACTCCCCTCCTCCTCTGAATCTGGGAATCCTGCTTCTCTGCTCTTTCCTCTTTTCTATTTACTTCTATTTCTTGGCCTCTGTGTGCTCAGGCCACATAGAATGACTTTTCCTCAAGCCTTAGCTTCCTGCTTCTCTGATTTGGACCCCAAAGAACTTAGCAATTCAAAAGTAGTCTCCCAATTTAAACTCATTCTTTGGCACTTCTGTGAGTGAATTTTCCTTCTCCATTCCATGGAAGAATGAATTTTATAAACTCAGACACATTGAGATGCAGCCACTTAAATACAGTCCCAGCAAGAACCAGAGGGAAAGGATAAAGCACAGCACAAGAGAATAGATCAGTAATGGTGGGGTCTCTGGCATTGGTGACAGATGGCTCTGATTGGTCAAAGTGAGTCTTCTCTATAGTCCTGCAATTGACGCCAAACAACTTTTGCTTAGACTCATTTTCTTGGCTCAAGCCTGCTCACAGGGACACCCCATTGCCTAACAACCTGGCTTTGAGCGACAGCACCAAATACCTGGGGTCAGCTACCCATGCTTGATCACAGAACTCATGAAAAATGCCCTGTGCCCTCCCTACTCCACTCACACCCAGCTCCTCAGACTTCCCAAGCCTGTGCTGCGTCAGTCAGCACTGCTATCCTGGATAGCTCTAGGGGCACGTATAACCCTTTGCCCTATGTCAGCACCACAGAACACGGACAGCTCCTTGACACGTGGTCCCTATACCCACCCTAGATCCCAAATCAGTACTGTGGCCTTGGGGACAGCTCCCAGTGGAGACAATTCCTCAGTGCCTGTGTCTTTGTCCTCCCCAGGGGGGCTGTCAGTCAGCACCACAACCACATGGACAGCACTCACGCCCAGCCTCTGCTGGTCAGCCGGCAAGGGGAGAGAAGGGGCCCTGTGGTTATCAGGTTCCCTGGCCTTAGCTACCCAATCCCTCCCTAGCACCCACCTCCATCCATCCATCAGCACTTCATCCCTGGAGACAGCTCCCTGAGCCCCAAGGACCCAGTGACCTGTTGTTTATGGTCAGAGCACTGACATGGCAGAACCCCGTGTATCATTACAGAGATCAGAAAAACAGGCAGGAGCCTGGTCTGGTGGAAAGAAGGATGTAACTGGGCCCTTAAGAGTTTCTGTGTGCGTGTGTCTAAGAGCTGACTGCCTCCTGCCCCCAAACCAAAGACCTCATGCAGCCCCTGCAGTCTTCCTGTTTTCTCTTCTCTGAAATAAGAGTGTGGTGGTACCTGTGTCATACGGTTGTTGTGAAGGATTAAATGAGATAACAAAGGTGGAGTGCATAAAATGGTACTGGACACATGATCCAAGTGTCCCCCTTATTGTTTGTTTGTTTGTTCTTGTCCTTTCAGCCCTCTGCTTCTAATCTGTGAGGACAAAGTTGAGGGCAGGAGAGAAGGGAGGCAGATGAAGCCTGAAGGGGATGGTGTCCCTCTAGCTAGTTAGGATCTGGAGGCTGGGGACAGCCAGGGAAGCCAGTGCATCTGTAGGGAGAGCTGGGCAGGGTGAGAGATGAGACTGGGGAAATGGCCAAGACATTTGACTGAAACCAGAGGACACTGTGGGCTTCGCAGGTGGCCCTAGTGGTGAAGAGCTCTCCTGCCAGTGCAGAAGACGTGAGACTCGGGTTCGATCCCTGAGTCAGAAAGCTCCCCTGGAGGAAGGCACAGCACCCCACTTCAGTATTCTTGCCTGGAGAATCCTATGGACAGAGGAGCCTGACAGGCCACAGTCCGTGGGGTCATAACGAGTTGGACATGACTGAGTGACTTAGTATGCACACACACACGCAGAGGATGTGGAACAGAGCAGCTGATCCATCTTAGGCAGAGCCCTCGAACTGCATGCACCCTCTCTTGGAGGTAAGAGGAAGTCTCTCCCGACACTTTTCTGCCTCAGCTAAGCTTTCTTGCCTCTATCTGCTGGTGATTTTACTGTTTGTCCTTCATCAGAAAACCCTCCTAAGTTTGTTTTTTTTTTAAAAAAAAAAAAAAAAAAACTTTACTGTTTTTCTTTCATCAGAAAACTCTCCAAGTTTTTTTTTTTTTTTTTAAAGGGAAGATGTATAACAGGGAGCACATAAAGGGTACAAATCTGGGAAGGCAGGCGCTTCCATGCAGAGGCCAGCGAGTGTCAAAGGCACCAGATGAATTCTTGTCTGCT
Organism: Tragelaphus eurycerus; assembly: GCA_935064755.1. NCBI lineage: Eukaryota > Metazoa > Chordata > Mammalia > Artiodactyla > Bovidae > Tragelaphus > Tragelaphus eurycerus. Next base: position 72,669,568 of record CAKXYN010000001.1, on the reverse strand, counting down.
TGTGATTCCTAGGTTCTAGGATGTTTCTCCTTCCTCCAGCCTCCAGCCAAGCAGGACTCGGCTTGCACCTAGGATGATGTTCCTGCTGGGCACAGCGGGGCAGCAAGGAGGCTCAGGAAGTGCATGTGTCCTGAGCACCAAGTATCAGGTGATGGGAGAATCCTTGAGGATGGTGCTAAAGTGGCTCTCTGAGACCGAGTATCTGTCCAATCCCCCCTCACTTTATAGGGAAGGAAACTGAGGCACAGGGAAGAAGGCGGTGGTCTGAGGCTATTCTGTGAGTTGGTGAAAGGCAATGGGACACAGAGGCTTTGGACTCCAGCAGGCACCCATCTGCAAGGCACTGGCCGTCTGTAACCCTCTGAGCCCAGCTTTCTCTCCTATAAGGTGGGAACAGTGATACTGAAGAGCCCATGCAAGCGTGTGCTAAGCAATCCTTGTTAATAGTGGAGGCGAAGACGAGATTGGAACGCCACAGATGCAGTTCCCAGGCAAGCGCCATTTGGATTGAAAGTGAAAGTTGCTCAGTCACGTCTGACTCTTTGTGACCCCCATGGACTATACAGTCCATGGAATTCTCTAGGCCAGAATACTGGAGTGGGTAGCCTTTCCCTTCTCCAGGGGATCTTCCCAACCCAGGGATCAAACCGGGGTCCCCTGCATTGCAAGCAGATTCTTTACCAGCTGAGCTATCAGGGAAGCCATTTGGATTACATTGCCCCAAAACCCGAAGCCAGAGTGGTGCAGGAATCATTCAGCTTGGTCAGCAGACCCTGACCATGGGGTTGGGGGGACTCTCTGTGGCAGAGTAAGCAGACCCTCAGCTAGAAAGGTGGTCTGTGCACCTCCCTTGCTCTCTCCAGAATCCCTGTGCCTGAGGTAGGGCCTGAGATGCAGCTTTTTATTGAGTAGGTAGATGGATGGATGGATGGATGGATGGGTATGTGAGGCACCTAGAGGACCAGGAATGAGGGGTTTCCCCTACCATCTAACACTGGAAACTCCTGTGGAGAATCAGGGGCAGTGGAGAGAGTTGACCCTGGTGGTCAGGGGATCCACCATCCCTCAATTCAGGCAGGAGGCTGGGAAGCTACGTGAGAAACCCCATCCCTAACAACCCACCCCCTGTCCCTGCTTCTGCCATCTGTGCCTTTGAGGCCGATGCGTGGCTGTTTCTGTGGGTGTTTTTTTTTTTTTTTTTAGATCTTCCTTTTCTGGTTAACAGGATAGGAGTTTTCTAAAAATAGCACTAAACTCGCTTCTGAGGCATTCATTTTCAGTTCCCTTCCTCTTTCCCTGTTCTCTCTCCTTGACTGTGAGAATTCAGAGCTGAGACAATCATTGTGAGCTTTGATGCGCGCGCGCACACAAACCTAAAGGACATTCCGTCTCTCGGAGAGGGGCGGCTAAGGCAAAAACTATAGCCCCTCCCCTGACTGTCCAGTGAGGCTGTCCCTCTGTCCCCAGCTGCCAGCTGAGTTCCCCTGTCTCACCCTGGTCAGCACCCAGCAGTAGGGTCCTCTTGGCTGGAGTGGGGTATGGCGAGGGGCTACAGAAAGGCCAGAATTTGCATCCAGGAAAGAAAATGTCCTGCCTGTGGGGATCAGTCAAGACCAGAGCAGAAGGGAGACTAGCCCTTCGAGCTGTGCCTACAAGCGGGGGCCCTCCCCAGCCTTCCGAGCTGTGCTGGGGGCCTTGCGGGCACCGTCAGCCTGAGACCTGTGTTAAGGACAGCAGCGTGGGGACAGTCTGGTTGAGCAGCTAGAGGAGGGGAGTGAGTTAAGTTAGCGTCGTCAGAACAGTCACTGTTTAACGAGTCTCCCTCTCACCGGGCCAAGTTCCAGCTCAGTTGAGTCCTCACCCGGCCCTAAGAGGGAGGCTGTGGGGCTGGCTCTGTTCCAGGAAGATGAGATGGATGCACAGGGAGGGGTGAGGAGCCTTGCCCCCACCTCACCCCAAATCTCAGAACTCCCACCTGTCAGCGTCAGGCCTCGTCATCGGGGATCTCCAGATGGGGTCTGTGTCCCCACATGGCTCACTCATTGGTGCCGGGGAAGATTCAAACTAAAGAGTGACTTTATAAATACATATTAAGGTGGCATTTAAATTCAGCACATCTGAAAACAGAAGGATTCGGCATCCGAAAGTTATTTTTAGCACCTAATTCATTTGCAGTGTCCCAGCTGCCATCCTTCAATTAGGGTTTGAAAAGCTGTTGGTTTAGGTTTGGGGTTTTTAAAAAAAAAATAAAATCCTTCCTTTGAAAGATGGATTTCTTTTTTGTTAAATTAACTCCAAAAAAAAAAAAAAAAAAACATTGCTCCTTCCTCTGCCAGTCTCTCCCGGCAAAGACTTTTTATTAAGGTGCCCCTAACCTACTCTTGAGTCATTGCAGTGTAACAGTACAGAGTCATTTAAATGCTAATAAGATGAAACTGAAAGGCACAAACCCAATATTGTCAGAACGTTCTCCTGGAGTCCAAAGGGGCTGTTGTTGCAGAGCCAGAAGGGACCCCAGAGAACACCGCTCCAGTCTCTTCACTTTCCACGTGGGAAACATGCCCAGGCAGGAAAGAGGCTTGGTCACCCCACAGGAGCTTGGAAAATGGGGAGGAGCTTTTCAAGGGGCTGTCGCCCCAGTTGGCTGTGTGACCCCCTCATGTGTTGCTTTACCTCTCTGGGCCTAGGACTGGCTCTCTGCTCTGCCCAGGCCCATGCCTTAGTTTGGATTGCTATATAACAGAATACCATAGACTGAGCAGCTTAGACAACAGAAATTGTTTTCCTCATAGTGCTGGAGGCTGGGAAGTCCAAGATCAAGTTACCGGCAGATTCAGTTCCTGGTGAGAACCCACTTCCTGACTTACAGATGGCCGTCTCTTCACTGTCCTCACACAGTCAAGAAAGATCTTCTCTCCCAAGTCTCTTTTTATAAGAAGACTAGTCCCATTCACGAGGGCTCCACCCTCATGACCTAATTACTTCCCAAAGGCCCCCGCTCCAAACACCATCACTCTGGGGATTCGGACCTTCAACACATGAAGCTGGGGCCGGGGGCACACTCAGTCCATAGCAGCCTGTGTGCCCATTACTTATGACAGGGGGCACTCTCAGTGTGCTGTTGAGAGCTGGCTGCAGATGAACCTCGTTGCAACCTTGAGGGAGGTGCACCTGCCAACAATAGGAGGGCTAGGTAGGAGGGACGTGGGGGGAGGCACAGAAGCCAGTCTACTGCAGAGCGTCTGCTCCAGGGGCCAGGAGCTGCAGAGAGATCCATACGCTGGGTCTCGGTGGGTTCTTACAGCAGCCAGTAAGGCAGATGGGCCAACCTCACTGGGCACATGAGCCCCAGAGAGGTTAGGTGATTTCTCCAAAGTCACACAGCCCATTTTCCTGCAGGGGAAGAATATTCCCTACTCATATTAAGAGAAAAATCTTCCCTGATACCCTGGGCCCGATCACATCTTCCTGCTCTAGATATCCGCAGCATCTGGGACTGACTTCCTGCTGTGGCAAACCCATCATGTTATAACAGGTCTTTTTGATTGTCTCTCTTGCCCCTCGTCAGCCCCTGGAGGGCAGGACCCGTGTCTGGATTATCCACTGCCTGGCACAAAGTAGGTGCCCATGGCACAGTTAATGAATGGATGATTGGGTAGATGGATGGATGGATGGGAGGGTGGATGCATAAATGGTTGAAGATCGTTGTTCCTCTTCACACAACAGCCATTAAAATCACCAGTCGCTTATTAACTGATGCCTACTGTTGTTATCACAGATATAATTACTGCTAACGGTTCTCGTAGCTCGTGGTGTCAGAGATGTAATTATCGGTGCCTGTAAGCCACGCCACAGGTAGCGAAAGGACAGATAGAAAACAGCACCTCGGGGTTAGAGTCCTTTGTGGTTTGTGAAGCACTTTTGTTCACATATGGCCCTTCATTTAAGCATCGTAAGGGCCCCGTGAGGGACATACTACCAGGGAAGGCAGCAGCGCCTCCTGATTAAGAAGATGTCTCTGGATCCAGGTCTCCTGGGTTCAAATCCCAGCTCTGCCACTCACTAACTCTGTGACCGTGGATGAGTGACTTCACCTCTCTTGGTCTCGGTCTCTGTGTGTGTTCTGGGGAATAACAAGACTATCGCAAAAAGTGCTTGTGTGGATAGTTATGATCATCAGTGCTTACCGTGTGCTTGTCTTGCTTCTAAATATTCTGCATTAAATAATGCATTTAAGCCTCATAATACCTACAAGGTAGATACTATTACTCTCCCTGCTTTTTTTTTTTTTTTTTTAAGATAATGAAACTGAAGTTAATTTGCCTCCCGTTCTGCTGAGAGGTGGCAGAACTTGAACCCAGAGGCTGTCTTCCCGAGCCCCTCCAGTTAACCTCTACAGCATCTCCGCACACAGCCCTGCTTGGTCCTTGCCTCACCTGCTCCTCTCAGAGATGTACCACTGGGGTCCAAACTCATGGGTTTTGGGGGCGGGGTGTGCTTGGGTGGCCAAGGATCCTGAGTGCTCCTGCAGGACTGTGAGTGGGAGCCCCAAGCACGCACTTTGGTGCCTCGTGCCTCTGCTGAAGGCATCAGCTCCATTGTAAGTTCTACTCCATATGACATGGGTTGGCCCCAGTGTGAAAACCAGGCTTCCTACTGCATCCCTGAGTTAAGGGCCCTCCTCTGAGGCATGACAGGCTTCTCCTGTGGCTCCAGCACCCCATGCCCCAGGCTGGGAAGCCCTGTGCCCCAAGTGGACACGCAGTGGATTTGAACATGGTTCATAATTAGTTTCCAGTAAACTGAGAGGTCACGGGGGCCGGGGCAGACTGACTTCTTTTATAGACGAAGAAACCGAGCCTCGCAAAAGTGAAGGGACTCACCCAGGACCCCACAGCCAGGAAGTGAGAGAGCTTGGGTTTGAACCCGGATTGCTGTGATTTGGAATCCTATGTGCCTCCTCCGCCATCGGTCCTGGTCTTCAGCGAGAAAGGAGGGAGCGCCCCCTAGTGGGAGGGGAAAGAGCAACGGGCTGGGAGTCGGGAGATCCAGGCCACCTCTGGGCTCCATCCACCTTTGCTCTGTGTATCCCTGGACAAGTTCTTTTCCCTTTCTTAGCTTCGGGTTCTTCCCTGGGAAAATGAGAGGAACCCTGAAATTACCTCCAGGTCTAAAATCCTGTGCAACAGGAAAGGACTGTGAAGGAAAGAGAAGAGGCAGGGGAAGGGACACGTTGAGGCTGGGGTTAGAGCCGGGCTGGGGGCTCAGTCCCATCTGCCTGCCTCCACCTCACCCTCATTGCCCTGGGCCTCGGATGGCCAGCTGTCCATCCCTGCTGGGCAGGGCCAGTCCCCGTGCCAGGCCCGGCCGAGCTCAGCAGAGGCCCTTTGTCACCCAACGCTTGCCGGGGCCTTGGCCACCGGTGTTGGGTGTCTGGGTGGATTGGGTTCTCTCCTGGCAGCCTCACAGATGCCACACTCCTGCAAGGGTGGCCGGGCGGGCAGGGAGAAGCCGCCAGTGCTCAGCGCTCCCCGAGGGACGTGGCAGCCGCTGTCCGTGGTGCTGGACTGCGGGCCGCCCCCCCCAGGTGAGGGTTCTGTGGCGCCCAGATCATGCTGACAGCCACGGTAACATCCTGTTGGATGTACCTGAGCTGGATCCTCTCGCCAGGACACGAGGGCCTTGATGAGTGTGCTTGCAGACTGCAGGTGGAGGCGGGGGGCTTTCTTCCATCCCCATGCCTATGGGGAGAACAATGCATATCAACGGACACAGGAGACCTGGATGGAGGAAGCATCTGTGCTGGGGGGCGGAGCCTGGGAGCTGTGAACTTTGGGGGAGGGGGTTGTGCCCCGATTGTGTGGGCATGACATGTGTGTAAACAGGGTTGTGAGCACGGGTGTTTCTGAGGGGAAGAGGTGGGGCTGTTAAGATGACACCTGTAAATGTGACTACGTGTGACAGTCTGCATGGTGGGGAGGGGTATCCACCAGGGCGTGTGCAAAGGGGAGCCCTGAGTTGGGGAGTGTGTGTGGCTTTGGTTAGGCCCTAAAGTAAGCGGGTTGGGTGTTGCACCCTGAGCTGTGTGTTGAAGGCTGTGTGTATACCGGGGTTCGTGTCATGAGGTCCGTGTGTGCACAGTGGGCTGTTGAGGGGGTAGTGTGTTATGAGGATGCATCAGGCTGTACCTGGGGGAGGGATAGCGTGGAGTGCCCGGTGGGCATCAGTGCGTTTGGGTTACAGTGTGTGCTGGTGCACAGTGGGGTGTTACATGAACATCAGCATCCGGGTGTGTGTACGTGTAGTGGGTGTTATCTGGGGTGGGGTGTGTGTGTGTGTGTGTGTGTGTATGGCACCTGAGTACCTTCCTGAGCACCTGTCCCCTGAGGCCTCCGGCGCCTGACCCTCATCACCTCTCTGTGCTTGTCCCTGCAGGAGCCCCCACCCCTGACCATGTAGATGCCGGCTCCCAGAAGCAGCATGGGCCCCGCTGAATGGAGACTCCTGGGTCTGCAGCCCTGAGCCCCTCCGGCCCCTGGACCTCACACCGCGCCTGGGGTCGCCCCTCGGAGCCCACCGCCACTGTCGCCAGCCCACCTCGGCCACCCCCTGGAGCTGGCCACCCGGAGCCACAGCTGTCCAGTGAGGCTGTGCCAGGGACAGCCACGCGGAGCCATCAGCCGGCGGCCTCCTGTGCAGCGCTGACCCTTGGGCCCGCCCCAAGCAGGGACTGCAGCAGACATGGGTGACATGACCAACAGCGACTTTTACTCCAAAAACCAAAGAAACGAGTCGAGCCATGGGGGCGAGTTTGGGTGCACGATGGAGGAGCTGCGCTCCCTCATGGAGCTGCGGGGCACCGAGGCCGTGGTCAAGATCAAGGAGACCTACGGGGACACTGATGCCATCTGCCGACGCCTCAAAACCTCCCCTGTCGAAGGTAGGTGCGGGAGGCTCCCACCTGGGCTTTGGGTTCAAGGTCACTGAGACCCTGGGCTCCCAGCTTCAGGCCCCAGGAATCTCCATATCCAGGCTTCAGCATGTAGCCAATGAGCCCATTCCAGCTCCCCGGCCCCCTGCCACTGGGCTTGGTCATGTCCAACTCTCACACATCCAGGCTCTGATTGGGGATCCCTCAGTCTGGGGCAGCCATGAAGCTTCTAGGATGACAGATAGGCAGGAAGTTGGGCCATCATGGGCAAGGTGACGGACGCCCACGTGTGTCATACCTTAAGGATGGCATGGGGCCTTCTTGTGTATGCATGTCAAGTCGCTTTAGTTGTGTGCAACTCTCTGCAACGCTATGGACTGTAGCCCACCAGGCTCCTCTGTCCATGGGATTTCCCAGGCATGAATACTGGAGCAGGTTGCCTTTTCCTTCTCCAGGGGATCTTCCCAACCCAGGGATGGAACTCGCATCTTTTATGTCTCCTGCGTTGCAGAATGGGTTCTTTACCATTAGCACCACCAATGAGCAGGCCTGTGATCTCCAGAGAGGGGAGATTTCAGCCTCCTGGGGGCTCCCCTGGAGGGAACCAAGGCCAAGTTGTCCACTGCAGGGCAGAGAGGAAAGACAGCAGCCTAGCCTGGGCACCAGAGCTCGGAGTTCGGGTCCCCTCCCCTCAGTCACCTTCCCCTCACCACAAGAGAGAAGCGTTCGCTACATACACCTCTCAGGCTCAGGCGTGAGGCACTCCGCCCTGGTGCTGCAGTTTTGCACGAAGAGGCTGCCTCAGTTTCTTCCTCTGAGAAATGGGGCTAATGCTTATCTCACAGTGCCTAGTGGGAGCCGGAGCATACATACAGTAGGTGCTCAATGTGTGACAGGCATTATTATTCTAAAGAGAGTGGATGACAGTCCTCCTCCAGGGATAGGCCACAATCTGGGAGCCCTCGCCCCTACTGACAGGCGACAAATTTGAGGCCGGAGATCACTCCCACACCATCTCCCAATTCCAGCCCCCATGCCCTGGGCACTGCTGGGCACTAACCCTGAATGCACTCCCTGCAGAGGCTGCCCGTGGGCCTCGCCACTCAGCTAGGACCAGGCGGTCCCTCACTGTACCGGCACCCGTGTGCCCAGCGGTGCTGGGGTTCAGCGTATCTCTTGGTCTGGCGCCCGCCTCTCTCAGAGCAGGAGGTAAAGCTCAGATGAGTCCTTCTTCCCAGGTTGGCTCCTGTCGCTGACGTTTTGCCCATGTTGCTGAGTCTAGGCAGAAGTTTGGAAACATCTTTTTCTTCTTTGATGTTGTTTGGTTTGGTTTTGGCGGGGAGAGTGGAAATAGAAGAAGCATCCTTTCTTCGCTGTGTGACTCTAGCTCAGGGCTTGAGAGTGGACTCAGCCTGGGGGCTCCTGGCCCCAGCCTCCTGTGAACACCCACCCATGGCAGAATGGTCTGTGCTGTCCTCCACCATCAGGTTGGCACAACTAGCCTGCTAGGAGACAGGGTTGTCCCAGTGGTCTTTGCCTTATGAGTGGGACCAGGAGATTCTCTTGAGTCAGAAATTCTTAAGTGTCTCTGGACCCCCAGACTCTGTAGAAAACCTGATGGAAGCTATGGCCCCTCCCCTGCCCAGAAAAACAGCCAACTGCGTGCAACAGTGTGGTCCACACTGCCAGCAGGTTCGCAGAGCTCTTCAAAGCCAGGCCCTGGACTCCTGGTTAAGAAACCCAGCCTCCCCTCCCAGCTGACAGGCTCTGGGACGCTGAGTGGCTCACAGCCACACTCCGGGGCAGGGCAGCAGGAGCGTGCCTAAGGACAGGAGGCCCGTCTGCTCCTCTCTGGACACCCCGCTCCCAGCCTGGTGCCTGGCGTAGAGAAGGATGGGTAACTGTCCCTGATAACCCTGAGACGTGGCCACTGAGTCCCCGGCCCACAGAGAGCAGCTCTCAAGTGGCTGAGCAGCCACAACAGCAAATCCAAGACCTAGTGCAGCCAAGAGTCCCAGGGAAGTGAGGTGGGTAGGCCTCCTGGTATTTGAACTTGGCCATGGAGGAAAGGAAAGGGAAAGCACGTGACGGGGCACAGAGCAGCATGTGTTAGGTGGAATTCCCCAGACTGCTGGTGCACTGCAAGAAGTGAGGCATTATGTGAAAAGAAAAATAAAGGAGACTTTGTCTTCTCATCTGTAAAATGGAAGCGATGATGACTATAGCTCTGCCACCTGTCATGTGTATGCATTTGAGACTTTTATCTGACTTTGCCAGACCTTGGTTTCCTAGTATTTCATGAGCATCAAGTGAGATGTCTGATGGTTGAAAGGTCCCTGAGGAGGGGAAAGCCCATAGTGGGGTTAACCAGGGCCCCTGCTGCATTGCTGCCCTGAGGGATCTCCCAGGTTGCAGACAGAGCTGGGGTGGGTTTGAGGAAGGACCAACAAGTGTAATGCTACCCTTGGACTTGGACAACTGGAATTCAAATCCCAGCTGGGCTGCTTGACAGCTGTATGTTTCTGGGCAAGTTACTCAGCCTCTCTGTGCCTTAGTTTTCGCATCTGAAAAAATGGGAAAGTACTAGTGACTACCTCATAGGGCTGTGATGAGGATAAAGTGAAATAGTTTAACACAGCATCTACCAGGAGCAAGGACAGCGCTGTGTGTTAGGGTTCAGCCCCAGAGACTGAACACCTCCGTTTCCCCATCAGTTACACAGATTTTGAACACTGAGTGAGGTCGGGCACACGAGTGAGGCCCAGTGTGCGCATCCTTCTCAGCCAGCATCAGCTCTTCTTGTTCCCAGTATGATCGTCACTACTTTGGAAGAAGTAGCGGTGATTTCCAGAAAGGCTAGAACCCGACTCTTCCGGGACCCTGGCCCATGTCCCAGTTGGTGCTACACACGTTTTCCCAGGCTCCTCTGCATCCTTGTCACCCACCTTCCTGCATGCAGGTGATGGCACCCATTTCACAGATGGGAAGCAAGAGGGCTCAAAGTCACCACCACGGCTCACAGCAGAGCAGACTTTGAACGCAACTGTGTGAGGCTCCATGCCCAGCCATGCCCTCAGCTCCAAGCCATGCATACGTAACCTGGGAACAGTCCTGCCAAGGTGCCCTCTGTCTGCCAGGGGGAGCCGCCAGGGCACTTTCTGTCTTCTCTCTCCCCTGCAGCCTTTGTCCTGCCCTGGTTGGCCCTCTTCTGACTCAGAGCAACACTTGGCCTCCTGCCCCAGCCCGTGGCTCCAAAGCCCTGTGATCCGGGGCTGTCCTGGCTCCAGACAGAGGCCCAGGTGGGCCATTCCCGACACCCTCTGCCCTCATCTGCTGACATCAGCAGGGAGTGGCTTCTGAGTCACAATCTGGTAAAGGGCCCCAGTCCTCCCAAAAATTCAGCTACTTTTAGGCAAAAAGATTGCTGAGGGTGATCAAGGGGGTTTGAAACCATAGAGGTTAGCTCCCACCCAGGGCGCCACCTGCCGCCCACCCTAACCACGAGCTCAGCGCCCACAGCCTGGCAATACTGGATATTTCACTGGGCCACAGAGCACGCCTGCTCTCCTCTCCCACTGTGGGTCCTCTTCCATCCTGGTGATGCCCCTCCCTTGGTACCCTCCACTCTCCCCCTCCTTCCACACCCATCCAGCCTAGGGCAGTAGAGCCCCTGATGCCCAGGTTTGATTCCTGACTGGCTTACTCTTTGAGAGACACTGGGAGAGCTCAGTGAACCCTCTCTGAGCCTCAGTTGTCATGTCTGTGAAATAGGCGTAATAACACTACCTTCCTTATAGAATGTGTGAGAATTAAATCAGATCCTCTTAGCCCTGTGTGTGACAGCCCCTAGACACAAAATGATGATCATTGTCATTGTTATCATAGCCAAATAGTATCTTTTTAAAAAATATGCTCTGATCCCATTCCTGTGCAAGAATTAGGCAATTAAATGAGATGGTGCCCAACATAGAGTCAACGTGCTATCAGAGGAGGCTTCCCAGAGGAGGTGGCTTCGAATTATCCAGAAAGATGGGGAGTGGGTACTGGGGTGGTCTGTGAGCCCTGGGGCACAGGAGCTGTTTGTCATTCTCCACTGTGTCCCCAGCACCTGCTCCAGCACTTGGAAGGTCAAAAATATTGGCAGAATGAAGGGAAGGAGGAAGTGGCAATGGATGTTCTGTGTCCCTGTCTGTGGGACGTGGAAGGCTGCAGACCGGGGACAGGACATCCCTGAGGGGACACTCGGCTTCAGTCCGCAGAGCCCCGGGCGGCAGTGCTCCGAGCCACTCAGCTCGCCTGGCGCTCTCCTTCACTCTGGACCCCGCACCACCGGCTGTCAGCTGGGGCGGCCAGAGAGGCCCCGCAGGGTGCTCCCCACATTGCATATTTCATGGCGGGGGATAAAGGGGACCAAGGAGACTGGGCAGCCACGGGGTGCGCTGGGAACTGGATCCGGCAGGGTGCTGTGAGACGGAACCTCCAGTTAATTTTGTATGAATCCTGCGGCCCTGCCCGATTGGGGGAGAGACAGGGGCTGAGAGAAGGACAGGAGGACAAACGGTGAGGGATGGGGCCCCACGTGGACTGAACACCATAATGGACAAGACGCCCTTCGGACCCGCCAGGCCCACATCGCCCACGGGGCTGCTACCTGATGGGCACGAGGGAGAGCAGGAAGGCAGCGAGGGGGAGTCTCCTGTTTGCCACTGTGACACCCTGTCTCCCCAGGGACCCCAGGGAACCTGAGGCGGACCCAGCTGCAGCCGTGTCCCAGGCAGACATGGGATCCACTCGGGGAATTCACAGCCTGGCCAGAGAGAAGGGGAAACATCTCCCTGCCCCTACCCCCTAACACCCCTTCACTCCCCCACTCCCACCCCTGGTCTTCACGCAAAGCTGCTCCGGACTCTGTCAGCTGCAAGGCCTGGAGGAGCAGAGCTCACCCAAGTATGTAAGAGGCTGAGGAAATGTAACCACTTTCTGAATACCTCCAGGGGCAGAGGAGGGGCCGGCAAGACACCCTGGGAGGTGTTCTGGCCTCACTGCTATCGCTCAGCAGGTCGTGACTTCAGGCAAGATATTTAGACTCTCCAGACCTGTTTTCTCACCTGTGAAATGGGACTGTGCTGCTTCCCTCTCCCACCGTTTGGAGAGAGTGAGTTGGAAGTGCTTTGAAGGTTTTCTACCAAAGAAGTCATCATCTTTCAGTATTTACTGAGTATTTCTGTGTATAGGATCCTATCTGGGGCTTTCCCAGTGGCTCAGCTGTGAAAGAAGCTGCCTGCAATGCAGGAGACGCAGGAGACCCGGGTTCGATCCCTAGGTTGGGAAGATCCCCTGGAGGAGGGAACGGCAACCCACTTCCCTATTCTTGCCTGGAGAATCCCATGGACAGAGGATTGTATTTGATAGAAATGTGTCTCAAACTGGCTTATGCAAAAAAAGGATTTTTTTCTGGCTTGTGCCACTGAGAAGTCCAGAGATTGTCTCGGCCTCAGGCATGGGTGGATCCAGGGCCTCTGACACTGAGAAGGGCTTGTTCATCCCTCTCCTGCTGTCTTCCGCCTCCACTGTCCTCTGTGTTGGCTTCCTTCTCAGACAGGCCCTCACCCCATGAGGGCTCCAGCAGCGAAAGTCGCCTCTTTCTCAGGGCCCCCCCGCCACTCCGTGAAGTATCAGAACAGACTCCCTCGAGGGCCACCTGGAGCCGCTCTTGAACCAATCCCTGTGACTGGAGGTGGGAATAGTCTGATTGGTCAGACCCGGTCACATGCTCACTCCAGAAGAGTGCAGTCCTACTGTGTGCGGGGGAGGTATAGAGGAATGGCAGGCATGCTCCACGCCCTGGAGGATGGGGAGACCAGATAGACTCAAGGAGGCAGCTGAGGACCGAAGGCAGGATTGGGAGCACTAATTGGGGAGTGATCACAGCCAAACCACACACTGCTAATAATTACGCCAGGGAAGCAGGTGGAAGCTGGCTGCACCCAGGCTGGGGGGCGGGAGTCTCTGGCTAGTGTCCCAGAAGTGAAGGGGCTGACTCAGTGTCGTGGTCAAGTCCCAGCTCCATTTTCAGCCAGCTGTGGAACACTGGGCCGTGGTCTAACCTCTCTGTGCCTCCGTGGCTTCACCTGTGACAGGAGATAATAACAGGGCCTCTTTCACGGGGTTGCTGGGAGGATCAGAGCCTTGCTGTGCAGTTGCTGAGTTGTGTCCGACTCTTTGCAACCACATGGACTGCAGCATGCCAGGCCTCCGTGTCCTTCACTATCTCCCAGAGTCTACTCAAACTCACATCCGTTGAGTCGGTGATGCCATCCAGCCACCTCATCTTCTGCCGCCCCCTTCTGCTTTTGCCTCCAGTCCTTCCCAGCATCGGGGTAAAGTGTGTCAAGTGCCGAGTGCCTGGCATATGGCAGGTGCGATCTCAGCGTCAGCCTGGGGCTCTGGGTGACGTTAAGGGACAGGTTGGGTTCACATGGGTGGAGAAGAGAGAGGCAGCTTTTCTGGGCAGGTGAGGGGCCTAAGCAACACGTGTGAGTCTGTGGGTTTCCAAAAATGAGCCCTGTATTTGACTTGCAATGCTTCTATCCCCTCCCCTCACTCCCAGCACCATCAGGAAAAACAAATCTCCTAGAAGTATAGTTTTCCGTGAAAGTCTGATGAATCACCTGTAGACGCCTTCCCAAATGCCACCTGCACATCCTTCTGAATCATCCCTGAGATAAGCCCACGTGTTGATGGATACGTGGTGCTCTCTGTCTTCCCAGGCTGGGGCAGCAGAGTCGATGCTGGACAGACAGTTGTACAGGCTTAGGGGAGGCCGGGAGAGTGCAGAACAGTGAGAGAAGGGGCCTGACCTGTCACTCGTGGGGGATCCTGGCCGGGGTGGTGAATGGGGGGGTCGGGGTGGGGTATGAGGGGAACTGCATGTTCCTTGACCTTGACCAATACTGCTTGGCCTGGTCAGTGCTTCGTAACCAGGCAAAGAGGAAGGGCATGGGGGATACCGCGTAGGGGCCGCATTTCAGGCGGGCCTCTCATCAGGAGGGCCACCATCCTAAACGCCTGCGTCCCTAGGACAGCAGTGGCTGTAGTTTACTGGGCCAGTCCTTACTGCGGCCTCCCAGCAGCCCTGTGTGCAGGAAACCATGGCATACAGGGGAAGGCGGTCCTGATTTGTGCTCTGAAGGCACCTTTGGTTTACAGAATGAATGTGCCCTGAATACTGAGCGCCTACTCTGTGCTCAGAAAAGAGAAGGAAGGGGAAGAGCTCCACCAGGGGGGCCCTTGAGCCAAGGCCACAGTTTTGCCGTCTGTAAATGATGTGATAAGAACACCCACCTTCCAGAACCAATGGATACAGGTACTATTCAAGATTGTCCAATTCTTACCCCACATCTGTCATGCTGAGCAGAGGTGGAAGCTAACACACAGTCATGCATTGAAAAGATGTGTGCTCTGCACCTACTATGTGCCAGCTTGGGCCACGTGGCTCCTCTGGGTTCTGTCTGCTGCTCAGGCAGTGTCTGTATCATGTGGCTGAACGTAAGACAGGTGGGCAGGGCGGGGATGGGGCAGCCTTCCATTCACTATTGGTCCAGGGTCTGGGATGGAGGAGCCCCTTCCTGACCTCCTTCTGCTCCAGAGCTGCCCAAAGAGTTCCTGGAAATGGAGGTGCAGGGCTGGGTTGTTAATCCCTCTGCCTTGAAGACTCTTCCAGTTTAGCTGTGATAGAACTGTGAGCTGAGACTCCAGTTCAAGCTGGGATTCCAGGTACAGCTGAGATTCCAGTTCCAGCTGGGATCCCAGGTCTAGCTGTGATAGAGCTGTGATTTCAGGTACGGTTGTAGTCCCAGCTACAGCTGAGATTCCAGGTACAGCTGTGATTCCAGGTATAGCTGTGGTCATGGGTACAGCTGTGGTTCCAGTTCCAGCTGTGATTCCAGGTCCAGCTATGATACAGCTGTGATTTCAGGTATGGTTATAGTCCCAGGTACAGCTGTGGTTCCAGTTCCAGCTGGGATCCCAGGTCCAGCTGTGATACAGCTGTGATTTCAGGTATGGTTATAGTCCCAGCTACAGCTGAGATTCCAGGTACAGCTGTGATTCCAGGTATAGCTGTGGTCATGGGTACAGTTGTGGTTCCAGTTCCAGCTGTGATTCCAGGTCCAGCTGTGATACAGCTGTGATTTCAGGTATGGTTATAGTCCCAGGTACAGCTGTGATTCCAGGTATAGCTGTGGTCATGGGTACAGCTGTGGTTCCAGGTCCAGCTGTGATTCCAGGTCCAGCTGTGATACAGCTGTGATTTCAGGTACGGTTGTAGTCCCAGGTACAGCTGTGATTCCCTTTCCAAATGTGATTCCAGTTCCAGCTGTGATTCAAGGTCCAGCTGTGATTCTAGGTACAGCTGTAGTCCCAGGTACAGCTGTGATTCCAGGTTCAGCTGAGGTCCTAGGTACAGCTGCAGTTCCAGTTCCAGCTGTGATTTCAGGTATGGTTGTAGTCCCAGGTACAGCTCTGATTCCAGGTAAAGCTGTGGTCCTGGGTACAGCTGTGATTCCATTTCCAAATGTGATTCCAGTTCCAGCTGTGATTCAAGGTACAGCTGTGATTCCAGGTACAGCTGTGGTCCCAGTTCCAACTGTAATCCCAGGTCCAGCTGTGATACATGGCTCAGCTGTGGCCCCAGAGACTCTTTAATGCATATTGACTGCTCACAGAGGGCCAGCTCGTGTGCTGAGGCTTCGTAACAGTATATTTGTTAATCCTCTCAAACCCATGTGAAGCAGGAATTATTTGTATCCCCAGCTTTCCAGTGAGAAAATTGGGGCTCAGGGCCCCACCACTAGCAAGGGGCCCAGCCAGGAAGGGTGCCCAGACAGGCTGACACCCGAATGTACCCAGGTAGCCCCCTTCATCTTCTGGCTGCTGTTGAGAATAACCCTATGGCACGAGGGAGGGCACTTCCAGACAAAGGCGGGGGCGATCCCTGCCCGACTGGAGATGAGTGAGGAGAGGCGTCCTTTGAACTGGGTCTCCTCCCATGCAGGGCTGGGGTGAGTTGAGCACGCAGTGACCAGAGAGGGAGCGTGTTCTCAGTGAGAGGAGCTGCTTGAGCAAAGAGCCAGAACACGCCCAGGGAGAGGTGAGGGACCCATCGCAGCTGGGACCTAGCATGTGTCTCAAGGGGAGAGGAATCCAGTGCACGGACCGTGGGTTGACTGGGTTTTAGCCAGTGTGTTCATGCTGTGTGTGCAGCATGTCAGCAGTCGTGGTTACATTTGTCTATACCCTGCTGTCCACATGAAAGTGAAGTGGGCCATGAGCTCCATGAGAGAGGCCTGAGAACAGCTCCTCTCCAGGGGCCTGGGAAGCCAAAAAGCTCGCTAAAGGCAGGGGGACTGAGGTTTGGGCGAGGTGGTTCTCACACTGGTTTCCCTGGGGTTCCATGGAGGTGCCCCAGGGGACAGGTAGATGCTGAGTGGCTGGGGCTCTGGCCTTCCTGCCCCACTGTGTTCCAGAGCAACTTCTTCTTTTTTAAAAATCTGTTTTGCATTGTGAAGCATCTAGTAAGTTTTCTTTTTAAAAAAAAAAAAAAAAAGCGGGGGCGGGGGGACTTTTTTAAAAGAAAAGAAAAAAATTAGAAAACCTCTAATATTATAGAAAGATACTAAACTGTAGTATCTTAAAGCCTGGGTGGGAGCTCTGGTTCTATAAACTCTCAGTGCCTTGGTTTTTACATCTGTTAAGTGGAGTGGGTAATCTCCAGCCCCTGGAATCCATACTGGTCTCTGGATTGAATGAGAAAATGCATGGAGAAAGCCTGGCCCACGTGGGACCTCGGGAGGTTCATCTTGCACCTGCCCCACTGACCACAGCCTGGGTTCCTGTGTGTAGCCCGCCCACCTGTGTAAGAAGACTCACAGGGCTGGAAAGCCTGGAGTGGGGACCAACATCACTCTGGCCCCTGTTGACTGAGACAACCAATTGATAAAGCCCGAGTGCCAATGAAGAGAGCAAGTCTAGGGGTCTCAGGTTCTTCCAGGTCCTTGGGACCACCACCAACCCCCAGTGGTACAGACGTCACACTGGCCAAAGGGTGAGTAGCTCAGAGCCAGTGCCCAGGTCCCTCTTCCTTTGACAAACTGTAACGTCACATCCTTAGGGTGTGACTGAGGCCCACCACAGCCCTGGCAGGGCAGCGCCCTTGGCCCTGCACCAAGCCCTCACCCAGCGTCTTCACCAGGCAGCCTCAGAGTCCTGCTCACCCTGGCTCCCAAAGGTCCATGGGCGGTCCCGGGCAGTCTCCCTCTGGCTTCGGAAGCCCAGAGCCCTGGACACCAGTCTCTGGTTACTTTGCCTTCTTGAGCCTCAGTTTCCTCATCTGTCAAGTGGGCTGAGGGGCGAGAAATGCTGCTCAGCAACCGCAGGCTGGACTGTCTTAGCCTTAGGGCAACATCAGTTGTCCACCCGGCCTGGGTCCCACAAAACTCAAGAGGTCTAGGGCCACCTGTCCCTCTGGGCCTGCCTGTCACAGGGGAGGCCTCAATGGGGCAGGCAAGTTACTTACACAGCCTCCCCTCCACCCGCACAATGATTATCTTACTCCTCCTGGCTCAGTGCAGGCCCTGCTGTGGTTTCAGATCCGCAATTATTTATAGTCAGTGGAAATTAGGGCCTCCACAGATGGTTCTCTCATACCCACCTGCCAGCATCAACCTCCACCCCAAAGGGAGGCCCCTTACAAATTTCTGTGGTCCCAGAAAATGTTCCAAGGGACCGTATCTGAGCAGAGAAGACTCTGCTCTTTCTCTAGGATAGCTTTGGACAAGATGCCAGAGAACTGAGAAGCAGAAGTGAACCCTTTCAGCTGGGGGGGATCTTGGAGGGCTGCATGGAGGAGGTGGTATTTGAGCAAGACGCTGAGGGATAGGCAAGGTTTGCAGCAGAGAAGGGCACTCCATGTGGAGGGAAAAGTGTGGACAAAGGCACAGAGGTAGAGAAAAAGGCTATGTAAAACAGAGAGCCAATTATTCTGTCTTGGTTGGGGCTTAGAGGAGGGAACCACAGCAGCAGTGATAATAATTAAGAGGAGCAGAGCAGTGTAGATGCTCCAGACATTCTTCTAAGAGCCTCACATGCGTTGTCACCTCATTTGATCCTCCCAACAACCCTACAGAGTAGGCACTGGTAGTAGTCCCATTTTCATAAGACGCTGAAGCACAGAGACATCAAATCACTTGCCCATGGTCACGCAGCTAATGGGTGGAGGAATCCGAACCAGGGGTGACAGTCAAACCCAGGCAGGCGATTCCAGAGTCCATGCCAGGACTCCAAATATGCAGCCACAACCTCTGTGCTTAAGTGAAGAGGCAGGAGGGAGTCCGTGACGGTCCTCAAGCAGAGGAACAGTGCAGCTGGGACAGGTTGCAGCCATGGGTTTGGGTTGGATGGGGAGATACCCCATGAAATAAAGCCAGCGGGGAGGGAGGGAAGGGCATCTGAAAGAGAGGTGGCGGCTGGACCCGGCCGGGAGCGGTGACGGAGAGGAGGGCCCAGCCTGCGCTAGACAGTCAAGGGCAAAAGAGGGTCGTGCAGACTCGGTTTTCAAGACAGAGCTGGCCGCTTCTGGTGGAGACGGGCCAGCAGGAGAGGAACAAGGCTGTGATGAAATGAGAGGTTTCTGCTGGGCCCTGAGCGATGGGACGGCAGGCCTGGAGGTGGGGCATCTAGATGACAAAGAAGCCCACAGAGAAGCCTGGGACTACAGAGAAGTTTGGGACTCTGCTAAGAAGTCCCAAACCTGCATGGGGGCGTGGGGCAGAGGTCTGGGCCTGTGCTGTTCACTGCTGTATCCTAGTGCCTGGAGCAGTGCTGGGCATAGAGTACACTCCATGAACATAAGGAATGAACTCACCTGGGGTGCTCGTCAAGTGCAGCTCCAGCTGGGAACGGAGCAGGCAACCAGCAGAGCAGGAGAAGTCAGAGAGCAGAGGAGAGAGTCACCTGCAGGCAGGGTGTGATCAAGGTGTCTGACACTGGGTAGGCAATCAGGCATAAGAGCTGCCAGGAAGGAGTAACAGCCCCGGGGACAGGCTGCTTCCTGAGCTCTTGGGAAACCTCTGCTGGACAAAAGAGCAGAATGGTGTGTTCCCTGGGACTGCCGCCACACACACCAGCTCAATCGGGTCAGAGTGGTTGGGACAAGAGCCAGAGGGACTCTCAGACTCTTGGGGACCACAGGTCTGGAGTGGCTCTCAGGGACCATCTCATCCAGCAATCCCAGAATGCACTGAGGCCCAGGAGGGAAGGGACCTGCCCAGGTGTGTGGTGGGTGAGGTCCTCACACAGGACCAGGGGCCCCAAGGCATGCCTGCATGTGGTGAAGGGGGCAGACGTTCCTCTTCCCCACCCCTGCCTCGTGCAGGCTCCCCACCTCCCCACACAACCTCAGCTCTCATCCATCCCCGCCCTGCTGCACGGATGTGTACATTTCCATTGTCTGCCATAACCAAGGACCACAAACTGAGTGGCTTAAACAACAGAACCGTGTTGTCTCACCTTTCTGGAGGCTGGAAGTCTGAGATCGAGAAGTCGGCAGAGCCCGTTCCTTCTGAGGGCTGTGAGGGGAGGATCTGTCCCAGGTCTCTCTCCTTCACCTTGTCAGTGAAGATGTGACCATTGCAAATATCTATGCACCCAACATAAGAGTGCCTCAGTCCACAAGGCAAATGGTAGCAGGCGTAGAAGGGGATATCGACAGCAACACAACAATAGTGGGGGCCTTGAACATCCCACTTCCACCAGCGGACAGGTCATCCGGGTAGAAAATTAATAAGGAAGCACAAGCTTTAACTGGCACAGTAGACCAGTCGGGCCTGGCCATCCTCTCCGTATCTTCACACCATCTTCCTTCTGTGTGTGTCTGTCTCTGACTGCAAATTTCCTCCACGTAAGGACACAGGTCATCCTCGAACAGGGCCCACTCTCAAGACCTCATCCTAACTTAGCAACCGCTCACCTCTGTGGTGCCTCTATATGGTCACATCCTGAGTTTCCAGGCCTTATGACTTCAGCATATGGACTAGGGCAGGGGCGTAATCCACCCAGAACATTCTCACTTGAGACGATCCTTTCTGTACTTGAAGCCCCAGTTTCTCTCCTGTAAAGTGGGGACGCACAGGGGGACAGATGAGGACTGTGGTGAGAGCTGACGAGCTCTCTCCCGTGTGGATGTATGCGTCTCCGAGCGCCTGTCACCGTGGGCGTCAGGAAGCAGTGATGCAGCCTATGCGTTAAGCAGTGGGTGTCCTGGGTCTGATCCCAGCTGTGCCACTTACTTACTCGCCGTGTTGTGCCAAGCAAATGACTTCACCTCTCAGAACCTGTTTACTCATCTGTGAAATAGTACTTGTTCATGATCCGTGGTAAGGAATAAATGAGCTGGTGTAAGAACACACAGCTCAGTACAGGAGGCCTGCAGGGAACGGAAACTGCCGTTACTCTTATTACTATCATCACTATTATCATCATTATTTACACGTTATAGGTTTAAGATGCTGAGGCACAGAGAGGGAAAGATCTTGCCCCAAACTCACACAGCCTTCTGGCACAAAACCAAGTGAGAACTCTGTTCTCCTGACCCAAAGTCCCAGTTTGTTTGTTTTTTTTTTTTTCCTTAACCGTTTCCCTGTGTGATGTTAATTCCTAAATGCGTAACATTAGGAGAGCAATTAAGCCGCCTTCAGCTTCTCCACATGCATGATGGAACATCGTGGGAAATTGTTGCTGCAAAAAGCATGAAGCAACGTGTATGGGGCTCGTGGTGCCATGCAGTGAGACAAAGCCGCGTTCAGCGTGGTACATGGCAGCAACTCCATAGCAACAGATGGGAGCCAAGTGCCAGGGCTGGGGTTGCGCGTAAGATTCTGGGTGATGGTTTTCCTCTCCACCTGTCCTTCTGCGTTGGTGGGGACGTTGTCCTAAGGCAGGTCAGCTAAGGCACGTTGGTGATGAGCAACAGGAGTGGTGGGGCAGATCCGAGGGAAGAATGGGCATGGTCCCCCGAAGTCAGACCAGAGGCTGGAAAACCGAGCGTGGTTTTCCGGAGGGAAATTGGGATGCGCGGGGCTGGGTGGCAGGACTGACACCAGGAATAGATGCCCCTTGGGGGCACGCAGGGTGACAGAAATCCACTCCCACCGTTTCGGGCAGCGCTGCGCTGGTGGATGGTTAGCACACAGCTCTCTGGGGTGGTAGGGAGTCCTCGTTTGTGGCGCATGCTGATTTCCATGGTGTAAGTGTTCCTATGGCGTCACTAACACGATGGCATGAAATGTGAGACTGGGAGACTACGCACAGTCCACACCTTTATATGGCGTTTCTGTGGGTAGACTCGGTGGGCTCCAGAGAACGGAGCATAGTGACAGGCAGGAAAATAGTTAGGAAGGGGCAAGCATGGGCCACGTGTTCCCTTTTAAAATATAATTTATAGAAATTGTAAGTCTGCATCATTTAATTCTCATGACGGCTGCATCTAACAACCAGCTCACAAAAATGCCTGAATACTTAGCAACAGGGTCTCACAAGATGTGAGCTGATCCCACTGCATTGCTGACTCCAGGTCCAAGGAGAGAGCATGTGAATGGCCTGGCCTGGTCACATGCCCACCTTAGGCCAGGAAGTGGGGGCATCTTGATGGACAGCCACCAAGACTCCTCTCAGTGGGGGTGAAATAACTTCCCGGAAGCAAAGAAGAATGTCACCAGATGGCCAAGACTGGGCACCTGCTTTTGTTTCGCTTTTGATAAGTTTATGTTGTTTGTTTGTTTTTCATCTTATGATATCTTCCCATGCCTACTTTTTAAATGTCATCATTGCTTAAAGTCCCAGAGTCTTTAAAGAGAAAGTCAAAGTGCTAGTCACTCGTGTCTGACTCTTGCGACCCCATGGATTGTAACCCTCCAGGCTCCTCCGTCCATGTGATTTCCCAGGCAAGAGTACTGGAGTGGGCTCCCATTTCCTTCTCCAAGGGATCTTCCCAACCCAGGAATTGAACCTGCGTCTCCTACATTGAAGGCAGATTCTTTACCATCTGAGCCACCAGTTAACCCCTTTAAAGAAAATCCAGGGCTTAATTGTGAGAGCAGTGAATGAAAGGAGCCAGCCACCCTGTATAGGGGCTTCAAACAGTTACACCATGTACACCTGCCCCAGCTGGCCCCTGCCTTCTCCAGGGAGGGAAGGAAATGAACTCAGCTCCCTGTCACCCTGCTGAGCCCACCCTAGAGATTCTTCCAAGAGGACAGAAATCCCAGTGGGAGAGTATCTCAGGGCAGAGTCTTCCCAAGCAGCCCTGCAAGTAGAAGAGGCTGTATGGGGACCCTCGGGAGTCTGGAGTGGCCGCCTATGAATGGCTTGCCCAGATTGTCTAAGGGTGAGTTCTGGTAGGACTCCGGCTCTCTGGAGTTTTCTGATCCCCTATGTCCATCTCTGGCTTTCCAGGTGGCTCAGTGGTAAAGAATCCGCCTGCCAATGCAGAGACACAGGAGACGTGGGTTTGATCCCTGGTTTGGGAAGATCCCCTGCAGGAGGAAGTGACAACCCATTCCAATATTCTTACTTGGGAAATCCTATGGACTGAGGAGCTTGGCGGGCTCCAGTCCATGGGGTCACAAAGAGTCAGACACAGTTTAGCGACTGACCATCAGCAGCATGGTTGCTTTACAGTGTTGTATTGGTTTCTCCTGTACCACAGAGTAAATCCACTACACATACATATATCCTCTCATTTTGGGATTTCCTTCCTGTTTGGGTCAATGCAGAGCACTGAGTAGGGCTCCCCACTGTATACAGTCGGGAATACTGTATACAGAGCTATACAGTAGGTTCTCATTAGTTATCTAGACTTTTGGATTTTATGCTTCCTGAGGACAAGGGCAGTCTCATGCACCTCTGAAAAGTTAGCACCTAACAAAGATTCTACATAAATGAAAATATGAGTGATGTTGATATATGTGGGCATGCTGAGGGCTCCCTAGTCCACTTGCCCCAAACAGAACCCACAGCCCACTCAGCTTAGGACCTGAGGGGCGGGGGGGGGCCTGCCCAAGAGGGGCTGAGATCTAACAGACACACACACCCTGCTGCCCCCTTGCCAGCCTCAAGGACATGTGAGCTGGCATGAAGCCGCCAGCATCCTCTTGAAGTCCTGGGAGATCTAATTACCCAGACAAGGAGAAAGTGTCGAGTGAGTGAACGCCGGGGTTTGGAATAATCCATTTTCTGACTGCCGCAGTTAATATGAGGCCAGGCTGCAAAACCGTCCCTCTGATGTTCTGACAACGGGCTCCCGGGAAAGCTGGCTGTTTGATCTGGAACTGCCAGCTTCTCTGTCTCCCCCAGAGGTTTCCTAAATTGTCCGAACAATTACCATCTTGGGGAGCCAGCTGTGTTTCCGGCCTCAGCACAGTAGCAAAGAAAATGCAGCCGCCATGTGGGAGGCTGATGGAGACCACCCATGGGGCTGCAGTGAGTCCCAGCCCCAAGGTTTAATTCTGAGCAGTGTAGAGTGGTTGGGGGGAGGGGGAGACTTGCGATTTATATGGTATCTCTTTTTAGTATTATCACCGTTTCACAGACAAAGAAACTGAGACCCAGTGTCAAGGCCAAGGTCACTCACCAACAGGTTGCAGAAGTAACATCTGAACCCAAGCCAGCCTGGCCCAAGTCCCCTCTCTCCAGTGTGTTCTAGATGCTGGCACATCTTCGGTGTTATTTCCTCTCCCTGTTTTGTGTATTTAAATTTCAGAGTCCTTCATGACAGGTCCTGAAGTTTGTCCCTGAAAAGTGCACGGAATGATGATTTCATGCTAGCATGCTTCTTGGTTAATGGATATCTTTACCTTTTGCTGTAAATATCTAAGAAAGAATTGCCTCCAGTAAATGCAGGGCCAAGCATACCGGGTGTAAGGGTGTCAGCCAACTCCTTTTGTAGAAAAGCCTAAAGTGCAACAAAAGGCAAGAAGGTCCCAAGCACCTACTAAGTGCCGAGCATTGGAACCATTCCTTCATTTGTTCATCGATTCATGCAGTAGATGGTCCTTGAGCACCTATCATGTGCTAGACATAGTTCTAGGCCCCGGGGATAGATACAGCAGTGAACGGAATAAAAAATGTCACCGCTCCTATGGGGCTTGTGTTTGAGTGTGGGTGGCAAGGAAAAAAGCTAAGAAAATGGAGAAATAATTGAGATTGTCCATTGTCATTACGGCTCTGGGGGAAATAAGCAAGGGCCGGGGGAGGAAGAAAAGAACAGTCATTGGAGATCCTGAGATCAGGAGGCGGAGAGGACCTGCAGAATGAAAGGGAGGCTGCGCTGTGGAATGAGGGGGAAGCGTGGACAAAGGCTTGGAGGTGGGGCCTGAGGGGAAGTCAACATGGGCTGGATGACCAGGGGAGCAGAAGGAGAACTGTGGGGTTTCCTCCCTAGTGAGGTGGACGCTGGAGACCTGAGAACAGGAGAGGGGCGTGGCGTGTTATCTCCTCCATTCTCACCATGCCCTGCAGAGCAGGGACCAAATCTAAACTCCAGCAGGTGAGGAGATACCAGGGCACTGACTGGGTATGACTCAGCCAGTGGGGAGGTGACAGGGCCACTTTTTGAACCTGGACCTGGGTGAGGATCTCGGTATCACCTAGCCAACCAGGGGTCAGCATGGCTGGAAGCCCAGCCCCGGTCTCCTAGCACGGTACTCCATCCCCCAAAGGTCTTGCTGCTTTGTTCTCTTCCTTATGGCTTTGTTGCTGAGCCCTAGGCTGAACAGAACTTAATGATGTGTGATTTGAGGGTTCATCCGGAACATTTTGTTTCTCCATATAATTGCAGAGATGAGGCAGAGATGTGTGTTGCTGGTTGCTAGGCAACCAGGTGTGACCCAGTGAGTGCTGGGGGTGATGATTCTTCCCAGACAGAAGTGGCAGGTCCACCCACCCTCCCCTTTCTGCAGCGCCCCCTAAATCCAGACTCTCTCAGTCAGGCAGGTGAACTCCAGGGACTCAATCATAAGGGGGACAGAATGCAAAGTAAGTGTAAACAGGAGAGGGTGAGAATTCCAAACAAACATTAAATGGGTTCAGGCCTAAAGGAAAACTAAAGTGGAGGACCTATCCCAATATGTAGGAAAGGTCCTTTATGACCATAATAACAGCCCTCACTTCCTTGTACCAAACACTGTTTTAAGCACATTAGTGTAGTCTTAGTCACTCAGTTGTGTCTGACTCTTTGCGGCCCCGTGGACTGTAGCCCACTGGGCTCCCCTGTCCATGGAATTCTCCAGGCAAGAACAGTGGAGTGGGTGCCAATTCCTCCTCCATTCTTGGCATTCTTCCTTCTCTAAGCACATTGCTGTTGTTGTTCAGTCACTCAGTCGTGTCCGACTCTTTGTGACCCCGTGGACTGCAGCACCCCAGTCTTTCCTGTCCATCACCAGCTCCCGGAGCTTGCTCAAACTCATGTCCATCGAGTCGGTGATGCCATCCAACCATCTCATCCTCTGTCGTCCCCTTCTCCTCATGGCTTCAGTCTTCCTCAGCATCAGGGTCTTTCTAATGAGTTGGCTCTTTGGCTCTTTGCATCAGGTGGCCAAATTATTGGAGCCACAGAATTTGAAGTGGAGGGGGAGTATTCATTTCTGCGTCCTTACGAGACAATACATATCTGACGTTTTGGATGCAGCAATCGTGAAATGTTTATCAATCAAAGAATGAATGGATTAGTGAGTGAGAGAAAGGGATTGGTTTTAATTGTTGAAGAGGGGATATTAGACACTGTTGAGCATTTAGAGCCAATGCACTTTCCAGAGTGGGGACATATGGGTCTGAGGGGCACTTAGGAGAGATCAGAGCATCATTCACTGTGATTCAGAGGATGACAGTTTGGGAAGGGAGATCCACTAAGGAGCCATTGCAGGGACAGCCAAATGAGAGATGCGAGGACCCCAGACTCAGATGATGATCTCAGGCCTGAAGGAGAAAGGTCAGATCCAGGAAATCCCAGGGCGGCTGGCCAGTATGGTCAGAAGAGGGGGTAGATTTCAAGGAAATGAAGAGCTTGGTCTTAGACCTCCCAAGTTGGAGATGCATTAATAAATAAGACATCCAGGTGGGGCGACCTTGTGGGCCTCGTGACATCCTGAGCCAGGGGTTGAAAGAGAAAGAGGACAGGACAGCAAATTCCTGAAACACAAGCCCCCACTTCCAGACCCAAACCTGGGGCAGACATCACTAATCAATCCCGATACACAGACTCTTCAAACTCAACCCCAGGTAACCCTTGCTAATAAGGCACAGTTGACTTGCAAGATGAAATTAATTTCTGGCTCCTGAGAGGTGGCAAGGATAGCCCCTAGATTTGACTATTCTCTCAAAGCCAAATTAGAAGAGGGAAAGGGGTAATGAGGGAGCAGTGAGGCCTGAAAATTAAGGTCAGATATAAGCCACCTGAGGTCCAGGTAAGAATCATGACATTTTCCCTCTGTAAGAAAGACTTTGAAGGCTTACAGAGTTTAAAACTCTCAAAGAGGTTTTTGTTTTTAAGAAACTTTGTTTTGTTTTTTGTATTTAGTTATTTTTAATTGATTGATGATTGCATTACAATATCGGTTTGATTTCTTCCATACGTCAATATAAATTAGCCATGCTATGCTATGCTATGCTAAGTCACTTCAGTCGTGTCCGACTCTGTGTGACCCCATGGACGGCAGCCCATAGGTGTCCCCTATGTCCCCTCCCTCTTGAACATCCCTCCCACCCCACTAGGTTGTCACGGTGCCCCGGTTGAGTTCCCTGAGTCATGCAGCAGATTTCCATTGACGATCTATTTTACATATGGTACCGTGTATGCTTCCATGCTGCTCTCTCCATTCATCTCACCCTCCTCTTCCTCTCCCCTGCCCTTGTTCATAAGTCTGTTCTCTCTGTCTGTATCTCCACTGCTGCCCTGCAAATAGGCTTGTCAGTACTATCTTTCTAGATTCCACATATATGCATTAATATACGATATCTGTCTTTCTCTTTCTGACTTGCCACAGTCTGTATAATAGGCTCGAGGTTCACCTACCGCACTAGAACTGACTCGGGTGCGTTCCTTTTTATGGCTGAGTGGTATTCCATTGTATACATGTGCCATAGTTTCTTTATCCGTCCATCTGTCGATGGGCATCTGGGTTGCTTCCATGTCCTAGCTGCTGTAACTAGAACTGCAGCAAACGATGGGGCACATGTGTCTTCCTCAGTTTGTTTTCCTCAGAATATATGCCTAGAAGTGGGATTGTTGGGTTGAATGGTGGTTTTGCAAAGAGTCAGACACGGCTGGGTGACTGAACAGTAACAACATTTTATTATTGTTCCTAGTTTTTTAATGAGTCTCCATACTGTCTTCCATAGTGGTTATATCGATTTATATTCCCATCAGCAGTGCGGGAGGGTTCCCTTTTCTCCGCTCCCTCTCCAGCACTTGTTTATGAATTTTTTGATTATGACCATTCATGACCAACCTAGATAGCATATTCAAAAGCAGAGACATCACTTTGCCAACAAAGGTTCGTCTAGTCAAGGCTATGGTTTTTCCTGTGGTCATGTATGGATGTGAGAGCTGGACTGTGAAGAAGGCTGAGCACCAAAGAATTGATGCTTTTGAACTGTGGTGTTGGAGAAGACTCTTGAGAGTCCGTTGGACTGCAAGGAGATCCAACCGGTCCATTCTGAAGGAGATCAACCCTGGGATTTCTTTGGAAGGAATGATGCTAAAGCTGAAACTCCAGTATTTTGGCCACCTCATGCGAAGAGCTGACTCATTGGAGAAGACTCTGATGCTGGGAGGGATTGGGGGCAGGAGGAGAAGGGGACGACAGAGGATGAGATGGCTGGATGGCATCACTGACTCGATGAATATGAGTCTGAGTGACCTCCGGGAGTTGGTAATGGACAGGGAGGCCTGGCGTGCTGCGGTTCATGGGGTCGCAAAGAGTCGGACATGACTGAGCGACTGATCTGATCTGATCTGATCTGATTCTGACCAGTGTGAGGCGATATCTCACTAGAGTTTTGATTTGCATTTCTCTAATAATGAGCGATGTTGAGCATCTTTTCATGTGTTTACTAGCCATCTGTATTAAAGGAACTCTTTTTAAGCAAAATCACCCAGCTATTGGGCTTCCCAGGTGGTGCTCGTGGTAAAGAACCCTCCTGCCAATGCAGGGAACTTAAGAGACACAGGTTCGATCCCTGGGTTGGGAAGATCTCCTGAAGGGGGGCATGGCAACCCACTCCAGTATTCTTACCTGGAGAATCCCATGGACAGAGGAGCTTGGCAGGCTATAGTCCATGGGTCACAGAGTTGGATATGATTGAAACAACTTAGTATGCATGCACACACCCAGCTATTATTATTCATTTGTCCCAAGTAGTGAAAATTCATCCATTCTTATGAAGAATAATATTCTGAAGGTACAGTTTGACAACTTTCCTGAGAAGCCTGGCTAGTCTCAACTGACTTCAGTTTTATTGTTTGGTAAATGTCCTAAGTAGCATACTTTTCTCCTACTGTGGACTCTGCAGCCTGCCAGCCTTTCATGCCACACCTGCTTCATGAGCACCTACTATGTGTTGGGCTCTATTCAAGGTAACAGGACAATCTTCACCATGGAGCTCCCAGCAAATTAGGGCAGGAGCCAGCCTTAGAGCCAGTTATGGTCTCACCAGTGACCAGCCCCGGTGACCCTTCCTCTTTCACAGACAGCTTAACAGCTGGAAAATGAGTGTGTTCTGTCATCTTCCAAGAAAGCATTGTAGTCAACCTGCCAGCATGCCTGCTCCCAACTCTGCATGGCTGGTCAGCAAAGCAACCGCCATTTCTCCCTCAGAGGAGGGAGGACTCACCCCCCAATAGGACGGGCACAGCAGGGCTGGCCGAGGACCTGGCCACCCTCAAGCATCATAGGAATGAGGTTCCCAAAAGCAGACACAAGTGACTTCTCCCAGGCTCAGGGTTAGCACAACTGCAGAAAGGCTTGCTAAAAGAAGCACATGCTCCCAAAACAACACACTTCTAAATAAGAACACACTTCAGAGAGAACATGGCGCATGTCTAGAGAGAAACTTCACTGGGTTTTGCCAGCAATCAGTAAATGGTGTGACGATCACCATGGCCGCTCCAGTTGGAGTCACTGAGTGTGTTTTCACAGCTGTCCCCTTGCTCTCAGTATTAGCTGGAGCCTTGGTCAGTCCAGCATGGGCTTTCCTGGTAGCTCAGATGGTAAAGAATCTGCCTGCAATGTGGGAGACCCAGGTTCAATTCCTGGGTCAGGAAGATCCACTGGAGAAGGGAATGGCAACCCACTCCAGTATTCTTGCCTGGAGAATCCCATGGACAGAGGAGCCTGACGGGCCACAATCCATGGGATTGCAAAGTCAGACTCAACCAAGCCACTAACACGTGGTCAGTCCAGCATCTTTATCCAGCTCGAGGCTACACCCGGCACCACACCAGTCCCCTGAGCAAAGGGACAGGAAGTACCTGGCCCCTGAAACAACAGTGATGCCAACCCTTCTTCTGTGGCACGGGCAATGACAGAGGTGGCCTTTGTCAAGTTATTGGAGAGACACACAGAACATTGAAAGAATAAAAGAATGCCCGACAGTGTGGGGAAGCAACAACCTCAGTGACAGGTTCCTGGTGCAGATGCTCAGGCTGTCCTGAGAGAGCCTGTGTTGCAGAGCAGCAGGGGCAGGGGGTCTTGGCTGCCGTTCTAGTCCTGCTCATGCCTCTGACGGCCGCATGCACTCAGTCAGGCCTCTTCAGCTCCCTCCTCCATGCGGTGTGTCACAAGGCTATCAGCTTCTGCAGCTCAAGTCCTTTAACCCATACACGTGTGTGTGTGTGTGTTTGGTCGTGTCTGACTGTAGGCCAGAACTGTAGCCCGCCAGGCTCCTCTGTCCATGGAATTTTCCAGGCAAGAATACTGGAGTGGGTTGCCGTTTCCTACCCAAGAGGATCTTCCTGGCCCAGGGACCAGGCCCATGTCTCTTGTGCCTCCTGCATTGGCAGGCAGATTCTTTACCACTGTGTCACCAGTGCCTGCTCTGTGCCAAGCACTGTGGGCCAGGCATTGCCTTACATAGCCCTCTCATCAGGTCTCTGGGGGCCTGCGGAATCTCCCTATTTTATAGCCCAAGTGGCCCAGAGAAGGTGAGTGACTTGTCCCAGGTCACACAGCTGCAGAAAGTGGAACGGCTGGAGCCAAGATTGGAGGCCATGGAGGCCTCCATTGGAGGCCGTGACCACACAACTCATTGCCCAGAGGATCAAAATGAATAAGTGCGTGTCTCACCCACTGCCAGAAGAGCCTGAGTCCAGGTGTGGCAACAGAACTGCACGGTTAGACGACCAAGTGGGTGTAGAAGAGCCAGAGAGGGTGGGAGTGCCATTCCTGCTCACTAGTGTGTGACCGGTGCTTGCTGAGATGCTGGTGTGGACAGGTGCATGGCCACCGTTCACCGAGAGAACGAACCGACAAGCGAGTGAAGGAAGGAGTGAGGCCACGCATGCCCTAGTTCAGACCGGGACTCGGGCCAGCTTCCCTGGGGCCCCTCCCCGCTCTGCCGCTTCCTAGTTGTGTGTAAGACGGGATGATAACAGCGTCCCCTTCAAGGAGCCACGCTGGGGATTAAGTGAGTCTGCACACGTGAACGCCATTAGCCTAGAACCTGGCATGAAGTAAGCACTAAGTGTGGCCTGTGAGGACGGCGAGGACCAGTGGTTTAGCCAGAGGGTTTCGTGTCTGGTTTTTATTTAAGAGCTGTTGCTCTGTGCTGTTTGCTCTCTGCTAGTACCAAGTGTGGGTCCAGCTGGGACCTGCCCTCCCCTTCACTCTCGCTCCTCCCCCCTCTCCCTCCCTCCCGTGTCTTTCCTCCTCCACAGGCACACGGTGAGTGGTTCCTGCCTGCCAGCCATAACCAAGGACACAAAATGAAATGACGCACATCTTGCCTTTCAGGAGCTCAAAATTAAGTAATCCCAGGAGTCAGTTGAAATACCACTTAATAACTTCCGTAAGGCGGGGAGCGGGGAAGGCAATGGCACCCCACCCCAGTACTTTTACCTGGAAAATCCCATGGACGGAGGATCCTGGTAGGCTCCAGTCCATGGGGTCGCTAAGAGTCGGACACGACTGAGCGACTTCACTTTCACTTTTCACTTTCATGCATTGGAGAAGGAAATGGCAACCCACTCCAGTGTTCTTGCCTGGAGAATCCCAGGGACGGGGGAGCCTGGTGAGCTTCCGTCTATGGGGTTGCACAGAGTCAGACACGACTGAAGCGACTTAGCAGCAGCAGCAGCAAGGCGGGGGGGGGGGGGGGGGGGGGGGGGGGGGGGGGGGGGGGGGTGGGGGGGGGGATGAGGGGGAGGTGAGCTGCATGAAAGTAAGGCCAGCCAGGGGCGGCTTCCTGAGGAAGGTGCTGTGACCCGTCTCGGGAGGGTGAAGCCGGAAAGGCAGCCAGGCATGCAGACGGCCAGGCCGAGGGAGCTCAGGCACGCTGGGGGCAGTGAGAAGAGATGAGAGACTTGCTGTCAAAGTGGCCTCCTCGGTGGGCTGCCCTGTAGCTGTCCTGCTCCCTCACGCAGGGCAGGCTCGCCCCTTCCGACAGTGGGCAGCACGTCTGCTGGGTGCGGGCCACAGGCTCACCCAGCAGGCTTAGAAGGCCCCTCATGGAAGCTTAATGGCTTTATGAATGAATGATACAATTACAGAAGTGGATCTCAGAATTTCTGAGCAACAAGGGCCCTTAGAGGACCAGTCCAAGCTCCTCGGTCAAGAGGAAGGAGAGGCCCAGCGGGATCACACAGCCAGTGAGTGATTAGAGGAAGATCAAAATGGGACGCCAGGCCCCAGCCTCACATACTCACTCCTCACAGCCTGTTTTTGTGTATTAATTGCTCAGTCAGGTCCGACTCTTTACGACCCCATGAATTATAGCCCACCTGGCTCCTCCGTCGGGCGATTCTCCAGGCAAGGATACGGGAATGGGTTGCCATGCCGTCCTCCAGAGGATCTTCCCAACCCAGGGAGCGAACCCAGGTCTCCCGCATCACAGATGGATTCTTTGCCATCTGAGCCACCAGGGAAAGTTTTTAGTTTGGGTTCCCCAAAAGCAGAGTGTGAGCCAAGGGTGGGATGCAGGTGGTATGTTTGGGAGTCATCTCGGGAGTGAGAGAGCAAGAGAAGAAAGCAGGGAAGAGAGAAATGCCATTGGGGGTGTGCTGGTGACCTGATTACGCTGTAGGGGACCAGGGCTATGGCCCACTTGACCTTGGCAGGGAGCATGTGGTAAGCACCTGAGAATTGTCCCTCCAAGGGTACAGGGCCGGAGCATCTATCCTGACTCCCAGCTCCCGCTGGGTGTGGTCTGGGGTAATTCTCAGCACTTCTGGGCCCCCTGCTTAGTGGCACCCGATGAACCCCCAGCTGCAGGAAGAGCCCTGAAGCTGAAGACAGATTTGGAGGACACATGAAGGGTGTGGCCAGCGTGCTCCAGTGCTACCCGCCACAGCTGCAGTGTGGAATCAGGGAGGACTGAGGGGCTGGGGCACAAAAACTCTTGCCACAGTTCCTTATGAGATAATAATAGTGCCAGCAATGGTTTTCATTCATCGAGGTGTTTCCCTGCACCAAGTGCAATGCTGCATCCATTATGTTCATCACCTGAGGAAATAGGGGCCAGTTATCTCCTTGGAGGATCCCCTGGGGGCTCAGCGGTAAAGAATCTGCCTATAGTGCAGGAGACGCAAAATCGATCCCTGGATCAGAAAGATTCCCTGGAGAAGGGAATGGCAACTTACTCCAGTATTCTTGCCTGGACAGAGGAGCCCAGCGGGCTACAGTCCATAGGGTTGCAAAGGTCAGACACAACTGAAGTGATTCAGCACTCAATTACACTATTAATGGGGCTTCCCTGATAGCTGAGTTGGTAAAGAATCCGCCTGCAATGCAGGAGACCCCAGTTCAATTCCTGGGTCAGGAATATCCACTGGAGAAGGGATAGGCTAACCACTCCAGTATTCTTGGGCTTCCCTTGTGGCTCAGCTGGTAAAGAATCTGCCCGCAATGTGAGAGACCTGGGTTTGATCCCTGGGTTGGGAAGATCCCCTGGAGAAGGGAAAGGCTACCCACTCCAGTATTCTGGCCTAGAGAATTCCTTTGATTGTATAGTTCATGGGGTCGCAGAGTCAGACATAACTTAGCAACTTTCACTTTCACACTATTAATGATTAAAAGAATAAAAATGAAAGGGATGTTCAGTGAGCTATGAGAACATTCAAAAACGGGTTCAATCTGAAGGGGACAGAGAGACAGGTTTAGCTGAGTTCAATGTGAATGAGAGGGAAGTGCAGTCCAAGCAGCAGGAACAGCATGTGCAAAGGCCCTGAGACAGAAGAGCACTTGTATTGAAGCTGTACTAGAGAGGCTGGTGGCGCTGGGGTGTATTGGCAGGGTGGAGCAATAAGACTTAAGAATAAATCAGGGGTCACACTGTCCAGGGCCTTTCATATCTTGGCAAGGAGAGTAGATGTCTCTCTGTGCAACGGAAGCCCCTGGAGCACCTTCAACAAGAGCCTGACATTCACACAGTGCACTTCATGCTTTTAAAACATCCCTCTGACCACTAGGTGGAGAATGGGTTGAAGGCAGCTAACTGAAGTCCTCCTGGACTGATGTGCAGACAAGTGAAGGGGAGTGGTCGGATCTGAGTTAAGTATTACTTTGAGTGCAAGGACACACAGGTAGTAAGTGATGAAGCCAAGTTTTTAACCCAGGAATATCTGTCTCCAAGTTCATGTCTAAAAGGAGGGCCACTTCCTCTCCAAGGGATCTTCCTGGCCCCGGGATCAAACTGTGTCTCCTGCTTTGCAGGCATGTTCTTTACCACTAGCACCACCTGGGAAGCCCCTCATATCAAAAGGCTATATGGAAATAAGTGTACATTTTCTTATAGTACATATTGATTTCCCCCTTTAAATTAAACTTTGAATCATTCAAATAAAACATGAGTACATTCTCCTGGGTAAAATAAAAATATTTTAGTCCAAGTTAGAGTCCCGACCACTGCAACCAATCAGATTGCCCTCTTCCTCCCCAGAGGTTCCACTGTCATGGGTTTGGAGTCAATCCTTATAGAACCTTTGCTACACATTTACATATATATGTACCTATAAGAAATATAAACTATGGCTTTACTGAGTTTTCTGTTTCGCATAAATGGAATCAAACTGTACACATCTCTCTGCAACTTGCTTTTCTCACTAAGTTTGTGCTATATTAGTGCATATAAATGGGTTGTGTTTTCTAATTGTTGCATAATATTTAATGGACTGGATGCACCACAGTGGATTGAGCCCACTCACTTTCCAAAGACAGAAATGCATTTTTCTATAAATGTTATAGCTTTTGAAGGGCTCGTGGTTTTTTTTTTTTTTTCCTTTCAAAATGTAAGACTTTTATTTATGCTGATGGAGGCACCCACACTGCAGTGACAACACAAATATTTAACAACTCTGAGCCTCGTGACTAAATTTCCCCATTTTCTTCAGGTGCCTGGAATCCCTGGGAGTTAGCTCTTGTCTGTTGCCAAGTCTGTGTTTATAGCTCAAGGCTGTCTCCAGAACAGGGGAAATGGTGGAGTTATTGACTTTTAGCTGCTGGGCCCTGAAATAGGCACCCTGGCATGATATAGAAATAGTACAGCTGTGGATTCTCAAAGACCTGGGGTCCAATCCCGGCTATAGCTGTGTGACCTTGAGCAAGTCACTTGAGCTCTCTGAGCCTCAGTTTTCCAATCCACAAAATGGAGTTTGTAATCCTTGTCTTATAGACTGGCCAGAGGTGAATGCAAGCTCCATGTGTTAAGTGATGATCCTCGGAGAGCACAGATGTGTGCACTTAGCCCCCCTCTGTCTGCAGCCCCAGCATACTGGAGGGAATGGGGTGATGGTGTGGGGTGGGGCAGATGGGTTTGTCCTGCATCTCTAAAAAGGTCACTCAAGGTCACAGACAATGAAAAGATGTGAATACGCTGCTGCTGCTGTCAGTACCATGTAAGGTTGCATTTGAGCTCAGAGGTTTTCTGCCCAGATTCTGGGCACCTACAGTGTGCCAGGCACTTCTCAAATAGCTGTGCGCCTTTCATTTGCACCCCAGCAGGCAGAAACAGCGAGTCTCTTACAGATGAAGAGACTGAGGTTCTGAGAGAGTGTCACTTGCCCAAGTGGCAGGTTGAGGCTAGAATTTGGTCCCTCTGCTTCTTGAAGCTTCCCTGAGGCTGCAAGCAGCCGCTCAGCAGAGCACCCCGTCCTGGACCAACAGGGATGTTGCACCTCTCATGATGACATCATGGATGTCTGTGTTCATCCATCAAGACCCTTTCACAGAAAGAGAGAAAAGCAGCTTTTCTGGCCTCCTTTTTTCCAAAAGGATGAGATAAAGGCTACTCAGAGGTCACCAAAGGACAGTTTGAATCGAATCTCTTAAACGATGCTGATGGAGAGAGAATGTGAAATGTCCATAATTTTGTGTGTACATTAGGCTCAGGGTTTTTTTTTTTTTTAAGCTAAAGAGCAGGATGACAAACCTTTGGTGAAAAGGGCCTGGGCCAGGAGTCAGGAGTCCAACCGCAGCTTTGCAGCTGAATCACTGTATCTGAGCCAAGATACTCCCGCATCCCTGGGCCTCCCTTTTCCACCTGCCAAATGGGAGAGTGAGACTGGCTGACCCCAGGACTTGTCCTGCTCCAGCAATGGGGGAACCTGGGGCAGGGGACGGGGAGGGTGGGGTGCTTCTGGGATAGAGTTGCCAGATTTAACAAAGAAAACTATAGGATATCCAGTGAAATTTGAATTCTAGATAAAAAAAATAATTTTATTAGCTTGTCCCCAATATTACAGGAGACATAACTTAAAAGTTATTTGCTGTTTATCTGAAATTCAAATTTAGCTGGTCATCCTATATTTTGTCTGGCAACCCTATTCAGCACCTTCACCTCCACCAGACCCCTCAATTCTTTGATGCAGATAATTGATATCTTCACAGCTACCAGATGAACTCCTGGCCACCCACCTTCCCACCAGATCCTCACCACCCAATCCCAACCTTCCCACCGACACCCACTTTCCTGTTCACATAGAAATTCTAGAGCCATGAGCTGAGAGGTTTCATGGGTCTAGGAATTCCTACAGCAGAGATAGGGGTGGAGATGCAGCTGAGGCCTTAAATCAGTGGAGAGATGTATGTCCATGTGTATCACAAAGGCTGGAGGGACCGTGTCTGTGGGTGCTCACAAGTGGCCGATCTCATCGTGGGCCACGTCTGCATGTGCGTGCACAAACTAGGGGCACTGCGTCTGTGTGTAACCAAGAACCGGGCCAGGGCAAAGGCTCAGAGCCTGGGGCAAAAGCCAGTGTGTGTCCAGTACAGCTGGACAGAGACGCACTTTGGGGGCAAAGCTTCCTCAGGTAGCCAATGACACAAGCGGCCGTTACAACAAATCATTCCTGTTCAGCGAAAGAACCCACATTCTGCACTCAGCTCTCTTCTTGTACATAATTAATAGAATACAAATTCTGACTCTAGCAGAAGACTTGAGCCACATGCTGGGGCATTTTTTAATTTGTTTACCGTGAGGACGCACTTCCCTCACTGATACTGTTCACAGAGAGCTTTCACGCCCCTTCCTCTGTGGTGTACAGCTTACCACAGCCTCAGGCTTAATTTGCTCCCATTTTATTGATGAGAACACTGAGTTTCCAGGGGATGAAACAACCAGCCCAAGTTCATCCACAGACCTGACTCCTCACCCAGTGCTCTGTCCTCTGCCTTTTGTACAAAGAGAAACTCAGGTTTGAAAATCTATGGTTCCACACAGTGTCTGCTATCAACTGCATTTGGGTCTCTGAATTTTCAAGGCCTTCTTGGCTTTGTCCCACGGATATTTGACACAGTACTTTAATTTTTAATATAATAAATGGTGAGATGCCCTTTAATCTAAATTGAATCTCCAGCCCCATTCATCTCTCACACCAGCCTGGTAGTTTTCCTCCCAAAATAGGCACTGTTAATTTTCAGCCTGAGGGTGAGGAGACTTTAAATTTCTGCTCCTGGGAAGGGCATGATCGGTGGCCTGGGCCAGGTGGACTTTCCTACCTGTAGGTCTCCATAACAACTGTCTTTGGATATAAGGTTGCCACAGCCACCAATCCCCACTGTCAGCCCTTCAGCCAAGTCCATCCTTCATGCTGTATGTGAGGAAACTGAGGTCCAGAGAGAAGTGGGTTGTCTGAGTCACACGGCCCTCCCGCTGTGCCTGTCCTCTCCTTGACCAGCCTCCTCTCCTTCTCACTGAAAACCCATCTCTTCAGTCTTACTCCTCCAGGAGGTCGTGATTAATGACCCCACTGTCTTAACTGAACAATAATGACCCAATATCCTCACCTGGGGGCTTCCCTGGGGGCTCAGTGGTGAGGAACCCGCCTGCAGTACAGGAGATGCAGGTTCAATCCCTGGGTCGGGAAGATCCCTAGAGAAGGAAATGGCAAACCACTCCAGTATTCATGCCTGGAGAATCCCACGGACAGGCTACAGTCCATGGGGTCGCAAAAGAGTTAGACGTGCCTGACAGACTAATACTTTTCACTGTGAACACATATTAGCCACTCCAGCATGGGAGGCTGGGAGCAACATTTCCATGTGCTTAGAACAGGGCCAGCCTGGGTCCTCGGGTCCCAAGAGTGTGCCACGGCCACAGCTGGGTCTCACGAGGGCCTCCGTCTCCCCATCTATGAAAGAAGCATAACCCAGCTCAAGCTCCCTTCCTCCCACTGCACAGGCAGGACAGTGGATCTCCAGTGCTTCCTGTACTGATAGGCAAGGCCAATGGGGTGCGGGGAGGTCTCCTTGGAACAGGACACCCTCAGGCTCTTCTGCAGGTCTCAACCAGTCTGGCTCTTGGAGGCAGTAGGTGGGCATCTTACTATGAACATCAGAAGAGGCTCAGCACCCAGAACCCCATTTCGGAGGCATATCCATCTCCTGTACCCCTGAACCACAGACTGTAGGATCCCAGGACCACCAAACTCCTATATCCCTAAGCAAGGGGCTCTTTCCTTCATAGGACTCCCCCAGCACCCGCACAGGGCAGGCGTGCAGAGAAACACAGGTTGAATGAATAACAGGATGAACAAAAGACTATTGGAGTCCTAGGCCCTGTGATGTGATAGCTTGTCTATGATGGTAGATATTGGACCCTGGGGCCCCTGCAACTGGAACAGCAGAATGCCCCAGTCTTCCAACTCTAGCACGCTATGATGCCGTTCAGGAGATCTTCTGGGTAGAAGCTAGCATTGGGTGCAGGCTCCTGGTGGGTTCCTGCTGGTTTCCTGCCTTGTTTTTGCCCCTCTCCCCCTGCCACGCAGCTGCCCCCCTCAAAGTGATTCCTGGGCATGTGTGTCTCTCCAGGACCCCCAGGCCAACCTCTCGGCACTCTGTCCACAGGTTTGCCGGGCACTGCTCCAGACCTGGAGAAGAGAAAGCAGATTTTTGGGCAAAACTTTATACCTCCAAAGAAGCCAAAAACCTTCCTGCAGCTCGTGTGGGAGGCCCTGCAGGACGTGACGCTGATCATTCTGGAAATCGCCGCCATCATCTCCCTGGGGCTCTCCTTCTACCACCCGCCCGGCGAGAGCAACGAAGGTAAGACAGCGCCTGGGACCTCCCGCTCCTGGCCTGTAGCACACATGCCTGGCCGCACCACGGGGCACTTGAGGGCTCAAGGCCACCATTCCCTCCAGGCTGGGAAACTGAGGCCAAGGGGCAGTGGGTGGCTGAGCTGGACCCCGGGCTGAGAGTGCCTGGCCCCCCTTCTCCCACGTGGGAAACACAGAGGTTGGATCAACCACGGTCACGTTAGAGTGAGCATTTGTCGAGCACTTAAGTGTGCCGAGCTCCAGGCCGAAATACCGTCCTCCTAACAACGCAATGACGTAGGGGCCATGATTATGCCCATTTTAAAGATGTGTCTTGGGCACAGGGAAGTGCATTAACTTGCTCCAGGTCACCCAGCTAAGAAAGAGCCCCGAGATTTTGCGGTGGGGCTTGTTAAAGACACCACTGCCCAGACCACGCTCTTGTTGTTGTCCAATCGTTCAGTCGTGTCCCATTCCTTGCCCATGCAGCACACCAGGCTTCCCTGTCCTTCACCATCCCGCAGAGCTTGCTCAAACTCATGTCCATTGAGTCAATGACACCATCCAACCATCGCATCCTCTGTCATCCCCTTCTCCTGCCTTCAATCTTTCCCAGCATCAGGGTCTTTTCCCACGAGTCAGCTCTTCACATCAGGTAGTTAAAGTATTGGAGCTTCAGCTTCAGTCCTTCCAGTGAATATTCAGGGTTGATTTCCTATAGGATTGTCTGGTTTGATCTCTTTACTGTCCAAGGGACTCTCAAGAGTCTTTCCCAGCACCACAGTTCTGAAAGCATCAACTCTTTGGCACTCAGCATTTCTTTATGGCCACTCTCTGGTTATGTTGAATGGAGTCCAAGGGAGAGTGACCCCAAACTTCTATCCAGCTGCTCTCTGTGGGCTCCTCACTCTCACAGCTGAGGACAGACCCTCCGAATCGCCCACCTATGGGCGGCATCCATGCTCTGTCAGACACGGTGTCAGCCTTGGGCCTCTTGCCCTCTGGGTGCTCTAGCTTCTGAGTAATCCTGTTTCGGCTCCAACACTGGGCTCCTAGAGGCCCCTAACAGTGGGAAAAGCCATGATGATGTCAGAGCCCTGTGCAGCTGATATTCTAGAGCAGGGATTGCAAACTTCAGAGCACGGCCACATCCTGTTTGTGTGTGGCCCTTAAGCAAGTCACTTTCCTTCTGTGAATCTCAGTTTCCCCATCTGCTAAACAGGGCAACAGACCTCACCTGGAGGGGCTAAAACAAGGAGGTGGTGGAGGGGCGTGTGGACAGCCTGGCACACAGAGGGCGCCCAGAGGTGCTGGGCCTGCTGCCGCTGTCGGGGGACCACCCTGGGCTTCCTTCCCTGCAAGTGTGAGGCGGGGATCTCACGCTCGGTGCCTTGCGGGATGAGGACTCTCAGTCGCGATCCTGTGCTTGGTTCAGGGCCAGCACACCCTGGTGGGGCTGATGCCGAACATGCTTGGCCACGTGATGCGTCTCAGGCTTGAGAGGACATCCTGAAATATCTCCCTGGGTTCTGAATGGGGCCATTGCTTGGTGGGTGGAGGAAATACTGCCCCACTCACCCGGGGAGGGTTCTGGACTAAACCCACTTTCTCAGTCAGGACTTGGGAGCCCTAATGGAAAACCTCATAAATAAGTGAGGAGGTTGGGATTAATATATACACACTAATAGACATTAAAATAGATAACCAACCGGGACCTATTGTACAGCATAGGGAACGCCGCTCAATATTTTCTAATAACACATAAGGAAACAGAATCTGAAAAAGAATAGATATGTACATATAACTGAATCACTGTGCTCTGCACCGGAAACTAACATGACGTTGTAAATCAGCTAGACTTCTATTTTAAGAAAAGAAAACCTCGGCGTTCATTCTTCCTTTCATTCCAAATACTGAACACCTGCCAAGGGCCAGCCTTCACCAACTCCATGCAGCTTCCCTTTATCATGGCGAAGGTTTTTAAGCCTGAATCCCTCTACACGTCTATATGTAAATAGAAAGACAAGGCAGACTGATAAATATATACACATAAACCATGGCTATGTAGGATTACATAAGATATATTGTTTTGCTGTTAGATTTTTATAATCTGATTTGGCATTAGTAGAAAAGTATAAATACTTTGTTTTTAATTATTATTAGGCATCTTAATGTGCTTCATAAATAGATCATCCTTCTAGGTTCACTGCTTCAGGCAAGCAAATAAAAAGTGAAAACCAAATATAAGAAATAATCTTTATGGGCCTCATTTGCCCAAATGAGGAGGTGGTCCCTGAGGTTCCCTGTACAGCTGCTACCCGACTCTCTCCCCCGCCAAAATTTCCTGAGAAACTGGATAACCAAGTCTATCTGGTCAGCTACCTTGAATTTTTTTTTTTTTTTACCTAATATTACTAGTTGCAGCCATGAAATTAAAAGATGCTTACTCCTTGGAAGGAAAGTTATGACCAATCTAGATAGCATATTCAAAAGCAGAGACATTACTTTGCCAACAAAGGTCCATCTAGTCAAGGCTATAGTTTTTCCAGTGGTCATTTATGGATGTGAGAGTTGGACTGTGAAGAAAGCTGAGCGCCGAAGAATTGATGCTTTTGAACTGTGGTGTTGGAGAAGACTCTTGAGAGTCCCTTGGACTATAAGGAGATCCAACCAGTTCCATTCTAAAGGAGATCAGTCCTGAGTGTTCTTTGGAGGGAATGATGCTAAAGCTGAAACTCCAATACTTTGGCCACCTCATGCGAAGAGTTGACTCATTGGAGAAGACTCTGATGCTGGGAGGATTGGGGGCAGGAGGAAAAGGGGACGACAGAGGATGAGATGGCTGGATGGCATCACTGACTCGATGGACATGAGTTTGAGTGAACTCTGGGAGTTGGTGGTGGACAGGGAGGCCTGGCGTGCTGCAATTCATGGGGTCTCAAAGAGTCAGACATGACTAAGCGACTGAACTGAACTGAATATTACTAGTTGATTTCTTTTTTTCTGCATCACCTCTTTCCAAGAGGATTTAAAGCAAATAAGTTTGCTCCCTTGATTGAGATATAAATTTGACTTTGAACTGCCTGGCAACCAAAGCAGAAAGTGAATTGGGATGATTTGCATAGTTCAAGTTATCAGTTAGGAGGAAAGGTAGTTCTTTGAGAAGATAGCACCCCCAACAATGAATTGTGGGATGAACTTATACACAGGACCTTATGTGTGAGCATGCTGTGTTGTTTCAGTCGTATCCAACACTTTGGGACCCCATTGACTGTAGCCCACCAGGCTCATCTGTCCATGGGATTCTCCAGGTAAGAATACTGGAGTGGGTTGCCATGTTCTCCTCCAGGGGATCTTCCCCCATCCAGGGGATCGAACCAGCGTCTCCTACATCTCCTGAATTGGCTGGTGGATTCTTTACCACGTGCCACCTGGGAAGCCCAGGCCATTATGAGAGATGCATAATGGGCAGTATTCTTTGCAGAAATTTTGTAGAAAATAGAGAAGAAGATGGTACACTGCTTCTTGCATAAGCCTCAAACAAAGCTAAGGGCGCAACACAAAAGCATAATAAGGAGTGTAATTCTTACTATTTTTAGAGCCACCTCTAGTTGGAAGCTTTTAGGGTAAAAGTTCATTTGATACTCACTTGACCCTCACAACAGCCCTTTGGGCAGATACTCTTATTACCCAGGAAACCGAGGCCCCGAGATACTAAATGACTTGCAAGGGCAGACTCCGGGAACCGGCAGAACCGTGACTCAGACCAAGGCGTTCTGGCCCCCGAGCCCGCGCGCCTGTCCATCAGCTGCCTTTCCTCAGAAAGGGACCAGGTTGAGTCAGTGCCACCTCACTGATAAGTGACCTCAGGTGACCCCGTGTAGTGCAAGCTTAGAACTCAGCAGGCAGCGGGGAGAGGGGGTACAGTGGGAACACAGATCAGGTTCTTGGAGTGGTGCCCCACAGCCCTGCTCTCAGATGCCTGGGGTCGCCTCCATCCTAGCAAGGCGGGAGCCAAGGCCCAGAGAGGGGAAGGACTTGCCTAAGGTCACACAGATTGGAGGCAGGAGGGCTGGGTTTGGAATGCCAAGCTTCTGGTTCTTTCTGCTGCCCTTCACTTCTTCCAGCTGAGACACCAGCTTAGGCCACAGTGGGTTGATAAGGGCAGCTGAACACACTCTTTTCCTGCAGAACGGAGTTCCTGAACTTTGTGACTTACTCCTCCCTGACACCCAGGCCCCAGCCGGCGCTCTGAACCTTCCATGGTGTCTGGACCACCCCCCACCATGGCAGATGTAGGCTGCATCAGTTATGTATAAAGTGATGCTGTGTACTACGTTGCTCAGTCATGTCCAACTCCGTGCAACCCTATGAACTGTAGGCCCCGCCCCACCCAGGCTCCTCTGTCCAT
Source organism: Tragelaphus eurycerus (assembly GCA_935064755.1). Classification (NCBI taxonomy): domain Eukaryota; kingdom Metazoa; phylum Chordata; class Mammalia; order Artiodactyla; family Bovidae; genus Tragelaphus; species Tragelaphus eurycerus. The sequence goes on along the minus strand of CAKXYN010000001.1, from coordinate 72,626,428 downwards.
GGGATTCTCCAGGCAAGAATACTGGAGTGGGTTGCCATGCCCTTCTCCAGGGGATCTTCCCAACCCAGGAATCAAACCCGCATCTCTTATGTCTCCTGCATTAGCAGGCAGGTTCCTGACCACTAGTGCCACCTGGGAAGCCGTAAACCGGTGCTGGTGATGGACTAACTCTAGACTGCCTTGCAGTACCAAGAACCCCTCCCTGTCTGCTTTCTTGGCTCAGAGACCTCTAGACACTTGCTGGAGGTCACAAAACACTTTCATGGCAGGGCTAGGATAGGCATAACCCCTGCTCCCAACTCCCTGCCCGTGACAGCTCCCTTAGTGCCAGAGAGCCAGCAGAGTGACCAGCACGTAATAGGTGCTTAGAAAATGTTTGTGACTTGACCAGTTTTGAGAGTCCTTATTTGATGCCAGGTCCTGGTAACCACCTCAGAAGTAGTTTCTCCAGTTTACTGATGAACAATTAGAGGGAAGCCTAGAAAGGCCAAGTGGGTTCCCCAAAGTCACACAGACAGTGAGCAGACACACCTTAGAAAACCCTGGGTCCAAGGAGGGCAGTTGCAGTTTCCCCAGATCCTGTGGTCACAATCTCCAGATCCTGTCCCTACCCCAGTCCAAGGGAGCCCAGAGGTGACCTCAGCAGGGCCCACCCACACCCCTCTTTCTTCCCCTTCCTCTTCTCTTTCCCCTGATTGCCCCAGAGCAGCACGAGGTGTTCTCAGGGTCTGGTGGCTCTGAGTGGTGAAAGGAACCCACACCTCTACTTTCTTGCCCTTGTAGGTACCATGTAGTCATCAGACTGTAGGTCACACAAGGGGCTCAGGTGTCAGTGTCCTCACTGTGTACTGGAGGCTCAGATCCAGTAAGGTCCTGCTGTGTGCCGAGCGCTGCCTGGAGCCTTTACCTTCCCCCGCTGGAGCCTGGCCTCAGTGACTCCCGCTTTGCAGCGAGCACACCGCAGCTCAGGGAGGGCAGGGACTTTACCCAGGACCAGAGAGGGGCAGCAGCAGGGTTTGGACCTAGCTTGTTGGAGAGCAGGTCCTGCCCCAGCCTAGAGGCCTGCCTCACTGTAAGCTGGAAGAATGGAAGGAGAGGATGTCAGCAAAACTGCCTTTTAGACCCTAAAGCACCTGCACGGTAGATTACCATGAGGCCCCTCCTGCCTGGCTGACCCATCCTGCCTGCTTCCTTCCGCTCTGCGCAGGATGTGCGACGGCCCAGGGCGGGGCAGAGGATGAAGGGGAGGCAGAGGCGGGCTGGATCGAGGGGGCCGCCATCCTCCTGTCAGTCATCTGTGTGGTCCTGGTCACGGCCTTCAATGACTGGAGCAAAGAGAAGCAGTTCCGGGGCCTGCAGAGCCGCATTGAGCAGGAGCAGAAGTTCACTGTGGTCCGGGCCGGCCAGGTGGTCCAGATCCCTGTGGCTGAGATCGTGGTTGGGGACATCGCCCAGGTCAAATATGGTAAGTGACCCCACTGTTGAGCTGGGTGCTAGAACTGGAGTCCAGACAGGGGTGGGGATGGGCCAGGCAGACCCAGAGTAGTGGGCCCAGGGCAGAGGGTGGATTCCTGAAGGCTGACCCCAAGCTAAAATATTTTCTGAGTTTCTTGGAGAGGTGAAAGTCTCATTTCTGGAGGAAGTAGGATTCCAGAATGTCTTTAAACCAAAAAATGGCAAATGCATGACACATGTACCACCACTCTCCAAACATCTACCCTTAGCAGACATTACTAATCAATCTCAGCTCAAAGCTGAGATAACATCATCAGATGACTTCTCAGCCCAGCACTCCAAGGACCACTAACACTCAGAGTGGGTTGATGAAGTGAAATCCCTTTCCCTTCTCTGATTTGGCTGTTGATGGATGGTTGTTGTGCTAGAGAAGGTGTTATAGGGAGTGGACATGGATGGGCAAACATTCTAGGCCCGTGATGCTGCCATGGAGAAAATGAACAGGCTGGTGCCAAAGGGGATTTAGCTGAGATATGTCCTAGGTAAGTAGAGGTAAGAGAAGGGGGAAAGATTGGAGGACCCCTTCTCACCAGCCGTATTATCCTCCTTGACTATTCAGCCTAGTCAAGACAGGTTAGTCTCTTCCCAAAGAATTTCCCCAAACCATAGTTGAGGCCAGAGAAGAACGAGTCATTGAGAAAACTGGGCCCCAAATCCATGTCATGCCAAGAGAAGCACTTTAGAAACTGAAGGACATGCCCACTCGAGCTCAGATAGAGGCAGGACCCAACCTCAGTGCTCCAGGCCCCCTGCCCTTCACCCGGGCCCCAGGCTTCAGCTGCCCATTGGCCTGTGATGGATGCCACCTTGGTTCCTGCACCCTGGGAGTGCCAGGCAGCCTGTTCCAGAAGGCGACTCCTCCCTGCAGTAATGCTTGAAGGGAGTATTCCAGCCTCTCCAGCCCCTGAGACTCTGCTGACGGCCCCCCTTGCCCTTCCTCCCACCAGGCGACCTCCTCCCTGCCGACGGCCTCTTCATCCAAGGCAACGACCTCAAGATCGACGAGAGCTCCCTGACGGGGGAGTCTGACCAGGTGCGCAAGTCGGTGGACAAGGACCCCATGCTGCTGTCAGGTGAGCTGAGGCCTGCCGTGGGCTCACTCCCGTCGCCGCTTCCTGCCCCCGTTCCCCGGGGCGCCCGTGTCCCCTTGATGAGCCTTTGGTCTTTGGCTCCAAATCTCTGGCCAGCTCGGCCCCAGTCAAGAACTCCCTCCTTTTCCCCAGCAGACATACATTAAGTCTACTGTGTCCTCAGTACTTCTCCAGGCCCTGGGGGGAGCCCAGTGAATAAAACTGACCATGGAACTTACCTTCCAGCGAATTGGTATTCTGAAAATTGAACATGGAAGTCTATTCCCATTAGGGACAAGAAAGAATCAGTCTGGTGACTGTTGTTTTAGAGGCATACTGTGCGCCCGGCACTGGTCTGGGGGCTGGGACCTAAGACAGATGAGGCCCCAGCCTTGAGGAGCTTGTGGTATCGTTAGGAGTCAGACAGTGTGAAAATTCCAGAGAGTAATAGATATACTCTTGAGAGTCCCTTGGACAGCAAGGATATCCAACCAATCAGTCCTAAAGGAAATCAACCCTGAATATTCATTGGAAGGACTGATGCTGAAGCTGACACTCCAACACTTTGGCCACCTGATGCGAAGAGCTGACTCGTTGGAAAAGACCCTGATGCTGGGCAAGAGTGAGGGCAGAAGAAGGAGATGACAGAGGACGAGATGGTTGGATGGCATCACCAACTCAATGACATCACTTTGAGCAAACTCTGGGAGATAGTAAAGGACAGGGAAGCCTGGCGTGCTGCAGTCCATGGAGTAGCAAAGAGTCAGACATGGCTGAGCAACTGAATAACAGCAACGATAGATACTTGATGAAAATAGAGCAGGACAATGGAGTGCGGCTGGCTGGGGAGGTCGAGGAGGCCTGTAAGCTGAAGTGTGAATGATGACACAGAGCTGGGCTTGCAGCTTTCCAGAGGATGACTATACCAGCAGCAAGAATGGCAAGTGCAAAGGCCTTGAGGCAGGACTGGGAGCAAGATGGAGGGGTCAGATGTCAGGCCTGGTATGCCGTGCTCAAGAGTTCATAAATGTTCTGAGTGTGAAGAGTGCTCTCTGGAATCAGCAGTAAGCCGATCCCGTTTACGTTTTTAAGATCTTGGTCTGACTGCTGCAATGGGGGTGGCAAGAGAGGAGGGGTGACCCTGCAGAAGTGAGGCACCAGTCAGGTGAAATACCTTCTCCGAACAAGACACCAAGAAGGCATTCCTGTCCAGCAGTGCTCAGCAAACATCGTCTGAGCAGCTGCTCTGGGCCAGGCTGAGGAGTGGGATACCTCCGCTTCCCTGACCCCACAATGATCCAGACTCACCCCCTGCCCTTGGAAGCCTCCAACTTGAGTAAGCAGGAGCACGGGAGGCAGGGAGTAGACTTGCCAACAGCTAAGTCCACAGAAGAGGAGTGAGGAAGGTGTGACAAAACCAAGGGAACATAACCATCTAGAAGAGTTAGAATCGAGTGGGGTTTTAAAGGATCAGTAGGAGCCCACCAAGCAGAGTTGTGAAGAAAGGGTCCTCCTAGCAGAGGCACAGTGGTCTAAAGAAGGGTGGAATTTCCTAGAAATATTACAAAGAGGAAGAGGAGCATGTCTACAGGGTATGATGGTGAAAAGAACTGAGAATCGGGTCTCGGGCATTTATTTATCAAGAACTTATTCAATTATTCATCTATTGAGCACCTACTGTGTGCCAGTGGTTCATGGAACAAGCAAGGTGCCTGCCCTCCTGAAGCTTAGAATCTGGTAAAAGAGACTGACAAGAAAGGAACAAACAAGCAGATATGTACCACAGTTTCGGATAGGGATAAGTCAGATGAAGACATTACATCATTGTAGTGAGAAAAAGACCCTGAGGAAGGGGACAGGAATCTTAGTTGATCAGGGAAAAGCGTGTGTGAATAGGTTGCATTTGAGCCAAAGGCAGAGCAGTGAGAGAAAGAGCATTCCAGAAAGAGGGACAGTGAGTGCAAAGGGCCGGGGGTCTGACCGAGTGATCATGGAAAGCCATAAACGCCCTCTGGGAACTCAGAGCCACCTGGGAGCTCAGTAAATGGTCATCGCCCTGTGGCCTTGGTTCTGACCTCTGGGCTGAAGTGCTTGTCAGAGAGGCAGGCACCCTTGAGAGAAGTGACCCGGTGGGTTAAGAGACTCAGTGCAAGTCAAGAGGAGGTACTGGGCCTGAGGGGACGGGAGATGAAGGTTCCAGACAGTTTGGAGGAGAGGAGAGGGTAGTTCCCTGGCAGGAGGCTGGGGAGAGAAAATGTTCAGGATCACTGACCCAAACGAAGCATCACCATGCAGCCATGAGGGTGGGCACAGATGTGGAGACCCTGGAAAAGAGCAATAGGGTAGAGGTGGATGGGAAGTCAGCTGGCCCGCCCAAGTAGGGTCAGCCACTCTCGTCTCAATCTATCCACCTGGCAGGAAGTCAAGACAAATGGAGGAGACCCTGGGCCTCTGGATGTCAGGAAACAGGAGCCAGCGTCTCCTGTGATGTCTTTCGTGGGCAGGACAGAGAAGGGTGTGCCAAGACCAGGGGATCTCAGTCGGTTTATGCTGACGCTTGAATTGCTGGCAATCTGGTGGGAGGTTTCTAGCAAGCTTCCCTGGAGCTCTGTCCTGTTGCGGTACGGAAAGTGTGCCCATCAAGTTTGCAGAGCCCACACACCCAGGGAGGGTCAGGACCCATGAAAGGTGGCCAGAGTGCAGAGCGAACTAGACTTGAGAAAATGCAATGGACTCTGAGCTGCAGCCGACACCCTGAAATGTGAGGGGGAGGGAGGGTGGCGGCTCAGCCCAAGCTCCGGGGGAAAGACGGTGAGAGAGGGGCGTAGTCAGCCTGATGGAAAGCAAGCTGATTGGAGAAAGAATTCTGTGACAGTCAGAACCATTCTAGGAACAAAAGAGGCTGCCTGTGTGGTAGTGAGTTCCCCGTCACTGATTGTATGTAAGTAGGGCCTGGACAGACTGGGGGTGGGGTTGTTGTAGAGGAGGCTGGAGCACTGAGCAGACACTGCCGTCAGTGCCCCTCCCTGAGGTGGGGGTCACAGGTTCAGTACACCCCCCTCACCCGCGCCTCTGCTACAGACCCGCCTTGCTTCCTTTCCTCTGCCCTGCCTCTACTAGGGCCATTTGCTCCTCCCAGCTGGCCCTTTTCCTTCCTCGTTGCACATTTAACTCCTGCCCATCTGCTCAGCGCCACCTCCTCCACGAAGTCTTCCCAGATCACCCTTTGGCCTGCACCCCAGCACCACCTGGGACCCTTGTGTTGGCCTGTGACATCACACAACACTCGGCCATTCAGGCACAGCCTGTCAGGCTGATTGAGTTTTGTGCTGCGCAGAGCATCTCAAATAAAGAGTGAGACTATCCACAGTCCCGCCACCCAAACAAATCTAACAGGTCTCACTTTTATGGGCCCTTCCATCCTTGGCCGGCCCAAGTGGGTGGGAACCCAGGCCTGAGGCTGCCAGGAGGTCAGCCCAGCTCCACCCCAGGCCCTGAACCCCTTAGTGTTCAGGCAGTGTCTGTGAGAGTGAAGAGGGAGGCTTCACTGCATAGTAGAAAGAGCAGAGTTCGGCCAGGCTGAGCCAGATCTGGACTCTGGAGTGAACTCACTGTGTGGCCTTGGGCACGTTGCTTCACTTCTCTGAGCCTCGGTTTACCTGTGAGGACAATAGCGGTACCCTGGTGTGTGATGTAGGCGAGGCCCCTACCTAGCATGGTGCAGCCAGAGGGATGCCCATGGTGGGCTGGGTCACTTCCCTGCTCCTCTCAAGGAGCCTGGACTTGGGAGTGACATAGGCCTGGGTTCAAATCCCAACTCTGCCCTTCATCGGCTGGGAGACCCTGGACAAGCTTCTTTCTGGGCCTGTGTTCCCTCACTTGTAAAATGGGAGAACAACTTCAGCTTATATGTCCTTTTCCCACCTCTTCCTTCATCTTGAATGTGTCACTCTTCCCTCTCTATGGGCTTGCCCTATCTCTCCATCATGTAACCCCTCCCCTCCTACAGCCTGCATGAGCCTGCCTTCTCCAGGGAGTCCCCCTGGATTTCTGTCTTCCCCAGTGCTCTCAACTCTGCATAATTGTCATTTGGGCACTCTTTTTGGGGGGGTTTCTCATACCCTTCCCCAGTGCTAGAGGCTTTGCTGGGCCTTCTGGTCAGATGACCCTCAGAAAATACAGAGATACCAGCCTGGAGGCAACTGCAGGGTCCTCGTGGTAGTTGAGAAACCACCCCCAACCCCCCACATACACACATATTGCATCGAGCACATTGGCTCAGTCTGCTGCTGCTGCTGCTAAGTAGCTTCAGTCGTGTCCAACTCTATGTGACCCCATAGACGGCAGCCCACCAGGCTCCTCTTCTCTGGGATTCTCCAGGCAAGAACACTGGAGTGGGTTACCATTTCCTTCTCCAATGCATGCATGCATGCTAAGTCACTTCAGTCGTGTCTGACTCCATGCAACCCCATAGACAGCAGCCCACCAGGCTCCTCTGTCCACGGGACTCTCCGGGCAAGAATACTGGAGTGGGTTGCCATTTCCTCCTCCCGGCTCAGCCTTGAGGAAGGCAAATAATGCTTGGTTCTGGGTCCAGTGGCCCAGCCTGTGACCCTGGCCAGGTTGCTTTGTCTCTGAGCCTCCAGGTCCATGTCTGTGTAATCACCGGGCCCCCCCCCCCCACATCTGCCTACGCACAAGGCTGTTTTGGGGACCACATGCCTAAACCAGTGGGACTATCCTTTGTGAATGGTGTGCTTGTGAGACGCTGTGTGATGTGGATCAAACACAGAGGCAGAACCCCCCAGTTCCTGCTCCGCATCAGCTCCCCCTATGACCTCGGCCCCTTGGGCCCTCAGTCTCCCCCGTCTGACAAATGGGGGCAGACCAGCCTTCAGGAAGATTCAGCTGTCTCTCTAGCACTCAGGGCACAGAGGACATCCTAAAGCCCTGAGCGCAGACAGGAGGACGCAGGCCCGTGTCTGTAGGGTCCTCAACCTGGGCAGAGGAGACGAGCGGGAATCTCAGGGCGATCCTCTGCCCACGGGGCCGGGAGGGGGTGGTGGTGGGCAACAAGCCCAGTGTCACCTTCTCCCCCTGCTGCCCGCCCACATGCCACCAGTGTAGCTGTGATGTACACTCTGCAAGGGGACCCAGAGGTTCAGACACTTCACGTACAATTGGTTAAGATGTTGGGGAAAAATTTCAATTCTTTAAAAGTCTGTGTGAGTCAAACACGCGAATGGGCCCTGGAGTGCAGGCGCCCATGAACTCAGCCTATTTTTTTTTTTCTAGTTTTGTATTTTAAAATAATTTCGAACTTTCAGAAAAGTTGCAGGAGTAGCATAATGAACGCCTGCATGCCCTCCCTCTGATAAAACTGCTACGGCCTTCCGCTGCCCTCGCTCTCAGGAGCCGTACTCTCTCCTTGTCAGGACCCCTTCCCCCTTCAGGTGTGTCTCCCAAGAAAAGGTATTTTCATGAGTAACGACAGCACAGCTGTCAACTCAGGAAGCACACCCGCCATACCATCCTCGTTCCCAGGTACCGCCAGTCCCAACAGCATCCCCCAGGCTGGGGCCAGGCGCAGATGCCCTGCGACATTTAGACGTCCTGCTTCTTCAGACCCCCTTAACACCGAGCAGACCCTGCGACATTTAGACGTCCTGCTTCTTCAGACTCCCTTAACACCGAGCAGATCTGCAGCCTTTCCTGGAAAGCCAGTGGTTTTTAGCCCTTCTGGGTCATGAACCCCCATGAAAGCAGTGATCCCTCCTATTAGAAATAAATGCCCAGACTTGCCTCTTTGCAGCCTGGCTTCCCACGTGGCGCTAGAGGTAAAGAACCCACCTGCCAGTGTAAGAGATGTAAGAGGTGCAGGTTCAATCTCTGGGTCGGGAAGATCCCCTTTAGAAGGAAATGGGAACCTGCTCCAGTATCCTTCCCAGGAAAATCCCATGGACTGAAGAGCCTGGTGGGCTACAGTCCATGGGGTCACAAAGAGTCAGAAAGGACTGATGAACACACCCACACCCACACGCGCACGCACACACACACACTCACACACACACACACACACACACAGTGAATGCCACAGGAAACCAAAGACTAGGCAGGGACCAGCACGCTGTCCTCAAAAACCACGGGGCCCACCCCAGCAGACCCTCTGCTCAGCCCCCTGCAGGAACCCCCTCTCCCTCTTCCCTTACCCCTGGAACCAGAGCCCGAATGGCACGAGGTAACCCAGGATCTTGACAACCCTCTGGGGCCCGCTGCCCACCCTGCCCGCCCAGCGCAAGGCCAGGCACAGGGAACCGGACCTGCTGCCGCTGCTGGGGAGCCTAGGACGACACCATGACCACAGGGAGGCCCCATCTGCCACTCGGCCCGCGCTCTCTCCATTACACTACCCTGCCTCTTCTCCACGAGAGGCAGCGGGGTGTAGTGGATAGAGCACGGGTTCAAGTCCCGCTCACCTCTCATCGCTGTGTGACCCTGGGCCATCGCTCAACCTCTCTGAGCCAGGGAGGCCGCAGGTGGGCGGAGGGGCCGGGGCTGGTACTTGCACCAAGGCCTGCCTCACTGGGTTGTTGTGAGGGGGACGGGCTCGTGGGCGCTGCAACGCTCTGCTGACTTGGAGTGCTCGTGGGTGTGCGTTACTTCTGTTGTTAACCGCGTCGGTAACAGTAAGGACGACAGCACGGTGTCTGGGCCAGGGACCGCATGGGCTTGGCCTGGTGCTCTGCTGGAGGCAGGTGATAACCCCCAGACAGGGCCTCCATCCTTCTTCATGTCTCTACTCTCAGGAAAAGGGCTCTGAGACGGCCCGGCCTCTCCACTCTCCCCTGTCCGGAGAGAGGCTTCGGAAGTCAAAACCTGGAGGGTAAGGAGCTCTGTGCCGTGTGTGCTGTGCAGCCGCTCAGCCCTCTGACCTCTCTGTGCTCAGAAGCTTCATTTCATAAAGCCAGGCTTCACTGGGCCTGCCGCAGGGCCTTGGTGCACCCCCTTGTCATCGCCAGAGCCTGTGCCCTGAGATGCCATCCGGACCAGGTCTGGAGCAAGTCTGAGGCAGAGGTGGGCTTTGAGCCTGCAGTCGGGTAGGTTCTGGCCCACACTCTGCTGCCAGCTCAGAGGCCGCAGAAATCACCTCCAGGGGGACGAGATGAAGGTTCAGGTAGGGGGCCTGGACAGGCCATCCTGTTGGCTGGAGCCTGCAGAGTTCCCGGGGTCCAAGCTCCTTTCTGACTCATGGATGGATGGACAGACGGGTGCTGATACGGCTCCCCCTGACTCACCTGCCTCCCTCTCACTCCTTGGGGCCATGTCCCCAAAGAACCCTGCCTCGGACTTTATGCACAAGCCGCCCCCTCTGCCCCCAGCAAGGGGGAGAGAATAGGAGCCGGAGCCTCCCAGCTGCCCGAGCAATGTGCTTTGAAATGCGGGTGACGACGGTGACCTCCTCAGGGTCCATTGCCACCGAGCAGAAAGAGTGGGCCACAGAGAGCGGGGCACAGAGGGACCTTCTGTGCAGATTGGTTCTCTTCTTCCCTCCCCCAGCACATCTCCAGTGGCTCCCCAGTGAACCCCGAACAGACACCCAACCCTTCAGCCCTCCTCTGCTCAGGCCGCCGCTCCCTTCACGAGCCCTGAGCTTCAGCCCAGCTGATCCGTGGCCGTCTCCTGCCTGTGCCTGAGCGGGGCCCCAGCGCTCCCTGCTCCCGCTGGTCTGGGGGCCCTTGGGTCTCTGTTGTCTTGTGTTGCTGCTCATCCGTGTGCCTGTCTGCTCCCCCACCTACACTGTGAGCCAGTGGAGGACAGGGACCACCGGGAGGCCCTTGGCACAGAGCGGGACCCCACCACACCCGTCTGTCGTGTGAACAAGTGCAGCCCGGACAGGGAGCGACTCGTGGTCAGTCTGTCCGCTCAGCCTCCGCCCGCCCCTCCAGAGTCCCCGAGATGCTGCCCAGCCGGGAGGGACCCTCATCTCCGGGGGACCTGGGCTCCCAGACTTCACTGCCGAGAGGCGATGACTGAAGCCAGGCCTCTAACAGAGGACAAGACTGAGGACCACCAAGGAGAGGGCTGGCCTCGGGTCGCTCAGCAAACCAGAAGCAGACCACAGGCTGATTCCCAGGTCCCTCCCTCCTCAGCCCAGGGCCCTCTCCATCGACCATCCCCTGGGCAGTGTATTCTGAGGGGCTCTTTGGGGACTTAGAGGAGGTGGGGACCACAGGATGATGTCCAAAGGAACGTGGACATGGGAGCCTGGTGCACAGCCTAGTCAGGATTCCCCTCCCTAAAAGAGTCTCTGTCCACACCCACAGACCTGTGGCTTATATGCCTCTGGTTCTACTGTTGGAGCTTCGGCCCTTGGGCTTAAACCTCGTCCCCTGCAGGGGATCCTGGAGCTGGGTGGCCCGGTCCACTTGGTTCTTCCTCTGGCAGGAAGGGGCAGCCAGGCTCTGAGGTCCTCGTAGGGGAGGCGGGTGGGCAGTCCAGGGAGCTGTGGGGAGGAGGGCTGAGCTGGATGAATTTGACCCTTTGTGAAACCATGAAGATGGCTTATGGAAGGGGTGTGGGTCTCCCATTATAAATGTAACACGTGCCCACCAAGAAAAATACAGAAAATGAGGTTGCAGTGACATCAATGCTGTGGGAGGCAGAGAGGAAATGCGCTCAGATCCTGCCCCCCAGGGGCCAGGAGGCAGCCCCTGGGGAAACTGCCAGCAGAGGAGACCAGAGGAGCGGTGACAGCCTTCTGTGGGGGTCAAGGACGTCACCTGAGAGGAGGGGCGTTTGTCCTAAGCCTTGAAGAGGAGGTTTTGGACAAGAAGTGGAAGAAGGACATGAGCAGAAATGGGCGCGGGGCTGGGGTCGGTGGTGGGACGGAAGGGCCGCTCCCAGTGCTGCTCCCAGGGAGAGGGCGCGTGGCTGGAGTCAGTGGTCCGGGGCTCGGAGAAGGTTGAGAGCTGACCCAAGGGTTGCTAATGAAGGCGTCTGGACTTTGGGGAGCTGTGGAGGGTGTCTGAGCTGGGGGGCGGTATTCAGCTGAGGCTGGGCGTGCTGCTGAGGTGTGGAGGGAGGGGGGACCAGAGAGGGAGGTGATGCCCCCGACTCCTCTGGCCCCTCCAATGCAGAGGCCTGGAGGACCCCCGGGGCTCCTCGGTGCTGGTGGGAGGTGTGCCAGCCCTTCTCCCCCACCTCCCCGTGTTCCCGTGTCCTCGTGTCTGGAGGCCACCTCTCTGGCTTCCTCTTCCTTTCCCCTCCTCCTCCCTGCCTCCTGGTGCAGAGCTGCCAGCTCCCTGCTGAGCTGGGAGTGATTAGATCAGAAGGTGATTTGGGGTCTGATTATCTTGGGTGGAAATTGGCCCCCTGTGTCTTTTTCCATCCCGCCCAGGGCCGGGGAGGTGGGGAGCGGCTTCTCTGTCGACATCCAGGCCGAGCCAACTTTTTCACGAATGTGTTTGGGACCAGTGTGTGGGCTTGTTTCTGAGGAAGTGCAGCATCTAACCAACCCGGCAGGGGGCTCTGTCCCTCACCAGCCAGGGACCCTGGATGGGCCACTCCTCCCAGAGCCCCAGGTTTCTCCTCTGCCAGCTGAGGGCCAGTGCGAGAGCTGACGAGATGATTGCATGTGAAGGGTCAGGGTTAATGTTGGGGTTAGGGTCGGGGTGAGGGCACGAGGCCTGGCGTGGAGCAGGTGTCCTGAGGAAGGTCGTGCTGATTCCGTCCCTGCCATCTACACCCTGGAGTGTGCTGAAGTGTGTTCACCCCTCACCTTTAAAGATCTGCAGTGACCTCACACCACCCACAGGGCACCTCTCTGCACCTTAGCTCCTCATCTATATCGCTGACACGTAATAGTCCATCCTGTCAGCCCCCACGCAAGCTGAGCCTGCGCTTGAGAAAGCTTTTTGTCGGCAAGTTACTGTAGTTCCCAAAGTCCCGTAATTGGGCCCAGGTTGTGCTTATGCCCCTCGTGAGGAGAATGCACTTGGGGGTCTGCCTGTGATGGGAAGACACCAGGCCTGGGCCTTCCAGCCTGCAGTCAGTGTTCAAGCACTTTCTGTGGTCCCCACTGTTCCCTGCCTGGGGATGGGCGCGGAGCCTGGGGGTGGGCATGGAGCCTGGGGATGGGCGCGGAGCCTGGGGATGGGCATGGAGCCTGGGGGTGGGCATGGAGCCAGCCTCAGAGGGCATCACCTGAGAGCCTGGATTCTGGTACGGCTTGCTAGGCTCCAGGCTGCCTCTGGGAGCCTTCGTGACTTCGTTTGCTCTTCATGGATGGACAGACCAACCTTTACCACCTCAAAGGAACTTACAGGAGGATATCTGTCTGTCTGTAAAGCACTTTAAGATCCTGACATTCTAGAGGCCAAATGGCTGGAGCACCAAAACGCGCACACACACACACAACCAGACATGTGTGCAAATATATACACGCACAGACACCATCTCAAAATATGGCTCAGGTCCTAGGAGAAAAAGGAAAGGAGAGGACGAAACCTCTTGAAATGTGAAGATGGATTCCTTGCTTTAAGGAAAGCGCTTTCTGCCCTGACTTGGAACCTGCTGACTCTTATTTTACATGCAATTCTAATGAGTCTGTCCACCTAGACTTCAAGTCGAAGCAAACTGGGAGAACAAGGAGAAGGCCCTTAGTGACGAGTGACCCTGAAAACAGGAAGAAATGACCATTGATCATAAGTGGAAACAAGGAAAATCTGAAAACAGCAGAAGGGGTTTGAGAAACAAGTATTCAGGGGTGTTTGGTGTCTGGGCTTGGTGGTCATGGCCGCCTGTCTGATAGACCAGATATAATTCTTCCTGTGCAGCCTGGGGACGGCTGGAGACCCTACACCACCGGCACTGAATTCTTACCTCTCTGCTGGAGGAGGAGCTACATGCTCGTATAGAGGATTTTCTAGCCAGAGCAGTAAAAAGGAAAAATCACAAAAAGACAAGAGCTTGACAGGCCAAACTTCACTTCCCTAGATTCTTTACTAAGCAAAGTGCCCACTTCTCAAGAAGAAGTTGACAACAAAGACCCCGAAGATGAGTAAAAGTGGAGCTACTCTGCTCAAAGGCCTCCCTCCCTCCCTCCTCCCCCACAGCTCCCCTCAGGCCCCTGGAAGAATTCCAGGACCCTTTGAAACCCAGTTTGAAAAATCTAAATTTCTCGGAAGGGAGTTTGTAACTTTTCTTGTACCGTGGATTCCTGGGAATGTCCGGGGTCATCATCAGTTCAGTTCAGTCGCTCAGTCATGTCTGACTCTTCGAGACCCCATGAATCGCAGCACGCCAGGCCTCCCTGTCCATCACCAACTCCCAGAGTTCACTCAGACTCACGTCCATCGAGTCAGTGATGCCATCCAGCCATCTCATCCTCTGTCGTCCCCTTCTCCTGCCCCCAATCCCTCCCAGCATCAGAGTGTTTTTCCAATGAATCAACTCCTTGCATCAGGTGGCCAAAGTACTGGAGTTTCAGCTTCAGCATCATTCCCTCCAAAAAAATCCCAGGGCTGATCTCCTTTAGAATGGACTGGTTGGATCTCCCTTGCAGTCCAAGGGACTCTCAAGAGTCTTCTCCAACACCACAGTTCAAAAGCATCAATTCTTTGGTGCTCAGCCTTTTTCACAGTCCAACTCTCACATCCATACATGACCACAGGAAAAACCATAGTCTTGACTAGATGACCTTTGTTGGCAAAGTAATGTCTCTGCTTTTGAATATGCTATCTAGGTTGGTCATAACTTTCCTTCCAAGGAGTAAGCGTCTTTTAATTTCATGGCTGCAGTCACCATCTGCAGTGATTTTGGAGCCCCCAAAAATAAAGTGTGACACTGTTTCCACCGTTTCCCCATCTATTTCCCATGAAGTGATGGGGACCGGATGCCATGATCTTCATTTTCTGAATGTTGAGCTTTAAGCCAACTTTTTCACTCTCCACTTTCACTTTCATCAAGAGGCTTTTTAGTTCCTCTTCACTTTCTGCCATAAGGGTGGGGTCATCATGGGCCACCCCTATTCAGAATAAAGCTTTGAAATACATGAAATACCTTGGATCACAAAGGAAGTCAATTATATTGAAATAGCTAAAGTAATTTTAAAAGAATAAATGTGTGATGTAGTAACATATGTGTTTCTTTATTAGTATACTGAACAACGAGGTCCAGCAATCAATATAATAACAGCCTTAGTTGTAAAATAAGCATAAGCCTAAAAAGTATCTTATCTTGGTGGAGTCCCTGATAGCACAGCTGGTAATGAATCCACCTGCAATGCAGGAGACCCCAGTTCGATCCCTGGGTTGGGAAGATTCACTGGAGAAGGGAGAGGCTACCCACTCCAGTATTTTGGCTGGAGAATTCCGTGGACTGTATAGTCCATGGGGTCGCAAAGAGCTGGACATGACTGAGCAACTTTCACTTTCAAAAAGTAAGAGATATTTGTCTTTATTTCAAAAATAAAGAGATATTTTTAAAAACTGTGATTTTTGTAACATGTGTAATGGTGTTGTGGGCACCGCTGACACTCCTGGAGTTTATTGCCTTTGTTCTTAATGGAGGAAAAATGCTAAATTTCAGTTTGATGTCTGTGAAAATAAAGATTTCATTGTTTCCTCATCCAAGTTCTCTGAGCGCTGAATTATTTCCTCAGATCTTTGGGGAAGAAGTGGACTTCATTTTAAGCAGTCCTGCCCAGGGCTTAGTTGGCATTTTTCTTGCCAGTTGCAGAATTAAGTAGAATGAGGTATGGTTCTCGATATATCAATAAAGGAAAAGACAAGAGTTGTCCCTGCTTGACCTGTAAGGCGGGGAGAGGAAGAATGGGGAGAGAGAAGAGAGAGGAAAGAACTCACCAGGGATGGGGAGGGGAGGGTAAGCCTGAGCTTTCCAGGGGCCTAAGAGCTGAGTGCAGCAGTGTTTGAGAACCTGGCTCATCATAGCATTGTCCCAAGGTATAGTCATCTTTAAAGGACCCACGACGATGATACACATTATATCTTCACTGAGGTGGTGCCCCAGGACCTCGACAGGCAAATTGCCAGGAGTAGACTGGGACCAGATTCCTCCCACGCCTTGGGGGAGGGGGTCTGGGTTGTGCAATGGTAACTTGGCTTTCGTCCCCGTCCCTAGGTACCCACGTGATGGAGGGCTCTGGACGGATGGTGGTGACCGCCGTGGGTGTGAACTCTCAGACTGGCATTATCTTTACCCTGCTGGGGGCCGGTGGTGAAGAGGAAGAGAAGAAAGACAAGAAAGGTAAGCTCAGCTCCTCATGGACCAGGAGAGGAGCTCTTAAGGCCAAATTTTTTTGTTGATTCTTTCACTCAACAAGTGAGTTATTGAGTGCCTTTTGTGTCCACACCCTGTGCCAACAGCCGCCTCCTGCATCCTTGAGGCCCTGCTTGGGCCAGGAGGCTCTGTCTGTTCCATCTCCAGGGTCTTGTCCCAGTCTCTGTCTCGTCCAGTCATGTCATGGGGGGGCTCCCCTTCCCCTCCGAGCCAGACCAAGGGTGCTGAGCCTTTTCTTCAGTCTCCAGCCTCAAGTGTGACCTGGTCCCATCGTCAGCCCTGATACTGAGCAGAAAACCCACCTGGGCATATTCCTTCACTGCTCTCAATCCCACTGGGCAGAGCTGCACACTCAGTGGACACTCTACCCAGAGGTGATAGGGGAGCTTCTGGGGAAGGCGCCTCCAAATCAACTGTTGTGAGCCCCTCTCTGAAGCCCCTGGAGCTGCCATCTCAGCCGAGTTCTGTCTCCTCCTCTCCCAGAAGCAAATGCCCTCACTCCATGGGCTCCCCTTGGTGCAGCAGGTTGGCATCTTGGGCTGGAAGTGCCTCTCAGAGCATAGGAGGGCTGGTTGGGAGACATGAGCCCCAATCCCATCAAACCAGGCCCACATCTAACATCCAGCCTCTGGTCCAAAACAGCTGGCTACTTACTCAACATTCACATTCAGTCTTAGGGACCCTCCCCCTCTCACAAAGTCTTCAGTCCTTTGTCTCCTTCCCCAAGCCTCAGAGGAGGTTCCCCAACATCCAGACCTTCTGGAACCCAGGGGAAGGAGATGAGATAGTAGAAGACCCCGCTTTTGGTTTTGGGGACAACGGGACTAACCTTCAGCTCTCAGAGGTCAGCCAGTCTTGGCCTGGGACACAATCAAAGGTTATTTGTTCCCAGGGCCAAAAGCTGTTTCCTACTGGGGTCCTCCTAAGATTATGGCTGCTGCAGCAGCAGGAACAATGGCAGTAAGCTGTGATCTGTGCGAGCTGAGGTTGAAACTGAGGACAAGTCTTGGCCATGAGGCACAGAGCACGTCAGGACAGCGTCCACACAGTGACATAGCAGCTGTGGCCACCAGCGGCCCCAGGTGCAGGCAGTTGGGCAGGATGTAACAGTTCTGCCCACTTTCTTGGCCTCGCTGGGGCTCGGGTGAGCGGCAGAAACACCCAGAAGCTCCCATGGGCCAGACTGGTGTTTTTTAAAATGCTGATAAGAAAAGAGGCCTCTTCTGCCCGGCATGGGTCAGAGTCCCTTGCTGAATGTTGCCCCATCGATGAGACGGGGACAGCAGTGCAAAAGGAAGAGGTGGGATATGGAAGGGACATGGTGGAGGAAGATGGGGGACAGCCCATCCTCTCAGGCCCCTGAGATCAGACCCGAGGGATTCCCAAGGCTGGACCCCCTTAGCGCTTCCATCCCATCACCTCCACCAGGGACGCTGCTTACAACCCTCCATTTCAGAATGACTCTGGTCGTGCCAGAGTGTGTGTGTGTGTGTGTGCATGTGTGGGCGGGCGTGTATGTGGCTGTACATGCTTCTCCTTCATTAACATGTCTCAAAAATCATCACACAGGTGTGAAGAAGGGGGATGGCCTTCAGCTACCAGGTACAGTAAGACACCCCCCAGGGTAGAAGGGGCTTTTAGAAGTAGCAGCAGCCATTGACCCCTGAGCCCTGGCCCCAGACCCCCAGCACACAGCTAGAGGGGTACCCTATGGCTGGGAGCTCTGCCCCCACCCCAAAACTCCTCTGTGGTCAGCACCCCACGCTGCCCTTCCAGTGCTTCCAAGGAAGATGGTGCCCCCACTGCCTCCAAATCCCAGACAGCTGCACACCATGTGCGCTCAGCACCACGTGACCCCACAGAGCCCCTCGCCCCACGGCACGGCCAACTCACCCAGGAAAGCACCTATTCCCTCTTCTTCCCACAGAACCCGTCTCCCTCCACCCCAAGAGAAAACAGCCAGAGCGAATTTGAGCATCTCGTATCATTTTTGATTTCTAAATTAAGGAAATCTCACTAGTACCCTCTCTGTCTCGTGCACAAGGTGCCACATGCCTGATGTCATCTTTTAAGTGGTGGGGCATCTCCTATGGGCAAGACCAAGGCAGCCTTTTGAGCGTCAGTCAGGAAAGGAGGAGTTGGCCACAGGTAGTGGCCTGAGTCAAACGCACAAATCTGAGGTCACTGCCGTGAAAGATGTCCTTCCAGGACACAGCAACCATCACAACAAACGCCCATTCAGAACAGCCGGTGCTATTACTGCACCCCCTGCTGAATCGACTCCTGGACATGGGTCCCTCTGGCCGTGATGGCCAGCCAGCACCCCCCACCCGCCTTCATAGAACCCTCACTGACAGAGAGACCTGCTGGTTGGGCCAACGGGATGCCTGGGTCTAGACCTCACACCGACCATCCCACCTACCCACGTTGGTCATCCTCCATATTTTATTTCAAAGACCTTCCGTGTCTGAGTTTCTCCCCACCGACTTGTGCGTCATCTCCATGGGAACATTTCGCCCCACCCACCCCGCACTCCCAGATTTGAGTTTCTGGATTTCCGGCGGAGATGTGTGTTTCTGACCATAGTCACGTCACTCCCCGCACTTGGGTTCGCGTCTACTGTTGCTGCTGTCTGCACTGCTGCCTCCCTCCATTTTGACCACTGCATTTTTCATCCCTCCCACCCCCACAGCGGCCGATGGTGCGGCAGGTTCAAATGCTGCAGATAGTGCAAATACCAGCCTAGTCAATGGTACGTCTCCCACCCCGCCCCCGGGGAGCTCTCGGTCTCGGGCGATGGGCGCCTCCCCACCCCCAGCTCTGGGCTTTCCTCTCTCTGTTCAGGATGGCCCAGACTTGGATGTGCATGGGCAGCTCGGGGACGGTCGTCCTCTCACACATGGGGCAGGTGCTTAAGAGAGAAGCCACCCCCGGGCACCCAGCTCCACTCCCACTGGCGGTGGTCACCGTTGGGTCCTTGACCCCCAGTGGAGCCCAGAAGAGGGACGTGATCTTGGCTTCAGATCTGGTCCCCTCTCCCTTCCTGGAAGCAGCGTCCCTCCCTGCGTGGCCCTCTCCTAAGCACATTCCTGGTCCCGGCTTGGGGGAAGAAGGCCCGGGGTCAAGACCCGGGCTGAGGCTGGCCTCTGGGTCCCCAGTGCAGGTTCCCATCCTTGACTCAAACCATTCCCTCGAGGCAGGGGGACCCAGGCCTGGGTTCAGCTCCTGGGCCCCGCCCTGCAGCATGGCTGAGCCACTAGTCCACGTTCTTCTCTTCTTTCGTGGAGTGAACGGGCAGGGGGTTTGCCTGGGCTTGGGCCCAGTTCTGTCCCTCGGGTGTGGACTGGTGTTTCTTGCTGTTGCCTGCGCTGGAGCATCTGTCCTGAGTCTCTGCATTCTTAGCGGCCCTCTCGGGGATGGGCAGTGGAGATAAGGGCTGCCACTGTAGCTTGGGCCTGCATCTCACCCTCCTTACACACAGGCAGGCAGGAACTCCTTTCACTGGCCTCCACGCCTTTGGAAGATTTCACACCTCTATACCCTCCCATCTTCTCTAGTCATCCCCGTCCCCAAGTCAGGTGACATAAAGTTACCCGGTCTGCTCCTGAGAGATTTTAGGGCTCAGCCATGAAACCATTGCCCCTGAGAATCGAAGGGAAGGGAAAGCTTTTTCTTTCCCCAGCGTCACTCATCCCAGGACCTGAGCAGCAGGTTTCTCATCCATTCTGTCATTTACTCCTCACCACTCCCAGCAAACGTGGAGCTGTGGTTCTTCCTCCTCCTCCCCTCCCCTGTCCCAGGCCTCTGGCTAAGCCACTCCGACTCAAAGTGACCCAAGATGGAAGCAGCTAGCAGATGTCAGGGGCTAGGCAACACCCCTCTGTGAGCAGCACCTGGCCAGGAAGGGCTAATTCGGGTGTGGGTCTATTTCAGGCTCAGGAAGAGAAAAGAGGACAGCCTGGGGCGTGGGAGGTGTCACATGTAAGGGAGGGGCTGGTGCTATAGTTGCTAAGTCGTGTCCCACTCTTGCCGCCCCATGGACTGTAGCCTTCCAGGCTCCTCTGTTCATGATATTTTCCAGGCAAGAGTACTGGAGTGGGCTGCCATTCCCTTCTCCAGGGGATCTTTTCAACCCAGGGATAAAACCCGGGTCTCCTGCATTGCAGACTGAGCCACCAGAGAAGCCCTAGCAGGAAGAAATGATGTAGGCAAATCCACGTGGGGGAGGGAGAGGGGAAGGAGGAGACAGGAAGTGACGGCCTGCATCCCCCTACCCCTCCCGGATGATGAATCTCCTGGGACCACATCCAGACTGGTGGGTCTCAAAAAGGCAGGAACCCCACTTCCAGTTCAAGCCAAACACCTCCATATATTCCCAAGAAAACCTCTAGGAAAAGATGGGGAAAACATCATTTCTTACCCACTTTCTGTGCACCAGGGACTTTGCAAGCGTCTCACTTAATCCTCATGGTAACCTTATGGGTCAGTTTTTGGTCCCCACTTTAAAATGAGGAAACCGAGTCTCATGGAGATCAAGACATGAGTCCAAGGTCACAGAGCTAGGCAGTGGCAAAGCTGCACCGTGAAGCCAGGCCTACCCGGCTCTAAAGTGTGTGCCGCCCTTCCCAGTGTACATTTCACAGGATGTAGGGACTTTCCCTGGCGGTCCAGGGGTTACGACTTCAGCTTCCAATGCAGGGGGTGCGAGTCCAATCCCTGGTCAGAGAGCTAAGATTCCCACATGCCTCGCGGCCAGAAAACAAAAACAGAAGCAGTATTGTTCCAGATTCAATAAGGACTTGTAAGATGGTCCACATCCTCAAAAAAAGAAAAGCTTTAAAAAATAAATAAATAAACTTCACAAGCACGTTAAGAAGTCTTCCCTACAAGGAAAGGATCCTGTGGTCAAAACTGTTTTAAGAACCACTGGGTAGAATTGGTTTCCTGCTTGTTGCAGAAAGACAGCCTCTATATAGTGCTGTGGGATAGAGTTAGAGTCACACAGGGCTTCCCAGACTGACGTGGCTGCAGGACCCTTCCTGGCTGAATGTCGTGGGATTGGTAGACCCCCAAAAATACTTTGGAGCCAGTGCTCTAAGCTGTTGGTACTCAAATTGTGACTGGAGGCCCACATGCTCCTGGGCATCTCCCAGGAGCTCCTTACAAATGCAGACTCTAAGGCCCCACCCAGACCTAGCGAATGAAAACCTGCCTTCTGACGCGCCCTCCAGGCTCCAGGCAGAGGGCACTGAAGGCTGAGGGGGCTACGCTGAGCTTTGTGAGTGAGAGAATGGACCATTCCTTTCCACTCCTTGATCTGAGCCGAGTCAGGATGCCCTGGATGTGGAAGACACACTTAGCTGGTAGGATGCCCCCTCCTCACTCCACTCCCCCCGAGCCCCTCCCAACTGAGCGCTAAGGGGTGTCCCAATCATTTTGGAGGCATTATAATTGCCATTTTAATTTTGTTATTTATTTTATATTTATTGACACACATGCGTACGTGCTAAGTCGCTTCAGTCATGTCTGACTCTTTGCAACCCCATGGACTACAGCCCATCAGGCTCCTCTGTCCATGGGATTCTCCAGGCAAAAATACTGGAGTGGTTTGCCATGCCCTCCTCCAAGGGATCTTCCTGACCTAGGGATAGAATGCGCATCTCTTGTGTCTCCTGCATTGGCAGGCAGGTCCTTTACCACTAGCGCCACCTGGGAAACCCATTTATTTGAATACATCACTTTTAATCATGATTTTAGGTGACACATTGCTCTTAACACTGGACACTTAGAGGATACTTGCAGTGCTTTTTATAAGCATCACCTTGGTTGAAATTGTTCATTTCACAGGGGGACAAATGTAGGCACCGGTAAGAGAAGCGACGCCTCCCAGTTCTCCTAGTCAGCAGTCTGTCTCCTGAAAGCTTGTTTATGGGATCTCCACAGACCCTCCACATCGAGGCTTTCCCATGACCCTCGCAATGCACAGAGAGGACCGATCCATTTGGCAAAAATGCATCTGGCATCTGATGCAGAGGCCTCTGGGTCTCCACCCCGGTCCCCCATCCTGGGTCCTGTCCTCCATCCCAGCTCCTCTGAATCAGCCCATCTTCCAGGTCTCATGGGGGGCCAGAGCAGCACCCCACCACCGTTCCAGGGCCAGGCAAGCACCGGTTTGGCTAAGGAGAGCCCCCAAATGAGCCCTCGCTTTCAAGAAACCGGGCCAGCTGCGCCCAAGTGCCCCCAGGACACGGCTCCCTCCCTCAAACATATGCATTGTTGATTATTCTTCTGGCCACGTGATCACTATGGAAATAAAAGAGGAAATTGCTAGCTTGGTTAATGGGCACATGTGGGCTATTGCATCTGATAATGTGCGATGCAAACAAAGGTCCCTCTGTGCCCTCACACACCAGCTACTGAAGCCGAGTCCTCTGGTGCCTTTTAGCCCAGTTAGTAAAATTACGTTTAAAAATAAACACAACTGTTGTAGTTCATTCCAATCAGCTCCGAGAAGCCTTCTTCTGCGTTGTTTCTTAATCTGGTAGAAGGGATTTTAGAATAGAGGGATGGGGGCCTTTCTCTTTCAACCCCAGGGCAGGTCACTGACCCTTTGCTAGCAGGCTCAATGGGAACAGCCCAGCACGGTTGCAGAGACGGTGTAGAGCTGGCACCCAGGAAGCTGCTGCTTCCCTCTGAGGCAGTCAGTGTAACGTGGATGTGATGTGGGGACGACAGTGTTTACAGAGGGTCATCAGGATGCTCTGTAAATGACAGCTGCCTCTGAACCTCCCTCAGCCCCAGGTTCCTGGTTGTAAAATGAGAGGGATGAAAGCCCCTCCCGCCCCACCTTGCAGGGTACCAGGAAAACTGACAAGACGTGAGACACTTGCAAACTGCCAAACACTGCTGGGTGGGTGGTTCTCACTAAAAGGTAACTTTTAGGTGCTCCGGGAGGCAAGACGACAACCCCTTGTTACGGAGGTGGAAGCCAAGCTGGGAGCAGTGAAGTCACAGGGCTAGCTGCTCCTGAAACAGCAGCTTCAGGAGCCCAGGCCCACCAGTGCCACCTCAGTGCCCACCCTGCCGCAGGCTCAGGGGATGGTGGGTAGCTGCTTTCTCCCAAGAGGGGGCAAAAATGTGCATACCCTTTGGGGCCAGCTGTCCTCTCACCTGCGGAGAGCTACCAGAGCCCCCACTGAGTGTCCCTCCCTGAGCCACAGCTTTTTATCTGTCTGTGGGTATGATCCCGGAGCGCCCCAGTAGGCATGCGGTGAGGACCAGCTGAAATCATGGATGTCATGTATGGGCCTGGCCCACAAACTGTGAGGATGTCCTTCACGGTGATTATCCAGGAGTGGTGAGGGGTTCAGCGACCTTCTCTGAGTCCTCCTGAGGTGGCGAGCCATCAGGCAAAGCCCAGGGTGAGCCAGGGGACAGGAGGATGCCCCCATCCCTGCAGGGCCAGCAGGGGCGGGTAGGTGTCTAGTTACCAGGTAGCAGTCACCAATACCTCCCACCCTGTGAATGCAGCCCACACGCTCTGGGCTGAGCCTGGGGAGGCAGCCTCCCACGTGGCCCCGTTTACAGGGTGGGGAGCCCCAGACTCAGCACTAGACAGCATCCGACTCAGATAGAGCTGGGGGTAGGGGGCACCCAGGGGTTACCACCAAGCCAACTTCACCTCTCTACTGTGGCCCGAACTAGGCAACCTAGAGTGAAGAGAACACACTTTAATGGAGGGGTGGGGTGGGGTGGCTTCCCCATGGGCACCATGGCATGGCCCCACACACCTGTGGGTGCCGCGAGCCCACTGCTGGGAGCCTCTGCACACCCTCTGCCTGAATCACTCTCAGTGAGGCTGAGAGTCGGGGGGAGGGTTGTCCATGTCGTGGCTTCATCCTCCACCACTAGGAGGAAGAGGAACTGGAATCATCCCTCCTGGAGCCAGAAGCTAAGGAGCACATTGACCAAACGCCTTCCCGTTCTAGAATCAACCTCTCTCTCTCTCTCTCTCTATTTCCTTTTGCCTCTTCTCAGCCCACGTACAGCACCAACCACATTCCAAATTCATCACTGGGGACCTGAGATCTCTCATTCCTTCTGTTTGTGTGGTCCCTTTACCCTAAAGGCTCCTGTCTAATCTGTAAAATGCTCACAGCCAACATAACCCCCACAGAAGCCCCCTCTCTGCACCCTCAGAAAATCAAGAGAGACCCTGCAGCCCCCACAGGTTTGCTCTTGCCTGGGGGGCCTCCCCTGCATCCCTGTACTGAGGGGCAGAGCCGGCTCAGCCCTCCCCACCCCCCAACTGACATGAACGTCCGTGGCCCTGTTGCGTCTTCATGGTGACCGATGTGTGTTGTCTGTTCTCTGTCGTCTGTTCAAATTCTTTGTCGTGTAGGTAAAATGCAGGATGGCAATGCGGACGCCAGCCAGAGCAAAGGTAACCCTTTTGTATTAACCTGGTCCCTGCGGCCCCTCCCTGCCGGTTCTAAGGGCCACAGCAGAGGCAGACGTCCACGCCTGTGGGCGCCTGACATCTCTGGGCGAGGGGGTAGCTGTGATCTTGTGGTACCAGGACAAATGGAAGTGGCACTGTCCGCAGGACAGTCCACCCACAAGCCAGTGTCTCCCCTGCTTTGAGCTATATCCCCATTCAGCTGAAGGCTTGAAGCTGGTTCTTTGGGATCTTCAGGGGCCAAGGGGTCGGGCTTCAAGCCCACCAGTCAGGGCTGTGCTGAAGGAGCAGGGTCTTGGCACCCGTGGGTGAGGACATACTCCTCCACTTTTTAAGCCTGCTTTTGTCCCTTCTGTCTAGTGACTACTTAATATTCCAGCAACATGGCCCAAGGACCAACTGGGCAGAGCCCAAGGGGCAAGCCCACAGAGCCCCTGTGTCTTGTCTGATGCAGAAAAGCCGAAGAGCCCTTTGGGGAAGGGCTGGTGGACTTGTTCAGGCCCAGAGGCGCCCCCAGCCCCCTCATGCTACAAATCCAGGGTGGAGCCATGTCACTCCGTGCTGTGTTCTGGCCCTGGGTCCAGGGTCTCCAGCAGAGAGAGGCTGACCCCCTCATCACACAGAATCTGTGCCAGCCATGCAGGGGGGCTCAGGTGGGGGAGTGAGGGTCTCACCGTGCTCCCCTGGGCAGGGGGCTGGGTGCCGACACCCGCACCCTGCAGGCTAACCTGTGGGTGTGCGTGTCTGTGTGTGTGCACGTGTCTGTGTGTGTGTGTGTGTGTGTACATATGTGTGTGATCTGCTCCCTGCAGCCAAACAGCAGGACGGGGCGGCCGCCATGGAGATGCAGCCCCTCAAGAGTGCCGAGGGGGGAGACGCTGACGACAAGAAGAAAGCCAACATGCACAAGAAGGAGAAGTCAGTGCTGCAGGGCAAGCTCACCAAGCTGGCCGTGCAGATCGGCAAGGCGGGTGAGCTTGCAGCCCTGGCAGATGGCATGGGGTTGGGGGGACACGGGGCACACAGGGGCATCCCCGGGGCAGAGCCCTGCCCCTCGCTGGGCCTCGGTTACCTCATCTGCAAAGAGAGGGTTTGCATGAGACCCACCCTTGTCTGCCACGGCAACCAGTCTGAGTCCTGATATAGCAGGCAGCTCAGCTAACACTTAGGCGCAAGAGTGAAGCGTGGGCTCTGGAGGCAGCCTGCCTGCATTCTCGTTGGGCTCCAGCTCTGAGGTCTCGAGCAAGTACCTTCACCAAGCTCTGAACCTCCGCTCCTGGTCCGTGGACTTGGGCTCCTGTAGCCCCCACTTTCACAGGTTGCTGTGAGGAGTAAAGGAGATTATTTATACGTACAGGCAAGGGTGGTGGCTGGATGTGGGCAGACCCTGTAGGAGTTGGCTGTGCAGGCTTTATCCTGAGGACGGTGGGAGCCCTGAAGGAGGTGTGAGCAAGGATGGAGTTGAGCTCTATGATGACCACCCCCAGCTGCCATGCACAGGAAAGATTGAGGAGGTGGAGGGCAGTGCTAGGAACCCAGGGAAAAGCCCCTTGTCTGAGCCCCAGCAAGAGATGGTTGGATGGCATTGCCAACTCAATGGACATGAGTTGGAGCAAACTCTGGAAGGTAGTGGAGGACAGAGGAGCCAGCGTGCTGCAGTCCACGGGGTCACAAAGACTCAGACACGACTGAACGGCAACACGAACCAGGTTTCCAACCAAGTTGGTAGCTACAGGTGATGGCTGATGACACCGCTCTGCGCCCCAGAGCCGAGTCCGGCTGCACGGTGAGCCCTGCTCACCCGACATGGTCTTGGCCTCCCCTCCTGGGTAAGGATATGGCAAACACCACAGCCTCCCCACCTGGCTGCCTGCTCCTCCACGGCTGTCTCCCAGCTCTAATTATAGGCACCGCAGTGTGGAGAAGAGAAGCAAATTGCAGGCTTGGCCATCTATATTTAAACTCAGGGGCCTGGTGACAGCTCCCGGCTGCCGGGAGCTTGGCTTCCCGCCCCTGCGACTGTCAGACGGGGCTTGAGCTGGCTCTTCAATTCCACAGCTGGCAGTGGGGGCGGGCAGCAATGGGTCCGGGGATTTCCTCCGTCCCCACCACAGGGAAGGCTCCACGGCAGCATGGTGCTGGAGGGCAGGGAGCAGAGCCATGAGAAACATCCCATGGTCTTCCCTGTCCTGGCTCATCCCCTCCACCACTCAGTCAGCCCTGCCAGGCGTGGGGTGCAGAGTCACATCCTTCTGGTTCACATCCCACTTCTGCTCCTCTCCTAGGATGGATTCCCTGCAAGCAGAGCCTGAGATGGGTGGGCACAGGGTTTGTGGAGGGGTGCTCTCAGGGGGAGACCTGGAAAGGGTCTGGGATGCCACAGAGCCTAGGAAGACGCAGACTGAGCCGAGGTTTCCGGAGAAATCCCAGTCCCCACCTGATCCCACAGGGAGCTCTGGAGCATGAATACCTCTACAGAGTCCAACCCACGCTGCAGCAAGGCAGCTGGGCTTCTGGACCCCCATGTCAGCCCCTGGATATTGGCCATCAGATTGGGGTGGGTGGAACTGCCAGGCACTTTTTGACAAGGAGACGCCAGTCTCCTCTGGCAGAGGCTGCAGGTGTGGGCAGCTTCAGCTACACCCACACAGCACTGAGGTGGATGGGGGTGGTTGGGCACATGGGGCTGGCAGGAGGGATCCGGGTGGATAGCTGCCTACAGGTACTAATTCTACAGTGCTTCCCTGGCCTGTGGCCTTGGGCATATCACTTCCCCTTCCTGTTATTGTTCAGTCACCCAGTTGTGTCCAACTCTGTGACCCTATGGACTGCAGCATGCCAGGCTTCCCTGTCCTTCACTATCTCCCAGAGATTCCTCAGACTCATGTCCATTGAGTCAGTGATGCCATCCAGCCATCTCATCCTCTGTTGCCCCCTTCACCTCCTGCCTGCAATCTTTCCCAACATCGTGGTCTTTTCCAATGATTCGGCTCTTCGCATCAGGTTACCAAAGTACTGGAGCTTCAGCATCAGTCCTTCCAATAAATATTCAGGACTGATCTCCTTTAGGATGGACTGGTTGGATCTCCTTGCAGTCCAAGGGACTCTCCAGAGTCTTCTCCAGCACCACAGTTCAAAAGCATCAATCCTTCGGCGCTCAGCCTTCTTTATGGTCCAGCTCTCACATCCATACATGACCACGGGAGTTATCCTCTTGGCCTGTTTGCATCCTCCTCTAGAATCTCAGCTTCCCAAGGGCAGACACTCTGTCTCTCTACTGCCGTGTCCCTTGTTCTGTGTGTGCCTGAATGAAGGAGGAAATCAGTGGTGCTCTCTGTGCATCGTGCAGTGCGAGCACACCACGCTGTTGCTGCCGCCGCCAGGTCACTTCAGTCGTGTCCGACTCTGTGCTAGCGTTCCTTATTCGCACACTCACTCAGCACCTATCGCATGTCCAACACTGTACCCGGCAATTTACATGCATCCATTGTATTTGATTCTTGTAAAACCATATGGAATAAATACACATCCCCATTGTACAGAGGAGGAAACTGAGACTCTTTGAGGATCAAGCACTTGCCCCAAGGCCACCAAACTGAGCTGGCATGTGAGCTAGGGCCTGCCTGACCCCAGAGCCCTTGGAGCCAAGGGTTGGTTGGGTCCACACCTCCCTTCCCAGGGCCCCTTTCCCCCAGGAGGCCCCCTGACAGGCTTCCTCCCCGCCGTGTCACAGGCCTGGTGATGTCAGCCATCACGGTGATCATCCTGGTGCTCTACTTCACCGTGGACACCTTCGTGGTCAACAAGAAGCCGTGGCTCCCCGAGTGCACACCTGTCTACGTGCAGTACTTCGTCAAGTTCTTCATCATCGGTGTGACGGTGCTGGTGGTTGCCGTGCCCGAGGGGCTCCCTTTGGCCGTCACCATCTCCCTGGCCTACTCGGTGAAGGTGAGGAGTTGGGAGCAGGACAGGCTAGCTGATACCACCTAGCTGGGGTCTGAGGGGTGGCTGGCAAGGCCAGTGCCGGGGGCTGCGAGGAGAGCTAAGTAGAAAGGAGTGGGCACGTTGGAAGCTCAGAGAGAGAGGTTGCATGCGCGAGCCCCAGATTCACAGGGCTCCAGGAGAGCCGCACCCTGGCCAAGGGGATAGCCATTATTCAGCCCAGCCAGGTGTCCCCTTGTAGTGATGGGGTCCAGTGTTGCCAGATAGTCACATTTTCCTAAGGAAGCCAGAAAGCTGGACTTCATATAAGCCCTCCTGATTTTTAAACACTGATAGTCAATTCAGCTCTGAACAACAAATTAGACGCAGGTATTCCCTGTACGGTTGTATCTGACTGTTTGCGACCCCATGAACTGTAGCCCGCCAGGCTCCTCTGTCTATATGGGATTCTCCAGGCAAGAATACTGGAGTGGGTAGCCATTTCCTTCTCCAGGGAATCTTCCCCACCCGGAGATGGAACCCGGGTCACCTGCATTGCAGGCAGAGTCTTTACCATCTGAGCCACCAGGGAAGCCAGACCCACACTCATCCCGTCCCATCAAACGTTGGCAGAAGTGTGGTCATCACACAGCTGTAGGCCCCACTTAGCCGCAGTACTTGTGGGACTAAGCTTGGAGTTCGCTTCCTCAAGTTCAAAAGAGATAAGCCTAAAATAAAAAGGATGTCTGGTTTTAGGAAAGCCCCTTCCTCTCAAGAGATGGGCTAAAAATAGTAGGTCTTAAAAGCAGTTCAATAAAGGGCTCGTGCTTAGTTGCTCAATTGTGTCCAAGTCTTTTGCAGCCCCCTGGACTGTAGCCCGCCTGTCTCCTCTGTCCATGGGATTTCCCAGGGAGGAATACTGGAGTGGGTTGCCATTTCCCAACCCAGGGATTGGACTCATGTCTCCTGGCAGGCAGATTCTTTACCACTGTGCCAGCAGGGAAGCCAATAAAGGGCAAGTGGGCCCAGGAGTGCCTTGGGTCTGGGGGTGCTCCTGATTGCCACCCTGATAACAGAGCCCCATGTTCCCCTGCTCCCAGGCCCATGGCCATTGGCGGAGCCCAAACATGGGGGTGTGGGGGCTGGCATCATCTCGTGAGCATAGATGTCTGACCCTCTTGGGGGCACTTCCAAGCCAGGCTCATCCTCAGATCCCCACACCTCATTCTTCATCTTGCCTCAGCCCAGTGATTGCCCCACCTCGACAGGCAGGGCCCTGTGCTCCTGTTTCCCAGGGCCCCTAGGCCAGGATGTGCCTGCGAGAGCAGACACCAGGGCTGTTTATAAACAAGGCATTCGCTCTGAGTCGTTGGCAGAGCCAACCGAGGGCATGGTCAGTTTCCAGGCTGGAATTTGGGCTGGGCTGGCTGATGTAATTTCATACAGAAAAGAGCTCTTAGGGCAGTGCCAGGAAGTGGCAGGTCTGTGTAAAAGGACACCATCCTTATCGTCTCCTTGTTTTGGGGTTCTCTAAGAAACTCCATCCCACAAACCAAAGCCCAAATAGATCACAACACAAGGCTGATCGGGGGGCCTGAGTCTGGACCGCACCCCACCCAGTGGGGCCCCAGGTCCCCTTAAAGGTCATAAACGGTATCGGGGTTCACTTACAGACCTTGTTGCCTCCACACCTGCAGTCTGTGTCTCTGGCACCAGTGCCTTCAGCTGCCTTAGGGAGTGTTACTTATACAGTCACCTGATAAACTGAGTACACCCCCGCCCGCCACCCAGGAGAGAGGCAAACTCTCCACTTTCTGAGCCTGGACCTACCCCTTGGCTGTGTGTGTGCTCAGTCGTGTCTGACCCTTTGCGACCTCGTGGACTGTAGCCCACCAGGCTCCTCTGTCCATGGGATGTCTCAGGCAAGAATACGGGGCTGGGGGGTCTTCCTTATCTGGCGAGATGGATTCTTTACCACTGAGCCGCCAGGGAAGCCCCACAAAAGCAAATGCCAGAACAAGGACTTGAACCCTGGACCCTCAGATTAAAAGCCTGATGCTCTACCGACTGAGCTATCCAGGGTCCACCATCCAAAGAATAGAGGTGACACTTGGATCCTCACTGTGCAATAGAGACAGGACGTATGTATGATGTTAAACTTCCAAGCAGCTGCATGAAAAAGACAAAACAGAAAGAAGCAGGTGGAAATAATTTTAATACTGTACATCATTGAAACTAATATGTCCAAGTTATTATCAAGCCAACATGTAATATTTAATAATACATAAATAATTGGTGAGATTTTTACATTTCTTTTCATAATCAGCCTTCAAACCTGGATGTGAAACTTAACTCTTGTAGCACATTTCATGGGCTTCCCTGGTAGCTCAGATAGTAAAGAATCTGCCACAATGCAGAGGACCAGGGTTCGATCCCTGGGTTCAGAAGATACCCGGATCAGGAAATGGCAACTCACTCCAGTATTCTCACCTGGAAAATCCCATGGACAGGGGAGCCTGGTAGTTTACAGTCTGTAGGGTCGCAAAGAGTCAGACATGACTCAGCAACTAAACAACAGCAGCAAATGATAAGAGAAGCTGCAGGAGCACCGAATTCTACCAATATTCATTTTTCAGTAACGTGACCTGATATTAAAATTATTCTAGGGACTTCCCTGGCAGCTCAGTGGTTAAGACCCTGTGCTTCCGATGCAGGGGGCGAAGGTTCGAATCCTTGGTCAGGGAAATAAGATCCCACACGTCACATAGCCAAAAAAATTTTTTTAGTTATTCTAATTGCACTCCTTTTTTACCCTTGTTATAAAGAGTTATAATGAGGAGCAAGAAAAAGGGAATCAGATCCCTAGGCTCAGACTAGAACATCTAACTCAGCCTTCAGCTAAATCCGCCTTTTCACATGTGTTCTTGCCAGTAGGGACACTGTGTCAGGAGGACCTGCAGTTAAGAGTGGTGGTTCCTTAAGAATCACTTTATTTGCATTATTTGCTTGAGAACCTGGAAGAAGCTAGGAGTGTGATGCTGGGAGGAGAGAAAAGAAGGTGAATATAAGACAATTAATAGTTGTAGAGTAGGATTTCATTTTTGTTATAAATTTAAAAAGAAAAGATATTGTTATGTAAGATACTTCAGTGCTCAATGGTAGAATTATGACTGACTTGTTTTTTCATGTGTATCTATATTTAAAAGAAATTTGTGATTTTTATTATGCAAGTTATAGTATATAGTCATTGTAGGAAAATGGAAGCTATAGATTTTTCAAAGGAGGCAATAACAATCTCCTATAAATATATCACTCAGAAACAATGACACTAATATTTTTGCTTTTTCCACATAGTCTCCTATGTCTATTAATACATATATAACTTACACTTCTTCACTTCTCATGAAACCAAAGTGACCGTGAAAACCACACACCAGTGAAAGATGGTACCTTTGGAAAAGAAAAAAACCCATAATCAAATTAAGAACTTATTTCTGTTAGGATGTAAAAGGAAAGTATCTGAAGTACTCTAAGAGGACCCAGCCTTCATTTACCACCCTTTTCACTATCTTTTCCATGAAGAATACAGACTACATCTATAATTCAAATTAATTAAGTCAACTAATCAACTCTTTTAAATGGCTCAAGTAATTTAAAAGGAGAAAGAGAAAGTGCTGTACACCAAAAAAGGAACCCAGATGCCAGACGCTCTTGAAACCCAGATCCTTTGCCCACAAGTGAAGCAGAGGGGCAGTTATGCCTCATTTACTGCGTGTTTACACGGTGCCCTCACCGCCAGCCCCCAGCTCCCTCTCCTCACTGTCCCGTCTCCCCTGCCTCCTCCTGCAGAAAATGATGAAAGACAACAACCTGGTCCGCCACCTGGACGCCTGCGAGACCATGGGCAACGCCACGGCCATCTGCTCGGACAAGACAGGCACCCTCACCACCAATCGCATGACGGTGGTGCAGGCCTACGTGGGTGATGTCCACTACAAGGAGATCCCCGACCCCAGCTCCGTCAACACCAAGACCATGGAGCTGCTGGTCCACGCCATCGCCATCAACAGCGCCTACACCACCAAGATCCTGGTGAGTGGGACAGCCTCTGCCAGAGGGAGAGGTGTCCAGGGGGTGATGCGGGAGCGCCTGGCTGGCAGAGGAGAGCGATTCGTAATTTTAAATCCTGCTGAGGTATTTTGCGTGGT
The DNA here is from genome assembly GCA_935064755.1 of Tragelaphus eurycerus. Lineage (NCBI taxonomy): Eukaryota > Metazoa > Chordata > Mammalia > Artiodactyla > Bovidae > Tragelaphus > Tragelaphus eurycerus. The sequence goes on along the minus strand of CAKXYN010000001.1, from coordinate 72,593,957 downwards.
CAGATAGTAAGCAGTTGTTTCTCTTTGACCCAGCTATGATGCTTCCGTGTGTGTGTGCTAAGTTGCTTTAGTCGTGTCTGACTCTTTGGAACCCCATGAACTGTAGCCTGCCAGGCTCCTCTGTCCAGGCAAGAATGCTGGAGTGGGTTGCTATGCCTTCCTCCAGGGGATCTTCCTGACCCAGGGATCAAATCCACATCTCTTATGTCTCCGACATTGGCAGGCGAGTTCTTTGCCACTAACCCCACCTGAAAGCCCCCAAAGTGAAAGTGTTCGTCACTCAGTGGTGTCTGACTCTTTGTGGCTCCAAGGACTGTTAACTCGCCAGGCTCTTCAGTCCATGGGATTCTCCAGGCAAGAATACTGGAGTGGGTAGCCATTGCCTTCTTCAGGGGATCTTCCTGACCCAGGGATCAAACCCAGGTCTCCTGCATTACAAGCAGATTCATTACCATCTGAGCCACCCATGGCGGGGCTGGGGGAGATCACTGTTAATTGTGTTTTTAGATCCTATCATTTCCCTCCCTACAAAAAAAAAAATCTTTTTATTGGTTAGTTTCTGCTATATAATGACTCCAAAACGTAGGGGCTCAAAAGCAAGCTGTGTCTTTAGCTCACAGTTCTGTGAGCCAGGAGCTCAGGCCGGGCTCAGCTGGCGGACGCATTCCCTCACGCATCCGCCCTGGGTCACGTGCACGGCTCTGCTGATCTTGGCAGGACTGTAGGCTGATCTGGGATGACCTCAGCTGGCATGGCTCATCTCTACTCTGTGTGGTCCCACCTCCTCCAGCAGGCTCGGCTGGGCACTTCACGTCATTTTGCCGCATACTATTGGCCAACACACATCGAGAGGCCTGTCCAGATTCAAGGAGCAGGGAAAGACCCCATCGTCACATTGCAAAGGGCGTGGATTCAGAGAGGGCACTCATTGTGGCCATTTACACAGCCTACCACCAGCGACAGTATAGTTATTAGTGATAGTAGGGGCATTACTAGTTTTAATAAGAAAAAAAAAAAAAAAAACGCTCATATTCCTGTCTCAGCCACCTAGAGTCATCATGCTAGAATCCCTGTTTGGTTCAGAAGCACAGGTTGCTGTTTTGTAATTAACCAACATCTGAGTGAAGAGAAATACAGACCGGTCCATCCAGAGCTCTGTCGGCTCCCAGATGCAGGACATTCCGGCAAAGCGAGCGTCTGAGAGGACAGCTGAGCTTTTCTGCCTGCCCTGCCAGTGTGCCTTGGCCCTGACCCCTCCTTCTGCCCCTGAGCCAGCCTGAACCTTCCGGATCAGACTGGGTTGCAGAGTGCCAGAGAGTGAGTCAGCAGCCAAGGGCCAAGGGCTGGGGGTGGAGGGGGTGGGGGTGCGTTTGCTGGAGGGAGGCAGATTGTGCCTCCAGACACTGAGGCTGCAAGAACTGTCCCGTCCACTGTGGCCGAGCAGCTGCCCCATCAGCCCAGAGCTGCAGGAGGGCTGGGGAGGTCAGCCCTGACGGGAGGAGAAAGTAGGTCGGGAGAAAGCGTGCAGATGGGTGATAGAGAATGCTGGGGGCGGGGGGAGGGGGGATGCCAGAGATGACGGCGTTTTTGTCTCCATCCACCCCCTCCCCCACCTCCCAGCCCTGATCTGGGAATCAAGGGAGGTGGGGCGAGGCTTTATTCTGTTCCTCAGGCCTTCCTAAAATAACCAAGATGCCGTTAATGATCTCGTCCTGTAGATGTTGCAGAGAAGGGAACGGGGCAATTCCCAGAGCAGGCTTTGGGTGGTGGGGGTGGCTGTGTGGGCAGAGCCCTGCAAGATGGGCTTGGATGAAGATGTATGTTATGCAATTACAGTTTAAAAAGGAGTTCTGGGATCTGCCAGGAGGGGCCATGGAACATCTCTGCACCAAGAAGTCTCTATTAGGCAGTGTTTCACAGTGCCAGTGGCAGAGCCACAGTTCATTTCCAGATGTGGTTAACTAGATGGTGTCCAGTGGCTTCAAGGACAGGGATCCTCAAGTCCACCTGGGGGAGAGGGGTAGTAACTGCCAAGACTGGAGAGAGCTCAGGGACCCAGGAACTGGGATTCTTGGTTTGTAAATAGACCAAGTCTCTGACCTCAAGCACCAGTGTCCCCTTCTGTGCCTTAAAGCCTGGCATCCTGGGACCCTTGCGCCTCTCTTTCTGGGGCTTCCTTGAAAGAACCCTGACTGTTCTCCTTTCTGTGAGCTAATAGCCATCAGTGTGGAAGGGACAGCAGAGGCTCCTGGCATGACTGGATGATGGTTAAAGTCCACACCCTCGAGCCAGACAGCCTGGGTTCAAATTCCTCACTAGCTGTGTGATTGTGAACAAGTTACTAAGCCTCTCTGTGCCTCAGTTTCCTAGGGGAAACGATAGGATTATTGTGAGGATGAAATGAGTTACTAAGTGGAAAGTGCTTAGCACATATTCAGCACTCAGGGTGATTAGCATTTTTTGTTGTTGTTAGCAGTAAAAATCACCCATTTGTAGCCATGCAGAGGCTAATCAATAAATGAATAGACAGCAGAGACATCGAGGTTACATAAGAAAGAGTTTTTCTCAAAGTTGGTAGCAAAGCCAACTTACAGATACACTAAAACCAGCTATTAAGTAGGGTGCCCAGATTAGGTTCTTGGTCCTTGAAACCAGTCATGCAGCATCTTTAGTACTGGGTGGTCTCAGGAAGGAAGGCCTGGAACCCAGAGGGTCAGATTCACAGCCAGGACTGTCAGCCATATGGAGAGAAGGGGCTCCCAGGACCTGCCCTTGTAGTCCTAGAGGAATTTTGAGAAGCATAATGGGCTTCTCAGTCCAAAGTGGAAATCCAGCCACCCTGCAGATCAGGCTGGGAAATCTAGATGTGGAACATCTTTACCATGCAAGAGGAGATGGACAGGAAAGGTGCACAGTGTCCCCACAATATTCGCCAGCTTTGACTGGGAAATGAGCCTGGCCTGGGAAACAGATCCTGGCCAAGGCTGTGTTTCCCCCTGAAGGAGGGTGCCGATTCTTCTGTGTCTTCGTGTGGTCTGATTGCAGGCTGTGTGCTCTGGGACACAGCTGAGTTATCTCCGCTCCCTCCAGCATAGGCTCTTGGGAAGTACTAGTTGGGTGGGTGACGTACATGAATTGACTGGTGAATAAATATATGGACATGTAATCAGTGAGATGGGGACTAGGTAAGGAGAGGGATGGACGGACAGATGGAAGATGGGCAGAAGGATGGCTGATCAGATCAGATCAGATCAGATCAGTCGCTCAGTCGTGTCCGACTCTCTGCGACCCCATGAACCGCAGCACGCCAGGCCTCCCTGTCCATCACCAGCTCCCGGAAGTCACTCAGACTCGCATCCATCGAGTCAGTGATGCCATCCAGCCATCTCATCCTCTGTCGTCCCCTTCTCCTCCTGCCCTCAATCCCTCCCAGCATCAGAGTCTTCTCCAATGAGTCAACTCTTAGCATGAGGTGGCCAAAATACTGGAGTTTCAGCTTTAGCATCATTCCTTCCAAAGAAATTCCAGGATTGATCTCCTTCAGCATGGACTGGTTGGATCTTCTTGCAGTCCAAGGGACTCTCAAGAGTCTTCTCCAACACCACAGTTCAAAAGCATCAATTCTTCGGCGCTCAGCCTTCTTCACAGTCCAGCTCTCACATCCATACATGACCACAGGAAAGACCATAGCCTTGACTAGGCGAACCTTTGTTGGTAAAGTAATGTCTCTGCTTTTGAATATGCTATCTAGGTTGGTCATAACTTTCCTTCCAAGGAGTAAGCGTCTTTTAATTTCATGGCTGCAGTCACCATCTGCAGTGATTTTGGAGCCCAGAAAAACAAAGTCTGACACTGTTTCCACTGTTTCCCCATCTATTTCCCATGCAGCAGGATGGCTGATAGATGAGTATAAATGGATGTGTAGGCGGATGGATGAATGCGTGGGTGGTGAATGGATGAGTCTGAATTGATAAGAGGCTCAGGATAGGGCTACCTCCATGTTCTACTTTCCTATTTTTGTGGCAGCAAGAAGTAGGAGTTGGCCCTGGCCCCAGTCTAAGGCTAACACCCAGGCTCTCTTGGTACCTTCAGCATGCCGAGGAAATCTTTTCTGAAAGTGCCCTCAACTCTCTACTCTCCATTGATCCAGAGACTTCCAAATTAACTAATGGCTGTTATTCTAAAAGATTAAAAAAAAAAAAAAACTAGATGCATATTTGCAAGGGTAGTTTGTATAGGTGTAATCTGCATGGACTCACAGACCTTAGGGACCACCTGGTCCAGCCCCCTCACTTTACTCTGAGGCCCAGAAATGGGAAAGGACTTGGGCCAAGTCACCCTGTGGGTTTGCGCCATTAGAATCCATATCTCCTGACTCCGACTCCAGTAAGCAAAATTTAGGAGCTTCAGCTCTGAAGTCCAACAGACCAAGGTTCAAACTTCAGCTCCAGCACTTACCACCCATGTGACCCTGAACAAGTTACCTAACCTCTCTAAGCTTTTGCTTTCCAATCTGTTAAATGAGTGCACAGTTAATCATAACCACTAGTATTCACTTAGCCAGAGTGCTGAGTGCTTAACCCATGTTGGCTTGTATGAAGACCCCATGAAGTAGGCAATGTCATGTCTCCAACTCGTAGATAAGGACAAGGAAGCTGAGAGGAGTTAAAGAGTGTGTCCAGAGAAGTTAAAGAACAGGGTCCCAGAGAAGATGAGAGGCTGGGCCAGGTTTCAAACCCACGTCTTCCAGTCCAGAGCCTGCACAGCTCACCACCACTACTGCTCCATGTCCAGCTCCTCCGGCTGTATACATGCTTTGAGGCAGTTCCCAGGGCTGCTGTAAGAAGTTCCAGGGCTGCTGTGAGATCAGATAAGAGGATGTATGTGTGGTTCCCAGCGTAGTGCTTGACATGTAGCAGCTACTCCATCCATGCCAGTTATTGCTCTTATTCCCTCCTGTATTATTTCTGAGCCTTGGCCTCCATAGCCTGCTCTTCCGGCCACTGTCTAGCTTGACCCTCCACATCTCTTCCAGGTAATCAAGGCAAATGTGACCATTTTCATCTTGCAGCTGAGACAACAGAGCTGCAGAAACAGCAGGTGTCCTGACCCAGGTTGCTCCTGACACCAGGTGACAGAGTTGAGACCAGAGAATTGTGGTGGAGTTGACCAGGCGGGTGAGGAGGCGCTCTGGGCAGGGCCACACAGCCTTGCCAAGGCCCAGAGACCTTTTAGAGATGAGACAGTCTGTGTCCTGGGCATTTCCCAGGGCCAGAATGATGAGAGGTGAGGCTGAGAAGGCTGAGGGCGAGTTGGGGCGGCAGCAGTTACGCCCTTCGTGGCCTTTCTCCTCACAATGCTCAGAATCACCCAGGCGCTGGTGGAGGATGGTGTGAGAGCGGAGACTGCCGGGGGAGACCAGGAAATGGGACCAGGAGGTCCCTTTCAGGGGCCCAGCCTCAACCACATGCCCCATCCCTTCTGAGGACACCAGAATTCTCTTCTTTCCACTCCTGTTTCTAATCACTGGCAACTAAACTTGCCCTCTGAGGCAAGCGACATGAATCATCTTTTAGGCAGAAATGGCTTCCCTGCCTCAGAAATCCTGGCACACCTCAGATCGGCTTTGTCGCCTCTAACTCTCTGAGTGTTGAGACTTCTACTAGCTGCTTCTTCCTGTCGCCCTGCTGCTTCCCAGAGCCGCAGCTGAGCTCTCAGATGGAAATAGCTCCTTCCTCAGACTTTAGAAGCATGCTTTCTTTGGGGAGAACATTCTCCTTTTCCTCCCACGTTTATTCTGTGCTCCGAAACCACCCAAGTGGACTTTAATCTTTTTATTTTATAAGACCTCTTTTAAAGTACGTTGACATTACAGTTAACATTTGAATTATTAAAATGAAGATGGGCACTTGTGGAGTCAAACTGTTGGAAGTTTATGGCATATATTCTGGTAACATAAACTATTGAAAGAACAAATCTCCTTGGAGTCCCTGGAGTGGTTTTCACTTCAAGGAAGGAGCAGGAAGGATTTTCCTGGTAGGATGGTTTTCCTGAAAAAATAAGGCAAACTTCACCGCGTAGAGGCTTCCTAGGTGGTGCAGTGGTAGAGAACCTGCCTGCAAATGCAGGAGACGCAGGTTTGATCCCTGGTTTGGGAAGATCCCCTGGAGAAGGGAATGGCTACCCATTCCAGTATTCTTGCCTGGAGAATCCCACGGACAGAGGAGCCTGGTGGGCTGTAGTGTATAGGGGTCGTAAGAGTCCGACATGACTGAACATGCACTCACCTAGTTAGAAATTACAGGTGCGTCCCCATTACCAAATTGAGGTGCCTCCATACCCCAAGAGCCCCAGTAAAACCGGAAAGGCAGGAAGGATCTGCTTGATTGCATTTCTCATGAATCTTAAGAGCTAGAGCTCCTGGGAGGAGGGTGAAGTGGGGCGCTAAATCTGGAAAGCAGAGAGTCAGCCCTTGAACTCAAATCTAGCTCCAAACCCAGGGTGCAACTGAATGTTCCAAGGAGCCTCAAACCCCCTGAATCAAGCCAGTTCTGCGAGGGACTCTGGCCAGGACAGTGGCTCCAGAAGGTGCAGAAGACCCTGGAAGTGACTTACCAGGGCATTCAGACGGGGAGGTGGTCTGTGAAGTGACGGTGCCTTTGTGTTGAATTCAACAGCTGTTCTGGTTCTGTTCACTGGTTTTGTTTTTGTTCTTTTTGAAAACACTGTCCCTAGGAGAACAGTTTAAAACAAGTAACCCTGAATGGGGGAGTCTAATTTTTAACAGACTGTTAATCCATACACCATACCCATACAGGTGCCTGCACACACACACACACACACACACACCCCACACGCACATATACTGCACTACACACAACGCACACACAGCACGTACACACAGCACACACATGCATGTGTACACACACGTACCACATCCATGCATGCACATACACCCACACGCATGCATATACACAGTGCAGTGGCGAGCTCAAGAAGGTCCCCGGGGAGTCTGCTCTCACGGGTGTGTCTCCCCAGGGCGGTTCAGCCTGTCCAGCTGTCATCCAGGACACGCACACTGACCTGGTTCTTTGTAGCCTTCATGAAAGTCCTGGCTCTGCCCTCCTGCCCCTCAAGGCCTAGCTCCTGAGAAGCTCCTGGGGAGGCAGAGCCTTAGATAACAATTCTGGAGGCCAACATTCTGACGAAATCCCATCCCATCTGGCCTCCTGTTGGCAGCGCTCCACACCCACAAACACCAAATTATTCATTTATTCATTCAACACATATTCATTGGTTACCCACAGTGGGAAGCAGAGATAAGCAAGACAGCCCTCCCCACCGCCCCCACCATGGACTCTAAACCAGTCACCCACCAGTAACCTTGTTAACCAACCATCTGAAATGCTAGGGAACACAGGCAGGGCTGCTGGGAAAGTGTTCTGTGTGGACACAGAGCTGAGATCAGCAAGTCAAATCCTACTATCTCAGCCACTCACGAGCTGTGGCACCCGGTCTCTCCAGGCCTCCGTATGCACCTGGGAATAATAACAGTCTGCCCCCTTGGAGAAGGCCATGGCACCCTACTCCAATACTCTTGCTTGGCAAATCCCATGGACGGAGGAGCCTGGTAGGCTGCAGTCCATGGGGTCGCCAAGAGTTGGACACGACTGAGCAACTTCCCTTTCACTTTTCACTTTCATGCACTGGAGAAGGAAATGACAACCCACTCCAGTGTTCTTGCCTGGAGAATCCCAGGGACGGGAGAGCCTAGTGGGCTGCCGTCTATGGGGTCACACAGAGTTGGACACGACTGAAGTGACTTAGCAGCAGCAGCAGCCCCCTAGGAAGCCAAGAGGATATAACTGAAGATGCATGCTTAGTGAAGAGTTTAGCAAAGGACAAGCGGAGTTGGCATCTGGCACACGGTCCTTGCTGCAGCTGCCAAGGCTCCTGGTGGTCCATCCAGGCCTCTGGGAGGCTCCTCTGCCGGTGCCCATCCTCAAGGGGTGAGAAGAGTGGGCTCAACTGCCGGAGCCCATCAGAGAGTGAAAAGTCATTTTCTAATGTGCTTTCACAAGTGTCGTCCTGTGGCCGTGGCTGCAGTTTCCTGTGCTGTGTCTGTTGGGTTTTGAGGGACAGAGAGGGGATGTTGAGGGTATTTTAATATTTCAGTACAAGACACATAACTTAAAATTGATCACCTTAACCATTTTGGTGTACACATCGGTGTCACTAAGTCCAGTCACATTGTACAGCCGTCCCCACCACCCACATCCAGAACTTACCGTCTTCTCCCACTGCAACTCTGTTCCCTTTGAACTCTCCCCTTCCCCCTCCCCCCGCCCCTAGCACCCACCCTGCTACTTTCTGTCTGGATGAATGTGACTGCTCTAGGGACCTCGAATAAGTGGAATCACACAGTATCTGTCCTTTTGTGTCTGGCTGATTTCACTTAGCATACTGTCCTCAAGGTTCATCCATGCTGGAACATGCGTCAGAGTTGCCTTCGTTTTTAAGGCTGAATACCATTCCACTGTATGTGTAGATCGCATCTTCCTTATCGACTCACCTGTTGACGGACAGTTGGGTTGCTTCCATCTTTTTGGCTACTGTGAACAACGCCGCAGTGAACGTGGGTATACAAATGTCTTCTCGAGTCTCTGCTTTCAGTTCTTTCGGGTATATACCCAGAAGTACAAATTGCTGGATCGTATGGTAATTCCGTGTTTAATTTTTGAGGAACCTCCATGCTGGTTTCCACAGTAGCTGCACCATTCTGCATTCCCACCCAGGTTTCCAGTTTCTCCACATCCTTGCTGACGCTTGTTTCCTATTTTGCTTTGGATAATGGCGTCCTCGTAGGGGTGAGGTGGTACCTAGTCGCTTTATGTTTTTAAATCTCATTTTTTCAGATGTTATTTATAACTTGCTGCTCTTCGGGTCATCATTGCTTGTGTCTGAGCTCCAGTCGCTCCCAAGTGTCCTAAAACAGGAGCATGAATTGCCCTCTCAAAGTTATGCTCACCCAGCTCACCCAAAGTCAGCTACACCCAGCACTCCCAAAGGGCTTAGTGCTCATACAGGGACACAAGCAGCAAACAGTGCCGGATTGGGAATGAAAGGAACTGGAGGCAGCCCCAGGCCTTTGACCAGTCTTTGCAGGCGGTCTTTGACCAGCAGCAAATCACTTCCCCCCAGGCCTGCCCGCTACCCCTCAAAACCAATGCCTTAAACTCTCTTGCAGACTAAGAGCCCTGGAGAGCAAAGGTTCTTGGGAAGTCTACAGTAATAACAAAACCTATGGGTTTGTTGAGATTTAAAAAAAAAAAAAAAGCCAAAAGAAAAAAAGGGGCGAGTCCCTACTTCTTAATAATACACGTAGGCGATTTCAGAGCTCAAGTTCATGGAACAAATTGAATTATGGAGGAGCCAGCCCTGCCTTTTGCAGCCATGGATTGCTTGAAATCCTTTTTAGGGGAAAATTAAAATATTTCACAGAGGGTAATAAAATGCTGTGTGTTTGCCTGCATAACTGCTCAGCTCTCTTGGGCAAATAAGTAATTAGCCATTTTTATTTCAGTCCTCCGTATCATCATCTTCTTTCATAAGCAGGGGGTGGGGGGAACCGTTGTGGAAGACACATAAAACTCTGGAAATCACCAGAAGGTTAATTACAAAATTGTAAAAAAAAAAAAAAAAAAGTAAATAAATATGTAAATTTTCAAAGTGCACATAACCGCATGCAGCAGAGACCAAGAGGAGTGCTTAATGTCTCTTTTCCCAAACATCAGAAAGAGGGAGCTGTCAGATTCTTCTGCTTTCAAGTCACATCCACACAGTGTGGGAGTGGGGAGCCTTCAGAGGCCTGCAGTGCTGGGACCTAGTCGGACGTGGCGTGGAGCAGGGAGGGTATTCTCAGGCTGGACCCACGGCCCCCAGAACCCTCGGGGGAGCCTGCGGCTCTGCCTTGTTCTGCCATCCTTCACTACGGCCCACGATGCACTTGAAGGAGTGGGTTGATTTTTTTTTCTCAGCTGGAAATCATTTGCTCCAGCCTTCCCATGTTACACGTGGGGACCCCGAGGATGACAACTTAGGGTTCACGGCTGTGTATGGCGAGGTCAGTGCCCGTGACCCGCCGTGTCTCGGGTCTGCTCCTGGGGCCTGAGCCCTGACTGTGGGTCAGAGGGGGCGGGCCAGGGACAGGTCCTGTTGCCACCCTTCCGCCGCACTGCCAGCCGATGCATGCCAGCATCCTCTGGGGTCTGCCTTCCTCTTACCCAGCCTGCTCATATGAACAACACCAAGGAGGCTGAGAGTGAGGGTTTGGAGGGGTCCTGTGCGAGGCTGGTCTGAAACCCGCAGAGACCCACCCCTGGGTGGGAGGGGGACACAGCCTGTTCACTGTTCCTCTTCAGTGTCTCTCTGGGGTCTGCGTTTGTCCATGGTGGCTCTCACCGCTCCCGAAGCCACCTCCACCTGGGTTGCTGCACACTGATTTTATACAAGTGGTCTGCATGTGTGGCGGGCAGGGTGGGGGCGGCAGCTGTGGGAGGTGAGCCCGCCTGCCACGTGAACTTCCCACAGCCACCTACTAATGCTGCCGTCAGCGGTCACATGGAGTACCTTGTGCTTACCTGGCCACCTGTGCCTCTCACCTCCCTCCCCCAGGGCTGGTCTGCATTGAGCCATCTTGTAAATAATGAATAAAGACCTACTGTGTGCCGGGCTCTGTGCTGGCCCTGACAACCTGGGCAGGGGATGGAAAAATACAGCTCCTACTCAGAGGATGACAAAGTCATTTTCAATGACAAGGAGATACCTGTGCTGGTCCTTAAAGGGCGAGGGGAGTTTGCCTGGCAGGGAAAGGAGGCGGGAACTGCAGGGCTGAAGGGACAGGGCAGAGAAACAACAGCCTGTGTCCCAGCAGCCACGCGAGGAATTGAGAGGCACTGGGGAGATGTGGTCGGTGGTTTCACTGAGGTTCAGGGAAGAGGCTGTAGTGTCCTTGCAGGCCAGCTAGAAAGGAACAACCCCCCATTTCATCCGACCCTCCTCTTCCCCCGCTGTGTCTACATGTCCACTCTTGACGTCTGCGTCTCCATTACTGCCCTGCAAATAACTTCATTGGTACCATTTTTCTAGATTCCACATACATGCGTTGATATACGATACTTGTCTTTCTCTTTCTGACTTAACGTCACTGTATATGGCAGGCCCTAGATCCATCCACATATATCCACTGCTATATGTAGAATAAATAGCTAGTGAGAAGCTGTTATGTAGCGTGGGGAGCTCAACTCGGTGCTCCATGATGACCAAGACGGGTGGGGTAGGGGTGGGGTGGGAGGGAAGTTCAAGAGCGTGGGGATATATGTATGCATGTAGCTGATTCAGCTCATGTATGGCAGAGACTAACACAACATGGTAAAACAATTATATTCCAAATTTTAAAAAAGAACAAACTAGTGCCCTAAATGGGGATAACTCAAAAACTGAATGTTTTTGAGAATGAAGCAAGTTACCGAAGAATGTGTGCAGCCCCCTCACCTGACCTTTGCAACATGTAAAACAGCACTGCACATATATACCGTAAGTTAAACTACATGAAATCACCAGTGGTTGGCCCCTGTGACACAAAATTAGCAGTTGCATTTGGTTCAACCTCAGCTGAAGTCACAAAGGATGTTACATTCAGAGCATAGACTACCACCCAGCCATGAAAAGGAACACACTGCTGAGGCATGGAAAAACTTGCCTGGACAACAGGGGACTGTGCTGAGTGAAAAGAAGCCAACCTCTGAAGGTTACATACTGTACAGTTCCATCTATATAACTTGCACAACATGGCAGAATTATGGAGCTGGAGCACAGATTAGGCGTTATTGCCAGGGGGTAGGAAGGGGGAAGGGAGAGAGATGACCGCAGTCAGGAAAGGGCGGCATGGGAAGTGAGTCAGAAAATATGGATTAATGCATATATGTGGAATCTGGAAAAATGGTATAGATGATCTTATTTGCAAAGCAGAAATAGAGACACAGACGTAGAAAACAAATATATGGACACCAAGGGGGTGGGGAGTGGGAATTGGGAGATTGGAATTGACATATCTACGCTGTTGATCTACGCACAAAATAGATACCTGGTGAGAACCTGCTGTATCGCACAGGGAACCCTACTCAGTGCTCTGTGGCGACCTAACTGGGAAGGAAGTTCAAAAAAGAGGGAATGTATGTATACGGAAGATCCCGTGGAGAAGGAAACGGCAACCCACTCCAGTATTCTTGCCTGGGAAATCCCATGGACAGAGGAGCCTGGTGGGCTACAGCGCACGGCTCCACAAGGAGTCAGACAGAGCATAGCCACAGAACAATAATAACATGTATACATATAGCTGATTCACTTTGCTGTCCAGCAGAAACTAACACAGCATTGTTAGGCAACTAGACTCCAGTAAAAATTCATTATAATAAATTAGGAAAACAAACCATAGACAGTAAAATTTAAATTTTATTAAAATTTATATCCACATAGAAAAAGACACTAAATTTTTTACAATGGTTATCTCAAAAAAAGAAAAAAACAACAGTGGCAGAGGGGAGCGTTGTGATGAACAGTTGTGTACCTTGATGATGGTTGTTACAGGAATCTACACGTGATGCCACTGTTCAGACCTAAACACACATGGAAGTGTTTAAAACTGGTGAGATCTGAATCCCACCGGGTCAATTCTATCATCGTCAGCACCTTGGTTGTGTTCTCGTGGTCCAGTCGCTCAGGAAGTGAGCACTTGGGGAAACAGGATGAAGGGCATATGACACCTCTCTCTGTATTATTTCTCGTCGCCTGTGAATCTAGCATGAATCTTGAAATACAAAGTTAAAACACAGAGGGCAAGGATGAATACCAAATTTAAGTGAGAGTTTCCTTGCGGGACAAGGAGTGGGTTATACAGATGCAGAGGGGTACATGGGGGATTCAACTTTATCTGTTAGGCTTGACTTCTTAAAAAGAAAAGAAAAATCTGAAGCGAACAAGGCCTCAGGTTCTGCAGAGCTGGGTGGTCTGAGCATATTTTTTAAATTCTGTCACCAATTTATATTTGAAATCGTAAGTCTTAAAAAGCGGATCTTGGTTAATTCCCATCATCCAAGAGCGCAGACCGGGTCTGGGATGCAGAGGCCCGAGCGCGGGAGCAGGTAGGAGCAGCCCCACCCAGCCCTGCCGCCCTGTAATGCCCAGGTGGCCGTCCCAGTGAGCCCCCCTGCCTCTCCCCGCAGCCCCCGGAGAAGGAGGGCGCCCTGCCCCGGCAGGTGGGCAACAAGACGGAGTGCGGCCTGCTGGGCTTCGTGCTGGACCTGAAGCAAGACTACGAGCCCGTGCGCGCTCAGATGCCCGAGGAGAAGCTGTACAAAGTCTACACCTTCAATTCCGTGCGCAAATCCATGAGCACCGTCATCAAGCTGCCGGACGAGAGCTTCCGCATGTACAGCAAGGGCGCTTCGGAGATCGTGCTCAAGAAGTGAGTACGGGAGCCGCGGTCTACAGAGGGGCCGGGCGCAGGCCGGGGGCGGGGCTGGGGGCGGGGCCGGGGCGCCCAGGGCTTTTGCTGCTGCTGCTGTCATGTCCGACTCTGTGTGACCCCATAGACGGCAGCCCACCAGGCTCCCCGTCCCTGGGATTCTCCAGGCAAGAACCCTGGAGTGGGTTGCCATTTCCTTCTCCAGTGCGTGAAAAGTGAAAATGAAGTCTCTCAGTCGTGTCCGACTCTGTGCGACCCCATGGACTGCAGCCCATCAGGCTCCTCCCTCCGTGGGATTTCCCAGGCAAGAGTACTGGAGTGGGGTGCCATTGCCTTCTCCAGCTTTTGCTGCTATTTCCTCTTATATAGAAAAGACACTGGTGCTGGGAAAGAGGGAGGGCAGGAGGAGACGGGGACGACAGATGATAAGATGGTTGGATAGCATCGTGGACTCAATGGACAATTTTGAGCAAACTCTGGGAGATGGTGAAGGACAGGGAAGCCTGATGTGCTGCAGTCCATGGGCTCACAAAGAGTGGGGCACGACTGAGTGACTGAACAACCTCTTAAATGTTCGTGCAGAGAGTTTTCCCTTTCCCCCTAAGTCACTGTCTCATCAGGAAATTCTCCCTATTATCACCATTGGAGCCCCCTCCTGTCACTTCTCTGAGCGTGGAGTTGGTTGACAACACGATTTTCTCTGTTAGCCAGTCTCGTCTGACTCCAGGTGTCAGAAATAAACTCGGAGAACTAAGCAAGTCAGGCCCCCTCGCTGCACCTGTTTTCCCATTTGTACCTTGAGGGGGAATCAACCCTTGTTACACCCTGGAATAGCCCCAAGGAGATTTCTAAACAAACGCTGATTCCTGGACTCGCCCCAGACAAACTGAATTGGAACCTCTGACCTGAGGCTCCAAGGTGGGGATTTGTTCAGTGCTCCCCCGAGCCATCTTGATGTGACTGGTGGGGTCAGAAACCCCTCACCTAGGTTTTATGGCCTCTGAAAACCATTTTAGCTGTGAAATTACCTTTTCAGATGATATCTTGTGAAAATGAAATAAAGTAGATAGGTTCTTGGTGGATGGCCTGAGGGCAGATACAGCAACCAGGCCGCCTGATTTCTTTTTAGTTGGTCCTGATTTCAAGTTCTTCCCTGGTAGCCAAGCTGGTAAAGAATCTGCCTGCAATGCAGGAGATCCAAGTTCAATTCTTGGGTCGGGAAGTTCTCCTGGAGGAAGGCATGGCAACCCACTCCAGTATTCTTGCCTGAAGAATCCCATAGACAGAGGAGCCTCACAGTCGACTGTAGCCTCACAGACTACAGTCAATAGAGTCTCACAGAGTCAGACACTACTGAAGCAGCGATCAGCAGCAGCAGATTTCAAACCTGCCTGGGGCCCAGTGGCCAGGACCATCCTAAGCGTTATGGGAGATGGACTGGACGGGCCCTGGATGACCAACCCCGGCCAGCGCGGGGTGTCACTTGGGATGTGGGGGTGTGCTCTGAGCCCATCAGCGGAAGGTTCCTTGGTCCTTTGGCTGCACCTTACCGACCCCCCTCCCGCCTCCTCCAGGTGCTGCAAAATCCTCAACGGGGCAGGTGAGCCTCGGGTCTTCCGGCCCCGCGACCGGGACGAGATGGTGAAGAAGGTGATCGAGCCCATGGCCTGCGACGGGCTCCGCACCATCTGTGTGGCTTACCGCGACTTCCCCAGCAGCCCCGAGCCCGACTGGGACAACGAGAACGACATCCTCAACGACCTCACCTGCATCTGCGTGGTGGGCATTGAGGATCCCGTGCGGCCTGAGGTGGGTGCCCTACCGTGGCGCCCCGGGGAGGGGGCGAGGTGGGGCATCCAGCCTGCTGCTGGGTGACCTGGCATACGCCACCTGACCGCTCTGAGCCTCAGTGTCCCTGCAAGGCCCTCTGGTCTCCTCTGGACCTTCTCCTACACTTTTAGACTTCTGAGACCAGCAAAGCCACACTTGTCTGCTTGGGCCCTGGGGCAGAGCCCACAGCCTGGCAGGCAGTGTCACTCTGCCATGGGGTCTATCCTGGAACAGTCCACTCGATCACCCAGAGACCTTCTCTCAGGGGGTCTGGGGATAGGCGTGGGGCCTGCCTTGCCCTGGAAGCCTCAGAGGAGTCAGGATTTCCTGTCAAAAATCCACAGGCCTCAATTCCAAGGTACCTGCAAAGGAGATGCCCACTAACAAAGGTCACCATGCTCAAGAAGACCCCAAACATGGGCATCCCTGTCAGCAGTTTAGAGTTCTCTGCATGCAGACCGAGATTCCCAGTTAGCTTTCCCTAGTGATGCAGCGGGCAGTCTGCCTTCATCAGGTTTCCAGGGCAACAGAGCGGGAAAGTTAACTGAAGGTCACATTCTCAAGCCGAAGGGAAGGAGAAGACACGACCATCTCCCCTCCCTACAAAGGCCAAGGGAAGTGATGTAACATGTGCATCTGTTGGAGCCCTCGGCTGACACAGTGGGTCTTCAGTCTTCTTTTGCTGAATCTGAATTCATCTAGAGATTTGCAGGGTTGGGGGAAGATGGGATGTGCATGATCAGTTGGGCTGCCCAAGCTGGAAGAGGGGTGTGAGAAGGGGAGAGAGCAGCCTTGAATCACTAACACACCACTGTGGGCAGGCAGAGAGCACTCACTCACCCTGGGAGCCAGAAGTGGGGGCAGGACACAGGAGGGGGTGGCCTCCGCTTCCTTGAGGACTAACGTAACCACTGGGCGGGAAGGGCTTTGACTGTGGGATTTGGTGATGGCCCCTTGGGAGTGTTACAGACCAGGGTTCTCGGCCCTCTTAATCAATAGAAATTGATACGAGGCCAGATAAGGCATTCAGGCAAGGCTTTGTTGGGGCCCCTGCTGCAGCAGAGGGGAGCAGGAACAAGTAACAGGTTTCTTTAGGGGATTGCCCGCCCCGTTGGCGGCATTGTGAACAGAGGCATGCACAGTACCCTGGTTTTGCTCCCAGCTCTTCCAAGTGGCGATAGGATTCTCATGGTCTTTTTTGTATCTTGTTGTCTATAATTTGCCCCATCTGGGCATGCCTGCGGTCATTTGTTGTCCCTTATAGTTTCTTTCTAATTTGTTTTATTTACTTTTGGCTGCCCTGGATCTTCATTGCTGCATGCAGACTTTTCTCCAGTTGTGTGCAAGCAGGGGTTACTCTCCAGCTGTGTGCAGGCCTCTCACTGTGGCGGCTTCGCTTGTGGAGCACGGGCTCTAGGCATGTGGGCTCAGTAGTTGTGGCAAATGGGCTTACTGGTCCCATGGCATGTGGAATCTTCCTGGACCAGGGATCGAACCAGTGTGCCCTGCACTGGCAGGCAAATTCTTAACCACTGGACCATGGGAAGTCCCCTTATGGTTTCTTTATGTCTGTTGCTTGAGGCGATGACTGCCCAGGTGCTGGCCCTGCAGTAAAGGGTCCCAGGCTGCAGCCTGTCTCGGGGCCACCTTCCTCCACTGAAGGCAAATTCAGGGTGCCCCACTTACCCTGTCACCATCCTCGCGGGCGTCTCTGGCTGTTCCCTGCTCTTCTTGGAGCCTCCATGTCCCCTTCTTTCAAGTGAAAGGGAACAAAGAAGCTCCTGCCCCCCAACCCTGCCAATCCCCAGCTGAATTTCAAGCTCCTGGCCTCTGTGTTGTAAGATTCTGCATTCTAAAGACCAAGTGAAACCTGAAGGTCACAGACGTGGCCTTTCACATTTAGGCAACAGGGAGATGGGTCAAAACTGTAAGTATGGGCATCAAACAGACCTGGGCTTCTGAGTCCCTCAGCTGTGTGACTCTGGGCCAGTTACATAACGTCTCTGAGCCTCCATTTCCTCATCCAAAGACTGAGAATAAGAATAGTATTCTAAACACACACACACATGCCTCCTTCCTCCCACCCAGAGCCTAAAACAGCAAAGGCAGTTAGTGCCCCTGGGGCTTGGCACCAGAGCCGTACGCGTTTGCCTATAGCCTGTACCTCTCCCTGGACACACGGCCATTACCAGTCTCCCTGGGGGAGTGCCCGTTCATTACCAGCTACTAATGGCATCGGGCTTTGCTGTGATGTGTTATACCCTTACAGGCGACTGAGATGCACAGTGCACGAAGCTGGCCTGCGGCTCCCTGGGCCTTCCTGTCCCCAGAGCCCCCTCCAACCCCCATGCCCGAGCTCCTGCCTCGTCTCCCTGAAGCAGGGTGGAAAGCAGCATTGCACACACAGTATGCTGTTTCCTGGTCGTGACCCCCAGTGATGAGAAATGTCTTTTATGTCAGGACTCAGCAAACACACACACTAAACCAAAAAATGACTCTCACAGAGTAATGTGACGCACTGAAGTATTTTCTATTCTCTTCTATCTCTTCCTTTATTTTTTTTAAACACTGGTCACCACCCACAGAACTGATTTCACAATCCAGTAAAGGGGCAAGACTCAAGGTCTGAAAGGCAGATCTAGTGCAAACACCTTCCCACACTCCCAATTTGCAGAAGAAACACGGAGACCCAACCAGGGCCAGTGAGGTGCTCACAGTCTCGCTGAGTGAATCCAGGTCTCCTGCCTGGAGCCTCTTCCTGGGGGCCACAAAAATGAGAGGGCAGGTAGCTGTGGGTCAGGGGGCTGAGAAGAGGGGAGAGGGCCTGAGAGGGGTCCCTGCTGTTTTCTGTATCCAGAGAAGCTGGCTTCAGGCGCAGACACTGGGAGAGGGTGTGGGCTTCCCAGGTTGACGTCAGTGGTAAAGAACCCACCTGCAAATGCAGGAGACCTAAGAGACTCAGGTTCGATCCCTATGTTTGAGAAGATCCCCTGGAGGAGGGCATGCAACCCGCTCCAGTATTCTTGCCTGGGAAATCCCATGGACAGAGGAGCCTGGTGGGCTACAGTCCATGTTGCGAAAAATTGAATGCAGCTGAAGCTACTTAGCATGCACGCATGCACGCTGTCCACCCAGCAGGGCTGGGTGCACGGTCAGCCTGCACTGGAGAAAGGGGGCCTGATCCCAACCCCAGCTTGGCCACTAGCAAGCCACTTCTCCTCTTTGTGCCTCAGTCCCCTCATCTGTAAGATGAGCGTTTGGCCTGGGGACTCCCCAGGTCCCCTTCTGAGCCCCTTGGAGGCTTACCCTCAGTCAACACATCCTGTGGCCACCTCTGTCTCCCCGGGGCTCACCCTGGGATGTGAATTTAGAAGCTGGAACTGGGCTGGAAGGAGAGGGCTTACTGGAGGGAAGTGGGTTCTCATCCCGCCCCTGCTGCTCCTTCCCATAAGACCTCCTGTACATCACTAGCCCAGGCCTCAGTTTCCCCATCTGAACAATGAGGAAGTTAGACATCCACAAGTGAGGGGCATGGCGGGGTTACTGGCGATGCTAGTGAAAGTGTTGATCCTCTTCACCTGTTGACTCAGCATCTTCCGTGAGGCCGGGGTGGGATGCAGGGCCTGAGGAAACCAGCAAGTATGGATTTTTATTTATTTGTGTACTTTAGGCGAGGTGCTAAGTCACTTCAGTCATATCTGACTCTGTGCGACCCCATAGATGGCAGCCCACCAGGCTCCCCTGTCCCTGGGATTCTCCAGGCAAGAACACTGGAGTGGGTTGCCATTTCCTTCTCCAAGGCTAGGTGATTTGTGGAGGCAAATTCTACAGGTTCAACGGCACTGACAGGGTGAAGTAGCCCCTATGCCAGCCCCAGACCCACAGTCTCCACCACAAAGGCAGCCACAGTCACCGGTGTCTCAGGTCAGGGTCACGTGAGTGCCTGCTCAGTCGCTCCAGTTATCTCCAACTCTTTGCGACCCCATGGACTGCAGCCCGCCAGGCTCCTCTGTCCATGGGATTTCCCAGGCAAGAATACTGGGGTGGGTTGCCGTGCCCTCCTCCAGGGGATCTTCCCCACCCAGGGATCAAACCCACGTCTCTTATGCCCTCCTGCATTGGCAGGTGGGTTTTTTACCACTAGGTCCACCTGGGAAGCCCTCACCCTAACCTTTGGGAGGAGTGTCTCTGCCTACAGGGAGAATGTTTGTGAAAGTTCCCAGGACAGCTGCAAGGCCAACCGGAGTGAAGGGCCCCACCTGAACCACATCTAGGGTCCCACAAGCCTGGTCAGAGTCGTTTGCAGCTGCGGCAGGAAAAGAAACTCTGTGTCCCTCAGTTTCCCCATCTGTCAGGGGGAGAAACTCTCATTACCTTCCTCCCTTGAAAAGACAAAGGACAGAAGAGGTTAAAACAGGCTTGCCAACCACCCGACTCCCACCTCCAAGACACAACCGCAGTACATTTTCCAAGGCTGATGGAAGCCAGTGGGGATAAAGCCGTCAGGAGAGCCACAGCTGGAGATTTGCCGTGTTATCCGGGGGCGTTTGGAGCCCTTGGAGTCACAGACGACTGCTGTCACCAGAAACAACAGATGTTTTAAAGCCTTTATTTAATGAAAACAGGAAGCGCCCGTTTCCTGGCTGGTTTTCCTCAGTGAGAAATATCGAGGATAATTTTAGTGGAAGAAGGAATTTTTTTTTTTTATAGCTATTGTATCTATGGGGAAAGCACATTTCAAGCAGATTGATGCCTCTGGGGCTTGAGTCTTTATCCTCTCTGCATCCTCACTGCCCAGGACAGTTAGATGTTCCTTAGCTGTGCGTCGCATAAATGAACGAGTGAGGTGTTAAAAGGAAGGGCTAAGCAGCTGCAGGAGGCATCGCATTGAGTTGGAGGGGCCAAGGATGGGTCCTGAGTGGAGAACGTTTCATGTGCAGGATGGAAAAGATCTGTGGGCACAGAGATTCAGGGAGAGAGGGTGTCCTTGGTGGAGGGGACCACACAGGCAGAGGCAAGGAGGTGGGATGGGATGCTGGGTGTTTGGAGACTCTTGAAAACCCCAGATGGGTTGCTTTTCCTTTTTAAAAAAATCTTTTTTTTAGGTAGACCATTTTTAAGGTCTTTATTGATTGTTACAATATTGGTTCTGTTTTATGACTGGGGGTGTTTTTTTTTTTTTGGCCACGAGGCATGTGGGATCCTAGCTCCCCAACCAGAAATTGAACCCACACCCCTTGCATTGGAAGGCCAAGTCTTAACCACTGGACCACCATAGAGGTCCCCCTCAGGTTTCTGAGTTTATGAGAGAACAGGTTGAGAAGGGAGCTTGGAGCTGAATTGGGAGGGTTTGCACGTGCCCGTCCATATCCTCTGTTACATGGGTCAGCCTTCAAGGGACTTGAGCGCAGAGGTGTTTCATGGTAACCCTCAATGACTGAGCGCCTGCCCTGTGCCCAGGCCTCAGCGAAGATTCTGAGCGGCCAGCAGCCCCTGCCCACAGACCCACAGTCTAGTGAAATGAAGGGTGAGGGAAAGAGTAGATGTTTGCTTGGTGCATGAGAGGGTGAAACCAGACAGACCTGAACACAGCAAGGACGTCCAGTGTAGGGGGCACTGCTTAGAAAAGAAGCAGAGTATATCTCGCAGTGGCCAGGGGTTTCCAGATCTGTCCCCGGTCCCCACCCCCAAGTAAAGGCAGGTCAAAGACTCCTAATATACCTGACCCAAGAGCCATAGTATGGCACTCACCCCATCCCACCACCCCAAGCACCTGTTCCCACACGTGCTCCAGTGCCCGCGGCACCCCACCCCCACATCTGCACCCCTGCTCTGCACCCCCTTAACCCCTCTGGACGCCTGGGGTGAGGCGTCTCGCCGGCCTCCCCCACCCCCTCATCACCAGCAGGCACTGGCCCTGAGCTTGGTGCCGTTCGCAGGTCACAGACTTCTGCAGCCGCAGTGAAGGGTGGAAACTACGGTCCCATTTTACAGATGAGGAAACCAAGGCTCAGCAGGGAGCCTGGGCAAAGCCCAGCTCAACTTTTTGGTCCCTGAGCCCTCTCTCCCCAAAGCAGAGGTGCCTCCACTGCACAGAGAAAAGTGTGGGGGCCACAAGAATTAACCCCCTCCTTTTGTCCCAGTCTGGCTTGTTGGGGTGAAGCTCAGATGGCAGGGATTCCACACAGGCAAATTTCAGCTCCCTGAGACCATCTTGAAAGCAGAAGTCCTTCTAAAATGTGGTATCCATCACCTCATTCCCAGAACTTGCCATGGCTCCCAGGCGTGAAGGAGCGAGGCCCTGGGTCCCAGACCTTTGGGCCTCCAGCCCATCTCCGGCTCCATGGCCACCGGCCGGCCCCTACCTCTCATCCTCCCTGAGCGTCAGGCCCCCCCAGATCACCTGCAGCACTGTCTGCAGCACCCTCCCTTTCTCTGCCTGCACACCTCATGGACAGTTCTCTGAAGCCAGGACCACAGTGAAGTGGTCGTCTCTGCAGCCCCAGCATGGTCACAGAGCCAGGCATCCAAGCCTTAGTTCAGATCAGATCAGATCAGATCAGTCGCTCAGTCGTGTCCGACTCTTCGCGACCCCATGAACCGCAGCACGCCAGGCCTCCCTGTCCATCACCAGCTCCCGGAGGTCACTCAGACTCGCATCCATCGAGTCAGTGATGCCATCCAGCCATCTCATCCTCTGTCGTCCCCTTCTCCTCCTGCCCTCAATCCCTCCCAGCATCAGAGTCTTCTCCAATGAGTCAACTCTTCGCATGAGGTGGCCAAAATACTGGAGTTTCAGCTTTAGCATCATTCCTTCCAAAGAAATTCCAGTATTGATCTCCTTCAGAATGGACTGGTTGGATCTTCTTGCAGTCCAAGGGACTCTCAAGAGTCTTCTCCAACACCACAGTTCAAAAGCATCAATTCTTCGGCGCTCAGCCTTCCTCACAGTCCAGCTCTCACATCCATACATGACCACAGGAAAGACCATAGCCTTGACTAGGCGAACCTTTGTTGGCAAAGTAATGTCTCTGCCTTAGTTAGTGTTGGCTAAAAAGAGGCAGTTTGAGCATCCCCTCCTCCGGAAGCTCTCCCAGATTTCTCCTCCCCACACTTCCTTCTTAAGCAACAGTGTCCTCCTCTGTGCTCCCCAAGCCCTCTGTACAGATCTTTACTGAAGAGTCTATCTCTGTACAAGAGAGTGGGTCTGACCCAGAGTTGTTATTTAGTCACTCCATTGTGTGTATCTGACTCTTTTGCGACCCTGTGGACTGTAGCCTACCAGGTTTCTCTGTCCATGAGATTTCCCAGGCAAGAATACTGGAGTGTGTAACTGCTCTTTTATCTGAAAAAAGAATTATGTGAAAGGATACAATAGACTCACTCTACCATGGGGCAGTCAGCCTTAGAAGGGGTGAGCACCCTGTCAACAGAGGCAATGTAAGCAGAGGGGATGCCTGGGAGGGGATCTAGGCAATTAGCAGAGGATCAGAGTCACCACCTAGAGTCCCTTCCAACTCCAAGTGCCT
This sequence comes from Tragelaphus eurycerus, assembly GCA_935064755.1. Taxonomy (NCBI): domain Eukaryota; kingdom Metazoa; phylum Chordata; class Mammalia; order Artiodactyla; family Bovidae; genus Tragelaphus; species Tragelaphus eurycerus. Next base: position 72,571,073 of record CAKXYN010000001.1, on the reverse strand, counting down.
CTGAAACAACAAAACCTGAATTACTCCTTTTGGGGCAGGAAACAGATAAAGGTATGTTTTCCCCAAAAACAGTGGCTCTTTCGTGTCCTCTAGGGGCAGGAGACAGCGGGGGCGGGGCGGAGGGTAGGCCGGGGATGCAGCCGAGTTACAGCCGTCTTGAGGACACCGGTAAATTATGTAAACAGGATCTCGGACCTCCCACATCCCCACTCCCTCCAGCTCTGTAAAAAGAGGTCATGTCTGCTCACATGAGCAGGCGCCGTGGCACAAAGCAGTGGCCTTGCTCATGGGGCCCCAAGCCCTGAGTGGGCACCAGAAGGCTCCTCCTCACACCCTGGGAATACACCCAGAAGCAGCCCCTGGTCAGCGTGTCCCACTCCAGCCCTTCCAAGGACAGAGAGCACTCCCTGTCACGATGGGCTTCTTAGAGAACTCAGGGAGCTGGAGAGGGCTCCCCAGCCTTGACCTGGGCCCTGCCTCTCCCGGCTGTTTGTTTCTCCCTCCACTGCAGGATGGGGGCTTCCCAGGTGGCTCAGTGGGGAAGAATCCGCCTGCCCGTGCCAGAGACACGGGTTCAATCCCTGAGTTGGGAAAATCCCCTGGAGGAGGAAATGGCCGCCCACTCTAGATCCCTTGCCTGGGAAATCCCATGGACAGAGGAGCCTGGTGGGCTACAGTCCTTGGAGTCGCAAAGAGTCAGGCATGACTGAGCGACTAAACAGCAGCAGCAACGTCTTTGAATTCTCTCAGCAGTAACTTGTCAGGGTAGGCAGGGGTGACAGTGAGTTCTCAGACCCAGGATGCTCAAGAGGAGGGGGCGTGAGATTCGATCGCCAGGTCTGAGATTCAGAAGTACTTCGGTCATTCAGTAGAACTGGGTTTTCTGCCCTTGACGTGTCCTCTCCCACTGAAGGACGTCTGGCAGCAGATATTGCTTTACTGTTGTGCGGTTTGTCACTGCCCGTGGGTAAGAATCACTTGTTCAGTTGGTCTGTGCTGTGTGTAAAGGGCCACAGCAGCTCCAGGCTGCTTTTCTAAAATATTTGTATGTTTCTTTTATTTTTGTCTGCACTGAGTCTTCATTGCCGCTTGCTTTTCCAGCTGTGGTGAGTGGGGGCTACTCTCTTGTGGTGCTGGCTTCTCATTGCCGTGGCTTCTCTTGTTGCAGAGCACGGGTTCTAGGTGTGTGGGTTCAGTAGTGGAGACCTGAGGGCTCTAGAGTGCTGGCTCAGTGGCTGTGGTGCAGGGGTTTAGTTGCTCCATGGCATGTGGAATCTCACTGGACCAGGAATCGAATCCATGACCCCTGCATTACAAGGCAGATTCTTAACCACTGGACCACCGGGGAAGCTCCCAGGCTGGCTTTTGCATCCTAATTGCTAGACAGATCCAGAGCTCCCCATAGGTGGGGTGGGGAATGGGGGTGGAGTGGGGATTAGAGGGCAGAGTTGGGGGACTTGCTGGCTCCTGGTTGGCTGGGTCTGCTCTGGCCTAATTGGTCCAGATGTCAGTCTATCAATACAACAAGGGCAGTAGGAAGTCCTTATTCTCCCAGGGAGATGTCACGTTTTACATGAAGCCTAATCATTTGCAGTCCGGCTATGGTTTTTCCTGTGGTTGTGTATGGATGTGAGAGTTGGACTGTGAAGAAGGCTGAGCGCCGAAGAATTGATGCTTTTGAACTGTGGTGTTAGATAAGACTCTTGAGAGTCCCTTGGGCTGCAAGGAGATCCAACCAGTCCATTCTGAAGGAGATCAGCCCTGGGATTTCTTTGAAAGGAATGATGCTGAAGCTGAAACTCCAGTACTTTGGCCACCTCATGCGAAGAGTTGACTCATTGGAGAAGACTCTGATGCTAGGAGGGATTGGGGACAGGAGGAGAAGGGGACGACAGAGGATGAGATGGCTGGATGGCATCACTGACTCGATGGACGTGAGTCTGAGTGCACTCCTGGAGTTGGTGATGGACAGGGAGGCCTGGCGTGCTGCAATTCATAGGGTCGCAGAGTCGGAAACGACTGAGCAACTGAACTGAACTGAAGGCAGTGTCAGATCAGATCAGATCAGTCGCTCAGTCGTGTCTGACTCTCTGCGACCCCATGAACTGCAGCACGCCAGGCCTCCCTGTCCATCACTAACACTATGTAAATAATATGCCCTAAAATGCAATATTTTTCCCCTGCCCACCGCCCCCCAAAAAAACCCCCAAAGTACACAAACGTATTTAACATTGCATTTGCAGGAAATGTACATGTGGATAAAGCAGGGACAATATCCTGTGCAGTAATGCAGTATTCTGTACTCCTGCCTGGGACCATATCCAAGAGGGTGTTTACTGCAGTGTTTCTTAAAGTTCTTGTCCAGGTCAGAATAGTCAATGGTGTTATCTTAGGATGCACCGTCACTGTTGATAGGTGATGGCTGTCAGGGGTACTGCAGGAGAGAATTGGGAGACCACATCAGAGTTTAATCAGAGTGTGCTGGGATCGATTAGCAATGCCTGCCATGGGCATAGGAAGGGAGGAGATGGTCTGCGTGCCATCAGGGTCTCCCAGTCATCTAGACCCCTTATCGTGGTGCCGCCTGTGAACAGGCTCTGGAATCCATGAAGGCAGGGAGGGCCTACCCAAGGTGCCGTCTGCTCCATGGCTCCTGCCCTCCCTCCCAGGTCCCAGAAGCCATCCGCAAGTGCCAGCGAGCAGGCATCACTGTCCGCATGGTCACCGGTGACAACATCAACACAGCGCGGGCCATCGCCATCAAGTGTGGCATCATCCATCCCGGGGAGGACTTCCTGTGCCTTGAGGGCAAGGAGTTCAACCGAAGGATCCGCAACGAGAAAGGGGAGGTACATGGCCCAGCGCAAAGGGTCCTCGGAGGGCTGGGCCCGGATGGGGGGCCAGGAGGCACAGGCGTGCATGGTAGCCAGCCAATATGCCGCTCAGAGCCCAGTGGTCTAGGCAAGTCCCCTCCCTTATCTGGGCCTCGGTTTCTCTCCTCGACCCCACTGACCTGCCCCTCCCCTATCCCTTTCCAGATTGAGCAGGAGCGGATCGATAAGATCTGGCCAAAGCTGCGGGTGCTGGCTCGCTCCTCGCCCACGGACAAGCATACCCTGGTCAAAGGTAAGACCTGGGTGGGCCCGGGCAGTGCTGAGGTCCAGGCACCAGGCCTCTGGGGCTTTCCTGACCTAGCACCTTCAGCTTTCTTTCCACAATGACAGTGGCTCCCGCCTGGGACTCCTCATACCTGGGGACACCCTAGGAGGCCTGCCAAGGGCCACAGCGGCATGAGGAGGTGGTGGGCCTTTGGCCTAGGTCCCCTCTCCCATGGGCGGCAATGGGACTGAGGGCTGAGGATCTCACCGACAAGCTGATTTGGGGGGTGTGTCTTGGTTAATATTCAGGTTGAATGACTGGACACAGACCCTGCTGTTCCCATGTGACACTGTCTTAACCACTAGGTCTGACACTCAGCCCACTTCCTTTGCGTATGTTCCCAGTCTGGCCCACACCTTGTGGGTCTGAGAGCCTTGGCCTGCCTGGTCTCTAAGGACGCTGTCCCATGTGTGTGACCAGGACCCCGGGCATGGGCTGCCCTGGGAACAGCAATCTGAGACATGAGGCCCAAAGCCAGTATCCTTCTTCCCTGACTCCTTCCAGGGGGAGGACACACACCTCGCTGAGCCCATCTTGCTGGCCAGATGCGGGGCACTTTCAGAGTCACACAGGCCTGAGTTAAAACCCTGGCTCTGCCCCCGTCCTGCTCTGTGGCCTTTGGCAAGTGGCCAGCCCCAGGACTCAATTTTTCCATCTGTTGAATGGCCATAAGGGGAAGTTTTCTGACTGAGGTCAGCCATAGGGCATCTTAGATTCGTCTTCCAAAGGTGCTGCCCAAAGACTTCGACGGAGGCAGACCTGGCCTTAGAAACACTGAGCCCCTGAACTACAGGAGACGCCCCAGCCCAGCTCCATTTTTAATTCAATCACTTATTCACTCGCTCACTCATCCTCTTGACAAATGTTTACTGAGTATCTACTGTGTGTCAGGCCCATCCCTTGGCCTACATGGCCCTTCCCTCTTGGATTTCATGGCCAGGTCTCACCCAATAGACATTGAATAGGTCGTTGCCCTGCACAGAGGCCACAGCGGTGGAAGAGGAGGCTGCCTGGGGCCCCCTGCTGGCCTCTCACTCCACCTGGGGCTGCTGTCAGATCGAAGGCTGGGGGATGGGGTCCAGGGGGTGGACCTGTGTTTCAGGCAGGACAGGGAACCACACTGGGAAAGTCCAGAGGAGAAGATCTCCAGGCACTTTCAAGGAGTGGGAGGAAGTCCATTGGCTGGCCCGGGGCCTCCAGTGAGAGAGGGAGACGAGAGGAAGGGCTGGAGAAGGGAGTCCCAGCCTCAGATCGCACGGGGCCTTGAACACGCAGCGGTGACCTGCACTGCTAGCCCAGGTGGTGAGCTGCAGGAGGGCCTTGATGGTGTTTTAGAAATCTCCCTCCCTGCTGCTGAGTGGAGAGCGGCCTGGAAATGGAGGGACCACTGGGATGGTCCAGCTGTGAGAGGGGATGCCCGGGGCGGGCTGGGGACAGAGCAGATGCACTGGTAGTGGGCAGGTCTGAGAGCTCTCTGTGGGGGACAGGCCTGGCCCGGATGGGGTGGAGGAAGAGGGGAGATGGGAGTCCAGGACTGCTCGGTGTGTTCCTGCCTGAGAGCCTGCTGCGAAGTTTACAGCGGGCAGCTGGGTGTCGGGAGTCGCAGAAGAAGGGACAGATTTGAGGGGAAATGGATACACGTGGTTTAGGAGGCTGGGCTGGAGACCCTCTGACATCCCAGTGGAGGTGTCCGTGGAGTCAGGGCTCAGGAGACAGGCCCGGCCCCACTGAAGGCAAAGGTGGTGTCTGTATGCCCCATGGAAGTGGAACTAGAGGAGCTGCCAAACCCCAGTAACTCCCACCTGAGCGGCGGGCAGAGGTGACTTCTTTCACTTGTCCTGCTCCTCTGGCCCTCACTCACTCAGTGACGTGAGCCACATGTCATCTGTCACTGCTACTTGCTGAAGGTTTTATTAAGGATGAGTATCTAGAGAGTGGTCATTAGCAGATGGCAGAGCCCAGGCCTCCTCAGGTGTGACTGGCCCCCTGCCCCAAGCACAAGATGCTGGCGGAGCAGATGGTTGGCCCCCCGGCCAAACCTGGCTCCCCTGGAGAACAGAGAGGCCCCTGGGGTCCAGACAGGGGAGGTGAGTTCAGCCAAGGTGGTCACTGCTGTGGCCAAGGGCTGCAGAGAGCAAAGAGGACGCTGCAGAGGCAGCAGGCCCCGACGAGGGGGTGTTGGTTGCAGCCAGCACTGGGCTAAGGGGCCCCATGTCCCCTGCAGGTGCTGGGAGCTGGGATGAAGCTTGACGGAGTCGGGGGGTAGCGGGGCAGGGGCCAGAGGGGAGGCTGTGCCAGCCTGGGCCCCGGCCCCTGAGCACACGCCCGCCCGCCCACAGGCATCATCGACAGCACACACACGGAGCAGCGGCAGGTGGTGGCCGTGACGGGGGACGGCACCAACGACGGGCCTGCGCTCAAGAAGGCCGACGTGGGCTTCGCCATGGTAGGAGCGCGCGGGGGGTTGGGGCGGCGGCCAGCGGGAGCCCGCAGGCAGGGGCTGAGGGGGACGCGCAGACCGCCAGCCTCCAGCCGGGGCAGGCAGGAGCCCCGGTGCTCACACTGCCCACCCTCTGTCCACCTGATGCTCAGCTTGGCCTCAAGAAGGGAGGAGAGAGCTTCCTGCAGTGATGGGTCTGGGGAAGGGAAGGGATAGAGTGGAAGGGCTGCCTTCCTGAAGGCAGAGGTTGGCCTCAAGGCTGGGTCTGGAAGAGTAGGGGTGGTGTGTGTGTGTGTGTGTGTGTGGGCGCGCGCGCACGCACATGCATGTACACGTGCGTGTCCAGTGTGGTGCCTGGGCTCCTGAGCCAGCTGGACTCTGGCACTGGGAGAGGCAGCGTCCTGTCTCCCCGCGGCCAACGGCTGACCAGCCTTGCTTGGGGAGGAGAGGGCAGGTGTCCCGAGGCCTGGCCTCTCCCAGCAACCACGTGGGCAGACATGCTCCCCTGTGGTCTGCAGTGCTGGGGATTCGTGTGTGTGTGTGGGCAGTGGTCAGGGGGTGAGGATGGTGCTGCTAGAGCCGCTCGCCTCTGCAGTTGCCCCAGCCAGGCTCCTGTCCCCATCCCCACAGGGCATCGCAGGCACGGACGTGGCCAAGGAGGCCTCGGACATCATCCTGACGGACGACAACTTCAGCAGCATCGTCAAGGCGGTGATGTGGGGCCGCAACGTCTACGACAGCATCTCCAAGTTCCTGCAGTTCCAGCTGACCGTCAACGTGGTGGCCGTGATCGTGGCCTTTACGGGCGCCTGCATCACGCAGGTGGGTCCTCCAGGAGTGGGCGGGGTGGGGCAGCTGAAGCCCGGGGGAGGACAGGCACCACCCACAGGGGCTCTCCCAGATTGTCACAGCTCCATGCCGAGGGCCAGGAACCGCATTGCAGAGCCACCCACATAGGCACCAGCCACACAGAGTGCAGGAGAGGAGGCTCAGAGAGGTGGCAGGACTAGCCCAAGGTCAGCCAGCCAGTGGAGATACCGGCCCTTGTTCCAGGAGGCAGGAGAGGGACCCTCCAGGAAGGCAGGGCCCCTGGCCACGTAAAGGGGCAGAGAGAGGTCGGCACCAGACAGGCAGCCAGCTGGCATCACGGAGCTGACACAGCCCTGGGAGCCCCAGCTCTGGCGTGGAGTGCATCAAGGAAGGCCCGGGTGCCTGGGTTCCTGGGCTGGGTGGACTTGGTCACTGGGAGAGCAGGGGTTGGCCTCACCTTTACAGCCAGGTCTCTAGCAGCCCCGTGTCCTGGGCCCCGTGGAGCTGACAGGCAGGTCCCAGCCCCTGCAGCCGCATTGCTTCCTCACCCAACTCCTGCAATGGGAACTGTGTTGATCCCCATTTAACAGAGGCAGAAACTGAGGCTCAGAGGATGGGCTGGCCAGGTGCCTGCCATTGCTCCCGCAGCCTCCTGCCTCCCTGTGGCCAAGGGCTGACCAGCCTCGCTTGGGGAAGAGAGGGAGGGCCTCTCCCAGCAACCATGTGGGCAGACAAGCTCCTGCCCACAGGAGCCCCCAGAAGCCCAGAGGCTCTGGAGGATAGAGGGGCCCGTGGGGTACCTGTCCAGTTCAGTTCAGTCATTCAGTCGTGTCTGACTCTTTGTGACCCCATGGACTTCATCACACCAGGCCTCCCTGTCCATCACCAACTCCTGGAGTTTACTCAGTAAACTCATGTCCATTGAGTTGTTGATACTATCCAACCATCTCATCCTCTCGTCACCTTCTCCTGCCTTCTTCAATCTTTCCTAGCATCAGGGTCTTTTCTAATGAGTCAGTTCTTTGCATCAGGTGGCCAAAGTATTGGAGTTTCAGCTTCAGCATTAGTCCTTCCAAAGAATATTCAGGACTGATCTCCTTTAGGATGGACTGGTTGGATCTCCTTACAGTCCAAGGGACTCTCAGGACTCTTCTCCAACACCACAATTCAAAAGCATCAATTCTTCGGCGCTCAGCTTTCTTTATTGTCCAGCTCTCACATCTATACATGACCACTGGAAAACTGGAAAAACCATAGCTTTGACTAAACAGACCTTTGCTGGTACCTGTACCTCTGTCCTGAAGAGCTGTGTGGCCCAGGGAATGCCGTTCCCTCTGTTGTATTCTGGGCCCTTGAGGATGCAAATGGCAGCTCCCAACACCCCGGCCCAGAGAGTGAGAGCCCTGGGTGGAGGGTGGCTGGAGCCGAGGTGGGGAAGGGGTGTCCCTTCTGCTCACCAGCCCCTTCTCTCCTGCTCTGTGGACAAGAGGCTCCCTCTAGTGATGGCTTAGGGAGGAACAGCTACTCACGCCAAGTTTCCTGGAGACCAGCTGGTGCCACACGGGGAAACTGAGGTGCCAAAGGGACTGTGTTTGCCTGAGGTCTTGGATTGAGTTGGTGGCAGGCCTGTGAAGGCCTTGGTGAGGACAGGGGGGTGCATGTAATCAGAGGAGGCTGATGGGCAGAAAGAAGCTGAGGGGAGTTGGGAGCGTGACTGAGCTGGGGTGGAGGTGGGAGGGGTGGCCTGGGGGAGGGGAGGTGATAAGTATCTAGGAGGTGAATGAAGGTGTAAGGGGTAGGTGGTGGGGCCTCAGGAGCCACACTGAGAGGACCAGGGGGCAAGGAACAGCCCACCCCAGGCTGTTAGATGTATAGGGCCTGTGAGCTTCCTGGAGGAGGTGTCCCACCCGTGGGCGAAGCTGCAGGCACAGAGCCAGGTCTGGACTGGAGGGAGGGTGATGTGGGGAGAGGTAAGCAACTGCATCAGGGGGCAGGGCTGAGGAATGGGCCACAGGGAACACAAATTTAAAAGGGAAGGGAAGAAGGAGCTGGAGAAGGAGGAGTCAGAGAGAAGGGTGCCCAGAGAGGGGTCAGGGTGCAGTCAGATTCCTCGAGGTTCAGTGAGACGAGCCTGGAAAATTACGCCTCAGTCTGTGACAAGAAAGGTGTTCTGCCCTTGGGGAAAGGCATTTTGTGGGGTGTGGAGGCGTGAGGATAGGATGGGAGACCAAGGACGGAGTCTACACACCTTCAGGCAGCACAGACCACAGGAGAGGACTGTGCACAGAAGTGTAGGAATATGTGATCCTGGCCTCAGCCAGGGAGACATGCAGAAGGACCCACCCCAGAATGTGGATGGCAGGAAACCCATAAGTGGGGAGATCCTTGATGAGGTTTGGCTTCCTCTGTTCCTTACTTGCCCAAAATTTCTACCAGGAAAACATTTTTTTTTTTGGTGGAGTTACTGAGACATACAGTACTTGCTTCAAGTCAAGGTAAAAGGTGAAGAGAAATTGGGTGGCGTTAAAAGGAAATGGTACAGACCTAACAGAAGCAGAAGATATTAAGACGAGGTGGCAAGAATACACAGAAGAACTGTACAAAAAAGATCTTCACGACGCAGATAATCACGATGGTGTGATCACTCACCTAGAGCCAGACATCCTGGAATGTGAAGTCAAGTGGGCCTTAGAAAACATCACTATGAACAAAGCTAGTGGAGGTGATGGAATTCCAGTTGAGCTATTTCAAATCCTGGAAGATGATGCTGTGAAAGTGCTGCACTCAATATGCCAGCGAAGTTGGAAAACTCAGCAGTGGCCACAGGACTGGAAAAGGTCAGTTTTCATTCCAATCCCAAAGAAAGGCAATGCCAAAGAATGCTCAAACTACCGCACAATTGCACTCATCTCACACACTAGTAAAGTAATGCTCAAAATTCTCCAAGCCAGGCTTCAGCAATATGTGAACTGTGAACTTCCAGAGATTCAAGCTGGTTTTAGAAAAGGCAGTGGAACCAGAGATCAAATTGCCAACATCTGCTGGATCATCGAAAAAACAAGAGAGTTTCAGAAAAACATCTATTTCTGCTTTATTGACTATGCCAAAGCCTTTGACTGTGTGGATCACAATAAACTGTGGAAAATTCTGAAAGAGATGGGAATACCAGACCACCTGACCTGCCTCTTGAGAAACCTATATGCAGGTCAGGAAGCAACAGTTAGAACTGGACATGGAACAACAGACTGGTTCCAAATAGGAAAAGGAGTGCGTCAAGGCTGTATATTGTCACCCTGCTTATTTAACTTATATGCAGAGTACATCATGAAAAACGCTGGGCTGGAAGAAGCACAAGCTGGAATCAAGATTTCCAGGAGAAATATCGATAACTTCAGATACACAGATAACACCACCCTTATGGCAGAAAATGAAGAGGAACTAAAAAACCTCTTGATGAAAGTGAAAGAGGAGAGTGAAAAAGTTGGCTTAAGCTCAACATTCAGAAAACGAAGATCATGGCATCTGGTCCCATCACTTCATGGGAAATAGATGGGGAAACAGTGGAAACAGTGTCAGACTTTATTTTGGGGGGCTCCAAAATCACTGGTGACTGCAGCCATGAAATTAAAACACTTACCCGTTGGAAGGAAAGTTATGACCAACCTAGACAGCATATTCAAAAGCAGAAACATTACTTTGCCAACAAAGGTCTGTCTAGTCAAGGCTATTGTTTTTCCAGTGGTCATGTGTGGATGTGAGAGCTGGACTGTGAAGAAGGCTGAGCGCCGAAGAATTGATGCTTTTGAACTGTGGTGTTGGAGAAGACTCTTGAGAGTCCCTTGGAGTGCAAGGAGATCCAACCAGTCCATTCTAAAGGAGATCAGTCCTGGGTGTTCTTTGGAAGGAATGATGTTAAAGCTGAAACTGCAGTACTTTGGCCACCTCATGCAAGAATTGACTCATTGGAGAAGACTCTGATGGTGGGAGGGATTGGGGGCAGGAGGAGAAGAGGACGACAGAGGATGAGATGGCTGGATGGAATCACCAACTTGATGGACATGAGTTTGGGTGAACTGCGGGAGTTGGTGATGGACAGGGAGGCCTGGCGTGCTGCAATTCATGGGGTCAGAAAGAGTCAGACACAATTGAGTGACTGAACTGAACTGAAAGAGAAACTGGATGGTAGTGAAAAGGGGACAGGGTGCCAGGCATTGTTTGTGAGACAGGAGAAGCCCGAGTCATTGATTCACTGATGTTTAAGGGGAAAGAGGGAGCAGGAAGCAGGGGAGCTGGGGTCTGTGTGGAAGATGCTTGTTGGGGCTCTTGACCTGAGCCTGGACGAGAGACATGGCCAATGGGGGCTGGAGGGGAGGAGTTAAGATGGCGGGGTTGTGGCTATATTTACAAAGCACAGGGTGTGGAAGTAGTGGCCATGATGCCTGGGGCTTGATTTTCTCCCTGGGGGAAAAGACAGCGCTGAGGTGGATAGGGCTGGGTGGTTCTCCATGGAAGGCCTCGCAAACCTTCTCAGCACCCACTCTGGAACCCTGAGGTGGGCTGGCCAGCCAAGGGAGACACACTGGCAGAGCTGGCCTCAGGGGGAGCTGCTTACACCCTGGCAATGAGCCCCACGCCAGGCACATCAGGGCAGTGGGTGGCCAACCCCCTGTGATAAATATCTAGGAGATATTCATTACTATGGTCTCACCCATGGTCCCCAGGACTCCCCCCTGAAGGCCGTGCAGATGCTCTGGGTGAACCTCATCATGGACACGTTTGCCTCCCTGGCGCTGGCCACTGAGCCACCCACCGAGACCCTGCTCCTGAGGAAGCCGTATGGCCGCAACAAGCCCCTCATCTCTCGGACCATGATGAAGAACATCCTGGGCCATGCCGTCTACCAGCTCACCCTCATCTTCACCCTGCTCTTCGTCGGTGAGTCCCCTGCCTTGCCCACCCAGGACTCCATGGCCTAGACCCGGCCGCTCTGGACTCCCAGTCACTCGCCTGTTTGCCGGGGAGGTAATGGAGGCCCAGAGAGGTGAAGTTAGTGGCTTGGGGTCACACAGCAAATCTTGGGTAGAGCCAGGCCCTCGCCCAGGTCTGGCAACCCCAAAGACTGGGCTTTTTCCACTGATGACAGCTCTGGACACTGTGTACACACCGTGCAAGGCAGGGCTTCATGCCAGCACCCCCAGGAGCCCGAGACACTAGGGGGAGTGACCGGCCCCTGCTCTCATCACTCCCACACTTGACCCTTGCCCCGTAGAAGGCTCCTCACCAAGGCCTCCTGGAAAAGAGCCACACACCTGCCTACAAGCCAGCTGTTTCCACATTTTTCTTGGGCACCTGTGCCACCACCCCCATGACAATGAGTCACCAGGGACAGAGAGGGGAGGTGACTTGCCTGAGGACCTGCAGCCAGCCTCAGGGGGCACCTGGGCTGAGAAGAGACCTGGCTGGAACTCAGACTGGCCTGGCTTCCAGGGTGCTTCCAAGGTGATCTGACCCCTGGCACCTGGAGGTGCCCAGAGGCAGGCAGATGGTGGCCCAGGGTCACACAACAAACTGGGGCCACTGGGATTCCCCAGATCCCTGAGCTGGGCTTTCAACGCCAGAGAGCCTGGATGGGTTGGGCCGTGAGCCCATTTCTCAAAGGGCAGTTCTTGTTTGTTGTGCTGGCAGGATAGTTGTAAAGATGGTCATGAGAAGCCTTAGAGGAAAGCTAGGAGAGACTCGCAGAGAAAGCTGTCGGTTGGGGAAGAAAGGAGGAGGAGGCCCCTGCTTGACTTGCCGGCTTCCCCACTTGAGCATCTGCTCTGGGTGCTTCTGGATTCAGCTAGACTCTCACCGTTAGAAAACCCCACAAGCCCTCCCAGCACCAGCTTGTGCAGCGCTGCAGAAGGACACGGGACGGCATCAGGCATGCCATGGGCGGTGTCCGCAGAGCAGCCGGGAGCTGTGCTGCCCCCACCACGTGACAGCCCCCATAGTGTCATCCTTTGAGCCCTCTCAAACAATGAGGCCACCTGGGTGGGTCTGGAGCCAGCCTGGCCTGGAAGGCTCACCATCCATATAGGAACTGGTCTCTCTTGTAACAGTCCCTTGAGCTCCCAGAGGTCTCCGCAAGGACACGCTCAGTTACAGGCAGCCACACTTTTGGGGGAACCCAAAGCTACGGCTTCCGTGGTGGCTCAGACAATAAGGAATCTGCCTGCAATGCAGGAGATCTGGGTTCAATCCCTGGGTCAAGGAGATCCCCTAGAGAAGGGAATGGCTACCCTTTCCAGTATTCTTGCCTGGGGAATGCCAAGGACAGAGGAGCCTGGTGGGCTATAGTCCATGAGGTCTCAGAGAGTCAGACACAACTGAGTAACTGAGAGACAACACAACCGCAGAAAGCCAAGGCCTCCTGCCGAATGTTCCGAGGCCATGCCCTGTCCTCCCAGTCCAGAGGAGTTTGCCAACCAGGGGCCACTTTTTATAAGTCCTGTTGCCTGGAAGCACAGCTGGCCTCCCGCCTTTATCAGATTTCCTCAAAAAATTGGAAGAAAGTTCACCAAGGCACTTGGCCCCTAAAGAAGAAAGGGTGCTGTTACCCCTTCACTTACTCTGCGTGGCCCAGGCCCACTTAGCCCCTCAGTGTCCAGACAGTGCCTCTCGCATCTGGGTGACCCTCCTGGCTGCTCAGAAGAGGCCCCGACACAGGGCCAGGCATCCCCCCCAAGTCCCAACCCTCAGCTGGGCTCCCGCCCTCTCTCGACTTGGCAGGCGAGAAGATGTTCCAGATCGACAGCGGGAGGAACGCACCCCTGCACTCACCGCCCTCCGAGCACTATACCATCATCTTCAACACCTTCGTCATGATGCAGCTCTTCAACGAGATCAATGCCCGCAAGATCCACGGCGAGCGCAATGTCTTCGATGGCATCTTCCGGAACCCCATCTTCTGCACCATCGTGCTGGGCACCTTTGCCATCCAGGTACCAGGCCCCCATGCTGGCCTGGCTGGTGGGGGGCAGCAAGCAGGCAGCCGGAGCCCCTCAGTAATGCCCTGGGAGTCCAGACCTCTGAGCTGGCTCCTGATGGCCTTTTTGTCTCTCTCTGCCCCCTTTCCTCTCCAGATAGTGATCGTGCAGTTTGGGGGGAAGCCCTTCAGCTGTTCCCCGCTGCAGCTGGACCAGTGGATGTGGTGCATATTCATCGGGTTAGGAGAGCTTGTCTGGGGCCAGGTGAGTACTGCAGGTGGGCAGCGCAGGAGGGGCCTCTCGGCAGGGACACCCCGAAGAGAGCACTGGCTGGGGGAGTCCAGGATCCTCACCCATAGGTCCTGGCTCCTGCAAGGACTAGCTGACTGGCCCCCATTTTTGGGGGCTGGAGCAGTGGGGGTTGACCGTGGTCTCACATGATGGTCATGTGGGTATCACCACTATGACTTTTGCTTCCATCTATATGCTGCGAGGGTCTTCCCGGGTGGTCCTGGTGGCTAAGAACACACCTGCCGACGCAGATAGATGCCAGAGACAAGGGTGCAGTCCCTGGGTCGGGAAGGTCTCCTGGAGGAGGGCATGGCAGCCCATTCTAGTATTCTTGTCTGGAGAATCCCATGGACAGAGAAACTGGGCCAGTGGGCTACATACAGTCCATGGGGTCTCAGAGTCACACACGACTGAAGCGTCTACGCACACACGCGTGCACACATACACCACTGATCCTGTTGTTTGATATTTTCTTTTAATCCTGTCTGGTTTTTTAACTGAAATTTATTTCAAAAGGCAACTTATATTACTAATATGATAGGAAAATAAGTATTATTTGCCATAAACAGAAGCTGATTTTAAAAAAAAGTAACAAGACCAATGTTATTAAACTCTAACTAGATGTCATGGCCAGCCAAGGCTCAGAGCCTGAGGCGGCCAGTTGTAAAGGGTGTCACAGGGGTTGTGACACCCAGCAGAACCTCCTGCAGAGAGCTCTGAGGGAATGTAAGAGGGGGTGACCTCTGCTGCATCGTGGTGCTGTGTCTGCAGCCATCCGTGACCCTCCGAGGTTCTGGGGAACCCTGGGCTGGCTCCTCTCCAGAACGTTCCCCTGCCAGGCCACACGCACACGCACACACGCACCATCGCAAACTCACAGCTTGCAGCTCAGAGGACATGGTGTCTGGAGCTGGATCTAGGCAGAGGGCCCCAGCAGCCCTAAGACATTGGTGTTGCCTTCAAGCTGTTTCCAGGCTAAGGTGGGAAACCCCAGTGACAGAAAATAACTAGAAGGTCAAGAAGGAACTTTAATTTCACTCAAAATAACCTTCTTTAAACTTCAGAGTGTCTTTGGAGAGTTGTTAAACTAGATTTGACTTAGCAAGCCCGTTCCCGGGGGCACCCTTGAGCCTGGACACCTTTGTCTCATGGGGGCCTGCTCCCTCAGGGAGTCCTTGGCATCTGGACAAGCTGGTTCCTGACCCCTAAGGACGATGACACCTCAGACTCCCAGGGAACCCCTGAGAGTGTCCAGGCCAGCCCTCTCTGTCCCTAGAGAAGATGTAAGTGGCCTCTGACCCCAGCCACCTCAGTTACCCCATAGGGCCTGCCACTCAGGCCTCAGCCTTACGGACAAGCCCTTTGGAGGAAGAGTAAGAAGGAAGACATAGCCCCTTCCCGTATTGCCTTCCCTTCCAGGAGGGCAGACATTCCAAGAGTCTCCCAGCATTGACTGCCCCCAGGCACCTAAGCTCTGAGCCCCTGTTGCCCAGAGTTGGGCACCCCAGGGACCTCAGGAAGAATAAGCCAGTGACTTAGACACACCATCTCCAACTCTGAGAACTGGCCCCCAGCTTTCCACAAGGGAGAGCTAGAGCTCAGAGACGTTACATCACCTGCCCAAGGTCGCGAGACCAGTGAAGTCTGGAGTGGTCAGAGTCACATGTGTGTCCAACTCCCAAGATTTCCCACCATGTCCTGCTGACTCTGTTTGAGTGAAGGAATTAGAAAGAAATCTAAATATTGGGTTGAGGAAGGGGGAGGTGAGTTGACGGTAACTAGGTGAGTGAGTGACAGGAGCCGGCCCCCTCCGCGGATGCTGCCGCTAATGGCTGGGCCCCTCCGCAGGTCATCGCCACCATCCCGACCAGCAGGCTGAAGTTCCTCAAGGAGGCGGGCAGGCTCACGCAGAAGGAGGAGATCCCCGAGGAGGAGCTCAACGAGGACGTGGAGGAGATAGACCACGCCGAGCGCGAGCTGCGGCGGGGCCAGATCCTGTGGTTCCGAGGTCTGAACCGGATCCAGACGCAGGTACGGGCGGCTCCCGGGGCCGGGTGGGCGGTGACGGAGATGAGGGGCGGGCCCAGACCCCACCCTCTGATCAGCCTCTGGCGCACAGACGCTCACCGCGTGCGCTCTCCCTGGCTGTGCGAGGCAATGTCCTACCTCCCCCGTCCACTGGGCGAGGGGTCACACCAGGGTCACGCCCACAGTGGGGCGTGGGGTGGCTATAGTGGGGGTGGGGTGGCTCTGAGGGATGAGATGAGGTGGGGCTCCCTTCAGGGCTGTTTCGGGGCAGTGGATCAGGGCTGCCGGGCGGCCACCAGGAGGCCACGATGGCGTCTTGAGGCCAGATTCTCCCGGCCAGGGGGTCAGCCCTGAGGCTGGGCTCTTCTGCACATGCGCACACAGCTTCCTCCTGGGGGTGGGAGGGGAGCGGTGCTTCAGGCACTCCCCCAGCCCCCACTGGGGCGTTGAGTCAGTTTGGGGGAACAAAGTTAGGTTTTAAACACACTGCAAGGACACAGACGCAGAGCACTGCTGCGGGATGTGTGTCCAGCCAAGAGCCCGCCACCAGGCGACACACGCCAAGAAGTTGCGGCCCCCACACTCACAGCATCCCTCTCCCTGGGTCAGCGTTACAGTTCCCAGGGTGCTTTCACAGCCCTGCGTGGTGAAGAACAAAGAGAACCAGAGACCAAGAGTGGGGCAGTCTCCTGCCCAGCGGGCCTGGAAAGGTCATGGCGCCCCACCCCACCCCTGCACCCTCTGGGAAGCGTGTCAGGGGCCCCCAACCTTGGGTGCACAGCCCTGTGTGGCTGACCATTGCATTTCCACCCATTTGCAACACAAACAGATCACCTGGGCTGCCTCACTCTGCACAGGGCGCTGTCCCAAACATCTCCTGGGCCTTTCCAGCCCTCCCCCTCCCCCCGCCCCCACCTAGCTTTAGGGGTAACTGACGCTTGGGAGACAGCCCTTTGTGAGCACTGGGTGCAGGGAGCAGCTTGCAGACCCAGAGCCTCCTGACAGCCAGCATTGTGGGCACTGGAACTAGCCCTCCTGGTGGCCCCTGCCTGCCCCCCACTGCCCACGAGGGCTGGCAGCTGTCACACAGAGCCCTGGTGCTGACACCCAGCCCAGCTGCCAAGCCCTTCAGGAGGACTCCAAGGACTGTAGTTTCTTGAGTGGGCACAAGTCCCGTCCAGCCTGACTCTTACAGACCACTCAGTGCTTTGTCCCTCTCAGCTTAGCCCTGCCAGGTAGGTTGGTGGCATTGCCCCCTCTGAAGGACAAGAAACTGCCTCCGGGCAGTGACCTGTCCAAAGTCACCTAGCTCACACGTGACAGAGTGGGTATCTGGGCCAATGTCGGTCCTCCCCGGAGTCCCCTCCTCACCACTCCGGCTCCACGCCTGGTCCCAGGGGCTGAGCACCCCCTCTGCCTGCAAACCCCACGTTTAACATCCCCCCAGCCCCGCCCCCAGCCCACTGGCCCCCCAGCCACTAGAGCGGTGCTGCTGCCGGGCCCTGGGTCTCCCCACTGTCCCCGGGCCCCGGGAAGCCCAGGTGCCCGGCTGAGCAGACGTGTCTCAGAGCCTTGGACGTGTCTGGTATTGTCGTCTTGGTGTAAGTGGCATGTCGTCTTGCCGTGGCTGCGGCTGTCCTCGTGGCGTGGCGCCTGTCAGTCGTGAAGCTGTCGTGTCCGTTCTCTTTGCAACTTGTCTCGTTCTCTCCTCCGTTGCAGATTGAAGTAGTCAATACTTTCAAGAGCGGGGCCTCCTTTCAGGGGGCCCTGCGGAGACAATCCTCCGTCACCAGCCAGAGCCAGGACGTAGCCAATCTCTCTAGCCCTAGTCACGTGTCGTTGTCCAATGCTCTTTCCTCTCCGACCAGCCTTCCTCCTGCTGCAGCTGGGCGTGAGTGTGACCCCCTTACCGCCTCGGGAGCCGCCACTGCCAGCGCCGCGGGGGCAGGCGGGCAGGGGCTGGGGGGCAGCCAGCCGCTCATGGTTAAGCCCAGGGAGCTGAGGGGCCCCAGCTGTTGAAGAGGATCCCAGATGATCAGCTGACCACAGCCAGGCACGGGGTGGCAGTCCCTTCGCGGGTCAAGGGTGTCTGGAGTCAGGGTCAGGGATTACAGACCAGGCCGTCGTGGGGTCGGGAGGGTCACGAGTGGTCAGAAAGTCTGGGTCAGTCAAAGGAGCACCGTCACTCAGGGAGGTTTCAGTGATCGAATGGTCACAGTCCCCCACAGGGTCACGGAGGCCAAGTGGGGGTGCAGTCAGCTAGGGGGTATGAGGTGTCCCAATCACTGTAGGGTCAGGAAAAGCCTGGCTTATGAGGGTCAGAGTTGGCCAGGAGATCACAATCTTGCAGTAGACGTCAGGCCAAGGGTCATTGTGGGTCAAGGGAGAAAAGGCTCTTGGGGTCACAGTCGGCCACAGCGAGGCCCACCCAGAGGGCGCACTGGAGGTCAGGGATCACAGTCGGTCAGGGGACCCGGGCCCCCACGGGAATCGCAGCCTGAGGCCCTGTGCCCCGTCATGCAGACCCTCCGTCCCCTGCTCTGTGCACCTGACAGCCCCGGCTGCCTCGTGTACACTTCTCCCTGCAGCAGGGCTTAGAGCTCAGTGAGAGCCTGAGTCCTCCCTGGAAGGGACAAGGCTCCTGACCCCATTCCCCGTGACCTCAGTGGAGAACGGCGGGGTCTCATCTGGGCTGGCTGCTGGCAGGCTCGTGGACCTGGTCCGACCCTCAGCTTCCTCCTTCCTCATCGAAGGGGCAGCCTAGGACTCTGAGCCCCTCCGTCAGCTTCCTCCCACGAGCTCATCTCCTTATACCACGGCTTCTGCCCAAGGTCACTCATCTCTGGCCTTGTCTAGATCTTTCTGAACCCCCCAATGGCCTCGGGCCCCAGAGGGCATGAGAAGATTCTGTTTACCACCTGCCTCCCTTCCCTGGTCTCTAGTCAGCCTCTCCCAAACCACGGGGGAGCTGCAGTCTGGTCCTCTCTCTCCCAGCTGTGTGCTCACTCCCAGCCCTCGGGCTTCTTTCATGAGACTCCAGGCCTCATCTCTTGTAGTTTATAAGGGGCCTCTATCCCCTTCTAAGCACAGAAGACCCAAACACACATTCTCTGCCACCAGGCAAGAGAGGACCGCATACTGGGTGGGCACAATGCTGCCCGAGCCCTCAGCCAGGAGGTGCAAGTCACAGGGCGCTAATGGTGGTGCGTCCCATGAACCCTTCCATGGGTACAGTCCTGCCAGGTACATGAGATGACAGGAGGCATGCAGGAACGAGGCAAAACCCTGTACTGGTTCATCAGCATGAAAACACAGCTATGGGGAAACCAGAGGAGCCGAGGTGAAGTGGGGCTGTTTGAGCAGATGGTACCTGAGCCTCATTTCCAGGAGGCCTTGTCACCGGAAGTCAGTGCCAGGCTCTCTCTGGGCAGGAGGCACTTTGATCCCACCCTCTTCTCCCTTCACACCAGAGGCCCCTCCTCAGCGGGAGGCCCGCACCCATTGGCCCTACTCCCACGTCAGCCAAGCCATGGCCTTACTCAGCGGTGCCTCCTGCCTCCAAGTGTGGAGACCAGAAGTGCTCGGGGCTGGACAGCCAGTGGGGAAGAGTCCCTTTCTCTCCGTTCCCATGTCCCTCCTGCATCCCTCCAGCCAGTCTGACTGCCAGGAGGTGGCCTCCAGGTCCAGTCTCTTGTCCTCCCTGGCTCGGTCCCTTTCTTGAAGCATGGCGCCCCGCTCGTCCTGGCCAGCACGGAGCTCACAGCGCTCCTGGCCAACCCGCAGCCTCTCTCGTTTGGCCTCACCTCTTAGCTCTCATGGTCTCGAGGAAAGAGCGCAGTCATCTCGAGTCGTTTCTTCTGTTCTTTATAAAACCACTCAGTAAGGCCAGTCCTGAGCCAATGGGTTCTCAACACTCTTCCTTCAGAGAAATGCCCATCTCTACCTGCCCTTTGTTCCCTTTCTCTAAGGCAGCTTCCTTTCAGGCCAAGTTGATCCCTTTACCCCATGAGGTGACCCAGCTTTGGAACAGCGTTTGAGAAGGAGCCTACAGGTCTTGCCCATGACCCGTCATTTTCTCAGAGGACCCTAAAGGGGCTACTCAAGCATGACTCCCTCGCCCAAGCACCATCCTGCATCTCTCCAGGCATCATGCCTCCTTAGGGGTCTTGCATTCCTACTTGTGATTGCAGAATCCAGCCTGTGACTCTGAGCCCCTACTAGGACCTTTTCTGCATCAGGTCTCCAAAAAGAGCCTGGCCATCCCCCTGCACGAGGGTACTTGTTCCAAAAGGGATCAAAGCCTTTGTTGTCTCAACACAGATTTGGGTCAACACAGTCATGACGTGAACTCTAAATATATACCCCTTAGTTTCTCCTTTGCTTGAATAGTTTCTACAGCCATGTCGCCTCCTCTGGTCTCCAGGGACTCCAGGAGCCCTCTGGTACCAGGCAGGTCCCTCCAGAAGCCAAGAGGCTTTCTTGGCACAGGGTGTGAAGCAGGTGGCCAGGAAGCAGGGCCCCACACGGGGTGGATGGAGAGATGGTCTGCCCCTGCCTCCTCCGAGCAGGATCTCCCTCCCAGCACTCTGGGTAAAGGAGGGTGCCTGCTGAGGGAAAGAACACCTGGGCTTTCTGTACCTCTGATGCTGTTCAGTCACTCAGTTGTGTCCGACTCTTTGCGACCCCACAGACTGCAGCACCCCAGGCTTCCTTGTCTTTCACCACCTCCTGGAGTTTGCTCAGACTCATATCCATTGAGTCGGTGATGCCATCCAGTCTTGGAAGGAGTCCAACCACGGTCCCCTGGGCTATCAGAAGTGACCACAGAGACCTAGGGGAGGGCTGTGTGTGTGAGGCTGACTTCTGTAACACCCCCAGCAAGTCACATGTCCCTCCCCCAGCACCACTGTGAGACAGAGGGGCCCCAGCAGACGGATGCCCTGCGGTGACCGGAGAGTGTGGTCAGACTGACATTCAAATGATCAGAAGGAGACTCTGGCCCCACAACCTCGCTTTTCTTCTCCGATTCACTCAAAATTGAGTTTTTCACCTAGAAACTTAATGGCATGCCCCTAATACTTGAGCCTAACCCACCATTTTCCAAAGCACTTGCCCACATCCTCCACTCCACATGTACCTCACAAATGAAATGCAAAGAGGGAGGATCTGCCAATGCCTCCATTTAAGTGAGCAAGTCTCTGAGGCTCAGAGAAGTGGCCTGACTTGGCCAAGATCACACAGCACCTAAGTGACAAGAGATCTGACTCCAGAGTCCCGCGTTTTCCCCACCACCCACACCACTTGCCAGACAAGCCCACAGAGGTTGAGTTTCCACTGTGGAACCAGTGCCCACGCCCACATCCACATCCACTGAAAAGCAGCCAGTGCTCTGGGGGCCAGGGGGCCAGGGAAGCCATTCCTCCTCTTGAGATTTCCATCAGCCTGGCAGCGACTGGGGCAGGGGCGTCCTCCCATCAGCGATCAGGAACAGAGTTAGCATTCAGCTCTAGGATCCGAAGCCAACCTCCACGGCTCCTCTCTCTCTTACTCCCACAAATTCCTAACCCATCTCAGGCCGTCTTCATATTTAGCAAGTTCGTAGCATGCTCCATGTTCATGATGAGTGAAGTTCCTATTCCTTCGAACCAACCAGGCCCAGAGCATCAGACTCCTAACCCCAGACGGGCCATTTTCCCCATGCCTTCCCAGTCTAGAGAGGGCATGCCCCCTCCCAGACCCCTGCAGATTCCAGGTTCTGAGGATGGCTAGGATGAGGAGTCTGCGTCTCTTAGAGAGGGATGAAGAAGGGGAGGAAAGGAAGCCGGAGCTCTCATTAGCATCCCGGTAACTAATTTAGTGCAACTTGGGTTGGCGAGGAAACGGCTTGCTTCTGGTTGGTGGTGGGGGGAGCCCAGACCTCTCCGCTGTCTGAATATTCCATGTGTTTGTTTCCCTAGAGGGCTAGAGAACCCTGGACACAGAGTTCAGCAAGAGAGAGTGAAATTAAAAGAGGTTGTGAGTCTTTAACCTTGAGCCTGAAATGAATGTGAATCAACCCCAGACTCTTGGCTTCCTTGAAGCCGGGTAAACATTCGAGTATGTCCAACCCACCCCAGACCGGGACCTATGCATTTCCTTTAGAGCACCCCGCCTCCCCGCCCACTTTGTGCTGAGGAAACCAAAACATCTGAAGACCCCAGACCCTTCCTCTCTTCCCCCTCACCCCACGTCCCAGGGCGGCTCATGCCAGCACAGGCCCATCCCCAGGGCAGGCAGGGAAGGGGAGATGGAAGAGCTTTTTTTCTTCCCATACTGTTTTCCATTTCAGCCGCGAGAGATCCGCAGTGGAGACTTGAAACGGCCGTGGCGGGGTGTCCCGGAAAGTCTTGTCCCCACAGTCTTTGTCCAGAGCAGTTCATTCTTTCTGTCGTCTCCATTCCAGGGGGAGGGCGAGGGGCCTGCATCTCATTGTGTGTCGTCCCCTCTGCGTTGTCAGTCACACGACAGGGTCCTGCCACCATCCCCCCTCCTCCACCAGACGCTCCCCGGCTGGCATCTCATTGCAGCTCAGCCTCCGAACACTCTGGGCACGGGGCTGAGCAGTTACAGTGGTCATTAGTGTCCCCATTATACAGTTAGGAATACTGAGGCCTACGACATCTTTTTTGTTGTTTTCACTTAACCAAGGGAGTAATGGCCCAGTTACCAGGAAGTCAGAATACTGCATAATCTCTACAGAGCCACAGATAGGGTACCCAGGGAGAAAGACGTCTCTGAACAGCCACATGGCCATCACGGAGGGCCAGCACTAAAGCACAGTGTCTGGCTGGCTCTTGCTTAGCACCCAACGCCTCTTATTGAAAGCAGGATCCCACCAGGCAGATTTCCCCAGAATCCCCAGCCCAACAGCACATAAGAAGGATCAGGGACAGAGGTGGTTTTGAGAAGATGAGGAAGAGTCAGAACTAGTAAGTTATGGCTGGCAGCAGAGGAGAAAAATTAAAAAAAAAAAAAAAAAAAATCAAAACTTTGGAGTCTTACACAATACCAAGAGGGCTCACTGACAAACTTAAATTCTCTGTGTTCTCTAAATTAAAAGGCAGAGGAGCTTATGATGTGCTTTGTAAAGACTCCTCTCTGCAATAGTCGAGTAAACCCTGAGCTGTGACATTTAAAACCATCAGCCACAGTCATCATGAAAATTCACTTCCATGGACAGGGCTTTCCCGCCACGCACCCCACCTACCTGGGTTTAGTGCCACAAATCCCGGGATCGCGAGGGCCTTCCCACACCCACCCTGTCCAGTCCTCTGCCCCCCACCCCCAGGCCTGTGATGTGGGGGCAGGAAGGCCGAGCTCTCCAGGTCAGCACCCCCACCTCCTCTGCTGAGAGTTGGCTCCCCCAGGCATCATTGATGCCTGTTTTTCCCCTCGCCTGCTGGCTCCACTCTGAGTGGGGGCCGGGAAGAGAGGAGGAGGCGCTTTTGTCCCTTCGGCCCCTCACAGGCAGGGCTCCCCTCCCAGGAGTTCAGAGACGGGACCCTCTCTTCAAAGCGAAGGTTCCGTTCCTGTGCCCCCTGTGAGGCGGGACAGGGGGCGGCCAGCCTGGTGGCGTGGCTCACCCGCAGTCAAGGCACCAGAAGTGGCAGAGCCGGGACGTAGACTCGGGCCTTCCTGACTCCGTGTCCAGTGCTCTGTCCGCTGGCCCGGACGCCTCTGTGTCCGGCCTCCTTCCGTTCAGCAGGGAACCCAGCTTCCAACTGAGACCCAGACAATGAAAGAACTTGGCTGTTCTGTGGCTTAGTTCCGAACCCTCTTAGAATCCTACCCAGGGGCTGAGTTGGCCCCTCTGATTCTGGCCTCATTTTTGGGTTTTGTGTTTTCAAAGCACAAATAAAGCAAGAGGGGAAAAAACAAAACAAAACAGGAAATCAGGGACCCCAAAGCCAGCTCCAATGACTGGCCAGAGCTTTGAGTCTATACTCGAGTGTTTACCTCCCAAATGCATGAAGGAAAGAAGCGTTGGGTACAAACGACCTCCGTTCACATTGTGCAGGCTTCCAAGTGTAGCCGTGTGTTCGTCTGTGTGTGCCGTGTGGTTCCCGTCCCCCCACCGCAGCATGCTCCCGAGCTCCGAATGTCATCGGCCGCCGGCTCCTCCGCGCTTTCTGGCTGCCTCTGCTGCACCCCAGAAAGCCCCGAGTTGGCTTCGGTTTGCTTTGCTGCTTTGGTTCGATGTCCCCCTTCTCTGTTTGGCCCTCATGTGTCCCCCCTTCCTCATCCTGGCTCACCCAGCCATCTCTCCTCTCTGTTCCTTGTGTGTGTGTGATGCGTTATCTGTTCCATGTCGTGTGGTTCCTTAACGGTGTGTGGTTTTTCTAAGATGAATTCTTTTTCTAAGATGAATTCTTTTTCTTTTTTTAACAAGTAGCCTCTCCTTCTTCCTCCTTGATTCCCACCTGGCCCCGCTACCCTTCTGCATGGTCGAAGCTCTGCTTTCCAGTTAACAAGGCTCAGTCTCTCACTAGGTCTGGGTGCCCACTGGAGTGGACTAAGCTTCCTCTAACCACTGTTCCCCATCGTCTCTACGGCGGGGCTTCCTTCCTTCTGTCCTAATACTGTAGTCTGTCCCCAAACCGAGCAATTAAAATCAAACAAACAAAAAAGACCTCTCGGATGCACATAACCTGAGCCCCCTCCCTCCCTCCTTTCTTCCCGCTCCCGGCCCCGTGGATTCCAGCCGCCCGCTGTGCCCCGCCTCCTCTTCCTCCCCACCCCGCTCCCCCGAGCCCACCCCCGACCCCCCAGACCTTGAGCACCGCCCCCCGGTGGTGCGCCTCACCCCCGCCCTTCCCTTGCAGATCCGCGTCGTGAAGGCGTTTCGTAGCTCTCTCTATGAAGGTCTAGAAAAGCCTGAGTCTCGAACCTCCATCCATAACTTCATGGCTCATCCTGAGTTCAGGATCGAAGATTCGCAGCCCCACATCCCCCTCATCGACGACACCGACCTGGAAGAAGATGCCGCGCTCAAGCAGAACTCGAGCCCGCCCTCGTCGCTCAACAAGAACAACAGCGCCATCGACAGCGGGATCAACCTGACGACCGACACAAGCAAATCAGCTACCTCTTCAAGTCCAGGGAGCCCCATCCACAGCCTGGAGACGTCGCTTTAGCTGAGGAACCCCCCCCCCAACCCCGTCGCCACACCACACCCACCCCCCACCCGGGCAGCCACCCATCCAGGCACCTGACTGACCCAAGCAGCAGCGAGCAACAGCAGGAAAAAAAAAAAACAAACAAATCCTGGCGAGAACACCGATTCCACCCAGCAGACCCTTTTTTTTTTCTGGCTGCGATGCTGTTTGAACTCTTTTTCACCTTGAGGCGAGGGCGGGATCTCGTGGGGAGCGGGGCTTAAGGGAGTGAGCGGGGGTTTTCCCAGAACTAGCCCTTCCTGGCTCCCGCCTGACATGGACCAGCCATGCCCCCTGCCCAGCGCCAGCCACATCCCTGCATGAATGTACTGCATACTTCCGGTCCTCCCCTGGTTTGGTTTTTGGGGGGTTGGGGAGGGGTTTGGTTTGGTTTTGTTTCTTTTCTTAGGCGGGAACTGCAAAACAGACTCTTTTCTGAGACTATTTATCCAATCCACTGGTCTGTGAAGTTTTTGAGATGCTTGCATAGCATGGTCTCAGTTGTACAGGTTAATTTCACAACTTTTTGAAATTGCAGAGCTTAACTCGCCTGGTAAATTTGCACCAATGGAACCGAAGAACTTCAGACACTCACAAGGTTATATCCATTTCTTTGTATCTATATCAACGTATACTTCTCTGAGACTGTATACGTCCATATAGATAGGTAGATATATATATATATAAATATATATACATGGATATATAAAATTTTTTTGCCGGCATGTTGCCTTGTTTCCGCTTAAATTGCTCTATTTTAACTTATTTATGTCCTAAAAGAAGAATGTAATTTGTTTACAAACCTGTAGATAACGTCTTCGGCTATTTGTATGGTTTAAGAACACTGGGGGCTGAGATGCTATAAAAACAGCTCAGCCTGGCAGACACCTCCCTGGATTGCACCCCTCGATGTTTTACAATAGCCATGCTCTGATTTTCTTTTGCCTGCTATTTCCGTTCGATAATGTCACTACCGTGGGAGGCAGGAGTCAAGTGTGAGCCGGTATCCATCCCGAGGGGTCCATCAGTGCACTTGGTAGACAAAAGGGGAGGCGGAGAGAAGTCCTCGTGGGCTTCACGCACTGATGGCCGGCCGCAGGGCCTCGGGGTCCGCAAAGCACTGAGTGAAGACTTTCTCTCAATGAAACTCACTTGAGTTTACTGAGAGCACTTCCAACAGAGGTTCTCTCTGGCACTGTCTGTGCAGAGACTGAAGTAGTGCGGCAATATTATAAATGCTCTTGTGTTGATTTTCTTTTCAGTTAGTAATTTAGAGGCTTATTTCCTCATAGATTGCAGCAAATGTGCTGATGGCAGATTGGATGAGGATCTTAAGGCTTGATGCTTTTATTTTTATTTTTGAAGAAGAATAGCCTTTTTCTCTGCACTACTTAGATCCGAACGAACCTTATGATGTGTATATTGAGATGTATTCAGTGTGATTTTTTTTAAACCAAATCGTCTTCCTGTAGTCGCAATATATACTGTAGCCTTTGAACAGCAAGTCTTGCTTTCCCAGACAGAAAGCCATTCTGAAACCCTGCAGTATCACAGGTGAGAAAAGGTGGTTATTTCTCCCCCGCCCCTGAGACAATAACAGCACTAGTAATCCCACTCAATAAGAGCTTATTTAATTGTATGTCAGCCTCTTAACTGCTAAGCACTTTGTGGGTATCAGCTTTTTTCATAAAAGAACTTTTGTATTGAATACAAAGTTTGCTTTGAGACTTTTCAGCATACGATCTTTTTCCATAAACTTGTACAGTGCAAAAGACATTTTGAATACCATGACCGATGATGTCCCATGCTTCAAGGAAAACCAAAACGCTTCCCGCCTCGCTTGCAAAATGCATTCTTCATACTGACCCTTCCCACGGTTGCTGTGTCAGCCCGGGCCCTTCCCTTCTCCAGGCCCAGAGAATTCTTCCACAAACAAGATTGAGAGCCACTTGGGAAAAGAGCCATAGTCAGCTGGGAGGGCGTGTGTCTGGACGGCTGTGGAGAAACCCAAGGGTTTGGGATCCCGAGACAGCCCATCCCACCTGGCAAGACCTTCCTGGAAGGAGGACCTTTTTTGAGCAAGAGCATCTCCTGAATGTCAAGAAGAAGCATCTCTGAATGTAGCCAGCAGAGGGAACTGCATCCCCCGAAGGGGTGACCAGCCCTCAGACATGTTTATTGGATTCCAAGACCAACACCGCCCACAACGCCCACTGCTCTCCTTTGAGAAAGACCTGCTCCTGTAGAACCTGGGGCAGCTTTGGAATGTGGTGTGTTTTTTTCGTTTCTGTTGTTTTTTGTAGTTTCCTTTTTCGAGGTTCTCCATCTCCCCCTGTGTTCCGACCGTGTGTCCATGACCTCATTCCATGACACCAGGAAAGCCCGGCTTGCACATGAGGCCTCCTGCTCATTTGCAGCCAGGACGCAAGGAAGCAGGAGGGGTCTTCCAGAGCGGGGCTCGGCTCCAGGGAGAATAGGGAGCCATGGAAGCTAGAATGCCCCCACGTCAGTGCTGGTCTTTTCTTGTCAGGAATGATGGATGCCCACACACACACACACACACACACACACTCATACCCTCACCCTCACCCTTGCACACACACACAGAGGAAACGACTGGTTTGTCAGAACTCACTGTAGAACATGAAGCTTGCACTCGGCGCCCTATATCTAGCAGCATGGGGTACGTTTGGCAGTTCACCCCATTAGGGGGAAAATAATTTATGACCATTCATCTGTTTTTATGAATTTTTTTAATCTAGACAATAATTGTAAATAAAGAACTCACCATCTCTGTTCATTTAATACTATGCAATGGTGATGCTTTCGATTGCTGACTCTTCCTACTCCTGCAGTGTGGTTCTGAAATGTCTGTGGTCTTGAAAAAAAAAAAAGGCAAAAAACATCAACCAGAACACAGTGACTATATACTCTGTAATATATACTTTTTTTTAACTGGTCAGGGACTGCACCATCCTCTTAGATTCCTGTCTGCCCTCTGGACAGGGGTTCCAGAAGGAGGTAGCAGACTCGGTTCTGAGGTCTAAGCTCACCAATCTGTCTCCCCCTCCACAGATGAGGGACGAGCAGGGGGCCCATTAAGTGAGCCACCCACCTTTGGAGGTGGACAGGGAGGAAACTGAAGGCTTTCCTTCCTAACTCAGCAGCAGCCTGGGTTGCTCCCACCAGCCACTCCCCGCCATGTCCCCTTCTGCCCACGTCCCAACCAGAGCAGAGAGCGGACAAGAGAGAGGGGTCCCTGCTTCTGAGCACAGACCAACAGCGGTGACTATGCTGGGGCCAGGATCCTGGGCCTGTCTCAGCCCAGGCAGCCCAGTGATTGAACAGCCACCCTTCCTCCACCGCGTTGAAACTGCCCCTTTCCCACACCCTGGCCGCTTAGAGAGACTTGCATCTATTTCTGGAATTTCCCCTCTGTTCCCTCATCAGGGTGTCTCATCTGACCAGCCACCTAGTTTTGATTATTGTCACTTTATATGATGTTTTTATTATGTGGTGGGACAAATACCCTTCGTGCTTTTTTTTTTTTTTTTTTTTAAGCAAAATTTCCTGGTTATTCTCTCACGTCTGTTCTTCCAAGTAAACTTAAAATGTTGCCAAGTCCTCCATCCTTATGCCCTCCTCTCACCCCAAATATTGAGCCCTTTCATCACAGGTGCAAACATCATGCCGCTATTGTAAGCACCGTCCACTCCGGCTCACTAGATAGCCCTTTAAGGAGAAATAAGAAGGGCATCCTAGCTCTTGAGGGAAGCCTGATACTCCTCCCATCATCTCACCTGTCCCCTGAGCCAGGGTGTTGTCAGGAAAGGCCACTGAGCCGCCACCCAATATCAGTGTGGGCCCCCAAATCACCCACCTTGCCTGTGATGGGGTGGACCCTCCATCCGCCCCGGTCCAGGTAAGATAGAAGGTTCTCTCCTAGACTCAGAGCTACCAGAATGTGTACCCCACTTGCCAATTCTCCTCATGGAGAAATGTTTATTCCTGGCTCCTTTTCCTGAGCTGTTTTTGTGGGGAGGGGGATCACCCCTTGCTCTTTATTGACAGTTTTCAGCAGATCCGTGATAGGTCCTCCGGGATGTCGCCGTTTCTTGCCTGGACCTTCTCACCACCCTGACTCCCCCTAGTGGTTCTTGCTCTACTTGCAGGAGGCTGTCAAATAAGTACACGGTGACATGCCTCCCAGCCTCAGACTCTCTCCAAGGGGCCCCAAGATCCCACCATTAGAAGGTGTGGGGAGGGGATGGGACGGGCTGCATTTCTCTGAAGGTTTTTGGGTCCTCCAGAGCCAAGGCCAAAATCAAACAATAGCGGAAAATCCCCAGGTCTTTCTCAAGTCCCAAAGTGAGCTCTCCTGATTTTGACATAAAGATCCTGTCCGCCCAAGTAGGGGAGGGGGAATCCCAAGCCCTGGGTATCAGCCATCACCCCCTCCAACGAAAACAAGATATTTAAGGCTGCTTTGGGACCGCCCTTCTCGGCTCCCCCAAGTCTTGTAACGCCTGTGGTGCTCTCCCTCCCGACCTTTCCTCTCGGGAGGGTCGGTCGCCACACTTTGCTAACTCTTGTGTGCACATATTTTATACCAGAGTAAGCAAGGAAATGGTGCCACCTCCAGCTTCCTGAGCTGCCCAGGCTCTGGGGGGCTCTGGGACAATCGGGGCTGGGAAGTGACTGTGCTCTTATTGTACACCCTTGATTTCTCTGTATCTCTGGCTTATGCTCTTTGTAACTAATGGGATTTGTCTGCCTTTTCAACACTATATTGAGCAATAACAATAAATGCACACGTGGAAATGTAGACACAGTACACATCACAAGGCCTTTTTCCGCGGGATGGCTGGGTCCCCGCCCTCCATGGACTTGAACTCAGAGGGCAACTGAGTGCCTGGAAGGGAAAGGCAGTTTGCCTGAGGGTGCGCAGGGCCCAGGCGGTCTCTCTCCTTCCACTGAGTCACGCCTTCCTGTACCATTTGAAGGAGGCAAGTTCAGTGTTCCGTGAGTCATTAAACCTCCATGAGGAATAGCTGACATGCCCAGATGGCCAGACTTTTGGGGGAAGAGACCTGGGGAGGACAAAGAGGTGGAGATTCAGGTTCTAGGGGGTCAAGGCACCAAGGAAGGAAAGCTAACAGTGACGTGACTTGGGGTCTGGGATTAACCAGAGGGAGGTGATGGGAGATATGGACAAAGGATGTAGGTGTCATCCCCTCCTGGGGACAGGGGGATGCAGAAGGGAGCCTGGCACGCTAAGAGTCTGAGCTTTGCACACCTCTGGTGAACATTAGCAAAGAACAGGAACGTGCCCAGATCAAGAGACTGTCCCAGTGTCGGTTCAAAGGCTGAGGGTCGCACGTGCACACACACGCACACACAATCACAGCTCTTCTCAGGGAACTCCCAGAACAAGCACCACAGGCCCAGTCAGCTTCCAAACGCAAACCCAGTTTCGCATCCAAAGGTCCTTTTACTCCCAGCATCAACCTTGTAGAGAAGGTTTTATTACAGTTTCCACCTAACAGAAGAAGAGACAGCAGTTCAGAGAGCTGAAGGGTGTGCCCACCTAGTAAGCAGGAGATACAGTATTGATACCTAGCAATCTTGATGCCAGGGTCGGCACTCAAAACTTTTCAGTTCCACCAGCAAATACCTTAATGAATAGGATACAGTTGCACTGTTTCTGCCAAATCCTGTCTCTTCCAACCGCAATGCCAACACTGGGGAATTCCTTATGCCCCATGCATTGCGTTTATTTATACCTAGTGTGTCATTGTCCTCATCTTATACTCAAGGAAAGTCAGGCTCAGAAAGAAGCGACATGATTTTATCACTCAGAGAATCATCTACAGATCTGAGATCAGGGCCTGTCCCTGGAAGAACAGGAGACCCAAGAGCCCCTCCCGCTTTGTTCCCTGCAACATTTTTTTCATAAACACCAGTCCTCAAACCCCTGGAATATTTCCCCATTAGAGGGAAATTGCAGGTCTTGAAAGCTGGGGTGGGAGTGGAGTGTTAGTTGCAATCAGGAGGTCCAGCCCTGCGTTCTGTAAGACCCCAATCTCCGGCCCCCTCTCCAGCTCCTTGATGGCTTGTCACACCCGCTGGGTCTTAACATCATCCCTCCAGCACGGACCACCTTCTGCTAGGACACTTCACTCCAGTTTCAAGAGAGGAAACAGGGATTCTGACTCATCCAAGGGGAGTCTAGGTTCCATGCTGGGTCACTAAACTCCTAAAAAGCAAAGAGAAGCCCAGGGTTGCCAGACCATGTGAGGCTGAGGGGAACTCCCCCTCGCCCCCCTCCAAGGGCTCTGTCCAGCTTCAGCATTCTCGCTGTGCAGGTGAGAAGCCAGGGACCTAGGGGTTGGGGAAACAGGCGATTGGGTCCTGGGCTCTAGCTGCAGGAGTCGAGCTGAGATCCCTCCTTGCCTGGGCATCTAGCCGGTGGGCCAGAGTCACAGGATCCCAGAGCCGTGATGGAAAAGGCAGTTTCAGAGGCATGGATCCTCCGGCTTGGAGAGGGCAGGAAGAGAGACAGGCTCAGCTCCCGGCAAGGGGTTTGTTTGCTGGGCTTCTTT
Organism: Tragelaphus eurycerus; assembly: GCA_935064755.1. NCBI lineage: Eukaryota > Metazoa > Chordata > Mammalia > Artiodactyla > Bovidae > Tragelaphus > Tragelaphus eurycerus. The sequence continues at coordinate 72,539,581 of CAKXYN010000001.1, read as the reverse complement.
GCCCCCGGTCCCAGCTTGTGTCCTGAGGAGACACTAACAAGGAAGAACAAGGACCATTCTGGCCACTACCCCCAAATTAATCATCCTAAAATGTTCATCGTAAGGCCCGTCGCACCGAGAACCGCAGAAACGTTCCTTCGGAGTCCCTTTTTTTCCTGTGTGGGATCTCAGGAAAAGGGAAGGGTTGGGTCGCGAGGGAAGACGGGCTAAAGCTTCAGATTACAAGTCCCGGGTCTGGGTCGCCATGGAAACGAGAGTCCCACCCCCACTTTGGTCTCGCGCGCTACGCACGGAAAAGGGGGAGGAGCCGTGTCGCTCAGGAGAGATCGGAACGTTTGTGCGAGCGGAGCTCGCTGCTGCCCGGAGGCTCCGGCGTCCGGACCCGACGGGCTTCTAGCCCGACGCCGGAAGTGAGCTGTTCCGAGGCGACGCCGGGTCCTGCCACGTCTGAGTCCTGAAGCCGCTGCTGCCGCTACAACCATGGTGAGTGTTGGGGTCGGGGTCGCGGCCCTCCCGGGTCCTCGCCGCGCTGAAGTTGAAGACTCATTCTGGGGCAGTAAAGTTATCCCGCACCGCTTCGGATTTGAAGTGGGGTGGCTCTGGGGGCTGGTCAGAGGGAGGCCGCGGAACCTCTCAGAACTCTGCGGACAGCCCAGCTGCCGCGTCTCCTGCTCCTTCCTTTCCTTCTCCTCTCGCAACAATTGAAAACAAAATCCCAAACACCGTAGGAGCCGCTGTATTCTGAGCCCTTAGCGGGTTCCAAGGATTGTTCCTAATCTCAGCCTGCCCACAGCCCCGTGAAGTCGATTCAGTTAAGCCAGTGTTCTCGGGGAAATGTCTGTGCCTAGGTTTTTGAGGAAAGCTGGGTGAGCCCACAAGTCAGGACGCTGGGTTTGGTCCTTGCTCTGCAGGAGACTGGGTTTTAAGTTTCTTGGTGTTTTTTCTTGGCCTCTTAGGTACTGAGTAGAGTTGGGGTCCTTATGCCATGACATTCAGCTTTTTTTTTTTTTTTTTAATGAATTTTTAACTCAGTAGTTCTGAAGAGGTGAATTGTTATGAGGGCTGTCTTTTACTACCCAGTGAAGACCAGACAACTTGAGGTTCTCGGAAGGATGAACTTTTTTTTTTTTTTTTTTTTAATTAAAAAAAAAAAAAAAACCCACGCACTTATTCATCAGTCCTGGTTGGTGACAGAGAGTGGATTCAAAATAAAGGCTGGTAATCTGCAGGGTCCTCTGATGGACTAGTATGAAACTACCAGTAAGTTTTCTTCCTGTGTACTTAGCATCGGGCCATTAACTTAGGCGATTGGATGTGACGCCTGGACAGGCAGCCTAGTGGGGTGGAAAGCTTTGTGGGCTAGGAATTATTAATAGCAGGTGGGGGCTCTTCTCCCAGTGCCACCTTTGACTAGCCCTGGAGCAGGTGTTTTCACTTCGCTGAGCTTCATATCCTTAGTCAGCTGCTGTGAACTCTACCCTTTGGCTTTCCCAATGCACATGCGAAAGCACTTTATAACCCAGGCAGCTCTTGCTGCGGGTGGGAGATGCTTCTCTTTCTCTTCCTTTCTTGCCTTTGCGGATCGTGGGGGCCTGCTTTGCGGGGCGTCTAGGCTTTGATGAGAGAATTTGTGTTTGCTTGATGTGCCCCTTTTGCACGGCTTTGCAACCATCCTCTTCCATCGTCCTCCTTTCTGAAAAGTCGGGTCAGGTTTTAAACCTGCAGGACTCATGCTGGGAAAAGATGAAATGGGGGAGATGGTAAGAAGTATTGTTTCCAGTCTGAAACCTCCTTTTCAGTCTCTTTTCTCTCCCAAGAGTTTTGAGAGCCTGGTGGTGGAACATAGTCAAATTGTCCATTTTTGTTCATTGACTTATTCAGCAGATAGTCACTGAGTTCCTTCTGGTTGCAAAACACTGCTGGGTGATGTGAGAGGATGCAGAACTGTTGATGACACCAGCCCTGGCTCTGGGGAGCTCGCCTTCTCGTTGGGAGAAGGAAGCATCTGAAGTGTAGACATTCAGTGTTGATATTCAGAGGAGTCTGGCCAGTCAGGAACTCTGGGAATCTTCAAGCCCCGGTGTTGGGGGGCAGGGTGTGGTGGTCATAATTTGAGCTGAGCCTCAGAGAATGGATATGAAGGTGTGGTAACTGTACTCCAGCCAGTCCTGCGAACTGGGCTGTCACAGGTGGTGGACCAGGGAGCAGCCTCAAGAGAATCAATTGACTCAATTAATCAAAGTCTTTAGGTGAAAATCCTGTTATGCAAAAAACTGCCTGGAACATCAGAGGCTCTGTCCTTGAGGAAGGCTGCTCCATAGTCCAGCTGTAGCTCCCTCGGAGTCCCTCTTCACCCCCAAGCGTAGCCAAGACCTCCCGTGCCACTGTCCCCGATCTTTGCTCGTGTTATTCCCTCTGCTTGGACTGTACTTTTTTTCCCATGTCTTAGTCACTCAAGTCTTGTCCAACTCTTTGCAACCCTATGGACTGTAGGCCGCAACTCCTCTGTCCATGGAATTCTCCAGGCTAGAATATTGGAGTGGGTTGCCATGCCCTTCTCCAGGGTATCTTCCCTGGTCCAGGGATCGAACCCAGGTCTCCCGCATTGCAGGCAGATTGTTTACCATCTGAGCTACTAGGGAAGCCACCTGTCAAATTCCTCCTCATCTGAGCCCGTTTTTGTCCACCACCACCAGCCCCTCAGACTGCTATAGCACTTACTAACCTCACTAAAATATTCATTCTGCCTTGTTGGGGTTACTTCCATACAGACTTCTCTGGGGCAAGAAGTACCTCTTTTCTATGTCTACATCTCCAGTCCCTGGCACAGTGTTTAGTGCAACGAAGGCACTTAGAGTGAATGTTTACTGAGTGAATGAACGAACAGATGCTATCAAGAACTTTAAAAGTGGTGGATTTAATGAGACGATTGCATTCTAACTACCATCAGTTCATTTACCAACAATATCTTTGGTTTTAGGTGTCAGTAATTAACACTGTGGACACTTCCCATGAGGACATGATTGTAAGTATTCCTTTAGCCCTTCCTCACATGCTTTGGACATGGGCATCTCTGTGGATGATTTATTAATTCAGTGTGGCCTTGTAGCCTTTGCCAGTCAGGCTGTAACCTCAAGGGTATGGTCAGCCTCCAAGCAGGCCCTCTGGATTGACAGGGCTGTGACAGTCTGATCACTCGAAGTCAGGAGAAACCCAGAAACAGTTTGCAGCTCAAGGTACTTAGTCTCCTGGCCAAAAAAGTAACTGGCTCTGGGATGGGATGGAAGTGGGTGCAGAGGTTTAAAATAGTCTTCCCACCTATCTTCCTCCTGCTGTCACTTCTTAGCCCATTGAAAAGGGGGTTAAAGAAGAAAAACTAAGGACTTCTCTTGTGTCCAGACTTTTGCTTATTGGAAGCATGAGACTGTGCTTCCAGTGCAGGGAGCACAGGTTTGACCCTTCGTTGGGAAGGTTCTGCCTGCTGCGTGGTATGACCAAAAAAAGAAGGAAAGAAATAGGAAGATGACTCAATAAAGAGGCAGAGCCAGGCAGGACCAGCACAGACAGCGGGCCAGACGGTGCCCTTTGAACCAGAACTCATTAACTCAGGGTGTGTCCTGAGAGCTGAACACCTGCTTAGTGTACGAGGACAGGGCTGTGGGAGCAGGTCCAGAGGTTAGAGTCTCCAGCAAAGGATGCAGACTCTGCTTCATGCAGGACAGGGAGTGCAGGAAGCCTTGAGCAAGACCCAGGTCAGTCAGCCTGCAGCCCTGCATCTCAGGCGGACGCATCTCACGGCCTCCCTCCAGCTGTTGCTTTTGGGCTTCCAAGTGGTTGCTTGGATGTGGTCATCCTTGGAGACAGCGTGGCACCTGGGTAAGACTGTCACATCTGAGGTCCCCAGTCAGCCTGTTAACTTTTAAGATGATCTAGTGTGAGGTCCCTCGTCAACCTGTTAACTTTTCTGAGCTAGCCTTGATTTTCTCATAGCTGAGATGGGAAATACCATGGGCGTGCCCCCTCTCTGGGCGGGTTCACCTCGGGGAACAGATGAGACAGGGTGGTAACGGGGAGCATCTGCATGCCCACGGCACGTCCTACCCCCGGCTGAATACTGCTTCTTCAGTGTCTTGTTTAACCTTCATGAAGTTGAGGCCATTATCAGCTGCACTTAAGGACAAGGAAACCAAGGTTCCAGGGCATTAGGACATTTTCCCAAGGTTGCATGGCAGAGAACTTGAGATAGGATTGGAGTCTCGATGCTGTGCCCTGCTTCCTCCCAAAGTGTGTGGCAGCCTGCAGGAGCAGTGCTTCAGAAGCACACTTATCCAGAAGCTCTGTCTCAGCACCGCCCTGCCTGCCTTCCAAGGAGCCAAGACCTGGAGTGGCAGGGAGGCTTGACTTCCCAAGAGGAATCAGGATGTCGTCCTTGGGTAGGGAGATAAGGAAGGAATGTCTAAGCAGACAGAATAATTGCTTCCCTTTGAAAGGATGTAATTGCTCCTGATGACCACAGCGTGACAGCTGATAGTTCCTGAAACCCCACAGGTACAATGAGGAAGACATGTTATGCGTTGGAATAGCAGGGCCAGCAAACAGGAGGGCCAGTAAGTTCAGTGAGGCAGCAGGCAGGTGGATTCAGAGGAGCCATCGCCCAGATGGACAAGGAGCTGTGGGCGGGGCCTGGCCCTGGAGGGCAGCCTTGGTGAAGTCAGTTCATCAGTGGTGGGACCAGCAATGTTGAAGTGCTGGGTGGAGAGTTCAGGGTCCTGGGCACACTGCTGGGGAAAAGGTCAGGTAGAAACCCAGGAGCAAAGGTCCACAGAGGATCCAGGGCCATGGGTGGAGGAAGGAGCCTAAATGGCCGAACAGAACCCTGTGTCCCGGCCAGACGTGCATTGTAGAGGACCTCACTGGGGCCCACTGGCGGTCAGAGGCCTGCCTCTCTAAGTCGGCGTTAGCCCCAGGTTCTGGCACTGAGCCGAACCTCCCTGGTAGCATGTGAAGCCTCAGCACAGTGGGGCGGGAGGAAGGAGAGAGAAGCCGCGCCAGCTTTCCTCCCACACCCCTCTGCCGATGGGGATTGAAAGGACTTTCCCCGTGCTATGAAGGGTCTGAAAGCAGCTGGGTGTGGTTTCTCTTGTGCCTTTCAGAAGGAAGTTGCCTGTGAGAGAAGTGAGAGTGTTACCAAGCTAGGGTCCCACCCGATAGTGATGACTCTCTGAGGTTCATTGGTCTCAGGCCTGTCCTCCCTCTCCAGCACGACGCCCAGATGGACTACTACGGCACCCGCCTGGCCACCTGCTCGTCAGACAGGTCCGTCAAGATCTTCGACGTGCGCAACGGGGGGCAGATCCTCGTCGCCGACCTCAGAGGGTAAGCGCCCCCGACCCTGGACAAAGCCCCAGATGTGGCAGGAAGGGCTGAGAGCGCAGGTCAGCACAGCCCCTGGGGTGGCTGGCCGAGAGGATTCCTGGTCCCGGCCAGCTGACTGCCTCAGCAGGCGTCCCGGGCTCATGGGCCAGGAGCCAGTCCCAGCTCTGCCGCCCAGATGCCCACAGGCAGCCCTGCGCTGAGAGTCAGGTTACCCCTCTGTCTTCACGTGCTCACCCCCGACCCAGGCCGGTGCAGCGTCTGCCCGGGCAGTGCCTGCTCACAGGTCTTCAGTGGCTACTGCTGTGTTCAAAAGTGGGAAATGACTTCTTCTTTTCCTTTTTAAACATGTTCAGCACACAGATCTAAAGTGACTCAGAATATAACAGTAAATATGTGGATCCCACCATTCAGCCTGTTTCCCTGGCAGGTACTCAGTGAGTATTTACAAATGTTTGGTTTGCTCTTCTCCCTGTGGAGATTCTTGAGATCCTGGTTTTCTTTTTTGTGGCCACACTCTGGTGTTTTCCCTCTCTGTTCACCACCTCAGATGGATAGGGTTCTTAATCCAGGTTCCATGAATCTCCAAGGGTTCTGTGGGTAGAATTCAGGGGATGGTGAACTCTGAAAGGGGAAAAATCACGTCTTTATTTTCAGTGACTCTGGTGTGCAGCATTTGCTTCAATTATTAGGCCAGGTATCACAGTAGTATTCATGGTACCTGTCACTTTTTTTTTTTTTTAATATTTATTTGTCTTCACTGGGTTTTAGTTGCACCACTTGAGATCTTCTATTTTGTTTAGACATGCAGATCTTTGGTTGTGGCATGTGGGATCTAGTTGCCTGACCAGGGATTGAATCCAGGCCCCCTGCAGTGGGAGCTCGGAGACTTAGCCACTAGACGACCAGGAAAGTCCCCAGTACCTGTCACTTTGTTACCAGAAGAAGTCACAGATATTTTTTATATCACATTACAGTTGTAGCTTTCTCAAAATAGCAAATATAGCAAAATAGCAAACTTATGCTCATCAAATTAGAATGGGTATTAGACTTGCCACTAGAGTTTGTTACTTAGTGTATTAACAAAGAAGCGCGTACTATATCACTAATAACATAAATTGTTCTTTAACCTTTTGATGACGATTTCAGTATAAATGGATTTGGTTTATAATCCTCACTCTCTGTAGTTTATTCATTATCCTGAGAAGAGACCTTAGCCTTCACCAGACTACACAGGAGAGGTTAAGAATCCCTGACAAGTGGGTACTCACTGCATGTCTGTGAATAGATTAAAAAAAACATAGCTAAGTCAGTAGCCGTTTAGGAAGCCAGGCCTAGAAATGCCCCTCTTCGTGGGCGTCAGGAGTCACGTGCCTGAGGAGCCCAGAGCCCAGTGGCTGAGCTCACAGGCGAGGCCTGGCCGCCAGTACTGGCTTGGACGCGTCGTCCACTGTCAGGTGGTCCTTTCTGCTCAAAGTACGTAAAAGATAGGAGGGTAAGTTCACGCCCCCATTCTTTGCTCCCTCAGTTAAAACTATGCTAGCTGTAGGACGATGATCTCCAGGAGTTTCATTAGCTGCTCCTTTGTGGAGACTGCAGCTGGACCATTGTCCCAGCTCAGGGAGGTAGATTCTTGAGTGTCCACAGCCCCGGGTGAATGGATGAGCAGGGAGTAGCTCACAGGCGTCGAACTTTTTTCCTTTTTTTGTACCAAGCACTGTTTCAGACTCTTAAATGAGTTATCACAGACATTTCCCTCATGACCACCATGTGAAAGAAGTCACGCTGACATCTCTCTCAAGAGACAAAGCCAAAGAGAGGATAACGGCCCTGACCTGAAGTCAGGCAGCTAGTGAGTGGGGAATGGGTGTGAAAGAGCCCGTCCCATCCGCTCTGTGCCGCCCACCTCTTGTGTGCTGGGTGCCCTCTTCTGAGCGATGGACCCAGTACAGAGCCTGGCACAGGGCACATGCTCAGACAGTAGTGACCAGGTGAACGCACAGAGATGGGAAGGGAAGAGAGAGACCTGCCTTTTGAAAAAGTTGAGAGTAGTGGAAAGTACTAAGATGAAACATGTACTGCCTGCCCAGAGCCCTCCTCAAGGGCTCTGCTGGCTCAGGAGAGAGGGGCTGACTTGCTTTCATCTCAGGATCCTCACTCTCCAGTGAAAGTCCCTTTTGGAGTGACGTTATTCAGCTCTATCCCATTTGAAATTCTTTGGCAGTTCTCTCCTGAGAAGCCGTTCACCTCTGTCCAGAGTAGTGGCCAGCAGAGTGCCCTGTGTTCCTTTTGCCCATTTGAACAGCCTCTGGCCCTCTCACCTTGCAGCCATGAGGGTCCTGTGTGGCAGGTGGCCTGGGCCCACCCCATGTATGGCAATATACTCGCGTCCTGCTCCTACGACCGGAAAGTCATCATCTGGAAAGAGGAGAATGGCACCTGGGAGAAAACCCACGAGCACACAGGACACGACTCCTCAGGTACAGCGCAGGGAGCGGGCGGGGCAGGGGCGCGGCGGGAGGGTCTGCCCACAGCGGAGGCAAGGTCCTAAAACCAAAGCCAACACAGAGCACAACAAGGAAAGCAAAGACAAGACAGTGAGGTTGGTGGGTTGGTTTTTTCCTTTAAGGTTTATTCATTTTAAGTACTGGTCTTTGTTCTGAGATTATAAGATAGGCTTTAGCTTATGATGATATTAATAGGTGATGAGTTTTTTAAATCTTGATTGACAAAATTACAACTTTCCCCATGGTGATCCTTACGATTTTTCTTTTTTTTTTTTTTTATAGAAGTTTAGTTAAACAGTAAGTCTCGGACATGAAAGTCTGCTCACTGTGCCTCGTTCCTTCCTGCAGTAAACTCCGTATGCTGGGCTCCCCACGACTACGGCCTCATCCTGGCCTGCGGCAGCTCGGACGGGGCCATCTCCCTGCTGACCTACACCGGGCTGGGCCAGTGGGAAGTAAAGAAGATCAACAATGCTCACACTGTAAGTCCACACCCTGCCTGCGGGAGGGGCTGCTCTGCGGCCACACCACGTGTCTGCTCTTCACTCCTTAGAGAAGGGCAGGAGCGGTGTCACTGCTCTGCGGTGGGCCACAGGAGGGCTGCTGAGCAGGTACAGTTCGGAGAGCAGGTCTGAGCCTCTTTGCGCCGAAGCCAGACAGAGGCTACATCTAGGGAGGCCAGGCTGCACCTCCCTCATTCAGCCCAGGGCAGCGCTGGCACTTCAAGTCAAGAAGGGCCAGGGCACTGGCAGGGGTGGCAGCAGTAGCCTGCCTACCTGCCACCCTTGCTGTGCACACCGCAAGTTGACATGGCCTGCAGTGACCATTGGGACCCCTGGAACTGATTGGTGTTACAAAAAGCATCATAGGAAGTTAGTTCTCTGCTTCCTGTGTAAGGTTGAAATAGCCACGGAAGCACTGTGAACAGTGTGGGAGGGCTCACATATCTTGAGCCTCTAGTGTATGTCATGTAATCCTCACAGATGTTTGTGAATCAAAAAACTAACAAATGTACAGACGCGTGAGGTCACCAGTCCTGTTCTCATTTTGTGAATAGATACGTGAGGCTCAGATAACTGACTTAGAGGAGGTACTGTGCTGGGGTTAGAACACTGAAATCCGTGTACCTCTCGTCTACACAGCCGTCCAGCCTTGATGGCCCCAGCGCTTCTGAAAGCTATCCAGACGAAAGTCAGCAGCCCCAAGTCTAACCCTGTACTTTCGCAGTTCTCAGATCCTGGGAATCCACAGCCTGCCCAGCCTTCAAGGCCCCAAGAGCCTGCCTGTGGCTCTTGTTACTTGGGACCCTGTGAGCAACATCTGCTGACTAACATAAAATTGAATAGGCCTAGAGGCTTCTGGAAAGATGGCAGGGAATGACATCATAGTGCTTAAGTCTCTTCCACATCTCTGCATAGAAACCAACAGAGCAACTTAGGTAGCAAAACCCAAACTTTCTGAGCAGTAGTTGACAGCAGAACTCGTTAAAAGGTATTTCCATGAACTCAAAAATACAAGTGAAGAGGGATGGACCAAATACAACACCAAGACTGCATGGTATTGGCATGTGAGCAAGAGGAGGAAGTCAGTGGTGAGCAGTGCCTTCCAGTGGCACCTGCAGGGTACCCACAAAGAGCAGGAGGTGTTCACTGTTTGTAACAGTTTAAACTCATAAAATTCACCCTTTAAAAAAATAGAGTTCTATAGTTTTTACTGTACTCACAAAGTTGTACAACTCTCACCACTAATACCCAGATCATTCTCAGCACCCCAATAAGAAACCCCATTAGCAGTCACTCTCCACCCAACCCTACCCCCAGCCCTAAGCAACCCTAGTCTCCCTTCTTAACTCTATGAATTTGCCCACTGGACACTGCCAGTGGACATTGCCTGTAAACGGAACTATGCAGTACAGTCCACCAAAGACTGGCTTCTTTCACTTAGCTTGTTTTCAAGGTTTATCCAGGTTTCATCAGATCATAGCATATATCACTGCTTCGTTCCATTTTTATGACTGAATAATATTTCATTGTGTGAATATATATATATACACACACACACACACATATTTTATTTTGCATTTATTTCATTTTTATTCATTAGTTAGCAGTCATTATGAATAACACTCTTACAAACATTTGTGTATAAGTTTGTGGTTTTAATTTTTTTGGGTAACTACCCGGGTGTGGAACTGCCAAATAAGGGAAGCTCTGTTTAATTTTTTGAAGCACTGCCAAACTGTTATCCAGATTAACTGCTCCATTTTACATTCCTGCTAGCGGTGTATGAGGGTCTCGGTCTCTCCACATCCTTGCCAACATTCCTTTTCTTTTTGATGATAGCCATCCCAGTGGGTGTAAAGTAGTGCCTCCTTGCGGTTTTGATTTGCATTTCTCCAGTGACTAATGATGTTGGGCATCTTTTCACATGTTTGCTGGCCATTTGTGTATCTTCTTTGGAGAACTGATTTGGGGAGTGGGCTTGCACTGCCTCATACTAGGTGAGTGCGGGGAACCATCATAAGAAATACTGAAAAAGGGGCTTGGGGAAATCTGCCCTCGTGACCCGCTGGGCTTGCTCCCACGGCAGTGCCCCCTCATGAGCAGAGGGACGCAGAGCCAGAGAGAGACACAGGATGAAGGATGTAGACCAGAGTGGATGAGAGGAACACAGCCTTGAAATCCCCAAAGCAAGTGTCACGATTGTTAACACTACACAGAAGCAGACTTCTGAACTTAGGAAGGCTTTCCTAAACCTCACCATCAGGAAAACTAATTTCGCATAAAAATATCAGAGAAGTATTTGAAGTGAAATCACATACAGAATTTTCCTTTAAGAAAGAAAGAATATGTAGAATAGCACCCTTACGGACAGTGAAGGAAAGACACGCCCACAAAACTGAACCAGGTGTCATCTATTTCACATCAAGCTGAAAAGACTTTTCTTTAAATGACAAAAGACATAAAATATAGCATAAATGAAAATTAGAAAAATTCAGAAAAAATGAAGTGACAGGACTCAAGAAATTTAAAATTATAAAGACTAAATTTAGAAGGAGTGTAAGAGCAAATAAACAACAGATAATGCCTTTAAGATAAAGTGAAAAAGAAGGGGAAATCCCCCCAAGATGAAGCTATAAATAGATTTTGACAAAAAGTGAAGACAGGCCAAGATCACATGTGAATATTAGGAGTCCAGAAGAAATCAGAACAAATACTAAATTGATTAAAGAAAAACTATCTTAAAATTCAAAAACTCTCTTTGAAACTACATGTTGAGAGAGTATACTTTGTATTTAAGAATATCAACCCAGAATCGCAAGACAGTGAAATTACTGGCTTTTAAATCCTTCAGGCATCTGGGCAAAAGGAGCCATGTGATTTACAGGGGAAACAGAGCATCAGCAGACTTTTCAACAACAATGATGGTGCAAGAGAAAATGGAGAACGCATCTACAACTCTCCAGAGTGTGTGAGCCAAGGGTTTAACTTAGCAAAACTGACTTTCAAGTTCACACAGACTTAGCAGCTTTACTAGCCAGATATTTAGGAAATAACCCAAATGTGAATCAGCAGGTGAATGGGCCGACAAACTGTGATGCAGTAGAAATGTTACCTAGCAATTAAAAGAAATGACTTGATACAAGATAAATGAATTTTAAAATAACTGTGCTGAGTGGAAAAAAAATCAGTCAAACGGTGCATACTCTGATTCCATAGTATGCAAAGTAGACTCTGGTTACAGCAGGTTGGTGGTTGCTGAGCTTGCGGGTGGGGGGCAGAGGAGGATTGTAAACTTGGAGATGATAGATGTGTTCATTCTCTTTTTTTACCAATAATTTACTATTTTTTAATCACTTTTTTTAAATGGAGGTATTAACTAGTCACCAAGCTGTGCATCACATCCCCGTCAGATACTTATTTTACAATGAAAATTTGTATCCATTCAGCCAGTCTGTCTTTTGGTTGAAGCATTTAATCTGTTTGTGTTTACAGTTATTATTGATATGTATGTTGTTATTGCCATTTTGCTAATTGTTGTGGGCTTGTTTTTGTAGGTCTTCTGTTCTCTTCCTCTTTCGATCTCGGGATTTGATGACTAACTTTAGTGCTGTGTTTGGATTCCTTTTTCTTATCTATATTGTGTATCTACTGTAGATTTTCAGTTTGTGGTTTCGATGAGGTTTTGATCTAGTAGTCTATATAGAAACAAGATTGTTTTAAATTGCTGGTCTTTTCATTTTAAATGCATTTCCAATACTTTGCATTTGTACTCTCCTCACAATTGTTGATTTTGATACCGTATTTCTGTGGATGATTTCTTATCTTTATGTTTCCCTTTACCAGTGAGCTTTTCCATTCATAGTTTTCTTGTTTCTAGATGTGACCTTTCTTTGCCCTGCCTAGAAAAAGTCGTTTAACATTTGTTGCAAAGCTGATCTGATGGTGCTGAGTTCTTTTAGCTTTTGCTTGTCTGTAAAGCTTTTGATTTCTCCTTTGAATGTCTGAATGAGAGCCTTGCTGGTTATTATTGGTTGCAGGTTCTTCCCTTCCATCCCTTTAAATATATTGTGCCGCTCCCTTCTGGCCTGAAGAGTTTCTGCTGAGAAACCAGCTGCTAACCTTTTGGGAATTCCATTGTATGCTACTTGTTGCTTTTCCCTTGTTGCTTTTAATATTTTCTGTGTTTACTCTTTGTCAATTTGATTCCTGTCTGTCTCAGCATTTTCCCCCTTGGGTTATCCTGCCTGGGATTCTGCTTCCTGCACTTCAGTAACTATTTCCTTTCCCATATTAGGGAAGTTTTCAACTATTATCTTTTCAAATATTTTCTCAGGTCCTTTCTCTTTTCCTTCTGGGACCCCTATAATGTAAATGTTGTGTGTTTAATGTTATGATAAAGGTCTTCCTTTCTTTTCATTCTTTTTCATGGCCGAAATTTCCACCATTCCGTCTTGCAGCTCACTTACCCAGTCTTCTGCGTTCCTTATTCTGCTACTGAGTCCTGCTAGTGTATTTTTCACTTCACTTATTGTATTTTTCATCTCTCTTTGTTCTTTGGATTCTTTAGCTTTTTATTAAACATTTCTTGTGTCTTAGTCTGTGCCTCCATTCTTTTTCCAGGATCTTAAAACATTTTTACTGTCATTACCCTGAACTCTTTTTGGAGTAGATTGCCTGTCTCTTCTTTGCTTAGTTGTTGCTCTGGGGCTGTATCGTGTTTCTCTGTCTGGAACATACCCTGCCGTCTCGTTCTGTCCAGCTCTGTAACTGGTTTCTGTGCTGCAGGGTAGAGGTTCTTGCTTCTGCTGTCTGCCCTTGGTGGAGGAGGCCAGTCTCACAGACTTGTGCAGACCTCTTGGTCGGGGGGACTGGTTCCTACCCACTGGTGGATGGAGCTGGGTCTTGTCCCCCTGGTGGGCAGGGCCAGCTGTGGGCTCAGGAAGACTTGAGGCAGCCTGTCTGCTGATAGGTGGGGCTGTATTCCTGCCCTACTGGTTGTCGGGCCTCAGATGTCCCAGCACTGGAGCCTGCAGGCTGTTATAAGTGAAAGTTTGTACCTTTTGACCTCTTTTCACCCTTCCTGCTAATCCCTCATCATCACCTCTGGAAACCACCAATCTGTTATTTGTATCTGTGAACCTGGGGTTTTTTTTATTAGTGTCGCGTTTACATGAGATCATACAGTATTTGTCTTTCTCTTTCTTACTTCACTTAGCATGGTACCCTCAAGGTCCATCCATGTTGCTGAAGATGGAAAGATTTCATTCTTGTTTTATGGCTGAATACTGTTCTTCTGTGTGTTTGTGTACATACCTCACCTGTTTATCTGTTTATGGACATTTTGCTTGCTTACATTCTTGGCTACTATAAATGTTACAGTGAGCATGGGGGGTACAGCTATATTTCAAATTAATGGAGGGTTTCCTAGTTTTTTGTTTGTTTTTTGGTATAAATAGCCAGAAGTGGAACTGCTGTATCTATCTAGGTGGTTTTACTTCCAGTTTTTTGAGGCTCCTCCATGCTGTGTTCCACAGTGGCTGCACCAGCTTATGTCGGCACTGGCTGGGCACAAGGGGTGCCCTTCCCTCTGCGTGCTCAGCAGCACTTGTTTGTGCGATAGTCTCTTCTGACAGCTGTGCGGTGCTCTCCACTGTGGTTTTGATTTGCATTTCCCTGATGACTAGTGATGTTGAGCATCTTCATGTACCTGTTGACCCGTCTGTGTATCTTCTTTGGAAAACCATATATTCACATCCTCTGCCATTTTTGAGTCGAATTATTTGCTTTTTACTGTTGAGTTCTATGAGTTCTTTTCTATTTTGGATACTGACTACTTATTAGGTCCACGATTTGCAAATATTTTTTCCCATTCCGTACACTGCCTTTTCACTTTGTTGATGATTTCTCTTACTGTGCTTTTTGTTTGATATAGTCCCTCTTGTTTCTATTTTCTTATGTTGCCTTTGCTTTTGGAATCAGTGTCAGGGAGCTTAGCACCTGAGGTTTTCTCCAGGCGTTTTATAGCTTCAGGTCTCACATTCTTTAGTCCATTTTGAAGTAGTTTTTACATATGGTGTGAGGTGGAGGCTCAGTTCCATCCTGATGTGGCCATCAAGTCTTCCCAACACTGTCTCTTGGAGAGACCTTCCTTTTCCCATTGTATAGTCCTGACTTCTTTGTCATAAATTAATTTCCCACGTAGGCATGGGTTTATTTCTGGGTTCTCTGTTCTCCTCCATTGATCTATGTGTCTGGTTGGGTTTTATTTATTTTGAGTTCACATTTTAGTAAGGGTAGAAGGTATCAGGCACATAAGTAAATGCAGACAGACTGTTTTTGATGCCAGTACCGTACTGTTTTGGAGAGGAACATGGCAGCCCCCTCCAGCGTCCTTGCCTGGAGAGTCCCATGGACAGAGGAGTCTGCCGGGCTACAGTCCACGGGGTCACAGGGAGTTGGACACGACTGAAGTGACAGAGCACATTGTTTTGATCACTGCATTTTTTAATTAAGGGGTCTTTTGTGATTCTGTACGGATATTAGGATGGTTTGTTCTGTTTCTGTGAAAAATGGCATTGGAATTTGGAGGAATTGCATCAGATCCACAGATTGCTGAGCAGAACTGACGCTCCAGCAGCATTCTTCCATCTGCACAGATAACTTTTCATCTGTGTGTGTCTCGTCATTGTTCTCAGTCTACCAGTCTTTCACCTCATTGGTTACATTTGTTCCTAGGTATTTTATTCTTTTTGATGCACCTGTGAATGGATTGTTTTCATAATTTCTGATAGTTCATTATTGGTATATGGAAATGTAAGAGATTTTTATATATTGATTTTGTATCCTTCAGTTTTACTAAACTCTTTTATTGTTGCCAACATTTTTTTGGTGGATCTTGAGGATTTTCTGTATATAATATATCATTTCCAAATACAGTTCCACTGTTTCCAATTTGGATGCCTTTTATTTCTTTTTCTTGTCTGATT
This sequence comes from Tragelaphus eurycerus, assembly GCA_935064755.1. Classification (NCBI taxonomy): domain Eukaryota; kingdom Metazoa; phylum Chordata; class Mammalia; order Artiodactyla; family Bovidae; genus Tragelaphus; species Tragelaphus eurycerus. The sequence continues at coordinate 72,524,212 of CAKXYN010000001.1, read as the reverse complement.
GCTCTTGCTGGGACTTCTAATACTTTGATGCATGAAAGTGGCAAGCATGGGCATCTTTGGCTTGTTCCTGAAATTAAAGGAAAAGCTTTCAGCTTTTCACCATTGAGAATACTGTTAGCTATAGGCTTGTCATATATGGCCTTTATTGTGTTGAGGGACATGCCTTCCATACCCATTTTGTTGAGAGTTTTATCATAAATTGGTATTGAATTTTATCAGATGCTGCTTCTGCATCTATTGAGATGATTATGTGATTTTTTTTTTCCTTCATTTTGTTAACCTGGTGTAAACACCTGGATTGATTTGTGGCTATTAAACCAGCCTTGAATCCCTGGAATAAATCTCACTTCATCCTGTGTGTGATCCTTTATTATATTGTTGAACTTGGTTTGCTGGTTGTTTTGTTGAGGATTTTATCATTTGTGTTCATAGTTAATGGTCTAATTATATTTGCTGCTTCACGATTCAGTCTGCAATGTGTTTCTAGGAATGTGTGCATTACTTCTGTTACCATTTGTCTGTGTATTATTTTTCTCGGTATACTCTGATGAGCTTTTCTACTTCTGTGGTGTCAGTTACCCCTCTTTCATTTATCAGATGAAATTTGAGCCCTCTTTTTTTCTTGGTGAGTGTAGCTAAAGGTTTGTCTGTTTTATTTATAGTTTCAAAGAGCCACTTCTTAGTTTCATTTATCTTTTTGTTGTCTTTTTAGTCTCTACTTCATTTATTTCTACTCTGATTCTTGTTCCTTCCTTCCTTCCACTAACTTTGCTCTTCACTTGTTGTTCTTTTATTGGTATCTTGAGGTATAAAGTTAGGGGTTTTTTGAGATTTTTTTTTTCTTTAGGTATTTATTGCTGTGACCGTCCCTCTTAAAACTGCTTTTAATGCATTCCACAAATTTAGGTGTGTTGTATTTCTGCTTTCATTTGTCTGATGGTGTTTTTGTTATTACTCTTGTGATATCTATGTTAATCCATTGCCTGTTCAGTAGCATGTTGTTTATTCTTCACATATTTGTGGACTTTCCAGTTTTCTCCTTGTTATTAATTTCTAGTTTCATATCATTGTAGTCAGAAAAGATGCTTAGTAGGACTTCAGTTCAGTCGCTCGGTAATGTCTGGCTCTTTGTGACCCCATGGACTGCAGCACGCCAGGCTTCCCTGCCCTTGACCATCTCCGGGAACTTGCTCAAACTCATGTCCATCAAGTCCGTGATGCCATCCAATCATCTCATCGTCTCTCGTCCCCTTCCCCTCCGCCTTCAATCTTTCCCAGCATCAGGGTCCTTTCCAGTGAGTCAGTTCTTTGCATCAGGTGGCCAAAGCATTGGAACTCCAGCATCAGTTCTTCCAATGAATTGTCAGGACTGATCTCCTTTAGGATTGACTGATTTGCTCTCCTTGCAGTCCAAGGGACTCTCAAGAGTCTTCTCCAGCACCACAGTTCAAAAGCATCAATTTTTCGGTGCTCAGTTTTCTTTATGGTCCAAATCTCACATCCATACATGACTGTTGGAAAAACCATAGCTTTGACTAGACGGACCTTTGTCAGCGAAGTAATGTCTCTGCTTCTTAATATGCTGTCTGGATTTGTCCTGGCTTTTCTTCCAAGGAGCAAACGTCTTTTAATCTCACACTTGCAGTCACCATCTGCAGTGATTTTGGAGCCAAGAAAGGACAGTTTGTCACTGTTTCCAGTGTTCACCCATCAATTTGCTGTGAAGGGATGGGACCAGATGCCCTGATCTTTAGTTTTTGAATGTTGAGTTTTAAGCCAGCTTTTTCACTCTCCTCTTTCACTTTCATCAAGAGGCTCTTTAGTTCCTCTTTGCTTTCTGCCATAAGGGTGGTGTCATCTGCATATCTGAGGTTATTGATACTTCCCCTGGCAAACTTGATTCCAGCTTGTACTTCATCAAGCCCAGCATTTTGCATGATGTACTCTGCGTATAAGTTAAATAAGCAGGGTGACAGTATACAGCCTTGACGTACCCCTTTCCCAATTTGGAACAGTCCATTGTTCCATGTCCGGTTCTAACTATTGCTTCTTGACCTGCGTACAGATTTCTCAGGAGGCAGGTCAGGTGGTCTGGTATTCCCATCTCTTGAAGAATTTACCAGTTTCTTGTGATCCACACAGTCAAAGGCTTTGGCATAGTCAGTAAAGCAGAGGTTTTTCTGGAATTCTCTTGCTTTTTCTGTGATCCAACAGATGTTGGCAGCTTGATCTCTGGTTCCTCTGCCTTTTGTAAATCCAGCTTGGACATCTGTAAGTTCTCATTTCATGTACTGTTGAAGCCTGGCTTGGAGAATTTTGAGCATTACTTTGCTAGTGTGTGAGATGAGTGCAATTGTGCAGTAGTTTGAGCATTCTTTGGCATTACCTTTCTTTGGGTTTGGAATGAAAACTGACCTTTTCCAGTCCTGTGGCCACTGCTGAGTTTTCCAACTTCACTGGCATATTGAGTGCAGCACTTTCACAGCATCATCTTCCAGGATTTGAAATAGCTCAACTGGAATTCCATCACCTCCACTAGCTTTGTTCGTAGTGATGTTTTCTAAGGCCCACTTGACTTCACATTCCAGGATGTCTGGCTCTAGGTCAGTGATCACACCATCGTGATTATCTGGGTCATGAAGATCTTTTTTGTACAGTTCTTCTGTGTATTCTTGCCACCTCTTCTTAGTATCTTCTGCTTCTGTTAGGTCCACACCATTTCTGTCCTTTATCGAGCCCATCTTTGCATGAAATGTTCCCTTGGTATCTCTAATTTTCTTGAAGAGATCTCTAGTCTTTCCCATTCTGTTGTTTTCCTCTATTTCTTTGCATTGATCACTTAGGAAGGCTTTCTTATCTCTCCCTGCTATTTGGAACTCTGCATTCAGATGCTTATATCTTTCCTTTTCTCCTTTGCTTTTCGCTTCTCGTCTTTTCACAGCTATTTGTAAGGCCTCCTCAGACAGCCATTTTGCTTTTTTGCATTTCTTTTCCATGGGGATGGTCTTGATCCCTGTCTACTGTACAGTGTCACAAACCTCCATCCATAGTTCATCAGGCACTCTATCAGATCTAGTCCCTTAAATCTATTTCTCACTTCCACTGTATAATCATAAGGAATTTGATTTAGGTCATATCTGAATGGTCTAGTGGTTTTCCCTACTTTCTTCAATTTAAGTCTAAATTTGGCAATAAGGAGTTCATGATCTGAGCCACAGTCAGCTCCTGGTCTTGTTTTTGCTGACTGTATAGAGCTTCTCCATCTTTGGCTGCAAAGAATATAATCAGTCTGATTTCGGTGTTGACCATTTGGTGATGTCCATGTGTAGAGTCTTCTCTTGTGTTGTTGGAAGAGGGTATTTGGTATGACCAGTGTGTTCTCTTGGCACAACTCTGTTAGCCTTTGCCCTGCTTCATTCCGTACTCCAAGGCCAAATTTGCCTGTTACTCCAGGTGTTTCTTGACTTCCTACTTTTGCATTCCAGTCCCTTATAATGAAAAGGACATCTTTTTTGGGTGTTAGTTCTAAAAGGTCTTGTAGGTCTTCATAGAACTGTTCAACTTCAGCTTCTTCAGCGTTACTGGTTGGGACATAGGCTTGGATTACCGTGATATTAAATGGTTTTGCTTTGGAAACAGAGATCACTCTGTTGTTTTTGAGATTGCATCCAAGTACTGCGTTTTGGACTCTTTTTTGTTGACCATGATGACTACTCAATTTCTCCTAAGGGATTCCTGTGCACAGTAGTAAATATAATGGTCATCTGAGTTAAATTCACCCATTCTGGTCCCTTTTAGTTCGCTGATTCCTAGAATGTCGATGTTCACTCTTGCCATCTCTTGTTTGACCACTTCCAATTTGCCTTGATTCATGGACCTAATATTCCAGGTTCCTATGCAATATTGCTCTTTACAGCATGGACCTTGCTTCTATCACCAGTCATATCCACAGCTGGGTATTGTTTTTCCTTTGGCTCCATCCCTTCGTTCTTTCTGGAGTAATTTCTCCACTGATCTCCTGTAGCATATTGGGCCCCTACTGACCTGGGGAGTTCCTCTTCTGGTATCCTATCATTTTGGCTTTTCATACTGTTCATGGGATTCTCAAGGCAAGAATACTGAAGTGGTTTGCCATTCCCTTTTCTAGTGGACCACATTCTGTCAGACCTTTCCACCATGACCCTCCCATCTTGGGTGGCCCCACGGGCATGGCTTAGTTTCATTGAGTGGTCCGTGTGATCAGATGGGCTAGTTTTCTGTGAGTATGGTTTCAGTGTGTCTGCTCTCTGATGCCCTCTTACAACACCTACCGTCTTAACTTGGGTTTCTCTCACCTTGGGCGTGCGGTATCTCTTCACGGCCACCCTCCTGACCTTGAACGTGGAGGAGCTCCTCTCGGCCCTCCTGTGTCAGTAGATCTTTGATCCAGTTTTCTGTTGATGGGCGGGGCTGTGTTCCCTCCCTGTTGTTTGGACTGAGGCCAAACTATGGTGGCAAACAGTGGTGATAATGGCAACCTCCTGCAAAAGGACTCATGCCCGCACAGTTTTAGTCAGTGCCCCTGGCCCCGTGGCAGGCCAGTGTCAACCGACGCCTCCACCAGAGATTCCTGGACTTCAGTCATCTTAAATTTATGAAGATTTTTTTGTGGCCTAACATAAGATCTGTCCTGGATAATATTTCATGTGCACTTGAGAAGACTGTACCACAGAGATAGTGTGGGTTTGGTTCCAGACCACCACAATAAAGCAAATAACACAATAGAAGGAGTCACCTGAATTTTTGGATTCCCAGTCACATAAAAGTTATATGTAAACTATACTAGTCTGCTAAGTATGCAATAATAACATTATGTCTAAAACAATGTACATACTTTAAAAAACACTTCACTGTTAAAAAAGCGAACTATCATATGAACATTCAGCAAGTCGTAAATAACAGTAGCATTAGTAACGTCAAAGATCACTCAGTACAGATCACCAAGACCAATGTTATAATGAGAAAGTTTGAAATATTGCAAGAGTTACCAAAGTGTGACATAGATGGGTAGTGGGTAAATGCTATTGAGAAAATGGTGCCAATTGAATTGCTCTACTTAGGGTTCCACAGCCTTCAGTTTGTGAAGAAATCAACTTGAAACAAGATACAATAAAATGAGACATGCCTGTATTCTGCTGCTTTGGGTGGAACATTCTCTATATCTTTGTAAAGTTCCTCTGGTCTAAAAGTGTCCCATAAGGCCATTTTCTGGATGATCTAGCCATTGACATAACCCTACTGTTACTGTATTGCTGCCTATATCTCCCTTCAAGTCTGTTAATATTTGCATTATATATTTTGGTTCTCCTCTGTTGAGTGCATAAATCTTTACAAATGTTATATCCTCTTTTTGGATTGTCTCCTTTGTCGTTATCGAATGCCCTTCTTTGTCTTTTAGTGCAGCCTCTGTATTAAAGTCAGCTCTTTTGGTTTCCATTCGCATGGAACATCTTTTTCCATCCCTTCTTTTTCAGGCTGTGTGTGTCCTTAAGTCTTGAGTGAGTCTCTTATAGGCAGCATACAGATGATCTTATTGTTTTCTGTCAGCCGTCCTTCCATGTCTAGTTGGAGAATTTAGTCCACTTACGTTTAAAGTAATTATTGATAGGTGTGTACTTAATGATGTGTTACTGTTTTTTTGTAGCTTTTATACTTCTTTAGCTCTCTTACTTTGTAGTTTGATCACCTTTATCCTTGGGCTTCCATGGTGACTCAGACAGTAAAGAGTCCACCTGCAATGCAGGAGACCCAGGTTTGATCCCTGGGTCAGGAAGATCCCCTGGAGAAGGGAATGGCTACCCACTCCAGTTTTCTTGCCTGGAGAATTGCATGAACAGAGCAGCCTGGTGGGCTGCAGTCCATGGGGTCACAAAGAGTCAGACACGACTGAGTGACTAACACCGTCACTCTCATGTTCAGATTCCTGTATCATTATCTCTTGTGTATCTGCTGTATAGATTTTTGCTTTGTCATTACTATGAAGTTTACATAGAACAGCTCATATTAATAAGTCTATTTTAAGTTGATAACTTAAATTTGTTCCCATTCTAAAGCTCTATATTTTTACCCTTCTCCACCCACTTTTTGTTTGATGTCACATTTTACATCTTTTTATTTTGTGTATCCTTTAGTCATATCCTTTACTATAGTCACAGATTTTTATTACTTTTTTAACCTTCATAATAGCATCATAAGCAGTTAATCCACTACCTTTAATATATTTTTATATTATGAGCATAAAACATGGAAGACTTATACTTTTATATGTTTTATTGTTACTAATTAGCACCGTTTCTTTGCAGCTTAAAAAAGTCCCTTTAACATTTCTCGTAAGGCCAGTTTAGTGGTGATGAAATCCTTTCACTTTTGCTTGCGTGGAAAACCGTCTTTCCTTTAGTTCTGAACAGTAACTTTGCGAGGTAGAGTGTTCTTGGTTGGAAGGGCTTTTCCTTTCAGCACTTTGAGATTCATTTGATATCTTGATTGTAGTGATGGCTTTACAGGATATGCTGATGTCAAAGGTAATCAGCTTGTGCAGTTTATGTGCTCTTAACATCAATTAGATCTCAAAGCTTACAGGTCGGAGTGTAAGGAATGCAAACTGTTATCAGTATGCAAAAACTCAGGGACTGTTGTTTCCATAGGCCCTTCCTGAGGTATCTATTAGAGAATATGTTTTAGACGACAAAAATGGCGAGAAAGACATCCATAGAAATACACAGGTAGTTGTGAAGACCTTAATACGGAATGAGCGCTGGTCATGTGCTCAGCTAAGATAGATAGACTATAACTATTTTAAAATGGTGTGCAGCACAAGCAACTGGAGATCTAGACTTCTTCATGTTGGTACCATCCACACAAAAACACCCTCTCACCAAAAAACAAAACAGTGGGAGGATGCAGTTGTTAGGTTGCTGAGTCATGTCTACTCTTGGCAACCCCATGGACTGCTGCAAATACTACTAGTTATCATATTAAGCTGAAACTCCAGTATTTTGGCCACCTCATGCGAAGAGTTGACTCATTGGAGAAGACTCTGATGCTGGGAGGGATTGGGGGCAGGAGGAGAAGGGGACGACAGAGGATGAGATGGCTGGATGGCATCACTGACTCGATGGATGCGAGTCTGAGTGACCTCCGGGAGCTGGTGATGGACAGGGAGGCCTGGCGTGCTGCGGTTCATGGGGTCGCAAAGAGTCGGACACGACTGAGCGACTGATCTGATCTGATCTGATCTATCATATTAATGGTATTATTATTCTAAGACTATCCTGCTGTGTGTCAAATGAAATAAAATGAATAATCATCTGTCAGTGAACATCCTTAGCACCAGAAGTACACTTGAAATAGTTTCTCACTGAAAGAATCCAGAGCTCTTCTGGAAATGGCTGATCCCAGGTTTTGAGGCAGGAAAGGAACGAATATCTTGTTAGACCAGATAGAAAAGAAATCCACGGCAGACATACTGAGGTTATGTCAAAGGAGCCACCCTGAATAGGCTCACAGTGCCACAGATGGGCAGTCTGAGTGTAAAGAGTGAGAATGATTGCAATGAACCAAAGGCCATCAAATATGCTTCAATCTGCGCCTTCGTCCTGGTAGTTATTTAATAGAAAAGAATCATCATCTTTGAAGAATAACAAGAAACTGGTTCAGGAGGGATTCGTGTTTATGCTGCCTTTCCTACTGATCTGTACGCCTGTGGGGGAGCAGATATTAATGAATGGAATTGCCCCTGTGGGGAGTATCCATGTGATAAGTGACAAAGGAACAGAACGACAGTATCACCATTTCAGAGTGCGCAGTGAGTTAAAAGAGGCATAAATTACTGACGTGGTAATAACACATAAAGGCAGTCTGAGGTCTTGTGCCTCCTGCTGAAGGAGTACACTGTACTCTGTAGTCCTGGCAAAAGGAAACACACCTGAATCTGATCAGTAAGATCATAGGGAGAATCCATAAATGAGAGATGCAAGAAACATCAAAAAAAAATGTTTTTACTCACACTGGTCAGAACAAACATCATCAAAAAGTCTACAAAAAAATAAATGCTAGGGAGGATGTAGAGAAAAGGAGAGAAACATCCTGCACTGTTGGTGGGAATACAAATTGATGCAACCAGTATGGAAAACAGTGTGGCGATTCCTTTAAGACTAGAGCTACCGTGTATGGGATATATGTGGGACACATATATGGGATATATGTCCTGTTCCTGGGCGTATATCCAGAAAAGGTGAGAACTCTCATCTGAAAAGACACACGCACCTCGTTGCTCACAGCAGCACTATATTAGCCAAGACGTGCAAACAGCGTCAGTGTCCGTAAAGAGAGGATGGATAGAGATGATGCGGCGCACACATATCTATACACATACAATGGGATATTACTCAGCAAAAAACCCCCCCCCCCCCCCCAAAAAACAATATATGTTTGTTTGTGTTTTCTTTGCCCCCATCCACCTAAAAAGATAAATGTATCTTTTTAATGCTGAGTTACTCCATCGTGTTGTCCGCTGCTTTCCATTCATCTGTGGATGGGCTCTGGTGCTCCACGTCTGCTACTGCTGGCCCTGCTGGATATTACTCAGCCATTCAGAGAGCAAAATGATGACATCTGCGGCATCCGATGGATTGTGTTTTGCCTAGAGAGTACTATAAAAATAAAGTCAGAGAAAGACAAACACCATGTGATATCTCTTACATGTGGTCTTAAAGATTGATGTAAAACACAGCCTCACAGACATAGAAAGCAGACTTGTGGGACTTCCCTGGGGGCGCACTGGTTAAGACTGCTCCCAGTGCAGGGGGCGTGGATGTGATCCCTGGTTGGGGAACTCCGATGCCGTATGTGGCACAGCGTGACCCAAAAAAGGGAAATAAACTTACAGTTACCAAAGAGAAAAAGGGCGAGGATAAATTAGGAATTTGTGATTAACATGTACCCACTGCTATATAAAAATAATAACCAATAAGGAATATAGCACAGGGAACTCTATTCAGTATCTTGTAATATTAATAACTTACAATTGTCAAAAATCTGAAAAAACATATATGTAACTATCCCTTTGCTATACACCTGAAACTAACATGTCTTGCAAATCAACTACATTTCAATAAAAAAAGAGATACTGCAATTCAAATATATATTTTTAATGGCACAACTACAGTGGTACCTCAGAATGCACGTTTGGGTGACAAATGTGCTAAAATAAATAGAAATCAGAATAATGTTTACTTACGGGGAAGAGGAGCTGTGATTCAAGTAGGACATGAAGGACAGGGCTTCCTGGGTCAATGGTCACTTTAGTTTTTGGCCTGGGAGTGGCTGCAGGAGTCCTTCAGAGGGTTCATGAAGCCGTGTATGTATTTTGTGTGGTTTTCTGAAATGTGTGCCCGCCCTTCTTAAATTTGGAATATATTCTGTCTTTTAAATTCCTGAGAGTCCCTGCTTCCTACCTTAAATGCATGTTGCGTCTTTTAAATTCCTGAGAGTTCCTGCTTCCTACCTTAAATGCATGTTGCTGAGAAAGACGCGCACTATAAGGAATCCTTGAAGCAGAGTTCTGGGTGGCTAATCGTTAGTTCATTAAAAGAGGTGTCCTGCATAATCCAGCCCTGAGAATTGGCGAGATGATCACCAGCCTTGGTTCTGCAGAAGCAGTGTCCTGTCACTGGGCCAAGGGGCAGAGTCAGGACAAATCCCTCTCCCTGCAGATCGGCTGCAACGCTGTCAGCTGGGCCCCTGCTGTCGTACCCGGAAGCCTCATAGACCAGCCATCCGGGCAGAAGCCCAACTACATCAAGAAGTTTGCGTCAGGCGGCTGTGACAACCTCATCAAACTGTGGAAGTAAGTGGAGTTGGTGACCTTTTTAAGGGGAATCTTCTACGCTGTCTACTGTCTACCGTGACTTAGCCTCAGTTCACCAGAAACAGAATCACCTTTTCCCCTTCTGCCCATTGAATACTGTCTTCCGTCTGTCAGAGGACATCCTTTATTTTAAAAAAGTCAAAACCTTGGTCTTTCCTCAGGCGCTTTGACTCTTCCTAACTGCTATCGTTGGACTCAGCGAATGCTCTCAGAAAGATGGAGTGGCTTCTCCACCCTTGTGGAGCCTTTGGGGCAGGGGAGGAAGGGAGGTGAGGGAATGGCGCCTGGACTCTGCCTGCTGGATTCTCCCTCCTGTCTCCCCTGCTAGGGAGGAAGAGGACGGCCAGTGGAAGGAAGAGCAGAAGCTGGAAGCCCACAGTGACTGGGTTCGAGATGTGGCCTGGGCCCCCTCCATTGGCCTGCCTACCAGCACCATCGCCAGCTGCTCTCAGGTCAGCTCAGACCCATGCAGGCGTCCCACGTTAGTTAATCACAGGAAGTCCCATCAGCCCTTAGTCTTTGGAAGGGCAGGAGGCCGGCACCTGTGGAGCACTGCAAATAAGAGCGCTTCTGGAGCCCGCTCACCTCTCAGTGAGGTCTTGACCAGAAGCCACAGTGGCTTTCTTCCACTGAGCCAAGAGCAAGACCAGACTCAGGACAAGTTCCCCTCCTGACCCTTTTATGAAAAGGGATTGGAGCTACCTGGGCATCATTTTAAGAGTGTTCCCAAGCAAGGACTAGAATTAGTGGAAAATCCTAAGACCTTGGGCTCATCTCCCTGCTCACGCTTCCCAGACAGAAAAGACCCAGGACCAGCCTTTAATTATATGCAACCACCCAAGATGAGGCTTCCTTGATGGCTCAGCTGGTAAAGAATCCACCTGCAATGCGGGAGACCTGGGTTTGATCCCTGAGTTGGGAAGATCCCCTAGAGAAGGGAAAGGCTACCCCCTCCAGTATTCTGGCCTGGAGAATCCCATGGACTATACAGTCCACGGGGTCACAAAAAAGTTACAACTGAGCGACTTTGACTTCACTCATCGAAGATGAGGGGGCTTCCCTGGTGGCTCAGATGGTAAAGAATCAGCCTGCAATCCGAGAGACCCTGAGTTCGATCCCTGGGTCAGGAAGATGCCTTGGAAAATGGCATTGCAACCCACTCCAGTATTTTTACCTGGAGAATCCCATGGACAGAGGAGCCTGGCAGGTTGCAGTCCATGGAGTCGCAGAGTCAGGACTGAAGTGACTTAACACTTTCGCCAAATATGCAAGTTAAGCCAGGCCTGTTCTTGTGTGTGCACATGTTCCAAGTTGCTTCAGTTGTGTCCTCCTCTGGTGTGACCCTGTGGACTGCAATGTGCCAGGCTCCTCTGTCCCTGGAATTCTCCAGGCAAGAAGACTGCAGTGGGTTTGCCGTGCCCTCCTCCGAGCCTGTTCTACTTGGTCCTAAATTTGAGAGGTCCAAGTATAAGAGGTTCAAATGATATAAAAGATAATTTTGTTTTGGTTTGTTGTGTGTGTGTATTTTTGTGTGGTTTTTTGGTCTCTTCTCATGTTCTGAGCTTGGCTTTTTAAACGCCTGTACCCATTCTGTTGAGAAAGTACAGGGCTGCTGGAAACCAGAACCAGGAGGTGACTTAGCACATGTGGGAAGGTCCCAGGGAAAATTTGAGAAACAGCAGTGTTGACAAAGTCCATCCCTGAAACTGGTATAAGGAAAGGGACCTGGGAGACTCCTGACCAGCCTGAAGCATTCCTGGGCTGAAGGGATACAGGCAGGGATGCTGGGCTGGAAATTGGTTGTCAAAGCTAGAAATACCAGGAGGTCTTTGGCTGTGGTTTGCCCTGATTCCCTCCCACTGTTCCTGAAAAGGTCCAGTACAGATCCAGATGGAGAAGATGTCACCTGAGGGGGGTTGCTGCCCCCATCTCCTGACTCGAGCCTTCTTTTCCCAGGATGGTCGAGTGTTCATCTGGACCTGTGACGATGCCTCGGGCAACACGTGGTCTCCCAAGCTGCTGCACAAGTTCAGCGACGTTGTGTGGCATGTGAGCTGGTCCATCACAGCCAACATCCTGGCAGTCTCCGGTGGAGACAATAAGGTCAGTTCAGTCACTCAGTTGCGTCCACCTCCTTGTGACCCCATGGACTGCAGCGTGCCAGGCTTCCCTGTCCATCACCAGCTCCCGGAGCACGCCCAAATCCACGTCCATCGAGTCAGTGATGTCCTCCAACCATCCCATCCTCTGTGGTGTTTAGACCCCCCGCCTCTCCGCCAGCACCTGGCAGCCCTCATTTTGCTCTCTGTTTCTATGACTGGACCATTTAGGGACCTCCTAGAAGTAGAGTTAGAAAGGATTTGATGTTGTGAGTGGCTTGTTTCACTCAGCGTGGTGTCTGTGGTGTTGCTGTTGTGAATTGAGGCTATAGCTGGTCTGCAGTGTTGGATTCATCTCTGCTGCACAGCAGAGCCATTCAGTTACGCGTATTTCTTTCATGTTCCTTTCCATGGTGGTTTGTTACAAAATACTGAACGTAGTTCCCTCTGTTCTGTGGTAGGACTTTGTTGTTAATCCACTCTATGTGTAAAAGCTTCCATCTGCTAATGCTAAATCCCCAATCCATCCGTCCTGCAGACCCCATCCATCTGGGCAACCAGAAGTGTGTTCTGTGTCTCGGAGGCTGTTGGAGAGATGAGGCAGTAGTTGTGTGCGTGCCTATTCCAGTCGTGCTTGGCTGTGCCTGTCCACCAGAGACTGGACTGGCCCAGTAGTGGGTCTGTCTGTACTGTGAGGAGCCCCGTCCTGTCCTCAGTGGAGGCTGTCACCACACTGCACCACTGTCAGCACCTTACAAGGGCCCCATTTTCTCTCAGCACTCTTCTTGTATTTGTTACTTCTACACCTTGATTTAAATTTCTGATGTAGGTTGAACATTTTTTTTTTCACAGTGTGAGTAAAATGTACCTTTTGAAATCACCTTATTAAAAGTGTGCCCTGCTTTCATGGTTATTACCTTACCTACCCAAAGTCATTAATTGACAGCAGGTATCATTTAGAAGCAAACACGTCTTTGGAACATGACCCTTCCTGAAGCACCGGATTTAACATTCTTCTTACAGAAAGTGACAAGGAAGCAAGCTCCCTTCCTGACCACCTGCGGTTACTGCAGCTTCCAAAAGCTCAGGAAAAGCCTTATTCCCGGGCGGTCAAGGGGACAGTATGCGCCAGCACACACACTGAAGGGCTTCCTCCTCCTCTCTTCCTCCTCCTCTCTTCCTCCTCCTCACCCTCCAGCACCCAAAACACCAACCCCTTCCAAACCCCAGCACACAGGTGGCTGACCGACGTGGGTGGGGTTGAGCGTCTGGACAAATGCTAGAGATGGGAAGCCCTCCACCAAGACCTCTTCCCGCCCAGAGGACTCACCTCTTCTGGGCCCACTCGGTGCACTTAACACTCTGCATGTCCCACGCACATCTAGTGATGCGGTGCCTTCCAGAGGGACCAGACTCTTAGGTTCAAGAGGGCATCGTTGCCGGCCCCTCCCTCCCAGCTCCCTCGGCCCCCACCGCCCCAGGCTTGGTTCCCAGCCAGCTCGGGCTCCAGGGATGGACTTTACCCCAGGCTTCAGAGGCCTCATTGCAACACAGTAGATAATATACTCTCTGAGGTTTGTCTTTTCTCCTCTATTTTATCTGGACGTTTTGTTGATTTACAGTGTCGTGTCAGTTTCAGAATGCTGGGTGCTGGTCACCTATGCTTATGCACATCCCTCCTCCTGAATTCTTTACCTGGATAGCTTAGGACACAGATTCACTGGGGTTCTCTCTGCGCTGCAGTAGAGTCTTGCTGATATCTCTCTCAGTGATGGGAGTTTACATATGTGAATCCCAGCCTCCTCATTTATCTGCCCACTGTACCCTGCACTAACACGTCCTTGTTTTTCTTTCTTCACTGACACACTCTTTCAAGTTCACCTGTAACGGTGTTTAGATTCCACCTACTATTGAAATCATAAAGTATTTGTGTATCTCTGTCTGGATTAGATCATTGGTGGCATCGTCTCAGGGTTTATCCTCATTGTTGCAATTGGCACTACTCACTTGTTCCTGTAGATGAGTCATTATTCCAGTGTATGTCTGCACTACATTTATTTTTTACTGGTTCGTCTGTCATCAGTATTTGTCATTTTTCTGTTTGTAAATAATGGTGCAGTGGTGCAGGAAATCTCTTCATATTTGGTGTCTACAGGCCCTGTGACAGCAGGTCTTTTTCTGAGTTGACTATAGTAGATCTCTTTGTCAATTTTTGACCAGCCTCCACAGTGCTCTGCCGAGTAGGTCTACCGGTTCCGTTCCCCCAGACAGAGTAGGCAGGTTCCCTTCCTCCCAGGTGCTCTCTGGGGTTGCCTCTCACACTGTAAGGACTGTCCTTCTGTGGGTGTAACGGGATTCCAGGTTGGTGTTCCGGGTGACTTTTTTCTGCTAATTGGGAATGCAGACTGTGTCTTTCTGTACTAAGGTTGACAGCAGTGGAGGAAAATCTCTGCAACACACTTCTGCAAAATGAGTCGTTAGGAATTCTTTATTCATGAGATACTGGGGCAATCTTTCTTGAAGGCAACTGTCTTTTACAGCTCCAAGGGCCTGGTGAATTTGAACTGCGCTGAAACCACGGTTTTAATGAATTATTTTGGGCAGTGGCCACAAGGTGGCAGCACTTCTTTGCCTGGCTGTAGTCCATCTAGCCCCCAGAACCCTAGGGGACGACAGGTTTCTGGGCTGTCAGGAGACTGAAGGGTGCGGCACAGACACCCCAGGGTTCCTGTCTCCTTCCTTCCTCCCCCCTTGCCCCTCACTCCAAGAGGTGCCGACCCGGGAAACCACAGTGCCCTGCTGCTGTCTGACGCACGTGGGCTTGGGCCCCTGGACTGAAGCTAGAGAAGAGGAGCCCTTCATGGAAGCCGTCTGTGGAGACTCGGGCCCTTTCCATACCTGTCCGGCCCAGAGGACTCACCTCTTGGGGGAGCTGGGTGTGCTTTAGCCTCTGGACACGTGACCCACCCGTGTCTGATGATTGTGCTGCCTTCCAGAGGGAACAGGCACTCAGGTCCAAGATTGGGCCATTGCAGTCCCTCCCTCCCCGCTCCTTCAGCCCCTGGACACTCCAGCCTTGTTTCCCAGCCAGCTCGGGCTTTAGGAATGGACGTTAGCCCCTGTTTCAGAGGCCTCATCGCAACACACTAGATAACACTCTCTTAGGTGTTACTTTTTCCTCTTTATCTGGAGGTATTCTTGGTGTCCAGTGTCATGTCAGTCTCAGAATACTGGATGCTGGTCACCTGTACACACGCACAGCCTGTGGTGCTCAGGGTCTTTAGCGGGGTAGCTTAGGACGCCTGTTCACGGGCGTTCTCTCACCGCTTACGGTGGGTTCCTGCTGATTGTCTCTTTCTCTAAAGTTTGTGTGTGTGAACCCCGCCTTTCTCAGGTGCCGCCCGCTGTGCTGTACCACACTTGCTTTTGTTTGCTTTCTCCCTCACTGAGCCTGTTTCTCTTTGAAGTTCACATTTCACACTATTTAGATCACACATGTATCTGTATTAGATGGTTCGTGGGATCCTCTCTGGGTCCATCCACGTAGCTGCAGTGAACATTTTTCCTTTGTTTCCATGGATGAGGAAGTAATTTCATTATATCTGTGCCACGATTTTTTCCCGTTCATCTGGTGTTCATCATTTTTCTGTTTATAAACGATGCCGAGGAGTTGGCGGCTCGGTCGTCTGCAGGCCCTGTGCTTGAAGGCGCTTTCTCAGTTTTTCACCAACCTCCATCATGTTCTGCGTAGTAGGCCTACCAGGTTGCATTTCCACCAGCAGACTAGGAGGTTCCTTCTTTCCAGGCTCCCGCTGGGACTAGTTCTTTCACGCTGTGTGAGGATGGCCCTTCTGTTTGGTGTCAGTGGGAGTTTCCTGTTGATTCTTTCTACTAATTGGGGATTTAGAGTATGTGTTTAGCTACTAATGTTGAAAGCCGTGTAAGGAAAATGTATCTCTGCAACTTGCTTCAGGAAAGTGGCCTCTGTTTCAAATTATTATCCATGAGATGCCAGAGCATGTTTCTTTAAGGCGGGTGCCTTTTAGAACCCAGCAGGCCTGGTGAGTCTTGAGTGCCCTGAAGCGGCGGTTTTAGAGTTGTTGTTTTGGGCAGTGGCCACAAGGTGGCAGCATTTCTTCTGCCTGACTGGTTAATGCAACCTCCACAACCGTAGGGAACGACAGGTTCCTGGGTTCTCACTGAGACTGAAGGGTGCAGAACCAACACCCCAGGCTTCCTGTCTCCTTCCTTCCTCCTCCTCACCCTTCAAATGAATAGACTCAAACCCGGAAGCCGCAGTGTACAGGTGCTGCCTGGTGGAGGTGGGGGGAGCCCTCCAGAAGCCAGCCCTGTGGACTCGTGGTCTTTGCAAACCTCTCCCACCCAGAAGGTCCCCTCTCGGGTGCACTTGGATGTGTTTATCCTCCTCATCACCCACCAAGCCTGGTGACTGTGGTGCCTTCCAGAAGCACCAGGAACTCTAGGTCCAGAAGGGCATCGTTGCTGGTCCCTCCCTGCCAGCTTCCTCCACCCCTGCACTCTCCAGCCTTGTTTCCCAGCCAGCTCAGGCTCTAGGGATGGACATTAGCCCCGGTTTCAGAGCCCTCATCGCAACACAACACAGCAGACAACAGTCTCTTAGGTTTTCCTTTTTTCTCTTTATTTTATCTGGGAGTATTGTTGATTTACAGTGTCGTGTCAGTTTCAGAATGCTGGGTGCTGAGCACCTATACATATACACACACCTGTTCTTTCTTGGATTCTTTTCTTGGATAGGATACAGCATCCACTGGAATTCTCTCTTTGCTGCAGTAGGTTCTTGTTGATTGTCTGTTTTATTAACAGGAGTTTAACTGAATCCCAACCTTCTCTTTTATCTGCCCCCTAATGCTGCACTATTGATTCCTTTTTTTTCCCCTTCTTATTCACTGAGCCTCTTTTTCTTTTAAGATAAGTTCACATCTAATGGTGTTTAGATTCCACCTATTATTGAAATCACGAAGTATTTGTCAGTCTGCATCTATATTAGTTGGTTCGTGGGATCATCTCTGGATCCATCCACGTATCTTTGGCTTCCATTGCTGAGGAGTTAATTTCACTGTATCTGTACCATGGTTTTTCAGCAGTTCATCTGTCGTCAATATTTATCATTTTTATTTTTTGAAGTTCAGGCGTCTGCAGCCGTGTGCCCGCTGGGCTCTTTCTCAGTCAACTATGATAGCTCCCTTTCTGAATTTTCTACCAGCCTCCTTCGTGTTCTGCCTAGTAGCACTCTCAATATCCATTTACGCCACAGTGTAGGAGGGTTCCCTTCTTTCCAGGTTCTCTCCGAGATGGATTCTTCCACACTGTGTGAGGGTGGCCCTGTGTTCGCTGTCGGGATTCCTAGTGGTGTTTCCTATTGGTCCTCTCTGCTAATTGGGCAGGAAGACCATATCTTTCTGTGCTAAGGTTGAGAACAGTGTGTGGAGAATATCTCTGCAACCCACTATCGGAAAGTCGTTTCTGATTTGAATTCTTAGAATCCCTGAGATACTGGGCCCCTATTTCTTGAAAGCAGGTGCGTTTGCATCCCCACGGTTCTGGTGAGCTTGAAGTCTCCTGAAGCCAGGGATTTTTAATGTCGCTTTGTGCAGTGGCACAGGCAGCAACATTTCTTGCTGCCCTACTGTGGTTCATGTAGCCTCCAGAACCCCTGTGAAGGACGTGTTTCTGGGTTGCCAGTGAGACCGAAGAGACGCAGAGAACACCTCAGGGTTCCCGTCTCCTTGCTTCCTCCCCATTGCCCTTCACCTCAAGAGGTGTGAACCCCGGAAACACGCGGTGAGCAGGTGCTCCGCGTGTACGTGGACTTGCCCTGGAGAAAGGCTGGAGATGGGAAGCCCTCCCTTCAGACCTGTCTGCGCAGAGCGCCAGAGTCTTTGGCGAGCACTGCGTGTGCTTCAGCCTCTGCATTACCCACCCGTGTCTGATGGTCATGGTCCCTCCCTGCCAGCTGCCTCAGCCCCGAGACTCTCCAGGCTGGAGAGGGCCACCTCCGGGCTCCAGGGATGTGACATGCTCAGGTTTCACAGGCCTCACTGCAGCACAGCAGACAGCGGTCTCTTAGGTTTTTCTTTTTTCCTCTTTGTTTTATCTAGGAGTATTCTTGGTTTACAGCGTTGTGTCAGTTTCAGAATGCTGGGTGTTATCACATAGCTGCTGGTGCTCAGGCTCTTTACCTCGATAGCTTAGGACACTGTTCTCTGGAGTTCTCTGCGGTGTGATAGGTTCTTGTTAGATGATCTGTCTTACCAACAGGAGTGTGCATATGTGCATCCTGGCCCTCTCATTTATCTGCTCACTATACCCTGCACTAACACTTGGGGTTTTTTTTCATCTACTCAGACCAAGTTCACATCTAACACTGTTTAGGTTCCACCTATTGCTTAAATCACGAAATATTTGTCTTCTGAATCTGCATTGGTTCCTGGGATCATCTCCAGGTCCGCCCATGGGGCTGCACTGGCGTTTGTTTTCCTTTGTCTCCACGCTATCATACCACAGTTCTTACCAGTCCATCTGTTGCTGGCTTTTGTCATCTTTCTCATTGTTAATAATGTTCCGGTGGACATTGGGGTGCAGCATCTTTTGAGATGCAGGGGTCTGCAGACCCTGTGCCAGTGGGACTCTTTCTGACTGAACTGTGATACCTCCCTTTCTGAATTTTCAACCCACCTCTGGAGTGTTCTGTCTAGTAGGTCTACCAATTACATTTCCCTCAACAGTATAGGAGTTTTCCCTTCTTTCCAGGTTCTGCCCTGGATTGCTTCTTTCACACTGTGTAAGCTTGGCCCTTGTGTTCGGTGTCGGGATTCCTAGTGGTGGTTCCTTTTGATCCTCTCAGCAGGAGAACCATGTCTGTCTGTGCTCAGGTTGAGAGCAGTGCGCGGAAAATGTACCTCTGCAACCCGCTATTGGAAAGTGGTTTCCGTTTTGAGTTCTTATCCATGAGATTCTGGGCCCTATTTCTTGAAAACAAACAGGTGCCTTTTACAGCCCCACAGGCTTGGTGAGCTTGAAGTGTCCTGAAACCATGGTTTTAATATTGTTGATTTGGGAAATGGCCACATGGTGGCAGCATTTCTTTCTGCCCTTGGTGGTTGGCGCAGCCTCCAAAACCATTGGGTTGTTCTGAGACTGATGGGTACAGCACAGACATCCCAGGGTTTCTGTCCCCTTCCTTCCTCCTCCTCAACCGTCAACCCACTGGATTCCAAACCTAGGTAACCGCGCTGCACAGCTGCTGCCTGAGGTACGTGGACAGAGGCTGGAGAAGGGGGCCCTCCCCGGAAGTCGGCCGTGGAGACTCGAGTCTTTCCAGATCTCCCGCCCGGAGGACTCACCTCTTGGGTGCAGTGGGTGTGCTTTATCCTCTGCATGGCCCAGGCAGGCCAGCTCCAAGAGGGCACCACTGCTGGTCCCTCCCTGCCAGCTCCCTATGGCCCTCGACTCTCCAGCCTGGTTTCCCAGCCAGCTCAGGCTCCAGGGATGGATGTTAGCCCCAGTTCCAGAGCCCTCATCGCAACACAGTAGACAACAGTCTCTTAGGTTTTCCTTTTTTCCTCTTTATTTTACTGGGGAGTATTGTTGATTTACAGTGTCATGTCAGTTTCAGAACACTGGCTGCTGGTCACCTGTCCATACACACACTCCTATTCTTTCTCCAACTCTCTACCTGGTTAGCTGAGGGGACAGTGTTCAGTAGAGTTCTGCTGGGCTACAATAGGATCTTTTTGATGATCTGTTCTATTAATAGAAGTGTCTGTGTGAATCCCAACCTCCTGATTTACCCGCCTAGGATACTCTTGAGATTACAATTGCCCTTTTTATTAATTTCAAGGGACTCTACCTGAATTTCCTGTTTCTTTTCTCCTTTAATTATGGATTAGACCATGTATTTCCGTGCTATATCTGATACATTTGGATTCAATTCTAGCACTCATTACTTCAGATTCTGTACCGGGGAGCCTCTCGACATAGTACTTTCTATTTAAACCTTTTTTCTGTTGAAGCACTTCCTTGTGGCACAGTTTGAGAGCATCTGGATAGCACTGCCTACTGGCTCCTTCCCCCAGCTCACCCTGCAACGTCCCTGTCCTGGCAGTGCAGCAGGACAGGGTCCAAAGGATGCTTGGCTCTCCCTCTGGTGAGCTTCCAAGCAAGAGAGTGCGCTTCTTGGTGGGTGAGGCTGCTCGCTTTTTCCTAGAGTGCCAGTGTGGTTTGTCCGTCTGGGTGGTTGGAAGTGGTTCCTGGCCTGGGAAGCCGCTCCAAGGTTTTTTACCTACTAAGTCGTGTCTAGCTCTTTGCGAACCCATGGACTGTAGCCTGCCACACTCCTCTGACCATGGCATTTTCCAGGCAAGAATACTGGAGTGGGTTGCCATTTCCTTCTCCAGGGGATTTTCCTCGCTCAGGGATGGAAGTTGCACCTCCTGCACTGCAGGCAGAGTCTTCACCCACTGAGCCATCGGGCAGGTAGTGCCGTAGGTTTACTAATGACTTACCTGTGAGCCCATCTCTAGCCTTCAGTGTGCCCACGTTCCCTGTAGGCACAGACTCCTGCCCCAGGATCCAGTGCTGGCTGGTGGTCCTTACCCTGCACAGCGAGTGTCTCAGCAGCAGAGCCTCAGACCCAATTGCAATCTCTATGGAGCCAAACCAGAGTAGCCCATGTGCAAAGTGATAACTTCTTTGCAAGCACAGGGCTCTCTTCTCACTCCAGAGCCTCAGGAGAAGCCTCTCTGCGTGGTGCTTTGCCAGCCCTGGACACAGGGGCCCTGGGCCAAACATTGGCCACACCTCTTACGGTCTCACAGAGTCTGTCTCTGCTGGAGGGGCACTTCAGCCTCAGTGCTGTGGTGTCGGATTTGTTCAGGCATGTCATGTCCATGAAAAGTTCTCAGTTCTTCATCGGAGGGAGATGAAGCCAGGAGCAGCTGGAGTCATCCTCCTCTTGACATCACTCTCCCCGCCCCTGTCTTCCTCTGTGTTTTTATTCCTTTACTTACCTTGGTTCCTCCACTGAAACCACCAAAATGTAAGTGCTCGGTTTTTAGCCCTTGACGGTGAGCTGTGCTCTCTGATGAGGTGGGGTGCGCGCCCCTCCTGAAGACGCGGGAGAGGAGGGCGGGCTGCCGCCTCCAGTGGGTGCCACGTTCTGCTTGCAGGTGACCCTGTGGAAGGAGTCGGTCGACGGGCAGTGGGTGTGCATCAGTGACGTCAACAAGGGCCAGGGGCCCGTGTCCACGTCTGTCACAGAGGGCCAGCAGAACGACCAGTGAGCACACGGGGCGCCGCTTCTCCCCCCGCGCAGACCTGGGCCAGCAGCCTGGACAGCAAGGAAGAGGCCCGGCGCCCCCCTGGGGCCACAGATACACAGGGTCATCATCTGCCTCGGCGGGAGCTGATATGGTTTGTGACTTACCGTCCAGCTGAACACACACTTTTTCTGAGGGAAAAACTATGAAAAGATCTTAAGGTGGTTAAGATATTTTGGTCATTTTTATGTACCTTTTATGTTCAGGCGTCATTTGTGGGGTTTGTTTCCAGAGTAATTAAATAAACACATATTGCTAATAACTCTCCCTGCATTTTCCTAACCCACCTAAAACTGAGCTCCTTTCCACGGTAGTTGTCCTGGAAGAACACAGGTGCAGGCCAGGTCGCTGGGGGCCTGCCGGGCCTCACGCAGCTGTCAGGCCCCCCAGGTCGACAACCTTCAGGCTCTGCGATTCAGAGAGCCAGGCCCGGGACCTTCAGGGCTGCAGCTGTGTCCCCTGCGTGTTCACCCTGTGCTCTGGACGGGCTGCTAAAAAGCCTGCCCTCTCCAGTTACACCCGTTTGCGGGCAGAGGGCCTTACTCACCCTAACGGAGGAGCACCTCAAAGCACCTGTGACCATGACTGGAACGAGCATTTACACCCCTCACTGCGATGACTGAGATCTCTGCAGACTGCATGTTGCGCCTCTGGAGGCAGGAAATCTGGAATTACCAAGGAGGGAATCAGCAGGAAGGTGAGACTCTGCCTTGTGCCATGTACAGCCTGTAACTGCCGAAATTCAGGGGAAGAAGAAACACTGAACGTGAGGAGGGTCGCTGTCCCCATGCCTAAGCAGGCTTGGCCCCAAGGCCGACCCACCTAGTCCCAGGCTGCTGTAAGGTTTTGGCATAATCGATCCTCCCCTGGAGTAGAATTCTAGTGCCTCCTCACTTCCAGACTGGGCCTCAGTTTAACCCAGGAGACCTACCCTGAACGCTAATCTCAGCCAAAGGACCCAAGAGACACTGCATTAACGGGAGAAAAGCCTCCACAGGCTCCCTGCAGCCCCTAACTTCCACAGGACAAGACTGCAGCCCAGCAGTGTGGCAGGGGTGGCTGAGTATCTGCAGGGCAGCAGTGAAGCAGGAGGAGGGACAGGACACAGGCCTTCGGGGTTTGTGCTTCCATGTTCCAGAGACGCTGGCACCCAAAGCCCCCGGTCTCCCCACTGACCTGGGTTGGGCATGGAAGCGCAGTGCCGCCTTGTGGCCATTTCCTGTTCTTACAACGTATAAACTGGTGCTTCAGGCACTGCATAATTAAAGGGCTGCGGGGCCTTAAATAAGGAACACTTATCAAAATCAACCCTGAATATTCATTGGAAGGACTGATGCTGAAGCTCCAATACTTTGGCCACCTGATGCAAAGAACTGACTCACTGGAAAAGACCCTGATGCTGGGAAGGATTGGGGGCAGGAGGAGAAGGGGATGACAGAGGAGGAGATGGTTGGATGGCATCACCAACTCGATGGACATGAATTTGAGCAAGCTCTGGGAGTTGGTGATGGACAGGGAGGCCTGGAGTGCTGCAGTCCATGAGGTCGCAAAGAGTCGGACACAAGTGAGCGACTGAACTGACTGACCCTAAAAACACTCTGGCCGAGGTCAGCAAGTCAAACTTCAAAAACCATAAACAGGGACTTTCAACAAGCCCTATTCAAAAGAAAGTCTCCTCAAATATTTACAAGAAATAAACAAGGCACATTAAATGTTGCACCAGATCCCTCACACTCAGACCGTCAAAACTATACCCTGCACCGTCTGCCGTGAGTCAGAATGTCCAGCACACGGGTCTGCAAACAGTAACTGCTGCAGATCGAGGACAGAGGGAACCCTCCATGCTGATGCTGGCACTGCACACAGGCACGGGCCACTCTGGACAAGAATACTCAGGCTTCTGAAAGGGAAATCACAGCTCCACATGAGCCCAGTACATGCTCCCGGACATAAAGTAAAAAGCAACTGGAAATTGAAATGGCCCGGGCATCAAAACGCTTGCTGCAGGAATATGAACAAGACTGGGAATCAAACCAAAGGACCAGGACCACTAGGATGCCAAAAAAAAACCCCTGGGACGTTCGTGCACTAGACTACTGAGATAGCCATGAAATGAAGAAAACAATGTCTTTGACGCAACGAGGATGGACCTAGAGCCCTCTGGACTCGGGGAACTAAGGTAGACAGCGGCCGCAGGACTTGGTGTAGGGCTGTCGTCTCAGCCTGCCTGGAAAACAACAAACCCAGAGTCCTGGAAGCAAAATGTGTGTGTTGCAGGGGCAAAAGCTGGAGGAAAGGATGTGAAGCAACACTCGGGAACGAGTAGTTCACACTGCTACATAAAAATCGACGCTCCGTCAGTAGCACCTGCAGTCTGCCCAGCACTGTGAGAGCCTCCGTGGGAAGAGAACCCGAAACAGAGTGCTGTGCAGGCGTGCACGCCTGAACAATGGTGCTGCCGGTCCACAGCACGCACAACGAGGAGAGCAGTCATGCCCTGCACACCTGAAACGGTGAAGTGTGTTTCAAACTATTACATTCCCCACAGCCCAGGTCCCCTGGCAGGTGTGCCATGCTTCAGCAGCCTTGGTCCCTAAGGCCAGACCCACCTGAGCTCAGGCTGCTGTAAGGTTTTGGCATAAATGTTCCTCCCTTGGCCTGCAAGAGCCTCATTTCCTGAATGGGCCTCAATCTGAGACCCAGGCACCCTACCCTGAATGCTGATCTCAGCCAAAAGGACTCGAGACACCGCACTATCGAGGGGAAGAGCACTTCAAATTTTGATACGGCCTGCACAGGCTGCAGTGGGGTCTCACCTGCAGCCCCTTACCTTCAAGCCCCCCGACTTCCAAAGGACGAAATTTCAGCACAGCAGTTTGGGGTCTGAATATCTACAGGTCGAGGGTGAAGTAGGAGGAGGAACAGGATGCGAGCCTTTGTGGTTTGTGCTGGCACGTTGCACAGACTTTGGCCACCCAAAGCCCGCACTTTCCTAAGGCGCTGCTCTCCCCACTGACCTGGGTCGGGCGTGAAAAAGTAGTGCCGCCTTGTGGCCATTTCCTGTTACTACAGCATACAAACTGGTGCTTCAAGGCACTGCACAGTCAAAGGGCTGCGGGGTCTTAAATGAGGAACACTTACCCTAGAAGTGGGCTTCCCTTGTGGCTCAACTGGTATCGAATCCGCCTGCAACCTGGGAGACCTGGGTTCCATCCCTGGGTTGGGAAGATCCCTTGGAAAAGGGAAAGGCTACTCATTCCAGTATCCCAGCCTGGAGAATGCCATGGACGTTGCAAAAAGTCGGATACGATGCAGTAATTTTCACTTTCACTATCCTAGAAATACCCTAGCGCAGGTCAGGGAGAAAAACTTCAAACCCCATAAATAAGATGACTTTCAAGAAGCCCTCTTCAAAAGGAAATCTTCCTCAAAGTATTTACAAGAAACAAGGCACATTAAATGCTGCACCAGAACCCTCAAACTCAAGACTGGACCAACCATCAGAACTACAGCCTGCACCACCTGCCATGAGTCAGAATGTCCAGCATCAAGCGTCTAAAGCTGTATATACGCAGATCCGGGAGAAAAGGGAGACCTCCGTGCCAGTGCTGGCACTGCACACAGGCACAGGCCACTCTGGAAAACAGTTCTCAGGCCTCCAAAAGGGAAATCACAGCTCCATGTGAGCCCAGTCATACCCTTGGACATAGAAACAAACTGAACGCCATGGGCATCAAAATGCACGCTGCAGCAGTGTGGACAGTGGTCAAGACTGGGAATCAAACCAAATGACAGGACGCTTGCTTGCCGAAAAAATCCAGCTGGGACGTGTATGTGCTAGACTACTGAAACAGCTGTGAAATAAGAAAACAGTACCTTTCTCCGCAAGAAGGACGGACCTAGAGATCTCCGGACTCAGGACCTGGGTGAAGGCAGCAAGTGCAGGATCACTGTACTGGTGTCACCTCAGACTGGACAGAAATGACCCTCTGAGAAAACAGAGTCCTGGAAACAAAGTGTGTGTCAGGCAAAGGCTATAAAGGAGCATGGGAACAGCAGTTCACGCTGCTATGTACACATCAACCCTCCGTCGCTGCACGGCACAGGCACTCTGCCCAGCGCTGCAGAAGCGCCTCCGTGGGGAGAGAGTCCACACACGGAGCGCCATGCAGATGTGCACACCTGAGCACACCTGAGTAATGGTGCTGCCCGTCTGCAGCACGCACGACAAGGAGGCAGTCACGCCCTCGCACACCTGAACACTTGAAGTGTGTTTCAGACTATTCCCCACAGCCCGGGTCCCCTGGCATGTGTGCCATGCTTAAGCAGCCTTGTTCCCCAAGGCCAGACCCACCTGAGCTCAGGCTGCTCTGGAGGTTTTGGCATAAATGTTCCTCCCTTGGAGTCCTAGTAGCGCCTCACTTCCCGACTGGGCCTCCATCTGAGACCCAGACAACCAACCCTGAATGCTGATCTCAGCCAAAAGGACCCAAGACACCGCACTATCGGGGAGAAAAGCACTTCAAACTTCCATACGGCCTGCAGTCTCACCTGCAGCCCCTAACTTCCAAAGGACAGGAACGCAGCATAGCAGTTTCCCAGGGCTTTCCTGGCTTTCCGATGGGCTTGAGTATCTGCGGGTCAAGGGTGGAACAGGAGGAGGAATGAGACACAAGCCTTTGTGGTCTGTGGGGCATGTTCCAAGGACATGGCCCACCCAAAGCCCGCACTCCTAAAACTCTGGTCTCCCCACTGACCTGGGTCGGGCATGGGAAAGTAGTGCCGCCTTGTGGCCATTTCCTGTTATTACAACATACAGACGGTGCTTCAAGGCACTGTACAGTCAAGGGCTGCGGGGCCTTAAATGAGGAACACTTACCCTAGAAACACCCTGGCACAGGTCAGTGAGTAAAAACTTCAAAACCCATAAATGGGGACTTTCAACAAGCCCTATTCAAAAGGAAAGTCTCCTCAAATATTTACAAGAAATAAACACGGCACATTAAATGTTGCACCAGATCCCTCACACTCAGACCGTCAAAACTACACCCTGCGCTGTCTGCCGTGAGTCAGAATGTCCAGCACACGGGTCTGCAAACAGTAACTGCTGCAGATCGAGGACAGAGGGAACCCTCCATGCTGATGCTGGCACTGCACACAGGCATGGGCCGCTCTAGACAAGAATACTCAGGCTTCTGAAAGGGAAATCACAGCTCCACGTGAGCCCAGTACATGGTCCTGGACATAAATGAGAAACTAGGGGCTGAAATGACACGGGCATCAAGACGCACGCTGCGGGAGTATGGACAGTACTCAAGACAGGGAACGGAAGCAAACGACCAGGACCAGTTGCACACCGGGAAAACCTGTCTGGCATATGCATGCCGTAGTAACTAACTCAGCTGTGAAATAAAGACGACGACCATGCCTGGCAACAAGGACGGACCTAGAGATCTCTGGACTCGGGGAGCTTACGTAAGGGCGGCAGCCAAATGATGGTGTAGTGGTGTCGTCTCAAACTGGAGAGAGAGAAACCCTCTGAGAAAACAGAAACAGTCTTAGAGTCCTGGAAACAAAATGTGTGTGCAGTAGGGGCGGAAGCTGGGGGGAAAAGGTACGAGCAGTTCACGCTGCTCCATAAAATACCGACCCTCCATCGCGGTACAGCACGTGCAGTCCACCCAGCACTCTGAGATCCTCCACGGGAGGAGTCCACACAGGGAGAGCTGTGCAGACGTGTACCCCTGAGTAATGGTGCTGCCCACCTACAGCATGCACGGCGAGGAGAGCAAGTCTGTCTGTATACACTTGAAAGTACTGAAGTATCTTTAAAAGTGTCTATTATATTCCCCACAGCCTGGGTCCCCTGGCTTGGTGTCCCAGGCCTAAGCAGGCTTGGTTCCCTAGCCTAGACTATCCTGGATCCAAGCGTGCTCTAGAGGTTTTGGCAGACATGATCCCCCCTTGTACCCTAGGGCCTCCCACTTCTGCTTCGGTCTTTTATTTTTAGACCCACATGCCTACTGTCTTAAATCTGATCCCAGCCTCAAGGACCCCAAAGATAAGTGACCATCCACGAGAAACAGTTTCAAAGTGAAATGGCCTCTGCACTCTCTGGTGTTCAGCTTCCTACCTGCATCCTCTAAGTTTAGAGTCATCCTCCTTATTAACAACAGCCCCTTAGCATAGTAGTTTATTTGGGTCCATATTCATCTGGATGTGTTTATGGAAAAACTTCAAAATGCGTGAAACAAAGACTCACAGAAGTGAAGAGAAGTCTTTTCCGGTTCTGGCTGATCTCAACGCTCGTCCTTTAGCAGTAGAACAGGGAGAGCCCGGAAGACAGCCAAGTGACGGGTAGCGGCGGTCAGCGTGACCGGACTGGCGCGCAGAGAACACTCCTCCCAACACTGAAAACATATCAAGTGCATCCAAAACACCCATCAAATGGGCTGCCGCCTGGGCCCGACACAGCTGTCCTGCCGCCTGGCCCTGTGAGAGCTCTCCTTCCGAGGAGCAAGCAGCTGCCGTCTGGGCCCAGCACAGCTGTCCTGCTGTCTGGCTCTGTGAGAGCGCTCCTTCCGAGTAGCAAGCATGTTTTCATTTCAAGGCTGAAGTCACCATCAGAAGTGATTTTTGGAGCCCAAGAAAATAAAATCTTTCACTGCTTCCACTTTTCCCTTCTATTTGCCATGAAACAAAATTGTTGAAGCCAAAGTCACAATTCTTTCGCCACCTGAGGGAAAGAGCTGACTCGTTGGAAAAGACCCTGATGCTGGTAGAGATCGAAAGCAAAAAGAAAAGGGGCAGCAGAGGGTGAGATGGTCAGACGGCATCAGTGACTCGATGGACATGAATCTGAGCAAACTCCAGGAGACAGTGAAGGACAGGGAAGCCTGGACGTGACTTAGCAACTAAGCGACAACAGAAGGGGGCTGTGGTAGACCCAGAGAGCGTGTTTTATCTGTGAACGATACAAACTAAAGCTTTTAAGGCTGAGAACATGTGATTGCTGAGATTTGCTCTTACTTCCCCTCCAATGAAAACCAACATGAGAGAGAAGTGCATGAAAGAAGATGCTAATGTATGTTGAAACTGATGACAGGTGCTTGGAGACTCATGGGATTACTCTCTCTGCTTTCTTTGTATGTTTGAAATTTTCTAGAAGAATAAGTTCAAATATATCTGGAGAGAGAGTTTAGCTTACACAGGTTTCTGTTGGAAAACTTTTGGCCAAGTTTTCCGTTGGAAACATGACTTGTAATCAGAAAGGAAGAACCTCAGACTCTCGTGAAAATACAGATTCTTGGCCCCATGGCAGACTTACTCAGTCAGAGTCTGAGGATGAAGCATAAGGAGTCGGCTTTCTTACAGCCTCCCCTGTGAATCCACTGCAGCGCAGCGCAAGTCTGCACCCAGCAGTTGCGATCAGGTGACCCCACGGGCCTCACCGAGGTCCCACGGCTCTCAGTGACCCCTAGACTGAGGCTGCGCCACCTGCAGCCCCGAGAGCCGTTTCAGCACAGTGGTGCAGCAGGTGTCAAGCTAGACAGTTTGGAGAGGCCAGTATCCAGTGAGGAATGGGATACAGGGAAAGGAAATTCTGCCTGGACACGCCAGCGTGAGGACAAGGGGGCAGCAACAGACCTTCCCAGGATGAGAGACCTGGGTGGGTTTGAAGGCGGAGGGCGGAAGCTGCTGGACAGAGAAACTGAAGACAGAAGACCAGCATCTGGGGCTCCAGCCCCACGACAGCAGGAGAACAGGGCCGCCCCAGTGGGAAAGGAGTGGCCAGAGCCCTTGGCTGAGGTGATGCGAGTGTTAAGAGCAGCGCCCGTGGTGTCTCCATTCTTCTTAACAACTACCAAGCTCTTCCTGTTAAGTGCCCATCTCGTTTCTATAAAGGAAAAAAAAAAGGTTTCATATGATTATCATGTTAGAAACGGTCATTTTTTTCTTAAATAAACCTTCATTTTAGAAGATTAATCTTGAGTTCCACGTGCCCACGTATTTTTATCAAGCACCCCATACCCCTCTTTTTTAAAACGTGTCCACTTATGTAAACATACCATTTTCTTAGATGGTTCTACTATTCATGAGGGAAGTTTTTGTTAAGGATATATTTGAATATTGAATTTTTCCTATCATGTTGCATTCTCCTGCCCTTGGCAAAATGTACAGTAGATTTTCATGAAAAGTAAAAGCCACTCAGTCATGTCCGACTCTGTGCAACCCCATGGACTATACAGTCCATGGAATCCTCCAGGCCAGAATACTGGAGTGGGCAGCCTTTCCCTTCTTCAGTGGATCTTCCTGACCCAGGAATCAAACCGGGGTCTCCTGCATTGCAGGCAGGTTTTTTTACGAACCGAGCTATTGGGGAATCCAGTAGATTTTCAATCTTCGTCTGTTGTTTGTCATCCAAAGTATCTTCTGTTTTCTTCTAATGCATTTATTTTACAGCTGTGACTTTACTATGGACTTTAAATAAAGAAATGGAAATAAAAAATGAAAAAAAAAAAAGAGTGACCCCCACGTTGACCTAGACTCGCCCTGTGCAGTAGCTGGGAGCCATGGGTCCCTACTAAGCACCGGAAATGCAGCAAGTCTGAACTGAAAAATGCTGCAGAATTATAATACCCACCAGACTCTGAGGATTTAGTAAAAAGGAAACCAGTGCCAACCATGTAAATCATTTTCGTATTGATTGCGTGCCAAGTTGATAGTGCTCTGGATACGTTAAAAGTGTATTATTAAAATTGATTTTACCTCTTTCTTTCTGCATTCTTTAATGTGACTTGTAAGGAATTTTTCATCGCATGGCTGGCATGAGACTTCTGTTTTGGAAGCCAGAAGGAGATAAAGAAGAAGCTGGACCAAAGAGCCCTACCTCACAAAATAAACCTGTTTCTATAACCCCAAACTCTGCCTCAGTCACACCAAGGCTGGGCTACACTGATGAAAAAAGTGCCTAATGAGCCAGCTCACCATCGGCACAAACAAAAGCCAGTGGACTGCGTACACAGTTTGTTCTCAGACGCCATTTACACCTGGCAGGTTCCTGGGTGACGCCGCGTCCCTGTCCCTTCACGAGGCCGGGCCCTCGAGGCCATGTGGCGGGAAAGGAAGCACCACCCAGCGGGCAGGGACCGCTCCGCGGGGCGGGCAGACAGGTGCAGGCTGGCTGCAGCGGCATCCACACTCCAACGGGAATCATGAGCTGGGGAAGGCCAGTCCTTCCCCGGAGACACAGTCCTCCTCCAGAGAACTCTGGGGTCGGGTCTGCGTGTGCCCCGCTCTGAGTCCGTGCCCCCTTCCACAGGTGGGGGTGGGCAGCAGGGTACTTGCCGGGCACCGCCTCCCCGGCCCCTCGGCCCTCCCTTCCTTCCCCAGCTCGCCTGGACTCTGCGCCTGCAGGCCTCCTTTCTGCACTTGCCTGTTCCCAGGATCAGAGGGCGAGGGGACCAGGGAGCAAGGGTGTTCTGTTTGCTCATGTGGGCTGTTATCTAAGATCAACACCCGCAGCTCCCGTCTCCATGGAGGAGGGAGGCCTCGTGTCGCAGCAGGGGCCTGGTCACCATAGATGCTTTGGGTTTTGTTTTTTATTTTTTTGCTGGGGTTGGTGAGGAGAGGCTCTGGAAAAGCTGCCGGCCGTCTCGAATATCTCCCCACCTCACTCTACCTTCAGCCCTTCTGGGCTCCCAAGGTCAGGAGCCCTACGCTCAGGGGGCTCACAAGGGGAAGGTCTCCAGGGGACACGCTTACCCTCTCCTGGGACTGATGGAGCCTCCTGGTGGAAAGAAGTTTTCCAGCAGAAGGTACTTAGTCCCCACACTGCACTGTGGGGCTCAGTCCAGCCCCTCTCAGGTCCCCTGTCCCTAGAGTCTCCACAAGGTCCATCTCCCTGAGGTCCATCTACGTCCGGCCAGCATCTGACGGCCAAAGGTCTGCTGGCAGCCCCAGCCCCTTCCTGATTGGGAGCCCGGCTGGCAGCCCACACGGCCACTGAGGGCGGCGTGGCTTTGGGGAAAGGGTGGCCCCTTTAAACAGTCAGTTCTCCCCGTGAAACAAGAGGTACAGCCTCCCAAGTCTTCAAGGTCAATCGGTCACCCCACTGCTCACGAGCCTTCAACATCTTCCCTCCTCCAGATCAAAGCCCAGATGCCTGGTGCCAGGAGCTTCCCAAGGGTGCTCGTCCTCACCCCGCCCCTCCTTCCAGGCCTTTCCTCACAACCCACTCCTCCCCCCACCCCCCTGCCACCATCCTCCAAGCACCCCACCTTCTCACCGGGCGGCTCTACACAGTCCACATCCGCGCCTACCGCTCACCTCCGCTCCGGCCCTCTGCCTGCAGCGGGGCCTCCCTTCACAGCCTGGCCCCACTGCGGCAGCCCTGATGGGGGTGGCCTTCCCACCCTCCCAGCTCGAGCGCGGCCAGAAGCAAGTTCCTCCTCTGATTGACACTAGAACGTCTACGCAGACAACACACCGAGCCCTAGGAGTCACCGCCTGGGCGTCCGGTGGGACAGAGGGCTCCGGGCAGGTTAGGAATCCCCCGTGTGGTTGAGCAGCTCGTCACTGGGGAACATGTGACGTGGCCGAGGCTGGCCAAGGTACGAAGAACAGCTACCGTGTGACACTTGACAGCTTACAAAGGGTGTCACGTCCGTCACCTCGGTCCATCCTCAAAGGCGCTCTGAGAAGCAGCCCTGTGCAGGGGACGCTCAGTGACCTCGCTGAGGCCAGCCTGTGTGTGGGCACCCTTGGCAGCATTGGGTCCCGGCTCTCCCACCCCTGGGGCCACTCTGCTGCCTCTCAGGGCCTGGCTGGGGGAGGAGAGACAAGCCCACGTGTTAAGAAAGACCATGCAGAGCAGAGCCATCACTCCCTTCCTCCCAGAGGCAAGATCGGGCCTTCAGCCCCTGCTGGATGGTCCTTGCCCTGCTCCTCCAGTCTCCTCATCTGAAAAACAGGGCTTCCTTCCGGGTGGCCTGAGAATGCCAGGAGGCAGGCTCTCATGTGCCCGAGGCCGTGGGAGCCAGAGCAGTGTCCCTCACGAGGCCCAAGGCAGAACAAGCCCCCAAGATCAAGCGACAATGCCTGGTTCATCACTGATTCCGTGGACGTGAACTTGGGCAAACTTGGGGAGAGGATGAGGGATGGGGACACCTGGAGGTCTGCAGTCCGTGGGGTCGCAGAGAGCCGGACACGACTTGGCAGCCGAACAACAGCAGCCGAGACCTGGTTCTATCCCGGGAGGAGGAGGGGAGCAGAAAGGCCAGCAGGTCACGGCCACTGAGCAGCAACGCCGAGCTGGCCCCAGGGCACACTCTCCTTCCTCCCACGCAGGTCGAGGCGGGCACTCCTGGGTACAGGAGAGGCAGGTGGCCCCATGGGGCCGCTCCAGCCAACTCAGCCATCTCTCAGGGCATTTGACCTCTGCTGGTGACGTCTCCCTGGTGGGTGATGCGAGCATTTTTAGTTCCCAAGGAATGGCACTCAGCCCCTGGATGCCAAGCTGCCCTGAGAGACGGCTGCTGGTTTCAGACAAACACAGGCTGCCCTATATAAGGACCAGACGGCCACCAGGCGCCACCTCCGTCCGGAACCCCAGGTAGGCGCTCTGGGGACGCTTGCATACAGGGGGTCTGTTTACGGGTCTAATTACAGCAACAGCCATGCACCCGCAGGCCCCTCTGAACACGGGGAGGTCGCAGGGCCCCAGGCCGCCTGGCTGCTCCCAGCTGGACTTGGGAGCGGCCCTGCTGGCTCGCCTTCCTCACCCCCTCCTCCAGAAGCTTGGTACAAGGTTCTCAGGGCTGGGGATGAAGGATGTGGACAGTCCCACTGCCAAGCATCTGCCCCCGAGAGAAGTCTTGGGAAGGAGCCCGCATGCTCCTACCTGGGGAGGCGGGCAGATGGCGCTTCTGGGGGAGAGCTGCTCCAGACAGCAGTCACCCCAGGTCCACCTGCTGCCATCTCTCTGCCCGGCCCAGAGACCCTCTCTCCTCCAGGTCCGTCTGCCTTCAGCCAGGGAAGCCATGCCCGCCCCGCAGACCATCTGCAGCCTGCTGCTGCTCAGCGTGCTCTGCATGGACTTGGCCACGGCGGGCTCCAGCTTTCTGAGCCCCGAACACCAGAAACTGCAGGTGAGATGCCACCCCAAGAGCCCCGCGTCCTGAATGCCCTGAGCCGTGTGAGCTGGGCTCACCCTGAGCTTCAGCTTTCTCCCCGAGCCCAAAGGAGGGCTCTGGGTCCGACCGTGGATCCACACCTCACCCTGCTTCTCAGAGGAGAGGGGGAATTCAGGGCCTAAGGGGAGCACCTCCTCTTTCCTGCAGAGAAAGGAACCTAAGAAGCCATCAGGCAGGCTGAAGCCCCGGGCCCTGGAAGGCCAGTTTGACCCGGAGGTGGGAAGTCAGGCAGAAGGTGCAGAGGATGAGCTGGAAATCCGGGTAGGTTCCTCTGCAGGAGGAGGAGGGGGTTGGGGAGGGCGGCCACCCACAGACACCCACGTAGCCGCTACTCAAGGGACATCAAACAGCAGGACAACAGCGGGATCCACACCCCAGCCCTGCTAGGTCTCTGCCATCAACAGGCAAATGTCTAAGGAAATCTGCTGCAACAGGATGAGCCCCAGCAGAGGGGAGGGGGCGTGCCAGCGAGTACTCAGACACGCAGGAAGGAGGCGCTGCCCACAGGCTGCAGGTGTCTCCCCGCAGAAAACCTTCCGACGGGCTGAGTACCTGACCTTACCCTATCTTGGCAGGGCAGCACCCTGGACGGGTGAACCCCACCTGCAGGCCAGGATGGAGCCCGGCAGGCTCGCCTGACTCAGGAATCCTGCATGGGGCAAGGGTGCCGTTGGGAGAGAACGGGAGGACCAGGAGAGGCAGGGCGTGAAGGCGTTTGATGGGCCCCCCGCCCTGTGACCTTCCTGCCTGGCCGCAGTCCCGGGGAAGGACTGACAAGGGTTTAGGTGGAGATGGGCATCTCCATGCAGGGCAACCAGTGTCCCCCGAGGTGCCCAGTTGCCACCGAGCTGCCGCACCCCCTCGGCCTCACTCTCCACGGCTCTGCCCTCCTGCACGAGAGCGTGCTCACCGCACCCCCTCAGCCTCACTCTCCGCGGCTCCGCCCTCCTGCATGCGAGCGTGCTCAGTCGCTTCATTTGTGTCCGACTCCTTGTGACCCCACGGACTGTAGCCCACCAGGCTCCCCTGCCCATGGGATTCTCCAGGCAAGAACACTGGAGTGGGTTGCCATGCCCTCCTCCAGGGATCTTCCCGACCCAGGGATCAGAGCCGCATCTCTTACATCACCTGCATTGCCAGGTGCGTTCCTTACCACTAGCACCACCTGGGAAGCCCTTCTACCCTCCTGCTTGGCACTGAATCTCTGTAGCCACCGGTGGGGTCAGTACGGCTGGTCTCCGTGGCCTTGTTTAGAGATGAGGAACAGAGGTTCAGCCAGGGGAACCCGCTGGCCCAAGGGGTCACCGCCTGCAGGCGCCGAAGTGGGACCCACAGCCTGGGGGGCTCGGGTCCCCAACCCCTCGGTCTCCATCGCCGGTCTGGCAGAGAGAGCAAGTGCCCGGGAAGTCTCCTCTGCCCACCTCTGCTGCTGTCAGAAGTCAAATCCCCAGCCCCCAGCCCCTGACTCTCACCAGGCGCCTCCTCCACCCCGTGTGAGATACTGCCGTCATGCTACCTGACGACGGCCTGCAGATTCTTAGATTAAAACCAGGGAACTTTCCTGACGAGACTGCCAGGCCCAGGGGGGCAAGGGGAGCCCTGGGGCCGCTCAGATGGGGCAGAAGTCTTGGCTGGGAATTTCCAGTTTGCGTAGAGGCAATAGCAGGCCCTGCCTCAGCCGGAACCAGGAGTGTGTGATGTCCAGAGGTGGGGGGGCCCCACCAGATGTGGGGGAAGCCTGAGACACAGGCCCCTCCACTCTCTCCAAACGTTTTCCTAAAATGGAATCTCAGAATGGAACGCTTTATAGACCAAGTCCTGTCCCACCCCATCCGTCACCCATGGACCAGTCAGACACTGGGGCCAAGGGGGCCGTTTCCAGCCCCTCGAAGCCGCGCTCTCTCCTGTCCGACAGCTGCCTCACCTGTCAGCTGCCCCCCGCCTGGCTCCAGGGTGCAGACGAGCCTGGCAGGTCCCCAGCTCAGTGTCCATGGAGCCCCAAAGTCTGCTGGGGTCGCCCGACCACTCGCATCGGCCACGGGGCTAGAGAGGAATATTTACTGAAGGGAGAGAACAGAGGGGCCTCAGTTCCCCCCAAATCAATTATGTCATCTCCACAGCTCCATCTTCATGGGGGAGGCAAATTTTAAAAGGGGAACCCACATTTTATGTGTTGTTTTAACAACACCTTGGAGCATGCCTGCTCACCTGTGAAATGGGAGGCAGAGGGAAAGGTGCTAGGCCTGGGCCTGAGCAGGGTGAGGGCTGCACCCCTGCTGGGGTCAGGAGGACCAAGGGTTCCCTTTCGGCCCCAAGATCCCTTGGTGGACTCACCCAGGAGCTCTGTCACCAACACGGCCAGGAACTGGATGAGCAGAGGCGAGCATGGTCTCCACTCCCCAGGAGAGAAACAACAATGCGGCTGCAGAGTTCCTTCCTGGCCGCCCAAATCTTTGAGCTTCAACACATCATCTCATAGGCTGCCGAGAAACTAGGAGATGTTGGGTGATCCCCCTGTAGAAGGGAAGAGACAAAGGCACAGAAAGCACAGCCTTGGCTCAGAGCATCGTTCGAGGAAGAGGTCAACGTCCTATCTGGTCCAACACGGAACGAGGGCGGGCCAGTGCAGTCGAGAGGAAGAGCTCCTGGGAAGGGAGGGAGGAGGGTGCAGAGACCGTCCCCCGGGCCGGTGCTGTGTCCACCAGGGAGGGCCCTGATCCCACATCATGCTGCTAGCTGTAAGCCCATCGCTGGCCATTCCATCTGACGTCTTCCAAAGCTGAAAGGTGGGGGGACGCCTGATCTAGGGGACCCCACAGCTTTTACCAGTAACCTCTTCAGAGCCAGGTAAAGAGGGTACAAGGTGAGCCTCCTAAGGATCGTGCAGTGGTGTGGTAGATCAGGCCTGGGACAGACGGCAAACTGGCTAAGCCACCCCTCGGGGGGCCTGTCGGACCCCAGGCCTTTCCCTCTTCCCCTCCTGAGAGCCCAGGGCCTTTTCTGGGGTAGGGGTGCAGGGGGCAGGGGTGGGAGGGTGGGAGTGACCTCTGACAATTCCTGTGTGGTCCTCCTCCTAGTTCAACGCCCCCTTTAACATTGGGATCAAGCTGTCAGGGGCTCAGTCCCTCCAGCACGGCCAGACGCTGGGGAAGTTTCTTCAGGACATCCTTTGGGAAGAAGCCGAAGGTAAGTCCTTGCCCAGCTCAGCTCAGTTCCAAGCTTCGGCTGAGTCCCAGTGTGAGCCTGCCCATGAGTAACAAAACAGAGGTTTCACCCCCACCCTGCCTCTCAAAAGAGCTTCTAATTCCTCTTTCTCAAAGAGTCATCACTCAGTACTCGTGGGGGATTGGGTCCAGGGCCCCAGCTTTTAGGGGATGGGCCGAAGTGGCACAGTCCAACTCTGGGGCCGCTCCTCTCGCCGTTATAACACATCTCCTCCGTCCCCCTGTGGAAGGAAAGCCAAACCGGAGAGCAACAGGAGAGGGGACACAGTAGAGGTTTTTTGGGTGGTTTTTCTTTTTTTGGCTACACTGTAAGGCATGGGGATCTTAAGTTCCCCAACCAGGGATCAAACCCGTGCCCCTGTAGTGGAAGCGTGGAGTCTTAACCAGTGGACTGCCAGGGAAGTCCCGGACACCGCTCTGACTTGATCTCTTGCATTTCAGAAACCCTGGCTGACGAGTGACCGGCCCTGGGACCAACCACCTGTCCGTTCTCCCACCCTCAGAAGCTCTCACCTGACTTCCGGGACACTTCCGAGACCATGTGCAGCTCTGAGGGGTACTAGCCTAGGAGGTGAATAAATGCTCAGATGGATGCAAAGATTCAAAATGTTTATTTCACCAAAGACAAAAATTTCACAGTTCAATGAAAAACAACGTGCCCCCGCAATTCCTGTTCTATGGTCTAGAGAGGAGAAGGACGAGGAAGAACATACAGCAAGGAGGTGTGAATGCTTAGAAAACCAAACCAGATCCACTCCTACAAGCAGATATGGCTGCTGGGGGACTGTAGGAGCGGAGGCGGAGGAGACAGCGGAACAGGAAGGGGAAAGGAGGGGCAAGGTGGAGGAAAAGAAAAAGACCAAGTTCCTTTAAATAGCAGAGCTTCCCAGGGGCAAAGCTGCAATGGGGGCCTCTTATTAACCACCAGCAAGGGCTGTGTGAGCAGGGAAACTTCTGGTGACACCATCAGAGCCAATGTCCCTGAACTGACATTCATGTAGACAGGATGCTGGGAAAGGGAAAGCCTGACTTTGAGGCTAGACGTAAGTGGGGCACTAACAGTGGTGACGGCCACTGCTGGACCTGGCTGACCTAACCCCTCCCTCCTCCTCGCCCAATGCACAGCGGACGCCACCTCCTGTGGCTGAGACTGACCACTGCCTTGGTCCCTTCGCTGATCTGGGACGCGAGGTTGATGTCCAAACACACTTGCAACACCAGCTCATGGCTGCACGAGCTTTGACTGTTAAGCACCACAATTTAATTCCAGCGAAGACACAGTCTTCCTGGAAGGGAAGCACTCATGTGCACTCTGGTGCGAACATGTGAGCTGACACAAGAGCTGGTGGCCATGGGTGGGTGATGACGGGGGAGGAGCACCACCCAGCCACCCACCTGACATGCCCACACCCATCACCAACATGCGGGACACCCCTCTGCGGAGCCAGGGCAGCAGCCACACTCAGGAGAAACCTTGGTCACAGAAACTCCCTCTAGGAGCCAAGTACCTTCTCCAGTGAAGTTCTGCCACCAGGCACTCAAGCATGCGTGCATGCTAAGTCACTTCAGTCCTGTCCGACTCTGCAGCCCTGTGGACTGTAGCCCACCAGACACCTCTGTCCGTGGGATTCTCCAGGCAAGAATACTAGAGTAGGTTGCCATGCCTGACTCCACGGGATCTTCCCAACCCAGGGATTGAACCCGCCTCTCTTACGTCTTCTGCATTGGCAGGTGAGTTCTTTAACACTAGCACCACCAGGGAAGCCCCCAGGCACTCAAGACAAAGCACTAACCACTGATCACACTTGGTGGGCACCCAGAACCCATACCACCATCCCTCAGCCAAGAGCCACCTGTGGTCTGGGGAACATCACTATGGTCAGAAAGTCTCTCAGAAACAGAGTCTGGGGCCCCGGCCCCACCCTAGGACAGATAAGGATCTGCTTTCTAAGAAGACCCCCAAGTGCATATAAAGGGGTTTAGAGGCCACAGGGTCCTTTCATGAGCGGAGCCCAGTCCCCCACCTGGCTTGGAGCAAGTGTAGACTCTCCTGTGACAAGAAAATGCAGGCCTGGCCAGCGGACCTCAACCAAACCGCACAGGAAACAGCTGTCCTGCCTCTTCTCTCATTCACCTGCCCCTCCCCCCGGGCCCTCTAAGCCTCAGCTCTGACATCAACGCCAGGCCTGTCCATCAGGCGGACAATGCATATACTTCTCCATCTCTCGGGGCACCCCACACTGACGATCTGACCACCCAGTAACTTAGCTCCACGAGCCCTTGCTTCTGAAAGCATCTGCTTCTAAGTGGTGATCGCAGTTTGAAAAACTTTGTCTCCACAGGAGCAATCTAAGGTACTGGAAAGCAGGTGAACGACTTGGGTTGGGGGAGGCAGGGAGGAAGCCGAAGCCTCCAGCCCCTCGCTCTGATGCAGAGACCCACATGCAGGCCTGGAGCTGAGTCACATCCCAGCTCTGAAGTTGAGCAGGGGTGCCACCCTAGCCCACCGCCCTCTTCTCAACACCCAGAGGAGGACCCAAGGCCTGAACATGTTCAAAGGGCCCAAGAAACCCGCTCCTGACCTGATGGACAAGCAGCCAGATGGGGCTCAGGGGAGGACAGGTGTCAGGCCCCAGGGAACATTGGTCACCGGCTGCTCCTTCCTCAGAGACAAGGCCTTACTCCCTCCTCAAGGGCCACACCAGCCTTCTCTCCCACTCACCCAGGTCATTCACCCCACACTCAGATGATAAGCACCCACTCTGCCCTGGGCGCTGCCACTGGCCCAGGCAGCACAGTGGGCTGGAAAGCTATGGGCTTCAGACTTGAACATGAACACCAGCTGCCGGGTCCACCCATGACGCTGAGCTGTGCAGGCTCTCCCCACGTGCAGCGCCCACCTCCACTGGCCACTGTCCAGAATGATCCAAGCATCTCCCCCGGGGTACCTGCACACTAACCATCTTAGCAGTCACATTTACTGCATTCTTCCTGGGCAGCCCTGGCGCGTGGATGGTAAAGAATCTGCCTGCAATGCAGGAGACCCAGGTTCGATCCCTGGGTCGGAGAAGATCCCCTGGAGAAGGGAATGGCTACCCACTCCAGTATTCTTGCCTGGAGAATCCCATAGATAAAGGAGCCCGGCGGGCTACAGTCTCTGGGGTCACAGAGTCAGACACGACTCAGACTCGCAAAGGGCCAGACACGACTGAACGGCTAACACTTTCACTTTCCTGGGCACCAGGCACTGCTCAAAATACTGCTTACATGAATTTACTGTAATTTCAGTTATTTTCACACACAAAAAAACCACTTAAGAGGGAGAAAACTGAAGTCCAGAGGCATTAAGCGACTTCCCAAGGTCACAGAGCAAACAAGTTTCGGACTCACCCGGAGCTACGGGCTTAGGCCGCACTCCGGCACAGTCGGCTGCGCACTCGGTGACCAGCGTCACCGCCTGACCCTGCTGCCTGAGGTCCCAGGGGTTCCTTTTGTTTCCATTTCTCATTTTCCTACACAATACACGGGGTCAGCTTGGAGAGGGCTGAGGACAATTTTACGTCAATAACTGGCAGAAAAACTGACCACAGGGAACACACTTGAGAATACATAGCATTTCTAACCTGGTCCCACGTCAACCTGCTCAGACCTGCTCCTGCACACATCCCTCCTTGACACCACTAACTCCGGTTCTCTGAAGCTGGTGAACTTACCCCCAGGCTGAGCGAGGTATTTGCCACATGGGAGAAAACATCTTCCTTTAAAAAAAAGACTTTAAAAAAACCCAAACTTTTGTGTTTTATAAGTAATATGCCAGGTACGTTAGCATAATAGCACATGAACTTAACCTCTTACACACTGACGGGGTGTAAGAAATTCTCTTACGATGGTTAACAGACACAAGAGTAGAGACCCAAGCTTAGTTACCTCCCTCTAGTCTGAATGCACGTCCGCACAGCGTTGACAGATGAGTGTTGACAGCAAGCAAGGGCATTGCCTGGCCACAGACCAATGGCTCTCCTGCTGTCTTGGAAACTTCACTCAAGCATCGCACACTTCAGTGGACACTGGCCCGGATCTTACAGAAATCACTGATGCAAAAATGAAAACGCTTGGTATCTTCAGGACATTCCATCCAAATGCAGAAGAATACACCGTCTTCTTAAGTACACATGCAACATTGTCCAGGATAGACCACATCTTGGGTCACAAATCAAACCTCAGTACATGTAAGAAAATTGAAAAAGTATCAAGCATCTTCTCTGACCATAATGCTGCTGCTGCTGCTGCTGCTGCTGCTAAGTCGCTTCAGTCGTGTCGGACTCTGTGCGACCCCACAGACAGCAGCCCACGAGGCTCCCCCGTCCCTGGGATTCTCCAGGCAAGAACACTGGAGTGGGTTGCCATTTCCTTCTCCAATGCGTGAAAGTGAAAAGTGAAAGTGCAGTCGCTCAGTCGTGCCCGACTCTTCTCGACCCCATGGACTGCAGCCTTCCAGGCTCCTCCATCCATGGGATTTTCCAGGCAAGAGTACTGGAGTGAGGTGCCATTTCCTTGTCCAGACCATAATGCTATGAGACTAGATATCAATTACAAGAAAAGAACTGCAAAAAGCACAAACACATGGAGATTAAACAACATGTTTCTAAATAACCAACAGGTTACTGAAGAAATCAAAAGGGAAATAAAAAAATTTCTAGAAACAAATGACAATGAAAACACGACAACTCAAAACCTATGAAATGCAGCAAAAGCAGGTCTAAGGGGAGTTTATAGCAATACAACCCTACCTCAAGAAACAAGAAAAACATCGAGCAGACAACCTAACCTTACACCTAAAACAACTGGAAAAAGAGTAACAAAAAAAAAAAAAAATTGGTAGAAGGAAAGAAATCATAAAGTTCAGAGCAGAAATAATTGAAAAAGAAATGAAAGAAACAATGATAAAGATTAATAAAACTGGTTCTTTGAGGAGATAAACAAAATTGACAAACCTTATAGCCAGACTCATCACAAAAAAAAAAAAAAAGATAAAAATCAGCAAAATTAGAAATGAAAAAGGAGACGTTACAACAGATAATGCAGAAATACAAAGGATTATAAGAGACTATTATGAACAACTATATGGCAATAAAATGGATAACCTGGAGGAAATGAACAGATCCTTTAAAAAGTTCAATCTTCCAAGACTGAACCAAGGAGAAATAGAAATTATGAACAACCCAATTACAAGCACTGAAATTGAAGCTGTGATCAAAAATCTCCCCAAAAGCAGAAGCCCAGGACCAGATGGCTTCACAGGAGAATTCTATCACACATTTAGAGAAGAGCTAATGACTATCCTTCTAAAACTCTCAAAACACTGCAGAGGAAGGAACACTTCCAGGCTCATTCTACGAGACTACCCTCATCCTGATACCAAAACCAAAGACAACAAAAAAAAAGAAAACTACAGGCCAATATCACTGATGAACATAGATGCAAAAATCGTCAACAAAATTTTAGCAAACAGGATTCAGCAACATATAAAAAAGCTCATACACCATGATCAAGTTGAGTTTATTCCAGGGAAGCAAGGATTCTTCAACATACACAAATCAATCAATGTGATAAACCATATTAACAAATTGAAACATAAAAACCATATGACAATCTCAATAGATGTAGAAAAAGCCTTTGACAAAATTCAGGACCCATTTATGATTAAAAGTCTTCAAAAAATGGGCATAGAAGGAACCTACCTCAACATAGTAAAGGCCATATATGATAAGCCTACAGCAAACATTATTCTCAATGGTGAAAAAGTGAAAGCATTCCCCCTAAGATCAGTAACAAGACAAGGGTGTCCACTTTCACCACTATTATTCAACATAGTTCTGGAAGTCCTAGCTACAGCAATCAGAGAAGAAAAAGAAATAAAAGGAATACAGATCAGAAAAGAAGTAAAGCTCTCACTGTTTGCAGATGACATGAAACTGTACATAGAAAACCCTAAAGATAGTATCAGAAAATTACTAGAGCTAATCAGTGAATTTAGCAAAGTTGCAGGATACAAAATCAATACACAGAAATCACCTGCATTTCTATATACTAACAATGAAAAATCAGAGAAATTAAGGAGTCAATCCCATTCACCATTGCAACAAAAAAAGAATTAAATATCTAGGAATAAACTTACATAAGGAGACAAAAGAACTGTATACAGAAAATTATAAGACAGTAATGAAAGAAATCAAAAACAACATAAACAGACGGAGAGACATCCCATGTTCCTGGGTAGGAAGAATCAATATTGTGGAAATGACTACAGTGCCAAATGCAATCTACAGATTCAATGTGATCCCTATCAAATTACCAAAGGCATTCGTCACAGAACTAGAACAAAATATTTCACAATTCATATGGAAACACAGAAGACCCCAAATAGCCAAAGTAGTCTTGAGAAAGAAGAATGGAGCTGGAGGAATTAACCTTCCTGACTTCAGATTACACTACAAAGCTACAGTCATCAAGACAGTATGGTACTGGCACAAAAACAGAAATACAGATCAATGGAACAAGACAGAAAGCCCAGAAATAAACCCACGCACCTATGGGTACCTTATTTTTAACAAAGGAGGCAAGAATATACAATAGGGAAAGACAGCCTCTTCAATAAATGGTGCTGGGAAAACTGGACAGTTACATGTAAAAGAATGAAATCTGGACACTTCCTAACACCATACACAAAGATAAACTCAAAATGGACTAAACACCTAAATGTAAGGCCAGAAACTATAAAACTCTTAGAGGAAAACATAGGCAGAACACGCGACATACAGCAAGAGCCTCCTAGAGAAACGGAAATAAAAACAAAAGTAAACAAGTGGGACCTGACGAAACTTAAAAGCTTTTGCACAGCAAAGGAAACACTACGCAAGCTGAGAAGACAACCCTCAGAGTGCTGTCTGGAGAAAATAGCAGCAAATGAAACAACGGACAAAGGCCTACTTTCTGAAATATACAAGCAGCTCAGACAACTCAACCCCAGAAAAACAAACAACCCAATCAAAACGTGGGGAAAAGACCTAAACAGACATTTCTCCAAAGAAGACATACAGATGGCTAACAAACACATGAAAAGATGCTCAACATTGCTCATTATGAGAAACTCAAGTCAAAACTACAATGAGATAGCACCTCACACCAGTCCAAATGGCCATCATCAAAAAGTCTACAAACAATAAATGCTGGAGAGGGTGTGGAGAAAGGGGAACCATCTTGCACTGTTGGTGGGAATGTAAATTAATACAGCCACTATGGAAGACAGTATAGATATTCCTTAAAAAAACTAGGAATAAAACCACCATATGACCCAGCAATCCCACTCCTAGGCATATACCCTGGGGAAACCAAAATTGAAAAAGACACACGTATCCCATTGCTCACTGCAGCACTATTTACAACAGCTGGCACAGGGAAGCAACCTAGATGTCCATCAACAGATGAATGGATAAAGAAGTTGTGGTACCTATACACAATGCAATATTATTCAGCCATAAAAAGGAACACATCTGAGTCAGTTCTAATGAGGTG
Source organism: Tragelaphus eurycerus (assembly GCA_935064755.1). Taxonomy (NCBI): domain Eukaryota; kingdom Metazoa; phylum Chordata; class Mammalia; order Artiodactyla; family Bovidae; genus Tragelaphus; species Tragelaphus eurycerus. The sequence goes on along the minus strand of CAKXYN010000001.1, from coordinate 72,479,854 downwards.
GATGAACCTAGAACCTATTATCCAGAGTGAAGTCAGAAAGAAAAAGATAAATATTGTATCCTAACGCCTATATACATCATCTAGAAAAATGGTACTGAAGAATTTATTTACAGGGCAGCAGTGGAGAAATAGACAGAGAATAGACTGATGGGCATGGGGAGAGGGGAGGAGAGGGTGAGATGCATGGAAAGAGTAACATGGAAACTTACATCACCATATGTAAGATAGATAGCCAATGGGAATTTGCTGTGTGGCTCAGGAAACTCAAACAGGGGCTCTGTATCAACCTAGAGGGGTGGGATGGGGAGGGAGATGGGAGGTTCAAAAGGGAAGGGATATATGTATACCTATGGCTGACCCATGTTGAGGTTTGACAGAAAACAACAAAAATCTGTAAAGCAATTATCCTTCAATTAAAAAGTAAATTAACTGAAAACAAAACAAAGACAAAAACGCTTGCATCACTAAGAGCTTGCAGTAGAGCTTGATTACTGCTGGTCCCAAACTTAACACAGAAAGATGTGAAACCTCAGAAAGGCCGAGAGCAGATTTCCCGAGACAAAAAGGGTGTCACTGCGTCAGGTGGATGCAGCTGCCGTGTGTCTGGCTGCGACTGAGTGAAGAACGTCCTGGAAATACACAAACCAATGACTGTGCGTCCGAGAGGAGGCTGCCACAGATTTCAAATGTCTTCACTGTTCCTGGAACAGAGCCTCCCTTCTGGTGCGTGCACTTCTGGCTTGAGCACTTGTGTCCAAGGGTACCTTAGGGCAGCACTGGAAGATGGGAGGAAGTTCTGTTTCATGGCTTGCAGTCAGTTTGCCCAGAAGCATCAGAGCTCACAGTCCAAAGCCCACAGAACAACGGAGTCACCGACGACACCCTTGGGCACTCCATTTTCCTTCCTCCTACGGCACCGCTCTGGAACAAAGAAGGTGTCTATTTTTCACGGCCAAGAAGCACAAGTATATCTGGGTGTTCCAAGGCAGTAAATTGAGAGTTGATGCTCAAAGGCAGAACTTTCTTTTTAAAACAAAATTTATTTATTCGGCTGCACTGGGTCTTGTTGCAACGCATGGTACCTTCTTCATGTCAAGCAGCATCTTTTGCTGCACTGCACACTCTCCTCAGTCGTGGTGAGCCTGCTCCAAAGCATGCAGGCTTCATAGTTCCAGCACACGGGCTCAGGAGCTGTGGCCCGTGGGCTTAGCTGCTCTGCAGCATGTGGGACCTTAGATCCCCGACCAAGGATCGAACCCGGGCCTCCTGCAACAGGAACATAGAGTCTTAGCCACTGGACCACTAGGAGAGTCCAGCGGCAGAACTTTGAAGAAGGGACCAGGAATGTTTGTTTCCTGTGCTACGGCAAGGAAATGCCTTATTCAAGAATGCCTCCAGACCTTTGGATTCTTGAGCTAGCCAATGACTACACCATTGGTAACACTCTGAAAGATACACAAACGTGGAGGCCATGGGAGGTCCATCACTTTAGTTTCAGAAAGAGGTGGTCAAAGGGGGCAAGGGGGCACAGACACAGAGGCATTCCGGCAGCACAGCAAAAACAATCCAGTCAGCCACACAAAAACTAGATCAGAACCAACGCCAACCAGCTTTCACAGCCACACAGGTCATGTGCACTGCGGAACAGGAACGAGGAGCCTAAACCCGGAGACACAAGGGTGTGGCCTCGTGTGCTTTACTCTGCAGGAAGCCTGCAGGGGCACAGAGCTCCACTGGAGCATCACTCTTCATCCTGGCTCGCAGGCCCGGTTGGTTTTCCCGGGTAGGCTGCAGTCCTGGGGGATCTGTGAGCGGGAGCACCTTCCCCGAGGTCCTCTTGCTCAAGCAGGCTTTCCGAGGGTGCTCTAATCTGTCAGGAGCTCCCTCGGGCAGGATGTGCCCTGGACGATGAGCGCCCACTGGCCCCACTGAATCCACGGCAGTGGAACCGGTGAGGCCAGCGGCTGAGGTCCCTCTGCCGATGCTGACTGGGAGCTCACATGGTAACACTGAGGATCGGACCGAAGGGTCATCCAGGGAAACGAGGGGCTCGTCCTCCACCCGAGTGGTCTCCAGCAAACGTCCCCCAGAGGAGAGTTCCACCGGGGAGGTGTGTTTAGAGTGGAGAAACCAGGAACCATGCTACGCGCCCCCATGTGCTTAGTTGAGAAGCGCTGTGACTTTATCCACAGACCACTCATGCCACCAGCTGCAGAGACGCCGCTGGCGGGCAAGCTCGCCACATCCTCACGTCGTCCCCTCTTCTTCCAGGGCCCTGGAGCCACGCGCCGGGAGGCCAGTGCGCACCCCTAGCCCGTCCCCCAACCCCCGCCAGCCTGAAGGGGAGCGCCCACCAAGGTCTCAGGAAGCACCCCGTCCGGGGGGCTCTCACACACCCTTGAGGGGGACACGCAGGCAGAGCTCACACGGCCTTCCTCTCATCAGGCCGCTGGTCGGGGAAGAGAAGGGGACAAGGGTCAGCCTCGAGGTCACGCAAGACACCCCGTGCTCACTGCTCACCCTCTGTTTACACGCTCTCCGTTCCAAACATCGAGCCCCAGCCACTTTGTCTTGGATTATAAAACCTAGCAATGTGACCTTCGTCACCTTTTCTGGGAGACTCTTGATGGCACGTCTGGGCTTAGAGGCTGTAGAGGCGGCAGGCGTTCTCGCAGAGGGTGGCCAGGGTGTGCCTGAGCGACAGGACCCTGACCCTGGCGATCTCTTGAACTGTGCGCAAGGCCAGGCCGGGGTGGGCGCGCTGGCGGACACTCCTGGGAACTTTCAGGACACCACTGCACCTTCCAGGCATGACCATCATGTCCGACCTCCTCCCCGGCCCTCCCCGACACTGTGTAGACGCCCCTCTGTCTGCAGGTGCAGAGAGCCCAGTTGTGGGAGCACCAGTGAGCAGGCCCCACGCTTCCCTAGACGACCCTCTACAGGGTGGGGCTCTGCACCACCTGCAACAGAGTAGCTATGCTTCAGTTTCTCGGTCCCCCAGACTCCGATTCTGAAAAGCAACACAGAGGCGGCGTCTACACAGCCAAAGTGGCGGGGTGGGGGTGGGGGGGCACCTGGAAAGGTACTGTAGCCTGGGTCCTGCCGGCCCTGCGTGATGACCATCCGCCTCCCACCCTTTCCCCTCAGAGCCTCAGCTCAGCCTGAAGACGGCCCTACCTGTCGTGGCAGGAAATGGGAGGCGTCGCTTTCCATGATGATACTCTCCAGCAGGATCTCTCTCTCACAGCCTGCCAACTCTCACGGGCAGAGGAGCAGGTCAGGACGGCCGTGAAGCCCACGGACATGTTGGGAAAGAGCTCCAGCTGGGGCTCGATGACCCGGTAACTGCCGGCGAACCAGTGCCTGCGGGAAGGACACCTCCAGGTCGGGGCTCCCTCCTAACCCGCTCTGCAGAGCCCCGACTTCCTCCAGACCCGTCACCTCATTTATGGGACTGCCGGTGGGTAAATTCTCAGACACAGAAAGACCGCATCCCAGGGAAGGACTCATAGTCCATGCAGTCAGGGGCAGAGTGGACAACCCGAGTCCCTCGGGATCACAACGACAGCAGGGAAAGACTACGTCCACGTGGTCAACGAACAAGAAGGAAATAAAGTTGAACACGGGGGGCTGGCCTACAGGTGAATTTTCTTCTCTGAACTGACCCCTGTCTGCACCCTTAGTACAACACACGTCAGCCCACAAGGCTGAGTGCCCACGCCCCGTGTCTCTGATGGAAGCCCCACTCAGAGGCGACATTCTCCCGGCCCGGGGACCCTGGAAGCAGGTGTCTAGTGGCCAGACAGCCCCACCCGCTTCAGCCACCTGTCAGGACCCGGCCTGGGATCCAGACTCCCTGTTTCCTCGGTTAACCCATTCTCACCCCTCTTGAAAGCACCAACTGGGCATCACTCCTGACCTTATTGTAGCCAGACACAGCTAAGGGCCCCTCCTCTGGCTCCCAGGGCACACGGTGTCCACCCTAGCCCCACGTCCTCGGGACAGGGACCAGCTGACCGTCTCTCACAGCTGCTCCGGGGCCCCTCCTCCCCAAGCCCAGCCCATGCCTAAAACAGGCACATGGTGCGGGGGTGGGTGACTTTACCAAACTAAAGACCCCTAAGCACCATGTCGTACATTGTCACCCTGCTTATTTAACTCATACGCAGAGCACATCATGTGAACGCCGGGCTGGACGAAGCGCAAGCTGGAATCAAGATTGCCGGGAGATGTATCAATAACCTCAGATATACAGATGACACCACCCTTATGGCAGAAAGTGAAGAAGAACTAAAGAGCCTCTTGATGAAAGTGAAAGAGGAGAGTGAAAAAGTTGGCTTAAAGCTCAACATTCAGAAAACTAAGATCATGGTACCCGGTCCCATCACTTCATGACAAATAGATGGGGAAACAGTGGAAACAGTGGCTGACATTATTTTGGGGGCTCCAAAATCACTGCAGATGGTGATTGCAGCCATGAAATTAAAAGATGCTTACTCCTTGGAAGGAAAGCTATGACCAACCTAGATAGCATATTGAAAAGCAGAGAAATTACTTTGTCAACAAAGGTCCGTCTAGTTAAGGCTATGGTTTTTCCAGTGGTCATGTATGGATGTGAGAGTTGGACCATAAAGAAAGCTGAGTGCAGAAGAATTGATGCTTTTGAACTGTGGTGTTGGAGAAGACTCTTGAGAGTCCCTTGGACTGCAAGGAGATCCAACCAGTCCATCCTAAAGGAAATCAGTCCTGGGTGTTCATTGGAAGGAATGATGCTGAAGGTGAAACTATAATACTTGGGCTACCTGATGCGAAGAGCTGACTCATTTGAGAAGACAATGATGCTGGGAAAGATTGAGGGTTGGAGGAGAAGGGGACAACGGAGGATGAGATGGTTGGATGGCATCACCAACTCAATGGACATGAGTTTGGGTAAACTCTGGGAGTTGGTGATGGACAAGGAGGCCTGGTCTGTTGCAGTTCATGGGGTCGCAAAGAGTTGGACATGACTGAGCGACTGAACTGAACTACCATTTAGAGAAGACACATCCTGGACTTCCAGGGGGGAAAGAGGGAAGGATGAGTTTTTTCAATACAAAGTAGGAGACAAAATTTCTTTTCAGGTGCCCTGAAGGCAGGTTCTCCCAAGATCAACAGTTCTCATGTCTGGGAACCGAGCCCCCATTTCAGCCTGCTTCATGGCATGGCTGCAAGTCCACGGGGTCACAAAGCATCAGACACGACTGAGCAACTAACACTTTCCCTTTCTCACACTTTCACAGGGTGGGGATCACAATGATTTAGGGTGTCAGCTCAAACCAAATGAAGTTGCCATTTTTTTACATTAAAAAAAAATCAAATACCATAAATTTCGCATGAATCAAGCTGATAGTTAATCTTGGGAAAAGACTCTGTATAAAGATGTGACATTATCAATGCTCTCCTCGCTCAGCTTCTTCTTCCCAGTAACATCCTAGCCCGAGGAGCCTGTTCACTTCACTTGCTTGCTGAAGTTCTGGGCTCTCACCTGTGAATCTTGTCATCTGGAGGCACCCATTTTTTCATGATTTTCAGCAGATCGTCCTCCACATCTCAGCAGTGGATCACCAGGGGCTTCCTTAGAGACACGGCCAGCTGCAGCTGCCTCTCGAAAACCTGGGAGGAGACAGGGGGACAATGCCTGTGGGTCAGGGTCAGTCTGGTTACCCCCAGAGCAGCCAGTGCAGTGGGCAACCCCCACGGCGTCCAATTCTTTGTTCTTAAACTTTATAATGCATGAAAATGAAAGTCTCTCAGTCGTGTCTGACTACTTGCGATCCCAAGGCCAGTATAGTCCATGGAATTCTCCAGCCCAGAATACTGGTATGGGTAGCCTTTCCCTTCTCCAGGGGAATCTTTCCAGCCCTGAGATCGAACCCAGGTCTCCCAAATTGCAGGGAGAATAACAGCTAACGCTGTGTGCTTCCTCGGTGGTGGTGATGGTGCTGTTTCAGTCACTAAGCCACGTCCCACTCTTGCGACCCCACAGACTGTAGCCTGCCAGGCTCCTCTGTCCATGGGATTCTCTAGCCCAGAATACTGGTGTGGGTAGCCCTTCCCTTCTCCAGGGGATCTTTCCAGCCCAGGGATCGAACCCAGGTCTCTCACACTGCAGGCGGATTCTTTACCAGCTGAGCCCCCAGGGACGGCCCTCCTAGGTGGCAGCAGCATTTAGATGTATTATAACAGGCAATGCTCATGAGCACCTTAGGAGCATTCTTGCTCTTAGCCCATCCTGCAAACAAACCGAGGCTCCAAACGAGATCATGTAACTTGCAGCTGGTGAGCTTCAGCACCATGATTCAAACCTGAACCCAGGCTGTGCTCACAGCATCTGGGGCTCCAGGGGCAGGGCAGCGCTCACCACTACAAGCTGAGTGTCCTCCTCTTCACTGCCCCCTCCTCTACCCCCACTCCCAAGAGGTAATCCATCACCCTGCACAGCTTTTCCTACACACACGCTGCCATCCATACACACATCTGCACAACACTCGACTCTGGGAAGGTGCTCGAGTGTGTACGGAAAGACTACTACACATATTTACTCCAACTTGCTTTCCTAACCAAAATCAGGTCTTCTTCCAGGTGGACACCTACAGATATATTACATTTTAAAAAGTTCTAGTTACTTTAAAAATCCTCAGTAGTAAAATATACAAGTTGCTAGTAATTTTAATGAAAAAATAGGGCTAGAACTTATTCTTTCCTTTAACAAGATCAGTTTAGGGGAAAAAAGAACAAAAACACTAATTCATTTATAAACAAATTATGTCATCTTCAACTTGATGTTTCCATGAATTTTTTTTCAGTTGTGGAATATAATTCGTGTTTGAATCACTGCATCAAATAAAAAGATGCTTTGGGTACTTTGAGTCTGGTGGTGTTCACCTGACAAGACCTTCAGGTCCAACATTTACACTATCTCCCCTCAGAGCAACGGCAATGAGCCAATACCAATTCTGATGTAACTCATGCTGAAACTGTGATTTCAACTAAGGGAAAGTGACCCTGGGAACCAAGAGCATAGACTGCTCGCCAAGTCTAGACAAGCTAGATCCAGTATCTAGAGCTGGTGGGAACCGCCCCCCACCACCACATCCACGCTCTCTGGGCCCCTCCTGAGGCAGGAGATAGTGAGGGATTCTAATTCCCACATTTAATTTTTGCTTCTAAAAAACCTTTCCTTAAGTAATCAAACTAGTACAGCCTTGAGGTGGAATATTACATAGCTGTTAAAAAGCCTATTTTTCAAAGCATATTTAATGAAGCAGGAACACTTTCACAGTAGAAAAAAGGTTTGCAACTACTACTTTCTCATTTTAATTTTCCTAGTTTTCTAAAAAGCATGTAGAGACAGCCCCCATGGTCATGATTCTATGACAGGTGTTTCAAAGACATGCCTCCAAGTGTCCCTCGCAATTTTCCAAGGCACCAGCAATATTAAGAATATGAATTTCAAAACACATCTGAATTTCAAAACTGTTAAGAAGGAAGAATTGTTAGGGGACAGAAACTGTGGATGGGCTGGAGAATTTGTCCTCCCCAGGAAGCCAGCTGAAAAAGCCCAGGAGTAAATGAAGCTTGCTGGGCGGGAAAGGTCTCCTGATGGTCACGGTCACCATCCTGATGGAACAGGAAATGATTTGTACACATTTGTGTACTTTTCAAATATTCTACAACAGGCACACTAACTTATAAAATATACTTTATATAAGTTATAATTATATGTTATAAAATATAAACTACATTTTATAAAAAATATAAGATCTATTGTCTAATTAATCAAACAAAATGTGCTGCTCCCCAAGAAGGAACGGAACTTTAGTCACTGGTGTCGTTATCTGCGAGGGTCGCTCAAGCCTGTCCCCGTCTTCTTACACAATGAAGCTGAGAGGTAAGAGACAGCGTGTGAGGCACGCCACCAATGACAACCACGGGGTCTGGATGAGAGCGACGACGTCCTTAGAGATTCTAAATTCGTTAGCTCCCGAGGCGGAGAAACCTGATGTTGCAACAAGGAAATGAGGAACGAATGCCGTAAGCAGCCCCCACCCCCCCCCCCCCCCCCCCCCCCCGAAGACGGCGTCAGCCTGTGCCGCACCGGGACGGGCGTGGAGCGCTGCTGGGAGCAATCTGAGCCCATCGCCCTGAACGCCACGGCTTCAGGGTGCCTGAAGGCCTGCAGATCTCCTTCCTGTCTCCCATCGTAGCAGTGGGCAAAATGGGGGAGACAGCCAAAGGCCCCCCACACCAGGCCCCCTTTCAGTAGGTCCTCCCAGAGGCCGTCGGTCAGTGTGCGAGGATCTCGGATGTTGGAGACGCAGCCCTGAAACTCCTTCAGGAAGGAGCTGCTGTAGATCTTCCTGAATCAAGCAAAGGTCCCCTGGAAGGACAGCCTGGCAAAGAACATGTCCAGGTGACCGTAGGAGTCGACGAAACCCTCCAGCCTGGGCTCCTGATGGCGCCCGGGCAGGCGGCTCGATGTGGCTCCGCCACGTGGCCACCCGCCCTCCCAGAATGCTCTTTCCTCCTTCACCCTGTTAGTCTGCAGAACACAAAAGAGAGAGAAGGCTAATGTCTTTCCGTGTGGCAACAGCCTCCTGTGCATGCCACCTGCAGAACACAAGCCCTGGCAGCTTTTACGGCTGTGATGATGGCTTTGCATTCACGCCTTAGTGCGCTCTGACACCTGGTTTCCCCATTATTCACAGACAGTGAGCCAGCTTACAGCTAGCAACAGGGCTAGTGGCTTCAGGGAACAAACTTGTGAGCGTGGTGCCACGGGCCATTCCTGAGAGAGAGGCTGTGCCTGCACGCCCTTCCTGAAGAATCCCTCTTGGAAAAAAGCTGCTCACCAGGACACACAGGCGGGAGGAGGAGGGGCGACAGAGGGTGAGATAGTTGGATGGTATCACTGACTCAATGTACTTGAGTTTGAGCAGGCTCCAGGAGACAGTGAAGGACAGGGAAGCCTGGCGTGCTGCAGTCCATGGGGTCACAGAGTCGGACACGACTGAGCGACTGAACAAGAACACACGGAGTTGGGGAGGAGAGCGCATTTCAGAGAAAAGCAGCACCAGCGCCCCTAACAACACGTCTCTCACATTCAAAACACTCTGCCATGCACTTGTATCAGTGTTAAGCTATGTTCACAAATTCTTTGACATCACAGTCTCCATTGAAAGGTGGGCTTTGTGACCCCTTCCCTTGAACCTGGGCAAGCTCGTATTGTCACTGATAGTAGAGGAGGGACACTGCAGCTTCTGGGGCCAGGGCAGAGGGGCCTCACCGTTTCCCCTGGTTCCCTCCACCTGATCCTCTGAGGGCGGTCGACCACCATGTAATGTCTGAGTACCCACGACCACATGCTGGAGAGGGCACACCACTGCCTAGCATGTCCAGCAGTGACTGAGCATTGAGGATGGCCAGTCTTGCCAGAAGCTGAATGCAACTCAGGTCGTGAGCTCCTTATTGCAAAATTCAGACTTAAACCAAAGAAAGTAGGGAAAACCACTGGACCATTCAGGTATGACCTAAATCAAATCCCTTATGATTATACAGTAGAAGTGACAAATAGATTCAAGGGATTAGATCTGATATACAGAGTGTCATGAAGAACTATGGATGAAGTTCATGACACTGTACAGGAGGCAGTGATCAAGACCATCTGCAAGAAAAAGAAATGCAAAAAGCAAAATGGCTGTCTGAGGAGGCCTTACAAATAGATGAGAAAAGAACTGAAAGGCAAAGAAGAAAAGGAAAGATACACCCATCTGAATGCAGAGTTCCAAAGAATAGCAAGGAGAGGTAAGAAAGCCTTCCTCAGTGAACAATGCAAAGAAATAGAGGAAAAAAACAGAACGAGAAAGAGTAGAGATCTCTTCAAGAAAAGTAGAGATACCAAGGGAACATTTCATGCAAAGATGGGCTCGATAAAGAACAGAAACAGAATGGACCTAACAAAAGCAGAAGCTATTAGGAAGAGGTGACAAGAATACACAGAAGAACTATACAAAAAAGATCCTCATGACCCAGATAACCATGATGGTGTGATCACTCACCTAGAACCAGACATCTTGAAGTGTGAAGTCAAGTGGGCCTTAGGAAGCATTACTACGAACAAAGCTAGTGGAGGTGATGGAATTCCAGCTGAGCTATTTCAAATTCTAAAAGATGATGCTGTGAAAGTGCTGCACTCTATATGCCAGCAAATTTGGAAAACTCAGTTTTCATTCCAATCCCAAAGAAAGGCAATGCTAAAGAATGTTCAAGCTACTGCACAACTGCACCCATCTCACATGCTAGCAAAGTAATGCTCAAAATTCTCCAAGCCAGGCTCCAACAGTATGTGAACCAAGAACTTCCACATGTTCAAGCTGGATTTAGAAAAGGCAGAGGAACCAGAGATCAAATTGCCAACATCCGCTGAATCACAGAAAAAGCAAGAGAATTCCAGAAAAACCTCTGCTTCATTGACTATGTTACAGCATTTGACTGTATGGATCACAACAAAATGTGTAAAATTCTTCAAGAGATGGGAATACCAGACCACCTGACCTGCCTCCTGAGAAATCTGTACGCAGGTCAAGAAGCAACAGGTGGAAGCGGACATGGAACAACGGACTGGTTCCAAATTGGGAAAAGAGTAGGTCAAGGTTGTATATTGACACTCTGCTTATTTAACTTACATGCAGAGTACATCATGCAAAATGCTGGGCTGGATGAATCACAAGCTGGAATCAAGATCGCCAGGAGAAGTATCAATAACCTCAGATATGCAGATGACACCACTCTTATGGCAGAAAGTGAAGAGGAACTAAAGAGGTTTTTGCTGAAGGTCAAACAGGACAGTCAAAAGCTGGCTTAAAACTCAACATTCAAAAAACAAAGATCATGGCATCCGGTCCCATCACTTCATGGCAAACAGATGAGCAAACACTGGAAATAGTCGCAGATTTTATTTTCTTGGGCTCCAAATCACTGAAGATGGTGACTGCAGTCACAAAGTTAAAAGATGCTTGATCCTTGGAAGAAAAACTATGACAAACCTAGACTGTGTATTAAAAAGCAAAGACATTACTTTGCTGACAAAGTTTCGTCTAGTCAAAGCTGTGGTTTTTCCAGTAGTCGCGTATGGATGTGAGAGCTGGAACATAAAGAAGGCTGAGCACCACAGAATTGATGTTTTTGAACTGTGGTGCTGGAGAAGACTCTTGAGAGTCCCTTGGACTGCAAGGAGATCAAACCAGTCCATCCTAAAGGAAATCAGTCCTGAATATTCATTAGAAGGACTGATGCTAAAGCTGAAACTCCAATACTTTGGCCATCTGATGCCAAGAGCTGACTAATTAGAAAAGATCCTGATGCTGGCAAAGACTGAAGGCAGGAGGAGAAGGGGATGACAGAGGATGAGACAGGTGGATGGCATAATGAGTTTGAGCAAGCTCTGCAAGATGCTGAAGGACAGGGGAGCCTGGTGTGCTGCAGTCCATGGGGTCACAAAGAGTTGGACACAACTGAGTGAACAAGAACAGCAAGCCTTACCAGACTTTCAGACTGAGGCCCACCTGATAACTGAATGAAACGAGAGAGCCCCATCTCCCTCCACCAAGCAAGACCTGCTCAGTCTAAACCGATCGGAGTTCCTGACTTGCAAAATTGAGAGCAAAAAAAATTTTATGTTATATCACTAGGTAGCAATAATAACTGAACAACTAAACATTGCATTTAATCAGTTTAGCCCTGCTAGATCCTAAGTCCACAAAGTCAAGAACTTCACTGATGTCTCCTCAACACTTAGAACAGTGTCTGGGAATATAATAAGTGCTGTGAATACTGTATTTTAATTTCTGCATGTGTTTCCAGTCGTGTCAGACTCTTTGCAACCCTTGGGAGCCCACCAGGCTCCTCTATCCATGGGATTCTCCAGGCAGAAATATGGAGTGGGTTGCCATGCCTTTCTCCAGAGGATCTTCTGGATCTAGCGATCAAACCCTCAACTCTCACTTCTCCTGCACTGGCAGGCGATTCTTACCACTAATGCCCCCTGCGGTATTTGAATTAATTTGTAGAATAAATGGTGCAATGATTCCTGAACGGAGCTTCACATCAGAACCACTGAGGGGCTTTTTACGACCCTCCCCCACCTCCCGAGACACTGAGATTAAGAAGGTCCAGGGAAGGGCCAAGGAATCTGTACTTAAATCTCCATGTAATTTTGATACAGACCAGGTTTGAGAAATACACTCAACCCAGATTCACTTCATGCAAAAACAACTCCACTAAAGTATCACAGTTTCTTTTCCTTAATGAAGCCACATGTATCTGCCGGCACCAGATGACGTGACCAAGAGGCCTTAAGGACGTTCTTCTAGTATTTTCATAAGCAAATACAATCTGTATAACAAACAATTCACTATGAAAGCGCATTATGCATCAATTGTCTACCTCCTTTGGCTTAAAGCTCAACATTCAGAAAACGAAGATCATGGCATCTGGTCCCATCACTACATGGGAAATAGATGGAGAAACAGTGGAAACAGTGTCAGACTTTATTTTTCTGGGCTCCAAAATCACTGCAGATGGTGACTGCAGCCATGAAATTAAAAGACGCTTACTCCTTGGAAGGAAAGTTATGTCCAACCTAGATAGCATATTCAAAAGCAGAGACATCACTTTGCCAACAAAGGTTCGCCTAGTCAAGGCTATGGTCTTTCCTGTGGTCATGTATGGATGTGAGAGCTGGACTGTGAAGAAGGCTGAGCGCCGAAGAATTGATGCTTTTGAACTGTGGTGTTGGAGAAGACTCTTGAGAGTCCCTTGGACTGCAAGGAGATCCAACCAGTCCATTCTGAAGGAGATCAGCCCTGGGATTTCTTTGGAAGGAATGATGCTAAAGCTGAAACTCCAGTATTTTGGCCACCTCATGCGAAGAGTTGACTCATTGGAGAAGACTCTGATGCTGGGAGGGATTGAGGGCAGGAGGAGAAAGGGATGACAGAGGATGAGATGGCTGGATGGCATCACTGACTCGATGGATGCGAGTCTGAGTGACCTCCGAGAGCTGGTGATGGACAGGGAGGCCTGGCGTGCTGCGGTTCATGGGGTCGCAAAGAGTCGGACACGACTGAGCGATTGATCTGATCTGATCTGATTAAAAGGAACAAAAGGTTTATTTCTATGGTCTACTCTAGTTTTCCATGCCTTTATCTACCAGTCTAAAAGGAAACAAATTGGTAACATATATTTTAATGAATTATAAGTTGCCCATCTGACACTTTTCTGCTTTAGATTTCTTCGTGTTACTCCTTTCCTGAATAATAAACACCCAAGATAAGGTGCAAGGTAACTGAAACTGCTGCTGCTGCTGCTAAATCACTTCAGTCGTGTCCGACTCTGTGTGACCCCATAGAGGGCAGCCCACCAGGCTGCCCCGTCCCTGGGATTCTCCAGGCAAGAACACTGGAGTGGGTTGCCATTTCCTTCTCCAATGCATGAAGGTGAAAAGTGAAAGTGAAGTGGCTCAGTCATGTCCGACCCTCAGCAACCCCATGGACTGCAGCCCACCAGGCTCCTCCATCCATGGGATTTTCCAGGCAGGAGTACTGGAGTGGGGTGCCACTGCCTTCTCCAAACTGAAACTGCAGCACATCTAAGTTTTATCTGAGCTCCTGAGGCTGGGTGATGGGCAGAAACTGGGAGGTTTGTTACATTTGCCCGTTTACGTTGAATATGTTTAAAATTTCCCATTAAGAAAGCTTTTTAAAAAAAGTTAATTTCTAAGGGAGAACAAATCTTCAAAAACTAGCTTGCTTATAATAGAAAATTCCATCCATGCAGACAATAAGAAACTGCAACCCTGCCTGAGCCTGACGAGTTTTTTCCCTGATGAATTTTTCAGTGAGACATACTAAAATCATTTTTTTCTTTGGTATATGTGCACCCAAAAGTTAAAATGTCCCTCAAAGTAACACAATACTATAATGCAATTACACTTCAACAAACAAACAAAATATCTCTCACACACACTAACAAATAACATCTTTGCAATCTAGCTCTTTAGAATACATTTCACCAGCAAAAGTTAATATGTAAAATTACCCAAAAAATGCCCAAATGGAAGGTAAGGTTTTCTCCTCAAAATGATGCCTCCTTTTCTGAGGGATCATTTTCTATTCAAGTCCTTACAAAGTCTCTTGTATTACAAGATGTATTCTTTTATTTGAAGAATAAAAATGACCCCCAACAAATCCCAACCAAGCTAATTTAAGACACTTAATGCTATGCTATGCTATGCTAAGTCACTTCAGTCGTGTTCGAATCTGTGTGACCCCATAGAGGGCAGCCCACCAGGCTCCCCCGTCCCTGGGATTCTCCAGGCAAGAACACTGGAGTGGGTTGCCATTTCCTTCTCCAATACGTGAAAGTGAAAAGACAAAGTGAAGTCGCTCAGTTGTGTCCGACTCTTAGCGACTCCATGGACTGCAGCCTATCAGGCTCCTCCGTCCATGGGATTTTCCAAGCAGGAGTACTGGAGTGGGGTGTCATTGCCTTCTCCAAGAGATTCCCTAAACTTTTCTTAATTTTTGTACTTGAAGGATAACTGCTTTGCAATACTGTGTTGCTTTCTGCCACACGACAACATGAACCAGCCACAGGTACATGTAGGTCCCGTCCGTCCTGACCCTCCCTCCCACCTCCTAGCCGGTCCCTCCCTCTTAGGCAGTCACAGAGCGTCTGATCCGAGCTCCCTGCATCACACGGCACACTCCCTCTGGCTATCTATGTTACATATGGGAACGTGTGTTTCCACGCTACTCTCTCCATTCACCCCACCCTCTTCTTCCCAGGCCATGACCACAAGTCTGCTCTCTATGTCTGAATCTCCACTGCTGCCCTGCAAACAGGTTATGCAGTTACCATCTTTCTAGATTCCATATATACACGGTAATAACGGTATTTGTTTTTCTCTTTTGGACTTACTCTGTAGAACAGGCTCTAAATTCATCCACCTCATTAAAACATATGGGACCCTTTACAAATTTACTTGTCATCCTTGTGTAGAGCCCATGCTAATCTTTTGTTTCATTCCAGTCTGTGTGCTCCTGGAGTGAGCAATAAATTCATTTTTTTAAATGAAAGGGAGAAAGAAAGCAAAGAAAGGTAACAGATTTAATAATTTCCAGTATGATCTCAGAGTTCTGTGTTGGACAGTATTTTTAATAAAGTTTTTAAATATCATTTCTATGTGTTTTTTTTTTTGAAAGGTAACTGTTTGAAAAGCAATATGGTAAGTGGTTTTGCATGAAACCACACAGAAAAAATACGTAAGAAACATATACAGTGGTATCCAGGTGGAGGAACAGGGCAACACAGGGCCAGGTTAGAAAACTACTTTTCACTAAACACATTTCTTATTTTTAAATGATGGAAATATATTTCTTAAAAAGGTAAACGAAAAAATAATTAGATGTTTTACACCGTGAGACTCTGAAAAAAACGCAAAGGGAACAGCTATTTGCATCGTGGGTAAGATTTCCAGTGACAGAATAATACAGATTCCAAAAGTGCAACGTTGCATGCACAAGATCTCAGATGCAGGAAATGCTACAATTCAAATAACACCTTTCTCTCTCTCTCTCGTTTTTACAACAAGTAAATTATAACACAGGGTGGGAGAGGGGAGGAGGAATCTACAGAGACTAAGAGGCTTAAGGCATTTAGAGACTGACACACAGGACTCCTGCATCCTGTTTCAGAGGAACAGAAACACTCGTGAAGCAGGGAATGTCATCACTGGCGGGACAGCTGGTGCTGTTGAGGATTGGCGGAGACAGACGGGGGAAAGATTAGAACCGCAGTAATGCTTTTTTTTTCCCCCCTAAAGATCCTGTCTCTTAATTTTACAGATACAAACTAAAATATTTATGGGTGAAATGATAACAGTAGGTGGGATTTGCTCCTAAATTGTTTGTAGAGAGAAAGCGGATAGAGAGACCAAATAAGACAAAACTGGCAGTGCGTTAGTACTTACTGGAGAGGACTGGTGGGTGTGTGGGTCATTTTCAAAAATGTTTCAAATATTCCATGATAAAAAGCTAAAATAAAAACAGCTAAAACTCCAACTCAGATGGGAGGGTAGAGATGTCCCCTGACTGCTTCACATACTTCTCTATCACCCGAGGGCATCTGTTAAAAACACCCGTTCCCCAGTCCCATCTCAGACCTCTTGAGTCAGATTCTTTCCTTCTCATCAGGGAAGTTCAGGAAATCACACTGCATGATTCAAAAAGGTACTCTCAGATCAGATCAGATCAGTCGCTCAGTCGTGTCCGACTCTTTGCGACCCCATGAACTGCAGCACGCCAGGCCTCCCTGTCCATCACCAGCTCCTGGAGGTCACTCACACTCGCATCCATCGAGTCAGTGATGCCATCCAGCCATCTCATCCTCTGTCGTCCCCTTCTCCTCCTGCCCTCAATCCCTCCCAGCATCAGAGTCTTCTCCAATGAGTCAACTCTTCGCATGACGTGGCCAAAATACTGGAGTTTCAGCTTTAGCATCATTCCTTCCAAAGAAATCCCAGGGCTGATCTCCTTCAGAATGGACTGGTTGGATCTCCTTGCAGTCCAAGGGACTCTCAAGAGTCTTCTCCAACACCACAGTTCAAAAGCATCAATTCTTCGGCGCTCAGCCTTCTTCACAGTCCAGCTCTCACATCCATACATGACCACAGGAAAGACCATAGCCTTGACTAGGCGAACCTTTGTTGGCAAAGTGATGTCTCTGCTTTTGAATATGCTATCTAGGTTGGACATAACTTTCCTTCCAAGGAGTAAGCGTCTTTTAATTTCATGGCTGCAGTCACCATCTGCAGTGATTTTGGAGCCCAGAAAAATAAAGTCTGACACTGTTTCCACTGTTTCTCCATCTATTTCCCATGTAGTGATGGGACCAGATGCCATGATCTTCGTTTTCTGAATGTTGAGCTTTAAGCCAACCTTTTCACTCTCGTGACAACAAAAACTATGTCAGAGAAACGTGAAAAAGTTTAATAAAATTATTTAATGCAATGTGGGGGGGGGGGGGAGCAACTTCAAAACAGGCACGTGTACCTAGAAATACATACGATAAACACACTTGTGATGATGTCATCTAAGACCCTGAGGGGCTTTATAGAGTCAATTTGGGCCAAAAAAAATGTTTTGGGTTTCCTTTTTCAGAAAACCAGAAATGCCCTGGACTCAAGACCGCCTAAGGTTCAAGTCCATATGGGAACATTTCAAGCTACATTTATGGAGAGTTGACTACAAATGAGGCACTGAGCAAAGTAATTTCATGTATTAATTCAGGGTTCAGCAAAATGTGGCTCATAAGCCAAACCCAATGCACTGCCTGGTGGTGTTAATAAAGTTTCACTGGAACATAATTAGGTCCATTCACTTAAATATTGTCTATGGCTGTCTCATGCTATTACAGCCGAGTTGAACAGTTGGAACAGAGGCCTTAAAAGCTCCAAAAGCCTAAACTATTTACTATCTGGCTCTTTACAGACAGAGTTGGCTGGCCCGTATTCAGTCTGTGATAACTTTCAAAGATCCCTTCATGGATCACAACCTTGTCATGGCAAAGGGGCTTGTGTAACTCAGTGAAGTTATGAGCCAGGCAGTGCCGGGCCACCCAAGATGGACGGGTCATACTGAGGAGTTCAGACAAAACATGGTCCACTGGAGGATGGAATGGCAGCCCACTCCAGTATTCTTGCCACGAGAACTCCATGAACAGTGTGAAGAAGCAAAAAGATTTGACACTGGAAGATGAGCCCCCTAGGTGGGAAAGTGTCCAATACGCTGCTGGGGAAGAGCAAGGGGCAATTATGAACAGCTCCAGAAAGAATGAAGTGGCTGGGCCAAAGCAGAAATGACGCTCAGTTGTGGGAGTGTCTGGTAGTGAAAGTAAAGTCTGATGCTGTAAGGAATAATATTAACTAGGAATCCGGAATGTTAGGCCCATGAATCAAGGTAAATTGGATGTGGTCAAGCAGGAGATGCCAACAGTGAATCACAAGCTGGAATCAACATTGCCAGTAGAAATATCAACAACCTCAGATATGCAGATGATACCACCCTAATGGCAGAAAGTAAAGAGGATCTAAAGAGCTTCTTGATGAGGGTCAAAGAGAAGAGTTAAAAAGCTGGCTTAAAATTCAACATTCAAAAAGCAAAGATCACGGCATCCGGTCCCATCACTTCATGCAAATAGATAGAGAAAATGTAGAACCAGTGATAGATTTTATTTTCTTGGGATCCAAAATCACTGCAGAAGGTAAATGCAGCCATGAAATCAAAAAACATGCTTCTTGGAACAAAAGCTATGACAAACCTAGACAGCGTACTAAAATGCAGAGACATCATTTTGCCAAAAAAGGTCTGTACAGTCAAAGCAATGGTTTTTGCAGTAGTCATGTACAGATGTGAGAGTTGAACCATAAAGAATGCTGAGCACCGAAGAATTGATGCTTTTGAACTGTGGTGTTGGAGAAGACTCTTGAGAGTCCCTTGGACTGCAAGGAGATTATCCCAGTTAATCTTCAAAGAAATCAACCCTGATAATTCATTGGAAGGACTGATGCAGAAGCTCCAATATTTTGGCCACCTGATGGGAAGAGCCAACTCACTGGAAAACACCCTGATGCTGGAAAAGGCTGAAGGCAAAAGGAGATGGGGACGACAGAGGATGAGATGGTTAGAGCATCACACATAGGAGTTTAAGCAAACTCCAGAAGATGGCGAAGGACAGGGAGGCCTGGTGCGCTGCCGTCCAAGGGGTTGCAAAGAGTTGGACAACGGCTTAGGGACTGAACAACTACGACAGCTGTTGAAGAACCATGTTAGAAGAGAACCATCGATTTGCTTCCTGGAGCCCTGAGGAAGTCAAGGACTGTGTTGAGTGAGTATAACACTTAGAATCAAATGAAAAAGACCAAATACATTGAACAAAACTCAAAACCTCATGCCTGGCATGACTGGGACTCACCTTCTGGCTATAGAAATTTGAGTCAGAGTCATCCCAGACCTCCAGGGGTGGAGAGCATCAGCCAACGACCACCCTTCAGTCACCCAGGGGCTGCTCTCTGGATCTCTCCCGAGGGTCTGTCAGCGCTGTGTTCTCACAGAAGCCACTCGTCTCCAGCTCAGCCTCCTCCTCCTCCGCTCTGACGTCTGGGGTGGACGTTTCCTCTTTTTGAGGCGCAGAGTCGGTGACACCCACAGCAGCCCCCTCTCCGGGGCTGTGGCGCTCCCTGGAGTTGGGTTTCACCCTCGAGGTCACCTCGCCTTTCCTTCTGGGCACTGACTCCCTCAGGAACCCCTGGATGGCCCTTAGATAGATCCTGGTAGAGCCTTAGTCTCCAAGTCTATCCCTCTGCCTTTTCTGGACTTTCTCTGGTTCCTCAGCTGTTCCGTTTGGACCCTCCGCTCCAGCTGCAAGATCGGAATCCACGGAGTTCTGAGGACTGTCTTTAGGATCAACCTGGAAAATGAGAGACTAGGAAAGGTGATTCCATCTATGAAGCATGTGGCAAATGAGACATCAGGGGAGACATCTCGCCAGCCCTCAGCACTGGGAGCCATGGGGAACAATTTCAGCGGCTGCCCGCTTGGCCCAACCCAGCCACTCTCTACAGGTGCCACAAGGAGCTCTACCATCTGGCAATGTCACGCCTCTGCTTAAAACCCTTCCACAGCTCTGCATCTGCCTGCAATAGAGACCCCAGACTCCTGAGTGTGTCCCCTGAAGCCCTCCTCCCCAGGCTGTTCCCCAGCCTTCCATCCAGCATCATCTCCTACCTTTTCCCACGCACTCGGGTGTCCTGGGAATGAGGAAAACACTGGAGACGGGGAAAAGGAGGGCCACAGGAACAAGACGTGCCCGAAGCACCAGAGACCAGCACTTCCTGACCCTTTCTGGACACAAGTTGCTCCTGCTACCTGAAATGCCCTTTCCTCCTCCTTGTCTATGAGCAGAACTCAAACGACACCTCTTCTGTGAGGACTTCCCCAACAGCTAAGCCCTCACTTCTCAGATGCCTCGTGACTTCAGATACCCCTGATATAACACATCACACTGCCCTGTGACGAACTGGCTTACTCTCTGCTCCTTCAGTCCCAGCACAGCCTTCCACCCAAGCCCTGGACATCCACGGGGAGAAGACGCAGGAGACAGGACCACTCATGAAAGTTCATCACTCTGGAACCAAGATGCACTGTGCTTTCTCATGTCTGGGCTGCGTGACCCTGTGGAGGGTTCCTCAAGAGAAAGGATTCCATCTTCTTCATGTTCCCAGCCTTCTAGACTGCACCCAGGTCTAACGCTGGGTCAGGAGGACAGTGCTCACAGAGGGTGGCAGCAGAAAGAACACTGCTTCAAAGTCAGACTGATCGGGGATTACACGACAGCTGTGCCCTGTGGAAGCTGTGTGGCCTTGGTCAAGTCATATAAGCTTTCTGAGTCTCATTTTCCCAGGGCCTGCACAGAGCAGGTGCTCAAACACATGTTCACTGATAGCTGAGCATTTGCTAAGACGTGAAGATAGCACTGCCATCAACTATACTTCAATTTAAAACAACAACAATGCTTAAAATCTCAAGGGTTAGCATAACCCTGGTTTTCTTCTGAAAAACGAATACAGCAAATTTTAAAAAGACAACCCTGCCCACTTCAGAAGACTGAGAATTAAGTGACCATCCAGAGGTCAAATAACGAGACTCATTTGACAAGCTTTAACACGTCATAAAGGCTCAAAATTCTTCCTCCCCTAAACTGAATCAGGAATTTGCACATATCAAACTAAAGTCTGAACATAAAGTGTGTGAAGGTGCTCATAACAGACACATTCAACCTTCTCTATAAAGTAAAGCGAGAGCGTCAGTGACCATTAGAATCTAAGAGAATCTCACAAACAATGAGATGCTGGCCAATAGGAATCTCTAGTGATTCCAAAATCCCCCCCGTGTAGCTACGGTATGAATGTGTTTCCCAGAAGGCTCACATGTTGAACTCTGACCTCAAGGTGATGGTATGCCATGTGTCCCATGGGAAGTGACTGGGTCATGAAAGTGGAGCCCTTAGTGACGGGCTCAGTGCCCTAGTGAAGGGGCCCCAGGACAACTGCTCTGCCATGAGAGGACTCAAAAGGAGTCTGCGACCCTGAAGAGGGTCTTCGCCTGTCCAAGCCGACCCCCTGATCTCAGACTTCCAGCCTCTGGAATTGTGAGAAAGTTCTGTGGTTTATAAGCTATTCAGTCCATGGCATTTTGTTAGAGGAGCCAGAATGAACTAAGACAAATGTCCTTCCCTGGGAACATTCCGTGACCAGGCAGAGACTTCTGTACTGTGGGGGACACGCAAAGCTAAGTGTGCACCCCTCCAAGTTCACAAAGCAAATGTACCATGGGCCTAAATGACAGAAAAGTGTCTCTCTGCTTGGACTAGGGCTTCCAAGGTGTCACTAGAGGTAAAGAATCTGCTTGTCAATGCAGGAGCCACAGGTTCGATCCCCAGGTCCAGAAGATCTCCTGGAGAAGGAAATGGCAACCTGCTCCGGTATTCTCGCCTGAAAAACCCCATGGACAGAGGAGCCTGGCAGGCTACAGTCCATAGGGTTGCAAAGAGTCAGACATGACTAAGTGCACATGTACACATGTGCACGTGTGTGTGCACACACAGGTGGCTCAGCTAGATCTATTTCTAAACACCACACCCACTCAACTCTCACATCCACACATGCATTCATGCACAGCGTACAAGCAGATCATGTACAGATCCGGAACTTCCCACATTTTAGAGCGATGGACTTCAAAGGGGAAAGTATTCACAAACCAGTGCTCAACTCTTCAGTTCCCACCCCAGGACAACCCAAGCCCCAGACCAAATGCACCAGAAAACCTATGCAAGACCCCTCCACACATAAAGACCTTGTTATTGAAGTTAAACCAACTGATCTTCTTACCCAGTACCCAAAACCATTGAAACTGAACCGAACATCAGTGACAAGATCACATTCCCCACTTATATTTCAGTCCTATTCAGTACTCTTAAGTCAAAGACAAACCTTATCAACTTATCATCACATTTTTTTTAAAGTCAGCGTGGGGAAGACCTGAAGATGGCGGAGGATTAGGACGGGGAATACGCTTTCTCCTCCACAAATTCATCAAAGGGACATCTGGGCGCCGAATAAATTCCACAAACAGCTTCGGAGTGCTGGCAGAGGACGTCGGACACCCAGAAAAGCAACTCGCTGCCTTCTAAAGGAGGTAGGAAAGAATATAGAAGCCAGAGAGAGACAAAGAGGGAGGGGCGGACCTCTGTCCGGGGAAGGGAGTCTTAAAAAGAGAAGTTTCCAAACACCAGGAAACACTCTCCCTGCGGAATCTGCGCCGAACCTGGGAAACACGGAGACTATCATAACAGGGAGGAGAACAGTTGAGCAATTAGAACCCACAGACTGCGGGCCCTGCGGTAACTTCCGCAGCGGAGAAGCATCGCTGCAAACGCCCGCATCTGCCATTCGGGAGCCGGGGCTGGGCAGGGAGACGCCGTGGCCGTTCCCACGCGGGACGCTCCCCTGCCGGCCGCTCCCCCGAGGGACGCTCCCCAGCGGGACTCTCCCCCCACTGGACGCTCCCCCGCCGGCCACTCCCGCGCAGGCGTGCCCCCGCCCGCTGTGCCGGCGGCTCCCACGAGGGCCACCCCACCCGCCCGCCATTCCCGTCGCCGGCCCCTCCCCCTCTGCGGGCCTCAGCGCAGACTGCGTTCGCCTGATTGTCTGGAGTGCTGCCTAATTGGAGTAGTTTGGGCCAGCAGTCCAGATTGTGCAGCGCCGACCACACGAGTGGCGGGCCTTGGCCCAGAACACCGCCAAACCGTGCACAGAACAAAGGACTATACAGACCAACTACAGAGAAAGGGGCCTATAGATCTTGAGAAATTTAAGCCGGAACAAGGAACTAGCCGAAAATGAACTGAACCCACAACAATAATAGAGAAACTCTTATATATATTGTTACTATTTTTACCATCATTATTTCCTTTTTTTTTCTTTTCTTTTTTTAATATATATATTTTTAAATTTTTATTATTTTTTAATTGGAAAAAGGAAAACAAAAATTTTTTCTTTTAATTTTTTGTTGTTGTTGTTTGTTTTGTTTTGTTTCTTTTATTCTTATTTTTTTTATCCTCTAG
The DNA here is from genome assembly GCA_935064755.1 of Tragelaphus eurycerus. Classification (NCBI taxonomy): domain Eukaryota; kingdom Metazoa; phylum Chordata; class Mammalia; order Artiodactyla; family Bovidae; genus Tragelaphus; species Tragelaphus eurycerus. Next base: position 72,456,571 of record CAKXYN010000001.1, on the reverse strand, counting down.
TACTTCTTTAATCTCCACGTTTAGATATAACTTTTGCGACCCTGTTTTTTTTTTTTTTTTTTTTTTTCCTTTTTGTCCTTTGCCTTTTTCCTTTCCTTTTTTCTTTTCTTTACTGATTACTGACTAGATCTGGCTCTCTCCTTCACACTCCCTCCTTTTATCCTCCTGACCACCTCTGTCTCCTTCCTCCCATTTTCCTTCTCTGTGTAATTCCGTGAACATCTCTGAGCAGTCCAGTTGTGGAATGCATTATAGAAGAAGAAGTTTTTGAGACTACTGTAAAAATAAGACCAATAACTGGAACCAGGAGGCTTAAGTCCATACCCTGATCCCACGAAACATTAATTGACAGGAGCTCATTAAAAGCCTCCATACCTACTCTGAAACCAAGCATCACACAAAGACCAGCAAGTTCCACAACAAGACATACCAAGCAAATTCTCCAGAAAAACAAGAACACAGCCTGAGCTCCAATACACAGGCTACACAAAGCGACCCCAAAATCATAGACATCTCATAACTCACTACTAGACACTCCACTGCACCCCAGAGAAAAGAAATCCAGCTCCACCCACCAGAACACCGATACAAGCTTCCATAAACAAGAAACCTCGACAAGCCACCGGTACAAACCCACATATAGTGCAGAAACGCCACAATAAAGAGAACTCCACAGACTACCAGAATACAGTAAAGACGCCCCAAACTTAGCAATTTAAACAAGATGAAGAGACAGAAGAATTCCCAGCAGGTAAAGGAACAGGATAATTGCCCACCAAACCAAACAAAAGAGGAAGAAATAGCGAACCTACCTGATAAAGAATTCCGAATAATAATAGTGAAATTAATCCAAAATCTGGAAAGCAAAATGGAATCATGGATAAATAGCCTGGAGAAAAACATTGAGAAGATGCAAGAAAGATTTAACAAGGACCTAGAAGAAATAAAAAAGAGTCAATATATAATGAATAATGCAATAAATGAGATCCAAAACACTCTGGAGGCAACAAATAGTAGAATAACAGAGGCAGAAGATAGAATTAGCAAATTAGAAGATAGAATGGCAGAATTAAAGGAATCAGAGGAGAAAAAAGAAAAAAGAATTAAAAGAAATGAGGACAATCTCAGAGACCTCCAGGACAATTTTAAACATTACAATATTCGAATCATAGGAGTCCCAGAAGAAGAAGACAAAAAGAAAGACCATGAGAAGATACTAGAGGAGATAATAGTTGAAAACTTCCCTAAAATGGGGAAGGAAATAATCACTCAAGTCCAAGAAACCCAGAGAGTCCCAAATAGGATAAACCCAAGACAAAACACCCCAAGACACATATTAATCAAATTAACAAAGATCAAACACAAAGAACAAATTTTAAAAGCAGCAAGGGAAAAACAACACACAAGGGAATTCCCATAAGGATAACAGCTGATCTTTCAATAGAAACTCTCCAAGCCAGGAGGGAATGGCAAGACATACTTAAAGTGATGAAAGAAAAGAACCTACAGCCCAGATTATTGTACCCAGCAAGGATCTCATTCAAATATGAAGGAGAAATCAAAACCTTTACAGATAAGCAAAAGCTGAGAGAATTCAGCACCACCAAACCAGCTCTCCAACAAATACTAAAGGACATTCTCTAGACAGGAAACACAAAAAGGATATATAAATTCAAACCCAAAACAACAAAGTAAATGGCAACGGGATCATATTTATCATTAATTACCTTAAATGTAAATGGGTTGAATGCCCCAACCAAAAGACAGAGACTGGCTGAATGGATACAAAAACAAGACCCCTCCATATGCTGTCTACAAGAAACCCACCTCAAAACAGGGGACACATACAGACTGAAAGTCAAGGGCTGGAAAAAGATTTTCCACGCAAACAGAGACCAAAAGAAAGCAGGAGTAGCAATACTCATATCAGATAAAATAGACTTTAAAACAAAGGATGTGAAAAGAGACAAAGAAGGTCACTACCTAATGATCAAAGGATCAATCCAAGAAGAAGATATAACAATTATAAATATATATGCACCCAACTTAGGAGCACCGCAATATATAAGACAAATACTAACAAGTATAAAAGGAGAAATCAACAATAACACAATAATAGTGGGGGACTTTAATACCCCACTCACACCAATGGATAGATCAACTAAACAGAAAATTAACAAGGAAACACAAACTTTAAACGATACAATAGACCAGTTAGAACTAATTGATATCTATAGGACATTTCATCACAAAACAATGAATTTCACCTTTTTCTCAAGTGCACACAGAACCTTCTCCAGGATAGACCACATCCTGGGCCATAAATCTAGCCTTGGTAAGTTCAGAAAAATTGAAATCATTCCAAGCATTTTTTCTGACCACAATGCAGTAAGAGTAAATCTCAATAACAGGAGAAAATCTATTAAAAAGTCCAACATATGGAGGCTGAACAACACACTCCTGAATAACCAACAAATCACAGAAGAAATCAAAAAAGAAATCAAATTCTGCATAGAAATGAATGAAAATGAAAACACTACAACCCAAAACCTGTGGGACACTGTATAAGCAGTCCTAAGGGGAAAGTTCATAGCAATACAGGCATACCTCAAGAAACAAGAAAAAAGCCAAATAAATAACCTAACTCTACACCTAAAGCAACTGGAAAAGGAAGAAATGAAGCACCCCAAGGTTAGTAGAAGGAAAGAAATCCTAAAAATTAGGGCAGAAATAAATGCAAAAGAAACAAAAGAAACCATAGCAAAAATCAACAAAGCCAAAAGCTGGTTCTTTGAAAGGGTAAATAAAATTGACAAACCACTAGCCAGACTCATCAAGAAACAAAGGGAGAAAAATCAAATCAATAAAATTAGAAATGAAAATGGAGAGATCACAACAGACAGCACAGAAATACAAAGGATCATAAGAGACTACTATCAGCAATTATATGGCAATAAAATGGACAACGTGGAAGAAATGGACAAATTCTTAGAAAAGTACAACTTCCCAAAACTGGATCAGGAAGAAATAGAAAATCTTAACAGACCCATCACAAGCACGGAAATTGAAACTATAATCAGAAATCTTCCAGCAAACAAAAGCCCAGGTCCAGACGGCTTCACAGCTGAATTCTACCAAAAATTTAGAGAAGAGCTAACACCTATCCTACTCAAACTGTTCCAGAAAATTGCAGAGGAAGGCAAACTTCCAAACTCATTCTATGAGGCCACCATCACCCTAATACCAAAACCTGACAAAGATCCCACAAAAAAAGAAAACTACAGGCCAATATCACTGATGAACATAGATGCAAAAATCCTTAACAAAATTCTAGCAATCAGAATCCAACAACACATTAAAAAGATCATACACCATGACCAAGTGGGCTTTATCCCAGGAATGCAAGGATTCTTCAATATCCGCAAATCAATCAACATAATACACCACATTAACAAACTGAAGAATAAAAACCATATGATTATCTCAATAGATGCAGAGAAAGCCTTTGACAAAGTTCAACATCCTTTTATGATAAAAACTCTCCAGAAAGCAGGAATAGAAGGAACATACCTCAACATAATAAAAGCTATATATGACAAGCCCACAGCAAACATTATCCTCAATGGTGAAAAATTGAAAGCATTTCCTTTAAAGTCAGGAACAAGACAAGGATGCCCACTTTCACCATTACTATTCAACATAGTTTTGGAAGTTTTGGCCACAGCAATCAGAGCAGAAAAAGAAATAAAAGGAATCCAAATTGGAAAAGAAGAAGTAAAACTCTCACTATTTGCAGATGACATGATCCTCTACGTAGAAAACCCTAAAGATTCCACCAGAAAATTACTAGAACTGATCAATGAATATGGTAAAGTTGCAGGATATAAAATTAACACACAGAAATCCCTTGCATTCCTGTACACTAATAACGAGAAAATAGAAAGAGAAATTAAGGAAACAATTCCATTCCCCATTGCAATGAAAACAATAAAATACTTAGGAATATATCTTCCTAAAGAATCTAAAGACCTATATATAGAAAACTATAAAACACTGGTGAAAGAAATCAAAGAGGACACTAATAGATGGAGAAATATACCATGTTCATGGATTGGTAGAATCAATATAGTGAAAATGAATATACTACCCAAAGCAATTTATAGATTCAATGCAATCCCCATCAAGCTACCAACGGTATTCTTCACAGAGCTAGAACAAATAATTTCTCAATTTGTATGGAAATACAAAAAACCTCGAATAGCCAAAGCTACCTTGAGAAAGAAGAACAGAACTGGAGGAATCAACCTTCCTGACTTCAGGCTCTACTACAAAGCCACAGTCATCAAGACAGTATGGTACTGGCACAAGGACAGAAATATAGATCAATGGAACAAAATAGAAAGCCCAGAGATAAATCCACGCACATATGGTCACCTTATCTTTGACAAAGGAGGCAAGAATATACAATGGATTAAAAACAATCTCTTTAACAAGTGGTGCTGGGAAAACTGGTCAAACACTTGTAAAAGAATGAAACTAGAACACTTTCTAACACCATACACAAAAATAAACTCAAAATGGATTAAAGAGCTAAATGTAAGACCAGAAACCATAAAACTCCTAGAGGAAAACATAGGCAAAACACTCTCTGACTTACATCACAGCAGGATCCTCTATGACCCACCTCCCAGAATATCGGAAATAAAATAAAAAATGAACAAATGGGACCTAATCAAACTTAAAAAGCTTCTGCACAACAAGGGAAACTATAAGCAAGGTGAAAAGACAGCCTTCAGAATGGGAGAAAATAATAGCAAATGAAGCAACGGACAAACAACTAATCTCAAAAATATACAAGCAACTTCTACAGCTCAATTCCAGAAAAATAAATGACCCAATCAAAAAGTGGGCCAAAGAACTCAATAGACATTTCTCCAAAGAAGACATACAGATGGCTAACAAACACATGAAAAGATGCTCAACATCACTCATTATCAGAGAAATGCAAATCAAAACCACTATGAGATACCATTTCACGCCAATCAGAATGGCTGCTATCCAAAAGTCCACAAGCAATAAATGCTGGAGAGGGTGCGGAGAGAAGGGAACCCTCTTGCACTGTTGGTGGGAATGCAAACTAGTACAGCCACTTTGGAGAACAGTATGGAGATTCCTCAAAAAACTGCGAATAGAACTGCCTTATGATCCAGCAATCCCACTGCTGGGCATATACACTGAGAAAACCAGAATTGAAAGAGACACGTGTACCCCAATGTTCATAGCAGCACTGTTTGCAATAGCCAGAACATGGAAGCAACCTAGATGTCCATCCACAGATGAATGGATAAGCAAGCTGTGGTACATATACACAATGGAGTATTACTCAGCCATTAAAAAGAATACATTTGAATCCGTTCTAAGGAGGTGGATGGAACTGGAGCCTATTATACAGAGTGAAGTAAGCCAGAAACAAAAACACAAATACAGTATATTAACGCATATATATGGAATTTAGAAAGATGGTAAAAATAACCCTATTTACGAGACAACAAAAGAGACACTGATGTATAGACCAGACTTTTGGACTCTGGGACCGGGAGAGGGTGGGATGATTAGGGAGAATAGCATTGAAATATGTATAATATTATATCTGAAATGTATTAATTGTTCAGACTAAACACTATCATGTTACAATTTATTCATACTAGATGTTTGTAATGTTTGTGATAATCAATAAAAGAGATTCTTGATTAAAAAAAAATAAAATAAAATAAAGTCAGCGTGGGGAGTTCCCTGGGAGCCCAGTGGTTAGGACTTGCTCTTTCCTTGCCAAAGCCCCAGGTTCAGTCCCTGGTTGGGGAGCTAAGATCCCGCAAGACGTGGGTCACACCCAACAAAATAAATGCCAATGTGTCCTTTTAAGGGTTCCGTGAGCCCCACTCTGAAAAGACATGGAACACTTCGCCTAAGGTACACCACCTGCCAGCGAAGATAAAGTGTTGCTGCTGCTGCTAAGTCGCTTCAGTCATGTCCGACTCTGTGGGACCCCATAGATGGCAGACCACCAGGCTCCGCTGTCCCCGGGATTCTCCAGGCAAGAACACTGGAGTGGGTTGCCATTTCCTTCTTCAATGCATGAAAGTGAAAAGTGAAAGTGAAGTCGCTCAGTCGTGTCTGACTCTTAGCAACCCCATGGACTGCAGCCTACCAGGCTCCTCCATCCATGGGATTTTCCAGGCGAGAATACTGGAGTGGGGTGCCATTGCCTTCTCCAAGATAAAGTGTTAAATACACGCAACTGAGGAGTGAGGCTGTAAGAACCACTGAGCAAAGGCTTAAGGACAAACTGCTTCAGGCTAATTATTTCTATTTTATGATTACCTTATCGAGAGGCAGCCTGTCTCACCCAAATGAGACTCTGCCTCCCCTCCTCCACACACAGACCTCCTTCTCACCTCTGAAGGCCCAGACCTCCAAAACCTAGAGACCAAACCCCAAACCACTTGAAGCACTGAGCACCACAACCTAGACCTTCCGTAACTATTTCTCCAAAGCCTGATTAAACACGTGGATGAGGCTCACACAGCAACTGGCAACATAAGCTGGGCTCTGCTCCTCCCTGGAACCAGCACAGAGCAGACTGAACGCAAGAGACTCAACCTTTCCAAACTCAAGACCAACTTTCTCACACACTCACACACACACCCTCAACACATAAACACTTGCAGGCTGAAAAACATGAAATTAATCCTCTCTTTTAGCTTCACATAAAATGAGTCAATGAAATGCGCCTCCTCCATGAAGCCCTCCTGTGCGTTCCCACTGGGGAACTATAAGGGAACCTCCAAAATGAACCCTGCCTCACCACGCAAAACCCCAACGTGCTAGAAACTGTAACCTTGCGGAAAAGCCACACCAGGAACCAAATTCCTATCTTGGTTCTGGGCTTCAAAGTACAAGACACAATTCCTTAATCTATACAAACAATAGATACAGCTGGGCCTCAGCCAGGCTGACTCCAGCCTGACAGCACCTGAGGAATATTGAAAGACTCGAAGCCCCGCTCACAGTCCACACAACCTCAGCAGGAAGGCGCAAAGGTCCTAGAGTAGGCGCAATGATCCTAAAGTAGTCCCAAAGTGCTGCCCAGTTTGAACACCTTCTCTGCACGGAACTGCAAGCCATCCCCTGGCACATACCAATTTACACGTACCCCTCTGGGACGTCTCCAGAGGTCTTAAGAGGCATGGCTTTTTTTTTTTTTAGTATCCTTTCACAAAATACCCATCTCCAACATCTCAAGCCGGGGAAAGGGCTTCACTGCTCTCCAAGCACTGGGGCCTCCCTTAAGGCTGCAGACTTGCTCCCCGAGAGACAGTTCTTCTAGAGAAGGTCTGGCAGGGCGCAGAGGGGATCCCCTCCACGAAAGGAACCCGGAGAGCTCCGAATCAGGCCTCCTTCAGAGGGGGCCCCACCCACACCTGGGGCAGATGGGTGGGGAGGAGGAACTCCTGCAGCGGGATGAGCCCCAGGACACAGCCCCCTCCTCTCAGGCGCTTGGGGCTGCTGGACCCCCTGAATCCCACACAGCGCTGGGAGTGGCTGGCTGGAGGAGGCTACACCACTGCGCTCCAGGAGCCAGCTGCGCTTGGGGAGCTCCCCTCCGAAGAGCTGCTCCCGGAGGACTTGCCCTCCAACACCATGGGCATCGGCAAAGTAAAGGGGGCCAGGAGTCCGCCCTCACCTGCCTGACTGTCCTTCCTCAGCCTCCAGCCATCCTGGGGCTCCCTGGAGGAGGGCAGGCCAGGAGGCCAGAGACTGGCTTCACCCACCTCTTTCTCATGTGACGGGACAGTGGAAACACTGTCCATCACACTGCTCTAGGTTTCAGAGATGCCAAGGACTTCGAATGTCTGGGGTCCCAAGCAACTGGGACAAGTCCAGAAGATCTCAAGAATGACCAAAGCCCTCCTTATATTGTTTCCAAGCCCACAACCTGCTTCCACAATTGTCCTGTGCTTCAGTTTGCACAGCGCTACTTTGTGGAGACTAGAGCTACCGCAGGGTCTGGAAATCCCAGATCCTATGGTACTGCAATCATATGGCAATACCATATGACTGGGCAGTCTGTCCAGAGAAAACCATAACTTGAAATGATACATGTACCCTAGTGGTCAAGCAGCACTATTTTCAAGAGCCAAGGCATGGAACCCGTGAACATACACAGCCACAGAGAAACGGAGAAAGAAGATGAGGTACATGTGTACAGTGGAAAATTACTCAGCCACAGAAAGGAATGAAACGATGCCACTGGCAGCAGCAAGGATGGGCCTAGAGACGACAGCATCAGACACAGAGAGACAATGTCATGGGGCACCACTTACGCGTAGAATCTATACACACTGAGAAAAGTGAACCAGGGACTTCCCTGGTGGTCCAGAGGTTAAGAATCCGCGCTTCTCCTGCAGGCTGCATGGGCTCGATCCTGGGTCAGGGAACTGAGACCCCACACGCCCTGCGGCATGGCCAAAACAAACAGACTCACAGGCCTAGGAAACGAACCCAAGGTTACCAAAGGGGAAAGGAAGGGGTGGCAATATATGCGGACGTTGGGACTGACACAGACACACTCATACTCATAGAACAGCTAATCAGCAAGGCCCTCCTGTGCAGCAGGGAAACTACACTCCACAGTCCGTAATAACCCACGGGCCTGACCGGGCTCCTCAGCCTCCGTTCTGGACTCTGCTCCACCAAACCACATCCTGAGTCAGTCCTGTGACCTCTCAGCCCTCCCTCCAGACTGGATGCTCCTCAGAAGCCATCTCACGGCACCACCTCCGACGCGGTGCTCAGCACACAGTCCTCACGCACGCGCTTAGGACGCAGAGCAAGAGGGGGCAGAACCCCAGGCCTCCGGGGATGGGACCAGGCTCCTCATCTCTCTGTGGCTGCCAGTAAACCGACTGTGGGAAACAAGAACCTTCAGGCCTGAGATACAGACAAGGGTCTCTGCAATTAGATCAGACCACCCCGAACAGAGGCCATTCTCTCAACTCTCAAGTCCTGGCCCCACAGGACAGCTGCAAATGGGCGCAGAGGACCTGAAGGACTACAGAAGACCCCTCCCCACCTCTGGATCGTCTTCTTCGAGTTCAGTCTCTTTTACCCTGTACCCCAAACCACTGAAACTGCATCAAGGACAAATGTCAACACCAAAGCAGCCTCATGGTTACCCGATCTATATTTCAGTCTTTATCAATATTCTGTTTCAAAGACAAAGTCTTCAACTCACCATTAAGTGTTTAGTTTGTTTTTTAAAAGTCATCAGGCCCACTCAACGGTTCTGTAAGGTCCACAGTGAAAACACCCGGACACTTCGCCTAAGCTAACAGCCTGGCCATCAAGATACAGAGCTAAATACAGCCTCACGCCTCAGCGCTCAGGTGAAACCACTGAGCGAAGGCTTAAGGACACTTTCCTCTCTGCTGGTTTGTTTTACTTTTTATGATAAATTTATCAAGGGGCAGGCCGTCTCACCAAGTAAAGACTCTGCCTCCCCTCCTCCTCACCTCTGAAGGCCCAGACCTCCAAAACCTAGAGACCAAACCCCAAACCACTCGAAGCACTGAGCGCCACAACCTAGACCTTCCGTAACTATTTCTCCAAAGCCTGATTAAACACGTGGATGAGGCTCACCCAGTAACTGGCAACATACGCTGGGCTCTGCTCCTCCCTGGAACCAGCAAAGAGCAGACTGACTGCAAGACTCAACTTTTCCAAAGTCTCAATCAACATTCACACAAAAACACTCACCCCACACACACAAAAACTTGTACCCTGAGAAAATTTACCTAATCCTCTTTATTATATATTACAGTTGTTTTTTTCATTGGAGGGTAACTGCCTTAAAATATTGCTGGTTTCTGCATATATCAACATGAATCCGCCATAGGTATACATAGGTCCCCTCCCTCTTGAACCCACCTTCCACAGCCCCTACCCCAACCCACCCCTCTAGGAGGTCATAGAGCAGCAGGTTGAGCTCACTGCTTCATACAAGAAATTCCCACTGGTTGTCTGTTTTACATATGGTAATGCGTATGTTTCAAAGCTACTCTCTCCATTCCTGCCTCCCCCTCCTTTCCTGGCTGTGTCCGCAAGTCTCTTCTCCAAGTCTGTGTCTCTACTGCTGCACTGCAAACAGGTAACTCAGTACCAGGTTTCCACATTCCATTTAGATGCCTCAACATATGCTATTTTTCTCTTCTTGACTTCACTCTGTACAACAGGCTCTAGGGTCATCCACCTCCCTAGAACTGACTCAAATTTGTTACTTTTTATAGCTAGGTAACATTCCATTGTATAAACGTACAACTTCCTTACCCATTCATCGGTGGGTGGACATCCAGGCTGCTAATCCTTTTTAAGTTAAAATAAAATAAATGACTGGTTGAAATGCGCCTCCTCCGTGAAGCACCCTCCGTCGGCTCCCCGGTGTCATGAAGCCCTCCTGTGCGTTCCCACTGGGGAAATATCTGGGAACCTCCAAAATGAACCCTGCCTCACCACGCAAAACCCCAATGTGCTAGAAACCGTAACCTTGGGGAAAAGCCACACCAGGAACCAAATTCCCATCTTGGTTCTGGGCTTCAAAGTACAGGACACAATTCCCTAACCTATAAACAAAACGGTTACACCTGGGTCTCTGAGGCACAACAGCCACCTTCCAGCTCAGCCAGGCTGACTTCAGCCTGACAAACGCCTGAGGAATATTTAAAGACTTGAAGCCCCGCCCACACCCCACACGGCCTCAGCAGGAAGGCGCAAGGATCTTAAAGTAGGCGCAAGGATCCTAAAGTAGTCCAAGACCCTAAAGTAGTCCAAGACCCTAAAGTAGTCCCAAAGTGCTGCCCAGTTTGAACACCTCCTCTGCAAAGAACTGCAGGCCGTCCCCTGGCACATACCAATTTACACGTACCCCTCTGGGAAGTCCCCAGAGGTCTTAAGAGGCATTTATTATTATTATTTTTTTTTTGTATCCTTTCATTAAAATACCCACCTCCAACATCTCAAGCCAGGGGAAAGGGCTTCACTGCTTTCAAAGCATGGGGGCCGCTTATCTTAAGGCTGCAGGCTTCCTCCCCGAGAGACAGTTCTCGTAGAGAAGGTCTGCCAGGGCGCAGAGGGGATCCCCTTGATGCAAGGATCCCTGGGGAGCTCTGAATCAGGTCTCCTTTGAAGGGGGCTGCACCCACACCTGGGGCAGAGGAATAGGAGGGGGAGGGAGGACCAGGGAAGAGGGAGGAGGAGGAACAAGGGTAGGGTGAGGACGGAGAGGGGGAAGAAGAAAAGGAGGAGAAAGAGGAGAAGGAGGTGGAAGACCAGGGGGAGGGAGGAACTCCTGCGGGGATGAGCCCCAGGACACAGCCTCCTCCTCTCGGGGCTGCTGGACCCCCTGAATGCCACACAGCGCTGGGAGCTGGCTGGCTGGAGCAGGGCACAGCATTGCGCTCCAGGAGCCAGCTGCACTTGGGGCAGCTCCCCTCCAAAGAGCTGCTTCCAGAGGACTTGACCTTGGCTGCCTCGAGCTCCTGCAAAGTAAAGAAGGGGCCGGCAGTCCACCGCTGCCCCTGCCTGCTGCCCTTCGTCCACCTCCACTCATCCTGGGGCTCCCTGGAGGAGGGCAGCAGGCGGTCAGAAGCTGGCTTCACTCACCTCTCCCCCTCCTTTCCACTACCCATCATACATCTCATGGTTTCAGAGATGCCAAAGCGCCTCAAATGTCTGGGTTCCCAAAGCACATGGGACAAGTCCAGAAGGTCCCAAGACTGACCAAAGCCTTTGTTCCACTGAGCTTCCAAGTCCACAACCTGCTTCCACAATTGCCCAGTGCTTTCGTTTGCACAGCACTACTTCCTGGAGACTAGAGCTACCATAGGGTCTGGAAATCCCACTCCCAGGCGGTCTAGCCATAGAAAAGCAGAATTTGAAAAGACACATGTACCCTAGTGTTCATGCCGCACTATTTTCAAGAGACAAGACATGGAACCAATGAAAATACACAGCTACAGAGAAATGGAGAAAGATGACGACGTGGTACACATATGTGATGGAATATTACTCAGCCACAGAAAGGAATGAAACGATGCCACTGGCAGCAGCAAGGATGGGCCTAGAGACGACAGCATCAGACACAGGGACAATGTCGGGGCACCACTTACGCGTAGAATCTATACACACGGAGAAAAGTGAACCAGGGACTTCCCTGGCGGTCCAAAGGTTAAGAATCCGCACTTCTACTGCAGGATGCATGGGCTCGACCCCGGGTCAGGGAACTGAGACCCCACACGCCCTGCGGCATGGCCAAAACAAACAGACTCACAGGCCTAGGAAACAAACCCAAGGTCACCAAAGGGGAAAGGAAGGGGTGGCAATACATGCGGACGCTGGGACTGACACAGACACACTCATACTCATAGAACAGCTAGTCGGCAAGGCCCTCCTGTGAGCAGGGGAAACTACACTCCACATTCCAAAATAACCCCCAGGTCTGACTGGGCTCCTCAGCCTCCATTCTGGACTCCGCTCCACCAAACCACATCCTGAGTCAGTCCTGTGACCTCTCAGCCCTCCCTCCAGACTGGATGCTCCTCAGAAGCCACCTCATGGCGCCACCTCCGACGCGGTGCTCAGCACACAGTCCTCACGCACGTGCTTAGGACGCAGAGCAAGAGGAGGCAGAACCCCAGGCCTCCGGGGACGGGACCAGGCTCCTCATGTCTCTGCGGCTGCCAGTAAACCGACTGTGGGAAACAAGAACCTTCAGGCCTGAGATACAGACAAGGGTCTCTGCGATTGGATCAGACCACCCCGAACAGAGGCCACACCCTCACCTCTCTATTCAGCCACACCTGACACCTCGAGCTGAGGACATAGTGAACCAGCAGGACCCTAGGGCCCTCGCCCACATGTGCTCTGCCAGACTTTTGTCTATGAAAAACTTTAGGCAAAGAATACGTTTATCAGAGAAGTGAGAACATGCAAAAACAAAGGAGAACAGTCAAAGGAGACCAAACAGTAATAACGGACTCATTAAGCGCCTTTAGTTCCTTCTCAGTGGCTAATAGACAATATTCTGAGCCATAGCCTGTGAGCTGTCTTGTAGATACAGAAACTCCCACCAGGTGGAAGAAATTAGGTGACGACCAGACTGTCCCCATGACACATGCTGCCACCATTCTGACAACTGGCTTCAAGAGATAGAAACAAACTAACTCTGGAACTGAAGATTGCTGCTGCTAAGTCGCTCGTCGTGTCCGCTCTGTGCGACCCCATAGACGGAGCTCACCAGGCTCCCCCGTCCCTGGGATTCTCCAGGCAGAATCTGGAGTGGGTTGCCTTTCCTTCTCCAATGCATGAAAGTGAAAAGTGAAAGTGAAGTCGCTCAGTCGTGTCCAACTCTTAGCGACCCCATGGACTGCAGCCCACCAGTATCCTCCGTCCATGGGATTTTCCAGGCAAAAGTACTGGGGTGGGGTGCCATTGCCTTCCCCAGGAACTGAAGATTAACTGAACCTAAAACAAGACGACCAATTTGACGACGACCTACAGAGCTGACCGTGCCGTTTCTGCATGGAGCCGCCTCTCTCAGCCTAAAAAATTTCTTACCCCACTGCCTGTCCGTTGTGGGGAGCTGGCCTTTGGACAGATGTCCCCCGTCACCACCCCCACCCGTTGCCAGCATCCGAAATAAAGCAAACTTTCCTTTCCACCAACCTTGCCTGTTTATTGGCTTTTGAGCGGCAGGACCCCCCACCTTTCCACAACAGCAGCACACCTGAAAGGCTAAGTGAGACCCCTCCACGTCTCTGGATCCTCTTACTGAAGTTTAACCAACTGATCCTTCTACCCGGCACCCGAGACCACTGACACTGCCACGGGCACAGACGGAAGCATCAAGGCAGCCTCATGGTTGCCTGGTTTACATTTAGGTCATACTCAATATTCCTTTTCAAAGGTTTTCAGCTCACCATTACTTTTTTGGTACGTCAGCATACCCACTCAAGGGTTCTGACAGTGAAGTCCACACTGGAACACCTGGAACACTTCTCCTAAGGAAACAGTCTGCCAGCCAAGATTCAGAGCCAAACACAGCCGCACTCCTTGGTGACGAGGTGAGACACCGCTGAGCAGAGGCTTAAGGACAAACCACTTTCCTTCCCACTGCTTTTATTTCTGATGACTTTATCAGGGGCCACCGGTCCCACCCAAATAAGACTCCGCCTCCCCTCCCTGACATACAGACCTCCTCACTCTAAAGCCCAGAGCTCCAAAACCTAGCGAACAAATCCCAAACCACTGGAAACACTGCATGGCACAGACTAGGCCTTCCATAACTATTTCTCCAAAACCTGACTAAACAGGTGGATGACGCTCACATGGTAAGTGGCAACGTAAGCTAGGGCTCTCCTCCTGCCTGGAACCAGCAAAGTGTTAACTGAGTGCAAGAGACTCAACCTTTCCAAACTCATGATCATCTTTCGCACACGTGTACACGCGCGCGCGCACACACCCGCACTGAGAAATTTTAATTAACCCCCTTTTTAAAGTTAAACTAAATGGATGAAATGCACCTTCTCCGTGAAGTACCCCTCAGTCCGCTCCCAGTAAACATGAAGACCTCCTCTGTGTTCCCACTGGGGAACCAAAGGGGACCCTCCAAAACAAACCCACTTCACAAGACCCCAACGTGCTGGCAACCGTAACCCTGGTGAAAAGTCAACATCAGGAACCAAATTCTTTTTCCTGGTTCTGTGCTTCAACGTTCAAGTCCCAATTCCTTAAATTTACAATAAAATACATATGGTTTTGTATCCATCCACCTTCTCTGGCAGGGAGTCTGCAGCCTGACTGCTGATCGCAAGCACCTGGGGATTATTTAAAGACCCCCAGAAGCCCCGCCAACATCCCACGTCACCTGCGCTGATTATGCCAAAGTGCTGCCCAGTTGGAACACTGCCCCTGCCTGGAACTTCAGGCCATCCCCTAGCGTCTTCCAGTTTGCATGAAGACATCTGGGAAGCCCCCAGAGATCTTGAGATCTTTTTTTTTTTTTTAACTCTCCTTTCACCAAAATACCCACATCCAACCTCTCAAGCCAAGGGGAAAGGGCTTCAAAGTCCACAAAGCGGACTGGGTGCCTCTCAAGGCTGCAGGCACCCTCCCCGAAAGACACCGTTTGTTCTAGAGGTCTGGCAGGGCGCAGAGGGGATCCCCTTCAGGAAAGGAACCCCAGGAGCTCTGAACCAGGCCTCCTTTGGAGGGGGGCCCACCCACACCGGGGCTAGAGGAATGGGAAGAGGAGGAATGACCGCAGCGGGAGCCCCAGGACACGGGTCCTCATTCTGGGTTTCCAGGAGCCTGGGGCTGCTGGTGCTTCCTGAACCCGACACAGCGCGGGGAGGTGGCTGGGAGGCAGGGTGGACATCACTGCACTCCCAGAGCCAGGTGAGCCTGGGGAACTCCGCCCTGGACGCTGCTCCAGGGGTACCTGACCCTGTGCTGCGCTGACCACCCGCAAGGTAAGAAGGGCCGGGAGTCCAGCATCACCCCTCCCAACTGTCCTTCCTCAGCCTCCGGCCATCCTGGGACTCCCTGGGGGAGGGCAGGCCAGTAGGTCAGAGGCTGGTTCACTCACCTTTCCCCCTTTTTTCCACTGAAGAAGGTTTCAGAGTTGCTAAAGCACTTGGGACAAGTTCAGGCCCCACACTGCTTCCACAGCCACCAAGCGCTTCAGTATGCCCAGAGCTACTTTGGGATGTCAGAGAGCTTCTGGGGCTCTGACAGGCTGCCATGGAGCTTGCGGTGCAAAGCCCTTTTGAAGAGACCAGCATCTAGACAGTCAGGGCGCAAGTAGGTCCACACCTAGGAAAAATAAATTCTGGTAAGGGGGTAGGAGAAGAGGAAACTGCCCTACACTGTTGGTGGGAATGTAAACTGGTAACAGCCACCATAGAGAACAATCTGCAAAAAAAATTTTTACTCTAAAAATAGGGCTACCCTATGATCTAGCAGTCCCACTATATATCTGGAGGAAATCCTATTTTGAAAAAACACATGCACCTCAAGATTTCACTGCACCACTATTTAAAATAAATAAATGCATGATAATAAAGAGATTATATTTTAAAAAAGAATTTGTTAGGCAGGACCACCAGAGGTAGAAAAGTAAATGTTTATACCAGTTCTAAATGCATGGGATTTCATGAAAAAATGGGGACAGAGCTGCTGATATGAATCACAAACGTTACATGAGAACCTACCGTTTCTTCCTCTCCCTCCTCCATTCCTAGGCCTCTTTCTCAGGTGATATTATCACACCAACATCTTTGACGGCATCAGCACAGCACTTTCACCTTGTAAACTAAAAAAATGCAGGCAACCTAAAATTTGAGAGTTATGCTTTATTCAAAATTACTGGGAGAAATATCAACAACCTCAGATATGCAGATGATACCCCCCTAATGGCAGGAAGTGAAGAGGAACTAAAGAGCCTCTTGATGAAGGTGAAAGAGGAGAGTGAAAAAGCTGGCTTAAAACTCAACATTCAAAAAATAAAGATCATGCCATCATCACTTCATGGCAAATAGATGGGAAAAAAATGAAAACAGTGACAGGCTTCATTTTCTTGGGCTCCAAAATCACTGCAGTTGGTGACTGCAGCCATGAAATTAAAAGATGCTTGCTCCTTGGAAGGAAAGTTATGACCAACCTAGACAGTGTATTAAAAAGCAGAGACATCACTTTGCCAACAAAGGTCTGTATAGTCAAAGCTATCGTTTTTCCAGTTGTCACGTACAGATGTCAGAGTTGGACCATAAAGAAGGCTAAGCGCCAAAGAATTGATGCTTTTGAACTGTGGTGTTGGAGAAGACTCTTGAGAGTCCCTTGGACTGCAAGGAGATCAACCCAGTCAATCCTTTAGAAATCAACCCTGAATATTCATTGGAAGGACTGATGCTGAAGTTGAAGCTCCAATACTTTGGCCACCTGATGCGAAGACCTGACTCACTGGAAAAGACCCTGATGCTGGGAAAGACTGGGGGCAGGAGAAGGGGATGACAGAGGATGAGATGGTTGGATGGCATCACCGACTCAATGGACGTGAGTTGAGCAGACTCTGGGAGATGGCGAAGGATGGGGAAGCCTGGCCTGCTGCAGTCTATGGGGTCACAAACAGTCAGACATGACTTAGTGCCTGAAAAACATTTTTATTCTGCAGAAATTTTTTAGGACTTCAAGCTCAGGAGACAGCATCTCAGGTAACCCTGAGAGAACTGCTCTGAAAAAGCAAGAGGAGAATCCAGGTTATATACAAGTTTTCCAACAAAGGGCAGGTGGTCTGAACTTCAAAAGACTATTGTTAATTTAAGAAAACCAGATAACCCAAGTTAAGGAATTTAGTCCTCTTCTATGTACAGGAAGATGCAAGAGTCTGGGCTCACTGAAATCATTCCTTTGATTTGCAGGTCAACTATCTGGGGCCAGGATCCTTTGTTTTTTATATCCTGAGCTTCACTGGGGTTCACAGTAGAGAGTGGCTGCAGTCTGCTGGCAGCTAGATAGCAGGAATTGTTTTTCTTCCTGTGGGCTGCAATCCCTGATGACTGTGACATCCTTGTCATACTGATATAGCAGGAAGTATTCCATTTCTCAACCAGCTACCCGCACACGCAGAGACAGGAGGCCCTGGAGATGCAGAAAGGCCACGCTCCCCTATCCTTTGTCACATGACAGATGCATGAAGAAACGAGCTGCTGCATGGAGACCAACACGTGATATTCTGCTTCCCTGTTTTCATACGCCTTTCCCTCTTACAGTCAGCCACTGAGGCTGCGGCACTGGGCCTGGTGCTTTGCACGGAACTGACCCACCCACGCAGACTCTCTTTCCTTGAACCAAACGCTGGACTCAAGTCTCACACCACAAAAACATCTGAGAGCCTCTTGCATAACCCTGGTTTCACCTTGGAATTGCCTGGAAAATGTGATGGAAACAAATTTATTTTCATTCTCTATAAACTACGTCACTCACAGGAAATTAGATTATACATCGCAAATACAACATTGTATGTCAACTACGGTTTTTTTCCAGATTTTAAACCTTTTATTTTGTATTGCTGCTGCTGCTGCTAAGTCACTTCAGTCGTGTCCAACTCTGTGTGACCCCATAGACGGCAGCCCACCAGGCTCCCCCGTCCCTGGGATTCTCCAGGCAAGAACACTGGAGTGGGCTGCCACTTCCTTCTCCAATGCATGAAAGTGAAAAGTCAAAGTGAAGTCGCTCAGTTGTGTCTGACTCTTCGTGACCCCATGGACTGTAGCCTACCAGGCTCCTCTGTCCATGGGATTTTCCAGGCAAGAGTACTGGCGTGGGGTGCCATGGCCTTCTCTGTCATTTTTGTATTGGGATATAGCCGATTAGCAATGTTGCAATAGTCTCAGGTGAACAGCCAAGGAACTGGGCCAAACGTATCCATGTATCCATCGTCTCCCAGACCTCCGTCCCATCTGGGCTGGCACACAACATTAAGAAGAGCTCCACGTGCTATACGACAGGTCTTGTCGGTTATCCATTTTCAACTACGTATCTGCACCAACACACAGAATGTGTGGAGGAGGTCACAGGTGATAGGTGTATTTAAAACTCAGTGTATCATCTCTGTGGCAAGCCCAGAGTGAAAAGCATGTCTCTAAATCTTGCCCCTCAAACTTTAACATGCATACAAAGCATCCCAGCATGCAAGGAAGAAACTCTGAGTCTGCAGCTTTGGTGTGGGGCCCGTGAACTGGCATCTTTAACAAGCTTCCTCCTTGTGCGGATGCTGCTCCCCTAGAACCACTTTTAATAGCAGTAGAGAAAGCAGACAGGCCACACCGCAGCTCCTTTCACCAAACACCTAATCACATGACACCTACTGTTGGTTCCACTAAAGACCACCATCCCGTCCTGAAGGATCCCGTTTCTGGCTAGCACATAAGGTTTATGGAACAAAGAGTGTAACATTTGAGTCTCTATTTGGAAAATGATGCACATAGTCATTGATGCTATGACTACTGAGCCTCTACTGTGCATCCACAAGAAGTCAAGGCAGGTATGTCTTTTTTAAAATTATGTTTGGCTCTTCAAGGCCTTCGTTGTTCCATGGGCTTTCCACAGCTGTGGTGCGCGGGGGCTACTCTTCTCTGTGGGGCACAGGCCCCTCACGGAGGTGGCTTCCTTTCTTGGGGCGCAGACTCGAGGGCCTGTGGGCTTTCCCCAGCTGTGGGGTGTGGGCCCCTCACGGAGGTGCCTTCCCTTCTTGTGGTGCAGACTCGAGGGCCTGTGGGCTTTCCCCAGCTGTGGGGCACGGGCCCCTCACGGAGGTGCTTTCTCTTCTTGTGGCGCAGACTCGAGGGCCTGTGGGCTTTCCCCAGCTGTGGGGCGCGGGCCCCTCACAGAGGTGCCTTCCCTTCTTGTGGTGCAGACTTGAGGGCCTGTGGGCTTTCCCCAGCTGTGGGGCGCGGGCCCCTCACAGAGGTGCCTTCCCTTCTTGGGGTGCAGACTCAAGGGCCCGTGGGCTTTCCCCAGCTGTGGGGCGCGGGCTCAGTACTCGCAGGCTGCAGGCTCTAGAGTGTGGGCTCAGTAGCTGTGGCACCTGGGCTGAGTTGCACTGAGGTATGTGGAATCTCCAGGGATTGAACCCACGTCCCCTGCAATAACAGGCGGATTCTCATCCACTGTGCCACCAGGGAAGTCCAAGGCAGGTTTTTTTCTGCGTCTGGAGAAGCAATCCATAGTCAGACAGTGAGGCCACCCAAAGGGCCCCCAGGGCGTGCAGAAGGCCCATCCCTGCTCCCTGGTGGAGGGCAGTCACTTTGGGCCAGAGATTTAGAAGTGCGCCCTAACCAACCTGTCTCCTCGGGGTGCATCCTTGGGTTCCTTCAAGCTCATCTCCTAGCCTTGAGGTCTCACCCTGGACCCGCAGGTTGAGTTCGCCAGTGCTCTGGCGCCCTCTGGTGGACACCGACTGTAACAACAACCCCTCAGCCCTTGGGCCTGCCTCCATCCCTTGCCCCAGGCAACTGCACAGGTCTATCACAACCTTACCTTAAGATTTAATTTTTTATTCAGAAACACTGGACTAGACCAAAGGTCACTTGAAATGGACTATTTCTAATCACAGGCAGAAAAACTAAGTGACACGAGAGAAAATGTACTTTTATGGTGGTTGAAGAGATGCGCTGTGCCATGTCTGACCCCATGGGTCATAGCCCGCCAGGCTCCTCTGTGCATGGGGCTTCTCTGGGCAAGAATACTGGAGTGGGGCACCATGCCCACCAGGCACAGAGCGACTAACAGCACTCAGTTGAAGAGATGGGGTGAGTTTACTAATTACTTACTAAGCGATTACTTACTAGCGATTACTAAGTAATCGCTAATTACTTCAGCGATTAGTTCAACTCTCACTTTGATGGCGGGACACTGACCTGTGTTCATACTTTGCTAATGTTCCAGAAAGAAATATTTATAATAAGATCAATTTACATTGGAATCGCAGCTTTCCCTCTTTAAAACCTAGTGACTTTCTGTGAGTTTATTTTTCCCTCGAGCACTGTTTTTGCAGAAGCACCCATCACTCAGTCATGCCGGACTCTGCAACATCTCCTCTGTCCATGGAATTCTCCAAGAAAGAAGAATACTGGAGTGGGTGGCCATTCCCTTCTCCAGGGGATCTTCCCAAACCGAGGCTCAAACCCGGGTCTCCTGCACTGAGGTAGAGTATCTACCGTCTGAGCCAATAAGGAAGCCATTTTGCAAAATGGAGATAAGAAAATCCACTTGCATAGCTTTTAGAGTTAAATGAGGTAAAATGTGAAGAATGGTACTGATCAATAGAATTTAATGAAAATCTACACCCTTTCCTTTTTCTCCTTTCTCAAAGCAGGTGTTCATTCTTTGCAAACTTCATACTCTCTTTTCTCTCCAGGGAGATCACAATTCCTGATACACAAGAAACAAAAAATATTTGTGGACTGATTCTCTCATCCATTATTCCAGCTGAGACATTCATCAATTTCTATCCACGTCGGTGAAGCAGCCTCTATTCTCCTCTGTGCTGTCTCTTTTAACTGCAGTGTCCTCTACGAAGATGCTAGTTGCCTGGGTGTGAAAAATTACTAGATTTTATTTTCTAATATTATCTTGTAGTTACTACTCTCTTGTTGGCTTGTCCCATTTCTTTGTACCTTCCAATCTCAGTACAATGATTTAACAAATAATTGGATAAATAATCTTTTGATTAACATACTATTTAGTCATAATAGATCTCACAGAAAATGCCAATCTTTAGGTGCAGTTGATCAACGTTTTACCTATGTTCTTCCAAGAGGTAAATATCATAGTTTCTTAAAATGCATATGGAAAATAGAACATTCACTTTCTTGATCACTTCACCAAAGTTTAGAATTTTTTCCTAAAATTTTTGCTCAAACTACAAGGCCAGGGAGTGGAATGACAAAAAAATACACAATGTCACAGTCATGTTTTCACCTCTTTTGGATGACAATAAATCACAGTTTGGTATTATTAATGTATATGGAATTTTATGCAGCTTACTTTACAGGCAAAAATCGTAACCATAACTCCTTTTCAATAGACACAAAATCTAATAGTAAACTACCCAAAGGGGTGGAAAATTTATATTGCTTCTTTTAACAGATGTAGTAATAAAACTATGACTTATGAGAACAAGACTACATGGAGAAATTAAAAGACATAAACACTGGGAACCAATGAAAACAACACTAAATATAGTCAGAAAAATAGAAAACACACCAACTTTATACCCCTGCAATTAAATAATATCTATATATGTAGGGAATAAATACTTCAGCAGAAAACTCTTAACTAAAAAGAATAATGTTTCATAGAACAAATACATAGCAACAGATACACAGATAAGCATTTTAAATCAGGCTAAGAGGTCTTGTCCAAACATACAGAAATAACTTTGCCATCTAAAAGCATGAGGGTTGTTGCCTAAGATTTGACCCAAGTAGGATCTAAAGGAAGCTTTCTCCTGGTGTCTACTTTATCAAATTCAAGTCATTAAGGTATTTATGTCAGAAGTAGATCTCATTCTATAAAGAATTATTTAGAGAATTTCATTGTTTCTGCCTTTCATTAAGTTTGCTGCTGCTGCTGCTACATCGCTTCAGTCGTGTCCCACTCTGTGCGACCCCAGAGATGGCAGCCCACCAGGCTCCCCCATCCCCGGGGGATTCTCCAGGCAAGAACACTGGAGTGGGTTGCCATTTCCTTCTCCAATGCATCAAAGTGAAAAGTGGAAGTCACTCAGTCGTGTCCAACTCCTAGAGATCCCATGGACTGCAGCCCACCAGGCTCCCCCATCCCTGGGATTCTCCAGGCAAGAACACTGGAGTGAGTTGCCATTTCCTTATTAAGTTAAGGTATCAGTATATCAGCAGTCCTAGGGATAGAAACATAAAACATGTTGATATCCTATGGTTTGGGGCAGCTATTAATGTTTTTCTGTTTGTTTGCTGGAGAAGAACTGATTTATTTTCAAACTGATATGAAATCAAATAACTTTGTCTTGTTTCTATGTTTTTTATAAAGATTAAGGACAATGGAATGCGAGTTACATTGCAAGAATAGATATGACCATAAAGAATGACAAAAGCATTAGTTTAAGATTGATTCTTTTTAAAAATTTTGTAAAAAAAAAAAAAAAAAAAAGGGGGGGAGAAGGCAATGGCACCCCACTCCAGTACTCTTCCTGGAAAATCCCATGGATGAAGGAGCCTGGTGGGCTGCAGTCCATGGGGTCGCTAAGAGTTGGACAGGACTCAGTGACTTCACTTTCACTTTTCACTTTCATGCATTGGAGAAGGAAATGGCAACCCACTCCAGTGTTCTTGCCTGGAGAATCCCAGGGACCGGGGAACCTGGTGGGCTGCCGTCTATGGGGTCGCACAGAGTCGGACACGACTGAAGCGACTTAGCAGCAGTAGCAGTAATAAAAAGAGACAGTGGCGGACAGGGGAGCCTGGTGTGCTGCAGTCCACAGGGTTGCAAAGAGCTGGACATGACTTAGCGACTGAACAAGAAGAAATATATGGTAGGGCATGTATTACCATCCTTGTAAAAGCTGTGAGAAACTATGAAGGAGTAAATCTACATTTGTTAGCTAATGGTATGATACAACCAAACATTTATCAAAATAAAAATGAAGTCCATATACATACAAAATCTAGTCTTTATCATCAGCATCAAGAAAACTATGGACCCCAAATGAAGTCCTGATGGTAACACTCTTAAAACAATAACATTTTAAGTGCTATTACAAACCCATTTGATATGCACTTTAATTGCTACAATGCTGATGAATATACTGTGTATT
Source organism: Tragelaphus eurycerus (assembly GCA_935064755.1). Taxonomy (NCBI): domain Eukaryota; kingdom Metazoa; phylum Chordata; class Mammalia; order Artiodactyla; family Bovidae; genus Tragelaphus; species Tragelaphus eurycerus. The sequence goes on along the minus strand of CAKXYN010000001.1, from coordinate 72,433,104 downwards.
CAAACACATATCACAAGCACTACTATAGCAGTTTCAAGAACAAGTAAATGGATGTTTAAAATTGCATGTTACCAGGGAAGAGGGGGAGAAAATCAATTACAGCAAACATTAGCTCCTTAAAACAGCAAATTAAAGATTTACATTACATCATGTTCCGTCCCACTTAGATAGAGGGATCAAACCCAGGCCTCCTGCATTGCTGGCAGATTCTTTACCATCTAAGCCACCAGGAAAGCCCCATGACACATATAGAACACAATAATACAGGAAAACTTGATATATCAACCACTCCTTTTTGTGGTCTCAGCTGGTTTCTACTGATTAATTAGCCTGGAAAGAACTGAGATGTGAAAAATAACTCAGAAGGGGAGGCTAAAATTCACTTCACAATAGTTAATGAAAAGGATTTTAAAAATACGACTGTGCCACTATATTTTAGCTGAAGGGACAGGTAGTTACATATGCCATTTTATTTCAATTGGTCAGACAAGTTCTACTGCTCCCTTTAACCTTGTCCTACATGCAGGACTGCCACCTTAAAATCCAACATGAGACCTCACGCTGTGAACTCAAGATGGCACTTTTTCAGTGTATGGGTCACAGAATGATCCCTGGATGTTTGTTAAAAGCAAACATTCCTGTCCCTCAATCAGGTTCTACCAAGTCAGAATCAGAGCAATAAGCATGTGACAAGCAACGTGCAAATTCTGACATACACACTTGCTTAAAAACAACTGCCCGGGGAATTCTCTGTTTATCCAGTGGTTAAGAATCCTCCTTTCAATGCAGCAGACTTGAGCTCGATCCCTGGTCAGGGAATTCAGATCGCACACGGCACAGAGCAGCTAAGCCCAAGAGCCTCAGCTACGGAGCCCAAAGATCCCACATGACACCAGGGAGATGGCACAGGCTCGATGCAGACAAATAAACACTTAAACAAACAAACAAAGAGCTCTAAACTCTCTCTCTATTCTGCGTGCTATTTGTTTACCTGTAGACAGCTTTGGAAGTCTTTCATCTGCCAAAGACATGAATTAGAAATGAATAACTCAAAAGGAATTACTTGAAGGTTCACAAGGAGCTCTGATAAACTTTTGCCCAAAACAACTACTAGAAGCATAGACATAGACACAGACACACACACTCACACACACAAGCATAGAAAATTGAAAACAAATCTATAGAAACAGTGGGATTCTTTAAAATCATGCATTCTTAGCTTCCTTTCCCAGAAAACCAAGTGGCTGTATTTTACTTTCAGAGCTGCCTGCACTTTGCAGACTGGACTATTAAGGTAATTAACCACACCTACTGGACTGCTTTGGGTTTTTTTTTTCTGTGTATTCTTGCCACATTTTCTTAATATCTTCTGCTTCTGTTAGGTCCATTCCATTGCTGTCCTTTATTGTGCCCATCTTTGCATGAAATGTTCCCTTGGTATCTCTCATTTTCTTGAACAGATCTCTAGTCTTTCCCATTCTATTGTTTTCCTCTATTTCTTTGCATTGATCACTGAGGAAGGCTTTCTTATCTCTCCTTGCTAGTCTTTGGAACTCCGCATTCAGATGGGTGTATCTTTCCTTTTCTCCTTTACCTCTGGCTTCATTTTCTAAGCTATTTGTAAGACCTCCTCAGACAACCATTTTGCCTTTTTGCACTTCTTTTTCTTGGGGATGTCTTGATCACTGCCGCGGCCAGCGCTTGTAAGGCGAAACCCCCAGGAACCCTGCTGTCGAGGAGCTTAGAAGAAAAGAATGAAAGCAAGATGGGGTTGAGAGGATCGGACAACACTGGACCGATGCCAGTCTTTATTGATGCTCATATTTATACCATGTAGTACGTGACATTCGACATACAAGACTCTTGCTTATCTCTAGGCCTGGTTTTACATTAGCAATACAAAAGGTTTCTGCTCCTTGAAGTGTAGCCACAAGCCAGACTCGCTGGAGTCTTAAGGTTGTAAAAAACATTCTTGAGGAAGGCGGGACAGAGAGCTACAGGGGGGCCTCAAGCTGAAATCACATAGCGAGGCAAGAGGGCCTCAAGCTGAAATCACATAGCGAGGCAGCCCCCAGGACGTAGCCCTTATCAGGTCAGTCCCCCGCAGTTCCCTCTTCTTTATTTTTTAAAAGCTCCACTAATTGTCTATGATGCAAGGTATTTTTATGCACCATAGCTCTAACTGAGAGAATCTCCTGAAAGAGAGTGCGAATAAGGCAAGGAGCTAAACACATCAGGAGCAAAATCCCTGCTAGGCCTATACCTACTGTCAACATACCATGTCAAAGTGAACGTAAATTTGGAAAATTAGAGAAAAGATTATTTACAAAATCTTCAGTTTCTTTAGCAATGTCCAGGGTAGCTTTAGGCCTGTCTTCTATCTGTCGAATTTCATCATGGAGTAGCAGTAAATCTAAAGATACATTTGAATCATGTCAAATTCCCATTAAATGCCTTTTGATTTTAAACCAAGGAAAATCAGTTTGATTATATTCTTTCTTAGTAACACATATCCATTTATAATTAGCATGACACCTAATTTTTGTACGTAGATTTAGACTCTGAACTTTTTCCCCAATAACTCGTACGGTATCGTAAAGAGCTGATAATCGATCCTCAATTTTCTTATCAATATCTTCTTGGGTTCTCATTACTTTGGTTACATTGTGAGACAAAGAATCAATAACATCAGTGTCTTGTACCGATTGAGCAAGGGAAATAGAAGCGGTAACAGCAGTAGCAATTAAAGTGATTAAAGATACAATTCCTAACACTATTAAACCAATCCCTCTTTTTGGGTGCGAGAGCGCGGTATTAATTTGCTGAATAAGTTCTAGAGCAGTTTTATCATACCAAGTTTCCGTGATTTTTACTGGCAGCATGACAAATGCAGGCTGCCTTACAACTATTACTTGTTGTCCAATTGGGATCCCTCTAATACAGTTAGTAAGTGTACAATCATCACATTTAACATGGTATTCATTGTTAGACAAGGATATTTCAGTCACTCCTACTAAGAGCATAAAAGGGAAAGGGAGACAAGCTCTCGGGTACCGGCGACCCAGATTTCCTATGTCTCCATACTTGGTTCCAGTGACATTTTTCTCTAATTTATATAGCGTGGGACCACTGGCTCCAAAAGCGGCCAATAGCTTCCAAATCTCTGTCTGAAATGTCCCTTCTGATCTAAGTCCCAATATCGGAGGATGTAACCCTCGACATTCGGGGCAAATGCTAGGCTCTTGTGGACCCCAGTCCCAGAGTTGAGTGGTGTTGAGGTTGTAAACTGTAGCATTGGTCGAACGGCATCGAGTCCATGGAAGTGCTATTCCCAGAGGAGTCGCTAGGTTATAGCTACAAAAGGGAACATCTCGTGGCCCCGTACTGTTGTGCACTGTAGTTGCTGTTCCTGTGAAGTTGTTTATTCCGGGGAAGCTTGTCCGAAGATATGACACAGCGGGGGCCACGGTGATGCAATTAGGGATGGTCTGGCTGTAAGAAAAACACATGGGATATTCCGTAGTCAGTCCATAGTAAGACATGTTAGCTTTTTGAGGTGTTATGTGGCTGTCAGAGGGTCCCCCTAGTAAGATAGTATCATTAACATATACAGGGATGACTTTTCGCTCCCATTTAACCGGTTGGATAAGTGGAGGATCTGGAACATAAGCCCAATAGACAGATGAACTACTGTTATGGATTTGTTGTAACAGCATGAGTAATATCATAATAATATTAGTAGGGGAAATGTTAGCCTGTGCATGTGCTGTATTTTAAGCTCTCTGCATTAGCGCCTCCACTTGCTGAGGAGTGGGCAAATTGTCGTCCTCACTGCGCAGCGTCAGGCGTCGCATCTGCCAGTTTAGTGATCTGCGTCGTCGTGCGTACCAACCTCTCCGGCAACCAGCGCGGCGCTTCGGCATCCTGTGGAAACACACATACATGACCTCTACCCCAAATTAAAACGGGGTCAGGGCCATGCCACTGGCCTGTAAGGGGATCTTTCCAGTTTACTAAGGGTTTTTTCTCATTGATCTCCTTTCCCCAAAATCGTTGAGCAGCAGACAAGCCCTTTGCATCTAGAGACAAGAAATTCAGAGTAAAAAGTGCATGATTCAACAAGTTAGGAGGTGAAACTTGGTAACAGTCAGCTGGATTCCCCCGTTTTAACTTTAAAAGTTGATGTTTGATGCGTTGATGAGCACGCTCAACAATGCCCTGTCCTTGTGGATTATAAGGAATGCCAGTCTTATGCTGGATACGGAAGCGAGCACAAAAAGTCTGAAACAATTTACTAGTGTAACCGGGACCATTATCAGTTTTGATCACCTTAGGAATTCCCATAACAGAAAAACAGTAAAGACAATGACGTATACATTGTTTCGAGGATTCACCTGAAAGTAATGAACAGGACAAAAAATTTGAAAAAGTGTCAATAGTAACATGTAAATACTTAAGTTTTCCAAATTCAGAAATATGGGTAACATCCATTTGCCAGAGATCGTTGGGGCGCAGACCATGGGGGTTGACACTCCATAATGAGGCACAACAAAAAATTGAGGACACGAAGGGCACGCCTTTATTATCTCTCTAGCGGCTTCTCTAGAAATCTGAAATTGTAAACGCAATGAGTGACTGTTTTGGTGATGTAATGCATGAGAAGCCCGTGCCTGTTCAATAGAGGAAGGAATGTTAGATTGTGAAAGAAAGACTCGGGTTAGCAGATCAGCTGTTTGATTGCCTTCAGTTAGAGGTCCGGGTAAAGATGTATGTGCCCGTATGTGTCCAAAATAACATGGATGATTTCGTTTATGAATTGTAGCCTGTATGGAAGAGAATAAATGAAAGACCGTAGGCGAATCATTATGAATGGCAGGAACAGTTTCAATACAGGAGAGAGCACGAACAATATACTGGCTGTCAGTAAACAAGTTAAAAGGAGCATCAGATACTGTCTTTAAAGCTTGATCAACAGCAAACAATTCCACGATCTGTGCAGAAGAATAGGATGTGTCTGTAAAATAAGCAGCGTTATTAATAATCAAAGCAGCTCTACCATTGGAGGAACCATCTGTAAATATGTTAGTAGCATTGGAGATGGCTGTTGTCGTACCACCTTTGGAAAAATAAACTGATGAAGTTTAGCAAACTGTAAAAGTTTATGAGAAGGGTAGTGATGTAAAAGTTGACCAGGAAAATTTGTCAAGGCAAGTGCCCAGTTGTCTGAAAATTTAAATAACCATTCCTGCTGTTCCAAAGCAAAGGGAACACAAATAAAATGAGGTTCTTTTCCAAAATATTGAATAGACTCCAGGCGGCCTTTAGCAATAATTTTAGCTACCAATTTATGGTAGGGGGCAAAATTTTTCGAAGGAACAGAGGCTAAATAAATCCAACGTAGTGGATCATTCTGAAACAGAACACCTGTAGGGGAATGTGGAGAAGGCAGTATATACAAACCCCAAGGTTTAGAGTAATCACAGTAGGTGGTTTGTTGATCACGAATAGCAACTTCTACCTGGGATAAGGCTGAGCGAGCCTCAGGGGTTAATTGTCGTGGAGATGTCGGATCAGGATCTCCCTTTAAAATGTTAAACAAAGGCTTTAAAACGTCTGTCAGGAGTTTTAAACAAGGGCGAATCCAATTTACATCCCCCAGCAATTTCTGAAAATCATTTAAGGTACGGAGATGAGTAGTTCGCAGTGCAAGTTTTTGTGTGGCAAAAGTTCGAGGATATAATTGAAAACCTAAATAAGAATAAGGATGGTGTACTTGCACCATATCTCTGGCAATGATTAACCCATGGTTTTGTAGCTGAGATCTCAAAAAACAAAATATTTCAGGTAACAAGACATTATCAGCATGAGCTAACAAAATATCATCCCCAATCTTCTTTGTGATAATTAGCCGCCTCCTCATCGAGGAAAGACTCCTCATCAGGAGATAGTTTATTTCCTGATTTCGGCTGAGATTTTGTTAAGAGAGCATTCTGCACTGTATTTTTTAAAAGGGGAGGTTGCTTTAAGGGAGTTTCTTCAGGGACAGCATATTTGTGTTCCCCCGTGGGAGGCACTTTAGACTCTCTGTTGTTGGTCGCATTATCTTTCAACAGCGAACCGAAACGCTGAATTTTTTCATGGTCAAAATCTAAACAGTCTCTAATCAGCGACCATAAAGACAGAGTCTCTACAGGAACCTTTTCTGGACCAAACAGGGTGTAGTGGTTTTTAATCTGTTCCCCCACCTTTTTCCAGGTAGTTATATTTACAGTGCCTTCCTTGGGGAACCACGGACACACCTCTTCCACGAATGACAGAAAAGAAATTAACTTAGACTTAGAGACTGTCACTCCCCTGTGGTGCAGCATTACATACAACATATGAACAAACAGACTACGACTATGTGATTGCCCCATTATTTATACTCTCAACTATAACCCTTACTACTCCTCAATTAAAATCTGTTGCAACTTCACAATCGAACGTATACTCACGTTTACCGAGATTACCGAGTAGTGGCTCCGTACACAGCTCTAGCCCCACGTTGGGCGCCACCTGCCGCGGCCAGCGCTTGTAAGGCGAAACCCCCAGGAACCCTGCTGTCGAGGAGCTTAGAAGAAAAGAATGAAAGCAAGATGGGGTTGAGAGGATCGGACAACACTGGACCGATGCCAGTCTTTATTGATGCTCATATTTATACCATGTAGTACGTGACATTCGACATACAAGACTCTTGCTTATCTCTAGGCCTGGTTTTACATTAGCAATACAAAAGGTTTCTGCTCCTTGAAGTGTAGCCACAAGCCAGACTCGCTGGAGTCTTAAGGTTGTAAAAAACATTCTTGAGGAAGGCGGGACAGAGAGCTACAGGGGGGCCTCAAGCTGAAATCACATAGCGAGGCAGCCCCCAGGACGTAGCCCTTATCAGGTCAGTCCCCCGCAGATCACTGCCTCCTGTACAACGTTATGAAGCTCCGCTCATAGTTCTTCAGGCACTCTATCAGGTCTAATCCCTTGAATCTATTTCTCACTTCCACTGTATAATCATAAGGGATTTGATTCAGGTCATACCTGGTCTAGTGGTTTTCCCTACTTTCTTCAATTTAAGTCTGAATTTTGTAATAAGGAGTTCATGGTCTGAGCCACAGTCAGCTTCCAGTCTCGTTTTTGCTGACTATAAACAGCTTCTCCGTCTCTGGCTGCAAAGAATATCATCAATCTCATTTTGGTATTGACCATCTGGTGATGTCCATGTGTAGAGTCTTCTCTTGTGTTGCTGGAAGACCAGTGTGTTCTTTTGGCAAAACTCTGTTAGCCTTTGCCCTGCTTCATTTTGTACTCCAAGGCCAAATTTTCCTGTTATTGCAGGTATCTTGACTTCCTATTTTTGCATTCCAGTCCCCTATGATGAAAAGGACATCACTATGAACAAAGCTAGTGGAGGTGACAGAATTCCAGTTGAGCTATTTCAAATCCTAAAAGATGATGCTATTAAAATGCTGCACTCAATATGCCAGAAAATTTGGAAAACTCACCAGTGGCCACAAAACTGAAAACGTCAATTTTCATTTCAATTCCAAAGAAAGGCAAAGCCAAAGAATGTTCAAACTACCGCACAATTGCACTCAACTCACACGCTAGCAAAGTAATGCTCAAAATTCTACAAGCCAGACTTCAATAGTACATGAACCGTGAACTTCCAGATGTTCAAGTTGGATTTAGAAAAGGCAGAGGAACCAGAGATCAAATTGCCAACATCTGCTGGATCATTGAAAAAGCAAGAGAGTTCCAGAAAAACATCTACTTCTGCTTTATTGACTATGCCAAAGCCTTTGACTGTGTGGATCACAACAAACTGTGGAAAATTCTTCAAGAGATGGGAATATCAGACCACCTTACCTGCCTCCTGAGAAATCGGAATGCAGGTCAAGAGGCAACAATAAGAACTGGACATGGAACAACAGGCTGCTTCCAAATCGGAAAAGGGGAACATCAAGGCTGTATATTGTCACCCTGCTTATTTAACTTCTATGCAGAGTACATCATGCAACATGCCAGGCTGGATGAAGCACAAGCTGGAATCAAGATTGTCAGGAGAAAATGTCAGTAACTTCAGACATGCGGATAACACCACCCTTAGGGCAGAAAGAGAAGAAATGAAGAACTTCTTGATGAAAGCGAAAGAGGAGAGTGGAATGCTAATGCTAATGCTAAGTCACTTCAGTCGTGTCCGACTCTGTGCAACCCCACAGACGGCAGCCCACTAGGCTCCCCCGTCCCTGGGATTCTCCAGGCAAGAACACTGGAGTGGGTTGCCATTTCCTTCTCCAATGCATAAAAGTGAAAGTGAAGTCACTCAGTTGTGTCCGACTCTTAGCGACCCCATGGACAGCAGCCCACCAGAGTCCTCTGTCCATGGGATTTTCCAGGCAAGAGTACTGGGGTGGGGTGCCATTGCCTTCCCCGAGGAGAGTGGAAAAGTTAGCTTAAATCTCAACATTCAGAAAACTAAGATCGTGGCATTCAGTCCTATCACTTCATGGCAAATAGATGGGGAAACAATGAAAACAGTGAGAGACTTTATTTTGGGGGGACTCCAAAATCACTGCAGATGGTGACCGCAGCCATGAAATTAAAAGACACTTGCTCCTTGGAAGAAAAGCGATGACCAACCTAGAGAGCATACTAAAAAGCAGAGACATTACTTTACAGACAAACGTCCATCTAGTCAAAGCTATGGTTTTTCCAGTAGTCATATGTGGATGTGAGAGCTGGACTATAAAGAAAGCTGAGGGCAGAATTGATGCTTTTGAACTGTGGTGTTGGAGAAGACTCTTGAGAGTCCCTTGGGCTGCAAGGAGATCCAACCAGTCCATCCTAAAGGAGATCAGTCCTGAATATTCATTGGAAGGACTGATGTTGAAGCTGAAACTTCAATACTTTGGCCACCTGATGCGAAGAACTGACTCATTGGAAAAGACCCTGATGCTCGGAAAGATTGAAGGTGGGAGAAGAAGGGGACGACAGAGGATGAGACGGTTGGATGGCGTCACCGACTCGATGGACATGAGTGTGAGTAAGCTCCGGGAGTTGGTGATGGACAGGGAGGCCTGGCGTGCTGCAGTCCATGGTGTCGCAAAGAGTCGGACACGACTGAGCAACTGAACTGACCTGAAATGGACTGTTTGGCTCCTTGCAATCACCAACTGACACAATAAAGGTAACCCTTGGTTCTCAGCCTATCTGGGATGCTCAGCAGCCTGGACATCTTGCAAACAGGCGGCATACTGCTGACTTGGAAGTGCTAGAAATGAGCTGAGTATTTTTCTGGGTTGGCACCCACCACCATCATCTGAATCTGGAAATCGTGAGACACTATGGTCCATACTTTGTCCTCTGTGGGGAGATAAAAAGGCCACAAGGATGGGTGGTTAGTATGCAAATCCATCTCCAAATGTCAGAAAATAAGGGAGCCACACTTTCACTGGTGTTTTCCCTAAACTGATACAGAACAGAGCTAAGGACAGTACTCCTTAGAGTAACCCCTACCTTTTTCTCACACCGAAGTTCTCCTTAAATAGACAAAGTAGAAAAGCCATATTTTTTATTAAAAAACAAACTGAAGACCTGGATGATGCTCTAATGTCCACAGCACTGAAGGTGAGGCCCACTGTGTTCAACTGCCTTCCTGACACTGCCTTCACTCCCTCCTAAGTGAACTATGTGCTCTCAAGCCTTTGCATCTCTGCAGTGCTGTTAGCTGGGGTCAGAATATGCATCCTCTCCTTGTCAACAACTGCTCTCCTCGCCTAGACCTTTCAGGTAACGTTAGACTCTGCACGCTCTGTTACTGAAATGCCCTACACACGTGGGATGATGCAAACATGTAATTATCTTGGTGTTGTGGACCCTGAAAGTTTCAATGTGTGAAAAGGACAAGCAGATTTTAGACGATGAGGTTAAAGTAAAATCCTATAGGGACATCCCTGGCAGTCCAGTGGTTAAGACTCTTCGCTTCTGAGGCAGGAGGCAGGTGGGCTGCCCGGGGTAAAACAATTGGAGGTTTATTTTCTATTGACCAAAACTCCAAGACAAGACTAGCAGGACAATTAAGGGAGAGGGCTGGGCCCTGCCCAGACCACATATTTCTCTTTCCCGAAGTCGGGAGACCTCCCCGACCACACATGTGCAGAAAAGGCTCCTTGGAAGCCAAAAGGGGAGTCATGTCAAGGGACGTTCTACCCATGGGCCTTTGTGGTAAGAGCCATCTTGGCTAAGAGACGCATGCACACACCCGGGAAGATCCTGAGATGTACGAAATATGGACTGTGAGCCAGGAAACCCAGAAGAAATACCACATAAAAGTAATTCAAACTGCCACCAGAGTGCGACCCAGGGACTCCTCGAGTCGGCTCGTGTGCCTGTCCACACGAACTGTACTTTTCTCCTCTTAATACATTACTTGTGTCACCACTTTCTGTCTTTGTAGGAATCCTTTTCTGCAAAGCTGAAGGGCCAGGTCCTTCGTCACTGACCACTTGGTCTAGTGGCTAGGATCTGGCGCTTTCAATCTCTGGCTAGGAACCCAAGCCCCACTCCAAGCTGTTGCAGGCCGAGGCCACCTGAGATCACTTCCGCTGTGGGGGGCACAGGTTTGATCCCTGCTCAGGGAACAAACAAGCCATGACCCAGCCAAAAATAAAAATCCTATATAGTTCAGCATTTGAATTAGAAGTGTCACTATGTCACTAAGATAACTTAATGAGGTTATCTTTTAAAAAGTGAAGATATATGTCCTAGCTCTGTCCACTGAAAAAGTCCCCAAACAAGGATCAAACTCTGGCATCAGACTGTCATCACTCAATACCATTTTCCATTAAGAGAAAACTAGGCTCCTGGAGAAATGACTGATTCCAAGACTGCAACTGGGTAAGAGGAGCCTGGAACATATTGTCACAACAGAAACAAAAAAACTACTGGAGACAGAGGGTCATTCAAAACCCCAGAGCCAAAGAAGGATGATTTTCATTAACATCGATCAGAATTTCCTGCAATGGATTAAAATACATCAAGGATATTTAATTCTATAAGTTCACTGGAAGAAAAAAAAAGAAATGTTTACTTTTGGAAGATGCTAGGTAACTAACACATTATTTTGACTATCAGAAAAAGAGGGTTAAAAAACACCCAGCATTTAGTCCATATTACCTAGATGAACTGTAATACAGCTAGAAAGTGAAAGAAAGGGAAGTTGCTCAGTCGAGTCTGACTCTTTGCAACCCCATAGACTATAGCCTACCAGGCTCCTCTGTCTATGGGATTTTCCAGGCAAGAGTACTGGAGTGGGTTGCCATTTCCTTCTCCAGGGGATCTTCCTCACCCAGGGATCGAATCCGGGTCTTCAGCATTGTAGGCAGACACTTTACCGTCTGAGCCACCACTATTAATGACAGGGAGGCCTGGCGTGGTGCAGTTCATGGGGTCGCAAAGAGTTGGACACGACTGAGCGACTGATCTGATCTGATCTGATATCTAACTACTCCCTTTATGGAACTATTGCAGCTCATCAGTGAAGGCTAAATGATAAATTAGAGTGTCATCATTTCATAACTTGTAGCAAGTTAGTATGATATAAGCAGGATTATCGTGGAGAAGGAAATGGCAACTCACTCCAGTATCCTTGCCTGGAGAATGCCACAGACGGAGGGCTACAGTCCATGGGGTTGTGAGGAGTCAGACACGACTAAGTGACTGAACAGAGCAGGGAGGACATCCACGGCTGCTAACACAGCCACACGTGAAACGAGAGATGGCTGAGAGGGGAGGGCCGCACACAGCACTACGGTGAAACAGACACAAATCAGACGTGAACTTCATCAAGTGTATAGTCCCCACCTGGCAACTTCTAGAAAACAAAGGAAATGGGAACATGTTAAGTGGCACCAAAGGGAAATTCAGCAAAATCCACATTGTGGAAAACCATATACATCAAACAATCTAGTTTTTCAACAGGTAAGCAATAAATTACAAAGGGAAGACACACACAGACACAGAAAGCTCTATATTAAAAGAGATGACTTGAATTTGTCTTTCACGGGATCTTCCTATTTCAGGAAGGCTTCCCAGGTGGTACAGCGATAAAGAACCTGCCTGCCAATGCAGGAATTGCAGGGTCGATCCCTGGGTCAGGAAGATCCCATGGAGGAGGAGATGGCAACCCACTCCAGTACTCTTGCCTGGATAATCCCATGGACAGAGGAGCCCGGAGGGCTACAGGCCAAGGCGTCGGAAAGAGTTAGCTGTGACTGATGTTCTGAGCACAACACACATTTCAGGAAACACCAGCTTCATTCCTCTAGTTCTCAAGACAAAAGCTATGGAAATGTCTTTAACTCTTCCCTTTCCTTCAACTCAGCACGCATCCAGTCAGTAACTCTGAGCACCCCTCACGCAACCCTTCACCGATGCTCTGGTCAAATCCCCCGTCTTCCCTTGCCTGCTTCCCACAGGAACCTCAAACAAGCCCCCTCTTTCCACCCTCACACCCTGATGCCTACCATGAACACAGGGGCCGGGCTGGGCCTTCTCAGATACACCGCTCAAGGTCTTCACGTGGCACCAGGTCTCGTCCACAATTCAAGTAGCCAAAGGCCCTCTAAGAGTTGGCTCCTCCTCACCGCCCTGCTAATCTCCCCGTTGCTTCTTGGGCTCTGACCACACTGACCTCCCAGCGTTCCTCAAGCAGATCAGGTGGCCCCTCCTTGGAGATACACTCTCTCTTTCTTGAGACTAGAGCCTTCTTTCCTTCGGTCTCCGGTCTCCTCGCCCCTCCTCCCCTGCAGATCTGAGCTCCGGAGCCAACCCTTGGCCGAGTCCCACCTTCACCACAGCTGCTTTCAATCTACTGGCTCAGCTCTGCACGTGTAAATTATTTCTTAATACCAGTCTCCCTTCCTTAGAAGGAAAGAAAAGCAGGGATTGTTTTTAATGCGATATATGCACAGCGCTTAGAACGGTAACTGGCTCATAGTAGGGCTTCAAAAACAGTAGCTGAATAGAAGCATGAATTAATAAAAATAAATAGCATACAAACACCTGATCTAGGAACCTCTTACAATCACTGTGGTTCCAGCTCTGCTGAGTCTATCCTGACAGACTCCAGACAGGGCCCTTCCTTCCTCAGAGCCAGAATTTCCCTTCATCTCTTACAACACGCCTCCCTCTCAGAATACCCTGCAGCTCGCTGCTCTTAAATCCATGACACCAAGCTCCGTTATGGTGCCCCTGCAGTCATTTTCTATATGATGGTGATTTTCCCGGTTTTATCTTTGGCCTGATCAGGTCTGCCTTTCGTTAGCTCCTCCTATATAGCCAGAAAAGCCTCAATATATTGTGGTAGTTCAGACATGATTCTGAAGACAAACTGATGGTTATTTACATCCAGGCCAGCAGAATAACCTTTACCTAAGGAAAAAATCCTGAAATGAATTAGGCTGGATTAGGTAATCAATAAATCTGCCTCTGTAATAGGTCTGTTTCTTTCACTTTAGCCTTTGTTCTCTATCGCTTTTGCGACAAGTTAATCATTAAAGGGATGCTGCCTACAGCTTAAAATATATGCAATGACTCCTCTCCGGGAACCCTTCCCCTGATGTGCCTGAAGATTAAACTACAATACCTTTATTCAGTTCACCTGGGAATGGCTGACAGCAAGAAGAAATTAACACACTCCCTCCTGGTGTCAGGCCAAAACCAGGGCATTTTTGCAACCATTTTCACTGGTCTTCTTCCCTCAGCTCCTCAGCCTGCTTTTTCTTTGTTCGATAATAAATAAATAAATACACAAATGCAGACCCCAGTAAGATGTTTCTCTACAACTCTTGTCTGCCATCTGCTTGGACTCCTGGCTTCCTGCTTGTTTGTTTTTTAAATACTGTTATTTATTTATTTTTGGCTGTGCTGGGTCTCTGTTGCTGCTCGGCCTTTTCCCTAGCTGCAGCAGGCAGGGGCTACACTCCAGGTGGTGCTTGAGCTTCTGATTGCAGTGGTCTCTTTTGTGGAGCACGGGCTCTGGGGCGTGGGCTTCAGTTGCAGCTCCCAGACTCTAGGCCACAGGCTTAGCTGCTCTGTGGCATGTGGGATCTTCCTGGACCAGGAATCACATCCATGTCTGCAAGAGGCAAAGCGACAGATAAGTGATTTACTACAACAGAACGCTTGTGAGGCTTACAGACAGGCGGGTGAGAGGAGGAGTTTTCTTGTCCCTACATGTCAAGCCAGGACTGTCCTTGAGCAATGGAAATGAGCTAAAAGGCAGTAGCACATGCTCAAAACGGTAAATCACCTCAGGTTTTAGTATATCACCTTTCCCATATATGTTTGTTTTTAGTGTGTGCAGAGGAATCATTAATTTGCTGAGCTCACGGGGCGGGATGTGGGTCTCCTGCTACAACTGTCTGATTGTTTTCGGGCATGTCTCATGCTGATGGTGCACAGTTTTGTTGCTGAACAAGCCTGCTTTCTTCAGTGATCAGTAACTTACCGGGGTCTCCCATACTTTTTTCTTTACTAGAATCCCCTAGTGGAATCAACTATTTATTAATAATTACCTGGACTTGCCAAGTGGCGCTAGTGGTAAAGAACTCGCCTGCCAATGCAGGAGATGTAAGACACATGTGTTTGATCCTGGGGTCGGGAACATCTCCTGAAGGAGGAAAAGGCAACCCACTCCGGTATGCTTGCCTGGGAAACTCCACAGAGAAGCCTGGCAGGTTACAGTCCATGGGGTCGCAAGGTGTCGGACACGACTGAGCACGCGCACGAACAACAGCAGAGCAAGGTCCTCGTCCCTTACTCTGTCCCTGTCACTTCCTTCCTGCCTGCCTTCCTCCCTTCCTTTCTCTCTCTTTCTAAAAACAAATCCTTGAGTCTTGTCCTAAAGCAGAGACCTTTCTTTCTTTAACTCATGATGGAAGCACATTCTAACCTGACCCTCATTTAAAGTATCATAACCCCCTTTTTAATACACACAAAATAATGTTCAGAAAGGCAAACATTAAGCAAGAAAAAAAAATGGTTACTATTATGGTCTCTGTCAATAACTTTAAAAACACTAACCAATTTTTTACTCTTGATGAATATTTAGGTCCTGGTTTCTTCTTGGCCCTACACTCTAGTTCCAACAACCTCACCACACACAGTACAGCATCGAAATCCTGTGCACTGTCTCTTTGTATCCGTTTTATAGCTGTTCATTCATTCAACAAATATTACTGTGTACCTACTATATGACTGATACAGATCTAGGCTCCAGGGAAACCACAGCAAAAAAAAAATCATAAATTTTTGCAGCATATATCCTTACATTCTAGTGGGGAAAAGAAAACAAGAGAACAGATAACAAACAAAATGAAAATAAAATGTGTATTTAGCAAGGGATAATGATCTGCCTCTTGAGAAATTTGTATGCAGGTCAGGAAGCAACAGTTAAAACTGGACATGGAACAACAGACTGGTTCCAAATAGGAAAAGGAGTACATCAAGGCTGTATATTGTCACCCTGTTTATTTAACTTATATGCAGAGTACATCCT
The DNA here is from genome assembly GCA_935064755.1 of Tragelaphus eurycerus. Taxonomy (NCBI): domain Eukaryota; kingdom Metazoa; phylum Chordata; class Mammalia; order Artiodactyla; family Bovidae; genus Tragelaphus; species Tragelaphus eurycerus. The sequence goes on along the minus strand of CAKXYN010000001.1, from coordinate 72,417,512 downwards.
GAGAAACGCTGGACTGGAAGAAACACAAGCTGGAATCAAGATTGCCAGGAGAGATATCAATAACCTCAGATAGATAGATGACACCACCCTTATGGCAGAAGGTGAAGAGGAACTAAAAAGCCTCTTGATGAAAGTGAAAGTAGAGAGTGAAAAAGTTGGCTTAAAGCTCAACATTCAGAAAACGAAGATCATGGCATCTGGTCCCATCACTTCATGGGAAATAGATGGGGAAACAGTGGAAACAGTGTCAGACTTTATTTTTCTGGGCTCCAAAATCACTGCAGATGGTGACTGCAGCCATGAAATTAAAAGGCGCTTACTCCTTGGAAGGAAAGTTATGACCAGCCTAGATAGCATATTCAAAAGCAGACACATTACTTTGCCAACAAGGGTCCGTCTAGTCAAGGCTATGATTTTTCCTGCATGTATGGATGTGAGAGTTGGACTGTGAAGAAGGCTGAGCACCGAAGAATTGATGCTTTTGAACTGTGGTGTTGGAGAAGACTCTTGAGAGTCCCTTGGACTGCAAGGGGATCCAACCAGTCCATTCTGAAGGAGATCAGCCCTGGGATTTCTTTGGAAGGAATGATGCTAAAGCTGAAACTCCAGTACTTTGGCCACCTCATGCAAAGAGTTGACTCATTGGAAAAGAGTCTGATGCTGGGAGGGATTGAGGGCAGGAGGAGAAGGGGACAACAGAGTATAAGATGGCTGGATGGCATCACTGACTTGATGGACCTGAGTCTGAGTGAACTCCGGGAGTTGGTGACGGACAGGGAGGCCTGGTGTGCTGCGATTCATGGGGTCACAAAGAGTCAGACACGACTGAGCAACTGATCTGATCTGAATGGTGAGAAGAAAAACTAAACGAGGGAAGGGAAGACCTAATTCCCTGACCAGGGATCAAGGCTTGGTCCCAAGAGTGACAGCACCAAGTCCTAACCACTGGACCGCTAGGGGATTTCATGTATTTTCAAACACAGAGGAAACCATAAAGGCCCTGAGCAAGTGACACTTGAGTAAATAAGATGGTTATCCAGCAAGCCATGTGGATGTTGGGGGAAAGTAACCCAGACAGAAGAAATGTAAATATTCTAAATCTGGAATACTCCACTTATCACTTGGGTACATAAGGAGGCCAGTGAGTGAGGAAGGAGAGAGGAGCAGAAGCTGAAGGCAGAGATATGATGGAGATTCATGGGACATGACCTCAGAGTGAGCTGGAAAGCCACTGGCATCAGAAGGTTTGGAGCAAGTTAGTTTGCTTTTTCTGATTCTTTGACATACTATTTTTTGCTTCAATCAAATTATACTTCAGATGGGTTTGAAAAATAATATGTGTATATATATATACACACATATATACTATATATATCTTTATAAAGATCTAAAACTTTTTAAAGTGTCATGGCATTCTAAAAGGTAATATATAAGCTCTATGTCAATAACATAAAACAATTACTATTGATACACCTTGAAAATGACTGTGTTTGTGTGTGTGTGCCTCTGTTTCCCAAGAAAGAAAGAAGAAAGTGAAGTCGCTCAGTCATGTCTGACTAACCCCATGGACTATAGTGTACCAGGCTCCTCCATCCATGGGATTTTCCAGGCAAGAATACTGGACTGGGTTGCCATTTAGGGATCAAACCCATGGCCCCTGCATTGGTGCATTCAAAGTGTGGACTCTTAACCACTGGACCACCGGGGAAGCCCCAAGACACCAAAAATTAATATGCCCCTTTAAAACAAGACTTTTATCATGTAGGTACATCTTCAATAAATTTGTAATCTATTAAAATGCCATTCTATAGGAATACTAAAAAGGAAGCCTTGATGGTGCACTACTTTTGGACACTTTTTTTCTTTCCTTTATTATGCTTCCATGAAAGGGAGAGTGGGTGGATTTAGGGGGCTGGTTTAATATCAGTATATGGGAGTCAAGTGATACAAGGGTGCTGACTGAATCAGTGGGGTCCCTGATTTGTGATGACTGACTTAACAGGAGTTATGTGACCCACAGGGCCAGCTGGATCAGCGGGAGGGCCCCCCATCTTACAGGGGATGGCAGCCTTGCAGGTGGGAGAAAGTAGTGGACTAGGGAAGCTGGTAATACACAGGCTTGGGTCTTCTCAGATATTTGAGTTCCCCAGGTCTGCCACAACGAATTGGCACAAACCAGGTGGCTTAACACAACCGAACCCTATTCTCTCACAGTTCTGGAGACTAGAAGTCTAAAATCCAGGTGCTGGCAAGGCTCACACCTCCAGAGTACAAACTGCTCCATGCCTCTCTTACCTTGTGGTGTTGCCGGCAACCCTTGTGCTTCTTGGCTTGTAGATACAGCGTTCCAATCTCTGCCTTTGTGGTCACAGGGCATTCTTCCCTGTGTCTTCCTCTCTTCTGAAGACAGTAGTCAGATTAGAGCCCACCCTAATGACCTCATCTTAATTTGATTACAGTTGACCCTTTTCCAAATATATTCACATTCACAGGTGCTGGGGATTAGGCATGAGACTCAAGAGATGTGGGTTGGATCCCTGGGTGCGGAAGATTCTCCTGGAGTAGGGAATGGCAACCCACTCCAGTATTCTTCCCCGGAGAATCCTATGGACAGAGGAGCCTGGCTGAACAGCCTATGGGACCTCGAAGTGTTGGGCACAATTGAGCAACTAAGCACATATATCTTTTCAAAATTAAATTATTTTTGTCCCTGTCACATGGCATGCCAGTCTTAAGTTTCCCAGCCAGCAATCAAGCCTGTGCCCCCCATGCTGTGGAAGCAGAGTCAACCACTAGACCGCCAGGAAATTCCCAACCACAGTTTTCAGAGAAATGTACTACTTCTTAAGTGGAAACATTTTAGCAGTATTTAAGTGTATGGGAAAGTGGAAGTAATGTCAATCCTGAGTATCTCAGTGGGGTGATGATGGATGACATTCTAATTATACTTTCTAAATTTCCTACAGTGTGCATGTAACCATCTGGGCCATCTGAGCTGCCAGAAGCCCTAACCTCCCTCCCCAGCCCTCAACTCCAACTCCGCTTTCTTACTGAGCCTGCAGATCTCTAGCGCCCTCTCCCATCTGCATCTCTCCATTTTGTGCTTCTAGAAGGTGCAGGTCAGTCTCCTGGGGGGGTTGTTTAAAAATGTAGATTCTGATTCAATGGATGTGGGGCAGGGCCTGGGATTAGGCATGTTAAACAATTCTTAAGGGAAACTGATGCTGGACCCCACCAAGTAACAGGGGTTGAGACTGCTGAGTCACGAAGAGTTGTTCTACAACAGCGACCACAGTCAGCCTTGGATATATCGGTGCAGGAGCTCCCGCGAAAGCCGAAACCTAACGCGGAAAATCGGCCACCGCCAGCGGCCCGCCCTTCGAGGCCATCGCGGAGCCTCAACTGGCCATCCCTCTCACGTGGTGCGGCGCTCACGTGAGGCCGCCGTCCAATCGTCGCGTGCCTCCGGCCCAGCCGCTGGCTGGCACCCCGAGAGGCGGCTGCGAGCGCCATGGCGGGAAGACCGCTGCCCGGAGGCGGCGGGGTGTGTGCCGCCGCCTACCCTAACACCTCTGCCGGATTCCCCCCGCACCTCCAGGCCGGCGCGATGCGGCGCCGCTTCTGGGGCGTGTTCAACTGCCTGTGCGCCGGCGCGTTCGGGGCCTTGGCCGCCGCCTCCGCCGAGCTGGCCTTCGGCAGAGAGGTCGAGCCGGGGGCGCTGCTGCGGTGGGCCGGCGGGAGGGGCCAGGCGGAGGAGGGGCGCTGCGGGGCTCCGGGGCGGGGCGGGGCTGCCGACGCTGGGGCCGTCCGACCCCCGCGGGTCTGTTTTGAGGGGTGGGTTGGGGGGCCCATCCGTAACCGGGCGCTGCAGAACAGCGAGGGCAGAAGAGCATACCTCGACTTGGAATCACGCCCAGCCCTCGTCCAATGTAGGTGGTAAGAGACGTTGGGGACTGAGCCCTGTTCCCTTACCGGGGACCCCAAAAATCTGTCCTCCGACTGGGCTAGTTCACTCTCGGGGAAGACGCACACCTCATACATCCACTCTCTACCTCTCATTTTAAGCTCTTTGTGCCTGAGCATTTCTCTCCACGTGACTCTTAAGGTGAGAAGCCTGTTGCCCAAATCCGTCTTTAACGGGTGTTTTGACTGGTCAACCCACCTGCCAGGAAACTTGGGAATCTGGGATGTCCTATAAAAGGAAGACTGAGATAACCGTTCTGGATATTTCTCCAATGCTGAGAACTCTTGAACTGCCTCCCCACGTCTGCTAGGGTGGCGCCTCCCATCTGAAGTCAAATAGGCCAGGTTCTACTTGGTAGAGTTTTCGTTGCAGCTGCTGCAACTCAGGGTTAGTCCCCAACTGAGACAGTAGACAGTCTGGTTCTTTAGGTTTAAGCCTGTTAAGGGCTAATCCAGTGGGCACTGCCATGCTTGAGGTTGGTATCCTGGCGTGTGTGATTCTCATTGGAGTAAGTGGTCCAAAGTAAGACGAGTGACTGCGAGCCATGAGGTTTTCTTGTTTTCTCAGTTGAGCAGCAGACCTTCGTAAGCCTTTACATAAGTAGGCTGCCGCTGGCACATAACGGTGCTTCTGTGTAAATTATACAGAGACACTCCTTCCTCAAGACACCATATATTCAGCTGCTGGAAAACTGTTAGGAGAAAGAAGAGGAGGTGTAGATGGGTGCCATCCCCAGGGGAAGCAGCTCTTTGCACACAGGTTAATAACTCAAAACCAAGTAAGGGGTCCGCACGTCCTTTGTGTAGGAGGCTTCTAAAGATCCTCTGTTCTCTCAGTACTCCTGAAACCAACGAATGAATGGAATCTGCGTGTTCTCCAAGTGCCGCCTGGGATCACCAGTCAGACACTCCCAGGTGGGGTTTTCCATGCTGTGTCCTAGTTCAGAGCCTGGAGTCCCACTGCCTGGGCCTAAGTCCTGGTGACTCCCCCAAGCTCTGGCACTTCAGGCAAGCTCCTTAATGCCTCAGGTTCCTTATCTGTAAAATGGAAATTAAGGAATAAATAAAAATGTACTTGTAACACTTAGCCCAGGGCCTGTCACTGAGTAAAAGCTCAAGAATGCCCAGTGGGACCAGGCTGAGTGGCTTATAGGCTGCATAGGACAGCAGGGAGACCACCGATTCCTGTGTTACCTGATTCTGGCATGTGAGGACTCTGCCCCTCATTTACTCAGACTGGGGGTAACTACTTGACCCACTGGGACTGAACTTCCCCCACCGCACTGGTCACTGTGGGGCCGTTACAGACTGGTGTTCAATAGAAGATAACTGGATATGAATTAGCACTTTACTTCTGCCTAAGGTCACATGGTTAGTACAGTGGCCAAATAAATGTCTTCTCTGAATTTGTTTCAGCTGTTAAATGAGTGTGCCACTGGCTGAGGGTTAAGCGAATCCCTGTACAGGAAAGCTCTGAGGACCCCCAGGCTGTGGTGGCCTGGCTGCCAGCAGTGACCGTGACCCTGGGTGGCTATAAGGGTGGCTGCTGGTCGAGCTTGTCCAGGGTTGACCGTGGCCACAGTGACCCTTTCTCCTGCAGGTTAACGTGGGCTTCTGCGTCTTGGGCATCATCATGATGGCTACCACCAACTCTCTGATGTGGACGTTCTTTAGCCGCGGCCTCAGTCTGTCCATGTCTTCAGCCATTGCATCTGTCACGGTGACTTTTTCAAACATCCTCAACTCGGTGAGTAGCCTGAGTGTATGGTTCCTCTGTCCCAAACCTGGGTTCTGGATGGGTTGTCCTTGGGCAGTACCTGCTTTCCCACCTAGGAGAAGGGACAGGAACTGAAGCAGAGGTTGGGCGGTATCTTGACTCCCTGTGGCTTCTCCTCCAACCTCTCAAACTTGGTGACCTTCTCAAGTTAGATGGCAAGGAAGTCCAGCTGTCAAAAGCCTACTTGTTTGCTGCTCCACAAGGATCTGCGAACTCAGGCAGGAGACACGGAGGGTGGAGGTTCTTCCCTCCCAGTGGGGCTGAGCCAGTCAGCGTGCAGTCCAAGCAGGGCGGGCGTGCTGGGCTGGCTCTGTGCAGGGCCTGGCTTCTGGCCTCTGCTGGCCTCTCTTGTCCCCTCTGCTGGTCCAGTACCATGAGGAGGTACCCGCCCCACTTCTACAGGTGAAACTTGTTGAAGATCACAGCTGGGTTTCAGGCCCAAGACTTCCACCTCTAGACCTTTCTTCCTGCCCTGGGAGGCACTCGGCCACAGGGGAGTCAGGTGGTGCCCACCCACCCTGCAGTCACGTGTCCACCCAGCCTCACAGCTGTCTCTGTCCCACAGGCCTTCCTGGGTTTTGTGTTGTACGGAGAGTGCCAGGAGGTCTTGTGGTGGGGTGGAGTGTTCCTCATCCTCTGTGGACTCACCCTGATCCACAGGGAGCTCCCACCGCCCAGAAAGCCCCTTCCGCACAAGCAGCGGTAGCACCGGCCGGCTGGGCAGACCCGCTGGAAAGACAGTCATGGCGACTCAGGCTCGGGCTGGCGTGTGGGGACCGCAGCTCAGGGCGATCTGGATGCACAGCCTTCCAGCCCCGGGCCAGAGGAGGATGCTGCCCAGGGAAGCAGGCCCATGACCAAGAAGCCTTGTGGGTGGACAGCTCCAGCTTCTGTCAGGGGAAGTACATCTCGGCAGTGTTCTGCCCGAAGCCGCCGCCTCCATCCGTCTGCGCTGTGCTGTTGATTCTCGTGTTTCCCGGCCCACCCAGCAGGCCCTGGCAGGTGCAGGAGACCCTGGGGTTGGTCAGCTTCCTGTATGGACTTGAGATCACACTGTAACTGCAGTCTTGTTGCCTAACGAAGGCCGGTCACAGGATTTTGGAATCAGGACTGGTTGGGCTTTTGGCTTCACATCGATGTTACCAGACCATCAGCCTCATGCTTCTGTATTAAAGCGAGAGAAGAAAAACTGGATTAATAAATGCTTGTTTTTCTAAGTTTAAGCTGCCAGGTGTGTGATCTCGATTCTGTCCTTATTTTTTTCCTTTCCTCATTTTTTTGGAGTATGAGCAACTGGGGTGAGCTGCAGTTCTCGGAGGGAAGTTGAAATCCCATCCGCACTTTCAGGCCTGGGACTTGGCTGCTCTCTGCCTGCCAGTTACTTCCTGACTCTACCCAGGCAAGTGTTCTTCAAATTCAGGAGCATATCTGTCCATATCTCTTATAATATTTTATGTTATGTTATGGCTGTGCCACTTGGCCTCTGGGATTTTAGTTCCCCGAGCAGATATTGAACCCTGCTCCTTGGCAGTGAGAGCACTGGACCACCCCTCCTCCCCAGGAAGTTGCCATCTTGTCATTTTCGAGTCTTGATTGGACAGTCCCCCCTTGCCAGAAATCCACACACAAGCTGAAAAGTCATAGGCTGATGGTCTCATAAGAGCGCCTTAGCAACCATCACTAACTTTGGTTTAAGAGCAACTTTGCCTTTTAAAACCCTACCAGTGTGTCTCCATCTGTCATCTCTCTCCCGAGACTCCAAGAGGCAGAATTTACAGCAAACATCATCCATTATGCAGACTGGTTTTGTTTTTTAATACTGAGAGGATTTAAATTCCAACTCGCCCACTGGTGGCAAAAAACAAGGAAGTCGTATCCTGCCAACACTTTCCTCAGCTTACCCTGATCGGGATGGTCCCCCAGCACTTATGATATGACATTACGAGCAGTTAACATTTCAGTCTTTTCCACCCACCCAGGTGCAATAACTACAGAAAACAAAAACATTAAAAAAAAAAAAACAACATGGCTGAGGTATGGCTTCGTGCAGTCCCAGCACTGCTCTGACCTCATGAGCCCACCTGCATGAGGGTGCCGAGTCACACTGCAGGGCCTCAAGGAGGCGGCGGGTGAGGACGCTCCAGTGCTACACATGGCCTCTGTGCCCTGAATTCCTTTCCTAGGGCAGAAACAAATGGCCACAAAGTTGGTGGCTAACCCAACAGAAACGCATTCTCTCACAGTTCTGGAGGCTGGAAGTCTAAAATTAAGGCATGATCATGGCCAGGTCCTCTTGGGAGGCTCCTTGGAGCATCCTTTTGTGGCTCTTCCAGTTTTTAAGGCTCTTAAGTGTGCCCTGGCTATGTCGGCATTACTTCAGTCTCTGCTGTGTCACCCAGCATCTCAGCTTTTGCTGCTTCACACTCCCTGAGGCATCTCAACTCCTCCGCATTTCATTTCAGATAGGACAGAGTTCGTTGGAGTAAACAAGTAAATGAGGTCATGCAAATATGCTGGTCCTCATGAAAATCATTCCCATCATTCCCCGCCGCCCCCCCCCCCAACCCCCGCAACAATTTAGTCTCCACTGACAGCTCATGCTGGGGCTTCCCAGATGGCTCAGTGGTAAAGAACCCACCTGCTAATGCAGAAAATGCAGGCTCAGTCCCTGGATCAGGAAGATCCCCTGGAGAAGGGCATGGCAACTCACTCAGGTATCCTTGCCTGGAGGATCCCATGGACAGAGAAGCCTGGCAGGCTACAGTCCATAGGGTCACAAAGAGTCGGACACAACTGAGTGTGCATGCATGACTCATGTCTGAACCAACCTTCTCTGATGGTTTCACAGTCATTTCCCAACTTCAGCTCTCCCTCCATGCTTACTTTCTGGGCCCTGGTATTCTGTAACCAAAACCCTTCCTTCACTCCAGTCTATCATCTGTCTGTCTGATCTATCAACCATCTATCCATCTATGAAACAATCTCTCTGTGTGGGCTCAAGGATCTCATTTGTCCCCAGTGGTTTACGATTGTTCCTGTTCTTAACTGTTTGTGCTAGGACTGTCCCACATTTGCCCCGTGGAAGTCCTACACAGCTGGGTCAGGAAGTGAACATCTCTTTGATTCCTGTCTTAACTCTTGCCTCCCATGTCTGACCTCCCAACCCTTACTGTTTGTTCCAAACCTCTTGTGGAAACTTTGCAGGACCCCACCCCCTACCACCAGGCCATGAAGCTTCCTCCTGAGACTGGTCTGCCTGTGTCCAAGGGTGGATGATAACCCCTATGCGCACGTGTGTCCCTGCTTCAGAGGACTTGGTTTTCACAGTTTGTGAGTTAACACAAATGAGCATTTCCTAAGTAGCTACTACCTGATAGTTACAAGGAATCTATGCACAGAGAAAATGGGGTCCAAAGAGACTACTAGTCCAGAAGCGTGGGGTCCATCACAGTCATGAATCAGGGGTGCTGGAAGTAGCATTGGAAGTCTTTTATGATAGCAAAGATTTTGTCTCAAATGCCTACTCTAACCAGGTCTGTGGGTAGCCAGGGCAGTTGAGAATGGGCAGAAAGTCCTAAAGCTGATGATGTCTCCATGGACTCAGGATGGGAGCCTGGATAACGCAGTCAATTATTATTTCATTTTGAGTTCAACTGCTGCTTTTCCAGAGAGAGGAAGAGACTTACCCAAAGTAACCCAGTTCTGTCCATCCAGATTTCGTCTAATGCTGTGCTTGATTGTAACTCGTTTTGGGGACTGTAGTAAATGACCACATCCCTTCTCTCTAGCTCTTTGGCAGCATCTGAAGAGACTGTGTCCTTGGATTCCAATACCTACTTGGACTCCCTATGTTTGATGATGACCCAATCATCAAAGGTTTCATCATTGCAGAAATTCTAGAGTCTGAAGAAATGACCACCTCTCAGGAATTTGTATCTTTCCAGTATGCTAAGCTCCCAGTAGAGGTGAGCCACTAGAGGCAGACAGGGCTCCTGCCTGGAGCTTGGTCTTGGCTTGGGGTGGATCCCTAAGACCCCTGGGAGGTGCCCTAGTTGGCTTATTCTTCAGGCCAGGTGTATTCCTAAGAAAAATAACACTTCGCTTTTCCAAATTAGATTTTCTGAAAAAGTGATGCATCAATAGGCAATTTTTTTTTTAAGTTTTTGCTCAACTGAATCTTTAACATTTTAATTTTTGGAATAAGTATTTGCACGTAGTACAAAATTCTAAAGATGCAAAAGTTACAGTGAAAAGCTTCTTAGCAACTCTTTCCTGCAGGTGCGCACCTCCTGCCCTCTCCGCACCCCCACCCCACCCCACCCCCAAAGATAGTGAGGGGTCTTTCACAACTTAAGCGTCAAGAGTTTCTCTTGGGGAATTTCACTCCCCACCCTCACCTAAGTGGCTTAGCAGAAAATTTCTCCCACCTCCTGAGATGAGTTGGGGAAAACACATGTGTCTCCAGGCAGTCATGTCTCTAGGGATGTTTGAAGGACCTTGTAAACAGTAGGTGCTGCCGCTCACTTTGGCTAACTGAGACTGTGTAGGAACTTGAGCACTGCACTTCTGGATCTTCTGATCTTTCAGCATAAGCTAGAGGAGCATGTCTGTTCTTCTACAATGTGAAGGTCTTCTATAGTAATTCAAGTTGTAAAAATTGGTGTGTGGATCAGACTCAGCAGGTTGGAGGCTGAAATTGTTTTCAGCTCATCAGTTTATACTCAGTGCTCCCAATGGCAGAAATACTACTGACATCCCCGCCCAGCCCTGGCAGTGTGTTCCAGCCCTAATGACTGCGACTGACTCTCCAGCCTGGGTCTCATCCTTAGTAATCATCTAAAGCTCCTAGGGGAGAAGGCAATGGCAACCCACTCCAGTACTTTTGCCTGTAAAATCCCATGGATGGAGGGGCCTGGTAGGCTGCAGTCCATGCAGGTGCTAGGAGTCGGATACGGCTAAGCGACTTCACTTTCACTTTTCACTTTCATGCATTGGAGAAGGAAATGGCAACCCTCTCCAGTGTTCTTGCCTGGAGAATCCCAGGGATGGGGAGCCTGGTGAGCTGCCATCTATGGGGTCGCACAGAGTTGGACACGACTGAAGCGACTTAGCAGCAGCAGAAAGCTTCTAGGTACTTTTCACAGCACCCAGTGTGGATGCCCATGTGCCCTGCCCAGGACCAGCCAGGACCCTTCAAAAAGGCTGAGCTGAGGCTGGGACTCCCGGCTTCTCACACAGCGCTCCTCCCCTCTCCCGCAGCACTCCTCGCCAACTGAATGGTTGTGTGTCTTGAATTTTCCATGACAGTGAAGCCAGGGGAGACCCATCAGATTCCACATACAAGGCATCCTAACAAAACCTGGACTCAAGAAACGTCTCATCAAGTTTAGTTCCAATAAGGTGAAAGAGGTTCATTCCTGCTGAGAAGACTGTTCTCATCACCAACTAGACTTTGCCTGATGCCCCGGAAGGAGATGGCAGCTCTGACCGGTTCTGAGCCTTGGTTGAACATTTCAGCATTTCTTGCCTAGGGATTTTTGTTTAGTCACTCAGTGGTGTCTGACCCTTTACGACCCCATGAACTCTAGCACCCCAGGCTTCCCTGTCCTTCACCATCTCCTGGAGTTTGCACAAACTCATGTCCATTGAATTGGCGATGCCATCCAGCCATCTCATCCTCTGTCATCCCCTTCTCCTCCCACCTTCAATCTTCCCCAGCATCAGGGTCTTTTCCAATGAGTCAGCTCTTTGCATCAGGTGGCCAAAGTATTGGAGCTTCAGCATCAGTCCTTCCAATGAATATTCAGGGTTGATTTCCTTTAGGATCGACTGGTTTGATCTCCTTCCTATCCAAGAGAATCTCAAGAGTCTTCTCCAGCACCATAGTTTGAAAGCATCAATTCTTTGGTGCCCTTCTTTATGGTCCAACTCTCACATCTGTACATGACTACTGGAAAAACCGTAGCTTTGACTATACGGACCTTTGTCAGCAAAGTGATGTCTCTGCTTTTTAATATGCTGTCTACATTTGTCATAGCTTTTCTTCCAAGGAAACCTTAGATATTAGCTTTCAGATAATTAGATTTTCTTACTCATTAGATTTCAGATGATCAGGTTTGATTACTCATATGAGGGCAGATTCAAGAGCTAACTGGGTGAAAGATAGCATTCAAAGGCCAACCAACCACAGCAGCACAACCACTGGGCCAGGTCACGTGGAATCACAGGGTCACCTTGTTGACAGTAGAAATGCCCAGCCTGGGTCCCTGCCTTGCCACCTTGAGTTTTGGACCATGGCTGTCTGTGATCAGAACCAAAGGGGTCCACAGCCCCAGAGGCCCTCCCTGGACCCTAGGCCCAGAAGCCCAGAGCTGCTGCCCACTCGCCCCGTGAGAAGGGACCACCTCTTCAGTCCCAGTGCACATCAGCCCTGGAAGCGGCAGCTGACCAGAGCCTTCTGCCCACCCTGGCTGGGCCTGCTGAAAGTATCTTCTCTCTCTGCTGTGTTTGCCCAAAGTCTGAGGACTTCTGCCCCTCACTCCCACTTCTCCTTCCTCCCCGAGGGCGCCTGAGGGCCAGCAGGGGGACAGGGCCTTTCCTACAGACCTCAGCATACACCAAGCCCAGGCCCAAACCAGACGCAGGACTGAGGACCGCGTGCTGTCTGCTTGCCTTTGACTTTTGACAACTTCAGGCAACTTGAAACTGTGACACCTGAAACCAAAATTCATGACCCCTGCCTGCGCTTCCCTACAGCTGCTGGGCCTTCGAGGCACCTGCAGTGCAGGGGCCATTTCCAGTCTTCCACGTGGAAGAAGCCCCAGCCCCCTGGTGATGGTGGTGGGTGAGCCAGTGGTCCCATCTACTTGATCATGTAAGTTAAAATCAGGAAACTTCAAGGGGGCTGACACGGGGCAGGGGGAGGGACAGGGGAAGATGGTGAATGGCTCCACCCCTCCTGGTGCAGGAGCCTGCCTATCTGTTCCCTCCAAACAGCCTCTGAACCTTCTCTGAGGAAGCCACAGGCTCCTCACCTTGTTCTCATCCAGACGTTTCACTCTCACTCTTAACACCCAGAACATCCCCCTCCGCACCCCTGCTCCTCACACCAGCAGGCCCATCACAGGCCCCTGCCCAGCTGAGCAGGGTCAGCCCTGCGTCCCCCCATGCCCCCAGACCCAAGCTTCCCTTTTTAAGAAGGCCTGCCCTTATGGACCACCTTGGACATGGCCCTAGAGCAGCCAGTGAATTTGCTGATCCTGTTGCTTCAGTTCCTCCCTCTCATGGTCAAGGAGGTTAAAATCTATCACCCTGTACCTCCCATTCACTCCTTGACCCCCAGGGATAAAGCTGCCTCAGTGACCCTGTGGGCCTCCACCTCAGGGTGCGAAAGCAGGCAGGCCAGCCAGAAGGGCCCTGACTTGAACCAGCTCCAGGAAAAGAAGGAGGTTAAAGAAGGGTGACCCATCCTGACCTTTGGGGTAAAGAAGAATCCCAAGCAGTGCCCCTAGCCCCCCACCTCATCTGACTGATGCTAGTGGCCCTGTATGGTGGGCCTGGAAGCAGAGCTGTGGGTAGGAGCACAGGGACCCAGAGAGATGGCCTCGGCCTGCTGACAGGCTCTCGGCCACAGGGAGATGATCCAGCCTGGGAGGGAGAACCCCCTTCCCTTGGGCAGGGGTCTGTCCCTTCCTGAGGGTGGTGGTCATCCCAGAAGGAGCCACCTCCTTGTGCCAACACAAAGCCCTTGTGTTACCTGCAGCTCTTCTCTGGGTGCTGCCCTCCAGAGACTTGCTCAGATGATCAGTGCACGTTTAAATAAACTCCAATGCCTTCGAGATGACCATGTGGTCCTCTTTCTGTGAACAAGCTTCTTAGTGTCTTATGCTGGGACCATGTGGGAACTTGGACAGCCGTCTGATCCTCCGAACTTCCCAGGTCAAGTGATTGTCTCTTTCTGGGGTCAGGCTTCTTTGTTCTGGACCCCGTTGGGGATGCCTGCTCCTCCCTCCAAGGCCATAACCTCAACTGGACACACACTGGCAGAGGCACCATGTAGCACCGTGTGGGCTGAATGAGAGATATTTTATATGAAATTTGCAGGAAGTTCAGAGGTGGAGGCCTGGGCTCTAGAGTCAAGGACCTTCAGTTCTGGGCACTCTTGGCCCAAATGTCCATAGAAGATGCTCCATCAATGCTTGGTGCATAAAAGGTGAGTTATCTTCCTGCTGGAAATACCATGGGAAGAAAATCCCAAGACAAGGGTGTAGCTATGTGACACTTGTCTCCTGGGCCACAAATGGGAGAGAAGAGGCTTAGAGATGTCCTCAAGGTGACCTAAGAGGCAGGACGCAGCCCAGGGGTCTAGACTGGGAGCTCCATGAAGACACGAGACTCTGGCAGCTGAGGTGGACCAGAGAACTTTTTATTCAAACAAAGAGCTGGAGGCTTGTGCCTGGCCTCCCTCCCTGCAGCCCTCAGCTTGTTCTGACATCAGTCGCCCAGTAGTCAGTTGGGGGTTAAGCAGAATATCACACTGGCGACAGCCACCATGGAGAGAAGGCCACTGTGGTTGCTGGTGCGAGGCCACGAGGCTTAGGTTTGGGCAGGTGATTCCCACACAGCCCAGGTGCCTCTCCTGGGACACGGTCTGATGTGTCTAGTGTGGAGGGAGAGGGCTCAGTGAGGAGAGGGGTCAGGGCTGGGTCTCACTCTGTGTGGGTGAAAGGCCTCCGCACCCAACAATCTGAAAGCAGAAGTGGCTTTGGGCCTGGTGGGTACCTCTGCTTTCAGACCATGACGGCCAGAGGAAGACCAGTTTCAAACCTGTCATGCAGGGACATTTCTCAGGGGCCCTGTGGTTCAGCACATGCCTTTGACCTCAGGCTTAGACTCAGCAGAGACCCCTGAAGCTGTCTGCCAACAGTGACCAGTGACCCCTCTCCCCTTCTTCTAACCACGGTCTCCTGGGGACTCCAGGGGTTGGGACAGCTTTCCTTCCCCAGCGTGGAGTCTCTTGGGTGTACAGTCCATCAAGCCTGTGCCTTGGATGCTTTTTTGGGTAAGGATAAAAACTAGCAGGCCTCCGTGGCCACATCCTGTCTAGATGGTGAGTTAACAGCCTTCATAGCCCCACAGGGTCCCTTACGTGGCCATTAATAAATATTAAAGCTGATACGGACCCAGAAAAGAGGCCTACGGCCTGAGTGTGGAAGGCCTCATGCCCTGCCAACTACTCTATCAATGCCAGAGTCCTGTTGTCACCCTCTTGTGAGACATCATTAGAGCTGGGATGAGGAAAGAAGTGGCCCCTCCACAAGAAAACCCAGAGCCTGGCAGGTCACTGGGTGTGGACGGCAGTGTCTCTCTGATAATCGCCACCTTTACGGAATGCCCAAGGGTGGCCTCCCAGAACTAGGCCGCTGCCTGGCCCTCCTTTCTTACCCACAGTCACCATGGGGCGCCAACTGTCTGCTGGACTCTGTGAAAGATGCTGCTTCAGCTGCTATGAGAACAGGGATTGTGAACCCAGGATGCGCTGCTCAGGCCTTCAGGAATGATCACGGACACTTCAGGCTTCACAAGGGATGAGCAGGGTCCCGGCTCAGCCTGGTAGTGTGGGAGGTCTGCGTGTGTGACAGGGGGCCTTCCTGCTTCTCAATCGGCAGGCCCTGGCCCCCATTCATGGTTTGAGAGAGACGCCCCAAGAAAGGACACGTCTTGGGAGAACAGGCCTAAGACTCTTAGGCCAGATTTTCTGGTCAGTTCTGCCCATATGGGTGGTTAGACTCTTTTCAGAAGGGACAGTTAAATGCAGTTCTCACGGGGGAGGTTGGAGTTCTAGGAGCTCTACATAGGTTGTCCCTCTGCCCCTCCACCAGGACTGGGCAGTCTTAGCCCCGGGACAGGATGCCTCAGAGCGGACTGAGGCTTCTGGTGTCTGTGGAATGCGAGCTGTTTGGGTGCCGCTGTCACAACTTAGGCTCATGCCCAACCGTGCACGTCCCACATGTGTGGGGCCCTCTCTCAAACCTAGCTGGAGCCCGGAGGTAGCCAAGGCCACCACTGCTGTCTCCTAGTAAGGCAGGCACGGGGGTTGGTGGGGGTGGGTAGCCCTTTCTGGGGAGCGGCCAGGATCCTTGCCACCTGCCCAGGCCCATCTCTGCTGATGCTGGGGTCCCCCCCAGGTTCCCAAGGCCAGCCCTGCTCTGTCCTCCCGTCACCACCTCACAGCCTTAGTTCCCCAAAGCCAGGAGCCTGGGCCCCAACCTTCTCAAGAGAAGACAGACACCCCAAGAAAGGACAGAGGCAAGTTTTTTTCTGCCCCTGGGCTGCCCTGTTCGGAGCTCCCTTTGCTGGGTGAGGCTGTGCAGGCTGAGAAGCGCTCCTAGCCTCGGAGGATGGTTCCTGACAATCCCTCACGGGGTGGGGAGCTCAGGGCAGGGCTCTCGTCCGCCTCGGTCACGCTGCGTCCACCCCCCGCCGCCCGGCCCGGCCCAGCGTGGGGAGAGGGGCGGGGGTCAGAGGTCAGGAGCGTGAGGGGAGCGCGTGGGGTGCCTGGGCGCCCGGGGCCCGCGCCAGCGAGGCCCGGGGCCGGCCCGCCCCACGGCATCACTCATCGACCACCTCCGCGAAGTCCTCGTCCTTCGGCTCCTCCGACGGCTCCTCCGTCGTCGTCGTCTCCGTGTTCTCCGTGTCCGACACCGAGGACACCTGTCGCACCCAGTCTCTGTCGCTGAGCGGCTTTGGGTGACGCGGTCCGGAGAAGGGGTTGAACCAGTTCAGGGAAAAGTCCCCGCCGAAGGTCTCTTTGACTGACTTCCAGCTGCCCCTGCGTTCCCTGCGCTGCTTCTTTCGTTGGAGGCGCTCGATGCCCTTCGGGGAGAATGGGATACAGAGGGTCAGCTTGCTTGGGCCCCACGCACAGCAGAGCGCAGAGGCCCAGGGCTGGGGGCTCCTCAGAGGACGCGGAGGGGCGCCGGGGGAGCTCCTCAGAAGGTGGGGAGGAGCGCGGATCCGGGGTGCCTCTCAGAGGGCCGGGAGGGGCGCCAGGGGGCTCCTCAGAGGGCAGGGAGGGGCGCTGGGGGAATCCTCAGAGGGTGGGGAGGAGCGGGGGTCGGGGGGGCTCCTCAGAGGGCCGGGAGGGGCGCCAGGGGGCCTCAGAGGGCAGGGAGGGGCGCCGGGGGGCTCCTCAGAGGGTGGGGAGGAGCGCGGGGTCGGGGGTGCTCCTCAGAGGGCCGGGAGGGGCGCCAGGGGGCTCCTCAGAGGGCAGGGAGGGGCGCCGGGGGGCTCCTCAGAGGGTGGGGGAGGAGCGCGGGTCGGGGGTGCTCCTCAGAGGGCCGGGAGGGGCGCCAGGGGGCTCCTCAGAGGGCGCCGGGGGCGCCTCAGAGGGTGGGGAGGAGCGCGGGTCGGGGGTGCTCCTCAGGGGCCGGGAGGGGCGCCAGGGGGCTCCTCAGAGGGCAGGGAGGGGCGCGGGGGCTCCTCGAGGGCGGGGGGGGGGCCCGAGGGTGGGGAGGAGCGCGGGTCGGGGGGGCTCCTCAGAGGGCCGGGAGGGGCGCCAGGGGGCTCCTCAGAGGGCAGGGAGGGGCGCCGGGGGCTCCTCAGAGGGTGGGGAGGAGCGCGGGTCGGGGGTGCTCCTCAGAGGGCCGGGAGGGGCGCCAGGGGGCTCCTCAGAGGGCAGGGAGGGGCGCCGGGGGGGGCTCCTCAGAGGGTGGGGAGGAGCGCGGGTCGGGGGTGCTCCTCAGAGGGCCGGGAGGGGCGCCAGGGGGCTCTCAGAGGGCGCCGAGGGGCGCCAGGGGTGGGTTCTCCTCAGAAGGTGGGGAGGGGCGTCGGGGGGGGCTCCTCAGAGGGTGGGGGGGCGCTCCTCAGAGGGTGGAGAGGGGCGCCAGGGGTGGGTTCTCCTCAGAGAGTGCGGAGGGGCGCCGGGGTGGGTTCTCCTCAGAAGGTGGGGAGGGGCGCCGGGTGGGGGGGGGGGTCTCCTCAGAGGGCGGGGAGGGGTGCAGAGCAGCACAGCAAGCAGGGCCTGCCTTTCCTACCCCTGCCTGCCCTTTCCTTCCACAGGACCAAGGGTGCCCAAGATGGCTGCTGTACAGCGACCAGGCTTCCCGGTGGCAAACGACCAAGGGGTAACCCCTCAGGTCTCTGTAGGCGTGAGCTGCCCACCCCCTCCCCCCTTCACCGCCCCGCATCCTGAGACCACCTGGAAAGATGACCCTTCCCAGAGAATCCTGGGCTACTCCCCCTCAGACAGCAGGCGCAGGGAAACCGGCCTGAAGCAGGATGCTGGGGTTAAGAGGAGCACAGGAGACACGGGACAGGTGAAGGGAAGAGGCAGCGCGTGCACAGCGAGCACTGCATGCAACGGGCAGCCGGAGGGCACGCGAGGCCGCTCTGTCGGGGGGGGCGAGGGCCAGCCTCGGGCCTGCACATGCGGTGGACACGCCCTGAGGCCTCTCCTGAGCTGCCCACTCACCTGCCTCTGGGTGTCCGTGCGCCAGGCCGCAGAGAGGGTGTTGGGGAGGGGGTAGAAGCCACAGGAGTTAAAGGTGCAGCCAGGCCAGACCCACAACACCCTCTACCCCCAATGGGGCGCTGCCTGCTCCATCTCTTCTGGAGCCCAGGGATTCTGCCAGGAGCAAAGGTCAGGCACCCGTCCTGCTCACCGACAGTGCTTTCCACCGTGGAAGGACCTCTGAGTACCCAGTTCTAGATTTTCTCTTCCAGGTAAGATCCTTACCGAACCAGCCCAGTCCTCTGCTGTGCAGGAGAGACTGACACACAGTACTGACTGAGATGGGGCTATGCCTGAGTCACTTCCTCTCCAGCACTCTTAGTTAATGGTATCCTATCAGTTAATGGTCTTATATCAACAAAGCTCCAAGTTTCTATATCTGTATTATGGTTTTATAAAATGTTTACATCTGGAAAGACTGACTTAAAGGCATATGGGAGCTCTTTGTACCATTTTTACCATTTTCTTGATTAAATCTGAAATATCTCAGTAGAAAGGTAAAAATCTGAGATACCATGATTTAGGCAATATAGTCTTGAATGCAGAATTACAATAATGAGAACTCAGAAACAATCAAAATGTCCAATAATGATGGCTAAGTAAATTTTCTATATGTTTTTCTATAAGCAGAACACTAATGCAGTTAATACAAGTAGCATCAATAAGGGCTTAATTTCCAAAATATACAAACAGCTCACTCATACAACTCAACGACAAAAAAACCAAACAATGCAATTGAGAAATGGACAGAAGGCCTAAACAGACATTTCTCCAAAGAAGATATACAGATAGCCAATAGGCACATGAGAAGATGCTCATTATTGCCAATTATTGGAGAAATGCAACTCAAAACTAGAATGAGGTGCCATCTCACATGGGCCAGAATGACCAGCAGCAAAAAGCCTACAAAAAAAAAAAAATGTTGTAGAGAGCATGGAGAAAAGGGAACCCTCCTACACTGTTGGTGGGAATGTAAATTGTTGCAGCCGTTATTTGAGGTTCCTCAAAAAACTAAAGAGTTGCCATATGACCCAGCAATCCCACTCCTGGACATATACCCAGACAAAACTATAATTTGAAAACATACATGCACCCCTATGTTTAGAGAAGCACTATTTACAATAGCCAAGACATGGAAACAGCCTGAAGGTCCATCAACAGATGAATGGATAAAGAAGATGTGGTTTATACACACACAATGGACTATTACTCAGCCATAAAAAAGAATGAAATAATGCTATTTGCAACTACATGCATGGACCTAGAGATTATCATACTAAAGGCAAGTAAGTCATAGAATGGCAAATACTATATGGTATCACTTACATATGGAATCTACAATACAAATGAATGTACCTACAAAACAGGAACAGACTCACAGAAACAGAGGAGACCTGGGGTTGCCAAGGGAAAGGAAAGGTGAGTGAGGGAAGAACTGGAACTTTGGGATTAGTAGATACAAACTATTATATATAGAATAGATAAACAAGGTCCCAGTGTACAGCAGAGGGAACTGTATTTAATTTCCTGTGATAAACCATAATGGAGAAGAATGTGAAAAAGAATATACTTATGTACTGACATAACTGAATCACCCTGTTGTACAGGGAAATTAATGCAACACTGTAAATCAACTGTACTTCAATAAAAATTCTAAACAAGTGGCACTGATACAGGTTTACACACACTGGAAATTCTTGTCCATGTGGTGACAAGGAAAGAAAGCAAAGTTGCATGTGACATCATCATGGGATCTGGGGTTTGAGAATGAGATTTTAGATTTATTTCTGTTTCAAGTTTTCACCAATGAAGAGGTGTGACTTTGATAATGAGAACGAGAAAGCTGTGTTAGGAAATGGACCATGTAGACACAACTCTTGAGGGAGGCTCATGTGGGTCTGCGGCACAGGAGGCCATGATATTCACAATCTGGTCCCTTGCCAGGCCTCCCTCCTTAGCAGGATCAGTGATGGCCAGCTGAAGGACTTGCTCTGGGGATCCCGCATTCTTTCCTGAGTGATTAGTTGCAGCCTGTTGAGAGAGGAGGGGGTTGGAGTGTGGCTATGTGGTTGGCCAAGCTACAGAGGGGACATCCAGAAATGCCAGAATGGGGGGTCTGCACTGTCTGGGCTCACTCAAAGCTATCACTGTGGATCCTCACAACCCCCTGAGAGGAGCTGGGTGTTAGTACTGACAGTTGGCATAGAAGACACGGGTGCTGGGAGGCTGTGACAGCAGCCGAAGCTAGTCCTGCTGGTTGTGCTTCAGAACCAGGATGGGAACTGGTGTGCCCTCTGCGTTTTCAGTCCTACTGCAAATCTTCACTCAAAG
The DNA here is from genome assembly GCA_935064755.1 of Tragelaphus eurycerus. Classification (NCBI taxonomy): domain Eukaryota; kingdom Metazoa; phylum Chordata; class Mammalia; order Artiodactyla; family Bovidae; genus Tragelaphus; species Tragelaphus eurycerus. The sequence goes on along the minus strand of CAKXYN010000001.1, from coordinate 72,396,930 downwards.
GCAGGGAAAAGCTGGAGAGGAAAATGAAGCAAAAGAGCCCACAGAACAACACAAACAGATGGAAAGAAATACCATGTTCTTATATTAGAAGAATTAATATTGTTAAAATGACCGTACTGTGCGAGGCAATCTGTGGATTCAATGAAATCCCTATCAAAATACCAAAGGCATTTTTCACAGAACTAGAACAAAAAAATTTTAAATTTATATGGAAACAAAAAAGACCCTGAATAGCCAAAGCAATCTTGAGAACAAGAGCTGGAGGAATCAGGCCCCCTGACTTCAGATTATACTACAAAGCTATAGTAATCAAAACAGTCTGGAACTAGCATAAAAACAAACAAATCAATGGAACAGAATAGAAAGCCCAGAAATAAAACCCGCACATTTTTGGTAAATTAATCTAACACAAAGGAGGCAAGAATATATAGTGGAGAAAAGACAGTCTCTTCAATAAGTAGTGCTGGAAAAAATGGACAGCCACCTGTAAAATAATGAAATTAGAACATTCTCTAACACCATATACAAAAACAAACTCAAAATAAAGAGCTAAATGTAAGACCAGAAATCATAAAACTCCTAGAGGAAAACATGGAATACTCTTTGATACACATTGTAGCAATATTTTCTGGATCTGTCTCCTAGAGCAAAGGAAATAAAAGCAAAAATTAACAAGTAGGATCTAATTAAACTTAAAAAGCTTTTGCACACCAAAGAAAACCAATGACAAAATGAAGACAGCCTATAGAATGGGAGAAAGTATTTGCAAATGATATGACCAAAAAAGGGTTAATATTTAAAATATATAAACAGCTCTTACAACTCAACAAAAACAACCAACCTGCTTAAAAAATTGGCAGAAGACTTGAATAGTTCCCCAAAGAGAACATACAGATGGCCAATAGGCATGTGAAAAGATTCTCAATGTCATTAATCATCAGGGAAATGCAAGTCAAAACCACAGTGAGCAACTTCCCTGGTGGTCCAGTGGTTAAGAATCTGCCTTCCAACACAAAGGATGCAGGTTCAATCCCTGGTCAGGGAACTAAGATCCCACATGCCTCAGAGCAACTAAGCGCTGCAACTACTGAGGCCGCACGCTCTGGAGCTTGCATGCCACAACTAGAGAGAAGCCTTCATGCCACAGCAAAGATCCCAGGTGCCCCAACTAAGACAGGACACAGCCCCAAAAAAATCCCCAAAAAGGAAATGTCACCTCTCACCTGTAAGAGTGGCTGTTGTCAAAAACAATGCAAATAAGTGTTAGCAAGGATGTGGAGAGACAGGAACACTTGTGCACTGTTGGTAGGAATGTAAATGAGTGCAATCACTGTGGAAAACAGTATGGAGGTTTCTTAAAAACACTAAAAAGAACTACCATATGACCCAGCAATTCCACTCCTGGGGATATATCTGAAAGAAACAAAAACCCTGATTCCAAAAGATACTGCAATATTCACGGTAGGACTATTTATGATAGCCAAGACATGGAAGCAACCTAAGTATCTACAACTGACGAATGGATAAAGAAATAGTGCTGTGTGTATATACAATGGAATACTACTCAGCCATAAAAAAATTTTTTTTCCTTTTGCAACAACATGGATGGACTCTAAGTTGAAATAACTGAATTCACTAAGTCAAATAAGTCAGAGAAAGAAAAATAATGTATGATATCACTTCTATGTGGAATCTTAAACAAACAAACAAACAAACAAAAAACCCCAAGCTAGTGAATATAACAACAAAAAAAAGAAACAGACTCATAGATACAGAGGACAAATTAGTGCTTATCCATGGGGAGAGGGGAAGGGAGAGGAGCAATATAGGGGTAAGTTATTAAGAGGTACAAAATACTGTATATAAAATAAGCTATCCTATATAAATATATAAGGATATATTATACAACACAGGGAATATAGCCAGTATTTTGTAATAACTATAAATGGAGAATAACTTTAAAAATTTTTGAATCACTATATTTTAACATATGATACCATACATCAGTTATTCTTCAATGAAATATTTTTAATTAAAAATAAAAAGAGGGGGACTTCCCTGGTGGCCCAGTGGTTAAGGATCTGCCTGCCAACGAAGGGGACACAGTTTCGATCCCTGGTCCGGGAAGATCCCACATGTCATGTGCCATGCGCCACAACCACTGAGCCCACGTGTCTAGAGCCCACAACGAAGAGTAGCCCCAACTCTCCATAACTAGAGACAGCCTGTGCACAGCAATGAAGACCCAGTGTGGCCAAAGAGTAAATAAACAAGTTAAAAAATAAAAATAAAAAGAGCCCACGGAACGATATTCAACCTCCTCAGCAAGCTTGTAAAAATATTCCAGACAGAGCCTGGCCTGCCCACCAGAAGAACTTCCTCAGAAGTGAAGTGGACAAACATCCAGGAGTGTCTGTTTGAAGAAGAGAAAATACTCCAAATGAATCTGATGCAAAAGAAAGGCAGAGGGGGGCTTCCCAGGTGGTCCAGTATTTAAGACTGTGCTTTCACTGCAGGAGGCACGGGTTTGATCCCTGGTGAGGAACTAAGATCCCATATGCCACACGATGGCCAAATAAGTAAACAAACAAACAAACAAAAAGATTTAAAAAAAGAGAAAGGTTGAAGATCTGGACCATCAGGATAAGAAGGCGCCAGTGGGGTTTCTTTTCCCTGGTAGGACTCACTTTTGAGTTCTCTGTGGATTTCAAGGTGTCCTGGAGGCAGAGTTCTTAAGCTAGAGGGTTGTGGAGGCAGCAGTGATACCCCACTTCCCGCTCAAGCAAACAGGAATAGTTGGCTGATTCCTGGTAAGGGGGCAACTGCCTAAACCAGCGTTTCTAGCACGCAGTGTGTGACTTCGGCCTTTCGAGCCTGATCAGCCTCGGTGCCACGTGAGCAGTGATCTATAAACCAACTGACCAATGCTCCAGAATGAATGAACCAGGACGATGGCTCCCCAGGAGACAGAGACCAGGTGCACGCTCTGTAAGGACTTGGCTGAAGCCCACAGAGGAAGAGCAGGAGGTCCCTGCATCTCATACATAGAAAGTCGGAGTTGCTACAGCCCACGCAAATGTCCCCTCCTTGGAGACAGCTGAACAACTCTCTCCTCATCAGTGGTTTCACATGTTTTTAGTGCAGCCCACAATAGGAAATAGGCTTCCTAGGTGGCTCAGTGGTAAAGAATCTGCCTGCCAATGCAGGGAGATGCAAGCTCAATCCCTGGGTTGGGAAGATTCTCTGGAGTAGGAAATGGCAGCCCACTCCAGTATTCTTGCCTGGGAAATCCCACGGAGCCTGGCGGGCTATAGTCCATGGGGTCACAAAGAGTTGTGACGAATGAGCGACTGAACGACGAAACAACAATAGGGAATACTATTCTGTTGCAGCCTAACACACACACACACACACACACACACACACACACACACACACACACACACACCAAAGTTTCATGAAAATACGTCTTTTACAAGGTGTAAGGCATTATTTTTTATCTGTTTAAAAAATGCTGTTGCAAACCAATAAACTGATCTTGCACATGAACAATTGTGCACATGATCTGAAAAGCACAGCTTCACCAGGTCTAGATCCATACAACATGCCAGACACCATCCTAACATCCACATCCATTCCTCTGTCTGAATTCTCAGAGCAACCTTGTGAGTTAGATCATCTCCAGGATTTTACAGATGAGCAGAGGCTTAAGCAAACTACTGCTTAAGGTCACAGGAAGGAAGGAGTTGAGCCAGACCAGAACCAAAGACAGAGGCCCAAGGACCCATCACCATACGACCTCAGCTGCAGGAATTCAGAGCATCTTTTACGTCCATGTCAGAGCGTGTGTCTTCATCCTAAAGGTTTTTGCAAACACTATCCTGGCGACATTGTTTATAATTCCATGGATCAGCTATTCTGCAACATTGTTCATAATTCCTTGGATCAGCGTCCTCAGCTCCCACCTGCACAGATGAGGGATCCCTGGGGCTCACTCTGCTTTGATAGTATAATTGCAAGGCTCAAGTCATCAATGATTTTTTTTTTATTGAGTGAGAGGATGGGGGAAATGGAAGTCTTCAGTTTGGGAAAGTAGACTTGTTTAGTCGCTCAATTGTGTCCAGCTCTTTGCAAACCCATGGGCTGTAGCCCGCCAGACTCCTCTGTCCATGGGATTTTTCTGGCAAGAATACTGAAGTGGGTTGCCATTTCCTTCTCCAGGGGATCTTCCCAGAGATCAAATTTGTGTCTCTTGCGTCTCCTGCATTGGCAGGCAAATCCTTTACTGCTGAGCCACCAGGGAAGCCTGTAGATTTGTTAATGGGTTATTTTCATTTCACTGTGAATCCATCATCCTCTATTAGGTGATTCTCAGGCAGATATATATTTAAAAGATGCAAGAAAAAGCCACATGGGTGTTGAGGTCCACAGACAGAAACCAAAGGCCAAGACATTCTTGTGTCTGCCCCAAGCCTCACTCACTCACTGGCCACTGCTCCTGCTGGGAGGACCCTGGCTCCACTCTTTTCCATCTTCTTCTGGGATGGTTCTTCACCCAAAGGGCCTCTTGGTGCAGAAACCAGTGGGTCAGATGAGATATGTGAGAAGATCACTGGACAGGTGAATAGTCTGGCTCCCCTTCAAACACTTTCGTTGTTTTCTCAGCGCTCACTGGCCAGGAGGCTGCCGCTTATGAGGGAAGAGGGGCTCACAGTGAGCAAAACTCTAGCTAGCACCATGCTGAGCCCAGCAGCACCCAGGACCACATCATCGGCAGGCCTGTGGGTGACCCCAGTAGCCCCCAAGTGGATCCTCAGACTTGAACATGGTCAGCATCACCTGGAGGACTGTGAGCATCCAGATTGCTGCTCCCCAACCAGTTTCTGATTCAGCAGGTCTGAGGTGGCACCTGGGAATCTGCATCTCTGTTAAGTCCCCAAGGAGATGCGGCTGCTGCTGGTCTATGGACCACACTTGGAGATGCACTGCCTCAGTATATCCCTCAGCAGGAAGATTCTGCTGAACCTCAAAAGGGATTCTAGCAAAATCTTCCTCTCTTCAAATATCTTTGTTAACTAAGGGCCCCTTCTAGGTTGGAACCCCTCACTTCTATGGGCTAGGTCACTGTGTAGGCTTATGTACTACAAGCTTTGAAGTGAGAAAAACATAAAACCCATCAGCCTGGCTGGGCTGAAAGAACCCAGCCCAGCCTTCCAAGGTCTGGGGTTTCTGTGTGATACAGACCTCACGTAAGTGTTCAATAAACACTGTCTAATTTACCTCATGAGGAAGGTGGGTTTTAAAAGCTAGTAAGTCAAGATGTCTCACTCTGCGTTCTTCCATGAAAAAAAGTATTACAAAGATGAAATAGTATATGACTAGAAGGAGTCGAAGCACATGCATTTCTACCCGCGTCTACTTTGTACATGATGTCACAAAGCCCATGTAAATATGCACAGATTTGTTTGCTCCTAAGCTTTTTGCATGTTCAGTCTGGTTGCTTTGAGAACCAGAAGTTGACAGGTGGGAAGGAGTCACCAATCCAACTGATCAAATCACCTTCCTCTTTATTTTTCTTTTCCACTCCTCAGAGCCCACATTCTGGAAGACCGTGGCTACTGTTGGCTCATTTTCCCACATGTGCACCATTCAGTGCTGTCGGGACTCCTGTGACGAAGCAAAAGGCTGTGTTGCCTTTGTGTAGAAATGTCCTTCTTCATCTGACATCCTGGGAGACTGAGGAGGGCTTGGGGATGCCTGTTTCTTCCTGGGTGGATGCCAGGCGGAAGCTCACCCACTGTGCTGCAAAGAACAGCCACATTCCTCATCGCTGGCTGCTGCTGCTGCTGCTTAGTCACTAAGTCGTATCCGACCCCATGGACTGTAGCCTGCCAGACTCCTCTGTCCATGGGATTTCCCAGGCAAGAATACTGGGATGGGTTGCCATGCCCTTCTCCAGGGGGTCTTCCCGACCCAGTGATCAAGCCTGTGTCTCTTGAGTCTTCTGCACTGGCAGGTGGATTCTGTATTGCTGAGCCACCTGGGAAGCCTCCACTCACTGGGTTCCTGGCAAAACATTCTCCATCTCAACGAGATAAAATAGGAAGAACACAGGGAGTTTGGGGATATTTTCTATGTCCTGAGTGCAGCTCTTCACTCTGGCTTGAGAACTAGGGAACATTCATTCTTTCAGCCAAAGGGCTTGTAAAAACTGAGACAGAATCACGTTGGATGTCAGAAGGAGACTCTCTGGGAAAGATATAGGTGGTACACTCAGGTGTAAATGATGAGACCTATTTTGAGGACTTGAAAACAAAATTCAATATATCTTTAGCATGATCTACTGTATTCCTTAGAAATTCCATGGGGAGAAGAACCAACATGATTCATTGAAAAAAAAAAAAAAATGCCCTTGAAGATGGGGTATTTTGAGGCCTTCAAATACTTCACAATATTCCCTGAGTCCTACTCTCTCTTCCCTGGCAAAAGTGGGCATAGCAAAAGCACCCTCTCCCCCCAGGGATAGATCCTTGAGGGAACACAGCAGAGTGAGGGCTTTCTAAAATGCTCTAGGGTCATTCAACAACCACTTTTCTTTCATCAGCGTAAGGGGTAGGGTTGGTGTGGCGGGGGAAGCACACAGGGAATAAATGCTAGGGACGAGATTTAAAAACAGTACTGAGAGAAAAAAGCCCAAACTGCAGGCTTGGCTACAGCATAAGCAGCACAGCAGAGGCAGGTCTGACTCAGAAGAGACTGCCAAGAAAACCCCAAACACCTGAGGGGCAGCGGAAAGCACCTCAAAGCCACACCCCAGGATGTGTGCGGAAGCTTCCAGTCATTTCCTCTGGCTTCACTTTGCTTTTTGGTGGGTGGGCAGAGGAAAAAGAGGTCTCTCTCCCAGGCCCAACTGGAGAAGCAAATTTTGCAGACCTGATGAGTTTTTTTTCTGTTCCAACTGGGAATCCACAAGCACCAGAGAAGGGACTCAGGCTGCAGAAAGAGCCAGAGGAGAGAGGCCCGGGGGGGCCAGCTCGTCCGGAAGAGGGCTGTAAACATCCTTTAGAGGTGATGACGCAAAAGGCAGCATGCACAAATGCCCTTTAAAAGCAATGAAAGAAACGCCCAAACAGAGCACATTCAAGTTGACTGGACCATCAGCTCTACCCAAGGGGTGACTCCGTGAGAGACAGGGGGCTCAGCCAGAACAGGTTTTGGAAAAATTTTATTGCGTTTGGTTTCCATGTGGAAGCACTGACAGAATTGAAAAGAGGCAGCATGTTCCACTTACTTTTCTGAAAGATCACACAGCTAGACGAAATCTCTCCCCACCCTGGGCTGATTTCGTGAACCTCACCCCAAAACCCACCCCAAGCAGAAGATTTAAAAAAAAAAAAAAAAAAAAAAGGTTTGTGGTGATTATTTAAAAACAATTCCCTGTGTGAGACGGTCGGCAGTCAGATTTCTGTGACTTCCGCATTTGATGCGTGGTTCCTGTCCCCTCACCGCCCCTCACGGTCTTCAGGCCTTCCCTCCTTCGAGTTAGACTCAACACACAAGTGTGCAAATGGAAACACTAGTCAGTCTTGGCGCCACAGGCTTAGGAATCTGCTGGTTCCATTGGATGGGTGGGCGTCTCTCAACTTGGCGATGGCGCCTTTGCATCACAGGCAGCCCATGCAGGTCCACAGCCTCCCAGGTTAAAATACAGATAAGACATGGAGACGTGCACATTTATGGCTCTAAAACATCCGAAAGCAAACCCACTGCGGAGATCTACAAAAATGAGGAAGGAGCGGGTTGACTGTGGGGCTGTGGCTGGTTCGCTTGGCAGTAACTCTGCTGAACGGACACCGTGCTAGGAGAGGGAGGGAGGTGGGACGCTCAGACGGGAAGCAGAGGGAATAAAGGAAACGTAGCTCGCCTGAAGTGGCGTCATTTTCTTCTTCTCGTGATTGTGTAAGGCATTTTGAACTGGAAAAACTTCTTTCCTTCACATTCTTCCAAATGATCCGTTGGAATATAACCAGTGATTCGGAACACAAATAAGACCCCTTTCATCTCCAACCCCCCACCCCCAAAATCATTCTACGCACCCAGAGCCCAAAAAGTACAAGGCAGGCAATTGATTTTGTGAATTCAGAGGCAAATTGTGTTCACACGGGGCACGAGGCTGGTCAAGGACCCTTCTTAGGGCTCCAGCCCTGATCTCAGGCCTCCCAGGCCACAAGGGGTGAGCATCCATCTTCAGCGAGGTTTTAAGTCCCATCCAGGCACCTGCCACTGCCTCCGGGGCAGTGGGAGGTCACGGGCCCTCTTGGCTCTCTCCTATGGGTCCCCCACCAGGCGTCCGGGCCGCTCCGTCCACGCACAAGCGTCACAACTCAGTTAGTACAAGGGGGCATGGCCTGGAGACAGCGGCCTCCACGTTAGTCATGCCAGACAGACAGCAGAGAGGAAACCAGAGGCCAGAGAAGTGGTTTTAAATAGGAAAAAAAGGAAAGCAGCTTCGGTCACCGAAAAATAGAGAGGATGATCTTTTCAAAAATAAAAACCATGGGGACTTTTTTTTTTTTTTTCTCTGCAATGTTCAGCCATTTTACTTGAGACATTAAAAAAAAAAAGTTTCAGAGTAGTTGTGTTGCTTTTTCGGTTTAGACATTCATGAGAACGGATCGGACGGTAGTGCTGGGATGTGGTTTGTGTCTGAGTGGCAATGCTGCTCAGGGTCCTTCAGACCACATACTGGTACGGGTCTGCCTTCCCTTGGTCTGGCGTGGCAAAGGGGCTGGCCCAGCCTAAAGAGAAGGGGTGGCCAAAAACGGCTTTCATGTTCATCCATTTTGTTTTTTTAGCCCATCTTCTCTCTTCCTTTTTCAATTGTTCTATTCCCTGAAAACAAGAACAATCATACTTTCAGTCAAGCACTTTATTGCTGTGGTTTTTGGGGGAGAAAAATCCATTAGCTTGAGGTGAATGGAGTAAATGCTTCCTTTTTAAAGCCATGAAGCTTATCTACATAGTACATTTTTTTTCTTCTCTTTCTCTCATAAAAAGTGCTAAAGACAAAAAGGAATCATCATTTTTCTTTTGAGTGGGCACACAGGCACGTCTGTGTAAGTCCCTCCAGGCAGGAAGGGACACGTAAGCAAGTCAGCAGGCCCCGAAGCCGCTGCTCCTAGTCACGCAATCCGGTGTTGTGTTAAGTGAGTCCCGGCCGGGGGGCTTGGGCCCAGCGCCCAGCTGTGTGTGGGAGCGCCTGAAGGCTGGGGTGCAGGGAGCCTCAGCTCGTGGGGAGCTTGAGCTCGTGAGAGTCAAGGATCGGTTCGTGGGAACTCTGAAGCTGCTAGGACCACTTTGCAGACAAAAAAAAAAGGACCAAGTGAAATGACTGCTCTGGCACGGTCTGTCCCGCCAGCCGGGGAGGCCAAGGAGCACCCGGCGTAGCGGGGCTGGCCAGGTGCAGCGGAGGAAGGAGGAAGAGGTCAGCACAGAGGAGGAAAGAGAGATTAGTACAGGTTAGAGGGGCCGCACCAGCAGACTGCTCAGCCTTGGCCCGGCCAAGGCCTTCCTGGGCACTTCTGGGGACAAGTGTGGCCCGAGGCAGCCTCAGCCGTTGTCACGGAGCCTACACCACCCCCAGCCAAGTCTCGCAGGAAAAATGAGCTGGGGGAGCAGGTCCGTCCCTTCCTGTCCCCTTCTCCGGAAGGAGCTGGTGAGCGGCTGGAGGACAAGACGGAAGCAGCTTGGTGGGAGCCCAACCGGGGGTCTATCTGGTGGTCTCTATGCGGTGGAGGAATGGGGCAGGCCCAAGGGGACAGCCCAGTCCATCTCTGTTCACAGCCTAGGGCCCTGGGACCACACCATACTGGTCAAGGGCGGGACGCCCTTGCCCACGCGCGGCAGGCCATCAACTCCTCTCTCCCTTCCTTTCAGCGTGGCTCCCTTTAGGAACGGCCTTGAGGGGGAGGAACGACTAGGACCAGGGCCATGATTTGCCTTCCGACCCCCTAGGCCACAGCCTGTGTGGCCCGGTGGCTTCCCGACAGCTGGTGGGGCCAGATGGTCACCTCTGGGTTCCCTGCAGGTCTCACACACAGAAGCTGGGCTGTGCTGCACAGACACATGGCTGGATGAACCCCATCAGCTACTATTTTTATAGACACTCTTTTATAATGGTACTAAGACTTAGAAAAAAAGGTGCTGAGAGGCACGCAACCTTCTAAGCCACCGGGAACTGCCCCAGATCCCAGTGATGGTGCCTTGGCAGCCGGCACACTGTCCTCCTCTGCACACTGAGTCTCCACAGCCTCAAGGGTGGGGCCGCAGCAGCAGTAAAGGCTGAGTCTTCCTATGAGTCTCCAGCTAAGGCTGACTACCCAACCAGCCAACGTCCCCCCAAAGACCCCAAGGTGACTGTTGAGGATGGACTCACGACCTCCCTCCAGAGCGCAGGGCTGCCCCTTCCACCTGGGGCCCCTCACCGAGACCCCAAAGCCAAAGAGGGAAGAAATGCCCACATCACAGCCATGGACTGGCCACCAGGAGGTTTCTGGACACCTTAGGAGGGTTTAGAGGTGGCGGCAGTGGTGCCAGGGGTGTGGGCTCCAGCAGTTTCGAAGCTCCCAGAGAAGGAGTTGTGAACAGGAGAGAAGGTGGGGCAGGCGGGAGGCTGCAGATGGGGACCAGAACCCACCTTGTGCCCACTGCTCTGGGGGCCCCCGCCGGGCTGTCTCCTGATCCTACTCTCAGAATCGGATCGTAAAGACGCTGTCACTGGGAAGCTAACCCTGCCTGTGCCATGTGGGTCAGGGCACCCTTTGTCCATCTCCCGTCTCCAGGCCCGTGGTCACTAGACAGGAAGGGCACCCCAGTGCCTTGTAGAGTGACACAGAGCCGTGGACAAGACTGAACCATCATGGGAGGCTGGGGGGCTCGTAACAGAGAGGCTGCTGGGCCCCATACCGTATGACCTGAGTGCCCAGGTCTGACCTGAAGGCAGCCCCCCACCCACAAGCCCCAGCCGTGGAGGGAGTGGTGGCAGGCTGCCCCCGTGCTCACCGTCTCATCCGTGCAGATGGAGTGCACCTGGGTCCCGAACATGACGGACGTGAAAATGAGGAAGAGCAGCCCCTCGAAGCAGAGCAGGATAAGGAGGATCACCGTGGTGGGCGGCGAGAAGGAGCTGCACTCTGAAAGAGAGTGGACACATGGGGCTCGGGGCTCCACTCTGCCTCCAGCCCCGCAGGACCAGGCTCCTCACTGGCCTCCAGGGCCCCGCACCAGCCCCTGACACCATGAGCTTGCACTAACACCCCATCACAGCCCACGCGTCGGGAATTGCCTGCTTCCTTCTGCCCTTGTCTGATGTCTGCCCTGCCTACTCCACCCTGAGGCTCCAGGAGGGCAGGGACTTTCTGTTTGGCTTGGTGTTGGCCATCAGCCTTGGAGTGATGCCTGACGACAAAAGAATCTGGGCAAGAGGCTGGGGTATTCTGAGCTTTAGTTTTCCTTTCTGTATTGTGGAACGGTTGAGGGTTCGCGAGGGGAATTCTGCCCCACTCCTCCTCGGCTCAGCGTGAGCCAGTGGCTGCTGCTCCTGGACAGGGGTGCCGTGCTTCTTGATCCCCTACAGCTGCCCCAGAGTGGTGGCCTGGCCACCATCCTGGCGTAGCTGCAAGCACCCTTCTCATGGGCTGGCCATGGAACTGCAAGTGGAGTCTGGGGAGGTGGGAAGCAGATCGAGGGAAGGCGGAACTGCCTCCTTACCCTTCTCTGAATATCAGTTCAAGATGCCCTCATCCTGAGGGATTCCTCTTACATTGATCCAGGGCTGAGCAGAGATGGTATTAACTGCACAGACAGCCTGTACTCTGGGGACTGTCCAGCACCTCCCCTGCCCTGAGACCAGAGGAACTGGGGGCCTCAAGCCACCTCCATCAGGAAATCCACTGATGGAGGAAATCCACTCCATCTGGACTGACCACAGACAATCCAGAGCATGACCCTGGGTGGTGGAGTCTTCCAGACAGGGTAGGAAAAGCCCGCTCAGGACTAAGGCCTGAATTACAGGCCCTCTTCTTAGCCACGTGACAGGATAACTTGCTCAACCTCTGTGAACACCGACTTTTGTCATCTGCAAAGGGGGGAGTATCTCTCCTACCCTGCAGGCTTGTTACAAGGTTGAGATCAGGCCCTGCTGACAGTCTCCTGTGCACTAAGTGGGAACACAGAAGCAATGGTCCCAGCCAACTCCACTGCCCCACCAGTGGCCCTCAGTGCTCTCAGCACTGCGCACGTCTCTTCTTAAGGGCATGAATGCTACTGTGAGGGCCCTGCCCTCATGACCTCTTATGAACAAATACCAGAGAGCTTGCTTTTCTCTCTCTGCTGGGTGAGGACACATGAGGATAGGGCCATTTGCAAGCTGGGAGAAGGGTCCTTGTAAGGAATGGAATTGACTGGTACCTTGATCTTGGACTTTCCAGACTCTTGAACTGTGAGAAATAAATGCTTAAGCCTCCCAGTCTATGGCATCTTGTTGCAGCAGCCTGAGGTAACCAGTACCCATGGGGTTTTTCTTCCCCTAGATGAGGTCAAGCCAGGTGGACCAGAGAGACAGAAGGGGGCAGATGCAAGCTAGGAACAGAGGCTAGAAAAATATCTTAATATCTGGTCAGGAGCTAAAGATACCTAAGAAGTCAGTACATGCAGGAAGAGCAAAACTCATAAAAAAAAAATGATGACATGAAGAAGCGGACTAATCAATGGTAAAAGGGTGGAAATATGATGTTTCTGTGCTCGAGGTGTTTGTCTCACAGACTGTGTGTGATAGAAGGAGCCCGGCAGGCAGCCTCTCCTCATGCCTCCAGCAACTACAGCAGTCCCTCCCTTATCCTTGGTTTTGCTTTCTGCAGTTTCAGTTACCTGCAGTCAGCCTTGGTGCAAAAATATTAACTGGAAAATTCCAGAAATAATAAGTTTTAAAGCACAAACTCCCCTGAGAAGCATGATGAAATCTCATACCTGGCTTTGTCCACATGAGATGGGAACCATCCCCTTGTCCAGCATGTTCATGCTGCATATGCTACCAATCACTTCGGTGACCAAGTCTACTGCCACGGTATCAGAGTGCCTATGTTCAAGTAACTCTTATGCTACTTAACAACAGCTCCAAAGTGCAAGAGCAGTGATGCTGGCCGTTCAGATACTCTCTTACTGTGCCTGATTCATAAATTAAACTTTACCATAGGTATGCTGTGCTGTGCTTAGTCGCTCAATCATGTCCGACTCTTTGTGACCCCATGGACCATAGACCACCAGACTTTTCTGTCCATGGGGATTCTCTAGGCAAGAATACTGGAGTTGGTTGCCATGCCCCCCGCCCCCTCCAGGGGATCCTCCCAACCCAGGGATCAAATCCAGGTGTCTGCATTACAGGCAGATTCTTTACCATCTGAGCCACCAGAGAAACCCAAGAATACTGGAGTGGGTGGCCTATCCCTTCTCCAGGGGAACTTCCTGACCCAGGAATCGAACTGGGCTCTCTTGCATTGCAGGCAGATTCTTTACCAGCTGAGCTACCCAGGAAGCCCCTATCATAGGTACATCCGAATTAAAAAAAAAAAAAAAAAACCACTCTATATGTAGGGTTCTGTACTATCTGAGGTATCAGGCATCCGTGGAGTGTCCTGGAACATGCCTCCTGCAGATAAGCGGGGACTACTATATGAAAAATTCTTTTCTTATATTTCATTTTTATTCTTTTTAAAAAATTTCAGATTTTAATTATCTGTTCAGCATCTATATTTTTCCCTCAGGATTTATGCAGGCTTGTGATTGGAGTTCCCTCCTCAGCATTTGCATCTTTAAACGAGATACTTCAAAAGCAGGAAGAATTTGTCTACAATCTTAACATACATTGGTGATTAAGCAGTTAAAAAAGTTATCACACACAAAAACACCCAAATGAACAAAAACCCCACCCATGTCCTAGCCAGAAAGTTAAAAATGGATTTCTGCAAGGTTGGGATGCAACGACCTTCAATTAAAGCTCCTCACTTAAAGGCACGGCTCTGCTCCTGGGATGCGCTTCCCTGCTGGGGCCTGCATTTTTCCTGGGCCCACTCAGACCCAGGAGGGTCTGTCCAACTCATGACTTTACCTGCGGAACTGACTTTAAGGGGCTGCTTTATTTCATGAAGAGGTATTCGGGCCTCTGCTGTTTCTTCCCTGGTCAGTCCATAGACTTGCAGGAGATCTAATAAAATGAGGTCGGCCCCTGGCACCAGGACAGAGACAGAGAGCCCGCCCCGCTCCAGTCACGAGCCCCTCCTGAAGCAGGGAGGGAAGCCCTGGCATATACTCACTTGTCCAGTCTTCTTCAAAGCAGTGCAGGAAGTGGAATCCCACCATGATGAGGGCGTGCAAGGAAATGAGAGCTATGTACATCTGGAACAGGAAAGCAGGGCAGACGCCAATGCTGTGAGAACCGCCTGGCCGTGCGGGCGCCCAGGATGGGGTGCTTGCAATCTCCCACTCAGGAACGCTCAGGCTTAGGGCTGGGCAGGGAGGGGCCGGAGAGCCACCTGGTGATTCCCCCCAGCCAGCCCCCGCCCCTAGGTCTGAGGTGCCCAGCCATTCCCTGGGGGCAGTGGGGCCTGGGCTATCCCGGGGGCCCGGGCCTGCTGCCTCTTCTCGCTTGTAGGGTCAGGGCACTGACTGCCTGTGGTCCCCCCAGCCCTCAATGCTAAATGCCCTCCACCTACCTGCAGCTGAGGGAGGGTGGCCGCCTTCTTGGCTACTGAGCTCAACATCAGGCCTGGGAGCCCAGAACACGGCCCTTTGCTTAGAGCTAATCAGCTGGAGGCGATTTTCTAGATGCTCGAGGGAAGGGCGTGGGAGTGGGCCCGTGTGGGACCAAGGAGAACTCTGGCAGAAAGGCAGAGGTCTGCGTGGCCGGGCACCATCCTGCCAGCAGCAAGGCAAAGGGTGAGTGCTCCCCGCAGGGCGGGGACAGCATTCGGAAGCCGACTTACTGTAAACAGGACGAAGTACTTCTGGTTGTTCTCGCCGACACAGTTATTGACCCAGGGACAGTGGTGGTCCATTTTCCGAATGCACCGCTTGCAGACGCTGAAAGAGCCGCAAGGCAGACCTTGAGGGGGCCCCCACGGAGGCGGGAGGGTCACGGGGACTCAGAACCCACGCTCCAGCACCACTCCTCCCCGGCGGCACAGTGTTTCGCTGCGTGTGTGCTGGAAGGGCCTGGAAGGGACAGGACCCCCGAGGTCACAGTCATTCCAGACAGGGACAGGCGGCGACTGCCAAGGCCTCTTATTTTGTTTCACAGAGAAAAAGGCTGGAACTGACTCGACTGAGAAGGACACGGCTCTCCTGAGGGAAGAGTGGGCTGAGACTCTGGTTTACTGAGAGGACAGAAGAAAGAAGCAGTTTCGAAAACCTGACAGGATGAGATGGGATAGACCTACTCCTCACTTCCCCCAAAGGCCAAAAACCCTAAGTACGGGCCTGATGGGACTTCCCAGGGTGGCTGACGAGAAAGTGAGCACTTGAAGAGTTCAGAGTGTGGTCAAGAACTGCGTGTCACGGGGCTGCAGTAAGTCCCCCTCTAAGGACCTTTCAGCTCTAAGATAATATCCACTTAGCCGAAAATAGCAGAAGAGTCATCTGAGCTTAAGTGTTGACCAGAAATCCCACTAATTTGCAAACAGTTATTAACTTGCTGCTGGGATAGTTTTTGGCTTGGAACTGTTTAAAGCTACGATATTTGATTTAAAAAAAATGCCCTCCCCATTCCCTTCTGGACGACACAAGTAACAATCTGAAACAAGAGCACAAAGCTTAAATAGGGGCTCAAAAGCAGCTATTCCCAAAGCTCAAGTTCAGGAAGAGCCATCTGCCAACAGATGGACTCATTGAGAAGGGAGTTTCTTTCTAAATTCATTAAAATAGGCTCCATAACAATTTATCTTGGGGCATTACATGTTCGAAACAGTTTGAAATACTGTAAATACAAGCTTGTTGTATATATTTTTGAAAGGCCCTGAGTTCACACCATCACACCAGCTTTTACTTTCTCTAGTTTCCATAACCAACTTTATCTCAGGTTCTTACTGAAGTGGGCGGGGGGCTGCAGGAGAGCTGTTTCCAGACTACAGGTCAGGAAGCACAGACCACTCTGAAGGGGGAGGCGTGGCCTTTCCTAAGCCCGGCATGAGCTCTGCTGGCAAGGCAGACCTCCCCTCCGCCGCCCCGCTGCCCCAGAGGACACATATAAGGGAAAGTGAGGAGAGATACTGGCTCAGACCAGCGGGGGCGTCATGCTGGTCTCCACCCTCTTTCTTCTCACAGCTTCAGAGGTTCGTGATAACACAGGCCTGTGGGAAATGAGCACGTTTCAGAGATGCTAGCCCAGCGCCAGAGTCTCCTTGGGAGCCAGAAAGGCAGGGTAAGAAAAGGATGCATGAAAGGGACATGGAGGGCAATAAACAGAAGGCCAGGTGCCAGGAGCACCACCTGGTCAACCTCTCTGTGTTACCAATTTGGATGAATGAATGAATGAGTGGGTTTTCCTTGTTCCCAGTGTACAATCTTGCAAGTCCCGACGAGCAGGCAGCAAAGCTCCCTGCATCCTGGGCCTCATCCAACACATTCCCACCATGGAACCAGCCCTGTAGACCATCTCTTCCACATCCTCACTCAGCTCTGGGGTTTCTTAACCCCCTCCCCATCAAGGGAACCCCTGAGGGTGACCACCTCCCTGCTCTAGGCTCTTGAGCAGCTTCTCTTCCACTCACACTATTTTGTAAAAGGGATTTAAGGTGGTTGCTCCAAGACAGTGGGTGCGCAGCAGCAGAGAGGTGCCAAAGCGCCTGGCATCCTCTGAGAGCTGTCAGATGCTAAGCGAATCTGTCCTTTGCTCTCCCCTCCCAGCCTCCATGAAGACGCCAAGTGTGGGAAGATGGGTTTCACAATGGGCGAGTCTCTCTGGGCAGTCGAATCAGAACATGGCTCATCCTTTCGGGAGCAGGCAGGAGTACAGCCAACTGAGAGCTGCAAATGCTGTCCAGAGTGCCGGTCTCTGAGTCTCTTATTTGCAGAGAAAGGACAGGCCAGGACGCTGCCTCCTGCTCTGGCTTACAGACTTGTTCAGAAGCGGGGCTCCCAGGTCGAGTGGTGGCGCACGTGGGTGGGGAGGTCCATCCAAGCAGAGGCTTGGAGGCTCTCTTCGGAGGCTGACAGACCCGCGGCTCATGAACGCCCGGCCTGAGCAGCTCTGGCACTGGGGCTGGGAGATCGCCAGGGGCAAGGCCTGGGGTAGGTCTGCAGGGCGCCAGGTGAAGGATGCTCCAGGCCCCAGGGGAGACCTCCCTCACCTGCCTGGCTACTTCATCTCGGGCACCAGCCATCAGGGGGAGGAGGAAAAAATGCGGGCCTTCCACAGCCTCTGACACCCCACTGACTGGGAACTTAAACCCCAGAGCCAGCCTTCTGCCCAGTCCCCAACGGGCAGGAGGCTCACTGTGTCCCTTCCCCCCAACACAGTGGCGACATGGGTTCCCAGAGGGTCCTCTCTCCATGCTCACCTCCTGGTGAAACCCACCTCCCCTGTCTCCTCTCCTGCGCCAGCTTTAGTGGCCCCCGTGCGAGACGCTGTGGGCACAGGCAGTCGCTGAAAGGACCAAGGATCCTCCCTGGAGGTTATTTTGGGTGCTCCTACTTCAGGGAGGAGAAATGCTGGACTGGAAGAAACACAAGTTGGAATCAAGATTGCCGGGAGAAATATCAATAACCTCAGATATGCAGATGACACGACTCTTATGGCAGAAAGTGAAGAGGGGCTAAAAAGCCTCTTGATGAAAGTGAAAGTGGAGAGTGAAAAGGTTGGCTTAAAGCTCAACATTCAGAAAACGAAGATCATGGCATCTGGTCCCATCACTGCATGGGAAATAGATGGGGAAACAGTGGAAACAGTGTCAGACTTTGTTTTTCTGGGCTCCAAAATCACTGTAGATGGTGACTGCAGCCATGAAATTAAAAGACACTTACTCCTTGGAAGGAAAGTTATGACCAACCTAGATAGCATATTCAAAAGCAGAGACATTACTTTACCAACAAAGGTTCGCCTAGTCAAGGCTATGGTCTTTCCTGTGGTCATGTATGGATGTGAGAGCTGGACTGTGAAGAAGGCTGAGCACCGAAGAATTGATGCTTTTGAACTGTGGTGCTGGAGAAGACTCTTGAGAGTCCCTTGGACTGCAAGAAGATCCAACCAGTCCATTCTGAGGAGATCAATCCTGGAATTTCTTTAGAGGATGATGCTAAAGCTGAAACTCAGTTTTTGGCCACCTCATGCGAAGAGTTGACTCATTGGAGAAGACTCTGATGCTGGGAGGGATTGAGGGCAGGAGGAGAAGGGGACGACAGAGGATGAGATGGCTGGATGGCATCACTAACTCGGTGGATGCGAGTCTGAGTGACCTCCGGGAGCTGGTGATGGACAGGGAGGCCTGGCGTGCTGCGGTTCATGGGGTCGCAAGAGTCGGACACGACTGAGCGACTGATCTGATCTGATCTGATCTGACTTCAGGGTCCCCCCAGGTCCCTCCTGGTTTCAGATGAGGGAGGGGGCTTCTCCCCTCCTCCTCCAGGTTCCCTACCAGTGTCCATCCCTAAAGCGCTTCCCTGGAAAGCCTGGAATAGCCCGACAAGCTCACCGGATCCCATCCATTCAGGTTTCCTGGGGCTCATGCCTCCTCCAGGGAGACACAAGGGCCCTTCCTTGGCCCTCAGGCTCCAAGAAGTGGCTGAGGGCTTCTGCTCACCCTCCCTACAGCGGCACCCATCAAGCTGTATCTGTCCTGCCTGGGTGGTAAGCTCCTGGGTCAGGGCCGTCTCCCCTCTACCACTATAGCCCAGAGCCAAGCCTGGGGTTAGCTTAGCAAGGGTCAGCAGAGTGAAGGCTCTGATACTACAGACGAGGAGACAGGCCCCACCGCCTCAGGCGGGGACACCACAGCACAGAAAGAGAAAGGAACACAGCTAGTAGGTCCCAAGGGGACTGTGCTCTGCATATAGGCTTTCAGCTCACACTTCATTCACTGTAATTAAAATTATAAGCAAAAAAAGACATCTCCAGCATTCTGGTCCCAGCTCAGAAACAATCTAGGGTAAGGCTGTGCCCAGATGGGCTTCCCTGGTGGCTCAGATGTAAACAATCTGCCTGCCGAGCAGGAGACCAGGGTTCGAACCCTGGGTTGGGAAGATCCCCTGGAGAAGGACATGGCTACCCACTCCTGTATTCTTGCATAGAGAATTCCCTGGACAGAGGAGCCTGGTGGGCCAAAATCCGCGGGGTAGGAAAAAGTCAGACACAACTGAGTGTCTAAACAACAATAACAAGTGCTCAAAGAGGGCATGAGAAAGACAAAACAAGCTGGTAGGGCCTAAGCAGCCCACGGCAGTCTCAGCCTGTGTGTATGTGTGTGTGTCCATGTGTGTGTGTGTTGGGAGGTGGGGAGGAATATGAGGTTTTGCGAAGGTCAGACATCTCCACCTCCTTGTGCCAAAAGAACCTAACACATAAGCCTGATGCCCTGACCATCCATGCCAGCATGACCTGCCCACCCCGAGGACTTCCACATCTTCGGTGGTCCTCGATGTCAAGAAGAAAGCAGCCTGGCTGGAAGGAAGACCCACTCACAGACCACCAGGCTGGAAGGAACACCTACAAGTCAACGTCAGGGAATGTCTGGTACCCATCAGAGCTGAGGGCAAAGAGATGGTTTTAAATTCCACAGGCTCTTCTGGGAGGAGAGGAAGCAGAGCGCTGGGCACAAACAGTGGCCCCTTTACCTGAGCAGGAGGACTGATGTTCACTCTCTCCAGCAGCGCAACAGGCCCCTCGGCTCCACCAGCCACAAACCCAGCTCTGTCTGGTGTGCTGGGGACTCTGCTCACCCAAAACCAAGGGTGCCTAGATGGCCCAGGCCGCCATGAGCCATCACCAAGGAGTGGCTGTCAGCACACGTCTCCCGAGACAGGAACACGCCACGCACAGGCATCATCATTCAAGTTTCTCTGAGTTTGAGTTTATCTGAGTCAGCTGCTTTTGTTTGGCCCAGGCCGATTTGTTTACTAGCACTCAAGAATACCTCCCTCGGATTATCCTGCAGAGGGAGGAAGTGAGGAGGAGGCGGTGAGGAAATGCCCCACGGTGGGGAGGAAAGAGTAGAGGATCACGTGGTCGCCCGAGTGCTTTCTACAAAGCTCATCCTTCCCTGTGTCTGGTCCAGCCTATGTAAACCCAGCACCTCCCCAACGCTCACACATTCCTCCACTAACAGATATTCATACTGAATCCTCACGAGCTAGGAGGAACACCATTTTTATAAAGGAGAGAGCAGAGGCTCTGAGAGATGGTCCCTGGTGTGACCGGGACAGCACTGCCCTTCCAGTGCTGACCAGAGCATTGCTCCACCACACTGGGATGCCCTGAGCAATCACGGCGCCCGGGAGGGGAAGGCAGCTGGCTTCCCAGGCCTCGGGGGAAGGCTAGATGGGTGCCACCCTCTTTGAATTAATTTCTAATACAGATCTCAGAAACAGGCTGACCCAGTGACAGAAGACCCCACGGAAGACAGCAATTCCTGTGGCCTCTGCCCACGGTCCTTGGCCCTTACCCTTGAGAAGTGGCAAGTAGCTGGGGAGGGCTTCAGCTCGCTCTCTCAGACAGACGGAAAGACAGACAGCCTTAATTCCTCATCCAGGGAGAGTCGGTGCTATGGTGAAGCCATCTCTGGGGTGACCACGGGGACGACGATGATGAGATGGGGTGGACTGAGGTGCGCGGGACACAGCAGCCATCAGGAGCCGACCCCAGCACCCGGATGTGGAGACTGACCGCCTTCCTCTGAGAGGTGGGCAGTGCAGCCCACACAGAAAAGACACCTTTCAGCCGCTCGGACCTCTCACAAAGCCCAAACGCTTCCACAGCGTCAGGCTGATGACACCTCCTGACACTGGGAGGCAGTTCATTCCTCTGCAGCCCCTCTCCAGCCCCCACACACACTCATGTGAAAAAGGGACCAAGTGACATGCTTGTATTTCTGTAATTTGGCATTAAAGTTCTCTTGTCATGATGAAGCACAATATTTATCTACAAGTTTTTTTTTTTTTTTTTGGCATAGAAGACTCAAAAGAACAAAGAAATCTGAAAATCAAAAGGGAAAAATCACTGCACATAAAATGGGGAAATGGTTTTGGCTGAATTCTACAATGGTCGTACCTCTAGAAGTTTTGTTTTTAAGAAAAGTTGTTCTTTTCCTTCAAGGATAACCCTGTCATTTCCCTATGGCCATCCACATTTGCATGACCCGCCCACCCTGAGGACTCCCACGAGCTTCCATGGTCCTCAATGCCGGGAAGAAAGCAGGTGAAATCTCCAATTTCTGTGAAACTGGACCTGCCCCTCAACAATGTCAGGCATTAGACATGCCCAGAATGACTTTCTAAAGCTTTACCTTGAGCACCCTTCATATAGTAATAAAGCTGTGAGGTAGGAAGGGCAGAAATCCGTGCAGTTTCAGACATGGACATGGAGCAGAGATGGGCGAGGGCCTGGGTGGGGCCCTCCAGCCAGCGTGGCAAAGCTGACTCCTGTGATAGGTGTCCTGGGCCCAAACCCAACACTCTGTCCTATCCCTGCCCGCCTGTGGAGGTGGAAGGGAGAGTTGCAGCGGTCACTCTGTGCCCAGAGCAGGCCACGTTCAGAAGTCCTGTGGGTGATGGCACCCGTGGCGGGGGTGTGGAGGGCTATGGTGCGGGGCAGGGATGAGGAGGGGCCCGGGCGGGCATGGCGTACCTGCAGTGGTGGGCTCGGTCAGGCTTGATGCTGCAGCACTTGGGACACTTGTACACCACCTGCCCAGGCTTCAGCTGTAAACTCTCGATGAATTCTTTAGTGGCATTTCCTTTGGGGACTGCCCCCTGTAAGGAAGAGAGACGTTGGGGTCAGTCTAGGGGTGCCCTTGGTTGTGACATACCACGGAGGCGGCCGTCATTCGAAAGTAGCAGCTCCATGCAAGGGGACAAGACCTCTTCATGCCAACAACATGTGGATTCCATTCAGAGTTACGCCAACACCGATGATAAGAATTTACCTTGGGAAAATTACCCTAGGAAAAGTGAATAATTGTCCACAATGGACAGTTACATCATTTCTGATGACCTTCTATTTCCATTCTACTAAAATGGCTTTCACTGAATGCATCCTCTCCTATGTATCAGTAAATACCTCATGGAGGATCTGACTTATCAACCCCTATTTTGGCCTACACTAGATTTCCCAGGGACTGCTTCAGTTCTTGTGAATGTTCACTGGGGATTATCACATCAAACAGTCCAGTTCACCCAGGTCAAAATTCACAGCTCTGAATGTTACTGAATCAGGTGTTATTTTCTTTTTTTACCAGGACTATTGCCATGGATTGGTAATCTGTGTTTAGTTCTTATGAATCCACAAGCAACTGTGAGCCACTGCCCTCAAATATTCAACGTGCTCTCCGTACCAAGATGCTGAAAACCAGATGTGACCCAGGAAAATGATCAGCTGTGTGGTGGTGGGGAGGCTAGAGGTGGAATGAAGTGGGGTGAGGGTGGGGCATATAAAGAGGCTAACCTTTGTCATTTTTTTTTAATTTACAAAGCTGGGAGGTAAACACATGAATGGTCATCATATTATCCTTGATACCCTTTTGACTGTCTCAAGTATTTCATTATAATTTTTTCTAAAAGTTCAAAAGAGAAGTAAAAAAAAAAATATCTGGTCCGCAAAATACAGATACCAGATACCAGAAGAACAGATACCAGAAGAACCCATCACAGAAATTTTAAAAGCAAACAAACTTTGGTAGGCAAGGACTACCTGGTACATACAAGGTCATTTAGGACAGAGTTGGGTGAACTTCCCTGACAGTAAAAGAATCCACCTGCAATCCAGGAGACCCAGGTTCGATCCCTGGGTTGGGAATAGCCCCTGGAGAAAGGCATGGCAACCCACTCCAGTATTCTTGCCTGGAGAATTCCATGGACAGAGGAGCCTGGTGGGCTACAGTCCAGGGGGTCACAGAGAGTTGGACATGAACGAACGACCAACAGTTGACATCAAATATGCCATAAAAGTACACAGTTATTGACACAGGAAGCATCTGTGATGCACTGGTACAGGGAAAAGTAGACTCTCACACAGCATGTAGACCACAAGCCCATTTTGGTAAAGATCACACTTACACAAATACAGACACACACGTGTGTGTCAAGTACTAATGGTTATCTCATGAAGTAAAATCACAGTAATTTTTAATTAACTTATAACTACATTTCTCAAATATTCCAGTATGAACATATGGCTTCTACAATAAGGAAAAAAACTCATTTGAAAAACCAGGAAAAATACTCAGGAAGGAGCTATCCAAAGCAGGAGTATGAGCAACTTTCCTGAGTTTTGTTAACCGAGGTGCTGTGATGTGTCTCATCCTGAGACAGCTGAGGGTCCCTCTTAAGGCACCTGTGGAGCATCAGGGTCTGGAAGGCTTCAGAGGCAAACCAAGGCCCAGACCACCCTGGTGGACTTTGAAAGGGGCCTGGGAAGGGCGCTGACCCAGGAAGAAGGGTTGCAGGAAAGTCCAGAGGACTGTATTTTAAATTCTCTTTAATGTAAA
Source organism: Tragelaphus eurycerus (assembly GCA_935064755.1). Classification (NCBI taxonomy): domain Eukaryota; kingdom Metazoa; phylum Chordata; class Mammalia; order Artiodactyla; family Bovidae; genus Tragelaphus; species Tragelaphus eurycerus. Next base: position 72,373,186 of record CAKXYN010000001.1, on the reverse strand, counting down.
AAAGCAACTGAGTTTGGGCAACCACATGACCTTTCATGGATCCTGAAGCCAAAAACCACATCTGGCAGTCACTGTTGTCACGTGTGCGAGGGAAAAGCACTAAGAACATCGTCTCCCCAAGGAGATGAGGCGATCGGGCAGTTTTCCTAAATGGAAGTTGCTTTTGGTTCTTCCCCTAGGTCCTGTGTTTAAGGTCCCTGCCACCAGAATTTGCTGTAAACCCCAGGAGACCCCTCTCCCCCATAAAGGCTAGATGAGCTTTACAGCACCAAGGGCAATTGCAGCTCTTTTGGTCTTCTCATTGCCGCCTTCTATTCCAGACCCCAGCCAGAGAAACATCGATTCAAGAGCACAGCCTTTTTTCCAAAAGTTTCCCTTCCATGGAACTCCCTCTTGCACACATCTCCTTGGAGGCACACTCCCATCCAGGCAAGACCCCACCCACCCAGGAAGCCCCCTCGCAGAGCCAGAGACGAGCCCGACCAGTCCCTGAGTTGAGGGATCCATCCTTCCTCCCTTTCTCTGTCCTTCTTTAAAAACAAACAAACAAACAGGCTCTTCTGGGCTCATCTCCGCAGATTCCAGAATGTACTGGTTCATGGTAAGGAAGTTTGTTCCATTTGATTCTTGATAAGACCACACGGAGCTGGAAGGCCTGCCGGGACATTTCTGCCGGTTGCTGCACGGTTGTCACAGTTGCACTAAGAGAAACACCCTCCACGTCCACCTGCTGCTTATATCTCATAGGGATGGCTCCAAGCTTCCACGTTACTGCACCCTGGCAGAGCAAAACTTACTCATCTTTTCCTCATTTCCAAAGTAACACTTGTTCACGACTTTTAAAAATGCAGAGAGAAGAGAAGAGAAAATTAAAACAGGGAAAGCCATTTTATTTTCTATCATCCAAAGATTAGTACTACTAACATTTTTGAGTACAGTCTTCCAGTCTTTTCTCCTTGTAAACGGTAAGCCGTGTGTGCTAAGTCGCTTCAGTCGTGTCTGACTCTTTGCCACCCCGTGGACGGTAGCCCACCAGGCTCCTCTGTTTCATGGGATGTCATAGGCAAGAATACTGGAGTGGGTTGCCGTGCCCTCCTCCAGGGGATCTTCCCCACCCATGGATCGAACCCACGTGTCTTAAGCCTCCTGCACTGGCAGGTGCGTTCTTTACTACTCGTGCCACCTGGGAAACCCACATGGCAAGCTACACTTTTTTAAAAAATCTATACACCCATAAAAAATGCTCATAAGCTTCTAAAACCGATTTCATCCTGCAGTGGAATCCATTTGAATCTGGGGGCAGGAGGCATGATATACCTCCACCATCCATTCCCTTCAGTGACTATCCTAAACTTCCAGTACCTTCCTTGACCCCTACTCACTTCCCTGTTCATGTCCGAGGAAACTGAGGCTGCTGAAGTAACCCCCTCCAGGCTCCTCCTCTCCCTACCCCCATCCCCAGACACCCAGGGGCTCATCCGTCTACCTTGGAGCTTTCCCTTCTTTGAGCTCTTAGAGAAGCCTCCAGGCTCTCCCCATCACAGCTAAGCTTCTCCGGGGTTGCGGGTGCCCTGCTCACCCCTGACCCCGTTTCACGTTCTCTGGCCCCTACTGCCTCCGTAACAGGGAACTGCTCTCACCAGGTCAATGAGCAACTCCCTGTGGCCAAGTCCCAAGGTCAGTCCTCTGCCCTCTCTTTACTCTCCTGAGGCTGCTCCACGCCCTCCGGGTCTCCGCCCATCCTGGACCTGGGCATTCCTCAGGGCTCTACCAGTTGCCCTCACCGTTCACTCTGCACTCCCCAGACAACCTTTCCTGCCACCAGCTCCAGCTCGGACTTCTTTTGCAGCTGAACGTGTTTTACCTGATTGTTCAAAAGCATTCAGACAAAATAATCCAACCCCTTCCCCTCCTCCCAATTCAGCCTGCTAGAACTGACCCCACCCCTTGCTCCCCAAACTCTCCTTCCTATTCTCTCCCCAGCCCCCTGCCCCGGCCCATGGGACACCCACCTGCCTGATCACTGGGGGTAGAAGCCCACTGCTGCTGCTGCTAAGTCGCTTCAGTTGTGTCCGACTCTGTTCGACCCCATAGACGGCAGCCCACCAGGCTCCCCCGTCCCTGGGATTCTCCAGGCAAGAACTCTGGAGTGGGTTGCCATTTCCTTCTCCAATGCATGAAAGTGAAAAGTGAAAGTGAAGTCGCTCAGTCGTATCTGACTCCTAGAGACCCCATGGACTGCAGCCCACTGGGCTCCTCCATCTATGGGATTTTCCAGGCAAGAGTACTGGAGTGGGTTGCCATTGCCTTCTCCGAGAAGCCCACTGCTGCTGCTAAGTCACTTCAGTCGTGTCCAACTCTGTGTGACCCCATGACGGCAGCCCACCAGGCTCCCCAGTCCCTGGGATTCTCCAGGCAAGAACACTGGAGTGGGTTGCCATTTCCTTCTCCAATGCATGAAAGTGAAAAGTGAAGCGAAGTCGCTCAGTCGTATCTGACTCTTAGCGACCCCATGGACTGCAGCCCACCGGGCTCCTCCATCCATGGGATTTTCCAGGCAAGAGTACTGGAGTGGGTTGCCATTGCCTTCTCCGAGAAGCCCACTGCTGCTGCTAAGTCACTTCAGTCGTGTCCAACTCTGTGTGACCCCATAGACGGCAGCCCACCAGGCTCCCCAGTCCCTGGGATTCTCCAGGCAAGAACACTGGAGTGGGTTGCCATTTCCTTCTCCAATGCATGAAAGTGAAAAGTGAAAGCGAAGTCGCTCAGTCGTATCTGACTCTTAGCGACCCCATGGACTGCAGCCCACCAGGCTCTTTTGTCCATGGGATATTCCAGGCAAGAGTACTGGAGTGGGGTGCCAGTGCCTTCTCCAGCCCACTAGTCATCCTCAATTCTTCTAACCCTCTGCCCCACACTCCCACCTACTCCACTGAGTTACCGTGATCCCGTATTATGCCCCGCCTCCAAAATCCTCCCCTCCACGCCATGCTCATGGCCTTAGTTGAGCCCCATCACCGTGCATCCCAGATACTAGAGTCCCCAGGTCTGCCTGCCTCCAGGCTCTCCCTTGCATCTGGCAGCCTCACCTCTATGCCTCCCCCTAACTGTTTTCCAGAGTCAACTTTCTGAAATGTGAATCTGATCACGTTATTCCCTTTGCCTAAAAAAGCCTTCCCTGGCTCCCCAGAGCCCTCACATGGTACAGAGTCCAAGCTCCTGGGCAGCGCCCAGGTAAGGTCACTGAGACCCAGGCCTGAACCACCCCTTCAATGTCATCTCCCTCCCGAGAGCCCCAGCCCCTGGACGAGCCCAGAGCTCTGTGCTCTGCAAGTCTCCCTCTTGTGCCCTCAGGGACCCACACCAGCACCTCCCTCCGGTCTCTTTCCCTGCTTTCTGCTCTTGTGTCAGATGCTCAGTCGTGTCCAGCTCTTTGTGACCCCATGGACTACAGCCTACTAGGCTGTTCTGTCCATGGAATCCTCCAAGCAAGAACACGAGTGGGTTGCCATTTCCTTCTCCAGGGAATCTTCCGGATTCAGGGATCGAACCTGCGTCTCCTGATTTGGCAGACAGATTCTTTACCACGTGAGCCACAAGGGAAGCCCCGTGCCTGCACCAAACCTGGACAACATCCTCTGCCTTCTAACGGCCCCAGGCTCGCCCGAGACAGGGCCATCACCTGGACTTTGTGCTGCCACAGTTTCTATTCGTCGTAACACCTATCATTTAACTATGCACTGATCTCTTCTACATGACTGTAAATTCCTGGAGGACAGGGACAATGTCTTTCATCTGCAGCCCAATGAATTGCCCAGGGCCTAGCAGGGAGCAAGTCTTCAACAAATCCAAGCTGAGTTAATAGAGATGATATAACAGACATTTATTGATTGCTTCTATGCCAGGCACACTTCCAAGGGCTTCACTGTACACTGTCAATTAATTCTGACAATAAACCTATGAGGGAGAGACTATGATATTCCTCATATTATAGATGAGGTAACTAAGGCAGAAAAGTTAAGCAAGTTTCTGAGATCCCGTGACTAATAAGTGGGAGAAGCAGGATTCAGACCCGTGTCCAGAATCTAATGGAAATCAGCCCTGAACATTCATTGGAAGGACTGATGCTGAAGCTGAAGCTCCAATACTTTGGGCACCTCATGTGAAGATCTAACTCACTGGAAAAGACCCTGATGCTTGGAAAGATTGAGGGCAGGAAGAGAAGAGGGCGACAGAGGATGAGATGGCTGGATGGTATCATACTCAATGGACATGAGTTTGAGCAAACTCTGGGAGATGGTGAAGGATAGGGATGCCTGGCATGCTGCAGTCCATGGAGTTGCAGAGAGTCGGACGCGACTGAGCAACTGAACAACAGTCAAAAGACAACTTATGTATTTATTAGATATTTCTATTAACTGATCGAAGAGACTTGAATTGCCTTGATGCCATAACACCATTTCCCTGCTAAGAACTGTCTCACTATACAAACATTAAGACTGAAACAGACCCAGATGATAAGGCCTCCTTTAATTAGTATCCAGGATAATACAATGATATAAAAAGGATACACTTGGAAAGTGGAGGAGACAGGTTACCAAGAGGCACCAACCATTCCATTTCAGGTAACAAGTACAAAGACTTGCTTATACTCTCAGGGGCCATGGGCCCGCAGCCCCTGCACACTGGCTGGTCTGGACAGGAGCCCCTGCACACTGGCTGGTCTGGGCAGGAGCTCTGCCCCTACCCGGAGCAGGTGACCAGCCCCGGCTTGTGCTGCAAGACTGCCTGTCTCCTCCGCAAAAGGCAGTGTGGGGCAACCCCCAAATTCATCACCCTCTTCTCTCTGGAGCTAGAAACATTTTCTGGCTGGAGTTGATGGATTACTCAGTGGCAGGTATGAGAAGCAGCCAGGCACGAGGGAGAAGGTAGCACCCTCCTCAAGCGAACCCTAAACAAGTCCCTGACCCACCAGGGAAAGTGCCAGGGCCTAGGGGCCAAGTGCGCGAGGCCCTTCTCTGGCTGCGTCCAGCACTCAGCGCCCACACACACCTCACGGCACTTGGGGCAGCCCCGCGATGCTCGCCCTGTGTTTCCACGGGCCTGACATCATTCTGCCGAGGGACAAGCCTGAGCAGACACTCACTAAGCTCACTGAGAGAGACTCCAGAAGGGACGAGCAACTGCACGCTGCAGTGAGGCCCGTTATTCCAGTTTCAGCGGCTGAAACTCTAGTCGCAGGCCTGCGGTGGCCTCAGATAGTCACGTGAGGCCTGTTTATAACCAGGTGTTCACAGGGCGGGGTCCAAAGGCAGGGAGGGGCACCGGCAGGCAGACAGATGACTTTTCTTTCCCTTCAGGACGTGGTTAAATCAAACTGATTTTTAGTCCTCTTGTTCTCTAATCTCAGATTTGATGTAATAAACAATTAGGTCCAAGGAATGGAGGTGGTGGTGGGGGGGGGGGGTGGATGGTAACTGATTCTAAGGTTGCCACAACTGCTGTGATTGTGTAGTATACCAGGCTTTGGGCTTCCAGGAGACAGGACAGAAAGAAACCAACTCTCAGCTTTAAGCATCTGCGGGAGACAGACACTGCCCCAGACCTGAAGCTGTTATTATTTTTTTGGCTGCACTGGATCTCTGTTGCTATGTCTGGGCTTTCTCTAATCATGGCGAGGAGGGGCTCCTCCTTGTTGTGCTGTGGGGGCTTCTCATTGCAGTGCGTGCGTCTGTGCTAAGTCACTTCAGTCGTGTCTAACTCTGTGCGACCCTGTGGACTGTGGCACACCAGGCTCCTCTGCCCAGGGGATTCTCCAGGCAACAAAACTGGAGTGGGTTGCCATGTGCTTCTCTTGGGAACCTTCCAGAAAACCCGCATCTCTCACGTCTCCTGCACTGGCAGGCGGGTTCTTCATCACTAGGACCACCCCGGAAGCCCTCTCCTTGCCGTGGCTTCTCTTACTGCAGCGCCCAGGCTCTGTGGTGTGCAGGCTCAGCAGCTGTGGTGCATGGGCTTAGCTGCCTCCATGTGGGGGTCATCTCCAAGCAGGGATTGAATCCATGTCCCCGGCATTGGCAGGCAGATTCTTAACCACTGGACCCCCAGGGAAGCCACCCAGAACTACATTTTAAAAGGAATCCTTCAGGATTCCTGAGGATTCCAGCGTTCCCAGGATGAGTACTTATAACAGGAAAAGGACGTGTGGTGAAATCAGGATGGGGTGGGGAGAGAGAAGGAGCCGAGGTAAGAGCTGGAGTCTGTGCTATCTTCAAGGGGTGGCCTCCTCTGGGCCCGTGGTGCCACTCCAGACCTCTCTACGTCTGAAGTGTTTTAGGAACACAGAGAGCTCCTCTGAGGACGTCGCTCAACACCAGTCTGCCGTGTGCGCCCACACGCCCCACTTCCAGACAGCATCCTCTCACCCCGATGCTCAAAGGGGAGCTCCACCTCCATGCCCCGCTCCGCCTCCACACAGGCCCAGCCCTCTCACCCCACTGCTCAAAGAGAAGCTCCGCATCCAGGTTTTGTCCTTTCTTCCCTTTTCTGTTCAAGCTCTCCGTGGACCTGTTTACAACTACCTTGGAGTAAGTGACTGCTACACGGTCCAGAAAGCTGTAATGGTTGCAACCTGTTCTGATGCTACATTTGGAATAAGAACATCAGAGCTCAAAGTGCTCTGCAGTAACTGCAGGAGACTACAGGAGGGGTTTTTTTTTGTTTGTTTGTTTTCTTTTACTAGTAATACTAACAAACCAAAGTGATACACAGTGCATACGTTGTTATACATTGTTTGTGCCTTAGGACACAAGTGTTTCTGACCAATATACAATGTATACATTATGATACATTGTTTATAACCTCTGGGCATAAACTTTTCTGAAAAATTATACACAGCATGAACTGACCTACAAAACATTACAGCCCTATAGGAAACTCCTTAGAATCCTGAAGTGATGTCTTTCTAAAACCAGACCCTGCCTGCAGTGTTAATAAGGAGCCCCTAGTGTCTGCTTTCGGAGAAGGCAATGGCAAACCACTCCAGTACTCTTGCCTAGAAAATCCCATGGATGGAGGAGCCTGGTAGGCTGCAGTCCATACGGTCGCTAGGAGTCGGACGCGACTGAGCGACTTCACTTTCACTTTTCACTTTCACACAATGAAGACGGCAATGGCAACCCACTCCAGTGTTCTTGCCTGAAGAATCCCAAGGACGGCGGAGCCTGGTGGGCTTCCGTCCATGGGGTCGCACAGAGTCAGACACGACTGAAGCGACTTAGCAGCAGCAGCAGCAGTGTCTGCTTTCAGGGTGAGATCTGGGCTTCCAGTTCCACCCCTTGGAACCTGGCGTGGGGGTGTCCTGGGGGCTCTGCGGCCCACCTGTCTCTCTTTTGCATGAGATGTCACCTGCTGGGACTGGGGACAGGCAGGAGGCAGCATGAGGAGCCTGAGACGGGGCAGGTCGGCAGGACATGCTCTCAGCTGCTCCCCTTACTGCTGTGGGTATTTATTTGACTGAGGCTTTATTGCTTGTTTGCCCAGTTTTCTTTGGGGCCCATGGCAAGCACACCTCTGAGAAGCCGGGTGGTGTCTGGGATATGACACGCATTTGGGGTTGGAAGCCGAGAACAGGCCAGTGAGGCTCATTCTCTCCTGCATCTGACTGCCAGGGGCCAGGCTGGGGAAGACCTGGCGGGCGCACCACGGAGGGGTTAAAGAACATACGCACATGAGGGCAGCAGGAGTGCCAGGGCGGAAGCCTCCTCTCCCTCCCGCCTGACATCCAACGCCTTCTATTCAAGGAAACCAGTAACCTCCCTCCACACTCTAGGCTCTGACCCCCAATCCCCACCAGCCTCAGGCCTGGCTACCTACTGCCCACCTGGCGTCCCTGCTTACACGCAATAGACCTGAAGGTTGGCCAGAACAGAAGCCTTGATTTCTCCTCCAAAATCTGATCTCCCCGGGCTCTCCATCCAACGAGCAGCAGCAGCAGAACTCCCAGCTGCTCCAGCCAAGGCTGGAAGGCACCCTCCCTGATCCCTCACGCCTCCTGCCACTCTGGCAGTTCTCAGATCTGGCTGAATAGGAGGGACACCTGGGAGCTCTAAAGCACCCCAACCCCAGAGCCCCACCCCAGACCGATCAGAGTAGAATCTCTGGGGGCGGGCCCATGGCATCAGTACTTTTCAGAAGCTGCCCAATGGGATTCTAATGTGCTGGCAAACCTGAGCACTGATGGCTTCAAACATATTCAGAGCCCAGCAGCTTCTCCTTCCCCCACCTCACCGCTTCCACCTTGGTCTGATCCAACACCACATCCAGCCTGGCCCACTGCACAGCTCTCACCTTCCTGCTTCTCCTGGCTCCACCTCAGTCCCCCCATCGCAAGCCAGGCGGTACCCTTTTCAAAACCAGGTCACATCATGCCTCTCAGATGGCTTCTCACTGAATTGACAAGAGAGACCAAGGTTCTCACGAGGCCACAGGCCCTACCCGGCCTGGCTTCTGCAGCCCTCCCTGTCTCTTCCAGCCCCTCTCAGCCTCACTCACCACGCTCTGGTCAGCCTGGTGTGAGTCCTGTTTCTCAAACATGCCGACCACGCTCCTGTCTCTGGGCCTCTGTACCTGTCCTGTCTGCAGGGTGCTCCCTCTGAGCACTGCTTCACATCACTCAGGCCTCAGGAGTCCTTCTCAGATCACCTTCCTCCAAATGGTCTGGCTTCACTCCAGAAAAGTCACCCACCAGAGCCCCTCGATCTTTAAAAGCCCTTTTCGCTCCCTGGAATTGCCTCGTCCCTTCACTTATTCTTCACTGCCCGACACCCCAGGCCAGGAGGTGGGCAGGAGGGCAGGGATCACGGCCTGCCTTGCTCACAGCTGAACTGGCTGCTCAGGACCCTGAATATGGTAGGCACCCAACACACACCAGCATTCATTTGACCCCAGCCCGCAGCGCCCGCTCACCGGATGATCCTCGTACAGTGACCCCCTGCAATATTCCTGTGTTTAATATCCTCGGTGCCTCTTGACGGCCCCCATTATCCCACTCCTACCCCACTTCTTTGGCACTCTGGCCACGTGACCAACCCAAATCCATCTTCCTGGGTTCTCTCCACTCCAGACCACCACACCCCAACACTCGTGTGTCTCTGTGCATACCGCTCCCTGTGCCTGGAACGCTCACAGTGTCTTCCCGCCCACCCCCGCCACCCACCTTCCCAGCCCCTGTCCACTGTTCTGATCAGAGATGGCCTGGGCGCCACCTCCTCCAGGCAGCCCCGCTTCCTAGGCTGGTGATTTCTTTCACACCTACTCGTGCTTCCTTCTGCCACAGCCTTCATCACACAGGGTGGACCTCACCTGTCAGGGCACCGTGACTGAAGAAAGTGTGCCTGGGGCCCAGCAGACACCAGAATCATAAGCTGAGACAAATATCATCTTTTAGTCTTGTGTCCCCAGTAGCAAGGGTACAGGGAAAACTTGTGAATGAGCCCGTAAGTTGCTTCCGGTACGGTCAAGTTGATGCTGCTGGGAAAACCGTTCATACCCTTGTGTTTGGGGGCACTCATAACCTTATACTTCGTTTCCTTCAGGTGACAAGTGTTCCAACAATCCCACAAGCAGCGCTAACACTGGGTCAACAGGCCCCTGGCTGCCAGTGTGTGCCATCTCCACAGGCGCATGTGCAAGAAGACTTGTGACCGCGCTGGGCACTGACTTGTGACCGAGCCGGGCAAACAGCTTTCCCCAGGGACGGATTAATGATCCACCTCCCACACCCCGACCCCCACCCCCCACCCCGAACCAGCAGGAAGTGGAGCTCTTAGAGACGTGAACCAGTTCAGGACCCAGCATTTTGACCGTGCCTTCCCTGGGACTCAGAGAAATGAGATCTGTGTGGCCAGGGCCACTGCCATTCAGAGTGCTTTCCCTTTCCTAATTTAAACACACTCATCCCACGTACTGAGACAGTTAAGCCACAGGAGGTCTTTATCAAATAACGCACTCTCTTGCTTTTCCCATACACAGTAATGAGCGGGAACGGAGGATTTAATACCAGGGTAGGCGGCACTCAATAGCCACTTGCACAGCTTGGTATATTTAGCTAAGTCCTTGGGCAGAAAACCGTGGCTTTGCCCACAGATATGCACTGAGAGATGCCTGTCACGGCCTGAAACAGGCCTGTCCAGCTTTTCAGGAAAAGACGAGCCTCGTCCAAGCGAGGTAAAGGCCACTGCCATGCAGGTTTCTGGGCCTGGGTAGGGCTTTAATTTCATCTCCACCTAGCGCCAGTCCTGTCTTCACTAGGAGGTCCCAACCCCACCCAAGCGGCAGCCTGCTTTCTGCTTGGATCATCCGGCCCCAGCCTCGTGGGGCCCTCACCCTGCCTTTCTAACCAGAGGCTGGGCTTGCCCTGGCCAGGCCCCTCCCACGGCAGGCTCCATTCATGCAGACACCCACGTATAGAAAGTATCGTTCAACCAACTCAGACAGGCCGCGGCACAGACGGGGTCCCCTTGGAGGGACCTGAGTCCAGTTTACCACCCCTGCGGGAAAAAGAACAGGCCCTCCTATTCGCGTTCCCAAGGTCAGGGGGCACATGCAGGCTGCGGCCATGCCCGGGCCAGAGGAGGAGAGTGCGGGCTGGTGAAAACGAGCCCAGACATACTCACGGGGTCCGTCAGCATGGCCCGGCAGTGGGAAGCCAGGGCCAGGAAGGCCAGCAGGTTGAACACGAGCCCGTTGATGACGCTGTACACGTAGTCCCGGGACGGGATCAGCATGACGAAGAGGACCACGAACTCCGCGTAGAGGACCAGGAACCAGGTGACGATGGCACAGGCGATGCCGCAACCGTCGCGGATGAACCACATGGTTCCCGCGGGACGGGGATGGGGAGGCGGGATGCACTTCTCCGGCTGGAGGTACTCCGGCTTCCGCTCAATGTCTCGGAAGTGGTAGGCGGGGATAAGCATCATAAACTATTCTGTCCATACTGGCATCTGGAAGAGAGAGGGAAGGATCCAGAAATGGCGGCGTGGTCTAGTCGTCTGGGAGACTTGACGAAGCTACCTTTCCCAAGGGAGCTGTGAGGATCTGGATATGAACTTCTAATAGGAAAGCTGCCTACACCTTCTGTTCATTTCCAATGTTGAGTTCTTGTCCTTACTCCTGAGAGCTAAGTTAACCTCTGTGAGACAGGACCACCTTGCCCAAAGCCATCACGTGAGAGATAAAGAAAGCCGGGGAGCTTGAAAAGGGCAAATGCCGAGCTTCCCTGGTGGTCCAGTGGTAAAGAATCCATCTGCCGGTGCTGCAGACATGGCTTTGATCCCTCCTCTGGGAAGATCCCACATGCTGCGGAGCAACTAAGCCCGTGGACCACAGCTGCTGAGCCTACACTCCAGAGCCCAGGAGCTGCAACTACGGAAACCTCTGTACCTTAAAGCCTGTGCTCTGCAACAAGAGAAGCCACTGCAGTGAGACGCCTGGGCACCGCAACTAGAGAGAGCCCTCGCAGCAACAGAGAACCAGCACGGCCAAAAATAAATGAAAAAAAAAAAAAAAAGGCAAAAAAAAAGGCAAACACTTCACCCAAGGTCAGCCAGAGCAGCAGACGCACACACACTACACCAGATGGGAGGCAGGACTAATAGACATATTCAAATTTTGACCTACAAGACAAGGGGTGGGGTGGGTGGTGGAGTACCATGCCCTCTGGAAAAACTCTCTTCATCAGCTATACTGCTGCCTCTATACTGCGGACCGACCCAAGATGCATGCTGAGGCTCTTTGGGTTTGAGTAGGAGGACAGAAGGCCTAGGGTTAAGTTGCTCTAACTTACTGCAGTGCATTAGCCAATAGTAAAGGCATGACACTCAGCAGCATGGGGAATGTTCTAGAAACAAGCCAAGCTTGTTTTAGCCCTCTGGCCAAAATGGTTAATTTTCCAGGGAGAAGAGACTCTGAGTTAGGCTCTACCTGTGGTGATGAAGCGAAGTGTAGGAATGTTGGCCAGCCAGCCCAGAGGTGTTTCCCCACCACCTGGCTGTGGGGCTGGGTAAATTCTGGTCTCCGGACCTAGAACAAAACCCACACGCCAGCCCCAAGCCCCTCCTCAGGACAGGGTAGGTATGACGGTCGAGGGAGCTGGAGGTGCCTGTTACACACGCTACGGACCATAAGACTCTGCACACATCAGATGGTGTGCACGTCCTCTCTCTAGGAAAGACATCCATTCTTCCAGAAGCACGTGCTGAGCAAGGTGCCCGCTCTCTCAAGGCTCCAGCAGAGTCTCTGGAGACAGCCGTGAAATCACCAAGACTCGATAACGGAAGTCTATCTGTCCACGGCGTGTGCTGCAAGACAGCAAGTCCAGACTCCCCTCCTCCGGCTCTCTATCTTACACGCTGTGGCCTGTCGCTTCACCCACCAGCTTTCTCAGAAACCATGGTGGCCTCCAGCTCTCTGCCAGACGTAGAAGCCGAGGGAAAACCACCCTGGAATACGGTCTCTGAGGCAGGCAGGCAACACCTCAGTCTGTAGAGAACTCGAGTCCCCTCACCACAGAGGAAATCCCTCAACAGTGGCAATCCCGCAACAGACAGTCCCTCTGTCTGCTTTCCTAAAGGACAAGAGTGAGCTTGCAATGGCTTCTCCTCGCCCTTTGCCCAATTTTTCTCCTTCCTTGACTGTCCTCACCCCCAACGAAGAGGATCTGAACTGAATACAGTACAGTCATGAAAAGTGAGGACGTGTCCAGAAAGCTGAGAGGGGAGAATGGTACCTATGACTCAAGGGACAGACATCCCAGAGTCAAAAGTTGCACAGACTAATAGGGTAAGAATAAGGCCAGGGCCTCCCCTCCCAGGCTGGCAGAGAATTAATGGCTGAAAGGCAGGTAATGTGGATTGCATGCATTTCCAAAGGAACAATGAAAAAAAAAATTTAAAAAAAAAGAGGAACACTGACTCAACAAATATTCAGAGTGACTATCATATTCAACCAGCGTTTTCCAATAATGCAGCCTTGTGCTCTTCACAAGATAGTGGCGATCAGTGTTGCCTGGGATGACTTTGAGGCATTAGAAGACGCAGGTGTACCGTCTGCAGCACGCTGGAGATTGAGAACCGGGGCCATCAGGGAGGTGACCCACGGCAAGGAGATTCTAAACTTCCAGATTCTGCACAACCCAAACCCAACTAACGAAAAGCTGAAATTTCATTATGATTCAAGAGCTGATTAGGCTCACCATTTTGACAACATCCAAATGCAAGCGTTCTGGTTTTTCCTGTTGCCATACTGATTTGTATGCATATCACCCAGGCCCCTGCGATTGCTGTCTAAGCTCTAAACCAGTAGGGTTTTATTGGACACCGACACACTATTTGATTACATATATTATAGGGTCTATGTCTGTTCTGCATTATAATGGCAAGACTGAGTAGTTGTGATGGAAAGACTCATTAGCTTCAAGTATTTACTCTGGCTCTTATCAGAAGTTTGCTGGTTCTGGGATAGTTGTTACTCACTGAAAAAAATACAGGTATGCCTTGTTTTATTTCACTTCACTTTATTACGCTACAAGAAATGCAGATACTACATCTCTTTACAAATTGAATGTCTGTGGCAACCCTGTGTTGAGCAAGTCTATTGGTGTCATTTTTCCAACGCATCCGCTCACTTTGTCTCTACACTTTCATAATCCCCATGACATTTAAAGCCTTTTCATTATTATTTTATTGTTATGGTGACCTGAGATCAGCAATCTTTGATATGACTATTTTGTTGTTTCAGGGCAGCGTGAACACCCTCCCATATAAGACGGCAAACTTAAATGGTGAACGTTCTGGTGTTCTGACTGCTCCACGACGCTGCTGTTTGCCTCTCTCTCTAACTCCCCTGTGCCTCTCTATTCCCTGAGATACAATAATGTTGAAATTAGGCCAATCAATCAGCCTCCAATGGCCTCTAAGTGTTCAAATGAAAGGAAGAGTAGCATGTCCTCTCACTTTAAATCAAAAGCTAGAAACGATTAAGCTTCGTAAGGAAGACATTGCAAAAGCTGAGACAGACCGGAAAGCTAGGCTTCTTGCATGAAACAGTCAAGTTGTGAATGCAAAGGAAAAGTTCTTGAAGAAAATGAAAAGTGCTACTCCAGTGAACACACAAATGATAAAAAAGCGAAACTGCCTTACTGCCAACATGGAGAGAGTTTTAGTGCTCTGGACAGAAGATCAAACCAGCCATTACATTCCTGCAAACAAAAGCCTAATTCAGAGCAAGGCCTTATCTCTCTTCATTTCTGTGAAGGCTTCGGGAGGTGAGGCCGCTGCAGAAGAAAAGTCTGAGCTTGGCAGAGTTTGATTCATGAAGTGTAAGTTAAGAAGCCATCTCCATAACATAAAAGTGAAAGGTGAAGCAGCAAGTGCTGACGTGGAAGCTACGTTAGCACGTTATCCAGAAGATCCAGCTGAGGTAATTCATGAAGGTGGCTACACTAAAGAACAAATTTCCAGTGTAGGCGAAACAGCGTTCTATTGGGAGAAGATGCCGTCTAGGACTTCCCATAGCTCGAGAGGAGAAGTCAATACCTCACTTTAGAGCTTCCAAGGACAGGCTGACTCTCTTGTCAGAGGCTAAGTAAGCTGGTGACTTGAAGTTGAAGCCAATGCTCATTCGCCATTCTGAAAATCCCAAGGTCCTTAAGACTCACGATGGATCTACACTGCCTGTGCTCTATACATGGAAACAAAGCTGGACCAACAGCACATATGTTTGCAACATAATTTACTGACTGTTTTAAGCCCTCTGTTGAGACCTACCGCTCAGAAAAAAAGATTCCTTTCAAAACAGTATTTCTCACTGACCCATGTGTACTCACCCAAGAGCTCTGATGGAAACAGACAAATTTAGAGCAACGCTTCTACAACTTATATACCTCCAGTGAGTATATTTTTGGAGTAGTTGACTGTATTCTATCTGTCCTCTGAGAACTGCTCATTCTTATTGTGAAAAGTGAAAGTGTTAGCCACTCAGTCATGTCCGCCTCTTTGCAACTCCATGGACTATAGAACCGCCAATCTCCTCGGCCCATGGGATTCTCCAGGCAAGAATACTGGAGCGGGTAGCCATTCCCTTCTCCAGGAGATCTTCCCAACCCTGGGACCGAATCTGGGTCTCCTGCATTATAGGCAGACTCTTTACCACTTGAGCCACCACCAGTTATATGGTGACAACATGATTAAACCTGAGTTGTGTTCCATATGTGTGATTTTCCTGAGGAACAGGTCCTTCCACATAAGTAAATGTCCCAGGCAACTGTGGTTTGTTCCTAAGCAGAAACACATTTTAACCATTTGGATGGTTAAGTTGGAAGTCTTAAAAATACAAGTAAAATCAAAAACAACAAAAAATATATATTAGAGCTGCTTTTGTCTTAAGCACAGTAACCATCCATTTCTTTGGAATGATTTAGAATCGTTACTGGGAACATCAGTTACTGGAGTGTGTTAGGTCATGATGTCCTCAGGGGGGCAGAGATTCACTGTGCTCTCGGTTTTAACCAACTGGCCTGTGCAGACTATTCCAATTCTAATTCTGGGGTCTCCTTCCTGTGGCTGTTCATCTTCCCCCTCCATTCCTGGCTGTCTTTTCTGTGTCTACGGCTACCCCCAGTATACCCTTTATTTACTACTGCTATTTGGCTGTGGGCTGGAAAAGCAAAGAAAACTAAGTCCTGCTGCTGCTGCTAAGTCGCTTCAGTCGTGTCCGACTCTGTGTGACCCCATAGACGACAACCCAACAGGCTTCCCTGTCCCTGGGATTCTCCAGGCAAGAACACTGGAGTGGGTAAGTCTTGCTAGACTTGTTTATAGAAGAAAGGTATTCACTTTAGGTAACAGGCCTTCAGAGGACACTTGCGGTGCTCTCCTAACACACAGTCCTTGCGGGTGGGGAGCCTTGCCTTTCCATTAGCCCCGGGCCTGGCACATAGTAACCATCTACTACCTGTGTTCATTACATGTGCATGAGAGGAAAATGCAATTGATGGGTGGTCCTAGGCCCACCTCTCGGAGGCCTCGTGTGATTACTCTCAGGGCTGTGGCCATGTTCCAGACGGTGGAGGGTGCCCCCGATAGGACCATGAAATAGAGGGGCTGTGACTCGTACTCGTGGTTCCAGATGTGTCACCTTCAAACAACATGAGACCAAAGGCTGGACAGAGGTGCTGTGTTTGTTCTGCCCCTCACTGGTGAGTGGGAGCCTGAGACCACCAGCAAGGCTGCACCTGTAGAGCCAGACACTAAGAGCTGAACTGAAGAGCATGTTCCAACCCACACTTTAGAGCTTCAAGTAGTCTAGTCAAAACCCAGGAAGACATGCTGCTCTAAAAACTCTACTTCACCCCCAGCCCCTCCAAAAGCAGGGGAAGCAGCTTTCTGATACCGAGCAGGGCCCTGTGGGGCTCCTGGGCACAAGGCCTGTGTCCCCCCATTTCTCTGATTACAGTAAACAACCTTCACTCAGCCTCCAGGACCTTCCCTGAGTTCTAAGAGGTAGGTGCATGCAGTTGTTATACAGGGAAGGGAGAGGATGTGAGACCAGGGAGGAGTAAACAGCCAAGGGCAGCCTTGGAGCAGAGTCCTGCTTCCCCATCACAGGATACATACAACAGTAACTTTGAGCTAGTCTGCATGGCACCCCACTCTAGTACTCTTGCCTGGAAAATCCCAGGGATGGAGGAGCCTGGTAGACTGCAGTCCACGGGGTCGCTAAGAGTCAGACACAACTGAGCGATTTCACTTTCACTTTTCACTTTCATGCATTGGAAAAGGAAATGGCAACCCACTCTGGTGTTCTTGCCTGGAGAATCCCAGGGACGGGGGAGCCTGGTGGGCTGCCATCTATGGGGTCTCACAGAGTCGGACACGACTGAAGCGACTTAGCAGCAGCAGCAGCAGATACTGAACCCTCCAGGTGGGAGAAGGTAATGGTAGGCTGCCCACAAGCATGCAGACCCCAGACCAGTTGGACCTGAAAGGTGACGATGTTGACTGCTACTGGACCTCACCACCAACCCATCAGAAGAAATGTCCACGAGCTGACCAGGCCCTCTTTGAACAGTTCCTATGATAAACTTCTCACTATCTTTCCTAAGCTGGGACACATGGTTTTGAGGGCACAAGCCTGCTGTGTCCCCTTGTGCCTGGCGAAGCAATAAAGTCACTCATTTCTACTTCACCCAAATCTCAGTCCCTGGGATTCGATTCAGAGAAGCTGAGCTTTCGGTATCCTTTCCTTATGTCAGCCAACTGAAAATTTGAGAAATGTGGGGGGAAACCCACCATGAAAAGCAAACTGTACACATTCCCTTCCCCTGCTGCTAGTAACAACAAGGGACAACAGGCAAACACAGCGCTTTTTTCCTTTTCCAATTAGGGGAATGTCAATCCTTGGGGCTGAGGCTCTTTGTCAAAGACCCACTCCCGACATGAGTCCTCGTGTAAGCAGAAACAGGCAGGACTGGCGGCTCAGCCTTGGGGGCAGGCCCACAGGGAGGCTAGTGGGTCCCCAAAGCCCCTGCACCACTCCGGCCAGCCTGCTCAGACCTCATTCAGAAGGGGCCACTTCCTGCTGTCTCCCTCCCTGCCCTCTGCACCCCATGCCCTGGCCCCTGTTTGCTTGTTCAAGCCCCCTCTCTTCATTTCAACTCAGAATGCATGGTGCAACCACTAAGCGCTAGGAGCTGTGTGGGGCACGCACACCCAGCGGTGGTGAGGACAGTCGTGTGTGAGCTGCTCTGGTCGGGCCCTGCCCTGCCCTGCCCTGCCCTCCCACAGTCCCCCCCCAATCTGGTAAGACAGTCCCATCTGCTTTCTTCTACTAAACTGCAAGTCCCATTTTGTTTAGCTTTGTATCTTGGTATATGGCATGAGTGAGTGCTCGAATCAACGGCTCCTTCACAAACCAGACAGACACACCCCATGATAATCCTAACACAGGTGTCCAATGAACAGCACAACAGAGGGGCAAACAGTACCCCCAAAAAAATCCCAACCGCCCCCCACACCCCAGAACTGAGATAAACAGACTTCTTCTCCGAAGCAAGGACTTCAGAGGGGAGGGATGAGAGCAGGGAGCTCAGACAAAGTCAAGGGGGCGGGGGACCTGGCAGGGAGAGATGCAGTGCTGGGGGGCGGCTGGGTGTCCAGGCCTGGATGCATGAGCATGCGCATGCATGCTTTGTTGGGAAAAATGTAGCTTTAAAAGTAGGGAGTAGGTTGTGCTTTAGAAGGCCTGGATTTCATGAGTTGGGAGTTCATCCTGGAGGTTCTGGTGAACCACTAAAGCTTCTGAGGAAAGTTGTGAGGGGAACATGTCCACACTCAAGCAAGGCAATGTCAGCAGTGACAGGCAAGACAAATGAGAGGTTCTGAGACCAGAGGCCATGGAGCCCAGGGAGGCACGAAGGCAACAGGCCTCAGCTCTGGTTTGGAGGAACGAGGTTTTCTCTCCTTGTAAGGGGTTACCAGTTTTCCAAATAAAGACTGAGAGCAGTGATCATTTGCAGTTTTAATTACAGGCAGAGCTAGGATACTGTGGGCTTGGTTCAAGACCACTGCAACGAAGTGAATATTACACCAAAGTGAGCCTGTGAATTTTTTGTGCTCCTATTGTATGTAATAGTTATTTTTTATACTATCTTGTAGTCTTAAGAGTGCAATAGTATGTCTAAAAAACAATGTGCATATCTTAATTAAAAATACATTACTGCTAAAAAAAAAAAAAAAAAATGCTATGAACTGAGCCTTTCAGGGAAAGACTAGAGATCTCTTCAAGAAAATTAGAGATACCAAGGGAACATTTCATGCAAAGATGGGCACAATAAAGGACAAAAGTGATATGGACCTAACAGAAGCAGAAGATATTAAGAAGAGATGGCAAGAATACACAGAAGAACTATTCAAAAAAAATTTGTATGACCCAGATAACCACGATGGTGTGATCACTGACCTAGAGCCAGACATCCTGAAATGCAAAGTCAAGTGGGACTTAGGAAACATCACTACGAACAAAGCTAGTGGAGGTGATGGAACTCCAGCTGAGCTATTTCAAATCCTAAAAGATGACACTGCCAAAGAATTGCACTCAATATGCCGGCAAATTTGGAAAACTCAGCAGTGGCCACAGGACTGGAAAAGGTCAGTTTTCATTCCAATCCCAAAGAAAGGCAATGCCAAAGAATGCTCAAACTACCACACACTTGCACTCATCTCACACGTTAGCAACGTAATGCTCAAAATTCTCCAAGCCAGGCTTCAACAGTACATGAACTGAGAACTTTCCAGATGTTCAAGCTGGATTTAGAAAGGGCAGAGGAACCAGAGATCAAATTGCCAACATTTGCTGGATCATTGAAAAAGCAAGAGACTTCCAGAAAAACATCTATTTCTGCTTTATTGATTACACCAAAGCATTTGTATAGATCACAACAAACGGTGGAAAATTCTTCAAGAGATGGGAATACCAGACCACCTGACCTGTCTCCTGAGAAATCTGAATGCAGGTCAAGAAGCAACAGTTAGAACCAGTCATGGAACAACAGATTGGTTCCAAATTGGGAAAGGAGTACATCAAGGCTGTATATTGTCACCCTGCTTATTTAACTTATATTCAGAGTACATCATGTGAAATGCCGGGCTGGATGAAACACAAGCTGGAATCATGATTACCGGGAGAAATATCAATAATCTCCGATACGCAGATGACACCACTTTTATGGCAGAAAGCGAAGAACTAAAGAGCCTCATGATGAAAGTGAAAGAGAAGAGTGAAAAAGTTGGCTTAAAACTCAACATTCAAAAAACAAAGATCCTGGCATCCTGTCCCATCACTTCATGGCAAATAGATGGGGAAACAATGGAACAGTGACAGACTTTATTTTCTTGGGCTCCAAAATCACTGCAGATGGTGACTGCAGCCATGAAATTAAAAGACGCTTACTCCTTGGAAGAAAAGCTATGACAAACCTAGACAACATATTAAAAAGCAGAGACATTACTTTGCCAACAAAGGTCCATCTAGTCAAAGCTTTGGTTTTTCCAATAGTCATATATGGATGTGAGAGTTGAACTATAAAGAAAGCTAAGCACTGAAGAACTGATGCTTCTGAACTGTGGTGTTGGAGAAGATTCTTGAGAGTCCCTTGGACTGCAAGGAGATCAAACAAGTCAATCCTAAAGGAAACCAGTCCTGAATATTCATTGGAAGGGCTGATGCTAAAGCTGAAACTCCAATAGTTTGGCCATCTGATGTGAAGAACTGACTCCTTAGAAAAAACCCTAATGCTGGGAAAGACTGAAGGCAGGAGGAGAAGGGGACGACAGAGAATGAGATGGTTGGATGGCATCACCGACTCAATGGACACGACTCTGAGCAAGCTCCGGGAGTTGGTGATGGAGAGGCAAGCCTAGCGTGCTGCAGTCCATGGGGGCTGCAAAGAGTCAGACACGACTGAGCGACTGAGCTGACTGACTGAGCCTTCAGAGTGTCACAGTCGTAACATCAAAGATCATTGATTACAGATCACCACAGAAAATACAATAATAATGAAAAAGCTTGAAATATTGCAAGAATTACCACAATGTGATACAGAGAGGAAATGCTGGAAAATGGTACCAACAGACTTTGCTCAACGCAGGGTCACCACAAACCTTTTAATCTGTCAAAAATGCAAATCTGAGAAGCTTAATAAAATTGTACTTTTTTGGTCAAGGGTTTTATAGCATTAAAAATAGATGGCTTAACCACTGATGGTCTGGGGGTTAAGAATCACCTTTCAATGCAGGGGACATGGGTTCAATCCCCGGTTGGGGAACTGGGATCCCACATGCCAAGGGCAGCTGAGCCAGAGCACCAGAGCTACTGAGCCTATGCGCCACAACTAGAGGGTCTGTTGTGCAATGAAAGACCCCACGTGGCGCAACGGCGATCATGGGCCACAACTAAGACTTGATGCAGCCAAGCAAAGAAATAACCATGTTTTAAAAAGAATACAAAGGTATGAACCACGGTAATTAAAATAAAGAGAGATGGCTTTCTCACATGTTAGTAATTCAAGCCCAAAGTAACTATTCTCCCCTCCTGACAGAGGAGCGCACCCGAGGGCCAGAAAGGTAAAAGGAGTAAGCCTTGGGGCCACGGAAGTAAAGCAGAGAGAGTCGCAGGCCCACAGGTGTCCTGGAGCTCCCCAGAGATAGTGACACGGATGATAAGGCAGATGGTGTCCAGAATGACAATCTGCGCTCTGCGGTGGGGGGTAGTGTGTGGGAAGTCTCAGGAAACCATCTCATCTTCCTTCTTGGAGATTCAGAAGCAAAAATCAAGAAATGACTGACATGAGCGGTAACGTCCAAAAAACGCCACTGTTTCTGGTCCAGAGAATGGCCCCCAGATTCAAATGTAACACATGTGCTTCCTTATGCTTGACCACAACTGTGCCCATGTGCACAAATCCAGATAAGCAGACAAAAATGTACTTAGTGAAATGCCACCGAGGGTCCCGAGAGCCCTTGCAGTATAGCACCCAGGACTCAGGTCCATGCTGCCTCTCCATGGCTGGGCAGCTCAAAGGCTTTCAAAGTGGGGACTCAAAGGCCAAGCTCACAGGCCCCGTTCCACTGTGGCCCACAGCTGGCTGTTGGCCAGGCGAGACTCCTGGCCTGGCCCAGTGCTGACACTTAGTGATGGGCAGAATCCAGCTATATGCCTGTAGTTAATCACTTTATTTACTTTTTAAAAAATATTTATTTGGCTGCACCAGGTCTCAGTTGTGGCATGCAGGATCTAGTTCCCTGACAAACTGGACCACCAGGGCAGTTCCATTAATCATTATTTGTTGAGTGAGGGGCAAATCCTTATAAATCTATCACCTGGCCTAAGAAAACTGACCAAAAGTCCACGCTTTGTGAACAAGGGTCAAAGGTATGACCATCACATAGAAGTTCAGTATCAGATTATTAGAACCCCCAAATATCTACCGTTCTTGATCTAACGAATATCCAAAGAACCCCAGACCCTCTGAGATTGCCAGCTGTTTTCCTGAGACAAGATACTACACTAAAGCCATGGGTTTCCCTGGTGGCTCAGCTGGTAGAGAGCCTGCCTGCCAATACAGGAGACACAAGAGATGTGGGTTTGATCCCTGGGTCAGGAAGATCCCCTGGAGAAGGAAATGGCAACCCACTCCAGTATTCTTGCCTGGGAAATCCCACGGACAGAGGAGCCTCGCGGGCTACAGTCCATGGGGTTCAAAAGAGTCAGATATGACTGAGTGCTCATGCACGCATACATACACACACACACACACACACACACACGCACGCGGCTTAGCTAGATCTAAACCGAAGTCCTACAGGCAATTCAAAGAACTTTGTGAGGATTCCCTTCCAAAAACACCACACCCATTCACGCTCTCGTGTATGCATCCAAGCACAGCATAGAAGCAGATCTTGGAACTGTATAGATTCAGAACCTCTCATGTTTTAGAAGAATGAACTTCAAGCAGGAAAGTATTCACAAACCAGCCCTACAACTGCAAAGATGAATAAAAGATCCATTCCCTGGAAGCTTTGGAAAAGAATCTGATCAAGTAAAAAACGGATTTATCTATTTCTTTACTTACAATTTGGGTTAATTTGCATATGGATCCAAAAGGATTGTAAATTTTATACCCATATTTAGATGATTCTCAGAAAAAGAATGAGCCATGAAGCACTATGTTCGAAATGCTTCATAAAAAACCAGAACGAGTCACTCAAGTTTTTCCCAAAGGTAAGCGTGTGGTCCAAAGGCAAGGTGCCTTATCTTCCCCTCTGCACTGTACCCTGCCAGGCCAGGAAGGCATCCAGACAGGCAGAGCTGCTGGCGCTTCTAGGTCTTGACCAAGGGGTCTACATGGTGTCTCTATACGAGGGTCTGGCTTCCCCTGCCTGCCTCCTGTCTCTGTCATACTTAACTTCAACAAAAACAGAAGAAAAGAAAGAAAAGGAGGGAGAGAGGGAGGGGAGGAAGGAGCGGGGAGGAGAGAGAGAGGAAGAAAGAAAGAAAAGAAACACATCACACCCCAAAAGCAAATCCTATATACATTAAAATTCACTAAGGGAACCAGGAAGTGGTCAGTAAGCTAAAGTTGGCTTCTTGTCTCATAATCAGACACCTTCTTATAAAACCCACTCGTGTACAAACTCAGACTCCCAACAGTGAGTCTCCATTTCAGAAAAAAACTTTTGGATTTGAAAACTCATGGAGGCTAACAGTTTCTCCGCTTACTACAATTGAGTACTACTGTACTAAAGCTGGCTGGTGTACTGCCTCTGGGCTTTCTGGATCTATTAAAAAAAAAAACCACACACACCCACATACAGGATGACATAATCTATGTCACGGGCTTCCCTGGTGGCTCAGATGGTAAAGAATCTGCCTGCAATGAGGGAGACCTGAATTCGATCCCTGGGTTGGGAAGATCCCCTGGGGAAGGGAATGGCTACCCACTCCAGTATTCTGGCCTGGAGAATCCCATGGACAGAGGAGCCTGGCAGGTACAGTCCATGGGGTTGCAAAGAGTCAGACACGACTGAAGAACTAACACACGCGTGCGCGCGCGCACACACACACACACACAACACACACAACACACACACACAATCCATGTCAGAAATGCTGGGAATCAGTAGAAACTACCATTCATTTGGGTAACATATTCATTGTTTTTTATGGGCATGTTTTATCATATGTTGCCACGATGAGAAAAATATTAAAACAAGACCACACATAAGATCAACTAGTAAAAACAGTTGTTATCTGAGTCAGAATTTTAGAGTGAGGAAGAACCATAAAGACCATCTAATAGATTTTAGTCAAACTCTTCTGCTTTCAGATGAAGAAAGGTGGTGGGCACTAACAGGAACCGCACGCCCATTAAGGTCGAGGATGCACACAAACCAGCGGCTCTCAGCTCTCAGGACAGCCTAGTGCAGTAGCTTTTATTAGTCCTCGTAGAGATGGGAAGAGCGAGGTGTAGAGGCTTTTAGTAATATTCCCCAGGTCAGAGAAAACCAGAATCCAAAACCAGCTCTGCCTGCCTCCACAGACCACGTTTTGAAAACAGTACGTAGCTGCTCTTCCTTTCTCTCTCTCTCTCTCTCTCTCTTTTTTTTTTTTTTTTGCAAGAGGGGGCCAGGAGAATGACCAAGCAGAATACATGAGTTCTGCTTCCTACTTCCTCGCACACATTTCATGGTGCTAAGGAGAGGTCACTGCATTAAATGAAACTTAGCTTTAATGTTATCTTTCAAGCGACTGGGGACGACCAGTTTTCTAAATTTTGTGGCTCTCTTTGAAGAACCTGAGAAATGGACACTAAGCAGACTTTCCTGCCACTCCTAGGAGCTTATAATACTGTTAAAAAAAAAAAAAAAAAAGGAGGCTTCTTTCTTCTGTGAGCCATTTCACTGCCAATGGGCTGTCCCTTTAATGGGGCACAGCACCTGGCCCTCAAATCCACGGCCTTTCAGGAAGAGAATGCTGGGACTAGCTGACCCCTTCCAGACTCTAGCCCAGGATCCTCTAGAGATGGATAAAGAAACGAAGCTCGAGAAGTCAGTTGGTTTCCATAAAACAGAGAGGTGGCTAACTTCCTTTCGAGGTCTAATGGATGATATCGAATAATTGGGCTTCCCCGGTGGCTCAAAGGTAAAGAATCTATCTGCCAATGCAGGTTCTATCCCTGGGTTGGAAAGACCTTGTGGAGAAGGAAACGGCAACCCAGTCTGGTATTCTTGCCTGGGAAATCCCATGGACAGAGGAGCCTGGAGGGCTATAGTCCACAGGGTCGCAAAGAGTCAGACACGACTGAGCAACTAAAAGTCATCTACTAGTTGCTTCTGCAGCCATCACCCTACATTAACCCCTCCTTCCAGGAAGTCTGCAACCCAGTAGGGAAAACCTTTAAAAAAGCAAAAGCATCTTACTGATTTAGCTAGCCAATTAATATCTGTCAGCCAGTTTGACACTCTCTAAGTATGTGGAACCCTCTAAAATCAGGTGAATGGTTCTCACTTGACACTGACCTGCCCTTGGCCTCTGTCAGGGTAGGTTCTGAGATGGGCATCTGGCTTGGCTGCTGCTCCAGCACAGGCCATGTGGAAAGTGGAGCGGGGCCCTGATTCTCACTGAAGGTCTCACCTACTGGGCTGTATGCTGGACAAGCCTCAGCCTGCTTGAGCCTCCCATCCTACTTTGTAGGATAAGCACGCACTTTCCCACCCTCTTTTAGGGAAGATTAGCCTATGTTCACACTGCTGGGAAATTCCATGGACAGAGGAGCCTGGCGGGCTACAGGCCATGGGGTCGCAAAGAGTTGGACATGACTGAGCGACCACTTCACTTCACTTCAGCCTATGTCCACAGTGCTGGGAAATCCCATGGACAGAGGAGCCTGGCGGGCTACAGGCCATGGGGTCACAAAGAGCTGGACATGAACTGAGCGATGAAACAAGAAAAACACTGCTAGGAAGCAGTGGAGACAGGACACACCCCCAAGCCTGTTCTCATTCCAGAGCCTACCTTTAACTGCTCTCTGCAATCGTTAACATTGCCCATTAACTAGAACCAGTAGGGGGAGGGGTGCTGGTGTTTCTGCCAGTGACCCTGGCTTACTTACAGCTTCAATCTCTTGCCCACACATGGTCATGGCGGAGATGGCACTATCGCATGGGCCACGTGCAGCGCTGTAGACCACAGAGCTGAACGTAAGCATTTTGGGCCCTAAGGTGGGGCCTTGGCTGAACACCAACCGACATTCAGAAGACTGGTCCTGCCTTAAATGAGGGAGCAGGAGGACTATAGAGCTTTAGCCAGAAGAGTCACCCTAAGATCGAGGCCCTAAAGTCTGCGTCTGCTGGGGGACACTTCCGGGAGGGCCAGGTTCCAGCACGCTGCTTGTTTGGGGGGAAAGCCCACCCATGCTAGGCCGAGAGCACCCAGCAAAGGGTCCCACCTGAGGGTGCTGAAAATGGCACCCAGCCCCACATTGTGCCATGTGCAGACGTGCAGCCTCTGTGACATCACCCAGGCAAAAACCTGGCTTTTGTAGGGACTAAAAGCAAAAGCGCTTGGAGGGATCTGAAAGACAAATTAAGGGAGGAGAAGAGAAAACCAGTTATGACTATTGTGCAGGCTTCAAGGAGGGTCCCTGCTGATTCCACTCACCCCAAGTCCTGTAAGTCCTGCAAGAGCAGGGCCTTGGAGGGGTCTGGCCCGAGGAAGCAGGGCTTCACATGTCCACCGCCCCTGCCAGACAGGTGACAAATTGTTGGAGGGCTCTGGAGACAGACGAAAGCGGAATGAAGACTCGGTTTGGAGTCAAGCGGCCAGAACTCTACTCTGCACCTTGCTGCTCACTAATTCACCATTTGGGGCAAGACAGTTACCCTCCATGGGCTCCGTTTCCTCCTCCATAAAGTAAGAGGGAAGACTAAGCGGACTGCTAAGGTCTGCTGCAGGGCTCAGATTCTGATTTCTCTGTTCTCAGGAACAAATTCAACATCTCTGTTAATTTCTTGGATGTTTTTTAAATTATCAAAAGTATCCTTTAACGTCCTATCCCTATTCTTTGTTAATATTCAGAAAGAAACCCACCAACAACCGTTAGCAATTTTCCTGAGCATGTTCAATTTTTTCAATGAAATATGGCATGTAATTACCGCTTCCTTTGTTCTTTCATTTAACGTTTTGTGGAGTGGGAAAAGCACTATTAAAATACATCAAACATTAGAAAGTGGTTAAAGAAAAGTCTTAAAATATAAAGTTAAACATGACCATTTTTCAATGTTTAAATGTCTGTAAATCCAAGATCTACTGGGGCTTCTATAACCTGCTAAGAGAGGTCATTTTCATGTAAAATGAGCTTTAGAGAGCTTGATCTGCTCAAAGTCACAAAGCAAGTTAGTGGCAAGGTCTGGCTCACTGGAAGAGATGCCCAATAGTCTTTCCAACATCGATCATTATCTTCCTAGCCAACCCGTCTTTCGAGGTGCTCTGCTACTCCTTCTTGACTTAGAAATGCACACTCTGTACAAAGCAAAGTCCAAACTTACTGCCAGGGAACCACAGCCACAACTGTACTTGTCACCCTAGGGCCACTGTCCAAAGGTGAAAAAGCAATCCTACCCAAGGGCATTTCAACCACTGACCCTGAACAGGAGGTATTCGTGTCTCAAACTGACCAGAAAACTTGAAGAGTTCAATCAACAAGTCTCTACATAGCTGAATGGTTACACTTTGGAGTGTGTCTATGAGTGCTCAGTCATGTCCAGCTCTTTGTGACCCCATGGACCGTAGCCCGCCAGGCTCCTCTGTCCATGGGAGTCTCCAGGCAAGAAAACTAGAGCAGGTAGCCATTCCTTTCTCCAGGGGATCTTTCTGACCCAGGGATCGGACCTGTGTCTCTTGCATTACAGGCTGAATCTTTACTACTGAGCCACCAGGGAAGCCCATTCAATTCAGAGGAAACTATGAAAAGAGGCAGTTTTCCTGATATTTCCTCACATTGCCTAGATAAATGACTGGATTAGGTGGGACATGCAAGGTGTTCTTCTTACCTTTACAGTTGAGAGCCAGTAATAATCTGGTCATTTGTCTCTGGAAATGATTGAAAAATGAAAAACCAAACAAACAAAACAGGAAGAAACCCAAGGTGGAGTGGTATTAGCCTCCTTAGTTCCTGCAACAGGTCAATGGCCAGACTTTACACCTTCATCAGGGGGTGTGTGTGTGCGTTAGTGGCTCAATCATGTCCGACTCTTTGTGACCCCATGGACTGTAGCCCACCGGGATGTATGTGTGTTTAAATGTTTCTAGATAGGCTCGTCAGGACATGAGTGCCCCTTTCTCATACTACATGCCCTCATGAAAGACATGGGAAGCACCCTGCCATTCTCTTAACATGAAACACACATGAAGACCCTTCCTCTACAGTAGAATAAGCTTTACCCGTGTATTCCCATCAATTTCCTATCACTGGAATTACAAGGCATGGTTTCTACAATAGCAAGACAGCTAGATCTGCTGACCGGTGACAGGTTATTTATACTGAGTGTTCTGTAAGACAAGGCAGAGGCAGGACAAGTGCAAAGTGTTTAAAGGAAACAGAGCGACAGAGAAACAATAGCTCTTTTTTTTTTTTTTTGGTAAAGATTGGTTTGATATGGACCATTTTTTTTAAGTCTTTATTGAATTTGTCACAGTACTGTTTCTTTTTTTATGTTCTGGTTTTTTGGCCACAATGCCTGCGGGATCCTTAGCTCCCTGACCAGGGATATGAACTTCCATCCCCTGCCTCGGAAGGCGAAGTCTTAACCACTGGTCTGCCAGGGCAGTCCCCAGCAATAGCTCACTTTTGCTTTTCTGGTGCCCTGCTTTGTTAAGTGGAAGAATGCAAAGGAAAAGGCCCAAAACTTGGCTTCCTCTGCTTAAGACCAGGAATAAAGTGTTCCCTTGCTGAGATCTTAAGAGCTCTCTTTTAAGAGCTCTCTGCAATTTCAGCACCATGGACTCAGCACTGCCCCAAGCTCTCCCCTAAACTGACTTTTATTGCTGTAATTAACAAGGGTAGGTGGGACAGATTTCCTCTATAGCCGTAAAGTTATTGTTGCTGCCAGTGGCTAAGAGCAGCTCTTTACCTGTTGCCCTTGATGCCTGGCCTGCCCAATTAGCACCTCATTCTAGGCAGGCCTCTCATCTAATTGCCATGTGTCTCAAGTGAGCATTTTATTTTATTGTCTTGTTCATGTACTAGTTCAAGAGCCTGGGCTCCCTGGTCAGAATACAATCTTCAGCTTCTCTTAGGCAGGTGTGTGTTTGCAGTTTCCTTATCACTTCAGGCCCACGGGAACACTAGGGACACACAGGCATGCAAATACTTCCTGATTGTTTGAAGAGCTTCTTAGATATTTATTCTGGGAATAAGCACGTGGCTGGAATCTGGGTCTCCATGCCTATCTCAACCCTCTCTACCAGATCCACTGGCCTTCTCTGCTATTGTGGGCTCTCGCCTACATTGAGTTAAAGTCTACTTGGTCTATATGTAACCTTTCCCCTTACCTAAAAGAGCTGGCTGAAACAGACACAGGGGCTTCCTACAAGCACCACCCTCAACATTCCCCTAGAGAAAGGAACACACTCCTTGCTTTTGGAATTAAAACTAACTATAGCTTAAATGGCATTACCACTCCCATAACAAATATATTGTTTAGCTGCTCAATTGTGTCTGACTCTCTTTCAACTCCATGGACTGTAGCCCACCAGGCTCCTCTGTCCATAGGGTTTCCCAGGCAAGAAAACTGGAGTGGGTTGCCATTTCCTTCTCCAAGGGCTCTTCAGCACACAGGGATCGAACCCATATCTCCTGCATTGCAGGTGGATTCTCTACCACTGAGCCACCTGGGAAACTGACAAGAAACATAAAGTGAAGTGTGAAAGTGAAAGTTGCTCAGTTGTGTCCAACTCTTGCGACCCCATGGACTATACAGTCTGTGGAATTCTCCAGGCCAGAATACAGGAGTGGGTAGCCTTTCCCTTCTCCAGGGGATCTCCCCAACCCAGGGATCGAACCCAGATCCCCTGTATTGCAGGTGGATTCTTTACCCGCTGAGCCACAAGGGAAGCCCATAAGAAACACAG
This sequence comes from Tragelaphus eurycerus, assembly GCA_935064755.1. Classification (NCBI taxonomy): domain Eukaryota; kingdom Metazoa; phylum Chordata; class Mammalia; order Artiodactyla; family Bovidae; genus Tragelaphus; species Tragelaphus eurycerus. The sequence continues at coordinate 72,343,438 of CAKXYN010000001.1, read as the reverse complement.
TTCAGTTCAGTTGCTCAGTCGTGTCCAAGTCTTTGCGACCCCATGAATCACAGCACACCAGTTCTCCCTGTCCATCACCAACACCCGGAGTTCACTCAGAAACACAGGCTTCCTTCAAATACTCTGGTGAATGAAATGAAAGGGGACATCTGCATAAGGGGATGGTTAGGAATGCAGGTATGGGAGCGAGGTTGTCTGCTCTCAAATCTTGACTCTACTGCTTCCCAGTTATGTGACCTGGGACCTTGGTCAAGACAATCTCTCTGTACCTCAGTTTCCCAATCTGTAAAATAGGATAATAGCACCCGTGTCACAGGGCTATTGTTAATAGGAATGAATCAGTTAGTCTTTGTGAAGTGCTTCAGAAAAGAGTTGGGCACATAGTAAGCACTATTATGCTTCAGTTATTATTACTGCTGCTGCTAAGTCACTTCAGTCGTGTCCGACTCTGTGTGACTCCATGGACGGCAGCCCACCAGGCTCCCCCGTCTCTGGGATTCTCCAGGCAAGAACACTGGAGTGGGTTGCCATTTCCTTCTCCAATGCGTGAAAGTGAAGTCGCTTAGTCGTGTCCGACTCTTAGCGACCCCATGGACTGGAGCCTACCAGGATCCTCCGTCCATGGGATTTTCCAGGCAAAAGTACTGGGGTGGGGTGCCATTGCCTTCCCCGGAAGTTATTATTAGATATAATTAATAAGAATACAGAGATTTAGGACAGACGGACCTACAAATCAGTATGCACACAAAAGAATCTGACAGTGATGGGAAAACAAGCTGGTTAATAGAATAATATGCCATCCTTGGTGTTTTGATTTTCTGGCAAACGTATAGTCTTTGAATTGCTTCAGTAAAACAAAAAGAACTCTGAATTTATGGGGTTTTGAAATATCTAATGTATGATCACAACCAATGTGATAAAAAATGTTCTGGCTGCATTAAAGTACAAGTTAGTGAAGGTGTCATTGTTTTAGCAGAGAATTTAAAATGAACATTCGATTGTTTGTATCTCTTGTATCGATTTAGGCTAACATGTCAGACATTGTTTGTTATTTAGCAGCAGCAGCCAATCCTTCTCCAGCAGAGAATCTTTAGTCATTTATCTGGGAAACACTTCAAATGTATGTTCTATAGTTTTAAAGACACACTGAAAGATTTTCACATAAAGATGATCCCATGGTATCCAAACTCAGAATTTTCTTTCCCTGTCTTTTCTGATCTATTCGCTGCCACTTTTTAAACCCTCGATCCTCTTAGATATCCTACCTATTAAAATTTCACATCCGGCGTCTCTTCTTTCTGAGTGATCCCGAGCGCAAGACATCATTTCTAACATCAAAAGTCCCCTGTTATCTCATCACCCAGGTGCTCATTAGAATCCAGGCGTTCAATCACACAAAGGCCTCAAGGTGCATTTGTCCCAACAGATGGGGCACCTTTACTCTCATGAAGGAGGAAACCCTTCTGTGTTTACCTCTCCGAGTTTCCTGGAGGGCAAAATTCAACACTGCAAGACATCCTCCTATAGGTACACTTGCAGAGAGTTACGGAGAGACATTGGAAACAACTAAAGGTCCAGTCTACTAAGCAGAGATCATTTATCTGGGGGCTCTGCAGTTCAGTGCTTCAGAATGTGGGCAGGTACTCCCTCTCCATACCCTCTTCAGAGGGTATACCACCTCCCTATTCCACTATGTTCCCTGGCGCCACTGTTACAGGTCTTCACCACCATGTTTATGCTGGGTTTGGAGCCTTGCCTCTGCCTGGGAGCTTCTCTGGGCAGAAGCTGTGTTTCACTTGTCGCAGTGTCTCAAAGCACAAAGCCCATCAACAGTAGGCTCCCAAGAGTTATATGTGAAACTGTATTGAGGCTACTGAGACACCAACCATTCTTTGGACGATCAAGCAGTCAAGGGTTAGTTTCACCATTCTTTGGATGATCAAGCAGTCAAGGGTTAGTTTCACTTCTGACAACAGGGAGGTTCCTCAAAAGTGGGGCACTTGGAAAAGTCATCAGATGCCCTCGTTGCTACTATCGTTTTGGGTTAATTTTCCTCCATTTATCTACGTGGCTCCTTTAAAATCTGTTTCCTGCCTTATCAACCCGGCCTTAACGGGCTCCTTCAGTGACCGCACGTTCACCTTGCAGGTATCCTTTCTGGATATTCAAAGCCCATATTCCTACTTGGTCACGACCGGGGCCGGCATTTTTTTTTTTTTTTTTTTGTCCACGGTTCCCAGCGATCACCCAGTCAAGCCAGGGCTTGCAGTCCCTGCTGGGAAGCGCTGGGGACGTCGGGGCATTGAGCCCCCGCAAGCCCCCGCCAGCGCTGATCAACACTCTCCCCTCTACTCTCTTTGGGACAAAAGCTCCAGCAACCATCCGGGGCATAGGGATCCTGCAAGGCTCCGGGGGTCAGCTGGCTGGGTCAGCCAGCCCCAGAGACAGCGGGGGTGGGGGTGGGGGAATCCCTGGGGTGCAGTTGAAGACGTCTCGGGACTAGACGGGCATTCACTCCCGGCCCAGATCCTTATCACCGAGAACGACCTAAAGTGGGCTCGATCGCTTCTTTCCTCCCCACCATCCCATGGGCCAGAGAAATACAAGACAGGCGGGCAGGAAGGAGAGCCAAGAGATAGCCTCTCTCAGGCCAATCGCGACGTCCGCCACCTCTCACTTGGGGTCGGTCTCTTTCTTCAACACACACGCACGCACACGACCGGCCACTTCAACTCCAGCTCTGAGCAAACTGCTCCGCACGCCTCTTCCACCGCTAGTCCTTCGAGCTCCGGCCCCGGCCCGCGCCTGTCGTCTCGCCCCAGCTTTCTCACCCGATCCCAGTTTCCTCACCCGACTGACCGTGAAGCCGGAGGCAGTTCCCCAGTCCCAGGCCCCCCCGGTGGGGCTCCGGCTGCCGCTGCCGTCGTCGCTCCCCTTTCAGCCCCCGACCCGGGACCCGGCCCTGGGCTGCAGCGATGGCTCCCCGGCACGAGGCGCCGCGGCTCCCTGGACTCGGCCAGACACAGGGCGGCGCGCAGGAGAAGCCCATCGAGCTCCCCGGCGGTGGTGGTGGCGGCGGCAGCTGCAGGAGCGGCCGCCGCGCAGGCTGATGACGCATGGGCGCGGGGTTGGTGGCGGGGGGCGGGGATGGGGGTTCGTGCCTGGCGGCGGGCGACGCGGGCGGATGACGTCCAGCGGCGGGGGAGGCTCGGCAGCATGGCGTCGGTGGCGCTGAGCGAGGCGGAGAAGGTGTACATTGTGCATGGCGTTCAGGTAGCGGGCAGTACCGGCGCCGGCCTCCGGATTCCCTTGGCCCTGCGGGTCGATGCAGGTCCTCGGCTAGCCCGGAAAGACTGCGGCAGGCTGGGTTTACCTTTGATTAGACCGCTCTGCGGACGGCATGTGCAGCTCTAAAGCCGCCAGTGCCGGCGTCTTTGGGACCAGGCGGCGAGCATCCATTTAGGACTGTGTGCGTACTTGGATCTTTCCGGGTCCACAAGGTTCCAAGCCCGGGTAGGACGCGGTGGGCAGTCCCTGATTCTGTTAAATCCCCTTTCAGCCTTTGAAGACTGAGCTGTCTCACTTTTGTTAGGTACATACTCTGTCATAGTTTTTATCTCATTGAATTTTTGTTAAGTCCTGAAGGTGAGTGTTATGTCTGCTTTACATATAAAGAACTAAGTTCCGAGAGATTAAGTCAGTTGTCTGAGGTCGTAAGGTAAGTGCGTGGTGGTATTACTGGAAAACTGGGGTTTGACTCTTGGTCGTGAAAGTCGCTCATTCGTGTCTGACTTTTTGCGACCCCATGGACTATACAGTCCATGGAATTCTCCAGGCCAGAATACTGGAGTGGGTAGCCGTTGCTTCTCCAGGGTTGTCTCTTGGATGTTGCACTGAAAAACACAACCAAGCCAGAGAATGGGAGAAGGAGGAATTTATTAATTGCATCAAGTAAGGGGACTTTGGGAATCTTTTCAGAAGCAATATCTACCAATAGCAAAACTGAAAAACAGGCTAAGGGCACATGTATATTCATGAAGCGGCTTGAGCAGAGATGGTAGCCTATAGTTGGGGCAGAGGTCAGCGGAGTCCAAGCTTTAGTTGATTGGAGTCACCAAGGGGACGGCTTCCCTGGTGGCTCAGCTGATAAATGATCCACCTGCAGTGCAGGAGACCTGGGTTTGATCCCTAGGTTGGGAAGGTGCCCTGGGGAAGGGAATGGCTTCAGTATTCTGGCCTGGAGAATTGTACGGACTGTATAGTCCATGGGGTCATAAAGAGTCAGACATGAATAAGCGACTTTCACTTTGCTTCACTTCACCAAGGGGAAGAAAAGGGCAACATCATCTTCAGGTTGTGACCACTTTGGGGTCTTATCCTGGAGTTACCATCCTCCAGCTGAGGGGGCACCTGAGTTCTTGTAGAACAACTCAAAGGTTTGTATCAGACTGTTACGTATATCCATTGAAGAAAAACTAGGGCTCCGTTTTATCTGAGAACTGTTGTTTCTTCATTGCTTTTCCATTTTTTCCTGAATTCTGTAGTTCCCTCAAGATCATTAATTACCGCGACATGTTCAAGGGCAAGCACTGTGGCCAGGCGTAGATCACAAAAAGGCTAAGAACTAAAATGGCTTCCCTTGTGTCCAGAAAGCCATGCATGCCTGGTTCCCTTTTTCTGGAACCCTCACCCTTTCTTTGTACAGTGGAACTGGGATATAAATCCAGATCTGACTGTAAAGCCGAACTCAAGTCTTGTGCTATTTTCCCTTTTTAAAAATAGGCACCCAGAGATGAAAGCCAGGGAGAATGCCCACTGCTTCCACTCCTCTTTCTTTGCTCTGTCCTCTGAAAGCACGTTGGCGAAACAGGAGCGGGGAGGGCAAGTTCTGAACCCCCACCATTTTTCTACGCCTCAAATAGTATATGGACATATATTACTATTACCTTTTCAGGCAGTATTTTTCCCATGTTGGGTCTAAGCTTCTTTAGAACCCTAATTAGCATTTTTTTGTACAGCTTTTGTTTTACTTACTTGTATCTAACTGGTTTTGTTTTTTTTAAGTATTTTATTTATGTGGCTATGCTGGGTCTCAGCTGAGGGATCTTCAGTCTTTGTTGCAGCATGTGAGATCTTTAGTTGAGACCTGTGGGATTTTAGTTCCCTGACCAGGGATCCAACCCAGACCCCCTGCACTGGGAGCACAGAGTCTTAACCACTGGACCACAAGGGAAGTCTCAAGCTGGTTCTTATATTCAGGAATTGGGGGGCAGGTTTCTGAATTTCCAGAATTAGCATTTAATCTTCTTTTCGGGTCTGCTTAACTGGCTAAACGTGTGCTTTCTTCCTCCCTGGAAAGACATTGCTAACCTCTGTTTTAGCCCAGTAATTCTGAAACCTTGAAGTGCCTTTTACTCACAAAATACTGCTTCCTGGGCTTTACCTGGACCTTCTGGATCAGAATCCTTGGGCCTGGGGCTGGGGCTGGAGCCTGGGAATGGGTATTTTCATAAATATTGGGAGATTATGATGCAGTCACTAGACATTGGACCTTGGACCAGCCACTGGCCTGGTCCAGCCTGCCTGAAGTCTGCTGTAGAAATCTTTGCCCCTCTGCCTGAGGAGGTTGTAGAAAGGGGGACCCCTTTCGGGGCCAGCAAGGAGGCTGTTGTCTAACACTTGGAAATGAATTGTCCAAGGAGATACACGTGCTGACAAAGCAAGAGACTTTATTGGGAAGGGGCACCCAGATGGAGAGCAGCAGGGTGAGGGAACCCAAGAGAACTGCTCTGCTGTGCAGCTCGCAGCCTCGGGTTTTCACGGTGATGAAGTTAGTTTCTGGGTTGCCTCTGGCCAGTCGTCCTGACTTAATATCCTTCCTGGTGGTGCACACATCACTCAGCCAAGGTGGATTCCAGCGAGGAGGATTCTGGGAGGTTAGTAGTATATATGGACTGGCGTCCCCTCTCTCCTTTTGACTTTTCCCTAATTCTTCTAGTTAACAGTAGCTTATTAGTTCCGCATTCCTTACCTTATCCTGTTGTAAGATAACATATCTCCTGCAAATGGTCATTATAGGAACCTTAATGGTCTGGCCAGGGCAGGTAGTTTCTGCCAGTGGTTCACCTAACAAGGTCAGCGGCCTCCGGCTTCTGTTTGGATGAGGACTTGGAGTGGACTGAGCAGGGCTCCTCTCGGCTCCACCTTTCACAGTAAGAGTGTAGTAAGCTAGCTCCCCCTGGGTAAAATGAGAACACATCCATCTGGGGGACAGAACAGGACTGTGCAGAGTGATGAGGAAAGGGAACATGGACCGCCTGGCGTGCATTCAGCCCTGAAGAGATGCCGGTTCCCAGTTGAGATTTTCCTGTCAGAAGTGTGGCTTCGTCTGGAACCATCCGTACTATATCTGCAGCCTTCACAATGACCCCAAGAGGGGTTCAGCCTGTGGCTGTTGAGATTTAAGCTCTTTTTATTTGGGAAGATTAAGTCAGGTTGCAAAGAGTTGGACACAACTGAGTAACTGAACTGAACTGAGAGGTTGTTAAATTGTTGGGTGTAAAAAGTCCCTAGGCAGCTCCTGGACACTGCCTCTTCAGGGCCCCAGCATGGATCACGTGTCTTTGTGACTCTGCCTGCCTTGATGTCTCTGGTGACACCCTTACTTCTCTCTGGTGAAGTGTTTCTCTTCTCCACAACCACTTGCTGTCAGGCTGCCCTCCACCTGGGTACACGCCATCTACCCGTCTTTACTTTTGTGAGACCTCTCCAGCTCCCTCCACATCATGACCTGTCATCTCCTCTTTAACTCTCTTTCCCTGCCAAGTATTTCCCGGATCAGAGATCAGATTCTAAGGAGAGAATCAGTTTCAGGCCCCAGAGAGCTGGCCACTCTCTGGCCTGCGTGCCTTTGGGTCAGGCGCTTTGCAGCTTTGCAAGGCAAACAGCATCGCATCCTAAAGGAATGCGGGCCCACCCAGCAGGCTTGGAGAGTGGAACGAGGACAACATCTGGTTTGCCTGCTGGGTCTTGGGCCTGGGCCTGCAGAGCCAGGCTCCTTCTAAAGTGGGGTGGCTTCCTAGTAGGGGAGGCCATCTGGTCTCCGTTCTCCTCCAGTGAGCTCTGTGCTCTGTGTTTCAGTCACTCAGTCTCATCCAACTCTTTGCGACCCCATGGACTGCAGCACGCCAGGCTTCCCTGTCCTTCACCATCTCCCAGAGTCTGCCCAAGTTCATGTTCATCGAGTCAGTGATGCCATCCAACCATCTTATCCTCTGTCGGCCCCTTCTCCTCCTGCCCTCAATCTTTCTCAGCATCAGGGGCTTTTCCAATGAGTTGGCTCTTCATATCAGGTGGCCAAAGTACTGGAGCTTTAGCATCAGTCTTTCAAATGAATATTCAGGGTTGATTTCCTTCAGGGTTAACTGGTTCGATCTCCTTGCACTCCAAGGGACCCTCCAAGAGTCTCCTCCAGCACAGTAGGAAAGCATCAATTCTTCGGCGCTCAGCCTTCTTTATGGTTCAGCTCTCACATCCGTACATGACTACTGGAAAAACCTTAGCTTTGACTAGACGGACCTTTGCCGGCAAAGTGGTATCTCTGCAAGGTAGTGAGGAGTTAGCATCACCTCAGAGGACCACTTCGTGTGTTGGATTGCAAGAGCCAACTGCCAGCTGCTATTAGGGAGTAGGACTGGGTTACCTGGGTGTGAGGAATAGCAACTCAGCTGGGTCATCTGTCCTGTGTCAAACAGGAGTTAAACCTGGCACCTCGGTGTCCTCATTGGTAACCTCTCTCTGGGTTGTTTTTAAGGAGTCAGTGAGTTAATACATGTAGCCAGAAGCAGAAGGAAATCCTGAGCAGGGACTCTTGTGAGCTGCCTGTGTGGGAGATTCTTCTCTAACTCTGCAGGTTCAGGGTTATTCCCTCTTCTACACAAAGAGATAGACTCAGAGATGTTCAGGAACTAACCTGCTCAAGGTCCCAAAGCTGGTGTGCAACAGCAGAGTTTTAAATACAGGTTGAAGGTGATTCCATATCACACCCAACCAGGGGGGTTGTTGCAATCACAAAGTGAATAACTTGAGTCACCAGGACCCATCCTAGCATTCAGAGGGCCTTTCCCTGGAAAGGTGCTCAGTCCCCTGTCCCCTGAGGACAAGGCTCTGCTCCCTGGTGTGGTCAGTCACCTGTAGACACCTCTATTGATTTTTTTTTTCTATTGATTTTTTAAAATAGAGCTTTCACTTCAAGGCAGCCAGTGTTTAAGTGTTCACACATGGATTGGTTCCTTCGTTTGAGTACTGCAGGTGGATAAAAAATTGTGGTAGGGTGTCAAGCTCTGAGCCAGGCCAGATCGCCAGGTTTGGGCGATTCCTAGAGCCTTTTATGAGAAAAAGTGGATTTTGAAAAAGTCCTGTGTGCAGTGATTCATGGATTTTATTTGTTTTTCTCCTTTTGTGTGCTTTTTTTGATGGAAAACAACAAAAATATGCATCCCTGGAAAAGGAAATTTGTAGCTTGCTTGTTTATCTCTTACGTGTCACCCAAGCCTTCCCAGCTGAGGGAAGAGGGCTCAGAGAGTGGTTTAAGGGCTGGAAAGAGAAGCCCTGGTGGCCCAGTTTTCTGACATCCCTTCTCATTTCTAAGGGTTCTGATTAGATCTTTCTAGAGCAGGTGGTAATTTAAAGCATAGTTGGAAGCCCTGTACCCTTGTGGCCCCACTGCTTTCACAGTCGTTAGGATCCTCACTAGGCCAAGTGGTCACCAGCCAGCTCGTCCTCGCAGGAGGCCTGTGCTGCCTGACCTGCACAATGAGGAGACCTTTTAGAACACAGGAGACTGTGGAAGCGGGATTAAGAGCTCTGGCTTAGAATTCAAGTGCTACTGACTGGCTCTGACCTTGGGCCATTTAGCATCTCTCAACCTGATCCTCATTTGTAGAATGGAAAGAAAAATCTCATGTTACAGGGTTATTGTGAGGATTCAACATATTAACGTGTATGGATTTCCTAACACATTATCTGGTAGGTGGTAGTTTTTTTCTTGTTTAGTCTTTCAGTTGTGTCTGATTCTTTTCTACCCCGTGAACTGTAGCCTGCCAGGCTCCTCTGTTCATGGATTTTCCAGGCAAGAATACTGGAGTGGGTTGCCATTTCTTACTCCAGGGGATCTTCCCAATCCAGGGATCGAACTCACGTCTCCTGCATATCTCCTGTATTGCCGGCAGATTCTTTACCACTGAGCCACTGGAGAAGCCTGGTAGATAGTAAATGCATATTAAACAGTAGCTGCTATTTTAGTTCTTGCAAGCAGTGGTTGTTCTTTTCATGTATACATCCATAGAATTAGAGAAGCACCTTTGAGATCAAGCAGTGAGTCAGTGGCAGGACCCGGCCTGGAGTCCATGACTAATGCTCCTGGTGATGCTCACACTTGTGCCATGCGTATAACCTACCAAAGACTCAATGTAAAGGTTTCTGAGCCAGATTTTTACTTTCCATCATGGTTTACCTTGGGGATGGGCTTCCCAGGTGGCCCTAGTGGTAAAGAACCTGCCTGCAATGCAGGAGACGTAAGAGATAAGAGATGCTGGTTCAGTTCCTGGGTCGGGAAGATCCCCTGGGGGAGGGCATGGCAACCCACTCCAGTATTCTTGCCTGGAGAATTCCATGGACACAAGAGCCTCATGGGCTGTGGTCCATAGGGTCGCAACGAGTAGGACGTTACTGAAGAGACTTAGCACGCACGCATGCATACCTTAGGGATGGAGCAAGCAGAGATGGACCTAGGAAATCTTCATGTGGATGGGGGTGGATGTGGGTAGGTGGGGTTGTAAAGAGACACAGTTACATAGTTTTGGATCCTCCAATGAAGAGAGGATCCAATGACTCTCTATAGAGTCAGGAGACTCATTCTCCTAGACATGAAATTCTGTTGCTTTTTAAGAACCTGTCTCCCCAGACTCCAGGTAGGGGTTGCCTCCAAGGAGAGGGCGGCTGGGAGTGGCAGGGCTGCAAAGGGACTTCAGCCTGATTTAGGATTGTTTATTTTCTCTCCTTTAATAGGAGTCGAAAGAGTGAAAGAGCTGAAACAAAAACGACAGATGGTAGTAGTTGGTACTGTGTGGCGAGAGCAGGCAGTGTTTTCCTTTTCTGTGTTTTAATTTCTCAAAATAAAAAAAGTCAGATATGCAGTTAGCCAAGCAGTTTAAAGATAAGTTTCTGATAGTTACATACTTTAGAAGAGTGGTTTGCTTTTTTGTTTTGGATTTTTTTTGCTTGTTTTTGGTTTCTTTTGTGCTTGTTTTTAACATTTTGAGGAGCATTAACCTCTGAGAATCTAATTAGGTGATGATTCTTTTTCTGAAAGAAAGAGCTTTCTGGAAAAAAGTTTACAAGGAATGAGGACAGTCTGTAAGAGCTGATGTGTAGTGGTTTCCTGCACAGGCATTAGTGTTTAAAAAGAAGCAAAGTGTAAAAGAGTATCTGTAGTATGCTATCTTTTGTATAAGAAAGAAAAGGATATTAAAAATACTCATGTAAAGGTTCATTTGTGCAAAGGAAATACAGGAACGATGGACCAGGAGCTAAAGAGATTGGTTCCCTGCCTGGAGTGGGTGGGAAGAAGTAGGAAGAGGGGAGCATGAACTATGGATGAGGGGAGAGGGACATCTGTCTGAGCCCACCTCTCCTGACAGCGGCGACTCCTAGAGCCCTAGTGATAGGCCACCTGATCCAAAGGTAAATAGGAATTAAAAGTAACTAGGATGTGGTGGACTCAAAATGGAACATCGACAGTTATAATTGAACCTGAAAGAGGTGCAAATGAGTTACAAAGGCGCAGGGAGGACAATCGGAAAAGGTATTTTGAGTGGGTTACGTAAGATAGAAGGCAGGAGGAGAAGGGAACAGAGATGAGATGGCTGGATGGCATCACCGACTCAATGGACAGGAGTTTGAGCAAGCTCCAGGAGATGCTGAAGGACAGGGATGCCTAGTGTGCTGCAGTCCATGGGGTTGCAAAGAGTCGGACACAACTGAGCGGCTGAACAGCAACATGTAAGGCTAAAGACAAAAAGAAATCTACACAAATACTGTACTAGTAAGTTCGTTTCTTATAGGGGTATGGCAGTAACAATTCTAAAACTGTGTATTCAGAGACTTAACAAATACAGAAATACACTGTATTTGAGATAATGAGAGCCAGGTTTCTTCCTGAGAGAAGTTACAGATAAGACAAGGAGGAAGGTTGGAACCAACTCTCAGTATGAACACATGGCTCTTTAATCCACATGTGGATAGATAATCCACATAAATAAAGGTGTGTGTGTATGCGTGGGTTAGTACACACATGTTTTTTTCTGGCTTTGTTCTACTGAGAAGATCTAGAAGCAATGATACCCTAATAGCAATGAATCTACTTAGCACCCAGATCTTGGTTTTTAAGTACCATTCTCCCATAAAAGGAACCAGGGCTCCTTAGGAAATGGGCTGATCCCAGGGTTGGGGCAGGGAAAATCCCAGAGGCTGGAACTCCTCGTGTTATCAGAAGTAAAGAAGTGCTCCAAAGAGATCTGAGGCATGTTGAGAGAATGCAGGAACCAACCCATGGGAGCTCCCAGTGATGAAATCTGGAACTTATTGAGCAACAAGATAAATGCTAGGAGTAAACCACAACATAAAATGGTTATCTATGAGTTATACAGATAGAAGTAAATAATAAAGGAAGTAAATAACTGGGGATAAAGCCAGGCAGTACATAGACCACCCTGAAACCTGTCCTCTGCAGCAGGGGTTGGCAGACTTGCAGTGAAAGGTTGTGTGCGAGCAGCCCCAGAATACCTGCGTGAACAGGCATGGCTGGATTCCCGTGGGACGGCTTATAGAACGAGCAGCCTGGGGGCCTAGCTGCTGGGCCTGTCCTAGAGAACGCCTGTGTTAGAAGACACCAGCTGATGGTTTCCAGCCATTTACAGAGCAGATCTTCTTGGGTTTAGGGGGTGGGACGGCTACAAGCTGAGACAGGTGAACTTGTAACTGACAATCCATGTTTCTTGTGGCTTCAGAATTGCAGATTTGGAAAGAAATAGCTTAAATTATGTCTCTTGTTCAGATTTTGTGTGTGCCTGTTCCGGATGGTGGTATATAGTTTGGACTTCCATTTCAGATCTAGATGAGAAGCCAAGCTTTGCTCTCCCTAGCTGTGGGACCTTGAACACAAGTCACTTAACTTCTCTGAGTCTCCATTTCCTCATATGTAAGATAGTAATGTTATCAGCTCTCAGGACAGGATTTCTGGACGAATCCCTGAAAGGAGCTGTTGTACTGCATATTTCTCTAGTGGGGAAAGGAGTGAGTCAGTTGAGGAGCCTCTTGGAGGTTTAGGCCCACAGCCTTAGGATGTTGGTTGTTGCACCCAGGAAGACCTCCGTGTGGACGGCCGCAGCTGTGAAGACTACCGATGTGTCGAAGTGGAGACCGATGTGGTGTCCAACACCAGTGGGTCTGCCAGGGTCAAGCTGGTGAGTGCTGGGCCCACGGTTTGTACGATGTTGAGGAATGGGTCAGCTCTCGAGAGCCAGCCCCTCTGGGCTTTCAGGGTGCATTTTGTTCCAGGGGAAACATAAGACCCACAGCCAACTCTGGGAGGGGGGTCTGTATAGATCTGAAGGACCCCTCTCCTTCTCAAAGGGCCCCTTTTCAAGTCCCATCACTGATCCTAAGAGACTCTCCGGAGGTGTGTGTCTGGGAGACGAGGGTGTGGTTGGGTGGCAGGCTGTCCGCCCCAAATGAGGCCCCTTCTTGCTTGTGTCCACAGGGTCACACCGACATATTGGTGGGCGTGAAGGCAGAAATGGGGACGCCGAAGCTGGAGAAACCAAACGAAGGTTACCTGGAGTTCTTTGTTGACTGGTCAGTACTCTGCACATGGTTTTAAAGAAAAGCAATTTAAAAGGTAGAAGATTCAGAGAATGAACCTCTGGTTTCCTGATGAGCCCACTTTTATTTTGTATTTAATCATCCTTTGTCCGGCCAGCAGGTATGTGCCGAGTTCTCTGCTGTGCCAGGCCCTGGGAAATGCAGGAGGAGGCCTGAGCTTAGGGCCTGCCTTTGTCCTGATCAGCCAAGCTGGGCCTCATTTTCCCCGTCTGAAAAAGGACATCTCCTGCCAGGCCGTCTAGCACACAGTAGTTACAAGAGTCATAGGAAATGATGGGTGTCACTGAGCTTTGAAAAATAATCATGTATATCTGACAAGACTCACTTGCGCTATGAGGCCCCGTCGGTCTTCCGGCTCTAGCTTTGCAGAAAACTTTTCATGACTAGCTTGGCAGAGCGGGGATGAGGACCAGCCAAGCATCTCTCAGGCTGAGGGGGTGGCAGCTGGGCAAGCTGAGTGGGCGCAGGGAAGAGCAAAGACTGTGCACCCTCAGCAGCCAGCTGGCCGGCCTTGTCACTGCCTTCTCTGGCAGCTGTGTGACCTTGGGCTGGTTACCCAGCCCCTCTGTGCCTAAATCTCGTGACCTAAAGAATGGAGATGATGATACTGGGGTGATGATGAGAAAGTTAGGTAATGAAAATAGAGCGAGCACCCAGTCGTTACATGTTCCATGGGCTTTCCAAAGTGTTCTTTCTCTCCACCTCCCCTTCGAAGGCTTGGGGCTTTTCACTGGGTTGCCGGCCCAGTCTCATCTTCTATCTGTAACTTCCTCTTCCAGCTAGCAGGGGTGACAGTGAACCTTCTTGAAATGGATGAGGCTCTCTATTGGTTCATGCTAGGTACAGATATGTAATATTGATAGCTTACTGGTGGAGGGGCAAGACCGCCCCCACAGTCGGAGATTTTCTGAACGGACTTGGAGGACTCAGCATGGAGCATGTAGTTGTACTCAGAGCTATGATTGTTACAGAAACACAGCAACCCGTGCGTGATCATTTTGCCTAAGGAAACCCATTAGAGACTCAACACCCAAGAGTTTGGTGACGCAGGCACCGTCTGCTTTACACACACTGAAGTTGCAGACTCCCAGAAGGAAAGCAGGTGTCTGGCGTACACCATACGTTATCTGCACAGTCTCGGCACAGTGTACCGCTGACTGGGTCCTCTCTTAAGAGCCGAGTGCCCAGATGTGAGCCAAGGGCCAGCCTTGCAAGCAGGCCCTTCTAAAGGTAGCAGCCTTGCGCCTGTGATGTCAGCCCTTTCCTGCAAAGATGCTGACCCACACTTGCACAGTGAGTTGCAGACTTGCAGTCTTCACTTCTGAACACAGACATTGGTCCTAACAAAACTCCAGTAAGAGATGACACAAGGGGTTCCGAGAGGGTGAGCGACTTTCCTGGGTTCACACAGCTAGTCCTGCCAGCTCGGGTCTATCCAGCTCTGAGGCTTTGCTCTTTCTATTTCATACAGCCTGCAGAAGCCAGCCTTAGCAGGATACCCAGCGTAGAGTTTCCAGAATGTGTCTTCATTTTTCTGGTTAGTTTTCCTTCCAGCGCATTGCTGCCCCCAGTCCTGGTCCCCTGGCGCAATCTCCCCTCTGTTCTGCCCAGCTGCTCTCAGCATTCTGGGTCATCCAGTGGAACCCGCCCATCTTTTAAGTTGCTGTACATGGTGGTGACCTTGTTCAGGCCTCCAGCTTATCCTTTCCTTTGCTAATGGAGGAAGAAAAAAATTCCTGTCCTGCCTTGATCTGCCTGATTCGGTGCAGTAGTCACTGAAGAGCAGATACCATGTGTTAGGGGCTGTCATCTGCTCGCCTTTCTTCCTCTTTGTCATCTCCTGCCTCATTCATCTCAGGCAGATCAAAGGCAGTCAGTGTGGCCACGCCAGGGAGAGTACTGCACTCATGCCTGCTGCAGGGGCCACGTTTCCCTGTGGCTCTGCGTCTGAACATGGCTCAAGGTTGGCCCACTGCCCGTGTCCCTTTCTAGTCCCAGCTGGAGAGGGTGGCTCTAAGGTGGGTGGAGCCTTTGATCAGCCTCTTCCCCAGATCTGGCTTCTAGAAGTAAGTCCCTGTCTCCTGACTGAGAGTGGCTGCCTGCTGCTGTCTTTCTCCTCCTCTGTATGTCTCAATAGAACCTCAGCAGGCCTAGAAGCCCCACATTCCGGGGAAGTTCTCCTGAATCTGCTTCTCAAGGTGACACCCTTCAGCATCTTTGAGAGACTCGGTGTGATCAGCCAGAGGATGGAATGAATCACCGTGAGATTCATAAAACCCCATTTTCCTGCAAACAAGAGGTCACCAAGCATCTCTGGCTGCCACCTTTATCAGAAGCTTATTTGCATCTTCAAAGAGCAACTCATAGTTGTGTAAACAAACCCCTTTCACTTTGACACAGTGAACAGGAATGGCTTCTGGGCACCTGTGGTTGTGCCCAGGCTTCAGGGTGCTGCCCCCAACCCCACCTGGGCCCCAAGCGTGGGGCTTCTGCCAGAGAGCCCAAGGCACACACCCATCCACAGGCTGAAACAGTTGTTACCCAGTGGGAGGAAAGTAATTGGGTGGTGGTGGGACCCCCTCCTGCCTGCCTGAGCCCAGCTTAACTTAACTACTTGCCAGCAACCTTCATATTTTTAATTATTTCAATTCCTAGTGGTAGAGAGGTCTCAGAAAACTAATTGCTTTTCTTCTAATTGCTTCTACTTCTTTTCATCTGCTTGGAATCAAATGCCTGGGGTAGACACCTTCCCCACCCCAGTGATTTTCCCTGGGTCTCAGAAGTGATGCCCTTAGGAAAGGGTACCTGAGACACAAGCCTGATCCCTGTACCAGTGGAAGAGGAAAACGCGGGGTTCCTGAGCTCTGCTCCAGAGATACCTGGCAGCACCTTTACCTGGGAGCGAACTCGGACCTTCTAACTCCTACCTCTGTGTCTTTGGCTTGTTAGTTGTAGCCTGAGAGCAGGCTGTGTTATAAGAAGGTTGAAACTTTGGGAAAAGATGGTTTCCATCTGAAGGCCAGCAGGTGAGTATTTGGTGGGCTTGGTGTGTCACTGCGGTTACCACCAGTGGCCGTCCATCAGGTCACTTCCCGGCTCTTGGCCACCATGTTGATGGGTTTAGGGACTGTGTTTGTTCTCAGAGAGGCTTCAGGTTTTAGCTGGGGCAGCTGGGGAGAACGCATTTCATTCATGGACATTTCAGTGTGTCCGACGCTTTTCACTTGTCTGGGATCTTAACTACTTTTAAGTGTGATCATTTGTTTTCTTCACTCACACTGAACCTGGATTGGTTTCAAGCCCTGAATTGGTGGGTAGAGCCACTCGATTTCTCTTCCTTACCTACTTCATGTTGCTTGAAGCGGCACCCTTCTCAGCTGAAGGGTCGAGGGTGGGGGACAAAGCAGAGAGGTAACCTGAAGGCCTCATTTGAGGCTCGCTGGGCTCTGAAAGTCTACAGAGCTGACGAGGTAACTCTCCCAGGAACTTCAAACGAGGGCTTAAGATGAAACACTCAGAATGTGCCACTGTTCCCATCCCCGTCTGTTGGGGCACTTCAGCAGGCCTGGAAATGAGCAGTGTGCCTCCAGAGGAGTCCAGGGACCTGGGACCTGCCTGGGGGCTAGGGCACTAGAGGGTGAGGCCGAGAGTCATCCCTGGCCCACCTGGCTGTAAGACTTTACGGCTGTGCAGGCTAGATCCATTGCAAGGGGAACAACAATGGGCCTAGTGTCTCAAGTCCTGCTCCAGCTAGACAGGGCCTTGATCTCAGCCTAATCCAGTCAGAGCAGAGATATGCCAAGCAGGAGGAGCAGGGTGGAGGTGATGAGTCAAGAGGCTAGAGAACTGGGAGCGGCAGCCTTCCCAGGATTTTTCTGTTTATCCAGCTCCACAAGGGATTTCCCAGCAGCCCTGGAAAAGGGGCTGGGTCATACTTTATGAAGGATCTGAATTGGTTTCAGTAACTGTAATTATAGAAAGAACTTGTCTTATGCAAAAAAACCCCAAGTGTATGTTCCTCATCTGAAGAATATACAGTGATGCCTGTGAACAGGGGGCTAGGATTACCAGCCTGCATTCTTTCTCCTTCTCTTTCTAAACTTGGTACTTAATAGAGAAGCTTTTTTATTTAGGACTCCCTTGGTCTGCATTCATTGACTCCAACATTTGTGATCTAGTAGTAAGTCCTATGGAGAAGGCAATGGCAGCCCACTCCAGTACTCTTACCTGGAAAATCCCATGGACGGGGGAGCCTGGTGGACCGCAGTCCATGGGGTCGCTAAGAGTCGGACACAACAGAGCAACTTCACTTTCACTTTTCACTTTCATGCACTGGAAAAGGAAATGGCAACCCACTCCAGTGTTCTTGCCTGGAGAATCCCAGGGACGGGGGAGCCTGGTGGGCTGCTGTCTATGGGGTCACACAGAGTCGGACACGACTGAAGAGACTTAGCAGCAGTAGCAGCAGCAGTAAGTCCTAAGACCAGAGCACCCATTCATTACCTTGAGACATCAGAGGGGCCCAAGAGCACTCACCTGACTGATGCTAGGCTACAAGCCAAGTGTGTTGAATGACACATTCAGGGAGAGCCCAGGAGCTTTCCACGGTCTCATGGGTTTCTAAATTCTCCTTTCTCTGGCTGCCAGCTATGCAGAAAGGGTTAACCTGTTTTTGTGGGGGGTTTTTTAAGGGTAGAAGGAAGAAATCATTTAAAATGGGAAAATTTTCCACTTTAAACCAGCCCAGTGTCAAAAAAAACAGTGGGTGTGGTTTTGTTGGTAGATTAATTTAGCCAACTGGCTTGGGAAGTTGTTAAACCATCCCTTTGGGCTGTAGAAGAGTTAATGAATCCATCCCATCATTAGTCACACCCAGGAGGACTCAGCCTACTGTAATGAGGGAAGGATAAGCATTTTAAGCATAAGGACCTCTGCTGGATTTGTCCACCCAGAGCTCTGTACAGATGTGCTTTTAAACACTTAAAAGATAGGACTTAATATTGATGGCTTAGGGTTTACATTAGAAACAGGTTGTCTTTTGCTGGCTGTGCAAAATAATGAACTTGGTCTCTAGTGACTTGATTATTTTACCATCAATGAATTCATTTTCATGGCTTGGTGCCCGAGTCTGGCCAAGGCCATGAAGGAAGAGTAAGGTTGCTATGGCAGTGGTGAAGTATCTCTTAGGGATTTTTAAATGGGGGGGTTCTCCTGACTTGTAGTGGTCAGGGAAGACTATATGATGAGAGAAGCAATGTTATTAGACAACGCTACACTCTGATTGTTTTAGGATTCATCTTACGTGTGTATTAGAATGGACCAGACAGAAGGGACACTGAAACCTGTGAGGCGAGGTCTGCTTCAGCATACGCAGATGGGGTGGGCACAACCTTCGGCTTTCACAGAGGTTTTGCTTGGGCTGGAATCCCCCTGCTCGTCTATGGTCAGACCAGCTTGTCTCATCTTCAGGTTCGAGACTCCCTCCAACCTGCAACGCTGACTGACATCCCCTGCGACCCTCCCTGGCCGTTTCTGTGTGCCTGTTTGCATGTGACTCCCTGCTGCGTCCCTGGAACTGCTGACTTGGGTCTGCACCTGTCCCACTGTCTCTAGGTCGCTAGTGCCTAGTCCAGGGCCTGAAACCTTCCGGGAGGACGAGCGGATGGACAGATGGACAGGGACCAGAGAGCTTCCACATGTGGTTTTGTAGAGACCTACTGAAACAACTGATTTCTTGTCTTTCTGGGCCTTAAGTTCATTACAATAAAATAATTACTGGAGTGTTTACATATCCCACAAATGTACCAAGGGTTTATTTTTATTAAGGCAAAACCCTCAAAAATTTCCTGATAAAACACTGAGTAGTGCTTGGGGCAGGGGCTGGGGCGCCCATGCTGATGCTTGCTCCTTCTTTGTTGAGGTAGTTTGGCATAAAATTCAGGAAGCTACGAAGGAAAAGGCATTTCTCTTGAAAAATAACAAAGTAAAAGCAATAACCAAAGTGGAGAGAGATTTCAGTCAGCAAACAGTTCTTAGTTTCCTGCTTTTCAGTACCATGATAATCTAAAGTTTATGCAGAACTCTGACATACTATTATATATGTCTCTTTTTAAAAAATAGTTTTAATGGAGGATAATTGGTTTACAATACTGTGTTAGTTTCTGCCACTCATCAACATGAATCAGATATGTGTGTATATATGCATATCCTAAATAACCCCAGCAAAGTTACTGTGCCTGCACTGAGGTTTTGTCTTGAGAGTGTCATCATCTAGGGTTGGTGTGTATACTGTCAGCCCTCTGTAGACCAGACTCATTCTCTCAGCCTCCTACTTCCTTGGCCTGCCAGAGAAGAGTCTAGTAAACATTCAAGATATGAGAGTTCATTATTGCTAGAGGTGGTTCATTTCACCAGTGTTCTTGTTTCTCTCTGGATAAAGATGGCTTCTGTAAGAAGTCAGTGGGCACTCCCACCACACACAGCAACACAGCCAGGGCACCATCCTGGCCTGGTTCACGGCCTGTGTCTGGACGCTGGAAGAGTGGCAGATGCAGCCTTCCCACAGTGGCTTTCCTCCCAGTGCTGGTTCTTCCAGCGCCCACCAGGAAACCTGGAACAAAGCCTGTCCCTCTGCTCCGTGTATTCGACAAGACTCACCCCTTTCCTGTCACCCTTCTGTGTAGTTCCGCCAGTGCTACCCCTGAATTTGAAGGTCGTGGAGGTGATGACCTTGGGACGGAGATTGCTAACACCCTGTACCGGATATTTAACAACAAGAGCAGCATCGACCTCAAGACCTTGTGCATTAGCCCCCGGGAGCACTGCTGGGTTCTCTACGTGGACGTGCTGGTAGGTCTCACGTCACCGCACTGGCCACACCCCACGTCTGTGGGAACCTGTGGGCCTGCTTTCCTTCCTGTGCTTTTTCCGTCTTCAGCTGGATACTTTCGGTTTCCAGGGTGAGACTACTTGGGGAAACTTTGGTCTCCCATAATGGTTCTAACTTACATACAACATACGTGCAGTAGGCCATGGATGATGCCACCTCACAGTAAATCTGCCAACAGCTGTACCATGGTAGCACCCAAAATTATCCACAGAGGTTGTCGGGGAAGAAGGAAACGAGATGTTCTGGAGATGGTGCCAGGCAGAGGTGATCGGCAGAGTTGCAACGAGGAAGATGAGCTTTCACCTGCGTTTTTGTGTAGCCCTTACCGATGTTCTGCCAGTGGGCACTAGCCTTCCCCATTTATAAGTGAGGGCACTGAGGCACAGAGAAGTCAAGCAACTCTGCCAGGGGATCTCAGCTTGTGAGCAGTGATCCTGGGCTCCAAAGCCAGGGCTGTTTAACGCCAGAGCCAACTCGTGACCTCACCTCATCCTCCCTTGAAAACACTGTAGCCCACCTACTCTGACCCCCTTGTTTTCCCATGCGGACCCGGGGCCCTGCCTCCTTGCCTTCTCCAGAGTCTGCCTGCAGGAGTCTTTCTGGTCTAGCCCTCCATTTCCTTCCTGGTGCTTCCCTCCCAGTTACTGGTATGCCCAGTTTTGGGCACGTGGCAGTAATTACAGCTGTACTTTATTTTGCCAGTTTCTTGCTCACGTACAGGCTCTTCTTAGGTCTCGTTCCCTTTAATCTTGTGAACCTTGAGATGAGTGACATCTTCCACTTCATATTGAGGGCAGAGGGCAAAGCCAGGGACCAAACAAGTCCTTTCATGAGCATGAAGATAACGCTGATCTTGTGGACTGACAGTGAGCTTCGTTACTGGGAACAGCCTGGCTGTCTAATTGTCGGCCCTGCGTGAAACAGGGCAGGGCTTTCTGGAAACTTTAGTTTGATCATAGATGCGGCAGAGCTAGCCAAAAGAGCAGTGCTTAACTGTCCAGCAGGTTTAGGTCTGTTCTGAATGCTGATGCTTTGGGGTAAAAATAATGAAATTACAAGTTCATTTGCTTTTTCTCATCTCCAATAACAAGGCTGTATTTGGAGTTTGATTCCTACTAAGCAGGTAGTTTTACAGGTGCCGGTTTTGAGGAGGGTGGGAACTGGCAGCCTATGATCACTGCCAAGAGGCAGGCTTCACAGCTGCCCAGGGAGGTTCCATCCCACACGCTTGTGGCTCGTTAGGAGGCTGGCCCAGTGAGGGGGCCTCACGCACTTCTGATTCGGGCAGGAAGCCTGTCCTCTCAGTGCAGCCTCTTGCAAGACTGGTGACCATCAAAGAGACACGGTCTCACCTTAGAACCAGCAGGCTTCTCCCATAAGCAGGGACACACGGGGAACAGGAGCTGCTCAGGGTGCACTGTGTCCTGGTCACCCGCAGGCCTTTTGCATCGGAATTTCTTCTCCAAAGGGGTTGTCAACAATGAAGACGGAGAAGCTGTGGACTCACTGGACAGTCTGTGAGGAGAACAAAGGGAAGATGAAAGAGCAAATTAGGATTTATTTTAAAACACTTAGTTGATGCCTCCGGTGTGCCAGACACACTTTGGAGGGCTTTACAAAGACTCATATGTTGGGGAGACAGAGGGGCTTTCACCTTTCATGAAGCCTGGAGAAGTGAGGTCCAGACTGGGGAAGTCAGCAGTCATCCAGCAAAGACAGGAATTGAAGCAGACTGTCCAGCGCCAGCATCTAGCCATTCAGCAGTCTGTACGTGAACCAGGGTGCAGGGAAGCTAGTCCGGCTGCTTGACAAACATGCTGCAGTTATCAAGCCAGCTGGTAATGCAGGCTGGGAGATCATATTCTGATAAGCAGTAATTATATGAGGCAGTAGGAGAGATGCTTGGAGTCTACAGGAGGCTTGCCCAGAAAGCTTAAAGGTGGGAATTAGAGTCTGGGCGTGGATGCAGTGCACGAGACATGCCAGGTGTGACTGTTGATTCTCAGAGTTTGGAAGGCCTGGGCTTTGAGCCTGCCTGTCTTCCATAAATAATCGCCAGGCTCCTCCTTCCCAGCAGCCCTTCTGCTGGGCTCTGAAGAGAAAGGAATAAACAGAGCTGACAGCGTCCAGCCTCAGGAGTCAGTAGTTCAGATGAAGAGGAGACAGATTCTAAATAAACACACACGGAAATACACGGCCTTTCTTTCTCCACCTGACTTCCTCTCCTCTTTTCCCATTGGCTTTATTCCATAACCTCAGGCCAAGGCTTCTTGAGAATAAGGAAGAAGGGTGTGTTGCCCTCCACTTAATAATCGGCTCCAACCCTCCCTGGACAGGAACACTCAAGTACAGTCAACACTTTTGCTCACAGGTGAAAAGGTGTGAAAGACCTTAGTTGTTGCTACACTTCACAGAGATCATGGAGTGAGAGGTGTTCGAGCACCAGATTTACATTGGTCGTTACGTGACTGCGGTCGTCAGCGTGACCCTGGTGGCGGCGGCAGCATCAGTGCCCGCCATTCTGTACTTGTCTGGAGGCTCGGTATATGTGAGCAGAGATGAGAGGAATGCTTGCTCAATGCTTCTGAGAGTTACCTGGGGCAAAACGCCAGTGAACAGTTTTTCCCTCAACGTAGGCCCGACTGCCTGAGAAGCTAGCTGCTCCACACAGTCTGGGGCCTCTGAGCGGTGGTCCCACAGCCGGGGCAGCAAGGCAGTACTTGCAGTTAGGGTGAAGAGCCTGTGCGGGGCGGTGAGCCGGCCGAGCAGCCTGGCTTTCTGGTCTGTATAAACACTTAGTCTGTATTTTTTAGGAACCAGCATGCTCTCATTGAGGTAATACTTAAGGTGAGAAATGATGCTCACTGCTTCTCCTCCCCCTCACTCCCTGTCTCCCTTAGCTGCTGGAATGTGGTGGGAATTTGTTCGATGCCATCTCCATAGCTGTGAAGGCTGCGCTCTTCAACACAAGGTAAGCCTTGCTGGAGACAGCGCCATGGGCCTGTGGAGATCCTGAGAGGACACTTGTGGTGGACCGTGGAGGGTATTAAACTGAAGCTCATCGGAGAGGATAACAAGGGGGTTTCCCCATCAACAATGGTGGTATTTAATTTTAAGCTTCAGAAAACAGATCTCCTAAGTTAAAACTAGATATATTTCTGTATTTATTTTTTGGATTATTATTTTCATAAATAAACATGTACCATGTAGAAAAATGTTCAAAAACCACAGAACAGCATAATGAGTCGAAACCAGTGACCCAGCCAACTGTCCAAATACTGTTACTAGATAAAGCGCCACAGGGGCCAGGGTTTTGCCTGCTTTGTACTCTGCTCTCTGGGCTTCCCTGGTGGCTCAGTGGTCAGGAACCCACCCGCCAACTCGGGGGACGTGGGTTCCATCCCTGGGTTGGGAAGAGCTCCTGGAGAAGGAAATGGCAACACACTCCAGTATTCTTGCCCGAGAAATCCCATGGATAGAGGAGCCTGGTGGGCTACAGTCCACGGGGTCCTAAGAGTCAGACACAACTTAGCAACTGAACAACAACGACGACAAACATAAATACCCCCAAATGGACATTATGGTTATTTTCAAGTGCTCACATTATGGGTGATTTAAAAAGTTATGTTAGAGTTTTCCTGTGGTGGAACTTAGACACTTGCACAGTTTAAAATACAGCAAACACAAACAAAGTTGAATAAGTGTGGGTCAGACGCTGGAATGTAGGTCAGCAGGATGGAAGCTCCATTGAGAACGAAAGCTGCAGAGTCCCCTTCCCCTTGCTGGGCCTTTAGACTCCTGGCTAACACCAGCTGAGGGCAGGCCTGGCCCTTGTGGCCACTGTGAGGCCTCGCATCCCAGATGCTATCCACAGCAGCCTGGCCTTGGGCTCTGTTGGAGAAGAAAGGAAGTTGCCATCTGTTGTACCTCAAGCCTCAGAAATCACTCCCTGTCTTGCCAGCTGGTTGCCATGGGCACCAAGGCAAAAAGGGAGAGGAGAACCAGATGAGGCTGTTGGGCTGTAGGGGAAGTGTTGGGCAAACTGTACATCAGAATGGTAAACCCAGCTGCTCAGGTTGGGGATGACAGCTGTCATGGGCATAGCTGTCAAGTCCCATTCCCAGAGCACAACAGCCATGCAGGCAGCAAGGGGTGGGGACTCTGCAAGGCACTCGGTCCCCCTGGTGTGTGGAGTGGACTTTGTATAGTCAGGGCCCTCTAGAACAGTGGCGGCCATTCTTTCGAGAGCACCCTATAGCCCTTCTGATGAACCACATTAGGGCCAGAGGATTGGGAAGGGGGGGTGTGTGTGTGTGTGATGGGAAGGGGTGTCTGTGTGTGTGAGAGATGGGAAGGGGTATGTGTGAGTGTGTATGCGTGCTTAGTGTGTGTGTGATGGGGAGGGGTGTCTGTGTGTGTGAGAGATGGGAAGGGGTGTGTGTGTGAGATGGGAAGGGGTATGTGTGAGTGTGTATGCATGCTTAGTGTGTGTGTAATGGGAAGGGGTGTGTGTGTGTGTAAGAGAGATGGGAAGGGATGTGTGTGTAAGATGGGAAGGGGTATGTATGAGTGTGTATGCATGCTTAGTGTGTGTGTGATGGGATGGGAAGGGGTATGTGTGAGTATGTATGCGTGCTTAGTGTGTGTGTGATGGGAAGGGGTATGTGTGAGTATGTATGCGTGCTTAGTGTGTGTGTGATGGGAAGGGGTGTGTGAGTGTGTATGTGTGCTTAGTGTGTGTGTGATGGGAAGGGGTGTGTGTGTGAGATGGGAAGGGGTATGCGTGAGTGTGTATGCATGCTTAGTGTGTGTGTGATGGGATGGGAAGGGGTATGTGTGAGTATGTATGCGTGCTTAGTGTGTGTGTGATGGGAAGGGGTGTGTGAGTGTGTATGCGTGCTTAGTGTGTGTGTGATGGGAAGGGGTGTCTGTGTGAGATGGGAAGGGGTATGTGTGAGTGTGTATGCATGCTTTGTGTGTGATGGGAAGGGGGGTGTGTGTGTGTGTGTGTGAGAGATGAGAAGGGGTGTGTGTGTGAGATGGGAAGGGGTATGCGTGAGTGTGTATGCATGCTTAGTGTATGTATGATGGGATGGGAAGGGGGTATGTGTGAGTATGTATGCGTGCTTAGTGTATGTGTGATAGGGGGAGGGGTGTGTGAGTGTGTATGCGTGCTTAGTGTGTGTGTGGATGGGAAGGGGTGTCTGTGTGAGATGGGAAGGGGTATGTGTGAGTGTGTATGCATGCTTTGTGTGTGATGGGAAGGGGTGTGTGTGTGTGTGTGAGAGATGAGAAGGGGTGTGTGTGTGAGATGGGAAGGGGTATGCGTGAGTGTGTATGCATGCTTAGTGTGTGAGAGATGGGAAGGGGTATGTGTGAGTGTGTATGCATGCTTAGTGTGTGTGTGATGGGAAGGGGTGTGTGTGTGTGTGGGAGATGGGAAGTGTGTGTGTGAGATGGGAAGGGGGTATGTGTGAGTGTGTGATGCATGTTTAGTGTGTGTGTGATGGGAAAGGGGTGTGTGTGTGTGAGAGAGATGGGAAGGGGTGTGTGTGTGGAGATGGGAATGGGTATGTGTGAGTGTGTATGCGTGCTTAGTGTGTGTGTGATGGGAAGGGGTGTGTGTGTGAGATGGGAAGGAGGGTATGTGTGTGTATGCATGCTTAGTGTGTGTGTGATGGGAAGGGGTGTGTTTGTGTGTGTGAGAGATGGGAAGGGGTATGTGTGAGTGTGTATGCGTGTTTAGTGTGTGTGAGATGGGGAAGGGGTATGTGTGAGTGTGTATGCATGCTTAGTGTGTGTGTGATGGGAAGGGGTGTCTGTGTGTTTGAGAGATGGGAAGGGGTGTGTGTGTGGAGATGGGAAGGGGTATGTGTGAGTGTGTATGTGTGCTTAGTGCGTGTGTGATGGGAAGGGGTATGTGTGAGTGTGTATGCATCCTTAGTGTGTGTGTGATGGGAAGGGGTGTCTGTGTGTGTGAGAGATGGGAAGGGGTATGTGTGTGAGATGGGAAGGGGTATGTGTGAGCGTGTATGTGTGCTTAGTGTGTGCATGATGGGAAGGGGTGTGTGCGTGCGTGTGTGTGTGTGTGTATGCATGCTTATTTTTTTATCATATTAGAATTCAAACTGTTCACCTTCTATTACTTAGTACTTCCACCCTGGGGGCCCTGGGCACGGACACTTCACGCGGGGCAGACCATAGCAGGACTCCTTGGGGAAGGACCCTAGCGGGACGTCCTCTGGCTGAAGCCCCTCTGCTCTGGACACTGGCGTGTGTAGGGACAGGCAGCAGGACTGAATCAGAGGGGGCTTTTGTCAGAGGCACAGGGAAAAGCACTGAGGCTGCTTCCGTAACAGCTGGATGGACCACCTCTTCCTTCCTGGCTCCACCCCACACTGGAATGAACTGGCTTTATGGCGTCACTGTGTTTCTAGCACCCAGCTGAAGAAACAAGAACAGCGCCAGCCCCCCAGAAGCCCTCCCACCCTGTACCCCCATGGAGTCACTACACCCCCGAGGATAACCACAGTCCTAAAACAATAGGCTGGTTTGTGCTTGGTACACACGGGACCCCGCAGTGTTTTCTCGCCGATGTTTGCCTCGGTCACAGAGCATTATGTTTTGAGACATCTGTGTTGTGGCTTGTGGTCATGGTCCTCTTTTTTGCTGTATGCTGTTCCACTGGCAGTGAATATGCCACACTTGATGTATCCATTCTTCTGCTGACGAGCATCTGAGTAGTTGCCAGTTTTGAGCTCCTGCAAATAGTGTTAGCAGATACTGTGAAACGGTTTTCCAAATTGCTTTTACCAAATGATACTCCTAGCTTTGTATAGAGTCTGAGCTGCTCTGCATCTTTGCTAGCCATTGTTTTTTTTTTTGTGGGGGGGGGGCAGTATTTTTAATATTAGCCATTCTGGTAGGTGTGTCTTGGTATCCCATTGTAGTTTTATTTTGCACTTTCCTGAAAAGAAGAGAAGCGAAAAGCAAAGGAGAAAAGGAAAGATATAAACATCTGAATGCAGAGTTCCAAAGAATAGCAAGAAGAGATAAGAAAGCCTTCTTCAGCGATCAATGCAAAGAAATAGAGGAAAACAACAGAATGGGAAAGACTAGGGATCTCTTCAAGAAAATCAGAGATACCAAAGGAACGTTTCATGCAAAAATGGGCTCGATAAAGGACAGAAATGGTATGGACCTAACAGAGCAGAAGATATTAAAAAGAGGTGGCAAGAATACACAGAAGAACTGTACAAAAAAGAGCTTCACGACCCAGATAATCACGATGGTGTGATCACTGACCTAGAGCCAGACATCCTGGAATGTGAAGTCAAGTGGGCCTTAAAAAGCATCACTACGAACAAAACTAGTGGAGGTGATGGAATTCCAGTGGAGCTATTCCAAATCCTGAAAGATGATGCTGTGAAAGTGCTGTACTCAATATGCCAGCAAATTTGGAAAACTCAGCAGTGGCCACAAGATTGGAAAAGGTCAGTTTTCATCCCAATCCCAAAGAAAGGCAATGCCAAAGAGTGCTCAAACTACCGCACAATTGCACTCATCTCACACGTTAGTAAAGTAATGCTCAAAATTCTCGAAGCCAGGCTTCAGCAATATGTGAACTGTGAACTTCCTGATGTTCAAGCTGGTTTTAGAAAAGGCAGAGGAACCAGAGATCAAATTGCCAATATCTGCTGGATCATGGAAAAAGCAAGAGAGTTCCAGAAAAACATCTATTTCTGCTTTATTGACTATGCCAAATTGACTTTGACTGTGTGGATCACAATAAACTGTGGAAAATTCTGAAAGAGATGGGAATACCAGACCACCTGATCTGCCTCTTGAGAAATCTGTATGCAGGTCAGGAAGCAACAGTTAGAACTGGTCATGGAACAACAGACTGGTTCCAAATAGGAAAAGGAGTACGCCAAGGCTGTATATTGTCACCATGTTTATTTAACTTATATGCAGAGTACATCATGAGAAATGCTGGACTGGAAGAAACACAAGTTGGAATCAAGATTGCTGGGAGAAATATCAATAACCTCAGATATGCAGATGACACCACCCTTATGGCAGAAAGTGAAGAGGAACTAAAAAGTCTCTTGATGAAAGTGAAAGTGGAGAGTGAAAAGGTTGGCTTAAAGCTCAACATTCAGAAAACGAAGATCATGGCATCTGGTCCCATCACTACATGGGAAATAAATGGAGAAACAGTGGAAACAGTGTCAGACTTTCTTTTTCTGGGCTCCAAAATCACTGCAGATGGTGACTGCAGCCATGAAATTAAAAGACGCTTCCTCCTTGGAAGGAAAGTTATGAGCAACCTAGATAGCATATTCAAAAGCAGAGACATCACTTTGCCAACAAAGGTTCGCCTAGTCAAGGCTATGGTCTTTCCTGTGGTCATGTATGGATGTGAGAGCTGGACTATGAAGAAGGCTGAGCGCCGAAGAATTGATGCTTTTGAACTGTGGTATTAGAGAAAACTCTTGAGAGTCCCTTGGACTGCAAGGAGATCCAACCAGTCCATTTGAAGGAGATCAGCCCTGGGATTTCTTTGGAAGGAATGATGCTAAAGCTGAAACTCCAGTATTTTGGCCACCTCATGCGAAGAGTTGACTCATTGGAGAAGACTCTGATGCTAGGAGAGATTGGGGGCAGGAAGAGAAGGGGACAACAGAGGATGAGATGGCTGGATGGCATCACTGACTCAGTGGATGTGAGTCTTGAGTGACCTCCAGGAGTTGGTGATGGACAGGGAGGCCTGGTGTGCTGCAGTTCATGGGGTCGCAAAGAGTCGGACACGACTGAGCAACTGACCTGATCTGATCTGATCTGATGAATATTTTAAGTTGAGCAGATCCCCTGGAGAAGGAAATGGCAACCCACTCCAGTATTCTTGCCTGGAGAATCCCATGGAGGGAGGAGCTTGGTAGGCTACAGTCCACAGGGTCACAAAGAGTCAGACACGACTGAGCTACTTCACTTCCTTCCTTCCTAGGAATTCTTTATGTAATGTGTCAGTTTATACACACACACTCACACAGAGAAATAATTTGTTTTCTCCATTCTGGATTATCTTTTAGTTTCCAAATAATGACTTTTGACAAACAGAAGTTCATCGTATGAATCTCTATTACATCGTACACACACACAGAGGCTCTCCTTGTTTCACTGTACATCACTTGATTGTGCTTAGCTGCCAAGTGAAGGTCTGTGACAGTGCCGCAGTGAGCAGGGCCATCAGCACCACTTTCCCAACGGCATTTTCTCACTTCATGTCTCTTGCAGTATTCAGACTTTTTCCTTATGTATATGTTTGTCACAGTGACCTGTGATGACTAATTTTTGATGTTACTATTGCAAGAAGGTTCACATGATGTTTAGCATTTTTTAATAACAGCGTCTTTCACAGCGAGCTCAAATCTGGTGCTCTGTGACAACCGAGGCAGGTAGGATGGGGTGGGAGGTGGGAGGGAGGTTCATGAGGGAGGGGACATACTCATACCTACGGCTGATTCATGTTGATACATGGCAGAAACCAACACAATATTATAAAGCAGTTATCCTCCAATTAAAAATAAGTTTTATTTTTAAAAAGAGTCTTAAAATTAAAGTACGTGCACCTTATTTTGTTTTTCTTGGTATAATGCTTATACCAAGCTTATAGACTACACTATAGTATAAACATCGGAGAAGGCCATGGCACCCCACTCCAGTACTCTTGCCTGGAAAATCTCATGGACAGAGGAGCCTGGTGGGCTGCAGTCCATGGGGTTGCTAAGAGTCGGACACGACTGAGCAACTTCACTTTCACATTTTACTTTCATACCCTGGAGAAGGAAATGGCAACCCACTCCAGTGTTCTTGCCTGGAGAATCCCAGGGACGGGGGAGCCTGGTGGGCTTCCATCTATGGGGTCGCACAGACTCGGACACGACTGAAGTGACTTAGCATAGTATAAACATAACTGTATATGCACTGGGAAATGGACAAACTTGTGTGACTTGCTTTATTGTGATGTCTGAAACCAGACCTGCAGTATCTCCAAGATAAGTGTGTGTGTGTGTATTCAGTTATAATTGAATCTGTTATTTTTTTTCCTTTACAACGAGTACAACTTTAATGATCTTTGTCTACTCTAAGGTCATGAAGGTGTTCTTAGTTAAAAGCTTTATTGTTTCACCTTTTAACTTTACATCTGTGGTCCATTTAGTATGGATTTTTGTGTTTGGTGAGAAGGTAGGGATCAGGGCTCATTTTTGGATATCTGGTTGACCAAGTATTGTTTTAAATTTCATTTTTAAATTTTTTGTTGTTGAGGTACAATTCACGTGTAATGTTATTGGTTTCAGGTGTACAATATAGTGATTCAGAATTTTTTATATATTATACTCCATTTTTAGTTACTGTAAAATATTGACTATATTCTCTGTGCTGTACAATGTATCCGTGTAGCTTATTTATTCCATTCGCAGTATTGAGTTTGTGCCTCTCAATGCCCTCCCCTCTCTAGCCCACTTGCCTCTGTCCAACATCACTTTTTAAAAGACCTTTCCTCACTGCATCCATGCCACCTGTACCCTACTGGCAGGGCTGAGGGGGAACTCAGGCACAGCATGACTTCATCTTCTGAGGCACAGGGATTCCAACTCAAGGAAAAGAAGTTACCATGCTTCCTTTCAGTAAGTGGGAATTTTAATTCTGCTTCTAGGATACCAAGAGTTCGTGTTCTCGAAGACGAAGAAGGGTCGAAGGACATTGAACTGTCTGATGACCCCTACGACTGCATCCAGCTAAGTGTGGAGAATGTCCCCTGCATCGTCACCCTGTGCAAAGTATGAGCTTTTATCTCATGGTTTTTTCTTCCCTGTCAATCTCCTCCAACCCTGGCCCGTTAAGGTTACCAGTAGGTTGATAAGTTATGGTTTACAATCCATACATAAGTACCTTTAACCTAAATCCACTAATTTCATTATATTAGAGACCACCACCATAAACAGCTTTCTCTTTTTAACTGGACAATATGGCTCTGGTCTCAGGAGCACATGAGTGGGTTCATAGTAGCAGTAGCCAGAGTTTGCAGAGTTCCTTCTGTCTACCAGGCATTTCACCAAAATACCTTGAATGCATAGTTCCTTTAATTCTTTCAACTCTGGTGTCTGGGCTGCTTGAATAGTAAAAAGGTGGTTGAAAGGCAGACACTGCCCCCTCTGTGGGCCACAATGAGCACATCTGTGAAATGAGGGCTGGAGCAGGGCCTGGGTGTCTAATACATCAAGCGTGGCGCACCAAGGCCTGTGGAGCAGAGCACCTGGCCGATGCTCATGCATGACTGGCACCGCCCAGGACTGTGCAAAGAGGCCTGTTCTGACTGAGACTGTCATGATTCCACTCGGGATTCACTGGTCCAGATCAGACTGACAGGCCAGGTTTAATTCCACGAGGATCGCTACATGAGCCTGGGCGGTAGTGAAGTGTTGGGACGACCAGAGCCACCTGCCCTTGACTCATTCTTGAGCACGCCCATCAGCATGGGCCCTCTGCATTCATCTCTGTCATCAGTGAAATGTCCAGGGTACCTCTGCTGGAGACCCCTGGATAGCCCCTGACTTGGAAGGTCTGTGAATTTTAATTCTGACCACCCTCCCTGCCACCCTGTATTTCCATTTCATGCTTCTGTCACACTGTTCACACAGCCTTTCAACAGCACGAGCAAACAGTACTTCAAATATTTTTCTTATGAACAGAATCTAACTTAAGAACTGAATGGGTGGTATGGGTATCCCACGGCGAGGCCCTCAGAAGTCGGGGTTCAGGGTGTGTGTTGCCCACGCGAGTGCACTGCTGCCCTCGTCTTGCAGATTGGCTATCGGCACGTGGTGGATGCTACTCTTCAGGAGGAGGCCTGCTCCTTGGCCAGTTTGCTGGTGTCCGTGACCAGTAAGGGAGCTGTAACATGCATGAGGAAGGTGGGAAAAGGCAGCCTGGACCCAGAGAGCATCTTTGAGATGCTGGAGGTGAGTTTGGTTCTGAAGTGGGCGCTGGGACCTGGCTGGGAGCACTTGCTGCCTCCTGCCCCCTTGGTCACACTGGAAATTCTCCCCATTTTCCCCTCTTCACCCCACTTTTGGGGACTGGAGAGCAGCTGGTATAAGGCAGATATCACTGAGCTAGCTGAGGTGGTGGTGGATGGGGGCTTGGGACCAGGAGGTAACGAGCTGCCCATAAGAGTTCCTTATCCTCTCTTTCTCTGACCCCAGTGCCATGTTTCTGAATAAGAACGTTGGACTGATGATGTAACTCACTTGTAACTCCCAAATCCCAAGCTTCGGTGATTGGATGAGGGAACTGAAACCCTGGCCGGCTGCTTCCTGCCTGTTGAGGAGAGTGGGCAGAGGTGGAGCTGGGGGTACAGGATGGTGGTCTACCCATTCTGCGTGGGCCTGGAAGCGTGTAAATGGAGATGAAGAGGGATGGGGGAAAGCGCCCCACGGCCTCTGGGCAGGTTGCTCCCCTCGGTGTCCCCAGCCCTGGCAGCAGCACGCAGGCACTTTGCAGCTGCTCCTGAACTGACTGGTTGGCACTCCCATCCCCTTCACTCCTGATAAAGCTTACACACTCAGCTGGTTGTGTGTCTGCCGCCCCCGGCTGCCGTAACCTCTCCTGCAAGGCCAGGTCCAGATCTCGCACATCCTGGTGGCCTGTTTGTTCGTTTCCTGTTCTCTCCCTGCCTTCATTCATATGAATAATCAGTTTCCCTAGTCAGTGTCCCCTACTTGGACATTTTTTCCTTTTCTTAATGTTGCGATAAAAATCTTTCAAAGTCACTTTGGACCTTAATCCTGACTTCAGATTTCATGGACTCGATCCCTTCCCAGTCTTTAGACTAAGCTCTTCTCTTCATATGAGTTTTTGTGACACGGGGTCTCATCCCTTCTTATAGTCTGGGGTCAGAGGAAAAGGCACACAACCCTGGGGAGAGACCACCGATGACTGGGAGGACTGGGGTGGGGCCGGGACCTGGGTGTCTTTCTCCCTGACACTGTCGGGAATGGAACCAGTAGCACAAGTGAACTAAAGCTGGTATGAGAACATGGAAGGCTTGAGTCGGTTCATAATATTCTTGAAATGATTCATGTGACCCAAAAACGGAGGCATAAAGAAAGATTTTTATATAGTTGAGATTTTTTTGTCAAGGCCCCCTTCTGTCCCCTGTGTAGGGGATTAATTAGGAAATCTGTGGGGCTGTCTGACCTCTTGACATATCTTGATCCCAGCAATTTATGCTTTTAGCATCTCTGCATGGCAGTAACATCAAAGACTCTATTCAGGTATTGACTTTGGTCGTATCTGAGCAGGTCTCCTTTGATGGCAGGCAAATTAGACACTGCTTGTTAAAAAGGGTTCCCAGCACCATCTGTTCCTTCATCAGACAGATTCTGGATTCCCCGTGGTCTCCCCATGCCTTCTCTCTGCCCCGCAGTGGGTGTAACCAAGTTCTGACTGGGTTGACTGTTCTGCTGCTTCTAGTGGCAGCAGCTAAGGACCAAGGCAGCTTTTGTTCCTTTCTGCTTGCTGCTTGGGGGTTGCCTTTTCCTTTTTCCCCTTTCTCATAATAGAGGCTTTCCCAGAATGTTAACTGCTGTGGTGTTGGGGTTTGGAGGGTTGGTTTTTTTTTTTTTTTTGGCAGCACCAGGTCTTAGTTGCAGCATGCAGGATCTTTAGTGGTGGCATGTGGGATCTATAGTTCCTTGTCCAGGGATCGAACTCGAGCCTCCTGCGTTGGGAATGCAGACTCTCAGCCCCTGGACCACCAGCGAACTCCCTGGGGTTTTTATATTGAATGAAAGTCCTGTAAGGCCGATGGAATGTGTGCAGCTTTGGAATGGCTGATTGGCAGGGATGCTTCTTTCAGTCAGAGTACATGTGCCTCACAGGCGGGCGTATGCCCTCTTCTGTCTGCCCTTCTCCATCCTGCAGACTGGCAAGCGTGTGGGCAAGGTGCTGCATGCCTCTCTGCAGAGTATTCTACACAAGGAGGAGAGCCTGGGGTCCAAGAGACAGAAAGTCGGATTCCTGGGCTGATGTGCACAGCAGTCTCCAACTGCCGAACGTTTGTCTTCTCCTTTTCCCTGGAAGCGAAGTTTGTATACATTGTTTTCTTAACTGCTGTGAATTTAAGGCAACATTTGTACATGTAAAATTAAAGTCTGTTTTCTGGTCTCGTGTGTGGTATGGCTTGACTTCTTCAGCTGTACGCCAGGATGCCATTTGTGGCGGAGCCACAAATGACCCTTATCTAGGGAATGACAACTAAGTCCAGAGACCTGCTCCAGTGGAGGACTCTGGTCCCGGGCCTCCCCAGGGAGACTTGTCTCCTGCTGCAGGAGATCAAAACAACAAACACACACACTAAAATAAGACCTAGCAGAAAAATAGTTCAAAGGAAATGCTTATGATATCAGTATCAGTTCAGTTTTTCAGTCGTATCCGACTCTGCGACCCCACGAACCGCAGCACACCAGGCCTCCCTGTCCATCACCAATTCCCAGAGTTAACCCAAACCCATGTCCATTGAGTCAGTGATGCCATCCAACCATCTCATCCTCTGTCGTGCCCTTCTCCTCCTGCCCTCAATCTTTCCCAGCATCAGGGTCTTTTCGAATGAGTCAACTCTTTGCATCAGGTGGCCAAAGTATTGGAGTTTCAGCTTCAACATCAGTCCTTCCAATGACTATTCAGGACTGATCTCCTTTAGGATGGACTGGATGGATCTCTTTGCAGTCCAAGGGACTCTCAAGAGTCTTCTCCAACACCACAGTTTAAAAGCATCAATTCTTCGGCGCTCAGCTTTCTTTATAGTCCAACTCTCACATCCATACATGACCACTGGAAAAACCATAGCTTTGACTAGACAGACCTTTGTTGGCAAAGTAATGTCTCTGCTTTTGAATATGCTATCTAGGTTGGTCATAACTTTCCTTCCAAGGAGTTCAGTTCAGTTCAGTCACTCAGTCGTGTCCGACTCTGCGACCCCATGAATCGTAGCACGCCAGGCCTCCCTGTCCATCACCAACTCTCGGAGTTCACTCAGACTCACGTCCATCAAGTCGGTGATGCCATCCAGCCATCTCATCCTCTGTCGTCCCCTTCTCCTCCTGCCCCCAATCCTTCCCAGCATCAGAGTCTTTTCCAATGAGTCAACTCTTCCCATGAGGTGGCCAAAGTACTGGAGTTTCAGCTTTAGAATCATTCCTTCCAAAGAACACCCAGGACTGATCTTCAGAATGGACTGGTTGGATCTCCTTTCAGTCCAAGGGAAGCTCAAGAGTCTTCTCCAACACCACAGTTCAAAAGCATCAATTCTTCAGTGCTCAGCTTTCTTCACAGTCCAACTCTCACATCCATACATGACCACTGGAAAAACCATAGCCTTGACTATACGGACCTTTGTTGGCAAAGTAATGTCTCTGCTTTTGAATATGCTATCTAGGTTGGTCATAACTTTCCTTCCAAGGAGTAAGCATTTTTTAATTTCATGGCTGCAATCACCATCTGCTTATGATATATATATTGTCAATTTTCTCCCCTTTAGAGCTTTCAAGATGAGACTCACAATATAAATGCAACTTGTGCATTTGGGGGCCTCCTAGTTGAGGAGATGGAGAAGGCATTCTGCCCTGGGTACCGACCCAGGGCTTCTGCCTAGCTGGTGAGCTTTCCCGAGTTTTGGGGAAGCCCAGTTCTTGCTTCTTGCCCTCTTAAGAGATCCCAGCCAAGCTCCCCTAGGGTCTGGTCCATAGCCAGCCTTTCTTATCACTCTTGTTTGGAAATTGCTTCATGTTTTATAACCACTCCCTGGTGTTTTGTAAGATGTCCATGTTTTATCAGTATTAAGGAGGCTGCTTTAGAGATGTTGTCATTCGATTACTCAGCCCGCCTTCATACTCTGGGGACAGAAGGGGAGGCCATTCTTCTGACCATCAGAACGTGCTTTCTATGAGCCTGTGTTCTACTCACAGGACAGCGTGTTGGAATTATTCGTCTATTCATGGCTTGAAGCAGTCTATTCCTTTTCCCGGGGAACTGAAACTCCCCAATCGATCTTCAATAGAGCCCTGGGGAGGAGCTGATTCATGAAGGAGAGTGTTTCAGCGTGGCATTTACTCTCTGCATTTCATTAAACAAACAGGATAAGGAGTGAGGAATTTTTATTGCCAGATAGAAAGAACATAATGTGAGCTGAAGCCCTTGCAGACTGACTGCAGAGGTCCTGGCATGGGCACTTCCTCCCGGCCTGGCCAGGTGTGCCCAGTGGAGAGAAGCGGCTGCCTAGACTTGGAGCTGCTGCCATGTGGAGAGAACAGCCGGGGCTTTCTTCTTTTGCCTTTTTTCCAGTGAGAGTCCTCATGGGCGCCACCACAGTGCTGCCAGCAGGCGGTGATCAGCCTGTTCCTCTTCCCCTGGTGCTGGTTGGCTGCCCGTGATGGAGCGTTAACAGTGGGGCTGCGCAGCTGCAACCAGAACGTGAACACAGTTGAAGCCTTCAGTTTCGATGATTAAAGACATTGGAGAGTTCCGACAGACAGGTGAGGCTTTCCCAGTCCAGCTGTGCTCCAGCTACCCGCCTGGGTCTGCTGGCGGAGCACTTCCAGTGCAGATGAAGGGCAGAAGCAGATGTCAGCATCTGTCTCTACCGCCCCATCCATACCTTTCCTTGAGGGCCATCCTACCTGGAAGAAGCGTCCATCACAAATGAAACAAAATACAAAGTGAGCAGGGTCTTTCCCAGAGAGGCTTTCCTTGAATTGTCTGATTACTGCAGCTCTCAGAATAAGGAAAGAGAACTGAAGGCAGAGACTGGCAAAGACTCAGAAACATACTGTCCCAGAGAAATTCACTATTTCATCCATCAGAACTAGAGCTGTCTTTAGCGGACATTAAATCAGTGTTGGGGAGAAGAACTAAAATCAGCCAGAAGGCAATCAGGAGCCTGTGGGCAGGGGGCTCAGTGAGGGTGGGCATGGAAGGAATGGAGTGTTACAGAATATTCTAATTGCTTTTATTGTTTCTCTGATTCCTTGGTCTCTCAAATCGTGTAAATTCAAGTCTACAAAGCACATGAATTTCAAAAACTGACAGCACTTTGCATTTTGCTCAGTAAAGGCAGTGGTCTCCCATATAACCGCCAGTTCAGTTCAGTCGCTCAGTTGTGTCCAACTCTTAGCGACCCCATGAATCACAGCACACCAGGCCTCCCTGTCCATCACCAACTCCCAGAGTTCACTCAGACGCACGTCCATCAAGTCGGTGATGCCGTCCAGCCATCTCATCCTCTGTCATCCCCTTCTCCTCCTGCCCCCAATCCTTCCCAGCATCAGAGTCTTCTCCAATGAGTCAACTCTTTGCATGAGGTGGCCAAAGTAGTGGAGTTTCAGCGTTAGCATCATTCCTTCCAAAGAACACCCAGGACTGATCTTCAGAATGGACTGGTTGGATCTCCTTGCAGTCCAAGGGACTCTCAAGTCTTTTCCAAGATCACAGTTCAAAAGCATCAGTTCTTCAGTGCTCAGCTTTCTTCACAGTCCAACTCTCACATCCATACATGACCACTGGAAAAACCATAGCCTTGACTAGATGGACCTTTGTTCGTAAAGTAATGTCTCCGCTTTTGAATATGCTATCTAGGTTGGTCATAACTTTCCTTCCAAGTAGTAAGCATCTTTTAATTTCATGGCTGCAATCACCATCTGCAGTGATTTTGGAGCCAAAAAAATAAAGTCTGGCACTGTTTCCACTGTTTCCCCATCTATTTGCCATGAAGTGATGGGACCAGATGCCATGATCTTAGTTTTCTGAACGTTGAGCTTTAAGCCAACTTTTTCACTCTCCTCCTTCACTTTCATCAAGAGGCTCTTTAGTTCCTCTTCACTTTCTGCCATAAGGGTGGTGTCATCTGCATATCTGAGGTTATTGATATTTCTCCCAGCAATCTTATAACTGCCAGTTGAGCGTAAATCTATGCTATTCAATATTTTTTGAAGATAGTCTGGCAGTGTGTATTAACAGTCTTAAAAATGTCATGCCCGTTGACCTAATAATTGAGTTCTGGAAATGTCACCAAAGAGTAAAAACAGAAGTTCATCCCAGTATCGGTGCTTGTGTGAGAATGGCCGAGTGGCGCAGGAAACTAAAGGGATACTCTCAGCAGGGTCCTCTGTCAGAGACAGGGCTTCGGTCAGGAAAGAAAGGGACTCTAACCTGCGAGAAAGATAGCAACTTGTTCCCTCATATTCCTCTGGACGCTTTGGGCAGGCAGAAGAAACTCCCACCCTTAGAGAAGCATTCCCCAGAGAAACACTATACCAGTTTCCACACAGGCACCATCCTTGAGGCAGATTTCTCATAAAGTGATAACACCTTCCCTCCTTGGCTCCAGGCCCATGACTAGGGACTGAGGACAGCCCAGCCTGAGCAGGGAAACACAGGCCCTGCCCTGGGAAGCAAGACATGACTCATCAAAAGAGTTGCAAGACCTGGCTTGGCAGGTACCAAGGAAACAGAGCTGGGATTGGCTCTGAGGGTGCTGGGCCAGGGTCAGGGCTGGGCAGGGGCCTAATGTCCTGGCACGGACATCTGAAGTTTTCCTGACTCACTGCTGGGATGGCTCCTGAAGTTGGGCCTCGCTGGGCCAGGGTCAGGGCTGGGCAGGGGCCTAATGTCCTGGCACAGACATCTGAAGTTTTCCTAACTCACTGCTGGGACGGCCCCTGAAGTTGGGCCTCACTGGCCCCTGGAGTAAAGGAGGAGGAGGAGCCAGAACTGAACAGGCTGGAAGAGCAGCAGGGCTCCTCAGAGCTGGAAGATAAGTGAGGACCCAAGGCAACCACTGCTCCCCAAAGTGGGGAGGCCCGCAGGCAAGTCCAGAAAAATCAATAAAGCTTCGTGAAGCTCACTTTAAACAGGAGACACATATAGAATAAAACTAAATGGAGGAAGAAAGATAAACCATGGTAACATTCATCAAAACAAAGCTACAGTAGCTAAATTAATTTCAGACAGAGGAGACTTCAGAGCAAGGAAAGTCATCAGGAATAAAGAGGGACATTACGTAATGATAAAGACATAAAAATCCAAGAAGACATAAAAGTCTGTAACATGTATATGCCTAACAACACAGCATTAAAATACATGAGGTAAAAAAACTTTGACAGAACAGCAAGGGGCAATACACGAATCCACTAGCGTAACTGGAGAATTCAGCATCGCTCTGTCAGAGATGAAAAGATGAAGCAGGCAGGAAATCGGTAAGGACGTGTTTGGACTCACCAACAGCATCAATCTGGATATAATGGACATCTAGAGACTGCTTCTGGGGCTTCCCAGGTAGTGCTGATGGTAAAGAACCCACCTGCCAATGCAGAAGGCGTAAGAGATGGGAGATCGATCCCTGGGTGGGGAGGATTGCGCTGGAGGAAGGCACGGCAACCCACTTCAGTATTCTTGCCTAAAGGAATCCCATGGACAGAAGGGCCTGGTGGGTTGCAAAGACAGTCCATAGTGTCGCAAAGAGTC
Organism: Tragelaphus eurycerus; assembly: GCA_935064755.1. NCBI lineage: Eukaryota > Metazoa > Chordata > Mammalia > Artiodactyla > Bovidae > Tragelaphus > Tragelaphus eurycerus. The sequence goes on along the minus strand of CAKXYN010000001.1, from coordinate 72,304,023 downwards.
GGACACTACTGAACGGACTTAGCACCCACAGACTGCTTTATCCATCAACAGCTAGACACACATTCTTGTCAAGCTCACTTGGAAACATTCATGCAGACAGACCACATTCTGAACCATAAAATGCACCTTAACAAGTCTAATAGAACAGAAATCACAATGACCTGCTCCCAGACCACGACAGAATTATACTGTAAGTCAATCACAGAAAGATAGCTGGGAACCACACACACACTTGGAGATTAAACAGCACAGTTTTAAGTAATACTTGGGTCAAAGAAAAAAAATCTCAAATGAAATCTCGTATTTTGAACTAAATGAAAATAAAAACACTACTTATCAAATTTGTGGGATGGATGTAGCAAAAGCAGTGCTTAGAAGGAAATTTAAATCATTAGGAAAGATGAAAGATCTAAAACCAATCATCTAAGCTCCCACCTTAGGAAATTAGAAAAAGAAGAGCAAATTAAATCCAAAGTCAGCAGAAGGAGAGAAATTATAAAAAATCAACATAGCAATATAGATGTCAATGAAATTGAAAACAGAAAATCAATAGAGAAAATCAATGAAAAAAAAGCTTGTTCTCTGAAAAATTCCAGAGGAGGCAGAGCTTTGGATGGGAGCAGTCTGCCACCAGCCCATTTCTTCCCTGGGGACCCACAGATTCTGCACACGGGCTAAGGATCAGACCTGGTACACAGAGAGGGGTTCTATGAGGGAAAAGAGAAAGCAGCAAAACTTAAGAGAGGTTGTGCATGGCTAGTGTAATAATGTGAAATTTTTAGGATCCCTAAATGCACAACCAGGTTTATATTTGTTGAATTTTAAGGCCATTTGTGGAGGGTTGGGGAAAAGGTGTCAAAAAGGCAGATGCCCATCTATAGTATCCTACACAGCTAATCAGATTTTCTTTTCCTGCATGAGCTGTTAACAGCTGAAGACATCAGGTAAGTGCAGAACTGGGCTGCACATGCAAGACTGACTCCTCCCAGATTTACAGGTCAGGTCATTTAGTGTCTCAGCCCTGGGTTGGGAGGACGAAGGCAGCGGACCGAGGCTGTGGAGCCCTGAGGGCCGTGCACCATCTCACCCCCATCCTCCAGCCTCCCGCACCTTTACAGGTGGCCCGGCTGCCTCACGCCCAGGATTCCACTGTGCAGAGAGGTACTGGATGACATCCCTTATATGCTAACTCTACGAAGAAATGACACAAATGAACTTAGGGAAGAAACAGACTCAAAGGCTTAGACAACAAACTCATGGTTGGGGGAGGGGAAGAATGGGGGCAAGAGACAGGGAGTTTGGAACGGACACGAATACACCGCTGTATTCAAAATGGATAACCAACAAGGACCTGCTGTATAACATGAAACTCTACTCAATGCTATGTGGCAGCCTGGATAAGAGGAGAGCTTGGGGGAGAATGGATACATGTATGTATGTATAATGGATACATGAGACCCAGAAACTATCACAACACTGTTAATCGACGATACTCCAATATAAAGTAAAAAGTTTTGTTTTTTTTTAATCCCATTGTGTAGGCAGGGTAGAGATTATTATCCTGTTTTATGAAAGAGATATCTGGGTTTGGAATAACTTGCCCCAGAAGACCCAAGTGCTGGATGTCTGAGCTCCACTTAGAATCCAAGGCTCCCAGTTCTCTTTCCGCTAGGGTACTGCTGACCATTAGGGACAAAACAACCAGAAATGTGGCCTCACGAAGCTGAGAACCTGGGCAGATGGTGTACCGCCTCCCGCGATATGTGTGCCCGAGGGCCTGGCACACAGGGGGAGAGGCAGTACTAGCTGCATGAATGACAGAACCAGGCCAACAAAAGCTTCGAAAAGGAACGAGTCACTTTCCTAATGAGGGTCCTGAGACCATGTAACAGGATGCTGGTCTTTGGCCCTTGCAGCATTCTTGGAGATGCGCAGCCTGGATGTTCTTACCTTTGAACAGAGTGTGGAAAGTTCTCTGCTCCATAGGCGGGCCACATTTCTGTTGACCCAGGCCAGCAGAGCTAAGAGGAAACATCTGTGTGCGATGAGGGTGGGAGGTGGGGGATGTTTTTATCCGTGCACGACATGGGTGGGGTGGCCAACGCTTGTTTTATATAACTCAGATCTCCAGCAGCTTGGGAGAGAGAAAACAAAACTGAAATGTGCCTTTCGGAGCCCTCTTCAGATTTTTCTGCCTCTGGCTTTGTTGCCAAAATGATTCTTTGTGCAGGGAAACTGACAGGAGGAGACTGGGCCCTGAGGATGGGGTGTGAGCGCACAGACCTTCCTTTCACTTGTGAACAGTAACCCAGCATGGATCTCCTGGCTGAAGCGCCCCCTGCTTGGTGCCCTTCCGGCTGGTAGAGACCTGGGGGATGGTCCACGAGAAGGACTTTTATGCTGGGAGGGTGAACTCCCCAGGCCCCACCAGGGCTGGTGGTGAGTCTACTGCAGGGGGCTGAAATGGTGGTCCTCACCTGGCCGGGGAAAACTAGGCCTGGACAAGAGCACCCAGGGGGTTAATGGCCCTAAGCCCAACGCAGACAGCAAATGAGGCTGCTGTGTCTACAACGAGTACCTTTCTGAATGGCGTGACCATTCTGAACACAGGAGACACAGGCCCCTGTCCACAGCAGACTCCTTGAGAACATGCACAAACACACAGTGAGGACTGTGGCAAGCAGAATTCTATCCAAAGATGCTTTCAAGAAGATTAAAAAAAAAAAGTCCAGGAACCATATCTTAGAAGGAAAGTTGGGAGGAAGAGGGGAAGGACCAAGGAGAAGAGACGATCAAAGAGGGACAGGAAGGCCAGGTGCCAACATTTCAGTTCAGTCACTCATTCGAGTCTGACTCTTTGCGACCCCAGGGACTGCAGCACGCCAGGCCTCCCTGTCCATCACCAACTCCCAGAGTTTACTCAAACTCATGTACATTGAGTCAGGGATGCCATCGAACCGTCTCATCTTCTGTCATCCCCTTCTCCTCCTGCCTTCAATCTTTCCCAGCATCAGGGTCTTTTCCAATGAATTAGTTCTTCACATCAGGTGGCCAAACTACTGGAGTTTCAGCTTCAGCATCAGTCCTTCCAATGAATATTCAGGACTGATTTCCTTTAGGATGGACTGGTTGGATATCCTTGCAGTCCAAGGGACTCTCAAGAATCTTCTCCAACACCACAGTTCAAAAGCATTGATTTTTCAGCACTCACCTTTCTTTATGGTCCAACTCTCATATCCATACATGACTACTGTAAAAATCACAGCTTTGACTATACAGACCTTTGTCAGCAAAGTAATATCTCAGCTTTTTAATATGCTGTCTATATTGGTCATAGCTTTTCTTCCAAGGAGCAAGTGTCTTTTAATTTCATGCCTGCAGTCACCATCTGCAATGATTTTGGAGCCCACGAAAATAAAGTCTGTCACTGTTTCCACTGTTTCCCCATCTATTTGCCATGAAGTGACGGGACTGGATGCCATGATTTTAGTTTTCTGAATGTTGAGTTTTAAGCCAGCTTTTTCACTCTCCTCTTTCACCTTCATCAAGAGGCTGTTTAGTTCTTCTTCGCTTTCTGCCATAAGGGTGGTGTCATCTGCGTATCTGAGGTTATTTATATTTCTCCCAGCAATCTTGATTCCAGCCTGTGGTTTATCCAGGCCGGCATTTTGCATGATATACTCTGAATATAAGTTAAAAAAGCAAGGTGACTGGTTCCAAATCGGGAAAGGAGTAAGTCAAGGCTGTATATTGCTGACATTTGCTGGCCCCTTAAACGACTGTTCTGGTGCACCAGGGAACTGCCTCACCACAGGGGGACTTTATAACAAGCCAAGCGTCTAATGATGGAACCAGCTATTTTGTAGAGTAATGAGCTGCTTGTTCCAGGAAGGCTTTAAGCAGACACATTGAGATCAATGGAAAATGACATCACATATCGAGAGGTGGTTAAAGCAGACAGCCTCTTCCACTCAGCTTTCTAGCTCAGAGATTGAGGGATAGTAGGCCACTTGCCTCTGGAGAGGCCACCGCAGCCCTGCTGGCACAGAGGGTGCCTCACACCCCCAGGGCCACACAATGGCAGGGGCATGTGCTGCAGTGACTGAGGGACTGGCCGGGTGAGAACAGTCCCAGGCAGGTTGGATGCAGCCTGGCTCCCATGTGGCTCCTGCAGGATAAGCCCCAGAGCAGAGGGTTCTAGGCTTCTGAGTGGCTCCTCTAGGACTTCCTCCCCAGCCTACCCAGGGCACGGCCTCCACAATTGGGCCTGTCCTGGCCTTGTACTCGGAAACAGACTCCTCCCGTTTCCCTGCTGCCCAAGAGGCAAGGAGAGAAAATCAGGAACGCAATGGAGTTTTAAAAAGAAAAAGAACCATAATTTCTCTTGCCGTGTGCTACCCACCCAGAGTTCCAGGAAGCAAGACTCCCTGGTAGATTGCTTAATCTTTGGCCCTTAACATCCCATTGAGGGCCTGGCTGAGAATATAGAGCCCCTTTGCACTCTGAGAACGTGAGGGCCAGCCCACACAGGAAGGGCCGGGTGCACAGAGCTCCTGCTGCCTGTCCCAGGCTCTGGAGCTGGGGGACTGCAGGGCAGGACCTGGCCCAGCAGGCTGTAGACACGTCCCTGCCCAGATCAGACAGAGCAAGCCGGGGGTCCCTGCAAGAAAAGCCTGAGTTACACAGGGCTGCATTTTCCTGTGGAACCATCTAAAGCTCACACAAAATCTGCAACTACAGCACAGAGAACGTTTTTCCCCTGAGCCATTTCCGAGGGAGTCGTTGACCTGATGCCCTATCACCGCCTCCTGCTCTAGTGCGTGGTCCCTGTGGCCAAGGCCTCTCTCTTCCGTCATCAGGACGGACCATCCCTGCCACGTGCTCCTCACCCTGTCCCAGGGGCGTCCAGAGAGCAGGAGGGTCTGATCCAGAGCACAGTACGTTTGCTGTTCTGTGTCTGCGACCTCCTTCATGTCCTCAGACGTGTCCTGGACAGTCTTGAAGGCTGCTGGGCAATTGCTGTGGAGAGAGCCCCTTGATTGGGCTTGTGCGCTGTGCCCTTGGCAGGAGACTCCCCCGAGCCCATCAGGTGCTCGGGGGCTACAGGCTCTCTGTTGGGTCCGTTACTGACAATGCTCACCTCGGTCACTTCATTAAAGTGACGTCTGCCAGGCTTCTCCGTTGCAAGGGACTCTTTCCTCTTTGGAGTTAATAAGTATTTTGTGGGAAAATAATCTGAGGCAATGAAAATATCCCACTGCTCGTCAGACTTCCAGTGTATTCACTTCTTTATTTGTATCTGTATGCACTCTGGGTTTCCTATTTTACTGTTAGGGTCACTGTTTTGATGCTCAAACTGTCCCCGATTTGGGCCCTAATAAGCTCCTTCAAGCTGGTTCTGTGTCCTGCCACGTTCTCACCCTTCTTTAAACATTTTCTTATGTTTTGGCAAAATAACCTGTGCTGGGCTTAGTTTCTCCTTTTCCTGCCCCGGCCCTTGAATGAGCTGTTGCTCCAAGGTGCTGCGGTTTCTTTTCATGGAAAGCTGTACTGAGAAGCCGGCACTTGAATGCCAGGCATGCTCGAGCCTTTGGTGGGGCCGCTGCTCCACCCAGACGTCTAGCTGGGAGACCGATGCGCACATTTCCGTGGACAGTTGCAGATTTGGCTTCATGTATCAAAGTCTGTAACTGCACACCAAGAGCTCCAATTTCAATTCTACACTGTAGGAAATATTCTCTATGTTTTCTCTATGTATTTGTACCTCCTTTTCCCGACAATGAAAAACCTGGCTCCCGTGGTCTTTTTTTTTTTTTTTTTCTCCCATGGTCTTTAATAAATGTACTTACTTGACGTGTAACCACTCTCTCCCATGTGCCCCCACTCATTCTCCCACGCAGATCTCTTCTCCTCGCCTGGACTCCAACACTCCACGGAGGACCTCTGTTCCCCTGGGGGTGCCCCTTCCACCCTTGTGCGTCCTAACACCCAGCACCAGCTCCCCCTCCTGGGGACATTCTTTCCTCCCTGCTCCTCCTCTGACACCACTCTGGGACACCAGGCTGCCCCTTTCCCACCGTAGTCACCTCGGCTTCAGCAAAGGATGGGTGAAAAACAGAGAGTGAGTCAAGAAAGGAAAGGTCTCTGTGTTTTAAACATGCATCAAGAACACAGATGCAGAACTACAAAAGAATCGCACCAAATGCTCCAGACGATTTGGCAGTGAGCCCCAGCTCTCTCCCTAAGGAGACACGGTTCCATGACTGTTCTGTACCCGGGCTGGGGTAAGATACTGGCGCTGCCTCTGACAGGTCCGGTAGCTTAGGCTCCCTTAACTTCACTGAGCCTGTTTCCTCAACTGTAAAATGGGGAAATGCCAGCACCCGTCTCATTCTGCTGGTGTGAGGCCTCTGTGAGGCCAGGGAAAAGCGTGACTCAGCGCCTGCCCGAGGTAACTGCCCAGCAGATGCGAGCTCTGAGGACAAGCATGTATTTTTCAGAATCCTAGAAGACAATGACTGTTTCAGAGGGCGGGGCCAGGATGCTGGGTGGGTGTTCCCCGAGCAGCAGCCAGGTTTTGTGGCTCCCAGGCCTTCCTCTTTTTGCAGGATTTTTTTTTTGGCACTCCCGCAGCCAACTTTGGGAGGGTTTCCTGGACAGAAGTCCTTGTGGCCGCTGCCTTAAGACACGTAGCTCGGGCCCCAGCGGCCAGTGCTCTCTGACCCAGGCCACCGCAGGCGGCAGCGACAGCAGCATGGAGCTCTGGGGGCCCTGCGTGCTCCTCTGCCTCTTCTCTCTTCTGACCCAGGTCACCGCCGAGACCCCCACCCCCAAGGCCAAGAAGGCTGCAAATCCCAAGAAAGGTAAGGAGGTGGGTTGGGGAGCTGGTAGTTCTCTTCTTGACTGGCCCTCACACTCCGTTCTCTCCTTCCCTTCCCTTCCCCTCGAGCCCAGGGAACATTAGTGAAGTCGCCCCCCACCCCCCGCCCCACCAACTGGGACCTGGGTGAGTTCTCCAGCTGCAGGGGCAGCTGTCAGAACTGTCAGAGTCACGGGCTCTTAGAATTGGAAAGAACCTTCCAGATCACCTTAACAGATACACACCCCTCCCCCACCACCCCAAAATTTTAAGAGAAACCACACCTTTGGCTCAGCAGCCTGGAGATGTCCAACTCTTCTCCGGAGGGCTGACAAGGCTCCACTTTGTCGTCTCTGAACCTCAGGCTTCTCAACTGTGAAACAGAGATGGGGGCCTTGGCTCAAAGAGTTGGTTGGGAGGATTTAACCATAGAAAACACCTAAGGCATCTGGAACACAGGGTATAACGTAACGCACAGGGGAAGGAAAAACGAACAGTTCGTAGTTCTATGGTGCATCACAGCCTTCAGGAAATGAAACTGTTCAAGGCTGAACAGTGGAGGCGGCTTTGCTCTCCCTCCGTGGCCTCTGGGCCTTGGTGTCCTTGGGTGGCCCTGGCCTCAGTGGCCCTGGCCTCAGCAAGGCCTGCCCTTGGAGCCCTGCCTGCAGTGAGGTCACCCCGGGCTGTGTTGAGACAACACTAGTGAAGTGCCATGGCAATGCAGTGTGCTGTCACCCCCCAGGAGATGAGCGTGCTGATGCAGGCAGCCAAACGGCTGGCCTGGGGCCAAGGGCACAGACGAGGCAAGGCCAGGGGCGTAGCTGCCCTCAGGCCCCTCCCGGAGCCTCCACTGTAAATGGACAGCTGCCCACGGGTCATGGACGATGTACGCAAGGCACGTTAGGACCATGGAGCCCCACAGGCAGGCGATACAGAATAGGCGGGTCCCGGTGCCAACAGGAAATAATCCCCAAGGTTCAGTTCATAAAGTAAACAACAAAAAATTCAAAACAGAATGGATATTTAGGTAACATTTGTTTTGAAAAAGGGATTTATATAAAAATATATATATTTACTTCAAAGAAAAAAATATATATTTACTTGTATATGCATAGAACTTTTCTGGAAGGATTCACAAGAGTTAGCAACAGTGATTATCTCTGGGAAGAGAAACTAGAGAGCTGAGAGCAGATTGACTGGGAAAGAGACTTGAACATTTTGAACTGTTTGGGTCTTTAAAAATTATATGGCTGTGTTACCTTCTACAAAATGTTCATTAAAAAAAAGAAGACTTGCAGCATGCGTGGTATGTCCACGAATGTTAGCTAAAATTGCCACCAAGGATGTTCTTTGTAAAGGATACACAGTTCCAAAGGCAAATAACAGAATTTTTGAATGTGGAAAAGAGTTGCTAATTTCTCAAGTTTACCAAAGATGTAGTATGTATTTATTTGAACGTGTAAATCACAGATCTCATCACATGGACAAGAAGGTCACACCAGACAATGCCCTGGCCCCCTCCAGCTGTTACACTTGTACCCTGGCTCCATGTGGTCTCCGTGCCCATGGAGGCCCAGGGAGCTGGAGGCCCACCAAACAGCAGGCAGCACGAGAGAGGAGTGCCTGACTGGCTCTCCCTGTTCTGCAGCCGGAGTGCCCGCCCTGCTGGTCTGTGTTGTTCCTCCAGGAAAGTACACCTGGGAGGTCTCCAGGGCCCCTGGCCCTGCTTCCTGTGCTCTGTTCTCTGGAGCTGGGAGGGTGGTCGGGGAGGGGGCAGTCACTGAAGGCCCTGCCTGCACTCCCACCCCACCCCTGCCCGTCACCATCCCATCTGACCCCTCCTACACAACGCAGCACAGGTCTCATGTTAGCAAGAGCAAGTGAAGGAGGGTCCCCGGCAGAAGGGAAATCACGAGCAGTCACTTGGATGACCGCTGGCAGGAACAGGGAGAGACAGAGTCTGCCAGGACATCAAGGTCGAGGGGTCATCCCCGTCCCCTCGTGGCTGATGGTGGTCCGCCCCTCCAGTCCCTGCCCTGCCCCCATCCCTACTGCCTTCATCACGGGATTGTCCCCACTTCCTTCTGACTTCACCCTAGATGCCGTGAGTCCGAAGATGCTGGAGGAGCTCAAGACTCAGCTGGACAGCCTGGCCCAGGAGGTGGCCCTGCTGAAGGAGCAGCAGGCCTTGCAGACGGGTGAGTGAACGTGGCCGTCTCTCCAGGCAGGGGTGCGCTGGACATAGGGGCTTGGGCCTGCAGTCAGGGATGTGCCTCTAGCCTCTGGCCCAGCATCAGGGAACTGGCTCGCTCCCCTAGTGCAGGGCGCCAGATTCAAGGAGGCCTCAGGAAGATGCCCTGATGTATGGAAGCAGGAATGTCCCCAAAGGACAACAAACTCGCCCACAAGAATCCATTACTGCTCACTGGAAGCATAAGCCCTGGAGCCCCAGGAGACCCTGCACTCAGCCGGCCCCACGGTCCCCTAGGGCATGCGCCTCAACACCTGTGTGTCTGCTGCGCTGCAGCAGCCACTCTCGATCATCATCACTACGCTGAGGCAGGATTTACCATCCTTATTCTAAAGACGGGAGCTGAGACAGAGAGGCCCTGGTTTTGTCCATATCCCCTGGCTGGCAAGTGCAGGTTAGGGTGGGAATGGAGGTGGCCTGCCCGGTGTGTGCTGGGTGTGAGGAAAAGTGGGCTTTGGTCTTCCTGACCCTGCACGAACCAGCTAAGCCAGGATGGACAACACACCCAGCTGTGGAGCCTGGGGACTCAGCTTCTGCTCTGGCACTTCCTGGCCAGCCTGCCTGGACAACCTGCTCTCTTTCTCTCCACCGAGTCCCTTTCATATTGTCTCCAATTTTCACATATTGTCTCCAATTTTCACACACTTCACACTCACCTACTCCTTCGTGACCTTGCCCTGGAGGACACAGAATACAGACGATTAGTAATACTTAACACGTGGGGGGAATGTTTAAGATGAGCACAATGTGGTTCGGGGCCTCAGTTTCCTCATCTGTAAAGTGGAAGAGCTGGGGCTGGACTTGCAGGGCAAGCTCTAAGGTCTCATGACTCAGTTCTGCACTTATGCAAAGACCATGCAACCCAGATGCTGCTTGCCTTCTGAGGTGGGAAATGTCGTGGGGACCTCCCTGTGCAAAGTCCACGGCATACGGAGATCCAAACACCTCCTCCATGTTTGCTGATTCCCAGAAGGTTCATGGGCTCCCGGTCTCCTTGGGGGCCTTCTCCCTCTCATCACCATTTCCTTTATGATAATCTGCAAATCACCTTGCCAAGAACCCCTCACAAAGCATTCCTGAGCTCTGCTGACCTAGCCAAAGAGTTGAGAGAATGAGGGGTTAGGGGAGAAATCCTTCCCTCCCACCATTTGCCCTTCATCTCCCCCAATCAACAAACGCACGTGAGGTCCCCAACTAGCAAGCCTCTGCCATGCACAAGGAGACACAGGTGACCCAGTGGGGCCCTGCTCTGGGGGCCTCAATGTATTCATGGAATCAGTGTATTGCCTGGCACCCTTAAAGCAGGTGTAGGAAGATAAAGAGGGATTCCAAGCAGAGGGCAGAGCAGGAGCAGAGCTAGGCAGGGCCAGCATGCACCCACCGGATCACAAGTGGGCCAGAGTGACAAAACGCCAGTTACAATGGCAAGGCATTGCGAACTGACGCTCACTGAGGACTACGTTAGTGTTGTGGGTGCAGCTCCCAGGATGTGGCCCTGAGGTGGAGCTCAGCCTGCAGGCTCATGAGGGAGCACCCCCAGGATCAGAAGGGAAGAGACGGGACTCAGGAGTGGGCAGAGTGCCCTGCATCTCAGTGAAGGCCCCAGAGACTGCAGAGGAAGCCCTGACCTCGGGAGGGCCCTTCAGAGCTGTCCTGAGTCAGGACAAGGGGGCTCATGGGCCGGTCCCTGAGTGGGGGCTGCTCTGGGGAGGGGCACGCTGTGGGCGAGGGGCTATCTTCCACTGAGGCAATCCCCAAAGGGAGGCTGAGCGCTCCCAGCAGCTGAGGTGGTCAGGCCTTCACCCCAAAGGGGGTCTAGGTGGCATTTCACAGTGGCCCCAGAAGGAAGGAAAGACAGTGTGGGGCCAGGCTGGGAAGGGCAATGAGGCCCGGCTAGGAGGCACTGCACAAGAACACGTGGCAGGGCTGGCCAGCGTGGGACCATGTCTGTGAGTGAAGACACCTCGGTGATGCTCCGGGCCTGGAGTTGAGAGTTCCAGGAGTGTGTGGTGCTCACAGGGACACAAAGACGTGCGTTAAGTGAGAGCAACAGAGTGAGTGGGTGAGTGAGGGGGAGGGGGTAGTGGTGGAGTGCAGACCCACCCCTAAAATTTTGAGGATTGGCAGCAAGAGGACAAATGGAGCCATACACTCCAACTGTCTAAATATTTATGTTATAAACCCAGCTAAAGAATAAACTGCTAAGCAGAAACAGTCTACATTCCTAACTAGACCAAATACACACCTTCATTACAACCTTTGAGGCCAAAATCAAATTTAGAACTCTCAGATTCCCCAGAGTTCTGAGCCCAAGACAGCGAGCTCCTGGCCCACTGCTTGGGCCATCTCTTCTGTCCAGTGGCTGGCCAGTCTCAGCTCTGAGCTCCCAGTCGCCACTCCAACCAGCCCTCGGGAGCACTGACCCAGAAGAGGCTGCTGGCAGGCGCTGAGAGCCTGTCTGGGCCCCTGGGGCAGGGATTTGGGATCCTGGGCACCTGGAGTGTGGTCTGGACTCTGGGTCAGCATGTCCCCTAGCCCCAGTCTCAGGGAGAGTGGGGTGGGAGGAAGATCAGAGTGGGTGGCTCTGGCAGGGCTCCCTGGGAAGCCCACTCTGTGATGGTATTCATTCATCAGGGAGAGTCTGGGGTCCCAGCTGTGAAAGGGGGCGGTGGGAAGCAGACTGGGCAGAGGGGCACCCAAGGCCAGCTTCTGCCCCCTCCCTGTGCAGCCTCCAAGCTAAAAGGCCCCTAAAGGGCCTTTTAATTCTGCTAGAAGGCAGAATTATCCTGCCTTGGGGAGAGATAACCCCCCTTCCCCTGGACGCTGGATGGGGCACCCGGGGAGGGGTGTGACCTTGAGGGAGGGGCGGTCTGTCTTCAGCTGAGGCGGCTGAGCCCATGCCCAGCAGCAGGGTCTCTACCCCCTGTGAATCGGGGGTCTGGGATTCAGTGCCCATCACAGCAGGGCCCTCGGGCCTGGGTCTGGAGCCCCTCCGAGGAGGACAGGGCTGGATGGAGCGGGTTGAGCCGGCCCCTGGCAGTGGGCTCTGGGCTGGGGAACCTGGGGTGATGGCCACTTCTCCCCTCCCAGTCTGTCTGAAGGGTACCAAGGTGCATATGAAGTGCTTCCTGGCCTTCGTGCAGGCGAAGACCTTCCACGAGGCGAGTGAGGACTGCATCTCGCGTGGGGGCACCCTGGGCACCCCGCAGACGGGCTCCGAGAACGATGCCCTGTACGAGTACCTGCGCCAGAGCGTGGGCAGTGAGGCCGAGGTCTGGCTGGGCTTCAATGACATGGCGTCCGAGGGCGCCTGGGTGGACATGACTGGCGGCCACATTGCCTACAAGAACTGGGAGACGGAGATCACCGCGCAGCCCGATGGCGGCAAGGTCGAGAACTGCGCCACCCTGTCTGGCGCAGCCAACGGCAAGTGGTTCGACAAGCGCTGCCGGGACAAGCTGCCCTACGTCTGCCAGTTCGCCATCGTCTAGGGGGCCGGGAGGCGCGGGATCCTGAGCCCCGGAGGAGGGGCGCGGGGACCTCCCCGCCCCCTGCGCGCTGAGCGCCTCCTTTCGCAAATAAAGTGGGTGCACCGTGATGCAGAGTGGCTGCAGTCTGTGCTGGTTCCCATGGGCAGGGAGGGTCCAGGAGCCCTTCTGGGATCCCTGGGAGAAGGCTCTTAGGAGGCGAGCAGAGAGGCCGGGAAGGATGGCGATCTGGGTGCACAGGGAAGGGGAGGGAGGATGAAAACAGGGGGGAGGGCGGGAGCCCTTGACTGCTGCTGCCTTTTTAAAATTAAACAACTTTGTATTTCATTTGATTTCCCTCTTACAGAGAGATCTGCAAGAATTCCTGAATACCCTTCATCCAGATTCCACAAACACTATTTGCCCCTATTTGCTTATCCTTTTATTTTTTCCTGAACCGTTTCACTGTAAATTGCAGAAGTGATTGCCCCTTTACCCCTAAATACTTAAGTGTTTCCTGAAAGCAAGGACATTTTCTCATGGAAGCATAGAGGTTTCCTCAAGGTCCAGAAATGAACACTGATACTCTATTGTTATCTAAGTTACAGCCCTTATTCCAATTTCCAGGCTTCTTATCAAAAGACTCCACTTCAGCATCCCCTCCACAACTCCAGGGCAGAAGGGACACCCCCACCCCACCCTTTTCTGTTGGGGATTCATTTCTGGGGTGCACTGACACACTGAGTCCTGTCAGGGAGAGAGTATGGTCTGCCCACAGGGAATATTTGCATCCCCCTTCTTGCCGAATAAGAGTCAAAATTGAGAGTGGCCAACACTGCCTGACCGGTGTGTCCCCCTTTCCTGCTCCTCAAAGAAAGTTCCATCCTAGCAATACCAGCTACCACTTATTGAGCCCACTGAATTGCAGGAAATTTAAATAAGTCATCTTACTTAATCTCATCCACCAGGGACAGGCATGTTATTATCTCCATTTTGTAGAAACAGAAGTTGAGGCTCAGGAAAGCTGAGTGACTTCCGCTGGTCACAGAGCCAGTAAGCAGCACAGCCAGGATGACCAGGGCCTTGGCTTTCCACCACCACCGTGATGCTTGTCTCACGGTGCTGGACCTTCCCTGAGATACAACATCAGAGAAGTGGCCCCGTGAGCCCCTCTGGCCCATCCAACCATGTAGGCCCAGCTCTAGTAACCCCCTTAGGTCTTCCCAGATCAGCCATGGCATCATCCCCTGTGGGGACTTCTGCCATACCTTTTCTCCCTGGTCGTCTTTGAGTGTGTCCTGTCTTCAGACGTAAATTGATGGTATTTTGATTTGATCACAGGGAGTGGGCTATGCTGGGGGAGGCAGCTTACAATGAACTCTGTGTGTGCACTTTGTGCCACACAGCCTGCCTGGCATTGTCTGGAAGCCATCTCATGCAGTTCAACAATTTAGGAAGAGGTAATGATATGGCACCCCACTCCAATACTCTTGCCTGGAAAATCACGTGGGCGGAGGAGCCTGGTAGACTGCAGTCCATGGGGCCACTAAGAGTCAGACATGACTGAGCGACTTCACTTTCACTTTTCACTTTTATGCACTGGAGAAGGAAATGGCAACCCACTCCAGTGTTCTTGTCTGGAGAATCCCAGGGACAGGGGAGCCTGGTGGGCTGCCGTCTATGGGGTCGCACAGAGTCAGACATGACTGAAGTGACTTAGCAGTAGCAGTAGCAGTAATGATGGAAGACATTCATTATAGGTGCAGAAACTGAAGCTCAGAACAGTGATGTGATTTTTTTTTTCAAGAAGACCTAGCAAGTGAGAAGCAAAAATGAGATGCAGATCTCTGTCTGGCTGAGTCTTGGGCTCTTTTTACCCTACTCAGCTATCTACCAGGATGTAGGAGGCCACAGGTTTTCAAAGTTCCTGCATTGGGTGGATGCCCGCAAGAGGGCACCAGGCCTTTGCATATGAGGGTCCTGGTAGAGAACTGCCACTGTGGCACTGCCTGATTTCAGCAGCAGGTGGCAGCATAAGCAAGAGAATCATAAACCATTTTTAATCGGCTGCAAAAGCTCTTCCGTTTTTAAGACACTGAGACTTGTGGACTTCAAGCTAGGGTACACCTTCCCTGGGATCTTGCTTTAAGTTTTGACTGTTGCTGTCTGCATTAATTTTTATTTTTTAAAACACTGTGTTCAAATATTTTGTATCATGATTACTGAGTTTTTTAGGCACTTCCTTAAATTTTGTACCCCAGTTATATGCCTCACTCAACTTACTATTCCTTATGGCCCTGACTACAAAATTAAAAATTTCCAAGGTGCATAAACAATAATAAGATACTAGTTTCTAGATCTTCAGCTTCTACACTACTCTTTATTAGAAATGTTGGTAGAGTCCTTTTTCACCATCACCCATTTCCCTCTTTACCATGTGCTGCCCTGGTGTGCAAAAATTTTGAGGATGTCCAACAAAGGGACAATGTGAAATATTGCTGTAAGTGCCGGTCATGCAAAATGCTGGGTAAAAACTCCTTTCGCAAGTTCAATTGTTTCCAGTTCTTTGCCTTGGAGAAGAGGTTAATCAAGGTGTCAGTCATATCTTTCCTGGTTGCCAACTCACCCATCAATCTCTCCCAACCTCCCTAAACCACAGGCTTTTCTGCATAACTGCTAGTTGCACAGCAAAGAAGACCGGTTCAAACTCTGGTCAGAGGCGGCCCCTGGAATGTGAGCTTCCCTCTCACACACATAAACATACTTGCTTCAAATGAAAACATCAAACCAATCATGTGTCCTCGCACAACCTCCAGACACATTCTTTGGATTTTGGCTTTGCTGAGAGAAGGTGGAAGTATTAATAAAAGCAAAGAAAATGAGCAGTGTGTGCATTCCTACTGTGGGCTGGGCACTGACTCACAAGCCCCTTACTATGTCCTGACAACAACTCATGAATCACCTCACTCAATAGTCACACTAACCTAGGAGAGCGGTTATATTAAGCCTATTTTATAGTTGAAGAAAACGGAGTACAGAGAGGATAATTTTTCTAAGAACATCCACGAATGGGTCTGTCGAGTTCCAAGACCCATGTACTATCTATTATTTACATTCAGTCCTTCCTCAATCATGAAGAAAGTTTTCAGGTATTTCATGATGTGACTCTGAAACTTTTGTGAAAAGGAGTTGATGGTCATGTGCATTGGTGTGTATTTGTGATTGCTGGAAAGGAATTCTGTAAAAACATTTTCCACCCAGACTTTACAGGGCTATTTCTAAAGCTTAACATTAGATTCTACTTCACCTGTTTTTCATGGGTGACTCATGAAAAGCATGGTTTATGAGTCTCTCTTTCATGCTAAAAATCATGACACAATCTATGAAAGTAACCATTTTCTCCACTAGAATGCACTGCTGTTTTGTACAGCATGAGAACACAGTCGCAGGAGAGACAGCTCAAAGATCAATGCAATCTTCAGATGAAAAAAACTGAGGCCCAGGGAGGTTAAGTGACTAGCCAAGGTCATGCAGCTTACAAGAGAATGAGCCAAAGAGTCTCACTTTGTTAGTAGAAAGAGCTTTGTGCAAACCATTTCTCCAAACAGCCAACTAGTAAGTACTGAGCTCCTTCCATATGCCAATTGGTCTGACAGAAGCTAGGCCACGAGGCCTGGTTCTTGAGGTGTTCACTCTCCTGGCAAGGGACCTGGCGTTTCTGAGGCTGCTCAAAGACAGAGGGGCGGGGCTGGTTGTATCCTCCAAGGGTAGCTTTCCTGTTTTGCATTGTTGGGAAAACAACTTCGCAGTAGTAGTAGGAAAATGTCTTTCAGATTAAGACACCCAAGCCAGGTAACAAGGCCAGAGTCAAATAGGGAAACTGGTGTTTCCTCCCATTCATCAGCAAGTTTCACCGGGAAAACCTTAAACCAGGTTGAAGCTACTCATTGATAGTGCAATACTGATCAGGAAGAAACCCTGGATTTGGATTCCAGCTCTTCACATGATGATGCATCAGGGGTTTTAATTCATCCCACCTGAAGATGACGTGCCACCATCCACTGGATCTACTCCCCACTCTCCACCTCCAAAATCGTAAACAACCCTGAGATCCCCATCTCTGACAGACAGGAAGGAGATCTCCACCCACAGGCAGGGACAACACTCGTGCTCAGTTCAAAGCAGTTACAGAAGATGGACCAGAACTTCCCTGGTGGCCTAGTGGTTAATAATCCACCTGCCAACTCAAGAATGAGGGTTTGATCCCTGGTCCGGGAAGATTCCACATGTCCTGGGGCAACTAAGCCCGTGCACCGCAACTACTCAGCACACCATGCTGCCACTACTGAGCGCCACCACTACAGAATCTCAGGCCCCATTCACTACAACTAGAGAAAGTCTCCACAAAGCAATGAAGACCCAATGCAACCAAGAAATAAATAAAATTTTTTTTAAAAGAGGATGGACCATAGATACTTTTGCCTTTAGAAGATTTTAAGCGTCCAGACTCCTTGAAGGAGTAATGTTGGAGCAGGGAGATAGCCAGGTGCGAACTAAAAGGGGCACACGGGCCAACAGCAGGAAATCATGTATCTTGTAAACAAAGAGGGTCCTTAGGCAGACAAAGAAGAACCCTTCGGACTCATGGGAAACCACACATTTTGGGCTGATAAGTGTCGTGGAGAGAGCTAAAGAAAGGTGGGGAAGGTAGGAATTTCTGGCGTCCAAATGTAACCGTTTGCTTACTAAGCTCTCATTACAATAAAACCTTGCAGATAAGAAGTTCCTATCATGCACCGAAGTCATGACACTTCCCATTAAGACTACATAAGGGCAAAAATCCCTCCTTCCCTGGCAAGGTGGAGCTAGGATGAAAATCCGGGTACGTGACCCCCCAAACCCTCCCTCCCCAATGCATATTCCACCCCTTCATTTGTACATCCCACATGTCCTGCTTGCCCAAGAAACTTGGTGCAGTTTCTCACCTTTGAGAGTGTACCGTCGCTTAGTTAAATCCTCACTTTGCTTTCTTGACCGCCCTGTCTCTTCTCTGAACTCCTTCTGGGACAAGAGAAGCGTCTGCTCTCCCAGTAACCCAGACACCGGCTCTAACAGTCCAGTGTCCCCTGCCAGGCAAAACCACCCTTTAGCGAAGTGGAGAAGCAGGGAGGGCGACGGCACACGCGAAGTCCTCACAGAAGGGAGCCGTGTGAAAAAAAAAAAGAGTAGCTGAGGCAGATCCTGATTTGATGCTTTAGTTTCCCGTTTCTTTCTAAAGCCAAGTCCGTGTCTTTACTGGCCAGCAAACTACTTGAGGGGGTCGAAGCAGGAAGAGTGAGACCATGCCGGACCAGCCGTGCTTCATGGGCTTATATACGTGATGGAGAACTCGTCTAGGTAGTGCCCAATCACCTCAGGCTTGACTTGCACCTGGCTGAAGGGCCTGACAGTTGGAGACGCCCACCATGCTGCCTGCCATCTTGGGCAGGGCGACGCTGCCGCGCCTTCACCACCTCAGGCTCCTCTGTGGGCGGAGCCTCAGTCTAGGTCTTGCGCAGGCGCTTTAGCAGCACGTGCTGCTGCTTGCGCAGTCGCTCTACCGCTGCTTTTAGGTCGTGTCCCGCTGGTGGTCGAGGTCCGCACAGCCGTAGGTGAGCTTGAGGAAGGTCCACTTCTCCTGTATCTCCATCACCTTGTTGCGTGAGTGTGTGCTAGGTCGCTCAGCTGTGTCTGATTCTTTGTGATCCCCATGGACTGTAGCCCTCCAGCCTCTTCTGTCCCTGGGGATTCTCCAGGGAAGAATACTGAAGTGGGTTGCCGTGCCCTCCTCCAGGGTATCTTCCCCACCCAGGGATGGAACCTGTGGCTCCTGCGACTCTTGCATTGCAGGCAGATTGTTTGCTGCTGAGCCACGAGGGAAGCCCATATCACCTTGTTTGTCCTTCCTAAATTACAGTATTATCATTTAACACGACTTAGAAACCATAGTTGCCAAGCCAAAATTCAGGGCATATGTCTTAACAGAGGCTTAAAACAACAAAGAACTTAGAGACGCGCATTAATTCACAGTGTAAGTCACATTTGAGTAGTTGTTTTTGTTTTTTTTTTATTTCCCCCTGTCCTCTCTTCCCCCTTTTATCCTCCGCAGGCATTTCCTTTAACAAATCTTTTGCATGTCTAATCCTGTCTTGGCCTCTGCTTCTGAGAGGACTTGATCTGCTTCAGTGACTCAAAAAAATAAAGAAAGGTATTGCTGACCGAAGACACGTATGGCCGTGGAGGATGCAGCTCAGACAGCTCTAAGAGAACCTGCTGCTAAGTAGGAGTTGACTGAGCCTGGGCTGTCTGGGGAGGGGCAGGGGCCAGTCTTTCCCTGGCTGCCTATAGGCAGTGACTGAGTACAGAACCATTCCCTCTGGAGGGGTGGCCCCTCTAAGTGGAAAGTTTAGCCTGGGAACTCCCCAAAGGCCTGGCCTCGATTGTCTCAGAAGTGTGCTGCAGTCTGGGGTTCTTCCTACCCAGTCCGCTTTTACCCCTGCTGTTTTTCACACAGGGTCAGACCTGTATTGAAGATGTGTCTTCCTGCCAACTCCTGCTCCCTTGAGCCCTTGATCTTTCACAGGTGTTTCCCTCAGTTAATCTCTTGCACTTCTAAAAAAATTATACAAAACAATATAATATGTAGCCAAACTATATGTAGAGTATCAAACAGTTATATTACTTAAATCAAGGATATACCAGAAAACTGGAATGTACAATCACCCTGTGTTTCTGAAGAGAGTGGATTACCTTTCTAACTGAGGGTTATCTGTAATAAGAATGGCCACTTCTTATGCCTGCCCCACCCTTCGACCTGGAACTTCCTCCAGTAATTCACAAGGCACCTACATACAAAGGTTATCCTAATTCCTTCCCTTGTCTGCTTAACATGGCTTTGGAATATCATTCTATTCAGGCAGAGCAATGGAATCCTGGATCCATTTAGGGTACAGAGACATGAATCCTCTAAACTAAGACACTATTTTACCCCACCCCCACCATAAGCAAATCCCCCTCCTCGTTCTCATCCATCCCTCCTCCTCCTCTTCAAATGTGAGGATCCTTATCCCATCATGAAGTTACAAGACTAGGATATAAAGAAGACTGGAACTGGAGGATCAAAGCTTTGCGTTTGTAATGACAAAGACGAAAGTAGTCCCTAGCATCAAGCTCCCACCAGCCAGGCACTCAGAGCTTAGGTGCCACGTTCTCCTCTCAAACAGAGCTAGTCTCACCCATCACCAACTTCAGACAAGCCTGACAAAACAGGACCATTCTGTAGTCATGTCTGAGCACAGACACAAACTAAGCCTCTGCCCACACGAGAGAAATCACTCAACTAACCCAAGTGACAGCTGTCTCTTCACAACCATGGCTTTAGCTCTGATGCCTTCATGTCACCTTCTGTATAAAAACAGAAGTTCCTGGTTGTAGAATCCTGCTTCCTGACACCATTCAATCCAGAGCAAACCCCTGCTTCCTTGAAACTTCCCACACACCACTTAACACAAGTCCATGTTCTGTTCTAAGTCCCTTGTGCTGAGAGGCCCCATCACTCCTTATTTGTGCATGTACACAGCCTCCCTCCCTGCAAAAGATCAGTAAATCCAACTTTGCTCTTGGTGGTCTTTGGCTACAGGGCACACACAGGTGGTCCACAGATGGTCAGGTCCTGAGTCTGTCTCCAAGGTGCTGAGTCCAGCCTGTGAAAGAAAAAGAGAAGAAAAGAAAGGCAAGACAATGATGAAAAAGAAAGATTTCGGGACACAGAGCCAAGATGTATATGAGTCCTCTGAGTAGGGTTCCAATTCTAACTCAAGTTGCTCTGTAACCTGGAACAAGTCACACACACCTGGAAATATAGTGAAGCTTCACAGGACTGCAAAGTTAAGTCTGAAACAAGTCAAGGATGAGAGCAAGCCATGCTCAATGGTGGGCATGCAAAAAATATTTGCAGGGCTTCCCTGGTGGTCCAGTGGTTAAGAATCTACCTGCTTAGTGGGAAGGTGTTATATAATACAGGGAGCCCAGCCTGCAGCTCTGTGATGACCTAGAGCGGTGGGCTAGGAGGGGAGAGGGGAGAGGATATATGTGTAATTATGACTGATTTGTGTTGCTGTATGGCAGAAACCAACACAATATTGTAAACTAATTATCTTCCAAACTAAAAAAAAAAAAAGAAACTGCCTGCCAGTGCTAGGGACACGGGTTCAATCCTTGCTCTGGGAACACTTACATGCATGGTTGTGGCCTGTGGACACAACTACTGTGGCCTGTGCTCTGCCACAAGAGAAGCCACCACAATGAGAAACTCACACCACAACTAGAGAGACGACCTACTCCAGTGTTCCTACCTGGAGAATTGCATGGACAGAGGAGCCCAACAGCATACAGTCCATGGGGTCACAAAGAGTGACCTTTGTGACTCTTTGTGTCCGACCCTCAGTCGGACATGACTGAGCAATGAACACATACTGTACAACATGAGGAATATAGCCAACGTTTTATAATAATTATAAATGGAGTTAAATCTTTAAAAATTCTGAATCACTATATTGTACACCTGTAACTTACATGATTTTGTATATCAACTGTACTTTAATTAAAAGAGAAATGCACAGAGCTTTCAGAAGCAAAAACAGACCAATAATGATCGTCACCTTCCAGAGACTTGAGTCCAAAGCTAACGGCTTACCTTTTAACTCGAAGGCGGAAGTAGAGGACACCAGTTAGAAAAACTCATTCTTCTAGAAGGAACCAGACTAAAGGAACTATGAGCTCAAAGAGAAGAAATTGAAAGGTGGTAGGAAGGTTTTCTCTGCATCATCCCTGGGCCAAGTCAGCTCGAGCTATGGGAGGCTGCCTGTGTTGAATGGTGCCGCTAGCTGGGAGGTCTTGAGGCCACCCGTCCTACCACACGGCTGACACTTCTCGCTGTGTGCTTTAACTGGGGGAGGATCAGGGCCCCAGGTGGGGTAGTACAAGCTCCAAAGGAGAAAGGGGTCCGAACCTAGGTGGAGCAACTTCTGTCGCCGCAGTGGTGAAAATGTTAACCAGAAAGGCGCTCAGCACAGTGTCACAGGGAATCTGCCCTTGTCCTTGACTAGGGGTCCGGCAGTGTCCTTATTCATATGCTGGTGGCCTTAAACCCGGACTTCTGCGCCTTGGGGAGAGCCCCAGATTCCTTACCTGTACCTGGATGTGATGGGAAGCTTCTTTGCAGGCAGCGGGCTTCCCAGGTGGCGCTAGTGGTAAGAACCTGCCTGCCAATGCAAGAGACATAAGAGACACGGGTTTGATCCCTGGGTGGGGAAGATCCCCTGGAGGAGGGCATGGCAACCCACTCCAGTATTATTGCCTGAAGAATCCCATGGACAGAGGAGCCTGGAGGGTTGCAGTCACAAAGAATCGGACATGACTGAAGTGACTTAGCATGCATGCACAAGGCGGCACGGGGTGTACGGGGTGTGGTTTCTGATTCTCGAATGGCTCACTGGGTCTCAGGATACTGGCAGGTGGCCTGGAGGAGGCTGTCTGGACTTGCCGCCAGAAGGCTAAGTGAGCCGACCTCCCCCTCGAGTCGTCCCCCTGCCTCTCCCTTCCCCTCCCTCTCCCCTCCCCACACCTCACTCAGAACCTTCCCCTTCTCTGGACCACTGCTGCTGCTGCTGGAACTCTTTTGCAGCCCCATGGACTGTAGCCCTCTAGGCTCCTCTGTCTATGGGATTTCCCAGGCAAGAATACTGAAGTGGGTTGCCATTTTCTTCTCCAGAGGATCTTCCAGACCCAGGGATTGAACCCATGTTTCCTGTGTTGCAGGCAGATTCTTAACCGTGAGCCACCAGGGAAGATCTCTTTGGACCTCTGGCTCCCTCAATTCTCCTCAAGGTCTTTCTCATTCTCTGGGCACCTCAGGCCTAGGAATTTTTTGCCTTAATTGTCTCCACGCGGTCCACTTTAAACATAATGTAAAATGATGGCTTAGAAGTGGGAGGCAGGGCAGAGAGCCAGGCAGTTGGTTTAAAAATATGTCTCAAGATAGGTCTCATCCCCGCCCCCCAGGGAGACGGGGTGGAAGGAAGAGGGTAGCGGGGATAAGTCTGGCCTCAGACCCTTGCCTCACAATCCAAAGATGAGTTTTGCTTTTCAAGCTAGAAAGACCTGGAAGGATTGATAACTGAGGTAATCCAGGATCATTGGGTGGGTGGGGATTTTTGTCGTTGCTGTCGTTTTGAAGGCAGTCCTTGAACACGTATGGGAGGAAGGTGCTCCCCTGAGCACAAACAGTCCTTTATTTAATGGCCCCTTGTGACAGGAGCCCTTTCACTGGAATTTGCTGGAAAAATTTGACCAACCAAGGAGACAGAGTTCATCAATTCCCTTCCCTTGTCCTCAGGTCACCCCCTATTTAGCATCTGAGGATGGCTGTTCAGAGAGGACAGTGTTCTGCAGAAGCTCAGCCCTAGCACAGCCAAGATCTTCAAAAACCCTCTTTCTAATTTTCTGGGCCCTCAAAGAACTCGGGAAAGGGGACCTGGAAAATAATAGTTCAGGAACTTGAGATGGGACTAAAGCATTGAGATGACCCTGCCCTTCTCAACCGCAAATTCTGGGTCTGCTGAGTTAGATCCGGAAGCCCCAGGGTTCCACTCTCCCCAACTGAGGCTGTTTTGGTCCCTTTTATTCCTCGGTGGCCTGAATGTGTGTTTCGTCTCCAGTTCAGGTGAGAGAATAGTAGGCTGCTGTTCCTAAAGTGGCAGTAGTTCTGTGCAAAGATCTGGAATCAAGGTTAAATCCTGGGGTGACCTTTGTCTTACAGGCACAGAATCTAGAACGTTCCAGCCACTCCAGTCCTCAGCATTCCTGAGGGCCACAACAGAGAGCATGGGTTTCTTTTTTCAGTATCCTCAGCGAAAAGTTCTTTGTGTAAGAATATTACCTGTGTAAGAATATTATCGAGAGGGCTCCCCTCAGGGCTCAAGGGTAAAGAATCCGCCTGCCAAAGCAGGAGACGCAGGTTTGGTATCTGGTGTGGGAAGGTCTCACGTGCTTCAGAGCAACTAAGCCCACAAGCCACATCTATTGAGCGTATCCTCTAGAGCCTGGGAGCCCCAGTGGCTGAGGCCGTGTCCCAGGACTACTGAAGGAAGCCCCTGCCTCTAAAGCCCAGCTCCACAGCGAGAGAAGCCAGCACAGTGAGACAACTGGAGAGGAACCCCCGCTCGGCGCCACTAAAGAAAAGTTAGGCAGCATCAAGGACTCTGCAGAGCCAAAGGTAATAATAAATAAAATTATCAAAATGAAAAAAGCTGAGGAATCAGCACAATATGTATTGCTTGGTTTATAGATGAATGTAGCTTGTTTACTAAATACTTGCAATGTGGTCTGTTGCCTCAGGAGCAAGGCGAGAAGCAAAATGTTACAGTTGGGAAAAGAGACTAAAAATTGGCAAAGAACTCATCATATTTTATGACTGCCTCTCCAGCCAGGCCTCACAATTCATTCCTCTTCTGGTTTAGAAATGTCTTAACCACTCAAGAAAGGAGCTAATGGAACCCAGACATCCAGCGCCTCACTTGGTGAAGTGCTTGTTGAATGAATGAGCAGATGTTGCCACGGAAGGTTCGTCGTCTCTTCTCCTCCCCCACCCCGTGTCTCAGCCCTCCCTCATAGCACTTTATATGGTAACTTCTTCTCCATCAGGACTCAGCCTTAGCATACTGTCTTTCACAGGAAAGCCACTTAGTGTGTCTGCCTCTTTGCAACCCCATGGACTATACAGTCCATGGAGTTCTCCAGGCCAGAGTACTGGAATAGGTTCCCTTCTGCAGGGGATCTTCCCATCCCAGGGATCGAACCCAGATCTCCTACAATGCAAGTGGATTCTTTACCAGCTGAGCCACCAGGGAAGCCCACACTTAAGTCTTACACATAATCCCACACTTATGTCTTACACATAGTAGGCATTTCATGAGTACACTGAAAAAACTGGATTGAATTGGATCCACAGCAGAATGAATACCAGGCAGTTGAGTGCTACCCACACTGAAATTCCTCATGAAGATCAAAGCAGACTTGTTGCCATGTTCAATTATCGCTCAATCCTTGGCAAGGATCTGAAGACAAACAGAAACATCTTGATCTATGTGTGCAAAAAGTCAGCTTGCAGCATCTGTAGCAAGTGTAAATTCTCATTTTAAAAATTGATGTGCCTGGCCTGGAGAAAATAGATTAATTTTTTTTTTTTTAACACCAAAGACAAAGGCTTCATTATCGCAAAAGGAGCTTGTTACCCATGTTGTTTAAGAAAACTATAATTGAAAATACAGCTTTATCCTGGATATATTGGACTGATTTGACACTAGACATTTTTTAAAAGGTATAAGGGATTTTCATCTTCATTATTGGAAGTACCTATGTTGCCAGTGTTTCTCAAAAAGACTGTTATTTGCAGAAATATCACCGGGTTGCTTTTCAAGAGGAAGTGAGGGCAATTTAACTCCTGATTGGAAAGGATCACCTCTGAAGTTCACATTTCCCAATTATCGTTCCCTCAGCTGGCTCCCTGGGCTTCCGCAGTGGCTCAGATGGTAAAGAATCCACCTGCAATGCAGGAGACACAGGAGACATGAGATCAATCATTGGTCGGAAGGATGCCCTAGAGAAGGGGATGGTTACCCACTCCACTATTCTTGCCTAGAGAATTCCATGGACAAAGGAGCCTGGAGGGCTACAGTCCATGGGATCCCAAAGAGTCGGACAGGACTGAGGGACTAACGCTTTCACTTTTTCACTTTCAGCTGGCTCACTGGGTCTCAGGATACCAGCAGGGGCCTCCTGGGCAGCAGCTGCAACCATCAGTGGGGGTGAGTGGGGGTTGCAGCCTTGGGAGGAGGTTGGAGAGCAGGTTCCCTCCCAGTCTCCCAGGTGGAAGGTAGGATTAGCATTCAGCCTGCCAAGAGCTCTGGTGACACTGCCAGTGGCAGGCAGCCAAGCAATTAATGTGTCCAGGAAAGAAAGGGACCTGTGAGGAATTTGGACCCGCCTGCTATCCTGAGACCCAGGGAGCCAGCCCAGGGTCCAAAGTACATACTGAATCCAAGCCTGCGGTAGAATGGCTCTTTCACTCTTTAACACGTTTTGTTTTATTATTATTATTATTATTTTGGCTAAAAAAAAAAAAAAAATTTTGTTTTCCTTCCAAATGATTGCCACTGAATTACTCCAGTCATGTCCGACTCTGTGCGACCCCATAGATGGCAGCCCACCAGACTCCCCCGTCCCTGGGGTTCTCCAGGCAAGAACACTGGAGTGGGTTGCCATTTCCTTCTTCAATGCATGAAAGTGAAAAGTGAAAGTGAAGTTGCTCAGTCGTGTCCGACCCTCAGCGACCCCATAGATTGCAGCCTTCCAAGCTCCTCCATCCATGGGATTTTGTATTCAAGAGTACTGGGGTGGGGTGCCATTGCCTTCTCCGTCCAAATGATTAAGCAGCACAAAATGATTTCTTCTCCCTGAACTCCAAGGAGCAGCCGATACCCTCCCAACCGTACTTCCTAGGTTTAAGATCTGAGCAGATTCTAGTCCCTCCAGCCTGGCTCCTGGATAGGTCAGATCTGAACGTCCTGGGCAATGATGGAGCTGACACTAGGTCACCAGCTGGTCCAGAGACTCCTCTTTCTCATGTGGGAGCAGAGTCCCAGGATTGGTGTCAGCTCCCAGAGAACTTCTTGGCCTGGGAGTATCAGCATTGAGGAATGATCCCTGAGGTAGTGTGGAAGAGTCTTCCAGGGTGTTTGAGCAGCTACCACACCTTCCAGTCTTTTCCAGCCTTTAACCTCTCTGGGAGTAACCTGGGATTTCTGACCAGAAAGGGTGAAATCTGGCCAAACTGGTCCCACCACTGGCGGCGGGGCAGAGGGGAATTGGGAAAAGGGGGCTTAAAAGTCTCTGAAAAACTGCACTCATAGGAGGCTGGCAAGACTGAACCACCAAAGAATCTTAAGGGTTCTCTGTTATTATTATTTTTTGTTTTTTTAAAAATGTATTCTCTTTGGCCCTGCGGCAAGCAGGAGCTTAAAGTTTCCTGACCAGGGATCAAGCCCATGTCCCCTGCATTGGGAGCACAGTCTTAACCACTGGACTGTCAGGGAAGTCCCAGGAATCTTGAATTTTGACAAGTTTTAAAAGGAAGTTTTTGTTTCATTTTCTTTCACTGTAAAATAAGATACATTCATACGTTCCAATTCAAAAGCTACAGAATGGTATATGGGGGGAAATTTCCCAGTCACCATTTCCTTCTATGAAGGCAAACACTGTCCACAGTTCCTGTTTAATAAGATTTTTTTCAAACTTTTCAGATGCTTAGAGGCAATTTAGAGGCATTGACTTGGTTCTACATTAGAGAAGTGATGAGTTTCTGACCAGCTTTAAAGTAGGGATACTTTTTGCCAAAAGCAGGCAGTGTATTAAAAAGCAGAGATATCACTTTGCTAAGAAAGGTCCATCTAGTCAAAGCTATGATTTTTCCAGTAGTCATGTATGGATGTGAGTTGGACCACAAAGAAGGCTGAGCGCCTAAGAATTGATGCCTTTGAACTGTGGTGCTGAAGACTCTTTGAGAGTCCCTTGTACTGCAAGGTCAAACCAGTCAATCCTAAAGGAAATCAACCCTGAATATTTATTGGAAGGACTGATGCTAAAACTGAAACTCCAATACTTTGGCCACTTGATGCAAAGAGCTGACTCATTGGAAAAGACCCTGATTCTGGAAAAAATGGAGGGCAGGAGGAGAAGGGGACGACAGAGGATGAGACAGCTAGATAGCATCACTGACTCCATGGACGTGAATTTGAGCAAACTCTAGGAGATGGTGAAGAACAGGGAAGCCTTGTGTGCTGCAGTCCATGGGGTGGCAAAGAGTCAGACATGATTTAACAACTCTTGCCCTATTCGTCACTGAGGAAAGGTGTCCTGTGATGGGGTAGGAGTGGAGCAAGGAGAAAAAGACAGGACAGTTGCTACGGTAACTTCAAGCCACAGTGCTGCACACCTCATATGTGTTTGTTGAGGTCCTTATCTGGTCTGGGTGCCTGGTCAGGCACCAAACAGCTGGTGCTGCCTCTGCCATGGGCAGCCAAATATCTTATCACACTGCAATCATGTTAGAAAATGAAAGCCCACAGTTCTGGGTTCCTTGGCTGTGGAGCCCACACGGCTCATGCTGTGATGCTTCCCCCAGGAACATCTCTTTCTAGGGCTGCGTGAATGCCGAGGATCATATGTCAGCTTGCTGAAGCTGACAGCTAAAATGAGTGTGGAGAGGACGTGGAGTACAGCATCTTCGAATTTGACACAATTAGCTAGAGAACTGTCAGCTCACAGGAAAAGACAGCCAGCTTGCTGAAGATGAGACCATGCCAAATTGAGCAGACTATAGGCTATGTATTTTTTTTCTCTCTTCAATGAAGATTTAACAAAGAGTGACTACTAAATCCAGACACTGTCACATACAGCATCTCTTCACCAACTGGGCAGTCACCTCGTTAATAAGTAGGTATTAGGATTTGCATTTTATAGTTGAGGAAATTTTGGCTCAGAGAAGTTAAGTTAGCCTGTCTCAGTCACACAGCTCACGTTTCATGGCGGCCTCTTAGCCAATTCCGAGGTCTCTTCGGTTTGGGGAGACATGGTACCACTCTTGCTGCACTTATGTAAATAATTAGGCCAAACTGCATGAGACTAGAAGGCAATGGCACCCCACTCCATTACTCTTGCCTGGAAAACCCCATGGACAGAGGAGCCTGGTAGGCTGAAGTCCATGAGGTTGCTAAGAGTCGGACACGACTGAGCGACTTCACTTTGACTTTTCACTTTCATGCATTGGAGAAGGAAATGGCAACCCACTCCAGTATTCTTGCCTGGAGAATCCCACGGATGGGGGAGCCTGCTAGGCTGCCATCTATGGGGCTGCACAGAGTTGGACACGACTGAAGCGACTTAGCAGCAGCAGCAGACTGACTTTGCAAACAAAATAGTCTTTGATTATCTTTGATAGAAATGGGGGTACTTATAGAGAGAAATTCTGTTTTTCAACAACAAAAAAACTCTAGCATATTATTGTGGGTGGGTTGTGGAACTCCAGTCAGGCTCACTGCCTCTGAGCCTTTTGACCTCTTGGTAAACTGGCTTCTGACATGCGTGCATTTTAGCAATTAACATTTCCATTTTTTCTCTCTCCCTCCCAGCTTGGTGCCATTGAGAACTACCTGACTGCCTAGATCCTTCTTGGGACTACCTTAAAAAGAGAGAGAGAGAGAGAAGGAGCGACAGAAGGAGAAGCCCTGCAAAGTGCAGCTGGACACCTCCACCAGAAATACTAGTGATAGTGATGCTAATGTAGACGCTCGAATCCGACATTGGAATTGCAAACTAGGAAATGTGTTGGCTTGGCACTGCTATTCTCAGTCCACCATTTAAAAATGCTCTGAGCCCAACGTCTAGAAATCTTCTCACTAACGACCCTCTGGACTCAAAAAATGAGGTTACAGTTAGTTTCCCCTTCATTTTCTATAGAAATGTCCCTCATTAGGTGTTTGACTGCTGACACCATATAAGGCTGGTCTTAAGCAGGCCCCCTCTCCCACCTGCAGCACAGCTTCCTAAAATGAAACACAGCTGTTTCACCCAGTGACTTCTTCCTGGGTCTGAGAGACTGATTCATTAAGACATGGGCAAGAGACTTAGGTTTGTTCTTTTCCCATTCTTCCATTTAGGCTTTTCTCTGCCTCTGCACATCTCTTATTTCACTATTTCTCATTCCAGTCTCTTTGCACAGCTGCCAACTCAACTTTTAATATATGAAACTTATGTTTCAAATGGGAAAGTGAGGGATTCAGGGTATTCCACCCCAAAATATGTCAGCCTGGCATGAGGATTATTTTGAATTGAAGGCCATGAAGAAGGAACAGACACAAGAAAAGCTCTCTGTCCTCCCCCTCTTTACCAGGAAGGACAGGACGATTCTTAATCACCAGAGACAACTCTACACTTTTAGCCGGGAGACAACACCAGAGAAATCGACACGACGCACTTTGCTAAGAACTGTATTTTCCATTTGTTTCCCCCATATTCTTACCTTTCCACAACTTGCCACTCCTAGAAGCTCAGAGTACTTCTCCTTTGTCTTGTCACTTCTCTACGAATTTAATGTTCTTTTGTGATGCTGTGTACACACCCTCTGTGTAGTCTCCCTCGTGCACTTGAGTCTCCTGTCCAAGTGTGTGGGCGCCCACCTGGAGGTTCCCTTTCCCACCACTCTCCCTTTGCTTCTGTTCTGTTGGCTGGTGAGCTGCACTGGGCTTAGAGCAGTGTGCATACGTTTTCATGCGTGCTCAGTCAAGTCTGACTCTTTGTGACACCATGGACTCTAGCCCACTGGGCTCCTCTGTCCATAGCATTTTCCAGGCAAGAATACTGGAGTGGGTTGCCATTTCCTCCTCCAGAGGATCTTCCTGACCCAAGGATGGAACCCGAGTCTCCTGTGGTTCCTGCATTGCAGGTGGGTTCTTTACTACTGAGCCACTGAGCAGTCAGTGGTCAAGGTGGCCTCAATAGGGGACAGGTATTAGGAGGGTCACACAGAGGGGACTCCGGCTGCCTCAACAAGAACGGAACAGAACAAACTCTGGCCTCTGAGTCACCCACTGGCAGCTCAAAGCCTGGCCTGCTGCAACATAAACACATAGAGAAGATGGAATGCGTTGAGCTCCTGCTGAACCTGTCTCAGTCAACAACCGGGCAATGACGGCTTCATTTGACCCAGGGGACAAGCTGCCAAAGCATTTAAACAACCTGATACCTCTTTTCTTTCTGTATATTTGTTTATTTAAAAAAGTATAGGAAATGAACAAAATGCTGCCTAAAAAGTATCTACAACAAATAAATTATTTTGAGTTAAGCATTGCAGATCCACACAAATCTGTCCTAACCTTCACCAAGGTTATGTCCCATAGACTCCTGCTTTTCCCCCGGCTCTTCCTTGAGCAACGCCCCGCCCCCCACCGCCCCCCGAGTCTTGCAAAATGGCTGCAGCATTAATCAGTCCTGCCTGAGCCAGGCTTCGTCTGAGGATGGGCTTGAGGGCGAGGATGGAGGGCACTCTGCTGGCACCAGCTAGGCTTCAACAGATGTGTTTGGTTTTCAGTGACCCTGAAATATGTTACAGAAATGGGGCCTGAGCTTTAAAGGGAACAGCCAGGGGTACATCGGTCTGGCCCCTTCAAGGAGGCATGTTTTTGGAGACTGACTTGGGGTCTCAGGAAGATAGTAACGTGGCCTGGAGTTTTGAGTTCTTGGTTAAAAGGAAATGGGCACGTGGGGCCCCTGCAAGTAAAGATGATGTGTGTGATGACAGCCACGCTTTGGGGGTGGAATTCAGAGCACTGAGTGACCCTCGGAAGAGGCCAAGATGTCGGAGAAGGCAGAGAATGGAGGAGCAGGGCCCCAGTGATGATTTTAAATAGTGATACGTTTCAGCGGAAGGAAAGGAGCCACAGACCTCCTCTGGTCCTTCCTGGAGGGGCTTTGCCAGCATCTCAGGCCAAGACAATGAGGGTCTCTGGGCAGAGCCAGCCTTTCAGAGTAAAAGTGTCCCAGGGAGCACCAAAGGCACAATAATAATATAATACTCCTCTTTCTGGAAAGAATTCAAGAGACCTTGGACCTCACAGCATTTAGATGATTGCAAAACTTTTCATGGAGGCAAAGTAGCAAGGGGACAAGTCCAGACAGCATTTCCAAGGTGAAGTCACTGAATTTGATTTGATCAGATCAGATCAGTCACTCAGTCGTGTCCGACTCTTTGCGACCCTGTGAATAGCAGCATGCCAGGCCTCCCTGTCCATCACGGGAGTTCACTCAGACTCACGTCCATCGAGTCAGTGATGCCATTCATCCATCTCATCCTCTGTCGTCCCCTTTGCCTCTTGCCCCCAATCCCTAAAGGAGGTTTTGCCACAGAAATATTGACCTTGGGACTGTGCTGATGAGCCATAACACAATCCTTTTCCTCCTGGTTGAGAGCAGGGGCCGCGAAGGCAAACACCTGCAGGAGCTGGGCTGGTAATTAGTAAAAATGAAGGATGTGGGCTGGGTGTAAAAAAACAACTTTCCTGAAGCACACATCAACCTCAAGACTTGTCTTTTTATGTCACTTGAGGTATGGGTCCTGAACTTTCCATTTCATTATGAGAGAAGCAACCCTGAAGGGCACTCACCCACAGCAACAGACCCTCAGCCTCTGTGTGGGAGGCAGTAGGGAGAGGTGTGGCCTGCAGTGAACGGGTGAATCAGGTGCCCCCTCTAGAGAGCAGCTCTGTTTCAACTCCAGCTGGCTATTTTTTGATAAGCATGCAAGTCCCAGCATGGCGAGATCTTCCGATCCAGATTTGTTATGTAAACATTTTATCATTTCAAATGTTGGTGAATAATTCTTTAAAATGATGCCTCAGGCCTAACAAAACACATCTGTAAGCTAGAACATTCTGTAGTCTCTCCTGGGGCGGGTAGAGTGTGGTAGGCAGGAGAAAGGTCCATGTGCTAATCCCCAGAACCTGTAGATATGTTACCTTACAGGGCAAAGGGGATCTTGAGTGTAATTAAAGATCCTGTGACGGGGAGATGACCCTGGATTACCTGGGTGAGGTTTGTAAGTGAAAGGTCCTTGTCGGTAGAAGAGAGATGCAAGCTGTGGGAGAAAGTGGAGGCCAGAGGGCCTGGAGTGCTGCAGTCCATGGGGTTGCGAAGAGCTGGACACCACTGAGCGACGGAACAACAGCAGTGTAACAATGCCACGATTGGAGGCGAGGAATGTGAGAGGCTGCTATAAGCTGGAAAAGGCAAGGAGAGGGATTCGCCCCTGGAGCCTCCAGAAGGAGCACAGCTCTGCTGAAAAGTGGATTTTAGCTCAGGGAAACCCGTTTTGCACTTCTGATCTCCAGAACAGTCAGATAGGAAACGTTGTGTTGTTTCAGGCCACCACACGTGTGGTAATGTGTTGCAAGAGCCTTAGCAACTAATACAAGTGGCCACTCTCTCCTGTGTTATTTCTCTAGTGTATACTTTGATATGCTTATATCTTTTTGGCTGTGCTGGGTCTTTGTTGCTGGGCAGGCTTTCCTCTCGTTGCGGTGCTCGGTCTTCTCTGGTTGCTGAAGTGTGCAGTAGCTGCGCCACCCAGGCTCTATAGTGCTGGCTCGATAGTGGCGCACGGGCTCAGCTGACCTGAGGCACATGGGATCTTCCGAGATCAGGGATCAAACATGTGTCTCGTGCACTGGCAGACAGACTCCCCACCACTGAGCCACCACGGAAATCCTCTTTCAACGCTTCTAGAGCGTTGAAAATACTCTCTACATTTCTGTTTAAATGTTAAAGCATTGCTGCAGCTGGGTGGAGCCATACACTGCCATTCCAGGACATTTCTCTTATTGCTATCCAAGGACAACAATGCGACTCAAGACAGATTTTTGCAGCGAGAGAACCACATGCAGAGCAAGACAACTAGCAAGTCTCTCCTCAAAGCAGATGTGTGTCAGTGCCCTCAAACACACACACACTGTTTTCCGGCTGGAGAGACTGCAAATTATTCTCACCTTCCAGAGGACAGGCACATGTTTATCTAGTGGTGAGCAGAAGTCAAAACCCAGCCATCTAATCAGTGAGCATGAGCTGCCACTATGTCAGGTGACACGAGCTGCATGGCAACCCATTTGACTTCTTAAATACCCAGGACCACCCAATAAATAATAATAGTTAAAAAAGCACACTGACATTTTCATCCAGGGGCTCCCCAGTGAGAGCAAGGACCCAGGGATCAACACTGTCAACCTAAAGAGGTCTAAACCCAAATGTGGGGCTTGTTCCAGCCCTGTCCTAGGTGATTCAGCCGCTTCTCTCTCATTATGGGCTGGTTACAACCCAACCTGAGTTTAGAAAGATGTGCCCAGAGATGACAGCATCCGGATCACAAATCATCATGTTCAACGTCTCAGCGGTGGAGTGAGTCCACGTGGAAATCAGAAGTTGGTGGCATTCAGGAAAAACCTCCTTTTGTCCTTCCACACAATTCCTTGTCCTCAGGATATCTGGGTGGGAACCCTAAAGGGCTTCTCAGTGCCCTGCTGTATGCCAAGTCTTTGGGTGGGTCCCTGTTATTCCCCGGGCTCCGTGGGCTCGTGGGCGTCCAGCAGAGGACTGTCTGTGCTCCTGTTGCTGACCTTTTCGTCTCTGGGGTGGGAGAAGGTGTACGGCTCGCTCTCAGACTCAGGAGGGGGAGCCAGGGGGCGGCTCATCTGTGGCCAGCTTGACGGTTGGGGCCCTGGAGTTTGTGGGGGGTGGGGAGGGAGGGAAGTCCCCCGTGGGCCCCTGGAAGGGCCGGTAGGTGTCCACCTCTGCCTGGAGGAAGGGCCCGCTGGCATCCTGCAGCAGATGCCCGTACACCATGGTGTCGTCAATGACGGCATACACATGCGAGTCATTGTCCTTGCGCCCTTTCTGAAACTTCTTCAGCTGCATCGGCATCTGGGTGTTGACGTTCCCGTTGTAGATGCCTACGGCCTGGCCCTTGGTGATCTTCTTTTTCTTACTGAGGGAGGGAAAGAGACAGAAGTCAGGAAGAACGTGACCTTAGAGGCCCATCAACTGTATGTCCCTACTGGAACGTATAATAGATCCTTCAGGGTCGATTATACCCAGGTCTCCCCGAGTCCCTCAGGTCACTTTAGTATTTGAAATGGAAACTGCTGTTCTCAGAGAACATTTAGGAGGGACCAACTCTGTCTCCAGTTTTTAAGGTGGAAACTTAAGGAGCAGAGAGTGGTGTGGAGTGGGCACTGTCAACACCATCTGTGCCTCACTTTGCTTTGATTACTCGAGTGGTGTCCAAAGGTGGAGGGTCTGATAATACCCTTTCCTTGCAGAAATGGGCATGCCCAGGCCTCCCATGACTTTGAATTCTTTTCTGTAGCTAACGCTTCAGCTCACTTTTGCACGTGTACAAGATACGTCCATTTCAATTCTAAATGACAGCACATAAGGCTCAGGATGGAAGGTTGTATCTTAGTTTTTAGCTGGAGTTGGGGACAGTTTGGACTCAGAAGGAGCAGAGGGAGCCAGTCCCTTCAGCAGTAACCTCCAACAGAGGAAAAAGCAACCAAGAAGACACAAGTCGGCTCAGGGTGCCCAGCGTCCCCCCACCACCAGTGATCTTGGTTTGTAATGTTCTTTGGTACTTGGACGTGGACGGGCATTAGCACTCCCTGCCTCGAAAACAAAGCCTCGCTTTCCATCTCCACCAGTGAAACGCAGGGTAGGCTGACTTTTTAGCCAATCAGAGATTCAAATGGAGGATATTAGCTCAATCAGCATAAGGGATCACATAATGTAGTTCGCTGGCTGGCGGTTCACTAATGATGAACCCAGACTTTTCTCAGATAAAAATAAATCCAGTACATGGAGCTCGTAACGCTGGGTTCCCCAGCCAGAACAACGGGCTGCCAGGGGTCCAGCCTGAAGTCCTGTAATGATGCACCTCCGATGTGCTCCCACAGCGCCATTCTTGTCCCCACTAAGCTCTTCTGTCTCCTATGCATCCCCAACACCTCATTTGGTTCCTAAGGCCCAGAAGACCCTCAGGAAATACACGCTTTTTTTTAAAAAAAAAAAGAAAATTTGACTTGGCTGTGCCTGGTCTTTGTTGCAGCACACGGAATTTTAACTGTGGCATGGGGGATCTAGGTCCCTGACTAGGGATCGAACCCGGGGCCCCTGCATTGGGAGCGTGGAGTCTTAGCCACCGGACCACCAAGGAAGTCCCAGAAAATATATGCTTAAGGAACAAGTTCAATGGCACTGTCTGCCCTTCTTCTCCCTTACAGAACCCATGTTCCCTCCCACCCTAACTTGGGGATGGAGGAGCCTTATGTAAATCTGCCAGCTAGTAGCCTCCCCCACAGCAAGGGGGGTGGGGGCTGGGGATTCTCAGGCTGGGACTGGGACACTTTAGAGATGGAGGCAAGTGCAGGTGCCTCCCCTCCCCACCCAGTTCCCTCCTGTGCAGGAAGCTGGCTCTCAGTATTAATGACACGCTTTCTCATCTGGGTTGAGCATACCATGCACACCAGTCGGGAAAGTTTCCTGAGAGAAACCATACGATGATATGTCATTAAAAGAAGTCCTTTCCCCTCATGCAAGACACATGCAATCCCATTTCACCGAGGAGACGTCTCCCCTAGACCTGCCAGTCCATCCTCATCAGCAGAGACACTTCTAGACAGTCTCACTGATGATCAGCAATTTCAACTGTTTGTTCATGGCCCCGGTTTATAAAAAATTTTTTTTGTTTTGTTTTTTTTGCTAAGGAAAATAGACACACCCCCCGCTGTCTCCGCCACCCATGGCTTTAATCAGAAATATGAGAAGCTTTGATGAAATCTGGTAGCAGCGTGGACTAAGGTCAACCTCTAAAAAGGTCAACCCTGTCCTCTCATAAAAAAGAAGCTGTCATCCCAAGGGGGTGGAAGGTGAGACTTGAGTCAGTTAACTGGCTCTTCCTTCCTCTTGCCCACAGGGCTGGCTTTCTGGTACTTGTCTGGAGGCCAACAAACAAGCATAAACAGACAGTTTGTTTAAAAATCTGGAGGAGAACAAACTGGGCAGCATGCATGTGTACCTCAAGGTGACGGCGGAGCAGGTTCACAGGCCTGGTCTGGCAGGGCTTACATGAGCTTTTTCTGCCAACATCACCCCCATGAGGACAGCAGTCTGATGAGCAGACAGTAAATGATTCACAGGGAGCTTGTGCTGAGGCAGCTGCCTAAAAACTGCAGGCTACAATGTCACCACATGTGTGTTTTCTTTTTTTTTCCTGCTAGGTGGGGGATTTCTGCGCCAACCCCACCCCCAAGCATAATTCACATCTGGCACTATTGTTTATGTTCCTTTTTTTTTGGCCATGCTAGATAGCTTGTGGTGTCTTAGTTCCCTGACCGGGGATCAAACCTGTGCCCGAGGTAGGGAAAGCTCAGAATCCTAACTGCTGGACTTTCAGGGAATTCCCCCCCAGCAATAGTATTTAAGATTGATCTTCTGGGGGGGGGGGGTGGGGGGGACAATGGAAAGCAAGGAAAAAAAGTCAATAATTAATGAACAGCTCTGGATTGTGTGATACAAGGAGGTGTCAGCTCAGGAGAAGAGTTTGAGAAATTCCACCTACTTCTTTTTCACGAAGCATATGATGAATCCGAGGGCAAACAGCAGTAAGGCGCCACCTCCCACCACCGTGAGGACGATGACAGTCAGGTCTGTGAGCAGAGACACAAGGGAGAGAGACGAGGAGACATGCAGGGTTAGCTTAGCCTGGTGACGAACGTCAGTAGACAGTCTTCAAAGATGGCCGCCATCCATTCCTTCCCTGCCCATATGCCCATGCCGCTCCTCGCACATTCAGGGAAATCTGCTTCCTCTCCTCTTGAATATGGGCTGAGCTGGTGTGCACCTAACCTTTTAGAAATGTGGAAGCATCTTGTGTTTCCTGAGGAAAATCCAGCTACTGTGTAAGAAGTCTGACTATGCTGAGACCACCATGCTGTGAGGAAGCTCAAGCGGCCATGTTGAGACTCCAGGAGGAAAAAAAAAAAAACAAAACCCAAGGGTCCCACCCAGCCTTGAAAGTGAACAAAGGTGAACCATCCCAGTGCACCCCCCGCAGCTGTTGAGGGCATCTGGCGGAGGCTTCCAATATCTTAAAACAGAGATGAGCCACCTGCTGCTCCCTGTCTGAGTTTCTGACCCACGCCTGCATGCATGCATGCTGAGTTGCTTCAGTCATGTCTGACCCTTTGCAACCTTATGGACTGTAGCCCGCCAGGCTCCTCTATCCATGGGATTTCCCAGGCAAGAGTACTGGAGTGGGCTGCTATGCCCTCCTCTGGGGTATCTTCCAGACCCAGAGACGGAACCCGTGTCTCGTACTTCTCCTGCACTGGAAGATGGATTCTTTACCAGTAGTGCCACCTGGGAAGTCCTCCTGACGCATGGAGTGTGGGCATAAAAAAATGGTGACCATCTAAGCCATTAAATCTTGGGGTAGTTTGTTACGCAGTGAACTGGGGGACCTACCAGATCTACTTCAAAGGCTAGTGCTGGCCTATCCCAGCTGTGCTCCCCCAACCGCCAGTGCCTGAGTTGGAGGAGAGAAGAGGGCAGAAGAAAGCAGGGAGTCAAAAGTCAGAGGAGAAGGAGTTAGGAGAGGGTCGTCTCGTGTGTGCTGTCCTTCTCCTACGGCTGTACAAAGGAAAAAGGAAAGAAGTCAGAGAGAGAGCCCTGCACCAAACTGG
The DNA here is from genome assembly GCA_935064755.1 of Tragelaphus eurycerus. Lineage (NCBI taxonomy): Eukaryota > Metazoa > Chordata > Mammalia > Artiodactyla > Bovidae > Tragelaphus > Tragelaphus eurycerus. The sequence continues at coordinate 72,266,010 of CAKXYN010000001.1, read as the reverse complement.
GATTTAGACTCTCTGGCTTGCTCAACAAGAAAACAAAAGGTGAACTGAGAGAAAAACAGGACTAGAAATAAATGACAGCAAATGAGTGGAAGAGAAGGAAAAAACCCAGGAGCTAATCTGAGAGTGTGGCCGAGCTTTTCACATGTGGTTTCCGGTCCCCGTCGATTCTCCTGCTGCTGACCACCTGTGTGGCCTGGGTGGTCACAATCTATCCACCTGGGTGGACACACGATCTATCTGACCATCAAAAAGAGAAGGGGTCAGGGAACAAATCTCCGTAGATTCCAACACTCTGTGATGCTATGTGACTATCTTGGAATACAGTGCAAACATGGCCCCAGCACAGATTACCTGAAACCCTCCAATGGATGCTACCACCCTGGGCATAAAAGCAAAATCCTCATCGTGGCTCTGCGGCTCACGACCAAGGGCCTTCAGGGATTCTGATGCTTCACTGGACTAAATAAAAAGTGCCGGTGTCATGCATCTGTGTCCCACTTTTCAGGTTCTCACATTTGAGTCACCAACTCTGAATGCCCAGTGAAAATTTTGCAGGATAGTTACAGTCATCTATTCTCTACAGAAGGAAGATGAGGAAGATCAGCGGGCGAAAGAGACTTTCTCTATGTCAGAAAGAGGTCAGTGGTAGATTGACTACAAAAAATGCCCTAATTCTCCCCTCTCCCCAAACCATGTCCTTTACTGTGTGATTCTGCAGCTCCTCCCACCAAGAGGGGGAGTCTACCTGTCCTCCCCTTGAATCTGGGTTGACCAAACCAATACTGTTACAGGGATGGGGTATGAGTTTCTAATCTTAAGTAAGCATCAGGCGACCTAGCATGCTTCCCCCAGTCTCTCTTGGATCTCTCTGGCTTTGCCATGAGAAGGGACCCGGGTTAGAGGGTAAGAATCTATGTGGAGGAGAGCCAAGGAATCCCAGTTGTCCCCGCTGATCTTGTCTGGGCCCAAGAATGTGAGAGTGTTTGGTCAAGACTGACAAAGTTCTCTAGCCCACCTGTAGCTGCCCACAGGAGCTTGAGTGAATGAATCTGATAAGCCCAGCTCAGACCAGAAATGCCCAGCCAACATGTGAGCAATTACAAATGGCTGTTTTTAAACCACTGCATTCTGGAGTGGTTTGTTACTCAGAATTACTGGTTCAACAGCTAAGTGATAAATGGACAACCAGGGCTGAAATCCATGCTTTCTGACTTGCCTTCCAGGCTTGCTCCCGACTCTTGAACCACCAATTTGATGTCCATCACCACCCCCAAAGACCTTACCCGTGGTCTTCGGGGTAAGCGAGACCCAGAAAAGCAGGTCTAGCTGCTTCCCGCTCATAGGGCTGCAGTTGGAGATGTTGACCCAGAAGCTGTGATAGCGGAAGCTTGGCTTGGGCAGCACCTCCTCCTCCAGGCTGAAGATCTCCTCGGCGCGGGCCCGCTGCTCTTGGATGATCATGAATGCACGCCCGGTTTGGCAGACCACACCTGTTCGCTCTTTGAGGAAGGTCAGGCAAGCCACCTGGTTGCGGGGCACGCTGATGTTCCAGGACACCGAGGCGAGGGACGGGAGGCCCCGGTCCCAGTTAGGGGTCCGCAGGTAGACCTTGTTTTTCGTGTCTGGGGTCACTGTGAAGACACTTTCTTCTGCAGGAAAGGGAAGAGAATCCACTCAGATGTTGTTTCACTCAATCACAGTGGAGAGGACACAGGACTTGCTTGGTGCTATAGTGGATAAGAATCTGCCTGCCAAAGCAAGGGACACGGGTTCTATCCCTGGTCCGGGAAGATTCCATGTGACTCAGAGCGACTAAGCTCCACACTACTGAACCCATGTCCTGCAACTACTGAAGCCCAAGCTTCCATAGCCTGTGCAAGAGAAGCCCGAGCACCGCAACCAAGAGTAGCCCCCGCGCGCCACAACTAGGGAAAGCCCACAGGCCGCAACAAAGACCCAGTGCAACCAAGAATAAATAAAATAAATTATTTTTAAAGAAGATGGAGAGAACAGGAAGGTGGAGGAGATGATGTTACAGTGTCCAGACCACAGAGCATCCCGCCATGACAGAGAAGCTCTGGATCAGCACTGGCCAGGAGAGTGGTCACAGCCACAGGTGTCTGTTGCAAGACTTGGAAAAGTACTTGGTGTGACTGAGGAACTGAATTTTTAATTTCATTTACTATTGATTTAAATGTAAACTGCCACCTGTGGTCTGTGGCTACCATATTGGTCAAAAGAATAGTCTTCATGGAGGTTCTCAGGCCTTTTGAAAAAACCAATCAAACATAAAACAGGCCAGTTTGCCAAACTGGTGGTTATCTCAGGTTCTTTTCAGAAATGCCCACAGGACTTCCCTGGTGGTCAAGTGGTTAAGAATCGCCTTCCAATGCAAGGGACAAAGGTTTAATTCCTGGTTGGGGAACTAAAATCCCACATGCCACATGGCACAGCCAGAAAAGTTAAAAATGGAAAAGAAAGAAATATGCCCTCAATGGAGCTAACATTTATCTAATGCTCTGCACCATGATGGGACTGGTATATACTGATTTCTATTTTGGAGATTTAGAAAACTTCAGGTTCTGGGAGGAATTCTAAAATAGCAAAGCTGAAAGGGTCTCTAATCCACTCCTTACCTTCAGGTAAGATAAAACCCCAACCCTCCACACTGAGGACGGTGTGTCTTATTTTCAAAGACTCCCCAGAAAGAGTTTCTCTGGTAACCTAGAAGACACCAGACAGCCTGGACTGACCTTGATCTCACCGGCCAAAGATTCATCTCCCTCCCACTCATGGCTCTGAGAACAAAACTATGGAGTAAACCTTGAATTAAACTCTTGGTCAATTTAAAAATGAACTGAAAACTTTGTAACGGTGACCATGATTTTCAAAATCAGCCATATAGAGTTCATCCATTGTGACCAATTTAAATCTCATTTACTGCCTGAGACGATCATGCACCGGCCTCCCAGGAGGGCTCTGCTCCCCCATGCAAGGGAATGCTCCAAAGATTCATCTCTCTCCCCATATTCCTTCCTCTATGTCCTCTGAACCACATTCTGAATTGTCAAAGCAGAATCATAAGCATGTCTGCATAAGGATTTTTATGTTACCACGTCAAGAATCCAGGACTTGAGACTAGGGTTAGTTCTCATTTTTGCCCTGCCTGCTTCCAAAAAAGGCTCGAGACCTGATTATTTGTTCCACTGCCTACCAACCATCACCTCCTATTGTCAGAGAGTGATGTCAGAGACTTATTTCTAACTCCTGGAATTGTCTAAAGTAAATGGTAAAGTCAGGATTAGGATTCCTCATCTTGTGAGAGGAATAGCCCACTCAGGTACCCCTTTCTCTTCAAATCGACAATTAAGTCGATCACAAAAGCAAATGAGTTCTCCAACGAGAAAGGCTAAGGGGGCATGGAGATGGAGAGAGAGTGAAAGATACCCTTACCTTTGAAGTGGGGGATAAAGGACACAGTCAGGTCCTGCTTAGCGCTCTCTTGTTGGAAGTTGGGGGCAAAGGTGCGGAGGGTCACCGAGATGTTCTCCTTCACCTGGATCTGTTCGATGGACCCTCCAGAGCAGAAGGAGCCGAAGTAAAGGTTCTGGCCCGGCACGGCGCTGGCCACCAGGTAGCTGAAGCTGGTGTTGCAGACTCTCTCGTGCGTGTGCTGCTGCAGCTTCTGGGCTGGCACCAGCGCCAGGCTTAGCCTGTCCTTGGGCACCAGCAGCTTCCAGGTGAAGTCGTGCAGCTGCACGGGGAGCTGGAAGATGGACTGTGGCAGCTGGAGCGAGTAGCGCGCCCGGTGACAGTACCGGTGGTCCAAACAGCCTGTGAAAGAGGGGCGGGTGGTACTCAGCTGGGAGGAGGCCGGAAACGCATAGCGGTACCTGGCTGGGAGGAGACCGGAAGTGCATCCTCTCCAGCTCTCAAGTTAGCCCGAGGCTTTCTCGCTTTTCCCTTTGGTCTCTCCTCTTCCTTCATTCCCGCCTCCCTGGTGCTCCTTTCCCAGCTCACCCCCTGCTCTCGCTTTCTTACTCTCCACTAAACTGGCAGACCACCTTCTGGGGAGGAGTCAGGGTTGAAAATTTCTCTTCTTGTTTGCTGCCAGTTCTCATCTCATCTCTAAGACAACCTATATCTTAGATGCCAAGTGCCACATGGGCCAAGTGTAGATTTCGTTCCTGCACCCAGCCCTACTGCCCTGCGTCTCTGCCTGTGGGGAAGCAGTTCTGCTTAGTGATCAGAGCAGAGAGTGGAGCTGGGGACATCTCAGCTGGCGTTTCAGCTCTGCTGCTTCCTATCAGGGTGGCCTTGGGCTAGCTGTTTCACCTCCCTGGACCCAGCTAATGCCTCGACCCTAAGAGCATCCATGTGAGAGATGACGGTCACCCAGGAGGGAGGTGCCTCTTGGTTTTGCTGCTCTCCGCTGATGGACCCCACTGAGACAGGGCAGGATCGTACTTATGGTTTTCTCGGCGTTGATCCACAGGCGTGTGAGATCATCACAGAGGAAGGAGATACTGTGTTTGGAGCCAGCTGTCAGGGTGAGGTTGGTGCTGCAGGTCCGGGAGTTCAGGCACACGAAGCAGCTGGGGACAAACTCGCGTTTCAGTTTGTTGGGCCGTGGCTCGATGGACAGCGACATGGCTCGCTCCTTACTCAAGTCAACCACGTAGGTTTTATCTGGAACCACACGTACAAAACAAGCATGAAGAATGGTCAGGACCAACCTCGTGTGGAGGCAAAAATGAGCACAGAACCTCTCATGGCTGGGGAATGCTGGGAAGTGTGTTTATTAGTAAGAGAACATTATGATAGCTTGAAACAAAATTTAAAAAGACAATGAACGGACTGCATTTCTACCCGTCTCATGAAAGTACATCATTTCTTCAAATTCATTTTAGTCCTTGTTCATCCACATGCATATTACAGTGTATATAAAATTTTATACTCAGCTTTTACTTTATTATTTTGTACAGATATATCTACTTTACTATACAGTTTTCATACTGACTAATCTTTTAAAATATTCATTAAATCTTAGTCAACCTAGTGAGATGTAGCATCACCCATTTAAATATTCTGTTACTATGAATAGTAATTAACAACCGTTGGTATTAGTGCAGGGAGAGAGGATTCATAGACAGGATGGAATCACAGATATAATTTAGTCTCTAATACAAGCTACATTTCAAATAAGCGACAAAAAGATGAACTACTTCATAGGCTGGGCCAAGAGAATGGTGTCTCCCATGAGTAAAAGAGTAATGTTACACTGGTGCCTCAGAGCAGTCACCAAAATAAAAACAAAGAGATTATCTTTTTAAATATGGAATAAACACAAATTATAAAAGCAAAAAAAAGATTAAAATGTCTATCTGGTTTAGGTACCATAAATAATGTTTGAAGGACAAGGCACACACTGGGAGAAAATATTTGTAACAGAATGACTGAGGACTTCACAGTACAGGAAATATAAATGTCCAAATATCCAAAACGTGAAGGGTTCTTAGTATCACTTGTAATACTGTTTGTAATTAGAGAAAAGCAAATTAAAATAAAATATAGTGGGACTTCCCTGGTGGTCCAGTGGTTAAGACTCCAGGCTCCTAATGCAGGGGGCCCGGGTTCAATCCCTGGTCAGGCAACGAGATCCCACATGCTGTAACTAAAGATTCTGCATGTGTCAGCAAAGATCCCACATACCGCAACTAAGACCATGTGGTGCAGTCAAAAAAAAAAAAGTATAAAAATAAAAACTCTTCACCCCTATAAATCCAGCAGTGTATAGGGATATACGCCCACATTTGTACACCAGTGGAAGGAATGATGCTATAGCTGAAACTCCAGTACTTTGGCCCCCTCATGTGAAGAGCTGACTCATTGGAAAAGACCCTGATGCTGGGAGGGATTGGGGGCAGGAGGAGAAGGGGACGACAGAGGATGAGATGGCTGGATGGCATCACTGACTCAATGGATGTGAGTCTGAGTGACCTCCGGGAGTTGGTGATGGACAGGGAGGCCTGGCGTGCTGCGATTCATGGGGTCGCAAAGAGTCAGACACGACTGAGAGACTGATCTGATCTGATCTGATCTGATCTGATAGTTAGCGGAATAATACTGGAATAGTTAAACAGACCATGAAACGCATGAATGGAATATTACACAACAGTTAAGAGGATGCAGTATGAGGCAAAATAGCAAGCTGTAGAACCATATTTAGACTGTGACATTATTTGATTATAAAATCTCTATGTAAAATGAAATAGCTGTTTCTACATGTACATATATTTGCACTTAATATTTAAATGAAGAGAAAAAAATTTGGCGAGAAATATAACAAATTCATAATTGTGGTTATGGGCCTCCCTGATGACTCAGATGGTAAAGAATCCGCCTGCAATGCAGGAGACCTGGGTCCCATCCCTGAGTTGGGAAGATCCCCTGGAGGAGGACATGGCAACCCATGCCAGTATTCTTGCCTGGAGAATTCCATGGACAGAGGAGCCTGGAGGGCTACAGTCCATGGGGTCACAAAGGGCTGGACACGACTGAGCGACTACGCACACATAACTGTGGTCACCCTGGGAGGGGGCCTGGAAGTAGGGACGATACAGGTTGTCAAGGAGATTTTAGCTTTGTCTGTGATGTTTGAATTTTTAGAGCAGGAGTTACCCAACAAAAAATAGAAACAAAGCCAACATTTAGTTAAGGGCTCCTGATGGTCTTTCCTGTGGTCATGTATGGATGTGGAGCTGGACTGTGAGAGGCTGGCGCTGAGAATTGATGCTTTTGAACTGTGGTGTTGGAGAAGACCTTGAGAGTCCCTTGGACTGCGAGGTCCCCAGTCCATTCTGGGAGATCAATCCTGGATTTCTTTAGGGAATGTGCTAAAGCTGAAACTCCAGTATTTTGGCCACCTCATGCGAAGAGTTGACTCATTGGAGAAGACTCTGATGCTGGGAGGGATTGAGGGCAGGAGGAGAAGGGGACGACAGAGGATGAGATGGCTGGATGGCATCACTGACTCGATGGATGCGAGTCTGAGTGACCTCCGGGAGCTGGTGATGGACAGGGAGGCCTGGCGTGCTGCGGTTCATGGGGTCGCAGAGTCGGACATGACTGAGCGACTGATCTGATCTGATCTGATCTGATGGCTTCTGGTGGTTATGAAAGCTGAAAAAGAAGCAGTGTAACTGCTTCCGCAACCAGCGTTTACCCAGATGGGTCACTGGAAGCATGTGATATACAATGCTGGAAACTCACGTCCCTTTACCTTATTTGAATCATGATAACTTGGAAACCCACAGGGCTTGAAGATACACTTAGTCTATTGGTATTTTCAGAGCAAGTAAATGTATCTTCCAGAAGGTAGAAAATGTTAGTTGCTCAGTCATGCCCAGCTCTTTGTGACCCCATGGACTGTAGCCTGCCAGGCTCCCCTGTCCTTCACTATCTCCCAGAGTTTGTTCAAATTCATGTCCGATGAGTTGGTCCTTGGTGGAGATAATTGTGAATCAAGCTCTCTGACAATCTCAGACATGGTTAAGCTGTGGGTTTTGGGCAATGTGGGCTATCTGTGCTCACACATCTGGTCACAGCTGGCTAGATCAGTCATTCCTCGAGTCTGGGGCAGCTTGTACATTACTGTCTTCAGACACAGGATGCTTGTGGTCAAGCCATGGAAAGATAATCTCTGCAGGAGCCGTCTGGGTCTAGTGTGAGCCTAGTTGATATTTTCAGCAAAGTACAGAGGTTGAGAAAAGGGCTTTGGGGGGCAGTCAGGCTCAATGTAATACCTTCCTGCTGTCCACATTCATTAAGTTGGGTTTTTTTTTTTTTTTTGGCAGCCTGAGCCCACTGTAGTCAGGTCCTACTGCATGGATGGATGATAAGGGTCTGGGTGCCTCTGACAGCTGCCTCTGCCCTTGCTGAGGCTCTGCCTTTGCAAGGTGGCCGTGACAGCCGCCCTGTGTGGCCTGAGAAGGCCTCCCAGCTCTGCCTCTGCTCTGGTTCTACCTCTCTTGCCCTTATCCGACTTCCCTGCAGCCGCGCTCTTGGTGCCACCACTGTATGCCGCCCTTGCCCCTTCTGAGGCATGGTACCTTTGGAGCATGCATCTGGGTCTGAACCACTTTGGATTAGAGGGGGCCTCCTGAGAGTAGTGAAACAGGGTTTATGGAGGGCCTGGAATGTGCTGGATGCTGCTGAGAGTGGGAAGATAGAGGAATAAGACAAGACGCCTGGTGGGGTGTTTAGCAGGACCCAGACATGGACAGATGGATGATCAGATGGATGATCGGGACATGGTGTGTGATGAGAGCAAACCACTGCCATGGGGGCTTCTGGTGTGGTGGTCTGGGCATTTGCTTCCTTCTGCTGGGACAAAGCAAGGTCAAGGCTCTTGAAGTCCCCCTCACCCAAAACCTCTAGCTTTTTCTCATCTCCAAAATTAAGAATGAGCAGAGGGACTTCCCTGGTGGTCTGATGGTGAAGCCCCCGCTTTCAATACAGAGGGTGCAGGTTCAATCCCTGGTCGGGAAATTAAGATTCCACGTGCCGCCAGGCGCAGCCAAAAAAAGTAAATTAAAAAAAAAAGCAGAGTATAAACAGCACATATGTGTTTCTTTCCTGTGGCCACGAGGGGCACATCCTGTCTGGGGCCTCAGGCAGCTTGAGAAGGGCCAGGCTCTGTCACGAGTCTCCTCTTGGTACCCCGCCCCCCAAGCCTGAGGCACGCTCCCTGCTCTGAACCCCGTTACATGCCCCTGAAACTGCTTCTGGGGGGCTTCCAAGTGGGTGAACACATGGAGATTTGGGGAGATGGCCTGGAAGCTCTGCCCTCCTTCCCACACACCCATGAGCACGTGAGTGTGCTAAGTCACTTCAGTTGTGTCCGACTTTTTTTGCAACCCCATGGACTGTAGCCCACCAGGCTCCTCTGTCCATGGGATTCTCCAGGCAAGAATATTGGAGTGGGTTGCCATGCCCTCCTCCAGGGGATCTTTCTGACCCAGTGATCTTCTTGACCCAGGGATCAAACTCATGTCTCTTGGGTCTCCTGCATTGGGAGGCAGATTCTTTACCACTGTGCCACCTGGGAGGCCCTCTTCATTGCCTAAGAGAAGGTATGTATAGGGAGATCAGGAACCCCAGTGCGGACACAGTGGGAGGCTCCAGCATGGCTGAAGTTACTGGCAATCCATAAGAGTTTAACACAGATATGAACTGGCCAATCGTGGGTACAGAACAGCCACAAGTGTGGAACAACCAGCTCCTAGCACCGAACAGCCAACCACAAGCTGGGAATAGCTGACCACCAGCAGTCAGGAAAGGATGGAGATGACGACCCCTCTGCCAATACAAGTGCAGAGACAGTGCCAAGGTGGGGAAGACAGCCAAGCGGGTAGAGATGCCAGCCAAAATTCCTCTGAAACTTCTATCATCTGTGCAAGAAAGTGAGAAATAAGACCAACGGCATTTGTTACCACCAGCTGATGCTGAGAGGGCATGAAAATGACAGACAGAATCGACTGGAGCAGAACCAAGAGGGCCCTGAAGACCTCCACCCATCCCAGTGACGCACAGCGTACCAGGGGTCCTGGGCCCCTACAGCGATCCACTGCAGCCCCAGAGGAGCCTGTGGAGAAATGGCCATCCACACGGTGACCACATGTTACACCAACAGGGCACAAAGATTGCAATTATTAAAATAAAATCAACAAGACAGGAAAAGAAAATAGAAGAAACTCCTTTGGGAAGGGACCGCCAGCATCCTACAAATCTCGTCTGCCTTCTGATTGCCAGCTAACCTCTAAGGAGAAGTGCTGGGTCTTGTTCGACGCTGCCTCCCTTCCCTGACCCGGCACCTGGCAGGATAACATTCAGACAGTGCTTACAACCTGCCAGGCAATGCCACCTCATTGCATTTTCACAGCACTCCTAAGAGGGCAGGCCTATTAGCTCCACCGGAAGATGAACTGAGTCACACAGGAGTGAAGTGACTTGCCTGCTCTCAAACAGTGAGTAGGGGAGGCAGGATTTTAACTTCTCAGAGGCCAACTCCAGAGTGAGTGCCCTTGACTGCTGGGCTATGCTGCCTGCAAGACAAGCTGTCCACACATATTTATAGAACCTGACAAATGTGTGAGTGCACAGGGCTGGCTGCCTTGCACAATATCCTGAAATTTAAGGCCCATGTTGGGTTTCAAAGATGGAGATGTCCAGAAACTCAGAACTCTCAGGGCACCCAGCCTCGACTAATTTTATCTCTAAAGATACTTCTGCTGGACACCCCTGATAGTACAGTGGGTAAGAGTTCATCTGCCAACGGAGGTGACACGGGTGTGATTCCGGGTCTGAGAAGAGCCCATATACCGCAGGGCAACTAAATCCATGAGCCACAACTACTGAGCCTGTGCTCCAGCGCCCAGGAGCCGCAACTACTGCAGCCTGCGTGCCCTAGAGCCCGTGCTCCAAAACAGACGCCACGGCAGCGAGAAGCCCACGCACCGCAACGAAGAGTAGCCCCCGCTCACTGCAACTAGAGAAAAGCCCGCCCAAAGCAATGAAGACCCAGCGCAACCAAAAGTAATCTAATCAAATAGAAAACACACTTCTGCCAGCCAGGTTCACTCAGTAGTCTAGAAAAAGGTAAACCCTGCTTGATGTAAAGCCTTGACGCTGCTAAACACATCTAAATTGCAGTTAACCACTATTTGCCTCAAAACTAAAGCTGTATCCTTCTTGATGCTGGTAATAGCATGCTTAACAATTTGATCAGATGTAGCTTTCAACCCAGCTGATGTTTCAGAACACAGAATTCATCAGCAGTGCTTCACTATGACCGAGATGGTAAACAAATCCCTCTGTCTTCTACAACTCAAATCCAGTCCATTTCTGATTCCTCCGATGTCTGTTTTCAACATTCTGCTAACGTTGATGACAGTGGAGTCATCAGTGGACACACACACATGTATATATAACATTATGCCTTGTACACGGTTCTTGTGAATTAGAAGGAATCTTGGGCCAAGATATGATGGAACTGAGGCTTCTCCAGGAGCCGGGCTCCAAGTGGGCGCTGAGCGGGCACTCCCAAGACAGCCTCAGATGGGCAAATCTAGGAGTGGATCCCGTTTGATCACTTGGCAGATATTTACCAGCCCTGCCAGTCCACACTCCCACTTATCCTCTCTGCCTACTTTCCGAAGCAAATACTGATAAAGATAAGGATGAGAGGCAGACCGTGGGCAGGATCCATCCTTAGCACATGTCACAGAGGTCCTGGTTCAAGGCCACCCATCACAACTCACAGGCTCCAGCTCATAGACAACCCCCGGGGAGAGCCCCTCTGAACTCATCCTATACCTTTTTTTCAATATCCACGCGACTCCCCTCCTTTGAGGCAAGGGAACCCAGGAAGCAAGTATTAAGGAGGTGCTTGCTGTCAGGGGCTGATCTCGTACTGATCCAAGGGTAGGGGCTCTGTGAAAGTGCAATCGTCAGAGCTGGGGCCTCCTCCAATGCTGTGCCCTGGGCATGTCGCCTCACTGTAGTTTCGGCCCTGACAACCCTTCTTGAGGTTCACGGCATCTCAGCAAATGTGTGTGGAATGATACACAACCTCACTGTCACAGAACAGGGGTTCTGTGTGGTCCAGAAGCACAGGCCACAGGTTCCGAGCTTGCTCCACTCCTGGCAAGCTATGTGCTGCTGGGCTAGTGTCGTATCTCCCCGAACCTTCTGGTTTGTCATCAATAAATGAAGATAACTCTTGGGACTTCCCTGAAGGTAAAGCAGGTAAGAATCCATCTGCCAATGCAAGGGACCAGGTTTGATCCCTCTTCTGGGAAGAGCTTGTGCGTCACTACTCGTGTGCAACTACTGAAGCCCGTGCACCTGGAGCCTATCCTCCGCAACAAGAGAAGCCCTCACAGTAAAAAGCCCATGCACCACAATGGAGGGGAGCCCCCACTCACTGAAACTTAGAGACAGCCCGCTTGCAGCAATGAAGACCCGCGCAGTCAAAAATACACAAACAATTTCAAAAAACAAATGAAGACAACCCCTGTCTCCCATACAAGACTATAATAAGGATTAGTTGGGACCACGTGAGTGGTGTGCCTAGGGCAGGACTTGGCACGCAAAGAGTGTGCCCATGGCATGGGGCATTCAGCCAATAAAAGTGTTATTAGCACTGCTCACAGTGCTGGTGACGTCCTGATTCACTGGAGGGTCAAGTCAAGACATGAGCTCTAGAGCGTAACCTTCCAATGTCTTCATTAAAAACAACTCAGCACCCTGAACGCAGGATCGTCTCAGCTTATTGTGCTGAAATGGAGGCATGCTCTGCTTCACCCAGTGACCTGGTGTCACTAGCAACGCACTTCCTGAAAGTCTTACAGGGTCCAGAGTCCACGTGTGACTGACTGACAGACAAGAAGTAGGAAGGAACCTCACCCCAGGCAAGAGACTCCAGGAAGAACAAAGGAGGGGGAGAGGGGAAGGAAGGTGGGGCTCACTCACTGCTATCATTCTGTGGATGTTGGACGGAAACTTGAAACTGCAGCCGGAGGATGCCTGGATTCTGGGCATCTTGGTCACAGCCCTGCAGAGAGAGGTTGAAGTTCCCGGCCATGTTCCCGGGCTGCTGGTCCTCCAGCTTGAACACCTCGGGGTTGGTGGTGGAGCCCGGAATGTAGTATTCCACCCGCTCCTCCTTCTTCACGCAGTTGGAGACGTTGAACTGGAGGAATGAGACGCTGGCCCGCAGGGGCGCGGGGATGACGAACTGCCATGTCATGAGCTCGTCCTCGGGGAAGCCGGCCGGGTAGTTGGCGGACATCAGAGTGGCCGAGCCCTCACCCTCGAACACAGACTCAATGATGCACAGGCCTGTGGGGGTGGAACCAAACGAGAGAATAGGAGGTGATTACACTCTGCCTTGGTCATTCGTGGCTGGAGGGACTGGGGTTAGAGAAGAGGTGAAGGGCAAGGTCTCAGATCCTGAGCATTGGGTCTGGATATGGCATGTTTATACTCAAGGTAGAGATCAAACCAGTCAATCTTAAAGGAAATCAGCCTGAAGATTCATTGTGAGGACTGATGCTGAAGCTGAAGCTCCAATTCTTTGGTCACCTTTCACTGAAAAAGACCCTGATGCTGGGAAAGATTGAGGGCAAAAGGAGAAGGGGACGACAGAGGATGAGATGGTTGGATGGCATCACCGACTCACTGGACGTGAGTTTGAGCAAGCTCCAGGAGATAGTGATGGATAGGGAAGCCTGGTGTGCTACAGTCCGTGGGGTCGCAAAGAGTCGGACACAACTAAGTGACTGAACAGGAGAGTGAGAATGAGGATACAGCAGCATGTGTGAGTAAATGTTTAATAACCAGCGCAGCAGGGGAAAAAAGTAAAGCCCTAATTTGTAGTGTCTGCCCACTTCCCTGGTGAAAAGACTCTCACTATTGCTGTTTTCAAACTGCCGACAGGAGATGGATGAACGTGGAGGTGGGAGGTGATGGACAGCCTCTCCCATAACATAGGATTTTTAACCACACAGATCCATCGGCATACCCACCCTCAGAGCATAGAGAAGAGTAAACTGCAGTAACTAAGAAGGGATGAGCTTCAAGTTCTTATTACCTTTGCTCCTCAACTAATTTATCTAGTTATAAGTTTATATAGTTTTAGTAATTGCTCTGTTTACTACCAGCTCACGAAATTCCAGAACACTCAGCAACCGGCATTCAGAGCTGCGGTGAGCCAGCTTTGGCATACGGCCACCGATATGATTCTAGAAAATATGAAAGAGACGGAAGACAGGACAAAGACGTGAGAAACAGTCACGGAGCGATAGATTTGTGCAGCTGGTCTCGGTCTGTTTCTTGAACACAAGTGTCACATACCAAGCACAAAGGAAAGAGTCGCCACCGGGTCTGTGTAACAGAGAAGGGTGGGCTCACGCCAGGAGGCCCGCGTGCTCACAGAAGAGTGGGATGTCCTTTAAGGGGTCAGATGGAATCACAAAACCGCCGCCATCAGACTGTTTCTGATGGAGACCGAGGCTGATTTTGTAGGTTTCAACCTCAACCACTACTGGGGGAGACAGGGGTGGGCAAGCTCACGTTTTATCGACAAGCGGTTTGCGATGCTGAAGCCAGAGACGTTTCTGCTGTGGAACCACGGCAGGTCCAAGGCCAGGTTCACTCCCTCTTGCATCTTGATCCGGGACACAGTGCCGTTGCCGCAGAAGGTCCCGATCCTGACCATCGTGCTGGCGTCGACGCGGCCGCTGATGCGGTGCGTGACTCCATCCGGGCAGTTCTCCGTCGGCCCAATCTGCCTCAGGCGTGACAGGGAGAACTGCAGTTCGAGACTGACATTCTTGCTCGCTTTGATGTCCCAGATGAAGGTTCTGTTGAGGGTGGGCAACACCGACGTGGAAGGCTGAAGATGAACCTCCCCAAAGGGACACTGGCCTGACACGCATTCTGAAACACAGTCACAAAACGGTCTGGTCACAAACGCTACTGGGCCCCTCACTGCCCCACCTCTTCAGCCCCTGGAGTGCAGGGGTCCCCAGCCTCTGGGATCTAAGGCCTGATGATCTGAGGTGGCACTGATTTGGTAACAGTAGAAATATTCATGTTGTGTAGTAGAAAAAATAAGACCCTGACACTGAGAAAGATTGAGGGCAGGAGGAGAAGGGGGCGGCAGAAGATGAGATGGCTGGATGGCATCATTGACTCAATGGACATGAGTTTGAGCAAATCTGGGGAGACGGTAAAGGACAGGGAAGGAAGCCTGGCATGCTGCAGTCCATGGGGTTGCAAAGAGCCATACACAACTGAGCAACTGAACAACAACGGGCAGAAACCAACACAACACTGTAAAGCAATCATCCTCCAATTAAAAATAGATAATTTTTTTAAAAAGGTAAAAAAAATAATTAAAATAAAGGCAAAAAATAATTAAAATAAAGGCTAAAAAAATAATAGAAGTAAGGTGCACAATAAATGTAGTTTATTGTAATTTATTGAATCATCCCCACACCACTCCCCACCCCACCCCTCATGAATGTTGCCTGCCAATGGCTCAGGAGTGTGTCCCTCTCTGGGGAAGTGCCTTGGCTGGAGGGAACTAATTTGGGGCAGAGAAACCTGAGAGACTTCCCTGCTCCTCGACTCGCATCCCCTCAGAGGGTGGCCACCCAGAGATCTTCAGTCATGTCCAACTCTTTGTGACCCTATGAAGCACAGCTCACCAGGCTCCCCTGTGTATGGGACTCTCCAGACAAGAACACTGGAGTGGGTTGCCATTCTCTCCTCCAGGGGATCTTCCTGACCCAGGGATCAAACTTGCGTTTCCTGGATTAGCAGGAATGTTCTTAATCATGGGGCCACAGGGGAAGCCCCAGTCACCACCAGCCTGACCTTCTGCCCCTTTTCACATGACCCAGCCTGGCAATTGCCACTCAAGCTCCAGTTCAGCCTGCAGCTAAAACCACAAGTATCCCTCATTTTACTCATTTTATCTTGTTTTCCTCTTATCCTGTTTTTCCTCACTTCTTCACAGGTTTGTTTTTTTTTTTTTGGACCTTTTATTTTTTTTAAGTCTTTATTGAATTTGTTACAATATTGCTTCTGTTTTATGTTTTGTTTTTTTTTTTTGCTGAGAGGCATGTGGGACCTTAGCTCTCCGACCAGGAATCAAACCTGTACCTCCTGCACTGGAAAGCGAAGACTTAACCACTGGACCGCTAGGAGAGCCCTTCTTGTAAGGGAAATAACTCTCTTGATACCAACTTAGAGACAAGAATCCCCATGTCAGGCTCTGCTTCCAGTGGACCAGACCAAAGTCACCTCCTAACTACACATCTCCCCCACTTTTTGCAAGTTCATTTTATACCACTTCACTTTTATGAAAGACTTACATTAGTACGTGTTTCCACGAACCAAAATAAATCCAAAGAGAATTTTTGCTTTTATGAAAAAAGGTGGAAAGCGTGAACAGCGTTTGGTGTTTATTTTGCAGGGAGCCATTAGAGAGGAAGTGTGTACCTCGGGAGTGAGTGTTGCTCTCTCCCCCTGGAATGAGACTCAGCCTCGCAGCAACAAGCCGTCACAGCTCTGTACTGTATCTGTGAGCATCGGTGCTTTATTTCAAATTACTTTGTGCCTCCATTAGCAAAATATGTCCTATGGTAATTGCTGCTTCAATTTACACCATTCCAGCTTGTGAAAAAAGTGTCACAGGAACTCTGCTTTTGAAAACCAGGGGAAACCAGCATTGTTTTCCAGATTAAGTCAGTGGAGTCCAGTTTGTGACTGCATTCTCAGCCCCCCAGAGGGGGGCCCTTGCAGTGGGGCTTGTGCTTTGGGATGTCCTACCTCCTTGATCCCGTAAGTCATGATTTCATAATTTGTCAGGCACTGCGCCAAGCTCTACCCTTTAAAACTGGTTTTCCCATCAGAGCAGTCATCAATAGATGGAGTATGCCCCGAGTGCACAAGCCCTTAATGGCTGGAACCCAGAGGCCAGGTCATCTTCTTGCCTCCTGGCTTTAATGCTGGTATGTTATTACCACTGCTGTTGAATCTTTTCCCCTAAGGCTAATGTCTAATCCTTTGATGTACTTTGTTTCCTGCTGCTAAGTCGCTTCAGTCGTGTCCGACTCTGTGCGACCCCATAGACGGAAGCTCACCAGGCTCCCCTGTCCCCGGGATTCTCCAGGCAAGAACACTGGTGTGGGTTGCCATTTCCTTCTCCAATGCATGAAAGTGAAAAGTCAAAGTGAAGTCGCTCAGTCGTGTCGGACTCTTAGCGACCCCACGGACTGGAGCCTACCAGGCTCCTCCGTCCATGGGATTTTCCAGGCAAAAGTACTGGGGTGGGGTGCCATTCCCAACTTCCTAAACCTTTTTAAAACAAAGGGAGAATTTTCAGAGAGGTGGATTTAACTAGAATCTCTTACAGAGTAAGTCAGAAAGAGAAAAACAAACAAACAAAAACACACACACACCAAAAAAAAGAAAGAGAAAAACAAATATCGTATATTAACACATATAAACGTGAAAAGTGAAGTCGCTCAGTCGTGTCCGACTCTTTGCGACCCCATGGACTGTAGCCTACCAGGCTCCTCTGTCCATGAGATTTTCCAGGCAATAGTACTGGAGTGGATTGCCATTTCCTTCTCCAAGGAATCTTCCCAACCCAGGGATCGAACCCGGGCCTTCCGCATCGTAGACAGACGCTTTACCGTCTGAACCACCAGGGAAGTCAAACACATATATATGGAATCGAAAAAAAAAAAAAAAAAAAATGGTACTGATGAACCTATTTGCAGGACAGCAAATAGAGACGCTGTCAGAATAGAGAGGGAGGAACAGGAAGGCCTGACGTGCTGCAGTCCATGGGGTCACAAAGAGCCAGACACGACTGAATGACTGAACAACAAGAGATGCAGACATAGAGAATGGATGTGCGGACACAGCGGGGGCAGGAGAAGGTGGGTGAACTGAAAGACGAGCATTGACATGTACACACGACCGTGTGCAAAACACACGGCTAGCGGGGAGCCGCGGTGCAGCACAGAGAGCTCAGCCCGGTGCTCTGTGATGACCTAGAGGGCTGGGAGGGGGGCTCCAGAGGGAGGGGATGCACGTGTACCGATGGCTGATCCACCTTGCTGCCAGCAGAAACTCACACATCATGGTAAAGCAATCATACTCCCACTGAAAAGACATTTAAAAGAAACAAAAGAAAACAAAGGGAGAAAGCTTGTCTCAGGGAGGCACTAAGGAAAAGCAGGCAGTGTGGCTTTTGCTGTCTCGAGCACAGGGAATCTGAAAGGTGCAAAGCACTCTGGCCACTGTAATAATAATCTGCAAGTGTTTTATTGCTGCTCCGGGGGAGTATGTGAAACTACTGCCAACTCGCAAAGGACTTCTGGGAGAATTTCCGAGCTGTCAAGGACCTCTGAGGTCAGCACATCAAGCCTCTCATTTTTTGCAAAGAGCCCTGGAGTCCGGGTGGCTCGTGTGGCGCTCACAGGGCACATGCTCCCAGGATGAAAGCCCAGACTGTTGTCTGTTGACTTGTGGCTCTTGCCAGTGCCCTGCACTGCTCAAGTGATAAAGCAAGGTCAGATAACGAGGTGACGAATGCAGCTAAAATCAGGTTTTGTGTGTAGGTAAAGATAATATCAACGTTTTGGAGCTCACAGAAACTCTACCGTTTGCATTAAGTCAGGTCTACTTTTCAGCTACACCTCCCATGTGGCTCCGAGTGGCTCCTACTGGCTTCCGTGATCTTACGGGATCACTTAACCCAACTAAGGCAGTTGCTGCTGCTAAGTCGCTTCAGTCGTGTCCGACTCTGTGCGACCCCATAGACGGAAGCTCACTAGGCTCCCCCGTCCCTGGGATTCTCCAGGCAAGAACACTGGAGTGGGTTGCCATTTCCTTCTCCAATGCATGAAAGTGAAAAGTCAAAGTGAAGTCGCTCAGGTGTCCAACTCTTAGCGACCCCATGGACTGGAGCCTACCAGGATCCTCCGTCCATGGGATTTTCCAAGCAAAAGTACTGGGGTGGGGTGCCATTGCCTTCCCCGAACTAAGGCAGTGATTCTGACTTAATTCCATACCAAGTACCTGGAGCAAAAAAGCTCCGTCTCTCAGCCACAGCTCTGCCACCAGTCACGTGACTCTGCGGCTGTCAGATTGTGTGGACATTTTTAATGTGTTGCTAAGAGCTTAGTTTTCAGAATGGACACACAAGTTCAGTTCAGTGGCTCAGTCGTGTGTGACTCTTTGCGACCCCATGGACTGCAGCACGCCATCCATCACCGACTCCCAGAGTCCACCCAAACTCATGTCCATTGAGTCGGTGATGCCATCCAGCCATCTCATCCTCCATCGTCCCCTTCTCCTCCTGCCCTCAATCTTTCCCAGCATCAGGGTCTTTTCAAATGAGTCAGTTCTTTGCATCAGGTGGCCAAAGTATTGGAGTTTCAGCTTCAATATCAGTCCTTTCAATGAACACCCAGGACTGATCTCCTTTAGGATGGACTGGTTGGATCTCCTTGCAGTCCAAGGGACTCTAAAGACTCTTCTCCAACACCATAGTTCAAAAGCATCAATTCTTTGGCACTCAGCTTTCTTCACAGTCCAACTCTCACATCCATACATGACTACTGGAAAAACAATAGCCTTGACTAGATGGACCTTTGTTGGCAAAGTAATGTCTCTGCTTTTGAATATGCTATCTAGGTTGGTCATAACTTTCCTTCCAAGGAGTAAGCGTCTTTTAATTTCATGGCTGCAGTCACCATCTGCAGTGATTTTGGGGGCCTCCAAGTCTTCAGTTCCCCATGGAGTGTAAAAAGGTTTACATAACTCAAATGATTCCTTATCCAGAGGATGGAGAAGTGTCATTTCTGAAGTGATTCACACCTCAGTTCCCCCGCACAGACTTCTACTTTCATTAGCTTTAATGGAGTTGTTCGAGAAGGGATGACATTGTAAATCAGTTATATCTAATATAAAATAAAAGTTAACCTTCTTTTTTAAAAAGAAGGGATGACAGCAGAGAGGCTAAACATTGAAACTTTCAGAATGTTTATTCAGAAAGGTTTTTAAAAACCAGAGGTAAGCAGAACATGGAACTTGATTCCAGTATATAGATTCATAATTCTAAAAATGTTATTTTTATATCATTTTCAGAAACTGCGAGCATGGGTTTTTATTATTCGGGAAACTGTATGAGACGGGTCTCATGAGATGTGTCTTGTGAGATACGACTGTGGTATCTTTTTCCTTTTTTCAAGACGGCAGTCATTTTCTTGACTTAACTGGTTATAAAAGTAATGCCTGCTTGTAAAAAATGACAGCACAGAGGAGCAGAAAGAAGACAATGGATGTCACCTGTTCCCCTCCCCTACTCACTAGAGAAGTAATATAAGGATAGCATTTTGGTGTTTAACCCTCCAGACTTGAGGCTCTGTATGATTCTGTGTACTTAAGAAAGTGAAATTAAACTATACAAGGGCTTCCTTGTACAGTTTAGTGAGAAAGAATCTGCTTGTCAAGCAGGAGACACGAGTTCGATCCCTGGTTCAGGAAGATCCCCTGGAATAGGAAGTGGTAACCCACTCCAGTATTCTAGCCTGGAAAATCCCATGGACAGAGGAGACTGGCAGGCGACAGTCCATGGGTCCAAAAAGAGTCAGATACAACCTAGTGACTAAATAACAACAACAAACTATACAAACTATTCTCCTACTGAAAGCTGCATTGTTTTGTATGGAACAAAACGACCAGGGGTATCTTTCCATGTCAAACATTAACACATAGATTTCCTTCTTTCTTTAATAGCAATACACCATTCCTTTGAATTCTTTTTTTTTTAATTTAATTTTATTTTTTAACTTTACAATATTGTATTGTTTTTGCCCTATATCGAAATGTATTTAGTCTCCTCACCTATGGAAAAGCTTCACTGACATTTTAACTGTAATTCACTTAAACTCATAAATTAATTTTGGGGAGAAACAACCCAAAAAGTACTGAGATTTTAATCAGGTAACATGGGAACATCTCTCCATTTACTTACGTCTTCTCTTCGGTCTTTCAGGAAAATTGTATATTTTGCTTTATATACATCCTATGTATTTATTATCTCTAAATACTTAAACAGAACTTTTGAATACTGGCCCCCAAAAGTAAGTACAGTGGGAATCCTTATGTTGTTTCTAGTTTTACTGGTAATGCTTCTATGTCTGATGGTTAAATATACTTGTTATTGCTTTTTTTTTGGCCACACTGTGCAACAAGAGGAACTTCCCCTGCTGCTGCTGCTGCTGCTGCTGCTAAGTCGCTTCAGTCATGTCCGACTCTGTGCGACCCCACAGACGGCAGCCCACCAGGCTCTCCCATCCCGGGGATTCTCCAGGCAAGAACACTGGAGTGGGTTGCCATTTCCTTCTCCAATGCATGAAAGTGAAAAGTGAAAGTGAAGTCACTCAGTCGTGTCCGACTCTTAGCGACCCCATGGACTGCAGCCTACCAGGCTCCTCCGTCCATGGGATTTTCTAGGCAAGAGTACTGCAGTGGGGTGCCAGTGCCTTCTCCAGGACTTCCCCTCTCAGAGATCAAATCCAGCTCTCTGCAGTGGAAGCACGGAGTCTTAACCACTGGATCAACAGGGAAGTCTCTGGTTTTTGATGAATACGATTTATTGGATTAAGAAAACATTCCTCTATTTTTGGTTTACTAAGAGTGTTTTTGGGCTTCCCTGTTGGCTCAGCAGTAAAGCCTGCAATGCAAAAGATGCATGTTTGATCCCAGGATTGGGAAGATCCCCTGGAGGAGGGCATGGCAACCCACTCCAGTATTCTTGCCTGGAAAATCCATGGACAGAGGAGCCTGGTAGGCTATAGTCCATAGCACTGCAAAGAGTCGGACATGACTGAAGTGACTGAGCATACGTGCCAGAGCATTTTATTAAAATCATTTAAAATCATCTATTAAGATGATCAAGTGTGGGACTCCTTGGTGGTCCAGTGGTTAAGAATCCATCTGCCAATGCAGGGGACATGGGTTCGAACCCTAGTCTAGGAAGATCCTACATGCTACAAGGCAACTAACCCATGAGCCAAAACTACTGAGCCCATGTGCCTACAGCCTGTGCTCCGCAACAAGAGAAGACACTGCAATGAGAAGCCTAAACATCGCAACCAAGAGTGGCCCCCACACTCTGAAACTTGAGATAAGCCATGCTTAGCAATGAGGACCCAGCACAGCCAAAAATAAACACAATTGAAAAAAAAAAAAAATCAACTGCAGTTCTTCCCTTTCACATACTCACATGCTGCAGTTCATTGAGCTGACTGGCTAATGGTTAGAACTATCCTGTCTTCCAGCAAGTCCTCCTACTCTTGTTGCTTTGGTCTTTCCATGCAATTCTTGGATCTGATCTACTTCTATTTTACTTAGGATTTGGGGGGCAAAGCATATTCATAAGAGATTAGTTTATTTTCTTTTTATGCAGTGGAAGAGTCTGACATCAGGGTTTTAAGGACTTAAGAAAATGAACTATGAAACTTCACCTCTTTCAGCGTTCTAGAATGGGGTTTGACAAACCACAGCTCATAGGCCCAATCCAGTCAAACATCTGTTCTTGTACATAAACACGGGATGTTCGTTGCCCATTTGTTTATCTATTGTCTATGGCTGATTTTGTGTTATCATAGCAGAGCGGAGGAGTTGTGACAGACACCATCTGGCATAGAACGTCTAAGATATTTACTCTCTGGCCTTTTACAATAAAAGGTTTGTCAACCTTCCTCTGGAATTGTTTAAATATCACAGAAATTATCTGCTACTTGGAGTTTCATAGGACACTTCTGTGAAACCATCTCTGACAAACCCAAACCCTTTCTCCTTCACACTGGACATTTTTTCCAGTCTCCTCCTTGATCATATACTTATTCACGTTTCCTCCCCTTCTTTGAGTCAATCTGGCCCAGTAAATTTTCCCTGGAAATCATTCTGTCACTCAGATTTTCACAATTATTATCAGTCTCTTAGAGTTTTAGCAATCTGCTTTCTATATGTCATTAAATCCACACGTATACATTCAAGGTTATATATTTGCAGTTTCTCTTCTTTCCTGGAGACTAGTCAGAGATTTGTCTATTTCACTGGCCTTTACAAAGAAGCAGGTTTTGGCTTTGGTTACGAACACTCCTTCCTGGCTGCACGGGGCCTTCGCTGCTGTGTGCGGGCCTTCTTCGGTTGTGTGGGGTGGGGGCTGCTCTCTGGCTGCAGCGCAGACTTCTCACTGCAGGGTCTTCTCTTGTTGTGGAGTCCGGGCCCAGTGGTTGTGACGCGTGGGCTCAGTTGAACTAGAGATTGAACCCGTGCCCCCTGCATTGGCAGGTGGATTCTTAACCACTGGACCACCAGGGAAGTCCATAAACATAATTTTTAAAACTGCTTTTACGTACTTTAATTTCTCTTTTTATTTTTATGAATTCCTTCTTCTCAAGGTTTATTTTACTCTTCTTCTTCCTTCATGATCTATTTTCAGTTAAGGGTGAAGAAATTTTCTGAGTATGACTTTGATTACAAAGTCAAAATAGTGTTCTCATTGTTGTTAATATATCTATTAGTTCCTCATTGGCATGCCACCTTAAAATAACTGGGAAAGTACACCTTTAATTCTTTCTGCCTCATTAGTATTTCTTACATCAATCTCCTATCCCAAACTCAAGTTATCATTAATAATGCCAAGTATCTGTAGTTTATTGAATGCCAGTATGTCATACACCTCAATCCATTATTATATTTCATCCCGAAAACATCCCTATTGGTTGGTACAATGACTCTTGTTTTACAGACTAGAAAACGAAACCACAAAGCAGGTAAGTAGCTTATACGAAGCCATGCAATCAAGGCACATGATCAGTCACCCAGGCACTTGAAGTCAAACCAGGTCCCTCAGCCTGCAAAGCTGCTGTTTTTTCCCCACTGTAACTAGTGGATCCACTGCCCCACTCTTATCTCCTCAATCTTCCAATTCTTCTGTCCTCCAGCTCCCTTGACTTCCGCTCCTGCTCGGCCAGATGTTTTTAGCACATCAGACAGAGCATCACCCGAGGATCCGTAGCTCTGCTATGAGACAGTGTCGCATAGTGGTCACAGGCAGACACTCTGGATCCAGAATTCCCGAATACTTGGGGTTCCTGTCTAGCTGAGACACACCAGCTGTGCCATCTTAGGCAAGTGACTTCCTTTGAGAACTTCTCTTAGGGCTGCTTTGAGGATTAAAAGAAAAAACAAACCTGAAACCATGCAAAACGCTTAGGACTGTGACTGGCCACATACAAGCTAAAGAGAGTGCAGAATTTCAGAACAGGTTTCACCTCTCTAGCAGTAGAGCCCGGGTTAGCTTGGAAAGAAGAGACGGGGAGTCCAAAGAGTCCATGAGTGAATACTTACCAATATTCTTCTGGATCTCGATAACGAAGTAATTATGTGGATCCTGGCAGCTAAAGGAAAAGACCTTTTTCTCTCCGGCTTTGATGGACAGGGTGGTTTCCCATCTTTTAGACACGATGTAACAGAGTTTCACTGGCAGAGCCTGGGTCGCAGGCTTCAGGAGGACTGTGACGCCGCTTCCACGTGGCAGATCAATCTCATAAGCTTCAGAAAGAAGGAAGAAAAATAAGAGGATGAAGAGGATGAACTAGGGCTGCCTACCTGCTGCCATCCCCTCAGCTGGACCAGGAGGATGGTCTTCTGAACCCTTTTATGCCTTCCTCCAGGTCTGAGACGCGGGGTGATACCAAATGACAGTATCATCCTTACCTGTGGACAGAACCCAGCCACTGTGGGCTAGGCCCTGATGTTCATCTCTGATATGGCTTATTCATTTCTTGAAAAATTAAAAGCACTGCACCACGTTCTAGATGTCCAGAGCAGTATGCATTCAGATACTCCTATCTCTGCAATATTAAATAGAAACTGCCATATCTCTTCACAGTACGACTGTAGGTAAAAGTCCACATATAGAAACTGTCTTTCTGTAGAGACACATGTTTATCTGTAAAAAGCTGCAGTCCACTGCCCAGGATGCCTCACAGGCCCTGTGCACACATATTTGCAGTAGTGGAGGCTGGGTAAACTTGCAGAAATTAGATATAAACATATTGATTGATGAACTTGGCAAGTCAGAGCCAAACATGGCTCAGACCTCAGACCGGCACTCAGCAAAATTATGTGAGCAAACTGTATCAAGCAAGACAGACGGGGGTTGGTTACTAAACAGAGAGGTGGGTGCATCCGGGTCAGGATGAACAGTCCCATCTCCTTCCCGTTCCCTCTGCTTGAGGGATTTTTAGGTCCTCCCAGGCCAAAAGGAAGAGCTGTTTTTCTCCTTAGTGATCCCTGTTCCTTCCTGGATTTGGGTGCTGACTGTGGTCTCTGGGTGGCTGATGGGCTGGGTACAGAGAATGGGGGGACAGTCTTCTGGAGGAGGGAACCACGGGGCTCGTCAGTTCTCTGCCCCACCCATGTTTGGCACAAACAGCCGCTTGGCACCTGTTATGGCACCTTGTTCATATGCATAAGAGGTGCTCCATAACCACTTAGCCAGTGAACAGCAGTTTAACCAAAAGCTGTACTTTCCCCTTTCCTTTTTAAAATTTTTAGAATCAAATTTATTGAGATGTAATTTACAGACATTAAGGAAGACCTAAAAGACTTTTGACAAATGTGTATACCACCACGATTAAGATATAAAATGTTCATCATCCACAGAAGCTCCCTCGGCCCACTTGGCCACCGACCTCCACTCCTGACCCCAGAAAACTATCAATTAGTTTTGCCTGACTTAGACTTTCCTGCAAAACAGCAGCTGGCTGCTTTTGCTCAGCATGTCTGAGGGTCACCCATGTTACTGCATGGATCTGCAGTTTGTTCCTTTTCATTGCTGCATAGTATTCCACCGTCTGGAAAGACTGCAATCTATTCTCCTGGGCACCCATTCAGTGACAATCAAATTCTTTCCAGTTTTTGACCAACCACGTGACTTCGTTTTCCCAGAGCTGCAAGCCTGCTCAAGAGCTGTGCTCACTTCTTCCACTCAGGGCACACATGTGTCTGTGTTCCCACCTGCCAGTTGCTGTGTGCCCTCAAACATGTGGATTTTTGTCAACCTCCTCTGAACCCTCTCCCCCTCATTCGCTCTATGCCCACCCCACCCGCCAGCAGCTCTTTATACAGGGTAGAAACTGATCTCTCAATCTGAGATGATGAAACAGAGCAGGACCATATGGTCCTTGTGCCCACCCCTACCATGGCCTCTGCCTGCCTTTTGCCTTTAGTCAAACTTGAGTCAAAGAACAAGTTTCATCAGAGAAGTGAGAAATGTGGAAACAAAGGAAAACAGTCAAAGAAGACTAAATAATAATGTAGTCATTAAGCAGAGTCAAGGACCTTTAGTTCTTTCTCAAGGGCTGGGGATAATATTCTGAGTGTATCCTGTGTGCTGTCTTATAGATACCAAAACACCAGGTGGAGAAGTTAAATACATGCTGACCAGACTGGTCCCAGGACTTCAGCTGCCACAATTCTGAGAATTGACCGCAAAGAAATGGGAACAAGTACAACCCGCAACTGAAGATTAACTGTACGTACAACAACCAAGATGATGCTGGTCAGACCACTGATGACCAATTTGAAGCTGACTGTTAGAGATGACTGTGCTGTTTCTGCATGCAGCCCCCCACCCCCGAATCTGTCTATAAATGCTCTCACCCCCTGCTTGTTGGTGGCGGCAGGGGTAGGGGGGGGTTGGCCTTTGCACAGATGTCTGCCACCCTCCCCCTACAGTTGCTGCCACCTGAAATAAAACAAACTGTTCTTTCCACCAACCTGGGCTGTTTATTGCCTTTAGAGCAGCAAGCAGCTGGACTCCCCGCACACCCCGCCCCTCCTTTCGGTAACCATTATGAACTGCAAATATTTCCTCCAGGTTATGAGAGAAGAACTTTACCCTCTGGGCCTCTGTTCCTTCCTTTGTAAAATGAGGAGGTTGGGCTAGACTAGCTCTACCTTCCCAGGCAGCTCATCTTTGATCAGTATCCAAGGAAATAAGAAGCGATTTTGCCAATGTAAATATTCCCTACTACCGCCCAGCCGAGACACGAGACTCGGAGCTCAGGGGCACTGGCATAGCTGGCTTCGCTACTTTGTTTCCAAGAGGGCTTGGGTTTTGCATATTTTGGAGCAGGGCTTCTCATCTCTCTATCCTTAGCTCGCATCGTCTCCACCTTGGCCACTGAGCACGGCTACCTTTGCCCTTTTTCCTGAACACAAGCCTCTTTGCTACCTCAGGGCCTTTGCATGTGCTTCCTGGGTTTTATAATGCTCTTTCTCTAGCAAAAGCTGGTTCCTTTTTGTTTTGGGGGGTCTTAGCTCAAAGATCACATCCGCAGAGCTGTCCCTGACCATTATCCAAAGTGTTCACCCCACCCCAACCCAGCTGTCCTGCCCCTGCTGTTTGTTCATCCTTTGAGAGGACCCATGTTACTCATTCTCACCACCCAAGACCAGAATGCGAGCCGCTGCCTCCCAGAGGGCAGCAGGAGTTTGCCTGTCTTCCTCAGCGACAGCCTTGGGACCCAAACAGTGCCTGCTGGGTGCCCTCATGGAGGCAGGATTGACGACCCGCCTGACAGCACCACGTGAAGTCTCCACATTCTTGTCTTTGCACCCTTTGGTCTCTGATAGACTTACCACCATTCCTGTGTTTCAGTCTGGGCTATATATCTTAGTGGGACTCTTCAGTTCCTTATAAATCAGGGACTCTGAGCTTCATAATTAATAGCTTCAGAAAAAGAAAACATCCTCTGAGGCAGAAGTTTCTTTACTCACTGCTTCATCTTCAGGCAGCATGGCCTTTGAGAATCTTCTGAGAGAGGCGGGAAGGTCCAGGGGTTCTTTAAGATACCAGATTAAAAATGAGTCCAGGGACCTGCTTGATTGTCCAGTGGCTAGGGCTCCATGCTCCCAACGCAGGGGGTCTGGGTTCAATCCCTGGTTGGGGAACTAGATCTTCACAATGAAGATCTGGTACAGCCAAATAAATAAAATTTTTGAAAAGAAATATTTTTTAAAATGAGTCCAGATGCATGATTAGAAACCCAGTGGGCAGAGGTATATCTGAACTGAATATGTAGACCCTTGCCTTCTTTCTCTGTAATCACACAAAAAGGTTTCACCATGTTATTTGTATAAGAAAAAAAAATTCTTGGAGCACCCAGTCTTTGTGGCCCCCAACCCTGGGTCTCCAGGGGGGCTAACTCGTTGTCCAATGAAGCTGCAATTTGTCTCAGGGCTGCAGTCTGGCTGGCTAGATTATCAATTTCTTTCTCATTTCTCCTCTTTGGTAAAAATATTAAAAAATTCTTGACTCTTACAATTACTGTTTTGGGGGCTTTTTTTTTTTTTTTTTTTTTACTATGCCTTGAAGCTTGTGGGATCTCAGTTCCCTGACCAGGGATTGAACTTGGGACCCCCTGCAGTGGAAGGGCAGTGTCCTAACCACTGGACCTCCAGGAAATTTCTGATTACTGTTACTTTAACTGATGGTTAGACCCTAAGCAGATCAGTGGTTCCCTAAGATTGGAGGTGGGAGGAGGGGATGGAAACAAAGAGGGCAGAGGAGACAGTGCAGGGTGAAATAACCGTTCTGTATCTTGACCATGATGGTGATTATAGGCAGCACACAAATGCTGAAAGTCATCAAACTGGGCACTTGAAATTGGTAAAGTTCATTATGTGTAAGCTATGCCTTAATAAATTACAAAAAAAAAAAAAAAAAAACAGAGGGAAAACTTGTGTTAGAAAGACTGTGTTCTGCACAAAGTAGGCACTTAATAAATGAAAAGAAGAATAATCATGACCAAAGTTAAAATATGGTTTAATAATATTTTGAGGTGGGCTGAGTTTCTCCCAAGGTAAGTATAGTAATTTCATATAGCTTTAAATTAAATCTTGAGGAGAAAAGGCTGATCTCACTAACATTTCTCTACTCAAATACTCTCTCCTGCTTTTTAGCAGTACCCCAAATAACTCTGCATGTATGACTATCTATCTCATTATCAATGACAGCCAAAAAAAAAATGTATGAGTTATTTCAGAAGTTCATTGTTTTTTCTTTTAAATTCTTTGAAGTCACCTATTCATTCCAACACCATCGTGATTATCTGGGTCGTGAAGCTCTTTTTTGTACAGTTCTTCTGTGTATTCTTGCCACCTCTTCTTAATATCTTCTGCTTCTGTTAGGTCCTTACCATTTCTGTCCTTTATCGAGCCCATCTTTGCATGGAATGTTCCTTTGGTATCTCTGATTTTCTTGAAGAGATCCCTAGTCTTTCCCATTCAGTTGTTTTCCTCGATTTCTTTGCGTTGATGGCTGAAGAAGGCTTTCTCATCTCTTCTTGCTATTCTTTGGAACTCTGCATTCAGATGCTTATATCTTTCCTTTTCTCCTTTGCTTTTCGCTTCTCTTCTTTTCACAGCTATTTGTAAGGCCTCCCCAGACAGCCATTTTGCTTTTTTGCACTTCTTTTCCATGGGGATGGTCTTGATCCCTGTCTCCTGTACAATGTCACGAACCTCATTCCATAGTTCATCAGGCACTCTATCTATCAGATCTAGGCCCTTAAATCTATTTCTCACTTCCACTGTATAATCATAAGGGATTTGATTTAAGTTATACCTGAATGGTCTAGTGGATTTGCCTACTTTGTTCAAGTATGAATTTGGCAATAAGGAGTTCATGGTCTGAGCCACAGTCAGCTCCTGGTCTTCTTTTGGCTTCCTGTATAGAGCTTCTCCATCTTTGGCTGCAAAGAATATAATCGATCTGATTTCGGTGCTGACGATCTGGTGATGTCCATGTATAGAGTCTTCTCTTGTGTTGTTGGAAGAGGGTGTTTGTTATGACTAGTGCATTTTCTTGGCAAAACTCTATTAGTCTTTGCCCTGCTTCATTCCGTATTCCAAGGCCAAATTTGCCTGTTACTCCAGGTGTTTCTTGACTTCCTACTTTTGCATTCCAGTCCCCTATAATAAAAAGGACATCTTTTTTGGGTGTTAGTTCTAAAAGGTCTTGTAGGTCTTCATAGAACCGTTCAACTTCAGCTTCTTCAGCATTACTGGTTGGGGCATAGACTTGGATTACTGTGACATTGAATGGTTTGCCTTGGAAACGAACAGAGATCATTCTGTCATTTTTGAGATTGCATTCAAGTACTGCATTTTGGACTCTTTTGTTGACCATGATGGCCACTCCATTTCTTCTGAGGGATTCCTGCCTGCAGTAGTAGATATAATGGTCATCTGAGTTAAATTCACCCATTCCAGTCCATTTTAGTTCGCTGATTCCTAGAATGTCAACATTCACTCTGGCCATCTCTTGTTTGACCACTTCCAATTTGCCTTGATTCATGGACCTGACATTCCAGGTTCCTATGCAATATTGCTCTTTACAGCATTGGACCTTGCTTCTATCACCAGTCACATCCACAGCTGGGTATTCTTTTTGCTTTGGCTCCATCCCTTCATTCTTTCTGGAGTTATTTCTCCACTGATCTCCAGTAGCATATTGGGCCCCTACTGACCTGGGGAGTTTCTCTTTCAGTATCCTATCATTTTGCCTTTTCATACTGTTCATGGGGTTCTCAAGGCAAGAATACTGAAGTGGTTTGCCATTCTCTTCTCCAGTGGACCACATCCTGTCAGATGTCTCTGAACCGTGAACTTCCTGATGTTCAAGCTGGTTTTAGAAAAGGCAGAGGAACCAGAGATCAAATTGCCAACAACCACTGGATCATCGAGAGAGCAAGAGAGTTCTAGAAAAACATCTATTTCTGCTTTATTGACTATGCCAAAGCCTTTGACTGTGTAGATCACAATAAACTGTGGAAAATTCTGAAAGAGATGGGAATACCAGACCACCTGATCTGCCTCTTGAGAAATTTGTATGCAGGTCAGGAAGCAACAGTTAGAACTGGACATGGAACAACAGACTGGTTCCAAATAGGAAAAGGAGTACGTCAAGGCTGTATATTGTCACCCTGTTTATTTAACTTCTATGCAGAGTACATCATGAGAAACGCTGGACTGGAAGAAACACAAGTTGGAATCAAGATTGCTGGGAGAAATATCAATAACCTCAGATATGCAGATGACACCACCCTTATGGCAGAAAGCAAAGAGGAACTAAAGAGCCTCTTGATGAAGGTGAAAGTGGAGAGTGAAAAAGTTGGCTTAAAGCTCAACATTCAGAAAACTAAGATCATGGCATCCGGTCCCATCACTTCATGGGAAATAGATGGGCAAACAGTGGAAACAGTGTCAGACTTTATTTTTCTGGGCTCCAAAGTCACTGCAGATGGTGACTGCAGCCATGAAATTAAAAGACGCTTACTCCTTGGAAGGAAAGTTATGACCAACCAGATAGCATATTCAAAAGCAGAGACATTACTTTGCCAACAAAGGTTCGCCTAGTCAAGGCTATGGTTTTTCCTGTGGTCATGTATGGATGTGAGAGCTGGACTGTGAAGAAGGCTGAGCGCTGAAGAATTGATGCTTTTAAACTGTGGTGTTGGAGAAGACTCTTGAGAGTCCCTTGGACTGCAAGGAGATCCAACCAGTCCATTCTGAAGGAGATCAGCCCTGGGATTTCTTTGGAAGGAATGATGCTAAAGCTGAAACTCCAGAACTTTGGCCACCTCATGGGAAGAGTTGACTCACTGGAGAAGACTCTGATGCTGGGAGGGATTGGGGGCAGGAGGAGAAGGGGACGACAGAGGATGAGATGGCTGGACGGCATCACCGACTTGATGGACGTGAGTCTGAGTGACCTCCGGGAGTTGGTGATGGACAGGGAGGCCTGGTGTGCTGCGATTCATGGGGTTGCAAAAAGTCGGACACGACTGAGCGACTGATCTGATCTGATCTGATCTGATTCATTCCAACATTTTCTAGAGTCACATGACAAAGGTCCGTATAGTCAAAGCTATGGTTTTTCCATTAGTCATGTACGTATGTGAGAGTTGGACCATAAAGAAGGCTGAGTGCCAAAGAATAGATGCTTTTGAACTGTGATGTTGGAGAAGACCCTTGAGAGTCCCTTGGACTGCAAGGAGATCAAACCAGCCAGTCCTAAAGGAAATCAACCCTGAATATTCACTGGAAGGACTGATGCTGAAGCTGAAGCTCCAATACATTGGCCACCTGATGCAAAGAGCCGACTCATTGGAAAAGACCCTGATGCTGGGAAAGATTGAGGGCAGGAAGAGAAGGGGGCAACAGAGGACGAGATGGTTGGATGATATCATGGACTCATCACGTGAGTTTGAGCAAGCTCCGGGAGTTGGTGATGGACAGGGAGGCCTGTTGTGCTGCAGTCCACGGGTGGCAAAGAGTCGGACATGAGTGACTGAACAACAATAACAACTATGTTCTAGGGACCATCCTTGGTGCAAATGATTTAATAGAAGCAGCCAGAGTCCATGTCCCCTGGGGGTTAATAGTCTAGACTAAATGATTTGTGAAGGGCTTTAAAAATGATAAAGTTCTAAGTCAGAATAGGGCCTTTGTGGGACCTGGGAGTCTGAAATGGAAACTTCTGTGTTTTTTTTTAAATCCCTACACTAGGAGGTAGGGATTCCCTTTTGTTTTTCTCCAGATGGAAAGCCAAATGTTTCAATGCTAATGATTGAGTATGCCAGTTCTTCCTTAATGAATTGCTGATGCTACTTCTGTTGTTGCTTTATTTTGGGGTCTAAATAACCCAGATTTTCATCCAAATTCATTTTGGAAATACAGCAGATGGAGCCTTGTCAGATGAGTTAAATGACTCACTTGGGTGGACTTTTAACATCTAACCATGTTTCTTCACTCTGACTTTGAGATGAACAACCTGGAATGCTCTACGGTCAGGCCCTAGTTCATCTCTCTCCTTCAGTGCCCCAGACCAGAGGATCCCCCTGGTCCAGAGCCCAGTTCAGTTCAGTCCAGTCGTGTCCAACTCTTTGCGACCCCATAGACTGCAGTATACCATGCTTCCCTGTCCATCACCAGTTCCTGGAGCTTACTCAAACTCATGTCCATCAAGTCAGTGATGCCATCCAACCATGGGCGGAGCCCAGGCAACACGGAAGGCCTACCTGCCTTTGCAGAAGGAGGGGATCTTTTATTACATGCTGTTTTCATGTAGCCAAGGCCACATCACCCACTGGACTGTCATTTTCAGCTGCTCCCCCCTCATCCTCAATGATTAACATACCAGCTGGAGGGGGACAGCCAGAGGGAGAAGATAATGATTCAACCATATATATACTTGAAACCTGGACCCTCTTTACCCAGCCCCCCACCAATGCTAACCCCTTGCGTGTGTGCTCAATCTCTCAGCCGTGTCCGACTCTTTGTCACCCTTTGGACTGTAGCCTGCCAGGCTCCTCTGTCCATGGCAATTTTAATGGCAACCCATTCCAGTACTCTTGCCTGGAGAACACCATGGACAGAGGAGCCAGGCAGGCTATAGTCCATGGGATCGCAAAGAGTCGGACAGGACTGTGCAGCTAACTTCCAATTTTCACTTTTATTTCACTATAATAAAAGTAGCAGTGAGACACCCCCCCCCCCCCCCCACTGCTTGAGTAAAATAACTCATTTATCACAAATGCTTGGAGTTTGAGAAGGACACCTTGCTTGCACATCTTCCCTCTTGCCCACTCCCCACCATTCGTCACGCCTTAAAATGAAAATTTCAACCCTGTAGAAGCAATCTCAACCTCCTACCACGATCCCCAGCCCACCCCCACCAGTCACGCTGGCACATCTGAGTGCTTGATAAATGCACAGTGATTTAAACAAAATGGATAGGCGTCTTCTTCTTCAGCATCTCTTTCTTTTGTCTCCCCAGGAACTTGGTATTTCGTTGGTCTGGTTATTTTTGAAGATCTATTACCCAAGTTCACAGGAACCCAGACAAAGCTCCATATTCCGGCACGATTTCGAGAGCTCACGGGCTGAAAGAAATCCAAGGCGACCCTTAGGTTAGCAGTGCGTGGGCTGCCGGCTGGAGAGCTTGCAGGCGCCACACGTGGGCACGTCGTGAGTCACAGCTCTCATCCTCCGCTCCCCTGCCTTCTGACCTCTCCTTATTAGGATGCCTTGCGGAGTTTCTGCCTCCCCAGGAGCTCCTCAGGCGGGAATTTCCAATTGTTTTAATCACCACCATTCATTATTCACCATTTGTTAGTCACCTATCACAGGATATTGAACAGATGCCCCTGTTACTCCTTCTCCCTGCCAGTCTCTGTCTTTGGAAGGGAGGCAGATGCAAGGAAGGGGATTCACCAGAGAAACACCAGGAAGTTATCTGTTCCCAGATGTGGCCAGTACAGGTTAAAAGACTGCCAAATGTGATACACAGTTTCCTAGATGGGTCAGAACCTGCTGCCTCTGGGTGTGGTTTCCTGGGAGACTCTGCTCTCATCCACTCTCTCTGTCCAACGAAGATGAAAAGGACGGCTCCCGGCCAGGGTCTGGGCTCAGCCTGGGCGCCAGGAGACACATACGAAGACCCACGGGACACATGCCCGGGAGGTTGAGAACTTGGACACAGGAGCCAGGCGGTACGACTGTGAATCAGCGTGAGTGATCAGTCGTAGCCTGCGTGGGAGTCAGATTCCCAGGCAAGCCCATAAGGAGATAATCGCTTCTGGGGAAACAGCCCTGTCCTCTTTCGGGAAGATATCCCACTGCAGACCCACATCCTTCTCTCAGTGAGTCCACAGGGCCGATGGCAGGAGTTTGCTCCCCCACAGAGCAGACCCATGCTTTGCCGGCTGAGCATCATATTAAGTGATGATTTGATTTTAGGGGCCAGCTTTGCAAAATTCAGCTTGTTAGACTGTAGATGCTCATAGCACACAAGGCAGAGGAAGAGACACCAGCAGAAGGCACGTGGTTCACCCTCCCACCCTGCACCCACCCCGCAGGTCACACCATCCCCACGATTCCTCCCGCTTCTACTCCTCAGGGCTGCAGTCCCCAACCTTTTTCCACACGGGGGACCAGCTTCGTGGAAGACAATTTTCCTATGGCTGGGGGTGAGGGGAGGGGGATGGTTTTGGGATACTTCCAGTGCATTACACTTATTGTGCACTTTATTTCTATTATTATTATATCAGCTCCCCCTCGGGTCATCAGGCGTTGCATATTAGAGGTTGAGGACCCCTGCCTTATGGGAGGCGATTGCTGAATTCACAGAACTAAGTGTACGTTTGCCTGTCTGTCTGCCCCATGTGACCCCACTGGATAGTCAGCAACTTGAGGGCACCAAGGAAGGTCAAGGTACTCTGAAGATGCTGAGGTCAGCTATGAACTGTCTCGGGGTGGTCAAGGAAGACTTCACAGAGCAGCCTCAAGAGCGGGGTCTAGAAAAATGAGTAAGGAGTTTGCCTGCAGAGAAACGGATGTCAGGAAAGATAGGTGGAGGGAAAGGCAGGTGCAGCACCACAGGTGTGAAGAAGACCTTCCTTGGAGCCACTCCAGGGCGTCTGGTTTGCCTAGAGAGTAGGTTGAGGAGGCTGGAGACAGAGGCAGGGGCCAGGCTGGGAAGGGCTTGGTTGTTGCCATGGAGTTCGGGCTTCAACCAGTGGGACCAGGATACCTTGGCAGCTGTGTGTCGTGGTGAAAAGCTTGGATGCTAGAATCTGACTGCCTGGGATCAATTCCTGGCTTGGTACCATTTACCAGCTGCATCCCACTAGACAAATTCCTTACCTTCTCTGTGTCTTACTTTTCCTCCCTGCAAAGGGGCGTAATAATGGAATAGTTGTAAGGACTAAATGAGAAAGTACCTGTGAATTGCTTAGAACGGTGCCAGGTAGTCAATCAATGATGTTATTATTTATATTAGTAATGATAGCTAGCACATTATAACCACTGGGGCAGTACTCATGGGGCGTTGTTGAGGGTGAGAAGTAGAGAAACAACTGCTGCAGCAGCTTGGCTCTCAATCTAGAGCCCAGAGTCCTGGCGGGGCTGGGCTGGGAGAGGGCAGGGCAAGTAAGGTGTCTAGGGGCAAACCATCACACCCAGGGCTGTGCAAGGGTGAGTGCTTCCTTACATTTTCCACACCTCCCCTGCCCTGGCCTAGCCCTGCCCAGCTATTATTAAGGTCCTTCCACGTGTGTTGATTCATTCAAATTCAGCATCCCTTTGAGGCTCAGAGAAGTGACCTCATGTCCCTGTCTGCTGAGCTCAGGAAGCAACTGGGAGATTCTGGTTTGACCTCTGCACACTTGCCCTCCCCAACCCCCAGGTACCACACTGAGCTGTCCTCCCGGAAGTTGCCAAAGCTGGCGGAATCAACCAGCAGGAGGGGAAGAAGTATTTGTGATCAAGTACGTGTAGTCATTGGCTGACATCAAGGGCTGAGCATGGGTACCAACACCATCAGAACAGGGCCTGTTTTGGGAGCGAGTGCCAGACTCTCACACCACCAAAGTTAAAGTGTTATTAATCCAGTGGACCTGGGGCTGCACGGCCTGCAGGATGTGGAGGAAAAACTGGTGTAGCCACCCTAAATCTCTTTGGCACGGCCTTGGCCAGGTCTGTTCACAGACTGGCAAACCAAGGGGAAAGTCTCACCAATGGCAGGAAGATCAGCCATCTTCCGGCCTAGAAAGAGTTAATTTCCCACATTCACATCCAAAAGGACCGCAAGGCAAGTTGCTGTTTCACAAACTAACCAGTCTTCCTTGGATGAGAAGCCTTTGGAGTCTAGATACCAGGCCAGCCTTCAGAATAACAATGAGTACTTAATACATGCAGGGGCTGTGCTTCCACTTGATAAAATGCCCACAGCCACCCCACGGAGCAGGTTCGAACGCTAACCCGCATTTTAAAGATGACAAAGCTGAGGCTCAGAGAGGTCAAAGAACTTGCCCAGGCACGTGTGATTAGTAAGAGGCAGGGCCAGGTTGCAGCCTGAGCAGCCTGACATTGGAGCCCAGCACATGAACACTGGCTCATGGCAGACCCAGCCCTGCCCAGAGAATTTCACACACGGCCAGCCAGGGGCCTGGTGATGGGCACATTCTACTCTCTCCAAGCGAAACGGAATGAAACATTTTTCAGTGGCTGGCTTGCTAGAGACTCTGCACGCTATCAAAAGGAATAGGCATTTGTTTAAAATAGGTAAACAGGCACTTTGTTTCAAAATCATTTGCAAATGTGGTTCTGGATTTAAACTGAAGGTTGACAGTTCCCCAGAATTCAAAATGTTTGGGGTGTGGTTCTTCTGTGTGATTTTTTTTTTTTTTTTTTGGCAGTGACTCTGGACAAGGACCTGAGAAAAGGGAGCCTGGCGTGTTGAGACGTGGGTGGCTTTGTGAGGCTTGCCCAGGGGCCGTGGGCATGGGAGGCAAGTGGCTGAGTTGGTGGTAGACAAAAAGCAGCCATCATTCTGGAACGAAGCACTGGGTGCACAGGGCTAGTGCCAGGTCTTGGAAGAAAAGCATTTCCAGAAACGGGCCGGAGAGGCTCACTTCTGAAGGCCACTGTCAGTGGGACTCATGGGCGAAATCACACCTATGTTTAAGGAGAGTTCCCCAAACCGCCGCTACCGAATCGCCTTCCTCTTTACTTGGCCTTCAAATCTCAACCCAGACCTCTGGTTAGCTGGGGAGGAAATACCTTCTCCTGGTAGGAGACTCCCACCTGTCCTTCCAGGCATCAGAGCTATCAAGCTGCTCCCTCATGCACTGGTTCGGAAACCAGGCAGGGCCTCATTGAGAAGGCACCCCCCCATCCCAACCCAGTCCCCCTCGCCACTCCACCCACCTTATTCCCTGGGTTGGTGTGGGAAAACCAGCCTCTTACAGTAGAGGGCAAATCTTTCCTCATTCTCTTTCTTGGGAGTAAAAAAGAAGTGCCCCCACACACAGCATCCCCACAGAGAAGCTGAGTGGGTCCTCTCAGGTGGCTCAGTAGTAAAGAATCTGCCTGTAACGCAGGAGATATGGGTTCGATCCCTGGGTTGGGAAGATCCCCTGGAGAAGGCAATGGCAACACACGTCAGTATTCTTGCCTGGAAAATCGCATGGACAGAGGAGCCTGAGGGGCTACAGTCCATGGGGGTCGCAGAGTCAGACACAAATGAGCAGCTGAGCACACACGTGGTCGGGCCGGGGTTGGGGAATGCTTCAGGCTATTGTTGGAAGTCTGGAGGGACGGGAGGCCACAGGACAGGGCCTCATTTCAGCCCCCAAAAGCAACTGAAGAATTCGCCAGCTATTCTGACAAGGACAGAGTGAAGGGACAAAACAGGTTATTAGTTACTCCCACTAGGGGATTATAAGTAGGAAAAATATGGAGACCCCTGTGAGTTAATGATGACTCAAGAGAGTTGGTTTGCTTAACCACAAAACCAGGCAGGCTTGCTTGGCAGCAGAACCATTCAGCAGAAGCATAAGATGTGCCCCCAGACAATGAAACAATGGCGCCAGGGAGCCCCACATCCTGCCCAGTGAGCTCAGTAAGTTAGGACACGCTCTCTGCACACACACACGAAAACAATTTGTGGACCTAGCTTGACCATGTAGGGACAAGCAAACTCCCCTGCCCAACTTGGAGGAGGAGCTGATGATGGAAGCATAACGTCTACTTAAGAACGATAAAGAAGTTCTTCTCCTCCCCACTTTTCCTTTGATTATAAAAAACCATAGCCCAGTAAGTTCTCAGGGCACGGCATTTCTCGCCCATCCCCTTGTAAACCTCACATTCTGTTCTAACAAATCACTTCTTATCTATCACTTTTTGTGCTTCTCCGGTGGCTCAGATGGTCAAGAATCTGCCTACAATGCAAGAGACTGGAGTTTGATCCCCAGGTTGGGAAGATCTCCTGTAGAAGGAGGGTTACAGTCCATAGAGTTGCAAAGAATTGGATACAACTGAGTGCCTAACACTTTCACTCATCTATCACTTTGCTCTCCCCGAATTCTTCTCTGCGATGAGACATAAAGGACTATGGAACCAGAGCTCTCTGGAGCTCCTGGAAACGACACAGTTGGTTTCAATGCCAGCACAGGAGCTTCCCAGACTCCTTAAAGAACAGGGCCACACTTTAAGCCCATACACTAAACACTGCAATCATCAGTCAACACACCAGGAAGGACTGGACATCGACCTCAGTTATAAACAAAGAGCCTGGGGGTGACCAAGTACAACCTCACTCCAGGGTAGAACTGGGACGCAGACCTGCCCTGGGTGGGGCGGGGGCAGGGGTCAGGGCAATGAAGAAGCTGTAGGAGGAGGGCTAGGGCACATACAAGAGACACGGAAGGCCCAAAGACAACTGGTGCTGCAGCTGTTTTGTTCTTTGACAGATCCTGCCTCGGGTTCATTTGTACAAACAGCAGAGGAGGACACCAGCCCCATGCAGACAGCAGCGGCAGGGGGATCACACCCGCCCTCCTGTCCTCACACTGGCAGATAAAGGCCTCTGTGCTGTGCTATGTTGCTGCAGTCATGCCCGACTCTTTGGGAACCCGTGGGCTGTGGCCCACCAGGCTCCTCTGTCCATGGGAGTCTCTGGGCAAGCTACTGGAGCGGGTTGCCATTTCCTTCTCCAGGCCTCTACTCTGGAGCCTTCGTGGGTGCCTGGGCACCTTTGGGAACCAGAATACGAGCCGCAGGCGCAGCTGCCGGTGACTGGGCGTTGGTGTGAGCCTTGGCCCGGGACTTTGGCCGGCATAGCCTGAGACTCTTGGCAATGTGGGCACAAGCATGTTCCTGGGCTAGGGGTGAGCACTGTAGGTAAGCTGACTAAGCATGCAGCAGCCACCCTATGGGATCTTGGACTGGGCCTCCGTGGACTTCGTGAGAGCCTCCACAGCCTCAGCACGTGCACTCATGGCCTCGGCACTGTGGGCCAGCATCTTCTTCAGGCCCTTCTTCTTGGGCTTCTTGGCCAAGTGCATGTTCCTCAGGAAGCTGGGGTCCACCCCCTTAAGAGCTTCACATCATTGTGATCGGGGTTGCTTGATGCCGTTTCTATGCCATTTTCAGGACTGGTTGTGGGTGGTGTAGTTCTTAGACTTAGCCATGTCTGCACTGGGGCCCAGGGATCCCAAAGCATCTCGGACTGGAAGGGCAGTGCTGCCACTGTAAGAAGGCTGACTGTGGCCACATGCCTCCAGGGAATGGTGAGCTCGGTCCAGGCCAGGTGCTGGCATACAGAGATGCACAAGGCTGGGCCCAGCCTGTGGAGTCACATCCACGGACTTCAGAGCTCAAAGGACATCATGTTCTCAGCTGCTCAGTGAAAGAGACCCACAGTTCCCATTAAAAATCAGTTTACTATTTTCATATCTCTTAGAACAATCATGGAGACAATAAAATAAACTTCAAAGAGCAATGTTAAAAGGAACTCTGTGCGTTCTCGGTCAATCGGACTTGTTGAATTGTTAGCAAAACAGAGGACCATGGTGTCCACGCATTCATTTCCTCCTCTTAATTCCTGAATTCTTTACAGAGAAGTTTATATGCAGTGATGCACGTTCATTTTATAAAGTAACTAAATGATTCTCCAATGTAGATACTAGTGATAGGCTGTTTCCAGGGCTTGTGCTTTGAGTTATTTATGTTTTTAAGTGGTGATGGGTTTGCAGTTCAGTTCAGTTGCTCAGTCGTGTCCGATTCTTTGTGACCCCATGAATCGCAGCATGCCAGGCCTCCCTGTCCATCACCAACTCCCGGAGTTCACTCAGATTCACGTCCATCAAGTTGGTGATGCCGTCCAGCCATCTCATCCTCTGTCATCCCCTTCTCCTCCTGCCCCCAATCCTTCCCAGCATCAGAGTCTTCTCCAATGAGTCAACTCTTCCCATGAGGTGGCCAAAGTACTGGAGTTTCAGCTTTAGCATCATTCCTTCCAAAGAACACCCAGGACTGATCTCCTTTAGAATGGACTTGTTGAATCTCCTTGCAGTCCAAGGGACTCTCAAGAGTCTTCTCCAACACCACAGTTCAAAAGCATCAATTCTTCGGTGCTAAGCTTTCTTCACAGTCCAACTCTCACATCCATACATGGCCACAGGAAAAACCATAGCCTTGACTAGACGAACCTTTGTTGGCAAAGTAATGTCTCTGCTTTTCAATATGCTATCTAGGTTGGTCATAACTTTCTTTCCAAGGAGTAAGCGTCTTTTAATTTCATGGCTGCAGTCACCATCTGCAGTGATTTTGGAGCCCCCCAAAATAAAGTCTGACACTGTTTCCACTGTTTTCCCATCTATTTCCCATGAAGTGATAGGACCAGATGCCATGATCTTAGTTTTCTGAATGTTGAGCTTTAAGCCAACTTTTTCACTCTCCTCTTTCACTTCCATCAAGAGGCTTTTGAGTTCCTCTTCACTTTCGAGATACATAACTAGGCAGTGAGCTCTGTTTGGACACTGTACATGCTCCGTCTTGTCCGACTCTGTGACCCCATGGACTGCAGCCCACCAGGCTGCTCTGTCCATGGGATTCTCCAGGCAAGGATACTGGAGCCGGTTGCCACGCCCTTCTCCAGGCGATCTTCTCGACCCAGGGATCAAAGCCCAGGTCTCCTGGGTTCTTTACTGTGGATTCTTTACCACTGAGCCACCAGGAAAGCATCTGGACCACAGTCTGGAGTAAACGAACACATCTATGTGTAGACCCCTCTGAGACCATGGCCATTTTAAGGCTTCTTGCCACCCTAAGACTTGGGCTTTAACATTTAACTCCAGACTGAACGGAACTGTACTGAGTGGAAGGATGATCTCAGAGAGTTTACACAGGGAGAGAAAGCTGCATAGTAAGAGACTTTGCACTCGGTAATTGCAGAATTAAACAAATATACTGAGTTTATGACCACTGTACATAATTCAT
The DNA here is from genome assembly GCA_935064755.1 of Tragelaphus eurycerus. Lineage (NCBI taxonomy): Eukaryota > Metazoa > Chordata > Mammalia > Artiodactyla > Bovidae > Tragelaphus > Tragelaphus eurycerus. The sequence continues at coordinate 72,224,490 of CAKXYN010000001.1, read as the reverse complement.
GATGATATGCTAAAGTGCCACAGGGCCAGTGTAAATCACATTAACATCTTACGAAATATGAAAAAGAATCATTTTGCCAGACCTTGAGGTGTTAGTCACGATGACCTTAAAAGTCACTGAGGATCACAAGGACAGATGGGGAAGAATCAAAGGAGCAGAGTTAAAACAAAAAAACAAAAAAACCCATCTGGGGACTTCCCTAATGGTCCAGTGGTTAAGAGTCTTCCACTGCAGGGGGTGTGGGTTCAATCTCCGGTGGGGGGTTCCACATGACGCGTGTTATGGCCAAAAAAACAGAACACAAACCCATCTGTTTGTGCACGCAGGGATGCCAGCAGGAGGAGGGGCCTTTCCCTGCCCTGCCATCCAAAAGTTCATAAGTTACTGAAATTCCCATTTCTTCAGTGTTCCCTGGAGCCCTTTGCCAGTGGTCTCACCTTTGCCATCAGAGACCAGCTGTTTTAGTTGTTCTGATAAAAAGCTAGCAGCTGCTGCTGCTAAATCGCTTTAGTCGTGTCCGACTCTGTGTGACCCCATAGACGGCAGCCCACCAGGCTCCCCCGTCCCTGGGATTCTCCAGGCAAGAACACTGGAGTGGGTTGCCATTTCCTTCTCCAATGCATGAAAGTGAAAAAATAAAGTGAAGTTGCTCAGTCCTGTCCGACTCCCAGCGACCGCATGGACTGCAGCCCACCAGGCCTCTCCGTCCATGAATCCACATACACCAGGTCTATCTGTTTCTTAACTGCAGAGACGCAACCTCTTGATCAGTTGTGGGACAGGACTGGGGAGTGTGGGTGTATCATATTCCAGGGGCCAGGGCTGAAGCCAACTTGGAAAACGTCCTTTTGTCTAAACTTCTTGTTTTAAGGACTGGGGGGATTAGTACCTTTTGTTGTTGCTGTTTCCAGAGATTTTTTTAGTAAACTTTTTTCATTCGAGTTTTATTGAGATATCATTGACAAACAGCACTGTGTGAGTTTAAGGTGTACAGCATAATGATTTGACTTATATACATCATGAAATGATCACCACGGTTACTGTAGTTACTACTGTTTCCAGCGGTCTTAAAGGCAAGGGGAGGGGGAGGGGAGATCCACCCACATAGCCTGACTTGGAGAATAAGTCTTTGAACAAAGCTCCCTCAAACGAACATGGGTCAGGTCAACACAGTTGACTCCTGTGGCAAACCAGGTAGCCCAAGGTAAAGCAGGTCAGCAGAGGAAGGCTACACACTCCAGGAACTCTTTGGGGCCAAATGGACACAATCTTGCCTCATCGAGAGGGGCCAGGACAGCCCCCGGGAGGTGTTGAATCGATGGGGAGTGCCATTATGGAAGGTCCTGTGTCAACGAGGACAGTCATTATGGAAGGTGTTTGCCCGCGAGGATGGCTGTTATGAAAGGTATTGATATGGGAGGTGTCAAATCAACAAGAATGGACGTGTTACGGGTTCAGCCATCATGGATGAAATGGTATCAACAAGGATACCTCTGAGCGTCCAGTACATTGGGTCTCCAACATCTGTGGAATGAATGGAATCTGTTACCAAATGACCTAGGACTGCTGCTGCTAACTATTAAATCGCTTCAGTCGTGTCCGACTCTGTGCGACCCCATAGACGGCAGCCCACCAGGCTCTGCCATCCCTGGGATTCTCCAGGCAAGAACACTGGAGTGGGTTGCCATTTCCTTCTCCAATGCATGAAAGTGAAAAGTGAAAGTGAACCCGCTCAGTCGTGCCCGACTCTTCGCGACCCCATGGACTGCAGCCTACCAGGCTCCTCCGTCCATGGGATTTTCCAGGGAAGAGTACTGGAGTGGGTTGTCATTACTAGGCCAGGTGTTTTAAAGACATTCTAGCCAAAAATCAAATTCTCTAGGTCTGCTCAATGCTAGGACTTAAAAGTGGTTAGGAGGTGGGAAAAGCAGCAAATTGCTCTTCAAAAACAGTTGCTCTGGGTGGAGAAATCAGTTTTGGCCATTAATTCCCTGATTCTTAGTGATTTAATACTTCTACTCCATCCCTTCCATACAACCAAATTCTTGCAGGAAGTATCTGTAGACTTTTGAAGATGGAATCACTGAGATATTCATTACCTGGCTTTAAATCCTTTTTTAATTTATTTTTGCTTATTTATTTGGCTGGGGCTTAGTTACACACACAGAATCTTTGTTGCCTCATGTGGGAACTTTTGTTGTGGCGTGCGGACTCTCTAGTTGTGGCTAAGTAGACTTAGTTGCCCTGTGGCACGTGTGATCTTAGATCCCTGTCAGAGATTGAACCTGGGTCCCCCACATTGCAAGGCCGACTCTTAACCACTGGACCACCAGGGAAGTCTCTAAATTCTTTTTAAATTTAAAACTATTTTTAAGGCAAAACTGTGTTGATAGAAGGCAAACAAGCGGTTGCCAGGGGCCAAGGGACAGGGACTGTCTGCAAAGGGATCTGGAGGAATGTCACAGGGGGGTGGAAACGTCGTATCATTCACCTGACGGGGCTCATTAAAGAGTGCTGCTGAGAGGTGAATTTTATGGTATGTACATAAAATTTTAATAAAGCGGAAAAATATATTTTGCTTTTGGATAAATGATACATGAAGCACAAAATAAAATACTTGCGCGTAAGGCACCCCTGTTTTATTTCATTTTGCCAAAAGGTCGCATACCATCCTCATTGTTCTGAGTCTTGTGTTTTCCCCTCCAGAATGTATCTTGGTGGCGGGCGGCAGGGGGGGGGTCCACTCCATGTCTGTACATCCCATTCTTTTAAATGGCTGTGCAGCATTCCCCTGTTTAAATGCACCATCATTAATGTAACCAGTCTTCTAAGGATGGATATTTGGGTTGTTTCCAGTCTCCAGTGACCAGAGGAAGGAGCAGAAGATGTTTATTTGGAGTTTCAAGGTGCCAGCTGGACACACCTTCTTGGGTGTGACAGGTACCTGGCTGGAACTTGAATTGTATCCCACAGAGGCTAAGATCAGGGAGGCTGGAAGACGTTATTTCTAGGGTTTGGCTGCACCAGGTTGACATGAGCTTCTGCAAGATGACCCAAGCACTGCTTACTATTTGAAAAACGTCTTCCTTGTCGTGGTGAGTTGAGAACTTGCTCCTGAGAGCCTACGGCTGAGGTGCCTGATAAGACTGTCAGCAACTTCAGAGCAGCTGGGCAATCTTCCACCTCTCAGCAGCGGTGAAAGGTGGCGGCCCTGCCAGGTTCCACGGAAAACCCGGCTCTGGTTTCATGGCCTGGCACGCTGCAGCTCAGACTCGCTTTAGTTTTGACACCTGCTCATAAGGTCGGCTGTAAACTTCAGAAGCCCACTGCAGCCTTCTCTTCACTTCTCATGTGTAACTGGGTATGATGTTTACATTATATAAAACCGGTCTGGTCAACTCCTTGGTTAAAAGAAAATATGCTTTTCTTTTAGAAAGAAGCACAAGAAAATGTGCTTATGTGTATGCATGTGTGTGTGTGTGTGTGTGTGTGCATGCGCACAGCTGCTCACTTGTAAACAATTTTTTAAAAAAAGTTCTAGGACCGCCCCCCTCCCCCGGTGGCACAGTGGCTAGGAATCTGCCTGCCAATGCAGGGGACACAGGTATGATCCCTGGTCTGGGAAGATCCCACATGCTGTGGGGCAACAGCCATGACTACTGAGCCTGTGTGCGGCAGCTCCTGAAGCCCGCACACCTAGAGCCTGTGCTCCACAAGAGAAGTCACCACAGTGAGAAGCCCGTGCAGCTCCCACTGGGATTAGTCCCCACTCACTGCAACGAGAGAAAGCCCGCGTGCAGCAATGAAGATACAATGCAAACAACAAAAAAAAGTTTTTTTAAAAACACATGATGAAAACAAACACACACACACAAAAGCAAAATATGTTCTTGTGTCACTGATTTCTTGCAGATTTTAATCCAGGAGCTTTCCCAGATGTTCTCATGAGGGCCCTACTGCGATAGTGCCTGAAACACACTGTGTAGTTAGGCTGAAACAACCAAAATGTCTCCCCAAAGCAACCTGGTTACACAGACAATGGCCTGGCAGTTTGGTCCAGATGATCTGCTGCTAAAAAAATCTCAGTGTTCTTTTTGGGCTCAACTTAGATAATCAAAGTAGTATCGATTCTTAAGCAAGGAATCCATTAGAGGGCAGGCACTGTGCTGAGTGATTTACAGATGTTATTTTCGCTGGGTCCATGCCTGGAAGATGCTCCGAGGCCCTGCTCTCCAGTGAGACTTGTCAGCCGGGCAGTTGGTGGTGAAGATGACCCATCATCCCAAACTGACTCCTCCTGAGACAGTGTCTCCTGATGCCCTGGGCTTCCAGCACAGGGCAGACTTCCAGCAGGGGCAGCAACATATGGTAACTTCACCCTCTGTGCTGCTGGCTCGTCGCTTCCCTGCCGTGGCTGGAGTGCCACCCTGCACCAGAGTCAAGCGTCTATCTGGGCCCAGGAGATGCCCTGAGCCCATCACATGCAGGGGCTTCATTTCATCACCTCTGCATCCTCCATGATGTTTCTTTGCAACCCCATGGGATAGCCCACCAGGCTCCTCTGTCCATGGGATTCTCCAGCAAGTATACTGGAGGGGGTTACCATGCCCTTCTCCAGGCAACCTTCCAAACCCAGGGATTGAACCCGGGTCTCCCTCATTGCAGGTGGATCCTTTACTGTCTGAGCTGTCAGGGAAGCCTGATGTCCTGAGACTTCTTACAAATGCTTGTGAGTTGTTTTCAGGTTAAAAAATGTTTTTGCCATACATCCTTGTTGGAAATGGCTTGACGTCCCCATGACCAGCTCAGTGACATGACCAGCTCAGTGACGGAAGACAAAGCATTTGCTTGAAGGGATCTGGCACATGTCTGGACATACACCATCCTAGCCCAGCTCCGGCTGGACCACACATTGTCAAGTATTGAAAAGTCACCCTCGTGGCTCCAAGCATTGTGTGACACTGAACGTGGCCAAGTGGGCAGACCTCAAAACAAAAAACAACAGCTTGACTTGAACTCCATGTGATTTTTGGACTTGGAAAGTTGATGAACTTAATCCTGGAGATTGTCTTTCATTGTCCCAGCCAAAGGCAGCAGGTTTGCACCCATTCATTGTTGCAGAAATGGCACATTTCCTCCAGAAGGCTTTGATTTTCTGTCATTGAGGGTAGGGAATATTTACACTTCGTTAAAAACAAAGAAAGCTTCCCATTTGTGCTCATGGAACAGTTGTATTTTTTCAAAATATTTCTAAAATATTTTCCAAATATTAAATATTATTTAAAGATGTTCAGACTCTCAGGGGAGGTGGTTAATGGCCTCAGAGAACATTGTACTCGGTCGCTCAGTCAGGTCTGACTTTTTGCAACCCTTTGGACTGTAGCGCCCCAGGCTCCCCTTTTCAGGCAAGAATACTGGAGTGGGTCGCCATTTCCTTCTCCAGGGGATCTTCCCGACCAGGGATTGAACCTGCATCTCCTAAACTGCAGGTGAATTCTTTATCACTGAGCCACTGAGGAAACCCACAAAGAATATTGTATTTTCCTCTGGCAGAACGGACGGCCCGTTCAAGAGGACAGCCCCTCCCTGGCAAAGTCAGACCAACAAGGCTTTCAGTGGTGCCCTTAAATTCAGTATTGCTGTTTAGAAAATTCCAAATGAAACAAACCAGGCTGGGATACTGTGAAGCCAGGTAGGTCACAGGGGAGAACATGCAAGACAGTACAAAGTCCTCGTCATGACCATAGGTTTGATATAGATGGACAGAGGCCACACTTCTTGAAGATGCTAGAGTTAAAGTGGAAGAAGCCTGTGTCCCCATATCACTGCTTGGAGGAGATCCCATTTAGGGCCTTTTTATTTATTTATGTAAATTTTTTATTGGAGGATAACTGCTTTATAATGCTGTGGTGGTCTTTGCCACACATCAACATGAATCAGTCATCAGATCAGATCAGTCGCTCAGTCGTGTCCGACTCTTTGCAACCCCATGAATCACAGCACGCCAGGCCTCCCTGTCCATCACCAACTCCCGGAGTTCACTCAGACTCACGTCCATCAAGTCGGTGATGCCGTCCAGCCATCTCATCCTCTGTCGTCCCCTTCTCCTCCTGCCCCCAATCCCTCCCAGCATCAGAGTCTTCTCCAGTGAGTCAACTCTTCCCATGAGGTGGCCAAAGTTCTGGAGTTTCAGCTTTAGCATCATTCCTTCCAAAGAAATCCCAGGGCTGATCTCCTTCAGAATGGACTGGTTGGATCTCCTTGCAGTCCAAGGGACTCTCAAGAGTCTTCTCCAACACCACAGTTCAAAAGCATCAATTCTTCGGCGCTCAGCTTTCTTCACAGTCCAACTCTCACATCCATACATGACCACAGGAAAAACCATAGCCTTGACTAGGCGAACCTTTGTTGGCAAAGTAATGTCTCTGCTTTTGAATATGCTATCTAGGTTGGTCATAACTTTCCTTCCAAGGAGTAAGCGTCTTTTAATTTCATGGCTGCAGTCACCATCTGCAGTGATTTTGGAGCCCAGAAAAATAAAGTCTGACACTGTTTCCACTGTTCCCCATCTATTTCCCATGTAGTGATGGGACCGGATGCCATGATCTTCGTTTTCTGAATGTTGAGCTTTAAGCCAACTTTTTCACTCTCCACTTTCACCTTCATCAAGAGGCTTTTTAGTTCCTCTTCACTTTCTGCCATAAGGGTGGTGTCATCTGCATATCTGAGGTTATTGATAGTTCTCCCGGCAATCTGGATTCCAGCTTGTGTTTCTTCCAGTTCAGCGTTTCTCATGATGTGTTCTGCATAGAAGTTAAATAAGCAGGGTGACAATATACAGCCTTGACGTACTACTTTTCCTATTTGGAATCAGTCTGTTGTTCCATGTCCAATTCTAACTGTTGCTTCCTGACCTGCATACAAATTTCTCAAGAGGCAGATCAGGTGGTCTGGTATTCCCATCTCTTTCAGAATTTTCCACAGTTTATTGTGATCAGTCATAATTATACCTATATCTCCTCCCTCTTGGGCCTCCCTCCCCTGCCCATCCCACCCTGTAGGTCATCACAGAGTCCCAGGCTAGGCTCCCTATGTTACAAAGCAGCTTCCCACCAGCTATCTATTTTACACATGATAATGTATATATGTCACAGAGTGAAGTAAGTCAGAAAGAGAAAAACAAATACCATACATTAATGCCTATATATGGAATCTGGAAAAACAGTACTGATGAACATGTTTCCAGAGAAGAAATGGAGATGCAGGTGTAGAGAGCAGACTGGTGTTTACAGCCTCCTATGAGCAGGAAATAAACATCTATTGTGTTTGAGCCATTAGACACATCTGGGTTTGTGTTACAGCAGCTGGAAGTGCATCACACCCTAACTATTAGACTTATCAGGTAAAAAGTCACTAAGGATCCATCAGCCCTCAGTGCAAACACTTTCCCTGGGAGCTGTCAGAGCCCAGGTGCATCTTCAGCCTTCTTGATACACAGCGCTCATGGCATTCTGATCACATAACCAGAAGTGAGTATTTGAAAGGAGATTCAAAATATTTCCCTTGTCTAAAGTTTATAATTAGTTTCAACTGGAAAGAATAAAGAAAGGAATAAATTGCAGCCTGGGGGCAGTTAAGAGCTTGTATTCTGAAATTAAACTGCCCAGATTCACAGATGGCACAACCATGTATTAACTTATTCCACTGTTACTTACTTTCTTCCATTTGTACTGACATTTTAGATACGCTGGTAAAGAATCCGCCTGCAATGCAGGAGACCCTGCTTGGATTCCTGGGTTGGGAAGATTCCCTGGAGAAGGGATAGGCTACCCATTCCAGTATTTTTGGGCTTCCCTGGTGGCTCAGCTGGTAAAGAATCTGCCTGCAATGTGGGAGACCTGGGTTTGATCCCTGTGTTGGGAAGATCCCCTGGAGAAGGGAACAGCTACCCACTCCAGTATTCCGGCCTGGAGAATTCCATGGACTATGTAGTCCATTGGGTTGCAAACAGTTGGACATGACTCAGCCACTTTCACTTTCTGTACAAACCCCAGTAGCTCCTAATCCAGGAATTTCAACTACAGATAAACCTGTCCACGTATCCAACCAAATCAACTGCAAAGATGGTCACTGACGCTCAGTGTATAGCAACAAAAGATTGGGAACAATCCATTATAAGCTGCTGATTAAATATAATATGGTATTCCCATGATGAGGACCTCTGTACAGCTCTCAAAAAGCATGAGAGTCTTCGCTGAGGGTCACAATGAGCTTCCAACGACTTCAGGGGCATCTTTAGGAGTCAGCACTATGGCAGAAGACATCAAGACCAAAATCAAGAACTATCAGACTACTCCTTTTGACAGCTGCTTCCCCAACCAGAACCAGACCAGGAACTGCTGGCAGAACTACCTGGACTTCCACCACTGTGAGAAGGCAATGACTGCTAAAGGGGGTGACGTCTCCGTGTGCGAATGGTACCGGCGTGTGTACAAGTTCCTCTGCCCCATATCCTGGGTGTCAACTTGGGACGATTGCCTGGCAGAAGGGAAGAAGTTTTCTGGGAAGATCTGAACTGGCTCCATTCCACATCCTCTGTCCTCTGTACTTCTCCCCAGGGTGGTAAAGGGGGACCTGGGTACATGGTGATCCCCACCCTGGGATCCTGAATCATGGTATAACTAATAATAAATGCTCGTTGGAAATGTGGGGGGAAAAAAAGCATATGATAGCTCTGTATGTTTTGGTATATAGTGAGCACCAAAATGGATTGCTCAGTGAAAAAAAAATCAGGAAACATATGGGATACATCCTCCACTATATACTGTATTTATGCTCCTCTTTGGGCAAAGAAGGGCGGTATATACATTTGTTAACTTGTACATGCTCAGGAACAATGCATAAGAAATCACAATTGCCTCTGGGAGGAGGCCTGGGGTCAGACATAGAAGGGAATATACTTCTTTCCTCCCACAGACCATTTTGTGCTATTTGAAATTAAGTTACCATGAACAGACAATTATTTTTCTAAGCACAGCTTTTAAATATTAACAGTAATACACATTACCATATGATGCAGCTATTCCACTTCTGGGTATTTATCCACAGAATACAAACACACTAATTCAACACATGTACCCAAATGTTTACAGCAGCATTATTAACAATAGCTAAAATACAGAAACAACCCAAGGGCCCATCCATGGATGAATGGATAAAGAAGATGTCAGACAGACAGACACGCGCGCACGCGCGCGCGCACACACACACACACACACACACACACACACACACACACACACTGGAATACTACTCAGCCATAAAAAAGATGAAACATTTTGCCATTTGTGATAACATGGATGGATCTTGAGGATATTATGCTAAGTGAAATAAGTCAGATGGAGGAAGACAAATACTCTATGATTTCATGCATATATGAAGTATAAAAAACAAACAAAAAAACTAAAATGAACAAATCAAACAAAAACATACATTCAAAGAACAGAGTAGTGGCTAGCAGAGAGGAAGAGATGGGGGGTGGGGACACAAATGTGGAAAAGGGGGTCGATTTTACAAGGAAGGATGGAAAATAAACTTTTAGTGGTGAGCATGCTGTAGCGTGGGCTTCCCTGGTAGCTCAGCTGGTAAAGAATCCGCCTGCAACGTGTGAGACCTGGGTTCAATCCCTGGGTTGGGAAGATCCCCTGCAGAAGGGAAAGGCTACCCACTCCAGCATTCTGGCCTGGAGAATTCCATGGACTGTACAGTCCATGGGGTCGCAAAGAGTCGGACATGACTGACTTTTACATGCTATAGGATATACAGAAGTTGAAATACAATGCTGTATACGTTAAATTTATATGCTATAAATAAATGTGATCTCAATAAAAAAAATACCACATACACATTTCTAGAACAGGTATGAACACAGCACTTGGTAAGTGCTGATTTTTAAAAAAATGAAAGACTTCCCTGGTGATCCATTGGCTAAGACTCCATGCTCCATATGCAGGAGGCCCCAGTTCAACCCTGGTTAGGGAACTAGATCCTACGTGTTGTAACTAAGACCAAACACAGCCAAATAAAGAAATATGTACATTTAAAAAAAATGTCTGGCATGCAGACTGTCTCTAAGATGACCAGCAAATGCTGTCTTGAGGAGTCCCACTGCACATAGGGGGCATGGTGCACTGGTGATGTAGCATCTCAGCATCACTACATACCTGCTGGGTAACCCTGGGCAAGTTACTTCACCTCTCTGTGCTCCTCTATTCCCAGGGTTATAGGAGTACATGCTTGAGGACGGAGAGCTAAATGACTCTTGATTTACATTTTCTCAAGAGGAAACGATGGCACCCCACTCCAGTACTCTTGCCTGGAAAATCCCATGGATGGAGGAGCCTGGTAGGCTGCAGTCCATGGGGTCGCTAGGAGTCGGACACGACTGAGCGACTCCACTTTCGCTTTTCACTTTCATGCATTGGAGAAGAAATGGCAACCCACTCCAGTGTTCTTGCCTAGAGAATCCCAGGGACAGGGGAGCCTGGTGGGCTGCCGTCTCTGGGGTCGCACAGAGTCGGACACGACTGAAGTGACTTAGCAGCAAGAGGAAACAGCTGAGCTTTTATTACGCAAACACTGTGTCATCCATCAGTTATTTTTGGACAATGTCTATTTAGGAAACATGTATATTTACATCTTGAAACATAACACAACACTTTAAACAAAATATATGTTGTACACAGAGGCAGAATGTCAGGATCTAGTGGGGATGCTTTGAGTGCCAACAAATGGGGGTGTAAGAAGTTATTACACACAAAGTAACTGTCTACGAAGAGCCACATAAACGTCTTGCAATTTGGAAAGGATGTCTTACATGTTTTACATTTAATAGAATTGGCTGTAAATTATATATTGGTATTTCCCGGTGTTTCATTATGCTTTCAGAAACTGTTGGGGGTTTGGGTTTTGTGCAATGGGACGTTACAGTTTGTCCCACAAGAAATAATGAGACATAGGGCATCAGTTAGTGTTTTCACGTAGAATGTCTGGTTTTTAGGGATGAATTACTGATATTAAGTGGGAGATGCTTACACAGAAAATACTCAGAAGAATGACCAACACAGAGCAGAAGTTCAATGTGTGTTAGCTACTACAAGTAGCACTTAGTAATTAAAAAAGAAAAACAACACTGAGGTAGTGAATACAAATCCAAGGTTACAAAGAGGTGAGGGAGGGAACTTGGCTCTCCTTGCCTGTTTCTCTGGAATACTGCCCTGGAGAAAGTGATGGGTTAATTACAAGGTGGTAGGAAGAGGTTTGGAATAATTTGATTGTGGAATAATTTTTATAATTTAGAATGATAATGAAAGGGTGTGAACTTTTCTTAATCGCTCAGGTGGAGAGCCTTAGCACTGTATCATCCCCTAGCATTCCACCCATCTTGACCTCAATCATGGGTCCTTCTGACCAGCTAACTCCCCTTTTCCTCTATCCAAACCAAAGCCAGACCCACTGAGCAAAATCAAAGCTGAGGCATCGGGTATAAGAATCTGCCTGCCAAGCAGGAGACATGGGTTAGACCCCTGGGGTGGGAAGATTCCCCTAAAGAAGCAAATGGCAACCCACTTCAGTATTCTTACTTGGAAAATCCCATGGACAGAGGAGCCTGGTGGGCTATTACAGTCCATGGAGTCGCCAAGAGTTGGACACAACTTATCGACTAAACAATAACAACAATATATATAGTACTTAAAACATGTAAATAATTCCACCTTCCTTTCCCCACATTGATAGCTTGGGAGAATCCCTAGAAGAATGTTGAGGAGGCATACAGTCCAGTCATCACAGACAAAATGCTGGCATCTGAGGTGAACCCTGAAGCTGAGGTGAACACCCGGGCACATGGTACAACCAGCAGAACAGCAGTCTCTGACTGTCTCACACAAATCTGTGTGGGTGTTGGGGAGGCTGGGGGGAGGACCCAGCAGTTCTGCCAGTTACACATTCCGGACAACAGGCACCAGCTCCTCATTTGAATCTGGAGAATGACGAACTCACACACTCACCCAAGGTAAGAGAACACATCATTTGATGTCTACTCATACTTTTGGCAAGAATCAGTGGTAGCGAGAATGGGGTCACTCACCCAGACTCTGGTACCTGAGTGGTTCTTGGAAAGCCACTAAGTTGAGGTTTTAACAGGGTTATTTTAACTTAATCAGTCCTTCATTCTTAGAAGTGGGGGAACTTGTAAGAATACCGAACTCAAGCAAACACACCCCAGGACAATGTCAACTTTGCTTTACATTTCCATCTGTGCAGTGATACCAACTTTATTTTCATTCAGAAGAGTATTAAGAGAGTTCAGGGATTTATAAAATAAATCCACTATGCCAGCCTCTCTCGCCGTCTTTTCAGGACAGACTCTAGAAACTTCTGAGCAAAGCAAATGTACTCTGCCTGCTTCAACCAAAAAGGCACAATCATTAGTTCAGCCCAGTGATGTGGCCTCACAGGTCTAGTTCCTAAGAACACAGAAGGGATTTAAGAAAGTGAAAGGGGCAAGCTCCTGGGCTTCCTTGTATTTAGACAATGAACGGTGAGACACTGTTCCAACAGTTAATAACTTCCTGGAAAGAACAGGCTCCACTGGAGACCAAAATGGCAGCCTCTCCAGGCCACAAGTAGGAATCAGACACATAACAGAAGCCAGGTCAGGACAGTCTGTCATTGTGACCAGTAATGTACTGATGCCTTGATTTACATCATATTCTTACTGGAGTTCTCAACTGTTATCACACACAACCAGAAACATCTCAGACAATTCCCCGAGTTTCAAGAGGGCTCCCAAGTCTGGTGGGCACACTTTTTTTCTCATACACATATTTACACCTATTCATTTGCTAAGTTACTCTTTACTCTTAAGCAGACTTTTTTCAACCGAAATCTTGAAAACTCAGTCCTCACTTACAATAAATACAGTAAATACGCGCACAGTATGTTCAATATCCCATTTACTGTGCAGTAATATGTCGCCTGACGCCGCTGAGGAAAAGAAGCAGGAAGCTTTCCCATCTCGGATTTGTCACGATGGCAGTTGCTGGAACGCCCAAGTTCAACTCATCCGCTTAGTTCCATTCTTTTTAATTTCCTCTAATTTGTCTGCCTGCCAAACACAAACGTCCCCTTAGATGCAGCAAAGGGTAATAATCAAAGATCGCTTCCTGGGTAGTTCTTTCCAAACGGAGGGGGGGGGGGGGGCGGGAAACCCACCACACAAAACCTGTAGTAGTCTCAGGGAAGACTTCAAATCAAGTCCTTACGTGAGGAGACCAGGTTACTCATGGTTTAAATACTTCCAGGGCCCGCAGGGCACCTCCCCGCGGGCCGCCGGGATGGGGGGCGGGGGGGGCGTCCCCGCGCGCCCCCGCCCCGCCCCCACCGGAACTCCGGATTCCCCCACAGCTCCCGACCCTCCCCTCCGCCGACCCCCTTCCGCCGTCAGGGTCCACCGCCCACAGGTACGAGGGCCCGGGGCCGCCCTGCCTCCGCGGCGCAGAAGCGCTTTCCTCGTGGAATTAGTGTTCCCGAACTTCGGGACAGCGAGAAAATTCCGGGCGAACAGGGGGTAAAGGTGAGGCGAAAGCTAGAATATGGTGACGCTAAGCCACTGTTTCCTCGCCCCCGTCTCTGGCCGGGCGCTGAGGTAGGAGAGTGCACCCGAGAGGGAAGTTTCCCTCCTCACGGCCCGCCCGGCGCCACCAACAACCCAGGTAGAGCGCCCGAGCGCGCGGCGCGCCGCCTCAGCGAGGTCCCCGGGCCCGCCTTCCGTGCGCCCTTCCCTTCTTCTCCCTCGGCGCCCGAATCGGGCGCCCGACCGCGGGGCTCCCCGCGTGCCAAGCAAGGCCTGCGTCCTGGGCGAGGTGGCGCGGAATCCAAGAGGGCACGGCCACCGCGCCCACCCGCCTCCGGCGCCGGGCAGTCCCGGGGATCCCCGGACCGCGCCGCCCCCGCCCCACCGTGCACCCTCGGCAACCCGCGCCCCTCTCCGCCAGGCGCCGGCTGGCGGGCTGTCGCGACCCTCAGGGCTCAGCGCCCCTTCCGCGCCGCACTCACCCACTCCGCGGGGCAGGCGCGCGGCGCCCAGCAGTAAGATCCCCAGCAGTGCGATCGTGAACCCGCAGTTGAGGCTGGCCATGGCTCCGAGGCGCCTGGGCCTCGGCGGGGAAAGCGACTGTGGCCCGTGGTGCAGAGTGGCGGCCGCGGGCCCCCGAGCCTGGCAGCCGAGGCGCGCTGCGCTCCACCCCAGCTCGCTCACCTGCGCGCGGGGCGGGGCGGGCCCGCCTTGGCTCCGCCCAGCGCCCCGGGAGCTCGAGCTGGCCGGCTCAGTCCCCTCCTCCGTGTCCTCCTCCCCTTCCTGCCTCCACTCCCGCCTCTCTCCTGGAGCACTGCGACCGGTAGCCACCTTCCCGGGGTCTAGCCGCCGTCCCTCTCCTGACTTTCTCTACAGGGGCCAAAGTCGCCCTTGGGGAAGACACTTGCCCTCCTTTCAGTGTCTGGGAGACACTGAAAGGAGGCCACTGTGCAGCCCTTTTTCCGGGGAAATCAAGTCTGTGGAACACCCAAGCCGTGGCTTCTGCCTCTGCTTCCAGATTTGGGCTGCAGGCTTTGTACTTTTAAGGCCGATAGTACTGGTACTCTTCAGAATGATGACCCTGCAGCCAACCCCAGGCACTTCACGGACAGTGTTTCTAATGCTCACAGTAACCCTTCCGCAGAACAGATGAAAACAGACATCCAGTTACGCAACCTTCCGAAGGTCCCCGGGCCAGTTAGTAGCTTGCGGAGGCAGTATTTGATATCCCTGGAAGGGGTTTGCACAACCGGAGTTGCTTTGTTTCATTTCTGAAGAGTGAATGAAATGAGTAAATACTGGAGGCTGGAGAGGACCATGAGGAGAAACCTGAACAGGTCCAGGGGGCCCCTTCCTTGAATTCTGAATAGTATGTATGGCACTGGCCTGAGGCACTTACTGCAATCATTGGGCTGTAAATGAATGACCCTGGACCTCTTTCCCTCCTCCCAGCTGCCTTTCTCTGGTTTCTGAGGTTCTGTGGATTCTCCTTCCCCCTCTGCAGGCCACACACCAAGTCCAGGGTCACAGTGTCACAAGGAGAGACAGTGGATGGTTCAGGGACTCTGAGCTAGCAGACCAGGTTTCTATCAGAATGACTCCAGAGGCCGCCGTGGGCCTGCCTGTGCCGGTGGGCAGCTAGCAACTTGGCCAGGGTCACCCAGAATAACCTGGAAGCAGAGTACATGCAAGAGCATTGGTCTATGTCCAGTTCTCACTTTTTTTTTTTATTCTTGGGAAACTGAGCTTCTCCAGGCTGCTCCTACTCTTATCAGGAACAGGGGTGAGAAACCATCTCTTAGGAGAGTCATCCCCTTCCTTCTGTTTGTCTTCAGTGATGAGAATAAAGCAGCCTCTATCTACAGGGAGCCCACAGTTCATGAGGGATGCAGGGCTGTCCGAGCTGTGGACATGACTGCCCTGCCCTTCCTCCACCTATGGACTGTGAGCTGAGGGAACATCAGTTTACCTTCCAGTTACTTGGAAGACAGATGAGGAAGCTGTGGCCTAGAGGGAAGGAAGAGGATGAGAAAAGTAGGGAGGCTCTTGGTTCTCCCCAAGAAATTAAAGGCAGACTCATCAAGAGAAAAAAATTATCAGAAAATCTAAACATCCTTCAAATATGTTTATGCTGACAGGAGAGTAAAGCAGATTTTGTCTGTTTTCCTAATTGTAAGCAGGCATATATACCCCAGCATCTTTTCCTAGCATCCCTAACTTCATTGTTTTTTATATATGATGATGGTGATGATGATAATAATAATATTGATAATAATGGAGTGGCAATGAGTTGAATTAAAAATACTAGAAATATTTTGTGATAAGTTTAAGCCTAAGGAACAGGTATTTTTTTACTGTCTCATTTCTCCGAAATTTGCTTAACTGGACTCTCTGGAAGAGTGAAACTGGCTGCGCTGGGTCTCCATTGCTGCTCATGGACATTTCTTCTTTGAGGCAAGAAGGGGCTACTCACCAGTTGTGGCCCGTGGGCTCAGGAGTTGTAACTCACAGGCTCTAGGGTGTGGGCTGAGTAGTTGTGGCACACCAACTTAGTTGTTCTGAGGCATGTGGCATCCTCCCAGACCAGGGGCTGAATACATGTTGCCTACATTGACAGGCAGATTTTTAACCACTGGACCACCAGGGAGGTCCTAAATGAACTTTCCATAAATGACACAAGAGTCACTAAGTCTCAGATGTGAAGGATTGGTAGTAGTTTCAGATAATGGCAACAGTGAGAAAGAGTCAAGGAAATGAGGAGGCATTTCAGCACCCGTTGCAAGACAACCCACCTCTGTAGTTGAAATCAAGATGTCTTGAGGCAATGGCTTGGTTCATGGAAGAATGTAAGCAAAGCTTTGCCACATTTTGGAAATGTCTTCTCTTTACAAACTTGCCTGAATGGAAGGAATCAATTTTTTAAAGTTATTTCTGAACTGAAAGAAATCCAGGCAGCTGCAGTCTGTTGCCAGAGAAAAATGACACATTGAAAGATGAGTTTTAAAGCTGTTATATTTAATTTTGGCCCCTCTGTTCAGTTCAGTTCAGTTGCTCAGTCATGTCCAATTCTTTGTGACCCCATGGACTGCAGCATACCAGGCTTTCCTGTCCATCACCAGCTCCCAGAGCTTGCTCAAACTCAAGTCCATTGAGCCACTGATGCCATCCAACCATCTTATCCTCTGTCGTCCCCTTCTCCTCCCGCCTTCAATCTTTCCCAGCATCAGAGTCTTTTTCAGTGAGTCAGTTCTTCACATCAGGTGGCCAAAGTATTGGAGCTTCAGCCTCAGCATCAGCTTCCAATGAATATTCAGGACTGATTTCCTTTAGGATGGACTGGTTGGATCTCCTTGCAGTCCAAGGGACTCTCAAGAGTCTTCTCCAACACCACAGTTCAAAAGCATCAATTCTTTGGTGCTCAGCTTTCTTTATAGTCCAACTCTCACATCTATACATGACTACTGGAAAAACCATAGCTTTGACTAGATGGACCTTTGTTGACAAAGTAATATCTCTGCTTTTTAATATGCTGTCTAGGTTGGTCATAACTTTTCTTCCAAGGAGCAAGCATCTTTTAAGCATTTTTGACCCCTCTGGAAACCCTACAAAAGCTACAAGGCAGGGAATTTTTTTTTCCCCCGCTTTGCTAAAAGACATAAGCCTACAAAGATGAGGGGAGCAGACAGAAGGCAACAGCCTCTTAGAAACTGGAAAGCAGATGGGTAAGTGGAAACTGTAAGCCACTGGAGGGGAAGGTTGGGAAATAGCATGATTTATACCATAGAGTCTCAAAAAGAAACAAACAAAAAACCACCACTAAGAAATTGGCAGCAGAAGGTATTGTGTAATGGGAGAGTGAAGAAGGGGCTAAAACAATGAAACCTGAGAGAAAGATGAAAAACTATAGTTCGATCTCTGGAAACTGTCCTCCATTTCTCCTGGCTGGGCAATTGCCCCTAAGCAGAAATCTGAAGCATTGTTTTCTGAAGAGGTTACAAATGAGGAAACTGGGCTGAGGAGTTTTGGGCATAGCTGTAGGCTTAGGAGACATTCTGGAAAATAGATAGATAAAAGGAACAAATGTATTCCTTATGCTTAGTTCCCTAGGTGCCTGGCCCCAGGTTGCCCCTCAGACTCCAGTAGTCTCAATTCATACTAGAGATGGAAGGAGTCTTCTTCTGGAGAATCTGACAAGCTCGAGGAGAAAGACCTAAAGATACAGACATTTATCCCCATCAAGAGGCTAACCAGATTCTTCCCATGACATTCATAGCTGATAAGCCCCACCAGTTAAACTTTTTGATCTCTCACTTTTAAATATGACCAGACAGTAGGAGTTCATGACATCTGAGGAAAGCAGCTAACATGGTAGAGTCAAAACCAACCAACCAACCAAACAGAAAAAGGTACTTGGAGAAAAGAGAGAGAGAATAAAACAAAACAATTGCTAACTTCTTTAGAAAAATAGCAGACAACAGTGTATTTATGCTGTAGGGATCAGAACAGATCAGATCAGTCGCTCAGTCGTGTCCAACTCTTTGCGACCCCATGAACCGCAGCTCGCCAGGCCTCCCTGTCCATCACCAACTCCCGGAGGTCACTCAGACTCACATCCATCGAGTCAGTGATGCCATCCAGCCATCTCATCCTCTGTCGTCCCCTTCTCCTCCTGCCCCCAATCCCTCCTAGCATCAGAGTCTTCTCCAATGAGTCAACTCTTCGCATGAGGTGGCCAAAATACTGGAGTTTCAGCTTTAGCATCATTCCTTCCAAAGAAATCCCAGGGTTGATCTCCTTCAGAATGGACTGGTTGGATCTCCTTGCAGTCCAAGGGACTCTCAAGAGTCTTCTCCAACACCACACTTCAAAAGCATCAAGTCTTCAGTGCTCAGCTTTCTTCACAGTCCAGCTCTCACATCCATACATGACCACAGGAAAGACCATAGCGTTGACTAGGCAAACCTTTGTTGGCAAAGTAATGTCTCTGCTTTTGAATATGCTATCTAGGTTGGTCATAACTTTCCTTCCAAGGAGTAAGCGTCTTTTAATTTCATGGCTGCAGTCACCATCTGCAGTGATTTTGGAGCCCAGAAAAATAAAGTCTGACACTGTTTCCACTGTTTTCCCCATCTATTTCCTATGTAGTGATGGGACCAGATGCCATGATCTTCATTTTCTGAATGTTGAACTTTAAGCCAACCTTTTCACTCTCCACTTTCACTTTCATCAAGAGGCTTTTTAGTTCCTCTTCACTTTCTGCCATAAGGGTGGTGTCGTCCGCATATCTGAGGTTATTGATATTTCTCCCAGCAATCTTGATTCCAACTTGTGTTTCTTCCAGTCCAGCATTTCTCATGATGTACTCTGCATATAAGTTAAATAAACATGGGATAAGGAGTAATAAAAAAATGAATATTCAGGGACCTACAAGAGTTCTTAGAAAAAAATTTCAAATGATAGTAAATATTAAAAAGTAAATAGAAAAATTGAAAGATTTCCCAGAAAGTAAAGCAAAAAGATAAAGATAAAAAATAGGAGAGAAAAGGTAAGAAAATTAGAGGTCTGGTTCAGGGGATCTAACGTGGATAATGGGTTTCACAGATAGAGATAGCAGATTAAGCAGATATATCATCATCAGTAATATAATTCAAGAAATTCCCCAGGTCTGGAATGACATGAGTTTCCAGATTTAAAGACTCATGGTGTGTCTAGCACAATGGATAAAACAGGCTCACATGAAGGCACATCACAGCAAAATTTCAGGAGCCTATAAACAAAGAGAACATTTAATAATTTCCAGGGTCTTATGCAAAGAAACAAAAATCAAACTGGCTTTGGATTTCCCAGTGGCAGCACTGGAAGTTGGAAGACAATGAAGCAATATCTTCAAAATTGTGAAGGTATGATAATTTCCAACTAAGAATTCTATATCCAAGCTCCCAATTAAGTGATAAAGTAGAAAAAGAGCACTTTTAGATATTCAACATCTAAAACAGAAAGAAAACCAATAAAACCTCCAAACAACAAAATCCCACACACCTTTTCTCAGACAAATACTGGAGAATGTAATCCATTAAAACAGGAAATGCGTGAGACACAGAGAGGAGTGGATGCAGGTTTGTGGGGCTGAACTTAATTACCTTAAGAAAAAGAATACAGAATTACAAATAGAAAATCAAATGTGAAAAGTAAGTATTTATTTATAATAAGGAAGGAAATGACAACAAATCACAAACTTGAAAATGCCCTCAGATCAGATCAGATCAGTCGCTCAGTCATGTCCGACTCTTTGAGACCCCATGAATTGCAGCACGCCAGGCCTCCCTGTCCATCACCAACTCCTGGAGTTCACTGAGACCCACGTCCATCGAGTCAGTGATGCCATCCAGCCATCTCATCCTCTGCCGTCCCCTTCTCCTCTTGCCCCCAATCCCTCCCAGCATCAGAGTCTTCTCCAATGAGTCAACTCTTCCCATGAGGTGGCCAAAGTACTGGAGTTTCAGCTTTAGCATCATTCCTTCCAAAGAAATCCCAGGGCTGATCTCCTTCAGAATGGACTTGTTGAATCTCCTTGCCGTCCAAGGGACTCTCAAGAGTCTTCTCCAACACCACAGTTCAAAAGCATCAATTCTTCAGTGCTCAGCTTTCTTCACAGTCCAACTCACATCCATACATGACCACAGGAAAAACCATAGCCTTGACTAGGCAAACCTTTGTTGGCAAAGTAATGTCTCTGCTTTTGAATATGCTATCTAGGTTGGTCATAACTTTCCTTCCAAGGAGTAAGCGTCTTTTAATTTCATGGCTGCAGTCACCATCTGCAGTGATTTTGGAGCCCAGAAAAATAAAGTCTGACACTGTTTCCACTGTTTATCCATCTATTTCCCATGTAGTAATGGGACCGGATGCCATGATCTTCGTTTTCTGAATGTTGAGCTTTAAGCCAACTTTTTCACTCTCCACTTTCACCTTCATCAAGAGGCTTTTTAGTTCCTCTTCACTTTCTGCCATAAGGGTAGTGTCATCTGCATATCTGAGGTTATTGATACCTCTCCCGGCAATCTTGATTCCAACTTGTGTTTCTTCCAGTCCAGCGTTTCTCATGATGTACTCTGCATAAAAGTTAAATAAACAGGGTGACAATATACAGCCTTCACGTACTCCTTTTAGTTTTCATTCCAATCCCAAAGAAAGGCAATGCCAAAGAATGCTCAAACTACCGCACAATTGCACTCATCTCACCGCTAGTAAAGTAATGCTCAAAATTCTCCAAGCCAGGCTTCAGCAATATGTGAACTGTGAACTTCCGATGTTCAAGCTGGTTTTAGAAAAGGCAGAGGAACCAGAGATCAAATTGCCAACATCCACTGGATCATGGAAAAAGCAAGAGAGTTCCAGAAGAACATCTATTTCTGCTTTGTTGACTATGCCAAAGCCTTCGACTGTGTGGATCACAATAAACTGTGGAAAATACTGAAAGAGATGGGAATACCAGACCACCTGATCTGCCTCTTGAGAAATTTGTATGCAGATCAGGAAGCAGTAGTTAGAAAAATGCCCTAAATGCCACTAAATCTAGGAAGCAGTGTGATATCTCT
This sequence comes from Tragelaphus eurycerus, assembly GCA_935064755.1. NCBI lineage: Eukaryota > Metazoa > Chordata > Mammalia > Artiodactyla > Bovidae > Tragelaphus > Tragelaphus eurycerus. Next base: position 72,203,256 of record CAKXYN010000001.1, on the reverse strand, counting down.
AATACGAGTTCAGTTCAGTTCAGCTCAGTCGTGTCCGACTCTTTGCGACCCCATGAATCGCAGCACACCAGGCCTCCCTGTCCATCACCAACTCCCGGAGTTCACTGAGACTCACGTCCATCAAGTCAGTGATGCCATCCAGCCATTTCATCCTCTGTTGTCCTCTTCTCCTCCTGCCCCCAGTCCCTCCCAGCCTCAGAGTCTTTTCCAATGAGTCAACTCTTCCCATGAGGTGGCCAAAGTACTGGAGTTTCAGCTTTAGCATCATTCCTTCCAAAGAACACCCAGGGCTTAGATGGACTGGTTGAATCTCCGTGCAGGCCACAGGACTCTCAAGAGTCTTCTCCAACACTACAGTTCAAAAGCATCAATTCTTCAGTGCTCAGATTTCTTCACAGTCCAACTCTCACATCCATACATGACCACTGGAAAAACCATAGCCTTGACTACATGGACCTTTGTTGGCAAATGTCTCTGCTTTTCAATGTACTATCTAGGTTGGTCACTGGTCCAGTATTCTTGCCTGAGGAAGTCCATGGACGGAGGAGCCTGGAGGACTATAGTCCATAGGGTGGCAAAGAGTTGAACACAGCTGAGCAACCACCGCTTTGACTTTTCACAGCACTATATCCTTCATTTGTTCATTTCTTCAGGTCATACTATGTCACTGATGTATGTATCATTTCTTCTGGAACTGTCAAATTTCATCATGACAAAATGCATCAGATAAGGTCAGATACAATCTTGATGTGTTGTGATGCATTCGACATATGAATTCATACACAGAAATGCTCAGTGTTTCTAGAAACATAGTGTTGTACCATGCAGAGTACAGAAATTCTTACAAATTCTATATGTGTGATTCTTACTGAAGAGCAAAGTAGTGTGATACATTTGTAATTTTATATGCTGCATTATTCATTTATTTCTGACAGAAAAAATCCTTCATTTTTTATAAGACATGCAAACTGCATGTTATGCTTAATATTTTACTTTTGATAGTTGAAAGAATTTTCTAGACTAACTTCTTTGATTCTTCCTCCTCCACTATCTGCATGCTTCTGGTTGGGTACTGTAGGACAGATTCATCATATGATACCACTTCTGACCTTGCTCCTTTTGGTCACCTCATCTGATGAGTCAGCCCAGTGGGTCGGAGGAGTATTTCTAGAAGACGCTACTACAGCATGAGTGCAAGCAATGACCCAAAAGTGACTATGAATTACGTCCCACTAAGATATCCCACTAACTCCCAATTAAATGTATCCCCAGTTCAGCTTCTCCTTAGCTGGATCCCAAATTGCTCATAGCCATTCAGTGCTGTATTGCATAAGGGGAGGTGGGATGGAGGGGTGGTGGAGGAAAAGCCCTTTTGCAACTGAAATACATGCCTTTGCGACTATTACAAAAAAAAACAGGAGTAGATGAGTACATGCCTTTAGAAGGATTGCAGTGTTATTTAAACTTTCTTATCTTCATGATTTATTTGCTTCTGGACACAAGAAGCACAAAATCCAGCTCAAGGGAGAGGTAAGGAATGCCCAGGCTGACGTGCAGTGTGCTTAGAGAGACAGGAGTCCAAATTGAGTCCAGTTGTAAAATGTGTGGCCAAGAATTATGGGAGCCCCTTCCAGGTGAACCAATGGCAGAATAAAATCAAATGGAGTCATTAATTTTATTGATGAGATCCTCAACGGTGTTTGGCCAAGATGTGCATAATCCACACTTTAGCACACCTGTGTTCTTCAGATGCACTTGAGCCACACACGGCTGAGCAACCAGAGACAAGGAGCCTGACCATGGAGCGACACACCAGCCTCAAGGAACATACTCCCTTTTCAAGCTTCTGTGATTTGCGGCTTCCAGTCACTTGTAATGGAACCTCATCCTTAGGCCAGCACAATGGAAAGCCACTCCAGTACTCTTGCCTGGAAAATCCCATGGACTGAGGAGCCTGGTGGGCTGCATTCCATGGGGTCGCTACCAGTCGGTCACGACTGAGCGACTTCATTTTCTCTTTTCACTTTCATGCATTGGAGAGGGAAATGGCAACCCACTCCAGTGTTCTTGCCTGGAGAATCCCAGGGACGGGAAAGCCTGGTGGGCTGCCGTCTATGGGGTCGCACAGAGTCGGACACGACTGAAGCGACTTAGCAGCAGCAGCAGCAGAGATTTTTCTGGTGCTGTGGAATGTTGAGGGAAAGCAGACCCAGTGATTCGCTGCAAAAAGGAATTTGACCTAAATGAGCACGGTGAAATGGCTTAATGACTACCACTGTGATAATGCAGTCAGATGTCCTAGATTCAAATACTCGCTCTGCAACTTACCAGCTTGTGCAACTCTAGATGTGCCTTGGTTTCCTCAACCACAAACCAGGGCTATGAGAGGATGACCTTCAGAGGGTGTTGTAGAGATTCATGAGATAATATGTGTAACAGATAATATGTGCCTTGTGCTTGGCACATAGTAAATGCACAATAAATATGGCCAAGATTGCTTTTGCCATGGGGGTTGGTGTGAAATGAGAGGGTTTCAGCGTGGTTGGGGTGAAGGGGAGAGCTCTAGAGAGGTCTGGAGACCAACATCTTCATGATCTCATTCATGCATGAAAGCGTCAGTTCCCTAAGACAGGAAGTTGCCTCTGGTTTACTCATCTGGATGTTCTCAGTGCTAAAAATGGTGCTTGGTACACAGTCACTGCTCAGCAGATAGTTGGGCAATGAATGGATTCATCAAGCTGATGAATGTGTGGATGGCCCTGCTAATCTAGCCAGCTGAGCCTGGGGATCTTATTAAAACTTGGGACCCTGAAAAGATGAATGCAAATTGTTCATTTTTAAAAGGAGGAGGGGCAGCTTCTAGAAAGAGGTCATTATGGCCCAGGCCAGGTGTCTGGCAGCAACCCTGGTCTTATGGGACTGGCCAGTGTCTGGTGGGCCAAGACTTCATCTGGTTTGAACAGAGGGGTGGAAAGAATCTGTCTCCATCAGGCAGCTTCTCTGAGACTTTGCTTTCCAGGCGATTAAGCAAGTTAACAAAGTGGAGATTCTTTGGGAGCACAAACAGCCCTTAACTGTCGCTTTAACGCCAACCACTGTTTCAGAGAGAAAACCTCCCAGTCACAGCTGGGGCAGAGGCCCCTTTGTGAGCGTTGAAACAGAGGAGCTGGCTATGATCTGGGGATAAGATGGGTGTTCCTGGTTTGCCAAGTCATTTGCCCAAAGGGGGAGCCACCTGGTACAATTTAAGTCCTGGGATGACAAAATAAGGAAAATCCTCCAGGAGCAGCTAGTCAGCTGCTGCAGACTGGGGCTGAGTGAATTTGAATCCAAGTGACTCAGGAAATCACCAGCAGGCCGCCAAGCACCTATGTGTTCGCCCCACGGTGCCTGGAAGCAATGGAGTTCCCAGGCTCCATCACCTCCCCGGATCATGGCACCTAGGAGGTCAAGGTAGAACGACAGAGGGAGAAAACGAGGAAATGAGGAGCGGGAGACAGAGCTCTCCCCTCCTGCCTCTTCAAGCCTGTGCAGTCGGCTCCCTGTAAGTCTAGCCCACAGGGTGAAGAAATCCAGACCCTGCCCCTCCCTGGATATGACCCACATCCATATCAGGCCTGAGCCTGCCAGCCTTGCTTCTTTCTTTTCTATATTTTCGCTTGGACTGTGGGAGGAAGACGGTCTTTAGAATGCCTTCAGAGATTGTTCTTCCCCCAGGAGAGGGAATTGAGTCATAACCATTGAGCTGGAGGCTTGGAGCTCATCTCATCACCTCTTGATAGATGGAGTCACAGAGAGGGGACGTGACAACATCAAGCCACCCAACATGTGGTGTTCAGGGCGGAAGGAAGCCAGGCGTCCAGCCAGGAGCCCGTGAGCTTTCCTTAAAAAATCCTGGTCCAACTCTGCCAGCATCCTCATTCCCACCACTCATTCACCCGCTCTGACCTTCTTTCTTGGCTGCTTGGCCTCCACTCTCAGTGCTCTGCTGAAATGTTTCTCTCCAGAATAGCCAAAGCCCCTCCCCATGGTCACCCTAGGTCTGGTGATGGGAAGATGGCTTCAGAAGGAGGAAGGGATGGGGAAGTGGTGTGGGCTAAGGCTCTGAGACTCCCCTAGTCTAGGACTGGTTTGGGAGCTGGATGGGCAAAGACAGCTAACTCAGCAAGCCTGGAGCCATTGGTCACAGCTGCCTGCACTGCCCTCCCACACCACTGAGAATCCAATCCGTATCCTCAGGAGACTCACGCTTCACTTGTGCAACCATCCCTACCATCTGCCACCAGAGCATTTTCATCTTCCCAAACTGAAACTCTGCTCAGAAAGTCTCCTACATAAGAATAAGTTCTGCTCCAAGAGTGCGTTCATAAGTCCAAGTGGTTCGTAAGTCCACCAAAGTTAGCCGAGGTACCCAACTAACACAATTGACTATGTAGTACTGTACCGTAATAGATTTATGATACTTTTCACACAAATAATACATAGAAAGCAAACACACAAAAAATAAAACATTTAAAATCCTACAGTACAGTACTTGAAAAGTACAAGAACTGGCATACAGGGGCTGGAATTGAACATGCAAGAAGAGTTACTGATTGGAGGAGGGAGAGAAGATGGGAGATGGTAGAGCTGAAGGATCATCAGCAATAGGAGATGAAAGGCAAGCTGCAATGTCACTCATGCCTGACGTTGATGTCACAGGTTCTGGTTCCTTGCTGGATTCAATTCCATCTACCCTCTTGAAAAAACAATCCAGTGATGTCTGGATGGTATTAATAGCTCTTTTTCTCTCTTCAAGTCAGTACCTGCTACAACACCACTGCTTTTATGCTTGCTTCCAGACATCCTGGGCTTGAAACAAAAATACTACCCTACTGTACTCTATATAGTACTGTACGGTAAAGAACACAAAAGCACAACCATGACACATGACAGTGTATGCCAGACACCTGAACTTGCTTACGTGATTGGACATGTGAAGGCACGATCGTGTCTTTGAAGCCTGCAACTTGAAGGTTCATGTGTAAGGTACTTACTGTACTCACTAAACAGCTTCCTAGTCTCCCTCCCCCAGCCCCTGAGCAACAATTATTCTACTTTCTGTCTCTGTGACTTTATTATTTTAGGTACCTCATACAAATGGGATCATACATCATTTGTCTTTTTGTGTCTGGCTTATTTCACTTAGCTTAATGTCTCAAAGTCAATCTGTGTTGTAGTGTGTGTCAGAATTTCCTTCCTTTTTATAGCTGACTAATATTCCACTGTGTAGATACACCACATTTTGTTTATCTCTTCCTTCATCAATGGACATTTGTATTGTTTCTGCCTTTTAGTTACAGTGAATTATGCTGCTATGAACATGGGGGTACAAGTATCTATTTGGATCTGTTTTCGGTCCTTTTGTTTATATAGCCAGAGCAAAATTTCTGGATTGTAAGGGGCTTCCCTGGTGGCTCAGCTGGTAAAGAATCTGCCTCCAATGTGGGAGACCTGGGTTCGGTCTCTGGGTTGGGAAGATCCCCTGGAGAAGGGAAAGGCTACACATTCCGGTATTCTTGCCTGGGAAATCCCATGGACAGAGGAGCTAGTGGGCTATAGTCCAGGGGGTCGAAAAGGGTCGGGACACAACCGAGTGCCTAAACAACAACAACAACAAAGACAACAGCAATGCCATCATCACACCTCCAACTAATGGATGATGGTGACTTAATAGCATCAAATATCTAGTCAGTGTTCAAATTTACAATCGTCTCATCAAAATCATTTGTACTATTTTAGTTTGATTCAAAATCAAAACATGCTTCATGTTGGTTCACGTATTGCAGTTGATCAGAATGCCTTTTGTTTAAAATAAAATAAACTTTATTTTGGAATAGTTTTATATTTACAGAATAGTTACAAAGTCAGTACAGAGACATCCCATGTACTCTTCACCTAAGTAGCTCTAACATTAACATTTTTCATTACATGAGACATTGGTCAAAACTAAGAAATGAACACTGATTCTTTACTAGTAACTAAACTCTCAACTTTACTGGAATTTCACCAGTTTTCTCGCTAATACCCTTTTTCTGTTCCCACATTCCATATTGGATACCACATTGTATATATTTAGTCATCATGTCTTCTCAGGCTCCTCTGCTCTGTGACATTTTTCAGTTTTTCCTTGTTCATGACCTGGACAGTCTTGAGGAGTGCTGGCTGGGTATCCTGTAGCAGGTCCCCTAGTCTGGATTTGTCTGAGATTTGTGTCATGATGAGACTGGGGATGTGGGTTTGGTAACGACAGCACAGAGGCAGAGTGCCCCATCACACCTCACCAGGGATGGGTAACATCCACAGGACATCCCTGGTGATGCTCACCTTCCTATCTCAGGTAAGTAGTGTCTCTTGGCTTCTCCACCATGAAGTTACTATCTTCCCCTTTTCTTGCTCTATTCCTTGCAAGTGAACCAACATTAAGCCCATGGTATGTCTTCTAAACTCATTTGAATCAAGATTCCCTTATCTCTTATTTTTTTCTCAAAATGTATTTGTTGAAAAAACTAGGCTGTTTGTCCTGTTTTCTTTGCCCTATGTGGTTCCTATAGGCTGGATCTCAAGGTCCGATCTGCCTCATGCTTGATGTTTTTCAGTAGGGCCACTGTAGGGATGGGGCTGTGGGCTTCGGTCAGGAGGCAATGACTGTCTCCTTTTTTTCATGCTAGCAGCTACTAATGCCCAGTGTGTCACCTCAGTTCTAATGCCTTTAGAGTCCTCAAAACTAAGCTTATCATGAATGTAATCTTCCCTACACGAAGATAGTTCCTTTTCCTCCTTCATTACACACAGCAGATTTTAGCAAATCAAAGATAGTACCCATGGTAAGAAACATTGTTTATGTACAACTAAGAGAAGAAATGCAAAAAAGCAAAATGGCTGTCTGGGGAGGGCTTACAAATAGCTGTGAAAAGAAGAGAAGCGAAAAGCAAAGGAAAAAAGGAAAGATACAAGCATCTGAATGCAGAATTCCAAAGAATAGCAAGGAGAGATAAGAAAGCCTTCCTCAGTGATAAATGCAAAGAAATAGAGGAAAACAACAGAATGGGAAAGACTAGAGATCTCTTCAAGAAAATTAGAGATACCAAGGGAACATTTCATGCAAAGATGGGCTTGATAAAGGACAGATATGGTATGGACCTAACAGAAGCAGAAGATATTAAGAAAAGGTGACAAGAATACACAGAAGAACTGTACAAAAAAGATCTTCATGACCCAGATAATCACGATCACTCACCTAGAGCCAGACATCCTGGAATGTGAAGTCAAGTGGGCCTTAGAAAGCATCAATACGAACAAAGCTAGTGGAGGTGATGGAATTCCAGTTGAGCTATTTTAAATCCTGCAAGATGATGCTGTGAAAGTGCTGCACTCAATATGCCAGCAAATTTGGAAAACTCAGCAGTGGCCACAGGACTGGAAAAGGTCAGTTTTCATTCCAATCAAAAAGAAAGGCAATGCCAAAGAATGCTCAAACTACCGCACAATTGCACTCATCTCACATGCTGGTAAAGTAATGCTCAAAATTCTCCAAGCCAGGCTTCAGCAAGACCTGAACCGTGAACTTCCAGATGTTCAAGCTGGTTTTAGAAAAGGCAGAGGAACAAGAGATCACATTGCCAACATCAGCTGGATCATGGAAAAAACAAGAAAGTTCCAGAAAAACATCTATTTCTGCTTTATTGACTATGCCAAAGCCTTCGACTGTGTGGATCACAATAAACTGTGGAAAATTCTGAAAGAGATGGGAATACCAGACCACCTGACCTGCCTCTTGAGAAACCTCTATGCAGGTCAGGAAGCAACAGTTAGAGCTGGACATGGAACAACAGACTGGTTCCAAATAGGAAAAGGAGTATGTCAAGGCTGTATATTGTCACCCTGCTTATTTAACTTATATGCACAGTACATCATGCGAAACGCTGGGCTGGAGGAAACACAAGCTGGAATCCAGATTGCCGGGAGAAATATCAATAAATTCAGATATGCAGAAGACACCACCCTTATGGCAGAAAGTGATCAGATCAGATCAGTCGCTCAGTCGTGTGCAACTCTTTGCGACCCCATGTACTGCAGCACGCCAGGCCTCCCTGTCCATCACCAACTCCCGGAGGTCACTCAGACTCACATCCATCGAGTCAGTGATGCCATCCAGCCATCTCATCCTCTGTTGTCCCCTTCTCCTCCTGCCCCCAATCCCTCCCAGCATCAAAGTCTTCTCCAATGAGTTAACTCTTCACATGAGGTGGCCAAAATACTGGAGTTTCAGCTTTAGCATCGTTCCTTCCAAAGAAATCCCAGGGCTGATCTCCTTCAGAATGGACTGGTTGGATCTCCTTGCAGTCCAAGGGACTCTCAAGAGTCTTCTCCAACACCACAGTTCAAAAGCATCAATTCTTCGGCGCTCAGCCTTCTTCACAGTCCAGCTGTCACATCCATACATGACCACAGGAAAGACCATAGCCTTGACTAGGCGAACCTTTGTTGGCAAAGTGATGTCTCTGCTTTTGAATATGCTATCTAGGTTGGTCATAACTTTCCTTCCAAAGAGTAAGTGTCTTTTAATTTCATGGCTGCAGTCACCATCTGCAGTGATTTTGGAGCCCCCCAAAATAAAATCTGACACTGTTTCCCCATCTATTTCCCATGAAGTGATGGGACTAGATGCCATGATCTTCGTTTTCTGAATGTTGAGCTTTAAGCCAACCTTTTCACTCTCCACTTTCACTTTCACCAAGAGGCTTTTTAGTTCCTCTTCACTTTCTGCCATAAGGGTGGTGTCATCCGTATATCTGAGGTTATGGATATTTCTCCCAGCAATCTTGATTCCAACTTGTGTTTCTTCCAGTCCAGCATTTCTCATGATGTACTCTGCATATAAGTTAAACAGTGAAGAAGAACTAAAAAGCCTCCTGATGAAAGTGAAAGAGGAGAGTGAAAAAGTTGGCTTAAAGCTCAGCATTCAGAAAACTAAAATCATGGCATTTGGTCCCATCACTTCATGGCAAGTAGATGGGCAAACAGTGGAAACAGTGTCAGACTTTATTTTTCTGGGCTCCAAAATCACTGCAGATGGTGACTGCAGCCATGAAGTTAAAAGACGCTTCCTCCTTGGAAGGAAAGTTATGACCAACTTAGATAGCATATTCAAAAGCAGAGACATTACTTTGCCAACAAAGGTTCGTCTAGTCAAGGCTATGGTTTTTCCAGTGGTCATGTAGGGATGTGAGAGTTGGACTGTGAAGAAAGCTGAGTGCTGAAGAATTGATGCTTTTGAACTGTGGTGTTGGAGAGGACTCTTGAGAGTCCTTTGGACTGCAAGGAGATCCAACCAGTCCATCCTAAAGGAGATCCGTCCTGGGTGTTCTTTGGAAGGACTGATGCTAAAGCTGAAACTCCAATACTTTGGCCACCTCATGCATAGAGTTGATTTATTGGAAAAGACCCTGATGGTGGCAGGGATTGGGGGCAGGAGGAGAAGGGGACGACAGAGGATGAGATGGCTGGATGGCATCTCTGACTTGATGGACGTGAGTTTGAGTGAACTCCAGAAGTTGATGATGGACAGGGAGGCCTGGCGTGCTACGATTCATGGGGTCGCAAAGAGTTGGACACAACTGAGCGATTGAACTGAAGAAAGAAAAAATGCTGAGAACAAAATAGTGCTTTCCTTTTCCACTAACCTCATAATTTGATTCTTTCCTTGGGGAATCTGCCTGCAATGCAGGAGACCCTGGTTCAATTCCTGGGTCGGGAAGATCCACTAGGGAAGGGAAAGGCTACCCACTCCGGTATTCTGGCCTAGAGAATTCCATGGATTGTATAGTCCAGATCAGATTAGTCGCTCAGTTGTGTCTGACTCTTCGCGACCCCATGAATTGCAGCACACCAGGCCTCCCTGTCCATCACTAACTCCCGGAGGTTACTCAGACTCACATCCATCGAGTCAGTGATGCCATCCAGCCATCTCATCCTCTGTCGTCCCCTTCTCCTCCTGCCCACAATCCCTCCTAGCATCAGAGTCTTCTCCAATGAGTCAACTCTTCGCATGAGGTGGCCAAAATATTGGAGTTTCAGCTTTAACATCATTCCCTCCAAAGAAATCCCAGGGCTGATCTCCTTCAGCATGGACTGGTTGGATCTCCTTGCAGTCCAAGGGACTCTCAAGAGTCTTCTCCAACACCACAGTTCAAAAGCATCAATTCTTCGGCGCTCAGCCTTCTTCACAGTCCAGCTGTCACATCCATACATGACCACAGGGAAGACAGCCTTGACTAGGTGAACCTTTGTTGGCAAAGTAATGTCTCTGCTTTTGAATATGCTATCTAGGTTGGTCATAACTTTCCTTCCAAGGAGGAAGCGTCTTTTAATTTCATGGCTTTGTATAGTCCATGGGGTCGCAAAGAGTTGGACACAACTGAGTGGCTTTCACTTTCTTTCACTTTCAGGTGAAGTGCACTTGTTAGAAGTTCAGCCAAAGGCAGCAGTTGCCTGGTGGCTGGATGTTGGGCAGCCGTTGCTACAGGGCATCACTCACACCAGCTTTTGTGGTCAAGGTGCCCCACTGCCTTCATCCTTCCCTGGGACTCAGTTTCCTCTAAGCCCCCTTGTGTTGTTGCTTGGTGTGTGGTCTGCCGTCCTTTGGACACTTCTCAGTGACAACACAGCTTAGTGGAGTTCTGCTTCTTCTACATCCTTTCTTAACTACTATAAGCACTTTGTTATAGCTTTGCAGGAAAATACAGCATTGTGGTCACTCCTCTCAAGACTGATAATGGCTACTCTGCTGTTATATTTCTGCCCCACTGCCCCATTTTCCTGCCTTCCTGTGTCCATACTATTTGTTTCCATACTGAATCAGATTGTCATCTTTTTGACGATATTTTAAATGGTAAATAGACCTTGTATGCATAGAACCAACCATACATATAATTCAGTGGAAGGTGATGCAGTATGAACATGATAGCCAAGTGGGATTGTGTCTAGGATGGTGACCACCCTGCCACTTGTGAGCAACAACTGTGAGAAGTGCCCACATTACACAGATGCTGAAAGTTTTTAAGACATGTGTCTGAGAATTGATGAAACACAATTTCTGGATTCTAGGCTTGCAAGATTCCCGATTTTTTTTTTTTACTCTGGGTGACCTCCCCAGGTTACCCAGTGTTTGCAATATTTCAAAAATATTTTTGGGAGGAATCAAGTCAACAATATTCAATAAATATTTATTGTGCATTTATCAGGATCAAGGTCTAGTTGGGATAAATATTTGAGAACCCACACCAGTTCCCTTTCTTAAGTGCTAATTTGCTTTTCTCCATTTCCATCAGAGTTTTGCAGCTGTTCTTGGCCAAGTTGAAATCTCTCACTGCTATCTCGGCAGCCTATTTGTTTCTTTTCCGCTTGAGTAATAAATACACCCAACTGTCTCTCCTAGATTTTCTACAAGAGTCCTGATTCCTGTCTTCAGGTCCCTTGAATGAATTTCGGAATCAGAAGACATGGTCATGTTCGTGACCACTCTCTAGTTCATTTTGCTCCATAGACTTCTGACAACTCAACGGAAGATTTGCCTGAATCACGAAAGGTCTACGTCAGGGTGAACGATTTCCAGTTTCATTCAAGCAGCACTGTCCTTTCTTTTTTACCCACATGGCAGGTAATCGTCTCACTGGATTCTTTCCTTCTTTCTTTTCTTTTATTAATAGGCTTTATTTTTTTTACAGTAGTTTTGATTCACAGAAAACTGAGCAGATGTACAGTGAATTTCCGTGTATCCCCTCACCCCCTGACAGTTTCTCCTATTAACATCTTACATTACTAGTGTGGTACATGTATTACAGATAATGAAGCAACACCAACACATCATTATTAACTAAAGCCCATGTTCAGACATCCTTAGTTTTTACTAAGGAGACAGGATCCCATGTTACAGTCAGTTATCATGTCTCTGGAGAAGGAAATGGCAACCCACTCCAGTATTCTTGCCCGGAAAATTCCATGGACAGAGGAGCCTGGTAGGCTACAATCCATGGGGTCGCAAGAGTCGGGCATGACTTAGTGACTAAACCACCACCACCATCACATCTCTTGGGCTCCTCTTGGCTGATACAATCTCTCTTCCTGCCTTGTTTTTGATGATTTTGACAGTTTTGTTGTTTTTTCTTGCCGAGCTGTGCTCAGCATGCAGGATCTTAGTTCCCTGCCCAGGGATTGAACTTGTGCCCTCTGCATTGGAAGCATGGAGCCCTAGCCCCTAGACCACCAAGAAAATCTTGATATTGACAATTGTGAGGATTCTAGTCAGGTAAATGGGCTTCCCTAGTGGCTCAGTAGTAAAGAATCTGCCTGCCAGTGCACAAGACATGTGTTTGATTCTTGAGTCAGCAAGATCCTCTGGAAAAGGAAATGGCAACCCACTCCAATACTCTTGCCTGGGAAATCCCATGGACAGAGGAGCCTGGCAAGTTACAATCCATGGAGTCACAAAAGGGTCAGACACGACTTAGCAGCTAAACTGCAACAACAGTCAGTATGTAGTAAGATGATCCTCTATTGGGATTTGTCTGATGTTTTTCTCATGGTTAGACTGGGATTATGAGCCTGGGGGAGAAACACCACAGAGGGAGAAGACATTTTCATCATATCTCATCAAGAGTGGAAAATACCAATATGACTCACCACTGTTGATATTAATCTTGGTCACGTGCTGGCGTGGTTCTCGTCAGGTTTCTCTCCCTGCCCCGACTTTTCCATATAGGACTCTCTGGGAGTGGGTCCCCATGCCCAGCTCTACATCAGGGGATGGAGAGTTACAGTCCCTCTCAGTTAGGGCGGAGCTTGGATTTCTTTTTGAGAGCCAGCCTCCTGTGTTTCTCATCTTTTCTTCCTTTCCTTACCCTCACCTCAGTTCCCTCCCAAAGTCTTCTTTCAAGGTCTTTCTTCCAATGTTTGTTTGATCTTTTTCCTCTTTAGATTTAGATACTCTTGGGTGTTTGCTCAGTCCCCACATGCTCCTCTTTTCCTTAAAGGAGGTTTTTCTGAGTTTGCTCTGCAGATGGCCCCTTTTCTGGCACACTCTGGGAAAAAAAGATTCTTTGGACGAACACCCATGGGAAACACTCATTACTTGCCCCTTCTTAGAGACTCAGAGCTCACACGAGCATAATAAAAGGTCTGGCAATAAAGAGGCCTGTTTAACTCAAAGTTTTCCCAGTCCCATTTCACCCTGAAAGCTTTTACCGTAATTCATTGATTCAGACACATTTGTTTTTCTCACATATTACTGTTTTTGAAATTGGGATGCATCTTACAGATGATGAGAAAAGAGTGTGTTTCTTTTTCTTAGAGGTACGTGCAATGGCGTGAGCTACACTTATGCTATTTGAGATTTGAGGAAATATAGAAACACGGCACATCTATAGGTATTCTTCAGAACCAGTGGAAAGTGGAAACTGAATTAAGAAACTCAGCCTCTCGGGTCCTCACATTTCACCTCTTCCTACTTGGATGACCTGCCTCCTTGATTTCAGGTATTCTTTCGTTTGGGATGCAGGAATCCTCTGCTCACTCTGTGAGATGTGCAAAAGGGCACCCTCCCCATCCCCTCTGACATGACAGTCTAGGCCAGTCTAATTTAAGAATGGGCGTTAAGGAGTCTCTTGGCCACAGATCTATGACTGTGTCCTCTTGATCAACTTTATCATTAATGAGATGTGTTACTGTCCTTAAGGAAACACATTCCTAGTCTGCCTGTCTTGAAGTCTAGCCTGCTGTGTGATATTGTGCAAGTCATTCAACCTCTCTGTGCCTGTTTCTGCACCAATACACCAGGGATACATAATTGTGTCTACTTGATAGGGTTGTACAAAGCTAGTGGAGGTGATGGAATTCCAGTTGAGCTGTTTCAAATCCTGAAAGATGATGCGGTGAAAGTGTTGCACTTAATATATCAGCAAATTTGGAAAACTCAGCAGTGGCCATAGGACTGATAAAAGTCAGTTTTCATTCCAATCCCAAAGAAAGGCAATGCCAAAGAATGTTCAAACTACCGCACAATTGCACTCATCTCACACACTAGTAAAGTAATGCTCAAAATTCTCCAAGCCAGGCTTCAGCAAGACCTGAACTGTGAACTTCCAGATGTTCCAGCTGGTTTTAGAAAAAGCAGAGGAACCAGAGATCAAATTGCCAACATCTGCTGGATCACAGAAAAAGCAAGAGAGTTCCAGAAAAACATTTACTTCTGCTTTATTGACTATGCTAAAGCCTTTGACTGTGTGGATCACAATAAACTGTGGAAAATTCTAAAAGAGATGGGAATACCAGACCACCTTACCTGCCTCTTGAGAAACCTCTATGCAGGTCAGGAAGCAACAGTTAGAACTAGACATGGAACAACAGACTGGTTCCAAATAGGAAAAGGAGTATGTCAAGGCTGTATATTGTCACCCTGCTTATTTAACTTATATGCAGAGTACATCATGAGAAATGCTGGGCTGGAGAAAGCACAAGCTGGAATCAAGATTGCCGGGAGAAATCTCAATAACCTCAGATATGCAGATGACACCACCCTTATGGCAGAAAGTGAAGAAGAACTAAAGGGCCTCTTGATGGAAGTGAAAGAGGAGAGTGAAAAAGTTGGCTTAAAGCTCAACATTCAGAAAACTAAGATCATGGCATCCCGTCCCATCACTTCATGGCAAATAGATGGGAAAACAGTGGCTGACTTTATTTTTCTGGGCTCCAAAATCACTGCAGATGGTGGTTGCAGCCATGAAATTAAAAGACGCTTACTTCTTGGAAGGAAAAGTTATGACCAACCTAGACAGCATATTCGGGGAAGGCAATGGCACCCCACCCCAGTACTTTTGCCTGGAAAATCCCATGGACGGAGGAGCCTGGTAGGCTGCAGTTCATGGGGTCGCTAAGAGTCGGACACGACTGAGCGACTTCACTATCACTTTTCACTTTCATGCATTGGAGAAGGAAATGGCAACCCACTCCAGTGTTCTTGCCTGGAGAATCCCAGGGACGGGGGAGCCTGGTGAGCTTCTGTCTGTGGGGTCACACAGAGTCGGACACGACTGAAGCGACTTGGCAGCGGCAGCAGGGAGCAGACAGCATATTAAAAAGCAGAGACATTACTTTGCCAACAAAGGTCCGTCTAGTCAAGGCTATGTTTTTTTCCAGTAGCCATGTATGGATGTGAGAGTTGGACTATAAGGAAAGCTGAGCGCTGAAGAATTGATGCTTTTGAACTGTGGTGTTGGAGAAAACTCTTGAGAGTCTCTTGGACTACAAGGAGATCCAACCTGGGTGTTCATTGGAAGGACTGATGTTGAAGCTGAAACTCCAGTACTTTGGCCACCTGATGTGAAAAGCTGATGCATTTGAAAAGACCCTGATGCTGGGAAAGATTGGGGGCAGGAGGAGAAGGGGATGACGGAAGATGAAATGGTTGGATGGCATCACGGACTCAATGGACATGGGTTTGGGTGGACTCCGGGAGTTGGTGATGGACAGGGAGGCCTGGAGTGCTGTGGTTCATGGGGTCACAAAGAGTCAGACATGACTAAGCGACTGAACTGATTGGGTCGTGAGGATCAGATGGGGTATTACCCATAAAGCACTGAACCTGGGACCTGGCACTTGGCAAACTACTCTAAAGCATCGGCTGTTACTAAAAAGGCAACATTTTAATCTGTGGTTCCTGAGTCATTTTTCAGGGATAAAAAAGACTTGGAGGGACTTCCCTGATGATCCAGTGGTCAAGCATCTGCTTTCTAATGCAGGGAACACAGGTTTGATCTCTGGTTGGGGAATTAGGATCCCACATGCCTTGGGAGCAACTTAGCATGTGCGCCACAACTACTGCATCACGATTAGGACCCGACACAGCCAAAAATAAATAAATAAATATGAAAAAAAAAAGACTTGGAGACAGTGACTAGCTCAGGTCCTTATGATGGCAGGAGGCAATAGGCAGGAAGGCAGAAGAGAACTTTTCTGTGATCAAACCAACCTTGGCCTGCTGCTTAGATTTCCTGACTCCAGCTGAAAAGTGGAGAGAGAGCAAGAAAGCAACTGTCTTCCAACCAGCCTCTTGAAACTGGGGAGGCTGACAAAGTACCAGCCAGAAGATTCAAAAGCAGTGAGTGGTGTTCAAGTTCCAGGAGAGTGGTTGTCTTCTAGGGTCCCCTCTGCCCCATGCCTCGGATGGGACTCTGGGCACTCCATGCAGTCCCCGAAGTCCCTTCTGCCTCCCCGTATTATTCAGGACACCTGCTTCAAATCCGTTCCCCACGTGTTCTATGCAATTTAATTGCTCTGTCACTGAAGATTAATCCCGACAGATAAGAAAAAGACATCTGGAAATGTTGACTCTGCTCCTTCTTATCTTCCATCCCAGGCCTTCACTCCAAAGCCTTGTCCGGTTGTTGAAGTGGTTCATTTCAGGGGGTGAGCTCTCTCGGGGGCTCTGGTGCCCAGTGCTCCCAGGGACTGGTGGCTGGCCACCCGTTGCTATGCTGGAGGGATGGGGCTGGGACTGGAGCCTGAGCCAACTGGGACCCCAGGTCTTATCACATGCAGGCATAGTGCCTCGCCGTTCTGAGTTGCTAAGAGACAGAAAGACATCCGGAAGGCAGGCTGCTTTAAAGAATATCATATGCAAAGGCTCATTGTAAATGGAACGTCATCAAAACTTTGCCAAGTTCTTTCTGGTTGTTCAGATGATGGCCACTTTTCTTTCTTTTTCTCACTCCCTTCCCTCTGTATCCCTACTCCTCCTCTCTGCCCATCTCTTTTTAGCTGTAGTTTCTGATGGTTCAGTCCTTGCTGGTCTGTTGGAGAGGCTGAGCAGGGGTCAGGTGTGAAGAGGTAAGGAGGTGAGGTCTCAGCTGCAGGTCAGCCCAGGGGCCCAGGAAGCGTTTGGGAAAACTAGCTCCACTTCATCCAGCCATGTCTGTGTCATTCACCATGTGGCCTCTTCAATGAGCAAACTCTTACCTGTGTGTAAAATCCAGTGATTATCTGGGAAGCAAGCATCCACACATTTTGTGATTGCCCCTGGTGTAGCCCTTTGCTGCCCTCTGTGTCCCCAGCTCTTTAAATATTTTTCATATGAGTGTCTGGCTCTCTATTGTATTTTTATACAAATAATAACATATTATCATCTTGTTCTACTCCTTAATATTGTTTTCCCCTTTATCCTAACAAGAGTTTGATTACTTCCGAGTGTCTGTATATAGGAAGCGACATCAGTCGTTTTTAATGGTTAATCAATCACACTTCAGTTCTGAGGCACTGCTGCCAGCCGCCCTGGAGCCTGCAGACTGTACAGTGCACACCCCCAGGTTGCCCTGTGACTTGGGGAGGAAGGAAGCAGGTGACAACTGAGACCTGATGACTGAGGAGCCTTAATGAAGGCCCCATTTACAACGGTGTAGGCTCAGGACAAGGAACCAGCCTGGGCCGCGGGCACCAGGGCCAGTATCATCTGGCTTGCTCATTTTATCCAGTCCCAAGGGGCTGTGTAATTTGCCCAGGATCACACAGCAAGAGGCAAAGCCATTGGAAAACAAGTGTCTCAGGTTCTAATGGATGGAACAAAACAGGAACTTCCCTGGAGGTCCACTGGCTAAGACGCCAAACTCCCGATGCATGGGGCCTGGGTTTGATTCCTGGTTGGAAAACTAGGTCATGCATGCCACTACTAAAGGCCTTGTGTGCTGCAGCTAAGAACTGGCATAGACAAATAAATAAAAGTTTTTAAAAGTTAAAAATGAAAGAAAACCCTAAAACACCCTTGATTATTTAAATTCCAATCATGAGTCTAGAAAAGCATTTTTAAATTAATCTGTTCCACAATTAAGACCAATTAGTCAAGTCTTCTATCATGAGTTTCCAAAATTTTTCAATTTTCCTAACTCATAAATTGCTTTGTAGATCATAATTTGCAAATTTATTCAAGAAAAATGGTTTTAAAAGCAAAAATTTGATGTCAGTTAAAGTGTCCCCAAATAGGATAATGGGCAAGTAATTCAGGATCCATCTACCTTGTGGGAAATGATGCATTTCTTAAACTTGATAACTTATGAAGAGTGAGCAATAAACTGGAAAATGCTTAGTTGTAATCCTCAAGGAAAACTGTCATCTCCAATTTATTTAGAGTATCATCAGAATTATGTTAATTCACACATGCACTGAAACAAACCAAAAAACCCCTTAACTTTACATAAAGAAAAATAAATACAGGAAAGGAATATACCAATATGTTACTGATAATGATTTTCCTTAGCTGGGTAAAATATGGGTGGTTTTGATTTGTTCCTCCAGATTTTCTACATCAGTCAACTAATATGTTCATAATAACAACAATAGCAGCTATTACAATCACAATTCCAAATTTTTTAAAGTCACTGTGATCAGTTGACCAAGGATGCATATCCAGAACCATAAAATACCCATACCTTCTGTCCCAGTTATTTCTCTCCCAGGACTTTGTCCTGAGAAAGCAGTTCAGCTTGTGGGCAGATCTCTAGGCAGGAAGTAGTTTACAGCAGAGGAAAGCAGGAAACCACCTAAATGCCAGACAGCAGAGTAACAATTACAGAAAATGTGGTTCAATTACTCAATGCTGCTATGTGTTCATTAGGAAAAAAATAATTATGACAAAAGCATGTGCTGCGACATTCAAAATTAAATGGAAAACATGACTCTTAACAGGTTTCTTCCTTTCTTTTTTTCTTTAAAGGTGTAGGTTTGGGGGAAAAACACAAAGATGAGCAGAATGAGCTGGCAGGGCAGGACATTGGAGTTGTGAGTAATTTTTTCTTGCTTTTCTAACATTTTCTGTAATGTAGCTGTCTTGCCTTAATAACTTAAAAAACACAGGAAGTATTAGTAGCTGTTCATCTGGGAAGTCGGTTCCTGCTAAGCCACCATCTCACAGGGAGGGCGGGTGGAGACCCAGCCCCGATGTTAGCAGGAGGACAAGTGGGAAGCGTTCATCAGTGAGGGGCTGCTGAAGTCTTGAGTCATTTACTCAGGGCTGTTGAAGCGCTGAGTAGGTGAAAGGAATTGCTGGCCCCTGCAGGGGTGCAGGTGGGGAATGAGATGGATACTAAGAGATAAGGAGTGCTCTGATAGGCAAGAGGCTTCCTCTGTCCTGTCCAGAACCCTCCAGCAGCCCTGACAGCTAAGGAGCACTTAGGATGTTCCAGACACTGTGCTCGGCTGTGAGTTATTCAGAAGTGGCTTCGTCTATCATCTGGGGACAGGGTCTGTGTATTCGGGCCACTTAACCTACTACTGCACAGCAAACCATTCTGATACTTGGAGGTTAAAACAGCAAAACTGCCTCTATTTTGCTTAATTTATGGTGACAGCTGGGGCAGTGAGAGGCTAAGGCAGGAGAGGAATTGTCTGAAGGACCCTCACTCACACGCTGGCTGTTGATACTGGCTGGTGGGACTGTTGGCTCATGGGTAGCCTCCTTCTGTAAGGCCTAGGCCTCCTTACAGCCAGGTGGCAGGGATAAAGAGAGAGAGGAAGGAGGAAGCTGTATTCCTTTTATGACCTGGCCTCAGAAGTCACACAGTGTCATCCCCACAGTACTTGACTGATTGTGTGTGCTAAGTCACTTCAGTCGTGTCAGACTCTTTGTGATCCCATGGACTGTAGCTCGCCAGGCTCCTCTGTCCATGGGATTCTCTAGGCAAGAATACTGGAATGGGTTGCCATTCCCTTCTCCAGCGGATCTTCCCAACCCAGGGATCAAACTTGTGTCTCTTAAATCTCCTGTGTTGGCAGGGGGATTCTTTGTCACTAGTGCTACCTAGGAAGCCCGTTTTACTGATTAGAACCTTGTAACTAAAGGGACCCAAACACAAGGAAAGGGGAGTTAGAATTCACCATCGATGTGAGGAAATGTCCAAGAACATGCATGTATGTTTTCTAACCTCTGCTCTTGGCCTTCCCTTGTACCCCCTCCTCCTTGGGCCTGACCCAGAGCCGTGAACTAAACATTAGCCAGACTTGTTGGGAGAGCCGAATTCCTTTCAGGTTGCTGCAGGCCTGGGTGCAGAGGACAGTTTAGGGTGAACCCACTTGCTTCCCTTTTGTGTTGTTCAGAAATACAGGACACTTGGAGAAGTAATGGATATTTTTTTGCCTCCAGCTGCCCACAAGCTTGGCATCTGGGTGGGTCAAGGCTGCTGCCTGTCATCTGGCCCATTTTCCCACCCAGCCTTTCCCCCACTGCTCCATAAACTCCATCCCATGCTTTCATCAGACAGGCTCCCTCACTCTGTCCTGGGGGGTTACAGACAGCCTCTGCTCAGGTGGGTTCACCTGCTGGGATGCCCTCTCTTCTTTCTACTTTTGAACTATGCCAACTTTCACAAGCCACCTCAAGGGACTTTCTTGGCATTTCTCTCCCACCAGCACCAACTCCTTCCCCAACCACTGCCTGAGCAACAGAAGTGAAAATCAGGCCTAATTCCCAAAACTGCAATCCTGAGTCCTTAAGGAAGCCCCAAAGCAGTAAGGGCTAAGCTTTGATACCAGGTGGGCAAAGTGGCTAAGAGAGGCAAGCTGGAGGCCATCTAGACCATAGGAAGGACCCCAGCCATCTGGTCTACCAAAAGGGGCAGCAGCTCCTTTTTGCCTCAGCAAGCTGTTACCAGGGGAACTGAAGGACAGATCATCTGATCTTTCCTGAGAAGCAGGGAAAAAATGGATTTTTATGTGGGATTTCTTAATTTGTAATTATTTATGTTTAAGAATTTAGAACATAGGCTAATTCCATGAGCTGCATTTGCCTTACCTGTATTCACAACTTTTGGTGGAAAACATTTGGAGCTGGGAGAAAGGTTTGGAGGTGGGGTTGGGGAGGAGGCTGGAAAGGACAGAATTGAGGTGGGTGTTGGGGATGGAATTTCCGTAGGGTCATCCAGAAAGGACCTGGGCACAGTGTGAGACCCTGAACTTGGACCTCACAGTGGGGGAAGCATCCAGAACTCAGCACAATGGGACTTCTGTGGAAGTTGGATTAAGTTGTAGATAAATAAAATCCTACTTCTTGCTGCCCTGAGCTTGGGGTGAGATTCGTACTTGGAAGCCTTCAGCAGAGCCTGGCTGAATGAGGATCCCTGTTTCAAGTCAGCCCCCCAGGGGAAACAGATTGGCATCGTTTTATCTACAAAATCCAGGTTCACAAGAGAGAGCTCTTGGGGTCAAGACCTCTAGGGGGTGAAGAGAGCAGGCTTGACCGGAGGGCAAGATTGAACGTGATTCAGTCTTGATAAAGGCCTCAGTGCAGTTAAGGAAATGGAGAAGGAAATGGCAACTCACGCTTGCCTGGAGAATTCCATGGACAGAGGAGCTGGGCAGGCTACAATCCATGAGATCGCAAAGAGTTGGACACGACTGTGCAACTAGCTTTCACCTTTTGGTCCAGCCGGTGCAGAGCTCTGGTTCCAAGTGGACCTGTATGGGCACGAGGCTGCTTGGTCACCGTGACCAGGCTCTAGATGCAGGCAGCCCTTCTGAACACACCTCGGCCTTGGATGAGGGTGTCACTGCAGCAGAAGGTGGGTCCCAGAGAGACTCAGCGTGAGCCACCAGCAGGCGGGGGAGCGAGTCTCCGTTCCTGGAGGAAGGAGATATCTGAGCGCTTCACTCAGCGTCCACCATCCCTCACACTACTCAGATTCACTGGTTTTGTTTGGTTTTTAATTATTTATTAATTGGAGGATAATTACTTTACAACATTGTGATGGTTTTTGCCATAAATCAAAATTTGAGGCAATGGCCACATTTGTGAATGTTCATTTGTGAATCAGCCATAGGCATACATGTGACCCCTCCCTCTTGACCGCCCCCCCAACCCTGCCTCCCTCCCCACTCCATCCCTCAGGTTGTCACAGAGCACTGGCTTCGGGTTCCCTGTGTCATACATCAAACTCCCACTGGCTATCTGTTTTACATGTGGTAATGGATATGTTGGAGAAGGCAATGGCACCCCACTCCAGTCCTCTTGTCTGGAAAATCCCATGGATGAAGGAGCCTGGTGGGCTGCGGTCCATGGGGTCGCAAAGAGTCAGACACAACTGAACAACTTCACTTCACTCACTTCTTACTTTATCATTGGGGAGGGAAATGGCAACCCACTCCAGTATTCTTGCCTGGAGAATCCCATGGACAGAGGGGCCTGGC
Source organism: Tragelaphus eurycerus (assembly GCA_935064755.1). Taxonomy (NCBI): domain Eukaryota; kingdom Metazoa; phylum Chordata; class Mammalia; order Artiodactyla; family Bovidae; genus Tragelaphus; species Tragelaphus eurycerus. The sequence continues at coordinate 72,180,993 of CAKXYN010000001.1, read as the reverse complement.
AGGCCATGGTCCATGGGGTCGCAAAGGGTTGGACACGACTGAAGTGACTAAGCAGCAGCAGCAATGTATATGTTTCAATGCTATTCTCTCAAATCACCCCACCTTCTCCTCCCACTGGGTCCGAAAGTCTGTTCTTTACGTCTGTGTCTCCTTTGCTGCCCTGCACGTAGGATTGTCGATACCATCTTTCTAGGTTCCACATATATGCGTTAGTATACGATTTTTGTCTTTCTGACTTACTTCACTTGGTATAATAGACTCTAGGTTCATCCACCTCATTGGAACTGATTCAAATGCGATCCATTGTGTGTGTGTGTGTTTTAATAATTTTGTCTACATATGGCTGTGCTTGGTGTTTGATGCTGTGCAGGCTTCTCTCTAGTTGCAGTGCGAGGGCTTCTCTTGTTGTGGAGCAGGGGTTCTAGGCATGCAGGCTGCAGCAGCTGTGGTGCACAGGCTCAGTAGTTGCAGCTCCCAGGCTCTAGAGCACAGGCTCAGTAGTTGTAACACATGGGCTTAGTTGGCCCACAGCATGTGGGATCCTCAAACCCATGTCTCTTGCATTAGCAGGTGGATTCTTTACTGCTGAGCAGGGAAGCCCAGATTCACCAGTTTTATATGATAAGTTTTGGGAAGCAGCTCCTCCAGTCCCCACTGGGCCTCTTTTCTTGGGCACTCTTGCAGGAGAAGCTTGGAGGTCTAGAATTCAGCTCCCTCCTCCCTGCAGCTGGTCTTGAGGGTATAACTGACACCCTCACCCTCTCCTGCACCACCTCCTTGTGCCCCTGCGCCCTGAGCTGGCACCCCCACTGGTTAGGTGGCTTGGATGGGGGTGGTGGTGAGTGAGACCCTCATCCTTGAGAGGTCTGTACAGCTCATTACCAGGCCCTTCTTGCTCCATGCATTTCTTTATTTCCTGTTGAAATGGGACGAGAGAACTGAGAGCTGTCCCAGTGAACCACTTAGGTGCCAAACCTCTTCTTTCCTGCCCTTACTGTGGATCAGCAGCTAGACTGTCTCCTGATGACCAGAGTCTGTTACCCAGTCAGGGAGGGGACTCCTGTCCTTCCCTGCCAGTGTCTTGGCACGAGGAGCCCAAAGTGACTGGACAGCTTGGGGTCTGGTGGAATCCTCGCTCTCACCAGTGCAAGTGTTTCTCCTCTGGTTACCAGGGTTTCTAAACTTTCCTGACGACATGCAGTTTCCATCTGGGTTCCCAGAAGTGACAGTGACTGGAACCACTCTGCTCCTCGCTCTTGGTTTCCAGACTATGTAACCCCTCTAATAGAGACATAGCCCCATGCAATGCCCACTGACTTAGGGCACCAGGGTATATACTGCCTCTTGCAGGATGGTGCCCCATCCTCTCAGGCACCCTCTCCATTAATTTTCCAGTGTGTTCGTTATGTCAAAGGGCATGTTCTGGTGTGTCCCCACACCCGTAAACACTTGCTCTGTCTGGTAGGTACCTGAGTCCACCTAGGATTTATCCCTCACCTTCTCGAGTGTGTGTGTCTTACTAACATCTCTCACATACCTGTCACCTCTCGATCCTCTATTCTGATGACATGATCTCAAAATGCAGTGGACCTGCAGTGCTCTGGGACACAGGTGAGACAGATCCCTTTGGATGCTATGTGATGACAGAGGACAGAAGAGGTGACCTCGCCCTTGGCAGGCTCATCGTGTGTACTGCTGTTCATCCCCAGAGAAAGTGAATTTTCTCTGATCCCCTTTTCTGAGAAGAATGGTTCTTCTTGTGTTAGTCCCAGCTGTCTCTGACTCTTTGTGACCCCATGGACTGTAGCCCACCAGGCTCCTCTCTCCACGGGATTCTCCCGGCAAGAATACTGGAGTAGATTGCCATTTTCTTCTCCAAGGGATCTTCCTGACCCAGGGATCGAACCCAGGTCTCCTACATTGTAGACAGATTCTTTCCCATCTGAGCTATCCGATATAAAATGCATTTGCCAGATTAAAAGCTGCATACTGTGTATACAAAGTCTTGTTAATCTGCTCTAGCAAAGATACTGCATTTGGAAACAGCTGTTGGGGCTACTGGCTGGCTTTTCTTTTCTTTTTTTTCGCTCTATATGTTTTAAAACATTTATTTATTTATTTTTGGCTGTGTGGGTCTTCATTGCTGCACGCGGGCTTTCTCTAGTTGCAGTGAGTGGGAGCTAATCTCTGTGGCGGTGTGCAGGCTTCTCACTGCAGTGGCCTCTCTCGTTGTGGGGCACAGGTTCTAGGATGCTCAGGCTTCGGGAGTTGTGGCGCACGGGCTCAGTAGTTGCAGCACTTGGGCTTAGTTGCATGGTTAAGTTTGAGACAGTTCACTGCCATCTTCCAGTACCCTTTGGCTTAGATAGGGGGCTGCAATCCTTGTATCTTTTAGGACACTGAGAGAGCACTAGTCTCCACCATTCTCCTAAGGATGTGGCATGACTGGGGGCAGCTTTGAATCTTCCCCTTTTCCACCATCCTGGCTCCCACCCGACAGTCCAAGGACCTGAGGTGTGGCTTTTACTCCCAAGTATATCCACTCAAAACATTACACATATGAAAACTAGAGACTTGACCACCAGTTGGTTCCATGGATGCACCACCATGTGCTGGACCTGGGCCAAGGACATTTATCTCAGACGCTGACATTAAGGTCAAATAAGATAATGTTAGAGAGGAAGACTGTAACAAACAATAGGTGACGGTTATTTCCACTTTGGAACCAGCTCCTCTGGATAGCAATCCTGGCACCTCTGGTGATGGACTGTGAACCTTTGGGCAGGTAACCACACCTCTGAGCTTTACTTTCCTCACCTATAAAGTGGGTACAATGACATCTTCTTTGCAAAGTTGTCATAAGTGTAAATGAGCCTCTACAAAACATGTAAGTGTCTGGCTTAGTTCCACACTCAGCTTTTCTTGAATGAAAGCTTTATTTTTATTTTTCCTGCAGCCTGCAGCATGTGAGATATTAGTTCCCCTACTAGGAACCAAACCCATGCCCCATGCAGTGGAAATGTAGATCTTAACCACTGGATGACCAGAGAAGTCCCAATGAAAGCTTTATTTTATTAAGAATGCTTCATTCTGAATGCCCAACTTCTACAGGGTTCTTTGTCTTTAGGGGTGATGGCTCCTTGGCTGGGCCCAGAATGGCTTTATGTGAGACTGTCAAAGCTGGATCCCCCAGAACTTGTAGGTCATCTGCTTCTAAAGGCAGCTCCTCCTCTGTCCTGCATATGAATGAGATGTCACCATTAGAAAACCACACTTTTGCCCCTGTTTCATCTCCAGGAAGCCCCTTTTTGGCACCAATATCTCCCATTTGTGTGGCAAGTGTTTTGTACTGTCCAAAACACTTATCTGTCCTTCCAGCAGCCCTGAAAAGTAAATGAGAACCTTTCCCAAAGTTCCTCAATTGGAGAGGGAGGGACTGGGGTTTGAATCCCACACTGTCGGTGAAGAGGCTGTCAACTGGAGGCAGTCTGAGTGATTAATGCCAACACTGTGTAGTCCCTCTGTCTCCCAAAGCAGCTTCTGCCACTCTAGGTGAGGTACAGTGAGTCAGGCCATAGCAACCAAAGTTAAACTTTAGGAGTCCACTCTGCCTCTCAAGGGCGCTGTCTATAGGCCATCTACCCAGAACTTAATGATGAGAGCTGTAGAGAAGGTAACCCCCTCCCATTCACGTTTGTTCCGCAGCAGAGCCGAACGTGGAGCAGAGCCCAGACCAGAGGCTCTCAGAACCTGATCCCAAGCGCTTCACCGCTGTGCCACACTAGCATGCAATAATAGACGGTTTAAGATTGTTTACAGAGTGAAGCCTGCATGACGAGGGCGCTGTAGGTAAGGGGACCAGCCCAAGCCAAGGCCCAGAGGGGTGGAGCAGCTCTGTGTTCAGGGTCACTGGGATAGAGGTCATGAAGATGAGAATAGGGTGGACCAAGATGCTCTGGGGAAGGCAGGGTGACATTGAGAAGTCTCAGCTCGTCCCCCCAGTCACCTCCAGTGCCCCCAATGGAGAGCCTTCCCTTTGGGTGTCTGAAATTGGGACTTGTGGCTTCCTTTGAAAGTGTGGTTCTCTGCCTTGGCAGGGCCTTTGGGGCACAGTGTTCAACCATCCATGGTCACAGCCAGCCACATCGTAACACCGGGCTTGACTGCAGCCTTGCCTCCACTACTCTGTGTGGAATCCTGGTTTGGAATCCTGGCACTGCCATTCATGGGCGAGCCCTGAGGAGTGCATATTCTTTGGAGCCTGTGTAGTCTTAGTGGTAATTGGATAAGTGGGTCTGGGTTTGTGGGTTAAAAGGACAAACATATAGAAACACCCTAAGCAGCCCAGATGGGGGAGGCAGCGAGGTCCAACCAGGAGTGTGGCTTTGAAGGAACAGACCTGAGTCCTAGTACTTGTCTTTGCTGTGAACCTTGGGCCAGTCTCTTAGTCCTCCAAATGCCCAATTTCTCCAGATGTGATTTGGCACCCCAAATACTCCTCTTGACCTCTGGCTCTGAAGATGGACGGCAGAGCCCAACTCCTAAGTGTGTGTCCAATGATGGTAACTCTTGCATGATTCTTGGAAGGTCCTGTGTTTTCACAGTCTCAGGTCAGAGTCTTCTAGAACCTGGTCAAGGACTTGATGCCAGCAGTTTCTGAAGGGAGTGTCCTCAGGAGAACCTGGTCAGGCAGTGGGGAAAGCAGGAGAGGGATGGGAAGGAGCCACCTCCCCAACATCACCATCCCTCCGCCCAAGGGGGAGAGTTCAGGGAGAGTGCAGTCTCGGCCTGAACCTAGAAATCAGGGAGCCCTGGGCTTGTCCTCACCTCGAGGCAAAGGAGCTGGTGTCTGTCCTCTCACTAGGGAGTTCTTGGTCACAGGCTGCTGGGGAGCCAGAGGGAGCTCCCAGCTCTCTGTAAGGACGAGGTGGCCGCAGTGTCATCTTCTTAGAGCCAAGGGCCAGCCCCCAGGAACAGGGCATATGCAGAAGCTAGGGGAGGGATGTACAGAGCTGGTGAAGAGACTGGAGGAGATCTGCACGACCTTGAATGTCTTCACTTGTGCTCTGAGGGCTTTCCCAAGCCAGCCTGCAGGACCAGGACCCTTGGCAGAGAACAAAGCTGACAACAGGTTGACTTTTAAGTCTGAAAGCCTGTGTCTGGTGTAAGATAGAAGGTGTTTGGAAGGAAATGTGATTGTGTTCCTTTCCCTAAGGCTGGGAAGGCCCCTTGCCTGCCTTTAGGGCACCCCGGCTGGCCACGTCTGACTCCAGGTCGGTGTTCTCTCTGGGATGTGGGAATCTGTCCAAGGGCACAGAGCGGCCGTTTGAACTTGCAGCAGCAGTCCGTATATTTGTTGCCTAATGCTTCATAATAAATCACCCCAAAACTTAGTGGCTTAGAACAACAAACATGGGACTTGCCTAGTGGTCCAGTGGCTAAGATTCCCCACTCCCAATGCAGGGGGCCCAGATTCAGCCCCTCGTCAGGGAACTAGAATTAGATCCCACATGCCACAATGAAGATTGAAGATCCTACCGGCCACACTAAGACCCGATGCAGCCAAATAAAGTAATGTTGCTTTAAAAGAGAGAAACAACAAACCTTTATTATCTCAGCATTTCTGTGGGTCAGGAATCCGGCAGCCACTTAGCTGGGTGGCTCTGACTCAGAGTCTCTGGTGAGGTTGTACTCTAGCTGGTGGCTGGGGCTGCGGTCATCTGAATGCTCAAGCGGGGCTGGAGGGCTCGCTTACTACTGGGCTTTGCATAGGGGCTGGAAGGCTTCCTTACTACTTGGCTTTGCACAGGGCTGCTGGTGTATACCCTGACACAGCAGCAGGCTTTGCCCAGAGCAAGCAGGTCAAGAGGGAAAGCAAGGAGGAAGCCACAACATCTTTTATGTCCCAGTCTTACATACCATCACACACCATCATTTCTGCCACATCTTATTTGTTGAGAGCAACTCACTGAGTACCTCCATACTTAATTGAAGGAGAAGTGCCTTTTGTTGATAGTTTAAAAAATATATTTATTTTAAAAGTTATTTTACTATTTATATCTGTATTTAATTTTAATATATTTTTATTTGGCTGCACCAGGTCTGTGTTGCACATGGGATCTTTAGTTGCATCATGCAAACTCTTAGTTGTGGCATGTAGGATCTAGTTGCCCAACCAGGGATTGAACCCAGGCCCCCTGTATTGGAAGCTTGGAGTCTTAGCCCCTGGACCCTCAGGGAAGTCCAGAAGTGCCTTTTAGAGGGAGAAATATCAGAGAACCTAAGGATGTGATTTACAAGCACGGTGGTGCTATAGAGCTGCTCTCCACCCTGCAGGAGTGCTTGGAGAGTGCTGCCCTTAATCAGCTCCCTGGCTGATGGACTCCCCTGTGTCATTCTGCCCCAGAGGAGGGGCAGAGGACTCTTTCCCACCAGTTGCTGCACCCACCCTTCCCCAGACCTGCAACACTTGTGGTTCTTCCCGCCCTTCTCCCCTCTTCTTCTCCAGGCATCTCAGTTCTGCTTTCCCAGAGATGGACCTGAGATGCTCTCAGACCCATGATTTCACCTTTGTGGAAATGGGGTGTTCAATGTGCTCACATCTGCCAGGGGTGCTGGGTGGAGGTAGTCTCTCTGGGGCTGAGGCAGCGTGTCCCAGTCCCCAGACAAGATCTGAGCCTGGATGAAGCCTGGTCCACTCAGTATACATCCATCCTTTGATCTGAGGATGAAGAAGTACTTAGCCACATTACTCATTTTTCTTTCCAGTGTACCTTTGGGGCGGGGCAGGGAGGGAGGGTGGAGGAACTGGGGCAGAGATGTTTTTTCTTGACCTCATTTCAAGGCAGTTGAGCCGGGTCTGGAAGACATTTGTCCAGTGGCAGCTGCTGCTGACCTCTCAGCCACACTGGACTTTGTATTGGGATGTGGCGGCCCTGAGCCTGCGCTTTGAAGACCTCCCACTGCAGGGAACTTAACCAACCCAGGGCCCCAGATCCTGGATTTTGGATTCTTATTCCACCCCTCATTTGTGTTGAGGCCATGGCACTTCCCACAACCTGTCAGTAGTGCAGAAGGAATACCATTTTGGGAGATGACTCAGATGTCCCATAACTTTGGCTCAAGGATTCCCCGGTGGCTTTGCAGAACCTCCTTAGACAGCCCAGCAATTTAGGATGCTCCCAGTAAACCTACCTTTCTCCTTTCCTCAGAGTTAGGGCTGCTGGATAAACTATAGGACACTGCCCACCGCCCCCGCCTCAAAAAAAAAAGCTATAGAACATTCAGATGAATGTGAATTTCAGATAAACAACAAATGATTCTTATATAAGCATGTCCCCAGTCCTGCATGAGACTTGCTGATACTAAAAAATTTATTTGTTGTTTATCTGAAATTCACACTGGGCATTGTAGCTGTGTATTTGTTACCTCCGATAACCCTACTTGGGGTCAGGCTCACCTTGAAGCCTCTTCTGATCCCTCTCTTATTTCCTGTCACACATGCATTTCCTCTGATAAAATCCTTTCATGTTTAATCCCTCTTGGCATTTACTTCTCAGCCAGCAGGGCAGGGCTGGGAGTGGTAAGCACAAGTGTGCAAGCTTGGCTGACAAACATCTTAGCTGGTGTGGTCCTGGGAGTGGGGCCATCTTTTGTTGCTCAAAGCTATGCTTGTGGGGGAAGAGGAAGTACTCTTTGGTCCAAATTTTAATGCACTTTCCAAGTATTTGTTGTTGTTTACTTGCTAAGTTGTGTCCAACTTTTGCCACCCTATGGACTGTAGCCCACCAGATTCCTCTGTCCATGGGATTTCTCAGGCAAGAATACTGGAGTGGTTTGCCATTTCCTTCTCCAGGGGATCTTCCCAACCTAGGGATTGAACCCATGTCTCCTGCATTGGCAGGCATATTCTTTACCACTGAGTCACCTGGGAAGCCCCTTTCCAAGTATAAGGAACTCTAAATTGGTTATCCAATTTCAGGGTGCTTTTAAGAGTCACATGGGGGAATACAAAGGAAATGGAGTTTCCTGGGCTCCTCCCTTCAGATATTCCAATTCTATGAGTCTAGGATTGGGATCACAAATGTGCATTTTTGCAGGCTTCACAGTAGATTTTGAAACGCACCAGGAAGATAACTTGGTAAATTTTTAACACTTTCCACGAATGCTTCTGCCCCTGCTTATTCCATGCTCTCTCTGGGTGATAATTAATTAGCGTTTAGTAGTCAAGGCATCAAGAGGCTGGGAGTAAGTTTGCTTTCCTTTCTTTCCCTCCTGGCTTATTTTTCAAGGTCCTCTCTGGGTTAGAAAAATTTGCCAAAAATCTGGGTCCCTGAGCAGATATGGTGTACTTTTTGTGTGTTTGATAGTAAGAGCAGCATCAATCACTTTTCCCCTTGCCTGCTAGGAGGCTCTGAGCAAGATTTCTGTGTAAGTTGCAGTACTCCTCCTATGTCAGGATTTCTGATACAACATATTCCTGCCAAGTAAACACACAGGGATTTTGTTACACTGTTACTGTGGTTTCATTCCTGGCAGTAACAACAGGCTTGTCTGTTTCTCACTGTAAACAGCATACCCAGAAGTATGCAGAGTACAAACCAGCCTTGACTTACCTGACTCCTAAGAAACTGGAGGTGCCTCCCAGGGGCCAGGATCACGTGTTTCTGTGCTTCTGTAGGAGGGTTAAAGTAGAGGGTAAAGCTGCAGAGAGGGTGTGGGCCTCTGAGAAACAGCAAGCCAGGCACCACCCTTAGAGGCACAGCTGGGTGGGTATCAGTGCGAGGCTGGCCGGTGTAACCAGAGTTTGCGATGGGTGTTGGCTGATTCTGATCCCAAGCAGTCTGGGTGAGTCGGCAAAGGAGGAATGTCCTGACTCACTCCTGTCTCGGTTTCTCTTAGGGTGGAGGGTAAGCTACCCCTAGGGTAGAAAGAGACGGACAATGGGGCTTAATATGAAGCCTGTGAGAATAGGAGTCCTGACCACAAGGATTCAAGGCCTCTTTCATTCTGACATTCCACCACCCACCGCTTTCTGAAGACCTATGAAGTATGGCTCTGTGTGAAGGGCTGGATTGGGGGCCATCAAGAGACTGGACCTCCCACCCCAGAGATTCAGGCTGCCAAATATTTGTTTTCAGATCATGTTTAGTATTCTTCCCATTTTCCTGCTCTTCAGCCTTAGTTGGGCGACATGGGGTTCAAGACATGGGGCTCAAGTGAGCACCATCTGTTAAATGGGTGCATGAGGTTGGAGTGGAGCACAGGGGGCTTAGAGTCCCAGTGTCTTCCCTCCTGTGTGCTGGCATGACTTCCTCCTCCCTGGTACTGCGATGGCAAGATGTGCTGATGCAAGCCTGGTGGGGATAAACCCTGTCCATGCATCCCTCCATGTGCCCAGCCCCAGGCGGCTGGCTCAGAGCCACCCCCAGGAGGGGTTAGCTGCCCAGGTGTGGGGCTGGAGTGACCTGTGTTGCATCCAAGCTCCTGCCTTTTATCATGGAAGTCCCAAGGCCAGTGTTCTCCCCAGGCCCAGGGACATGCACCACCTCTTTTAAACAGAGCTCCAAATCGATGGGTCTGGGGAAGCAGAGGTTCAGTTCTGAGCAGCTTCATTTGGTTCATTTTCCAGATGGGCTTCAAATGAAGATTCACCTCCTGAAAGGAAAAGAAACAAGCCTCAAATCCTAGGCTTCTAAATGTGAGACAGAAATGATGAAACTACAGATAGGTCTTTACATCCAAACCGCAGGTGGACAGAGGACGCTGCTGGCAAAGCCAGGCCCTGGCCAGTGGCTCTGCAGGTGGGGGACGAGGCAGAATCTGACTGGTGACAGCTGAAGACCCTGGGAGCTGCATCTTGGAGCTTCGTGTCCTCCCAGTAACATAGGGAAGTCCTGTCCTCCGTTGAGTCATGCCAAGGTCTGCGGTAATACAGCTGGGAGTGCACCAGGCACCAGTTACTGGGGCTCTCACTGCAATCAGCTCTTCTCTGCCTGCCAGGAGGATGGCGATCAGGATCTAGGAATTCCACTCTGCAGCGGAGTGTAGAACCATTTTGGGCCCTGCTAGGTGCGTTTTGGGAAATTAAGTCATATCACAAACACTCCTCAAAAGGTACCACTTCAAGACTTCACTGGTGGTTCGGCAGATACAAACCTGCCTTGTAACGCAGGAGACACAGGCTCCATCCCTGATCCAGTAAGAGCCCACATGCCACGGGGCATGCACCAGTACTGTTAGGGGAAGCACACTGATTGAAACCGCCCACCCTGGCCAGGCACCATAGTAACCATTTGCATGAGTTGTTTTATGGCAGGAGATCCTGATAAGGAAAACGGAACTAATAAGCCGAATCCCAGGGGCGGGGGAGCCTGGTGGGCTGCCGTCTATGGGGTCACACAGAGTCGGACACAACTGAAGTGACTTAGCAGAGCAAGCCACCACCAACTGGAAGAGTTCGGGAAAGGTAGAAAGGAGACACCGCATGTCCGTCCACTTCCCAGAATCCCTCTCACTAGCATCCATCTTGGCTGAGCGATGCGTGTGCCACCAGGAAAGACTCTGAATTAGAATGATTGGCCAAAGACCACCCGGAAACTAATCCCATCACCATAAAGCCCGAGACTTCGAGCCACGCAGCAGAGCAGTTCTCCTGGGTTCCCTTACCCTACTGCTCTCCACCCGGGTGCCCTTTCCCAATAAAATCTCTTGCTTTGTCAGCACATTTGTCTCTTTGGACAATTCATTTCCGAGTGTTAGACAAGAGCCCAGTTTTGGGCCCTGGAAGGGGTCCGCCTTCCTGCACCACAACTACTAAGACCTGCTCGCCTAGAGCCCATGCTCTGCAGCAAAAGAAGCCACAGCAGTGAGAAGCCGGGGCACCGCAACGTGGTAGCTCCCACTTGCCACAGCTAGAGAAAGCCCGAGCGCGCCAGTCAAGACCCAGTGCAGCCAAGTAATAATAATAAATAAAATAAATACACTTTATTTTTTGGTAGAATTTATTTATTGGTAGAATGAAAGGACCCCTAATTCCACCATGTTGGTGTTTTCCCAGACACTGCTCCACCCCTGGAGGGCAGACAATTTCCTGTCCTTTTATGAAGTGAGCTGCACTGAACAGGCCTCTGCAGAAAATAGCTCGCACTCTGTAATTACCCATGAGTGTACAGTCTCTGGACAGTGAGGACAATTATTAGCTGATAATGCCCGATGACAAGGAGCCCACTAAGTACAGCCCTTGTTGTACAAGGGAGGGAAAAGATGGAAGTGTGATGGGGCTTTTCAGGGTGGGGGTCTCAGGGGTGTCTGCTGGTGGCAGGCAGCACACTAGCGGGGACAAGGACTAGATGAGCTTTGGTAAGAGGGTGCCCACTGATTCCATCTCTGCCACGTGACTACTTCATTCACAAGCCAGCAGTGCAAACACTTAGTGGTCGGCAGCAGAGACCGACTCATCTACCGGCGAAGTCGTCCTGTTCACTTAGGCATTTAATGCCTCTTCTGGAGCAGATCTTCACGGTGGGCACTAACAAATGGCACAGAAATCCTTCACCCATTGGTCCACCGTAGGCCTCTCCCCCAGGCCTTTTTGTTCCTGATCTTCCAGTCTTGCCCCTCCCAGGCCTCCGATCAACTGGCTAAGTCTTTTTTTAAAAAATTAGTTTTTATTGGAGTGCAGCTGCTTTACAATACTATGTTAGTTTCCACTGTACAGCAAAATGAATCAGCTATACATATACATATATCTCCTCTTTTTTAGATTTCCTTCCCATTTAGGTCACCACAGAGCATGGAGTTCCCTGTGCTATACAGTAGGTTCTCACCAGTTATCTGTTTTATACATAGTAGTATATATACGTCAGTCCCAACCTCCCAGTTCATCCCACGCCCTCTTCCTTCCTTGGTATCCATGTTTGTTCTCTACATCTGTGAGAAGCAACCTAAATGTCCATCAACAGAGGGATGGATAAAGAAGTTATGGTACATATGCACAATGGAATATTACTCAGCCATAAAGGGACAAAAGAGTGCTGCTTGCAGGAATGTGGATGGAACTGAGGCTGCCACACAGAGGGAGGTGAGTCAGAAAGAGAAGAACAAATAGCATAAAATATCACTCATGTGGAATTTAGGAAAATGCTACAGACACACTTATTTGCAAAACTTGCTAAGTCTTATATCACCGCTCATGCATCTGTGTATATTCTTGCCTCAGGCCCCTCTCTTTCCACGCAGGGTGGATGGATGACCAGGTGCCCTTTGCCCCAAAGCCCCACCCATCAGGGACATTCCCTTACTCTCCTGTCTTTTCCTTCCTGTCAGTGCTACAGCAGTCCCCTGCATTTGGTACCCACACCCTGAGTTAATCACCCAGCAGCCAAGCTCAGGCCTTCTCCTCTGTCAGCTGGCCATGGGGACCCCACACAGGGCCAGCAAGGTGAGCTGAAGGAGAGACACCCATGCAGCAGTGACGTGTGGCTTGAAGGTCCGTGCCACCTGGTCAGGCAGCTAAGTTGTCCCTTCTGGCCCAATTTACATCTGATCCTGTGTGTCCCTGTCCCATCACGTGAAGGATTGCTCTTCAGTCTGCCCGCTTAATGAACTAGTGGGTCTGATGTTACATGCCTCCTGATGGCCAGTCCTGCCAGATGGTCGTCTGGTCAGTCTCTAATTTAGTTCAGTTCAGTCACTCAATCGTGTCCGACTCTTTGTGACCCCATGAATTGCAGCACGCCAGGCCTCCATGTCCATCACCATCTCCTGGAGTTCACTCAAACTCACGTCCATCAAGTCAGTGATGCCATCCACCCATCTCATCCTCTGTCGTCCCCTTCTCCTCCTGCCCCCAATCCCTCCCAGCATCAGGGTCTTTTCCAATGAGTCACCTCTTTGCATGAGGTGTCCAAATTATTGGAGTTTCAGCTTTAGCATCAGTCTTTCCAAAGAACACCCAGGACTGATCTCTTTTAGGATGGACTGGTTGGATTTCATTGAGGTCCAAGGAACTCTCAAGAGTCTTCTCCAACACCATAGTTCAAAAGCATCAATTCTTTGGCACTCAACTTTCTTTATAGTCCAACTCTCACATGCGTATGTGATTACTGGAAAAACCATAGCTTTGAGTAGAAGGACCTTTGTTGGCAAAGTAACGTCTCTGCTTTTGAGTATGCTATCTAGGTTAATCAAAACTTTCCTTCCGAGGAGTAAGCGTCTTTTATTTCATGGCTGCAGTCACCTGGGTACAGTAAAATGCTTGGTGCTTCTTTTTGAGTGGCATGTAGATCTTTCCTGCAGTTGTATGACCTTGTTCCCGAACCCCATGGGTTTGTGCTGTGCATCTCTTTTTTGTATGTTTTGGGTTTTTTTTTTTTTTTAGTAGTTTTATGTATTTATTTATTTATTTTTGGCTCTGCTCGGTCTTCTTTGCTGTGCAGACTTTTCTGTAGTTGCGGAGACCAGGGGCTGCTCGCTAGTTGCGGTGCTCCGGCTCAGCGGTTGTGGCTTCTGGGCTCTAGAGCACAGGCTCAAAAGTTGTGTCATACAGGCTTAATTGCTCCTCGGCAGGTGGGATCTTCTCAGATCAGGGATCAAACCGGTGTCTCCTGCACTGGCAGGCGGATTCTTTACCATTGAGCCACCAGGAAGGCCCATTTGGTTTTGTTTTAATATTTATCTGTTTTTGGCTGTGTCAGATGTTGGTCGCAGCGTGCGGGATCTTACACACAGCTTGTTGGCACACAGGCTCTGTAGTTGTGGTGCACAGGCTTGGTTGCCCCCTGGCATGGGGAGTATTAGTTCCCTGACCAGGGATGGAACCCAAGTCTCCTGCGTTATAAGGTGCATTCTTTTCAAGCTTCTTTTCTTTTTTTTTTTCTTTCTGTTATTTTTGGTTGCCCTGGGTCTTCGTTGCTGCGTGAAGGCTGCTCTGTTTGTGGTGCATAGGTTTCTCATGGTAATGGCTTCTCTTGTTTCAGAGCACAAGCTTTAGCTTCAGCAGCTGTGGCGCATGGGCTTAGTTGCTCTGTAGCATGTGGATTTTCTTGGACCAAGGATCAAATCCATGTCCGAATGTCCCCTGCACTGGCAGGCAGTTTCTTATCCACTGCCCCATCAGGGAAGTCCAGAAGGCACATTCTTATCCACTGTTCCGCCAAGGATGTCCAGAAGGCAAATTCTTAACCGCTTGACCACCAGGGAAGTCCCTGTGCAGTGCATCTCTTTTTGGGACACACAGAGGCTCTGCATAGCATCTTTTCTACCTCAGACACCTCTGGCAGCATGGGATCTTACAGGTCACATGGCCCAAGGACAAAATTTAATCTTTTACTTTGAACAGAATGTCTCCCTATGTCCCAGAACCTCTGCGCCCATGAGTCTTTGTGTGACCCACACTTTGTAGTGACTGGGAATCCAATGTACTTCCATTACTTTTGCACATCTGATCCAATTTATATAATGTCATCTATAGAGTAGAACAGGACTTCCTATGGGGCTCAGTAGTAAAGAATCCACCTGCCAAGGCAGGAGACGCCAGAGACGCAGGTTGAATCCCTGGGTCAGGAAGATTCCCTGAAGGAGGAAATGGCAACCCACTTTAGTATTCTTGCCTGGAAAATCCCATGGACAGGGGAGCCTGCTGGGCTATAGTTTATGGGGTTGTGAAGAGTCGGACGTGAGTAGTGACTGAGCACGCATGCCCATAGAGTAGAACAGTATGGTAGTCTCAGGAGTATCTCGCTGGTCTAGGTGTCTTTAGACTCTATTGTGGCAGAGGGTGAACTAACATAGCTCAGGTGACACCCAACGGGGAAGGAGAATGCCTAGGTCTTTGGGCACCAAAGAGCCACCATGTTCCCCCTGTGAGACTGAGGCTCGTAGGGTCAGCTAGTAAATGAAGCTGCAGCCCAGGTTCATCTCACAGTGGGTCCACTGGGTCCCTGGACCTATCCAGTAGTCATTCTCCAGCTTCCAGTTGTTTAATTGCAGTGGGTTTACTTGAAAATAAATCTTCTTATTGGTTCCTTGATCAGTAGAGAAAGAGGAATAAGAGCTATGTTTTGTAGCAAAGACTCAGTGAAAACGTATGGCCTCTCCTGCCAGGTCAGTAAGTCACAAATGATATCACATTTCAGAAGGATGACAGAGAATAGGCCACCCACCGAGACTTGAAGGTCATCCCCATCCTACCTTCGTTTAATTCAGTGGCCTGGCCTCTGCAAAAGCCAGACTGACTATAGTCTGATGACAATAGTCTACCGCAAAATTTCTAAGCAATAGCCCCATTGCAACTGCCAAACCTGATACGGTATCTTTATTTGAGCAGATACATAGCCGCTGGTAAGGAGTGTGGCAAATGTACTGTGTTCCACACAGATTAGTTTATATTCAATTGGGACAGACAACAGTGTACACTCATTGTCTTGCTCTGGGGCTGTGTTTATTCACCTCCCTGCCACAATAGAGTCTAAAGGAGCCTAGACAGCTAGATATTCCTGAGAACATCATCTCATTCTACTCTATGTCTGTGCATGCTCAGTTGCTAAGTCATATCTGACCCTTTGCAACCCCATAAACTGTAGCCCACCAGGCTCCTCTGTCCATGGAATTTTCCAGGCAAGAACACTGGAGTGGGGTTGCCATTTCCTCCTCCAGGGAATCTTCCTGACCAAGGGATCAAACCCAAGTCTCCTACACTGGCAGGTGGATTCTCTACCACTGAGCCACCTGGGAAGCCCATTTACTGTATTAGGTTATTACTTTTTCCAGCTTCCAAGGGTCATCTTCTTAGCAATCAGGGTTCTTGGCTTCTTTAAAAAATAGAAGTTGATAAGAGGTCAGATAAAAAATTCAAGCAAGACTTTACTGGGGCCCCTGCTCCAGAAATGGGGAGCAAAAACAAGCAGCAGTTCCCTTGCTCACTCCCCAAGGCGGGTGAAGCTGGTTCCTTTACATGTGGTGTGTCCAGGGGTCAGGCTGGAGGGGTATCTTAAGTGGTTTGCCCACCCTTTGGTGATGTTGAGTGCAGGGGACGTGTGCAGTACCCTGCTTTTGCCCAACACCCTGTTTTTGCTCCCAGCTTTTCAGAAGTGACAGTTGGGTCTCTTTGTATCTTGTTCTTCATAATTTGCCCCAGCTGTGCATGCATAGTCCCTCATAGTTTCTTTCTATTCTGTTGCTAGAGGAGATGTTTTTCCAGGTGCAAGCACTGCAGCAAAGGGTCCCAGGCCCCAGGAAACCCCCATCTGTCTCAATCTCAAGCCGGGTATCAGAACAAGATCCTAGGACCTTTTCTGGGTGTTAACTCCTGTGTCATGGGAGAGTGTGCTCATATCAACAAACTCTTCCTTACTTAGTTTAGATTCTGGCCCCCTTGATCCAGCACCAGGAGGATCCCCTTTCAGGCATATTCTCCCAGATCCTGCTTGTACATATTAGGCAAGAACTGCAGGTCCTTCCACACATAATCTGTCTCCTTCCTTAGCATGGCCAGAACTTCCCCATCCAAACAAGCTAGCTATGCTAAGATTCAAGAGAGGCTGAAAGTTAACCCTAGTTGTCGGTCTAGTGGCCAGGAGGGGAGGTAGGGCAGGTTCTGAGGAGGGCAAGCATTATCTTGTGCGGCCTCTGTCTCACATAAAGCTTCTGCTCAGTCACGGAGAAAGCAGAGGTGCTTCCTCTATCGAGGGACAGTGAGTCACTCCTGAGGCCGCAGAGGTTTCCAGAGAATCAGAGGTCAAGTTTTCTAAGTGCCTCTACCTAGAGATTCCCATCCGAGTCTCAGAGTCCCACTCCGTCCCTATCAGAGCTTTGACGAGGCTCAGAAATCAACTTCTCTCAAGTTCTGCTACCCTTATAATTAGGACCTAAGGCTGCCCTTTCGGAGAGGGCAATGGCACCCCACTTCAGTACTCTTGCCTGGCAAATCCCATGGACAGAGGAGCCTGGTAGGCTGCAGTCCATGGGGTTGCTAAGTCGGACACGACTGAGCAACTTCACTTTCACTTTTCACTTTCATACATTGGAGAATGAAATGGCAATCCACTCCAGCGTTCTTGCCGGGAGAATCCCAGGGACGGGGGAGCCTGGTGGGATGCAGTCCATGGGGTCACACAGAGTCAGACATGACTGAAGCCACTTGGCAGCAGCAGCAAGGCTGCCCTTCACAAGGAAAGCCCACGACTCAGTGGTAGAGAATCCACCTGCCAGTGTAGGAGACTTGGGTTTGATCCCTCGGTCAGGAAGATTCCCTGGAGAAGGGAATGGTAAACCACTCCAGTATTCTTACCTGGAAAATTCCATGGACAGAGGAGCCTGGTGGTCTGTAGTCCATGGGGTCGCAAAGAATAAAACATGACCGAGCGACTAGATAATAATAAAGGACGCTCCTCATCTGCCCTTTAGCTACAGGAGATGAGGATTTCCTTAACCACTGCCAAGGAGGCCCTCTGACTTTCATATTTTTAATTGACTACTTGCCTTAAGTATATTGGGCTTCCCAGGTGGTGCTCGTGGTAAAAGAACCTGCCTGCCAGTGCAGGAGACATAGCTACTTGGGCTCGAACCCAGGGTAGGGAAGATCTCCTGGAGAAGGAAATAGCAACCCATTCCAATATTCTTGCCTGGGAAATTCCATGGACAGAGGAGTTTGGTGGGCTGCAGTCCATGAGGTCACGGAATTGGACACGACCCAGCATGCACACAAACAGCAACAACCTCAGGGTATTACTTTCTCTCTAAAGCAGGATCATGGAAAAAGCAAGAGAATTCCAGAAAAACATCTATTTCTGCTTTATTGACTATGCCAAAGCCTTTGACTGTGTGGATCACAACAAACTGTGGAAAATTCTGAAAGAGATGGGAATACCAGACCACCTGACCTGCCTCTTGAGAAATCTGTATGCAGGTCAGGAAGCAACAGTTAGAACTGGACATGGAACAACAGACTGGTTCCAAATAGGAAAAGGAGTACGTCAAGGCTGTATATTGTCACCCTGTTTATTTAACTTATATGCAGAGTACATCATGAGAAACGCTGGGCTGGAGGAAGCACAAGCTGGAATCAAGATTGCTGGGAGAAATATCAATAACCTCAGATATGCAGATGACACCACCCTTATGGCAGAAAGTGAAGAGGAACTAAAAAGCCTCTTGATGAAAGTGAAAGTGGAGAGTGAAAAAGTTGGCTTAAAGCTCAACATTCAGAAAATTAAGATCATGGCATCTGGTCCCATCACTTCGTGGGAAATAGGTGGGGAAACAGTGTCAGACTATTTTTTGCGCTCCAAAATCACTGCAGATGGTGACTGCAGCCATGAAATTAAAAGATGCTTACTCCTTGGAAGGAAAGTTAGGACCAACCTAGGTAGCATATTCAAAAGCAGAGACATTACTTTGCCAACAAAGGTCTGTCTAGTCAAAGCTATGGTTTTTCCTGTGGTCATGTATGGATGTGAGAGTTGGACTGTGAAGAAGGCTGAGCGCCAAAGAATTGATGCTTTTGAACTGTGGTGTTGGAGAAGACTCTTGAGAGTCCCTTGGACTGCAAGGAGATCCAAGCATTCCATTCTGAAGGAGATCAGCCCTGGGATTTCTTTGGAGGGAATGATGCTGAAGCTGAAACCCCAGTACTTTGGCCACCTCATGTGAAGAGCTGACTCACTGGAAAAGACTCTGATGCTGGGAGGGATTGGGGGAAGGAGAAGAAGGGGACTCCAGAGGATAAGATGGCTGGATGGCATCACTGAATCGATGGACGTGAGTCTGGGTGAACTCCGGGAGTTGGTGATGGACAGGGAGGCCTGGCATGCTGCGATTCATGGGGTCGCAAGAGTTGGACACGACTAAGCGACTGAACTGAACTGAAAGCAGGAATGGTGTCAGTAGCAGTCTTACAGTCATCTCCTCTCTCCCTGTATTCTTCACATGCGTGAGACATCATATGAGCCAGTGCACCCACTTCCACCTGAATTCCATCCCAGTGAACCACACCCCAAAATTTTAGCATTTGTGCAGCCACAGCCAACCAGGCAGAGAGAAAGAGGCAGTGACTTGCCCAGTTCAGACAGTGAATGGAGAGCCAAGCCAGGACTAGTGTTATTCTTCAGGCTAGACTGCCTGACAGGGCAGGGGGAGAGGCGGGCTTCCTGGATTCCAAGAAAAGGAAACTCCCCTCCCAGTGATATCAACCAACGGCAAGTGTAGTTACTGTCCTGAGCTCAGAAAGCCAGAGAAGGGACCTCTCTGTCAGTTCAGTGGCTAAGACTCCACGCTCCCAGTGCAGGGGGCCTGGGTTTGATCCCAGGTCTGGGAACTAGATTCTCCATGCCACGTCTAAAGATCCTGCATTCCACAGCTGAAAGATCCCACATCCTACAAGGAACACTGAAGATCCTGGGTACCACAACTAAGACCCAGTGCAGCCAAATAAATACTTTAAAAAAAAGAAAAAAGAAAGCTAGGGAAACCCAAGATCCAGTCCTAAAAAAAAAAAAACATGGAATTGGGTCTACCGAGGCCGGAATCCATATACGTGCCTCTGAGAGTACAGCGGGAGGAGCTGAGAATCTCCACCTGAGAACTTGCTCGGGGCCTGCCCTCTTCTCTTCTCTCTACTCATTGGCCTTTACTGTCCATATCTGAGAGCTCGGAAAATCTGATGGGCACAACTGATAACTGTTAACCTGCTGGGAAGACATTTGCCATCAGACCACATCCTGGGCTACTGACCACACTGGGCATCAGCTGCCATTTGACCTCTCAGGAGGCAGCCGTGTACGGTGGATGTGAGCAGAATCTGGAGCCGGCCTGCCAGTTCGAATCCTGGCTCCACTGCCCATGGGCTGTGTATCTTTGGCCAACTAATGCAACCATTCTGTGCCCCATTTCTCATTTATAAAGCAGAGGTGAGAATAGGGCCTGTCTCCAAGGGTTGTTGGGAGAGTTCCATGAGCTAATGTTGTTTAAGGCCCTTAGAAGAGTGCCTGGCACGTAGTCCGTGCTCTTCGTCTGTTAGAGAAGAAATATGGCAGAGTGGGGTCAGAGGGCTCAGAGAGGAAAACAGAAAACCCAAGCAGGAAGAAATCTGTGCAAGGAGGGATGGGCCCTTGGAATTGCATTGATTACCAAGCCTCCCATTTTCAGTTTAGGCCATGTACTTCTTGTAGGAGGACTCTTTTCATGAAGCTAACTGAGTTGGTTTTCTGTCCTTGCTACCAAAAAATTGGTCTAGAACAACCCTCTTTCCCCTGTCCATGCAGTGAAGCTCTGCCCTCTTTTAAAGTCTCTTTGAACCTTTCCTCCTCCATGAAGCCTTCCAAGGTTTCTTGTCAGATGTCTCCATCTCTAAGCACCCAGAGCAGGATCTGAATCTCCCTTAGGCCTCTTCCCACTGTCTACCTCATTCTGGGGGTGCTTGTGCACGTGCCTCACCTCCCTGGCTAAACTGCATGTGTATGTAGAGTCAGGAAGCCCAGTGACCAGATACAGCATCAAGAACTCTTCAGTGGGCAAAATAATGAGACAAAAGCTACATCTCTGACATGCTGGTGGCACCAGAGGTGCTCCTAGGGTATAGGAACCTGTGTTATTCCATCTCGAAGGCACCTTTGCAAGACGTTATGTGCCTGTCATTGGGAGAGGGTTCTTCCTAGACTTCTCCCCTTCAAGCTCCTCCCATGAGAGGAAGTATTGGCAGGATGATTGGTTGGAGCCTGAGAATCCATCGGGTAATGTTTTACTGGTCGGCAGACTCGTGGGTGTTAGAGGTAAGGGCACATTAATGAACTTCCTCTTGCCCTTCCCGTCTCCGAGTGATGAGTATGCCAAAGAAAACCCCATTTTTCTCAGGGCGGGTCCAGCCACCCTCTTTCACTTTCTGTTCTGGCAGTCCTCACACCTGGCAGGGTCTGCCTCTCTTTCTGGTGCACTTACCCTACCTGAGGGTGGAGGCTGCAGATCCAGGTACCTGAGATTCGGGGGTTTGAGAGTGGGAGGTGAGTGAGGACAAAGGGACCACCTAGTGACCACAAACCTGAACTGCCTTCTCCAAACCAGCTTGTCCTGAGGCTGGGAGTCTCATTTGGGTCACCATGTAATCCATCATTCAAGTCAGGCATTTTGACAATGAAAGGGGAGGTTATTAATATAGACCCTGGGAAAAGTCACAAACAGGGCACTCACAGCCAACTAGGGGCTCTGGGCCCCCTCGTTGTCAGGCTTTTGCTCCGTATTCATGCAGCAGTACTTTGTTTTCCATTTGGTTCTCATTCGTGAGCTCCTTTGGTGAGAAGTCCCAGAGGGAGAGGAGAGGAAAGTCAGAATCTGGAAACCAAAACCCAGCCTTGAATACCTTACATGTAACAGACTCTTGATTAATCTGGGGGAAAGAATAATGAATGAAGCTGAATTATTGCCCAGTGACAATAAAACCAGAAGACAATATTGTGGCAATACCAGTACTTCAAAAAAAAAAAAAAAAAACAAAACTGAAGCCACGTTTCTTTACTTTGAGGATCCAAGTTAGAACAGGCTTGGAGTCTCAGCTCATCTCTTACTAACTGTATCATTCTGAGCACTGTGCTTAAACTCAAGGCTATGTGTGATCTGAGTGTCACATGGGGCCTTCCAGTGCCTTGCAGACTTGGCATATTTAACTTAAACATCCTGTGGAGTGGATTAGGTAATTCCAGAGTTTTCCTCATCGTTTCTGGAAATTTCTATCCCTAAGGCTTTTTTAAAAAAATACTTTTTTTTTCTTTTATGTTGCACTGTGTCCCCACGCTCCATATCTGTCTGTTGCCTCACATCAAACCCAGATGCAAGTTTCAGCCCCATCGTTCTTTTCCACAGGAAACGTAACCTTTCTCAACACCTCCTGAGTTTGGAAACTTCATGGGTTTGAGGGGTTATATGGAGGAGGACTTCCTTGGCAGCTCGGTGGTAAAGAGCAAGTGTAGGTTCTATCCCTGTTTTGGGAAGATCCCCTGAAGGAGGAAATGGCAACCCATTCCAATATTCTTGCCTGGGAAATCCCATGGACAGAGGAGCCTGGCGGGCTCTCTGGGGTCACAAAGAGTCAGATACAACTGAAGCGACTAAACAATAACAGAGGAGCTCATCACACACCGTGACCATCTGCCGTCTGGGTGGTTCCAGATCCTCTTCTCCTTTCCCCTTGGTTGTCGTTCAGAGTTCCCCTTTCTTCTCCCCACTTCCCCTTCCATCCCACAGACACTTGGAGAATATGCTCTGATCTATGACTTTCCTCACGAGAACCATACTTCCCTACCCTGGCCCCAACCCACTGCTCTGTTTTAAAGCCTTCTCCTGAATTCTGGTGAAAAAAATGCTTTCCATTTCATTTCTTAAGAAAAAAAAGTCTAGAATGATCTGGACTTGCAGCGCTGTAACCATTCTTTGGGCTGTAGCGGTTCTTTCTGAAGCCTCTTTGAAAGCTTTAGCATGTGGGCACTGTGTGTGGGCATGTGCACTTTCCCTGCTGCTGCTTCTTCTCTCTTATCAGATTTCCCCAAATTTCTTTGACCTCTGAAATTGGAACCAATGCTTTGGAACTTGATGTCTCATTTCACGTCACAACTTCAGAGTCTGTTTGTATAATACAGGCGCAAGGTTGGACTGTCTCTTAAGCTTCACAGCAGTGATCAGAGCTGTCTTTGGGTTCACATAAAGAAAGAGGTTGAAATGATTGGATGGCATCACTGACTCAATGGACATGAACTTGAGCAAGCTCTGGGAGATAGGGAAGGACAGGGAAGCCTGGCATGCTGCAGTCCATGGGGTCGCAGAGAGTCGGACATGAGTAAGCGACTGAACAACAAAGGAAAAATGAGCTGGAGTATCCTTAACCCCCTTTCTCAAAGGCAACAAGGCACAGACAGGTAAGAAGAATAAAAGTGGGAGAAAGTTAAGTGTTATGTCAGTATATTTCCAAATACAGGTAATAGAAATACCAACTGGAAATGGATTAAGCTATTAAAATACCCAGGGGCTTCCCTGATGGATCAGTGGTAAAGGAATCTGACTGCAATGCAATTGATGCAGGAGATGTGGATTCGATCCCTGGGTGGGGATGATCCCCTGGAGAAGGAAATGGCAACTCCAGTACTCTTGCCTGGGAAATCCCATGGACAGAGGAGCCTGGCGGGCTACAGTCCATAGGGTTGCACAGAGGTGGAAATGACTGAGTGACTGAGCACACATGCATGTATAAAAATACCCAAGCTTGGATGTCTCCAAGGTTGATAATTCTGCAACTCAATAACATTATCAAAATCTCAGGTTCTTTTTATCCTCAGCTCCTCTTAGTCCCAGGTTGGTGGCCTCAGTTCCAAGCATCATCAGCAGACCCAGCAACCTCCAGTGAGAAAAGGTCAGCATCACCCCCGTGTGTCTGTTTTCCTCAAAGAAATAGTTACCCAGAGCCCCTCATTAATATCTCATTAGACAGAGTTGTCTTATCATATGTTCCTGCCTAAACGAATCACAGGCAAGGCAATAGTACCACCGACTTTGGCTTAGACTAATTAGGACACACTCCTGGGAATAAGGATGGACTCAACCCTCACAAATCATGTAACTGCCATGAGGAGTGTGGATACCAGGATAAACCTGGATTTATTGGGTGAGTGGCTGGGTTTGCAGCCATGTGTCTGCCACATGAATTAATTGATCTTCCAGTCTTGGAGGACAGAGGGGAAGGAGGGCACAGCCCAAGAAGGGTGTCATTTCCCTGGGTGGGGAGAAAAGAGATGGTGAGTTAGATTTCTCTGCTGGGATGATGGACTGCTGTCAGTTGGGACATTTCTCTGTGATTTCCTATAAAACCTCAGGGCAGATAGGAGCTGCGGAAGGTATTGTCTGAGTGGCCCTGAGAATAAGTTCTGTTGAATATGCTGCTCCTCCAGGGAGCCTCAGATGAGATCTCATTTGCAGGCTGTGATAACACTCGTTCTGCCGCCAACACTTCCACTGCAATTCCTTGTCCACTGACTTCCTCTCACACTGGGCATGTCTTTCCTTGTCTCAGAATCTGTAGTAGCTTTTCTGTTCTTCTCTCTCTCTTTTGTTGTTGTTCAGTCGCTCAGTCGTGTCTCCGATTCTTTTCGACCCCACAGACTGCAGCATGCCAGGCTTCCTTGTCCTTCACCATCTCCCAGAGTTTGTTCAAACTCATGTCCATCGAGTTGGTGATGCCATCAAACCAGCTCATTCTCTGCTTCCCTTTTCTCCTCCTTTCCTCAATCTTTCCCAGCAACAGGGTCTTTTCCAATGATTCAGCTCCTGGCCTCAGGTGGCCAAAGGATTGGAGCTTCAGCTTCAGCATCAGTCCTTCCGATGAATATTCAGGGTTGATTTCCTTCGGGATTGACTGATTTGATCTCCATGCTGTCCAAGGGACCCTCATCTTCTCTGACACCACAGTTTGAAAGCATCAGTTCTTTTTTTTTTTTTTTTACCACATCATTAATTTTCACAAAGGCTGAAGAAATAGTTGCCTTATCTTTAAAGTCTTGTCTGGACACTCCAAGTAGGGAAACAGATGGAGATTTCAGCTCAGATTCTGTTCTGCGTAATTCTAAAAATGTTCAGTCCAACCATAGAGGTCCTTTCAGACCTCCAGAGCCTGCATGGAAATACCTTTCTACTAATGGATTCAAATAATCCTGTATAGATCTTGTCTCTGATAACCAGCTCTTGCTGCTGCTAAGTCGCTTCAGTCGTGTTCAACTCTGTGCGACCCCATAGACGGCAGCCCACCAGGCTCCGCCGTCCCCAGGGTTCTCCAGGCAAGAACACTGGAGTGGGTTGCCATTTCCTTCTCCAATGCATAAAAGTGAAAAGTGAAAGTGAAGTCGCTCAGTCGTGTCCGACTCTTAGCGACCCCATGGACTGCAGCCTTCCAGGTTCCTCTGTCCACGGGATTTTCCGGGCAAGAGTACTGGGGTGGGGTGCCATTGCCTTCCCCAACCAGCTCTTAGCCAATTTCCAATCTACAGTATAAAGTCATCTCCGTTGGTGTGGTGTGATTTAAACACATTTTTAAATCAAGTGAGCATGAAGTGAAAGTCACTCAGTCATGTCTGACTCTTGTGACCCCACGGACTGTAGCCTGTCTATGGGATTCTCCAGGCAAGAATACTGGAGTGGGTTGCCATTTCCTTCTCCAGGGGATCTTCCCAACCCAGGAATAGAACCTGAGTCTCCTGCATTGCAGGCAGATTCTTTACCGAGTGAGCTATGAGGGAAGCCCATTTTTTAAAATCAAAGTGTCTGGCAAAGAACTCTGCTATTCTATGTTCCCGTGATGGCACTGGTGTCTGCTCAAGTCTAGAATGAAACTTGCAGTGATGCTCCCACCACTTCCACCAGGAGAGATTCTCGTAACTGAAAGTTTTATTGCCAGCAGCTTTTGTGTCTCCATTCCTTCACCCCCATTTCACTAAAACTCAGTTTAAATAGTCCTGTTCTTAATTTCTGGCTCTTCAAAGATCTGACGTACACTGTGGAGAGGGAGGCATTGGTTGAGATGATTTCAGTTAAGAGAGCAGTTTTGCTGTGTTACTCGGAGCCTCGATGTATAAAAACACTCTTCTGCTCCCACGCAGCATCTCTTTGGATACATAAGAGCTTTTGATCTGTATTGAGAGAAGGAAGCATGAGTTTTATTTGGGGGATGGGCTGGAGGAGACAGAAGGACTCCAGGAGGAATGTTATGTCACCTGTTCTTTGAACCAGTATTCTTGCTTGGAGAATTCCCGGGACAGGGGAGCCTGGTGGACTACTTACCGCCCATGGGGTTGCAGTGTTGGACACGACTGAGCACACACACGCTCGAAGGCAGAGAAAGAGATGTGAGACTGTAGCTGCTCAAGTGAGAGCTTTTAAGACCCTGGATCCAAGCACAACTGCCAGCGGGTTCAGGGAAGACAATGGGAAGCTGGCTGTGGGGAGGACTGGTCACTTTGCCTCTGCCCTAGAACCACTGAAGGCAAGCCCCTGGTCTGCATCTTAGTGTTTAACTTTGATGGCCGTCAGATGGCCTTGTGGGCAGTGATTCCTGACCAGGAAGAGTGGGAGCTAGGGTAGGAAGTGGGGCAGTGGGGGGTAGAAATGGCAGCAGTATTAACAAGGCCGAGAGGACACCCCTCTGGGGCTCCTAGAAGGAGCAGGTTGGACCACGGTTTTGCTGATAACCAGCGGTTAGGCTGCTGGAGCTTGGCCCCTCACCATCTGGCTGTAATAACGGAGGTTAGCATCGTTTTGAAGTCATAGTCTCGTAAAGATTCTAGCAATTTAATTTAATGAAAAGTCCAGGAAAGACAGGCAAACATTTCTTTCCTCAAATGATTTGCAGTGACATCACTGCCCGCCCACTTCGTTTCCTGTCTAATCCGAACTTGGCCAGGACCACGTTCCAGCTATCGAGTGCTGTGTAACAAATCACCCCACAACTTAGTGTCTTAGGACAGTAACCATTGTGTAACCTGCCATGATTTCTGTGGTTGAAGAGCTTGGGAAAAGTTCATCTGGGCGGTTGCAGCTTGAGGCTCATATGTGGTTGTGGTCAGAGAGTGGCCGGAGCTCGGAGAGCCAGGCTGAAGCAGCAGGCGGCTGGCCAGGCGCTCCGTCTCTTCATGGGCTGTCTGGGCCTCGGTGTGGCCTCTCCCTGTGGCCTAGTTTAGGTTTTCTCACAGCATGGAGGCCTCAAGGAAGCTGAAATGCCTCAGGAGGGCTGAGGGCTTCACAGGCGAGGCCTGGGGATGAATGTGGATTTCCATAGCGGAGCCTCCCAAGTGTTTCCTAGCATCGCTTCAAGGGTTCACTGCTAATTCAGTCTCTAAAACTCACTTCATGTCAAGGGCAAGGGAATTAGAGCCGCTGTTCTTTGTTTTAACTTTTTATTCTGTATTAGCGTGTAGCCGATTAACAATGTGGTGATAGTTCAGGTGCACAGCAAAGGGACTCAGCCATGCGTATGTATGTATCCGTTCTCCGTCAAGCTCCCCTCCCGTGCAGGCTGCCATAGAACACTGAGCAGAGTTCCCTGTGCTATACGGTAGGTCCTTGTTGTTATCCATTTTTTAAAAATAATTTTATTTATTTATTTTTGGCTGTGCTGGGTCTTCATTGCTGTGTGGGCTTTTCTTTAGTTGTGGTGCATGCACTTCTCGTTGTGGTGGCTTCTCTTGTTGCACAGCAGGGACTCTAGGGCGTATGGGCTTCAGCAGTTGTGGCTCCCGGGCTCTAGAGCACAGGCTAAACACTTGCAGCACACTGGCTTAGTTGCCCCGCGGCATGTGGGATCTTCCCGGCCCAGGGATGGAACCCGTATCTCTTGCATTGGCAACCTCATTCTTAACCACCGAACCACCGGGGAAGCCCTGGTTGTGCGTGCGTGTGTGTGTGTGCTCAGTCGCGTCAGTTGTGTTCAACTCTTTGCGACGCTATGGACTGTAACCTGCCAGGCTCCTCTGTCCATGGGATTCTCCAGGCAAGAATACTTGGGTGGGTGGCCATGCCCTCCTCCAGGGGATTTTCCCGACCCAGGGATCGAACCGGGATCTCCTGCAGTGCAGGTGGATTCTGTACCACTGAGCACCAGGAAAGTCTTGGTTATCCATTTTAAATTCAGCAGTGTATACAAAATCCCAGACCTGTCCTTTCCCCCTGGCAACTATAAGTTTCTTCTCTAAGTTTGTGAGTCTATTTCTGTCTTGTAAATAAGCTTGTTTATATCATTTCTTTATAGATTCCGCTCTTTCTGTTGGACCCCACTCTTTGATGGGGGAGTGGCAAGCTTCTGGAAGAGTACTGGGGCAGGGAGGGAGGGAGACTTTGCTGCACTCATCTCTGGAAAATGCACCCAAATGCACCCTCTCCACACTGGGTGAAATCATTCTTCCGAGTCTCCCTCCCTCCAGGCTGGCTTCCTTTACAACAGCCTTGATCTGGATCACCTTTCCACCACCTTTTCTATGTGCTGGAATCTCTGCTCTGTCTCCTCTTCTCCCAGCTCCTCAGCCGTGTTGGTTCATCTCCCAAGCCCTGCTTAACAGTCAGGGCCTTGGATAGAAACCTCTCCAGGTCTTCTGCTTTCCCACTGAGGAATCTTTTCCTAAAAAGGCGCTGAACTAACCGTTCTCGTGAACAGAGAGGAGTGCGGAAATCCATCAGAACACTGACTGTGTGGCAGGGCAGTTGTGGGACAGCTCACTGACTGAGACATCCCTGTGTTCTTTGATCTGAGCTAGGCACACACCAGTGAGAGGCTTCATTATAGGGGGGTTGGGGGGTGCTGGAAGGACTCAGGGAGTGTAGGGCCTGGGGAGAATGCCAGGAAGATAAATGTACTTGGAGACCAGGAAAGGCTCTCAGGGAATATTTTCCAAGCTTGCAGGCATGGAAGGCCACTCCCAAATCACCAATACATGAATCATCACCAATTATCATGCAACCCAGTTAAGGATAATGGCATACTCTAGGCCTAGAATCAAAGCCTTAAAATAATAGTAATTATTTTTTTA
Organism: Tragelaphus eurycerus; assembly: GCA_935064755.1. Classification (NCBI taxonomy): domain Eukaryota; kingdom Metazoa; phylum Chordata; class Mammalia; order Artiodactyla; family Bovidae; genus Tragelaphus; species Tragelaphus eurycerus. The sequence goes on along the minus strand of CAKXYN010000001.1, from coordinate 72,152,446 downwards.
TTGAGGATTTTTTTTTAATGTGGACAATTTTTAAAGTCTTTATTGAATTTGTTACAATATTGCTTCTGTTTTATGTTTTTTGGTTTTCTGGCCGCAAGGCACCCTGTGCACTGGAAGGCAAAATCTTAACCACTGGACTGCCAGGGAAGTCGCTTACCACAGCTAGGAAAAAGCCCACGTGGCAACGAAGACCCAAGCACAGTCAAAAATAAAGAAAGTTTTTAAATTATAAAAAATAATAATGATGGGGGTGGGGGCTCCTCTCCAGCTGTGGTGTGCAGGCTTCTCTTGCTGCAGAGCACGGGCTCTAAGGCGCTGACTCAGTATTTGTGCTGCATGGGCTTAGTTGCTCCTTGGCACGTGGGATCTTCCCGAATCAGGAGGCGAACTCGTGTCTTCTGCATTGGCCCGCAGATTCTTTACCACTGAGCCATCAGCGAAGCCCTATTTTTAAGTCAAGAGAAAAGAAGATCTATTTAGAAGCCGGGAGGATGATATAAAAGAAGAGGTCAAGATGGGAACCCTCAGAGGCAGGACTGCAGAAATACAGGGGTATTCCATGTGGCTGAGGAGGGGAGCCTCCTGGAGAAGCTTGGAGCTCTGGCCACCAAAGACCTGATCATAGAATCAGCTAGGTCCCCTCGGTCACACTTAACTGCTGCCCTCTCCTGCTCGGGGAAAATGTGTCCTTTTTCACATGTCCATGAAATAACCAGACCCCCCCACACACATACCTTTCCATTTCTTTATGGTAATTCTAGCCAGAGAAGGCGGGACTCAGACCCAAGTGTGAATTCTGGCTCTGTCACTATTAACGTGCGCAACTTTGGGCAAGTCACTGCTCATGAAAACTGTAAAATGGGGACTATTATCCCCTACCTTTGTGTTATAATAATGAGAGAATAGGAATCAAGTGTCTGCAATAGCCTTGGACCCAATTAGTGCTTATAAATCTGTCCTCTTCCTTTCCCTCTTATTTATCCACAGTGCTGTGTTTCATTTTGTAACCAGTCTTTAACTTGAGTGGTGTGCATTAAAGCTAGAAGAAAAAGAAAGGATTTATTTTTTAAATAATTTTATTTTTAACTGAAGGATAATTGCTTTGCAGAATTGTGTTGGTTTCTGCCAAACATCAACATGAATCAGCGTAGGTATACATAATGTCCCCTCCCTCTTGAGCCCCCTCCCCATCCCACCCCTCTAGGTTGTTAGAGAGCCAGGGTTTGAGTTCCCAGAGTCATACAGAAAATTCCCATGGGCTACCTATTTCACATGTGATAATATAAGTTCCCATGTTGGTCTAGAGATATCCCACCCTCTATTCACAAGACCCCACCCCACCCCCCACTCCACCAGGGTGTCTGTTAGTCTGTTCTCTGTGTCTGTATCTCCATAAAGCAGGGCATTTAAATCGAAACATAGTTATACTAAATGACACTCCATTACCATTCTGGGGGATTCAGCAAAGGAAGAGTCTTTCCCTGATTTCCTTTGCATGTGTGAGCCTTGCAAATGACTTTTGCTGCAAGTGGGTCTTCTCCTGGTGAGTTGAAAATCCATCTCCTCTTGAGAAGTGAGAAGTGCAGATCTAGGCAACGGGATGCTACCGAGCTGTGGATGCAGCCCAGGCAGCATCCTGGCCTTGGGCCTTGGATCTAGGATCCCCGATAGCTCCCCTTCCCCTGTTGCCATCACAGGTTTAGAAAGGGCTTCTGTTATGAGTCTGTGAGGTACAGAGGCCTTGTGGGGCAGATCCATGTGCCCCATTCAAGTCCGTTGTTGTTTAGTCACTAAGTCATATTCGACTCTGTGTGACCCAATGGACTGTAGCCTGCCAGGCTCCTCTGTCCATGGGATTTTCCAGGCAAGAATACTGGAGTGGGTTGCCATTCCCTTCTCCAGTGGATCTCCCCGACCCAGGGATCAAACCCATGTATCCTGTGTCTCCTCCATTGGTAGGCAGGTTCTTTACCACTGAGCCACCCAGGGAAGCCCCATTCAAGTCCAGCCCCTCACAAACACACACCACAGATCACCTATTCCCTCCCCCTGGGATAAAATGCCCTCCATTTCCTCTGAGAACTCCCCTCTCGAGCACTCTCTCCTTTGGGGCCTCCTGTCACCTGGGACCTGCCTCCACTGACTTGGGTGCACACGGCCCTCCCTGCCAGGCTCCTCCCAGACTCCTAATTCCCAGCTGAGAGCTCTGCACAGAGCCGTGCTCAGTAGACATCTGTGGACCTGAGTCAGACTGATGAAAGGCAAGACTTACAAGACTTTCCCAACCCTAATACTCCATGATTTCAAAAAGTGCTTCCCCGGGCTTCCCTGGTGGCTCAGTGGTAAAGAATCCGCCCGCAGTGCAGGATATGCACTGCAGTGCTTCAATCCCTGGTCTGGAAATTTCCCACATGCGGCAAAGCAACTAAGCCCCTGTGCCACAACTGCTGAGCCTGTGCCCCAGAGCCCACGAGCCGCACCCACTGAGCTCACACGCCACAGCTGCTGAAGCCTGTGTGCCCTAGAGCCCGTGTTCCGCAACAAGAGAAGCCGCAGCGGTGAGAAGCCCAAGCATCGCAGTTAGAGAGGAGCCCCTGCTCTCGGCAACTGGAGGAAAGCCCACACAGCAATGAAGACCGAACACAGCCAGAAATAAATAAATATTTTAAATTATTTTTAAAAAATGTGCTTCCTTCATTAACTTCATTTTCAAAATCTAATTAGGTGGAAAATATATGTTATAGAGTTGGAAATTTCATGTTACGACTCAGAGGTACATAAAAATATTGCTTAATTTTTTTTTCTCCTCTAAATGATTCATCCAGCTTTGAACGTTCAATGTCTTTTTACTTAAAATTGCCTTTAAAATGAACAGTCTCTGGAATAGGATAAGATTTCTTAACTATAATGCAAAGAAAACACTAACCATAAGGGGAAATTTTAATTAATTGGACTATGCTAAAATGAAGAACTTCAGCAAAAAAAAAAAAAAAAACCAAAACAACCCTTAAGAATGTGAAAAAGAAGTTGCAGGCTAAGGGAAGATATTTGTAATAAATACATTCAACAGAAGACTCAGAATATATGAAGAACTTCCTTGGATCTCTCTCGGAATGGCAGGTGTGGGAGCCAGAGGGAGGTGAGTGTTGGCTGTGAAGCTGGTTCTATCTTCGTGGAGAAAGCCAGGAAGCTGAGAGCAGCAGACACAAGGCACAGGGGGCTGTTGTTGTTCAGATCTCAGTTTGTCTGACTCTTTGCAACCTCTTGGGCTGTAGTACGCCAGGCTTCCCTATCCTTCACTATCTCCAGACACAGAGGGAGATACAGAGATGTGGGAGTGAACCTTGGCTTCCTTGAGACTCTGCTGCAAGTCTCAACTTCCTTTAGTTAGCTAATCCAGAGAATGCCTCTTTTGGCCCATGATGGTTTGAAATGGTTTTAAGTCTTCAACAATCAAAAAATTCCTGACTAATACATCTGTTAGGCTTCCCTGGTGGCTCAGCAGTGAAGAATCCGCCTGCAGTGCAGGATTCAGTCCCTTGATCGGGAAAGATCCCACATGCCATGGAGCGACTAAGGCCTTGCACCACACTCCTGAGCCTGTGCTCCAGAGTCTGGGAGTCGCAGTTACTGAGCCCACATGCCACAACAAGAGAAGCCCATATGCCCTACAGCCTGTGCTCCACAAGACAAACCTCTATAATGAGAAGTGCACATACCGTACTTTCCAGGTGGCGCAGCGGTAAAGAATTCAGCTGGCAATGCAGGAACTGCAGGATTTGGGTTTGCTCCCTGGGTGGGGAAGATCCACTGGAGGACGGAATGGCACCCTACTCCAGTATTCTTGCCTGGAGAATCTTCACACTCTTAAGGGTGTTTTTTGCTAATCTGAAGTTCTTCATTTTATTATAGTCCAATTAATTAAAATTTCTCCTTATTTTGGGGGAGACACATGGGGACACATCTCCCATGTGTCCATGGGGTCACACAGAGTCGGACGTGACTTAGTGACTAAACAATAATACATCTATTAAAGGGTTTTTTTCCCCCCAGAGAGGCGGAATCTCTAAAACATCCAGGGTTGGAGAGGAGGTAGAAGAGAAACCACTCACCCCTCCTGTGAGAATGGCAGAGGGCAACTGGTGGTGCCCTGACAGAGCCTCGATCTAAAGCTGGCATCACTCATGGGGAGCTGTCATGGTGGGGACTTGGGGAACCTGGGATTTCATCTTCCTTCCAAGGTGAATTCAAACTCCTGGCTTGAGGAAAACAGAAGAAAAAATTGTTTCACATTTTAAAAGACTGAGTCAAATTTGCCCACTTTTCACCTTCTCCCCCTCTAATCAGGGTTGTCAAAAATCTGGGCTCAGTCTTCTCGGCGTGAGCACCACCCTCCACTAAGATTCAGGCCTAGAACTCTGCTGGTGCTTGACGAATAGATGTTTGCGCAATAGTAACACCAGGAAATAGACTCACTGACCCAGGACGCGTCACCTGAGGTGCTGTTTTATCTTACGGGCATGATGAAACATTTCTGGGAATCTCACAGGCTGACAAAAATGCAGACATTGTCAGGAAAGCAGATTAAGTTGTTTTGATTGCTAGCCAGATCTAGCAACATTTCTCTGTGGTTTCAGCTCTGGATTTTGATGACCTGTCTGAGTGTTTGTTTATAGAAGCACAGCCTTTCCAGGAACAGCCAAAAGGGTCTTTTTGGGAAGCCTGTGTTAGAAGCCACTGTGACATGACTATCACCACAGGCAGTGATGTATCTAATGGAAAGATGTGACTCTTAGATGGAGTAAGTGAAGTCTCTTTAATGATGAAGTTTAGGGAAATGGAAACCCGTTCCAGTGTTCTTGCCGAGAGAATCCCATGGACAGAGAAGGCTGGCAGGCTGCAGTCCGTGGGGTTGCAAAGAGTCAGACATGACTGAGTGACTAAACACACACATGAAAACACGTGGAAATGATTACAGAAAGCTGGAGGCAACCCAGCCTGCTTTCAGGGAGAGATCAGACTTCCCAGGTTCCCCAAGTCCCCACAATGACAGCCCCCCACGAGTGATGGCAGCTTTAGATTGAGGCTCTGCCAGGGCCATTCTCACAGGAGGAGTGAATGGTAACCCTGGATGTTTTAGAGATTCTGTCTACTTACCTGCCCACTCAACGGTGCAAGGGCTTTGATAGAAAAACACATCCCTGAGTGTTCACTGTGAAAATAGTATCATAGATAAAGTAAAAGCCTATTTTTCAGGAATATCCATTCCTGCCAAGGGCATTCGTCCTACTGGAAGGGGCTTGATCGTGATACATATTTCCAAATTCGAGTCCAAATTGCTTTCACAGATGTGTACTCTCACCAGTGCCTGCATGAGGACATCCTCACCTGTCAGTTCAGTTGCTCAGTTTTGTCCAACTCTTTGCAACCCCATGGACTGCAGTACACCAGGCTTCCCTGTCCATCATCAACTCCCAGAGCTTGCTTAACCTGATCAAACTCGCCAGCATTAGATGTTAATGTTTTTTAAATACTTTTTCCTCATTTGACAGTTATAAAGTAATATTTAGGGTTGGTTTTTGTTTGCATTTATCTCTATTTTTAAATAATGCAGTGGGATAATGCTTTGAATATCATCTAATAGATATTCCTTTCTCCATAACCCATTCCTCTCCACCCTCACAGCCTGTGCCAGTGAGCCTAGGCTAGGGACAGAGGAAAACCTCTCTGAGGAAGTGGGAAGTGGCTGGAGTCTGAGTCAAAGACACATTTCTCCACCTTGAGTTTCGAGGTAGTCTTAAAATCTCATAGCAGGACAATAGTCTTTAAAGCCAGACTTTTTGAGAAGAAAGGGTTTTCTTAAACCTCCCAAGGCTGGAGTTTTCACACATCAGGAGATCAAAGCTGCGAGAAGTTGAGTGATCATTGAGTGAATCATATCTGCATTCATGCAGATATGACAAAAGAGAGGTTTCTGTTCTATAGGATGTACAGTTATTTTGGGACCTGGGGAAAGACTCAAGAACCAGAGCAAGAAAAGGCAGGCAGGGGTCAGTCTGTGAATGTTCTGATTCTTTCCTCCCCCTCATCGGGATCAAACCCGAGATGTAAGGAGCATAGAAACTCCTAGGTAGTCTTAAGGACTCCAAGAACACCAGGCTGGGGTCCCCACTTCCCTGGGTGTCCCCTGAGGAGGCTTGACCTTTCTCATGGCACCATCGGGTCAGCCTGATACTGCATCCAACATGGTGACCAAGCCGCGGAGCAGAGCTCACTGCGGGGGCGGGGAGCTCAGGTGGGTTGAGATGGCAGCCCTGCGTCATAATGTCTGGTCCAGTACGAGATGTGGAGGCAGCCCAGAAGCTTCTGTATGCCACAGGAGGACCCAAATAGTAGCTGGGGTGCTGGCTGGTGAATTCACTAGGGTGTCACCATGGCAAAAAGCGAAGTGACATTTTAACAGAGAGCAACAAGATGGATTTCTCAAACCACAGATCAGATGGCTTTCCCAAGCAGGCCTGGGGCAATCAGGAGCCTCAGTGAGAGCCAGGTGAGACGTAGACAGCAAGACAGTCCTCCAACCTTGAAGGCAGCATTGAACTGTGCTGCAGACCTGAGGACATGTCACCTTCCCCTGAAACCAGCTGTGGTCTTAGAATGAAGAGGAGGAAGGAGAACCCTTGTAGTGATGGAGAGACCAAAGACGAAGTCATTACCCAAAGGAGGTAATTTTAAGCCAAAGAAGTCTAAGATACCGTAATGGCATGAACAAGAGTTTTTTGCCAGCCGTGGAAAAAGGAGCTTTGTGAGCTGCTGGAGATCTTACTGACAGTTGACAGTGTGTTTTGCACATCTCAGCACACGCCACCTTCATGACTTCTATAATAACATACTTTATTTTTTTTCCAGTTGGTGGTGATATGATTTCATTTCAGAAACTATGGAGAACAGTATAAAACAGAAAAATCATTCTTTGATCTCACCAATCACAGATAACCACTGTGCTCTCTTGGTGTATTTCCTTCCAGTCTTTTTTCTATGTACGTGTGTGTGTGTGTGTGTATGTGTGTGTGTGTATTACTGTGATTGTGCCCTGGTGCATCTTGTTTGTTGACTAGAGTCTCTAATGTCTGAGGCACTTTTGTTTGCAGAAAAGAATACCCACCACTATGTGTACTTTTTTTTTTATCTTTAAATAATTAACAATTCTAAAAGTTCATAGCACTCATGATTGCCAGATTGAAAATGTAAGAAACCATCCAATCTAATTTCCCCAGATGCTTAAACATTGATGAAAGTGTAATAAATTAAACTTCCTGAAACATTTGATTGCAAATCTGAAATGTTATCAGATTCTCTCATGTGCTGTAAATGCCTTAAAATGCAGACAGAAGAGGCCCACAATGACGATGATTTCGAACCTGAGCAGCAGTTACAAAAGCACTCATCTCATCATCTTATCCTTACTCTTGTACGTATTTCTCTCTCCTTCCCTCAGTCCAGGGAGTGGGCTGCCTCTTTGCGGGCTGAGATGGGAGAAAGGGCAGTGGGTCGGGGACTGCTCAGATTATCAGCTCTGACTTCTCAGATATGATTTGGTTCTTCGGTTGTTTTTTTTTTTTTAGTCCTATCAGATGGTGGGGGAGGAGGACTGACTTGATTTAGATAAAAACTTGTCACACAGCAACTATAGCTTCTTTTTCTCATTGATTATTTTGACCTATATTGTTGACACTATTTTTCCTCTTCATATCATTTCCTGAGCATTTCATGAATGATTAAATTTTCTTCAAAAAAGACTTAATAGCTGTCTGACATTTACTGGGATATACCATCATTTATTTAACTTGGTTACTTAACTGTTGGGCATTTATATGATGTTCAATTTGTTTTCCGTTGAACTCATCTGCATTTGAATAATGCATGCTCATGGATCTCGGCGTGCCTTTCTAGTTTCTTGGGTTAAATTTGTAGAAGGGAACTTCCTATATCAATGGTTATAAAAATATTTAAGGCTTTAGATACATAATGCAAAATTGCCTTCCAGAATGGCTCTGTAGGCTTCATTTCTGGTGTGATCCCATGTAGGATAGGAGAAGACATTGCTGCTGCTGCTGCTAAGTCACTTCAGTCGTGTCCGACTCTGTGCAACCCCATTGATGGCAGCCCACGAGGCCCCCCCGTCCCTGGGATTCTCCAGGCAAGAACACTGGAGTGGGTTGCCATTTCCTTCTCCAATGCAGGAAAGTGAAAAGTGAAAGTGAAGTCGCTCAGTCGTGTCTGACTCTTCGCGACCCCGTGGACTGCAGCCCACCAGGCTCCTCCATCCATGGGATTCTCCAGGCAAGAGTACCGGAGTGGGGTGCCATCGCCTTCTCCGGAAGACATTGCTACCTTCTTTCAAAGCCAGGGAAATCAAGACACGGCAGAACTAATTGTCTGAAGAGAGTGTCACTACCAGAAGTTCTGGTGAAGGGAGGCCCAAGCCAGGTTCCCAAATACTCCCAGGTCACTCACATTTGGGGACTGTACTTTTCAAACTAGCCATGCAGGCTCAACCTGACAAGGCCAGCTACACCTAAGGGACAGTGGGAGAGGATGTTTGGAATTAGGGCTGTTGCAGAAGAGCCGGGACATACTGGCATTAGCTATTCATCCCTGCGTTGTCCAATATGGCAGCCATCGGCCACCTGCGGATGTTGAGCTAATGTGACCAAGGAATGGAATTGTAAATTCTAATGCAATTAATTTGAATTTAAAAGCTGATACTTGAGACTTCCCTGGCAGTCCAGTGGTTAGGATTCTGTGCTTTCATTGCCAAGAACTTGGGTTCCATCTCTGGTTGGGGACCTAGAATCCTGCAAGCCAAGCAGCGAGGTTAAAAAAAAAAAAAAAAAAAAGCTGATATTTGATTCAGTTATGGAAAAAACCGCTAAGTGTGTTTGAAACAACTTGGATATGTGAATCTATTTTTGACTCTTAACTTTTATGAAACCTAACTAAATAGATCAATATTTCCAATGAAAATGTAGCATCCAAATTGAGATGTGCTGCAAGTATAAAATGCCCAGTGAATTTCAAAGACTTAGTATGAAAAAAGAACATAAGCTATCCCATTAGTCAATGTTTTATATTGATCACAGGTTGTAATGATAATATTTGAAATGTGTGCGTGTTTCGTCGCTCAGTTGTATCCAACTCTTTGCGACCCCATGGACTATAGCCCACCAGACTCCTCTGTCCATGGAATTTTCCAGGCAAGAATACTGAAGTGGGTTGCCATTTCCTACTCCAATATTTTGGATGTATTAGGTAGTTAGAATAAGAAACAGGAGTCCAAAATGGCGGTGGCTAAAAGACAAGGAAGAGAAAAGAGAACAAAGGAAGGTCAAAGGACGGTCCGAGGACCAGAGTGAGGACTTCAGATAGAACAAATAGCACTTCTGGCTAGCCCAATTTGCATAGGGCAGGCCCAGGGGGAGGGAAAAACATATATAAAGAGGAGCCACAGGGCTCTCTCTCTCCATCTTCCCCGCGCTGGGGCGCTCTTCTCTTCGCATCTTTGGGTCAACATCCCTCACACCTCGAGGATGGATTTTCCTGCTATCATCTAAATAAAATAGAGCTGTAACACGGAGCTGTAACACTGATTTGTCTAAGAGCTATAACACGGTCCATTTGAGACCTGAGAGCTATAACGGTCTGTCCAAGACCTGAGAGCTGCGACAGGCCGAGGGCTTTAATGTCCATTGCTCCAAATCTTTATTAGGCCGAGACAGAACCGAGGACTGTGCACTCGCCTGACAGATGTATGGGGTTAATAAAATATGTCATTAAAATTAATTTCACCTAGATCTCTTTTTAAAAATAAACTTTTAATTTTAGAATACTTTCAGATTTACAGAAAATTTTCTAAGAAAATATAGAAAAGTCCATATGCTCCACACCCAATTTCCCAATTATTAACATCTTAATATTGGTAGAATATAATTATCAACAAGGACTTACTGTATAGCACAAGGAACTATGTTAGATATTTTGTAATAATCTATAAGGGAAAAGAATCTGGAAAAAGATATATATAATTGAATCTCTGTGCTGTATGCCTGAAGCTAACATGATATTGTAAATCAACTATACTTCAATAAAACATTTTTCAAAATAAAAATGTATTCATAGGATATATTTGTAACAGTTAATGAGCCAGTATAGATAGCATATTCAAAAGCAGAGACATTACTTTACCAACAAAGGTTCGCCTAGTCAAGGCTATGGTCTTTCCTGTGGTCATGTATGGATGTGAGAGCTGGACTGTGAAGAAGGCTGAGCGCCGAAGAATTGATGCTTTTGAACTGTGGTGTTGGAGAAGACTCTTGAGAGTCCCTTGGACTGCAAGAAGATCCAACCAGTCCATTTTGAAGGAGATCAATCCTGGAATTTCTTTAGAAGGAATGATGCTAAAGCTGAAACTCCAGTATTTTGGCCACCTCATGCGAAGAGTTGACTCATTGGAGAAGACTCTGATGCTGGGAGGGATTGAGGGCAAGAGGAGAAGGGGACGACAGAGGATGAGATGGCTGGATGGCATCACTGACTCGATGGATGCGAGTCTGAGTGACCTCCGGGAGCTGGTGATGGACAGGGAGGCCTGGCGTGCTGTGGTTCATGGGGTCGCAAAGAGTCGGACACGACTGAGCGACTGATCTGATCTGATCTGATCTGATTGATATATTGTTATTGACTGAATTTTATTCAGATTTCCCTCGTTTTTCTCTAATGTCTTTTTCTGTTCCAGGATCCCTATCAGGTCACCATGTCACACCACATCGCCTTAGGCTCCTCCTGGCTGTGACCGTTTCTCACACTGTCCTTGGTTTTGACGATCTTGACAGTTTTTTGAGGACTACCGGTCAGGTATGTTGTAGAATGCCCCTCAATTAGAATTAGAATTGTCTGATGTTTTCTCATAATTAGACTGGGGTTATGGGTTTTGGGAAGAAAGACCCTAAAGGTAAGATGCCCTTGTCATCACGGCATGTCAAGGGTATCTACTGTCGACATGACTCTCACTGTTGATGTAAACCTCAGTCCGCTGGCCGAGGTGGCCTCTGCCATGGCTCTCCACTGTAAAGTGACTCTCGGCCCACACCGTGAGTGAGGAGTGGTGTTCCACCCCCTTGTGAGTGGAGACCTACATAGATTATTTGGAATGCTTCTGTAAAGGAGAGTTGTTTCTTCTCTCTATTTATTTATTGAATTACTTATTTGTATCAGAAATGAGTTTTAGATACTTATTTTTTAATAAATTTATTTATTTTAAATATTTATGTATTTATGTGGGGCCTTACTCGTGGCATGTAGGATATTTTAGTTGTGACATTCGAAGTCTTAGTTGCAGCATGTGAGACCCAGTTCCCTGACCAGGGATCAAGCCCCAGGCCCCCTGCAGTGGAAGTGTAGAGTCTTAACCTCTGGATCACCAGGGAAGTCCCTTTAATTTATTTTTTAATTGGAGTGTAATTGTTTTACAATGTTGTGTTAATTTCTTCCAAGTACCTGGGTCAGAACTATTGACCAGTTACTTGCAGAATCTAGGGTGTTTGCAGAGCCAGCCTTGGCCTCCTAGAAAGGGCGCCACCTGGTGGCGAGCACTCTAGGGATGGGCGTGCGTTCTCTCATACTAGTGCATGTGGAGGTGGGGACTAACCGGAGGTGAAGGCGTGTGGCCTCTTGCAGCGTCAGACTTACCTGGCAAGTCACTGCCTGGGACACAGTTGCTGGCGAGCTGTGATTGAGGGCTTCCTGGGGCAATGGAGCCAGATGTTGGAATTCAAGTCCCGGCTTCAATGGGGAGAACTTAGACAAGCAGTGCAATCTCTCCAAGACTCAGTTTCTTACCTGTAAAAGGGAGATCAAAGGACCAATCTCCCTGAGTCCCTTCTAAAGAATAAATTAGATTAGGCATGATCTGAGTTTGGGTTCTCCAAAAGCAGATCCTAAAATTCAGATGTAAGTAATTTATTTGGAGGTGGTCTCAGGAAATACCACTTGGGGAGGACATGAGACAGGTGAGACAAAGAAAACAGCAAGAGTGACTTATCCAGAAAGCAGGCTGCCACCAGGGACACCAAGTACTTAATCCTTCTTAGCATTACCCTGGCCTGAGGGCATAGAGCCGGGGTATTTCCACAGATTCCCAGTAGTTCCTGATGCGGGCTCCTCTTGGAGTGCCTTAATTCCTCAACATTGCTGGCTTATTGGACACAAGCACATAGTGGGGTGCAGCAACCAGTGTCCTAAGAGTCAGAAATGACAGTGTTTGGAAGCTGGGTCAACATGCATGAAAATGGGGGTTTCCCCCGTGGCTCAGCAGTAAAGAATCTGCCTGCAGTGAAGGAGATACAGAAGACAAGGGTTCAATCCCTGGGTCAGGAAGATCCCCTGGAGGACAGAATGGCAACCCACTGCAGTATTCTTGCCTGGAGAATCCCATGGACAGAGGAGGTTGGCGGGCTACAGCCCATGGGATCGCCGAGAGTCCGACACAACTGTGCAACTTTCACTTGACTTTCATGGGGAGCACAGGCGTCAACATCCCTACCAGCAGTGTGTTGATGTCCCCCACATTATAGACAAGGAAGCTGGAGCTCAAGGGGTGTCAGAGCCTCATCTGGTTCTGGGGAAGATGATGTCCATGTCAGTGTCCTGTGGGTAGGTATGGCTGATCCTGCTGGGGCCCGGATTGTAAAGAATTTTCATCCTGTGCCTGGATAAAAATGTTCTCTCTATATATTTCTGAGCCCAATCACGACTGCCCAGAAGTGTGTTTCCTTCTGTAAAATGTCAAGGCTGAATCTTTTGTGTTCTGCCCTGGGTCTGCACCCAGTAATGAACTCCAGTGGTTGTGGTGCATAGGCTTAGTTGCCCCGTGGCATGAGGAATCTTCCTGGACCAGGAGTTGAACCCATGCCCCTGCATTGGCAGGTGGATTCTTATCCACTGGACCAGCAGGGAAGTCCCCATTTTAACTATTTGTAGATGTGTGATTCAGTGGCACTAATTACATTCACAGTGTTTTGAAACCATCCTCACTGTTTCACCCTGTCTCCATTAAGCAACAACTCACCGTTCTTTCCTCCTCCCAGCCCCTGTGACCACCATTATGCTTTCTGTCTCTGTGATTTTGACTCTCTAGGGACCTCATAATACTGGTGGATATTTGTCCTTTAGTGACTGGCTTGTTTGACTTAGCATAATGTCTCCAAAATCCATCCATGCTGTGGCATGTGTCAGAATCTCCCTCCTTATTACACCAGAATAATACTCCCTTGTATATATAGACCCCATTTTGTTGTCCTCTCTTTTTATAATGTTATCCCTTCATCAGTAATACTGCATTGTATATATAGACCACATCGTGTTATCTCTTGATGGAGGCAAGTCTTTCTTTTGCATCTCTACCTGATTGTGCACTTAAAAAGAAAAAGAATGCTTTTAACAGGAACAAAGAAGGCACCCAGCACACATGACCTCTCACAGCTCTGAGTGCCCAGCCACCAGACTTGCCCAGCCACCAGAGACACCAATGGTGATCAATACTCTTCGGTGATGCTTCTGAGAACAGAAACTAACAGTAAGAACAACATACACATTTCAGTCAATTACCCATAAGCATGGATTTAATATTTTGGTCTTTGGAAGTGATTACGCTGGGCTGCGTGTTCTATGAGGGCAAGGTTCAGGCCCGTTTGATCTCCAGTCTGTACCCAGGGCTCATCGTGACCTGCCTAGCATGTAATAGTACTAAACGAGTATTTTCTGAACGTGGAATGAGGTAGCTGGTCTGCAGGGCTGGAGCGGATTGCTGCCCTGGAATGATTACACTGCCAGAGCCGTTCATTGCACCTACGTATGCCTGGTGGTGCTTGTTCCTCTTCCTCCCATCAGCCCTCTGAGGATAGGCATCATCATGCCCATTTTACAGCTGAGGAAGCTGAGGCTAAGTATGTAACCCAAAGGAGTACAAGGCAGAGCCATGTCCCAGTTGGAATCAGTGTTCCTGGAAGGGTGTGGAGAGGAAGTAAGCATTTTGCTTGGTTATCACTTTTTTTAAAATTAATTAATTTGCCTACGAGGGTCCTAGTTGCCCCTCGTGGGGTCCTTGATCTTCCTTGTGGCATGCAGGATCTTTAATTGTGCATCATGTGGAATCTAGTTCCCTGACCACGGATCAAACCCAGGCACCCTGCGTGTGGAGCACAGAGCCCCGCAGCCACTGGACCACCAGGGACGTCCCTAGGTTATCTTTTGTAATCTGTGCAGCAATACCTATGGAAAGGTACTGTTACTACTGCCATTTTACAGAGGAGAAAGCTGAGACCTGGCAAGCAACTAGCAAGTGCTGGGGCCAATATAGGAACCTGACCAGTCTGGCCTCACTGCGCACCTCCTCTGCCCCCACCAGACTGGCTCCATTTCTCACTCCATTCTGCTGGAGTCACCCCCGCAAGCTGAAATGTCAGGCATTGCTGGGGCTTTGGCATCCCTCTGAACGCAACTGGTAGGCTGAAGTGAGCCTGCAGGAATTTTGCCATCTCATCTGGCTAATTAAGTGTGATTTGGGGGCTCCTGAATGGGGCGGATGTGAGTCATAAACAACACAGGCTCATTTGAACTTAATAACCCCGCTAGTCACAGATCTATGTTTAGAAGTGAGTAGGGAGCTGCATGGGCCGGGGCTGGGACATTCCTGGAGGACCCCATGTCTGTTCACTGCCTTCCGCATAGGACAAGCGCTTGTCATCCAGAAGAGAACTATTTGTTGCTCAGTTTAAATAACTAAATTTTATTTTAAAAAAAAACAAACCAACCAACCATGGTGTGCCAGATAAATTCTGCATGAATTCTTTTTAACATTAATTTATTTATTTAGCTGCATTGGTTCTTATCATTGCAGCACGTGGGATTTTTTGTTGTGGTTCAGGAACTCCCCGCCTGTAGCACTGTGGGCTTAGTTGCCCCACTGCAGTGGGGTCTTAGCTCCTTGACCAGGGAGGAGCTGGTCAAGACAAAAGACCACTTTGTCCCCTGCGTTGCAAGGTGGATTCTTCTGTTGCTGTTGTTATATTTTATAATATTTACATGTATTGATTTTTCATTGGAGGATAATTGCTTTATAAATGTTGTGTTGGTTTCTGTGGTGTAATGTGAATCAGCCATAGGTATACACATGTCCCCTCCCTCGGGAGCCTCCCTCCCACCTCCCACCCCATCCCAGCCCTCTAGGTTGTCACAGAGCATGAGGCTGAGCTCACAAGGTAGATTCTTAACCACAGGACCACCAGGGAAGTTTCAGCATGAATTTTTAAAATAAAACATGATATTGAAAAAAAAATTGTCCCTTGCAAGAGGCAGCATTAGATAACAACCTCAGCATCTCCAAGGTGGAGGGGCGTTCTCCGCTGTGACCAGGAGGCTTTTGCAGAGGAGTTTGAGAATTCATTTACTGCATCATTGTTCCATCAGGCCAATATGTCTGGCCGCCAGCTGCTGCCTCTCCAGGCTCTAGTCTGATGCTCAGGGTCAGGCACACCTGGTACCTATCCTTAGTGAGTAGTGGGGTGTGTAGTTCAATCTGCCGTGTTCCCTGTTATAATCTACCACATAGACAGAAAAGCTTTCAGATGATATTGTAGGGTCTATCAACTCGGAGAACCAGAATTTTGATTCTTTTCATGTCCATGAGATGAACTTTTCCAGGAAGGGTCAGAAAGTTTCCCCATAGCCTTTATTGCTCATCAGATGCTGTGTGCAAACACTCCTTTCCACACTGCTTCCAGCTCTCTACTTGGTGATGGCTCTTCTCCGTCGTCTGAGCCTGGGAGATGGAAAATGTAGAGCAGCGTCTGCAAACTGCGACAAAGGACCGTGAGCCTGTTTTTGTATGATCCGTGAGCTAAGACCAATTTTTACACTTAGTGGTTGAAAAAAGTCCAAAGAGGAATAATTCGTGACATATGGCTTCCCAGGTGGTGGCGGTAGTGGCAAAGAACCTGCGTACCAGCGCTGGAGACAGAAGAGAAACGGGTTCAATTCCTAAGTCAGGAAGATCCCCTGGAGGAGGGCATGGCAACCCACTTCAGTATTCTTGCCTGGAGAATCCCATGGGCAAAGCAACCTGGTGGGCTACATATAGTCCATAGGGTCGTGAAGAGTCGGACATGACTAAAGCGATTTAGCATGCATGAATGCATGGAATTTAAGCAAAATTCAAGTTTTTATGTTGATATTTTGAATAAATGTATACAGATTTCAAATTTCCGTGTCCATACGTAAAGTTACCAATATATAACTGGCTTCCCTGGTGGCTCAGATGGTAAAGCGTCTGCCTGCAATGCAGGAGACCCAGGTTTGATCCCTGGGTTGGGAAGATCCCCTGAAGAAGGAAATGGCAATCCACTGCAGTATTCTTGCCTGGAAAATCCCATGGATGGACGAGCCTGGTGGGCTACAGTCCCTGTGGTTGCAAAGACTCGGACACGACTGAGGGACTTCACTTTCACTTTCTTTATGAAAAATACATACATACATACAGCCACACCTATTCATTTACATACTCTTTTTCTTATTTTTGGCCTCACTAGGTCTTCCTTGCTACACGTGAGCTTTCTGTAGTTGTGACTAGCAGGGGCTACTCTTCCTTGAGGTGTGCAAGCTTCTCGTTGTGGTGGCTTCTCTTTTGGGGGAGTATGGGCTCTAGGTGCACGGACTTCAGCAGTGGTGGTGCACAGGCTTACTTGCTCTGTGGTATGTGGGATCTTCCTGCACTGAGATCGAACCTGTGCCTCTTGCATTGACAGGTGAATTCTTTACCACTGAGCCACCAGGGAAGCCCTCATTTATATATTTCTTGTAGCTGTCTTTGAGCTACACCAGCCCAGCTGAGTAGCTTTGATAGTCTGCATGGCCCACAAACCTGAAAATAGTTACTACTTGGCCCTTTACAGAAAAACCTTGCCAACTTCTGGGCGTCTTGCCCAGAGTCTGCAGGGCCCCTGCAGGGGGATAGAGTGACCCAGGAGCAGTGTCTAAGGCGAGCTCTCTCTCCTCCCTCAGCACATTGTGGATGCTGCCCCCAAATTCCACTTCCATGCCACTGGTGGCCTCTCCCCCAGTGGGGAAGGCTGGATATGACCTCACCGTTCCCAAGTCTACAGGCTCCAGGCAACCAGCTTGCCCAGGATTCTCCTGGACATCTTGCACCCAAACTCGGAATCTTATTTGGCACATGGAAGGATGGCCTGTCCCCCGTGGGCCACATATTATTAGACTGCTGCCAAAGATCCTGATTTTAAAAAATAAGACAATTTCCCTGACTACTTAATTTGGAAAAACATGCATAAAATATGCTCTGGTTATCGTAAGTAAAAACATGCCTGGTTAGATCTAAATCTTCTAAATCTGGTTTACTGGGGAAAACGAAAGAAGACAAAGGGATGCAGGTGTTGGATGAATTCACATTTGTTTTATTTGTTTTTCTTTATTTTTAATTGAGGGTAATTACAATGTTGTGTTGGTTTCTGCCGTACATCAACATGGATCAGCCATCGGTATACATATGTCCCCTCCCTCCTGGCCTCTCTCCCACCTCCCACCACATCCCACCCCTCTAGGTTGTCACAGAGCCCCAGTTTGAGTTCCCTGCCTTATACAGCAAATTCCCACTGGCTGTCCATTTTATATATGTTAGTGTATATGTTTCCATGCGATGAATGGAATGTTTGTTTTAAAATAACTTTCCGTGGAGTTACTGAACCGAGTTACTTTAGCCCAAAGCCCTGGATTTGCAGGAGCCAGGTGGGCTTTGTGACATTTCCCTGTGTCTGAGCTGTGAACTTGGGTAAGTTATTTTGGCTTCCAAAGCCTGAGTCTGTCCATAAATCATTAAGGTAGTGAAAACGCTGTCTGTCTCCTAAGATTGCCATGATGATTTGGAAAGTCAAGTTCCTGGATGTAGTAGGTATATAACCCAAGATAACTTCTCCTGTTCCTTGTCTCATGTAGACCCTGCCTTAGAATCTGATACCCAGTGTTAACCCACAAAAGCAAAGAAGATGTTTTTTCACTGTGAAAAATTTCTCACTTTTTGTTTGCTTCATTGACTTGAAAAACCTTTACTCCATGGCTCTGGGCATTTGAATAGAGGAAAGTAAAATCATAATTTTATGGATTATTAGACCCACACAAGCAGCCAGTGTTGATAATCCAGTGGTTAAAAATTACTCTAATAAAACACCTCTTCTCTGATTTGTACTATACTTTTCTGCTTCAAGTCACCCAGAAAAATGAGTGGGCTTGGCCTCTGTTTCAGTCTGCCTGAAGAAATGCTTGAGGGGTGTGTCTTTGTAGCTGGTATGTTCTGACTAGCCTGGGAGATAGGCAGGGGGAAAAAGAACACGATACTGCAGGCCTGGAAGGACCGAGGCATCTCCTCATCCAACAGCCTTGTACTGTAGACAAGGAAACCAAGGCCAAGCAACTCATTAATGGCAAGGCTAGTATCCTAAGCAGGTGGCCCAGTGCCCTGTGCCATGTTACTGCCAGGCTGCTGGAAGTCTCAGGGATGCTAACACTGTATCTAATGCTGATGCTAATACTGTGGGACTTCCCTTATAACGCAAGGGTTGGGGAGCTACGGCTTTGAACACAGACGAATGGCAGGACTTCAGACTTCATCAGGGGGCCCAGCACCTCAGGTGGCACAAGTGCAGGACACCCAGAGGCAAGGCCAGCTAGCTGGACGTCATCTGAGACAGGCCAAAGCCCTGGGGGTCAGCTCCTGAGTGGGGTGGAGAGTTTAAAGTTCACTCGGTGTTGGGACTTCCCTGGTGGTTCAGCGGATGAGGATCTGCCTGCCAATGCAGGGGACACGGGTTTGATCCCTGGTTCCGGAAGATCGTGCATATCAGGGAGCAACTGCTGCACTGCAGCTACTGAAGCACGTGCACCCAGAGCCTGTCCTCTGCAATGAGAAAAGCCACTGTGGCGAGAAGCCTGGGTGCTGCCGTGAAGAGCAGCCCCCACTCGCCACAACTAAAGCTGGTGTGCAACAACACAGACCCAGCATAGCCACAAATAAAGAAAGAATCTTCTGTTTAAATTAAAGAAAAAAATAAAGTTCACCTGATGCCTTTCAGCTTTATTCCCCACTCGCCACTCCTGGGAACGGAACTCAAGAGTGAGGGGAGGTCGGCAGTGAATCCTGAGGGTGTCCCACCCAGATCCCCTTTACGGGCCTATACACAATCCGCCACCCCTGGGAGTGTTTTTGTGCGTTAGTCACTCAGTCATGTCCGACTCTGCGACCCCATGGGCTGCAGGCCACCAGCTCCTCTGTCCATGGGATTCTCCAGCCAAGAATACTGGAGTGGGTTGCCATTCCCTTCTCCAGGGGATTTTCCCGACCCAGGGATCAAACCTGGGTCTCAAGCATTGCAGGGAGATTGTTTACCACTAGGGAAGACCTGCTGGAAGTGTGCTGGCTTCTAATATCTCCCAGCTCCCTCTGTCTATGGAGACCTGGGCCAAGTTAAATGGGAGCTGCCAGGGAGGCCATGCAGCCCCTTCCCCCCAGCCCCAACTTTGGCCAGTGATTGAACTGGGAGTACAGAAGTGTAGCCTTTGGCATCAAGTGGCACAATTCCCTCTCCAGAGACGCTTGTGGGGTCGGCTAAAGCCGACTCCAGCTGACACCACATCCTTGCTTTGCTCCTTCCCTACTTTCCCCCTCCCTTCCTCCTGAGAGCACCCCTCAATCAACCGCTCAGACTGCACTTCCAGGGACCCCAGTCCTAGACAGGCTCACTCCTAGAAGGCCTTAACACTGTCCATTTATTGTGATTGGTGCTGAATATATTTTGACTCAGTGATAGTCCCTGTCCTTGGTGGATTCCTCCCACCTCTGGCCCCATCTCCTTCCTCTCTCTGGGGAGGTTCTGTCTTTAATCCTGCCCCTGACAGCAGCAGTTCCTGAATGCAGCTGCTACTTGGCCATGTAGAATTGTGACAGCTTTAGGGGCAGCATTATATAGGAGCAATATCCTTTCTGATTATTGAATCTCAGAATTCATTTCACACCAAGACTTCAAATAAAACCAGACAATACAAGGCAGCTCCGTGGTTATGACTGGAAGAGAGGAATCTCATTGTTCATCCTCTAAAGTTGTGTTCTGTCCTTAGCAACCTCATCTGAAACCTCAAGAGTAGAGATGTTTCTCCAGGAAGAGGAGAAAGTTTGAGCTGACTTTGATTCGTGTTGGAGATGATAGACTTGTGATGGGAAAGATAGAAGACCTCCCCAGCCCACTCTCTGCCAAAAATCTTCATCAAGCCTTTGGTCCTCAGATAGGTTTCAATACCCTGTTGCAGCTGGACCTCTGACCCATGTCGAGAATACAGCCTTTAAACACTCACTGCCCTGAGAAGCCTTCCATAACCCTTTGCAGAGGGAGGGACCCCTCAAAAGCTCCTGAGTGGAGGCAGCAGGGCTCTGAGAAACAGGTGACCGCTGGGGTTCATATACGTAGAACATATGCACGAAGGTTTATCTATAAAAATGAGTCATGGTCACTGACTGTTCTGGTGGTGTTGCTGCCATCGATTCCTTTGTCTTACAAAGGGTATTTTCTCAGTTCTCTATGATACAGCACTCGTATAATAAAGAAAAGTTTTCAGAACAGTTAAGTACAGAACAACTCCATTTTTAGTGTAAATAACTTATCACGGACACATATACATGTGCAGAAATAGACTGGAAGTGTGTGCACCAAAACTCTGGCAGGGCTAGCCTTTGGGTAGTAAATAGATGAGCTCTCCTTTCCTTCGATCCCTGTGTGTCATCGTTCCTAATACTTCTACAGTGGATAGATAGCATTCATGCGCAAGCCAGAGTACAAAGACGATGCTGTGTAGCAAAGTGTCATTGTTGAGCCATGTTAACCACTGCAGGGACATGGTGACAATCTGGAGTTGGCACCACGGGCTATGCCTCTCAGTCTAGGGGAGACACGGTTTGGAAAGCAGTGATTCTAGCCTTCCAGGGCCAAAGGAGGAAACTGCTCAGAGCAGAGCAGAAAGTTGATGGGGCCGTCCATTCAGGGGTAGCACCTATAAGAGGGAGGCCAGCAGAAGCTGTTCCCAGCGCTTGCCCTCGTGCGCCCCTGTCAGTGCGCATCCTTCCTATGGCGGGTTCCTCACCTGCTGCAGGCGATGGCTCCAGGTCAACCACTCCACTTTGATGTCCTTTGTGCCTTTGTGTGGGGTCTTTCATTGTGTGTGAGGGGAAGGGGAGGGGACGATGAGGTGGGGGATAACCTTTCTATTCTTGAAGCTGATTTTAAAAACCATCTTTTTATTATAGTTGACTTACAATGTTGTGTTAATTTCTGCTGTACAGCAAAGTGATCCAGTTACACGCACACACACACACTCACACACTCTTTTCTGTTCTTTTCCGTTACGGTTTGTCACAGGATGTTGAGTAGAGTTCCCTGTGCTATCGAGTAAAGCTTTGTTGCTTGCCCGTTCTATGTAAACAGTCTGCACCTGCCAGCCCCACAGCACCCCCCATCTCCGGCCCACCGCAACCCCTTGGCAACCACAGGCCTGCCCTCTGAGTCTGTTCCTGTTCCGTAGATGAGTTCATTGGTGTCACATTTTAGATTCCACATAAGTGATATGGTGTTTGTCTTTCTTTCTCTGGCTTACTTCACTTAGTATAGTAATCTCTAGGTCCATGTAAATGGCATTATTTCTTTTTTTTTTTCGGCTGAGCAGTATTATATATACGCACCACATCTTTCTCCACTCATCTGTTGTGGGACATTTAAGTTGCTTCCACGTCTTGGCTATTGTGAATAGTGCTGTTGTGAACATGAGGGTGCATGTACCTTTTGAATTAGAGCTTTCTCCAGATAAATGCCCACCAGTGTGATTGCTGGGTCCCATGGCAACTCTATTTTTAGTTTTCTGAGGAATTGCCATACTGTTTTCCATAGTGGCTGTACCAACTTCCATTCCCACCAACAGTGTAGGAGGGTTCCCTTCTCTCCATGCCTTCTCCAGCATTTGTTATTTGCAGACTTTTAAAAAATATGTTTATTTTTAATTGAAGGATAATTGCTTAGGAATGTTGGGTTGGTTTCTGCCATACATCAACATGAATCAGCCATAGGTATACATATGTCCCGGAGAAGGCAATGGGACCCCACTCCAGTACTCTTGCTTGGAAAATCCCACGGACGGAGGAGCCTGGTAGGCTGCAGTCCATGGGGTCGCTAAGAGTCGGACATGACTGAACGACTTCACTTTCTCTTTTCACTTTCATGCATTGGAGAAGGAAATGGCAACCCACTCCAGTGTTCTTGCCTGGAGAATCCCAGGGACAGGAAAGCCTGGTGGGCTGCCGTCTTTGGAGTCACACAGAGTCGGACACGACTGAAGTGACTTAGCATAGCATAGCATAGCATACATATGTCCCCTCCCTCTTGAGCCTACCCCCAACCTCCACCCCATCCCACCCCTCTAGGTTGTCACTGAGCACCAGGTTTGAATTTGCAGACTTTTAAATGATAGCCATTCTGACTGGTGTGAGGTGATACCTCATTGTAGTTTTGATTTGCATTCTGATAGTAATTAGCGACTTTGAGAATATTTTCATGTGCCTTTTGGCCATTTGTATGTCTTCTTTGGAAAGATGTTTGATTAGGTCTTCTGCCCATTTTTCAGTTGGGTTATTTGTGAGGTTTTCTGTTGTTGTTGAGTTGTATGAACTGTTTGCATATTTTGGAAATTAAGTCCTGGTCGGTTGCCTCATTTGCAAATATTTTCTCCCATTCTGTAGGTGTCTTTTCATCTTGTGTATGGTTTTCTCTGCTGTGCAAAATTAAAGCTGATGTTTTAAATTTGGGCTTTCCTGTTGGCTCAGGTGGTAAATTCACTTCTCTCCTCTTAGTTACTGTTTTCCCTTCTACTTCTCCCTCTCTAATCCAAAATAATAACAATTTATTTATGATCATGGTGATAATAATAATTACTATTATTGCCATCATGAAAGTGAAGTTGCTCAGTCGTGTCCGACTCTTTGTGACCCCGTGGGCTGTGTCCATGGGATTTTCCAGGCAAGAGCACTGGAGTGGGTTGCCATTTCCTTCCCCATGGGATCATCCTGACCCAGGGATCGAACCCCGGTCTCCCACATTGTAGGCAGATGCTTTAGTCTGAGCCACCAGGGCAGTCTCCATATTGCCATTGTAGTCCTCCTAAAGAGGTTGCAGAGTTATCTAGGAACACAGGAGGAGAGGTAGTATATTAATATGATAAAGCTTTTAGGAAAAAACTCAGCATCTTTTTTTACCAAAAGAACCAATGAATATGGAATTTAACTCCAGCCAAGGTAGTCCTATGATCATAGAATATTCTGAAATAGGATTCCAAGGTACTAACTATAATGATAAAGATCACAGTTCTAGATCATTATACAGTGTGATTCATGATTTAAGTCCAGAATGGAACTTACAAGGAAGCCTAAGAGCTAGGCTGGAATTCACAGTGTATCCTCTGGGATAGAACGGTGTGGAGCTTCGGACTGCTGGGAAAACTGCAGGGACAAGACTCTGAGGCACAGCCACTAGGAGGGGGCTCTTTTAGGTTCTGAACAAGGTTCAAACCTGCAGTCCAGGGTCAGACCCAGGGTGAAGTAGAGAGCTAGGGGGGTCATCAATCTTGCCCCGCCTTGCTCCTGCCAACTGACCCTCAGGAAGTCTGACGGAACTTCCCAGGAGCCCAGGAAGGACTCTGGAAACAGAGCAAATTGGGTCCTGGTGGGTACCCCTCCCCAAGCAGGTTATTTCCTCAAGTGCCAAAAAAGCTTTCTGGGAGACAATTTGTATGAAGGGGCAAACTGAGGCCTTAGGGTGTTATCAGGATGCTGAGTATTTTGGTCTTCATCACTGACCCATGAAAGCACAAAAAATAATGGGCCCTCCCAGCACATTAGCTAACCCCAGTCCTTTAGGTAAGGAAACAGTTCTGGCAACACTCAGACAATTGGAACACCAGAAAATGCCAAGAGTGAGAGGTGGAAAGAGTCCCTTATTTGTCCTGGGTGAGCCGCAGACGTGCCACCAGAGAACCACAGTAAATCCCCATCCTCCTCAAAATACCCTCGGACCCTGGCCCATTCCCGGGAGTGGCAGAAATGACCGCATGTCAGCACCTGTGTGGGGGTTTTCAAACCTAGACCAGGGTCTGTGAGATCCTGGTGGTTGGAGCTGAGCAGGGAGAGACAACAGATTGCGGGGCCCCACCCCAGAGCTTCTGCATCTGTAGTTCCTGGACAGGGCCCCAGTTTTGCATTTCTAACAAATTCCCAGGTGCTACTGATGCTGCTGTCCCAGGGACCCTACTTTGAGAACTATCAAGAACAGTACCTACTACTCACCAGAACGGGTCTAGCGCACGTATTCACTCAGAAGTGGGGAGGGGATGGAGAAGGGGAAAGCAGCTTTAATAGTTTTTTAAAGGTGTTTATTAGTCTGTAAGACTTTACATGAGAAAAAAATCTTAATGCCAAAATACCCCCCGTTTTAAAACCAGCTTTTGAAACGTGTTCATATACTAAAGGTTACACATATGAAAAGGAAATCTACATGCCTTTTAAAAAGAATCATTTTCATGAAAGACACTTGGCTCAGAGGACCTACTGATTTTACCATTTCAGCACTTTACTGGGTGTCTTGTGGGGCTTGCCAGAAGTGGATAAACAGATAAGTCACATAAAACTCTGTATGCCACCATGACAAGTGGTAGTGAGGCTGAGGGTGGAGGGATGTTGTTTCGGGGAGGGCAGTGTGCTGCGGGGGCGGAACAACACGGGGTGGGGCATTAGGGTCAGTAATTTGGTTTCCATCTCCCACCTCTCCCAGACAGGTAAGAGATAGAGTTAGCCCCTCTCTTAACTTTTTGGAGATTCCCTTTCTCACGTTTCAGGGGATCATCCCGTAATTCTTGGATTCCTTTTCCGAATCAAATAAAGAAAAGGCACATACGCATCTCTGGAGGAAAATGTCTGTATTAAAAGCCAAAAAAACACAGAGTACAAGAAGAAACGCCCATCTGGCCACGTCACTGGATAGATCGACTTGGAAAAAGGTTCATAAAGTTCATTTTCAGCGGTAACAATATATCGATGTTAAATCATTCCCATGCCCCCCTTTTAAATAAATTAAAAAACAACAAATTTCAAATACTATGTTCAGATACAAAGAGCTTCTCTGACTACAGCAATAGCAATTTAATTTTATTTTTTACTAAAACTTTCATTTAAAACAGTTATTAAATATATAAAACAAATACACAGGATTTGGTCGTTTTCTATAGGGCACGTGGGTGCGGGGAGGGAGGAGGGCAGGGTGCGCAAAAAAGGGGAAGGGGCCCCATTTCCCTCCTTTCCGTCTTCCAAGCTGCGGATCCCACCCTGCAGGGCAAGGGCTTGCATCTGCTTTTCAGAGCCAGAAGCGGGGCACAAACCTGGTTTTTCCCACACGCTGGGGCCTCTTCGGCGGTCCCCTCCCCCGAAGAACTAACGGTCACTACAGCACGAAGCACACCGGCCGAGTCTCCCGGCGGGAAAGGCACCGAGAGCGCGGACACGGGACGGACACGGGAAGGAGCGGGGCGGGTCACTTGGTCGCCGTCCCCGAGGTGACGGCCGCAGCGGCGGCCGCAGCGGCTGCAGCGGCGGCGGCGGCGGCGGTGGTCCCCGCGGGCACCGCGGCGGGGGCGGCGGCGGCGGCGCTGGCGGTGGTCCGGCGCTGCTCCATGCCGTTGGGCAGGAAGCCGGCGATGATGGGCACCGGCCAGATGAGGGCGGCCACGCTCCACACGACGATGACCAGGGTCATGAAGCAGGCCACCAGCGTGGACTCGATGGGCTTGCGGTTCAGCCGCCAGCCCGGCTCGCCCTGCAGCTCCTCCAGGCTGAAGTCCAGGCAGCAGAAATGCAGCGGTTCGCCCTGCAGCCACAGCGGCCCGGGGGGCTCGGCCGCGGGGTAGGCGGGCAGAGCGGTGGGCGCCCCGGCGGTGGCGCCGGTGGGCCGGAGGCGGCCGGGGCGGCGGCCGCGCACCCAGCCGCAGCCCACGCAGAGGCGCAGGTCCTGCTGCGCGCCGCCAGCCGCCAGCCCCAGGTGCTCGATGAGCAGCGGCGGCCCGACTCGGTGGAAGGCAGCGGCGAAGAAGGCGCGGCCGTGCGCGTTGGTGGAGAAGAGCAGCAGGTCGCACTGGAAGCCCCGCGGGCGGCCCCAGCGCACGAGCAGCGAGCTCAGCATCTGCCGCTGCACGCTGATGTTGCACGGCGCGGCCGCCTCCTCCTCCGGGCGCTCGGGGGTCCCGGGCGCAGCCGAGGCCAGCAACCGCGGGGCGGCCGGCTCGTCTGAGGACGACGCGTTGACCGAGGCGTTGAGGGGCGCCCCGAGGAGGCCCGGCGCGTCCACGGCCCCGCCGCGGGCGGGCGGCAGCGGGCAGGCGGCGGCCAGCAGCGCGGCAAGCAGGGGCAGCATGGCCTGCGGCGGGCGCCTACGCGCGCGGGGCTGGCGGTGGCTGCATGGCGCGCGGGAGACAGGTCGGCGAGCGGACGGCGGGATCGCGGGGGCTGGCGGCGGGCGGAGTGAAGACGCGTCGGACCCCCAGACAGGCCCGCGCGGGGGCGGCGCGGAGGCGGGGGCGGCGGCTCGCTTGGCTTGGGGCTCCCTCCTGGCCCGGCGGCGTCTGGGGTTCCCCGCCGCCCCCCGCGCGGGGGCCCTCGGACGGCCGGGCAGCTCTGCTGGGCAGGGCGCTCGCGGGGAGCAGGAATCCCCGGCTCGGCTCCGCCTCCCGCGCGCTCCGCTCGCGCCCCGCCCCCGCCCGCCCCCGCCCACCGCCCGCGCCCCGCCCACCACCCGCGCGCCGCTCGGAGACTCCGGGGAGGGCGGGGTTGCATGCGCCTTGGCGGGGGCGGGGGCGTGGTCAGGGGGCGTGGCTGGGGGGCGAGAAGGGTGCAGGCCGCGTGCGGGGGTGGGGCTCCGAGGCTTGCGCGCGGGCGCCGCCGCGGCGTCTATGGAGAACGTCCGGAAGTCGCGGTGGGGGTTGGCAGGGCCGACGCAGCTTGCGGACGCTCCCTGGCGGCCGGGCCACACCGCCGGAGTCCAACTCCAAGCGGAGAAAGCGCTCTGAGAGAATTGCGTCCTCTTGAGGGAGGCTCAAGGGCCCGGCGACCAGCCTTTGTCACGCCTGAGGCGGCCGAGTGGTGTCTCACTTAGTGCTTTCCGGACCCCGCCCCTTCACAGAGGTAAAACTGAGGCGTCCCCAGGTCAACGCAGGAGCCAGAACCAGAACTCCTGGCCACCGTATCTCCTCAAGTCTGCAGAGTTCGGCTGGTTTTTAATGTGCCTTCAACACAATAGATCCACTTGGTATTCTCACAGCAAGCAGAGCCCAAGGAAAATTCCAAGAACTCTGTGGAGTTGAAGTGCAGGGGTTCTGGTGGGAATGTGAGCCCCGCAGCGGTTCTGGGGTTCCCAGGAAACAAGCCCTATTTGGCAGGTCCTATGAGCACGGTATTTATGAAAGATTCGTACGTTTTCAAGGGAAGATTCATCCCTGTTAGGGTATTAAGTGGAGGAAAGCCTATCAAGAATAACTGCCAAGATCGGATTTATATGTTTAAAAAAAAGCCAAAACAATTTTTTTTTTAAGCAATCTGGCCTTTTACACTTGTTAAGAAAAATTCCTTGATGCCTCTTCAAGAGAATAACCCTGTGGTTTGAAGCCAATGTGCCCTCGGAGCACCGGCTGTTCCTGAGTCTAAGAGGGAAGGAGTGTGGAGAGCAGAAACAGGCCCTCAGCGAAATGACACTCCCTCTAAACTTCCTTTCCTAAACAGAACATTGCTAGGCTTGGTGGCTGATTACATTTCTGGCAGATTTATCCGTTGTATCTAACAATGAGTCAAACCAGGTTGAGGAAGATATAAAAACAGCTCCAAAATATAGGTCCCAAACCTACCTGGCTTCTTTCTAGCAGGGCAAGCTATTATTCTAATTGGTCTTGGCTTCCCCATCTCAACACTGGGGTCAGTGGTACCTGCCTTGCAGAGTTGGTGTGATCAGCGGGCTCAACCCAGCGTCTGTCCATCCTTCCACAAAGGTGCTTAAGTGGTGGCTAAAAAGATGTAGCTCCTATCAGTTCAGTGCAGGCTAGCTGGAATGATCTTTGATTTCTACAGAAATGATTAATTTCCCCAAGGAACCAGGACTCCCCTTTTGCTTAAACCTTCATCACTTTTCTGCTGGGAAGCAAGGTATCAGAGAGGACAATGTGAACTTTCATGCTTTTATTAAAAATTCGTTTTCCTTTTAACCTTGCATGTCAGGTACAGAATCTTCTGTCTGATCTGGCAGAGCTGTTTTAATCTGAGCCATGTGGCTGGTGAACAGCCCAAGAATAGGGGCCTCGGGTAATCCTGAAGGCTGAGAGTCACCCAGTCTTCAAGGGGTGGGTTTTAAGTCCACTGTCTTTGGTAGCGAGGGATGCTCTCTAGGGTTTGACCAAGAGGTAAGAACTCTCTGGCTTTGTTTGAGCAGGGAGGCAGCAGCAGAGGGAGAAGACACAGAACCAGTTGTGGAGCCAAACAGTTAAGTGCAAAGCTGTGCCACCATTGCCCTGCATCCTGGGAAGCCGAATTCTGCCCCCTTTCCATTTTATGCTGTGGACTCCAGTACCGTGCCCTCATTCAGAAGATCAGCCATACAGTCCTAGAATGATTTGCTTTCTTTGGGGGCAGTTGGAATTGGGGAAGATAAGATAAAATTGTTTTCAGTTTTGTGTGCTGGTATGTTACCAGAGACAGAAGAAGCACCAAACAAGGGAGAGAGGGCCTATGGTGTTGGTTTTTTTTTTTTTTTTTTTCCTTTCTGAGAATTTATGTTTTGCTGTTTGTTGATTGGACAGATTTGCCTCTTTGCTAAAGCTCTGACAAACCACCATTTATTGAGTACTTTCCACATGCCAGGCGTTTTATGCATCATCTCTACTCTTTTCAACAATCCCATAGTGATATCTATTTTACAGTGAAAAAACTAAGGCTCAGAGAGGGTGAGTAATTTACCTGAGGCCTCACAGAAGCCAGTGCCAAAGCCAGGATGTCAGTTTGGTCTCCATTGACTCAGAGTTTGTGCTTTTTAAAAAACTGGTTGTGTCTCGTCTTATGGAGGTTGGGTTCCAAAGTCTGTGCATAAGTTAAATGACTGTATGGCATAATTTTCTTTTATCTTGATAAAAACTTTGGGTTGAGTTTCTTTTTATTTTATTCATAATAATTTTAAAACCTTTTTTTTTTTGGCTGTGCCCCATGTCATGTGGAATCTTAGTTCCCTAACCAGAGATCAGACTTGAGCTTCTACCCCCTGTGGTGGAAGCACAGAATCTTAACCACTAGACTGGCAGGGAAGTCCCAAGTTTCTTTTTAAAGATATACATATATTATAAACATAACAGCCTTAGACAAAGATTGAAAAACAGTGGAGGAAACTGCTAGAAACCTGGCTACCTGATTCTCTACTTCTCTGCATCATTATTCTCTTCTGCCATCTTCATATTCTCTAAATGTACCACTAATACTCTGGGGAAAAAAGGAAATTAAAGTCCCACTGTCTTTTGCAGCCATTATCACTTTGTGCTCTTCCCTTCAGCCCAGTGGGGATCTGGGAGTCTACCCAGGAGCAAAGGGCACTCAACACACAGCTGCTGACTGAGTTAGCCTGCTGGTTAAGAACTCTGCCTGAGCTACAAGCAGAGGCCTGATGGTTAATTGTGGCTTCTGGTCCCCTCTCTGATCCATCTTCTACCAGTTTCCCTTCCCCTCGCTGGCTCTGTTCCAGGTCTACCGGCTTCCTTGCTGGAATACAGCAAGCACATCTAGAATTAGAGCCTTTGCCCAAGCTGTTTCCCCTGCCTGGGCTGTTGTTCTTTCTGGTAGCTGTCTTTTTTGCTCCCTCCCTTCCTTCAGATATCTGCTGAGATATCAGATTCCCCAGAGGCGCCTTGCCAGACCATTCCTGTAAAACAGCACCCAGTCCCAGCATCCCCATCCCTCCCCATCCTCTGGTGCATTGTTCCCTGTCTTCCTGGTACTTACCGTCAGCGACACACTGTGTGTTGTTCTTCTTGGTTTAATGTCTCCCTTCTTTGGAATGCCTGATCCCCCAAAGCAAGGCTTTATCTGTTTTGTTCAATGAAACAATGCGTGGCACATAGTAGAGGTTCAGTGACTATCTGACGAATGAGTGAGTGGATTCAGTAGACCGGGCCGACCCAGCAGGCAGGGTGTGGGCAGTTGTCAGGGACTTGAGATGGACAGAGCCATACCAGTTCCACAGCAACGGCACTCACACAGCCATCCCCAGCCTGCAGCCCAGGAGCCACCCCTGGCCCTGCCTGCCCTGCCCGGAACCGGCGGAGGAGCCAGGTCTCCTGGGGAACCACATGGCTAGGCAGAGTTTGGCCTGGAAGGCTGAACTGAGCTCAAATCCAGATGCCCAGCAGTACTTAGGGGCATGAGCCAGGGCAAGCTGAGTGACTGGGAAGAACATCCCAGATGAGCCCAGACTTCCCTTCTAAGGAAGAAAGGCAAATCACACTCCTTCCATCTCCTCAAGTCTTGTCATTTTTATCAAACAGAGATTTGATAAATCTCTGTTTTATCTATAAAACACAAATAGCAAGTTTTTTCTACATGGGCTGTGTTGTTAGAAAAAATCATGAGGATTTCAAAGAAAATAATTAGTAATGATGCCCAGTTGTTGCATTTTTTTCATTTCCTGTGTCCCTCCCAGGGGTCAGCTAATTTTTCCTTAGGCTGCCTATTGAAGTTATACTTAACAAAAAGATCTCTCTGGGTTATTTGAATTCCTTTCATCTAATGACCTCAGAGTGCCACAGGTACAGTAATTCGTTAGTTCTCTCTTATTACGTGGGTGGAATGAAGAAGATATTATTACCACACGCTGTAGACTGAGAAGCAAGAACCACAAAAGAATCATAAAAATAGGACAGAGGAAAGAGGGGCTTAAAATGAGGGTTCAGCTACATCAGAATCACTGGTGAAGGCTGTGGTAGTTGGGTTGTTGTGTGTGTTGGCGGAGGCGGAGGGGTTGGGGGTGGTGTTAAGAAATGGGGGAAGAATTCTTTTCATGCCTGTCTCCCTGAGATATCCCATCCCTCAGATGGGAAACTTGACAGATCACAGAACTGCTTCTGAAGAGCTGGGCCTTTGTACCAGCCACTGGGGGAGGGCTGGGAGCCCCCAGTGTTGGGTGATTAGACCAGTCCTATGTCCTCTGCTTCCAGACTGCTTCGTGACCTCCCTGAGTGGCTCAGCCAGATCTCCAGGATATGGATCTTTATCCTTCCCGACCGCTGTGGTCAGAAGAGAGATTTCCCTCCACTCACTTCTGGCAGCAGTTATTGCCCACACAATTCATTTGGCAATTAATCGTCGGCTGCCTTGGGACGAGGCTGCTGTTGCCAGCTCAGGCTGTTACTAAGACAGTTCTGTCTGGTGTGTTCATTGTTTGCTTGTGGATACCCTGTGCTCATGGTGGGCAGGGCTGCTGCTGGTATTTCTTTTCTATTCAGAGAGCCAAACATCATGCTGGGCTTCTGGTAAGATTTCAACAAAGACTTTTTGAGGAAATAAGAAGCTGTTGCTGTTATAGGGCGATGGAGAGTGTCTAGGAGAGACCTGGGAGGACGCAAATGGTGCTGAGGTGAAAGAACTGGAAGGGGAGAGGAACTCTGCCAAGTGAGCTCCTCTTCTGGGCTCGGGCTGTCATTGGTGCCTTCCTCAGATGGTAAATGTCCCTTGACAGACAGTGTGCTCCAGGCACTGTTCGAGCACTTGAAATTCATCCCCACCATATGCTCCCGAGGAAGAGATTACTGTGCTCATTTTGTTGCTGTTGTTCAATCTCTCGGTTGTGTCTGGCTCGTTGTGGTCTCATGGACTGCGGCACGCTAGGCTTCCCTGTCCTTCACTCTCTCTCAGAGTTTGTTCAAACTCAAGTCCATTGAGTCCGTGATGCCATCCAACCATCTCGTCCCCCATCTCCACCTTTTCCTCCTGCCCTCAGTCTTTCCCAGTGGCCATTGCACATAGGAGGTAAACTGAGGCTGGGGTGATTAAGTCACTTATATGAAATCACAACAGTGGAACCAAGATTCAAACCTTGTCTAACAACTGTATTCTTAATTGCAGCCCTGCTAAATGGCCTCCACTGTCACTGGTAACCTTGCGAGCTGGAAGTTACTGTCCTGTTTTAATGACGAAGAAGCAGATGCAGGATGTCTGGGCAGCTGGCAAAAGATGGGCCATCTGCATCTCTTTAATGTTGCAATTATATCTAGGCTGCACTTAGCCCCAGTTTGTATATTCCACCAATTCAAAAATTCTGAATGTTTTCCCAATCCAGTGCATCCTTATAGATGGAGCCCTGGATTCCCCATGCCCATTGCTCTTCCACCAGGGTTACCAGGGCATGTGGTACAAAGTAGGTGCTCAGTAAGTGCTGGGACAGCTGGGTGAACATCAGCCTAGAGCCCCCAAGATACCTGAGAGCCTTCAGGTTTGACGTTGATGGTTTCTAAGATAATGTATTCACAAACTACTTGGCGAAATATTCAAGAGATGTTGACTAAACCCCATTGATGGGGACAGCAGACTAGTTTCTGTGAAAAGAAAGAAAAATCGTCAGTAAGCACTTATTTCCATGGTGAGCATCTGTCAGACAAACTGACTGAAACTACCTTTTAAAAACATTTTTTTAAAGTATTATGGTGATGTGCATTTCTAAAACTTTGGGGCTACTTAGTTTCTTTTGAAGAGACAACCCTTAAGGCAAATGACATTTTATGGTTCTTATATCCACCTTATAAGAAGTTAAAATGTCATTTAGCATTTAGAATGGCGAGTTCTGAGGGTTTCAGTATGGCAAACGTGGGAGACAGAGCTGGGTCCTCAGAGCCAAGGCAGCTGAATGTTCCCCATCAACCAGCATCATAAAAATTTACTTCATGCTGCTTATAAACAGCACCAAACACTCCCTTCAAGTGAAATCGTTGGCATTCCATTTGTAGAGGTAGGGAGGAGACGGAGGAAGCCAGAGAGCATTTAGAGAGAGCCAGGAACAATGGAACATATTTGTCAAGGTCTCTCATGCCTTTTAACCGCCTCGCTTCCTGCTGGATCTGCTGGCCCACATGCTTGGGGACATTTGCCACTCACCTAGGCATGCCCTGTCACTCAGGTGTCCTGCCTGGTATTCCCTTTGTGTTGAGGTGGCTTCTAGGTCTACCCATTCTTTTTCTACTAAAGTCCCCAGATTGGGGGATTTGAGAAAGTTGTGACTGTAAACCTGGCCTTCAGAGCTGGGCAGACCTGGGCTGCATGCACCACTTCACTGTGTCTCTGTTTTCTTGTCAGTTAAATGGGCCTAAGAGCCACTCTCTTATAAGGATTAAATGAGATTCTTATTGCAAAATAGCATTCAGTGAGTGTAGCTAGCACTCTGGGTTCCAGAAACATGTGCAGACTGCTCCTCCTCTGTCCTTACACTGCTTTGGAAGTGGGTATATTAGCACCTGCAGGGATTTATCATTGTATGTGGTAAATAAAGAGGGAAGGATAGCTCCTGGCTTAAAAGAAGCTATAATATATTCCTGTCTACACAGAGCCATCCCTCGTTATCAAGCACATGTGGATTCCAGTGGCCATGAGAGTTGGAAGGGAACAAAGAAGCCACCCAGTCCAAGCTCCTTCTTTTATAAGTGGGGAAACCGAAGCCCAGAGATGGATGCTGGCCTCATTAAAGGTTACAGTCTGGTTGACAGCAGAACCAGGGCTGAAAGCCAAGATCCTGGGCCAACAGGCCATCAAATGTGGCACCTCTCTTAAGTACAGTCTGTGGTAGTCCTTTTACAGCTGCACTTTAAAAATGAGGTCCGGTTGCAAAGTGAGAGCAAAGAGCCTTTCTAATTTACTTAAGAGAAGAAGAGGAAAATGATGGGCTTTGTAATTGCCGGAATCACACTTCTCACTCTATTACAGGATGGAGGATTGATTGCATGGGCTGAAAGTGTAAGTACACTTGGCAAGCTTCCATCCTGATGCAATTAAACCTCGTTCCTTCCGGCTCTGTTGAGAACCTGGTTCAGGCCCCAGGAGACCTGGATGTGAGCTGGAAGCACAGGCTGAGCCAGCCCCAGTCTCTAGTCCTGAAGGAGTCTATGGAATAGGCAGGCACTTGGAGCCCAGTGTCCATGTGAGGCCACTGGGGCCGGTGGGTCGTGCTTCTTCCTGGTGCCTGGGCTGTTGGCCAAACTGCTGCAGTCCCTCGGATGGAATCAGAATCCCCAGGTGACTGCCTGCTTGAAGCTGTGTGCCGGGGCACCCAGAGCTGGCTGCGCCCTGTCCTCACCACCCAGGCCGGCTTACTCAGTGGTGGTCTCCACCCTGACTGTGCCTGGGTTGCTTTGCTCTGTGGACTTTGGAGATGTGAGCTTTGAGCCCCTCCTTGAAGAACTCTGTGCTACTCTGGAACTGGGTCTGTGGCCCCAGCTCTGTCTTCCCTAGCCCAGCAAAACTCACCCTCTCTGGCTGACCATTGATCAAGCAATGAAGCACATGGGTGGGAGGGATCAGACTTCTCCTAAAGCCAAATCCCCATGGAAATCTGTTGAGTGGAGCTCAGAGATTTTCTGCACTGCCCACTTGCAATTCACTTTTTTCAGTAACAGTAATGGAAAGAAAACATGTTTGGCCTCCCATAGGGAGACAGTCTTACAATGTTCCATGCTCCACTAGCACCCAGCTGTCTCTCTGTCACAGAGATTGACACCTGCAGTCTCCGAGAAGGGACCCATTAGGGTTCTTC
Source organism: Tragelaphus eurycerus (assembly GCA_935064755.1). NCBI lineage: Eukaryota > Metazoa > Chordata > Mammalia > Artiodactyla > Bovidae > Tragelaphus > Tragelaphus eurycerus. The sequence goes on along the minus strand of CAKXYN010000001.1, from coordinate 72,117,425 downwards.
TGGCTTGTGTGCATGTGTGTTGAGTTGTGTCCGACTCTTCGTGGCCCCATGCACCATAGCCTCCCAAGCTTCTCTGTCCGTGGGATTTCCCACGCAAAAATACTGAAGTGAGTTGCCATGCCCTCCTCCAGGGCATCTTCCTGACCCAGACACTGAGCCCTTGTCTCCTGCAGCTCCTGCATTGGCAGGCAGATTCTTTACTCAGTGAGCCCCTGGGAAGCCCAGATACGTTTCCTTAAATCCAGTTCACTGCAGCGTCTTGTTCATCAGTGACCTGACTTCTTGTTTTAAGCTCCAAAATGGCAAATCACTTTTATCTTGTAAACTAGATTGGATTAGCTGGAAATCACTGCCTGGATGCTGTGTTAAGAAGGTTTCTGAGGCTGAATCTGGGTTCAAGGGGGAAATATCATAATGGATCAGCAGTAGCCGCCATAGTGTAAAGGAGCACAGATAGTGAGTATCTGTGGTTTTGTTTCTCATTTTCATCCTTTTCTTTTGGGTATCTGCTGCTCCCTAAATTCACATGGCTTTGGTGGTGCTACTAGTACTTGGGCCCTGGTTTCAGTGATGGACATGTAACCCAGGCCTAGCCAATCACAGTGCCCCAAACCTCTTAACCACAATGATTTGCCCAGACTGCCAGCCTGTCACCCAAGCCTTCATTGAAATTTGATACACAGAGCTAGGGAAGAGAAGGCTCCCTTTCCTGTGGCATCTCTGGCTGAGATGAAGGAAGGTTGGAGTCGTCTGTACATCTGTCCACTCCTTCCTCCACCTCCTTGCCCATTCTTCCTCTCCCTGTGCATGGAAAGCCTGTTTATAGTAGGAAGGAGTAACCAACAGCAGGAGCTTAGAGATAATGGAAGGCGTGACGTTATCACTTGCTACCCTAGATCTAGTGGGACTTGAAACCTGCACTGCCCCTGTTCTGACCAGACTGTGAGCTTAAAAGCACAGTTGTGAGACTGGAAGCTGGCAAGAGATGCCTGTCTGACCCTTGCAACCAGATACATGCAGCAGCTATCTGTCAGCCTTCTTGTTATCACGCAAAACACCCTCAACTCTAGCATTGCTTTAATCTTACTGGAAAGCCCCTCTTCTCCCGTTTCACACAGTCCCCAGAATACCTGGCTCTACTCTTGAAACCCCTATAATTCTCTCAAAAGAAGAAGATACTTTTTTTCTTTCCTTAATCATATTCATAAATGTTCTGAGCACCACTCTCTCCTCTGCTTAATCTCAGGGGAAATTTCTGTTCTGTGTAGTACTTAGCATTCGAAGCAAATCGCTCAACATTTGTGAATCTGTATTCCAAGGTCATAATCATGAATAAAGAGAAAGTTTGCACCTCCAAGACATTTATCATATATTGTTTACCATAGTGAAAAATTGGAAGCCAACCAGATGCCCCCCAGTGAGGGGATGACTAAGGAAATACAGAGATGTCCTCCGTAGGTAAGAGTATGCAGCCATGACAATTCACTTTGCAGAGAGGTTTCTGTTGAGTGTGGCATTGAGACTACCATGCAGAGTTTAGCGCATCTCATGATGTCCAGAGTGTAGAACCCCCAGAACTTTGGCTGTTTGTATAACCTTCACCAATGCTTTGTGGAGGAGAGCGCATGTTGCATGAGGCTTGTGATTCCACTGACGATCTGAAGACTCTCCCTGTTATGGGGGTCTCTCTCTTGCATCCAGCCTCACTGTCTTCATTCTCCTTCCTTCTAGTTTTCCACAGGGAACCTTGAAAGTCCTTTCCTTCTTTTATGAAGAGCAATCCAGTTCTTCCCCAGCTCCTGCCTCCCAGTCTATCCCGGGACCTCCCTTGACCTGAACCACGCAGGGAGCCAGACCCTTCCTCCTTACAAGGCCACTGAGCCCTGGTTTTTGCCACTGGGTTATGTTCCGGAGCTTCCCCATCTCCACCAGAATCAGTTTCCCAGACCTTAACTGAGCCCGAATGCCCTGGAGAGTCCACCCTAGCGGTTCTGATGCAGTAGGGCAAGAGTGGAGACCAAGAATCTGCGTCTCTAACAAGGTCTCTGGTGGTTTCCAGGGGATGCTGAGGCCACTGGTCTGGGGGCCACACTTTGAGAACCACTGACCTGGAGCCTTTCTTTTGAATGAACAGAATACTGTCCCTAAGAGGAATGTTGGTGAACAGTGTTTTCTCCATTTTGTCACATATTATTCTAGTATTGTTCCTGGAGATAGAAAAAGTTATATTAAAATGTTTATACTGGGGACATCTGCCTCCCAGTTGCTCCAGAGAAGCAGAGAAAGGGATCCCAGCCGGTCAGCTGGGTTTGCTTTGCTAAAGAGATCCAGCTGTTTCCATGGTTTGGGAAGATGATTTCCAACCACTGACCAGGGCAGCTTCCATGGTACCCAGGCCAGAGGAGGTGCCAGGATGGGGAGTAGGGCTGGGCCAGCAGAGGTTGGAGTCCAGGGCCCCCTGCAGTCATGACAGGGACTAGTCAACCCATTGGCAGCTGTCCTCAGTTAGCACTGTACAAAGGGCGTGTCAGAGATGGCTGGGGCACAGCTGGCCCTGGCCTCCCACCCCAGGCCCTTGCTCTCTGCTGGTTTAGGAAGGGGGACCTTGGCAGCGCATGAAGCTATAAAGTCCCCCTGACTCGTAGTGGGCACTGACGGAAAAGCCACGGGAGGTGGAGCCGCGCCAGGGACCTGGTTCTGGTCCCACCCTGGTGCTGGCTGGTGAGCTTTCCTTCTTGAGCCCATCACATCACCTTCCCTGGTTCCAGTGTCTCATTGGTAAAACGAGATGACGTCCTCGGCTCCTTAAGATCCCACAGTCAAGTGCGTCCTCGGGGCTGGCACTTCACCCCTCCACTGGGACTGTCTTCCTTTTGTGGGGAGAGGGGGATGAAGGATGCACTCAGATGTTGTGAGAATTTGGGCTGTTTAGGATGGTTTGTGCGTTGCAGTCTTTTCCATTATGAGGAATCGTGAGGCTGTGAGAGCCCCCAAATCCTGTTTCAGCCCCTGGGGAGCTCCTTTTACTCTGACAAGTGGCGGCAGGATGTTGGGGAGCACAGGTAGGCAGGTGGGTGGCATACTGGGCTTCTGGATGCGGGGAGCATCCAGCACAGCTGGACCACACTTGGTGCACACTGGCAGCTGAGATCTGAAGGACAGGAAGGCAAGCATCAATAACTCCCCCTGGGCCTCTCTGGGCAGGAGCCCTGACTTCTGTGGATGTGGGCTGGGGCACCAAGGACAGTACCTAGTCCATATGCAGGAGTGTGGCTCCTCCCTGCAGCCAGCCATGGACATGGTGTTGCCACCAGGAGACTGCTGGGAATTTGAGGGTCATTTCTGTAAGTTTCCCCACATCCTGTAGTCAGACTGTTCCCAGGACTTGGAGAGTTCTAATCTGTCAGTAGGAGCTCCGGGTGGGCTTGACAGCCCCAGGCAGGGCATCTTCTCTGGCCTGATTTAGCTGCCCCCATAACTTTGGGACAGACCTAGACTCAGGGTGTTTTTCCCCTTTGTCCCTTCTTGCATCCCTCCTTGCAGGTGCCTGGGGGATTCTCTTAGCTAAGAGCCAGCTGAGCACTTCACACTTTAATAAAAAGTCACCACAATAATTACCAGATCATTAACAAGGGATTTTGAAAAGGCACTTCAAAACATCTCTCCCAGAATTGCTAAGACAGGTGTAAAAGTCTATCTGGGCGGAGCACAGTGGCTTAAAGGGATGTTTGGGACTGAGGGGAAGGTGTTAATTAAACCGGGCTGAGCAGCAGCAGAAGTGGGCAACCTTCTAATCGAGCATGGTGACAACCCAGGAGACAGCAGGGAGGCCTGACAGGTTTAAAAAACACGCAACATAGAGACTTTCTTTCTCCTCTTCTACTTTAATAAGGAGTTTGACATAAATCCTAGGTCTTTCTTAGAATGCCTGGTACCTGTTTTGACAAGGCTTGTGTACACAAAATATAAACAAACCTTCCTGCACCATGGGCTTCTTTTTTAATTGTCTTCATTACAGTTAAGGAAAACTCAGCTGTCCTAGTGGCTGGGGATGAGATGGGCAGATAAGCTCTCCTTATATCAAAAGTCCTACAGGAAGGAAGACTAATGGTTATGTCTCAAATAGGGCAGATGATTAGGTATGCCTACCTGTGCAACCTGCTTTGCATGCGTGCATGCTCAGTTGTATCTGACTTTGTGACCCCATGGTCTGTAGCCCGCCAGGCTCCTCTGTCCATAGGGTTTCCCAGGCAAGAATACTGGAGTGGGTTGCACTTTCCTCCTCCAGGACATCTTCCCATTCCTGGGATCGAACCTGCATCTCCTGCGGCTTCTGCATTGGCAGGCAAATTCTCTACCACTGAGCCACCTAGGAAGCCTCACTATCTGCTTTACTGAAACCTTAACTCAATTTGTTGCCTCCTGACAAAAATCTGCACACTGTCTGGATGGAGATATAACCCTTCTGTACCTAGGACCTTGTTTCCAGAGTTCCTTGCCCAGTTGCAAGTGATAATCTGAGTGGCAGCAGACTCAAGTACAGATCTTTTGTCTTTCTGTGATGATCCAAGTCAGTGAGTTTCAGCCATGGCTGCGTATTAAAAGCCTAGCAACTTAGATGCCAGGCCATACCCAAGACATGTGGAATCAAAATCCCTGGGGCTGAAAATCTGGCATCAATCTGGCATCCATATTTTTTAACACCTTGCAAGGTGATTCTTGTGCAATTTTTAAGAGTACTGGTGTTTGGGAACTAACTACAGGAGCTGAAAATAAGTTTGGTGAACCGCCCCCCCACACACATTCAGAGCTACACTTCAGAGCACAATCGCTTTAAAATGTCACCTAGGGGGTCTTCAGCCTCCTTGAGAGGGTGGATTTGCAGTAAGCATTTTCTATCTGCCAGACAGAAAGTGTAAGCCAAGCACAGGAGTGTTTAGGCTCGTGATGACCATCTTTAGCATCAGGCAGGCATCTGTCTGGCACCTCACAGGCTGGCGAGGCAAAGTGTGAAGTTCATGGTGTTTGTATCTGGAGTAATGCAAACTCTGCCTAGGACATCATGCTGTCTGGGCATGACTTGATAAAATGCAGCTGTTTTTGTTTGTGCACAAGACCACATGTGCTGTGGGTCTAAATGAGCTGTTCCAAACTTCATGCCCATCCCAGGTTCTCTGCCTGAGTCCTGGATTGTGGTAGCCTGAAGCTGTCTTTTGCTACAACCGTGATGGGAAAGGAAGGTCCTGGGTGCTCCCAGAGGGGATGGATGAGAGTGATGGGTGGGCTGCTGTGCTTAGGAGGAGGATGTCACCAGCCCGGTCAGAATCCATAGCTTGGGGGACTCTCTGTAACTAACAGATCAACCTGCCCCCCACCCCCAAATCCTTAAATGTGCTGGCATCAACTTGTCATTTTATTAAATATTATTACAATCACCTTGGAAATCCATCCTGTTTATCGTGGGCATCCTGCTGTCTCTGAAACGTCTCTGGGTGTTCTTGGGACACTCACATTTCTCCTGCCTGCATCTGGCCGTAACTCCTAATGGATTCCTAGCTCCGTTATGTGCTATCGTCTCCCCCTTAGTCTATCACCCCACCTCCCGCAGACCCACCAGCTCAAAGCTCTGGGTGGAACCAACCTCTAGGCCCAGGTCAGCAGAGTCCAGCTACATCACAAGGATACCTTTGCCCTCAGCCTGATCAGGACCCTTTACCCTCATGTTGTTCCTCGTGTTATAAAAGCAAAGCATCCCATTCCTCTCCCATTGCCCCCTCATCAAGTATCTCTTCACCCCTCAGAAACCTCCAACACCCCACTTGCCAGTGCATCAGTGCCAGCTGGGAGGGAAGAGTAGAAAGATGGATGGAGGGAGGCAGAGGGAATATACTCTCCTGTATATCTTACTTTCAGCAGTAAAATCAAATAGCCAGAGACCAGATTCTACAGACAGAAGCCAATTACATGAAAATTTTGGCAAATCATATGCATATAACACATGTGACTGCCCTGGATTGCATCTGCTTAGATGTGTTTCTCACGAGCAGACAAGTGGAGATGGCTGGGAAAGTGTGTTCAGGATTCGGGGGTGAAGGAGCAAAAGAGGGAATGATGGATTCTTAAACCCAACTGCATGCCAGGAAATTTTACTCATGTCGTTTGCTCAGCTGGCCCTTGAGTGGCTCTTGTGTGCTTTGTGTACTGGCCATGTTTCTCCCGATCATTTGAAAGTGGCCATCACCACACAGTGATGTCCAGAAACAGGAAAAGAAAGGGGAAATAAATCCTCACACCTTTCTCTTTTTCATTTTTCATTTTTCAGGTGCTCCTCATAACTACCCAATAATTTTCCCAAGGATACAGACCTGGTGATACAGTGTAACAGAGATGTCACTGTGGACAGTCTGACTCTAGACTGTCCAATAGAAATATAATGCAAGCCACATATGTAATTTTAATGTTTTAATGTTTATTTTAGTTTTTAATATTTAAAAAGTAAAAACCTGGTGAAATTAATATATTTGTATTTAACCCAGTATATCTAAAAGATTATTTCAGCATGTCAACAGAAAAATTACTAACGATATAGTTTACACTTTTTATACTGTTTTTGGAAATCCAGTATATCTTTTATACTTAGAGTATGTCTCAATTCAACCACTCTATTTTCATTGGAAATACTTGATGTGTATTTTATATTTCATAAGATTTACATGGACACGCATACCCTAGTTGTTCCAGATAGGCTTAGAGTTTCCCAGTAGCTGAATCAAATAACTGACTCAAGTAGTGGGGCTTCTGTTTGCTTTTTTGTGTGGAGGTTTTTGGCCATGCCACGGGGCATGTGGCATCGTAGTTCCCTGACCACACCCCCTGCAATGCAAGTGCAGAGTCTTAACTGCTGGACTGCCAGGGAAGTTCTGGATCAAGTAGTGGCCTTTACATTCCATTTTAAATTAATTAAAGTAAAACATAACTAAAAATTGGTTTTCTCAGTGTCTCTAGCCCCAGTTCAAGTTGTCAGAAGCCACATGTGCCCTGTCTACTGTACTGAATAGCATCATTCTAGATTCTGCACACTTAAGCTAATTTTGACCACATTCCCTGTGCTTGAGTATAAAGTGATATGTTAGGAAGTGTCCACCTGTTTAAGTGATGCACAGACTCTCTAACTAGAAGACTGGAGACCCAGCTTGGCTATTGCCCTGCTTCCAATTAGCTGTGGGACCTCAGGAGAGTTGCTCGACTTCTCTGGCCTTGGTTGACTCATTTGTTAGTGAGGGGTGTGTCTCAAATGTTTCTTCAACCTCTCAAATTATGTGTTATTTCTCTTTTCTAAAAGAGAAAGGAATAATGACTTTATTAAAACAATGGGCACCAGGGCACATGCATACACACACACATGCACACACACATTGTCTTCAAAATAATACCTCCAATCGGTGTTGCCAGTCTTGAGCATTTGCTGGAATGCTGTGGGCAAGCACTCGCAGGGCGCTTTCTTCCTCTCCTCCAGTGCTGAGGGACTTTCTCCAGGATGTCCAGAATAAAGAAACATTGAGGCATTGTCTGGGCTCCAAATTCCAGGAAATATTGCTAATTTGTTCCTTTTTATACACCACCTATTAAGGAAGAAAAAGCCTATACATGGACAGAATGCTGCATTGGTTTCTGGAATGGTTTTGAGTCACTGGCTTCCTGGAAATGGCTGTGTTCTTTTATATATAAAAGAAAGGGCCATGCCTCTCCCAGACTCCCCTCTTGTTAGGCTGTTTGTATTATGTGCACCTGACTTGTTACTCAGAATAGGGCTTTGGGTTTATTGGATAGCATAAAAACTCGACTATATTGTAGCTGTTCTGTGTACTGTGCTTAGTTGCTCAGTCGTGTGACTCTTTGCGACCCTGTGGATGCACGGGCCGGCCCGCCAGGCTCCTCTGTCCACAGGGATTCTCCAGGCAAGAATACTGAATTGGGTTGCCATGCTCTCCTCCAGGCTATGTGTGTGCTAAGTCGTTTCTGTCCTGTCTAGCTCTTTGTGACCCTATGGACTATAGCCCTCCATGCTCCTCTATCCATGGGCTTCTCCAGGCAAAAATACTGGAAAGGGTTGCCATTTCTTCCTCCAGGGGATCTTCCCAACCCAGGGATGGCATCCGCATCTCTTAAGCCTCCTGCATTGGCAGGTGGGTTCTTTACCACTAGTGCCACCTGGGAAGCCTGCTAGAGAGCCATGAAAAGTTGGTCAGGGGATTCAAGTCAAATCAGAGTGACTATTGAGGATGAAGACTCAGCAATCCGTAGAATAATTCAGTTCAGGACTAGAACTTGCCTTCTGAATGGAGGACTTGGATCTGCCAGGGGTATAAAACTTTCGGGCTGTTTGGGAAAGTTCCAATTCTGAAAAACAATTTCACCAGAGTGGTGACCTTTTACTACTAGAGTCTCATTTCTTTGGGTCCTGTAAAGTGGGCAAAGTGAGTATAGCCTCCTTACCTGGAAAATTCTGAAAGAGATGGTAATACCAGACCACCTGACCTGCCTCTTGAGAAACCTATATGCAGATCAGGAAGCAACAGTTAGAACTGGACATGGAACAACAAATTGGTTCCAAATAGGAAAAGGAGTACATCAAGGCTGTATATTGTCACCCTGCTTATTTAAGTTATGTGCAGAGTACATCATGAGAAACTCTGGGCTGGAAGAAGCACAAGCCGGAATCAAGATTGCCGGGAGAAATCTCAATAACCTCAGATATGCAGATGACACCACCCTTATGGCAGAAAGTGAAGAGGAACTCAAAAGCCTCTTGATGAAAGTGAAAGTGGAGAGTGAAAAAGTTGGCTTAAAGCTCAACATTCAGAAAACTAAGATCATGGCATCTGGTCCCATCAGTTCATGGCAAATAGATGGGGAAACAGTGTCAGACTTTGTTTTTTTGGGCTCCAAAATCACTGCAGATGGTGGTTGCAGCCATGAAATTAAAAGACACTTACTCCTTGAAAAGAAACTTATGACCAACCTAGATAGCATATTCAAAAGCAAAGACATTACTTTGCCAACAAAGGTCTGTCTAGTCAAGGCTATGGTTTTTCCAATAGTCATGTATGGATGTGAGAGTTGGACTGTGAAGAAAGCTGAGCGCTGAAGAATTGATGCTTTTGAACTGTGGTGTTGGAGAAGACTCTTCAGAGTCCCTTGGACTACAAGGAGTTCCAACCAGTCCATTCTAAAGGAAATCAGCCCTGGGTATTCTTTGGAAGGAATGATGCTAAAGCTGAAACTCCAGTACTTTGGCCACCTCATGCAAAGAGTTGACTCATTGGAAAAGACTCTGATGCTGGGAGGGATTGGGGGCATGAGAAGAAGGGGATGACAGAAGATGCGATGGCTGTATGGCATCACTGACTCGATGGACGTGAGTTTGAGTGAACTCCGGGAGTTGGTGATGGACAGGGAGGCCTGGCGTGCTGTGATTCATGGGGTCGCAAAGAGTCGGACACGACTGAGCAACTGAACTGAACTGAACTGAGTCTTAGGTTTTGGAAAAGATGATGGCACCCCACTTCAGTACTCTTGCCTGGAAAATCCCATGGGCGGAGGAGCCTGGTGGGCTGCAGTCCATGGGGTCGTGAAGAGTCGGACATGACTGAGTGACTTCACTTTCACTTTTCACTTTCATGCATTGGAGAAGGAAATGACAACCCACTCCAGTGTTCTTGCCTGGAGAATCCCAGGGATGGGGGAGCCTGATGGGCTCCCGTCTCTGGGATCGCACAGAGTCGGACACGACTGAAGCGACTCAGCAGCAGCAGCAGCAGCAGTCTTAGGTTTGAATTTGAGGAGAATGATAAGAAACTGAATGAGAGAAGAAGGCAGGAGGGGGCAGGTGGAAACAAAAGAACACTGAAGGAGATGCTAAAAGTTGTCACCCATTTTATGTGAAGCTAACATCGTCCTGGAGCTTATACAGACCGGGAAATACATAAAAAATCCTGTCACCAGGTTTATGTTCTGCTTAAAGAAAGACAGGCTAAAAAGAAGCAAGAATGTTTGGTTTAGTTTCCTCATTTCTTTAACCAGAGTGAGAACTGGAAGGAAGGTTATAACTCATTTGTCTGTTCATCTTTTCATCCGTTGATTGTGGTAGATAGCCTTCCAAGACGGTCACCATCAATTCTTGCCACGCTGTCTGTCATGACCTTCCATCAAGAGCTGTGATTTGTTTTCCCTTTCAGGTGATTCTGGGCTAGCCTGTGACTTGTTCTGGCCAACAGAATGTGCTAGAAGTGTCGCTGTGCCCTTGGGAGGCTATGCTGTGCCATAAATGACTTGGGCTACATTGCTCGCTGATGAGAGGCCGCATGGAGAGGGAGAGACCCGGGGAGGGGCCTGAGGGCCAGATGTGAGTGAAGCCTTCTGGGACCTTCTCGCCCAGCCCAGCCACCCTCTGAATGCAGGTGAGTGAGTGATCACAGCCAGTGCCAGATGGAATGGAAAAAACAGCCAGCTTTGAACACTGCCCAACTTCACACCCGCAGAGTCATGAAAAGTATAAATTGCTGTGGTTTTAAGCCACTCTGCTTTAGAGTAGTTTCTCATCTGACCTTAAGTAACTGCACTCATGTGTTTTTGGCCGCTGTATTTAAGGGGTTCCTTTTTTAGTTTTCTAAAATAGGTTTTCGTAAAGAGACGGGAATATGCAGATGGACATGAGTTTGAGTAAGCTCCAGGAGTTGGTGATGGACAGGGTAGGCTGGCGTTCTGCAGCCCATGGGGTCACAAAGAGTCGGACACGACTGTGTGACTGAAATGAAGCGAAAATAGGTTTTTGAGCATAAATAAGAGTTGAAATTTGTTAAATGACCTTTTCTGCCTCTATTAAAATGATCATGTGATTACTTTCTCCTTTAGTCCATTAATCTTTCATTGGCTCTTCATTTAGGGGGTTTTTTAGCAGAGGTTTTGCAATCTGTCATTAAATTTGTTCCTAAATATCGTTATTTTTGATGCTTTTGTATATGATATCTTACCATTTTTCCTTCCAACTGTTTGTGTCAAATAATATTGATTTTTATATATTAGCACTGTGTTCTGTAAGCTTACTAAACTCATCTTTTAGTTTTAGTAATTTTAAAAAATTCCTAAAGGATATTCTATGTACATAAGCATAGTATCTACACACAGAGATAGTTTTACTTCTTCCTGTCCTTTATTTATACCTTTTATTTATTTTTCTTGCTTTATTGAACTTGCTGTGACCTCTAGGACCATGGTGAATAGAAGTGTTCAGAGCAAACATCCTTGCCTTATTCATGTTCTTACAAGGAAAGGACTCATTCTTTCATCATTAAGTATGATGTTATCTTTAGGTTTTACATACATGTCTTTTATCAGGTTGAGAAAGTTATCTTCTGTTAATAATTTACTGAAAGTTTTTTTTTATTATGAATGGATGTTGAATTTTGTCAAACACTTTTTCCTCGTTAATGAAATGATCATATTTTTTCCTTTATTCTGATTTTTAAATCGGTTGAACTTCAGTGTGGTTTGCAGCCTCTAACGTGGTCCCCAGTAATCCAGGTATAAAAAGACTGTGACTTCTGTCATGGGTGATTTCCCTCGTTCACTTGCTCTGAGGAAAGCCAGCTGCCATACTGTGAGCTACTCTGGGGAGCAAGAGGTCCACTTGGCCTGGAACTGAGGGAAGCCTTTGGCTATTAGCCAGAGAAGAACTGCGGGCTTCAGTCCATTAGCCTATGAGGAACTGAATCTTACTGAGAACCACATGAGTGATCTTGAAGCAGGACCACCCTTGTTTAAATCTTCAGATGAGACCACTATCCAAACTTACCCCTTGACATCAGAGTCATGAGAGACCCTGTGCCCGCAAACCCAGTTAAATAGCAGCAGGATTCCTCACCCAAAGAAATGGTGAGATAAAAAATGTTCATTGCCTTAGTATGCTATGAGTTTTGGAAGTGATTTCTTTATGTAGCAATAGATAACTAATATCAATATATATGCTGATTACCTTTTGAATGTGAAACGTCTTGCATTCTTACAATAAACATCACTTTGTCATGAACCATTACCCTAGAAACACTGTTAAATTTGATTTACTATTTTTTGTTGTTATTGTTAAGGATTTTTGTGTCTAGGTTCATAAGGACTATTGGTCTGCACTTCTTTCTTTGTTTGAAAAGTATTTATTTGTTTGGCTGCACTGAGTCTTGGTTGCAGCATGCAGGTTCTTTCAGTTGCAGCATGCGAACTCTTAGTTGTGGCACGTGGGATCTACTTACCTGACCAGGGATCGAACCCAGGCCCCCTGGCATTGGGAGCATGAATCTTAGCCACTGGACCATCAGGGAAGTCCCTGTGTTTCTTATGTAATGTGTTTGTTGGGTTTTTATATTAGAGATATGCTTCATAAAGTAAAATCCCTCCTTCTCTATTTTTTGAAAGAGGTTATGTGAGATTCATATTATCCCTTCCTTAAATTTTTGATAGCATTGACCATTGAGCCTGGAGTGTTCTTATAATGAACTTTTTTTCTTATTTATGAATTCAATTGTCTTATAGATATGGGACAATTCAGATTTTGTTTCTTCTTAGGTCACTTTTTCTCTTTCTCCAGCTTTAAAGATTGAAAGAAAAAGTATATGGGCTGGTTACCAAAAGAAAGGCAGTCCTAAGGCTGCTTAGCATAGGAGGTCTGTGCAATGTGAAAGGAGCACCTTGCCTGGAAATGCATTCATAGAGAAGAGTTCAAGGGACCGAGATGGTGGGGAAAGACAGCGTGGATGAGAGAGTTATGTTGGAGCAGAAGAGTGAAAAAACACTAGGAGCCTTACGTGCTAGAGAGTAGAGAATAGGAGACTTTAAAGAGTTGCTGTGGCTTAAATTGGATTCCCTGATATCTCTGAAAGAAACAGACATTAAGGTTAAAATTCTTGTCTACATGAAGCTTAAGAGTGACACCCCTTTGGGACAACAGTATGAACTGTTGAGAGAGGAGGAAGGCTAGTCATAGCTTTGTAAGCATCACTTTTCCATTACTCTAATGTCACTGAACTTCATTAAAATAATATTACATTACTACCATTGCTTCATAACAAATTACCCCCAAACTCAGTGGCATAGATCGACCATTTATTATTATGCTCTTGGATTCTTTGGGTCAGGAATTTGAACAGTACATAGTAGGAGTGAGTTGTCTCCACGGTGTCTTATAACCTCAGCTCTTTCCAGCTTTTTTCCTCTATCCTCTATGCCTTCCAAGCCCATTCATCTGAAAGTCCTTTACTTTCCTGAACTTGCTCTGCATTTCCTGTTATTGAGGTCTTTCCTCTGTAAATGCTCTTCCCAATACAGAAAGCTCTTCTCTTATTTCCTTGCCTGATTAATACCCCGTCTCTTTTGGGGACCACTTAGGTGCTGCCTCCTGTAGAAATCCTTCCCGACCTTTCATGCCTGCTTTAAGTATCCTTCCTCCAAGCTCTCAGAATTCTCTATACTTGTCCATCATAAAGCTCATCACACATTATTTATTTCCTGATTCTAATGTCTGACTCCTCAACCAGGAGGCTAGCTCCAGAGACTGCCTCTGTGCTGTTCAAGTGTTTTCCTGGCCCCTGGCACAGGGCTGAATGTTTCCTTGTTGACTCTATTAATGGGTAAGGCAGGCATTGCTATTCCCTGTCTATAGAAGTGTAAACAGGATAGGGGACAGTAAGAACCAGCCCTAGGCATGGTCAGTCCATGACACAGCTGAGTAAGTGCAGGTCACACCACCACCCAACACCCTTGTGTAGCCTGGATACAGGTCGCCAAGTAAACTTGCAACAACCTTTGCAGCTTTGGTTCTTGGTACTCTGCCACCTGTGTCCACTGTCTTTCCAGCCTGGACATGCCAGACACCTGGGTCCATGGAGGGAAAAGTTCTTGTTATTCACTTATTTTCATGCAGTCACTCACAAACTGCCCCACGGGAGATGGTGCTATTGACTTGTCTTGGTAAGACACAGCCAGAGAGATAAAAGTTCTATTCCCATGATTGAGGTTCCTCCACAAGTAAAATATTGATCTTAATTAAGAATTAATGCATACAGAGGACACTGGGAACAGTGGCAGTGGGCTACAGAGACAATAGGCTTTTGTGAAAGAACTTGGAAGTTCCATTTGCTCTCATTGCGAGCTTTTTCGCTTTCCGACTTAAGAGTAGTGGCAAATCATCTTCTTTTTCTTTTTTCCATTTGGGAAAAAAAGTACCCACAAAGTACTTAACTCAGGGGAAAAACAAGCCCAACAGCCAGACAACTCGATCACCCTGTCTCTTAGAAGCTGCTCCTAATGGGTGTGGAATCAATACCATTGAACCCCAGTCTTTCCAGAGCAGACACTTCCAGATGCCCGGCTCTCAGGTGGGAGAGGCCAGGCGGTGAGGCAGGGCTGGACCAGCCAGAGCTGGGCCTGCGAGATCGTAACCAAGCAACAAGCCCACTCTCTGAACCAGGGCAACCAGGAGCGTGTGGCTGGATGGTGAGCAGAATTCAAGACGGCAGTATCTCAAGGCAGAGTCAGAGAGGCCCTGAGGCAGAGAGCTCAGGAGCTCGGTAAACGGAGGAAAGAGCACCTGGTCACCAGAGGAAAGAAAGCCTGACAGTCATGGTGATTTCTGTGGCAAGATGATGACAATGAAACAAGCTTGATACAGAAGCTAGCCCCTAGCCCCCAGGGGAGTTCCCATACACCTCCTTTTAAAGATGAGCTCATTCTGATACTCAATAAATAACACACAGGAACACTTAACAAAAGAGCTATACAACTGGCCATTAAGCATATGATAAAAGTCTCCAATGTTTTAGTCATCAAGGAAATAACAGTTGAAACCACGATGAACAACCTTGCTCAGTCACTGAATCACTTCCAACTCTTCATGACCCCTTGGACTTTAGCCCACCAGGCTCCTCTGTCTATGGGATTTCCCAGGCAAGAATACTGGAGAGGGTTGCCATTTCCTCCTCCAGGGAATCTTGCCTACCCAGAGATCAAGCCTGTGTTTCCTGCGTTGGCAGGTGGGTTCTTTACCACTCAGCCTCCAGGGAAGCCCATGAGGAATTCATACAGGAGTCAAAAGAGGAAGAAAAGACTTTTGGGTTCACAGTAGCTGGAACATTAATGGAACAGGCTGAGATTTCAACAATATAATTTTTCTCCTGCTTTGTACTTTATCCAGGTCAACGCAGCAGTGTTCTCTGTTAATTCCAATATGCCGCTTCTTAATTGCAAGCTCACAGCCCTAAGTCCTGTAATTCTTATTGCTATGAAAAACCATTGCATGCCATTCCACACCATTAGGATGGCTAACTTTAGAATGACACCACCTCTTGGTGAGGAGGTGGAACAACTGAGGGTGGGAATGCAAAAACGGTATAACCACTTCGGAAATTTGTTTGACAGGTTCTTGTAAAGTTAAACATATATAACAGCCACCCTATGACTCCATAGTTCCGTTCTTACCCAAGAAAATGAAAACACACATCCACAAAATGATCTGGATATGAATGTTCGTAAGCAACTTTATAAATATCCTTAAGCTGACAACAACCCAAATGACCATCAAGTTGAGAATGAATGAATGAATTGTCCATAAAATGAAATACAGTCAGGAATTTAAAAGAATGGACTAAGAGTATATCCATTATGATGAGTGAAGCTCATAGGCATTATGCTGAGCCAGAGAACACAGTCATTTCTGTGCCATTTGAGAACAGCTAAAACCTAATCTATGGTGAGAGGATTCAGAATGAAGTTGAGGGAGGGTGGAGAAGGTGACTGGGTGGAACATGGGGGAACTTTCCAGATGATGAAAATGTTCTATATCTGGCTTGCGGTGGTGGTTTCAAGGATGTAGACAATTGTCAAAACCTATCAAGCTGAACACTAAGATCATTGCTCCTTGCTGTGTGCTAATTATATCTTAATTTTTAAAAAATAAGCCATAGGCAAATTGGAATCTTTAGGTCTAGAATGACAAACGCAAAGCTCATGTGCTGTTGCCCTGATTATGGTCCCATGGCAGACAGGATGAATTGGTTTCAGCATTGTGTGCCCTTGAACCTCAATGGGGCTTCAGAATATACGTCACAGTGCAGCTCTTCAAGCAATCACTGTCAGTCCACCAATCTGTTAGAGGTCAGAGCCAATACATCTCATTCCTCAACTTACTTTTCTCATTTGGTAGGACCTGGGGAAATTTGAGTTTTCTATAAAAATAATACTCTCATTTCAGAAAAGTTTTAAAATAACTCAAAATCCCACTCTCTTAATACCATCACTAATACCATTGAAGTTTTAAAAAAATTAATTTTATTTTGGGGTGCACTGGGTCTTTGTTACTGTCCTGGGCTTTCCTTAGTTGCAGCACGGAGGGGCTGTTCGTCGTTACGGGGCACGGGCTTCTCTCGTTGTGGAGCACGAGCTCTTGGTGCACAGACTTCAGTAGTTGCAGCACGCAGACTCAGTGGTTGTGGCCCATGGGCTTCGTTGCATGTGGAGTCTTCCCGAAGCAGGTATTGAACGTGTGTCCCCTGCACTGGCAGGCAGATTCCTAGCCACTGTACCACTATGGGAGTCCTACCATTGAAGTTTATTTCCTTCTGTTCTGTTGTTCTAGGTAGGCATATTTAACATGCATGTGGGCCCTGTTTCTCACTCTTCTAAGCATTTTTCTAGGTTGCCTGATAGTGGTCATATCTTCTTGTTATTTTTTAAATGGTGGCATAATTCTCTGAGACACTGCACTGTCACTGCCCCTGCCCCTGTGGTGACAGTCACCTCTTGCCTGTTTTCACTAGTTCTGGAAGTATAGTTTTGTTGGGTTTATACATCTAGTTGACAGTTATTTCTATCAGCACGTTGAAAATTTGATTTCACTATCTTCTGGCTTCCATATTTGAGAAGTCAGATGTTGATCTTTGTATTTTTGTGGATAATCTATCTTTTCTTTCAGACTTCTTTTAAGATCTTGTTTTTGTTTTTGGCATTCTGTCTTTTCACTATGATGTGTCTTGGACATGGCCTTTTTATGGTTTATTCTGTTTATGAATTTGACTTCCCCTGATAGCTCAGTTGGTAAAGAATCTGCCTGCAATGTAGGAGACCCCCGTTCAGTTCCCGGGTGGAGAAGATCCGCTGGAGAAGGAATAAGCTACCCATTCCACTGTCCTTGGGTTTCCCTTGTGGCTCAGCTGGTAAAGAATCTGCCTGCAATGCGGGAGACCTGGGTTTGATCCCTGGATTGGGAAGATCCCCTGGAGAAGGGAACGGCCACCCACTCCAGTATCCTGGCCTGGAGGATTCCATGGACTGGATAACCCATGGGGTCGTAAAGAGTTGGACATGACTGAGTGATCCTCACTTTTCTAAATATGAGGATTCATATCTTCACTGGATTCTGCAGAAATTCTCAGCTACTATTTCTTTATTATTTTATTTTTTAATTTTTTAATACAAACTTATTTATTTTAATTGGAGGCTAATTACTTTCTTTAATTATTGCCTCTCCCCCATTCTTTCTATTATCTACTTTTCTAACCCGGATTAAATGTATGTTGAACTTTTTTCACTCCACTCTGTAATTTTCTTAACCAGAGTTTTCCATCCTCTCTGAGTTGTTTTCTGTGTAAATTCTTCAGATTTATACTTGAATTCACTGATTCTTTTTTCAGATGTGTCTGTTTTGCTTTTCAAATCTTTCATAGATATTTTCATTTCTATTGTAGTCTTCATTTTTAGAAGAAGTCTTATTTGGTTCTTTTATAGTACATTTGCTGCTCATTTGTATGGTTTCTTGCTTCTTTTAAATTCTGTTACTTACATAATCATATTAAAATATTTTCAGTTTGAGATTTCTAATATCTAATCTTTATGAGTAACATTTTTCCTCTGCCAAGTCTTACTCATTACAATGGCTTGTTATTGGGGCATTTTCTGGTTTTATGTTGTGAGCTCATATATGATGGAACTTTGCCTGTAGGAGTTTTAAGAGACCTAGGTTGGAGGTAAATGCTTGCTTCTGTCACGAGTTTTAGGCACCAAAGACCTGGGTCCCTCTAAATTAAATTCTTACCTTGGGATCTTTTGGTGTATTTCAGTGTACAAATCTGTATGAGTGTTGGCCAGTGGCCTTGAAATCTCAGGGGAAGCCTTTTCTCCTCCAGCAGAACTGGTCCTGGGTCCCTGTTTCTTGCAGTCAGCCTCTGATAGGCAGCATGTCTTCTGCGTCACCTCGTTTTCAGGGTGTGACCCCCTCTCAGTCCTGGACCCATGCCGGGTTTGCTGTTCCGTGTCCGTCTCACTATTTGCACTGAAATCTTATTCTCCTTTCCCACCCATCCCTCACCCCAGTCTGCTTCTTTGTGAGGAAGTTCTCTGAAGATGACCTTAGGCTGTGAAGTGCTTTTTGGTTTTTATTCACCTTCAAGGACTGGTATTCCTACTAATTTTCAAATCATAGATGGTTTCCTTACTTTACTTTCTTGAAGACTGTTTCATTGCTGTAAAGGAGACTCTGTGGTGTGTGTGTGTGTGTGTGTGTGTGTGTGTGTGAGAAAGAGAGAGAGAGAGTGAGTGTGTTGTGTTAAGATACTCTGTCTCAGAATGCTCAAATTGTTTGCTTATCTTCTCAGTCATTCTGATTCTCTTCATGTTGGCTTGTCATTGTCCATAATATCTATTCTCTTCTTTCTAATCCCATTAATATCTTTGTATTTTTCTTTTGCATTGTCATGATTATTATAAGTTCTTTTATGATGGCAATTTGATTTTGAGCCTTCTATTTCTTCAGTTCAGTTCAGTTGCTCAATCGTGTCCGACTCTTTGCAACCCCATGAATCGCAGCATGCCAGACCTCCCTGTGCATCACCAACTCCCGGAGTTCACTGAGACTCACATCCATCGAGTCAGTGATGCCATCCAGCCATCTCATCCTCTGGCGTCCCCTTCTCCTCCTGCCCCCAATCCCTCCCAGCATCAGAGTCTTTTCCAATGAGTCAACTCTTCACATGAGTTGGTCAAAGTACTGGAGTTTCAGCTTTAGTATCATTCCTTCCAAAGAAATCCCAGAGCTGATCTCCTTCAGAATGGACTGGTTGGATCTCTTTGCAGTCCAAGGGACTCTCAAGAGTCTTCTCCAACACCACAGTTCAAAAGCATCAATTCTTCAGCGCTCAGCTTTCTTCACAGTCCAACTCTTACATCCATACACGACCACTGGAAAAACCATAGCCTTGACTAGATGGACCTTTGTTGGCAAAGTAATGTCTCTGCTTTTGAATATGCTATCTAGGTTGGTCATAACTTTCCTTCCAAGGAGTAAGCGTCTTTTAATTTCATGGCTGCAGTCACCATCTGCAGTTATTTTGGAGCCCCCAAAAACAAAGTCTGACACTGTTTCCACTGTTTCCCCATCTACTTGCCATGAAGTGATGGGACCAGATGCCATGATCTTTGTTTTCTATTTCTCTTACAGTTGTAATATTTTAATTAACTCTTTTATGGTACTTTTTGGTCCTACATTTGTTTTATTAATTTTGAAAGATCTAGTTTAACTCTAGTCTATGGATTCTGTCAACCACCTTTCAGTCCTTGTGCCATTGAACCATTGATTCATCGAGTTCATGAGAAGAAGCACTCATTGTCTGTTTTTTGAGTTGTGTTTTCTTTTCTATCTTTTATTTTTTTAAGTTTAGATTCTCTCTGGAGTTTTCTTCTTCTTTTTGACTGCACTGCACAGCATGTGGCATCTTAGTTCCCAACCAGGAATGGAACCCACAGCCCCCGCATTGGAAATTTGGAGTCTTAACCCCTAGACCGCCAGGGAAATCCCCCAAGTTGTGCTTTCTTGTAGAATATGTTCTTCAACTTGTCTTTGGCATGCTTTGTCCTTTTTTCTTCCTGTTTATCCGTGTCTGTTTTCATGGTTTGAATGTGGACAGCCGTATCCACATAGAATATATTCTGTGGGAAATTTCCCCCAAGTATTCCATCTTCCATCTCCCTTTCTGTAACCCGAGAGCATGGGGTAGGGGTGTTCTCCTAATCACTGTGCAGTCCCGAAACCCTTGCTTTCATCTGAGAAAGAACTTCCCTTCTCCCCTCGGTGGCTGCTTCCACTACTCTTACTCTCCCTCCCACCCCCCACCCAAACAGAAGAGGAAAAGAAAATGTCACATTCTCTCCAGAATAGTCTATAAGTAGAAATCTCAGGATCCTGTTGACTCACCAGCGCTACATGTAGGAGGTAGGCTGCACTCCATCATATTCCGAGTTATTTTTTACCCTTTGTCACCACTTCTTGAATTCTTATGTCATTAGACTATGCCCTTGTCTGGCTCCTACTGGTAAAAATTTCTGGTTTGTTTATGATTGCTCAGTTAGTAAAGAATTTGCCTGCAATGCAGGAGACCCTGGTTCAGTTCCTGCATTGGGAAGATTCCCAGGAGAAGGGAAAGGCTACCCGCTCCAGTATTCTGGCCTGGAGAATGTCATGGACTCTATAGTCCATGGAGTTGCAAAGAGTTGGACACGACTGAGCAACTTTCACTGTCTTTACTTTCTTTCTTTCTTTTTTTCTTACTGTTTTTGTCATCTCCTTAGGAGGTGAAAGCCTCTGTGACCTTATTTCACTTTGTCAGATCAGCTTAGTTTCATCTGTTTTCTATCTTTCATGATTCTCTCAAACTTCCAGCTGTAACAGACATTACTGTCTTCCAGAACTTTTATAGTTTCATTCCTTAGACATACACACAGTCACACACACACACATAGTCATAAATATTCTGCTTGGGGAGCTGCCGTGTATAAGGATGTGTGAGGTTCCCTTTTATTTAGGGTGGCTCACCAGTTTTTGGCTCATATGGGCTTTTCTGCACCAACTTGAGAAAGACTTCCCTTGAACTAAGGCAGTACTCTTAAGCAGTTGCTATACTTCTCTGCTCCACAGTTGGTTCATGTCACCTACAAGAGTTAGGTTCATCAGAGCTCCTCAAACAGGGCAATGTCAGTTACCAGTGTTGGAGCATGAGGACATTTCTCTGGGGAAAGAAGCCTCAGTTTTCATCACACGACCTCTCTAAGCCTCTGTTCCGTCATCCATAAGATGAGGATGATGATAATGAAACCCACCACAGAAGATCATTATGAGCAGCGGTCCCCGAATGTTTTTGTCACCAGGGAGTGGATTGGTGGAAGACAGTTTTCCACGGACGGGAGTGAGGGTGGAAGGAGGAACCGCTCACCTCCTGCTGGGTGGTCGGTGGCCTGGGGCTTGGGGACCCCGATTATGTGGATTAAACAATGGAATTCATATTTAATCTTATTTACTTAAGTAAAGCACTTCGTGTCAGCCTTAGAATGTAATGAGTACTATTATTATTCTCAAAGGAACCCATGTATCCCCAATTTTAATAACTGCTGAAATCGATTTTCCTTCTGGTTTTCCACTGCTGTATAATAGAATGCTCTACAATCCAGTAGCTTGAAGAACAGTTTCTTGTCTTTTGCCGTTGTGTGGGTTTACTTGGACTCAGCTGAGCAGTTCCCACTTGGGGGTCTCATATAGTTGCCTTCAGACGTTGGCTGGAGTCATCAGAAGGCTCGACTGGGCTGGCGGTGGAGACGGTTCACTCTCACAGCTGATAGTTGATTCTAGCGGGTGGCTGAGAGCCCAGCTAGGGGCAGGCAGAGGGCCCACGCTGGCTTCTCTGTGGGACTTGGGGGCTTTGCACAGCCTGGGAGCTGGGTCCTGAGGGCAAGTATCCCAGAAGTAAACTACCCAAGAGACCCAGTCATGGAAGCCTCAAGCCTCCTTGTGATCTTTTTAAAAATATATTTTTGTTTCTTTGTTGATCTGGTTGTGCTGGGCCTTAGTTGCGGCCTGTATCATCTTCCGTCTGCATACAGTGTGCACTATAGTTTAGTTGCAGCTGTGGGGTCTTTTTATTTTAAGTTGTTGCATATGGGGTCTAGTTCCCTGACCAGAGATCAAACCTAGGCCTCCTGCACTGGGAGTGCAGTCTTAGCCCCTGGACTTTCAGGGAAGTCTCAAGGCTCTGTGTGGTCTAAGAGAGTGAATACTGGCAGGTGTGACTTCTGAGAGGCTTGGTTCACTTGTCAGGGGATGGGGGGAACATTTTGGAGGAACTAGCTGCCACAGTTAAAGTTCTCTTCTAGCTCTAATATTCTGCAGTTACATTGTCATAAAGTGTTCTCTTTTCTCATTTCATCCTCATACCCAATCTTTTGAACTTCCATTTTAAAGATGAGAAGACTAAGTCACAGACAGGATGAGTAACAGTAAGATTCTGCACTCCCAGTGCAGGGGCCCTTGACTCCAGCTCCAGTTTTCTTTGCCCTTGTGTGCTAGTTGCTCAATTGTGTCTGATTCTTTGCAACTCTATGAACTGTAGCCTGCCAGGCTCCTCTGTCCATGGAATTCTCCAGCCAAGAATACTGGAGTAGGTAGCCATTCCCATCTCCAGAGGATCTTCCCAACCCAGGGATCAAACCTGTGTCACCTGCAAAGCAGGCACATTCTTTACTGTCTGAGCCACCAGGGAAGCCCTCAGTTCAGTTCAGTTCAGCCGCTCAGTCGTGTCCGACTCTTTGCGACCCCATGAATCGCAGCACGCCAGGCCTCCCTGTCCATCACCATCTCCCGGAGTTCACTCAAACTCATGTCCATTGAGTCGGTGATGCCATCCAGCCATCTCATCCTCTGTCACCCCCTCTTCCTCCTGCCCCCAATCCCTCCCAGCATCAGAGTCTTTTCCATTGAGTCAGCTCTTCGCATGAGGTGGCCAAAGTACTGGAGTTTCAGCTTTAGCATCAGTCCTTGACTTGTAAATGTGAGCTAGAGTGCTGCCATGTATTAAAACTCTGCCCATGTTCCTAGCACGAGGCTGGGTACCCAGAAGAGGCTGAACATGTGCTTGCTAGTGAAGAAAAGGACTTTTCTTCGAGACTTCACAAAAAGAAAGGATGGCTCAAGTGTGTTTCCCTGAGGTGGTTCACAGGACTTGAGAAATACAAACACATTTTCCTTTACTGACTATATGCAAGACAAGCAAAAATCTCTTCTTGAACAGCTGTCTTGGGGAAGAGAAGTGTAAAACCAAAGCACTCTGGAGCCGCAGACCTGGATTGGCGTCCACGCTGGGCTGGGATGCCGTGTATCTCTGTGTGGTCACAGAGGAGGATCTTGACAGTTGAGCAGGCCCAGAATTAATCTTTTCCACTATCAAAGTATAGATCAGCTCCAATCTGTCCTGTCTGGGCCTGTAGCTGCCCACACAGAAACAGGCAGCGTCAATTAAACACCCTTAAAATACACCCTTCCTCAGAGGAACTAGGGACAATGAAGTGACATGGTGATTGAAGTTACAGCTGGAAAGCATTTTGCACTGACAGCTTTCCTTCCCGAGGGCTCTGTGCGAGTTTGCCCAGCCTCCCTGCCCAGGATGGAGAGGAAATACCAGAGGCTCTGCGGGTCCTCTTTTAGTTTCTCCCTAAAGCTTCACTCTAACTTTTCACTTTCATGCACTGGAGAAGGAATGGCAACCCACTCCAGTGTTCTTGCCTGGAGAATCCCGGGGACAGGGGAGCCCAGTGGGCTGCCGTCTATAGGGTCGCACAGAGTCGGACACGACTGAAGCGACTTAGCAGCAGCAGCAGCACCAACTGCTGCTCTGCCCAGCACGTCACATTTTATCAGTTCTCTCACATGCCACTTCCCAAGAGACCTTGTGAGCTGGGTTTTACAGGAAAGGAAAAGCAAGCGGAAAGAAAGAGGGTAACTGGTTCAAAAAAATGTACAGGCAGACCGTTTTATTGTAATTCACTTTATTTCACTTCAAAGATAATGCATTTGATTTTGGGGGTGGGGTTGGTTTTGTTTTTACAAATTGGCATTCGTGGCAACCCTGTGTTGAGCAAGCCTATCAGCGTTGTTTCCCAGTGGCGTTTGCTAACTTCGTGTTTCTTGGTCTCATTTTGGTAATTCTCACAACATTTCAAACTTTTTCACTATGGTTTTATTTGTTATAGTGATCTGTGATTAGCAGTGTTTATGTTACCACTGTTGCTTGTGAAAGGCTCATATGACGGTTAACGTTTTTTAGCAATAAAATATTCTTTAATTAAGGTATCTACGTTCTTTTTTAGACAGTGCTATTGGACACTTGATAGACCACAGTATAATGTAAACATAACTTCCCTGTGCCCTGGGAAACCAAAAACATTCTTGTGACTGGTTTATTGTGATACTCGCTTTACTGCTGTGGTCTGGAATACAATCCATAATATCTCCAAGGTCTGCCTGGAGTTAGTGAAGATCACAGCCAGAACCAGAATGAGTGTCTCTGGACCCTTAATGCCAGCCCCCTCAGTTCCCCTGTAGCCCCCACCGTCAAACGATTACAAAGGGAGCATCCCTGCCTCCGTGCCTCTTGGGGACCACACTGAGCTCCTCGGCCTTCCCCTCCTGCCTTCCCTGGAGCCACTTGGAGAACAGGACCATCCCGGCCAGGTTGCTGTGGCTCCTGGGTTTCAGCTCTTTATGTTACACTTCACAAGTTGCAACCATGAAACTTTTAATTTTTTTCTTCCCAACCTTACATCCTTTAGAAACAGCCCCAGCTGAATATAACAAGGATGCCCTTTGGCACATCTTGCCAATCTTGCGAGTGATTCACAGAACTCACTCGAGGTGCTCAGGGACACGGGAGCGGCCATGTAGTGAAATTACTGGCTGTGCTGGAAAGCGGCACAGATGGCTCTTAATGAGCTTGCCCTGCTCCTCTGGAGCCATGCGGCGCTGTGGATGGGGTGCACGGGAGAGCCTGGCAGGGCCGGCGTTATGCCGGGCTTCCTCTGGGCCTCCTGGTCTGCTTATCAGCCCAATGGAGTTCCTAGAGTCTGCCCACAAGCCCACAGCATGGGCCAAGCAGAGCCGCGAGGAACCAGGCCTGTTCCCTGTGGAGTCTCCCTCCTCTGACAGCCCCAGAGGCACAGCCTTTGGTTGGGTTCCCCAGAAACAGAGCCCGAGACAGGAGTCTACTGGGAGACTGCTCCCGGGTAAACCTGTAGGGGAGTGAGGGAATCAGGACGGAGCAGGGAAGAGGCTGGGCAGACATGGAGGTTGAACTAGGGTCTAGGTTGTCCTGATCCTATGGGGAGCTCAGAGGTGTGAGTCTTTCCATCTGGAGTTCAGGCCTTTGGGCCTTGGACACCCAGTCCAGTCCCTGCCGGCTGCTGACTGCTTCCGCACGCAGGAGGGCAGAACCTCCCAGGCTCTTCTGGGTCAGGTAGCTCCCTTCATTGAGGACAATTCTCTGGAGGAGGGAGCAGCCGTGAAGTGGTTGCCCCCAGAGGCTGCAGCTGGGGGCTGGCTGCACTGGCCAGGAGAAGAGGAGCTCGATGGCAGGACACCAACTGTACCCACGGCAGGACGCCAGCTGTACCCACTCCAGGTACAATTTCTCACCTGTTGGGAAAATCAAAATGACCGAGCATCTGAAGGTAAGTCACTTGCTGATAGCAAAATGTTGTTTTATATTGTCCCAAGGGTGCCTGCGTGTATGCTTAGCCGTATCCAACTCTACGACCTCATAGACTTAGCCCACCAGGATCCTTCCTCTGTCCATGGGATTTCCCAGGCAAGAATACTGGAGTGAGCTGCCATTTCCTTCTCCAGGGGGTCTCCCTGACCCAGGGATGGAACCCACGTTTCTTGTGACTCTTGGTAAGCAGATTCTCTACCACTGAGCCACCTGGGAACCCATCCGAAGGGTGGGAAGAGGCCAAACACAGCATCAACTCATTTATCCTTCATCTGACATTATATCTGATTTTTCCATGCACAGGACAATCCCTGTGATTGGGGACGAAGTAAACGCATAAACACCACTGACTCATTACTGACTCCCTTAAACATTCTAACCTCCTATAAGACCAGTGAATGCCGTATTTTTTCATCTCACTCCCTCTGTTCTTTCATTCTGAAAAAAGTTGCTGCTGAGATGCGTGTGGTGTGGAATACCACAGTGGTGGAGTAGTGCATTCACCAAGTCTGCAGATGTTGTTGCTGGAAGAAACACGGCAGCCATGCAAGGTGAATTCAAATATAGAGTGGGCCCGTACTACCTGAGGACAAACCATTGCCCCCTCCCAGGTTATAAGGATTATAAACAACCTGCCCCTTGGGTACTCAAAGTAAGTACCATGTCAGATGTCAGATGTGCGGCAATGGTTTTTGCTGCTGGCAAATTGGGGAAACAGGAGGGGCAGGACCAGATCATCTTTGTGGGGATAGGGGGTGTCCCTTATTGTTTATAATTTGGGGATGCAAGAGGAGCTCTAGGGGTTCCCTCCTTCTTACTACATTTGCCTTTAATCCAAGGTCAGAGAGTCAGTGTGGGGCTTCTTCCTCTTGATGACCTGTGAAATGAGCCAATATGTGCTAAGATCTAACTGTGTAAGATATCATGGGGCTGTCTGTGGTGGACTGGTTCTTTTGGGTACCATCATGGAGTCCTGGGTCCCTCAGAGCAAACATCCGATTCTCCTCAAATGTTCTGATGAGCTCCCTCTCCCCAGAACATAGTTACCCTGAGAAATGGCCACGGGTCTCTTTGGGAAAGTGGTGACAGCAGGGAGTAAGGGCAGCCTGGAGACACTTGGGTTTCCCTGTTAAAATAGCTTCTCCAGGGGGCAGCATTACAGGACTCTGGCAAGGTGGGAAGAGCCTCTTCAAACCGGGGATGAAGAGACATTTTCTGGCAAGAGGATTTGTGGGACTTTGTACCTAGAAGAGGCCAGTTTATCCCAGGCTAAATATAAGATGTCATGTGCATACTTGTGATGTTATCACATTATCTAGAAATTCTGGTCTTCTGAATAACTCGGATCTGGCAACTGCTCTGGTGGCTGTAGTTAAGCTCCAGTTGGCCAAACTAGAGGTTCAGGGGTATAAGGTAAAGTGGCATCATAGTTAGCTGCCATCCTATTTTAGTCCTAAGGACTCCATGAACACCTGGCTAGGCCTAAAAGCTCTAAAAGTGGTC
Organism: Tragelaphus eurycerus; assembly: GCA_935064755.1. Classification (NCBI taxonomy): domain Eukaryota; kingdom Metazoa; phylum Chordata; class Mammalia; order Artiodactyla; family Bovidae; genus Tragelaphus; species Tragelaphus eurycerus. The sequence continues at coordinate 72,090,297 of CAKXYN010000001.1, read as the reverse complement.
AGACTGTTCTGAGTGCTACCCCCGCCTGTCTGCTGACTGCTGTGACCCTAAGCACCTTCTGGAAGCTGGTGCCACCTCTGGCCTCAGCCACCTCCATATCCCTTCACCTGCCACTGACATCAGGCCGTTTTAGTACAGTCTCTCCCCCAAGCACATCTGAACTACAGGCCAGAGTATAGCACCACTTTTCAGATTCCCCTGCTTTCCTTATTCATGTAATTCTCAAGACTTTGGCAAAAAGTGTCTTCAGGGCACTTGCAAGGGATGTGGTTAGGGAATGAGTGACTGGATCTTGTATAATTATTCCAGTCCAAGGTGTATAAAGATGCACCTTTCCTCTATATCAGAGCTTCATAACCTTGAGTATGCATTTTAATCATCTGAGAAGCTTTGACGAAATACTGGTGCCCAGGCTCCATCCACGAATATTCTGATTTAATGGGTCTGGAGTGTGACCCTCGCATCAGTATTGTGAAAAGCCCCTCAGATAATTCTAATGTGCAACCATGTTGAGAGCTGCTGTTCTACATCAGGCCATGGAATTTCTAGAACTCTGTTTCATGTTGGCTGCCACTGAATTCAGGATTAAGTCCACCAGTCAATTAGAAAGAATAATTAGAATAGTAACCACTATTCTAATAGTGACGATCTTGAGCAGTAGACTGTTGGATATAGTGTTTTAAACAAGGGCTCTCCAGCATTTCTTGCCTGGTGAATCCCACAGAGGAGGCTGGCGAGCTACAGTCCACGGGGTCACCAAGAGTTGGACACGACTGAGTGACTGCACTTTCACTTTTCTCTGGTTGGAGCTCTCCAGCTGACAGATGCAGCTCTACCTACACCCTGTCCCCGCTTCTCTGGCCCAGCATCGTCAGAATCAACCCTCTCACTCGCCTCCATGCTTCTTTCCGGAACAAATTAGCAGGTTCTTACACATCTTTGTTTGCAGATGCCTTTTCTTCCCGGGTTTAACTTTATATCTGGCCTCCTCTGACGTCTTCTGATAGAGTGAGTGGTGGTGTCGGCCAGCAGCGAGGGGAACTTGGTGGGATTTAGAGGTACCCAGCCAAGTAGCTTCTGTGGCTGAGGCATTCCAGGTCCTGGAGCAGTCAGGGATGGAAGGGTTTACTGTTCTGAGAAGCCTCTGGGGCAGCCAGCTGACCCCTCTGGCTGTGAATTCCTCATGCTCTTCACACCATTTGATGGCAGACTCGTTAGATTCCTCTGAACTTTGCCTTCAATGTGCTCTTCAAGGTGCCCCAGGAAAACACCGTTTTCAAGACTCACCCCTTTGACTGCTCAGTCCCCTTCCTTATTGCCAACTGGCTCTTCACTGCTATCCCTTCCAACTGGGTCAGATAGCCAACCCCTCGTTCCTACCCAGGGTCTGTAGCTGGCAACAACTTCTAGTCCCAGTTTCTGGATAAGTCTGGTGACTAATGGTGAGACTGACTCTAAGTAGGGAAGGCATTTGTTAAATACACATTACCAGGTGCCTCAGTGGTAAAGACTCCAGCCGCCTGGGCAGGAGACACGGGTTCAATCCTTGATCCGGGAAGATCCCACATGCTGCGGAACAACTAAGCTCGTGTGCCACAACTATCGAGCCTGTGCTTTAAAGCCTGGCAGCCACAAACTGCTGAGCCCACACCCCACAACTACTGAAGCCCGCTAGCCCATGCTCCACAACAAGAGAAGCCTCGCCAATGATAGGCCCATGCACTGAGCATAGCCCCTTCAGAGAGAAGCCCCTGCTCTCTGAAACCAGAGAAAAGCCCAAGCAGCAATGAAGAATCAGCACAGCCAAAAACAATAAATAAATAAATAAAATTATTTTTTAAAACCCACATTACCATAGCTCATAGAAGTGCTTGGAGGGTGGAGAATCAAGCTCACAGCTCAGCTCCCAGAATCACACTGTAGGGCTGACTTGCTGAGCTCATCTCTGCCTCTGGAACTAGAGGAGCCCTCCCCTACTCTGCTCCGCCCCTCTGAGGCTAACTTCTCCCCAGAAAGTGACCTTGTCCCCAGTGCTGACCCCAAAAGCTAGATGCCTCTGCCACCATCCTGCAGAAGGTTCTGGATAGAGCATCTTTCTCTGAGATATGATTTCTGAAATCGTATCTCAGACATACAGATGAGTCTGAGTAGACATGTAGGTCATGTGCCTGTGTCCCAGCAGCTGAGGAGCCCGGGAACTGATTTCTCTGGGTTCTATTCTCTAATTCCTTTATCTTAAGGAGTTGGTTTCTGTGATTGCGGGGCTGGCGATTCTGAAGCCCTCAGGGCACCCAGCAGGCTGGAAGCTTTCAGGCAGGAAAGCTAAGATAAACAGTCTTGAGGCAGGAGTGTTTCTTCCTCGGGGAAACTTGTTTTGCTCTTAAGGCCTTTCAACTGATCAGATGAGGCTTCCCCATGTGATCAATGATAATTTCTTTTACTTAGCGTCAACTAATTGTTGAGGTTAGCCACAGCAACACCCACATTCCTGTTGGATTGAATAACTAGGCACTATAGGTCCGTCTAGTCAAGGCTGTGGTTTTTCCTGTGGTCATGTATGGATGTGAGAGTTGGACTGTGAAGAAAGCTGAGTGCCAAAGAATTGATGCTTTTGAACTGTGGTGTTGGAGAAGACTCTTGAGAGTCCCTTGGACTGCAAGGAGATCCAACCAGTCCATCCTAAAGGAGATTAGTCCTGGGTGTTCTTTGGAACGACTGATGCTAAAGCTGAAACTCCAATACTTTGGCCACCTCATGTGAAGAGCTGACTCATTGGAAACGACTCTGATGCTGGGAGGGGGTTGGGGACAGAAGGAGAAGGGGATGACAGAGGATGAGATGGCTGGATGGCATCACTGACTCGATGGACATGAGTTTGAGTGAACTCCGGGAGTTGGTGATGGACAGGGAGGCCTGGCGTGCTGTGATTCATGGGGTCACAAAGAGTCGCACATGACTGAGCGACTGAACTGAACTGATAGGCAGCTTCCCAGGTGGCTCATGGGTAGAGAATTCACCTGCCAGAGCAGGAGACACAGGAGACTTGGGTTTGATTCCTTGGTTGGGAAGATCCCCTGGAGAAGGAAATGGCAACTCACTCCATTCTTGCCTCGAAAATTCCATAGACAGAGGAGCCTGTTGGGCTGTAGTCCATGGGAGTTGGACACGACTGACCAAATGAGCACACACGGCACACACGTAAGCTGGTACCCAGACTGACATATAAAAATACCCAGCAAAGGATGGTTGTTTCCTCAATTTAGAGATGGTGTTTAAAAGGTACTGGGAAGCCAGAAAAACGTGGGAAATATTTATGCTGCTGCTGCTGCTAAGTCGCTTCAGTCGTGTCCAACTCTGTGTGACCCCATAGACAGTAGCCCACCAGGCTCCCCCGTCCCTGGGATCCTCCAGGCAAGAACGCTGGAGTGGGCTGCCATTTCATTCTCCAAGGCATGAAAGGGAAAAGTGAAAGTGAAGTCGCTCAGTCATGTCAGACTCTTCGCAGCCCCATGGACTGCAGCCCACCAGGCTCCTCCGGCCATGGGATTCTCCAGGCAAGAGTACTGGACTGGATTTATGATGCACCCCCAAACTCACCACTTATGACAAGATGACGATGGAACTTCCCTGGTGGTCCAGTGGTTAAGACTCCACAGTGCCAGTGCAGGGGACCTGGGTTCTATCCCTGGTTGGGGAACTAAGATCACACATGCTGCGGGGCAACTAAACCCGCACACTGCAACAAAGACCCAGTGCAGACACACAAAAGGAAGGAGTCCATGCGATGATCAAAGGGCAGAAGGATCAAGGATCAAGATGTCAATGGGGGTGATCAAAGAGGAGAAGCAGCAGCAAAGAGCAGCTACCGTCACAGGGAGAACTGGGTTTCAGTTTTGTGAGCTCTTCCACAAGCTTGCAAACACCCTGGTCCCCGGATCTGAGGGAGCCCTGGTAGGCCAAGAGTTGACACAGCATAGTGTCCCCCACTGAGGAAACTCCAGGCAGAACTTCAGCTCATGGATTATTTTATGAACTCTGAAATTACAGTAGTGCCTCAAGTCCCCTGAAATCTATTTCATCACTCTAAACATAATCCCACAAAAACCCAGATCCTCAGGATTGGGGAGGGGAAATGATGGTTCAGTAGAAGAGGATTTGTTAAAGAATATGCTTTTTACTGCAAAAAAAAAAAAAAAAAATCAGCTCTTTGAAGAGAGGATGGGTTGGGCATGGGTGGTGGCCAGCTCATTGGTATCCAGTACTAGCCCCTGAAGTTCTGCCCAAGCCCATGCTGACTACATGTGAGGAGAATCCCACTGCTCTCTCCCGACAGCTTACTGGAGTAGGGATTTAAAACACAGTCCTGAGAGGTACCAGGAGGGGAATGAGCATTCAGAAAATGGAGTAAGAGTTCCAGTTCAATCGCTTAAGTTATAAAACATCTGCGTCTCAGTTTTGTCACTGGCAAAATGGGAAAATACAAGGATCTACTCACAGAGCAAGGTTTCAGAGTGCAGTTGTAAAATTTTATGTTGCTTTGACTCTTTCCTTGCCTCATTTCCTTTTTTATTTTATTTCCTTTTTTATTTTATGTGACCAGTACTACAATTGAGCGCAAACTGTTCTCAATTTAGCAGGAAGGACAGTCACTTCCAGATCCTTTAAGGATTTGGATACTCTGGACTTGATCAAATACCTGGCTGAACACAAGACAAAATAATGAGAAGGGTTTCTTAGCTGAGGTCCTCTGGAAGGCAGAGCTTGAAGCAAACACTAAACCATTGACATTAATTGCGTTTTTTTTGTTTGTTTGTTTTTCAATGAGTAGCTTTTAATTAAAGTATAGTTGATTTATAATATTGTGTTAATTTCTGTTGTACCACAAAGTGATTCAGTTAAACAGTGATTAATTTTTTCACATTCTTTTCCATTACGGTTCGTCGTAGGATACTGACTGTGATTCTCTGTGTTGTACAGCAGGACCTTGTTATCTGTCCATCCCACATATGAAAGCTTACATCTGCTAACCCCGGCCGCCCTCCCGCTCCATCCTTCACCTCTGCCACTCTGCAGCCACCAGTCTGTTCTCCATGTCCATGGTTCTTTTTATCTTTTATAGACAGGTTCGTTTGCGTCATACAATTAGACTTCACATGTAAGTAATATCATATGGTGTTTGCCTTTCTCTTTCTGACTTCCCTCATTTAAAGTATGATAGACTCTAGTTGCATCCATGTTGCTGCAAATGGCATTATTTCATCCTTTTTATATGACTGAGTAGTATTCCACTGTATATGTGTACCACATCTTCTCTGTCCATCCATCTGTCGATGGACATTTAGGTTGTTTGCATGTCTTGGCTGTTGTGAATAGTGTTTCTCTGTATCCCTATACACACATAGGGATATGTGCATCTTTTTGAATTAGAGTTTTGTCTGGATATGTGCCCAGGAGTGGGATTGCTGGATCGTATGGTAATTCTATTTTTAGTTTATTGAGGATCTGCCATACCATTCTCCGTAGTGGCTGTGACTTACATTCTCAACAGTGTAGGAGGGTTCCCTTTCCTCTGCACCTTCCTGAGTATTTGTTATTTGGAGACTTTTTAATGCTGGCCATTTTGACTGATATGAGATTTTACCTACTATAGTTTTGATTTGCTTTTCTCTAATAATTAGCCATGTTGAGCATCTTTTCATATATCTATTGGGCATCTTTGGAGACATGTCTATTTAGGCTGCATGTAAATCAATGCATTTAGAACACATCCTCTCACCATATAGAAAAATAAACTCCAAATGACTTAAAGACTTAACCGTAAGACATGATACCATAAAACTCTTAGAAGAGAACATAGGCAAACATTCTCTGACATAAATCATGCCAATGTTTTCTTAGGTCAGTCTCCCAAGGCAGTAAAAATTAAAACAAAAATAAACAAATGAGACCTAATCAAGCGTACAAGCTGTCGCACAGCAAGGGAAACCATAAACAAAGCAAAAAGACAGCCTACAGGATGGAAGGAGATATTCACAAACGATGAGACTGACAAGGGCTTTATTTCCAAAATACACACACAGCTCATACAACTTAACAACAACAACAAACAACCCAATCCAAAAATGGACATGAACTGTTTGAGAATTGTATAGCCCAGGACAGTGAGAGGGGGGAAAGGAGACGGGGCAGGGATAATAAAAATTGCAAAACAACACGATGCGATGGCACCACCCCGGTTACTACTTCATGACAAGGTGAGAAGAGAGAAGTAGGTGACTTAGCAGGCGTGTTTGTCCAGCACACGGGGATCCTCCAAAATAGTTGTGAGAGAGAGCTAGCCTTCTGTGGTAGTCCATGGAAGACAGAAAGGAAGGCACACTTGGTGCTGCCCTGATGAATGCCAAAAGAGAACACCTCCATCTGTTGTTGTGTCTTATGAACATGGGCACCTTGGGCTTTAGCTGGAAGCTAATTAATGTCCTCTGGCCCCTTTGGCAGGGATGACGGTGGATTCTCCAATTCCATTCCAATCTCCCCACGGGAGCTGTAGCCAGCGTCCCCACTAAGTCACCCTAGAAGCAAGCAACCTCACCAAGGCAAGCACTGACCTTTTTCCCTTCAAAGGTAGGTTCAGTCTCAATATGAGAAAAATGTCTTCCTGCCCTGAGCATGACTATCATACCTCTGGTATAATTGTGGCAAGGTGAATTTGACTTTTTCTGTCCCAAAAAGAGTTTCCAAAGTGGCTATAAATGGTGTCTTAGCTACCCCGCATGGGTGGTACCAACTCAGATTAAAAATCTTGATTCCACTTCACTCTAATACTGTGGCTAATGCATAGGAGACATACAGCATGCATATTGTTCCTTCAACACTCCTCTTATTTATGATGGTGTTGCCATTGAACCCATTTAAAAACTGTTTTCCCCATTACCTCTTTCTCTTATATTTCTCCCTCCCCTATTCTTTTACTTCCAACCTCGTATTTGGTAGTTTGATCTCTTCTTTGTGGTTTTGTATACCCCCTTGTAATTATGAAGTGGATGGGCTCTTTGGTGATAAATTTTTGAGGAATTCCTACCAGAGAACAAGAAAGTTAAAGTCTTCTCTCAGTTCAACAAAGAGCTGTGGTTCTGTTTACCTCAGTAGAGTTGCAATCAGAAAGTACTAAACAGCCCAGATTAATGCTCTAAACAGCTTCTATGTGGGTGGGCAGGCAATTAAAAGCTAGACATGTTCAAATTCTTAGAGGATGTCTAGGTGGTAAAAATGTTGTCAACACATCCAAGGAGGAGTTTGCCAGGTTTTGTTGGAACAACACAGTTTTCATGTCCACAAAGGAAACTCTCATCTTGTCTTGTCAAGCTGGGTTCGCAGCTTGGAATGACTCTGTCATCCCAATTGTCATTGCCCTTAAGTGTTTGCTGATTCTCTTTAATGAAGCAGGAATGTTGACATGAGCTTCGTGTATATCATCTTACTCTTCACAAGAGTGAAGTGAAGTGAAAGTCGCTCAGTCGTGTCTGACTCTTTGCGACCCCATGGATTATATAGTCCTTGGAATTTTCCAGGCCAGAATACTGGAGTGGGTAGCCTTTCCCTTCTCCAGGGGATCTTCCCAACCCAGGGATCAAACCCTGGTCTCCTGCATTGCAGGAGGATTCTTTACCAGCTGAGCCACAAGGGAAGCCCAAGAATACTGGAGTGGGTAGTCTATTCCTTCTCCAGCAGATCTTCTCCACCCAGGAATCGAACGGGGTTCTCCTGCGTTGCAGGTGGATTCTTTACCAACTGAGCTATGAGGGAGTAGGCAATATTTCCATTTTGCAGGTGATAGGACTTGGTCTCATACAACTTAAGAAGCAGAGCAAAAGGTACAGAGTTTCCAGGGGGAGGGTTAAAATCTTAGGACTGAGTCCTGACTCCAAAGCCCATTTCATTCCCACCCTACCACTTGTTATCTACTTTCTGAGAAGGCACTTCAGATTTGAAGATGTAGGTTGGATGAAAGTACAAGAATGGCAAGAGATATACTGTGCAGGCAGCGGCCATAAGAGAGCTGGAATGGCTATGCAAATATCAGGCAAAGTATAGACTTTAAAACAGAAAAGTGACTAGAGGTAAATACTTTGGCCACCTGATGTGAAGAGCCAACTCACTGGAAAGACCCTGATGCTGGGAAAGATTGAGGGCAGGAGAACATGGGGGCGACAGAGGACGAGATGGTTGGCTGGCATCACCGACTCAATGGACATGAGTTTGAGCAGAATCCAGGAGATAGTGAAGGAAGAGAAGCCTGGTGTACTGCAGTCCATGGGGTCACAAAGAGTCAGATACAACTTAGCAACTGAACAACCAAAGTTAAATGTGGATGTTTTATAATGATAAAAGGGTCATTCCATTAGAAAGCTATAACAATTATAGTCCATGGTGGCTTAGACAGTAAAGAATCTACCTGCAATGCTGGAGACCTGGGTTCGATCCTGGGTCAGGAAAATTCCTTGGAGAAGAGAATGGCTACACACTCTGGTATTCTTGCCTGGGGAATTCCACCACCACAACTAGAGAGTAGTCCTTGCTTGCCACAACCAGAGAAAAGTCTGCCCAGCAGTGAAGACCCAGCACAGCCAAAAATAAAATTATAAAACACAAGATATATGACCTATGATAACATGCTTATTTTGTGATGAGTAAACTGAAATAAGCCTAACTGTGTGATATGTAAGCTGAAATAGCGTCATGGAAAGGAGGGTGCTAACGTGACACACAAATAGTGCCAGGATTTGAACCCGGGCAGAGTTTAGGCCCTTAACAACAAGTTAAAATGCACTGAGCACCTTCTTTCTATGTGCCAAACTCTGCTTTCTTTTCCATAGACGTATTGGCTCACTCAACACCCTTTCCAACTTCCTTCCAAAATACCTTCCTCCACTGCAAAGACTAGAAAGCTTGGCATTTTCCAGACCCCCTAAAAGCTTGTTTTCAGATGTTCTCCTGTGAGACTTTGATGTACTACTGAGTTACTTGAGCAGAGAAGCAGCGTCCAAGGCTCCATTTTCCCGGCACAGGTTGGGTTAGAGGTGGCATGGTTCTCAAGTTAACAACTGTAGTGGCCGCTTCCTGACCCTGCAGTTTCCTGATTATGTAGAGGACTATTGCTGGTCCTGTTTGGGACTGTGCTTTTTGGCAGTTGTTCCTGAGAGCTCAGCCTAGAGCCGATTTCCTCAGGCCCTGTAATGATGCTGTAAGTTTTCTATTCTCCTTAATAACTTTCTCAGCTGGAGCAGATTCTGTTATCTGCAACCAAGGGTCCTCATTAACACCGTTGGATTCCCTCCCCCAGGGTTAGTTGATGTCTTCAGGAGGAAATCGAAACTCCAAGAAGTTAAGATTTGTCAAAGTCATACCACTTTCTAAGTGGGAAAGCAGGAACTTCGATTTTGTTCTGTCCAACTCCGAAGCCTGGGATTCAACTACTGTATTTCACTGTTTGGGTTTTTGTTTCCATTTTTCTGCTGGGCTCAAATGCAATCACAACCCATCAATTTTTAAGATATCCTTATTATCAGAGCCAGTTCTGTTCCTCTCCTCCTCTCTCAGTCTTTCTGGAATGTGTTCTGAATATCTGGCAGCTCCAGCAGCAATTATCTTTTTTTTCCCTATAAAGAAGGGTTTTATTTTTATTTTTTAGAACTTTTTATTTTATATTGGAGTATATCCAATTAATGGGGCTTCCCAGGTGGTGCAGTGGTAAGGAACCCGCCTGCCAGTGTAGGAGATGCAGGAGACGCAGGTTCAGTCTCTGAGTTGGGAAGATTCCTTGGGGTGGGAAATGGCAACCCACTCCAGTGTTCTTGAACAGAGGAGTCTGGTGGGCTGCAGTCCACTGGGTTTCAAAGAGTTGGACATGACTGAGCACGGAGGCATACAGAGCCAATTAACAATGTTGTCATAGTTTCAGGTGGACGGCAAAGGGACTCAGTCATACACATACATGTATCCAATTCTCCCCCACCCATCCAGGCTGCCACATAACATTGGTCCAAGTTCCCTGTGCTCTACGGTAAGACCTTGTTGGTTATCTGTTTTAAATATAGCAGAGTGGACACATCAGTGTACCTCTTAATGACTTATCTCCGTTGTCCAGTATTAAGCTGGAGTTCATGCTGGGAGTTCCACATCATCCTCCAATAATCCCACAGATGGGTAACGTTATCCTCATCTTAAAAAGCAGAAGAGAGATCCTCAGGGCTGTTGATTGAAGATCCTAGCTGGTTAGTTAAGGTCATGCTAGCTGTTGGAACAAGCAATCCTAACAATACACAGTGGCTCAAACATGATAGGAATTTATGTTTCATCCACCCAAGCCTAAACAAATGCTCCTGATTGGCAGCGGCGCCCCTGCGAGTGGTGACTTAGGGATCCAGGCTGTCTCCATCCTATGGTTTTGTCATTTTCAATAGGTGGCTTCCTCCAAGTCAAGGCAGTGGATAGAGAAAGGACATGGATGACCCCATGTGGGTTTGTTTTATGGACCAGGCCTGAAAATGATGCTTGTCACCTCTGCTCTCTTTCTGTTGGCAAAAACTCAGCCACAAGGTCAGACTTAACCTCAAGGGAGGGTGGGAAATGTATGTGTAAGGAATACTGGGAAATGGAGTCTAACCACACGCCCAGGGAGAAGACAAAATGGGCCTGGTGACTGTTAACCAGCGCCGCACAGCAGTATCAGTGTGCCCGGTGCCAGCCCCGTTCTCCCTGCTGCCCAGTCCTCTTTGTCAACAGTGACAGTGCAGAGGGAAGGGGCTTGGAGCCCTGGGGCTCACTTTGTCACTGGCTGCACGACTCTGGGGAAGTCATGTCACTGTGTCACTGTTTGTGACCTCATTCTCCACTTCAGTAAAATGAAGGGATTGGGCTAGCTGCGTCTAAAAGCCCTGGCCAGCTCTAACATTAACTTTAACTATGCTAGTGGCCTTTGTTATAGTTTGTCTAGAAGAGATGTTTTCAAAACATCTTTTTAAAACATTTATTCTTTCTTCAAGAGGCAAGTCACCTAGAGGCCCAATATATGATAGATGAAAGGAGAACTGCCCTGGCTAGAGGCAGGAGAGGAGCTGGGAGCCTTGTGTCCTGGGCTGCCAGCTCCCTCTTTCCTGCAGTGGCCCCTGGAGGGTCTCAGTGGACCTTACGTCTCCAAGAAGCATAGTCTGAAATCCAGTTGTCTAAACCACAATGGTCCCTCCAGGTGTGTGTGGTCTCCGAATAGCACAGGTGAGCCCTGGACGCATTCGCTCATTCTTCCATCTAATCTTACCGAGTTCCTATTTTGAGAGGCAGGAGGGTACAGTAGTTAGACACGTGATGTCAGAACTTGGGTATAAATTTTGAATCTGCCACTTAATGGCCAAAGGGTTGCATTTTGAACAAGCTCCTTGATTTCTTTCTAACTCAGTTTCCTCATCTATGAGACACTGAAAACGCGCATCTCCTGTGTTTGCTCAGCCCTCTCCCTTGTACTGTCTTTCTCCTTAGGACTTATCACCTTGTACTGTGTCATGTCATTTTCTTATTTATCTTATTCCTTTTCTGTCTCCTCCCCTAGAGTATCAACTCCTCGAAGTAGTGGCTTTCATCTATTTTGTTCTCTGTTGTATCACCAGCACCTATGTCCACGCCTAGCTCAGTATTCATTGTTCAATAAATATTGTTGAATGTTGATTTCCTTAGAGCCCTCAGAATGGGGCCAGGTACATTATGAGCATTTAGTAAGTGTTAGCTGTTAATGTTTTTATTGGGTCCTATTGATGAGGATACAGTGTTGAACAGACTCAGATATCGCTCTAGCCTTCATGGACTTTACAGTTCAGAGAGGAGTCATATGAAATAAAGAAGTAAATTAAATATCTATTATATGTTAGTGTTAGTTGCTCAGCCATGTCTGACTCTGTGAGCCCATGAACTGTAGCCCAGTAAGGATTCTCCCAGCAAGAATACTGGGTCGCTATTCCCTTCTCCAGGGGATCTTCCCAACCCAAGGATTGAACCCTGGTCTCCTGTACTGCAGGTGGATTATTCACCATCTGAGCCACCAGGGAAGCCCCCTATTATATGTTGCTGCTGCTAAGTTGCTAAGTCGCTTCAGTCGTGTCCGACTCTGTGCGACCCCATAGACGGCAGCCCACCAGGCTCCCCGTCCCTGGGATTCTCCAGGCAAGAGCAGTGGAGGTGGGTTGCCATTTCCTTCTCCAATGCATGAAAGTGGAAAGTGAAAGTGAAGTCGCTCAGTCGTGTCTGACCCTTAGCGACCCCATGGACTGCAGCCCACCAGGCTCTCCCGTCCATGGGATTTTCACACACGTTTAAATTGGAACACGTGTTATGAATGTTTAGGGAGCCATGAAAGAATGTAATGGAAAGATATCATTTGTTTTTTGTTTTCTGGTAGGGTGGGGACGAGTCTGAGGGCAACGAGTCTGAGCTGGCTTCTTTGAGATAAATCATAAATCACCTGACAGGTGAATGGGAGCAGGCCAGGCACAGGGACAGTGTATGGGAGGCCTCAAGGCAGGATGGAACTTGGAGTTTCTGGGATTGGAAGGAAGACCAGTGGGGCTGGTGCCCGGTTAGTGAGGGGGACAGTGATAGGAAGGTCTGCTGGGGAGGCAGGGACTGAAGCGGGCAGGATGTACAGAGGCTCGTCATCCCCAGCGGGGCGAAGTCGTTGCTTAGCAAGCAGTGAATCCCCCAGGCAAGGGATGTGTTTAAGCAGAAGAAGGACATGGTCAGGTTCACAAGAACCGTCTGGTTGCTGAGCAGGGAGCAAGCTGCAGGGGAAGAAGGGAAGCCGAACACAGAGGCAACACTCCATGTCCGTACCACATTCCACTGGTCAACGTCCTTCTTCTGCCATTTGTTTTTTCACAAGTCTTGCACTACTTAGGCAAACTCTTTCTTACTACCTGCTAGTCACATTCTCGGAGAAGGCAGTGGCACCCCACTCCAGGACTCTTGCCTGGAAAATCCCATGAACGGAGGAGCCTGGTGGGCTGCAGTCCATGGGGTCACAAAGAGTCAGACACGACTGAGCGACTTCACTTTCACTTTTCACTTTAATGCATTGGAGAAGGAAATGGCAACCCACTCCAGTGTTCTTGCCTGGAGAGTCCCAGGGACCGGGGAGCCTGGTGGGCTGCTGTCTATGGGGTCGCACAGAGTCAGACACGACTGAAGTGACTTAGCAGCAGCACTAGTCAAGTTCTAGGGCTTGATCTTGAAACTGCTGGTCCTTCTAACTGCTAGGGAAAGAATTTTCATCAGGCTATGAAAGAAAAATGTTTTCAGCACAGAGAACTCTGCTCAATATTCTGTAACAACCTAACTGGGAAAAGAATTTGAAAAAGAATAGATGCATATATGTATAGATACTTGTAACGGAATCATTTTGTTGGACACCTGAAACACAACATTGTTAATCAACTGTAATATAAATTTCTTTTTTGAATGTAGAAAGGAGATAATTCCTAAAAGAGATAGAAAGAAAAGAAAGAGAGAAAGATGTTGCCTTCTTCCCCACAGCTGTAGAAAAGCAGATACTGTCTTAAATCTGTTTTTGCAAACGCTGTTTCTGACAATGTCTTCTGTAAGACGCCTGGATTTTGGAGATGGCTGCTCTGCCTTACCAGTACCTTTTAACCTCTAAAATGTCTTTTGTTCAAACTGAATGCCCTGGTAGTAAGATTTAAAATGGCATCTTTATTTTCTAAAACTGATAAGTGCGCGTGAGGTTTCCTTCTTAAGCCTGGAGGAGAACATTAACCCTAACTTCTTTCTTTGTAAAAAATGTCTTTCTGTTTCTCTTTTTAAAACAAGAGTTTGCTAGCTTTGGCTCATTTAGATTAACTCAGAAGACTCTAGGGAGCTTTTTGCAAAGTCAGGGGACAGACGCTGCAGGTTTGGATTAGGATGGGGTTGGTAGGAATGAGAGAGCCGGGCATTGGACAGAATCAAGAAAGATTCCGGAAGTAGAATTGATAGGATTTGGGAAAAGACTGAACTGAGCGTGGGAGGGACTTTGACAGATGAGTCCCAGGTTCCTTGCAGGAACCACACGGAGAACTGTCCATGTAAAGAAGTGGGAGGGTGGAATGTCCCTCAGAAATCTGTTTACTCCACAATTAGTGATATCAAGAGGACCTTTGTGCAAAATTTCCCTCTTCAGAGGCCCCAGAGTGAAAGCTTAAAGGTCATTGACTGTGTCAGAACAGGATTAGAGCAAATAGGGTGGGGTGGGTCACAGGGGCTCTTGGTGAGTCAGAAGGTGGATACTCCTCCATAGCCGTCACTGATGGTATACTGGGACGTGTGCTCTCCACTGAGCCCCCAGAGAGGTGGCATTTCTGCTTGGCGTCCACTCAGCTCTGCCCTCTGGGCTCTGGGGACTTCAGGGGTCGGGGCAGGGGGAGACATCTCACTGTTAAGAAAATTCTGCCACTGGATTATTTTACCAGAGCTAAGGACAGGGCTGAATGGCTGAGGAAATAGGCTGGGGATCGAACTGCTGTGAGAAACTAAATGTACAAATGCAGAGGGCCAGACCACGTATAAAAAGAGAGCCCTGACCCACAGTCTGCTACCACCAGCTCAGGAAGTCAGCCCACAAGCCTTGTAACCTTCTTCCCAAAATGACTGGGACATCACCGTCAGTAACAGCCAGCTCCCCTATTGTGTGTCTCCCCTTCCAACTTAGGACCAATCACAGAAGGCCAAACACTCTCCCATAACCAACCGCATAGGATGCCATGCCCCCTTCTGGTTTGCCTGCCTCCAGCTCCACGGACTCCAATCAGGGCACACCTTGATTGACCCTTCCCTTTATCCGCTACAAAGCTTTCCCACTCCGCTTGCCTTTGAGTCTCTGCCAAAGGCAAGTGATGGCACTGACTCCCTTGCTGTACAACAAGCTGTGAACAGATAGCCTTGGTTTGTTCTCATCAGGGTGGTTTCCACTTATTTCCACACCTGGCCCCTCATGGAAGCTAACTCACTGGGGACTTGAGAAAGGGGAAGACAGAGTTGGACCTTGAGGTCTCTGCTTTTCTCAGTGTTGGTGCAGATGGCTGATTCTTCATCAGAGGTGGTGCTGGCCACATCTGGCAGTTAATCTGACACCTTCCCAATGCAGCTGAGGGGTAAGACTGGGTAGGAGGAGGGCCATCTGCTGGGACAGACCCTCTGAGAAACAGCTGTTTGAAGGGGTGTGTGTGCCCATGTTTTCCTGAAATCCTGTAGCTCCTTTATAGGAAGAAAGCCCATAATGGCCATAGACACAACCTTAGAGTCTGGAGCTGTACAAGTGGCCCACATGGTGTGTTCTCTTACCGAAGAATCTGTACAAAGTATGTGCATTCTGCCTGGAACTGGATCTGAAATCCTGCCTTTTTCACTCTCTGGCCATGTGATTTTGGATAAGTTACCTGCCCCTCTCCGGGGTCTCAGAGTCCTCCTGTGTTTATTTCACGGGCATTTTGAGGGGTGTAAGTCTGCACACCACCTGTGTCTGAATCTGGAGTATTTGTTGAGAATACAGGTTTCTGGGCCCCATGCCAGACCTAATGAATTAGAGTCTCTGGCAGTGGTCTAGGTGTCTACTAGACAAGCCGGTTCTCTGAGTGATTTTTCTGCTCATTAAAGTGTAGGAACCTCAGGGTTACTGCATCTTAGATGCTTCCAAGTTTCCAAGGATGATCAAGACCCAATGCCTCTCCTGACTAAGGGCTCGTGTACGGAAACATCCAAGGCAAAGCACCTTGCAATAAACCTAGAAATGGAGGAACCAAAGAGCTATAGGGAAAGGAATGAGTTCCAGCCCGGGAATCAGAGAAGACTGCATGACGGGAGTGACTTCCAGTCTAGGTCTTGAGGGAGAACTGGAATTTCATGCTGCAGACAAGGGGCCCCATCTGGGGTGCTGCTGGTGGGGAAGAAGAAAAGCTTCTCCCTCCAGAAGAGAAAGGCATAGACTCAACACTGCCCAGAGGTCACTTACTACAGTGGCAAAGGCCCATTCTGAAGCCCCATTAGATGCCCCCTGACTCTGGGCTAAGTAGTACTGTCCCAGTTTCATGGGTGGGGGACCAGAGGGCCAGTGAAGACCTGGGACTTCCCCAAGGAGGTGCATCTAGAAGAAGGACCCATGGACTTAGAGAATCTTCTGGAAGAAGGGAGTTTCTGTGGAGCATTTGAGGAGAGGGGATTTCCCTGCCACCACCACCACCCCAACTGGTTTTTTAGAAAAAGGTGGTGGTGCTGATTTGTTACTACAGGAAATCTGGCCTCAAGGCAGGGGTAGACTGTTGTATATTTGACTGGTCACCAGCTCTGAGCAGAATAGGAGCCCTGGGTTGTAGCATTTTCTGACTGCTATGGCGTAATCACTCCCACCTTGGCCCATTTCAAGCTGTTGACATGACACCACTGAATAATGTCAGGAAGAGATGTGCCCCATGGGCTCTTGAGCCAGTAGAGGCTTCTTCAGGATCCTGTGTCTGGGGTGTGGCTAAAGGACGCATGTGAGGCAGACTCACCCATCAAGAATGAAGCTATGCTGTGGGCTGGTCTGTGGGCTGGACCGTGGCGTCTGGCTGGTTCAGGATGCCCCTCAGTCTCTTTGATGGGCTGTGACATTCTTGCTGCTTCTGGGCATGCCAGCTGAAGCGTCTGCAGCTGAGGAACCCTGGGTGTGAGGGAGAGAGGATGCTGAGCACTGCTTTCCTCTCTCTCAGAAGGAAACGCATCCAACGTCTTTACACCATGAGCTTTTGAAAAACAAGAGGTCTCAACATGGTCGGAGGGGCTCTGTGGGCATGTGGAAGAGCCACAGAGAATGAGGGCGCCCCAGCCTTTGGGTCACAGGGAAGAGAGGTGCTGGGAAGACATGAGACGTGAAGGGGACCTGCCAACCAAGCTGGGCTTCACAGTGGGGAGACAGAGCAGAGGGAAGGAGGGAAATTTACTTTCGACAAACCTATGCAGAACCACCGTTGCTGCTACTGCTAAGTCACTTCAGTCGTGTCCGACTCTGCGTGACCCCATAGACGTCAGCCCACCAGGCTCTCCTGCCCCTGGGATTCTCCAGGCAAGAAAACTGGAGTGGGTTGCCATTTCCTTCTCCAATGCATGAAAGCGAAAAAGTGAAAGTGAAGTCGCTCAGTCGTGTCCGACTCTTAGCGACCCCATGGACTGCAGCCTACCAGGCTCCTCCATCCATGGGATTTTCCAGGCAAGAGTACTGGAGTGGGGTGCCATTGCCTTCTCCAAGAACCACCGTGGCAACCCAATAATTAAGAAGTTATAATTTCAGCATGTGCATAAATTCTGTGCTTTATGATTTTTATTTGGAGTTAGGTAGAGGGAAGAGGCATGACAGATGTCTTTTCTTGCCCAGAGAACTAATGGGATTTATCCGGTCCCACCCACTGCCTCCTGACCCATATCTACCTCCTGCAGCCCCTCACTCTGCTCGAACATAGCTGTTCCTAACTGAACCCCATGTTTGTTGTGGGAGAAGTAAGTGGTGCTATTTCTCCCCCCTTGGAGAGGAAGCCACACTGTCCCTCTCTGAGGGCATCCTCAGTGACACAGAGGGCTGAACTGAGGCAGAACACACCTCAGGAGGGCCATACCCACTACCTATGCAGAGAGCATCCCGCCAGCAGGTGCCACCAGCAGCCACCAGAACCAAAGAGAGCCAGAGAGAGACCCGAGACCTCACCCAGTGGTGGGAGACCACTTCTGGTCCTTGATTCTCTTAGGTCCCTAAGGCCCAAGGACACAGGCGTGGGCATTTGCTATTGTAATTATTATTCTCCGGTGCTATCTTAGGAACCCCTGGGCCAGCACAGTGTCTGGTACGTGACATCCACAGAGACATCTACACAAGGTGGTGGGTGCTTCTTGTGACCCACTCTGTGGAGGTTGGATTGGACGAAAGAGGCAGGAAGAGAGGAGAATGCGGCCATAACTGATAAAGAGCACGGTGTGACGATGAGTCTGTGGGAACACAGCACCTCTGCGCCTTCATCCCAGAAGCCCAAAGCCCCACCTAAGTATGGGGAAAAAACATCAGACAGACCTAAACTGAGGGACTTTCTGCAAAATACCCGACGGGCTCTCCTCCAAAGGGTCAAGATCATAAAAAAAAAAAAAAAAAAAAAAGGAAAGATCGAGGAACTGTCATAGGGGCCTAAAGAGAAATGACAGCTAGGTGTAGCATGTATCCTAGACAGATCCTGAGTCAGAAAAAGGATTTTATGGAAAAACCGAATAAAATCCGAACAAATCGTGACGTTTAGTTCACAGGGTGTACCAACGTCGCTTTCTTCATTTTGACAGATGCACCATGGTAACCTAAGATATTAGCATCAGGGCGCACTGGGTGAAGAGTATATGGGAACTCTTGCTGCTATCTTTGAACTCCTTCATAACTCTAAAACAGTTCTTAAATTAGATGATTTTAAAAAGTGTGAGGAGAGGAGGCATGGCTTCCCAGTGGGGCACCTGGGGACAAGCTCTGGGGACAAAGTGTCATCTGAGCTGTTGAGGAGCACGCAGGGCTCGGGCGGGGCAGGCTTTACAGAGGAGCAGCGGCCTGAGTGCAGACCCGGAAAACCAAGGGAGCTTCGTGGCCCCTGGGTGCTGCCCGCTTTCCAAGCAGAGGTAGACAAATGACGCAGTGATTTTAGCTAGTATTATGTGCTTCTGACTTGAGAATTCTCTAAACCAGGAGGTAATTAGACTGCCTTAGGCTGAATGAGGGCATGGGTATTTTAATCAGCAAGGAGGTGTCCGTGGAGGGGCTGCAGGATCCAGGCATTCTGCCATGGTCTCGGATGGGCCCCAGGGCAGGGCCCGGAAGGGGGACTTTGCAGGGGCTCTCTCTTCCCACTCCAGTGAAAAACAAGTATGTTGGGTGCACGCTAAAACCTGCGATGTTTATAGCAGCTTTAATCATAATTGCTAAAACTTAGAGGCAACCAAGACGTCCTTCAGTTGGTGAATGGATAAACTTTGGTACATCCAGACAATCAATGTATTATTCATTGCTAAAAAGAAATGAGCTATCAAGCTATGAAAAGACATGAAAGAAACTTAAGTACATATTACTAAGTGAGAGAAGCCAATCTGAAAAGGCTGTGCACACTGTAGGGTTCCAACTGAATCACATTTTGGAAAAGGCAAAACCATGGAGACAATAAAAAGATCAGCGGTTGCCAGGAATTGGAGGGAGAGTGGGGACTGGTGGGATGAATTAGGTGGAGCACAGAGAAAGTTCAGGACAGTGAATCTACTCTATAGAAACTTGTGTCATGGTAGATACATGTCATTATACACTTGTCCAAACTCACAGAAGGTGCAACCTCAAGAGCAAGCCCCAGGGTAAACTATGGACTTTGACGGTTCATCAGTTGTAACAAACGTGCCCCTCGGGGGCAAGTGGTGGTGCGGACATTGATAATGGGGGAGTCTGTGTATAAGGGTGGGGGGCAGAGGGAAATCTCTATACCTTCTCCCTTAGTCTTGCTGTGAACCTAAAACTTCTCTAAAAAATAGTCTTAAAAAAAGGAAACATAACCAGAGAACAAAGCAAAATGAAATAAGTCTGTTGGGAGTTGAATAGGAGACACAGGTTCAATCCCTGGATCTGGAAGATCCCTGGAGGAGGAAATGATAACCCACTCTAGGATGCTTGCCTGGGAAATCACATGGACAGAGAAGCCTGGTGGGCTTCAGTCCACAGAGCTGTGAAAAGTCTGATTAGACTTAGCAACGGAGCATGCATGCACATGTGCGCGCGCGTACACACACACACACACACACACACACACACACACACACACGGATCCAGAGGAGCTGCCTAGCTCCCCTTGAAGGCCCCCAGCTCTGGTCTATCTGGGAGGCTTTGCCTCCAGAATGACTTCTGGAATGAAGTCATTCCAAGGCCCAGAGGCGTGCAAATCAGGGTCCCAGGAGCACAACAGACATAACTTTAGACATTTAGAGGAGTGGTTTGTCAGGGAGGAATCATTTGAACTGGAGTGTCATTGACTTCACCATGTAGCCTAAGTCCCACCCTGGCCTCTCCATGATTTCCCAGGTCCTCCCTACAAGGGAGGGTTTTGTTAAAGATGCTTCCACGCAGGCACTGCTCCCTGTTCATCATGTGCCCACCACCCAGCTTGTCCCTGGGACCTCTCCTGGCTTGGACCCTGAGGCAAGCCTCACATGATGCGAGCATCACAGGGGAGAGGCTGATGGAGTTAACATGCTGCTGGGTGCCTATGTGGGCTGGTCTTCCACAGAGTCAGAAAGGTAATATCTGGAAGGCCTGTCCCTGCCTTGGAAACCCCATTCTATCCTTTATGGTGGCTGCTCTGTAAAAGGGAAGGAGTGGGAAATTCTTGCCCTGTTTCATTCCATCCTGATTCCCAAGTAATTGACTTGGGGGTGCAGATGAGCTCCGGCCTCTGGGGCCTCTGCCTTTGGAAAGGAACCAGCCAGCTGCTAAGGAACCAATGCTACTTCAAAGAGTGGGCGACTGTCCTCCAAAGCTGGGTCTGGATTGACCCCAGTGCAGATGTCAGCTCCTGGTAGGGGACCCTAATTGGAAGAGGCTCCTGTGACCACCATGCCAATTAAATGATGTCCCAGGAGCTGGGAACAGCTGTGGAGATACAGGTGAAATTTTTCTCTCTCACCAGAAGTTGCTTGAGTGATCGTAGGAGGTATTGACTGTGGGTGCTGTACAGGTCGGGAAAATTGGTCTCAGGAGAAGCAAGAAAAAGTAACATTAGCAACCTGCCTTTTTCAACAGAGGCTCTAATGAGGCTGAGCTGGTTTGTGGGGGAATAATTGCTTCCAACTATCAGGAAAGTTGCCTGGACCAGAAATTAGAAGGTACCAGTGATACAAGCTTCCCAGTGGTAAAGAATCCCCCTGCCAATGCAGGAGAAAGAAGGGATTTGGGTTTGATCCCGGGGTTGGGAAGATCCCCTGAAGGAGGAAATGACAACCCACTCTAGTGTTCTTGCCTGAAGAATCCCACAGGCAGAGGAAGCTGGTGGGCTACAGCCCATGGGGTTGCAAAGAGTCGGAGACGACTGAGCAACTGAGCACACACAGTGGAGACGTGCTACTTTGAGAGGGCAGAGAGTTGGGCGGGTCAGGTTTTGAAGCTCTCCCCTCTGCTGCGCTGCGGGAACTACATTCAGGTGTCCCTCGAGGTGATTTTGTGCTGATAGAACTGTTCTGTCTCTTGATTGTGGCTGATGGTTACAGGATCACATGCCTCTGTCAAACCTGCTATAAGACTGTAAACTTCAAAGGTTTACCACGTGTAAACCATTCCTAAATTTACACACACACACACACACACACACACACACACACAAGATACACTTGCACAGGGTCTCTTAGGCTGTTTCTCCTCACCCAGACCTGGGTAGAGGGCTGCTGGTCGATTGTTGACTCCTTGTCCTGCCTACAACTCCTGGAGACCTCCATAATTTTTTAAAGGAGGAGAAGCACCAGCATGGGATTATGAAAAGTGGGAGGGCTCTGTAGCAGAGACTTGCCACCTTGGCTGCCCGCTGTGAGCTCTAACAGCCCAGACCACACGCAACTGGTGTGAAGTCAGAATCTCTAGGGCTGGGACTCAGCCTTAGGATTGTTAATTTCCCCACCCCACAACCCACCCTATGATAGCTTTATGGGAACAGATTGGGACCTCTGACAGCTCCAAAGTCATGGGAGGTGGGCTGTGTATTCCACCCTTCACTGTTAATTAAAACATCGCTGGAGTCAGAGTCCAAAGCCTACGTCTGAGCTCTGTACTCTCTGGTCCCCATGCCTGCCCCACAGGTGCTGGGCGCCCTCCCTTGGATTTCCATCTTGCTGCTCTGATAGGACCATCAAGAGGCCCCCTTCGTTCCCACTCAAGGATCCATTTGGAACTTTGGCCCTGGGTTCCCACTGCCTCCAGCCACCTCTTCTCCTCCATCTCTCCATGGGACTGTGCATGGATGTTCCCAGAGGAAGAACATGACACTTGGAACTGAGTCTGGTTCTAGCTGCCCGTCTCGGGTGACAGACAGACCCGAGACAGGCAGCTAGAACCAGACTCAGTTCCAAGTGTCATGTTCTTCCTCTCAGCCTCTTTGAGCCTCAGGGGTCTCACCTGCAAGCTGGAAAAGATAGATGAGGATAAGTAAGGATGCACTTTGGAAACTACAGTATTCAAGCCCTAGTTAATGGTCTCACCAATATAGGACTTTGTATCCCACATTTCTTGGTTTCCAACAGGAGTCATTACAGTGTTCTCTCAGGGGATGCCTGATCATCATCTGCCAAATTAATTACCATGAAAACTCATTTTTCGTGGGGAAAAGGACCAGGCTATTTTCAGGCTGCTGGGTTAAGTCAGAGCTCCGCGCAGGCCTCCAAAACAGCTGCTGGTTCCTGCTGGGCGGTTTCTGAAGTGGCCCAGATTTCTAAGTGCCCCTGTGCTGAAGGAAAGGCTGTCTTTGTGCCCGCCTGCCCGCTGTGGGGGAGGAGGATGAGCGCTGCCCTCCTCCCGATGCTGTTGGTGCCTGTGCAGCACGGACGGGGCATGGGGCTGCCCACGCTGGAGCGGAAGCTTGAGGGACACAGTGGGGAGCAGGACTGTGTTTTGAAGCTTTTCCAGAATTGATTGTTTGGGGGCCATTTTCTTAAAGGGTCCCTTCTTTTTTTCCCCAACAGTGAAGAGTACCATGTATTAGGCACTCTGTGCCAGGCTTGTTGTTGCCGTTCAGTCACTAAGTGGTGTCTGACTCTTTGCAACCCTGTGGACTGCAGCACACCAGCCTTGGATTCAGGGCCCACTCTAATCTAATATGGCCTCATCTCAACCAGTTATATCCACAAAGACCCGATTTCCAAGGAAGGTCTGAGTAAAGCTGAACTTTAAGGGGACATTATTTAACAGAATCCCTGGGGCTTATAGATCCTTACATATCCTCTGTCCAAGGGGCTTTTTGGCAAAGTCTGAGCAGGGTGAACTCAGCACCACAGTGGTGAAGACAGGCACTGTGGTTTGAGGAAAGGGCCAGGGCTGATCTGAAGACGGGGGTCAACTTCCAGCAGACCTGAGCCAATCAACCACCCTCAGAGCAGGAGCCACCTGCAGCCCCATAGCTTAATAGGATGAAGTTCTAAGACTGCGTACGTTAAAAATGAACCCTCTGCTGCCTGCAGAAAATTCCTTCCCAGGAACATAAAGTTACAAATAATTGTATTATCTGTCTTATGAACTTCCTGAAAATCCATTTACCTGAATTTTTATTCATCACTCAACTAGCCTTCATAATAAATAGCCCCTTTCCCAAAACAATGAGTCTCTCTGCTGGGCTTAGCAAATGACTGTTCACTCTTAAGGTTCATTCACAACGTTCCGATCTTTATGTTTCCCAATCCTCAACTGTTTTATCAGGAAGTTAGTCTAGTTCCAGTCAGATCCCCGCAGTTGAAGATCCACCTTAAACCAGGATCCCCCAGATCATATAAATTTGCTACTCTCGACTCTCCCCATTTTCTGTGAAGCAATGAACTGAACTTTGCTGGCCCCAGAGGCTAGCCAGGTGGCAGTTGACACCTCTCTGAGTGTCAGTTTTCTATATTTTATATATATTAGTAGCAAACACATATTCTTATACAGAAGTGTATATTTTACGTTGTATATTTTTATATTTATATTATAAAAAGTCTACAGAATGGAGATAACAATCCCCTGCTTCACCCACTACACAGACTTGTGGGTTCCGCACTCACTCCCACCCCCACACTGAAGAGAGACATAGAGACTAGCAGACATTCTAGTCAGCCAGGATGCACTCCAAGACTGAAAGGAACAGTTGCCCACTTGGGCACTTTGGGCTCTTTTAAATGGGATATCTTTGTACAAAGGTTCTACAAATCGTTGGCTGCTGTATAAACTTCAGGGACCACTGTTAGCAGGTAGGTGTTTTTGTCCCTCCACCCACAAACAGAAGCTTCTGAACCAAGTAACAGGGTCCATTGAGGTACAGTTGGCCACTTGTAAAGTTTCCTTGTTGTTACTGTTTAGTTGCTAAGTCATGTCTGACTCTTTGTGACTCTGTGGACTGTATTGCGCCAGGCTCCTCTGTCCACGGGATTATCCAGGCAAGAATACTAGAGTGGGTTGCCATTTCCTCCTCCAGGCAATCTTTCCAACCCAGGGACGGAACTTGTGTCTCCTGCATTGGCAGGCAGATTCTTTTCCTCTGAACCACCTGGGAAGCCCCAAGAGTTTCCTTCCTTTTGTTAATTAGAAGTTGATGTACCCGCACCTCCCCTGGGCTCAAGGTTGACCTGCATGGGGCTATCAGACACCCCACGTGAAGTAGGTGGACAGAGTTAGGTGGTCTCCTTCCTGCAACATCTTTCGTGTCCCCACTGGATTGGGAGTCATGGGGGAATTACTGTACCATAGACCAAAATGTTGATATTTAATAAGAAGTATTTACTGAAGGTTTAGTTATCAAAACTGACTTTGGATAGCTTTCTAAGAGGCATTTTATGTAAAATGAAGAGAAATACGCTATTTTGAAGTTGTGCAGGATTCTCTTCAATTTAAGAACATACTGTGATGCGTTCTCTAAGTATGTCTATTATGGGCTATGATTCTCAGGGTGGAGCTTTTGCAAATCAAGTATTTGCCAAATGGGCAGCACATCTGCAGTTTGACCAACTGAGGATCAAAACAGGTTCATATTTCCCTTTTCCCCAACTGTCTCTACAATATGTTTTAGACCTGACTCTAAGTCAGGACCCAATAAAAATTTGGACACGGCGTTTGGTGGCTACACATGTTTAGCTTTCGTTCATTTAGAATGGTACCCCAATTTTTTGCCCCTTATCATATCAAGTCTCAGAGAGGACAATCCGTTCTTTATAGAAGGTTCCACCTTCTGGATGTTGTTAGATTGTTTCTTCGTGGTTTCATTTCATTTGTTTCTCTTTCATTCAAAGTGAGAGTTAGGGCTCATTCAATTTGTTTTTGGCAAGAATATGTCACGGATTTTTAAAAATACTTTTTTCAGATAATGAAACCAATTCAAAGTCATTATGGAAAAATTTAAAGACAGAAAGAAACAGACAGTGCCTAGTCCTACTGTCCCAAGATAAATATATTTTAGTCATTTCTTGCCAGCCTTTTGTTCTCTGCATGGATAGAAAGAGAGACAAAGGCAGAAAATATATAAATATTCTTTTTAAGAACAAAATGAAGCTCACAGATTCTCTGTGTGGGAAAGTGTGTGTGTGTGAATGTATGTGAGATCCATCCATTATTTGATCAGTTTTCCTATTGCCGGGCATTAAGATAATTTCCAATTCTTGTCTTTGTGTGTGTGTGTGTGTGTGTGTGTGTGTGATGACAAGCATCCTTGCATATACATCCTTATCAGTCTTTTTCAAAAATGGACTTACTAGGGTAGCACTATGTAAAGTGGAGTCACAATTGGCAGCCCATTGCAGTATTCTTGCTTGGAAAGTTCCATGGACAGAGGAGCCTGGCGGGCTACAGTCCATAGGGTCACAAAGAGTCAAATACAGCTGAGCACCACACAGAACCATGTGTGAGATTTCCGATACACACGGACAAGGTGGCACAGCTGATCAGTGTATACATCCACCAGCCGTTACTTGCCTGCCCATTTTATCAAAACGTCACCAAACCAGAGTTTTCTTTAAAAATGTTTTGATAAATGAAGACAGAAAACTAATTTTAGTTTTCATAGTGGATTACTTAAGGAAGCTGAGCATACTTCCATATGCTCATTAGCATATGCTCATTAGCCCATCGTGGGTCTTTTTTAGAAAAATAATCTTATCCATAATTTCTTTAAAATTTTTATTTATTTTTTATTATTTGATCATATCTGATTATTTTTGGTTGTGATGTGTTTTATTTTCGATTCATGGCTGCCCATGGGCTTTCTCTAGCTGTGGCTAGTCGGGGCCGCTCTTCATTGTGATACTCAGGCTTGCCATTGCAGTGGCTTCTCTGGTCTCAGAGCACAGGCTCTGGGCACAAGGGCTCACTAATTGTGGCGCCCGGGCTTAGTTGCCCTGCAGCATGTTAGATCTTCCAGGACCAGAGATGGAACCCGTGTCCTCTGCATTTACAGGTGGCGTCTTAACCATTGGACCACCACTGGATATGGAAAGCCCTATTCATAACTTCTGGCTTGTACAATCATTTACATTAAGAATCATAGCCCTATGTCCTACATGTTGCTCTTATCATATCGGAAGTTGAAAGGCAACCTCAGGTTTCACTCACAACCACTCTCCTTGGATTCACACTGGACTCTAGAGCCTCCTGAGAAGGTAGGAGCTTGGCGCAGGGAAAGCCCTTGACACAGAGCCTGGTACACGGGAGGCACTCAGCAGAGGCTGGGAACATACTAGTGATCCCAGTAAGCCCCAGGACATGTCCCCTGCTGTGACCACAGAGACCCCCGTCATAAACCACCTGGATGAAGCTCAGAGCTTCTCCCAGCCTCGGCCCTCCCCCGCCCTGCCCTGCTTTCCACTTCACTCCCTTCTCTCCATCTGCTCCTCATGAGTCCAGACCTGCCCAAATCTACCTCTTGGTTGATCTTCCCTCTGTCAAGCTACAGAACATGATCCCCAATCTACAAGGGACTGATTTGCAAAAGCCGCAGCCCCTGGTGTCTCAGTCAATAAAAAATCTGCCTGCAATGCAGGAGACTCGGGTTTGATCCCTGAGTCAGGAAGATCCCCTGGAGAAGGAAATGACTACCCACTCAAGTATTCTTTCCTGGAAAATCCCACGGACAGAGGAGCCTGGCAGGCTACAGTCCGTGGAGTCGTAAAGAGTTGGACACGACTTAGTGACCAAACCACCACCAGCCCCAGAATCGGGTTCAGAATGCCTGGTTCAGAGGGCTGCATCGAGGAAAGCCACAGAAGGTGGGGGTAGGGGCCGGGGTGGGTGCAGAGGGAGATGTGTGCCTCCAAAGAAGGCCGAGTCCGAGCTGGCCCAAGGCGTGAGAGCATGCTGGGCAGCCCAGTCATTTGGAGCCCAGTCACACTGAGATGTTTAACAAATTCTTAATGGTAAATAAATAGAAAGTAATTTTCCGTTTTAAAAAAATAGCATGCAGAGACAGCTTTCTCCCTCTATGTTCCCAGCACGGCTTCTCTAAACCTTCGCTCTGGTTTTCACGTTGTGATCACCAGCAACTGCTTGTCTCTTCCAACCAGACTGTGAGTGCCTGGAGGGTGGGGACTGTCCCTCTTGGTCTCAGAGTCTTCAGCTCCCGGGGCAGTATCTGGCACGTAGAAGGTCCTAGAATGATTGCTGACTCTGTTCCTATAAAAAGCGGTGGTAGACACAGGGGCTCAAAAGGAAGAGCAAGACACCCACACATGGCTGATTTCAGGCCCCTTTGGACACTGGGGCCCAGCCCTAGTGACATGGAACCCCCGTGCCTGGGCTGTGGAGGAAAGCTGAGGACGTGCCCTGCTCCCCTAGGTTCTCCTGGGATCACTCAGCATCCTGAGACACATTTGGCTCTTCTTGTCCTGGATTAACTTTGAAGTGCAGCAGTTCCTCTTCGGGAACCAGATGGAGAGCGAGAGGGAGAGTGAGACAGAAGCGATCTGAATGAGGGTGGGGGCTGGGTGTACCATCACCCAGCTCTGGGCTCCAGGAGCAGGAAACCAGATCAGAAGCTGAGAGGCTGTTGGTGGAAGGGTTAGGGCTAGAGTTAGCAAAAAGGGCATCGTAAAATATTGGTTCTAAAGAGAAGTCACTGGGGCCCAAATGCTGGGGATTCACTGCTCTAATCCTGTTCCCAGCTCTCAGCTGCTTCTTTTCTGCGAGAAGCCTGGCCTCACCCTGCCATGCTGACCACATCAACCACAGGCAAATAATAATAGCTGCCATTATGAATGTCCTCTGTGAACTCTGCTTCCCGTATACTTTCTCCCTGAATGTAGTCCTCACTGCTCCTGATCTGCTTATGTGATACATACTGATACCTAGCCTCACTTTCTTTTTTTAAGAAAATAAAAGTATTTGTTTAGTTTTGGCTGTGCTAGGTCTTCGTTGCTGCGTGGGCTCTTCTCTAGTTTTGGTGAGTGAGGGCTACTCTCTGGTTGCAGTGCACGGGCTTCTCACTGTGGTGGTGTCTCTTGCACAACTCTAGGGTACACAGGCTTCATTAGCTGTGGTTCCCCGGCTGTGGAGCACAGACTGCAGTTGTGGTGCATGGGCTTAGTTCCTCCGAGGCATGTGGGATATTCCAAGATCAGGGATAGAACCCGTGTCTCCTGCATTGGCAGGCAAATTATTGACCACTCGGCCTTCAGGGAAGCCTAGCCCCACTTCCTTTTGTAGCTATAATAAAAGTCAATATTACAATAAAAAGGCACTAAATTTATATAATGAAAAATAAAAACCCCTATAGATATGCTGTTAACAGCCCCTCTTGGAACAGAACACGGCTGCACTGTGTTCCCAGTTACAAGTGATGGGCTTGATCTTGGAGGATCAATCACTGTGTTCGGGCATCGCACAGACGAGCTGTGCCCTGCACCCACCACTCCACTCCTAATCCTCAACTGCTGCCTCTCCCCGAGGCTGTCCCCTCAGAGCTCAGTGCTTACATTTGCATCAATATATCCTTTGCATATAGTAAAGTTCACCCATTTGAAGCGTACACTTTGAAGACGGAGTAACTGTGTACAGACAAGTAGCTATCATCACAACACAGACCAGAACCATTCCCTCACCCTAAGAAATCCCTCCTGCCCCTGTGCAGTTGCTCCCTTCCACCAGCCCTACGCAACCACTTGTCTCTCTCTGCCATTATAGTGTACTCTTCTCTAAAATTTCCCATAAATCTTCTCATATAATATTGGGTTGGCCAAAAAGTTCATTTGAGTTTTTTCAAGCATAACGTTTTTTGAGATTCATCTGTGTTGTTACATGTGCTGCGATTCATGGGGTTGCAGAGTCAGACACGACTGAGCGACTGATCTGATCTGATCTGATTTTGTTCCTTTTTATTGCCGAGTATTATGCCATTGTGTGCCTATTCTACAATTTGTTTATCCATCCGCCGTTGACTGGGGGCTTCTGGTGGCTCAGTGGTAAAGAATCCACCTGCCAATGCTGGAGACCTAGGTTCGATCCCTGGTTCATGAAGATCCCCTGGAGAAGAAAATGGCAACCCACTCCAGTATCCTGGCCTGGGAACTCCCGTGGACAGAGGAGTCTGACGGGCTACAGCCCATGGGGTCACAAAGAGTTGGACATGACTTAGTGACAAAACCACCACCAGCACCACCACCACCACCATTGGTTGCTTCCACTTTGGAGTGATTACAATATATAAAGCTCCTATGAACTTTCACACACGCATCTTTGTGTGGGCATGCATTTTCATTTCTCATAGGTAAGTATCTAGGAGTGGGATGGCAGAATCATATAGTAAGTTTAACTTGGAAAGAAACGGCCCTGCTGTTTCCCAGAGTGGCTGCACCGCTTTGCGTTCCTATCAGCAACGTGTGAGAGTTCCAGTGTTCCACATCCTTGTCAGCACTTCCTATTGTCCGTTTTTGTTGTTATTTGCTGTGTTTTGGTCATTCTGATAGTTGCATTGTCGTGCGTCGCTGCATGTTTACTTTGCATTTCCCTGCTGACTGATAATGCTGAGCATCTTTTCATGTGCTTATTGGCCATTTTTGTGTCTTCATTGGTGAACTGTTTATTCAGAACTTTTGTCTATTTTTGTATTGTGTTGTTTGTCTTTTTATTATTGAATTGTACAATGCCAGATTTAAAAAAAATTTATTCAAGTGTAGTTGATTTACAATGTGGTGTTCATTTCTGCTGCACTGCAAAGTGCTTCGGGTATACATATATATACATCCTTTTTCGTATTCTTTTCATTATGGTTTATCACAGGGTATTGAATATAGTTTTGCCCTGTTGTTTATCCATTCTATTTATATAATAGTTTGCATCTGCTAATCCCAAACTCCTAGTCCCTCTCCCCCTCCCCCCACTTCCTTGGCAACCACAAGCCTCTTCTCTACGTCCGTGAGTCTTTTTCGTAGATAGGTTCCATCCGTGCCATGTTTTGGATTCCACATATAAATGATATCATGTGGTATTTGCCTTTCTCTTTCTGCTTTCACTTAGACGATAATCTCTAGGTTCATCCATGGTGCTGCCAATGGCATTCTTTCATTCTTTTTTTATGTAAAATGCAATATTTTTAATAGCTGTTTCCTATGACCCAGCCTGAGGCATGGAAGTCAGATTTCTGTCTCAACTGCTTTATCTCACTTAGATACAGATTTAATTATAGTACAATTCAGAACGTGCCTCCATCCAAGTCATGCTGACCAGTGATGTTATTTTAATCCATTTCATCTTTTAAAAATAAACAAGCATTTGTCCTCTGCACCCTAAACATGGCTAATATGACTTTACTTCCTTTTTTCAGGAACATAAACATGTAACAATGCTTGTGTAAGAAAACACCCACACATTAGCTGACACCTGCTTTTTCTCTTCTTATGTCAACTAAAGTTAAATAGTGACCAACAGAAATGGAGAAATCTGTTCCAAAGATAAACCCCTTAGCTTCTTGATACTCTGATGGGTCATTGCTCTGGGTGAGAAAATCCATACATCAGGAAATGTATGCTTTGGCTCAAAGTCTTTGGAACTTCTGATCTTAACATAAAGTCCTAACCATGCCAGAGGACCCTTATAAACAGTTTGTCTGTATGTCTCTGCTTCATCCAGCCCTCTCCAATAGTGGGACACAAAATAAACCTAGTACGTTTGATAGTTTAATAATGGCTACCATTGTAGATGGGGCTTCCCCGGTGGCTCGGTGATAGAGAATCCACCTCCAATGCAGGAGATTCAGGTTCAGTGCCTGGCTGGGAAAATCTCCTGGAGAAGGAAATGGCAACCAGCTCCAGGATTCTTGCCTGGGAAATCCCATGGACAGAGGAGCCTGGTGCGCTACAGCCCATGGGGTCACAAAGAGTCGGACAAGAGTTAGCAACCAAACAACAGCAACCGCTGTAGACGACTTACTGCATGCCTGGCCCTAGGGACTTTGAGTTTATAATCTGAGCGACCGAGCACAGCCCAGACTTAAAAAGAGACGACTTCCATATGAAAATCAGGGAAAGCTACACTAGAAACGCAGCTGCAGGGGCAGAGGGCTTCAAGCCTGCCTTGGCCTCTGGTTCTCTCTCTGATCTCACTTTTCCGTTTTCCAACAGCCTGCATTCCTTTCAGAGAGCTGACATCCTCAGTGGGCTGAGCCCCATTTGGGTTGGCACCCTCTACTGGATTGTTCTATTGTCAACTTGTTTACTCCAGGAGCTCTGTTTTCCAAAATCGCCTTCCTGGTGTGGGTCTGAGTTGGTCACAGCTGAAGTTCTGCAGGGCCCATGAAGCGTAAGAGAAGCAGCAACCCTTCAGGTTGTCACTGGCGGGAGGCACTGAGAAACAGTCCCAGCCTCTCGCTCTGTTCCCCTCCCTGACTGCCAGGCGCCCACCAGCAACGGCCCAGGGGAACTGTCAACGCACTGCCACCTCCCAGAGGCAGTAGCCGCTGCTCCGTGGTGAGCATTTAAGATGGCCGATCCCGTCTTTGAATATCTTGTTTTTCTTTGTCCCGGGGCTAGGGGCATCTTTGGTAGAGTTCCTTCATCCTATCCCTTTTTGTCAGGTTTTTCTTTTCTTCTTTGGAATCAGAATGCGATAGGGTAGATTTTCTTCCAAGCCTCCATCTCTCTCCTGTTTGCCTCACATGGTTCAGGCAGTTTTCTTTGATGCTTGTCCTATTTTGAGGTCTGGTGCTGGGGGAGGGGAGGGCGAGGAAGGCTTTAAGGGTCATTGGTGGCAGCAGGATCCACTGGGGACAGTTATAGGGCTACTCGTTGCCTGCTGTATGCCTCACAATCTCAGAAACCACAGATAGATTGGAGGGCTGAGAAAACCCTCAGTGAGAACCATCCAGTTGCTCATTCTCTCTTTCTTGACAACCACCTTTCTTACTGGGGGACGAGGATTAGTTATGGTGATGGGAGAGGCTGGATGGAGAAGGGTGTTTTGGTTTTATGTGATTATTTACAGGCAGGGGCATAATTTGTATTGCATGCATGCGTGCTCAACTGCTATGTTGTATCCAACTCTTTGCAACCCCATGGACTGTAACCCACCAGTCTCCTCGGTCCTTGGGATTTCCCAGGCAAGAATACTGGGGTGAGTTGCCATTTTCTCCTCCTGGGGACCTTCCTGACCTGCATCTCCTGCATTGGCAGGCTCATTCTTTACCACTGAGCCACCTGGGAATCCTATAACTTGTATAAACTACTGTAAAAGTTTTCTTCTCTGAGCTGTGTTGAAGTCATGTTTCCTTAACACTGTGGACACCACGAGGGAGGAGAATGCGGTTTCCTATGACTCTCAGACCAGATCAGTTCCTGGTGCTGCCCAAAGACCCACAGGGAGCCCACAGTTACTAAAGAGGACAGGAAACAGCCAGGGCAGGTGACCCAGGGCCTGGGAACGGACATGTTTTGTCGGTTGTCTTTCCACCCATTCCTTCAGGCTCTAGAATTTGCACAAGTTGGAGTGAAGTGTGTGAATGTACTTCTGTGTACTTCTCATCATAACCTTTTGATAGATAAAGACTGCTTTCAATTGCAAAAAAGACACAGAGCCTGGCTGGTAAATCACTTGTCAGACTTGAGTAATCTGTCCTTAAGGAAAGTCCTGGACTGCGGAAATCCTTCTCTGATATTCTGGCCAACCCCACATTTACTCACATGTGGAAGAGTCTGGGAAGATCCTCTCAGGAGCTGTCAAAGGAGACTTTGTCAATGGAGCTGTCTCAGGAGACTTCCGTCTCCTCCTGAAATCTGGGGACCACCCAGACCTTCTCACCTTTGGCTTCCAAGGCTCAGGGAAGCAATCATATTTCCACAAGCTCCAGGAAGACTCTGGCCAGTTTCACACACACTGCTCTTGACTGCAGGCATCATCCTTGCAGACGGAGGCTGTAATTACACCAGTCACTCCGTGAGATAGGCTGGGAGTAGCCCCGTGATTAATGGGAGAGACTCACTCAAAACACAAGATGTCTCATTTCCTAGTTGGGTGTACAAGCAAGACACTGTGGGAACGTAGCCTCCACAACTCCAGCTGAAATGCCTTGACAAGTTTCCTTCTATTCCCAGGCAATTGGAAACAGCAGGGGTGTCTCCTTAGATTCCAAAATCATATTTGGGAAGAGGTGGTTTTCTAGAGGAGTGACTCTAGAGAAGTCACTAGAGATCCCAGGTGGTTTTCAAACAAGTTCTTGGAATATCCGGGCTTCCCTGATAGTTCCATTGGTAAAGAATCTGCCTGCCATGCAGAAGACCCCATTTGATTCCTGGGTCAGAAAGATCTGCTGGAGAAGGGATAGGCTACCCACTCCAGTATTCTTGGGCTTCCCTTGTGGGCTATCTAAGGGAATATCTAATTTCAAAAGTCATTTTATATAAGTTCATTCTGGGAAAGTTGAAAATTATAGAAAAATATCTGAAAGAAACCAGAAGTCATCCACAAGCCCACCAGCCACAGATACGTGATTGGCATTTTTGAGTATCTGCTTCCAGCTGTTTTGCTGGGCATACACAGAGTAATAGCTTACACAAAATATTCTGTTTTTTCTTTTTTTTTTAACTTTGTGGTTGTCAAGTCACTCAGTCCTGTCTGACTCTTTGCAACCCCATGGACTGTAGCACGCCAGGCTTCCTTGTCCATCACCAACTCCCAGAGCTTGCTCAAACTCATGTCCATTGAGTCAGTGATGCCATCCAACTATCTCATCCTTTGTCATCCCCCTCTCCTCCTGCCTTCAGTCTTCCCCAGCATCAGGGTCTTTTCCAACGAGTCAATTCTTCACATCAGATAGCCAAAGTATTGGGACTTCAGCATCAGTCCTTCCAATGAATATTCAAGGTTGATTTTACTTTAGCACACCAAAATTATTAAACCCTGCAGTCAATAACTATGAAGCATTAGCTGTGGACTGGGACCAATTTTCCACTCTAGAGAGAATATCTATGGGTGTGTGCTCAGTCATGTCCGACTCTTTTGTGACCCCAGACTGTAGCCCACCAGGCTCCTCTGTCCGTGGAATTTTCCAGGCAAGAATACTGTAGTAGGTAGCCATTTCTTCCTTCTTCAGGGGAGCTTCCCCATCCAGGGATTGAACCCAGGGCTCCTGTGTCTTGTGCATTGGCAGGTGGATTCTTTACCACTGGCAGCACCGGGGGAGTCCCTCTACTGATAATACATCATTTAATCCTCTCCAGTACTAGAAAGAAAGCTACTTTTATCTCTTCCACTCTACAGATGAGGAAATTGAGGTGCAGAGTTGTTAAAAAAAAAAATGCCTAGGATCACTGGGCTTCCCAGGTGGAAAATCCCATGAATAGAGGAACCTGGCGGGCTACAGTCCCTAGAGTTGCAAAGAGTCAGATACAACTGAAGCAACTTAACACCCCGCACAACTAGGGAATTTGTGGAAAGACCTCCAGGGGGCGTCCTGCAGGCAGCAGGACCTGCTGTCAGGGTGACCCTGAAAGTGACCGGCAGCCCAGTTTTCGGCACCTGAAGGGAGGGTTTGCTCTAAACAGTTGTGGTGCCTCGTGGGGTCCACTCGCCCAGGGCGGGGGCAGCAATGCCGCTCAGAATCAGGCAGTGAAAGAGCCCTGTTTGCAGAAGGTGCATTTGTTGCCATGGTGCCCAGACAGCAGGAGACCCAGAGAGAGGAGCCTCTGTGCTGCCTGCCCTCTCCTCTGAAAGATATTTATGGGGGAGGAGAGCCCAGGAAAAACTAGGGCCCAACTCCAACCCCAGGAGGACCAGAGGAGGCTGAGACTCCTGGTCAGGGTCTCCAGCAGGCGGGGCCCTTAGAAGCCCACGCTCTGAGTGACAAGGATGCTCAGGGAAGCTGACACCACACTGCCAGCCTTGGCCAGGGCCACGCGTCCTCAGAGCTCACAGCCAAGTGACACCTGGGCTGGGCTGGGCTGCCACCGCTGGGCTCCCCCGCTCCCTCATCTGTCCTCCTGAGCAGCTGAGAGGAAATGGGAGGTGCGGGAACACTTTGCACAATGAAAGCAGTAGACCAAGGTAAGAGGTCTAGAGGTGTGCTTCTGCTGTGGAGAACTAGGGCAACGGCATTAACACGTGTCTGCTGGAAATTGAGCCCGGCCCCCTCCGGGCTGGGGACTGGGCTGTGTCCCTCTCATCAGAGAGATGTCAGCGTCTCCTGCTAGAGGCCTGTCCACAGCCCCCAGGCACGGGCGGGGCAGGCACCTCGCCGAGACTTTCCTGTGCGCTCTCTCACAGAATGCTCACAGCACGAGGTAGGGTCTAGGATTTCTCTCCAGACGCGGAAACGAGCCTAGGATCAGCCAAGACCATGCCTCAGCCACATCGGGGCCACGCCGCCACTGAGTGGCAGAGTCTGGATTCAAACCCAGAATCACAAATGGCTCGCTTGGTCCTGGGTGACGGCGTCTACGTGTGTGACACCTGAAGCTCCCTTTGGCCTGAAAGCGAGCTAATGATTTAAATCCTCCAGGCTCATTCAGTGTCATCTTGTTCAGGCAAAGGGTTACTAAGTCAGGGAACCAGAGAGGTGGCAGGCGAGCTCTGTCATCATTAGTCTCAGATCCGAGGTGCCCGGGCTCACCAGTCCACACTGAAAGCTCGCCAAGGGCTCCAAGGAGAGGTGAGGGTGGAGAGGGAGGTGCCTGCTCACTGCTGTATCCACAGCAACTAGACCAGCACCAGCCCTCAGCCAGGGCCCCATCCACACGCTGGGTGAAGGGCGTGAGGCTCAGGACACCAAGGCTGAAGGCAGACTCCTACCCAGCAGGGAAGCCCTTCCTTAACTTGTCTCAACCTGTCTCCTCACATCCCCACACCCCACCCCCCCCCCCCGCTGTGTAGGGCAGGTGGTCTGCACCCCACTTGTGTCCCACTTCTCGCTTTGACTTATGACAAAAGTATACCCTCCCACCCATCCCACCCATCCCATCTGCAAGGCCCAGCCCACCCCCTTCCCTCTTCTGCAAAACTCCCCACTGGCCAGCAGCTTCCTCCCAGCCTCCCGGCCCACCTGTCTGACTGAACGCCTGGGGCCCCCCCGGGACGCCCCTCTCCTGCTCTCCTCCTCCCACTGCTTCCCACTTTGCACTGCGTCCTCACCATCCACGTGTGTGTTGGGGGCAGGCCGTAAGCAGCTGTTGCATCAAAGCTCTGGTATTGTTACAGGAAGTAGGAAATTATAAGGATACCACATTTCTAGAATGAGGCTTGCAGAATAACGATTGTGTAATAATGTGAACATTAAGTATATTTCAGCCCTAGCTTCTTTCGTTTTTTGAGACTCTGAAATTCCAAGTCTAATTTTTCCACACCCATTTAAAAATGGAGGGACTTCACTGGCAGTCAGGTGGTTAATAGTGCAAACTCCCAAGGCAGGGGACAGGGTTTCAGTTCCTGTTGTGGAAACTGAGATTCCCCCATGCTGTTATAGCATTAAAAATGTTTAAAATCTGAACTATCCTTTGGGCCTTCACTACCACCGGCCCCCACTTTCATTAGGAGCTCACGTGAGCCCTGTACTCACACTTCCACCACACAGGTAGTGATCCAGATGCACCCACCAGGTCCTGATTCTGGACAAAAAGAACTATGCCAAAGCAGTGGGAAGAAGATGAATCCATTCATTTTCTCACGTTTGCTGAGTATCCACTGTGTGCCAGGCACTGCTTGGGAACACAGCAGTGACGAACATTCCAGTGTACAGAAGCAGCAACAGGCAGAGAGTCCAGCATAGGGTGCGAGGGAGCTGCTATGGAGAAAGTAAAGAGGAAATCTGGATGAGTGGAGGGAGCCCAGCGGTGGCATCAGGAAGAGCAAGGGCCTTGTGGAGGGATCCTGCGTCTATGTTAAAGAATCACTCTGGCTGCTGAGTGGCAAACAGACTCGGAGGTGGGGGTGGGGGGGTGGGGTGGGGGGACAGAGGCAGAGGTGGATGCAGGAAAACCAGTTTAGAGGCTGCTGGTGGTCTAGAGGCTGGATCCTAGGTACCTTTTCAAAGACAAGCTGATGGGATTTCCTAATATCTTGGATGTAGCTGTTAGAGGAAAAGGAAGGGGCTGGATGATGATAAAGTTGACTTTATATGGAAACCATTTACAACGTGCTTGTGTGAGGCCTGCTGTTATCACTGGACCTGAAAAGAGGGGAGAGGAGCTGGCGAAGGGAAAGGTGAATGAAGAAGGGGCTGAAAAGGGGCCACGGCCAGGGCCAGAGCAGGGCCAATAGGGAGGACCTCTCGTCTCTCCTCCCCAGTGCAGGTCTCTGCCAGCGCCTCACATCGGCCACTCCATCCAGAACCCAGAAGGCAAGGGAACCCCTGGTGCTGCTGTCCTCAGGCCCAGTCTTGGGGTACACAGGGCAGGGGGAGAACAGAAGAAGCGAGAGGCAGAGAATCACAAGCACACCAGAGATGCCTCAACCCTGGGGGAAGTGTGTGCTTAAACCACGTTGATCGTTCATTACTGCTTTCCCTGGACCTGTGCTTAAGGTGCAGCTGGAGAAAGTCAAGTTCTCTGGAAAGAACATCATGGTTGGAATAGTGATTGGGTATTAAAAACCAGATACTGTGAAATCCTGACTCCTGGGGGCCTTCCAGAACTGTTAAGTCTTTAAACTGTCACAGGCTTTAGATGTCAGAGACCTTCCAGGAGGCAGAGGAATAAGGCAGAGACCTAAGACCCCAGGTCTCCCCCATTACCATCTGAGCCACCAGGGAAGCCCAAGAATACTGGCGTAGGTAGCCTATCCCTTCTCCAGGGGATCTTCCCTACCCAGGAATCGATCTGGGGTCTCCTGCATTGCAGACAGATTCTTTACCAGCTGAGCTACTGGGAAGCCCAGACCTAAGACCCAGGAAGACATTTCTAGCTCTAGTGTTAAGGTATGTGATGTGGCACTTTTCCAAAGCAGCCAATTATAATGGAACCATAAGTCATTTTCCAGGCAGAGTCTATACTAGCAGACTGACTATTCCTATGTAACCCTTTTCACAGCAAACACATCTTGATAATTGGGATGGTGTAGATGGGCCTTAAAAATCCTCATCCATTCTAGATAATTAGGATGCTTTGGAACCAAAAGGAATTCATTGTAAGCTAGGACTAAACATGTTGCCTTCTTAGTGTGAAATTTTTTTTAAATCAAGACTTTTTAAAATTCCTTTTTCTCCAACTAAAATACAGGTTTTCACAGGCAATCAGCTGGCCTTTTGATTTGAGCAGAATTTGCAACTGCTTGTAAAGTCAAAGATCAATTCTTATTTAAAATCGTCAGCCTGGAAATCTCTTTATTTTCTTGTAGGCGGCATTTCTGATAACACGCGCTCACTCCGGTGCTG
This sequence comes from Tragelaphus eurycerus, assembly GCA_935064755.1. Lineage (NCBI taxonomy): Eukaryota > Metazoa > Chordata > Mammalia > Artiodactyla > Bovidae > Tragelaphus > Tragelaphus eurycerus. The sequence goes on along the minus strand of CAKXYN010000001.1, from coordinate 72,051,667 downwards.
CATTTTGGAGGTGATCTGTATCTGAAAAGCGCCCTTCAAACGATTTTTCCCTCCCAACACTCAAGCAAGTTGGTCGACAGTTCCTGTCAGTCCTTTCTAGTTGCTCTGTGGGACCAAGGCTGTGTGAGGGAGCTCTGAATTCACCCCATCTACCCACAGAGGGGGAGTCGGGAGCGCAGATCTGCAGGGTGGCCTCCACACTTCATTGACATGGACCTGTTTGGTTCCCTGTCTCCTCACCTTCTCTCTGTGGCTGCCTCCTGGTGCTTCTGACTTTGTCTGCCCTTTATCCCCCTTTCTCCTCTGACTGGAGGGTGGAATGAGACACAAGAGGCTCTTCATACTGCAGAAAAAGATTCCTTTGAAGAGGTGGATTGGGTGACTTCAATCGTTTAGTGTCTTGTTACTCATGTCTGTAAGGTCTGTGTTGTTGTTAAGTTGCTCAGTAATGTCCGACTCTTTGTGATCCCGTTGTCTGCAGCACGCCAGGCTCCCCTGTCCTTCACCATCTCCTGGAGTTTGCTCAAACTCATGTCCATTGAGTTGGTGATGCCATCCAACCATCTCATCATCTGTCACCCCCTTCTCCTCCTGCCCTCAGTCTTTCCCAGCATCGCATCTTTTCCAGTGAGTTGGCTCTTCCCATCAGGTGGCCACAGTATTGGAGCTTCAACTTCAGCATCGCTCTTTCCAGTGAATATTCAGCGTTGATTTCCTTTAGGATTGACTGGTTTCATCTCCTTAGAGATCATCTCTAGATCACTTATAATGTGTAATTCAATGTAAGTGCTATGTAAACAGATACAAATACAATATGAATGCTGTGTAATATAGTTGCCAGTGCACATCAAATTCAAGTTATGCTTTTTGGAACTTTCTGAGATCTTTTTAAAAATACATATATTCTAGGGAACTTCCTTGGCAGTTGAGTGGTTGGGACTCCCTGATCCCACTGCAGGGGTCATTGGTTCAATTCCTAGTCGGGGCTAGGACCCCGTATGCCGTGTGGCCAAAATTTAAATAAAACAAAATAAAAAATATTTTCTACCCCCGATTGGTTGAATCTGCAGACGTGGAAGGCGGACTGTAATTCTTAAGAAAAAAAGAAGATAATATTCACTGACAATGCATGCATGCATTCCTCCGGCCGATAGGTGGCGCTGCACTCAACTACGGTTATTCCCCTGGAAATTTAACAGGAAAAAATTGTATTTCTGTTAATCAGTTCAGTTTTCAGTCGCTCAGTCGTGTCCGACTCTTTGCGACCCCATGAATCGCAGCATGCCAGGCCTCCCTGTCCATCACCAACTCCCGGAGTTTACCCAAACTCATGTTCATCGGGTCGGTGATGCCATCCAGCCATCTCATCCTCTGTCATCCCCTTCTCCTCCTGCCCCCAATCCCTCCCAGCATCCGAGTCTTTTCCAATGAGTCAACTCTTCATATGAGGTGGCCAAAGTATTGGAGTTTCAGCTTCAACATCAGTCCTTCCAATGAACACCCAGGACTGATCTCCTTTAGGATGGACTAATTGGATCTCCTTGCAGTCCAAGGGACTCTCAAGAGTCTTCTCCAGCACCACAGTTCAAAAGCATCAATTCTTTGGCGCTCAGCTTTCTTCACAGTCTAACTCTCACATCCATACATGACCACTGGAAAAACCATAGCCTTCACTAGACGGACCTTTGTTGGCAAAGTAATGTCTCTGCTTTTCAATATGCTATCTAGGTTGGTCATAACTTTCCTTCCAAGGAGTAAGAGTCTTTGAATTTCATGGCTGCAGTCACCATCTGCAGTGATTTTGGAGCCCCCCAAAATAAACTCTGGCGATGTTTCCACTGTTTCCCATGTATTCCCATGAAGTGATGGGACCAGATGCCATGATCTTCGTTTTCTGAATGTTGAGCTTTAAGCCAACTTTTTCACTCTCCACTTTCACTTTCATCAAGAGGCTTTTTAGTTCCTCTTCACTTTCTGCCATAAGGGTGGTGTCATCTGCATATCTGAGGTTATTGACATTTCTTCCGGCAATCTTGATTCCAGCTTGTACTTCTTCCAGCCCAGCGTTTCTCATGATGTACTCTGCGTATAAGTTAAATAAGCAGGGTGACAATATACAGCCTTGATGTACTCCTTTTCCTATTTGGAACCAGCCTGTTGTTCGATGTCCAGTTCTAACTGTTGCTTCCTGACCTGCATATATCTGTTAATAGGTATAATTAAACAGTTGTGATCTCCATTTTCTTACCTTCCTTTTCTTTCACCATGCCATTTCTTTTAGTTCTATATACAAGAAAAAAAGATGCAAAAGAAATTTCAAGCCTATGTAAAAGCCTGTGCTGATTAATTAAACCAAAGTACTTCATTCGTTCCTTCTTCCAATAATATTAACAAGGGATACCTTTTGAGTATTTATACTGTGACAAACTTTATGCTAAGAACTTTAGATGATATCCTCATTCAATCTCTATGATTACTCAATAGGATAACTGCTAATATTATCACTATTTCATAAGTAAGAAAATTTCAGGAAATATGCCACGTCCTATGGAAAATGGGGAGAAGCATAAAGACTAACATATTTTCCTGGCATCAAGAATTTATGATCATGAAGGCAGAGACAAACGCATAGACAAAAACATGCAATAAAATATTAAAAGAGCCACCACGAGCAGCTGTTAGGGTCCAGTGAGGCACAAAGAAAGAAGTGGTCCCTTTACCTTTAATGTTATTCAGCAGGCTGTAAGTTCTGAGGCTTTCCAAAGGGTGAGGGAAAAAAAGGTCTAGGACCAGCATCTCAGCTAATTAAAAAAAAAAAAAAAAAAACTAAAGCTTTTGGCTAACCCTGGTTTTCCCAGTTACCCCTGCTTGCACCTTCCCCCTACTGCTCCATGACGGTGCTATCCCCCATGCCCTTGGGTATGCTCACCCCAAGCCCTAGAAAAGAAAAAGCCCAGTACTTTTCTGTGATAACTATGTTGTGCTGTAAAAAAATATACTTTCTTAACCGCACGTTTTCTAAGTCCTCTTAGGAGAGCCAGCCTGGGTAAATAGCATGATCAACATTTGAGGGCAGAGCAGGGAAGTTACAAGGTGAAAAGTCAAAAGTAGTGGTTAAAGATGAGACAGTAAAAGAAATTTATTGTGCTCCTCGGAAGAAGAAGGAAACAGAAATGAGGCAGAGCTAACCAGAGGATGGGTCCTTTGGGGTAAAAGTAGTAGAAGCAGGTCGGCTATGCTGGTGGCCCAAGGAAACATCTAAGAATGTGGACGCCTAGTGTGGCTAGTTGTAACCTCTTTCTTCCCATCCCCACCAACATCACTCCCAAACACATACACACACACACACAGAGTAGAGAGGTCTACCACACCCAGGAATACCTTGGCTAGGTGCAGGAGCATATCCACATTTCATGGAATCTGAAGCTCATACAGTTTGGTGAGATGCCCTTAAAGAAAAATAAAATAAAAATATCAAACTTTTGTGAATTTTACCAAAGCATATGATCACGTGAACACTTTGCTAGTGGCTCCCACAAGGGAGCAACCCCAGAATTTAAGCTTCATTAGCTTTCTTATAAATCTTCTGCTGGGAAGACAAGGCCACTGGAGAGTCAGGCGCCACTTGAGAATCCTCAGAAATCTTTGAGGGGGCTTTGGGCTCCAGAGGTCATGCACTGGGGGAGTCTGAGTCAAGCCGATCTAGATTTCAGGGGCAGGCTGGCTGTGACTGACAGCTGGGTGATAATCACTTTCCTAATCTATAGAACAAAGTACAGTCTTAGAAGAGGAGAGACCTGGGTGAAGGAGGGACCAAAGGCAGCTGCATTCAGAACCTGGAAGGGTAAGTCTGAGAACTTGTGTTTCAAAAGAGAGGGGAAGTGGGGAGGATGACCACAGGCCTGCAGAGTGAGACAAGCCAGCTCTTCAAAAGCTCTTCAAGTCTTATTAGAAAATTGCAATGGAGAGATCCCCTGCCCTTGCCTCCATCCCAGGGCACAGAGTAAGGTCTATCCTCTGCTCTGATTACTTGATTTTGGAGCTCAGAAAGATGCTAATCAGAAGGCTCACATCGCACAAGCTACTTCAAGGGCAATTTGGAAGTCAGCATGATGAAGGGAATCATCAGCTGTGTCAGTATAAAGAAACATTCCAGCCTAATTAAGGCATGAAGGTGCAGCGATGGATGAGTGGATAGGGACGATCAAAAGACACAGGGCACATTGGGGACTTCCCTGGTGGCTCAGTGGCTGAGACTCTGTGCTCCCAATGCAGGAGGCCTGGGTTCAATCCCTGGTCAGGGAACTAGATTTCACATGCCACAACTAAGAATTCACATACCTCAACTAAAAGACCCCGCAGGCTGCAGCTAAGACCTGACATGGCCAAATAAATAAATATTTTAGAAAGAAGAAGAAACAGCACAGCTCACCACCACTCTCAACAGCTCCCAACTCTGCACACCAGCCAATGAGGAAACATAGCTTCCTTGCATTCCTACACATCCAGCAGCATTGCCAATAACCCTTTTAAGCCTCTCAGTGGCGTGTATTAGTTTTCTGTTGCTGCTGTAACAAATTAGCATAAATTTACTGTCTTAACACATTTATCTTCTTATAGTTCCATAGGTCAGAAGCCTGAGATGGGTTGCACTGGGCCTAATCAAGACGTGCCCAGAACCGCATTCCTTGCTGGAGGCTCTCAGGAGAAGTCATTCTCTTGCCTTTTCCAGCTTCTGGAAGCTGCCTACACTCCTTGGTCCTGGTCCCCTTGCATCTTTAAAGCCAGCAATGTTGGTCAGGTCTTTCTCACATCTCATTCCTGTGACACTGATTCTCTTGCCTCCCTCTTCCACACGTAAGGACCCTTGTGATGACGTTGGCCTCACCCAGGTCATCCAGAATAATCTCTGTAAAGTCCATCTGATCAGCAGTCTTACTTCTCCTTTCTTATATAATGTAACATATTCACAGATTCAGGGATTAGGGAATTAGGATGTAGACATCTTTGAGGCCATTATCCTGCCTATCATGATAGGAAATATTATCATCTCCTATTTTCCACGTGAGGAAAATGAGGTGCAGAGAGGTCCTATGACTTGCCTGAAGTCACACAGCTGGTAAGCAGAAAAGTTGGGATTCACCCAACTGGCCATCTGATCCAGACCCTGTATCTTAATCTTTAAACTGTACTCCTTCCATATAATCATTGTTCTTGTGTTCAACACTTTATTGAGTTTTATTTTATTTTCTATCCATCGATAGAAGGATTTGGGTAAGGCAGAGGCTCTGGGGGCAGGAGCTGCCAGTGGTACGGACATGCAGGGAGTGGGAGAGGCATGCCGTATAACCCATAACACTGCTGAATGGGAGGCCACCTCCCTCTTACATCGCGAGAGGCTTGGGTTCACATCTAAGCTCTGTCACCTACATCTGTGTGCCTTCCAGCCAGTTGCTGGATCGCTGAGTTTCCTCCTCTGCAAAGTGATGACAGCAGAACCCATCTCACAGGCTTGTCGTATTAACTAGAACAGCATGTCTGAAGCTCCCCACTGTGCCTGGAGCACGGGCAGTGTTCCATGAATGCTCCTGTTACTCCCCCGCTCTCCTCGCTCCCCTCTCCCCAAGGAACCTTAACTTCTCACAGGTATTAACAGAGGAAACGGTGGCTGAGATTTCTAGATTCTGAGGGAGCAGATCTGGAGAAGCTGAGACAGAACAGGTCAGAGGAGGACAAGGAACTCTGCTATCATCTGTCTTGGGTGATCCATATTAGATTTTTTATATTTGGCTGTATCAGGTTTTAGCTGTGGTATCCTAGTTCCCAGCCAGGGATCGAACCCAGGTCCCCTGCATAGGGAGCATGGAGTCTTAGCCAGGAAAGTCCCCACATTAGATTTAATTAGAGAAAAAAGGCTCTGTGGCTAAAACACATTTTAAAAACATTGATATCTCCCTTCCATCCTTTGTCGCTTCCCTCTTTTCTTCTTTCTTTGTGCTTTTAGGAAACATTGAAAGGAGGAGAGGAGAAATCAAATGTCCATTAGATTTAGAGTTCTTGGTTGCAAGCAAGATTGATTCTGACTAACTTAAATGAAAGTTGGGATTCAGTGGAAGGACATGGGGTGACACCAAGTTGAAGACAAAGCTGAACATCTGGGTCTTGGGAAGATAAGAGCATCTAGACGGCAGGGAAGAATGGAGACGCTCTTTGGGCAACCAGGCCCTGAGGGGAGCCCTTTCCACTGGCCCCTGGGCTTGGCACTGGGTCCCCTCTCCATCTTCCTGGGAAGCAGAGTTAGCCAGCCTGGCCTGGGACACTTGCTGGATCCTCATCTCAGTAGGCAGGGAAGCTTGACTGATTGTCCCTGCAGAGTATCTCCAGAGGGCAAAATAGGGTTTCTCAAAAGAGAACCCAGCAGTAGAGAAAGGGGAAGATGCCAACAAGCAAGCAACTCACCCATCAGTCACCTTTGCTGTGTTTGAAAATGTGTCTCTCACGTCTCTGCCTCTAAGATGCTCTTTCACCTCCACATTCACTCTATTTAAACGGCACAGCTACTGCCACACACACACACACACACACACACACACACACACACACAAATCTAACAACAACAACATAAAATACCAGGATAAAGAAAAGCTTCATGTTACTTAAACTTGGAGAGAAACACTTTATGTTTTATTACAGAGTGAACTGAATTGGGTTAATATGGGACCCTGAGCACAGTGGCCATTTTGCTGTATCAGCATGAGTGGGACAAGGACCACTATATCACAGAAGACCCATCTGTCTAAGCCCCTTATTTTCCAGCCGAGACTCAGGTCTGAGAGGCTCAGTGACCTGCTGCAGGTCAGAAGGCAGTGTAGAGGCGGGATCTCCACGGGTTCCTGTCATTAGACAAGGCAGGCCTTTGGAATGGCAGTGCTTCATCGAGAGGGGGCGTCCTCCTATCTGACAGGCGCCCCATCATGGATGAGGACGTGTGTGGCACAGCCTCGGTGCTGTGTATGATGTGCCGCCAAAACCCAGTGCCTTGGCGATGGGCTCCTGGGCGATGGAGCTCGGCTGGCTGTGCCGAGGTGTGTGCTGGGGAGTTCTGAGTCAGATGCGGCTTCCTTGTCAGCCCCTGCCTTTGAGGGCTTAAAAGAAATGAAAGAAAGGGAAAGAAAAGAGAAGCTCTTCCAATCTCTGATCTTACAGAACAAGGCAAATTTCTCATTTTGACAGAATCAAAACCCAAATCCATCTTACCAAGAGACAAAAGTGGAGAAAAAAATGTTCAATAGATTTTTGTTCTTAAACTGTTGGATCCAACTTGAAAGAAAATGGGTTTCTCTCTTTAAAAGAGAGAGACAGAAATGCGCATTCCTCTAGGATGGAGAATTCAGAAGTATGGTGTCCCCACGTGCCCAGGAGCCAAGGGAGGGTCAGCAGTTTCAGGGTGTGGTTGACAGGCGATTTGGTCAGGTGATGCAGAATTGGAGGAAGGTTAGGTTTCCAGAATAACTGAGTGGTCTTGCTGTCCAGTGACTTCCAAATGGCATCCTTCAGTTTCAGGGAGGGCAGGGTGGGGTGAGCCACTGGAATCAAAGCTGGTGCTGCAGTGAGCCTCCAAGCCTCACCTCCAAATGCTGGGCCTAACTGTCTTGCTCTAAAGTTGATGGATGGAAAAGGCAATGGCACCCCACTCCAGTACTCTTGCTTGGAAAATCCCATGGACGGAGGAGCCTGTTATGCTGCAATCCATGGGGTTGCTAAGAGTCAGACACGACTGAGTGACTTCACTTTCACTTTTCACCTTCCTGCATTGGAGAAGGAAATGGCAACCCACTCCAGTGTTCTTGCCTGGAGAATCCCAGGGACGGGGGAGCCTGCTGGGCTGCCGTCTATGGGGTTGCACAGAGTCGGACACGACTGAAGTGACTTAGCATAGCATAGCATAGCAAAGTAGATGGAGGAGCTTCCTATGTGGCTCAGCGTTAAAGAATCTGCCTTACCAGTGCAGTAACACAGGTTCAATCGCTGATCCAGGAAGATTCCACATGCTGCGGTGCATCTAAGCCTGTACGCCACAGCTACTGATTCTCTGTGTCCTAGAGCCCATGTTCGCCAACAAGAGAAGCCACCGCAATGAGAAGCCTGTACAATGCAGCAAAGAGTAGCCGCTGCTCACTACAACTGCAGAAAACAGGTGCACAGCAATGAAGACCTACCTAGTGCAACCACAAATTAAACAAAATTAATCTTTTTTTTTTTTAAGTTAGTGAACTTAGAGCAACAAGAAGGCAAATGGAGCCATCTGTCTGAAATTGGGTTCATTCTTCATCACATGTCCTAAGTGCTGACTAAGGCTGGCCACTCTGCTGAGTGCAGAGGCATGATCACCGCTAACGTCATGAGTCTGGTGGGGAAAAGGGAGAGTGAGAAGAATGTTCAGAGACTGAGAATTTAGGTCTCAGGCTTTAAAATAAACTTAGTTACTATTGTTTAGTAACCTTAAAATCAATGTAGAACTTGACTAAAGATTAAGGGTGGGACAAATCTATTTTAAGGTCATAGAATTGATTTGCTAGGATCAATTTCAGGGCTGAGGCAGAGCTGGGAGATCCTCTGGCCCACCCCCTCCAACCCCTTAATTATCAAAATGTACACAGTGAGGCTCCGATTAGGCACTTCGTAGTTTTCCATATAAAACAGAGGGCCCAGATCTCAGGGGTGACAAAATCACAGTCTCTATATGGTCATGTGCGGTAGGGAAAATATGCAATATGATAGCGACTTTGTGATCATGGAATTTTATTTACTTTAAAAATTTCATACATCCTTAAGGCAGGACATGAGATTTGCGTGTTTATCAAAATGAGAGTATGGGATTTCCCTGGTGGTCCAGTGGTTAAGATTTCACCTTCCAATGCAGGGCGTGTGGGTTTGATTTCTGGCAGGCGAGCTACAATCCCACATGACTCACAACCAGAAAACTAAAATATAAAGCAGAGAAATATTGTAACAAATTCAATAAAGACTTAAAAAGAGAGAGAGAGAGAGTGTGTGTGTGTATGCCTGACCCAGTCCTCTTCCAAAGTAACTTGGTTGTGAAAGATAAGGAAAGAGAGAGAAGCTGCCCAGATCAGAGGAGGTCATGGAGACCTAGTGATTGTATGTGCTGTGATAAATAACTGACAGCTATGTAAGATGTTAATTTAACAACAGAGGGACCTGAGAGAAAAGCACACAGGAATTTTCAGTACCGTCTTTGCAAATCTTCACAATTATTTGAAAGTAAAAGGTAATTTTTAAGAAGGAGAGCATGGTGTGGGAGATTGTATTTTCTAAAAGTCCATGCAACACGGTCTCCCAAGAGTTCGCCACTTCCACATGAAGAGGTACATCTGTGTTCTCTCCTTTGAAAGGGGGCAGGTTACTTACCTCCTCTGTGCTCCTGCTGCCTCTGTAAAATGGGAAGGAAGTGTTAGAATTGTTTTTACTATGAAATGGGAATACACATGTAAAGCATGTAGACAGAGATTGGAAATATTGGCTGTCATTACTGTTGTGGAGACAAGTTAGGAACCTAGTCATCAGAACTGAAGTGGCAACCAGAGGAACAGGCAGTACAGAATCCCTGGGATTCCTCAAACTCCTCCTGCTTCAGGGGCGAATCCTTCCTGGGGGTGGAGATGCCAAGTTTGCAGGTGGACTCTGGGAGAGACGGGAGGGAGAAGACAAGTGCAGAGATTAGGAATGGACAATGAGGGGCAGTGTGTTTGCTCAGGGAAGAAGGAAACCGCCATGGTCTGGGGTGATCAGGGGTGGTGTCAGGAGAGAGAATGAGCTGAAGTTGTGCCTTAAAGGCCAGCTTGGGTGCAGATGAGCAGAAAGGCAGGGAAGGGCAGCAGAGGTGGAGCCAGGGCCTCACCGGGGGTCTGCTTCGGGACAATTTTCATGTTATTTACCTTTAGCTATCCTTCTTTCTTGATTTCTACTAACGTGAAATGGTGGGAAAGATTCTGTACATTTATTGTTTTAAGGATAATAGACTGTAGCCATTCCCGCTGGCTTACATGTGCTCCTCAGCAGAGCCCTTTCTTTTCAAGGTCATACATCCATCAAATTACACAAGTTTGAGCTTCTACCCAGGACTGGCCACTTAGGACAGACGCCACGTCCATGTGCTGGTGGTAATTGGTCCAGAGGTGATCCTAGGACACCAGCAAGACCCATCAGTGTCCTCTCCCCCAGACTCTGGGAGAGAGAGGAACCCCTTGTTGTTGTTTAAATCATGACCACAAATTCTTTGATATTTCCAGCCTTTAAATTGTAGCCCGTGACATTCTCCTTGAACTTGGGCAGGATTGTGACTGCTTTGAGCAAGGAATATGATGTAAATAATACCAGGTGACATTTAAGGGTTCAGCTTAAAAGATCATGTGGTTTCTGTCTTTGTTGAAACATTTGCTCTTAGAGCCTTGAGCTCCCAGACCAGAGAAGAGAGGAGAGGAAGGGAGGGAATATGAGTCCTTAGTCATTTGAGTCATCACACCCCTTGTGCCAGACATGGAGTGAAAAAGCACTTAGATGAAACCCGCCTCTAGTCACTTGAGTCTTACTGGCTATTATGGACTGTATGTTGGACCTCCAGATTCATATGTGAGTCCCTCAGCTCAGTTCAGTCACTCAGTCATGTCCAACTCTTTTTGACTCCATGGACCGCAGCACACCAGGCTTCCCTGTCCATCACCAACTCCCAGAGCTTGCTCAAACTCATACCCATTGAGTTGGTGATGCCATCCAACCATCTCATCCTCTGTCGTCCCCTTCTTCTCCTCCTGCCTTCAATCTTTCCCAGCATCAGGGTCTTTTCCAATGAGTCAGTTCTTCGCATCAGGTGGCCAAAGTATTGGAGCTTCAGCTTCAAGCATCAGTCCTTCCAATGAATATTCAGGACCAAATTCCTTTAGGATTGATTGCTTTGATCTCCTTGCAGTCCAAGGGACTCTCAAGAGTCTTCTCCAACACCACAGTTCAAAAGTATCAATTCTTCGGCACTCAGCTTTCTTTATATATTTGAATATATGTGAATCCCTAACATGATGGTATTTGGAGATGGTACCTTTGGGAGGTTATTAGGGTCAGATGCGGTCATGGAGGTGATGGCCTCATGATGGGACTAGTGCCCTTATAAGACGGGACCCCAGAGAACTGTCACAAGTACTCACTAAGAGACCTGTGAGTACGTAGCAATAAGGCAGGTGTCTGCAATCCAGGAAGAAACCTACACCAGAACATGACTGTGCTGGTGCCTTGATTTTAGACTTACAGCTCCAGACTGTGAGAAAATAAATTTCTGTTGTTTAAGTCACCCAATCCATGAAATTTTGTTATGGCAATCCAAGCAGGCTAAGATACCAGCTGAGACACCAAATACTGTGGAACAGAGAACAGCCATTCCTGCCATGCCCTACCTGAATCCCTGGTCCCTAGACTCCATAAGCGTAAGAAACAGTTGTTTTATGTCACTAACCTTCAAGAGTGATTCCATAACTACTAACTGGAACATTGTCTTTCCAAAGCCTTGAGTTGGGGATTGTGGAAGCTTTGAGTCACCAAAGGCCACATTAGCTAATAAATAGAGTTAGCCTGAGAAATAAGCTGGCACAGAGCTGACAACGAAGAGATGGAAAAGTCTAGCCCTCCTTGATGATACCACTCAAATCCTTGGATCAAGCTGGGCCAATCTCCTCTTCAACTTTTCAGTTACAGAAGCCAGTAATTTTTTTTTAAGTCTTAAGCCAGTTTGATTTGGTTTATATTCCCTCCAGTTATAACTGGACTAGAGATTAAAAGGATAAAAAGGAAGAAGGGAGAAATGGAGGAAGGAGACCAGATGGGAAGGGGACAGGATCTGTTCTGTTTGCCATTTAAATGTAAGTGGTATCTATGGCAGACACTGCAGGTTGCCCATTTCGGATCTAATCCCCACCTCTCCCCTTATGAACAGAACCTCTGTACTTCGTAGGTGCCATCTTCCCCTTCCAATCACTCAGAGGAAGGTGACTCAGAGTTAAATCCAGATTGGTTCCTAGGTAATCCAGGTAGTCCTATGTTCCTTACCAATGATTGGTTCAGGAGTGGGCATATGACCAAGTTCCTCCAATGAGATGTGAGGGGACGTCTCTGGGCGGAGTCTCTGGGAAAGCTTTCTTTCTCTCCAAAAGGAGAGACAGGTGCTATCGCCTGTGAACAGTGTGAGTGGGGAATGTTCATCCAGAGGGGCCATAGCTACCTTGCAGAGCAGGAACCTGGACCTCCAATGGTATGGAGCTGCTGGTTGTCCCTTGGCTGAGGTGCTTTCTCTTCTGCCTTTTGTGTGAGACAACAAATGACAAACGAATTTGAACTGCCATTTTCTGCTGCATGCAGCCCTGCTACTGTGGATTCTGAGGAAGGCCAACTCACCACCATCTTGTTTTACTGAGGACAGAACCAAGGCCTAGAGGGACCTCTATGTGTCCAGGTCTCAAAACCAGTTGATGGCAGTGAGGGACAAGAGCCTCACCTCCCTTCTCCTAAGGTAGGCTTCATCCTGTAGTGAGACAGGTTCTAGAATCTTCTGTCATGGCCCTTCCCACCCTCAGCCTAGAGCCTTCTGTAGTCAGCTGTGTGTACAGAAGCTCACCTGATTTGAATCCAGCAAGCAGTATTCCATCTAATTAAGCAGTTATGAGCAGGAAGGCTATACCTCCAGAGCCTACCTGTTTTTCTTGAGGCGCCTTTATAAACCCTGCTGGTTGTTGTGACAAATGCCAGGGGCCGCCGAGACCTCTGGAAGGCGGGTCCTGCTGGGCCGCCGTGGGGGCTGTGACAGGGACTGTTTATGGAATCTGAAGGCTGTATTTGGATAATTACCGCCATCTGATTGTCAGATTAATGTCACCTGAACCAGACGGTCTGCTGTTTTTCTGCTTAAGGGAAGAATAATAAAACCCTTTGGAGATGCTCACCGACTGTGAACTTGGAAATAGCCCTGAAAGTTAGTGAGGCAGTGAGTGTGGTGAGGCCAGAGCACAGCCAGCAGTGTGCTGAACAAGTGTGCTGGTGGGTGAAGTAGATAGGAGCCTCAAAGAAAATGTGTTAATTTTCCTGCTTTGCACACAAAGGTGTGCAAATTCACTGTGAAGCAGGCAGCAGTGGGGTTCAGACATGGTCACCTCTGTCATGGGCACCTACTATCAGGAAAATTCAAGCCAGAAACTTCAAGAAGAAGAATAGCTTGGGAAAAGCCGGGTCCAAATAGAAGCCACCTTCATCTTGGACACAGCAGCCATTGCTGCTGATCCTCAAGGGCTCACCCTTTTGCACAAATTCACAGGGGGGTGATATTTCAGCACAGAGGCAAACTTTCTCTCAGAACCCCTCAAAGAGACGCACGCTACAGGTAAAGGTGCTCCCTGCCACTTGCCCACTACTTTGCCAGACAGAGCACCGCTGATCAGTGGCTGGGAGGCACCCCCAGCAGACGGTCTACAATTGCAGTTTCCCTCTGGGGAGGTGCTCAGACAGCTGCTCTGTGGTCACGTCTCAGGGGTTGTGTATCTTTGTGGCCCCAAGCCTGTTTCCTTGAGTGGCTCTGCAGAGTAAGTGGTGAGTGTTGGGGTGGGGACAGAGAGTGTTGAGTTCTCCTGTGCAAGTGGAATTGTGTGTATGTGTGTGTGCACATACACACTTGTGCTTACACAGGAACATAAGGATTTGGGGATCTCTGGGTATGAGAAGGCTTCCCAGGTGGTGCAATGGTAAAGAATCCTCTTGCCAGTGCAGGAGACACAAGGGACGGGGGTTTGATCCCTGGGTTGGGAAGATTCACTGGGAGGAGGAAATGGCAGCCGTCTCCAGTATTCTTGCTTGGAGAATTCCATGGATAGAGGAGCATGGTGGGCTACAGTCCATGGGGTCTCAGAGTCAGACACAACTGAGCCACTGAGCACACACAGGGAATATGGGAAACGCCTGGTGCTTTGCACAGAGAGTACTAGACCAAAAGTGCAGTCATACCAAGAAATATAATGTGAGCTAAATTTGTAACTTTAAATTTTCCAGGAACTAGATTAGAGAAGAAAGAAAATCAATTTCAAAAATGTATTTTATTTAACCAAGCATATCCCAAATTATCATTTTAACATAAAGTCGATATAAATATATAAATGGGATACCTTATAGTCTTTTTTTCCTCTTACGAAGTCTTCAAAATTGGTACTTTACACTTGCAGCAATATCTGTTTGGACCAGCCCCATGTCAAGCTTTCAATAATCACCTGTGATTCATGGCTACCATCCTGGACAGTGCAGGTTTAGAGACCTGGATTTGAGTCCCTGTTCGGTTTCTTCATAGATTTGTGACCCTGACAAAATTTTTTATGTGTTCTGAGGTGCTGTGTCACCATCTCTGTAATGCCCTTAATAGCCTATCTCATACCAGTCATTCAGGCAGTGTCCTGCGTGTTGCTGAGTGTCTAGGGTCCAGGTCAGCGCTACAGGGCTGGCTTGTATGCTGGTGTGTTGGAGCTGCACCATACAGGCTCACAAGAGCCCATGGTTAAATATTCATGAATTTTGTAAAGTGATTTTAAACTATGGGCCTCTTGAAATCAGCCATGGTGGGAGAACGTTTGCACCATGGAAATGAGCAAGTGTTTACAAATCAGCCTTTGCCACTCCACAGAGCTGGTTATGAAACATGACTTGCACACCTCTGAACTTGGATATATTTATATGTGATGCAAGGCTGAGTGTGAACTGGGTGCTGCTTCCTGGGCTGTTTTTTCCTCTCTAAGGCCTCATCATCTCCCTTTAGGTGCCCCTGTCTTGTTGCAGCCCCTTCCAGATTATTCTTTCCTACTCTGAGAAGCAGTACTGAGGCAGAGTCTGGAGCAGACCTAGATCCTCTATTTACTCATTTTATAACTGTGGACAGGTAATTTAACTTCTCTGTGCCTCAGTTTCCCTCAATTGTGAAAATAATACCAGCTGAGAAATAGGGTTAAATACCGTCGATGTAAAATGATAGAACAGTGCCTGGCATACAATAGTGCTTATAAATGTTGCATGGTCTATAATGTTGATTTGACTGTCTGCAGCTCCTCCCTGCTTCCAGGCTCTAATTGTTTGTTGATCAGTGTGGAACATTCGTGAAGGGCAGTGCTCATGGCAGTCAGAGGCACCCAGAGGATGAGCTTGTGTGATGGTGGGGTAGGTAACATCACAGTCAAGTTGGATCGGGGTTGTCTTTCCTTCCATTTTCCATTCATCCTCTCTGAAGAACTAACTGCCTACTGTGTGTGTATTCCATGGGGATGGGGTAGGCACAAGTAACTGAGAAAGCTGATCCCTGCCCTTAAGGAGCTTACAAAAGCTCTTGGGGGTCTTCACTAATTTTTAAGAGGATAATGGGGTTCTGAAATGGGAGGATTTGAGAACTGCTGGACTGTGGGTATAATGAAAATACTACTAAATGTGAGGGCCAGAGAAGTTGGCAGGTGTGAGCTCCAGCACATAATTATTGTGTTTCTAATCTCTTGACTTCTTCTGGCCTCAGTTTCTTCCTCTCTAAAATGGGAGTGATAATGTGGATCCATGCCTCAGCCTCCTCCAGGACACTGAGAAAGTGCATTTAAAGACTCTAAAGGCCAGGGTGTTGGGGGGAGGCATTGTGCTGCAGGTAAGCCTGACCCCTTGAGGACTCTGTTTAGAAACTGACATTTTACCATCTGGGGGATCTGACTGACTCCTCCATGCTACACACACAAGTGAAGGGAAACCCAGAGAGTACCCACCATGTTGTCCCAAACTCTGTCATCTGACTTCCTGAAACACCAGGGATTGTTGTTGTTCAGTCGCTGAGTCATGTCTGACTCTGCAATCCCGTGAACTGCAGCATGCCAGGCTTCCCTGTGCTTCACCATCTCCTGGAGCTTGCTCAAACTCCTGTCCATTGAGTTGGTGATACCATCCAACCATCTCATCCTCTGTTGCCCCCTTCTCCTTTTGCCTTCACTCTTTCCCAGCATTGGGTCTTTTCCAATGAGTTGGAATAATACCAGGGATTCTCTGTGGGTAATTCCCGCATTAGCACGTGAAAAGCCAACTTGACACATTTGGGTGACTCTGGGAACATTGCTAGAAAATGTAGATAGTGAGTTCCCTGGTGGCCTAGTGGTTAGGATTCCAGGCTTTCGCTGCTTTGGCCTGGTTCAGTCCCTGGTCAGGGAACTGAGATTCTGCAAGTCTCGCAGCACAGCAAAAAAAAAAAAAAAAAAAAAATGCAGGCAGGGAAGAGATTTGGAGCTTGAAATTTCCTGATCTCTGCCACCCTTCTTAACTGGAGCTGACAGCCTCAAGTGCTTCACCTACCAGGACCAGGCCCAAATGGAGGGCTGTTAAGTCTCTAGAGGGCCTGCCAGGTGGCTCAGTGGTGAAGAATATGCCTGGCCAGTGCAAGAGGCACAAGAGACTCGGGTTCACTTCCTGGGTTGGGAAGATCCCCTGGAGAAGGAAATGACAGCCCACTCAAGTATTCTTGCCTGGGAAATCTCATGGACAGAGGAGCCTGGTGGGCTACATTCCATGGGGTCACAGAGTCGAACATGACTGAGTGACCAAACAACAAAACAGCAAGGTTCCGAAACAACCCAAAGGGGACATCCTGGCTTCTGACCTCCTTCAGTCTACCCCAGCCTTCTCCAGGCTCCAATGCTTTTTTCCTTCCCCAAAGATTGCCACGATTGTTTCTACCCATCGGAACTCCTAGGTTGTCTCCCACTAGAACCTCTATCTCCTACCCCATCCTCCAGAGACTCCCCAGCCCTAACTTTGGCCACTGACTAGAGCCCGTAAGAGCTGAAGAGATTTTCTCAAAGAAGAGCTTCAAAGGTTCCTGGGATGTTTAAATATGTCAGTGTTAATAGAGACATTTGAAGTGGAAGAAAATGCCAAAATTGGACCTTAAAGCACTCCATGCCAGACTCAGCAACCAGCAGGGTAGAGGACAGACAGATTCTCTTTAGCATCACTCTAAGCAGTTAACTCCACTCCCTGTGTTCCCCCCAGCAAGCAAGCAGCAAGCCTTCCCAGCACTTGTCTCTTGTCCCTATCCCTTAAGGAAGACAATTAGCTTCTGAGTGAGGTCTCCTTCTGACATCCTGTCAGTTTTTCTATCTAATTCAGTACCATTTCCAGCAATGACTTTCAAAACAGGAATCATTTTTTGGTCAATTATGTCCAATTTTTAATATTTAAATCTGTTTTATGTAGTTGTGATTATATTCTAAAAACACCCGAATAGGCTGTTTACCATTTTAGTGTAATAAAAACTTTATTTTTTTAAATTAAACTTATTTTTTTTCTTTTTCAAAGTGAGAATAATTCTTAATTATAAAAATAAAGCATCATTAAGAAGTAGTTTAAAATAGAGAAAAGACGAGAAATCACTCATGATCTTCTCTCCCCAACTCTAACACAGCCAGAACCATCATACTGGTGCTTTTTATTGCAGTCTCTGCCCCTATAAATGCATTTTATTTGAATGTTGTGATGCTTATCTTGGCCTGGTTCCTGAGAAAGCAGTCTAAGACAAAGGTTTCCATGCAAGTATTTTACTGAGGAACTTGATTCCGGGGAGCTGGAATGAGAAATGGGGAGTGAGGCTGACAAGAATGTGTCATGGAATTGGCCATCACCGAGTGCACCTCGACATTACTTTGCCAACAAAGGTCCGTCTAGTCAAGGTTATGGTTTTTCCTGTGGTCATGTGTGGATGTGAGAGTTGGACTGTGAAGAAGGCTGAGCGCCAAAGAATTGATGCTTTTGAACTGTGGTGTTGGAGAAGACTCTTGAAAGTCCCTTGGACTGCAAGGAGATCCAACCAGTCCATTCTAAAGGAGATCAGCCCTGGGATTTCTTTGGAAGGAATGATGCTAAAGCTGAAACTCCAGTACTTTGGCCACCTCATGCGAAGAGTTGACTCATTGGAAAAGACTCTAATGCTGGGAGGGATGGGGGGCAGGAGGAGAAGGGGCTGACAGAGGATGAGATGGCTGGATGGCATCACCGACTTGATGGACTTGAGTCTGGGTGAACTCCAGGAGTTGGTGATGGACAGGGAGGGAGTCCTGGCGTGCTGCGATTCATGGGGTTGCAAAGAGTCAGATATGACTGAGCGACTGAACTGAACTAAACTGAGTGCATCTTGCTGGATTTACGTTGAACTGAGGAGCCATAGGAAGACCTTGAGTGGGTGGGGGAGAAATAAGCATTTTCCCATTGGCTCCCAGTCCCTGTTGGTCAAAGGTTTCCCCTGTTGGGTAATTCTCCCACATTTCTGAGCTTCCCTTGCGTGGGTGCTGAGTGGATTTCCCCTTGGTCCCAGGCCATTTCTGTCCTCAGGGCATCAGGTGATGCAGGCACATTAACATCAAATTTTGTGACGGTGCTGTGGTAAACATGAGACATAGCAGGCAAAGAATAGATATGACATTTGATTCATTCTCTGACTGTATTAGTTATTTATTGCTGGGTAACCAACTGCCCTGGTACTTAGCTACTGAAAACAATAATAAGTATTATCACACAGTTTGAGTCATCAGTAATTTAGGAACAGTTCAGCTAAGTTGTTGAAATCAAGACGCCAACCAGGACTGCTGTCATCTGAAGGCTTGACCAGGACTCAAAGATCTGCTTCCAAAATGGTTCCCTCACACAGCTCTTAGCAGGAGATTTTAGTTTCTAGCCATGTGAATGATGCTATTCAGTATGGGAGTGAACTGCCTGAAGAGTCGATATCCGGAAGTGGGGATCGTGGGGGGCCATCTTGGAGGCTAGCTACCAACTTGGTTCATTGATTCATTTGATTGCCATTTATTATGCAACTGCCAGGAGTCTGGCACTGTGCTGTCGACGGGGGAGACCAACATGATTGTGATTAATTGAGTTCAAGGACCACTTCTTTGTTTAATTTGTGTCTCTGGTACCTGGAATGCAGAAGGTCTCAGTTAAGGGCTTGTTTATTTGTCAAAAGGAAGCAAAATGCAGTGGTTAGGAGCTGGACTTACGGAGCCAGTCTGCTGCTGCTGCTGCTGCTGCTAAGTCACTTCAGTCGTGTCCGACTCTGTGTGACCCCATAGATGGCAGCCCAGCAGGCTCCCCCGTCCCTGGGATTCTCCAGGCAAGAACACTGGAGTGGGTTGCCATTTCTTTCTCCAATGCATGAAAGTGAAAAGTGAAAGTGAAGTCGCTCAGTCATGTCCGACCCTCAGCGACCCCATGGACTGCAGCCTACCAGGCTCCTCCATCCATGGGACTTTCCAGGCAGGAATACTGGAGTGGGGTGCCATTGCCTTGTTCAAATCTGGCTTCCTCCACCAAACCCTGATAGTTTTGCAATAAATCTTGTCAGTTTATGTTGCTTACAACCAAGAATCTTGATTGATACACTCATTAGTTTTTCCACTAATCTCCTTTTATAATTTAGACTCTGCACAGGATCCCACATTGCATTTAATGGTTGTGTCTCCTTTATTTTGGGGACAGTTACTCAGTCTTTCCTTGTCTTTTTTGACCTTGGCACTTCTGAAAAGTACTGTGCAGACATTTTGTAGATTGTCTTTCAATTTGGGTTTGGGGTTTTCTCATGATTAGATTGAGGTAATGCATTTTGGACAAGAACACCGTAAGTGATATTTTGAATCATATTAGGGATCCATCATATCAACATGTCTTGTTACACTGGTGATGTTGTCTTTGACCTCTTGATTAAGGTTGTGGGTGTGTGTTTAGTTACTGGTTCCAACCAGTGTGGAATCCATCACTGGTTCAAGATCAGGAAAGGAGTACGTCAAGGCTGTATATTATCACCCTGCTTATTTAACTTATATACAGAGTTCAGTTCAGTTCGGTCTCTCAGTCATGTCTGACTCTTTGTGATCCCATGAACTGCAGCACACCAGGCCTCCGTCTCCATTGCCAACTCCCAGAGTCCACCCAAACCCATGTCCATCAAGTTGATGATGCCATCCAACCATCTCATCCTCTGTCGTCCCCTTCTCCTGCCCTCAATCTTTCCCAGCATCAGGGTCTTTTGAAATGAGTCAGCTCTTCACATCAGGTGGCCAAAGTATTGGAGTTTCAGCTTCAGTCTCAGTCCTTCCAATGAACACCCAAGACTGATCTCCTTTAGGATGGACTGGTTGGATCTCCTTGCAGCCCAAGGGACTTTCAAGAGTCTTCTCCAACACCACAGTTCAAAAGCATCAATTCTTTGGCCCTTAGCTTTCTTTATAGTCCAACTCTCACATCCATACATGACTACTGGAAAAACCATAGCCTTGACTAGATGGACCTTTGTTGACAATGTCTCTGCTGTTTAATATGCTGTCTAGGTTGGTCATAACTTTCCTTCCAAGGAGTAAGTGTCTTTGAATTTCATGGCTGCAATCACCATCTGCAGTGATTTTGGAGCCCAGAAAAATAAATTCAGCCACTTTTCCCACTGTTTCCCCATCTATTTGCCATGAAGTGATGGGACCAGATGCCATGATCTTAGTTTTCTGAGTGTTGAGTTTTAAGCCAACTTTTTCACTCTCCTCTTTCACTTTCATCAAGAGGCTCTTTAGTTCTTCACTTTCTGCCATAAGGGTGGTGTCGTCTGCCTACCTGAGGTTATTGATATTTCTCCCAGCAATCTTGATTCCAGCTTGTGTTCCTCCAGCCCAGCATTTCTCAGGATGTACTCTGCATATAAGTTAAATAAGCAGGGTGACAATATACAGCCTTGATGTACTCCTTTTCCTATTTGGAACCAGTCTGTTGTTCCACGTCTGGTTCTAACTGTTGCTTCCTGACCTGCATACAGGTTTCTTAGGAGGCAAGTAAGGTGGTCTGGTATTCCCATCTCTTGAAGAATTTTCTACAATTTGTTGTGATCCACACAGTCAAAGGCTTTAATCAATGAAGCAGAAGTAGATGTTTTTCTGGAACTCTCTTGCTTTTTCTGTGATCCAGCATGCATTCATGCTTAGTCACTCAATTGTGTCCAACTCTGCTACCCCGTGGGCTGCAGCCAGCCAGGCTCCTTTGTCCATGGGGATTCTCCAAGCAATAATACTGGAGTGTGTTGCCATGCCCTCCTTCAGGGGATCTTCTCAACCCAGGGATCGAACCCAGGTCTCCCACATTGCAGACTAATTCTTTACCATCTGAGCAACCAGGGAAGCCTATGACCCAACAGGCAATTTGATCTCTGGTTCCTCTGCCTTTTCTAAATCCAGCTTGAACATCTGGAAGTTCTCAGTTCACATTGCTGTTGAAATCTAGCTTGGAGAATTTTGAGTTTTACTTTGCTAGGGTGTGAGATGAGTGCAACCGTGTGGTAGTTTGAGCATTCTTTGGCATTGCCTTTCTTTGGGACTGGAATGAAAACTGATCTTTTCCAGTCTTGTGACCTGAGTTTTCCAAATTTCCTGGCATATTGAGTGCAGCCCTTTCACAGCACAGCTGGAATTCCATCACCTCCACTAGCTTTGTTCATAGTAATGCTTCCTAAGGACCACTTGACTTTGCACTCAAGGATGTCCAGCTCTAGATGAGTGATCACACTTTTTGTGGTTATCCAGGTCATCAAGATCTTTTTTGTACAATTCTTCTGTGTATTCTTGCCACCTCTTCTTAATATCTTCTGCTTCTGTTATGTCCATACCATTTCTGTCCTTTATTGTGCCCATCTTTGCATGAAATGTTCCCTTGGTATCTCTAATTTTCTTGAAGAGATCTCAGTCTTTCCCATTCTGTTGTTTTCCTCTATTTCTTTGCAATGTTCACTTAGGAAGGCTTTCTTATCTCTCCTTACTGTTCTTTGGAATTCTGCATTCAAATGGGTATCAATTCAGTTCAGTCGCTCGGTCATGTCCGACTCTTTGCGACCCCATCAATCGCAGCACGCCAGGCCTCCCTGTCCATCACCAACTCCCAGAGGTCACTCAGACTCACGTCCATCGAGTCAGTGATGCCTTCCAGCCATCTCATCCTCTGTCGTCCCCTTCTCCTCCTGCCCCGAATCCCTCCCAGCATCAGAGTCTTCTCCAATGAGTCAACTCTTTGCATGAGGTGGCCAAAGTACTGGAGTTTCAGCTTTAGCATCATTTCTTCCAAAGAAATCCCAGGGCTGATCTCCTTCAGAATGGACTGGTTGGATCCCCTTGCAGTCCAAGGGACTCTCAAGAGTCTTCTCCAACACCACAGTTCAAAAGCATCAATTCTTTGGTGCTCAGCTTTCTTCACAGTCCAACTCTCACATCCATACATGACCACAGGAAAAACCATAACCTTGACTAGGCGGACCTTTGTTGGCAAAGTAATGTCTCTGCTTTTGAATATGCTATCTAGGTTGGTCATAACTTTCCTTCCAAAGAGTAAGCGTCTTTTAATTTCATGGCTGCAGTCACCATCTGCAGTGATTTTGGAGCCCCCAAAAAATAAACTCTGACACTGTTTCCACTGTTTCTCCATCTATTTCCCATGAAGTGATGGGACTGGATGCCGTGATCTTCGTTTTCTGAATGTTGAGCTTTAAGCCAACTTTTTCACTCTCCACTTTCACTTTCATCAAGAGGCTTTTTAGTTCCTCTTCACTTTCTGCCATAAGGGTGGTGTCATCTGCATATCTGAGGTTATTGATATTTCTCCCGGCAATCTTCATTCCAGCTTGTGTTCCTCCAGCCCAGCGTTTCTCAGGTTGTACTCTGCATATAAGTTAAATAAGCAGGGTGACAATATACAGCCTTGACATACTCCTTTTCCTATTTGGAACCAGTCTATTGTTCCACATCTGGTTCTAACTGTTGCTTCCTGACCTGCATACAAATTTCTCAAGAGGCAGGTCAGGTGGTCTGGTATTCCCATCTCTTTCAGAATTTTCCGCAGTTTATTGTGATCCACACAGTCAAAGGCTTTGGCATAGTCAATGAAGCAGAAATAGATGTTTTTCTGGAACTCTCTTGCTTTTTCGATGATCCAGCGGATGTTGGCAATTTGATCTCTGGTTCCTCTGCCTTTTCTAAAACCAGCTTGAACATCAGGAAGTTCACAGTTCACGTATTTTTTAAGCCTGGCTTGGAGAATTTTGAGCATTACTTTACTAGCATGAGTGCAATTGTGTGGTAGTTTGAGCATTCTTTGGCATTGCCTTTCTTTGGGAGTGGAATGAAAACTGACCTTTTCCAGTCCTGTGGCCACTGCTGAGCTTTCCAAATTTGCTGGCATATTGAGTGCAGCACTTTCATGGCATCATCTTTCAGGATTTGAAATAGCTCAACTGGAATTCCATCACCTCCACTAGCTTCGTTTGTAGTGATGCTTTCTAAGGCCCACTTGAGTTCACATTCCAGGATGTCTGGCTCTAGTGAGTGATCACACCATCATAATTATCTCGGTCGTGAAAATCCTTTTTGTACAGTTCTTCTGTGTATTCTTGCCACCTCTTCTTAATATCTTCTACTTCTGTTAGGTCCATACCATTTCTGTCCTTTATCGAGCCCATCTTTGCATGAAATGTTCCCTTGGTATCTCTAATTTTCTTGAAGAGATCTCTAGTCTTTCCCATTCTGTTGTTTTCCTCTGTTTCTTTGCATTGTTCGCTGAGGAAGGCTTTCCTATCTCTCCTTGCTATTCTTTGGAACTCTGCATTTAGATGCTTATATCTTTCCTTTCCTCCTTTGCTTTTTGCTTCTCTTCTTTTCACAACTATTTGTAAGGCCTCCCCAGACAACCATTTCGATTTTCTGCATTTCTTTTCCATGGGGATGGTCTTGATCCCTGTCTCCTGTACAATGTTACAAACCTTCATCCATAGTTCATCAGGCACTCTATCTGTCAGATCTAGGCCCTTAAATCTTTCCATTTCTCCTTTGCTTTTCGCTTCTCTTCTTTTCTCAGCTATTTGTAAGACCTCCTCAGAAAACCATTTTGCCTTTCCTTTTCTTGGAGATGGTTTTGATCACTGCCTCCTGTACGGTGTTATGTATCTTCACCCATAGTTCTTCAGGCACTCTATCAGATCTAATCTGTTGTATCTATTTGTCACTTCTACTGTGTAATCATAACAGATTTGATTTAGTTCATACTTGCATGCTGGGAGGGATTGGGGGCAGGAGGAAAAGGGGGCGATAGAGGATAAGATGCCTGGATGGCATCACTGACTCGATGGACATGAGTCTGAGTGAACTCTGGGAGTTGGTGATGGACAGGGAGGCCTGGTGTGTTGCGATTCATGGGGTTGCAAAGAGTCGGACACGACTGAGTGACTGAACTGAACTGAACTGAATGACCTAGTGGTTTCCCCTACTTTCTTCAGTTTAAGTCTTAATTTTGCAATAAAGAGTTCATGATCTGAGCCACAGTCAGCTCTTGATCTTGCTTTTGCTGACTGTATAGAGCTTCTCCATCTTTGACTACAAAGAATATAATCAATCTGATTTCGGTATTTACCATCTGGTGATGTCCATGTGTAGAGTCTTCTCTTGTGTTGTTGGAAGAGGGTATTTGGTATGACCAGTGTGTTCTCTTGGCAAAACTCTGTTA
This sequence comes from Tragelaphus eurycerus, assembly GCA_935064755.1. NCBI lineage: Eukaryota > Metazoa > Chordata > Mammalia > Artiodactyla > Bovidae > Tragelaphus > Tragelaphus eurycerus. Next base: position 72,027,037 of record CAKXYN010000001.1, on the reverse strand, counting down.
ACCTTTCCCCTGCTTCATTTTGTATTCCAAGGCCAAACTTGCCCAAACTTTCCAGTTACTCCAGGTATCTCTTGACTTCCTACTTTTGCATTCCAGTACCCTATAATGAAAAGGACATCTTTTTTGGGTGTTAATTCTAGAAGGTCTTGTAGGTCCATAGAACCATTCAGCTTCTTTGGCATTAGTGTTTAAGGCATAGACTGGGATTACTGTGATATTGAATGGTTTGCCTTGGAAAAGAACGGAAATCATTCTGTCATTTTTGAGACTGCACCCAAGTACTGCATTTCAGACTCTTTTATTGATTATGAAGGCTACTTCACTTCTTCTAAGGGATTCTTGCCCACAGTAGTAGATATAATGGTCATCTGAATTAAATTTGCCCATTCCAGTCCATTTTAGTTCATTGATTCCTAAAATGTCAGTCTTGCTATCTCCTGTTTGACCACTTCCAATTGGCCTTGAATCATAGACCTAACATTCCATGTTCCTATGCAATATTGTTCTTTACAAAATTGGACGTTCCTTTCACCACCAGACATGTCCATAACTGGGTGTTGTTTCCACTTTGGCTCAGCCTCTTCATTCCTTCTGGGGCTATTTCTTTGCTCTTCTCTAGTAGCATATTGGAGAAGGAAATGGCAACCCACTCCAGTGTTCTTGCCTGGAGAATCCCAGGGACAGGGAAGCCTGGTGGGCTGCCGTCTATGGGGTCACACAGAGTCGGACACGACTGAAGTGACTTAGCATAGCATAGCATAGTAGCATATTGGACAGCTACCGACCTAGGGAGTTCATCTTTCAGTGTCATAGCTTTTCATACTGCTCATGGGGTTCTCAAGGCAAGAATGCTGAAGTCGTTTGCCATTCCCTTCTCCAGTGGACCATGTTTTGTCAGAACTCTCCACCATGACCCATCTGCCTTGGGTGGCCCTGCATAATATGGCTCATAGTTTGATTGCGTTAGACAAGGCTGTCATCCATATGATCAGTTGGGTTAGTTTTCTGTGGTTGTGGTTTTCATTCTGTCTGGCCTCTGATGGATAAGGAGTTAGAAAAGTAATATATATTTAAAAAGTAACATATGCTCATTATACAGAATGATTTTCAAAAAATCATTTTTGAATGATTTTCAAAAAAATCAGAAAATACAGCAAAGAATACAAATTATTATCTCATCTCCTAGACTTATTCACTGTCTGTATTCTGGTATGTCTCTCTCCGTTCCTTCATTTTAAATGGTATCATTACACAAGTGCGGCAGCTCTGAGCACTAACATTCTGGTTTTGCAATGGAGGGAATACCAGCCAGGGAGACTGGGGTTAATAAAGCACTAATACTTGCAGCCCAACACCTGTGTATCTGCCACAGGCCCTCAGCCCTCCTGGTGCTGGACTACATCTTATTCCTCCCCGACCAGCTTGTGAGGTGTGGTGACGTGGGCAACACCAATCAAACGGGTTACCAGAGGGTCTCAGTCTACTGAGTCAGGGAGAAGAAGATATCAAGGCTAGTTAGCAGAAACAGGAGTTAAAGCTAGTAATTCCAGGAGAATGTGCACAGGTCAGGCTGACTTGAGGTGGGTGGGGAGGGGATTGATTAAGATGATCAGAGAGACAGAAAAGAGGAGAAAACCAGAAAATGTCAAAATTTTTACATTTTTGCTTCAAGGAAGCAGAGGGTAGCCAAGAACTCAGTGGGTGTTTGTAACCAGACATCAGGTGTTGGTCAAGGGTGAATGTCTCGCCCGCACTGGGTTGCCCTGACAACCTCCTCCTTCTGGTATTGACATGATGGTGAGAAAGAAGAAAAAACAGGCAAATGAAGAAAATAGTCATTAGAGGCGGAACCAGCTGAGGTCTGGCTTGCTTCTTCTTGCAGGGAGATCCGGGGGTGGGGGTGGGGGGAGCCTGGGAGGGGCAGTGGGCTCTTGGGCTGTGATACAGACAGAGGCATGAGGACTAGAGGGAGAGACTGGGTTTCAAGGATGTGCTAGGCGGGTACAGGGGTGAACTTGAACTCATGTGCCAGAGAGACTTCTTTAAGAAATAATGGTGAAGGCATTCACCACAAATCGAATCTCACTGGTTGCATATCCCTTGCTTGCCTTGTTCTTTTCTTAAAAAAAAAAAAAATTTAATTACTTTATTTTTAGCTGTGGGGGGTCTTCATGGCTGCGTGGGCTTTTTTCTAGTTGCAGCAAGTGGGAGCTCTTCTTTGTTGTTGTACACGGGCTTCTCCTTGGGTGACTTGGCTTGTTGCAGAGCAGACTCTAAGCACTCAGGATTCAGTACTTACAGCGTGTGGGCTCAGTAGTTGCAGCTTGAGGGCTCTAGAGTTGCTCTGCGACATGTGGAATCTTCCCAGACCAGGAAGTGAACTCATGTCTCTTCATTGCAAGGCAGCTTCTTAACTACTGGACCACCAGGTAAGCCCTGCCCCCGGCTCTTTTCTAATTAGTCAAGGTTGCTTAGAATGGAGGAGTCAGGAAGTGGCAGCCACTCACTGTACCAGCAGAGCTCAGGGTCACCACATCAGCCTGGGGCTTAGAGTCCTTCTGGGTAAGACCCAGAGGGAGCGTCAGAGGAGAGAAGAAGAATGAGGAGGTTGTCTACAGTAGTTACTACTCTATCCTCTTTCCAGATAGGGAAACTGAGGCTGAGACATTAATATCTCAAAGCTAAGGTGTGTCTGGGGGTCAGACTTAGGATGGATCAAGTCAAAATTTTGCTGGGGTATTACATCACTCTGTGGTGCAGAGTAGTGGTTCCCAAGCTCTGTCGTGCATCTGAATCCCCTGGAGGGCTTTTTAAAACACAGAAGGCTGGGCCCCAATTTGGTAGATTTGGGGTGTGGCCTGGGAATTTGCATTTCTGCCACATTTCCAGATGGTGTTGATGCTGCTGGCCCAGGGACCACAGTTTGAGAACCACTTACATAAAGCAAGCCGCCTATCCCTTGGACCTTGAGTGCAGTCTTTGTAAAACAAGGATTAGGACTAGTTTGCAGTCTTAAATTGAACACCTTTTCCAGAGGGGTGTTAGCCATGGGGCAGGGATGCAAAGGTTGAGGGAACTTTAACTTCTAGCAAAATAACTCCTTGGAGCTTTCTGCTATTAAACATAAAGCCAAGAGTTATAAACTACTGAACTAAAAGACATTAAATACTGTTTGTTCCTATTATCTATTCCTATGGCTTAAAACAACAATGATTGTAATACAAAATTTGTGAGTCAGAAATCTGGGCAGGTCTACCCCTAAGGTTACTCAGCACTACTCAGCTGGTGTCCTGGCTGGTCTGGAGGGTTCAAGATGGCTTCTCTCACCCCCAACCCTTGTTGCTGGTGGTTGGAAGCCTGTTGACTGGAACATCTACCCTCGCCTCTACAGGAGGATGGTTTCAGGGTAATTGGATTTCCTGACAGCTCAGGGTCCAGAGCAGGTGTTCCAAGGACAGAAAACAGAAAGCACCAGTCTCTTAAAGCCCAGGCCTGGAAACCGGCCCAACACCACCTTGCACGCATACGTGCTAAGTCTCTTCAATTGTATCTGACTTCATATGACCCTGTGGACTGCAGCCCGCCAGGCTCCTCTGACCATGGGATTCTCCAGGTCAGAATACTGGAGTGGGTTGCCATGCCCTCCCCCAGGGGATCTTCCTGACCCAGGATTGAACCCGCTTCTCTTTCATCTGCATTGGCAGGTAGGTTCTTTACCACTAGCGCCACCTGGGAAGCCCCCAGCATCACTTTGTCACCTGCCATTTGTCCACATAGTAACTAGAGGTCCCTGTCCCCAGATTCAAGGGGAAGGGCCATTCGGGACATCCCACCTGACTTCTCAGTGGGCCGTAAAGAATGTTTTGTGGCTGTCTCTTTGAAGTCAAAATTCATCCTTATTTTGATAAGCTCCTGATCTTCAAGTCAGATGTGGTGAAAGAATGAGACTTTGGGTGGGGCAGGGGGTGGTTAGTGTATTTGGCATGTGGGATAAATGTAAAGAACTGGACCACAGGAGGGATTGTAATAATTCCTGGAACACCTACTTTTTAAAGTAATGTTTAGAACTCATTTTTGGCTGTTCTGGGCCTTTGTTGCTGCACACAGCCTTTCTCTAGTTTCAGCGAGCAGGGGCTACTCTCTTGTTGCAATGTGTGGGTTTCTCACTGCAGTGGCTTCTCTTGCTTCTGTGCAAGGGCTCCAGGGTGTGCAGGCTTTGGTCATTGTAGCTCCCAGACTCTAGAACGCAGGCTCAGTAGCTGTAGAGCACGGGCTCATTTGCTCTGCAGCAATCCCTGATAAGGGACTGAACCCATGTCTCCTGCGTTGGCAGGCAGATTCTTTATCACTGAGCCACCTCGGAAGCCCCAGAGTACCTGCTTTCCAGTCCAGTCATCATGCTGGAGGAAGCCCATAGAGAGAGAAACCAGGTCCCCCACCTCCATCCCAGGGGTCCAGCTGAGCTCCCAGCCTATAGGCGGCACTAACTAACCACAGGCAGCTCACAGGGGAGTGAGCCAGCAGGGAAGGTTTGGTCCCCAGCTCTGATCGGGCTCAGCTGACAGCAGATAGAGTGACATGATGCTAAATGGGGCCATGTGGTGGTTTGTGTTGTGTGTCAACCTGGCTGGGCACAGTGCCTGGATATTTGGTCAGCTATTACAAAAATATTTCCACAGTCAATGATGTTTGGGAAAACTGTTTATCAAACAGTGCTTTCAGGGTCTCTGTGTTGCAGAACTTGTCCTAATTTGGCCACGAATCGCTGTCCGTACTGCACACCTGGAGCCTTGGAGAGGGTTGATCTGGGGTTATTAGAGTTTCCTGGCAGTGAATCTTTATTCTGTTTTGAAAGTAGGTCACCCTGGTCAGTTTCCACTCTTTTAGAGGGTCTCCTTTCTAGGAGAAAAGAGGTATCCTTCTTGGGTTAAGGGAAAGCATTGGTTCTCTTCCACATCATTTTGTTCTCTTCCATCAGAGAAGCACTGTGGGTCCAAGAGTGAAGACCTTCCAGCCTGGGAGCTGCTGCTGCATCACAGCCCTCCCCCTCCCCCAACTCCTGAGGCTTCCCCTTCCTATGAGGGAGTTTGGACCACTCTATCAGACATTCTAGAGCAGAACCAATGAATCATTCACATGCTTTCTGCTGGCAGAGATGTGAATGAGATGCTACTGCGTACATTAGTGTTATTCCTGGAGATTCTTTTTGCTCAGGACCACTGCCTCCTCCCCCTATTGGCCGTGGGGAGAGGTGGGGTACGGAATCTGAAAACTTGCTAGCCATCAACTCCTGACTAGGGAGGCCAGAGGACTACCCATCTTCTTGAATCCAGTTCTGCGGACTTGAAGAATGAACATCCAGAAGCTGTCTTCTGGTCACACAAGCAGGATGGAGCTCAGATCACCTCCTCCAGGATGCCTTTCCTGATTTATCCCTCCCTGCTGCGGCCTCTCTTTCCTGTCTGGGCTGAGAGATGTGTCCCTCCTCTGTGTGCCTTAGTCTCTGTGCTGACCATCATAGACGATGGGGAGGGAGGCTCCACTGTCCCTCTCCACCACTACACCCCAAGCTCCTGAGCACACGTGTTCAGTGCCTTTTTTCTTCCTCTCCAGGACCTAAGGTGACACTCGGTGTGTACAGAATGTTCAGATGTTTGATGGGTGGAATTGAACTGTTCACACGTGATTAGTTCAACTCAGAAGGAAATGTGGCTATTTTGATAGGGATTAGTCTTTGCCCTTGAATCCGCTGAGCAAATTTAACATGTAAACAAGACTCAGGTGGAGAGATGTTAAGCACTCTTAAAAAAAAATCTTTCCCAAGCACTTTGGCAGCTTCCATTTGATGAACAGTCAGCTCATTTCAAATTGATTTAGATGTATTTATTCAAGTAAGTTCAACAAGACCAATCTCTAGTTGGGAAAATTCTGTTAATTCTTATTGTCTTTTACTGTATCGCCTTAGAAGTAATTCATTTTCACTTCATCTTCCTTCATTCCTATTAAGGTTTCATTATTCAAGCTTCCCACTTGTTCACATGGGACTTTGCTCCCCAAATTTAAAGAATAAGTAAATGTGTGCATGCTCAGTCACTCAGTCATGTCTAACTCTTTGTGACCCTATGGATTGTAGCTCACCAGGTCCCTCAGTCCATGGGATTCTCCAGGCAACAATACTGGAGTGGGTTGCCATTCCCTACTCCAGAGCATCTTCCCAACCCAGGGATCAAACTCATGTCTCCTGCGTCTCCTGTATAGGCAGGTGATTCTTTACCACTGAGCCACCTGGGATGCGAATAAGTTACATATTAGGAAGTAAATCAGTGGTCATGTATCTTGTCTTCTGTGTTACTTTCATGTTGCAAGGGACTTCGTCACACCAAAGCTATTGCTCAGATCTTTACTTCTTACCCTGCAGTCTGGGCTGGCTGCATCGGCATCTTCTGGGAGCCTGCTAGAAAGGCAGACTCTCAGCCCTCCATTCCCCCAGACTTATCCCTGGGTGATTCACGTGCATGTAGATGTCTGAGAACAGAGGTTTAACTAACTTGGTCAGTGTCCCTGTTTCATCCCTCGAAGATGAGATGCGATCTGAATCAGAAGAAGAGTGTTGAATAGATGCCTATTTGCACTTTATCAGACTAAGTGGCCTGTACTTTCATGGGATCTACACACTAGAAAAGTTTCCTGACCTGTCCCACCCACACCTTCTTGAGGGGGCAGCCTCACTGCCTGTCAGCATCCTCCACCTCTTTCTGGGAGCAGGGTGGTCCAGATTCAAATGGCTGCAGAATAGGCCAGTTGACTCATAAACTGCACTGTCATCTTCTGTTTTTAACCCTTTGCAGACTCTTAAATGGCATTTGCCACCCTGGGCTGAGAGTCAGGGACAGTATCTCATTGCCTGCTTCTCAAGCGCAAGGCTTCCACATCCACTTCAGTGTGCCCCTCCTCCTCCTCAGTCTTCTCCTCCTTCTCAGCCTTCTTCTTCTCTTCTTCATCCAATTTCTCCTCCTCTTTCTCTTTCTTGTCTATCCCCTCTTCCTTCTATTCCCTCTCCTCTTCTCCCACTGGCCACTCCCCCCACCCCACCTTTTTTTTTTTAGATTTTTAAAAAATTGAAGTGTAGTTGACTTGGAGTTCTCTGGTGACTCAGATGGTAAAGAATTTGCCTGCAGTGCGGGAGGCCTAGGTTCGATTCCTGGATTGGGAAGATGTCCTGCAGAAAGGGAAATGCTACCCACTCGAGTATTCTGGCCTGGAGAATTCCATGGACAGAGGAGTTTGACAGACTACAGTCCATGGGGTTGCAAAGAGTCAGACACTACTGAGTGACTTTTACTTCTCTGGAGGAGGAAATGGCAGCCCAGTCCAGTATTCTTGCTGGGAAAATCCCATGGACAGAGCAGCCTGGTGGGCTATAGTCCATGGGGTCACAAAGAGTCAGACACAGATGAGCACATGCATACACATAGTTGACTTACAATGTTGTGTTCATTTCTGCTGTTCAGCAAAGTGATTTAGTTATATATAGATACATTAAAAAAATGTTCCTAGAATCTTTATTCATAGCAAAAAACTGGATACATTTCAGGTGTTCAGCATTAGATATGTCACAAGAGTGTGTGATTTCCAAGGTTCTGTCTCACTGCAGCAGATTTGAAATGGCAGACCAGTGTTACAGCTTAGTTACAGCTCAGAGTTTTGTTAGGCAAGTAATGGAAAGTACACCCTCAAGTCATGAGTGGGGGCCAACCCCAAAGGAGAGGCCTCAATCGACTTGGCTTCCTCTTTTTGTCTCCTCCCTGCTGAGCCTGCCCTATGCAAATTGGGCTAGCCAAGAAGGGGGCATGTTTGTTTCACCTGAAGTTCTCACTCTGCGGATTTTCTCAGGTCTGTGGATTTTCTTTTCTTCCATTTTCGTGGGCTTTTCCCTTTCTTTGTCTTTTAGTCACTGCCATTTTGGACTCTTCTTTCCTATTCTAACTACCTAACATTCCCCCTTCAAGAGATGGGAGGCCCAATTCTTTGGGAATAGGGGCATCGAGGTCTCTCTGGCTACTTTCTGTTGATCTGGGACAGCAAGGGGCACTGGGCCTCCCCCTCTTGCTAGTCTCAACCTCAGAGTCTTTATAGCTGTGTCCGTCTAAGGGTGAATGATGTTTTCTGTGACTGAGTGTAGTTTTATACATCCTTGTTGAACTAGCACTGCGTTTTGTATCTTGTTGACCTGGGCAGAGACAAAATGGGTTAAACAATTTTAATACATGGAGCAATCATAAGCAGTGTCAATAGGGTGAGAACAGGGGTTAGTAGGAGCATTAGCCAACTCCAAATCCCCCTTCGCCAGGAGAAAGATCCCCCAAAGAGAGATTGTAGCCACCCTGAGGATTCTCCAGCTTGTTCTTTGAGATCCTATAGGATCTGAATGTTTTTCTTGAGGACTGTGAGACTCTTTACTTCAGATCAGACCTTCTCTTTCGACCCCATGACCGCAGCACGCCAGGCCTCCTCTCCTCATCACCAGCTCCGAGCACGGCTCCATCTATGATGCAGAGACACCATGCTCATTCCCTCCCCCCCCCCCCCCCCCCCCCCCCCCCCCCCCCAAGACTGGCTCAAGTCTCATCCTTCAGTTCAGGATGATCCCTTCAGGAGGTGTATCTTCTGTCTATTGTTCCGGAGTACTCGTCACACCTCTGCCAAGGACTGTGTTGGCTCCTTTGAGAGATGTCTCTCTTGGCTCTCTTCCTTCCAAGGAGTAAGCAAGGTATTATCCCCAGAAACCATTAAGTTGTAGTCCCTGAGGGATAGGAGGGATGTAATCATTAGAATGACACTCATCTGTAGTCCTGAATAGTTATCTGAGCTCTCCCAGTGGTGCACAGGTGTATTGAGTGTCCTCTTCTGCTTTCTTCCACGGCTTGACTCATGAGTAGTGAATCTAGGAGTCATGCTCTGGTACCTTGACTGCTTAGCCAGAGGTCTTCTGGAATCTGAGACTGAGCTGCATGAGCTTTCTGCCAAGTTTGTCTTTGCTGTCCTGGTTTCCAGCCCACAGGCTTCTTGGTCACTTACACTGTGATGCGTTTCCATCACATTCAGCTTTCATAGTGTGAACTTTCACCAAGTTTGGCTTCTGCTGTGCTTGGCCTCCACCTCATGGGGGCTGAGCTAAGGTTTCTTCAGCCAGGTTACATCCAGGTCACGGCATCAGATATGTCGGGAGAGTGTGTAATTTCCTTGTTTCTATCTCGCCACAGCAAAGGTTTGAAATGGCGGGCCAGTGTTACAGCTCAGTTACAGCTCAGAGTTTTATTAGGCAAGCAAAGGAAAGTACACCCTCGCAGTGTGAGGGTGCGCCGACCCCAAAGGAGAGGCCAATGCATTATTTTTTTTATATTCTTTTCCATTATGGCTTGTCTCAGGATGTTGAATATGGTTCCTCATGGTATACAGTAGGATCTTGTGATTTATCCATTCTGTATGTAATAGTCGGAGAAGGCAATGGCACCCCACTCCAGTACTCTTGCCTGGCAAATCCCATGGACGTAGGAACCTGGTAGGCTGCAGTCCATGGGGTCGCTAGGAGTCGGACATGACTGAGCGACTTCACTTTCACTTTTCACTTTCATGCATTGGAGAAGGAAATGGCAACTCACTCCAGTGTTCTTGCCTGGAGAATCTCAGGGATGGGGGAGCCTGGTGGGCTGCCATCTCTAGGGTAGCACAGAGTCAGACATGACTGAAGCGACTTAGCAGCAGCAGCAGCATATGTGATAGTTGGCATTTGCTAACTCCAAACTCCCCATCGTCTACTCTGCTTCCCCCTTGGCAACCACAAATCTGTTCTCTACTCTGTGAATCTGTTCCTGTTTCCCTTTTTTCTCTTCCTTCTCCTCCCATGTCCAAGCACTTGAACTCAACGTAACTCTTCTCCCCATCTCCCTCTTCCTTCTTCCTTCCACCCTGTGTTCCAGGTACAGAATTCAGATGACAATGATGATGATGATTTTATCATTGTTACTGTTTGGCCATGCAAGATTTTTGGTCCCTTTCTCCCTTTTATTTTCATCTTCTACCCTGGTGGGAAGGAGGTCATTCAAGGATAAGAATACGAACTGCTATGAAAGCAACCAACATTGTAAGAAAAAGGCTGGTTTGTCTTAAAGACTTAGAAACTCTGTAGGTGAGGAGAAGGGACAAGGTGGGTAATAAGGACGACAGGGAATGAAGAGGGAGAGAAAAGAGAGGAGACTATTAATAGAAAGAACTCCAGAGTGCTCCTCGGACACACAGCCTGGTTGTTCTGAAAGGGGACTAGGAAGAAAAGCACAGATTTTTAAGCATCATCCTCTCTACTTAGGGTGTGCTTACCACCAGCCACTGGGAAGTCCCAGGTGGCTCAGTGGTGAAGAGCCCATGTGCCAGTGCAGGAGACGCAAGAAACACAGGTTGGATCCCTGGGTCAGGAATATCCCCTGGAGGAGGGCATGGTAATCCACTCCAGTATTCTTGCCTGGAGAATCCCATGGAAGAAGAGCCTGGGGGGCTATAGTCCATGATGTCGCAAAGAGTTGGACACGACTTACAGACTGAGCATGCATGCATTGGGAAGCCACTGTCGGGTGAAGAACATACCAGCAATCCTTCCAGCCACTGCAGGACCTTAAGGGACAGTTACATTATGGTTACTGCTAATACCAGGCCACCAGTTCCTAAGCTCCCTCTGTGTAACCGGCGCTTGTTAGATTCTTTCTGTACATGACTCTGACACCTCACAGATTGGGCAGAGTAGGGAACGGAAGCCTGTGCTTTCCCTATTTGTGTGCTGCACAATTTGGGCTGTCACACACTTAACTAGATCTTTGGGACTGACACACAACTTGCTGTCCTCTGTGTACAAAACTGTGCTGCTCATCAAGGATCAGAGGAGCATACTCATTGACTTAGTTTATTGTCTACTTTGGAAGAAAAGACACACATAAATTCAAGGCTAATTACCTCTACACGTGATGTCAGAAGATGGTCTGACTAACTGCTAAATTAATAGCAGAGATGTAGGACCTAGGAGATCTTATTAACTTGTATTTATTAAAGTTGTGATGGCTCAACGGGTACAGAATCCACTTGCAATACAGGAGAGATAAGGGTTCAGTCCCTGGGTTGGGAAGATCCCCTGGAGGAAGAAATGGCAACCCACTCCAGTATTCTTGTTTGGGAAATCCCATGGGCAGAGGAGCCTGGGGGGGCTACAGTCCATGGGGTCCCAAAGAGTTGGACACAACCGAGCAACTGAGTGTGCACATACATTAAAATTGCAGATATCACCAAAAGATGGACAAAATACATTTTGCACATTTGCAAATACATATGAGTAACCCAAAGCCCACTCTCAGGCTGGTGGTGGTGGTGGTTTAGTCGCTCGCCAGGCTCCTCTCTCTGTGGGATTCTCCAGGCAAGAATACTGGAGTGGGTTGCCATGCCCTTCTCCAGGGCATCTTCCTAATAATAAGAATTCTGAATCTCTTCAGGTCAAATGTAACTCAATACTGTCTTGTACATTCAGTATTTCTTCAAATAGGATTATCTTTTTCTAGAAGCAATCACAGGGCCTAAGGAGATTTGTAGCAATGGAAACTATTTTTCCTTCCCTATAATGAACAGATTAAAAGCTTAATCCCAAGGTTGGTCTCAGCATCCAAAGATAATTGTGGTATGAATCACTCCAAGTGGGTTTTTTCATATATACTCAAGAACAGCTAGGCATGGTGTAGAGGGAGAACATAAAATTTTAAAAGTCAACAAAAGAAATTTTCAGCAAACTTTATATCCTGGAAAAGAGGCCAAAAGGGGTACTTTTTGATATCAGGCACCTAGGGGAATATGTACTGATTGTACTCTAGGTCACTCAAGACGAAGATGGCTCTTCAAAAACGAATCTTCTCCCATCTACAGACGTTTAGGATGCTGGCTTTGCAAAGATCATTATGAGTTTTTTGACCCGTCATTGCTAGGCTTAACTTTCTTTCTTTACTTAATTTTATCATTTATGGCTGCGCTGGGTCTTCACTGCTGCAAGCAGGTTTCCTCTAGTTGCAGTGTTGTTCAGGGACCCAGTGGTATCTGACTCTGCGACCCCATGGACTGCAGCACGCCAGACCTCCCTGTCCCTCACCATCTCCCAGAGTTTGCCCAAGTTCATGCTCATTGCATTGGTGATGCTGTCCAGCCATCTCATTCTCTGACGCCCTCTTCCCCTTCTCCCCCTCAATCTTTCCCAGCATCCGGGACTTTTCCACTGAGTCGTCTGTTCACATCAGATGACCAAAAATACTGAAGCTTCAGCTTCAGCATCATTCCTACCAGTGAATATTCAGGGTTGATCTCCCTTAAGATTGACTGGTTTGATCTCCTTGTTGTCCAAGGGACTTTCAGGAGTCTTCTCCAGCACCATAGTTCAACAGCATCAATTTTTTGGCATTCTGCCTTCTTTATGGTCCAGCTCTCAAAACCGTGGGTGACCCCTGGGAAGACCATAGCCTTGACTATATGGACCTTTGTTCTCAGAGTAATGTCTCTGCTTTTCAACACACTGTCTAGGGTTGTCATCGCTAGACATCTGACAAGCTAGACAAGCTAGACATCGCTTGTCATCTGCCAAGAAGCAATCATCCTCTGATTTCATGGCTGCGGTCACCGTCTGCAGTGATTTTGGAGTCCAAGAAGAAGATATCTGTCACTGCTTCCATCTTTTCCCCTTCTGTTTGCCATGCAGTAATGGGGGCAGACATCATGATCTTAGTTTTTTTTTATTATATAGTCTTAAGCTGGCTCATTCATCCTCCTCCTTCACCCTTATCAAGAGGCTCTTTAGTTCCTCTTCACTTTCTGCCTTTAGAATGGTATCATCCGCATGTCTGAGGTTGCTGCTCACTGCAAGCAGTGAGCAGCAGCTCTTGTCTAGTTGTGTTGCATGGGCTTCTCATTTCGGTGGCTTCTCTTGTTGCGGAGCATGGGCTCTGGGCATGCAGGCTCAGTAATTGTGGCTCACAGGCTTAGTTGCCCTACAGCCTGTTCCGTCTTCCTGGACAGGTATCGAGCCTGTGTCCCCTGCACGGGCAGGCAGATTGTTAAACCACTGGACCACCAGGGAAGTCCCTAGGCTTAACTTTCATGTCAGCAAGAACTACTAAAGAAAAAAACTACTGAAGAAAAAAATTATTCATGACATTAGTTAAAATAGTGAGGCCGACTTTATTTAGAATGACTTTTGCTGTAGGTATAGGGACTGCTGCAGTGGGGTTTTGCGGGAGGAGAGAAAGATCAGGCTTAGCTCTGAATATGATAAGGAAAAGTGGAAGTTTATAGCCAAGGAGCAGAGTGAGGGTCAGTGGATGGAAAATTACTAATAGGAAACATCAAGGGTAAGGGGAGAGTCTGGCTAAGCCAGCCTAACAGGATTCTTGCTGAAGGCAGGCCAGGATGATGAGACATCACTTGGGAGTTGGTGGAGGATGATGAAGGGCAGAGGGAGTCTGGCCAGACTGACTTCGCAGGATTCTTGGCATGATTGGGTCATGCAGAGATAGACACAGAAGCCCATAAGTTCAGGCCTAGTTGGAAAGAGGACTCTGAGGTAGTTGGCTTCAGGTAGGGCTTGATGGCAGATCCCTCAGTAGCACCAGGACCCAATTCATCTCTCAGCTTCCCGCCTTCATCCTTGGCAGACTCATCTAGCTGGTTCTGGGATGGCTGCTGCAACTCTTGAGGTTTTTATTTCCACACAGCATGGAAAAGAATCTGGGTTCTAGTGTTCTCCACAAAAGTCTTGGGCTTTCCTCTGGTTAGTCTAGTTGAGATAATATGCTTGCCTCAACCATCTCTGTGCTCAGGGAATGGAATGACTGGATTGGATTAAGCCAGACCTCAGACCTATGGTATGTGGGGTGAGGTCAAATTCTTAAGACAAAACTGCTCAGATTTAGAGGGTTTTGTTTTGTTTTTTAAAGGGGAAGTCCAGAAGCAGTGACCAGAAAAGGGGGAGGAATAGATAAGAGGGAAAAATCATAGGTAATAAGCCTATCTATACCTTCAGTGATTTGACTATCACAGCTGGGGCATTTTTATTGAAAAACCATCTATAAAGTAGCAAGAATCTTGCCTGCCTCTCCATAATGGAGGCCTGAAAGTTGTGCCTGGAAGATCTGAATCAATGTCTGAAACATGACAGCTCAGATAAGAATTTACATGGCTGCCCCAGGATTCATTTTTTAAAAGGTCACAAAAGCATGGGAATAAATGTCAAGTTGGAATTATTTATTACTCTTGCACCTCGAAGTCATCTCTAGTGAGTTTACTTTATCTAGTGAGGTAAACAGGGGAAAAGCCTTGCTTTTACACTAAGGGAAGAAATGATTGAAGAAATGGAGACCCCCCTATTCCTAGAAATTTCTGACACACAAGCTTTTGTAGTAAACAAGGAGAGTGCAGAGCAAGGTGCAAGAGGCAGGGAAAATGAACAAAGCATAGAGGAGTAAAGCTGGGCAGTGATTCAAATAAAACTCAAAGATGTTAAAGGAGTCCACAAAGAACTCAGGACTTTGGTCATTAAAATTTTGAACAGTGCTTGAATGAATCCCGAATGTCTAAAACTTGGTTTCAACAGGGTAGGTGGGGCAAGGTGGGGAGGGAAGAGGGTGAGGAGGTGGCATGGAAGGGACCAGCAAGAGACCATCCAAGAGGGTGGCTTGGAAGAGAGAAAGAAGGGGGAGGAGGAGGAGGAAGAAGAAGAGAAACTTGGAGGATCAGACACCATAACATGAAAGGCACATGGATGGTAGGGAAGGCAGGGGCACCAGGCAGAGAGAACTAGAGAAACAATTTGCCTATGAGAGTCTCCCTGAGGTCAGGGAAGCCTGTTTTCTTTATCCTTTTCCACCCATGTCCTGATTCAGGGCCTGGCTGTTAGAGCAAAAATCAAGGCAGGGGAGACTCCCAGAGAAGCAGGCAGGGAAGCTGGAGGGGAAAACACGGGGGTGGGAGATGGTTCCAGTTGAAGATCAAATGCCCACTGTTAAAGGATACGTGAGTTAGTAAGTTGGAAGAAAAGTAACATTTAATCTCATCTCCAAGATATTTAACTTAATCACACTGAAAAGTCTCTTTTGCCATCTACAACAATATTCACAGGTTTTAAGGACTAGGACCAGATATCTTTGCGGACCACTATTCAGCCTACCACACAAGCTAATAGAAAAAACAAAAAGAACATAGAAAACTCTTGTAGAGAAAGAGCTGTGGAAACACTGTTCCTAGAGATCATCACAGGAAATAAATGAGACATATTCTTCTAGATTTCTTTCCATGCATATACTAACAAATGTATTTCCTTTATTCCCTTTCCTTTCTGCAAAATTGAAAGTGGGATAACTTTTTACACAGCCCAGCAACTTGTGTCTTTCATTTAATAATGGATCTTTGTAGCAAGCTCTTTAAGAGTGGAAGAAATTTACTTTCATGCTACTGTCTTGTTTGATGTAGAAATAGCAGTTTTCCAGTAAAGCAAGTGAACGTTTAGAAAAATTCTATTTGAAATAATCTCCTAGAAATGTCAGCATTAACTTTAATTCATAAGAGGAAAGCGATATTTTGAATCAAAATAAAGGTGAGGCCATTTAGAACTTAGTGTTTTGGGTAAATTAGAGAAAGGGCACGCTAGTTATATGTGCATACAGCATGACACCCTTGAAGATTGTGTTACTTTGTGTGGTATGTTAATGTGAGAGTCGGTGCTTCTGATTTTCTGCCATCAACTAGCTGTATCCAATCTCTGGACCTCAGTGCATCCTTATCTTCGAGGTGAGAGGTTGGCCTAGAAGTGGTCTTAGCTAATGACCCTTCATTCTGCACTTTGGGAAGGGCATTATTTTAGCAGGTGTTAGAGACCCAATTTTGAATACCAGAACTTTTACACTGAACTATCTGTATCCATGATTCTACATCAGTGGATTCAACCAACCACAGATGAGAAATATCCCCGCCTCCCAATTCTAGGAAGTTCCAGAAAGCACACTGGCACCTATTTACATAGCATTTACACTGTTATTGTTGTTCAGTTGCTCAGTTGTGTCCAGCTTTTTGCGGCCCCATGGACTGCAGCACACCAGGCTTCCCTGTCCTTCATCATCTCCTGGAGCTTGCTCAAACTCACATCCATTGAGTCAGTGATGCCATCCAACCATCTCATCCTCTGTTGTCCCCTTCTCCTCCTGTCTTCAATCTTTCCCAGCATCAGGGTCTTTTCTCATGAGTCAGTTCTTCTCATCAGGTGGCCAAAGTGTTGGAGCCTCACCTTCAGCATCAGTCCTTCCAATGAATATTCAGGACTGATTTCCTTTAGGATTGACTGGTTTTATCCCCTTGCAGTCCAAGGGACTCTCAAGAGTCTTCTCCAACACCACAGTTCAAAAGCATTGATCTTTTGGTGTTCAGCTTTCTTTGTGGTCCAACTCTCACATCCATACATGACTACTGGAAAAACCATAGCTTTGACTAGACAGACCTTCGTTGGCAAAGTAATGTCTTTGCTTTTTAATATGCTGTCTAGGTTGGTCATAGATTTTCTTCCAAGGAGCAAGTGTCTTTTTATTTCATGGCTTCAATCACTATCTACAGTGATTTTGGAGCCCAAGAAAAGAAAATCTGTCACTGTTTCCATTGTTTCCCCATCTATTTGCCATGAAGTGATGGGACCAGATGCCATGATCTTAGTTTCTTAAATGTTGAGTTTTAAGCCAGCTTTTTCACTCTTCTCTTTCACTTTCATCAAGAGGCTCTTTAGTTCCTCTTCACTTTCTGCCGTAAGGGTGGTTTCATCTGCATATCTGAAGTTATTGATATTTCTCCTGGCAATCTTAATTCCAGCTTGTTCTTCATCCAGCCTGGCATTTTGCATGATGTACTCTGCATATAAATTAAATAAGCAGGATGACAATATACAGCCTTGACTTACTCCTTTCCCAATTATGAACCAGTCTGTTGTTCCATGTATGGTTCTAACTGTTGCTTTTTGACCTGCATATAAGTTTCTCAGGAGGCAGGTCAGGTGGTCTGGTATTCCCATCTCTTGAAGAATTTTCCACAGTTTGATATTTACATAGTATTTTCACTGTATAAGGTATTAACAGATAATCTAGAGATGATTTTAAAGTGTACAAGAGGATGTGCATAGGTTATATGCAAATATCATACCATTTTAATGAGAGACTTGAACATCCTTGGATTTTTATATTCTCAAAGGGTCCTGGGATACCTTGGTGTGACTGTACTAACTTGCTTGCTGTGATCTTGAGCTAAACAGCTGCACTGGGCTTCAGTTTTGTTCTTCAGTCCTCCGTTGTCCCCTTCTTCTCCTGCCTTCTATCTTTCCCAGTATCAGGATCTGAGCCAGTGAGGCAGCTCTTCATCTCAGGTGGCCAAAGTATTGGAGCTTCAGCTTCAGCATCATTCCTTCCAATGAATACTCAGGGTTGATTTCCTTTAGGATGGACTGGCTTGATCTTGCAGCTTGGTAAAATGAGCCTGCTGGACTAGAGTCTTCTCAAGATTGTTTCTAACTCTCCCATTCTAAGACAGTGAGTCTCAAACTTAAGTATGCCTAAGAATTCCCTAGAGATTTATTAAAATGCAGAGTCCAATTCAGCAGGTCTGGGATAGGGCCTGAGGTTCCACATTCCTAGCAAGTGAAGTTGATGCTGGTTTGAAGTGTACACTTAATGACAAAGTATTTGGGTTTTGCGGAGAAGGCTGGCACCCCCTCTGCCTGTCCCTGACGGGGCCGGGGCTGCGTCCTGGGGCTCCTTTCCTCCCTGGGGGCATGGCATCCCTCGTGTTCTTGCCTGGGTCCCAGGGCGGGGCCGGGGCCTGCCGTCTGGGGTCGCACAGGTGGCGCCGTTTGGGTTTTGAACTGTCAGGAAACTTTGTTAAAGACTTGGAATTTGGCAAGAGATTAGCGAGTTGGTGGTTTGCTGGCCTGGAGACTATCTGGTGCTGTGAGGTGTGCATATTTGCATAGGTGTCATCTACTGACCATACATAAACTCTTTTAGGAAAGTGAGTGGTCAGGTATCATGCTTTCCTGACACCCAGCCCAAGGGTCAAGTGAGGAAAACACTTTATTTCCAGCTTTAGCCAGGTAATTCCCCTCCCAGAGCTAGACCACGGCTGTGGTGGAAGATGTCTTAACCACCACGTGGTCCATGAAGGATCAAGACGTTGAGAAAGAAGGAGGATGGGCTTTGAACCGTGGCCTCAGGTTTCCTCCAGGGGTCTTTACACCACGTGCCGCCTAGGAGCACTAAACTGATGGCTTTCACGCGTCTGCTACAATTAAGAATCTGACTCTTGTACGTTCAGAGTTTTGCAGTTGCCAGGCTCTGGGTGGAGTACTGGGTTCAAAGGCGGGGCTTGGAGCCAGGAGGCGGTGCCAGTGACCGAAGAGCGGAACCCGGGACTGTAGTGCTGCGACCCCGGCCTCAAGGAATGCCGGGAGTCGGGACCAGGCAGCGCTCCGCCTCCTTAGGCTTACCGCCTGTCTGTGTCTGTGGAGGCCTCTATCGATAAAGTTGTTGTTCTGCCAACATGGCGGCGCCCATGGTGACTGTCCGGGCCATGTTCGCCTAAGGTGGGAACCGTGGAGTAAGGAGCCGCAGGCCAGAGCCTGTGAGCAGGTAAACCCCTGACCCGGGCTCAGCGGGAATCGAGACGCGATTTGATCTTCTCTCTCCCCAGATCGATAGATTTCGACTTGCCGGGAGCCAGAAGGGAAAGTGCGGTCTGGGTACGGTGATCTCGGAGCTGTGCAGTTTCCTAATTGGAAAAGTCTCTGAGATCCAGATCTTAAGACTCTTTGAGCCACCGACTCCGTTGATAGCTCTGGGCCCTTTCCCAGAAAAACGTATATGTACGCATAGTTTTGTACTCAAGCCCCTCTCTCCACTCTTCCACTACCCCAGTTGGTCCGTGAATCTTTGCCCACCTCATCTCGTGACCCACAGATGATTGTCACAGCATGTTAGGGCTCTATGGTCCTCAGAGATCATCTGGATTTACCCCTACGTTTTAAGGAGAAGCTGGTGTTCTGGACAGGAAATAATTTCTCCACGGTCACATAGAGATTTAGTTGTTTTGTTTGCACATAACTTGGCTCCTTGTTCATTTCCCAGGTACATTTTTGCACACTTTTTCTTTTGGGTGCACGCTGTGTCCTGTGCTTTCCCCACATACTCTGTTACTTTGCCTATCTTTTCCTACTCTTCTCCTAGGTTTCTCTATCCCTATGATTGTCGTTTTGGGTCCAGTTCTCAGGCCTCTCCTATGGTCACATGCTGGTACCCCCACCATTCTCAAAATACTTAAACCCTAAGTGAAGCTGAGGTCAGGGCTGATTCTTAAAGAGGAATGGAATAATGGGGATTGATGCTTTGGAAGGATGTGGTAGAAGAGACAGGGTTCCCAACATCTAGGCAAGGAGCTGGATGTGATAGAGCTAAGGAAGAAGAGGGCCAAGTTGATCATAACACAAAACAGGAGTCGCACCTTTCATATTCATGGTAGGGGCATTGTGCTTGAATAAAATGACTACACTTTATCAGCAAGAGGCAGTGTCCATCAGGGCGTTGGTGGTGGAGTGGCCCATAGCAGGGCCTCGGGAGTAAAAGAAGGGAACTGAACTGAACTCCAGGGCTGCAGTAACTCTTAACCCTGAGTGCACTGTGTGCTGAGTCTGCCTGAGTTTTGGGGTTCCTCCAACATTAAGGGTATGGATGTGAGAGTTGGACTGTGAAGAAGGCTGAGCGCCGAAGAATTGATGCTTTTGAACTGTGGTGTTGGAGAAGACTCTTGAGAGTCCCTTGGACTGCAAGGAGATCCAACCAGTCCATTCTGAAGGAGATCAGCCCTGGGATTTCTTTGGAAGGAATGATGCTAAAGCTGAAACTCCAGTATTTTGGCCACCTCATGCGAAGAGTTGACTCATTGGAGAAGACTCTGATGCTGGGAGGGATTGGGGGCAGGAGAAGGGGACGACAGAGGATGAGATGGCTGGATGGCATCATTGACTCGATGGATGTGAGTCTCAGTGACCTCCGGGAGTTGGTGATGGACAGGGAGGCCTGGCGTGCTGCGGTTCATGGGGTCGCAAAGAGTTGGACACTACTGAGCTACTGATCTGATCTGATCTGATCTGAACATTAAGGGTGTGGACTTTTCTTAAAGAATCTTGACACATATATTACCACATTGCTCCCCAGGGAGGTGGAATCAATTTACATTCCACCAGCAGTGTATAAAAGTGCACATTTTTTTTCATAACAAATTTTTGCCAATGGGATAAGCAGAATGTTTCCTTGTTATTTTAATGTGCATTTCTTTGTCTAGTTATAAAGTCATTCTTTTTTCTTATATTTGTAAGTCATTTGTATATCCTCTTTTCTCCTTTGCCCACTTTTAAAATTAGGTTTTTGATGTTTCTCTTTTTATATGTGAATTCTTTATAGGGAAGGGTAATCTTTTTTTGTAGTTTTAGCAGTTTTCTTTCAGCTTTCTGTTTGCTTCTAATTTTGTTCATGGCTTTTTGTTTGTTTGTTTTTTTGACTGCACTATTTGGCATGTGTGATATTCTAACCAGAGATCAAACCTGTGCCCCCTGCATTGGAATTGTGAAGTCTTAACAGCAACCTCCAGGGACGTTCCCAGGTTCATGGTGTTTTTGATATGCAGGTTTTTTACATTTTTTAGAGAGTTTTATTAATATTTTTCCTTTTGAATTCTTCCATTGCTTTTATGCTAGGATGGAATGTCCTGCACCTTGTAGAGAATTAGTACATACTCTATTTTTTTCTTGTTTTATGGTATTTTAAAAAATTCTTTAATCTATGTGGCATTTACTGTGGACTTGCCAGGTAGCTCAGTGGTAAAGAATCCAGCTGCCCTTGCAGGAGACACAGGAAACCTGAGTTTGATCCTTGGATTGGGAAGATCCCCTGGAGAAGGAAATGGCAACCCACTCCAGTGTTCTTGCCTGGAGAATCCCGTGGACAGAGGAGCCTGGTGGGCCACAGTCCACGGGGTTGCAGAGAGTCAGACACAACTGAGCACATAGGAGTGGGGTTAACCAGCATCAAAACAAAGAGCTTGTAAGACTGTAGTTCAGGTCAGATTTGTATTTTTATAATTCCATCCTTTTCCATTCTTTCTGTGTCTCCTTATGTGTTCTTAAGGAGTGCAGTCTAAGAGAGAGATTGCAGGTATCTATGTGCCCTCTGCTAAATTAACATTCTTTAGCTTGCAACGATATAAAAACATTGACTTAACTAGAGAACCATAAAGTCCATGACTCTATGATAGTTCTAATTTCGTAGAAGTTGAACTCCTCAAAATAAATGTAATTGCCTTAACTGTACAAAAGGTCTGTATATATTAGGTTGGGCATATGAAATTGCTGACAGTCAACTAATTATATAGTTTACCCTGGTATCAATAGTCGAATCTACACACTTTAAAATAGCCAAGCCCATTAGATAGGAAAGTGAAAGTGAAGTCGCTCAGTAGTGTCTGACTCTCTGCGACCCCATGGACTGTAGCCCACCAGGCTCCTCCATCCATGGGATTCTCCAGGCAACAATACTGGAGGGGCTTGCTATTTCCTTCTCCAGGTGATCTTCCCCACCCAGGAATGGAACTCAGATCTCCCACATTGCAGGCAGATGTTTAACCTTTGAGCCACCAGGGAAGTCCTGGTGGATAGGAAAGGAGGTGTTTTGTTTGTTTGTTTTATTTGGTCTGTTTCTGATTCCACCCACAAAGAAGCAAGCGGGGTTGAGTACAGTGAGAATTGGTATGTCAAGAACTTTTGCAGACCATTTGTAAAATGTCAACACTTGTGATGCCATTTTATATGTGTGAAACTCACTTATCTAAGTCTATAATGAACCCTCTTGGCAGCATTTATGACCTGGAACCTTTGCTAAATAGACTAGACCCCATTTTGGATGTGGACAAAATTTTGAGAGGATCAAGAATTAATGCCAGCTTAAGAGTGCCAATTTCTTCCTTCATTTTCACTCTTTTCATTTGTTTCTGCACTGTAGCGAATGCTGTTATGTAGGAAGGCAGAACATTTAGGCTCTTTAGTCATACATCTTAAATATTTGATGAACTGTCACCTCAGGCTTTAACATAATGATAAATCATGAAGCTTCT
This sequence comes from Tragelaphus eurycerus, assembly GCA_935064755.1. NCBI lineage: Eukaryota > Metazoa > Chordata > Mammalia > Artiodactyla > Bovidae > Tragelaphus > Tragelaphus eurycerus. Next base: position 72,004,774 of record CAKXYN010000001.1, on the reverse strand, counting down.
TCCATGAAGTCATATCTGGAATTCACTGTTGGAGGAAACCAATGCAACATTTAAGATGAATTGTAAATCGCAGCTGGATGTCTTGGTGAGTCCTATGGATTGTTTTCCAAAAACCATAGTACTCATCACTGTTACACATGCTATATATTTATTTGTTTCTTTTCTTTTTTTGGTGGGTGGTGTGGGGTGGGTATATTTGCTTTATAATGTTGTGTTAGTTTCTGCTGTACAGCAGTGAATCAGCCTTATGAATTTCCTTCTCATTTAAGTTCCTACAGAGCAGCATGGAGTAGAGTTTCCTGTGCTATAGTCTGTTGTGATTAGTTATCTGTTTTATACATAGTAGTATACATGTCAATCCCAGTGTCCCACTTCACACCGCCCCGCCCCTCTCACCATTTGTTCGTTTCTTACCTGCTTTTCTCTGCTAGTGTATAAGTGCCATGTAAGAAGGGCCTTTATTTTTGTTCACTGCTGTATCCCCAGTGCCTGGAATAGTATGTAGACCTCAATAAATACTTGGTAAATGAATGAAGAAGTAAGAGTCTTCCAAATAATGGTTATTTCCTGGCTCAGCCTACTGAGTGTATTTAACTTGTAGTATGTACAAAGGATGCTGATCATAGCTGAGTCTCCGGTCTTCCTGGGAGACCTGTGTTAAAGAGCTTTTCTGATATTTGAGCCTAAGGCCAAGCCCAGATGTGCTTAGAGCTCTTTGGAAGCCTGGAGGATGGGATGTGAAGCCTGCTAGACAGACCCTAGACTGGCCTAAGGGCAAGGGAGGGTCCTCCCCTGCTCCCCACGCAAGCTGTGAGGTTGCGGCTGGTGCTGGCCCAGGTGGTGGTCTCCTTTTGTTCCTATGGGGCTTTTGTATCTTTGCTGTTTGGGAGCATTGAACATCTTTAATATTTCCCATTAAAAAGTTTGTGTTTATCTTGACTGCACTTCTAAAGTATTCTTTTCAGGGAAAGAAATCATCAAAATAAGAGGAAAGCCTGTGAATGCTGGCTGTGCTGAATGGAAGGAGGAGCTCCAGGAGGTTCTGGCGGCTCACACGTGTATTCTCTGCTCTCTCTTTCAGGCCCTTTCCACCTTTTGAAGAATGGCTCCTTTTTGGCAGAGACTAGGTTTATATGCCTGTCTTCTAAAAAGGCGGCTAAACGATGGGCCAGATGTCATTAAGTGGGGAAGGAGAGTGATTCCAGCATGGTCCAGAGGTATTTACAGTGCCACGGGACAGTGGACCAAGGAGTATACATTGCAGACAAGAAAGGATGTGGAGAAATGGTGGCATCAGCGAATAAAAGACCAGGCCTTCACGGTTTCAGAAGCAGATGTAAGTATTCTAAGAGACACTGAAAGGGCTGAGAAGAGGGGCGAAGGGCGTGGACTGGGGTCAGATTGCCTGGATTCAAATAAGTTATTGAGTATGTGACCTTGAGCCAAAGAACCAAGTCTCTCTAGGCATCAAATTTTTTTTTTTTAATTGAAAATAAGCAGTGATAATAGTAGTGCCCACCTGCTTCCCAGGATGCTGGTGACGGGTTACTGGGATGAGACCAGGATGGTGCTTGGAGGAGTCTCAGTGAGGTGCACGTTCACGTAAGGGGCGTACGGATGGTGCCACACGGGGCATTCTGGAGCCACATTTACTGGGGGAACTCACCCAGACAGGAGCTATAGCAGATTTCAGCTTCTCTGTGGTCTGCTGCCCAGTGGGGCAACATGTGGGGATCTGGCAGGGTCAGATAGGAGACTCCAGGAGTGGCGTGTGGGCCTCTTGGCTGTAGACTTTTAAGTGGCATGTTCTGAGACGTGTCTCCCTTGCCCCTAGAATGATGTTGGCCTCCAACCCTGCTCTGCCATCTTGGTTTGGGAGGTCCCAGCCCTTCCCTTGGAGAAGGCACTGGCACCCCACTCCAGTACTCTTGCCTGGAAAATCCCATGGACGGAGGAGTCTAGTAGGCTGCAGTCCCTGGGGTCGCTAAGAGTCGTGTCACTTTCCCTTTTCCCTTTCATGCATCGGACAAGGAAATGGCAACCCACTCCAGTGTTCTTGCCTGGAGAATCCCAGGGACCGGAGAGCCTGGTGGGCTGCCGTCTATGGAGTTGCACAGAGTCGGACACGACTGAAGCGACTTAGCAGCAGCAGCAGCCCTTCCCTGGTGTAATCTGGAGCTGGGGGCCAACCTCATGGTCACAGATATATAAGTTAGTAGACCCTTGGCGTCTAGTCTGTCTGCACCAGCTCAGCGCTCTACCTGAATTAATTGTCTTAAACACTTGGCTGTAAGCAGTTTCCATGGCATACTCTGCTGGAACCCAACTCCTTCTCTGGAAGGCCAGCCTGATGGGAATCAATCTTAGATGCATTAACCCTTACCTCTCAATATTGGTCACAATATGGAAGCTGTGGTTTGTTACATGAAATGTTGAATTTGATCAGAGTACACCACTATTAAGTACAGTTTTACTCTTAAAATTCTGACCATCCTTTCATAATAGTTACCAGTCAAATAATATAAACTCTCTCTGTGTTCAATTGGGGCTTCCCTGGTGGCTCAGATGGTAAAGCGTCTGCCTACAATGCGGGAGATCCAGGTCGATCCCTGGGTCACGAAGATCCCGTGGAGAAGGAAATGGCAACCCACTCCAGTACTCTTGGCTGAAAAATCCCATGTTTAATTAAAGAGATTAGGACAAAGGCAAGCAGTTGAGTAAATATATATTTGCCCAAGACCACAGTGTGCTAGAATCACCTTTCCTGATTCTCCTCTCTTATCAGACTCATTATTTCTATGAGATTGATCATTATGAAAAATGGGGAGTGGCTAGCTATTTGTGTTAAACTGAAGGATGGTTTTTGCATTAGTTACGAAGAAAATCTGGTATTGAAAGAGATGTAAGTAATATGTGAAATGATAAAAAGGAAGGTTTAAATGCAGTGCATAATTATACAATGAAAGCTTAACTTTTACCTCATTAGGAAATGAAAATTCTTCATGGCAACATGACCAGACTAATGTAGCTAAATATATTTTGGAAGCAGACCTTAGGGAGAAGTTTAATTCCGAATGAGGAGCATAAAATTAGCTTCTTTTTCTTTTGGTTTAGATTCAGTGGCCTCCAAACATTTTGAAGTTGTAGCTTTTTGTTCTTGTGACATTGCCTTCTTAAGTGTATGGTTTTCTAAAAAATTAAATGGATCAAAATAGACTATGTTTGACTAATTGGGTAAATAGCTTTAGGAACTTTTTGGGTGATCCCCTGGTGGCATTCCATCAGAGTTTGAATTGGAAAAGGGTAAAGTGGAGAGAATGCTAGATAAGGAGTCTGGAGCCTGGGCAGTAATTCTGGCTCCGCTCCCAAATTCACTGTGCTCTTAGCAGTGTTTAACCTCTCTGATCCTCAGATTCTTTGCATTGTTTATCCCACAGAATTGTTTTGAAAATCAAAGGAGAAAGTAAGATTAAACTCATTTTACAAATTGAAGTGTTATATAAAAGAAAGATGCTTGCTAAGTCACTTCAGTCTTGTCCGACTCTTGGCAACCCTGTGGACCGTATCCTGCCAGGCTCTCCTGTCCATGGAATTCTCCAGGCAAGAATACTGGAGTGGATTGCCATGCCCTCCTCCAGGGCATCTTCCCAACCCAGGAATCAAACCCACACTTCTTACGTCTCCTGCAGTGGCAGATGAGTTCTTTACCACTAGCACCACCTGGGAAGCCCCATGAATGAAAAATACAAGAAGATAAAAATGTGTGGTGTATCTTTGACAGGAATGAGAATATGACTAGATGCTGGTAGATTTTAAAGCATATCTATAATCAGTCTCACTCTGGTAGTAGCTACATTTGAAATCTCCCAGAAATGAGTTTCTAGAAGTTGAATATTTTACCATCATCATTATAATCATTGTTATAGAAAGAACTTTCATTTAATGATCATTTTAGCGTGTTAGGTACCATCTTTCCTTTCATTATCTCATGAAAAAATTCTGAAACAGCCCTGAAGGTGCACAGTAATATCCTCATTTTGGAGTAAGAAAACTGGGAGGGAAGGTTGGTCAGTTGTTGAGATGCGTAACTCACTTGTTCAGTCGCTAAGTCACGTCTCACTGTTTGTGACCGCATGGACTGCAGTACGCCAGGCTCCCCTGTCCTTCACTATCTCTTGGAATGTACTTGAGCTCATGTCCATTGAGTCAGTGATGCCATCCAACCATCTCACCCTCTGTCCTCAATCTCAGTTGTGGCACAGCCCAGATCCAGACACATTTGAGTCCTAAGCTCATGCTTTCACCGGGAACCTTCTTTTGTCTCACCTTTGATTTACAGATTGTGAACTGAGCCCAGAAAAACGAAGAATGTACCTGAGGTCTCACAGCTAGTGGCAGAGCTTGGACCAGATCTCAGGCTGCAAGCTTCCACTGGGCGGTCCACTTCCCTCCATTTGCTAGTCTCAGCGAGAGTTTCAGAGCATGATCCATAAAGAGGCAGAAGTTATCTTTTTGCTGATGTCAGAGCTGACAAAAATAATAGGACCTACTTATATAAAAACCATCTATTTTTCCATCACTTCCAATCTTAATTTCTATTAAAGGCTTAAATTCTTACACTTTTATATAATTATGAAAATGTCCCTTTCAATCAGATTCCTGCTCAATTATAAACTCCCAAAATTCCTTCCTTTTACCTCAGAGAACAGAATTCATCTCATTGTCACGGAGGAAAATGACTTAGTTCACACAGAGAAACAGAAGGCAGGGACAGGCAGTGAGCCGAACACCTTTTCTGCAATAAAGAAAAATATTCATGAATAGTAAAAACTTTCGCTAGCAGTACTTTTCTGTATCTTCTGTGGACTCAATACTCCAAAATCACTGCAAATGGTGACTGCAGCCCTGAAATTAAAAGACGCTTGCTCCTTGGAAGAAAAGCTGTGACCAACCTAGACAGCATATTAAAAGGCAGAGACATTACTTTGCCGACAAAGGTCCATCTAGTCAAGGCTATGGTTTTTCCAGTGGTCGTGTATGGATGTGAGAGTTGGACCATAAAGAAAGCTGAGTGCTGAAGAATTGATGCTTTTGAACTGTGGTGTTGGAGAAGACTCTTGAGAGTCCCTTGGACTGCAAGGAGGTCCAACCAGTCCATCCTAAAGGAAATCAGTCCTAAATTTTGGAAGGACTGATGCTGAAGGTGAGGCTCCAATACTTTGGCCACCTGATGTGAAGAACTGACTTATTGGAAAAGACCCTGATGCTGGGGAAGATTGAAGGTGGGAGGAGAAGGGGATGATAGAGGATGACATGGCTGGATGGCATCACCAACTCAATGGACATGAGTTTGAGTAAGCTCCAGGAGTTGGTCATGGACATGGAAGCCTGGTGTGCTGCAGTCCATGGGGTTGCAAAGAGTCGGACACGACTGAGCGACTGAACTGAACTGAACTAGCTCATATGTAATGAATTCCTCAATTTTGCCATAAGTTTCATCTTTGTTGGAGAGACATACAAAAAAATATATTAATGAAGAAGCTAGATGTAGAAAATGTTTGGGGTAAGATTGTTAAATAAACATAATTTTTAAAATATGTATCATAATAAAAACAAGGTGATTATAATAAAAATGCATTTAATGTAAAAACTTAAAAATGAAAAACTAGAAATAGTGTATATCAAATATTTTATTGTTTTTTCAGGTCCCAAAGAACCCTGTAACAACTGTTTTCTTATGTCCCTAAAAATTCCCCCAAAAGAAGCAGTAGGCCTAATCTATGTGAACGAGTAAGGTGGAATTGAGTGGATAGTCTGCTTATTTCTCATTCTGTACCAGGTATCAGAATGAGGTCTTGCACTTCCTTTGAGGGAGTTGTTTACAAGCTGAGAGGATTGTCTGTCACTTGCCTTCTTAAAGAAGAAAGTCCTGAGTCCCCTGTGACTCCTGAATCTCAAGTTGTCTCTCTCGCTTCTGAGATTTTCCTGAGTTATGGTTACACAGTTTCCAATTAAAGTGCGTGATCAATGTGGGGCTTTCCATCCATTTCTAGAAATCAATAGGAGCTATCACTTTAGTATTACAGGTTTCCAAGTTGATTATGCAAACTCGTTATTCATTCACTTTTCCCTTCCCTTCCTTCAGGCAACTTGACTTGCCACACAGTTGATCATTTCTAGAGGAAGCAGAGTATAGAGAAAAGTGCCACTCTGGTCCATCTTGCCACACGACAGTGGCCCTGCTAAAGATCTGTCCACCTTCTTTGCTGAGGGAAGTTTAAAGCAAGGGGTCAAGTGAGATTTGGAAAGAATTCGATTTCTGGTTTCTTCTGCTCCCCTGATTACAGTTGGCTGTCCATTATCAGTCATGCAAATAAATACTTAGCAAAAAACACTCCCCCTCCCCCCCCCCCCCCCCCCCCCCCCGCCCAATACCCACTCGGACACAGAAGAATGGTCATGAATATTCTGTTTTGCATTTGTTTTCAGTAATTTTGGAGAAGCAAAGCCTTGAAGAACTCTTGTAGAGCTCTGGGAAGGGAGTAAGAACAGAAAGAGAAAAACAAGAGAAAAAAAGTAGTGATAACATCAGAGGATCCAGACACTTAGCGACTAAACAGAAGCAGTTACTTGTTCTCTTCGTTTCTTCAGAGGCATCCCTTCTCCCCCGGGCGAGGATTTAAGGCTGGGTGTGAGGGACGCTCCTGTCACCTGGACAGGGTAGTGAAGTGTGCCGGGAAGACTGCCCGTTAGTCATCAGTGATCTCCAAAGGCCTGTTCTCAGGCTTCAGAGCACAAAGGCTGGCAGACATTTACCCAACAGTTTGTTAAACTAGGGGGTCAGCCAGGAAGGTGGGGATTGGGGTGGGGTTAGGTGGTTAAAACATGATCCTTGCCCTTGAACCACAGTTCCTTAAGGTCCCCAGTAAGGAATCAATTAAATGACTACCTCCTTTCCAGCTTTCTCCCCTGTGTGTACAAACTTGTGTCAACATTCACCATAATAAGAACTAAGGTCCCAGAGGCTGACGTTCCCGTGAGGACGTCCTGCCCTGTGTCCATTGTGTTCCAATGCATGAACCTTTTTCCTATTTCTCATGATGAAACTGCGTCTTTGGATGCTGGAGTCTTATGTAACCCTGGCCTGAGGCTGCCTGTAGATCACCCCCTGGGAAACAGCAACCTGGCTAAGATTTTCTCATTACCTTCCCATTTCAGCTTTTTCTGTTGAAAGATAATTTCACAGTACAGCAGAGAAACCTGGAACCTGAACCCGCGCCTGGGGACTCTGCTCAGTCCAAGTCTGCGTGCAGCTCCCCGGAATTTAGGGAGCGGCTCCATTTTAGACTTGTCACATCTCTGTGATTCACTACTGTCTCCATGAATTTTATGGACGCATATGTCAGAGCTTCGTTTGGAAAAACACAGTTCTTTAAGTCCTAGATAGCTGTTCTAAAGGAGAAAAAGGCAGATTTAAAAATAAGTAGGGGTAATTAGCACTGTGAGGTTGTTTGGCATTATTTTGGACATTCTTTAGGATAACCCAGGGCTTCGACTTTTGGTATTTGGCGTTTTTGTTCATTTGCCTTATGGGAATGGTTGGGTTTTTTTTTTTCTTTTTTATAAAAAAAAGCTTTTGAAAATGTTAAATTATTACCTTGAGTAAAATGCCAAAATATTATATGCGTACCTAGTTCCCTGTGAATGATTAATAAATACTCACTGTATTTTTCTGTCATCCTTTCCTAGCAATCAAAGCCCAAGTTCTACGTGCTTTCCATGTTCCCTTATCCCTCCGGCAAGCTGCACATGGGCCACGTGCGCGTGTACACCATCAGCGACACCATTGCACGCTTCCAGAAGATGAGAGGGATGCAGGTAAGGCCCGGCGCCTGCTGGGGTGGCACTTCCCTGCCCCACCCAGGACAGCAAGATTGGAGGACAAAGGAGACACCCAGTCTCAGCTAAGATGAGGGCAGCTTTAGGAAGCCTAGGGTTTCCTCTGATGAATTGGAGGACATAATAAAGCATCAAGATAAATTGAGGGGCAGCCGTGTATTGGGTGTTGTGCTGGGGAGGGAGGTGGGGTGCTGATGCAGTGGAAGGGTTTGTGCCTGTGGGTACCATGTTGATACCACCTCAGGAGGAGTTCACGATGTGGTGGGGCTGATACCCCTCAGTAGACATTGGAGAGGGAAATGAGTGCAGTAGAACAAAAGAGGAGCAAATGCTGTGAGTAGGAGGTGGAGCCACAAAGAGATTTTTCTCCGTGTATTTTGATATTCTCTGTATTCTCTAATGAACACGTGTCTATCATAATGGAGAAAGTCAAATTTTCATAACACAAAAATTTAGGGGGAAGTAACAGCCCTGTGGGAGTTGGGAAAGACTCCCTCATAGGGGACCATCTGACATGGGTGTTAGAGGACAAGGAGAACTTTCCTGGGAGAGGAAGAGGAGGACACTCCCATGGCTGATGCGGGTCAGACCCCTTTCACTGCCAGCTACCCAGAGCCTGCACTTAACTCCTTAACAACACATCATCTGTAAGAGAAGGTTTCAGTGATCATAGTAGCTTCTTGAACAGCTTCCAGAGAGAGGCAGCATCAGAGAGGGGCGGAAAGCATGGGCCTATTAACCAAATGGCCAGCACTCAGGATCTAGCTCTTAACACTTAGTAAGCAGTCAACCTTTGACTCAGTACTGATTAACCTCTCTAAACTAAGACCTAGTTTTCTCTCATCTTTAAAAAGGAGATAGAATAGTACTTGCCCATTGGCCTTTCCCAAGGATTGAAAGATGTGACTGTGAAGCACTTAGCGGGTAGCTGGCGCATAAGCGCATAACCAGTAAATACCGTCCTCAGCAGAGGGCTGGAGCCTGCCACACCAGGTCCTGAGAGCCGTGCACACCTCTGCCCAACTTCGTGTTAATTATTTGTCACCTCAGTAGCTCAGAATCCACCCAGGATGGGAGTATTTACATCATGGAAATCAGCAGAGCCTGCAAATCAGGGCTTTTTCTGCTAGAGAGTCCATTGTTAAACATTTACCTCCGCTCCCCCGGCTGTTGCTGTTATTAACCTCTCAGGGTCTGTATAAAGGGTATCTGCTGCCTCCCAGTTCTTTCTGAAGATTTTCTTTTTTTAAAATGTTTATTTATTTTAATATAAAGTTATTTATTTTAATTAGAAGCTAGTTACTTTACAATATTGCATTGGTTTTGCCATACATAAACATTGCATCTGCCGCGGGTGTACACGTGTTCCCCATACTGAACCCCCCTCCCACCTCCCTCCCCATACCATCCCTCTGGGTCGTCCCACTGCACCAGCCCCGAGCATCCTGTATCCTGCATCGAATCTGGACTGGTGATTTGTTTCACATATGATATTATACATGTTTCAATGCCATTCTCCCAAATCATCCCACCCTCGCCCTTTCCCACAGAGTCCAAAAGACTGTTCTATACATCTGTGTCTCTTTTGCTGTCTCACATACAGGATTATCATTACCATCTTTCTAAATTCCATATATATGTGTTAGTATACTGTATTGGTGTTTTTCTTTCTGGCTTACTTCATTCTGTATAATAGGCTCCAGTTTCATCCACCTCATTAGAACTGATTCAAATGTATTCTTTTTAATGGCTGAGTAATACTCCCTTGTGTATATGTACCATTGCTTTCTTATCCATTCGTCTGCTGATGGACATCTAGGTTGCTTCCATGCCTGGCTATAATACACCACGTTAACAAATTAAAAAATAAAAGCCATATGATTATGTCAATAGATGCAGTGAAAGCCTTTGACAAAATTCAATATCCATTTATGATAAAAACTCTCCAGAAAGCAGGAATAGAAGGAACATACCTCAACATAATAAAAGCTATATATGACAAACCCACAGCAAACATTATCCTCAGTGGTGAAAAATTGAAAGCATTTCCCCTAAAGTCAGCAACAAGACAAGGGTGCCCACTTTCACCACTACTATTCAACATAGTTTTGGAAGTTTGGGCCACAGCAGTCAGAGCAGAAAAAGAAATAAAAGGAATCCAAATTGGAAAAGAAGAAGTAAAACTCTCACTGTTTGCAGATGACATGATCCTCTACATAGAAAACCTAAAGACTCGACCAGAAAATTACTAGAGCTAATCAATGAATATAGTAAAGTTGCAGGATATAAAATCAACACACAGAAATCCCTTGCATTCCTATACACTAATAACGAGAAAATAGAGAAATTAAGGAAACAATTCTATTCACCATTGCAACGAAAAGAATAAAATACTTAGGAATATATCTACCTAAAGATTTTCTTTTAAAGTGCTAAGTGCACCCATTGTCATAATTGGTTTGAAAATTTGTGCCAAGCTGACATGGGCAGCAAGAAGTATTCCTAAAAGGAAGTCAAGGTACTGTGTCTCTCTGTCCCTCGAAGAGTTAACGACTTTTACTGTCAGATTTAGAGATTGGCCTTCTACAAGGGCTGTCTCCCTGGGCTCTGCCAGGTGTTATTTCTCCCTGATATTGCTTTCCATCACTTCTGCAGTGTTTATTGGAAAGAGGTGGTGCAGAATAAATTGGCTCTTGTCAGAAAGTATATCTAACTGTGCTTCTTCAGCTAGATTTAATCTTGTTTTTTTTTTTTTTTTAACTTAAGCCAACTTATTTTGGACAGTTAGTGAGTATAGGCAGTTGCTACAGATTAAACTTTTATAGCAAAACTGTGTGTTTATGGTACATTAGCAGATAGATGGTTGAGGGGGTATAGGTGGAACTCTGATTCTCTTGGATGAATGAGACACTACAGACAAAGTTCCAGGCAGAACCCCAGGCCCAGACTTACCAGGACCCTTACAGACAGCTCAAACCCAAAAGACGAAATGGAGTCCCTTACCAGTAACTGAAACCCAAGGTCAGGCTGGACTCATGGATCGGGCGACCCAGGCTTGACCCTCGTTACACCACTTTCTCGCTCAGTGACCTTGCACGAGTCACTGAATCCCTTAAAACAGGGGTAATATTTATTCTTCACTTCTGAGTTGTTGTTCAGGATGAATGAGACAGTACATGTGTCTGGCCAATAATAATCCCCTAAAAAAAGTGGAAGTCTCCAAAATCACTGCAGACATGACTTAAGCCATAAAATTAAGATGATTGCTCCTTGGAAGGAAAGCTATGACAAACCTAGAAAGTTTATTAAAAAGCAGAGATCTTTGCCAACAAAGATCCATATAGTCAAAGCTGTAGTTTTTCCAGTAGTCACTTATGGATGTGAGAGTTGTACCATAAATAAGGCTGAGTACTGAAGAATTGATGCTTTCAAACTGTGGTATTGGAGAAGAGTCTTAAGAGTCCCTTGGACTGCAAGGAGATCAAACCAGTGAATACTAAAGGAAATCAACCCTGAATGTTCATTGAAAGGACTGATGCTGAAGCTGAAGCTCCAGTAGTTTGGCCACTTCATGCAAAGAGCCGACTCATTGAAAAAGGCCCTGATGCTGAGGAAGATTGAGGGCAAAATGAGAAGGTTGCTGCAGAGGATGCGATGGTTAGATAGCAACACCAGCTCAGTGGACGTGAATTTGAGCAAACTCTGGGAGATAGTGAAGGACAGGGAAGCCCAGCATGCTGCTGTCCATGGGGTCTCAAAGAGCTGGACATGACTTATTGACTGAACAGCAACAAATGGTTATTTTGTAAGTAAGTAAATCAGGTCAGTATAAATTCCCTTCTCGAAGGGATCTTTCTGACCCAGGGATTGAACCTGGGTCTCCCACATCGCAGACAGATTCTTTACTATCTGAGCCACCAGGAAAGCCCTGCTCTGGGAAGTCACATAATAAATGACATTCAGATCAGATCAGTCACTCAGTCGTGTCCGACTCTTTGCGACCCCATGAATCGCAGCACGCCAGGCCTCCCTGTCCATCACCAACTCCTGGAGGTCACTCAGACTCACATCCATCGAGGCAGTGATGCCATCCAGCCATCTCATCCTCTGTCGTCCCCTTCTCCTCCTGCCCCCAATCCCTCCCAGCATCAGAGTCTTCTCCAATGAGTCAACTCTTCACATGAGGTGGCCAAAATACTGGAGTTTCAGCTTCAGCATCATTCCTTCCAAAGAAATCCCAGGGCTGATCTCCTTCAGAATGGACTGGTTGGATCTCCTTGCAGTCCAAGGGACTCTCAAGAGTCTTCTCCAACACCACAGTTCAAAAGCATCAATTCTTCGGCGCTCAGCCTTCTTCACAGTCCAGCTCTCACATCCATACATGACAGGAAAGACCATAGCCTTGACTAGGCGAACCTTTGTTGGCAAAGTGATGTCTCTGCTTTTGAATATGTTATCTAGGTTGGTCATAACTTTCCTTCCAAGGAGTAAGCATCTTGCAGTCACCATCTGCAGTGATTTTGGAGCCCAGGAAAAGAAAGTCTGACACTGTTTCCACTGTTTCTCCATCTATTTCCCATGTAGTGATGGGACCAGATGCCATGATCTTCGTTTTCTGAATGTTGAGCTTTAAGCCAACCTTTTCACTCTCCACTTTCACTTTCATCAAGAGGCTTTTTAGTTCCTCTTCACTTTCTGCCATAAGAGTGGTGTCATCTGCATATCTGAGGTTATTGATATTTCTCCCAGCAATCTTGATTCCAACTTGTGTTTCCTCCAGTCCAGCATTTCTCGTGATGTACTCTGCATATAAGTTAAATAAACAGGGTGACAATATACAGCCTTGACGTACTCCTTTTCCTATTTGGAACCAGTCTGTTGTTCCATGACCAGTTCTAACTGTTGCTTCCTGAACTGCATACAGATTTCTCAAGAGGCAGATCAGGTGGTCTGGTATTCCCATCTCTTTCAGAATTTTCCACAGTTTATTATGATCTACACAGTCAAAGGCTTTGGCATAGTCAATAAAGCAGAAATAGATGTTTTTCTGGAACTCTCTTGCTTTTTCCATGATCCAGCGGATGTTCCTCTGCCTTTTCTAAAACCAGCTTGAACATCAGGAAGTTCACGGTTCACATATTGCTGAAGCCTGTCTTGGAGAATTTTGAGCATTACTTTACTAGCGTGTGAGATGAGTGCAATTGTGCGGTAGTTTGAGCATTCTTTGGCATTGCCTTTCTTTGGGATTGGGATGAAAACTGACCTTTTCCAATCTTGTGGCCACTGCTGAGTTTTCCAAATTCGCTGGCATATTGAGTGTAGCACTTTCACAGCATCATCTTTCAGGATTTGGAATAGCTCCACTGGAATTCCATCACCTCCACTAGCTTTGTTTGTAGTGATGCTTTCTAAGGCCCACTTGACTTCACATTCCAGGATGTCTGGCTCTAGGTCAGTGATCACGCCATCATGATTATCTGGGTCGTGAAGCTCTTTTTTGTACAGTTCTTCTGTGTATTCTTGCCACCTCTTCTTAATATCTTCTGCTTCTGTTAGGTCCATACCATTTCTGTCCTTTATCGAGCCCATTTTTGCATGAAATGTTCCTTTGGTATCTCTGATTTTCTTGAAGAGACCCCTAGTCTTTCCCATTCTGTTGTTTTCCTCTATTTCTTTGCATTGATCACTGAAGAAGGCTTTCTTATCTCTTCTTGCTGTTCTTTGGAACTCTGCATTCAGATGTTTATATCTTTCCTTTTCTCCTTTGCTTTTCGCTTCTCTTCGTTTCACAGCTATTTGTAAGGCCTCCCCAGACAGCCATTTTGCTTTTTTGCATTTCTTTTCCATGGGGATGGTCTTGATCCCTGTCTCCTGTACATTCATTTAATAAATGACTCTGTACTCTCTTCTGCCCACTGCATGGATTTGCGTTTTGAGAAGCATCCAGACATTGCTTGCTATTTGTATCATTTATTCTATGACTCGGTTGATGCCCAAGATCACCCTGTGTTATTTGGTTTATGGTATCTTAGTGACCAGCAGGCACCTAGAGCTCCCTGCATTCCTGTTTCAGTTGCTCTCTTTAAGATGATAAACTGTCTGTGGAGCGGGAGGGTATTCTGCAGGTTCTCCTGAGATTAATTTCTTGTTAATTTTCATAGCCCGTATTTAAGTCAGATCATCCTCCAAATAACTGCCAAATACGGTGAAAAATTTGCCCTGCCATTTCTAAGTTAGAGTGGCAGGAAAGACGCAAACCTTTGTCAACAGAGATGGTCAACAGTGTTAAAGCCTGTCGAACTTCCTGCTGTTTTAAAATCCTTCTCTCCCAATGTCAGGATTAGTCTTAGGGATAAAGCAGGGTTGGGTGCAGGTCAGATCTCAGTGATCCTAACTCTAAGGAGGGAAGGAATATCTGATCTGGAATAAGAAGATCTGACATGTGTATTGATTAATTCATTAGGTACATAGTCCTTGGGCACCAACTTTGTTCAAAACACTGGCCTTTCTACTGTACTATATAGAGTAGGACTGGAATCCTAAGTTCAAAGTCTGTCAGTAAGCCTGGGAAAAATTCAGTAAACTTTGCCTTTTTCTCTAACTTGTTAATTTGTTGGTTGATTTACTTGGTTCTTTTTCAACTTTGCTATTCTTTGCTGTGCTGGGTCTTTGATTACCGCGTGGGCTTTCTTCTGTAGTTGCGGTGAGTAGGGGCTACTCTCTGTTATGGCGCGCCAGCTTCTCAGTGCAGTGGCCTCTCTTGTTGTGGAGCACAGGCTCTCGGGTGCACGGTTCCAGCTGTTGCAGCATGCAGGCTCAGAAGTTGTGGCGCATGGGCTTAGTTGCTCCATGGCATACGGGATCTTCCTGGACCAGGAATCGACCCTGTGTCTCCTGCATTAACAGGTGGATTCTTTATCACTGAGCCACCAGGGAAGCCCTGATTTGCATAATTCTTGAGTGGAGGTATGAGAGTCATTCTGAGACATGCTAAGAACAGCAGATGGGAAGTAAAAAGTGGGCTGACCTCTGCACCAGGCCTGCAGTCTTCAAGGCCACCAGTGACCTCCCTGGATGTGTCTCTTTGCTCATCCTTTCTCACCTCAGTGGCATGTCATACAATGGACCGTATCCCCCCGCTCCTTGAAAGACTGTGCCCTTGGCCGGAGATCCCACTCTGCAGGTTTTTCTCCTGCATCTTGATTTCTTCCTCCTAGTTTACTCCACAGGTTTTTCCTGCTCTGCTCCATCTTTGCATCCTTTAATCGGGTTGGAAAGTTCTCCTGTACAGGCAGACCTCGGCGATGGTGTGGGTTTAGTCCCAGAGCACTGCAATAAAGCAGATATTGCAATAAAGCGAATCATGTGAATTTTTTGGTCCCAGTGCATATAAAAGTAATTTTTACATTATACTGTGGTCTGTTGTGTGCAATAACATTATGTCTTTTAAAAAATCTACGTACCTTAATTAAAAAATAATACTGTTGGGAAGTGGTGCCAGTTGACTTGCTCAACGCAGGATTGCCAGAAGCCTTCAATTGGTAAAAAGCGCAGTATCTGTGAAGTGCAGTAAAGCAGAGTACAGTGAAACGAGGTTGTCGCTATATTCCTAGTTTGCTGAGAGTTTTTCTCATGGATGGATATTCAGTTTTGTACTTTGCCTTTTCTGTATCTATTGAGATGATACATAGTTTTTCTCCTTTAATCTGTTAATGTGATGTATTAAGTTGATTGGTTTTTAATATCAAACCAACCTTGTGTTCCTAGGATAAAGTTAATTTGGTCATGATGTACTTTTGTGTCTATATGCTGAATTCATTTGTTAATATCCCTGTGTGCCTGAAGGCCACTGCCCTGTAATTTTTTTTTTTTTCTTGTAGTGTCTTTGTATTTAATATCAGGGTTATGCTGGCCTCTTAAAACAAGCTAGGAATTGTTCCCTTCTTCCCATTTTCTGAAAGTACTATGAATTATTGGTGTTATTTCTAACTTTATTGTTGAATAGCATTCACCAGTGATGGTATCTTGACCTAGAGTTTTCTTTGTGGGAAGTTTTAAAATTACATTTCTATTTCTTTAATGGATATAAGACTATTCAGATCTTCTGAGTTTCTTTTTTGTGTGTGTGTCCATTTTATTTATTAAAATTTTAAATTTATCTTTTAAATTGAAGTGTAATTGCTTTACAGTGTGGTGTTAGCTTCTGCTGTACAACAGCGTGAATCACTTGAATGTACACATATATCTCCTTCCTCTTGAGCCTCCCTGCACCACCCGCCTCTTGTCCATTTTATTTTGTGTTTTACAAGAATTTTGTCTACCTTACCTCATGTTCTGTCCTAGACTGCCTTCCCTTTTATTTCTCTATCCACTTTCCCTAGGCAGTCTCTATCCTGAAGTTTAAATATGATGCTGTAAGAAATTGTACACATTTCCAACACAGACATCCAGAGCACATCGTCATAAATACTCAGACCTGCCATCCTGATGTAATAGATATGAGTGTTTAATCTTGCTGGCCTCAGCTTTTCTTTTAATGCTACAAACACAGTTGTGCCTCTCTACAATCAGATTCCAATCCTTCAGTTAAAAAAATACTGTATTATTTTTGCCTTTATGTTTTTATGCTGCATTTCTATAGATTGTATATGGATACACCCACACTTGTGTGTAGTATTTGTGTTTTAAATTTTATGTAAAAGCTCCTAATATTCTGCATGTTTTTCACTATTTTGTTTCAAGATTTAGTCTATCTCTGAAAGTGAAAGTGAAGTCACTCAGTCGTGTCTGACTCTGCAATCCCATGAACTGTAGCCTACCAGGCTTCTCTGTCCATGGGATTCTCCAGGCAAGAATACTGGAGTGGGTTACCATTTCCTTCTCCAGGAGATCTTGCTGACCCAGGGATCGAACCTGGGTCTCTTGCATTGGAGGGAGATGCTTTAACCTCTGAGCCACCAGGGAAGCCCATCTATTATAAGTACTGTGTACTTAGGACATATTTAATTACCCATTTTCACATTAGTAGACTTTTAGGTTGTTATAGATTTCTGTTCCAGTGAACATCCTTGCACCTCGCTGTTGGCTTGTAGGAGAGGTGGCATCACTGGGTCACAGAGTGTGTATAACCTCAGCATAAATGCATCTTGCCAAATTGCTTTCCAAAATTTTGGTGCCGGTTTATACTTCTGTGAGCAGTGAATGGCATTTCTTACTGCCCTACCTCCTTGATAACACTTATTAATGTTAGACTAATCCTTGCTAATTTGATACATAGGAAATGACATCTAATTGTGTTTTTAATTTACATCTTCCTAAGTGCTGTCCCAGTGAAGCTGAGATATTTTCTCATGTTTAGTATCTGTTTAAGTCTCTTCTCTGATTGGCTTGCTCACATTTTTTGCCAAGTTTCACTGGGGTTGTTTGTCTTTTTCATGTTGTTCTTATTGTTCATACTGTGGGATTTCTTTTTTTTTTTAACTTTTTATTTTATATTGGGGTATGGCCGATTAACAGACTATTAAATGTTGTTGCTGCTGCTGCTGCTAAGTCGCTTCAGTTGTGTCTGACTCCGTGTGACCCCATAGACGGCAGCCCACCAGGCTCCCCCGACCCTGGGATTCTCCAGACAAGAACAGTGGAGTGGGTTGCCATTTCCTTCTCCAATGCATGGAAGTGAAAAGTGAAAGTGATGTCGCTCAGTCTTGTCCGACTTAGCGACCCCATGGACTGCAGCCCACCAGGCTCCCCTGTCCATGGGACTTTCCAGGCAAGAGTACTGGAGTGGGGTGCCATGGTCTTCTCCGTTAAATGTTGTTACTTTTAATTAATTTGATACTATTAAATGTTGTAATAGTATCAGGTGAACAGCAAAGGGATTCAGCCATACATATGCATGTACCTGTTCTGCCCCAAACACCCCTCCCATCCAGGCTGCCACGTTGTAGGAGTTCTTTATATAGTCCGGATTATTATATTTTTTGTTAGTTAAATACAGTGCAAATATCTTTCCCCAGTCTGTGGTTTGTCCTTGCATTTTGTGACCCTAGCCAGACCACAGGTTGTAGTTTGAGTTTGAGAATGGACGAGAATGATAATTTGGGAAGTCCAAGGTTGCTTTTACGTTGGTTTTCTCCTATAGCAGCAAATAAGTTGTATAGAGGAGAGAAATGAGACAATAGTGTAAGCAGATTATTGGGGGCCCCCTTCTCATTGTAGTCCATGGAAATGTACCTGAGGCCACGATCACACAGCCTTCTTGGGAGAAAGCTACAGTCAAAATAGCTGGCCAGACCTTGGACACACAAGTAGATTACATGTGGACTTGACAAGTAGAAGGGAGTGGTGAGTGGTGGTTTTGGGGGGTAGTGAGCGGGTCAGAAATCTGTGGCTTTAGTCAGTGGCAATGACCTGCTTACCCGCCACCTCAGATATGTTGCAAGATTCATGTGAAATGATCAGTGAGAAAACTCTTTAAAAACCACAATGCAATTTTCCAGTGTAACCTAATTAATAACAGCAGTAATAAGGTAGTTCTGAGATTTGGATGTTTAAGCAGGGGCCACTTGAAGCCAGAGATGAATTATTCTCTCTCAGAAATTAGAAAAGACCACACTTCCAATCATTTTCTTCTTTTTTTTTTAATCTTTTTTTAAGTTTATTTTTTTATTTTTGGCTGTGCTGGGTCTTCGTTGCTACACAGGCTGCTCTCTAGTTGTGGTGTGTGGGCTTCTTATTGCAATGACTTCTCTTGCAAAACACAGACTCTAGGCACACGGGCTTCAGTCTTTGCAGCACATGGCTCAGTAGGTGCGGTTTGCAGACTGTAGAGCTCGGGCTCAGAAGTTGTGGCACATGGGCTTAGTTGCACGTGGGAGCTTCCTGAGTCGGGGATCTAACCTGTGTCTCCTGCATTGGCAGGCAGGTTCTTTACCGCTGAGCCTCCAGGGAAGCCCCAGTCCGTTTCTTCTTAAACTCATACAATGTCCGCTGACATATTGAAGTTTAGCACCATATGGTGATTTGTTGTGTTTTTATATGTTGTATGCACAGATGGTTAGAAAATAAAATTACCCACCTCCCACCTCAGCTGGTCTCCTCGACACCTTTTGGGCCAGAAGCAAGGCAATGAAAACATCAAGCTGCCAAGTCCCTCTCACAAAGCAGAACTTGGACTGATTTGTCTCAGGCAGAACATCACAGGGCACTGCACAAGTAGTTTTCTGCTTGGGCCTTTCTGCTGCTCGCTGTGGAGGAGGAGGCTGTGTGCCTGGCAGCCATGTGATCGTAGTGCAATGACCCACAGGTATCAGGAAAGGAGAGGAGCTTCTTGGCAAGCGAGCCTTGACATACATTTCATCGGTCCTCAGTTGGCCAGTCAGTCAGCAAGTGTTTATGAAGTGCCCAGAGAGTGCATCACATGGCATTCTGTTTTCAAATTTTCTAATCTCTGTCGCATCTGAAAGTAGAGAGTGGATTTCCAGAGCTTATCCTCTCAGATGTAATTTGAAAGGGCAAATGAATTGCAGGTCTAGTATCTTGATTGGAAAACTGACTGATTTATCTGCCTCTGCATTCCCAGAGGAGGTCTTCTGTCTGGGGCCTAGGTACTGTCATTTGAATTCTGTTACTCTGAAGCATTTGCTTGATTTTTGATCCCCAGCCTGTAATAATGGTGGGTTATTAAACTTGCTAAACAAAATTAAATATCGCATTTCTCATTTCTTGGAAATGAAGCGTTGCATCTCCTCCAGAAAAACCACAGCACTCTGAAAATAGCAATTTTTGTGAGAAGCAGTAACCATGGTTGCTTTCAATTAGAAGCTGAATTGGTTTCAAATTTAAAGTTTTGTTTTGTGATGAAAGGGAGAGAAAGCTGGTCATTCCTGGGGAATTCGTACTTTTCTGTGTTTGGGAGGGCAGCGGGCTGCCCCACTTCCTTCCCTTCTACTTCCAGAGTCGTCTTAACTCTTCTTGATCTTCCTTCCTGTGTTGGGGGGAGAGCAGTACTTTTGCCTGTTTGTTTCTTCCTACTTAAGAAAAGTATTTTAAAATTGTACATAAATTTCTACATGTTGTTGTTGTGCAGTCACTAAGTCATGTCCAACTCTTTGCGACCACATGGGCTGTAGCACACCAGGCTCCTGTGTCCTCCACTGTCTCCTGGCATTTGCTCAGATTCACGTCCACTGAATTGGTGATGCTATCACCGTCTCATCCTCTGTCCTCCCCTTCTCCTCCTGCCCTCAATCTTTTCCACCATCAAGGTCATTTCCAATAAGTCGACTCATATTTTCCCCTTTAAAAAGGAGAAGTATAGCCTAGGGAAGGCCGCAGTGCCCCTCTTTTACTCAGTCCCTCCCAGGCCCTTCTGGACACTGATCCCTGTCATTTTCTAGGGTGTGTCCCTCCAGAGCCTCGTCTGTACATTGTCACCTGTAGCTGCCACCCCTGAGTTGCCCACGACTCTGCCCACCGGGAGGCAGGAGGTTCCTGTCGGGCGAGCCACTGTCACGTGACTGGGTCCTCACCAGAGGCTGGCCTCACCCCAGCTTCCAGGTCTCGCTTCCCAGCCAGCACTGGTCTAACTTGCCAGGACCCTGTGTTTGCCCCTCATCAGTAGCTGGCCCAACTCCCCTTCTATATCTTGAGTCCCTGTGAATTTTGCGGTCCTGCTAGTGCTTCTGTGCTGGTCTCTGACCAGTTTGCCGTCAGATCCGTCTCCTGATTTACTTTGTATGGTCGAAGGGCAGAACTCTGCAGGCCATGTTTCCCAAGCTCTGGTGTCAGCTGACCTCTGAATAGCTTTGGACAAGAAGAATTTGGCAAGATTGTAGGGTAAGAAGAAAGAAGCAGCCAGGGAATTTCTCTCTCTCTGCCCTCTTTAGCGTCTCCATTAATCCAGCTCCGTTTGGCCAGACCTGCCTATTTCAAAAGCTCCTGCAACTGATCTCAGCCTTCGGGTTGTTATCTCTGCTTCTTCCCTTTGTTCCTTCAGTCCAGAAGTGGGGTCAGAGTACCACTCATCGGATTTCTGTGTCGTTTCCCCTGTCCCCCTTGGCTTCTCACGCAATTTGAAATAGAGCATTTGTTAGAAGAACAGCTGGAAGTAATGGCTTTTATTTTATGCATTTTCAAGTTATAGCTGCCAGGACTTCTTGATCCCCTTTCTGCTGACAGCACTCACCCAAGAAGAGGTTAACATTTGGGGGATTGAGAAGACTCAGGTGATGCTAAAATAGAAATCCAGATGTTAGGGGGGTGGTGGTTGTTGTTTGTTTTTTAGGTTAAATTTTATAGTTGGCACATGTGAGCGATAGATTTAGTTACTTGTGGAACTAAACCAAGGATTAAAGCAGGTTATGGTGATAGAAAAAAATAGGGATTTTACAACCCCAAAGGAAAGTTTAGACTTTGTCCAGTGAATGTTTCGGATGGTTTTGCCCGTAGAGAAACCACAGACAAGAAAGTGGGCATTATATATCCAGAATGGGAGTATTTCATCTGGACGATATAGAAGAGACCAAGAGGTGAACAAGGTGGGCACAGGCAGCACTGACATGGTGTCTTTTCAATAAACGAACTGTAACAGTTTGACCCTGTTGCTGGGAAAGATTGAGGGCAGGAGGAGAAGGGAGCGACAGAGGATGCGATGGTTGGATGGCATCATCCACTCAATGGACATGAATTTGAGCAAACTCTGGGACATAGTGAAGAACAGGGAAGCCTGGCGTGCTGAAGTTCATGGGGTCGCAAAGAGTCCGGACAGGACTTAGCGACCGAACAACAACAACAATTTGACCAGCAAATAGAATCTGCTGCCTGGGGAAGTGGGACAGTCTTTGGCATTCCAGAATCTTGCTGCGGGCCTTTACTTTGTTCCCTCTGGACAATAGAGAATCATCGTACGGCACAAGAGTGAGTTCTGCCCTTTGTCACTGGGTGTCTGGGAAATCCATGGTGTAGAATGGGCGGGACCCTCTCCTGTCTTCTGGAGGCCTGGCTCACAGCGACACTGCTTCTGGTGTCCAGCAATGGTGGAAAGGACTATCCTGACTCCCCACAGTCTGTGTTCCAGGGCAGACGTTTGTTTATTGTTACTTTTTGGTAAGACTATGAAATAATTAAGAAGCTTTAAGATTTTTCAAATTTTTATTTTCATAGACAGCTGGGGTAACATGTGAGCTAAGAATATATCTTTTCATGTTCATTTCATCTGAAAACAAAAATAGAAATGAGTAAGTATATTATGTAAATCCAGACTGATTTTTTGACTGTCTCTGTATTGACTTTGTTTAAAAATATGGATGGTAACCTGGCAGCATGTTAATGGGCAGAAACATTGAACTGCTGCCATTTTGGCAGTCCCTATGAAGAAACCAAGCGATAATCAAGTTTTCCCCTTTCTTGTGGAGCATGGTTACACAACAGTTTACATTATTCTGCCAGCGAGGTAGCAGTGCCTCCAGCCCCAGGAGAATTAAAGCACTTCTGGAAGCTGTGTTCTGGTGTTGTCCGTGGAAGCGTTGCAGAACTTTCTAGTAATCAAACACAAATCCCCAAAGTGGGGTTTCCATTATTATTATTATTTAACTCTTGGAAATTAAAAAGAGAGAAAAATCTGTGCAGGAGATGTTTTCCATCTGTGGGTTAAGCAATACTCCAGAGAAAGCTATATGCTACAAGGAGTATGTCTTAGAATTCTTGGCTCTCAGGGACTGTAACCCAGCTGAGACCAGTTTAACCAAACAAGGAGGTTTTGTGTGTTTTGACAGATCCTGGTGTAACTCACGGAACCAGAGGAGACGTAGTAGGAACGGGGCCCACTGGGAATTGGGCCCAGGTCCTTGAGCAGATCAGCACCCCTAGTCTCTGTCCACCTCCCGTTTCTGTGGTGTCCACACACCCAGCTATATTTCTCAGACAGCTCCACCAGCTGCTTCCTCCGTGGCCAGAGGGGTGGGTTTTGTGACTGTCTGCAGCAGGATAATATGAAGTTGGAGGAGGAGCATATTCTTAGAAGATGGGGTGGGGTGGGGGTGCTCTTTGTAAAGATGAAACACTCTGGGTTGGCCACGTTTAGCAAGAGGAAAAGAGACCTCAGGTCTGAAAGATCCATAAGATTGGGTTATATTTTGATAACTTCCTAAAACTACATAGAATTAGATATTCCTAGGGAATGTTAAAATTTTTTTAAAAAGACATGTATATACACACATGTATATACTTACATATTTCTTGCAGATGTCCATGGCATGTTAAATGAAAAAAAAAAAAATGGGTTATAAAATGGTATATAGTAGGTTCTAGTTCCATAAAAATAAACCAGCCAGCTCCTATATGTGTGCATATGCTCGTGTGTCTGCGTTTAGTGAAGAGAAAGGCGGGGAAGGACACAAAGTCTGGTTGAGAGTAGGTGTGGGATGGAGTGGGGAGATGATCAGCTTTGCCTTTATGTATCATGTGCTGTGTCCTTTCACTTGTTAAAATAAGCCTGTATTGTGCTCGTAACTCGGAGAAGGCAATGGCACCCCACTCCAGTACTCTTGCCTGGAAAATCCCATGGACGGAGAAGCCTGGTAGGCTGCAGTCCATGAGGTCGCTAAGAGTCGGACCTGACTGAACGACTTCACTTTTACTTTTCACTTTCATGAATTGGAGAAGGAAATGGCAACCCATTCCAGTGTTCTTGCCTGGAGAATCCCAGGGACGGGGGAGCCTGGTGAGCTGCTGTCTATGGGGTCGCCCAGAGTCGGACATGACTGAAGCGACTTAGCAGTAGCAGCAGCAGTGCTCATAATTTGAGAAGCATCAATTTAGGAAAAGAAGAGGAGCCTATTCCGACTGACCTCAGGAGAGTGGATGCAAGGACTGAGGTAGTCATGTCATCTCTTGAATTTTTTTTTGACCATGCCACACATTTGTGGGATCTTAGTTCCCTGACCAGGGATTGAACCCTTGGCAGGGTTCAGATAGGGTAGAGACCCTTGGCAGTGAGATCGCAGAGTCCTAACCACGGGGAAATCCCTGGGAATCATGTCATCTGAGGATGAAAGTCCAGGGCATCCACTCTTCCCAGACTCCCGGGCTGGGAAGCGCAGCAGAGTATGTGGTGGACCAGCCCCTCCTGGAGTGGCAGCAAACTGCAGAGCTGAGGTCCTGACAAGGGAACTGGTGATGTGTGACCTTGTGAGGTGCTGAAGATCAAGCCGATGATAGCAGTTGCCACTTGCAGCCAGCCCTGCCATTTCCTTGGTGCCTGCACTGTGCTGGGTGCGCCACACACACCTTAGCATGTGATTCTCAACAGTTCAGGGGGCTGCTTTCAGTCACAGCTGATAGTTGAGACTCAGCAGAAGTGGTGTGCCTCAGAGCCCACTGCCAGTAAATGGCAGGTTTGGGTTTAGGATCCTTCCCCCAAAACCACAGCCTCCTGAGCAACAAGCCTTTGTTGACATTTCTCACTCACTAACCAAAGGTGTGGGGCTTCCCTGGTGGCTCAGTGGTAAGAAATCTGCCTACCAATGCAGGGAACTTCGGTTCGATCCCTGGGTGGAGAAGGAAATGACAACCCACTCCAGTATTCTTGCCTGGGAAATCCCATGGACAGAGGAGCCAGGAGGGCTACAGTCCATGGGGTTGCAGAGTTGAACTTAGCAAGTAAACACTAAACAACTTAGCAAGTAAACCACCACCATCAGCCAAAGGAGTTAGAGTGGCTCTGAATTTAGATGCATGGTCTTTGTTCTTGAGATGGAATTGTTCCATCAGAACAAAAACCTAGTTTCAAAATATTTAATAATAATGTACAGAATGGAAGAATGACTTTAAGGCAAGTGGCATCTGCTACTGGGAGAGCCATGCCTGTTGTCTTACTGCCACCTGCTAAGAGGCACTAGGAGAGGACGGGTCTGGTGGTTGGGATTTGAGTATGAATCCAGTTTGGGACACTTTGAATTGTGTGCTTATGGACCTGGAGCAGAGATGGCCATGGGTGATGCTCATTTGCATCTCAGAAAGTTCTTGAATAAGACAGAAAAATGGAAGAAAACCCTAGGTACATGGTGATTTAAAAAAAATTTTTTTTACTTATTTTTTTTAATATAAATTTATTTATTTTAATTGGAGGCTAATTACTTTACAATATTGTATTGGTTTTGCCATACATCATCATGAATCTGCCATGGGTGTACATGTGTTACCCATCCTGAACCCCCCTCCCACCTCCCTCCCCATACCATCCCTCTGGGTCATACCAGTGCACCAGCCTCAAGCATCCTGTATCCTGCATCAAACCTGGACTGGTGATTGTTTCATTTATGATATTATACATGTTTCAATGCCATTCTCTCAAATCATCCCACCGTCTCCCTCTCCCACAGAGTCCAAAAGACTGTTCTATACATCAGTGTCTCTTTTGCTGTCTCACATACAGGGTCACCATTACCATCTTTCTAAATTCCATATATATGTGTTAGTATACTGTATTGGTGATTTTCTTTCTGGCTTACTTCACTCTGTATAATAGGCTCCAGTTTCATCCACCTCATTATAACTGATTCAAATGTATTCTTTTTAATGGCTGAGTAATACTCCATTGTGTATATGTACCACAGCTTTCTTATCCATTCGTCTGCTGATGGACATCTAGGTTGCTTCCATGTCCTGGCTATTATAAACAGTGCTGCGACTAAACAGACATTTCTCCAAAGAAGACATACAGATGGCTAACAAACACATGAAAAGATGCTCAACGTCACACATTATCAGAGAAATGCAAATCAAAACCACAGTGAGGTACCATTTCACACCAGTCAGAACGGCTGCTGTCCAAAAGTCTACAAGCAATAAATGCTGGAGGGGGCGTGGAGAAAAGGGAATCCTCTTACACTGTTGGTGGGAATGCAAACTAGTACAGCCACTATGGAGAACAGTGTGGAGATTCCTTAAAAAACTGGAAACAGAACTGCAATATGACCCAGCAATCCCACTGCTGGGCATACACACCAAGGAAACCAGAATTGAAAAGAGACACGTGTACCCCAATGTTCATCGCAGCACTGATTTCTTTTTAAAGGAGATAAAAAACATACATGGAAATAATTTTTAAATTATTATTTAATTTATTTATATTTAAATAATTTTAATATATTTAAATTATTTAAATATATTTTAAATTATTAAATTTAATATATTTAAATATCATTTATTTATTAAATATTTGTATTTAAATAATTTTGTGTTTAAATTATTAATTTTAATATATTTAAATAATATTTAAGTAATTTATTAGTTAAATTGTCAATTTTTAAAAATTAGATATAAATTTACCAAATAACAGTTATGTATGGTTATATGGTAGAATTAAGGGTGTTTATTTTCTTCTGAGTTTTTTTCTCTACATATTAAGGTTTTTCACAGTGAATACACATTATTTCTATAATCAGGGGAAAATGTTACTTAGAAAATGAGGGCTTCACTGGTGACTCAGTGGTAAAGAATCCACCTGCCGATGCAGAAGACATGGTTCAGTCCCTGGGCTGGGAAGGTCCCACGTGCCGAGGAGAACTAAGCCCATGCACCACAGCTATTGAGTCTGTGCTCTAGAGCCGGGGAGCTGCGCCTGCTGAAGCCCGCACACCCTAGAACCTGTGCTGCACAATGAGAAGCCCAAGCGCTGCAACAAAGAGTAGCTCCTCCCCTGCCGCTCACCGCAACTAGAGAAAAGCCTGAGCAGCAACGACGACCCAGCACAGCCATAAATAAATAAATACAATTAAAGAAAATGAGAGCTGTTTCTTTAGTGGAAAATGTCCCATCAGGACATGAACAGAGTGTCCATCACTCTTCTGGGAGATGTGTATGAACAGAAGTGCAGGTTCCTGCATGATTGCAAACACATAAACCCAGCTTGTGGCAGTGGACAAACCAGGAGCTTGAGAGGAAGTAAGAAGGCCAGCCATTAAGGACTGGGTTTCTAGAAATACCAGAGCCTCCTCAGCCCATCCTGCCCTGTAGGCAAGTTTCGGAAATCTGGCTCTGGGACAAGTTGTGTCTGGTGTTGTGGCTGAAATCGGCATCAGAGAAGGGTAGGGGACTGAGTGTTCAAACCAGGTCTTCTGAGGCTGCCCCTTGATGCCACAGCTCGTATCTCAAGCCTTTGTTCCAGTTCACAGCACGGAAGGTAGCTTGAGAGAACTTGCTGTTGAGGCTACCAGCTGGGCTGTGACCGGTCATTCATTGCAGACATGAACGCCTGTCCTGGCTTGAAGCGCCTGCTCCTAGTGTCACCTGGCGAGGCTGCTTCCTCTTTCCGGGCCCCAGTGGCCCAGGCTGTCAAATGAGGAAACGGAGATGGAGGGTGCATCTCAAGAGCTTCTTCAAGCTCTGAGGTCTGAGGATCCCCAGACCTTTCCAAAGATCTGAGGTTCTTACAAGTAGTGATTCACGGTGGCTTATTGTACACTTCAAAGGTGGCTAGTGTGATGGAGGGACTGAATTGTAAATTTTACTACATTTTAATTTAATTTAATTTAATTTACTACATTTTAATTTAAGTTTATATAACCGTATGTGGCTAGTGGCTATGCTATGGGACAGCACAGCTCCTTAACTGGAAAATCTAACACAAGGTGAGCATTTGGAATGCCTGTATACATTTTTATATATACCTACTTTGAAACTGAAAGAAACTCTCTAATTTCAGAAAAACCATTTGGGTTCTTTACAGACAATACAGACAAGAAGAAAAAGAAAGTAAAAAATAGTCACGAAAACACCTACTCAGAGATAACTGCTATTGGCACCTTGGTGTATTATAACTTTCTAAATTCCCTTCTGCGCTCACGTCTTAGGTAGCCAGCTGGCTTTCAACAGCTTAGCTTGAAATCATCCAGGAATGGATGAGACATGTTAGGAGAGAATGCTTGCTCACTGCCCAGCAGAAAATACTGAGAAAGACTTTAGCAATCTGCCCTGACTGATGTTTCTTTTCTGGGTGCTAGGTTATCAACCCTATGGGCTGGGATGCATTTGGATTGCCTGCCGAAAATGCCGCGATTGAGAGGAATCTACATCCAGAAACCTGGACACAAAGGTATGTGTTTACAGGCATGTTCAAGCACTTGTATACATTACCCTTAAACAACTTTTTTTTTTTTTTTTAACCTGTGCATGAGAAACAGAAAGCAAAGGAAACAAAACACTGCAGTCTGCCAAGCAATAAAAAAGGATTGTCTATATTGCTTTTGCTTTTTCTCACACTGCATTCTTATCTAAGAAACAACACAGAGTGTTTGGCTATTCATTCATGTGTTCGTTTTGATGCTTTATTATTTACAGTTATTCTTCCTTTGAGTATTTGCATTTGGAAGGAAAAAGGAGGGATGACATTTGTTAAACTTCTACAGTGTTCTTCATCTTCTTGACCATAGTTTGAGCCATATCCAAATGCCACATTATAATTTTCTCTGCAAATTCCTTTAATTTTTTTGGCTTCACCATTCTGAAGCAAGAGGAACAAGGAAATATATGGCCACTTTATTCTAGGCGTGGCTTTCTCCAAGGAGGACATAGTCTGAGTCCCCGCTGTGGCCTCAGGCTGCCATGTGCTCAAACAATGCTCATCTTTCTTCCTCCAGGTAAAGCCTTGAGGAACTTGTACTAGAACCCAGCACAATGTTCTGGGCTCCTTTGATAAAGCCCTTCCTCACCCTACCCCTCAGAGGTGTAGAGGGCAGTTCAAGGCCTATCCCCATTGTCTTTCACCTTCCTTTGCTTTATCTTGCCCAAAAGAAGCATCTTCTGCACCATCTACTTCTCTTTTTTCTTTCTCATTCCTGGTTTCCACTTTTCCAATTATGGCTAATTCTGGAGTAATAGGAGTGATGAAAAAAGGAGGAAATGATGATTCAAATAAAAAGGGTCAGATATACCTCTTCCTGTCTGTGTCTGGGCGGCGCGTGGTCCACGCCGAGTGATAGAGACGCCTCGGCCTTGTCTTCAGGATGACGGAGTGGGAAACAGCTGCACCTGCAGTAGCAGAGACCCCCGACATCAAGCTCTTTGGAAAGTGGAGCACCGATGACGTGCAGATCAATGACATTTCTCTGCAGGATTACATTGCTGTCAAGGAGAAGTATGCCAAGTACCTGCCCCACAGCGCGGGCCGCTATGCGGCCAAGCTCTTCCGTAAGGCGCAGTGCCCCATCGTGGAGCGCCTCACCAACTCCATGATGATGCATGGCCGCAACAATGGCAAGAAGCTCATGACTGTGCGCATTGTCAAGCACGCCTTCGAGATCATCCACCTGCTCACTGGTGAGAACCCCCTGCAGGTCCTGGTGAACGCCATCATCAACAGCGGCCCCCGGGAGGACTCCACCCGCATTGGGCGAGCTGGAACAGTGAGGCGGCAGGCCGTGGACGTGTCTCCACTGCGCCGTGTGAATCAGGCCATCTGGCTGTTGTGCACTGGCGCCCGGGAGGCCGCCTTCCGGAACATCAAGACCATTGCCGAGTGCCTGGCGGATGAACTCATCAACGCAGCTAAGGGCTCCTCCAATTCTTAGGCCATCAAGAAGAAGGATGAGCTGGAGCGCGTGGCCAAGTCTAACTGCTAATCCCTGGCTGCAGCCACAATAAACCTGTTTGCCCTGTGGGGCGGCCCCTCAAAAAAAAAAAAAAAAAAAAGGGTCAGATATGGTATAAATTTGATATCACCCAGGACAGTAATTGGCAAATTCTATGGGCTAAATTTGGCCCTGCCTAATGGGTCTTCCCTGGTGGCTCAGTGGATAAAGAATCCGCCTGTAATGCAGGAGACCCCAGTTCAATTCCTGGTTTGGGAAGATCCCCTGGAGAAGGGAAAGGCTACACACTCTGTATTCTGGCCTGGAGAATTGCATAGATTGTATAGTCCATGGGGTCACAAAGAGTTGGACATGACTGAGTGACTTTCACTAAAGATTTTATAAATAAAGTTTTATTAGAACTCAAGCCACACCCATTTGTTTATATATTGTTCATGTCTGCTTTCATGATACAGTGGCAGAACTGAGTAGTTGTGACAGATACCGTATGGCTCATATGGAGCTGGAAACATTTACCGTCCGGCCCTTTACAGAAAAAGTTTGCCAGCTTCTCCACAAAAGTATAGCAGGAAAGAAGATGGCCTCTGAATCAGGCCACATAGGTATAAATCCTGCCTTTCTTTTTTCCTAGCCATTCATCTTGAGCAGATTACTTAATCCCTCTGCCCCTCAGCTTATTTATCTGTAAAGAAGGATAATGGACTGGCATAGGTGAATTTAACTCAGATGGCCATTATATCTACTACTGTGGGCAAGAATCCCTTAGAAGAAATGGAGTAGCCATCATAGTCAACAGAAGAGTCCAGAATGCAGTACTTGGATGCAATCTCAAAAATGGCAGAATGATCCCTGTTCATTTCCAAGGAAAACCATTCAATATCACAGAATCCAAGTCTATGCCCTGACCAGTAATTCTGAAGAAGCTGAAATTGAACGTTTCTATGAAGACCTACAAGACCTTTTAGAACTAACACCCCCAAAAGATGTCCTTTTCATTATAGGGAACTGGAATGCAAAAGTAGGAAGTAAAGAAACACCTGGAGTAACAGGCAAATTTGGCCTTGGAGTACAGAATGAAGCAGGGCAAAGGCTAATAGAGTTTTGCCAAGAGAACGCACTGGTCATAGCAAACACCCTCTTCCAACAACACAAGAGAAGACTCTACACATGGACATCACCAGATGGCCAATACCGAAATCAGATTGATTATATTCTTTGCAGCCAAAGATGGAGAATCTTTATACCGTCAACAAAAACAAGACCAGGAGCTGACTGTGGCTCAGACCATGAACTCCTTATTGCCAAATTCAGACTTAAATTGAAGAAAGTAGGGAAAACCACTAGACCATTTCAAGTATGACCTAAATAAAATCCCTTATGATTATACAGTGGAAGTGAGAAATAGATTTAAGGGACTAAATGTTATAGACAGAGTGCCTGATGAACTATGGATGGAGGTTTGTGCATTGTACAGGAGACAGGGATCAAGACCATCCCCATGGAAAAGAAATGGAAAAAAGCAAAATGGCTGTCTGAGGAGGCCTTACAAATAGCTGTGAAAAGAAGAGACATGAAAAGCAAAAGAGAAAAGGAAAGATGTAAGCATCTGAATGCAGAGTTCCAAAGAA
Organism: Tragelaphus eurycerus; assembly: GCA_935064755.1. Taxonomy (NCBI): domain Eukaryota; kingdom Metazoa; phylum Chordata; class Mammalia; order Artiodactyla; family Bovidae; genus Tragelaphus; species Tragelaphus eurycerus. The sequence continues at coordinate 71,973,657 of CAKXYN010000001.1, read as the reverse complement.
TAGCAAGGAAAAATAAGAAAGCCTTCCTCAGTGATCAGTGCAAAGAAATAGAGGAAAATAATAGAATGGGAAAGACTAGAAGTCTCTTCAAGAAAATTAGAGATACCAAGGGAACATTTCATGCAAAGATGGGCTCAATAAAGGACAAAAATGGTATGGACCTAACAGAAGCAGTAGATATTAAGAAGAGGTGGCAGGAACACACAGAAGAACTGTATAAAAAAGATCTTCACGACCCAGATAATCACGATGGTGTGATCACTGACCTAGAGCCAGACATCCTGGAATGTGAAGTCAAGTGGGCCTTAGAAAGCATCACTACAAACAAAGCTAATGGAGGTGATGGAATTCCAGTGGAGCTATTTCATATCCTAAAAGATGATGCTGTGAAAGTGCTGCACTCAATATGCCAGCAAATGTGGAAAACTCAACAGTGGCCACAGGACTGGAAAAGGTCAGTTTTCATTCCAATCCCAAAGAAAGGCAATGCCAAAGAATGCTCAAACTACTGCACAATAGCACGCATCTCACATGCTAGTAAAGTAATGCTCAAAATTCTCCAAGCTAGGCTTCAGCAATACATGAACTGTGAACTTCCTGATGTTCAAGCTAGTTTTAGAAAAGGCAGAGGAACCAGAGATCAAATTGCCAACATCCGCTGGATCATGGAAAAAGCAAGAGAGTTCCAGAAAAACATCTCTTTCTGCTTTATTGACTGCCAAAGGCTTTAACTGTGTGGATCACAATAAACTGCAGAAAATTCTGAAAGAGATGGGAATACCAGACCACCTGACCTGCCTCTTGAGAAATCTGTATGCAGGTCAGGAAGCAACAGTCAGAACTGGACATAGAACAACAGACTGGTTCCCAATATGGAAAAGAGTACGTCAAGGCTGTATATTGTCACCCTGCTTATTTAACTTATGTGCAGAGTATATCATGAGAAATGCTGGGCTGGATGAAGCACAAGCTGGAATCAAGATTGCCGGGAGAAATATCAATAACCTCAGATATGCAGATGACACCACCCTTATGGCAGAACGCAAAGAATTAAAGAGCCTCTTGATGAAAGTGAAAGAGGACAGTGAAAAAAATTGTCTTAAAACTCAACATTCAGAAAACGAAGATCATGGCATCTGGTCCCATCACTTCATGGCAAATAGATGGGGAAATGGAAACAGTGATAGACTTTTATTTTGGGGGGCTCCAAAATCACTGCAGATGGTTATTGCAGCCATAAAATTAAAAGACGCTTACTCCTTGGGAGGAAAGTTATGACCAACCTAGACAGCATATTCAAAAGCCGAGACATTACTTTGCCAACAAAGATCCATCTGGTCGAGGCTATGGTTTTTCCAGTAGTCATTTATGGATGTGAGAGTTGGACTATAAAGAAAGCTGAGTGTCGAAGAATTGATGCTTTCGAACTGTGGTGTTGGAGAAGTCTCTTGAGAGTCCCTTGGACTGCAAGAAGATCCAAGCAGTCCACCCTAAATCAGTCCTGAATATTCATTGTAAGGACTGATGTTGAAGCTTAAACTCCAATGACTCTGGCCACCTGATGCAAAGAACTGACTCATTAGAAAAGACCCTGATGCTGGGGAAGATTGAAGGCGGGAGGTAAAGGGGACAACAGAGGATGAGATGGTTGAATGGCATCACCTCGATGAACATGAGTTCGAGTAAGCTCCAGCAGTTGGTGATGGACAGGGAGGCCTGGCAGGCTGTAGTAGTCCATGGGGTCGCAAAGAGTCGGTCACAACTGAGCTACTGAACTGAACTGATTGTTAGCTTATCAGGATCACCTAGGGAACTTCTTCATGCTTTTTCATATTTTCAATCTGCTTGAACTCAAAGGGTACACAGTAGAAATGAGTCAGTCCTACAAAAAAAAAAAAAAAAAGAGGACCTGAAGATTATCATATTTATAGAAGTTAGACAGAGAAAGACAAATATCATGAGATCACTTATGTGTGGAATCTTAAAAAATGATACAAATGAACTTGTTTAAAAGACAGACACAGAAAACAAAGTTGTGGTTTAGTTGTGGCGGTGTTAGTCATTCAGCTGTATCCTTCTCTTCTCTGCAACCTTCTCTGGGACCTCATGGACTGTAGCCCTCCAGGCTCCTCTGTCTATGGATTCTCCAGGCAAGAATACTGGAGTGGATTGCCATTCCCTTCTCCAGAGGATCTTCCCAACCCAGAGATAGAACCTAGGTCTCCTGCATTGTAGGCAGATTCTTTACGGTTTGAGCTATAGGGAACACCTTTATGGTGGAGGGCAGGGGGCAATAAATTAGGGGTTTAGGATTAACACATTTATTACTGTATGTAAAATAGATAAGCAACAGGGACCTATTGTATAGCCCAGGGAACTACACTCAATGTCTTGTAATAACGTATTATGGAAAATAATCTGAAAAATAGGTATGTATAACTGAATCACTTTCCTATATAGCTAGAACTAATACAGTGTTATAAATTATACTTCAATAAAAAAGGTTACAATGTTTTTAATTAAAAAAGAATATTTCCTATTTTCTAATTTCATGCTAAAATTGGTTTATATACTTCTCTCCTCTTTTCCAGTTTTTAGAGTTTCAGTTTTCAGGTTTTGATTGACAAAGGCCTGTGTGATTTCTCCTGGATTTCTGAAATTTTTATGTTAAGATTTTTTTTCAGGTGCTTTTAAATTTGTAAATGCTTGGCCTAAATTTGTGCAGGATCCAGGCATATGGATGTGCCAGGAGTGCACAAATCGAAAGGGTTGCCTTTCTGAATGCCCAAGGAAAAGGCCAGTCCCCAGGAGCAAACACTGTCATGGTTTTTAGTAGATTTTGCAAGTGTCCAAAGAATAGCTATTTTCTACTAAGCAGATGTTTTTGTTGGTTCTTAGTGATTAACTTTTTTTTCTTTTTGGCCAGAGCAAAACAACACTTAAAGCCCTTTGAATGGTCTAGACTTTTCCAGGCTCCTTTTTACAATCTCAGAGTGTAATTTGCTTATGGCTTTTCCTGTTTCTAAAATTCAAACCCTCTTCCCTTTGTTTCACAGTAATATTAGACACATGAGGAAACAGCTTGATCAACTGGGCCTGTGTTTCAGCTGGGACAGGGTAAGTCACCTCTCTCCCAGAAGGTCTTTATTTTAACCGCAATCCTGAGTGGACAGGAGACCGTGCTCATTTACTTTCTCTTCCTTCTCTTCTTGTCGAGAAGAGAGAAAGGAGGGTGGCAGAAAGCAGGCAGGGAGGATTAGCACGCCACAGATGAAAAAGCATCCCCAGTGGATAATTTGTCTGCAGACAAGTAATTTTCTCAGAGATTGAGCTAAGAGAGTTAACTTCTTATTTAACTTCCCAGTTAGCTGTGATTTATATATGTAGAAAAAGCTCTGCACAAGGATTGCTCCTATTGTTAGCAATAGTTTAAAAAGACTATTGAAATCTATGTAAGTGATTAAATATCAATCCATGTGGTCCCTTAAGGTGATTAGGTGTAGGTCGATGTATCATTTATCTCTTTTGTCCCACTTGGAACTGAAGTTCATGAGAAATAGCCTTTTGGTATAAAATGCTTTCAAACTGTGTATTAAACCCCTGGAGAATCCCAGACCTGGGAGGAGTTCTGTGAAGACCACTCTGGTGTTAGGAACACCCAGGCTAGATGCGGCTGAACCCTTCAAAGCAGTGGCCAGTAATTAGCCTCCAATGAAAATTAATTAATTAATTTAAAAAAAGATGTAAAAGAATAAAAAAAAAAAAGGCAGTGGCCAAAGACCCCCAGTTAGACACTGATGCGTGGTCTGTTAGGTCAGGTGGACTCCTGCTCATCCTCTCCATGAACCAATGCTGTGATCATTTTTAATGTCCCATTTACTTCACAATGGTTTTCATTGCTGGGTCTGTCAAGTTCAAGTTCACATCTTTTTTACTCATGAGAAGCACCTGGGAAAAACTGAAATATGATCGTCTTCTCCTCCCCCACGATTTTTTAAAGATTGCAATTTGATGAGTACATTGAAAAAGAGTGAAAATCAAACACATTTAAACAGTCCCTGCTTTTGTCTTTTTTTTTTTTTCAGCTTCCTTAGATGAGTTCATGGGCTGAATTAAGTTCTTATTGCAGCACTGATGCCATTTTTATCACTAACTTGCAAGGTCACCAGGGTTTTGTTTGGTGGAGGTGTGAAAAAGTCCTGGTGCCTGACTCAGGTTGTCCTGAGGAGCCAGTGGGGAAGTGCTGGTAGAGAATGAAATGTTTTTACTGTGGAGAGAACTGAGTAATGCCCTGAGCTCTCCAGAGATGCGTTGGTATTTTGCTTGAGGGCAGAGATGGGCTTGTTAACCCTGTAGGATGAGAACTAGGCTAGTCCTACACAGGAACAGCAACCATAAATGGTTCAGAAACGAATGGGTTGTTTTCCAGATTATCATAGAAGATTAGAAAACACAGAAAAGTATAAAGAAGAACATAAGTCAATGTGATTAATTCAACATCATTGTGTGGCTCCTCATAGTCTTTTATTCTGGAATTATAAATATCTATGTAATTTGCTGGGAGGGATTGGGGGCAGGAGGAGAAGGGGACAACAGAGGATGAGATGACTGGATGGCATCACCGACTCCATGGATGTGAGTTTGCGTGAACTCCGGGAGTTGGTGATGGACAGGGAAGCCTGGCGTGCTGTGATTCATGGGGTCGCAGAGTCGGACACGACTGAGCGACTGAACTGAGCTGAACTGAATTTACTTTTGCAAAATAGAATTCATAAATCATGTTTTTTATTTTGTTTTTTTTTTTTAACCTGCCGTTCATGAACATTTTTCCAGTTTATTAAAGTCTTTGGGAAAAGTGACTTTTTTTAGCTATATGGTTTTCCATTGTATGAATATATCATAATTTATGTAACCTACCCCTCGTGTGTGTGCTCAGTCATGTCTGACCCCTTGCAACCCCATAGACTATAGCCCTCCAGGCTCCCCTGTCCATGGGATTTCCCAGGCAAGAATATTCAAGTGAATTGCCATTTCCTACTCCACAGTATCTTCCCGACCCAGGGATTGAAAGGCATTTCCAAGAAAATATTTGTGTGCTAACAATAATCCCGTGCGTGCTAAGTCGCCTCAGTCTAGTCGTCTCCTGCATTGGCCGGTGGATTATCATACATTTAGATAGATTCTAATGTTTGTCTATTGTAAGTACAAGTTCTCAATCCCTCTTGTAAAAATCTGAAGTCCAGAAAGCTCTAAAAGTAGAACATTTTTTCATAATTCATTTGACTGTAAAACCTGACCTAAACAGATATTTATCTCACTTAAAATGAATATTCGTGTATGTTTTACTTTAGGAGTAGTACTGTGATTGATTACCAGGTGCTCTCCCAGACCTAGTTAGGTAAATATAGTGTTGTCTCTTAATATCCAGAAAGCTCTTAGTTTTGAAGCACAGCTTACCCACAAGTATTTCAGATAAGGGATTTTGAGCCTGGACGTGCAGAGTTGTATGAATATCACCACCCCTGCTGTCCCTATATAATATAGTTACTGAACAAGTCCCATGGGCCAGGCACCCATAATTCTCCTTTGAGATCTCTAGAAAGCTCTAAAATGTGGACACTTCTGTTGACGGCATTTTACTGCTGGTCACCCAAGTGGTACGGGCTGGGCATGTCCCCTGGCTAATTTATGACTGGTGTGTTCACCCCCTAACACTTGGAGCAGATACCTTAGTGCACATATTTTGTTTCCTTAGTATGAATCCTCAAAAAATCCATGAAAAAGTTTAAAGTTTGTGGTACTTGAATTTAAAGATAGTTAAAGGTATAATTTGCTTATGTTACTTTGTTGTTGGCAAATTATCCTCCATAAAGGTCATACATATTTACCCTCCCAAGTTATTAGTTATTTTGATCTGTACTTCTTTTATTACTAGTGATAATGAGTTTTTTTCGTGCTTTTAATGAATGTTTGAATTGGGTGGGGGGTGTGTGTGGGAATGATCTAACCATGTCTTTTGTCTGTACAGGTAGACGGTGTTTGTCCTTCTCTTAGTGATTTTCATTTTCTTACAAATATTTTCCCTCAATTTATCATTTGCCTCGCATGCTTCCCAGGTGATGCTAGTGTAAAGAACCTCCTGGCGATGCTGGAGACTTAAGAGGCGTGGGTTTAATCCCTGGGTCAGGAAGATCCCCTGGAGGAGGGCATGGCAACCCACCCCAGTATTCTTGCCTGGAGAATCCCATGGGCAGAGAAGCCTGGTGGGCTGCAAGTCCATAGTGTCGCGAAGAGTCGAACTAGACTGAGGCAACTTAGCACGCATGGGATTATTGTTAGCACATAAATATTTTCTTGGAAATGCCTTTCAGACAGATAAATACATTTATATCTCAATTAACTTTTAATTTTTGCACTTAACTGGAATTGAGCTAAGGAATTCCTACTTTTTCTAAATAAACAGTTGTTTCTTTTTTTTTCAGTCTTTTCCTCATTGATTTGAAAGGCTACCTTTATTATAGTCATGATCCTTTACACTATTATTATACACCAGGTTCTGTTTCTGTTCCTTTGATCCATTGATTACTATGTCATTACTAAACTATTTTTAGTTACAGTTGCTTTATAATTGGCTTTGCTATCTGGTAACAGGTTTTTCCTTATTGTCTGATTTTGACAGTGCCATTCCTCCTACCTTGTGTTTTTGTTTCCTTGGTGTATTCCGCCCACTTAAAAGCATTTTTATCCTTTAGTTGTTGAATTCTTTTGATGCACCACATATGTATACAGTTCATTTAAAAAATTAAAAGATGGACAAAGCATATGATAGAAACCCATCTTTTGGCTAATCTAGAGTCTTTAACAGCTAAGTGTAAGATATTTGTATTTATTTTTATAACTAATATATCAATTCTTTATTCTTCTAAACGATACCTTTAAGTGTCTTTAAAAAAAAAGTGTTTAGCAGTATCAACATAAAAAATAGAACAGCATGTATGTTTTTGCTTCCCATGTAAGCTAAGGAGATTAGCGGGTAGATACACTTTCCATTTTCTAAATCTGTTTTGTTTTCCAGAGGCTTTGGGGGTATATTCTGAGATTTGGGGCCTAATTTCCTCTTGTTATAATTTTTCTTATCACATATCACTTCTTAACATAGAAACATAGGTCTTTGCCTTTGGTTTTAAAATCATATCCGTAACAATTACCGAAACCGAATGATCCTTACTAGCTTCAGTGCTCATCAGTAGACCTTGCAGAACATGATGGCCCATTTGCAAAATCTAGATTTATGAAAAAAATGTTTAGATGTTTTCCCTCTTGCTTTGAGTCTTCTGATATTGCATACTATTTTCATAACAGAGAATGACTTTTCATTGCTTTCACCTATGAGCAGCAACTTCCTGGGGTATATATCATTCTTTTTTCTTTCAGATTTCTTTAGTAGACCTTGATCCTTGATCTACTGTCTTAAAAATTATAGACTCACAGGAAGTTGCCAAGATAGTATAGAGAGATCCTATGAACCCTTTTCCCAATGATATCACTTTAAACAACTACAGTGTAATTAACATTGGCATCAGATCAGATCAGATCAGATCAGTCGCTCAGTCGTGTCCGACTCTTTGCGACCCCATGAACCACAGCACGCCAGGCCTCCCTGTCCATCACCAGCTCCCGGAGGTCACTCAGACTCACACCCATCAAGTCAGTGATGCCATCCAGCCATCTCATCCTCTGTCGTCCCCTTCTCCTCCTGCCCTCAATCCCTCCCAGCATCAGAGTCTTCTCCAATGAGTCAACTCTTCGCATGAGGTGGCCAAAATACTGGAGTTTCAGCTTTAGCATCATTCCTTCCAAAGAAATTCCAGGATTGATCTCCTTCAGAATGGACTGGTTGGATCTTAATAACGCTATTATCTTGGCATACTAAGTTGCCAAGATAGTATAGAGAGAGCCTATGAACCCTTTTCCCAATGATATCACTTTAAACAACTACAGTGTAATTAACATTGGCATAATAATGCTATTAACTAGAGTACAAATCTTATTCAGACTTAACCAGTTTTTATATGTACACACAGTGTGTGTACCTATGTATGTATGTATGTATGGGGAGGAGGAGGAATTCTGTGCAAGTTTACCACGTGTTAATTTAAGGAACCACTGCCATCTATCTGCCCATCGTCTGCTGATAGAGAAATCTAAGGCCAGCCCGGGTCGTCTCTTTGTAACATAGTGATCTTTCTGCTCTCATTTTGGTGCTGTTGGACTCCTTTTGTCCCTGCCTTTGCCAGAGACAGTTTTTTAAAACTTTCCTCAGAGTGTATCTTCCATCCTTTCACTTTTAATTGGCCTGTTGCTTAGTGCCCACTTTGGATCTGCAGGATGAGTCTTTCCTCTGGCAGTTTTCTAGACTCTTTCTCAAGAACACGGGCTCAGCCTGTGCTCTGTTCACTGTCTGCCATTGTTTTCACCACCTCTCTCATGATTTTGGTCCCTTTGTTCTCCTCTACCTTTTGGGAGAACGTCTCCTGTTTGCTTTCCACATCACTGATTCAGTTCCTATTGAGTCAGGGCTGCTTTGTGTGATTTCTAATGCCAGTAATAATTCTGCTATTGTATTTTTAGATTAATTCTCAGTTTTCCTCATCTCATTCAGCTCCCATTCTCTTTCTCAAGCCTCTTGGCCAGATACATTTCTTTTCTTCCTATTTTGCTATCTTATCTCATTTCACAGACCACGTAGGTTCACAAAATTTCTTGAGAATACAAGGTGATGCTCTTGAAAATTTATCTTTTGCTTCTTGCAATAAACCTTTTCACGAGTTTGAAATGCTGTACTCTCCATGTTTGTTTCAGAATCTTTTCTTGGACCCCTTGTGGATTTTTCCGCCTGTTTCCTGAGTGAGGTGGACTCGTGTACCAGTTCAGAGATCCATCAGCCAGAGTGGAAGCTCTGGTCATTCTCTCTGCCTCCTTCATTTCTGTCGGGGCGGGGACCCATAGCTCCTGGGGCGTCTTTCTCTTTGCTCTGATCTTTACCCGGGTGTGAGCTGCAGTCACAGTTGCCCGTGACCATGACTGTGTCACCTGCTTCTGAGGCCCTACAGCCTGGGGTGTCCAGTCTGTGGCCTTTCCACCTACTGCATTGCCCATTCTCCCCTCTGGACTCGCCCTTTCAAATAAGGGGTACCAGAGCCCTGCTTCTCAAGAACCCAGTCTGTCTGTAAGAGGGGAAGATACTCTTTGGCGTATGGTGTTTGTCTTCAACTTAATCCCATCAGCCGAACTTCCTTGATGTTTCTGGGATGTCAGTGGCACCTCTGTTATTTCCTGTACTGGTGCAGTTCCTTCAGCCCCCATCTTTACATTCTCCTGGTCATTTTTAAAAATAAATATGGTTTTTGGTCTTTCTTTGTTTTTGGCTGTGCTGGGTCTTCATTACTGTGCAGACTTTTTGTCTACTTGCAGTGAGGGGGGCTACTCGTTGTGGCAGTGGGGAGGCTTCTTATTGGGATGGCTTCTCTTGTTGTGGAGCATGGGGATCAGTAGTTGCAGCTCCCAGGCTCTGGAACACAGACTCAGTAGTTTTGCCACACAGGCCTAGTTTCTCCCCGACCTATGGGATCTTCCTGACCTAGGAACTGAACTGTGCCTCCCACATTGGCAGGCATATTCCTTACCACTGAGCCACCAGGGAAATCCCCCCAAGATGGTCATTTTAATGGGAGTAATGGAAACAACTTTAGGTACATGCGTGCTTTTTCTTTCTTTAGTTTATTTATTTTTAAAAAATGAAACAAAGGTGAATATTTTTCATGGTAAAAGGTACAGTTCACAAAGAAGATAGACATCGTAAACCATTAGGACACCTAACAACAAAGAAACAAAGATACATAAAGCAAAAATCAGAAGAAATATAAGGAAAAAGAAGAAAATTTATAATCATAGTGAGACATGTTAACTTTTCTCTGAGAATCTTTTAGATACATGCATTCTTGATACCCTTTTCCCCAGAAATCCACCAGAGCTTTTTAATGAAACTTTTACATTCTGATGGATCATACAGAGCAGCAGAGTGAGGAGGTAGAGGAGTTTATTTATAATGGATGGGGTAAATCTGTGCCCTTTGCAAATAACAATCCTAACGTCTCATAAAAACTGGGTACTTAAGTAGGTGGCATGTATGGACGTGAGAGTTGGACTGTAAAGAAAGCTGAGCGCCAAAGAATTGATGCTTTTGAACTGTGGTGTTAGAGAAGACTCTTGAGAGTCCCTTGGACTGCAAGGAGATCCAACCAGTCCTTCCTAAAGGAGATCAGTCCTGGGTGTTCATTGGAAGGACTGAGATTGAAGCTGAAACTCCAATACTTTGGCCACCTGATGTGAAGAGCTGACTCATTTCAAAAGACCCTGATGCTGGGAAAGATTGAGGGCAAGAGGAGGAGGGGACGACAGAGGATGAGATGGCTGGGTGGCATCACCGACTCAATGGACATGAGTTTGTGTAAACCCCGGGAGTTGGTGATGGACAGGGAGGCCTGGCGTGCTCTAGTTCCTGGGGTCACAAAGAGTCGGACACGACTGAGCGACTGAACTGAACAAAGTAGATGGCTAGTTGACAGTCAACAGAATATTTAAAAAAATCAGATGGCTCAGAAACCTCCTCTTCCTACCCCAGGTGGAGAAAACCTGGGTCATGATCTCATCCTCCCTCCCTCTGCCTGGATGGGGAGTCCCTGTAGGAATGGTCCAGCTCTGAAGGGGCCTTCTCGTCTTTCTTACAGCAAATGCTTGATTCTCTGAATTAAAAGAAAAAAAAAGGATGCATTTCTGGGGTTAATACTTTTCTGGTGATCCAGAACAATAATCACGTGGTGCTTTTTAGCTCAGCACTGTGTTTCACTTTATCAGATGTTATTCCCCAGACAGCTTCAATCATCTTGATTCAGAAAGGAAGAAACGGAAAGCTGAATTTGAACAGCTAAACACCTCCTACAGGAAGAGGAAAGAGGAGATCAAATTCCAAACTGTGCAGTGAGAGAGATCAGACACGTTTTTGTGTGTGTGGAGCACGTACTTTGTGGACTCATCGGCAGCCTTTCTGGAGAAGGTGTGACCTGCGTTCTGTTTTCATGGCTTCAGGTTGTGGCCTTGGTGATCGTGCACTGGTGCTCGGGATGGCCCCGTGAGTTCCTTGGGATGTGACGCTATTAGCTTCTACGCTGTGTGGTGTGGCTCACTGAGGCACGTCTGTCTCTGACTTTGACCCTGTGCCTTCCCACCAGTGCTCTGGTGCCTGAAGCTGGTTCTGGACCAGGCCTTAGCTGTGTTTTGATTGGAGTAGGCTCTGGGGCCTGATTTGTAGCAGGAATCATCTGGATAATCGTTTGGGGAGCAGTTCCTAGGAGTTCCCTGCAAAACCAGCATAAGAAAAAAGGAAAAAAAAAAGTTCCAACCAAACAGGACTCAAAGTAATGCCTGTGGAACCTGTGAGAGCAGAGCTTTATTAACTCGTTGTTTATAGTGTTTGCTGAGCAATCCCCAAACACTCATCCTTCAATGTAACATCAAAACAAAATGGAAACACAGGACTGGGCATCAGTGACGTTTGGATTAACTTGTCTCCTTTACTGGAGTAATCAAGAATTGACTCTCTGCAGAGTTTCTTTACTGTGGAGATCTTGATGAGCTTTTATTTTACAAGCAGTCATTTTCATTGGATTTTAATTGTGTTTATTTATTTTTGGCTGTGCTGGGTCTTCGTTGCTTCAAGGGCTTTTCTCTAGTTGTGGCGAGTGGGGGCTACTCTAGTTGTGGTGAGCAAGCGTCTCATTGCAGTGACTTCTGTTTCAGGGCACGGGCTCTAGGGTGTGCGGGCTTCGGTAGTTGCAGCTCCGGACTGTAGAGCACAGGCTCAGTAGTTGTGGCGCACAGGTTTAGTTGCTCTGCAGAATGTGGGATCTTCCTGGATTATGGATTGAACCGGTGGCTCCTGCGTTGGCAGGCAGACTCCTCACCACTGAGCCACCAGGGAAGCCCCATCTGTCAGTGAATGTTAAGTTCCTGGGTTTGATTTCTTCCCACGTTTCTACATTCTGTCTTCCATACACGTTGGTGCCTGGTAATAAGACCGGTGGATTTGCCCAGCAGTACCATTGCAGTCAGGGATTACTGCCCCCAGCCATTGACATGAGTTCAAAATGGGCCCCCCCCACTGCCAGATTCCTTGAAGGCTGTGTTGGCCGAGACGGAGTGTGGTTATCCTGGGGTGGTGGAAGAGACACGTCACAACTGGCTTTATCAGAATTTTTGTTGGGACTGGCTTTTCTGACGTTGATGTTTTCCAGGTTTTATCCATCCATGCTGCCCAGGGGGCTGCTGAGGCGTTCATGGCATCTCCGCCATGCACGTGCATCTCCGTGCTTCTGTTTCTCCCTCTTTCTCTCTTTCTTCCCTTTCCTTGTCCTCTTTCTATTCCTTGTCCTCATCCATTTTTCTTGACTTACTTGCTTTCCTTTTCTTCTTGTCTTCCGTCTCCTGCCTTTTTTTAATAAATAATTTTATTATTATGAAAAATTTTTAACTACATTAAAATTGAGAATAGCATAGACAACCCCAAAGACTCATCACCCATCGTCAACAGCTGCTGCTATTTGACCTGTCTTATTTCATCTATACCCCTCTGCTCTGAATTATTTTGCGACAAGTCCCAGACATCGCATAACCTCGTCTGAAAAGAGTCACTATATATCACTAGAAGATGAAGGCTCAGTCTTTCCTTCTCCCTCCCTTCCTTCCTTCTTCACGCTTCCATTATCACACCTACAACAATTAACAATAATGCCATAAAATCAGGGAATGCCAGACATTTTGCAGGTTTCCCTGGTTGTCATATCCATATTTCTTTCTACCGGGGTTTGTTTGCACTTCTGCTGGCCTTTGTTTAGCCTTTTCCTCCCCACCCTCCTGTCATTATCATGGTTTGGAACCAGTACTGTCTTTTCATCTAAAACACGCAAGCTCTTTGGACCATAGCTGCCTGAGTTTATTTTCAAAGACAGCATGCTTTGTATGATTACAAAATGAAAACTAGTATTGCCTCAAGACCCTGACTACCTTGGAATTTTATTTACAGAGAGGACTAGACATTTGACAGGTGGGATCAAACTCCAGGAGAGAATGAGGCTTCTAGGATAATAGAAAGATACATTTTTAACAGTTTTTATTTTAAAAGAATTTAAAGAATAGCTTAAAACAAAAAGAACTTTGGGCAAGTGATCGCCTGAAAAGCTGGTTGGGAAGATGCCAGTTGTGAAAGCTCAGGGCTCTGGTTGCCTTGACAACGTACAACCGGGCCTCAAAGTGTTTGACTCTCTGAGTCCTCCTTCAGGTCGTTCTAGAAGTGAAGCCATTTGTCTGGTAGATCTCTGGGTCTGGATTACTTACTGTCCCTCAAAATCAAAAAAATTAGCCTTCTTCCAAATGTTCTTCTGTTGACCGGGAGGGAAGAGGCAATACCTTTGTTTTACCTGAGATGAACTGGCAGTTTGTCTTGAGTGCTTTCGTTTCAGGGAAGCTCAGTGCTGATGCGTAAGAGTTAGTGTTCAGAATTGTCACCTTGTCTCACCAATACCTCACACACGTGCAGCCGACCCCGTGCACTGCTGCGCCAGTTCAGTACTTGCCAGCCTAAAACATAGTTGCTGCTGCTGCTGCTAAGTCGCTTCAGTTGTGTCCGACTCTGTGCGACCCCATAGACGGCAGCCCACCAGGCTCCCCCGTCCCTGGGATTCTCCAGGCAAGAACACTGGACTGGGATGCCATTTCCTTCTCCAATGCATGAAAGTGAAAAGTGAAAGTGAAGTCACTCAGTCGTGTCCGACTATAGCGACTTCATGGACTGCAGCCTACCAGGCTCCTCTGTCCATGGGATTTTCTAGGCAAAAGTACTGGAGTGGGGTGCCATTGCCTTCTCCGTAAAACATGGTAGGGGAAGCTTTTGGTTGCTTCAACCAGGATAGCATTCTTGGACTCCTCAGCCCTAATTGAAGAAGGAGATGTCCTGGGGCAGCAGGGAATACTTTGTCTTATCCTCATGCCCATTTGTGATCATGAGCCCTATGAAGGATGCATGCTTTGGCCCATGGAATAGAATTTCCCAATTGAATGCTTGTTAAATGCTTCTTGGAGATTGGATCTTGAACGCTCATCCCAGAGGCCTGGGCTTTGGTGAGGGGCCTTGTTGTTCACACAGGATGGGCATGGTCTGTTACCCCTCTGAGCCTCACGTTCTTAAGGTTATTAAAGAGATTAGCTCACTCCTCAAATACTTTAGAAAATAAAAGTGCAAAGCCTCTTTGCCATGGCTGAATCAGATATCCAGGTCAGTTTTGCATGATAGCCAGTACAACTTTTGACCAGACAGGTGCCTGTAGGTGTACAACACGAGATGCTCTGTGCACATTGGGAGGCAGTATCCACAAGGCCTTGAAGATAATGTTATTACTCCATGAAAATAACGAGGTTAGTTTATGTGTGTGCTTTGACCAGTGGTTCTCTAACATTGGCAAGCTTCAGAATCACCAAGAGGGCTTGTTAAAGCGCAGATTTCTGGGTCCCACCCTGATGCAGTATGTCTGTGATTTTGTTTTTCTATCCAGAAAAAAAGGACCTTAGGAATGATCGTACTCCCAAACCTTATTAGGTAGGAATCACAATAAGACCTACCGTTAGTTTTTTCTGACATGCAGTAGAGCATAAATGAATAATAAAAATACAATTTTTTTGAAAAGTAGGCAATGTTTTTGCAAATACAAGAGTATTTTTATAACTTATTTCTTTGCGAAATGTTAGACATGGATAGACTAGAGCATAAAGCATGTACATAAAACTTAACACTTTATCGGAAGTGCAACCAACCACCACCTAGGTTAAGAAATAAAACTTCGCAGCACCCAGAAGCTCTTCGAGGGCCCTTTCCCAGTCGCAGATCCGTCTCTCCCCACTGCCAGCGTCGTGTGGGGCTACTGCTCTGACATTCATGGTCGTCCCTGCCTTGTCGCCAGCCTTACCACCTACCAGAGTTTCTCATAGTTACATATATGGACTCACCTATATGTGTTCTTTTGTGTCTAGCTTCTTAAACTCAACGTTTTTAAACTCAGCATTATGATCAGAGAATGTTCTCTGTATGATTTTTCTAGAGGAAAACCACACTCCTGTGTGTCCCCCACACTCTCAGTACTCTGCGGCACCAGCCTCACGTCTGAAGCCAGATGTGCATGAAGATGGTGTCCGACCCCACAGGTTACACGCTTAGCCCCACGAGACAGTCCCCCTACCCCCGCTTCTTATTCCACTCACAAGTCCCGGTTGTTACCTCGGCTTCTGACCAGCTGACTCTAAGTCAGAGGTTTCCAAAACCCCTCCTTGATCAATTTGCTAGCAAGAGTTCCCCAATTTCACAGAATTCAGGAGACCTGTCTGCTACTTATTAGAGTACCAATTTATTACCAGGGACATCAAGATGAACAACCAGAGGAAGACGTACAGAGGATGGGGCCCAGGAGGGTCTCAAGCGCAGAATCTTCTGTCCCAGTGCATGTTGGTGCTAGGCCTTGCCAAGGTGGACCTTGGGTGGGTGCCAGCTGGGATGCCCACTGCATGTCCCTGTGACCATGCAGGCCACCTTCCTGCGTGTCACCATCCTGGAGGCTCATCAGACCTTCCTGTTCACGAGTGTTTGTGGAGCAAGAATGAACTCCCTGACTCTCTGTTTGAACTCCTCTGACACTGGCTCATCAGAGAGACAGAGGGGCACCTCATTACTGCTGGTTGGGGTCGAAGTCCAGACCCCATTCCCCCACCACTGTGGTCTCCACTGACACTGCCAAGGTTTCCACCCCCTCCCATATTAACTTGGATTTTATTTTTATTTAAGTTGATTTCCAATGTTGTGTTAGTTTCTATTGACAGAGAAGTGATTCAATTATATATGTATATACCTTCTCTTTTTATATATATCATAGGATATTGAATGTAGTTTCTTTGTGCTATGCAGTAGGACCTTGTTATTTATCTATCCTGTGTATAGAAGCTTGGTGTCCAGCAGGAGTAGGAGAGCCCCGTTTTCCACTCTACCTCCTCGGACACCACCCTGATGCAGAGAGACTGGGCTCCCTTGTTCTTGGCCCCCCAGGCTTGTAAGTCTAGACCCTCTACTAACCACTTCCTGGTGGGGATAGGGCTGTCATTTTTTCCTGTGGTGTTGAGGAGGATGGAGCAGTAATTGTCTAAATTTTCTCTCGTTAGGCTGTCCTTTTCATGGTACTCTGGCTAAAGGAAACAGGCTTTTCTTTCTTCTTCTTTTTTTTTTTTCTTTACTCCTTGGCATTTCTGGATTACTGGCTTCGTTAGCTCCAATTCTGGGACTTATGAGGCATAAAGAAAATCTATGAAACTCACCACTGTGTCACTCCTCAGGTGCTGAGGTCTCTAATTAGCCTACCTTCTCTTCTCAATTTATCCAAGTCTGTGCTTGCTTTATACATACATGCACACACATATATATAATGTTCCCTAAGGTTTGTAGCTGTACTTAGTGGAAAGAACAGGGAAAAGTGCATTTGTGCCCTCTCCCCAGAAGAAGATGGCATCCCCCCTTCTCCCTGTGAGATTCTGGTCTGCACTTCCCTGCCCCTAGTCCTTCCCTTAAACATCACTGGACTACCTTGTGTCACATATGACATCTTTTAGGCTGTGATGGGTTTCTACTACTCGTTGCTTATAGAGCTCGCAAGCAGCAAAACAGCTCATCTTGGACACCGCTGTCACTGTGCATCCAAGGAATTGATGAATTGATATTTCATCTGGACCCATGTCTGTCTCTAACAAATAGCCTTCTCATTATTCAGGAAACCTAGAGAACTCACTTCTCAAAAATATCTTTCAGAGGACACTGCCCTGTTGATCCTGAAATTTTCAAGTGTATTGCAGATGAAATTAATGTTCTTTTCCTCCCATGAAAAAATGAAACAATGGTGGAGAGCTGGTTTAGTGTGAATAGTTGAAATACTGGCTTCTGCCCAAGTAGACTGATAACAAATTACAACTCACACCCATTCATCTCATCTGTAGTTGAATGGAGGGTTTTCCATTCCCAGCTGTCTAGATAGAAAAGCTGTCCCCATTGTCTGACTGCCTTGATGAAATTTTTGTCAGCTGGCAAAGAACAGTTTCCAAGCAATTAGGCAAATTGTTGCTTCTTGTCCCATTATGGACAGTTTATAGAAACTTGTGCCGTTTGTAGCAGGAGACAGCTTTCAGGTTACCACAAAATGACAATGCTCAAAAAATAATGGCCAGGAAAATAGCAAAAGAGGAGCCTACTGGTCAGCCTGATTACAGTTTGGAAAGACAGTGTGAGCTGTCTTCAAAACTGCAGAGACCATAATTTCCTTTTCCTTAACGCTCCTTCTCTAAATTGGCTTCGAGAGCACGTAGAACATGAACCTTTCAATTGACGAAAATTCAGCTGTAGCCCTAGATTTGAAAAACAAGACCTTTGAGAATAACATGCATGCTCTGAAAAGCAGAGTGTCTAGCATTTGTCATTTTCAGTTTTCATTAAATGCTCATTTTCAGGCTAAAGTTAGTCCTGAGATGAAGAAACATAATTACATACAAATGAGTTCTTAGACAAATGTTAGGTTCATGATTAATTAATTACCCTAATATTAACACCTGTTCCCTCAGCTCTGCAAAAAAGGAGGAGAACCGGGCAAGTGAAGGAGGCCACAGGAGGGAAGACAGGAAGGAAGGAAAGGAAGAGAAGGGAGGGGGGAAGGGGGGGGGAGGGGGGGGGGGGGGGGGGGGGGGGGGGGGGGGAGAGGGGGGGGGGGGGAGGGGTTGTTTTCTTTTCGAAACTAAGACACCCCCCATCCCAGCGAACCCACGACCCGCACCCCCCCCCCCCCCCTCCCCCCCCCCCCCCACATCCCAACAAACCCCCACCCACACGGCCCCCCCACCACCCCCCCCCCCCCCCCCCCCCCCCTCCTCTTTCTTTCTCCCCCCCCCCCCCCCTTTCTCTTCCTCTCCCCTCTGTCAGGTCAGGCCCGCGCCCCAGTGGGTTGCTATTTTTTCTCACCCAACAAAGGAAACCCGACCCCCCCCCCCCTCCCCCACCCCCCCCCGGCGCCCACCCACCCCCACCACCCCCGAGGAGGGGGCCCCACCCCCCCATCCCACCCTCTTCCTCCCCTTCTCCTCCTCCCCCCAATCCCCCCCTCCCAGCATCAGAGTCTTCCAATGAGTCAACTCTTCCCATGAGGTGGCCAAAGTACTGGAGTTTCAGCTTCAGCATCATTCCTTCCAAAGAAATCCCAGGGCTGATCTCCTTC
The DNA here is from genome assembly GCA_935064755.1 of Tragelaphus eurycerus. Taxonomy (NCBI): domain Eukaryota; kingdom Metazoa; phylum Chordata; class Mammalia; order Artiodactyla; family Bovidae; genus Tragelaphus; species Tragelaphus eurycerus. The sequence continues at coordinate 71,955,250 of CAKXYN010000001.1, read as the reverse complement.
AAAACAGACTGGTTGGATCTCCTTGCAGTCCAAGGGACTCTCAAGAGTCTTCTCCAACACCACAGTTCAAAAGCATCAATTCTTCAGCGCTCAGCTTTCTTCAGTCCAACTCTCACATCCATACATGACCACTGGAAAAACCATAGCCTTGACTAGATGCACCTTTGTTGGCCAAGTAATGTCTCTGGTTTTGAATATGCTGTCTAGGTTGGTCATAACTTTCCTTCCAAGGAGTAAGCATCTTTTAATTTCATGGCTGCAGTCACCATCTGCAGTGATTTTGGAGCCCCAAAAATATAGTCTGACACTGTTTCCACTGTTTCCCCATCTATTTCCCATGAAGTGACGAGACCGGATGCCATGATCTTCGTTTTCTGAATGCTGAATTTTAAGCCAACTTTTTCACTCTCCACTTTCACTTTCATCAAGAGGCTTTTTAGTTCCTCTTCACTTTCTGCCATAAGGGTGGTATCATCTGCATATCTGAGGTTATTGATATTTCTCCCGGCAATCTTGATTCCCGCTTTTTTTTTTTTCCCCCCCGCGTTTTTTTTTATTTTCTTTTCAAAAAAGTTAAAAAAAGAGGGTGAAAAAAAACAGCCTTGACATACTCCTTTTCCTATTTGGAACCAGTCTGTTGTTCCATGTCCAGTTCTAACTGTTGCTTCCTGACCTGCATACAGATTTCCCAAGAGGCAGGTCAGGTGGTCTGGTATTCCCATCTCTTTCAGAATTTTCCACAGTTTAGGGAGTAGCAAATAGTTTAGGAGGAAGCAGTAGCCATGTGGTCTAGGACAGGGACCCCTGGTTGGGTCTGTGGGTGGCAAAGAGTTGTTGGGAGAGATGCAAATGGAATGGAATAAAGCAGAACCAGGAGAGGTGGGGGAGAGGGCTCTGCTCTGGAATGCCCGTGGGAGGTGAGGTGGTGATGGATTGCCTCTTTTCTCTCAGAGACAAATGGGAATGAATGAGATAGGAATAGGAACCAGAGTTCAGAGAAACTGCTTAAGGAAAGAGAGACTGTGAGAAGGTTTAATGTAGGTGGCTCAAATCTTCATATTCCCTGACCCAGGGCCCATATGCAGTCAGGACTCAATAAATGTCTGTGGCATAATTCAATGAGTGAGTGAGCAAAGAGAGCCCTGAGTTGGATGAAAATTCCCTTCTTTTTGTTCTCTAAACCTCAGTCTTCTATCACTATAGCCCGTTGTTGTTGTTAAGTCTCTCAGGATAAGGACAGGGTAATTGTAGACCCTTCATGAATGTTTTCTCCTTGATGGATTAAATGGGGAGTAACACAGAATTCTGATCCAGTGTTATACCACGAAGCTGAGAGACTAATCTCAAGCGTGTCTCCTTTTGAAAAGCCATCATTTGTTTTTGACTTTGTAGAAGTCGCTAATGGAGATATATGTGGTTCATTTGCCTTTAGAGATTTGAAGTTTCTGCACACAGGTTTCTTAGAACACTCTGTTCAGTATGAATTGGAGTGACATTTCTCATGTGAACCCATACTTGACAACATTTAATATGAATAAGCCAGACTGGTTCCAAGAGAAAAAGACATTCTTCTCTTTTAAAAACCTGTTACATTTAAGAAAACTTGCAAGGGCTCTGTCTCAAAGCTTTAATTTTTTCTCTTTTTTTTTACTCTGGTGACACTTGATATCCTGAATTTTGATGTATTTGCTGCTTTAATGAAGATTTATTGAGCATCTGCCATGTATACCTACTGGGCCAGTGTTGGAAAGGCAGGCTAACCCTCTCCAGATTCCTGGGTCCTCATAGCAGTTACGCGTCCCCTTTTCCAGATGAGAAACATGAGGCCCAGAGAGATGAGTCGTGGTCCAGGGTCACGGCGAGTCCGCAGGAGACCCACGGGCTGAATCCAGTGCTCCGAGCCCAGGCTTCAGACTGCCTGTCCTTCACTCCTTTCATCCACTGCCCTTCCCCTGCCAACAGCCTGTTTAGGAAGGTGGATAGAACCTGGGGACTTAAATCATAGAGCCAAGAACTCTGTTGGGTCCTAAAAGATGGGGATATGCCTGGCGTGGAGCACTCGGGCTCGCTCATGCCCTTGTGGCCTGGGCAGCAGACGGATCCGCCCCCACCCTGTGGAGAGGGGAGCCAGGTGATTCTTACACACCCTTGGGGCCCCTGGCATCACCTTTGTCCTCTCGTTGGTGTGCTAAGTGTTTGCCAACTACAGTACCACTCTTGCTCGTTACTCATAGGCAGAGGTGTCTACCTGGCCCTTTACAGTCTTGTAACAGCAACTCAGAAAGTGAGTAGGCCTGCTTAGGCCTCTTCCCCAGGGATTGTAGACAGTGAGCCAGCCTCCCCCGTTATATTCCCCAGTGGTTCTGCGTTTAGGCCACATCCTTCCCTTTGGAGCCTGGATGTAGGAATTGGTCATATGGATACAGACCAGGTTGTCTGGGGGCTTTGCAGGTGGCCATGTGGGTGCCCCTTTGTGACCCCAGGATATTTGTGCGTGCCTGCATGCTCGGTTGTGTCTGACTTGTTGTGACCTCATGGACTGTGGCCCACCAGGCTTCTGTGTCCGTGGGATATTGCAGGCAAGGATACTGGAGCAAGTTGCCGTTTCCTTCTCCAGGGGATCTTCCTGACCCAGGATCAAACCTGCATCTCCTGCACTGCAGGAAGATTCTTTACCACTGAGCCTCCTGGGAACTGAGCGTTATTATTCCTAACAGAATATTCGCCACGGTATTCCTTTATTTAGGAGTGCCCTAGCATGTTGCTTCTGCCTGATTTACCCAGACCTCCTTGGAGCGCACATTTGAGTCAGTCTGGGCACAGCCCGGCTGTACTTACCAAGGTGCTGTCTTGCTGCCTGGTCCCCTCTGAGCCCAGAGTCCTGGGTTCCAGTTGTTTCCGCCACCCAGCGCTGGGCTGCTTCGGGCAGGCCACTCCCTCCCCCCAAGGTGGGGTTTCCTCCTGTAAAGCAGCTCTCACGGCCCCTGCTTCGCAGCTCCAGCCACCGAAAGACGTGGGAGAGGAGGGGAGCAGAGGGCAAGAGGAGCAGTTTGGGAGCACAGAGTCGTGTACTAATGTGTCCTGCTGCTACTGCTGCTGCTAAGTCGCTTCAGTCGTGTCCGACTCTGTGCGACCCCACAGATGGAAGCTCACCAGGCTCCCCTGCCCCTGGGATTCTCCAGGCAAGAACACTGGAGTGGGTTGCCATTTCCTTCTCCAATGCATGAAAGCGAAAAGTGAAAGTGAAGCCACTCAGTCGTGTCCGACTCTTAGCGACCCCATGGACTGGAGCCTACCAGGCTCCTCCGTCCATGGGATTTTCCAGGCAAAAGTACTGGGGTGGGGTGCCATTGCCTTCCCCGACTAATGTGTCCTATTACTTGCTAATTAAGACTCCGAGGCAGGGCTGAGTGAGTGCTTCGCCTCCGCGCTCTCTGCCCCTGCCGGCCTGAAGCCCCTTCAGGAGCCTCTAAGTGAGAAGTTAGCCATCCTCCTCCCTCCTTTTCCTGTGAAGCCGCAGGGGAGGGCCAGCCCACTCTGGGCTTTCTACAGCTCCCCTTCCAGAGCCGTGCCTCCTCTGGGAAGGCTGCTGAGCTGTCAGCCAGTCAGGTGTTTTTGAACATCTGATCGCAGAGCACAGGTAGCTGCGTCTGTTGGATGGAGGTGGGCTTCAGGTGATTGTTTCTTGGTGTTTCTTTTGTTTGTTTGTGAAGGCAGAGTGGAGATTGACCACAAGGATGAAGAGAGTCTGTGTTGGGGCAGGGTTGCAGAACACAGGGAGGATTTGAATCCAGGCAGGACCCTGGGGAGACCCTTTTAACACAGGACACTGTTTGCAGCTGGGGAGGGGCTCGTTAGAAATCTCGTATGGACTAAATTGTGCCCTTAGCTTCTGTCGAAGACCATTTCGTTAAATTCAGTTCATGAAGACACAAGGGCAGGACAGGCCCAAACACTTAGGCAGTGTTTGGGAGGAGGATATATTTGGGAAGAACCTCTTTGCAATAGTTCTCAGCCCTGGCAGCACATGAAGTTTCTGGGGGTGCGGTGAGACCCGGACACCAGTAACCTTCAAAGGTCCTCTTCAAGGTGCAACCAAGTTTGAGAGCCAGCACTAAGATTAGAGGGCTCTGCATGGGGGTGGTCATACACGTCCACTGCTCGTGCTCGTGAGCACCGCCCGCCTCCTTCTTCCAACTCAGCAGGTGCACTGAGCTGTGGATAGGAACCTTGAACCACCACCAACGAGGAGCATCTGATGCAGGATGTATGTTTACTCCTAAGCTGCACAGTATGAATCCTGAGACTGGTTTCTCTAGCCTTTAAGCTGTGCTGGGCTTTCACAGCCCCTCCCCTTCAGAACTCAAAAAAACATGGGAAGGAATAAAAGGCAAGGCCATTACCACCCATTTCCTTTTGATCCATTGCAGTAAAGAGCAAGTGACAAAAATGCACAGAAGAGGAATGTGAGTACCCACATCCCCCCTGTTTACAAGGTCGGTGGTTTTGGAGGCAGAAGGCTCTGGTGAGAGTAAGGAGCGGGGAGATGACGCCTGGCCGTTGCTCGCCCTTCTTGCCGTGTTTATTTTCCTGTGTACGGGGCCATCCAGTGACTGACTTGATGAACACGCTGCCTCTGGTTCTGTTTCATTTGCTTAAACCCCGAGAGCTGACCTAAACACTCCGAGGTTTGCAACGCAAATTACATGCACGGTGGCCTCGAGTGATGTTAGTAGTTCGTGATCTGGGACCCGTCACCGTCACTGTCAAAAGTGCAGTGGGATCAAGAGACACAGACTCAACTGAGTCCTGCCCAAGCTGCAGAGGGGTCAGTGGCGACCTCTCGGCCTCCCCCTGAGGTGGGTGATGCTGCCGGAGGTGGCTGGGAGCAATCTTGTGTGCGTTTCCCTATCTGGGTCCCATGGTTCCGTCTCTCCCTCTCGAACACAGTCTCTTTTCAAACCAAAAGCCAGTGTTTGATAAGGGATGTGAGCGCAGATTCTTCTGACCCAAGCCCACTGCTCTCCCTCCCGCCCCGTCCAGCAGCCCCACGAGGGCATCTGCCGTCTCTGACAGGGGTGTGGTGACCGAGCCAGCCTCACTCCTTCACGACACACTCTGGGTCAAGCAAGGGGAGCAGCACCATCGATCCCTCACTTGTGCCCGCCGTGTGCTTCACACGTATCATCACATTTGTCCTGAGGCCCCTCTGATGGGCCTCGTCACCCCCCTCTGCTGGACACGGACACTTGACTGTGTCCACATGCTGATGAAGGTGCAAGGACTGGAACCCAGTCACACGGCTGCCGAGTGGATTGTCTTTCCCTTGGCTCACTCTCTCTCTCCCTGTTTTTCCGGAGCACGGAAGGTCAGCCTGAGGTCCACAGGAGCCGGTCACCCTCATAGACCAAGCACTATTTTCCTCTCCGAAACAGTCGGGTGGGCCTCTGGGACTTGGGCTTCTCCGGCCGTTATCGAATCACTGTGGGCAGGGGCGGTCCCGGCAAGGCCGGCTGGGTTATTGATCTGTGCAGTCATTGAGGTGTGGGGGCCGGCCTCAAGGGAGGACGTTTTGATCCTCGCTCGTGTTGAGGGAGTGTCACCTTCTCCGCTGGGTCTCGGGTTTGGCTGTGAATGTGCAAAATATTTCTAATGTTGAAGGCCAAGTATCGCTGAATGTAAGAACTGCAGTGTGGCGGAATGAGACTTGTTGAGATTCTAGATGCATAAATTTGGTCTCTTGGCAGCTGGATTGCACTTTGCAGAGCCCAGGGGGTTATAAAAGTTGACATCTTTATATAGATATATGTGGAGTGTGGCTGAATTGCAGTTGCTTTTAGAGCTATAACTTTGAATTGCCTGACTTTTTGTTTTAAAAACAAGGATGGTTTTGCATGGGGGTGGGCTTATTTGGAAGGCAGAACAAGAAAGGCACGGGAGAGAAAAGGGCCTTGGGACACAGGGAACAGCCCTCGTGTGAGGGCCCCGGTGGTCTCATGGAGAACCGAGCTGGCGCCATCCACAGCTTGGGAACCCCCGCCCCCAGACAGAGGCTGCCCTTCAGAGGACAGGCAGGGCTGGGCCCGGGCATTCTGGTGCTGTCGGCTGGGTTCCAGCGGGTGACCTTTAAACATGTGTCCGCTCAACATCTCCTTCACAGGTGGGGATAAACTGATGTTGCATCAGGAACAACCAGGTGCCTCTCTAACTTCAAAACGGGAAATTTATTACATGAATTTTTTACTGATTTTCCCAAGTCAGACAGCTACTCGGAGGCATATTGAGTGATTTAAATTTTAGATGGTAAAGTCAGTTACTCCTTCCCCGTGAGTAGCATCACGCACACCTAACAGTTTCAGACCCGTGTCCACCGGCTCCCCATGCTTGCCAGGCCTCTCCTCTGCCCGGTCTCAGCATTGGCAGACGGGCTGGTGGCCACAGCGAGCACCACCCCCACCTGCACTGCGCTACGTGCTCAACGGAGATGGGGCCACCCCAGCGGGAGAGGGAAACCTAAGCTGGCTTAGTCCCGTTTCTGCTTTTGCCAGGGACATCTGATCGCTTTTATGGACCACCCTCCAGAGAACTGCTTGCTCGTTCCTCTTAATCCGTCTGTGGTTATAGACTTGAGCTAAGAAGATCGAAGCCCTTTGAGTAGGGTTTCTCACCTTGGCGTTATTGACATTTGGGGCTGGATAATTTTCTGGAATTTCTTTAGAAGGAATGATGCTAAAGCTGAAACTCCAGTATTTTGGCCACTTCATGCGAAGAGTTGACTCATTGGAGAAGACTCTGATGCTGGGAGGGATTGAGGGCAGGAGGAGAAGGGGACGACAGAGGATGAGATGGCTGGATGGCATCACTGACTCGATGGATGCGAGTCTGAGTGACCTCCGGGAGCTGGTGATGGACAGGGAGGCCTGGCGTGCTGCGGTTCATGGGGTCGCAAAGAGTTGGACACGACTGAGCGACTGATCTGATCTGATCTGATCTGATCTGAATTTTCTGTTCAAGGGGATGTCTTGTACTTTGTGGGTTTCGGCAGCATCCCTGGCCTCTGCCCAGCAGATGCCGTTAACATGTCCGCATCCCCAGCCCCGTCACAGTTGTGACATGCTGCCTGTCTCCAGTCGTTACCTGGGGAGTGAAAGTGTCCCCATTGAGACTCGCTGCTCCAGGAAGAGGCAGGGAGCCCTTTCACATCTCTGTGGATGCGGACCCCCCCAGAAGACCTTCATCTGCAGGGCTGGGTTTTAAATGAGTAGTTCCCAAAACATGGGAAAAGAGTCTCATTTTCCAGCCAGTTGACTACAGGTAAAGCTTTTAAACAGTTTAATTTCAGAAAGATATCTTTGATGATTTTTACTGAGATGAGGCATTAGAAGAATAGAAGTAGCTGTTTGGATTTTTTTTGGCTTTTTGTTCCCTTCAAGTCAACAAAGCAGAGGGAGGGAGCTTCCAGAAAGGTTCTGTGAGTGTTTCAGGAAATGCATTTCCAAGCAGGGTGTCCCCCGGCCAGCATACTTAGTATGGTTCCTGTGAGACTGGATGTCCACCCGGGCATTTCTTCATGGAATGGCGGTGCTGAGGGTCGTGCTGGGCCCTGTGTACAGCAGGTGGGAACAAATGGGCGGGGGCGACGCTCCTGTCCCCAGAATGTCCCCAGCCCCCTCTAGGCAGGAGGCGCCAGCATCTCAGGAGGGGAGACAGCGCCAGTGAGGCAGCCGCGTGTTGAAGCAGTTCTGCTGGGATTAGAATAGCCGCCCCGGAGCCGTGGTTTTCAGGCGGTAATATTAGCAGTGAGTGTGGTTTTTTTTTTTTCTTCAAATGACATGTGTAGAAATGCAGTATATATGAAACAGGCTGAAGGCAGAATGGAAGCTTGAAGGCGGAATGGAAGGCGGGGTCCATACCTCCTACCCCCGTCTCACCTTGGAGCTGACACTTCCCAAGACAATGCAGTCTGCATCACCCATCTAACTGAAAGTAGCCTAATATTTGGTTGGATAATGATCCGCCCCCTGACTGGATCTATCATCTTTTTTTTTTTTTTTTTTTTTTTAGATAAAAGCAGTTTTCCAAACCACAAACCTAGGGGAAGATTATCATGCTGTTCCGTGGCGATGTAATTTTTACTCTCTATCTATGAAAGCAGATCCAGGGGCTGAAGAAATATATATGTATATACGTGCCTACATACATATTCATTAGGAGTATTTTGATATTTTGTTTTGAAAATTTTAAATATACAGAAAAACAGGGGAAAGAGCTCAGTCACTAGATGTCACAGTTGTCATTATTTTGTCATATTTGCTTCACCTGTTTCTTTAGACCTCTAACGGATAACAGTTTTAAAAAGCATATCCACCCTAACAAGGTCTGGGAATATTTCCACCGCCTTCCCCTTCCCCTGACCCTGTTTCCTATTCCAGTTCATCTTGTGGACCTGTGTAACCTGAGTTCAGTTTATGAAACTCCCACGAGGGATACAAATTTGATTTGACATTCCTATATCTATTTAGTTTTGTTCAACATCAATTTGGGGGTGCCTTGCTGTTTCGAGACCTGAGCATACACGATGAGCAAAATGAAACGGATCAAACATAGCCCCTGCCCTGGGTTTTGTTAGAAATGGATCCAACCAACCCTACCAATGCCGGAACCACATGCACACACAGGCTACACCAGCTCTTGGGGCGCCATGGGCTCCGGCGTTGGCAGGGGCGAGCTACAGTGTGGGCAGAGTTGTTACACTGGCTGGTTATTCACTCCCTGCCTTGCAGGGGCGAGTGGAACCTGTGATCAGAGTTATTTGTTTTCTGGTAGTTAGTCCTCTGCTATTGTTACAAAACAACGTAAAAAAGGACCCAGGACTCTTCCATGAGAAACATCACCCGTGGGGGATAGTAGGAGTTTACCTGCCATCCTGCTCAGCTGCTGCCGCCCTTACCCTCCTTTCCTGGGCTTTAGAATCTCTCCTTACTCATTCATCTGGAGAAAGACTGAATCGATTGCTCTTTTGATAGAATTATGCCTTCTGTCCGTCGTCCATGACAGATGAACCATCTGGAATGTCCCCTGCCCTACATCCACTGCTCTGTGAGCTCTCCTCGGCAGTGAAAGAAGAGCCCCAGGAAGGAAACAGTGATGATGCAGAGGTTTTTATGCTTGGTTGACTTCCTCAACTGCAAACCTTATTGGTTAATTAATTAATTAAACCTTATCAGCTGGTTAATTAACAACCTGATTTTACAGATTCTATAGCACATGTGTTCTCAGGACAGAAAATACATTTTGGGAACGTTCAACTTAAGCTTGGAAATACAAGCCAGGTGGTTTTTCACTAAGTTTTTAACACTATTTGATAACGTTTCTAATGGGCCTTCCTAAGTAGACTCCAGCGTGATTCACATAATGGAATAAATGGAATATAATGAGTCTAAAAGAGCTATCAAGCCCCAGTTGTATCCAGAAACACAGGTTTGTTTTCCAGTGAGGATCGTACCAAAGCTAGAAAATTTTCCTCTTGAATTTTGTGATTGCTTCCAAAATGAACTACATTTATGAATTAGCTCCATGGCCCCCAAATATGTTTATGCTGACAGAAAAGGGAGTACTCAAGTCTGTACAGTGTAATTCAGCTGTTACTTGCAAGCATGGGGCCATGCAGAAGACTTAAATCGAGTTTCTCATCGTTAAACAAGCCCTGGGAAAGGTTGCCCAGGAGGTTGGCATTTCAATAACATCTCTCTCCCCAGAATAAATTGCTTCTTCCCTTACTTCACAAATTGATAAAAATATTATAGATTGATAGATTTTCTTGCAGAGTGATTGCTTTTCAAAATTGAATTGCAAAGCTGATCCATATGTTGGGAGAGGGAGTGTTTATAGTGGCCCATACATAATTTTACCCCTCTTTGGCAGGAAATAACGACGTGTTTACCGGATTACTACAGATGGACTCAGTATCTCTTTATTAAACTCTACGAAGCTGGGCTGGCCTATCAAAAGGAGGTGAGTTAAAGTTTGTTGTTGTTATTGTTTAGTTACTAAGTTGTGTCCAATCCATTTGTGACCCCGTGGACTATAGCCCACCAGGCTCCTCTGTCCATGGGATTTCCCAGGCAAGAATACTGGAGTGAGTTGCCATTTCCTCCTCCAGGGGATCTTCCCGACCCAGGGATTCAACCCGCGTCTCCTCCATCTCCTGCATTGGCAGGTGGATTCTTTACGACGAGTCACCTGGAAACCCCATGATAAGATCGCCTTAGATGGTGGGAAATGAGAGAAATAGTATCCTTGTGTGGCCTACAACTGCAGTGTCCAATATGACAATGGCTCTTAGCTGCATGTGGTTGTTGAAATGTAAAGTAATTAAGATTAAAACAGTATTAAAAATTCAGGTCCTCAGTCATATGAGTCACATTCAGATGCTGGTAGCTAGTGCTGGACAGTCTAGATAGAAAACATTCTCATCATAACAGAATATGCTTTTAATCATTATGGGTTTTATGGGGGTTTTTTTTTTGTTCAGTTTTCTGTCCTTTTCTTTCTTTTTTTAAAAAGCATTTTTTTTATTATTATATTTTATTTTGCTTAACTTTACAATTAAAAAGCATTTTATTTTTAATCGATGGATAATTGCTTTACAGTATTATGTTGGTTTCTATCAAACATCAACATGAATCAGCCATGGGTTTGCCCCTCCCACTTGAACATCCTTCCCACCTCCCTCCCATCCCACGGCTCTAGGTTGTTACGGAGCCCCGGTTTGAGTTCCCTGAGTCATACGGCAAATTCCCGCTGGCTATCTGTCTTACATATGGTAACGTATGTTTCCATGTCACTCTCTCCATACACCCTACCCTCTCCTTCCTCCCCCCTCAGCCTTGTTCGTAAGTCTGTTCTCCACGTCTGTGTCTCTGTTGCTGCTCTGCAAATAGGTCTGACAGTACCATCCTTCTGCTGCTGCTGCTAAGTCGCTTCAGTTGTGTCCGACTCTGTGTGACCCCACAGACGGCAGCCCACCAGGCTCCCCCATCCCTGGGATTCTCCAGGCAAGAACCCTGGAGTGGGTTGCCATTTCCTTTTCCAGTGCATGAAAGTGAAAAGTGAAAGTGAAGTCGCTCAGTCGTGTTTGACTCTTCTCGACCCCATGGACTGCAGCCTACCAGGCTCCTCCATCCATGGGATTTTCTAGGCAAGAGTACTGGAGTGGCTTGCCATTGCCTTCTCCGACCATCTTTCTAGATTCCATATATAATGCATTGGTATACAATATTTGTTTTTCTCTTTCTGACTTACTTCACTCTATATGACCGATTCTAGGTTCATGCACCTCATTAGGACTGACTCAAATGTGTTCCTTTTTATGGCTGAAAACATTCCATTGTATACATGTACCACAGCTGCTTTATCCATTCATCGGTCGATGGACATCTAAGTTGCTTCCATGTCCATGTCTATTGTAAACGGAGCTGCAGTGAACATAGAGGTACATGTGCCTTTTGCAGTTTTGGTTTCCTCAGGGTGTGTCCCTAGGAGTGGGATTGCTGGGTCATATGATGGTTTTATTCCTAGTTTTTTAAGGAATCTCCATACTGTTCTCCATAGTGGCTGTATCAATTTCATTATGTTTTCAATTAAAACAATCTTAGAATCAGTAGTGGAGAAGGCGATGGCACCCCACTCCAGTACTTTTGCCTGGAAAATCCCCCGGATGGAGGAGCCTGGTAGGCTGCAATCCAAGGGGTCGCTAAGAGTCGGACATGACTGAGCGACTTCCCTTTCTCTTTCACTTTCAGGCATGGGAGAAGGAAATGGCAACCTGCTCCAGTGTTCTTGCCTGGAGAATCCCAGGGACGGGAAAGCCTGGTGGGCTGCCGTCTGTGGGGTCACACAGAGTCGGACACGACTGAAGTGACTTAGCATAGCATAGCATAGAATCAGTAGAGCAACTCATGTAGAAGGCTCAGTTTAGAATATCAGGATAACATGAATTTTCTTAAACCTTGACAACATAAAAAGTAATCTAGCTAACAAAAATCAGGAGGTGGAATTGGGGAAGAGAAGTAGAAGCAAGTGAGAGACGATCCCTACATATTCCATAAAAAGGAGCCATAGAAGGAGAATTAGGCATTTATGTCTATTTTTTAAAAGTTGAAATGTAGCCATTAAAGCTAAAGATAAAGGTAGCAGAAACTAGAAGAAGAGTCTTGTGCCAGGAAGGCTGTATGACCGTGGTCAGTATTCCATATTACATGGCAGAGGGTCAGCAGAATTGTCTAAAGATAGTAATCTAGCTTAAAGTAGTACAGTTTTATTACATAGAGTTATAATGGTAAATACCAGAAGAACTAATAGAGAAAGCCTGCTAAAAGAGGAGTATTTTTATAATCCCTTCAGATAATTATGAATGTCCTCCTTTAATACTATACCAAAACTCAACAAGTGGTGGGTTCTTAAAAGTCAGTTGCAATGTTGAATCTAAATATCAGTGAACTTTTTGCACCCTTGTTATATTAAAATGTTTTGGTCTATTTTACCCTTCAAATGAATGTTTTACCCTTGTGTTATTATTATGATGAATATAGTTTTGACCTGCCAACCCCTTGTAGTGGTCTCTGGAACTCCAGAGGTTTATGAACCACACTGAGAACCTCTGTACAAAGTATACAATCCCTAACCCACTCTCATCTTTAAACTGAGGATATTTTTTAAATACTGGTTGTTTAAAATACAATGTCTTTCAATGTTTTTTTTAAGTGTTCAGTCCCCATTAACATTTGGGATACATCGAAAGTGAGAACTTTGTGGAGTCAAGTCATACTAATCTGTAACCACTGTAAACCCTCTTGAGTCAGTTTAATTTATTAACACACCATAGCTGTTCCTGTGCCCAGAAGCTGGTTAGGTGAGGAGTGGTGAGAGACAGAAGTACCTGTCCAGGGTGCTGACTGCAACAGACCTTGTTGTGTTGGACGTATCGTGTTGTTAAAGAATAATTTTCAAAAGTTAGAAACATGACTCCCATACAAATATAAAATGAACATGTGTCAAAGATTTTATTCATCTCATTCATTAGCAAGAGAACCAGCTGTATGTTAAGACTGGTTCAAATGCGATTTCAAGGAAGGACGATTTATAGAGTCAAAGGCATGTGAAATGTGTTTGCTGATAGAATCCAAACTGCCTAGTGTCCTCCCAGGCATAAGCCTAGTTTTGGGGACAGTCTTTCCTGTGAACTGGAGATCATTCGCGTTGTCATCGCCTGGGAGCCGTTCATGTCACCCTCAGACAGGAAGCGTTGGTGTTGCTCTGTGTTTTCTGTAGGTTAACCTCTTCTTTGGCACCCTAGCAGAGTTGTATTGGGTTGGCCAAAGCATTCATTCATGTTTTTACCTACCATTCTATGGAGAAACCCAAGTGAATTTTTTGGCCAACCCAATAAAATAACTTAATAATGAAGAGGGAGTCAAGCAAAGGTAAACATCCCTAGAAAATCAGATAATCCCTGGGGGATGTGACTCTGCTAGCCAATTCCAGCTTGCCTTGAAGAAGCAACCCCTTTTGCCTGTTTCTAAGTTTGGAATAATTTTTCTTAACAGCATTATTCAATATTCAGAAGCAAAAGGGTCGGAGGGAATTGGTGAGAAAATCATCAGCTTCCCACTCTCATCACCAGGTTCAGTGCTAACCGAGCATCCTGGCAGACGCCTTCCCAGAAGAGCCTCCCTGCTCAGGTGGATCAAAATTGTACGCCAGTCAGGTTTCCACACTGGAATCACCCATGGGTCCGAGCAGAGGGATTAAGAGATCACAAGCCACGTTGTGTATCCCAAATAATAGCAGGAAGGACAGACAAAAATCAAAGTTACTAGCACACAAAAAAGCTACAGCAAAGCAGAGAACATCCTGCAGATAAAACACAGGTAGAACTGTTCTTTAGAGTGTAAGCAGTGGTCACGGCATCAGTTGGAGTAGCCAGTGTTAACTATCCTCCGTCGCTTTCTTACTCTTCATGTGGATGTGATATGAAAGAGGTAACACGTTAATATAGCAGTGTAAACAGTTCTTGCACGAAGCCCTTGGCTGTGTGATAGCCCTTTATAAGACACTTGATTTTTTTGTATCTGTGTGTTGTATAGTTAAGCTGACTGTGAATATATTGAATATTTACTGTAATATTCCTTCATAGGACACTCGCTTCGCTCTTTGTTAGTGCTGCTTCAGTTCTAAGTACATCAAACCCAAGTAGGAAGCTTAACCTCTTCAATATTGGGTTGGAGCCAAAGCCAGTCATAAGCACCGTCTTAGGAGCCGAGTAACTTTTCTAAACATGGAAGGGTTTCCAGGGGGTCCCCCACTGCACGAGCACAACTGTGCTCCTGGGTCCAGATATCTCTCTTCTCCCCAGTGATTTCCAGATCAGTCTGAGACACACACACACACACACACACACACACACACACACACACACACACCTCTAATGTCCACACCCCTGGGAATTCGGTCCAGTCTTCCCTCTGACTCCTTCTGTCATGGAAACAGCCTATATTCCTTTCCTGATGCTGCTGCTGTAACAAATTACCACAAACTGGATCGCTTAGAACAACACAGATTCATTGTTTTACAGTTTCTGAGGTCAGAAGTCCATGAAATAGGTCTCACTGGGATACAAATCAAGATGTTGGCAGAGCTGCCTTCTTTCTGAAGGCACGAGAGGAAAATCTCTTTCTTTGCCTTGTCCAGCTTCTGGAGGCTGCTCCCATCTTTGACTTTGGACCCCTCTCCATCCTCAAAACCAGAGCATCTTGAAATCTCTCTGACTGTGCTTCCATCGTCATGTCTCCTCAGACTCTGACTCTTCTGCCTCCCTCTTTCTCTTATAAGAGCTTTTTTTCATTACTTTGGGCCCATCTGGTTAATCCAGGTTAATCTCCCCATCTCCAAATCCTTCATTAATCATATATCTTCAAAGATCCTTTTGCTATGTAGGTAACACTGGTTGCAAGTGACATGGGACATGGACATCTTTGGGGTGCGATTGTTCTGCCTACCACAAGCCTCTTCTCCCCGCTTCAGAGGGTTGTTATGAGGATTAAACTGGTGAATGCCTGTGGAGAGGCTGGAATGGTGCCAGGCACAGAGAGCATCCTTAATAAGTGCCCATCTGTGCGTGCCTGGAGTTACCTAGGGTCATTATGATATTTAAATTGGAAAAACAAAAAGTTAAAAAATCCTGAAGCTTCCTGGCTAATTCTGAGGCAACCTGAACATGCAAAGGTATTACAGAAAAACAGTGTAGATTGTCTCATGGGTATTCATTTAGAAAGACAGTGTTTTTACTGCTGGTTATTGATTTAAATTTTTTTGATGCGTCCTTTTAAGTCACTTAAATGACAAGATCTTAAGGAAACAAATCATAAATAGAATGTAAACATGCACACTTGGTACATTGTTTGAAGACCAGAGTTGTCTCTAATCCAGAGTATTTTTTTCCAGGTAGATTTCCTTTTATTGGATAGCCATCTTCAAATTGGCTTTAAAACATAAAACATACTGATATAGTTAGTTTTCTATTTCTGGGGTTTGTTTCAAAATATAAGCTTTGAAGTTAGCATAAGAAAGTTAATTTGATTTAAAAAAAACTGCATATAGCATACTTTGTAAAGCATATTTGGCAAAAAAAAATAATTCACATACTAATACTTTTCCTCTAATGGCATTGTCATAGCCTTTATAAAAATAAATAAATAAATAAAGATAGCCTTAATCCTTAAATTCAGTTCTGCTATAAGTATAAATGGACATTTAGGGAGAGTATTTTAGCAGAGCATTACAAAGCAGAGCTAGAGTCTAACTCTTGTTCTTAACAAGCACTGTCCATCAAAATGTTTATTTCCATTGCAGAAGCGAATCTGTTCTTGCTCTCACGGACCAAAAATATTTTCAGCCAAAAATATGAATAGAGACTTCTTCTTGGGAGAACATTAAATATCACCTCTCTGGTTAAAAAAAAAAGAAATTCCGTGGATGTAGCTAGTACAGAGAATAATGATGCCGTGTTCTACTTGGACGTTCTAGGGAACTGTGGAGCGCCACTTAATCTGTGAATTTGTCTTTGACCCTTGATTTCAGCGGCAGCTGCTGCTAGTGCTAATTCACCAGCCTAAGCTACTTAAAGAAAACGCAGGGCACAAACAGGCAGCCTCTCCCAGTCTGCCCCCTGGTGTCTTTGGAAGGTAGTGCAAGCAACAAGCGGCGGCCTTGGGAACTTTCCACCCCCCCACCCCCCACCCCATTCTGGACCGAGTCCAAATTCAGGCCCATTCTGGATGGGATAGAGCAAAATCGATTTTGAGAATTAGATTCTTTAATGAGATCTATGTGGTGTTCCTTAATTAAGTGAGCTTTTGTCAAGAAAAAAGCTAATAGTCCTTGAGAAAATCAATACCCTAAAGCATATCTCACCAGCCTTTGGAACCTGAAGCTGCATGGCAGGATACTCAGAAAAGGTCTCCAGTCATACGGAAGGAGAGCTCTAGGAGAAAGAAGCCAGGGAAATGATGAGGAGCAGCCCGAGCCTGACTAGTGGTGCTGTGGCCAGGCGGGAGCCAAAAGCATGCTAATGGAGGATGTACTCCATTAGGACTGGCAGCCGGGGAAGAGGGTGAGGGCCAGGGAAACAGGCGGAGAGAGGATCCAGAGGAAGGACAGGATGAGATGAGAAAGGACGAGCTTTGACACAGGAGGCCTGCTGGGGCGGTAGGCACCAGGGTGTCTGTGTCGCAGAAAAGAGGGCTGATAAAATCAGGCTGATTCAGTGCTATACATCACCATATTTAAGACAGACGGCTGGTGGGAAGTTGCTGCATGACACAGGGAGCTGAGCCCAGTGCTCTGTGACAGCCTAGAGGGGTAGGCCAGGAGCAGGGTGGGAAGGAGGTTCAAGAGAGAGGGGATATATGTATCCTTATGGCCAATTCACGTTGTTGTATGGCGGGAACCAGCACAACATTGAAAAGCAGTTATCCTCCAATTAAAACTAAGTTTTAAAAACATCAGAGTGAAATTGCCTTAAGAATCCCCGGCGGACCCCATGGTCTCCCACGACTCCAAGAGCTCAACAGCCAAGAAGGGGAGGGGAAGGGGGTGAAAATGATGCAGCACCCACAATCTGGAATCTGTACAAACCACAGTCTGTACAAACTGGAATCTGTGAACACGGTTGCTTCTTGTGTAGAATCGTGTTGTGACATGCATTTCTAAAATGCTTTCTGAAAGCTTCCCACAAATCCCACAGACCGAAAAAATGTTAACCTTGGCATTTAAGCCTTGATCAACTTGGGGAGGTACTCTTCTTCAGGATGACGGCTCATTCTGTGATGTTGCTGGATAACTTGTGTTAGAGAAGCAGTGGGTAAAACCAGCTAGAGTTCAGTGTTTTTGCAGGTGTTTTACTGATTTCAGTATTGATTTAAAGTTGATTGGAAAATATAGAGATAGGCTGTATTTTGCTAAGACTTGTTAACTGTAAGGAGCTGGCCTCGGAGGTGATAGAGACCATAATTAACCAGGGTAGTGGCCACAGTCAGTGTAGTTGTCCATAAACTGTATTCTGTGGAGCATGACTGTGCTTGCTTAAAAATCAGGGCATCCATCAAAGTAAGTGTTCAAAGTGTGAAAACCCAGGAATGCCAGATGAAAGAAGACAGACCATGGCTTGAAGGGAAGCTGTAGGTTAGAGACCGTTATGTAAGAGAGGAGACCCAGAGAAAGATTTGGAAGTCAGCTCCAGGCCTTCAAGAGGCCATGGATGCGGTGCACCCTGGACTCTACAGACCCTGAATTTTGGCCGCCTGTAGCTTTACCACCTGCAGAAAGGCCAACTCTGAACTCTAACTCTGTGCTTGAGATGGGTCACAGTCCTGAGAAGAAATGAGACTGAGTGCTTACAAGAATGCATCTTTTTCTTATATTATTATTATTTGTTATGTGGGATCTGGTTTCCTGACCAGAGACTGAACCCAGGCCCCCATGCATTGGGAGCACAGACTCTTAGCCACTGGACCACCAGGGATGTCCCTTTGATTTGAATGCATCTTTGATTAGAAACTTTATTTCCTTTTGTATTTTTCCTCTCCCCATCAAGACTTTGACTGGGGGAAAATTGCTTTTGTGTTTTGCTTCTATTTGTCTTTCATTTGATAGCAGGGTTTTATTATAACGTGTAAACCTCTTAGGAGCACATCTTCCTCACTGCGTTTTGTAACTTGGAGTCTGAGAGCTGCCAGGCTGTGTGGGGAATGTCGATGAGAAAAATCAAGTCCTGTCCTGTTCTTGCAATCCGCGGGGTTGAGTGTTTGCTTCTTCATGTTACCTGAGGTTTGCAGTGGGGACAGGAGGCAGAGGTGAAGGCATATAGGGCTTTTGTTCTCCATTTCATATTTTGTACTTCTTACTTGTGCACTAGTTTTGGGTTTGGAGGGGCACAGGAGGCTCTTGAAGGAGCTGTCCTGGTTACTGAACAGTACTTGGCCCTCTCTTTATATCTTTTAAGTGGTATCCTTCCCCTCACCCCTAATACGGGTGGGCAATAATAATAGATAAGTAAGCCACCCTTGGCTTATTCACCTCAAGTTTTTAGGTCTGCAATCATTTGTCCTATATTTTGTCTCTCTCTGTCTATGGATTCAAGGATCTGGGGGACTGTAGAAAGAGGGGAGAAAAATCACTCTATGCATGTCTTTTCCAATCCTACTCTACGCTTTACATGTTTAAAATTTGCAGTGGGTATATTACTTTTTAGTTGTAAAATCACAACCCATAGAAGTTAGCCTCTCCACCACTCCTTTTTATGTAATTTTTAGATATGTCTTTGGATCAGTCAGGGTCCCAGCAGAAGAAAAGAGGGCCTACCTGACAGCAGTCACCGAAGAA
This sequence comes from Tragelaphus eurycerus, assembly GCA_935064755.1. Classification (NCBI taxonomy): domain Eukaryota; kingdom Metazoa; phylum Chordata; class Mammalia; order Artiodactyla; family Bovidae; genus Tragelaphus; species Tragelaphus eurycerus. The sequence continues at coordinate 71,936,308 of CAKXYN010000001.1, read as the reverse complement.
AACGTGATGAAAAGACGATTCTGTGCAGAGTTCGGGGAAGCCCACGAGGGGTGGTCCAGCACCTGGCACTAGGAACAGAAGGGAGCATTTGCCCACCTCGGGTGGTGGGGGGCAGCACAGGGGAGCCATTCCTGGAACTGGGAGAGCGGTAGCTGGAGCAGTAGGCGAGGCCGGCCCGCGAGCCTCGCGGGAAGGAGCAGAGGGCCTCTTACTGGTTGAACCCAGTCAGAGGGCAAGGTTAATGTGGGCGCAGGGGACCACTTCCACCACAGAACATGGTGGAAAGAGGATTGGAGGGCAAATGGACAATATCCAGCACAACGTCTTATTAGAATCGTTTATTACTATTTTAAAACACAATATATATGTTCTACTGCCCAAACACGTCTCTGTACTCGTTGCCCACCTTGTACTAAGTAGTACCTAAATGTCATAAAGGAGTGAATGCAGGGTGGCCCCTAGTGGTCCCAGCACTGGGGGCCTGGGTTGTGTACCTGGTCAGGGACCTAGATCCCTTATGCCACCACTAAAGATCCTGCATGCCACAACGGTCCCACATGTGGCAACTAGGAGCTGGCACAGCCAAATAAAGAAATAAATAAAAACAAATGCTTTTTTAAAGGAGTGAATATAAATGGCAGGGGTATTTTAAATAAAACTAAAAACAAATTAGAACTCTGTGGAGAGAAACTTCCTCCTGATTAAGACCATAGGTTCAATCAGCCAAAAAAATTTATGGAGAAAGATCTCAGAATATTGTTACCTTTTGGGGGGGCCGATGTTGATCAGGAGAAGGCAGAATAGAATTTTCTGGGGTGCTGGAAATGCTCCATGTCTTGATGAAGTGATGGTGGAAATAGATTGAGCTGTACACTTAAGATTTATTCACATTACTCTGTATATTGTACCTTAATTTAAACAGAAGTTTTTTTTAAAAAAATCACAAAAATGTTTATAATTCCTAGAGACCTGAGTTCCTACCCTGCTGTCTCTGTTATTTACTGACTGTGTGACCTCAGGCAAGTTATTTAATCTCTCTGTTCTTTAATTTCCTCCTGTGCAACTTGAGGATACTAATATTCTTACCTCAAAAGGTTGTCGTGAGGGTTAGAAGAGCCAACCTTAGGGAAGCATTTGGTACAGCATCTGGCACAAGGTAATCACTCGGGAAGTATTGGCTATTTCTAGCCAATAAGATAAACCTATTGTTTTCCCTAAAATAACCCAATTCTGCTAAGTTCTGGGTATCACTGTTTTCTTCTTTTCTTCTATTTACTAAAATTTCCAATCTGCAAGTCCATCCTTTTATACGAGCAGATTCTGAACTTGCGTTAGTCACATGCGTACGGCCTCCCTTCCCAGGCCTGTCCTGATAAGGTGAAAGCACTGGGGCAGTTCACACTCTTTCTTTTCAGCTTGCCAGCAGCTTTCTTGCCAAACGATGCTCCAAGGAGATGCCCTTAAGTCTCAGAACAGAGATACCCTCTGCTCTCTCTCACATGTGAGGGACCTCCATATGATCCTGTTCAGTACACTCACCAGATTGCCTCATTTTTGTTTCATGGATTATAACAGGCCTTGGTTAACTGGGACCCAGTGGACCAAACGGTGCTTGCCAATGAGCAGGTGGATGAACACGGCTGTTCATGGCGTTCTGGAGCAAAGGTGGAACAGAAGTACCTCAGACAGTGGTTTATTAAGACAACTGCTTATGCAAAGGTGAGTGTCAGCCTGGAGGCGCCCCAATATGGCTTATGTGTGATCAGGTCCTCTGAATATTAGCCTCACTGTTGGAGGTGAACTCTAGTTAGAGCTGTTAGAGCCATGGGTGTGCAGACAGGAAGCACATGGAACTCAGGGTCACTCACATACAGCGTGATGAATTTGGGTCCTTCGGTTGCAAATCAAGAATAGCACCTGAGGTCATCGTAGGCCATTGTTTGCTGACCTTTCAGCAAATCACTGTACTGCCCTAAAGGCCAAAAAACATTCATCTTTATCTGCAGCTATATCAGCAATAAAACTAGAAAGGAAAAAAGTATTTTCATCTATGCAGTTCTAGTAAGACCTCCAGAAAGACAGAATGACATTTCTGAGGGTCCAGAGGAGACCATCTAAAGGAGTGAGGAGATGGCGGTCTTCATGCAGGAAGGCCAGGGTGAAAGTGAACCAAGGCAGGAAGCAGAGCTTTGGACTCTAACACTTGTCGTGTCTCCGATTAATAGTGTAAACCAGTGTGAGTCCCTGAAGTTCAGTTTCCTTATCAATAGAAGGAGAGGGTGCGACCAAGTGATCTTTAAGTTGCCTCTGGCTCTTTATGTTTTCAGAAATTCAAGGCAAAACCAACCATTGAAAGGTGGGGCTTGCTTACTAAATCACCAATAGGCTGGGTGAAATAGCTCATTCTGGATATGCCAGAACCACTCTGTGCAAGATATTCTTTGAGCCTACCACGTTTCAGGATGTGGAATTGAGCGATCACTTCCTGAAATTCCAGAGAAAAGCGATTAGAACAAATCAGGGGCATTTTCTGTGGCAATTTGATAACCTTTGTATCAGCATAAGACTGGAGGTCAGCCGGCTCTGAACAGGTAAAGGCACCATGCAGAGTGGTTCTTACTCTGTAGCAGCCACCATACATGGCATGGTTGTACCTTCCCATCGTAGCCCACGGCTTGCTACATCACTGATAGGGTACTGGACTGAAGTGGACTTTGGGTCGGATCCGGTTCTGTACTTTTTATATTGCAGAATAAGCCCAAGTTATAAATAACCTCTGATCACTACAAACTTTGCTGAATTAGAACTACAGTGCTCCACTTCACCACACTAGTGCCATATGGTTATATGACCTTAGTTCTCTCACTCAGAAGACATGTCTTAAATGAAAGTGTTCCCCATTTTAATTTATCCAGAATGGAGCATATAGTTTTGGAAAACTACTCTTTAGAACTTGCTAACATAATGCTCCTTTTAAGCACACTAGTAGTATTGAGAGGCTGCATGGAAGAAAGCTGAGGACATAGCTTCCTATCACAGCCCAGGCAGTGGAGCCCCCACCTGCTGGCAGTTGGGGTGAGTGCATCACCAGGAGGCATGCCAGGTCACCTCAGGGACCTGTCAGATGACTCTAATAGACATCGATGGAAAGGCCACCTAATTAGCTCTTTTGTTTGACCTCTGCCTCTAATTGGAAATGTAATAACCTGAGTGGCATTATTCTTTAAATTGTCAGCTGTGAATTTTCAACTGTTCAGCAGAGGTGGTTAGTTGCCATGGTGACTTGCCTGCTTCTTGATGAACTCCAGCGAAGAATTAACTGCAAAAGCTGACGTTAGAAGTCAACACTTGGTTTGCCCTGCAAAGCAGCAGAGGAGGTGGCGTGGCAGTGGTTAGGGGTGAGCAGGTATCTGTGTTCACTGCACATTCTTGACTGAGGGCTTCACATGCACAAAGCAAGACTTCATAAGGGCTAATAGAAAATGATTACTGTGGGATTAAGAGGAGAGCAGAGCTGTCAGGGGGCTGCACGGTGCTCTGAGACTTGGAGTTATGGTTCAGCCAAAAGTACGCAGCTGAGACCCCAGAAAGGCTATATATTACAAATGTGCATGACTCTTTAGGACCAAGGACAAAATCAAAATAGACCCACCTTAATTAAAAATAAGCCTGACAGTTTCAAAAGTAACTTTCAGAACAAAACTCAACACCTTAAAAGGGAAACAGCATAGTTCTGACTTGCTGAAAGTTTGGTTTTATCTGCAATGTCCAGCATGTAGTAAAAAATTACTAGATTTGCAAAGAACCAGGAAATTGTGATCTATAATAAAGGAGGGGCAAGGGAGTCAGCACAAGAGAAATAGATCCTGAGATAAAGGAAAAGATGGTCATAAGGAGTGAACAGATGAGTGGACAGGGCTATCTCTGGAGAGAAATGAAAACATTCAAAAAAAACAGAAATCTGGAACAGAAAAGTATAACATCTGAAATGGAAGATTATTGTTTGAGCTGCAGAGGGATGCGTAAGAGTTAATTAGGCCATAAAGCTGTGAGGGAACCCCTGTCACTCCATATAGGGAACAAAACAAGTGGTTGTTCTAAAACAGATATGTGTATAACACATTTAAGAAACTGAAATAATGATGGTGTAGCTGAAACTAAGAGAGCCAAGGGGAGAAACTCAAGATAGGGCTGGAAAACCTGAAGAAATGGTTAGGGGCCAGATCAGGCAGTGCCTTAAGAAATCCGTACTTTATCATGGGAGTCTTGAGAAACCATTAAAGGATTCTAAGGAAAGGAGTAACATGATGAGATTTGTGTTTTTATAAGTTCACCATGGAAAGGGTAAGTGAGGATGCAGAGAGACCAGTTAGGAGGTTACTGCAGTGCTCCAGGCATGCATAACTTAGATGGTAGTGGGAGTAAATGGGTAGGTTAGAAAAATATTCATACAGCAAAGCCTAAGAACTTGGTGATATTGAATGACAGTATGTAGGAGATGATGTTGTGAAGAAAGCCCCTGACCTGGACACACGAAGTGAATGATACAGCTACTCACGGGGATAGGGAGTCCTGGAAGAGACAGAGTCCTGGCCCTTTTGAGTTTGCAGTGACAATGGATCATTTGAGTAGAGATGTAGGAATAAATGAGTCTTGGATAAATGGGTCTAAAACTTCAAAGAAGATCAAGTGAGACAGGACATCTACTTTAAAACCTCATATGACAGCAATAGTGTTGAATTAGTGATGTCTTGCTATATAGACAAGGATGAGATATGGAGTCAGTAATGCTTTTAGCCACAAGTACCTGAAAACCCAAGTTGTGGCGACTTAATAAATGGGAGATTCCTTCCCAAAGAAGTCCCAGTTGCTGGGACCAAACTGGGATAGGGCTCTGAGTTGGCATTTCCATGGTTCTCATCAGCCATTCCTTCCTCCTGTCACCTCATGGTTGCAAGATAGCTGCTGCAGATCAGACATCATGTTTCCATTCAAGACAGAGCAATGTTAGCAACCAGAAAGCAAGAACTTTCCCACAAACACACAGCCAAAGTCCACTGATGTTCTGTTGCCCCTTACTGTGTCATGTGGCTACACCCAGGCAAGGAAGGCTGGGAAAGCAGACTTGAGCTTTTTAGCTTCTGTAGTCAAGATGGTTGGGGGAAGGGAACAGGGAACGGGTGCTGGGATGGCCAAGCTGTGCCCGGCAGTTATCTTTAGAGCTCCGTGTGTACATCTGATTGAGCAGCCCTGAGGGCTGCCTCGATGGTGTACAGCTGGTGGTCTGCTTGGGAGCATGGCTGGAGGAGCCCCCTTTTCATTCTCGTAACTTCCGATTTAGAAAGATGATGCCTGATGTGAAAATTAAAATATAAAACATCTGAAATATAAAATATTCTATCGACGCTGTTCCGTGATGTACTTGATGTTTCTCCATGTATCGCCCAACCAGTCCTCCCCAGGATTGTTTGCTTTATGAAACATTAAAAGTGATTTCAGCCACTTGTTCTGTGAGAAAAGAAAACTGGCAGTAGGAGTATCTGAAGAGTATGGATTAGTCCTGGCAGAAATGCGTGGGAGGATTGTGGTGGGCAGCACCTCGAGGGGGGAGCAAGGCGGGGAGGGCAGAGTGGAGACTACATGCAGGAAGCAGAGGGGGTTCAGAGCGTGCTGGAACGAGCGCTTCGGTTCCTGACAGCAGGGCGACAATGGAAAGGCGAGACAAGTGGAGGGCCGGCTTCCCATTTAACCCTTTCTGATGGATTTGTGGCTTTGACTTCTGCGCTGCCTCCCGTAAGCCCCAGAGGCTGCCTCCCCTCAGGTCCTCAGACAGGACGCTGGGACACTGTACATGGCTTCTCTTTGGCATTAAAGTGGACATGCTCACGCCCTGATGGTGCTCGGTCAACACCCATACCTAATTGGTGCTGATGTTCTCTTAAGTTTCCAGGAGTTACCTGGCACCTGCTTAAATACGAACCAAGTCTGTGATCACCTCCCACTTCCCTGCCTGCTTGCCCCCAATCTGATCACTGACCATGCTTTTCCTTGCACGTTCATCTTATTGAATGTTCAACATTATTCTTTGGAGGGTAGATACCACCTGTTACCCCATTTTACAGATGGGGAAACTGAGGCTCACACTGGTCGTAAAGTAACAGCACTGGGACTCCAGTCCAGGTGCTTTACCTTCTTCACCAGCAGTCTGTACCCCTTCTCAGGTAATCTGAATTCATTCTTTGTCTCCCAGATGTTATTGAGTGCCTTGCCTAGGTGCTAAGAATACAGGTGAGAAAAGCTGAGGTCCCTGCTCCTTGGGCTTCCCAGGTGGCTCTGTGGTAAAGAATCTGCCTGCCAGTGCAGGAGATCCAGGTTCAATCCCAGGGTCAGGAAGATCCCCCGGAGAAGGCAAGATAACCCATTCTGTTATTCTTGCCTGAAAAATCCCATTGTCAGAGAGCCTGGTGGGCGGCAGTCCATGGGGTCACAAAGCATCAGGGATGACTGAGCGACTTAGCACGCACTGCTCTTTGGGAGCTCAGGGACTAGCACAGGAGACCTCTGCAGACAAGAGAGGTCACAGCCCTTGGGATCACTGCCACTCTGCAGGAGAGCACAAGGGAGCTGAGGACCCCCCTCTGCCCAGTGGTCGGAGGAGGTACCACCAGATGGTGGTGAAAGCTGGGACGTGCAGCGTGTCTGTAAGGGAGTGTTTTGTTGCCTTCCAGGCGTGCAGGGAACTTCACGCTTCACAAGTCTTTTCCAAGCAGAGCTCCTGCTGGCAAGAAGGAGACGGGCAACACCGAGCCCTTAGGAGATCAGGGAGGGTGGGCGGTAATAAGCCAGCCCTTTCCCTGCCCTCTTTGTGCCTCTCATCTTGGCTTCACACTGCACTTGGGGGTAAAGTAGAGACACTTTTCCCAGAGCTCCCTGGTCTTGTTGGCCCCTGCAAAGCGGGAAACTCGGGGGTTGGAGTGGTGTGGAGGGGAGGGAGGGGAGCAAGGCTGACAGGAGCTCTTGTGGGGGGTGTGGAGGAGGAGGCTGGAGCAGAAAGGCTGCCCCGAGGAGCAGTGGTACACGAGTCTAGGCCCCTGGTGTCCTGGCTCCTTAAGAGTCCCCTGTGCTCTGGATTAGGGACCCTGGGCTACCCTTGTTCTGATCCCAAGGCCTGGAGTTCCCCGTGAAAGCATTTGGCCGTCTCCTGGAAAGCTGGCTGTTGCTGGCTGTCTGCTCCTGCCCTCAGGTCCTCTCCCAGCCCCAGAACAGAGACTCAGGTCACAGGTGGTGCCAGGAAATGCCTCCTCCAAATAGTGCGCAAGTCCTCACGCGGTCAGGAGACTTTGCAGAGGGATTGGTCAGTGGGGTTTGCCCTCCGCCCCACCCTGCCGCCCAGAAAGATCCTTGGCCCCGATGTCTCCTCCCGTGTGTGCAAGCTGGGCCTTCACATGGTGGGCCCGTGCGCCGGGGAGATGCTGGCTGAGGAGGGAAAGTTTCTGAGCAGCCAGACGAGCAAGTGAGAACCATTTCACAAGCTGTCGGCTTCTCCTCAGGGCTGTTGTGATAAAAAGCCGTGAGGACACAGGCCGGGGCCAGAGCTAACGATTCTAGTGCTGAGGTTTATGTACTGTGAGGGGCAGGGTTAAGCCCAGTGGCTTGAAATCTGTTACTGCGATCACTCCCGTTATGCTCCCCTGTGGCCAGTCAGGGCTGAGAGTGGCCTCTGTCCTCCATGCTTGTAAGAAACAGTTGATCAGCGCCTGCGCAGTAGGGGCCGCCGAGCCCGGACCCCCCTGCACCGGCGCTCAGAGCAGTCTCGGAGCTGGCTCCCTGCCGGAGTGCCCCCTCAGGCCCTGCCTGTCACTTGTTTTGGAAACAGCAGACTCCGCTCCCGTCCCAGGATCTGGTTTTGACTCCCTGTCTCACAAAGCTAATTAATTGTTAAATTCTGCTCCTTCTTACATAATATCTCATACTTCCTTCTGTTCTCCGTTTCACCTCCTCTCCGGCATCTTTTCTCTCCTACACCATGAGCCGAACTCTGTTCTTCTTCACCTTCGATCCTAGCCTCTCAGCCCTCCTCAGGGTGATCATTCACTGGTGCCAAGGGGTACAGGGAAGTCCTGGGGTGCGGATGGGAGCAGACAGGTGGGGGGGGGGGACAGAGGCAAAAGGAAATAGAGTGATTTGAGGCTGACCGTGCCCCAGCACTTTGCCGGCGAGCAGAAGGCTGCCTGGGGTGAGTCAGGAGACTTGTCACCACCCCCTCCCCTCCCACAGCCCCAGCCAAGGGGCCAGGCTCCTCAGTACCAGCTGGGGTGATGGCAGACCTGCTGGGAGGCCTCTGCCGACTCTTAGCAGGCCTTAGGGATCACTTCTGCCTGGAAGAGCTCATCAGAGTTGGTTAAGGGCTGGGTTCCAGCTCTGGATTCCGAAACTGCTGTATTTCATGACAGAATAGGCAGATTTCCTCTCTCCTCGATGTAGTGCCTACCTGCTGCCTCGGGAGTGTCCCTCACCATGAGATCAGCTCCAGGGCCACCTCATTTCCTGCCCCTGAGTTCTTGCCTGCACCGTGTCCCTCCCATCTACTGAAGACAGCCCGCCTGCACGCCCACTCCTGTGCGAGAATGAACAAGAACTTCTGAAGGAAGGAAACGCACAGTCTCCAGCTTGGCACACATGCTCTGCAAGCAGGAAGGTTTCCTTTATTATTTTTGTTTTGGAGATAAGAGAAATGATTTGTTGTTGTTGTTGTTCAGTAGCTCAGTTCAGTCGCTCAGTCGTGTCCGACTCTTTGCGACCTCATGGACTGCAGCACGCCAGGCCTCCGTGTCCGTCACCAACTCCCGGAGTTCACTCAGACACATGTCGATTGAGTCAGTGATGCCATCTAGCCATCTCATCCTCTGTCGTCCCCTTCTCCTCCTGCCCCCAATCCCTCCCAGCATCAGATTCTTTTCCAGTGAGTCAACTCTTCACATCAGGTGGCCAAAGTATTGGAGTTTCAGCTTCAGTATCAGTCCCTCCAATGAATATTCAGGACTGATCTCCTTTAGGATGGACTGGTTGGATCTCCTTGCAGTCCAAGGAACTCTCAATAGTCTTCTCCAACACCACAGTTCAAAAGCATCAATTCTTCAGTGCTCAGCTTTCTTCACAGTCCCGTTCTCACATCTATACATGACCACAGGAAAAACCATAGCTTTGAGTAGACGGACCTTTGTTGGCAAAGTAATGTCTCTGCTTTTTAATATGCTGTCTAGGTTTGTCTAGGAATGATTACTAGGGGGAAATGGGACAGATAACGTTAATAGTGTATTTCTTAGTGTATACTGACAATGAAATAAATTATAAATTTGATTAGAAAAAAAAAATGAAGAAAAAGTAAACATTACATCTTGCTCTTAAACTTAACTATTAGCCTTTCTGAACACCCTGGCCAGGTCCTTTTGGAACATAAAGGTGTCCTTCATTCTCGAGGTGCTAGCCTAGACTCCGTTGGAAGAGGAAAGAAACCGAGTAGCATCTCATTGGGGGCCGTCTCTGGAGGGCTGGTGGGTGTCCCAGTGAACCCTTTTAGCTTAGGGAGTCATTGGAATTTTAACACTGGAAGAAAGCCAAGAGAACATTATACAGGCTTTTCCATGTTAGGCCTAGTCTCCCAGGCTTTCTAATCCCAGCCCTGACCTGAAAAACATAAAAGCTGGCAAAAACCCCCTCATGCCTGCCTTTACTGCTGCTGGAAATTACAAAATCAATATGATGTCTAAACACAAAGGGATACGGCGTTGCTTCATTTTAAGCAGCTCACATCCTGCGCTCCTCCTACTCCCCAGGGGTGCTGCTGGCCAGACTGAGGAGCCCCGGAAAATTGCCACCTGAGCCCACTTCTCATTTGATACCTGGGGCCCCCAAGCCTAGGAAAGCCAGGACCCAGCTCGAGTGTCCCTGGCCCTGGGTGTGTGCTTGATCTGCCTGCCCTTGAGCACTAATTCCAGAGCAACCAGGCGTCTCCGGCAACCACAGGCAGAGGGCAGACAGTCAGAGGGCGGGTGTTGTGGGAAGGAAGGCGAGTTAAGGGATGTTGCAGGAGGTCCAAGAGAGGCCAGAGGTCCAAGAGAGGGCACAGATGGCCGGATAACAGCGAGTGCAGTAGGTTGCGGTTTGCTGGTCCGTTCCTGATGGAATTGGGTTTTGGCCTCAGAACTGAGGAGTGTCGTGTTCTATGTCATTCTCTACTCCAACACCCTTTCCTTACCCCCAGGGCTTTCTGAACCCAGCTGCCTGGAGAGCAGTGAGACCGGACCAGAGGCTGCCCCTGCCGTGAAGGGAGTGACAGTCATTAGGAGATACCTACATACCCATATTACATTGTTCTGTTTTTCAAAGTAAGCATTTTCTCATAGAAAGGGGCCATTTTCAACAGTATCTTTCCGTTTCTCTCTGTATTTGCTTACTATTCCAAGGTAACTGACTCTGAGTGTCAAATTTATTCAAAATAGAAAGATTTAATCCTTTCTAGAGCTATAACAGGGAGAAGGAAATGACAACCCACTCCAGTATTCTTGCCTAGAGAATCCCAGGGACAGAGGAGCCTGGTGGGCTGCTGTCCATAGGGTTGCACAGAGTAGGACATGGCTGAAGTGACTTAGCTTGTGTGCATGCATTGGAGGAGGAAATGGCAACCCACTCCAGTGTTCTTGCCTGGAGAATCCCAGGGACAGAGGAGCCTGGTGGGCTGCTATCTATGGGGTCACACAGAGTCAGACACAACTGAAGTGACTTAGCAGCAGCAGCAGCAGCAGAGCTATAATAAGTTGTGAACACTGGTAAAATGCAAAAACTCTCGTTTAAAGACAGTATATAAACAGCATAATTTTAATTATGTAAAAACATATGCACAACTACACACACTCATACTGCATTTTATCAGTTCTAACACACAATTGGTTTTAAAGTTTATGCTCCACCTAGCCTGGTAGGCTGCAGTCCATGGGGCCGCCAAGAGTCGGACACGACTGAGCGACTTCACTTTCACTTTTCACTTTCATGCATTGGAGAAGGAAATGGCAACCCACTCCAGTGTTCTTGCCTGGAGAATCCTAGGGACGGCGGAGCCTGGTGGGCTGCCATCTATGGGGTCGCACAGAGTTGGACACGACTGATGTGACTTAGCAGCAGCAGCAGCAGAATAAAAAATGCTGTCGATCAAAGACACCATTGATTGTAAGGCCTGCCCAGATTTCAGGCTTTGTGGGGAAAACATGCATCTCAGAATCAGTAGAAGATGGAATTAATTAGGATGGAAGGATGTAGAGCAAAGATTAACAGTGATCTCCTTGGATGCTGAAGTTGATTTGGGGTAACAGTTATCTTCTCTCCATCCTTTTCTGTCTTTTCTAAACTACCCATAATGCTTATTGTTATTTTGAAAATTGTAAAAGTGCAAAGCAGCCTGATAACAAGGTTAGGTCAGCATTGATCTACACCAAATCTCTAGACCTGAGTGTCTTGGAAAAGGATAGTTTTATGTTCCTGCAAGTTTTAAGTTAACAGACAGACTTGCAGGATGTCCCCTGAGACATCTGTCCCCATTTTGTTTGTCTTGATCAGACCAATAAAAGCTTTTAGCCTTGCTCCCAAAACTCCCTTTTCCTGGAACAAAACCACCTTTTCAGGCAGAGGTAGCCTGAGTTTGGGCTGAGTCCCATATTCTGTTTGCAGGATAGTGATTTAATTTATTCCTCCTCCTGAGGGGTACAGTTTTGTGCGTACTTAGTCACTCAGTGGTATCCGACTCTTTCTAACCACCTTCCAGACTATAGCCCGCCAGGCTCCTCTGTCTATGGAATTTTCTAGGCAAGACTACTGGAGTGGGTTACCATTTCCTCTTCCAGAGGATCTTCCCGACCCAGAGATCAAACCCGTGTCTCTTGAGTCTCCTGCATTAGCAGGAGGATTCTTTACCACTGAACCAACCTGGGAAGCCCAGCCTCTCTTTTATCCTGGGGAACCAGGGGTAGTGAAGTGATGTGAGCGGTCTCTGGGAATCAGAAGCTGTGTCATGAGACAGGTGGCTTTGTCCTTGAAAGCGATTGTTCTCCATCATCTGCACTGTGAGGAGCATAGTGGTGACATTTCAGAACCTGTAGTCACCATCTCTTAGAAGTCAGTAGAATTTAAATCATTTTGCTATTGGTTAGCAGATAGCAAAAAGTCGGTTACTTGAGTCAGAGGAGAACAGAAACATAAACCAAGGCTGATGCATTGCCTGAGCTGATATGTGAATAAGAGGAGATTGGTCAGTCTGGCTGCACCACAGCTTCCTGGATTCCTTCATCACATCCTCTCCCACTGAGCGGGCACACAACCTGGCACTGATACCCAGGGAGCACTTCTTTCTCTCTAGCTGTTGGGAGACTGTGTAATAGCACGTGGTCTCTTCCTCCTTTTCGCATGGCTGAGATGCACACGGACATAAGCATGGGCTGCTTGATGCCTCTTGCTCTTGCCCCTGCAGGCCTATAACCCACATCTTGTCCGCAAGTCATACATCATTTTCAGGGTGCCTTCTCTGGTAGCTCAGTGGTAATGAATCGTCCTCTAAGTGCAGGAGACCTTGATTCGATCCCTGGGTTGGGAAGATCCCCTGGAGAAGGGAATGGCAACCCACTCCAATATTCTTGCCTGGAGAATCCCATGGACAGAGGAGCCTGTAGGGGCTGCAGTCCAGGTCGGACACGACTGAGCAACAAACACGTTCGCTTTCACATACTTTGCTTAGACCTGATGGTTTCCTTTCTGGGTTAACAGTACCCTCACTGGAACTGAGACCCTTGGGTAGCATAACTGTATTTGTAAGTGAATGTTTTTCACTGAGATGCTGTAGCAAATGGATTTTGCTAAAAATGCATATTGCACTTCAGAAGAAAGGTTGAAGGAGGACCATCAGAGGGAGGTAAACAAGATAAATGTCATGCCAAAGCTTTTTAATGTATCATCTTCCTGCATAACTTCATGCCAGAGCCAAAGCAGAAGTGTGAGACTTGAAAGTGAAAGAGTTTACTCCTCTAGAATGTTCCAGAGGGAACGTCTAGATTTTTTAAACATCTTACAGGCTTCAGAATTGACTTTTCTTTATTACAACTCAAATATATACTGTATCTTTCAAGTAACTGCACTGAAATGATTCCAAAGACAGAATGAATAAAGAAATCTTGGTAACAATAATAAGTTTTAGAAAAAAATAGGCAAATTGTAATTCAAAAATAATTGCTAATCAAATCATACTGATTCAGAAGAAGGCTGAGTGTTAAGCTTTTTTAAAATGTCCATTTTAATTAAATATCATTAAATCCCATTTCAAATCTGTATCTAGCTCTCATAGTTCTGGTTTCTTAACTTTCTCCTTACTGGCTAATAAACACACTTGTTTTAAAAGGTCTGTATTTCTCAGTTTTCCTAAACTTTTTGTTGTTGTTGTGTAGTCAGTAAATCCTGTCCAACTCTTTGCAGTCCCACGCACTATAGCTCTCCGTGCTCCTCTGTCCTTGGGATTTTCCAAGCAAGAATACTGGAGTGGGTTGCCATTTCCTCCTCCAGGGGGTCTTCCCAACCCAGGAATCGAACTTGCTTCTGCTGCATTGGCAGGCAGATTCTTTACAGCTGAGCCACCAGGGAAGCCCAGCCTTTTTTTTTTTTTTTAAACAAGGTCTTTAAAATGTGTCATGCGTTTAAACCATGTCTTCTAGAACCCTTGTTTATGGCTTTGATGTACTTCGTTCTTCATGCTTTGGCTCACATCCTGTCTTCTCTTGGGAAGTATGGATTTACTCCTGGCATTATTTCTGCTTCTTTGAAGGAAAAATCAGATTAGTCATGCTATATCTAATCCTCTTCTTATCCCCAGCATTGTAGTTTCGATCTTCCTCTTTCTTACTCCTGATTCTGCTTTCTTGTGACTAAAGCCTTTTCAGTTGGGTATGTACTTCCGTGCGTCTCCTGGTGGTCCATGCTCTTAAACATGGGCTCACACTGTAGAGTACTTTTTCAGCTTCTGAAAGCATCTTCATTCACGTGTTGTGAAGCAGTTGTGGCTGTCTTTTCAGACTTATCCTAGTTAAATGATTATAAAGCCCCTTGTAAACCATACTCCTCCTACATGTAGCATACATAGAAGTACTTCTATATATATGCTAAATAATAACCACAGAGAAACTTTACAATTGGACTTCAACTGAGTATTAAATACAATAATTATTTGCAAAAATTAAGTGAGGAGCCCATTCACCTTGTTCGTGTCTAGGTTTTACATATGGAAAATGCTGTCTTTTTTTCTTTAATTTACAGGCAGTTGCCTGAAAACTTGAGTGTGATGGTCCCAGAACAGTCAGATTTGGGTCATTCATTATTTGGGGATCTGCTGTTGACTTGGTCAAGTGAGCCACTTTTTCATTAATTAAATGAAGGGAGATGAATAAATGAATGGTTTCCAAGTCATGCCCAAGCCTGGCAAGTGGGTGGAGAGGGGAAAGGGGAGATAGCAGAGAACCTCCTAATGGTTCAGCCTTCAACTCTTAGATATTGAGGTCCCTCAGATTTTATATGGAAAAGGATTTCATAGCACTTTAGTAGAGTCTCAAAGCCTGCTATTTTCCCAAGTTTTTGGATTCTATGAACCAGTTTAAAAAAAAAAAATGTGTTAGTGTCTCAGTCATGTCTAACTCTTTGAAGGCCTCCTCTGTCCATGGAATTCTTCAGGCAAGAATACTAGAGTGGGTTGCCGTTTCCTTCTCCAGGGGATTTTCCCAACTCAGGGATCAAACTCAGGTCCCCTGCATTGCAGGCAGATTCTTTACCATCTGAGCCACCAGGGAAATTTAGGTTGGCCAGGGTGGGGAGGAGAGGCATGGCTCATTGGCAAATGGAAAGACTTGAGATGAATGCTGTCCCCTGTCACTATAATTGCAAAACACCACAGAAAGGATATACTCTCAACAAACACGCCAAACAAACAGGTAAAACCAGTTCTTTGCATTGAATAACCGCAAATGCTCAGCAGGCTGTTCCTGCTGTGGTGGAGATTTGATGGGGCCCTGGCCTGATCTGAGGGGGCTTGTTGAAGGCTGTTGGGCAGGTGCTTTCTGGAGGCCTGTTCCTCAAAAAATCAGTCTTGAATAATGAGTTTATTTTACAGCGGGGACTAAAAAGGGCTTGCTCAGTTGTTCTCCAGAGGGTGGTTTCTTTTCTTTTCTTTCATTTCTTTTGATTTTTAAAAATATTCATAGATTTGGTAAGGATTTAAGCAGGCGTACATTTTTCCCTGCCACAATTAGCATATCAAAACATTCACATTTCATTCTATTTGAATCTTTTGTCCTCATCGAGCTGTGAATATTTTAAGCAAAAGCACTTCCATAGGGTGTATTCTAGCCTTGACAGATCAATCTGGAAGAAAAACACCATGAGAAAGTTTATCAACTGCGGCTCAGTACTGCAGGGGAAGGGAGCGGGCAGGAAGGGTGTCAGAAATGGACCCTGTGAGCTCCGAATTGTCTGTGGCAGGAAAGGATGGGGTGGGAGATGGACCCAACTGTCAGATCATGTCACATGGGTTTTATCTGATGGAAGGACATCAGATCCCATGAGACCACATGTAGATTTGCTTGGAAGTTAAATGGAATCTCAGTGATCCTTGGAAAGGAAAAGCCACGGGTCATTTGGAGTTCATAAAGTCCTAGTTACATGCTTGCTGACATTTAAGATCCCTTAAATGCTGCATAAATTGGAAAGTTTTCTAAAATATACAATTGTATCAGAAGGCTTTTCAATAGTTTATAAACATTATGTCTTATTATTCTAATATTAATATATAATTAATATATTCAAGATTTTAACACTTTTGCTACAATGATATCAAGACAGTACAGTTTTAGCTAGCATACATCGCGATGTTGAGGGACTTCTCTAGTGGTCCAGTGGCTGAGGCTCCGTGCTTCCAGTGCAGGGGTCCCAGGTTCGATCCCTGGTCAGAGAACTAGATCCCACTTGCCGCTATTAAAATCCCGCATACTGCAAGAAAGACTTGAAGATGCCATGTGCCACAACTGAGACCCAGCACAGCCAAATAAATAAACATTTCTTTTAAAAAAGAGGTTGAAACTTTTAAAGTCCATTATCAGTTAGTAACCTTGGTTGAAACACCCTGAAGTGACTCTGGTTAACTTAAGCCAAAAGAGAATTGATCAGAAGAGGATCAGGTTCCTTATAGCTGGATGGGAAGCTGGAGACACAGGCCTGGGCAGGAGTCAGGGAGAACAAGAGCACAGCTGAGATCTTGTCCCAGGAATGGTCTGTCCAAGTCTGCGCCGCCTCTCAGTTCTGGTGTGGCATTTAAACCAGTTGACCCTGTGCCTCTGGGTCCCCTCTCAGTGTTCTAACTGTGCTGAGCCCATGATGGGTTACACTGTTTAACTTCAACAGGGCAGAAGAGCAGGAAAGAACACCCCCTTTTTAGCTTCTGTAGTTGGTGACGGGGCGCTGCCACTCACCCATCTTGTAATTCCCCTCCCTACCCTCCCCAGAAAGGAGAGACTTCAGATGCTGGACAGCTTAAACAATAAAAGTTCATCGTGCAGTTGAGGAGCAAGTTTCTGAAGAAGGTGAATCATAGTTAAATGAAGCCTAAGGAATGACTTTTGGGGGCAGGAGGAGAAGGGGACGACAGAGGATGAAATGTCTGGATGGCATCACCGACTCGATGGACATGAGTCTGAGTGAACTCCGGGAGTTGGTGATAGATGGAGAGGCCTGGCATGCTGCGATTCATGGGGTCACAAAGAGTCAGACACGACTGAGCGACTGAACTGAACTCAACTGAAGGGAGCTCAGTGATGTTGTGCAGATTGTTAGACCTCTGGTAGCCTCTGGGTCCTCATCTTAAGAAAGGGAGTTTTGATCACAACCCCAGCCCTATGACTCTGCAACCAGAGTCTTCTTTCCAGGAAAAAGATACAAATATGAATAGGATAATAGAAGCAGGCAGATCTTTAAGAAGTGCCTCTTTCACCTTAGAGAATGATAAGTCGAAACTATCTGAAATACAGACGCGGTAAAGCTGGATTTAAGGAGCTCTGCTAGAGGGGAGTCGCTGCAGAGTGAGGTGCAGGAAGGCGTGTGGACCTAGGAGCACCTTGCTGCCGGTGCTCTTTCACAGTTCCACCCTGTACTTGTGGACTGACTTAAAGGAAATTCCTCAGGCTTGTTTTCTCATCTGTGAGGTGGAGATAATACTCCTTGATAACACTCCTTGACCGTGGTGAAGATGTAAATGAGGTCCCATACGTCAAAGTGCCCGCCTACTAAGGTTACTACTTCCCTCCCTAGAGGCCTGGGGATCTGGTTCTAGAACATAGTCTTGCTCTCTGAGTCTCCCCCTGGAGTGGAGGGAGTTGAATGGGAATTCAATGAGCATTTGCCTAGTTCAAGTTCACAGTCCCAGGCTCTAGGCCAGACCCCTTATGGGGTTTAAAAAAACACCAGAGTTTGTCCTTGTATTACTGAGCTCACAGGCCAGCGTCTCCCTGTGCCATACTCTCTGGGAGCAGCATGAGAGGAGAGTTGCGACCTGTGTAATACCAAACTTAGCAGAAAGTCTTTGTTTTACTTTTATATTTTTATTATAAAATGAAACACAGATAACCATATAAAACAAATATGTAGTTTATTGAATTATTTTAAAGCAGCTGCCCTTGTAGATCAAGACAGTGGATCCCGCCAGCACTCTGCAAGCCCTCTACATGCCTCATCTCAATGTAACTGCCCCCTGAGCCCCCATAGTCACCACTATCCTGACTTGAAGAATAGTCACATCCTTACCTTTCTCTATAGTTAATCACCTAAATGTGCCTACCTGGATAATATAGTTTATTCCTACCCTTGTCTTTTAAATTTGATGATGTCTTCTAAGTGTTTTAATCTGTAGGTTTCCCTCCCTATCCCTTTCTCTTTCTTACAGTTTATCGGTTGAAGGAGTGGGCTGTTTGGCCCATAAAAGTTTCCTGGGTTTTGCTGATTGAATAGTGATCCTGGCACATTTCCACACGTCCCTGTGCCCCCTGGACTTCCTGGCACCTTTTTCATTTTTGTTTTTCGGCTGCACCATGCAGCATGCGGGATGCTGGATCTTAGCAGTTCCCTATCCAGGGATCGAACAGGGGCCGTCTGTATTGGGAGCATGAATCTTAACCACTGGACCACCAGGAAAGTCCCACCTGGCCCTTCTTATTCCACCAAACACAACGTCTTCTATAAAGGAGCTCAGTGGACATATTGTAGTTGAACTGGATGGGAACATGGAGTCTTTGGTACATGATTCACTCATAATTGAGATACCTCATATCATCTTCTAATTTCCATGGCAGCTGATTTCTTTTGAAAGAATTTCTAGGAAAGCCTTATTTTAGATGAAGTTTACATTGCAGTTCTTACCAACTGACTCATTTTTATCCCCCATGCATCTTTAGAATGATATATCAAAGATTGAATCCCAGAAATCCCATTAACCTCTGGGTTATGCAAAAATCAGTTGTTCAGTTTTTCAAGTCTGTGGTGTCAGTAACAGAAACTGTGTGCTTCTAATACTTGTTTGGTAGCTTTCTTAAACTGTTACAGGCATATGTAGCTCTGCAAATTCATGTTCCACTTATGGAGGAGGGCAAATAGCTGTGAAAAGAAGAGAAGCGAAAAGCAAAGGAGAAAAGGAAAGATATAAACATCTAAATGCAGAGTTCCAAAGAATAGCAAGAAGAGATAAGAAAGCCTTCTTCAGTGATCACTGCAAAGAAATAGAGGAAAACAACAGTGTGGGAAAGACTAGGGATCTCTTCAGGAAAATCAGAGATACCAAAGGAACATTTCATGCAAAGATGGGCACGATAAAGGACAGAGATGGTGTGGACCTAACAGAAGCAGAAGATATTAAGAAGAGGTGGCAAGAATACACAGAAGAACTGTACAAAAAAGAGCTTCAAGACCTAGATAATCATGATGATGTGATCACTGACCTAGAGCCAGACATCTTGGAATGTGAAGTCAAATGGGCCTTAGAAAGCATCACTAGGAACAAAGCTAGTGGAGGTGATGGAATTCCAGTGGAGCTATTCCAAGTCCTGAAAGATGATGCTGTGAAAGTGCTGCACTCAATATGCCAGCAAATTTGGAAAACTCAGCAGTGGACACAAGATTGGAAAAGGTCAGTTTTCATCCCAATCCCAAAGAAAGGCAATGCCAAGGAGTGCTCAAACTACCGAACAATTGCACTCATCTCACACGCTAGTAAAGTAATGCTCAAAATTCTCCAAGCCAGGCTTCAGCAATATGTGAACCGTGAACTTCCTGATGTTCAAGCTGGTTTTAGAAAAGGCAGAGGAACCAGAGATCAAATTGCCAACATCCGCTGGATCATGGAAAAAGCAAGAGAGTTCCAGAAAAACATCTATTTCTGCTTTATTGACTATGCCAAAGCTTTTGACTGTGTGGATCACAATAAACTATGGAAAATTCTGAAAGAGATGGGAATACCAGACCACCTGACCTGCCTCTTAAGAAATCTGTATGCAGGTCAGGAAGCAACAGTTAGAACTGGTCATGGAACAACAGACTGGTTCCAAATAGGCAAAGGAGTACGTCAAGGCTGCATATTGTCACCATGTTTATTTAACTTATATGCAGAGTACATCATGAGAAATGCTGGACTGGAAGAAACACAAGTTGGAATCAAGATTGCCGGGAGAAATATCAATAACCTCAGATATGCAGATGACACCACTCTTATGGCAGAAAGTGAAGAGGGGCTAAAAAGCCTCTTGAGGAAAGTGAAAGTGGAGAGTGAAAAGATTGGCTTAAAGCTCAACATTCAGAAAACGAAGATCATGGCATCTGGTCCCATCACTGCATGGGAAATAGATGGGGAAACAGTGGAAACAGTGTCAGACTTTGTTTTTCTGGGCTCCAAAATCACTGCAGATGGTGACTGCAGCCATGAAATTAAAAGACGCTTACTCCTTGGAAGGAAAGTTATGACCAACCTAGATAGCATATTCAAAAGCAGAGACATTACTTTACCAACAAAGGTTCGCCTAGTCAAGGCTATGGTCTTTCCTGTGGTCATGTATGGATGTGAGAGCTGGACTGTGAAGAAGGCTGAGCGCCGAAGAATTGATGCTTTTGAACTGTGGTGTTGGAGAAGACTCTTGAGAGTCCCTTGGACTGCAAGAAGATCCAACCAGTCCATTCTGAAGGAGATCAATCCTGGAATTTCTTTAGAAGGAATGATGCTAAAGCTGAAACTCCAGTATTTTGGCCACCGCATGCGAAGAGTTGACTCATTGGAGAAGACTCTGATGCTGGGAGGGATTGAGGGCAGGAGGAGAAGGGGACGACAGAGGATGAGATGGCTGGATGGCATCACTGACTTGATGGGTGTGAGTCTCGGTGACCTCCGGGAGCTGGTGATGGACAGGGAGGCCTGGCGTGCTGCGGTTCATGGGGTCGCAAAGAGTCGGACACGACTGAGCGACTGATCTGATCTGATCTGATCTGATAGTTTATCTGAAAAAGTGTGGGAATAGGCTCTTTTAATCAGTAAGTATTCTCCTTAGCTAAATGTGTTCATACGCACCTTCAAGTATATGGTAGTTTCTAAGGAATTTGTATGCAACTCAATACATATAAACTACATATGGAATATAATTTAACGTTTCTTCAATGAGTCATGGTCTTATACTGCCTTACAGCCTTCACTATGGGTGATTTTTAAAAAATTATTTATTCTTTTATTTGTTGACTGCGGTGGGTCTTTGTTGCTGCACACAGGCTTTCTCTACTTGTGGCAAGCTAGGGGTACTCTTCGACCGAGTCCAGAAGATTGAGATGATAAAATACAGGTTATGGTGTGTTTTGCTAGAAAATATTACCCAGAATCTTCTCACAAATCCTAGTTATTACCACCTTCCATTCATTCTGTTAACATAGCCTAGCCTCTGGCTAAGCATGACGTTTACTTGCATTTTATGAGTACTCAACAATAGAGAAGAAAATCATATTTCTACATACAGTTCATTGTCAAAAGGGTATTAAAATTTCTCATTGAAGAAACAATAGAAAATAAAATTGATGTTAGGGACTTTGGCAATCCTGCTTTTGTGTATGCCCAAACTCTGGGAGTTAGTGATGGACAGGGAGGCCTGGCATGCTGCGGTCCATGGGGTCACAAAGAGTCGGACACAACTGAGCGACTGAACTGAACTGAAACCTCCAATGTCTGGATGAGGTCCTGATGCTTAGGGGTGAAGAATTAATACATTCTGGGGAATAACTAATGAATAAACTCATCTCTTGTCAGCCTGTAGGTGTCCATAATCCACAGTTTATGCCTCAAAATAAATTTCCAAATCCTGAAGCTTGCAGACTCTCCCAAATAAATGAGAATGGATGGATAGATAGATGACAAATACAGAAAATGCTCTGTGTTGTTTATCACATGATTGAGTAAGAGTCTCTTCACTGTAGGTGAAAGAATGCAGTTAGTAAGTCTGGGAGGATCATAACAAACTGGGAAATTCTTCAAGAGATGGGAATATCAGATGGCCTTACCTGCCTCTGAGAAACCTATATGCAGGTCAAGAAGCAACAGTTAGAACTGGACATGAAACAATGGACTGGTTCCAAATTAGGAAAGGAGTATGTCAAGGCTGTGTATTGTCATCCTGCTTATTTAACTTATATGTAGAATACATCATGCAAAATGCTAGGTTGGATTAACCACAAGATGGAATCAAGACTACCAGAGAAATATCAATAACCTCAGATAAGCATATGACACCACCCTACTGGCAGAAAGTGAAGAGGAACTAAAAAGCCTCTTGATGAAGGTGAAAGAGGAGAGTGAAAAAACTGACTTAAAACTCAACATTCAAAAAGTGAAGATCATGGCATCTCTTCCCATCACGTGATGGCGAATAGACAGGGAAAAAACAGAAGCAATGACAGACTTTTTATTTTCTGGGGATTCCAAAATCACTGCAGATGGTGACTGCAGCCATGAAATTAAAAGACACTTGCTCCTTGGAAGAAAAGCTGTGACAAACCTAGACAGCATATTAAAAAGCAGAGACATCGCTTTGCTCACAAAGGTCCATCTTGTCAAAGCTATGGTTTTTCCAATAGTCATGAATGGATATGAGAGTTGGACCATGAAGAAGGCTGAACACTGAAGAACCGATGCTTTCAAACTATGGTGATAAAGAAGAGTCTTGAGAGTCCCTTGGACAGCAAGGAGATCCAACCAGTCAATCCTAAAGGAAAACAACTGAATATTCTTTGGAAGGACTGATGCTGAAGCTGAAGCTCCAGTACTTTGGCCACCTGATGGGAAGAGCTGACTCACTGGAAAAGACCCAGATGCTGGGAAAGATTGAAGGCAGGAGGAGAAGGAGATGACAGGATGAGATGGTTGGATGACATCATCAACTCAATGGACATGAGTTTGAGCAAACTCTGGGAGATGATCAAGGACAGGGAAGCATGGCGTGCTGCATGGTGTGGCAAAGAATCCGACAAGACTTAGAGACTGAACAACCAGTCTGGGTTTTAGTCCTGGCTCATCTTTTCCTGTAGGTGGTGCGAGTGGCAAAGACCCCTATCTTGCCAATGCAAGAGATGCGGGTTCCATCCCTGGATTGGGAAGATCCCCGGGATGAAGGCATGGTAACCCGCTCTAGTATTCTTGCCTGGAGAATCCCCATGGACAGAGGAGCCTGGCACGCTACATTTCATGAGGTCGAAAAGAATCAGACATGACTGACTTAGTATCCATGCACATACACATGAATTAAAATTAGACAAATATCAATGAAAATAAAATATGTGCCTCTAATAGCAAATTTTACACAAATCAACGTGATGATTTCTGTTATGCTAATTTTTATTTTTATGATAGATTTATAATGTTCTATATATTCTATAGCTGAGCTATAGAACAGCCATGGCTTATCTTAGAGTTTAAAAATTCATAAACGTGTGCTTCTTTTGTTTAGGTTCTAGACTGGGGAGGAGAATGCCCCAACCACATCTGTCAAAGATAAGCATGTCGTTGTTCAGTTGTTAAGTGATGTTTGACTCTTTGCTACCCCATGGACTCCCTGTCCTTTACTGTCTCCCGGAGCTTGCTCGGTTTCATGTCCATTGAGTCAGTGATGCCATCCAACCATCTCATCCTCTTCTTGTTAACTTTCTTCTTTCTCTGAAACCTTGGCTCACTGAGAATAGAGAAGTGGGTGAAGCCCATTTCGTGAAGTTGAGTCATGATGGGCCCATCTGTATAACCTTTGCTGGGCCCCTCTGATTGGCCAGTGAAGGAGAAAAGGGTGAATTCCTGAGCCTCCATGTCCCCAGTTCTTCCACCTTAGCGAGCCCCCAGTCACTTGCTTTGTCTTAAGCAATCTGTAGTTTCTACTTCTCAATTCTCCTTTCATTCCTACAGGCCATGCAGGACGCACTGGCAGACCTTCCGGAATGGTACGGGATAAAAGGCATGCAGGCCCACTGGATTGGCAACTGTGTGGGCTGCCATCTGGACTTCACGTTAAAGGTGATTGAGCAGGAGCATCTGCAGCAGTTAATGCTCACAACCCCCCTTCTGCCTCTTTAGAGCTCTTTTTGGAAAAGTAGGTGCCTGTATTCATCACATAAATCCTGGAGGAAAGTATAGCGCCTTTCCCAGGACAAATAACTGACAGTTATTGATTCGTGGACAGAGGGGCCAGGAACTGGGGAAAGCCTCTTTCTGGGCATGCTCTGACGTCCTTCTATGGGGACCCCCAAGTAGGCCTGTGGGTAGGCCCTGGGGAGGCCTCCTGAAAGAGGAACTGCGACCCTCTTCTCTCTCCCCCTGTCTGCCCCTGCCTGAGACCATCTCAGGCCCCCACGTGCCTGCCGCTGCCTGGGATTGAGGAGGGGTGGGAACGGGGGATGTGGGCTGGGGAGCATGGCAGCCCAGAGTGGGGACTGAGAAATGAAACGACTCTGCCTCTTGTCAGGTTGATGGGCAAGTCACAGGAGAAAAGCTGAGCGCCTACACAGCCACCCCCGAGGCCGTTTATGGCGCCTCCCACGTGGCCATCTCTCCCTGCCACAGGCTCTTGCACGGGCACAGCCCTCTGAAGGAAACCTTTCAGAAGGCCCTCGTCCCTGGCCAAGGTGAGTCGGCAAGTTAAGGTTAAGACGGGGGCATTATGCCTTACATTTCAGAGTTCACGGTCCTTTCACACATGTCATCCCACGTGATCTGTTCCTCTCCTTGGCCTGACTTTATGTGTCAATTTTAAAACGTGAGGATCAGAAAGAGACTTGAAAATAAGTTACTTTGAGTCAGTAGCTTCTCCGCTTCTTAAGTTTTTGCTTGAAAGTTCAACTCTTTCCCTTTAAATATAATCTAGATTCAAAGCTCTTTTCTGATAAGAATAGAATCTTGTGCTTAATTTATAGTCTCATCATCAAATAAAACTATACTGACAAGGACAGGAAGGAAGCCAGTGAGAAACAGAGGAAACATTTTCAATAACTTAATTTTAGTGTCTCTTAAGAATTCACAGAGTGATCTGAGCAGACCAGCAGGGTCCTGGTCTTTAATGAGAATCAAGCTGACCTCAAATTGGCATAGCAAGTGTTGGTCAGTGAGGATGAGAAGTGCCTGTGCATTAGTCTGAAGTCCAGGGCTACAAGCCACAGAGTCCATCTCTGGCTCAGCCAGAGGAAAGGGGGAACATACCAGAAAACTGTGGGGAAGAACCAGTCTGGAAGAAGACATGGACTAGGCAGCCATGGGAGTTGGGGCAGGAAGAATGAATAATGTCTTGATACCACTGACTGAGGGAATCTGCTCTCACCTTGCCATCAACACTTGGGGCACTTGCTTTGAGATTTGTCCTGCAGAGAAACATGTCCGATTGGTACAGCTGGGGACCCCTGGCCTCTGTGTTGGCCGAAGGAAGGCCAGGTACCTTATTCCTTGATAGCCCCCCAGGACTGTCATCCGTGAGGAGGGGATAGATCTGTAAAACTCAGGCTCTTACCAGAGGAAGGGGTATGGATCCTGGGCAGGCGAAAGGAACTCCCGTTAATTAGAAGTAGGTCTCAGGAGAAATGTGAATATTTCTGTAAAAATCTCAGCCCACTTCACTTTTCATAGACTATATAAACTTCAACCCAAGGCACACAGTCTGAATTATTACAGGTCTGTTTAAGTTACTAGATTAATAAAAATATTTGAATGGTAGTATAGTTTTGTGTTTTTTTTTTTAAATAATTGAAATGCATAAAATAGTCAGAAGGAAGACTCTCTGATCAGATTGGAAGGATAAACAGTGTTGCCCCAGCTTCTCTCTGCCTAAGACTTATAATTGTCAACAATAGTAATACTCAGATCAGTTAATATTTACTGAGAGCCGGCTGCGTGCTGAGCGCTCAGGGATGGGTAGATGGCCACTCACAGTCTTGCCTTCTGGGAGGCTGCAGCAGAGGAGACCCAGATGCATATGTAATTCACTGGCCCAGGACACATATCACTTGGTTTCATCTCTTTTGTTGTATATTGAAATAAAGAAAAGACTCTTTTAAGATTTCAGTGTGTGCTTCTGAAGTCCAGTATAGCTCTCTCTCAGTTTTATTTTCCATTTATTCAAAAGAAAAATTGGATTCTTTTCAGTGGTTTAAAGGGAAAACTCATCATTTATACTCTCATGAACATTTTGAGATTTCTTGAGAGCTATGGCAGTGGAATAATATCTAAAATTGAAAAACTAAAAAATGCGAATCTGACCTTCGATTCCCCCTCCATGCTTAAGTTGGGGACATAAATTAAAATGAAGTAATAGCAGTAGGGAATTAACTAACTAATAAGTTATAAAAGATGGAGTTCCTGCCGTGAAAGATGGTATATGAACCCAAAACATTTTCACATGTAAGAAATTAAGAGGCTGTTGTAGCATGGGCCAGTTTTCCTGGTCACGTTGGTATTAGCACATCTGACTTGCCTGGTCGGTTTCCTTTTGGCTTGGTTCTCCCCTCTTCAGTAATTTCTGAAATAAATCCAAACAGAATGCTCCTCTTGGCTCTAAATTTTCCAATTCTAATTTTCATAGTGGAAATATTCTTTTTGCAGATGCCAATTTATTCAAAGTCTCTAGATTAATTTGCACTTCAGGTCTCTGGATATTGACCTGTGGCCTCAGATATTTATGGCCAGTACAGTGCTCAAGCGTAACACGGTTTTCCCGAAGGTGAATTGAAACTACTGCATGGATGTGGATTTATGCCTCCTTTGGCCTCTGCGGTCACATTTTAAACCTGAGCGTCTTATCACTAGTGGCATTTACCATTGCCAACTGGCTCCGTTCAGACAGGCGCCTTGGTTTTCCCTCAAATATCTGGTTTTCAGGAGGAATAAATATTAAAGCAGTGACCACTTCAAGTCATGGTGGCACACAGTTGTGATAGAATTTATCACTTGCATGAGCTTAAATTATCACACTGAAGTTCCTACAGTTGCTGAGTTGGTATCTGCATATGGGCTCCTGAGTTGGCACAAGACGGCCAAGGTTCTGATCCCAGATCCATCCTGTGACTGAAGGAAGCTGAGTTTTCTCAGCAGTGCAGGTGATGGGGCTGTCAGGCAAGGTGGTGTGGGGGCCTGGTGGGTACAGAAGGAGCCGTGAGGGGCTCTGAGGAGGAGGAGTATGGACAGGGTGATGCTTGAGTGTTAAGAGTGGAGGCAGGAGAGCTGGCTTCCCCAGTAGTGAGGTGAGAGGTGGTGAAGACCCTGAAACAGCGGCCATCAGGATGGAGGGGAGAGGACAGCTCTCAGAATTATTTGTTTAGAAGACTCCTTGGACATCTCCCTGATTTTGAGGGAGCTGACTATGTCACTCATGTTTTTGACTAAATGTACTGTTTTTGCTCAACATCCTGTAATTGGCACAGATTCCTTTAAGAGAGCAAAAAGTAACATCCCTCTCCGTACAGATCTTGGAATTGAGTGTACTTCCATAATCACTGACATTGTCTCCTCTTCTCGGTAGACTGCTGCTGCTAAGTCGCTTCAGTCATATCCGACTGTGCGACCCCATTGATGGCAGCCCACTAAGCTCCTCTGTCCCTGGGATTCTCCAGGCAAGAACACTGGAGTGGGTTGCCATTTCCTTCTCCAATGCATGAAAATAAAAAGTGAAAGTGAAGTCACTCAGTCGTGTCCGACTCTTAGCAACCCCATGGACTGCAGCCCACCAGGCCCCTCCATCCACGGGATTCTCCAGGCAAGAGTGCTGGAGTGGGGTGCCATTGCCTTCTCCTTCTCAGTTGACTACCTCTGACTTAAGTCGTGTTATGTTAGCTATGACTTGATAGGGACTAGAAACCATAAAAAGCATCAATGGGGGAAATATTGTCAGAGTTCTAGACGCTGTTCTGTTTTTTTCCTGTTTTTTCTTTTTTCTTACACTCCTGATCTTAAAATATGCAAACCCTGGGGCTTTGGAACCATGCATTTCAGCTCTGAGTCACCGATGATCTACACAATGCATTTTTTGCCAAAAGGGTAAATGAGGTCTCTGTAATAAGTGGCTTAGGAACCCTGTCATTGTTGACACATTAGAGAGAGGCCCCAAAACATCGAATAATTTATGACTCCGTATTGCCTTGCCCTGTCTCCATAGAATCAGCGTGAGGGTGGAACAAAGGACAGGGAACAGAATCCTGTTGGTAATAGTTTGTTCTTAAACCTAACTGTCCCTGCTAGCATCCTTGCAGTTCAGCAGGTGTTAATAGATGCTGTGCGAAGGAAAGCTTCTGTGCTCAGATAACCTGGCATAAAGCAGAAATAAATGTTTCTTTGCTTCCAGACTTGTGTCTTCTCTGCGCTGACGTGCGTTGTGACTGTCTACAGGGGAACGTCAGGTGACTCTCCTCATGCTTACTTGACCACGGGGCCCTGTTTCCACAGAGATCTGGGGACCTAGCTACAGGCAGCACTGCCCTGCTAAGCACCAAACAAAAGTCTTTGGTCTGTTTTTCCAAGGGGCATGAAAGACCTGCCTTGTTTGCAGTGGGGGCCCTGAGAGAGAGGGCAGCTTCTTGCCTAGAATGTTTGCTTTGTAATTACTGACTGTTAAGTTAGGAATCCTTTGTGTTTTCTAAGGCGTTTAGCTGTGATTTAACCCCTGTATGCACTGCTTCAGTTACTTGGGATTTCTCCCTGGCTTCCTGCTTCATGTTGCCAGCACATGGCTCATGAGAAATGTGGAGAACGCCAATTCTGACCAAGAACTTCAGATCTTAACGTTTGTTCTTTCTGAGAAATAGGTTGTGACTGGGTACAGCAGGCACATTGCTGTAGGGCATTCATTACAAATCTGCTCATATGTAAATTCAAATATTAGCTTTTTTTCTAATTGAAAAATAGTCACAATAGACTTTTATGTGGGAAAATGAAAAAAAATCCAACCCTTTAATCCATACTCTACTTTTTTTCATATTTTTCTGGTAATGACTTTATTGGTATATATTTCGCATACCAAAAAATTCATCTATTTAAAGTGTACAATTCAGTGGGTTTTTTTGTATACCCACAGAGGTGTACAACCATCACCACTGTCAATTCTGGGACATTTTCATCACCCCTCCCAAAGAAATCTCATACCCTCTAGCAGTCATGCTCAGTACTTCCTATTTCCCCAGCCCCAGGAAACCACTCATCTACTTCTTTCTCCTTAGATGCGCCTGTTCTGGACACTTCATATACGTGGACTCGCGTGGTATTTGTTCTTTCGTGACTGGCTTCTTTCACTTAGTGTAATGTTTTCAAGGTCATCCAGTGTTGTCGCATACGTTAATACTCCCTTCCTTTTTATTTCAGAATAATACTTCATTATATATACCACGTTTTATTTATCCATTCGTCAGTTGATAGACATTTTGGGTTCCACTCTCTAGCTAGCTGCTATGTACCTTTGGTACAGATTCTTGTGCGGATATATGCTTTTATTTCTTCGTGTATGTATCTAATTCTAATTTATTTCTTCATGTATGTATCTATGGAGTTGTTGGGTCTTACGTTAATAGTAACTCTGTATTTAACTGGTTGAGGAACTGTCAGACTTTCTCAAGGCAGGTGCTCTGTTTTACATCCCCAGAAGCGGTGCAAAGGGATCCACTTTGTCTACATTTTTGCTAGCACTTGTCACTGTCTTTTTTGTTATGGTCATGCTAATGGGTGTAAAGCATTATCTCACTGCGGCTTCAATTTGCGTTTATCAGATGAATAATGGTGTTGATCATCTTTTCATGTGCTCATTGGCCATTTACATATCTTCTGTAGAGGAATATCTATTCAGAGCATGTGCTCAATTTTTAATTGAGTTGTCTTTTTATTCTTTAATTTTGATAGTTCTTTATAGTAGATACAAGTTTCTTATCAGGTATATGATTTACATAAATGTTCTCCAGTTCTGTGACTGTTCTTTTCACTTTCTTGATGGTGTCCTTTGAAGCTTGGAAGTTTTAAATTTTGGTGAAGTCCAATTTATCTATTAATACTTGTTTCTTCTGTCATTTTTGCTTTGATGTCATATCTAAGACACTATTGCCTAGTCAAAGATCACGAAGATTTACACTTGTGTTTTCTTCTAAGACTTTTATAGTTTTAGATCTTATATTTAAGTCTTTAATCCATTTTTAAATTAAGTTTAATTTATTCTTTTGCATGTGAACATCTTTTAAATTCATGTTCCCACACACACTCATCCTAAAAAGGAGACTGCTCCTGTCTTTTGTTTTTTCATTTTTTACTTAATATATCAGAAAATATTTCTTACTTTTTAGGCAGGCTTGTCTTTACTCCATGCATAATATTCTATCAACTCAATGTACCATAATATTCTAAATCTTCCCTATCGTATTGAATATTTGGCCTTTTTCGTGTTTGGGCTATTAGGGAGACAGTTCTTTGCCTCTGTAGAATAAATTCCTCAGAAAACAGTTTTCCCCCGCCAAAAAGAATAAAGAAAACATCCCCAAGAGTGTGATTTTTTTTTGGTCAAAGTTTATGAACCCTTTTTTGGTTCTTTTTATATGTTGCTTTTATTGGTTTCTGAAAGGGCCAGTTGGACTGTCTTATCCAAATGACATACGAATTCCCGCACAACTTCACAGTGAGGGTGCCCTTCTAATTTTGTTTTATGTGTCTGTCTTTCAGCTGTGCTGGGTCTTCATTTCTGTGTGGGCTTTGTTCTGGCTGCGGTGGCTTCTCCTGTTGCTGAGCACGGACTCTAGAGCACGCTCCGGTGGTTGTGGCTCGAGGGCTCAGCACTTAGAGCTCCTGGGCCCCGGAGCAGGCTCAGCAGTTGTGGCGCACGGGCTTAGTGTGCAGTGTGTAGGGTCTTCTCAGACCAGGGGTTGAACCTGCATCTCCTATATTGTCAGGCAAATGCTTTACCACTGAGCCACCAGCGAAGCTTTTTATTCTTTAATTTTGATAGTCCTTTATAGTAGATACAGGTGGTTGGGCCAAGGCTCGTTCCTTTGTCCTGCTTGGCCCCTCTAGGATGTCGCCCTTATCTGTGTGTTCTAGATTGTTCTGC
The DNA here is from genome assembly GCA_935064755.1 of Tragelaphus eurycerus. Taxonomy (NCBI): domain Eukaryota; kingdom Metazoa; phylum Chordata; class Mammalia; order Artiodactyla; family Bovidae; genus Tragelaphus; species Tragelaphus eurycerus. The sequence continues at coordinate 71,905,616 of CAKXYN010000001.1, read as the reverse complement.
ATGTCATCTGCATTGTGGTCAGAAGGGCGGGGGGAGAAGGGCAGCTCCCTCCCTTTGCGAGCATGTCCTCCTGCTCTTCTGCACGCACTCCCTGGCCACTCCTGGTGGACGGGGGGCTGAGCAGCGCTGCCATTAGCTGGGCAGCCATGTGTCCAGCCAAACACTCTGTTGCTGAATCAGAGGGCAAGACAGACACGGGGTCAGCTGGCAGCCTGTGCCCGAGCCGTTTCTCTGCTATAGACCAGAGGTTTGTGGTCTGTTTGGACAATTATCCTCTGTTTGGATAATTCCAAATTAAGTGTTTTATTATGACCACATAAATATTGGTCATCTGAGCCAAATATACTCTGATTACATTTTCCTTTTTATATAACTTTCTATTTTTCCTGAAGTTCATGATGTTCTCTCTTTTTTTTTTTTTTCATTTGTTTTGTGTTCTTTGAATCTCTGATTGTCTTCCCACGCCCTCCCAGAAGCTCTTTAAAACTCCTTTCAAGTTTTCTACATATTCTGGTCTGTCAGAAAATGTGCCTGCCCCCTTTTTTCCCTGACGATGCTTCCTAGGGCTCTCTGTCTTGTTCACATGTCACCTGGTCTTTCTCCCGGCATCTGCCATCCTGGGAGTTCTGTCTGTCTCTGCTCTGCAGATGTCCCTGCCCTCTTCTCTTTGTTGGATTCCCTGTTTGTTCCCTGGATTCCATGTCTTCCTCTTTCTTGATTTACCCCTTACTTTCGCACGGCTGCCCTGGTGGCTCAGATGGTAAAGCGTCTGCCTGCAATGCTGGAGACCCAGGTTCAATCCCTGGGTCGGGAAGATCCCCTGGAGAAGGAAATGGCAACCCACTCCAGCATTCTTGCCTGAAAAATCCCATGGTCGGAGGAGCCTGATAGGTTACAGTCCCTGGGGTCGCAAAGAGTCAGACATGACTAAGCGACTTCACTTTCACTTTTTGCTGGACCACAGCCTCTGGTATCTCCTTAGAAATGGATCATGGGAAGGAGCGATTTTGTGCTTGTATGTGTGAAAATCAGATCTCTGCTCAGTCATTCTCTCCTTTCCTATCCACTTCCATCTTTGAGTGTTATAGTTTAAAATTCCAAATATCTTTTAGTTTCACCGTAGATAGGTTGTTGGTTTTCTCTTTCCTCTGTATACTCGAGTTACTTTCCAAAAGGATAAGGGGGGTGGTAGGAACATCTTTCCTCTACCTTCTGGGAAGCAAAAGTGCCATTTTCACTTCTTTGGTGAGGAGCACGAATGAATATTTTCATGTATTTATTTAATCTTTTGATCCTCCACTAGTGTGAATTATCTGTTAATACCTTCAAAGAACAAATTCTATAATAATTAGCACAAAACAGAGAGGTTCTAAAGCTTCTTTTTCTCACTTGTCTCCTCTGAGACGCAGAGGGTGTTAAAGCCCCAGCTGAAGGGCCTCCACCATTGTCTGCCCTCATTTTCAGATTGCCTGACACCTGTGACGGCCGTGAACATGCTCACCCAGCAGGAAGTCCCGGTCATCATCTTGGCCAAAGCTGACTTGGAGGGCTCTCTAGATGCAAAAATAGGTAAGTAGCTAGTAAAATGTAATCAGGAGAATGTCTTTAGCAGGCTTAAGATCAAAATACTAGCCTGGAAGAGCTGGCTGTATATTCCGTGATCTCTTTTGCATCTTTGTAAAAATGAGTGTCCCTTCATTTCATTGTCTCTTATTTAAAGCATTGCATTTTGAAAACACTGAGTATATCGCATCTAGCTACTTGCTACTGAGAATAATCAAAAATGTCTGGCCCACAGATTTTGCCAGTGGAGCTAGTTGGTGAGACTTGCCTATACAATGTGGGGAACAATACTACTCAGATAAGAATCCCATCTCAGAACTCATAGAAGCAGCATCAACTACTGAGATGGGGGTTCAAAGCACACGATTGATGTCGGCTAACTTTTGGGGGAAGACTTAGTGGAGGGGGTGAACTTGAGCCGTGCAGGAAAGGGATTGTGAAACAGCAGTAGAATCGAAGGCATCTGTAGAGCTGTAAATTGCACGTGGTTGGTGGCCTTACTCATTGCTGAGTGTTCTAAACTGTCCTCACCTAACAGGAAGTCTGGGGTTGAACCAGGGGATGGAACCTAATCATGTCCCATCCAAGACCTGCCCTGCGGGGGACCCGAGCATCTCTCTTTTACAACTTCCCTACTGTAGATTCCAGCCAGTCACCAGTGTGCTGGAACCTGCAGAGAAAGTTATGGCCACACTCTATCTCCTAACACACAGAAGAAATAGCGTTACTTATCGAAACCATGTTTTTCCTCACGGTCCTCAGATCCTTTTTTGACAAAGTGATTTGAAGAAACACCAACCCAGAAAACAGCTATTTAGCCATTCAAGTCATTCTTATCTGACAGTTTAACCTAGAAAATATGTTGCTTAAGGGACATAATTCCTTCTAGTACTTTAATGCATCTTATAATTAGTAAAATTCATTAATATAGACAGCCAAGTTGAACAGTAAAGGAAGCTCTTGCTGATGTGGCTTTTTTTTTTCTCCTTCATTTGGTATTTTGAGTCAAAGTACTGGCACAATATTGAGAGTTCTGAAGGAAAAGGGTAAAAGAAAAAGAGAAATCTGATTTTCTTGGATATGCGTGGGAAATCATTTTTCCTATTGTCTTCATTGCACATACTTCCATGATTAACATTTTCTAAGTTATCATCTGTTGCCCTCCAAGAATAACAGAAACGAAAGTCAACGAGATGAAGTAGGGTTTTCACCATCTTACCAGCATGTTACAAATAGTTTACGTTCTGCTGAGCCCCACATGACCGGCACGGTGGCCCAGCGCGAGCTTTATGCGGTCAGGTAAACCTCTGATCACGTCTGTGTTTGAAGATTGCTCTGAGTTACCCCAGACCCCATAGGAATGGAGTAAATGGCTCTCCCCCTCTTCGTCCATGACCACTTCTCGGCAATCTCCATTGCTTGCCATCTGTCCTCACCCTTCAGGGTCTTTCAAGTCCACTCTGACAATTTATTTGCTTCATTAGATGCTTTTTGTCAATAATCTCAGCTGGAACAAACACCACAGAGCTTTCCGTCATACCGTGGCATTTTCTATCTTACCAAGGAGGCTTAGAACCCACACCCCAAACATTAAATCACCCTTGTAGGGCAGCGTCCAGGGAGGTTGTTCGTGGCGATCTGATGTGTGTGTGACCCTTAGTTTCCTCTCTCTCAGTTGCTGTGCGGCGTGCTGTGTCCACAAGGATATCAGCAGTTTTGACAGCTGACCCTACAACACGAGTTCTCAACCAGGGGTGATCTGGGCATCAACTGACGTTTGGCAACTGTAGAAACATTTCTGCTGGTAGAGACCAGGGAAGCTCTTCAATTCCTACACTGCACAGAACAGCCCCACAGCCGACTTCAGAATGTCAGATAGGGCCCAGGTGGAGAAACCCTGGCCTACAGAACTGACAGCTGAAAAGGCTGTTTTTCTGAAGAGCTGAAGCTGAAACAGCAGGCCCTGATCCTCTGAATGAGCGATTTCCTTACACTCAGCTCTGTCTCCTCAAGGGCGTATGTGGGTTGAACACTAAATGTCTATTCAGAATGTACTGTTGCCTCTGGGAACAAAGCACAGTGTGGAGAAACACAGTTGCCAGCTTTCCACTTCCTGCCCGAGTGGATGTTTCTGGGGTGCTGGGAGACGCTAGCGGAGTCAGCCCTGCTGATCAAGAGCACCCCACCGTCCTGTGGCACGGAAGGAATTCAAAGACCAGGCTTCCCCAGGTGCTTGTGATTCGCTGTTTAAGTGACAAAAGCACCCAAAATTGTATATTTTAGAATTACAAGTAATTGTTTTTAAAGAAAGTAAAGAAAGGAATAAGACTTAACCGAAAGTAGTGTCGATACAGAACACCATTGTGTCAGAGCGGTGAGTTTCCCCAAGACTGTTCTCCCTTTTCTCACTGAATGTGATGCGATTTGATAATTTCTCTGGCTGAAAAAGATAGAGCCTCCCTTCAAAAGCTAATGCTTAGTGTCAGTGCCGGCAGTCCTTTTGTGATTTGGGCATTTGCAAAGAAGACATTTTGTATTTCTTCGCCTTGAACAGGAATTCCCAGCACCAGCGTGGAGGACTCTGCCCTGGCCCAAACCCTGGGCCTGTCCTACTCCGAAGTCATTGAAACGACGCCAGACGGCACAGAGAGACTGAGCGGCTCCGCGGAGGTTGGTGGGGCCCAAGAACTTACTTCTAATCTCATGGTCTTCATGTGAGCCTCACGATGCATTTTCCCCTCCATGCAAGTTACAACCTACCTTTTACCACTGCGTTCATCTCCACACCTAACAGTCTTGCAGCCTCGTTTCGAAATCTATGAAACCAAAATAATGTTCTTTTATTACTATTATTATTTACTTTTATTTATTTATTTTGGCCGCACAGGATCTTAATTGCAGCATGTGAACTCTTAGTTGTGACACATGGGCTCTAACTCCCTGACCAGAGGTTGAACCCAGGTCCCCTGTATTGGGAGCGTGGAGCCTTCGCCACTGGACCACCAGGGAAGCTCAAAATAATGTTCTTTTTCAAGATCTAGAAGCTTCTCAACTCCAAGTTGAACCTGATCCCTGAATAGTATAGTTGTCAGAATAGCTAATACCTTATTTGGGGAATCTTCTGCTTGAGAAAAATGACCTCCTCCAGGGAAACTGGTTCCTTGAGGCCGTTGACCAAAATTGGCTTTTCCTTTTAGAGCTCTCTTCTCCCCAGATACTTATTTCCAGATGGTGGCAGTCCAGGGTGGCGGCCTCAGGGTAGCAGCTCATTCCTACCGCTCTCCTTCCCCTCTCAGTTCACAGGTATGAAGCGGCAGGATGCATTTCTAGCCCTGACTCAGAAAGCCCGGAGAGAGAGAGTGGGCGGTGACGTGACGAGTGATAAACTGAAGGACTGGCTGATCTCGAGGCAGCGGTACTGGGGCACGCCCATCCCCATGGTCCACTGTCCGGCCTGTGGGCCCGTGCCCGTGCCTTTGGAGGACTTGCCCGTGACCTTGCCCAGCATCACCTCTTTCACCGGCAAGGGAGGCTCCCCACTGGCCTCGGCTTCCGAGTGGGTAAACTGCTCCTGCCCTAGGTAAGGAGCCACACCCCTTGGCTGTGACCCTGCCTGGCCCAGCCCCTGCTGGAGTGCCAGACTCCCCCGTCCCTCCTTCTGCTAACTCTCCTCTCGGACTTCCGCTTGGTTGGAAAGAATAACATAGGTCTTTTGCAACCTTAGAAAGAGAAGGTTGGAATCTGGAGCCCAGCCCTGTGATGGGGGCCCTCTCCTCTCCTCTGGGCTGGTGGAGGCAGCAGTATCAATTCACATCTTTCCCTGAAACAGCCGATCCAACTGATGGAAAAGCTACACATTTTCATCATCGCTTTGGAAAAGACCACTTTCCTTCACTATATATTACAAAGAGCTTCTCAGAGAAAAGAGGAAGTGCCTTGCGGTTTTCCCACAGAATGACTATGATAACAGTGGAGATTTTATCACAAGCAGCAGAATAGTAGCTACGAGGACAAGTGTACTCAGGGGTCTCATGCTTTAATATCCTGAAATATGTCACATCTCCTTAATTCTCATTTTGGAAGTAGGATTATGTTTTCTGTCAATTCACTAGTGTGTCTCCCTTTTTTTTTTTAAGATCTTTTGATGTGGATCATTTTTAAAATCTGTATTGAATTTTTTACAGTATAGCTTCTGCTTTGGTTTTTTGATTTTTTGGCCCTGAGACATGTCGGGGTCTTAGCTCCTGACTAGAAATTGAACCCCACCCCCGTGCATTGGAAGGCGAAGTCTTAACCACTGGACCTCTAGGGAAGTCCCTCCCGTGTGATTTTTTAGGATGCCATTCCAACTGATTAAAAAGTAAATAACAGATATCAAAGTGTAGTATTTCCTTCATCCTTGTATGGAAAAGCCATTTCTCTCTGCCTTGTAGCTCGTGATGGGGTTGTTTTAAAGTTTTGAAATAACTTAGTCCTCTTACTACCACCTCTAGGTCAGTAATTAGGTAACCACCTAGTTGGATGGCATGGTCGACTCAATGAACATGAATCTGAGCACACTCTGGGAGATGGTGAAGGACAGGGAAGCCTGGTGGGCTGCAGTCCATGGGATCGCAAAGAGTCAGACACAACTGAGCGACTGAACAGTCATGCGAGTGCATGGCTCAGGCTGGCGAGACGGCACTCAGAGCTTCAAGTCCTGGCCTGGCCTCTTCACTAGCTATGTGGTCCTGGGAAAGTCACGTAAGCTCGCTGAGCTTTGATTTCCTTATCAGGAGTGAAAATAACCCCATGAAGGGGTTTCAGAAGATGAGAATTAACACATGGAACCCTGCACAGTGGCTCCTAGCAGACACTCTAACTGGAAGTGTTAGCAACATTCTGCCCCAGCCTGCCAGCAGTTCACCCACGTGCTCACTCAGGCAGTTTTGAGGTTTGCGATGGGGCTTGCAGGAATGTAGGAAGCTCTGGTCCAGGTAGGGGAGAGATAGCACACCCTTTTTGTTAAGAAGCAGTAACAAAGTATCTCTCTGTTGGAGACATGGACAGCCTTCAGCCCACCCATTGTGGCAGCCCAGGGCCTTGATGGTGGGGATAAGATCTACCTTGTGTACTGATTCCTGGAGAGCAGACCCCAGGCGTGGGCTTGATCAAGGCTCCCTGTTGAATCTGATGAGCTTGCAGGGCTGAGAGCTGCTGAGCCCGTGTGGCCAAGCGGGACAGCCCAGTGGTAAGAACTGTGGGCACCAGAGTCCAGCAGAGGTAGATTCGTTACTCTTGAGCTCCAAGACCTTGAACAGATTTCTCAACCTCTCTGAACCCTAGTTACCCACCTGCAAAGTGGGAACGTCAGTAGTGTCTACCTCATCATCCCCAGAGTTACTAGGAAGCCCTAGTGCTTGGCTCGATGCCCACCACCCAGTTTTAGTCTTATTAATGTTGGAGCTAATAATGGTAGTAACATTGTCACCGTCACCATTGTCTACCTCCCACTTACCAAGTAGTCTCTTCTGTATAATCCAGCTTTTAGTGTCAGCCATAAAAGGTGTGGGTCATCTTCAAATCCACCATGACCATTTAGAAAATCAGTGTGGCCAGTTTGGGTCAGATATCAGCCCCTTTTATTAGTTGAGTCCCTGCGTTTTCTTCCTAAATTGTATGCGTGCCCTAGCAGTAAGGACGAAGAGACGTTTATCTTCTAATTATTTCCCCAGAATAGTATGTGTTCTGGTTGCTTGCTCTCCAAATAAAGAGACCTGGCTTTCGTTTAGAGATGCACTGTTGAGATCAGATTCTTAGAGCAGCTCTGGGTGGTAGGAAACAGGATTAGGGGTCCCTTGGGGCTCTCTCCGGTAACTCCCCTGGAACCACCACTGTTCCCAGTGGGAGGCCCCCTGACTGAGGCATGAGGCCCCTGGGGGCCCAGAGCCCTGCCAGGTGTGGGCCCCTGTGTTCTCTGCTCAGCCACTTCCATTTAATTAGCAGGAGGTGGGGAGTGACTGTTTCCTCCAGGAATATTCCAAAAGCCAGTACCAACTGCTTCACATATGCAGCATATAAAGGCAACCCTTCTTTTATTTTTAAAATTAAAAACAGACTGAAGCCCTTACGTGCTGAATTAGCAAACTTCCTCTTTGGGGCGCCTTATCCCCCTCAAATTTTCCAAGAACCGACCCCCACCCCCGCCCCACCGCCAAGGATTCATCCCGCCAAGAAGGCAACATTAGGAGGTGTGGTTGGTTCCACTTCCATGCTTCAGAAGGGAGAGCCTGGAGTCTGAGCTATGTTCTCCTGCTGTGGCTTCTCACAGCCACAAAGGGTCCCTGCTAATAGCTGTCAACCCCCATCCACTACTGACCCATGCCTTTGAGGGGTCTTCAAGGGAGCCAAGCACCTTCCTTGGCTGGGCTTGGCTAAGGGTACTGTCCCTTGCCTTCCCAGAAGTGGTGGCTTATGGCTCCAGTCCGCTGGGCCATCATCCTACTGACACATTTCAAAATTGGTTTTGTAGTTGGGCCCTTATGGAACCTCAGTCCTCTCCACGTATCACATCCCTAGGATGAGCACTGCTTTTTGTTTTCAACCCTTCACATACCATGCATCTCCCTCCATTCACTGTCTTGAACTGTGGGGCTATCTTCATCTTCTGTAAGGAGCCTTCCTTTAGACAGTGGTGTGTTGGTGAGTATGTACTAAGTAGATCACTGGAGGGGGGCTTCTGATTTGTAGTGTTGGCCCATTTCTTTGGTACAGGTACTTCCTCCAGGGGCTAACTTCAGATGACCCCTTGGCATCACTCGCTCATCCCACAGTTGGGAAGAGATCTCAAGAGTCAGTCCTCACAAACCGTTATGAGTTGCTCCAGCACACTTCTGCCTTTGGGTCCCCATGGTGACTTATCTTCCTGAGGTCACCCCCTGTGGATATCTGCTCCTCTCACCCAAGAGATAGAGATAGGAAAAAAAAAAAAACAAGCTCATTTTCTAGCACAGTATCTCACTACATTTGGTTTTCAACTTCTCTTCATAAACCAATGCGCCCCATGAGCATCAGTGAGTAGTAGGCATTGGCTGAAGACAGTCGTGACTTGCCTAAGAGAGAAGTGAGTGCATAAGGAGATAAGATCCCTGTTAGATACTCTACCGTGTTCAATTCAGAGCAGTGGAGAATAGGGCTTTTAATTGTCGAGATTTACATTTTTAGGTTTCTTTAAAGCACTGTGTACTCTGCAGTACAAAGAGAGCCCATACCGTGAATTGTTCTTTTCATGATGTGGCATTGTTCTTGTGACATTTTGAATTTGTACTAATTGTTACAGCTTTCTGAAAAGCTGGTGGAAGATGCATTTCTTTTTCTTAAAAAGAAACCAATCGATGAACTTTCTTTCCTTCTTAGGTGCAAAGGAGCAGCCACAAGAGAGACAGATACGATGGATACCTTTGTGGATTCTGCTTGGTACTACTTCAGATATACTGACCCTCAGAATACTCAGAGGTAGAAAGCCCTGCTGAATTCATGAGCATGTGTTGGTCTGGGTCTTCCATGAAGCAAACATCAAGATAGAATTCAATGGGCAAGAGATTTATGGGGGCAGGTGCCTCTGGGGAATAAAGAGGTGAGGGAGCAGGAGTCGGCAGGCAGGCCCTGGACTGGGATATAGGTCTGACACGGATGAAGGAAAAGGACGAAGGCAGAAGGATTGGGTCGAAGAGCCTCAGACCCCAGCACAGCTTGAAAATTCTTGAGCAGGCCAGATGGGAAGCGCCGAGTCCCAAGTCAGGAGGCAATGCCTGCCTGCTCTGGTCTGCTCCTCCCAGGAGGGCACAGGCTGCCATCCACACCTGGTGGGTCCAGAGAGGAAAGAGCTGGAAGCCATGGGTCAACTGTGCTCTTTGAAACCGGCTCTTCCAGTGAGTGTGCTCAATTATTAAATTAGATTCTTCAGAGCCACGTAAATCCCAGGTACAGGAAAAATGAAACAGAGTACAAGGAAGAGCTTTGGTAATACCCTCGTTGGCCCTGCAGTGAACTGCACTTGTGCAGTCGTAAATATGTAAAGTTATTAACTTAAAAGAAAATAATCATGCAAGTGTACAGGGAGGGTAGAAGATAGAGAGTCAGCGAGCTGAGAGCATGACCTCTTAGCACATACGGTCACTAGATAATTTCCAAAACTGATAAATGAACAAAGCATATAAACGTATTTTTAAATAATTGCCAGAAAAAAAAAAAAAAAAAACATCTGAAAGGTTTAAAAGTGGCTAAGTGACAGGTGGGAGGTGGGGGGGCAGGGTAGTGAAGAAGTGGGGCTGGACACCACTGTTCTACATTATAAACCTTTCAGGACTGTTTTTTTCAGCTATGTGCATGTGCTGCTTTGACAAAAATAAATAAGGGAAAGAGAGCAATAGGTAGATGGGTAGAGAAGGAAATGAGAGCAAAAAAAAACTGGTGCAGAGCACAGGAAACCACAGACACTGTGCTTCAGAGACCTTGCCAACTCGCTCTTGTCCACGGGAGAACCATTATACTGAAACCCTGTAGGCCAGGTATAAAAATGCCCCCATTTTCTTCGCTGGTTGGGAGATAATGTATTTCCAGGGAGACGGGCGCTCCTGCCTGCCCCAGTCCTGCTATTCTGTGATTCACGTGGAGGCCGTGCAGAAATGAGCAGGAGCCAGAGTGAACAGCAGCTGGCAGAGGCCGAAAGGGCACAGAGGGATTGCCGTGGCTGGGACCAACCAGGCAACCCTGGCCAACCCACAGAGAGGCCCCTCTTCTGGGTCTTCCTTCTCGACAGAGCTTTTATTGCCTTCCATTTCACGTATGGTTGTGAGAGTTGGACCAGAAAGAAGGCTGAGCGCTGAAGAATTGATGCTTTGAACTGTGGTGTTGGAGAAGACTCTTGAGAGTCCCTTGGACAGCAGGGAGATCAGACCAGTCAATCCTAAAGGAAATCAACCCTTAATATTCATTGGAAGGACTGATGCTGAAGCTGAAGCTTCCATACTTTGGCCACCTGATGCGAAGAGCCAGTTCATTGGAAAAGACCCTGATGCTGGGAAAGACTGAGGTCAGGAAGAGAAGAGGGCAGCAGAAGATGAAATGGTTGTATGGCATCACCGATTCAATGGACATGAACTTGGATAAACTCTGGGAGACAGTGAAAAACAGGGAAGCTTGGCCTGCTGCAATCTATGGGATTGCAAAGAGTCAGAAAGACTTAGCGACTTAACAACTGCAACAATAATTTAGGAAGAGCAGCCTTACAGTGCAGGGGAAATCAGACTCTCCACCTCTCAGAAAGCTTCAAGGGAAAACCTCCCTACAGATGACAGAGACTCCGGCTTAATGAGGGGCCCTGAGACGCATCCTGAGACCTTCACAGCCCCCAGTGTGGAATCCCACCCGCCGCATCATTTCCCTCATAAAATGCTGCTGTGCATTTCCATGCTCCCTTGTGTTCTCACTGGGTGGTTTCCAGGATAGATCATAGATCGCAGCTAGAGCTATTTCCATTGTCTCATTCCTCACTTTACTTCAAGCTTACTTTCAGGCACCATCGTTGACTTCCCTTGCTTTTCTGTTGCCTGTGTGAGCAGTCACATTTCTCCAAGGAGCCATTTTCCACATAGAAACATTATTTAAAATTCTGCCAGAATTCTGGCATCGTAGCTGGAGGAGAGAAAGCCGAGCTGTATTAAGATGCAAACACAGAGTGTTTGGCAGGTGCCAAGCCCTGGGCTCCTGCTTCCAGCCCGAGCTGGAGTGAACGTCTGCGCTGGGGGAAAAACGTGCTTGAGGTGTGGGGAGAATTCACAAATACAGGAAACCATGGGGTGCAGATCCTCCGCAGGCCAAGGTTCGCCTCACTGGATGACCTCAAGAGAGGGCCTTACCTTGGGGATGAAGAGATCTGTCCGCAGCCAGCGCTGTTTCTCCCTCCCACCCCCACCAACCCCACACCCGACAAGAACCCCAGCCAGGAAACAGAGGGAGTGGCCTTTTCCTCCCTGGCATCCATTAGGATTGAGAATGATGCTTCCAGTGAGGAAACTTCTTTTAGGACCTCCATTAACCAAAAAATACCTTCTGGGTGAGAGAGACTTGGGCTATTTTAATTACTCTACGTATGCTCAGGGCATTTTAAGAGACATATACAAGCTCTTGCTGATTATCTGCATTTTGAGGCTACTTTTAAGACAGAATTTCTGTTTTAAAATGAATGTTTAATAGCTGCGTGAGTCTCCATTTTAAGTGCCATATTGCCCTCTATTGGTTAGAACTCAAAAATCTCTATTGTCTGTGGTAATAAAAATTAAAATAAAACCAGACAGTCAAATATATGCCTTGTACAGAAATACCTTTATTGCTGGTATATATTCCTTTTGTCCTCATTCTATGTGAAAATCACATTTGTTAAAATGTGTCAGCAATGGCTTCTGAAACAGTTCTTGTAAATTTCATAAATTAATATTGCTCTGACATTTTTCTCCTCTCTTATGTAAGCTTCTCATTATATTTTAAAATGAAAATCACTGTTTTTCTTTGACATAATTTATTTCAGGGAATATGCAAATTATAATGTCTGTCTAATTTATGCAGTTGTAACAAAGTAGATTTTTTTTTTAAATAAATGACCATTTCTCTTCCCCCCAGCCCTTTCAGCGCAGCCTTGGCAGATTACTGGATGCCTGTGGATTTGTACATTGGAGGGAAAGAGCATGCTGTCATGCACTTGTTCTATGCAAGGTTCTTCAGTCATTTTTGCCATGATCAAAAAATGGTCAAACACAGGTGAGCATTTACACTGCTTTGCAAAAGAATTTGGTTTCTTGAATAGCAGCTGAAAGCAGGTGTCAGTTCTTCTGGAGCAAGGTGAATATATATGTAGCAGAAGAACTCTTATTTTTCAAGTGTGCTTTAGAGGTCACTGTCAGCCTTGACTGTTGGAAGTCCACTTGTGTTGTTGAGTCAGTCCCAGCCTGAGCTGTTTGCCTGCTCACATAGGATCTTCGCTTCAGCTTTTCTCTGTTAGATGGAGTTAAATCTCTGCTAATGGAGATTTTTCACCTGGGAGGCAGTGGAGAGCTTTCATTATGTTACATGACTTTTTATAGCTTCTCGTGCGAGGTCATGTTTATCATCAGGTCCTTCAGTGTCCGCTCTGTTTCCAAGCTTGACTGAATCCTGTCTCAAAATATCACTGATAAAAGTGTATGATGGATTAAAAGCTAGGGAAACATCCACTGAGAGATTCGTTCCCTGTTGGTCTGTAATCTGTTCCCCATGGTGTTCAGAAAGATGTGTGTGTGGGCTTCTTTCCCATGAAATAACTCATATATATATGTGTGTATGTGTGTGCATATATATAATGTGTATAATATGTATATTTAATGTATTATGCAATTATAAAATTATACAATTTTAAAAATAAAATGACCATCCATGCACCCCCTTGTCACATTCGGAAACAGTCTCAGAGGCCCCTTAGAATACCCAGGATGCCCTCTCCCGTCAGATCATCCCCATTCCTACACCTCTGCCTCTCCCCTCACACAGTGCCATTTCTGAATCTTGAATTATGCATTTTCCTGCTTTTCTTAAATTTATTACTTCATGATGTATTTTGACTTAATTTATGTCTTCCATTGAGGTACAGTTGATTTACAATCTTGTGTTAGGGTCAGGTGTACAGCAGAGTGATTCGGTTTCACATGTACATATATATATATTTATGTAAAACCATCTTTTGCAGATTCTTTTCCCATATAGGTTATTGCAGAGTATCGAGTAGAGATCCCTGTGCTATACAATAGGTCCTTGCTGATTATTTATTTTATATATATTACTGTGTATATATTAATCCCAAACTCCTAACTTATCACTCCCCTCAGCCTTCCCACTTTGATAAACATAAGTTTGTTTTCTACCTTTGTGACTCTATTTCTGCTTGTAAATAAGTTCATTTGTATCATCTTTTTCGATATCACCTATAAGTGATATATATTTGTCTTTCTCTGTCCGATTCACTACTCTTAGTATGATAATCTCTAGGTCCGTCCATGTTGCTGAAAGTGGCAGTATTTCACTCTTTTTTGTGACCGAGTCTTAGTCCATCGTATATTTGTATGGCATCTTCTTTACCCGCTCCTCTGCTGATGGGCATTTAGGTTCCTTCTGCGTCTTGGCTAACGCACATAGTCTGCAGTGAACGTGGATGTGCATATATCTTTTCAAATTATGGTCTCCATAGTGGTTGTACCAATTTACATTCCCACCAGCAGTGTAGGAGGGTTACCTTTTCTCTGCACCCAACATTTGTTATTTGTAGACCTTTAAAATTTTATTTATTTATTTATTTATGGCAGTGCTGGGTCTTCATTGCTGTGTGTGAGCTTTCTCACACTGTGGCAAGTGGGGGCTACTCTCTAGCTGCAGTGCGTGGGCTCCTCATTGAGCTGGTTTCTCTTATTTTGGAAAGTGGACTCTTGAGTGCACAGGGTTCAGTAGTTGTAGCTCAAGGGCTCCAGAGCAAGGGCTTAGTTGCCCCAAGGCATGTGGAATCTCCCCAGGCCAGGGATCAAGCCTACGTCTCCTGCACTGGCAGGCGGGCTCTCTACCACAGGACCATCAGGGAAGTCCTGTTTGTACGCTTTTGATGATAGCCATTCTGGCTGGTGTGAGGTGCTACCTCAGTTTAGTTTGATTCATGTTTCTTTAATAATTGGCAGTGATGAATATTTTAAGATATATGTGTTGTTTCTGTCTTTGAACTTTATATAAATAGAATCATATTTCACATATTCTCTCTTGCGTCCCTCGCTCAGCATTTTTGGAATTTCATCCATCTTGCTGCATAGAGTAGCTGCATTTCTCTCTTACTGCCATCTGGTATTCGATTACATGGAATAGAGTTTCTAATACAGAGTTCAGTTCATGTCCACAGCGTTATTGTCCTTGGGCTGTTTTGTGCAGCTCTGAACAAAACTGCTAGGAGCATCTGTGTATGTTTCCTGACGTACACACATGAGCAGTTCTCTAAGATATGTGCCTGGAGTGGGACTGCTGACTTGTAGGATTACTCACATGATCAACTTCAGTAAGAAAGCCAGGCTGGTTTTCAAACTGATCATAGAAACCTACACTGGCACTACCAGAGGTGAGCATCCTATTGATTACTTGAGATCCTCACCATTACAACGTGCAGTAATGCCATCCCTGCATCTCTGTGGAGGACGGGTTCTGGGACCTGCTGAGGGTACCAAATCTGCAGATGCTCAGTTGCCATGGTCGGCCCTTGATATGCATGGGTTCCACATGCTTGGATTCAACCCACCACGGATCGTAAAGCACAGAGGGCTGACTGTATTATCCAACTGTAAGACTTTTGTCAGACTTGTGGTTATATAATAGATGACTTTGTGAGTTAAATTTGAATGTAAAGACTTAACGAAGTTTAGCATGTTTTCATTCTGTTTATGAGCCTCTGTGTTTCCACTTCCATTAAATCCCTGTTTGTGTGTTTTGCCCTTATTTCTTCTGGGCTGTCTTTTATTGATTGTAGGAATTCTATAAATATTCTGGATGCTATGTGTATTGCAATATTTCTTCCCAGTTCTTGGCTTGTCTTATTTTTATGGTGTCTTTTGATGAACAGAAACTTAATTTAATGTAGTAAATTTTAATAATCTTTTCCTTTATGGTGACTGCTTTTAGTGTCTCATTATCTTTAATGGAATAGTCTATCATTTCCCCCACTGATCTGCAGTGCCCTTTCCATCATAAATCAAGTTTTTGTGAATATGCAAGGGCCTATTTATAGGGTCTTTTTTTTTCTTTTGTCCATTGGTCTATTTGCTTTTTTCTGTGCCATTAATAGTTATTTACTGGCACTGTTTATTTTAATTCTACAAGTCTCAATATCCAGTAAGGGCAGTCCTCCTACTTTGTCCTTTTTCTTTAGGAGTACCTTGAGTATTAATATATTTGGACTTTTGTTCTTCCATATAAATTTCAGATTCCGCTTGTCAGATTCCACAGAGGTTATCTATTGGGCATTCAACTGAAATTGCATTCGATCCACATACTTATTAATCTTTTCTCACTCTTCCTTCTTGCATCTCTGAATTGAACACCTGAAATCATTTCCCTTTTATCTGAAATATGCATTAATATTAATACTTTAGAGTCTCTTTTTTTTTAAAGTAAAGGACCAACTGTTAGTTCTTATTTACCTAAAAATAGATTTATTTCAACCTCATTTCTTAGTTTGCCTACTCAATAGCACACTTAAAACAATGTGTTTTTTATGTCTGATCTGGCTTTTTCGCTTGTTTTTCATCAGGACAATAATTTGGGTTCTTTTGTCTGCCACTCTGCCTGGAACACCATTCCTGAGGTCTTCTTTTCAGTTGCTGCTGTGCTTTGTTTTTTTCATACAATAACCTTTTAAAATGTTTTTTAATTGAAGAGAAGAAAAGGGGGAAATATATCTAGTTATCTCTCTGTCCAATTAATTGATGTTAACAATTAAAATATTAAATAATGAAAAAGTAATACATGTCTAAAATTAAAATTTTTTAATTTAACTGCATAGAAAGTGAACACTGAAATCTTCCTCCCTGCAGCCTACCTTCTAGCCTTCTCAACTGTTAACAGTTTCTCTTGATTTCTTCCAGAAAAATATTTTGTATCTATTGATATACTCATTTTCAAATGTTTCATATATTATATATATGTCTTTGCTTTTTAATTTTATGATATATCTTGGTGATCTCTCTACATCAGCATTTGCAATTTACGCATAGTCTCCTGTCATACGGATACATTGTAATTTATTTCAGCAGTCACCTTAAGTCACTGTCAGAACCTCTAAAATCCAATTTCATTAAAATCAAGTGCCTCGAAAGCTCCCTCCCTTTTTACCCTGTCCACAGATCTGTTCCTACATTCTGTTCATGCACACATGGATTAAGTCTATAGAAAGCTAATTTAGGATATAAATTAAATGCTTAAAATAATTCTCATTAGTCCCAGACACCTTCATGTGTAAAAATGAACCCATCTGCATCAGAACGCCACTAAACACATTAACAGCATTAATCCTCAGGGAAGTATTGATAAATTATAGTCATCCCTTGGTGTCCATTAGGGATTAGTTCCAGGACCCCCACTGATACCAAAATCAGTGGATGCTAAAATCCCTCATACAAAATGGTGTAGTATTTGTATGTAACTTACACTCTCCTGTATGCTTTAAGTCATCTCTAGATAATTTTATAATGCTTAATACAGTGTAAATGCTATGTAAATCGCCTGAGTACACCAAATTCAAGTTTTGCTTTTTGGAAGTTTCTGGAATTTTTTTTTTTTTTTGATTGATGGTTTGTTGATCCACAGGTGTGGAACCCACAGATAAAGAGGGCTGACTGTAGTTACAATGTTTGTAACTTAGATTATACCATTTGCCATTCTGCCTTGCATTTCTTCTTTGTGGAAACTTCTTTACCTTACTAGATATAAGCTACCCTGGGGGATGGAACCTGTGTCCTGTTAACTATCACAGTCTCATGGACATTATCTCAGCGAATATTTGTTTCAATCAGTTGAGTTTAACCCCACTGATATAAACAAAGTAAAATCAGATCAGATCAGATCAGATCAGTCCCTCAGTCGTGTCCGACTCTTTGCAACCCTATGAATCGCAGCATGCCAGGCCTCCCTGTCCATCACCAACTCCCAGAATTCACTCAGACTCAGGTCCATCGAGTCAGTGATGCCATCCAGCCATCTCATCCTCTGTCATCCCCTTCTCCTGCCCCCAATCCCTCCCAGCATCAGAGTCTTTTCCAATGGGTCAACTCTTCACATGAGGTGGCCAAAGTAGTGGAGTTTCAGCTTTAGCATCATTCCTTGCAAAGAAATCCCAGGGCTGATCTCCTTCAGAATGGACCGGTTGGATCTCCTTGCAGTCCAAGGGACTCTCAAGAGTCTTCTCCAACACCACAGTTCAAAAGCATCAATTCTTTGGCACTCAGCTTTCTTTACAGTCCAACTCTCACATCCATACATGACCACTGGAAAAACAATAGCCTTGACTAGGCGAACCTTTGTTGGCAAAGTAATGTCTCTGCTTTTGAATATGCTATCTAGGTTGGTCATAACTTTCCTTCCAAGGAGTAAGCGTCTTTTAATTTCATGGCTGCAGTCACCATCTGCAGTGATTTTGGAGCCCAGAAAAATAAAGTCTCACACTATTTCTACTGTTTCCCCATCTATTTCCCATGAAGTGATGGGACTGGATGTCATGATCTTCGCTTTCTGAATGTTGAGCTTTAAGCCAACTTTTTCACTCTCCAATTTCACTTTCATCAAGAGGCTTTTTAGTTCCTCTTCACTTTCTGCCATAAGGGTGGTGTCATCTGCATATCTGAGGTTATTGATATTTCTTCCGGCAATCTTGATTTCAGCTTGTGCTTCTTCCAGCCTAGCATTTCTCATGATGTACTCTGCATATAAGTTAAATAAACAGGGTGACAATATACAGCCTTGACATACTCCTTTTCCTATTTGGAACCAGTCTGTTGTTCCATGTCCAGTTCTAACTGTTGCTTCCTGACCTGCATACAAATTTGTCAAGAGGCAGATCAAGTGGTCTGGTATTCCCATCTCTTGAAGAATTTTCCACAGTTGATTGTGATCCACACAGTCAAAGGCTTTGGCAAAGTCAATAAAGCAGAAATAGATGTTTTTCTGGAACTGTCTTGCTTTTTCCATGATCCACCGGATGTTGGCAATTTGATCTCTGGTTCCTCTGCCTTTTCTAAAACCAGCTTGAACATCTGGAAGTTCATGGTTCACATATTGCTGAAGCCTGGCTTGGAGAATTTTGAGCATTACTTTACTAGCGTGTGAGATGAGTGCAATTGTGTATGTTCTTCAAAGGAAGTGTTCTCCTTGGGATAGGGAATGTTGGATAGAGAAAGGCTAAGTTCAAACATCAAGTATAACCTGAAAAATAATTCCTTCTCATGTAGGTTTAGGGCTTCCCAGGTGGCTCAGTGGGAAAAAAAAAAAAAATCTGCCTGGCAGTGCAAGAGATTCAAGAGATATGTGTTTGATCCCTAGTTTGGGAAGATCCCCTGGAGTAGGAAATGGCAACCCCCTCCAGTATTCTTGCCTGGGAAATCCCATAGACATTGGAGCCTGGTGGGCTACAGTCCATAGGGTCGCAAAGAGTCAGACATGACTGAGTACGCATGCACGCATGCAGGTCTAGAAACAAAGACCACAAATGATTTCTGGCTTCTTAACAGAAGGGCACATTTCTCACCTTGGAACCATTATTTGTAGAAGGAATGAGTGAGTCAATAAATTACCCAACGGCTAACTAATTTAAGATGTAGGACAGGACCTGGCTACTTTTCCGACTTGTTTGCGTTGTTTTAAAACTATAGTCAAGCAGAAAAAGATTTGTAGCATTCCGACATAATTTTAAAACACTGTTTTGGATGTGACTTGTTTCTATTAAATACCTTTCTAAAATTTGCAAAGCCTGAGGTCCACCTGGAATTTGCCTTACCATCAACTTTAAGGGCCAACTATATGGTATAAATAGAAATATACCTATGCAATATATATTTTTAAAATTCTTCCCAAGATGGTTCAATTCTATTCCATGCCTTCATACTCCCCCCAAAAGAGGCAGAGTTATTTTAAGTCCTCAGAAGGCTGACCTTTCTGAAGACGATGCAGAAAGTCATCTTATCTCTGTTTCTCAGCACACTTGTCAGCACTGCTCCTGTTCAGCAGTAGCATCTGAAAACTCTTTATTTCTGAGCATCAGCTCTTTAGCAGAGGTGTTTTGGTAAACCAGTTGGCCTTACATGAAATGAAAATCATCCACTTTCTGTGATGAGTAATTCAGAACTCTCCAATTAGCATTTATTTTAAAGCCCCCAAACAACTTTATCAAGCTGGTCTAGGGCGAAATTTTAAGACCCGTCAATCACGTGTGTGTTTCTCTTTATTTATTAGCTCCTTTTCCTGAAATGTGTATAAATTGGAATTTCTTGTCCATTTCTGTATGTCTTATGGTTAGCATTGTCATATAAGGAGGGACTTGGGACTTCAGTTGTCCCACTTTCCATTGCTCAGTCAGTCGCTTGGCCACTGTCTCAGGTAGTAGGTCTGGACTGGGAGTCCTGAAACCTCTGTTTCCTGCTTACTTGGTGCTGTGATTAGTGGTGCAGATGAAGAGTTCTAACCCCTATGGTTCTCCCCGGCCTCATAGATTAGGGATTCAGTCACCTCTGAGTACCCTTTTCACTCTCTGATTCTGGTTAAATGTCTTCAAATACAAAAGCAAAGGTTTATGTGGATCTAACAATCTTCCTATTTCCTAAAAGAGCCCGGGCCCTTTCTTTCATCACTTGCACATTTAGGTCAGCAGTTTGAATTTCCAAAAGGGCTCTTTACCATTTATAAGAAGAAACTGGCCTCTGAATTAGAAGTGCCAGCCCATGGGACAGCTGGTGCCTTTATTGTGTGTCTGAAACATCGGGTTGATGATTAAGCTGGAAGTTATGTCAACAGGAAATTTGCAAAAGAAGACATGCAAGTGATCAGTAAACATACTCTAAAATGTTTATCTTGTTGGCAGCAAAAGGAACACAAAATAAGCGTTTTCCATACAGCATCCCAGTGAGAGCCGGTCTCTCATGCACTACAGTTGGGAACAAGCTTCGTGAAAAGCATTTTAGCAGTATAGAGGGAGTGCTTTTAAAATAGTCATAAAATAGTGCCTTAAAAAAATAGTTTTGGGCACACTAATTGCACTTCTAGAAATCTATCCTAAAACACAAAACTAATACACAAGATTGTTCATATAAGTATGACTTCAAGTATTACCCCAAACCTAAATGCCCCAAAATGCTGAGAAAGGGCAAAGTACACTCCATCTCTATGGAGGACTCCATACAACCCTTTATATATATTACAAGGGATGTTGAACACCAAGGAGAAATACATCTGAAGAAGTGAAAAAACTAAGGCAGAAATTTGTAGATACAATTTGATTCTCTGTCTTTACATGTACACACACAAAGCAAGAGAAAAGACTAGAAAAAAAATTATGTCAGCATGTTAACACTAGTTCTCTCTGGATGATGAGCTTATTGATGATTTTATTATTTCTTAATGGTTTTTTCCCCAGATGTTTTTTTCCCAATGACTATGTGACTCTATAACAGAAAATAAAGCGAAGCCATTTACAGTTTATATTGTGAAGCAGGGAAGTGTGCTGGGCGTGAAATGTGATTTGTGAGCATGGGGGGAGTAGGGGGGTAGAGGGGAGTCAGCATCAGCCCCAGCTGCTCATACAACCCAGAGAGACACTAAATTCCCAGAATTGATGTTCTGTCTGCAGTTTGCAGTCATCAAAGGGTGGGGTGGCGTCAGAAGCTGCTGCTCCCATGCTGACAGCCAGCCACTGACCACTGTGAGCTCATCAGGCCTCCCTCTGTGATCCAGGGAGCTTTTTCTAACCATACCAGAAATGGAGCTATTGGGGAAAGGTAAGGAAAAAAAGAAAGACCTTACCTGAGTCTCATGGTATTAATAAGACTTCCTTCCAGGCCCCTGGCTAGCTGCTAGGAAATGGAAACAGTGATATTTTCAGAGAAGCCACGTCTCGATGCTTAGAAACAGGCCAGTTATGTGACCACGATGGCCCTGGACTCAGGGCAGGGACGAAGAGCAAGGTGAAGTTGGTCTGAGAAGTCCCAGTTAGAGACTGTTTTCAGAGATCTGCAGCTTTCTGCTTTCTTCTTTCCCGATCTACATAGTAGCCGACTGACCAGGCAGGAGACAGGGGAGCAGGTTATCCAGGGTTTCATAAATAAGGAAATGTCACCTGCAGTCACTGGTTATGGCTCTGATGAATCCTGAGATTCTTTTAGCCACGTCTTGACTAATACATTCCTGTATGCAGTGATTTTTGTAAGGCTGCTTAAAATAGCCTGCCTGTGTTCTGAAATTCCTTGTTAATCCTAATGATAAGTAACCTTTCTCCCTCCCTCCCTTCCTCACACCCACCTTCCCTTCCTTCTCTCCTTCCTTGGACAGAGGTGCCTTTCTGTGACCAGCTGGTTTTAGTTGTAATTTCTGAGTTAGCGCAATTCATACTGTCAAGGAAACACTTGATGACTCCATCACTTTTCATCATTCTACTTGCATAGAGCCGTGCTTCGGTGCATGTGAAAGTAATCCAACCCTCAGGGTGGTATTGAAGGAGTAAGAGGAAGTCTGACTCAAGGAAAAGAGCACTAATTTGTATTCATGAACGTGAAACCCATCTAGGCCTTCCCCAAGGCCAAGGCCCTGCACAACGCCTCCACCTTTGATGGCTTCAGAATCCGAAGGGGTTTGTTGGTGGCTTGGAGTGGCAAACTTTTCACTCACTTTCTTATTATAAAGCTCCCTGCTATACAGAGCCGTTATGACACGTGAATATCTCAGTTGCTTATACAGTTTTGTTTCCAGGTACCTTTTGGTGAATGAATGTACAAATGGGAAATACACGAATTACACTGTTGTGGATCTGAATCATGAGCTTGGCAGTGTGGTGTGACGTCTTCTCCAGCAGGACCCTTGACGTCTCCTTGGCCCCCATGCCCATGCCACCTGCTTCTCTGTATCACACTCCACGCCTCCTCCTTGCTGGTGATTTATGAGCATGTCTTGGACCACCCATTTTCCTGTAAGCTTTTTGATTAAGTGCAAGAGGGGTCTGTGCCGAGTTGTCGCTCAAATACAAACATGACTCCTCATTCAGAGCTGAACTACACCTAAGGGTGGATGGGATGAGAAGCGGCTTCCCAGAGCCCTGAGGCCCTGAAAGAGTGGAGGGAGAATCACTGGGGACTGAGCAGGATTCCAGGAACTGGGGGCCCCCGCCCCACTGTGGAATTTGTCCCTCTTCCATGCTCGTTCCCTGCTGATCTTCCCAGGGGCTTCAGGTGGACAGAGTCTGAAATCTTTGAGCATGCCTCTCTCCGCAAAAAGGGCCTGGCCCTACTTGGAAGCAGTAGCATCTCCTTTAGGATGGACTGGTTGGATCTCCTTGCAGTCCAGGGGACTCTCAAGAGTCTTCTCTAACACCACAGTTCGAAAGCCTCAATTCTTCAGTGCTCAGCCTTCTTTATGGTCCAGCTCTCACATCCATACATGACTACTGGGAAGACTATAGCTTTAACTGCTGACCTTTGTCAGCAAAAGTATGTCTTTGCTTTTTAATACATTGTCTTTGTTTGTCATAGCTTTCCTTCCAAGGAGCAGTTGTCTTCTAATTTCATGGCTGCAGTCACTATCTGCAGTGATTTTAGAGGCCAAGAAGAGGAAATCTGTCACTGCTTCCACCCTTTCCCCTTCTACTTGCCGTGAAGTGATGGGACAGGATGCCACGATCTTAGTTTAATATTGAGTTTTAAGCCGGTTTTTTCATTCTCCTCTTTCACCCTCATCAAGCGGCTCTTTAGTTCCTCTTTGCTTTCTGCCATTAGAGTGGTATCGTCTGCATATCTGAGGTTGTTTATATTTCTCCTGGCAATCTTGATTCTGGCTTGTAACTCATCCAGCTCAGCATTTCGCATGATGTGCTCTGCATATAAGTTAAATAAACAGGGTAACAATAAACAGCCTTGCCATACTCCTTTCTCAATCTTGAACCAGTCCATTGTTCCATACAGGGTTCTAACTTGCTTCTTGACCAGCGTACAGGTTTCTCAGGAGACAGGTAAGATGGTCTTGATATTACCATCTTTAAGAGTTTCTCACAGTTTGTTATGGTTCACACAGTCATAGGCTTTAGCATAATCAATGAAACAGAAGTAGTTGTTTTTCTGGAATTCCCTTGCTTTCCCTTTGATCCAGCAAATGTTGGCAACTTGATCTCTGGTTCCTTTGCCTTTTCTAAACCCAGCTTGTGCATCTGGAAGTTCTCCATTCACGAACTGCTGAAGCCTAGCTTGAAGGATTTTGAGCATAACCTTATTAGTATGTGAAATGAGCATGACTCTATGGTATTTGAACCTTCTTTAGTACTGACCCTGAAGAAATGAAGTCCCTCAGTCGTGTCTGACTCCTTGCGACCCCATGGACTGTAGCCTACCAGGCTCCTCTGTCCATGGGATTTTCCAGGCAATAGTACTGGAGTGGATTGCCATTTCCTTCTCCAGGGGATCTTCCCGACCCAGGGATCGAACCCCGGTCTCCTGCATTGTAGACACGCTTTACCGTCTGAGCCACCAGGGAAGTCCTAGAACTGCTCCTAGTTCGAAAAAAAAAAAAAAAAAAAATTCCAGAAGGTTACAATTCTATCCATCCCCAGAAGAGGGCAGCATTGCACCACTTAATAACCTGCAAGAATAAAGTCCAAGCTCCTTATTTCTGCCCCTGCCCCTTCTGGAAGCTTAAAGCTACGGATTTTGATCATCTACTGATAATCTTTACCTTTGGGATCCAACTTATTCCCTCCCTTCTTCCATCCCAAGGACATATTTCTTATTTCTATTAAGAGTGACCAAAGCCATGTACTAAGAGAAAGGAAAGGAAAAACCTCAAAAACTAGTGCACAGGGACTCTAGGGTAGAGCCTAAGTCGGTAACAGCACGTTCATCCTCTGCCACTGAGCCCAGCAGGAAGAACGGTGCAGAGTGTCTCTTTGTGTGAGGCAGCAGCATGTAAAATTATTTGAGGAAGATTCCTAAAAGATGAGCTAGTGCTCAAAAATGTGCACCCCGGGTGTGTGCAAAAGTCGGCCCCGTCGAGCCCACTGATGCCCAGGGAAGGCCCCACCGGGTGTGGGGGAGGCCGTCCTCGCACGTATGACACTCATTCAGTTTGCTGTGTAGCCACTGTTTTCGTCTGCCCAGTAAAAAGGAACCATATGATTTTCTCCTTCTGTTTTGAAACTGTGTTGTATCTTCTGTGTAATGAGGTTAAAATCCAGGTGCCACCCCAGATTGGATGGAAGGCACAGATGGCTTCAGGAGCTGGCAGCCCCAAACATCCATGTCCTCCTCCCTCTGTCCTGCCATCCGTCTGTCTGTTCATTTGTATTTTTTCATCCATCGTCCATGTTTTGAACATGTTTAAAGGGCCTGTCGTCCACTGAAACAGTGCTAAGTGCTGAGACAGATGAAAGGACAGTCCTTGTCACGACAGGGGTAGAGTGGCGGTAGACGGGTATTTATGTTGTCATCAGTACACAGCCTGGGCGTGCCGGACGTGGCAGGACCCGAAGGAGAGTCCAGAACTGCCTGCAGGGGACAGAGATGCCCACCAGAGAAGGGGTGCCTGCGCTCAGTGGTGAAGGCCAGGTCTGGGTTACCCCAGGAACTCAGGCTGAGATGGGCATTCCTGCCGAGTCCTAGGGAGCGTGGCCGGTTCTGGGGACAGCCAGGTGTCCCTGGGACCTCTCTGAGGATCAGGGGCATTTGTGGAGGGAGAGGTCCAGAGGCCAGACGGGGCTGGCGGCAGAGAGAGCTGCACACTCGGTTTGTGGGCAGAGGCCCTTGAGCTTCCTGAGGAAAATGCAAATCTGGGGTCTCGGGCATCCAAACCCCAACCTGCCCTGGATACAGCTCTTGTGGCCCAAGGACACAGGCTCCTCACAGTTCTGTGCCCGCGTTCCTGAGAAATGGGACCACAGACAGACACCATTGCTCCCCCTTAGAGGTGCTTCTGGGTTAAAAGGCAGCCTGAGATCCAAGTACACTGTATTTTCAGATCATTTTTCATATCACTCACATTGTCTGGGAATCTTCCTGGGACATGGTACAGAAGGATGTCATTTTGCCAGTGGTGACACTGTTGGTGGAATGTCTGCAAGGTGGAAGGAAGGCAGGTTTGTGACTCGAGCTTATTATTAAGGTAGCTTTTGGAGCCAGAACAATGGGGTGACTATTTTTCTGCATGTACGTCTTCCAAATTAACACGGTCCCATGGTGGACAGGCCCTGTGACACTGAGTAACTTGACTAACTTCCATTTAATGTAATTATACTGGGTGTTTTACACCTTGGCAGATACCCCCACCCATACATATACACACACACCCCACCAAACTCACATATACACACACACACATACATACACATGCTCATAACAGGATTTTAAAACACAGAGACTAGGGGTCCTATTTTTCTAGCTGCCCTTCACCTCGTTTTCAGTCATCCCCGTTGTTCCACTCCATCCCTCTGAATCCACTGGAGAATTTCCTTTAAACCACATCTGTCCACACAGCTGCTGTGACGGGCTGCACGGTGTACAATTCGGGACCCTATCCAGAGGCCTTCTTCCTCTGTACCAGGGTTCATCTGTGTCAGCCTCGCGTGTGAAGTGAGATTCTGTTAATTAACAAAGCCAACACCCTGTGCCTCCATCACTAGAGCTGCGTTTGTGCCCTGCTTGGCCTCTTTGAGGTTGTTGGGTCTTTGAGTTGTTTGTTGTTTGGTCCCTAAAGTTGTGTCCACCTCCTTGAGACCCTGTGGACTGCAGCACACCGGGCTTCCTTGTCCTCCACTGTCTCCTGGAGTTTGCTCAAATCCATGTCCATTGAGTTGGTGACGCCATCTATCGGGTCTTTGAGCCTCTAAAAAGCCACTCCATGTACGTGAGCTTGAAGCCCCCGAGGGTTCTTAAATGTTGATAGACAAGTTGTGCTGGGAGTGATGTTGGCAGAGAATGTCAATCTGTCTCCTCACTCAAATGTTCCTCCCTGCGCTTTATAAGAGTGAGATATGGACATGTGCTCTCAGCAGAGGTCTCCACAAATTGAATGTGGAGTAGCTCTTTCTTACGTGCTTCAAGACTGCACATCAGTTTCAAATCTGAAATAATTTCAGTTCGAGGGTCAAACCTCTGCTTGTCCTCTTAAGAGAAAACGTCTTCAGTTCACTATTCAGCCAGTAAGGGTGTGACTAACACTGCTTTAAAAAAAAAAAAATAGGCACTATAAATAAATTATAATCCACCCATATAAAGTACTGAATAGATGCTGAAAATGAAATAAATCTGGGGAATTCCCTGCTGGTCCAGTGGTGGGACCCAGTGCTTTCACTGCCAGGCCTGGGTTCAATCCCTGGTTGAGGAACTCAGATCCCTCACGCCGTGCTGTGCAACCAAAAGGAAAAAGGAAGTAGATCTGTGTGGACTAATAGTAACTGCCCCATCAGAGGGCAGTAGGCCTGGGAAGACGGGGGGAGGGGTGTTTGAATTTGAACAAAAGCAGTATAGTCATGTATAATTTGCATGATTTAAAAATATGAAAAAGAATTTAAGCAGGCACAGTATAAAAGTTAAGGAATGGATTATCTTCATGAATAAAACCCCAGCGTAGACCTCTTTGTATCATCCTGAACTTTTCGTTCCTTCGGGCTCAGTGTAACTGACGTTTGTGCAAACATGTGTGCTCAGGCGCTTCAGTCGTGTCTGCCTCTTTGCAGCCCTGTGGGCTCTAGCCTGCCAGGCTCCTCTGGGATTCTCCAGGCAAGAATACTGCAGTGGGTTGCCAGGCCCTCATCCAGGGGGCCTCCCCGACCCAGGGACCAAACCTGGATCTCCTGCATTTCAGGCGGATTCTTTACCAGTGAGCCACCAGGGAAGCCCAACTGACCTTTGTACATACCTTTAAAGTTTACAAGCAGTTTCATGCACTTGTTCATTTAATCCTCCCAACAACCTTTTGAGGCAGGTTTTTATAATCCCTATTTCACAGATGAGCAGACTGAGGCTCAGAGTAAAGAAGTGACTTGCCTCGGCTCATTGAGAAGCAGCACAGAGATTCCAATCCAGGACTTCCAGCTGTGAGGCTTGGTGTCCGTGGCACTTCACCACGGTGGAAAGTCATTGCTCCCCACTGCTTTGACCTAGTTTTCTTGGCGTTTATGTATAAGGAGCCGATTGTGCAAGCTGAGTCGACAAGCGGTCAGCCTGTTTTCACAAAGAGCAGTTACCTGTACTCATCAGCTGGTAAGGTTTGTGCTGCTCTCTCTGGATGCTTCCAGTCCCCACCCCACCAGTTTTCCTCTCCTGTTTTCTTTCCACAGAGAGCCTTTTCATAAACTGCTGGCCCAAGGCCTTATCAAGGGGCAGACATTCCGCCTGCCGTCTGGACAGTATCTACGGCGAGAGGAAGTAGATCTCACAGGTAAGAATGGCCCATATGGTTGCTCTTGGAGCCAAGGAATATTTAGCTAGGAGGAACAGAAATCCACGCAAAGGCGGGTTCCACCCAGGCACATAGGGCCATCGCCCAAACCCAGCTGCAGGGAGGGGCAGCGTGTAGGAAGCCGCTTCCCCTCTGTCGCCCTCCAGCCTCTAGTTCCGCTTCCTGCTCGGCTCCGTCCTCCTGCCCCTGCCAGGCTTGGATCCCGCTCTCCCTGGTTTCAGCATGCAGAGTGGCCTTGGGCAGATGCAGGGCCACCTCCTGCTTCACCTCCTCGGGACCCCCGGCTCCAGTGCCCAACAGCGTCAACCCTGGCTCCAGTGCCCTCTCTCAGTTCCAATGCAGAGAAGGAGACTTAACCTTGTCAGGTGTCCTTCCTGGTCCCAGCCGCTGGGGCTTGGCCACAAGGCCACCTCATCCACACTCGGCCAGGGAGGGCTTCCTCTGTCAGCACCATCCGGACGGAGAGTGTGGAGCGGGGAGGAGAGAAGGAACAAGGCTGCACAGCAGGACCTACGTGTAACGTGAGCCCAGCGGCTAACTCCACGAGCAGACCCCGCTCGTGGGGTTAGCTCACCTTCTGGCGACTTCACACAGACGGGGACCTCCCTCCGGGTGAAGTGACCTCAGACATGCCCTGCTGCCCCGAGACCCTGGCAGGTCAGCTGCCAGCTGCCAGAGGAGGCCCCGAATCCATAAAGAAAACAGCAGTATGCGAGTCCTCCTCATCCTTTTTTCCTGTACTTTTTGTATATACGTGATTTACTTTTTAAAAAGAGGGCATTGCTTTGTCTTGTTTTGTACTGAGAAAAAGCTGGCAAGTGTACTACCTGTTCATGAAAGGCACATTTGTGGCAGGAGGTGGGCTTCATTTATTTGAAAACCAAAGCATGGTTACACTGTCTAAAGGGAGAGAACACATCACACTAAGTGAATTAGTGGGATTCTTCAAATGGACACGTTGAACGGCTCCATCAGTGTTTCCGGATTGGATACGCTGTCAAAGAACCTGCTCGGCGTCCCCCTCCTACCGACGCCTCCTTCTGGTGTGCAGGTTCCGACCCTGTTCACACAAACACGGGGGAGAAGCTCGAGGTGAGCTGGGAGAAGATGAGCAAATCCAAGCACAACGGCGTGGAGCCCGAGGACGTGGTGGAGCAGTACGGCAGCGACACCGTCCGGCTCTACATCCTCTTCGCCGCCCCTCCGGAGAAGGATATCTTGTGGGATGTGAAGAGTAAGTCAGCCTCTCCTCCCAGCCAGCCGCCTCCGTGACCCGCCTCCGCGCCCAGGGAGTCCAGGGAAGGGCGTCTTTGCTGAGACAGTAGGGGAGGGCCCAGGGGTCCTACCTGTGGAGCAGGTAGCAGTTTGCCCGACATCCTGTGCCATTCCTGGGCCACGTGGTCAGACGTAATGAGCCCCAGAGCACCGCTGTGGCTGCAGACCCCTGGTCCCCACTGCAGCCCTGCTGACCCCGCCCCAGGGTGGGGCTGGGAGCCTACCTTCAGCATAAACTGGGTGTTCTCTGGCAGCTTCTACGAGGATCCCACTTTGGGAACATTTCCTTGAGCCAGGCTGGTTTTTGTGGTATGCCTGGGCCCACTGCAGTCCACAGAGGCCCGTCCCCTCTTGGTGTAACCTGAAAGGTTTTTTTCCTGGAATGGTGTCATTGCCCTTTACCAGGCCAGAGAACCCCACATGGGGCCTGGCCCTGACGTCACCTGTGACCTCTGCAGTCACCCACAGCAGCCTCCAGAGTCCCACGGTCAAGGTGTTGGGGGGTGCGTGGGGGGTGCGGGTGGGGGGCGTGGGGATTCCTCCCCTCCAGGGTTGTTTAGGTCTAAAACTGGGTTGGCAAGATCCTTTGGAGGAGGAAATGGCAACCCACGCCAGTATTCTTGCCTGGAGAATCCCATGGAGAGAGGAGCCTGGAGGGCTACCGTCCACGGGGTAGCAAAGAGTCACACACAGCTGAGCGACTGAGCATGCACGCATGCTGAG
This sequence comes from Tragelaphus eurycerus, assembly GCA_935064755.1. NCBI lineage: Eukaryota > Metazoa > Chordata > Mammalia > Artiodactyla > Bovidae > Tragelaphus > Tragelaphus eurycerus. The sequence goes on along the minus strand of CAKXYN010000001.1, from coordinate 71,875,823 downwards.
ATATGTGAAACACGAAACTGGCGAGGACCAGGCTTGTGTTAAGACACCTCGGGCTGCGTAGCAGTGTGGCTCTGAGCGCAGCCTGGGGACCAGCACGGCATCTGTGTACTGCCTGTCCACGTGAGAGGTCGGCCTGCACCGTGTAACTCAGCCCTGTCTCCACGCACACTGCTGGTTCCGAGGACGTTTGCGTCACAGCACAGCAGGCTTTCTTAACCAAGGAGGCGATGCCCTCCTGCATCCTGGCCCAAACTTCTAAGCTCCTTTTGGGCCGGTGACAATTGCTGGGAACCCTTTGAGTAAGCCCCTGCTTGCTGCTGCTGCTAAATCACTTCAGTCGTGTCCGACTCTGTGTGACCCCATAGACGGCAGCCCACCAGGCTCCCCCGCCCCTGGGATTCTCCAGGCAAGAACACTGGAGTGGGTTGCCATTTCCTTCTCTAATGCATGAAAGTGAAAAGTGAAAAGGAAGTCGCTCAGTCGTGTCGGACTCCTAGCGACCCCATGGACTACAGCCTACCAGGCTCCTCCATCCATGGGATTTTCTAGGCAAGAGTACTGGAGTGGGGTGCCATTGCCTTCTCCGAAGCCCCTGCTTACTGGGGCCCTAAGAAGAAATGACTGAGTCAGTCCTGGTCTGAGTTCCCAGGCACTGGCAGCCAGGGAGGACCCTTCTGCCTGCCCTCGGGGAGATCCGGTGAAGCATGTCCTCCTCCACAGGTGCTCTGTCGCTTAGGTGTGACCAGACTAGACATCCTCACGTGTCTCTGTCTCTCTCTCTCTCTGTCTCTCTGTCTCTCTCTCTCTCGTTCGCTGACGTCACACGCAGCCGATGCGCTCCCCGGGGTGCTGAGATGGCAGCAGCGTCTGTGGTCCTTGGTGACTCGATTTATCGAGGCCAGGACGTCCGGGAAGGCGCCCAGGCCTCAGCTGTTGAGCGACAAGGAGAAAGCCGAGGCCAGGAGGCTGTGGCAGTACAAGAACTCTGTCATCTCTCAGGTCAGAACCCTTCCCGGGACACTGGTTGATTCTGTGACTGAGCCCTCGTGGTCTGTGTGGCCTGCCTGCGCTGGAGGGGCACACTGGGTCTTCCTCCTGCCTTAGTATGGTGGCCCCACTTCCCTTGAGTATTTGATCCCGCTGTTTTGGGTGTTTCCCCACAATGGAGCAACCGTGCCCAGGCTCTAAGGGCAAAGGACGCGCTTGAGAAATGGCTCCCCCTAGTGGTGATCTGAGGAGGCTGCCTGCTTTCCATGTTTCCATGTTTAACACATCCTAGATATGGCACCCCACCCCAGTACTTTTGCCTGGAAAATCCCATGGACGGAGGATCCTGGTAGGCTCCAGTCCATGGGGTCGCTAAGAGTCGGATGCGACTGAGTGACTTCACTTTCACTTTTCACTTTCATGCATTGAAGAAGGAAATGGCAACCCACTCCAGTATTCCTGCCTGGAGAATCCCAGGGATGGGGGAGCTTGATGGGCTGCTGTCTATGGGGTTGCACAGAGTCGGACACGACTGAAGCGACTTAGCAGCAGCAGCAGCAGATCCAGCCAGTCCATTCTGAAGGACTAAAGCTGAAACTCCAGTACTTTGGCCACCTCATGGGAAGAGTTGACTCATTGGAAAAGACTCTGATGCTGGGAGGGATTGGGGGCAAGAGGAGAAGGGGACAACAGAGGATGAGATGGCTGGATGGTATCACTGACTCGATGGACGTGAGTCTCAGTGAACTCCAGGAGTTGGTGATGGACAGGGAGGCCTGGCGTACTGCGATTCATGGGATCGCAAAGAGTTGGACACGACTGAGCGACTGAACTGAACTGAGGGCTTCCCTCAGAGAAGGCAGTGGCACCCCCACTCCAGTACTTTTGCCTGGAAAATCCCATGGATGGAGGAGCCCGGTAGGCTGCAGTCCATGGGATCGCTAAGAGTCAGACACAACTGAGCGACTTCACTTTCACTTTTCACTTTCATGCATTGGAGAAGGAAATGGCAACCCACTTCAGTGTTCTTGCCTAGAGAATCCCAGGGACAGGGAAGCCTGGTGGGCTGCCATCTATGGGATGGCAGCAGCAGCAGGGCTTCCCTGGTGGCTCAGACAGTAAAGAATCTCCCTGCAATGCAGGAGACCCAGGTTCGATCCCTGGGTCAGGAAGATCCCCTGGAGAAGGGAATGGCAACCCACTCCAGTATTCTTGCCTGGAGAATACTATGAACAGAGAAGCCTGGCGGCTACAGTCCATGAAATTGCAAAGAGTTGGACACGACTGAGCAACTAACACTTTCAGATGAGAATCAAATTTAATGTCATACCGATGACACACAGTATATATTATAAAAACAGAAATAGAATTTTAGAGTTGAAAGGGGTTGAAAAGACTCTGTTCTTTACTGTCCTCATCTTTAGCCTTTTCATCGTCGCTTCTGTGGGCAGAACTGAGGCACAGAACAGTTAAATGCCTTGTACAAGTCACAGCCCATGAGGAGCTGAGCAGAGTTCCCTGATACTCAGCATAGTGGAGACTTTTCCACTCAGAAACTTTGTTACACAGTATTTGTGGAAGTTATTATGGAATGAATTTTGCAAATAAATTAATGGCTCATCTTCTTAGAGAATAGCATGCTATTGTCTAAATCATTTTTAAAGATTCTTCATTGATAACATCCCTGTAAATTTTTCATCTGGAAGTCTGCTGTAATACCATGATGTTCACCTTTTTAAGAACTTTGTGGAAAAATGTCATATGTCTTTGAAAGAAAGCACGTAGGAAGTCTGAAGCCACTTTTGAATGGGTCCCAGATACCCCAAATTCTCCTTAGGCTGAATGTTTTCTTTTTTTTTTTTTTTAAGATGTGCTGATTCAAATTTAGAAAGTCAGCCAAGGTCACTTCTCTGGACTCCGGTAACTAAGGACATTGAAGGAGCTGAGCTTTTCCTCTGGTTTGTGTAGACTGCAGTGGCCCCAGATCCAGCATGGTCTCATTTAGTGACACTTCTTCAGCTTTATTTCTATCCTCTCTCCCATGCTGTAGAGAAACAGAGCTCATGAAATTGACTTTAGTCATCTGAGTGCTGCTTGAATGATTGTCTGTGTATCGCATATTTTCTCTTTGAATTTGGCAAATTCTTCTCTTCTGTCAGCTAATAGAATTGGGTTATTTCAACAGGCTGGAAACTCTTGACATCTTAAGGATGTGTTAGTTTTCTGTATCCTTACCCATGGCTCAAAATTGAAAAGCATGCCGATAGGAAAAAGCTGACAAGTAGTATTTGTGTTCTTGTGTTAACTCTATATTTGAAAATGTAAAACTCACCTTATCCCCATATACCAGTAATCTTCAATGTGAGTTAAGGTCATGCGACCATGGGGAAGTGACGTCCTTTATCCCGTCTCCTGTTTACTGTTTGGTCACCAGGTGGGTCCTGCCTCCGTTTCAGGTAATGATCAGTGTTTTTCTTAGGCACCTGCTGTGGGAACCAACACGGTCGCAGCTGTAGAGGAAGAGGAGCAGTCTGGAGTGGCAGAAACGGCATTGACTTAGACTTTAAAATTCTTTGTGCTGATAAAACATTATAGTGACTACTTGAGATAGTGAAAACAGTTATAAGTATCTTTTATGGCACGCATTTAGTTCCACATTTTTTGGATAATTCAGTTTATGTGTGTGTGTGTAAGCTTAACGGAACTTTGAACAAAGTGAATGATCCTACTTTCACCAATAGGTGACTGCCCATTTCACAGAGGACTTCTCGCTGAACTCTGCGATTTCTCAGCTGATGGGACTCAGCAGTGCCCTCTCGGTAAGTGGCCAGTCTGTGCCCATTTGCTTCTGGCCAAGGCGGGGTGTGGCTTCCAGTCATGTGGTGAGGTGGCCTGCCGCTCCCAGAGGGCAGAGACCACACCTTTCTGGATGTTTTATTTCCAAAGTTTGGTGTGCAGCAGGTGAACGGGTGTGACTAGGTTAACTGATCAGCCTTACCTCGGGAAGACGCTGAGTGTTGGCAAGAACTGGCAAAGAATAGGAGGACCCCTGAGATCCTTGAGAGGGGCAAGAGGACCCCAGTCCTGGGAGTTTCACAGTGCAGAACCTTTGAGCTGTCTCTGCACTTCCCACTGGTCCTGCACATACAGGAAGCCTGGCACAGTGGTTAAGAATTAGGACTGACCTGCATTCAAATCTAGACCCCATCTCTCACTTGACCGTGTGTCCAGGCACAGGTGACTCTCCCTCTGTCATAGCCCTTAGCTGCTTCATCTGTCAAATGGGCTAACAGTACTGCGCTCAAAGGGTGGGGAGACCCAAACCAGGTAGCATCAGCTCAAGGATGTGGTAAAATGCTCAGTCAACAGTGATATATCTGCTCAGGGCTTTCCTGGCGGTCCAGTGCTTAGGGCCCCGTGCTTCCACTGCAGAGGGCCTCGTATCAGGCTCAGTCCCTCATAAGGAAACTAAGATCCTACAAGTTGTGCGGCGCAGCCAAAAAAATAAAATAGAACAATAATACAACTGCTGTTGCTGCTCCAGCTATTTTTAATACTGTGATTCAACGGGGAAAGTTCTTTGCCTAGAACAAAAGTGATATGAAGAGAGTCTCTTCCCACCTGCTTGTCTCTGGACTTCAAGTATCTTCGTGGCCTCTCTCACCCATCTCTCTCATCTTGCGTGCCTCGGTGTGTTACACTGCTGTTCTCTTCTCTCCCCCAGCAAGCTTCGCAGAGAGTTGTCCTGCACAGCCCCGAGTTTGAGGATGCCCTGTGTGCCCTGATGGTGATGGCCGCCCCCATGGCCCCTCACATAACCTCAGAGCTCTGGGCAGGTAGGTGACGGAGGCCTCACTTGACCTGTTACTACTGACCAGCATGTGCTTCAGCCGCGTGTTGAGCCTTGTTCGGGACTCGTGTCCTCAGCCGTGTGTGGCATCAGCCCTGGGGACCTCTCTGTGGAAATGCGAGCAAAGTGAGAAGGGGGCATGCAGGAGGACTTGATGGCTGTGCTGGGCCCAGTTCTCCAGACCCTGTGTTCAGAGGTCCCCTTTGACTTCTGAGGGTGTTTTAAAGGTGCTTGCAGGAGACAGGCAGGCTAGGGATGCTTTGTTTACATTATGCTTTTATCTGGGAGTTTCTGAGAAGTAGTATTCATTTCTTTTTCGTGGTTATTTTAGCTGTTCTCACCTATTTATTGGAGAAGGCAATGGCACCCCACTCCGGTACTTCTGCCTGGAAAATCCCATGGGTGGAGGAGCCTGGAAGGCTGCAGTCCATGGGATCGCTGGGGGTCGGACACGACTGAGCGACTTCACTTTCTCTTTTCACTTTCATGCATTGGAGAAGGAAATGGCAACCCACTCCAGTGTTCTTGCCTGGAGAATCCCAGGGGCGGGTGAGCCTGGTGGGCTGCCGTCTATGGGCTCACACAGAGTCGGACACGACTGAAGTGACTTAGCAGCAGAAGCAGCACCTATTTATTCTTCTCAGTAGAACTCAGAGGTATAATTTTGTTAAGTTCTCCCAAAATCTCCTTGAGATATTTGACTGAGATTTTCTTAAGTCTGGAAGTAACCTGGGAAAGCTTCACATCTTTACCACATCTAAGCTTCCATCCCAGAACACAGTCTGTCTCTCCATTTATTCAAGATTTCCCTCACCCCTCCAGTCAAGTTTTGTAATTTTCTTCATATGGATCCCACACATTTCTTGAGATTATTTTCAAATATTTCATCTTGCCATCAGTTCAGTTCAGTCGCTCATTTGGGTCCAACTCTTTGCAACCCCATGAATGGCAGCATGCCAGGCCTCCCTGTCCATCACCAACTCCCGGAGCTTGCTCAGCCTCATGTGCACTGAGTCAGTGACGCCATCCAACCATCTTATCCTCTGTCGCCCCCTTCTCCTCCTGCCTTCAGTCTTTCCCAACATCTTGCCATAGTTCATTTTCTTTTTTTATTCTAACTGGAATCTTTTTTTTTTTCTCTTATAATTTTTGACTGGTAATATCTGGCATATGATTTTTAGTAATTGTTTACTTACTTATAACCAGATTCCCTGTCAATCACTCTTCCTTCATTTAGGGGTAGAATCCTCTTGGATTTTCTAGGAATCTGTGACCAACAAATAAGCCTAAGTTTTCTCCTTTCTCACAGTTATGCTCTTGTGTCTGTTTACGTTCTTTAATATACTGCTTAGAAAACCATATGTGATGTTAAAGAATACTGGTGACAGCCAGTCTTCTCTCGTTTCCAGATTTCGTGAGACATGATTCCCTGTGAGGTTTGCTGCTGGCTGTTGGTTAGGGTAGATAGCCCCTGTCATGTTAAGGAAGCGGCCCTCTAGCCTTGTTTACCAGAACTCACCTTAGGAAAGGGAGGAGGGTTTTACTTAACGTCCGTTCTTCAGTTGTTGAGCTGTTGCAGCCTTCGCTTTTAATTCTCCCCTTTGCCCTGATGGTGTGGCTTATGTCCAATTAACTGATTGCCTACTAGGCTACTGAGGGATTAATTTACCTTGACCATGGGGTAGTAAACCTTTAACATACTGTAAATTCTATTTGCTAGTGTTTTTTTAGAATTTTGCAATTACTCTCCTAGGAGAAACCAGCTTTTGCTCAGTGTGCCTTGTCAGGTTCGGAAAGAAGGGTTTCACTGCCTTCACAAAGTGACGAGTTGCTTCTCTGCTTTGGAAGACACCACACAGGACGAGAACGTCCACCCGTTCCTTGCTGAATAGACAGAATGCCCCAAAGGGAGGGTGGCGTTAGGCCCTGCCAGGCTGCTGCCATATTATATTAGCTTATACAGCCTTTCATTATCTCCTTAGGCAGGAAGCACGCCTCTTTCATTTAGCATTGGTGATCACATTAAGTCTTTTAAGTGGCACACTGTTAATTCTTTCCTACTCTTCTCTTCTTATAAAACAAAGCTGATCTAATTTGTAATAAACGTGTTCACTCTCATCCTGGAATATACACATCCCTCCCTCTTATCATCATTTTCAGTCCCGTATTAAATGTCTGCCTCCTTCATTTCATTTCTCCCAGGAGGGACTGATGTAAACGGGGTTTTCAGAAACGCCCTCCTTGCATGCCCCTCCAGTCTGTGTGTTTTAGGGCCAGGATTGGGGGAGTGGCACGAGGGCCTGCTGTCTTCAGGGTCCTATCCCCGCCTGGCAGGTCTTTCCAGAGGTGTGTGCTGCGGTGGCACCCTGCCAGTCTGTTTTTGGATTGTGTGGCAGGCTCTCCTGAAGGACACACACTAAAGCAGTGTGATAGAAACCAGCCCATTTCAAATTTGGCTCCGGGTTTTCCCCACATAGGACACCAGTGGGTTTTGTGAGCTGTGTCATAAGGAGGAGTGGGTCTAGATTGAATCTGAGTTTTCCTAACTGGTCTCGTTCAGTCATTCCGTGAACATTCATGGGGCGTGTATTTTGTGCCAGACTCTGTTCTAGGCATTGGTGGGAAAGCTGCGGAGGGCATTCCGAGCAGCAGGCACTGCAGTCTGTGTTCATTCCCTTGAAAGGACATCCCTCAGGCATTTATAGAAGCGGTGGCTCTGCACGTGGGTGTCTGAGTGTGTGGCTCCTCCGAGTGGGAAGCGGGGCCATGACACAGTCAGGTGAGGAGTCCCGCACCGTGGGCCCGGCACCCTGGCCACTAGCTCGCAGGTCTTTGTCAGGTGCCTTCTGCAGACGGTGGGGACCTGACCCCTTCCGGCCTCTCCCGGCATCCGGCAAGGGCCAGTGTCACAGGACTGAGAGTCCTCTCAAGCAGAAGCATTGTGTTGTGAGGGGACATGATTGTCGTCGTCCCACACTGTCAGTCATGCTTCTCAAGGCTCTGGGACTTTATTCTAAATAAACATAGCTTTCGGGACTTCCCTGGTGGTCTCGTGGGTAAGACTCCACACTCCCAGTGCAAGGAGTCAGGGTTCAATCCCTGGTCAGGGAACTGGATCCCGCATGATGCAACCAAGAGTTCCCATGCCTCAACTAGAGAACCCACATGCTGCAAGAGCAACAACAGAAAATTCCGCATGCTGCAACTAAGACCCAGCACAGCCAGATACATTAAAAACATAGCTTCCACACAGCTGATTTCCCTGCTGCATCTTAGATAACCGCCCAACGACTACAATGGGAATACGGTCAGCGAGGGTGGGCTGTTCAGAAATTACCATTTCCCAGAGTTCCCCAGGAAAGCAGGTTGTCATGGAAGAGATCCTCCCCAAAGGACAGCAGATTTGAGATCTGTCTTTTGAGGGCCGTTCGGGGTTCATGGGCAAAATGGCCATCGTGGCTCTGGATAAAAGAAAACCTTTAGAGAAACCCAAAGTACTTGATAGCCTAATAATGCCCTCTACCAATCATGTAAAAAGTCGATGGAGACCTTCAGTGGGAAATGGAACCAGTGTCTTGGCAGTGTGCACACGTTAACAGGATGAGGAAATCTTTTTTCCTTCCTGAGGCTCTGGATCTGAGAAGGTCAGGAGACCACATGTGAATTTACAGAGTTATCTTTTGTTTACCATCATAGAATATTGTCCTGTCCACGAGGGTGTTAGGGAAACTTTGCATGTTTGGACTCACTGACACTGTTTCCAGACAAAGGACACAAGGTTTCCCCTCTGGGCTCCCTGAGGCAAAGCAAATCCTAGAGTTTTCCTTGAAAATTACATCTATATACATTCTGTAAAACCCTCAGCCCCTACAAAGGGTGTGTCCTGGGTTCTCTCCCCTACGCTCAGTTGTTCTCCCCAAGCACCTCCACTGCTGAGTTTGACAGTCGAATTGTCAGAACTCCATGCGTGTACGTGAAATTTTTCTCTGTTACCATATTGAGTGTTGTATAGAGTGGCTCTATATCAATACTTACAGGCTGACCCTGTTCTTTTTTAACAGCTTCATGGTGTCTTACCCAGTGAATATTTTGTCAGTTATTAAACAGTCATCTACTGATGGGCATTTGAGTGATTTCTCCTCTTTGTCTTTTGTGTGTGTGTGTGTGCTACTTTGAAATTAGCCAAATATAAGTTATTTAAAATGTGGTGATAAGATCTCCCAGTTCTGTTTCTCTGGCCATTTTTACAGTTCAACAGTGACTTTTCTGCCTTGGTTTTTGCATTTTGCTTCTACCTCTTGCTGTCTCTGAGTCTTCCGTCAACATCTTAATTATGAGGTCACAGCATGGTGACCCTTTGCCTCCCGTAAGTTTCTCAAGTAACGCCTGATCTTGAAGCATAGTCTACCACCACAAATTTTTTTCTTCGTAAAAATGGTGGTAAAATATTGAGCTATATTGTTTTGCTGTGCATATAGGCTGTATTCATTAATTTCAACAAAACTCCAAATCTTGGGACTTTGCTGGCAGTCCAGTGGTTAGGACTCTCAGCTTTCACAGGTTCAGTCCCTGGCTGAGGAATTAACATTTTGCAAGCTACTCAGAAAGGCCAAAAAACACCTGCAAATCCACACATCATCTAGAAGTGTGTGTGTGATACTTGTAAGGGACAGTAAGATATTTGCTGATGTTCCGATGGTTTTATACATGAAAAAGCCTCTTGATGAAAGTGAAAGAGGAGAGTGAAAAAGTTGGCTTCAAGCTCAACGTTCAGAAGACGAAGATCATGGCATCTGGTCCCATCACTTCATGGGAAATAGATGGGGAAACAGTGGAAACAGTGTCAGACTTTATTTTTCGGGGCTCCAAAATCACTGCAGATGGTGACTGCAGCCATGAAATTAAAAGACGCTTACTCCTTGGAAGGAAAGTTATGGCCAACCTAGACAGCATATTTAAAAGCAGAGACATTACTTTGCCAACAAAGGTCCATCTAGACAAGGCTATGGTTTTTCCAGTAGTCATCTATGGATGTGAGAGTTGGACTGTGAAGAAAGCTGAGCGCCAAAGAATTGATGCTTTTGAACTGTGGTGTTGGAGAAGACTCTTGTAGCATCCCTAGGACTGCAAGGAGATCCAACCAGTCCGTTCTAAAGGAGATCAATACTGGGTGTTCTTTGGAAGGAATGATGCTAAAGCTGAAACTCCAGTACTTTGGCCACCTCATGGGAAGAGTTGACTCATTGGAAAAGACTCTGATGCTGGGAGGGATTGGGGACAGGAGGAGAAGGGAACGACAGAGGATGAGATGGCTGGATGGCATCACTGACACGATGGACGTGAGTTTGAGTGAACTCCGGGAGTTGATGACGGACAGGGAGGCCTGGCGTGCTGCGATTCATGGGGTCGCAAAGAGTCAGACACGACTGAGCGACTGATCTGAACTGATCTGATGCATGCTGTTTCCACGTTTAGTCACTGAGTCAAATCCGACTCTTTTCTGACTCCATGGACTATAACCCACCAGGCTCCTCGGGCCATGCGATTTCCCAGGCAAGAAAATTGGAGTTGGTTGTAATTTCCTCCTCCTCTCGGGGCTCTTCCCAACCCAGGAATCAAACCTGAGGCTTCTGCGTCGGCAGGCGGGTTCTTTACCGCTGAGCCAGTGTCACCAGAACAGTTTTTGTGGGTAAAGGCTAGCATGAAGCAGCGTCTCTCCCTGTCCATTTCCTTGGCAGTACCAGGGCTGGATGGGCCATGGTGGGGACCCAGTCTCCAGGCCTCTCCTGTGTGTGATGAGGATTGGGGTGGAGTGGAGATAGGCGTGAAACTGGTCATCTGGGGAGGCCTGCCATCCTCAGATACCATGACCACGTGCTCTCGCTCCAGGTGCCACGGTGGCGTGGCGACCTCACCAGCTCTCAGAGCGGGAGAAGAAGGTCATTTTGGTTCTTACACAGGAAGGTCAGCGACAGCAGCTCTCCAGGGAGGGACAGGAAAAGGGTGGGCTGAGAGCGACAGCTGGCCTCAAACGGTGGCCTGTGTATCAGAGCCTTGCCGCTTCCCAGCCCGTGTTCAGACTTTCTCCGTGTGCTTCCCAAACACCAGCTCCCGGCCTGACCTGTGTCACGTAAAGAAAGCAATGTATTTACCATGCAAATGGTAGGTATTTTTAGTTCCCTAAAAAGAGCAGGAAGGCAAAAGCATGACGTAGAGCCTGGGGTCGTGAGTTTCTGTTCCTCCCTGCCGAGCAGGACGGGGCGGCGGTGAGGGGGTGGGGCCCCCTCTACCATCTATATGGAATCCCTGGCAGGGGCCGCTGGCCACTATAAATAAGCATCCTGATTGCTCCAGGAAGGCTGGGCTTCCTCATTTTTTTTTGAGTGGAATTTGTAACAGCTTCTGTGCAGAACATTTGTGTCCAGGGTCCTTTCGTCTCCCAGGCATCCTGTGCAACTGCCACGTGGAGGCTCTGGAACGCTGCCCGTGACAGCTAGGTCACAGGACAAGCCGTGCCAGCCCAGCCAGCTAAAATAAAGACCTGATTATCTCCCTTCTGTGACCTCTGTCCTGTATTTAGATATGAGTCTCAATAGGAACCCTTCTGAGGAACCAGCAGGAAGCTCCTTTCTGCTTCGGCCAAGAGGCACATCTGTTGGAAACAGAGCAGGTTCGTTAGGAGCAGGGGAAGCCCAGGAGTACATCTCAAACGCCACTTGGTTCTCAGGCCCCGAGGGGCCTTCCCTTCCCCCAGGTTGTTATCCAGCAGCACAGGGTTACAGTAAGAGCGCCAGAGAGTAGAGCACAGGACGCTTGGCAAGCGCAGGTCAACAGAGTAAGACACCGGTGCCATTCAGAGTCCACAGACCTGAGGCTGGTCTGGGAACAGTCTCTCAGAGCTTAGGACAAGGTAGGGGCTTAGCAAATCCATCGCCCATGTCACCAAGCACACATCCCAGTAAAACCGCCCATATTTTCGGTAGCAAGACTTTCTCAATGAAGGAAGCAGTGTGCTGATTCATGTTCTGACCCGTTCCTCACCTCATCACACGCGGGCATTTTAAGTATCTTCACAGTAAATAGTTGTGCAACCATCCCTAGTATCTGCTGTGCTTGGTCGCACAGTTGTGTCCGACTCTTTGCGACCCCATGGCTTGTAGCCTGCCAGACTCCTCTGTCCATGAGGACTCTTTTGGCAAGAATACTGGAGTGGGTTTCCCTGCCCTTCTCCAGGGGATCTTCCCAACCCTGGGATCAAACTCAGGTCTCCTGCATGCAGGCAGATTCTTTATCGTCTGAGCCAGCAGGGAAGTCCATCTCTAGTATGCTAATGCTAAGTCACTTCAGTCGTGTCCGACTCAGTGCGACCCCTCAGATGGCAGCCCACCAGGCTCCCCCGTCCCTGGGATTCTCCAGGCAAGAACACTGGAGTGGGTTGCCATTTCCTTCTCCAATCTCTAGTATAGTATATTGTAAAACAAAAATCACAAACCAATAGGGAAGAGATGGTTTATTCAGCGGAGTCAGTTTGGAAAACTGCCGTGTATTTTTTTAAGAATGAGTTTTTTTTCACATTATACACAAAATAAATTAGAGATAGATAAATTATGAATAAATGGAAAACAAAATGAAACCGTACAAAGAAACCAGAAGAAAATTCCTGAACTGGTGTCACAGTATGGGAACACTGTTTATAAATATCTTTTCAAATTACAAAAGTCATGAGTATTCCATGTAGAAAAATCTATAATTTTTTTTAACAGAAAAATTACCTATACTTATATCTCCCACAGATAATCCTTGCTGCTATTCTGCTGGGTTTTTTTCTAATAATTTATTTTAAAGTGGTCCTAGATCATAGATCTGCAGTCATATGGCATAAACAAATATTCATTTTTTCAGCCAGAACCTAGACGTGTCAGAGAAACTCCAGTGGTAAATTCCAAGAAATACAAACTCACAGCCAAGAATCATAAAATTCACCAGGAAACAAGGCAGCATGAGTGAGGCAAGAGAAAAAGGAGAGAGGGGTCAGACCCACAGACACTTCAGACATTGGTGTTATCAGTCAGAGAGTGTACAGTAAGATTAATATGTTAAAAAAAAATGAGTTGAAGATAAGATTAACAAAAGCTATAAAAGTCCAGCAAATTAGGAAAACAACACAGCGCTTAAAAGAATTGAAAATCATAACTTTGGAAATTAAACACTGTGACTGAGTTCAACAGCACATCTGATACAGCTGATAAGAAAATTAGTGAACTGAAAAATAGATCTTGTGCAATTACCCAGAATGGAGCAAAGACAGATGCGGGATAGGAAGCAGGGAACAGCTGTGGAGGGCAGAGTGAGCATGTCTGACGCACGCTTCTGGGGTTTCAGAAGAAGCAGGAGCCGAGAATGGGGTAAAGGGGCCATCTGAAGAGAGAGAAGCCCAGGTGCAGAACACCCCCCGCATTCTGCTGTTTTTCTTCCTCAACTTCTCTGTTTATATAAACATTTGCTAAAACTATGACCACGGTATATATACTATTGTGCGTCATAATTTTCCATGAAGCTGATTACTAGTTTAAGATGTAGGAGAAAAGAGAATCCAAAGCTGTGTCTATAGCATGATCCAGGTGGTGGTTTGGCTTGATTCTGTGGATACAATATCATACAAATATTCATTCAATACATTACTATCAAAATAAAAATTTTTATAGATGCTATAAAATCATGTGAACATGATTTTTGTATGTTTTTTGACTTTTTACAAATTTTCTGCAAGGAGTATGCATCACTTCTGTCATCAGAGAAAAGAAAACATTATCAACTCACAGCCCAGTGAGTTGGCATTGGTGGGATTCCTTTCCTCTGTCCCAGACTCAAACTTCAAATGTATCTGCTGGTCTCAAGGCTGATAGTAAGAGGTGGGGGTGGGGGGCGCACAATGCAAGGGCCACGCCACCTCTACCAGCCCTGGAGAAACCACTCACAGTGTGAGCGCTGTGCCATTGCCATGGCAACGCCCCCACATGGGCACACTGGCCACATTTACGTGCCCCCTCGCTCAAGGCCTGCGTCTGGGAGGACCAGGAGGCAGCAGTGAGGTGCCAGGCCACAATTGCCCAGGCATCGGTTTTTCTGCCCCGTGTACTTCCTTCATATTTGGGGGCATCTTTTGTACTCCCAATATCAACAGAGGCTCAGAGGTTTAACCCTCCCTCTAGAGAAGCTCTGGTTGAAGCCCTAAAGCACAGACCACTGGCCATGAGCATCTCTGGGGTGCTGGGCCTCCACGGCCTTGGGGGATGCAGCTCGAAGCACTGGGGAACTTGAGACTGGAGAGGCTTTCATTCCTCCCAGCTTCCTCAGATTAGACCCACCCTGAGCCAAGGACAGCTCTTTCCAATTTGCAAGTGGCAGGAGCCTCTCACGAGAGGAAATTTCAGCTGAGAAGTTGAGCTCCCTCTGAGTAGGTCCAGAAGGAGCACCCTGCTGTCCTCAGCATGTTGGCTCGGTGAATTAGGAGTCAAAGGACTGGGTGGGAGGCCCCCTCAGACCACAAGTATTCCTGGGCTGGAGAGGAAGCGAACACAGCTCGTTACTTTGGGATCCGCACAAAGGATTCCTTCACCACTGGGACTGCAGAGACCGAGGGAAGTCAGCAGCCTTGCTTTTCCGAATGCACACTTAAGAACAGTGTGTTCACCCATCTTTATGGCTCTGGGTATCATTGGAAAAAAGAAAAAGAAAGCTACCTGTAAACTGGGATGGTAGTTCTCTGGCGGTCCAGTAGTTAAGACCCCGCGCTTCCAGTGCAGGGGATGCAGGTTCCCTCCCTGGTCAGGGAGCTGGGATCCCACGTGCCGCTTGGTGCAGTCAAAAAACAATTTGTTTCACCAAACTTTAAAGTTTTTGTTTTGGGGGTCTGACTGATTAACAATATTGTGGTGGTTTCAGTTGAACAGCAAAGGGACTCAATCATACATATACTGTATCCATCCTCCCCCAAACTAGCCTCCTGTAGCCAAAATATATTTAATAAATAACTGGGATGATGAGCAAGGCCGAAGGAAGTGGGGGCCCCTGGTGGGCTGCAGAAAGCCGTGGTGGGGCCCCCAGGGCCTCAGCCGGCTCCAGGGCAGGCCGTATCGGGACAGGCGCTGTACAGCCTGCTCCCGTGAGCCCATGCGTGCTCACTGACCCTCCATGTCTCCATGTTGCAGGCCTGGCACTGGTGCCACAGAAGCTATGTGCCCACTACACCTGGGACGCCAGTGTGCTGCTTCAGGCCTGGCCCACCGTGGACCCGCAGTTCCTCCAGCAGCCCGAGGTCGTGCAGATGGTGGTTCTGGTGAGTGCCTCCTGAGGCCCCTGCACACAAGAGAATCTCACACACACACACACACACACACACACACACACGGCCGGGTCTGCGGGTTTCTCGCCAGGCCTTGCTAGCCCACCCGACTCTTTGCCCGACCTTCCAGCCTGTCTTGCTTTGCCAGCACCTTCAGTTTTGAAGTCACCACATACCAAAATCTTGTGAGCAGAAAACTTGTGGCCCTCGAGCTTTTGAGGGCATGGAAAGAATCAACCTGCCCTGCCTCACGTGTTCTAGCTATCCTCATTCCAACTGTGTTGGTGGCTCTCCAGGTTTCATTCAACTGCTCTTGGCTTTTGGAAAGGGTAGAGTGATAGTGAGGGGGTGGGCATGGAGTCCCTCGCTCTGCAACATATATTTCAGGAAGGCTGCATGAAATCTCTTTTTTGGTAACGTGGATCATTTTAAATACACAGAAGTAGTCGATTATAGTATAGAGCAAGTAATTCTGCTCTAGTTTTTCCTTATGCGTTTAGTTTGCTTAATCTGAGACCCGTTGTGAGGAATATCTCTTCAATGCGCTGATGTGGCTGAAGAGGGAAAGAAAACAAGAGGCAGACCTTTCAGTCTGAACCACACGTGGGCCAGCCGATGTCCATCCCAGCTCTCGTCACCCTGAGAGGCAGGCATCACTGTCCTTTTTTTTTTTTTTTTAAGCTGAGGACACAGGCTCAGAGAGCTCATCACTTTGCCCACATTTGTTTATTCCTCAGTCATTATCCAGTTACCTCCCCTACCTTAACACAGGCTCTTGGGACCCAAACCCAAATACAACAACCTGGGTCCCTGCCCTCGTGGAGCTTAAAGCCTGGTGGAAAAGATAGGGGGAAATAAGAAGGAAAGAAAAATAGAAACGAAATGATTTTTAAACTGTAGAACGTGCCACAGAGAAGTCACCCAGAGGCGAGGGGTAGCCGGGCCTGCCAGTCCCCACCTGCCGCGTCTGCCAACCCTGGGCCCTGCGGGCAGGTCCATGCTGGGAAAAGAAGCCCCCAGGAGACTGGCTCCTTGTCAGCCACTCTTTCTCCTCACCCTCTCCCCTGGCACTCAGTCCCTCAATGCCTGCTGTTGCCCTGCCCACAGAGGGCAAGGAGGTGAGGCTGCCTGGCTAGGCTTCTTCCCAGAGTCCTCAAAACTAGCCTATGCCTCAGAGAGGTGATTTCTTTAATTTGATTAACGTTTCTAAGAAACAATTCTCTTGTATACTTCTAAGGACTCGTCCTAAGCTCAGCTGAGAAAGGCCAACTTTTTTTTTTGCCACACCCTGCAGCCTGTGCAATCTTAGTTCCCTTGACCAGGGATCAAACCAGCTCCCCCTGCAGAGTCTGAACCACTGGACCACCAGGGAAGTCCCAGAAATGCCAACTTGAGACACTGAAGTTCTAGTCTGAAAATGTCTTTCCATTTTAAATTAACCACCGCAGAAAAGAAATTGAGTTTTGATAATTGGTAAAATAATGTTAGATTTTCATTGAAATAAAAATTCAAGATTTAAAATGTGTAGGGCTCCCTGCAAGCACACCCAGCTCAGCAACCTGGGGGTCGGGGTGTCGAGGCCTGCTGTCCTGTCTCCGCGTGATCTTGCTCAGTGCCAAGGCCAGAAATAGAAGCTGCAGCACGGACAGTGTGACCCAGCGCAACTCAGTTCAGCCGCACCCCTGTGCTCCGAGCCCAGAGGCACCGCCTCGTGTCCGTGGAGCCCGGCGCCAGGCGGGACGGTCTGGGGAGGCACACGCATTGTCATGCGCACTGACAGTTTGTATGGCCTCCAGGTTAAGACACAAGAGCTTGGGACTTGGACCACCTCACTTTGCAAATGCTTGATCTCTCTAAGCCTCAGTGTCCTCAGTTAGAAAATGGGAGGCAAATCCAGGGCCGGCCTCACCTGATTATGCCAAGAATTAAATGGAGCATGCCAGGAGTTCTTAACCTGCTTCTAGACGCACTAAGGACAAAACCCACTAACACAGTGAGCATCGACTAAGAAGTGGGCTCTGCCCTTAGAACTTTCCAGATACTAACTCACTGACCCCGCACGGCAGCCCGGTGAGGCAGAGCCTGCTGTCCTCCCCATCTCACAGACGAGGCCCCGTCTCACAGGGAGGAAACAGTGGCAGCACAGGGCTTGGTAGCTCCCTGGGTAGATGGTACCCGCTGCTGGCATAGGCGGCGCTGCCTCTGGCAGCTGGGGCGCTGGGGCACGTGTCCTGAGGAAGAGGACCTGACCTTGGCTTTGAAAGAGGAGCAGCTTTTCCCCGGTAGAGGGAAGGAGCCACAGCGGGGGAACCCCTCCCTGGACCGGGAGCCGAGGAGGGGCTGGAGCAGAGGCAGGGCCCCGAGAGAGAGAGAGAGAGAGAGAGAGAGAAACCGGATTCCATCTGGAGCGGCTGGGGCCTGGCAGGGAAGAGAGGGCGTCTGGGGGTCATCCCATCTCCAGCGTTGGCTGGAGTGGGGACCTGGTCTGTGGCTTCACATTCCTGTCCCTCAGCTTGGCCCTCTGAGAATCGGGCATGGAATGGCAGTGACCTACCTCACGGGCCTGTGACGGGGATAGTCAGGGTCTCTCGGGTGGCTTGTGGAGCGCGGTGCCTGGCACAGAGAGAGGGAGCTCAGACAACAACTGCCTTTATTGTCATGCGCCATTATGGGGCTCCTGTCAGTGAGCAGTGGATGGGGCGCTTAGGCGGGTGGGGGGACAGCACTCGCGGCCAGGAGCCCACCAGGCAGCTCTTGGAGAAGTCCTAGAGAACAGCACAGAGGCCTGGACCCAGGCCGAGTGGTGAAGTGGAGGTGGCAAGACCAAAGGGCTGAAGCTAGCAAGGCCACCAGGTAAGGACCTGGAGACCTTCCTAAAGGCAAGTGGCCTCTGTTTGAGGTGATGTCTTATTTGTCTCCCATCCCGTCCTCTAGGTGGCGCTAGTGGTAAAGAACCCGCATGCAAATGCAGGAGATGTACGAGAGCGGGTTCCATCCAAGTCAGGAAGATCCTCCGGAGGAGGACATAGCAACCCACTCCAGTATTCTTGCCTGGAGAGTGCCGTGGACAGAGGGGCCTGCAGGCTATAGTCCATGGGGTCGCAGAATCGGACACAACTAAGTGTCTTAGCACACACAGCACAGCACAGCGATATACAGCCTCTAAAAATGTCACTCAGTTCTACAGAAATCTGAAAAGATAAATGGGTGTCTCTGGGATCCTGGATAATATGCTTTGGTTGAAACTTCAGTTCTTCCCAGTAATTTTCCATAATACAGTGGCTTTATTTTCCAAGTTAAAAACTGGAGCATTCACGAAAGAAACATAAGCATTCTGACAGGAGCCACTGGGACAAAGTATTTGAAACAAGCTGTTCAGAAGCTATCTGGATCACATGTCACTTTCCTTAGCAACAATATCAGTTCATATTTGATGTGAAATTTAACCTTCACATCAAATAATTGAACCAACATTCAGTGAATAATACCACTGGTGTCTAGAACTGTTCAGTTGAGTCGCTCAGTCATGTCCAACTCTTTGTGACCCCATGGACTGCAGCATACCAGGTTTCCCTGTCCATCACCAACTCCCAGAGCCTACTCAAAACTCATGTCCATCACGTCAGTGATGCCATCCAACCATGTCATCCTCTGTCGTCTCCTTGTCCTCCTGCCTTCAATCTTTCCCAGCATCAGGGTCTTTTCCAATGAGTCAGTTCTTTGCATCAGGTGGCAAGAGTATTGGAGTTTCAGCTTCAACTTCAGTCCTTCCAATGAATATTCAGGACTGATTTCCTTTAGGATGGACTGGTTGGATCTCCTTGCAGTCCAAGGGACTCTCAAGAGTCTTCTCCAACACCACAGTTCAAAAGCATCAATTCTTCGGCGCTCAGCTTTCTTTACAGTCCAACTCTCACATCCATACATGACCACTGGAAAAACCTTAGCTTTGACTAGATGGACCTTGGTTGGTAAAGTAATGTCTCTGCTTTTGAATATGGTATCTAGGTCGGTCATAACTTTCTTTCCAGGGAGTAAGCGTCTTTTAATTTCATGGCTGCAATGACCATCTGCAGTGATTTTGGAGCCCCAAAAATAAAGTCTGACACTGTTTCCCCATCTATTTCCCATGAAGTGATGGGACCCGATGCCATGATCTTAGTTTTCTGAATGTTGAGCTTTAAGCCAACTTGTTCACTCTCCACTTTCACCTTCATCAAGAGGCTTTTTAGTTCCTCTTCGCTTTCTGCCATAAGGGTGGTATCATCTGCGTATCTGAGGTTATTGACATTTCTCCTGGCAATCTTGATTCCAGCTTGTGCTTCTTCCAGCCCAGCGTTTCTCATGATGTACTCTACATATAAGTTAAATAAGCAGGGTGACAATATACAGCCTTGACCTACTCCTTTCCTGATTTGGAACCAGTCTATTGTTCCATGTCCAATTCTAACTGTTGCTTCTTGACCTGCATACAGATTTACCAGGAGGCAGGTCAGGTGGTCTGGTATTCCCATCTGTTTCAGAATTTTCCACAGTTTGTGGTGATCCACACAGTCAGAGGCTTTGGCGTAGTCAATAAAGCAAAAGTAGATGTTTTTCTGGAACTCTCTTGCTTTTTTGATGATCCAGCGGATGTTGGCAATTTGATCTCTGGTTCCTCTACCTTTTCTAAATCCAGCTTGAGCATCTGGAACCATACCGGCCCATTTTAGGTAAGAACTGTGAGTGGTGTGGATCCGTTTCCAGTTTGTGACATGTGAGCGCTGCCTTCTGGAGCCAGTGTCATCAGGAAGGGAGGTTGCCCACGTTCCCCAGAAATTAGTCCACATGAAACGCCCTGTAGCCTGATCTGAACTCGATGTTATCTTCAGGAACACAATTGTCCCTCTCCTCCTGAATACAGCCTAAACCATCTCATGCTGAGACTTTTTGACATAATTCCCACCAAGGTGTGATGGGAGCAGCATTCAGGAAACACGGGGTGGCACCCCGCCCTCCCTGCGGTATTCAGGCATTAATCCCACCCATCTCACTACACTTCTTCTGGGAAGCTAGGTGCCTCATTTTCTCTCTCTCTTCCCACACCCTCTCCCCACACAGAGACAGCAGCACCCTTTGGGGCAGTGGGTGTCAGGCTGCCTACCACCCCCAGGCTTTCCTCATGGGTTGTCTCTCTTTTCACCTTCTCAGATCAACAACAAAGCCTGCGGCAAAGTCCCCGTGCCCCAGAATGTCGCCCAGGACCAGGACAAAGTCCACGAACTGGTTCTCCAGAGCGAGCTGGGTGTCAGGCTCTTACAGGGGCGAAGCATCAAGAAGGCCTTCCTCTCTCCGCGCACCGCCCTCATCAACTTCCTGGTGCAGGAGTGACTGCCGGCCGCTGCGGCCCCTCCTCCAGGTCCGGGGCCCCGACTCAGGGCAAAGCCCAGTGTCTTGAATGTCTGCCTTTGCATTCTGACGGGCTGGCATCCGCAGGGCGCCTCGGCAGTGTGATCTGGTGCCGGGGTGAGGGTGGGTAGGGGCAGAGGAGAAATATGAGTGAAGCGGAGTGGGGAAGCGCATACCTCCGCCATTGCAGGTGAGGGAAGCATCTAGCCCCATGTGAAGCCCCCAGAGATTCGGCCGGGTGGGAGCAGGAAGGTGAAAAGAGAAGCAGATGAGCCTGAACACGAAGCCTCTCGAGCAGCCTGGGCACCTCTGGCCCCCAGAAACGGCACTGCCTCCAGCAGGTCTGAGGGGCGTGAGGCTACACCGCGGATGTCGGGGGCTCAGGAGCAGATCGAGCAGTCACTGTTGATCGGCGACCGAGCCGCAGCCTCACGGCAGAGGGTCTCCTGCCTTCAGGCTGGATCCAGATAGCCACGTGCGGCATGCACACTGGCGTCTTCAGAAGTCGCTCGGAGGAATGCCCTGGCCGTCCGGTGGTTTGGACTTTCACTGCTCTGGACCCCAATTCGATCCCTAGTCGGGAAACTAAGATCCCGCATTTCTGACACAGCCAAAAAGAAGACGAGGAAGAAATTGCTGGGAATCGAGAGACAAGCAGGGCTAGTCTGGCTGCCTGCACCCCGGCTCCTCAGCCCTGCCTGGCTGGCTGTTTCCACCCAGGCTCAGCTGGACTCGCCTGCCCGGCCTGCTCTGATGCCTGATCTTCAGGCCCTCGGGCGAAGCACTGCTTCGCACTGTGAATGGGGAGCAGCCCCTCCCGACTGCCCCC
Source organism: Tragelaphus eurycerus (assembly GCA_935064755.1). Taxonomy (NCBI): domain Eukaryota; kingdom Metazoa; phylum Chordata; class Mammalia; order Artiodactyla; family Bovidae; genus Tragelaphus; species Tragelaphus eurycerus. Next base: position 71,854,424 of record CAKXYN010000001.1, on the reverse strand, counting down.
TCAGGGTGTCACATTTGCTGTGAAGTGAAGCGGAACCAAGCTGCTTCCAGCCTGGCCGGAACCCATCTCAGAGCCCGCCACAGCTCAACAGGGCTTCTGCTCATGTGCGCCCCAGATGGCAGTGCCGCCGTGGGTGTGGCCCCCAGAGCCTGTTGTCAGGAAGAACGAGTCCACCGCCGGCGGGGGTGGGGGTAGGGGGCTGGTGCCACCCGGGGGTCCCCTCCTGTGCTCCAGCCACAGCACTGGCTGCCAGGAAGACCCCCGTGTGATGTATGTTAGGGTGGTCCCGGGTTTTGGTGAAATCAGAGGTTAGGTGCTCTTAACACAACTGGCCTCATTCCACGGAGTACTGTTTAGTACGGGGAGGGGGCGGAGAATCCAGACATGTTGTGATGCTGACAATCTGTATTTGTTCCCCGATGCCTTTTTCTGAAGTAGGCTCAAATGTGGCCCCCTGCAGTTCAGCAGTTAACAGATGACTTTTTTTTTAATGGAATAAAATGTTTGTCATGTATGACTTCGGGACAAACGTGTGATCCTGGAATAGTCACCATATTCCAATTCTAGGAGTTAATCAGGAACACACTGAGTTATTCTGTTATTCTCTGAAGCACTGGCTATGTGCCTGACTCCATGTGGACTGTTATAAAGTGCGATGCATGGGAAACTTACCAACCATGGTAGACGGTCCTGGCTCAGAAACAGCAGCTACGTCACTTGGCTCAAGCTTAATACTCTGCCTGGTCCCCATGCCCAGAAATCCTGGTATAACTGATCTCAAGTGCGCTTGGGCATCAGGGATCTTGTTAACAGAATCTCCACACTTGACTGTTGATTGAGAGTCGTTCAGTCATGTCCGACTCTTTGTGACCCCATGGACTGTAGCCCGCCAGGCTCTTCTGCCCATGGAATTCTCTGGGCAAGAGTACTGGAGTGGGTAGCCATTCCTTTCTCCAGGGGATCTTCCTAACCCAGGAACTCGGGTCTCCTGAATTGCAGGCAGATTCTTTACGGTCTGAGCTACAAGGGAGGCCAACACAGGTGCTGCACAGGTGATTCTAAAGGCCAGCTAAGTTTGAGAACCACTGGATTAATTGACTCATTTGAACCATAATGTCTAACTAGTCCTTTCTCTCCCTAAACCTCAGCTTAACTGGGATGAATTTGGTCCAGGACCAAAGCACAGCGAAGCAGAGTCAGGAAAGACTTAGACTGGAAGGGAATGCAGGGGCCAGAACTCTGGAGCAGGTATTTAAGATGTTCCCGGAGCTGGCCTGAGTGGACAACATCCTATGCCGTGTACCAACAAATGCAGATTCACTGTAAGCAAACAGATGAGGATCTGTGGTTCAAGGAGGGGAGTGAGCACATTGGCCTCATTGTCTTGTTTACTCCTAAAGTAAGCTAAGTGATCTTGAGTGTGTCAGTAAGATAAACGCAGGAATCCCTTCATTAGCACATAATCTGGCCAGAACAGTGGGTGAGGAAAGCTTCAAGACCACTGGACTAAACAGCATGGCTTCGAAGAACTTCTCCAAGAGAACAAAGTTTTGAAAACAGATGAGCTCGTTGGTATCACTGAGCTAGTTGGTGTAATGGAACAATTGAACAGAAGAACCTGATCCCTGGGGTGGGGAATGATCTCAGTCCTTTATTAACTGTCTTGATTAGGTCAAAACCTGGACTGAACAAGTTCCCTTGAATTATGTCATTTAATTTCCACTAAAACCCTAGAGGGAAAGAATGTGTCTGTCATAAATATGAAGAAACCCAGGTTCTGAGGTTCAGTAATTTGCTCAGTTTGCACAGCTAATAAGTAGAAGCTTTTTGTTGTTGCTGTTGTTAAGTCACCAAGTCATGTCCAACTCTTTTGCAACCCGGTGGAATGTAGCCCGCCAGGCTCCTCTGTCCATGGGATTTTCCAGGCAAGAATACTGGAGTGGGTTGCCATTTCCTTCTCCAGGGTATCTTCCCAACCTTGGGATCGAACCCGAGTCTCTTGCATCTCCTGCATCAGCACGTGGATTCTTTATCACGGCCCCACATTAAGTAGAAGAACCAGATCCAAACCCCAGTCCTCTGGCCTCCAAATCCCCTTGTGCCACCCACCATGTCTACCAGTCCCCTCACCTCATTGCCCATCTTGCTGGAAGTACTAGACTGAGGAAAACTCAGGTGTTGGCTGGAAGCTTGGGGCTCTCTAGGGACGCCTCATGACTGCATAGAGTGGCCATTATTCTTGTTGCCTCTGTGCTGCCTTGGCTTAGGATTCCCTGATTGATGGCCTGAGGCTTCTGGGGGCAGATGGCCCGGTGATGTGAGCTGGAAGTTTGAGGCCATGTGAAGAAGTCTACCAGAGATCCTTGCAAGCCACTCATGCCCTTGGCAGGCCAGTGCTCAGACAGGATAGACTCCAAACCTAAAGCTGAGCATCCGAAGTTGGCTTTGGTTTTCATCTCTAGGTGGTTTGATTCCTGATCTGAGCCCAAGTTGGAATTAGAAGGCTGCTAGTGCGCACAGCCATGTACCTGGGCTGATGACATTCCTGCCGGGCCACCACTCAGGCCAGAGGGCTTGGTTCCTGCGCCAGCTGCCCTGGCCCCCACCAGCTGCTGCCCTCTTGGTCTTTCTCCTCCCAGGAGGGAAGGGAAGGAGGCAGACAAGCCCCCAGGGTCATTGTGTGCACCAAGCGCCGTGCAGGGGGTTTTGCTGCTGCTTTTCAAGCCTCACAGCAGTGCTGCAAAGTGAGAATTATGACCCACAGTCTTTAGGGAGGGAAACCGAAGCCTAGCGAAGTCTAGCGAGTTACCTCCGTCCTGCCGCTAATGACCGCTCGAGCCAGGATTCGGCCCCCGTTCTGCCTTCCTGTTCACGGCTCATACTTTCTCCAACCCACCTTCCAGGAGGGAGGAAGAAGTGGGGTGTCTTGGGAGGAAGTACAGCTTGTTCTTTGTGTCCCAGGAATTCTAAACTGGAGCTCTGGCGTGTGTTTGCGGCCCCGCAGAATGCAGCCCAATACTCCTGACTCACCTCACCACAGATGCTCCTTGAGGAAGCGGGCTGGGTTTTTGTACCCCAAATCCATCCATCACTGGCTGTGGGCCAGCCTGGGGTGGAGGGAGGTAGTTAATAATTTTCTGGGCATCTTGGGATGGAGGGAGTCCCACTAGCTCAGGGTAGGTTTCGGGAGAGGAGCAGAGCTGAGCCGTCAGCAACCAGCATGTGTGGGAGCTGGGGCCAGGCGCCCCTGCCTGTGAGGAGGACCCGGGGGAGCACCCAAGGTGACCACTGCTAGGAGAGAGAGTGGGAATCCAAGCTTGAGAAGCAGGCGGCCTGGGGGGCAAGGAAAGGCTCCAGACAGACGCCAAGTCACAAGAGACGTAGATGAACACAGGGTGGGGTGAGGACAAGCCGAGCTACCCCGGGGCTGCCCTGGTACCCTGGGCTGGGGGGGTCTCAAGGCAGTGCCACTGCATTAGAGACAGTGATGAAGTCAAACAGGAAGCCGTCATCCCCGTTCTACAGATGACAAGACCATGACTCACCCAGGCTGAGGCTTGCTTGAGACCCGACAGTGAGTGAGGCAAGTATTTCCAACCCCGTTCTGTGCTCATTCCACAGGGGTATCCCTTTTTCCAGGGGTAGCCCTGGAAAAGCCCAGTGGTAACACCAGACAGAATTTAGCTCTGGAATTAAATGCTCCTAACTGTGGATGACATCAGGGTAGACCAAATGAGAAGAGTCTGCACACCCCCACCCCCACCCCCTGCCATTTCTTCCTCTGAGACGAGCAAGCAGAAAACATCTGTTTCGTGGGCTGATCCCTGTCTGGCTTTTCAGAGGGTGCGTGGCCAAAGACTCTCCTCCAAGCTGATGAGTCTGGAGATCGGAATCCAGGGTGGCCAACCATGAGCAAGAGGGAATCCCCAGAGTGGTTGGGCAAGTGGTGCTGGCAGGGAGCAGCTGGGGAAAGACCCGTCCTGTGGGCAGAGGCCTTGGATCCAAGGGTGGGGCCAACGATCGTACAGAATGGGTGACCCCACTCCAGGTCTTCATCACGTCTGGGGAGGCAGGGGTAACAAGGCCCTGGGGGGAGGTGGCGGCCAGGCCTGCTCAAGTTAGGCGCCTGGAATCCGACACTTGTGATTCACTTCCGTGTGCCTCCAGCTCTGCACTTGAATTCCAAGTCTTGTCTGGCCTCTGAAAGAGCCAGCCTGTGTGGAACATCCTACTGGATCTACCTGAGATGCCCTCGTACCAGCAGCAGTAAGAACATTTGCCACTTTCTGAGGGCTAACTGTGTGCTCAGCCTTGTTCTGGGAGTCTTACCACAGAAGAGGCTGGTAGAGCCTCGAGTCTGACCCTACTCCACTGCACCGCTTCCCACAGGCCTTGATGCAGACCAGCCCTGAACCTCCTCGGTTTGCCAACACAGCCTTGATTTTTGACTCTCTCTCCAGTTGTCAAGAACCTGCGAAGCCCATACACTGATCCGATGACAGCTGGGTGAGCGCCTCCCTGGTGCCCGGGGACAGATCTGGGCTTTCTCTCTGAGCCCGGGCCTGAGCTCTCCCAGGGACCCCTCACCTTTAATAGTTATGGATTTATTTGGCCATGTCAGGTCTTAGCTGTGATACACAGGACCTTCACTGTGATGCTTGGGCTCGGTTGCCCTGCAGCATGTGGGGTCTTAGTTCCCCGACCAGGAATCAAACCCGCATCCCTTGCATTGAAAGGCAGATTCTTCACCACTGGACCACCAGGGATGTCCTGAGCCATCACCTTTGAGCCCCATCAGTGAAACCTAGAAGTCAGGGGGTCAACTTAGCTCCACTCCGAATACCAGGAGGAAAATCTCATGGACAGGAGCAGGGGAGACCTGCCTGGCCTCACAGCATCCCAGAACATCCTTCCCCAGACCATCCTTTCCTCCCACCACAGAAGGCCTCCTCTGGGATCTCTGAGAGCTGGGTGGCCCCGGCCCCACCCAGAGGTGGACTTGCCTGCCACACGTGCTGGACCTGCACGCTCATGGGCCCCCCTCAGGACCGGGAGGAGAACTGGGCCTGGCCAGGAGTCCTCTTCCTGAGACCCTGTGAGGAGGGGTTAGTGTTGAGTGGATAGAGTGGGTGCTCCGGGGTCAACCAGGGAGGGAGGACCACCCCAAAGGTGACACCGTTCCCTCAGCCTGCAATGTCATTCATCAGGGAAAAGGCGTGTCATTCCCTTCTTGAGAAACAGGGCCAGGCCGGGCTGATAGGGCTTTGTGAGGTGGGTGCCCCAGGGGCCTCTGTCTGTGGTCAGGACACAGAGCAGCCACAGCATGGAAGTAGGTTGAAAAGCCAGACGCCATTGAGCATCTCCATTCTTATTTATCACTTCACCTGTTGTCAGATAACACATTAGCTTGCTAGTAATACAAATTTAGTTTTGATTAGTAATTGACTTTAATGGATTTTTATTATGGTCTGGATGTTTGTGTCCCCCTGAAATGCATATGTTGAGACTGCACTTCCAAAGGTAACGATATCTAGCAGGTGGGGCTTTGGAGGTGCCTGGGTGAGGTCATGAGGGTGGGGCCCTTGTGGGTGGAATTAGTGTCCTCATGAGAGTCACAGAAGAGCTTGCTTCCTCCTTGCATCCTGCCACGTGTAGACCTAAATCAGCAGTCTTCAACCGGAAGAGGGTTCTTGACAGTACTCCAGCAAGCTGGCACCCTGATCTCAGGCTTCAGTCTCCAGAACTGTGAGGAATACATTTCTGCCATTTATCAGCCCTGCAGTCTATGGTACTATGTTATAGCAGCAAGAACTTAAACAACTACTAACATCTTTTCATTTTTTTCATATATTCTCAGTTACGTCCAACTCATTGCAACCCCATGGACCGTAGTCCGCCAGGCTTCTCTGTCCATGGGATTTCCCAGGCAAGAATCCTGGAACGTGTTGCCATTTCCTCTTCAAGGGAATCTTCCCAACCCAAGGGGTCGAAACCCAGTCTCCTGCATTGGCAGGCAGATTCTTTACCATTGACCTATGTATTGCTTTAAATTTTTCCTAAAGCATACATGTCATATTATTTTCAGAACACCTTATCTAGTTTTTAACTAGGTCTGAGAGTCTTTCGAAGTATAGCACTGTGATTTCACCGAGTAGCACTCGAGACTGCCAAGATAAAACACAGGGCTCCTGCCCTTAGAAACCATATGGACCAGGAGAGCAATATGGTGTATTGGAAAAAGCATAACAAGCTCTGGCCAGTATTCAACTCCTTCAAAAATTGCCATCTTAGGAGTCAGTTCCCCTTTTAGTGAGTGCAGTAGAGCTCAGTTCCAGTTACATTGTTCTTACCTGCACTGCAACCCCTTAATTATGCACTAACAACTTGGTGGTCCGCTAGTATCTTTTTAAAAAGTATTTTATTTACTTGACTGAGCCGGGTCTCAGCTGCAGCATTCAGGAACTAGTTCCCTGACCAGGGATGGAACCCAAGCCACCTGCATCGGGAACTCAGAGCCCCAGCCGCTGGACCACTGGTGGAGTCCCAATCTGCTAGTTTCTTGTCTACCAGCCATCTTTAGCAATACTTTTTTAAAAAATTATCAGTTAATTGTTGATGTAACTATAACAGCAGCATTAGTCGCTCAGTTGTGTCCGTGGACTGTAGCCCACCAGGCTCCTCTGCATGGGATTCTCCAGGCAAATGTACTGGAGTGGGCTGCCATTCCCTTCTCCAGGGGTTCTCCCCGACCCAGGGATCAAACCCACGTCTCCTGCATTGCAGACAGATTCTTTACCATCTGAGCCCCCAGGGAAACTATAGCAGATGAACCCCTAAACCATGGTGGGCTCACCCGGCAGACTTTAGTTCTCCTCCCTGTAAGTCTAACCCTCTGGAGAAGGCAGCAGGGGAGGAGCTCTGTTCCTTTCCAGCTTAATGGGTGGAGGGGCAGGCGCACCCCCACCCATCAAGGAGATGGATGGAGGAGACTCCTCTGTCTTCACCTCTTGGCTCTCAGGGCTGAACATTGATAACCAGCCCTCAGACACCGGCAGAGAGAGCTGGAGTTTTCATAAGGAGGTTTCTAGGGGCAGAACCTAAAGTGGCATGCATCTCTTCTGCCCACTGGGGAATGTGGGCAGCCACCCCCCCCCCAGCAACAAGTCTGCGTGAGGGAAGGGAACCCAGATCTTCGGTGGGCAGCCATCTGCCTGCACCACCTGACCGTCTTTTCTGTTTTCAGACTCTTGGTTGTCAGTGTCTGTCTGATCTTCTGAATCTCTCAGCTGTCTGCTGACAGGGATTTATAGGCACCTCCCGCCAGAGCAAGGACCCTGCGCCTTCTGAATCCGTGAAAGCTGCAGGCTGTGGCTCTGAAATAACTCATTCATCACCTCCCAGCCTGCCAGTGCCGCCCTGCCCTCTGTCCTGGACTCCAGGCCTCGCTCCAGAAATGTTTGAAATCACAGATCTGCTTTGTGCCGCTTTATAAACGGCCGATTTTTACTCCAGAGTTCTGCTCATTGGTCTCCAGTTCTCCCCAGTCTCCTTCCTCTGTGACATTCACACGTTGATTAATGGAGACAGTTTGGAGCATTTTGATGTTGTGGAGGAGGTGGGGCATTTTAATTAAAAGGTAGAAGAAAGCAGGTTTCCCCTTGCCCTGCCGGAAACCTGGGAAATTCTTCAGATTCCTGTTTCTGAAGGGTCAGGGCTGTTTCTTCAGGGTAGAAATGTGACACAGCCCTAAACGCTTCACCTTGTGCTTTGGTCCTGGACACTTGTACCCCCACCCCACCTCACACACACCCCACGTACACACACAAACACACCACCTCACACACACCACCTCATACACACACCAACTCACACACCACCTCACACACACACACAAACACACCACTTCACACACACACACCACCTCACACACACACCTCATACACACACACACCACCACACACACACACCACCTCACACACACCACCTCAACATACACACACACCCAACCTCACACATACCCCACACACACAAACACACCACCTCACACACACACCACCTCACACAAACACACCACCTCACACACACACAAAACACACCACCTCACACACACACACACCACCTCAACATACACACACACCCCACCTCACACACACCCCCATGTACACACACACCATCTCACACACACACCCACACACAACCACTTCACACGCACACACACACCACCTCAACATTCACACACCTCCCACATACACACATATACCACCTCAACATAAACACATACACCACCTCACACACACCCACACACACAAACACACTACCTCACACACACCACCTCAACATAAACACACACCCCACCTCACACACACACCCCCTCACACACACACACACCACCACACACACACACCACCTCAACATAAACACACACCCCACCTCACACACACACACCCCCTCACACACACACACCACTTCACACACACACACCACCTCAACATACACACACATCCCACCTCACACACACCCCCCTCACACACACACACACCCCTCACATACACACACCACTTCACACACACACACACCACCTCAACATACACACACACCCCACATATACATACACACCACCTCACACATACTCTTCACACACACCACCTCAACATAGATACACTCCACCTCACACACACACCCCACACAATACTCCTCACACACACCACATACACACACCATACACACACACACACACCTCCCACACACATATTATTCACACATAAACACACACACACTATATACTCTTATATGCCCCCACCTATCAGACACACAGACCATAGAGAACACACAGTTACCACATATGCACACAGGCACCTCAACACACACACACACACACATTGCAAATACACCACATTATATATCACACACATTATACCACATACTGCACACACACCCCACACCATACATACCAGCATGCAACACACACACATACCCAAGCCAAAAGCCTGTTTTGGGGAGTAGTAACTGGTAATTTATTTTTGCCAGAGGACGAGCCTCACAGGTAACTGGGCACATTGTGGGGAGGGCAATTTTGTCTTGAGGATTAATCCAAGTCATTGCTGCCAGACAGGGAAGGGCCGGAGGCTGGGGCCAGGATGGACAGTTACACAGGGAGGCCCCCATCCTCACCTGTGCTCAGGTGACCCTATCACCAGAGCTGTCCAACTGCAGGGACCCCTCCTCTGGCAGCACCCACCTGTGGTGAGAATCATCTGTATTGTTGATGGAAGCACAGTAATAAGTCAGGGCTCTCCTGTGTATTGAGCACTGACTTTGTGCAGAGACTGAACCTGGCAAGTGGCAGGTGAGATGGAGGACCCTAGAACTCAGCATGGCTGGAGTCCCTGCTCTCTCAGGTCCTGGCTCTGAGAGCTCCGTGGTCACAGGCAGGGCAGGCAAGCTGAGGCACAGCCCTGGACAGGGGCAGGGGTCAGAGGTCTGGACTGGAGACTGTCCGGGGTGATGACAAATGCGAGCCTCCCAGAGGATGACCTTGGGGGTCAGGAAGAAGCAAAGGCAAGGCGTGGGGGTTGGGGGGAGGGGGTGGCTCTTCACTTCCAGATCCCATCTTGTTTTTATCTGCATGCCGATCTTTCAGCGCAAGAGCCGGTAATGTGAGTAGGAGGCTGCTCCCCGCAGGAAGGAGCTCAGGGACAGATTCCAGGTGAGGATGGAGCACCGGGCCCTCCACACGGTCCAGCTCCCCGACATCCGCTACCGCAGCCCCACAGGCTGCCGTCAGCCTCTGATGAGCCGAGCTGTGCCCCGCGATGCTCAACAAAGAGAACCTGGAGTGAACAGGTCAAGATCTCCGCAGGATGGGTCCACACACTCCCACCTCCAGCTCTCCATGCTGCCCCCAGCTCACTCAGCTCCAGAAACCCTGGCTTCTTTGCTGTTCCCCAGCCACACTGGGCACACACCTGCCTCACAAGCTGAGACTTGGAGTCCCTGTGCTGAGAGGGCTCCTCCCCAGATCGCTGATTCTCTCACCCACTTTGGTCCCCAGTCTGTGAGGTCTTCCCAGATCATTCTATACAAAACACCACTCTACCCCCAGTATGCCCTGCTCCCTAGCTAATAACCACACAGTTTGCATACTTATCTTATCATGTGTCTCTCCCTCCAGAAAGTCAGCTTTGTGAGGGCAGATACTCTTGCAGCCTTATTTTATTTACTTACAGTTGTTTTCCTCTCTGTTGTGTCTCAGGCCCAGAACACCATCAGGCACACAGTAGGTGCTCAGTAAATATTTGCATGAATGATTCTGGTCCTAAATGGGCTCAGTGACCTTGAACACCTTGTTAACGCAGCAGAGGTTTTAATTTCCTTAATTACAAAATTGACGCAGTGATGCCAGCTAGTGGGTGGGGCGGGTGTCCTGGAAGGGAAATCTGAAAATAGTCTGTGGATATTTTGTAAACTGGAAACTGCTGAGCAGCCCTAAATGACAGGGCTGGGATTTCTCTGCCAGGGGAACAAAATGACAGCAGTTGGATGGTTTCCTGCTCCGCCTTTCAGTTAAGACTTGCTGCCTGGGCTGCCACAGAATCAATAAAGGTAAGTCACGCGGTTTTATTGGAACATATGAGTTTCTTGCACACATAGTGTGTGTGTGTGTGTTTGAAAGTCTTGATTGTCAAGAGCTGGGCTGACCCCAAGGACTGGAGGCCCTCAGGAGAGGGAGCTTCAAGCAAAGGCCACGTGGAGACAGTGAGAAGGCAGTGAGCTGCTGCTGGAGGGAGCACTGTGGCTTTATTTTAAGGTTGACGAGGGTGAGGGAGCAAAATGTGGTGCAGTAAGCCTTTCACTGGATATTTCCCCGAGGCAGGAATGAGGAGGAACTAAGGTTTCTATTTATCGTAAGGCGGGGTGGGGCCCACAGGAGCCGGGCAGGGGAGACGGGTGACGGCCATACATCAGAAAGAGCCTGTTGCTATGCTGGTGGCCCTGGGCTCTGACTGCCGGTCACAATGATCCTTTCTGGGCCAGAGCCAAAAAAAAGAAAAAAAAAAAAAAAACCACTGGGCAGCAGCATAAGGCTGAGAAACAGGGACCCGTGGGCCAAATCTGGCCCTCCACCTGTTTTTATAAATAAAATTTTAGCACAACACTGCCATTTATGAATTTTCTATGGTTTTTGCAGAGTTCTGTAGTTGTGACAGAGACTCTGTGGCCCACAAAGCCTAAAATATTCATAGTCTGGGCCTGCACTGAGAAAGCTTGTTGAACCTCAGAATGATGAGGGGGAACACTGGGTTTGAGGTGTCTGAAAACCTGGGTTGAGTTCTGGTGCATCTGTTTTGGATCCGGTGCCTGCAGGCAAAGCCTTCGCCCCAAGGCTCAGTTTCTTTACCTGTGAAACTGTGTGGTAATGCCCATTCTGCCTGGTTGTCATGAGTATTTAACAGATAATGTACGTATTATAACTCCTTCTGTTATTTTTCGTGGGTATCTTCAGTTGCAACGTGCAAGCTTAACCGATAATCATCTTCCTTGAGTTAATGTTATATCACTTGATGGTGGACAGACTGAACTCTTACAGAACTATCCTCTCCTGTCCTTCTGTCAAATTATTTTGTTATAAATCCCACATAAACTGGTTACTATTTTTGCTTTAAAAAGAAAAAAAATTATCTTTTTTATTTACCCCACTACCTACCATTTTGTGTATTCTTGATTCTTCCTGCAGATCTGACTTTCGATCTGAGATAATTTCCCATTGCCCTAAAGAATTTTCTTTGGTGTTTCTTATAGTGCTTCTGCTGGCAGTAAACTCTGTCCAGTTTTTTCAGCCTTTGTTTGTGTGAAAAAAAATGTTCTCCCTCTACTTTCACTGGATATAGATATCTTGGTGACAGATTTCTTTCAACATTTTAGATGCCATTCTGTTGATTTCTGGCTTTCATTGTTTCTGATGAACTTTAGCCGGCATTCTTTTAGTTATTCCATTGAAGATATGTTATTTCCTTTGGCTACTTTTAAGGTTTTCTCTTTTACTCTGTATTTCAGTGGTTTGACTAGGGTATTTCCCCTGAGGATACCCACTCCCTGGATATGCTTTTCTTTGTTTTTACCCTGCTTGGGTTCATGAGATTCATGCATCTGTGAGATAGCATTCAACACTTTTGGAAAACTCTCTACTGTTAAATCTTTAGTTCTTCTGCCCCATTTTTTTACTCCCCCCCTTTCTGATATGTCACTTACATTTATGTTAGATCATTGATGTTATCTCACAGTGTCCTTGCCTGGAGAATCCCAGAGACGGGGGAGCCTGGTGGGCTGCCGTCTATGGGGTCACACAGAGTCGGACACGACTGAAGCGACTTAGCAGCAGCAGCAGCAGCAGCAGCAGCACAGTCTTCTGGTACTCTGTTCTGTTCTTTTTTCTTTTCTTTTTAAAAAAAATCAGATCGCATGCATTTGTAAGAAATAATACAAACAGATCTTGTACCATTCCCCCAGTGATAACATCTTGCAGAACTACCGTGAAATATCACAACCAGGATAATAATATTAATAGAATCCTCTGATCTTATTCAGATTTCCTCAGTTTTACTTGTTGATCTGGTATACGTGTGTGCATGTGTTTAGTCGAGTGCAATTTGATCACAATGGCAGGTTATCATGTGTCCCCCATCATGGTCAAGATACACAACAATGAGTATAAGGACTCCTCGGCTGCCTTTTTATAACCACCCTACCCCCTACCACATCATCACCCAATCCCTAGCCCCTGACAATAACTAATCTGTTCTCTGTGTCTATAATTTTGTCATATCAAGAATGTTACATAAATGGAATCATATGGTATATAACCTCTAGGACTGGCTTTTTTTTTTTTTTTTTTTTTTGCTCAGCACAATGCCCTTGAAGTTCATCCAAGTTTTTGCATTTATCAGTAGTCTGTTCCTTTTTATTACTGAGATGCATTCCATGGTATGTACATTCTGTCTTTAAGACCTCTGAGTTGTTTCCAGTTTTTAAGTTCAGTTCAGTTCAGTTCAGTCGCTCAGTCATGTCTGACTCTTTGCGACCCCATGAATCGCAGCATGCCAGGCCTCCCTGTCCATCACCAACTCCCGGAGGTCACTCAGACTCACGTCCATTGAGTCAGTGATGCCACCCAGCCATCTCATCCTCTGTCGTCCCCTTCTCCTCCTGCCCCCAATCCCTCTCAGCATCAGTCTTTTCCAGTGAGTCAACTCTTCACATTAGTTGGCCAAAGTATTAGAGTTTCAGCTTCAGCATCAGTCCTTCCAATGAATACCCAGGACTGATCTCCTTTAGGATGGACTGGTTGGATCTTCTTGCAGTCCAAGGGACTCTCAAGAGTCTTCTCCAACACCACAGTTCAAAAGCATCAATTCTTTGGCACTCAGCTTTCTTTACAGTCCAACTCTCACATCCATACATGACCACTGGAAAAACAATAGCCTTGACTAGACAGACCTTTGTTGGCAAAGTAATGTCTCTGGTTTTGAATATGGTATCTAGGTTGGTCATAACTTTCCTCCCAAGGAGTAAGCGTCTTTTAATTTCATGGCTGCAGTCACCATCTGCAGTGATTTTGGAGCCCAAAAAATAAAGTCGGACACTGTTTCCACTGTTTCCCCATCTATTTCTCAAGAAGTGATGGGACCAGATGCCATGATCTTCGTTTTCTGAATGTTGAGCTTTAAGCCAACTTGTTCACTCTCCTCTTTCACTTTCATCAAGAGGCTTTTGAGTTCCTCTTCACTTTCTGCCATAAGGGTGGTGTCATCTGCATATCTGAGGTTATTGATATTTCTCCCGGCAATCTTGATTCCAGCTTGTGCTTCTTCCAGCCCAGAGTTTCTCATGATGTACTCTGCATAGAAGTTAAATAAGCAGGGTGACAATATACAGCCTTGACCTACTCCTTTGCCTATTTGGAACCAGTCTGTTGTTCCATGTCCAGTTCTAACTGTTGCTTCCTGACCTGCATAGAGGTTTCTCAAGAGGCAGGTCAGGTGGTCTGGTATTCCCACCCCTTTCAGAGTTTTCCACAGTTTATTGTGATCCACACAGTCAAAGGCTTTGGCATAGTCAATAAAGCAGAAATAGATGTTTTTCTGGAACTCTCTTGCTTTTTCAATGATCCAGTGGATGTTGGCAATTTGATCTCTGGTTCCTCTGCCTTTTCTAAAACCAGCTTGAACATCTGGAAGTTCACGATTCATGTATTTCTAAAGCCTGGCTTGGAGAATTTTGAGCATTACTTTACTAGCGTGTGAGATGAGTGCAATTGTGCGGTAGTTTGAGCATTCTTTGGCATTGCCTTTCTTTGAGATTGGAATGAAAACTGACCTTTTCCAGTCCTGTGGACAGTTTTTAGCTATTACCAATAAAGCTATGTATGTATAGGCTTTTGTGTGAACATAAGCATTTATTTCTCTGGGGTAAATGCCCAAGACTATAATTCCTGGGTCATATGAATTATATATTTACTTGCATTTTTTTGAGTTCACCGACGTGCCTAGTCTGCTGGTAAACTTATATAAGGAATTCTTCATTTCTGCTACCATATACTTTAATTCAAATTTTTCCATTTGCTTTTTTAAAATAGGTTTTCATTTTTCTATGGCATTAGTCATGTTTTTCTATATTTGTCTATCTTTTTACATAACTTTTTAAACATATTTAAAGTTATTTTAAATGCTTCATCTTTAAAATGTTCCAGCACCTGAGTGTCTGTTATCTGTTTCTTTTCTTTCCTATATTTGTCTATCTTTTTACATAACTTTTTAAACATATTTAAAGTTATTTTAAATGCTTCATCTTTAAAATGTTCCAGCACCTGAGTGTCTGTGTGTGTCTGTTATCTGTTTTTTTTCTCTTGATGGATCACATTTTCGTGCTTCTTCATGCGTCATAACTTTTTTTTTTTTTTTTTTTACCGTATGCCAGCTATAAAGCACACCAGAGGGTGAGGTGGGTAGTAGTCTTCCCAGAAAGGACTTGCTAAACTCTTCACTCAGTCATAGCTTTGGTAGTTTCAGTTCTCTTAGTTTCAGGTCTTGAGTGGGTATCAGGCCCCTCCCTCCAGCAGTGATGGCTTCTGAACAGGTGGCTAAGGAGATCTGGCAACTCTGAACATCATCCCCAGATACTCTGCCAGATTTATAAATGATATTCTTCTTTACCAGGCCAACCACTCTTCAGCTCTGAGGCTTCCCTCCAGGAAACCTTCCTGGAACCTCTTAGCTACATTAGAGTTCTTCCCTCACCACCGCCACACAGGCCTTCCTCTATGCCTTTGCCCCATTGCTTTGGAATGACCTGGATTTCTACTCTCTCCTGCCCCGACTCCATTCCCTCAACACATAGGCTCCTTAAGAACAAGGATTGTGTCTCATCCTTCACTATTTCCCCTCAATAGATCGTGGTTGTGCATTGGGTCAAAAACGAACACTTACTAAATTATTTTTGAACGAACAAACAGATGTCTGGATGAGTGTGTTACCAGAGGGGTGTAGGGTCGTCATGGCATTTAGAACAGAGTTTTGCACTGGGTCCTCAATCAGGCCCAGAGCAAAGAGGCCCTTGATCAACACCCAGCCCTTCTGAAAGACGCAGCTCTGTCAGGTAGTTAGGAAGAGGAGACAACAGAGGGACCAAAGGCAGGGACGTCAGCACTGACCTTGCTGGGCAGGTTTTGTAGATGGTTGTTCTGGGAGGAGAAGCATATTGGAGCATTCTGCGCCTATCTAGATTGAACTAGGGGATTCCTTGGAGGAAGGGAAGATGTAGGCATTGACTTCCTATGGAGGAGGACTGGATGAGAGTCGAGGTGTGCAGCAGGTGACCGAGAGACGGCCTTCTCGATGTCCTCACTGACCGATGGCACACTGGCATCTGCCCAGTTTCACTTTGTAAGCTTGTTTCCACAGAGTCACAGGATGAAAATGAGGCTGGACGGGCCACCCATTCTGGGAGGAAACAGTGGTCCCCAAGTTCAAATGGTGGGTTCCAAAGAGTGGTGATGGATCCCCTGAAACTCGAGACAGAAGCAGTAGCAGCTGGATGATGTCCCAGTGAGATGGAATGTACTGTGGGTGGGGGGGAGATGATGAGGACCAGTGGGAGCACTCCAGCTCTGAGAGGGAGTGGGAGTTGGTAAACGCTGGAAGGTAGGATGGTCCCAGCAGAGGGGACAGCCTGTGCAAATGCTAGGTGACAAGAAAGTCCTCAGCATCACCAAGGAACTGAAAGGCATGAGTGGCCAGAAGAGCGTGAGTGAGGGGAGGGGGCCGTGAAGAGGGGGGCGGGGGCCCGCTTAGCTACGTGAAAGATCCTGGCTTTGTTTGAGGTTGATGCTGCTTGCAGTTCCAGAATATTAACTACAATGGATATTGGTTGAAAAAAATGAGTGAGCGGGTGAATGAACACATACTATCAAGTGAAGAAATGAGAGGCACACAGACAAAAATGGAGACCTGCACGGGACAGTGAGACTTCCGTTGAAGCCAGAGGTGCTGAGAATGTCTCTCCCCAGGGTCCTGGCCTGCTCCTGCCGAGTCACAGGAGAGGGGAGGGAAGCCCTGCTGAGTGTCCCGTCTGTGACCCTCCACGGGAGACCCGCTTCTAGACCTTCCCACCTTTTCCTCCCAGGTTCCTCCTTTCTGTGTAGGGAAGAGAAACCCACATGCAGGAGCAGTAGGGCCTCTGAGATCCAGGGCAGTGCTGAGACAGCTGAGACCCAGACAAGTTTCTTCTCTAAACAGTGCCCCTGAATAAGGCAGCCACACTTGCAGAGGCACCGCCCAGCCTCAGAGGACAGTCAGGGTGCTTTACTGTAAAGGGCAGAAGGGCGGTCCCTCCACCCTCCGCTTTCCTGCCTTTTCCTCTCAATTTCGAGGCCAGAGGTAGCCTGTTTTTCCATATAGACTCTGTCTGAGGTCTGCACACACTTGAAGGAGGAGTGTAGGGTGCATTTTCCGCTAAGGTGACCCACTGCTGCCAGGAGATGACAGCACTTCTTCATGGCTTTTCATCCACCCTCTTCTTCCCATTTTAAATTCCTTCATGAGCATCACCACATGGGGTGAGGGTTTAACTGGGAGTGTTTTCACTGATCTTTTTCTACAATTAATTAATTCATTTTGGTTGTGCTGGGTCTTTGTTTCCAGGGCGGGCTTTCTCTAGTTGCAGTGAGCGGAGGCTACTCTTTGATGTGGTGCCGTTGTGATGACTTCTCTCATTGGGGAGCCCGGACACTAGGCACGTAGGCTTCAGTAGTTGCGGCCCCTGGGTTCAGTAGTTGTGGCGCATGGGCTTAGTTGCTCCGTGGCACGTGGAATCGTCTCAGAGCAGGGATTGAACCCATGTCCCCTGCATTGGTAAGCAGGTTCCTATCCACTGTACCACAGGGGAAGTCTGTGTTCTCACTGATTTTGAATCCAGAACCCTCTCCCAGCCGCACCCCACCCAGCTCATGAGCCCAGCCACACCCTCTTTCAGTTCCTGAAGGGTGAGCACTGCCCTGCCACCCGCTCGGTCCAGAGCCCAGCCACCCTTCCTCTGGTTCTTCCCCTTGGCCTCCAACACAGTCTTGGTTGAAGCATCACCTTTTCCCTTGGCCTCCAGCACAGCACAGTCAGTCCTGGTTGAAGCGTCACCTCCTGGCAGAGTCCTCCCTGACTACTCCACCCCTCACCTGTCCCTCATGCCCCATCGCTTTCATAGGAACGTGTTCTTTGCCTTCCCCAGCTCTTTTTACAACTCGTGATTCTCCATCCATGTGCGACAGTCCCAGATGCATCTATCTCCTGTTAGCTGGGGGCTCCACCGGGCCAGGGGCATATCTACTTCATTGCCGAGGCTTCCAGGGCACTGAGCACAGGACCAGGCACTAACTAGGCGCAAGTGAATAATTGCTGAATGAATGAATGAGCTGTTTTTGCAATGCTTTCACCAATGTGCCCCACCATGGGACTCTGCAGTATCATTTTCCAGAGCTGCCATAACAACGGACCACAAACTGCGTGCTTTAAGCTACAAACATCTTTTCTCTCATGGCTCTGGAGACCTGAAGCCCAAAGTCAGGATTGGCAGCCAGGCCACGCCCCTTCCGAAGGTGCTGTGGGAGAATCTTTGCCTGTCCCTAGTTTCTGGTGGTTGCCCGCAATCTTCTCATTCCTCACTCGCCCTCGGATTGCTCCAGCCTCTGCCTCTGACTCCATAAGGTCTCCTCCCAGCTTCTGTGTCTCTCCTCTTCTTGTAGGGACACCAGTCATGTTGGATTTAGAGCCCACTCTACTGTGGTTTGACGTCACCTTTTTAAAAATATTTATTTTTTTGGCTGTGCTGGGTCTCAGTTGCGGCTCGAAGGATCTTTGATCTTTGTTGTGGCATGCGAGATCTTTAGTTGTGGCACTTGAACTCTTTGATGTGGCATGTGGGATCTCGTTCCCTGACCAGGGATCGAACCCGGCCGCCCCTGCATTAGGAGTGCAGAGTCTTAGCCACTGGACCACCAGAGAAGTCCCCAGTTTGACATCATTTTGACTGAAGACATCTGCAACTCCTCTATTTCTAAATAATGTCACCTTGTGAGGTTCCAGGAAGAAGTGAATTCCGCGGGGTGGGGTTGATCAACCCAGTGCGGGTCTTCAGCTGCTCCTTCCTGTCTGGTTTCTCTAACCTCCTGCCCACGTTCCACACCCCGCCGCTCCCACACCTCCCCTTACTGGTAAAATAACCGGGTTACCCCACCCTCCTCCTCTCCCATCCCTCTTCTCTAATCTCCTGGCACCCAGAATTCCTGGTTAAAGTCACGTTCCCGGACAAATAGGAGGAGGGGGAGCCGACTGTGTGCCAAAGCCCTTTGTGTTCCTCAGTGTGAGGTCACTTGTCCCCTCACACTGGAACCTGGGAATCACCAGCTCACCCAGGCGCCGTCATAGGGATGCACGGCGACTTGGGTGGATGGATTAAGACAGGCTGGGGCTCAGCGTCAGCGTGCTGCAGCCGGCACCAAGAGGCATGGGAATGCCGCGTGCAACCCTCGTGAGGGAATCTGTGTCTCTTCAGAAGGGGACAGAGGGATGACCCCAGTTAGAGATGGGCTTTGACATAAGACTGTGCACAAGACTGGCCTTGGGGAGGGAGGTTCAAGACAGAGGGCACATAGATATACCTATGGCTGATCCATGTTGATGTATGGCAGAAGCCAATCCAGTATTGCAAAGCAATTATCCTCCAATTGAAAAAAAAAGACTGACCCTGCCCTCTAGGCACAGAACACTGGGGCTGTGTGTAGCATTCCTGGCAATTTCTGGAAGCTCCAGGTGTGCTAACTTGGGACCACATGTGTGTGCATGCTCTGTCGTGTCCAACTCTTTGAGACTCCCTGGATTGTAGCCCACCAGGCTCTTCTGTCCATGAGATTCTCCTGGCAAGAACACTGGAGTGGGGTGCCATTTCCTTTTCCAGGGTATCTTCCCAACCCAGGGATCGAACCTGAGTCTCCTGCATTGGCAGGTGAATTCTTTACCACTGAGCCACCTGGGAAGCCCAGCTTGGGTCCTCTGAGACACAAATACCAAGATGAGATTCCAAGTGCAAGAGAGTCTTGGAGAAAATGCCTGCATAGGAGGAGGGGGGAGGGAGACGCAGGAGGCTGGGAGAACTCACAGATGGAGATGCTGGTTAACCCCCGGGAAGGAGAGAGGAAGGGCAAAGGAAGGTCTTCCTCAGGCCAGAATTGCCTGCGGAGGAGCCCCGCATCTCCCAGAAACAGGCTTGTCTTAGCATCTGTCTCTGCCAAGCTCAGCCAGGGGCTGGGCGCAGCCCATGGGACGTGTGGCCTCATGCCCATGCCCTTGGGCTCAGAGCCTGGCATTGGGGCATCAGGCAGTCCTGCTCCCCCACAGTAGGAGACTGGAGGGCCTGCCATGGCCAACAGGCCCAGCAGTTCTCTCCCAGCCCAACAGTAAGCTTGGGCCCTATCAGGGGAAGAAGACTGGGGTCTGGGGAATCCCAGCCTAGTCAGCCCTCCAGTGGGTGGGGCTCCAGGATGGGGGCCCAGGCCTCCCTGCTCGCCTAGGATGAAGGTCACCCAGGAGAGAGCCAGCCCGCTGCAGTAGGAGTTTCCATGAAGCATGTTCACATCAATGAGAGCTGGATGTCCTCGAAGGAAATGAAACCATGAAATCATTTTCAACACCAAAGGACCGGTTGTTTTGACAGGAAAAAGAAACAGTGGCTCCAGCCAGCTCTCAGATGTGCTGGGTGCCTGGTGGACCCTGCTCCATCTTTCAGTCACCGCGTTCAGAGGGCATGGGGTACATCTTTTCCATCTTCGGGGGTTTGTGTTTTTAATAGGTTTAGAGGATCGTGAACCTTTTTACTTCTCAATATTTCGCATCTTGAGTTCCCCGGTAGGCTGCTTGTGCCAAACTGACCAAGCATGACACATAGCTTTGGCCTCAGGGCTACATTTTTAGCTCCTAAACCATTGAGGCTTCAAGAAGGGGAGGGGAGGGGTGTGAAGACGTCAGCAGATGTGAAATCAGGCAGACAGAAATAAACAAGGCACTCCTCCTTCCTGTCTGCAGGGCTCAGGTTCTCCACGAGGCCGGGCCCTTCTCCTCCTGGGGGTGGGGGCGGGGTGGCGACGGGGAGCGGCTTCACACTCCCGTCCCCACTTCAGTTTCTCAGGCTGCCCTCCCAGCTCACACCCCAACCATGCTGGCTGATGTAAATGTCACAGGCACTGTTTTCCTTTTACACGTTGCTCTGCAAACATAGCACAAAGGTCCCCAAACCCTCTGCCCTGGCATCACCCACTTCCTTATTACCCAAATGAAACAGAGCCAGCCCATGTCCCCATGACACCAGGGGAAGCCACGGGCCTTCTCAGACACTGCCCCGCCAGTGACTTCCATGGTGTAAACCCACAACAGGGATAGA
This sequence comes from Tragelaphus eurycerus, assembly GCA_935064755.1. Classification (NCBI taxonomy): domain Eukaryota; kingdom Metazoa; phylum Chordata; class Mammalia; order Artiodactyla; family Bovidae; genus Tragelaphus; species Tragelaphus eurycerus. The sequence continues at coordinate 71,833,445 of CAKXYN010000001.1, read as the reverse complement.
CCCTCCTGTTAACATCACATACTCTTTCCCCTCTTCTGGGAGCTCCCTGGCCACTCTGCCTCAGTTTCCTCCTCTGGCCCTTGCCTTGCTCTGAGCACAAGACCTGGTCCTGGGCCAAGTGTCCTCCAGCGACATGCCACCCCCCACCCTCCGTCCAGGTGAGCTCCCTCAGGCTCACGACTTCCAACACCAGTGACTCCAGACCTCATGTCCAGCCAGACCTCCCTTCTGGCAGCTCAGCTGGCTTCTTCGCCTCTTCTCTTGACTTCTCCCTCCAACCCTGTTACCCTCCAGTAAAAGAGCATCACCTATCACCCAACCCTCCAATTGCTCAAATGAGAAACTTAGGAATTCTCCTTGGTTCTCTCCTTTGCCTTGCCTCCCGCATCTCCATCCACAATCTCCCAAGCTATCTCGAGCCCGTCCACTGTTTTTAGTTCGGATCACTACTTGCTTTAACAACGCACAGGCGTGCTAAGTCATTTCAGTCGTGTCCAACTCTTCACGATCCTATGTATGGTAGCCCGCCAGGCTCCTCTGTCCGTGGGATTCTCCAGGGGGATCTTCCCCGCATCTCTTATGTCTCCTGCACTGGCAGGCGGCTTCTTTACCACTTCTGCCACCTGGGAAGCCCCGCTTTAACAACACTCAAGGCCAAATTCAGCTATGAAAGCTCTCCTCTGCCCCAGCCCTGCCAGGCTCAGCACCCCTCTCCCAGTCCTCCCCGGGTTCCAGCCACACGTACTGGCCTTGCTGCCCCAGGGCTGGGCGCCGCCTTCCCTCTGCAGGAATGTTTGCCTGATGTCTGAGGGCTTGGCTTTTTCTCAGCCTTCAGATCTCCCCTTAAGTATTACCTTACCTCCCTAACACACTCCCTGAAAATGCCTGTGCCTCTATTGTGCAGAGGACTATCGTGTCCCCCTTTACTCCGCTGTGAGCCGCGCGTGTGTGTTAGCAGTGGGGGTGTGGTGGGTAGGCTAATAACCGAAAAGCTAATGGATTGTTTCCATCGGCTCCAGGGCCTCACTGTTAGCACCACAAAGAATTGGCTGAGAAGTAAACTACGCCTGTTCGCTCGCAGCTTTGAGTGAAGGACATGTGCCTCTCTCCCCAGTCTTTCCATGAGCTGACGAGGGGCCGCGGAAAATCCTATTCCCTCCCTTCTAGAGCAGACTGGAAGGGTCGTGGCATTTTCCCTCCCTATTTGTGGTGTCTACATAGTTCACACAACCCTTGTTAATACACGACAATGGCCACCCCTCGACAACAGTGAGTGAACTTGGGAATCACCTGACCTAACCTCGGGCCAATCAGAGAGTGAGCTGGGGAATCACCTGACCTAACCTCGGGCCAATCAGAGAGTGAGCTGGGGAATCACCTGACCTAACCTCGGCCAATCAGAGATTCTTCCCAAGAATTAGAGTTTGAGACTGGGACAGTGGAGTCAGTTTTCCTATGGTGGCCTGGACTCCAGCAGGCAGGACCTGCGTTCAGTGGTGATTACCACGTGGCCCGAGGAGTCAATGGAACGTCTGTGATGAGCAGAGAGGAGAGGGTTGAGGCAGCCCCCTGACTGAGCATCATCCTTCACACCCCAGGCATCTTTTACATGAGAGACAAATACATATCTTATCCTTATATTCAAATACGCTCTGCAAACGGAAAGCCCTTGATCACGAAATTCATTTGCTTAACAAAAATTGAGCATCTCATTTACCTACAACTGTGGATCTCCAGTCTCACAAAGAAGACAGGATACTTAGCATCAGCAACGGAAATTTCTGGAGCCCACAGAACAGAGGGCCAGCCCTGGACAGGCTGGATGCACCCTCCCACTCTGTTCCCACTGGAACCCCGTGCCGTGTCCTAAATCCTTTATCAGCCTATTCCAGATTCCGATCCTGTCTTCGGGGACGGGGCTGAACAACAGAGACACATGCTCTTTTTAAACTTCTTTTTTCCCAGATCCCCAGCGGATGGCGCCTCGTAAGGTCAAGAGAGGTCCTAGCTGCTTTGATTTGTTGAGGCTCCCAGTATATTTGAAAACAAATAGCATCAGAATAGAGTTCAAAGTTTGTGGCATATTTTAAATATTTACATGTAATGAAATAGTATGTTAATATGTTTAACATGCTTAAACTCACACAAAACTCCACACTCATGGCCACAGGACTAATTTTTTAAATTTTTATTTCATATTGGAATGTAGTTGATTTACAGTGTTTTAGGTGTACAGCAGCCTGACTCAGTTAGATATACACATAGATCTATTCTTTTTTTAATTCTTTTCCCATATAGGTTATTACAGAGTGTTGAGAGTTCCCTGTGCTCTACAGCAGGTTGGGTTGATTATCTGCTTTATACATAGTGAGGCGTATATGTTAATCCCTGATGGCTCAAGTAAAGAATCCGCCTGCCAATGCAGGAGACACAGGAGGCGAGGGTTTGATCCCTGGGTCAGGAAGATCTCCCAGAAGAGGAAATGGCAACTCACTCCAGTATTCTTGCCTGAAGAATCCCATGGACAGAGGAGCCTGGTAGGTTATAGTCCATGGAGTCACAAAGAGTCGGACACGACTGAACCCTAAGTATACATCTTAATCCCAACCTCCTAATTTATCCTTCCCCCCAGGATTTTTTTTTCTTTTTCTTTTTTTTCATTTTTTGGCCATGCCACATGGCATGTGGAATCTAGTTCTCTGACCAGGGATCGAACCTGTGCCCCCTGCATTGGAGGTGCCGAGCCTTCACCGCTGGACTGCCAGAGCAGTCCCAGGATTTGTTTCTTTTTTAAATGAGTTCCTTGAACCCAGTATGGGCAACATGGCTGCTAAAGGGACAGAGGCATGCAGCTGTGATACACGCCTTCTAGTTCCATTCTTGTTGGTGCTTCTCTGTTTCCCTTCACCTGAAGACTGTGATTAAAATGTGAGCCGGGGGCCCTGTGTAAAGGGCCGGCAGCTCCTCGGGAGGCCCTGGGGTAGACAGACGTCTTTCTGCTGCTGTTCACCCCTGGTTTTTTTCAGGTAGACCACAGACTCAGTTGCTTCATTTTCAGCTGTCTTTCTTTTTTCTGTCTTTAAAATTTCTTAGCTTTTCCTCCCCCCAGATACAAACTGTAACCTATTTACTCTATAGCATCAAAAGACATGGGGGGAACTTCAATGAGACTTACTCAGTGAAAGAGCCAGTCTGAAATGATTGAAACTATATGACATTCTAGAAAAGGCAAGACTACAGAGACAGAAAAAGACCAGTGGTTTTCAGGGCTTAGAGGAGAGAGAGAGATGAGCTGGCAGAGGACTTTTAGAGCAGTGAGGCTGCTCAATATGATACTATAATGGTGGATACACATCATTTTACGTTTGTTCAAATCCATAGTCTGTATGACACCAAGAACGAACCCTTAGGTGAACTATGGACTTTGGGTGATAGTGATGTGTTAACATAAATCCATTGATTGTAATAGTTATACCACTCTGGTCAGGATGTTGATGGAAGAGGAGGCTATGTGTGTAGGGTCACGAAGCATATGGAAATCTCTGTGTTTTCCACTCAGTATTTCTGTGAAACTGAAAATTGTACTTGGAGTACACAAGTGTCCTTTCTACTCTTGAAACTGCTCTAAAAATTAAGTTTATTTAATTTTTTTTTTTTAAAGAACATGTAGCTCTTATCTTCAGGCTGCAACCAGTGGAGGTCAATTCCTAAGTGGGAAATTCGTGGATTCACAAATTTAGATGCAGACAGGACCTCAGACGTCACTCAGAAATCACTCGAGGCAGGGAGCAGACATCCAGGGATCAAATCCCAACTCATCTGTTAATATCAGTTGTGTGTCCTTGAGCAACTTATTCAACCTCTGTGAGCCTGTGTTTTTCCAAAAGTAAAGATGGACTTTATCTCAGAGAGCCATTGTGAAGATTAAATGAGATAATTTATAGCAAACTCTTAGCTGGTGCTCCGTAAATATCACCTATTACTAGCATTCAAAAAAAAATTTCTGGGGGGCCACACCATGCAGCCTGTGGGATCTTAGTTTCCCAACCAAGGATCAAACCCACACCCCCTGCAGTTGGGAACATGGAATCCTAACCACTGGGCCACCAGGGAAGTCCCCTTTGTGTGTGCGTGTGCTCATTTGCTCTCTTGTATCCTTCTCTTGCTGATGCTGAAGCTGAAGGTCCAGTATTTTGGTTATCTGATGCAGACAGACAACTCATTGGCAAAGTCCCTGATGCTGGGAAGGATTGAGGGGAGAAGGAGAAGAGGGTGTCAGAGGATGCGATGGCTGGATGGCATGAACATGAACTTGGGCAAACTCTGGGAGATGGTGAGGAACAGGAAGCCTGGCGTGCTGCAGTCCATGGGGTCACAAAGAGTGAGACACGACTCGACAACAACAGCCTCCCTCTCTGTGACCCCATGGCCTATAGCCCGCCAGGCTCCTCTGTCCATGGGATTTTCCAGCAAGAATACTAGAGTGGGTTGCCGTGTCCTCTCCAGTGCATCTCCCCCACCCAGGGATTGAATCTGCCTCTCCTGAGTCTTCTGCATTGGCAGGAGGGTTCCTTACCATTGGGCCACCTGGGGAGCCCGGGGAAGTCCCCTAGCAGTATTATTATCCAGGCTAATATTCATTCAGTCATTCAACAGTAACTAGTTGGGCAGCATGTAAGATACCAGGGTGAACAGGGCAGAGCTGGTCCCTGCCCTCACGGAGTGCACAAGCTGGTCCAGCCCCCTTCTGGGTACACGGTGATGCTGAAAATAGAAGTTACAGCTCCCATTTGAGCTTTGCAGGCAAGCACCCACTGATATATACACCCTGGAAGAGCTTTAGTAGCCAAGTGGTTACTTAGAAGATTTTGTCATGAGAGGTGACGTGTCACAGAGCTGGGCTGCCTGTGTTCCAATCCCAGATGCCTCCTAGCTGTGGAACTTCAAGCAAGTTCCTTCCTTCCTCTGTGCCTCAGTTTCCTTGCTTTTATAAAGGAGGGCATAATATGAGTGTTCTGTGGCAGCCTGGACAGGAGGGGAGTTTGGGAGAGAATGGACACACGTATATGTGTGGCTGAGTTGCTTTGCTGTCCACCTGAAAGTATCACAGCATTGTTAACCAGGCCTTGTGGTTGTTCAGTTGCTCAGTTGTGTGTCCAGCTCTTTGTGATCCCACAGACTGCAGCACGCCAGCCTTCCCTGTCCTTCACTGTCTCTTGGAGTTTGCTCAAACTCATGTCCATTGAGTTGGCAATACCATCCAACCATCTCATCCTCTGCTGCCCTCTTCTCTTTTTGCCTTCTATCTTTAATCGGTGATACTCCAATATAAAATATATATACTCCAATATAAATTTGTTTTGTTTTTAAAAAAAGGAGGGCATGAATAGAACCTATCTCATGAGCTGTTATGAGGAATCAACACGGTAACATATACTGAGTGTAGATGGTGCTGGGCAAAGCATAGGTGCTACGATGCTTTTCATAATTGTTCCTGTTATGACTCATCAACGGTTCTAACTCTGACTCCATTGAGACAGTAACCAGCACAGAGCAAGGCGGAGCTCCTTGGTGACGATGAAGAAATTCAGGCAGTATGGTGGAGTTCTCAAGAGTATGCCTGCCTCGTGGGTGTTTATCCCAGGGCCCTGCTTGCACAGGTGTGATACAGTTTACAAGTCAGCCGTAGCCACAGAATATGTAATAGCTAAAACCTGGAAGCGGCCTAAAGGTCTGTGAACAGGGGACTGGTTAAGAAACCCATGACTCACCCAAAGAAAGAAACGTTAGCCCTCTAAGAGAACGAGCCAGCTGCATGTGAAATGATGTGAAAAGGTTTCCAAGAGTATTGTTAAATGCAAAAAGCAAAGGGCAGTGCACTTTTACTTTCTGTGTTTTTTAAAAAAAGAAAAGTACATGCCTGTGTACTTCGGTCCCAGGGTGTGTCTGCAGGGGCACCAGAGACTGCTTTCCCCACGAGTGCTCTTTTGCACCTTTTGAACTTGAAGCTGTATGCTTGTCTTACTTCTTTAACAACCACACACAAAAAAGGAGTAAGCAGAAAATTGGTGCTGATTCAAAAATCAGCACTCCAGTTCACTGTGTTCTGCTGAACACATTTCACTGCACTCTGAGCAGATGGCCCGGGAGGGGTTGGGCCAGGGCCAACGGGCAGCCTCCCTCCCCCATGGGTGTGTGGGGAGCCTTGTGGGGAGCCACGTGGGGCCCTGTGGCCAGGCACATGCCTGCAGCTGGGCCTTCCTGTGCAGTGGAAGGCCCGGGGTGTGGGGCTGAGACTAGTCAAGAGCGGGCGCCGGTGGCACACGCACGGCAAGATCATGGTCCTTATATCGGGGTCTGGCCTGGGCAGCTTTCCAGGGCGGACAGTCATGAGACACAGGCTTGTTAGTAGTGCCAGGGAAGGGCCTTTATCGAAGCTGCTTCTCTCCATTCATGGGACAGTTTCACAGTGAAACTTGGGACCAGAGACAAAGCCTAAGGTTCAGGAAACAGCTTTGGAAGGGCCAGGGTTTCCTGGCCTGCTTGAGGCATCCATGGGATGGAAAGAGCCCAGAGAAACCTGGGTTCTTAGTTCTTCATCCATCCGCCTGGCTGAAATACAAAGATTCTTTTCAGAGCTCTCCCTGAAGTAGCCCTCCAGCTTTAGGACACTCACCGCATTGTGTGCTGGGACATTCCCTGTAGCCCAGCAAGAGGGACAGAAAGGCCCTTTCAGTTAACTGCAAAATAAGCAGGGCTCCGTCCAAGGATGGAGGCCCTTTGCCTCCTGGGCCCCCCGGTAATTCATTGGCTGTCTGAGCACCGTTTACTGCCTCCAGTCTGTTGGACGAGGCTTTTTCAAATGCTGCTTGGTCAATGATTCTTTATACACACTTATATAAAAAACATATATGTAGGCATGCAAACAGATATTCTTCAGTCCAGTACCTTCCCATATACGTTCAGACACACATGTACAATTCTATGTAGTCATACTCTTGTCTGACAAGATATACCGTCTCTGAGGCAGATCAAATATCTGGTACAAGGTGATCAAACAACATCTGCAGGTTTGTAGTGACAGAGTTACAAGGGGAAGAATACAGTCTCCTCTGTATTCTTCTCCGAACTGCTGCTCTGGATCTGGGTCATTGTTAAGTCCAATGAATTATTTTGTTGTTGTTAATTTAATTACTATGGTCATGTCTTTATAGCTTATTTATTCATTTATTTTAATGGTTTTACTGATTTATTTTTGGCTGTGCTGGATCTCCGTTGCTGCACATGGGCTTTTCTCTAGTTGCGGGACATGAGCTTCTCACTGCTGGGGGCTCCCTTGTTGTGGAGCACAGGCTTAGCTGCCTCGTGGCACGTGGGGTTTTCCTGGACCAGGGATCAAACCCACGTCCCCTGCATTGGCAGGCGGATTCTTAACCGCTGGACCACCAGGGAGTTCCAAAGTCCAATTAATTCTTTGTCTCTGTGGATGGTAACACCTGTACTTCCTCTTCTGATGTGACTCGTGCATTCATTTATCAAGCATTTGGGGGCCCTACCCCACACCGGGCAGTGTTTTGGTTTCCTGGGCTATTGAGTTGAACAAAATGGGCAGAGATCTGGGGCCTTGTGATGTTTGCATTCTGGTGAGGAGACAGCTGGCCACTGTGGGGGCAGGTGGGGTTGGGGATGGAGAGGGGGCAGGCAGACTTCCCAGGGAAGTGACTGTTGAGTGGAGACCTGAGGGCTATAAAGGAGGGAGTCAGCGGCACATCTGTGGAGCAGTTCTAGGCAGAAGAGACAGTGACTTTCTTGTCTCTCTAGTTACATTGCGCTCACTTGGCAAAAGGCAGCCCTGGTTAGACCCAACTCCACACCCACATCTGTGCAATGGAACCTTGGCTGGACAGACACGCGCCCTGTGCTGGCTGGCCTCCTTGCAGTTCAGGGCCAGTATCTCGGGTGGGAGTGGAGGTGGGCGTGGGGAGCACAGGGAGAGGCTTCATGCTTCCATCATGAATTCTTCTTCAGTCCATTCATGCTTTCACTGCCCTAAACAGCCAGTTCCCTGCAGCCACATCCCCAGCTCACTCTCAGCTGACTCTCTGTACCTCCTATCAGTTCAGCTCAGCCGCTCAGTCTGTCCAACTCTTTGTGACCCCATGGACTGCAGCACACCAGGTTTCCCTGTCTGCCACATCTCCCGGAGTGTGCTCAAATTCATGTCCATTGAGTCAGTGATGCCATCCAACCATCTCATCCTCTGTCGCCCCCTTCTCCTCCTGTCTGCAATCTTTCCCAGCATCTTTCCCAACGAGCTGGGGCTTCGCATCAGGTGGCCAAAATATTAGAGCTTCAGCTTCAGCGTCAGTCCTTCCAATGAATATTCAGGGCTGATTTCCTTCAGGATTGACTGGTTTGATCTCCTTGCTGTCCAAGGGACTCTCAAGAGTCTTCTCCAACATCACAATTCAAAGGCATCAACTCTTTGGCGCTTAGCCTTCTTTGTGGTCCAACTCTCACACCCATCCATGACTACTGGAAAAACCATACCTTCAACTATATGAACCTTTGTCATCAAAGTGATATCTCTGCTTTGTAATATACTGTCTAGATTTGTCATAGCTTTTCTTCCAAGAAGCAGGCATCTTTTAATCTCATGGCTGCAGTCACCATCTGCAGTGATTTTGGAGCCCCAGAAAATAAAATCTCCCACAGTTTCCATTGTTTTCCCATCTATTTGCCATGAAGTAATGGGACCAGATGTCATGATCTTCATTTTTTGAATGTTGAATTTTAAGCTGGCCTTTTCACTCTCCTCTTTCACCTGGCTCTTTAGTTCCTCTTCGATTTCTGCCCTGAGCATGATGTCATCTGCATGTCTGAGGTTGTCTACCTGCCCATGAACCACATTTTGGATTTAGAGAGTACAAAGCACTGTCACGTGTATTGCATTATTTGTTCCTTGTCACAACGCTGGCAAATAGATTCACTAATTCACTTATTCAACCATTAGGTACTGTGACATATAGATACTGGGCATACAGATATGGTCTAATGGGGTGGAAAACCAACCACCCACCAAAAAACCGCATGTAAACAGATAAATATAAATAGTGATCAGAACTGTTGAGGAAATAAAGAGGGTGCTGAAAAAGAAGGGTTCTAGAGACGGTTATTTTGGAGGAGATGGTAAGATGAGCCACGGAGAAGTTCAAGGGCCAGCTCTGGGCAGACACCAGGAAGCTCCTGCAGCTAGTGGAAGGGAAGACTCCCCAGTCGGACCTGCTGTGGGGAGGCAGACCCTGCCAGGGCAGGAAGACCGTTGTGGGGTCGGTTTCAGTCCAAGCCTCTGGTAAGCACTGAGGGTTTAACCAGGGAACTGACCGGTCTGGTATGGGCCTTAGGATCACGATATCTGCTCTCTGGGAAATGAAATCTCTCCAAGGTCACCTAGGAGGTAGTGCAGGGAGTGGTGGGCCTTGCTAGGGTGCCCAGGAGGCAGGCCTGGCGCCCCCAGAGTCGGGCGGATCTGCCTGGGGGATCAGAAATCCTCCCATGAATAATGAGCTAGCAGGGCACGTGATTTTATGGCCGAATAGAGGGACTTAGGACGCTCGCTCAGGGCAACAACGTGCCTTTTAACCCCCTTTCAGAGGACCTGGGCACCCATGTACGCTTCACTAGTCATGATGGCATCTTGGACCCTTTTTCCTCGATGCCTCAGTCTCCCTCCTTGTCCAAGGGGACTTGGGCCAGCCCTCAGCACAAGGGGTTGACTTTCCACTCGGGAAACTGAGGCACAGTGGGACGAGGAGCGCACGACCTCGGGACTCCCGCAAGTTCAAGCGGCACTTCTCGGGTCCACGCAAGCCGTCCAGGTCGCCTGCCAGCGATCCCCGCGGAGTGGCCTCCGTCCTACTCTGCCCAAGGACCGGAGCCGGCCCGACTTCTCCAGGGGCGGCCCCGCGCTCAAGAGCTGGTAGAGGCGCGCGGGCCACACCTCCAGGTTCCCCCAGCCCAGTCGGGCTCGGGCCTGCCCCCGGGCGCCCGCCGCCGCGCACGCCGACCCCGCCCCTCTCCCGCGCCCCCGCCCCCTGCCGCCGCCTCCGCCTCCGCCTCCTCGCAGGCCCGCGACGTGCCCGGCCGGCGACCGAGCGGCGGGGACGGCGTCCGGCGCACTCACTTCCGCGTCCCGCCGCCCTCCGGCTCGCGCGCGCCCAGCCACCGCCGCCATCGGACAATAGACCAACCGCCCGGCTGCCGTGAACTTCCCGCCGGGGCCCCGCCGGCCCGTGTGCCCCGGATCCCAATCCCCGATCCGTCCCCGCGCCGGCCACGATCGCAGCTCCGCGCCACCGGGAGAAGCCGCAGAGGACCGAGCGCCCGGTACGAGCTCGCGCCTCCCGCCGCCGCGCCTTCGCTCCGGCCCGGCGGGTCCTGGGCCCTCTGCTCTCTGCTCTCTGAGCAACTTTCTCTCCTGTCCAGCGGCTGCTGCCTTCTTGTGGGTGTCTTGAATTTGGTTGCTTAAGGAGGATGTGATTTTTTTTTTTTCTTCCGTATTTCTTTTACGTTTTATGATTTGAAACCGAGAAAAGAACTCACAGCCAGCTCGGACAGCCAAGCGCCGCCAGCCGCCCCCACGCGGACACCTCCGAGGGGAAGGGGAATTGGAAGCAAATTTGGTCCAAGTGACTTTGAGGCCTCAGGATCCGCTGGACTCTAAGGCCCTGGGTCATGACTCTCATGGTGGGCAGGTGGAAGGCTGTACCTGTTCTGGGCTGGACCTGAGTTTCCGCCCTCTGCCAGGACCCCCCACTGCCCCACCTCCACGCACTCAACTAAGCTAGGCTGGGTCAGCAACATGGATAAGTACGACGACTTGGGCCTGGAGGCCAGTAAGTTCATTGAGGACCTGAACCTGTATGAGGCCTCCAAAGATGGACTCTTCCGAGTGGACAAGGGTGCAGGCAACAACCCGGAGTTTGAGGAAACACGCAGGGTGTTTGCTACCAAGATGGCCAAAATCCACTTGCAGCAGCAGCAGCAGCAGCTCCTACAGGAGGAGACCCTGCCCAGGGCAAGCCGGGGTCCCGTTAATGGTGGGGGACGCCTGGGCCCACCGGCCCACCGGGAAGCTGGTGGGGGCAGCAAGTTGGCCGCAGATGGTGCTGCCAAGCCCCCTCTCGCTGCCTCAACCGTGGCCCCTGGGACAACCGTCACTGTGGCGCCTGGGCAGCCCTCGTACTCACCCCAGGAGCAGAGGGCCAAGCTGTATGTCCGAGGTTCGATGCAAGGCAGCCAAGACTGTGGGTCCAAGGAGAGCATGGCGAATTCTGAGATGTCTGCTTTCCATCGGCCGGGCCCCTGTGAGGATCCCTCTTGCCTCACCCACGGAGACTATTACGACAACCTGTCCTTGGCAGGCCCCAAGTGGGCCGACGACCCGGGAGTGTCCCCTGGCATCAGGCTGGGTGTAGGAAGCGGGTGGTCTGGGACCCCAGGGAGCGACCCTCTGCTGCCTAAGCCCTCCAGGGAGCCTCACCTGTACCACCAGCAGCGCTCCCCAGGCTCCGGCAGGTCTTTGCAGAGTGGCCAGGATGGTGGACTTGGAGGAGGCAACAGTGAGAAGCCCGCGGGGGTCTGGACCACCGCCTCCTCCCAGCGAGTGAGCCCTGGCTTCCCTTCCCCTGGCCCAGAGAATGGGGCCCTCCCAAGGTCTGCTCAGCCCAGGACCCCTTCTTTCTCAACGCCTCTGGCCCTGAACCGGCCTAGTCAAAGCTCTCTTCCCAGAACAAACTCAGGGGTAGGGAGTGAGGTTTCAGGCACGATGCCCAAACCTACTGTGGACCCTCAACCCTGGTTCCAAGATGGGCCCAAATCTTACCTTTCTAGCTCTGCCCCTTCATCCTCGCCAGCCAGCATGGACCATATGCAGGCGGGTGCTGTCCCTGGGCTGGGTCCCAGGCCTGGCTGTACGGATCCTGGCGTTGGTCCCAAGCTCAGCCCCAACAGCCTTGTCCATCCAGTGATGTCCACCCTGCCTGAGTTATCTTGTAAAGAAGGTGCCTCCGGCTGGACCTCTGATGGCAGCCTGGGGCCTGTGCTCCCAGAGACGCCGAGTTCCCCCAGAGTGAGGCTACCCTGCCAGACGCTCATCCCGGGCCCTGAGCTTGGACCCACAGCCGCCGAATTGAAGTTAGAAGCCCTCACCCAGCGTCTGGAGCGGGAGATGGATGCTCACCCGAAGGCCGATTACTTTGGTGAGTAGCGAGAGGCTGGCGTGGTTGCCCACAGCGGGTGACAGGGTCCCTGCATTTGGGCATTAGGGGGAAGTGCCCCCCCTTCCCCCACCAGGGATGCTGTAGCTCTCCTTGAGTGGGCCTGTCTTTTTTTTTTTTTTTTTTTAAATTTCCTCTTTCAGCTGCTTCTTCTGAAACTTGAAAAGAGACTTGAGATCATCACTAGGCAGAAAGCGGATCTTGCTGCTGGTGGTTACCCATGTGCGAAGGGCAGGATTGCTTGTGACTGCTCCTGCAAAAAGGGAAATCTATGACTTTGAATTTCAAGGGTTTTGGGAGTGACTTAGAACCTGTCGCAGTGACTGGCTCAGGCAGGACCTGAATGGGCTTCTTAGAAGGTCCATGTACCCCTGAGGGTTCGTTCCGTCAGTTGCTGGCTGTGCCAAGGGAGCCTGGCTATTAGAGGACCAGTGGTTGGGCGTGGGCTCTCTGCAGCTCCCTGTGTGCCCGTGTCTGTCTGTGTTCAGCGGAGGGAGGTGAAACTCTGACCTGGAAGCCTTTGTTCTAGAGCAGTCCTTCTCAAAGTGTAGTCTGAACCTGCAGCGTCCTTTTGCCTGGGAACTAGTTAAAAATGCAAATTCTTAGGCCCCACCCCAAACCTACTGCATCAGAAACTCTAGCATGGGGCCCGGCAGTTGGCATGTTTCACAAGCCAGCCCTGCTCCCGACGTTCTGGGAAATTGGAGACTCGTGCATTAGGCACCTTCCTACTCAGCACCCCAACCCTGACTACTAGCCAGCAGCCAGGTTACACCCACAGTCGTGGCTCCTAAGAGAATGGAAGATGCTCCTTGTTGGTTTTTCTTCCTCTTGCAGGTTTTGTTTTATTCTCTTTTTAAAGCCACAAACTCTCGGAGACTGCTGGCTTCAGCTTTTATTTTTTCCTCCATGCCGAGTATGGAGGCAGCAGAAAAGCAAACAGCATCCTGTTGAGTAACAATGTAGCCATCTCACAGAAGCACTAACTAGAAGAGCCTGAGTTTTATTTAGTTTTTTAAATTACTTGCTATTGGAGTATCGTTGCTTTACGTGTTGTGTTGGTTTCTGCTGTTCCGCAAAGAGAATCAGCTGCCTGTATGCCTCTTGCTTGGGTCGCCTTCCCATTTAGATGGCCGCACAGCATGGAGTCGAGTTCTCTGAGGTGTACAGTCGTTTCTCATTTTATTCTATGCATGGTATCAATATTTTATTTTAGTTTTTCGTTTTTGAACTGTGCGTAGTTGAGGTCACCATTTCCCCGTTTGAAGGCTTTTGGTGGGGAGCAGGGAAGGCCCTGCACAGGGAGGGTGACTGGCTGGCTGCTCTCTGTCTGCCCCATCCTGCATGAATGAATGATTCTGTCCCGAGGTGCTCGGAGGGACGTGTCTGAGGCACGGGCACTGTGTTCTTGCTTCTCATGAGAGCCTCGCAGGAGCAGCGCTCACACCACCCTGGGCAGTCAGAGGTCAGGCTGGCTGTTTACTTGGCGTTTATGTTTTAGAGCGTGCAGCGGCCTCTCACTGTGAACACCCTCTCACTGTGAGCCATCTCTTCTTTGCAAATCCCTCCTTGGGAATAATACTTTTCTCTGGAAATACTGTGGGTTGTTTTTTTTTTAGTTTAAACCGTTGTATTTTTTTTCCCAGTTTTATTGAGATGTAATTAACACACAATATTGTGTAAGTTTAAGATGCACAGCGTAGCAGTTTTTAAAAAAGATTTCTAAGTTTTTTTTTTTTTTTTTCTTTAGGATGCTACTTGATTAAGAGCATCCCTACATTCTTCAGAAAGAAGGCCCTTTGCCTGGGATGCCATCTCAGCTTTAGGAAAAGCCAGGCATAAAAAGTGCTCTAAGTTTTTGCTTTTTAAAAGATTTTTAATTTTTAAGTGAATTTATTTATTTATTTATTTTTAGCAGCGCTGGGTCTTCGTTGCTGCTTTTGGGCTTTCTGTCTAGGTGCGGTGAGCTGGGGCAGTTCTTGTTGAGGAGCACAGGCTGCAGAGCGTGGGCTCAGCAGTTGTGACCCACGGGCTCAGCTCCTCCCCCGTGGCATACGGGGTCTTTCCTGACCAGGGATCGAACCCTTGTTCCCTGCGTTGGAAGGAGGATTCTTTACCACTGAACCACCAGGAGAGCCTCAGCATAATGATTTGATTTATGTAATGATTATTTGACTTACATGCATCATAAAGTGATGATAACAATAAGTGTAGTGAATATCCATCATCTCATCTCATCTCAAAAAATTACTTTTTCGTTGTGAGGAGAACTCTGAATTTCCTCTGTTAACTTTCATATGCAACATATGGCAATGTTAGCTATATTTATCGTGTTGTTCACTATATCCTTAGGAAGTTTATGCCTCTGACTGCTTTTGTGTCCCGTTCCCCCTCTCCCCTTCCACCTACCACTGAAGTGAAGTGAAAGTCCCTCGGTCGTGTCCGACTCTTCGCAATCCCATGGACTGTAGCCTGCCAGGCTTCTCTGTCCATGGAATCCTCCAGGCCAGAATACTGGAGACGGTAGGTGTTCCCTTGTCCAGGACATTTTCCCAACCCAGGGATCGAACCCAGGGATCAGATCCAGGTCTTGTGCGTTGCAGGTGGATTCATGCATTCCTTCATCCATTCACTGTCTAAACCACCAGGGAAGCCCAAAGAAGCACACACCTTCCCTGATGGTAGCCACAAATCCGATCTCTTTTTCTATGAGTTTGCAGTATAATTGACCTACAACACTGTTAGTTCCTATTATGCAATGTAATGATTCAGTATTTCTGTACATTTCTGACCATCACAAGTCAGTCCAGTTACAATATGTCACTATATAAAGATATTACATTGTTATTGACTATATTCCCCCGCACTGTACATTTCATATCCATGACTGGTTTATTTCGCAACTGAAACTTTGTACCTGTTACCCTCCTTCATCTATTTCTTTCCTCCCCACCCTCCCTCCCCTCAGGCAACCACCTGTTTGATCTCTGTAGCTATACCTCTGTTTATGTTTTTTTGTGTCTGTGTGTGTTGGTTTTTTTTTTAGATTACACATATATGTGAAATATAGTATTTGTCTTGAATTTTTAATTTCAAGATCATTAAACAACAAACAACAGTTTTATTTTTTGGAGGACGGCAAGTTCACACACCAGATCATAGCAGAACTATTAGCTAACACTATCCATTCATCCATCCCGTATTTATTGAGCACCTGCCTTGAGGTACGTAATGAACGGGGCAGACAGAAACCCCTACTTCTGCAGAGCAGGTGGTGCAAGAGAGGGAGGCAGGACATGAACAAAATAAATAAGCAGGTTTGAGGGAGAGAAACAGGAAGT
Organism: Tragelaphus eurycerus; assembly: GCA_935064755.1. Lineage (NCBI taxonomy): Eukaryota > Metazoa > Chordata > Mammalia > Artiodactyla > Bovidae > Tragelaphus > Tragelaphus eurycerus. The sequence goes on along the minus strand of CAKXYN010000001.1, from coordinate 71,817,826 downwards.
GGAGAGGATGGAGCCTCAGGGCAGGGAGTCGAACCAGGGAGGTTTCTGGTTTTCAAGCCAGTGATCAGGGGAAATCCCATGGAGAAGGTGGCTTTAGAGCTAGGCTTGAAGGAGGCCAGGGGTGACCCTCGAGTCTGCTCTGGGAAAGGGCTTGCTCAGCAGGACAGACAGCAGGAGCAGAGGCCCTCGGGGCCTATTTACTTTATTCATGTGAGCTTAGGAAGGAAGCCCATTTCACCAGCCTGGAAACTGAGGCTCAGAGTGGTTAGATGACTGATCCCACGTCTTACAGGGCCCACTGGGTACAGGTGAGGTCTGAGCCCCACAGTTGGGCCTCCCTGCCGATTACTCTTTATTTTATTTTTAATGTACTATTCTCACATGCTTTTTTAAAAAAAAGTTTGTTTTGTTTCTTTTAAATATATTTTATTTATTTATTTGACGCATCAGGCCTCAGTTAGAGCACGTGGAATCTTTGTTGCGTCGTGGGGGGTCTTCCGTTGCCACCCGTGGGCTCTCTAGTTGTGGCTCACGAGCCACGGAGCGCACAGGCTTCAGTAGTTGTGGCGCAAGGGCTTAATTCTGTGGCATGTGGGATCTCAGTTCCCCCACCAGGGATCAGACCAGCGTGCCCTGCCTTGCAAGCCGAATACTTAACCACTGGACCACCAGAGAAGCCCCACTTCCCACTCTTCTAACCAGCATTGCCCAGCTGCCTCCCAAGCCCAGATGTGAAAGCCTGCTTTATTTATTTAATTATGGTTTTTTTTCTTTAATCAGAAAGAACTTCCTATAATATAAAATCGATCTCTTTAATTAATTTAAAAAGCAGGCAGTGGCATTTAGCGCTTCCGTCATGTTGCGCAAACACCGCCCCTGTCTAGTTCCAAAGCATTTATTCATCACCCCCAGAGGAAACCCACACCCATAACTCAGTTGCTTCTCAATCCCTCATCTCTCCCAGCTCCTGGCAGTGACCAATCTGTGTTCTAGCCCTCTGACTTTACCTGTTCTACCGCTCTATGAAATATGGAGGGAATCATATCTAATTTATTTTTTCACTAAACATTACATTCACACGTAGAAAACGCCAAAGACAGAAAAACAGATGGAGCGACGCATTAGTCTCCTTCCCACCCGCTTGTAGCCGAGCATCCTGGTGTGTGAGTACGTGCGTGTATCTCTCTGTGGGTCGCAGCCAGGCCTGCTGTCCACCTGCTCTCTGCCTTTCCCTCCCAACGGCGCATCTTGGCAGCTGTTCCACATCAGCACGTGTTGCGTTGACTCCGTGTCACCCTCTGTGCATGTGCTCTGGTCACGTAAGCAGCCTCATGTGGACTTCAGGCCAACTGCAAGTTGCAAGCCTAGCCTGGGACAAAGTCCCGGGGGGTGGACTACATTTGTGGCCATTTGTGTTGTCTGGTCACCCTCCGCTGAGCTCATGCGGGGACCCCACTGCCCATCATATATGAGAGCTTTGGTAGCTGAGCTTCTAGCTGCTCTAATGGAACCGGCCGCGCGGCGGAGGAGACATGCCTCCTGCCAGCAGCTGGCTGTCGGGGCGTGGCCCAGCCCTGCTCTGGGACCTTGAACGCACCCTAGCCCCTTCCAAGCCTCGCCCCTTCTCCGTTGCACAAGGAGCTTGGCCTGTTGAGGGGCCCTTGTGAGCAGATGCCCTTCCCGTCTCTAGATCTGGTGTTATCTGAAAGATTTCTGTCTGTCCAACACACTAAGTAACGTGAGTTAGAGCAAACTCTGGGAGAGAGTGAAGGACAGGGCGCCTGGTGTGCTGCAGTCCGTGGGGTCGCAAGAAGTCAGACAAAACTTAGCGACTGAACAACGGAAAGATTATCTATTGATACAGGGCTCTTGCCAGAGAGAATCAGGGAAATGCAATGGTCCCCGTTAGAGTCAATGTAATTCTAGCCAGAAGCAAAGCCAAAAACATCAACAGGAGTTGATGTTTGGGTTGGTTACCTGGACCCCTTCCTGGACATGACCTTGTGGGAAGACTTTGTGAATCCCCAAAACCACCTTCGGGGACCCTTGGGTCTGAAGACACCTCAGTGCCTGGTTATTGATCAGCTCATCACTGAGGACCCTTCTGGCACTTTCCATGGCCCGGTCTCGTGGGTTTGGGACACTTTGGTCCCGGGAAGGCATTGCTGCCCCCGGTCCTTCCGCCCTGTTCCTCTGTGGCCGCTTTGTGTGTTTTTCCTCGAGGAGAGCTGATGCTGCTCAGAGGACACTGTCGGGTTCCTCATCCCAGGCCTCGTGCTTGGAAGGTGCTGCTATGGGTTATTTTCACACCACTGAGTTCTCTCTCTCCTTTTCCTCCTCAGTGGCCATCTGTCCTCCGCACACTGGGCCTCTCCTCCTCTTCTAAGGAAGGACACAGAGGAAGCACCCACCCCTGCGGCGTGTCTGGGGAAGCTGACTCCGAGGCAGAGTCTAGTGTGCAGGGGGCGGCCCAGGGGACATTGCTGGGACCGTGTGTGTGGAGGGCGAGGGGACGCAGGAGTGGGCAAGGGGGACTCCCCGGCTGTGCTGTGGGCCTGACCAGCCTGGACTGACCCCAGGGGGCTCCGGGGCTGGAAAAGCCCTTCAGAGCTGCCCCGAATTGGGGTGAGACAGCCTGGCCTTCACACACCAGCTCCTTGGTCCCCTCCGGGTGGGCATGACCGGCAAGGCGCCTCTGTGTAGCTGGGGCCATGCCCGAAGGGGCTGACAGCTGAGGGATGCCCCTCCGCACCCCCAGCCACCGCGCCAGGCTCCTTCCGTGAAGGGCGATCTGGGCACCCCGCCACATCCCCTGTCCAGGGCAGATAAGACCCCGCTCTCGGTGACTTTGGCCATGATTTTAATCATTGTGATGTCTGTTGAGCGCCTGTATTTAACCTTCACAGCCAGACTCCGTTCTCCTCCTTTTGCAGTTGAGGAACCGAGGCCGTGAAGGGTTCAGGACCACAACGCGGTCGGTGGTGGTGTTACCCCACCAGCTGGGGCTCCGATTCCCCGAATGGAGAACTGGGCGGTGTTTCTGGGCTGAGGTGGATGTTCTCTGCGAGCCCCTCCAGATTCAGTGTCCGCTCAGCTGCTGCGGAGGCATCAGTGGGCTCCCTGCCCTTTCCAGGGTCAGGACTCTGGACCTGCAGCCACCCTCCTCCCCAGGTCTCCCTCCCCCCACCACTGTGGGGGACTGGGCACTGCTGGTGCCACCTAGGAGAGCCACACTCTGTTAGGTGCCAGCGAGCGGGGTGGCGGGGCAAGAGGAAGCTGGTTCCAGGGTCTTGGTCACCCAGCAAGTGGACGGATGGACACTTGCCCACCTGCACGCCTGGCTACGTTTTCAGTTTTCGTGTCTTGGGTGGACATTCCTGCAGCAGTATGTGAGCTTGGAAAACTGTTAACAGCAGACCCGCCTTAGCCTGGGAGCCTGAGGAGAGGTGTAACTCCTCCCGGGGATGGCCCAGCCCTGCCAGGGGCCAGGGAGCCTGTCACATCTGATTTTGTTTCACTAGCAGCTCAGGAGGTGAAGTAAGCAGTCCAGACAAGGATCCCATACGTGTCCTCTCTGCTCCCTCCCATCTGACCGTCTCTTCAACATTGAGCTACAAGTTGTCTTAATGACCTTTTTAAGTCTCATCTGACTTGCAGGCTTCCCTGGTGGCTCAGTTGGTATCTCTGGGTTGGGAAGATCCCCTGGAGAAGGAAATGGCAACCCACTCCAGTATTCCTGCCTGGAGAATTCCATGGACAGAGGAGTCTGGTGGGCTACAGTCCATGGGGTCGCAAAGAGTCGGACATGACTTGAGCTTATTTATCTGACTTCATTAGCAACAGTTGCTTGAAATATGGGGTTTAAGTCCAGCCTTGAACGAACAACTGAGAGTGATTTTTCAGAGCATTTGTCATATAAAAAAAACAACAACATGGGCCAATCCTGTAGAAAGGGGGGCCCCTCCAGGTTTCAGGACAGTGGCCTCTGTGCACCCCAGAGGCCCCACCCACCCAGACATCAGGCATTGCAGTAAAGCGAAGCCAAACGCTGGAGTAGCAGAAGGGCACAGAAGATCAGTAACCATCCGGCCTGTCTGAGCAGCTGGCATGTCCAAGTGTGGGAACTTCTGCCCACATTCCTTTAGGAAATATGGTATGGCAATTTGGACCTACTGGATCCAGGCTTCCGTAGCCATGGAAGTACATTTCTGATCCTTTGGTAACTTTTGTAAATGACGCTCAAGAGTCTAATTCTGCCTGTCTAGCCCAGCAGGTGCACAGCCTAAGATGTGGGGACTCCTAGCCGTTTAAAAATTGCATAGCATACGTGGATGTTTGTTTGTTTGTTTTGTAGGCCAGGTAATCTTCCCCTCAAAACCAGGAGTGTTATGTATTTTAAACTTTTTTTAAAAATTGATGTATAGTATATACATATTGGCTTCCCAGGTGACTCAGTGGTAAAGAATCCACCTGCCCATGCAGGAGACGCAGGTGTGGTTCAGCCCCTGGGTCAGAAAGATCCCCTGGGGGAGGGCATGGCAGCCCACTCCAGTATTCTCACCTGAAGAATCCCATGGACAGAGAGGAGCTTGGCGGCTACAATCCATGGGGTCGCAAAGAGTCAGACACAACTAAGCAACTAGACAACAGCAAGGACAGGGACAAAACACACATATTATAGATGCTCACAAGGTGAACACGCCTAGAACACAGATCAAAGCACAAAGCAGGACCAGGACCCAAGAAGCCCCCTGCCATGTGCCCCCCACAGTGATCACCACTCTCCAAGCATAATTGTGGCTTCTGACTGCAAATATGAGGTTCTGAGCAATCGTGTGGTTTAAAGTAACTTCTAAAACCTGCACGTGCGTGCTAAGTCGCTTCACTCGTGTCTGACTATTTGCAACCCTATGGACTGTAGCCCACCAGCCTCCTCTGTCCATGAGATTCTCCAGACAAGAGTACTCGGGTGGGTTGCTGTGTCCTTCTCCAGGGGATCTTCCCAAGCCAGGGATCGAACTTGAGTCTCTTACATCTCCTGCATTAGCAGGCAGGTTCTTTACCACTGGTGCCACCTGGGAAGCTCCCTACAACCTTGAGATGATTTACAAAACCTATCACGGCAGGTTTGGGACGGAAGGAGAGCACAGGGCTGATCCGGGTGCAGCCAAGGCTCAGACAGCAAGGAGTGAGTGCCGTCAGCGGGACTGTCCAGCCTGCTCCGAAACAGCGGCTGCTCCCTCGTGGCCAGCGGTCAGGGCTCCAATATTGTTTGGGTCCTCTGTTGTGGTCCAGACGGATGGATGGTTTATCGTATGTTTTAGCCCTGTTCCTTACCTACCTCTCTCTGTAGGATCTCTCTTCTGAGATTTTGGGGTGGAGGGATTATGAACAACCCCCAGGGTTCATTCAGAGCAAGTCATCCGTTCACTGAGTTCACTTGTCAGCAAGGTACACGTGTCTGGTCGCTGCCGCGATCTTAGCACTGGGCTTGGAAGGACGCTGGAGGGTCAGACTCAAGTCCTTGCACTTGGAGTGACAGCCACTGTTGTGTCACCCCGGCCTCAGGTGCAAACTCGGGGTGTCCCCCGCAGCCCCACCATGATGACCAGCTCCTGTTGCACCGACTTCATGGCTTGTCCTTCTCACCCCAGGACTTCTGCTCTTGCTGTTCCCCAGCCCATGCCTCCAGCCAGCCTGGCACGGCCCCCAGCGGTCCCCCTCGGGGAAGCGGGGGAGCGGGTCTGCAGCTGCAGCCCTGGTCTGTCCTGACAGTGGTTTCCCACAGCGGCTGCCTCATCCCATCAGGCTGTCTTTCTGAGGTCCTTCCCCCGTGAAATGTTTCTGCTCTGTTCCTTTGTAACCAGGAAAGCATGTCTTGTTTTTTCCATCTTATTCTCCTGCTCTTTTGATTCATAACCCAGAACATCGAATTGACCCGATGTGGCTATTCCTGCCAGAGGTTTTTTAATGTTCCTTTACATCTCTTGATTTATGGCTCCCACTCGGGAGGAGGAACTGTGGAAGAAAGGCATGCATCTGGAGGGAGGCAGCCAGCTGTTCTCGGTCCCAGGCTACCAGCAGCCCCAGGTGTGACATGGGGCCACCTGCTCTTCCTGTACTGAGCCCCGGGGCACCTCTGAGGGCCCTTCCTGACCCGCAGTCCTGTAGCCGTGGGTCCAGTTGGATGCCTGGATCTTGGCTGGTCAAGTAACAAGGGTCTGGGCCTCAGCATTATCCACTGTGGCAAGAGCCTGGAAAGGCAGAGGGCTGACCCGCCAAGCTTCTCACCCCCTTCCCAAACCTCTACAGAATTAAAAAACAACTTGTTCTGTTTAGTTACAGTTGCATTTTCAGTTGTAAGCAGTAATCATTTTTTACTTCGGGCATGCCAGAAAATACTTTCAACTAAAACAAGAACCACAGATCACTGACTTGCCTTCTGTCCTTAGGATAATCAGTTTTCAGATTTTCTGCAAAATTTCTCATCCCCAGTGGTGGCTAGAGCTCATGTGATGCAGGGTGGATCGTGGTTCTTGGCCCTTTGACCAGATGGAGAAGTGTTTTCTGAGCTAGAAGCCAGTTTGGTCTGCAGGGTGTGTCTGATGAAAGGGAGTTTAGGAAGGACTCGAAGATGTCCTTTAGGAAACAGCCACACGTGGGGAGAGAGTGGCGTTACAGGGGTCACCACCGCAAGCCTTTTGGGGCTCTCAGTCTAATTCTGATTTTGTGTATTTTGGGCCCTGCTGGGTCTTCACTGTCGCGTGGGCTCTTCTCTAGTTGCAGCCAGCGGGGGCCACTCTCTAGGTTCAGGGCATGGGCTCCTCATCACGCAGGCTTCTACTGTCGTGGAGCACGGGCTGTAGGGCACACGGTCTTCAGTTGTTGCAGCGAGTAGGCTCAGTAGTTGAGGCTCCCAGCGAGTAGGCTCTAGAGCAGAGGCTCAGAAGTTGTGGTGCACGGGCTGAGTTGCTCCGAGGCATGTGGGATCTTCCTGGATCAGGGATCGAACCCATGTCTCCTGCGTTGGCAGGCGGATTCTTTACCACTGAACTATCAGGGAAGCCCTCTCATTCTAATTAAACTTGGGGTCCCTAGTGTGGGTGACAACAGGAGGACTAGCCTTGGGACTCGGTGAACTGGCTTTTGCTGGCGCATCCCAGGACACTCTGAAGGGCTCTTGGGTTTCTGGGTCTCAGCCTTAGCATGGGGCAGGGAATAGTGGCCTCGGGGCCTGGCCCTTCAGGCTCCTTGTTGCGGTGGGTGGATGTCTGTTGCAGGAATGGAGGGGCTTCACTTAGGGTGTGGAGGGGGAAGAGGAAAGGATGTTTACCTGGGTTGTGGCTTTGAGGTAGTTTTGCTAAAATTTATCGAGCAAGTTGCTCTGTGTCAGGCACTTTGCTGATCATCTCACACGCATTAACGTGTTTTAATCCTTCCAACAAGCCTGTCTTTTGATCCCTGTTTTATGGACGGGGAAGCTGAGGTACACAAAAGTGAATTAATCTGCCCAAGATATCTATTGCCAACAAAGGTTCGCCTAGTCAAGGCTATGGTCTTTCCTGTGGTCATGTATGGATGTGAGAGCTGGACTGTGAAGAAGGCTGAGCGCCGAAGAATTGATGCTTTTGAACTGTGGTGTTGGAGAAGACTCTTGAGAGTCCCTTGGACTGCAAGGAGATCCAACCAGTCCATTCTGAAGGAGATCAATCCTGGAATTTCTTTAGAAGGAATGATGCTAAAGCTGAAACTCCAGTATTTTGGCCACCTCATGCGAAGAGTTGACTCATTGGAGAAGACTCTGATGCTGGGAGGGATTGAGGGCAGGAGGAGAAGGGGACGACAGAGGATGAGATGGCTGGATGGCATCACTGACTCGATGGATGCGAGTCTGAGTGACCTCCGGGAGCTGGTGATGGACAGGGAGGCCTGGCGTGCTGCGGTTCATGGGGTCGCAAAGAGTCGGACACGACTGAGCGACTGATCTGATCTGATCTGATCTGAAGATATCTATTAAGGAGCTTTGCTAAGCCCGGGATCCTGACCTGCCTGCTGCACTGGCCCTCGGCTCCTGGGAGCACAGGGGCTTTCTGACAGAGGGACCTCAGGGGGCATCGTGGCCACGAGGAGGTCAGGCCTGAGGTCTCCCCCTTTGCAAGTGGAGTGATGAGGAAGGCAGGCCACGGTGGGGGGATGCCTGAGGTGGCTTGAGGGGCGCATCCCCCTCTCGCAGCCAGGTGTGCCCTCCGGTTCGTCTTCAGGCCAGGAGCCAGGGGCTCATACCAGCCCCTCCCTGCCGGGTGGCGACCATGGAAGCTCAGCGATGTTAATACATACGTGGGCTGCTCAGGAGTCTTGACTGCCCACAACCCGTTGAGCCCTGGACTTCTCCTGTTCCCCTGAAGGGTGTGGGTTAGGCGAGCAGGCCTTGCCGTCAGTAGTGCCCTGTGACACCCTCAAGTGTTATGCGCAAGGACGGGGGTGTGCCAGCCCACAATTTCCTTGGGGGCAGCCAGGGTGTCTTGGTCTCAGGGTCAGTATCAACCCCAGGCAGTGTGTCTAGATGTTTAAACCCAAATGTTGGATGAAGCTACGCTCAGAGTCCATCTGGCAAACCGGACAGAAACCTTACCCTGAATCAAAACAGGCCTCCAAAATTTCCAAGGCGTGTCAGCTGCAGGGTTGTGCCTGCCAGCAAATACATATATCTGTGTCAGGCTTTGTTTCTCATCTGTCCCCTCCCAGGGAAACCAGCTGGACGCAGAACCTCAGGGTCATGTTGGAACGCCAGAGGCTCTCTGCCTGAGTGGTTCTGAGGGAATACTTCAGAGCCAGGTTATTTTTACATCTCGAGAGCCACGAGTTTAGACTTGGCCAAGCTCTCCCCTCATCTGTTTTGTCCTGTGATTCGTCTCTGCGTGTCCCGGGGGAGCGCGGTCTGGTTACTCCCGGTCACTGGAAGTTAGTCAGGAGTCCTTCCCCCCGACACATGTCTTTGTAACATATAGAAGGTTCTGGGAGCCTTCCGTGATGTTGTCATTCATGAGGAGGGGACTTGAGTTCTGTAGCTGGTCCTGGGAGGTCTACCTTGTAAACACGGCCCCCATCTCATAATGCAGCCCTGAGCCAGGGTGCACCCATCACGGCAGCCCTGGGCCTGACTGCGTGTGACAGTCACCTCAGCTTCAGAAGACAGTAGCAGATTGGCCATTTGCTGCCTGGGAGCCTGACAGCGGCTTCCCTGTTCAGCCGAACCTCCCAGTGAGCCGAGTTTATGGTTTCCTTTCAGCAGAGTGGAGCCAAGTCGTGGCCGTGTTTGCTCACAGGACAGGCAGGGCTGGCCCTGGGGAGGAGGTCAGGTTTCCCATCTGCTGGAGCATCTCCTGTTCTGTCCCCCTCTCCCCCTCCTTGGTTCATGTTGCTTCCTGCTGCTGCAGTCAGGTGGTGAAAGTAGAGAGAGGCGGATTTCAGGGCTGGGCCCCAGCACGTTTGCTGACAGCTATGGTCATGTGGGGAGAAGGCAATGGCACCCCACTCCAGGACTCTTGCTTGGAAAATCCCATGGATGGAGGAGCCTAGTAGGCTGCAGTCCATGGGGTCGCTAAGAGTCGGACACGACTGAGCGACTTCACTTTCATGCTTTGGAGAAGGAAACGGCAACCCACTCCAGTGTTCTTGCCTGGAGAATCCCAGGGACAGGGCAGCCTGGAGGGCTGCCGTCTATGGGGTCGCACAGAGTCGGACACGACTGAAGTGACTTAGCAGCAGCAGTAGCACGGTCATGTGGATCATGCTGGCAGCAGGATGCGGGCCTTCTGTGCCAGCTTGGACACCCTGCTCCACTTTGCTGACGGGGACTGGAGGGCCTCTTCAGTTCAGTTCAGTTCAGTCACTCAGTTGTGTCCGACTCTTTGTGACCCCATGAATTGCAGCATGCCAGGCCTCCCTGTCCATCACCAACTCCCGGAGTTCACTCAGACTCAGGTCCATCCAGCCATCTCATCCTCTGTTGTCCCCTCCTCCTCCTGCCCCTAATCCCTCCCAGCATCAGAGTCTTTTCCAATGAGTCAACTCTTCCCATGAGGTGGCCAAAGTACTGGAGTTTCAGCTTTAGCATCATTCCTTCCAGCGAACACCCAGGACCGATCTCCTTTAGGATGGACTGGTTGGATCTCCTTGCAGTCCAAGGGACTCTCAAGAGTCTTCTCCAACACCACAGTTCAAAAGCATCAGTTCTTCAATGCTCAGCTTTCTTCACAGTCCAACTTTCACATCCATACATGACCATTGGAAAAACCATAGCCTTGACTAGATGGACCTTTGTTGGCAAAGTAATGTCTCTGCTTTTGAATATGCTATCTAGGTTAGTCATAACTTTCCTTCCAAGGAGGGCCTGGGCTCCTTATAATTCTGATTCCTCTTCTGTGCTCCAAGCCTCCAAAGCTGGTTTTGGGTTCAGGGCTGTTGGCTGGGAGGAAAAGCCTGGCTGTAGGGATGATGGTGTGTTGGAGGCGGGACCCAGACACTGGATGGGGGGTGTATGGGCATCAGTTGGATAGAAGCGGGTCCCTCGCTGGCGTGCAGAGAGCCCAGCCACAGAGCACAGAAGCCAGAGTGGGGAGGGCGTGATAAACAGCAGACGCGCTCCGGGCAGCCCGCCAGTGGGTGGTGATGACAGGCACTTCTCCTGGTGCCACGTCCCTCTGTGAGATCACGTCCCAGCAGAGGTGACGGCGAAATGCCCTTGTCCCCTTAAAAGTGCTTGGTCATCATCAGCCGTGCTCATGAACTCAGAACTGCTTTCTTTTGGGAAACAAAATTGAAGCTCTATGATAATCCAGCTCTTAAGAAATAAGGAAAGGACTTCCCAGGTGGTCCAGTGGTTAAGAGCCTGTCTCCCCTGGTCTGGAAGCTAAGATCCTACATGCCTCGCGGCAACAGAGCCCTCATTCCATAAGGAAAGATCCCAAGTGCTGCAACTAAGACTCAAGGCAGCCAAATAAATAAATATATAATTTTAAAAAAACAATAAGGACAGTGAGGAAATCAAACATTGATTTAGTGACAGGATTCAAAATACAAAACCCCGGGCCTGGTCTGTAGAAGTTATGCCTAAAGTTATTTGTTGAATGAATGAATCATGGCGTGTATTTCTCATGTTATGCCATCAGACTGAAAAATGGAAGTGTTTTGGTTACGATGCCAGCAGGCTGATAGGCAGCGGCTGCTGCAGACACAGTTTTTCCCTGTCGCTTGTGCCCAGTGGTAGCTGTGACGCCCCGTGCTGACGTCTGTCACACCCTGACCACCGATCTGAGCAGAAGGATGAGCTTATTGAGCAAGGACTTAGGTGACCTGGCTGATGGCAGGTGGGCTAGTCTGTAAGCCTGGAGAGGTCCTGTCCCCCAGGGCAAACCTGAGACGTGACCACATTTTGCCGAGAAGGGGATTTCAGTGGGACGGCATGGAACTTGCGTGCATATCTGGATGGTTTCCTGTCTTGCTTGGCCTGGTAGAGCTCTGGAGTCCTGAAGCAGAGTAGTCGGTATGAACCCCAAATAGAACACTGACTTTCCTGTGCCCAGAGGCTCACAGGAACCTAAACGTGTTTCCTCTGGGAGCAGTGATTTGCTATTCACAATTTCGGCTTCCCTGGTGACTCAGTGGCTCAAAGAATCTACCTGCCAATGCAGGTGACGTGAGTTCAATCCCTGGCTTGAGAAGATCCCCTGGAGAAGGACATGGCAACCCCCCAAAAAGACTACCCAAGTATTCTTGCCTGGGAAGTCCCATGGACAGAGGGGCCTGGTGGGCTACAGTCCATGGGGTTGCAAAGAGTTGGACAGAACTTAGCGACTGCACAACAGAACAGTTTGGTGTTGATGGTGACTTTATGGAGCATAACTGCCTCGTGAATAGCGAGAATCTACTGTAGTATTCTTTTGTCTGCCTTATTCACCTAGACAATGTCTGAAATTAATTCCTGTGGCTGCCTGTGTCAGTGGTTGGTCCTCCTATCAGTTCAGTTGAGTCGCTCAGTCATGTCCGACTCTTTGCGACCCCATGGATCGCAGCATGCCAGGACTCCCTGTCCATCACCAACTCCCGGAGTTCACTCAGACTCAGGTCCATCGAGTCAGTGATGCCATCCAGCCATCTCATCCTCTGTCATCCCCTTCTCTTCTTGCCCCCAATCCCTCCCAGCATCAGAGTCTTCTCCAATGAGTCAACTCTTCACATGAGGTGGCCAAAGTACTGGAGTTTCAGCTTTAGCATCTTTCCTTCCAAAGAAATCCCAGGGCTGATCTCCTTCAGAATGGACCGGTTGGATCTCCTTGCACTCCAAGGGACTCTCAAGAGTCTTCTTCAACACCACAGTTCAAAAGCATCAATTCTTCAGTGCTCAGCCTTATTCACAGTCCAACTCTCACATCCATACATGACCACAGGAAAAACCATAGCCTTGACTTGACGGATCTTTGTTGGCAAAGTGATGTCTCTGCTTTTGAATATGCTATCTAGGTTGGTCATAACTTTCCTTCCAAGGAGTAAGCGTCTTTTAATTTCATGGCTACAGTCACCATCTGCAGTGATTTTGGAGCCCAAAAAAACCAAGTCTGACACTGTTTCCACTGTTTCCCCATCTATTTCCCATGAAGTGATGGGACTGGATGCCATGATCTTCGTTTTCTCAATCTTGAGCTTTAAGCCAACTTTTTCACTCTCCACTTTCATTTTCATCAAGAGGCTTTTGAGTTCCTCTTCACTTTGTGCCATAAGGGTGGTGTCATCTGCATATCTGAGGTTATTGATATTTCTCCCAGCAATCTTGATTCCAACTTGTGTTTCTTCCAGTCCAGCGTTTCTCATGATGTACTCTGCATATAAGTTAAATAAGCAGGGTGACAATATACAGCCTTGACGTACTCCTTTGCCTATTTGGAACCAGTCTGTTGTTCCATGTCCAGTTCTAACTGTTGCTTCCTGACCTGCATACAAATTTCTCAAGAGGCAGATCAGGTGGTCTGGTATTCCCATCTCTTTCAGAATTTTCCACAGTTGATTGTGATCCACACAGTCAAAGGCTTTGGCATAGTCAATAAAGCAGAAATAGATGTTTTTCTGGAACTCTCTTGCTTTTTCGATGATCCAGTGGATGTTGGCAATTTGATCTCTGGTTCCTCTGCCTTTTCTAAAACCAGCTTGAACATCAGGAAGTTCACGGTTCACATATTGCTGAAGCCTGGCTTGGAGAATTTTGAGCATTACTTTCCTAGCGTAGGAGATGAGTGCAATTGTGCGGTAGTTTGAGCATTCTTTGGCATTGCCTTTCTTTGGGATTGGAATGAAAACTGACCTTTTCCAGTCCTGTGGCCACTGCTGAGTTTTCCAAATTTGCTGGCATATTGAGTGCAGCACTTTCACAGCATCATCTTTCAGGATTTGGAATAGCTCCACTGGAATTCCATCACCTCCACTAGCTTTGTTCGTAGTGATGCTTCTAAGGCCCACTTGACTTCACATTCCAGGATGTCTGGCTTTAGGTCAGTGATCACACCATCGTGATTATCTGGGTCGTGAAGGTCTTTTTGTGTATGAACTTCATACACAGTTCTTCTGTGTATTCTTGCCATCTTTTCTTAATATCTTCTGCTTCTGTTAGGTCCATACCATTTCTGTCCTTTATCGAGCCCATCTTTGCATGAAATGTTCCCTTGGTATCTCTAATCTTCTTTAAGAGATCTCTAGTCTTTCCCATTCTGTTGTTTTCATCCATTTCTTTGCATTGATTGCTGAGGAAGACTTTCTTATCTCTTCTTGCTATTCTTTGGAACTCTGCATTCAGATGCTTATATCTTTCCTTTTCTCCTCCTTTGCTTTTCGCTTCTCTTCTTTTCACAGCTATTTGTAAGGCCTCCCCAGACAGCCATTTTGCTTTTTTGCATTTCTTTTCCATGGGGATTATCTTGATCCCTGTCTCCTGTACAGTGTCCTCTTATACTGCCTAGTAATACCCCATCGTGTGAATACACGTTTTTGTATTTCCCTTTGAAAGAACTGTGTGTGGGTTCTCTCAGTGTAGGGCAATGATGAATACGTCTGCTGTGATCAATTGTGTGGACATACACTCTCATTTCTCTGGGTCACATATCTAGGAGTGGAAATGCTGGATCATATGGTAGGAGTGCATTTAACTTTTCCAGAAGCTGCCAGAAAGCTTCCTATCGTGGCTGTGCACTGTAGCGTTCCTCCAGCAGTGAGAGAGCCCTCCTGTGCAGTGTGTGTATATGTGTGCAGATATCTTTAATTGGAGTATAGTTGATTTACAAGATTCTATTGGTTTTAGGAATACAACATGATGATTCAACTTTTGCAGATTATACTCTGTTATAAATTATTACCAGGTGGTGGCTACCATTCCCTGTTCTCTGCAATATACCCTTGTGGCTTATCTGGGTTTTTTTGTGTGCAGTAGTTGATGTCTGCTAATTCCATACCCCTTATTTGTCCCTCTTCCTTTCCCTCTTCCCTTTGGTAACCACAAGTTTGTTTTCTGTATCTGTGAGACTGTTTCTGTTTGCATATGCATTCATTTGTATTGTATTATTGTATAAATGATATCACACAATATTTGTCTTTCTCTGTTGGATTTATTTCACCAAGTAGCATATTCTCTAGGTCCATCCATGTTGCTGTAAATGGCAGAATTTTGTTCTTTTTAATGGCAGAGTAGTATTCCATTGTGTGTGTGTGGGGGGGTGATACATCTTCTTAAAATCCATTCATCTGTTGATGGATGCTTAATTTGCTTCCATATCTTGGCTATTGTAAATAGTGCTGTTGTGAGCATTGCGATGTGTGTATCCTATTAAATTGTTTGTTGTTCAGTTGCTCAGTCGTGTCTGACCCTTTGCGACCCCATGGACTGCAGCACGCCAGGCTTCCCTGTTCTTCACTATCTCCCAGACTTTGCTCAAACTCATTTTCCATTGAGTCCATGACACCACCCAACCATCTCGTCCTCTGTCACCCCCTTCTCCTCCTGCTCTCTGTCTTTCCCAGCATCAGGGTCTTTTCCAGTGAGTCAGTTCTTCACATTGGGTGGCCAAAGTACTGGAGCAATATTCAGGCCCTATTTCCTTTAGGATGGACTGGTTTGTTCTCCTAGAAATCCAAGGGACTCTCAAGAGTCTTCTTGAATTAGTGCTTTCATTTTCTTCAGATATATACCCAGAGTTGGAATTGTTGTTGGGTGGTGTGGTAGTTCTGTTTTGAGTTTTTGGTGGAACCTTTATGCTGTTTTCCATAGTGGCTGCCCTAGTTCTATGGTCGTTGACTTGACCTGTCTCTGGAATTTCTCTGGGCTCTGTTCTGCTTGTCGCTTTCTAAACTACCTGCTCTGCAAGCTGGTGTCACTTGGCTGATAGCCTTCCAATTTCTTCTGTTGCAATATCTTTGCAAGAGATTTCCATCCCTTTTTTGGTAGTTACGATGCTGTCTTTCTGAAGAAGATCAGCCCTGGGATTTCTTTAGAAGGAATGATGCTAAAGCTGAAACTCCAGTACTTTGGCCACCTCATGGGAAGAGTTGACTCATTGGAAAAGACTCTGATGCTGGGAGGGATTGGGGGCAGGAGGAGAAGGGGACGACAGAGGATGAGATGGCTGGATGGCATCACTGACTCAATGGATGTGAGTCTGACTGAACTCCGGGAGTTGGTGATGTACAGGGAGGCCTGGTGTGCTGCGATTCATGGGGTCACAAAGAGTCAGACACGAATGAGCGACTGAACTGAACTGAACTCAATTGCTGCTGTCTTAAGGGTTTGATTTATTTTTTCCTGCAGCTTTCTTCTGTGATTTTTGTCATTTTAAAACTGTCTAAACAAACACTGTAGAACTGTAGAAAAATCAGAACATAATAGACAAAGATAATAATAATATTGAAGTTGACCAAAAACTTTGTTTGGGTTTTTCTGTAACATCTTATGGAAAAACCTGAATGGACTTTTTGGCCAAGCCAATTAAAAGGCGTCCATCATTTTACATAGGGATAATCATGCTTAAAACAGACTATTTTATTGTTATTATTTTTAACCTGTTATTATTTTTTAAGTATTTATTTATTCATTTAGCTGCACCAGGATCTTCGTTACCATGTGCAGGATCTTTAGTTGCGGCATGTGGGATCCAGTTTCCTGACCAGGGGTTGAACTTGGGCCCCCTGCTTTTGGAGCACAGAGTTGTAACCACTGGATCACCCAGGGAAGTCCCAAGACAGACAGCTTTTCTTTTTTTCCCAAGACAGACTGTTTTAAATGCATAGATATTTAGACTTTGGCTAGAATCATAGAGGTTGGGGGGGTCTCCCAGGATGCCACAGAGGCACTTTCCATTTCTGTCGCTCGTTGGAAGCAGCACTTCTGTTTGGTTTCTGGAACTTCTGGGGGACTCTGTGTCATTCCAGCTGCTGGCTTGATTTTCTGCAGGGTAAGCAGCCAGTCTAACTTCATGCAAGTTATTAAAGAATCAGACTTGAGAGCCTGAAGCCTCTCCCCGCCACCCGCCACTGGCTCCATGCAGCTGAAGACCCCTCTTCTCTCCTGCGTGTCACTCAGCAATCCAGGGAGCTCAGTCTCAAGTCGACCAGTTGTGATTGTTAGGAAGTCTTCTGTTTGAGCTCCCGTCTTCCTAGATCTGACCCAACTGGCCTGTTCAAACGACCAGGTCCTGTCACTACTGACCTCATAAAAGACTCCCCCTTTACTTCTTCCCCATTCCACACTCAGAGTTGGAGCCGTCGTCCAGCCAACCTTCTCTCCTCCACTTCCTCCCCTCTCCCGGTCCATGCATGATGGACATCCCCATTCCAGGCTTCTCTCTCTGTCTGGCTCAGTTGTTCAGGCCCCTCCCTGAAAGATGTCTTGGTTCTTGGTCTCCCAGGAAACTCATGTCTGTTGCGTGCCTCACAGGTAGCTCATCCGTTCTGCAGATTCTAAATGGGATAGTCTTTAAAAGCAGTTATTTTGTCTTTTCTCAAAAACGGGAACATGTTACACTCTCAGTCGAGCCCACAAGTTACGTTAAAACCTCCGTTTTGAAACCAACGTTCCCACGCACAGCTCAGGACTGTTTAGGAAGGAGTGACGTGCAGGGGTTTCACCCGTGCCGCTTCTCCGGCTCCCCGCAGCCCTGCAGCATGCCCAGGACTACTTCCCCGTTTTGAAGATGGGAAAACTGAGCAGTGAAGTATCTGGTCCAGGATGGCTCACTGGCTCAGCCCTGAACCCATCAAAGCCTGCTTCCAGACTTCCTCTTTGTTCTAAGGGGAAACCTTTGCTGGTGTTTCTCTCCCACCAGTCCTGAAGCTGGGGACTCAGTCCAGCCCAGCTCTCTGCTCCTGACTTCCCAGGGGAGGGAGAGGGAGGCTAGGGTGGGGAGGACTCTGGGAACTGCAGAGACAAACGTGTCCCCTCAGCTTCACAGCTCCACCGGCATCTCTCACTTTGTCTTGTTGTTCTTCTCCATCATGCCCTTTTCTTGTCTTGGGTGAGTGTGGATCTTCACCATTTCTAAAATCATCTTTATTATTTCTTTTTTTTTTTTTTAAGTTTTTTTTTGGATGATGACCATTTTTAAAGACTTTATTAAATTTGTTACAATATTGTTTCTGTTTTATGTTTTGGTTTTTTGTCCATGAGGCATGTGGCATTTTAGCTCCCTGACCAGGGGTCAAACCAGCACCCTCTCCATTGGAAGGCAAAGTCTTAACCACTAGACCATGAGGGAAGTCACCCAGCTTTGTTATTTCTAAGGAAAGTTCAAGACTTGATTTCTTCCTTGGAAAAAAAGGATTTTTATTCCCGTTCCTTTCTGGTTGCACATGGTTAGCTGTACCTTCTGCATCAGACCTTCGTATGAGACTTCTCACAGCTGTGTGTGTGTGTGTGTGTGTGTGTATGTGTGTGTGTGTGTGTTAGTCATTCAGTCTTGTCTGACTCTTTGAAATCCCATGGACTATAGCCCACCAGGCTCCTCTGTCCATGGGATTCTCCAGACCAGAATACTGGAGTGGGTAGCCATTCCCCTTCTCCAGGGGATCTTCCCAACCCAGGGATCAAACCCAGGTCTCCCTCATTGCTGGCAGATTCTTTCCTATCTAAGCCTACCTGGGGTCACTCGTCTCAGAGCCTTGCTGTGTCACAGCGGTCACCACAACTGCATGGAGCCCTGTGGGCAGGAGAGGAGCCAGGGGCGGGGAGTGTGGCTTTGTCTGTTCATTCATTCATTTATTCATGCAACCAGCAAATGTCCGTTGAGCACCCGCATGTCCTGGGCAGAAGCAGCTGCCCCCCAGTGCAGTCAGAACACAGTGGGGGAATGGAGGGAGCTCAGATCTGCACCCCTCCCCAGAAGGACTCAGGAGTTTTGTGAGGTGTTTGGAGTGTGGGTGACTGTCAGGGGAGTGGCTGATATGTTTTCATTCTCAGTCTCAGGCCTGGTAGGAAACTAGGAAGGAAAAACACCTTCCCTGGAAAGGGAGGGAAGGAAATGAAATTTTCCTGGGCACCTCCTATGTGCCGGGAGCAATTTCAGGCACTTATATGATCTCAGGTGATCCTCAGCGTTACCCCATGAAATGTGTATGCCATTAAAATTCATTTGGCATGTGAGGAAATTATGCTTGTGCCCAAGGTGAGATGTGAACCCCAGGGTTTATGCCCAAACTCATACTTTCCAGATCCACCACGGAGTAGGGGAGTAGGGAGGGATGCCGGGCCATCCTCAGGCTCAGCAGCAGTGGACCCTGATTCTGGAGCTCTCCACTTCCTGATCTGAATGGTGTTATACACAGGAGTGCTTATTTTGTGAAAAATCAAGCTGTAAACTTAACGCTCTGTGGGGTTTTCTTCATGCATGTTATACTTAAGTGCGTGGGTGCTAAGTCACTTCAGTCATGTCCGACTCTGAGACCCCATGGACTGTAGCCCACCAGGCTCCTCTCTTCATGAGATTCTCCAGGCAAGAATCCTGAAGTGGGTTACCATGCCCTGTTGCAGGGGATCTTCCTGACCCAGGGATCGAACCCCTGTCTCTTCTGCGTTGGCAGGCAGGTTCTTTACCACTAGCGCCACTTGAGAAGCCCGACCTACTTATACTACACGGTCATTCACTTACCTAAAACTTCAATTTGCATGTGATCAGATCAGATCAGATCAGTCGCTCAGTTGTGTCCGACTCTTTGCGACCCCATGAACTGCAGCACGCCAGGCCTCCCTATCCATCATCAGCTCTCGGAGGTCACTCAGACTCACATTCATCGAGTCAATGATGCCATCCAGCCATCTCATCCTCTGTCGTCCCCTTCTCCTCCTGCCCTCAATCCCTCCCAGCATCAGAGTCTTCTCCAATGAGTCAACTCTTTGCATGAGATGGCCAAAATACTGGAGTTTCAGCTTTAGCATCATTCCTTCCAAAGAAATCCCAGGACTGATCTCCTTCAGAATGGACTGGTTGGATCTCCTTGCAGTCCAAGGGACTCTCAGGAGTCTTCTCCAACACCACAGTTCAAAAGCATCAATTCTTCAGCGCTCAGCCTTCTTCATAGTTGCATGTGATACGCTTACACTAACAAATTACTCACTGTTTATTTAAAATTCACAGTTAACTGGCCACCTAGTATTTTATCTCATAAGCCTTTTTTTGAGCTGAGATGTGAAGGAGATGAAAGCAGAACTGAGCCTCATGTGAGAAATCAAAGGATTCGGAGGCCAAAGGCAAGAAAATAATCCAGGAGAAGAGCAGATGGGGGCAGGATGGGGATGCTGAGATGCTTGTGGGTCATTGAACCACGTCAGGAGAGGCTTGTGTGGAATAATCTGACAGGGAAGGGAGCAGTGATGTAAATGCTGTACCATTTGGCCTTTGAAATGGGTTCTGCTGGAGGCTGACATTTGTTCCAGTAGTTTATATTTGTGCAAAGGTCCTGGGAAACAGGCACAATTTTGAGCCTTCTAACAAGGAAGAATGATGTTAAAAGTGAGCTACCTTGAGAATCTGTCTTCAAAACAAATAATAGAAATGGATCCTCACCCAGCCGTTGCTGTTGTCTCGTCGCTAAGTGGTATCCGACTCTTTTGTGATGCCACAGACAGTAGCCCACCAGGCTCCTCTGTCCGTGGGATTTCCCAGGCAAGGATACTGGAATAGGGTGCAATTTCCTACTCAAGGGGATCTTCCTGACCCGTGGACCGAACCCACATCTCTTGCATCTCCTGCAGGGACAGGCAGATTCTTTACCTACTAGTAGCGCCACCTGGGAAGCCCATACTTAGGTGTACTGGCTGCATTTCAAGGGCTCAACAATCGCGTGTGCTGTCATCATGGACAATGTAGAACAGAACATTTTCTTATCACACAAAAAGTTCTGTTGGATGGCAGTGCTGTAGAATATGATTTTTTAAAGTTGTGTAGTACTCTTGCCTGGAAAATCCCATGGACGGAAGAGCCTGGTAGGCTGCAGTCCATGGGGTCGCGAAGAGTCGGACACGACTGAGAGACTTCACTTTCACTTTCATGCATTGGAGAAGGCAATGGCAACCCACTCCAGTGTTCTTGCCTGGAGAATCCCAGGGATGGGGGAGCCCGGTGGGCTGCGGTCTATGGGGTCACAGAGAGTCAGACACGACTGAAGTGACTTAGCAGCAGCAGTATTTAACTTCCCTTTTCATTTGGGTACTTAAATTGTCTTCAATAATCCATATGATTGAATCAACCATCCACTATTTTAAATAATAGTTTGATGACTATTTTTGTTTTTTTATGACAGCTTTCAGTTCAGTTCAGTCGCTCAGTCATGTCTGACTCTTTGCGACCCCATGAATTGCAGCACGCCAGACCTCCCTGTTCATCACCAACTCCTGGAGTTCACTCAAACTCATATCCATTGAGTCGGTGATGCCACCCAGCCATCTCATCCTGTATTGTTCCCTTCTCCTCCTGCCCCCAATTCCTCCCAGCATCAGAGTCTTTTCCAATGAGTCAGCTCTTTGCGTGAGGTGGCCAAAATACTGGAGTTTCAGCTTTAGCATCATTCCTTCCAAAGAAATCCCAGGACTGATCTCCTTCAGAATGGACTGGTTGGATCTCCTTGCAGTCCAAGGGACTCTCAAGAGTCTTCTCCAATACCACAGCTCAAAAGCATCAATTCTTCAGCACTCAGCTTTCTTCACAGTCCAACTCTCACATCCATACATGACCATGGGAAAAACCATAGCCTTGACTAGCCGGACCTTTGTTGGCAAAGTGATGTCTCTGCTTTTGAATATGCTATCTAGGTTGGTCATAACTTTCCTTCCAAGGAGTAAGCGTCTTTTAATTTCATGGCTGCAGTCACCATCTGCAGTGATTTTGGAGCCCAAAAAAACAAAGTCTGACACTGTTTCCACTGTTTCCCCATCTATTTCCCATGAAGTGATGGGACCGGATGCCATGATCTTCCTTTTCTCAATCTTGAGCTTTAAGCCAACTTTTTCACTCTCCTCTTTCACGTTCATCAAGAGGCTTTTGAGTTCCTCTTCACTTTCTGCCACAAGAGTGGTGTCATCTGGATGTCTGAGGTTATTGATATTTCTTTACTGAGCTATAACTCACATGCCATAAATCTGATCCTTTGATTGTGTACAATTCAGCAGCCTTTAGTATATCCACCAGGTTGTACAACCATCACCGTATCTAACTTAGAACACCTTCATCCCTCCCCAAAAGAAAACCTGCTCCTTAGCTGATTCTCCCTGACCCTGTGTCCCCAAGTCATCTACTGACTGTCTCTGCATATCCATTTGGGCAGTATCTTTTTTTCTTTTTTTAACCTTGTTAAATTCTTGGTCTGGTGGCGTGAGGTTATTCAGGCTTGTATTTAGTACATGGTGCCCCATGGCCCTTCAGAAGGGCCCTCCACGTTTATGCTTCCACTAACGGTGAACGAGGATGCCCTTTTCCCTGCACCATCCGTGACACTGTTCTTATTGTTTTTACCATTGATTTTCATCTCTGCCCCTGAGACAGTGAGGAGTGGCATCCATCTTTGCATTTGGCTCCTAACAGGCTGGATGGCGTCAGCAACCCGATGAACATGAACTTGGCAAACTCCGAGAGATACTACTGAGGGACGGGGAGGCTTGGTGTGCTGCAAGCCATGGGGTCATAAAGAGTCAGACACGACTTAGCAATTTAACAGCAGCAACAAGGTGGAACACCTTTTCCTGTGCTGACTGGCTGTTTCTGTTTCAGGTTAGAGTTGAGAAAGATACCCGGGCTCTGGAACGGGGAGGATGTCGGGTAAGCCCAGACGCCACGGCTCAGGGTGCCCTGGGGGCTCTGGCGGAGTCGCGTGCAGGGTTTGCTCCGGGATACCCTGAGCTTTTTTTTCCTCCAGAGAGTGGAGGGCAGGGAACAATTCAGGCCAGGGGATGGGCGTGCCCTGGGGCAGAGGCACGCCTGCTGGGACTCTGGCGAAATGAGCTCGAGCTTAGGATAGTGGTTGGGAAACTGCGAGACACTCCCTTTCCCACTGCAGTGAAGTGAAGCCATCATTGGTTCTGAGTGGCTTCGAGAGTGAAGAAAGTAGCCTGGCTCAATGACCCCGTAACCCCGAATGGCCTTAAGTACTTCCTTTGCGGCCTGGTGAGAATTAGGGTGTGTGGGAGAGGGCAGGCAGGGGAGGCCCAGGGGCCAGGGAGTGTGGGTTGGGTGTGTCCTCCGCATCCGGGCTTCTCCGCCTTGGCCGCACCTTAGAGTCAGCTGAGGCCTTGTGGTCCCGTCCCCAGACTGGAACCTGAGTCTCTGAAGGTGGAGGGGTGGCCATCCACTCTGATACCTGCAGCTAGACTTGAGAAGCGGCCGTCTGCCTGGGAGGCAGGAGCCTGGCTCTCACTGCCTTGGGGGATTTTTCTGTGAGCTTATATGGTGACTGGTAGAAGTCTGTTGCTGGGGCCATTGGTCTGGTTCTGCCCCAAATGCTTGGCACCTCTTCCAGAACCTATTGAACTCCAGGTCCATAGGCAGCAACCTTCTGCTGAGAAAAAGCCTTGCTCAACTTGCGTGCAGACTAATTCATTCAAATCTGCTCCCTCAACCACCCCTAACCGGACTGGCCTCAACCCCTCTTCAGTGCAATATGTGGTCTGTGGTTGTGTGATGTCATGTGACTCACAGCATTTGGGTGGAGCTAAAAAGGATGCCCCTGCCTTCCAGAGGCCTCCCGTCCTCACTGGGAGAGGAGCGGTCACCTGGACAAGGCCAGGTGTGAACCGGAGGGAATGGGTGCCAGGCCAGTCCCATCAGCTGGCCCGACGGCGTCTTTTTATTTCGGACCTCGTGCTAACAACAAGGTGCCAACTCGGTCGTCACCCAGGTTGGTTGTGTGTCAGTGGAAGGATGGCCGCCGGGTCCTCAGCCCAGCTGTCCGGCTGTCTGCGGGAAGGAAGCAGAAATTCTGCTGAAGCCCAAACCTCACACTTAGGCTGCTTTGCTGGCCTCCTGGTTTGTAAATCCTGCCTTTGCAAGCCACGGGGGAACATGCCATGGCCCTAAACCCAATTTGTTTTTTAGCTTTGGGTGTGCAGGAGATCATTTAACGTCAATTCAAGATCACTTACTTCATGTGGAACGCTGCCCAGGCTAGGCTGGGTGGTGTCTGCATTCGGTCACTTATGCTGTGTGACTGCTTCTCAAATAATCTTCCTGGAACTGTCTCAGGGGCCCGAGATGTTCCTGGAGGCTTTGTCCCACCTCAACCATCATGGTTTCCCTCTTGTCTGTTTCTCCCCCTCTAAGTTTCTCCCCCTCTAAGCCATTTGAAAGCTGCTATTGTACACCACGAGAGTTAGCCCAGCTTGAATTAGTCTATAAACCAAAGATTTTCAAGATACTGGATATCAGGCAAGGATGGACAGCAATCCTTGAGGGACGGGAAGCAAATGGGGCAAGCCGGGGGAGACTCCTTGAATTAAAATAAAGCTGCGAGGACTTCCCTGGGGGTATAGCAGATGAGTCCGCCTGGCAATGCAGGGACACAGGTTCGATGGCCGGTTTGGGAAGATCCCATATGCCACAGAGCAGCTAAGCCTGTGCACCATACCTACTGAGCCTGCCTGGTGCAGCCCTCGAGCCTGCACACGGCAGATACTGAGCCCGCTTCCTGCAGCTCCGGAAGCCCTGTGCCTAGAGCCTGGGCTCTGCAACAGGAGGGGCCACTGCAGAGAGAAGTCTCCATCGCTGGGTGGGCTTTTCTCCAGTTCTGGTGCGCGGGGACCGCTCTCCAGTTGCGGCGCTGGGGCTTCTCACTGCGGTGGCTTCCCTTGTTGAGGAGCACGGGCTCGCTCTAGGACACAGGCTCAGCAGTTGTTGGGCACGGGCTTAGTCCTATGGGACCTTCCCGGATCAGGGACTGAACCCATGTCTTCTGCATTGCTGGGAGGATTCTTGACCACTGCGCCAACAGTGGCTCAGTGACTCAACCCCTCATAGAGTCTTGTTTCGAGAAAAACAAAACAGAACAAAACTCACTTCTGTTTTGCCTCTGTACTCCTGGTGCTCATCCTTCGGACACCAAATACACGGTTTTTCCCACATCAACCAATTCTCCAGCACCAGCCAGGTGTCCTCCAGTTCAGTTCAGTCTGATGCTGGTCGGGGTTAGCATAGCCCTCACTGGGTGAGGACTCAGCCCTAACAAGACGGTCCCCTCCCACTTTGTCACCTGTGCTTCCCACAGGCCAGCTGCAAATCAGGGTTCCTATCCCCCGACCCCCCCCCCCCCCTCCTTGGGTTTGATAATTTGCTTTAATGGCTCACAGAACTCAGGGAAACACATTTGCCAGTTTATTATAAAGTGTATGATAAGAAATATAGTCAAACAGTTGGATGAAGAGATACATAGGGAAAGGCCCTGAGTCGAGAGGCTTCTGCCCCAGGGAGTCAGGGTATGTCGCTCTCCTGGCAGGTATATGTATTCCCCAACCTCAAAGCACTCTGAACCCTGCTTCGTCACATAGCCATGATTGATTAACTCATTTCCCAGCCCCTCTCCCCTCCCTGGAAGATGGAGGGGTAGAGTTGAAAATTCCAAACTCGGAAGCCTGGCTTGGTCTTTCTGGTGACTAGCACCCAACCAGGAGCCCACCCAGAACCTCCTCAGTAGAACCAAGGATGCTCATTTTGCCCAGGACGTTCTGAGAGATTTAGGGGCTCCATGTCTGGAACTGGGATCAAACTGGGGAGCTGGGGGCAGAAATCGTGCTGTATGTATTTTTATTTCACAAACGCAAGCCTCTGCTCAGCGCAGGCCCCTTAGTGAGCTCACAGCACAAGACTTGGGGTGACGTTGGTCAGCTCACCCATCAGCACGGCCAGATTCTGGTTTCCCAGCTCCCTGGATGACCATCCCCCGAGGGCAGGGCCAGAGTCAGCTTGCTCACCATCCTGCTGCCAGCGTCTGCAGAGAGCCTGGCTCCGAATGAATGGTGGCGAAGCACTGGTGGGTAAATCCTTCAGCTGCAGTGTCCCCGGCAGAAGGGCAGGAGGACCAGGGGGGCTCTGCACCGGGGCGGGGTGGGGGCGGAGGGCCTTGGGATGGAGGCTCTGGGCAGGAAGATGGCCTTGGGTGTATCGGATGGGCCAGAATGGGAGGTGGCCCGGATGGCCAGTGGGAGATCTGGGGTGGAGCTTCCCTTGAGTCTAAATCCCTGAACAGGTTGTGTGTTGGGCAGTCGGGGGGATGGTGATGAAGGAGCCCCCTTTGGGGAGGGGGACTCCACATGTGTGGCAGGAATAGCCTCATGACTGCCAACCAGATGGGGATAACGGGTCCTTTGAGTTAGAACTTGGGCTCAGATTCCATCTTTCAAACCTACCAGCAGCGTGACCTTCATCACAGCACCTTTATGCAACTTGGGTTTGAGAAAGGGGTGCACACCCTATATTCACTGAACAAACAAGCCCAGCCTGGGGTCTGGTAGGAACATTATTTCCAAGAATATGAAATTTACTTCAGTATTTTTTTTCCCCATGCCAAAGGAAGACTGAGCCTATTTCCTGCCCACGAAGTGCTTTGCTATCCATTCACCGCAAGCCACAGGGATGAAACATTTTCCTACCTCCTTGGCTTCTCGGGGGACCTCCTCTGTCCGTGACTGAGTGTTTAGAACACAAGTGACTTCCTTCCTTGCTTTGTATCTGCGTGCGGTGCTCCGAGTGGTGAGAGAGGTTGTTGGCAGCCCCAAGGAACGAGAGAGAGTGAGGGGGAGGCTGAAGTCAGTAGGTCCCAGCCCGCGGACCAAGAGGAAGCCAGAGAGAGTGTCTCCCGACTGGCTGCAGGAGCAGAGGAAGGCCTGATGTGCAGAGATAACGGAGCAGGAAGCCCAGGGGGGGCCTAGGCAGTTGTCAGTGTCCACTGGAGGACGCTGCCGTCTGGCCACTCACTCTATGAGCAGGAGCGAGAGGTGGTCTGATTTTATCCCCCAAGCCCAGACCAGCTGAGTTGACGACATCCTAAGTCAGCTCCATCCCCCTGACTCAGGAGGTGTCCTGAGTCCTCAGCTATCCTCATGGGCGAGCTGTCTTCAAGGGCCCCGCGCTCACCATGCGGCTGGGTGGAAGTCTGACCACGCTGTTGAGCCTCAGTGCTCCTCTGCGCTTTGCATCCGGCATCTCTGTGGGGCTTAAGCACAGGGGCCACAGTGATGAAGAGGGAAGAAGGGATGTGGAGCATGGGGAGGTTCTGTGTCCGTGAGCAGAACCACACTCACGTTGCCTTGACGTTCCTTCTGGGCTGCTTTGAGCCGGCTTCGGTTGCTCCCGGACAAACCAGCCTTTGTTGCTCTTTGTCAAGATTTAGAGTCTACTTCCAGGGCACTTGGGACGGATGATCTGAAAATCTACCCCAGAATCACCAAATAGTATTATTGATACCTCACCGTGGTCCAGTAATTGCCATCACTGTGTTTATACAGTGGCCCTGGAAGTGGTCAGCAGAGGTCCATGCCGTCCATTTCTATTTTTATATATGTTTGTTGAGGGCACACGAGTGCACCGTGTGAGGGACAGCAGGTATTCAGAGGTGGTAAGACTCTGAATCTCTGTACAAGGTGCTCAAGGGGATGTGGGTACCCCGGGTGCAACGGGTGAGGGCCAGGGCAGAGGGGAGGCGGCATGGACTGTGCGTGGAGCTGCACAGAAATGGATTCAACTCAGCGGTTCTTCATTGAACACTTCTGGGGCCATAGCTAAGACATGGCCCCATTTTTTGTTGCTGGAGGTTTTGTTTTACTTTTTAAACATTTTTATTTATTTTTTACTGAAGTATCATTCATCTATAACATTGTGTTAGTTTCAGACGTACAGCAAAGCAGTTTGGATTTTATATGTATGTATAATATAGTGAAAGTCGCTCAGTCGTGTCTGACTCTTTGTGACGCCCACAGACTGTATACAGTCCATGGAATTCTCTTGGCCAGAGTACTGGAGTGGGTAGCCTTTCCCTTCTCCAGGGGATCTTCCCAACCCAGGGATTGAACCCAGGTCTCCCGAATTGCAGGCAGATTCTCTACCAGCTGAGCCACTGTATATATTCTTTTATCAGATTATTTTCCATTGTAGGTTGTTATAAGATACTGAATGCAGTTCCCTGGGCTGTGCGGTAAATCCTTGTTACCTATTTTATATACAGTAGAGTGTGCCTGTTAATCTCATACTCCAAATCCATCGCTCTGCCCTCTTTCCCCTTTGGTAATCATTAGTTTGTTTTCTGTCTCTGTGAATCTATTTCTTTTTTGTAAACAAGTTCATTTGTATTACTTTGTAGATTCCACGTATAAGTGATAGCATATAAAATTTGCCTTTGACTTGCTTCACTTAATTTGGTAATCTCTAGGTCCTTCCATGTTGTTGCCAGTGGCATTATTTCATCCTTTTTATGGCTGAGTAATATTCCTCGGAAGGAAAGTTATGACCAACCTAGATAGCATATTCAAAAGCAGAGACATTACTTTGCCAACAAAGGTTCGCCTAGTCAAGGCTATGGTCTTTCCTGTGATCATGTATGGATGTGAGAGCTGGGCTGTGAAGAACGCTGAGCGCCGAAGAATTGATGCTTTTGAACTGTGGTGTTGGAGAAGACTCTTGAGAGTCCCTTGGACTGCAAGGAGATCCAACCAGTCCATCCTAAAGGAGATCAGTCCTGGGTGTTCTTTGGAAGGACTGATGCTGAAGCTGAAACTCCAGTACTTTGGCCACCTCATGTGAAGAGTTGACTCGTTGGAGAAGACCCTGATGCTGGGAGGGATTGGGGGCAGGTGGAGAAGGGGACGACAGAGGAGGAGATGGCTGGATGGCATCACCAACTCGATGGACATGAGTTTGGGTGAACTCTGGGAGTTGGTGATGGACGGGGCGGCCTGGCGTGCTGCAATTCATGGGGTCACAAAGAGTCGGACATGACTGAAGTGACTGAGCATGCATGCATGCATATGTATACACACAGACACACACACACACACCTCATTTCTTTATCCATTCATCTGTTCACGGGCACTTGGATTGCTTCCATGTCCTGGCTGCTGTAAATTGAACATTGGAGTGTATGTACCTTTTCAAATTAGCGTTTTTGTCTTTTCCGGATACATGCCCAGGAGTGGGATTGTTGGATCACATGGTAATTCTATTTTTAGTTTTGTTAAAGAACCACCAGACTGTTCTCCACAGTGGCTGCACCAGCTCACAGTCGATGTGGCCCCCATCTTGAAGGTGCTCCCAGTTCACTAGGATAGACGGGCCAGTGCTCAGGAAGCCAGGAACCTGCTACAGCACAGTAGGTGTGTCCAGTGCTGGGCACACCCGCCCCCCTGCTTCCGTGTCCGCACGTACTCCCGGCCCACCTGCTTCAGTGGCCGGTCCCCTGGCTCCCAGCGGCAGCCGCCAGCACTGCTGGCTTCTAGACAGATGAGCCTGCTCTAGCAGCCCCAGAGAGGAGTGGTGCTGGCAGAATCCTGCCCTCGTCACTCTTCCTTGCTCGTTGGAGGTAGCTCTGAGTGTGCCAGCAAAGGAATGCAGTTTGCCCAGGATGGATGTTTACTTGGCTGTGTTGGGTCTTGATTTCGCATGTGGGCTATTTAGTCGCAGCATGTGGGATCTAGTTCCCTGACCAAGGGTTGAACCCGGACCCCTTGCGTTGGGAGTGTGGAGTCTCAGCCCCTGGGCCGCCAACGAAGTTCCAGAATAGATGCAGTTCTTGTCTTACTTGAGCAGCCTACATTGTATATGACATAATCAGACAAAAATACACGCTGATGCCTCTGAGTTCCTTGGAGTTTTCAATTTTATCATGCTGTTGGCGAGGTAAAGAAATACCAGCTGTCCAGTAGTTTCATGCTGCGTGTGTGTTTGCACACACACTCACACACACACGCACACGCACACACATACACAGGCAATTTCATAGCCAGTAAGAGAAGATGGAAGGGAAGCACCTTGGGGAACTTGCTGGGGTGTTGGAAATGTTCTGTGTCTTATTTGGGGTTTACATTACATAGGTTACTTGTCAAAACTCAGCGGGTGATAGACTTACAGTTTGTGCATTTCACTGTTTGAATTTTATCTTGAAAAAGATAACTAAGCAAATAATGAACTCTTATTAATGATATTCAGACTGAAGTGTTTGGGATGAAGCGGACTGCTCTCTGCATCTTACTGCGAAATGCATGAGTTGGACAGCAGGGTTGACTGAGGGGCGGGCAGCAAAGTACCAACGATTATAGAACTGGGGTCATGGGCACATGGGACTCTTTTCCATTTTTCTTTTCATACTTGAAAGTTTTCATAATAACACGTTGAAACAGAAGAACGACAAATAACCACCACTTGTGATCCCTAGAGCTGTGCACAGCAAATTCTCTTAGGAGCCGGTTTTCTCAGCTGACATAGAACCGTTCTTACGGACAGCCGCACCTGCTTCCTAAGGGAGCGTTGGTGAAGCGGTGTGCGGGTCCTGGACTTATGCATTCTCTGTGGACTTGGTGGGGTTGGAGTGGGTGCCCTTCATTTCATCAGGGCTGTGTCAGCTTGGACTTCCTTTGGAGGTGATGTAGTTTATCAGCTTGGAATGATAAGAACTTTGAAACACAATGACTTTGGGCCCTGTAGGCAGAATGTGGCTGTGAATTTGCAGCCTGAGAACAGCCTGACAGATTGGACAGAGCCAGAAAAGGCTGGCTGAGTCCCTGGTTACGCTGCTGAATGCTGGGGGAGCTTTTTGTTTTTTGGCTATGGTAGGTCTTCGTCGCTGAGCGGTCTTTCTCTAGTTGCGATCTGTGGGCTTCTAATTGCGGTAGCGTCTCTTGCTGAGGAGCACAGGCTCTAGGGCACACAGGCTTCATGAGTCGTGGCTCTCAGGCTCTATAGCTCAGGCTCGGTGGTTGTGACTCACTCGCTTCGGTGCCCCCCTAGCATGTGGGATCTCCTTGGACCACAGATCGAACCCATGTCTCCCGTATTGGCAGGCCGATTCTTTACCACTGAGCCATGAGGGAAGCCTAGAGGACCTTTTTATATATATTTTAAATTTTGGAAAGATTACATATGTTTATTTGTATTTTATATATAAATTGTATATAAGTATATAATCAGTTTCTCAAAAATTTTCACACTATACAATACACTTAAACAGATCCAGGGGAATCCCCTGGCAGTCCAGTGGTTAGGACTCGGTACTTTTAGTGCCGTGGCCTGGGTTCAATCCCTGGTCAAGGAACTAAGATTCCTCAAGGCGCTCAGTGTGGCCAAGAACACAAACCAGATACAGAATACTTTTTGAAACTATACTTTTTTCAGTTGTAAAGCAATGTAAGATTTTTCTTTTCTAATACAGACAATGCAAAGCAGTGAAATCAGTCATAATTTTATAGTTTTGGTGTATTTCTTTCCTGAATCTTTTTTAAAAATTCATACATTATTTACATAATTGTAATTTTTTTTCGTTTGACTATAATGAGGGAGTTCTTTGGGAGGGAAACCCCAACACCCCCTTTTATATGGATTGGCCCACATAAGGGACCACGTAAAGGGAGCAGAGGGTGGGCGTGGGGCACAGGCAGGGAAGCCCGGAGCCCAGGCCAGGAGCTGAGACCCAGTGGCCAGGGTGTGGGCAGGAAGGAGCACTGGCCGTGCAGTCTGACGGACCTGGGGCTTGGGGGCCTGATCACTCTTTGTAAAAAGTGAGGTTAGTAAGTCCCCGTTGGTGGTTCCGATTGAGACCCAGCCTGCATATTGGGCTTCCCTCATAGCTCAGTTGGTAAAGAATCCGCCTGCAATGCAGGAGACCCCGGTTCGATTCCTGGGTTGGGAAGATCCACTGGAGAAGGGATAGGCCACCCACTCCAGTATTCTTGGGCTTCCCTTGTGGCTCAGCTGGTAAAGAATCTGCCCGCAATGCGGGAGACCTGGGTTCGATCCTGGGTTGGGAAAATCCCCTGGAGAAGGGAAAGGCTACCCACTCCCGTATTCTCGCCTGGAGAATTCCATGGACAGAGGAGCCATGGGGTCACAAAGAGTCCGACACAACTGAGCGACTTTCACTTAGCCTGCGTATCTGGCCTGTGTTAATCATGGTGCAGCGTTCGGACATTGTCTTGTAATGGTGGGAGCCTTTTTAAATGTGATACTCGTTTGTTTGGCTGCACCAGGTCTTAGTTGGTGCAGGTAGGATCTAGTTCCCTGACCAGGGACTGAACCCGGCTTCCCCTGCATTGGGAGTGAGGACTTTTAGCTACTGGGCCACCAGGGAAGTCCCCGGTGAGAGCCTTTGAAAGCTTTGGGCAAGGAAGAAGATGCAAGAAGTGGAGGTTTTCTGAGCATCAACACGCTGGTGTGGAGGGAGCGTGGACACGAGCCCGGGGCTGTTTCCTGCAGTGGAAAGGGTTGACAGTTGGGAGACTGATGGAGGGAGAGAGCGTGAGAGAGAGACATTCTAGGGGAGTGACCCCCCGGGATTTGGGGATGGGCTGGTTGTGGGGAGGGCTGGGTATCTTGCTTTTGTCCGTTGATTTTTATTGACTCACATTACAGTGCTTCTCTCCCCACTCACTGCTGTGTTCTTTCCCTTTCAGGAGCCTGTGTGAAATGCAGCAAGGGGGTGTTTGGGGCCGGCCAGGCCTGCCAGGCCATGGGGAACCTCTACCACGACGCATGCTTCACCTGTGCCGCCTGCAGTAAGTGTGTGTGTGTGTGTGTGTGTGTGTGTGTGTGTGGAGGGGTGGGGGGCCCAGGGTGAGGAACAGGAGGACCGAGGAAGGGAGGAGATGGGAGAACATCCTTCCAGGAGACACGTGGCCCATGTCCCTGCGTGGTCCTGCGGGAAGGCAGGACAGCGTCCTCTAGAAGAGGGATTTGTACTATTAGCCTAAGGCCCATCAGAGTACCAGGCACTGCCTGGCACCCACTCTGGTGTAGCTGAGCGATCCCTAATAACATCAGAGGTCTCAGAAGAGTCGGGAGGAGAGCGCTGGGATTCACCGTTGTCTGCCCTTTTGTCATTTATCTCCCCCGCTGTGGGGACCAGCCAACCAAAAGGTGATTCAGCAGTTACCCCAGTGTGAAGTGGGGTCCCTTCTTATCTCTTTGGCCCCGATCTTTCATCTGGAGGCTGCTGTTTGAGTGAACAGTGTGAGTGTGTGTGTGAATGCACGCCACACATGAGTGGGTGCCTCTTAGCAATATGTGTGGGTGCCTCTTAGCAGCACCTGTGGGTATTTTTGTACTGCTTTGCGGACGTTATGCCTAAAACATCAAATCAGCTCAGACTGCTCGTTGAATGAATGGCAAACACAGTGGAAGATTCTAACATGTTGGAGGCTGTTTGTCAAGTCTGACCAAGTCATGAATTATGCTTGTTTCATGCTATCTACCAAAGATTAACTTTGAGGAGCGTTTTTGAAAAAATGTTCCACTGACATTCTGCAGTTTTGCACTGAGGCTGACAGCCGTCAGTTAAAAGAAAACATTACAACAAAGCCCAGAGAGTGTCTAGGACAAAGGGGTCTTATCCTCTGGCCTGGTGGTCCTTAGTCCTGAGTTTTCATTAGAATCACCGGGGTGGTGTTGGGGAGGTGGAGAGATTTTGAAAGCCAGTGATGCTATGGCCTTTCCCTGGCCAGCACAATTGGAAGCTCTAGGTCTGGGGTTTATAGAGTGGGGGAGCCTCGGGACTCCCAGTCTGACGTTCCCCGGGTTGGCATGGGCCTGCCATGTCTTGATGACACAGGCCTGGTTCCCAACCTCAGGCTTCATCCTCACTTAGGTTTTCCATAAAACACGTGCCTAAGAGTTTCCACCTTGATCAGTATTCACCTTTGTAGGGAAAATTGTGAAAGACTTTGAGATGGATTGGGCTTCCTTGGCAGCTCAGCTGTTAAAGAATCTGGCCGCAATGCAGGAGACCTGGGTGTGATCCCTGGGTCAGGACGATCCCCTGGAAAAGGGAAAGGCTACCCACTCCAGTATTCTGGCCTGGAGAATTCCATGGACTGTATAGTCCATAGAGTCGCAAAGAGTCGGACACGACTGAGCGACTTTCACTTCACTTCACTTGAGATGGATTACACATCTCCTCACATCCGCAGTGGGAATGTAGGACTTTCCTGGTTATCAGATTCCCTGGGTCTCTGGGCCTTTCCTTGCCTTTGACCCATAAGTTGTAAAATCTTGATGGCAAAGTCTGTGGTTCTTGTCCACAGCTCTGCAAACTGTGTCTGGTGGTGACTGACCAGTTTTGGCATCTGTTAAGCAATTTACGTCAGCATTTCTGATGGCCGCATCTAGATGGTTCTTCCCTGTCTCCCAGGTATAACACCTTATTGTGTGTGTGCGTGCCCACTGAGTCATGTCTGACTCTTCGAGACCCCATAAACTGTAGCCCACCAGGCTCCTCTGTCCATGGAATTTTCCAGGCAAGAATGGTAGAGTGGGTTGCTATTTCCTTCTCCAGGGGATCTTCCCAACCCAGGGATTGAACCCACATCTCTTACATCTCCTGCATTGGCAGGAACATTTTTTACCGCTGAGCCACCTGGGAAGCCAATCACATCTTACTGGTCTCTCATTAATTGATGAATTAAATACAATATTTGACCTGTTGTTGTTGTCATATTTGTAGAGAGTTGTGATCATGCCTTCTTTTAAAAATGAACTCAGACTCTTGGCTCCTGCAACTCTTTCTTGATATTTGCTCTATCTTCCAAGGAAAAGAGAAAATAAATATTGAGCAGAGGCTGTTTTTATACCTCAAGCAATTACCATTTGAACTAGAAAGTCCTTGGGGGCCAAAGGCTATTGTTGAGTCCATTGGTTCCGCCAGTGGCCGCTTGACTAGCTGGCAGTTCCTTAATCAGTTTATTCTGAAATGACGGCAGATGCGCACACTTAAGACAACAGCTGCTTTGGGATTGTGCTTGCTCTCGCGTTTAAGGCCCTGTGGTCTGGTCTCTGTGTTATTGCTTCCTACTTTCTTATTACAGTCTGACTGAATTTCTCTCTTCCACATTCGCTCCCTGGAAACCCCTCTCCCCACTCACTGCATGCATTTAAATTCAATCCTGCCTTTAGCACCCGCTCCAGCGCCTCCTCCCCTAGGAAGCCTTCCTTGTTCCCTGAGCAGGAAGGAACCTTTTCTCCTGAACTGGGCACACCCTGCCTTCTCACATAAACCGTGAACCACTCTCTCTGCACTTCCAGTGCTAGCAAACCAGGCCTCAGGACAGAGTGTGGTGGCACTCCTGTTGCGGGTAAACGCGCGGCTTCCTCCCCACTAGCCGGGGGCGGTTGGAGACCCAGGCACGTGCCTGAGCAGCTTCTCGTGGACGCCAGCAGTGGTTAACTTTGCTCAGTTAACTTGCTGCGGCCGGTGAATGCTTTCAGCAGAAGGCGGTGCCAGGGTGCCCCGCATCCTGGCCTGCGGGTCTTCGAGTGTGTTTCCCTGAGTCTTGGCGTGTGGACGTGGCACAGCAGGCGCCAGGCTCATCTGCTCTGTCCCCGACTTGGTTGGTGGAAGAGAAAAATGGGGTCAGAGAGAGGAAGGGCCTCTCTCGAGGCTGAAAACCGAGCGTTTGAGCTGAATCCATGGCTTCTAAATCTAGATTAGGTTAGTCTTGAACATGTGTTTGGTTGGTTAAAGTGTATGTGATAAGTGTGCTTTTTTCCATATTTGTGTGTGTGTTTCTGTCTCCTCATTTCATTTGTGAAAATAATCTGGCTTGAAACACCATTGTGATGTGTTTCTGTAGGTGCGCACACACGCGCACACACACCTGCACTCTCACACACTCGCTTCTTGGGTCTCGTTGATATTTTATCGAAACATAACGCTGGTATCTTGTTGAGCTCTCACGCACTTACAAGGCAAGGCCAAGGCCTGATGAATTTGACTATTAGACATAAAACGAGCTACTTGTAGGTTCAATTTATTCCCTTCCTGAGCAACAGAAAGGGCCTGTCAGAGGTGCCTCTATCCCTCTCGCACACCCTGGAAAGGATGACACTGAGACAGAAGGGCCGATGGCTGCTGTGTAAGTTCTGGGGTGCTCCGCAGCCAGTCCTGGACAAGCTGACTGGTCATGTGGTCCGTAGCCCCCTTCCTGTCCCAAGGTGTCTACACGCAGATGAACCCTTCGCCTCTGAATAGTGGAAGTTCCCCATCTGCCAACAGGCAACAATGTCCAGTTCATTTTTAGTTGTGGGAACAATGTGACAGCCACAAAAAGTTTCAAAGACAGAAACCCATCTTGTTACCATTCTAGAACAGGTATTTTCACTCGTATTTTCCTTTCTAGATTTTATCTACATTTATACACATCTTAGAGTTGTCTTGTACACCGATACTGTATCCTTTCTGATTTAATGTTGTGATGTACATCCACACGTGTCTCTGTCATCTTTGTAATAACAGTGATAATTTTGTTAGTTACACAGTTACATTCGCTACCTTAGTGGTCATTTTACTAGTTTTAAAATAAATCGTTTTTTATGTTTAATAATTTGAATAGTTCCATGGTTGTCAGCTGAGCCATTCGACTGTTTGGTGGCACAGGGCATGTCTGGGGTTTCTTGTTGGTTTAGTTTGTATTGGAGTAGCGTTGCAGCAGCAGCAGCGTTGCTTTGCACACCACAGAGTCAGCCACGCATGCGCATGTTACACATGGCTCCAGCAAGCGTCTCTGTGCCTGAGTGTTTTTCTCCCTCTAGTGAGTCGTTTCCTTGGAGTTGGTTCCCAGAAGCAAGCATTCAGGGCACGAGGCGTGGGCGTTTATGTGGTTTGTTAAAGTTCTTTCTTAACGGGCTCCTCCAGCGGTGGGTATGTTTGGTTGCCATGGAGATGTGTGCAGTGGGTCTCCCTCTCCCGCAACGGGCTCTGCCCACCCAAGGCAGCCATGGCCCCAACTGGATGCTCTCAGGAGCTGTGGGCACAGTTGGGTGGAGGGAGGGCACGGCCTTGGCTGGCAGCCACGTGCCGCGTGTCTGGACACCTTGTGTCAAGTGGCCGGTCCGAGGAGAAGCTGGCGCCTGTCTGGGGCTTGAGAGAGGCTGAACAAGAAGGAAGAAAAGGAAGGTTTGCTGGGCTTGTGGAGTCAAGTGAAGTCTCCTTGGCACCTTCCAGAAGAAACTATGAGGCAGAGAGAAGTCCAGACTCCGTGTCCTCACCCCAGGCCGTTTTAGGTCCAGAAAGTAAGCTTTTATTCATCTTGTAAAGACTAAATAAATTCCACCCTGGAATCATGAGTGAAACCAGTTTCCTGGTTCTCAGCCCCTACTATTTTTCAGTAGGGATTTTGCGTGGATTAGAAAATAATGGACTAGATGAGAGATGCTCCTGTCCAGAAGCCCATGGATCATGAGGGTGCCCTGGTCTTGGGGGAAGGCAGTGCCAAGACCAATGAGGAATATGCCCAGCGTGGGCCTGAGCTCAGAGGAGGGCGGATGGGGTCCCCTCCCAGGACAGGGCTGAGGTGTGCAGGTCACGGCCAGAGCAGGTGACTCTGAGTGTTGTGTTCCTGGAGGGAGGCATGCATTGTGATCTGCCAACCATCCCTGAGGGAAGATACACAGCAAAACTAAGAATGTGTGCCACTGCCCATCCCACCTGCCAAAACCCCAACGTCCATGCTTGTTGAAGGTAGTGAAGGGGTTGTTTGGTGAGATCTCACACCTTTATTTAGACCCAACCTGGGAAAGAGGCTTCCCAGGTGGCTCAGTGGTAAAGAATCTGCCTGCCAATGCAGGAGACCAGGGTTCGACCCTGGGTCAGGTAGATCCATTGGAGAAGGGAATGGCAACCCACTCCAGTATGCTTGCCTGGAGAATCCCCATGGACAGAGGAGCCTGGCGGGCTACAGTCCACAGGATCGCAAAGATTCAGACATGACTTGTCAACTAAACATCTGGGGAACTCTATCTATAGAGTTAGAGTCTGCACTGAGAGCACTAGAAAGTGCCAATCCATTCCTTTGAGTAAATGAAACAACTAGAAATAAGCCCAGATTTGTGGGACAGAGGTTCTTAGTGAATAAATCAGTGACTGATGATTTATCCACCAGGAAGGTCACAGCTAAAGTACCAGAGGGTCCTTGGAGGGTGTTTCGTTTCTGTTACTCAGTCATATCTGACTCTTTGCAACCCCATGGACTGCAGCATGCCAGGCTTCCCTGTCCTTCACTATCTCCCGGAGTGTGCTCAAACTCATGTCTGTCGAGTCAGTGATGCTATCTAACCATCTCAGCCTCTGTAGACCCCCTTCTCCTCCTGCCTTTAATGTTTCCCAGCATCAGGGTTTTTTCTAATGAGTCAGCTCTTTGAATCAGATGGCCAAAGTATTGGAGTTTCAGCTTCAGCATCAGTCCTCCCAATGAATATTCAGGGTTGATTTCCTTTAGGATTGACTGGTTTGATCTCCTTGCTGTCCAAGGGACTCTCAAGAGTCTTCTTCAACACCACAGTTCAAAAGTATCAATTCTTCTGCGCTCAGCCTTCTTTATGGTCCAGCTCTCACATCTGCACATGACTCTTGGAAGAACCATAGCTTTGACTATATGGACCTTTGTTGGCAAAGTGATGTTTCATTGACTTTGTATATGCTGCCTCACCAACCCAGCTTTCGGAGATGTTCAGACTCTGAAATAGTCGAGCCTGAATTAGGGAGGTTTCTCTTTAACTCATGGCAGGCCTACTTTCTTAAGAGTCATCTCAGTATTTATAAGTAATTCACAGGTAAGCTTTCTAGCTTACTGTCGGCCTGCCCCTGCCCGAGCCCTCCACCCGCTCACTGAATCAGCGTATCAACCCGAGTGAGTTCAGCATTGTTATTACTCTCATTTCACAGATGAGCAGAGGCTTGGAAAGTTGAGTTTCCTTCTGGTTGGTTATATCGATGTTAAATAGCCTGGTTGACACTGGAAACCAGGACCGTGTGCACCCACAGCCCGTTCTCGCGGCCACTGTGTCTAATGAACTTTGCTTAGAGAGACACGGGATCTTGCCGTGACATCTCAGGTTCACTTCTGCCTGGGTGCTGTGTGACAGCAAACATTGGGTTCGGGGATATTTTCAATGTGTGAATGCAGAGGAGTGGCCTGGTACTTGGAATAGGGGAGTCAGAATTCGGTAGCAGGTGTGATGCACCCATAGGAGAGAAATGGATTAAGGGCTTTCATTAGAGGTCTGTTCCTCCTTAGTGCCTTTGATCCCTGAGTTTTCTGAGCTGCTGAGTCATTCCCAATATTTCTCATCACATTCAGCATTGGCGCGTGAGCTGAATGAGTCAGCTGGATCTCAGGGAAAAGCTGAAGATCAAGAATGTGAGAAAGGGAGAGTGGGCAGATAACAAAGGGAGCCAGTGGGCGAGAGCAGAATCAGGAAACCACCAAAATAGACGGAGCTGAGCAAAGGGCTGCACGGGTCAGAGGAGAGGCTTTTACTTGGCATGTCTCACAGAGTCACGTGTCCCTCTCCAGCAAATCCCCTTCTGCTTCACGCAGCAGAATTGGGAGCAGGCTTGGTTTCTCAGAGCAGACTCAGTTGCTGCCATCCGAGGCCGTGACGTCCCCGACAGCGGGAAGGCATCAGCTTCTTTGTGCCTGGGACATGAAAGGAGTCTGGGACTTTTAAGCCATGTTGTGAGGGTAACTCCGCTGCAACCTGTGTCATTGATTGCCACATCCGCATTCCAGGCACCTGATACTTGCACATGCATGGTCGGGGTGGAAATCTGCACCCGTTCCCTCAGTAAAACCAGACCAAAGGTGGGCCCTGGTGGTACCCAGGGTCTCCTCAACTCTAAAAGCAGAGTGTAGGGTGCTCTGACACGCAGCGGGGCTCACTGCATCCTAATTAACCCATGCTGTTGCAATGAGTGCCAGAATCCTGGGTGGAGGGAGTGAGAGCTTTTACAGAAAACCGAGCTTTATGCTTCCATCACAGTCACTGCTTGGGTCTTCTTGGTGATCTCATCCTGCTAAGAGCATCTCCTCTCTCAAATATTCCATCTCTCAAATGTTCTTTTACACTTCTGTCCCCCGCTCTGGCCCTGTGATGGTTAATTTTATGTGTCAACTTGACTGGGCCACTGGGTGCCCAGATTTTGGCCTAATGATAGTACTGGGATGACAGACCCGTGTGAGTATGCGTGCGTGCGGAGTCGCTTCAGTTGTGTCCACTCTTTGCGACCCTATGGACCATAGTCTGCCAGGCTGCCCTGTCTGTAGGATTCTCCAGAACTGACATTATTTGTT
Source organism: Tragelaphus eurycerus (assembly GCA_935064755.1). NCBI lineage: Eukaryota > Metazoa > Chordata > Mammalia > Artiodactyla > Bovidae > Tragelaphus > Tragelaphus eurycerus. The sequence goes on along the minus strand of CAKXYN010000001.1, from coordinate 71,777,997 downwards.
TTGTTTTGGGGGTTATGGGTGATTTTCTTCTCCCACATGTATTTTTTGTTATTTCACAGTGTGACTATATTGCCTTTGTGATGTATAAAGTGCTAAAAACAATAAACGTACTGATTGTTTCTTACTGATAAGTGAACTGTGGTTTAGGGAGTAGAGTCTTGCAGTGTCCAGTATGGTAGTCAGCAGCTACACGTGGCTATTTAAATGGAAACTGCGTTAATTAAAATGAAATAAAGGTTTTAATCCCTCAGTCACGCTAGCCACATTTCAAGTGCTCAGAAGTCATCCCGGCACTTGCTTTTCTGTTCTGTTTCTCCCATTTAGAAGTATGTCTCACGCTCCTTCCTCGTCGCCCTGTGATCTTCTGAAGCATCTGCCGCATACGATTCTGTTGATGTTTCAAAGCTAGTGTGACCTTCCTTCCAGTTAAGGTTTAAAGGGGAAGAGAACCCTCACCATGGGGGCCAGGAGAGGATACTGTGGTTGGCTTTTCACGGCACCGCTGGGGCTCCGGCCAACCTGGGAGTCTGGCAGATCCAATGCCTGGGCAGAGAGTTCGGGCAGCACTGGCCACCACTGGGGGGTTTGGTTGTCTGGGTCCCCCATGGGGGGAAGACCCTCTCTGTTCCTCCTAACCGCCTCAGGTCCTGTCGGCTGCCCTGCCCAGCCCCTTCCACACAGCTGGCCTCTGAGCACAGCTGCGAGGGGACTACTCCCCACTTCCGAGACCTCAGCCACTTCTCATGACATCATAGTCTGATTCCTTTACTTGACACTGAGCACACTGCTCCACGTGGTTCCAGCCCCTTTCTCGTCCGCTCTCTTGCCACTGTCTCCTCCACCCTGTGTCCCTGGGAACCTCCGGCTGCACTGAACGTCACCCACCCCTTTCCTACCCCAGCGCCTCCCGCTTCATCCCAACAGGAGCTCATCGCTCTCTGAGCGGTGTCCTCCACTGCAGTCTCTGTTTTGACCCCTTGGGTACAGGTATCCTATCCATCTCAGGAACATCATACCTGTGTTGGGATGTGAGGAAATATGATTAGATTGAAACTGTTTGCAGGGTCTGTGCCTCCCCCTCTGAGGTTGGTTTTGGGAGAATGGGGACAGTGTTTAACTGATGTTGATTTTTCCCTTGACCTGCCACCTTTACTATAAGGTAGAGCATACAGTTAGCACTGGGGAAATATCGGGGGACATAAGGGTGGCACTTAACTGTGCTCCCCATCCCCCATCCCTCTGGCCCTAAACAACCTCTCCTCTAGAGTGCCTGATGAACTATGGAATGAGGTTCGTGACATTGTACAGGAGACAGGGATCAAGACCATCCCCATGGAAAAGAAATGCAAAAAAGCAAAATGGCTGTCTGAGGAGGCTTTACAAATAGCTGTGAAAAGAAGAGAAGCGAAAAGCAAAGGAGAAAAGGAAAGATATAAACATCTGAATGCAGAGTTCCAAAGAATAGCAAGAAGAGATAAGAAAGCCTTCTTCAGTGATCAATGCAAAGAAATAGAGGAAAACAACAGCATGGGAAAGACTAGGGATCTCTTCAAGAAAATCAGAGATACCAAAGGAACATTTCATGCAAAGATGAGCACGATAAAGGACAGAAATGGTATGGACCTAACAGAAGCAGAAGATATTAAGAAGAGGTGGCAAGAATACGCAGAAGAACTGTACAAAAAAGAGCTTCACGACCCAGATAATCATGATGGTGTGATCACTGACCTAGAGCCAGACATCTTGGAATGTGAAGTCAAGTGGGCCTTAGAAAGCATCACTACGAACAAAGCTAGTGGAGGTGATAGAATTCCAGTGGAGCTATTCCAAATCCTGAAGGATGATGCTGTGAAAGTGCTGCACTCAATATGCCAGCAAATTTGGAAAACTCAGCAGTGGCCACAAGATTGGAAAAGGTCAGTTTTCATCCCAATCCCAAAGAAAGGCAATGCCAAAGAATGCTCAAACTACCGAACAATTGCACTCATCTCACACGCTAGTAAAGTAATGCTCAAAATTCTCCAAGCCAGGCTTCAGCAATATGTGAACCGTGAACTTCCTGATGTTCAAGCTGGTTTTAGAAAAGGCAGAGGAACCAGAGATCAAATTGCCAACATCCGCTGGATCATGGAAAAAGCAAGAGAGTTCCAGAAAAACATCTACTTCTGCTTTATTGACTATGCCAAAGCCTTTGACTGTGTAGATCACAATAAACTATGGAAAATTCAGAAAGAGATGGGAATACCAGACCACCTGATCTGCCTCTTGAGAAATCTGTATGCAGGTCAGGAAGCAACAGTTAGAACTGGTCATGGAACAACAGACTGGTTCCAAATAGGAAAAGGAGTACGTCAAGGCTGCATATTGTCACCATGTTTATTTAACTTATATGCAGAATACATCATGAGAAATGCTGGACTGGAAGAAGCACAAGTTGGAATCAAGATTGCTGGGAGAAATATCAATAACCTCAGATATGCAGATGACACCACTCTTATGGCAGAAAGTGAAGAGGGACTAAAAAGCCTCTTGATGAAAGTGAAAGTGGAGAGTGAAAAGGTTGGCTTAAAGCTCAGCATTCAGAAAACGAAGATCATGGCATCTGGTCCCATCACTACATGGGAAATAGATGGAGAAACAGTGGAAACAGTGTCAGACTTTATTTTTCTGGGCTCCAAAATCACTGCAGATGGTGACTGCAGCCATGAAATTAAAAGACGCTTACTCCTTGGAAGGAAAGTTATGACCAACCTAGATAGCATATTCAAAAGCAGAGACATCACTTTGCCAACAAAGGTTCGCCTAGTCAAGGCTATGGTCTTTCCTGTGGTCATGTATGGATGTGAGAGCTGGACTGTGAAGAAGGCTGAGCGCCGAAGAATTGATGCTTTTGAACTGTGGTGTTGGAGAAGACTCTTGAGAGTCCCTTGGACTGCAAGGAGATCCAACCAGTCCATTCTGAAGGAGATCAATCCTGGAATTTCTTTGGAAGGAATGATGCTAAAGCTGAAACTCCAGTATTTTGGCCACTTCATGCGAAGAGTTGACTCATTGGAGAAGACTCTGATGCTGGGAGGGATTGAGGGCAGGAGGAGAAGGGGACGACAGAGGATGAGATGGCTGGATGGCGTCACTGACTTGATGGGTGTGAGTCTGAGTGACCTCCGGGAGCTGGTGACGGACAGGGAGGCCTGGCGTGCTGCGGTTCATGGGGTCGCAAAGAGTCGGACACGACTGAGCGACTGATCTGATCTGATCTGATTCTGGATGTTCCATATCAATAGATTCATAGGTATGTGGTCTTTTGTAACTGGCTTCTTTTATTAATACTTAGCATCTTATTAGCCAGAGTCAACTACGCTGCAGTGTGTATCAGAACTTCATCGCTCTTCATGGCTGAATAATAACCCATTGTACGGATGGACTGCACTTTACCCATTCATCAGTCAGTGGGTCCTCCTTTCCACTTTTTGGCTGTTTGCTGCTGTGAGGATTCCTGTGCATGTTTTTGTGTGGACATATTTTTTTTCAGTTCTCTAGGATAGATACCTAGGAGTGGAATTGGTGGGTCATCCGGAGAAGGCAATGGCACCCCACTCCAGTACTCTTGCCTGGAAAATCCCATGGATGGAGGAGCCTGGTAGGCTGCAGTCCATGGGGTTGCTAGGAGTCGGACACGACTGAGCAACTTCACTTTCACTTTTCACTTTCATGCATTGGAGAAGGGCAACCTATTCCAGTGTTCTTGCCTGGAGAATCCCAGGGACGGGGGAGCCTGGTGGGCTGCTATCTATGGAGTCGAACAGAGTCAGACCCGACTGACGTGACTTAGCAGCAGCAGCAGCAGCATGGTAACTCCATGTTCAGCTTTTTGAGGAGCCGTTTTGCAAAGTGGCGACACCATTTCACATTCCCACCAGCAGTGTATGAATGTTCCAATGTCTCCACATTTCCTGCCAGCACCTGTGATTATCTGAATGATTCTGACCATCCTAGTGAGTGTCAAGTTGAATCTCAGTGTGGTTTTGATTTGCATTTCCCTGATGACCAGTAATGTGGAGCATTTTTTTCATGGGCTTGTTTGTATGTCTTATTTGGAAAAAATCTATTCAGACCCTTTACCCATTTTTAGTTGGGTTATTTGTCTTTCTATTATTACATTTAATAATTCTTTATGTGTTCTTCATATAAGTCTATCATATATAATTTGCCAGTATTTTCTCTTATTCTGTATACCATTGTTTCTCTTTCTTGATATTATTATTTCCAGCACAAAAGTTTTTTAATTTTGATGTAGTCTAATTTATCTGTTTTTTCTTTTGTTTCTTGTGGTTTTGGTGCTTTATCTAAGTAAACATAGCCCTATCAAAGGTCACGAAGATTCATGCCCATATGTTCTTAAAAGTTTTATAATTTTAGTTGTTAGGTTGAACTCTTTGGTCCATTATGAGTTCATTTTTGTATGTGGTGTGAGGCAGAAGTTCAAATCCATTATTTTGCCTGTGGACAGCCAGTTTTCCCAGCACCATCTGTTGAAAAGACGAGTCTTTATCAATTGGATTTTCTTGGGATATTCATCAAAAATTAACTGATGGTAAATGTTAGGGTTTACTTATGTTCTTTCAATTTTATTACATTGCGCTAATCAATGATCTTTTAAAGAGATTTAACTAATAAGAAAAAAATCAGTTACTGTTTCTGGTCCTCTTTATTCCTTTGTTTAGATCCAGGTTTTCATCTGATTCCGTTTTCTTTCTCCTTGAAAGACTTAATTTTTTTTTTTTTGGTAATGCCGATCTACCCATAAAGAATTCTTTCAGCTTTTGAATGTCTGAATTCATTCTTACTTCACATTGGTTTTAAAAGATATAATATTATAAAAGATATAATGCCTTTTATAATGGTTATAAAAGATATAAATTGTCCTAAAATATATAAATAGAAATATATATATATTTTCTGGGTGTATAATTCTAGGTCGATAGCTTTTTATTTCATCTTTAAAGGTGTTGTTTCGCTGTCTTCTTGCTTGTCTTGTTTTCAATGAGAAATCCAATGCGATCTTTATCTCTGTCTTTTTGTATGTAGCGTCTTTTCCCTTTGATTAAGGTTTTCTCTTTGTCATTGATTTTGAGAAATTTGATCATGATGTCCCTGGTGTACTTTTCATGCTTCCTATGCTTGAGATTTACTGAACTTTTTGGATCTGTGACTTTATAGTCTTCATCGAATTTGGAATATTTTTGGCCATCATTTCTTCAAATTTTCTGCCGTTCTCCACTCGAGCCTCCACTTCAGGGACTCAGTGGTCCCTTGGTTTGGCATATGTTTTTTTTTTTTACCCCACACTCTAGCTTGCAGGATCTTAATTCCACACCAGGGGTTGAATCATCGCCCTCTGCAGTGAAAGCGCCGCGTCTCGACTGCCAAGGAATTCCCATTTTGGCACCTTGAAGTTGCCCCATGGCTCACTTCACGGCCTTTTCATTGCTCAAATTCTTTTCCTCTCTGTTGCATTTCGGACAATTGCTGTGCCTTTACTGTCATAGACTTTATCTCCTGCAATGTGTAATCTGCGTTTAATCCCATTCAGTGTCTCTCTCATCTCTGACGTACCGTTCATCTCTAGCAGTTCAGTCTGGGCCTCTTCTGGGTCTCGGGTTAACTTTGGGGGCAAAGTTATTTACTGTTACATGGAATAGAACAACAGTAACTTGTCCTTATTTACTAATTCTGATGTCTGTGTCAGACCTGGGTTGATTTCCACAGATGGATTATTTTCTTCATTATAGGATGTGTTTTCTTGCTTCTTTGCCTACTGGATCATCTTTGACTGGAAGCCACGCATTGTGAACCATACCTTATTGAGTCCAGGGTTTTTTTACATTCTATTAAATCTTCTTGAGCAGTTAAATCTTCTGGGGTGCAGATAAGTTACTTGGAAACAGTGATCATTTCCAGGGTGGTTTTTATGATTTGCTAAGTGAGTTTATAGCAGACCTCAGTTCAGTTCAGTCACTCAGTTGTGTCTGACTCTTTGCGACCCCATGGACTGCAGCACTCCAGGCCTTCCTGTCCATCACCAACTCCCGGAGTTTACTCGAACTCATGTCCGTTGAGTCGGTAATGCCATCCAACTGTCTCATCCTCTGTCATCCCCTTCTCTCACCTTCAATCTTTCCCAGCATCAGGGTCTTTTCAAATGAGTCAGTTCTTCACATCAGGTGGCCAAAGTATTGGAGCTTCAGCATCAGTCCTTCCAGTGAATATTCAGGACTGATTTCCTTTAAGATGGTCTGGTTGGGTCTCCTTGCAGTCCAAGGGACTCTCAAGAGTCTTCTCCAACACCACAGTTCAAAAGCATCAATTCTTCGGTGCTCAGCTTTCTTTATACAGCAGACCTCAGTCTAGGGTTAACTATTCCCTCCAACACAGGGCACAACCTTACTCAGCGTCGCCTGGATTATTATGCATCCTCCCAGTCTGTCTGCTGGGAATAGACCATTTCCGGCCCTTGTGAACATCAGGCACTGTTCTCTCTCATCCTTCTGGATGTCTTTCGGCCCCAGCTGTGGTTATTTTCTTCACATGCCTGTGCTGATCTGTGCTCTGCTAAATCCTCCAAGGAGACCCTCTGTGAAGCTCTGGGATTTTTTTTTTTTTTTTTTCTGTGCAGCGTTCTCTTCCCTGACCCAGATGATGATGGTCTGGAAGAATGGACATGGAAAACAAGAAGAGAATGGATTTGTAAAACTGTAAGAAAAAAATAAAAAGGACTCCGGAGCAGCAATTTGGAAGAGGATTGGAATGTGGAGAGGGCTGCTTGAGAGTGTGGTCCTTGACCAGTGCTGGCCAGTAGGACAGAAGCACAGACATGGAGGCTTTTCCTAACACTTTCAGCAGACATTGAACACTTTCATAACAACTTGACAAAGCAAATTGGGGCTTGGATTTCATATGTTTTCATTTCCCCACATTATTGTATTTTATGAGAAAATAAGTCTGGCAGATGGAAATTAAAAACAAAACCCCCAAGACTTGGCCCTTGACCACAGAAAAACTGAGAAAGCAGCAGTGATCTGGAGGTTTTGGACAAAGAGGGAGACTAGAGGTGATTTTTTTGCTTCAGAAACTGAAGGTTTTCGATGGCATCCTGGCAACAGTGACTTACGGCACATGCTTAGTATGCGCTGGGGCTGTGCTGGGCCCGCTGTCATCCCTAATCTGTCCTCTCCACGATACCATCTCTGAAGGGACCCAGGGGCGTAGGTGACCGGCCAGCCTCTCACAGCTGGGAAGTAGAAGCCAAGAACCCCAGCCTGAGTACTTTTTCACTTTTCTCTTGCTGCTTTGTTCCTCATCCCACTGGGCCGGCGTGAGCCTATGGAATCCAGGCGGATTGTTTGTTGGAACCCAACTAATTTGCTTGGTTTCTTTCTGTTGCTTTGTTACTAGCAATGCCTTCTAACCGTTAACCTGTTCTGGAGAAGCTATTTGAGGAAGTAGATCAGGTAGACCTCTGTGAATGACACAGTGCTCTATAGCTGCCCTGGTCAGAAGTGGCCTCCGGGGACTTGAAACGTACTTGTTCAAATACTTGAACTGATTTTTTTTTTTTTTTTTTTACAAAAGTTTATTCTTAAATGTACAGTAGGTTCCAAGACAACATTTAATTCTAGCTATAGGTGGCAACAGCTGTTACGGCAGTGAATCCAGCGATTCCAGATGGACTAAGGCTCGTCATTGCCTCGGCACAAGGAATAGCTTCCTTTTTGCCGGATTTCTTAATTCCACAGGTGGCCGGGGGGCCTTTTCCCCAGGCCTTTGCCCTTTGCCTTTAGCTCCTCGAGTTTCTTCTGCTTTTCCTCCTGTTTGTGCTTGAACGCCTTATCTTCCTTGTCCACCCTCAAAGCCTGATGTGACTCCTGCCACTCCTTTCCCAGACCCTGCTTGAAGAAGCTTGAACTCATTTTTTTTTTTTTTTTGAGCAGACATTTTTATTTTATTATGCATTGAAACATTGTTCTTGTTTGGTCACCGAGTTGTATCCCACTCTTCCGCGACCCCATGGACTGTAGCACACCAAGCTCCCCTGTCGATGGGATTTCCCAGGCAAAAACATTGGAGTGGGTTGCCATTTCCTCCTCCTGAACTGAATTTTAAAAAAGAATTTATTTATTTCACCGTGCTGGGTCTTCACTGTTGCACGGGCTTTTCTCTAGCTGCGTCGAGCGGGGTGCATGGGTTTTTTCACTGCAGTGGCTTCTCTTGTTGTGGAGCACGGGCTCCAGGAGGCACAGGCTTCAGTAGTGGCGGCACACGGGCTTAGCTGCTCTGCGGCATGTGGGATCTTCCCGCATCAGGGATCGAACCCACATCCCCAGCACTGGCAGGAGGATTCTTTACTACTGAGTCATCAGGGAAGCCCTTGAACTGAATTTTTAATGTCATTTTGCATAATACAGAATTACGTATCAGTGGTCACATATGGGCTGGTAGCCACTGTGGATGGCACAGGTAGAAGTTACCAGCTGGAACAGTACAATAAAAACATATCTGAAGGATTGCTGGTTTTTACTTCTCTCAGCAACTATCTTGATTGTCCGGAAAACTTTGCATTGTTACTTTTCAGGGAGATATTTTGGAAACAAATTTGCGGTAAGGCCTTACCGCTAAGGGCCAATTACTTTTCCAGAATAGATGAGCTGTTTCTATTTCTAGAAATCAGGAAGAATGGTGAGTATTGCCAGTTTAGTTTTATTTGTCACACTAAGTGGCTGACCTCTCTAGTGTCGTCCTCAGCTGCTCTTTCCTTCACTAAGCTACCCTGACTTTATCCACGTTTTTCTCTTTTCATCCGGAAGTGCCCCCGTAGACCTATATAAAATATTCATTCACTGCATCTATGGGAAGTGGCTTTTTGGAGTGGAGTCTTGATGAGTCTGTGCATTTATTAGTCAATATTTTATGAGCTATTGCTGTGATCGGAAAATAAAGAGCGACTTTGACCACTATATTCCATAGCTCTGGAAAAACTCTTCATTTGGAATATTTTTCGTGTGCATATCACCAGCTGTTTCCCGTTTCAGGGACTTCCTCTGCTTGAAGCAGGATGATTCTGAAACTAGAGTTGCAGAGATGTAACCTGACACACCTTCTTCCTTCTCAACAGCTTTGTATATGATGCTAATTGCTACAGGAAAGGTCTGGGTCTTTAGTTTTTGCTGCACTGGGCCTCACCTGCAGCGCACAGGCTCTGCGTTGCTGCTCGGACCTCCCCTGGTTGCGATGCTCGATACTTGGTGGCCACTCTCTAGTTATAATGTGCTGGCTTCTTGTTCCGGTGGCTTCTCTTGCTGCAGGGCACAGGCTCTAGGGCAGGCGGGCTCAGTAGTTGTGGCACACGGGTTTAGTTGCACCGTGACGTGTGAGATCTTAGTTCCTGGACCAGAGATGGAACTCACATGCCCTGCATTGGCAGGTGGATTCTCAACCCCTGGACCACCAGGGAAGTCCCGGTCCAGGGCTTAGCGCTTCTGTTGGACCAAGATGAATCTCTTCTGGTGGAGATGCTGGTTCAGAGACAGGCCTGAGGTGCAGCCTAACTCAGTGGTTCTCCAAGTGTGGTCCCTGGACCGGCACGGTCAGCAGCACCTGAGAAGTCGTCCGACAGGTGGATCCTCAGGCCCTTCCCGGACCTACTGAGTCAGAATCTCTGAGGAGGGGCCGTAGAAGCCTTGTGTGTTAGCACACCTGCCAGGTGGTTCTGAGGCATGCTAAAGTCTGAGAACCACAGGCCTGTTTTCTCGTGTTCATGCCTTGGCCGTTCTGCTTTATCTTCTGGTCTGTGTGAGTTCTGGCACGGCTCCGCTGGCTCCAAATACGTGCCACCATCAGAAGTGTGAGGACTGTGGCTTGTCACCACCACTCAGGGGAGTCACATGGGGAAGAAGTATCATTGGGAAGGTCAAGAAAGCCACCTTCTTCCCCTCCCACAGCCCGTTCCAGGGCAAAGGGATAGTATAGTGCGATGGAAAGAGTGTTGACCTAGCACCAGTGTGTCATTGTTCAGCTGCTCAGTCGTGTCCGACTCTGCGACCCCGTGGACTTGTAGCCCACCAGGCTCCTCTGGCCATGGAATTTCCCAGGCAAGAATCCTGGAGTGGGTTTCTTGTGAGGCCTGGGTTCGAACCCCAGCTCTTGTACTTGGCCTTGGCCAGACAGCCAAATTTGCTTGACCCCTTTAGCTTTTGTTTCCTCATCTGCAACATGAAGACTCAGTGAAACTGCATACAATGCAATAAGTGGAGTTAAACTGCTCTGGGGTCACATTATTGCTGGGTTTAATGAGATGACCCCAGCCAACCTCCAATGCCCACCAGCCTGGAGTTTTCAGCCCCACTGTGTGGTTTCTGCCTGTCCCGTCTTGGCTGTGGTCTGGCGCCACCTGGTGGTGCTCGGCTGCTCCAGCTTATTTGTCAGTGAGGATGGTTCAGGGTCCTGCCCTTGCCTGGAACTTTCAGGACAGCGGCTGTGATTCCAGGAATTTCCCAGTTCATCAGTGTCGGTTTCATTGGGCTGGAGAATACCTTCTTTCTGCCTCCCTGCTTTTCAAGATGAGTTTGCTTGCTGTTTTCTGCATGGCCTTACCTTCCTTCAGTGTGTCTAGGGTAGAAGATGGGGGTCTTCACCAGTCGAGTTATATCCCACATGGATGCCATCACAAGGGATTTTTACAGCATTGTCAAGACAGTTAAAGGGATACAGGGTAGGTAAAGTGCCCAGTACATAGAAAGCACTTTAAAAAATGAAAATGCCCTTCTCCATCCCCTAGTAGGGAGAGAGACTGGATTCCACATGGCGGGGTGCACTCAGCAAATGTTAAACCATGCAGATGGGCTCATGGTACAATGGGACAAGCGCGCATGTCAGTGTCAGACAGCCTGGCTTCCAACCTGCCCATTTATTACCTGGGTGAGCCTTGATGAGCCTTCCTAATGTATGAAGTGGAGATGACATTGTTTGACCTAAGAATCCACCTGCAATGCAGGAGACCTGGGTTCAGTCCCTGGGTTGGGAAGATCCCCTGGAGAAGGAAATGGCTACCTACTCCAGTATTCTTGCCCAGAGAATCCCGTGGACGGAGGAACTTGGCAGGCTACAGTCCATGGGTCACAAAGAGTTGGACATAATTGAGCAACTAACACTCACTTTCCATGGTGTCTTTAGGGCTTCCCTGGTGGCTCAGTGGCAAAGAATCCGCCTGCCAGTGCAGGAGATGTGAGTTTGATCCCTGGCTCGGGAAGATCCCCTGGAGAAGGAAGTGGCAACCCACTCCAGTATTCTTTCCTGGGAAATCCCCCGGACAGAGGAGCTGGTGGGCTGCAGTCCATGGGGTCTCAAAGAGTCAGACACGACTTGGCGAGTAAACAACAACGCATGGCGTCTTTATGAAAGAGAAGAGGAAGCCCAGACTGCTGACCACAGATCGCTGGCCGTCATGTCCAGTGATCCCCGGTTCCTGCATCCCCACACTGCTCCGTGATGTTGACACGTGATGGATCCTATTTCTGCCCAATTCTTTGGTGAATTCTTTCCCTGCTGAATGCATCCTAGAGTAGGAGACAGGGAGTGGTTTGTGAAATGTCTCTGTGAAAGGAACGTGGAAGGTGGGAACAGAAGGGGGACTAATGATGTAGTAACATGTGTGGCAGTGTATTCAGACACTTTAAAAACTATTTTTTAGCGTATGAAACTTCTAAATACGGTACTTGAAACAACAGGAGGCCATCAACAGATGCTGGTTTCCTTCTCTCACTTTGACAAAATGCAAACTATGGGTGTGGAAATCGGTTTCTAAACTCGGGGTGGGCGGGGAGTGGATTGTTTAAAACTTTCGTGAAAACTAGAATTTGAGTCCTTCAGAGCAGAGGAAGGCCCCACCTTCTTGGGTCTGTGGGGGAAGTCCTTGTTTATTTATATTTTTCTGGTAATAAAGGAAATAGAGATGCAACCTGTGTCTGCTGCCCCCGTCTCCCGCCTCTGGATCTGGACATGGGACTCCTCAGCTCTGGGACCTGGCAGGCAGAGGATTTGTCTGGCCAGTTGCACACTTTTTAGAATGATCATCAAACGGACACCTGCTCATTATTAAGTTTGGGGAAGTTTAGGAGAGTATAAAGAAGCAAACAACTAGTGAATTCCCGCCTCACCCCCCACAATCATTCAGATCCCATGTATGTCTACCCAGAGACCCTGTCATTCTTGGACAGATTTCCTTTCCAGTCTGTTTTCTTTAAGTTTCTTCATTACATAATTGAGTCTTACTTTTTTTTTTTTCCTTTTCACATTATCACATGTGTTTTATTTGAAAGTTAAGAAGAAAGTATTGTTTCTCAGATTATGAATACAGGATTCTAGAAAAATTTAAAATGTGTGAAGCAGAAGGTGAAATTTCTCTTACACCATCTTCTACTGTATTTCATTTTGGGGGCTCCAAAATCACTGCAGATGGTGATTGCAGCCATGAAATTAAAAGACACGCTTACTCCTTGGAAGGAAAGTTATGACCAACCTAGATAACGTATTAAAAAGTAAAGATATTACTTTGCCAACAAAGGTCTGTCTAGTCAAGGCTATGGTTTTTCCAGTAGTCATGTATGGATGTGAGAGTTGGGCTGTGAAGAAAGCTGAGCGCCGAAGAATTGATGATTTTGAGCTGTGGTGTGGGAGAAAACTCTTGAGAGTCCCTTTGACTGCAAGGACATCCAACCAGTCCATTCTAAAGGAGACCAGCCCTGGGATTTCTTTGGAAGGACTGATGCTAAAGCTGAAACTCCAATACTTTGGCCACCTCATGCGAAGAGCTGACTCATTGGAAAAGACCCTGATGCTGGGAGGGATTGGGGGCAGGAGGAGAAGGGGATGACAGAGAATGAGATGGCTGGATGGCATCACCGACTCGATCGACATGAGTTTGGGTGAACTCCAGGAGTTGGTGATGGACAGGGAGGCCTGGCGTGCTGTGATTCATGGGGTCGCAAAGAGTTGGACACGACTGAGCGACTGAACTGAACTGTATTTAATAATAGAAAAATGTTGTAAATATTGAAATGTATAAAGTGGTAAGTGAAATTTCCCTTGAATAAGCCTGTCAGTGCTATATAACATTAGATAAGTTTTTGAAAGAAAAATATAAAATAGAAAGTAAAATTTTCCTGTAGTACTATCGACCAGTGCTAAAAACTATTAGTTTTAGTATGCAGCCTTCCATTTTTTTTTTTTAACATCAGTGGTGTGTGTGCGGGTATAGGTTACCAAAATGGAACTGTGCTGTAAATGCAGGTGCAGGAATCTAGCTTGCGTTTTCCCCTTACTAACATAATTTGAGTATCCTCCTATAGTAAAGTATTTTCTCATACCATTGAAATGCTTATTTGAAGGATATTTTAAATGGCTACATGTTACATTTAAATGTACTCTGCTTTATGTGATCATTTCCTCTAAGGCTGCCAGTTTGGATCCAAGTAAACATTTATTCATATTTCTGATTCATTCCCTGAGCTAAGTCCCAGACAGCCTCACTGAGTCAGAGATAAATAATTTAAGAGTTTCCTCTCCAGGGTGAGCTTATCATTTTACACTCTTCTCTGGAGCTTACAGAAATATGCACTGACGGCCATCACAAACAAATGTGGTTGTTTAAAAAAATCTCTGTTATCATATGTGTAAAAGCTCTCATTTATCTTTCTTGACTGCTACAGGGTTTGAGTTTGGCGTGTGTGATCCTTTTCCTCTGTGATTTTTGGAAGAGAGGTGATCTACCGTCTGTTAAATCAAAAAGCTAATTCCTGCCGAGAATTCTCGGATCCCATTCCAAGAGAAGAGCTGGGTGTTCTCCACACCTTGGCTCAGAAGCTTTCTCTCTCTCTGGGAAGTCCTGTGCGTTTCCAGGCAGCCTCCTGGCTCCCTCTAGTGGCCTCCCTAGCAGCTGCAGCCTCGCTTCCTTGGCTCTCATCCGCGCTGGTTCATCCCGGTTGGGACACCCCAGCGCAGAGCAAGGGCGCGCCACAGACTTGCAGCCAGACGGTGTGTGTGGCGGGGGGACTGTTTTCCTGCATGTCTGGGCAGCTCCTCTTAACGGTGGCTCTTTGTGTCCTTGTTGCCTTGGCTGTAGGGAAGCTGCCCATTGGTTGTCACCCCGAGCCTGGTGGGGGCACAAGGTAGAAAAGACACTCTTATTAGGTCTCACTTTCCTTTCTGAAACTCTGGGTCCTCTGGAATCTTTTTATGGGGGGGGGGGGGAATTGTAAGTCAGTAACATTGTTAAATTAAACTTCTATGGATATCAGAGGATTCTGTTATAGGGACCCTGAAAGCATTGAGCTGTAGGTACCCATTCTTTTTAGTCTAGTTTAGTTGGGAAATGCTTGTGAAGGTTCTATAATGAGAACCTCCTAGAACAACTCTGAGGGGAGGACAGAAGGAAAGTTTGGAGCGCTAAAGACTTCTAACATATGCTCCATTGCCCTTCACACTCTCTCACTCCATTAAAGTTTGTTGTTCAGGCAATAAAAGTAATATACTCAGTGATTGCAGGGCGGGGGAAACTAATAAAAATCACCATTCCCTTTTCTCAGAGGTGACTGTTGACATTCGCTTTACATGTATGTATGAGCATACATTTATTTTTGCAGTCATATAAGTGTGCATGTTTAACCCTATCTAGGTATACAAACAGGAGAAGGCAATGGCACCCCACTCCAGTACTCTTGCCTGGAAAATCCCATGGATGGAGGAACCTGGTAGGCTGCAGTCCATGGGGTCGCTAAGAGTCAGACACGACTGAGCGACTTCACTTTCACTTTTCACTTTCATGCATTGGAGAAGGAAATGGCAACCCACTCCAGTGTTCTTGCCTGGAGAATCCCAGGGATGGGGGAGCCTGGTGGGCTGCCATCTATGGGGTCGCACAGAGTTGAACACAACTGAAGCGACTTAGCAGCAGCAGCAGCAGCAGATATACAAACACACACACAGTTGTCTTTTTCTCAGGATTATTGATGTTCTTCATGCGTTTTAGATACTAATGCCATGTTGTAGCCATCTTCTCATCCCTGACTTGCTTTCCTTCTATTCAATTTATTGCCCTTGATTAGATGATTACCACAGAACTGGAAAAGGTCAGTTTTCATTCCAATCCCAAAGAAAAGTAATACCAAAGAATGCTCAAACTACCGCACAGTTGCACTCATCTCACACGCTAGTAAAGTAATGCTCAAAATTCTCCAAGCCAGATTTCAGCAATACGTGAACCTTGAACTTCCTGATGTTCAAGCTGGTTTTTAAAAAGACGGGAACCAGAGAGCAAATTGGCAACATCCGCTGGATCATTGAAAAAGCAAGAGAGTTCCAGAAAAACATCTACTTCTGCTTTATTGACTATGCCAAAGCCTTTGACTGTGTGGATCACAATAAACTGTGGAAAATTCTGAAAGAGATGGGAATACCAGACCACCTGATCTGCCTCTTGAGACATCTGTATGCAGGTCAGGAAGCAACAGTTAGACCTGGACATGGGACAACAGACTGGTTCCAAATAGGCAAAGGAGTCGGTCAAGGCTGTATATTGTCACCCTGCTTATTTAACTTATATGCAGAGTACCTCATGAGAAACACTAGGCTGGAGGAAGCACAAGCTGGAATGAAGATTGCCAGGAGAAATATCAATAACCTCAGATATGCAGATGACACCACCCTTATGCAGAAAGTGAAGAAGAACTAAAGAGCCTCTTGATGAAAGTGAAAGAAGAGAGTGAAAAAGTTGGCTTAAAGCTCAGCATTCAGAAAACGAAGATCATGGCATCCAGTCCCATCACGTCATGGCAAATAGATGGGGAAACAGTGGACACAGTGGCTGACTTTATTTTCCTGGGCTCCAAAATCACTGCAGATGGTGACTGCAGTCATGAAATTAAAAGACGCTTGCTCCTTAGAAGGAAAGTTATGACTAACCTAGACAGGATATTAAAAAGCAGAGACATTACTTTGCCAACAAAGGTTCGTCTAGTCAAGTCTATGGTTTTTCCAGTGGTCATGTGTGGATGCGGGAGTTGGACTATAAAGAAAGCTGAGCGCCGAAGAACTGATGCTTTTGAACTGTGGTGTTGAAGACTCTTGAGAGTCCCTTGGACTGCAAGGAGGTCCAACCAGTCCGTCCTAAAGGAGATCAGTCTTGGGTGTTCATTGGAGGAACTGATGTTGAAGCTGAAACTCCAGTACTTTGGCCACCTGATGCGAAGAGCTGACTTATTTGAAAGGACCCTGATGTTGGGAAGGATTGAGGGCAAGAGGAGAAGGGGACGACAGAGGATGAGATGGTTGGATGGCGTCACCGACTCAATGGACATGGGTTTGGGTGGACTCTGGGAGCTGGTGATGGACAGGAAGGCCTGGTGTGCTGCGGTTCATGGGGTCGAAAAGAGTCGGACACGACTGAGCGACTGAACTGAACTGAGATGATTACCAAGCCCGCTTAGCCCAAGGCTGAATTAAAATTACAGTTACATCCTCAGGGAAGGTAGCACATGCTCAGAGCGTTAAACTGTTCTAGAGGAATCAATCAGAGGGTTGGGGCGACAGAGAGATAACAGTGAATCTGGCAGCAGCTAACACCATACAAAGGGTCTGATGAGGCCAGGAGAGGGTCAGGGCCTTCCTCAGGAGCGTACTATGAAAGTGAAAGTCGCTCAGTCGTGTCCGACTCTCTGCGACCCCATGGACTATACAGTCCATGGGATTCTCCAGGCCAGAATACTGGAGTGGAATAGCCGTTCCCTTCTCCAGGGGATCTTCCCAACCCAGGGATCAAACCCAGGTCTCTCACATCGCAGGTGGATTCTTTACCAGCTGAGCCACCAGAGAAGTCCAAGAATACTGGAGTGGGTAGCCTATCCCTTCTTCAGGGGATCTTCCCAAGCCAGGAATCGAACCGAGGTCTGCCTGCATTGCAGGCGGATTCTTTACCAACTGAGCTACTAGGGAAGCCCATTACTAGTGGAAGGTCACTGGATGGAAATCCTTACCTTGCCAAAGTCAAAGACAGTCACCTGTACTTTCTAACACAGTGGCTTTTGTGTTTCACAGAAAATCTGAGGTCTTCAGTCTGTCTGGAGGTTTACTTTTGTAGTTGGATTTATTTCCGCCTTTGTGGTGTTTCCCCTGCGTCGATGCTTTCAGAGTCCTCTCTGAGCTCTGACGAGTCCTCATTAGCACCCTCTCCCCAGTTACCTTGTACTCTTTGCCTGCTCTGGGGTGTCACAGGCGAGGACACCCATTGTGTATGGGGGGATTTCTGTGTGTCTCGAGCACTGTTAGTGTTTTTGACATTGGTGAATTTGGTTTCAAGTGGACTAGGCCTAAGGGTCTTGATTCCACTAGTGTTTAGAAATTATTCAGTTTCTGAAGCTTCCATGGAGTCTGTTGGGTGTGTTTTGTGCATGGGCCTGGAAATATTCTTAGATTTGGGGTTGCTGCTTCAGGGTCCCCCACCAAGATGTTCCCACTTAACTTGAACAGGTGTTTTTTTTTTTTTTTTTCCAAAAGGGATCTAAGGAGTTGATAAATAGTACATTTCTTGTCAGCATCCTAGCTCTCTGGAAATTAAAGTTACATCTGAGCAATCAGGGTGTCTTGAATTTTCCCCACTCCCAGCCACCCCACTGAGATCAAGAGAAAACAGGAAACTTCGTCATCTTTTCAGCAGTGTGTGTTTCATGTCGTCCAGATGAGAAAAGACGTGAAGTAAGGAAAATAAGAGCTGACCAGTTTGTAGGACTTTCCTGACAGCTTGTCTCCAGCATGCCCTGGAGACCATCTCAGAGGCGAGGGTCCCCAGCCCTGTGGGAAACAGCAGCTTCACAGGAGACGGTAGCCTGGTCCCCCCACATGCGGGTGCCGCTGCCACCTTGTCACCCAGTGTCTCCGTGGCCTCTTTCTCAGCAGAGAGGAGGTGGGAGAAGTAGGTATCAGATGATTTCCCAGTCGGCCTGCCAGGCGGCACCCATATCAGAGACCCTGTCTTCTGGCCCGAGTCTGCCTGTTACCGAGGGCCACGCCACCTTCCAGAAACCAGAAACTGTGACTAATGGTTGGCATTGTTTTTTGCATGATTATTTCTGCTTTACAAGCCCTTCTTGTCTCCTTTTCCAGTGCCTATGAACATTTTCTTCTTACCCTGCCTTTGTGCTTTCTCCTTAGGCCGGAAGCTGAGAGGAAAAGCCTTTTATTTCGTCAACGGCAAAGTGTTCTGCGAGGAAGACTTCCTGGTGAGTTTGTTACCCAAGCAGGCCTGGCAGAAGGTGGTTTAACTCTGTGGCGCTCCCCCCCCCCCCCCCCCCCCCGCCGCCCCAGGGCCCCCTGGAGGCTGCGCCGCTGGAGAAAGGGGGTCCAGTTGTTTCTTTTGCGGCAGCAGGCGAGTGGCCCACATTCCCAGGCAAATGACAAGCCGCAGAGCTCTGTGCTTTTTAGGGACTTCACGGTCACTCTGCCTGACTTCTCGTGCCTTGCCCATCTCCCAGCTCTTTTTTATTTTTTTAAATTTTATTTATTTATGGCTGCACTGGGTCTTCCCTGCTTCTCACTGCGCTGGCCTCTCTTGTTGAGGAGCACAGGCTCTAGGAATGCGGGCTTCAGTAGTTGTGGCTCCCAGGCTTAGCTGCCCTGCAGCATGTGGGATCTTCCTGGATCAGGGATGGAATCCGCACCTCCTACATGGGCCAGGCGGCTCACCACCAAGCCCCCTGGGAAGCCCCTCCACCCAGCCCTTAACTCTCTCTCTGGGATCCGGGTCCCCCTTATGTCTCATTCTGCCTCTCCCACTCACTGAAAAGTCCATCCATGTGCCAGAGAGCCCCAGAGCTGAACTCCAGCCCTGTGGGCACCTCTGAGCCCAGCTGCTCACCGTCTCCCTGCCCACCGGGCAGGCCCAGGGTTGGCCCCCAGCCCTCCCACTCCCTTGAGAGTCACCTGAAGCCAAAAAACAGCCTTGCCTGGGACCTCGACTTTGAGAACAGGGCCCTAGGTTCCTCCTGCCCCCCGCCTCCTTCCTCTCCCTCCTAGAGCGCGGCCAGGCCCTGGTGCCACCGCGTTGCCCCGGGGGCCCCTGTGGCTCCGCGGTCCGCACCCTGCTGCATGGCCCAGTCGCCCCGGCCGGGCGCCAGGGTTCGGCGCATGCGCGGAAGCTCCCTGCGGTCCGGGCAGCCTCCCTCGCAGCCTTGCGTCTGTCTCACTGTGGGGCTTGCGGTTCTCTGCACGCCCACGTCCCGCCCTGTGTGCTGAAGCCTGCGCTGTGTCCGCTGCCAGGAATGCCTTCCCTGTTTGTTTGCCCGGATCCTCCGACAGCCTGCATGTTCCCTGGCCTCATAGTGGGTCCCCTCCTCTGTGCTGCTGCCCTTGGCCTTTTCCGGCCAGCGGTTAGCGCACTGCCTGTCCATTTACAAGTCTTCCCCTGACTTGACTGAAAGTTCCTAGGGAGGGGGGAACATGATGTTTCACCTTCTCATCTTTAGATCCTAACACAGCACCAGGCAAGGAGCCATGACGGGTCAGTAGGATGACCAGTGTGCGACCCAGAGATGGCTCCGGACCAGCTTCTTCATGGACTTGTGGGTTGACTCATGATGACTCATGTTTGCCAGTAACAGGCAAGCAAACCCAAGGACACTGATTCCTGCATGCCCTCGGAAGGTCATTTCCTCCCACTGTTCACTTTAGTCACCGGTGCTGTGTATGTGGTAGTCAGATGGTGGGGCCAAACCAGAATTGGCTGTCTCCCAGCTTCAGATCTGCTGGGCTGAGTGCCTGGCCTGCTCCTAGAGTCTCATGGGCCCTGGGTGGGTCATCTGCCCATGCCTGGGCAAAGTGATGGGTGCTGGAGGCATGCAAGGCTCTGACTGACCAGGCCCTTGCCTCAGGACCTAACATGGGGGGCCAGCCCCACAGAAGTCATGGGACCGCAGGGTGGCAGAGCAAGGCTGGACCTCAAGCAAAAATAAAGAACTTGTCTGATTCGGGAGGATCCCACATACCACAGGGCAAATAAGCCCGTGCACCACAACCAAGCCAGTGCACTCGGGCCTGGGAGCTACAACTGCTAAGCCCGTGCGCCTCAGCTGCTGACACCCACATGCCTAGAGCCCATGCCTCACAGTAAGAGAAGTCACCGCAATGAGACGCCCGTGCATCTCAACTAGAGAGTAGCCCCCGCTTGCTGCGACTAGAGAAAGCCCACACGCAGAAAGGAAGACCCAACACAGCCAAAAATAAAAAAAAAAAAAAATAAAGAATCAGGAGGAAGTGCTGGGCAGCGAACCCCTGTACTGTGGGGTGTAGGGCTCCAGAAAATTTCCCTTTTCTTTTCCACCTTCCTTTCTATTACGTTCCCCTTGTTAAGTTGTATTTGCAATATCTAAGCTTCTAGTATCTCCCAGTGTGTAGTATTTAGTCTGTTTTCTGAGGTGAGTTCCTCATTTCTTTCCAGATTCCAGCTTTGTGTGTGTGTGTATATACGATTTGGTAAGATAAGGTAAATCATATTTATCCAGTTTCTTTGAAGCTGATTGTAAAAGGCATTGGCTTTAAAAAAATTATTTTTAATGGAAGGATAATTGCTTTACAATATTGGTTTGATTTCTGCCATATGTTGACATGAGTTAGTTATAGGTGTACATGTGTCCTCTCTCTCTTGAACCTCCCTTCCACCTCCCACCCTTTCCCACCCCTCTACGTTGTCACAGAGCCCCAGTTTGAGTTCCCTGAGTCATACAGCAAATTTCCACTGGCTATCTATTTTACCTATGGTAGTGTGTATGTTTCCATCAAGGCACTGGCTTTTTAACCAGACCCAGACTTGAATTTCAATCCTACATCCTCACCCCTGATAGGCTATGTGACCGTGAGAATGTAACTTTACCTCTCTGAGCTTCGCTTTGTCTCCATTTGAGAAACTGTAATATATACCTTGCAGAATTGTTTTGAAAATTTAGCGCAACGGTCTCAAACTTGAGCATGCATCAGAATTCCCTGGAGGGCTTGCAAAAACCCAGATTGCCACTACCCATCATCCCCTGCCCCTAGTTTCCAGTTGTCCAATTCAGTAGGTCAGGGATGGAGCCTAAGAACTTGCGCTCTGACAAGTTCTCAGGTGATGCCAGGGAATGTGTCTTGAGAACTACTGGATGAGAGGCTGATGCCTCTCTGCACAGCCTCTTACGCAGAGCCTGGCCTGTCATGGATGCCTGGGTGCAGCTGTTGAGAGATGAGCGGTATCAGCGTTTGTAATGGCTCTTGTGGCGGAGGGTATTCTGTAATTCACCACACTGTCGTCCACAGAGACTTGAGAGATTCCTGTATAGAGTAACACGCCTCTCTAAGACATTCTTTGTGATCCTCGAGGCTGCCGGGGAAGTAGCGAGATCCCTCTGCCCCGCCTGGGCTGAACTTTCTTTTCTCTTCTCTCTGCAGTACTCTGGTTTCCAGCAGTCCGCTGACAGGTGTTTTCTCTGTGGACATCTGATCATGGACATGGTGAGTAGGGTCAGGCGAACAAGGTAATGTTGATAACGTGGTGGGCGGGGGAGGCATTGGCAGAAAAAAATAAATTCATAATTGAAAACAATGCTTCCTACCTTGATTTGTGATCACGGCTTGCCGGGGTCCAGCCCCGGTAGATCCAGGGATTTTGAAGGGGAGAAGGCATAGGCGATCAGGAAACAACTGCTTATTAAAATATTAATTAAAGATATAAAGAGTGATGAAAATGAAGATAGCTCAGTGAGGAGGAAATTCAATGAAGAAAAGCGGATGAAATGATAGCTCAGTGAGAAGGAAATTCAGTGAGAACATTTTGTGGAGAGAAGAGGCTGAATAATTCAGCCAGAAGGTAAGAGAAAGAACGACATGGGGAGACCAAACTTCGGTGAACAAGGCCCCGTACTTTACTTTTCAAAGTAGTTTTTATCTCTTAAGTTACGCATAGAGGATAATGAGGGAAGGGGTGGAGTCATGCAGGGACAGCAGTCCCTGAGCCAGGCTTTCAAACCTATCACACGCAAAAGTTTAGGTGAGTTACATCATCTTCTGGCCCAGAGGCCTATGAACATTTTAAGGAACTTATTTTCTCTAAAGGTGATTATTTTAAAGTCAGGCGCCACCCTCCAAAAGCATTGGCATTGCATATCTATAGGGCAAAGTTGTGGTGGGTTATAACAAAGATTAACTCAAGGGTCCCAGGTAACAAACATTAAGGCTACTACTTACATTTCAATACACTGCCAAGGACACAGTAGGTAAGGGATATGGAGACTTAGCAGCAAACATTGGCCCAACAAGCGAAAAACCCTTCACCAATACAATTTCTAATCAATCTTTTAACTGCTCAAAGGAATCTGTGTTTAGAAAGTTTAGAACATCTCATGCCTCTCACAGTTGGGAGGATCTGAGCAATCACATGTGGCCGGAAAAACCTATTCAGGCAGGCTAGAGGATTTCCAAAAGGAGTTTGTAGGCTGAAACACTGTCACACCCAGGAATTATTAACTGGAGCTGTAAGTTAGCTCTTTTTTCAGAGAAAGGTAGTGGGGGACAGCCCCCTGTAAAGTCAGAGGTGAGAACACAAAGCAGAAAGTAGGCAGACTCCGGCTTTTTTGGGGTAGATGCTCGAGAACCTCCAAGGGGCTCCTGAGGCTCAATCTTGCCCTTGCGTCACTGAGCCTCCTTCCTCACGACCCTTGTCATGGGCGGAGCACTAATCCAAAAACCGGCTCCCAACAACGGCTGGTTTTATTTTTATTTATTTATGGCTCTGCTGGGTACTCGTCTCTGTGCAGGCTTCTCTCTAGTTGCAGTGAGTGAGCTTCTCACTGCAGTGGCTTCTCTTGTTTCGGAGCAGGGGTTCTAGGTACGTGGGCTTCAGTAGTTGCAGCTCCTGGGCTTAGGTGCCCCGCAACATGTGGAGTCTTCCCCAGACCAGGGATCGAACCCGTGTCCCCTGCACTGGGAGGCGATTCTTAACCACTAGACCACCAGGGAAGTGTCCCTATGGCTGGTTTTATTTGAAGAAGACCCCATGCAGCTTGCTTGCTGTGGTAGCCCCTCATTTGGCTTTTACTGGAATTAGCATCCTTCACCATGCATTCCATACAGGGTCATTTCTGAGGGTGCCCTCCTCCTCTGGGCTGTTCACGTCATGCTGGCCTCTCTCTGATTTTCTCTGTGGCATCCCAGGTGAGATGTCAAACGGATCGTGTTTTTATGGAGAAATCTTAGCTGCTTTGGAATCGGCTACAGAAAGTCAGATAAACAGTTGCTTTTCCCCCACATTCTTCCCAGCTTAATCATTTCCTAAGATGAGAGTTGGGGCCCCATCGTTAGTTCTGAGATAGAAGAACAGGGAGCGGGTTTTGTCCACTCCATTCCTCGCTCAGCCATGGCTCTCTGAGCTTGTCCTGAGTGGGGACAGGTCTTCCTTCCTGGCCTCCTCAGGTTGTGAAGTTTACGAATACAGGGTTCTTATTCTGTCTCAGGGATCAAATTTTCCACCACTGGACATCGGCCCTGTCAGATTTATTTCATATATTGGTCAGAGAGAATCATTATATCCCATTCTTTTCATTGCAAGTGTTAAATCCCTCTCTAAGCTGAGCCATTCATTCTGTTCTGGCGAAGGGAATTGCTAGTTGTATTTTTTTTTTTTTTCTTTTACATTTTTTTATTGAGAAGCAACCCAGAGGGTGCACGTCTTACTTGCACAGCTGAATGAACGTTTATGTGTCTGTGTGCTTACTCATTTGTGTCTTTGCAATCCCACGGACTGTAGCCCACCAGGCTCCTCTGTCCACGGGCTTTCCCAGGCAGGAATACTGGAACCGGGTGCCCTTTCTGTCTCCAGGGGATCTTCCCCACTCAGGGATCTAATAACCCCCGTCTCCTGCATCTTCTGCATTGTCAGGCGGGTTCTTTACCACTTTACCTATGTGTCAACACCACACAGATCAAGATCTAAAACATTCCCCATATCCAGAAAGACCCTCTCCCATGAAGACACCCACCGTTCTGACCTCTGTGGCCCCAGACTCGTTTCACTGGTCCTGGAACTCCGTACTGTGGAATCTTACAGTATAGATTCCCTTGATCTGCCTTTTCTCACTTAGAAAATATTTTGGAGATTCATCCATGTTGTTTCGTGTGTTGTAAGTTCATTTCTTCTCATCACTAAATAGAATTTCACTGTATGGATATAGCACCGTTTATTTATCCATTGTCCTGCAGATGGAGATTTGGGTGTTTCCACTTTGGGGAAACATTTATGACTGAGCTGCCATGAACACTCGTAGGCATGTCTTTGATGGACATAAGCTGGTTTTATGCTGACATGTAGAACAGAACCAGAGTGGAGGAGACCCCGCTGCGCTCTGGGCTCGGATGCAGCACAGCACAGCGTGGCCTGTGAGCAGTGTCCTCATAAGTGGCTGAGGCCTCTCTTGGAACACGGCCCTCCAGCCACCCCCGGAGGAGGCAGGTGGAGCCTGCCCCACTCCCTCCTTCCCCAGGTCCCTGCCTGACTTCACAGGGCTCCTTTGCTCTAGCAGAATTTGCCCTTGATTTTAGAGCCCTTCCAACAAACCTACCATATATGAGGCCGACAGTGTCCAAGTTTATGAATGTGACTGTACCCTGTTCTTATTTGTCAATATACTAAGCCTTCTCTGGGTCTCAGGGTGTTTCACTTACCTATTGCTGTGTGTGTGTGCTCAGTCGCTAAGTTGTGTCCGACTCTTTGCCACCCCATGGACTGTAGGCCGCCGGGTTCCTCTGTCCATGGGATTGTCCAGGCTAGAATGCTGGAGTGGGTTGCCATTTCCAACTGCAGGGGATCTTCCCACCCAGGGGATCGAACCCACGTCCCCTGCATTAGCAGGTGGATTCTTTACCACTGAGCCACCTGGGAAGCCCTTAGCTATTGCTACGTGATCATTATTGATCATGATTCCATGGGTGAGGAATTAGGTCAAGGCTCGACAGGGCAGTTCTTCTGCTTCATGTGGCAATGAATGGGGTCATGTGGCAATGAATGGGGTCACTTACTCAGCTGTGTTCAGCTGGTACACAAGGTGACCTCTCACCCTCAAGGCTTCTCTCCCTGTGGCCACTAATCTTACCCAATCGTCTAGCCTGGACTTCCTTTCAACAAGAGAGAGGAAGTGGAAGCTACCAGTTTTCTTTCATCATCGACTTAAAAAATCTCAGAACATCATTTCTTTCTCATTCTTCTTTTTTTTTTTTTTGGTTATGCTGAGGAACACATGGGATCTTAGTTCCTTGACCAGGGTCCAAACTTGTGCCCCTGGAATTGATAGCTTGGAGCCTTAACCACTGAACTGCCAGGGAAGTCCCCCTTCCTCATTCTGTTGATCAAAAAAAGTTACAAAGCCACTCCCAGTTGAAAGGCATAAAGATCAGCCTGGCGTGCTGCAATTCATGGGGTCGCAAAGAGTCGGACACGACTGAGCGACTGATCTGATTTGATGCATACAGGAAGGAAACGAACTGAGTTTGGAGACCTTCTCTACCCTGTGGGATAAAGCCAAGTCGCCCCTGAATTCTTATAGGTCTGCTCTCAGACTTGAAAACTTTCAGCCAGTGTCTGTCTGATAGTGACACTTAGTTTTAACAATAGAACTCAGAACTGCCACTAAGAATCGCAACAATATAGAGAAAGATTCCTTCAGTTACCATTCCTTCAGTTACACTTCAGTTGTCCAGCTTGTGATGTAAATTGTCTGTCTCTGCTCCATCTTGGGGAAGGCAATGGCACCCCACCCCAGTGCTTTTGCCTGGAAAATCCCATGGACGGAGGATCCTGGTGGGCTCCAGTCCATGGGGTCACTAAGAGTCGGACATGACTGAGTGACTTCACTTTCTCTTTTCACTTTTATGCATTGGAGAAGGCAATGGCAACCCACTCCAGTGTTCTTGCCTGGAGAATCCCAGGGACGGGGAAGCCTGGTGGGCTGCCGTCTATGGGGTTGCACAGAGTCAGACATGACTGAAGCGACTTAGCAGCAGCAGCAGCAGCTGCTCCATCTTTGTTCACTGAGGGAAATACCCTGGGCTTGGAGGTTGGAACTGGGCATTTCCCAGCTGAAAAAAAAAATTATTATAGCTAGTCAGAATGCAGCAAAATGGCATCATTACCCTACCGTACTTCTGGCACAGTGTGGGTTAAATTAATTTAAGGGTCTGTTTCTGCCCACGACAGCATTAGTCTGGGGACAAAATGCGTTCCAAGGTCCAGATTGCCAAGGAGACTCTGAAGCCCGGCCGCTTGTTCTTCCTACTTTGGCAGTTTGAGGAGCCTGGGCGGTTAATGAAATCCCAGAGGGAATGAGGAAGCTTGAAAGCTGAGCTTTTCGAGGAGAGCTGGACTAGCACTATGTCCTCCTGGTGCCCCCCGGACTGCAAGCTGTGAGGCGTGGCGTTGGCCTCTGCAGGCAGCGTCGGGCGCTGGAAGAAGCCAGGACTCAGAACAGCTTTCTCACAGAACTCATGACCCTCTGCCGAGGTTCTGTTTAGTTCCAAGTCCCCAAGCCTGGTGGGAGGCTTTCTGTGTGGTCCTACTTGGGGGTGCTCATGACTGCTTTGTACGTTCCTCGCCAGCGGGCATTTTGGTGCTGGCTCGCTGGCGTGGATTCCAGGCTGGTGTTGTTTGTGCTGAGTGTCATGTGCAGGTAATCCCAGAAACGAATCTGCTGCTGAATTATTAGAGATACTTTGAGCTGCAAATCACAGAAACTCAGCTCAAGTTTGAGAAACTGTCGCCTGTGTCAGAATCACTATATTAAAACACCCATTGCTGGGGCAGGGCCCAAGAAAGTGCATTTTAATTAAGTTCCCAAAGGATGCTGATGTTGCAGGTCCAGAGGCAAAACTTTGAGAACCACTGAACTTAACAGGAAAAATGTCTTATCTCACCTAAGAGGCTGGTGGGGGGCGGGGCGGGGGGGGGGGGGTAGACAGTTCAGTGGAGTGGAGAGTTAATATGGTGACTCTCCTCCATCACTGAGGATGTTCATTTCTCTCCCACCTTCCGCGTCTGGGCTCTGTCCTAGTTTCAGGATGGCCTCTAACAATCCCAGGTATCAGCCATATCCAGATCAAATGAAGCTTAGAGGAAGAAGGTGCCGGGGCTTTCTCCTGGCTGTGTTTAAAAGCAGCAGTAACAGAGAGGCTTTACTTACACTTGGTCTTCCCTGGTGGCTCAGACGGTAAAGCATCTGCCTACAATGCGGGAGACCCGGGTTCTATCCCTGGGTTGGGAAGATCCCCTGGAGAAGGCAATAGCAACCCACTCCAATACTCTTGCCTGGAGAATCCCATGGATGGAGGAGCCTGGTGGGCTACAGTCCATGGGGTCACAAAGAGTTGGACACAGCTTCACTTTCACTTTACTTACACTTGGATTTGAGATAAGTCACGGCTTCTGGATTATAACGGCTGCAGAGAGAAAGCTGCTTAGAAGGGGCACCCAGGAGGGAGAAGTTAAGAGGTTTTTTCCTGAGCTCGGCTGTTTCCTGATGGAGTCAACTTTCGTCTTTCCATGCATTTGCTGCTTTCCAAATCTGGGGTGGGTCTTTTCATGGCCTGGCTTTGCTTCACTTTGTACAGAAAATCATGGTTTTGATAGAGAACCCTCCCTCCTGGAGGTTTACAGGTGCTGGAGCAGGACCCTGTTTGGTTTCTTCCTGTTTATGCCTGTAACTCGGTTAGCCTTTCCTGCCTCATCATCTTTTTTTTTTTAAAGAATTGTTTTGATGTGGACCATTTTTCAGTCTTTATGAAATTTGTTACAATGTGGCTTCCGTTTTATGTTTTGTGTTTTGGTTTTCTGGCCTGAAGGCACGTGGGATCCTAGCTCCCCAGCCAGGGCTTGAACCCACACCCCTTGCGTTGGAGAGTGACGTCTTTACCACTGGACCGCCAGGGAAGTCTGTCATTATCTTTTGACCTGGTCCAAGTGAAACTGGGATGAGAGTGTTGTTCAGCTGCTAAGCCGTATCCTACTCTTTTCAACCCAGCAGCCTCCTCTGTCCTCCACTATCTCCTAGTGTTTGCTTCAGTTTATGTCCATTGAATCGGGGGTGCTATCTAACCATCTCATCCTTTGCCACCACCTTCTCCTTTTGCCTTCAGTCTTTCCCAGCATCAGGGTCTATTCCAATGAATCAGTTCTTCCCATCAGGTGGCCAAAGTATTGGAGCTTCAGCTTTAGCATCAGTCCTTCTAATGAGTATTCAGGGTTGATTTCCCTTAGGATGGACTGGTTTGAGGGTGACGGTTTCCCATATGGTCCCTTGGTCTGATGTGTCTCTCCCTTCCTTCCCTGTAATCCCTGCTGAGTCCTGGCCTCTTCCTCTTACACCCCTAGATCCTGCAGGCCCTGGGGAAGTCCTACCACCCCGGCTGCTTCCGCTGCGTCATCTGTAATGAGTGTTTGGATGGGGTGCCCTTCACCGTGGACTCGGAGAACAAGATCTACTGTGTCCGGGATTACCACAAGTGAGGAGGGATGGGGTGGGAAGAGCTGCTCTGCTGGCTGCAGCCCTGCAGAGTGGAGGGTGAGGAATCCGAGGAGGCGAGTCTGCAGGCTGTTTGCACCGCTGTCCACGGTGCAGCCAACATGCAGTGGTTCAGAGGGTTGCAGACCGGGTCTCGGGATCAGTGGATGCCGATGTGGACAGGAACTGGTTAAAGAGTTATGTTTACTGGGAAAACAGGACCCAAAAAACCTATAGTCGGATTCCTGGCTAGGCCGCTAGAGGAGTCTGCCAAGTTCTGTGGCTCCAGCCTTACCAGACTTCAACAGGCACGGATTCAGGGCTGGCCTCCACACCCCCAGTTTGCCTGAGGCTTCACCAGGCACCATGAGGGGGCTAAACAGACAGGTCAGTCTCCATCCTGAGTGGAGTGAGGGGGCCACGTGCGCTTGTTACCGCTGGGGAACAAGCCCAAAGCAATAGTCCCAAGAGTGTGCCAGGCCCGTCTGCATAAAGGGGTTCATGTGACGGGCGGAAGGCGGGGAGAGCCTACTGCTCTCTGCTTCTCCCCACAGGGTGTTGGCCCCCAAATGTGCAGCCTGTGGCCTTCCCATCCTTCCTCCTGAGGTAAGATGCTTTCTCAGCTCTGCTCCTGGGGTTTTCCAAGACATATCTCCCTGGGTCATTTACAAGATCTGTGTCCCGTTTTTGTGTTGTGCTGTGCTAAGTCGCTTCAGTCATGTCCTACTCTTTGTGACCCCGTGGACTGTAGCCCACCAGGCTCCTCTGCTCATGGGGATTCTCCAGGCCAAAATACTGGATTGGGTTGCCATGCCCTTCCCCAGGGGATCTTTCCAACCCAGGGATCAAACCCAGATCTCCTGCATTGCAGGCAGATTCTTTACTGTTTGAGCCATCAGGGAAGCTGGTGTGGGTCCACCAAGAATACTGGAGTGGGTAGCCTGTCCCTTCTCCATGGGAACTTCCCGACCCAGGAACTGAGCCAGGGTCTCCTGCTTTGCAGGTGGTTTCTTTATCAGCTGAGCTACCCGGGAAGCCCTGTTCTTATACCTATTTAAAAATTCTTGTAAAATCTCAGCTCTGAGACAGTGGTGTCCACACCAAGAAGCCTCTTTCTCATTAGCTGCCTTCCCGAGCCTGGTGCCCTTCTTATGCCCTATCTGTCCCTGTATTTGGGTCAATTTCTTAAAAAAAATTTTATCCTTTTTTTTGCTGTACCACACAGCATGTGAGATCTTCGTTCCCCAACCAGGGATTGAACCCATGCCCCTTGCAGTGGACGTGTGGGGAAGTCCCTGCAAAGTATTCTTTGACTCGATACTAGCTCCCAGATTAGACGATGAGAGATGAGCAAGACCACATAGGTGGTCTTTTCACTGTTGACTCCAGCATTCCAAATGGTAGACCTACATCCCTCTCACTTCCCCTCATCCCCTAATTGTGTCCTTTTTTCTGCCGCTGTTAGTATCCACGGCTGATTCCTGCTCTTCTCCTAAGGCCACTGTCTTGCTGCCCCGGGGCCCTCCCCCAGCCCCTGGCAGCAGAGCCTGATGGCCCCCCAGCTAGCCTCGGGTTCTTGCTCTTTTTCGGTCTAGGGTTCAGATGAGACCATCCGCGTCGTGTCCATGGACAGAGACTATCATGTGGAGTGTTACCACTGTGAGGTAGGCGGGCCCCTTCCTGCCCTAGAAGGCCCTCAGGACGCGTCGTAAAAGTCCAAGAAGGAAGCATCATGGGTTGATGGGGGCAAGATACAGGCCAGGAGCTGTGTCCCAGAGCTGATGGAAGAAGTGGGGTGATTTGGTGGTGGCGGGGGCAGAGGTTGCAAAAGATGCAGATGTTTGGGTCTAACAGTCTCTTTACTATTTTCTCCACCTTTGTAACCACCGAGTCCTGAACTGGTCACAGCTGCCCTCCCTGAAGCTGCAGAGTTGAGGGAGGGGGTAGTGGGAAGTGTGGGTTTCAGATCCTTTTGGGGGGCCAGATTGTCAGGCAGGTGTGTCATTTGGGGGAATAGACTCCCTCCCCTTCAGCTTGTAGGTTTCTTCATCATGAAGAAACCCTCCCCACCCCGCTGCCATGCCACACTTGGAAACAGGCATGTCACTGGCTGGTGTGAGGGCAGGGTGCCCCTCCCTGGGCAGGCTGGTGCTGCGTCTCTGCGCAGGCGTTTTCTGCCCAGAGTGAGGCAGCGCCCTCTGCTGGTGTCTGGGTCTGTGTGTTGCCTTCATGTCACTCCTGCCATCTGTTTAATTATGAAAGTATGGCAAGACATTTACAGGAGACGTGGAAAATATAGATCAAAGTTACATATAGTTCCACTATATATTACAACTTTTAAGTAGATAAATCAAGACTTTTTAGTTGGAATTTCAGTATCAAACTCTCAAAAATTAACAGAATGAATAGACAGAAAAGTAGAAAAATAGAGTAGACCTGAAAAGCACTATGAGCCAATTCAACATAAGGTTTATACAATTTTCATGCAACAGCAGGCTACAAATTCAAGTTCCCACAGACTATAAACCAGGAGACACTGGAACACATCCAGGGACGTAAGACGAGGTGCCAAACTTTCACGGTCTGCAGGTGTCGAATCAGAAGCCATACAGGACCTCTCGCAGTCTGTTTCTTGTCTCCCCACCACTGCGTGTCTTTGCCTCACTCCAGGACTGCGGCCTGGAGCTCAACGATGAGGATGGCCACCGATGCTACCCCCTGGAGGACCGCCTGTTCTGCCACTCCTGCCACGTCAAGCGGCTGGAGAAGGGCCCCTCGCCCGCAGCCCTGCGCCAGCACCACTTCTAGCCAGAGCCTCCTGCAGACCTCACGGCCAGATGAGGAGCCAGGGCTGCACCCTGACAAGTCTGCCAGTTCATTCCAGTCACCCCCGGGGTGGGATTGGGGCCGGGGGAGGCAGGGCAGGCAGGGGGTTTCCTGAGTGTGTGCAGGGGGCGCCTTTGCTTTAACCAGGGAGGGGATCCCTGCCGGGCTGGGGCTGTGTATTTTCCAAGTGCCTTTCACTGCTGCCACACCCTCATCAGATGACTCAGGAAGACGCCTCAGCAAGCATGTGGCACGTGACGGATCTCATTGATGCAACTGAGTGAACACTCCTGTCCTTCCAGGAGGAGCTTGTGCTTCAGAGGGAAAGACTTGCACTCAGTGTATGCTCTGGAGAGAGCTCAGCTCCCAGCGTGTTCAGTCCTTTCCCTCCACTTTGGGAAATACCTGCACCCAGACACCCCCTCCCAACCACACACACAGACACACACCCCCTCCAAACACACACAGACACACACCCCCTCCAAACACACACACAGACACACACCCCCTCCCAAACACACACACCCCCCTCCCAAACACACACACATCCTCCCAAACACACACACACAGACACACACCCCCTCCCAAACACACACACCCCCTCCCAAACACACACACATCCTCCCAAACACACACACACACACCCCCTCCCAAACACACACACACACACACAACCCCCCCCCCCCAAACACCCCTTCCCAACCACACACACACACCATAATTTAAGACTTCCTTCCACTCCAGAGCTTCACTTCTGTAGAATGGCTGCAAAGTTTAATTGCATCCTTGCAAAAGGGAAGTTCTAACATGTGCTTTGCATCTTAGGAGGAATTCACTTGGTTAAAACAGAACCAAGATTTGAAATGAGGTGGAATTTCCTCCTCGTGCCCGGATAGCATTCTGGTGGCCCTGCAGATCCTCATGCCTTTAAAGGCAGCCGGGGGGCCTGATGGAGGTCGATCCTGTTCTATCGAAGTGGGCTTTGGGCTGAGAACTCGGTGCGGGCACCAGGCCTCTTTTGCCTGCCTGTTTGCCCTTTTTCCCTCTGGAGCTCTCAAGAGTCTGGAACTTCAGGGTTGCTCCTGCAAAGGCAGGTCTCAGGATGTTCTGTGGGGATCCTCTTGTGTTTTGCTTATTTAATGGCTTTGGGAAAGGGTGCCCGCATGTACTGAGACCTAGCCCCTTATAAACAAGGAGACTTTGTGTGTGTGAGATCTCAAAGCCAGCCTGGGAGAGAGAATCAGCATAAGTTATTATACTCATTTCACAGGTTTCTCTCTTGCCCAGTTCTTGGCCCAGGCATTAGTATAAGGTACACTGCTTTTGTCTGTTTTTTTCTTCTTTTTAAAAAGTTGTTTCCGTCTACTTTCAGTCTTCCACACACACACACACACAAATACCTCGCAGAAAAAAGCTTCAGGTTAAGGAAGGACTTGTCCATCACACTGGCTTAGCCGGTGTACGTTAGGAATCCCTGGCTTTGCCCAGGTCAGCCCAATGGGGTCAGTACACTGAAATCGTAACTAAAAGTCAGCTGGGAATAGATCTGATTGATACTGGGTGCTATTGCTGTATTCATTTCATCATCCTGGTTCCCCCAGGGTGGCAGGGGCTAAGGGCCACACGCTGGCAGGATCTCAAGGCCAAAGTCTGCCCTGTGTCACACGCCCAAGGCCAGAGGTCAGTACCCTTTGGTATTTCAGTGAGAAGAAAGTGGAAGAAAAAGGTTGGCTGGCACTCACCCTCTCAGCCCACGGGGAGGGGCCCTGGGCCTTGCTGCAGGAAGGCAGGGGCCATCTCACCACTGCCAGCCCGGCGGGGAACACAGCGGCCGGTGTCTGCTCTCTGCCTCCTGACCTCACGCCCAGAGTCAGGGACTGGGTGGCTGGGACCTCGGAGGGTGTCCATGGACCCCAAAGTCACAAGGGACTCACAGGCTATTCACTGGCCCTGCTCCACTTGTAAGCCATGTTTTGGCTCATTTGGTGGCAATGGCCTGTAAGCAGCACAGAACTGGCACCGTGGCTTGTCTTTGCCATTTCGGTTAATTTCATTCTGTTGGAATACTTTGGCCAGATGCCACTTCAACCCAGGTTGTGATGTTTGCTTCCATTGGTTCCTTTTCATAGGCCAAGCCTCTTAAGAACCTGTGAGTATAGGGGGGCTGGGGAAGTGAACCCTGAGGTCACCCCTCCCTTCCCAGTATATCATCCAGCTTAGCCTCGGTGAGGCTGGTGGACAGATGGAGCCAGTCAGTATGTCTTAACCTTTCTTGGCCAACCTAGGTTGATTTCTGGCCTTGATGACATGCCTTTGCTCCACTGTCAAGTCAAGCAGAGCAAAGAAAATTGCCTTGGAGCCACGTCAGAAGTAGAGGATTTGTTTGCAAATTGGGTAACAGCTGACCTTTAAACAACACAGGTTTGAATTGCCTGTGTCCACTGCTATGTGGCTATTTTTCAGTAGTTAAATACTGCAGTTGGTACTACACAGTCTGTGGTTGGTTGAATCCACAATGCAGAGGCGCCATGGTTACAGACGGCTGACCATAAGTTATATGAGGATTAACCCTAGGAGTTTTCGAAGATCGACTGTAGTTTAAAAACCGGTGATTGATTTTTTAAATGAAATTTTTAAAGTGGCCTTGACTGAGGCAGTTTCGGTATCTCAGCAAATATTTCATATAAATTGAAGAAGAACAATAACAGAATTTCTAGACATTCTAGAAATCTGAGCAGCAGCTTCTCTTATTATCAGGTTTCCCTGGAGAGGGTACTGGGTAGGAATCTTGTGCCAGTTCTGTCTCCTCCTCAGGCCCTTGCACAAAAGCCATGAATAGATGTGCACTTATCAGGTATTTTAAACTTTCTATAAATTATTAACCAAACCAAGCTGTAACAGGTAGTTATTTATAGGTGTGTAGAAAGAACATGGGCTTTCCAGGGAGCGCTAGTGGTAAAGCCTCCACCTGCCAAATGCAGGAGACATAATAGACCTGGGTTCGATCCGTGGGTCAGGAAGATCCCCTAAAGGAGGAAATGGCAATCTATTCCAGTATTCTTACCTGGAGAATCCCATGAACACGAGCCTGGTGGGCTACAGTCTGTAGTATTGCAATGAGTCGGACACAACTGAAGCGCCTTAGCATGCACACACAGAACACACAAGCACTTCCTAGACCAGGAGGAATGAGTTTGTTTTAAAAGATAGAGCAAATAGTGCTGTTTTGAGCTTGGACTTTAGATAAAACAAGAACTATGGCTGATTCCAGACCCCAGAGCCAGCCTCCAACCTTCTCCCTTGCTTCACTTTGCCCCTTAGTTTTTTCCTTGTCGTTTTTTCCACCCCAGCTAGGGTCCTTCAAAGACTGCCTGGGTGCCCTGAGCAAAGCCAGTTGGGCCTATAGTATCAGGACTCTATCTGCTGTTACCCTCCCATCTGTGGCTGAGTAGAAAGTGATTTGTTCATTTTTTATAAGGAAGGGCATTGAGTCCTGTTGGGTCATTGTCTGCATGTGGCGGCAGGACTCTTTCTCCGTGGTTACAGCCCTTGAGTGAAAACCGCTTTCAGCCGAGTCCACTGAAGTTGTTCTCCTGAGCCCCCGGCAGCCAGTGATGTAATCAAAGAGTTCTGATTGCTTTCAGGTCTTGCCATTGGCTTGTTTCCCTGGGCTCGAGTCACCCACAAAGAAAAAGAACAATGTTCGAATTTGAGAGAAAGATCTGGAATTCACACTTCTTTGCAGGCCATGTGTGTGTGCCGTTTCCTACAAGTGTGAAAGTTTATGAGGGCTATGACAGCTGCTGGTGCTCTTGCAAAGAATATGTGCAAGACTTGACCCCACACTGTTGCTGTCTTGATGCACCTATTCAAGCTATCAGCCAGGGAACCACAGGCTTTGTCTTCTCCTTTGTGCCAGGAATGAGTCCTGATTTCCCAGTTACTATCTGAAGTATTATCAACTTTTAAAAGCTACAGGAAAAAGATGAGGAAGATGTGTGAGCTGTCATTTGTTCTGAGCCAGAAATGGACAGATGTGGGAAATTTCCATAGAGTGGATGAAAAGTTCACTTGGCAGAGAAATCATTGTCCCCTCCCTGTGTCTCTTCTTTTACTTTGATTGATTCAAAATATTGTTATTGTAAAATTATTCATAATTTTACTGTTACTATAAAATTATTCAGAATATTGTTACTATAAAATTATTCAAAAGATTGTTATGATAAAATTATTCAAAGATTTTACTGTTACTGTAAAACTATTCAAAATCTCATGACAATAAAACTGCCTTAATTTGTAGACTATTAAAGTGATCTCCACCATAATGATGTTTCCTGGATCTTCTTTGTGTGTGTGGAGTAGTAAGTAGATGGTGCTTTTTGCTAATGGGATTTGGTCTTTTAGGGCTCTGGGTTTGTTTTTTTTTCTTTGCCATTATGGTTTATCACAGGATATTGAATCCCAGAGGTGAGTGACCCTCTAGATTTAAGGCAGCCACGTGCAGGAAGGCAGGTCTTGGCAAGGGGAAGGGGCAAGCAACGAGAGTGGCTATTCTGACATTACAGACGTAAGCTACTGTTTTTCTACAACTGACGCTACAAGGGATGAAGATGTAGTTGGGGAAGACGTCTGGGCTGGGGTGTGCCCAGGACTAGAGATGAGGTCTCCTGCTGAGAGGAGCATATGTGATTGCCCTCCATGACCAGAGAGGGAATGACCCTGAGTCTATTCCTGTGGTCAACCCTGTGGTGCACAGGAAGCCCTTGGGCAGGACACCTTTGGGATCAAAAGCCCGGATTCAAGATCTAACTCAGGCTCCACCACCTAAGTGCTCAATGAACGTAAGCAAATTTTGTTCCCTCATCTGTAAAAATGGCTATAACAACCGAACTTAACTTATAGGACTATTGTGGAATTGACTGAATTAGTCCAAGTAAGGGCTTTCCTGGGTGGCTCAGTGGTAAGGAATCTGTCTGCCACTGCAGGAGACTCAAGAGATGGAGGTTCAATCCCTGGGTCAGGAAGATCCCCCAGAGGAGGAAATGGCAACCCACTCCAGTATTCTTGCCTGGAATATTCCATGGACAGAGGAGCCTGGTGGGCTACATTCCAGGGGGTCACACAGAGTCCAACACGACTGAGCACAGCACACATACATACACACAGTTCAAGTAGCAAACAGAGCTCTTGAAGAAAGTGAAAGTAGCCTTCCAGGCTCCTCTGTCTGTGGAATTCTCCAGACAAGAATATTGGAGTGGGTAGCTGTTCCCTTTTCCAGGGGATCTTCGCAACTGAGGGATTGAACCCAGATCTCTCGAATTGCAGGCGAATTCTTCACCATCTGAGCTACCAGGGAAGCCACTGCTCAAGTTACAG
This sequence comes from Tragelaphus eurycerus, assembly GCA_935064755.1. Lineage (NCBI taxonomy): Eukaryota > Metazoa > Chordata > Mammalia > Artiodactyla > Bovidae > Tragelaphus > Tragelaphus eurycerus. The sequence continues at coordinate 71,741,182 of CAKXYN010000001.1, read as the reverse complement.
GTTTGAAGACTTACTAGATCTTTCCATGGGGACAATCAACAAAATAAATTACAAATGGATCAAAGTACATGGAAAAAAGCAATACAAACAAAAACAATTTGAAAAGAAAAAATCATAAGGTAATTATTGAGTATATAAAAGTGAAAATTACTGGAAGTTCAAAAATATAAGGAAAAGGAAAATGTAAACAAACTAAAAACGTAATGTGTTTGACAGCTAAAGAATTAAAATTCTTAATATATTTAAAAGTTCAACAAATCTATGCTAAAGAATTAAAATCCTTAATATATTTAAAAGTTCAACAAATCTATTAAGAAAGTTAGTACATATATCAAGGTAAAATATATACACCAAGTAATATAAGCAAAAGGAAGTTCCATTTTTCAATTATGGAAATTGCAAAAAAAATTAAATTTATAATACTCATTAGCATTCAAGGAAACTGATGCTATTGATGGAAATGTGTATCTAGTTTTTTGGCAGGCAATGTGAAAATATGTACCAAAGTATTAAAAACATCCATGAAATGGACCTTAAAAATGTCTGTCTGATCATTCAACATCTAAAAATTTTTAATACATATCAGAAATAATTCAACACAGCATTTTTTTTTAAAGTATTAAACTGACGATTCAAATTCCCAACAAAGGTTAATATTTGAAATATATAGTTTTTTCACAGGCTATCTTCAAGGAATATTTAATGACCATAAATCTCAGACAAAAGCTAAGGGAACAAAATGAGAACACAAAGACATTTGTCAAACAATCTCAAATTTGGGAAAAATATTTGAGGTTTGACAGAAAACAAAATTCTGTAAAGCAATTATCCTTCAATTAAAAAAAAGATTTGGAAAAAATACGTGTATAGGTTTATATTAAAAAGTATGGAAGAAGTGCATAAGAAAAAATTACGACGCTGATAGTAATGAGGAATTATGACGTTAATAGTAATGATCTCGCGATGGGAATTTGGACTTTTTTTTAAATTCCCAGTACTTTTCTGTATTTTACAAATGTCCTGTAATTTCTTCAGGAGGGAAAAACGTATTGGAGAGTTTAACTGATCGACCGAATGATAAGTGAATGGACAGTGTCAGATGTTACGTTTCAGGTTTCACTCTCATTTCCAACACAGACCTTCCGTCCTTCTTAGGTCTTCCACTCAGGCACCAATAAAAGGAGCTGTAATGTATTAGATAAAACCCTCTGAAAGGACAGGGCTGCAGACCCCGACTTTGCGGACCCCCAGGCAACGCGCGCAGTCGCACTGCAGCGTTCCCGCTTCCGCTGCAGCTTAGAGCTCGCCGGATCCCGGGTAAAGGACTGCGAGGCTCTTCGCGTCCCCGCGGGGGTTTCTGCTTCACTGGAAATAGGGCCAGAATCCCTGCCTTAAATGCGCAATTGCGTCATCCGCCAGCTAACCTACTACAGCACACCCTCCACCCCGCAACTACCACCATCCTAGTTGTGTTTTCCTAAATGTACCCCGTTTACACAGTCTCCTCGTGTGCATCATTAATTAGGGCACTTTGCAATTTACAAACCACCTGAGACAACTCCGGGTTCCACAGCCAGCTCAACAGATGACATTTCGGACAGAGCAGGCTTAAGGAAATCAACCCCGAATATCCACTGGTAGGACTGATGCTGAAGTTGCAATACTCTGGCCACCTGATGCGAATAGCCGCCTTACTGGAAAAGACTCTGATGCTGGGAAAGACTGAAGGCAAAAGGACAAGGGGCAGCAGAGGATGAGATATCATCACTGACTCGATGGACATAAATTTGAACAAACTCCGGGAGATAGCGGAGGACAAGGGAGACCGGCCTGCTACAGTCCATAGGGTCGCCAAGAGTCGGACAAGATGTAGCGAATGAACAGCAACACAACAAGCCTTAACATTCGAGACATTTACCCTTCTCACGAGAGTCCTTGCTAAGGACACTCCGTTAACATCAAGCCCAGACACGACAAAAAGTACACCTCGAGCCAGCCAGGAGTCGAACCTAGAATCTTCTGATCCGTAGTCAGACGCGTTATCCATTGCGCCACTGGCCCTGTACGAGTTGGCATTGCACTGGAGCGCAGATCACGCCTTACGCACCTAACGACAGGCTCCACGACATTAGCGCTGCATTTCCGACGCTCGGCCGGGCGCTGCGTGGCTCGGGTCTGCAAGCTCCCAAGGCTCCGCCTCTCCCCAGCCAACGCGTTCAGCCAATCGTCAGCCGCTACGTCACCGCGCTCTTCCTCGCCCTCCCACGGCGTCGTGTCGGAATGTGCGCCTGTGGCGCTCAGTGCCCGCGCACTAAGTTTGTCCAGCGCCGCGTCCCGTTTTCTCTCTCAGCCTGGCGGGGCGGGGCGGTGGGAAGAGGCTGGGACCTGCGGCCGCTGTAGGAGGGTGACCGGTATCGCCGGAGCCGAGGTGGCGCGGGGCAGCGCGGTCGGAAACCTAGGAGGGAGGCTGTGGTGCAGGATGGCGGCCACGACCTACGAGCGGCTGAAGCTGTGAGTTCCGCGGGCCAGGGCCCGTTGCCCGAGGGGGCCTGCAGGGCAGCGGGGTGCGGTGGGGGGGCAGGTGTCGGCCGCCGGCCGCGGGGAGGCTTCCTGAGTCCCCGCCCGGGGCGGCGGGCCGGGTGTGGGAGCCCCGCGCGCTCCCCGCCTTCCTGGCCGGGCGCGGCCGCCCCTGGGGCCCGGCCGGAGTCGCCACAGGCCCGGGAGCGACAGTCCCGCCGGCCCCTCTCCGCTGGACTCCGCCTCAGCGCCCGCGGCGGGGGCGCAGAGCTGCTCGCCGGGCTCGGCGTTAGCATGCAGCCCTTCGGGCACCCTCCTTCCCATTTTATTTTTTTTGCAGAGGTGGAGTCTAAATTTATCCTTATTGCTTAGGAGAGAAAAAAGTTTTTTTCTTGTTTCCTGGGCCCATGGCAGCATTTTAAAGGCGCACACACAAGTGGATAAATCTGGTCTAGCTGGCCATTGAAGCCTTCCCGACCAGTCTTTAGGCTGCAGGAAAAATTTAAAAGTACAAGTCAGTACTCTCAAGGTCCTAAAAAAGTCTACTTGGCTCTAAATGTTATGCCGCCCAAGCATAAAGCAGATTCCTAAGTCCATGTTGACAGCAGGGGCTACTGTCGAGAATTTTTGGCTCTGCAGATCGAGTTTTCGGTAAAGCCAAGCTCTCGAGGCTTTGAGAAAATAGGCTCTGGTTGTTAAGAGTTGTGAATTAGGTGTTTGTAGGGTTTGAGGTTTGTCCTGGATTAAAAAGCAGTAACGTGTATTTCCCTTAGGGTTTACCATCAGCCCTTGCACTTTGCTTGTCTGTGAATAACTTTGTTCTACTCACTTTGTGTTTTAATGTTTTACCTCTAGACTGAAAATCCAGTGATTGGTACCTCAGAATGTCTTGGGCAGCAAAGGCAAATGTCATTTTCCAGAAGCTTATCTGTCCTTAAATAAGTTAAAATACCTTGAGACTTAGGCAGAGATATCACATTTCCTCTACAGGGAAAGGAGGACAGCAAGATGTGGTTTGGACACTTCCTATGCTCACAGAATCTCAAGCTCACTTAACTTTCTGGAAGGTTCAGATAAAGGTTATGGCTGCAGAATTGAAAGTGAGGTCATGTCCACGTCAGATGTTTTGCGTAAAAGACAATTACTTTTTCCTCGGCCGCTCCCCGCCCCCCACCTTGCCACAGTGTCTTGACTCTAATTCCCTTGGAAAACCCCAGCTGCACACATACTCTCCTGGGTCTCCTTTGCAAGGTGATCCTTGTTGGTTGATTGAGCCTAGGGCGCTGTCTTTGACTGTGGTACTGGCCAGCCTAGTGTCACGTGAGCCTCCTGGCTAATTAGGTTATTGTTGTCCACCTGATAGTCTCTGAAGGGTTTCGTGGGATCCTACACCAGGTGTCTGTTGTGTTGAAGCAGTTTGGAGCCTTGGCTTGATTGCAGTTCAGCATTAGGTTATGAAACGCGGTCGAATTTTCCTGTGGCCAAGGTTGAAGGGGATGGAGAACTTGAGAGTTATAACTGCCTAGGAGGCTCTGAATGCAGTCCCCAGACTTAAAAAGGTGGGGCAGGGCGCTCCATATACATAAAAAGAGAAAGGAAATTTGGCACTTACATGGTGAGCCTGATGCTTTTTTGTATTGATTTTTGTGAGAAGTGGAAACTATAAATTTGCTTGGGTGAAAAAGCAAATCTGGGGTTATATGAAAGTCATGCTCCAGTTTGTCAGTTCTTAACTTTTCCTGCCTGAGAAAATAGTTCTAAGTGCTTCTGTAAAGATACAACCTTTTTTTGAAATATACAACTTTTTTACAACTTTTTCTTTGTCAAGGAGGGTGCGTGTTGGAGCCTGCTCTTATTTCTTCTGTTTTGCCCTCTGCTCTGAGGTGTGGTTTTAAAACGTGGCCTCTCTGACCTGAGGGGTTTTTTTGTTTGGTTTTGGGTTTTTTTGATGCATTGGAGGCAGAAGTGGTTTCTGACCAACAGAAGAATTAGTGGGACACAATGGTCATTTTCTAAAGTGAGATAGTATGATTATTTAATAATGGAAGTATTGTTACTGGCTTTATTTAAATATTGAAGTGCTTGGGGTTTTAAAAATTTGTCCTTTGTTATGCCGTACATTTTATCTCTGTCGTATGACGTTCACCTTCTAATGTCTGCGTTTCATGCTCTACTCTCCTGCTTACAGTCTCCAGTTCCATTTTATTGACCCGTAGGATTAAGCCCACGTTCCTCAGCCACCTGTGTTCTTGCCTCTCCACAGTCTGTCCCCTGACCTTATTCCCGTAACTGCTCAGTGCCTTTTGTTTCTCATTTTGCCAGACTTGGCCACCCTCTTTTTCTTTCCAGGTTGGTCTTTGATCTTCATATCCAGAAGGGCTTCTTCCTCTCTCCCCTCTTTACCTGCTGATCACATTTGTGGTAGAGCTGAGAGAGTGCAAGCTGTTTCAGTCACAGCAGGCTTATATTCACTTGCCGCTTTGTGTCCTGACCCTGTTACTTACTCTCTCTGAATGGGATTTAATCTGTAAAACGGGAAGGTTTCTACTTCACAGTATCATTATTATAAGGGTTGACAGAGTGTAGACAAAACCAGCATGCTTAACAGGTAACTCCTCTTTTCTGTGAGGCCTTCCGCCCGTATCTGTCTCTTCACTGGGCTCCTGTTAAGTCTGCTCTCACAGGGACCAGACCCCAGATGTGCATATGGGTTTGCACGCCTGTCTCTTAGGGTTTGTTAACAGTGTATAGGATCTAATGCACAGGAGGACTGAAAGTTAGAGTGATTGCTCCGTAGCACTGCTTGTAGCACTCACTTTGCCGTCTAGAAACCATGAAATCATTATGTACACTTCGTTTCTCCAGCCGGGTCACAAGTGTGTAGAGCATACTAACGGAGAAGGCGATGGCACCCCACTCCAGCACTCTTGCCTGGAAAATCCCATGGACGGAGGAGCCTGGTGGGCTATAGTCTATGGGGTCGCTAAGAGTCGGAGACGGCTGAGCGACTTCACTTTCACTTTTCACTTTCCTGCATTGGAGAAGGAAACGGCAACCCACTCCAGTGTTCTTGCCTGGAGAATCCCAGGGACAGGGAAGCCTGGTGGGCTGCCGTCTGTGGGGTCGCACAGAGTCGGACACGACTGAAGTGACTTAGCAGTAGCAGCAGCAGAGCATACTAGAAACATCTGAATGTTGATTTCTTCTCTAGTCCTCCTCAGTACCTAGCATAAAGCCTGGTGCATGGCGGGTCCTCAGTGGAGCACCTGAGTAAATGAAAAGAACTTTCTAGTATAGAAAGTAGCGCTTTTCTGTAGTGCTACTTTCTAGTACTAGCACTTCAAAAAGATCACAGTCTGGGGTAATCTGGAGTATATGTAGGATGCAACAGCAGCAACTTAAGTCATTTCTTGAACCGTGTTTTCTTTCCAGTGCCTCGGTGAAGTCTAGGCTGATGTGTATTCTCTGTCATTGTGGAGGACAGGGAGGGCAGTGCCCTCGGCCCACAGGTAGGTCACACAGCCCAGCAGTGGCAGAGCTGGCCGTGGACGCGGCAGGCCCAGAGTCCGCTGCTCTTCCCGTCACACTGCGCTGTTCACTGCACGCTGCCTTTTCTTCTCTTACCAGTTTGCTCTCGTCTTAGTCCTGGGGTGGTGTGGAAATGAGTTACTCACGATTGGAAATAATGGACATGTGCAGTTTTCATTTGAACATGTAGAAAACAATATTGATTTGTTTGGAACTTGAAAATTGATATAACTTTAACATCCAGGCAGTTCTGAGTGTCCTATTTCATTTAAATCATTTATGTAAGCTTGATGTCAAACAATGAGAAATTTGAAATTACAAGACAGTTAACAACAGAAATCCATTATTGGAAACATTGAAAGGTGCTTTTTCCTTTTACAGTGTCAGGTGAAAAATGTGTAAGGCAGGAAATCTAGCAAGCGAATCAGGCTGCAGCTTATACTAAAGAAATACTGTTTCCTCAGTTAAGAAGTGGCCTTTCTCTTTCAAAAAATGGTCATAGCTGTGAGGTCAACCGGGGCAGAAGTGCTAGAACCCTGAGAACAGACGTAGACTGGGCTAGTCTGTGCTGAAGCCATCGGTAGTCTGTCCACTACAGTGAGGATTCAGATCTTTCACACATCTCTCTTCCTGACTGCTTTCATCCAAGTCTGCCTCCCCCTGCCTGGCCTCCAATAACCACAAATCCAATCTCTTTTTTATGAGCTTGTTTTTGAAGTATAATTGACCTACAACACTATGTTAGTTTCTGGTACGCAACATAATGATTTGGTATTTTTGTGCTTTTCATAGTGTATAAGTCTGGTTATGCTATTTCATCATACAGAGATATTAGTAACTATTGACTGTATTTCCCACATGGTACACTTCATACCCTTGACTCATTTATTTTCTAACTAGAAGTTTGTACCTGTTAATCTCCCTCACGTGTTCCTTTCTTCCCTCTACCTCCCTCCAGTCTTGCACCCCCCACCCCCGCAACACCCCGTTCTCTGCATCTGTGATTCTGCTTCTGTTCTGTTAGGTTTGTTCACTTGCTTTGTCTTTAGCGTCTACATACAGCTGAAGTCATATAGATTTTGCCTTTCTCGTTCTCATTTCACTTATCATAATACCCTTTTAGTTCATTGGTTGTTACAATGACAAGATTTCATTCTTTTGTTATGGCTGAGTAATATTCCATTGTATATATATATAAAACACATCATCTGTATCAGAGAAGGCAATGGCACTCCACTCCAGTACTCTTGGCTGGAAAATCCCATGGACGGAGGAGCTTGGTGGGCTGCAGTCCATGGGGTCGCTACAAGTCAGACACGACTGAGCATCTTCCCTTTCACTTTTCACTTTCATGCATTGGAGGAGGAAATGGCAACCCACTCCAGAATTCTTGCCTGGAGAATCCCAGGGACCGGGGGAGCCTGGTGGGCTGCTGTCTACGGGGTCGCACAGAGTCAGACACAACTGGAGCGACGTAGCAGCAGCAGCAGCAGCAAACTACTTATTGTGGATGTAGGTGATTTTCCTGGCTGTATCCACTGGCTGCAGAGTGCACGGTAGCCCAGAGCTGGAGTTGCCCTGCTGGTGGGCAGAGCTCGGTCTCAGAACGTGCAGCTGGGTTCTGGTATGGCAGGCTGTAGGGCTGCAGTGCTCCTGGGGCTGTTGTCTGCCCACTGAACTGTGGGGCTGGGAATTAGGGGGCCCCAGGGGTGGTGCCAGCCCACTGGTGGGTGGAGCTGGGTCCCAGGGCCTCTGGCTGCAGGGTCCTGGGGATCCTGGGGCTGGTGCCAGGACTCTGGTGTCTAGGGCTGATCCCTTGCCCTTTGGTGTACAGGGCTGGGTCGTGGGGCAGCTGTGGACTCAGGGGTCTTAAGACAGTATGTCTGCTGGTGGGTACGTGGGCTATATCTCTGCCTGGCCAGTTGCTTGGCCTGAAGTGTCCCAGTACTGACGCTTGTGGAGTCAGGCCAGGCTAGACAGCTAGTGGGGCGAGGTCCTTGTGCTAATAAGCTAAGAGGATTCCAGAGTGGCAGGTGCCAGAGCCCTTGTGATAGAGGGAAAGACGTCTGCCACCATCCTTCTCCCTCCGGAGTCAGCGGGTGAGTCTGACCCAGGCTCCTTTCAAATGATTGCTTCTCTCCTGGAGCATGTGAGGTTCTGTGCGTGCCCTTTAAGAGTGAAATCTATTTCCCACAGCCCTCTGGCTGTCCTGAAAGTAAGGCCCACTGGCCTTCGAAGTGAAATGCTGTAGGAACTGATCTTCCCAGTGGAGGAGCACCCAACTGGAGCACCTACTCCATGTGGGGCTGGGGCCCTTGCGCCTTGGGGAGAGCCTCTGCAGTTGAGTTATCCTCCCTTTGGGGGGTCGCCTACCCAGGGGTATGGATCTTGGCTCCCCTGCGTCTCCTCCCTGCTGCCGGTCTTGTTGTGTCTCCTTTGGGTCTGCAGTTGTAGAGGATCTCTTCTGCTGGTCTTTCCCTCTGTCTCATCGGTAGTTGCTCTGTAAATGTGACGTTGGCGTGCCTGTGGGAGGAGGCGAGCTCACAGTCTTCCTACCTTTGCCGTCTTGGCCACGCATCTCCATGGGCCTAACAGCCCTTTATTTTTAAAACCTAATGGGCTTTGAAGTCTGTGGTCTCTGGGATCAAGAAGAGAGAGTGCAAGCTCAGGCCTATTTTGATGTCTTCCAAAAACTAAGTGTCATCTTAACAGAAGCCAGAACTCTGGGTTGATGTCAAATCCACTGTCTTGAAAGACACCAGGTAGTATTCCTGTTGAGTTAGAATTGTTAATACCTCCTGGATTCTTATGACCTCACCAGTTATTTTAGTATGCGATATTACTTTGAACCTTAGAGATTTGATATCAACAGAATAGTTAGTGATCAAATAATCTTCTCACAGGGAATTTCTTTAACTTCTAAAATCTACCTTGTAAGATAAGTAATTTGAAAAAAAAATCACATCAGTTGAGGGCCATTATTTTTCCTTTTGCAACAGGAAGAAAATTTTACACACACACACTTGTAAACCAGAGAATCAATCTTTATTTTTCTCTTAGGATTTTTTTTTTGTTTTTTTTTTTTTTTTGCCACAGAGAAGGGCATGTGAGATCTTGAGTTCCTCAAACCAGGGGTGGAATCCATACCCTCTGCACTGGGAGCAGGAAGTCTTACCCACTAGCCCACAAGGAAAGTCCTTGCCTGTGTTTGATCATCACTGAGTGTTCTTAGTTTCTGTGTACTTAAGCCATTGAGAACTTGGTGTAGCCTGTTGACTGGTTAATTTTGGAAAAACTCCAGGCAGAGCTTGGCTTTAGTGATAGTTTGCAGAGCTTCTAATCAGAGAAAACCCGATTCCTCTTTGTCCTCTTACTGGTTACAGCATAACTGCAGAAGAGCGTCCCAGGTGGCACTGGGGGTAAAGAACCCGCCTACCAGTGCAGGAGACTAAGAGAAGTGGGTTTGATCGCTGGGTTGGGAAGAGCCCGTGGAGTAGGCAACAGCAGCCCACTCCAGTATTCTTGCCTGGGGAATCCCATGCGCAGAGGAGCCTGGCGGGTTATAGTCCATGGGATCGAAAAGAGTCTGACGGGACCGAGGGACTAACCAAGATACGAGTTGGAATGATACTTGCTGTTAGGATTAGTTGGCTTCTGGGCTGTACTTGTAATTACTCTGCTTAGAAATGTTGATTAGGTAGCAGTCACTGTTCATATCTTCATTTTTTCAATTCGTAAACTGTTTCTAGTAACATTGATCAGAGCAGCCTGCTGGCAGCACCAGTAGTAACTTAGATTCTGCAAAGGTCCCAGAGCCCTTGGGCTACATGGAACTCTTTTTACCTTGATCCACAGTTACTCTTATTTTTGTTTTTGTTCTTTTAACACCTTTTAAAACTTAATTTTCATTGTAATCTAATACAAGTGTACGGTTTAAAATGAGCAAAGCTTATTATAAAAGAGTACTCTTCCCCACTCCCAAGCCCCACTGTCCTGAGATCAGCTTTCGTGTTTTTCCGCACTTGTTAACAACATGCTTATAGTGCCATTTCCTGATTTTTTTTCAGTTTTAGTCATATGATGACTTTCTGCTTCAAAAAATGGGAATTTAGTTTTTGTATCTCTCTTTCTCTTCTCTCAATGTAGTAATTTTAAGAGATTTAGTGTTCACATTATTATGGTTGCATAGGATTGACTCAAAGGACATCAACAGCATATTATAATATTACATTTGCTTATAAAAACGCTTTGTTTTTCCTTGAATTAGAAAGTGTCTTTTTTGATGGCATGTGCACTCTGCTGTGTTGGAAATGGATGACTAACAAGGACTCAGAACACGGCACGTGGAACTCTGCTCTCTGTTGTGCATCCTGGATGGGCGAGGGGTTTGGGGGGCACTGGATACATGTCTGTGTAGGCTGTTCACCTGAAACCCCACCACATTGTTAATGGGCTAGACCCCAGTACAGAATAAGAAGTTGTTTTTTTTTTTTTTAAAGTACCTGTATTTTATTTGCTTGGCTTTTCTTTATGTCCTTATTGCTAATAAATCTTCAGTCTCTGGGACAGCAGTAAAACTTCTCAGGAAGGAAGTCAGGTAGCTGTCGATTCATCTCCTCCTCTGAGTCTCGCCTCTGGGAGCCCAGTCCTCTCTGCTTTAATCTGACTGGCTGCTCCTTAGGCCTGTTGTATAAGCTGTTGTCCTGGACCCTCCCTTTACCATCATCATGACAATTTCTTTTACCTCTCTCCTGTTTTGGATTCTAACTATGTTGATGTACTCCATTTTGATGAAAGAGCTTTTCCTTCTTTCTTAGAAAGAGTGAAAAGAGAAGTATCTTTTCAGATGTTGCACATCTGCAAATGTTTCCATTTTGTCCTCAGGTACATTTATATGATACTGTGGCTCAGTGTAGAATGCTCAACTAGGATTTTATTATCCTTTAGAATTGAAGACCTTGCTGTTGAGTAGTCCAGAATGTGTTGCTGTTGAGTAATCCAGTAATTTGACTGTTGAATATTTCAGTACTTCTTTCTTTTACTTTTCTGGCTGTTTTTTTTTTCCCCTGGAAACTTCAGGATTGTATCTGTATGGTGTTTTGTTGTTGTTGTTTTTTACCCTTAATGTGCTGTGTGTGTGTGTGCGTTCGCGCGTGCGCACGCTTTCCATGTTTATTTGGTGCATACACGCTTTCCATGTTTATTTGGTGGGCCTTTTACATCTGGGAACTTGTCCTGTGGTTTGAGGTTTCTTTGTGCATTATTTCTTTGATAGATTTCTTTTTTTCTTGTCTGCTGTCCTGAAGTTCCTGCTCAGCGGATGTTGAGCATCCTGGATTGTACCCCTCTCTTTCTTCCTCTCCCCGTTCTTCCTTTCTATGCTCTCCTATTCTGCAGCTCTTTTTTTTTTTTTTTCTTTATATATATACTTCATTGAAGTATCGTTGACTTACAGTGTTTCCAGTGTGCAGCAAAGTGATTCAGTTATACATATACACATATTATTTTTGAAATTTTTTTCCATTATAGGTTGTAACAAAATATCAACTATAGTTCCCTGTGCTATATGTAAACTTTGGTTGCTTGTTATGTATCTATTTTTTTTTTTTTTATTAGAAATCTAACATTCTATTCATACTAAGTCAAACAAGTGTAATCAAAAGGTTATAAATTTTTTAATTAGGCAAAAATTCACAGGTTTTCTAATATATATTATACATAATGTTTATATATATGTATACAAAAGTTTTTCTACTGTGCTTGATAAAGGCTTGAGAAAGAACTTGAAAAAAGGAGATGGAGACATTGGAGAATAAAATAAATGGAAGTACTGAATATGAAATAGAAAAAGTGAAACAAACTAGATCTGGAAAAGATCATCATATAGCCCAGTTGTTTTTAAACATGACTGCTCATTAGAAACATCTCTGGATCTCTGGAGGAAAAAAGCAATACCTGGGCATTTGTATTTTTCAAAAAATTTCAAGATAATTCTGATACGCACCTGGATTTTGAAAAATGACTACAGTTTTTTCTATTACGTTGTAGTTGTGGTGATACAGAGTTGTTATTTTTCTGTTGACCAATCATGATGCAATGGTATTGGGTGAGTAATAGTTACATAATCACAATAGTGAAAGATGTTGTCAGTTTTCACAGTCAATAGCCAGACAAAAAATAAAAGTTAATTACAGTTGCAAGCCACAATGGAAACATAATTAAACAATATAAAATAATTATATACAGTTGGAGGGTCAAGCAGAGTGTGGTAAGTGAAAAGTGCATATGTGTGCATTTCCACCCACCCAGTCAATGTCTTTTGGTTGGTGCATTTAATACATTTACATTTAAGGTAATTACCAATGTGTAAGATCTTATTACCATTTCTTAATTGTTTTGGGTTTATTTTCTGTAGGTCTTTTCCTTTTCTTGTATTTCCTGCCTAGAGAAGTTCCTATAGCATTGTTGTAAAGCTGGATTGGTGGTGCTGAACTCTCTTCTCTTTGGCTTGTCTGGAAAGCTTTTGATTTCTCCGTCCACTCTGAGGGAGAGTCTTGCTGGGCAGAGTATTCTTGGTTGTAGAGTCCTCCCTTTCATCACTTTAAACATATGGTGCCATTCCCTTCTGGCTTGTAGCCCGATGGGAGTTCCTTTATATGTTATTTTTCTCTTGTTGCTTTTAATATTTTATCTCTGTCTTTAATCTTTGTCCATTTCATTACTGTGTGTCTCAGTGTGTTCTTCCTTGGGTTTATCCTGTCTGGGACTCTCTGTGCTCAGGTCCTTTCTCTCTTTCTCTTCTTCTGGGACCCCTCTAGTGCTAATGTTGGTGCGTTTAATGTTGTTGTAGAGGTCTCTGAGGCTGTCTTCCTTTCTTTTTTTTCTTTTCTCCGTATTCTCTTCTGTGGCAGTGATTTCCACCGTTCTGGCCTCCAGGCCACTTATCTGTTCTTCTGCCTCAAGTGTTCTGCTGTTGATTCCTTCTAGTGTATTTATTATTCATCTCTGTTTGTTTGTTCTTTGGTTCTTGTATGTCTTTGGTAAACCTTTCTTGAATCTTCTTCACTGTTTTTCCTAGGTCCTGGATCATCTTCACTATCATTACTCTGAATTCTTTTTCTGAAAGGTTTCCTATCTCTACTTCATTTAGTTGTTTTTCTGGGGTTTTATATTGTCCCTTCCTCTGGGACATAACTTTGCTTTTCATCCTAATTAACTTTCCGTAATACGTTTTTTCTTTCAGCCACTGTAGCAAGAAGCCACTTCTAGCTTCTTCTTTCTGCCCCCCGATGGAGGAAGCTAAGAGGCTTGTGTAAGATTCCAGATGGGAGGAACTGGTGGTGGGAAAAACTGGGTCTTGCTCTGGAGGGCAGGCCTTGCACAGTAAAGCTTTACTCCAGTCATCTGCTGAGGGGTGGGGTTGCACGCTCCCCCCACCCCCCGACCCCGGTAGTTGTTTGGCCTGAGATGACCCAGCCCCGGGGTCTGCAGGCTCTGTGGTAGGGTTAATGGTGACCTCCAAGAGGGCTTACACCAAGGGGGACCTTCTGGGCCTACTGCTGCTGTGCCCCTGTCCCTGTGGGGAGCCCCTGCGAACCGACGCCTCTGCAGGAGACCCTCCAACACTAGCAGGTGGTTTCAGTTCGGTCTCCTGTGGGGTCACTGGTCCTTTGCTTTGGGTCTTGGTGTCCCCAGGGTTTTGTTTGTGCCCTCCAAGGCTGGAGTCTGTTTCCCTGAGTCCTGTGGAAGCCCTATAATTAAGTCCTGTTGACCTTCGTGGCCAGATTCCCTGGGGATTCCTAGTCCCTTTGTCAAATCTCCAGACTGGGAAGCCCAGCAGATTCTGAACCTTCACAACAGTGGGAGAACTTCTTTGGGTGTCGTCTTCTCCAGTTTTGGGTCACCCATGTGATGGGTATGGGATTTGATTCGATTGTGATTGCACCCCTCCTACCATCTTTGCTGCAGCTTCTTCTTTGTCTTTGGGCAATTTGGTGGGTTCCAGCGTCCTCCTGCAGAGAAGGTGATGGCACCCCACTCCAGTACTCTTGTCTGGAAAATCCCGTGGACAGAGGAGCCTAGTGGGCTGCAGTCCATGGGGTCGCTGAGTCGGACATGACTGAGTGACTTCACTTTCACATTTCACTTTCACATATTGGAGAAGGAAATGGCAACCCACTCCAGTATTCTTGCCTGGAGAATCCCAGGGACAGGGGAGCCTGGTGGGCTGCCATCTGTGGGGTCGCACAGAGTCCAACACGACTGAAGTGACTTAGCAGCAGCAGCAGTAGTCCATTGTGGGCTTGCCTTGTGGCTCAGCTGGGAAAGAATCCGCCTGCAATGTGAGAGACCTGGGTTTGATCTCTGGGTTGGAAAGATCCCCTGGAGAAGGGAAAGGCTACTCACTCCAGTATTCTGGCCTGGAGAATTCCATGGACTGTATATGTATAGTCCATGGCATTGCAGAGTCGGAGATGACTGAGTGACTTTCACTTTGAATATTGTGAAATATACACTTTCATTGGATATGTGCCATATTGTCGTTATCCACTCATCAGTTGTTAGACATTCAGGTTGCTCCCAAGTCCTCACAGTTGTAAACAGTGCTGCCGTGAACCTTGGGGTACACACATGTCTCTTTGCATTATGCTTTTCTCAAGGTAGACACCCAGCAGTGGGTTTGCTGGTTCGTATGGTAGTTCCGTGGCTTCCCTGGTGGCTCAGATGGTAAAGAATCTGCCTGCATGTGGGAGACCCAGTTCGGTCCTATTCTTTCCTGGAGAATTCTGTGGACAGAGGAGCCTGGCAGGCTACAGTCCATGGAGTCTCAAAGAGGCAGATGCGACTGAACAACTAACACGTCTCTGCTTTCACAGTAGTTCTAGTTTTAGGTTTTTTACATTATTTATTTTATTTTTTACTCCCTTGGGTCTTTGTTTCTGTGTGGGCTTTTTCTACTTTCGGTGAGTGGAGACTCTTCTCTGGTCGTGGTGCACTGGCTTCTCGTCGCAGTGGCCTCTGTTGTGAAGCACAAGCTCGAGACTCACAGGCTTCAGTGGTTGTGCACGGGCTCACTATTGTGACTTGTGAGCCCTGGAGTGTGCAGGCTTCAGTAGTTGTGACGCACAGGCCTAGAGCACAGGCTTAGTTGTGTATGGAATCCTCCTGGACCAGGGATTGAACCTGTGTTCCCTGCTTTGGCAGGCAAATTCTTAACCGCTGGACCAAAGTCCTATTTTTGGTTTTTTAATGAACCTCCATAGTGGCTGTTCATCCACATCTCTGCGAATGGCCCAGTTTCGTTCCTTTTTGTGGCTGAGTAATGTTCCACTGTGTATGTGTATCTCCTTCGCTTTATCTATTCATCTGTTTCTGGACATTCAGGTTGCTTCCTGGAGACTGTAGACAGTGTTGCTGTGAACACTGGTAAATGTGTCCTTTTGAATTGTTATTTTCTCAGGGTATATGCCCAGTCAGAGGATTTCTGGGTCATATAGTAGTTTTATTTTTAGTGTTTTAAGGAGCATCCATACAACTCTCCACAATGGCTGTATCAGTTTACATTCCCAGCACGATGCAGAACAGTTCCCTTCTCTCCACATTCTCACAGCATTTACAGTTGTAGATTTTTTTGACAATGGTCACTCAGGCTGGTGGGAGGTGATTCCTCATTATCTGCATTACTTTAGTTAGTGATGTTGTTTGCGTGCCTTTTGTTGTTGCTATTGTCTGGTCACTCAGTTGTGCTCTACTTTTTTGGGACCCTGTGACTGCAGCCCGCCAGGCTTCTCTGTCCATGGGATTTCCCAGGCAAGGATATTTGAGTGGGTTGCCATTTCTTATTTCAGGGGATCTTCCTGACCCAGGGGTCAAACCCATTTCTCCTGTAAGTCTCCTGCATTGCAGGCTGATTCTTTCCCATCCTATTAGGTCATCTGCCCATTTTTTGATTGGGTTGTTTGTTAATTTATTGTTGGTCGTGCTGGGTCTTCGTTGCTGCAGCCAGGCTTTCTCTAGTTCCAGCAGGTGGGGACTACTCTCTCGTTCCGGTAACCCTGGCTCCTCATTGTGGTGGCTCCTCTTGTTGCAGAGCATGGGCTCTAGGGCGTGTAGGCATCAGAAGTTGGGGCTCATGGGCTCTAGGGCACGTAGGCTTCAGTAGTTGGGGCTCGTGGGCTCCTGAGCATGTGGGCCTCAGTTGTTGTGGCCTGTGGACTCTAGAGCACAGACTTATCGGTTGTGGTGCACAGCTTAGTTGCCCCGTGGCATGTGGAATCTTCCCCGACTGGGGTTTCAAACCTATGTCCCCCGATTTAGTAGGTGAATTCTTAACCAAGAGACCACCAGGAGCTCCAGTTGTGAAGCTCCAATACTTTGGCCACCTTCACTGATGTGAAGGACTGACTCATTGGAAAAGACCCTGATGCCGGGAAAGATAGAAAGCAGGAGGAGAAGGGGATGACAGAGGATGAGATGGTTTGATGGCACCACCAGCTTGATGAGTTTGAGCAAATTCTGGGAGTTGGTGATGGACAGGGAAGTCCGGCGTGCTGTAGTCCAGGGGGTCGCAAAGAGTCGGACACGACCGAGCGACTGGACTGAACTGAGACCAGGAAGGTGCTGTTGTTTGATACTGAGCTCCAGGTGCTGTTGGTGTACTTTGGAGATTATTCCATTGTCCATTGCTTTATTTGCAGATATTTTCTCCCATTCTGAGGGTTGTCTTTTTGTCTTCTTTATGGTTTCCTTTGCTATGCAGAAGCTTTTGATTTTTATTAGGTCCTGTTTGTTTTTATTTTCATTACTCTAGAGGGTGGGTCCAAAAAGATCTTGCTGTGGTTTATGTCAAAGAGTGTTTTTCCTGTGTTTTTCTCAAAGAGTTTCATAGTGTCCAGTTTTATATTTCGGTCTTTTATCCATTTTGAGTTTATTTTTGTGTAGAGTGTTAGGTAGTGTTCCAATTTCATTTTTTTACACGTGGTTGTCCAGTTTTCCCAGCATCGCTTATTGAAGAGACTGTCTTTTCTCCATTGTATATTCTTGCTCCTTTGTCGTAGATGAGGTGACCATAGGTGTCTGGGTTTATCTCTGGGTTTTCTGTCCTGCACCATTGATCTGTATTTGTCTTTTTGTGCCAGTACCGTATTGTCTTGATTAGTGTAGCTTTGTAGTAGTTTGTAGTCTGAGAGTTCTGGTTCCTTCAGCTACCTCTTTTAAGATTGCTTTGGCTATTTGAGGTCTTTTGTTTTTCCATACAAATTGTAAAATTTTTTGTCCTGATTCCATGGGAAATGCCATTGGTAATTCCATAGGGATTGCATTGAATCTGTAGATTGCTTAGGGTAGTATAGTCATTTTTCACAGTGTTAATTTTTCTGATTCAGGAGCACAGTAAATTTCTCTGCTTATATCATCTGTGATTTCTCTGATCAGTGTTTGATGGTTTTCTGAGTGTGGGTCTTTTGCCTATTTAGGAAGATTTATTCCTAGGTGTTTTGTTGTTGTTGTGATGGACAGTGGCGTCGTTTCCTTAATTTTCCTGTCCGATCTTTCGTTACCAGTGTATAGGAATGCAGGAGGTTCTGTGCATTCGTTTTGTTTGCTGCAGCTTTACCAGGTTCACTGATTGGCTCAGTAGTTTCCTAATGGCATCTGTAGGATTTTCTCTGTAAAGTAGCATATCATCTACAAACAGTGACGACTGTACTTTTTTTCCCTTTTATTTCATTTTCTTCCCTGATTCCCATGGCTGGGACTTTCAAAGCTGTGTTGAGTGAGAGTGGTGATAGTGGACACCCTTGTCTCATTCCTGCTCTTGGAGGAAATGCTTTTAGTTTTTTACTGTTGAGAATGGTGTTCGCTTTGTGTTTGTCGCACATGGCCTTCGTTATAGTGAGGTAGTTTCCCTCTGTGCCCGCTTTCCAGAGTTTTCTTTATTTTTTTGACCATAAATGGGTGTTGACTTTTGTCAGAATCTTTTTCAGCATCTGTTAAGATGATCATATGGTTTTTATTTTTTAACTTGTTAATATGGTATATCACATTGATTGGTGTGTTGAAGACTCCTTGCATCTTTAGGATAAATCCCAATTGATCGTGGTGTATGATTGTTATAACGTGTTGTTGGCTTCTCTTTGCTAGTATTTTGTTGAGCATTTTGGCGTCTATGGTCAGCAGTGATATTGGTGTGTAATTTTCGCCGTTTTCTGATATATTTTGTCTTGTTTTGGTATTGGGGCAGTGGTGGTCTTGTAGAATGAGTTTGGGGGTGCTCCTCCCGCTGCGGTTTTTTGGAAAGCCTTTGAGAAGGAAAGCTGTTAGCTCTTCTCTAAGTATTTGATAGAATTTGCCTGTGAAGCCATCTAGTCCTGGACTGTTTTTGTTGGAAGATTGTCATTTATAGTTTCAACTTCTTCCTGGTTCATTCTTGGAAAGTTGTACCTTCCCTAGAATTTGTCCATTTTGGGGGAGGTATAGTTGCTTATTGGGCTTCCTGGGTGGCAACAGTGGTAAAGAACCCACCTGCCGATGCCGGAGACATAAGACGCAGGTTTGATTTCTGGGTCGGGAAGATCCCTTGGAGGAGGGCATGGCACCCTCCTCCAGTACTCTTGCCTGGAGAATCCCGTGGACGAGGAGCCTGGCGGGCTGCAGTCCATGGGGTCCAGAGTCAGCATGACCGTGCGACTGAGCGCAGCTCCGCGTGTAGCTGCTTGTGGTGGGCTCTACGACCCTCTGCGTTTCTGTGGTGTCAGTTGTCATTTCTCCTTTTTCATTTCTAATTTTATTAATTTGAATTCTCTTTTTTTCTTCTTGAGTCTGACTAAAGTTTTATCAATTTTGTTTATCTTCTCAAAGGACCAACTTTTAGTTTTATTGACCTTTGCTTTTGTTTTCGTTATTTCTGTTGTCTTTTCTTTGTTTCTATTTCTGTTTTTTATTTTCTGTTTTCTTCACTTTATCGTATTTCATTTATTTCTGTCTGATCGTCATGATTTTTTTCCTACTGACTTTGGTTTCTGTTGTTGTTACTGTTCTTCCTCTAGTTGCTTTAGGTGTAAGATTAGACCGTTTACGTAAGATTTTTCTTTTTTAAATGTGGCTGAAGTGCTGTAAACGTCTTAGAGCTGCTTTCGCTGGGCCTCACAGGTGTGGGCTCGTCCTTGCATTGCCGTTTGTCCGATGTGTTTTTATTTCTGCCTTCGTTTCTTCGGTTTCTTGGTTGGTTAGTAGGACATTGTTTAGCCTCCAGGTGTTTGTGCTTCTTATAGTAGTTTTTACTTTCATTGATCTCTAATCTTATAGAGTTGTGGTCTGAAAAGGTGGTGGATATTATTTCAGTTTTCTTAAACTTACCAAGGCTTGATTTGTGGGCCAAGATATGATCTATTCTAGAATGTTCCATGTGCACTTGATAAGTGCGTTTTGCTGCTTTCAGGTGGAATGTCCTATCAATTAAGCCTGTCTGGCCTGAGGTGTCATTTAAGACCTGTGTTTCCTTGATTTCTGTCTGGATGGTCTGTCCACTGTTGTAGGGGGCTTGTCACAGTCCCGGCTGTCACTGTGCTGCAGCTGAGTCTCCTTGTGTGGCTGTGAGCATCTGCCTTGTGTGCTGAGGTGCTCCTTTGTTGGGTTCTGTTTGTTTATTTGGCTGCACTGGGTCTTAGTTGCATCATGTGGGATGTTTCCTTGTGACTCTCAGGCTCAGCAGTTGTGGCTTGTGGGCTTAGTTTCTCTGTCACGTGTGGGATCTTAGTTACCTGACCAGGCACGGACGTGCATCCCCTGCGTTGCAAGGCAGATTCTTAACCTCTGGACCACCAGGGAAGTCCCAAACATTTCTTCTATTTTCTCAGTCCACGCCTCCGTTCTAAGATTTCGTATCATCTTTATTATTACTCTGAGTTCTTTTTCAGGGAGGGTGCCTGTTTCCTCTTTATTTATTTGCGCTTGTAGGTTTTTTACCTGCACTTGCACCTGAAAAATTTTTTTGCCATCTGTTTCTTTTTTTTTTTTTTTGATGGGTGGGATTGTGTTCCTGTCTTCTGGATCAGGAAGATCTGGAGAAGGGCATCCCACTCCAGTATTCTTGCCTAGAGGAGCCCATGGACAGAGAAGCCTGGCGGGCTACAGTCCACAGGGTCTCAAAGAATGAGACAGACGGAAGCGCCTTAGCACACACACGTTCCTGTCTTACTTGGTGTTTGGCCTTAGGCTTCCAGCACTGTTGTCTGCAGGCACTTGGGTACAGCAGGGTCTTGGTGCCAAGGTCAGGACCTCAGAAAGACCTCTCTCCAGTTAATATTCCCAGGGGTCTGAGGTTCTCTGCTCATCTAGCAGTTTACACTTGGTGCTCCCACCAGAGCTCAGGCCCAGCCTTAAGCACATGAACCAAGATTATGAAAATTGCGCGGTGCGGCAAGAAAAAAAAAAAAGAAAGCAGAACAATAACAGAGAATAAAAAATAAAATTAGAAAAATAAGAGATATTTTAGAAAAAAATAAAAATATGAGTGAAATGGTAACCAGAATGTAAAATAGAATCACAGTCAGCTCAGTTCAGTTGCTTAGTCATGTCCGACTCTTTGTGACCCCATGAATCGCAGCACGCCAGGCCTCCCTATCCATCACCAACTCCTGAAGTTCACCCAAACTCACGTCCGATCCAGCCATCTCATTCTCTGTCATCCCCTTCTCCTCCTGCCCCCAATCCCTCCCAGCATCAGAGTCTTTTCCAATGAGTCAACTCTTCGCATGAGGTGGCCAAAGTACTGGAGTTTCAGCTTTAGCATCATTCCTTCCAAAGAAATCCCAGGGCTGATCTCCTTCAGAATGGACTGGTTGGATCTCCTTGCAGTCCAAGGGACTCTCAAGAGTCTTCTCCAACACCACAGTTCAAAAGCATCAATTCTTCGGCACTCAGCCTTCTTCACAGTCCAACTCTCACATCCATACGTGACCACTGGAAAAACCATAGCCTTCACTAGACGGACCTTTGTTGGCAAAGTAACATCTCTGCTTTTGAATATGCTATCTAGGTTGGTCCTAACTTTCCTTCCAAGGAGTAAGCGTCTTTTAATTTCATGGCTGCAGTCACCATCTGCAGTGATTCTGGAGCCCCCAAAAATAAACTCTGACACTGTTTCCATTGTTTCTCCATCTATTTCCCATGAAGTGATGGGACAGGATGCCATGACCTTCGTTTTCTGAATGTTGAGCTTTAAGCCAACTTTTCTCTCTCCTCTTTCACTTTCATCAAGAGGCTTTTGAGTTCCTCTTCACTTTCTGCCATAAGGGTGGTGTCATCTGCATATCTGAGGTTATTGATATTTCTCCCGGCAATCTTGATTCCAGCTTGTGCTTCTTCCAGCCCAGCGTTTCTCATGATGTACTCTGCATATAAGTTAAATAAGCAGGGTGACAATATATACCCTTGATGTACTCCTTTTCCTATTTGGAACCAGTGTGTTGTTCCATGTTCAGTTCTAACTGTTGCTTCCTGACCTGCCTACAGATTTTTCAAGAGGCAGGTCAGGTGGTCTGGTATTCCCATGTCTTTCAGAATTTTCCACAGTTTATTGTGATCCACACAGTCAAAGGCTTTGGCATAGTCAATAAAGCAGAAATAGATGTTTTTCTGGAACTCTCTTGCTTTATCGATGATCCAGTGGATGTTGGCAATTTGATCTCTGGTTCCTCTGCCTTTTCTAAAACCAGCTTGAACGTCAGGAAGTTCATGGTTCATGTATTGCTAAAGCCTGGCTTGGAGAATTTTGAGCATTACTTTACTAGCAAGGCAAATTGAAAGTGGTCAAACAGGAGATGGAAGAGTGAACATTGACATTCTAGGAATCAGCGAACTAAAATGGACTGGAATGGGTGAATTTAACTCAGAATCACAATAGCAAAAAGGTAAAGAGGCCCCAAATGGCCTTGGCTGTGGAGGGTGGAGCTTAGGTAGGGGCAGGTCTAGGCTAAGGACCTCCGGGGCAGGAGGTGACCTGGGGATGAGGGGCAGGGCTTAGACACCGGGCAACTGGAGAGGGTCCTGAGAGTACAGAGGATCAGGCCCAGGGCCTCATCAGGCTCCCTGGGGCCCGAGTGGGCAGGGGGCTCACCTAGCTCTGCCCCATCCTCTGAGCCCTGAGGGTCCCTCCCTGTCCACCTCTCCCCAGAGACTGTAAAACAGCAGAAGATAACAAATCCAGCACTCAGTGGTCCAAGGCCAATTCAGTGGGAAAAAATAATAATAATGCTGTTGTTTTGTGGGATCTCTTCTTAGTACCAAGCATGTCACATGTATTCTCTCATTTACCCTCACCCATTGCTTATCAGTTTTTAATGGAGATAGCGGAACTGGGAAGTTCAGTGGTTTGTTCAGGGACTTACGACGGTAAACATGGAGTTGAAATTCCAATCAGGTTTGTAAGAGTTTAAAACTTAAACTTTTTCACCGTACTGTGTTACTAGAATTTAAAGACATCATCTTTTGGTAGGATGGCCTAGAAATCAGTGTGTTCAGAGATCCTTGTGAGTCAAGGAAACATTGTTACTTATACCTGGATTAAGACATAAGGGGGAAAAACTTGGTTTAATAAAATATAAGGACATTATATTAAAAATAGTTTTTAAAAAGTTTTATCACTTAGAAACTCAAAGACCAGGTGTCATATTCAATGAGGGAAATATCTCCTTGCTTTCTGCCAGGAAGATGAAGTGTGTGTTTTGGCCAGAGGTTAGTGTGGAGGTTATTTCATTCCAGGAGGGGTTTGATCACTGTGTTAGTTTTGTCTTGCTGCTGTACCAAATTACTATAAATTTAGAAACTTGAAACTATACAAGTTAGAAGTCCAGTGCGAGTCTCAGTGGGCCAAAGTCAAGTGTTTCATGGTGGAGACTTTGGGGAGGAATTCGCTTACAAGCTCCTTCAGGGTGTTCACTGCATCTGCTTTCTGGTAGTTGTTAGACTGAGGTTTGTTTTTTCTTGCTGGCTGTCAGCCTGAGACTACCTTTAGCTTTTAGAGGTCACTCTCCTGTCCCTGCATGTGACCTCAACATCTCAGGAACCAGCGACAATTTGTCAAATCTTTGTCATGGTTGAAATCTCTCCTTCCCGCTTCTGCGCCTTCAATCTGACAGACTCTTCGGTTGTCTTTTGCTTTTGACTTCTGCCCATCCCAGCAATCCAAGATAATCCCCCCCTCCTTTTTTTTTTGCCACAGGGCACAGCATGTGTATCTTCTTTGACCAGGGATCAAACCCACACCCTCTGTAGTAGAAGTGTGGAATCTTAACCACTGGACCCACACCAGGGAAGTTCGATAATCTCCCTTTTTTAAGTTCAGTTAACTAGAAACCTTGATTCCATCTGCAGGGCAGTACCTGGATTGAATAATTAGGAGTGGGAATCTTAGGCAATGATCTTTAGAATTCTGCCTACCACAGTCATTTCTGCAGTAAAACTCTTTAATTTTCAGCACATTCTGTCTGCAGTTGAACTGTTCAGATTTTTAAAATAGTTATGCAAAGTAAAAGTGGTTCCTAAAATAAGTAGCAGGGTTGTAACCAGCATCTTATGCTGTCTTTCAAAACCTGACTAAAACAGCTATACCAAAAGCTTTTTTCTTATTATAGACTCATAATCTGTACAAATAAATGGAGAAAGACATTCACTCATAATTCTTAGTTTTTTTATTTTTATAAATTTCAGAACCTATGTCTTTGATAAATCAGACCTCTCTATTATGTAGTGTTGATGTTTTGGGTGAGGATTTACCCCTGATATGCTACTCTGGTTTCTTGCTTTGGAATGTAACTTTTTCTTGGATTGGTTTTTGTCATATTCTGATTTGAAGAATGCATTTCTTGTAAACGTGCAGATTTACATTGGTGTAAATTCCATCTAGATATATTGGAAAATAATTAAGGCTTTAAAAAGCTTGGAATAAAGGCAGATTTGTCACTGTAATTCTGGGGCCCAAAAACCTAGATATTCTTACTTTTTAGAATATTGTTACTGGAATAATTTTATCTAATTAGAAATATGTGGTAAAATTAGTAGGTTAATACAGTTGGGAAACGATATGAGTTAAGCTATAGCTAGGGCTTTCCTGGTGGCACAGTGGTAGAGAACCCGCCTGCCAATGGAGAAGATGTGAGTTTGATCCTTGAGTTGGGAAGATCCCTGGAGAAGGAAATGGCAACCCACTCCAGTATTCTTGCCCGGGAAATCCCATGGACAGAGGAGCCTGCCTGACGGTCTGCAGCGTATGGGGTTTCAAAAGAGTCAAAGATGACTTAGTGACTAAACAGCAAAAGCAACAATATAGATAATATGTTGGTGTTCATGTATTCCAGTTATATATGTTCAAATAGAATATATTTAAATTGAAGGGCTCCTCTGCTGGTCCAGTGAGCTTGCAGAGCAGGGGGCACAGACTCAGTCTCTGGGCAGGACCTAAGATCTCACATGCTCTATGTCCTCCTCCCCCCAAAGTAGAATGTTTTAAAATTGAGATATAGATTGATTTCAGTATCTTCCTAACAAAAGTAAGTTGCTTAAAGATTGTCCATTGGCAAAGGTATCAATGCCTTCTATTGTATTTCCTAAAATATGGATTGATTACCCTTTAGGGTCCTGTGTTTAGAGCCCTATAATGAAAACTTGCAACTTTTCTCTCTTCTCCTTTAAAGAACGTTTCTGTTAATGACAGAAAGTTGTTATACCTGAGTTAGCCCTGTTATGCTTAGCCAAAGCACTTAATAGATGCTTATTTAATGCTCACTATTCTGTGAGTTCGGTTGTATCATTGTTTTAGATCCCACGTATAAGCAATATTGTATGATATCTGTATTTCTCTAGGCCCGTCCACTATTTCCTTCCTTTTCCTGGCTGAGTGGTAATTCCGTTGTATGTATACACCACATTTTCTTTCTCCATTCTTCTGTCTGTGGATATTTAGGTGTTGCATGGCTCAGTTGTGAGTGCTGCTGCTGTAAACATAGGGCTGCGTTGACAAAGTGTATCGTAGTGCACACTCTCTTTAAATTTATTTTTTAAAGTGGAGTATGATTGCTTTATACTGTTGTGCTCGTTCTGCTGTGGAACAGCGGGAATCAGCTCTTTGTACACATGGCTCGCTTCCCCCCTCCCCCCACCCTCTAGGTCGTCAGTGGCGCGGGCTGAGCCCCTGTGCTGACAGCAGCTGCCCCCAGTTGCCCGTTTTATGGGCTAGTGTGTATGTGCCAGTGCTGCCCCTTCAGTTCACCGCGCCCTCTGCTTCCCTTCCACGTCCACGTCTGTTCTGTCTGCATCTCTGCTCCTGCCCTGCAAGTAGGTCCATCCGTACCATTTTCCTACATCCTATATATACACATTCGTATACGGTATTTGCTTGTCTGTGCGTTGCTTCACTTTGTGTGCTAGAGTTTAGGTTCATCCACGTCACTGTAAATGACCTGATTTTCTTTTCACGGCTAAGTAATATCCCATTGTATACGCGCACCACATCTTCTTTCTCCATGCATCTGTCAGTGGACATTCGGGTTGCTTTCATGTTCTGGCTGTTGCAAATTGTGCTGCAGTGAACACTGGCAGTACATGTGTCTCTCTGCATTATGGTTTGCTCAGGGTATATATGCCCGGTGATGGGGTTGCTGGGTCATATGGCAGTTCTATTTTTAGTGTTTCAAGGAGCCTCCATACTGTTCTCCATAGTGGTTATATCAGTGTACATTCCCACCAGCAGAGCAAGAGGGTTCCTTTTTCTCCACCCTCTCTTCAGCATCTGTTGTTTATAGATTGTTTTGGTGATGGCCATTCTGACTGGTGTGAAGTGGTACCTCATTGTAGTTTTGATTTGCATTTCTTTAATAATGAGCAATGTTGAGCATCTTTTCATGTATGTCTTCTTTGAAGAAATGTCTGTTTAGGTCTTTATCCATTGTTTTGATTGGGTTGTTTGTTTCTGTTAAGCATCATGAGCTGTTTGTAAATTTTAGAGACTAATCCCTTGACAGTCAAGTGATTTGAAAATACTTTCTCGTAATCTGTGGGTTCTTTTCATTTGGTTTATTGTTTCCTTTGCTGTTCAAAAGCTTTTGAATTTAAGTGGATCCCATTCGTTTATTTTTGTTTTTAATTTCCATTATTCTGGAAGTCGCATCGGAAAAGATACTGCTGTGATTTCTGTCAGAGAGTGTTCTGCCTATATTTTCCTGTAGGCTTCCCAGGTGGTATTAGTGTAAAGAACCCAACTGCCAATGCAGGAGACACGGATTCGATCCCCCGGTGGGAAAGATGCCCTGGAGGAGGAAATGACACCCTACTGCAGTGTTCTTGCCTGGGAAATCCCGTGTACAGAGTAGCCTGGCGGACTGTAGTTGATAGGGTCATACAGAGTCAGACACAGCCGAAGCAACGTAGCATGCAGGCGTGTTATAGTGTCCAGTCTCACATTTAGACCTGTAGTCCATTTTGAGCTTTTTTTTTGAGTGTATGGTGTTAAGAAATGATCTAATTTCTTTTTTTTTTTTTTTTTACATATAGCTGTCCAGTTTTCCCAGTA
This sequence comes from Tragelaphus eurycerus, assembly GCA_935064755.1. Classification (NCBI taxonomy): domain Eukaryota; kingdom Metazoa; phylum Chordata; class Mammalia; order Artiodactyla; family Bovidae; genus Tragelaphus; species Tragelaphus eurycerus. The sequence continues at coordinate 71,714,571 of CAKXYN010000001.1, read as the reverse complement.
CCATTTGTTGAAGAGACTTGATTGTTTTTCTTTTTAAATATTGAGCTGTTTGTATATTTTAAGAATTTGTCTCCTGTTGGTTACATCATTTGCACATATTTTCTCCCAGTCCTGAAGTTGTCTTTTCATTTTGTTTATGGTTTCCCTTGCTATGCAAAAGTTTTAAGTTTATTTGATCCCATTTGTTTACTTTTGTTTTAATCCCCTTGCCCTTAACTACCAGTCTCCCTACCCTACCTTTAGTCTAAAAAATTTATTTTTTTTTAAAGAAAGATGAATATTTTTAATGATCAAAGGCACAGTTCACAGAGAAGACAGACGTCATAAACCATTAGATACTTAACAACAAACAGATAACATAAAGCAAAAATCAGAAGAAATATAAGGGAAAAGAAAAAATATATAATCAAAGTGAGACATACATTTCTCCGAGGATATTTTATCAAATGCAGAAAAAATAATAGGAACATCTTAAATGCTGTGATTAATAAATATAATGTTTTATATTTAATTAATTTATATTAATCTTATATCCTGGTACAAATATATTTAAATTTTTGTATCTCATACATTGTTAGATATCCATAGGACATTTAGAAAAACTGGCAAAAAGATAAACATTACTGAATTTCGAAAAGTAGAATTCTTTTTATGTATATGATTCAGTTATATGTTTGTTATTTTTGAAATTATTTTCCATTATAGATTATTACAAGATATTGACTGTAGTTCCCTGTGCTATACAATAAACCGTTGTTGCTTGTTGCATATCTATTTTTCTAAATTAGAAATCTAACATTCTATTCATACTAAGTCAAACAAGTGGAATCAGTGTATCAAATATTTTAGTTAGGCAAAAATTCATAAGTATTCTAAAATACATATATTATGCATATTATTTCTATATATATGTATATGTATACAAAAGTTTTTCTGTTACATTTATTAAAAGTTTGAGAAAGAACGTCAGAAACAAGAAAAGAGATGGAGTAATTGGAAAACATGAACTAAATGAAATGGGAGCACTGAATATGAAATAGAAAAAGTGAAACAAACTAGATAGAAGTAAAAGATCCTCATGTAGTCTTGTTGTTTTTAAACCTGGCTCCTCGTTAGAAACATATCTGGAGCTCTGGCCAAAAAAAAAAAAAAAAAAAAAAAAACAGGAATTACCTGGGCATTTGTATTTTTCAAAAAATTTCAAGATAATTCTGATATGCATCTGGATTTTAGAAAGTGAGTACAGGTTTTTCTACTAGATGGTAGTTTTGATGGAATAGAATTCTATTATTTTTCTGTTGACCAATCATAATAAAATGGTATTAAGTGAGTAATAGTTACACAATCACAACAGCAAAAGATTTTTATCAGTTTTCACAGTCAATAGCCAGACAAAAAATAAAAGATATTACTGTTGCAAGCCACAGTGGGAACATAACTAACTTAACAATGTAAAATAATTACATACAATTTGAGGGGTCAGGCAGAGTGGTGTGGTAAGTGGAAGTGCATACATGCGCATGTTTTCATCTGCCCAATCAGTCTGTCTTGTGGTAGGCTCAGTTAATCCATTTACATTTAAGGTAATTATTGATATGTATGATCTTATTATCGTTTTCTTAATTGTTTTGGGTAGCTCTATTGTGTTTCCTTTAACATTTGTTGTAAAGCTGGTTTGGTGGTGGTGCTGCTGCTAAGTTGCTTCAGTTGTGTCTGACTCTGTGCGCGACCCCATAGACTGCAGCCCACCAGGCTCCCCCGTCCCTGGGATTCTCCAAGAACACTGGAGTAGGTTGCCATTTCCTTCTCCAATGCATGAAAGTGAAAAGTGAAAGTGAAGTCGCTCAGTCGTGTCCAACTCTCAGCGACCGACCCCATGGACTGCAGCCCACCAGGCTCCTCCATATCCATGGGATTTTCCAGGCAAGAGTACTGGAGTGGGGTGCCATTGCCTTCTCCATTGGTGGTGCTAAATTCTCTTAACTTTGGCTTGTCTGGAAAGCTTTCGATTTCAGCTCTGAAAGAGAGTCTTACTGGGTAAAGTATTCTTGGTTGTAGGGTCCTTACTTTCATCACTTTAATTATATGGTGAAAGAAAGTGAAAGTGAAGTCGTTCAGTCATGTTCAGCTCTTGGAGACCCCATGGGGAGTATAGCCTACCAGGCTCCTCCGTCCATGGGATTTTCCAGGCAAGAATACTGGAGTAGGGTGCCATTTCCTTCTCCAGGAGATCTTCTCGACCCAGGGATTGAACCCTGGTCTCTCACATTGTAGGCAGACACTTTACAATCTAAGCCACCAGGGAAGTAATTATATGGTACCATTCCCTTTTGACTTGTAGAGTTTCTGTTGATAAATCAGCTCATAGCCTGATGGCAGTTCCCTTGTATGTTTTTTTTTTCCCCCATCATTTTTCCTTTGTTGCTTTTAATGTTTTATCTCTGTCTTCAGTTTTGTCAGTTTCACTACTGTGCGTGTCTCTGTGTTCCTCCTTGGCTTTATCCTGCCTGATATCTTTATGCTTCCTGGACTTGGCTGTTTCCTTTCCCATGTTAGGGAAGTTTTCAGTTGTTGACTCTTCACATATTTTCTCAGGTCCTTTCTCTCTCTCTCCTCCTTCTGGGACCATTGTAATGTTGATGTGTCTTATGTTGTCCCAGAGGTCTCTGGGCTGTCTTCATTTCCTTTCACTCTTATTTTTTTTTTAATATTCTGTTCTGTGGCAGTGATTTCCACCATTCTGTCCCCCAGGTCATTTATCTGTTCTTCTGCCTCAGTTATTCTGCTATGGGTTCCTTCTAGTGTATTATTCATCTCTATTTCTTCTTTAGTTCTTGTAGGCCTTTGGTAAACATTTTTTGAATCTTCTCTATTGTTTTCCCTAGATCTTGGATCATCTTCACTATCATTACTCTGAATTCTTTTTTGGGAAGATTGCCTGTCTCCACTTCATCTGCTTGTTTTACTGGGGTTTTATCTTGTCCCTTCATCTGGGAAATAACTTTCTGCTTTTTCATGCTGATTAACTTTCTGTGATGTGCTTTTGTTTTAGTTGCTGTAGGATTGTGGTTTTTTTGCTTCTTCTGTCTGCCCTCTGATGGTGGAGGCTAAGAGGCTTGTGTAAGCTTCCTGATGGGACTGGTAGTAGGAAAAACTGGGTCTTGCTCTGGAGGGCAGGCCTTGTGCAGTAAAGTTTTAATCCAGTTATCTGCTGAGGGGTGGGGTTGCACGCCCCCTGGTAGTTGTTTGGCCTGAGGTGACCCAGCCCTGGGGCCTGCAGGCTCTGTGGTAGGGTTAATGGTGACCTCCAAGAGGGCTTACACCAAGGGGGACCTTCCGGGCCTGCTGCTGCTGTTCCCCTGTCCCTTTGGGGAGACCCTCCGACACTAGCAGGTGGTTTCGGTTCAGACTCCTGTGGGGTCTCCGCTTCTTTTCTCTGAGTTTTGGTGCACACACGGTTTTGTCTGTGCCCTCCAAGACTGGAGTCTATTTCCCCCAGTCCTGTGGAAGTCTTGTGATCAAATCCTGCTGGCCTCAAGGTCACATTCCCTGGGGACTCCTGGCCCCTCCGTTGGTTCCTCAGGCCGGGAAGCCTGACATGGGGTTCTGAACCTTCACAGCAGTGGGGAAACTTCTTTGGTATTATTCTCCAGTTTGTAGGTCACCCACCCAGCAGGTATGGGGTTTGATTTTATCGTGATTGTGCTCCTCCTGCTGTCTTGCCTTTGGCCATGGAGTATCATTTTTGGTAGGTTCCAGCGATGGTGGAGCCTGGTGGGCTGCCGGCTATGGGGTCGCACAGAGTCGGACACGACTGAAGCGACTTAGCAGCAGTAGCAGCAGCAGCGTCCTCCTGTTGATGGTTGTTCAACAGATGGTTGTGATTTTGGTGTTCTCGCAGGATGAGATGAACACGTCCTTCTACTCTACCTTCTTGAACCAGAGGCCCCTTTATTTTCTTTATAGTTCAGATCACCGTCTGAAATCGTTGAATCACTTCCATGTGTATTGTCTTTCCCATTGCCACGTAAGCTCTGTGATCCGGGGACTTGGTACCTCTAGTACCTAACAAGGCCTGGCTGAGGTAGCACTCCTAACTTGGCCAGCATTACTCAGTTCAGTTCAGTTCAGTCGCAGTCGTGTCCGACTCTATGCGACCCCATGAATTGCAGCATGCCAGGCCTCCCTGACCATCACCAACTCCCGGAGTTTACCCAAACTCATGTCCATCAAGTCGGTGATGCCATCCAGCCATCTCATCCTCTGTAGTCTCCTCCTCCTCCTGCCCCCAATCCCTCCCAGCATCAGAGTCTTTTCCAATGAGTCAACTCTTCGCATGAGGTAGCCAAAGTATTGGAGTTTCAGCTTCAGTATCAGTCCTTCCAAAGAACACCCAGGACTGATCTCCTTTAGAATGGGCTGGTTGGATCTCCTGGCAGTCCAAGGGACTCTCAAGAGTAAAGAGCAAAGTTGGGGCTAATTACATCTGGTGATGTCCATGTGTAGAGTCTTCTCTTGTGTCGTTGGAAAAGGGTGTTTGCTATAACCAGTGTGTTTTCTAGGCAAAACTCTGTTAACCTTTGCCCTTCTTCATTTTATACTCCAACTTTTTGAGGCCATAGTTTATTATTATCTGTCTTAATAATATTATAATAAACCCAGTGAGCTTCCCAGGTGCCAGTGCAGGAGACACAGGAGATACAGGTTCAATCCCTGGATTGAGAAAATCCCATTGAGAAGGACATGGCAACCCACTCCAGTATTCTTGCTTGAAGAGCCCATTGGCAGAGGAGCCTGGCAGGCTACACTCCGTGGGGTCACAAAGAGTCGGATGTGATTAATACACACACCACCTTAACAGCAGCCTCAATCTCCGTTGTTCGTGCTTGCAAATCTTGATTTTCACTGTGTTGTTTTTGTTGATAGTTACTTCCTGAACCATGCTCAGTTGCTTGCTGAAGTAACCCAGTTTCTCTCTTCAAGTTTCTCTTCAACTGTTCATTTTTGTTGAACTCAGATTAAAAAGTTGCATACATTTTGAGTACTCTTTCCCAACCCTCATCTTACCCTATTTTTTATTTTGCAGAATGTCTTTCTTCCCTCCCCCAGAACATTATAGGCGGCATTCTAACAAAATACCAAAATGTTAAAGGCAATTTCCTAGAAATGTGTTTCTTAAAGTATTTTTGGCTGACGCATGTTGGTTACTGTGTATCAAGTGTTCTGAGAATTGCTCAATGGTTAGCTCTTTGCATCCTCACAGCAGTGCTGTTTCATGAGTCTGTGGTATCCTTGTTTTGTGGATAAGGGGCCTGGAGAACAGAGAGGAGAAGGAACGTGCCCAAGCTCACACAGCGCAGGGAGTCTGGTCCCGTAGGCCGTGCTCCTGAGGGCTGTGCTGCACTCCCCCTGCACCCTGCTGACTCTCGGCTAGATTCTAGCATGATTGTCTTCTGTGAGTCACAGTGGTGTCACAGCAGATTAGAACCTCATCAGCATTAAATTCAGTCATAAGAGTTGCTGTGAACACATAAGAAGAGCATAACAGCTTTATCTGTTAAAGCTGGGGAAGTGATGCCAAGTTGAACTACATTGCTGCAGTAGGTTTGGGGGAAGTGTTCGTATTATTTCCTTCAGTTATTTATGGATTTGAACTTCTTCTTAGGCACATCACACCTGAAAAATTTTATGTGGAAGCTTGTGATGATGGAGCAGATGATGTACTTATCATCGACCGCGTGTCCACAGAAGTTACGCTCTCAGGTATTTCGTGACCAGGGTTATAAGTGTCCTGAAAGATTTTACACCTAAGTTGCAGTAGTAGTTAAACTGACGAGATCTGTGTTGGTGTGTGGATCTCTGAGTGCCTTCTTAGAAAAAATTTAATTCTTGCTACCTCAGTTGATTTTTGTGCCTTGATTTTATGCTTTTTCTTGAAACTTTTAGCATTTTACTGTTCATAAGGATTTAAAAACTTATTTATTTGTTCTCTCAACGGTAACAATAACAGGATTGATTTTGTTGATATGTTAATGTTCCTCTCTAACTATAAAATTTAAAGTATTAGAGTGAGAAAGTTGTTGTAGCATGAAATGTGTGGAATTTTAACAACCGCTTTGTTTTTGAAAATATGCATGACTATGAGGATAATTTAATAAATGAAAAATTATATATATATCACTAAAACTTATGTTTTAGGCAGAATGGTTTTCCTAACCTTTATCTAATCTATCTGTATTTTGGTTTTGCTTCTCTGGGGTGTGAAAAACAACTTGTTGTTCAATTGTGTGGAACACTGATTTCTGACTAGATTAATGTGAAATAATTTCAGTGACAAATCAATGTGGCATGTGAGAATCACAGAATGTCATATGTCACTTCAGTAAACAGTAACTGTCCTTTGAATGAATAAAGTGAGACATGAACACATTTTGCATAGGGCACTCAAGTGTAAGGCAGTTAGGACTCCAAGTCTGTGTTCTTGACTATCTGCTTGTTCTCATTAAGGACTGTGTATAACTTTCCGTTTGACCAAATGGAATGGCGGCTGTTTTGGCGATGTGGCCTTTCCTGTGACTCGCCTGGTGGCTGCTCTCTCAGAATGGCTGACTGGTTTTATCACACTGTTAGTTTACTTCTAAACTTTAGTCCCCAAACTTTTTCATACCACATTGATACAACCTAGTGTCTTATAAAAGCTTCAGTGTAGATGTATTTTCAGTTACTCTTTTGACCTGTCAGTGACATTTTATTTGAAGTAGCGATTGCTGACCCATTTGAGTGGACAGAGCTAAAGGTCTTGAATAATGTGGACGTAAAAATGTTAGTGGTCATCAGTAGACACATGAAGAGATGCTTTGACCTTAAGCCAGTGGTGATGAGAGCCTGTCAATCCCAGTTTCTCTGCCAGTTTCCTTTTACCACCAGGAGGGCAGACCATTGCCACAGAAAGAGGAGGTTTTTTTTTTCTTCCATGAAAAATTGCCATAGTCCTAGGAATTATCACCCTGGTGGCTCAGATGGTAAAGTATCTGCCTTCCATGCAGGAGACCTGGGTTCAAGCCTTAGGTCAGGAAGATTCCCCTGGAGAAGGGAATGACTACCCCCTCTAATATTCTTGCTTGGAGAATTCCACAGACAGAGGAGCGTGGGCTGTAGTCTGTGGGGCCACAGAGAGTCGGACACGACTGAGTGACTGACGCTTTTACTTCCCTTGCTGTTACACTCGAGTTATCATAACTTACAGCTCTGTCAGTAGTACATTTAAGTTTATCAGATATCTCAGTATGCTCAGAGTTTTCTCTGAGCTGTTTGCTGCGCTGATATTCCCATTTTTCATGGTAGTTAGTTGTGGCAGAGCATTACTAAGTAAATTGAATTATTGAGAGAAAAGTAAATTTTAGAATTACAGGACTGCCATAAAGAAACAAGACAGCAGTGTTTCAAAATGGATGATAATTAAAATGTGATAAAGAAACAATTTATAGGCATGTAAATTTGGAAAACTTTAAAGTAAACCACGGAGCAGCTTTCTTTTACCGTAGGCCTTCTCAGAGCCTTTAATCTCCCATTGTACATTGTGACTCAGAGGAAGCAGAGTTACTGTGGATGTAGCAAAACACTCTTCTTTGACTGGGAGACCCTACTTTCCCTCCCTTTTCCCATTATTCCCTAGAGTTCTACAAAATATGTTTTGTGTAGCACATTGGTTTAAAGTTTAACAGTTGTGAAATGAACCTTGAATCTAAGGCTTTCTTCACTCCTGAGGGCACCGCTGGCAAACCGCAGCCGGTGACACGGCCTCCCTGGGTGCTCGTGTCAGCTCCTAGGCGCCCAGAGGAGGCTTGTCCTGCCTCCTTCCCCTCTTGGGTCTTTGCCCCCACTTCCCACATTCTTAGGATCACCAGAGTCCTGTTTTACATTCCACTGGTTGTGTGTTGAAATGAAAATCTCATCGCAATCTCCATTTACTTTCTAATTCTCCTAAAGGGATAGATTCGGTTTCTGACAAGAGGCTGAATAAATGATTTGAAAATTGCTGTTGGAACTAATCCATAATTTACATAGTGAGGTTGCTGAAGCATGTTACTTTTGGCACCATATTCTAGACCAGGCAGAGACCTTTGTCATGTAACATGGACATCTTTATTTTATATTCTGTCAAAATGGAGGCCTAGCACTAGTGAAGGAATATTGCTTTCTTAGAACAAAGCATGCATATTGATTTAGTTGAAGTAACCATTGAAATGAAAATAAATTTCTCATTCTGTTGCTGAGCTTTTTCTCAATGAGTTTTCCTTTTTCCTTTACTTTTTTCTTTAAAGTCAAGAAAGATATTCCTCCTTCAGCGGTCACGAGACCAATATTTGGTATACTGGGCACAATCCATCTGGTGGCAGGTAAGAAAAATGAGCTAAAGTGGGGAAAAAAGTAATTAAATTGACCCTACTAGAGTATAAAGATGAAGGCACACTTTATATCTTACTTGAAGCAATGAATCTGTAGTTTAGGTATTTGTCCTTAATTTCTAAAAGTAATATACCCCTAGTCGCAAGTGGTTAAATTTATAAGCCTGAGGTTCTTTTTTCTTTTTAAAGTTTTGATTTTGGTTTTATTCAACTGGAGTTGAAATCTCTAGTCTGCTAGAGATTTTTCATAAATTCTAAGAGTATTTACACAAAATTTTAATGCATTGATGAACCAGAGTATTCTCTACCTTCAGCTCCTTACTGGGGTTGATTATGACATAGAGCATGTTAGAGAGTGTTAACCTGGTTCTAGTTATTAGAAGAGTGATTTTTCAAATTTAAATTTTATTTCATACTTTTAAAAAGTTCCTGTTGTTTCAGGCATACAGTTATATGCTGATTATAACTGAATGCTGTTATATCTATAAAATGCTGAATGCTCTTGTAAAAGATGCAGGTCCCTTTTGTCCTGCAGTTTACAGTCAAATGAGAGAGGCATTTAAATGGTAAGTTACTACAGTACAGTGTGACACGTTCTAGGAGAGAGGTGTACCTAGGAAAACTTCTGGAGAGGGCACTTGTGGTTAGAGCCCCAAACAGATCTGAAGAATAAATCTAGTGGTAAATGCTTTCCCTGGCTCATTTGTGGGAGGAAGGGGAGGTGGCCAGGATCAGGGTTGGTGTGTTATACGTGGTGCTGTGATGGCGTCTTGCTTCCTGACCACTCGTCTTTGGAGTGTCACAGTAACCAGTGAGTCATGCTGCCCAGCACATCTCTCTGCCATTTAGAATAACGGGATGACGAGGGGGTATAGATGGGACACTGTCCTGCACTGGCCAAATCTCATGACCTGTGATGCTCTAAGCTACACATTGGGAAATGCATTAGCAGAGGCATGTATGCTTAGGGCATACTAGGGGGAAAGAGAGAGAGAGAGATGTTTTCTGTCTCTTATTTTCCATCTGCTAGGATCACTACTCTGGTTACCAAAAGCTTTTGCTTTTACCTTTTGGAGAAAAAAATTTGACCTTTCAAAAAAAAATTTTTAAATAATATGCTTGACTCTCTATTCATAAATTATAAGATTGCCTTAAAAATGCGCTCGTCCTTTATTTAGCACAACTCCTGCCTCTGGAATTTAAAGGGCTGCTGCTTCTGGCTTTCTACTTGCCTTGTTTCTGTTTACCTAGTTTGGCTTTACTTTTTGCAGGTAATTATCTAATTGTCATTACCAAAAAGAAAAAAATAGGTGAATTTTTCAATCATGTAATCTGGAAAGCAACAGATTTTGATGTCCTTTCTTATAAGAAGACGATGTTGCACTTAACTGATATTCAGGTAAGGACTGAAAACACTTAATAATTGCAAAACCCATAAGGACTGGAAACACTTAATAATTGCAAAACCCAAAGAAGTCCCATGGCATGGGTGGGGAAGGGAGGTGGAACACAGAACGTTTGGTGCAGTTTAAAAAAATACATTTATCTGGCTATCTTAGTTGCAGTATGAGGGATCTCTAGTTGCAGCATGCGTATTCTTAGATGTGGCATGTGGGGTCCAGTTCTCTGACCAGGATATGAATATATCCCTTCATATATTTTATTGCTCTTGGGTTGTTGCTTTTTTTGTTGTTTTAACTGACTCAATTTGTAAAATATGAAATTTCATAAAAGAGAAAAGGACAAACTGAAAATGCCCATGTACTCAACACATAGATTTCAGTTCATATTTAAGAGTTAGAAACTGGTTCCGGCTTAGCTGTGTGATAGTCCACCAGGGTACAGAAAGATGGCTCATAAGTTACATGATGGGAGCAGCAGAAGCACTGTTCAGGCTACTCTTGATACAGTTTTGACAAGAAATAAAATATTTTAAATTCTTGATGTTTTAAATTATAGTACGCTAAATAATATTAGTTTTACTATGTTTTCATTTTTCCATTTATAACTTACAGTAGGAGAATATTTTAATGTTTTGAGTTTTTAAAAATCTGTCATGCAACAGTTGTAATTTTTCCTATTGATTATTAACATAGGTTAAGATTATTGAGGATAGCCTGGTCATTTGCATGGTCCAGCCCTATTGTGCGAAGCAAAGACTGCCAGTATTCTTATTCAGACAAAGCTATTTTTGCTTGAAGTATTTTTAAAAACTTAGTTGAATGGCATTAACTCTTCTATTTTTTGAAAATTACCTTAAATCAACGTTATGTTTAGAGATTTATATCTATTGAGTATGTTGCCTGGAAAATCCCATGGACAGAGGAGCCTGGTAGGCTGCAGTCCACGGGGTCGCTAAGAGTCGGACACGACTGAGCATCTTCACTTTGACTTTTCACTTTCATGCATCAGAGGAGGAAATGGCAACCCACTCCAGTGTTCTTGCCTGGAGAATCCCAGGGACGGGGGAGCCTGGTGGGCTGCCGTCTATGGGGTCGCACAGGGTTGGACACGACTGAAGTGACTTAGCAGCAGCAGCAGCGTTAGTTTTCTAAATGTACATTATAGTATGTACATTAGTATGTACATACTATATTAGTATGTACTATAGTATAGTAGCTTTAAAAAGTTTTTACATTGTATTTTTATTCCCAGAATTATAAAAGTTTGTTTTCTTAAAAAAGCTAACTATTCTGAAACATGTATCTTACCTGTAATAGACATTTAAAAAAATTAGTCCTAATGCTATTGTCTTATTGACTAAGTAAAGCTGTAGAATGGCCTTCCCTGTTGGCTCACTGATAAAGAATCCGCCTGCCAACGCAGGAAACATGGGTTCGATCCCTTGGTCAAGAAGATCCCCTGGAGAAGGAAATGGCAGCTCACTCCAGTATTCTTGTCTGGGAAATCCCATGGGCAGAGGAGCTTGGCAGGCTATAGTCCATAGGGTTGCAAAAGAGTCTAACACAACAGCGACTTAAAACAACAATAACAAAACTATAGAATATGGCTTTTATACTTTAAACTTAAAGTGTATTTTTTCTCTACGTATGTATCAATCAGTGTATTAATATATTCATCCTCTATGAGACATGATAATTTAAGGCAATGAAAATGTTTATATTTAATAGCCCAGTAATAGTGAACAATTTCTTGATTGCTCTAATTTGTTGTCAGACTGTGTAACTAATTGCTTATTTGTATCTTCTGTTTTTCAAAATAATGTTGAGGGCAAAATAAAAATTTTGTAGTATGTAGATTTGTAATACGTAGATTAAATGTTAAACATTAAGTGTTACCAGACATTAAAAATTACTTTTTAAAACAAGGATAAAAACAAATGTCAGTCTCAGTATTCATTGTGAAAGCCAGCTAAAATGATTATCAGAAAATAAGTAGAAATATTACTTTTACTGAATCTTTCTTTCTTTCCTATTGAAGTATAGTTGATTTACAATATTAGTTTCGAGTCTACAACATGGTAATTCAGTATTTTTATGCATTATAAAATGATCACCACAATAAATCTCCTTACCATCTGTCACCATATAAAGCATCATCGACTGTACTCTCTATACTGTACATTTTATCCCCGTGACTTGCTTATTTTGTAACTGGAAGTTTGTGTCTCTTAGCCTCCCTCTCCTGCTTCACTCATCCTTCTTACCTGCACTCCTCACTGGTAACCGTCAGTTTGTTCTCTGGGAGTCTGTGTCATTTTTAATTTCTTTCATCGTTGTCTTATAGTTTTCTAGTGACAGGTTTTCTTCCCATCTTGGTTAGATTTTTTTCCTGGGTATTTTATACTTTTCATGCACAGGTACATGGGATTTTCTCCTTAATTTCTGTTCCCAGTTAGTTCATTGTTACTGTATTGAAATGCAATGGACTTCAATATATTAATTTTATATCCTGACATTTTACTAGTTTTTTTGGTGGCCTCTTTCCTTTAGGGTTTTCTATGCATAGTATCATGTCATTTGCAAGCAGTAACAATTTTACTTCTTCCTTTTCAGTTTAAATTCCTTTGATTTCTTTCGTCTAGTTGCTATAGCTCAGTTCACTTCTGTCTCTCAGTCATGTTCAACTCTTTGCAACCCCATGGACTGCAGCATGCCAAGCTACCCTGTCCATCACCAACTTCCAGAGCTTACTCAAACTCGTGTCCACCAAGTTGGCTGCTGCTGCTGCTAAGTCACTTCAATTATGTCCGACTCTATGTGATCCCAGAGATGGCAGCCCACCAGGCTCCCCCATCCCTGGGATTCTCCAGGCAAGAACACTAGAGTGGGTTGCCATTTCCTTCTCCAGTGCATGAAAGTGAAAATCGAAAGTGAGGCCACTCAGTTGTGTCTGACTCTTAGTGACCCCATGGACTGCAGCCCACCAGGCTCCTCCATCCATGGGATTTTCCAGGCAAGAGTACTGGAGTGGATTGCCATTGCCTTCTTCAACCAAGTTGGCTAGGACATCTGATATGTTGACTAAAAGTGGTAAGAATAGGCATCCTTGTCTTGTTCCTTATCTTAGAAGAAATGCTTTTAGATTTTCCCTGTTGAACTTGATACTGGCTATAGGTTTATCATATGGTCTTTATTAATAAGGTATACTCCCTTTACTTTCACTTTTCACTTTCCTGCATTGGAGAAGGAAATGGCAACCCACTCCAGTGTTCTTGCCTGGAGAAATAGCTTTTTGAAATAGTTTCAGAGAGGCGTTAACTCTTTGGTTTAATTCACCGGTGAAGTTGTCTGATCCTGGACTTTGGTGGTTTTTAAATTACTGATTCAATTTCATTGCTGGTATAAATCTGTTCATATTTTCTAATTCTCCCTGATTCAGTCTTGGGAGGTCATTTCTAGAAGTGTGTCTGTCTCCTCGGTTGTCTGTTTTGCTGGCGGATAGCCGTTTGTAATAAGCTCTTCTGTGCTTTGTGTTTCTGTGGTGTGCGTTGTAATTTGTCCTCTTTCGTTTCTGACTTTATTTAGTTAGGTCCTCTCTGTTTTTCCCTTGGTTTATCAATTTTGTTTACCTTTTCAAAGGATCAGGTCTTGGTTTCATTGTTCTTCTGTTGCCAGCCAGCTGGTGGGCGCAGAAGCCCCCCCACTAACAGGCATTAAGGAGGGTCCAGAATGGGCTTGCTAGCACCTCTGTCCTTCTGGTGGAACGAGCTCCCTAAGGTGCTTGCTGCCAGCGTCTCCACCCACAGTGGCAGTCCCAGCTGCCTTCTGCCTCTCCAGGAGGCTTGCCAAGATCACTAAGTGGGTCTGGCACTGTCTCCTTTCAGGCCCCCAATGCTAGGACTTGGAACACGTGAGATCCTCTGCAGGCCTTTAGGAGGAGAGCCTCTGTTTCCTGCAGTGGTCCTGCTTTCCTGTACACAAGCCCTGCCTGGCCTTCAAATCCAGACATTTCTGGGAGCTTGTCTTGCTGGTACAAGATTGTTGACCTCAAGAGCTAACGTAGGGCTCAGACCCCTTGCTCACTGGGAAAAACCTCGGCAGTTGTGATAATCCTCCCATTTGTGAATCACCTACTTGAGGGTGTGGGTCATGATTACACCAGGTCTTCACCTCTCTCACCCATCTCATGGTTCCTTCTTGATATCTTTAGCTGTGAAAAATCTGACCTACCAGGCTTCAGCTTGCTTTCATAGACAGTTGCTGTGTGGATAGTTGTAATTTTGGTGTCTATGGGAGGAGGTGAGCTCAGGGTCTTCCTTCATTACCGCCTTGACCACTGCACTCTCTCCTGGACTTTTCCATTTTTACCTTTTTTTTTTTTTTTTTTTTAATAATTCCATTTGACTTCCCAACTAGCCCAAACCAATAAAGTTTCTTAGGAATGAGGATGGTATTATTCTCTTGTCATTGACTCTTGGTGTTGCTGCTCCTAAGTCGCTTCAGTCGTGTCTGACTCTGTGTAACCCCATAGACGGCAGCCCACCAGGCTCCCCTGTCCCTGGGATTCTCCAGGCAAGAACACTGGAGTAGGTTGCCATTTCCTTCTCCAATGCATGAAAGTGAAAAGTGAAAGTGAAGTCTCTCAGTTGTGTCCGACTCCTAGCGACCCCATGGACTGCAGCCTACCAGGCTCCACCGCCCATGGGATTTTCCAGGCAAGGGTACTGGAGTGGGGTGCCATTGCCTTGTCCAGACTCTGTGTGTTACTGGGCATGAGTTTTTTTCTTCTGTCAAATGAGGATAATTATGGTAACCTAGCAAGGAGTTTCTGGGAACATGATAGAGAATCTGTATAAAGTATCTGAGACTAAGTAGGTCATAACTTAAGGTGGTGATGTTTGATTAAACTACCTCTTCTGCCCTTTAGAGCAAAAAATGTGAAGGATGCTAATGGGAAGGAGGTCTACCTACCAGCTCCTGTAATGCCCTGTGCTCTTGAGCATTGTCCATGTGATAGGAACTGTCCCAGGTCTGAGGGAAGTGAGCATCCCCCTTGTCCAGTCTTTGTGCTGATGGCATTTAACAGGGCTTGACTTAAAGATTTTTACTTTGACTCTCTGATCATGCTGATTCCTTTTCAGGGATAAGATAGACTGTGTTCTCTGCTTTGTTTGCAGTTACAGGATAATAAAACTTTCTTAGCAATGATGAACCATGTCTTGAGTATGGATGGGTTTTACTTTTCAACGACATATGATTTGACCCATACTTTGCAGCGGCTCTCCAACACTAGTCCAGAATTCCAGGAAATGAGTCTCTTGGAAAGGGTAAGCTTAATCTTCTATTTTTTTTTTTAACTTTATTTTTTAATTTTTGGGAGCATGCCTCTATTTTATCCATAAAATATATATTGATTTTTTTCAGTCCTGGCTATATCAGGATCATGTATGGGGTTTTGAAAACATACCATGTTTTAAGTAGACATCACACTTCCAGATTCAAGATCCCAGAATCTGTATGTTTCACAGACACGATTGAGAACTGCATTTGTGCATTTTCAGAAATCTAGCTTGAACACACATGTTGGTCATTTCCTAGCTCTCAGGGTCTGTCGTATAACAGAACATTAGCAACACCATTGTGCTTGTAAACTTAATGTCCTAAGAGATGAACTTCTTTTTGTAGTGGTGTCATTTATAGCTTTTACAACAAGAAAAGTAACAGCTTGTTATCTTGGAAAATATGCTTTTGTTTAGTGTGGGGGTTTTTTTGTGATTCCCCCTCCCCCACCTTTTTTTTTTTTTTTTTATAATTAAGCATATCTTTAAAACTAGACCTCAGATGATCTTAACATGAAATTTCTGCTGTTCAGGAACCTAGACAATTGCTGCCTTGATTTTTTTGTTGTTGTTAACAAAAATAGATATGTTTAGGGGGCAGATAGCATTTATAAAGTTGCAGTCAGTTATCTGTTGGCTTAGACTATATGAAATTGCCACTGATTGACCATTTTTGACCCATAAAAGTGATAATTTTATATAGTTCAGCCTAAGTCAATATTTTAGTTGACTAACTTACTAAAGACTATAATAGTCTACTCTGGTAAAATGATATGTAGGCTTAGGTGTAAGGAGAAGAAGGCAACAAAGGATGAGATGGTTAGATAGCATCATTGACTCAGTGGACTTGAATTTGAGCAAATTCCAGGAGACACTGGAGGACAGAGGTATACTGCAGTTCATGAGGTTGCAAAGAATTGGACATGACTGAGCCCACATTAATTTTAAAACTTCTCTCTCAGGCAGATCAGCGGTTTGTATGGAATGGTCATCTTCTCCGAGAACTTTCTGCTCAGCCAGAGGTAATGTACAGTAAATAAAACCAGCTTCTTTGTCACCATCCACGTTGTGATTGCATACATGTTACATAATGGCTAGTTAATCACTCAGGATTTTGGTAAAGAAATCTGATTTAACTGTTATAAACCTGTGCACTTCGATTAGATCTACCCTCTCACATCATTCTGGATTGAAGAAGCCTAGTTATTTTACTTTGCTCTTCTATGGAAGCCTTAAATAAGGAAAAAAATATCTGAGTAAAAATAACATTGCTTTCTGTAAGGAAGAGAGAGAGAATACGTCTTGAAAAATGAATAATGTAGAAATCGGGCCATAGCTAATTCCCCAGGCAAGTGGAAAGCTCTGCATTTGTGTCTGTAAGGGGCCCTGACTCCCTTCAGTCACCCAGGATAAATGTGCATAGATGTCACCTTCCTCTGTTCCTGGTTCATACAAATGAGGTATAAACAAGGAGGCCCACTTCAGAAGCGTAATGTATGGAATCTAGGTAAATAGATTTGCCTAATGGCTTTATTTTTTGACATTGGCTTTGCTTTTTTGGGAAAAGTAGATTGAACTCCCTGGAGGAGTGCTGTTGTTGTAGGCCAAGACTGACAAAGAGAGATAAACATTCTGACCCTGTGTAGTCTTATTAGTGTTCCAATATCTATGTGTTCAAGCCCAAATGATTCCAGCAAATACTTAGATTTTTTAAATTGAAAAGGCAACGTGACATTAGAAAAATTTCATTAGAATTAAGTTGCCCATAAGTTTGCTAATTTGTTGTATTTGTATATTACCTTCCCATCTTTAAATATTTTTTATATAGTGCTTCTTTTTATTATTATTAAAATATATTTATTCCTAAACATTATCTTCATTTCAGGTCCATCGGTTTGCCCTTCCGGTATTACATGGCTGTATCCTTACATATTACTCTTTAGTTTTCTGGCAGTCTTTATTTAAATATTATTATAAGGCAGATTTAAAGACAGTCTCAACTGTTACACAAGGAGAGTATTTTAGAATTAGGTACTGCTTTTGATAAAATCATACCTATTAACAATATCTGAGAATACTGGTTGTAAATGACCTTTTTTAAAAAAAAATACAATGAACTCTTTAGACTGAATCATGTTCTCTCTCTCCCAGAATTCTGGGGCTAGTGGGTTAAAAGAAGAAATATGTCCACTGTGTTTTGGCTTTTTAAGACTTTATCAATAAACAAGAATAATTTTAGCCTGAGTCGTGAACATTTTTCTTAGTAATTAAGAAAGACTCAGGAACTAGGGTGACCAGCAACTTGGAGAGGAGACTTACAGTTGAAAGTTATATTTGTCATTTGAAATAGCCCCAGAAAAAATGAAACATAGATGTTTTTACAAAGAGTGATGCTTGCGGAGCAGGTACTAGTACCGAGTGAGTCATGGTTATCTAATTGTAAGTTCATTTTAAAAACATCTTTATCAGAGACATCATCGTATTGATGAAAACAGGGGAGCAGACGGAGCTGGCTGTTAGCGGGTCCGCAGTGTGCTGCTGAGCGCCCGAGGTCGGGGCTCTGCTAGAGGCTGAGGGGTCTCTCTCTCAAGTACTCCCAAAGAAGCTTGTGAGCTAA
The DNA here is from genome assembly GCA_935064755.1 of Tragelaphus eurycerus. Lineage (NCBI taxonomy): Eukaryota > Metazoa > Chordata > Mammalia > Artiodactyla > Bovidae > Tragelaphus > Tragelaphus eurycerus. Next base: position 71,696,804 of record CAKXYN010000001.1, on the reverse strand, counting down.
CACAGCGGTCTGTGATTTATTTGTTCACTGTGTTAATATGATTTCCTTAAATTATCATGCTTATTATACTTAAAAGCAGAAAATAGTAATGCAGGAAAGATTTTCTACCCTTGTGAGGGAATAGAAATCAGAAAATGTCAGGATAAAAGCTCTTGTTTTTTCTGGTTTTGTTTTGCCTTTTCCCTGAAGTTCTCTCAAGTTCTCCTAAGGGTGAAATGATAGCAAATGTTCTGTGTAGGTAGCGCTTTAAGGATCTGGGCCACTTGTTTGTATGTGTGTGTTTTAATTCCAAAATGAGATTGTGAATGGGCAAATAATGGTAAATGAGATTATAGAAACAGATTATCCATTTAGCTTAAAATCTGAAGCTTAACATTGGCCTTGTAAAAAATGTTTCAATGTATGTAGTCATTTTTGGCTGTGGTGGGTCTTTGTTGCTGTGTGCGGGCTCTTCTCCAGTTGTAGCAGGTGGGGCTGCTCTTGGCTGCAGTGCGTGGGCTTCTCATTGCAGTGGCTTCTCTTTCTGCAGAGCACAGGCTGTAGGCTGTGAGAGCTTCAGTAGTTGCGGCTCCTGGACTCCGGAGCACAGGCTCAGTAGTTGTGGCACACGGGCTTACTTACTCTGCTGCATGTGGAGTCTCCCAGACCAGGAGTCAAGCCTATGTCTCCTGCATTGGCAGGGGGATTCTTTACCACTGAGCCACCAGGAAAGCCCTACATTGTTCTTTGTTTAGTGTTGACTTTTGACTAGAACTGTCGTCAGACGTCCTGTGTACTTAGGGATCAGCAAGAACAGAGGGCCCGTGGCAGGAGCATGGCTGGGGCAGAGAGTGGACAGGGCAGGCGGGAGCTGGGTTCCCAGATGCAGCTGGGCCCGCATCCTGCAGGCCCTCAGCAGCTTGGCCTAACTGTCAGGAGAAGCGCTCGGGATCTGAGCAGAGAATTGGCATGGTCGGACAGGGCCACTCGGACACTGGTGCAGAGAATAAGCCCAAGGGGAGCACGGGGGATGCAAGGCGGAGTTAGGAGCAGTTGTCATAATCCGGATGGGAGGTGATGGTGATCAACAGTGCTCGGGCTCCAGATAAGTGTTGAAGGTAGGGCTAAAAGGAGTTTCTGACAAATTGTATTACATGGGGAAGGACAGAGGGTTTAGTATACATCTTAGGGTTTTTGGCCAGAGTAAGTGGAAGGAAGCCATGCACTGACGGGGAAGAGCCGAGTGGGAGGGACGCCAGAGTATTCAGGCCTTTCTTTGGACACGTTAAGCTTGAAATGTCTGTGGATATCAAAGTAGAGATGGCAAGAAAACATGGATTAGTGAAAGTGGAGTTTAGGCGGGAAGTCCACATTGGAGACATACATTTGAGAGTCCTCAGGGTACAGATGGCATTCAGAGCTACGGGATGAGAGCCTCAAAGGGAGAAAGGTACATAGCAAAGGCAAAGGTGTGGAGAAGAGAGAAGATTGCCTGAAGTGGGGATCCTAGATAATCCATGCTAGAGCCCCAGTGAGGACGGAGGGCCTTTGGAGCGGGGCGTCGGAGTTAGTGAGTGGAAGGACGGGTCACACAGAGTGACTCTAAGATTTAAAGTTGGGGAAATGAAGACCACCCAGCATAGGCCGCTGAGGAAGAGGAGACCAAGCCAAGTGAGAGCTGTGTCCCAAAGCAAAGGAGTACCAGGTGTCCACGCAGAGGGTCGGCTCAGCTGACGTGCTGCTGGTCGTTGAAGATGACTGTTAGAGAGGGAGGTTAGGCTTCTGCTCCCTCAGTCCCCTCCCCAGTGGAGGCTCTCACCAGGTCCCGGGAAGCCAGGTTGTGGAGAAGGCGAGAGCACAGTCGCTGCCGGTGCAGTGTCCTTGAGTGTGTGAGGGGCTGGGGCCCCATGCACGGGTCACAGGCCTGGCAAGGATAACGCGTCTGCTAGACTGTGCGGCTCAGCCACCGTGGCAGAGAGGAAGCAGCTGTGTGGACGTGGAGGCCAGCGGGTGTGTGGGTGTGGTAGGAGCATGTGGTGGTGGCTACTTTCACAGTGGCTTGGAAGCAGTGCCGTTAGCTGTGAGCAGTAGTCGGAAGCTGAGGAGAACATGTGAAATGGGCATCCCGCATGGGAGCGCGTGGCCCTGGGAGTCACTAATTGATACAAGATTAGAAGTAAACACATTGACATTTTAAAAGCTGTGTCGTGATGATGGGCTTCTGCATGACTTTTTATTTTTCTCTTGTTCTTTCCAATGCTTTCTGGAAGGATATTCATCTTGTAATCAGAATAAAATGATTCATGAAACAGTCAGACATATTCCATGCTTTACTCAGTTCTGTCAGGGCAGGCTCCTGTCTGATTCATCTTTGCGCCCTGCTCCAAAGAGATAACTTGAGCAAATGAATGCATAAATACTGCTTTGAAGTCTTCCTTAGTACTGTGCTTTTAAAGTATTGTGACTTGGGAGCTCAAGATAGTCATTAAAGCTGATGATACCAGGTGATGGAGAAGGATGAATCATTAGAAATTCATATTGCTAAAAAAAAAATTCATATTGCTAGTGTCATTCGGTACTGCTGTTTTGAAAATTATTTAGCATTTGCTTTTGAATTTACTAGGCCTTCCCCTCTGTATACCCAACATGTTTATACCAGGAGGTTTTTTAAGAATGTCCACAGCACCAGTGTTAGACCCAACTCTGAACACTGCAAGTTCCATCAGCACAATTAGGGCTTTTGTGATACAGTCCTTGCAGATTTCATACAACACCAAAGAGGGCCGAACTGCTGCTTCATGCAGTAATGATGACTGTTAGGTAATCACTGGGGGAATAAACAAGGACTTGGAGTTATATTAAGAGTGTTGTGCCATTCTTATAAAACCAGCTGTGTGTTTTTAAGTCATGGTTGCATATGAAAAAGTGAAAATCACTCAGTCGTGTCTGACTCTTTGGGACCCCATGGACTATACACAGCCCATGGAATTCTCCAGGCCAGAATACTGGAGTGGGTAGCCTTTCCCTTCTCTAGGGCATCTTCCCAACTCACGGATTGAACTCAGGTCTCCTACATTGTGGGTGGATTCTTTACCAGCTGAGCCACGGGGGAGGCCCAATAATACTGGAGTTGGTAGCCTATTCCTTCTCCAGCAGATCATCCTGACATAGGAATTGAACCAGGGTCTCCTGCATTGCAGGCAGATTCTTTACCAAATGAGCTCTGAGGGATTACACTTAAAAGGCAGAAGACTGGTGGGCAAGCCTTGTGGGCAAGTAGACAGTTGGATGGGATCAAGGAGCAGATGGTTAGATTCAGGGTTTTGATACTGTTTGGAAGTTGAAAATAGGTTTATAGATATTTTATTATAATACTATGCTTTATAATCGGGGAAGGCAATGGCACCCCACCCCAGTACTTCTGCCTGGAAAATCCCATGGATGGAGGAGCCTGGTAGGCTCCAGTCCATGGGGTCGCTAGGAGTCGGACACGACTGAGCGACTTCACTTTCACTTTTCACTTTCATGCATTGGAGAAGGAAATGGCAGCCCACTCCAGTGTTCTTGCCTGGAGAATCCCAGGGACGGGGGAGCCTGGTGAGCTTCTGTCTATGGGGTTGCACAGAGTTGGACACAACTGAAGCGACTTAGCAGCAGCAGCAGCAGCATGCTTTATAATGGATGAATCAAACTATATTAAGAAAAATGTTATATATAAAATAACCATGGCCAAACACATGAAGAAGGAAATAATTTTTAATCATCTGCTTCTGAATAATCTTTAATTTACAATTTGACCTGTAAATCTTCATATGCTTACCAACCGTTATTTGTAATTATGTATATAATATATAATATAAACTTCAGTAGCCTAGTCTTTTTTTCCATTTCTTACTTGAAGGTTAATCTATTTTTAAATGTGTATGTTTTTGACTCAAAGATGATTTTTTTGTGATGTGGTTAGTATACTTTCACAAAGTGGTTGAGACTGTCAGGGAAAGGAGATCATATTACGTAAATAGAGACACTCTAATGAACCACTTAAACACACTGACTATATGTCATCATAGGGTTATTGACTTCACAGAACTTCACAATCAGAAGTAAAGGCTTGTGAATATTCATGAAGAAACAAAGATCTGCATATTCTCTGGGCTTTTTTTTTTCCTCCTTTTAGAGACAGTCATTCTAACTAGGGTAGAGAGATTCAAGTTTCATCTGAAAATAATACACATGATTTCTCCACGTGTTGTATTTTTCTTAATGTAGTTGAGTTATTACCATGCACTCATGTTCTATTAATGGAAAATACTTTGATTGGATTCTCATCTCGAGGAGGAGTTGTTTCAGAGCTGGTGTGCGCTATTATGTGAGAGGTGAGATGAATTTTGTCAGTGCGATTTGGTACTGGGTTATATCTGTCTCTAATTAGTGTTTGGCTCATGGTGACATGAATGTAACCTTTTGTATTTTATTTGTTTTCATTATCGTTTGATAGCCTCGCTAAATGTTTATCTCCTGCTTCATTATAATAATTAGGTAGGTCTTCTGTGCTTTACTCCAGCTACTGTAGTGACATTCATTGCATTGTTCATGAGGCCCTGTAGACTGCTTCTTAATACTTTAAGATGAACTGATCATGTTATTTGCTGAATGTCTGAAAGCATAGCTGAAATCACTAGTTTTCAGTAACCTAAACCCATATCAGAAAGTATTTTTCTTTTATTGCTCTTGGTTTCTTTGCATGTATAAAGCTAGGCATTTGACGTTGTGCCTTCAGCCTTTAAGATTTACGTTCAAGCATTTATTCTCTAGACTTTGTCCTAGCAACATGCTAATTTGCTTAAACCCCAGGGTATTAAAATCTGTATTAAAAGTTACTGTCATTATGAAGAGAAGTTTCCTTGAATCTATTTTTTTAAGCCAAAATATATCAGAATAAAACTATGCATTTACTCTATGGTAAATCATGAAAGTTTGGGGCTAGGAGGTTGTAAAAGTCATTTCATTAATCTTTAGCACAGCAGAGGAAGAAAGACCTTTAGTGAGTTACCTGACCAAGGTTATAGAACCAGGATTAAAGTTACCAATGCCTTTATATCTGGATTGTCTTGGATGGAGTCATATTTTTTAATTAAAAGCTTTAAATTTGCAATGCAGTCAAGAAATATAAAAAGATATGCAATTAAAAATATTTCTCCTCTCTGACTGTATCTGCTGCCTCTTACCCCTGACCAGCTGATCTGTTGTTAGTTTCTTATCTTTCAGATAATGTTTATGTTATTGCAGCTGTGTTCTCCTTTTGTAGGCAGTGGTTGTATACTGTGTGCATTGTCTTGTGCCTTGGGTTTTTTTAAACTAAATATACACTGAAAATCCCTTCCTAAAGATCCCCTCTCTCACGTAACTCTTAGTTCTCTCTTGCACACTCTTACTCTCAGTCTCAGTTTTTACAATAACCACATATTATCCCTAATAAAAATTCTGGGCAGGACGAAATGTAGCCCATGCTTCAACAAGTGGTTTTAGAAGGTGTTGAAAAGGCATTTTATTGCCAATTTGACTCATAATTTTTTTCCCCTTCTGGTAAATATGTTAACAAAAACAGTGATAGTTAGGTTACACCTCAGTGTTATGTGTTTTAGAAATATGTCAGATAGAAAGGATGTTAAATATTTGAGATGGTTAAAAATCTTTTTTTTTTCCCTGATAATTTGAGTCAGGCACTGATTGAAAGTTGCCTTTGCTTATTTTTAGCAAACTTTCCTTAGTTACAATAGATAATATAAACAAGATAGTAAGGTAATGCTTCAAACATTTGAAAGAACTAATTAAATCAAGGCTAAATAAGAGCAGTGCTTTTCAAATTAGTTTCTTTGGGTGTATGCATGGAGTTCTAGAAATTATAGGATTATATACAGTTTTTTGTGCTTTCATTTTGATAGTTAAAATTATCAGCATCTCCTGGGCTACTTGCATCATTATAACAAAAACTATTAACAAAATGGGCCCACATTTGCATTTAATACTGTGTTTAATGGTTTAACTTCCAAAATGGTGTTTTTCAAACAGGGATCTATGTCATAATACACTCTCAGAGGTTTTTGAGAACTTGTTTTTTCTTTAAAAGATGTACAAAGTTTGAGAAACACTGTTTTGGAGGAATTGTGTATATATAAATAATTGATATAGTAAATAGCAATCAACAGCATTTGTTTATTAATAGGTCCTTAATACTGCCTTTAAGCCCATGTACATGAGCAAGCATCTGTTGTTAGCTTTCTGATGGTGTACTCTGCATTTGTTTGAAATTTAGTTTTGAAAGTACTTTTCCACTAATTTGAACTGACTTAATTCTCTTCAAGAGTGAATTAGCGATTTTCTTGTGTTTTTCTTATGTAATAAATGTAGTTAATTTTTTTTCAATTCAGGAATCGATTCCGAAGGCCATGCAGCTAACTTTGTAGAAACAGAACAGATTGTGCACTACGGTGGGAGCAGGGCTTCATTTGTGCAGGCAAGTTACTGTGTCTGTGAGGCAGCCAGCCCGTTGGGCTTTTCAGCTTGGATTGTGATTTCCCGTTATATTGTTGAAGTTTTTCTCCTCTTCTCTCCTTTTTAAAGTAATATCGCAGTCTATGATGTGGACAGAGTGCACCTAGAATAAGGATATTCCATTAAGCTGGCTGGCACTCAGCTTCCTCTGTTTCCGACCCTTGAATTAAATCCCTACAGAAGAGGATAGGGTAGGTGGTGCAGGATTGTGGAGATGGGGCATCTGTGTGCTTGCCCGTCAGACTTCTGCAGGGCAGTGAGCACAGGACAGGCAGCTGACTTGTGCCCGACCCGACGAGCCGCGCATGGCATTGTGACGCGATACCCGAGCGGTGATCGCTTGTTGGGCGAGAGCACTGATGGCTAAAAATATTTTTAAGTTCATAAAGGTACTCTCTTGAGAATGAATAAAGCTATTTTCTCGTTTTATTATAATGCCAAATTATATAGCAGACATAACTTTGTAATTTTTACTTGTAGATAAATTGATTTATTTTAGAATTTGGGAGAAACCCAACTGTCCACAAGTACATGTGTGTAAAATCAGAAAAAGTCCTTTCTAAATGTTTCCCCACCAAATACAAATTTAGGAGCAGGTAAGCATGAATTTATTTCATAGTTAGTAGGTCATATGATTATTTTTCTATTTTTCAGTTATTGATACTTACATACCCCTGACAGAAAGCTGAGAAAAACAAGTGTATGTGTATATGTTTCTTTTTACATATCTTCTCTTTTTTTGTAGACTCGAGGATCAATACCACTTTACTGGTCTCAAAGACCAAACCTCAAGTACAAACCATTGCCACTGATCAACAAAGTAGCAAATCATGTGTGTATCTTCCATGCTATTTTCATTGACTATGAATAGAAGCTTATTGGAATTATAATTTGCATATAGAGCATGTATTCCTCATAAGTCAGGCTTCAATGTCTTTGAGGCCTTTCTCCTTGGTTCTGGCACAGAGTGGACCTCTAAACCAAGAGACTGTATAGATGGCACATTAAAATGTGGAAAACCAAATTGAACGTCACAGTAAATTTTGATTTTAGAGATCTCAGTGAGATTTGCAACCTTATGCTGTTTAAAATATTTAGTGTATTCTATTTGAGATTAAGCTCAGAAATAAAATAGTAATATTGTAGCTCAGAGTAGAATGGATTATAATTACTACTTACTACACGGTATTAAGAATATCTAGAAGACAGCTTAATGTCATTGTCTTGAATATAGAGATAGGACATTTAAGGAGATCCTTTTAAACATCTTGAAAGTATTCTTGTAATCTGGTAAAGTATATAATTTTTTTCCCCTCTTTCTAGATGGATGGTTTCCAAAGGCATTTTGATTCACAAATAATTATTTATGGAAAACAAGTCATAATCAATCTGGTATGTGTCTTTCTTACATTTCTTGGGGAACAAAACCTTAGCATCTCTTTTTTTTAACATGACAAAATTGAACCATTGTAACCAATTTTAAGTGTGCAGTTCAGTGGCCTTAAGTTATTTTATAGTGTTGTACGACCATCACCACTCTTCATTTCCAGAAGTTTTCATCGTACCAGACAAAAACTCAGTATCCCTTAAATAGTAACCTTCTATTATCCCTCTCACCTCAACTCCTGTTAACTCTCTTCTGCTTCTGTCTATGTAGATTTGCCTGTTCTAAGTGCCTCATCTAAATTATACTGCATAGTGTTCATTCCTTTGTGTCTTGCTTATCTTAAGCAGACTGTTGTTCTTTACCTGGCTCTGAGTTACTCTGTAGTGTGTTTTCATTTTAAGCTGAGGACTCTGTGTAGTGTTTCTGGTCGGGCAGATCTGTGCTGTGCTTTGTTGCTCAGTCATGTCCAGCTCTTTGCGACCCCATGGACTGTAGCCTGCCAGGCTTCTCTGTTCTTGGGGGTTCTCCCGGCAAGATTACTAAGTGGGTTGCCATGCCCTCCTCCATGGGATCTTCCCAACCCAGGGATTGAACCCAGGTCTCCCGCATTGCAGGTGGATTCTTTACTGTCTGAGCCAGCAAGCAAGCCCAAGAACACTGGCGTGGATAGCCTATCCTTTCTCCAGGGGATCTTCCTGACCCAGGAATCAAACCAGGGTTTCCTTCATTGCAGGCAGATTCTTTACCAGCTGAGCTACCAATTTCCTCAGCTTTTTTAAAATTAAGAATGTCTTAATTTCTCATTTTTGAATTACAGTTTTGCCAGATATAGAATTCTTGGTTGACAGTCCTTATTTTTCCTTTCAGTACATAAATAGACCATCTCGTGGCCATCTGGCCTCTAAGGTTTCTGAAGAGAAATTGGCATATAATTCTACTCAGAATCACTTGTATGTGATTAGTCCTTTCTCTCTTGCTGGTTTTAAGATCTCTCTTTATCTTTAAGTAGTTCAATTATAATATCTGATGTGAATTTCTTTGGATTTGTCATATCTGGATATTGGATATCTCTTGGATTTGAAGATCTCTTGGATTTGAAGATCTCTATATTTCGTCAAATTTGGGAAGTTATTTTGGCATTTTCTCTTTATAACCTCTCTGGCCCTTTCTCTCCTTTTTCTAGAACTCCTATAGTGAATATATTGTATGTTCGGTGGTGTTCCAAGTCCCCGAGACTGTGTTCAGTTTTCTGATTCTTTTTTCTTTCTGCTCCTTCAACTTGATTATTTCATTTGTTCAATCTTCAAGTTTGCTGATTCTTTTTTCTTCCTGCTCAAATGTGCTGTTGAACTCTTTTAGTGAATTTTTAGTTTCCCTTTTGTACTTCTCAACTCCAGACTTACTGTGTGGTTCCTTAGAATAATTTCTGTTTCCTTGATCTTCTCATTTTTTTTTTCATGTACTGTTTTCCTGATTTCCTTTACTTCTTTGTCTGTGTTTTCATTTAGCTCTGAGCATATTTAGGACAGTTATTTTGAAAGTTCTTTATAAATAGGGCTTCTATACAGATGATTTCTATCAGTTTATCCTTTTTCATTAACTAAGGCTTGTCTTTTTTTTTTTTTTTTGTATACCTTATGATTTTTTTGTTGTTGAAAACAGGCTATTGGATGTACATAATACAGTAACTCAGGAAGTCAGATTCTTCTTTCCTAGGGGTTCCCTGTTTTGATTGTTGAATGCTATAGTAATGCATCTGTTTTGAGACTTTTCCAAACTATTTTTGCAAAGACTGTTCCTTGTGTATGCTCACTAAAGTCTCTATTCTTTTAGCTTGCTTGTGTTCAGCTAACAGTGTGATAGAAATTTCCTTGAGTATCAGGACCTGACATAGACAAAGGAAAAACCAAAAAAGAAAACAAACCCATCTCCCAGTTTCTACTGACTGGTTCTGTGGTGGAGCAGTCCTTCACGTGTTGAGTTAGGCTTGCTCTGAACCTGGGGATTAGCTTGAGGTGAAGCCTTAAGGTCTTTTTAGGATTTTTCAGAGTGTGCATCTTGCTTGGGTATGCACATGGCTTTCTAAAACCCTCCGTGAATGTGGCTGTTTTTTAATATCCTAATTTCCCAAAGAGTCATCATTAACACCGCAGCTGCTTCTGCGGCTTTAGGTGGTCTTTATGTCACCACCTGAAATGCCTTGCCCTAGGCATCTGTTGGTTTGTAGGCCTCTTGCAGCTTATATGAGCAGTGTTTACCACTTTCCCTGCCTGTGTTCACATTTATGCAGGACAGAGACTGCCGAGTCGCTCCTTCAGATCAGAACAAAACATACACAGTAGTTTGCAGATAAGTTCTTGTCTGCTCCCTCCAATTAGAGGAGAGGGACTGAGAACTGTTGCTGCTGCTTAAGCTAAGATTGTCACTGCACTGGAGAAAGGGTAAGGCAAGGGCAAGAAAAATGCTACAAAATTGTCCTCCAGTTTTGAAGATGGCTTTATCTTGATTGGACCTCTCCTTGGTTGCTAGAAACCTTTGATTGTTCTCCAGAATTCCTACAAATTTGGTTTAGACAGCATCTCTCTTCTCCACTGTTTTCGTGAGGGTACAAGAGCTTAAAGCTTCATAGTCTGCCATTTTGCTGATGTCACTGCTTCCTTTTAATTAAACTTAAAGCTATGGTGGTTTTAATTTTTTACAGGTAAATCAGAAGGGTTCAGAGAAGCCACTTGAACAGGCATTTGCAACAATGGTGTCTTCTTTGGGGAATGGAATGATCAGGTACCTCACTAGAATCTGTTGTTGGGCTTTTCAGGTTACGTGTGCACTTCATGTACATGCAAGTACATAGATCTCTCTAGACATATTTCAGTTTGTTGTTTTTAAAGCGTGGTTTTGTTTGCTTGAAATTTTCTCTGACATAACTCATGTTACAGCATAACTTTTTTCATTTTTACTGGGAGTACAGTTGATTCACACTGTTGTGTTAATTTCAGGTATATAGCAGGGTGAGTCAATTATACACATACATATATCCACTCTTTTTTTTTTTTTAAGATTCTTTTCCCATATAGGCCATTACAGAATCCTGAGTAGAGTTCCTTGGTTCCCTGTGCTACACAGCAGGTTCTTATTAGTTTTATCTCTTTATATATTGTAATGTGTATATATCAGTCCCAATCTACCAATTTATCCCCTGCCAACCCATATCCCTGGTAGCTGTAAGTTTGTTTCCTACATCCATGACTCTACTTATAAATGAGCTCATTTGTACAGAATAATTTAACAGTTGAGTTTTAATTTGAATTTTGGTTAAAATCCTTGCCTTGAGGCTTAGTGTTGCCACAGCCATTGGGTCTTTAAGTTCGTCGCCTCTGCCTGGTCCTGACCCCACACAAGCTGGAGCAGTTTACTCTTGTGTGGTAGCCTTGTGTGGAGCGGCAGCTTGTCTCCTGTCAGTCACCAGACAACAGTTAGAAATTCTCTGAAGCTCTGTCAGAAAAGAGGGGGATCCTAAAACATTAGTAGTTAACCTGTGGCATGTGCAGGGTGATGAGTCAGCCCATTTGGAGCATCCTGCATCCAGAATCTGGGCTAGGACATGGGGGTGTACTCTGATAGGAAGTGGTCACAGGCAGTGGGGAAGGCTTTCAAAGAAATAAATGGACTGGGTTATTTGGGGACAATTTTTTTAAGCTATAGAAAATTTTAAAACATAAAATTAGGACATAATGAACCTTTGGGGAAGAAATTAAATTTGTTTTATCCAACTCAAAAACTCTAGGAAATTCTTCAGACCCTTGCTTCATGCACATTTCTGCCTTCTCACAGTGGGACCTGCCCAGACACACTTTGCATGAATCAGAGAAGTGATTCCTGTCCAAGATGTGCCTTAAAATTTTCAGAGGAATTACTCAGAATATATCTAAGACCTGAAAAATCAGAATCTCTGGGTTTAAAGTCCAGCATGTATCATATATTCTAGCAAAAGTTTATCTCCTGGTTGCTGGGTTACACCCCTGGTTAAGACCCTTTGTGTGTTTCAGAGGGTTTCTGTAGGCAGGTTTGCAGCAGAAGCTGACTTTGAGAACTTGAGGCATATGTCAGTCTAAAGTTGGACTCTTGGTGTTCCAGTGCGCTCGGAAGGCTCCTTCTGCCAAGAAGTGAAACCCTAAAGCTATTGTTACTGAAATACAATGATGTAAGACATATTCTGAGAAGACACAAACATAATTTTAGAAGAATGTAAGCCAAAGAATCCAAATGCATTTAGGTGCTAATGAGCCACTTAAATTCTTCAGATGAGTCTATGGCCATGATCAGAGCTCTCCAAAAATAAATACGATGCCACCAGTTTTAATGGAGCTGCCTTTGAAAGTGCTTCCCCCACTCTCAGTCTGCCCAAAGTCTAGCTCACAGTTGGCTAACTTCTGTCTTTATGCTAATGTGTAAGGTCCCTCTGTAGAAGGAAATGGTAACCCACTCTAGTATGGAGAACCCCATGGACAGAGGAGCCTGGCGGGCTACAATCCGTGGGGTTGCAAAAGAGTCGGACACAACTCAGCAACAAGGCCCCACAGTTGGCTAACCTCTATTTTTATGCTAATGCCTAAGGCCCCTCTTGTGCCCTGAGATAACCGCTGAGGTGAGAGAACCCCGCTCTTGACCTGCTGGAAGCCCACCCTGTATTGGTGTTTGTTGTCCCTTCAGCCGTTGGAGCCCGGGAGTCGCACGAGAGCGGGCGCCTAATCTGCATTTTGCTCTGTTGAGGAGAGTGTAGTGTCCTTCTAGTCCTCCTCCTCCATGACTTGATGCTTGAACAGGAAGTTGGGTGAAAGTGGCTTGTGTGAGAATCGTCAAGTACCCTGTTGCCCAGGTTCTTTGCATTCTTCTTCCTCTCTTGACTTTCGGGAGTTGGTTAATGATTTTCTCCTCACTCTCAAGGGGCAGCATTTTCAGGTTCCTAGGAGGGCACCTTCTCTGTTAGATGTGTTCCAGCTTTGAGGTTTATGCCTCTTAAATATCAGATAACTGGAAACAACCCATTACCGGTTGACAGACCAGAAAGTTCTCTCTACCACTTGCGTGTGTGATGTGTGGCTATTGATAAAGTGAATATTTGGCAGGATAAACAAGTAACAACTGGAGTGGGGCCATCCTGTTTCTGTTCTTCTCGTAGCCTCAAGCATGCAACACAGTCCAGCCCTCCTTGGCCTGAATCGAGTGTGACCATTTGGAATATCTTAATTGGTTGGAAAATCAGAAAGGGGCCCTATTCTTGGCACCGGGGGGCAGAGAATAAATACACAATCGATAACTCAGTTGGACAAGGCTACTTTATATTAACTTGCCTCATTGCTGTGCCTGAGCTCACGTCTCCAGCCTTTTGCTGGGCTTGTTGACTCCTATCTTAGGGCCTCTAGAAAAACGTGTAGAGATACTAGTGTGTCTTTTTTTCCTTCAGTAGATACGAGCATGAGAAGGTCAGCATATCTGTGCATGCCTCTGTGTATGTATAGTGGTAAACCCAGAGTAAATGTATGTTCCTAAGTGAAATGTATTTAGAGAGGAAAATCAGCTTATGAAGGTATTATTAAAGAAAAAATGATTAATTTTTAGTCACTTTCTGAATATCTTTTGTTTTGTTAGGTACATTGCCTTTGACTTCCATAAGGAATGTAAAAATATGAGGTGGGATCGACTAAGTATTTTATTGGATCAGGTAGCAGAAATGCAAGATGAATTAAGGTAAGTTCTGCTATTTCTCTGTGGAAATTGAGGGATGAGATAGGTGCATACATTAATCACATATGTTATGCCTTATCTAGCAGACCTATAGTTCACTAGGTTCATACCACTGGTCTGTTCTCATTTTTATTTATTTTTTTTGTCCTGAAAGATTAGGCTTGGTGATTTTTAAGTATTTTAAAATTCTTAAAAATGACCCAAGTGTAGGTATTGTCATATTTTTATGTATTATCTTCTACACATTTACAGATTTTTACACAATTAAAGATAATTTGCTCCTGTTTTATGTTCAGTTCTTTTCACTAAATATTCTATTACTTTTTGTCGTTAGCCTACCAGGACTCTGTCATGTTAGCATGTCATGGCTTTGCCGTGTTCCACTCTGTCATAGCACAGTTAGCTGAACGCTCTTCTTCACATTGGGCATCTGGTTCATTTCCTTTTCTCTTCCTTCCCTGAAAGACTGTGCTTTAGTGAATCCCTGGGTATAAATGTATTTTTACTTCTATTAAATTGTTTCTTAAATTCTTCAGGGCAGGATAATGGACTGAAGGGTCTAAATATCTTTATGGTACTTAGGTGTGTTAAGGTGTTAATTACTAGGTGGCTTCATAGATGGACTGTACTCTATGCATATCAGTCTTGACTTGTTTTAGAGCCAGAAGTAGGGATCTGGAAACTAGTTTTGTTTTTGCCTTTGTAGTTCTAATCCTGGCAAGCCAAATGTACTATGTTAATTTCAGTTTCATAGTAACATAGTAAAGCTTCTCCTATAGTCATTTGCTCAGCTTTAAGAAAAAATTTTATACATATTAAGTAATACCTGCTGCTAAATTGCTCAGTCATGTCCAGCTCTGTGCAACCTCATGGACTATGGCCCACCAGGCTCCTCTGTCCATTGGATTCTCCAGGCAAGAATAGTGGAGTGGGTTGCCATTTCCTTCTCCAGGAATTGCCTCTGCCTACTCTTTAATTACAACCTTTTGTTTCATGTTTTGTAAAATCTTGGAGAGTCTCTTATTGGTAATGAAAGAAAAGTGATGTCGCTCGTTGTGTCTGACTCTTTATGACCCCATGGACTGTACTCCTCTGTCCATGGGATTTTCCAGGCAAGAGTACTGGAATGGGAGTGGGTTGGACCAATACTGGAGTGGGTTGCCGTTTCCTTCTCCAGTAATCCCAGCTATAGTTAGTTTAATCTGCCTTTTTCCCCCATCCCCACCCCTTCCCCATGAGGTTTTGTTTTTTTTTTTTTTCTTTGAAATCATTTTAATAGTCTGGCAGTGATTCAAGGTATGAAAAGATTCAAATATCTCCCCTTGGACGGAGATGCTACCATGACTGCTTCACAACAAGAATAATCAAAGGCAAAGGCAAAGATAAGACTGGATTCGAGGAGCAAGGGTTGGAGCAAGCTTCCAGGCTCACAGACTGAAGAGCCTGGCTGCAGAAAGTCTCTTGGGGGCTGGCGGGCAGCAGAAGACACATGAAATGTTAAGACATCCTCAGAGGACGGGGCGCGGCTGCTGGGTCATGAGCACCTTGAAGCGTTTCTTGATGGCGATTCGGTGTCGAGAGTATTTGTCGTCTGGGGAGAATCGAGCAGGGTGGGCTGAGCACGTCTGTTGTCCCAAAGGATCAAGCTTCTTCAGCGTGTAGACCCGCTCTCCTTGCTCGTTGAGGTAATACTGGAGAAACATGATCATGCTAAAGCAGGATGTCCCAATTCTGTCCGCAGCTGCCTCTCGAGGTTTTGTTTTGAGCATAGCTAGTATAGAGGGGTTGACCTATATCATCACTGGAGTGTGGAGAAACATTGTCGGGGGTATGTCCTTGAGTTCACCTGTTAATTGCAGCCCCACAAGAGTTAAGAAAGGAGAGATTGACGCCAAAATCTGGGTCCATTGCGGTCACCATGTTCCACAGGGATAGTAGACCTCTTTCACGAAACTCTGATGTTCAGACCTCTCTGCACATTTGTTCTCAGGGTTTTAGGGGAAAGTGGAAAGAATCTGGGCTTTGGGGCCCTATCCAGAGTGTTTGAAATCTCATTTTGCCTCCTATTAGCCTTGTGAACAGGAGCAAGTCAGTTATCTTCAAGCCTTGATTTCTCCATCTGAAAAGTGGAGATAATAATGCTTATTTCTTAGACCTGTTCTGTAGTTTAAGAAGTAATCTTTATAAAATATGTAGTATTTATTTTATAAGCACTAGAGACATTACTTTGTCAACAAAGGTCCATCTAGTCAAGGCTATGGTTTTTCCAATGGTCATGTATGGATGTGAGAGTTGGACTATAAAGAAAGCTGAGCGCTGAAGAATTGATGCTTTTGAACTGTGGTGTTGGAGAAGACTCTCTTGAGAGTCCCTTGGACTGCAAGGAAATCCAACCAGTCCATCCTAAAAGGAGATTAGTCCTGGGTGTTCATTGGAAGGACTGATGTTGAGGCTGAAACTCCAGTACTTTGGCCACCTGATGTGAAGAGCTGACTCATTTGAAAAGACCCTGATGCTGGGAAAGATTGAGGGCCCGAGGAGAAGGGGACAACAGAGGATGAGATGGTTGGATAGCATCACCGACTCAATGGACATGGGTTTGAGTGGACTCCGGGAGTTGGTGATGGACAGGGAGGCCTGATGTGCTGCGGTTCATGGGGTCGCAGAGAGTCAGACGCGACTGACTGAACTGAATGGGATGCCAACACTCACATGCACTCTATATGTACATACTCTAACTGAACCTCCCTGATTTGGAATGAACCTCTTGTATATCTTTAGTCTAAACACATTCTTTTAAGCTGGTTTTTATTTTGTTTTGTTTTTTTTGCGTCCTGACATATGGTGTCTTAGTTCCCTGACCAGGGACCTAACTTGTGTCCCCTGCGTTGGAAACATGGAGTGTTAACCACTGGACTGCCAGGGAAATCCCTTAAGCCCATGTTTTTTAAGGTCATGATTTTTAGCCTGTGGTGAATCTATTGTATTTCCCCTTCACTTTTTGATTTTAGGGAATAACTGTGGTTAATTTAATACTGTTTGGTATTCGTCGTATTTTCCGTCCCATACCCTCTGCCAAGCGCTTTGTGTGCATTATACACGATCTCATTGAATGTAGAGCAGCCTGTTGGTGGTGCTGCCATCTCCACTTTGTGGATGAAAAAATACAGGCTCTGAGAAATTAGGTTATTTACTTAAAATTACACGCTAGTAACTTGCCTAGGAACTAAGGCTAGCAAACTTTGCTGGCAAAGTCTATGCTCCTCACTGCTACACTATATGTTGTAAAATTGGGAGGTTCATAGAATTATCTGAACATATTGTTATAAATGATGGAACCACGGGAACTGGTAACTGTGTTTGGCTCCAGTGCAGACATCTGGGCAGTTCGGGGGAGAAAGTAAAACAGATTTTTCAAATAATACCCTATTATACCCTATAAACTGTGTATTATTTGCATACATTAGCCATTTGAAGAAGGGATTTTAAAATGTTTTTAATGCACAATATCCAGTCCTTTCTTCAGAGATTCTTGTTCAGTTTATTTCTGAGTTGTTTGTTAAAAATGAAGGTCAAGTATGTTCATTTCTAATGAACAACTCAGGGAGTTCTGATGCAGCACAGGGGACTGAGGAACGGGTCATAGTTGCGCTACATCAAAGGAAGCCCTCTTCCGGCCTTGGGGAGACATGGTATTGCCCATTGCATGTGTTACAATGCTCCCAACTCCTTTTTCACAAATGTTGGGTGAAGTGACCTTGATGCTGCAGTTGTTTTGAGATAGAGTCTGTCTTGCCTGTTCTGTTCAAACTTTCTTTTGGTCCTTGGTAATCAAATATACCTGAACTGTACATTTCCTGTCTGTCCTTTAATTTACCGGCTTTAATAATGTTTCTGACATAGACCTGTGTTACAAGAGGGCTGTCCTTAGTGGGAGGGCTTCTCTGATAGCTCAGAGAAGAATCCGCCTGCAATGCAGGAGGCCCTGGTTCGATTACTGGGTGGCGAAGATCCCCTGGAGAAGGGGCTACCCACCCCAGTATTCTTGGGCTTCCCTTGTGGCTCAGCTGGGAAAGAATCTGCCTGTAGCATGAGAGTCCTGGATTCCATCCCTGGGTTGGGAAGATCACTTGGCTGGCTTTGGTATGAGAGTGTTTATACAAATGTTTTAGTTATTTTCTAGTAGACCCAGCCGGCATGGTGCTGAGTACCCAGGAGGGCGTGTTCCGCAGCAACTGCATGGACTGTCTGGACAGAACCAACGTGATCCAGAGTCTGTTGGCTCGCCGTTCACTTCAGGCTCAGCTTCAGGTGCGCATGCTTTTTTTCTTTTATTAAGTAAACAATTTCTGAAAACCAATAATAAACACATTCATATGCCCCCGCCCTAACCCAGCTGTTTGTGGTTTTGTGTCTTGGCATCCATGGGTATAGTTTGTGCGTGACCGCGGTCAGTGTGTGTATACAGTTTTAAAGTCTGCTCTTTTGCTCTAGCATTATAGTTTTTTAAGAGTTGTACTGTTATGCTGTAATTCACTAAGACATTTAGGTTGCTACATTTTTGACTTATAGATAAGATTGTAGAGAATACACCTGTGTATAGTGTTATTAGCTTGAATTATTTCCTTCGAGTTAACTCCTACTGGGTTAAAGAGAGTTTATCCTTCCCAAGGGGCTTCCCAGGTGGCACTGCTTGCCAGTGCAGGAGACGAGAGAGATGTGGGTTTGATTCCTGGGTTGGGAAGGTCCCCTGAGGAGAGCGTGGCAACCCACTCCAGTATTCTGGCCTGGAAAATCCCATGGACAGAGGAGCCTGGCGGGTTGCAGAGAGTCTGACTCACCTGAAGTGACTTCGCATGCATGCATACTTTCCAAGAGGGGTTGCCCCAGTTTACCCCTAATACTAGCCAGCAATAAGAAAAGAATCTTGCTAGCATTATTTTTATTGAGGAAGGTTTTCTTTTCCAACGGTACAGAGTAGCACCTCTAAGTTGTTTTGTTTGCATCTCTTTTATTGTTGGCAAGGGATGTTAACATCCAGGTAAATATTCGTGACACAGCTTTGCTTCACCAGTGTGACTGTGTTTTTGAGAAAGAGTAGGTATAAATAGTTTCTTTTGTTTATATATGGAGTTAAAAATACATACAGCCTAAATTTCCAGACCGCAGTGCTGTTTGTTGTAGGGAGCAAACAGAATGCATCCCAAATGATTTCCGCCTAAATCATTTGTAAGAATTCTCTTTGTTTATGGCAATTCTGTGGAACTTGGGGAAAGAATTGTGGAGTAAAATCCCTCCCCGAATCCTCACGTACTCATGCTGAAGGTGTGGTCACCGCCTTTGAGTACTCCAGCTTGTGTGATACTGTGTCCTTGTCAGTCTGATGGATTTACTTCGGAGGATATTTTTCAGTAGAAACCATATCGGGACTGGTTATTTCCAAGGCTGGTTAACAGAAATCTATTGGACTGGGTTCTGTAATCTGTATTTAACTAATTTACATGCTAAAAACAGTCCTATAAAAGCTCAGCAACCTGCGGAGAGCCTTGGGGCAGGAGCCTCTCCAGCCTCAGGGCCCGCTGATGTGGGGCCTCCAGCTGTGCCTGTCCCCTTCCAGAGAGGGCCGGTCTCCAGGGTGGGCAGGCCCTGCGCTGGGGGAGTGAGGGAGGGCTCATCCGAGGCGAGCAGTGAGGAGAGTGGTTCTAAGAGGGTTGCCGGTCTGAAACAAAGACCAAGGTAGGGATCCCTAACCTGTGGTCAGTGAACCCCCAAAGGGGAGTCCATAGAGAGACTCAGGCTGCCCGGAGTCCTGTGAGATGACATGCAAAGGGCTGTGCTTCTGTGCAGTTTGTGGGGAGGGAAGGAGGTAGCATTCCTCTGGTTCTCAAAGGCCCCTGGCTAGGGTAAGCGTGGAGGTCAGCAGTCTGGGTGGTGAATTGTGAGGCGGGCAGAGGGTCCAGGTGGTGGGAGGTTGGGGGCGGTCGCAGGGAAGGGAGGGAGCACTGACTGCACACTCCCGCCTTTACCTCTGCCCCTGTCTCTGGGTTTACACAGTCCTGCCGCTGGTGCTGTGGTCTGGGGCCCAGGGGAGAGAAGGGGCTGTGGGCTGATGGGAGCCCAGAGAGAGGCTTTGCAGCCGGGCCAAGCAGGAGAGGGCTGTGGTCCCCGTGTACAAGGAAAACATCTCCTGGCTGAAGCCAGCAACCATGTGAGACTCTGTGGAGACTATGCTTTGTGTTCCTAAACCACATGTGCTGAAATCTGTAGCATGTGAACATGGGTATGATTCTCATTCCAGAGACTAGGAGTTTTGCATGTGGGACAAAAACTTGAAGAACAAGATGAATTTGAGAAGATTTACAAAAATGGTAGGTCATTTCTTGAACAAAGGCAAGGTTATTCAAATTTTGAAATAAATATTTTGGATTTAGAGCATTGGTTGTCAATGATTATTAACTGGTTTTTCCTTTTTGCCCCCTCCACAGCCTGGGCCGACAATGCAAATGCTTGTGCCAAACAGTACGCGGGAACCGGCGCCTTGAAGACGGACTTTACCAGGCAAGCCGCGCGCTGAAACCGCGTCAGTCCAGGGCTGCACAGTTCTGATGCTTGATAGATCGCTTGCGCAGCTTTTACCCAAGAGCACCCACTGGTGCCTGAGGCCTCGTTCCAGACCATCAAGCTGGGACTCGGGGGAGAGGAGGCCCAGGCACCGGTGGCTTCGTAGCATCCCTGGGTGATTCTGGTGCACAGCGGGGTTGAGCACCACGGCGCCTCAGCTCCTCTCAGCCACCGCCTGTGCACCTGACTCACCCCAGGCCCTTCAGCAGGTCTGGGACGGGCCTGGGACTGTGCCCACGGGATGCTGAGGCTGGTTTCAAGGAGCGTACTGGGGAGTGAGAGCTTGGAACGTTGTGAATTTGTTACAGATGTGGTTGGGTCTTTTTCTGCCGTATGGATTCCTGGGAGCAAGATAAGATTTCTAGTCTGTTTGCTTTATACCACTTAGCCTGGGCTATGTGTTTCTCTTCTTATTTCTTGTCTTTGCAAGGGGAACTGAGCGTGTTTCCTCTTTATGTCTACTGTGGTAAGGCTTTAGAAAGAGGATGCACATTTCTTGGACTCAGTACTTCTTTCTTGTGTGAGATGTCTCCTTTATAAATTCAGGAATTGTAAAAAAGAAATCTTTGTAATTTACTTATCTCCATACTACATACTTATTGGCCATAAACTGTGAGAATTTAATATGCAAATCTGTAACTCAAAACTTAACCTCTTATTTAACCAGAACTGGGAAGAGAACTCAGTTGGGACTTATAATGGATGGCTGGAACTCACTAATACGGTATTACAAGAACAACTTTTCTGATGGATTTAGACAAGTAAGTTTGTTTTCTGATGCTAATTTGTGGTTATTTGGTGGCTGCATCTTTGTACTGTTCCCCATACCTAATTTGGGAGTTACTATTTTCCTTTTTTTATCTTCTAGGATTCCATAGACTTATTTCTTGGGAACTATTCAGTGGATGAATTAGAATCTCATAGTCCTTTAAGTGTTCCAAGAGATCTGAAATTCCTGGCTGTAAGGAACCTTTTATGTTTTTTAAGTTGTTAATAGCATTGTGACTGAAGGTACAGATGGTCCAACTCCCCTTGACATAAAACATTATATGTTGTTCTAAATGGAATATAAATACTGACGTTGCCCCAAGGAGCAGATCAGGGTTAGAAGAGTTGGGTAACTTGGAATGTTGTCTTCTTTCAAACTTGACTGCCTTCTGCAGCGCCTTTGTTTTGTTTTGTTCATTTTTAGCGTTGTCTTGGTTTCTGCTGCACAGCAGTGTGAATCAGCCCTCACTGTACACAGAGCCCGTCTCCACTGTGCCTCCCTTCCCTCCCCATCCGGCCCCCCCAGGTCAGCACAGAGGGCCGGCTGGGCTCCCTGTGGCTCCCGGCAGCTCGTCACCAGCTCTCCACTCTACACGTGATCGCGTGTGCACGTCCGTGCTGCTTTCTGCGCTCGCCCCACCCTCTCCCTCCCCGACTGTGCCCACATGCCCGTCCTCTCCATCTCTGCTTCCTGCCCGGCAGGTCGGTTCATCGGTGCCGTTTTCCTAGATTCCACATGTATGGGTTAATACACAGTATTTGTTTTTCTCTTTCTGACTTCACTCTGTAGAACAGTCTCTGGGTTCATCCACCTCACTAGAACTGACTCAGATTTGTTCTTTTTTTTATGGCTGAGCAATACTCCATTGTATATATGTACCACATTTTAAAAAATCTACAAACAGTAAATGCTGGAGAGGATGTGGAGGAAAGGGAGCCCTCCTTCACTGTTGGCAGGAATGGTACCTGCATAGCCATTATGGAGAAAAGCATGCAGTCCTTAAAAAACTAGGAACGATCTGCCATATGACCCAGCAGCCGCGCTGTTGGGCATATGCCCCGAGAAACCACGGGTCCAAAAGACACGCACCCCGGCATCCATTGCAGCGCCGTTTACGATAGCCAAGACGTGGAAGCACCTAGATAGATGTCCAGCTGCAGATGCTGTTTAAGTGAGAGCACAGACGTGGAACAGTTGTGAGGGTCTCTCGTTTCAGGGAGAGACTGCTCCCCCGAGGTTCAGGGATTTCTGGAGGCAAACTTGTGATGTAGAAATCTGTATGTTTTTGACACGTCTCTCATTTCTGACTCGTTCACCAGACTTTGCAAGAGCCTCTCTGGGGTTTCATGCGAGCAGGCAGGGTGTCCTGGAGTGGGGGGCCTAGAGTCGAGTACACATCTGGGTGACCTCCCTCCGCTTTCTTCAGATCTTTTAATCTGACGATTTGGGCAGTTACGATCAGAACTCTAATGATGTTTTGCTGAAAGAAAGGTATTTTGTATATTAGATGCAGACGGGTTCTGTTGTCTTTCAGGGAAAGCTGATGTTACAACTGTCAATTAGCATCTTACGTGATGGTTTCTCTCTCTCTCCTTTTCCAGTTGCCTATTATCATGGTTGTTGCCTTTTCCATGTGCATTATCTGTTTGCTGATGGCTGGTAAGTCTGCACTGATTTCACTTTCATCTTTTAGAATGTTGAACTTTGCTGTACAAAATTTTAAGTTTGTGCCTGCTCAGTATGTGGTGTGTCCTGTTAAACTGAATGAGTAAAGGCAGCAGGTGAGGTGAGTCCTTAGATGACAGGAAGGAAAATGTATACTCGGTAGCTTGATAGTGTGTTTTTTTCCACTTAAGCTCTTTGTTTTTTCTCATTACCAAAGTAATACATAGTAATTACAGAAAATACAGTTGAACAAAAAAGAAAATGTTATCACCTTTCCTTTCAGAGATAAGCTAATTACTCTTAACATTTTGATGTTTTAATTTTTATAGGTGTGTGTTTTTTTTTCAAAAGGCAGATCCTATAAACTTTTTTGTACCAGTTTTTTCACTGAGCAGTATAAATATTTCCCCATGTCTTTTATTTTGAATGGCTGCAAAGTATTCCGTTGATGGATGTATATAGTTTATGTAACCAACCACCTATTGTTGGGCAAGTCAATATTATTATAGATTAATAATGTTAATCTATAATAATCTTAATAGAAGCTTAATAGAAGCTTCTATAATCTTAAATAGAAGCATTGCCTAGGAACCTGAGCTAACAAACAGGAGCGTTGCTGGTTTTCTTTTTCCTCTCAGTGTTTGCCTGTGTCACTAAGTAATGGGGTTAAGTTCCTTAACTGCTTATTTAGTACTATTCAGTGCTCTGAGAATGAGTCTGTGATGCCGTGTTTTGCCTGGAGGTGCAGCCTCGGGCACTCTGAAGGGCGCCGCTGGGCTCAGCCTCTGTCCTGAAACCCCTGGGCTGACAGGCTCCCCTCTCAAGTGTCCCTTTGCTCCCCTGCACAGACCTCGACTCCCCCTTTCTGGGCTCCACAGCGCGGTGTGTCCCTCCCTCGAGAGCACTTTCCTCTCCTAACCACGTAAGCACTGGGGGATTCGTCTTGGGAGGCGCTCTGCTCCGTGCTGTCCCAGCACCCAGTGGTGTTTCTCCTTTGGTAGAGTGGTAATGCTTTGCATACGTGCTCATCTTTCTGAGTGCATCAGCAACTTTTTGAAGGCAGAGACCTGTCTTTCTTACTGTTTTACCTCCTGTGCCTAGGACACAGGGCGTGCGTGCTAAATTGACTCAGCCATGTCCGACTCTTTGTGACCCCATGGACTGTAGCCCACCTGACTCCTCTGTCCATGGGATTTCCCAGGCAAGAATACTGGATACAGGAAGCCCTCAGCAAAAGTTTCCTGGATTAAGACCTCCTGTTCACCCCCCACACTAATTCTTCCAGCTTCTCCAGGGGCGGCTCGGAAGCTGTCCGTCTCTGTGATCCCCGAGTGTTCAGCAGTGACGGTGGTCACAACACAGGAAGGAGCTGCCCTCCTGTTCCTCCAGGGCAGAGGTTAGCATATGTTTTCCGAAAAGAGCAAGACAATGAGTATTTTAGATTCTGCAAGCTACATATGGTCTCTCTTGCACACTGTTTTAGCAGCTGTTTGAAAATGTAAGAACTCTCACAGGATGAAAACAGGCCGGGGCGTCTTGAGTGAAGCATCGCTGTGTGCCGGGACGGGGGCCTGTGTCACGTTTGGGGCAGGGAGGAAGAGGAGGGACCAGCGGACTGTGCTGCTCATGGTTCAGTCCACACCCTCGGTCCTCTGACTTCTTTCTTTAACACACTGCCCAGTGGATGCCTTTTCTGGGAGCCACTCCACTGTTGAGTTAGCTTTGTTATCTTGGTCTTTTTATATACGCACATTTCCCTGTAGAACATCTGCAAAAGCAGGGATGTCAGGACCGAGACTCAGCCGGAACGAATGGACCATCCCTTTGGGGATCGACCCAGGGTGGACTTTTGAGGAACCGCCTTTCTCTTTATCCAGAAAGAGCTTTAAAACCCAGAGCTGTCAGAATTAGCACCTGTACAAATGTGAATGTTGTACAAGTGAAGACGGACTGGATGCTGTGGATAGTGATCTCTGATGTCAGCTGTTGTAACATAACGATCTTTGTGGTGTTAGATATGACAGTGTTTGATTTCTAGCCCCTACTTTGGTTTTTAGTGAAAGTTGCTCATTCGTGTCCAACTCTGTGCAACCCCATGGACAGTACAGTGCATGGAATTCTCCAGTCCAGAGTACTGAAGTGGGTAGCCTTGCCTGTCTGCAGGGGATCTTCCTGACCCAGGAATCAAACCCAGGTCTCCTACATTGCAGGCAGATTCTTTACCAGCTAAGCCACAAGGGAAGCCCAAGAATACTAGAGTGGGTTGCCATTCCCTTCTTTGGGGGATCTTCCCAACCCAGGGATCGAACCTGACTCTCCTGCACTGCAGGTGGATTCTTTAATGTCTGAGTCACCAGAAGTGTTGTCAAGTGGTTCTCAAATGTGGTCCCTTGACCAGCAGCATCAGCATAATCTGGGAACTTTTGAGAAATGCAGCTTCGGGGGCCCTGCTTCAGCCCTGCCAAAGCACACAGGCTGGGGATGAGCCCCGCAGCTGACGCAGTTTCCAGCCCTGAAGAAGATTCTCGAGCCAGCCAGAGTTAGAGAACCACTGGTTCAGACCTTAACTGAGAGTTCTTACGTTTTTCCTTTGGATGTGTTTGTAAACTTGAATGCTGTCAAGATGTGCTAAACAGCTGAAAGCTGAAACTAGTGTCAATAAAATGGCTTGTTATTTATCAGTTTTTTGTTTTTTAAAATCAACAGGTGACACCTGGACAGAAACACTGGCCTATGTGCTCTTCTGGGGAGTCGCAAGCATCGGAACATTTTTTATTATTCTTTACAATGGCAAAGACTTTGTTGATGCTCCCAGATTGGTGCAAAAAGAAAAGATAGACTGAATTTGTGTCTGTGGAAAGCGGCTTGGCCTCGAAGATTCCATTATGCAGAACTGGAGTCTTTACTGACCCGCTTTCCACGGCAGCCAAGGTCTTTGTAAATTGTTTATCCAGGAGCACATCTTGTGCTTGGTGTGGGGGTCATGACTTAGAGTTGATCTGGTGTTAACTGCCTTGATGATCTCTTTACTGTTGGGATAGTTATATTTATAATTTGAAGCTAGTCTGTAATTAAAATGTAACCTGAATTCAGCTCACACAGTGGAAGGAACTTATACATCGTCAGTTTAATCAGCCATTGCAGAATGAGTAATATATTTTAAAAATCTAGCTTCTTCCCTCATTTGAAACAGTGAAGTTATTTTTCTAGCTCAGTTTATTGTCACTGTAAAAGCAGTTGCTATTAGCAGGCTTACTTTTCCATATACCTTTGGACTTTTCTTAACAGCTTAACGATAAGCTAACTAGTCTGTTCATAACATGTAAATCTCCTACATAGATCAGACAGTTGGATGAAATCGTCCACAACTACATAGCAGGAAAGAGGTGTTCCTCTCGAGTTCTAGTTGGGCTGCCTTACGAGTTCAGTCAGCTTGAACTGTGCAGTTTAAGTGTGATGAAAAAACTTGCAGATATACTCTATCTTTTTTAAAAGGTGTAAATGAAATCAGCGAATGTAAAGTCTATTCCTCATGCTAGAGGTCCAAAGCCGCCTCGGTCTTCAGGATTGCCCCCGTGTGGGAACAGCCTCGGTTGGTCAGCTCCTCCCTCCTGGCCCCTGTGCTTTCCTAGGGTCTTTCTTCGAGACATGCAGGTCCCTGAGCGCGTCTCATGCCGATTTCTGTGTTGCCCTTGGAGGCAGCAGCTGCTTGTGCACGCACGGCAGTGTTGGCGCTTTTCACTCTGTGATTATTTTTGTCGGCATCAGTAAGTGTGTCTGAAATTCAGTGCTTCCAGATAGTCATCACTCTCCAGATCAAGGACCAACTGACAGCTTTAATTTATGTGCAGAAATAAACCTGAAAAATACGCTTTAGAAGCTGTGCATAGTTCTAATTAATAAGTCAGAAACTGTATATTGAAATTGTAATTATGAGGTTTAAAAACTAGGAAGTATCTAAGATAGTGTAATTGCCACTATTTTAAAATAGTTCAATTAAATACCACTGCAATATTTGCGTTGTGCTTGAAAATATGTACAGTTTTTTTTCCATGGTAATACCTTTTGTTGTCCTTAAATATCTATAAAAAGCGCCTTGATTTTAACATCACCTTTTTTCCAACATTATCATTTATAAACATTAATAAGAGTTGTTGCTTTTAGAAACTCTAAAGGAAATAATAGCTGGAAAACCCTCTGTAGCTTAAAGTCAGTTGTTAACACTCACAATAGGGTAAGTAATTAGAACTGTCTACTCTTAACTTGTAAATAAGCATCATTTGTTCCAAAGAGGAAATATCAAAACTCGGTTTATGTCTACTGTGATGGATCATCAGATGCTACTGGGCATTTCACATTAAGAACTTATTTCAACAACCTTGACAAAGACCAAATCTGAACTGCTAATGTGGCTGTTTTGCAGTGAATGGGCTAATGTTGGTGTGTTAGACCTTGAGGTGTCAATATTTCAGAAACCTGCAGTGATTTTATTCCTAAATTCATGTACTGTCTCATCTGTAAGTGAAAATAAAATGACATATTCTTTTCTAACTAATGTTGGTGTCATTCCTGTACCTTGTCTTCAAAGGGATATTCTTTTTTATTTCAGAATTTTAAGAATCATGCAAAGCAGTGCACGGTCATTATTATCTTTAAAACATGTTCTTTGCCACATAGGCCTCTCCGTCTTGGCAGTTTGGTTCATCAAAGCCCGTAAGTCACAGTCTTCTTGAACCTCGTCTCCGAAGTGTCCTCTCGTCTATCATGTGTGCCATCTTCTCTGTACTAGAAACAAGTCACTGGGTCGGCGCCCTTGGGGAGGGGCCTGCGCGGGGCATGGGTACAGGGCAGGGCCTCTCTGCGAGCCTAGCCGCGTCGCCTGGAAGGAGGGGAGCGATCCACGGTCGTGCCTCAGAGCTGCTGAGAATCGGGTGTTCCCTGTGCTGTGCCTTTGGGTCTTCTGAATTTTCTGTAAGATTGCTTGTCCTTAAAGATTTGTTGGAATCCTTGTTTGTAGAGGAATTCTCTGTTGGTGTCTGTGACTTCTCTTTTCATTTTCTTGTGACTTTTGGTGAAGTGTGTACTTTCAGTGGTGGTGAATGTACCAAACATTCGCTCCCACCGCCTGTGCCTGGGTAAGGCCACATGGCTCAGCTCCCAGGTGGGGGCGTCCTTTTGACATAATTTTGACTTTGCACCTTTAGGTCTTTTTTCCTCCCTGTAAAGTAAGGAAAGGATCTCTGTCCGTCCAGGTAGATCAGATTATGCTGAGGTAACAAATGAGCCACACAGGCTTCCACCTGGAAGCTTCTTCCAGCGCTCAAGAGCATAAAAAAAACACAAAGGCTTATTTCTCACTGCTTCTGCATGTCCTTGAAGGGTCTGCTGCAGCTCTGCGACGAGCCGTCTGCATCCTGGGGGCCCAGTGATGGAACAGCTTCACACGGGAACATGACCGGTTGTCCTGGCAGGAAGGAAAGGGAGACATCTCCACTTGAAGGTGACAGCCCCTTCTGCTCACATTCCGTCGGTCAGAGCAGGTCGCGTGGCCAAACCTGAAGTGCCGGACGGAGGAGCGCAGCCCGGGAGAGACTGTGTGCTCTGATCTGACACACGGTCCAGTTTTCTTGTCCTGTGTGGTTCCTGGGAGAGTCAGCAGAGAGCCTGCCGACTGCCCCGCCCTGTGGTACAGCACGGCCTCTGTCGGAGTGCAGGCTCCCTCCACTCCAGGGACGTCGGGCTTCTCCACTGCCGAGGACGCGTCCTCACTCGCAGGGTGGCCTGGCCCTGCCCTTAGCTTGGGGCCCCGCTCCTCAGTCTGTGGGCCAGAGGGTTCTCCTGAGGGTGTTTTGCAGTAACCGAGTCTTGGGTGCTCATAGCTGTTTTTGTTTTTTTGACAATAGGGATCTGAGGTGAGAGCCATTAGTAGACATCAGATTCAAGTCACAGTTGTCTCAACTCTTGGGCTTGTCAGAGGCTTGAAAAGTGACTCCTAGAGAAGGGTGTGTGTAACACAGCAGCACCAGAATTTTTGGTCTGTGGGATTTTTTTATTTACAGAGCATTCTGTGAAATTGATTGTGGATAAGGCGTGCATGAGAGCAATCACTTGGCCTTGGAGTTGAAAAACGTGGGCTCAGATTTGTATTTGGACCTCACTTGAGTGTTGGACTTGGTCTCTGCACATTTTTTGATTCTCATCCACACGGCAGTTGGCTAAAATCACCACGCAGACGCGCGCACACACCTGCTGAGAAGCCCAGGTAAGTCTACAGGCGGAAGATCTTCCTCGAGGTCCAGCTCCCGTCCTCTGGGTTGGACGTCATGCAGAGGCGCCATGAATGGGGTTCCACTGCGGGGAGCGGAACAGTTAATGAGTTGTTGTGACATGTGTAATTATCACCACGAATGTCCTGGTCCTGGCTGAACTGGTTAGATGGCCTGTTTGTTCTTAGCACTTCCTTTAACCAATTATTCTGCGCATGACTTTGTCTTTCCTTTTTGTTTTAGCCCAAGGCCCAGGCGTTCCTCTTTCTTCATTCGCCATTTTCAGTGATGCATGCCTTTTGTGTATTTATTTTTCTAGCTGTTCAGAACTACAGTATCATCCATTAAAATATCGTCTTACATTTTATGTCCTAAATTTCTCTCCTGTTATAGTTGGGTTTAAGTGTAGATTTTGCGGTGAGAAGTAGAAAGTACAGGTCGCCAGTCATGTCTAGGAGACCTGGAGATGTCCTTCTCTCTGAGCTTTTGGGAGCACACCTCCTCCTGGGTTCTTTACTCCACGCTCTCACCCGTTGATGTCTTATGTTCTGGTTTCCCGTTGCTGGAAGGTAGTCTCACAGTGCTGTGAGTCAGGAGTCAGCTGGGTGTGAGCTCAGCTGGGTGATTCCTGTGATCAGGGGGCGCTGACAGGAGGCTCTCGGCTGACAGAGGGGCTGGTCTCCCTGGTCCAGGTTGGTCTGGTGCTACACAAGGGAGGCCAGAAGGTGGGTGCCACTGGTTCTGTTAGCTCAGTGCCTCCATGCGGCTCTGCAGCCTCCGGGTGGCCCGAGTGAGGGGTGCACTAATCCAGGTGGAAGCTTGTGTGGTCAAGCCTCTGACATCAGAGGGCGTCCCTTCCACCAGGTTCCCTGGTCAGAGCACTCAGAAGCCCATTCAGATGCCCGGGAAGGCACACAGACCCCCTCTTCTGTGAGAACGATGTAAAGGAAGCCATGGCTGTGTCTGCAACACTGGGGTTTTTGTAGCCTTCCGCCCTAAGCCCTCTTCTCCATGTACATACTCGCCCCCGGAAATGCCATTTAGAAACCTGGGTTGAATAGCATCTTTATACTCTGATTCCCAAAAATATGCCTTTAGATTGGATCTTTCCCAAAGCTTAGATTCTAATATACAGCCTACCACATATTCCCCCCTGATGCAAAGTCGCCTCAAACTTAATGCAGTCTAGCAGAGGTGTTTCCCTCCCCCCACCCCCGGGCTCTTGATTTATACTCTGTAGACTGGTTGGTTCCATGCCCAGCTTTCTCTATCTCAGAAAACTCCACCAGCATTCACCCAGTAAGTGTGACATTATATCCGTCTCCTTTCAACTGTGCATCCTGTCCATAAGCAAGTCTTGGCAACTCTCCCTTCAGAAATACACCTCAGACCCACCAGTTCCTCATGTCAGTGTCCACCCCAACCCCGTCTCTCCCATGGACTCATACCCCCCATTTATAGCCCCTCGGGTCCCTTCTCCACAGCTACCAGTGATCTTCCAGTGTCAGCCGGGTGACACAGGGCCCCACGTTAAGGCCCTTAGGTGAGATTTTGCTGCTCTGAAGAAAATGCGACCTCACTGTCATGGCCACCAGGCCTCATCTGACCTGGCCCCCCTCTGCTCCCTAAGCCCACCCACCATCACTCTCCTCCCCAGTCCAGCTGCAGGCCTCCTTTCTGCTGCTTCTCCCTGCTGGCCTTTGCACGGCTCTTGCCTCTGCCTGGATGGACCTTCCAGCGATTGCAGCACCTACAGTTCTTTCTCCAAAATTCAGGCCCCGCTGCTCCTCCTCAGCCACTTGATATTACGCATTGTCCCTCTCACACCATCACCAGGCTCGTTTATTTCCTTTTTAGAAAAGACCGCAGTCTGTGATTATATCATTTATTATCTATTATTGTTTCTCTTCCCTTCTAGAATCTGACAGCGATCAAGTCCAGGGACCAGAACTGTCCCTAGAACCTCCCCAGGGCTCGTTTTCCGACTCCATGAAGGTGGATCCTGTGCACGTGGGCAGTAGCCAAAGGACACGAGATGGACCTGAAGAGACCGGTCAGAAAGTTCTGGTTGAGAATTTCATATTTGTAGAAGCACTTTTTGCCTTGCAAAGGGATTTTTAAACCAGTCACTTTCTTTCTTTCCTTGAATGTTCGGTAGAAAATGTTGGGTGAGTTCTTTTCCCCAGTTTTTCTGTCTATAAAATGCAATAGCCATAAATTTTTATGTACAACAACTTATAAAAAAAATCTAACATGGTAGGTAACACACCCTTTCCACCCCTGGACAGTTCCGAGGTCACACCCAGGCCTATTAAGTGGTTCCTGTGGCCTCAGCCAACCAGGGATCCTGAGGTGGGCAGATTGCCCAGGACCTCTCTCTCAGAAGGATTGGAAAGATTCTGCAGCAATTCAGAAGAGCTCACATTCTGCTTAAATCCAGCAAATTAGAATTATTTCCCTGATTTTTCTTTGGCATGCTGCCCCTCCTGTTACCATCTGACCCTGTTCTTAGGTGATGATCCTCCCTCACTACTGCACTGGTGTGGCTTCAGTGCATAGGAGGAAGCAAACATGAAAGAGAGACCAGACAGATTCTCTGTTCCTTTATTTTCCTTTTTGTCCAAAATTAGGTAGTATGTTTACATAATGAGGGGAAAAACTTGTGTTTAGAGATTTCAAAACGACATTCCATAAATGACCAAAAAGACTGAGAGAGATACCTGTTTAGGGTTTTATTATGATGATGGCTAAAACCACATTATTTCCCTGCCTGACTTTTTAGCCCTAGGAGTTGGTGTGCTTAGTGTAAGTGGGAAGCTCACGGAGCCCCTGCCTGGTGCTGATGTCATGGTGCCGCTGAGCGTGTGGGGATGGAGTGTGCCTTCTTCCTCCAGCTTCCTGGAGGAGGGTGGAAGGATGCCAGGATGACTGCTCAGGTGCAGTCCGTAGAAAACAGCCAGGAAAGGCTTCTTTGAAACAGGACTAGTGGTTTAAGAGGGTGACTGTGAAATGTTCTGCTCTTCATGCAGTTCTTAGAAACCAGGATAAAACTGAACTGAAACTGGAGACAGTTTCATCTGGAGCACATTAGTCTATAATAATGGTTCTTCTGTGTTTGACTTTTGTGAGCAGAAATTATTTTGGAGAAGTGACTTTTCCGTGCTCAAAAGTGCTCTCAGACTTTTAAAGGTCACTTTTGATGTAAATGTGCCTGAACGTTTGACCCATTCCCCATCTCTCTCCAATAGGGCACTGGTTCTCAGGTTCCACGGGGTGGCCCGGGTACCAGGAGTTCTAAGTGCACCCGGCGGGCAGGCAGGGACACTGGTGAAGGGCCACCGAGGTCCAAGCGCTGTGAGTGTGGTGCTGCTTGAGGACAGAATTTGTCCACGCTCCTAAGGACCCTGGCCTTTGGGGCTGAGACGCCCAGCTGACGAACAAGCCCAGGAGGGGTGGCCTCTGTTGTAAGGATTGTGACTGAGGGCTGAGGTGGGGACCTAGTTGTAAGGTGGTAGGAACAGACTCTGTGTGGTGTATTTACTGTCGAGCGTGTCCACTCTTCAAGCCTTG
This sequence comes from Tragelaphus eurycerus, assembly GCA_935064755.1. Classification (NCBI taxonomy): domain Eukaryota; kingdom Metazoa; phylum Chordata; class Mammalia; order Artiodactyla; family Bovidae; genus Tragelaphus; species Tragelaphus eurycerus. The sequence goes on along the minus strand of CAKXYN010000001.1, from coordinate 71,664,247 downwards.
ATAGCTGAGGGGTCTGGACACTGAAGGACCCTCTGATGAGAACTCACAGGACTGACCAGATGTGGTACGTAAATGCATACATTTCAAAGCCGAGTGGTTTTTTCTTCTATCGCAGTTTATCACAGGATGTAGAACACAGTTCCCTGCGCCCTTCAATAGGGCCGTGCTGTTTGTCCATCCTATACACGGTAGTCCCAGACCCCCAGGCCATCCTTCGGCCACCATCCCTCCCTCTTGGTGACCACAAGTCGGTTCTCTGAGTGTTTCTGTAATGAGTTCATCTGCATTGTGTTTTAGCTTCCACTTCCAAGTGACATCATGATATTTGCCTTTCTATTTCTGACTTGCATAGTATGAATCTCTGGGTCCATCCCTGTTGCTGTAAATGGCATTATTTTGTCCTTTTTTATGGCTCACTGATCTTCCATTGCATATACGTACCACATCTTTCTCCATTCATCTGCTGATGGACATTTAGGTTGTTCCCAGGTCTTGGCTGTTGTGATAGTGCTGGCAAGAACATACGGGTGCATGTATCATTTTGAATTCTAGTTTTGCCCGGATATGTGCCCAGGAGTGGGATTGCTCGGTGATCTGGCAACTCTGGTTTTGTGAGGAACTTCCATGCTGGTTTGCACGGTGGCTGCAGTAGGGAACATTCCCACCAAGAGTGTAGGAGGGTCCCTTTTTGCTACACCCTCTCCAGCATTTGTTATTTGTAGACTTGTCAGTGATGGTCATTCTCACCAGAGTGATGTTTTAATTGTGGTTTTGATTTGCATTTCTCTAGTGATTTCTGATGTTGAGCATCTTTTCATGTGCATATTGGCCATCTGTACGTTGTCTTTGGAGCGATATCTGTCTAGGTCTTCTGCCCAGTGTTGGGTTAGGTTGCTGTATTGTTGAGTTGTATGAGCTATCTGTAAATTTTGGAAATTAAGCCCTTGTTAGTAACATTTGGAAATATTTTCTCCCAGTCCATAGGTTGTCTTTTTGTTTTGTTTATGGTTTCCTTTTGCTGTGCAACAGCTTATACGTTTGATTAGGCCCTATTTTATTTTTGCTTTTATCTCTATTATCTCTATTGCCTTGGGAAACTAACCTAAGAAAATATTGGTGTGGTTTATGCCAAGAGAATGTTTTGCCTATGTTCTCTTCTATGAGTATTATGGTGTCATGTCTTATATTTAAGTCTTTAGGTCATTTGGGGTTTATTTTTGTATATGGGGTGAGGGTCTGTCCTAACTTCATTGATTTACATGTGACTCTCCAGCTTACCCCACACCTCCAAATGGTCTTTCTATAACTGGGCATCAGGTGAAGCTGCAAGTTTATAGCATGAAAATAAAAAGTTTTAAAAGAAAAGCCATCTCCAGCCGATGTCCCAGGTGAGTGTTTAAGTGTCTTTAAAGATGTCTGTACAGTGTACCCAGAGAACCTTCCTGTGCTTCACTGCGATCATGGGATTCAGGAATGTTATAACAGGACGGGGCCCTCTCAAGTCAGGATGACCTTGACCTGCTTACTGTTACAGGTTAAAAGCAGATGTTTGCATGGTGGCCTAATCAGATCAGATCAGTTGCTCAGTCATGTCTGACTCTTTGCAACCCCATGAATCGCACCAGGCCTCCCTGTCCATCACCAATTCCCGGAGTTCACTCAGACTCACATCTATCGAGTCAGTGATGCCATCCAGCCATCTCATCCTCTGTCGTACCCTTCTCCTCTTGCCCCCAGTTCCTCCCAGGGTCAGTCTTCTCCAATGAGTCAGCTCTTTGCATGAGGTGGCCAAAGTACTGAAGTTTCAGCTTTAGCATCATTCCTTCCAAAGAAATCCCAGGGCTGATCTCTTTCAGAATGGACTGGTTGGATCTCCTTGCACTCCAAGGGACTCTCAAGAGTCTTCTCCAACACCACAGTTCAAAAGCATCAATTCTTTGGCACTCAACTTTCTTCACAGTCCAACTCTCACATCCCTACATGACCACTGGAAAAACCATAGCCTTGACTAGACGAACCTTTGTTGGCAAAGTAATGTCTCTGCTTTTGAATATGCTCTTTAGGTTGGTTATAACTTTCCTTCCAAGGAGTAAGCGTCTTTTAATTTCATGGCTGCAGTCACCATCTGCAGTGATTTTGGAGCCCAGAAAAATAAAGTCTAACACTGTTTCCCCATCTATTTCCCATGAAGTGATGGGACCGGATGCCATGATCTTTGTTTTCTCAATCTTGAGCTTTAAACCAACTTTTTTACTCTCCTCTTTCACTTTCATCAAGAGGCTTTTTAGTTCCTCTTCACTTTCTGCCATAAGGGTGGTGTCATCTGCATATCTGAGGTTATTGATATTTCTCCCAGCAATCTTGATTCCAGCTTGTGTTTCTTCCAGTCCAGCGTTTCTCATGATGTACTCTGCATATAAGTTAAACAAACAGGGTGACAATATACAGCCTTGACGTACTCCTTTTCCTATTTGGAACCAGTGTGTTGTTCCATGTCCAATTCTAACTGTTGCTTCCTGACCTGCATACAAATTTCTCAAGAGGCAGATCAGGTGGTCTGGTATTCCTATCTCTTTCAGAATTTGCCATGTCATAAATACGGTGTCTTCACTTTAGAAAGACTGGTCTCAAACAGAGCCTCTCTTCACATTTTAGAAGACTTGCTGCTGCTGCTGCTAAATCGCTTCAGTCGTGTCTGACTCTGTGTGACCCCACAGATGGCAGCCCACTAGGCTCCTCTGTTCCCTAGGATTCTCCAGGCAAGAATACTGGAGTGGGTTGCCATTTCCTTTTCCAATGCGTGAAAAGTGAAAGTGAAGTCGCTTAGTTGTGCCTGACTCTTAGTGACCCCATGGACTGCAGCCTACCGGGCTCCTCCGTCCATGGGATTTTCCAGGCAAGAGTACAGGAGTGGGTTGCCATTGCCTTAGGTACAGGTAAATTAACACTAAGCTGTGATCATGGTCTTTCCTGTAGCTGGTCGTTATGTCCAAATATTACCTTAGGCCTGTGGGAAAGTTGGCTTCACTTTCGTCCTTGCAGTGGCTCTGGCAGCTGGTGAGGGCTCTTGAGACACTGGGGTTTGGGGTTGTTCGTGGAGAGGCCACAGGTGAGGGAATCGTGACCTCCTGTGTGGGCCCTGAGCAAAGCCCCTCTTTATGGCCAGCCCATCCTCTCAGGGAAGAACACAGTTGATTGCAGGTTCACCGTGACTGAAAGTAGAGCTCATTTTGCTCTGATGACATTGAGATTTGTCATCTTAGGCACTGAAAACTCCTTTTCCCAACTTCTCTACAAATGAATGCCCTCTTAACATTTTGAGATTTCTTCAGAAAAAAAAAAAATGCTAAAATTTTATTTGATAAAAATTAAAGTCAAATTTCAGTTCACAGTGCACCCTGCTTGTTGGACTTTGCTGCCATCAAACAGCCACCTTCCAGACTCGCCGTGGGAATCCTGCCTCTGGTGGCGGGCTGTGATTCGGGACGTGGAGGGGACACAGGGCTGCCTGGTGGGCAGGACGGGGCTCCTCCTCAGGGAGTCACCTCTTCACCTCCCTGATTGGCGAGAAGACAGCGGGCCGAGAGCATCCAGAGTTGGGATTTCCGGCAGCAGCCGATGCGCCCACCTTTGGGTGAGGGGCTGGAACAGCGGCCGGCGTTGGTGCCGGGGCGCCCGGCTCTCAGGCCACGGGGGCTGTGTCTCCCCGCTTGCGGCGGCGTGTGATGAGCGTGCCCAGGGCCCCGAGCGGGATGCACATGGTGGAAGCGGCCACGAGCAGCCCGATGACGGCCAGGGCGTGGGGCGGGTAGTCCTTGGTCACCAGCTGACCCTGAGGAGAGAACCCAGGTGTCAGGAGATGCCCCCCGGCGGGAGGAGCGTGTCCTTCCCCCGGGGCAGACCGTCAGTGAACACAAGCAGCGTGCTTGCTGTTTGGGGCTCCCTGGAAGAGCGACCATGGGAATGATAAAGGCTTGTGTTCAAGGCAGCAACAGAGGCTCCGAAGGGCAGGAGCTCCCCTTGCCCAGTGCTGTCCCATTGGATTGCCCTCCACTGGACACAGGTGGCCCTGGCAGTGTGGCCAGAGATGAGGGAAGGCTGGATTTTAAATTTTATTTAATATTAATGAGTTCAAACCACCCCCATGTGGACTGTTAGCTACTAAGTCCAGTAAACACAGCTCTCATCTCAAGACAAGGGTTGATGGACTTAGTTGGTAGGATTTGTGATGTTTCCCCTAAATGTAAAATTGATGACAAACGAGTTGAGGCCCCAAAGCCAACAAACGCTGCCTTCCCACCAAGGAACCAGAGGACACACGAGTCGAGGGAGCCTGCTGTTAACCAACGTACGTACGGTGTGTAAACCAAGACACCACGCCGAGTGTGGCTGTGGGAGGCAGCCCACAGGCGTCTGTTGCTCTTTATGTTCTGTCTCAGATGCAGAAAAAGCTTTGACAGAGCTCAGCACTCACTCACAGTAAAAAGGCTCCAGAAAGTAGTCAAAGAAGGAACCTTCCCCAACATCATAAAGGCTATAAATGACAAACCCACAGCAAACCTCATTCTCGGTGAAACCCTGAAAGCATGTCCACTAAGATCAGGAACGGGACAAGGATGTCCCTCCCGCCATGCTTATTCAACACAGTTTCCTCCCGTTCCCTGTTTTGGGGGCTTCACGTGAAGTGCTGTTTTGTAGACCTGGTTTTATTTGTAGATGAAGATACTAGTGTTGTCTTTTCCATGTAAACAGAATAAATTGCCCTCGCAAATGACTATTTCTGTGACTTTATAACAGCCTCTTTCTCTCATAATCGGGGAAAGGCTATATTGTATGTGTTCAGTCTGTTCTCTGAAATCGTTGTATACGCCCTGTTAATGACTTTGTTCCCCCTTTTTTATTTCCTCTGTTAGGAATTCGAAATTAAGAAAATGTCCAAGACTGGGAATAAGCTTGCAGAGTTCCAGCCAAACAGCTTGCACATCTAAGGAAGCAGCAAGCACTTGGGCTCTGAGTTCACCAGTCACTTCCGTGTCCACACAGAAGGGATGAATAAGGGACGAATTCCCAGATGCCGAGAGCAGAGCGGTGTCTGCTGCAACAGTAGTGGGAACCTTCATGTCCATAACTCTATGACTTTTTCTGAGATACTTTTCACTTTTTGTATTGGAGTACAGCTGGTTGACAGTGTTGTGATAGTTTCCAGTGGAGAGCAGAGGGGCTCAGCCATACATACATGTGAATCCATTCTCTCCAGACTCCCCTCCCATCCAGGCCGCCACATAACATGGAACAGAGTGCCCTGTGCTGTGCACTAGTAGGTCTATTCAGTATAGTTCTGGAAGTCCTAGCCACAGTGATCAGAGAGGAAAAAGAAATACAAACAAAAATAAGGTAAAAGATCACTGTTTTCTGTGTTTCGTATGTCATCTGCAAATCCTAGAGAGCCACCAGAAAACTACTGGTGCTAATCAGTGAATCTGTTACAGTTGCAGGACACAAGATTAATGCACAGAAATCTCTTGCATCCCTATACACTACCAAAAGACTGGAAAGAGAAATGAAGAATTCCATTTACCATCACAACAAAAATAATAAAATACCTAGGAATAAGTCTCCCTAAGGAGGCAAAAGACTTGTACTCAGAAAACTATAAAATAGTGATGAAAGAAATCAGAGCTGACACACACGAATAGAGATCTACCGTGTTCTTGGCCTGAAAGACTCCATACTGTGAAATGACTGTACTGCCCCAAGCAAGCCACAGACTCACTGCAATCCCTGTCAGACTACCAAGGACATCTTCACAGAATCAGAACAAAACATCTCACACTTGGAAACACAGAAGACTCCGATTTCACAAATTGCTAGAGAAACGAGAACTACAATGAGGTATCAGCGGGAGAGGATGGAATGAATTGGGAGATTGGAATTGACATATATAATACAGTGTATAAACAGATAACTAATGAGAGCCTGCTCTGTAGCACAGGGAGCTCTACTCAGAGCTCCGTGGTGACCTATACGGGAAGAAGATCTATATGTACGACTGATTCACTCTGTCATGCAGCAGAGACTAGCGCAGCATTGTCCAGCAACCACACTCCAATAAAAACTGAAGAAAGCAAGACCTGGATGATGATTCCCCGTTGTGACAAGTAACTGCCCCCATTCTGGAGAGGCAAAGCAAGACCCCCGAGGTGGCAGGTACCTGGGCGGCGTCCCAGGCCTGGTACTGCAGGGTCCCTGTGATGATGTAGTCGCTCAGGTAGAAGATGAAGAGGCTGATGATCAGCAGTGGGCTCACACCGCCCCACATGGCCTTCCAGTACCAGTTCGGGGCGCGTCCAGTCATGGCCTTGAGGTCGCTTTCAAATCTGTTTGGAGAGCAGGGAGAGAAAGTCTGCATTGTCCGTGCTGTTGGAGGCAGGCGGTCCAGGCCACGAAGCCCTCTGTGCTTAGGAAGCTTTTGTGCTGGGCACTGCTGGTGCTTGAACATGACCATGGGGCCCTCTCTCCTGGGGAGAGGGGTCCTGGGGGAGGGGAGAAGGGCACAGGCTGCCACCAAGGGGGCAAAGCCACTGCCCACAGGTGAGTGGACATCAGAGGACACGCCCCTGGTGCCAGCCTCCAGGTAGAGGCCGCTGCCATAGACAGGAGGGCAGTGCCCAGCGCCAGCAAGCACAGAGCGCCTGGTGAGACGCCTGTGAAGCCGTCCTCAGCCCCAGGGGGCCCCCGAGGGCAGCCCTGCCCCGTCCCTCCCGTCCTGCAGCCCACCACTGTGATGTCCGTCGTGTCTGCGGGCCCTCGTTTCTCATAACTTGACCCTTGCCTGAATTTAGACATAGCCTGACAGTGTCTGTCTTACAGTAGACTGGAGAGGCTTCTCCGGGATTCTGGAAGCTACACGTGGAGAAAGTGCTGGGAGTCGTGGCCTTCATGGGTGCATTTCCTGTGCAGCCCTACCTGCTCAGCCCGTACAGGTAGCACACGGCGACCGTCTCCACCAGGACGATGAGCAGCAGGGACAGCGTGGCAGCGTAGTCGTTGAAGATGTCGAACCAGTAGCTGCCGGCCTCCATGGTGAACAGCATGCCGATGGCGCAGTTGGCGAGGCACACCAGACCTGGGACCGTAAGACCCCTTGTTCACCCGCCTGCGACTGCGCCTGTTCACCCAGCTTCCCGTTGGGCCAAGGCGGTGGGAGGCGTGTCAGCAGGACTTCCTGACGCTCGTTCATGGAGGGGTCTGGCAGAGGACACCCGACCCAGTGTAGAAGGTAAAACTAGGAGCACTGCTGTCTTAAGTGGTCCCACCCAGGCTGTGGGCCTGCTTATGTTGTTTATCCCAACAAATCAACCTCCGAGCTCGGGGGAGATGAATTAGGGGGGAGAGTTGAGCTGCAGGAACTCCCAGTGGAGGACTGACATCTGACCGGGGAGAGGGGAAGAGGAGAAATAAACGCTGACCGAGATCCCATGGCGCCTTAGGCAAATATTTGTCTCCCGTCAGCTTCTGAAGGCTATGAGTCAGGTAGCAGGAGTTGAGCCCCCTTTTATAGGGTAGGGGAGCCAAAGCTCATAGATGTCGGGTAACTCTCCCAACATCATACAGCACAAAAAGCAGCAGTGATGGAATTCAGACACTCCCCCCCCCCCAAAAAAAAAAGTATTAGACCCTAACGCTGTCCACTGCCACCTGCCACGAGCCCCACCGCTGTCCCGAGGGGAGAGCGGGCTGTGAGCCGTCGGGGAGCTGCAGGCACGCAGTGCTGCCTCCTGAGAGGAGAGATGCCAGCGGGTGCTGACAGGAGCAGAGTTGGGTTGGGGCTGGAGGGCTGTTGTGGATGTGCTGGAATGGTGTCATCAGAGGCAGGGCTTGGGGCGCCAGGGTCCTCCAGACACTGTGGGTTGGAGAGGAGCGGATGAGTGGTGGAGTGAAGTGGAGAGGCATGCTTGTCCACCAAGAGCAGAATGGGCATATACATTGTCATGTGTGGGCTGTCAATGGGTTTTGTTTGTTTTTTTTTTTTTCACAGAAAAGAGAGAGATGATTACTACTTGCCACAGAGTGTATGGATGTGAGAGGTGGACTGTAAAGAAAGCTGAGCACCAAAAAATGGATGCTTTTTGAACTGTGATGTTGGAGAAGACTTTTGAGAGTCCCTTGGACTGCAAGGAGATCCAAGCAGTACATCCTAAAGGAGATCAGTCCTGAATATTCATTGGAAGGACTGAAGCTGAAACTCCAATGCTTTGGCTACCTGATGCGAGGAACTGACTCATTGGAAAAGCCCCTGATGCTGGGAAAGATTGAAGGTGGGAGGAGAAGGGGTCGACAGAGAATGAGATGGTTGGATGGCATCACCGACTCAATGGAGATGAGTTTGAGTAGGCTCCCGGAGTTGGTGATGGACAGGGAAGCCTGGCATGCTGCAGTTCATGGGGTCACAGGTTGACTGAACTGAACCAGAGTGGATTTTACAGGCTGAGTTTGAATGACGACGACAGACAGAAAGGGTAAGTACAGTCTGACTTAACCGACGTGCAGGGTGAGAGCAGGAGCAATGTCAGATGGCAGCAGTTGGAGCAGAGGTGGCTGCCGGGGCGGGGCGTGCGGCCTGGACAGCAGCGGGAAGGAGCTCTTGGGTGAGAAACAGGCTCTGTACCTCGACTCGGTGGTGGTTCACTGAGAGTGTGTTTAAGAAATGTACAGCTTGTCATTGTTATTCTTAGGTCAGCACAGACAAAAGCATGTTCTCTGAATGCCTGGAGAGCTTGGGGGCCATGTTGGGGAGTCTGGCCTTTGCTGAAGGTTGGGGTGACCACCTGACTTGCCCGTGATGTGGAGGGCCAGACGTGGGGTGAATTACATTCCCAGAGGGCCTAATAGCTGCGGCAGGACTCCCGAGAGGATGCGGCAGTGACTCGGGGAGCAGGTGCGTCCTGAGGACATGCCTCTTCTCGGCCCCCCGAGCCCCACCGCCTTGGTGCCTGGCCCACTCACCGGAGATGGCCTCCTTGGACAGGTAGCTAGAGATGACCTTGCTGTCCGTCAGAGGGGTGAGGATGGCAGCCGTGTTGCCCAGCATGCTCCCAATGCCCAGCAGCAGCAGCATGAAGAAGTAGAGCACCGACCACAGCTGAGACACCTCCATGTTCTTAATGGCCTCCGTGTAGACGATGAAAGCCAGCCCAGTTCCCTGAACGGCCTGTGCGAGGCAAGAACACACAGTCACACACCCAGGAAGTTAGGACTCCCTCAACACCCCCGCTGCTAAGGTACTTGGGGCACCTTTAAATCGGCAAGGAGAAGCCACATTCTGAAGTTGGATCTTCCATCTACCTAGCGGCACCTGAGCTCGAGAGAACTGTCACCTGTCGAGACCTCATACCTGACTCAACTACTTCAAACACTGAGTGCACTTTTTCTGCCAGAACTTACATCATTCTCTACTAATGAAGTATTAACAGCTTGGAATAATTGTTGCTTCTTAATCAGGACTGAGGTGGTGACCTGGGAGTTGAGATGGTGAAGGCACAGCTAAGAAGACACAAAAGCATACAGAAGTGGGTGAAGAAGAATCACTGCAGGTGTATGTGAAGATGAATCCAGTTCCTGTTGAACTCAGACACGACACAGTAAACTACCATACTACCAGAGATTAAAAACGCATCCTGTTTGAAATCAGGCTGAACTTATTAAGCCTGGGGTATATCCGGGCACCTGAGGTGCCTGGGATTCCTCAATGGAAAGTCGTGAGGAAGGCAGGAAGTGACAGCCTTCCAAGGAGGCCACTGCAGACCTGTAGTTCCTAGTATCCCCTAGATGGGAACCCAGTCTCTATTTCCAAGCGAGCCTTCCTGCAGGTACACCAGAACTCCTACAGCTAAAGGACGGTGTGTCCCCGGGGTAGAGTGAGTTAGAAAGTCAGCCAGTCTTCATGGCTCCTGGAGCAGAGGTAGCTTTGCCCTCCTTAGAATTCGCGACTACCTAACACTGGTGCAGGGCTTGGAATCGGTCTAGAGCTTCACGGGGAAAGGAAAATGAGGCCCACCTTGGATGTCTATTCGGGCACTCGCAACCTAATTGACATCCCAGGAACAAGGCTTTCTCCCAGACTCTGGTTGCCCTGGTGAGCGGAGTCAGGGAGCGGGTGGTGAAGAAGTGCTGCCTCCTTGTGGCCGTTTCCACGAACAGCAGCCTGAAATGCTATCCTTGTGGGTACCTAATGTGCATAAGGCTTGAGGGGCTGTGAGTGACCAGGCTGCCAAGAAATTACAGCAGGACGTGAGGGCCAACTGGCGACAAGCCTGCGCCAAAGCGTGAAGAAGAGTGAACTTGTGTTTTCTTTTTTAAAATCCCTGAAAAGATGCCCAGTATCTCCAGGGCTTAGATAAAGGCAAGTGAAATCTACAACGAAGTATCTCCTGGCACCTGTCATCAAAGAGATGACACAGAACATCTGATGGGGAGGGTGTGGAGAAAAGTGACTCTGAGGAAGGTGTTTGTGGAAGGCTGAGTGGCTCACAGTATGCAGAGAAGTGACGAGGTCCTTAGGGAAGGAAAGGCGCAGCTCCCTAAAGCCCCGGCAGTCCCACTCCTGCTTGCGTGTGGGGAGAGGAAACTGTCGTTCGAAAACACACACAGGCGCTCCACTGGCCTTTGCCCACTACCTGCAACAGGCAAGGCATGGAAACTACCAGAACGCCCAGCGACAGAAGAAAGGATAAAGAAGATGGGGCTTCATATGAACAACAGACTGCTACTCAGAAAACCGAATGACAGCACAGCCTGACGACAGTCTGGATGGACCCGGACAGGATCTCATAGCTAGAGTAGGTCAGACAGAAACACCAAGCGCATACGGTACCACTATAGGTGGACACTCTAACAGCATGGAACTAACACACGGAGGAAATGGAAACAGCCAGTTTCAGGAAAGAAACTGAGTGTTTCTAACACGGCTAATGTGGAGGGTGGAGAGGGAAATTAGGAGGTGGGGTTCTCAGTACACACACACACTGGTACTCAGGTGTGTGTGTACATATATGTGTGTGTGTGTGTTATGTATCTGTATCTTAAACAGTAAACAAGGGCCTACTGTAGTGCAGGGATAACTGTACTCACAAATGACTATCTCTCAAAATCCAAAGATAATATGGTCCTTGTATATGTGATACTGAGTCCAGTTACTAATGATCTCAACACGGCACTGTTAATTGTACTCTAGGAGATGATAAAAAGTGAATTACTTTAGAAATACTTCCTCTTTTCAATTCAGGAATACACAGTTTGAGATGCGGTCGTATCCTGGAACCTGAAGTGGCCATGACGCCTCAAGAAAAAGTCACGCTTCCCCTAAGTGGGGAGAAGGTGACACCCTTCCATGGAGGCCACAGCAGACCTTGAGGGCCTGGAAAGCCCTGGATGGGACCCAATCAGATGAGCCTTCCTGCAGGTACGGCAAACCTCCTATGGTAAAGGGTGGTGTATCCCAGGGCAGAGTGAAAAGTCACCCAGTCTTAATGGCTCCTGGAGCAGAGGTGCTTTGCCCTCCTTAGAGTTCCTGAACTGCGTGCCACTGGTGCAGGCCTTGCAGTCGGTCTTGAACTTACAAGGGGTGAGAAATGAGACCCACCTTGGGTGCCTATTCGGGCATTCTTGACCTGATTGACATCCCAGGAACAAGGCTTTCTCCCAGACTCTCTTACCCAGGAGACCAGAGTGGAGATGAAAAAGTGCTGCCGCCTTGTGGCCACCTGTATGAACAGCAGCCTCCAGCGCTATGCTTCTGGTTACTTTATAAGCACAAGGCTCCAGGGGACGTGCGTGGCCAGAGCCCCGAAGAAATCTACTGCAGGAGATGAGCCCAGAAAAAGTCAGCTGGGACAAACTGGCAACAAGCCAGCATCAAAGGGTAAAGTAGCGTAAACTTGCGTTTTTTTTTTCTAGGTCCCTGTAAAGATGCCCAGTATTTCCTGGCATCTGTCATCAGAGAGACAACACAGAATATCTGGAGAGGGTGTGGAGAAAAGTGACTCTGAGGAAGGTGTTTGTGGAAGGCTGAGTGGCTCACAGTATGCAGAGAAGTGACGAGGTCCTTAGGGAAGGAAAGGCGCAGCTCCCTAAAGCCCCGGCAGTCCCACTCCTGCTTGCGTGTGGGAAGAGGAGACCATCGTTCGAAAACACAAACGTGCGAGTGCTCCACTGGCTTTTGCCCATCTACCTGTAACAGGCAAGGCATGGAAACTACCAGAATGCCCAGCGACAGAAGAAAGGATAAAGAAGCTGGGGCTTCATATGAACAACGAACTGCTACTCAAAAAACCGAATGACAGCACAGCCTGACGACAGTCTGGATGGACCCGGACAGGATACAGTAACTCAGTCAGACAGAAAAAAGCCAAGCACAGACGATACCACATGTAGGTGGACACCCAAAAGCACTGAACTAACACACCAAAGAAATGTAAACAGCCAGTTTCAGAAAAAGAAACTGTTTTCAAAGGAGCAAGATGGGGAGGGTGGAGAGGGAAATTACGAGCTCAGAGTTCACAGCTGCACACCGATACGCCTGTATCTGTCTACATATTTAAGATAGATGACCTAGGAGACCCTACAGTGGAATACAGACCACACTCTTCACTCTGCAAATAACTGTCCCAAAGAACCCAAACAACAGTCATTCCATGTACATCTGAATCTGAGGCCAGTTCCCATTCAACTGAAAACTTGAATTCGCTTTAGAAATGCCCCCTCTTTTCCATTCAGGCCTAACTGGTCTGGGCTGGGGTCATATCTTGGAGCCCTGAGGTAGCTTGGATCCCAAGTTTGACAGTGGCTCTTTCTAGGATCAACAACCTTAAAACCTAGTTTGAAAGTGAAGTCACTCAGTCATGTCTGACTTTTTGTGACCCTAAGGTAAAACCTATGTTTCTGGGTACTTAATAAGCAAAAGGCTTGAAGTGTGTGAAAGACCACAGCTTTCATGAAGTTCTGTAGGAGGTAATGGAAGAAAAACTTGCATAAGAGTCTGCTTGCCACATGCCTATTTCAAAAGGAGAAAGTTCACTCAACCTGTGTTTTTCTTTTTAAAACCCTTGTGGGGCGGGGGTAGAGGGCATCTCTAGTGCTTAGAGAAACGCAGATAAAATCTACAACAAGGTATCTCTGACACAAATATCAAAAATCCTACAAACAATACATGATGGAGAGGGCCTGGAGAAAAGGTACCCTGAGCAAGGTATTAGTGGAAAGGTAAATTGCAGAGCCAGTATAGAGAGAAGTAGAGAAGCTAGTTAAGAAAGGAGAACTACAGCTCCGCACATCTGGCCATGCACTCCTACCTGTATGTTCAGAGAGAAGATCAACAGTGAAAATCACACACTCCTTCCCTTGGCCTTCTCCCATGTACCTACAATGGGCACAGCACGCAAACTACTGTCCAGCGATGGTAGAACAAAGACGACGTATGTATACATCTTATACAAAGACGACCCCGTGTATACAACAGACTCTTACTCAGGAAACCAGATTGCAACACACCATTGACAGCAGCATGCCTGGGGCCGGGGAAGACCTCACTAACTCAGGGAAGTCAGAAAGACCAAGCTGATCATACACTTCTAGGTGGAAACTAGAAATGAACTGACAGGGAAATGTAAACACCCGCCCTCAGACAAACAACTCAGGGTTTCCAGTGGAGCACGATGGCGAGGTTGGAGAGAGAAATCACAAGGTTAGCCTGAGCACGCTTACATACAAACAAATGTAAACAGTTAATGAGGCCCTCCTGCATAGCACAGACACCTCTACTCGCTCTACAAACACTGTCACAAAAGAATCAAAAGAAAAATCGGTCCTTGTTTATGTGAACTTGAGTCCAGTTCGTATTGAACTCAAAGACGATACTGTAAATTGACCATGTTCCAGGAGAAAATAAACATTCGATGTAAAAACACCTCTGTTTCACTCAGGCCTAATTGATTCTGGTTGGGCTCATCTCCTGGAGTGCAGAGGTGGCCTGGATCCCTATTTTGACAGTCATGAGCCCCAGTGACCAGGGGAGAGCGGGACAGCCAGCATACAAGCCACCTTGGACCTGGGTACCTGGTCTCCTCTGGATGGGACCCTGATCTCTAAATACAGTCGAGCCATTCTTCAGGTGAATCATGAGCCATCCTACAGGTAAACCAAGTCTCATACAGCTAAAGGGTGGTGGACTCCCCGGGCAAGGACAGCAAGCCCCCCAGTCGTCATGGCTTCTGGTGCATAGGTACCTCTAGCCTCCTTCCTTACAGTCCCACAGTTGCATACCACCCGCGCAGGTGTTGGGATCCGTCTGGACGTTCATGGAGCCAGGAGAAATGAGACACAAGCTCTTGGGTGTCTGTCAGGGCACTTTACACCTGATTGACAAGCAAGAAACAGGACCTTCTCTAGACTCTGGTTACCTAGGTTACCAGAGAGCTGTTGCAGAAGTGCTGCCGCCTTGTGGCCGTTTCTAGGAGCAACCGCCTTGAACCCTGTGCTTCTGGGTACTTAACATGCAAAAAGGCTTCAGGGGCCGTGAAACACCACGGCTCTCAAGAAGCTGTCTGCATGAGGGAGCCGAGGACAGATTCAAAAGTGGGCCGTCCTGTGACAGACCAAACTCAAAAGGGGAAGTTCGCTCAGCCTGTGTTTTTAAAAACCCCTGGGGTGGGGCGGGGGGAGGGCATCTCTAGTGCTTAGAGAAATGCAAATAAAATCTGCAAGGAGGTATCTCCTGGCACCAGTCCTTAAAGAGACTACACAGAACATATGATGGAGGGGGCCTGGAGAGAAGGGACCCTGTGCAGCGTATGCGTGGAGAGGTGCATTTCTCACAGCCAGTATGGAGAGAAGTAGAGAAGGTCCTTAGAAAGGAAAGGCGCAGCTCCCTTAAGGTCCGGCAGTGCCCCCTGCTTGTCTGTCCAAAGAGGAGACCACCGACAACAATCACACATGGAGTCCATGGGCCTTCCCCATAACAAGCGTGTGAACTCCCCATCTGTCCACCGACAGAATACACGTGAAGACGTGCACCATCCATATGATGGACTATTAGATCAAAGAAGGAAATCTCTCTTTACAGCAATATGGATGGAACCAGAGGTAATCATACTAGTCAAGTTTGACAGGTAATTACAACTATTATATGATACCATTTATAGATGTAACTTTAAAATGGATATGGGGGGCGGTCCTAACATGGCGGAGGAATAGGACGGGGAGACCACTTTCTCCCCCACAAATTCATTGAAAGAACATTTGAACGCTGAGCAAATTCCACAAAACAACTTCTGAATGCTGGCAGAGGACATCAGGCACCCAGAAAAGCAGCCCATTGTCTTTGAAAGGCGGTAGGACAAAATATAAAAGATAAAAAGAGAGACAAGAGGTAGGGACGGAGATCCGTCCCGGGAAGGGAGTCTTAAAAGAGGAGAAGTTTCCAAACACTGTCACCAGCGGGTCTGTGGGGAATCTTGGAATCTCAGAGGGCAACATAACCGGGAGGAAAAATAAGTAAATGATTAAACCCCACAGATTACATGCCTAACGGCAACTCAGCCACCACCAGCAAGCGGGGGCTGAACAGGGAGGGTGGGCTGCATTACTTAGGGTAAGGACCAGCCCAAATGCCCTGAGGGCAATCTGAGGGAACTAACCTAAGATAGCAACCCCCAACTGTGGGACAGCCAGAGAGAGAGGAAGGAAAAGAACTATCCCGCGAAAAGCCCTAACCTGAGGTACTGCCAGGCCCGCTCACAGAACAAAGGACTAAGTGAATACCAGAGGAGAGCTAGCGGCTGCAGACCGGCCCATCCTCCAGTGGAGACGAGTGGGGTGGAGGGGGTGGGGCAGCTGGAGCTGGAAAGGGGCAATCGCAGCCCCAGAGAGGCATCCTCTACCAAACTGCAAGCAGGCTCCGTTGCTAACCAAGAGTTCTTGGGATTCTGGACGACTGACCTCCGCCTGTAGGGTCGCAGCCAGAGATCAGTTTCCCAGAAGAGGCACACGGCACACCTGAGAAGGCGCGCCCGTTGTACACCCAGAAAACCGAGCAGCTGGGACGGGGGAGGCGATAAGATGCACCCCCCACCTAGGGGCGACTGCGCTCGCCAAGCGCCTGGTCACCTGAGCTGCTCGGGCTGGGAAGGGCACAAAACGCAGGCCCAGCTGAGTCTGCGCCTTTGTGGAATACCTGAGAACCTGAGCGGCTTGGACCTACAAAGCGCATGCAACCCAGGGCCCGCCTCAGACAGTTCCTGGCAGAGCAACCTAGAGCCTGAGCAGTGTAGACCGTGAAAGCACACACACTGTGAGCGGGGCAAACCCGTTGCGGCTGAAACACTGTGAGCACGCCCCACACACGCCACTGATAGTTGTCTGCAGTGTTCCTCCCTCCCCACAGCCCAACCAAACAAGTGAGCCTGAATAAGTGACCACCACCGCCCCCTTGTGTCAGGGCGGAAATTACACACTGAAAAGACCAGCCAACAGAAGAGGCTAAAACAAACAGAGCGAACCGCCTTGGAAGTGACAGGTGCAACAGATTAAAACCCTGTAGTTAGCACCGACTACACCGGAAGGGGCCCTTAGATCTTGAGAAGTATAAGCCGGATCAAGGAACTATCTGAAACTGAACTGACGCCACACTGTCTGCAACAGCTCCAGAGAAATTCTTAGATATATTTTTACTATTATCATTTCTTAAAAAAATTTTTTTTTTATTTTTAAGTCCTCTATTTCTCCTTTAATTTTCATTTTTATAATCTACTATTACCTTGCAAAAAAAAAAGACCCTATTTTTAAAGCAAACTTCATATATTTTATAATTTTTGTGACTATTTTTTAAATATTGTATTTTTGAGTCTAACCTCTAGATTTTTAGTCTTTGCTTTTTGGTATTTGTTATCAATTCTGTACGTTTAAGAACCCAATCTTCAATACCCATTTTTACTTGGGAGTGTGATTACTGGCTTGATTGCTCTCCCTCTTTTGACTCTCCTTTTTCTCCACTAGGTCGCCTCTATCTCCTCCCTCCCTCTTCTCTTCTCTACCCAACTCTGTGAAGCTCTTTGTGTGTTCTGGGCTGTGGAGAACACTTAGGGAATTGATTACTGGCTAACTTGCTCTCTCCTCTTCTGATTCCACCTGTTCTCCTCCTGGTCACCTCTATCTCCCTCCTCTCTCTTCTCTTCTCCCCATAACTCTGTGGACCTCTCTGGGTGTCCCTCACTGTGGAGAAACTTTTCATCAATAACCTAGATGTTTTATCATTGGTGCTGTATAGAAGGAGAAGTCTTGAGGCTACTGTAAGAATAAGACTGAAATCGAGAGGCAGGAGGCTTAAGTCCAAATCCTGAGAACACCAAAGAACTCCTGACTCCAGGGAACATTAACCGATAAGAGCCCATCCAAAAGCCCCCATACCTATACTGAAACCAAGCACCACTCAAAAGCCAACAAGTTCCAGAGTAAGACATACCATGCGAATTCTCAAACAACACATGAACATAGCCCCAAGCTTCAATATACAGGCTGCTCAAAGTCACACCAAACCCATTGACCACTCAAAACTCATTACTGGACACTTCATTGCACTCCAGAGAGAAGAAATCCAGCTCTACCCACCAGAACACCGACACAAGCTTCCCTAACCAGGAAACCTTGATAAGCCACCCATCCAACCCCACTCACAGCGAGGAACCTCCACAATAAAGAGGAAATGCAAACTGCCAGAGTATGGAAAGGCCACCCCAAATGCAGCAATCTAAACGAGATAAAAAGGCAGAGAAATACTCATCAGGTAAAGGAAAAGGATAAATACCCACCAAACCAAACCAAAGAGGAAGAGAAAGGGAACCTACCTGATAAAGATTTCAGAATAATGATAGTGAAAATGATCCAAAGTCTTGAAAACAAAATGGAGTTACAGATAAATAGCCTGGAGACAGGATTGAGAAGGTGCAAGAAAGGTTTAACAAGGACATAGAAGAAATAAAGAGTCAATATATAATGAATAACACAATAAATGAGATCAAAAACACTCTGGAGGGAACCAACAGTAGAATAACGGAGGCAGAAGATAGGATAAGTGAGGTAGAAGATAGAATGGTAGAAATAAATGAAGCAGAGAGGAAAAAAGAAAAAAGAATTAAATGAGGACAACCTCAGAGACCACTGGGACAATGTTAAACGCCCCAACATTTGAATCATAGGAGGCCCAGAAAAAGACAAAAAGAAAGACCACGAGAAAAAACTTGAGGAGATAATAGTTGAAAACTTCTCTAAAATGGGGAAAGAAATAATCACCCAAGTCCAAGAAACCCAGAGAGTCCCAAACAGGATAACCCAAGGAGAAACACCCCAAGACACATATTAATCAAATCAACAAAGATCAAACACAAAGAACAAATATTAAAAGCAGCAAGGGAAAAACAACAAACAACACACAAGGGGATTCCCATAAGGATAACAGCTGATCTTTCAATAGAAACTCTTCAGGCCAGGAGGGAATGGCAGGATGTACTTAAAGTGATGAAAGAAAATAACCTACAGCCCAGATTACTGTACCCAGTAAGGATCTCATTCAAATATGAAGGAGAAATCTAAAGCTTCACAGACAAGCAAAAGCTGAGAGAATTCAGCACCACCAAACCAGCTCTCCAACAAGTGCTAAAGGATCTTCTCTAGACAGGAAACAGAAAGGGTGTATAAACTCGAACCCAAAACAACAAACTAAATGGCAACGGGATCATACTTATCAATAATTACCTTAAACGTAAATGGGTTGAATGCCCCAACCAAAAGACAAAGGCTGGCTGAATGGATACAAAAACAAGATCCCTATATATGTTGTTTACAAGAGACCCACCTCAGAACAAGGGACACATACAGACTGAAAGTGAAGGGCTGGAAAAAGATATTCCACACAAATAGAAACCAAAAGAAAGCAGGAGTAGCAATACTCACAGCAGATAAAATAGACTTTAAAACAAAGGCTGTGAAAAGAGACAAAGAAGGACACTACATAATGATCAAAGGATCAATCCAAGAAGAAGATATAACAATTATAAATACATATGCACCCAACACAGGAGCACCACAATATGTAAGACAAATGCTAACAAGTATGAAAGGGGAAATTAACAATAACACAATAATAGTGGGAGACTTTAATACCCCTCTCACACCTATGGATAGATCAACTAAACAGAAAATTAACAAGGAAACACAAACTTTAAATGATACAATAGACCAGTTAGACCTAAATGATATCTATAGGACATTTCACCCCAAAACAATGAATTTCACCCTTTTCTCAAGGGCACATGGAACCTTCTCCAGGATAGATCACATCCTGGGCCATAAATCTAGCCTTGGTAAATTCAAAAAAATTGAAATCATTCCAAGCATCTTTTCTGACCACAATGCAGTAAGATTAGATGTCAATTACAGGAGAAAACTATTAAAGATTCCAACATATGGAGGCTGAACAACATGCTGCTGAATAACCAACAAATCACAGAAGAAATAAAAAAAGAAATAAAAATATGCATAGAAACAAATGAAAATGAAAACAACCCAAAACCTGTGGGACACTGTAAAAGCAGTGCTAAGGGGAAGGTTCATAGCAATACAGGCTTACCTCAAAAAAAACAAGAAAAAAGTCAAATAAATAACCCAACTCTACACCTATGGCAACCCATTCCACTATTCTTGCCTGGAGAATCCCAGGGACGGGGAGCCTGGTGGGCTGCCATTTATGGGGTCGCACAGAGTCGGACACGACTGAAGTGACTTAGCAGCAGCAGCAGCTACACCTAAAGCAACTAGAAAAGGAAGAAATGAGGAACCCAAGGGTTAGTAGAAGGAAAGAAATCTTAAAAGTTAGGGCAGAAATAAACGCAAAGGAAACAAAAGAGACCATAGCAAAAATCAACAAAGCTAAAAGCTGGTTCTTTGAGAAGATAAATAAAATTGACAAACCATTAGCCAGACTCATCAAGAAACAAAGAAAAATCAAATCAACAAAAGTAGAAATGAAAATGGAGAGATTACAACACAGAAATACAAAGGATCATAAGAGACTACTATCAGCAACTATATGCCAATAAAATGGACAACTTGGAAGAAATGGACAAATCCTTAGAAAAGTACAACTTTCCAAAACTGAACTAGGAAGAAACAGAAAATCTTAATAGACCCATCACAAGCACAGAAATTGAAACTGTAATCAGAAATCTTCCAGCAAACAAAAGCCCAGGTCCAGACGGCTTCACAGCTGGATTCTACCAAAAATTTAGAGAAGAGCTAACACCTATCCCACTCAAACTCTTCCAGAAAATTGCAGAGGAAGGTAAACTTCCAAACTCATTCTATGAGGCCACCATCACCCTAATACCAAAACCAAAGATGCCACAAAAAAAGAAAACTACAGGCCAATATCACTGATGAACATAGATGCAAAAATCCTTAAAAAAATTCTAGCAAACAGAATCCAACAACATATTAAAAAGATCATACATCATGATTTATCCCAGGGATGCAAGGATTCTTCAATATCTGTAAATCACTTAATGTAATACACCACATTAACAAATTGAAAGATAAAAACCATATGATTATCTCAATAGATGCAGAGAAAGCCTTTGACAAAATTCAACATCCATTTATGATAAAAACTCTCCAGAAATCAGGAATAGAAGGAACATACCTCAACATAATAAAAGCTATATACAACAAACCCACAGCAAACATTATCCTCAATGGTGAAAAATTGAAAGCATTTCCCCTAAAGCCAGGAACAAGACAAGGGTGCCCACTCTGACCACTATTAGTCAACATAGTTTTGGAAGTTTTGGCCACAGCAATCAGAGCAGAAAAAGAAATAAAAGGAATCCAGATTGGAAAAGAAGAAGTAAAACTATTTGCAGATGATATGATCCTCTACATTGAAAACCCTAAAGACTCCACCAGAAAATTACTAGAGTTAATCAATGAATATAGTAAACTTGCAGGATATAAAATCAACCCACAGAAATCTCTTGCATTCCTATACACTAACAGTGAGAAAACAGAAGGAGAAATTAAGGAAACAACTCCATTCAGCATTGCAATTAAAAGAATAAAATACTTAAGAATATATCTACCTAAAGAAACAAAGGACCTATATGTAGAAAACTATAAAACACTGATGAAAGAAATCAAAGAGGACACAAATAGAGAAATATACCATGTTCATGGGCTGGAAGAATCAATATAGTGAAAATGAGTATACTACCCAAAGCAATCTATAGATTCAATGCAATCCCTATCAAGCTACCAACGGTATTTTTCACAGAACTAGATCAAATAATTTCACAATTTGTATGGAAATACAAAAAACCGAAGATGGCGGAGGAATAGGATGGGCAGACCACTTTCTCCCGCACAAATTCATCAAACGAACATTTAAACACTGAGTAAATTCCACAAAACAACTTCTGAATGCTGGTAGAGGACATCAGGCACCCAGAAAAGCAGCCCATTGTCTTCTAAAGGAGGTAGGAAAAAACATAAAAGACAAAAAAAAGAGAGAGAGAGAGAGACAAAAGAGGTAGGGACAGAGCTCCATCCTGGGAAGAGAGTCTTAAAAAGGGAGAAGTTTCCAAACACCAGGAAACACTCTCACTGCTGAGTCTGCAGTGAGCCTTGGAAGCACAGAGGGCAACATAACAGGGAAGAAAAATAAATAAATAATTAAACCCCACAGATTATGAGCCCAATGGTAACTCCCCCAGTGGAGAAGCAGTGCAGACGCCTGCACCCGCCACTAGCAAGCAGGGGCTAGGCAGTGAGGCACGGGCTGCATTGCTTAGAGTAAGGACCGGGCCTGAATGCCCTGAGGGCAATCTGAGCGAACTAACTGGGCAGCAAACCAGACTGTGGGATAGCTACCACACGAAAAGTCCTAACCTAAGATAGCGCCAGGCCTGTGCAAAGAACAAAGGACTGAACAGAACTAGCCAGCTGCAGACCATTCCCCTCCGGTGACAGGCAGCCAGAGCCGGAAGGGGGCAATCACAGCCCCAGACAGACATTATCTACCAAACTGCAAGCAGGCTTCTTTGCTAAGACTTCTTGGGGTTCTGGACAGTCAACATCCGCCTGAGAAGGTGCGCCGGTTGTACACCCAGAAAACCAAGCGGCAGGGATGGGGGAGGCAGTAAGTCGCAGCGACTGCGCTCACCAAACATCTCATCATCTGAGCTGCTTGGACCTGGAAAGGGCACAAAACACAGGCCCAACCAAGTCTGTGCCTCTGAGGACTACCTGAGGGCCTGAACCTGAGCGGCTTAGACCTGGGAGATGCATGCACCCCAGGGCCGACCTCAGACAGTTCCCGGCAGAGCAACCTAGAGCCTGAGCTGTGTGGGCGGGGAGGGCACACGCGCCATGAGCGGGGGCAGGCCCACTGTGGCTGAGACACTGCGAACACACGCCACTGTTATTTGTTTGCAGTGTCCCTCCCTCCCCACAGTGTGGCTGAACAAGTGAGCCTAAAAAAAAAAAAAAAGTGTCCACCACTACCCTCCTTGTGTCAGGGCGGGAATCAGACACTGAAGAGACCAGCAAACAGAAGAAGCTAAAACAGAAGGAACCACCTTGGAAGTGACCAGCACAATAGATTAAAACCCTGTAGTTAGTACCAACTACATAGGAAGGGGCCTATCAGATCAGATCAGATCAGTCGCTCAGTCGTGTCCGACTCTTTGCGACCCCATGAACCGCAGCACGCCAGGCCTCCCTGTCCATCACCAGCTCCCGGAGGTCACCCAGACTCGCATCCATCGAGTCAGTGATGCCATCCAGCCATCTCATCCTCTGTCGTCCCCTTCTCCTCCTGCCCTCAATTCCTCCCAGCATCAGAGTCTTCTCCAATGAGTCAACTCTTCGCATGAGGTGGCCAAAATACTGGAGTTTCAGCTTTAGCATCATTCCCTCCAAAGAAATTCCAGGATTGATCTCCTTCAGAATGGACTGGCTGGATCTCCTTGCAGTCCAAGGGACTCTCAAGAGTCTTCTCCAACACCACAGTTCAAAAGCATCAATTCTTCGGCGCTCAGCCTTCTTCACAGTCCAGCTCTCACATCCATACATGACCACAGGAAAGACCATAGCCTTGACTAGGCGAACCTTTGTTGGTAAAGTAATGTCTCTGCTTTTGAATATGCTATCTAGGTTGGTCATAACTTTCCTTCCAAGGAGCAAGCGTCTTTTAATTTCATGGCTGCAGTCACCATCTGCAGTGATTTTGGAGCCCAGAAAAACAAAGTCTGACACTGTTTCCACTGTTTCCCCATCTATTTCCCATGCAGTGATGGGACCAGATGCCATGATCTTCGTTTTCTGAATGTTGAGCTTTAAGCCAACCTTTTCACTCTCCACTTTCACTTTCATCAAGAGGCTTTTTAGCCCCTCTTCACTTTCTGCCATAAGAGTGGTGTCATCTGCATATCTGAGGTTATTGATATTTCTCCCGGCAATCTTGATTCCAACTTGTGTTTCTTCCAGTCCAGCATTTCTCATGATGTACTCTGCATATAAGTTAAATAAACATGGTGACAATATGCAGCCTTGACGTACTCCTTTTCCTATTTGGAACCAGTCTGTTGTTCTTGAGAAATATAAGCCAGACCAAGGAACTATCCGAAAATGAACTGACCCCACACTGCCCAAAACAACACCAGACAAAGTCCTAGATATATTTGTACTATTTTTACGATCATTCTTTTTTTTTAAATTTTAAATCCTCTGTTACTCCTTTTTCATTTTTATAACCTACAGTTACTTTGCAAAAAAAAAAAAAAAAAAGACCCTATTTTTTTAAAGCAAACTTCATATATATATATTTGATAATTTTTGTGACTTTGTCTTGTGTTTTTTCTTCTTCTGTTCTTTAATATTGTATTTTTGAAAATCCAACCTCTACTGTAGATTTTTAATCTTTGCTTTTTGGTATTTGTTATCAATTTTGTACCTTTAAGAACCCAATCCTCAGTACCCATTTTTACTTGGGAGCGAGATTACTGGCTTGACTGCTCTCTCCCCCTTTGGAATCTCCTTTTTCTTCACCAGGTCGCCTCTGTCTCCTCCCTCCCCCTTCTCTTCTCTGCCCAACTCTGTGAATCACCAGTGTGTTCCAGACGGTGGAGAACACTTAGGGAACTGATTACTGGCTGGATCTGTCTCTCTCCTTTTGATTTCCCCCTTTTTATCCTCCTGGTCACCTCTGTCTCCTTCCTCCCTCTTCTCTTCTCTGTATAACTCCATGAACATCTCTGAGCAGTCTAGACTGGAGCGCATATAAGGAAGTGATTACTGGCTAGCTTGCTCTCTCCTCTTTTGATTCCACCTCATCTCATTCGGGTCACCTCTAACTCCCTCCTCCCTCTTCTCTTCTCTTCTCCATGTAACTCTGTGAACATCTCTGGGTGTCCTTCACTGTGGAGAAACTTTTCATCTTTAACCTAGATGTTTTATCAACGGTGCTGTATAGAAGGAGAAATCTCGAGACTACTGTAAAAATAAGACTGAAAACCAGAAGCAGGAGGCTTAAGTCCAAATCCTGAGAACACCAGAGAACTCCTGACTCCAGGGAACATTAATCAACAGGAGCTCATCAAATGCCTCCATACCTACACTGAAACCAAGCACCACCCAAGGGCCAACAAGTTCCGAAGCAAGACATATCACGCAAATTCTCCAGCAACACAGGAACATAGCCCTGAGCTTCAATATACAGGCTGCCCAAAGTTACTCCCAAACCACTGACATCTCATAATTCATTACTGGACACTTCATTGCACTCCAGAGAGAAGAAATCCAGCTCCACCCACCAGAACACCGACACAAGCTTCCCTAACCAAGAAACCTTGACAAGCCACCCATACAACCCTACCCACAGCGAAGAACCTCCACAATAAAGAGAACTCCACAAACTGCCAGAAAACAGAAAGGCCACCCCAAACTCAGCAATATAAACAAGATGAAGAGACAGAGGAATACTCAGCAGGTAAAGGGACAGGACAGATGCCCACCAAACCAGACAAAAGAGGAAGAGATAGGGAACCTACCTGATAAAGAATTCAGAATAATGATAGTGAAAATGATACAAAATCTTGAAATCAAAATGGAATCACAGATAAATAACCTGGACACAAGGATTGAGAAGATGCAAGAAAGGTTTAACAAGGACCTAGAAGAAATAAAAAAAGAGTCCATATATAATGAATAATGCAATAAATGAGATCAAAAACACTCTGGAGGCAACAAATAGTAGAATAACTAGGCAGAAGATAGGATTAGTGAAATAGAAGATCAGATCAGATCAGATCAGTCGCTCAGTCGTGTGCGACTCTTTGCGACCGCATGAACTGCAGCACGCCAGGCCTCCCTGTCCATCACCAACTCCCGGAGGTCACTCAGACTCACATCCATCGAGTCAGTGATGCCATCCAGCCATCTCATCCTCTGTCGTCCCCTTCTCCTCCTGCTCCCAATCCCTCCCAGCATCAGAGTCTTCTCCAATGAGTCAACTCTTCGCATGAGGTGGCGAAAGTACTGGAGTTTCAGCTTTAGCATCAGTCCTTCCAAAGAAATCCCAGGGCTGATCTCCTTCAGAATGGACTGGTTGGATCTCCTTGCAGTCCAAGGGACTCTCAAGAGTCTTCTCCAACACCAGTTCAAAAGCATTAATCCTTTGGTGCTCAGCCTTCTTCACAGTCCAGCTCTCACATCCATACATGACCACAGGAAAGACCATAGCCTTGACTAGGCAAACCTTTGTTGGCAAAGTAATGTCTTTGCTTTTGAATATGCTCTTTAGGTTGGTCATAACTTTCCTTCCAAGGAGTAAGCGTCTTTTAATTTCATGGCTGCAGTCACCATCTGCAGTGATTTTGGAGCCCAGAAAAATAAAGTCTGACACTGTTTCCACTGTTTCCCCATCTATTTCCCATGTAGTGATGGGACCAGATGCCATGATCTTTGTTTTCTGAATGTTGAGCTTTAAGCCAACCTTTTCACTCTCCACTTTCACTTTCATCAAGAGGCTTTTTAGGTCCTCTTCACTTTCTGCCATAAGGGTGGTGTCATCTGCGTATCTGAGGTTATTGAAATTTCTCCCAGCAATCTTGATTCCAACTTGTGTTTCTTCCAGTCCAGCATTTCTCATGGTATACTCTGCATATAAGTTAAATAAACAGGGTGACAATATACAGCCTTGATGTACTCCTTTTCCTATTTGGAACCAATCTGTTGTTCCATGACCAGTTCTAACTGTTGCTTCCTGACCTGCATACAGATTTCTCAAGAGGCAGATCAGGTGGTCTGGTATTCCCATCTCTTTCAGAATTTTCCATAGTTTATTGTGATCTACACAGTCAAAGGCTTTGGCATAGTCAATAAAGCAGAAATAGATGTTTTTTCTGGAACTCTCTTGCTTTTTCTATGATCCAGCAGATGTTGGCAATTTGATCTCTGGTTCCTCTGCCTTTTCTAAAACCAGCTTCAACATCAGGAAGTTCACGGTTCACATATTGCTGAAGCCTGGCTTGGAGAATTTTGAGCATTACTTTCCTAGCATGTGAGATGAGCGCAATTGTGCAGTAGTTTGAGCATTCTTTGGCATTGCCTTCCTTTGGGATTGGGATGAAAACTGACCTTTTCCAATCTTGTGGCCACTGCTGAGTTTTCCAAATTTGCTGGCATATTGAGTGCAGCACTTTCACAGCATCATCTTTCAGGATTTGGAATAGCTCCACTGGAATTCCATCACCTCCACTAGCTTTGTTCATAGTGATGCTTTCTAAGGCCCACTTGACTTCACATTCCAGGATGTCTGGCTCTTGGTCAGTGATCACACCATCATGATTATCTGAGTTGTGAACCTCTTTTTTATACAGTTCTTCTGTGTATTCTTGCCACCTCTTCTTGATATCTTCTGCTTCTGTTAGGTCCATACCCTTTCTGTCCTTTATTGAGCCCATCTTTGCATGAAATGTTCCTTTGGTATCTCTGATTTTCTTGAAGAGATCCCTAGTCTTTCCCATTCTATTGTTTTCCTCTATTTCTTTGCACTGATCACTGAAGAAGGCTTTCTTATCACTTCTTGCTATTCTTTGGAACTCTGCATTCAGATGTTTATATCTTTCCTTTTCTCCTTTGCTTTTCACTTCTCTTCTTTTCACAGCTATTTGTAAGGCCTCCCCAGACAGCCATTTTGCTTTTTTGCATTTCTTTTCCATGGGGATGGTCTTGATCCCTGTGGGTGAGGAGATACCCCTCCTCCAAGGTCAGGAAGGGCGGCGGTGAGGAGAGACCCCTCATCCAAGGTAAGGTGCGATGGCTGTGCTTTGCTGGAGCAGCCGGGAAGAGATACCCCACGCCCAAGGTAAGAGAAACCCAAGTAAGACGGTAGGTCTTGCAAGAGGGCATCAGAGGGCAAACACACTGAAACCATACTCACAGAAAACTAGTCAATCTAATCACACCAGGACCACAGCCTTGTCTAACTCAATGAAATTAAGCCATGCCCGTGGGGCAACCCAGTATGGGCGGGTCATGGTGGAGAGATCTGACAGGGTGTGGTCCGTTGGAGAAGGGAATGGCAAACCACTTCAGTATTCTTGCCTTGAGAACCCCATGAACAGTATGAAATAGATAGAATGGTAGAAATAAATGAATCAGAGAGGAAAAAAGAAAAACTAATTAAAAGAATTGAGGACAATCTCAGAGACCTCCAGGATAATATTAAACACTCCAACATTCGAATCATAGGAGTCCCAGAAGAAGAAGACAAAAAGAAAGACCATGAGAAAATACTTGAGGAGATAATAGTTGAAAACTTCCCTAAAATGGGGAAGGAAATAGTCACTCAAGTCCAAGAAACCCAGAGAGTCCCAAACAGGATAAACCCAAGGAGAAACACCCCAAGACACATATTAATCAAATCAACAAAGACCAAATACACAGAACAAATATTAAAAGCAGCAAGGGAAAAACAACAAACAACACACAAGGGGATTCCCATAAGGATAACAGCTGATCTTTCAACAGAAACTCTTCAGGCCAGGAGGGAATGGCAGGACGTACTTAAAGTGATGAAAGAAAATAACCTACAGCCCAGATTACTGTACCCAGTAAGGATCTCATTCAAATATGAAGGAGAAATCTAAAGCCTCACAGACAAGCAAAAGCTGAGAGAATTCAGCACCACCAAACCAGCTCTCCAACAAATGCTAAAGGATCGTCTCTAGACAGGAAACACAGAAAGGGTGTATAAACTCGAACCCAAAACAACAAACTAAATGGCAACGGGATCATACTTATCAATAATTACCTTAAACGTAAATGGGTTGAATGCCCCAACCAAAAGACAAAGGCTGGCTGAATGGATACAAAAACAAGATCCCTATATATGTTGTTTACAAGAGACCCACCTCAGAACAAGGGACACATACAGACTGAAAGTGAAGGGCTGGAAAAAGATATTCCACACAAATAGAAACCAAAAGAAAGCAGGAGTAGCAATACTCACAGCAGATAAAATAGACTTTAAAACAAAGGCTGTGAAAAGAGACAAAGAAGGACACTACATAATGATCAAAGGATCAATCCAAGAAGAAGATATAACAATTATAAATACATATGCACCCAACACAGGAGCACCGCAACATGTAAGACAAATGCTAACAAGTATGAAAGGGGAAATTAACAATAACACAATAATAGTGGGAGACTTTAATACCCCTCTCACACCTATGGATAGATCAACTAAACAGAAAATTAACAAGGAAACACAAACTTTAAATGATACAATAGACCAGTTAGACCTAAATGATATCTATAGGACATTTCACCCCAAAACAATGAATTTCACCCTTTTCTCAAGGGCACATGGAACCTTCTCCAGGATAGATCACATCCTGGGCCATAAATCTAGCCTTGGTAAATTCAAAAAAATTGAAATCATTCCAAGCATCTTTTTTGACCACAATGCAGTAAGATTAGATGTCAATTACAGGAGAAAACTATTAAAAATTCCAACATATGGAGGCTGAACAACACACTGCTGAATAACCAACAAATCACAGAAGAAATAAAAAAAGAAATAAAAATATGCATAGAAATGAATGAAAATGAAAACACAACAACCCAAAACCTGTGGGACACTGTAAAATCAGTGCTAAGGGGAAAGTTCATAGCAATACAGGCATACCTCAAAAAACAAGAAAAAAGTCAAATAAATAACCTAACTCTACACCTAAAGCAACTAGAAAAGGAAGAAATGAACCCTTCTACAAGGGTTAGTAGAAGGAAAGAAATCTTAAAAATTAGGGCAGAAATAAATGCAAAAGAAACAAAAGAGACCATAGCAAAAACCAACAAAGCTAAAAGCTGGTTCTTTGAAAGGATAAATAAAATTGACAAACCATTAGCCAGACTCATCAAGAAACAAAGAAAGAAAAATCAAATCAATAAAATTAGAAATGAAAATGGAGAGATCACAACAGACAACACAGAAATACAAAGGATCATAAGAGACTTCTCTCAGCAATTTTACACCAATAAAATGGACAACGTGTAAGAAATGGACAAATTCTTAGAAAAGTATAACTTTCCAAAACTGAACCAGGAAAAAATAGAAAATCTTAACAGACCCATCACAAGCACAGAAATTGAAACTGTAATCAGAAATCTTCCAGCAAACAAAAACCCAGGTCCAGACGGCTTCACAGCTGAATTCTACCAAAAATTTAGAGAAGAGCTAACACCTATCCTACTCAAACTCTTCCAGAAAACTGCAGAGGAAGGTAAACCTCTAAACTCATTCTATGAGGCCACCATCACCCTAATACCAAAACCTGACAAAGATGCCACAAAAAAAACCTGCAGGCCAATATCACTGATGAACATAGATGCAAAAATCCTTAACAAAATTCTAGCAAACAGAATCCAACAACACATTAAAAAGATCGTACACCATGACCAAGTGGTCTTTATCCCAGGGATGCAAGGATTCTTCAATATCTGTAAATCAATCAATATAATACACCACATTAACAAATTGAAAAATAAAAGCCATATGATTATGTCAATAGATGCAGAGAAAGCCTTTGACAAAATTCAACATCCATTTATGGATTTAAAAACTCTCCAGAAAGAAGGAATAGAAGGAACATTAGTTCAGTTTAGACGCTCAGTTGTGTCCGACTCTTTGCGACCCCATCAATCGCAGCACGCCAGGCCTCCCTGTCCATCACCAACTCCTGGAGTTCACTCAGACTCACATCCGTTGAGTCCGTGATGCCACCTCTGTCGTCTCTGTCTCATCCTCTGTCGTCCCCTTCTCCTCCTGCCCAAAATCCCTCCCAAAATCAGAGTCTTTTCCAATGAGTCAACTCTTTGCATGAGGTGGCCAAAGTACTGGAGTTTCAGCTTTAGCATCAGTCCTTCCAAAGAAATCCCAGGGCTGATCTCCTTCAGAATGGACTGGTTGGATCTCCTTGCAGTCCAAGGGACACTCAAGAGTCTTCTCCAACACCTCAGTTCAAAAGCATCAATTCTTCGGTGCTCAGTTTCTTCACAGTCCAACTCTCACATCCATACATGACAATGGGAAAAACCATAGCCTTGATTAGACGGACCTTTGTTGGCAAAATAATGTCTCTGCTTTTCAATATGCTATCTCCTCAACATAATAAAAGTTATATATGACAAACCCACAGCAAACATTATCCTCAATGGTGAAAAATTGAAAGCATTTCCCCTAAAGCCAGGAACAAGACAAGGGTGCCCACTTTCACCACTACTATTCAACATAGTTTTGGAAGTTTTGGCCACAGCAATCAAAGCAGAAAAAGAAACAGAAGGAATCCAAATTGGAAAAGAAGAAGTAAAAGTCTCACTGTTTGCAGATGATATGATCCTCTACATAGAAAACCCTCAAGACTCCACCAGAAAATTACTAGAGCTAATCAATGAATATAGTAAAGTTGCAGGATATAAAATCAACACACAGAAATCCCTTGCATTCCTATACAATAATAATGAGAAAATAGAGAAATTAAGGAAACAATTCCATTCACCATTGCAACAAAAAGAATAAAATACTTAGGAATATATCTACCTAAAGAAACTAAAATTATAGGACACTGAAAGAGGAACTCCACAGGTCAGTAGGGGCCCAATATGCTCCTAGAGATCAGTGGAGAAATAACTCCAGAAAGAATGAAGGGATGGAGCCAAAGCAAAAAGAATACCCAGTTGTGGATGTGACTGGTGATAGAAGTAAGGTCCGATGCTGTAAAGAGCAATACTGCATAGGAACCTGGAATGTCAGGTCCACGAATCAAGGCAAATTGAAAGTGGTCAAACAGGAGATGGCAAGAGTGAACATCGACATTCTAGGAATCAGCGAACTAAAATGGACTGGAATGGGTGAATTTAACTCAGATGACCATTATATCTACTACTGCGGGCAGGAATCCCTTAGAAGAAATGGAGTAGCCATCGTGGTCAACAAAAGAGTCCAACATGCAGTACTTGGATGCAATCTCAAAAATGACAGAAAGATCTCTGTTTCCAAAGCAAACCATTCAATATCACAGTAATCCAACTCTATGCCCCAACCAGTAATTCTGAAGAAGCTGAAGTTGAATGGTTCTAAGAAGACCTACAAGAACTTTTACAACTAAAACCCAAAAAAGATGTCCTTTTCATTATAGGGGACTGGAATGTGAAAGTAGGAAGTCAAGAAACACCTGGAGTAACAGGCAAATTTGGCCTTGGAATATGGAATGAAGCAGGGCAGAGACTAATAGAGTTTTGCCAAGAAAATGCACTGGTCATAGCAAACACCCTCTTCCAAAAACACAAGAGAAGACTCTACACATGGACATCACCAGATGGTCAACACCGAAATCAGACTGATTATATTCTTTGCAGCCAAAGATGGAGAAGCTCTATACAGTCAACAAAAACAAGACCAGGAGCTGACTGTGGCTCAGATCATGAACTCCTTATTGCCAAATTCAGACTTAAATTGAAGAAAGTAGAGAAAACCACTAGACCATTCAGGTATGATCTAAATCAAATCCCTTATGATTATACAGTGGAAGTGAGAAATAGATTTAAGGGACTAGATCTGATAGAGTGCCTGATGAACTTGGACAGAGGTTCGTGACATTGTACAGGAGACAGGGATCAAGACCATCCCCATGGAAAAGAAATGCAAAAAGCAAAATGGCTGTCTGAGTAGGCCTTACAAATAGCTGTGAAAAGAAGAGAAGCAAAAAGCAAACTAGAAAAGGAAAGATATAAGCATCTGAATGCAGAGTTCCAAAGAATAGCAAGAAGAGATAAGAAAGCCTTCCTCAGTGATCAATGCAAAGAAATAGAGGCAAACAACAAAATGGGAAAGACTAGAGATCTCTTCAAGAAAATCAGAGATACCAAAGGAATGTTTCATGCAAAGATGGGCTCAATAAAGGACAGAAATGGTATGGACCTAACAGAAGCAGTAGATATTAAGAAGAGGTGGCAGGAACACACAGAAGAACTATACAAAAAAGATCTTCATGACCAAGATAATCACGATGGTGTGATCATTCACCTAGAGCCAGACATCCTGGAATGTGAAGTCAAGTGGGCCTTAGAAAGCATCACTATGAACAAAGCTAGTGGAGGTGATGGAATTCCAGTGGAGCTATTTCAAATCCTGAAAGATCATGCTGTGAAAGTGCTGCACTCAATATGCCAGCA
The DNA here is from genome assembly GCA_935064755.1 of Tragelaphus eurycerus. Classification (NCBI taxonomy): domain Eukaryota; kingdom Metazoa; phylum Chordata; class Mammalia; order Artiodactyla; family Bovidae; genus Tragelaphus; species Tragelaphus eurycerus. Next base: position 71,631,409 of record CAKXYN010000001.1, on the reverse strand, counting down.
AATTTGGAAAACTCAACAGTGGCCACAGGACTGGAAAAGGTCAGTTTTCATTCCCATCCCAAAGAAAGGCAATGCCAAAGAATGCTCAAACTACCGCACAATTGCACTCATCTCACACGCTAGTAAAGTAATGCTCAAAATCCTCCAAGCCAGGCTTCAGCAATATGTGAACCATGAACTTCCAGATGTTGAAGCTGGTTTTAGAAAAGGCAGAGGAACCAGAGATCAAATTGCCAACATCTGCTGGATCATGGAAAAAGCAAGAGTGTTCCAGAAAAACATCTATTTCTGCTTCATTGACTATGCCAAAGCCTTTGACTGTGTGGATCACAATAAACTGTGGGAAATTCTGAAAGAGATGGGAATACCAGATCACCTGACCTGCCTCCTGAGAAACCTGTATGCAGGTCAGGAAGCAACAGTTAGAACTGGACATGGAACTAGAGACTGGTTTCAAATAGGCAGAGGAGTACGTCAAGGCTGTATATTGTCACCCTGCTTATTTAACTTATATGCAGAGTACATCAGGAGAAATGCTGGGCTGGAAGAAGCACAAGCTGGAATCAAGATTGCTGGGGGAAATATCAATAACCTCAGATATGCAGATGACACCACCCTTATGGCAGAAAGTGAAGAGGAACTAAAAAGCCTCTTGATGAAAGTGGAGAGTGAAAAAGTTGGCTTAAAGCTCAACATTCAGAAAACGAAGATCATGGCATCTGGTCCCATCACTACATGGGAAATAGATGGGGAAACAGTGGTAACAGTGTCAGACTTTATTTTTGGGGGCTCCAAAATCACTGCAGATGGTGACTGCAGCCATGAAATTAAAAGACGCTTACTCCTTGGAAGGAAAGTTATGACCAACCTAAAGAGCATATTCAAAAGCAGACACTACTTTGCCAACAAAGGTCCATCTAGTGAAGGCTATGGTTTTTCCCATGGTCATGTATGGATGTGAGAGTCAGACTATGAAGAAAACTGAGCGCCGAAGAATTGATGCTTTTGAACTGTGGTGTTGGAGAAGACTCTTGAGCGTCCCTTGGACTGCAAGGAGATCCAACCAGTCCATTCTGAAGGAGATCAGCCCTGGGATTTCTTTGGAAGGACTGATGCTAAAGCTGAAACTCCAGTACTTTGGCCACCTCATGCAAAGAGTTGACTCATTGGAAAAGACTCTGATTTTGGGAGGGATTTTGGGCAGGAGGAGAAGGGGACGACAGAGGATGAGATGGCTGGGTGGCATCACTGACTCAACGGACGTGAGTCTGAGTGAACTCCAGGAGTTGGTGATGGACAGGGAGGCCTGGTGTGCTGCAATTGATGGGGTCGCAAAGAGTCGGACACGACTGAACTGAACTGAAAGAAGCTAAAGACCTATATATGGAAAACTATAAAACACTGGTGAAAGATATCAAAGTGGACACTAATAGATGGAGAAATATACCATGTTCATGGATCAGAAGAATCAATATAGTGAAATGAGTGTATTACCCAAAGCAATCTATAGATTCAATGCAATCCCTATCAAGCTACCAATGGTATTTTTCACAGAGCTAGAACAAATAATTTCACAATTTGTATGGAAATACAAAAAAACCTCGTATAGCCAAAGCAATCTTGAGAAAGAAGAATGGAAGTGGAGGAATCAACCTGCCTACCTTCAGGCTCTACTACAAAGCCACAGTCATCAGGACAGTATGGTACTGGCACAAAGACAGAAATACAGATCAATGGAACAAAACAGAAAGCCCAGAGTTAAATCCACGCACATATGGACACCTTATCTTCGACAAAGGAGGCAAGAATATACAATGGATTAAAGACAATCTCTTTAACAAGTGGTGCTGGAAACACTGGTCAACCACTTGTAAAAGAATGAAACTAGAGCACTTTCTAACACCATACACAAAAATGAACTCAAAATGGATGAAAGATCTAAACGTAAGACCAGAAACTATAAAACTCCTAGAGGAAAACATAGGCAAAACACTCTCCGACATAAATCACAGCAGAATCCGCTATGTCCCACCTCCCAGAATATTGGAAATAAAAGCAAAAATAAACAAAAGGGACCTAATTAAACTTAAAAGCTTCTGTACAACAAAGGAAAGTATAAGCAAGGTGAAAAGACAGCCTTCGGAATGGGAGAAAATAATAGCAAATGAAGCAACTGACAAAGAATTAATCTCAAAAATATACAAGCAACTCCTGCAGCTCAATTCCAGAAAAATAAACCCAATCAAAAAAGGGGCCAAAGAAGTAAATAGACATTTCTCCAAAGAAGACATACAGATGGCTAACAAGCACATGAAAAGATGCTCAACATCACACATTACCAGAGAAATACAAGTCAAAACCACTATGAGGTACCATTTCATTCCAGTCAGAATGGCTGCGATCCAAAAGTCTACAAGCAATAAATGCTGGAGAGGGTGCGGAGAAAAGGGAACCCTCTTACACTCTTGGTGGGAATGCAAACTAGTACAGCCACTATGGAGAACAGTGTGGAGATTCCTTAAAAAAATGGAAATAGAACTGCCTTATGATCCAGCAATCCCACTGCTGGGCATACACACTGAGAAAACCAGAATTGAAAGAGACACATGTACCCCAATGTTCATCACAGCACTGTTTACAATAGCCAGGACATGGAAGCAACCTAGATGCCCATCAGCAGATGAATGGATAAGAAAGCTGTGGTACAAATACACAATGGAGTATTACTCAGCCATTAAAAAGAATACATTTGAATCAGTTCTAATGAGGTGGATGAAACTGGAGCCTACTATACAGAGTGAAGCCAGAAAGAAAAACATCAGTACAGTATACTAACGCATATATATGAAATTCAGAAAGATAGTAATGATAACCCTGTATGTGAGATAGCAAAAGAGACACAGATGTATAGAACAGTCTTTTGGACTCTGTGGGAGAGGGTGAGGGCGGGATGATATCGGAGAATGGCACTGAAACTTGTATGTTATCATATGTGAAACAGATCGCCAGTCCACGTTCAATGCATGAGACAGGGTGCTCAGGGCTGGTGCACTGGGATGACCCAGAGGAATGGGATGGAAGTTCAGGATGGGGAACACATGTACACCCGAGGCTGATTCATGTCAGTGTATGGCAAAACCATTACAATACTGTAAAGTAATTAGCCTCCAATTAAAATAAATTTAAATAAATAAAAATGGATACCAATGTAGTTGTTTACAAAAGAGCAACAGACTCATAGATTTACAAAGAAACTTATGGTTACCACAGGGGAAAAGTCAGGTCAGGGAAGTATAAATTTTGAAGTTGGAATTAATACATACACACTAATATATATATAAAAGAAGTATCAAATATACCTACTTTATAACACAGGAAATTGTACTCTACAGTCTTTAATAACCTATATGGGAAAAGAATCTGAAAAATAATAGATATACTTTATGTATAACTGTTTGAAGTTGATGGATACCGAAAACAAACACAATAGCGTAAATCAACTGTACTCATTATAAAATAAAATTATATTAATAATAATTTACAAAATAATGTGACTAAAAGGAGCTTTTCTATGAAAGAAGAAAGCCACAAACATTGAGAATATTCTTGTGATTGCCTGGGGGTGGGGGCGCTGAGGAAGGTTGAATTGGGAGTTAGAACCTGGAGATGAAAACTTACACACACACACACGGACACACACACACACACACACACACATCTATTGATATATTGGATAAACAAGGTAATACTTATAGCACAAGGAACTGTATTCAATAATCCATACTAACCCTTAATGCAAAAGTATATGAAGAAAAATTTATGTGTAACTGAATCACTGTGATGTTTATAAGAAAATAACAGATTTTAAATCAAGCAAAGTTCAATTTTTTTTAACATTTTTAAAAATAGAGGCCCCAGCATAGCAATTTAATTCTGTAAAATGTATACAAGAGCGATTTTTATAGCAGAAGTTTTTTGAAAAACCCAAATATTTATCAGTAGGGAAGTTCACAGAGAATTCTCTGGGGGTCCAGCTGGGGACTCCAGGCTTCCAGTGCTGGTGGCTCAGCTTCAATCCAGTGTGGGATATTTATGATAGAACAAGACGTCACTCTTACAGTGAATGAACGGAAGTCCATATGTATCCCCATAGAGCAATCTCAAATAAAATGCTGAATGAGAAAGGTCTCTCTTAGGACCACTTATTGCCACTTAAAAACTGCCAAGAAAAACGACAACATTACCCATGATATATATGGGAAATAAAGTCGTCAGAACGAAGGTTCTGGGCTCTGGGAGTAGGATAGATTTTTCGGGAGAGTAACAAAGAGAATTCTACCTTTGTCCCTAAAATGTTCTTTCTTTTTACATAAAAAAGAAAATCTGAGCCCCAAATTGATAAAATGTTTAAATTTTTCATTCTGAGAGGTGGACAGGTGGGTGTTTAAGTACTCTTCAGCCTTTCTTCTATTTTTAAATTTTAAAAAGAGCCAAGTTAAAGAAGCAAAGGAGCCAGGGGTCCCAAAGGAGCTGTGTCGTGACCGGGATGCCCGTGCAGCACCCAGGAGGATGGTGGGCAGGGCGCTCGTCCTCTGAGAGGCACGGGGAAGAAAATTCAGAGTTTTCCCTGATTTTCACGGGGTGTGTGTACCCCTCAAGTCCCCCTTTCTCATGGGCAGGGTCAAAGGCCCCGGTGAAGCGTGTGGGTGAAGCAAGTCAAGATTCTGCCAGCAGCTTACCGTCTCCAGCTCCGTCTCCAGGCTGCAGTTTTTCATCTGTGGGAGCACCTCGCTGTACTCGCTGGGGTAGGCAGACGCCAGGTACTCTTTCACTTGCTCCAGGTTGTTGGCTGTCAAAAAGCCATCTTCAAGGTCAAAAGAATTGGTCAGCAGCAGAATCACCCTGCAGAGCACAGCAGCTGGTTACAAAGGTCGCTGTCGCCAAACCCTCTCCCACCTAGGGAATGTGTTGACTGGTGAGCTTTGAAAGGACAGGGTGATTGTAAATGACTTTTGACCAAAGGAACCAAACCCACATGGCTGAGTTGGCTCTTTTAACCTCTGGACCAGCGTTCCAGAGAGAACCTCCAGCGGTGATGGGCAAGTTCTACATCAGTGCTCCCCAATCTTGTACCCACTTGCCATGTATGGCCACTGAGTACTCAAATGAGGCTAGAGCCACTGAGAGGCTGATTTCAACTACCTCATACCGAGATGGCGGAGAAGGCAATGGCACCCCACTCCAGTACTCTTGCCTGGAAAATCCTGAGGACGGAGGAGCCTGGTAGGCTGCAGTCCATGGGGTCGCTAAGAATCGGACATGACTGACTGACTTCACTTTCTCTTTTCACTTTCATGCATTGGAGAAGGAAATGGCAACCCACTCCAGTGTTCTTGCCTGGAGAATCCCAGGGACGGGGGAGCCTGGTGGGCTGCCGTCTACTGGGGTCACACAGAGTTGGACACGACTGAAGTGACTTAGCATAGCATAGCATACCGAGATGGAGACCAATCTTAAACAAAGAATGGATGCTTTTCAACTGTGGTGCTGGAGAAGGTTCTTGAGAGTGCCTTGGACAGCAAAAGATTAAACCAGTCAATCCTAAAAGGACATTGACCCCAAATATTCATTGGAAGGACTGATGCTGAAGCTCCAATACTCTGGTCACCTGATGCGAAGAGCTGACTCACTGGAAAAGACGCTGATACTGGGCAAGATTGAAGGCAGGAGAAGGGGGTGACAGAGGATGAGATGTTTGGATGGCATCACTGATTCAATGGACATGAGTTTGAGCAAACTCTGGGAGACAGTGAAGGACAGGGAAACCTGGTGTGCTGCAGTCCATGGGGTGGCAAAGTCAGACATGACTTACTTAGCCACTGAACGACAACAACAGAACAAAATTTTAGCTAATGTTAAATCAATTCACATTTAAATTTGTAAATAGCCCCTTGTAGCTAGGGATTGCTGTACTGGACAGCATACCTTCTGGATGATGTTTCTTGTTTTGGGTAAAAAAAACACCAGAAAGATTCTGCAAGCTCCACGGCTCAGCTGGGGAGCTCTCGGTTACCTCTGAGGCGGGGGAGATGGGGCAGAAGAAGCTGGTTTTTCACGTGTTGAATGCCCTTCGGTACTAAGCGCTCTGAATACACAAAACTGCCCTCATCCCCTCAGGCAGACGCTGGTGGTTCTGATTTGAACCCTGGATCAAGGGCGGCAAAGACAGTGCCCTTTGCCCCAAGGGGTATCAAAATACCCCTTGATTTCTGGGATCTGCCTCTTCTCAGAGGCCCTTCAGCTCAGGCCTTTGCAGGCTCACTGCCCGCCTTGGGCCTGGGGCCCACCAGGTGGCCCAGGCTTACTTGTTCAAGCAGCTCTCGTAGTTGAAGGTGGCCTTGAAACCATAGATGGAGAAGGTGACGATGCTGGCAAAGATGGAGGTGGAACTGTTGATGATGGACACGATGATGGCATGCTTCTGGCAGTTGTTGGAGGGCTCGTTGTAGCTGGCGAAGGCGATGAGGCTGCCGAACCCCAGGCCGAGTGAGAAGAAGATCTGGGTGGCTGCATTGATCCAGGCCTTGGGGTTGGCCAACTGCTCCATCTGTGGGGAGTGGTTGGGGGGGAAAGCCAGTGGGGACAGGGTGGGTGAACCCCAGGTGGGAACCCTAGGCTCTCAGACCAGAGGGTGGGGGGCCAGAGAGGGGAAGGAACTGGCCTGTGGCACAGAGCCAAGGGCAAGCCTGAGGCTCAAACCCATAAACACATCCTCATGTCACACCCTCCACTGCCTCTTACCCAGAGGAGACGGTGTCAGATAAAATAGTTCTCAAAGGAATTGAGCCCCTGATCCATGACCCAGACACTGTGTGGGTCTCGGCCTCCAGAAATGGAGGTGCTGGTGCCCAAGGCTGACTTGTGCCCTGACTTGAGCTGGGCACAAGGTGCCCAGGGGACAAGGCTGGGGCACAAGGCTGACTTGAGCACTGACGTTAGGGGCAATGCTGCTACAGTCACTGTTTCCAGGGACCAGACTTGCTAAATGACTGTCCCGTCCCAAAGGCAACAGGGGCTCTCTCGATGAACATCAGCTATGGGGTGCCTGGGACAGGATCATGGGGGGCCCTGCCGCATGTGGGTTCACCTCCATAGGGAAAGGGGTGCCTAGAAGTGCGAGCAGGAGGGTGAGCTGACTGCAGGGATGCTCCTGGTGAACAACCTGGTCTGCAGCTGGAGCGGAGGGTTTGGGGTGAGACTGGGGCAAAGGCCCGACGTGGGGCTGGGGCAGCAGAGGTTGGGGGCGGTGAGGATGAGCACGAAGGTGGACCACAGGGTCAGGCCCCAGCATTCACAGGCATGGGGGCTCCTGGCTGAGGACAGGGAAGCCCCGACCCTCCCTGCCCAGCAGGCTCACGACTGCTCCACTCCCGCTTGGTCTCCCCTTTCCACGCATCCTGGAAGGTGGGGGGATGAATGGGGGTACCCTTGGCCCCCCCCCGCCTCCAGCCCATACCTTGGGAGTGAACATGTATGCCAGGCCATTGGTGGCTCCATGGAGCGTGAGGCCCCTGACCAGGTAGATGATGAGCACACAGTAGGGCAGCAACGCAGTGAAGTATACCACCTGTGGGCCCCAGAGCGCAGAGTCAGCTCCCTGGAGAAGCGAGGACTACAGGGCCCTTAGGCCCAAGGAAGGCAGACCCGCCATCCCCACAGAATACCATGGCGCCATCTTGGCTGTTTGGGTGACCGACAGCTGGGAAGGTACTGTGGTTCTTGGTCAGACACGGGTTCTGAGTTTGGGGAACTGGGCGGTGGACATGGATGCCCATGCGTGTGACCCCCAGGAAATCTCCTGTTCAGTGGGTAAGAGGGAACAGGTCCTGGAAACCTATGTCCTCCAGCCTCCCTGCAACTCAACCTTATTCCAGAAAGGACTCGAGGCTGCCCACAGGAATACATCATGAGATACCCAGGTATAAAGAAAATGTGGGCAATTCAGGAAGATGCGCCCCGAGGAAAAGGTGGCTCACAGAAGAGGTGAGGTGCTCTTCTGAGCCAGATTCTGGGCCAGACTGATCTCTGAGCTTCCTCGTGGCCCAAGCAGAGTAGGAAGCAGTCACACAGGATTTATATCATCTCTAAAAGGAAAAAAAACCCAGGAGCTTGGAGGAAGGTCAGGTACCTCTAGGACTGGGACCTGAGACAAGCTTGGCCATGAGTGTATAAAGGAAAAGCAGTGTCCTCTGGTGTTCCTGTGAAAAATACAATAGCAATGCGATGGTTTTCATGAAAGGCCTCACTTCCACGGGCTTTTTCTTTAAGGTACGAAGTGGATGCATTTAGAGGGAAGCACACCCCACATAGAGTGTGGGCCACCTCAGAAGGTGAGAGAGGCCTTCCATGGGCTTTAAAGGTGCATATCAGTGGGATGTTTTTTTTTTTTAATTATGCAAAGTATTTATTGATAAAGTGGTGTTCTGAATTTTCATAACATATAACTTACTTTTGCTTACCACAGTTTGACTAGTAAGTACTCAAAAATAAGCATATCAGAAAGGCATATTCTTCAGAGTCACTAGCAATTGGACACAACTACTTCTTCATAGTTTGGGGAAAAGACTCTCCACTTTGAAATAATCCAGAGAGAAAAACCCTGGCAGAGCTCTCTATCAGGTTTCATAAGAAAGGCAATAAATGCATTGAGAGTAATAAGTGAAAAGCAGTTTTACGTCTTTCTCCAGAATCTGCAGGTCACTTGTACAGTATGTCACCTATTTCCCGAACATGATTACTTGCATTAAATTATCAGTTGCTTACCTGCATTAAAATATCATAAAGATAACTAAGAAACAGGACATTCAATTGGAGTTAAATATCTCATTCTGTAATAAAATCCACCTCTATGGATAATTCGTTCTTATCTTGGAGAAAAGTAGTATTTTCCTGGATGCAACATGCGCAGGCATGAACGACTCCTTATCACCCCAGGACTGTAACCCTCCAGGCTCCTTGGTCTATGGGATTTTCCTGGCAAGCACACTAGAATGGGTTGCCATTTCCTCCTCCAGAGAATCTTCTTGACCCAGGGATTGAACCTGCATCTCCTGTGTTGGCAGGCAGGTTCTTTACCACTGAGCCATATGGGAATAATTACATTCTACTGTTACTTTTCACATGACTATCAATTTTTAAATTTCACTTATTAAAAAACTGCATTCTAAATTTCAACATAAAAGATGTTACTTTCATCTTTTAAGATGAAGAGTAAAAAGGTTGATGACAATAAAAGCAAGCAGCCTAAGTATGCCATTAGAAATAAAGAAGACAAGCAAATCAATAACGAAAAAAATAACCCAGTCAAAAATGGGCAAAGACCTAAAGACAGTTACCCAAAGAATACATACAGATGGCTGATTAAGCACATGAAAAGATGCCCAACATCACTAATTATTCAGTTCAGTTCAGTTGCTCAGTCGTGTCCAACTCTTTGTGACCCCATGGACCACAGCACACCAGACTTCCCTGTCCATCACCAACTCCCAGAGCCTGCTCAAACTTATGTCCATTGAGTCAGTGATGCCATCCAACCATCTCATCCTCTTTTGTCATCTTCTCCTCCTGCCTTCAACCTTTCCCAGCATCAAGGTCTTTTCTAATGGGTCGGTTCTTCACATCAGGTGGCCAAAGTATTGGAGCTTCAGTCTCAGCATCAGTCCTTCCAATGAATGTTCAGGGTTGATTTCCTTTAGGATTCACTGGTTTGATCTGCTTGCTGTCCAAAGGACTCTCAAGAGTCTTCCCCAGCACCACAATTTGAAAGCATCAATTCTTCTGCACTCAGCCTTCTTTACGGCCCAACTCACATATGTATGTGACTACTGGATGTATACATATATGAAGGCCGAGAAGTTCTCAAGATTAGGATTCTCAGTGGTGTGATGGTGGTAGGGGATGCAGGGATTTGAGCACTCACATCCACTGCTATTGGAACACAGTTTACAGTGGCAGGCAGAGAACATGCCTGGCAAACATGTGTCTTTGAAAGGATAAGACAACCAACGTCTCTATACAAAATTATAAAATAAAGATTCAATAAATGAATGTTTCAGATCTTTCTGTATATAATAGTCACCTATTTCCATTTCTCCAAAAGTCTCTGTTCAGTTTAGTCGCTCAGTCGTGTCCGACTCTTTGCAACCCCATGAACCTCAGCATGCCAGGCTTCCCTGTCTATCACCAATTCCTGAAGTCCACCCAAACCCATGTCCATCGAGTCGGTGATGCCATCCAACCATCTCATCCTCTGTCGTCCCCTTCTCCTCCTGCCCTCACTCTTTCCCAGCAGCAGGGTCTTTTCTAATGAGTAAGTCTAATAAAAGCTCATGTTGGCCGCGGCTTGGGCTGCAGGCTTGGCAGTCGTGGGGCCTCGGACGGCAGCGGCCAGGCCTGGAGAGCAAGGAGAAGGAGATGAGGAGGTGGGGAGTGCCAGCTGCTCGGTGGCCACAACTTGTTTGGCTTTGCTAGTTCCAGTGGCTCACAGAGGGGGCGGAAGTCTGTGGGATGTTTTTTGTCAACCAGTTCTTTCCCTGCTGACGTATGTCATGGGTTCACTGATGTTTTATCTTTGATTTTCAAGGTAGCTTTGGAAGTAGCCTCTCAACACTGGGCAATTTTTCCACGAAGTCTTCCAATAGAGACCTTCAAGTGCACAGATGCCCACACAGGGCTGGAACTTGTTTTTCTGCAGATCAACCCGTATGTGCACCAGAGCCCCTTTTCAAACACTCTGCACATTTTTTTTTGTTTGCTTGGTTATCTTCTTTGGCAGGGGGGATTGTTTTGGGTTTGTTTCTTTTCTTTCTTGTATTTTTTTTAAGTAAAAGCAGTTCCCTTCATGTTTGGGTCCCCCTGTGAGAAACAGAGCTGGCGACTCAAGTCCAGCTGCACCCGGCCCTCCACTCCCACTGAGGTGTGGCACTATCTTCCCAAGAATTTCCAAGGACACCTGAGTGGAGCTCTGCCCTGTCACCCTGGGGACGGCAGACAGAGGTCGGGTGTGTCTTCTATGATTGCTTCTTAAGTGAGGATATTGTAACTTGAGATGAGTAATACAGCCACATGAGATTACACGAAGATAAACCAGGTTCAAGATGGGAATGGGAAAGTGGAAAGAGAGGGCATCTGGCCAGTGAGCTGAAGGAAAGCAAGAGACAACAGGGGACAGGTGACCACTGCCTGTGACCAGGGGGCACTCGGGGGACACACAGAGCCAGGCCTTGGTCACACCCTCCCTCCCCCTCAGGTCGGCACGTTTCCTGGACAGCTCTCTTCAGTCGAGACCAGGCTGGCTCAACTCTCTCCAGTCAGGGAAGCCAGAAGGATTGCTGGATGTGTGATCCAGCCTAAACTACTTGGAAAAACCGTTTGTGAATAATCTGAAAACAAACCTGGGAGGGGAAGAAAGCAGAGTCCAACAAAGAAGGCCAACATTCAGCACCCAGGCTTTAACAAAATTCACCCCCATAGAGCGAGCTGTTGGAGCTCCTATGACCCAGTAACAACTACAACAAAACAAAAACACAGCCCAATCCAAAGATGGGCAGAAGCCCTAAAGAGACATTTTCCCAAAGACACTCAGATGGACAATGGGCGCATGAAAAGATGTTCAACGTCGCTAGTCAATAGACAAATCAAAACTACAATGAGGCATCGGCTCACATTGGTCAGAGTGGCTGTCATTAAAAAAAAAAGTCTACAAATAGCAAATGCTGGAGAGAGTGTGCAGAAAAGGGAGCCCTCCCACACTGTTGGTGGGAATGGAAGATGGCACAGCCACTAGAGAAAGCTTCCGAAAACTAGAGTTGCCATATGACCCAGCAGTCCCACTGCTGGGTCATATATTCAGACAAAAGTAAAATTAAGAAAGATACATGCACCCTTACGTTCACAGCAGTGCTATTCATGAGGGACAAGACATGGGAACAGCCTGCATGTCCATCAACAGATGAATAAAGAAGATGTGATATATGTAAGCAAGGGACTATTACTCAGCCATAAAGAGAAGGAAATCATGCCATCTGCAGAGACACGGATGGACCCAGAAGCCATACTAATTGAAGTCGGAATGACAAATGCCATATGACATCACTCATGCCTGGAATCTGAAATATGCCACAAATCAACCCATATCTGCAAAACAGAAGCAGGGAACAGGTCTGTGGTCGCCAAGGGAACAGGGATGGGGGAGGCTGGACTGGGGGTCTGGGGCTAGCCGATGCAAACTATAAAACATATATACATTTAATGGATAAACAGCAAGGTCCTACTGTCTAGCACAGGATGCACTAAATATCCTGTAATAAACCATAATGGAAAAGACTATGAATAGAATACCCACAACTGAATCACTTCGCTGTACACCACAAACTAACAGCTGTTGGCGCACTTTTGTCATGGAGAGGGGCGTGGCTTAAGCTGAGGAAATAGACAATAAGTTTTCACGTCATGACACGTCCTCATTTAGCAAGTTTCTCAGTGATCTGGAAAAGGGATGGCCTCATTGCTGAAATTCCAATATTTTGGCCACCAGATACAAAGAGCTGACTCATTTGAAAAGACCCTGATGCTGGGAAAGGTTGAAGGCAGGAGGAGAAGGGGACGACACAGGATGAGATGGTTGGATGGCATCACCGACTCTATGGATATGGGTTTGGGTGGACTCTGGGAGTTGGTGATGGACAGGGAGGCCTGGCGAGCTGCGGTTCATGGGGTCGCAAAGTCAGACACGACTGAGCAACTGAACTGAACTGAACACTGAATCTCCACATTTGCAGATACTGCCCTTGGATCTTCTGGATCATGTTCATGATAATTTGGCAGAGGCCAGTGGCGAAACCTTTTTTCTGAGCATAAAATATCCTCCAAATTTCAAGATGGGACAGAGAGAGTTGCTGTAGAATCTCAGCTTTTTGATGGTGAGATGGGGGTTATTGAGACTAAGATGCTGGCCATCACGGGGCCCCAGAAACCAAAAGAAGATAACCTACTGGACACGGTACTGGGGTGTCACTGGACACCTAAAATACTGTGAGTAGTTCTGGTCTTGATGCCTCAAGAAACACACAGTGGGGGGACTACCCTGGTGGTCCAGTGGTCACGGATCTGCCTTCTGGTGCAGGGGACAGGGGTCTGATCCCTGGTTGGAGAACTAGGATCCCATGTGCTGCGGGGCAAGTAAACCAGCACACCACACCTCCTGAGACCGCACACCACAGCCAGAGAGAGGCACGTATGCCGCATCAAAAGATGCCACAGGCTACAGCGAGGACGGCGCCACGCTAAGACTAACAGCGTAAACAGACCAGCCAGTGTTAGAGACACAAGGTGGGCTGGAGAAGGTGACTGGGCTGGCCAGGAGCAAGAGGCCAGGTGGACTCGTATGGCCTTCAGAAGGGAAAAGCTGGGCTTGAATGAGTCCTGAAAAGTGTGGGCCAGCAGGAGGTGTTCAATCAAAAATGATGGGGAGTTTCTCGGGCAAAGCGGGGTCTGCCTGGCTCTGCCCTCTCTACTCGGCGCCCTTGGGCAGGACTTCACCTCTGAAAGCCTCAGGTGAGTGGACAGCGAGACCTACTGGGAAGGACTGCAGACTGAAACAACGGGTGTGTCCCACCCACGACGGATGGACTTCGAGGCGTGACTGAGCATGAGGGGGGCACACGCACGTCCAGAGCGTCTGCTGCAGCTGGAGAGAGACGGGAGGTGAGGGAACCCCTCCAGGAAAACGTTCCACATGGAGCGGATCAAAGAAATGTCCCCGCTCCGGCAGGACCACAAACTTAGGAACACACCCAAGAGACAAGGTTTCTAATCAGGCCCGACAGCTCTCTAGGTCATGGAACGCAGCTTGGACCAAAGGTTCTGAGACTCAGCTGCTCACTTGGGTCAGCTGGAGAGCTTTGAAAGTCCCAGTGCTCAGGGGAACCCCACAAGGACCGTCTCGGAAGCTCTGAGGGTCGGGCAGAGTTCTAGGAGCTCTCCCCGCAGTGCTGCTGAGGCTGAGTGCCGTGCGTGTCGGGGACGACGTCGATGTGACAGGTTTTCAGAGAGAGGAAAGCTAGGGCGAGCTGCCTGGCTCCCCTGGGTGGTACGGGCGGGGGGCTGGGACAGGCATGCTCATCTTTCCGGGAACGGGGGAGGCCCTCATTTCGAAATTCAGGGCTGTGACTTCCAGGACCGCTGGCCGTCTCCGGCGGCTAGACGCGAGCCAGCATTGCCATCCGCCCTCCTCCCCAGCGCCGGCTGCGGAGGCGGCCTCGCCGCTGCCCGGGGCACTAACCCCCCAAGTCCCACCTTGCCAGTGGACTCGGTGCCCCGCAGGACGCACAGGTACACCACCAGCCAGGCCAGGATGAGGCACAGCGCCGGCTCCCACTGCACCGCCCCGCTCTCCTGGATGGACGGCGAGATGTTGAGGGTCTTCCGGTACCAGAAGTACTGCGTGGACGAGGCCTTCTCACACTCCTCGATGTAGCCCGTGTGGTTGCCGTTCAGCGGGCACACGGACCATGGCAGGGGGTCCTGCGGAGTCAAAAGAGACATTACAGCCAGAGGTGCGAGTGGAGGCCAAAGGTCGGGGTGGGAGGACAGGAGGCGGCCCTGAGGGGAGGCTCTTGGAAGAGGTCGCTGGTCCCCAAAGAGCAGGAGCTCCTGAAGGCAGACTAGGAGCCAAAGGCTCTCCCTCACCCCGGGCACAGGTGAGGCTTGGGCAGGGGAACAGGCGGGCAGAGGCCCCACACTCCCACTGATCCCGTGGGTGTCTGCTGAAAACACCTCAGCTCTATGCTGGGTGGGAGAGATCGAATCAAAGGGACAATGGCCAGATTTGTCATTTGTCTATGACAAATAACCTCTGACCCACAACCTCTGTAGCTTCCAGCCCAGGAACCCAAACCGCAGCGCCTGCAGTCATCAGCTCGGAGCGGTCAGGACTTGGTCACTGACTGCAGCTTTCTGAACCTTTGTTCCTTCCAACTCAGGACCAAGAGGAAAAGGCCAGAGGCCCTCCCCTAACCAGTCACACACCCAACACAATTCCCCAGTCCCCTGTCTGCCCTGGAGTCTCTGTCAAATGCAAGTGATGGGACTCCCTCGTCGTAACAAGCTCTGGATAAACAGCCTCTGCTTGCTCTCATCTGGGTGGTCTAATTTATTTCCACAAGCCCCTAGCAAGTCCCAGCAGGAATAAGACTTG
The DNA here is from genome assembly GCA_935064755.1 of Tragelaphus eurycerus. Lineage (NCBI taxonomy): Eukaryota > Metazoa > Chordata > Mammalia > Artiodactyla > Bovidae > Tragelaphus > Tragelaphus eurycerus. Next base: position 71,616,153 of record CAKXYN010000001.1, on the reverse strand, counting down.
GGTCCTGCCCTCGCTACCTGGGTGGAGACGGGCATTTCCTAACAGTCACTGCGTCTGGAAGTTCGAGGGGGCTGCAGTTCGTCCCCACCACAGCCTTCGTCTGTATCTAAGACAGACGAGCAGGTACTGATGACTCCTGTTAAGCCGGAGTCAAGTTATACCTGAAGCAGTTCCACTCCTGGACTTTGCAGGTAGAGCCAGTAAGGGCTTCTTCTGCATCAGCTAGTTCCAGCTGGGTTCTCTCTCCCTTAGAAACCAGAGCGCCTAAATGGTGCAGGGGTTTAGGTGAACTCTGGGAGTTGGTGATGGACAGGGAGGCCCGGCATGCTGTGGTTCACAGGGTCGCAAAGAGTTGGACACGACTGAGCGACTGAACTGAACTGAAATGGTGCAGGTGTGATGAACGTGACCCAAGGCCAAGCGCTAAAGAGAAGTGCTGAACTGAGTGCGGGAGGGAGGGGGCTTAGGGTCCCACCTCTGCTTTGCCAAAAACAAGCCCCACGTGGATCAGATTTCATTAGATAACAACTCCCCGCTGACAGAAGCAAGTCTAACCCCAATGGGTTCAACCCCTTTATTTCACAGGAAACAGAAACGAGCCCCAACAGCATTACCTGATGGGCTAGGGCCACTCTGCTGGTAAGGAGCTGGAGCCCACGTCTGCCACCTGGAAAGTGCTTAGGCCCTGTGCTGCTGGGACCCCTGGCAGAAAACGACCCCTCCAAGCCGGTCCCTAGCTTTGACCTAAAATGCTTCCAAAGGTGACCACCAGCAACTCCCCTTGAGAGGTGGCACCCTCTGCCCCTGCCTGTGACCTGGGCTGACCTGTGTCTTGGTCTGACCAACAAGAGGCACTGAAGTGAAGCCGCGTGACCTCCTGGCCTCACAGCCGAGGCCCTGCAGCTTTTACTTTCACCCTCGTGGACCAGCACCCTGCACAGACCCTTGGGCTAGACTGCTGAGCGAGGCGGACTCGTGGAGAGAAAGGCCACGTGGAGTAAAGCAAGGTGGAGTGACAGCCAGGACTGCACCCCCATCAGGTGGGGGGGTCCCTGTGGACCTGAAGCCCAGACCACAGCCCCCCTGGGTCCGCCTGGACTTGGGGGGACTGACTGCCTCCATTCACTGTTGTTTAGCACAGCCTGGTCGCCAACCTTGGCTACAAGTACATGACTTAAATCACTCAGAAGGGAGGCTTTAAAAACTGATGCCCAGGCTGTATCGGCAGTGACTCAGATTTCACTGGTCTGGGTGGGGCCTGGGTCTCAAGAGTTTTAAAAGCTCCCCCAGGTGATTCCAGCACGCAGCCAGCATGGAGAAGCTTTAAAGTATGGAAGGACTTAGATTGACCACTTCTCAGCACCCAGCCTCTCTCCTCTCCTGAATCACTAGGTGAGGAGGCTGAGATCCCTGCACTCACATGCTTATTAGCCTGGAGCTCCCACGAGGAAAAGCTGGAAAGCCCGACTTGGTTGGATCAGAGCACAGACCCCATGCCCAGGCTGCTGCATCCAGCCTTCCAGCTTCGCCCCTCTGGAACCTGGGGCATCAGCACCGCAGGTGTGGTCGTGATTACACAAGGGCATAGTTCTAAAGTGCTGGTGGCGCTAGCTGGCCCGGAGCAAGTGTGAGTGAGTGTCTGTAGCTGGAGGCACAGTCATTCCTCTGGGACCATGGAGGCGGCCTCACGGCAGAGGGATGTGGGAGAGGCACAGGACCTGTGAAGGCTGGAATGAATGGCCAAGTGATTTCCAGGAGTCCCTGACTTTGACACTTCTGAGGGTTAGAAAATGGTACCCCCTTACTTTATATACTTTATTTTTGCCTTTGGAAAATGGTCAAATCATCTTGATTTGTTACAAGAACACACAATGCTTCTACTTTCGGAAAATGGCCTTCAGGACGCCTATATACAATGCCCACAGCATGCATGGCAACGCTGTGGTTGGAATGGCATCGTGCAGCACACGGCCTGCCCAGCCACACGTGACAGCCCAGCACAGAGGGAGGGAATGGTCCCTAGGAGGGAGAGCAGAGGGGCTGCCCTGCTGGCACCCAGAAGGTGGAGGAGGGGCACGGTTGCAAGTAGTCTTCATGGAGCTCTAGGCTGAGCCAGGGAGAGGAAGGGAGGCACAGGTGAGCCCGTCCTGTCAGGGCATTTTCCAGCCAGATGACCTGGGTGTGGCAGAGTGGAAAGCTACCGCTGGGTGTGGATATAGCATCTTCTGGGAAGAGATGCCAGACCCTGACTATTGAGGTCATTCACCCAAGCATTTCTCGGGGCCCCAAAGATTCAAGGGTGTACTCAAATGCTCCGGAGACTGGCCTCATGAGCTGGGGTAAGTTCAGAGTCCACGACCAGGCCCACATAGCTTCTGACCTTGGAGACAGGGTCTGGCTCGTGAAGGCCTGGCTCAGTGGCGAAGGGGCAGGCATCCCCACAGCGGGCTCCCGTCTCCCCATCTTTCCCCGTCTGGGAAGAGGTTGAGGTGCAGGCGGCCGCATGACAAGGGGCCCTGGGAGCGGACAGACAGACTCTGAGGAAAAGATGTGGACACAGGCCACGAGGGGAAGCTTTGGACACTAAGACCCCCTCTCGGTGTGGAATTAGGGTCCTCTCTTCACCACAAGTCCCAGTCCCTTCCACATTTTCTACAGTGAGCATCAACTAGGGCTACAATCAGAAATGCATGTTTCAAACGTGCTTCTTTGTGTTACAGGGTGACAGTGGTTCTTCTAGAACTTTTGCAAAAACAGGAAGGGACCCGGCTAGGGTCAGAAACTCGGGAGGACACGTGATGAGAGGCAGGAGGCGGAAGGCGGGGGGGCCATGCGGTCACGCTCAGCTGGGGGCTCATCCCCGTCAGCAGTCCCCACAGGTTCCCCCGGCCCAGCAGGCCACGGTTCTTAATATTCTGGAGGGGGTCACATCCTACAGAGAGTGCCCGATGAGATCTGGGGGCCTACTCCCCAAAAATGTACACACACATCGCACACAACAGCAGGGGTCCACGGATCCCCGGCTCGGAAGCCCTCTGCCTGGTCCGGGGTGCCTGGCCGCCCCTGGCCTGGCTTGGTGCCCTTATGGCTGGCGCCCCCCACCCCGGGCCCTTCTGCCCACGCCTCCTGCTCCAACCCACGGCTGCTCACCTGGAAGGAGTGGAAGAGGTACCAGAAGGCCCAGGCGTTGACGACGTTGTAGTACATGCAGAGGAAGAAGGACACCACCACGCTGGCCACGCCTGCAGAGACAGGATGTGGGGCCCTGAGGAGCGCCCGGAGCCAGGATATGCCCGCAGGGCCCGCTCTGCCACGGCAGGGCCAGCTGTGGGGCCTGACACAGCTGTGGGGCCGAGCGCTCTCTAAGGGTCGGTCTCGCCCTCTGCCGCCCTCTCCCCGCCTCCTCGGCCGTGAAGCCGGTGACGCTGCCCTGGGCGCTCTTCTAGGGGCCTGACAACTGCAGCGCGACCTCAGGCCCACTTCCCAGAGGGGAAGCCAACACACAGCGCTTGCCCGAGGCCACAAGGCTATGAAGCGGTGGAGCTGGGATTCGCGCCTCGTGTCACTGATGCCAGACATCACAGCGGCCTGCCCCTCGGCCTGCCTACAGCAGGGTCGCTGGCGCCACACTCTGCTCGGTGGTGGTGGGGAGCAGGCTGGGAGCGGTGTCAGGCGTGGAGGGGATGGGGTTTCCCCTGAGCTGGCCAGGTCTGCGGGGAACCAGTCGGGGTGCCGGGGGACCCGGAGCAGAGTGTGGGGGTCTGGAGAGCCAGTGCGCGCCTCTGGGCCTGCCCCCAACTCTGGGACGTCTCCTCGGGCCTTCCCTACCCCACCCCGCCTTGCAGAGCTGGCTGGTAAACATTCACTAGCATCCCCGGCTGGCACCCACATCTGGTGTTTTTCCTATTAGGCTGCAAATGCTGCCTCGGAGAAGCCCTCTGTGATTGACGGCTCTGGCCAATCCTAAAACCACACACCTCTATGTTAAAAATTAACAGCCGTTCAAGACAAGGGGGCAGTTCCGCTTGGATGTGTGAGGCCTCTGGACACACTTCTTCTGCACCTGAGATGAAGTTACGTGCCAATTCACAGGTGTCCTGTTCCTGAAACTTTCCTGTGTTTTCCTGTTCCCCTTTCTGCCTGGGTGTGGGTGTGGGTGTGGGAGAGATGAGCAGAACAGACCGTGGCCACTGCTGGCCAAAGTTCGTCCTGCTCCCAGGGGAGCCTGGCACAGGAGGGCCGCGCTGGGCAGGCAAAGATCCCACGAGGGCGCCCCAGACACTGGCTCAAAGTAACTCAGGAGGCAAGAGGGAAGGCAGTGCCCCTCTTGCTACTCACAGGGCCCCTACTTCCATGCACCGGCGATATTAACAGCACCCCACAAGCCTTCTGGTGTGATGATTCATGAGCTCACACTCACACAGGCCAGCACCTAGCACTGGTGCTCGCTGATGTGGGGAGACGTCAGTAATTAGCAGGAGCCACTGTGTGGTCCCGCAACAGCCAGGGGAAGGGCCCAGACACTAGGTTACAGTTCTTGTCTTGGGCATTTCTTATGTGTGTGTGCAGCTGTTCAGGCCTCACACATCCAGCGGAACTGCCCCCTCGTCTGACTCTTTGAGACCCTCTGGACGGTAGCCGGCCAGGCTCCTCTGTCCATGGGACTTTTCAGGCAAGAATACTGGCAAGCCATAAGTAGCATGAGTTAAATCGCTCAGAGGTGTCTGAGTCTTGGCACCAAGAGTGGGTTGCATTTTCTCCTCCAGTGGGTATTTTTGACCCAGGGATGGAACCCACATCTCCTGAGTTGGCAGGCAGATTCTGTGCTGTGGAGTCACCAGGGAAGCCCTACTTCCCTGTTCCAGAGGGGACTGAGGGGTGCTCACTTACCGACGCCGCTGAGGTAGGGGCTGACGGTCCTCCAGGCCCCGATGCTGCCCTGGCGCATGCGCTGCCCCACCGCCAGCTCCAGGTACAGCAGCGGCATGCCCTCCACGACCAGCATGATGATGTAGGGCACCAGGAAGCTCCCTGCGGGCGGGCAGAGACGAAGCCGGGCCGTCACCCGGGGCTCCCCCCGGGGACCCCCCCCACACTCTCTCTCCCCACCCACACCCTCCCTCTCTCCCCGCCACATTCTACTCGCCGCTTCCTTCTCCTAACTTTCCCTTCATCCATGCACTCCTCAACACAGTTTTAAAATACATTCTATTTACTTTTGGCTGTGCTGGCTCCTCGTTGCTGCGTGCGGGCTTTCTCTGGTTGCAGCGAGTGGGGGCTACTCTCCAGCTGCAGTGAGCGGCCTTCAGCAGCTGTGGTTCCCCAGGGCTCTAGAGCTCGGGTTCAGTAGTCATGGCGTAGGGGCTTAGTTGCTCTGTGGCATGTGGGATCTTCCTGGAGCAGGGATCGAACCCGTGTCTCCTGCGTTGGATTCTTTACCAGAGACCCACCAGGGAAGCCACATCCATCCATTCCTGAATTTTCCCTTTTCCCCAGAATCTATCCCTCCACCTGTCCACGCGTCTGTCCTTCCATCCACCCATCCTTCTATCTTTTTGCCTTTTGACTCACCATTCCACCCACGAGTCACGTGCAGCCACATCAGTCCTTAACGCTCCTAAATACTTCCATCCTGCGTGGTAAACTGCCTCTGTCCAAGACCCTTGAGCACCTTCAGTGCCTCGGCTGCCCCCGCCCCTCTGCCAGAAACCCCCGTTCCATTTCTACTAAAGCAGCTAATGGCTGGTCAGAGCCCAGGCTGCTGAGTGGTTAACTGTTCTGAACATCACCCCTCGATCCGGCCAGAAAGTCACCCACCTCCACATACTTCCCTTGGGCTTTTCACGGGGCTCGCATGGTGCCCCACAGCGGGTGTTACCCTACAGGTGCCTCACTGAACACTTCCTCTGGGGCGGGCCTCGAGTTGAGTGTGCGGAGGATGGGAGAATAGCAGCCCTGCTTCCTGCCCATGAGGGGTCACCCGGGCAGAAGAATCTCAGTGGCCTCATGATTGTCGAGAGCCACAGCTACTCCACAGGGCCTATGTCTTCAGAGACGAGGCCAGGGCTTGATAGGTATGTGTGGAGACAAGGGCTCCCCAATAGACAGAACCCAGGCCACCGCCTCCCTTGAAGGAGCATTTCTGTTGTATATATGTCTGTTTTATACAGCGGCCCTCAGCCCAAATTTTCATTTTAATAACAGGTTACCAAGTGGCTCAGTGGTAAAGAATCGTCTGCAATGCAGGAGACGCAGGTTCTATCCCTGGGTCAGGGTGATCCCCTGGAGAAGGAAATGGCAACCCACCCCAGTATTCTTGCCTGGGAAATCCCACGGACAGTGGAGCTCGGTGGGCTCCAGTCCACGGGGTCGCACCGAGTCAGACTTGACTGAGTGACTGCACACCACCACCACTATGACCAGTGCAGATTTGAACCACTGGTTCCCAAGGCACCATCTGCAGACAAGGACCCTTGGTGATAGTGGGGAGCAGGGTGAGTGAACAGAGCCAAGAAAGGACCCCCCCACCCACAGACACATAGAAAGGGGCTGGCAGCCTGCTGGAGGGGGCCCCTGGCCCAGCTGCCCCACTGTTTCTGCTGTTGGTCCCGTCTCCTCTTCCATACACCCTCAGACACCTCTCCCCCAGCTCCTGGCTCCTTGGCAGTGGACCCGAAAAAACGTTCACTGGGAGAGGAGGGCAGGACTTCTGATTAAAAGAAAACCCTGACCCTAGAGCTGCGGGGATTAAGGGCTGCTTACAGAAGGAACTGGCTCTGGAAGTATTAAGGTAAACAGAATACATATGTTCATAGACACATCTAATATTCACAGAAATGGTCCCTAGGGGACTGGCCTGGTGGTTCAGTGGTGAAGAACCCGCCTTCCAATGCAGGATCCTCGGGTTCACTCCCTGGTCAGGGAACTAGGATCGCACATGCCGCGAGGCAACTAAGCCCGTGGGCCACTAGAAGAAGATTCTGCGTCCCGCAACACAAGATGCCACGTGCAGCAACTAAGACCCAACACAACCAAACAGATTTTTTTTTTTTTAAAGCCTCCACTGTATACATGTTCTGTCCTATAGCCCACATTTCTCTCACGACAGGGTCTCACGACCACTCTCTGGACCACACCGTGTACATTCCACTAGGAGAACGTGCCCACAACTCCTCATCGGTCCCTGGACACTTAGGCTGTTGCCGGTCTTCTGCCATCGTAAGCAAAGCCTGGTTCATGCGTTTATCTCCTTGGGATAGAAACCCCAGGAGGAGGTGGCTGGCACCAAGGCCATGCAGAGCCCCCGCCCACCCCCGCCCGACCCTCTCACCTTGGAGAGAAAGGTGTGAGCGTGTGCTCACCAGAGCAGGCCCCACACCAGCAGGGCTCTGCACACCCAGCTCCGAACTCCCTGCTCACATCAGGGCGACGGCGAATCCTGCCCACTCATCTCTGGACTCTGCCAGGCCCTTGTCTGGCTTCAGCATCTCACCGGCTCCTCTCAACAGCAAGGAGTCCGAGAGGCCGCGGGGGGCTCGCGCCCAAGAGACACCATCCGTACAGGCTGTGCTGATACAGCCTGTCTGGAGCAGCTGTCAGTGGTTGTAAGAAAAGCTTCATTTCACCCAAGATGTTAAACAGTAACCACGGGAAGCCTGGCAAGGTCCACAGAACGTTCTTCTCTTTCACAGGGCCTGCCTGATGGTCCACTGCCCGTGGGAAGGTTGGAAATTCAAGGCCTGGTGCCCAGATGGAGATATGAGGGCTCTGCAGCCCTGCTCTTCCGTGGCTTTTACTATCCCCTCCCATCACCTGACCATCCGACAGACACACAATCCCAGTGGATCTTGTCTACAATCACTTTCTCAACAAATGATGCTGGAACAACTGAACATCCATATGCAGAAAAAGTGAACCTCAGCCCATGTCTCACATTTTATATACCGCTCACCGCCACCACCACCCCCGCCCCCAGAAAAAGGCCCTTGAAATGGACCACTGACCGAAGGGACAACTTAAAACTATAAAACTTCTAGAAGAAAACACAAGAGAAAGTCTTTCTGACCTTGGGTTAGGCCTAGATTTCTTAGATACAACATCAGAAAAGCTTTTTGTGAAAGAAAATGTTGATAAGATATTGGGCTTCATTTTAAAACTGTGCTTCATAAAAGAAGTCTGAAAAACAAACTGACAAGCTACTAACTGGGAGAAAGCATCAGGGAAACACATCTGACAAAGACATCCACGTTTCTTCATATCCAGAATATATAAAAACTCAGAAATGAGAAAACACGTTCAAAAATGTACAACAATGAAAAGACATTTCACTGAAGAAAATACATAAGTGGTGTTCGTTAGGAGAATGCATTATTTGACCCTCCATGAGACGTCAGCATACACCAAACAGAATGCCTGCAATAGGAAATGCTGACGATTCCAAGTGCTGACGAGGATTTGCGAACTCCCATACATCGCTAGTGGGAATGTAAGATGGTTCAGCCACTCTAGAAAGCAGCTTGGCAGTTGCTTCTAAAGTTAAGCACACATTTACTGTACGATCCAGAAATCCCACTCCTGGGTACTGACTCCAGAGAAATGAACACTTAAAACCTATACACTGACATTTACAATGTCTGTATTCACAGCTGTCATAAACTAGAAACAATCTAATTGTCCTTCAGTGAGTGCATGGATAAATAAATCCTGGTGTATCCATATAAGGAAATGGTACTCAGCCAATTAAAAAACAAAAAAAAACAAGCTCTCCCAAACAGCAACATGGGAGAATCTCAAAAGCATTATGCTAAGTGGAAGATACCAGATTCAAAAGATGCGACGTACTGTGTGATTCCATTCATACGCCATTCTGAAACAGGCAGAACTATAGGGAGGAAGATCTGTGGCTTCGGGGGGTGGCTGGAGTGAGGAGGGGCTGAGTACTCAGGGCATGATCGTGGTGCCAATAACACAGCTGCCTGCACTGGTCAAAATTCATGTAACTGTACACCAAAAAAATGTCAATTTTTCTGCATGCAAAAAACCTCAATAAAAGAATTTTGTTTTGTGATCAGTTTGAGAACAAGTCCACTCACCAAACCCTCTTCAAACTGGACTATTCCTCAAACTCCTTTTATAGAAGAATTCAGACTCAGGCTCTGTATGAGGAGAGCCTGGCATCAGAGAGAGGCTAACAGAGGCCTGAGGCTGGTGAGCCTGCTCCCCTGCATGTCAATGGGGCAAAAGTGGGAGACTAACCACCGCCCCCACCGCCACGTGCGCGCTCTTGGCCGCTCCTGCAGAGACGCGGAGTCTCTTTCCTCCTGTGGGTCTGGGCGGGCCCTGGGACTGACTTTGTCCACTAGAATGTGGGGAAGGGGGCACCATGATGGTTGCAGAGCCCAGACCTCAAGATGCCTTCCAGCTCCAGCCTCATCCTTTTGGAGCCCAGCCCTGAGGCCACCACGCACAGGCCACCTGGGGATGAGGGGCCACCTGGAGGAAAGCCAAGGGGTCCAGCCAACACGACACCAACTGCCAACACGTGGGGGGCCTTCCAGCCCAGCTGACCCACCAGCAAATGTAGCCGTGTGAGCCAGGCCTGATGAGACTGGAAGAGAAGTGCCCAGCCACCAACAGGAGCCTGAGGCAAGTTGTGTTAGCTGAGACTTTTTACTTGGACAAAATTAAACAAACAGGCTGACATGTCTCCTGTTACAATGAAATGACCATTTACTTCATTGGACAGGCAGACCTGTTGGAGGCAAACTCGTGGAGAGCTTAGTATAGTGCCCAAGGTTTTAAACTCTGAGTTACTCATCTTTGACAGAATCCAGTGCCACTTCCAAAAAAGCGGCATTTCATTTTGTCTTTTCTTTCTTCTATTGTTGTTCCCTGTTGAACCCTTTTAGGAAGCAACATCTACCAAGAGAAGGGTTCATTCCAAACGCACTAATTTTTCAACTTTCTCTTGCTGTAAGGTATTCCCTCAGTTCAGTTCAGTTGCTCAGTTGCGTCCGACTCCTTGAGACCCCATGAATCGCAGCACGCCAGGCCTCCCTGACCATAACCCCAGCCAAAAAAAGGTCAAGTTTACCGTTCTTACATTTTCAGGGGCCTCAGGATCTGTATTAGTATAATATCTGTAGGCCTGATAAATCTTTTCCAAAAATTTAGAAGGGTCTTCACATGGTTTTTGTCGAACTGCTTGAATTTTGTTCAGACTCTTTTGCTTTGGGTCCGCTTTTCAAAGCCTGGCTAGGACATACTGAGAGGCAACGTGTGAATAAGAGCGGGCCTCCCTCGTTGAGACTCAGTTTGGTTCAGCTGTGATCCTGCTAAGTGGGTTCAGGTGTAGGAAAGCCTCCTTGTAAGGGAGTCACGATCTTTCCAAATAAACTCATCCGAACGTAGCCAGTAGGTGGTTGGCACTGAGGTCCCCACAAGACGACAGGGTAAAGGCAAGTTGCCCTGTCCCGGGAGTGGCTTCTGGCCCCAACTGGAGCCCTGTCGGGTCTTAGATGGTGATACCAGACCGGGTCCCTGCATCCCAGCGCTCACATGGGGTTTTCTGGTTGATCCCTTGAAGGAGGGGCCGTCCTGGGCTCAGCTGGAGGAGTTAAGGTTTGCAGCAACCTGTCCTCACTCCCCCTACCTTCTTTTTCTTATTTTCTCTGATGTAATAGCACAAACACTTGCATGTAGAGAATGTCACCATTTTCCCCCAGTTCTTCATAGAACAGCCACCCTAAGACCATAAATAGCAATGGATTATCTCTAACTACAAAAGGGTGCCTTGCCTTGGTATCAAACAACCAGGCTGAATGCTGGGCTGGGGCGTTTGGTGATTTTAGGAACCAAGCGGAGCCTTTCTCTTATCCCTGGGATAAGAGGAGGTTTTTGTTTTTTTCTTTTCTATTACCCTCCTCCATGTGACATCATTAAGTGTTTTAAATATTGTCAAATTGATTTGGCTGTAAGTGGAGGAACAGGACCAAACAAAATGAAACAAAAAACCCCAAAGACAATCAGAAAATGCTAAATAAACCCTCCAGTTTGGTCTCGGGGTTTTGCATATGCCAACAACGCAGGAGGCCACAAGCGACATCACTAACACAGCAAGAGTGGCAGTGCCTGGTGCACAGGGCCCCCGGGTCACCCCGCCGGAGCCCCCTGGGGAGGCCATCTCAACAGGTACCGTGGCCACTCGGGGTTACAGTGACACGGCATCACCTCCACTCACAGCTGGAATCAGATCACTCACCCAAAACACGCCTCAGAGGGCTTTTGTTAGGGACTGTTGAAACATTTCCCATTTTTAAAGACCGAAATTCAAGACAAAATATAGACAGCCCATCCAAGTGCTAACATCCGAGGAAGCAGGTGGTCCCGGGGTAAAGAACCCTCCTGCTGATACAGGACACGGGTTCCAGGTCCAAGGAGAACCCCACATGCCCTGGAGCCCGCTCTCAAAACCAGAGCCTGAGCACAGCGACGAAGATGCAGCGCAGCCAAAAATACATCTGTACAAAAGAACAGAAAACAAAGACGCGAACGGACCAGGTAAACGTCCAGCAACTCTTTCCTCTCTCCAACAGGGTAGCCCGCTCAAATACATAACAACTTGCCTTTTTTTGAAGAAAAAGCCCCACACCCAAAGGAAATAGGGTTTCCGGCTGTACACACCAGAGTGATTTACCTTACTATATGAAGTCCATCGGATCTCAAATATCAATTCCTAGCTCCAAACGCCAAGCACTGGAGAAGCCAGTGCTGCTTTGGAGAATTTTGAAGCCCAGGTGCACAGAACAAGCAGTCCTGAGGGCTGCTAGGGCCTTACTCGAACATTCCTCCAAATCTGTTACTAACTCCAAGTTTGTACTATTGACTGCATAACGGGCCAATTAATGGAAACATGAGTTGCGGGGGCAAGGAATAGCGACTCTAGTTAGAAAGCTAGCGGACTGAGAAGATGGAGGACTCAAAGCCCAGAGTGAGAAATCAGGCTCTTTTATAGTAAGGGGGGGGCGTAAAGCCAAGCATTTCCTGCTTCCGGTCAGCCTGGTTGGGGGCGGGGGGAGAGCAATGCCGCCGATTCACTCGGGTCTGATCAGGATGCTTCTGAGCTGTGAGTGCTCAGTCACTAGGTCGTGTCCGACTCTTGGCGACTCCAAGGATCATAGCCCGCCAGGCTCCTCTGTCCAGGGGATGCTCCAGGCAGGACTACTGGAGTGGGTTGTCATTTCCTTCTCCAGGGGATCTTCCTGACCTAAGGATTGAACCCACATCTCCTGGGTCTCCTGCATTGGCAGGTGAATTTTTTTTTACCACTGAGCCACCTGGACAGTCCTTCTTGTGAGCTAAACAAAGCTATTTTAGTTTGATGCTTCTTACCCTGGGAGCCAGGGTTCCCAGAGATGGCTCATTATGTATAATTCAAGCTTGAGGCAACATCCCTTTAGTGATTAACTTGTGCTAGGAGAAGGCAATGGCACCCCACTCCAGTACTCTTGCCTGGAAAATCCCATGGATGGAGGAGCTTGGTAGGCTGTAGTCCATGGGGTCGCTAAGAGTTGGACACGATTGAGTGACTTCCCTTTCACTTTTCACTTTCATGCCTTGGAGAAGGAAATGGCAGCCCACTCCAGTGTTCTTGCCTGGAGAATCCCAGGGACAGGGGAGCCTGGTGGGCTTCCACTCTGTGTCCAGTCGTGTCACACAGAGTCGGACACGACTGAAGTGACTTAGCAGCAGCAGCAGCAGGAATACAAAGGTTCTTCCCTATTTTGGGCCCAGCCTAACCCCGAGCTAACTCTGCTGGCATCTCTGTGCAGTCCCCTGTGTCCACCCTCCAGGTGCCCAGCACATGCTAGGAGCCCAAGAGCTTGGTTGTTACTGGGACTGAACCCAGAATCCCCAGGATGAGCCACAGATGTGTTCTCTCAAGGGACCACCCGGCCACATTTCCTGACGCCTGGGACCCAGCATCTCAAGCTTACTTGCCAAATTGTGCTTGACACTTTACAGCCTCTGAAACTCAGGATTCTGCTCCATCCAGGAGCACTGCAGAAACACTAAGAGCCAGAGACTGAGCGCGCACACACACACACACACACACACACACACACACAGTACAAGGGAGCAGTGGTTGTGCTGTCCGCCTGCCCATCCATGGACTGACCCAGTGTGGCTCAGTCCCAGGCTGGGTGCTGCCCAGAGGGCTGTGGCTCCAGGCGTGCCGGGGCCCGCTCACACCAGCTGTCGAGAGCTGCACGTCTCCTCAAACCCCACACTACACTGTGGACACCACACTTGCCGTCTGAACGCGGCCATCACACACCAGCAAACACTATAAAAAGTCCTGCTCCTCCTTCCAAAGCCAGCACTACATGAATGGAGCCCCACTCCTGGCTCCCAGCAGCTAGTGGCCTGGTGGGGTGGGATTCCTCTAAAGTGTGGTCCACGGACCAGCAGCATCCATCGGCATCACCTAGGAGCTTGTCAGAAATGCAGTTTGCCCTCTCCCCCAGGTCTCCATGTCAGAATCTCTAGGGGTGGGGCCAGCAGTTCATCAAGAAGCTTCGTGGGCAAATCCGAAATGCAAAGATCTAAGTACCAGGGAGGAGCAGGAGGGGCTTTGAGGAAAAGTCCCATCATCTTACTTCCGAGTCAGGTGTCCCCTAACTGCCCCCCCCCCCCCCCCCGTAAGGGGTAAATATCATATAGAGAAAATTTAGGGGGAAAAAATAATCCACCTTTCCATCAGCCACAGAACTGGCTATTCCTCCATGATCTGAGTGCGTGCTCAGTTGCGTCCGACTCTGCGAGCCCAGGGGCTGTAGCTCGCCAGGCTCCTTTGTCCATGGGATTCTCCAGGCAAGAATCCTGCAGTGGAGCCCCCTTGCCCTCCTCCAGGGGTCTTTCCCACCCAGGGATTGAGCCCCTGTGTCCTGTGTCTCCTGTACTGCGGGCAGATTCTTTACCCGCTGAGCCATCGAGGAAGAGAAAATTTATATAAAAGTCAACCATGGGTGCGCTCATTTTCCCACACGTTAGGATGCAACACGTTTGTATCCTGACTTCTTCCCAAACACCACGGCCTTAGACTTTGGCACAGCCGCCAAGGCCTGCTGGCCTCGCTGAGCACAGACTGCGACCAGTTCCTTCCGCTGCCTTTCCTTTGCTCTGGGCCGGGCGCTGTAAGCACCTGGCCAGTAATCTTGAGAATTAACATTCCTCGTGCCGCCCTGCCCGCAGAGCAGGCAGGAAACCAGCCTCCCTGGCCGAGGGCAGAGCCTGACAAGAGGAGCGGGACCCTAATCCTTTTTATTCCGGGGAGTGTTTGGGCATGGCCTGGCTCTGCGGTTTATAAACAAGCTCTTTGTTGGCTGGAGGGTGGGGGGTAGGGTTGGTGGAAGCCAGGGCTCTGTGCGGAGGGAAGTTAGACACCCCATTAGAGCTTTTCATGATGTGGTTGGTTAGCAGTCAGGTACAGGATGGGAGTGTAAACACAGGTCACTGATGTCACGGTAGGTGACATCACTGGGCAGTGAGAGGTTCGGGAAAGCCCCCCGCTCCCCCGCCTCCCAAACTCAGCAGCTTTTCCTCGCAGACCTGCCTTCTTCATTCAACAGACATTGACTGAGCACCTCCTTTGACCCCACCACTTCACAGAGATGGGGGAGAAACTCTAGAACAAAGTGTAGTCTTTCAGACCAAGTGCTGGGAGTGCCCCAGGCTAACGTCCAGGTGGACGAGTAGCTTGAGCAAAGTGTGCAGGCAGAGTGAGTGTTCAGTAAACAAAGTGCTGTTCAGGATAACTGGAGAGCGTGCTGGAAGATGAGGTGAGAACAGGGGTAGGTGTTGGGTGGTCACATGCTCAGTGAGACAGGATAAACTCTTTGGTCCTTGATCTGCAGACACGTGACTGAGAGGATGCTACCCACCTAAGCTACATCTGTCCACTCTAGGTCTATCCGTTCATCCATCCACTCCCCCATCCCTAATCCATCCTCTCTCCAGTATCCATTCTCTGGTCAACCATCACCCAACCTGTCCACCTATCAGCTTAAGTGGACTCTGTGCACTTAAGTGGACCAGGTACAAGATGTCTTCCTTCTTTTCCTGGGTCTTGAAGGTCTTACCATCTCCCCAGCAACTTATATATACTGTTGACCCTTAAACCACCTTGATTTAATGGCATGAACCCACTCATATACACACTTTTTTCAATAGTAAATCCAATAATACTGTATAATCCCCATTTGGCTGAACCGTGGATCTAGAGGAAATATGGATACAAAGGGCCAGCTGTAAGTTATATGGGGATTTTCCACAGCACGGAGGATGGGTGCCTTCACCCCCATGTCATTCCAGGGTCAATCATATTCTACTTCAGAACTACCCCTCCCCACCGCTGTCTACCTGCAGACTATCCAGGTGATGGTGTTGTTAGAAACAAGGGATTAAGTAGCCCTGTGACAGTACGGCTCATCCGGCCTGATGTTTGGGAAACGTGTAGCCAGGATACAGGTATTGCGGGTAGGTGTGCTGAACACAGAATGATGTGGAAATCTCATCCTGAGAGTCCTTTCAAAACTCAATTATCAAGCTGTTACAGCATATGAGAACACATGCACTTCACATAATTATGATATATAATATATATGCCTTTCAAATTTAAAAAGGAGTCAGAGGATTAAGAATGCACTATTTTAAAAAAACCTGTACAATCCTTTGTCAAGTTTTTTTTTTTTTTTTCTTTTTTTTGAGCTGGGAGTTGGGGGTGAGAGTGACGGAGCAGTTTTAGTCTTATTAAATGGCTTAAATTTGGTAAATACTTTGACCTAACATCTTTCATTGTCCTTTACTGTGAAAAAAACAGCTCATGCTGATTATAGAAGACACCACACACGCACACACAGTATGAGGTCAGCAAAAACCACCCAGAGATATCTATTGTTTTATTCTCTTGGGTATGTTTTTGCTCATTCCCTTTTTTTTCTGCATTGTTTCAAACATAATTAAGAGTACTCATTTTATACAGATTCGAATCTGACTTCCCTCCCTCTGTTTAATCTATGATGTGAAAAAATACTCAAATACTTTTTTTTTTTTTTGAAAACACAGTCTTAATGGCTTCCAAGAGCACCGTGCATGGTGTGCAGGTCCCATAACTCATGGAAGCAGTCCCCTTTAATTGAGGGCTTAGGAAGTCTCCAACGTCTTGCTCTTATTTAAAGACGGAGGCCATCCTTCTGGTGTCTGCCTTCTCTCAGAACTATTTTACTTAGGTAAAGGTCTAGAAATGGAATAATTCAAAAACTTTTTTAATGCTGAGACTTCAATCCCTATTGCCACCTTGCCTCCCCAAAATGCACTTGGCTGTGTCCAAGGTTCCTTGGCAGGTCCTGGAAGGTGCTTCCAGCTCCCTGCAAGGTGGGGGATGCTGTGTGGGTGTGCCGCTGTCCCGTGAAAGTGCTGGGATGCCCTGCGACTTGAGGAAAATTTTGCAGGAAACGAACTAAACTGAAATAGAGTGATTAGCCTTCCTGCCTACTGTGGTTCCAAATCCAAATTAATCTTGTGATTAAAAAGTTAAAAAAACAAACAAACAAACAAAAAGCCTAGCTCAAGATCATTTTATCCTGAGTTTCAAGTCATGCTGCCAGGAATATGCTTCGGATCTGAAAGTTGTATAACGAGTTTCTGTTAAACAACACAATTTCCTGCTCACATTTTACACTTAAACGTGAGGTTTACACACTAGCAGTCAGATCATCGCCACTGCTCCGGAGGGAGGAAGAGTGTGTCCCTGACAACTCCTACTGCTCCTAGCGCGGCAGCCTGACCGACCGGGGTGACGGGGTGCTGGGGGGCGCTTGGCCGCCCCAGAGGGCTCGGGAGGGCGCTCTGGAAAAGGGCTCTAGCTGTGGACTGGGATGTCCTAGGTCCAAGTGCCGGCTCCGTGATTCTGGGCAAATCGCTTCGCTCTCTGAGCCTCAGTTTCCTGGCACGCAACACGGGACGAAGCCCAGCGCGCCCCGGGCCCCCCGGCTCGGAAGGGGCGCGCGCCGGTCTGGCGGGGGTGGGCGCAGCCCGGGCGCCGGCACTCACCTCCGCCGTACATCTGGCACAGGTAGGGGAAGCGCCACACGTTGCCCAGGCCCACGGCGTACGAGATGCAGGCGAACACGAACTGCAGCGGGGTGGCCCACAGCGGCCGCGTTTTCTCCATGGCCCCCGGGCTCGGCGCGCGGCGCGGTGGGTGCGCGGCCGCCAGGAGCGCCGTACCGCCCGGCTCGGCCAGGGGATGGCCCCACGCCTCTGCCTCTCGCCCGCTTTTTAATTGCTAATCTCATTAACGGCGCGCCCGTCGGAGGGGCGAGGCTAGTAAATGGGTGACGGCGAGCCCCACCCCGCCGCCGGCCGGGAAGACGCCCGACATTGCGCCGTACAGGGAGGCGCCCCGGCCCCTCCGGTTCCATGAGGGGGCTGGTGTCTGGGCTGCGAGCTCCGGGGAGGGGTCATTTACAGTGTGTGCCACTCTTTGGGGATGAGGCTGTGAACGACACAGATAGCCCCCAGCCCTCCTGGAGTTGACACTCTGGTAAAGGGAATTGCTTCAATGGACTGGACCAGAGCCCATTTTCAACCAGTTTTGACCCCCAGAAAAGATAACTCCATATGGTTTATCTTACTCCATATTTAAGTCAGAGACACAAGGAGGGCAACTAAGGCAAAGCGAAGGGGTCAGCAGTCACGTGGGGGGGCGGGGGACGGGGGCGGGCGGCGGGGCGGGCAGGCTGGGGTGGTCAAGGAGGGCTTCCCAGAGGAGGGGGCTTATATTTGTTCAGAGACCAGGAAAAAGTGAGGGGGCTCCCCCACCTCCCCCAGCGGACCAGGAGTGACCCACGCAGCCATCTGCTTCCATCTACAGTGTGTGTGCCTACTGTGTGCAGGGCCAGGAGTATGGCTCGGTAGGGAGAGACAAAGGCCGACCAGGTTTCCAACAACCACTGTGGGATATTCTACTCATGGGGCCAGAGATTCCGATTCACTAGCTTCAGGTCTGGACCTAAGAAGCCTCCTGTTTCTATCAGTCTCAAGGTGATTGGGTTTAAGGAGGTCCCTAGCAACGACTAAGTCGGGTGCTTTGGAATAATGCAGGATCTGGCTTTGAATCTCAGTTCTGATTCAAAGCCTCTGACTTGGCTGTGACCTTGAACGAGGCATTTAACCTCTCTGAGCCTCTGTTTCCTTATCTATAGTGCGAACAAATATATTCCCCTTTCCATGGGTTCATGTGAGAATTAACAATTTAGCTTATTATCTGGCACATACTAAGTGCTCAATAAAGAAGCCGTTATTATAGGCTGAATAAATGAATGGGTAATACACTAAATAATTACATACTTTGAACAGTCCACTTGGTATATAGTAACAGTTAAGAAAATACTTGATAAGTACAATTAAAGAGACAAAAAGCTGAGTTGCCAGTGGAAATCTCATGTGATGCCAAAGGAAATCACCATTGCGCCTCAGTCTCTGGTTAAAATTGCCCCTGGCTGGTGGCAGAAGTGGGGTGTCGTGAGGAAGGTAGGGGTTCCTTAAACATATTACCTGTCCTCAACCTTCCTACCTCCAAAAATCAAAGCAGAACAAATTCTCAATGCAACAGGGAGACAATTTTGACTTTTAGACTTCATATTCTAGATAGCGGGGATTTATTGGTTTTTTTTTTTAAACCCTCGCCCTCCTCACCCGAGGAACCCACCCCCCTGGTTTCTATCCCATGGGTCAGTTTCAGCTGCTTTGACCTTTACAAAACTGTACTTTTGCAATATGTGTTGTGCTGCCTGGCTTCCTCAGTGAGACTCACATTCCAGCATGCGGTGGACAGTGTCCTTTATCCCTGCTGCCCAGTATTCCGAGGTGTGAATGTGCGTCCATCATGGCTGATGGGCGTCTGTGTTGTTTCCAGTTTGTGGCTGTGATGAATAAAGTGTTAACGATATCTAGTGTGAGTCCGTGGGTGCGTGAATCCTCTCACTTCGTGCACTCGGGGCCGTAAGGTAGGCATATGCGCACCTCCAGCAGACGCTGCAAGACCGTTTGCAGAGCTCGCGGCGGTTGACACACTGGCTGTGCCTCTGACACTTGTCACTCTGTTTTCAAAGGTCTACCCTACCTGGTGGGTGTGCAGTGATCCTTAACGGTAGCTTTTATGCTCCGTATTGCATACCTTGCCATAGGCTGATGGGGTTATTTGTACATCCTTTCCTGGAGGGCCTAAGTCTTCTGCCAACTGTTAAATGGCTTGTGGGTTTGGTTCTTTATATATTCTGGATATGGGCCCTTTGTCAGTTTTGTGTATTACGGATTTCTTCTCAGTCACTGAGTTGCCTTTTTATTCTTCCTGTGTCTTCACCTAACAATGAATAGACACTTAATTTTAATAAAGTCAGAATTTACCAATGGTTAATTTCAGTGTTCCCCTTTGGTTTTTCTCTTTTTAATTTTTATCAATCTCTCAACTCCAGGGCCATGATGAGATAATTAAAATCTGTGGCAAAATAAGCCTCGGTGACACAAAGATTGGCGGCCTTTTAATGCTGTTGAATGGTAAAGAAGGCATGTTGCTGTCTCCAGCCATTTACTTGGCACTTTCTTATTCTCATAAGTGAGTTTTCCCAGAGGGAAGCTGGCTATATGGGGGCTCAGGAACAGGACACCTTAGAGAGATGCCCAGCCTATGACCTGAAACAGGAGGCTGTTGGCATTTGTTGGTTTGACATAGGCCAGGCCCCTCTTCAATTCCCTACCGCGGGGAACAAACCAGCACCTCTGTCCAGTCACACCACCAGACATCGTGGGGGCCTGTTCACGGCATGAGGTCTTGGATGGGTTGTGGGCAGCACATAGGATACCCCCCATAACAGGACTAAGTAATACTCAGCAGTCCTGCTGAGGTCCCCACACCTTCCTGAACCCCATCTGACAAGACTGCAACCTGACAAGACTCACTGCGCTGCTGTGGCCGCTTGGAGAGGGCGAACAGGCCTGGGAAGCGGGGTGTGCTTCCATGGGGAGCCAGCAAAGCAGCAGCGGGCTGGCAGGTATTTAACAACCGGCTCCCTGCGGGAGGAGCGCTGATACATCGGTTAACCAATTTCTATGGTGCAGATGTCTCCACTACGGCTGATTCCAAGCTACCAACATGGTGTCACCAAACGAGGAGTTTGGAGAGAAGTACAGGAGCTCACCATTAAACTGAATGTCCACTATACAAATGCAATGACAAAGCAACCTCCGTAAGAACAGAGCTAACAGTGTAGGAAATAACTGAGGAAGCGGTGGCCTTTGGGGATTTACTACTTCTGATTTAAAATTGTTAGCTGGTCCATTCTCCTCAACCCAGATGGACTACTACGCTTTTTAAGAAACCCCAGCAGCTCTATCCCCCGCTAGAATCTATTCCTTCCTCTCCCTTGACCTCAGGACTGGGTGCATATCTGGTTTCTAACACTCAGTTGTTAATAATGGCCGTGTTTAGCAATCAGCTCCCACACACAATTCCTGAATATGTACCTGGTGGCGCTCACCAGCCCGCAGGCCCTGGCCCAGCGGCCTATAAGGACCCGGGGCTGGGGAAGCAACTTCTGTGTGGCAGGGGCGATGAGGGCAGCTCCGCTCTCGGGCCAGGGCCCACGGGCAGCAGGGTTTTCGGCTCAGCTAAGCCCCACCCCGACTGCTCCTGGGGGGCCGCGATGGGCAGTGTGGGAGAAACCTTCCCGGGGACCGGGCTGTCTGGTCTCACTGGGCCACGTCACGCAGGACACACTCCCCGAAGGATAAGCCAGCCTGTGCGCCTTATCTGATTTTTGGACAAGGGTGGAGCCAGGGAGGGTGGCCCTGACTCAGCTGTGTGGGTGTGGGTCACAGCCTCATGCCAGGATTCCAGATTCTTACCCCACAAGTTACAAGCCACACAGCTCTCAGTAATGCGCTCACCCTAGTGACCCCGCTATTACTTAATCCCATCAGTGGCTCTCGGTTCCCCACAAGATAAAAGTCCAAACTCCTTAGCCTGGTCGGTGAGGCTCTGGGAATTTTTTTCTCTTTAATTGGGCCCTGAGGAATTTGACCCTTGCTCACCTAGGTTCCAGGAGAGGCTAGACTTTTCACCTCCTGGAAACAGCTGTGTGGTTTTATACTTCAGGGCAGTTCCCTCAACCAGGAACAGGCTCTCCTTTCTTGACCAGGGAAAAGCCAGTCCGTTGTTCTTGACCCAGATGGAATAGTACTCTTTTCCAGAAGCACCAGCAGCTCTATCCCCAGGCAGAATCTATTCCTCCTCCTCCCCTGCCCTCAGGACTGGGTGCACATCTGGTTTCTAACACTTTCTGTGCTGCCCTGGCAGGAAAACTGCATACATACGTGCCCCTCGGGCTGTGCTGGGTCATGTCTTACAGTCATCCTTTACTCCCCAGTGCCAGGTGCACGGCTGAGTCTCAGTGAGGTTGTGGGTACATGAGAAGCCTGCTGCAGGATCCGAGCACTTCAGTATAAATTCAATGCAAGACCCTGAGTCGCCCGTGTTGCAGGTTTCTGCAGACGTTCAAGTCTTTCTTGCCTACCTGCTACTGTGTGCCTGGAGCCGCCTTGGGGACTTGAGGTAAAACCTCTGTGCACTGATGGTCCTCCCTCGCCTGCTGTCTGAGGCACCTGCTCATTCTCCTGTGGGGCACACACACACACACATACACGGTGTGCACAGGCGTGTGGCAGCCACCAGGAGGAGGTCCTGCAGAAGAAATGCTGCACTGGTCCAGCCCAGGTGGTGAAGAGGAGGGTGTTCCGAAGAGTCTGGGGGAGCCCCTGCCCCAGGGCTGAGTGTGTGCACATATGCATGTGCAAGTATTTGTGTGTGGCTGCATGTATGCGTGTGCGGATGCATACACACATGCTTTTGTGTATGTGTGTGCAACCATGCACATGTATGTGCATTTGTGTGTGCCTGTATGTGTGCCTGCATACATGCTTGTGAGTGCATGTACACATGTATATAAATGTGTATTTGTGTGTGCATCGATGTGTGCACAGGCTTCTGTTGTGTGCGCGTGGTGCTGAGGAGACGGTGAAACCGAGCAGGGTCCTGCAAGGCCTTCCTGGGTACAGAAGTTTATCCATGTCCCCTGCTTTTTGTCTGGAGAAAAAGGCTTTAGTCTCCTAGGCCTTCCCTGAATTCCAAAGAGCAGACTCAAGCCTGTTATTAATTAGGGAAGTGAGGAACACATGAAGAAGGAAAAGCAAACGGTTCAGCAGGAAAACCAATTACTTCAGTGATAAAACACAGCCCTAGATGCCCTCAGGGGACACACATAACAATGTGATGCAGATCTCTGAGTTTTTAGGCAGAAACTAAGACCGCCACCCAGGTGGAGGACGGTGACTCTGCTGACTCCAAGCATACAGACTTCAGACTGGAATCAGAAGGCTGATAATTAAGATTCCTGAAACACCAACCAGTTACCTCACCCAACCAATCCAAAGGAAGTCTTCCACCTTGCAGCCCTCACCCCAAATGCTGCCTTTAGAAACCCCTTCTTGAAAGATGCAGAGAGTTAGGGTCCTTTGAGCCTGAGCTCCCTGTTTTCCTTGCTTGATGCTCTGCAAATAAATGCTACTTTCCTTCACCACAACCTGCTGCTGTGCAGCAGGTGAGCAAAACTCAAGTTCATTTAAAATATTGGCAACCATGAAAGGACAGCTGTCCCAAGTGGGCATCTTGCCCATGGCACACTGATCCCTGGCTGGTGGTTGGCAGGTGGGTCCTGTCCGGTAGCTGCCTGAGTGCCCGTCTCAGGGACAAACCCCCCAAACTCGCTGCTAACCCAGGTGCTCTTGATTCACGGTGACGGAAACAAGGCTTTGAGCCTGGTGTGTAAGACCTGTCTGGCAAGTGGCAGAACCTCTATGTGATAACATCAGGCTGTTCTTCTCTACTGGGTTGCCCTGATTAGAATTTCCCTTTCTGGGGAGGGGAAGGCATGGGACTCGGTCATCTGGTTTTGAGTGGCACTGCCTTTACTGGATTTTCAATTCTGGGTTGAGGAGTCCTTGGGCCATCAGGTATTGCCTGAGTGGTAAGAGGGAAACTCCCTGTTAGACCAAGGCTTGTCTGCAGCCCCATCTGGGAAATTGTCTATTCCCATGCCAGGGAACCGTGACTCTGAGAGGCATCGGATACTGATCTGCCTATTTCTACTAATACCAGCCGTGTGAAAGAATAATGGGAAACTAACTGTATTCCATTTTGGAGTTTCCTAGGGTATATTTTGGGGAAGGCAATGGCACCCCATCCCAGTACTTTTGCCTAGAGAATCCCATGGACGGAGAAGCCTGGTAGGCTGCAGTCCATGGGGTCGCTGAGAGTTGGACACGACTGAGCGACTTCACTTTCACTTTTCACTTTCATGCATTGGAGAAGGAAATGGCAACCCACTCCAGTGTTCTTGCCTGGAGAATCCCAGGGACAGGGGAGCCTGGTGAGCTTCCATCTGTGGGGTCGCACAGAGTCAGACACGACTGAAGTGACTTAGCAGCAGCAGCAGCAGGGTGTATTTTTCAAAACTGGGAGATCTTCAGTTATGTTCCCATAAAAGAAAAAAATGGTACTTTATTGTAATACTGCTTAGCCTCAGTACTCTGGGATCTGGAGAGCAATCACCCCTCAGTGGCTCTTTAGATTGTAACACCATCTTTCCATTAGAGCTGCTTTGTAAAAGGGAAGGAAAGTGGAATGACATTGCTTATGTGTAGGCTTTTATTCTATCGTACCAACGTAAGTCTTTTGGAATTGGTTTGGTTTTCACCTTGTGTGCATGTGCATGAGTGTCTTGACACACATGTTCAAGTCTTCTATCCCTGGTTTTGACCATTTAGGGAGTCCTTGGTAACTTGAGAATGTGGTCGAGATGCTCTTAGAAACTGACAGTTTAAACGTGGTCTTGAGCCTCATTCAGAACAGGTGAGTTTGTCTGGAAGTGTGAAGGTGAGTGAAGGACATGTGTTACTAAATATTACTGTGATTTGTCTAAACTGAACTGGCTATTTGAGAACTGAAGTATACCAGCATGAAATGGCCAAGATGGGGCTCTGCTGACATTCCTAAACGGGTTTTTGCATTCGCAGTTAGAAGAAGCTGGTCTTGTAAGAGGAACCCGTTTCTTTTTTCCCTTTGCCTCTGAGATATAAGTGTTCTATCAGGACTCTCAACTGATCTGTTCTGACCCTCTCCAATTCCTGAGACTAAAAAGAATTTAAAAGGTGGGAGTCCTTTTAAATTCAAGCAGGAAGGCCTTCCCTGGTGGTCCAGTGGCTACGACTCTGTGGTTCCCAATGCAGAGGGCCCAGGGTTCGAGCCCTGGTCAGGGAACTAAATTCTACATGCTGCAATTAAGAGTACATATGCTACAATGAAATCAGGCTTACATAAATTCTTGGAAATACAAAGGAAATGGATCAGAATCAATTTCAGATTCACATTATCTGGGAAATATTCAATACTAAATTACTATCTGGTATTGCAGTTATTGTAGGCTTGTTGGATTAATTGGTGGGAACATGTCTTTGATGTCATCAGTAATGTGTATGGTGACAGAGACTTATAAGACCAGAATTTAAAAATTCACACATACATTTACATGCCATATACAAGAGAAAAATCAAATAGAAGATCACAGGAATATTTACAGTAAAATGATAAAAAGAAAACTGCAGGAAAACATTATCTAAAAGAAAGCTAAGGAGAGCTATATTATATCAGACAAAATAGACTCTAAACAGAGTATTATTGATGATAGAAATAACATCTATCACCAGAAAGATACAGCTTCAAAAGCTGAGAAGCAAAGGAAATCAACCTTGAATATTCATGGTAAGGACTGATGCTGAAGCTGAAGCTCCAATACTTTGGCCACATGATGAGAAGAGTCGACTTACTGGAAAAGACCCTAATGCTGGGAAAGACTGAAGGCAGGAGGAGAAGGGGATGACAGAGGATGAGATGGTTGGACGGCATCACTGACTCAATGGACATGAGTTTGAGCAAACTCCGGCAAAGAGTGACGGATGGGGAAGCCTGGTGCTACAGTCCATGGGGTCGCAGAGAGTCAGACATGACTGAGCGACTGAACAACAAGGAGAAATGGACACATCATGATGGAGATTTCCGTACTCCTCTCTCCATTACTGATAAAGCAGAAAATAAAAAGTAAAGAACAGAGAATGGAAAATGACCCAGATTATTAAACGAGCCAAATGGAACTTTTAGAAATGAAAAATAACTGAAATCAGAAACCCAGTGAATGGGTTTAAAAGTGGATTAGACACAGCTGAAGAGATATTTGTTGAACTCAAAGGTATGTCAGAAATTTTCTGGAAGATTGCACAGAAACAGGTAAAAAATATATGAGAAGATACACAGATAAGATACACAGGGCAATAAAGTAGCACACGCTTGTTTACAATTCTAGAATGAGAAAAGAAACTGAGACAGACCCATACATATAAAAGTACCAGGAGCTCAGCATTTTCCACTATGGATTCATTTAGTCCAGTCAATCTTATGCACGATTGAAAAAAAAAAGAATGAAATATGTATCAGGAGGCTCATGATGAAGCTCCAGAACATCAGGGTGAGCCCTTAGTCCACGACAAAGGTCTTGCTGCAGAGGACTGTTCAATTTGGGGGATTTTGAAAAACTAGGAAATAGAACTTAGGTCTGAAAAAGTAGAACAGCATGTAATTTACAAGAGTGGGCACAGTGGTAAAGAACCTGCCTGCCAATGCAGGAGACCCAGAAGACACAACCCCTGGTTCAGGAAGATCCCTGGAGAAGGAAATGTCAACCCACTCCAGTATTCTGGCCTGGAGAATCCCACGGAGAGAGGAGCCTGCAAGGCTACAGCCTGTGGGGTCGCAGAGTCGGACACAACCAAGTGACTGAGCACGGCATAGCACAAGAATTCAAACATTCTCCAGAGGTGAATAACTAGACTCTGTGATGGTATGCACAGTGAACATTTCAGGGGGCTCGGCCCAGGTGATTTTCATAGACCCCAGAATCTAATTAGGATCACAGATTGCATGCAGTTAGTAAGAACAGAGTTGATTTTAGGACAGTTTTCTCAACTTTTAAATTTTATGACGTTGACTTTCTGAAGAGATGAAACTGTTTAAATTGCAGAAATGTTTTACATTCAGGATTTGCCTGACTGTTTCGTTGGGGGTTATCTAACACTTTTTTTCTCCCTATAATTTGCAGAGAATGTGTTTAATTTAGTTTTTATATGGCATGTATCAGATCAGATCAGATCAGATCAGTCGCTCAGTCGTGTCCGACTCTTTGCGACCCCATGAACCGCAGCACGCCAGGCCTCCCTGTCCATCACCAGCTCCTGGAGGTCGCTCAGACTCACACCCATCAAGTCAGTGATGCCATCCAGCCATCTCATCCTCTGTTGTCCCCTTCTCCTCTTGCCCTCAATCCCTCCCAGCATCAGAGTCTTCTCCAATGAGTCAACTCTTCGCATGAGGTGGCCAAAATACTGGAGTTTCAGCTTTAGTATCATTCCTTCCAAAGAAATTCCAGGATTGATCTCCTTCAGAATGGACTGGTTGGATCTTCTTGCAGTCCAAGGGACTCTCAAGAGTCTTCTCCAACACCACAGTTCAAAAGCATCAATTCTTCGGCGCTCAGCCTTCTTCACAGTCCCGCTCTCACATCCATACATGACCACAGGAAAGACCATAGCCTTGACTAGGCGAACCTTTGTTGGTAAAGTAATGTCTCTGCTTTTGAATATGCTATCTAGGTTGGTCATAACTTTCCTTCCAAGGAGTAAGCGTCTTTTAATTTCATGGCTGCAGTCACCATCTGCAGTGATTTTGGAGCCCAGAAAAATAAATTCTGACACTGTTTCCACTGTTTCTCCATCTATTTCCCATGTAGTGATGGGACCAGATGCCATGATCTTTGTTTTCTGAATGTTGAGCTTTAAGCCAACATATTATAGCACTGTAAATACACTTAGGCATTTAATTATATTTGATATTGCCAAACTTTGGGAAAAAATGAGTGTATAATCTGCATTTACATTTTATATTTGTAAAATGGGAAACAGTACCAAATGTTCAAGATGGATTTAGAAAAGGAAGAGGAACCAGAAATAAAATGGCCAACATCCACTGGATCATAGAAAAAGCAACAGACTTCCAGAAAAACAACTACCTCTGCTTTGCTGACTACGCCAAAGCCTTTGACTGTGTGAATCACAATAAACTGTGGAAAATTCTTCAAAAGATGGGAATACCAGACCACCTGACCTGCCTCCTGAGAAATCTGTACGTCAAGGCTGTATATTGTCACTCTGCTTATTTAACTTATATGCAGAGTATATCATGCAAAATGCTGGACTGGATGAAGCACAGATGGAATCAAGATGGCTGGGAGAAATATCAGTAACCTCACATATGCAGGTGACACCACCATTATGGCAGAAAGTGAAGAGGAACTAAACAGCTTCTTGATGAAAGTGAAAGAGGAGAGTGAAAAAAGCTGGATTAAAACTCAACACTCGGGCAGTTAAGATCACGGCATCTGGTCCCATCACTTCATGGCAAATAGATGGGCAAACAATGGCAACAGTGACAGATTTTATTTTCCTGGGCTTCAAAAATCACTGCAGATGGTGACTGCAGCCATGAAATTAAAACACACTTGCTCCTTGGAAGGAAAGCTATGACCAACCTAGACAGCATATTAAAAAGCAGAGACATTACTTTGCCGACAAAGGTCCATCTAGTCAAAGCTATGGTTTTTCCAGTAGTCACGTATGGATGTGAGAGTTGGACTATAAAGAAAGCTGAGCGCCAAAGAATTGATGGAGAAGACTCCCGAAAGTCCCTTGGACTGCAAAGAGATCCAACCAGTCCATTCTAAAGGAAATCAGTCCTCAATACTCATTGGAAGGACTGATGCTGAAGCTCCACTACTTTGTGATGCATCTCCACCTGATGTGAAGAACCGACTCACTGGAAAAAACCCTGATGCTGGGAAAGACTGCTGGCAGGAGGAGAAATGGGCAACAGAGGATGGGATGGTTGGACGGCATCACTGACTCAATGGACATGAGTTTGAGCAAGCTCCAGGAGTTGGCAATGGAGACGGAAGCCTGGTGTGCTGCAGTCCCTGGGGTCACATAGTAGGACATGACTGAGCAACTGAACAGAAATGAAGTTCTCCACTAAACTGAGATTATCTGGCATATGTCAGTGAAGCCGAGTCCCTAAGATATTGAAGAACTGCTGGCTAGAACTGAACAGAGTTCAGGTGACCGCACAGAGCTGGGCCTGGGGTGGCAGCTGCAGGCTGTGGCTGTGTTTCCAGTGTTGTTTCTGCTGTGAGACAAGAAAAACTGATGGGACACAGATGACTTCGATGGCAGTTTAAGATAAAAGAGAATGAGAAGTCTAAGGATGGAATGCAAAGACTTAATCTAAAATGATAGGGAGTCATAATATAAATATCTGAATTTGTATAACTTACTCTTTGTGTACTAATGACCCTGATTCTGGGAAAGGCTGGAGGCAGGAGGGGAAGGTGATGACAGAGGATGAGATGGTTGGATGGCATCACCGACTCAACGCACGTGAGTCTGAGCAAGTTCCAGGAGACAGTGCAGGACAGCAAAGTCTGGCACGCTGCAGTCCATGGGGTGGCACAGAGTCGGACATGACGGAGCGACTGAACAACAGCAACTTTACTATGAATTACGGGTCAAAACTCAGGGCTCTGTGAGACTCAGAGTCAGGTTAGAGAAAATGACACATTCAACATGCTGTGCCCTTTTGTCCACAGGCTCACTTCCAAAGGACAACTGTTTCAGCTGAATAACCTGTAAGGCTTTTCTGTACATCGATCCTTCTGCTGTCTGCAGGAACTCATGTGTGTAAAGCGCACCAAGTGGGCATTGTTTACAAAGGCCTGGACGGAACAAAGAGGCTTTTTTCAGGTCAGAGGGAACAGGTGGAGAAACAAGCTTATCTGGAAAACAGCGCAGTTTCTCCCCACGACCACTCAGCTGATCACCTGCCTGAGGAAGATCCAGCCAAGCGCTATGCAAACAGCGGCCTCAGAGCCGCGAGGAACCCTTCCGTGCTCTGTGTTGGTGTTGGCTAAACTTATTTCTTCGGCTCAAATATTTTTTGCCAGGAACAAGCAATCAGGACCCACTAGAAGACATAATCTGGTGGAGAAAAACAGACAGAGCCCTGTGAAAATATTTACCAGGGTCAGAGCATACCGACAGCTACAATTAGTGGCCCCTAAGGGGCTTCACCGTGCCCTGCTGCGCTGTTCTGCGCCTGTTCTCTCATTTCATAACAGCAGAGCCCTGTGAATCTCACTCTGCCAGAAAACACACATGCTTCATTTCACAAGCTCAACATTTCAAGTTATACTGGATTTCTTGTGCCTGTGCGTATTCACAATGTGGTCACTGGCCCAGAAGGGGCACCACGGGGGAGACTGTGAGGAATGCAGACTCCCGGGCCCCGCTCCAGGCCTCCTGAGTCACAACCAGCGTTTCAGCAAGACCCCCAGGGGCTCTGTAGGGATGTCAAGGTCTCAGGAGCACTGCCGCGATCTTCAACCTGGTTTCACGGCAGGATCCTCTATGTAGCTTTAAAGCACACACGCAGGATCCCAGTGAACGCTCCCTTTAGAAGTCACGTGGGAAATGGCTCTGGCTACCTTTTCCAGTAAAAGGAGCCTTACTGCCACCACACCACACTCATTTTATTCATGGCTGCACAACTCCTCTCAAAATTCCACTCCATTTTCTACTTCCCATGTCCTCAGGGCCCCTTGTAAATGGTCCCCTTCTACTTGCCTTTTTTCACCTTTTCAATTTCCTCTCTAAAATACACTTGAGTCAACAAAAAAAAGATCTGAAAGATAATTTTGTTGTATATACAACAAAAATGTCTCCTCCTGAACCTGAGGAGCTCGAAATATTTTCCCTGCTTACTTAACCAAGGTGCCATGCTGCCTGGAGAGAGCCAGGCTCTCTTGCTTCCTCAGTTCAGTTCAGTTGCTCAGTCCTATCTGACTCTTTGCGACCCCATGCACTGCAGCACGCCAGGCCTCCCTGTCCATCAGCAACTCCAGGAGTTTACTCAAACTCATGTCCATCGAGTCGGTGATGCCATCCAACCATCTCACCTCTGTCGTCCCCTTCTCCTCCTGTCTTCACTATTTCCCAGCATCAGGGTCTTTTCAAATGAGTCAGTTCTTTGCAATAGGTGGCCAAAGTATTGGAGTTTCAGCTTCAACATCAGTCCCTCCAATGAATATTCAGGAGTAGCTGGATCTCCTTGCAGTCCAAGGGACTCTCAAGAGTCTTCTCCAACACCACAGTTCAAAAGCATCAGTTCTTCAGCGCTCAGCTTTCTTTATAGTCCAACTTTCACATCCATACATGACTCCTGGAAAAACCAGAGCCTTGACTAGACAGACCTTTGTTGACAAAGTAATGTCTCTGCTTTTTAATATGCTGTCTAGGTTGGTCATAACTTTTCTTCCAAGGAGTAAGCGTCTTTTAACTTCATGGCTGCAGTCACCATCTGCAGTGATTTTGGAGCCCCCCAAAAATAAAGTCTGTCACCGTTTCCCCATCTATTTGCCATGAAATGATGGGACTGGATGTCATGATCTTAGTTTTCTGAATGTTGAGCTTTAAGTCAACTTTTTCACTCTCCTCTTTCACTATCATCAAGAGGCTCTTTAGTTCCTCTTCACTTTCTGCCGTAAGGGTGGTGTCATCTGTATATCTGAAGTTAATGATATTTCTCCCAGCAATCTTGATTCCAGCTTGTGCTTCCTCCAGCCCAGTGTTCCTCATGATGTACTCTGCATATAAGTTAAATAAGCAGGGTGTCAATACAGAGCCTTGACGTACTCCTTTTCCTATTTGGAATCAGTCTGTTGTTCTATGTCCAGTTCTAACTGTTGCTTCCTGACCTGCATACAGATTTCTTAAGAGGTAGGTCAGGTGGTCTGGTATTCCCATCTCTTTCAGAATTTTCAAGTTTGTTGTGATCCACACAGTCAAAGGCCCTGGTGTAATCAATAAAGCAGAAAAAGATGTTTTTCTGGAACTCTCTTGCTTTTTCGATGATCCAGCCGATGTTGGCAATTTGATCTCTGGTTCCTCTGGCCTTTTCTAAAACCAGCTTGAACATATGGAAATTCATGGTTCACATACTATTGAAGCCTGGCTTAGAGAATTTTGAGCATTACTTTACTAGCGTGTGAGATAAGTGCAATTGTGTGGCAGTTTGAGCATTCTTTGGCATTGCCTTTCTTTGGGATGGGAATGAAAACTGACCTTCTCCAGTCCTGTGGCCACTGCTGAGTTTTCCAAATTTGCTGGCATATTGAGTGCAGCACTTTCACAGCATCATCTTTCAGGATTTGGAATAGCTCAACTGGAATTCCATCACCTCCACTAGCTTTGTTTGTAGTGATGCTTCCTAAGGCCCACTTGACTTAGCATTCCAGGATGTCTGGCTCTAGGTAAGTGATCATACCATCGTGATTATCTGGGTTGTGAAGATCTTTTTTTATAGTTCTTCTATGTATTCTTGCCACTTCTCCTGAATATCTTCTGCTTCTGTTAGGTCCATGCCATTTCTGTCCTTTATTGAGCCCCTCTTTGCATGAAATGTTCCCTTGGTATCTCTAATTTTCTTGAAGAGATATCTAGTTTTTCCCATTCTATTGTTTTCCTCTATTTCTTTGCACTGATCACTGAGGAAGGCTTTCTTATCTCTCCTTGCTATTCTCTAGAGCTCTGCATTCAAATGGGTATATCTTTCCTTTTCTCCTTTGCCTCTTGCTTCTCTTCTTTTCACAGCTGTTTGTACTTCCTCAGAGTTTTGCTCAAAAGTCAGCTTTTCCAAGGCCTCAGAGAGCTAACAGGTCAACCACCACCCCACGTTTTATGCCCTTCTCGCCTCCTTCGTGCTATCTCCTTGGCTCTTATCCCATTTAGCATATAATGTGAGTTTCTGGTTTATCAGGTCTGATTCGTCAGTTTACTGAGAGGTAATTACTGATTGTCCCCCTGTGCTGGGTGGGCCCTGCTCTAGGTACTGGGCAGGCATGAGTAAACAGGACAGCCCAGACCCCAGCTCTCTGGGATGGGCATTCTGGTAAGAACACACGCTGTGGCTTCTCCAGCTCAAGAAAAACAATCCCTCTGCTTGATTCCACTTTTCCTTCTGGCTTCTACCCTGTTTCTACTTTATTTTCTAGGAAAACTCATCAAGAGATGTCCATACCCACTGTGTCTGCAGACTCTCTCCTCCCACTGGTGCTAACAGTCTCCCGCTCCAGGCCAGCCACCGCCACGCTAACAAACTGTCCAGGTCACCGATGAGCCCACGTGGCTGACTTGGGTGGCCAGTTCTCAGGCCTCCCTCCCGTGGCCACCCACTGGAGTCTGAGCCAGGTGGTCACTCCACTGTCGTGGGGGCCTTGTAGGCTTGCTGCCAGGGCGGCACTGTCTTCTGGTTCCCCTCCTTGCTCTCCTCTGCTTATTCCTCCTCTCTCCATGATCTGTGATACTGGAGGGCCCCGGGCTTCTCATGTACACTTGCCTCTGTATCTTTCATAACTGTGTTTTACAAGCCACCTCTACATTTGTAACTCACAACGCTGTAGCTTCAGCCCCAACCACACCTTAATGTTTGGACTTGTGTGTCTACCACCTACCCAAATCTCCATTTGGAGGTCAGGGAAGGGAGGCATCTCAAATTTCTCCAAAGAGAGTATTTAATCTTCAACTTCCAACTGAAGTGTAGTAAATATTGGTTAAGGTATTCTAAGGTTTAGTTTGTAGATAAACAAAATTGTGAGATAGCCTACGATGGAGTATGACTCAATAATAATAGGAATGAACTCTTGATACATGCACCAACGTAGATAATCTTAAATACATTTTGCTGAGCTAAAGAAGCCAGGCATAGAGGACGACACACTATGTGAGATCATATGAAAATTCTAGAAAAGGCAAATCTAACCTATCATGAGAGACAGCACATCAGTGGCTTCCCAGGGCCCAGGGTGGAGAAGACCATCTGTAGAGGGGCAGGAAGGAGCTTGAAGGTGGTGAAAATGTCTGTATCTTAACTGTGGTAGTGCATACACAGGTGACTGCATCAACCAAAATCTGTCCAACAGGACCTTAAAATGCATGTATGTTATTACTGTAAAGTTTACCTCAAAAAGGTGATTAAAAATCAGATGGCTTATTTGTTTAGAATATATAATGATCTAAGCGGACTCTGGAGCAGCTCTAAAGATGTTACTTTAGAGTACCAAAACGCATGGCGAGAATGTACCGTGGTGGAGTGTGAACTGGTGCGGCCGTGGTGGGAAACAGCAGAGGGGGTCCTCAAAAAGCTAAAGACAGACCTGCCCAATGATCCAACAATTCCACTCCAGGGTACATATCCATAAAATAAACCGAAAAGACTAATTCAAAAGCACACATGCACCCAATGTTCACAGCAGCACTATTTACAATAGCTAAGACACGGAAGCCACCCAAGTATCCATCACAGACAAACGAGAAAACCGTACATAAAACCCTCAGAATGGAGAAAATATTCACAAACGATGTGACCAACAAGGGATTAATCTCTAAAATTTACAAACATCTCACATGGCTCAATGCCAAAGAAAAAAACAAACCACCCAATCAAAAAGCGGGCAGAAGGCCTATACAGACATTTCTCCAAAGAAGATACACAGATGGTCAAGAAGCACATGAAAAGATGCTCAACACCATTAATTATTAGAGAAATGCAGATCAAAACTAAAATGAGGTATCACCTCACACCAGTCAGAATGGCCATCATCAAAAAGTCTACAAACAATAAGTGCTGGAGAGGGGGTGGAGAGAAGGGAACCCTTCTGCACCGCTGGTGGCAATGTAATCGGTCCAGCCACTATGGAGAACAGTATGGAGGTTCCATGAAAAAAAAAAAGGCACCATAAGATCCAGCAATCCAGTACAATGTACACCTAGAGAAAACCATGGTTCTGAAAGGATACATGCACCCCAATGTTCATTGCAGCACTGTTTACAACAGCCAAGACATGGGAGCAGCCTAAATGTCCACTGGCAGAGGAGTGGATAAAGAAGCTGTGGCACGTATATACAACGAAGTATCACTCGGCCATTAAAAAAGAATGAAAGAACGCCATCTGCAGCAACAGGGATGGACCTGGAGATTATTTCACTAAGTGAAGTAAATCAGACAAAGACAAGTATGACATGACACCACTTGTATGTGGTACCCAAAGAAATGATCCAAATGAACTTACAAAGCAGACAGACTCGGCCAACAGACTTGTGACTGCCAGGAGGGACGTGGAGGGAGAGGGATGGACTGGGGGTTGGGGTTAGTAGACACAAACTATCACCTTTAGAACAGATAAACAAGGCCCTACTGTATAGCACAGGGAACTATATGCAGTCTCCTGGGATAAGCCGTAATGGAAAAGAACATAAAAAAGTATATGCATGTGTGTGGCTGAGTCACTTTTCTGTATAACAGAAATTAGCACAACACTGTAAATCAACTATACTTCAACATTAACGAATAAATAAATGAGTAAACATCTCTATCAACTCTTTTCAACTCATCAGAATGGAAAAACAAGTAGCAAAGGTTTTATCACATAGGATAACAAGTTCAATGTAGAGCAGTATTTTCCTTATAAGTTATATAAGCCATAAACAAATGATCATTAAACACTAATATTACTCAAAATGGATTATGAGGAAAAAATGAACACTTAAATTCTGAGCAGAGGAAATTAATAACAAAAACCCTTTACATTTTATTTTTGTCCATAAAGGTCTGAGTCATAATTTAGCAGGAGCCTTGAGTATTTACGCTAAACTAAAGCTGCATTGTGGCAGCCACTGTGCACAGTCTGTAGAGCTTAGCACATGGAAAGTTCAATCAGGGCTTGAGGCAGCTTCTTACAAATGCAAAATACAACAACTAAAAAGACTTTCTTAGTTAAATGAGATAAGTCTTAAAACTAGAAAAATGTTAAAAAACACACCACTTCACTACTGCATGTTGCTAAGCACATGAGTTACACACACACAGCGACACAAGGGAGAAAAGTATTTATATGGTGAAGAATCATCATGTTAATCTGTGCCCCAAATGTCATGTTTGTTTATCTTAATGCAGGGCATAGTTAGGTTTTACGGTATCATAAAGACTTTTGATTTATTATTGAACTGGATATACAGAATATTTCAAAGTTGCTATCAAAAAAGGAAAAAATACTCAGTTGAAATTCTACCTAGCGACACAGGTTTTTCAACATAACTTTCTTCCCTATGCATCAAACTAAGTTACGAAGAAAATATATGGTTTTTAAAACATACCAAGCCATTTTAAAAAAGTCTATTTCTGAATTTAATAGAATATCCTGGCCCATTAACTAGTGGAATAGTTTTTGGAGAGAGAATGAACTCTGGCCTGAAGAAGTATGGTGTGTGACTGGAATACTCAGTGAAAGCTCTAGAAGGACACAGAACCCAAGGAGTGACCTGCAGAGCGGGGACGGGTGAGGAGTGACCCTGCAGGAAGTGCTGGCTCACGACTGGCTCTTTCTCCCTCGCTTTTCTCATTCAATCACCTTTTAAAGACTGGCTTCTGTGTCCTTTTTGGGGGGAGTTATCTTACCCTTTATCATTTGTTCCTTCAGTATTTTAATATAAAACCTACAAGAAAAACAACAAATTCAAGGCTAGTATTAAAACCTTGAAAAAAAAAACAAACCTTTTCCTCGAATCAGTAAACTCTTCTTGGTGAATAGAATCTTGTGGAAGTGGGAAAGATTACTTTCTAAATAATGTGTTAAAAGCAAGTACTTTCCTTCTGAAGCATTAATGCTTTATGAACTTTATTTTTGTTTATCCTTATAGTATATTGTTGCATCATCCAAGTACAGATACCATATACCCAATTTCTAATGATTTATCCCAAAACAAATACAAGAAAAGCAGGCCAACGGAAATATAATCAAAACCTCTTGAAAATGAAGTTACGGTAGATGTACCTAAATAAATAAACTATAATCAAAAGCTGAATCTCAAGTCTAGTAACTAATTCTATGTTGAATAGAGACCTTTTAAAAAGTGTTCTCATTCAACATATAATTTAATAGAATATTCTATAAACTGAAGTGTAAAGATTACATTTATTCTGAGTCCAGATACTTTCTCAACTGTAGAAGTACAAGGATGCCTCTGCCTTCTTCATCAGTAATACAGATTTATGAAAAGGTATGCTGCAAAACATGTCTGACTCAAGGAGTAGTCAAATCCTCATGCTCACTGTTAACTTTCAGTATAATTGGTAAAAATCATGCCTATAATAGATGGCATTCACATTTTCAACAAATTTATATATATATTTTTTGTTGATCACATAGAGAAAACAATTTAGATTTCATTTTTAAAAATAAGGTTTATTTATAATAAACTATCCTTAATAATTTTATATTTTTATTCTAGGGAACGCACAACTGTAGACAAAGCTAGCTTTAACATGTATTGAAAAGGTGTACTCTTTATATTAATGCAAAACCTAAGTCTTTAAAGAATTCTGACTGCCTTTGAACTAAGAATCTGGAGTACTCGCAGAGAGGAGTTTGGGATGACCAGCCAGAATCAGTCAGGAGCTTTTGTCTCTTCTCAATTAGGTAACTGAAATAGGAACTCTAGCTCTAAATATCATAAGCAAAGTCTAAATCTTTGAAAAATAAACAGAGGGAATATAACAAACCGCTTCAAATACATGCCTGAGGTGAGAAAGGGCTTGTACTTTCATATTGTGGCAGCTTCCGGATGAAATCATCAGTTTTTAATCTTCAGGTTCGTATCTGGAAAGAGATATGTGTTTAATTAAGAGCATAATGTCAACTGTTGTACCAAACGAGTTTACCTGAAACACTTTCAGTGACTAAGCCAGTAATGTTGCATCCTTCATCTAAAATCACCGCTGTGGTACAAGTCAGATCCGTTCAAGGCATGATGGGGGTGAGTCGGAGGATTCCTGGACCAGATAACCACTGACATACCGTCAGGCTCCAAGTCTCTACTACATGTGGCACCTACACCTGTGTCAGCTTAGTAGATTATTATCTAGTCGAAGGCCTGATGGACACAAACAGCTGATATGGCCTTGTGAGCACAAGGTTCAGCAACCCCCTTCTCTAGGGAGAAGTTTGATCTGGGATTCACTTTTCAGCTCTGGTACCCTGGAACTTTGATAAAAGTAAAATGTCAGCTGAGTTGCCAGGCAGAACCACTGATGGCAGAAATGACCCTGATTAGAAGACTCCATCGGGACCACAAGAACTGTGGCCAACCGTACATCCACGGCAGAAACCAGGGCTTAGGCTTCTCCGTGTGCAGTGAATTCTCGGACACATCCCCGCCAGAGTGTCATGTAACTGTACCAGAGACACCGCTCCTATGTGGGGCACTGACTTCTAAGGCACGCTGCCTCTGGCATCCACACACGGACCTCATTTTGTAGCACCTGAATTGTCATGTGGGGGCTTCTCTGGTGACTCAGATGGTACAGAATCCACCTGCCAATGCAGGAGGTGCAAGAGACTCAGGTTTGATCCCTGGGTTGGGGAGATCCCGTGGAGAAAGAAACAGAAACCCACTCCAGTATTCTTGCCTGGAAAATTCCGTGGATGGAGGAGCCTGGCGGGCTGCAGTCCACAGGGTCACAAAGAGTCAGACACAGCTGAGCAATTAAACAACAAGTGTCACGTGGGAGCGCAGTGTGAGCGGGCCCCGGACTGCAGCAAGGACACCGCCGGGCAGGAATGCCTGGCGCTGCCCTACATGCTTGCTGAGATGTCTGTCCAACATCCTGCTGAGAGAATCCAGGGCAAAAGCAGCCCAGTGTGGCCCTGAGTGACTCTACAGGTCATCAAGCTGAACCTGAAAAGAAACCCTAGTGGGTGTGACGAATGAGGCCTGGCCAGAGCCCCTTTGCCTTCCCCAAACACAGGCTGCTGGACTGAATGACAAAGCAACTCCCCACTGGTCTGACCTCTCCAGACACGAGATTAGACTTAATGAAGGACAGACATCAACTCGGCAGGGGGACAATCCAAGGGGCAGGATTAGCACAGCTTACTTTGCCAGTCTTTTCCTCAGGTCTTTGATTTGGTCATTCTTCTTGGTAAGAATCTCCTTCATGTTTCGAAAAGCTGCTGTTTGTTGGAATTTCTTCTCTAATTCCTACATAAGGAAATATTTCAGTCCATTAATAAGAAATAGTTAAGGAAAGAAAGAACACATCTGATGAAAATATACATTTTTGCCCTAATTTACTAATACTCTGCTTCTTTACTAATTTATTTTTAATGTATTTATATAAAATTAAGACTATTCAAACTTTAAAAATACATTGTTTCAAGTGAGAAGCCAATAAAATGGTAACATTTCCCAAGTACATTATTAACAAATAACTCAAACATACTATGCCACAGATAAGGGAAATCTATTTGAAACAGTAAATTCATTTTCAGATAAAATAGACATGCTCTTTCTAAATCCCAAAGTAGTGCCAGTATTTTAAGAAGAGGATTTTAATTACAGTTTAGCTTGTATATTCTTAAGAGTCTAATCCCTAAAGTGAAAAGAACAGTTCTCTGCATGCTGCTGCTGCTGCTGCTAAGTCACTTCAGTCGTGTCCAACTCTGTGTGACTCCATAGATGGCAGCCCACCAGGCCCCGCCATCCCTGGGATTCTCCAGGCAAGAACACTGGAGTGGGTTGCCATTTCCTCCTCCAATGCATGAAAGTGAAAAGTGAAAGTGAAGTTGCTCAGTCGTGTCCGACTCTTAGCAACCCCATGGACTGCAGCCTACCAGGCTCCTCTGTCCATGGGATTTTCCAGGCAAGAGTACTGGAGTGGGTTGCCATTGCCTTCTCCGAGTTCTCTGCATACCGCTTGTAAATTAAGAAACAGGGACAGACCCCCTTCAGAAAAACACCATCCAACCCTCTGCCAGACTATAAATGGGATGATGAGGACAAGCAACATGGGGGTGCAGAGAGGTGGGTGTGAGCACACAACAGGAAGGAGTACAGGCTTTTTATTACTACAGATATTTTAGTGTCAAAGAGCAATCTTTCTACCAAAAGTGGCCAATCTTTTAGAACACAAAGTGCCTAATACCTTGAGAAAAAATAGAGTGAATCTGCAGCTATCCACATTTCCCTTAGTTACACTGAATTCATCACTCAATCCGATGTGGACAGACAAACCTGACCTTTTCAGCCATGCTCAGCTGCTCCTGTACCCTCAGTAGGTCATGCTTGGCCGTTGTTAGATTTTCTTCCAGGGATTTCTGGTTTTCTGTCTGGTCATTAAGTGTCTTCTGAAACTCACTCTTCAAAGCTGCAACTGTGTTTTCCAAGTCACTCAAGTCTTGGGCCTTTATAAAATCCTATGAAAAATACATACACCCACATTAAGTTCACACTGACATCCTAAATAGTAACGGCTTGAGACTCAACACTTCAGTGATGGAAAGAGAGGAGGCTGTGTGTTGCCTGTGCACGCCAGCCTCCTCTGCCGCTGCAGTCCCGGAGGGTCACTCGGTACCCAGTGCATGGTCACTGCACACACACGGTCACTCAGCGGTCACTGATTTCCAAGTATGTCAAATATGATTTATGAGCTGTTGGGATTCCAAAGGAACGAGAGAAGTGAGATCCTGAATTTGACAAGTTTGTGTTTCCCAGAGTTGGGGTGACATGTTTCACAATATTATAAGAGCCTAATTAACACTTACTGAGTATATGGCTTGCTAAATTTATAAGACTAAGTTTCTTATCTTAATTTGAGATATACACATTTATACTTTGTCTGTGTAACATAAGCAGTTGGATCTTCTCTCTACTTGGATCATGTTTTCTACCAGATACCATTTATAATGTAAAGAAAAATAATATTAATAAGACAAGAAAATGGTCTATAATTGCTAACTATGAAAGATGAAGCACTACTATCAACAAAAGAAAAATCCCTTATTTTTGAAATCTGGACTTGAAAATGATTTTATTTCACTGTATCTCTGTATGCATTTTGCTTTTGCCAAATCTTAAAACAGTAAAATTGGAGCAGTCTTCAATGGCTTGTAAAACAAATTTATCATCCAAAAATGCAACTGTTCTACTTTTGAGAAATTATACAACTGTTCCACAGTATTCAGCTGTTTTATAAATTTACGGTCCTTGGTATATAATGATTGAAAATCATAAATATTTCCTTTCATTTTAGCCATGTAAGAAGTATCCTTTTATTTTAAAAAAGTATCTACAGATGAAATAATGTAATGTCTGAAATTCGTTTCAAAAATCATGGGGAAGAAGAGAAGAAAGCAGAGGTTAATATGAAACAGGCTGGCCACGCCTGGGCGACTGAGCGGCAAAGTTGAGTGACGAGTGTCTGCGTTACATTACACTGTTCTCTCTCTGCTTATACACGTTTGAAATTTTCCACAGAAAAAGGGTAACCAACGTCTAATGAAGCAGGTTTGGGGATTATTTGGTAAACATTTACAGTGGCACTAAACCCACTAGGAAAGCCAGTGCTGCAGTGAAGAGGCAGTCAAACAGCCGTGCTGACAGGGTCCTACCACAGCATCTCATCTCGATGCAAAGGCCACACGAGGCAGAACCGTGCCCACGATGACTTCCAGGGTGGAGCAGGACTCAGTCACTCCACCCAGACAAACCTGGAGAACTTTAACACTGAATTTCACTGTTTTACACAAACTCTGTTAGATACAGATGGATCTGAAGATGCATAACTAATACATTAATTTCATCATACTCCTGAAGGGAAATTTAAGTAAAAATAAGTTCTGTATCAGATCAGATCAGTCGCTCAGTCGTGTCCGACTCTTTGCGACCCCATGAATCACAGCACGCCAGGCCTCCCTATCCATCATCAGCTCCCGGAGGTCACTCAGACTCACATCCATCGAGTCAGTGATGCCATCCAGCCATCTCATCCTCTGTCGTCCCCTTCTCCTCCTGCCCCCAATCCTTCCCAGCATCAGAGTCTTCTCCACTGAGTCAACTCTTCTCATGAGGTGGCCAAAATACTGGAGTTTCAGCTTTAGCATCATTCCTTCCAAAGAAATCCCAGGGCTGATCTCCTTCAGAATGGACTGGTTGGATCTCCTTGCAGTCCAAGGGACTCTCAAGAGTCTTCTCCAACACCACAGTTCAAAAGCATCAATTCTTCGGCGCTCAGCCTTCTTCACAGTCCAACTCTCACATCCATACATGACCACAGGAAAAACCATAGCCTTGACTAGGCGAACCTTTGTTGGCAAAGTAATGTCTCTGCTTTTGAACATGCTAAATAGGTTGGTCATAACTTTCCTTCCAAGGAGTAAGCATCTTTTAATTTCATGGCTGCAGTGACCATCTGCACTGATTTTGGAGCCCTGTATAGTAAAACCCAAATTCAAATCCCTGGTGGCGCAGTGGTAAGAAACCCGCCTGTCAATGCAGGAGGCCCGGGGCTCGATCCCTGGGTCGGGAAGATCCCCTGGAGGAAGAAATGGCAGCCCACTCTGTATTCTTGTCTGGGAAAGCCCATGGACAGAGGAGCCTGGCGGGCTACAGCCCATGGGATTGCAAAGCCTCTGAGAGGACTTAGTGACTAAATCACAACAACAAATCCAATTAACTAAGAACTCTTCCATTCTTCTCTCTTTCCTATTGGAATTGGAATGGGAAAGTGAAAGCGAAAAGAACTTAAAAAAAAAATTAAGCAAACCTTAGATGCCCACGTGCTCTGAGACACGTGAAGCACATGAGCCATGCATGTGCCCCCTCTGCCCTGAGCAGGCGCTCACGTGGCCTTTTCTAGACAAGCCTGTCTCGATGCAGGACAGCAGCGGCGGCCTCCTTCTCAGGGAGTGGGGCATGAGAATGACTAAGACTTCATGTAAGTTTCTAACTTGATTCTATCTGGAAAATGTGAAAAAGCTAAGACTGACTTCACCTTTTGATTCCCGTGCTCAAGCTGTAAATCTTGCAGTGCTCTCTCCAGCTTTGACTTCTCATCCAATGCATCTGTTGCCTAAAATCAAGAGTAAATGGAAAACATTCAATATTCAGTCTGTAAGGAATGCTTTCAATAATTTTGTTTTAAGTATTTCTCAGTTACCTGTGATTCAATGGTCTTCAGTCTTGACTTCAATTTCTCATTCTCTTCTTGAAGTCTTATAATTTCCTTTGTGAGTAAATTCAAGTTTTACTATGTTAGCCAAAGTACTTTTCATCCTTGAAATTACTTGTTTCACTCATACTTTTAATTTTTAAATTACATAGAAACTCTAGAGTCTGCATGCCCTGGCTACTAGTAATATCCTAGCTTCACCCAGCCCACCAGCCTCAACATCTATGAGTCATCTCTGGCTTCTAGTTCCTTACTTCACAGTCTCTCAGACTTTTTTCAGCCCTCTATTCTCAGCCTTTTCCCAAAGTCCCCTCCTCTGCCATCTCTCACCTAGCTGATCCTGAAACTCTTGGTCTGTTCTTGGCCTCCACAGCATGTCACCTGCCACTTATCCGCAAAGCACAGTCACCACCATTCCATACCCTGTGTCCAGCCCCTAACGGTCCCTATGAGCAGAGGCCCACAGCTCTCACTCGTTAGCAGCTCCGCCATGAGCATCACCTGTCAGCGCAGTCGCACCATGCTCCAGCACACACATCACTGCCCGGCGGAGAGCCTCCGCCCTGCCTCAGACTGCTGCCCACTCTGTTCCCCTGCTGGCCTTTCCCTTCTGACAATTCACTGTGTCTTCGCCTTTCAGCCCAGCTTGGGCACCAGCGTACCCAACAGCCAGTCCTCCATGCCTCTCATCCACATGGCACTGTGTCTTCTCTGCCACCCTGTGGTACAAAGGTTAGCAGTCTCCTGTCTCCGTTTCTAGAATGTTAGTTATCCCTTCTAAACGAGATTGTAAGGTCTTGAGGGCAAAAGGCCAGGTATTACTTTTCTTTTTATGTAACATCTAGCATAACGTTGCAAACACAAGAGTCATGAAAAGCAGCTGTATATTGGTAATTATTTTTTATAAACCTCTTACTAAGTACCATTAAGGACAAGTACTTTGGCGGACTAATTACCCTCAGTGGACAGAGCCGGACCCTTCCAACCCATCTCCACCTAGAGCTGCACAGGCAGCCAGCACACACCCTGAGAGCTGCCACTTCACACAGTGACGGCAACATTACCTTGTTCAGGAGTTCTGCCGCTCCACCTTCATGAAGTGGGGCAAGTTTGGGCTTCATGCTGTCTATGATGGACTGAAACGAAGCAAACCAAACTGAAATCACCACTAAATAAAGCGCATGTAATCACTGAACCCCTGTACTTTCTCAGCGGGAGACACAGTGCAAACCTACCAGTGGGATGTCAGCTAGACTGTTACTGGTTTGCTTCTCTACTACGTACCCATGCTTAGGACACAGTCTGGCCCACAGCGCCCAACCAAAGTTAGATAAAAATGAAAGCCATCCTCCCTGTATCTTAAACAAACAAACAAAACAAACAGCTGGAAGAGAAAGGTGGGAGGGATGGTAGTCAAAGCCAGAGCAGATAAAGATCCCAGTACCTAGGGACTGAGGTTTTAATACCCTGGGAGCTAGAAGCAAGAT
Organism: Tragelaphus eurycerus; assembly: GCA_935064755.1. NCBI lineage: Eukaryota > Metazoa > Chordata > Mammalia > Artiodactyla > Bovidae > Tragelaphus > Tragelaphus eurycerus. The sequence goes on along the minus strand of CAKXYN010000001.1, from coordinate 71,572,275 downwards.
TTCTGCACAAACCCCCCAAAATTGCAATAATGATGAGGATTTAATTAAACTACACTGCAGATGAGTAACTTGACACAACTTGATACATACATTCTACAATATGTATTAAAGCAAAAGAGTTCATGCCCTCTGAACCAGAAATTTCTTAGCCTGAAATAAGTTCCAAAGGAACAATCAGAACACTCTTATGTATGTGTACATTCATGGATTCATCTCGGCAGGGTTTTACCGTGCAACGCCAGAGTATTCATGGTACGTGCACACTGTGGAAGGGCCACTGCAGACAATAAGGCTGATTAGAGAGAGAAGTAGGTGATGACTAGTACTGTCTCCACTTGAGAGATGAGGAGAACGAGGCCTAGTCGTCTCAAAGTCACGCAGCTGGGGAGTGACACTGCCAGGATGCCTGTGTGAAGAGCTTGCACAAGTGGGAGGCAGGTGGACTGAAGGGACGTTGTGAGCATGTGCACGCATGTGTGTGAGACAGCAGACAAAAACAAGTTCTTCATAGTAACTTCCAAAGCTTTTCTTTTGCCTAAAAATCCACAAGGCAACTTTTGAATTCTGGTCTTGAGCTGAATGCTTTTACTTGAGAGTTCTCACTTCAGCCTCTGAATGTTCTAAGCAATCTGAGAATGCTAAACAGTGGCTATTAAGATATGGACCAAAAATTACCTTTTTATTTGAAGATATAAATTCCGCTTTTTCAAACTCTGCAACTTGCTCTAGTAATTCTCTTGAAGATAAAAGAAAATATTAAAAAAATAATTGTTTAAAATACATTTGTATCATACACACAAGACGAATAAAAGCACTGGTACCAACCTATTACATACCAGAGACAACAGAGCGAGATGAGCAGAACCTGTCACATCAAAAATGGTACTAGTTACTAAAGGGAGAAGAACTAAGTTCCACGCACTCAAATCTGAATCCCCATAGCACCTACAATTTTGTACTTACTGAGTGTACAATACAATTGCCAGAACTAAACTACAATGTTAATGTAACATGTCTGAAGTTTGTAGTCAACACTATATTTTTGAAGTACTAAAGGGAAATTGAAGAAAGTAGGGAAAACCACTAGACCATTCAGGTATGACCTAAATCAAATCCCTTATGATTAAATAGTAGAAGTGAGAAATAGATTTAAGGGACTAGATCTGATAACCAGAGTGCCTGATGAACTATGGATGGAGGTTCATGACACTGTACAGGAGACAGGGATCAAGACCATCCCCAAGAAAAGGAAATGCAAAAAAAGCAAAATGGCTGTCTGAGGAGGCCTTACAAATAGCTGTGAAAAGAAGAGAAGTGAAAAGCAAAGGAGAAAAGGAAAGATATTCCCATTTGAATGCAGAGTTCCAAAGAATAGCAAGGACAGATAAAGCCTTTCTCAGTGATCAGTGCAAAGAAATAGAGGAAAACAATAGAATGGGAGACTAGAGATCTCTTCAAGAAAATTAGAGATACCAAGGGAACACTTCATGCAAAGATGGGCTCAATAAAGGACAGAAATGATATGGACCTAATAGAAGCAGAAGATTTTAAGAAGAGGTGGCAAGAATACACAGAAGAACTGTACAAAAAAGATCTTCATGACCCAAATAACCACAATGGTGTGATCACTCACCTAGAGCCAGACATCCTGGAATGCTAAGTCAAGTGGGCCTTAGAAAGCATCACTACAAACAAAGCTAGTGGAGGTGATGGAATTCCAGTTGAGCTATTTCAAATCCTAAAAGATGATGCTGTGAAAGTGCTGCACTCAATATGCCAGCAAATTTAGAAAAATCAGCAGTGGCCACAGGACTGGAAAAGGTCAGTTTTCATTCTCATCCCAAAGAAAGGCAGTAACAAAGAATGCTCAAACTGCCACACAATTGCACTCATCTCACACGCTAGTACAGAAATGCTCAAAATTCTCCAAGCCAGGCTTCAACAGTACGTGAACCATGAATTACCATATGTTCAAGCTGGTTTTAGAAAAGGCAGAGGAACCAGAGATCAAATTGTCAACATCCGCTGGATCATGGAAAAAGCAAGAGAGTTCCAGAAAAACATCTATTTCTGCTTTATGGACTATGCCAAAGCCTTTGACTGTGTGGATCACAACAAACTTGAAAATTCTGAAAGAGATGGGAATACCAGACCATCTGACATGCCTCTTAAGAAATCTGTATGCAGGTCAGGAAGCAACAGTTAGAACTGGACATGGAACAACAGACTGGTTCCAAATAGGGAAAGGAACATGTCAAGGCTGTATATTGTCATGCTGCTTATTTAACTTAAATGCAGAGAACATCATGAGGAAAGCTGGGCTGGAGGAAGCACAAGCTGGAATCAAGAGTGCCGGGAGAAATATCAATAACCTCAGATATGCAGATGACACCACCCTTATTGCAGAAAGTGAAGAACTAAAGAGCCTCTTGATGAAAGTGAAAGAGAGTGAAAAAGTTGGCTTAAAGCTCAACATTCAAAAAATCTAAGATCAAGGCATCCGGTCCCATCACCTCACGGCAAATAGATGGAGAGACAGTGGCTGACTTTATTTTTTGGGCTCCAAAATCACTGTAGATGGTAACTGCAGCCATGAAATTAAAAGTTGCTTGCTCCTTGGAAGAAAAGTTATGGCAACCCACTCCAATGTTCTTGCCTGGAGAATCCCAGCGGGGAAGCCTGGTGGGCTGCCGTCTCTGGGGTCGGACAGAGTCGGACACAACTGAAGCGACTTAGCAGCAGATAGCATATTAATAAAAAGCAGAGACATTACTTTGCCAACAAAGGTCCATCTCATCAAAGCTATGATTTTTCCAGGAGTCATGTATGGATGTTAGAGTTGGACTATAAAGAAAGCTGAGCGCTGAAGAACTGATGCTTTTTTCTTTTTTTTTTTTAATTGATGCTTTTGAACTGTGGTGTTGGAGAAGACTCTTGAGAGTTCCTTGGCCGGCAAGGAGATCCAACCAGTCCATCCTAAATGAGATTAGTCCTGAGTGCTCATTGTAAGGACTGCTGTTGAAGCTAAAACTCCAATACTTTGACCACCTGATGTGAAGAGCTGACTCATTTGAAAAGACTCTGATGTTGGGAAAGACTGAAGGCAGGAGATGGGGATGACAGGAGAAGGGGACAACAGAGGATAAGATGTTTGGATGGCATCACCGACTCAATGGAGATGAGTTTGAGTGGACTCCCGGAGCTGGTGATGGACAGGGAGGCCTGACATGCTGCAGTTCATGGGGTTGCAAAGAGTTGGATACGAATGAGCCACTGAACTGAACTGAACTGAAAGGGAAACTGCTCTAATATCATATACATTGTTATCTGGTAGAGGTTCACAGAAAACTAGTTTTAATAGAATAGCCTGGGAAAAATGGAATTAGTTCACACCTACTGAGTATGGTAAATTCTCAGGGAAGACGGATGATTTCCACCTGAACATTTCCTCTTATTTGCAAAAGTACGTGGATGCTGACTATACAAAAGCTTTTACAGTGTATGGTAGTTAACTACTCTTTTAAGCTTCTTAACAGGTCAATTTCTCAAAGTTTTCTCATCAATTACCTACTGACAGTTGGTGAAGCTAGACGGTTTCCTCCCCTACCCAAGGCCACAGCCAGTGACGCTCAGCACAGAATGTGAGCCTCGCTGCATCTGTGCTGAGTAAACGGCCCTTGGGCTCCAGGTCAGTCTTTTCAGACGTCTGGCATGACTTTTCGCAGAGTGAGTATCAATTTCACTGATTTTACCATATTTTTAAAAAATAAGGGAGCTTTTTTATGTTGTTCAGATTACAAAACTTTCTAAGAAAACTTTCCCTATTTTACAGATTGGTATATAATTTTAATGCAATTAATAGAAGTAAACTTCCCTACTACCAACTGTGATTTGATGGTAGTTGAATTAATTTTTCAGATCTGTTTCATAACCTCTACTTCTTAGTTGACCTATCTCTAAAAACTTACTACAATATTGATCAGGCTAACCAAGGCTACTATGAGGAATAATTACTAACCACCTTCAGAGCAATCTCATAGACACTCAGAGGCCGTATCACACCTAGGAACAGTGGAAGCAGGGCACTCTGAGGAGGACTCTGAGTGGCACCTAGGAGATGACTCATTCACTGGATGCGCTGCTGTCATCCTACCCAAATTTTCTCACACACTATGCTCAACAAAAACAGCAGCACAGACAGTCACGAGCTTTCAAGTTCATGCTTGGGCCTCTATGGTCACAACTGTGGAAACAGTTATTATTACCTGTTTTCAAGTTCAGAGATATCTGTCTGCAGCTTGAGGTACCACTTCTCGGCTTGTGAGAAAAGCTGCCGCAGAAGTAGCACGTTGGTGTAGGCCGTGTTGATGAGCTCAGACTCCACCTCGCTGTGGACCACAGCCTGCAACCCATTCAGCACCTCACAGACTTCATCGACGGTGAAGGTCTCCTCCACAAGCCTGAAAAACAACCACGATCCAAAACCTCTGTGTAAACAACAGAAACCATTTACAATGAAAAACAAAACTAAGAAGCCCCCAACGTGTCATCGAAGGGATGAAACGGTTACAGTGAAAGTCTCTCTGGGAACTATCTTCTTTATTCGTAAAACAGTTTGAAAATAATTTAGATTCAATTAGTTTTTGATGTCTGGTTAAATGATTAAACTGTGGCTTGCTCTTCAAATGTGCACATCCTTTCATACAAGTTATGTGCTCAGAAACAAGCCCCAAACTATCTAATTTTTCTTCAGCTTTTCGGTGAAAATTAGCTTTATCACATTTAATTATTTCATAAGTCACCTGAGAGGTGTAATTCCTCCCTTTCTTTGTATTAGTTGTCTGGCATTTCAAAGACCTTATAAACTATTGACAAGTTAGTAAATGCCTGTAAGAAAATTAGTGCTAATTATGTATTGCTTTTCTTAGCATCTTGAGACCTGAAAGAAAAAACCCTGGAACTTAAAGCACCATAAAAATGAACATCATCAAAAGTACTAAAACCTCACTCTTTCACAGAGGAATGTCTGGGTTGGAAGGAACTCCAAAGGCATTTGCTTCAATCCCCTCCCTTCGCAGATGCGACACAGGCTCAGGAGGTGGAGGTGACGTGCCCAGCGTCCCACTGGGGTCTGACTCAGCCCCACAGTAATTCCCAGTGATCTCAGAAACATGCCCAACAACTGAAGCCTTGAGAAAGCATCCATGCAGGCCTCCTACCATCAATGACAAGGTTACAGGAACAGTCCTCTCCCCTCCCTGCCTCCACCCCCAAGGTCCTTTATCCTTCAGACGCTCAGTGGATGAAGAGCTACAGCCCTGATGCTGGTCATCCTCTCCCTTACTCCAAAAGGACTGAGGACATGTTGTGTCCAAAAGGACACAATGCAGGGAGCCCCACCAAACTTCTCTCACAGTCATACTCAAGTTAGTATTATTTGATCTACCAAGCTTTGATGTTTTGTTTACCAAGCAGAATTTAACAACTCTTAAAAACCCAGAAGTTTAAGTCCGTATTAAAAATATCAATAATCTTCTTGTATTCTTTAATAGAACAAACTAAATCTGCTTAAAAATATGTTGCTTTTTGAGCAACCCAAGTTCATTAGTATGAACAGCAATGAAGGTACTCCAAACTCCAATGCATAAAGTAAATAAAGAAGTATCTTCTTTGGCTATCTCACAGTCTCAGCAATCAAAACTGCTGTTTATAGCTGCTGTGAGTCAGGAAGCCAGATTATCAGGCTAGATTAATAAACTGAACAGATAAGTCTACAGCTGATGGTCTCTGTCACTGAGTGACGTTAGAGCTTACCACAGTTGCAGGTCACCTAGAGACCCTTTTTATTTATGTCCCCACATCCAAGTGTGCCAAAATCTGATCCCCAAGCAGCCTGAGGTCTCTCTATTATTCATTCCTTTTGGCTGCTTCCCATTATCCTCTATCACTAAATTGTCTACGGACTTTTATTATCTCCCATTATTGGTCCAAACAAGTGAATTATCACCTCTTGCTACAAGTCAGCTAGCAATTTTGGTACTAGTCAGCAATCTTTTCATGGTTTCCTGCTGTTTTCTCCTCTTGTTTCAATATAAAACTGTATAGGTATTTTCTTGCTAAATGCCATGTCTTATGGTTCTATTCTTTTAATTCATAACTCAAGTAGTTACAGTTCTGGACTCTCTACTACAGCAAGCCAATTACTAACCCACCAGCACTTAGTGCCTCCCTGACCGCCCTTCTGAAACCCTGCAGTCCCTTCACTATCTGTGTGCGCGTTTAGTGACAGACTGTTCCCACCACAATCTGAGTTCTTGAACTTTACATATCCGTAAGAAGGTGATGGCACCCTACTCCAGTGCTCTTGCCTGGAAAATCCCATGGACGGAGGAGCCTGGTAGGCTGCGTCCATGGGGTCGCTGAGGGTCGGACACGACTGAGCGACTTCACTTTCACTTTTCACTTTCCTGCATTGGAGAAGCAAATGGCAACCCACTCCAGTGTTCTTGCCTGGAGAATCCCAGGGACGGGGGAGCCTGGTGGGCTGCCGTCTATGGGGTCGCACAGAGTCGGACACGACTGAAGCGACTTAGCAACAAGTTATGTGTAGCTGTTCGCAATGGATAATTGATCGTATCCTGGCAGTGGTTTGTATGGCCTCTGCTACAGCTGCCCCACACTGGCCACCAGAAAGGATGACTGTCACTTCCCACCAGGTCTCCTCAGAATTCTCTGATACCTGCTCTCCTTGAGGTCTTGGAAGCAGGAATCCACAGTTTTGAGTCGCAAGCCTCTTTTTGAGCGAGCAAAACGCATATAATTAATAACTTCATTTTGATGGTGCTCATTTAGACCCAGCTCTGCCTGAAAAAGAGAAGTAATTTGTTAGTCTTGAAAACATAATAAAGGAACCAGCGATAAAAACGCACAGGCTCTCCTGCAGTGCAGACTGCTAGATGTCTACTAAACGCTGTTCTTTCCATCTTTCCCAGACACACGGCTTGCTGTTGTTTAGTCATTAAGTCGCGTCCGACTCTTTTGTGACCCCTAGACTGTAGCCATCAAGCTCCTCTGTCCATGGGATTTCCCAGGCAAGGATACTGGAGTGGGTTGCCATTTCCTTCTCCAGGGGATATTCCTGACCCAAGGATCAAGCCCACATCTCCTGCACTGGCTGCCCAACTAGAAAACACTCTCCAGCACTCTTGAAGTCAGGCGTGATCACATGACTACTTCTCAGCAACAGATGGGAACAAAGGAATGAAAGCTATTTCTAAAGCCCTGATACACAGGGCACGTGTCTGCCACACCCAATCTCTCTGAAACCTGGAGGTGAGATTCTATTGAACCATGCAGACAGCACGATGGCCTCGGGGCTGGGCGAGTAAGATGAAAGGGAACTGTACCCCAAATAACCTCATGGAGCAGCACAGACCCACATTCCTGAGATGAGCAGTGAGAAGGCTGTTAAGTGTAAGAGAAATAAACTTCTGTATTCTTAAAGGCACATTTTATTAAAAAAAAAAACAAAACTCTATTAGAGCAACTTAACCTTATTCCATCTCACACAGCCTTAAAAAGTATATTTGGTTTTGAAGCAGCCATCAATTGCTCTTGCTTTTAAACCAGATAAGAGCTTGACAACTATAAGCTAGAGACTGATGAAGTTCTTTTTCATGTTATAGCTACACTGAAAATTACAGAAGGAAATTATAAAATTGAACATCTAATGCAGGGGACTAAATAAGTTAGAATTATCTTTAAGAGTAATTTGATGTGTCATAGCCTTCTTATGGGAGACAAAGGTATACTTTGCAATCCTCTTTTCCGGGCTTCTCTCTTACTTTCAGCACACAGGGCTGCCTCCAACATTGCGGAGGACACCACCAAGGTCACTGGGCACAGTCTCCTTCACCCTCTAAGCCCCTCACCATGGCTTTGTTGCATCCACAAACATCCTTACCTGTCGATGTAGAACATAAGACTGCAAGGGCCATGACCTTGTCCCTCTGGCTCCCTGAGTATCCCCAGGACTCCTCATAGTGCCTGGCACACAGTGGACATGTGCCTGACAAGTGAACTGAAAGAGCTCCTTCTTTTGAAGGTCATTCTTGGCTTTAATCTGTTCTCTTTCAAGTTCCTGCAGGACTTCAACCAATCACTTCTCCTCTCAACACTATCAGATCAGTCGCTCAGTCGTGTCCGACTCTTTGCGACCCCATGAACCGCAGCACGCCAGGCCTCCCTGTCCATCACCAGCTCCCGGAGGTCACTCAGACTCGCATCCATCGAGTCAGTGATGCCATCCAGCCATCTCATCCTCTGTCGTCCCCTTCTCCTCCTGCCCTCAATCCCTCCCAGCATCAGAGTCTTCTCCAATGAGTCAACTCTTCGCATGAGGTGGCCAAAATACTGGAGTTTCAGCTTTAGCATCATTCCTTCTAAAGAAATTCCAGGATTGATCTCCTTCAGAATGGACTGGTTGGATCTTCTTGCAGTCCAAGGGACTCTCAAGAGTCTTCTCCAACACCACAGTTCAAAAGCATCAATTCTTCGGCGCTCAGCCTTCTTCACAGTCCAGCTCTCACATCCATACATGACCACAGGAAAGACCATAGCCTTGACTAGGTGAACCTTTGTTGGTAAAGTAATGTCTCTGCTTTTGAATATGCTATCTAGGTTGGTCATAACTTTCCTTCCAAGGAGTAAGCGTCTTTTAATTTCATGGCTGCAGTCACCATCTGCAGTGATTTTGGAGCCCAGAAAAACAAAGTCTGACACTGTTTCCACTGTTTCCCCATCTATTTCCCATGCAGTGATGGGACCAGATGCCATGATCTTCGTTTTCTGAATGTTGAGCTTTAAGCCAACCTTTTCACTCTCCACTTTCACTTTCATCAAGAGGCTTTTTAGCCCCTCTTCACTTTCTGCCATAAGAGTGGTGTCATCTGCATATCTGAGGTTATTGATATTTCTCCCGGCAATCTTGATTCCAACTTGTGTTTCTTCCAGTCCAGCATTTCTCATGATGTACTCTGCATATAAGTTAAATAAACATGGTGACAATATGCAGCCTTGACGTACTCCTTTTCCTATTTGGAACCAGTCTGTTGTTCCATGACCAGTTCTAACTGTTGCTTCCTGACCTGCATACAGATTTCTCAAGAGGCAGATCAGGTGGTCTGGTATTCCCATCTCTTTCAGAATTTTCCATAGTTTATTGTGATCCACACAGTCAAAGGCTTTGGCATAGTCAATAAAGCAGAAATAGATGTTTTTCTGGAACTCTCTTGCTTTTTCCATGATCCAGCGGATGTTGGCAATTTGATCTCTGGTTCCTCTGCCTTTTCTAAAACCAGCTTGAACATCAGGAAGTTCACGGTTCACATATTGCTGAAGCCTGGCTTGGAGAACCTTGAGCATTACTTTACTAGCGTGTGAGATGAGACCTAGATAATCATGATGATGTGATCACTGACCTAGAGCCAGACATCTTGGAATGTGAAGTCAAATGGGCCTTAGAAAGCATCACTACGAACAAAGCTAGTGGAGGTGATGGAATTCCAGTGGAGCTATTCCAAGTCCTGAATGATGATGCTGTGAAAGTGCTAAATCTCAACACTATACAGAGGTTTATTCTTCCCTTGGCTATAGATAAGGCTGCACACAAACCTCATTCGTGTGAAACCAAAACAAAACCATAGGTTCCCTCCAGCTACCACTGCATTTCTCTAGCTCTCTTCTACTCTTGTGTCTCCATTCTATATGCTGCTGCAACTGCCTTTGCAAAACTCACCAGCAACTTAATAACAAGTCCAACTACTGTGACTGATGCTTTGCTGTCTGCTGACCTGCTCCATTCTCTGTCTGCTAACCCCACCTTCCCTTCTTGATCTCACTGGTAGCCTTCTCTTCTTTTGCTTGCCTCTTAAGCAGCTGCACTTCCCAGGACGCTGCCCTTAGACCCTTACTCTTGTCACTCTATATCCTCTCCTGGATGACATGATCTCTTTCAAGGTATTACCTACAAGCATCTCTCAAGTATCACAGGCTGGCCTACAGACCAGTACCCCTCAACCACATGAACGGCTCCATCAGGTCTTTCTCCCCCACATTATTTTTAATACTTCTGTTACAGTTCAGTAAGTGAAGAATTATCCAAGATATCATGATGCTCTCTAATGGTTACCCATCCAGTAGACTGCTTCAAAACCACCAGTTGAGGTATTCTGGCCAATGTAAACCATTACATTTCCTGACTCTACCTTATTTGATTAAACTGGTAATTAACTTTTTGCCTTAGGGCTAGACAATGTGAATGGAAATAAGGAATAAGTTTCTTATGTTTTAGTTTACATGGATTGTTAGCCAACTCCTCAAACGATTTCAAATGTCAATTTCTAATTTCTAATGTTAACCATTAGAAACAGTAATGATGACAACATCTTTTTTTTTTTTTTTTAATGATGACAACATCTAAAAGTCATTCAGAAGTTACAAAGTGCCAGGCATGATCTCATTTAGTCCTCAGTACATCTCTATGAAAAAGTAAATATAAACCTACTTTACAGATACATAACTGAGGTACGAAGAAATTTTTTTTTTTCTGTTATTGAATTGGCAAGTGGGAAAGCAGAGACTTGAACATGGAAATCTAACTCCAAAGTCTACACTGTGCTCTTCAAATCCTTTTTGGGAAAATGGCATAATTTAAATAAATAAAAGAACACAGATATGCTACAGGTGCAAATCAACCTGAGTTGTGACTCACAAGAAGACACATCTCCACCAGGCATTTGAAATGAACCTCAATACCTACATTAGAAACGATGTTATCTCTATACTCAGGTTAACTGTCAGCAAGAATATCCTACAATTGGAAATCTCAAAATAATGTCACAACTTCTAAAAAACACTCACAGAGTTTCAATCATTCTTGCTTACAGTGTTAAATCTATACTCATAAGCCCTCCATACTCCCCAAACCCTTTCTCTAACCCCATTTCCTAAGGTTCTGTTAAGAACACTCCTTATTCAGTCAGATTAGTCTGCTTACCAGCCTTGAACATCCTATACTTTCATCCTCATTGCCCCAATCCTTGACTAAAAGCACCTCTCCATTCCTGTTCAAGAATCTGAATCCGACCCAGTGGTGTGCTGGTGAGTGCTTAACAACAGGCATTGGTGAGGCCTGGGGTACAAAACTGATTTGTAGCCTTTGCTAATTTCCAGTGTAAAAACTCCCAGCATGGCTGGTTTCAAGCTCTCAACACATCACTGCACTGCAGAAGTGAGAAGAAATGCATATAATTGGCTCTCAGAAGTATAAGCATGCTCCAGAAATCCACCAAACTCCTACCCATCCTTCAAGATCAAATCTTTTTTACTTACTCTGGGAAGCCTCCCAACATGCCCTCATTAATTCTACTTATGCCTTCCTCCAAAAATTAGCACATAGGTGGATGAGATGGTTGGATAGGATCAACGACTCAACGGACATGAATTTGAGCAAACTCCGGGAGATAATAAAGGCCAGGGGTGCTGCAGTCCATGGGGTCGAAAAGTCAAACACGACCTAGTGACTGAACAAAAACTATTAGCTGTCTTTTTTTCCCTTAGGTATTGCTCCTTCAAGTAGACGGTAAGCTCATGACAGCATGAATCATTTCTTATACCATACAGTTTTCTCATATAGTGCCTTAAGCAGAGTAAGTGCCCAATGAATGTCTATTCTCTTCTGTCAAGTAAAGACTGTCCCCAGACCAAGAAGAAAAAATTACTGAAACTGAGAATGAAATTTAGAACAAAAGACAGAGAAGTTAGTCTAAAATCGATGGGAGTGAAGAAAGGGAGCAGAAATAAGCAGCTGATTTCAGTAGCAGAAATAGCATTAGCCTGGGAAATGGAATGACAGCAGATAAGAATGCGAGCAGATGTCAATTTTCTTGTGACATCACCATTTTTTCAATTGGTTCATGATATTTTATGGAAACCAACAGAATGTGTGGAACAGGCTCCAAGAATGGTAGGGAGTGGTTGGTTTCGTTCACAGTTGTACCCTCAGCTGCAAGACTGCTCGGTATACACCGAGGGCTAAAGAGGAATTCTGGTTGCTGAAGTATTTCAGTAGCCTATTTCAGTGGCGCCCCCAACTCCGGATTCATCTTTTTTTTTTCTCAACACTTCAGTAATGTGTCTTGTTCTAAGGACGGCTGCTGTTTAAGCTGGTATTCTATATGCACTGGAATGACAAACGGGATTATGTTCAAGCATCCAGGAAAAACATGCCTTCTTTTGAACAGGTCAGAACACAAGGAACGTCACTCAAGTTTTCTCAGGTATAAAATGGGGCCTGGGGATTCTTCTAACACTCTCACATAAGAAAGTTGTATTCAATCATGTTCTTCCTCCTCGGCTCGTTAACATAATTAATACTGCCAAAAGGTGTGTGTGTGTGGGAGGGGATGGGTATGTGTGTTAGTGTGTGCGCGCGTGCATAAACTTGAGTTTTTGGAATAGAACAAGAAACCGCTTTGCGCCTTCTGCTGGCAGATGGTTCCCTCCAGCTCTCTCGCCAGCCACCTGAGGTGTGACTTGGCCTAGGCCCTTCAGGAAGCAGCGAGGAATGGTGACGCGGCGGAGCAGGGCTGCTAGAAGAGGGCTCCACCAAGAATTACCCCGGAAGGGCTTCAACCGATGTTAATAGCCTCTCGCACCCTGCGTGGCGTCCCTTCATCAGAGAGGCCCCGGGCCGGATTAAGTTCTGCCGCAAGCCACGCCCTCAGCCGAGGCCCCGGCTCCGAGTCTCTCCTCGGCGCGCGATGGCGCCGACAGGCCGGCTACTCACCATTGCGGCGGGGGAAAGTCAGCGGTCTGGAAAAGCGGGAGAGGCCAAGCTCAGCCTCACCAAAGCCGGCGTCGTCGAGAAACACTAGACCAAGCCAAACGCGAGGTATGGCGGGTTGTTTAGAAGCGTTGCTAACGGGAACAGACGCACGTGACTAGGGAGTTACTCACTTTGATTGGTTCTCAAGATCACGCGACAAGCAATGCTGCGAGACCCGCCGATTGCCGCATGCGCACTTGCTCCTAGGCGCGGGAAGTCCCGCCCTCACGCGCCACGCCGACAACTGGAGCGGCCGCCGTTGCCAACAGTAACGGGAAAGGCGTGGCTGCCTGGCACCCAATCGCTACCAAGAGCCGCGGGGCCTAGCCAGTCTTGCTGCTCCGGCCTTGCCCAGCACTTCCTGTGGCCTGGCGGCCCCGACGAATGGCCGTTGCCACGACTGCTGACTCCTGACCTTCCAACGGTCTCGTGGGGCGTCCCAGACTTAATTCTCTGCTCTCCAAGACTTCCTACTTGGTTGAAATAGGCCACCAGCACTAGAGCTGCCATATTCCTAGACAGACCTTTGAACAACCCGCTCCCCACTGCTATTTCTTCTTCTTATATTCTTGGTAAAAAAATCTCTAATATAGCGCCTTTTCCCTTAAAAAACAAACAAACAAACAACAACAACAAAAAACCAACCGCAAACGGAAACTGGTGAAAGAGCAGTGTATTTCAAACTGTTATGCCTAGAATCATCAGGGCAAAGTGTTGTACAAATGCTTCCGTGGCCTCACCTCCAGAAATCCTGAATCACGAAGTCAAGCTTGGGTCTTTGGAATCTGCAATTTTTACCGACCTCCAGGGCTGACTGCCACTCTTTATGCAGCACTGTCCTAGGGACTTCCCTCGTGGTTCAGTGGTTGGGACTCTGGACTCCCAATCAGGGGACATAGGTTCTATCCCTCGTCAGGGAATTAAGATCCCATATGTTGCATGGTGTGGCCAAGAAGACAAAAAAGAACCACTGTTCTGGAAGAGGCAGAGGTCTAGAAAGAGGTGGATTATGTCAGTGGGGTAGAGGGAGTGTTGGGCTTGGGTAGGTGAAAGCCAGTGAATGGGCCTAGGCCATTCAGGGGGCATTTCAGAGACTCAGAAGACAAACACAGCAGATACAATCACTGGGGAGGCAGCCTATAAACTAGAAAGTGAGCCCCACATGATAGACATGGAAATGAGAAGGAGCACAGAACCAGACACTGGGACACTCAAAGCTGGGGGATGATGTTTTCTGCCATCCCTATCTCAGAACAGACGAGCTAGTGTAGACAATGCTTTGAGAGAGCTTAGGTTGATTTTGGCTTCTACACAGTGCAACTTAAAATGGGTCACAATTGAAAAAAAAAGAATCACAATTGGAACCTAAAAATCTAGACAGGATTCTAGAGAGCTGGTTCCACCTGGTTAATTTATGGATGAAGAGACCGAGGAGAGCCAAGGTCACATGTCCAAGGCTTCAGAAGACTAGGTGGGGGCATCTGAAGCTTGAGTCAGTGATGAAACTAATACAAATATGTTTCTAAAGAGCAAAACCAGAAAGCAGGTGTGAACTATTCTGGTATGGTGCATATTCAATCATATTCTGGTTTCAAGAATTTCATTTTTATTTTCATCTATCACCATTTTCGTTTTATTTAATGTAAATTGTGTACAGAGCTTAGTAGTGTACAGAGCTTAGTAAATTTCCCAAGAACTGAGTTCAATACTTTTTTAACTTGACACTTTAACTGCCAGAATAAAGTAGTAGCAGATAAATTCTGTAGAATAAAGCTTACTTACAAATGGATGACGTCTTTAGAAAAAGAGGTGGAGCAATGAAAACATTTAGTAGTTTAGTGGTCAATACAGTAAAATGGAAGTAATTTAAATGGATAATTTTAAATTCAGACAAAGTAGGAGCTAGAAGGATATAATACTTTCAGATGAGGAAAGACAGCTCAGAAAAGTAAAGTGTCTTGGCCAGGAATAAGAGCAGCAGAACCAGGTCTGGAATTCAAATCTCTTGGCTTCTTGGCAAGGGTTTCCTGACCATTTGAAAGTGAAAGTGAAGTCGCTCAGTTGTGTCCGACTCTTTGCGACCCCATGGACTGTAGCTTACCAGGCTCCTCCATCCGTGGGATTCTCCAGGCAAGAATACTGGAGTGAGTTGCCGTTTCCTTCTCCAGGAGATCTTTAGTTCCTGACCATTTAGTTCCACCCAAATACAGGTGGCAGAGCTTTTTTCTTCCAAATTTATCCCCACCCCTCTGTACATAAGGCCCTCACCCTCTGGGTAGGGGATCTTGAGTGTCCCATGACTGCTGAAAAGCAGGGGGTGAAAGGGCAATTTTTCTGTTTGGATGGGGCAGTCCTCCTAAAGGACTGTTAGGAGTCCTTTGGTTGGATGATCCAGGAATGATATGCAGGCAGTTGCCCATGGAAGGATCTCAAACCTCAGGGACAAGAGGTTGCTCTGTGTGTCACCTGGAGCGCTCCCAGGCATGGAAGGATGGCCTGGGAGCACTGGCTTGGCTCTGACCAACTTGACTGGCCTCCTAGTAGTATCTGGGAAGAACCTTTGTCTCCCTGCAGGATCTAAAGGCAGGTTCTCATCCCGAGACCCCCATGATGACTCCCTCTGCTGCTGCTGCTGCTGCTGCTGCTAAGTCGCTTCAGTCATGTCCGACTCTGTGCGACCCCATAGACGGAAGCTCACCAGGCTCCCCTGCCCCTGGGATTCTCCAGGCAAGAACACTGGAGTGGGTTGCCATTGCCTTCTCCATTGTGTGAAAGTGAAAAGTGAAAGTGAAGTCGCTCAGTCGTGTCCGACTCTTAGCGACCCCATGGACTGGAGCCTACCAGGCTCCTCTGTCCATGGGATTTTCCAGGCAAGAGTACTGGGGTGGGGTGCCATTGCCTTCCCCGGATGACTCCCTCTAAGATCACTTAAAGTTCTGCTTTGCTATGCCATTCCTTATGTTTCTGTTCAATGAGTGTTTGTCAAATTTGATAATAAGAGTTGCCATTATTTAGTGCCTACACTAGGCTAGACATATTCCATTTCCATAATTAATCCTCAAAATCTTTAGTTTTTTTTCTTACTATAATAAGTACTCACTGAATTCACATAGAGACAAGGTCACTTTACTAGATGTTGTGGACAAAGGAGGAATTTCATAAACACTCTTAAGAAATTTAAGAAAACAGTTGTTCACCAGTTTGCATTTCTAAGGAAACTTAAGTGTATTTTCTTGCTAGCAAACTCCCATGCTTACTGAGTGCTATTAATGCAGGGGAGTCAAAGCCGTGGGTGGATAATGCAAATATTTCATTGGTGAATACGTCTGGGGCTTGGTGATTTTTTAAGTTGTTTTGCAAAGCTGCATCAGTAATTTTAATTTAAAATTCTACTTTAATCTAAAATCTTCTGTACCAAGGATGTTAACAATATCTCTGTTGGCCCATCTATCCAGCTGAGCTGAGTGTTATTACATAAGCTGTCTAAATAGTGTCAGCAAATATGAATATGTATTTTGGTGTTAAAGTGATGAATCTGGCTCATGAAGAGGCTGAACACGTGCTGCTGACTAGCTTGTGTTGGTTACCAGAGCAAATAATTCGAGCTGTGAAGGAAAAGAGCTCCACCCTACTTTTAACTGTGAGTTTCTCAGCCTCCTATTTTTTTTTTTTAAATCACTGTGACAATTTTTACAAAAATGTGTTTGTGTGTGTGCACACGTGAGTGTCAGTCTGGACAGACTGGATGGGAGGCATACAACCAAGGCTATTATATACCTTTTAGCAGCACGCATGCTCAGTCACTCAACCATGTCCCACTCTTTGCAACTCTGTGGACTACAAGCCACCAAGCTCCTCTGCCCATGGAATTTTCCAGGCAAGAATACTGGAGTGGGTTGCCATTTTCTCCTCCACGGGATCTTCCTAACCCAGGGATCGAACACACATCTCTTGCATCTCCTACACTGGTAGACAGATTCTTTATCACTGAGTCACCTGGGAAATCCACCATGTAGCAGAGCTCAATGTAAATACAGACCAACTCTGGTCTTTTTATATTGTTACAAAATGAGACTTTTATGAGTTTATAAATGACTAGTCTTAACACCGGGCCACCAATTTGGGGGTGTTTACAACCTAGACTAAGTGAAAGGAGGAACGGGAAGGTGACAGATTTGCTTGGTCTTGACATAGTGACTTCTTCTGCCACTATTTACAGAGCTCCCCTTTGTGTGCCAGGTTCTGTGGCCAAGATAGCATCTCAGGGAAGAAGTGGAGGATTCAGGAAGCCTCAAAGTCCCCTACTCTATAAATCTTTGGGTAGGGTTGAGGGAATAAGGTGAGGCTTTACTTAAAAGAGAAAGTAATAAAGAAAATCATTAAAAAATATGAATCTTGAAGACTGTATGGGAAAGGAACATTTGACAAAACACTGAACTTCTCCTGTAGTAGGCAGGAAATGGTAGGGGAGAATCATTTCAGGGGAAGCGGATTATCTTGAAGGAGGAATATGGCTTTGTCCATGTGACATCACCAGGGTCCTCTGTAACTCCCTCCACCCTATCCAATTACAACTGAGAAAGTAGTCAAGACGTGAAAGAAGGGAAGAATGCAGGATTCAAAGAGTCTTTACAGGAACTATGGCATTTGATTGGGTTTCCCTGGTGAGTCAGTGGTAAAGAATCTGCCTGCCAATGCAGGAGACATGCGTTCCGTCCCTGGGTTGGAAAGATCCCCTGGAGAAGGAGATGG
Source organism: Tragelaphus eurycerus (assembly GCA_935064755.1). Lineage (NCBI taxonomy): Eukaryota > Metazoa > Chordata > Mammalia > Artiodactyla > Bovidae > Tragelaphus > Tragelaphus eurycerus. The sequence continues at coordinate 71,554,637 of CAKXYN010000001.1, read as the reverse complement.
CAACCCACTTCAGTATTCTTGCCTGTCCATGGAGTCACAAAAGAGGTGGACATGTCTTAACTACTAACAACAACAGCAACTAGTGGGCACGAGGCCATTTTCAGTTCTTCTATTTGCTCGTTCAGTCAATTGGTTTCAAAATGCTCCAGGTGACCACAGAGTATTAGAGGGTGCTGACAAGTTAGATTTGTGAAATAAATATCATACGTTTTAAAGGAGGTCAGGCAAGGAAGTGGTTCACCATAAAATACTACAACTCCCTTTAAGACTGTGTGGATGATGGTAATGTCTTAGCCCAAATGATAAATTAGCTTCACTGATCTAAATCTCCAAAATTAAAACAACTCAAAGGAAAAAAACACCCAAAACATCGAAAACTGAAGACTGACTAAGAAATGTTAGGAATTGGTTGGGAGGAATACCTCCTTGTGAAGTACAAGAATAATTTACTGTACATATGGTGTGGTGGTGGGTTAGTCACTAAGTCCAACTCTTGTGAGCCCCATAGACTGTAATGCCCCAGGCTCCTCTGTCCATGGGATTTCCCAGGTAAGAATACTGCAGTGGGTTACCATTTCCTTCTCTGGGTGGATCTTCCCAACCCAGGGATCGAACCCTGGTCTCCTTCACTGCAGGCAGATTCTTTACCCACTGAACCAATACGATGTATGCACCAAATCCTCATTCCACAGCTTCATGCGCATGTCTGCATCTGAGTCAGACCCACAAGCTCAATCCCTGTATTCAGCAATTGTTTGTGGAAAAACTGATACACAACAGACACTCTGGGGAAGGGAACAATAAGCAAGATGGGATTTATCCTTTTCAAACAGGGCCTTAGGATCAAGTCAAGGGAAGAGGCAAGCTTGCAAAGGGATCTCAGAGCAGGCAATATGAGGAATGGGAGTTCAGAGAAGAGAAAGTCAACTCTCTTGAAGGTAAAAGGAAATTCAGGAGAGTCTTTCAGGAGGCAGAAGAATTCCAGCTGGTCTTTAAAAGGTGTGTGCAAGAACTGTGGGTGAGCATGATGACTGAGGGAGAGAAGGTTGTCCTGAGCAAGGAACCAGAGTTTTCATCAGGTAAGGCAGTAAAACTGTCCAGGGATATGCTTTTGGATTTGTTATTTCAAGTCAAACTGCAAAAAGAGATACATGATGTACACAGTGATGGAGTATCTATTCTAGTGTCTTCTTCAGGAATGTGGGCCTCCCTAGATCTATGATCTTTGCTACATGTTTACCTGGACTAATGTCAATGGAAATATGTTCACCAACTGCATTCCATCTTAGAAAATGGAAAACTTGGATTTGCTCAGGAAGTTCTGCTTACCAAGATAGTGCTCTGCAGTCCCTTTGCAAAGCCTGAATTGCCTAGAGCAGCTGTGTTCACGGATGGAAGTTTTCTCAATGGGGTGGGTGTCATTCTTAGTCGGTTTATACTTGTCTGTCTTTCTCACTACTCTATTTCAAGCTCCTTGAAGGATGGAATCTTTATTACATGATCAACCTGAATTGCCCCCTCCCCCTGCCCCCAGCAAGCGCTGGTCTATAATACCTGGGAGCAATGCTTGAAGAACTGAATTGAATTAAACAGGAACATCTCAACAAACATTTGTGAGTGCCTGCTGGCTTCCAGATACTGTGTGTGTTGGAGGGGGAGGGAGGGGTTGCTCTGGGCAAGCCTTCTCCTGGATATGCATCATATATTATCAAACACCCAGCTATACCTATTTCCTGTGTTAAATGTTATTTTGAGTTTGGTTTATACAACTTTCATAATTATGAGTCTTTGAGAATGAAGTATTTAGTTCTTGTGATTTAACCCTTATGTTTTTATATAACTACAAATGGAATTCTAGTTGATCGGTTGACTTAATGATACATTTTGAAGATATCCCATAAAACTATTACTAATTTGGGTATGTGGTTTTCTTTTCATTGTCATGGACTCACAGTATCTTATTATGTGTGCATGCATGCCAAGTCACTTCAGTCATATCTGACTCTCTGTGACATCATGGACTGTAGCCTGCCAGGCTCCTCTGTCCATGGATTCTCCAGGCAAGAATACCGCCTGGAGTGGGTTGCCATGCTCTCCTCCAGGGGATCTTCCCCACCCAGGGATAGAACCTGAGTCTCTTATGTCTCCTGAATTGGTAGGTGGGTTCTTTACCACTAGCACCACCTGGGAAGCCCTTATTTTATTATATATTTTATCATATATCATACTATATATTATATCTTTAATACATATTATATAATATCCATAGTATTTTATTTAACACTTTATAGGGCTTGGGCCCTGTGCTTTAAATGTCTGTGGATGTTGGGAGAGCAAAGAGGATTGAAACCCCTGCCCTCTAGGTTCCTAACTGTGTAGCAAAGGAACTAGACCCATTAGAAGGTCACATTCATATAACCGGTCACTCTCTGGGAAACTAGATAAGGGGCACTTAGTTCAGTCTAGGACTTCAAGGAAACTATTGAGAAGATCCCTGAACTGAATCTTGAGGGACTGGCAAGAGTTAGCCTGGGAAAGCAAGGCAGAGAGGGTAGAGGAAGCACAACAAACCTCAAACAGTCCAGTGTGTGAATTCCTAACAAAGCGTGAATAATATGTTAGCATCTAGTGTAGGAGTTGCTGCTGCCTAAAATGTCATTGCTTTGCTAAAAGTACTGGCAAATAAGTCATGACTAGAAAAACTATCTTCACAAGGAAAAAAATAACCCAACACTCTAAAAACCAAAGGGATATAAAGATAAGTTATATCTCTTTATCTGTTACTGTCTAAAAGGGAGCAAAGGGTGACTTCTGGGGTCTAGGCTATGGCACTGTTCTGTTTCATGATCTGTGTCCAAGTTATATATTTTTGGTTTGTGAAAAACAATGAGTTATATGTATAACTTCAATCAAGTCTTTGAAAATTTAAATGCTTATACAAATTTGTATGTATTTGTGTATAAATATTTCAATAAAGAATCCACCTGCCAACGCAGGAAACACAAGAGACATGGGTTCGATCCCTGGGTCAGGAAGCTACCCTGGACAAGGGAATGGAAACCCACTCCAGTGTTCTTGCCTGGAGAATTCCATGGACAGAGGAGCCTGGTGGGCTACAGTCCATGGGGTGGCAAAGAATCACGACTGAGTCACAGGCACGCCTGAGCGACTAACACTTTCACTTTCAACTAAAAGGTTTTAAAAATTAAAAAAAAAAAAAAAAAGGTAATGTACCTGGTTTACTGCTACAATGGAGGCTCAGAAACCCATCTGGTGTTACCCTAAGGGGAGGATGTCTTTCCAGGACTGAAGTGTCTTCATCTGGCCTGCACTCGGTCAGCCTGCAAACCCTCCCCAGCACCAGCAGGTACAGTGGAGGAGACATTTGGTTTCGACTTTATAGAAACATCCCTGAACAAATCTGTGGAGGGTCAACTCCGAACATCTAACACTCACAGAACTGAAACTTACAGTGAGCGTAGGCGGAGATCTATGGTCCCTAAGTGTTCTTATCTGGTCTTACTGAAAAATAAAGAGACCTGAATATAAGTCAGAAGACAACTTAGACATCAATAGCCACATGTATAGGACAGAAAAAGTTTTGCATTGTAAGAGATTTAGTGTGAATCTATATATCTAATATTGTGTGAGAGAAACCATTAAAACCATGGAGTTAGTTTCTTCCCTAGGATCTCTGCTTGTATCCACAGAGAAGGTTCTGTGTGTTGAGAGATTGTCTATAGGCCCCATGTATTTTTTTCAGTTAGAATTTACAATAGTGTGAAGATTTGCTTCTTTAAAGTAGGTATGTATTTTAAAACCCTCTATGATGTGAGTCATTATATAGCCTTCAAAATTTTTTGCACAATGAACTGTGCTTCAGTAACAAACGTTTCATGTTTAAAAAGTGATATTTAGTTTAATCCTCAAAGCAATCCCAGAAGAGAAATACTCCCTTCTTTCCACCGCTGCGCCCCTCGACACACAGACCCCTGGAGGGACTACTCGGCTGTGCCTCCTTCGGTCACTCACTGGCCCTTGCTCAGTCCTCTCTTGTCTCCAGTCACCCGCTGCTGCCTGTCTCCCGTCAGTCATCTTCACCAACCGCCAGATCCCGCGTGCACTCAGGCATACCCGAGGATGACCTGGCTGGCGCCCCTTTGTCCTGGCTCTGCCTAAGCCCAAAGCTGCTTCACTGCCATGCTCACAGCTCAGAAGTGACCCTCTCTGATCATCACCAGCTCTCTGAACAACGGAAGTGTTAGTCATGTCCAACTCTTTGCGACCCCATGGACTGTAGCCTGCCAGACTCCCTTGTCCATGGAATTTTGCAGGCAAGAATACTGGAGTGGGTAGTCATTCCCTTCTCCAGGGGATCTTTACAAGCTCGAACCCAGGTCTCCTGCAAAGCAGGCAGATTCTTTACCATCTGAGCCAGCAGGGAAGCCCCAGCTATCTGAGTTTCTCCAATTCCTACACTTTCTTTAAAACCTTACCTCTGGCCGGACTGTGACCTAACTGTGACCTTTGAACCTTCTGTCTTTCTGGTGTAGCATCTCTTCTCCTTGACCCACTTCTCCAAGTCATCACTCCACCAGGAGAAGCTTCTATTTCCTACCAGTTGACTCTGTTACAACACCACCTTGATCAGCCTTTAATGCTTCCAGCCATCTATTTGTCGTGGTTTTTCTTGTTCCAAAACCAGAGAACTCACATAACTAACTGTATTTATGGCATAAAAACTTTTGAACTATGTTTTCTCAATTTCTTCTGGCCTTTACAGCTGCTGAGTTATTCTGGCTCAGCTTCTCTCCCACATGACCCAGGTGGCTGTCCCCTAAAGTTCCCTAGCCCTGAAGCATCATTCCCCTCCCTTCTCTTCAACACCCCCAGATGATCCCCTTCGGCTTTTCTAGAAGGGTAAGCTCCCTGGAAGTCCCTGAATTCATGCTCCCATTTTCTTCATCAGTAAGTGAGGAAATATTAAAGATTACACACACCTGGTATTGCCTAGGGTATAAGGAAATGACATGCTTTAAAACTTTGGTTGGAGGATAAAGAATGGAGTAGGTCTTCTCTTTTTTGAGGACAAACTGGAAATTAGTATCAAAACTGAGAATGCACACACCCTTTGACCCAGTGATTTGTCTTCACTTCTAAGAATTTATTTAAGAAAAAAACAAGAGGGTGAAGAAGTATGAACAGAGATGTTTACTGTGGCTTTGATGTGGTAAAAACCCTGAGACTGTTTAAATGTTCCTCTTTTGGGGGGATGACTAAATGAACTGTGCTGCAGTAAAGTGGAGTCTTCTGCAGCTGTCAAAGTGCTCAGGAAGAATCCATGTGCACTGACATGGAAAGATATTCATAATATATAATAAAGTGATGAAATCAAGTTGGAGAATCACAGTCATTGAAAGATTCCACTTAGTTACTTATAAATGCAATTATAAATACATAGAAAGGTGATGCACCAAACTCCTTATACCCAAATCCAGGCCAGGGTAATAGAATGGGGATAGGGGTGTGCGGTGGTTGATCCCTACACCATACACTGTACGTCTGGCATTTTAATTTCATTATTAACTCTTTATTCACTGGGGGATTTTTGAAACTAATGTCTGTGGCCAACGACTTGTTCTGTAAGTGAATACTGCAACACTCCAGTCAATAAGGTCCAGCATGTGTTAATATGTCTCTGGTGAATAGTGTGTTAAGCGGGCATCACTTTTATAATTTAGCGATATAAAGAGAAAGTAAGATAAAAGCCAGTGCAGAAGCACTCTTGTTACATCTGCCAGTGTTTTATTTGCCACCACAACCAAGGCACCCTCCTTTGAAAGGTCAAGCCTCAGGCCTGTTCTCTGTAAACAAGAAAAGAGGCAGAAATACCAGGCCAACAGTAGACCTGTATGGAGACCACCCAAAGGTGGTCACTCCAAACACAAGGCCAACATTTAGATATTTTCACTTTGGTTGCAGCCCGCTGCTGTTAGCTTTCTTCCTCTTTTTTCTCTTTTTTTTCTTTCTCCAGATGGCTGAGCAGATATTTTAAAACAAAATTAAACAGGAAACCAGCATATGTCTTGGACACAAAGATGCACTGTACAGGAACAGTAAAACCATTAGGTTCATTTTCTTTACTGCATTACATGTAACACCTTTTATGGGAAAGGTGCATATCCATTGATATGACTTACCCCAAAACGATCAGTGATTATCAATCATGGTTTATTATTGCCACATTTTTTTTTCCAGAAAGAGAGGGCAAAGTCATTATATGCATGCAAAGTATCTCAGGGGCTACATAATCTAAGTTCTTACCTCATCTTCTAGAACACCCACCAAACTTCTTTCCCTACTGATTCTCAGGAGAAACTCTTGTCTAAGGCTAAGTATGACCCAGATTTCATGGTCCCATCCACCTCCTCCTACCTGTGCTGGGTCAACTCCACTAATGGGAAATAAATGGAGAAACAGTGTCAGACTTTATTTTTCTGGGCTCCAAAATCACTACAGATGGTGACTGCAGCCATGAAATTAAAAGACGCTTACTCCTTGGAAGGAAAGTTATGACCAATCTAGATAGCATATTCAAAAGCAGAGACATTACTTTGCCAACAAAGGTTTGTCTAGTCAAGGCTATGGTTTTTCCTGTGGTCATGTATGGATGTGAGAGTTGGACTGTGAAGAAGGCTGAGTGCCGAAGAATTGATGCTTTTGAACTGTGGTGTTGGAGAAGACTCTTGAGAGTCCCTTGGACTGCAAGGGGATCCAACCAGTCCATTCTGAAGGAGATCAGCCCTGGGATTTCTTTGGAAGGAATGATGCTAAAGCTGAAACTCCAGTACTTGGGCCACCTCATGCCAAGAGTTGACTCATTGGAAAAGTCTCTGATGCTGGGAGGGATTGGGGGCAAGAGGAGAAGGGGATGACAGAGGACGAGATGGCTGGATGGCATCACTGACTCGATGGATGTGAGTCTGAGTGAACTCCAGGAGTTGGTGATGGACAGGGAGGCCTGGCATGCTGCGATTCATGGGGTCGCAAAGAGTCGGACACGACTGAGCGACTGTATATATATATATTTCCTGGTGGCTCAGACAATAAAGAATCCGCCTGCAATGTGAGAGACCTGGGTCAGGAAGATCCCTTGGAGAAGGGAATGGCTACCCACTCCAGTATTCTGCTCTGGAGAATCCCATGGACAGAGGAGCCTGGAGGGCTACAGTTCATGGAGTTGCAAAGAGTCAGGACTGAGAAACTAATATTTTCACTTTCATATGTATACATATATATAAGTGCTTAGCTCCTATATCCCTTTCTCTCTCTTTGATTCCCCCTCAGGTTAAAATTATGCTTGTCTCCTCTAGATTCAAAATGAAACAAAACAATAACAAATATTCACCCTAAACCAGCACTTCCTTTGTCTAAACTTTTCCCGTTGTCCGCTGCCCTAACTTTTTCCTTCTCTTTATTGCTAACCTCTTGAGGAGAGTGCTCCCTGATGACTGCTCACGTCCTTCTCTTTACTGCTAACCTCTTGAGGAGAGTACTCCCTGATGACTGCTCACGTGTCCCAGCTCAGTCACCCCCACAGTCTGGCTTTGTTCTCCTCCTCCCTATTGAAACAGACTTCTCAAAAGCCATTGGATGAGCTCCACTTGCCGAACCTCACACATGTCTGAGTCAGCTTGGCAGCGTGTCCCAGGGCGGACCGCTTCCTTCTTTATACTTTCCGTGGCTTCTGCTGCTCTTCGCTCTCCTCCCTGCTTCTTCTCGCTCTCCGTGGCTGACCCCTCTTCTGTTCCCCTCTGGAAAGTGGTGTCTGCTGGGGTCTCTCCTCAACTGCTCTGTCTTCACACTGTACCTTCCTTGTCTGTGTAATTTCACTCATTCCTACAGTTTCATCTCTCATGTAGGAGGATGACCATCAAACCTGCACCTTTAAGCCATGCTTCTCACCTGCACACCCAACTTATATTTCCAGAAGCTTACAACTTACATCTCTAGGTTTTTCCGAGTGCCCCCAAAGCTGTGTAAATTCAGCACATCAATCCGCCAGTCTGTCTGAGTCCTGTTCCATCACCACTCGCACCAGTGAGATGATTCAGAATCCTCCATGAGTTCTCCATTCTCTCCTCTTGCATATCCTGGGACTACATCTCCTGAAATAACTTGCAAAATCACTGACCCTCTCTTGTTCATTCTAACAGCTACTCCCCTAGTCCTATTCCTCTTAATTCGAATAATACCAAAAAACAATGTCAACAAAACCAGAACATAATTCTAATCTGTCTAAAGCACATACTAATTTACAGAGCTCTTACCTCCTGGAATTTAGACCAGCCTCATGGAAAAGTTGTGGAAGGTGGGTGGGTGGGGTACAGATCCTTCCCCATGAAATGGAGTTCAAAATAAAAATTTAATTGTGACTTGGAAAATCAAAGTGATGATTCCCACACACATCTAGTTTTAGTTTTCAATTTTGATGTGAAAAAAAACAGTTGTGTAAGTTTTAGTTTTAGGGCGAATTGGTTAATCATGATAATTTTATCAAAGATGTACCAGTTTGAATACTGGCTAATTTTGCACTTTTCTTGTGAAATGGATGAAATGAACAGCCATCATTCTTTTATTTTATAAAAAAGCCTTTTCAGGTATTTCACACTTTTACGCACTCAATTTTCAGGGAAAAAAATACTGGCTAATACATCTATTTCCAGGAACAGTGAATAAGGTATATAAACAGTAGGTTAAAAATAAATGCTTCCATACACGACTCTTTGAACAACTGTTAGGGTGTGCCATCAAGAAAAAAACACCAGTGTTTCACAAAAGAATTATTTCATGCTTCTCTTCTTTCCTCTGAAATATTCTCGACAGGCTTGTAAGTAGTTTAGTCAGAATATGAATCAGCCCTTCAACATCACCTCCAAGGTCAAGGCAAGATTTGGGAGACTATAGGGTACAAGACTGCTGGGGTATAAACAGTTCCAGAGAAGCATTCAAAGTGACAGGTAAACTACATGTACTTACTTACATTTTTACCTGGAGTTTTGAAGATAATCTGTTACTATACCTAATACCTTTTTAAAAAATCCTTTGTTAAAGTTAAAATCAGATGGCATATTTTATAACTTGGATTTATATGCTATATATACAAAAACAAAAAAGCAACCTCAATGTAAAGAAAAATAAAAATTTTGAGAGAATGAAAAGCTGTAGACATGACTACTTTGAAAGTACCTTATTTAGATCTAAAGGAAAAGGATAATCAATTCTGTTGAACACAGACTCATATTTTATCTCGCCAAAAAACTGAGTCTGTGTTTACCAAAAGAGCAGAGTTTTCCAGTAATGTCATTATTAAAAAAAGTAATTCTAAAAGCTGTCATTTTGAAGCTCAAGGTTGAAAATGTTTGCTATGGGATGTTTACAGTAGCAATCAGTATTTGTTCATTCACAGTTACAAATCATGGGTTTCAGAGAAGGTTGATCTACTTTACTAACCTGTTCCCACTAGCTGGGAGCTCCCAGGCCTCCAGGAAGCTCTTCGAGAAATGACAGCTGGAGGCATTGCTCCTTAAACAAGTTATTTTACAGGTAAAAAGTATGGCTCTAACAGTTGGACTCAAAAGCAAAATGTAGGATCTTGCTTCTCTGGAAAGCACAAGTTGATAATACAAGATGTGGGGTAGAAATGGGAACTAATCTCTTTCTGTATTAAAAAAATTGCTTTACAAAGGTAATTTTTAATCTTATAATTAACCTAGAAGTCTGGTCTAACTTTTCTAATCCATTCACACCTATCAGAAAAATGTCTGACCCCCTCCAGGCCTCTAACTTATGCTGGAATTTTCATCTTTAATTAGTAAGAAACACCAGTGCCGTCTAGTTCTCATTTTCCAATGGTGAAATGTAATAGGTGAATGAATGCGGATGTTTCAGAGAGAATATTACATGGAGTACTTATTAAACAGTGTGAAGAACTGAAATAAAGTTCACTTCCTTTTTGAAAAATAAGCGTTTGGGAACCTTGGAATGGCATATAAATCATATATTAGTCACAGAATAGAGTGGGTTCCTTGAGAGCTCAGCTGGTAAAGAATCTGCCTGCAATGCAGGAGACCCCGGTTCGATTCCTGGGTCAGGAAGATCCGCTGGAGAAGGGATAGGCTACCTCCTCCAGTATTCTTGGGCTTCCCTTGTGGTTGAAGAATCTGCCTGCAATGCAGGAGACCTGGGTTCAATCCCTGGGTTGACAAGATCCCCTGGAGAAGGGAAAGGCTACCCACTCCAGTATTCTGGCCTGGAGAATTCCATGGAATGTACAGGCCACGGGGTCACAAAGAGTCGGACATGACTGAGCGACTCACTTTCACTTTCAATCACAGAATAAGGCTCTGGTAGCCTCTAAGATCAGAGCATGATGAACAACCACTGTTATTTTTGAGGGAGAAAGTGAAGATTTCATGTATATTTTAAAAATTTGCAGCTGCAAGTAATAACTGATTCAAAAAATGATGCCAAGAGAATGAAAGAGTACGTCCATGAATGTATATGGTATATGTGCATGTGTGTGTGCTAAGTTGCTTTAGCTGTGCCCGACTCTGCTACCCTCTGGACTATAGCCCACGAGGGTCCTCTGTCCATGGGATTCTCTAGGCAAGATATATTGGAGTGGGTCACCATGCCCTCCTCCAGGGGAATCTTCCCCATCCAGGGATCAAATCTGTGTCTCCTGCGTCTCCTGCATTGACAAGTGGATTCTTTACCACTAGCACCATCTGGGAAGCCCAGTATGTGTGTATATATTTGCATACATCTGTGTGGTATATGAATGTGTGTGTATTTGCGTATATGGGTGCATATGCGACTGTGTGTATATGCATGAATGTATGGGTATATGTGTGTGTGTGCAGGAAAAGAAATGAACAGGAAAGGACTCTGAGGTCCTAAAATAATTCTGATGGTGGATTAGCATTTATCAGGAGCTGATCTTAATAAATGCTTTTTGTAAGTGATAAAAATAATAGCATCAGCCAACAAAAATTATAATTTTTCTCATAACAGAATTCTGGAGTTCTCATTGGCAGGTAAAGATCTGCTTTCCTGGAAGCCAGTCTTTTATTATTTTAGATTTTGTGAAAATACTTAGGCCAGGTGCCTATGTTTTCAGTAAAAGGCACTATGTGACTTTCAGAGCAAGCGGAACGCAAGAATAATCTGGAAAATGGATTTCCAAGGCCTGACAGAGCTCTGGGGGAGCTTTACAGTGTAGAAAAGGTTGGTTCTCATCTGGTCTCATCAACACAGGCACGATGGGGGTATATAATAAACGTGGAAGAGCTGAGCGGCATTCCTGCCCACCTTAGTTTTAAAAATCACTCTTTTTCTGCTACTAGGAGAGATTTTCAGCTCAAGTCTCTGAACTGACACCTGGTCTAGTCCATTGCCAACACTTTCCTGCTTAAGTCCCATCTGGGTATATTTCTTCTGGGCCTTTTATTTGGGATTGTTTTAAGAGAGAAGGAAAAAAAAATGTAATTCTATTTAACACAAGGTCCAAGTACATTGGCCTTATAGGAAGGAGTTCAATTAGGCCAGAGAGATAGGTGTCATTTCTGGGAAACCAGGGCAGGCCTGGGCATAGCATTTATTCCAAACCTGCTTAATCTCAGGACAGATACCCTTTGTGGGTAGCAGAGTTATTATGAAAGAATGCCTTCAGAGATCAAAACTTTAGAGGGCAAAAGTTCAAGGGAGGATTTATTTTTACTGTTAAAAGGGAAGATGGCTTATGAGTAAAATCAAGAATGCTGATTAAAATGCCAAAAGCTCAGAAAACCCAGAAATGCTGTTTGGTTTGGGGACTGTTTGTTTTTTCCTGAGCCAGACGCTTGCTGAACACATCTGTCTTATTCCTAAAAGGTTTTTTCTAACTGGCTGCTTGTCTCACATAAAATCATTTGCCCCAGCTAGTGCATTTGTGTGTGTTGGGGGGTATGGGACAAGGGTTAGCAAAGAAAGTCCTGTGAGTAAGGTGACCCTGCTTATGAGTGAACTGTATTTGCAAAAGTGTGTGTGTGTGTGTGTGTGTGTGTGTGTGCGCGCGCGCGCGTGCGCACGCGTGTTGTCATGCCTGATTATTTGCAGACACAAGAAGCAAAATCACAGGTAAGACCTCATGAGAACATACTGGCGCTTCATTACAAGCTAGTGCACAAGTGATTTGAGGTCCAGCAGTTTCTTATGCTTCACCAATTACATCTCTCAGGGTAACTAACTGCAAGAACTTATTTCACCCTTTACCTAAAAAAAGGCAATTTATTTTTAGAAACTGAAAGCTGTGAGGGACATGCATATGGTTTACTACAACCTGTCTGGGGGACAACCAAGATCCACAACAGCCCCAGGGCCTGCCTGAGATGCAAGGCACAGTCACAGCGTTTTCTCCCCCACATGGTGGTTACTGCCACTATCTCTGTTATGGAGTGCTTTTTCCTCAGAGAAAAAAATTACATATGGCCAGCAATGGACTTTTGGTTATCAAGTTTGTTTATTTGTTCATCAAATGATAATGAAATGGTTCCTATGACAGGCACTATCATAGGCGCTGGGGTCACACTGAGGATGAAAACAGACACAGTCTCTACTCTTGTGAGGTGAAGTGCGTCTTGTTTAGTCGCTAAGTTGTGTCCAACTCTTTGCGATGCCATGGATGACAGCACCTCAGCTTTCTTCATCCTTCACTATCTCCCGGGATTTGCTCAAACTCATATCCACTGCATTGATGATGCTATCCAACCATTTCATCCTCTGTCGCCCCCTTCCAGCTGTAAAATTTGGTTCGAAAATTTTGTTCCTCTAAATACAGATGGCCAATAGGCACATGAAAGGAGGCTCAACATTGCCAATTATTAGAGAAATGCAAATCAAAACTACAATGAGACGCCACCTCACACCAGTCAGAATGGCCATCATTAAAAAGTCTATAGATAACAAATTCTAGAGAGGGTGTGCAGAAAAGGGAGCCCTTCTACACCACTGGAAGGAATGGAAGACGGTGTAGTCACTGTGCAAAACAGTATAGAGGGTCCTCGGAAAACGAAAAACAGAATTCCCATATAATCCAGCAATCTCACTCTCGGGCATACACCCAGACCAGACAAAACTAGAACTCAAAAAGGTGCATGCATCTCTGTGCTCACAGCAGCACTGTTCACAACAGCCAAGACATGGAAACAACGCAAATGCCCACTGTCACATGAATAAAGAAGATGTATATACACACCACACCTTCTTATACGTATATAGGGCGGGCTTCCTCGGTGGCTCAGGGCTGAAGAAGCTGCCTGCAATGCAGGAGCTGTGGCAGGAGCCATGGGTTCCATCCCTGGGTTGGGAAGATCCCTTAGAGATGGAAATGCCAGGCCACTCAGTATTCTTGCCTGGGAAATCCCTTGGACAGAGGAGCCTGTAGAGTTCATGGGGTCACGAAAGGGTTGGACACGACTTAGCAACTATACAACAACAAGTGTGTGTGTGTGTATGTGTGTGTGTGTGTGTATAAAACAGAATACTACTCAGCCATACAAAAGAACAAAAAATGCCATTTGCTGCAACATGGATACAACTAGAGATTATCATGCTATGTGAGTTAAGTCAGAAAGAGAAAGACAAATACCGTATTACTTACACATGGAATCTAAAATATGACACAGATGAACTTTATTATGAAACAGAAACATAATCAGACACTGAAAACAGATGGTGGTTGCTAAAGAGGGGCTGGAGGAGGGATGGAGGGGAGCTTGGAGTTACCAGATGTAAGCTTTTCTACGCAGAATGGATAAACAACTAGGTCCTCCCGTGCAGCACAGGGAACTGTATTTAATGTCCCATGATAAACCATAATGGAAAAGAATATTTTAAAAAGAACATATATATATGTATACACACACACATACAACTGAATTACTTTGATGTACCATAGGAATTAACACAACACTGTAAATCAATTATACTTCAATTTTTAAAATTTATTAAAAATAATATAAACCTTTGTTCTTCCTTTGAAGAAACTTGCAGATTAACGGCAGCCTCTGCATTTCCCATCTGAAGCACTATGGCACAAGAGGTGGCCTGGAAGCATGCCTCAGCCTCTGCCGAGAGTGCACAAAACAGGGCCAAGTACCAGGCAGGGAGCAGGAATGCCCTGGCTTCTCCCCAGATGCATCTGCTCCGCAGGGAGAAGACCAGGAGTGAGACAGGCCAAAGTTGATCCAAGAGCATCCTGCAGGACCGTGGAGGTCAATGAGGGCAGGGAACTCTGCACACACCTGCCTCAACAGCCGCTTTAACAATAACAACATCAGTCTCCTAGCTTCTTCCGCAAACTAGGGTGGGGAAACCATGACTTACTGAGGGATGGACTCTGATCTTGTTTCTATATGCTGTTACATGAGGAAAAAAATAGAGAGCCTAGGTCAGGCCCTCAGCTGCAGGTAAGAAAAAAAAAAACTTTTAAAAATGTTGTGGCTTGGAAGCCTCTTAAAGTGGAGGCCAGTCAACTAGATCCTGACCTTGGATACAAGTTTATCTGTGCGGCGTCGGTAACAATACACACCTAACTCGCTGACGATCAGTGAACGGGATCATCCGTCGGGTATATGTCTGGAATTATCCCACATCTTGAAGATGAGGAGCGAACACAAATGTGAATAACAATGATAACAATAATTAACTGAATTGTCTTCCATCCTTCTCTTAGAGAGTAGCACTTCCTCTTTCCAGAATGTGTGAAGGTTATACTTGGAACCACTCTTGTTTTGAAACTTTGTTTTAAATTACACTCAGTTTTGGCTCATTGGTTTCTGAATTCAATTAAAACACACCCACTGAATATATTAAAAGTCATGAGTCCATAATGATACTTTAAAAAGAGAAAATCAGAAGAAATTCATTTGAGGCAGTTACTTCATAACCTCTTATTTGGAAACTATGTAATTAAGGGGAAAATACATTTAATGCCTTTCCAGTAGAAAGTATATTGCAGGGCAACCAAATAGTTCCAGTTGATGAGATAAAGCTCTATTTCACAGAAGAATGCCAGCGGAGTGCAGAAGGATGAGAGACTTAGACAACCATAGTCTTACAACTCCTTATGGGAAGGCAGGTCCAAGTGAGGACTACCCGCTTGTGTTGAAGACACTAGGGGAACAGCAGATGGGGCCTGGGAGAGTCGTATGGAACCAAAGAAAAACCGCAACAATAAGGTGCTGGTCATCAGGAGCAAAACAGAGTTGTACAACGGACGATCAGATGCCATCACCCTAAACTAAGCATTGATTTTAGCCTCAGAAATGGTGGAGCAACCAGATATTATGTGTCTCCTGGTGTCATGCATTCCGAATCACAGCATCACCTGGGATGCAGTCTTCAGTTCAGTTCAGTTCAGTCGCTCAGTCGTGTCCGACTTTTTGCAACCCCGTGAATCGTAGCACGCCAGGCCTCCCTGTCCATCACCAACTCCTGGAGTTCACTCAGACTCATGTCCATCAAGTCGGTGATGCCATCCAGCCATCTCATCCTCTGTCATCCCCTTCTCCTCCTGTCCCAAATCCCTCCCAGCATCAGTCTTTTCCAATGAGTCAACTCTTCGCATGAGGTGGCCAAAGTACTGGAGTTTCAGCTTTAGCATCATTCCTTCCAAAGAAATTCCAGGATTGATCTCCTTCAGAATGAAGTGGTTGGATCTCCTTGCAGTCCAAGGGACTCTCAAGAGTCTCCAACACTACAGTTCAAAAGCATCAATTCTTCAGTGCTCAGCTTTCTTTACAGTCCAAATCTCACATCCATACATGACCACTGGAAAAACCATAGCCTTGACTAGACGGACTTTTGTTGGCAAAGTAATGTCTCTGCTTTTGAATATGCTAATCTAGGTTGGTCATAACTTTCCTTCCAAGCAGTAAGCATCTTTTAATTTCATAGCTGCAATCACTATCTGCAGTGATATTGGAGCCCCCCAAAATATAGTCTGACCCTGTTTCCACCGTTTCCCCATCTATTTGCCATGAAGTGATGGGACCAGATGCCATGAACTAGCCAAAGATATTTACCTGGGGTCTAGTCATCCTGTAGGTGTTAACTTTCTGGAAATGAAGGGGAAAGAGGAACCAGCTAAATGACACATGGAGATGCAAGGAACGTCTATAGACCCAGTGGTTGCAGTAAAAAGGTTCAGGAAAGAAAGAGACTAAAGAAAGAGGCTGGATTAAAAGACACCAAGGGGACGTGATAACCAGGTATAATGTGTCTGAAATTTGGGTCTGAAATTTGTTTTTGGTTTGGACAAACAAGCTATAAAGGACATTTGGGGGAAAGTTTGTGGAATTTGAATATATACAGGCTATTAAATTATTTTAAAGAATGATTATTAATTTTTGGTGTGATCATATGAGTTTTGGTTACAAAGGAAAGTGTTCTTATTTCTTAGAAATGCATTTTGAGGTGCTTTGAGGGTAATGGTTCAGTTGGTAAAGAATCTGCTTGCAATGCAGGAGATGTGGGTTGAATCCCTGGGTCCAAAACAGCCCCTGGCAACCCAGGGGCTGGCAACCCACTCTAGTATTCTTGCCTGGGAAATCCCATGGACAGAGGAGCCTGGCAGGCTACAGTCCCTGGGGTCCCAAGAGTCAGACAGGACTTAGTGACTACACCACCACCACCACAGCGGGTAATGTCACGATGTCTCTAACTCATTCTTTGGCGATGACGTACAGTGGAACATCATGTGTGAGACAGACTATGACATGGAGGTCCCCGACGGAAGAGCTGCACACACACAGACCTTTAACCTACCACACTCATCAGAGAATAGCAAGGACTGTGTAATGGGAAGCTGCTATCAAATAATGAGCAAAAATTCTGTACATTTTCTAAAGACTGAAGTCTTTAAGATGAGTAAAGTTAAAAAAGAGTAGCATAATATATTTATTTAAGGATAATGAAGAAATCTTTATCATCAGATGAGTTTAAAAAAATTCAAGACTTGATAGCTAACAGTATAGCTACCAGAACCTAATTTCCAAGAATTGTAACGAGTGTTTTCATAACTTTTCTTCACTTAGTGGTACATAAAATCTTGATCTATTAGCAAAAGTCAATCACTCACAAGGGAATGGTTAGAAAATTATGGAATATCCATATCTGAAATATTGTGACATTATCAACAGTTGGATTTAACTTCTGAATTGATATTTGATAACACGAAAACATGTTTATGATATAAATTTAAGTGCAGGTACACAACTATATTATAAGATAGTGCTAAGTTTATGCATGTGTGACTCAGCCTCCAGATAATTGTTGAGAGAGGTATAAAGAAGAACCATTTAATATATTCCCAGCAACACTGGACTGTAAATAAAAAAGAATACACTTGGAGAAGGCTGTGTTCTGCCTTTTTGTCAAGTTCATCAGGCACAGATTACATTACTGTCTGTTTTAAACCAGAGAGTCAATTCTCTCACCACATTGGGCAGGTGTGGTAAATGTTCTGACATGATAAAAAAGAAACTCCTAATTTTACTCATCTCCAAAGCTGAAAGTTGAAAAGTTGAAGCCCTTTTGCCCTTCTCAGAATGACTAAACGTATGTGCACCTCCTCACAAAGCCTTCCCCCGCTGGGGACCAGAAAAGGCAACCCTGCTCTGACAGACACGAGGTATGCATACACACAGCACGAGGGCAGAGCTGTCTAAATCTGTGGCATCCAGTAAACGTTCACAGAATATCCTCTCGCCCTCCAGAAGGGCGGCCACGCCTATGCTGCTACCAGGAGACCAGGACTGACTGCAAGAAACTCAATCCTTCTCCAGCGGCAGCCCTTTCTCAGTGTGAGAAGAAAAAGAAACTTCACGTTCATTTACAATTTCCAAGAGGCCTGCCTCTTTCACACGACAGGTAAATAAATTCTCACTGTGTTAAAACCTCTTTTCTGCCGTGATGATTACAGTACGATGCTCGGTGACCATTCAAAAGACCGACGTAGAGCCACAGGCACCAAGAAGGAAGGTCTCCAGGCTTCACTGTGCAGGAAGGAAGCCAGAGCCAGAGCAGCAGGACCAGAGAATCCACTTACACACATCTGCACATAAAAATACATGTGCGCACACACACGTCTGCCCAAGCTTTTTGTAAAGGCTCAGGATGAACACGCACCGAGCTCTTAGTGACAAGTATGTATGAGGAGCTAGGAAAGGAATGGAATGAAAGGGAAATTTAACTTTTCTTACTGTAGCTATTTCTGACTTTTCTGAATCTTCTCTTTAAAGCAGCAGATAGTCACTTATCTCAAGTAATTTTTTAAAAGAAAGGCCTCATATGCTCCTGGTAGACACGTAAATGTGGTGCAATTCGGCTGAAGACAATCGGGCGGTTCCTCAAAAGTTACAGAGTTACCGTGTGACCCAGCCATCCCACTCAGAGCTGTGCACGCAAGAAGAAATGAAATATCCACAGGCATAAAGACATGGATGTTTAGGGAAGCGTTACCTGGAAAAATCGAACAGTGGAAGCAACCGAAATGCCCACTAACCAGGGTCGGGATGATGGACTGCACTGTGGCCAGATAACTGGATACTCAACAGGACTAAACAGCTACTGCCACACACAGCGGCGTGGATACATCTCAGGACGACAATGCTGAGTTAAAGAAGCCAGGCCAAAAGAGAATACATGCTGTACCTTCTAATTTATCTAAGATTCTAGAAATTGAAACCAAACAACGAGGGACAGCAGCTTGGTGCGGGAACGGGGAGGGGTGAGTGGTCAGGTTCACGAAGGGCACATGGGAATTTTGAGGATGAGGGAAAACTCATCCCCTTCACGTGGAGACAGGCTCAGTGACGCACACTACATCAAAATTTACCCACTTTTATGACTTAAATATGAGCTTCTCAGGTGGCTCCATGGTAAAGAGTTTGCCTACCAATAGAGGAAATGTGGGTTTGATCCCTGAGTCAGGAAGATCCCCTGGAGAAGGAAATGGCAACCCACCCCAGTATTCTTCCCTGGGAAACCCCATGGACAAAGGAGACTTCCAAGCTACAGTTCACGGGGTCACAAAGAGTCGGACCTGACTGAGCATGCAGGCATGCTTTAAATAGGTTCAATTTATTGTGGCCAATTATATATTTTGATGAATCTGTTTTATAAAAAAGGCAATACGTGTTTAATATAGAAAATTGGGCAATTACACAAGAATGAAAGACAAAATTAAAAACACTACTACTTAGTACTTCTTTAGAAAACTCATCTCTGCCAAAGATAAAGGCTGGTCCC
This sequence comes from Tragelaphus eurycerus, assembly GCA_935064755.1. Classification (NCBI taxonomy): domain Eukaryota; kingdom Metazoa; phylum Chordata; class Mammalia; order Artiodactyla; family Bovidae; genus Tragelaphus; species Tragelaphus eurycerus. The sequence goes on along the minus strand of CAKXYN010000001.1, from coordinate 71,535,284 downwards.
AGCGGAATGGATCCCAAGTTCTGGCCCTGATAGCTCTGGTCATCAGCAGGATTCAGAGGAGCAATTTTCTTTTTGAGTGGATTTTCCCTAGCTTTCCGCTGAATTTCAGGGCTAAGTGAAATTTGGTTGAAACCACGAGCTTCGTAGAGTTGTGGTAACAAACCATAAATCATTCTGGGTTCCTTAAGAAGCTCTGCAAATCTTAGACAACCAGATGGCTCTTAACAGAGCTGTTTGATTGAATAGTTTTGGAGTGGATTTTTAGCCAAGTGCTGGTTCCAGATTCTCAGCATTCAGCAGAAATGTTTAGTGAGTTAAATACACACACACAGGCACACAATAAATACATGCACACACAGCTTTTGTTTATTTTGATTACAAAGAGAAGTGTGTGTATGTGTTCAGTAGCTCAGTCAACTCTGCCACCTCATGGACTGTAGCCGCCAGGCTGCTCTGTCCATGGGATTCTCCAGGTAAGAATACTGCAGTGGGCTTCATTTCCTCCTCCAGAGGATCTTTCCAACCCAGGGACCAAATCCACATGTCTTGAGTCTCTTGCATTGGTAGGTGGGTTTTTTACCAGTAGTACCATCTGGGGAGCTCACAAAGAGAAGATGAATATGCAACTACATTCACTCAGAATATCTGCAAATGTATCTTTAAATAATATTGTCCCATTTTACAGCTAAGGAAACTGAGATTGACTGGCTCAACCGTTAGGCAGTGAAATCTGAAGTAAGTATATAATATACTTTATATAATATAAAGTACAATAACTGTCAAAATTTTCCCCTCACACCACAATTTATAAGGTTCCCTAGGTACATTTTGTCTTTGGGCCCTGACAACCCTCCGCTGTTGAGGTGACTACTGTGATACAGGCGTCTCCCCACATCTCCCAAACCTGGAAATGAGACTGTCCTCTGTTGGCAGGAGAAGGAAATGGCACCCCACTCCAGTACTCGTCTGGAAAATCCCATGGACGGAGGAGGCTGGTGGGCTGCAGTCCATGGAGTTGCGAAGAGTCGGACACGACTGAGCGACTGCACTTCACTTTCTGATGGCAGGCTACTCAAAGCGGAGTCATGGCCCAGCAGCAGGGTCCTGACCTGGACGCTTGTTAGAAATGCAGGCTCCCAGGCTCCAGGCAGCCCTGCCAACTTGGAATCTGCATTTGAACAAGGTCCCCAGGTGACTGATAGGCACATTCAAGTCTGAAATGCCCTCTCATCAAGTCAGCCGTCAAATGATGAGCAGAGATGAGAGGAGTTACTGGGAAGACAGTGTTCCCCATGTAAGTACATTTTGTGTGATCTGATTGGAGAGCTGAAGGAAGCGCATGCGCATTGTAACGGGCTGGTCTGGCAGGGAGGGACAGAGAAATGGGCATCGGAGCATCGTGCAGGCTGCCACTGATAGACAATGCCAGCATCTCTCGGGGTGGAGGGTTGTGGCTAATGGCCAGAGGCAAGGCCAGGCCTGCTGAGCCAGGGACACGCGAGGCGTCCAGATCTGCAGACACGGCATGTCGCTCACGGGAGCCTGCTGGGTTACTGGGACGGGCAGGCTGCGATCCCTTTTTACTGTCAGCCTTCATGAAGACCTTCCTTGAAGACAGAGCGTCTGGTATCGACGTAAAGCTCCTTTTCGTTTCCAAGTCACATGTGCCCACTCTGTTGTGTTTCCCAGAGAACATGGCCAATGTCTCTGATGGAGGAAGTGGTTGGATGCCACCCTGTGCTCACAAGTTCCATCTGCCCCTGTCAGGGATGGCACACAGGCATGCCAAGGAGCAAACCTCCTCTCATCTGCAATTCTTAAGGAAATTCAGCCAATTCTGAGTCAACAATAGTTCATAGCACAGATGAGCCCCTCCTCAGTGGAAGGTGGCCAGAAGCAACGTGGATGACGTCTGGAGGAGGCCTGCTAGGAAATGAAGATGCCAGGTAAGCTTTGACTCTGGAGCCCTAAAATGTCCATCTCATTGGAATAAAGAGGAATTCACGTATGTCTCCTCCAGAAAGATGAGGTCACCCCCAAAGTCTGGAAGAATGAGTCCAAGATGACATGTGCATCGTCTTCTAACCTCTGCTCTAAAACCATTTCCCCCAGGTTTACAATTTGGCTTCTCCTTTGGGTCGGCCCATGGACAGAGGGAGTGGTTATGGCAACAAAAGCAGATGGATCCCAGGGATGTTTGGTCTTATATTTTCCTCTATGTCTTTCCATTCTACAATGCGGCCTCGTCCAATGCGGTAATGAACGAGGGTTAGAGGGTTGTAATGAAGATATTCCTGAGATGAATTCTCCCAGACTGGCAGCCTTCTAGGCTCTCACCATCTCCGCAGGGCCTACTCTCAAGCTCAGGCTGGTGGGAGAGACAGGGCAGCATGTTACAAGGACGCTCATGAGGCCACACGGGGAGCCGTGTGGTTTGGGGTCAGGAAACCAGGTGCCAGGCAGTCAGGCTACACCCACAGACGCAGGCACCACCACCAAGTCAGGTGTCTCTTGGTTTTGGCAGCTCTGAAATTATGAGTTGACAATCAGATGGCACGGAAGCCTGGAAACAAAGTTATCAGTTAATCAGAAAGGCCTGCTTGGATGTGGTTTAGATATCCTGAAAGTTAGCACAATGTGGCATTGGGTGGAAATTGCTATGCCCAGGATGAGTGATGGTGTATGTGTGTGTGTGTATGTGTGTGTGTGTGTGTGTGTGTGTGTGTGTTTGTGTGTGGTTCTGGTTGAAGACAGAGAATCTGGCTTTGTTTTTAACTCTCAGGTGAACAACGAGAGATTCTGACAAATGGAATGACTTTAGAATAACTTTCTAAAGAGAAATAATTGTATGTATACAAAGTCTACTTAACATTTAAGACAAGGGACAAGTTTTTTTTTAATGCTACTAGATATAAACATTTGTTAGAATCCTAAAATGTTTAATGTTAATTATGCAATTTACTCCTGAACACTCTCATTGTAAAATATTCAGTTATTGCAGACACAGCTAAATTCCTCCTTAACCATTTCATACCAATGCCAACCTCTTCCCAGAGGCAAGTAGTGTGCTGGCCATTGGGGTATAAACCTTTCCGAGGTCTTTTTGCTACAGTTATAAACATGAACACGTCCCCAGAAACAGAGCTAATGTCATTCTAGTGTTGTTTTGTTTCTATTAGAAATACTATTATATTGAACACATTACCTACAATTTACTTTGTTCATTCAGAAACATATTGTGGAGACTTTTTCCTGTTAGTACTTATAGACCCATCTCCTTTCTAACCACTGCATAGTATTCAGCAGAATGCATATGCCATCCTTTATGTAACCTTGAATCTTTATGTAATCTTTATATAATCCTTCCTCAGTGATCAATGCAAAGAAATAGAGGAAAACAATAGAATGGGAAAGACTAGAGATGTCTTCAAGAAAATTACAGATACTTAGAGAACATTTCATGCAGAGATGGGCACAATAAAGGACAGAAGCAGAAGATATTAAGAAGAGGTGGCAAGAATACACAGAAGAACTATAAAAAAAGATATTAATGACCCAGATAACCATGATGGTGTAATCACTTGCCTAGAGCCAGACATCCTGGAATGCAAAGTCAAGTGGGCCTTAGGAAGCATTACTACGAACAAAGCTATTGGAGGTGATGGAATTCCGGTTGAGCTATTTCAAATCCTAAAAGTTGATGCTGTGAAAGTGCTGCACTCAATATGCCAGCAAATTTGGAAAACTCAGCAGTGGCCACAGGACTGGAAAAGGTCAGTTTTCATTCCAATCCCAAAGAAAGGCAATGCCAAAGAATGCCCGAACTACTGCACAATTGTACCCATCTCATATGCTAGCAAAGTAATGCTCAAAATCCTCCAAGAGAGGCTTCAACAGTATGTGAATTGAGAACTTCCAGATGTTCAAGCTGGATTTAGAAAAGGCAGAACCAGAGATTAAATTGCCAACATCCACTGGATCATCGAAAAAGCAAGAGAGTTCCAGAAAAACATCTACTGCTTATTGACTACGCCAAAGTCTTTGACTGTGTGGATCACAATAAACTGTGGAACATTCTCAAAGAGATGGGAATACCAGACTGCCTTACCTGCCTCCTAAGAAACCTGTATGCAGGTCAAGAAGCAACAGTTAGAACTGGACATGGAACAATAGACTGGTTCTAAATTGGGAAAGGAGTACATGAAGGCTGTATATTGTCACCCTCCTTATTTAACATATATGCAGAGTACATCATGTGAAATGCCAGGCTGGATGAAGCACAAGTTTGAATCACTGTCAGGAGAAATATCAATAACCTCAGATACGCAGATGACACCACTCTTATGGAAGAAAGTGAAGAGAAACTAAAGAGCCTCTTGATGAAAGTGAAAGAGGAGAGTGAAAAAGTTGGCTTTAAACTCAACATTCAGAAAACTAAGATCATGGCATATGGTCCATCACCTCATGGCAAACAGATGGGGAAACAATGGAAACAGTGACAGCCTTTATTTTCTTGGGCTCCAAAATCACTGCAGTTGCTGACTGAAGCCATGAAATTAAAAGACGCTTGCTCCTTCAAAGTAAAGCTATGACCAACCTAGACAGCATATTAAAAAGCCGAGACAGTACTTTGCCAACAAAGGTCCGTCTAGTCAAAGCTATGGTTTTTTTCCAGTAGTCATGTATGGATGTAAGAGTTGGACTATAAAGAAATTTGAGCACCAAAGAACTGATGCTTTTAAACTGTGGTGCTGGAGAAGACTCTTGAGAGTCCCTTGGACTGCAAGGAGATCCAACCAGTCCATTCTAAAGGAGATCAGTCCTGAATATTCATTGGAGGGACTGATACTGAAGCTGAAACTCCAATACTTTGGCCACCTGATGTGAAGAGCTGACTCACTGGAAAAGACCCTAATGCTAGGAAGGATTGAAGGCAGGAGAAGGGGATGACAGAGGATGAGATAGCTGGATGGCATCACTGACTCAATGAACACATGTTTGAGCAAGCACTGGGAGTTGGTGATGGACAGGGAAGCCTGACTTGCTGCAGTCCATGGGGTTGCAGAGTCGAACATGACTTAGTGACTGAACTGAACTGGTGTAATCTTGTTTTATTGATGGGAATGTGGGTGGTTTTCCATTTTCACCAACACAAGTACCTTTGCTGCAATACCTCCTTGAAAGCATGCATGGATAGTCTCTAAAGGAACCGCTGCAACTTTTATACATGAACAGATCCTGCCACCATCCCCTCCCAGTATGGCTGAACCAATTCACACACTGCGGAGTGTGAGGCTACCTAGCTCTCCGCCCATGCTCACTATTAAACTCATACAGACTTGCCTATTTGAAGGATGTTTAACTTGCATGTCCCTGATGCCCACTTAGAGCACCTTTTCAGTGTTTTTCTTTCCTCATCTAGGAGCTGCCTCTTCATATTTTTGCACATTTTAAATTTTGGGTTGTCTTTTTCTTTTGAGTTTGTAGGAGCAGAACATCTTTTCAAAGAGAAACTGCAAAAGCAAGTAGCAAAAGACAGTGTGCTTGACTGAAAAAAGCTATAAAGGCACCTGCTGGCGGAGAAATGGAGGGAAAAAAAAAGCCTGTGGTGTGTGCGTGCGTGCATGGTTTTTTTTCCATAGCGTGACTTTAACACCCACACATGTTTGTAAACGGAGTGAAGCCCCCAAAGATTGCAACGGCAGAGATGAAAGACAGAAAAGGGAGGTAGTTCTGCCAGATGCTTAATAATAAGAAGGGCGATTTCCAGCCAACAGCCGTGGGCTGGCTTTCACGGGCTGCAGGGGCTTGGTCTGCGGCCCGAGGACCAACTCTTTCCCACAGGAATCTTTCCTATGGTGGGAGCTGGGGATCTGGGCTCCTGCTCATCCGTTGCCCACCTAAGGAAGTGACATCGGTCTGTGGCCCCTGTCTGGGGTTATCTGAGGGGCTCATCGACGCTGCTAGTGACAGAGGCAGAGGAGCAACCAGGTGGTAGCAAGGGCTTGGCAGACCCAGGCTCACCGACTTGCTCTCAACCGCAAGGGAACTTATCTCCACAGGGCATCTTCCTGGGTGAAAGCTGAAGCCTGGGGGCTTGAGAGAACAGGCACTTGTGGGGCGCAGAGGGGCCGAGGAGGAAGGGGGTAGGGGACCCAGCCTCTCTGCAGCTGGTTCTGCTGTGTCTGTGGATGAGGTCATGGATAAACCACCATAGTTTACCCACAAGGATAAACCCCAAAGATGGGGTGTGGTGTGGGCCGAAGAGCTGGGTCTGTGTGACATCATCCCTCAAGCCCTCTGTCGTCAAATCTTGTTTAAAAAGATTGGAGAGGAAAGGCTCCGGCCATTTTTCTTTTGGAAGACAGGTCTGGAGTGGGCTGTGTTTCCAGCCTTTGCGAACATGGCTAATAAGGCTGTCGCTGAGGAGATTTGAATTGCTTTCTTTTCTTTTTACAGAGTCTTGTTCATAATAATTCTCTGTTTCTCCTCCCAAAGCTCCTGCAGTAGATATGTTACCAATTCCCCCTAACTCTGGAATACTTCCCCGAACCCACTCACTTTACTCCGTCCCCAAATTCAAACAGAAACAAACCCTTCCTGCCTCTGGGCATTCCTGAAGCCATTCATGACTCCTAATATCATGCCTTCTCTCTAATATCTACCAAGATCTCCTCCACTCAGGCCTTCCTGTAACTCCTGAAGGACTATCCACTGCTTAACGCTCAAAGGGTAACAGGACCTTCCGAAGACAGGTAGCTTCTCTGCCCCCGCTTGCAGAAGTGTCTTTCTCCATTTCCCTTTATCTCTGTTATTCCTCCATTGCATGAGTGCACGGATAGATACACACACACACACATTTAGCTCATGACATTTTCTTCTCCTGTCTGAGATTATTTGTAATTTGCTTTATCTTATGCCACAGACAGTGAAGTCATCCATTCACGGATTCTATGAGTATCTATAAGGGCTCACCACATGCCAGAGATTGCTCTACCCTTGTGTTTCTTACTTTTCTCTCCTGTCTTCCTTCTTCATTCATATTCCTTCTGCCTCCTCCTTGCTCCTACATCCTTATTTTCAGGGACATTTTTCTCTAAGGAACCAAAACTACCTCACAAAATTATCAGCCACTGAAAAGCCCTCAGGCTTTCTGCAGCCCTTTGGGGGCGGAGGGAGGCGAAGGGATGAGCAGTCTGATGCTATGTTTAAGCCACGCTGCTCTCCCGTGTCTGCTGGTAGGTCCTTTATTCACTATATGTCTACCTAACAGGTCTGTCCTAACAGGACACGGACATTTTGCCTTGGGGACTATATATTTTATAACTGCATCTTAGCGGAAGCCCCTTGCCATCTCAGGCAACGGCTCTTCCTTTCCATACGTCAGCATACATGTCACCTCCTAGGAGAAGTCTTCCCTGTTTGCCCATCGGAAGTAGCCCCATCCTCTCCCTTTTCATGGCCTGGCCACCCTCAATGACAATCACCTTGTGTGGGAGATGAATGTCATTGGTGTTCCCAGTTAATGCTCTCCCTCCTTCCATATCCTTTGAGATGGAGTTTGCAGCTGTTCCCACCAAGAGGCAGAGTCTGCTTGCATCCCCCCCACCCCCTGAATCTAGGCTGACCACGTGCCTTGCTTTGACTAACAGAACGAGACAGAAGTGATGGCGTGTTAGCTCGGAGCCCAGATCTTCAGAAGCCTTGCGTCCTTCCGCTCCCAAGTGTTCTCTCTCTCCATCCCTCCCTCCTGCTGTTCTTCCCTCCCTCCCTCCCTCTCTCTCTCGGAACCTAACCATCAGCATGTGCACAAACCCAGGCAACTCAGGTGGAGGATGGGAGACCACACAGATGAGAGCTATGTTCATCCTAGCCAGCCAGCCCCTCATCAACTTGTTAGCTGACCACAGACACATGAGTAGACCCAGCTCAAGTTATCCGAGGTTGCTGGGGATGAGAAGAACTGGCCGGCAGAGCCCAGCTTACATTGCGGCTTATAGAATCATGAATTGAGTAACAATCATTGCTTTAAGCCACTAAATTATGCAGTGGTTCCTTACGCAGCAATGGCTAACTGATACATCTTGCTTATTTCCTTTAGAGCCCTTCTTGGGAAACTCGGTTAGCTTCTCAAAGACTCAGCTTCCTTATATTTCAAAAGGACACCACACTTTATCCTGTAGCCTTCTATGGGATTTAGATAAGATGCTGGTGTAAAGTCCTTGGTACAACCAGGGGCTCAGCACACTTATTTCCTTTTTCTCTGGAGAAGAGTGAAGAGTGAGAGTCTCAGTCAAGAGAATGTCTGAGCCATTCTCCTCCAAGAAAGCCCTCAGAGGCCTTGGAACCATTAAGAAGAAATGTTATTAGGAAGGCGACCCAGGGTGAGATAGTGAAGCAAGCCTGTTGAGTGGGTTGAATTTGGTCGATAAGTCCTGCATTGTCATTTAACAGATTTCTCTGCAGTGTTTAGAAGAGAAATTGTTTATCACATGAAGGGCCAGTATTTTTGCTTTGGTGCCTCCCAAAGGCCAAGCTCTCTGATAGCAACATTCATAGCAACTTTATGGAATAGATACTAACGTCCTGTCTTACAAAAGAGGAAACTGAGGCTTTGGGGCAAAGGCTACCCTGTAAGTAAGTGTGGAACTGGACAGACCTCAGACATGGCTGTGACATCAAGTACCTTCACCAGAAAGTACTGCTCGCTGAGCACACGCTAAGTGCTAGGCCCTTCTCGGCTCCTTTTATATACTAGCTGTTTTTTATCCTCACAGCAGTTGCGGGGGTTACGGGGCGGGGGGTACCATCACCACGTTACAGAGGGAAGTCTCTTGCCCCAGATCACACAGGCATGGCAGTCATCCCAACCTGGTTCTAGGGGGAGACAATTTTCACCCTCTTCCATGACCATTCCCAGGGATGGAGGAAGGTCAAGATATTAAGTCAACAGTAAGTTTAAAACAAAAAGAGAAGTGAGCTAAATCTTTGAGGCCAACACAAAGGAAGGGCAGGTCATCACAGAGCAACTCGCAGGACAGCAGTGTGGAAAGGGGCTCATGTCCAGTCTCTTGGCAGAGCCCCCTGCATGCAGGACGGTGGGAGCCCAGAGAGCAGTTGTCTCCCTCTGGAGTCATCTCAAATGTAGGGGGAAAGGCCTCATCAACACAAGGGAGAGGGGAAGGAATGTGGGTCCCAGCTCCCACAGTGTAAGTACTTGAATAACAGATTCCAAGTTGAAAAGATTGCAAGCAGATGTCTTCCTGCAAATGCCTCAGAACCTTGGATGTGCTGTTTGCCTGTTTTGTAAATTTGCATTGTGCTGAATACTCACACCTCTAAGCCACAAGACTCAAGTCTGGGAAAGCTGCTACACATTGTTTTGGGGACATATTTTTTCAAATGCGGCTGATTTTGAAAAGTGGGTTGTTACTTCTCAGAAGGAAACCTGTGTTCAATCTGAAGCCTGGAATGGGGTCTTAATTCACGTTTCTCTCTGCCCAGCAGGTAGAAACTTGGTAAGTGTCTGTGTGGTCCACGTGTGAGAGACTCTACAGAGAAAGCACCAGACTGGAGGCCTCAGGTCAACAGCCCCGCACGGAGAAGCACTTCTCGGGCCTCCATGATAGAGACTCGATCTTTGATGTGGTTGCTCTGATGTGGCCATTTTGAAACTGGGGACATTTTGACACAGCTATTTTAAAGCCGTGGAAAATTTCTGACTTTTAAAAAACACCACCTTCAAGCTTCTGAAAAAATTATCAAGTATCAGCGCAGTGTGGGTTCGGGGACACGGTGAGGATCAACATCATAGAGAAAACAGAGGGGACGAGGCTGGGGAGGAGGGGCCTATTTTTTATTTACATTTCTTATAGGAAAAGAGTTGAAAGTTTAACGGACTGATTTTCAGGGTCTCAAAAAGCCTCCAAGTTAAAAAACGCCTTTGAGTAATCAAGATAGTGTGGTATTGGTGAAAGAAGAGATTGATAGATCAATGGGACAGAAAGGCGAGCTCTGAAAAGAGACCCCCATGAATATCGCCAACTGGTCTTGGACAAAGGAGCAAAGGAAACACAATGGAAAAAGACAAAGATAGTCTTTGCAACAAATGGTGCAAGAAGAACAGGACGTAAATGTGCCCAAAATGAATCCAGACACAGGCCTCACACCCTTCACAAAATCCAACTCAAAATGGATCTTTGATCTAAATGTAAAACACAAAACTCCCAGGAGGCAACACTAGAAAACCCAGACGACCTTGGGCAGGTGATACACTTTTTAGCTGTAACACCACAGGGGCAGGCCATGAAAGAACTGAGAAGCTAGACTTCATTAAAAACTGCTCTGCCAAAGAAAACGTCATCTGACTGAGAAGATAAGTTGTAGGCTGGGAGAATGTATCTGCAGAAGACATACCTGGTAAAGAACTGTTATCCAAAATATACAAAGAATGCCTGAAACTCACCAATGAAAAACAACCTGATTTTTAAAAAATGGGCCAAAGGCCTTAACAGACACCTCACCAAAAAGATACAGAGATAGAAAACAATCATATGAAAAGATATGAACAATCTTATGAAAAGCTCTTTATCCTATGTCATCAAGGAAATGCAAGTTTAAAAAACAGTAAGATACCACCATAGAGCGATGCTGCTGCTGCTAAGTTGCGTCAGTCGTGTCCGACTCTGTGTGACCCCATAGACGGCAGCCCACCAGGCTCTGCTGTCCCTGGGATTCTCCAGGCAAGAACACTGGAGTGGGTTGCCATCTCCTTCTCCAATGCATCAAAGTGAAAAGTGAAAGTGAAGTCGCTCAGTCATGTCCGACTCTTTGCGACCCCATGGACTGCAGCCCACCAGGCTCCCCCGTCCATGGGATTCTCCAGGCAAGATCACTGGAGTGGGTTGCCATCTCCTTCTCCAATGCATCAAAGTGAAAAGTGAAAGTGAAGTCGCTCAGTTGTGTCCGACTCTTCGCGACCCCATGGACTGCAGCCCACCAGGCTCCTCCGTCCATGGGATTCTCCAGGCAAGAGTACTGGAATGGGGTGCCACTGCCTTCTCCACTATAGAGCTATGCGAATGGCCAAAATCTTCAAATGCTGGCAATGATGTGAAGCTTTAGGAATTCTTATCCACTGCTGGTGGGAATGCAAAATGTACAGACACCTTGGAAGGTTCTTACAAAACCACACAGTCTTACCATACGATCCAGTAATCAAACTCCTTGGTATTTACCCAAAAGAGCTCAAAATTTGTGTCCACACAAAAACCTCACATGAATGCTTATAACTGCCAAAACCTGAAAGCAACCAAGGTGGCCTTTAGTAGGTGAATGACAAGGAATATTGCAAGAAAGAAGTTATCAAGCCATGAAAAGACATGGAGGAAATTTAGATGAATATTACAAAATGAAAGAAGCCAATCTAAAAAGGCTACATGCTGGATGAGTCCAACCAAACGACATTCTGGAAAGGCAAAACTATGGAGAGGATAAAGAGATCACTGGTTGCCAGAGGTCAGAGGGGAGAGAAAGATGAATAGGTGCCGCAGAGAGGATTTTTAAGGCAGAGAAACTATTCTGAATGATTCTATAATGGTGGACACACGTCACTACACATCTGTCAAAACCCAGAGAACGCACACCACCACGAGTGACCCTTCATGGACTTTGGGTGACGATGATACGTTGATGGAGGTTCATCGGTTGTTATAAATACACCACTGTGGGGCAGGATATGGGTGGGGAGGCAACAGGGGATATGTGGGAACTCACTGTACCTTCTGCTCAACTTTGCAGTGAACCTACAACTGCAAAAAAGTGTGTCTGCTTGTCTTTTATAAAGCTTGTCAGCAATCTTGCTGCCTAACTGTCCTCATCACTGCAAAGGTTCCCTGACAGTCAGCAGGGTGCCCTCCCTCCCTCTGGGCTGTCAGGCCCTAAGTGCCCAGAAGCCTCCCTGGAGGCAAGAGTGGGCAGAGGGGCAGAGACAGGCAGTGCTGAGGGTTCTGGAGCCGGCGGTGGCCCAGCCAAGGCAAGGTAGAATCAGTGAGCTGGACTGGCCAACTGGAGCTCACGCTGAGTGAGCCTGCAGAGAAACCATAAGGCTTTGCTGGTTTTTCCCTGAAGTTTCCCACGCAGCAGTCAGTGATCACTTAGGAAGGAATGGAAACTGGATTGGGTCATTGCCTACACAGACCCCTTCAGTGGCTTCCATCACACTGGGCATCAGGTCAATACCACACACCTGGGCCTCAAGTGCCCACCCCACCGGGCGCCTCCTGGTTCCCCAGCCGCCTCACGCCTCTCTGTCCCTAGCATGTTCTTCTCATCCTTGGACACGCCCAACTTCCTACTTTCTGTTCCCTGGGCTGGGTTACCCCAATCTTTGGCTCATGGGAATTTATAATCCAGGTCCTCAATGTCACCTCTTTAGTAAGCCCCTCCTAGCCACCCGGTGTGAGACGCCCCCTCGGTCACTCCACCATTTATCCGCTTTAATTCTCTGTCATTTAACTTGGTATTTTTGGTCTTGTGTACTGTCCTATCCCTAGCTTTTAGTTCAGCGCTGGCACAGAGCAGGAACTTGACAAACAGATGTTGAATGAAGGACTCAAATGAAACTGGCCAGTGAGAAAAGGCATGTCAGGGCAGAAGGACTGATGTTTTATCATAAACAGACGGTGCGAATGAAGTCACAAATCCTGCAACTGGTCTCATGATTCACATGCTACGAGCACAAAACCTCAGGAGGTGTGTATGACGTTTATTTTCCCTTATAAATTGTGCATATTCTGCAAGAACCTGGCGGCCACGCAATGAACTCTTGACCTCCTCCAGGTTCCAGAGGCCTTCATTTCAACACCTTAACCGTATCATGTCCAATGCTAAACGTACCACCACCTTATAAAACCAACGCCATTCCTCATATCTCATTTTTATTACGAGCACCCAAGTCTTCCCAGAGCCTCTGAGTGATTCTGCTCCCCCGTTCTGCAACCTCCCGCCACTGGCCAGCTCCCTGGTCACCCAGCATGTCTCTCTCATCCCTTTCATTCCTACTGCTGGGCACGGTGTGGACCACTCTTTCCCCCACCCTCTACCTCTGACAATTGTCTCCTGGGTCACTTCCCAACCTTCAGTGGCTATTCATGAGAACTGATATTAGCAAAAATGGCTACTTCTTTCCTCCTTCCTCTCCTTTCTTGGTTTTAAGTGCTAACCACAAAACACAAAGAATTTAAAGAATCTAACACAACACTGGAAAGCAACTATACTCCAAAAATAATTAATTAAAAAACAAAACAATCTGTAGTTATCCTGAAAAGTCTGCAGCGACTTTAAGCCTTCTTGGGAGGGAGGGGCCCTCCTTCAAGCCCCTCTGCCCTCAGGAAGAGAAGAGTGGTCCCCCGGCACGTACTGTAGGGTCAATCTTCCTACGATACAGATATCAGCTGCTGAAATGTGGGTCAGTCTAGACCTACACTGTGCACCGTGGTGGCCGCTGGCTGTATGTAATCTTGCTTTTCTTCCTGAATCTTCGATACATACTAGGAAAGACAATCCAAAAGCACAGTGGGGTCTTTGGAAGAGCATAGATTTCCACTCTTAATTGATTTAGCCATTACCCTCCTTTGGGAAGTTCAGAGTGTCTTGAAGGGGTTATCTAAATTCAAACCAATTCCAATTAAATAAAATTTAGAGAGATCCATTTCTGAGTCACACTAAGCACAGCTCGAGCGCTCCCCACTACACGTGGTGGCAGCTGGGCCATGAACAGCGCAGACACAGGATGTTGTTCCCACCACCTTGTAGAAAGCGCTAACGCACAGCCCTGCTCTAGACCCCCAGCACTTGGATGAGGCTTGTTTTTTCATTAATGTAGCCAAGAGATGATTACTAAACCCTTAGAACGTGCTGCTGAACTGTGACTATGCCAAGACCTCGTGGTCCTGTGCTCACAGAGTTAGTGGGGAAAGAAAATCCTTATGAACTTTACTCCTTGGAAGTCTTTCCTTGGCACTCCTTGAACCCACACTAGTCAGACTCTCACCACCAAACGACTGCTAACCCCTTCAAGACACTTTGGACTTCCCAAGGGATGATAAGGCCTTAATCAAGGAGGAGCGGAAATCTAGCATTGCCTTCTTCCAAAGACCCCCCTGTGCTTTCGGAAGATGACTTTCCTAATACATAATGAAGATTCAGGAAGAAGAGCAAGATTACAAACCTAGCCTTAGATCTGGAGACCTTGGAAAGCAGAGGACTGAAGCAAAATTCATTTATTCTCTGCCAGAGACTGTGCGAGACACTCGGAATGTGGGGACAAACAAGGGGGAACCCAGACGCGGCTCTCCCACTGGCCCCTGCGACAGTCACCTTGGGCCTTTCCTCTGAGGTAGACCTGAGACGCTGTGGGGCACAGATTTCATTTCACAGTTAGTCCCTCACTGACCTTCAACTCCAGTGCAGCTCCAGGCCCTGGGCCCCAGAGGGCCTGCACCCACCCCCTGCCCTCTAGAACTCATCTAGGTGAGAATGCAGAGAGAAAAATCCCCATTGCAAAAGGGAGCCAGTAACGGCCCATGATCACCCAGCTCCGAATTCTACCTGCAGAGAGAGAAATGCAGCAAAGAAAACAAAAGAATGGGGAGCCCCCTCTGAGGAATGAAACAAACTGAGTGACAGCAGAAGGAACCCCACTAGTCCCAGCTCACTGGAGGCACCAGAAGTTCTCCCTGTTGCCTCCCCAGCCTTGTCATCCCAGCCTCCGCTGCAACCCAGGGAAAACCTGGGAATCCCAAAGTAGCTCATCTAGAACTTCTGGACCGACTTCCAGAACATGTGGACCGCGGGGGCGGGGGCGGGGCCACACAGAAGAGAGAACTATTCCCGCAGCAGCACACTGACCCCTTCTCTTCTTCCCTGACCACCGCCCCCAATGCCCCTCTTCCCACCAGACTCACCAGCCACGTGGTGGGCAAGCAGCCCGAGTCAAGAGGAGGTAGAAAGCACAGCCATCTTCCTTGCCCAGGGCACTTGCCCTTGTAGTGCAAGGCTCAGCCTCCTGGAAGCTTTCCCGGGTCCCAAGCAAACATAAGGGAGGAGCAATGTCACCACTCCCTCCGCCAAGACCCCCAGAAATCAGTTCAGGGGGCATGTGTGTCCCTCTGTGCCCCTTCCTTCTCTGTCATCATTTGCCACCTCCAAGGGAGAAGTGAAAGGCCACCGCGTTCAGCCGATTCTCACTCAGGCCCCGTTTTAGACATGATGCTCAATGAGTGTGGACGAGGTTAGGGAATTCACGGCTCCCTCAAGGCTGCTGAATCAGCCACTGCTTTCATTCTTACTGCTCACTGCGCTGTACGTTTCGTATGGGCTACTTGCTGGCCTTTCCACTTAGATAATAGACCCAGCTGCATCTTCTGCATGGCTTTGTTCTGTAGGGACTGATGGTGGCTGTGATGGATGAGTCCTGTGCCTGGAAGAACACCGCCAAGGCCACAGACCAATATATAATATACTGAAAAGGTGAACTCAGTCTCACTGCAGTGCTGTGGGGACTTTCTCCCCAGAACAAATCTAAAAAAAAAGTCTTTGCCATAATGACAACAAAGAATCAACTTGAGTCTTTTCTCTGTTCTGGGCATCAGAGGCTGTTGACTGTAGCTTCTCTTTCACAATTATTCCTCAAATGCCCATCAAATGCCAGGCATGGTGCCTGGCCCTGGGACCCAGAGAGGTGCAACTGTATCATGATCGAAGGCACCACCGTAGCTGCTATGGCTGGTGAAGACTTGCACGTGTGACTTTGTCAAAAATATAACATCTGTTTAGGCGTTTTTCAAAATGTCACCTGAACACCCATGATCAGTAAGATGAAATGCATCATTGATGCTGATACATCTCATGGATAGTGGTCACGTCAGAATAAAATCTTACTGTATTTGATCTCAGTTTTAAGGGGTTCCTGGCTCTCCAACACTCCCTGTGTTCCCAGATGTGTCTGTCCCATGCATGACCTTCGAAGGTGGCACTGCCATCCGATGGAACTTTCGGAGATGACGGGCCTGCTCCTCACCTGTGCCGTGTACCACGGTAGCCACGGCCACACACGGCTGTCAAGCACCCGAACTGCGGCTACTGTGACTCAGGAACTAGTCACATTGTAATTGTTTGAATTTAAACAGGCAGATGTGACTAGTAGCTATGGTACCATAGTAGCTGTATGGGTTTAGGTACATCTAAAGTCCTATGGCGGAGAAGGCAATGGCACCCCACTCCAGTACTCTTGCCTGGAAAATCCCATGGATGGAGGAGCCTGGTGGGCTGCAGTCCATAGGGTCGCTAAGAGTCGGACACGACTGAGCGACTTCACTTTCACTTTTCACTTTCATGCATTGGAGAAGGAAATGGCAACCCATTCCAGTGTTCTTGCCTGGAGAATCCCAGGGACAGGGGAGCCTGGTGGGCTGCCATCTATGGGGTCGCACAGAGTCGGACACGACTGAAGCGACTTAGCAGCAGCAGCAGCAAGGTCCTATGGGTCACTCTGTGATGGCCAGGGCAGGGGGTAGGGGTGATCATCACCCCCTCACAGGCCTATCCAGACAATGAGACCTTATAAAGAAAGGTACACTTGGGCCAGCCTGATCTCTCTCAATGGGACTTCCCACCTCCCCATTCCCTGAAAGGAGCCATGCTGTCTAGGAAAAGAAATGGCTGTCAGACGATCGGCTTGTCTGAGCATCTTCAGAGAAGACGGTTTTCCCTTAGACCAGCACTTCTTGGCTTTTCAGTTCTGGTTGCACATGACCGACTCTGCTGATTGCTGGAAGCTGCAGCTGGTGACTCCCTCTCCCCACCCTCCTGGCCACCCCACCAGTGATAACTCAGACAGGGGTGGCCTGGCTTCCTTTCTGATGTTTTCTATGGGTAGCAGCCTGCTCAGAGCTCACAGAAGCCTTGCCCCTCGTCCCAGGCAAAGAGCAAGCCAGGCCCTTCCCCAGAGCTGGCGGGGCCACCTCCTCCTGGAGCCTCACTTGCTGCCCTCCCCCGTGAGTATCACCTTCTTCCTCCCTCCCCATCCCAGGGGCGCTGGGTCCTCAGATGTGTGCTGCCACGAAGGCTTCTAAAACCCACTCGCTTGCTCAGTGGCCTTGAGCACCAGGTACTTGGCTAGAAGCTGCCAGGGAGGCAGAGGTGAATCAGGTGGGTGCCTTGCCCAGGCTTCCAGGGTGAGTAATAAGACTGCCTCCCACCCACATGTGTGAGGCTCGGGTTCAAGACAGTCTGTTCGGTGATCTGTTCCTTGAAGGAGGGAGAAGCAAGAGTGGGTGACGGGTGACAAGAAGGTGGGCTGGGGCTGGGAAAGTGAAGCCCCGATGAGGTCCCTGGGTCTGAGGGGCTGCCCCAGGGAAAGTGTGTTTTTGGCAGCATTCTCTGTAGCAATGAAAAACTGGAAACAAGTGAACTCTGCACCAAGAGGTGACTGGTTAAATGAATCATATAGAATCCAGAGAGTGGAGCACTTGGCAGCCCCTCAATCTGCAGACATAACTTCACACTGAACTGGCATTAAAAGTGGTCCGTGAGAGACTGTTAACTAGACAGCAAGACAGAAAACGCTTTGGGTAGTCTGATTTCCTTTCCTTTATGGGTTATGTGTGTATGTGGGATTGTGTTAGAATGTCTAAAAGACCGCATCTCAGAAGATTAACACTGGCCATCCTAGGAAAGGGGTGTTTGGGGAGATTTTTTCTTCATTATATATGCTTGCTTTGGGGGATTATTTTTTCTTCATTGTGAATACAGTCCTTTACAACCAGATAAAAGTAAAGCTGCTCTATTATAAGTGACTCTTCATTTACTACTGCTTTGTCCTGTTAACATACCTGTCCTCATCAGCTCTTAGCTGGCTGTGGCCCCTTGGACCCTCTGTGGGCGGGCAGCTGCTGCGTGCGGGGCTGGGATGTGGTACAGCCACCATGGGCGAGGCCTGCTCCTCCCTCCCCTCGTCCAACAAACCCAAGTTCACCTGCCATTTCAGCATCTGGCGTCTAACCGCCTATTTTTACAAATATCTGTCCATCTGCTCTGAAGCCCCCTCACATGCCCCTCACTCACAGCCCCTGGGCCCAGCGCAGTGCCTGCCCGGCGAGGGGTGGGCACCCCACCCAGGCTGGGGGAACAGACAGAGTCTGCTCAGGGACAGCTCAGAGTCCCTGCGGTTGTGCAACGTGAAAAAGCAGAGCTTCCAAACAAAAACAAAACGCAAGAGGTGATTCAACTTCCGTGTGGCAAGTTGGACAAAGATCAAAGTCAGGACCTGCCTTCCTGACTCACTTTAGTACGGTATCCAGTTTACTGGGGCTACTGTGACTAACGCCATGCGGATTTTCACACTGGTTACCTTGAAGGACAGCATAGACTAGAAAAACGATAGATACTAGTGGATCCCAGGCTAAGTTCTCTAATAGGCACTTTCCACTCTTGGAGACGAGCAGCTCCCTACTCCTCAGGACCCGGCACATACTTGCTGCTTTCCGGCGTTCACACCTTCGTGGATATCTTTTACATTTCCCTGACCTGGAGTCATGTTTTGTCCCTTCACTGAAAGCCCGCATGCTCTTCAGCCTACACGTGTGCTTGCTAAGTTGTTTCTGTTGTGTCTGACTCTTTGTGACCCCATGGACTGTAGCCCACCAGGTTTCTCTGTCCACAGGATTCTCCAGGAAGGAATCCTGGAGAGGGCTGCCATGCCCTTCTCCAGGGGTCTTCCTGAGCCAGGGATCGAACCCAGTTCTCCTGTGTCTTCTGCACTGGCAGGCGGGTTCTCTACCACCAGCACCACCTGGGAAGCCCTCTTCAGCCTACAAGAGCCAGTGAATTTGTTGCCTTCTCAATGAAGCCCTCCTGGATATTCTCCAGTGTGGGGGACTCGGCTTGCTTCTCCCAATTCCAAAATCATCTCATAGCATTTTCCATCTTTGGCATTTGCAGCC
Source organism: Tragelaphus eurycerus (assembly GCA_935064755.1). Classification (NCBI taxonomy): domain Eukaryota; kingdom Metazoa; phylum Chordata; class Mammalia; order Artiodactyla; family Bovidae; genus Tragelaphus; species Tragelaphus eurycerus. Next base: position 71,516,280 of record CAKXYN010000001.1, on the reverse strand, counting down.
ATGATGTATCCACTGTACTTGAATGTGAGTTCTTGAAGACATGGATCATGTCTTGCACAGTATTTAAGCCAAGAAAGTGTATCCAGTGTCCAGGCTCATTGTGTAAGTAAGCTGTGGGGTGACGCCTGCTTCCTCATCATTGCAGAGTTCTCTGCATCCCGCTAAGAGCCTTAAAGCACAGCACCGCACTTGACCCTGGACACAAGCCTTTAGAGTAGGTTGGGTGATCACATCCACTTTACAGACAAGGAAACCAAGGCTAGGGGAGGGCAGGTCGCTCCTTGCTAAGGTCCCACAGGCAGCAAAGGAGGGGCCAAGGAGCAGATGGGGGCCGGCGTGCTCCTCCGCCTCACTCCCCCGGGAGTCAACACACAAGCAGGCTCTGTAGACGGGGTGGCTCGTGCACCCCAGCGAGGCCTCGTGGAGTGGCGGGGGGAGACCTGGGGGGCACTGAGCCCAGCTCTCGTGTTCTCCCAACCGACGGCAGAGAGGTTCTTTGCTTTCAGTCTGTTTTGTCACTTGTGGGTTTTCCCCTTCTGTTTTTCTCTCCTTCTCAGGGGTCAGAAGAAAATGAAAGCGAGCTCTGACACTTGTACAGTCTGTGGAATAACACAGACGAAAACCATGTGATAAAGGGCAGGAGGAGCCCACGAAAAGGCTTGAGACGGGGGGGTGGTCTTTAGGCGGGGGGGTCTAGGGAGGAATATTTTCCACTTTCAGTTTCACCCCTGGGCTCTCTCCAAATCTTCTATGAGCCCAAAGCACCTGTATAACGGAAGGAAGATAAACCTTTACAGAGAGCCAGTGCGGGATTCCAAAGTGGCCAACAGTAGCCGCAGTGAATTTACTTGCTAGATTTCTTCTTCCAGGGTTAGGAGGAGACGAGTTCCTCCTATGGACAACTTTTGCAAACAGGTGTACAGGACGGAAGAGTGCTGGGGCTTATTTTTTTCTTTTTTTTTAAGCTGACAAGTTATTTTTAAGATAGCCCTTAAAATGTTGTACACAAAGCAGAATATGTAAATAGGTTACAAAACCTAAAGGAAAACAACATCCTTGTTTAATCTCCTTCCAGAAAACACTTCAGTGCTGACAGCTATCAAGTGTAAAACCTTTATATATTTTTTAAAAGATCATGCATCATAATCTACATTTTGCTTGTGTATACCTAAAAATCTTGGTGACCTCCTTGTATCAGTGAGAGGTCTGATTTACTCTATTTACTGGCTACATGTGGTTTACTGAATGAGTGTATCAGAATATTACCTACTGCTGGACCCAGAGGTTGCGTTTCGTTTTTTTTTTTATTCTGGGGGGCGGGGAGACAACATATAGGATCTTGTGTGTTAGTCCCTTGGTCGTTTCTGACTCTTTGCGATCCCATGAACTATAGCCAACCAGGCTCCTCTGTCCACGAGATTCTCCAGGCAAGAATACTGGAGTGGGTAGCCATTCCCTTCTCCGGGGAATCTTCCTGACCCAGAAATCAAACCTGGGTCTCCTACATTGCAGGTGAACTCTTTACCATCAGAGCCACCAGGGAAGCCCATTCATGTACCTTTATGTTCTTTTGTGTGAGTACTAGGAGGGCGTGTTCCCAGCAGATCAACAGCTGAGTCAGAGCTGCTGTGCTCTATATGCTTTGACAGACACGGTTTAATCCTCCGAAAAGGTCACACAGATTTACACTCCCCACTGCCGTGTGGAGGCCTTGCCCTCAAACTCTCACCAGCATCGTTACCATCAATCCTTATTTTCAACCTGTAACTAGCTATAACCAAATCCATTCTTTATTCTTCGTGTGGCCTCCTCCTTTGGGAATTTGTTTTCTCAGATATTATCTGGTTAATATCTAGTCTTTTTATGCAAGTTAAAAGGAGGCAACATGGGATGGCAAACAGTCTGGGGCTACAAAGATACTAGAAATATATGAAGTGTTTTCTAAAAAATGTCTTAAAAACTATCTCCCTATTCGCCAAGATGTATTAAAATTAAATTAGATGAGTTGAGATTTTTCCATCTTAACTAGGCAACTTTTTACAAAGATTTGTTTCAGAGCCTAAGAGAAAAAAATTATAAAGTCAATGGGGCAATTTGTAATTTGGGGAGAGATCCTTTGAGACTAAGTGAATTTCTTGTCAAATGTTCACCTGCTAATTGCATCATTCATTGGTGATTTTCTGATTACAGTAATCCTCTGTACTTATTGGTTGGCCCTGTAAGGAGAGCTTAGTTTTCTCATTTATTTTTCTCAGTATGGGTCCATGGACCCTTATTTAGTTCAATGTGCTATAATGACGGCCATCATTATTTAATTTGATGCTCAAATTGCCTCAGATTTAGCTAGTGGAACCCTATCAAATTGGTGCCTCTGTCCTTTGACAAGCCCTCAATGCCTCAAACACTTGCTTTCTGGGTTAAAAATCACTCCCAAGTTCATCTTACAGTTTCCCTGCCCTCACTCTGGAATCAGGCATTTCTCCATGGGGTCCTGGTTCCTTGTCAGGAAGAAAGGTATTTAGAAACCAAGATCTGGGCACCTGATGGTCATTATACGGTGTGGCCTTGCTTTTACGTCTTCGCAGAAGAGTCAGGAAATAAGTTAAAATACATAACACCTGTGGCTCAGAGGGTAAAGACTCCACCTGCGATGCAGGAGATGCAGGAGACGTGGGTTTGATTCCTGGGTCAGGAAGATCCCCTGGAGGAGGAAACAGCAACCCACTCTAGTATTCGTTCTTGCCTGCAGAATTCCATAGACAGAGGAGCTTGGTGGGCTACAGTCCATGGGGTCGCAAAGAGAGTCGGCCACGACTAAAGTGGCCGAACAAAACACATTGACACAAACTTATCTGTATCTATTTATCAATCAATTGACTGATCTATCAAACATCATCTGCTTAATCTCTTCTAACCCTAAAAGCCATGAGTTCATACTGAGCCCTCAGTTCCCATCAAACAGCCCAAGGCACTGCGAGGCACTTTGGAGGAGCTATTGGCAGGAAGGCTACAAGGAGGAAGTCCTGCATGTCTTTCCCCCGCCTGCTAACGGCCCGATATGACTGTGAAGGGGGACAGAAACAAGAAAGTGTTCATCAGATCTTGCTGTTTTTCCTTTCTTTAACCACTTTATTGAGATCCAGCTACCAGCACTGCGAATGTCTGAAGTGCAGAAGCCAAGTTCTGACATTCGTGCTGCCCCGTGAGATCACCACACTATCAGTCCAGTGAGCACAGCGCTCACCCCAGAGGCTCCTTGGCCTGCTCTTGTCCCTTCCTGTCCCTTGCCCTGCCCTGCCCTTCTCTCTCTCTCCCCAGGAAATCACTGATCTGCTTTCTGTCACTATTGATTAGCTCCCATTTCCTGGAATTTTATACAAGTGGAATCACACAGAATGTACTTTTTTCGGGTTATTTTGAAATTTATCCATATTGCTGTGTATATCAGCAGCTGTTCCCAATTCACTGTATGGATACTCCACGGCGACTTATTCATTCTACTTGAAAGACAGTTGAGCTGTTTCCAGTAGTTGGCTATCACAAACAAAGCTGCCATGAACATTCATATGTCAGTCTTTGCATGGATATAAGCTTGCATTTTTCTTAGGCAGATGCCACATGGTGTGTGTGTAACGGGTTTCCGTAGTGGCTATCCCACATGGTATGTTTCTTTTTTTTTAATTGGAGTATAGTTGCTTTACAGTGCTGTGTGTGTTCCTGCTGCACAGCGAAGTGCATCAGTTAATACATACACATCCACCCTTTGTTTAGACTGCCTTCCCATTTAGGTCACCAGGAGCATGGAGCAGAGCTCTCTGTGCCGTGCAGTAGTTCTCGCTAGTTCTCGTCTATGTTATACACAGTTGTGTATCTCTGTCGATCTCAATCTCCCAAGTCACATGCTATGTTTTTAAAACAACTACACTCTTAGAAAAGCACAGAGAGTCACGAGGCTGCGTTATGAAAACAGGAATAAAAAAAGCCCAACAGGTTACGGTTGGATGTATAAGGGAGAAATTTCCTTCCAGAAGCTTGGGGTGCGGGCTGAACATGCTTCTTGGAAACACACTCACTGAAGGTGTATAAAAAAAGAAATGCCCCACTCGGGCACAGACCCCTTGCTTGAAAGGAACCAAGCTGTTGTTTGCTTGGCCACAGAGGTGTGGGTTTTGCAGAGATTCGACACACAAGAAAACAAGAGCGGAGATTTATGTCAGTTTGGAGGCTCTCTGCATGAGACAACTATGTTTTCTTTGGTAAAGAAACACAGGACTTCCTTTTCCTGCTGAAGTCAAGATACAGAGCAGACAGGCCCCGAATTGGTAAACTGAGCACGCAGGGAGGTGTTGGGGTGCTGGGCCCTTCCTGGTGAGGGACTCTGATGCTGGCAGAGGCCACCTCACCCTGGGGTTCCTGCCACCTGGTTGCTGAGAGGCCCCTCCAGCAGTTAGCTGGAGCATTCTTTTAAGTCTGCTATCCTGCCGTCTTCAGGGGACACTTGGTGGATAAAATTGGAGTAGCGGCACCTGGTACAGAAGCTGAGTTATGAGAAGAAGGGTTAAGGTAAAAAGGACGCGCTGGGAAGATGTCAAAGCCCCCAAGTGCTCTCAAAGGAGAGGTTTCTTTCAACTCTCGGTTAACAACCTAGATGACTGCGAAATCTAGACTTGACTTGAAATCTGTTTAACTCAGCATCAGTATAACATGGATTCTAACTCTAGCTTGGCAGTTTTTTTTTGTTCATGAGAACAAACAAATTTAATGCTTCACCTCCATCTCTCGGTACTTGCTACTGCTCAGTCAAAAGTCAGTCCTCGTTCTGATTTTGCCCTCTCTTTCTAGAAGCAAGTCTGAGTCTGACCCACCATGGTCCCCACAGAAGCCACAGTGAGTACGGCCACACCCTTGGGCTCCTTGAAATACACTGCATTTGGGGGCCTCTTTTCGGGGAGTGGGAAGGACTCCATTGTGGGGGAAGGAGTGCTCTGGGGTTTCCCAGGGCAAGAGTTCTGCTGAGCGCTGCTCCAGACAGCTGGTCAGTGCCCAGCACAGAGGGCTGTGCAGACACGAAGCTCTGGAAGAGCTCTGCGGTATGTGTGCAGGGGGCAGGGGGCAGAGGAGAAGGCTGGTTCAGGTTTTACTCATAGCTGAGGGTTTTATGATCTTTACAATGTGCTTAGTCCCATGTGTCTGTTCTGAAACTCAGACAAAAGAGGGCAAGGGAGAATTCATTTGCTTTTAAAAGACCCATGGTGGGCATGTGAGTTGTGTTTCTTATCAAACATTATATAGTCTTTACAAAAAAGCAAATAATGATATATATTTCTCTGAAAGAGGCTAATAGAAATGAGTGAGTACAGCTATGATCCAGAGACTCATTCATGATTTTATAGCCAAATATAATTAATTATAGAATCAAATAAAATTCCTATGCTTTACTTATTTTAAATGCTCACAAAAATATCTAAGGATTTTAATTTTGCTTTCTCAAAGGGAGAATCTGGGTTTTACACGTAAGTATTGAAGTCAAACATTCTTAGTGGAGTTGACAAATGTCCTCCATGCTGTAGGTTCCCCCACCTATGGAGAGTTGGTGGTTGCCGCCACTAACATCAAGTAAGTTATTTATCACATGCTGATGATATTTAGCATTGCATATGTCATCGTGTTTCCCGTAAAAACAACAGCAATAACAAAAAGACGATTATTTTGGGCCTGTTGAAGTAACGAGGTGCATGTAAGTCACTTCAGTTGTGTTCGACTCTTTGCAACCCTATGGACTGCAGCCTGCCAGGCTCCTCTGCCATGGGATTCTCCAGGCTAGGGCCTGGGGTTGCCATGCCCTCCTTTAGGTGATCTTCCCGACCCAGGGATTGAACCGAGTCTCTTACGTCTCCTGCACTGGCAGACAGGTTCTTTACTAGCGCCACCTGGAAAGCTGAAGTAACAAAATAAGTCTCTTTTTCTGACCAAAATTAGAACCGTAGTTTCTCCTAAGACAGAACCTGCTCTTTATCCCTGATGCTGGGAACAGGGCTGATAACGTCATTCTGTTTCATCATTTGCGATCTTGGAAAAATATCCGAACTTTGCAAGGCAGCCCCAGAAAGGAAGAAAATGCACTCAGATAATGACCTTTTGTGGTCAAGAGGTGTCCAGCACCACCTACACGGGGCCAAGCTGTGACCTCTGTGGCTATGACCTTGGTCAACAGCCATGACTTAACTGGGGCCACTCTTCTGAGGACGGGAGTGTTCCAGTCACCACCCAGGGCGCCATGTTCCTCCAGTCTCACAGTAAAGGCGGAGCCACGCTAAAAGATGAGGAAAGCAACGCTGGGGGAGGGACGGAGGGTTCAAGGTCAAATGGCTCTAAGGAAGAGGAGCGCTGGGGGCGGTCTTGGGCCTGGCTTCCTGGGCTCCTCCCTGAAGGCGAGTGTCCACACGGCTCACTGGCTGAAAGCCTCCCCTCCTCGAGGGCGGGGCCTGCCCACTCCCACCAGTCTGAGTCCCTCCCTGCTTGTCTCCCTCCTCTTCCCTCCCGGGCTGTCTCTTCTCTCCAGGTGCCCATCCTGGTATAAGGAGCAGGGAAGGATATGGCCTTGGCCCTCCACAGTGGCCTTTCCCCAGAGGTGCCTGGAGCTGGGGGAGGGTATCCCGAGACAAGACTCGGGAGGGAGGCCTCAGAAAGTCGGGGGAAGATGGAGTCCAGGAGCTGTAGCGTCTTCAATGCCTGGGCCGCAGCTTCTAGGTCAAGGGCTCCCAAGTGGAGGAAGACACACCTGCATGGGCTTGGGAGCCAGGGCCTGTCAGGAAGAGCGCCTGGTGGTGGGCGCTGGCAGGCAAGGCAGGCCCCTTATCTGCCGTGCACTGAGGTTTGCCCCCAGCAAAAGGCAGTTCCCAGCTGCCCTGGGCAGAGGAAGCCACAGGGCATCCTCTGGTGCCCACAGTCTTTCCGGGATGGGTGGGGGGAGGATGCAGGTGGGGGATCTGACAGCCACTCAGCTCAGGTGCTGGGACCCAGACACTGAGGCTCAGGCTTGGTGTGGCCACTGTAGCTATGGTTTCTCCGGCAGTCATGTACAGATATGAGCGTTGGACCATAAAGAAAGCTGAGCGACAAAAAAAATGATGCTTTTGAATTGTGGTGCTGGAGAAGACTCTTGAGAGAGTCCCCTGGACAGCAAGGAGATCAGACCAATCCATCCTAAAGGAAATCAACCATGAATATTCACTGGAAGGACTGATGCTGAAGCTGAAGCTCCAATATTTTGGCCACCTGATGCAAAGAGTCAACTCATTAGAAAAGACTGATGCTGGGAAAGATTGAGGGCTGGAGGAGAAGGGGGCGGCAGAGGATGAGATGGTTGAATGGCATCACCGACTCGATGGACAAGAGTTTGAGAAAACTCCAGGAGACAGTGAAGGACAGAGGAGCCTGGCAACAGTCAGACACGAATTAGTGAATGAACAACAACAACAAACAACAGTGACAACGTCAGAAGGTGGAGAGCGAGGTGCCAGGTCTGCAGGGATTACAAGTGCCCCAGCTTGGGGCTGAGGGGCGGGGGGCTGGCTCTGGCCTTGACCATCCCCCAGGAGGTGAGGCTTTGGGCCAGAACCTTCTGTCCCTTGGGTCTGTCTCCTCCTCTATAGAGAAAGTCACTCAGTCGTGTCCGACTCTGCAACCCCATGGACTATATGGTCTATGGAATTCTCCAGGCCAAAATACTGGAGTGGGTAGCCTTTCCGTTCTCCAGGGGATCGTCCCAACCCAGGTATTGAACCCAGGTCTCCCGCATTGCAGGCAGATTCTTTACCAGTTGAACCATAAGGGAAGCCCAAGAATACTGGTGTGGGTAGCCTATCCTTCTCCAGCGGATCTTTCCGGCCCAGGAATCAAACTCAGGTCTCCTGCATAGCAGGCAGATTCTTTAGCAACTGAGCTATCAGGGAAGCCCTCTTCTATAAGACGGTCTCTGACATCTGAAAATCATTCTAAAACCTGTTGAGCCTCTAAAAGCTCTGTCCAGGACAGAAACCAAAGCCTACGTGAGCAGAAGGCGGCCCACGCTGCTGAGTTCCAGGCCAGTCCCTGGGCATGCTGTGAGACAGTCTCTCATTTACTTAGATCTGTGACTATAAGGCACTTCTCTTCTTGATCAAAATTCTAAGAATCATCCGAATGATATAAATACTCCAATTAAGTAGCCCCCTGGGAATAACAGAGCCATCCCACGATACTGCCCTGTCTAGGGCCCCTCTGTGCTGCGGAGTTCAGGACCCCACATGCAGGCAGACCACCCTTCCCCCCGTTCCATGACAGGTGAGTCCAAGACCTTTCTCACGGTTTGCTCCACTTCTGTTACCATCACTGACAAGAACACTGTCCTTTAGAAGTGGCTTCCTTGCCTGGCGTGTACTCTGTGCTTAGTAAATACTTGCTGAGTGAGTGAACAAATCACATTATTCATCATCAACAAACAAGAAATAAAGAGCTGCTTCTCAAGCTTAAGGTGAGCATGCTGACCTCTTAGTCAGTCAAGGAATAAGATGGTGGGATCTTCACACAAACACCATCCATCCTGGCCAGGTCTGGGCCCACCCACCCCCACGCATTGCTGCTCCTCACAATGGGAGAAGATTCTAGATCTGGCTAAGACCACTGCTCATGGGGGACCACAGGCTGTGAGCAGTGGTTTAGTTGGTGACGATGTCACGTTTTTAAAAGCGTCTAAGAACAACACAGTTTGCTAAGAAATGTTTCAAGGGAAACCTTGGGAAAGAGAACTTCTAGACGTTCCAGTAAGATGTGGAAGAGAATGGTCAGCCCTGTCAGAGAGAGACTGGGCACTTCCCAGCAGTAATGGCACCGTTTCACTCTGTCCCCACGGCCCCTGTCATGTTTCGTGAGAGGCATGAGGCAGTTACTGAGTGCATACAACAGAAGAGAAAGAACATACGTTCAAACAGGGTCAGAGCAAATTGACGGAACAGTGAGAAAACAGGAAGACTTAGAACTTGTGTTTTCAGCCTAAAACTGAGCTGTCCGACGCGGTAGCCACGAGTCACGTAGGGACTGTAAGCACTTGAAATGTGGTCACTTCGACTAAGATGTCCCTTGATTGCAAAACGCACTTAGTCCAAAAATAGTCTATGCAACAAAAGGATGTGGAATATCTTGATAACTTTTACATTGCTTGAAAGAAAGTGAAAGTGAAGTCGCTCAGTTGTGTCTGACTCTCTGCAACCCCATGGACTGTAGTCTACCAGGTTCCTCCATCCATGGGATTTTCCAGGCTACTGGAGTGGGTTGCCATTTCCTTCTCCAGGGGATCTTCCTGACCCAGGGACTGAACCTGGGTCTCCTGCATTGAAGGCAGGCACTTTACCGTCTGAGCCACCAGGGAAGTCATTGCTTACATAACGAAATAATATTTTAGACATGCTAGGTTTCATAAAACACATTATTAAGGTGAGACCCACCTATTTCTTTTGACTTCACTTGGCTACTAGAAAATGCAAAATTAGGGAGTTGCCTTATATTCCTATTAGGCAGCACTGGTCAAAGGGTTTTACTTGGTTACTATACTTGGGCTACCAGTTTGACTGAGCTTCCCAATTACAAAGGGAATCCTCATCAGTCACAGAATTCATATGGTTCATGAGTTAAAAAAACTCTCACTTGTTCTTCAGGAAATACGAAAGCCTTGCTTCACATCTCTTTTATATGTAAATGCCAAATGCACGTCTGAGCTAGGTCTTGATGAGTGGACACAGAGCTAGACCAAAATGCCCTTGGAGGTGGGGTGCACGGCGAGCTCCTTAGAAGACACCTCGACACAGTCCCCGGGATAAATCCAGGGCAGCTTATGGGAAATCACTCAATCCAGTGCTCAGCCAGGGGGCTCCAGTGCGTGCTCCTGGATGGAAAGTGAGTGGGAAATGAGTGGATTTCAGATCCTTACAGTGATCTCTCTAGGTCTTATTCTGACCCAGACCTGAGAACAGCCTTTGTGGGTGGCTTCTCCAGCAAGAGCAGTGTCTCCAGGGCTCAGAGGGCAGAGAGGACAGAAGGAATGGCTTGGCCACCTTAGGATTCCTCCTGGAAGCCAGCTGCTCTTCATCTGGAAGAGGGGCCCACCCCTACCTGGAAGGTCCAGGATTAAATGCATGCATATCCTGTACTGCACACAAGGTCTGGCATGCACTTGGGGCTCTGACAGTAGGGAAGCAAATAAGCTGGTAAATAACTAACATTTATATTTGCAGGGAGATTTTTCAGAGGATCCTGTGCCTGAGATCCTCTGCCTTTGTCCAGTCATGGACAAAGCTATGAGTACAAGTCTTGACACAGGTGGACAGGTGTGTCCAGGCTTCCCCTAGCCTAGGACACGAACTCTTCCTCTGTCACTGTCATAAAGATGGCCAGCACTCTGATCCTGTAAGGATGATACAGGCTGGCCTTGTGGTCTTGACGAAATTCATTCAATTCCAGGTTTTTTATGTGTGAATTCAATCACTCTGAAAATATGCCTGGAGAGTCCTTAGCTGTATCAAAGGGTATGTGTGTGCATGTGTGCTTGTGTGCACATTGTGAGGGTGTGACCGCAGGTGTCTGAATGTGTGCATGTATGTGCAGGGGTGTGTACATGTGAATATGTACGTGTATTCGTGTGGGCACGCTTGTGTGCATGTGTGTCTGTAAATGTGAGGGCTTATGAGGGCTGGCTTCATAAGGGCCTCATGGCCTTATGGCACAGGGCCTCATGCTTAGAAGTGTTATTTGCTTGATTTAATGCTCTGCTGTCTTGAAATTCGTAAACACATTCTCAACAAGGGACCCTGAAATCATGCAGCCTGTGTTGTTTCCTGTGTATGTCCATGTACGTGAGGGTGTATACATAAGCTCATGTGTGCTCATGTGTGTGCACACGTGTAAGTGGGTACCTGTGTGACTATTGCTACTCAACAGAGGATCCATAGCTTTCAAAGGATTCAGGGGACTCTGGACCCAGAGAAGTGTGAAACCCTCTGAGGACCTCTTAGGGAGCGCAGAGTAGACAGGAGAAGGAACAATCAGACTCGTTCACTTAGTTGGATAAGTTCGCCCATCAGTGGCCCTGAGACCCCCCTTCCATCCCAATGGAGCACTTGTCATGCGGCCTGTGACTGTTCCTTTGCTTGAGTGTCTCGTCCCAGAGAAGGAAAGTTCCACTAGCGTTGGAACCGTACCTGACTCTTCAGCACCTGCTTAATAAACATTTGTTGAATAAATAAATCATTTACAGTCTAAGCAGACGCTCTTGGAATTCCCACTTCCTACACATACATTTCTTCTGCCTTCTCACAGCCTTTGGGGGTTGGAAGGTTCGAGGGCTTCGTGCCTTTGCCATCAGACAGAGCCTCCAAAAGCCAGCTCTTGACCCAGCGTCGCCTTGTGTCTCCTTGCAGAGCCTAACCCCTAACCTGCCAGATGACTATGGCTACGATGGCACGCCGCCCATGGAGTACGACGGCAACTTCACGGACTACTTCTGTGAGAAAAGCCACGTCAGGCAGTTTGCGGGCCACTTCCTCCCGCCCCTGTACTGGCTCGTGTTCATCGTGGGTGCTGTGGGCAACAGCCTTGTCATCCTGGTCTACTGGTACTGCACGAGAGTGAAGACCATGACCGACATGTTCCTTCTCAACTTGGCCATCGCTGACCTTCTCTTTCTCGCCACCCTGCCCTTCTGGGCCATTGCCGCCGCAGACCAGTGGAAATTCCAGACTTTCATGTGCAAGGTGGTCAACAGCATGTACAAGATGAACTTCTACAGCTGCGTGCTGCTCATCATGTGCATCAGCGTGGACAGGTACATCGCCATCGTGCGGGCCATGAGGGCGCAGATGTGGAGGCAGAAAAGGCTCCTGTACAGCAAGATGGTCTGCTTTACCGTCTGGGTGATGGCGGCCGCGCTCTGCCTCCCGGAACTCCTGTACAGCCAAGTCAAGGAGGAACACGGAATTGCTATCTGCACCATGGTCTACTCCAGCGACGACAGTATCAAACTCAAGTCGGCTGTCTTGACCCTGAAGGTCATCCTGGGCTTCTTCCTCCCCTTTGTGGTCATGGCTTGCTGCTACACCATCATCATCCACACCCTGATCCAGGCCAAGAAGTCCTCCAAGCACAAGGCCCTGAAGGTGACCATCACTGTGCTCACCGTCTTCGTCCTGTCTCAGTTCCCCCACAACTGCGTTCTGCTGGTGCAGACCATCGATGCCTACGCCATGTTCATCTCCAGCTGCACCCTCTCCATCAAAATTGATATCTGCTTCCAGGTCACTCAGACTGTGGCCTTTTTCCACAGTTGTCTGAACCCTGTTCTCTACGTTTTTGTGGGTGAGAGGTTCCGCCGGGATCTTGTGAAGACGCTGAAGAACCTGGGCTGCATCAGCCAGGCTCAGTGGGTTTCATTCACGAGGAGAGAGGGAAGCCTGAAGCTGTCATCTATGCTGCTGGAGACAACCTCGGGGGCTCTCTCCTTCTGAGGTGGCTTCTCTGAGGTGGGCGGTCCTTTTGGAAGTGTCCAGAAATTCAGACACAGCTTCCCTTACTGACAGGCCAGAGGGAAAGTGGAGGAGAAGTAGTGAGAAAAGGGAAATAGAAAACTCAGAAAGGGATGAATTTGAATAGCATTATTACTTTTGTTCAGGATTTGCCAAGTTGGACTCTTTAAAACTGACTGGCCATCCCAGGAGACTGCTGCCTGGCTCCTGGCTGCAAAGCCTGTGGGTTTTGGAGAAGGATTAATGAACGACAGACACCGCAGGCCTCCATGGCTTTGCCACTTGCCTGAGCATTAATGCAGCTGAGCTCTGGAGGAGGTGTTTGATTTCTCGGAGCCCTGGGAATCGCTGTGGCTTCATCTCTTGCAAAGAAGACACAGAAGCATCGGCCATTGCCACAGTCCACGAATGCACAAGGCTTCATGAAAGCGTCTGTCTTTGGAGAATTTCTGCTCTGGTTTTGGGGGCTGATACCCATGGCAGGTGTTGATCTAGATCCTTCCAAACAACCGCAGATCTAATTCCCTTCTGCTCTCCTTGATCTCTCTGGGGCCGGTGAGGGTCCTTGTTCCTGTTCTGAAACTACCTGCAGCACTGGTCAGTGAGCCTTTGGGCAATTGACCGTATGAGCATGTCACCTGAATTCTGCTGGCTTCCAACCCATGTCTTCTGGAGGCTCTGTGATTCCTCACCTGGCTGCCATGCTGATCTGGAAGGATTCAGCTTGTCCCCTGGTGCCATGGAGGTGGTCTTCACAACCCGTGCAAGGAGATTAAGAACCCGGGTTGGTGGGGACCTGACTCCACTACTGAGTGGCTGGTACGGTGGTCCACTCTGTTCGCTATACAATGGACTGGCCCTATTTGCCCTCTTGTTTCTGAGGCCACTGGAAGGATATTTGCCTCCATGCTTCTCTTTTACATATTGTATAATGCTAACATTTTTTTTAAAGCTTTCAACTTAGAGATTAGGCTGAAAAAAATTTAACTTACCTTTGTGTCTCTTTTTACTATTTGGCAAATTTATCACATTAAATATTTTCATTTATTAGAAAAGTGCTTTTTAAATGACTGTTTACAAATATCCATTACTTTTCACTTTTTTTTTTTTACCCTGTCTCCATATTTTAAATGTGTATAGAGATCAAAGAGCCATATTAGAGTATGAAGAATAAGAGACTGGGATAAGGAAATAACACTTCCAAAATACCATAAAATCATTTTGGCTGAACAATTTCTAGTTTCTTCTCTGGGCAAACTTATCTTCCAAGTTTCTCCGGTGAGTCCATTGGTATTTCCAAAGATGATGATCAGAACAGGACCATGAACCGTCCTGGCTTCGCCACTTGCTTCAGAGAAGGCATCTCGTTTTCCCAGTGGGCTGTGAGTTGCTGTGGTTTCATTTCCAAGGCCATCCCTTCCAAAGGGGACACCAAAGCACTGGACTCTGCAACAGCATCCTTTTCCCTGCCCACTTCTAAACTACACGTCAGTGAGGACTAAAGTGAGCAGAAAGTGGACCGCAACAAGGAGAGCAAGAGACAATGCACAGGCCTTGCCAACCCACCCCAAGTGTGGGCAGTTGGTGGCAAACAAGCATTGGTCTGGGATCAGCAGGTCATCGTGGGTCCCAGCACAATAAGAACCACCTACAGTCAAGGGGAGGATGACCTTCCCAAGGCAAAGGCAATCTATGGACAGAGCTGTCCATGTGGCCACTTTTTCCAGAAGACTCAGATATCCTTTGAGAAACCTAGAATAAGCAACAGGAATGGGCCAAACCTAAATGACCCTGTGTAGTTCAGTGGAAGAACTTGACTGGGTTTGGTTTATTCATCTCATGCCCTTTTGATACTGCGGTTCTGGTACTATGTCCTGGGGGCTCCACTGGAACTGAGGATGGGGGGAGGGATGGAGGGGGAGGGATGGAGGGGGGAGGGATGGAAGGGGGAGGAATGAGCCACGACTGTGCTTGTTCAATCTCCTCCAGCCTAGAGTCACTTATGGGACACCATGATGGAGATTAAGTGGCAGTTCAGAGGTAGTTTGAACTGAACTACATGTTAGTTTTGCCAACAAAGGTCCAATCAGTCAAAGTTATGGTTTTTCCAGTAGTCACATATTGGGGAAGGCAATGGCACCCCACCCCAGTACTTTTGCCTGGAAAATCCCATGGATAGAGGATCCTGGTAGGCTCCAGTCCATGGGGTCGCTAAGAGTCGGACACGACTGAGCAACTTCACTTTCACTTTTCACTTTCATGCATTGGAGAAGGAAATGGCAACCCACTCCAGTGTTCTTGCCTGGAGAATCCCAGGGATGGGGGAGCCTGGTGAGCTTCCGTCTATGGGGTCGCACAGAGTCGAACACGACTGAAGCGACTTAGCAGCAGTAGTCACATATGGATGTGAGAGTTGGACCATAAAGAAGGCTGAGGACCAAAGAACTGATACTTTCAAATTGTGGTGCTGGAGAAAACTCTTGAGAACCCCTTGGAATACAAGGAGATCAAACCAGTCAATCCTAAAGGAAATCAACCCTACTGATTCATTGGAAGGACTGATGCTAAAGCTCCAATACTTTGGCCATGTGATGTGAAGAGCAGACTTACTGGAAAAGAACTTGATGCTGCGAAAGATCGAGGGCAGGAGGAGAAGGCGGCAATAGAGGATGAGATGGTTGGATGGCATCACTGACTCAATGGACATGAGTTTGAGCAGGCTCCAGGAGATAGTGAAGGACAAGGAAGCCTGGCGTGCTGCAGTCCATGGGGTCACAAAGAGACATGACTGAGCATCTGAACAACAACAGAGGTAGATAAGGCTTTGACCAATGAACATTAGTTGAGAAAAAAAATGTCATGGACTCTACTTCTCCCCCTCTGATTTTTAGGAAAGGAGATGAATGCCACAAGAACCACAAACTCTGCACTGAGTGCGATGACCACCCCTAGTTCCAAGGGCCTCCTTTAGCACCCGCCTGACCGTCCCAGTCCTACCACAGCGTCAAAGCAGGACCAAAGATACACTGCAGCTGTATTATATTTTAAAGACTTTAAGTATCCTTTGTTGCTAAATCAGGTTTTAAAGGATTGCATAAATAGGACTATTTTACATTCAAATTAAACTAGGTCTTAGAAGCAGATTTATCCTAAGATAAAAACATTGGAAGGATCAGCAAGGGGACACCCACTAGGACACCCATTCAACATTTCTAGAAAATATGTCTGTGAGTACTTTCCTGAAGTAATGATAAAAGAGGACTATAATATAATTACATTTTACAGGAACTCTATAGATCAGAAAAATCAGGAAACTGAATGAAATATATCAAAAAAGATACTGCTTTACCTATTAAAATTTTTTAAGACTAATCTCAAGTCAACACATCACAATGTGTACATCCAAAGTGGAATGTTGTTTTGATGTAAGATGTGAGATATGGATGTGAGAGTTGGACTATAAATAAAGCTGAGCACCAAAGAATTGATGCTTTTGAACTGTGGTATTGGAAAAGACGCTTGAGAGTCCCTTGAACTGCAAGGAGATCCAACCAGTCCATCCTAGAGGAAATCAGTCCTAAATATTCATTGGAAAGACTGATGCTGAAGCTCTACAGCCTGTCTCAAAGTGAGGTCTGGTCAAGGGGTGCTAAATGACTTTGACAAAAGGGAGATTCTCATGGCCTCCAGTATCTGCACCTCACACATTTTAGATGCTCCAAAGAAATCTCTCTCTTCATTTGACAAGTAGTTATTGATTGTTTACTATGAGTGATTAACAGACAGCATGGTTTTAGAATTATCATCGCAACCAAGACTTGGTGGTTCTGCGACAGTTTCCTTGGCCCGACTCCATATGGCCCTCCTGTTCCAACTGTGGTCTGAGCCCAGCAACCTCCCGGGACAGGGAATGTCTCTCTAATCAATTCTGTATTATTGTTACAGACAGCCCAAATAGCTAATGTCCCTTTCAATGTCTGTATTATAAAAATCTACAAAAGACAAGCAAATGTTTCTCTCCAACATGTGACACTTTGTGAGTTCCCCTTCACTCTTGACATATTTGGGCTTCCCAGGTGGTGCAAGTGGTTAAGAACCCACTTGCCAGTGCAGAAGATGTAAGACACACGGGTTCAATCCCTCGGTCAGGAAGATTCCCTGGAGGAGGGCGTGGCAACCCACTCTAGTATTCTTGCCTGGAGAATCCCATGGACGAGGAGCCTGGCAGGCTATAGTCCATAGTGTCACAGAGAGTTGGACCCGACTGAAGTGACTTAGCATGTTTCTCTGCCCAATCCTATTTCCTCCTACTTCCCTTCACAGTTGGCAATCCGGAATAGACATTTGACCCCAAGATTTCATCTCAGCATCTGCTTCTAGAGAAGTCAGCTTGCAACAACCTTTTCATCAGAGGCTGGCCTAGCAAAAGCACATTTGAGACCTGTCAGGCAAAGAGCACAGGGTACCCAGAGCTCCTGTGTTCTATGAGCATCCGTCACAGAACTCATCTCAGCAGGCTGGGAGCAGAGGCCTGACTGATCTTAATTCAACCATCAGCAGACCGCTGTGCACACCAACAGCCTGCCAGGCCCCATGGGTACCGGACAGACACGGGCTCGCCTCTTCCTGTGACAAGCAAGCTGTCATCTCTTGCTTGCTTGCTTTGTGTCAGGTAGATAATACTGTACGTAACTCAACCATTTTACAGATGAAGGGGCTGAGCACTTCAGAGATCAGGAACCCACCCAGCATCACACTGTAGGAACCAACAAGGATAGGACATTATCCCGGGCATGTCTGGCACTCAAGCTTTGGCTTTTGCCCACCAAGCTGTCCCACCCTGCATGTGTGACAGAGTCAGACAAATCAGCCGCTGCTTTGAAGGGTTGACCAACACTGTGCCGAGCTCCAGGCTGAGTACCAGGGGCTGCAAAGATGCATGGGCACAGACTGGGCTGGCACTGCTCTAGATATCACTGCACACAAACTCTCAACAATGACATGGGACAGCTGAGGCCCTGCTGAGCCCTCTGTCAAAAGTGGGCCACAGGATGATGACGTCATTCTCACAGGCTCCTCCCAAAACACGTGCAGTTGTGGAGCCTCAGATTCTTTGTGCGGGAGCCACAGATTCCGCTGCAGGTCTGAGGATGCGCAGATCCAACGACTCCGCAGCCAAACCTGGCCAGAATCCTGGACACCCACCTGTCCTCCTCACCCCACGCTGTCCCCGCTGGTCTTCCTAGCTCCTCTCTCACCAACAGTCCATCTGCCGGCTGGACGTCACCTCAAAGTGTGTCAATACCACAGGGAACAGAAGAAGCATTGTGTTAAGCCCTACTCAAACTCCTGGCCCATAAAATCATGAGATACAATAAAATGGTTATTATTGTTTTCAGCCACTGAGTTTGGGGGTAATTTGTTACATAGCAGTTGATACACAAAATACCAAAGAGCCAACAATTTTGCCATTAGTCTTTCAAATCCAACACAATGACGTGACCAACCTAGGCTGAACCCGCAGACGCTCATGGCACAGACCCAGCGTTACAGAAGAGGCTGGACAAGGTGTCAGACAGTTCACCCCGCAATCCCCTAGGTGACTGGCTGGATCTCTCCCAGCCACATGCTTCCTCTGCCACCTCCTGAGGTCTCTGCTTAAACACCACCTTCTCTTCCAGGCCATCCTGGCCCATCCGCAGTCCCCTTCCCTGCTCTGCTCTTCTCCGCGCTTGGCACCACCTGTCGCTTAAGAAGTATAAACCTGGGCAGGGACTGTTCTTCTTTTCTGTTCACTGCTATTTCCCAAGTGCCTACGACAGACCTCACACATGACAGACACTCAGTAAATGTATGTTAAGTGAATCAATGGCCCCTCCAATTTCAAATATTTGGTTCTGGGAAGTGCACTTACTGTTGCGAAATCCTGTTGTCTTGGGAAAATACAGCAATTGATAACGATATTTTACCAATCTCATTGAACAAAAACTTATGGAGCATGTTCTACGTGTCAGGCACTGGGCTTAGGTGATGCTAAAGAAAAGCAGACACAGGCCCAGTGTCCACAAAGCTCACAGTTCACAGATGACATATGCCAATCAGACCGTCATGAAGAGAGCGTTTCGAGATGCTAGTGTGTTACAAGAGGCTCTGACTTACTGTGGGCATGAGAGGCAGGGCAGGCTTCCCCGAGGAAGTGGCATTAAGCTGAGAGCTGAAGGATGAGCAGGAATGAGCTGCAGGAGGAAGGGGAGGGAGGGTGCACTGGGAGGAGGGGGTGACATGTGCAAAGGCCCTGCGGTGCCCATGCCTGTGCGACACTGCCAGGCTAGGTGCCCCCGCCACTGAGTTAGTTTAGGTTATCACCACTTATGCTCTTTCGTTTTAAAATCTTTAAATATGAAAAAAATAAATAAATAAACACACGTAGGGCTTCCCTGGTGGCTCAGCAGTACAGAACCCCCCTGCCAATGCAGGGGACACGGATTCAATCCCTGACCCCGGAAGATCCCACATGCCTTGGAGCAGCTGAGCCTGTGCACCACAGCTACTAAGGCTGCGGTCCAGTTAGGGCCTGGGGACAGCAACGGCTGAGCCCGCGCGCCCTAGAGCCTGTGCTCCACGAAAGCAGCCACTGCAATGAGCACCCCGTGCGCTGCAACTGGAGGGTGGCCCACGCACCAACAAAGACTCAGCACAGTCAAAAGAGAAATAAAATTAAATAAAAAAACATACATAAATGTGGCGAGAATAGCACAACAAACCTCCTCATACCCATCACTCAGCTCCGACAGTGATCAACACTCTCCGCATTCTTATCCCGCCCACAACACCCACTTTCTTCTCTTCTTTCCCTTCCTCTTCACGCGTTGCTTCCTTTGTCTCCCTTCCTTCATTTGCTCCCCCCTTCCCTCCTTTCTTCCTTCACTCCTTCCTTTCTCCGTTAGCTCCTCCCTTTGCTATGGTATTTTAAAGCAAATCCAAGACACCGTATACTTCCTCTCAAAAATCATGCTCTTGGGGCTTCCCTGGTGGTCCAGTGGTTACGAATCCACCTGGCAATGCAGGGGACACGGGTTCCACCCCTGGTCCAGGAAGATCCCACATACTGTGGGGGCAAGAATGCCTGGCTGCCACAGCTACTGAAGCCTAAGTGCCTAGAGCCCACGCTCCATAGCTAGAGAAAGCCTGCATGCAGAAACAAAGATCCAGCACAGCCAAAAATAAATAATAATAAAATCATGCTCTTACCCTTACAAAGCTCGATATAAATGAGTGAATGAACACCTAATGGAAACTTCCTGTTTGGCTGGGCCATCTCTTACCAAAGGGACCGAGGGAGGTATAAAGCTAGTTGGGAGTGAGTGAGCAGATGCTAAAAGGTCTCCCACTGTGGGTGACACTTTCTCAGTGGGACTAACAATCTAGGGAACTCAGAATATTCTGGCAAGGCCAACAAAAGCAGAGTGAGCCCCAGCACTTTTCCTTGTTCAACTTTTGGAATCCAGAAAATCTAAGAGCCAGAAGAGATCTGATCCACTGAGACGGTGTGGGACCATGAACTGTAATTCTCAGTACATAACTGTTAACCTCTTGTAGGGAGGATGATGCATAGTAAGGGTTTACAGGTCAAGGGCTGCCACAGCATAGCTTGGTTTATGGAAGGTTTTTTGTTTTTTTTTTTTTTAATCATTGGAGAATCTACTTTCCAGTGAAATGAGAACGGTTTGGAGAAAACTACTCCCGCAGCCATCTCAGCCTTGCAGTGACACGTTCTCCAAATGGTTCAGACTTACCAGCTTCCCTGGGTCTTCGGTTTCCTCATCTGTAACAGGTGGCTGACTTATGGGAAGAGCCTATCAAATTACTTATGCTGCTATTAATTATATGTTATAAATAATAAGCCAGTGCTGCAATGAGCTGATCTTTCTCTTCTTTTCCATGAAGACCTGCCAGAACCCAAAGGTCCTTAACCTTTTTTTCCCTTATATACCGCTTTGACAATCTGACAAAGCCTTCTCAGAATGTTTTAGAATGAATAAAATATATACGATTACAAGGGAAACCAATTACACTGAAGCATAATTCTCTATTAAAATAAATTTGTGAACTAGTAATACACGTCTCTTCATGGTTAAAAACAATCCACAGCAGTTCTAACAACAACCTTCATTTCACAGTGAAGATGAGCATAAATGATATTTAAAGGGTCTGCAACAACTTTTCAGTAACAAGAAAATATCTGTCATTTCCACCAGTGGCAGAGACACAGGTCTTGCTAATGCATATTCATGTGGCATGTAGTCTATATTCATAATTGAAGAAGATCTAAATTTTAGCTAGATAGTAGAGGAAAGGTGTCATTTTCCCAAGTTCAAAGACCTTCTGAATTCTGTGTATGGACCAGCTTAGGAATCCCTATTTAATCCAGACCCTTTGATACCAAACTCATATTTCTTCCTCTAAAACTTAAATTATGGAAACGTACGGGAACTACTTCAGGTTTGGGAAAGGGAATGTTTTTCCATTTACAAATGACCGGTTGGGTAACATGTCCCTTGAATAAGACAGTAAGCCATAAAAAAGTTATGGTTGTAAAAAGGTTTTACCTGTAGGATAGTTTCATACCAGCTGGTTCATTTGGAAGTATCTTCCTCTCTAAGAACAACATTTCCATCACTGCATCCCAGTGCTTGGACCAATGAGCTGAGGGAGAGGTCCTGGCTCCAAGATTTGAGGGTAACTGGCAAAGTTGAATTAGGAGACAGATCCATTAGCTGATTTTACCCCTTTCCTCAAGTTCTAACCAAAGTGGTGACAGAGCGGTGATCATCAAGGACTTTCTGGCGTGGTCCATGGATCACGTCCACCAATATCCTCATATGGCAGACTTGTGAATGAACTGGACCCAATGAACCAGAGTTGACACGCGGTGTGCCCATGACTCTGTATTTTAATGTGCCACCAGGTAACCCAAAGAAGAGGACTTTCTTCTAAGAAACTCTCTGCTGCTTGCTTTGTATTTACTGACACTTAATAAATGAACAGTTTGACTCTGGAGCAAAATTGAATCCTGGGTGAGTCTTGGGCTTTTCCTGATAACACCTGAACCCTTGATAACCAAGGAGCCCTTGCACCTGATCTGGGCCTCAGGGATCCCTGTCCCTCTTCCACAGGTTCATCTTAGGGGACTGAATGTGTGGGAACACCCAACAGGTCTGTGGGGCCCCTTGCTGGTGCAGAAGGGCTGTCTTTACAAAGACCTCTGGTTTCACACATAGACCCTGCCTGTTGTGCAAAGGCCACTTGAGGGCTGACGCTGTGGCCACTTTGTGAAAGCACGTGGGGCCTTGAAGTCAGCCTCAGAGTCAGAGGAACAAACTGCATTCCTTTCTCCAGGTCTGCAGTCACTGCCTTTGTTGTCTGTTTGGTAAACCTGTTCCCCCACTGCTGCTTCCCTCCCACGAGAAAGGTGGCTTCTGCTCACCGGGCCTGCGGTGTGGCCCCAGCGAAGGCCCTTCCTGCTGCTGACCCTCCTCTCTTACCCTTCCTTTGCTCTGCTAGCCTTTGGGCCTCCCCTACCCCCTCCCGCTTTCCTTGCTCATGCCAAGGAGAAGCCAGAGCCTGCCCCACTGACCTGGCAGACGGATGGGTGACCTCCCAGAAAAGGTGTCCTTCTCTCCTCAGGGCTCAGTGGGAGGTCTCCCTGAAATCGCCTTTCCCTTGAGCATCCTGCCGCAGCCACAGGCCTGAAGCCAAAGGCGCTCTGGAAATGAGGCCTTCCCTGGGGAAGGACACTCACGCACCTCGGGTTTGGAGAGGCCTGGCTCCCTTTGTTCATTATGGAGCTAAGACAACTTATTCTAGGCTTCAGATGGGGCTGCCAAGTCTGTGACAACCTCAGCACGAACCTGCCAGAAGGGGTGAGGAAACCACACCAGCCTCCAGCCTCCCCCCGGAGCTCGAGGGATGGGGGAGGGATGAGGGGACACACATCAAAGCCCAGAGATTGGTAATCATACTTCGGCTCGGCTTTACTATCTTTCTTCAGAAACCAGCGAGTGTGGGAAAAGTAAAAGGCTGACCTTTCATTCAACCCTAACCCACTTTGAGTGGCTTTCACAATAGCTCTGCTCTCCCCTGGGTTTTGATAGCTTCAGCTTTAACCGCTCTCTCAATAAAAGTCTGTTTTCTCATTTCAGGCAACAGGTTTCACCATCTATTTGCTCTGCAGATGTGTGTGGGTGGCGGGCTCCACTCGCCATATTTTTCCCACGCATCTTCAAACCGAGAGGTCTGACCCTGGCTGAAGTGTCCTTCTGAGTCACCAGGGGAATCGCTACATCCTCCGGGCGGAAGAGGCATCGTAGGCAGTGACACGCGTCTACGGACACCGAGAGGGGCCAGAATTCCCCCTGCTTGGAAAACCAGGAGCGGAGATTTGGTTTGCTCACCTTGGGGCGGCTCAGCAGGTGGGGAGAGGGCACCAGGAGTCTGGCCCGGAGGCCTGGATCCCAGCCCAGATAGAGCAGCCTGTATCTGTGTCCCGGTCCGTTCTCCTAGCTCAGTCCACGTGGCCTCTCTGCAGGGCCTTTCCTATGAACACAGAATTTCTTCTGCTGTGCTGTTTCAGGCACTTGGATAGAGCACCCTTCCATTACTGGACAGGAGAGGCTTGAGGGCACAGGAGGCTATACGTGTCCGATCCAGTAACCAGCTCACCTCCATCCTCCCCAAACCACCCCTGTGGGCTTGACCTTTGTCCTTCTCTACCATGGGGGTTTTGGGGGTTGGTCTCTGGCCAAATTGGCCAGTGGGATTGCTGGTGGCCTAGGGCTGACCATGGTGCCCAGTGTCCTCGCTGATTCAGAGGCTGGTGAGCACCGTGCCCTGTGCTCCATGCTGTGGGGTGAGGCAGAGCAGGGAGAGGAGGATGAAACAGGGTCCTGGAACTGCAGGGAACAATACACTTCCGGTAAGTCACCTGCTCCTGAGTAACTGATGAAAGAAGAGGCCACAGGAGAATCTGAGGCAGGAGGAAGGCTGCAAGAAGGGAAGTGGGGGGAAGGAGGGCTGGGAGGACCCTGTGGGGCACAGGGCGCTCCAGAGGTGAGTGCGGATGGACTGCCTGGCTCAAGCTCAGTCTGCCCAGGCGAGGAGTGACTGGGACACGGCCCTCGGGGCCCATGTCCAGGGTCTTCGCTGCCCCTCTCTGCTGCCTCCTCTAGCAGCTCTGCCTAGATTTGGATCCAGCTTGACTAACCGTGGTTTTAGGCCACCTGTGACCTCCTCCCCGACTCCATCATTCTGGTAAATCAGGCTGCTCTTTGTGGACCAGGGGAGAGCTGGAGAATCTCGCTGAGCACAGAATCTCTTCTGGCAGAGGGCAGTGGGTTGGTGCACTGCATTGGCTGAGGCACGTCTGAACTCGGACCTCAGAGCAGACTGTGGGTCCTGATACCAGGCCAATTTGGCAACCTCTTAGAGCAGCTGCTTTTTTTCCCCCTTTTGAAGTCACAGGACTTGACATGGCCCAATAGCCTTGCCCCAGCTCTGCTGTGTGCAACTTCATCTCTCACCTTACGTCTCAATGGAATGAAAGGTGACGCCACTCTCAATGTCATAGTGTTTATTTAAATCCTGAGATTAAAAATAAGACATTCCCAAATGGTGCAGCAGATGCTATACGGACTATGTTTTGGGATACAAAAGTTCCTCACCCCCACTGGGCAGGTGGAGAGATGGCATTTGATGTGCTTCTGGTAATTATTTGGCAGATAAAAAAGAGATGGGTTCTCAGACCCACTACCCCGTAAGGCCGCGAGCATTGAGGACTGGTCAATTAAAGTGCAATTCTGACTCGGAAGCCACCCAACTGAGGCTTCACTGTTGCTCTGCAGCCGTAGGGGGACAGGAGCATCTCTGGACAGCCCTTGTCTTCAGGTTCTGAGGAAGTCTTTTTATCAGAAATGCCTCCCCAAATGTAAAGATGTACTGTGTTATTTTGAAAAAGTGCTTAAGAGAGAAAAGGCATTATTAACTGTCTTTGTTTCCTTGGGAGCATCACAACAGAGAAAAATTCACCCAGGGTTCCACTGAAAAGAACCTTTTGGGTAAGTGTTTTGTAAACGCAGATGGCTGACTAAACATTCTCTGTGCCGGTGGCCCTTGGACTGAGCACTGCAGAGGGGGGCTCTGCTCTTGTTCTCAACACCTCTGAGCTGAGGCTGGGATTCTCCAAGGTGGAGTCACCAAGGTGGGCTTCTAAAACTGAAACTCCTATAAAAACGTATGGTGGACAGCTAACCAGAATGATAAAACACAGACTGAGATTTCATCCCCAAATAGGGATTTCTTTTCAGATGAGTCTGGAATGGCTTCACCACAGAAGGTGAGTGACAACTGAAAATAATTTTAAAAAACCATCTCCTTTATCTCTGATTTATCTAGCGTAGCTATGCATTCATACTTTTCAGACCCTATGTAGTGTTTCAGTTCCAGATTCCTGTTTGAGAATTTCCTTGCCTGCTCTTGGTCCAGTGGATGTGGAGTAGGTGGGCTCCGGCCAGGAGTGCTCTGCAGGGGCTACGCTTTCTCCCAAACATGCTTGCTGGCGGTGGATGAGGGTGCCTGACAGAGGCCGTGTTCCTGGGTGAGAGTGATCAGTGGCTTCCAAGGCAGTGGTGAGCAAGGCGGCTGGTACTAATATTGTACTAAACAGCAACAGTTATTCAGAGAGCTCGGCCCAAAGAGGTTGCTGGGGGATTTTTTTTTTTTTTAGATAGTGATCTGGGATCCCAAGAATGTTTCCTACTTGTTGACTTTTAGTGTTAATTCAGTCTACTTGCCGGGGCCACCACTTTCAATAGCTGTTTTTCATTATCGTTTGCATTAAAAAGAATACCTCAACCCCCAAACTTCAGTAAAGTTGGGAACTTGTTTAAAATAAGAAAGCAGTTTATACAAGCCATACTTAAATATGCCATGATCTCTAGCTGCACAGCAAACCCGAGCTTCCACAGCAAAGTAACGAAGAACAAGAGTCCATTCAGCACAAAAAAATAAATACGCTGCAGAGGGTGGGTCCGCAGTGGGCAGGCGAAGGCCTTTGCACCACTGCCGTCACCGTCCGCGGTGCTGGCACAAGGGGCCCACGAGCTCCTGCTGCAGTGGCTCTGGGTTGGCTTCACAAGAGCCACGGGATTTTTTAAGCTGCAGTTGGTCCCCTGCTGGGTCGAGTCACAGAGGTTCAGAACAGGCCTCAGATGGAATGTCTCAGGCCTTCCGCAGGAAACCCATCAGCTACTTGAGAAAAGCTGATTCGAGCTGCAGGTGACGGTGGTGACATGAGCAGAGGGCCATCTGCTTGGCCATGTCTCCAGGGTATCCTGGGAAAGCTAGGCACTCAAACCGAGAGTCCAGATGCTTCAGGGTCTTTTGTTTCTCTCAAGTGGTGAGCCAGCTACATCTGATTATCCTTTTCAAGGGGGAGATGGATTTAAAGGCAGGGTAGTTTGCTTTCAAGCAGTGTGGCACCCTGTAAGGACAAGCACGAGTCCAGGAAGTCTCTGGGGGCCTGGCCATTTCTGTTTTGGTGCTAAGCACCGTCAGGACCTTGCTCAATAAGGTGCTAGAGATTCCTGGCTTTCTGCCACAGGCGGCTGCTCCCAAGAAAGAGGGCACGAGAGGGCCAGCTCTTTTCTGGAAGGTTCTGTCACCATGTTTCAAGCCCCACTTAAAGTGCCTGGAAGCGCCTATGTCTCCTGTTTAAATGGAAGTTCTGAGTCTACTGCCAAAGTCATTTCCTCCTACCTCTGCTGGCACCTGGGGGGTATGGGGTCTGAACTAAACTTGGCCAAGGATTCTTGACCCATTCATCAGTTCTCAAAACCAGTCAGACCAGGCTCGCGAATGACGAGATGAAGCTTCGCCGTGGTGTGACTCGGCTTAGTCACCGGGCTAACTAAAGGGCTGGTGGGGTACTCGAACCTGCAGTCGCCTTGCCAGGCACCCTCTGCCCCGACCACAGCTAAGGTGGGCTGCTTGGTCAGATCTCTGCTCACTGCGGAAGGACCTGGGTCCTGACTGCCTGTGAGCAGGGCACAGAGAGGCCATCTCAGGTGAGCACTCTGTGGTGGGAGAAAAGGGCCACAGAGAACAGGAAGATCATCTGCTTCTTGTCCTGGAAAAGGACAGAGGATTCATTTGCTCCCAGGTGTCAGGTGCAGGCTGAGCAGCAGGAAGTGGAAAAGGGGTGCAGGGAACCTAGGCATGTGGGGAGGAGGGACCGAGAGGTGAGCAAAGAGCCGATTCATGAATTATGCCCGTGTATACTTGAGTTAGCAAAGACTTCTCTTAAGAGGCCCCCGATTTTTAAAAGTGGCTCCTACCCTGAATATAATCATTAGTAAACGTATCTGCAGAAGCTCTTGTTAATATAAACAAAGACAGGCTGAGGAGTGAGCCCCACAGGCTGATGCGTCCAGCCTTTTGGTCATGGTGTGGACGTTACCCAGCATCTGGGCTCTGGCCATCTGGACGTAGATTGCACCGCAGGCCCTCAGTCGGTGGGTTCTGTTTCCTGGATTAGCTTCACTTCTGATTCTTAGGGTGGTATTTTGAGCTGTTGTGAGGCCCAGCTGAGTGGAGGGCTTTGATCCAAGACAGACTCGCCCAGATAGAAGGGCCATGAGAAAAGTGCAGCTGGTGGCCCCTCTGAGCAGCCCTGTACTCCCCGGGCAGGACGGGACAGGAGCATGATGGAGGAAGCTGGATGGGATCTCAGGTGGGCCCCTAGGTGCCCTGACGTCCTTTCCTAGGGAGGACTCGAGGGCCCCACAGGGTCTGGGCAGGCCTTCCAGCTCATGGTCACCCGTGATGCCTGGCTAGGCACAGGGGGGGCTGTGTCTCTCCACGGGTGGAAGTCGGGACCCCTCTGACCTGGGAAACTCTTCACAGGAGGCCTGGAGCCAACTGTGCCCCCTCTGGAGAGGCCAATGGTCTCCTGAGTGTTTAAACCTTTGGCATAGTGTCCCTCTGGGTGTGAGGACAATGGAAAACATCACTTGAGCCCTTATGAGCCACGGGGCTAAGAGTGATGTGCACAGTGCCGAGTACACGGCGCTGGGAGCAACGCGGCTCTGACGAGCAGCCAAGGGCCCGTCTCCTAAAGTTGCATAGTGGATACTGATAGCTTTAGAGCAGCTATTTTTTGTTTTCTGGGTTTTTTAGGTGCTTTACGTGACAAGTGAGGAGGAGTAGTGTTTCCTGTGGGTAATGTGAAACTAGCAAAATCCAGGTACTTGAGGTTACGGGAAATCACTTCCATCGTAGATCACAGGCCGGTCAACAGTTAAGTGATAAAAGACTTTCTTGGAGACGAATCTAGGAGACAAATGGGGAAGGAGGGGTTATTCCGAGGGCTAGAAGCAGCTGCAGTGACCTGGCTGGGGTGGGTGCTGGCTGGTATGGGAAGCTTTGGTGCAAAGACCTCTGCTCCGAGCCTGGGGTCCCTCACAGACTGCGTGGACTCTTCCGGGTCCCCTCACCCTTATTTCCTGTCTCTCTAGCAGAGACATCTTCCTGCAAAGTGTCAGGGTCTTAGGATACCTCCGTGGACTGTCCTGGGCTTGGGTGCAGAAACGCCCATTCAGTCCCACACTGTGAAGCACCCCTCCTTGCCTTGCTGCTCTGAAGGGGCCCTGGGGTGGGGGTGTCTTAGGAGTCTCGGCAGTCTGGGCTGCCCTGGGGAAGTGGGTGGCACAGGCTGGAGGAGACACACACAGTGGAGGCGAGTCTGGATTTCATTCTGACTGGACATCTGGATCTCTTTCGCTGTCGTGCTTTGAAAACCTGACTAGGCCCTGAGATGACGTCAGTGGCGAGGGCCGCAGTGTGTCTCAGCACCACGGCCGCTCCTAATACCGACTGCAAAGCTAGTCTGCGGCTGCCTCTGCCCTCAACACGCTGCGCCCAGCCTCTCTGTCAACCTGCGGTGGGGCTCAGAGAGGTAGTAAAAATGCTGGCTGCCACCGCAGAGTAAACCGGGGTTCCACTAAAACCCAGAGGGGAGAGCAGACCCTCTGCGGGGCTGGCCTCCACCCCGTCTCCTGACCACTGCCCTGAGGGGCTGAGGCCCATGCCTGGTCTGACCAGCTTTCTGGACATGCAGAGCCCATGCCCAAGAATCCTGCTAACACAGGGTGTGTTCATGTTCCTGGGGGTGTGTGGGGGAAGGGTGGGGAAGGGGAAAGGTGGGGAGCCCATTCTTCCAAGTTCTCCCTTGGTGGATGCCCTCAGCCACACGCCCTGGGAGTTCAAGGCCCTGAGGTGGTGAGAGGGTGCACTCTGGCTTTCACCAACAGGTGGCACCCCAGCTTCTCACCTACTTAATAGCTATTAAGTTACTGTGCTTAAAGCCCAGCGGGCTGGCAAGGGCACCCATGGGGAGGGATGTGGCCGCTAGCTCAGGGCCTCACTCAGAGAGGATGTGGCCGAATGCTGATCAGACAGGTCCTATGGATGAAGCGAGCCCCTACTACGGGCTTACACTGAAGCCAGAAGAGGGATAGGTGCCCAGCAGCCTTCGCTGTGCCAGCCGCACATCTCCATGAAGCAGGGCCCTGGCTCGAGGCAGATGCTCAACCAACATTGGTCTGCTGTCCTGCTTCCCTTCTTGGACGCCCCTCCAGCCTCATCTCCATTCACCCCATCCTTCTGACCCCTCAACCCTGCACTCACTCCTGGACCTGCACCTGGAGCTCTGAAGTCGTGCTCCCCAGAGATGGTACCTGCTGCCCCACTCCCTGGACAAGGGGGCCCAGGGGCCTCGTCTCACAGCTCCAGTCCTGATTAGCTCTGGGCCTTCTTACTTCACTTCTCTCTCATCCATCCATCTATTCATTTATCCATCCGCCCAATCCTTCCACTGTATTTGCTGAGCTCTTCTCTGGCCTGGGCAGAGGGCATCAGGATGGCAGAAGCAGAAGAGCATTCTGGGTAAGAGCCTAGAGCCTCGAGCCAGGCCATCTGGGTTCAAATCCAGCCCCACCACCAGCTGTGTGATTGGGAGTGCCCCTCTTCTAGGTCCTCAGCCCCTTAGCAGTAACACCAGGAGAAAGACAGTCCCTACTGCACGGGGCTGCTGTGTGGCTGAAGGGAGAAGTATTAATAAGAGCAGAGGGCAGAGAACACGCGTAACCCGTGGTGAGACTGTAAGTATCAGGCTGTGTGTTACACACTCTACAGTGGACACTGGCATACCAGAGTATAGGTCTAAAATTCATGAACCACTGATAATCAGGGAAATTGAACAACTGCTTTTAAACGTCCACCTCTGTCCTTGAGGCGGGGTGCCGGGTGGTTCATCCAGATGCTGACCGAGGAGGCGGCCTACCTGGAAAAAGTGTTGTCGAAGATGAGCAGGTAGATGCCTGGTGTGCGGACCTTGAGCTGGCCCTGGATGTTCTCCTTGTGGGAATTGCAGCGGGTGGTGGGAATGAGCACCTGGGAGGAGAAGCAGATGGGAAAGTGTCACAGAAGCGGAGGGCACCACAGAGCCTCTGGGCAGACTCTTCATTTGGGGAAGGAAACTGAGGCCCAGGGAGGCTGAATACCTCGTCTGAGGTCACAGCTGAGCCTCATCAGCCCCCACTTCCGGGGGGTGTCCTTCCACATGCCCTGGGTTTGTCAATAACTTCCAATGGGGCAGGGACCATTATAGACATGAGTTTCACCCAAAATCATGATAGGTCAGCATCCTGAAAGAACGGTACCCCCAGCCTCCTCTGACCATGGCCAGTGCCAGAACGCTCTACTGTCCAGAGAAGCAGCTTCTTCCTGGCTTCAGGAAGCAGGGGCTTACTCCAAGTGAAATCCTGCCTGGTCCTTTCCTGTTGGTACTGGTGCTACTGCCCTTGTGGGTGTCAGAGGACGGGCCAAGCCTTCCATCCACATCTCTCGGGAACTCTGTGAAGCTTCTGGGTCTACTTTCCTCCAGGCTGACCGCCCCTGGCTCCACCCGTGGCTTCTTACTTGGCCCCAGTCAGTCCGTATGTCCCAGAGCCCTTTCATCTTTCCAGGTCTCCAGCCTCCTTTCTCCTTTGAGAATGAGAAATTAGTCCCAAGAGACACTTATTTTCTGAGAACATTGTTCCCAGGGCCTCACTGTCAGAGGCCAAGTCTGAGCACATGGTGTGAGCTGGCCAGGGCCGCAGCTGGGCTCCTGGGATGGCAGTCTTCAACCTGCTGGCCAGGTGAGATACTTTAAAACTGAAGATATAATAGGAAGCAACACAGAGCCAGCCAAAATTAAAAACATTTTTGGGAGGGCTTCCCTGCTGGTCCCAGTGGTTAAGTATCCATCTGCCAATGCAGGGGACATGGGTGTGTTCCCTGGTCTGGGAAGATCCCACAGGCTGAGGGGCACTAGGCCCTTGAGCCCACGGGCAGCAAGTACTGCAGCCTGCACCCCCAGAGCCCGGGCTCCACGAGAGGGGCCACCGCAGCGAGAAGCCTGAGCACGACAAACAGCGGCCCCCACCTGTCTCAACTAGAGAAAACCTGCACGTGAAGGCTGTCAACCTGTATAAGATGACTGAACCCAAAACAGAGATGAGAGCACTTTTTCACCTCAAGGCTGAACAGAGCTGCCTGTCTTGAAATGCTACACGGTGGCCACAAAGTTCCCAAAGTGGAGTCAGTTCCCACCAAAAGCTCTGCCCTTAAGGATCTTGTGCTTTAGTGGTGATAACAGATAAGAAAACATTCAATTGTGCTGGGTGAGACTGTCACAATAGGTGGACTGGGGAGGGGGTGCCTATCCCAGCCTCTCGGTGGGTGGGAGAGGCAGAATCAGGGAAGACTTCCTGGAAGAGGCAACACTGAGCTGGGCCAATTTAGTTAGTACAGTCCACGGGGCCTCAAAGAGTCAGACACGACTGAGCGCACACACTTCTAACTTATTTGTATCGTTACATTTAAATTTTGTTGCTTGTAGGCATGATGGGGTTGGGACTTGCTTTTATCCAGCTTGACAATTCCTGCCTTTCAATTGGGATGTTTACCCAACTTATACTTATGCGACTGTCAATAAGGTTAGGTTTGAGTCTCTCATCTCACTGTTTTTTATTTGTTCCATTTTCTGATTGCTCTCTTTTCCTCTCAAAGCAGTAAGCTAGAGCAATTTCTGGGGAAGGCAATGGCACCCCACCCCAGTACTTTTGCCTGGAAAATCCCATGGACGGGGGAGCCTGGTAGGCTCCAGTCCGTGGGGTCGCTAAGAGTCGGACACGACTGAGCGACTTCACTTTGACTTTTCACTTTCATACATTGGAGAAGGAAATGGCAACCCACTCCAGTGTTCTTGCCTGGAGAATCCCAGGGACAGGGGAGCCTGGTGAGCTTCCGTCTATGGGGTCGCACAGAGTCGGACATGACTGAAGCGACTTAGCAGCAGCAGAGCAATTTCAGGGCTCGACTTGCTCTATTAAAGATCACTGTCCATCATCGCCTACTGTACAGTGACTTGAAAACTATTGCTTCTCATATTTTGTCTGTTTTGGTTATTTCTTGGGAGGGTAAATCTTAGACATTCTCCCGTGCTTTTGAACACATTGCCCCCCTACCTGGTGTGGCCAGTGAATAAAAATAAATAAGTAAGAGACTCAGGTTGGATCCCTGGGTCAGGAAAACATCCTGGAGAAGGGAATAGCAACCCACTCTAGTATTCTTGCCGGAGAATACCATGGACAGAGGAGCCTAGTGGGCTGGAGTCCATGGGGGTCTCAAAGAGTCATATATGACTGAGCAACTCAGTTAAAAGTAAAGGAATGTAAGAAGATACACCATACTGCTGCCGCTCAGTCACTTCAGTCATGTCCAGATCTGTGCGACCCTATGGGCTACAGCCCGCCAGGCTCCTCTGTCCATAGGGTTCTCTAGGCAAGAGTACTAGAGTGGGTTGCCATGCCCTTCTCCAGGGGACCTTCCTGTCCCAGGGATTGAACCCAAGTCTCCTGTACTTCACACAGATTCTTTACCACTGAGCCACCAGGGAAGCCTCATACCATGCTAACACTGGTCAAAAGAAGCTATATTAATATCCAAGTAGATTTTACATCAAAGAACATGGCCAGGGATAGTATCATAAATGATAAAGATGGCAATTCATCAAGGGAACAAACAATCCTAAGCACTATCTATTAACTTGATCTAACTGATATTTATAGGACACTCCACCCAACAATAGCAGAACATACATTCTTTTCCAGTATCAGTTCAGTTCAGTCATTCACTCGTGTCTGACTCTTTGTGACCCCATGGACTGTAGCACGCCAGGCTTCCCTCTCCATCAAGTCTCGGAACTTGCTCAAACTCATGTCCATAGAGTCCGTGATTCTATCCAATCATTTCATCCTCTGTCGTCCCCTTCTCCTCCCACATTCTATCTTTCCCAGCATCAGAGTCTTTTCAAATGAGTCAGTTTTTCACATCAGGTGGCCAAAGTATTGGAGTTTCAGCTTCAGCACCAGTCCTTCCAATGAATTTTCAGCATTGATTTATTTTAGGATTGACTGGTTTGAACTTTTTGCTTATCCAAGGGATTCTCAAGAGTTTTCTCCAACACCATAGTTCAAAAGCATGAATTCTCAGCACTCAGCTTTTTCTATGGTCCAACTCTAACATCCATACATGATTACTGGAAAAACCATAGCTTTGACTAGACAGACCTTTGTTGGCAAAGTAATGTCTCCACTTTTTAATATGCTGTTTAGGTTTGTCATAGTTTTTCATCCAAGGAGCAAGCAGCTTTTAATTTCATGGCTGCAGTCATTGTCAATAGTGATTTTGGAGCCCAATAAAATAGTCTGTCACTATACTAAGTGAAAATTTCATGCAAAGATGGGCACGATAAAGGACAGAAACGGTATGGACCTAAGTAGAAGATATTAAGAAGAGGTGGCAAGAATACACAGAAAAATTAGACTAAAAAGATCTTCACAACCCAGATAACCACAATGGTGTGATCACTCACCTAGAATCAGACATCCTGGAGTATGAAGTCAAGTGGGCCTTACATCAAGTGGGCCTTAGGAAGCATCACTACAAACAAAGCTAGTGGAGGTGATGGAATTCCAGTGGAGCTATTTCAAATCCTAAAAGATGATGCTGTGAAAGTGCTGCACTCAATATGCCAGCAAATCTGGAAAACTCAGCAGTGGTCACAGGACTGGAAAAGGTCAGTTTTCATTCCAGTCCCAAAGAAAGGCAATGCCAAAGAATGCTCAAACTACCACACAATTGCACTCATCTCACACACTAGCAAAGTAATGCTCAAAATTCTCCAAGCCAGGCTTCAACAGTACGGGAACCAACAACTTCCAGATGTTCAGGCTGGATTTAGAAAAGGCAGAAGAACCAGAGATCAAATTGCCAACATCCATTGGATCATCGAAAAAGAAAGAGAATTCCAGGAAAATGTCTACTTCTGCTTTATTGACTACGCCAAAGCCTTTGACTGCGTGGATCACAACAAACTGTGCTTCACAGTTTTCACTCTCTTCAAGAGACGGGAATATCAGACCACCTGACCTATCTCCTGAGAAATCTGTATGCAGGTCAAGAAGCAACAGTTAGAACCGAACATGGAACAGTGAACTGGTTCCAAACTGCGAAAAGAGTACTTCAAGGCTGTATATTGTCACCCTGCTTATTTGACTTATATGCAGAATACATCACGCAAAATACCAGGCTGGATGAAGCATAAGCTGGAATCAAGACTGCCGGGAGAAATATCAATAACCTCAGATATGCAGATGACACCACCCTAATGGCAGAAAACAAAGAGGAACTAAAGAGCCTCTTGATGAAAGTTAAAAGAGGAGAGTGAAAAAGCTGGCTTAAAACTTCACATTAAAAAACTAAGATCATGGCATCCGGTCCCATCACTTTATGGCAGATAGATAGGAAACAATGGAAACAGTGACTGACTTCCAGTATACTTGGAATAATAGCTAGGTGGGCCACATTCTAGGCCATTAAGGAAAATTACATTTAAAAGGATCCAAACTATAAAAAGTGTGTTTTCTGACAATGGAGTTAAGTTAGAAAAAAACTGCAGTTGTCTAGAAAATCCCCAAATATCTGAAACTAAATAACACATGAGTCAGAGAAAAGTCAAAAGGGAGACCCCAAAGGCCTGGGAGAGAGACAGAGCGCACAGCAGGCTCCTGCCACCACAGTACCCCGGCTCTGACTGCAAGCTGGTGGTGCTGAGGGAGCAGGACGGGCCCAAGACAAGCCTGGAGGGGACTGAGATGTGTGAAGACCTCGTACATGTGGGCTCTGCGGCAGCTCCTCTACCAAGTAGAATGTGGTATCTCATCGAGCTCCATTAATGGTTTATAATATTCTAGTTCTACAGGGAACTGAGACTCCTGGGAGGTTGAGTGGTTGGGTCTGTTACTGTGATCCATAAACTAAAACTTTTGAGCCTGGCCTGAGATATTTTAGCAAGCACATGTAGAGGAAGCGTCGTGGAGAAAGGCTTGCAGTTTACACAGGGACGCCCGTGTGCCCCGCACCTCAGCCTTCCCACACACTACTTTGATTACAAAGCAAAAGCCAAGAGCTTGTCAAGGCAGGATCCTCCAAAGAGGACATGTAAGATAATGCTCTTTACTTATTTAAAACAGTCTATAGACTTTTTGTTCATTCCAGCTGCTGTTTTTTCCACCATGGTTAAAATCTGTAAGATTTTCTTGCTATTACTTTAAATCAATCAACCAAACCGTGTAGGGGAGACAAAGGCTCTGGTGTAAAATTGTGGAAAATTCTTTAAGAGATGGGAATACCAGACCTTACCTGCCTCCTGAGAAATCTATATGCAGGTCAAGAAGCAACAGAACTGGAAATGGAACAACAGATTGGTTCCAAATTGGGAAAGGAGTATGTCAAGGCTGTATACTGTCACCCTGCTTATTTAACTTACATGCAGAATGTATCATGTGAAATTCTGGGTTGGATAAAGCACAAGCTGGAATCAAGATTGCCAGGAAAAATGTCAGGAACCTCAGATATACAGATGATACAACCCTTATGGCAGAAAGCAAAGAGGAACTAAAGAGCCTCTTGATGAAAGTGAAAGAGAAGAATGAAAAAGCTGGTTTACAACTCAATATTCAAAAACCTAAGGTCATGGCATCTGTTCCTATTACTTCATGGCAAAAAGATGGGGAAACAATGGAAACAGTGAGAGACTTTACTTTCTTGGGCTCCAAAATCACTGTGGGTGGCTACTGTAGCCATGAAGTTAAAAAACTCTTGCTCCTTGGAAGAAAAGCTATGACAAGCCTAGACAGAGTATCAAAAAGCAGAAAAAAACAAAATAATAAAATAAAAACACAAAAAGCAGAGACATCAC
Source organism: Tragelaphus eurycerus (assembly GCA_935064755.1). NCBI lineage: Eukaryota > Metazoa > Chordata > Mammalia > Artiodactyla > Bovidae > Tragelaphus > Tragelaphus eurycerus. Next base: position 71,480,304 of record CAKXYN010000001.1, on the reverse strand, counting down.
TTTCCCGACAAAGGTCTGTATAGTCAAAGCTGTGATTTTTTCAGTAGTCATGTACGGATGTAAGAGTTGGACCATAAGGAAGGCTGAGCGCCAAAGAATTGATGCTTTTGCTCTGTGGTGCTGGAGAAGACTCTTCAGAGTCCCTTGGACAACAAGGAGATCTAACTAGTCAATCCTAAAGGAAATCAACCCTGAGTTTCATTGGAACAACTGATGCTAAAGCTGAAGCTCCAACACTTTGGCCACCTGATGTGAAGAGCCCACTCACTCGAAAAAACTCTAATGCTGGGAAAGACTGAGGGTAGGAAGAGAAGGGGTCAAAAGAGGATGAGATGGTTGGATGGTATCACTGACTCAATGGACTTGAGTTTGAGCAAACTCCGGGAGATAGTGAAGAACAGAGAAGCGTGGCATGCTGTATGTAGTCCATGGGGTTGCAAAGAGTCAGACATGAGTGAGCAACTGAACAACAATTGGTGTCAAAGCCCATACAGCTGAGGTGACAGGAGATGACTGGGGTCCCGTGTAAACCTGAGCAAGGCAGGTCTCTGCTGTGTGAGCTCTGGGGCTATCCCGCACCAGCCTCCCGTGCTTGGACAGCTGTGACCTGATTTATACCACTTGTCTGCAGAACAGTCCAGTTGGTTTTACTGCTCTCTTGTGAAACTCCGGTGGCCTGGGCCCTGGTACAGAGATGTGATTCTATGCTAAATGGAAAAAGCCAGTCGCAAAAGGCTACATAACACGTGATTCCATTCACATGAAATGTCTGGAACAGGAAAGCCGTAAGGACAGAAGGCAGGCTGGCGGTTGCTGGGAGCAGGTAGTGACTGCGAATGGATACAGGGTTTCTTTTTGCTTTACGCAGTGATGAAAATGATCTAAAATTAGACGGTGGTGATGAATTGCTAAGATAACTAAGATAACTGAACATTTTAAATGGGTGAATTACATGTATGTATGTAAATTTTATCTCTTCAAAGTTATTTAAAAATAAAAAGTTAAGCTTCCTTTCCTGGCTCCTCCTCTGACTCTCAACAGCCCCAGGCAGGCCTCTGGCTTCTCTGGGCAGAGAGACAGGCAGGGCCTGGATCTTGGTCCCTGACTCGTCCCAGGCTTCAGACCAGTGGTCTGTGTACGGGTGGCCTCAGGTCTGTGATTTACTGCTTCTTTTAAGTACTTCCCAAACTCACCATCTCTCATCTCAGTGTCCAGGCCCAGCCTTGATGGAGGGGGGCCCTCTGTAGAGAGGGTGGTCCCGGGTGGGGTGTATCTGACGTGCCCTAGAGACGGCACTGGCCTGCCACGCTGTTTCCTCTGCCTGGACGCTTCTCCTGTAACCCATGCCCCCTCCCACTCCTCCCAATAGCTTCTCTTGGTTTGGCCCAGGAGTCTCCTGGTCTGCTAACGCCTCCCAGGCTGGGTTAGGTGCCCTTCTTACTGCTCCCCCACCCCCGGCCCGGTGCCACCCCATCATGACAGTCACCACCTGGAATCGCAGTTGTTTCTTTAATAGGGCCTCTCTCTGATGATACTCTGAGCTCCTCAAGGGCAGATCCCAGCATGGCCCTTCTCTCTTGATCCTCAGTGGGCCCTACAGAGCCCACTATACCACCGAAGTTCAGTGAATGGTTGTGAACTGAGTGCAAGGACCCAGCGCAGTTCCTGATGTCTGAACCTCCGTCACCATGAAACCTAAGTGCTGCGAGGTGCACTATGCCCTCTTGTTCCCACAAGGTCCAGGCTGGTCAGGGTATCACCCGGGGGAGTCCACAGGCGAAACGCTGAAGAAGTGAGTCTGGACACAGACTCTCCAGGCTGATGTCTGTCCAGGACCTCAGGCAGATGTAACAGCAACCCCACAGCAGGCTGGGGATGGCAGAGGAGCCCCGTGAGCACCCTCTCACTCACCGTGAGCTTCTTCTGCCCCCTGGCGACCACTGTGGGAAAGACAATGGCTGCCATACCCTCCAGGCAAGGGAGCCCGAGATGAAGACTCTGACTGAGCTCCTGAATCCTGGGAGGAACCAGCCAGGTCTTTCAGGGCCATGAGCATTAGGCAGGTGAGGGACTGAGCAAGGGGACAGCTGTGGACACAGGATCCGTCCCCTCCCTCTCTCACCATGGACACCCACCTGTGTCTAATCTGGGCAGATGCAGTGCTTAGGCGCTCAGCGGGCCTTGGGGAACATGAGGTGAACAGCGAAGGTGCTGGCGTGAGTTCTGGGCAGTGCAGCTGTTTGTTAACGCAGAGCTGACAAGCCCACTGCTTCAGCTGCTCGACCAACTAACTGCCCAGGCAGGCTGCTCTGGCATGGCTGAGCCTGTAACTGCTCTCCAACCACAGGCCCAGGACCTCCCAGGTGGATGTTCAGAATTGTTCAGGAAGGAAGGGCTCCCTACATGTGCGGCGAGGTCATGAGCCCCCGAAAGGAAAAGAAGGGCAGGGCAGTTTTTAAATAAGAATGAGCATGAAACTCGTTTAAGAAGGCCAACTCAGGGGGCCAGATTTCAATTTTAGGCACGAATCTGAAGAGGAGAGACATGACAAAGCAATCTGTAATGAGCAGGCACCACAGGACTGGGACGGCAGGACAGCAAACCCAGAGGGACGGACGTCCCCCCACGTGGGTGCTGGAGCCGGCGCGGCAATCTGTGCACCCAGCGCACGAGAGCCTGGGCCTCCTGGGGCCCTGGGCCCTCCCCAGACCGCGACGTGAGCCCCTTAGGACACCCCGAGGACCATAAGCATGAGGGACTGGTGGATATCATCACAGAAACTTCACAGAAGGCTTCTTTCACACCACTTCGAATTGCTCCTCTCTAGGGCCTGGTAGGCTGCAGTCCATGGGGTCGCTAAGAGTCGGACACGACTGAGCAACTTCACTTTCACGCACTGGAGAAGGAAGTGGAAACCCACTCCAGTGTTCTTGCCTGGAGAATCCCAGGTACGGCAGAGCCGGGTGGGCTGCTGTCTATGGGGTCGCACAGAGTCAGACACGATTGAAGTGACTTAGCAGCAGCAGCAGTTTCATTCTTAGAAAATGGAGACGTTGTACTAAAAGCCTGGGACGCACCCTGAGCTGCAATCCAGCCTGTGTGTCTGTCCCCATTCCTTCCACTCCCAGTGACTCCAATGGAACTCGAACGTCCATGCACACCAGCTCTCCCTCCATCACCCCTGGCACCCTGCCTGCAGAGACTCAGGCGAGGCATTCAGACGCCGCCACCCCGGAGGCCTATCCGCTGTCCTGGGCTCTGCACTCCACCCCATCTGTTCTCCTCTGACTTCTTCCCCTTGATAAAGACCAGTGACTCTCAACCTTGGTGCCCACTGGGATCACCCAGACATGCCTGGGTCCCGCTGAGTGATTCTGATTCTGGGGTCTGGGTTATGGACTCAGAAACGCGTTTAAAAATGTTTCCCAGGTGTTTCTAAAGTGCAACCAAAATCGAGGATGACAGTCCCAGCCAGTCAATGTCATAGGCTTAGCATTTCTTAGTTTATGAACTGGTGTCTGCTACCAAGGTTCCCAACCCAACCACCCAACTGACACAAAGGCTAGGAGTCTCTTTTGACCTATTTGAAGTGAGATGCTGAACGCCCTGAGCTCAAAACTGGAAGCAGAGATCTTGGTCACCACCTCCCGTGATGACTCACTCTTGCTCTCCACGACTCTGTTAAAATAGGATCCTTAACCCGAGTCACACATCTGTATTCCTTTCAGTTTCACCTACCGACCCATCCCAAGGTCTGTCTGAAGCTGACTCAGGAACGGCCTTCAGACGTTAGGAGGCAGTTCTCAGGCCCTTCTGTCCCCATTGGACAAGCCCAGCTGCGTCGCCTGCTCTGCCTGACGCAGGCCCTGGGTTTTTCCACCCTGGTTTCCCTCTGTCCTTCTCAGAACAGTCCAGGGAAGGGCTGTCTGGGCATCCTGCTGGCAGGGAGCCGGCCTCACCTTACACTGATCCAGCGGTGTGTCCTCGGCCTCCTGGAAGACCACGCTGAAGGAGATACTCTTGGGGTCGGAGGAGAAGACCCAGCTGATGGTGAGGCCTGCCTCGGCCACGGTGATGGGGATGAGGCTGTAGGTACTGGACCTCACGAACAGCTCCCTGCTGCCCTCCCCGAAGTTGGTGATCTCTTCCACCGTGAGGGGTAATTTTATCCTGAAACATGAATGCAGAGAGGGGCTTAAACACAGCAGGGAAAGCGCTTCAGTCCGCTGGCCATGTTGCCTGTAACTCAGAGGTGACTGGAGACAGCTAGAGGCTGCTGAAGGGTGGCCAAGCCTTTGGTCACCATGACTGACATGCTTAATCGTGGGAGAAACCCTGATGTGCAGCCCACGCCATCAGCTGTTTCCTGAGCACTTAACTATTAATAGATGCCTGGCATAGCTCGAGGCACTGGGGACAGAGGAGTGAAAAATACAGACGACAATCCTCGTCTTCAAGGAGCTGGTGTGGTCCCTGCGAGCTGGCAGGAACTGAGAGACGCCTGGGCCGCTCTGAGCCCCTCGAGGGCAGGAAGTGTGTTCGGAGGCCTCAGCTTCCACAGCTCTCCTGCGACTGCCCTCTGCCCAGCAGTCCACTCTCTCTTTCTCCTTTCAGTTCTTCACTCCCCCTGCTTTTCCCTGCTTAGTACCCACAGAATGCATACCCATCATCTGAAACTTTCTGTCCTTTCTGTCGGTGATCTCTCTTTTCAAGGGGGCACCCTGACGTGCATTTCTTAAATGCAAATGCCCTAGACTTGCTAATGCAGGGTAGGATAAGGGCCCTGGGGAGAGAGGCTTCTGGGGGCCGTGTCCCCATTCTCCCTCTCATTAGCTGGATTAATAGCTCGTTCCAAAACCTTAAAGGTTTGGCGACAGTGAGTTCCTCCCTGGGATGGAGGGCATGGTGCTGGTTCCTGCCACAGGGCTCAGCCTCAGGCTGCAGCCAGGGACGACCATGCCTGCCTCTGGATGGTGTGAGAATTGTCAAAAGAAAAACCTGCCTGGAAGGGCAGTCTCCTTCACTAAGGGCCGCATCCCCTGTGGCTCTGCAAATCCAGAGGCAGGGGGTGAGTCAAGGCCACAAGGCGAGGAGCTGCAGGTTGGGAGCCTGTGGCCTTCCTCTCCTCTCCTCTCCAGCTTCGAGTTTGTTCTCGTCAACACACGAGGAAGCTAAGATTCAAAAAGACTCTGCCTAGGTTCACGCAGATCTGAGCCAAAGCCACTGCCTTTCCACTACACCAGCCTGCCCTTTGTGAAGAAAAATACTGCTGCCCCTTTAACACAGGGGTGGAAACCAAAATTCAGGGAGGGTAGATAACTTGCCTAAGACTGCACAGGGGTGCAAGGGGTGGTGCTAAAGGTTCCAAAGGTGTAAAGGCGGCTGGGAATACTTGGCCAAGCTTTGCAGATGAGAAGACTAACTGATGATTAAAAATCCAAAATACTCTAAAGAACAGCTCTGATACAGCTCACCCACGGGTGAAAAATTTAATTCCACGGACCATTTTTCCATGTGTTAAATTAAATTAGCTTTTTGGCTGATTATAGTTAAAAACGGAAAATTCTGAAAAAGATGGGAATACCAGACCACCTGACCTGCCTCTTGAGAAATCTGTATGCAGGTCAGGAAGCAACAGTTAAAACTGGACATGGAACAACAGACTGGCTCCAAATAGGAAAAAGAGTATGTCAAGGCTGCATATTGTCACCCCACTTATTTAACTTATATGTAGAAAGCACAAGCTGGAATCAAGATTGCTGGGACAGATATCAATAACCTCAGATAGGCAGATGACACCACCCTTATGGCAGAAAGTGAAGAACTAAAGAGCCTCTTGGTGAAAGTGAAAGTGGAGAGTGAAAAAGTTGGTTTGAAGCTCAACATTCAGAAAACTAAGATCATGGCATCAGGTCCCATCACTTCATGGCAAATAGATGGGGAAACAGTGGAAACCGTGACAAACTTTATTTTTTTGGACTCCAAAATCACTGGAGATGGTGACTGTAGCCATGAAGTTAAAAGACGCTTACTCCTTGGAGGAAAAGTTATAATTACCCTAGACAGCATATTAAAAAGCAGAGGCATTACTTGCCAACAAAGGTCCTTCTAGTCAAAGCTATGGTTTTTCCAGTAGTCATGTGTGGATGTAAGAGTTGGACTATAACGAACGCTGAGCGCCAAAGAATTAATGCTTTTGAACTGTGGTGTTGGAGAAGACTCTTGAGAGTCCTGTGGACTGCAAAAAGATCCAACCAGTCCATCCTAAAGGAAATCAGTCCTGAATATTCCTTGGAAGGACTGATGCCGAAGCTAAAACTCCAGTACTTTGGCCACCTGATGCGAAGAGCTGACTCATTTGAAAAGACCCTGATGCTGGGAAAGATTGAGGGCGGGAGGAGAAGGGGACAACAGAGGATGAGATGGTTGGATGGCATCACTGACTTGATGGGCATGAATTTGAGTAGACTCCGGGAGTTGGTGATGGACTGGCGTGCTGCAGTCCATGGGGTCGCGGAGTCGGACACAACTGAGATACTAACTGAACTGATAGTCAGAAAAAAAAGGTCTTGTCCAATATTAACAGTTTTCAAGAATCTGAGAGTAGGCAGAGGAGTCTATTGTGGAAAAGAGGTCTCATAACCTGGAGATCTTATTGCACCACTCACTGACAGGATGCCCCACCGATGCTGGGTCATTTCATCATTTTACATTCCAGAATTCTGCCCTTGCACCCAGGGACCTGGATAGTGCCCTTAATCTTTTTTCACTTTCTAGACCTCACCTGCTCAGTGAGAGGACAATATTCAGTCTCGCTAAGGGAGACGGTAATGAGAAGATAGTTAGGGTTTGCCATCTCTGCTCAAATGTAATCTTAAAAAAGTCTGTTGTCTACAGTACTCACATTACAAACGTAAATTCTACTGGTCTCCCTACTTCCGTCCCTGCAGAGTCATTCTTCACATGGCAACCAGAGTGACGGTGTTTTTAATGTAACTTAGGCTAAGTCATGCTTCTAACCCAAATCTAATTTAAAGCTCCTATTTCCCTCAGATTTAAAGCCCTTACAACGGCCCAGAGGGCCTGATGTGACGTGGGCCCTGTCTCCTCCTCACCCAGTCTCTCTCCTGCTTTCTGCTCCAGTCACACTGGCCCTTCCTGGATTCCCTGAATATACACCAGACTCCATCCTGCCCCAGGGTCTGTGCACCGACTGTTCCCTCTGCCTAAACGCTGTTCCCTCACATATCTGCATGGCAACTCCTTCAAGTCTTACCTTCTTAGTGTTTTCTATTTAGAATTGAGGGGTGCTTTTCTTTTCCACAGTAAGCACTACCTTGCAACATACACAGGGCACAGAAGTACGCGAAGAATGGCTACGAGAGGACAGGGAAGCCTTCCAGGGTGATGGGACTGTTCTACGTCTTCACTCTGGTCACATGCGGGGGGGCAGTCATTTTTCTTTTCTGGATCAAGGTTTCCTCTTTGGCAGAATGGGGAGTGGAGCTGGCTGGGCACGGGAGCCCAAGACTGTATAAGCCCCTGGCCCAGCAGGACGTGGGGGCTGCCAGACAATCAGTGACTACACCGTATCATCTGTCTAAATCCAAGCTCTGTGCACAAATGGGAAATCTTACTGTATATAAATCTTAGCAAAAAAATGAAGAAGAAAGGGAAAAAGAAAAAGCAGCGCACACCTGAAAGCCACTGTGGGTGCCCAGTCCGAGCACAGGGGTGTTTTCCAGGGGCGTGGAAAGGCCAGGCCTCCTCTGGCGTTCCTCCTCTCCTCCCCAGCTGTGACCTCCAGTGCCCGCCACCCCAGCAAGGCCAGCTAGGGACCACGACTTACATCAATTCTCCCGACTTCAGCAAGCAGATTTCTGAATCCTGCCCCACGGGCATGTCTTCAGCATCCTCAGGGGTGAGCGAGGTGGACGTGGTGTCCCTGAAATGTCACAAACACAGCCAGCTAGCTGCCAGCACATAGGTCCGCAGTCTTGCTGGAGTCCAGCAGCCATCCCCAGAACACACAGGGAGCCCTTCCGATCATGGACGCCGGGACAGAGCCCGCAGACCCTGTGTCTGGGGAGCCACGGGGGCCAGGCTAGGGTGGGAAGGACAGTGAGGTGCGGGGGAACAGCAGGGCCGCAGTGACCTCCCCAGTGTTTGCCCAGCACAGATGGGCCGCCCTCCTCTCCCACACCAGCAGTTACAGCCGCGGGGCGAGTGCCCAGCACCACGGATGCCGACTTCACAGCGCCTGTCCCTGCCTCCATGAGCCTGCTCCGGCCCTTCCCTGAGGAACAAGGACAGGGTGAAGAGGCAGGAAGTGGCACGGGCCGAGAGGGAGGTGGTGCGGGCCCCTTCGTATAAGGGGAGCAAACTCATGCCACGTCTCCTCTTCCCTCGCATCACGGTGTGCTGTCCAGAGAACCAGCTGCCGGAGCTGCCTGGCAGGAAAGAGGTTCCCAAAGTGTGCTCTGTGGAACTCCAGTGCCTGGGGAGGGGAACCCCATACTCTTTCTCTGAAACTCACGGTATTCTTACACAGTAAATTCAAGGCTCTGAAATGTCCTGCAGTAAAGGCACCTCCTAAATTTTAAATTTAGTGTTCCCACGGAACGTTTTTAAACCCTACAGAGTTGCCGCTCCTTGGCGCGTACTGCTTAAGATGTCAGTGGCCACAGGTCACTGATGGGGACACAGAGGCCTCACTGGCTCTCATGCGGCTCTGGGGGCAGGAATGTCTGTGCAACACGCAGTGCACTGCAGTAACCACGACACACTGGGAGTCTGGGGGGGGTGCCCGGTGCCTCCCCAGGGGCTGACACACGCAGCAGCCGCCGCCGCTCCCACCCCTCTGTGCTCCTGCACCGCATACTCATCCCCACCCCCGGTCACACTGTGCCTTGCCCATCTGCAGGGCTCTCATCTCCCCCTGGCCCACAAGATCCTGCAAACAGGGGCTGCGGCGGGACTGTCCCTGCCCCAAAGGACAGGCCACGGCTGTCTGCAGGAATCAAAGCATGTCCATGATACTTGTGAAGAAATACACACGGGGGAGTGAATCGTTAGTGTGTCAATTCAGGATGCGAGGGCAGAGGGAAAGCTGACGAAGTCAAGAGAATTGGGGACAGATCCCAAAGGAGGAAGTCTCCAAGGGGCTCATGGGGTGGCGGGCGCTGGATTAGTAGAGCCACACCTGAGGCCCACCTGCAGCCCCTTCACCTTGAAGGGGATCCTCTCACACACAAAGCAGACTGCAGCCTGCCAACTTACACAGCCCCTCTCTCTGGAGGACAGCCCAGCACAAAAGGGGCCTCTCCTCTCAGGAGACCTCTGGCAGGAGACCTGGCTTCCTTCAGACAGCGGGACGCCACACTTGCCCCCCACGAGGCTGGGCCGCTGCTCGCCCCACCATACGGCCCCACTCCACTCCCTGCTCCTATCTACTGCTGGGGGGCCGGGCCCACTGACTGCGACAGGCTGCCCAGGGCGCTGCTGTGAGGGTGCAGGTGGCGGCTGGCATGAAGGGGGCCTCCAGGGCTCCCGAGATAATCAGACAGCCACTACACCCCGGTGTCTGGCCAGGGATGTCTGTGAAGTCTCCATCAGCCCACTACAGGTGGGAGAGCCTGTCCGCAGACATTCTGCCCTCGGGTCTGAGCGCCCTGAGGTCCGAGCAATGGGAGCCCTGTGGCCGGGGCGTGGAGTAGATCCAGAGGGAGTATGGCTTGTATGTGTGTGTGAGAGAGGGCGGCACGCAGGTGGAAGGGGTGGGCGTCACTCAAGGCGGTTCCAGTCTTGGCTTTATGACCAACTCTGACTCTGGGCGAGCCACTTCCTTCTCCGTGTTTTCCTCTCTAAAAGGGAGAAGCAACCAGCTGGACCCCAGTTCTGCTGGCTTACAAAGGCTCTAAGTTTCAAAGGAATTGGAGAAGGCATTCCACTGGCCGGGAGGAGCTGGGCTCACCCTGGCGGCACTGTTTCAGGAAAAATGCAGCAAGAACATGTCCTGAAGTGTCTGCTGCCACCAAGGGCAAGCCTGTCACTCCTTTCCCTCCTCAGCCTAGCCCACCTCTGACCTCCTCCCTGTCCAACACCTCCTTCCTGTTCATATTTCAACCACTGGCTTCCAGAGTCCCACACTGCCATCACAGAATGTTAGTGTGAGAAGCAGCTCAAAGAATCATCCAGTCCAACCTCCACTTAACAGCTGAGGAAGCAGGGGGACAGGGGAGAGGACTCGGGAGTCCCAGGGCCAGTCAGCCTTTGCTCGCAACCTTGTCCAAAGTGCAAGTGCCATAAACGAGAGAGATAAATAACATATGCAAAACGAATGCTGAAAACTGTTGTTCGTTCTCTCAGTTTTCCTGCATTAAGAATAAAAGACATCAGAGGACTTCCCCGAGGGGCTAAGACTTCATCTTTTGATGCAGGAGGCACGGGTTCAATCCCTAATTGGGGAACTAAGATCCCACATGCCATGAGATAATGGTGCTAGAAAAAAATCTGAATACCTCTGTGCAAAAGTGCAGTGACAACAACTGATCATACTTAGCACCATATACAAGAGATTAACTCAGAAATGGATCACAGACCTAAATGTAAAAACGAAAAAGGAATTTTTAAAAAAGAAAAAGCCAAACGATTAAAAAAATAATAATAAGTGAATCGATAAAAGACGCCGGGACTTCCCTGGGGGTCCAGTGGTGGCGGCTCTCTGCTCCCACTGTACGAGGCACGGGTTCAATCCCTGGTTGGGGAACTAAGATCCCACAAGCTGTGGGGTGCGATCGAAAAAAAAAAAAGTCTTAATCTATTATTTCTTCTCCTCCTCCATCTCACCTCTCTGACCATCATGACACAGACAATCTGATTACCTGCAAGTATGACCAGAGTAGGTCCCACGACCCTTGCCAGTCCTGGCTGAGGCCCCGTGTCAGGGAGCTCTGTGACGGGCCGGGGGGAGTGTGCATGGGTGGGTGATGCAGTCTCAAAGGCGATGATTAGGGACACAGACTTTCCCTTCAATGGCTCTTCAAACTATGGGTTACAACCCAATCAGTGAGTTGTCAATCAGCTGAGTAAGTTATGATGCATATTAAAAATAAAATAGAAAATGTCAACACCTTTTTGCATCACGTTGCATGTGGTAAGGATAAGCATTATTGTTTTTAAGAGGCTCTTGTTTGACTTTATGTCTACACACATACACACCTGGGTAGTCATGTAAATTTCTGCCTGTGGGACGCAGCAGAAAATGTTCAAGCAACTCTGCTGGAAGATGTCAAGGGATTTTGAAGTTTGAGAAGGATGGAACAAATGCAAGGCCACTAGGGGGCACCCTCTCTCCTTCTGTTGCCACTGAGATATTTCAGAAAAGCTCACTGTCCACAAGTGACTTTCCTCCTCCCCTTGCTCTGGCCATGGGAACCGACTACTAGCTATGGTGGCCTCTTGTGGCTGATGGCACCTCACCCCGTCCTGTCCATCTGAGTTTCCGTCCCTGAGCCTGTGGTCAGTCGAGCGGAACCTGTACCGAGGCACGTATATCTGTCACCTTGCCCTCTTGGGGGTGGTCATCTTGGCCACCCCTGCCACCTTTGGCCTGGGCACCTGCCTTGCACACAGCCAACGTGGTTTTCTGTCCCTAATGTCCTCAAGGACATGAGCAAGGCTCACTCCACTTCAGAAGCAAGAATGAACTGGTGACCACAGGCAAGGACGCTGAGAAGTCTCCAGCAAGGTGGTCCAGGGTCCACGCCTGCCTGGACGAGGGGTCACAGTGGGGCTCTCTCCAGATCAGTATCTGCAGCTGGAATCTACAGTATTTTCCTGTCACAAATCAAAACGCCTCAGCCACTTGCTTCTTTAACTTCAATCCTGCCAACTGCCTGAGGAGCAGACTCCTGGCTGCTCAGGTTGTCTGAGGAAGGAATGGAGCCTAGAGAGCCTCCTGGCCTGCGTGTCTGCTGACAGCCTTCCTCAGAGGGCCCCATCCAGCCCTCCGCCAGGCCAGGCCAGCAGTTAGGAGTGCCGCTCTGCCTGTTACATGGGGCCTCCTGTGAACTGGAGAGGTCTCTGCTTTACAACTGGTCTGCCAGTACAGTACAGTACCACTGGCCTCAAGTGGCCGCTTAAATTCATCAGAATTAAAACAAAACTCAAAGCTTGGCTCCATGGTTTCAGTGGCCACACGCCAAGTGCCTGATACCTACACTTGCCTGTTGGACAGGTGGACACAGGGCACGCCCAGCATTCCAGAAGGCTCTGCTGAACAGCTTGGGTCTGGAAGGAGAGGCTAAGACACGGTGGGCCACGTGCACTGTAGGGCTTGTGTGCATCTTTTTACTTGACTTTTAAATTCTTACCAGTTTTTCTTTTGGTTTTGGCTTCCTTTTTGCTGAAAAACCAAGTTACAAAGGGCACTTCTGGTTTTGATGTCTGACTACTTGGTAACTATGCAGATCCACATCCCTGTCCTCACCACTGGCCAGCCGCCTCCTGTCCTCTGGGCAGGCTGCTTTTCTGAGGGTCTTTCCACTCATCTTCCACAGCCCCCACCACCCACCACCGCCTGGCAGTTACCCTTCTCCCAGCAGCCACTGCCCTATCCCTGGTGCCAGAGCTGCCGCTGGAACCAGGGCTCTGGCTCCCAAACGTCAGGCGTTCAGAAAAGGGAATGGGTCAAGAGTTTGACCCCAAGAGAGCCTGCGGTGGGCACAGCTGCCATGGCCCTTTTATTCTTCCCTGATTCTGTTCAGGAACTGTTTGCATGTTCTGGGGTAAACCCAAGACATATGATTGGGTACTTGCTGTCAAGAAGTTCACTTTTGTTTCAAAGAAAAGCAACCGACACTCCAAACTGGAACACAACAGAAATAAAATTCTGGCCCTCAAACTGGGAGGGGCTCTAATTTAGTTGTGACTTTTCCACTAGAGAACTCTCCACTGGAGAATGCTTATGACAAGTACAGTCATGCTCTCACTGAGATGCACATCTCTCTCCCCTCCCACGCATGGACGCGATCACGGAGGGCACCAGGCTGTTTCTCCCCAGGGAGGACTTGCTGAGGGGGACAAGCACAGCCAAGTCAGTGTGTTTGACCAGGTTCAGGCCCTTCTGTCATCACCCTGTGAACTGGGCCTAAGTGACACGGTTGGCTTGTCGCAGGAGGAACTCATCTCTCAAAGCTCAAAGACTCCAAAATGTGAGGCTGGCTCCCTGTGAAGGGATGTCTTGTTGAGAGAGACAAGTCCTTCAGGATTTGGTTCAGCCTGTTCACTGGTGACCCTAGCCATGAGAAGCAGGGCGGTGAGCACCACCCGAGTGGAGTGGGTTTAGGAGGCAGGGTGACATCAGGCCCTCTGGCAGACCCATCTCTAGAAGCCACCTGGCCCACTGGCTGCCGATGATAGACACCCGGGTTTGCATCCTGGCAGTGGCAGTTACTGGCTGTGAGTCTGTGAGGGTTGTTCTCTGGCTATGGTCCTCTGTATTCCCATCTATAAAATGGGATAATACCTACTTGCAGGGTTGCTATGGGGATCAGGGCTGTCATGTATGTTGGAGGTGCACACACACAGAACCCAGGCCATAGCATCAACTTTGCATTGGTCCAGACCCAAACTGCTCCAAAGGCACATACGACTAGTGGATGAAATAATCTTAGGGTATCAGATCAGATCAGATCAGTCGCTCAGTCGTGTCCAACTCTTTGCGACCCCATCAATCGCAGCACACCAGGCCTCCCTGTCCATCACCAACTCCCGGAGGTCACTCAGACTCACATCCATCGAGTCAGTGATGCCATCCAGCCATCTCATCCTCTGTCATCCCCTTTTCCTCTTGCCCTCAATCCCTCCTAGCATCAGTCTTCTCCAATGAGTCAACTCTTGGCATGAGGTGGCCAAAGTACTGGAGTTTCAGCTTTAGCATCATTCCTTCCAAAGAAATCCCAGGGCTGATCTCCTTCAGAATGGACGGGTTGGATCTCCTTGCAGTCCAAGGGACTCTCAAGAGTCTTCTCCAACACCACAGTTCAAAAGCATCAATTCTTCGGCGCTCAGCCTTCTTCACAGTCCAACTCTCACATCCATACATGACCACAGGAAAGACCATAGCCTTGACTAGGCGAACCTTTGTTGGCAAAGTAATGTCTCTGCTTTTGAATATGCTATCTAGGTTGGTCATAACTTTCCTTCCAAGGAGTAAGCGTCTTTTAATTTCATGGCTGCAGTCACCATTTGCAGTGATTTTGGAGCCCAAAAAATAAAGTCTGACACTGTTTCCACTGTTTCCCCATCTATTTCCCATGTAGTGATGGGACCAGATGCCATGATCTTCGTTTTCTGAATGTTGAGCTTTAAGCCAACCTTTTCACTCTCCACTTTCACCTTCATCAAGAGGCTTTTTAGTTCCTCTTCACTTTCTGCCATAAGGGTGGTGTCATCTGCATATCTGAGGTTATTGATATTTCTCCCGGCAGTCTTGATTCCAACTTGTGTTTCTTCTAGTCCAGTGTTTCTCATGATGTACTGTGCATATAAGTTAAATAAACAGGGTGACAATATATAGCCTTGACATACTCCTTTTCCTATTTGGAACCAGTCTGTTATTCCATGTCCAGTTCTAACTGTTGCTTCTTGACCTGCATACAAATTTCTCAAGAGGCAGGTCAGGTGGTCTGGTATTCCCATCTATTTCAGAATTTTCCACAGTTTATTGTGATCTACACAGTCAAAGGCTTTGGCATAGTCAACAAAGCAGAAATAGATGTTTTTCTGGAACTCTCTTGCTTTTTCCATGATCCAGCAGATGTTGGCAATTTGATCTCTGGTTCCTCTGCCTTTTCTAAAACCAGCTTGAACACCAGGAAGTTCACGGTTCACATATACACTGTTTAGGGTATAAAGGCCACCATCTTCAGTGGACTACCAGTGCCAGACCTGCACATGGCTCCCCTTCGGTTTACAAATTCAAACCCTCTCAGATCCTGGTAAAAGGGTAAGACCCCAGCCAGGATGCGGGGCTTGTGCAGCATCGGAGCCGCTGCTTTGTCTCTTTGACCCCAAATTACACATGTGCGGGCTGGGTCGTGTGGATTCTGACCTGCAAGACGGGGAAGGGCTGGGTCTCCTACCATCACCAACTGAGGACTCTTCACAATTACTCAACGGAAACCTGGACCACATCAGAGACAACGGCAGACCTCGCTGCTGTGAGCAACCTCGTCTGATCAACAAACTGAAAGAGCGGCTCTACCGGTGAGTCATTTATCTTTTTCTTTATAGTTAAAAGAGGGGCTAACCCCACATTTTGGGGGGATTCTCAGAGTCCTGCCTGCAGAGTGGTACAGTCAAGTGCCCGGGGTTTTCAAGCTCAACTGCTCTTGGCTCAGATTCCAGCTCAGCCACTTGCTGCCACAGGGCTAGAGTAGAGGACTGTGACTTAATCTGTTTCTGCAATATGATGCTGGTAACATGATGTGCCTACAGTGTGGGAGACCGGGGTTCAATCCCTGGGTAGGGAAGATCCTCTGGAGAAGGCAATGGCTACCACTCCAGTGCTCTTGCCTGGAGAATCCCATGGATGGAGGAGCCTGGTGGGCTACAGTCCAGGAGGTCGCACAGAGTCGGACACGACTGAGCGACTAAACTAAAAACTAAACATGCTGCTGACAGGAATGGTATACTCACGCCTCCCTAGGAGATAAAGGGAGGCTAGCTACCCGTGTTTGTTCACTGACAAATCTCTTTTCCCTTTTTTTTTTTTGTTTCTTTCCCATTTTATAGGACCGTTGTTAGCTTATGGTTTACTTTCTTTTCTCCATGTACATCAATACACAACTGTAACAGCTTTTGAAAATACAGAAAATTTTAAATGAGGAAGGGAAATAAGTCACTACTAATTCTACAAGTCAGGGGTGAACTGCTGATAAAATGTAATTTTTGTTCATTTAAAAAAAAATTTTGTCAAAACCACAGAGCTGATCGTAGGTTCTTAAACAAGGTCCACAGAGTATGGAACAGAGGGATTTAGAGTTCATGAATCCCTGGAATTGCAGGCATGTATGTACATCATCACTGAGGGAAATGATGTGCTGCTCTTAGGAGACTCTCAAAGCGGTTTCTGATCAAAGAAGGTTGAGATCATGATCAATTTCACATTCACTTTGTCATCTATTCATTGTAATAGTAACAGCCAAATAGTATTTCGCATAACTACTTTGTGCTTACATTGTTTTGAGCAATTTAAATGTATTTTGGAGGGAGCAGAAATTGGGAGACTGGGATTGACATATACACACTACTATATAGCTGTATAGCGCAGGGAATTCTATTCAATACCCGGTAATGGCCTATATGGGGAAAGAAACTAAAAAAAAAAAGAGTGGACATATGTATGTGTGTAACTGACTCGCTTTGCTGTACAGCCGAAACTAACACAACACAGTAAATCAACTATGCTCCAATAAAAACAATGTTTAATGCACTGTATTTTCCAAAGTCAAGGGTGCTTCCTAAACGTTTCAATCATATTCTATTTTATGCCTAGATTATATTTTCTTTATTCATTATCAAATATTTACTATTTCCAAAGTTGGATATATTATTATTTTTTTAAATTTTCACAAATCAACCTAGGACTTTGGTCAGAGAAAATAAAGAAATGAGTGCTTTTAACATTTCTAGAAGGGAAAGTAATTTTTAATACTCTATCTGCACACAACCATGCAGTCCCAATCTGTTAAATACTGTTTAAGTTTACCAACTGTTACAGATGAATTTGCATGGGTCCTCTGAGGAAACTGAAATGCCAGTGTAATGCATTTTTAAAGGGAAGAGTAAGTCAAGCAATAATGGAGATGTGACATTACTTTCAACGCCATGTTCTAAATGATAAATGTTTTTGCCCCCATGTGAAGCAGTAACACAGACACATCATCGTTGGACTCACTCAACCTACAGCCCAGACATGGTGGGGCACAACGCCTCCGGGCTGGCCTTTCACTCTTAGAGCCAACGGCTTGTGGTCCAGGAGGAGGGACTTAGCACTAAGCAGTCCTAGCCCAAAGGCAAGGTCCTTTCTTGGAACAGGAGGGTGCTTTGACTCCACGAGCAACCAAGGTGGTAGCGCTAAGGTGGACATCCCTTCTAGTCAGGACCCAGCATTGGGAAAAGTCGAGTCTCTGAGGAGACCAAAAGGAGAAATCATCTCCCTTGCACCCTCTTATCTGGCTGGTTGATATTCTGCCTTTGCTGGACAAAGGCCTGTTCTTCTTAAAGCTCTCCTTGAGGTGCCAGTGGGTTATAGCACTAGTCACTGCACAAGCCCCTGCATGCTGAGTGTCTGAGGGTCACTGACCTGCCCCCAGGGGACTGACCTGACCCCCCAAGGCTGATGCTGCCAAAGCTGCCCCTGCTCTCACACCAGACTGCGTCACCCCTGGGGCTGGTCTGTGGTCCCCAGTGGGGACACAGGGCCCAGAGCAGGGTTACAGGGGGTGATAATCTTGAAGGGCTAGGACCCCCAGGCAAGAAAGACAGCTATTTGGTCTCTGCTATAAGCAGCCCCACTGCAAGGCTGGCCATCGGCCCTGTTTGTGGCTGCCCATCCCCCTGACATCCCATTTCCATCAGCTCTTCCGTTTGTTAAAGGAGACCCCTCAGCTCTACACTGTTGGTTGTAAAAGCTAGAGCAATGTTCCCTTCTAAGGTATTCTACCATGAAGAGATTCCTGAAGACCAAAGAGGCCCTGAGGGTGGAATATCATACACAGACAAGGAAGGGGAAGGCTGGGGTTGGGCATGAGGAGAACCGCCCACTTCCCTGGGCAGGAAGCCACTTAGCCAAAGCACTGGGCAGCCTGGGCTCTTCCCCGACCTGTCTCCCCATCACAGGAAGATGAGGAAGGATGAACAGGCTACCTGGGGCAGGAAGGACCAAACTCCTCTTGGTTTCCAGGCCCATCAAGGTGGACCCCCCTCTAAGGGGGATATTGCCACGGCTTTCACAATTCCAGGTCCAGGGGTCAACCTCACAAAACATGGGGCACAGGCTGCGTGGGTACCTGCTGTGAGGCCCAGGCAGATGAAGACAGCCTCCCCACTGAAGACCAGCACAGTCCTTCCAAAAGGACACGGTCCCCACTTCACCACGTGATGACCTCTGCATTCAGCACAGGATTTTCTGGAATGTGGGTGGGGTCCTGAGAACTTTACTGCAAGTTAAAGGTCCCTGGCTGTCCCCAGTATCCTGGGCTGTTACCCAGCAGAACAGCGGGAGTGTTTAGAAGCTGACTATTCACCCCCTACATGTGGGCAACAGGGCAGTGGGAAGACAGGAGGGGGCTTCCTAGGAGGCACTAGTGGTAAAGAGCCCATCTGCTAATGCAGCAGACTTAAGAGATGCAGGTTCGATCCCCAGGTGGGGAAGATACCCTGGAGAAGGAAATGGCAACTCCCTCTAGTATTCTTGCCTAGAGAATCCCACAGACAGAGGAGCCTGGTGGGCTACAGTCCACAGGGTCGCAAAGTGTCAGACATGACTGAAGTGACTTAGCACACATACACGCACATTTGCGCCCTGAATGTGGGCAGTGGGACAGTGGGAAGACAGGAGGGGTCACCCTCAACCCAAATGCATGTAATTCCTGTGGTCTGACTCCCAGGGGTCCAGCAGAACAGACGACATGGCTGAGTATGACTACGAAGACCTCGGGTTCTTCAATGGTTCTAACGACAGCAGCCAGGGGCACCAAGACTTCCTGCGGTTCAGCAAGGTCTTCCTGCCGTGCATGTACGTGGTGGTATTCACCTGTGGCCTGGTGGGAAACTCCTTGGTGCTGGTCATCTACGTCTTCTACCAGAAGCTGAAGAGCCTGACAGATGTGTTCCTGATGAACCTGCCCCTGGCTGACCTGGTGTTCGTCTGCACTCTGCCCTTTTGGGCTTATGCAGGCATCCACGAGTGGGTCTTTGGCAACGTCATGTGCAAAGCCCTGCTGGGTATCTACACGCTGAACTTCTACACGTCCATGCTCATCCTCACCTGCATCACCGTGGACCGCTTCGTCGCGGTGGTACGGGCCACCAAGGCCTACAACCAGCAGGCCAAGCGCATGGCCTGGGGTAAGGCCATCTGCTCGTCCATCTGGGTGGCCTCCCTGCTGGTTTCCTTGCCGCAGATCATCTATGGCAATGTCCTTCACCACGACAAGCCGTTCTGCGGTTATCACGAGGCGATTTCCACCATGGTGCTGGCCATCCAGATGAGCCTGGGGTTCTTCCTGCCACTGCTTGCCATGATCGTCTGCTACTCGGTCATCATCAAGACTCTGCTTCAGGCTCGAGGCTTCCGGAAGCACAAGTCTCTGAAGATCATCTTCCTGGTGGTGGCGGTGTTCCTGCTGACCCAGACGCCCTTCAACCTCGTGAAGCTCATCCGCAGCACGAGCTGGGAGTACCACACCATGACCAGCTTCGACTACGCCATCACAGTGACGGAGGCCATTGCCTACCTGCGTGCCTGCCTTAATCCTGTGCTCTATGCCTTTGTTGGCCTCAAGTTTCGGAAGAATTTCTGGAAGCTCGTGAAAGACGCAGGCTGCCTCCCTTACCTGGGTGTCTCAGGCCAACACACGTGTTCGGAGGACACTTCCAGGAGTGCTTCAGCCTCTCATAACGTGGAGGCCACCAGCATGTTCCACCTGTAGGGCTTGGGGAGCTCCCGGATGTCACAGGAGCATGGCTGTGTCTTCCGGATGAGGCAGGCTTTGTGTGTAGCGCGTGCGTTCTCACGGAGAGGTTACCCAGTGCCACAGCTGGGGCGGGCTGCTGCTTCTCAGGCGTGAACAGATCTGCTTTTTCACAGCCTAGCCTAAGCTTAAAGGGGAGTTTGAAAGCTGCCCAGGCTTTCCTTCCTCCACCCCAACAATACTGATGCCAGGAAATGACATGTGATTCTCAAGACCCCAGGTTCTCCTTCACTGAGAATGGTACTGGGACAGAGTTGAAGAGGGGGGACATGGCCAACAAAGGTCTTGAAGGCAGGTAAGAGTCTGGCTTTCCAAGTTCTGAAAACTTTTCTGACGGCTGGTAAGCAGGGGACATTAGAGCAGCCATGAAAACCAGTGCTGATCTCGGTGTCTTAGACCTTCACCGCCAGGTGCCTGACAGAAATGAGCTCAGGTTCTGTCACATCTTTCGTTTCGTTTTTATAGACACAGATGGTTAATCCTGCTATCTTTGCTTGATCCTGGAAGGACTACCACCAGGAAACATGAATGGGCTGAAGCAAAATAGGGTTGGCTGAAGATTCCAGTGGGCCACAGAAGGCTAGAAAAGTGTGCAAAGCTGGGTGCACACTGTCAGGAGTCTAAGCAGCACTTCTGAAGTGGATCCTCAGTGGGTTTGCTCTTAAAATCTGAATTATTCAATGTCTCACATACAAATCATGTATAAATGTATATGTTATACACATATACGCATATCAAATAGCATGTGATTTTTATGACTGAGAAATAAAACTTTTAAAATGTCTCCAAACTACTTTTACTCTCAGACACATTCTACCTTAACGCGGTATTCCTGAATAAAACAAAAGTGATCACTCGTGGGCTCAGAGCACAGGAGATAAGTCTACAGCTATCAACTTTGAGGGCACTGCTCTATTGATACACCAATGGTAACACGCCAACTTCTTTGCTGTGGCTTCTAACCTCCTGCCCAGAACGAGAGGAGCACGTCTTACCTCTGAAGTGTGGTCACGGGATGAGATGGAGTTTTAAATGTCAGTCACTGGTTTGTGTATGTTTATTGTACCCCAGCACCTGCTCAACAGGCTTAAAGTGGCCTTTTTGACTCACATGTTGCAAAACCACTCACTGAAACATGGAGAATACTTTGAGGCCAGCTAGAGAGAGAGGCCTTGGGGAGGGGGTCCGAACAGGCTGAACAGCGAGGTTTTGAGGCTTGGGCAGGCCTGAGTCACGGGCTGCTAAGACCAGCTGCGTGCTGCTCAGTCACTTCAGTGGTGTCCAACTCCTTGCAACCCCACAGACCGGGGCCCACCAGGCTCCTCTGTCCATGGGAACGTCCCGCAAGAACACTAGAGGGGGTAACCATGCCTTCCTCCGGGAGATCTTCCTGACCCAGGGATCGAACTTGTATCTCCCGCATTGCTGGGTAGATTCACTTCTTTACCACTGAGCCACCGGGTTAAGACCGGCTGGTGATGTCTTAGCCACCTCCACTTTGGTGCAGCGTGTCCCCTAACAGTGTTGCCTCTTAGGCCGGGCATGCGGAGGGCTGCAGAGGACACACAGCAAAGCACTCTTTGCATGTGGGGAGCAAGGGCCCCCCAAATGGTGGCAGTGCATTGGTGAGGCGTGGGAGGGTTGGCTTCGTGCCTTGCAGAGGTGCCGGGCATGGCCCAGCTGTGTAAAGGCTGGGCTTGCAGGGCTCACAGGGCCCCACCAACTCTTTCATAAACACGCTAAATGCACCATAGGGAGAGCTGTTTACAGAGAGGGCAGGAGAGCAGAGAGTTCTGCTCAGGCCACAGAAACCATCTTGTGCTCCATAAACACCAAAAGCTGACCTTTTCACTGTGACAAGGCTGACGTTTAACCTGTTTATGTTGGCTTCAGACAGGTGGGGGGTTGGTCACCCTCCTCTGTGCGGTCACCTTAATGCCGAGCACTTATGCTAGAGAGGCCATGAGCCCCTGGCCTCCCCAATAATACCCCAGAACAAGAAGCAGAGGCCCTAACTGGGAAGGAATGGGTGAAGTGTCTGGCCCAGTTTAGGGCCTCTGACCACACAGAGGAAAGCAGTGTGGTGTGAGGGGAAAGGCAGGGCTCTGGAGTGACTCAGATCCTGCTTTGAGTACGGCTTCACGTCTATGCACCCCAGGACAAGGCAGGTGCACCCCCCCACCCAAGCCTGTTTCACCACCCGTACCCCTGGCTGATGACACCCTCTGTCCAGGAGCGCTGGGAGGCGGTGACCACACGCTCGGAGCCATGTTGGGGGCAGTCGCTCAGGCAACGGCGGGCAGCTGCTGGGACCGCTGGGTTTTCCCCTCCCGGGTGCCAGCCTGGCTGAGTCAAACAAGACCAGTCCCCTCAGGCCACGTGCCACCCCAGGCCTGTTATGTGCCCTCTGTCCAGGCTCCCCGCAAAAAGGTTCTGCACTGGCCCTTCCACAGCTGAGGAATACCTGCCTGCCTATCCTGCCTGCCTGTCCTGAGGAAAAGCATGGCCGCTCCATCTTTTGCCGATTCTCTGCCTCCCCAGGCACTGCTTGGGCCCACACTCTGGCCTTACCTGCTGCCCTTGGGAGCAGAGATCATTTCCCCAACCCCCTCCTGGGTGCACGACACTCCGGGCAGCATACCCTCGCACAGCCCATGCAGCTTCCTGAGGGTTTTCACTCTGCACTTCACTTGTCCACAGGACAGCCCTGTAGAGCACAGGCTCCCTATCTCAGAGCCGCCCTTCCCCTCCCTGCAGCGCTCGCCTCTACTCACACCCACTGCTTGACCTAAGGAGCCTGGGGTGCAACTGGCAGGAGGAGGTCAGGTGGGCTGTGGCTGCCTTGGGTGAGGCCTCAGGGTCTCCCCCTCCACTGAGTTCCCTGCACTTGCAGCCCAGGGGCAGGGCGGGGCCACATGATCCGAAATGCGGAGAACACAGGCTGACCCTGATTCCAGGGGCTACTTGGAGCCCAAAGCCCAGGATTCTCAGTGGGCGTCCTGCAATGAGGAAATGGTGCTCCGGGACAGAAGAAACACAAGCTGCCTGTCCTGGAGGGGCAGAGGTGGAGCGGAGAGCACTGGAGACGGGGCACTGGCTCTCCTTGTCCTCTTGGGGCACCGCCCCTTCCACGCACCACTCCTTTGTGGCCCACGGTACCCAATGCCCTTTGTTAGGAGGTTTGGTACTACCCCATTTTCCAAATGAGGAAACACTTCAGAGAGAGAACTACCTCACAAAGCACACACAGCAGAGCTGGGGCTAAAACCCTGGTGAAAAACATCTTTTCTTCCCTCAAATGTTGGCTAAGATAGACCAGGGAACCTGACAACTCTGTACTCATCTGAACACGGAGGTGCTAGGTTAACCCAAGTGCAGCAAGGCTGTTTGGAAAAGGTCAGCTTTCATACCAATCCCAAAGAAGGTCAATGCCAAAGATGTTCAAACTACCACACAATTGTACTCATTTCACATACTAGCAAGGTAATGCTCAAAATCCTTCAAGCTAGGCTTCAACAGTATGTGAACTGAGAACTTCCAGATGTGCAAGTTGGATTTAGAAAAGGCAGAAGAACCAGAGATCAAATTGCCAACATCCGTTGGATCATCGAAAAAGCAAGAGAGTTCCAGAAAAACACCTACTTCTGCTTCATTGACTATGCTAAAGCCTCTGAGTGTGTGGATGAAAACAAATGGTGGAAAGTTCTTAAAGAGATGAGACTACCACACCACTTTACTTGCTTCCTGAGAAACTGTATGGAGGTCAAGAAGCAACAGTTAGAACTGGACATGGAACAACTGATCGATTCAAACTGGGAAAGGAGTACATTAAGGCTGTATATTGTCACCCTGCTTATTTAACTTGTATAGAGTACATCATATGAAATACTGGGCTGGATGAAGTACAAGCTTGAATTGAGATTGCCAGGAGAAATATCAATAACCTTAGACATGCAGATGACACCACCCTAATGGCAAAAAAAGTTAAGAGGAACTAAAGAGCCTCTTGATGAAAGTGAAAGAGGAGAGTGAAAAAGCTGGCTTAAAACTCCACATTCAAAAAACGAAGATCATGGCATCCAGTCCCATCACTTCCTGGCAAAGAGATGGGGAAAAAATGGAAACAACAGTGACAGACTTTATTTTCTTGGGCTCCAAAATCACTGCAGATGGTGACTGCAGCCATGAAGTTAAAAGATGCTTGCTCCTTGGAAGAAAAGCTATGACAAACCTAGATAGTGTATTAAAAAGCAGAGACATTACTTTGCCAACAAAGGTCCATATAGTCAAAGCTATGATTTTTCTGGTAGTCATGTACAGATGAGGAAGTTGGACCATAAAGAAGGCAGAGCACCAAAGATTTGATGCTTTTGAACCGTGGTGCTGGAGAAGACTCTTGAGAGTCCCCTGGACTGCAAGGAGATCAAACCCGTCAATCCTAAAAGAAATCAACCCTCAATATTCATTGGAAGGACTGATGCTAAAGCTGAAGCTCCAATACTTTGGCCCCTTGATGTGAAGAGGCCTTGATTCTGGGCAAGACTGAGGGCAGGAGGAGAAGGGAGCAACAGAGGATGAGATGGTGGGTTAGCGTCACCCACTCAATGGATATGAGTTTGAGCAAACTCCGGGAGACAGTGCAGGACAGGGAAGCTTGGCGTGCTGTAGTCCATGGCGTCAAACATGACCGAGCGAATGAACAACAACAAAAGGTGGCTTTCTAACCTTAACCATGTTCACCATTTTCTGTTCTCGTTTTGTTTGAAATACCAGGCATTGGATATCCTGGTTGGTGATAAACCCACGATAGTTCCCCGAAGCATTGACCACAGAGCACCCGTTCTAAAGTAGGTGCTGGCTAAGATACTCTGCGGGTTGGTGCAGTCTCTAGAGTTTGAACTCAGCAATCCTGGGCACCAGGCAGGATGTTCTCTGGTGAAGACACCTGAGCTACGAGGTGCAGCAAACCAGGGCCCATGCAGTAGACACCACAGCGTGATCCTTGACCTCACAGCTCAGGGAAAACATCGCAAAAACAAGGCACCTGCATGGAAGGCTTCCCACACGGTACACACCTGAGCCTCTTAACTCCGTGGGAGTGGGTACGGCCCCATTTTGTATGTGCCAGGGAGGAAGTTCAGTTCAGGGGGCTGTGGTGAACCTAGAGGCAGCAAACCAGGACCTGACCAGCAGCGTCTGACTCTGGAGCTCAAGCTCTTCACTGACATGGTCTGCTCAAGAGGGGAGGCAGACCTGGGGGAGGCCAAGGACTCGAGGCCAGCCCTGCTGTGGGCGAAAGGAGCTCTCTTTCCTTCTCAGCCCACTTCAGGCATGAGAACAGCCGGGCCTCTGTTAGGGAGATGGCTGAAGGTGGGCCTGGATGCCTGTGGGGAAGGGTGTGCATGTCCGCGGGGTCTGGAGAATGTCAGCTTCCCACCTGGTGAGGCCTGTGCCCTCGGGCCACTCGGAGGCTGCTGAGAGATCAGCGGCATCCTGCCAGCTCTCCCTGAGCGCCTGGTTCTGGGACCTCTTCCTGTCCTGTCACAGCCAAGGGGCCAGGGCAGACAACCGATTTTGTCCTGAGGACACGTGTGTGGAGCGGGGAGTGGACGAAGGGCAAGGAAGGAGGGCAGCTCTTTGATGGGAAGATGGGGAAACGGGGCCAAGAGAAGGCGGCAGTACGCTGCAAAATGCATCTCTAGAGGGAGGGGTTCTGGGTACAAAGCTTGGTTCTGACGCTTGCAACTCCCTGACCTGGAGCGAGTTACCTGGCCTCCTGAGCTTCAGTGCCTGGACACAAGAAACAGGGACCATAACCCCTACCCTGTGGAGGGCTGGGCAGGGACCAAGTGAGGGCGCGCAGACGCAGCTCCAGAGGGAAAAAGCTCCAACAAGGGCTTTCAGCAACACGACCTCCAGGCGGCCTCTGTTCTCTGGATTAGAATTTTTGCAGTGTTAACCTCTCCTGGACCATTTCTTACTTTGGACTCTCCGTTTTCTTTCTTTAAATCTTTTGGCAAGGGCGTGTACACACACCCAGGCTCTGCACCACCCTTCTCCCCACCGCCACTTTCTCAGACTCCTGGTGATTTTAAACCTGAGAAAAAGCTGCAGGAGACAGGTGTCTGCCTCCAGTTAATGTGCAAGCAAGGTGTGAGATGGGGCACGCCCTGAACTGACTCAGAGGGCTTACCCTTCGCCCAAACAGACTAGGCACGGGACTGCAGATCCATCCATTAGCCCCGGATCTGCCTTGGTCGCTGAGGCCAGCATGCTGGCAGTTTCCTTTCCCTGGAACGCTTCCTGATTTCCCACGACCGAAACACACACGTTTGTCAGTGGTCAGAAGACCTTCTGCTTTTGCTCCTACTAGGAAAGGGGAAGATGAGGGGTGAAGTGACGGGGGAGCTAAGGGGGTACTTTCTCATGCACCTGAGAGCCCGAGACCATCTCCAAGGCCCTGAGGTTCTGGTCTGGCTCACCTGACCCCTGACCAACCTGGCCAGGAGTCAAGGCACAGTCAGTGGAGAGTTGCCAGGTGACAAAGGAAAAGCATGGCTTAGTGCAAATCCATGGGGGTCAGGGGGACACTGCAGGTTCACGCAGTCAGGCAAGGCTTCAAGGTGGGCCTTTCAGAAGGAAAAGCAAAGGCCCACGGTCACAGTGAGCACCTTTGCTTGGGTGAAGGGGTTGGCTGTATTCTTGATGCGAGTCCACTCACCCTCAAGCCTGAGCATAACCGAGTATAAGGACACACACTGGAGCCTAAAATCTCCTGAGCTGAGAGCCTCCCAAGATTAAGTGCATTTCCTCCCATGCAGCAGAAACCACAGATGATAAATCTGACAAACTGGTATCAGCCCTCCTCTGAATTCTGGGCATGAAGAGACGAACAGGGATCTCAACGTGAGTGGGCAAAAGCTCGGGAGGCTCCGGCCTGGATGGAGAGTGGGCCATAGACTGTCTGCACACGGGGGCCCTGTCAATTCTCCCTTGAGCTTCTGAGTAGGCAGCGCTTTGCATAAGAAACTGCATTTCAGCCGGACCTGGGGGCTGAGAAATACCAAGTGAGGCTGCCAGGGAGGGGAACTTGACCTTTGCCTTGGGTCCCCTGACTTAAACTCTCGACACTTTAGAACGGTGGCACTTGATGCAGTTATTTCATTTATTTAGAAATGAGCCCTTGTACCACTCTCCTCGCAAGCTTTGTTGGAAAACAGCTGGCCCAGAAAAATTGGGGAGGCCAATGGAGAGCTGGCGCTGAAGGATGGATGGCCCTGTGCCAGACACCATGCATCTACAGCAGTGGAAGGTTTGGAGGGTCCGGGTCATGGTGATGGGACAGGGCCCAGGCTGGTCGGGGGAAAGTCCCTCTGTTCCACGGAGTGCTGGGTAACAGACTTGTCTATATTTTTTATTGCTTTTAGAACTCTGGGGCTCGAAGAGGCTTTAGCTGAAGCCAGAGGAACTTCTGAGAGAAACCGCTTGAGAGAACTGAAATTAATCTGAGCTTCCTTTCTTGTGGCATCATCACCAGGCCTGATGAGTGGTTCTATGACGTGGTTTTTAAAGAGCAGTGTGTTGCTCTGAGCACGGCTGTGGCAGCCCAGGAAGGGCTGCTCTTCTGAGTCATCCAGCAGAAGTCATCCTGGATCTCTGCTGCACACGAGCACATGCACTTCAGTCCCCATGCTGACATCCTACCCCCAGCGCCTCAGAACGGGGCTGCTTTTGGAGATAAGACCATTAAAAGTGACAAGTCACTCAGTCATGTCCGACTCTTTGTGACCCCGTGGGATTCTCCAGGCAAGAATACTGGAGTGGGTTGCCATTTCCTTCTCCAGGGGATCTTCCAACCCAGGGGTCAAACCCAGGTCTCTCACATTGAGGGTGGATTCTTTACCATCTGAGCCACCAGGGAAGCCCAAGACCATTAAAGAAGTTAGTTAAAATGAGGCCAATAAGGTGGGCCCTAATCCAATCTGACTGGTGTCCTTATAAGAATGGAAGATTAGGACCCAGAGAGACAAGGGTGCACATGCCCAGGGTCGGGGCTGACCACATGCAGAGACAGGAAGAGAGCAGCCGTCTGCAAACCAAGGGGAGGCCTCGGGGAAAGTAAACACGCTGGCACCTTGGCCTTGGACTTCTGGAACTTGACAAATTAGATTTCTGTTGTTGAAGTCATCTGGTGTATGGCATCTGTCATGGCGGCCTAAGTGGATTAATATAGTTGCCCAAGACAAAAAAGGCTTCATGGAGTTGCTGAAATCAGGACTGCTGACAGAAACGCCCAGAAACTCTCTGACAAGGCTCCACACTGACCACTCCCTAAGTCCTGGTGCTGTTCAAGGGCCACCTGCCCTGAGCACTGTTCTCAGGCACCTTCCCTTAATGAAAGACAGGCGACCCTGCTTCTGAGCTTTCCTAATCCTCCGATGAGAAAGCACAAGGCCAGGGACTTTCTGGTGGTCCAGTGGCTAAGACTCAAGCTCCATTACAGGGGGCCTGGCTTCAGTCCCTGGTCAGGGAACTAGATCTCACACGCAACTAAGAGTTTGCATGCCGCAACTAAAGGTCCTGCATGCTGCAACGAAGACCGAAGACCCTGAGTGTTGCAACGAAGACCCTGTGCACCCAAATAGATATTTTTTAAAAAAAGAAAGAAGGCACAATGCCAGGCACTCAATGCGAACTCAGGAAATGGAGGTGATGTCTACTCACTGTTCGGCCACGTTTGGGTCAAGAGAATCAGTCTCAGTCGGTGTTTCAGGCAAGGAGGAGCCGGACTCCTGGATCTGGCACACCTCCTCATCCGTGATGATGTCAAACGCGGCGTCATCCGGCGGCCGGCAGTCTGTGTTTGCACCTGGGGCACAGATGCAAGCAGGGAGAGAGGAGAGACGCATGGTCACGCACAGGACAGGGAGGGAGTGCAGCTACTCAGGACAAGCCAGGAGGACGCGCCCTGCAGTGCTCGCTCAACCGACAGTAACTCTGTCGGGAGGGAAACAAAGGGCTGTTGGGATGTTTCAGAAAAGCAGATGAGGGGACTACAGGGGAAACTGAACACACAAAGTAAGTGTTTTCTCTGAAGTCCCTTAGGCAGGGGCGTGGAGGGGTTTTAAGCTCTAACATGTTCTCTGAGGTCCCTTACTTAGAAGGAAAAAAGTTATTAAAACCTTGTCAGAAAAGAACCTAACAAAAAGATAAACACACTTCCCTGCTGCTGAACCCTTGCTCCAGCAGACACACACCTCATGCATGCTTCTTTGAGAGGATTCTGTGTGACCTGCATTTCCATCTCAGCCCACTAGGGAGTGGAAAAGAACTGCCTCCCACCCCCCTACCCAACCCCCACCAACCCTACCCAACCCCACCCAATCCCTGAAGCTCAACAGAATTGTGCCCAAGCCTGCAGAGCACTGGGTAGGAAGGACGCTGTGTGGATGCTGCTGTTCTAGTCAGCCCCACCCCGCCAACAAGCACCCTCCTGGATGTGACGGAAGCTGTGATGGCAGGCCTGAGGTGAAAGAAAAGGCAACTAAGCCAGAAAGAAAGACAGGCAGGGGAGGAGGCAGGAAATATCAGAAATCAAAACAAGCAACCTCAGCACGCTGGCACCGTGCCACCCTGTGTTGTCACTGAAACACCCAGAATGAGCCAGGCGTGGGAAAGAGTCCTGGGCTGGTCAGCGAGAAGAGTTCATGTGCACTGCAAGTTCCCAGCAGGCCCTGCCTCACAGCTCCTGGACGGGCCGGGCTCTAGGACTTCCTCTGGTTTGAAGTCTGCATAACGGAGGGCGGCTTGAGGCACAGGCTGAAAAAGGGGACCGGGACTGGCTTTTTTCCATAGGCCCAGCCACATTTCTGAACCCGCCTTTTGAGGCTGGCAGGAGGAAGGGGGAAGGAAGAGGAGGGAAGGGAAAATGACCAACAGGGACCTAAAATGATGCCGCCAAGAGAAAGCAAAGGAGCCCTAAATCGAGTGCTCTGCCACGTGTAGACTGGGAGACTGAACTCTGTTACTTTGGCAATTCTCCCCAGACTGCTGCAGAGACTCAATGCAATCCCAACCAAAATGTCACCAGGATGTTTTTGTAGAAATTGACTAGTTAATTCTAAAATTTATATGGAAAAGCGTACAACCTAGAAGAGCCAGACTTTAATAAAGAATAAAGTTGGAGGACTCACCCTGCCTGATTTTAAGACTTACTATAAAATTACAGCAATCATAACAGTGTGGTATTGGTGAAAGAAAAGGCACGTTGGTAAATGGAGTGGAACAGAAAGTCCAGATACCGAATCATATATAAAGGCAACTGATTGTTGAGAAAAGCACAAAAGCAATTCTATGGGAATAGACCTTTCAACCAATGGAGTTGGAATAACTGGACAACCATTTACAAAAAATGAATCTTTGGGCAAAGTTTGCATCATATAAAAAAATTAACTCAAAATGAACCATAGACCTAAACGTGAATCTATAAAACTTTTAGGAGAAAACAAAAGAAGACCTTTGAATTCTTGAGTTAAACAAAGGGGGATATGATATTAAAAAAACAGGAAAAAATTGACCCATAAGGGAAAAAAACTGATAGACTGGACTTTATGCAAATTATACTCATCAAAAGAAAATTTAAAAAGACAGGATATAGGTTGGGAAAAAACATTTGTAAAACACATATATGATAAATAAATCATACTCAGGATATATAAAGGGCTTTCAAAATTCAGTAACTTTTAAATAACACACTAATGCTGTGCAAAGTACACTTCCTCATCCTTGAGCAGTTGTTTGTATCTAGTATAAATAATGGAGCTGGCCAACCTCCTTGATGATCCATTTAAACAAGAGGTGCTAACAGTGTCTCTGAAGGCTGGCTGGCCTGGATCCAGACTGAGGCCGAGGAGGCAGGGCTCTGGCTGCAGGAGGCAGTGGTGTCTGAGCACAGACGGCGCTCACTGCTGCCCGAGTCACTGCAGTTCTGCCCACCTTGTGCTCTACACCACAGTCCAGTCCTGAGCAGGCGGCCTGGGCGGGGGTCTGTGAGGCTGTGCTCGGAGGGGCAGCAGCAGGGACCAAATCCCGCTTCCTTTTACTGAGCTGAGTGAGAGGAGGTGAAGGACAATGTGCCCCTCTCGGTCACTGAGTGAGAACACGAGCTACTGGGAAGACAGGGAAGGATGTGCTCATTTCCAGATTCAACGCCTGGCCTTCGGTTATCCCAGGACAGAAGTTCGGGGCTGGGGCCTAGGAGACTGCATTTTCTACAGCATGGGGTGGTGTTCCACTGGTGGTACACGAGTTAAGGGGCAAACAGACCTCACGTTAAGTAATAATGCTGAATCATATCAGGATAAAGTTATTCCCTTTTCAATTCACTTTCCATCCTAATTACATCAAAAAGAAAGTTTTAGTGCCTCACTTTGGAAGTACTGAACTAGGTGTGGCTCAGCTAAGCAGCCACAGTGGGGCGGTGGGGAGGGTGGCCCCGGAGAACAGAGGCAGTGGGGGAGCTGACCTTGGCCTCCGGTGGCCTGGGCCGGGGATCGCGTCGGGCTGGGCTCCCCCTGGCTGCTGCCCGAGCTGCTGCTGTTGGGAGACCCGGGGCTCTCGCTCAGCTTCCGGAAGCAGGCCCGGCAGCAGCGCTCCTTCTTGCCACTGTGCTTGCTCACGGCATAGTTGTTGCAGCAGTAGTAACAGAAGATGCGGCCGCATATCCTGGGGACGACACGGGCACGGGCTGTAAGGATGCCGTACAGGGGTCGCGAGAGCCCTGCTCGGTGCTGGAACTGGGCTCCGGACGCCACACGGCTCATCACACCCAACTCTGTCCACTCTGGACCATGGCCTCAAGGCCCCTTTCCTAAGACTCCAAGAAAGCCGCCTGGGTGGCACCTGATGGGAGGAAGTTTTACTTCCTAGGGTCCTAGCAGGCTGAGCACCCTTCCCTGACACCATTATGCAGGTGGGCATCCCATGCCTGGGGGCTGGGCTCTAAAACCAAAGATGATTCTCCACGCCCCCGTCCCAACTTGAAATTCATTCCTGCCTGCCCATCTTCGGGTCCTGGGGGCAGGGAGGTCTTTGCTTCCTCTGGCAGAGCCTTGGCCCCTGCTCTCTCCATGGTCCATTCCCCCTCTGATCCCCACAGGCCAAGCGCGCATCGAGACTTGGGTCTCTGGGTGTCCCACATCCCTAAGGGCCCCCTTACTTCTGCCCACACGCCCTGTATTCAACTCTCTTGCCTTTCGGGGATCCTTGAGTGTCCTGCTGGGACCCTGCCTAACACCCCCTTCTCAATTGGTTCCCTCAAAACTAAAAGACAACATGCTCTTCCTAGACAAGTGGCCGCCATGCCAATGCCTGCCCTAACTCCCCGTCCGGAGCCCTCTGCTCTGGCTCTGGGCCCTGCCCGCGAGCTGCCCGCTGACCTGCAGTGGTGCCTCCGCACCATCCAGCTGAACTCCCGCTTGCAGTCGAGGCAATGGTTCACCTCCGTGTCCCCAGGCCATCTCTCCTCAGCACTGAGCTTCTGCTGGAATTCCAGGGCATCTGACTTCTGCCAGAGAGCATCCTTGTCCCTGGGACAGAGCCACATTAGAAAAACAGAAGGAAGCGTCCATGAAAATGACAGAACTACCTCTGGATTCACTTCAAAAGACTGCTTCTGAATTTTGCAAGACAGGAAGGGAATTCACTTTTATTGATACCGAGGTCACCTGTCACCCCACAGCAGATCTAGACTCAGCAGGAATCCCCCAGTGTGTGGGTCCTGATCTGACACCGCACATGTGAACATATGGGGGCCTGTGGGGTCCATAAAAGGCTCTGGCAACTGCAAAGGCCTGCTAGCACTAACAAGGGTCACCAGCTGCCCAGGGGTCTAACTGACAGTGTACACGGCCACTGGGAGGTTAGGCTGTCACGCGCTGCCACGATCACACAACAGCCAACACGCTGTGAGCCAAACAACCAGGAATGTACCGCCCACCCAAATCTTCAGTATGTCTGGGGCCCTTCTTGTTTTTACGGTTTAAGTAATAATTAATAGCCCTGGCAACATGTGAGCCACTGGTGACTGACAGCCACACCAGAGCCACCAGGTCCTGAGAGAAGCTGGCACCTCATCAGTCAGGGACTCCAAGTCAACCAAAGACTGTTCCCCTGAAATATAAACCAGAACACGGACTTTTCAGGAATGCCCGACATTGTCAGGAAGCAGAAAGACTCATTCTTGCAACCAGCGTCATTCTCCAAACTGGACCACGGCTTGTTCTGTCTGGCCCCGGGAGGCCAGGTGCCCAGGCCCTGGGAACGTGGCAACTGTGTCAGGACCTGGGCTTTTCCAACACAAACTTCTGGAAGGTGTGTGAACACAGAGGTCACAATTGCCGAGTCCCTAGTCTGCAAACTGATGGCACATGGGCAGTTTTCAAGCTTCCAAATTAGTCAAAATTTGCAAAATTTGCAATTTATTATTGCCAATTTGCAACCCCAAATGAATAAGTACATTTAGGCATCGCTTATGCACGGCTGCTGACACTGTAAAGAAAGGGCTAACCAGATCTTATGTGGTTCTTGAAAGAAAGACCCAAAACTATAAACCAATTTTATGGAGTTTTTTGGACAAAACTTTGAGTCTGAGCCAGTGTCTAGTGGAGCAGGGATTTTCAACTCTTGCTCACTGATACCTGGACCCCACTCCCAGACCTGCGTGTTACTTTAGTTATTAGCTCCCCTAGTGACTCCAATTTGCATGAGGGTTGAGAACCACTGCTCTAGTTATAACTATCAATTTATAGGCTACACAGAAGATAGAAGAACATGTTAGATGACCCTATAGAGATGTAGTTACAGGAAACCCTACCAGATAAATGGTCTGCTTTCTTTAAAAGTAAACTGCAAAGGAAAAGAAGAGAGATGGTGGGGAAACCATGCCTAAGTAAGAGAGATCCAAGAAACGTATCACCATGCAACAGACAGATCTAATTTAGATTCTGACTAGAAAAAATTATAAAGCAATTGGAAAAATTTCAAAATGATTAGATACTTGATGACACTGGGAATTAGTAAATTTTTAAGCATAGTAATGATACTGTGGTTGTTTAAAATAAGCAGTCCCAGTGTTAGGAAGGCACATACCAAAATACTTGTGGATGAAATGACAGGAAGTTTGGGATTTGCTTCAAAACAGTCTGAGGAGGTGGGAGAAATGGGTAGGACTCCAGGAAACACAAGACTTGGTCATGAGCATAATGCTGAGGCTGGGTGACAGGTACAGAGGGGTGCATTCTGCTATCTACTTCTGTATTTTTGAAAACTTCTGGGACTTCCCTGGAGGTCTAGTGGTTAGGACTCTGGGTTTCCACTGCAGGGGCCACAGGTTCAATCCCTGGTCAGGGAATTAAGACCCCACAAGCCACAGGGCGCAGCCAAAAAAGAAAGAAGATTCCCATACAAAAAGCTTTACCAATTTTTTGGAATGACTTGCCAACATTTAAAACTCAGACCAATTTCACATAAAAATCCAGATTTCTACCTTCTCTGAAGAAGTGAGGGGACCTGGCAGCAGCAGCGCAGCCATGCCCTCTGGTTTCTCAGAGCCCCTCCAGCCCGGCTCACACATTTACACCACTGTCTGCTACCTGATGCACTGGAGTCTGGGGCCCCAGGCGCTGGGAGAGTCGGATGGAGGAGAAGGAGAAAAGGACTCATGAGAGAGGAGCAAGGGAGTGGAGAAGTCCTTGAGGATATTAATCATTGACTGTCACTCTGTGGCTGAGTACATGGAGAGTTTGAAAACAATTAACACAGCAATACGAAAACACAAACCAGACGCACACTAGTGGGAACAATGAAATCCTGTCTTTTAAGGCTGCCAAGGGCCTGAGTAGACCCTGTTCACGTGTGTCTGCCCTTACAACAGAACACAAGCAGACAGGGGCCCACTTCCCTGCAACAGTCCCTTCAAGAAGAGTCACACTTCTTTCAAGAAAAGCCAAGCTGGGGAAGCCCCCGGCCCCTGGTCTGTCCCGACACTCACCTGAGCAGCTCTATCAGCCGCTCCTCCAGGTACTTCTTGGTTCTGTTCAGGTCATCCAGGTCAGCGAGCATCTTCTGGTCATTCTTCTCTCTGTCTGCCGCCTCCTGGCAAAGTCTGTTGTAATACTCCTGGGCCTTTGTGGTGGCTCTTTCAAGTTCCTTCTGGGTCCTGGTGGAGGAGTGGTAAGTAGTCCTGATCACCCACTATTTCCAGCTTCCCCCTTCCCCTGGGCTAACCCCAGCCTCTAATAAGCAGTCCCGCGGCCCTACCAGCCTTTGTCTTGGGGGAGCCCCTTGCACTGTTCTGCTCACAGGGTATATATTCAAACCTTAAGCTTTCAAACCTCCTCTCACACACCCAAACTCTTCACACATTGCTACCCCCCACAACAAATACAAGGGACATTCGGGAGAAGAGGTTGACCTCAGGTCACTAGGAGTACCCCAGGTGGGTCAAACTCTGTACCACTTTTCTTTGGAGAAAACTGAGGTTGTGAAAGGAGCCCAATGGGTGAGGTGCATGGATGGGGGGTGGATATGCAGAGGAAAAAGGAGTCAGAACAGGAAGAACTGAGGCGCAGCTTCCTGGAGGTGACCAGGCAGAGGAGCATCTGTCCCCCACGTTTCTCTGGGACTCTACACATGAGGTGTGGCACTGGGTACAGAGCAGGCACTAACTCTGAATGGCCAGGAGTTCAACCTGAGGCCTCGAGGCCTACGGAATCCTGCTCTGCGTACTGCAGTCTCAGGCTATGAGAGGGGCTGGCTGAACCAGAGTCTGCCCATCCTTGCCCACTTCTCATTCAGCTCACTAGTTCCCTAAGGCAGTGGCTTTCCAAGGATGGTTTATGAACCAAGGCATTCACAAAAGCTCCACAAAACTAGAGGGCTGCGCCTGACCAATCAATCTTTATCTATTCCAGCCTTGCCATGTCCAGTAAAAAGTTGTCAGCAGGCTGTTTACGAGACAATGTCCACTGAATGATCTTGGGGCCACACAGATATACACACAGTTATAGCATTAAAAAAAAATACCACCAACTTAGGAGGTTCTATTTAAGTTGTCACATGAACATGACCTGGTTAAGGGCAGCCAGAGTACTACAGGAATTGAACTCTGAAAGGAGAGTCAGATGAGAGGAAACACACATCCAGGCTACTACACATCCAGTGTGGTTTGAATCTCCCGATGAGCCTGGGCCAGGCCTAGAAGCAGGTGGTAGGAGATGGGTGGGAAAGCTAAAGCCTCGGGGAAGTTCGATGTGTCTGCTTCTGCTGGGAGCAGACATGCAATGCGGCGCCAGGATCCCCTGCAGGACGAGCCTGGCCCCATCGCTGGATGGTGGGCTGATGATGCACAACTCCAGGGGCTGCCAGGTCTGAAGACGCAGCAGCCTTAGGGCTGGACACAGGAAGGGCCATATTTTAAGGTTAAAAGAAATGATGCCGAAAGGGTGACGGCAAGACGTGCTCTCCACAGACACAGCACCAGAGAGTCTGCAGGAAGACAAGCTGATCCTGCTCCCTGGCTTGCTCACTCACTCCTGGATGAGCTGGGAGAACCTCACACTTAACCCCACAGCCTGTCATGTCACTGATGAAGAACTCAGGTCAAGACTCATATTGGGAAAAACGTGCACACACATAACTCACAAACCAGTTCCCTAAAACAAAACAAAATACGATAAAACTCAAAATTATCTGTCTATATATTTTTTAGGGTAATTGTTCAGAAAAAGACTCTGGAGCCAAATGTTCTAAGTTCTAGTCCTGCCATCACCACTTACACAGTGTGACCCTTGGAAAGGTGACTCTTCTGAGCTGCATTTTTCTCTTCTATAAAATAGGATAAATAATAATACCATCCTCACAGGACCGTTGGGAGGATTAAATAGGCAAGTAAATTTCAAGTATTTAAAATGGTATCTGCCACATTCTAGGCTTAAATGTTTGCTGTTTGTTAGTATCATGACACTTGCCCAATTTTTATTTCATTTGATTTTTACCAAAGCATGAAGTTCCTGAACTGAAATATGCCCCCCAGAGATGACAATGGATTAAGAGGTTCCCTGAAGCTTTTACAGGCTTGTGGCAGGCAGACTGCCAAGGAGCTCTGTGGCGTGCTTCCGACATAAGCACTCCCTGGGTCTACAGCTTTTCTTGCAAAAGGACTTTTTAAAGCTGAATGAGTGGTTGACTTTCTAAATGACTGGACCAAACCTGGCCCCTCTGTGCGGGCTCTCCCACTAGCCCCGTGGGCAGACTGTGTAACTAACCTGTCCAAGTCCTGGCGCAGGGCGGCCCCCTCCTCGTCCTTCCTCAGCATGGTGGCCTGGCACTCGGCAAGGTGCTTGCTGGTGCAGCTCAGTTTCTCCTGCATGTCCGCCTGGGCGGCCTGGCACAGGACAGCAGGACAGGACAGGGAGAAGACGTCTGGCTACAGAAGCCATGCGAAGTGCCACCCGGTGACTGGCTCGCTCCACCCCATCTGGCTGGCGCACTTCTAACGAGAGGGGCTTTCATTTAAGTGTAAGAGGCCAAGAACTAGTATGTGTGTGGAGTAGGACAGATTCCCGTTTTTAACTATGTACCTTGAGCATCAACTAGGGCCAG
The DNA here is from genome assembly GCA_935064755.1 of Tragelaphus eurycerus. Classification (NCBI taxonomy): domain Eukaryota; kingdom Metazoa; phylum Chordata; class Mammalia; order Artiodactyla; family Bovidae; genus Tragelaphus; species Tragelaphus eurycerus. Next base: position 71,442,880 of record CAKXYN010000001.1, on the reverse strand, counting down.
TTGTGGTGGGTATAGGGGCTCCTAGGTGGGGATGGAGGTGTGGTTGTAGGGTGTGGGGGTTTCTGACAAATGTCACAGCCCTGAACAGGTTTCGGCACCACGCCTGCTCCAGCTCAGGTCAGACTCACTGACTTGGAGAACATCTGCGGATGTGTGTGCGCGTTAGTCACTCAGTCGTGTCTGACTCTTTGCGGTCCCATGGGCTGTAGCCTGCCAGGCTCCTCTGTCCATGGGATTTCCCAGGTGACAATACTGGAGTGGGTTGCCATTTCCTTCTCCAAAGATAAGGCTGCTGCTGCTAAGTCGCTTCAGTTGTGTCCAACTCTGTGCGACCCCATAGACAGCAGCCCACCAGGCTCCCCCATCCCTGGGATTCTCCAGGCAAGAACACTGGAGTGGGTTGGCATTTCCTTCTCCAATGCATGAGAGTGAAGAGTGAAAGTGAAGTCGCTCAGTCGTGTCTGACTCTTAGCGACCCCATGGACTGCAGCCCACCAGGCTCCTCTGTCCATGGGATTTTCCAGGAAAGAGTACTGGAGTGGGGTGCCATTAACACACTTGGCAGCTCCAGCCAGGCATCCAGGGAGTGGCAGGGCCATGACACAGACTCTGGGTGTCTACAAAGGTGAGCTGATGGCAGCTTCAGCGGGGGCACTGGATCTCCCGCAGGGAGGCCTCTTGATGGTCCGGTGAGAGACAAGTGAGATTCCCTCCCCGACAGGCCCACAGCCTGGGAGTAGGATGACTAGGCGGATGAGGGGCCAGGCCCTGCTCAGGCAGGCAGGAGCACCTACCCTGGGCCCCAGGGCTCAGGCCTACCTTCAGCTTCCCCTCGGCCTCCTTGGTGGCCTGTAGCTGCCGACCCTGCTCCTCCAGCTGGCCCCTGAGATTCCTGCATTCTTCACTGGAGGTCTAAGAGGATGGGAAAGGGATCAGAAAAGTGGGGTCCTTGTTCTGGGACTCCTTCGGCCCCATTCACTGAAGTGGGTAAAAACAAGCCACTTCTCTTTCTCTCAAACTCAATTAAGCTTCGGGCTTCACTGGTAATACAATCCTGTCAAGCTAAGAGATTTAGCTTGGCCTCTGAGCTTAGCATTTCATTTCTACAAGGGAAGGTGGAGCATGAGCCACGTGGAGCTACACGGGACAGAGCGACACAGGGTGGGAGGCACATCTGTGGAAAGGCAGCAACTGCCTGAGCAAGAGGAGTGGTCTGAGAGCGCACAGGCCCAGAAGCACACAGACACATGACGAGCATCAGAGGCCAAAGCCCCATCTGTTTGCCTGCGTCCTCACTCTTAACCTTCTCCCCTGTGCAGTCTAGGGCACACATAAACCCGTCTACCTCAAGGGTCTTGTGAAAATGAACTGAGCTGGTTTATTACAACTGCACTGTTATCAGAAGGCAGCTGAAGGGACAGAGAATCCAGGGACAGGATTTGAGGCAGTCAGGGAACTCACAAGCCCAAAGGGCTTGGACAGCAAGTACATAAACGAGGGTAAGGAAAATATCAGAGGCCTCATGTTTCCTTAAAGCAGGCACTCCCACCCTGCTCCTGCTGCGATGCAGGAATGAGGGCACAGGCTTACAGGCCTCCTAAGATTTCAAAAGAGGCCCCCGAACTAAATTTACAAGCAACTTGATCTTAAAACATTGGCTGCTAATTACAAAAAAAGATTCTGTGTGGGCCAAACTTGTCTGCAATGGCATCAGATGTCTGAGTGAAGGCACCCTTACCTGGTGCTGGGTCCCTGACAAGCTCTTGCAGGACAAGGATGCTGTGGGCTGTGACAACAGGACACTCCTGGGCCCTCATGGGCCACATGGCCCAAGGCGCCTCCCACTCACTCGTGGACCCACCAGGCCCTGCTGCAGGGGGTGGGTGCAGCTCAGACGGCCGGGGGAGGGTTACCTTCAGTCTTCTCTGGTAGTCCATCATCTCGGTGCTCAGCTGGAACTTGAGGGTGTCGAGCTCCTGGCGTGAGGCCTCCTGGAGGCTCTGGGCGTGCTGTTCAGCCTGGGCCAGTCGGGCCTGCAGGCCAGGCAGCGAGCCGGCTGTCTCCTCAGCCACCCTCAGTTGCTCCTGCACGCTCTCCTTCTCTCGCCGCAGCGCTGCCACTTGGTGCTCCAGGCCCTCCCGCTCCCTGGAGGCTGCCTCTTTGGCCTCCCGTAGCTCCTGAATGGTGTGGGCCAACGCCCCCTCCATCCGCTCTTTCTCCGCAGTCAGCGCACAGACCTGGATGCCGAGCTCTGCCGTGTCTGTGTTGGCGCGGTGCAGCTGCTCCTGCAGCTCGGCGTGCTCCAGATGGGCCTCCTCGGAGCTGCACCTGACCCGGGACAGCTCCTCCCGCAGGATCTGGAGCTCCTCCTCCCTCCGCTCTGCCTCCTCGGCCCTCTCCTCCCTCAGCGCCCCTTCGCGCTCAGAGCACTGCAGCAGCTCCTGGACGTGGGTCCTGTTGAGGGCCTCGTTCTGCTCCTTCAGTCGCTGCACAAGGGCCTTGTGCTCTGTCAGAGCGGCCTCAGCTATGCTCAGCTGGCTCTTTACCTTCTCCTGGTCCCCCAGGGCAGCCTGCAGCTTGGCCTGGAGCTCCACCACTGCAGCCTGGAGTCGCTGGGCCTCTCCCTGGTGGATCTCCAGCTGTGCCTGAGACAGGGCCAGCTGGGCGGCCAGCTCCTGCGGCACACGGTCTTCAGGTGGGCTGAGACCCTGTTGGCTTCCGTCTGCCCTGAGAGTCTCAATCAGCTGGGTCTGCTGCTGGCACTGGCCCTCAAGAGCTTGGAGCTCCCTGTCCCGGGCCTCGGCGAGCTGCTGGCCCTGCTCCACCTGCTCCCGCAGTCGCCGGCACTCAGCCTCCTTGCTCCGCAGGGCAGCCTCCTTCTCTGCCATGTGGGCCCGCAGGCTTGCCTCCGTCTGCTCTGACTCCAGAGAGGCCAGGGAGCCCTGGCTGGCCACCTCCCGCTGCTGTAGCACTTGGTAATCAGCCTGCAGGGCCTGAAGTTTCTCCTCCAGAATGTGGTTGCGCTCAGCTACATTCTGCAGCTCCTTCTCCAGCTCCCTGTGGGCCTGCTGGAGCTGGTCCTCCGGGCCGGTCCCGTGCACCCTGGGATTGTCTGTCTGTCCTTCCTGCAGGCCCCGCTGTTCCTCCTCCGGCATCTCACAGGCCTGCCGTGGGGCAGAGTTCAGAGTTTCAAGCATCTCAGCTGTGTCGAGCAGACCTGGGCCTAGTTGCGCAGCAAGTCGCTCCAGCATCCCCACCTTCTGGCTGAGGTGGTCCCTGTCCTGGATGAGCTGCTTCTTCTGCTCCTCCAGGTCACTCACGTGCTGGCTCACCTGGGCCAGCTGGGTCTCCAGGAGCTGCAGCTGCCGTGTCAGTGAGCGGGCCTCCTGTTCCAGCAGCTCCTTCTCCTCCAGCTGCCGCCGTGCCTCACGCCTCGCCTCCGTGAGCTCCTCCTCCAGGGAGCCCAAGTGGCCCAGCGACTCCTGCAGCTGGCGCCGGAGCTGGGCTGCCTCCTGCCCCTTGCGGGACAGCTCTTCCCGCAGCAGGGCCGTCTCCTCCACCAGGCGCTCCAGGCAGGCCTGGGCCTCCTCCTTCAGCTGCAGTTCCCCGGCCAGCGGCTCCAGCTGTGCTACCTGCTGCCCGTTGGGCTCCTGGATGTGGGGATTCTCGCTTTCCAAGGCTTGGAGCCTCACCGCCAGCTCCTGGGTCTCCAGGGCCGAGTCACAGGAGACGCGCTCTTCCCTGTCCTTTGCATCCAGAGCCGGAGCGGCCATCTGCTCGGCTGCGGCTGGCTGCTCTGGGACATCAGCTGCGGGGATGTCCTGGTTCCTCCTGTGCGGGGAGTCATGGGTGGCCTTAAGCTCCCGAGCCAGGGGCTTCAGTAAGGACTCCAGCCGCCGCAAGGCCGAGCGGTAATCCTCCTCCTCTGCAGCCCCCAGCTCCAGGGCCTGCAGGCATGTGTGCAGCTCCACCATGGTGTTCTGCATGGCCTGGGTGACTTCCCACTGCTTCTGGAGCACAGCCACCATGTCCGCGAGGCGACTGTTGTCCTCGGCGGTGGCGCGGCCCCTCTCCCTCTCCACCTGCAGCTGCTCTCCCTGCAGGCTGATGGCTGCCTTCAGCTCCTGGTTCTCTCTGTCCAGCTGCTGCATCCGCTCCTGCAGCTGCTTCTCCCGCACCTCCAGCTGGTCCAGCTCCAGCCGCATCTCGTCGAAGCCCTCCAGGGACTCACTGTTTAAGGGATTGCTCAGGTCCAGGCTGGAGGCCATCTCCTGAGTCTGGGAGGAAACATGGAAAATAAGTGGCTTGGGGATGAAGCTACATAGCTGTTTGGTCAAGCTTTAGAATTTAATGCAAACAGAAGGAAAACTACAGCAATTAGGTGACCTAAAGTCTATGGAGCTATTTGGAGGACTGAAACCTCTTCGATCAAAGCAGCTGCCAGAGAAGGTCAGCAGCACATCCTAAAACCATGATGCAATGCCACACACGTGAGTTCCCCTGAGACCCAGAATCGACATTTCCCATCCCGCCGCCGCTAGTGTTGGTAACACAGTGGATGTTCACTCTCAGAGAAATTAAGTTATATGTAAACTACTGCTCACCCACTGCACTGTACCCACAATTCCTGCAGCGATTATATCATAAAATGGGGTACAGATGCTACTCTGAATGCTTCTTGTATTGATTACTCTTTATTTTGCTTTGCTGAATAATTTGTGTTCTTTCCCATTAAACTATATGATACATTCCATTCATATAGATAACAAAATTAACCAACTGACCTTATCCACCAGCATTCACTGAGCACTAGGCTTGTGCCAAGCCCTCAAGCACAGTACGTGCATACCTTTGTCTACTCCCTACAATTTTTATCTTAAGGGCTGGGACAATTGTTATGATCCCATTTTACAGATGAGAGAGCTCAGGTTTCGAGAAGGTAAGTCACCTTCCCAGAGTCCCACAGGTGGCGAGTGACAGTCAGAATATGATCTTGCCACTTTTAACCACAGTGCTAAATCATTTCTTCTAAAACACTTCAAAAAGTTTTAAAAAATAACTTACTTTTTAAAAGATCTAAATTCCTTTTGGTTGTAAAAACCTGGACTCTAGGAAACAGCGGGTAGGACTGAGGGGTTATGCAGCTTGGGGCTGGAACACCGGGCGTCTGAAAACGTCCCGAGTTGGGTGGGGCAAGGACATGACAGACAGGAAGGCGCCGGCCTTCCCGGCATTACCTGCAGGTAGCTGCTCACCAAACTGCTCATGCTTGAGCTTCGGCTGGGTGGTCTCCACAGGTAGGCAGAAGAGCTGGTGGCCAGAGTCCTCCTGTGGGGCCACAGAACAGACACGCCTGCATCAGAGCAGGAAACACACACACACACACACGGGGAGGCCTTGGTTGTCAACTGGCAACCAGGTGGTGGCAGGGGTGATGCCCACCCAGGTACAGTACGGAGGCAAAGTCCAACAATTTCCACCAAAGCACACATTCAGGTTGGTTGTGCCAGCTGGACTCCACTGCTGAAGTCTAAGCACGGTGGCTCTGCTCTCACTGTCAAAAAGGAACGATATACTATTTTCCCAGTTTGAGGTTTAAGCTTTCCTAGAAACTTTGGTGCCAGCCATTACTTGTTTGCCAGTGAGGAACCAGCAGCAGTCAGTCTGGTAAACATAGGTCACGCTGTGCTTTGGGCCTTAAGGTCACTGCTTTACAGTACGTTACATGGGTGATATGGCGGGAAGACCTCTTCTGGTTCATGTGACCACACCGGACACTTTCTGCACTGCGGGAAGTACTATTTGATGGCACTAGTCACTGCAAACGAAAGGTACTTTCCCTTAACCAGAATCTGTCCCTTAATCTACAATTGCTGCATTTTGCACCTTCTTAGTCTCCACAACCCAGCGACTGCGCTTGTCAGCATCTACCCGGAAGACAGTCACGTACGTGTGTGAGGTGACATGTGGGTGCTCTCGGCTGTGTATCATGGTGGAGATGACTCTATCCACTGGAGAGACAGCCTCTTTGCTCACACAGAGGAACACTACGCCACGCACTGGTCATCTATTTTGTAAAGTGCCAGGCAGTGAGTATTTTTGGTTTGTAAGCCTTGGGCTCTGTCACAACAACTCAACTCTGCCACCGTAGCCTGAAAGCAGACCCACAGACAGTGGGTAAATAAAGGTGTGTTACACACCACCCTGTGGGCCATGGTTTGCCAGTCCCATTCCACATCTGTTGAACTCCCTGTGCAATTAGCTAAAAACCTCACAAACAAGGTGGAATGAAAAAGGCGAGTTGCAAAAGAATAGCTACTCCATGATTCAAGTATGCAAATGCAAAAAAAATATATATATAAAATAAAACTACACATATATTTATGAGAACACACAGTAAAACACAAAAATATCTGCGAATGACATTCATCAACTACAGGGTTGTAATTACTTCTAGAAAGGGAGAGATCAGAAAGGATGGCCATGGGGTGGGGCTTTATTTGAATCTATATTTTATTTCCTAAAAAAAAAAGGTATTGGAACTAGCTTGAAGGGGCTTTGACTGGCCAAATATGAGATAACTTGAGCTTTAAAATTATTACAGTGATGAATATAACCTATTGAATAAAAGAAGAATCTACGTGTCAATACTGCTATAAATAAGCAAATGAATAAACAGATGGAGAAGAAAGAAAAGATCTTCCTTTACAAACAGAATGCCAACTACTAATGCAGAAGGGAAAATGGACTCAGAAAATCACTCTGATAATCACAACAGTAATTGATTCAGGAAAGATTTACCAATGGATGTTAACAGGAGAGATTTAAAAGAAATAGGATAAAAGGAAAAAAAAAAAACCTAGTCTCAAATGTCTTCCAGTAAGATACATATTAATTACAAAAAGAGAAACAAAACTTCAGGAGAAACCTGGCTAACACCAGCATAACCAAATGATGATGGTTAACCTCACTAGTAATGAAACCTCTGGGTACAATACACCGAGAGGGACACTACGCCTGGGGTATTTCTCCCAAAATGCTTAATCTGAATACAGTAATAGGACAATACACTAGACAAACTCAAATCAAGGAACAAGTTACAAAATAACTGGCCTCTACTTCTAAAAAATGTCTATGCTATAAACAACAAAGAAGAGAAACTATCCCAAATGAACAAGGACTAGAGACCCCTGACAATTCACTGACGTGATCCTGGACTGGCTCAAAGACGTGTCTGGCATAATTCTTAAAATTTGAGTATGTTCTGTAAATTGGATAGCAGTATTGTATCAATGTCAATTACCCGATTTTAACAATTGTACTGAGGTTGTATAAAAGGATGTCCCTGATTTAAAGAAATACACAATGAAATACTTAGGAGTAAAGGGCAATCGGGGCTGTAACATATTCTCAAATGAGAATGGAAACAAACCACATTTCCATAAGGAGAAAAAGTAATACGGAATTCCCTGACAGTCTAGTGGCTAAGACTCCATGCTTCGGCTGCAAAGGTGCAGGTTCAAGCCCTGGTTGGGGAACTAAGAATCCCCAAGCCATGAGGTGCAGCCAAAAAATGTCAAAAGAAAAGAGAATGATAAAAACAGTTGTAGTAAAACAATGATAGCTAGAGAATTTAGGTGAAGGACAGATGAGCGCTGTGTACTGTTTTTACAACTTTTCTGTAATTCTGAAATGATTTTAAAATTGAACCATTCTAAAAAGGACGTGTGAAATAAATATGGCAAAAATGTTGGCTCTTAAGCCCCAGTGGTTGGCACATGGGTTCCATTATAGTCAGCACTTTTTCCTCCACAGAAAGAAGTCCCTAATAAGAAATTCCAAAAATTGGAATTAAAAACAAAACACACCTTTTTTACAGAAAGCAAAAAAAAAAAAAAAAAAAATGAAGAGTGCTGGGCTTGCGTTGAATTCGAGTCTGGTGCCCTGGCCCTGTTCTTGCCCGCTGTGTGGCACTGGGCAAGTCCCTCCACTCTCTGAGCCTGTTTCTTCAGCACCTCACTCCTGAAATGGGTGTTATGTGAATGCAGTTGTGTGGGTGCTGTACTGGTGTAGGAAAAGAAAGCAAAGCAAACTTTCCAACAACCCTTATGCGATGAGCTTTCCATCCCTCTCACTGGCATCCATGATAATAACTGTATCTAGGAGAACACAACTGGGAAAAGCCCACTTGCTTCCACTTCGCTCCCACACTGAGTTCTTTAACACATCTGAAAACCCTGGGTTTTGCATATGCATCTCCACTGACTCATACCGCCTAACTAACTAGGTTAGTTTCAGGCTGGAGCCTTCAGATGTTATCGCTAGTCATGATGCAACTAAGCCTGTAAAATGAGCAAGCATAAGGTAATTTACTGCATTAGCAAAACTGCTTTGAGCGGACTGACGGCAAGCTTCAAAATCAAACACCTCTTTCCTCTCTTTTCAACCAAGCAGTTAATTCTTCAAAGTACCTGGCAAATGTTGGCCAGGCAGCATCCAGGTCATAGCCCCTCGATGCCAGGTCAAACTGGACATCAGTCAGCTCGTAGAGTTGGCCCACAATGTCAGAGCTCAGCTTTGGCTTCAGAAAGGGGCTCCTTGCATAGTACCAGTCACTGCAGAAAAACATGGAAAGGGGTCAAGTACAGGAACAATAAAGATAATGGAAGAGTGTATTTAGTCAGTCCTCCTAGCGTGGCTTTGCCTCATCAACTTGCAGCTCAGGATACTAAATTAATTAAAGACAGACAGAATATACACATCCCAATGTGATTTTCACCACTGAAGTATGTAACTCTTAAACTAACTCTTCTTCAGGGAATTACTGAAATGAACTAGATGCTTATTTGCTTATTATTTATATCTTATCTGTTTCCCCTAAAGAATGTGAGAAACCTTAAATTTGAATTACTGTCCAGGAAAGGGCAGTTGTAAGGGAAAGAACACTTCCTTTTCGTAAGAAAATCTTGTCTTCTATCCCTTCTGGAGAATGCAATACAGGACACTGAACTCGCTGCTAATTTCTGTCCAGACATGTATTAAAAAAAGTCAAAGAACAAAATATCTCCACTTTGACGTGGTGGCTGTTTTACTTCATGTGAAACAGTAAGAATTAAAGAGACAACACTGATGCTTTTAATGAGCTACATGGCTGAGTTCTGAGAACTGGGAGACACTTTAAGTCAGTTTATGACAGCTGTGACTAAACCTCACAACAACCTTCAAATCAAATGTACAAAGGTTTTCAACTCACACGAATTCACAAAGCTTAGCACATACAAGAGAAATACGCATTTACACAAATCTTAAAGATGACACAAAATGAAACAAAATATTTCCCCCCAATAGTTTTTCTTTTATTCAGAAGTATCTCTCTGATTAACTGGAAGAAGCTCCAGAGGTAGAAGGGCGGCAGAGGTGGACAGGGCAGCCGGGCCAGCCACAGAGGTTCAGCTAACAGGCTCCTAATCTGACATCCTCTCCTAGCTCCACGTGCTCAGTCCTGCTCTCCGTCCTGTCCTCCTCCCCCTGCTGAGGGGGTGGAAGGGGCACGAGGGGCCCAAAGGCCGCCCATCTGGTTGCTGTCACAAGCTCCAGGGAGCCCAGACCAATGGCGCCTGCACCGACTCAGTGTCTCTGGTGAGGCCCCAGGCTCACTGGTGTTAAAGATTCCACAGGTGGTTCTGCAGACAGGCATGTCTGCCAGCACCAAGGACATGTCATCCACCAGGCAAAAGCACCTGCCATTAGGAGTTCCAAGACCTGAACCCCAGTTTCTGTTTCCCACCTGAGCATCAGTGGGGCCCAGACAGAGGCATCTGACCTCCCTAGGCCTCTGTCTCCTCACCTGTGACAGCTCAGGGCTTCCTGCTCCGTGTGCGCCAAGAACTGTGGTTAGGAAGGGGAGGAGAGGATGACAGGTGGAGGCCTCTGCTTGTGCCAGGATGTGGCACAGACAGGCACTGCCACTGCGGCTGCCATTATTGCTATTATAAGCTTTTAGTTTGCCACACTTGCTTGAGGGCTCCTGAACTTGTTTCAGAGGCCTCATACACTTTAATGCCTGGTGAAAAGTGTTAAAAAAATGTTCACTGCAAAAACAATAATTTAAAAAGAAAAAAATGACATATTCCTATCTTTTATTTATCACGTCATGTTCTCATATACTTTCTAATCCTTTTATATGTTTTTTGCAATTTCTTCATTGTTGTCATTAGGACAAATAAGATTTGCATTCTTTTCCCTTGATCGTTATATTGTTATTTTCATTGTTGCTATATAGACTTCCTTATTAGAATTTTAAATGATGTCATGCTACGCCATTTAAGCTAATTTGCTGTAATTTTACAGCCCTCTATCATTGGACATTGATGGTTTCCACTTTGTGTATTATAAATAGTATCATAATTTTCTTTGATAGTTGATTTACAAGTACTATGTTAGTTTCATGAGTACAGTAAAGTACACACATATATGTACATGAAATTAAAAGACGTTTGCTCCTTGGAAGACAAGTTATGACAAACCTAGACAGCATATTAAAAAGCAGAGACATAGACAACAAAGGTCTGTATAGTCAAAGCTATGGTTTTTCCAACAGTCAAGTATGGATGGGAGAGTTGAACCATAAAGAAGGCTGAGCGCCAAAGAAACTGATGCTTTCAAACTGTGATGCTGGAGAAAATTCTTGAGACTTCCTTGGACTGCAACGAGATCAAACCAGTCAATCCTAAAGGAAATCAATGCTGAATATTCATTGGAAGGACTGATGCTGAAGTTGAAACTCCAATACTTTGGCCACCTGATACAAAGAGCCTACCTACTGGAAAAGACCCTGATGCTGGGAAATATTGAAGGCCAAAGGAGAAAGGGGCAACAGAGGATGAGATGGTTGGATGACATCACCAACTCAATAGACATGAGTTTGAGCAAGCTCCAGGAGATGGTGAAAGACAGGGAAGCATGGCGTGCTTTAGTCCATGGGGTTGCAAAGAGTTGGACATAACTTAGCGACTGAACAACAACAATATATGTACATGTCTGTATTTTAAAAATTCTTTTCCATTATAGCTTATTACAAGATACTGAATATAGTTCCCTGTACCATACAGTAAATCTTTGTTGTTTACTTTATATATAGTACTGTGTATGTGTTAATCCCATACTCTCAATTTACCTCTCCCCCAGAAGTTTGTTTTCCGTGTCTGTGAGTCTGTTTCAACAGTTTCATAAATAATTTCATTCATGCTGTTCCAGATTCCACATAAGAGATATATGATATCTGTCTTTCTCTGTCCACTGTAATGAGTACCAGTACTGTTCATGAGGGGCCTTCAGGTCACCTCTGAATCATGTGGGGTAAAGCCCAGAACTGCCATGCATTTACCTGGTCACTTTGGTGTTCATGAAGCACTGCTGTAAAGTGTCGGCTAACCTCTGGTGCACCAAGGAGTAGCGAATAAATGCTCTTCCTTTTCCAAGAGATGTTCGGAGCTGGAAAACGTAGATAAAATAGAAACCAAGAGCTGTTAGCCTAATTCCAAACACAGGCCTCCAAGGATGGCTGGCAAAAACAGAAACGGGGAGGAAAATGCCACCCAGTTCTCCCTACACATAAGCTTCACTCAAGTCCCTCAAAGAACACAAAACATTTGAGAACGTCGCCTCAGAGAAAAAGGTCTAAAGTGTGTGGACAGTGCAGGCCTCCATCTGAGAATGATCTGTGGACTCCAACAAACGTGCCATAGAAGACACAGTCATGAGAGGCTCAAGCATCTACTGTGGATTCTACTGGAAGGTCATTCTTCCTCCTCTGCTCCCTCAGAATCTCTGGATTTAGAGTCAGAGATGAAAATGGTCTGGTTTAATCTGGAATCTTTAGAAAACAAGCCGGAGAAAAATGGAGGGCTCCTCATAGCAGAAGTACCCTTGAGGAGCAAGAGATGGTCTCTGTTTAGCACATGTCTGGGCTGGGTTTTGAAGTGCTGGGAGAAGAGAGGCAGCAGAAAAGGCAAGGGGGCTTGGCTGGAGCCCATGTGGAAGCGGGAGGGGGTGCACATAACCCTGAGGTGGATAGAGGGTTCGAGTGCAGGCCTGCCTTCACAACCTTTCCCCACAGTGACAAAACATGGCTTCTAAAGAGGTTTCTGGCTTGTGATAGAGGTGGGGCAAGCTGGTCAGAGAGCCTGGCCCTAGCAAGACACTTGAGATCAGTATGCAAATCAGGGTTCATGCTTCTGATGATCCAGCCCCAGACGCTCAGGATAATAGGCAGGAGCTCAAAACCTGCCAACTTACCACATGCGCCTGCTCTGTCAGCCACTGGCTCTGATCGGGGTAAGCCAAGACTCATTCCCTCCCATGTCTTCAAAGGTCAGAAGTGTTTACCTTGGTGGCTTGGGGAAGGGTGGCAGTTGGACAGTAAGGAGGTCCAACCAGTCAATCCTAAAGGAAATCAACCCTAAATATTCATTGGAAAGACTGATGCTGAAGATGAAACTCCAACACTTTGGCCACCTGATGTGAAGAGCCAACACACTGGGAAAGACCCTGATGTTGGGAAATACAGAGGGCAAGAGAAGGGGACGACAGAGGATGAGATAGTTGGATGGCATCATTGACTCAATGGACGTGAGTTTGAGCAAGCTCCAGGAGATGATGAAGAACAGGGAAGCCTGCGTGCTGCAGCCAGTGTGGTTGCAAAGAGTCGGACAGGACTTAGTGAGTGAACAATGACAACAACCCTCCATCCTATAAGAAGCTAACCACGGTGCTGGGCTGAGGCAGGAAACGCGAGGCATGGCCTCCAGCACCAGCATGCCCACGGTGCTGTAAACATCTCAGTTCCCAGCGCCTTTAAGCTCGGGGCTCCGTGCCTTCTCATTGCTGACTTGAGGAAATGATAGCACAATATGAGGTAGGTTTAAGAAATGAGAAGGTGTGAAACCTCATAAGACATTTCTGTCAGAGTCTGTAGGACAGTTCTCCATGTGAGTTTTGTGGGTTTGGCGTACAGCCAGGGGGTTTGGAAATGAAGGTGGTAGCAGCAGCCTGACCCACTGGTTTTGTAAAATCCACCATGGCATGTCCACAGGGAGTGGACCCCGACAGATGCTCGGGGAGAATGGCATCCCCACGTCCAAATGCTTTTCCACTTATGAGTGAGGTGAGAACAAAGTGCTTAGTGGTGACAACCAGGAACCCGGGCAGCTGAGAACAGCTGAGCAAGGCATCGTGAAGTGAAGCGTATCCATCACACGCACACATATCCACACCCAGGTCCCGCTGAATCTAAAAAAAAAAAAACCCCACATAACTGCTTGTCTATAAGCTCCCAAGGAAGGGGCCTGTCCTTATTAATAAAATGGCCATAGTAACAGCACTTAGAACATTTAATTTTTTAAAGGCAAACACTTGAGGCTACATTTTAAGTCAGGCCAATTAACTGAATCCATTATACGTGTGAAAGGAGTTATGTTAAAAGGTCTTTTTAAACATCCTTTGGGGAAGGGAACAACAATAGTTCCTTTGCATAGCAAATAAAGATACTGCATAGCCTTTTTTTAAGAACTTTTTGAGATCATGGGTCCACTTTTATCATTCAATTCCTTAAGTTTTGTTAGCATCTAATCAAAACTCACTGCACTTCATAGAGAAGCAATACAACACTTAATCATGTACCTGAGTGTCCCACCAGGCATAATCTCACAAGACCTGTCTGTACATCTGGACATTAAACCAATTCCTCTGAGCCAGGATCTTCCCTCATTTTCTCAGCTGTCAGAAGGTATAGCTGGTGGAAGATGCCCAGCCCTCAGGGTCCGCATGTCTAACGCTGTCATTCTCTGTAAGAGGAAACCTCCCTAGCTCCAGGTGGCACAGCTGGGGAGTCCTTCCCAGAGCACATGACCCTGTGGCCTTTGTGGGAGGCCAGCCAAGGAGCATGTGCTCTGATTTTAAAGGGACCTTAGACTTACTGATGAGATACTGAAAAGAAAGATGAAATGTATAAACCTCCTGTCTCAAATCTAGGTGGATTGCTTAATGTGCAAAGTCATTCACTAACAAATGGACTAGACTGATGAGACAGAGAATGTGTGTTGCTGTTGATCCGAAGTTTTGTAAAACAGCAAAGCAATGGCATTCTGCTTTTGGGGGGCTTGAACTTAATGTGGGAAGCTGCTTATTGCTGGCATTTTAAGAAATGTCTCTCAAGATCCTACTACACTCTCTTCATCTCAAATCCAAGTTTTCTGGGCATAGAGAAAGTAGCCTAGCAAACTGTAAAGATTTTCTTTAAGAAACCAATTCTTCAAAAAAAAGGTGAAGGTGTCCTGTGCTGTCCATCTCTTTGGGGGTACCACGAGCAGACTGCAATGTGAACGGCCCACCCCGTGAGGTGACGTGTGGGCTGGGGTCTCACACACAGTGTGGACTCAGCCACTCTTCGGCGTGGTAAACGCTCACCTGGCAGGCTTCTGTGAGACAGGCTTAAGCCAGAGAGGGGAAGAGGTGAGATCACTGGTTGTCTCACTCACCTCCGAGATGGACTTGACGAATCGGATGCCATCGTTTGCACCCTTCACCTTGGCCAGGCAGGCACAGAAGTAATCCCAGTAGTCCTTCTTGTTGCCCAGGAGGGTGGCCTTCTCTTTCTGATCGAACTGGGCAGAGAAAGGAGAGAGAGGATGTTCAAACACACTGCTGTTTATCCCACCATTTAATGATAGATAATAACAACAGCTGCTTAGTTGCCTGGCACTGAGTGAGGCTCTTTATTGGCATTATTTTTACTTACTAATGAATGAGGGTGTTTTAGTCCCCAGTTTATAGGTGAAGAAACAGACTAGGAGAGGTTAAACAACTAGCTCAAGGTCATATGACTATGGAGATTCACGAATAACAGGCCCCCAAAGTGACCTCTGTGCATGGAGCTGGGTGGAAGACGCCAAAGATGCTATTAACACACGGAAAAGAAATGCAAGAGAAAAGTTCCAGAGCAACATGAAGAGTTATTAACAGTGCCTTGACATGGGGAAATGCGTTAGTGACATCTTACCCCAGTTATGCAACTCAAGTTTCAGTACTGTTTTAATATACATAGAATAAATCCAAATAAATGTCAGCCATGAGTCATTTCAAAACCCAAACCAAAATGAATTCAGGGGGAAAAAAAAGCCTATTAATACTTCTACAGTGTAAAACAATAGAACCAGTTGAAAAGGCATGTGAAAGGTGAGACTTCAAGACACTGAGACACCTCCTCCAGTGGGCTCTCACGCCATACGCTCTGGTGGGAGGTGACACTGCAAACTTATGGTGTTCAAATGACAGAGGGTATCCTCCTATAACCTAATGTTCTATGGCATTTTTTCTGATTATAAAACATGTACATACATTGTTAGGAGGTCTGGATAAAATAAACTAAAATAGAAAAGAAAAAATTATAATGCCTAACACCAGCACCCTGAGATAAGTTTTGTTATTGTATTGGTCCATTTCCTTCCTACCTATTGTAATTGCCTATATTTTTCCACATCTGCAGGTTCTCTAGATCTGTGCTTCTTGAACCGAGCAGATAAAAGCTCGGTTATACAGTGGATGTGTTAAAAGGAAGCTTCCTGGGCTGACCTCAGAGATCCTGATTCAGCAGGTCAAGGTAGAAACCAAGAGGGCACTTCTGCCTTGCTCTTAGGTAATGCAGATGCTTCTGGTCTATGACCACACTTTGAGGAGCAAGGCTCTAAAATGGGGACTTCTGGATAGTCTTCAGAGGGCCCACAGCCTCCTGGAAAATACATGACCAGGTATGTATAACTAGGTTTGGGGAGAGATTCCATAGCTTTCACTGGGATGCCAGAGGGGTATGGGCTTGCCCCCAAGTAAAGATCTCTGCTATACAGAGACCTTGTGACCTGCATTAAGAGGATGTACATCTCTGAAGTGAAGCAACAGTCACTCAGTTGTGTCCGACTCTTTGTGACTCCATGGACTGTAGCCTGCCAGGCTCCTCTGTCCATGGACTTCTCCAGGCAAGAATATTGGAGTGGGTAACTGTCCCCTTCTGCAGGAGATCTCCCTGACTCAGGAATTGAACCGGTATTTCCTGCATTGCCGGTGGATTCTTTACAAGCTGAGCTACCAGGGAAGCCAAAATCTCTGAAGAATGCTCTCAATTCCCAACACCATCCTGAGGGGCAACAATCTGATTCCCCAGAGGATCACACTTGGAGGCTGGGGATGGCTCTGACCTTCAGTCTAACCAGGAGGGCTCAACAGTTCCACTGAGCTTTTGGAGCTGCGTCCTGTGTATTGATGAGGCAGCCAAGAGGGAGACAAGAGACAACAGAGCAGAGAGCAACACACGACAGGAGTCACTTACTTGGAGGAGGTACTCAAGTTTATAAGAAAACTTATGCAAGTTGGTGCTGTCATCTGTGATGGGTTCCCCTGCTTCCTTAGATTCTCTGCTTAGTTCTGTCACAGCATCTTTAAGACAACAAACAGGAACATGTAACCAGATGGAGGCTGGCCTCAGAGAGAAGAGCAGGATGACCCGGGGAAGCAAGAGTAAGTGCTCCATGATGGCAAAGCACCGCGCACACGTGGGTGCTGCGTAAACACTGTGGGCTGGAACTCCGAGTCAGAAGGCACAAGGCTGTCCTGAGAGCCCACAGGTACTGTACCACAGCTCGCTGACTCGACACCTTTCTTGGTTGGCCCCGTAAGCCCACCAAGAAGGCCTCATAATTTGCAAGCAGTATTTGGACAAAAACGTCTGCTGCATGGACGAATCCTACAGCAGTCCCTAACACAGACTTCCTGAGGGCTTTATTCTCTCCCTACCATGTTTCTTGTTCCTCACTATAACCCCACTGCTCAGTAGAGGTAGATCCAGGCTTCCTGAGGACCCAGAATGTGCAAACAGTAGTCATGACAACACCACCATCTGCTTCTGCCAACTGAGTGCTGCTTAGGGGCCAGACCTCTGTGTGTCTTCCTTATTCAACAGAGTGCTGCGAGGCAGGAATTGCTTTATTTCAACAAATCTAAGATGCAATTGATTTTAAGATGAGCCCAATTTCATAGCTATTAAAATGTGAAAAAAAAAAAAAATGGTACAAAGTAGAATTGACAAAGGTGGGCATTTTCATCCCCACTTTACAGACAAGGAGCTCAAAGAGAGGTCAGAGCACTTGGCCAAAGATTAAGGGTGGCAAACGGCAGAGCTGGAACAAGAACCCTGGTTCTCTCAAGAGAATCCTGGTTCTGACCCCAAAGGTCCTCTCTTAATTTCTAAGATGATTTACTTACTAATGCAGAAAAAGAGGAGAAATCCCTCTGACACTCATAGCCCTTCTGTGGGACAGAGGGACTGTAAGAAGGTGGGTCTGGTTTAGACCCTGAGAAAAACATCCCCAGCTGAGATGGTTTGAGATATGCAAGAAAAAACTGCCTTCACTGACAATTCTTGAAAGAAAAGAAGCCATTAGAAAGCAGATGTGCCCAGGACTAAAGCTGGGCCTGAGCTGTTAAAAGTTAACCAACTCTGACCCCTCAGGCAAAGGGAGCCAGCAGCAAAGACAGGTTCTTTGGGACTGAGTCTCACAACATATGACCAATGTCCGGTGTGCCCGGTGAGAAGCATTTGCTGTGGGGGCTCTGAGGGCCAGGGGCCAGAGACCGGGAAGGACACAGAGCCTTCCTCCTCCACCCTCAGGCAGGGGCAAAATTCACAACCTGACGTGGGAACTCCTGAAATGCAGAAAGAAGGAGCCTTGGATATGGAATATGAAATTTCCTGCTCTAAACTCTGACTGTTACCAACAGATGAAAGGAAAGGGTCTTGACAAAGTGTGATGCCTTTTGAAACTTCCCACTGAGGTGCTCTGAGCACTGCGTACTGGACATTGAGATGACCTGGGACATGGGGGATGACAGACAAGGACAGCTCACGGGGTGGAGAAGGGCAACTGAACAAAAGCGGCTGCCTGTCCTCTTCCCAGGATCGCAAGCTCTGCCACAGGCTCCTCCCTTCCTCTCTCTTCCCTCCAATCAGGACCCTCAGGTCCCAGAGTCCATCCTTGAGAACCGAGACTGAAACACAGAGAAGACGGTCCACTCTGTGGAGAAGGCTCTGAAGACCAGGGCAAACTCGGATTTGCAGGGACTGTCACTGTACTTTCTGTGTATGTGCGTGCATATGTGTGTGTGCATATGTGTATGTAGATTGAAAAAGAAAAGAGGCATCTCACATTGCAGCTGGATGTAGACTGGTGTGGTTAAGAGCGCAGCTCGTGGTACCAGCTGTGTGTGCAAACCTAGGCTCTATCTGACGGGATGTTGTCAGATAGAGGTATCTGACGACAGATACCTCATGTCGACATTTTAAGGTATGTCGTCTTTCTACTCAGAGGGCGGGTGAATACTCCTCCACAGAGGAGCCAACTCCAGCATTGCCCAATGGTGTGTGTACACACACACACACAGACACACACACACTAGTCAGACACAAAAAGGGGTATGTGATTTTGTCTACACATTGCCTGTACAGTGTCTGAGAGGAGGGCCAGGCAAGTTCCTCCGGCCTCACACGAAGTGGACATCTGAGCCCCAAATACTTCAGTGATGTGTGCCGAGGACTCCGATTACCGTCGGTGTAAACAGAGATCACAGGACTGAAACTCAGCCAGCCCCGGCAAAGCACAGCCACAGCTCCCTCAGCGCCAAGCCATACCTTGTAAATCGCGGATGATTCTCTGCAGCTGGCTCTCTGCGCTGGTGGACGCCATGATGACTGTGAATGTCTGGGGCCACCTTTCCTGGCTGCGTGCTTCCTGCCCTGGGCCGCTCAGCAGCGGTCAGACTCCATGGTGGCACCTGCACGGGGAGGAGGCCGTGGAGGAAGGGGTCACAGACAGACTTAAGTCAGCAGGAGGGGGACGCTGCTCCGGGAGCAACGTCACCCCGTCTCGGAGTCTCCTCTGAACGGGAAGGGCTAGACCCTTCAGCGAGAGCCTTGCTCTGATACACTTACATTGTCTGAGACACTTACATTCAGGCACAATGACCTGGTCTGGGGCTTCAGAAGAAACGAGATCAACTAAATAGCGCTACCTATTCCTTCCGATGGAGAAGGCGGTGGCACCCCACTCCAGTACTCTTGCCTGGAAAATCCCATGGACGGAAGAGCCTGGTAGGCTGCAGTCCATGGGGTCGCTAAGAGTCGGACACGACTGAGCAACTTCACTTTCCCTTTTCACTTTCATGCACTGGAGACGGAAATGGCAACCCACTCCAGTATTCTTGCCTGGAGAATCTCAGGGACGAGGGAGCCTGGTGGGCTGCCATCTATGAGGTCGCACAGAGTTGGACACGACAGAAGCGACTTAGCAGCAACAGCACCAGCATTCTTTCCAAGCTTCCCTCCCAAGCTGCCCTCTTAGGCAGGCCTACCTCACTTTCCACCTTTAAAAACCTCCCAGCGGCTCCCCTCACCCCGCTACACCGAGGCCAGAACTAGTCCAGCCCCCAACTCACTGCAGCTAGGCCTAAGGTGCGGCCATTCCAGCTCTGTCTCTTCCGTGCCCGGCCCCACGCCCTCCCAGGCTGCTTTAGGAGGAATGGTTGGTAACCTCTGGCCAGCAGCAGCCGTGGAGGGAGAGGCTGAGGACACATACCCTCAGGGCTTCTGGACCAAGGAGAGCCTGGCTTGCCTCTCGGGGAGGTCTGTGGCCTCCAGCCGCCCAGCGTCCAGCTCAGCCGGGGACGGCAGACACCAGGGGCTATCAGGGCCTGCACAGCCGAGGGACGTGTCTATTTTAAGTGTGGCTACAGTCCTCTCACGGCTGGTGAGTCCTGAGTTACCAGTGCCACTTGGGCAGCTGCTGAAGTGATGTAAGAAGACAGTGGTGGCAGGAGACCAAAACAGAGGAGGAGATCAGAGCAGCATCGGAAGGAGGTGTGGACACCAACGAATCCTCCTTTCAGAACCTCTAATCCTTGCCTTAGATGGCCGATGCAAAGGCGTAATGTTTGCTGGCAAAATTGGCTGGCAAGATGAGAGGTGGCCAGAGTAGCCACCTGTGCACTGGGCCTGCAAGGTGCTTTACACACGCAGTCCTTTTAATCCTCAGCAGTACCCTGGGGCTGGGGGAGGGGCAGACAACATGCAAGGGAGAACCTAGATGCAGAGAAGCTGTGCAACTCGTCCATGGCCCGGGCCAGCAGGGAGGGGAACCCTGGTCAGTCTGAACTCAACCCCTTTAGCTCTACAACGCAGCCACTGTCAGTACAGCAAACGCTACCACTTCCACTGGCTTCTGGGAGCGGCTCTGAACTCCAGGGCCCCTCAAGTGTGCCACCAGCTTGAGTGCTTCAAACACAAGCTGGCCCAGGAGACAAGGCAGGAGGAAAAATGGTTGAGAACTGCAAGTTCCCAAATATTTACAAAAGCATTCCAGGTCAGCCTGGGGCCGAGGGAGGGGCTGTCATGGCGCAGATGTCCCGAG
Source organism: Tragelaphus eurycerus (assembly GCA_935064755.1). Classification (NCBI taxonomy): domain Eukaryota; kingdom Metazoa; phylum Chordata; class Mammalia; order Artiodactyla; family Bovidae; genus Tragelaphus; species Tragelaphus eurycerus. The sequence continues at coordinate 71,422,370 of CAKXYN010000001.1, read as the reverse complement.
GCCTATTTTTAACTCAAAGCTGGCGTGACTGTGACTCAGGGAAAACAAGGTCCAAAGAGGGCTTCTCCTGCCTAGGAGGAACTAGACAGGCACACACCAGCACCACACCCCCAGTAATTTCAGACACAGAGCCCCGGAGGGTCACGGGATCCACAGACTCTGCCAAAGTCCCCAGTAAACGTGCTGGCACCCCACCATCAAAGTGAGGGGAGGCTGGCTTACCGGAAGCCAGCCTGCCCTTTCTTGGGCAGCTCTCCTGGTCCCTGCTGAACACAAAGCCCAAGCATGGACCAGCCAGGGCCCTAGGGAGCAGCATCCCAGGATGGGTCAGACTTGCGCAGCGGCCCTGCTGCCTGGGAGACACCTGGCTCCTCTCAGCAAGCAGGAGACGGTCAAGGACCACCACTGTCAACGCGCACCACTGTCAACGCGCAGCTGCCCAGCACCGCTCTGCCAAGTTCAGTCTGGGGTTTCAGGGCACACAGGTACCATCCAGCCCTGTAGGAGCTCGGCTATGTGCCGACAAGACAGACAGGAAAGCGTTTAGATATGCAGATAAGGCAGAAGAGGTCCATGCAAAGATATGATGGAAAAGTTATGAACACTCAGGGGAGGGAATGAACCAGGGATACACACAACACATGATGTTTGCCAAGTGAAAGAAGCCAGACTGAAAAGCCATCTACTTTACAATTCCACGTGTGTGCTATTCTTACAAAGGGGAAGCTCTGGGGAGAAATCAGACCTATGGCTGCCGAGGACTGACGGGAAAGGGAGGTTCTGACTAAAGGAGAACATGCAGAAATCTGGGGACCAATTCTGTTCTGTCTTGATTATGGTGGTGGCTACGTGACGGTGTACATTTGACAAACGTATGTGTCAAACCTCACTTACTGTGCATTTTATCTGAACAAAAGAAATAGCAGCACTGGGATGAATTTAACAAGATGCAATGGGCCCCGAGGAAGGGAACGTTCATTCCACTTGGGGAAGGGAAAGGGTGATGGACACTCTGTGATGGCGACTAGGTTGGGCAAGGCCTGAAAAATGAATAGGAGGTCATCGAAGAGACCCGAGGAGGAAAGGGCGTGACAGGTGTCGAGGCCACGTCTGTACCTGCATGCCTCTTATTCGATTATGGTCAACAGAGAGCCTTGTAGCTTCGGGGGGAAATAACCTTGAAAGATGATGACCTGGAGAGTCCACTGGGTCTGTGTGCATACTGAGAGCTATGGGGAGACCTGAACAGGAGGGGGACGGCGGAACCTGGAAAGGAAGTCCTGACAACCACACAGTCTGAGTCACCTCATCCAGGCTCTGGCTGGGATACTGCATGAACCATACAACCAACCTCGATTTCCTAGAAACCAGCCCTCTTTGGAACTTGGCACGAGGGTAACAGTATCCGTAAATCAAACTGGCATCTTGGCAGGATGAGCCTGAACAGACAGAAACATGCTCCTTCTGGACCTCCTGGTGCTTTGGTGAAGCTGCAAGTGTCAGCCCGAATCCAGGAGGCCTTCTCTGCCTGAACCCTGGTGCTGTCCCTCTCTGCCAAGGCCAAGCTCCCAGGTCACGGGGTGAGCTGTGCCCAAGCACTGATTACAAGAGCCTGCATCACCACCAAGGTAAAAGCCCTAAGAAACTGTTGCTGGGTCTATAGGTCACAGCAGGCTTCCCCACATGGCTGTGGGTCACCACCTCCCAGGGTTTCAGGAAGCAAATGGTCTCCATAGGAATGCTAGTTTCATGGATTTGAAAGAATGACTCTCAGTATTCTGGCCTCCCTTTTCCTGATCCTGAGGTTATTACTGAACTTCAAAAGACAGAATGGGGTCAGTCCCCCTCCACTCTATTTCCTCGTATCTCTAGACGAGTTTGCCCTTTGGCTTAGGGATGAGCTGTTTTTATGCCTAACACTCTGACACCAAATGTGTGGCTTTTCCCTCATACCAATATCTAGTTATCACCACTGGGTGTCCTGCAATTCAATTCAACTGGTTTTCTTTTTGTCCATGCCACATGGCTTATGGGATCTTAGTTCCCTGACCAGGGATCAAACGCAGGCCTTCAGCACTGAAAGCTTGGAGTCCTAATCACTGGACCACCAGGGAAGTCCCTCAATTCAATTCTAACTCTAACTAACTCTACTTCTAACCCTGGAGTCAGTGCAGACCCCACAGGTTAAGGGTTGAGTCCACAAGACTGCCTGGGCTTCAGACACCAGTCACAAGTCCTAGTACCTGTCACTACCTGTACTTCTGACCACCCTCTGTTGTCCCCTTCTCCTCCCACCTTTAATCTTTTCCAGCATCAAGGTCTTCTCCAATGAGTCAGTTCTTCACATCAGGTAGCCAAAGTATTGAAGCTTCCGCTTTAGCATCAGTCCTCCCAATGAATATTCACCACTGATTTCTTTTAGGATTGACTGGTTTGATCTGCTTGCAGACCAAGGGACTCTCAGGAGTCTACTCCAACACCACGGTTCAAAAGCATCAGTTCTTCAGTGCTCAGCTTTCTTTACGGTCCAACTCTCACATCCATACATGACTACTGGAAAAACCATGGATCTATTCCATGACTAGATGGACCTTTGTCAGCAAAGTAATGTCTCTGCTTTTCAATACGCTGTCTAGGTTGGTCATAACTTTTCTTCCAAGGAGCAAGCATCTTCTAATTTCATGGCTGCAGTCACCATCTGCAGTGATTTTGGAGTCCAGAAAATAAAGTCTGTCATTGTTTCCCCATCTATTTGCCATGAAGTGCTGGGACCAGATGCCATGATCTTTGTTTTTTGAATGTTGGGTTTTAAGCCAGCTTTTTCACTTTCCCCTTTCACTTTTATCAAGAGGCTCTTCAGTTCCTCTTCACTTACTGCATAAGGGTGGTGTCATCTGCATACCTGAGGTTATTGGTATTTCTCCCAACAATCTCAATTCCAGCTTGTGCTTCCTCCAGCCTGGCTTTTCACATGATGTACTCTGCATAGACGTTAAATGAGCAGGGTGACAATATACAGCCTTGACATACTCCTTTCCTGATTTGAAACCAGTCTGTTGTTCCATGTCCAGTTCTAACTGTTGCTTCCTGACCTGCATACAGATTTCTCAAGAGGCAGGTAAGCTGGTCTAGTATTCTCATCTCTTGAAGAATTGTCCACAGTTTGTTGTGATCCACACAGTCAAAGGCTTTGGCGTAGTCAATAAAGCAGAAGTAGATGTTTTTCTGGAACTCTCTTGCTTTTTCTATGATCCAACGGATGTTAGCAATTTGCTCTCTGGTTCCTCTGCCTTTTCTAAATCTAGCTTGAACATCTGGAATTTCTCGGTTCACATACTGTTGAAGCCTCGCTTGGAAAATTTTGAGCATTTCATTACTTAATGTATGACTGATGAAATCACTGGCTACTGGTGATTAACTTCAGCCCTTCTGAAGGGGGGTCTAAGGATGGGGCTGAAAGTCCTCTAGCAACCAGTCCTTACCAAGACACCACCTGTCCAGGGGCCCAGAAAGAGTCAACCTTACTAGCATAAACTGCCTGTGTGCGTTGAAAGGGTTTTGTTTTGAATAACAAAGGCCACTCCTATTACTCAGAAAATTCCAAGAGTATTAGAAGTTCTGTGCCAGGAATCAGGGACAGAGACCAAATATCTCTGAGACAGAGACTACTATATCACGGGGACCCCAGACTTCTGGCATGAACCAGCATGGTCCTGACCTCTACAACCCACTGCAAACTGGTCTCCTAACTCGGGAGACACTCAGAGATTGCTCGGTCCACACGCCACGGGCTCCAGGCCTCCAGCACCTTGCAAGGCCCCCACAGTGCAAATCACTCCAGGAGCCCAGTGTCTTTGTTGATGACACTGTAAACATCTCCTTCACTAGTTTCTGGCAAGCTCTTTCAAACACCAAAGAAATTTATTTTATAAAATTTGAGGGAACAGTGGAGTCTCTTGCCAACAACACAAAATTATGTTTAAGCTTATCCAGAATGTCTGAAAGCATCCAATCTTCTGGTAAAGACAAAAAGGGACTAAACACATTTTTTAAAATTCTTATTTATTACCTGGGACTAATGCCTGGCTTCGAAGTCCCAACCGAGGTATTATTTTAGAGGCGAAGGACCTTCCTCGACTTCCAAATTCCTCCCACACCTGCCCAGTTGCCCTAATGCCTTAAACAACAGAGACAGCAGTTCAACCTCAAATTAAGATACAAAGACGCTGACTCATATAAACTTCTTCACGCTATGGTACAAATGACTAATACTCCTAGTGTTGCCCAGAAGCTGACTCTGGCAGGAACAACACCATGCCAACTGGAAATGGGCACTTGCCACCTGCCTCTACAAGGATTAAGTCACTCTAGCCACTGTAGTCACTGACCTTCAACACATTCTGACTGGAGTTCAGGATGGAGGTCAGGAATGAGGCACTCTGTACTCTGGGAAACCAGCAGAACAGGCCTGCAGATATTCTCAGGAGGAGATTTTACGAGCCCAAATCTTACATCTTCTCATATCTAGAAAAGGCTAGGTCGTTCACAGTGACATCTGCTGCTCACGACTGGTTGCAAGCCTTTGCCAAGATGCGTGCTTGACTGCATGCACCCCCTTCCACTAAAATCACGTACAGTACTGACCTTAGCCGTTACCTCTGAGGAGCAGTTCCTCAGAGCTACCTGAGACGCTGTCTCCCAGGCTAAACTTCTTATTTTGCCCCAGGTAAAACTTAACTCATAACTCTCACGTTGTGTATATTTTTTTTTTCAGTCGACAACAGCATCTGAGTAGCCATGTTGGGAAAGACAGATGAGAAAGGAAGAAGGTGTGGGCACAGGAGACAACCTCGCCCGGCCTGCCAGATTTGTTCTACTTACTCCCAACACAACAGCTAAGACGTGACCCAGACAGGGCACCATATGGCAGGCTCCTCCTCGACTCCTGGACAGTCAGGTGGAGCATACCAGTTGTCAATTCCACCCTGACCAGGAAAGAATGTGAACAAGGACAGTTCGGACCAGTCAAAAGCAGAAAACTCTTTCTGAGGAGTCCATTGCCTTGACTGGCTTCAGCACACCCAACAGCATCTATCCAGTTGCCAGGGGGCACTTGGCTGGTACCTGTGGCTGTGAAGGCCTGGAGGTCTTGGGGTCAGTCAGCGCTGAAGCAGTCAGTGGGCAGGCAAGTTGCCCTCTCCAGGGCTTCAAGACAGTGCCTAGGAGAGTGCTGGAGAGCCTGTCAGAGGCCAGTTCAGAGGCTGATGCTTCAACGCACATGAACAAAGCCTCATTAGGTGACTCAATTATGTCTGAAGACCTACAGTTAAAGCACTGACTAACTGCGGGCCTGGGTCATCTAGCCCAAACACTCATTCCTCATAGTCATCTCTTCTTTCTTAAAGGAAATGAAGACTTGAGCCTTGGCCATCACTCCTTGCACCCTTTCTTGGCCCCCTCCCTCCCACCAACAATTTCAGATTTCTTGGTCACTCCTCCTAGAACAAAACTGGCCCCAATTCCAGTTGGCTGACCCAGGAGAACAGGGTCAAGAGGGACTTGGGGGTGTGAGGTGCTGCTTCTGGGCTTGGAGAAAGCAGTCTTTTTTAGGAAGGTGAGCAGTTGCTCGGGAAGGAGCCATACATCCCATATTTGGGGGTGCATGGCCAATGTCTGGCCACTGGAAATCCCAGAGGAAACATCCAGAACCCTATTAGGAAGGCAGAATCAGGTTCATCTTGTGAAATGTCCTTTCCCTATTGTGCACCAAATCTTGCAGTAAAGATCATGCCATGACTGTGGGAAACCCATGGTACATTTGGTTCAAACCATTATGAGGCAATTTTAGCTTATCTGTCTTCAGGAAGTTTTCTGACCTCTTCCTATGTGTGCGTGTGGGTGTGTTTTCATGTGCAGTGTACAGAGCTGTTACCCTTTACCTTCCTCCACTGAGAAGATGGGCAAGGAGAAGAACAGACATTCTCAGTGGCTACCTTTGGTTGAGGCTTCTAAGCCCTGCTCTTGACCCAGGCTGCAGATGCCCTGGAAAAGGCACATGGGGCTACAGTTTCTTCCAGCTCAGCATGAAGCCACCACCTCTGATTTAGCTTCCAGCCCACCCTGCCCCTCTCACAGGGATTCTACTCTTGGCCTATCCCTCTGCAGACCAATGTCTTGCTTGGAATGCTTTTTCCCTTCAGTTTTTCCTTTGGATTCCAAGGTTTCCCCTAACCTGGCTTTCTGCCCCAGGCCAAGGGTGTAGTACTACTCCAGTACTCACCCCGGGCCCTGGAACCAGCCACATGGCCACAGATTCTGCTTAAGTCTGTCCTCGGAAACACACTGACCACACATCCTCATCCCTGCAGAGGATCTGGCCCAACTAGAAACAGGTACCTGGGTTCTTTCAAATGCCACAGAGACATGTATCAACAGGAAGGACCATTGGGAGCCACCAAAACCAACAGGAGAACTGACTCCAAAGTGAGGAAGAGGGGAAAACCAACTTCTACGCAATGCAGCACGGCTCTGTCATCTTGATTTTCTGAAAGTCAGGGAGCCCATGTGCGTGGAGGCTGAAGCTCTTAAGGAGAGAGTATCGTGACACCTCTAAAAACAGCAGGATAAACACAAAACCATGGCAACAGTTCAAAACTCACCCTACTGATTTATTTAGTTATTCAAACAGATGCTATTGAACCAAGAGCTTTAAAAACAAACAAAAACAGAAACCTGGCCCTGAGATCACAAATGGGAAATACTGTTTATCTTTTGAGCAACACAGTGACATTCAGCAGATGAGCAGGGTCAGTAGATGAGCAGATGCTGACAAGGCCAAACTCCATCTGTGCTCACAGGAGGCTTCTGGTTAATGAATCCTACCTGCTCTGCTTCCTGGGCCTGCTCCGGTGAGTGTGGCTCCAGCCTATGAGTTCCATCAGTGATTTTCACCACAGCACCACAGCTAGACAATATGCTGCCTTTGCCTCAGAATTAAAGACACTCTGGTTTTGAGTCACCAAAGTTGCCCTTGGAATCACCAGAAAACACAGGTTACCCATTATCCAAGCCTCTCCCCTAAAGGGAACAGGGGGCCTGCCATTTCTTGAGTGCCTACTGCATGTTCTAGAGGTAGCAGCCCACAGCCTCAGTGATCAACACGGGACAAAATCACCAGCTGCTCTGATCTTGTACTGTTTTGGGTGGTTCCTCTCATAACACACATCTGTGGGGTCCATCTCATCCCCAAAGGACCAGGTTAAAAGTGTGGCTCCTGAACCCATCTGGTATCCCCAAACCAGCCGGCAAAGGAGCAAAGACCATCCGAAGAGCAACTAGAGGACTGACTCTAAAGCAACACAACGATAATCAGAGTAAAATATTAATTGTAGAATCAAACAGGTGAGTGGACATTCACGGCACAATTTTTTCAATGATTCTGTATGTTTATTTTCCTAGTAAAGTGATTGAAAAGAAAATAAAAACTAAATGAAGCACCACACAAAGAACACTTTTAACAGAAGCAGAAAATATTTGTCCTAAAGCCTTTTCAGATTCTTTCAATCAAAGAAGACCACGTTCCATCACTGAGACAATTACCTCTGATTTCCAGGGTAACAACAGTAGTAGCTCATAACTGGTAGAGGACATTCAACAATTTGTGAGCATAACTCTCATGGGAGGGAGGGTCAAGCGGGACTTATTCAGTACCGGCCCACTTCAGAGGGCAGGAGCCACTGAAAGCAGAAAACCTCAGCGTGACTGCTCTTCCCTCAACCCCCCTACAATACCCAGCAGCCCGCATTAGGCAGATGGCATAGTTAAGCTTGTGCAGAGGCGACCATAAGGCTGGAAGTGGCAAGAGAGCAGCGAGCAGATTAAGGCCTGATCCTCTGCCCTCAAAGAGCCCCTGACCCATTTCTCTGTTTGGGAAGGAAACTGCTGTGGTAAGACAAGTACAGGAGCAGAGAGGCTGTGGCCAGCGCAGGCAGCGCTCATTTTTTTTTTGCGGACGGGACAGCGGATGGAACTGAGAAGACTGACAAAGGGCAGCAGAGGATATAAATGCACTGAGAGCCACGTGGTCAAAGTGCCAACCACACACGCTTTTTTCACAAAAATAAAACCCAGGCTTCCCACCTAGGTTCTTAACAACATGGACTCTAGCCTGAGTCTGGTGCAGCCAGCCCACTACTCATAAATCCACAGGTGTTTCAGGAACAACCACCTAGGGGTTATCTGGAAACTCTGCACCGGAACACAAGCCGCTGAGGGTCAACAAACTAGGCCGTGGCCTGGGATGGCCCAGGATCAATAAACCATCCGCTGACCGAAGGGAGGAGAGACCCCAGCTAAAGTTAAGTTTTGGAGTCTTGCAAAGTTAAGGGGTGGGCTGTCCCCGCCCAGCTGAGGCAGGAAGTACGCTTCTTAAGGTCAGCGGCCTCTTCGACGAGGCAAGCACAAACTCGGGACCTGTCCTGTGCTTACAGACTCCAAGACCACACATGGTGGGCTCCTTGGAGACCCCATGGCCGAGGGGAGCCTTGGAACTGGCGCTTGGAGGGGGCGGAGGGTGTCTGTGTTTCTAACTGATGATCAGAGGAGGTCCGGGTTCTAGCGTCAGATCCATCAGCCCGAGGTGCTTCCTAAGCCCGCTGGGCAACGGTTCGGGGCTCCGACAGGGTCTGTGGAAGACTCGGGATGGGAGGGGACGTTAAGGGCAACAGGTGACAAGTCGCGCCCGGAGGGAAGGTCTCCGCTCTGGAGACAGCAGCTAGAGGTGCCCCCTAAGTCTGGCCGGCCCTCCGCAGCACTTACTCGCTCGTGGGTCCAAAGCGTGACAGAACCGAAACTTTCTGCGGCCAAGCGGAAGAGTACGAGAGCTCAGCGTAGGCGGCCATGATACGCTGACCCCTCCGCAGACAGGCGCGTACTACAACTCCCGGCGTGCCCCACAGGGCCGCTGTCTACAACTCCCATTGGACTCCATGGGCAGACGAGCGCAAACTCCAACTCCCAGCATGCCCCGCAGAGTTGCTGTTTACTACTCACACAGGTCCTACGGGGGCAGCCGGCCTTAAATTAACTCTTGCAATCTCTGGGGGCATGACGGTCTATAAACATATCCCTGGGATCCTGCAGGCAGTGCTGTCCGTATGTGGCTTTTAAGAACTTGAATTGTGACTAGAGCTGAACTGTACATGTGCTGTTAAGTACAAAATACACCTGAGTTCCAAAAAAGTGTAAAATAGCTCACAAACATTTTTATATTGATTCCATGTGGAAATGATAACTTTTAAAACATTTATTGGGCTAAATAAAAGGCATTATATATTGTTGGGCCTAATGGTCTGTCTTTTCATCCCCTTTGGTACTTAACACAGGGACCTGCTTAAAAGCAGTACTGAAAAACTGTTAATGAATGAACTACCTCCCCCAACTTCTCCATGCTCTCCACCCAATTTCTATTCATAAGTGATATTTTCTATTGGTAAGTTGTGAAGCACTCTGAGTCTACACTCAATAGAACAAAATGCATTCATTAGTAATGACTGGGCACAAGAGAGGAGAGCAACAGTACGTGGAGTACTTCAGTCTGTGACTGTCCTCCATTCCTTGGCCCTGGCAGCACCATCCCTTTCTCTTGACCCGTTCTCACCATTTTCTCTTGAAACACTTTTCTACCCCACAGGATTTAGCCACCCTCTTCTCTAATCCCTGCAACCGTCCTGTTCCACCTGCCCATCTGTTGCCCATGTGTTCTCTCTGATGCTCAAGGCTAGTTTTCTGAAAATGATAAAGTCAAGGAGCCAGGCCACCTTTGTCATCCTTTGGTCCTTCCAGCCACACTCTTCTGTGGAGGGGGTCGCATCGGGGGGACAGTTTGCAACAACCTCACACCTAAGATCAGGGATGACCCCAAGGTGAAGAGGGGACTGTGCTCAGAATAACTTGGTGAGGATTTAGGATAACTTTCTTCCCCGTACCAAACGTCCCCCCAAATCTGTCAAATTTCAGGATGCCTGAAATTCCCAGCATTCCTTCTGATTGGAGGGTTGACCTCTGGTAGGTCCCTGTTCAGGCACAGTGGGTCCTGAGACACACTGAAGATGGAAAACTCAAGTGCTAGGCCAGGGGAGAGATAGGGAAGGACAGAAAACTGAGGCTAGGAGCATTCAAAACAGTTCAAATGTCACCTAAGGCCTGGGCAATATCACCTAAGGCCTGAGCGGAGCCAATTTCCTACCATCCTGACCCATACAGAGCTTGTTCCATGCTTTATCTCTAGTCCTCCTTCTGTATCACTCTATTCACCCAAGAACCTAATCCAGATCCCTCATAAACAGAGAGCTTTTAAAAATCTTAAATAATGGTATTTCTCTGGTGATCAGTGACTGTAAGTCCATGCTCCCAATGCAGGGGACCCAGGTTCGACCTCTGGCCAGGGAACTAGATCCCACATGCCACACTAAGAGTTTGTGTGCTGCAACTAAAGATTCTGATTGCTGCAATGAAGATCAAAGACCCTGAGTGCCACAACTAAGATCCAGCACAGCCAAGTAAATAAATAATAAAAGAATCTTAAATAATCATCTTGGGTAGAAATGAGGAGAACATAAACAGCCCAAGGTAAGTCAGTACATGCTAATCTTTTATTTGCATACATGATACAGTGATGGTTTCTATATTTTATGAGATGATTTTTAAGAGTAATTCATATTTGTCCTGTCACAGGCAGGTTTCACAAATGAAAGCCATGTGTTCAACAAACCAGGCACTGTCTGGGCTGGTGAGCCCAAGAGAAGAATTCATGGGAAGCCCGTTGGGTGGTGCCTGTTGTTGAGTGGAAGATGTAATGTAAGCAAGTATAGGAAGAAGAAACAAAAGTGGAAAAAAGCTAAAAAGATGATCTCCTATCCACTTAACCAACCATAAACACTGCTGGGCACTGAGGGAGGTTCTAGACATGCACAATGGGGTTCGTGCCCTCAAGGAACCTCCACTCTGGCTGGGGTCACCTGGGGTCATCTGAGGTCTGGGGCTGCCCTGGGCTTGGAGGCATGTTCCTGTTTAGAGATCAGCATGGTTTCTCTCTTGCTGATTTTGTCCGAGAGAGGGTGGAGATGGAAATGCTGTGAGGAGTTTCTTCCCTTGAAGAAGAATGCTCCAGGAATGGCAGAAGGTCTGCAGCCCTGGGTCCAGGGCATCTCTTTTTTGACTGGATAAGAAGGGACAGGCCCACAGTGGCCCAGCTCAGGTTCAATAGTGGTTTCAGTGGTAGAGGGAGGGGAAAGGAGGAGCTAGTCATCCATGAAGAGTGTGGCCAACGTTGCGGCTTGCGGGATGCTTCCTTCAGCAGTCCAACCCAGGGTCCCTTTCTGGTAGGATGGGTGGCCCTCCATCTTCCCATTCATTTCTCTCTCTGTGCATCTTCCCTTGTGTTCTCTAGGAGCTAGATTAGGAGAAGACTCTGGATTAAAGATTACCCTACTGGAGGGCCTAAAACATCACTAGAAATGCAGAGACAAACATGATTGTACTGATGAAGTGCTCCCAGGGATATGGCTGTATGTGTTGAAAGGAATACTCAGAGAAATATCTTGGGATATGAAGGAATGGGATGGGCTGAGGAGACCATGGAGTGAGGTTCTCAAAGGCCATGCTCAGCAGTGATACAAGATCCCCAAACCTGCCTTCTAAGAAGAGTGGGCTCAAAACCAGCTGATTTAGCAAAGTAGGTGGGTGATGGAGTCCTCTGCCCTTCTGCTCCCTGGGCTTAGTCCGCCCTCTGAACAGAATTTGAATACAGTTTTAATAACATCAGCTTGAAGGAGTGTGGGATGATGAACCTGACCAGAAACTCATAGACTTAGCTCTGCCCCCATAGCTGTCTCCTTCCTCTGCTCTTCCTTTCTTCCATGGTTGAGTGATGCCCATGCCAACTGATTAGCAAGTCCACGGGAGTTTTATCCCTTTACAACTGCACCACCCAGCCCTCCACAACAGATGCTACAGGCCTAATTCTAAAAACTAGACCCTCACTCTTCCCTAGTCAGGTCAAACTCCTTCAAGACTGGCTGCCCAGGGTCAAAGAGATCATTGAAACTGGAGCAGGAACTTCAGGGGGAAATGCTGTATAACCTCTCTAAGTTCTAGGTGAGGGCTATACTGCTGTTTAGCTGCTAAGTCCTGTACAACTCTTTGCGACCCCATGGACCGTAGCCCGCCAGGCTCCTCTGTCCATGGGATTTCCCAGGCAAGAATACTGGAGTGAGTTGTCATTTCCTTCTACATGAGACCTTCCTGACCCAGGGATCAAACCTATGTCTCCTGCGTTGCCAGGCAGATTCAACAAGCATGTGTTGAATGCCTGCTGAGTGCAAAGTCTTGCTCAGGGGACTGTGGAAGTCTCTGGAATTCCCATTTTCAAGGAGTTGCAGCCAAATGTTCTTAACTGGGGTGCATGTCAGAATCACCTAGGGAGCTTTTCCAAACGCCCTACTCCAGAGTGAATCAGGCTCACAGATTGGGATCAGGTCTGTGGCGTAGGGGAAAGCTTAGAGGGTGGTTTTCATCTACTTCCTTTGGTGTTAAGCTCTGAGATATTGTAAGAAATAGGCAGTGTACCACTAAATAAAAAGGATGGGCAAGGTAAGCCACTGCCACAGAGAGAGAGAAGCAGTGTGCTCTGAGAGTAGAGACTAGCAAAGAAAAATTAGTATTGATAAAGAAGCAGGCTGGGGCAAACAAGGTAGAATGTGTCACATGGTCCTGGCTCCCCCACAAGCACATCAGAACACGGACGGCAGCTGTCACTGTTTCTTTGCACCCAGTACAGTGACAGGACACCGGAGCCCTGCTTGGCCGGTGCAGGCCCAGGTTCCTGCCATCTGGGAGTTTGCAGTGCGATGGGGCAGGGGGATCAGACATCCGTGGGTGCAACTACAACACACTGGAAGGTGACAAATGCTATTTCAGAGGGGACAAGCAGAGTGCCTCGACACCACAGACTGTTCTCCTAATGTACAGGTTGCGGATGCCTTACCAAGGGCATTGGTGTTTCAGATGGGGCCTGCCGGTTAAGGAGTAGAAGGCCCAGCATGACAGAGGACCAGAGGAGACTGGAGAAGGGTGTTTGGGAAAGGACCAATGTGGTCTTTTGTGATTGGGTTCTAGGCTGCTTGGGGGTGAAGATTTATGTTGGATCAAAATTGGATGTGAGAGCTGGACCATAAAAAAGACTGAGAGCTGAAGAACTGTGGCTCTGGAGAAGACTCTTGAGAGTCCTGTGGATTGCAAGGAAATCAAACCAGTCAATCCTAAAGGAAATCAACCCTGAATATTCCCTGGAAGGACTGATGCTGAAGCTGAAGCTCCGATACTCTGGCCACCTGATGCAAAGAGCTGACTCATTGGAAAAGACCCTGATGCTAGGAAAGACTGAGGACAGAAGGAGAAGGGCGTGACAGAGGACAAGATGGTTGGATGGCATCACCGACTCAATGAACTTGAGTCTGAACAAATTCCAAGAGGTAGTGAAGGAGAGGGAAGCCTGGAGTGCTGTAATCCATGGGGTTGCAGAGTCAGACACAATTTAGCGGCTGAAAGACAACAAAAATTAGAAAGAATGGTAAAGTTAGTTGACACCAGATTGAAGGGGTCTTTATTTACATGCAAATAAAGCCTATGGTATTTGGGCTTTATCTGAACATAATGTGAGGGTTTTGAAGTGCCGTGATATCAATGCAGAGGACATTTGGTGGGGAAAGAAATGAGCAGCAGGAAGACGCTGAGGATGTGAGGCTGTTTGGGGAGGAAGCCACAGGCATGTGAGAGATACTGGGAAGGTAACATCAATAGGACTTGGCCGTGGGTGTGGAAGGAAAGGAAATGCAGGGCTCCAAGATAACTTGGCTTGCGGGGAAAGCTGGCACCATCAACCAGGAGCAGAACACAACAGGTGGAACGTGATGGATCGGAAGCATCAGTTCAATATCCACTTGGAGAGGAGGAGGTGCTGGAGGAATCTTCACCCTGGATGCCTTCAGCAAGGTGGGTGTTTAGTTATCTGGGCCCTCAGGGCTCGACTGTTGGCACCTGGAGGGTAGTATCTGCATCTCATTGATCTTTATAGCTTCCACATAAATGCCTGTAGAAGGTGGCACTTACTGCATTCATTCTTTCAATAAAAGATTTACAGACTAAATATACAAGTAGCCAGTTCATGTGCCGGACACTGGAGCTATGGTACAGCGCACGTCTCTGGTCCAGCTGTGGGAATTCAGAATCCAGATTTCACTCTAACTGTGCTTGTTTGCAGGTGTGATCACTTCTGTTCTGCAGACAGCCCCATCCAGGGCCACCACCTCCAACACCGGGGGACAATCCTATAGTCAGGGAGGGAACACCATCTTACCAGCAGCCTAGAGCTGCACAACTGAATTCCAGACCCTCATCAAGTCCTGAAGGATGCTTCTTTCCCAGAAGCCTTTCATATTTGAGAGTCTCCTGACCTCAGCAAGGATGAGAAATCCATGTTTGAATGAAGGAATAAAGGAGAAAAGATTTCCTCAAAATCTAAGAAGCATTTTTCTGGATGGCAATGTAAGATTTCCAGGTGGGGAACTTTTCCGCAGAAGAGGGGCCGTAGGACCTCCTGGTGTAATGTACTGCTGTCATCCCCCAGCCGCAGCTGTAGCATTTCCCAGCCTGGTGCCATCCGTCTCCTTCCTGCCCCACCAAACTCCCCTTCAATAGAAGGAGATGCCTTCGTAGGTGAAGGCACCTGGGGGGTGAGGTGACGGAGGAAGGCTGGGCGCCTGCTGTCGGCAGAGCCAGAAGCGCCGGAGCAGACTTTTGAGGTGCCTGCGGAACTTGACCCCGACGAAGACGTAGAGCACGGGGTTGAAGCAGCAGTGGGAGAAAGCAACGTTGCGGCAGATGAGCAGGGCATAATCCAGCTGCTGGCTGACCTCGCAGCTCTGAATGACCCCCAGTTTCAACAGTGTCTGCAGGAACAGGATCAGGTTGTAGGGAGCCCAGCTGAGGAAGTACGCCGCCACGATGGTGAAGATGAGCCTCACGGTGCGGTGGCGCCGTTTGGACCGTGAGCGGAACAGGGTCCTGAGGATCTCCACGTAGCAGAACAGGATGACCCCCACGGACAGCAGGAAGATGACGTTGTGCTGGTAGACGGAGGCGAGGAACCACTCGAGTTCCGAATAGTCACAGCCCGAAGGGAACACCTTGTGGAAGATGGCATCGGGAATAGAGGACAGGATGCTGGCTGCCCACACGGCGGCCGTCACCAGCACACGGCGCTGGAGGGTGTGGACGCGCAGGGACGAGATGGGACTCACCACCGACAGGTAGCGATGGATGGTCATGATGGTCAGGAAGGAGATGCTGCTGTAGAGGCTGATGGAGAAGACCATGTTGAGGAGCTTGCACAGGAAGTCCCCTAGCACCCAGCCCCAGTGGTACCCCATGATCCACACAGGCAACAGGCAGGAGAACACCAGGTCTGAGAGGCACAGGTTGAGGATGAAGACGTTGGTGAGGGACTCCAGGCTCTCATACTTCACCAAGACCCACAGCACCAGGCTGTTGCCCACCAGGCTGAGAAAGAACACCAGGCAGTACAGGATGGTGGTGCTGATGGTGGCGAAGACAAAGGTCCTCTTCTCACACAGAAAGCTCTGAGGATCATACTCATAAAAGGTGGTGGACTCCGGGAGGTCTGAGGGCTCCATCTAGACGCTGAGAGCATCTGAAGTGATAGAGACATGGAGTTCAAAGCCATGTGGTTAGGCTAGAGAGCAACAGGACCCAAGGTACAAAAAGATGTGATCCATGGCCCAGCTACTGGTTGGATAATGAAATTAGGAACTTTTCAGTAGCACTAAGGTAGACTAGTGTCCCAGGAGGTGTAACAGAAAGACAGTGGAACTGGATATCAAAGTTCAGTTCAGTCACTCAATCGTGTCCGACTCTTTGTGACCCCATGAACCGCAGCATGCCAGGCCTCCCTGTCCATTACCAACTCCTGGAGTTTACCCAAACTCATGTCCTTTGAGTTGGTGATGTGACCTGCCATCTCATCCTCTGTCATCCCCTTCTCCTCCTGCCTTCAATCTTTCCCAACATCAGGGTCTTTTCAAATGAGTCAGCTCTTCACATCAGGTGGCCAAAATATTGGAGAAAAACCTGAGATCAAATGTAGGGCCCAAAATTGTGTTCTTGGACAAGCTTTTTAACCTTTCTGAACCTTAGGTCCTTATCTTCAAAGCAGGGCTAATGATCCCAGAGTCATTCCTTCATTTATTCAACAAATACCTAGTGAGCATTTACCAATCCTACTTGCCTTCCTGTCTCCTCTCCCTCTGTCCCCCCCTTCCTTTCTTCCTCTGCTCCTTCCTTTCCTTCCTCACTCCCAGAAAGCATAGAAATCCTGACAGCAGGATTGTTTCAGGACACTTGCAGTCTCTTGGAACAAGTCAAAAAAGAGAAGACACAAATGAAGCAAACATCTGTTTCATGTAAATCTAGTTATGAAATAATCTCAAGAGTTCAATGAATGTTGAGAATCTGGGAGATAGATCCCCACTAACACTGGATTAACTCCCAAAGCAGAAAGCTTCATCATCCAGGAGTTTGGTTTATAGAATATCTTATGAGCAAGTAGAAATAACCTGTGTCCAATAGAAGTTGAGTGGCTAGGAAAACATAACGGCAAATTGACTCAGTCCTCTGGGTTAGTGAGATTTTAGAAACAGTGAGACTAGAAAGCCAAGGAGACAGGAAAAGAGGTTGAAGAGCTGGCAGTTTCACGGAGAGAGGCAGATGAAGCTGCAGGGCCTCAGAGAAGGATGGGAAACCTGGATGAAGCAGCTGCCTGAAACAGAGTGCACTGTACGAGTTCTCTGCATCCACTCTGAGCCAGGCCCTGTGCTGACTCGCAGTGCTCATCTGCTCCCTTCATCCTGCAGCGCTCTCTCACGAGATGGGACCATTTCCACTTTACAGAAGAGGAAACCAGCTCAGACTGGTAAAATGACCTGCTCAATGTTATAAAGCCAGGAAACAGCCAGGAAGGCCAACACTAGAACCCAGACTTTATGTCCTTGTATTTTGAGGAGAAGAACTGGAGGAATAGTTTCCCATTTTCCAGTTTGGGATAGGAGGACTAATAAGGAGGGGAGGGAGTCTCAAAATTTATCCTATTTTAGGTAGGTAAGTCAATTTGCCTCTTGAAATACCAAAGTGAAGATAACTGAAAATATTAAGATGGTTGTTTTCTTTTGTATTCTTTTACTATATAGGGGGGATACAGATAGTTTTGTATGTTTACTGTCCACTTCTGGTTCTTATTTTTAAAGTACTTATGGATTTTATTTATTTTTCTACTTGAGATAATATTGTTTTCCTTATGGATTTTAAGAGCCCTTTACTTAAACTAGTTAACCTGTTATGCTTTTAATCATGTCTCATGGTCTTATTTTTTTGACATTTAGAAATTGAATGCTTACATTTTAAAGAAGACCTTATCTGACTCAATACAACAGCCCATAATGATCAGTGACACACAGCAGGCACCATGATAGATGTTGGATTTTAGGGTGGGAACATAATAGTTTCTATCTATAAGAAGTTTACAGTTTCCTGACAAGTTGAATTGGAGATATTTTGGGATGGGAGTTTGTTAAGCACCCTTCCTGTCATACAAAGCCCGAACTGGTTACTTGGAAAAAGTTTTAAAAGAGGTACTAAAACATAGAAAAAGCAAGAGAATTCCAGAAAAAACATCTACTTCTGCTTCACTGACTATTCTAAAGCCTTTGACTGTGTGGATCACAACAAACTGTGGAACATTCTTAAAGAGATGGGAATATCAGACCACCTTACCTACCTCCTGAGAAATCTGTATGCAGGTCAAGAAGCAACAGTTAGAACCAGACATGGAACACTGGACTGGTTCCAAATTGGAAAAGGAGTATGTCAAGGCTGTACATTGTTTATATACAACGGTGTATGTTGCTTATTTAACTTATGTGCAGGGCATATCATGTGAAATGGCTGACTGGATGAAGTTCAAGCTGGAATTAAAATTGCCGGGAGAAATATAATCTCAGATATGCAGATGACATCACTCTAATGGCAGACAGTGACGAGGAACTAAAGAGTCTCTTGATGAAGGTGAAAGAAGAGAGGGAAAAAGCTGGTATGAAATTCCACATTCAAAAAACTAAGATCATGGCACCTGGACCCATCACTTCATGGCAAATAAAGCGGAAATAATGGAAAGTGACAGATTTTATTTTTTGGGGGCTCCAAAATCACTACAGATGGTGACTGCATCCATGAAATTAAAAGATGCTTACTCCTTGGGAAGGAAAGTTATGACCAACCTAGAGAGCATATTAAAAAGCAGAGACATTACTTTGCCAACAAAGGTCTGTCTAGTCAAGGCTATAGTTTTTCCTGTGGTCATGTATGGATGTGAGAGTTGGACTATAAAGAAAGCTGAGCACCAAAGAATTGATGCTTTTGAACTGTGGTGTTGGAGAAGACTCTTGAGAGTCTCTTGGACTGCAAGGAGGTCCAACCAGTCAATCCTAAAGGAAATCAGTCCTGAATATTCATTGGAAGGACTGATGCTGGAGTGGAAACTCCAATACTTTGGCCACCTGATGTGAAGAACAGACTGGTTGGCAAAGACTCTGATGCTGGGAAAGATTGGAGGCAGGAGGAAAAGGGGACAACAAAGGTTGAGATGGTTGGATGGCATCACCAACTCGATGGACATGAGTTTGAGCAAGTTCTGAGAATTGGTGGTGATCAGGGAAGCCTGGAGTGCAGCAGTCCATAGGGTCGCAAAGAGTTGGACATAACTGAGCAGCTGAACTGAACTGAAAACTCTAGCTTGACTGAGAACAAAAAGAGAGAACATGAATTGTCAATAGTGGGTATGAAAGAGTGGTTATTGCTACAGGTCTTACAAACTTTAAAAAAATAACAAAGAAATGTTATGATCAATTTTAACCAATTCAAAAACGTATATGAAGTAGAAAGATTTCTTTAAAAATTCAACCTACCAGAACTGACATGAAATGATATGACATAATCCTACCTTTATTACAGAAACTTTGTCAACTCTAAAAAACTAAGAAACTATCCTACAAAGAAAACTCCAGAACCAGATTTTTCTAGTGCATTCTGTCAAACATATCAGGAAGAAATAACACTGATCTTATACAAACTACCTGAAATACAGGACGGAATAGTTTTTCAATTGTTTTATGAGACCAACATAACCTTGATACCAAAACCAGACAAAAATTACAGTAAAAGAAAACTATAGACCAGCAGACCAATATTTCTCATGAAGACAGACATAAAAATCCTTAACCAAATATTAGCAAATCAAATCCAGCAATATATTTTAAAAGGTTAATACATCATGACCAAGTGTTTATCCCAAAAGTATGAAGTTGGTTTAACATTTGAAAATCAATCAATTTAAGTGACCATACTAAGACAAAACTATATGATCCTTTTTGACAAATACAGAAGAGCATTTGACAAAACTCAACAAAAATTCATGATATAAACTCAGCAAACTAGAAATAAAAGGGATATCAGGCACCTACAAAAATAATCATTCCATGTTTTGTAGGTTATTAATACATTTACTCAAGTTTTCAGAGGTGCTCTTGGTCTGGGCACGGTGGGCCTTGGGCACAGAAAGGAGAATGGTGCCAAACCCCAAGCTTCTCAGAGTTGCATCCTAGGGGTTCCCTTTGCATGTCATTGCCCTTCCACCTCGAGATCTCTGAAGTCCACTTCAATTCTAATAGAGTAACTCTAGCTTTCTAGTCCACAGTATAATTTGGATTGAGAAATACAGCTCTAAATTATTCAAACACTAATAATAACAATACCTTACATAAAGATTTATAACCAAACACCTCCCCTTTCTTTAGCACAAGAAAAAGTAAAGGATTATGTATGACAGTCCTACTCAAAGCATGGTCTACTGACATGCTTTGCAGCATTGCAGATTTTTGGGAAAACCCAGATTCAGGGAATCAGAGCCTCTGGATGGAGGGCTCAGGAATCTGTGTTATTTACTGGACTTCAGGTGCTTCTGATACCTACTCAGTATTTAAGAATTCCAGCTATCAGCTATTAAAAGTAGAGGAAAATATACGTTTGAAAGGGTTGTAAAGGAACTCACCTATGTGTGCACCTCTGCACAAGCGCCTTCAGGCAGAAATGGTGCTTCTCTGTTCCTTATTTTGTGCAAAGAAACTGAGACACCCTCTCAGTAGGCTAGAGGAAGGCAGTGGTGGCATTCAATTGGTAAGTCACATCCAACTCTTTGTGACCCAATAGACTGCAGGACACCAAGCTTCCCTGTCCTTCACTACTTCTCGGAGTTTGCTCAAACTCATGTCCATTGAGTGGGTGATGCTATCCAACCATCTCGGCATTAGGCTCTTTCCCAGAAGCAGAATCTTTTCCAATGAGTCTTTTCCTAAGTTGTTGATTTAGGGGTCATCTGAGCCCCTCAGTGCCACCAAGGACAGATACAAGTAATTCTGGAGTTAGGGATCTTTAAAGATAATGTGTTTTTTAAAGTGGTATTTTAAATTTTATCAAAAACTATATTTGAGACTTCCCTAGTGGTCCAGTTTCTCTTTCAGTATCCTATCATTTTGCCTTTTCATACTGTTCATGGGGTTCTCAAGGCAAGAATACTGAAGTGGTTTGCCATTCCCTTCTCCAGCGGACCACATCCTGTCAGATCTCTCCACCATGACCCGCCCATCCTGGGTTGCCCGACGGGCATGGCTCAGTTTCACTGAGTTAGACAAGGCTGTGGTCCTAGTGTGATTAGATTGACTAGTTTTCTGTGAGTATGGTTTCAGTGTGTTTGCCCTCTGATGCCCTCTTGCAACACCGACTGTCTTACTTGGGTTTCTCTTACCTTGAGCGTGGGGTATCTCTTCACGGCTGCTCCAGCAAAACACAGCCATTGCTCCTTACCTTGGACGAGGGGTCGCTCTTCACCGCCGCCCTTCCTGACCTTCAACGTGGGATAGCTCCTCTAGGTCCTCCTGCGCCTGCACAGCCACGGCTCCTTGGACGTGGGGTTGGTCCTCCCGGCTACAGCCCTTGGCCTCTGGCGTGGGGTAGCTCCTCCCGCCTGCCGCCCCTGGCCTTGAGCTTAGGGCGTGGGGCATCTCCTCCGGGCTGCCGCCCCTGACCTCAGACGCGGAGTAACGCTTCTCGTCGCCACCCCTGACATTGGATGCGGGGTAACTCCTCTTGGCTGTTCCTGCGCTGTTGCAGTCTGGGACTCTTGGCCGCTGCCCCTGACCTCGGACATGGGGCAACTCCTCCTGGCTGCCGCCCTTCGGGCATGGAGTCCTCCCGGCTTCTGCCCCTGACCTTGGACATGGGGTGGCTCCTCTCGGCCACGCTTTATTGCGCCCGCCGCAGTTGAGCTATTCCAAATCCTGGAAGATGATGCTGTGAAAGTGCTGCACTCAATATGCCAGTGAATTTGGAAAACTCAGCAGTGGCCACAGGACTAGAAAAGGTCAGTTTTCATTTCAATCCCAAAGAAAGGCAATGCCAAAGAACGCTCAAACTACCGCACAACTGCACTCATCTCACACGCTAGTAAAGTAATGCTCAAAATTCTCCAAGCCAGGCTTCAGCAATATGTGAACCGTGAACTTCCTGATGTTCAGGCTGGTTTTAGAAAAGGCAGAGGAACCAGAGATCAAATTGCCAACATCTGCTGGATCATGGAAAAAGCAAGAGAGTTCCAGAAAAACATCTATTTCTGCTTTATTGACTATGCCAAAGCCTTTGACTGTGTGAATCACAACAAACTGTGGAAAATTCTGAAAGAGATGGGAATACCAGACCATCTGATCTGCCTCTTGAGAAATCTGTATGCAGGTCAGGAAGCAACAGTTAGAACTGGACATGGAACAACAGACTGGTTCCAAATAGGAAAAGGAGTACATCAAGGCTGTATATTGTCACCCTGCTTATTTAACTTATATGCAGAGTACATCATGAGAAACGCTGCTGCTGCTGCTGCTGCTGCTGCTAAGTCGCTTCAGTCGTGTCCGACTCTGTGCGACCCCATAGACGGAAGCTCACCAGGCTCCCCTGCCCCTGGGATTCTCCAGGCAAGAACACTGGAGTGGGTTGCCATTTCCTTCTCCAATACAGGAAAGTGTAAAGTGAAAGTGAAGTCGCTCAGTCGTGTCCGACTCTTAGCGACCCCATGGACTGCAGCCCACCAGGCTCCATGAGAAACGCTGGACTGGAAGAAACACAAGTTGGAATCAAGATTGCTGGGAGAAATATTAATAACCTCAGATATGCAGATGACACCACCCTTATGGCAGAAACTGAAGAGGAACTAAAAAGCCTCTTGATGAAAGTGAAAGTGGAGCGTGAAAAAGTTGGCTTAAAGCTCAACATTCAGAAAATGAAGATCATGGCATCTGGTCCCATCACGTCATGGGAAATAGATGGGGAAACAGTGGAAACAGTGTTAGACTTTATTTTTCTGGGCTCCAAAATCACTACAGATGGTGACTGAAGCCATGAAATTAAAAGGCACTTACTCCTTGGAAGGAAAATTATGACCAACCTAGATAGCATATTCAAAAGCAGAGACATTACTTTGCCAACAAAGGTTCGTCTAGTCAAGGCTATGGTCTTTCCTGTGGTCATGTATGGATGTGAGAGCTGGACTGTGAAGAAGGCTGAGCACCGAAGAACTGATGCTTTTGGACTGTGGTGTTGGAGAAGACTCTTGAGAGTCCCTTGGACTGCAAGGAGATCCAACCTGTCCATTCTGAAGGAGATCAGCCCTGGGATTTCTTTGGAAGGAATGATGCTAAAGCTGAAACTCCAGTACTTTGACCACCTCATGTGAAGAGTTGACTCATTGGAGAAGACTCTGATGCTGGGAGGGATTGGGGGCAGGAAGAGAAGGGGACGACAGAGGATGAGATGGCTGGATGGCATCACTGACTCGATGGATGTGAGTCTGAGTGACCTCCGGGAGTTGGTGATGGACAGGGAGGCCTGGTGTGCTGTGATTCATGGGGTTGCAAAGAGTTGGACACAACTGAGCGACTGATCTGATCTGATCTGATTGTGGTCCAGTGTTTAAGAATCCACCTGCCAATGCAGGGGACACAAGTTCGATCCCTGGTCCAAGAAGAAATTCCACATGCCACAGAGCCACTGAGCCCATATACCACAATTACTGAGCCCAAATCCCGCAACTAATGAGCCCATGGCACCAGAACAACTGAAGCCATCGCATCATGGAGCCTGTGCTCTGCAACAGGAGAAGCCACCGCAATGAGAGGCCTGTGCACTGCAACGAAGAGCAGTCCCCATTTGCCACAACTAGAGAAAGCCCGCACTCAGCAACGGTGATTCACTGTGGCCAAAAATAAATAAAAATAGCTAAATGTTTTAAAGTAATGTATAAATATCAGTAGTGCATGACTATTATTATTTTAAATTGAAATAACTCATGTAACATAAAATTTACCATTTTATACTGCACGATTCAGTGGGTTTTGGCATATTCAGTGTTGTACACCACCATTACTACCCAATTCTGAACATTTCCATCACCCTCAAAAGAAATTCATGCTTGTTTGCCAGCAGTTAATCTTACTCCCTAGTTCCCTCCATCTCTTAGCAACCACTGGTCTACTTTCTGTCTCTGTGGTTTGCCCATGCTAGAAATTTCACGTGAGTTGAATCATATAATATGTGATCCTTTTTGTGTCTGGATACTTTTACTCAGCACAATATTTTCAGGGTTCATCCATGTTGCAGCATGTGTCAGTGCTTCCTTCCTCCTTATGGATGAATAATATTCCACTGTGTGGATAAACCACATTTCAACCAGTTGTCAATTGAATGACATTTGGATTATTTCCACTCTTTGGATGTGATGAATAAGGCTGCTCTGAACATTCATTTGTAAGTTTCTGTATGCATATAAATTTTTTCAATTCTCTTGGGTATTTACCTAGGAGCAGGATTGATTGATTGAGGAACTGATAAATCGTCTTCCACAGAACTGCTTCAAATTTTTTTTTCCCAACAATAATGTATGAAGGCTCCAATTTTGTAGTCTTTCTCTGCAAAAACATGATCCTATCATGTACACTGATTTATCCTTTTTCCACTCAACACAACAGCACGAAAGTCTCTCCAAGCCTATCCTATTCTTCTCAATGGCTAGAAAGTGTTCCACTGCATTATGGTGTTAGGTTTTGCTTCTTTTCCTTTCAATGAACGTCCACTTTGCATTCAGTTTTTAAAATTATCAGAATGCTGCAAGGATTATAATACATATACTTTTAATGTACTGGTATTGAATTTCTGTAGGATGGATTACTAGAAGAGATGCATTTCTGAATTATAGAGACTGTGCATTTTACATTTTGGCAAGTATTGTTAAAGTGCTGCACTCAATATGCCAGCATATTTGGAAAACTCAGCAGTGGCCACGGGACTGGAAAAGGTCAGTTTTCATTCCAACCCCAAAGAAAGGCAATGCCAAAGAATGTTCAAACTACCACACAATTGCACACATCTCACACGCTAGAAAAGGAATGCTCAAAATTCTCCAAGCCAGGCTTCAGCAATACATGAACCATGAACTTTCAGACGTTCCAGCTGGTTTTAGAAAAGGCAGAGGAACCAGAGACCAATTTGCAAACATCCGTTGGATCATCAAAAAAGCAAGAGAGTTCCAGAAAAACAACTACTTCTGCTTTATTGACTACACCAAATCCTTTGACTGTGTGGATCACAACAAACTGTGGAAAATCCTTAAAGAGATGGGAATATCAGACCACCTGACCTGCCTCTTGAGAAATCTGTATGCAGATCAGGAAGCAACACTTAGAACTAGGCATGGAATGACAGATTGGTTGCAAATTGGTAAAGGAGTACGTCAAGGCTGTATATTGTCACCCTGTTTGTTTAACTGCTATGTAGAGTACAACATATGAAATGCTGGGCTAGATGAAGTTTAAGCTGGAATCAAGATTGCCGGGAGAAATATCAATAACCTCAGATATACAGATGACACCATATTAATGGCAGAAAGCAAATAAGTAAAGAGCCTCTTGATGAAAGTGAAAGAGGAGAGTGAAAAAAATTGGCTTAAAGCTCAACATTCAGAAAACTAAGATCATGGCATCACTTCATGGCAAATAGAAGGGGAAACAGTGTAAACAATTACAGATTTTATTTTCTTGGGCTCCAAAATCACTGCAGATGATGACTGCAGCCATGAAATTAAAAGATGCTTGCTCCTTGGAAGAAAATTTATGACCAATATAGTCAGCATATTAAAAAGCAGAGACATTACTTTGCCAACAAAGGTCCTTCTAGTCAGAGTTATGGTTTTTCCAGTAGTCACATATGGATGTAAGAGTTGGACTATAAAGAAAGCTGAGCATTTAAGAAATGATGTTTTTGAACTGTGGTGTTGGAGAAGACTCTTGAGAGTTCCTTGGACTGAAAGAAGATCAAACCAGTCAACCCTTAAGAAAATCAACCCTGAATATTCAGTGGAAGGACTGATGCTGAAGCTGAAACTCCAATACTTTGGCCACCTGATGCAAAGAAATGACTCATTTGAAAAGACCCTGATGCTGGGAAAATTGAAGGCAGGAGGAGAAGGGGTTGACAGAGGATGAGATGGTTGGATGGCATCACTGACTCGATGAACATGAGTTTGAGTAAGCTCTGGGAGATGGTGATGGCCAGGGAAGCCTGGCGTGCTGCAGTCAGAAAGAGTCGGACAAAACTGAGTGACTGAAGTGAACTGAAGTGTTGCCAAAATACTACTTACGACCTCTAAAATGGTTGTGTTTATTTACATTTCCACAATAGTGTATACCTAGTCAAAATCACGGGGAAGGCAATGGCACCCCACCCCAGTACTTTTGCCTGGAAAATCCCATGGACGGAGGATCCTGGTAGGCTCCAGTCCATGGGGTCGCTAAGAGTCGGGCACGACTGAGCGACTTCACTTTCACTTTTCACTTTCATGCATTGGAGAAGGAAATGGCAACCCACTCCAGTGTTCTTGCCTGGAGAATCCCAGGGACGGGGGAGCCTGGTGGGCTTCCGTCTATGGGGTTGTACAGAGTCAGACACGACTGAAGCGACTTAGCAGCAGCAGCAGTAGTCAAAATCAGGTGTTAGTAACTTTAAAAAGTTTGGTCAGTCTGAAAGGATACTTATAAAGTTGCTAACTTTAAAAAGTTTGGTCAGTCAGAAAGGATACTTGTAATATTATGTTGTTTTGATTCAAATTTTATTGTTTTGAGTTAGGAATTTTCTCTACAAATTTACTCTCCCAATTGTGTGTGAGTGTGTGTGTATGCATGTCTGTAATAATAACTGCTCTTTGTCAGGTAATTACTGAAAGGACTCATACAGCAAGTGTTTAACAAATGTCTGTTCCCTAAATATGAAGACACAATTTGAAAGTATCACTTCACATTTCTTCACATTTGGTTTCATTATGAAAGAATTTCATGCTCTCGCCTTAAACAGAAAGTTCTAAAACATTGGCTGGGCTGGACACAGATGGAATTGAGTTTCAGTCTCATACAGACTCAACATACAGAGGGGGAAGTTCAGTTCTGGGTGAAGCACAAAGTATTTAGAGGTCTGGTTACCACAGTTAAGGTCTGGATCCCTCTGTGGGGAAGCGGGATTCAGGGCCGAGATCAGCATCAGAGGTCTCTGGCATCAGCATCAGAGTGCAGCTCTTGGTGGGAATGAATTGTTCTTAATAAGAGAACTGCTGACTCTAGATCCCCAGGGTCTCATGACCTAATTGGACCAAATCCAGGGAGAGGGATAGTTGTTTCAGTCTCAGCCCCATGCACATGAGAACAGGCAGAGGCACATGAAAGGTCTTGCAGTTTTAGGAGCCTTTAGAGAGAGCATCCTGGCTTCACTGAGATTCATAGGGCCCAGGAGGCAAGAGGCCAACAGCACTCAGAGGCCCCCCACCTCTCTGCTGGAACATCTAGCCTCTAGCTGAGGTGGCTTCAGTGGAAAGACTGGAGCTAGCATTTGATCTGGGCTGAGGAATGATGGAGCTAGCTCACCACCCTGCATTTTATTTTTAGGACTTTTGTGAACTGGCTGCTGTCACATTGGTGGCTTGAAATCAACCATGGTGGAAGTACTGACACCTTGGAATCTCGTCAGTCAGTGAGTTCAGTTGATCAGTCATGTCTGACTCTTTTCGACCCCATGGACTACAGCACACCACGCCTCCCTGTCCATCACCAACTCCTAGAGTTTACCCAAACTCATGTCCGTTGAGTCGGTGATGACATCCAACCATCTCATCCTCTGTCATCCCCTTCTCCTCCTGCCTTCAATCTTGCCCAGCATCAGGGTCTTTTCAAATGAGTCAGTTCTTTGCCTCAGGTGGCCAAAGTATTGGAGTTTCAGCTTCAGCATCAGTCCTTCCAATGAATATTCAGGACTGATTTCCTTTAGGATGGACTGGTTGGATCTCCTTGAGGTCCAAGGAACTCTCAAGAGTCTTCTACAACACCACAGTTCAAAAGCATCAATTCTTTGGCACTCAACTTTCTTTATAGTCCAACTCTCACATACATATGTGATTACTGGAAAAACTATAGCTTTGACTAGAAGGACCTTTGTTGGCAAAGTAATGTCTCTGCTTTTTAATATGTTGACTAGATTGGTCATAACTTTTCTTCCAAAGAGCAAGCGTCTTTTAATTTCACCGCTGCAGTCACCACCTGCAGTGATTTTGGAGTCCCCCCCCCCCGCTCACTGTTTCCCCTTCTATTTGCCATGAAGTGATGGGACCAGATGCCATGATCTTAGTTTTCTGAATGTTGAATTTTAAGCCAACTTTTTCACTCTCCTCTTTCACTTTCATCAAGAGGCTCTTTAGTTCTTTTTCGCTTTCTGCCATAAGGGTAGTGTCATCTGCATATCTGAGGTTATTGATATTTCTCCTGGCAATCTTGATTCCAGCTTGTGCTTCTTCCAGCCTGGCATTTCCCATGTTGTACTCTGCATAGAAGTTAAATCAGCAGGGTGACAATATACAGCCTTGATGTACTTCTTTCCCTATTTGGAACCAGTCTGTTGTTCCATGTCCAGTCCTAACTGTTGCTTCCTGACCTGCATACAGGCTTCTCAAGAGGCAGGTCAGGTGGTCCAGTATTCCCATCTCTTTAAAGACTTTTCACAGTTTGTTGTGATCCACATAGTCAAAGGATTTGGCAATGTCAATAAAGCAGAAGTAGATGTTTTTCTGGAATGCTCTTGCTTTTTCAATGATCCAACGGATGTTGGCAAATTGATCTCTGGTTCCTCTGCCTTTTCTAAATCCAGCTTGAACAACTGCAAGTTCATGGTTCACGTGAACTTGTTGAAGCCTGGATTGGAGAATTTTGAGCACTACTTTACCAGCGTGTGAGATAAGTAAAATAGTGCAGTAGTCTGAGCATTCTTTGGCATTGCCTTTCTTTGGGATTGGAATGAAAACTGACCTTTTCCAGTCCTGTGGCCACTGCTGCGTTTTCCGAATTTGCTAACATTTGTGCAGCACTTTCATAGCATCATCTTTCAGGATTTGGAATAGCTCAATTGGAATTCCATCACTTCCACTAGCTTTGTTTGTAGTGATACTTCCTAAGGCCCACTTGATTTTGCATTCCAGGATGTCTGGCTCTAGATGAGTGATCACACCATCATGATTATCTGGGTCATGAAGATCTTTTTTGTACAGTTCTTCTGAGTATTCTTGCCACCTCTTCTTAATAGCTTCTGCTTCTGTTAGGCCCATATCATTTCTGCCCTTTATTGAGCCCATCTTTGCATGAAATGTTCCCTTGTTATTTCTGATTTTCTAGTCTTTCCCATTCTATTGTTTTCCTCTATTTCTTTGCATTGATCACTGAGGAGGGCTTTCTAATCTCTCCTTGCTATTCTTTGGAACTCTGCATTCAGATGCTTATATCTTTCCTTTTCCCCATTGCCTTTCTCTTCTTTTCTTTTTACAGCTATTTGTAAGGCCTCCTCAGACAACCATTTTGCCTTTTTGCATTTCTTTTCCCTGGGGATGGTGTTGATCCCTGTCTCCTGTACAATGTCACGAACCTCATTCCATAGTTCATCAGGCACTCTATCTATCAGATCTAGGCCCTTAAATCTATTTCTCACTTCCACTGTATAATCATAAGGGATTTGATTTAGGTCATACCTGAATGGTCTAGTGGTTTTCCCTACTTTCTTCAATTTAAGTCTGAATTTGGCAATAAGGAGTTCATGGTCTGAGCCACAGTCAGATCCTGGTCTTCTTTTTGCTGACTGTATAGAGCTTCTCCATCTTTGGCTGCAAAGAGTATAATCAATCTGATTTCGGTATTGACCATCTGGTGATGTCCATGTGCAGGGTCTTCTCTTGTGTTGTTGGAAAAGTGTATTGCTATGACCAGTGTGTCCTCTTGGCAAAAGTCTATTAGCCTTTGCCCTGCTTCATTCTGTACTCCAAGGCCAAATTTCCCTGTTACTCCAGGTGTTTCTTGACTTCCTACTTTTGCATTCCAGTCCCCTAAAATGAAAAGGACATCTTTTGGGGGTGTTAGTTCTAGAAGGTCTTGTAGGTCTTCATAGAACCATCCAACTTCAGTTTCTTCAGCATTACTGGTCAGGGCATAGAGTTGGATTACTGTGATATTGAATAGTTTGCCTTGGAAACGAACAGAGATCATTCTGTCATTTTTTGAGATTCCATTCAAGTACTGCTTTCTGGGCTCTTTTGTTGACCATGATGGCTACTCCATTTCTCCTAAGGGATTCCTGCCCACAGTAGTAGGTATAATGGCCACCTGAGTTAAATTCACCCATTCTAGTCCATTTTAGTTCACTGATTCCTAAAATGTCAATATTTACTCTTGCCAGCTCCTGTTTCACCACTTCCAATTTGCCTTGATTCATGGACCTAACATTCCAGGTTCCTATGTAATATTGCTCTTTACAGCGTCAGACTTTGCTTCCATCACCAGTCACATCCACAACTGGGTGGTGTTTTTGCCTTGGCTACGTCTCTTCATTCTTTCTGGAGTTATTTCTCCACTGATCTCCAGCAGCATATTGAGCACCTACTGACTGGGGGAGTTCATCTTTCAGTGTCATATCTTTTTGCCTTTTTATACTGTTCATGAAGTTCTCAAGGCAAGAATACTGAAGTGGTTTGCCATTCCCTTCTCCAGTGGACTAAGTTTTGTTAGAATTCTCCATCATGACCCGTCCATCTTGGGAGGCCCTACACAGCATGGCTCATAGTTTCATTCAGTTAGACAAGGCTGTGGTCCATGTGATTAGATAAGTTAGTTTTCTGTGATTGTGGTTTTCAGTCTGTCTGCCCTCTGATGGAGAAGGATAAGTGACTTATGGAAGCTTCCTGATGGGAGAGACTGACTGAGGGGGAAACTGGAAAATGGAATCTGGAAGTCAATGCAAATCAGGGTTTTACCCTCTGGTGAGCTGGTTGTTACAATTTACCAGGCCTCCTGGATAGAAGGTTATCATTTTCCTAGAATTGCTCCTGAGATAATGTCCCAAGTTCCTATTCTTGCTGGTGTAATGGTATCATTCAGGATTCCAGGAAGGGACAGATGGTCCTTTCAAGAGGGTGACTGAGGATAATGCAAAGAATGGACTTTCACAAAGGCATGGACAGGATGTGGGATGCAGGCAGAGATGGGGAGGTGTCCCTGGACCAGTGAGGGCATGCAGTGGCTACTGAGCCCAGGCCTGGGGAAGAAAAAGCCACTGGAGGCCTGGTGAGATGGGCTCTTGGAGAAGGTTGCTAGACACAGGGCGTGGCCTGGAAGGATAGTGTAAGCCTTAGGTGGCCTGATCCTGGCCAGCTCGTGGGATGCATGCTTCCCTTGTCCACTGTACTCTGTGGCCACACACGTTACTTCTGCTCCCCTCCCCCCAGTTCATTACTCCTCCTCCTTGGCTTAGATTTCACCCTCCTGAACAGGTCAGACTCTCTTGACTGTGTTCTTTTGCACCTTGTCATTCTCCGAAACAGTTCTCTGCTTATGCTCACTGTGCTTATTATTTTTAATCCAATAACGATTCATTTAATAATTAAAATACCAGACGCTCACATTTCCTGGCACTTCCCACATGCCAGGCACTGGGTTATGGCTGTATTCAAGAGGGCAGGCACCATGTCTCTGCCTTGGTCACTGCTCTGTCTCTCCGGTGCCAGGACACAGCCTGGAACACAGTACGAGCTAGACCAACATGGGGAGTAAAAATCCCCTCAGTAAGCACAGCAAGTGTTTCCTAGCTCTTCTGTAGTAGGGACATTAAATATGGCTGCAAATATTTTTCCATTCTTTCCACTGAGAGGCAGAGTCTAACTCCATTCTTCTTGAATGTGGGCTGGTCTTGGTGACTTGCTTGATGGGTAGAATTTGGTGGACATGAGATTCTGGGACTTCTAGGTCATAAGAAGCTGAGCAGCCTTCAGCTGGGTCCCTACCGTTCTCATTGATAGCCCCAAACCACCATTTATGAAGTCCAGCTCCATGAGGCCACCACACCAGTGAGGCTGCGTGTGGGGCAGCTGATCTTTCCCAGTCCAGCTTTCTAGCCTCCTCTACTGGAACCAGACCTGGTGGGGAAGCTTGGAGCAATCCATCTTCCAGCTCAGTTGCATTAAGGGACCCCAACTGATGCCACGTGAAAAAGAATTACCAAGCTGAGTGCTGCTCAAGCTTCCAAGTCACAATTTGTGAGACACAATAAAATGGCTCTTATTTTAGACCTCTGTATTGGAGGGTGCCTCATTACAGAGCAAGAGTCAGAACTTGTAATATTGGTTTCGGGGAAATCCCTACATCGATTTTCCATTCCACCTTCGCCCATCCCACGATCTACGTGCCCCCTGACAACTATCACCATCCGGAGTTTTACTAACTCTCCAGCCACTAACCTTTGATGTGGCTTTAACAGAGGTGCCTTCTCAATTGAGCTTCCATTTGAACATGGCTGGGAAATCCCCTGAGAGCAGGTCTGGCTGTTTAGTAGGTAGTGAAGAGAGCTGAGTTGTTCTGGGTCAAGGGCCAAATTTTCCCACTGACCCCTTCAACCTTTTGTGATGGTGAAATCACCAACTCTCAGGGAGAGGCCCTTTCCTTAGAGGTCTGCTCTGCTCACCCACAGGCCTGGTTGGACGGTTTTCACACTGAGAGTTGGGGAAATCAGCCACTGGCTGGGGCTGCCCTGCTTTCACTGAGGACTTGCTCCCTAGCCAGGCCTGTCCTGGGTACAGCAAACTCCGCTGGCATCACCAGGACTTGTCATCAAGGAGCTTCCGAGGGCCCCAGGGCTGTGGTTAAAGGACTGAACCCCAGGGTGTGCTCAGAAGGTGTGGAGGGTTCTGGATGGAGCTGTTCGGATGTGTCTGGCAGCACCACAGACTAAAGAGACATTTGAGGAGTGGGAGACCTCTTGACCTTCTCCAGGGACTCTGGAAGGGGCCGCTTGGATGTCCCTGGGGCTTTGCCAGCCCATCCTGAGCCTCAAGGGCTCCCTTTTCTCACTTGCTTCACTGCTTCTCAAGCACATGGGTTGGGGGGTGAGGTGGGGACCCTTCTCCTGGCAGAAGCAGCCAGGGCTGGAGAAGACTGGGGACAGGAGGTGTCTGTGATGCAGTGAGACAGGGGCATCAGGGCTGGACCTCACAGAGCCTCAGACCCTCCGTGATGCTCTTGGCCACTGTTGTTTTTGCACCATGTGGGGCTCATGAGGATAGGGGATTCCCAGGTCCTGCCTACAGACCTATAGAAACAAGGGCTTCAGGTGAGGCCTGGGCCTCTGCATTTGTGACAAGTCTGGGGGTTCATAAGGAAGCTAGGCAGTGTAGAGATTAACACCACAGGCCCTAGAGTTGGGCTGCAGGGGTTCAAACATGGACTCCAGGATTCAGTGCCCATTTAATAATTCTGGCGCCTCAGTTTCCAACATGAATTGCAGATAATTACAATTATCTGCAACATCAACTGCAGATAATTACAACCTCACTGGCTTGTTAAGAGGATCAAACAAAGCAGATGAGTTAGGTATGAGGATAACCCCCAGTGAGTGCTCTATAACTGTGAGCTCCAGCTCCCCAGAAAGTGGCAAGAGACGAAATGCAGAGAGCTGTACCTTCAGTACAGGGTCAGAGCTCAATAAATGTTCGCTGAATGGAGGACAAGAGCAGGACACAGCCAGCCACACCACTGGCACAACCATGCCATGAACATTAATTTTCATAGCAGCCTCTGGCATTGTTCTAGGGGCTGGTGGCTCACAAAGGAATAAATCATTCTCTGCCCTTCAGATGCTCACAGGCTCACAAAGGTGGAAACGGGTGGTAGAAGGCAATGTGTTAAGTGCAGTGTGAGGGAAAGGCTCTGGGCATGCCAGCCTTGGAGAGGTGAGGAAGGCTTCCTAGAGGAGGTGATATCAAAGGTAGATCTGAAGGATGAGTAGGAGTTATGTAGGGAAAGGTGGCTGAATGCCAGGTGTGGGGGAACACTTATGCAATAGGCAAATTCTGAGCCTCCTAATGATTCATACCGAGAGAGGTGTGCGGTGGAAGTGGCAGACTGCGAGGGTTTGAGGCTGGAAAGATGAGCAGCATCAGAGGCTTGGGTTGACTTGGGTTGTCCGATGCCTGCAGGTCTGACGAGTTCATCTCACACACTGCACGTCCTTATCATGAAGGTTCCCTTGTGTGTCACTGAATAACACTTCCGTGGATCAGCCAGTTAGCACCCTACTTCAGCGTCCAGAGTATAAAAAGTCACTGAGGTCCAAATCCCTGCCCAGCCACTCTCAAGTAGATGAATGTCAAATATTAATAATTTGGAGTCCATGTTTCAAAACCACCACATGGAGATTTGGGGACAAGTTCCTGAAGGAGAGTACATGGGCTAAGTCTTGAAAGGTAGGAGTAGGAGTGAAGGGAGAGAGCAGAGGAGGAAGGATGTGCCATTCGGGGACCAGCAGGTGTAAACACAGGGGATAGGAAGTCTGCAGGCTGGGTCAGAGGGCTCTACTTAAGGCTCAAGAGGGGAAGATATGTGCTGAGAGGGTGGTGGGAGATGAGCAGGAGGGACAGACAAGGCCCTCGGGTGCTAAGCTCAGGAGTCTAGAATTCATCCTGAATGGAGAACTAGCAAAGGGTTTGAAGCAGAGGAGTATGGTGATCATTGGATTCACTAGAACGGTCTTGGCTGTAAGTGACAAAACACAGGGCCAAGAGGCTTACGTGGTGGCAGCTGTTGGTTTACCACAGGGAGGTAATGCTAGGGTTGGTGCAGTACTTTGGCAATGTCATCAAAAACCATGGCCCCTTCTACCTCATGTACTAGCCTCAGTGCCTCTGTAATATCATTCCCTCAGGCCTGCAAGATGCCTGCTGTGGTACCAAGTATCACAGCTTTGTACAGCATTGAGGGCAGGAAATAAGGAAACATGTCTAAACAACCAGCTTTTCACTGGGGGCAATTTTGTGATGTCCGCTGGCCATTTTTGGTCATCTTAGCTTGGGGAAGCTACTGACATCTGGCAGGTAGAGGCCAGGGATGCTGTCTAACAGAACAAACTCCTACAAAAGAAAATTAACAAAATAGCTATTGTGTCGAGGTTGAAAAACCCTGGTCTAAACTGATTGAGTGCCCTTAGTTTATATAGGGTGGTGGATCTGCCTCCCTCACTGGACCTTTGGAACTAACGGCCTGCCCAGAGATTCAGTTTCACAGTTTAGCTGCTGAGGGACCTGAGACACTGCCAGATATATCAGTGTATTGGCTCCCCTGTCCCTGGGATTCTCCAGGCAAGAACACTGGAGTGGGTTGCCATTTCCTTCTCCAATGCATGAAAGAGAAAAATGAAAGTGAAGTCGCTCAGTCGTGTCCGACTCTTAGCGACCCCATGGACTGGAGCCTACCAGGATCCTCCGTCCATGGGATTTTCCAGGCAAAAGTACTGGGGTGGGGTGCCATTGCCTTCCCCGATATAAATTTTTAGATAGATTGAAATATAAGAAACAAAAATTAAACAACCTGCAAGACAGAAATAGTTATCAGATGGGGAATGAACATACTTATATATGTACATATATTACATATAAACACAAATATAATATACGTATAGTTTTCATTACATGTCATTTAAGAAGGGCATTGTTATTGCTCAGACATTGAATTGGTTTGCAGGACATAGCTTTCTCTCTTCTCAATACATCTTTAGTTCCTGGAATTTCTATTCCATTGTTGTAGTCAGTGTAATGTCCTCTTTCCTTTCGATTTTCCGAAGCAGAATTTGTTGGACTGGCCTTGTTGTGATGGGGGCAGTGATGGTGGGAAGGGGCAAAGAGGCTGACCAGGAAGGCAGGTGCTGCCAAAGTAAAAGAAACTCAGCTTGCCTACGGGCAACCCAGAACCTGAAATACCTCTATTTCCGCTGTAGGGTTCTGGTTTGACCTAATTTTTTCAGAAATATGATGCTGATTTGGTGCTTTTTTTTTTTTCTTCCTAAACAGCTTCCTTTTCCTGTTTTTTTGTTTTGTTTTTAAATCATGGTCCCTGCCATTAGCTTGTTTTTTGAAAATGAGAATTTGCGCTCCACTGGTTAGGTGTGGGTATAAGTATGCCACGGACATGTGTGTGGGCTTGCAGATGTGTGGTTGTGTGCCCCTGTGTGTGTGTGGTGCGGTGGTTCATGTAGATTTCCATATCAAGACAACTTAGCTGACAAAGTTCTGGGCTCCCTCAGTGATAAAGATGGGTCTCCTTTCAACCCATCCTCACTATGTAATCAACAGTTGAAAATAATATAATAAAAAATAGTAAACCCACATACTGTGCCTAAAAATCTTGAACAAGTGAATTACCAGAAAATAAAGAGCACCCTTTTCAATAATCCAAGGATCAAAGAGGACTTAAGAGGAATTAAAAAAAAACAAAAACGATGAATGGGATAAAAATGAAAACACAACATCAAATTTTGTGGGACACAGTTAAAAGCAGCACCAAGAGGGAAATTTTTAGCACTAAGAAAGAGAAAATATCTCACATAAATAATCTAAGCACTTATCTAAAGAACCTAGAGAAAGAGACACAAAATAAACTCAAGTAGAAGGACGGGAAAAACGAAGAGAACTGATAAAATTGCAAACATAAAACCAACAGAGAAACGAAACAAAAAAGTATGTTCTTTGCAAAGGTCAATAAAATTGGTATGCCTCTAACATAAAAACACACGGGGCGAGGCAGTGGACGGCTGGAAGGGATTGGCTGCACGCTCCGCCGCAGAGAGCTGTGGGCTTAAGATGGCGGGCGCAGAAGGCGGCCGCGGGGACGGTGAGCTGTGGCCTACCTGGCTGCCCAACCACACCGTGTTCTTGCGGCTCCGAGAAGGACGGAAAAACCAGAGCTCAGCTGAAACCGAGAAGCCAGCTTCATTATTGCCTTCGTCAACCCCACTGCCTCCTCAGTTGTTGATGAGAAACCTGGTCTTGGGCCTCGCGGAGAGCTCTTCCTGTGGGGCGCAGAAGACAGCTCCTTAGTCATGTGCTTTCGGGGCCCCAGCTGCGCCGGTGAGGAGCCCTCCCTCTCCCAGTACCAGAGATGGCTTTGCATAAATGCACCCCTGTTTGAAATCTGTCAAGCCTTGTTAAGCCCAGCACAACATCATGTAGCATCATGAAGAAATAGAAGGACTTATATTAGAATTACCTAAAAGATGGGGAAAGAATTCTGAATTTGAAGGTAGAAAATCAGCAGTGAATTGTAGCACGACTCCCGTTGCTGAGAGATTTTTCACCAGTTCAACCTCTCTGACTCTGAAGCATGCTGCCTGTTGCTAGATACCCAAATTATGCCGTTAACCTTAGACAACGTCATAAGAATTTACCCTTTGCGTGAGCCCCAGACACCAACTAAGGTCACTGTACTTTCAGAAGCAGAAGAGGAAAGTCTCATACCCAACAAAGGAGGGGCCTACACTGCATCTCTGGGAGAGACAGCAGTTGCATTTGACTTTCGGCCACTGTCAGCAGTCCCAAAGCACATATTTGGATAAAAAGGCAAAGAAGAAGTAGTGGGTTACTCCCTGTACATCTTATATGAGAATGAGGAGACTTTCCTTACGTTCGTTAGTCTGTTGCACAGCCCTGGGAGTGTGGGTAAGCTATTGGGCCTGTTGCCCATGCATCCTGCTGCTGAAGATAACTATGGCTACCATGCTTGTGCTGTGCTTTGCTTACCATGTGTCGCCAACATCCTGGTGATTACTACTGAGTCAGGAATGCTTCATCACTGCGTTGTGCTGGAGGGAGAAGAAGAAGATGACCACACATCAGGAAAGTCCTGGGATTCCAGGGCTGACCTCATTCCATCACTGTATGTGTTTGAGTGTGTTGAGTTGGAGCTTGCTCTGAAATAGGCATCGGGAGAGGATGAGCCCTTTGATTCTGACTTTTCTTGTCCAATGAAACTTCACAGAGATCCCAAGTGTCCCTTAAGATTCCACTATACTCATGAAGCTGCTGTACACAGTGTTGGGCTACCTTGGATTCATACACTTCACAAGTTTCTTGGATCAGATGAAGAAGACAAAGACAGTTTACAGGAACTGGCTACAGAACAGAAGTGCTTTGTACAACACTTCGTTTGTAGGAAGCCACTGCCATGCAGTCAGCCAGCTCCTTTTCAAGGATTCTGGATCACCCCTGACATCCTGGGGCCAACAATGATCTGCATCACCAGTACCTATGAATACCTCCTCAGGCCTTTACTAAGCACAGTCCATCCAGTGTCTCCTCCCCTGCTTTCTACCCGAGAAGATGTTGAAATGACAAAGTCTCCCCTCCGTATTCTGCCTGAAACCCCGGATTCCTTTGAAAAGCATATTAGAAGCATTTGCAATGTAGTGTTGCAAATCCAGCATTTCTGAAATCATCATACGGCTCCTCCTCCCAAAGAATGTCTTCAGCTCATCAGCAGAGCCACCCAGGTGTTCAAAGAATACTACATTCTTAAACAGGACCTGGCAAATGAGGAGATTCAGCAGAGGGTCAAATTGTTATGTGACCAAAAAAGAAACAATTAGAAGATCTCAATTATTGTCGAGAGGAGAGGAAAAGTCTATGGGAAATGGCTGAGCGCTTAGCTGACAAATATGAGGAAGCCAAGGAAAAACAAGAAGACATCATGAACAGGATGAAAAAAGTACTTCACAGTTTTCAGTCTCAGCTCCCAGTTCTCTCTGACAGTGAGAGAGACATGAAGAAAGAATTATAGCTGATACCTCATCAACTTCGACATTTGGGCAATGCTGTCAAATGGGTTACTATGAAAAAAGACTATCAACGACGAAAGATGGAAAAGGTACTGAGTCCTCAAAAGCCCACCATTACTCTCAGCACCTACCAGTGGAAATGCATTCAGTCCGTCCTGAAGGAGAAGGGTGAGCACATAAGAGAAATGGTGAAGCAAATTAATGGCATCCGAAATCATGTAAACTTCTGAACCACCAAGAACAGACTCACATCTGAGTTAGCACACATGAAGGCTTAATCTCACTGTAAAATGAACAAGTAGCACTAATTTATAAAGAGGCAGGTGCCTTGTTAGCGCAGTAGGTAGTGCGTCAATCTCATAATTTATAAAGAGGCATTCTGGATGAACTTTGGTATGATTGTACATTACTTTTTATACTGTTTTATAATTAATTGAATAAATGCTTGTATTTAAAAAAGAGGAAGACAAATTATTAAAC
Source organism: Tragelaphus eurycerus (assembly GCA_935064755.1). Classification (NCBI taxonomy): domain Eukaryota; kingdom Metazoa; phylum Chordata; class Mammalia; order Artiodactyla; family Bovidae; genus Tragelaphus; species Tragelaphus eurycerus. The sequence continues at coordinate 71,383,436 of CAKXYN010000001.1, read as the reverse complement.
ACTAATAACAGGAAGGAAATTGGGTATCACTACAGATTCTGTAGACATCAAAGGTAATAATCAAATCATATGAACATCTATAACTTAGTGAAGTACATAAATTCCTCAAAATACAGATTATCACAACATACTCAATATGAAATAAATAACTTGAATAGCCCTTCAAGGAAATTGAAGTCACAATTTAAAGACTTTTGAGAAAGAAATTTCCAGATAATTTGACTGGAGGATTCTTTCAAATGTTTAAAGAAGAATTATCACCCATTCTACATAATCTTTTACAGAAAGTAGAAGAAGAGACAACACCTCACAGCTCACTTTGTGAGACCAATATTACCCTGCTACCAAAACTGGATAAAGATGGTACCAAAAAGTACATAGTATAACCATGGATCAATATCCTTCACAAATACAAATAAAAAAACCTTTAATAAATATTAGCAAATAGAATACAGGATTTATTCCAGAGATGCAAGGCTGGTTTGATACTTATAGTCAATCAATGAAATTCACTGTATTAAAGGCTAAAGAAGAAAACCACATAATCATATCAATCAATACAGAAAAATAATTTGAAAAAATTCAACAGCTATTTATGATAACACTTTAAAAATTAAGGGATGTGGGGAACTTCCTCAATTTGATTAAAAAAAAGTACCTATTAAAAAACCAGCAGCTACTAAAATATTAATGTTGAAAGACTGAATGCTTTTACCTAAGATTGGGAGCAAGGAAAAGGTGTCTGTATTAACTCCTTGTGTTCAATACAGTACCGGAAGCCTTGGGTAGCACAAAAAGGCAAAAGGAAATAAAAGACATACAGGATGAAAAGACATACATGAATCTCTGTTTGCAGCTGACATAATGGTCTAATTAACATCCAAAAACAAAACAAAACTGAAACAATTTCTAGGACAGTAAGTGAGCTTAGCAAAGCTGCAAGATATAAGATCAACATAAAAATCAATGGCATTTTTATATACTAGCTAGAAACACATGGAAAGCAAAGCAAAATTAAAGTACAATATTATATTTGAAACCTCTCTTTCAGAAAAACCCCACTCCAGTACTCTTGCCTGGAAAATCCCATGGATGGAGGAGCCTGGTGGGCTACAGTCCATGGGGTCGCTAAGAGTCGGACACGACTGAGTGACCGCTTTGACTTTTCACTTTCATGCATTGGAGAAGGAAATGGCAACCCACTCCAGTGTTCTTACCTAGAGAATCCCAGGAATGGGGGAGCCTGGTGGGCTGCCATCTATGGGGTCGCACAGAGTCGGACACAACTGAGGTGACTTAGCAGCAGCTTAGCCCCTTTCAAAAAAGAAATATCTGTGCATAAATCACTAAAATGTACAAAATATGTATACTAAAAACTGCAAAATACTGATAAAATAAATTTTTAAAAAAGCTATATAAATGAAGACACATTTATTGGTTGGAAGATTCATCATAGTAAAATTGTCAAATCTTCCTCAAATGATATATGATTATAATGAAATTTCTAGCAAAATCCTCCAAGATTTTTTTTGTAGGCAGAGTCAGACTTACTCTAAAATTTATGTAATAAGCAAAGGAACTAAAATAACTAAAACATTTTGAAAAAAAGAAAGAAATGGGAGTAATCACCCTACTCTATTTCAGGACTCATTATGCAGCTGTCATATTTTAAACTGTAGTATTGGTAGAGGGGTGGATGTGAAGATTAGTGGAAGAGAATGGGAAGCCCAGAAATAGCCCCACACCAGTGAGGCCATCTGATTTTTGACACAAGTGCAAAATTAATTCACTGGAGGAAGGACAGACTTTTCAACAAATGGTGCTAGAGCAACTGGATATTTATAGGTCAAAAAAAAAAAAATTTAAATTTTGAATTAGTGATCAATTTAAAGAAATAGAGGGAAACAATAGAATGGATAAAACCAGAGATCACCTCAAGAAAATTAGAGATACCAAGGGAACATTTCATGCAGAGATGGGCACAATAAAGGACAGAAATGGTATGGACCTAACAGAAGGAAAAAATATTAAGAAGAGGTGGCAAGAATACACAGAAGAACTATACAAAAAAGATCTTCATGACCCAGATAACCACCATGGTGTGATCACTGACCTAGAGCCAGACATCCTGGAGTGCAAAGTCAAGTGGGCCTTAGGAAGCATCACTATGAACAAAGCTACTGGAGGTGATGGAATTCCAGTTGAGAGATTTCAATTCCTAAAAGATGATGCTGTGAAAGTGCTGCACTCAATATGCCAGCAAATTTGCAAAACTCAGCAGTGGCCACAGGACTGGAAAAGGTCAGTTTTCATTCCAATCCCAAAGAAAGGCAATGCCAAAGAATGCTCAAACTACTGCACAATTGCACTCATCTCACACACTAGTAAAGTAATGCTCAAAACTCTCCAAGCCAGGCTTCAACAGTACCTGAACTGTGAACTTCCAGATGTTCAAGCTGGTTTTAGAAAAGGCAGAGGAACCAGAGATCAAATAGCCAACATTTGTTGGATCATAGAAAAAAGCAAGAGAGTTCCTGAAAAACATCTACTTCTGCTTTATTGACTATGCCAAATCCTTTGACTATGTGGATCACAACAAACTGTGGAAAATTCTGAAAGATGGGAATACCAGACCACCTGACCTGCCTCTTGAGAAATCTGTATGCAGGTCAGGAAGCAACAGTTAGACCTGGACATGGAACAACAGACTGGTTCCAAATCAAGAAAGGAGCATGTCAAGGCTGTATATTGGCACCCTGGTTATTTAACTTCTATGCAGTATACATCATGCGAAATGCCGGGATGGATGAAGCACAAGCTGGAATCAGGAGTGCCAGAAGAAATATCAATAACTTCAGATATGCAGATGACACCACCCTTATGGCAAAAAGCGAAGAACTAAAGAGCCTCTTGATGAAAGTAAAAGAAGATAGTGAAAAAGCTGGCCTAAAACTCAATATTCAAAAAACTAAGATCATGGCATCTGGTCATATCACTTCATGGCAAATAGATGGGGAAACAGTGGAAACAGTGTCAGACTTTGTTTTCTTGGGCTCCAAAATCACTGCAGATGGTGACTGCAGCCATGAAATTAAAAGATGCTTGCTCCTTGGAAGAAAAGTTATGACTAACCTAGACAGCATATTAAAAAGCAGAGACATTACTTTGCCAACAAAGGTTTGTCTAGTCAAAGCTTTAGTTTTTCCAGTAGTATGTGTGGATGTGAGAGCTGGACTATAAAGAAAGCTGAACATGAAAGAAGCGATGTTTTTGAAGTGTGGTGTTGGAGAGGACTCTTGAGAGACCCTTGGACTGCAAGGAGATCCAACCACTCCATCCTAAAGGAGATCAGTCTTGAATATTCATTGGAAGGACTGATGCTGAAGCTGAAATTCCATTACTTTGGCCATGTGATTCAAAGAATTGACTCACTGGCAAAGACCCTGTTGCCGAGAAAGATTGAAGGCAAGAGCAGAAGGAGACAACAGAGGACAAGATGGTTGGATGGCATCACCAACTCGATGGATATGAGTCTGAGCAAGCTCCGGGAGTTGGTGATGGACATGGAAGCCTAGCATGCTGCAGTCCATGGGGTCGCAAAGAGTAGGACACGACTGAGTGACTGAACTGAACTGAAAGCTTGTTGACAAATTCTTAGACAGAACACCAAAAGCATACATAAAAGACAGAACTAGACTTCATAAAAATGAAAAGCCTCTGCCTGCAAATGACACTGGTGAGATACATTACAGACTGAGAGAAAGCATTTGCAAACCACATATATGACAAGAACATTGCTTGCCAATGCAGGAGACTCGGGTTCAATCCCTGGGTCAGAAAGATTCCCTGGAGAAGGCAATGGCAACCCACTCCAGTATTCTTGCCTGGAAAATTCCATGGGCAGAGGAGCCTGGTGGGCTACAGTCCAGGGGTCACAGAGTTGGACACGACCGAGCAACTAAACAACAATCCATTGCTGTAGGAAATGGGAACTGGCATAGCCATTGTGGAAGAGGGTGTGACAGTTTGTTAAAGAATCAAGCACACACCCGGGAAGCCTGGCACACCGAAGTCCATGGTGTTGCAAAGAGTCGGACATGACTGAGCAACTTAACAACAAAAACAAATTCTTAATAGCCCCAAACTGGAAACAATCAAGATGTCCCATAATGGGCAAATGGCTAAATTCCATACAATGCGATACTACTCAGTAAGAAAAAGGAGTAAGCTATGCATAGACTTCAGGGCGTTTATGATTTGTTAAAAAAAAAAAAAAAAAGGCAATCTCAAAAGGTCACATACTGAGCAAGTCTATTTGCATGACATTCCTGAAGTGATAAAATCACGGAGATGGAAAGCAGATCAGTAGTTGCCAGTTAGGAAGGCTGGGGGCAGTTGTTACTAGAAAGGGTAAGGCGGGGAGGGAGGTGGGACATCTTTGTGATGATAGGACTGTTCTGTATCTTGATGAAGGTGGTGACTAGAGGAATCCACATATGATGAAATGGAACTGCACACATTGCACTTCCTAAACCTGACAGTGAGTGTCTCCTTAAATTTTTCATCTTAGGTTCCTCCACCCAGTCCTAACTCTGTTCTCTACATAAAGACCTGGATTTAAAGTCTTAGCAGCAGCTTTATTCATTATACCCCCAAGCTGGTGGAGGGACCAGCTTCCCATTGACTAGTGAAGGGACCAGTAAATTGTGGTACAGACATTCAGTTAAATGCTGCTGCTGCTGCTGCTAAGTCGCGTCAGTCGTGTCCGACTCTGTGCGACCCCATAGACGGCAGCCCACCAGGCTCCCCCGTCCCTGGGATTCTCCAGGCAAGAACACTGGAGTGGGTTGCCATTTCCTTCTCCAATGCATGAAAGTGAAAAGTGAAAGTGAAGTCGCTCAGTCGTGTCTGACTCTTCGAGACCCTATGGACTGTAGCCCACCAGGCTCCTCCGTCCATGGGATTTTCCAGGCAAGAGTACTGGAGTGGGTTGCCAGTGCCTTCTCTGCAGTTAAATGCTAGCTAGTCAGCAATAAAAATGAACAAACTAGTAGTCCTTGCAACAATATTGTGGAACCTCACAAACGTTATGCTGAATGACACAAAAGAGTACACATTCTGAACAAAACTTTGGAAAATCTGGGTAAGAACAGATTTAATTTACAACCAAAAGCAAATAAGTAGTTGCCAGGATGGGTGATTATCTGGGAAGGTTCTGGGAGCGTCAGGAACATTTCATATCTCAGTTGGTGGTGGTTGTGTACTGGTGTGTACTAGTGGAGACACCCACTTAACACCCATTTAGCGTTTTATTGCATGTAAATGATACCTCAGTGAAGCTGATTTAAGAAACAAAAGAAAAACAAAACCCCCAGCTCTCTCACAAACATGAACCCTGTGCTTTAAGGGACAGGCCATCTCCTATTGATGGGCTCCGGGTATAACACAGTCGAGTAGGAAGAGCCTTGGTGAGAGGTCAGCACACCTTGATTCTCATCCCAGTTCCAGTAATAACTGTCTGGACAATTCAAGGGTCAGTCAGTAAGCTCTCTGAGTCTCCTATGCTGTGAGTACTTCCCAGGGCTGGTGGGAGTAGTAGCTACACCAAAATACACCAGGTCACCTGGTGAAGAGCCGCACGTCTATCAGAAAACATTACCTGTTCCTGGACAGAAGCTGCCCTTTGAATCCAAGTCTGGAATGGCTCAAGGAATATAAGGAGGCTTCAGGAACAATCAGGCATATGTAAACTAAAGCTGCCAGACGTCATTTTCTGCCCATGTATTTGGCCAAAATTAGAAAGTCATAATATCAAGGACTAATGAGGAAGAGGAAAGGGAGAACCCTGGAGGCAAAGCTGGTGAGAGAGTAAACTGGTATAGCATTTGGAGGGACAACCTGCAGACAGTAAGGTTGCAAATACCCTCTGTTCTAGCTGTTCCACTCTTGGGTTCCTCATCCAGAGAAACTCTGCACAGGCCTAAGGAGACAGGTGGGAAGATGCTCACGGCAACACTGTTTGTGACGGCAAAGACTGGGGACAACACAGGTGTCTGTCACTAGGAAACGGGATACATAAAATGTTGGTACATGCACACACAGTAAGACGAAGCAGCAATCAGAAATAGTAATAATAATATTAATTATTACAGCTCCACAGGTGTAGCTCAAAAACATCGTGTTGAAAAAAAAAGTATTCTGAATGATGTTTATGGCATAATGTGATTTTTGTAAATTAACCTCACCTTGCAGACCTGAAAGGATTAGACAGGATACTGGTCATCGATTGCCACTTAGTGGTTCAATAGATGGTAACCATTATTTTGAAGAAAGGAAAAAAAAAAGGAGATCATTGAATTCACTGGTCATTGATTGCCACTTAGTGGTTCAATAGATGGTAACCATTATTTTGAAGAAAGAAAAAAAAAAAAGGAGATCATTGAATTCATCAGCATCAAAGCTAAAAAATAGAATTGTGACTCCTGATAAGTTCCATATTTCCCTGGGAAGGATGTATAACAAGAGGCAGGCCCTCCTTGGTTCAAAATGCCCCTGCTAGGTCAGGAAGCTGGTCTTGGTGGTTTCAGTTTAAAGATGCTAGAGAAATATGTTATTGGCCACTGCCCCCTGTTGGAATGATCCTGTCACTTCTGAGTAGAGAATACTCAGACTTGCCATCTAACAGCATCTGAACTTCAACTCACTGAGGAAAAGGTAGACTGGTGTATGAGCACTCACAGAAAATGTTGCCCCTCTGAAGGAATCCCTCTAGTCACTATAGCTACTTTCTTATGTCTACTATTAGCATCTGAATATGTTATTTTGAAAAAAAAAATGAATCAATCCTCATAGCAAACACAACTCACCATGCTGCAAACACAAGAGACAGGTGCCATTGTACTGATGTGAGAACAGAGGCACAGGAAGGTCAGTAACTGGACTGAAGTCACAGTCAGGAGCCAGTGAAGCTGGCCGCAAGGGCTGTATTGCTAACCAGCTCTGCAGCTGCCTCTGGAACGCCTCTGGCTCCTTTGCTCCAATCATAACAATCTTTGGCCTGTACTGTTGTCCAAATACCTTTTCCCCCACTTAAAACACCCTCCTATTCTGTGCCCCATCCCTTGCGTGTCCCTCCCTTTCAGAGTAACACTCCTTGAAACAACAGTCCACACTCAACTCTCTTCCCAGAAGCAAGGGAGGCTGCTATCAGTTCTCACTCACAGTTTCATCAGGGAGTCTGGCCTTAGCCTGCTTCTCTGATTTGTACGTGCTCTATCCAAATGCCCTCACTATACGGTGACATTACACGTGATTACTGAATCAAGAAAATGGACGTGAGAGTTCACAGTCCAAAGTACCTCAGTCTCCCATGTACTTTCCTGTTTTGTCCACCAGGGGGAGGTCTCCTCCCTCTTCACAGCTGGGGACATGCAGCTGGTCCCTATTGAAATATGCTTAAGTACAAAATTACAAGCCAGACATTGAAGATACAGTACAAAAAAAAGAGAATGCAAAATATTTTATTAGTAAATGTAATAAATTGACCACATGTTGAAATGGCAACATTCTAGATAGATTAAATAAAAGATACTCTTAAAATTAATTCTACCTATTCTTAGAATTTTTAAAATACGTGTACTAGAAAATTTTAAATTGCATGTGCGGCTTACTTACTGTTTCTGTGGGACAATATAGGTTGAGAGGCTCCCTCCCAATGGCAAACTCTAAGGGAGGTCTGCAGAATCCTCGGGCTCCAAGGAACTCAGAAAATCATTCACTTGACTCTGCTCATGAAGAAACTGAGGCCCACATGGGCCAACAACTTTACCAAAGTGATCCAGGTAATATGATCCTGGGTTTAGATTAGAATGCAGGTGTCTTATACCCTATTGTTAAAAAACCTCTCCTATTGTGGAGGTCTTTGAACGCCACAGGAGGACAGGCACAAGACTCTGCTGGACCTTTAAGACCCCTTATCAAGGAATTTCACCATCTCAGGTCTCTCCCTCACATTTCCACAGGTAGGTCTCCTGCACAGCCAGGGGCTACTCTCTGTTGCATCCTTGGCCCACCAGGAGCATGTCTCTGCTGGGAAGCCCAGCCCTGCCTAGGGCTCTATCTCATTGCTTCCTGGCTGACAGCCTCACCAGGGACCCTGGAGACTAGCAGGGACTACATAACCCTTCTTGCCCTTTATCTTCAACTACCCTCCAGACTTGCACACTTGCAGTCCCGCCTGCCTCCCAGGGGACCATCATAGCTCTTGCTGGAATAAGTCCAACCCAGCGGGAAGGATAAGAAAACAGAACCAGCTAGACTTGTCACTTGCTGACCCCGTGTCCTCCACACTCTGTCAGTACAGAGGGCTCACGTCGCCCATGGGCGCTGCTTGCAGAGGGGGGACTGGTGGTCACATGGCTGGTGAGTCACATGGAACTGAAAATACCCGTCAGTGGGGTGACTTCTCTGAAGTGGACACGTGAATCAGCAGGCAGGAAGCTGGGAGGCAAGGCCAGACCCTGTGTTGCAGGCAGGATCTTACACGCAAGCCCTGACACCACAGATCTTTCCTGCCGCAGCCCTGCAGGACCAGCAGCGTCGTGGGTCAGCTGCAGTGTGCTTTGTGGTAGGGCTTGAGGCCAGAACACATACGTGAGCCTGAACGGGTATGGGTCTGCCTTGGTGGGAAGAAGTCCCTGTTTCTGGTGCCTCCTGCTCAGGAGGGCTGCACATGAATGGGAGCAGAGGGTCTCAGCCCCCTCCCTCCCTGGGTGTGGGCACAGTAGCCTGGGAAGTTGCTGCACTGTGCCTGCAGCCTCCTGTCTGCCTCTTCTGAACACAGATTGGAAAACTGCTGAATCATGGGGCTGTAAGAGAACCCGTGTGCTGTGGATCAGCAGTCACAAGATGAGGGCTCTCTTCCCAGTTCTCCCATAGCTCTAAGCTGTGAAATTGTGGGCAAGTCACTCTGTGTGTCCGAGGCTCAGTTTCTCATTTGTGTAATGGGTGTATTAATTATCTGCTACTCTTAAAAATTCCTTCAGAACCTAGTGGGTTACACAGTAAGTATTATCTCACACAGTGTCTGTGGTTTGAATATCTGTGAGCAACTCACCAACTCACTGAGGTGGTTTTGGCTCGTAGTGTTTCGTGGAAAGAGGTCAAGATGTCCTTTGGGGCTGCAGTCATCTGAAGGCTTGACTGGGGCTGGAGGATCTGCTTTCCAAGACAGCTTTGTTCACATGGCTGCTGGACGGAGGCCCTGGTTCCTGGACACACAAGTCCTCCATGGGGATGCTTGAGTATCCTCCTGGCATGGTAGCTGGCTTCCCCCACAGTGAGAAATCTAAGAGAGCAAGACAGAAGCCACAGTACCTTTTATGACCAAGCCTCTGAAGTCAAGCACTGTCATTTCTGTATTATTTCATCTGTTACCCAAGTCAGGCCAGCTCAGGGGTGTGAACACCCAGAGGAATAAACCACTGGGGACCATTGTGAAGGCTGGCCACCACCTTAGTAGTAATTAGTAATATCTGCTGTGCCCATCTCACAGAGCCATCATGCAGGTTTTTTTGCATACCCACTGCAAGAAAAACCATTAACCAGAGGATGCATCTGCTAAGAGTTGAGACAGCAGCAGCTAAAAACAGCTGTAAAAAGGGTTGCTGGGGATTGGACTCTGAGGCCATCACAGGAAACCCTATAACCAGACAGGAGCACCAACGTAGGAATGTGGTAGCTCCAAGGCTTCTAGGCCCCTTCGCTGTCCCCGTATGAAGGCACAGTGCGGAGACAATTAGGAAAGTGCCCGGCTGTGTGCCTATTACACATGGTGCTCATGGAAGGGAGGTTTGCTCAACCTTAAGTGTTCTTTCTGAGGAAAGCAGGCGGGTCATAGTCTCAGGACTTGGAGGAGGGCTGCTGGGCCGAAATGAAGGCTGAGTTGTGCCCTACCCCTTAGTTCTGACAGTCAATTGACCTGGTTTGCTTTTTACAAGCTCCAAAGGGCTGCATTAAGGTGAAAGGTCATTGCTATTATCTCCTGGTAAGATGCCCACAGATAATGTCTCCAAAGAGTCTCTCCATTGCTTCCTTAAATAGCCAAAAAAAAAAAAGGAACTGAGATATGTTCAGTGTTTTGCAACTATCAGAAACAATCTCTTAAAGCTGACTCTAAATCTTTCCTTGTGCCTTTATGCCCACTCTTTCATATGGTTATTCTGGTCATCTCTGCTGTCTGACAAATCTCTCTGAAACATAGGGGTGCAGACCAGCAACACTTGTTTTTATTTTGCTCTTGATTTTCTGGGTGAGGAATTCTAGAAAGGCAGTGGGCCCTCTACTTGTATTATTTCTCATGGGGTTGCAGTATGATGTTAGCTGAAGCTTTAATCGTTTGAAGGTCAGCCCAGGATGGATGCCCAGGATGGTGCACACTCATGGCTGGCAGCCAATGGTGGCTGTGGGCTGGAGGCTCAGCTGGGTTGTCGACATGAGCACCTTGTCCTCGCTAGCATGGCATTTTCAGAATAGGTGAATTTCTTATATGGTGCTGGATTCCCTTGCAACTAGTGTCCGGAGAGAACCAAGTGGATTCTGCATGGCCTTTTGGGAAGTCTCTCAGCATTACTTCTCCCATAGTTTATTAGTTATGAGCTACTATGGATACAATCAAGTCATCAGGCTGGCACAGATGCAAGGGAATGAGAATTAGATTCAATATCCTGATGATGGAGTGGCAAGGTCCCAAGTTGGGGGGCATGTGGGGTGGGAGGAATTACTCTGGCCATATCTAGAAAATGGAATCTTCTACAAAAAACCAGAATCATGTCCCATACCTGAAGGCTTATATACTGAGTAAGCCATGAGCATCCCAACTCACAGAGTCAGAGATTATTTAGAGCTGGATAGAATCTTACACATTCTCTTGTTTCATCACTTTAACATAAGATGAAAAAAATGGAGCCCTCAAGAGCCAAGGTGGCTCACCCCAGATCATGCAGCTGGTTAGAGATGCCGCAGCATGGATAATCTGGTCTGCTGCTCACCTGTGCTACCTCCTGCCCTTGGTGGATTCTGGGACATGCTGCTGGCATCGCTCTCCGTTCCTTCTTTCTAACAGGATGATTTTGTTCAGGTACCCACCCTGCCTGCGTGGCTTATACGCCCTGTGTTTGCTCTGCCCACACCCAAAGCCAGCACGACAGGGGCCATTTTTCCGCCTGCAGCCTGAGCGAGGCACAGTCGAGAAGGTCACCAGCACAGGGACTCTGAGCGACTGCCTTGTGCTGCTGAACTTCCCATGAGTCAACAGCCTCCTTGTTGTGTCACCACTTTAGGTTCAGTTTCTGCTTACTTCTAGCTGAATGTATCCTATTTAAAATATTCTTTCTGTTTCTGGATTAATTCGTACATTAAGAAGTGGCATTTAAGGAGCGCTCGCTGACCGCTCGGGCCTCCCCTCAGGTGTGACCAGGTGCCCCCACCTGTACCTGCCTCAGTAGCTGGGGTTTTTCTCCCACTCTCTGCACGCAGTTTCTACCCCACAGGGGCCCAGCCCCTCCAGAACCTCTCTTATTACTCCTGTCTTTCTCAGTTTCTGCTCAGGGCTCTTTCAAAATTTCACTCTGGTGACCACAGCCTTATAAGCTACTGCCGTCCCAGGTGCCCTCCGACCTGCTGCCCACCGTCCTGGATTTGGGAAGACCACTGCTCTCGGGTTCTCTTTGTTGTTTTCTGAGTTCTACCCATCTCGGCGCCTGGCTGGCTGGACCCCAATGTCAGACGCTCTCTTGGTTTCGGTCTGCTTTTTGCACGGTTTTGTACCAGATTCCAGACACCTGGCCCCACCTGCTGGACTGGACTTCCTCCCTGCACCTGCACTGGACAGGTGAAACCAACTCCTCCCAAAATTCCCTTTGTGTCTTCAGGAGGGAATCTCCATATAGACCCTCCTTGGCAGCAACGGGGAGGAATGCTTGGTTTGAGAGCTACAACATCCTAGATTTTCATCTGCAATGTTGACATCTTTGGAGAACAAAAATTGTTCATGCTTTTCAGTGCACAAGGCACATTTGTATGCCATTCATGTTTTATTGTATTTCTTCCCTGCTGATCAGAGAATAAGGTCACATAGGGATTTTTAAAGCCAAACAAGTCGTCACTGTGTCTAGTGAGTTTTTGAATGAAGTAACAGGTGTATACATAAACATGCAGAAAATCCATTTATAGTAGTTCCCCCTAAGTTTTGTTCATCTTTGCCTGAAGTCTTCATTTTCATCCTCACCACCTCTTTGTGGTCCCAAATGATTGCACTTGAAAGTACTACCTCCTTGCTCACAAATGTGTGTCTTCAGGGCCTAATTCATTCTGAAACTTGCTCTTACGGTAACCTTATGGAGTGAGGTTACAGGGAGTAGGTGATTTTCAACTCCCTTAACTCTTGGTGGCTGCTGTTATTTACCAAAAGGACCTGTGCGATTATACATGGTGAAACTGATTTTGGTCAGTTCTAACCCCAGGGACAGGAGAGTGGAGAATTGACTGAAGATTTCAGCTGAGGGACGTTTGTGGTGGTCCAGTGGTTGAGACTCTACATGTTCACTGCAGCGGTGCAGGTTTGATCCCTGGGTCAGGGAACAAGGATTCTGCCAGATACACACCAAGGTCAAAAAAAAAAAAAAAAAAATTTCAGCTGGGCAGAGTGCACTAGGCAAAGTTAATCTCACACATATGTACCCAACAAGCCCCTTGAACTTCCTCTGGGGCGTGGTGGCCTCTCTCTTCTCCCTGGGCCTCCTGCCCCAGCACCCAGTTCCTCTTCGCCTTCCTCTTTCATGCTCCATAAGAATCTCCTTCCTTCTGCAGAAAACTGGATAGCAGCTCCAAGGCCAGGCTGGAAGGTCCCTTTCTACCCTTGAAAAGTGGTCTTTTCAAAGACCTTTCTCCTTCAAGAAGTTTTGATGCCAGCAGCTACAAAGATGAAAAGTTTCCTCTAGAGTCCTTGCAATTACCTTGAAAGTGCTGATCAGTGAAAAGAAGGGGTGATGATTCAAAGTTGCTGATGGAGAGAGAGGCATCACAAGTTCTAATCTTGCTGCATTTCCTTGTAGTGGTTCTGGGGGTGTTGCTGGGATGGACTGACAGCTGTGAGGCTTGGCCAAGTTCTCCGCCTCTGCACCCTCCTTCTTTCCACAGCCGACATCACCTTCAGCTCCCTTCTGGCACATCCCTAAGGAGGCTAGAGCCTAGATCCTGGGGCTCACACCCATGGAGGCCCCTTGCATCCTCTGGCTGCAGGCCTAATCCAGGTCTGGGGCCAGATCTTTGCCTCATTTCTGGGGTCTCGCTCCCTCATGGAAGCCTGCTCATTCTCCAGTCTCACTGTGAAAGAGCCCCCCACAATTATGGGCCCACCATAATGGGATTAGTGCACTTTTTGCAAGAGGAAGAGACACCAGAGTTCATACTCTCTCTCCCCACTTGCGCTCACACAAAAGAAGAGATCATGTGAGGAGACGGTGAGATGGTGGCCATCTGCTAGCCATGAAGTGGGAACCAGACATGCCAATGCCCTGGTCTTGGATGCACCAGCCTCCAGAGCTATGAAAAATAGATGCCTGCTCTTTAAACCACCCAGTCTACGGTGTTTTGTTACAGCAGCCTGGGTCAGCTAAGATGTAGGTGGAGAGAGAAGTCTTGACAGTAGTTGACTCTCTAAATCCAGTTGTACTTGGTCTAGCTCTACCCAAGTGTACACTGTGTGGTTTGCTTGCACATCCCACAGTGACCTTTTTTTGGCTCAAGCAGGTTTGAATTAGGTTTCTGATTAACCTGTCCATCAGTGGTCAGTAATTGCTCTACAGGACCACCTGTACTTCTGGCACTTGCCGCTAAGGACCACAATCACCCACTCTGTCCTCCTGATGCTGCCCGATCCTAACTTGAGAACCATCTAGGCCAGAATGGAGACCCTCATTATTGCAATACAGTTGGCTTATGGCCAGTGTGTCTGGCAGATGCCCATTCTTGGGTTTAGCAGGATTTCTGCCCCTCTGAGCTTGCCCTTTTCATACTGTTCATGGGATTCTCTTGGAAGAAAAGCCATGACCAACCTATACAGCATGTTTTGTTTTTGTTTTAATATAAATTTATTTATTTTAATTGGAGGCTAATTACTTTACAAAAAGCAGAGACATCATTTTGCCGACAAAAGTCTATCTAGTCAAAGCTATGGTTTTTCCAGGAGTCATGTATGGGTGTGAGAGGTGGACTATAAAGAAAGCTGAGCGCTGAAGAATTGATGCTTTTGAACTGTGGTGTTGGAGAAGACTCTTGAGAGTCCCTTGGACTGCAAGGAGATCCAACCAGTCCATTCTAAAGGAGATGAGTTCTGGGTGTTCATTGGAAGGACTGAGGCTGAAACTCTAATACTTTGGCCACCTGATGAGAAGAGGTAACTCCTTAGAAAAGACCCTGATTCTGGGAAAGATTGAAGGCAGGAGGAGAGGGGACGACAGAGGATGAGATGGTTGGATGGCATCACTGACTCAATGGACATGAGTTTGAGCAAGCTCTGGGAGTTGGTGATGGACAGGGAGGCCTGGTTTGCTGCAGTTCATGGGGTCGTAGAGTCAGACACGACTGAGCGACTGAACTGAATTGAGCTTGCCCACAAATGGCTCATGCATATTATACATCAGTTAAAGCCTGTTAAGTGATTTCAGATTCTTATTTTCAAAAGTTATATCCCCAGGCAAGTTATCACCCTGGCCATCCTCTTTGAGAACCTCTTCTGCTGGTCTGGGAAGGACTTCCTCCCCCAAGACCGAAGACTAATCCTAACCCCTCCATGCTGGTTACATCCTGGCCCCACTCTCCTTGCCTACATTTCCCAGCCCCACTGTGCACTGTGGTTAACTGAACTGTGATCTCCAAGGGGTGCTTCATACACGTGGGACCTCAGCAAGGGCCTGTATGTCCAGTGCACATTTAAACACGTCAGTCTCACATCTCTGCTATTGTTATATTATATGGCTGACTCACACTGAGCCTGTGGTCTCAGCAAACAAGACCCTCAAGATCTCTATCTGTCTTTCCACACAGAGGAAGCCAGATAGCATCGTGCATCAGCGGTTTGTTTCTGTCTTACTGATCAAGAGGCTGAAAGCAACAGATTCTGATGCCTTTTTTCTTGTTTGATTGACTAGGGTTGGGGGACCTGAGAACAGACGATGAAGCACTGGAGGTTCAATTTTCTTATCTGGAGAATGGAACCATGATTAAAATACTGCTCAGACCTCACTGACGAGAGGACTGAACATCCTGGACATGAAGCAAAGGCGTCTGAGTGCCTCAGGCCCTTTAAGGAAGGAGATTTCCTGGAGGGACACCACAAGTGCAGGGCTGGGAGCAGTGTCTGGGGGCACAAGGAGCGTGGGGCCTGCCCATGCCCCCAGCTTCTGCTGGGCCTCACAGCTGTGGCTCCTTCTGTGTTCCACCCTCTACCTCCTATGTCTCTCTTTCTCCATCTGACCCGTAGAGAATGGAGATGTCCTCTACTATTCATTCTCTCTCAAAACCACACATCCCTGGATTTTTAGCTCAGCGTGGCTGCCTAGAATAGGGCTGACATCTCCCAGCTTTCCTTACATCTGAGTCTTCTGTTGGCCAATGTGATGCAGGTGAAAGTGATCTGCGTGAATTCCAGGTTGTGTTTTTAAAGGGACGGGGGCTTGTCCTCTGGGGTTCCTATTCCTCCCCTACTAGTTGGGACGCAGACATGCTTTGAGCCCTCTCGAGCAGCACCAACAAGGACACCACCTCAGTGCACAGAGCAACAAGACGGAAAGAGCCTGGGCCCCTGACACCTTTACAGAATAGAGCTTCCGTGTGACCTAAGACTCCTGCATGAGAGAAAATGGAAACATGCGTTTGTTTTAGGCATGTTAGTGGGTTTTTCTCATGGCAGCTGAGATATTGTTACATTTAGGAAATTGCTGTTGCCTTGAAGCTGGCCACCCTAACCAGAAAGCCTATAGCTGGGCTCTCTTGAGTCAGTGCCCACCCTTCACCCAATCAGTGGCCACCTTCACACACAGAATAGTTTAGTACTGCTTCCCCAGGAGCTCTGGGAAGGGATATATATATATATGGCAGGGCAGACATCAAAATAAGGACTTTGCATGGCATTAGTCAAATGTCACAAGATGTCAATGGATGAACAGAAAGGGATGTCAACTACACTTGTCAAAAAATCTGAGGGGGGTCCCTAGATGGCAAGATGGAAAACCATCAGGGTGCATAGCCAGAAATGCAGGCCCAATGGCACAAGGAGTGGGGATGTCAGACAGGGACCTTAGTCTGATCCCACAGCAACCACAGGTCCGCCTCTTTCCGTGTTGCAATCTCACATCAAAGTCTGTAGTAAGTGATTCTGAATGACTTCAGATCAGATCAGATCAGTCACTCAGTCGGGTCCGACTCTTTGCGACCCCATCAATTGCAGCACGCCAGGCCTCCCTGTCCATCACCAACTCCCGGAATTCACTCAAACTCACGTCCATCGAGTCAGTGATGCCATCCAGCCATCTCGTCCTCTGTCATCCCCTTCTCCTCCTGCCCCCAATCCCTCCCAGCATCAGAGTCTTTTCCAATGAGTCGACTCTTCACATGAGGTGGCCAAAGTACTGGAGTTTCAGCTTTAGCATCATTCCTTCCAAAGAAATCCCAGGGCTGATCTCCTTCAGAATGGACTGGTTGGATCTCCTTGCAGTCCAAGGGACTCTCAAGAGTCTTCTCCAACACCACAGTTCAAAAGCATCAATTCTTCGGTGCTCAGCCTTCTTCACAGTCCAGCTCTCACATCCATACATGACCACAGGAAAGACCATAGCCTTGACTAGGCGAACCTTTGTTGGCAAAGTGATGTCTCTGCTTTTGAATATGCTATCTCGGTTGGTCATAACTTTCCTTCCAAGGAGTAAGCGTCTTTTAATTTCATGGCTGCAGTCACCATCTGCACTGATTTTGGAGCCCAGAAAAATGAAGTCTGATACTGTTTCCACTGTTTCCCCATCTATTTCCCATGAAATGATGGGACCAGATGCCATGATCTTCATTTTCTGAATGTTGAGCTTTAAGTGAACTTTTTCACTCTCCACTTTCACCTTCATCAAGAGCCTTTTTAGTTCCTCTTCAGTTTCTGCCATAAAGATGGTGTCATCTGCATATCTGAGGTTATTGATATTTCTCCCAGCAATCTTGATTCCAGCTTGTGTTTCTTCCAGCCAAGCATTTCTCATGATGTACTCTGCATATAAGTTAAATAAACAGGGTGACAATATACAGCCTTGACGTACTCCTCTTCCTATTTGGAACCAGTCTATTGTTCCATGTCCAGTTCTAACTGTTGCTTCCTGACCTGCATACAAATTTCTCAAGAGGCAGATCAGGTGGTCTGGTATTCCCATCTCTTTCAGAATTTTCCACAGTTGATTGTGATCCACACAGTCAAAGGCTTTGGCATAGTCAATAAAGCAGAAATAGATGTTTTTCTGGAACTCTCTTGCTTTTTCCATGATCCAGCAGATGTTGGCAATTTGATCTCTGGTTCCTCTGCCTTTTCTAAAACCAGCTTGAACATCAGGAAGTTCACAGTTCACATATTGCTGAAGCCTGGCTTGGAGGATTTTGAGCATTACTTTACTAGCATGTGAGATGAGTGCAATTGTGCGGTAGTTTGAGCATTCTTTCGCATTGCCTTTCTTTGGGATTGGAATGAAAACTGACCTTTTCCAGTCCTGTGGCCACTGCTTTTTCCAAATTTGCTGGCATATTGAGTGCAGCACTTTCACAGCATCATCTTTCAGGATTTGGAATAGCTCCACTGGAATTCCATCACCTCCACTAGCTTTGCTTGTAGTGATGCTTTCAAAGGTCCACTTGACTTAACATTCCAGGATGTCTGGCTCCAGGTCAGTGATCACACCATCGTGATTATCTGGGTCGTGAAGATCCTTCCTATACAGTTCTTCTGTGTATTCTTGCCATCTCTTCTTAATATCTTCTGCTTCTGTTAGGTCCATACCATTTCTGTCCTTTATCGAGCCCATCTTTGCATGAAATGTTCCCTTGGTATCTCTGATTTTCTTGAAGAGATCCCTGGTCTGTCCCATTCTGTTGTTTTCCTCTATTTCTTTGCATTGATCACTAAAGAAGGCATTCTTATCTCTTCTTGCTATTCTTTGGAACTCTGCATTCAGGTGTTTATATCTTTCCTTTTCTTCTTTGCTTTTCGCTTCTCTTCTTTTCACAGCTACTTGTAAGGCCTCCCCAGACAGCCATTTTGCTTTTTTGCATTTCTTTTCCATGGGGATAGTCTTGATCCCTGTCTCCTGTACAGTGTCACGAACCTCATTCCATAGTTCATCAGGCACTCTATCTATCAGATCTAGGCCCTTAAATCTATTTCTCACTTCCACTGTATAATCATAAGGGATTTGATTTAGGTCATACCTGAATAGTCTAGTGGTTTTCCCTACTTTCTTCAATTTCAGTCTGAATTTGGCAATAAGGAGTTCATGGTCTGAGCCACAGTCAGCTCCTGGTCTTGTTTTTGCTGACTGTATAGAGCTTCTCCATCTCTGGCTGCAAAGAATATAATCGATCTGATTTTGGTGTTGACCATCTGGTGATGTCCATGTATAGAGTCTTCTCTTGTGTTGTTGGAAGAGGGTGTTTGTTATGACCAGTGCATTTTCTTGGCAAAACTCTATTAGCCTTTGCCCTGCTTCATTCCGTATTCCAAGGCCAAATTTGCCTGTTACCCCAGGTGTTTCTTGACTTCCTACTTTTGCATTCTAGTCCCCTGTAATGAAAAGAACATCTTTTTTGGGTGTTAGTTCTAAAAGGTCTTGTAGGTCTTCATAGAACCATTCAACTTCAGCTTCTTCAGCGTTACTGGTTGGGGCATAGACTTGGATTACTGTGACATTGAATGGTTTGCCTTGGAAACGAACAGAGATCATTCTGTCGTTTTTGAGATTGCATCCAAGTACTGCATTTCGGATTCTTTTGTTTACCATGATGGCTACTCCATTTCTTCTGAGGGATTCCTACCCGCAGTAGTATATATAATGGTCCTCTGAGTTAAATTCACCCATTCCAGTCCATTTTAGTTCGCTGATTCCTAGAATGTCGACATTCACTCTGGCCATCTCTTGTTTGACCACTTCCAATTTGCCTTGATTCGTGGACCTGACATTCCAGGTTCCTACACAATATTGCTCTTTACAGCATCGGACCTTGTTTCTATCACCAGTCACATCCACAGCTGGGTATTCTTTTTGCTTTGGCTCCATCCCTTCATTCTTTCTGGAGTTATTTCTCCACTGATCTCCAGTAGCATATTGGGCACCTACTGACCTGGGGAGTTTCTCTTTCAGTATTCTATCATTTTGCCTTTTCATACTGTTCATGGGGTTCTCAAGGCAAGAATACTGAAGTGGTTTGCCATTCCCTTCTCCAGTGGACCACATTCTGTCAGATCTCTCCACCATGACCTGCCCATCTTGGGTTGCCCCACAGGCATGGCTTTGTTTCATTGAGTTAGACAAGGCTGTGGTCTTAGTGTGGTTAGATTGACTAGTTTTCTGTGAGTATGGTTTCAGTGTGTCTGCCCTCTGATGCCCTCTTGCAAGACCTACCGTCTTACTTGGGTTTCTCTTACCTTGGGTGTGGGGTATCTCTACATGGCTGCTCCAGTAAAGTGCAGCCAATGCTCCTTACCTTGGACGAGGGGTATCTCCTCTCTGAGGGGCTTAGTTAATGCTATTGCCTTGGTTTGTCAGTTTCCTCTGCATCAGGCCATGTCATAACTCACTAGGAGTGCATGGGAGGATATCCACTCTTGGGTCCCTAGGTGGTCATCCCTGCCCAAGGTCGCCCCAGAACTGCTTTTCCTAGGTGTGTATGTAGGAGGTGTGTGCTGCAAGCCAGGCAGTTTCAGCTCAAGGGGACACTGATCACAGACAAAAAAACACCTAAAGGATCAAGGAATTAGCAGCAGCTTCTTCTGGTGATTTTGGCAGATTATAGGATTGAGGAAGATCTATTCAAAGCAAGAGAAGAGACCCAGGATTGGATGAGGCCAGCTGCCAAAGGCATGAGCCAAAAGTGAGGCCCCAGGCTTCTGCTGGAGTGGGCACAGGCAGTACCCCATCTCTGAGTAGGGGGGAAGGATGGGGAGAGTCTAACTAGAACACTACAGAGAGGACTTTTGTTTTAGGGGGATGAAAAGAGGCTGGCAGGCCCAGAGAAGAGCCCATCCCTTCAGGTACAAGATAGACCTGAAATCTCAGAAGCCAGACCAAAGCCAGTTTTCAAAAGCGGGACGTGAGGTCTGCCCAAGGTCTTTCCACTTTTCTGTCAAATTCTAGCACAAGATTCCCTCCCACTGTGCTCAACTGCATCCTCCCTCCTGCCCTGCTGCCAGCAGTTTTTCATTTGTTCTTACTCTGGCCTCTAACCATGGCTCACTGACTGCCTAGACAACGCACGGCCGGGTCTGGCTTTTTCCTCCTTGGGGAAACTGCTGGCAAAGAGGGGCTGCCGAGGCTGTGCTCCTTCTCCTTATGGTTTCAAAATAACAAGCAAGCTGGAGAGATGAGACAGACATCCCACTGCCTATCAGCCACCCAGTCTCTTCTCTTTTTTAAAGGAAAAGAAATCCAAATGTCAGCTTCTTTCAGCTTGGGTGTGGTCAAGGGACTAAACAGAAAGTAATGGACAGCAAGGAAATTTTTCAGAGGAACTGGTTTGGCTGGTAGGAACATTATTTTCCCCCCTCCCCCTTGTTGCTGGCTCAGAGCACAGATGCGATGATTCTCTAAGATCCCTCTTCAATTGTAAAGTGACCTTCAGGGTGGAGACCACCTGCTGAATTGGAGCAGCAGAGACATTGGAGTTGGATCTGTGGTGGATCCCAAAGAGCCTGGAGGGTCAGCCTCAAGGTTTTTTGAACTAAGTGAGGAATAAACTTCCATCTAGTTGAAGACTTCACCACTCAGTGTGTGTCATGGACCGGAAACGTGACTCTCCCTAGGAGCTGGTTAGAAATGCTGAACCTTCTAAATTCAGATTCATGTGCACATGATGGTCTGAGAAGCACGAATTTAAGCCACTATTATCATTACTGTTCACTTGCTGTGGGCAGCTGAATCGAATTCCTGCACACAGAGAAGATGATTTCTGTGTGGGGTCATCTAGAAAGTGGGGCTAAGAATGGGCTGCTGAGAAGCTCACCCCTTTCTCCCTCTTCCAGAAAAAGCACGCGTGACTCTCCAGCAAACCCTCATCTCCCCAGGCCACGCCATGAGGGGCTTGGGGAGCCTGTGCCATGTTGTTCTGAGCCCAGGTTCTTGAAAAGCAAGGTTTCTGTCAGCGGCAACTGCCTCCACACCCCAACCCACTCTGTCTCCAGAACCAAGAGTGGCAGAGGGTGGAGCTTAAGAGGAAGAAGGTGAGGGGGGCCCACAGTCATTTTGAAACCTTAAGGCATCATAAAATAGATCATCCTTCCAGGAAGCCTTGGCCTTCTGCTTTTAAACTGAGGCATTTCTAGACTTTGTTTCTGGGGTTGACTGTCACACTCAGCCCATGGTGAGTCAGTTCCATTGCCTAGGAGCGTCACACCTGCTGATACAAAACTCTAGGAAGTGTGCCTCCCAGCCTATCTATCAGGTGAAAAACCTCCCTGGGATGTCTCCTAAGGATGACATTCTGGAAAATGGTTCTCCACATGCTACCAACTGGATGCCATTGTTCAAGTGAATCACTTGAAAACATTCAACCCTAGGCAGGCAACTGAAAGTAATGGTGAGATTCAAGGAGATATTGTTTTAAGCCCCAGTTCTGCAGTAAAGAATCTGCCTTCAATGTGGGAGACCTGAGTTCAATCCCAGGACTGGGAAGATGCCCTGGAGGAAGGCATGGCAATACACTCTAGTATTCTTGCCTGGAGAATCCCATGGACAGAGGGGTCAGGCAGGCTGCAGTCCATGGGGTCACAGAGTCGGACACGACTGAGTAACACTTTTTTCACTTTTATGCCCTTCATTACCTTTTCATGTAGAACAAGTTTCTATTCCCCTGGAGGCTCAGACGGTAAAGCGTCTGCCTACAATGCGGGAGACCTGCGTTCAATCCCTGGGTCAGGAAGACTCCCTGGAGAAGGAAAGGGCAACCCACTCCAGTACCCTTGCCTGGGAAATCCCATGGATGGAGGAGCCTGGTAGGCTACAGTCCATGGGGTTGCAAAGAGTCGGACACGACTGAGCGACTTCACTTCTTCAAGTTTCTATTAATAACCTCTCTAAGCCTTCTCTCCAATCTTCTGGTAGCCTTTTAATAAACTTCAGTTCTGCGGAAGTCAATCTGGGTTTCACCATCTGTATGCGGGAGAAATAATAACAACAGCAAATGCAACCTCTTCTTTGAAAGGTTATTGTGGGCTCTGGTTCTAGACCTCGTGCACAGTGAAATCCTCAGCTTTTGATGTGGGTAGGTGCGTGCTTCACAGGTCTTACACCCCTGGGCCTCTGAAACTTTAATGTCCAAGTGTGTCACCTGGAGATTTTGGTAAAAGGCCATTTCTGATTCAGCAGGTCTGGCCTGGGATCTATGATTCTGCAAATGTAAAATCTCCCTGAGGATGCTGCTGCTCTTCTGGAGGCCACATGTCCCACAGTGAGAGTGTAGACTCTCAACGACAGTGAGGTACATCTCACACCAGTCAGGACGGTCATCATTAAAAAGTCTACAGATAACAAAAGCTGGAGAGAGTGTGCAGAAAAGGAAACTCTTCTACAGTGCTGGTGGGAATTGGTATAGCCACTATGGAAAACAGCATGAAGTTTCCTCAGAAAACTAAAAATGGAATTACCGTATGCTCTAGCATCAGTTCAGTTCAGTTGCTCAGTCGTGTCTGACTCTCTGCAACCTCATGGACTGCATACATCCTGACGAAACTGTAATTCAAGAGCACCGCTATGTTCATAGCAGCACTGTTCACAATAGCCAAAATATGGAAACAATCTAAATGTCCATCGACAGGTAAATGAATAAAGATGTGCTACAGTGGAATACTATCTAGTCATAGAGAAGAATGAAAAATGACATGTGCAGCAACATGCACGGACCCTGAGATTATCACCCTAAGTGAAGTAAGTCAGAAAAAGACAAATACCATATGGTATCACTTACATGTGGAATCTAAAATATGGCACAAGCGAATCTATCTACAAAACACAGGCTTGCATACATAGAGATCAGACTTGAGGTTTGCCTAGGGAAAAGTGGGTGGGGAGGGAAGGGCTGGGGCTTTGGGATTGGCAGATATAAGCTGCTATATATAAGATGGATAAACAACACACTACTGTTTAGCACAGGGAACTATATTCAATATCCTGTGATAAACCATAATGGAAAAGAATATTAAAAAAAAAGTGTTTATATGTGTATAACTGAGTCACTTTGCTGTACAGCAGAGACTGGCGCAACATTGTAAACTATAGTTCAGTAAAAAAAAAAAAAAAGGACTGTAGAGTCTTTATTAGTGACTTATGGATATTCCTCAGTTACTGTCCCTCAACTGTTCCAAACTTGATGCCACAATTTCAGACACTATAACCACAAAAACCAAAGGAATTGCCATTTGTTACATGACCTCACCATAAGGTTTTTACTTCTGTTTCTCTTTTGTTATCGTTGTTAATAACCTACTACCAGGAGAACTTCATTTTGGATAAAATGCCCATATCCTGGCCATGGCACTGACAGATGATGTTTAACCCAGCAGGTAACAGGATGTAGTTCCATCTGGTTCCTGGTGGTGTGCAATTTCCCCATGTGTAGAGGACAACTTTCAGTTTGATGGGGCAATTTTTACTGTGGCTATGTCTTTCAACACACTTCCTTCTTTTCTTGCAAAACAAAGGATGACTTACCCTCTCTTGCAGACCACAGCCTAAATGATTATAGGTTTCTTTGAGGCTTGGGCAGGGCCTGGGCACATCCTTGGTCCTCAGTGTATGAGGCCTTTGGTTTTTATCTATGTGAACCCCAGGATATAATCTACATGGACTTTACTTTCTGTTGGAATGAACAACTGCAAACCTGTTAGAGAAACATGAGGTTTGCAACACCTCAGAGCTTCAGATTTCAAGTGGAAGTCTCCTTCAGCCCCTCAACAAGGATGGAGAATAGAACCCAGCCATTTTGATAGTCAAGAATGCCTGGGTCACATGATCTCAGTGGCAACGCTCAGAGTTGCTAGATACTAAGAGACTCAAAAGCTTTGGGAGCTGAACAGAGTCTGAGAACTTTTGAGCTATTTCCTCAATGATTCAGATGGAGAAACCAAAGTCCAGAGAGCTTACATGACTTGCCCACAGGCACACAGCTAGCCTGGCCTTCATGCTTATCATAGGATCATCCCACAAATATTCCAGATTAATTGCTTTGCTTTAGCATTCCCATTATCTACAACTTACAACCATCATGTGATAAAAATAATATGTTATTAATAATTTCTCTTTTTCCTTTAGAAATTTTTCCATTATGGAAACAACAAAAACCAGTATAATTGGAAAATATAACAGCATAATTGGAAAATAGAGGAAGACAAATCACCCACACAATTTCATTTTGACCCCAGATTCCTAACTGGTACTATAAAATCTTCTGGCATTCAAAAAATGTTGCTTTTTGATTATTAAAATATAGGTATCTGGAAATAAAAATTCAAACAGTATAGAAAGCCATAAAAAGTAAGTCTTAATACACATTAGTACAACCAATAGGCACATAAAAAGATGCTCAAGATCACTAATAATTACAGAAATGAAAATCAAAACTACAATAAAGTACCACTTCACACTGGTCAGAATGGCCATCATTAAGAAGTCCACAAATAACAAATGCTGGAGAGGGTGTGGAGACAAGGAAACCCTCCTACAGTGCTGGTGGGAATGGAAATAGGTGCAGCCACTATGTAAAGCAGTATGGAGGTTCCTCAGAAAACTAAAACTAGAGCTGCCATATGATTCTGCAATCCCACTTCTGGGATATACCTGGACAAAACTATAATTCAAAAGGCTACATGTACCCCAGTGTTCACAGCCGCACTACTCACAATAGCCAAGACGTGGAAACAGCCTAGATGCCCATCGACAGATGCGTGGATAGAGAAGAGGTGGCGCACACACCATGGAACGCTACTCAGCCATTACTCAAAAGAATGAAATAATGCCCTTTGCAGCAACGCGGGTGAACCTAGAGACTGTCATACTAAGAGAACTAAGTCAGAATGAGAAAGACAAATACCCTATGACATCCCTTATACGTGGAGTCTAAAATACGATACAAAGGAACTTAACTACAAAACAGAATGTTTTCTGTTTGAGCTCCTGGGTAGCTCAAACAGTAAAGAATCTGCTTGCAACAAGGGAGACCTGGGTTTGAGGCCTGGGTTGGGAAGATCCCCTGGAGAAGGGCATGGCAACCCACTCCATGTCCAAGGAGAATTCCTCCTCTGTCCCGCTCGGGCAGGCTACTGTTCATGGAGTTGCACAGAGTCGGGCACGACTGAGTGACTAGCACTTCCGCACTTCCGTGAAATAGAAACAGACTTACAGACAGAGAACAGACCTGTGGTTGCCAAGGGGGAGAGGGATGGGGAGAGCTGAACTGGGGGTTTGGGACTAGCACATGCAAACTATTATGTACTGAACGGGTAAGCAACAAGGTCCTATTTTATAGCACAGGAAACTGTACTCAGTGTCTTAAGTGTGTGTTACTCGCTCAGTTGTGTCTGACTCTCTGCGATCCCATGGGCTGCAGCCTGCCAGGCTCCTCTGTCTGTGGGATTCCCCAGGAAAGAAAACATATTGGAAAAGAGTGTAAAAAAAAAAAAAAAAGACAAAAAGTCTTTTTCCTCGCTCCTTTCCTAGCTTTTCTTCTAGTACACATTTTCTTTTGATTCTGTTTCTTCTTGATATTTTATTTTTTATTTTCTCTTCTTCTTGATATTTTAAAATAACCTACTACACCTTATGTCTTCATTTATCAGCTTGAGGCACTATTTATAGACTTTGTTTTGACTTGTGAGTAACTTATTCACTTATCCATCCCCTTTCTCCCGTCTCCAAATCACTGACTGTTGTGTATTTTTACTGTTTCTGATGGTTAACCTTATGAATTTATATCATGCTCAATTTCTATTTATTGACCCATTAATTTTAGCTAGTGATTCTAGATTCTCCACTATGTAAGACTGGAAGGGCTTCCCTCGTGGCTCAGCTGGTAAAGAATCCTCCTGCAATGCAGGAGACCTGGGTTTGATCACTGGGTTGGGAAGATCTCCTGGTGAAGGGAACGGCTACCCACTCCAGTATTCTGGCCTGGAGAATTCCATGGTCTGTATAGTCCATGGGATGACAAAGAGCTGGACACAACTGAGCGAGTTTCACGTTCATGCTTTTCATGTAAGATAGGAAAGTAATACTCCTTTACTTCCCTCTTCTCTTGCTTCTACTCCCATACCCTCTCTCATCCATATCACTTCTTTAACGCTGTCAAGGTTTATAGTACATGCATTCTGTTTAGTAAAGTTGTCCTCCATGTTTTATCAGTAAGTTAATTTTGATCATTGAAAGCCAGTGAACCAACAGTATTTAAAGCATAAAGATGATGTAAATATTATTCCCAACAGAAGCTGCTATTATGTTGAGTTCTGCAGAGGGGAATGTTCCAAGATCAAGGTCAAGTGGGGTTTCTTTTCTTGAACTTCACCAACTACATACACAAAAACATGATACTTTTTGGTGAGTTTAATATTTGGGCCATAAGATTCTCTATCAACTACCTCTCTCTATATTTCTCTCTATATATTTTTACAACTTACTGTTTCTGAAATCTTTAGTTGATTGACAATAAAAGCATATGCCTCCTTTGTAATACAGCTAGTTTTAATTATGTTATTTATTCAGTTCAGTTCAGTGGCTCCGTCGTGTCCGACTCTTTGCGACCCCATGATTCGCAGCACGCCAGGCCTCCCTGTCCATCACCAACTCCCGGAGGTCACTCAAACTCACGTCCATCGAGTCAGTGATGCCATCCAGCCATCTCATCCTCTGTCGTTCCCTTCTCCTCCTGCTCCCAGTCCCTCCTAGCATCAGAGTCTTCTCCAATGAGTCAACTCTTCGCATGAGGTGGCCAAAGTACTGGACTTTCAGCTTTAGCATCATTCCTTCCAAAGAAATCCCAGGGCTGATCTCCTTCAGAATGGACTGGTTGGATCTCCTTGCAGTTCAAGGGACTTTCAAGAGTCTTCTGCCAACACCACAGTTCAAAAGCATTTATTACATGCACCAAACTCTACTGACTTTTGGCTAGGCTAACTGCACATCTGGGGTGGAGTTTCTTTTAATCACATTTCTAGTTTGGTTTTATGGGTTTTAGTTTTCATATCTTTCTCTTTCTTGGGCTTTTCAGAAGGTGTCTGGGAGTCTGAGTTCCTGCATGCTTTTCTCCTCCACAATGGATCAATAATTTGATAATGCATCAAATTCTAGGTACAAAATTATTTCTTTGATCTTTGGAGGTAACTGCTCCATCTTCAAGCACTGGTGTTGCAGATGAGAAGAATGAGGTTAATCATCTTACACTTTTGTTGGTTATGTGTCTCTGTCTGAGTGCATTTAGCATTTCTTCGTATACACAGTACTCTGAAATTACCTGAGATTATTTCTATGGATTATTCTTTATTCATTATGCTTGGTACTTGGGATCTTTCAAACCGAAACCTCTGTCTTTCTCCCGTGCTGGGAGATATTCTTCAATTATTTCTTTATTTCCTCCTCTCCATTTTCACTCTTCCCCTTTCTCTCCTGAAACTCTTGTTACATAAACATTTGCCCCTCTGGATTGACCTTTTGTGTATTTTTTCAAGTTATCCACTTGTCAATTTACTCTCTATTCTGCAAGATATTCTAAACTTTATAGTGTAGTCTATTGTTTGAATTTTGTTTTTTATTCCATGCATTATAATTATTAAAAATATAGTTCACAAGTGATTTAAAACAAACTCTTTCCTAGTTTCCAACTGCTCCTTTTTAGAAGACTGTTGTTGTCTTATGGATGCATACTCTTGATTTCCCACGAGGATAAGTCTAGTTAGGGTTCTTTTTGTTCTCATTCCTCAGGCCCTCCTCCTCCAGGCTCATTTGTTTTCAGTACCTGTCTCAGTCCTTCCTTTTTACTGTTCTGTGTGAATAGGGCCCATCCCTATTTATTTGCACCAGGCTGGGTGTTACTTGAGGTAACTGCAGAGCATTTCCTCTCCTCTGAACAAGAAGGCTGATGGTGAGCCTTCTGGGTGTGGAAGGGGAACTGGGGGGCTTCATGTTCAGCTGGGAGAGCAGGGAGAAGGCAAGCGGGCTCCACCCGTCCCCACCCTACTGTGAGCCCTAGCCGCTCCCTGTCAGCTTTCATTTATTTGGAAAAATGATTTATCCAGCTTCACCTTTGTGGTACAAACTGCCACTTCTGGTCCGCAGCATTGGTGCCCAGTGGGGTGGGGAGGGCAGTTCCCTAAGCATTTTAGGTGCTTCCCATCGGTCATCCGCTTTCACACACACTCTGGTCTGTGTACTCGTCACCTCTGGGGGCCTGATGAGAAAGCCCCAAGCCACCCTGGTCACTAACGTTCACTCTGACAGCTGCACCCGAAGTGCTATAAGCACTGGCCTCCAAAATTCAGATTTTACAGACAGTATTCCATTCACTTGCCATCTTTACAAATTCATCATCATTTGGTCTGCTGCCCTCTTCTCTATACACAGTGTTGTGATTTTATCCACCCCTGGAACTCTTAATCTTATTTCCACAAGTTTTCAAAAGAGAGGGGTGATAAATGTGGTTGGCTGTCATCTTGAACTTAAAAAAGTCAACTATTACTTAAAATAAAATTTATTTTAAATGAAGCTTAATTTCTTGGTTATAAAGTGATATATATTCATGGTAGATAACCTGGTAAATAATTAAATAATCCAAATATCCGCAACTGTCCTAAGCTTTGGGATAAATTATATTCGAATGACATGATATGGTATAATATTGCATTTTACCAGCTCATTAACCTCCACTTTTGTAACAACACAATGTTTTCTCTCTTTATCATATTCTGTTCCAGTTATTTCTGGGTGTTTACAAGGGAAGGCTAAGAGAGAAGCATATCTCTGGAAAACATAGATAGGACACAATGTGGTTTAATAATGTATTATTTATCATATTTAAAATTTGGGAAAATATCCAGCAATAAGAAAATAACTAAATTATGGTTGACTCAACAAATACTTCCCAAACAAATGGGGGCTTCCCTGGTGGCTCAGTGGTAAAAAATCTGCCTGCCAGTGCAGAAGATTAGAGTTCAATCCCTGGGTTGGGAAGATCCCCTGGAGAAGGAAATGGCAACCCACTCCAGTATTTTTGCCTGGGAAATCCCATGGACAGAGGAGCCTGGTGGGATATAGTTCATTGGGTCGCCAAAGAGCCAGACATGACTGATCGACTAAAACCAACCACCAACAACAAATACTATACAGTTCTCAAAAGTGATATATGTGCGCCATTTTTAATGATGTGGGGTAATTTTTAAGGTGAAATACTCAGTGAGATAAAGGACATAAAATTGTATATATCACGTGATTTTGATGATATAAAACGTAACTATTCATATTAATTAGTGCTATCAGTGAGAGAAAAGGTTATAAGCAATTCTGTTTTCTTCTTTATACCTGTGATGAGTTTGTTTTTAATCTTTGGTATGTTGGTAGAAAGGGTTTCTACTCTGGTAACTGTCCTTCCCCATCTACTTCTTTAAAACTGGGGATTTAAGTAATACTTTTCAGAATCTGTCCACTCAGCTTCCAGTCCACATCCTCCTGCTCCCCACCCGTTTCCCATTCACACTGGTTCGGGGGGAAGGGACTCTCTGGTGTCAAGAATTTTCTAGTTCTGCTTTTGACAGCACTTCGCAAAGCAGTACATCTTGTGACATTTGCTCCTTTATTGGTTTGATATCTGCTGGTGTACTTCTGTTTTGTTTTGTATTAAAAAAAAAAAAAACAACAACAAAACACAAACACAAAACTTTGGTGGTTATTACCTTTGTGAGGGAGGGAGGATTTCAGAGCTGTTTCTACTCCCACATCTTCCCTGGCCTCTTCATGTAATTAATACACAGGCAAGCCACAGCAACTCTCACTGATTTCACCCTTTCAGTGAGAAGAGATCCCTGCTTTTTCAGCTTTATGTTGTTTGGTTCTGCTTGTTTTTAATAGCTGTTTACACAATGTATTGGCTTGAATGAGGTCCTGATTTGACCTACAGTCAAAATCCCATGGATGGAGGAGCCTGGTAGGCTGCAGTCCATGCGGTCGCTGAGAGTCAGACACGACTGAGCGACTTCACTTTCACTTTTCACTTTCATGCATTGGAGAAGGAAATGGCAACCCACTCCAGTGTTCTTGCCTGGAGAATCCCAGGGACGGGGGAGCCTGGTGGGCTGCCGTCTGTGGGGTCACACAGAGTCGGACACGACTGCGGTGACTTAGCAGCAGTAGCAGCAGCAAACACTCCTTAAAGTACTAGAAGGTCAATGAGGAGGATATTAATTAGTTTTCTCTCTACTCTGATATGGCATGTTGGGTTGTACAGTATTCCTCTGCCTCAGACTTGCTCTTGCTTTGGGTCCAAAGATGGCACAGTCTATTTCCAGTTCTGGGCAGGAAGTGATGAAATGGAATAATGAGGACATCCATCTCACTGCCTGGGGACCTGGGTTCCGATCTCCCCTATTGACAATTGTGCAACCTGAGGTAAGTGAAATCCTCAGTTTCCTCCTCTGGGGCAGGAAAGCATGTAAAGGGGAAGAATCTGAAGGCTTTAGTTTGTTTAGTATGGTTTCATTAATAATGGAAATAGCAACCACCATTCATGAGAACCATGTATGTTTCTGAGCCAGAAATAATTTCTAATCTTGGGGTCACTGCCATCAAGGGAATGATTTTGCCTGGAATATGGATAGGGAACTCAAATCAGAAGCTTGGAAGAAGGAGTCCCAGATTAGAGAATATGATATGATTTTCTATAAATATGAACTGCTGTTAAACAAATCAATAGGACTTGTTCTGATCAGCCATAGCTGTGTAACAAGCCACCCCCAACAGTGGCTTAAAGCAAAACCAACCTGCAGGTGATGGGGCTCAGCAAGGCAGTTTTTGTTCTGTCTGGGGCTGGAGAAAGACAGTGGCTAGGGCAATGGTTATTGTGAACCCTTCTTCACTCATATGACTACAGCCTTGGCTTAGAAGACTTATAGATGGAGCTCAATCTATACATGTATCCATGTATAGATCTATTCACCTCTCTAGTCTCTTTAAGAGGGCTCCCCAAACGGGCTTCATAGTAGCCAGACTCCTTACAGCTGGAACCCTGGAGTGAGTGTTTTAAAGAGACCCTGGCAGAAGCTGCACAATCTTTTCTAATCTGACTTTAGAAGTCACACAGCAACACTCCTCCCGTGCATGTTCTATTCATTAAGGCAGCCACTGGGCCTGTCCAAGTTCAAGAAGAGAGGACACAGACTCTACTCCTTAACGTGAGGTGTGTCAAAGAATTCACAAGCATGTTTCAAAATCATCACAAGATGCAAGGAAGAATTAATATCAGTATTACATATTTACAAAATGAAACCAAACTGATAGTCACATGACTGCCTGTCTCACAAAGTGTGCAGAGGTGTCCTGACCAGAGTCCCCTGGCCTAAGCAGAAACCTCACATCTATACTGGAGGGGGCAACTAGGAGCCAGAAGACTGGTTCAGGTTCCAGTTCTGTTCTGTTGAGCTGTGCAACCCCTGGATATAGCCCTTTAGCTTACTGGCCTTGTTTCCCCTGCATATGTGGAAGAGTTGTGTTGAGGCTCTAATGAGAATATGTTTTGTAACAGCAAAGTGTTCCACAGAACCAGAGATAAACTCCCCACTCCTGTTTCTTGGCTCTTGTGAACACTGATGAAGCCACAGGCCTTGAGAAGCCCCAATCACATCAAAGTCTAGACCTCTGGGAATCTTCTGTCTGCTCTGCGTGAGAACTATTGTTTCTTGTCTGTAGCCCCAATTCTACTTGTATCGACAAAAGTGGTCTGTTTACTGGGTTCTTCTTGGTGGGATGAAGAAGGTGGCGTTCATGCCACACACTTGGCCAAAGGTAGACGTGACTGACTATAATCACCTCTGTATAATCTTTATGTGGTCATTTCTCCAGTGCAGAGGGAAGATCTTCCCTCTACCTGCCAGCGTAAGGCTGGATTCACAGGGTGAAGTGGACAGCGCTTTGGGACCCACTGAGTTTGTGCTGGGCTTAGTGTCTAGTGGCAGAAAGGCTAATGTGAAATGGACAGAGGAGAAATTCTTCACTAACTCTTTAAATTTAGACTTCCAACAAAGACTTGCTATTATTTTAAGGGGCCAAGTTTGCTTCTTCTAAAAACATTAAAAATAGTCAATTCAATTCCCTCCTCATCTACTGACTACTACTCTGGAGAGAATAGCTGCATAATGGCAAATAGTTCAGTCTCTCAGTGCTCCCTCTTTAGTGGAGAGGACATAGAAAGCCGGTTGCATGCATGACCTGTGATTTAACAAGGGAAGAATAACATATGACTGGCTTATTACACTGTCTGAAAGTGGAGAGGCATGGTTATACAAGTTTTAAGTTTAATCTGACCTTCGTCAACCATTGTCCTGTGTTACCATGCTCTGTCACATATACCTACACTGGTGAATTTTAAATTGGTTCCATATCGATGGAAAGTCATTTGGCATACATATGAAAACCCTAAAATATGTAAATATTATAACCCAGAAATTCCAGTTATCCTAAGGAAAAATCATGGATGGTCACTGCAGTGATACTTAGAAGAGAAACTCTGACTCTTAAATACTCAGCTCTACATGACTTTGAATAAAGCAAGAACAGTTAATGTCTGTATAGTGCTTATATGAGCCAGACACTGTCTTAAGTATTATACCTATTTTCACTATTTATGGAGCCCAGTGAGGATTAACCCCATTTTATAGATAAGGAAACTGAGGCTCAGAGAAGTTGATTTTCTTAAGGTCACCAAGTCAGGATTTCAACACAGGTGGTCCAACTGCACAGCCCACAGTTTTAATCATTGTTCTCTACTTCCTCAAATAAACCACAGTCCATAAGCATCAAAAAGATATTATACACAGCCTCACACCATATACAAAAATAAACTCCAAATGGCTTAAAGACAAGTATAAGACAGGACACCATAAAAGTTTTAGATGAGAACACAGGCAAAACATTCTCTGACATAAATTGTACCACTGTTTTCTTAGGTCGGTCCCTTAAGGCAATAGAAATAAAAGCAAAAATAAACAAATGGAACCTAGTCAAACTTAATACAGCAAAGAAAACCATTAAAAAAAAAAAGAGAGAAGACAACCTATGGAATGGGAGAAAATAATTGCAATTGATGTGACTGACGAAGTCTTAATTTTCAAAATAGACAGCTCATACAACTCAATAACACAGAACCAAACAACCCAGTCAAGAAATGGGCAGAAGATCTAAGTAGGCCTTTCTCCAAAGAAGACATACAGATGGCCAGTAAGCACATGAAAAGATGTTCAACATCACCAATTGTTAGAGAAATGCAAATCACCTCAGACCAGTTAGAATGGCCATCATCAGAAAGTCTACAGGGACTTCTCTGGTGGTTCAATAGTTAAGACTGTGTTCCCAGTGCAGGTGACAAGGGTTTGATCACTGGTCAGTGAGCCAGATCCCACATGCTGCAACTAAGAGTTAGCATGCCACAACTAAAGAACCCACAAGCCACAACCAAGATTGATCTTCCACAGCTGTGACCCAATGCAATCAAACAAATACATGAATATTAAAAAAAAGTCTACAAATTACAAATGCTGAAGAGAGTGTGCAGACAAGGAATCCTTCTACATGGCTGGTGGGAGTGCAAATTGATGCAGCCACTATGGAAAACAGTGTAGAAATTCCTCAAAAAACTAAAAATAAGAGTTGCTGTATGATACTGAAATCCCACTTTTGAACACGTAGGCAGACAAAACTATACCTTGAAAAG
The DNA here is from genome assembly GCA_935064755.1 of Tragelaphus eurycerus. Lineage (NCBI taxonomy): Eukaryota > Metazoa > Chordata > Mammalia > Artiodactyla > Bovidae > Tragelaphus > Tragelaphus eurycerus. Next base: position 71,349,182 of record CAKXYN010000001.1, on the reverse strand, counting down.
ATCCACGCACCCCAATGTGCACTGCAGCACTATTTACACCAGCCAAGACGGGGAAGCAACCTAAACATCCACTGACAGGTAAGTGGATAAAGAAGATGTGATATGCACGTGTAATAGAATACTATTCAGCCATGAAAGATGAAGTAATGCCATTTGCAGCAACATGGGTGAACCTAGAGATTATCACACTAAGTCAAATAAGTCAGAACGAGAACGACAAGGACCATATGATATCACTTATATGTGCAATCTAAAATATGCAAATGAACATACACATGAAACAAAAACAGACTCACAGATACAGAGAACAGACCGGTGGGGAGCAAATAAGGGGCATGGGGGTGGGGGGAGGGACAGTCTGGGGGTTTAGGATTAGCAGATGCAAACTATTATATACAGGGTAAATAAACAACAAGGTCCTGTTGCACCACACAGGGAACTATATTCAATATACTGTGATAAACCATAATGGGGAAGAATATGGGAAAGAATGTATACATATATATATATATATATATAACTGAATTATTTTGCTATACAGTAGAAATTAAAACATTATAAATCAGCTATACCTCAATAAAATAAAATTTTTAAAAATGATGTTCTAGAAGAACACAGGAAAATGTAGATAAGATCAAAAGGACAAAGTGGCTTACAAAGCAATATAGTCGGTCTGATTCTTACTTTTTTTAAGGTATATACAAAATGGACAAGAGAAAGCATAGAAAAATGTCCATCAAGATGGAGGGATTGTGTTTTAATTTTTTTATTTCATAGATTTTCTATAATGACTATTTCTTGCTTTTGAAGCAAAAAAAAAAAATGTGAAGTCATTTAGTTGTTCAGTTGAAATGGCGGGAGGTGGGGAGGAGCAGGGGCAGTTGGGGATCGGGGAGAGCAGGAAGGCTTCATGAAAGAGGGGATGTTTGGGCCTTGGAATGGCACCAAATTCACTAGAAAAACAACTGAGGACATGATGGTGGCTCTCTGCTGCTCTGCAACCCTCTTGCCTAGAGGCATGGAGTCACAGCCTCCTCTTGGAATCTTTCTTTTAGTCTCTTTGCTGCCATGCCTGCATCCTTTCTCTTGGGGAGGGGTCTGGAATGTAGCAATGGTTTCCATGGTGCTGTTCCAGAGAGAATGAGTCCTTCTGCTCAGGCCACACTGCCTCCGTGACACTCCCGACTTGAGGCGGGGGATGGGGTGCTGTGGAAAATGCCTGCGGTTTGCAGAAGCAACTGTGTAAACATCTGTAATCTTCCATTGCTGGAAATGACTGTGCTTCATGCAGAGGTGGGATGGCTTAGGTGTTAAAAGGGGGCCCCACCAAGAGTCATCTGAGACCACAGAAAAAGACCTCCCCAGGGGCACATGCAGTGGCCGTTTCAGGGCTGGCCCTGTGATGAGACTTGGTTGCACACTTCCCCTGTGTGCTGAGTCCCTACAATGCATCTCAGGGGCTCTGGACCCCATAGTGAACTTCAGACATCATTCACAGAGATGAGAACAAGCTGCATTTGGCAGGTTCACCGAAAAAACATCACCTCTAACTGAACGAAAGGCATCCAATCACTCCAGCAGGAAAGCAATCTCTCAGGTCTGGAAAAAATTCCCTTTGTGTCATCCATTGGTCACCAGCAGTTCCCTAATCATTTCCTTTTGGAAACTGACTGTGGAATCTCCCGCAGAATTTAGGGAAGAAGACCCAAGCCTCGCCCAGTTCTTAGTGCCTTGCCATCACCTATGTAAGGGAAAATTTTAAAACTCCGCTTTTCTGGTGGCCAAAAAAGCAAAGAAACTTCCTTCCTTGCTTTGATACATGAGAAACCTGATGTTGGTAAATCCTTTCTCTGTCCTTTAAGATAGAACTTAAGTATCTGGAAGAGCTAAGTAAAGCCTTTTGCAGCTTTAAAACCCAGGAATGTTTTTTAAGTGCTCAGTGTTTTTGGGATCTCTTTGAAAGATAAACACTGAGAAAAACAGCACCCCTATCTCCTTGTTACCATGGAGTTCAGTCTGGGCACCTGCTCTAAGCTGAACCTGTCAGCTTGTCACAGTCAAGTGAAGGTCGCTCAGCCGTGTCCAACTCTTTGCGACCTCATGGACTTTACAGTCCATGGAATTCTCCAGGCCAGAATACTGGAGTGGGTAGCCTTTCCCTTCTCCAGGGGATTTTCCCAACCCAGGGATCGAACCCAGGTCTCCTGCATTGTGGGCGGATTCTTTACCAGCTGAGCCACAAGCAAAGCCCAAGATACTGGAGTGGGTAGCCTATCCCTTCTCCAGCGGATCTTCCGGACCCAGGAATCAAACCAGGGTCTCCTGCATTGCAGGCGGATTTTTTACCAACTGAACTCTTAGGGAATCCTGCTTGTCACAGAGACAGAGGCAATTCAGATAGAGGTAATCAGCTAGCACAGCTGCCCCTGCCTCCCAGTTAGCAGGTGAGCTTGGGTGAAGTATGAGAGAATGCATAGCAAATGGTGCTGCTCCGACTGTAAGACAAGCTTCCATCCATTTTAGGCACAAGTTCACAATGGGTGTAGTCACTAGGTTGTACCGGAAGGGGAAGCTTTCCTTCTGCCTTCGTAATCTCATCAGTGGGTGCCTGTGACCATACTGTAATCCGGTTTAACACTTATTCAATAGTAAGCCTGTTTTGTTTCCTTTCCACATATGTGGTGAGGATTCTCTGGGTTGGCAGAATGTCTAATTTTCCCCAGTATCTGTGAGCAGCAGATTTGCAGCTGGTTCAAAGGCTGTCCATGACCTGGTCCTAGTTATCCCGGCTTGTGGGCAACCCTCCAGTGCAGTGTGCTCATGCTTCAGGACACCTTCACTGAGGAATGAACAGTTTCCTTTCTCTGTTGGCTGTCCCTTAGGGCAGCCCTAAGTCCCACCTTCCTGGTGCCACAGGAATAGGACGGTGGCCCTTGCCCCAGCAGTCCCTCCCCCAAAGGCTGGCAGCTCTGGGTTGAGTTTAGTAACTAGGCTGTTCTCCCGTCTTACAGGCCTGCCACATAGTGCTTCCAGGCCTTTCTGGCCAGGGCTGTTCAAGGCCGAGATGCTGCCAAATTTATCACCAGTGCTAGGGCATCTGTGCCAAGGGGGCCCTGACATACATCAGCGAGGCACCAGCCTGCCCTCCCACTTGGAGAGCTGGGCCAGTGGGTGGCAAGGAGATGTGCTTTGTGGTACCCTCCACTTTGGCAGGAAGATCCTGTGCCTGGCTGGGTAAGGAGACCACACCAGCGCTCAGCTGTCGACTTTGCTGGCCCTTCAAAGGCAGAGGTGACTCACTCTCCAAGACGTTCTTTATGTAAAGATCTCTGAGCCCAAACCTGGCTCTTTCCAGGATGTTGGCTGGCACGGTGAGTAAACGAGCAGGGCAGGTGACACAGGCATCTGGAAGATTCTGGGACCCTCTTCTTCTCTCGCTGTTGTTCTCTTTCTCGCCTTTCCTCTGTGGGCGTAATCCAGAGAGAAACCAGGGCTGCTTGGTTTTCCTTGGAGCCATTTTGACACAGCTTCTTGCTGCTAACGGAGGTGCACTTGTGTTAACATCCTCAAGAAATCCTAGCCCCCTCTTTTCACCCTGTTCAGGGCCGTAAGCCTCTAGGATAACTCATTACATGGTCTGACCCCAAATCATTCATATGTGGCCTTGGAGGGGGCCATGGGGAGAGGTCTGTGTTTTGGTCACATGCCAAGTCATACGCAAGGATGAGGATGCATTCTTGAGGACAGATTCAGGAAAAAAAAAAAAAAAATTGTCACCCCCTCAGTCTGTTCTTGACCTCAGCTCCTCACTGTCTCATGAAGACAGAGTGTATCGATTTCTTCACTTCTCTAAAAAAAAAAAGAAAAAGGACTTCCTCTCAAGATTCTGGTGATTGGTTTGAGGACCCTTTTGGAGTAAGAAGAATTAAGGTGAAGAAACACAATTTCAAGGGCACACCTTATTATACACAATAGATATATCCCAGAATAACGATTTCTGTGGGGGCAATTCCTTTTCAAATGCAGGAGGTAGGCTTTACTATTAAGTCTTGTAATATGCCTGTTTGAGAAGAAACCATCCAAGGATAATGGAATTACTGATCCAATAATTTCCCCATTTTGAAAGCTGAGCTGTTTACATATTAGATGCTCCTCTTCAGCACTTTAAAAAGAATAACGTGTTCTGCTGCAGCATCCTAAGCTACCTGTCTTTACTCTGTGATGATAAAAGTAATATATGCTCAAAGTATTGGTTTTTATACAGAAGATTTTTGTTTGAGTGTATTCAAATGTATCAGGCTTTTCCTTTATGATTTGCATTTCCTTTGTGCATTTTATTTCTTGTGGCAGCGGGCATAAATGGCCACACTATTTTTGATCCAGTGATCCTCCCTCTGTGCAGGGTGTCTCTGCAGCCCCTCCTGTTAGGAGGTGCACTCTATCTCCATCCTTCGTCAGTCTCACTGCTTGCTCCAGCCAAGGGAATGCAGTGGAAGAGATGCTGTGGCAGTTGTGAGCACAGAGGGCTGCTCTCTCTTGCAATTCCGCCAGCTGCCATGGAATGAACCCCAGCTGGCCTCCTGGATGATGAGATCATATGGCCCCGACACCCGGTGGCCCCAGCCACTTGCCAGTTTCCAGTTAACTGGCAGCTGGCCATAGTTCATGACCATATGCAAGGACCATAAGCACTGTCCAGATAAAGCTGGCCTAAACGGCCAACCCACAGAATCATCAACAAAAGATGGGTGTTTCAAGCCATTAAGTCTGGGACTGGTTGGTTAGGCAGAAATCTTTAAGTAAAACATGTCTTGCTGAAGAGAGTCTTTTTGGTCTTGAGATCCTAAAGGGAATTCTATAATTCTTTTCTCAAAGTTTCTCCAATTTGCTTTTCACACTAATGTACCATACTCAATCTGGAATTATTTTTCTGTATGAGGTAAAGAGCTAATATATATCTGCTCATTGCTTCCTATATTTTTGAATGCTTGAAATATTTCATAATATATATTAAAGTCACTTAAAAACACATAGTGACTACTGAAAATTTAAAGAAATACAACAAAAATAAACTCAAAACTTCACCAATAGTAAACTTAGCAATAACCATTTTTAATGTTATGAGGTATTTTCTTCTGATCTTCTTTCAGAGGAGTAGGTGAAATACCATTCTTTTTTCACTTTGCACTGCATCACATTTCCATATATCATTTCAGTTCTCCAAAATAATTTTTAAGATCACATACAGTTCATTATATGGGTATACTGTAATTTATTAACCAGGCACATATTGTTAGGCACTTAGGCTGTCTCCCACTTTTCAGTATGAATGTTAGTACAGCATTGAATATTCCTGTACAAATATCTCTGATTAGTTCTTTAGGATCATACTTAGAAATGTTCCTGGGTGAAAAGATAAGAACCATTTTAAGAGCTAATGTACAGTTAGCGAAAGATACTCTCCAGAGAGGCTATGTCAGTTTCCAGCCGCCTCCACCGCCTGTCAATGAGCAGGTCCATCCAACCACATGCTCCATTCCCATGCTTTTGCTAAGATGAATAATCCAAACTCAGCTGATTCATTTAGTCAGAACAAGATCACACTCTGATGAGAACACAAAAATTGGAAGAAGTACATAGCAAGAAGGAAAAGTCTGCGATAATGAGAATGTATAGTTTCAGTTCCTCCTCTTAAATTTATTTGACAAAGATACTGTCCCAGTTCGCTGTCGCCATCCCTGCCCTACTACACACAGCGTGAACCAAGAGTCACAATCAGATGTTTGGGGCTCAGGAAGGATTCCAACTGAGCTGATACTCAGAGCAAAAGAACACACTGGGGCATCAGCCTCTCTGCTCAGGTTGGTGCACCAGAGGGTGCAGATGATCGATCCTATCAGTGTCTGTTATTAGCCAGAGGCTGGGAACACAAAAATGACCAGCCTACAGAGAATATTTCTAGTCATGAAGATAAGAGCTCTTACAGGACTCAGCTGCAGGGCACCATCAAAGCCTAGGGATGTGCACTCCATGTAGCTTAGGATGTCAGGGACAGCCTCTCAGAAGAATGGGTGTCTAGGGTGGTCCGTGAGGAGTAAGCAGGGCTTAGCCAGGCAAAGAGAGGAGCAGCCTAGGTTCTAGGATATTACAGGATATCCACAGTGCAGGGCAAAAGGTGGAGAGCTGGTGGAAGGGAGATGGGGAGGAGAAAGGGGCCTGGTCATGGAAAGCTTCCCATGACTTTCAATGAAGTCTCATTCTTTACAAGACCCTATCTGATCTGGTCTTACCACGTTTCTGACCCCATCTCCTACTCCTCCTCCACCCCAAACACTCTGCTTCAGTCACGAGTCTCTCTGCTCCCCTTCAACCACACTTCCACCTCAACCTTTGCACCTACTCTTCTATCTGCCCAGAATGTTCTCCCCCCAGATCTGCATATGGCTTCTAGTAACAGAAAATCTGAACAGACCTATAGCTAGAAAGGAGATTTAACCAGTAATCAAAATATTCTTGATAAAGAAGAGCCCTAGATCAGATGACTTAGTGAGTTCTACCAAACATTGAAAGGAGAATTAATACCTAGCCTTCTTAAACTCTTGTATCTATGAGGCCAGCATTATCCATTATACCAAAGCCAGATGAAGAGACAAGAAAACTGCAGACTAATATCCCTTATGAATACTGATGCAAAAACCCTCAACAAAATACTAGTAAACCAAATTAGCAGCATGTTAAAAGGATTGGAAGTCATGTATGGATGTGAGAGTTGGACTATAAAGAAAGCTGAGCACTGAAGAACTGATGCTTTTGAACTGTGGTGTTGGAGAAGACTCTTGAGAGTCCCTTGGGCTTCCAGGAGATCCAACCAGTCCATCCTAAAGGAAATCAGTCCTGCGTGTTCATTGGAAGGACTGATGCTAAAGCTAAAACTCCAATACTTTGGCCACCTGATGCAAAGAACTGATTCATTTGAAAAGACCCTGATGTTGGGAAAGATGAGGGCAGCAGGAGAAGGGGATGACAGAGGATGAGATGGTTAGATGGCATCACCAACTCAATGGACTTGAGTTTGGGTAAACTCTGGGAGTTGGTGATGGACAGGGAGGCCTGGCATGCTGCAGTTCATGGGGTCGCAAAGAGTCAGACATGACTGAGCAAGTGAACTGAACTGAAAAGGATTATACACCACGACCAAGTGAAATTTGTTTTTGGAATGCAATTATGGTTCAGCTGAATCAATATAATATGTCACATTAACAGAATGAAGGAAAAAACCCACATGATCATCTCAATTAATGGAGAAAAAGCTTTTGACAAAATTCAACACTCTTTGAAGAGTGTTTAATAATAACATCTTTTCATGATAAAAACACTTGACAAGTTAGGAATAGAAGGCATGTGTCTTAACAAAATAAAGGTTACACATAAAAAACCCACAGCTAACATCATACTCAATGGTGAAAAAAATTATGCTTTTCTTATAAGATTAGAAATAAGAAAAAGATTTCCACTTCTGCCATGTCTACTTAACATTAGAAGTGGAAGTTTAAGACAGCTAAGGAAAAAAAAGTGAAAAGTGAAGTCACTCAGTCGTGTCCGACTCTTTGCAACCCCATGGACTGTAGCCTACCAGGCTCCTCCATTCATGGGATTTTCCAAGCAAGAGTTCTGGAGTGGATTGCCATTTCCTTCTCCAGGGGAATCTTCCTGACCCAGGGATCGAACCCAGGTATCCCCCATTGCAGGCAGACACTTTACCATCTGAGCTACCAGGGAAGCCACCAAGGGGAAAAAAAAAGAAAGTACATGCAAATTGGAAAGTAAGAAATAAAATTATCTCTGTTCACAGATTACATTAAAAAAATTTTTTTTTACTTCTTACTTTCCAATTTGGATTCACTTTTTTTTAACTGGAAAGTAAGAAGTAAAATTATCTCTGTTCACAGATGACATGGGCTGTTCCTTGGTAACTCAGCTGGTAAAGAATCTGTCTATAATGCAGGAGACCCCAGTTTGATTCCTGGTTGGGAAGATCCACTGAAGAAGGGATAGGCTACCCACTCTATTATTCTTGGGCTTCTCTGGTGGTTCAAGTGGTAAAGAATCCACCTGCAATGCCAGAGACCTGGGTTGGATCCCTGGGTTCCATCCCTGGGTTGGGAAGATCTCCTGGAGAAGGGAACTGCTACCCACTGGAGTATCCTGGCCTGAAGAATACTCATGGGGTCGCAAAAAGCTAGACATGACTGAATGGCTTTCACTTGAACAGATGACATCATCTTATATATAGAAAATTCTCTCTCTCTCACACACACATAAACTGTTAGAACTAGTAAATGAATTTAGCAGAGTTGCAGAATATAAAATCAACACCCTCAAATTAGTTGCACATCTATACATTAACTATTGAACAACCTGAAAAGGAAATTAAGGACACAGCTACATGTATGACAGCATCAAAAAGAGTAAACACTTTCATGGAGATGAAAGGCTTGTGAACTGAAGACTACTATTGCTAAAAGACATTAAAGAAGACACCAACAAATGGAAGAATATCCTGTGTTCATATATTGAAAGTTAATATTGTTAAGATGTCAATACTACCCAAAGTGACCTACAAATTCAAAATCCCAATGATCTTTTTTTTTTCAGAAACAGAAAAATCCACAATAAAATATATGTGGAATCTCAAGGAAACTTGAATAACCAAAATAAGTTTGAAGAACTAAAAAGTCTCACACTTCCTGATTTCATAACTTACTACATACAAAGCTACCATAATCAAAACAGTATGGTAACAGAATAAAGACAAACACACATATCAACTGAACAGAACAGAGAACCTAGAATTAAACTCTCACGAATGATTTTTAACAAGAGAGCCAAGACTGTTTGTTATGGATTCAACTGTGTCCTAACAAAATGCATGTGTTGAAGTTCCAACCGTAGTTGGAACCCTAGTACTTCATAAGGTAACCATATTTGGACAGAAGGTCTTTAAAGAGGTGATTAAGTTAAAATGAGGCCTTTAGAGTAGAACCTTAATTCAATATGAATGATGCTTATAAGGAGGAAGATACATGGTGGGGGCAGGGGCAGGGGCACAGAAGAATGATCTTGTGAAGAGATAGTAAGAGGGCAGCCACCTGCAGGCCAAGAAGAGAGACTTCAGAGGAAACTTAGGTTCTTGGACTTCCAGCCTCCAGAACTGTGAGGAAATAAGTTTCTGTTGCTTACGTCACCCAATCTGTGGTATTTTGTTACGACAGCCTAGAAAATTAAAACAACATTCAGTGGAGGATAGGACAGTCTTCTCAGTAAATTGTGTTTGGCAAATTAGATATCCACCTGCAGAAGAATGAAATTGGACCTTTACTTTTTACACTACATTAAAAAAATTAACTCAAAATGGCTCACAGACTCTGAGACGAAACACAGGGAAATGTTCATAACAATGGATTCAGCAACAATTTCCTAAATATGGCAAACTGCATTTCCTCAGAATTTAAAACTTTTGTTCATCAAAGGATATTATCAACAAAGTAAAAAAGCAACCCACAGAGTGGGAGAAAATATTTGCAACTCACATATCTGATAAGGGATTAACATCCACAATATATGGAGAATCTGTAAGATTTAATGATGACAACAACCCAATCATGGGCAAAGGATCTGAACAGACATTTCTGCAAAGAAGATATACAAATGGCCAATAAGCACATGAAAATATGCTCACTGTCACTAATCACTAGGAATTACAAATCAAACCTACACTGAGATGCCACCTCACACCCATTTGTACAGCTGTTATCAAAATAACCAGAGACTAACAAGTGTTTTAGAGGATATGAAGAAACTGGAACCCTTGTGCACTGCTAGTGGGAATGTAATTTGGTACAGCTGCGGTGGAAAAAGTAAGGCAGTTGCTTGGAAAAATTAAGAATAGAAGTTCCAAATGACCGAACAATTCCTCTTCTGAGTGTATATTCAAAAGAACTGAAAGCAGGGACTCAGACTCAGATATTTGAACACCAATGTTCATAGCAGCATTACTCACAATAAAAGGTAAAAACAACCTAAATGTCTATCAACAGATGGATGGATAAAATGTGGTATGTATACACAGTGGAACAGCTTTAAAAAGGAATGAAATTCTGACACAAGCCACGACAAGGATGGATCTTGAAGACACTATGCTAAGTTTAAAGAGACAGAGAGAAAGGGACAAATGCTGTATGATTCTACTTGTAAAAGGCACCTAGAATACAAAGGCAACTTCAAAGACAGAAAGTTAAAGTAGTGGTCATCAGAGACTGATAATGGGGACTTTGGGGTTTATTGGTTTTTGGCTGCATGGTTTGCGGGATCTTAGTTCCCCTTCCAGAGGAACTGAAATCCCTGTGCCCCTTGCAGTGGAAGTGTAGAGTCCTAACCACTAGACCACCAGGTAAGTCCTGATAATGGAGACATTTTAATGTTTTATGTCTAACTGGTACGGTGTTTCAGTTGGCGAAGATGAAACAGTTCTGGAGATGGATGGTGATGATGGTAGCACAAAAATGTGATTGTACTTCATGTCACTTACCTGCACACGTAAAAATGGTTAAAGACAATCTTAAAAACCTGGAAGTTTGGGGCAATATGTTACAAAACTTTGGAATTTATTTAAACTTTCTGTTTGAACCAGCTCTGGCAGGAGCGGGGAGGATACCACCTGGTTCCTGTCAGGCTACACCCAGGGTGGGCAGACTCCTTATTTCTGCCTGCCGAGGTGGGGTCCCAGCTGCCTCCAGGACTTCCACTGGTACCCCCTGGCCAAGAAGGGGTAGGAGTGTCTCATTATTGCCTCCAAGTGGCTTCCACTGACTACAAGGTGGATGAGGGGATGACCCTTTTATCCCTTACAATGGTGAAAGCCCTGACTCCACAAGAACCCTCCTTTGTCATGACTGGTGATGGCAGCTGGTTCCTGTCAGAAGGGGTGGAGGTAAAGGCTCCCCATATGGTCCCCTCTGATTTCTAAGGAGAGGGGATCTCATTACAGCCCAGTGGAGATGAAAGCCCCCCTTCCTCCTGGGCATCCGCTGATGCCACCCCAGCAGGAAAGCTGAGGAGCACAGGGTCTGATGGGAGCTCTCTCCCTCCTTGCCTGCCGGTGTCTCCTGTTTGCCGGCCTCTTCAGCTCCTATGTCGGCATACGTGAGGCCAAAAGAGAACCCAGGGAGCTCACCGCTATGTTGCTTCTTGGTCCTGGGGTGCCTGGTCAGTCTGCCACCTTCTCTCTGAGACAGGAGGGAAGCAGGCAGCACACACACAGCTGGTGAGGAAAACTGGAGACAACAAAAACTGGGTCAAACTGACTAGGTCCAAGATGGTAGAAGATTTGACTTCTGGTAGACCTTGAGCCTCATTACGTGCTCATTGTCATATATTACCTTAAGCTCAAAGACAAAGCCACAGGCACCATGACAGTGCCCAGGCCAACCATAAAAGGTCAAAACGTGGGCCAGTTCCTAGAAAACCCCCACCTTTCCCTGAAATAGATTAAATAATCCTTTCACTCGTTAACCTATGAAATTACTGAGTCCATAAACACAAACCACCTCATACTTCAGGGCCACTCTCACCTTGTGAGACAAACTGTTTTCTACCTATGGAAGATGTATCTCTCAATAAATCTACCTCTTATTTACATTTTGTCTCTCATGAATTCCTTCTGTGCTGAGACAGAAAGAGCCTGAGTTTAAGTCCTGAGAAAAGTTGTGCATTTTTGGAGGTTGGGAGGACTAGGCTTGGGCAAGGGAAGTGCAGATCCTGAAAATGGAGGTAAGAATGGGTCCAGGGTAAAGGTAAATGCTAACGAGGCAGAATGACTGTTCCAGTGGTTTCGGTCTCCTTCAGGAAGGAAAGGGTGGGTGGTAGGTGATGATGGAAGTGTAGGGTGATGGGCTGGTGGAGAATGAAGGCTTGGAATAGCCATGGGGAACTCTGGAAGAGTCTCGTGTTCATGTGTAAACAGCAGCCATCAACAGCAACAGCAATTGGTTATGCTAACAATTACTGAGGGTATGCTATTTGCCAGGCTCTGACCCTTTCAAAACCTTATGACAGGCACACACTTTTGGGATTCCCAATTACTGATGAGGAAACCAAGCCTTATGGAGATGAAGAGACAAACATTTCCAGGCCTGAAATAGTACAGCTAGGATTTGTCCACATGGTGTCTAATTATTGATACAGCTCTCTTGGGTGTTGAGGGTCTGGCTGAAATGACTGCCCATGAACTTGTGAAGTCCTAAAATGTGGGTGAATTTCTCTAGGCAGTTGGGCATAAAAACAGAGGTGGAACTGCTAAATAGTAGCAGGGCTGGGGCCTTCCAGGCTGAGGTGGCAGAGGACAGTGTGGAGAATGTATTGACAAGAGATGGACAGAGGCAGTAACCATGCACCCTGATTGGATCAATAATTAAGTCAAGACAGCAACGGAAATGGCAGGTCCAAGGTGTCAGAGGTCTTGATGAGGTTGAAGGGAGGTGGAAGTAATGGTAAGAAGGGCGTGAAGAGTAGGAAATAAAGGAAGCTGTGGTTAGTGAGGGAGATGTTAAAGATTTCCTGGTAAAGCAGATCCTGAAGGTGACAAGGTTTAGAGTGTGGGTGGCTGAGCGATGGGGAGGGCAAAGGATTTGAGGTCAAGAAACTCAAGGGTGGAGAAGTTCACTTGCCCAAGATCACTCAGCTAGCCACTAAGAGAGATGGGGTTTGTTTTTTAAAAAAAAAAAAATTCAAGGATACTTGTTAGAGCACAGTAGGCACACTTTATTTAAGAGGAGGCTGCACAAACCAATGTAGGGCCTACTGGAATGAAATTCTGCAGTGGGGCAGGGATTGGGGGCTCAACTCCAAATAGCAGAGTGAGCAAATGGAAATGTATGGCCAAGGAACAGAGAGTGAGGGAGCAGTGGATGAAGATTACTAAGCGGGAATGCCAGAGGTAAACAGGTAAACTCTGTAGGGAGGCCAGGGTGATCGGACACCACCTGGGGCTGGTGGAGGATGAGGAGTCCAATCAGGTATGGAGGATGGAGGTTCCTACTAAACCAACTTAGCAGGGTTCTAGCCAAAACTGGATTTTACAAGGAAGCGCAGGGATAGGCCTAGGAGAAGATTCGGCAGGCTGACTAAAGTTTGGTCAAGCGAAGAATCTTGGTCGGATTTAAAGTAGACTCAAAACACAGAGAGGAGGAGCCGACAAGCAAGGGGATGAGGAACAATGGGAGCAATGAGGGAGGGAGGGCCCAGGCAGATGCCATTAGTCTCCAAAGACAGGGGTCTTTACCAGGGTGGATGAAAAACATACCCATTCCATCAGGGAACAAAGGATGCTGCCGCAGCAGCCACTGCAGCCACCCCCACTGTGCACCCGGAGGGGATTCAGGACGGAGGAAAGCCAGATACTTGCCCTAGACGGCTAAGGTGCATATCAAAGGAATGACTTCAGTGCGTCTAGACTCTTGCCTCGTCCTGTACACAGAAAAGTGCTAAATTCATTAACTGGAGATGTCCGGTTTTTCCTTCAGTTCAGTTCAGTCCAGTCACTCAGTCGTGTCCGACTCTTTGCGACCCCATGAATCTCAGCATGCCAGGCCTCCCTATCCATCACCAACTCCTGGAGTTCACTCAGACTCACGTCCATCGAGTCAGAGATGCCATCCAGCCGGCTCATCCTCTGTCATCCCCTTCTCCTCCTGCCCCCAATCCCTCCCAGCTTCAGAGTCTTTTCCAATGAGTCAACTCTTCGCATGAGGTGGCCAAAGAACTGGAGTTTCAGCTTTAGCATCATTCCTTCCAAAGAAATCCCAGGGCTGATCTTCAGAATGGACTGGTTGGATCTCTTTGCAGTCCAAGGGACTCTCAAGAGTCTTCTCCAACACCACAGTTCAAAAGCATCAATTTTTCGGTGCTCAGCCTTCTTCACAGTCCAACTCTCACATCCATACATGACCACAGGAAAGACCATAGCCTTGACTACATGAACCTTTATTGGCAAAGTAATGTCTCTGCTTTTGAATATGCTATCTAGGTTGGTCATAACTTTCCTTCCAAGGAGTAAGCGTCTTTTAATTTCATGGCTGCAGTCACCATCTGCAGTGATTTTGGAGCCCAGAAAAATAAAGTCTGACACTGTTTCCACTGTTTCCCCATCTATTTCCCATGAAGTGATGGGACCAGATGCTATGATCTTCATTTTCTGAATGTTGAGCTTTAAGCCAACTTTTTTACTCTCCACTTTCACTTTCATCAAGAGGCTTTTTAGTTCCTCTTCACTTTCTTTTGATGTTCTGACTACCTGGTTTTTGTTGCAAAACTCCTATATATCCTGGGCTCCCCCTTACTTCTTTGGAATCATCCCTCAGAGTTATCTGTCTTCCAGGCTTAAGTCCACAGAAATTCCCTGAATAAAACAGAATTCTCAAATTTTAGGTTTTGCCTTTGTTTTCAGTGGACACAAGTGTTGGTTAGAGCAAAATCAAGGTGAAAGAAGGATACTGCTACTGACGCTCACATCTGCAGGGTTCGCTCCCAGACTGTGTTCTGTGCTTGGTACTGGGGAACACGGAAATACAGGGAGCAGGTGCTGCCCACAGGACACTCACAGAGCACATGTTCAAAACAGAACGATAACCACCAACTGCTGTTTGGAACCAGCAGCGAGTGGCTGTCTTGGGCTGCAGGGAGGGCTGGGGTGGCAAGATCAGCGTCAGGAGCACCTGCAACAAGGAAGTGATGCTCAGGCTGCCTCCGGGGGAGGCAAGAGAGAGACCAGCCCCAGGCTCAGCAGCTGGAGCTTGCCCCCTGTGGACAGATACTCCAAAATATAGGAACCAGACGGAAGCTGAGATTTGCCCAAGTAAGAGATAAACAGACCATGTATTCCACATTCTTGAAGTCAAGATCTTACCATCTACATATGCGCAGAAATGCTCTTTGAAGGTCAAAAGGGAGGGGCGTCACCCCATAGGCCTCTTTGGTAGAATCCATCTTGGCTAAGGGGTGTGTATGTGCACCCACATGGAAGGAACCTGAGATAAACCAAATATGGACTCAAAGCCAGGCACAACAAGATGACTGGCCAAAGGAAACCCAGAAGAAATGCCGCATATGGGTGATTCACCTTACCACGAGGGTATGGCTCCCTCTCTGAGCCCACCGGTGTGCCTACCTACACGGACCTCTTTTCCTCTGAATAAACATTTCGCTTGTTCCACTACTTCCCATCTCTATGTGGACATTCATTCCCACAGAGCTGATGGGCCAGGGCACTGTCGGTGGCTGCTGTCCCTGGTGGTTCAGTGGCCAGGATGTAGCATTCTCACTTCTGTGGCCGGACTTCAATCTCTGGCCAGGGAATCGCAACCCCTGCTTCAAGACCCTGCAGGCCGAGGCCACCCAAGATCACAGGGACCTTTACCTGGTGGGAACCTTGGGTCAGCATCAACAGTGGGAGTGAAGGACAGTGCAGAGAGAGAGCCTGGGGGGCTCAGAGGCCTCCAAGGGCCTGGCCTGGGGTGCATACTAGGGATGATGAGGCCAGGCAGAGGCCTCACAAACTATCTTAGATCCTGTCTGAACCTTTGCCTGAATGTCCTAGGTGGAGGAGAGTGGTCGAGAACAATCTACATTTTTAAAAAAATGTGAAAAAGCAGATGACAACAACAAAAGAGCCCAATGACTTCAACTATATAAAATACAGTAGTACCGGTACCTGTAAGTGTAAGTAGGTTCTTAAAGCAGGATTATGTTCTCTTTCCACTTTAGTAACTCTCCTTTGTTATGACCAGCATACTGTTTTTACAACAGAACATGGTTAAAACAAAAAGGGAACCAGCATGCAGTTATCAGAATCACTTTTTCCAGACTGGAGAGAAGTCACAAGAAACGATAGAGATGCTTACCCCATCATTCTGTCCCTCCTCTGCCCCGAGGCAAGACTGCTCAGTGAGGCTTCCTAATCAACAGAAGAAATGCAGTTCCAAGAAGGACTAGGGGGCAAAGAAGGGAAGCGGCAGGGCCGACTGTGAAGAGGTGAAGGGTTCCACACTCCCAATTCTTGCACAGAAATGCACCTGCCTGAAGAGGAGACATGGGCTAAGAAAGGCTGAGCGCTCTTCCAGATGAAGGGCAGCTGGGGAGACTTGGCAACTTGACACAAAGCAAGAACCCAGACTGGATCTGAATTACAGGGAGACATAGCTCACTTGGCAGTTGGCAACACTTGAATATGGACTGTGGACTGGAAAACAGCACTGGATGAATGTTACGTTTCCTGACTTTGATCACTGATCTGTGGCTACATAGGAGAATGTCCCTGTTCCTAGAAAATACACACTGATGTACTTAGGAGGTCTTCAGGAACATGGTATCTGCAACTTACCCTCAAATAACCCGGAAAAACATACGTATTAAATACAGAGGAAGAGGGGAACAATAATACAAAAGGTGGCAAATACTAACAACTGGCGAATATGGATAAAATGTTCTCTGAACTTGGGTCCTTTGTTCCATTTTTGAAACGTCTGTGTATAAATTTGAAATTATATCAAATTTAAAACTTACAAAGAAGCAAAGGCAGGGGTCAGGGCTGGATTCTGCTTAGGGCTGAAATCTAAACTCAGGGTGAGAATAAACTCAACTTTGTGAAGGGAGCAACTGAACCAAAGTTAGGATTTTTGCTTTCTTTAGAATCATTCTTTGCAAAAGACTGACTTAAATGTGTTCTTCAAATATTATTAATAATAATTATAGACCTTTGAGCTTCCCTTGTAGCTCAGTTGGTAAAGAATCTGCCTGCAATGCAGGAGACCCAGGTTTGATTCCTGGGTTGGGAAGATCCCTTGGAGAAGGAAATGGCAACCCACTCCAGTATTCTTGCTTGGAGAGTTCTGTGGACAGAGGAGCCTGGTGGGCTGCTGTCCACGGGGTCGCATAGAGTCGGGCACGACTGCAGCAACTTAGCATGCATGCATGCAATGGAGAAGGAAATGGCACTCCAGTGTTCTTGCCTGGAGAATCCCAGGGACAGAGGAGCCTGGTGGGCTGCCGTCTATGGGGTTGCACAGAGTTGAACATGACTGAAGCGACTCAGCAGCAACAGCAGCATTTGTTTTATAACTGCTTATACCTCTTAATCCCTTCCCCCTATTTTGCCCAAGCCCTCACTCCCTCCCCTCTGGCAACGACCAGCTTCAGCTAAGATTCTCACAGAGTTTACAGAGTAAACTCTATATATTATTAATTTCTGACCAGAGGCTTCTGGACTGAAGATCACCTGGGAGCAGTATTTCCTGAATGTCCCATTTAGTTGATTAAACTTAATGGCAACAAGGAGAATTGAATTGCTTTTTGAAGAGAGTGCAACATCCTTGTGCTTTGTGCAGTATGATGAAAGCTGCCCCTCCTGGGTCTCCTTGCGACCTGGAGCTTTAGGGAGGTAAAAATCATTTCACACGAGGAGCCAAAAGCCTTGGGAGGGAAAGGACTGCACATACTAAAAGTTGAGTGAACCTGGCTGAGGGGTCCAGGGTGACCGGAAAGGACGAGGGCTCTACGGGCAAAGGTAAACTCACTGGGGGGAAAGGGGTCTGAGCTTGATTCCAGGGCCCAAGGCTTTGAGGTATGTGTGTCTCTGTGTGTGTGCATGTGTGTATGCATGCATAGCAGTGATTCTGGAATAGCTGGCAGCTTAGACCAGCAGCCCTGGACCGGCATGGTGCCACACCTTGTGAATGATGGCTGAGCACGTGTGAGCTGAAGGAGCGACGGTGTTGGGGGCCAGTGTGTGACACCTGTAAGGGGTCTGGATGGAGCCAGAGCAGCGAGGACATCACCTCCTGAACAGGCAAGTGTCCTTGAGGCTGAGCCTGTTCAGGCTTCGACAGTGACAGGTATGCTAACACAGTTCGCACAATAGCCCCATTCAAGTTCTCTCCCAGCCTGCATTTGGAAGAAGGACTAAGGCTTTTTAAGTCCCCAAGGTTCTTCCACAATTTGAGAAGGGTGGGGCCTCAGAGAGGAAAGCTATATCTTCCTGAACTATTAACTGGTGAAGAAAAGTGTTTCTACCTGGGTGGTGGGTAATCTCCAAAGAGGTCATGTCAGTTCCGCCTTTGGAACTGAGTGGGTGGGTGGACAGCGTTTCCTTCCCCTTGTACTGAGGCTGGCCTGTGACTGCTTTGACCTAATGTTCTGGAACTGTCCTGGCTCAGGTCTTCAGGCCTAGCAGCTCCTGCTTTCTTCCTCTTGCACGTTCACTCTCGGTTGCTGCTTGCTGCCTCTTGAAATCCAGTGTCCTGCAGCGTGACGCCCAGTGCAGCCGCAGAGAGGGGCCTCATGGAAAACTGAACTTTGATAAATGGCCAGCACCAACTTGCCCGCTTGGTGATGGAGAGACCAATTTGGAACTTCTAGCCATCCCAGCACCCTGGTCAATGCCACATGAAGCAGAAGAACCGCTCGGTCACCCACAGAATCCTAACAGAGAGTAAACAATTTTGTTATTGTTAAGCCATGAAATTTTAGGTTTTTCTTTTAATGCAGCAAATTACAGCACATAATCTAAGCTGGTCAAGTGAATGAGGCAGGAAATGCACAGAAGCCTAATCGATGAGGTCATGTCCCCAGGAAGGAAAGTGACCTGCTCAGGTCGCAAAGCTGGCAGTTGAAACAAGACTGAGGGCCATGTCTTCTGAAATCTTCTCCTTTCTGTGCAGGAAGACATATTACTGTGACAATTAGAAACCTGAGCCCTTACTGACGGATGCCCCTGTGCCCTGTGCTTGCTCCGTGGGGCTCTCTCTCTGAGACCTCACTGAGGCTCTGCACCCTCTGTTGTCAAGACTGTGGTTAATACCCCCGTCTTCAATGAGGAAACAACACTGAGAGGAGGTGAAGCATTGCCCACGGTCACAAGGCTAAGAAAACTGGAGCTGGAGCCTTCCCTTTCGTCACAGGATGAGTTCAGAATTCTGGTTGTAGTTGTACCCGTGGATAAGTTCAGTTCAGTTGCTCAGTCGTGTCCGACTCTTTGTGACCCCGTGAATCGCAGCACGCCAGGCCTCCATGTCCATCACCAACTCCTGGAGTTCACCCAGACTCACGTCCGTTGAGTCAGTGATGCCATCCAGCCATCTCATTCTTTGTCGTCCCCTTCTCCTCCTGCCCCCAATCCCTCCCAGCATCAGAGTCTTTTCCAATGAGTCAACTCTTCGCATGAGGTGGCCAAAATACTGGAGTTTCAGCTTTAGCATCATTCCTTCCAAAGAAATCCCAGGGCCGATCTCCTTCAGAATGGACTGGTTGGATGTCCTTGCAGTCCAAGGGACTCTCAAGAGTCTTTTCCAACACCACAGTTCAAAAAGCATCAATTCTTCGGCGCTCAGCCTTCTTCACAGTACAACTCTCACATCCATACATGACCACAGGAAAAACCATAGCCTTGACTTGATGGACCTTTGTTGGCAAAGTAATGGCTTATCCAAAGCCTAACATTCCTGGGCGTGGCATTTACACATTATGTGAACTTTGCTCCTTTTACTTGAGAAAATGAAGCATGCCTCCCGTGGCCCTTCCCTGCTTGGCACGCTGTCACTGCTGTGCAGTTGGCGTGAGCGGAATTCAGTGTGACTGCTCATTACAACGATGAGATACTCTGCAGATGCTAAATCATAATTCATGTTGAAATGTATTGGTTTTAAACCAAAGTTTTATGAAAGGGCTCCTTCTGCTTTTCTTTTCTTCTGTTTTTTAAATTGTAACTAGAACCCTTCCTGTGCCACTGGAAGTCCTGGCTGGAATGTGTGGACGGACTGACGTGCTTGCATCTGCCTAGTCCTGTGACTGGGGCCACCAGTTGACACCTACAGGGTCCTTGAGAGCAGAGAGGGGAAGATGGTCATGCCTCTGTGACTCACGGGCTCCTGAGCTACCCAGCAACACTGTCAAGTTTCCTTATTCTGTGCCATGTGTAGCTCAGACCCTCTTACTCTAGAATTCTGTTACCTTCCCCCAACCCCCACGATCAGCAGGTGACCCACCACTTTTTCAGCAAGAAAACAGAAGCCAATAGGACAAAGCACTAACTTCCTGCTAGAAAACCTCCCTCTCCACCTGCACTTTCACGTCCTTGGGCCCTGTTCCCAAGGGACGCTTGGCCATGGCAAATCCTGATTCCCTCCGCAGACATGACTCCATCAGCTTCGCCCCCACCTTCCATCTCTCCCTCTCTGTAGCTCAAGCCTTTCCCATTTGATCAAGTCTTGATAAAGTCCCGCCAGTGGCTGCCCAGTCTCTCCCTCCCTCCATAGCTGACCTGGAAGCCAGCTGCTCCTCAACCACTCAAGTCTGGCATCTGCACTCCCCACTCCACTAAAGCTCATCACCTCGCTGTCACTTGTTAAACCTACTGGGGGTTCTAAAGGCTTCCACCTGCCAGGCTGTTCAGCTGCACCAGAGAACCTGACCACATGTATTTCTTGAAAAGCTCTATTTCTTGACCTGGGAAACATCCCTATCTTATCTTCCCTCCTACCTCTCTGTTCCTTTCAGCCTTTTCTTTGCTTGTCTCTTAAAGGTTGTCCTTACCTTGGTTTCTTGCCCTTTCCTCTTGTCACACGTTCTCAGGACCCCAAGACCTGGTGGGGAGCCAAGGAGAAACTGCACATGAGTGAGTCAGGCTGGGCAGGAGCAGAGCCTGGGGAGTGAAGCAACCAGTTGCCTTGCACCCATGGAAAGGTGGTAGCAGCAACGCAGCTCCAGCAGACACCTGCCAGGAGCAGGGTCGGCAAAAGACATTTTTTTTTTTTTTTAAGGGCCAGAGAGCAAACACTGTAGACTCTGTGGGCCATGATCTTTGCCATACATTCTTCAGTCCTGAATGTTCATTGGAAGGACTGATGCTGAAGCTGAAACTCCAATACTTTGGCCACCTGATATAAAGAACTGACTCTTTGGAAAAGACCCTGATGCTGGGAAAGATTGAAGGCAGGAGGAGAAGGGGACGACAGAGGATGAGATGGTTGGATGGCATCACTGACTGGATGGACATGAGTTTGAGCAAGGTCCGGGAGTTGGTGATGGACAGGGAAACCTGGCGTGGTTCAGTCCATGGGGTCACAAAGAGTCGGACACGACTGAGCACCTGAACTGAACTGAACAACCTTCTAAAAATGTAAAACAAAGAAATCTTATGTCTAGGGTCACACAGGCCCAGGGCTGGGTGTGGCCCCAGTTCAGACTAGCTTGCTGAGCTGTGCACAAGAGTGAATACAAACCCAGAGTGGCCAGATTTCCCCGTGTCAGGTTTTGCAGAGAAGCCAGAAAGCTGGATTTTTGCTTGAAATCTTTTAGTTATTAAATGCCTGCATTTAGGCGATCTCTGGCAGCACTGCCTCCAGGTATCCACTGAGGGTCTTGTAGCCACACATGGTAACCCCAGAACTCAATTCATTAGCAGGCTCCCTGCACAGGTTGGGCTCACAATCTCAGCAAGTGGCAATGCCCTTGAGTGAACAGCTCGAGACAGACACCTGGGGGCCTGCCCTTGCACCCTGCCCACTTGGCTCTGTCCTCAGTGCTCCTCCCCGGGGCTGGGTCCCCACCATTTCATCCCTTGAGGACAACCTCCTCCTGATAAGAGAGTCCCCGTCTTATCCTTTTTCCATACTTTCTGCAGCCAGGATGATGGTTCTAAGATGCAAACCTGGGCGCGTCACTCTCAGGTTGAACACTCATCCGCTAAGCTTCGGTTGACTTACAAGGCTTCTGGGGGTCTGGGCCCTCCTCGCTCGCCCCACCCCATCCTGCACCTGTCTCTGTGGGCTACTCTCAGTTCCTGAATCGAGGAAAGCCCCCTCTCACTTCCAGGTCTTTGCATCAGCTGCCCTGGCACAGCCTTCACTCCACCCCACACACAAGCTGACAAATTCTTCCCTGTACACATCTTAGAGTTATGAAGCCTTCCCAGATGTCCCCATCTCCTGCCAGCTGGTGTTCTACCTTCCTTTCACCTAACAGCTGTACTGATACGTAAATCACATGCCGCATAATTCCCCATATAAAAAAAGGCAGATGCCTGGAGGGGTAGACGTGGGCAAGGGAGTATAAGACCTTCCACCGGGAGGTGGGGAGAAAATATAATTGCTCTTTGTATTTATTTTTATATCATACTTTGGTCTTCTTTGGGTGTTATTCTAACCTAATATACCAGCATAGTAGAGCGCAGACATGACAACGAATAAAGACTTGCGTATTGGAGGTACCTGCTCGGCGCTGTGACTGTCAGCAGCCTGCAGTCAGGAGTGCAGAGACTCCTGCTTCCTGTTCCATCCCGCTGCCTCCCCTTCGGAGGAGCAAACACCCGACCTGTGTGCGACAGGGGCACCTCTGCCTAAGGGTCTGAGCTTGTCTCCAAGCCGCCCGCCCTTCCTCCCTCCACTGCTTTGGGTTTGGCCATATCACCTGTTTCCCCTTCTCCTTGAGCTGATCTGTCTGCAAAGGGGCCTTGGAGTTGCCGAGGCTCCCCCACCCTCTCACTGCACAGGAACTGAAAAAGCACAGCTGCATTTCCAAGGAACATCACGCGTCGAAATAGAGAAACCGAGCAGACAGACAGCAAAATCCACACTGTGGAAATCGTGACGAGACGCCTCCGAGAATCCTGCGTTCGCTGTTCCTTGTCCTCATCCAAACACACTAGTGCTGCTCTCCTAGGCCGCCTCCTTTCGTCTTTCTCACTGAGTCTCACGGAAGCCTCAGCTTTTTGCCCTTTGCACACCCACGTACACACATGTGGGCACATGCCAGGATTCACGTCTCCCTCTGCCCTGTACCCACCACTCCCATGCCACTGTGCCCAGTGAACTTACTTTGTGCTACTTCGATCTCTACAGCACTGATCTTTGATACAGCTCAACAATGCCTGTCAAATTTTTAGTTCTCTTATAGTTATTATTTTATAATACTTTACAGATTCATGTTCCACGTGGCATTTCCTGTTTGCCAATTTTGAGGGTGAGAAACAAATTAGAGAAACAAATTAGGAAATCAAGGCAAAGATAAAGAGTCAAATGGATCTTGACACATTGGGTCACTGAACTCAAACCAACAAGATGATATTTAAGAGGAAAGAAAGAAAATTCATGCTCTGATACTTAAAACACTTGTCAGGCACAAGAACCAGGTGGTAAGATCAGAGATAGATGGCACTTCAGGGAAAACAATCATCTTGTGAGAAGCAATTGGATAACATTTGCTAGAAAACTCACCGCAAAGATCTGATTATCTCTGGGCTTAGGTAACAAATGGACTCTGCTCCCCGTCTCCCACCCCAGACAACACCTGGGGGAAAACAAAGGGCTACTCTGGATAAATCACCTCTGGGTTAAATTAAGAACCAGCGTGGGAAAGTATCCAACGACTAACATAGGAGAACCCAGCAGCCGCTTCACACTAGGTAGCTCCTCTAGATGTGAGTGGTTAGAGATAAGGCCTTAGTGTTGATCCTGGTCTTTTTCCAGATGCTCTTCTGTTCTCAACATCTGTGGTCCAGCTCTTGATCTCAGGCTGGTCACATACTGGCTGACTCTGACCAAGGGCACCCTCTCTTTATGAATGCATGGAAGAAAACAAGTTTTCAGTCAGTGGAAAAATGCAAAAGGGGTGGATGACCTTCTGCTGGCTTATTGCAGAGAATATCCCCACATTGGAAATGACCTTCCAAGGAATCTTTCAACCTCCAAAAGGGTCAAACATGGAAGTGAAAGTCATGAGTGTGAATTCTCACCCTAGTTTTGAAACATGTATCTCAATAGTTGTCAATAAATTTTTAAATGTTAAAAATAATCTATGCTATGAGGACATCTAGGGATCAAGTGTCTGGGTGGAAAAAGAAGAGTACAGGATAAACTCCTAATTGACTAAGAAGGATGGGAGCTGTGACCTTAGTTGGGTATGGGTGTGAATTGGTATCTCATTGTGGTTTTAATTTGCAATTTGCATTTACTTAATGACTAAAGTGTGAAAAAATTGGCTTAAAGCTCAACATTCAGAAAACTAAGATAATGGCATCTGGTCCCATCACTTCATGGCAAATAGATGGGGAAACAATGGAAATAGTGACAGACTTTATTTTTTTGAGGCTCCAAAATCACTGCAGATGGTGATTGCGGCTATGCAATTAAAAGACACTTACTCCTTGGAAGGAAAGTTATGACCAACCTAGATAGCATATTCAAAAGCAGAGACATTACTTTACCAACAAAGGTCCATTTAGTCAAGGCTATGGTTTTTCCTGTGGTCATGTATGGATGTGAGAGTTGGACTGTGAAGAAGGCTGAGCACTGAAAAATTGATGCTTTTGAACTGTGGTTTTGGAGAAGACTCTTGAGAGTCCCTTGGACTGCAAGGAGATCCAACCAGTCCATTCTAAAAGAGATTGGTCCTGGGATTTCTTTGGAAGGAATGATGCTAAAGCTGAAACTCCAGTACTTTGGCCACCTCATGCGAAGAGTTGACTCATTGGAAAAGACTCTGATGCTGGGAGGGATTGGGGGCAGGAGGAGAAGGGGCCGACAGAGGATGAGATGGCTGGATGGCATCACTGACTCGATGGATGTGAGTCTCAGTGAACTCCGGGAGTTGGTGATGGACAGGGAGGCCTGGTGTGCTGCAATTCATGGGGTCGCAAAGAGTCGGACATGACTGAGCGACTGAACTGAACTGAATGACTAATGATGATGAGCATCTTTTCATACTTTATTGTTGCTGCTACTGCTAAGTCGCTTCAGTCGTGTCTGACTCTGTGTGACCCCATAGACGGAAGCTCACCAGGCTCCCCCGTCCCTGGGATTCTCCAGGCAAGAACACTGGAGTGGGTTGCCATTTCCTTCTCCAATGCATGAAAGTGAAAAGTGAAAGGGAAGTCGCTCAGTTGTGTCCAACTCTCAGCAACCCCATGGACTGCGGCCCACCAGGCTCCTCCGTCCATGGGATTCTCCAGGCAAAAGTACTGGGGTGGGGTGCCATTGCCTTCCCCGACTTTATTAGTCATTCATAAATGTTCTTGGTGGAATATTGGATCACATCTTTTGCCTAGTGTTTGCTTGGGTCCATTGTTTTCTTCTTATTGAGTTGTATGAATTCTTTGTAAATTCTGGTTACACGTTGTATCCGATATGTGTTTTGCAGATATTTCCTCCTAGTCTATCAGTCTATTTCCTGTCTTACAGGTGTTTTTGTTTTTGTTTTATGGCTGTGCCATGTGGTACACAAAATTCTAGTTCTCAAACCAGGGATCGAATCCATGCTTCCACAGTGGAAGCTTGGAGCCCCAACCGCTGAAACGCTAGGGAAATACATCTTTACATGTTCTTAATGTTGTCTTTTGAAGTGCTAAAGTTCTGATTTTTAAAGAGGTCCATTTTATCCATTTTTTTTTTCCCATTTACAAACTATGTTTTTGGTATTGCACATAGGAAATCTTTTGCCTAGATCAAAGTCTAAAGATTTTTTGTGTTTTCTTCTAAAAGTTTACTTGTTTTCTCTCTTACATTTAAGTGTATGACTTAGATTTTGCATACAGTGTGAGGTGAGGGTCTAAGTTCATTTTTTTGCAAACACGACTGTCTTATTATGAAATAGTTTTCTATAACATTAATGTTGATAGAAACTTATTCCATTTCATGAACATATTTTAAATAGCAAGATCCTGATAAATGCTTAACAACTGTCTCTAAAAAGAAACAAAAACAAACAAACCAAAAAAAACAACAAACAAACCAAGAGCCCTAATAAGTAGCACTTACGAATTCCCCTGGTGTATATAATCCAAACATTTCCAATTTCAGGTTACCAATGTTACATAATATCATGGAGCTGGGGACAGATCTCACAACTGGCTCTTATGAACTGCTACAAGTTGGCTGCAGCACATTACTGAATCTATTCAATCAATACCAGGGCCATTGGAGGAGTTTTGTTTGCTTCTTGTTTTTTTCAATATATAAAAGATGTCCCTCAAAGCAGGAAGCAGCAGTGTATTTTATTCCCTGCCATAAAAGAATGCTGGCCCTACATAGAGTTTTACTTCTCTCTCATAATGAGCACAACTATGGGCAACAAGCTTCCTGTGGCCATATTTAATAATGCCCATCATATTTACCTTCAGGACAACTCCCCACCTTACTTCCTGAAAAAGATAAAGAAAACTCAGTTTTGACCAAACAGAAGTACAAAGCTGCTTGAACTTCTGCAATTTTGCAAAGACACACATTCAACATTTAAATTATGGGGTTGACTTCTCTTTTCCTCCCTCTTAGGAACCAAGTATCCAATTAAGCAAATGCAGTAGAGTCAAAAATTGGTCTTCATAGGCACTGAGGTGATGTCAATTGTGAATGGCCACAATGTGTCAACTTCCTGAAGGCATCTGGGCTTCTGAGTAATGTGAGGAAATTACTGGGGTGTGACACTATTTCAAAGAAAATGCACCCAACCTTCCTTTTGAGGAAAACCTTGTAAGAAGTGAAAATAAAATGAGGGGGCCCTCTGGGGTAGATACTCTTCACATAGTAGTTATTAAAT
The DNA here is from genome assembly GCA_935064755.1 of Tragelaphus eurycerus. NCBI lineage: Eukaryota > Metazoa > Chordata > Mammalia > Artiodactyla > Bovidae > Tragelaphus > Tragelaphus eurycerus. The sequence continues at coordinate 71,322,545 of CAKXYN010000001.1, read as the reverse complement.
CCCTGTTTGGAGCTCTATGCACATTGTTTGGAGAAGGCGATGGCACCCCACTCCAGTACTCTTGCCTGGAAAATCCCATGGACGGAGGAGCCTGGTGGGCTGCAGTCCATGGGGTCGTGAGGAGTCGGACACGACTGAGCGACTGCACTTTCACTTTTCACTTTCATGCATTGGAGAAGGAAATGGCAACTCACTCCAGTGTTCTTGCCTGGAGAATCCCAGGGACAGAGGAGCCTGGTGGGCTGCCATCTATGGGGTCGCACAGAGTCGGACACGACTGAAGTGACTTAGCAAGCAATCAAGCAATGCACATTGTGACAAAGCAGGAGGGGCAGAGACCTGGGAGGCAGGGGAGGGTGAGAGACGAGAGGGACAGGGGACACTAGGTACTGAATAGTGTGGCACCAAGAAGGTTCCGAGCAATTACCACTACCCCACAAAGCTTCATCCCAAGTCTTTATAACTACCAAAGCTTTATAACTTATAACTATTATAAGCTACTCTTTTTGCTTAATATGAAAAGCAAGGCTCAGGGAGATGGTGAAGCACTTACCTGGCATCTTCTGGTATTTATATGCCTGTGTTTTAAAACTGTGCTCACTGTGTGCAAGGGGCCCCCTCCTGAACAGAAAACTCAAACCCAGCATTTTCTCATGGCTTCCGCTCCAGCCTCCATCCCTGTCCAGCACTACCTCCTGCCTCAGGAATGCTGATGCTGGATGTTCTCCAAAGAAGCATCACTCCTTTTCTTTCCTCTGTCTCTTTCCTTACTCTTCTCTCTTCTCTTCCCTCTCTCTTTTCCTTCATCAGTTCTTTTCACAAAGAATAGTTATTCTTATGGTGTGCTCATTTGAAATGCTGGAGAGCACTGAAAGAAGGTACAGAACAAAATAAACCCCCAAGGTGGTGCTTTGTATGGCATCCTCAGAGTCACACCGAAAGGCCATTGCCCAGAATCCCTTGCAGGGTCCAGGTGAGCGCGTGCAGGAGATGACTTTGTGTGAGTTTCAAGAGTGAAGCAACAGGCACAACGCTGTACTCTGAAGGTGATAGCAGTGGCCGGTGTGCTGGCTTACAGGCTCCCCTGATGTGTGCAGGGGAGTGTCTGCACCCAGAGTCCACTGCTCCTGCGTCCTGGGGCACCGAGGCATCACCAGGCTGAAAGTGCAGGTTGCCCTGCAGGTCCCAGTGTGTGCTATGGGGTCTGGTGGTGCCCTCTGGAGCCCTCTTCTGCAGTGATGACTCAACACTGGATGCGGAGGCAACAGCCTGCACAGACTCACCAACTAGCTCCCACAGTGGTATACACTACAATTCCCAAACAAACCCCCTACCTCCAAAGGTTCCCAAGCTTTCTCAGTTCATCATGCCCTTATTTTTTTTATTTTATTTTAACTTTACAATATTATATTGGTTTTGCCATATATCAAAATGAATCTGCCACAGGTATACATGTGTTTCCCATCCTGATCCCTCCTCCCTTCTCCCTCCCCATACCATCCCTCTGGGTCATCCCAGTGCACCAGCCCCAAGCATCCAGTATTGTGCATTGAACCTGGACTGGCAACTTATTTCATATATGATATTCTTGAATGGAGGATACTAGAAAGACAAGGTGACTACATGGAACAAGTGGTTCCAGATCCTGGGACATTAAAAGACATTGCTTGCAAAGTGGACAAAATCAGAAACAGGGCTGTGGATTACATGGTGATGCCACACCTATGTTAGTCTCTAGATTTTACTGTGCAGGAGTGCATCCTTGTCTAAATAAAATCATCTCAAAGTATTATGCTAACAGGTGATGAGGATCCTATTTGCAACTTGCTCTCAAAGAGTTCTACTCTGATGCTGGGAGGGATTGGGGGCAGGAGGAGAAGGGGACGACAGAGGATGAGATGGCTGGATGGCATCACTGACTCGATGGACGTGAGTCTGAGTGAACTCCGGGAGTTGGTGATGGACAGGGAGGCTTGGTGTGCTGCAATTCATAGGGTTGCAAAGAGTCAGACATGACTGAGCGATTGAACTGAACTCAAAGAGTTCTGGAGAAAAAACAGTATCTTTCTGTCTAGGATGAAATGGAGAAAAGAGTTAAGAACAACAATATAATGAGGCAGGGCTCTGATCACACAGGAGTGGGGAGGGGAGGGAGTGGGAGACAGGCATTCCCTGTTAGGAAGGGCTGGAGGTGTCCTGAGTGACCAAGGAGGTGTCTGGCAGGAACAGTCAGATCTCTCATCTGCTGGAGCTGGAGAAAGGTCACCCCCACTTTCCTTCCTTTATTTCATTTAATCCTCCGAATAGCCTCATAGTGTATAAACTATTCTAATCCTTATTTTATAATGAAACCGTAATCCATTCAACCAGCAGTTACCGAGCTTGCTATGTGTTAAACTTCATTGAGTTTACACAAAACAAATGTTAAGTGTGATTGGTTGTGTGTATGTGTGTGCACACGCATGCGCGCACATGCATTTAGAAAACAATACTGGAAGGTGATGCACTAAATTACTAATATGCTAAGAGGCTGCATTTGAATAGTGGAATAACCGGTGCTTCCATTTTCTTCTTTGGGCTTTTTGCCTGTTTTCAGCTTTCTACAAAGAACATAGGTAAGTTTAAAAATAAGTATTATTTCAAAACTTGAATTGAGAATGTTGTGAAATAGTTCTCATTGTGATACTGTAGTGGATCGAATAGTATGCTTTGATTCAGTGTTATTTTACCAAAGTAGTAGACAAATGTTTCTTAATTCCATTAAACCTCCTCTTCACACTGCAGAAAAGGCTGGCAGGGCTACAAGTGGAGAGCTGACCCCGACCTTACCCCTGAGGCCTGTATTCGCCCACGTTTCCTGTGTGGAAGCATAAGCCCAGTGCAGACTGACCGCTTCCTCCTCGCACACAAATTCCCTACACCTTCATGACATCATCTTCTTTGCATAAAGAGGAAAACACAGTAGGTCCCTGAGTGAAAGAGCGATTTGGAAGACCCCCAAACTCTAGCGTCCATCAGAAACAGGCCGCTCAGAGGAGTCACTGTGTTGTTAGGTGGGATCCCCGTTCACTTAGGGTGCTTTCTGACTGAGGGGGTCCTCCCCCACCTTTGCTGTCCTGGCTCCATGGGCTCGGAGGCAGGTCCCCCTGCCTGCCGGGGCTGGGCTGACGTCCACGCACCTGTCCACTGCACTGTGCTAATAGCTCAGGGAGGGCAGACGGCCCTTCTGCACCTGTGTCTCCTGGGGCTCAGAGCGCTGGGTTTAAACAAAGCAGGTTCTTGGTCACTGTTGGCGGATTGAATTGATTTGCACAAACAATCGTGAGGACACTGGCAAATGAATTAGAGTTCATTCCAGCGGTAGAATTCAGCGCAGGTCCCAACGCCGAAGCTTAGAAATGATTTATTGCCTGGGAAAGTGATCCCAACACGCTGCTGCTTAAAGACAACAATAGTAGAAGAGTAACCACAGTCAAAGGTCATCTTGCTTATAAACATAAATATGCACAGGGAAGATAAAACTAAAAGATATATCAAAGAATGTACAGTGCTGTTTCTGCCTAGGGGATTATGAATGATTTTGACATTTGTTTGTCTTTTTTCTGTTTGTATTTTTAAGCTTTTCTAGTAAACAATTTATGTTATTGGAAAAATCACTTTTTAGAGAAATGTACAACTGAGGGAAGAGGGAGTAAAGACATGTCTCACTTTAGGCAAGAGCTGAGGTGTTAAGGACCTTTAGGGTAAATGAATTTCTTTAAGGGCTCCTCGACTTCCTACACTGACAGAGTCCCCACTCCTCCTGGTAGACGTTGTCCTCCCTGCCAGCCTCAAACCCTGTCCACTTGCACACCAGGTCACTGTTCTGGTTCTGGGTCTAAGGTGGCAGCCAGAACTCTGATCCATAAACTACAAGGCCTGGATGGAGGTCCAGAGGAAGAAAAGCAACCCTGCCTCCTGTCGCCTCGTAATAATTTCTGCAATAAAGCTGTCAGAAATTACTGCTGCATCCCTCAACTGACAGGGCAGGGAGATTCTGAAAACTATTCAGAAAGACAGAAGTACAGCATCTTATACATTTTGTCTGTGTCTAGCCCACTGCCTGAATCCTTCCAGTTCAGCAGCTATAAAAATTCTACCCAAGGGCTTTCTTAGCTCCACTGCCAACAGCAGTTCCCCAATCCTATTTAACACTAGGTGTCAAGTTCTTCCATCAGGAACTCCAGGTTCCTCATGGTTTCCAAGTGCCATGGGGGTTGGGTGGAATGGATGGAGGAGGCCGCAGACTCCTGCTTGGCTCTCAGCTCAGAGCAGAGGCAGCTATGGAAATCAGTTTCCAAGGTCACCGGTGCTAAAGGCGGTGGGTGCTCAGTGGCTGGTTCACTAATTAATGTTAATGTTCACAAATCTGAACTCCTGTTTGGGACTAAGCTCTTCTCTGTCATCCTTTGTCCCAGTCTTCTGTGATGTCCCGTTTCATTTATTCATCTCCTTTCTACAAAAGAGAAGTTCATGGAGAAAATTCAAATGCGAGAAGTGATTTTGTCCTGAGCAGCTTGGAATCCCCTCAACCCCACGTGGTTAGAATTCCACATCAGGTGACAGAGTTGCTGGGAGACTAAGCTGCCTGCTCCCCAGCCAGCATGCCCGGCAGGTCGCTCTTGCTGGGTCCTGCATCCACCTCCAGGGGCCTGACTCAGAATCCAGCAGAGAGTTCATGCTCGCCTGTGGAGGGAGACATGGAGCTGACCCTCTCCAGCCTCTCTGTGGAGAGGAAGGGGAGCCACTTAGCCAGGTGCACAGCCACCAGCCGGTGGAACAACTGCCGCAGATACTTGCGGAACCTCTCTCCGACAAAGACATAGATCACAGGGTTGACGCAGCAGTGAGTGTAGGCGATCACCTCCGTCACTTGAATGGCCATGTCCAGCTGTCTGCTCTGCTCACACTTATAGGTGAACAGGGAATCCTGGAAAGCGGCAACAAACACACACAGATTGTAGGGCGTCCAAAAGAGAAAGAAGATGATCATGATGACAAAAATCAGACGCACGGCTTTGGCCTTCTTTTCATTTGGTCTTCTGAGCAAAATCTTTATAATCCCTGAGTAGCAGACAATCATGACCAGCAGAGGCAAAACCAGGCCCATGATGTTCAGTTTCAGAGCCTGGAACTGCTTCCACCTTGTGAAGCTTTCAGGAGGAAAATGAAGACTGCAGGTGTAGTGGGTGAACTCCCACTGGGTCTTGGAAAAGTACAAGCCGGGGACAGAAGCCAAGATGGCCAGAACCCAGACAACAATGCTGGTGACGATACCAAAAATGACAGTCCGAGCCCGCAGAGCAAACACAGCATGGACGATGGCCAGGTATCTGTCAATGGTCAGCAGGATGATGAAGAAGATCTCACTGTACAAGCCCATGAAATAGAACCCAGAGAGCAACTTACACATGGCATCACTGAAAACCCAGTCATCCTTCACCTTGTAGTCGATCCAGAAGGGCAGCGTGAAGAGGAAGATGAGGTCAGAAATGGCCAGGTTGAGGAGGTAGATGCTGGTCATGCTTTTGAGCCTTTTGTATTGCATGAGGACCAGGACCACTAGGATGTTGCCGATCAGGCCAATGACAAACACCACCGAGTACAAGGGGGGCAGCAGCTGGGCCCCAAAAGCCCTCTCCTGTACCTTCTGGCATGGGGTCGTGTCCCCATAGTCGTATTCTGTGGTCATGTCATTGTCCTTTGCAGTGGTTGAAGTTTCCATCCTGGCTTCGCCCACGGGTCAAGGGAAATGTTTCTGTATGTATTTGCTGTTAAAGGCAGTGGGCTCTGGACAACAAAAACAAGGCAGTGAGTATACATCCTTAACCCCTGGACGGCTGTTTACTAGTGCCTACTGTGCACCACGCCCTGTGGAGCAAGGGAGACCCAGGTCCTCTGCCCTCATGCAACCTGCAGTCTACCACACTAACAAGCAAGGTGTGCACACATCGCTAACTCAGGTGCTCCAGCAGTATGTGCCCTGAAGGAGACGTCCAGAGGATGGAGAGCGCAGACGGGGGAGGACAAGGGAGGCCTCACGCATGTTCACGACCAAGGCTTCCTGAGGGCTTCCCATGGACTCAGCGTTGGGCTCAGTGTTAAACAGCCCTTGAGGGGGCACCATGGTCGTTCCCCACTTTAGGGGTGAAGGCACACAAGTTGGGAGCAGTCAGGACACAAAGTTGCTGAGAACAAGAGCTGGAGCTTAAACCCTGGTGCATGCCACTCTCAGGCCCATTCCTGAAACCCCCTGGCTCTCCTCCCCAATCACAGGGCAGTGACTGCACTGTGGCATCCCCAGAGGAGGCTGGGAAGGAAAACAATTCTGGCTGAAAGTCCAAAACTTACTAACACATCTTTCTGGCTTTGGGGGCTAAAAAGATTCTCAGCCAGGGGTGATATAGTGCCGTGGGGGCACAGGTAAATGTGGATGTTTTTTCAGTTGTCACAAACACTGGGGGTCACTACTGCCATTAGGTAGCCAGGGCCGAGGATGTAAACATTACCCTACAGCAAACACCAACAGTGCTGCCATAGTGAGATCCTAGGAGGCCAACCCATCCGCCGGCCTGGCCCATGTACACAATCATCTGTAGTCACCCAGGTTCTCTGAAGACCCCCTGAGATAGCCGTGAGGAGGAGTCAGTTAACAGTCTGGGAGGAGTGGGATGATATGGTAAGGAGAGGGGACCCTGGGGAAAGAAAGGCTCAGAACAGCCTCAAGGTAGGAAGTGTCACACAGGGACCAGACACAGGGTGGAATTCTCCTAAAAAAAAATCTTTAGATATTTTCTAACCAGGGTTGCCTCAAAACAAAACTAAAACTACTAGATAGCCGGTCTTTGTAGAAAATCCCCAGCCCCTGCTTTTCAGCACTCCCTTCCATCCTTTCCAATCACTTATTGAAGACTCCTCCCCAAAGGGAGCACAGGTTTTTGTGTAACCTACCACCTCTATGAGCTCATATAAGTTAACCTACCTCCCTGAGCCTTGCTTCCTCACCTGTAATGTGGGAAAGTACCCTTACCTTGCAGGGCTAATGTAAGGCAATGTCTGAGCCTTCCCCTGGAAATTATCAGGTTCTCAGTTAATACGAGGGGACCTCCTTCCCTGCAGGTGCCCTGCTCTGAGGCCTGGTGCCACCAGGATGCACCCCACTCCCTATAAGTCTCCCTGTAGTTAATCTGGAAAATGAATTCTGCTTGAGAGTGATGGACATTGACAGTCCTTTCCATCTGCACTGCACTGTGAACTTTCCAAAATGCTGCCATCAATCTAACTGATTTGACCTAAACATCGATCAGTAAAGTGAGTGGTACCTGCAGCATAATTTCCATCTAAAATCTTCAGACTCCAGTGCTTCTCCTTCCACAGTGCTTAATGAATGTTTCCTGCTCACAAAATTCACATTTCTGCAGTGGCATTTGGAGATTAAGGCACTGGGGGGTGAGGTGCTGCTGGGCCCCCAGGCTGGGGGGCGGTCATTTCCCATCCAATCCATCCTTAGGGCTCTCTCCTCCATCTCTGAACTTACATACAGCCAGTCAAGCCTCTTTCTGGAGAAACCCAGGCAGCCACTCACTAAATAAGCTGTGCTGGCAATTGCTGATTTCTGTTGCCACTGCCAGTGCAGACAACTTCACGTGGCAGTCAGCACTTCTGGGTGGGTTCTCAGGCTTACTGTGTTAGCAGCGGGCAGCACAGACAGCAAGGGGTGCAAGGCTGAGCCCGTGAGCCCAGTTTCTGGGGAATTTTGGCAAAGGCAGAGGCAAACTGCGTCAGCACTGTCAGGGGCCATCTGAACAGAGTCGCCTTCACACCTACTCCCACCTTCAAGCCAGTTCACTATTTCCCCACTTGTTGGGCACCAGAAACAGCTCCTGGGCATGTTGTCCCTAAGGGAGATGGACTGGAGTGAGGCCCTGAAGGCGAGACCCAAGGAGCATGTTGCCATGTCATGCGCCAGTCCGTCTGCAGCCTGCTACTACCATCTGCCCCAGGCCGTTGCCCCAGTGGTCCAGCACCAGCACCCTTTATCCTAGGAGTTGCTGAAGCCTCTGGACAGACAAAGGGTCGACTGTGGTGGTGGAAGACGCCCAGGCCTGGTGGGGTGCAGGAGCTGGCTTCTACTGGTTCATAAGAGCCAGCCGTGTGCAGCTGTTCTGCATCCAGCATGCTGGTGACTCGAAGTCAACCAGAATGGGAATATTTACACATGGGAATCAGCCAACACTAGGAATCAGGGCACTGTTCTCAGGAGAATTAGCTGATAAACACTTACCAGTGCATCCATGCCCTTCAGTCTGAATAGCCTAGAGTTGTCCTGGAGCCAGAGTGGGGACTTAAGGGTCAGTGAGGGGCACAGAGCCTGGTGGTCGGCTGTGCAAACTTCTGGGTATTTCTAATCCTGAAAGTCTAAGATCCTCCAGACCTACTGGAGGAAAGGCTGAAGTAGATACCTCAAGGAGGTCACCTGGCCAGCTGTCTACCTTCTGGTGGGTGAGATCTTACCTTCTTCAAAGACAACCTACAGTCCTGATTTTGGGGCTCCTTGAGTCTAGCCTCTTAAGAAACTGTCTCAGTATCAGATCATCTTTGCATCTGTAAAACTTTTACTAATTAGTATTATCCTTTTGCTGCAATTTCCTGTTATACTGTGTTTGCTCTTTGAGTACATGCGGAAATTTGGCAATTGTCAGTGTCTTGAATAGCTTTCCCCAGAAAGTATGTTAATAGTGGGCTGACTTTTTAATCAGTCATCAACAAGCAATCATACAAGAAAGTATCCTGTTTCTAGAAAGAACAAGAATCAGCTCAAAACAAAAAGAATACCCTATTTTACATCTGAGCACTCATATAAATCCATCCATCCTCAGTATTGCTATACAAAGCACTGCCTTTCATGCATTTCTGGGTTACTTAGGCATTTGACTGGCTCTCAGAGAACTCTCCATCTCTGTGGAGACGGACTGATAAACAAGTCATGTCCTGCAACAGGAGAACTACAGTCCAATCTGGCCACATGCAAACAACGGTGCCTTCAAAAATAACTGACAAGACGGAAGAGACAAGTTCCACTTACTCTGGTTTCAGGGGACTGTGTCCACGAAGTGTTTGTTTCTGAAGCTTTTAGATGCTTTATGAATTCAAGGTCAAGGTCCTGAGTGAGTGAGAAGTTGTCAGTTTCCTGTGTGATGATGGAGATAGAACTCCCGGTCTCAGGCTTCCAGAACAACAAGAAGGGGACAAAGATCTTCTTTCTTATACTGCTGGGTGTCCAGTTCCTGAACGCCAAGTTCACTCTAAGGTTTTTTCCTGCTCACTCAGCTGTACTTCTCCTCAGGCGGCTCTGCTTTAAGGGGATTGGGTGGTGGGGCTGGGTGGAGTTGAGCAGGGCGAGGTGGGTGGCAATGAATGTTTCTGGAGCTTCTGAAGCAATTGAGCTCTTGCCCTCAGTAAGTAGTCTTCCTCTTCTTCTTTTTTTTTTTTTAAAGATTGCAAATGGAAGGATTTAAACAGAAAATCTGGGTTCTGGGTCTTCAAAACAATCTGGCTCTACTAGCCCTAGAAGGGCAGGAGGTTATTTCCCTTTGGCACCCCCTACATGCCTGTGCCAGCAACTGCTCACTGGCCCCTCTGCTCCCCAGTCTGCCTCTCAAGCTCCAGGGAGCGGCTCTATGATGAAGAGCCTCCAGCCTGGAGAGAGTACAGGTCTGTTGGATGGCTGTCGGCTGTCTGGCCCCTTCTCTCTGATCTTACAGATTTCCTTATTGCATCTCATCCATGACAATTGATTCTGACCCAGTCCTGTCTCCGCTTCTCCTTCCTGTCACAATGTCAATATCCTAGAAAGCTTATGCTCTGTGTAACCAAGAAGGGTGAGGCCAGGCTCCTGGGCTGCAGGGATCCTGTCTATGAGGCGGACCTTTCAGATTCAAAAGCTGCACCAGCAGGTTAATTTCCAAGAGAGGGGATGCAGCGTCCTGACCTCGGAGCGCTCTCTGTTGCCTAATCCTGGGACGCACTCTCTCTCCAGGGCCAAGGAAGTTGCTTCTGGTCCCAGGTCACATTCAGACACCAAAGCCCAATGGGTGAGTATCCCACAGATGGACGGAAGGGCCTTTGGGGTGCACAAATGGCTCCTAGGCAGTAGCCCTCTGCCACCTCCCTGCCACTCCATTTCTTCCCCCACCCTCCCACTCCATTCCTCTGTGTTTAATTCCCTTCCCCAGGCTCTCTTTCCGCCACCCTTTCTTACGCCATAGGCTCTCTTGGCCCTCCAGCCAGAATTCTACAACCCCCAACCTGACAAACCACAAGGAAAGGTCCAGTAGTCCCTCTGCTCTGCTCAGCTGCCTCCCTGTGCTGAGTCAAGTTGCAAAGTCAAAGAGGGTGCTGTGGTCCATGCAGATCTCTCTCATCCTGCCCGGATCACCGAAGAGACACTTCCTCCATGAAACCTTCCTACTCTCTATGGCAGGAAGTCATTTGTGACAGGCAGGTGCTGGAGCTCAGAGAGTTTTATGATTTTGGAGGGGGTGGTGGTGGTGGTAGAGTTTCCCTTATTCACAATTTATCATATAGGTTGGACATCTGGACAATAAACAGCAAGGCACCACTCAAAATAGCTCAACAATGAAAAGGAATAGAAACTATAATTTTCTGGGCCTCCCTGGTGGCTCAGTGGGTAGGAATCTGCCTGCCAATGCAGGGGACATGAGTTCAAACCATGGTCCAGGAGGATCGCATGTGCCACGCAGTAACTAAGCCTGTGTGCTATGACTACTGATCCTGTGCTCTAGAGCCTGGGAACCCCAGCTACTGAGCCCACATGCCCTGGAGCCTATGCTCTGGAATGAGCAAGGTCATCGCAATGAGAAGCCCGGGCACTGCAACAAGAGAGTAGCCCCCACTTGCCACAAGGGAAAGCCCGAGCAGCAATGAAGACCCAGCACAGCCAATAAATAAATAAACTATAACTTTCTAAAAAGAAACCTTGGATGTTAGCTCAGGTTGGGCACTACTCTCTAATGCTCTCTTGTAATAATCCTTGATTTCACTTTTCACATGCATCTCTTTTTTCACAGCGTAATAAACAATCTCAAAACTGTGGGGCTTAAAATCACAAGGAGATTGTTCTATGACTCTGTGAGCTAGGCGGATGTTCCCACATAGCCTCACTCCCACGTCTAATGGTGGGCGCTGCTTGCTGACTGGAGTGCCTCAGTTTTCCACGTAGCTCTCGTCTTCCAGTCGGCCAGGCTGGCTTTATGCACAACGGTCTTAGGCATGAGAAGACCTATAAAGCATCTCTAGGAAAAGTCTCTGAGGGCACAGAGGATCCCCTGTGCTGCAGTCTATCACTCACCACAGAGCCGAGCCACAGACAAGGCAGTCAGGAAACAGAATCTGCCTTTTCAGGGGAAACAATAAAGTCACACTGTAAAAGCCAGTGTGTACTGAGATGGAAGGACTCTGAAGCCATATTTATCTTCTACCAAAAGCACAGGCTTCCTCTAGCTCTCTCACCCGGGGTTCCTTGAATTCCTGTCCTCTGATGGGCCTGTCTTGCCCCATCCTTAGCCACTCACTCCACTGACCCTCCCTAATCCCGGGATTTTACCATCATCAACATCTGTGTCCTTTCTGTCTCAGGTCCCGACACCCCAGCCCCTGGCATCCCACCCACCTTTACTTCTCCTCGAGCATCTCAGCTCCAGCAGTGCTTTGACCCCAGTGTAACCAGTGACGTGTCAGTTTCTCCTGACCCTCAGCCTCCCCGTGCCCTTACTTCCGTCACCTTAGAGTCCAGGGGCCATCATCACAGTCCCTCCCGTACATACATCCTCAACGCCTTCACTCTTTTCTGATCTGGTTGTGTCCACCTGGCACAAACCCAGTCCTGATCAGATCCGAATTCCCACCGGCACCATGAAGTTGAACGTGGCTGGAGGAAACCACACAATGGAACTGACTGGGACCCCCCTAAATTACTGATGGCCACGTGCAAAGGGTCCCTCATGCCCATCAATGGTTTTCCCCCTCTTAGACATTATGTCACACTTTCTGCCTTTTCCCTGAACCTCCAGCACCACCTCCATCATCCTCAGTCTTAGCTGATGACCTGGTCCCCCACATCAGCGAGAAGACAGAAGGCTCAAAAGAGACTGTTTACACATCCCATATCCCTCCTTCCCATCCACCCTTCCCTGGCCCTTCTACCTGCCTCCCTCCTGCCACGTGGATGGATTCTCCATGCTCCAAGCCTATCTCGTCCACGCTGCCTGGGATCACATCCCCTCTCATTAGCATGAGGGCATCATCCTAGTCATCGTCTCTGGTATCACCAGTTTTTTCTGTCTGCCAGATTATTCCCATTAGTATACACACAATGCTCTTATTTGATCTGAAACAAATAAGTAAAGAAACAAACAAATTAGCAAGCAAAGTCTCCCTTGATTTCATTTTCAATTCTATTTACTGATTCATTTCTTTTTAAAAATATTTTATTTATTAGGCTGTGCTGATTCACAGTTGTGGCACATGGGATCTTCACTGTGGGATCTGTAGGTTGTGGCATACATAATCTAGTTCACTCGCCAGGGATCAAACCGGGGCCTCCTGCATTGGGAGCAAATAGTCTCAGCCACTGGACCACCAGGAAAGTTCATCTAATTACTGATTCATTTCTGCACAGCTCTTTGCAATATTCAAAAGAGCTGTCTTTATTTGCATCCAATTCCACTTCACCCCAGCTTCTAGAACCTGCTCTCCCCTAGCCCCCAGTGATTTTGTCAGGGTCATCAGTGACCTTCATGTGGCTAAATCCAATGGTCAGATCTCAGGCTGCACTGGACCTGACAGCTCAGCACATTTGACACCACTGTTGCTCCCTCTTCTTGATACTCTTCCTCTGTGTGTGCAGGATCCCAGTCTCCTGGCTTTTCCCTCGTTTCACAGGCAGCCCCTTGTCAGTTCCCACTGCTGGTTTCTACTCAGTCTTCTGGCTTCTCTCCTGGCACGCACCAGGCCATGGTCCTTGAACCCCTCTCCTCCCAATCTACAGTCACACCTTTGATGGCTCTCTTCTCTCTCATGGCTGAAAATGTCATATCCACTCTGAGGAGGCCCAAATGTACATCTCCAGCCTGCCCTGCTCCCTCAAATCTAGGCTCATACCCAACATTCTGCTCAATGTTTCCACCTGGTTTTCTCAAAAGCTTTTCAAATAGATAGAATTCCTGATCTTCTCTCCAAATTTTATTGTCACTGTCATCCACACCTAGAGGTAAATGGCAGCTCCAGTCTTCTGATGGAAGCTACCAAAACCTTGATGTATCACTTGAATCTACTCTTTGGAACCTGACCTGTGATCTTTTTGCAGAATCTGTTGACTCCACTTTCAACATACAAAGACTTTAATCCCTTCTTACTTCACCCACTGGCCCCAGTTTGGTCCAAACCAACCCAGACCACAGTCTCTTTCCAATACAGCAGCTGGAGGGATTCCTCCAACCTGAGGGTTGAGGGATTCCTCAACCTGAAGGTTTACTTCAGATCAGGCACACCTCCTCCAAGTCCTTACATTGGCCTGCAAGGCGGTTCACCACCTGCCCTCCTCCCCTCTCTGACTTCATCTATTAGTTTCTCCTTCGCTCACTCCGTTCCAGCCAAACTGGCTCCCAGGATGCCCCTGAACACGCCAGGTGCCTTTCCACCTCAGCGCCCTTGCACATGCTGTTTCCTCTGCCAAGATGCCCCTCCCCCACATGCCCGGAAAGCCTGCTCCCTCACCTCCTTCATTTCTGCACGCGTGCAATGCTTTTTCAGGAGGTGTTCTCTAACCATCTTATTAAAATTGAATCTCCTCTTCTCCCACCTTAGAAATCAATGACTCCCTTCCCAGATTTACTTATTACTTCCTGGGTTACATATATTTAATATGTAGTTGTTGTCCAGTTTCTCTCAATGTAATGACAGCTTCCTGAGGAATGTTCCCTCTTTTGTTCACTGCTGTAGCCCCACACAGCAGGTGCTCAAGAAGCATTTTTTGGCCATGGTCTGCAACATGTGGGATCTTAGTTCCCTCACCAGGGATGGAACCTGTGCCTCCTGCATGGGGAGGGTGGACTCTTAAACACTGGACTGCCAGGAGTCCCACAGTAAGCATTTCTGAATGGCTAAATTGCAAGAAATTTACAGTCAGGATACCCAGAGAGCACATTAGCAATAGCTCTCCAGTTTATCCAGGACCCAGGGCACTTCCATCTTTCTAACACACACGGATCAGCGCTGCTTATGGCCACGAGACGGCTGAGCTCATCCAGGCATGATGACATCTAACAAAAAGTGCTGTCTCTTCCTGCTGTCGGTTGTTAGAAACAAGGAAGCTCGCAGCCGTTTTGTAAGAAAATATTCACTTGGGAGCTGGATTCTCTGCGGTGAAACCAGGAGACAGTCCCTCCACCTGGCCTCCCTGGGTAGGCAACAGTGACACAGGGAAGGGCTCGGTCCCTCTCGGTAGTTCTTCTGCCTCAGGGAGCTGCTCAGCAGGAAGCAGACACTGGGGGGCAGGATTTGAGAGGCTATGAACAAAGGGGGAGCACTGTATCTCCCTCCCAGCCTCTTTCCTCCCCTCTACAACCTACTTCAATACAGGGGCCTCTGGGGGTGGTTCCTGTCCATAGAGCCCAGAGCATGGCCACTGAGCCCACAATAGCGGATGCTTGTAGGTACTGTTTCAGGGAACTGTCACCGTCTAGCACTGGATGCTGGCTTACTGCTAGGTGGGAACTCATGAAGGAATGAAGACGATGAGTATGATCCTTTCTTTGTACCTCAAATCTAAGCTGCAGACCATCACATGTACATGTATGCACCCACCAACTCTATCTGCTCTGAGAGCTCTAATTCATGGTAGCTGCATGCTGGTATTTATTCCCTTCCATCTCATTTCTCACATGTCTACCAAATGCCCTCTTTCCTTGCCTGTTGTGTGTGCTACGTTGCTTCAGTTGTGTCCGACTCTTTGCGACCCTATGGACTGTAGCCCACCAGCCTCCTCTGTCCATGGGGATTCTCTAGGTAAGAATACTGGAGTGGGTTGCCATTGCACTAAGGGATGGAACCCACATTTCTTATGTCTCCTGCATTGGCAGGTGGGTTCTTTACCACTAGCACCATCTGGGATGCCCCCTTTCCTGTTAAGGGATCTCAAATATGAGTTAGGCAATGCCTGGATCTAGTGTTAACTCAAGGTCAGATCTGTGGGCTGGCTACAGCAGACACTGCCTGGGAGCTTGGTGGTAATGAAGATTATCAGACACTATCCTCTGACCTGCAGAATCTCAGGATGTGAGGGTGTTGGATCCAGAAGCTATGGCTGAACAAGTCTTCCACATGCTTCTTATTGGTCCTGGAGTCTGAGAATCATGGCTGGACCCTTGCCCTTTAAAGTGTGATGGTAAAACCTGAGTGCTTATCAGAAATACAGACTCTCATGCGTCACCCTAGGCCTACAGAGGAGAATCTGTACTTTTTACTAGGTTCCCCAAGGATTTCTTCGCACATCCCAATGTGAGACACTCTTGTCTAGAAGGTCACAGTCTAGTGGTGGAGACATCTCCTTGGGTTCAAGAGATGCACCAGAGGAAGGTAGGAGGGGTCCAAAGTGCTCTGCAGAGACAGCTACACTTAATCTGAGACTATAGACAGTGAGTTGGAGTCTATCAGAGAAGTAGGCAGAGGACCAGGGGTTGTGCTGCCAAAATGGCCTCTGTTCACTGGTGCTGAAGGGAAACACAGAGATAGAGTTTTGGGTGAAGTAGAAAAGAGATTTTATTGCTTTGCCAGGCAAAGCAGGTCACAACATGCTAATGCCCTCAAGACTGTGGGAAGCTTCTGGAGTGGGTAGTGAGAATTTGTACAGTGTTCAAGGAGCAGGGAGTAAGCAGCTTGTGGATGATTAGTGGTTTGCAACAAGGTGAAGTTTTAAGCATCTTCAACCTTCTGGTTTCAGCCAGTCTAGGGTCCACATTCTTGCCAGGGAACTGTGAGTTTGGTGATCTGCTATGTTGTAGAATGATAGTCTAAACTGTTACCAGTTCCCCAGTTCAACAGTCATTTTTTGTTTCTACATCTTCACATTGAAGATCATTAACTCTTTGTTGATCATTAACTCTTTCAGTTCAGTTCAGTCGCTCAGTCGTGTCCGACTCTTTGTGACCCCATGGACCACAGCATGCCAGGCCTCCCTGTCCATCACCAACTCCCAGAGTCTACTCAAACTCATCTCCATTGAGTCAGTGATGCCATCCAACCATCTCATCCTCTGTCGTCCCCTTCTCCTCCCGCCTTCAAACTTTCCTAGCATCAGGGTCTTTTCAAATGAGTCAGCTCCTTGAACGGAGTAGCCAAAGTACTGGAGTTTCAGCTTCAACATCAGTCCTTCCAATGAACACTCATGACTGATCTGCTTAAGGATGGACTGGTTGGATCTCCTTGCAGTCCCAGGGACTCTCAAGAGTCTTCTCCAAAACCACAGTTCAAAAGCATCAATTCTTTGGCACTCAGCTTTCTTCACAGTCCAACTTTTCACACAACTACTGGAAAAACCATAGCCTTGACTAAACAGACCTTTGCTGGCAAAGTAATGTCTCTGCTTTTGAATATGCTGTCTAGGTTGGTCATAACTTTCCTTCCAAGGAGTAAGTGTCTTTTAATTTCATGGCTGCAGTCACCATCTGCAGTGATTTTCGAGCCCCCCAAAATAAAGTCAGCCACTGTTCCCACTGTTTCCCCCCATCTATTTGCCATGAAGGGATGGGACCAGATGCCATGATCTTCGTTTTCTGAATGTTGAGCTTTAAGCCAACTTTTTCACTCTCCTCTTTCACTTTCATCAAGAGGCTTTTTAGTTCTTCTTCACTTTCTGCCATAAGGGTGGTGTCATCTGCAATCTGAGTTTATTGATATTTCTCCCAGCAATCTTGATTCCAGCTTGTGCTTCTTCCAGTCCAGCATTTCTCATGATGTACTCTGCATAAAAGTTAAATAAGCAGGGTGACAATATACAGCCTTGACATACTCCTTTCCCCATCTGGAACCAGTCTGTTGTTCCATGTCCAGTTCTAACAGTTGTTTCCTGACCTGCATACAGATTTCTCAAGAGGCAGGTCAGGTGGTCCAGTATTCCCATCTCTTTCAGAATTTTCCAGAGTTCCTTGTGATCCACACAGTCAAAGGCTTTGGCATAGTCAATAAAGCAGAAATAGATATTTTTCTGGAACTCTCTTGCTTTTTCAATGATCCAGCAGATGTTGGCAATTTGATCTCTGGTTCCTCTGCTTTTTCTAAAACCAGCTTGAACATTTGGAAGTTGACAGTTCACGTATTGCTGAAACCTGGCTTGGAGAATTTTGAGCATTACTTTACTAGCATGTGATATGAATGCAATTGTGTAGTAGTTTGAACATCCTTTGGCATTGCCTTTCTTTGGGATTGGAATGAAAACTGACCTTTTCCAGTCCTGTGGCCACTGCTGAGTTTTCCAAATTTACTGGCCTATTCAGTGCAGCACTTTCTTTAGTCAGCATTTTATTTCAAAACAAGGACACAGAGGCTTGTTTAACCTCCCTTTTTCTTTGCTACTCCTCAGTCTTGAGGACTGAGAACAGAAAAGGAAATAAAGCTTTAGATTCCTCAGTCTTGATGACAGAGAACAAGAAAGGGAACAAAGTTTTAGATTGAGAGGTTAATCATAAACTTGGTAAGGAAACTCAATTTTAGTTCCCTTTGTTTCAATTTTCCCCAACTTTTTGAGAGAATGGGTTGATAAACCGCTCTGGTTACTTCCTACTGACCTGGGGGCATGCTATGCTATGCTATGCTAAGTCACTTCAGTCGTGTCCGACTCTGTGTGACCCCACAGACGGCAGCCCACCAGGCTTCCCCGTCCCTGGGATTCTCCAGGCAAGAACATTGGAGTGGGTTGCCATTTCCTTCTCCAATACATGAACCTGCCTAATTTGGGGAAGGGACAGAGTTGAAAAGAATCCTGAGTTTCAATCTTAACATCAATATTTTGTATTAAGAAAACATTACCTCTATCTTTGATTGCTTTGTTGTAGCACATGGAGAAACTTTCAAAATTATTAGATGTATTACAATGAAGAAAACATTTAAAATACACCTTTGAGATATTTTTGAAAAGAGTCATATTTTAGATGGCAATCAGGAAATTAAGTTTTGGAGTGTTTACTTTTTACTTATATATTTAGTAACCAAGTAGCCTTTTGCTCCGTGGCTATAGCTTGAACTGTCTCATTTGCTATTACTATTTTTAAAGTAGGAGTTTTCATACTTAAAAAGAGGACATTGAGACCATATGGGTGCAGTTGGCAGCTGCTAGTACATATTGTTTAGAAAACGGTTGATCAAGTTTAGAGAATTCAGGTTTTCAGGAACTTAGAAATGTGTCTGAACACACATTCATAATAGCCATGTAGTTCCATTTGGGATGTCTGAATCATAGTTATTTCATTTCAATTTTTTAAATGTAATTTTTTAATGGCTAAAGCATATTTAATAGGCCACAAAAGGCTGGTCTAATTAGCCTGAAGTTCAAATTCAATCATGTACAAGTCAGAACAATTTCCCCATACCTCAACATGTGAAATTTTCTTCCATCATTTTCCCCCCTTTAATTGCAAATCTTTCCATAAACATCACTGATAATCAAAATAGTTTCCCAACATTGCCAAAGTGGCCAAGTTGCTCCTCTGGATCCATTTATGCACCTGATGCTAGGCCTCTTTTTTTCCCCGTTCTCCATGTTGGGGGAAAACTAATCAGATATCATTAACAAACTCAGAGGTATATTAATGGGGAAATGCTTTGTAGGCTATGCATTTTATTACTTGCAATTAATTGTCACATAGCATTGTACATGTGCTTTTAGCTATATACTTAAACAGTGAAACATGTCATGAATAATTATACTCTGTGACAACTTGACTACAGAATTTCATTTTCATCCTGAACATTGGGGTCTAAGTATGCTTAGAAGTAAAATAACTTTCCATGATGATAGGAAGACAAACATTCAGTAAACAGAGCAACTGAACTGGTTGGCTAATTCTTACAGTCCTGGTCCAGACTTATATGTCAGCTGTCTTCTACTGCTGTTGTCTCCTTTTCATCTGGTGTGGGTATCCTTTGGGGTTAACAGTCTTTTCTACAGACAATCCTACATGGACGCCCTTCTTAAATGGGAAATATGGAATTAAGAGTCAATTCCCTTCAGTTTTGTTGCACATGTGCTAGTTAAGAGTACCTATAAGGTCCTTTTATTTAGCTTGGAGATAGTTTGTTAAATGATATCTTTTCCAGTGTACATAATCTCCTAGCTGCAGGTCAAAAGACATTTGATCTTTATCCAAAGAAAATCACTGTGATCAGACTTAGAAACAAGCTTCGAATATTCTTTTACTAATTCAATTAAACTTTATAATAATGTAACACAGCAACAAGGAGCCATCCTGGACAGAGATAATAAATACAAAGCCCCAGTACATATAAAACTTCATGATCCACAAGAGTTTAATACTGAAATGTAATTTTCTTCTCTAGATTATCTTTATTTCTATGAAATATAGCAAAATTAAGACTGAGTCACTTAAAATAGGTTTGTTTTTAATAAACATGACCAAATTATTCACATGAGTATAACTGCCCATATAAACTCTTTCAAATTGATTGCACTGGAACTTAATAGGAATCTCAGACCGAACTTTTAAAATGCCTCTAAAGGCCAGAATAGCCATGCCAATGGCCTGCCTTCAAATTCTTCCTGTGATATTTATGGATTGGGTAAATTTGTCTCTTTTCCAGGTTTATGAATATTTAAATTCCTGCACATACCAAGAGATAGTCTTTCCCATTCCCCTGATAAAGTTGCTTAGAACCAAAGGGTCTCTGATTTCTAGAGGAACCAGACAGAGAGAAAAGAAAAATACTATAAGTTTACCCACAGACATAAACTAGCAAACTGTTGTAAATCATAAGTAGCTTGAGTAGGAAGGATTTTCTATATATTAAAAGCAAAGATGAAAAAGCCAGTAGTGGACTTGCTGGTGGTTCAGTGGTTAAGAATCTGAAGACAATGCAAGGGACCTAGGTTCTGTCCCTAGTTCAACACATGTTAGATGTGTAATCTAAAATACAACCCAAATGAGCCTATGTATGAAACAGAAGCCGAATCACAGACAGAGAGCAGACTGGTGGTTGCCAAGAGGGTTTGAAAGAGGGATGCAGTGGAAGGCTGGGTTGGCAGATACAAGCTTTTATACAGAGAGCGCATAAACAAGGAACTACTCTATGGCACCAGGGTTCCCTGATAGCTCAGTTGGTAAAGAACTGCCTGCAATGCAGGAGACCCCAGTTCGATTCCGGGGTTGGGAAGATCCCCTGGAGAAGGGAAAAGTTACTCAAAATTCTCCAAGCCAGGCTTCAGCAATATGTGAACCGTGAACTTCCTGATGTTCAAGCTGGTTTTCGAAAAGGCAGAGGAACCAGAGATCAAATTGCCAACATCTGCTGGATCATGGAAAAAGCAAGAGAGTTCCAGAAAAACATCTATTTCTGCTTTATTGACTATGCCAAAGCCTTTGACTGTGTGGATCACAGTAAACTATGGAAAATTCTGAAAGAGATGGGAATACCAGACCACCTGATCTGCCTCTTAAGAAATCTGTATGCAGGTCAGGAAGCAACAGTTAGAACTGGACATGGAACAACAGACTGGTTCCAAATAGGAAAAGGAGTACGTCAAGGCTGCATATTGTCACCATGTTTATTTAACTTATATGCAGAGTACATCATGAGAAATGCTGGACTGGAAGAAACACAAGTTGGAATCAAGATTGCCGGGAGAAATATCAATAACCTCAGATATGCAGATGACACCACTCTTATGGCAGAAAGTGAAGAGGGGCTAAAAAGCCTCTTGATGAAAGTGAAAGTGGAGAGTGAAAAGGTTGGCTTAAAGCTCAACATTCAGAAAACGAAGATCATGGCATCTGGCCCCATCACTACATGGGAAATAGATGGGGAAACAGTGGAAACAGTGTCAGACTTTCTTTTTCTGGGCTCCAAAATCACTGCAGATGGTGACTGCAGCCATGAAATTAAAAGACGCTTACTCCTTGGAAGGAAAGTTATGACCAACCTAGATAGCATATTCAAAAGCAGAGACATTACTTTACCAACAAAGGTTCACCTAGTCAAGGCTATGGTCTTTCCTGTGGTCATGTATGGATGTGAGAGCTGGACTGTGAGGAAGGCTGAACGCCGAAGAATTGATGCTTTTGAACTGTGGTGTTGGAGAAGACTCTTGAGAGTCCCTTGGACTGCAAGAAGATCCAACCAGTCCATTCTGAAGGAGATCAATCCTGGAATTTCTTTAGAAGGAATGATGCTCAAGCTGAAACTCCAGTATTTTGGCCACCTCATGCGAAGAGTTGACTCATTGGAGAAGACTCTGATGCTGGGAGGGATTGAGGGCAGGAGGAGAAGGGGACGACAGAGGATGAGATGGCTGGATGGCATCACTGACTCGATGGATGCGAGTCTGAGTGACCTCCGGGAGCTGGTGATGGACAGGGAGGCCTGGCGTGCTGCGGTTCATGGGGTCGCAAAGAGTCGGACACGACTGAGCGACTGATCTGATCTGATCTGATCTGACCCACTCCAGTATTCAGGCCTGAAGAATTCCATGGACTGTATAGTCCACAAAGAGTCAGACACAACTGGGTGACTTTCACTTTCAATCTATACCACTGAGAGCTATACTCAATATTCTGTGACGAACCATAATGGAAAAGAATATTTTAAAAAAAGAATGTGTATATAATGGAATCACTTTGCTGTATAGCAGAAATTAACATAACATTGTAAATCAACTATACTTCAATAAAAAGTATGAAAATGGAAAAAAAAATTTTTAATACTTGTACCCAGATTTTTAGAGCAGTGTTATTTACAACTGCCAAACATAGAAGAAACTGAGATGCCCTTCAGTGGATGAATGATTAAACAGACTGTGATACATCCAGACAATGAAATATTATTCAGCACTGAAAATATATGAGTTATCCAGGCCATGAAAAGAAGCTTAAATACATATTACTAAGCGAAAGAAGCCAGTCTGACAAGGGTACATATTGTATGATTCCAAAGCATGACCTTCTGAAAAAGGCAAAACTATGGAGACAGTAAAAAGATCAGCAGTTGCCAGGGATTAGGGAGAAAAAATGAAAAGGCAGAGCACCTTTTAAGGGCAATTTTTAGGGTTATGAAAATGATACCATTGTGATGGACACATATTATTACTCATTTATCTAAATTCATTAGACTGTACAACACCAAAAGTATACCCTACTATAAACTAGGGACTTTGAGTGATGATGAATCACTGTAGTAGGTTCATCAGCTGTGACACTGTTTGGGAGATGATGATAATAGGGGAGGGGGAGGGTGTTTGGGGGCGGTGGGTGAACGGGAAGGGTACTCTCTGTCCTCTCTCCTGGGTTTTGCTGTGAACTTGCAACTGCTCTAAAAAATAAAGTCCATTAAAAAAATCTTATGAGGCCACAGGTAGCTTAAATAAAGTTGAAGTAACTTTGCCAGAGGTCCCACAGCTGCACAGTGATAGAGCTGAAGGCAGAGCAGACACAGACCCCCTGTCTCGCTCCAAGGCCTCACCAAACCAATACATTCTGCAGTTTCTATGAATCTGATCAGAAGCTACCTTTCTGTGTGACTTGCCTTTATTCCTTCTGCACATGAATCACCTGTGCAGACTGCAATCCATCTGGAGTGGGACCCGACAGCCTGCATTTCTAGGGAGCTCCCTGCTAACAGGGATGGAGCAGGTCCGGAGGGGACACTCTGAGTCACCAGGGCTTGTGCTTCATCCGCACCGACCTGCTGGTTGAGTCCTGCACATACCCCGAGTTTTATCATCTCTGTGTCTTACTGATGCTACCTGCACTCAGAATGTCTTACTGCCGCATCTTTGCTTGTTGAAACTCATAACCCTCCCTTAGATACACACATTAAAATCTACTCTTATGATAAATCAGGACTTGACCCTCACCCACCCCCATGGAGAGGCAGAAGTGATCTCTGCCTCTGACATGCTTCCCTTGCCTTCGGCACCATTTCTTGCAGCGCTTGCTTCTCCTTATTAACTGGCGCCTCCCTGCTCATTGACTGTGCATCTGTTCACTTTTGCTATTTTGAAAGCACTTTGAGGAGAGGAACTCTGTCTCTTTCATCTTTACAGGTTTCTTAACAGCAAGCAGGGCTTTGTACACAGAAAGGAACATGACCTTGCCTTGCCTCTTTCTTATTTCCCTGACACTGGCCCTCTCTTCTGTAAAATGGGATGTTTGGAGTGCAGTGAGGTTTAAATTAAATGTCATATGTTAAATGCCCACAGTAAACCCCTGCCTGATAAATACTTATTGAGTTGGATTTTCCTCTTTTATTACCTGAATAAGGAAAGGAGGTGGGCATGAAAGTGAGTTAATGACAGAGCCAGGCCTAGTACCAGGTAACTCAACCTTTATTCAAGTCATTCTTCCACTCTGTCAAGCTCTGGTGTACCTTATTTCAGTTATGTGAGTACCTCCCAGTCATTTATGTGACTAAAATTTATCAGTATTTACAGAAGAAACCTAGAATACTGTTTTCTGGTTCACATTTCTTGCACAAATCATTGGCTAAAATTCAGATAAGGCTTACAAATTAAAGGCATTGATGTATCCTTACATCTTGGTAAATGTTAAAGTAATATAATATATTGAATACCCATCTATAATGTAATGGTATGTCTACATAGCTCAAAATAACCAAATTTAAAAATAGGAAATGGTTCCAGATTAAACATGATCATATAAGAGAAGATAAATGATTATGATCAACCAGAGTGATTCCTGCTCAACTGGGACACCTTGGCAAACTCTTGATTTCTCATTTCCTTCATCTGTAAAATGCAGATACTATTAATACCAATCCCCTTACTTGCATCTCATAGTTCATGAAATGAGCAAAAATTGCCAATTTATATAAATGCTATAAAATATAGCAAACTGTCCATGTGCAAAGGATCATTAGCAATAGCTTTGGGCATAATCCAGAGCTGGGGGTAAAGGCAATTTATGTGAATATACAGAAGGTAGAAGTCTTGGGGAGGACCAATGATTAAGTATTTCGCCTACTATTATTATTTTTTAGATTTATGGTCTTTGCTCCAACTGCTCCAGGTATGAGACGTGAGATACGTGTGAGGAGGTCAGAGAGCAGATTGCTTCTGG
Organism: Tragelaphus eurycerus; assembly: GCA_935064755.1. Taxonomy (NCBI): domain Eukaryota; kingdom Metazoa; phylum Chordata; class Mammalia; order Artiodactyla; family Bovidae; genus Tragelaphus; species Tragelaphus eurycerus. The sequence continues at coordinate 71,298,126 of CAKXYN010000001.1, read as the reverse complement.
AGCCATCTTCCCTGTTTTAGAATAAGAGAAGATGGTTTATCTGATGTAGGCACGTTGACTGGCAGTGCAGGCTTGCAAATTCCTTCAGTATTATATCTTCTAGACTGCATAGGGTGCTGAGTTATTAAACTTTTTCTTTTTCTATGGAAGTAGCTGAAGAAGACATGCAAACTGAGTTGTGTGGACTCAGGAAACTTCCCTGTAAACCGCATTGCTCATCTAAAAGCAGCACAAAGAATTGTACGTCCGTATGTCTGTATAAAACAAACAGAATCTGGACTTGATTAAGGGACCTGAGGAATAAAGTATTCTCTAATAAATGTTTTTATAATCATAGTGGAAAGGAAGAACTAGGACACCAAAGGAAATGGGACTCTGCCATACTAATCTGTTGGTGGAAGCCTGGAGGAGTGGGAGAAGGAAGGAGTCCATAGCTGTGTCTGATGCCAGAGAGGTCGTGCCTTCTCTAAAGATGGGGAATGTAGAGGCTCTGGGAGGTACTTTATTCTAGACTGCCAAGGAGAATGCCAAATCACCCAGGAAGATGGCTTTCTCTCTTAGCTTTTGGCGGATAATCCACGAACAATCCAATGTGACTTTCAACTGAGACTCCAGACCTAATGGTCTCTGTGCCCTGAAGGTCACAATGTCCACAGGACGTGGGCTAATAAGCTGCAGCATCTATGGGACAGGGCACTTGGGCTGTCTGACTTTTGCACCCAGATACTGCTAATTCAAGAAATAATCATCTCTCCAGCTGCCTCATCAAATGTTTGCTGTCATTGGCTTATGATCGCAAGCACCTTTATTTTGTAAGGGAGGACAGAGAATAAATTTAATTCACTCAGGGGTGGTGAGGAGGAGAGAAAAGGAGGCTGGAGGGTGATGTGGTCTTTCTTCCCGGTCTGGCTCCCTGAATTGCATCTGAGCCCCGATGTTGGAGGACTAAGCTGCTTTCATTACGGACTGTGAGATTCTTGCCGGTCTGAAGAATTATAGGCTGTAGGCTCAGAATTGTCTGTGAGTTACCTGGTCCAGCTCTGGGACCCAGAGGGCTGGCACCCTCACAATAAAGCCCATTAGTGAAGGCTTCAATGATGCTAGCAAGAGGCTTCTCAGGCAGACTGAGTCGGGGCTGGCCGAGGCGGCTGCAGAAGTGCTGTGGTAACAGAATCTAACAGACTGACTTGTGGACACATGTCAGGACCCATTTGAGGACCCTTTGAAATAACTCAAGAATATATTCTTGACTGGGCAGAGGGGAAACTTTCAATCTCAATTCAATGTACTTTGGGTATACTCAAAAAAGAATCCACTGATTGCTCTGACTAGGACTTCCAAAACTATGTTGAATAATAGTGGCAAAAGTGGAAACTTTATTTTTGTTCCTGATTTTAGAAAAGAGTGTTTTCAGTTTTTCACCACTGAGAATGATGTTTGTGGCGAGTTTGTTGTATATGACCTTTATTATGTTGAGGTAGGTTCCTTACATGTCCATTTGCTGAAGAGTTTTTATCATAAATGGGTGTCAAATGTTGTCAAAACCTTTTTATGCATCTACAGAGGAGACTGGCTGGCTATACAGTCCATGAGGTTGCAAACAGTCAGACACAATATAGCAACTAACACCTTCACTTTTTTTCATTGAGATTATCATATGTTTATTTTTCAATTTGTTAATATGGTGTATCACATTGACTGACCACATAGATTGAAGAATCCTTGCATCCCTGGGATAAACCCTACTTGATCATGGTGTATGATTCCTTTAATGTGTTGTTGGATTCTGTTTGTCAGTATTTTGTTGAGGATTTTTGCATCTATGTTCATCAGTGGTATTGGCCTGTAATTTTTTTTTCTTGTTATATCTTTGTCTGGTGTTGGTATCAGGGTGATGGTGGCTTTGTAGAATGAGTTTGGGACTGTTCCTTCCTCTGAAATTTTTTGGAAGAGTTTGAGAAGGATAGGAGTTAGCTCGTCTCTAAACATTTGATAGAATTCACCTGTGAAGCCATCTGCCCCTTGGTTTTTGTGGGAGATTTTTGATCACAGTTTCGATTTCAGTGCCTGTGACTGGTCTGTTTCATAATTTCTTATTTCTTCCTGGCTCAGTCTTGGAAGGTTGTACTTTCCTAAGAATTTTCTAATTTCTTCCAGGTTTTCTATTTTATTGGCATATAGTTGTTCATAATCTCTTATGATCCTTTGTATTTCTGCATTGTCTGTTGCAATCTCTCCTTTTTGTTTTTAATTTTTTTGACTTTTCTTCCTTTTATTCTTGATGACTCTGCCTAATGGTTTGTCAATTTTGTTTATCATCTCAAAGAACCAGCTTTGGCAGTCCTAGCCATGGCAATCAGAGAGGAAAAAGAAATAAAAGGAACCCAGATTTGAAAAGAAGAAGTAAAACTCTCACTGTTTGCAGATGACATACTATACATCAGATCAGATCAGATCAGATCAGTCGCTCAGTCGTGTCCGACTCTTTGCGACCCCATGAACCGCAGCACGCCAGGCCTCCCTGTCCATCACAAGCTCCCGGAGGTCACTCAGACTCACATCCATCGAGTCAGTGATGCCATCCAGCCATCTCATCCTCTGTCGTCCCCTTCTCCTCCTACCCTCAATCCCTCCCAGCATCAGAGTCTTCTCCAATGAGTCAACTCTTCGCATGAGGTGGCCAAAATACTGGAGTTTCAGCTTTAGCATCATTCCATAGAACACCCATAAAGATACCATCAGAAAATTATTAGAGCTAATCAATGAATTTAGTAAACCAACAGCATACAAAATCAATACATAGAAATACTTTGCATTCCTATACATTAACAACAAAAAAATCAGAAAGAGAAATTAAGGAAACAATCCTATTCACCATTGGAACAAAAAGAATAAAGTACCTGGGGAAAAATCTACCTGAGGGGACAAAAGACCTGTATGCAGAAAACTATAAGACACTGACGAAAGAACTCAAAGACAACACAAACAAAAGCAGCTAATATCATATTCCTCATTATCATGAAAAGGACTACACTACTCCAAAAACTCTACAGATTCAGTGCAATCCCTATCCAATTACCAGCAGCATTTTTCACAGAGCTAGAATAAAAAAACTTTATAATTTGGATGGAAACACAAAAGTCCCTGAATAGCCAAAGCTATTAGTCAAAGCTAATCTTCAGAAAGAAAAAAGGAGCTGGAGGAATCAACCTTCCTGGCTTCAGACTATACTACAAAACTACAGTAGTCAAGACAGTATGGCACTGGCATGAAAAACAAAAAATACAGATCAATGGAACAGATAGAAAGCCCAGAGATAAAACCATGCACCTATGGGCACCTTATCTTTGAAAAAGGAGGCAAGAATATGCAATGGAGAAAAGACAACCTCTTCAATAAGTATTTTGCTGGCAACACTGTATAGCTTCATGTAAGTAATGAAATTGGAACACCTCTTCACATCATACAGAAAAAGAAATAAAAGGAATCAAAATTTGAAAAGAAGAAGTAAAACTCTCACTGATTACAGATGAAATGGATCAAATACCTAAATTTAAGGCCAGAAACTATAAAACTCTTAGAGGAAAATACAGGCAGAATACTCATTGACATAAACTGCAGTAAGATCCTCTTTGACTTACCTCCTAGAGTAATGGAAATAAAAACAAACAAATGGGACTGAATTAAACTCTTTTGCATAGCAAAGGAAACTATAAACAAGATGAAAAGACAACCCTCAAAATGAAAGAAAATATGCAATCGAAGCAAGTAACAAAGGATTAATCTCCAAAATATAAAAATAGCACATGCAGGTCAAAGTCAGAAAAACAAACAATCCAATCAAAAAATGGGCAAAAGATCTAAACACACATTTCTCCAAAGCCATACAGATGGCCAATAAACACATGAAAAGATGCTCAACATCACTCATTATTAGAGAAATGCATATCAAAACTAGGGTTTCCCAAGTGGTAAAGTGGTAAAGAATTAGCCTGTCAATACAGGAGACACGAGACATAGGTTCCATCCCTGGGTTGGGAAGATCCCCTGAAGTAGGAAATGACAACCCATTCTGGTATTCTTGCCTGGGAAATCCCATGGACAGAGGAACCTGGCAGGCTACAATCCATGGTGTCACAAAGGAGTCAGACATGATTTAGCGACTAAACAAGCACAACAACACATAATAATGCATATACATGGAATCTATAAAAATGGTACTGATGAACCTATTTTCAGGGGAGGAATACAGACCAGAACTGTGGACAGAGTGGAGGAAAGAGAGGGTGGGACAAATTGAGAGAGTAGCATTGAAACAGATAGACTACCATGTGTAAAAGAGATAGCTAGTGGGAAGTAGCTAGTGATGCAGAGACCTCAACCCGCTGCTCTGTGACAATCTAAAAGGGTGAGATGGGGGTAGGTGGGAGGAAGGTTCAAAAGGGAGGGGATGTATATATACTTATAGGTGATTCACATTGCTGTACAGCAGAAATCAAGACAACATTGTAGAGCAATTATCCTCCAATTAAAAACAAATTTGAAAATTAATGCTTAGAGGGTAACTTCAAAAAATTAGATACACACAAATACATATAAAATAGATACACAAGTCCTACCGTATAGCACAGGGAACTCTATTCAATATCCTGTCATAATCTATAATGGAAAAGAATGTGAAAAAATATACATATGAATAACTGAATCACCTTCTTGTGCACCTGAAACTAACACAATGCTGTAAACCCACTCTGCTTCAATAAAAAATAAAATGAATTTAAAAAATAGTCCACATCAAAAAAAAAAAAAAAAACTTTGAAAAATAAATAAATAAACTCTGGGGTGGAGCCCAGCTCTGCCCTTTGACCACTCTGTGGTGTCTGCCAAGTCCCTTCCTTTCCTCATTTATCACATGGGGTAACACCAGCATCCCCACTAACCTCGAGGGGTTGATATGGAGACTGCTGTCAAAAGGACAGGATGGACCATGTGCAGTTGGCAACTGTGCTTTGCCCATGTGCTGACCAATCATCAGACCAACACCCCTGGTGTTCTACAACCCAGCCCTAGTCTTGACGGATGATCAGTTCAGTTCAGTTGCTCAGTCATGTCCGACTCTTTGCAAACCCATGAACTACAGCACACCAGGCCTCCCTGTCCGTCACCAACTCCCGGAGTTTACCCAAACTCATGTTCATTGAGTTGCTGATGCCATCCAACCATCTCATCCTCTGTTGTCCCCTTCTCCTCCTGCCTTCAATCTTTCCCAGCATCAGGGTCTTTTCAAATAAGTCAGTTCTTCACATCAGGTGGCCAAAGTATTGGAGCTTCAGCTTCAGCATCAGTCCTTCCAATGAACACTCAGGACTGATCTCCTTTAGGATGGACTGGTTTGATCTCCTTACAGTCCAAGGGACTCTCAAGAGTCTTTTCCAACACCACAGTTCAAAGCATCAATTCTTTGGTATTCAGCTTTCTTTATGGTCCAGTTCTCACATCCATACATGACTACTACAAAAACAATAGCTTTGACTAGACGGACCTTTGTCAGTAAAGTAATGTCTCTGTCTTTTAATATGCTGTCTGGGTTGGTCATAGCTTTTCTTCCAAGGAGCAAGCATCTTTGAGGGATGATAACAGGTATTATTTGAGAAAAGAAAAGTTTTTTCTACTTTAAAACTACATTGGTAGAATGCAAGGTTAATCATATTTAAACCTGTTCCTCACTGAGTATTTCTTAGAGACGGTAATGTTCTATGAATCTCCATGAGTGTTTTCCACACAGTGTCTGAGAGGCCCTGAGGGCTCCCACACCACATCCTCTGCTGGAATGCTGTATTAGATAACACGATGATCCCTGAGTGGAGGACAAAGGTGTCAGACTTGGTGTCACCTCTGATGTTAATGCTTGGATCACAGCAGATTGGAAGGACAAATGAGTTCATTTAACCAATGAAGTGTTAATGTGGAGTTACAACCTGGAGGACAGAATGTTCTTGATATCAGAAAAACCCCAGGAGAAATCCCCAATGCGCATGACGAATCTGACCAAGATCTCCCAGAGTCACCAGTGCCCTTCCGGAGTCCACGCAGGCCCCTGAAAGTCACATTTCTAACAAGAATCCTCTGTGAGCATGATTCTCAGAGATCAATTGGCCCACAGGAAAGGCCAACATTGTAATAACAGACACTAGAAGAATGCATTTTTAATACAACTTAACTGCAACTTAAATATCAATAATAGGGTACATTTTGAGTATATTCTACCACAATAAAAATAGGGAGGGGCATGAAAAAAATAATACATGTTAAAAACCTTAGAAGAGGACTTCTGCCTTGGTCATTCAGTTTTGCCCATTCATTTGTCCACTGACACTTAGGCTGTTTTCAGACCTAGACTGTTGTGAGTAATGCTGCAATAAACATGGGAGAACAGACATTTCACTGAGATAATGACTTGATTTCGTTGAACTCTGGGAGTTGGTGATGGACAGGGAGGCCTGGCGTGATGCAATTCATGGGGTCTCAAAGAGTCGGACACGACTGAGCAACTGAATTGAACCGATACTACATAAAGAGAAGTGGAATTGCTAGGTCATATAGGTCAGGAAGCAACAGTTAGAACTGGACACGGAACAACAGACTGGTTCAAGATAGAAAAAGGAGTACGTCAAGGCTGTATATTGTCACCCTGCTTATTTAACTTATATGCAGAGTACATCATGAGAAATGCTGGACTGGAAGAAACACAAGCTGGAATCAAGATTGCTGGGAGAAATATCAATAACCTCAGATATGCAGATGACACCACCCTTATGGCAGAAAGTGAAGAGGAACTAAAAAGTCTCTTGATGAAAGCGAAGGTGGAGAGTGAAAAAGTTGGCTTAAAGCTCAACAGTCAGAAAACGAAGATCATGGCATCTGGTCCCATCACTTCACGGGAAATAGATGGGGAAACAGTGGAAACGGTGTCAGACTTCATTTTTCTGGGCTCCAAAATCACTGCAGATGGTGACTGCAGCCATGAAATTAAAAGACGCTTACTCCTTGCAAGGAAAGTTATGACCAACCTAGATAGCATATTCAAAAGCAGAGACATTACTTTGCCAACAAATGTTCGCCTAGTCAAGGCTATGGTTTTTCCTGTGGTCACGTATGGATGTGAGAGCTGGACTGTGAAGAAGGCTGAGCGCCGAAGAATTGATGCTTTTGAACTGTGGTGTTGGAGAAGACTCTTGAGACTTGAGAGTCCCTTGGACTGCAAGGAGATCCAACCAGTCCATTCTGAAGGAGATTAGCCCTGGGATTTCTTAGGAAAGGAATGATGCTAAAGCTGAAACTCCAGTACTTTGGCCACATCATGTGAAGAGTTGACTCATTGGAGAAGACTCTGAGGCTGGGAGGGATTGAGGGCAAGAGGAGAAAGGGACGACAGAGGATGAGATGGCTGGATGGCATCACTGACTCGATGGATGTGAGTCTGAGTGACCTCCGGGAGTTGGTGATGGACAGGGAGACCTGGCATGCTGCGATTGATGGGGTCGCAAAGAGTCGGACACGACTGAGTGACTAATCTGATCTGATCTGATCTGAGACAGCATATTCAAAAGCAGAGACATTACTTTGCCAACAAAGGTCCGTCTAGTCAAGGCTATGGTTTTTCCTGTGGTCATGTATGGATGTGAGAGTTGAACTGTGAAGCTGAGCGCTGAAGAATTGATGCTTCTGAACTGTGGTGTTGGAGAAGACTCTTGAGAGTCCCTTGGACTGCAAGGAGATCCAACCAGTCCATTCTGAAGGAGATCAGCCCTGGGATTTCTTTGGAAGGAATGATGCTAAAGCTGAAACCCCAGTACTTTGGCCACCTCATGCAAAGAACTGACTCATTGGAAAAGACTCTGATGCTGGGAGGGATTGAGGGCAAGAGGAGAAGGGGACGACAGAGGATGAGATGGCTGGATGGCATCACTGACTCGATGGACGTGAGTCTGAGTGACTTCCGGGAGTTGGTGATGGACAGGGAGGCCTGGTGTGCTGCGATTGATGGGGTCGCAAAGAGTCGGACATGACTGAGCGACTGATCTGATCTGATAGTAGCTCTATTTTTAATTTCTTAAGGAGCCTCCATACTGGTTTCCACAGTGACTGCACCCATTTACATTCCCACCAATAGTGCATGAGGGTTCCCTTTTCCCTACATCCTCACAACTCTTGAAATCTCTTGTTTATCTCCAAATAGACACTCTCACAGGTATGAGGCGATATCCTACTCTGGTTCTGACTTACATTTCCAGGATGATCATTGATGCTGAGCACTTATTCATATATTTCTGGGAAATCTGTATGTCTTCTTGGAAGATAGGTATGTCTAGGTAGGTCATTTACCCAAAGTGAATTATGGTATCTTCCGGTGCAAGAACTCAGTGTTGGGCCCAAAACCAATGCTTTGAAATGATTTATTGCCTGGGAAAGTGATCCCCACATACTGCTACTTAAAAAAACAACAGTAGAAGAATAACTACAGTCAAAGTTCATCTTATTTGTAAACATAAACATGTACAGAAGAGAGAAAACTAAAATAAAATATTAGTCCATCAAAGAATGTACAGTGCTGCCTCTGGGTAGGGGATTATGAATAATTTTGAAGTTTGTTTTTTCTCCTTTTGTGATTTTAAGCTTTTCTGGAAACAATTTTCATAACTGGGAAAATCATTTTTAGAGAAATGTACATCTAAGGGAAAAAGGAAGAAAGGCATGATGGACAAGAGGTCCTATCTTAATTCAGGTGAGAGCTCAGATGTTAAGGACCTTTAGGGTAAATGAATTTCTTTGAGTTAAGTGGTCCTTGACTTCCTACTGACAGAGTCCTCACCCCTCCTGGTAGATGTTGCCCTCCCTGCCAGCCTCAAACCCTGCACACCAGGTCACTGTCCTGCTGATTGGCCCAAGGTGGCAGCCAGAACTCGGATCCATTCAGCTACAAGGTCTGGATGGAGGTCCAGAGGAAGAAAATCCACCCTGTCTCCTTTTTCCCTGGTAATTTCTGCAGTGAAGCTGTCAGAAATTACTGCTGCATCCCTCAACTGACAGGGAAGGGAGATTCTGAAAACTATTCAGAAGACAGGAATGGTAAAAGGAAGTAATGACTACCTCTGTTCCATGGCAGTTTCAAGAAGTACAGCAGTTTATACATTTTGTCTGTGTCTAGCCCGCTGCCTGCATTTGTTGATTTTAGTGACAATAAACATTCCATCCAAGGGCTTTCTTAGCTTCACTGCCAACACCAGTTCCCCAATCCTATTTCCTATTAGGTGTCAAGTTCTTCCATCAGGAGTTCTAGATTCCTCAGGGCTTCCAGGAGCCTAAACGCTGCCCTAGGAGTAGGGGTGGGGAGGTGAGAGGTGGCAGCCAGCTCCTGCTTGGCTTCTCTGCTCGGAGTGGAGGCAGCTATGGAAATCCTTATCTCCAAGATCACTGGTCTTGGGGGTGAGGGTAGCAGATGCTCAGTGACTGGTTTACAAATGCTACTGTTCAACAATCTGAACTTCTCTTTGGTACCAAGCCCTTCTCTGTCATCCTTTGACCCAGTCTTCTGGGATATCCCACTTCATTTATTCATTTCCACCATCTCATCTATTCATTTCATTTTCCACCAAAGAGAAGTTCATGGAGAAATATCAAACCTTAATGGTGATTTTGTCTAGAACACCTTGGAGCTCCCTCAACCCCATGTGGCTACCATTCCCGGTCAGGTGTCAGAATCCGGCTGGGAGACCCAAGCTGCCTCCTCCTCAGTCAACATGTTAGCAGCTTATGGTTTCTCGGTCCTTTATGGACCTGAGGGGCCTGAGTCTGTACACAGAACAGCGTTCTTTCTCGCCTGTGTAATGGACATGGAATCGACCCTCTCCTGCCTCCTCATAGAGGAAGCATCGACACTTAGTCAGCTGATAGAGCAAGTCCCATAGACCCCTGTGGTACATCCCGGGGAAAATGACATAGACTATGGGGTTGACACAGCAGTGCGCATAGGCAATCGCCTCTGTCACTTCAATGGCCAAGTCCAGCTGGCTGCAGTGCTCACAAAGGGAATCTTGAAAAACAGAAAAAAACACAGTCAGATTGTAGGGCGTCCAAAAGAGAAAGAAGGTGATCGTGATGACAAAAATCAGACGTATTATGTTGGCCTTCTTATTCCAAGTTCTGGGCATAATCTTTATAATCTTTATATGTCCATAGCAGACAATCATGACCAACAGAGGCAATATCAGCCCCAAGATGTTCAGTTTCAGAGCCAGGAACTGCTTCCACTTTCTTCCATGGCTTTCAGGGGGAAAATGAAGACTGCAGGTGTAGTGGGTGAGCCACCACTGGGTCTTGGAAAAGTACAAGCCTGGGACAGAAGCCAAGATGGCCAGGACCCAGATGACAATGCTGATGACAGTAACAGAGGTCATGTTCCAACACCGATATTTAAACAGGGAGTGGACGATAGTCAGGTACCTGTCGATGGTCAGCAGGATGATGAAGAATATCTCGCTGTACAAGCCCAAGAAAAAGAACCCAAAGAGCAACTTACACATGGCATCACCGAAAATCCAGTCATCCTTCACCTTGTAGTCAATCCAGAAGGGCAGCGTGAAGAGGAAGATGAGGTCAGAAATGGCCAGGTTGAGGAGGCAGATGTTGATTATATTTCTTATCCTTTTGTATAGCAACAGGACCACTAGGATGTTGCCGACCAGGCCAATGACAAACACCACCGAGTACAAGGGGGCCAGCACCTGAGCCCCAAAGGTCCTCTCTTCTACTGTGTCATGCAGGGTCTGGTCCCCATAGTTGTGTTCTGTGGTCATGTCATAGCCCTTTGCGGTGATTGAAGTTTCCATCCTGGCTTCGCCCACGGGTCAAGGGAAATGTTTCTGTATGTATTTGCTGTTAAAGGCAGTGGGCTCTGGACAACAAAAAACAAGGCAGTGAGTATACGTCCTTAACCCCTGGACGGCTGTTTACTAGTGCCTACTGTGCACCACGCCCTGTGGAGCAAGGGAGACCCAGGTCCTCTGCCCTCATGCAACCTGTAGTCTACCACACTAACAAGCAAGGTGTGCACACATCGCTAACTCAGGTGCTCCAGCAGTAAGTGCCCTGAAGGAGACGTCCAGAGGATGGAGAGCGCAGACGGGGGAGGACAAGGGAGGCCTCATGCATGTTCACGACCAAGGCTTCCTGAGGCTTCCCATGGACTCAGTGTTGGGCTCAGTGTTAAACAGCCCTTGAGGGGGCACCATGGTCGATCCCCACTTTAGAGGTGAAAGCACACAAGTTGGGAGCAGTCAGGACACAAAGCTGCTGAGAACAAGAGCTGGAGCTCAAACCCTGGTGCGTGCCACTCTCAGGCCCATTCCTGAAACCCCCAGCTCTCCTCCCCAATCCCAGGGCAGTGACTGCACTGTGGCGTCCCCAGAGGAGGCTGGGAAGGAAACAATTCTGGCTAAAAGTCGAAAACTTACTAACACATCTTTCTGGCTTTGGGGGCTAAAAAGATTCTCAGCCAGGGGTGATACAGTGCCATGGGGGCACAGGTAAATGTGAGTTTTTTCAGTTGTCACAAACAGTGGGGGTCACCACTGCCATTAGGTAGCCAGGGCGGAGGATGTAAACATTACCCTACAGCAAACACCAACAGTGCTGCCATAGTGAGATCCTAGGAGGCCAACTCATCCGCCAGCCTGACCCACGTCACACGGTCCTCTGTAGTCACCCAGGTTCTCTGAAGACCCGCTGAGATAGCCGTGAGGAGGAGTCAGTAACAGTCTGGGAGGAGTGGGGTGATTTGGTAAGGAGAAGATGGGGCTGTGGGAAAAGAAAGGCTCAGAACAGCTTCAAGACATGGAGTGTCACATAGTAACTGAACACAGGTCAGTATTCTCCTAAGTTTTTAGATATTTTTAACTAGGGTTGCCTCAGAATAAAAACAAACAAAAACCACTAGATAGCCTGGCTTTGTAGAACATCTCCAGCTCCTTTTTAGCACGCTTTTCCATTCTTGACTTCCTACTTCTGCATTCCAGTCCCCTATAATGAAAAGGACATCTTTTTTGGGTGTTAGTTCTAAAAGGTCTTGTCCATTCTTTACAATCACTTATTGAAGAACCTCCCCAAGGGAGGAAGTCTTACTTCTAACCTGCTGGTTCAGTGATATCAGATAAGCTAACCTACCTCTTTGAACCTTAGTTCCTCTCTGTACCTAGGAAAACTAATCCTTCTTTTGCAGGACTATTGTTAGGCAATGTCTGACCTTTCCCCTGAATATTATCAGGTTCTCAGTAAATATTAGGGGACCTCCTTCCCTGCAGGTGCCCTTCTCCGAGGCCCAGCACCACCAGGAATGTCCCAGGTTTCAATCTTATTCTGGCCAATGTACCCCACTCCCTACAAATCTGTCTGTAGTTAATCTGGAAAATGAATTCTGCTTGAGAGTGATGGACATTGACAGTCCTTTCCATCTGCACTGCACTGTGAAATTTCCAAAATGCTGCCATCAATCTAACTGATTTGACCTAATGTCGGTCAGTAAAGTGAGTGGTACCTGCAGCATAATTTCCATCTAAAATCTTCAGACTTCAGTGCTCCTCCTTCCACAGTGCTTAATGAATGTTTCCTGCTCACAAAATTCATGTTTCTGCAGTGGCATTTGGAGATTAAGGCACAGGGGAGTGGTGCTGGTCCCCGTGACTGTGGGGGTGGTCCTTTCCCATCAAATTCATCCCTATGGTTTGCTCTCCAATTTCTGAACTTGCATACAGCCAGTCAAGCCTCTTTCTGGAGAAACCCATGCTGCCACTCACTAAACAAGCTGTGCTGGCAATTTCTGATTTCTGCTGCCACTGCCAGTGCAGACAGCTCCGTGTGGTAGTCAGCACTTCTGGGTGAGTGGGTTCTCAGGCTTACTGTGTTAGCAGTGGCAGCACAGAGAGCAAGGGGTGGAAGGCTGAGCCTGTGAACCCAGTTTCTGGAATTCTGGCAAAGGTGCTTCTCGGTTCATCTACTTCAACAGTACATGAAGTGAGAAATTCCAGATGCTCAAGCTGGATTTAGAAAAGGCAGAGGAACCTAGATCAAATTGCCAACATCTGTTGGATAATAGAAAAAGCAAGAGAGTTCCAGAAAAACATCTATTTCTGTTTTATTGACTACACCAAAGCCTTTGACTGTGTGGATTTAATGAACTGTGGAAAATTCTTACAGAGACAGGAATTCCAGACCACCTGACCTGCCTCCTGAGAAATTTGTATGCAGGTCCAGAAGCAACAGTTAGAACTGGACATGGATCGACAAATTAGTTCCAAATTGGGAAAGGAGTACATCAGGGCTCTATATTGTCATCCTGCTTATTTAACTTATATGCAGGGTACATCATGTGATATGCTGGACTGGATGAAGCACAAGCTGGAATCAAGATTGCAAAGAGAAATATCAATAACTTCAGGTATGCAGATGACACCACCCTTATAGCAGAAATTGAAAAGGAACTAAGGAGGCTCTTGATGAAAGTGAAAGAGGAAAGTGAAAAAGCTGGTTTAAAATTTAACATTCAAAAAACTAAGATCATGGCATCTGGTGCTCCATGGGTCCATGGGTCCACCTGGTTGTCCCATCATTTTCATGGCAAATAGATGGGAAAACAATGGAAACAGTGAGAGACTTTATTTTTCAGTCTCCAAAATCCCTGCAGATGGTGACTGCAGCCATGAAATTAAAAGACACTTGCTCTCTGGAAGAAAAGCTATGATCAACCTAGACAGCATATTAAAAAGCAGAGACATTACTTTGCCACCAAAGGTTCATCTAGTCAAAGCTACGGTTTTTCCAGTAGTCATGTATGGATGTGAGAGTTGAACTATAAAGAAAGCTGAGCACCAAAGGACTGATTCTTTCAAACTGTGATGTTGGAGAGGACTCTTGAGAGTTCCTTGGACTACAAGGACATCAAACCAGTCCATCCTAAAGGAAATCAGTCCTGAATATTCACTAGAAGGACTGATGCTGAAGCTGAAGCTCCAATACTTTGGCCATCTGATGTGAAGAGCTGACTCATTGGAAAAGACCCTGATGCTGGGAAAGACTGAAGACAGGAGGAGAAGGGGACAACAGAAAGTGAGATGGTTGGATGGCATCACTAATTCAATGGACCTGAGTTTGAGCAAGCTACAGGATTTGATTATGGACAGGAACTCGTGGCATACCTGAGTCCACAGGGGTCACAAAGAGTGGGACAAAGCTCAGCGTCTGAACTGAACTGGAGGCAAACCACGTCAGCACTGTCAGGGGCCATCTGAACAGAGTCACCTTCACACCCACTCTCACCTTCAAGCCAGTTCACTATTTCCCCACTTGCTGGGCACCAGAAACAGCTCCTGGGCATGTTGTCCCTAAGGGAGATGGACTGGAGTGAGGCCCTGAAGGCGAGACCCAAGGAGCATGTTGCCATGTCATGCGCCAGTCCGTCTGCAGCCTGCTACTACCATCTGCCCCAGGCCGTTGCCCCAGTGGTCCAGCACCAGCACCCTTTATCCTAGGAGTTGCTGAAGCCTCTGGACAGACAAAGGGTCGACTGTGGTGGTGGAAGACGCCCAGGCCTGGTTGGGTGCAGGAGCTGGCTTCTACTGGTTCATAAGAGCCAGCCGTGTGCAGCTGTTCTGCATCCAGCATGCTGGTGACTCGAAGTCAACCAGAATGGGAATATTTACACATGGGAATCGGCAAACACTAGGAATCAGGGCACTTTTCTCAGGAGAATTAGCTGATAAACACTTACCAGTGCATCCATGCCCTTCAGTCTGAATAGCCTAGAGTTGTCCTGGAGCCAGAGTGGGGACTTAAGGGTCAGTGAGGGGCACAGAGCCTGGTGGTCGGCTGTGCAAACTTCTGGGGATTTCTATACTTAAAAGTCTGGGACCTTCCAGACCTACTGGAGGAAAGGCTGAAGTAGATACCTCCAAGTAGCTCCCATGTTCCTGCATCTTCAGAACAGAATTCTGACCTCCCTCTTCTTTAGAACAGAATGGATACTTCCCCAGGAGGTCACGTGGACGGCTGCCTGCCTTCTGGCGGGTGAGATCCTACCTCCTCCTAAAACAGCACACAGTCCTAATTCTGAGGATCCTTGTGTCTAGTCCTCTTCAGAAAGTGTCTCAGTATCAAATCATCTTTGCATCTGCAATTGTTTCTCTGATTAATATTACCCTTTTTTCTAAAAATGCTTCTTATGGCACATTTGGACTTTGTTTCCATGGAGAAATTTGACTGTTGTTAGGCAATAGCACCCCACTCCAGTACTGTTTCCCGGAAAATCCCATGGATGGAGGAGCCTGGTAGGCTGCAGTCCATGGGGTCGCTAAGACTAAGACACGACTGAGCGACTTCACTTTCACTTTCCACTTTCATGCATTAGAGAAGGAAATGGCAACCCACTCCAGTGTTCTTGCCTGGAGAATCCTATGGATGGAGAAGCCTGGTAGGCTGCAGTCCATGGGGTCGCACAGAGTTGGACACAACTGAAGCGACTTAGCAGTAGCAGCAGCAGCAGCAGTGTCTTAAATAACTGCAGAAAGTACCTTAATACTGGTACTTAATCACTCACCAGAAACCATTGTAAAAGAAAGCATCCTGTTTTTAGCAGAAAGATAATCTCCCCCAAAACAAAAAGAACACCTTAGGTTATGTCGGAGCACCCAGTTGTTTAAATCCATGCATCCTCAGTATTTCTATGCAATTTGTTGCCCTTCAGAAACATTGCTGGGTCCTTAGACATCTGACTGGCCCTTGAAGAATTCTCCACCTCTGACAAGACAGACAGGTAAACATGTCATGTCCTGCAATAGGAGGACTACAGTCCACCCTGTCCACATGCCAACAACAGGACCCTCACCCGTAACTAACAACACAGAAAAGACAAGTGTCACTTACTCTGGTTTCAGAGGACTGTGTCCATGAGGTGTGTGTCTGGAGGACATTCCTCTCTTCTCCTATCTCGACCACCCTGGACTTCCAGATCAAGGAATTAATATCAGGAAGCAGAAAAGTAGCATCTGGGACTTTGGAACTCCTCTGCCAGCACTTCTGGTAAATTGCTAGGCTTGCACACCAAGGCCACTAGACCTGGTCCATTTGGAGAACCTTTCATTCCCATTTGGGGATTTTCTACTAAGAACATCCCATTTGTGAGGTGCTGCTTTGACCAAGGCTACCACCAGCTTAGCGGGACTTGGACGTCCGTTTGAGCCTAGGGCTCTTTGTTTTTTTGTGTGTGTGCGGCTTCCATTTGTCTGGTGAGGATTTTGGTTTTGCTTTCAGTTCTGCGTACAAGGCTGTTTTATGCCATGCATTGTGGCCATTGCTTCCTCTTCCACTTCATCTGACACTCTCCCAGGAAGACTGGCACACTGGTTGACCTATAGCTATGAATCTATCACTTAGAAGAATGAGATCCTACTGTAATTCTGTTTCACCAATGCACATTCTTAAAAGTAATGAGAGGGGGCCTAAATTATTATACTATTCTTCAGCTAGAATTGTTTTGTCACAGGAATGGAAAGGCTGGGAACACTCTCCTCTCCATCTGTGCCAGGCACTCTGGTCTCACTCCTGTGGGGGAACTGAGTCACTCTGAACCCCCATAGAGCATCTCTGGGTTGGTTTGTTTTCTTTCAATAGCTGAGCCAATCTGTTTGGAAGCCTTTCTCTGGAAGTTTTAAACTGTACCTCCTCTGATTTTCTGTCTGTGTGGACAGAGCTTATCTGCCCTTTGTATTTTTCTGTGTATTGTTTCGGGATGAACCACTCTGGCATTTTGTATGATGGGAAATTCTACCCACTCATTACAAGCCACTTTGGGAGTGGAAATGGAATCTTTGAGCTACACCTTGTCTGATCTTTTGTTTGTGGGACCATATTTGTTGTGTGCATGAATGTGCAATAGTATTTGCACTGACTGAGACAAATAATAAGGCTCACGTGTGACAACACAAGCTAGGCTTCAACAGTATGTGAACAGAGAACTTCCAGATGTTCAAGTTGGATTTAGAAAAGGCAGAGGAACCAGAGATCAAATTGCCAACATCCACTGGATCACAGAAAAAGCAAGAGAATTCCAGGAAAACATTTACTTCTGCTTCATTGATTACACCAAAGCCTTTGACTGTGTGGATCACAACAAACTGTGGGAAATTCTTAGAGATGGGAATACCACACCGCCTTACCTGCCTCATGAGAAACCTGTATGAGGGTCAAGAAGCAACCGAACTGGACATGGAACAACAGACTGATTCAAAGTTGGGAAAGGAGTATGTCAAGGTTCTATTTTGTCACCCTGCTTATTTAACTTATATGCAGAGTACATCATGAAAAATGCCAGGCTGGATGAAGCACAAGCTGGAATCAAGACTGCCGGGAGAAATATCAATAATCTCAGATATGCAGATGACACCGCCCTTATGGCAGAAAGCAAAGAAGAACTAAAGAGCCTCTTGATGAAAGTGAAAGAGAAGAGTGAAAAAGCTGGCTTAAAACTCAACATTGAAAAAGCTAAGATCGTGGCATCTGGTCCCATCACTTCATGGAAATAGATGGGGAAACAATGGAAACAGTGACGGACTTTATTTTGGGGGGCTCCAAAATCACTGTAGATGGTGACTGCAGCCATTAAATTAAAAGACACTTGCTCCTTGGAAGAAAAGCTATGACCAACCTAGATAACATGTTAAAAAGCAGAGACTTTACTTTTCCACTAAAGGTTCGTCTAGTCAAAGCTACAGTTTTTCCAGTGGTCATGTATGGATGTGAGTGCTGGACCATAAAGATGGCTAGCAGCAAAGAATTGATTCTTTTGAACTGTGGTATTGGAAAAGACTCTTAAGAGTCCCTTGGACTGCAAGATCAAACCAATCTTTTTTTTTTTATTTAACTTTACAATATTGTATTGGTTTTGCCATGTATCAAAATGAATCTGCCACAGGTATACATGTGTTCCCCATCCTGAACCCTCCTCCCTCCCCATACCACCCCTCTGGGTCCTCCTAGTGCACCAGCCCCAGGCATCCGGTATTAGGCATCGAACCTGGACTGGCAACTCGTTTCATATATGATATTATACTTATTTCAATGCCATTCTCCCAAATCATCCCACCCTCTCCCTTTCCCAGAGTCCAAAAGACTGTTCTATACATCAGTGTCTCTTTTGCTGTCTCATATACAGGGTTATTGTTACCATCTTTCTAAATTCCATATATATGCGTTAGTATATGGATGTGAGAGCTGGACTGTGAAGAAGGCTGAGCGCCGAAGAATTGATGCTTTTGAAGTGTGGTGTTGGAGAAGACTCTTGAGAGTCCCTTGGACTGCAAGGAGATCCAACCGGTCCATTCTGAAGGAGATCAGCCCTGGGATTTCTTTGGAAGGAATGATGCTAAAGCTGAAACTCCAGTATTTTGGCCACCTCATGCGAAGAGTTGACTCATTGGAGAAGACTCTGATGCTGGGAGGGATTGAGGGCAGGAGGAGAAGGGGACGACAGAGGATGAGATGGCTGGATGGCATCACTGACTCGATGAATGTGGGTCTGAGTGACCTCCGGGAGCTGGTGATGGACAGGGAGGCCTGGTGTGCTGCGGTTCATGGGGTCGCAAAGAGTCGGACACGACTGAGCGACTGATCTGATCTGATCTGATCTGATACTGTATTAGTGTTTTTCTTTCTGGCTTACTTCACTCTGTATAATAGGCTTCAGTTTCATCCACCTCATAAGAACTGATTCAAATGTATTCTTTTTAATGGCTGAGTAATACTCCATTGTGTATATGTACCACAGCTTTCTTATCCATTCATCTGCTGATGGACATCTAGGTTGCTTTCATATCAATCTTAAAGGAAACTAACCCTGAATATTCATTGGAAGGACAATGCTAAGGCTGAAGCTGCAGTAATTTGGCCACCTGATGCAAAGAACTGACGCACTGGATAAGATCCTGATGCTTGGCAGGACTGAAGGCTGGAGGAGAAGGGGACAACAGAGGATAAGATCACTAGATGGCATTGCCGACTCAACGGACACGGGTTTGAACAGGCTTGGGAGTTGGTGATGGAGAGGGAAGCCTGGCATGCCACAGTCCATGGGATTGCAAACAGTTGGACACGACTGAGCAACTGAACTGACTGTGACAATATCAGGGTGCCATTCCCTATTATGTTGGGCTTTGCCTGTGGTAGAACATTGGTTGGAATTTTCCCTCTTGTTAAGGGTGACCAGAGCTCAATTACAAACTGTAAATGCCCCCTGCCTTCCAGGGTATTTTTACTAAACTGGGAATGTCTTCAGCTATGTCTCCAGGAAAAGGATTTGCTATTTCTTTCTGCCTGTGCCCTAGCCCTCTGGAACACTTATCTACTCCACCTATAGATCCTGAGACTGAAGGGAAAAGTGTGGAAAGAAGACTTTCTTAAACTCAAGCAGAAAAACTGTGAGGTTTCTGGCTCAGTCTTTATGTACCAGTTAATTTGTATATAATCTATATTTAATTGGCTTAAAAGTAAACTCTTACAAATTAAATCCAAATGTCTAAAAAACTGACCAAGATCAATTTTAGAACCATATGATCTGGTAAATATTCAGTACTGACTTGCTATCTGCTATTTAAGGTGGATAAGGCTTGCTGCTTTGACTAAAACAGTCTTTAGAGTCATGCAAGTATGGATGTTAAGTAATGCAAGTGAGATAAGTGCTTCTGGGTAAGATCAGATCAGATCAGTCGCTCAGTCGTGTCCGACTCTTTGCGACCCCATGAACCGCAGCACGCCAGGCCTCCATGTCCATCACCAACTCCAGGAGGTCACTCAGACTCACATCCATCGAGTCAGTGATGCCATCCAGCCATGTCATCCTCTGTCGTCCCCTTCTCCTCCTGCCCCCAATCCCTCCCAGCATCAGAGTCTTCTCCAATGAGTCAACTCTTCACATGAGGTGGCCAAAGTACTGGACTTTCAGCTTTAGCATCATTCCTTCCAAAGAAATCCCAGGGCTGATCTCCTTCAGAATGGACTGGTTGGATCTCCTTGCAGTCCAAGCAAGTCTCAAGAGTCTTCTCCAACACCACAGTTCAAAAGCATCAATTCTTCGGCGCTCAGCTTTCTTCACAGTCCAGCTCTCACATCCATACATGACCACAGGAGAAATATCAATAACCTCAGATATGCAGATGACACGACTCTTATGGCAGAAAGTGAAGAGGGCCTGAAAAGCCTCTTGATGAAAGTGAAAGTGGAGAGTGAAAGAGTTGGCTTAAAGCTCAACATTCAGAAAACGAAGATCATGGCATCTGGTCCCATCACTACATGGGAAATAGATGGGGAAACAGGGGAAACAGTGTCAGACTTTCTTTTTCTGGGCTCCAAAATCACTGCAGATGGTGACTGTAGCCATGAAATTAAAAGACGCTTACTCCTTGGAAGGAAAGTTATGACCAACCTAGATAGCATATTCAAAAGCAGAGACATTACTTTACCAACAAAGGTTCGCCTAGTCAAGGCTATGGTCTTTCCTGTGGTCATGTATGGATGTGAGAGCTGGACTGTGAAGAAGGCTGAGCGCCGAAGAATTGATGCTTTTGAACTGTGGTGTTGGAGAAGACTCTTGAGAGTCCCTTGGACTGCAAGGAGATCCAACCAGTCCATTCTGAAGGAGATCAGCCCTGGAATTTCTTTGGAAGGAATGATGCTAAAGCTGAAACTCCAGTATTTTGGCCACCTCATGCGAAGAGCTGACTCATTGGAGAAGACTCTGATGCTGGGAGGGATTGAGGGCAGGAGGAGAAGGGGACGACAGAGGATGACATGGCTGGATGGCATCACTGACTTGATGGGTGTGAGTCTGGGTGACCTCCGGGAGCTGATGATGGACAGGGAGGCCTGGCGTGCTGCGGTTCATGGGGTCGCGAAGAGTCGGACATGACTAAGCGACTGATCTGATCTGATCTGACTAGACGAACCTTTGTTGGCAAAGTAATGTCTCTGCTTTTGAATATGCCATCTAGGTTGGTCATAACTTTCCTTCCAAGGAGTAAGCGTCTTTTAATTTCATGGCTGCAGTCACCATCTGCACTGATTTTGGAGCCCAGAAAAATAAAGTCCGACATTGTTTCCCCATCTATTTCCCATGAAGTGATGGGACTGGATGCCATGATCTTCGTTTTCTGAATGTTGAGCTTTAAGCCAACTTTTTCACTCTCCTCTTTCACTTTCATCAAGAGGCTTTTTAGTTCTTCTTCACTTTCTGCCATAAGGGTGGTGTCATCTGCATATCTGAGGTTATTGATATTTCTCCCAGCAATCTTGATTCCAACTTATGTTTCTTCCAGTCCAGCGTTTCTCATGATGTACTCTGCATATAAGTTAAATAAACAGGGTGACAATATACAGCCTTGATGTACTCCTTTTCCTATCTGGAACCAGTCTGTTGTTCCATGTCCAGTTCTAACTGTTGCTTCCTAACCTGCATACATATTTCTCAAGAGGCAGATCAGGAGGTCTGGTATTCCCATCTCTTTCAGAATTTTCCACAGTTTATTGTGATCCACACAGTCAAAGGCTTTGGCATAGTCAATAAAGCAGAAATAGATGTTTTTCTGAAATTCTCTTGCTTTTTCCATGATCCAGTGGATGTTGGCAATTTGATCTCTGGTTCCTCTGCCTTTTCTAAAACCAGCTTGAACATCAGGAAGTTCATGGTACTCTTTAGGAAAAACTGTTTTAGAAACGTGCACTTAAGAATGATCTCCCCAGGTATTTGGTAGCTTAGAAATTTTGAGTTAAGTTAAATGACAAGTTTATCAAATAGCTGCTGCTGCTGCTAAGTCGCTTCAGTCGTGTCCGACTCTGTGCGATTCCACAGACGGCAGCCTACGAGGCTCCCCGGTCCCTGGCATTCTCCAGGCAAGAACACTGGAGTGGGTTGCCATTTCCTTCTCCAATGCATCAAAGTGGAAAGTGAAAGTGAAGTCGCTCAGTCGTGTCCAACTCTTAGCGACCCCATGGACTGCAGCCTACCAGGCTCCTCCATCCATGGGATTTTCCAGGCAAGAGTGCTGGAGTGGTCTAAACAAAATAAGATACTGAAACATTACTGAATACTGCCTTCCTTTGGCAGAGAGAGACTCATAGGTATTTAGGAAACTAAAGATATTGGTGGCGCCCTGAGATATAATAAAGTACATGTTTTTAGAGTTTTGCAGATCAAGATTTTCTAAAATAGGATTAAATGTAGTTAGGTAAATGGATTTAAGTATTGTCTGGCAGTTTCCCAAAGTTCTTTCAGGTTTCCCAGGTGACTCAGTGGTAAAGAATCCATCTATAAAGACTGAGATGAGTAAGGAGTTATGGGTTTGATTCCTGGGTGGGGAAGGTCACCTGGAGGAGGAAAGGGCAACCAAGTCCAGCACTGTTGCTTGAGAAATCCCATGGACAGAGGAGCCTTGAGGGTTACAGTTCACGGATCGAAAGGAGTTGGACACAACTTATCCTTGAGCACTGAGCCCAAGTGAAAACTTTTGACCTCCAGGTAACTTGAGGATATTTCAGAGGACCCCTGAGTCATCTCAGAGAGAAATATTTAACTAGGATTACTAGCTATTATTAATTACAACCAGTTAAATTTAATCCCAATATTTTGACCAAGTTTATTTACCAGATTACATCGCAGTCAGATGTATACCTATGCATCCTCCTCTTTTTAAAACTCTTTCTGTCATTTATAAACAGTTATTGCATTCATCTTCAAGAAGCTTTATGAGAAGGACCACCTTTGACAAATACAGGCTTCTGATAATTTTCATGTCACACTGTAACAAGAGGGAAAGGGGCAGGGCACAACTTTTGAAAGAATGACATAGCCAAGGACACAACACAAACCAGTTAGAATCAAATGGGACCAAGATGGCAGACAAGACTAGAATTTGATCCTCAATCCGTAAGTGAAAGGACACGCCCAGAGGTGCCCTGACAGCTCCAAGGCACTGTGAAAAGACCACGAAGCGGGTGGGATCCTGGAAATCTCCACCTCTTCCCAAAAGTAGTTGGAATAATCCTCCCACTCATTAGCATATGAAATTACCCAGCCTACAAAAACTAACCATGCCAAATTTCAGGGCCGCACTTGCCCTCTATGATGGCCCACACTCTGTGGAGTGTGATTCTGTCTAAATCTGAATAAATCTACTTCTTACCTATAACTTTGTCTCTCACTGAATTCTTTCTGTGATGAGACATCAAGAACCTGAATTTTATTAGGTCCTGAAACCAGGTACCATGGGTTTTGGCCAGGTTTGAGTCCCAGCCAGGTGGATTCAAGTCCCAAGCAGGAAGCCTTCCAGACCAGAGGTTCTCAAGGTGAGGGCCCTAGACCAAAAGCATCAGCACCTTGGGAACTTGTTAGTGGTGCGAGGTTTGGCTTCCTCTCCAGATTTACTGAATCAGAAATTCTGTGTTTTAGTATGCCCTCGACTGAATGTTTGAGAACCACGGATCTGGTTTTCCACCAGGCATTTGGCCCAATGTTTTACATTATCTCTCTCTAGGAGACCTGGGCTGGCCCTGATGTGAGTTGAGAAGAATTCTTTTGCTTTCAACTTGAGGCTGAAAGAAGAAGCTGCTCAGTGGCCCATTCTGTTTCCTCTTCCTGTCACCTACACCCAGGGCCCCATGACCTTTCAAAGTTGAAAGGCAAACTTGTTAGTGCAAACACACATACGTACCTGCGCACACACACACACACACACACACACCTCGGTCTTTTTGTTTTTAAAACACAGGTGAGCATATGATACACATTTTTTTTCCATCTTCCTTTTGTCACTGAACATCACACCCAAGAGATTCTTCCCAACCAGCACACAGGACCCTGAACTTAGGCAAAGGTCCTGTTGTAGTGGAAACAGAGAGAGTAGCAGTGAGGCACACACCACATGACTCTGACTTTCTCTAGGACTCTGATTCCATGTTTCAGCTCCCCGTCCAGTGTCAACCCCATCCTGGCCCACTGGTCCCTCCAGTTTGATCTCACAGACTTCCTTTTTACATCTCACCATGACATCTAGTCCTAACACAGTCCTGTTTCTGCTTCTCCTTTCTTGTCACAACAACAACATCCCAGAAAGCTTATGCTTTGTGTAACCAACACAGGGTGAGGCCAGGCTCCTTGGCTCCAGGGAGCCCACTCGTCAATGAGGCACACTTTTCAGATTCAAATGCTGTACCAGCAGATTAATTTCCAAGAAAGGAGATACAGTGTCATGATCTTGGAGAGCTCTCTGTTGTCTAATCCTGGGATGTACTCTCTATGTGGGGAAAGGAGGTGGCTTCTGCTGCCAGGTCACATTCAGACTCCAAAGGCTGGTGAGTGTCCACAGATGAAGAGAAGGGCCTTTGGGGCACAAGAGTGGATCTTTGGACGTAACCCACCCCTGTCCCCTTCACATCACCTCATTTCATCCCCATGCCCTCCTACCCTGTTTCTCTTTGTCTAATTTCCTTCCCTAGTCTCCTTTTTCATCACCCTTCCTCACTCCATATTTCTCCTCTCTCCTTAATCTCTGCCTCTCCCTACAGACTTGGCCTCTCCCAGGCTCTCTTGCAGGCCCCCAGAATTCTACAACCCCCAGGGAAAGGTCTAATAGTCCCTCTGCTCTGCTCAGTTGCCCCCTTGTACTGGGTCTGCTCCCAAAGCAAAAGAGGGTGTTGGACATGTCCCTGATGATGCCTCTCATCTTGCCTGGATTACCCAAGAGGACATCTCCTCTATGAAGCCTTCTGATCCTCTATAGCAGGAAGTCATTAATGACAAGTAGATGCTTGAGCTCAGAGAGTTTTAAGTTCTTCTGGGGTGGTGGTAGATTTTCTCTTATTCCCACCTAGTTGTATAGGTTGGACATTTGGACAATAAACAGCAAGGCATCACTCAAAATGACTCAAAAATTAGAATGACCACAACCTATAATTTTCTGGGCTTTTCTGGTTGTTCAGCAGGGAAGAGGGTTTGATTCCTGGTCCAGGAGGATCCCACATGCTACAGAGAAACTAAGCCCGTGCACCACGACTGACCCTACCCCAACTGCTGAAGCCCCCGTGCTAGAGCCAGGGCTCTGTAACAAGCAAAGCTCTCAAATGAGAAGCCTGCACACTGCAACTAGAGAGTAGCCCTTGCTCACCATAGCTAGAGAAAGACCAATCAGCAATGAGGACCCAGCATGGCCAATGAATACATAAATAAAAAGAAACTTTAATTTTCTAAAAACCTTGGATGGTAGCTCTTGTTTGGTACCACTCTATAAAGTTCTCTTATACAACTGTTCATTTCACTATCTATATACCTCTCTGTCTTTGCAGCCTAATAAACAATCTCAAAACTTTGGGGCTTAAAATCACAAGGAGATTGTTCTATGATTCTGTGAGCTAGGCAGATGTTCCCACATAGCCTCCCTCCCATGTCTGATGGTGGGCGCTGCTTGCTGACTGGAGTGCCTCAGTTTTCCACGTGGCTCTCGTCTTCTAGTTGGCCAGGCTGGCTTTATGCACAACGGTCTTAGGCATGAGAAGACCTATAAAGCATCTCTAGGAAAAGTCTCTGAGGGCACAGAGGATCCCCTGTGCTGCAGTCTATCACTCACCACAGAGCCGAGCCACAGACAAGGCAGTCAGAAAACAGAATCTGCCTTTTCAGGGGAAACAATAAAGTCACACTGTAAAAGCCAGTGTGTACTGAGATGGAAGGACTCTGAAGCCATATTTATCTTCTACCAAAAGCACAGGCTTCCTCTAGCTCTCTCACCCAGGGTTCCTTGAATTCCTGTCCTCTGATGGGCCTATCTTGCCCCATCCTTAGCCACACACTCCACTGACCCTCCCTAATCCCGGGATTTTACCATCATCAACATCTGTGTCCTTTCTGTCTCGGGTCCGACACCCCAACCCCTCGCGTCCCGCCCACCTTTACTCTTCACTCCTCGAGCATCTCAGCTCCAGTGGTACTCAGGTCCCGACACCCCAGCCCCTGGCATCCCACCCACCTTTACTTCTCCTCGAGCATCTCAGCTCCAGCAGTGCTTTGACCCCAGTGTAACCAGTGACGTGTCAGTTTCTCCTGACCCTCAGCCTCCCCGTGCCCTTACTTCCATCACCTTAGAGTCCAGGGGCCATCATCACAGTCCCTCCCGTACATACATCCTCAACGCCTTCACTCTTTTCTGATCTGGTTGTGTCCACCTGGCACAAACCCAGTCCTGATCAGATCCAAATCCCCACCGGCACCGTGAAGTTGAACGTGGCTGGAGGAAACCACACAATGGAACTGACTGGGATCCCCCTAAATTACTGATGGCCACGTGCAAAGGGTCCCTCATGCCCATCAATGGTTTTCCCCCTCTTAGACATTATGTCATACTTTCTGCCTTTTCCCTGAACCTCCAGCACCACCTCCATCATCCTCAGTCTTAGCTGATGACCTGGTTCCCCACATCAGCGAGAAGACAGAAGGCTCAGAAGAGACTGTTTACACATCCCACCTCCCTCCTTCCCATCCACCCTTCCCTGGCCCTTCTACCTGCCTCCCTCTTGCCACGTGGATGGATTCTCCATGCTCCAAGTCCATCTCGTCCACGCTGCCTGGGATCACATCCTCTCTCATTAGCACGAGGACATCATTCTAGTCTTCCTCTCCTGTATCACCAGTTTTTCCTGCTTTGTCGGGTTATGCTCATCAGTATACACTCATGCTCTCACTTAATCTGAAACATATAGGCAAACAAAGAAGTAAGCAAGCACAGTCTCCTTTGATTCCACTTTTGTCTTTAACTACTGAGTCATTTATTTCTTTAAAAAAAAAAAAAGTTTATTCCACTGTGCTGAATCACAGGTGTGGCACATGGGATCTTCACTGTGAGATTTGTACATTGCAGCATGTGGGATCTAGTTCACTGACCAGGGATTGAACCTGGGCCCCCTGCATTGGGAGCAAAGAGTCTCAGCCACTGGACCACCAGGGAAGTCTCATATGATTACTGCTTCATTTCTGCACAGCTCTTTACAATACTCAAAAGAGTTGACTTTATTTGTATCCAGCTCCACTCCACCCAAAGTTTCTGGAACCCGCTCTCCCCCTAACCACCAATGATTGTGGGAGGTTCACCAGTGACCTCCAGGTGGCTAAATGGAATGGTCAGTTCTCAAGCCTCGTTGGACCTGACTGCTCAGCACATTTTACATCATAATTGATCCCTTTTCTTGATACTCTTCCTCTGTGGATGCAGGACACAGTTTTCCCCTGGTTTTTCCATGATTCACAGGCAGCAGGCAGTTCCTTCTCCATACCCACTGCTTTCTGCTCAATATTCCAACTTCCTAACCTTGGCATGCCCCAGGCATGGTCCTTGAATCCTTCCCTCTTTCCGATCTACATTCACACTTTTGGGGGCACCATTCTCTCTCGTGGGTCCAAACATCACATTCACACTGAGGACGCCCTAATGTACATCTCTAGCCCACCCCACCTCTCAAATCTAGGCTCATACCCAACACTCTGCTCAGTGCTTTCACTTGGGTCTCTCAAAAGCATTTCAAATCAAATTCCTGATCTTTTCCCCAAATTTTGTCACTGTCATGAACACCTAGAGGTAAATGGCAGCTCCAGTCTTCCGATGGAAGCTACCAAAACCTTGGAGTAACACTTGAGTCTACTCTTTTGAACCTGACCTGTGATCTTTTTGCAGAATTTGTTGACTCCATCTTCAAATATATAAAGACTCTAATACCCTCTTACTTCATCCACTGGCCCCACTTTGATCCAAATGAACTAAGACCACAGTCTCTTTCCAATACAGCAGCTGGAGGGATTCCTCAAGGGTTACTTCAGGTCAGGCACACCTCCTCCAAGTCCTTACATTGGCCTGCAAGGCAGTTCACCACCTGCCCTCCTCCCCTCTCTGACTTCATCTGTTAGTTTCTCCTTCGCTCATTCCATTCCAGCCAAACTGGCTCCCAGGATGCCCCTGAACATGCCAGGTGCCTTTCCACCTCAGCTCCCTTGCACGTGCTGTTTCCTCTGCCAAGATGCCCCTCCCCCACATGCCCGGAAAGCCTGCTCCCTCACCTCCTTCATTTCTACATGCGTGCAATGCTTTCTCAGGAGGTGTTCTCTAACCATCTTATTAAAATTGAATCTCCTCTTCTCCCACTTTAGAAGTCAATGACCCCCTTCCCAGATTTACTTATTACTACCTGGGTTACATATATTTAATACGTAGTTATTACCCACTGTTTCTCTCAATGTAATGACAGCTTCCTGAGGAATGTTCCCTCTTTTGTTCACTGCTGTAGCCCCACACAGCAAATGCTCAGTAAACATTGTTTTGGCCATGGTGTGCAGCATGTGGGATCTTAGTTCCCTCGCCAGGCATGGAACCTGTGCCCCCTGCTTGGGGAGGGTAGAGTCTTAACCACTGGGCCACCAGGGAAGTCCCCCAGTAAACATTCTTGAATGGATGAATCATAAGAAACATAAGAGTCAGGATGGCCACAGAGCTGGTTAATAACAGCTCTGTGACTTATCCAGGACCCAGGGCACTTCTATCTTTCTAGCTCATACAGACCAGCTCTGCTCATGACCATGAGATGGCTGAGCTCATCCAGGCATTAAGACATCTAACAGAAGAAAGTGCTGTCTCTTCCGGTCGTCGGTTCTTAGAAATAAGGAAGCTCAGAGCAGTTTTTTGAGAAAATAGCAACTTGAAAGATGGTTTCTATGCAGTGAAACCAGGAGACAGTCCCTGGACCCGGCATCCTGGGGTAAGACTGGGCTATGTTGACAAGGGGCGGGAGTACTCCTTTCTGCAGTTTTGCCTCAAGGAGCTGCTCAGCAGGAAGCAGACACTGTGGGCAGGTTTTGAGTAATTATGGACAAAGGGGGAGTCCTGTATCTCCTCATGGCCTCTTTTCACCCCTCCACAACCTGCTCATAAACACAAGGATCTTTGGGGGTGGTTCCTCCTGGTATAGAGCTCAGAGTGTAGCCACTGAGCCCATGAAAGCTGGGGCCAAGGGCTGCTAACCAGACCATGACAGCTCCCTGAACCAAGTACCTGCAAGAACTGTGTACTGGCCCATTGTGGGCTGAGCCTGGTGGGAAGGCAAGGAGGAAAGAAGAGGCTGACTATGACCCTCTGTACTTCAGTTCTAAGCTGCAGACTGTCACATGTGCATGTACACACCCACTGACTCATCTATCTGCTCTGAAAGCTCTAATTACATGACTGATGCATGCTGGTACTGATTCCCATCCAGCTAATTTCTCACATGCCTATCAAACGCCCTATTTCTCTGCCAGTTCAGGGTCTCAAAATTGCACTAATCAAGGCCTGGGACTCGTGTTAACTCAAGGTCAGGTCTGGGCCAGCAGCAGCAGTAACACCTTGGGAGCTTGGTGGAAATAAAGACACTCAGGCGCCACCTTGTGACTTGCAGAATTTCAGCATGTGGGGGTGTTGGATTGGGAAGCTATGGTTGAACAAGCTTTCCACATGCTTCTTATTGGTGCTGGAGTCTGAGAATCAGTGCTGGATCCTTGCTCTTAAAGTGTGATGAAGACCTGAGTGCTTATCAGAAATGTAGACTTTCACCCCACTGCAAACCTACAGAATCTGCATTTTTTTTTTTTTACCAGTCTCCCCAGGGATTTCTTCGCACATTATAGTGTGAGACACTCTTGTCTACAAAGTCACAGTCTGGTTAGGACAGAAATCTGGTTGGGTTCAAGAGATGCACAGAGGAAAGTAGGCGGGGTCCAAAGTGTTTTGCAGAGACATCGCATTTGCAGAGACTTAATCTGATACAGACCATGAGCAGGAGTCTATCAGAGAAATAGGCAGAGGACTAGGATTTGACACCAAAACTCATCCTCTCTTCAGCAGTGCTGAATGTGAATACAGAGACAGAGTTTTGGGTGAAGCAGAAAAGAGTAGCTTTTATTGCTTTACCAGGCAAAGCAGGCCACATCGGACTAATGCCCAACCAAACTTTTTACTAAGAATCTCAGACTGAACTTTTTAAAGGCCTCTCAAGGCCAGTAAAGCCATGCCAATGGCTTGCCTTGCCTTCATATTCTGCCTGGGATATCTACAGATTAGGTACATTTATCTCTTTTTCAGGTCCCCCAAAAAAATCTAGACAATTTCATTCCAGAAAAACATCCACTTCTACTTCATTGAATACCCTAAAGCCTTTGACTGTGTAGATCAAAATAAACTGTGGAAAATTCTTACAAGAGATGGGAATGCCAGACCACCTTACCTGCCTCCTGAGAAATCTGTATGAGGGTCAAGAAGCAACAATTAGAACTGGACATGGAACAACAGACTGGTTCAAAATAGGGAAAGGAGTACACCAAGGCTCTATATTGTCACCCTGCTTATTTAACTTCTATGCAGAGTACATCATGTAAAATGCCGGCCTGGATGAATCACAAGCTGGAATCATGACTGCCGGGAGAAATATCAACAACCTCAGATATGCAGATGACACCACCCTTATGGCAGAAAGTGAAGAGGAACTAAAGAGCCTCTTGATGAAAGTGAAAGGGAAGAGTGAAAAAGCTGGCTTGAAACTCAACATTCAAAAAACAAAGATTCATGGCATCCAGTCCCATCACTTCATGGCAAAGACAAAGGGAAAAAGTGGAAGCAGTGACAGACTTTATTTTCTTGGCTTCTAAACTCACTGTGGATGGTGACTACAGCCATGAAAATGAAAGACGCTTGCTCCTGGTAAGGAAAGCTGTGACAAATCTAGACAGCTTACTAAAAAGCAGAGACATCACTTTGCTGACAAAAGTCCATATAGTCAAAGCTATAGTTATTCCAGTAGTCATGTATGGATGTGAGAGACCATAAAGATGATTGAGCGCTGAAGAATTGATGCTTTCAAATTGTGGTGCTGCAGAAGACTCTTGTGAGTCCCATGGAGATCAAACCAGTCAATCCTAAAGGAAATCACCCTGAACATTCATTGAAAGGACTGATGCTGAAGCTCCAATCCTTTGGCCACCTGACGTAAGGAGCTGAATCACTGGAAAAGACATTGGTGCTGGGAAAGACTGAAGGGAAAAAGAGAAGGGGGTGGCAGAGGATGAGGGGATAGACAGCATCACGACTAAGTGGACATGAATATGAGCAAACTCCAGGAGATAGTGAAGGACAGAGGAGCCTGGCATGCTGCAGTCCATGGCATCTCAAAGAGTTGGACATGACTTAGTGACTGAACAATAACAACAAAATATCTATTAATAGATTCCTGCACATGCCAAGCGATAGCCTTTCCCATTCACCTGATAAGGTTGTTTAGAACTCAAGGGTCTCCAATTTCTGGAGGAACAAGACAGGAAAAAAAGAAAAATATTTTAATTTTACCCACAGGTGTAAATTACCAAATTGTTGTAAATCATGAGTAGTGTGAGGAAGAGGGCTTTTCTATATCTTAAAAGCAAAGATCAGAAGCCAGCAATGGATTTCTCTGGTGGTAAAGTGGTTAAGAAACGGCCTGCCAATGCAGGAGACAAGAGTTCGATCCCTGGTCTAGGAAGATTTCACATGTTGCAGAGCAAGTAAGCCCATGCATCACAACTACTGAGCCAGTGTGCTGCAACTACTGAAGCCCACGTGCCCTAGAGCCGGGGCTCTGCAACAAGAGACACAAACCGCACTGAAACGCCTGTGCACTGCAACTAGAGAAAGTCCAGAGGCAGCAACAAAGACCCAGTACAGTGAAAAACAAATAAAGAAGCCAGTAACATGCGAGACAAGTCACAAGATTATAACCACATTTAGCAGTTCATTTAATTCCATATAATTATCTTTGATCAGCCTGAGTCCAGATTACCACTAGTTTTGATGAATGGATAAAGAAGATGTGTTACACATATTCAATGGACTATTACTGAGCCATAATAAGAACAAAATGATGCCATTTGGGGCAACATGGACAGACCTAGGGATTATCACACTAAGTGAAGTTAAGTCAGAAAGAGAAAGACAAATATTATAGGATAACACTTATATGTGGAATCTAAAATACAACACAAATGAACCTATTTATGAACCAGAAACAGAATTATGGATGGAAAATAGACTGGCAGTTGCCAAGGGGGAGGGGTTTGGAGGAGTGATGGAGTAGAAGGTTGGAGTTAGTATATATAAACTTTTATATACAGAGTGGATAAACAAGGTCCTACTTTATAGCACAGAGAACTCTACTCAATGTTCTATGATAAACCATACTGAGTATTTGGAAAGGAATATTTTTTTAAAAAGACAAGTGGCCAGTCCAGGTTCAATGCCTGATACTGGATGCCTGGGGCTGGTGCACTGGGACGACGGTATGGGGAGGGAGGAGGGAGGAGGGTTCAGGATGGGGAACACATGTATGCCTGTGGCAGATTCATTTTGATACATGGCAAAACCAATACAATATTGTAAAGTTAAATAAAATAAAAATAAAATTAAAAAAAAGAATATGTTTAACTGAATCACTTTGCTCTATAGCAGAAATTAATATGGCATTGTAAATCAACTATACTTCAAGAAAAAAAATATTAAAACTAAAAAAAAACATATTAAGGAAAAACTTGCACCTGGATATGTGGAGCAGTTTTATATACAATTACCAAACCTAGAAGTAACCAAGATACCCTCCAGGGTGTTAATGGATAAATAGCCTGTGATACATCTAGACAATGGAATATTGCTGTTGTTGTTGTTCAGTCACGAAGTCATGTCCGACTCTTTGTGGCCCCATGGACTGCAGCACGCCAGGCTCCTCTGCACTTCACTATCTCCTGGAGTTTGCTCAAATTCATGTCCATTGAGTCAGTGACACTATCCAACCATCTCACTCTCTGCCGCCCACTTCTCCTTTTGCCTTCAACCTTTCCCAGCATCACGGTGTTTTCCAGTGAGGCAGCTCTTCACATCAGGTGGACAAAGTTTGGAGCTTCATCCTCAGCATCAGTCCTTCCAGTGAATATTCAGGGTTGACTTCCTTTAGGAGTCACTGGTTTGATCTCCTTGCTGTCCAAGGGACTCTCAAGAGTCTTCTCCAGAATCACAATTTAAAAGCATATTATTCAGCATTAAAAAGAAATGAGCTATCAAGCCATGCAAAGAAGCTTTAAAAAATGCATAGTACTAAGTGAAAGAAGCCAATCTGACATGGGTATGTATTGTATGATTCCAACTATAATACTTTCTGTAAAAAAGGCAAATTCTAGAGACAGTAAAAGATCAGCAGTTGCCAGGGATTCAGGAGAAGGGATGAAAAGGCACAGCACGTTTTCAGGTGATTTTTCAGGTTGTGAAGGTGATACCATAGTGATGGATACCTATTACTGCACATTTATCTAAACGCATTAGACTGGACTACACCACGGGTGAACCCTACTGCAAACTATGGACTTTGGGTGATGATGAGTCAGTGTAGGTTCATCAGCTATAACACAGCCCCACTCTGGTTGGGGATGTCAGTAACGGAGGATGCTGGAGGTGTGTGGGGGCAGCGGGTGAACAGGAACTCTCTGTCCTTTCCCCTGGGTTTTGCTGTGAACCGGAAACAGATCTAAAAAAATTAAGTACATTAAAAAAAAATCGTATGAGGCCACAGGTAACTTAGATATAGTTGAAGTAACTTTTCCAGAGGTCCCACAGCTGGAAAGTGATGGAGCTGCAGGCAGATCAGACATGGACACCTGATCTTGCTCCAAGACCTCATCTTTTTTTTAAAAATCAATTTATTCATTTTAATTGGAGGCTACTTATTTTACAATATTGTGGTGGTTTTTGCCATACATTGACATCAACTAGCCATGGGTGTACATGTGTCCCCCATCCCGAAACCCCCTCCCACCTCCCTCCCAATCCCATCCCTCTGGGTTTTCCCAGTGCACCGGCTTTGATTGTCCTGTTTCATGCATCAAACTTGGACTGGTGATCTATTTCACATGTGGTAATATACATGTTTCAATGCTGTTCTCTCAAAACATCCCACCCTCACCTTCTCCCACAGAGTCCAAAAGTCTGTTCTTTATATCTGTGTCTCTTTTGCTGTCTCACATATAGGGTCATCATTACCATCTTTCTAAATTCCATATATATTCATTAATATACTATATTGGTGTTTTTCTTTCTAAATTAATTCACTCTATATAATGTGCTCCAGTTTCATCCACCTCATTAGAACTGATTCAAATGTGTTCTTTTTAATAGCTGAGTAATATTCCATTGTGTACATGTACCACTACTTTCTTATCCATTCGTCTGCCAATAGACATCTAGGTTGTTTCCATGTCCTAGCTGTTGTAAAAAGTGCTGCAATGAACCGGAAAAGGCAATGGCAACCCACTCCAGTACTCTTGCCTGGAAAATCCCAAGGATGGAAGAGCCTGGTAGGTTGCAGTCCATGGGTCCCTAGGAATCAGACACGACTGAGCAACTTCACTTTCACTTCTCACTTTCACCCACTGGAGAAGGAAATGGCAACCCACTCCACTGTTCTTCCTGGAGAATCCCAGGGACAAGGGAGCCTGGTGGGCTGCCGTCTATGGGGTCACACAGAGTCGGACACAACTGAAGTGACTTAGCAGCAGCAGCAGCTGCTGCAATGAACATGGCGGTACATGTATCTCTTTCAGTTCTGGTTTCCTCAGTGTCTATGCCCAGCAGTGGGTTGCTGGGTCGTATGCCAAGGCCTCATCTAATCGATATATCCTGCAGTTTCTATGAATCTGATCAGAAGCTCCTTTCTGCGTTACTTGTCCCTTTATTCCTTCTGCACATGAATCACCTGTGCAGACTGCAATCCATCTGGAGTGGGACCTGACAGCCTGCATTTCTAGGGAGCTCCCAGCTAACAGGGATGGAGCAGGTCCACAGGGGACACTCTGAGTCACCAGGGCTCGTGTTCCACCCACACCAACCTGCTAGTTGAGTCCTGCACACACTCCAAGTTTTATCATCACTGTGTACGGCGATGCTTACTGATGATACCTGCACCCAGAATTAATATATCTGCTTATAAAAAATCATCTCCCTTAGATACATAAATTAAAGTGTACTCTGAAGATAAATCAGCACCTGACCCTAACCCATCCATGAGAGGCAGAAGTGATTTCTCCCTCTGACGTGTTTCCCTTGCCTTCAGCACCATTTCTTGCAGCGCTTGCTTCTCCTTATTAACTGGTGCCTCCCTGCTCACTGACTGTGCATCTGTTCACTTCTGCTATTTTGAAAGCAACCTGAGGAGAAGAACTCTCTTTCATCTTTACCAGTTCCTTAATAGCAAGCAGGGCTTTGTACACAGAAAGGAACATGACCCTGCCTTGCCCCTTCTTAAGTTCAGTTCAGTTGCTCAGTTCAGTTCAGTTCAGTCATGTCGGACTCTTTGCGATCCCAAGGACTGCAGCATGCCACGCCTCCTTGTCCATCACCAACTCCCAAAGTTTACCCAAACCCATGTCCACTGAGTGGATGATGCCATCCAACCATCTCATCCTCTGTCATCTCCTTCTCCTCCTGCCCTCCATCTTTTCCAGCATCAAGGTCTTTTCCAGTGAGTCAGTTCTTCACATCAGGTGGCCAAAGTACAGGAGTTTCAGCTTCAACATCAGTCCTTCCAGTAAATATTCAGGACTAATTTCCTTTAGGATGGACTGGTTGGATCTCCTTGCTGCCCAAGGGACTCGCAAGAGTCTTCTCCAACACCACAGTTCAAAAGCATCAATTCGTCACCACTCAGCTTTCTTTATAGTCCAACTCTCACATCCATACATGACTCATGGAAAAACCATAGCTTTGACTAGACAGACCTTTGATGGCAAAGTAATATCTCTGCTTTTTAGTATGCTGTCTAGGTTGGTCACAGTTTTTCTTCCAAGAAGCAAACAACTTTTAATTTCATGTCTGCAATCACCATCTACAGTAATTTTGGAGCCCCCCAAAATAAAGTCTTTCACTGTTTCCCCATCTATTCTCCATGAAGTGATGGGACCAGATGCCATGATCTTAGTTTTCTGAATGTTGAGTTTAAAGCCAGCTTTTTCACTTTCCTCTTTCACTTTCATCAAGAGGTTCTTTAGTTCCTCTTTGCTTTCTGCCATAAGGGTGGTGTCATCTGCATATCTGAGGTTACTGATATTTCTCCCAGCAATCTTGATTCCAGCTTGTGTTTCATCCAGGCCAGTGTTTCTCATGATGTACTCTGCATATAAGTTAAACAATCAGGGTGACAATATACAGCCTTGATGTACTCCTTTCCCTATTTTGAACCTTTCTGTTGTTCCATGTCCAATTCTAACTGTTGCTTCCTGACCTGCATACAGATTTCTCAAGAGGCAGTTCAGGTGGTATGGTATGCCCATCTCTTTCAGAATTTTCCAGTTTGTTGTGATTCACACAGTCAAAGGCTTTGGCAAAGTCAATAAAGTAGAAACAGATGCTTTCCTGGAATTCTCTTGCTTTTCCAGTGATCCAACGGATGTTGGCAATTTGATCTCTGGTTCCTCTGCCTTTTCTAAAACCAGCTTGAACATCTGGAAGTTCATGGTTCATGTATTGCTGAAGCCTGGCTTGGAGAATTTTGAGCATTACTTTACTAGCATGTGAGATGAGTGCAACTGTGAGGTAGTTTGAACATTCTTTGGCATTGCCTTTCTTTGGGATTGGAATGAAAACTGACCTTTTCCAGTCCTGTGGCCACTGCTGAGTTTTCCAAATTGGCTGGCATATTGAGTGCAGCACTTTCACAGCATTATCTTTCAGGATTTGAAATAGCTCCACTGGAATTCCATCACCTCCACTAGCTTTGTTCGTAGTAATGCTTTCTAAGGCCAACTTGACTTCACATTCCAGGATGTCTGGCTCTAGGTGAGTGATCACACCATCATAATTATCTGGGTCATAAAGATCTTTTTGTATAGTTCTGTGTATTCTTGCCACCTCTTCTTAATATCTTCTGTTTCTGTTAGGTCCATACCATTTCTGTCCTTTATTGAGCCCATATTTGCATGAATGTTCCATTGGTATCTCTAATTTTCTTGAAGAGATCGCTAGTCTTTCCCATTCTACTGTTCTCCTCTATTTCTTTGCACTGATCACCTAGGAAGGCTTTCTTATCGCTCCTTGCTATTCTTTGGAACTCTATATTCAGACGGGTATATCTTTCCTTTTCTCCCTTTGCCCCTTCTTATCTCTTTGATATTGGTTCTCTCTCCTATATAATGGGACGTCTGGACTGTGGTCAGGTTTAAATCAAAAGTCATGTGTCATTGTTTCACTCATAGTAAGCCCCTGATAAATATTTACTGGACTAGATTTTCCTCTTTTATTATCTGCATAAGGAAAGGAGGTGGGCATGAAAGTGAGTTAATGAGAGAGCCAGACCTAGTAGCAGGTAATTTCCCCACTCAATCAAGCTCTCCTATACTTCATTTTGGTTATGTGAGTACCTCTCAGTCACTTATGTGGCTAATATTCATCAGTATTTACAAAAGAAACCTAGCATATTGTTTCCTGGTTTCACAATTCCCGAAAAAATCACTGGCTAGAATTCAGATTGTTGTTGTTCACTCAGTCATGTCCAATTCTTTGTGACCCCATGGACTGCAGCATGCCAGGATTCCCTGTCCTTCACAATCTCCTGGAGCTGCTCAACTCATGTCGGTGATACCATCCAACCATCTCATCCTCTATCCCCCCCTTATTCTCCTGCCTGCAATATTTCCCAGCATCAGGGTCTTTTCTAATGAGTTGGCTCTTTGCATCAGGTGGCCAAAGTATTGGAGCTTCAGCTTCAGCATCAGTCCTTCAAATGAACATTCAGGGTTTATTTCCTTTATGATTGACTGGCTTGATCTAAGTGCAGCCCAAGGAACTCTCAAGAGTTTTCTCTAACACTATAGTTCAGAAACATCACTTCTTTGGCACTCAGCCTTCTTTATGGTCCAACTCTCACATCCACACATGACCACTGGAAAACCACAGCTTGGACAGACCTTTGTCAGCAAAGTAAGTCAGATAGGGTTACAAACAAAGGAATTGATGGATCTTTACAACTTGGTAAATAGTAATGTAATATATTTAACATCCATCTTGAGCCAGACATCCTGGAATGTGAAGTCAAGTGGGCCTTAGGAAGCATCACTACAAACAAAGCTAGTGGAGGTGATGGAATTCCAGTTGAGCTATTCCAAATCCTGAAAGATGATGCTACGAAAGTGCTGCACTCAATATGCCAGCAAATTTGGAAAATTCAGCAGTGGCCACAGGACTGGAAAAGGTCAGTTTTCATTCCAATCCCAAAGAAAGGCAATGCCAAAGAATGCTTAAACTACCACACAATTGCACTCACCTCACATGCTAGTAAAGTAATGCTCAAAATTCTCCAAGCCAGGCTTCAGCAATATGTGAACCGTGAACTTCCTGATGTTCCAGCTGGTTTTAGAAAAGGCAGAGGAACCAGAGATCAAATTGCCAACATCTGCTGGATCATTGAAAAAGCAAGAAAGTTCCAGAAAAACATCTATTTCTGCTTTATTGACTATGCCAAAGCCTTTGACTGTGTGAATCACAACAAACTGGAAAATTCTGAAAGAGATGGGCATACCAGACCACCTGACCTGCCTCTTGAGAAACCTATATGCAGGTCAGGAAGCTACAGTTAGAACTGGACATGGAACAACAGACTGGTTCCAAATAGTAAAAGGAGTACATCAAGGCTGTATATTGTCACCCTGATTGTTTAACTTATATGCAGAGTACATCATGAGAAATGCTGGACTGGAAGAAACACAAGCTGGAATCAAGATTGCCAGGAGAAATATCAATAACCTCAGATATGCAGATGACACTACTCTTATGGCAGAAAGCAAAGAGGAACTAAAGAGCCTCTTGATGAAAGTGAAAGAGGAGAGTGAAAAAGTTGGCTTACAGCTTAACATTCAGAAAACTAAGATCATGGCATCTGGTCCCATCCCTTCATGGGAAACAGATGGGGAAACAGTGGAAACAGTGTCAGACTTCATTTTGGGGGCTCCAAAATCACTGCAGATGGTCACTGCAGCCATGATATTAAAAGATGCTTACTCCTTGGAAGGAAAGTTATGACCAACCTAGACAGCATATTCAAAAGCAGAGACATTACTTTGCCAACAAAAGTCCGTCTAGTCAAGGCTATGGTTTTTCCTGTGGTCATGTATGGATGTGAGAGTTGGACTGTGAAGAAAGCTGAGCACCAAAGAATTGGTGCTTTTGAACTGTGGTGCTGGAGAAGACTCTTGAGAGTCCCTTGGACTGCAAGGAGATCCAATCAGTCCATCCTAAAGGAGAGTAGTCCTGGGTGTTCACTGGAAGGACTGATGCTGAGGCTGAAACTCCAATACTTTGGGTACCTCATGCGAAGAGTTGACTCATTGGAAAAGACTCTGATACTGGGAGGGATTGGGGGCAGGAGGAGAAGGGGACGACAGAGGATGAGATGGCTGGATGGCATCAGCGATTCGATGGATGTGAGTTTGAGTGAACTCCGGGAGTTGGTGATGGACAAGGAGGCCTGGTGTGCTGCGATTCATGGAGTCGCAAAGAGTCGGACACAACTGAGCAACTGAAATGAACTGAACTGAACTGAATATCCATCTATAATGTAATATATGTGTATGTAACCTCAAACAACCAAATTTATTTTTTTAATTAAATTTTATTTTGCTTAACTTTACAATATTGTGTTGCTTTTGCCATACATCGAGATGGATCCGCCACAAGTATACACGTGCTCCCCATCCTGAACCCTCCTCACTCCTCCCTCCCCATACCATCCCTCTGGGTCGTCCCAGTGCACCAGCCCCAGGCATCCGTTATCAGGCATCATACCTGGACTGGCGACTCGTTTCAGATATGATATTATACATATTTCAATGCTATTCTCCCAAATCATCCCACCCTCTCCCGTTCCCAGAGTTCAAAAGTCTGTTCTATACATCAGTGTCTCTTTTGCTGTCTCGTAAACAGGGTTATTGTTACCATCTTTCTAAATTCCATATATATGCGTTGCTGCTGCTGCTAAGTCGCTTCAGTCGTGTCCGACTCTGTGCGACCCCATAGACGGAAGCTCACCAGGCTCCCCTGTCCCTGGGATTCTCCAGGCAAGAACACTGGAGTGGGTTGCCATTTCCTTCTCCAATGCATGAAAGCGAAAAGTGAAAGTGAAGCCGCTCAGTCGTGTCCGACTCTTAGCGACCCCATGGACCAGGCTCCTCCGTCCATGGGATTTTCCAGGCAAAAGTACTGGGGTGGGGTGCCATTGCCTTACCCGATATATGCGTTAGTATACTGTATTTGTGTTTTTCTTTCTGGCTTACTTCACTCTGTATAATAGGCTCCAGTTCCATCCACCTCATTAGAACTGATTCAAATGTATTCTTTTTAATGGCTGAGTTATTGTGTATATGTACCACAGCTTTCTGATCCATTCATCTGCGGATGGACATCTAGGTTGCTTCCAAGTCCTGGCTATTGTAAATAGTGCTGCTATGAACATTGGGGTACACGTGACTCTTTCAATTCTGCTTTTCTCAGTGTGAATGCCCAGCAGTGGGATTGCTGGATCATAAGGCAGTTCTATTCCCAGTTTTTTGAGGAATCTCCATACTGTTCTCCATAGTGGCTGTACTAGTTTGCAT
Organism: Tragelaphus eurycerus; assembly: GCA_935064755.1. NCBI lineage: Eukaryota > Metazoa > Chordata > Mammalia > Artiodactyla > Bovidae > Tragelaphus > Tragelaphus eurycerus. Next base: position 71,257,313 of record CAKXYN010000001.1, on the reverse strand, counting down.
TCCCACCAACAGTGTAAGAGGGTTCCCTTTTCTCCACACCCTCTCCAGCATTTATTGCTTGTGGACTTTTGGATCGCAGCCATTCTGACTGGCGTGAAATGGTACCTCATAGTGGTTTTGATTTGCATTTCTCTGATAATGAGTGATGTTGAGCATCTTTTCATGTGTTTGTTAGCCATCTGTATGTCTTCTTTGGAGAAATGTCTATTTAGTTCTTTGGCCCATTTTTTGATTGGGTCATTTATTTTTCTGGAATTGAGCTGTAGGAGTTGCTTGTATATTTTTGAGATTAGTTGTCTGTTGCTTCATTTGCTATTATTTTCTCCCATTCTGAAGGCTGTCTTTTCACCTTGCTTATAGTTTCCTTTGTTGTGCAGAAGCTTTCAAGCTTAATTAGGTCCCATTTGTTTATTTTTGCTTTTATTTCCAATATTCTGGGAGGTGGGTCATAGAGGATTCTGCTGTGATGTATGTCAGAGAGTGTTTTGCCTATGTTTTCCTCTAGGAGTTTTATGGTTTCTGGTCTTACATTTAGCTCTTTAATCCATTTTGAGTTTATTTTTGTGTATGATGTTAGAAAGTGTTCTAGTTTCATTCTTTTACAAGTGTTTGACCAGTGTTCCCAGCACCACTTGTTAAAGAGATTGTCTTTAATCCATTGTATATTCTTGCCTCCTTTGTCAAAGATAAGGTGTCCATATGTGTGTGGATTTATCTCTGGGCTTTCTATTTTGTTCCATTGATCTATATTTCTGTCTTTGTGCCAGTACCATACTGTCTTGATGACTGTGGCTTTGTAGTAGAGCCTGAAGTCAGGCAGGTTGATTCCTCCAGTTCCATTCCTCTTTCTCAAGATAGCTTTGGCTATTCGAGGTTTTTTGTATTTCCATACAAATTGAGAAATTATTTGTTCTAGCTCTGTGAAGAATACCGTTGGTAGCTTGATGGGGATTGCATTGAATCTATAAATTGCTTTGGGTAGTATACTCATTTTCACTATATTGATTCTACCAATCCATGAACATGGTATATTTCTCCATCTATTAGTGTCCTCTTTGATTTCTTTCACCAGTGTTTTATAGTTTTCTATATATAGGTCTTTAGTTTCCTTAGGTTGGGGAAGGCAATGGCACCCCACCCCAGTACTCTTGCCTGGAAAATCCCATGGACGGAGGATCCTGGTAGGCTCCAGTCCACGGGGTCGCTAAGAGTTGGACACGACTGAGCGACTTCACTTTCACTTTTCACTTTCATGCATTGGAGAAGGAAATGGCAACCCACTCCAGTGTTCTTGCCTGGAGAATCCCAGGGACCGGGGAGCCTGGTGGGCTGCCGTCTCTGGGGTCGCACAGAGTCAGACACGACTGAAGCGACTTAGCAGCAGCAGCAGTTTCCTTAGGTAGATATATTCCTAAGTATTTTATTCTTTTCATTGCAATGATGAATGGAATTGTTTCCTTAATTTCTCTTTCTATTTTCTCATTATTAGTGTATAGGAATACAAGGGATTTCTGTGTGTTGATTTTATATCCTGCAACTTTACTATATTCATTGATTAGTTCTAGTAATTTTCTGGTGGAATCTTTAGGGTTTTCTACGTAGAGGATCATGTCATCTGCAAACAGTGAGAGTTTTACTTCTTCTTTTCCAATTTGGATTCCTTTTATTTCTTTTTCTGCTCTGATTGCTGTGGCCAAAACTTCCAAAACTATGTTGAATAGTAATGGTGAAAGTGGGCATCCTTGTCTTGTTCCTGACTTTAGAGGAAATGCTTTCAATTTTTCACCATTGAGGATAATGTTTGCTGTGGGTTTGTCATATATAGCTTTTATTATGTTGACGTATGTTCCTTCTATTCCTGCTTTCTGGAGAGTTTTTATTATAAATGGATGTTGAACTTTGTCAAAGGCTTTCTTTGCATCTATTGAGATAATCATATGGTTTTTATTCTTCAGTTTGTTAATGTGGTGTATTATGTTGATTGATTTGCGGATATTGAAGAATCCTTGCATTCCTGGGATAAAGCCCACTTGGTCATGGTGTATGATCTTTTTAATGTGTTGTTGGATTCTGATTGCTAGAATTTTGCATCTATATTCATCAGTGATATTGGCCTGTAGTTTTCTTTTTTTGTGGCATCTTTGTCAGGTTTTGGTATTAGGGTGATGGTGGCCTCATAGAATGAGTTTGGAAGTTTGCCTTCCTCTGCAATTTTCTGGAACAGTTTGAGTAGGATAGGTGTTAGCTCTTCTCTAAATTTTTGGTAGAATTCAGCTGTGAAGCCATCTGCGCCTGGGCTTTTGTTTGCTGGAAGATTTCTGATTATAGTTTCAATTTCTGTGCTTGTGATGGGTCTATTAAGATTTTCTATTTCTTCCTGATCCAGTTTTGGAAAGTTGTACTTTTCTAAGAATTTGTCCATTTCTTCCACGTTGTCCATTTTATTGCCATATAATTGCTGACAGTAGTCTCTTATGATCCTTTGTATTTCTGTGTTGTCTGTTGTGATCTCTCCATTTTCATTTCTAATTTTATTTATTTGATTTTTCTCCCTTTGTTTCTTGATGAGTCTGGCTAATGGTTTGTCAATTTTATTTAGCCTTTCAAAGAACCAGCTTTTGGCTTTGTTGATTTTTGCTATGGTCTCTTTTCAAACAACCAAATTTAAAAATAGGAAATGGTTCCAGATTAAACATGATGATATAAGAAAAGATAAATGATTATGATCAACCACAGTGATTTCCACTCACTGGACACCTTGGCAGTCTCACTTGATTTCTCATTTACTTTACCTGTAAAACACAGATACAATTAATATCACCCCTTTACTTGCTTCTCAGAATCCATGAAATGTGGAAAAAATTGCCAATTTGATGAACTGCTATAAAAATATAAGAAACATTTTACGTACAAAAAATCATTAGCAATATCATTGGGTATAATCCAGAGGTAAGGGAAAGGCAATTTATGTAAAACATTTTAAAAAAGTGGAATAGGATTAATGGTACATGGGACATTGCAGAAGAAATGATTAGTGAACTTGATGACATCAATAGAGAGTATTCAAAATGGAACTGAGAAAAAAGAATTTAAAAAAATTTAAAAATCAATGAGATAATTTTAAGATGTGGCCTAAGGCACAAATAATTAGAGTCCCTAAAAATAAGCAGTGGTGAAAAGACAATTAGAAGTAGTAGTTCAAAACTCACGTTTAATTGAAAATATTAATCCACAGATCTGAGAATCTTATTGATATCCAAGTACAAGTAACCTGAAGAAAATTACACCACAGCATAACATAATGATGATATTTCTGATTAGAAACAACTCAAATGAGGAAATACTAGAACAAGACATTTAGAGTAATGAAAAAAGACTCAGCTGAGAATCTATACCCTGCAGAATTATCCAAAAAATTGAGGGTGAAATAAAAACGGTTTCAAACAAAAATAGAATTAATTCATCACCAACAGAACAGTACTACAAAAAAGTTAAAGGAAGAACTTCAGACAAGAGGAAAATTATATGAGAAGTGAATGTAGATTTGCACAAAGAAATGAACAGCACTGGAAATGAGTAAATATAAAATATCTTTTCTCTAGTATTTAAGTCTTTTTAAAAACATAACCCTGTATGCGAGACAGCAAAAGAGACACTGATGTATACAACAGTTTTTTGGACTCTGTGTGAGAGGGAGAGGGTGGGATGATTTGGGAGAATGGCATTGAAACATGTATAATATCATATATGAAATGAGTCGCCAGTCCAGGTTCGATGCACGATACTGGATGCTTGGGGCTGGTGCACTGGGACGACCCCGAGGGATGGTATGGGGAGGGAGGAGGGAGGAGGGTTCAGGATGGGGAACACATGTATACCTGTGGTGGACTCATTTTGATATATGGTAAAACCAATACAATATTGTAAAGTAAAAAAATAAAATAAAACAAACAAACAAACAAAAAAACACATACACTTGTAATTTTGGAGTAATTTCAAACTTACAGAAAAGTTGCAAAGTTATTATGAAGATATTAGATAAATGCTGCCTTTAGATACCAACTTCACATATTAAGAAATAGATTGGTTAAAAGTAAAAGAGAAACATATAACATCAGTATTCATTAAAAAAATACAAATTAAAATATGATATACCTCTATTCCTTTGAGTGACTAAAATGGAAAACCATACCACAAAAGAGACAAAATATACAGGAGAAAATTACAAAATACCTGGAGGGAAAAATGGATGAGATCCAAAATGTGATTAATAGGAATCAACTAATCAGAGTGGAAGGAATCATACAAAATTGAGATTGAGGACTTTCCAGATTAAAGGAACAAAAGTGTTCAGATTGAAACAGTCTATTGAGTTCTTAGTATCATGAACAGCACCCAGGCTCAGACACATTCTTGGGGACATTTCAGAAAACCAAGGATGCAGAAAGGTTCTTTCTGAAAATAAGAATGGATTTGAAATAATATAATGAAATATCATTAGCTACAGAGGACGCTAAAAGATGATAGATGGTTTTTGAGTTCTAAAGGAAAATAATTTTGAGCCAACACTTCTCTGCTCAATCAAACTATCCAAGTATATAAGTATGAGGGCAGGACGAAAACATTTCAGATGTGCGAGGATTCAGAAATTCTATCATTGTTCTCTCATTGAAAGTTACTTAGGTCTGTACTCAGGCAAAGCAAGAAAGGAAGATGGAGGGCCCAGGAGCCAGGGAGCCCCATCCAGTAGGAGAGAAGCTTTCAGAGGACAGTGGTGTGGCCTGGGAAGTGGATCCAGGTCAGGACAGTAAGGATGGGAGCGCTTAGAAGTCATTTCCAGCGGAAGGAGGACTTGACTGAATAGAAACTATACTGCAGAGGTTGGGGGAAGGTGAAGATGTGAAGAAGGCAAATCCTTAAAAGGCATGAGAATCACCAGGAAAAAAAAATAAACAGTATAATCAAAGAAAAATAAATAAATAACAAATATACTAAATGTTGGTGAGGATGTAGAACAACTAGAACTCCCACACTACTGATGAGGATATAAAATGGTACAGTCACTTTGGGAAACAGTTGAGCAGTTTTTAAGAAAATTCAATATGCATCTACTATAAAAGTCCAGGCATATATCACCCCTAGGTATTTACTCAAGAGAGAAGAAAGCTTATGTTCAAACAAAGATCTGTTACAGATGTTCATAGTAGCTGTATTTGTAGCAGCCCCAAATTGAAAACTGCCTCCATGTTCATCAGCAGTCCCAAGTAGGTGAGCTCAGAGAAGGGTGTTCTGCACTAGGAAACAGAAACGTTTTACACAGTATATGGAAGAGCGGATGTGCATACAGGATCCTGCGTTGAGTATGATGTGCCCACATGTACTTGTAACAATGCTGGTTGATCAGTCATTTTCAAAGAAGATTTAACATGTGGTTGAAGTATTTGAAAATGTGAAAAAGAAAAAAGTCCAAAATGAAAAACTCAGCTTAAATAAAACCAATAAATGAATTTGATTGTTGTATAATTTATACTCTACTGTGGCCAAAAGTTCTAGGAACTAGCTCCAAGCGCTTTCACTCCATTACCACCATAGAGCCAACAAGGAAAACTTCTTTTGGACATGCTTTTAAATCCCATTCAAGTTGCCAGGGTTCTGATTAGGTTATACTTCTTATGGAAAGCTTCTGGCCTCCTTCTCTTTACTCATCAACATCAATTTCTTCTGCATGTTCATTGCTAACCCTCATCTGCTTGGATTGGTTATACACTATGATTTTTACCCCTGCAGTCAAGATAAATTCTCTTCTCCCATTTATCTGATGATAAGTGCTGCTGGGGCCAACAAGATAGTGTAGCTGTGGTTCTGTGCTCACAAGTCCTTCAAGCACACCTAACTCAACAGTTGAAATTTAAAAACAATTTGTGGGTACTATAAATACACTGGTCCACAGTGGACTGAGGTATTTCAGAAGGCAAGAGACAATGAAAGCAATATTCTTCACTAGGACACTGACATGTCAGATTCTATTAAAGCATGAGTTATTTCTGGAGCATTCTTAAAGAGATGGGAATACCGGACCACTTGACCTGCCTCTTGAGAAATCTGTATGTAGGTCAGGAAGCAACAGTTAGAACTGGACATGGAACAACAAAAAGGTTCAAAATAGGGAAAGGAGTACGTCAAGGCTGTATATTGTCACCCTGCTTGTTTAACTTATATGCAGAGAACATCATGAGAAACTCTGGGCTGGAAGAAGCACAAGCTGGAATCAAGATTGCTGGGAGAAATATCAGTAACCTCAGATATGCAGATGACACCACCCTTATGGCAGAAAGCAAAGAGGAACTAAAGAGCCTCTTGATGAAAGTGAAAGAGGAGAGTGAAAAAGCTGGCTTTAAACTCAACATTCAGAAAACTAAGATCATGGCATCTGGTCCCATCACTTCATGGAGAATAGATGGGGAAACAGTGAAAGACTTTATTTTGAGGGGGCTTCAAAATCACTGTAGATGGTGACTGCAGACATGAAATTAAAAGTTGTTTGCTTCTTGGAAGAAAAACTATGACCAACCTAGACAGCATACTAAAAAGCAGAGATATTACTTTGCCAACAAAGGTCTGTCTAGTCAAAGCTATGGTATTTCCATGAGTCATGTATGGATGTGAGAGTTGGACTATAAAGAAAGCTGAGCAGTGAAGAATTGATGCTTTTGAACTGTGGTGTTGGAGAAGACTCTTGAGAGTCCCTTGGGCAGCAAGGAGATCCAACCAGTCCATCCTAAAGGAAATCAGTCCTGAATATTCATTGGAAGGACTGATACTGAAGCTGCAACTCCAATATTTTGGCCACCTGATGCGAAGAACTGACTCACTGGAAAAGACCCTGATGCTGGGAAAGACTGAAGATGCGAGGAGAAGGGGATGACAGAGGATGAGATGGTTAGATGGCATCACTGACTCAATGGACATGAGTTTGAGCAAGCTCCAGATGATGAACGACAGGGAAGCCTGGTGTGCTGCAGTCCATGGGGCTGCAAATAGTCGCACACAACTGAGCAACTGAACTGAACTGAATTGAAAGATCTAAAAGCAGATTTTGGTATGACTAGCAGACATGGATAGATATTCAGATCAGATCAGTCACTCAATCGTGTCCGACTCTTTGCGACCCCATGAACTGCAGCACGCCAGGCCTCCCTGTCCATCACCAACTCCAGGAGGTCACTCAGATTCATATCCATCGAGTCAGTGATGCCATCCAGCCATCTCATCCTCTGTCGTCCCCTTCTCCTCCTGCCCTCAATCCCTCCCAGCATCAGAGTCTTCTCCAATGAGTCAACTGTTCTCATGAGGTGGCCAAAGAACTGGAGTTTCAGCTTTAGCATCATTCCTTTCAAAGAAATCCCAGGCCTGATCTCCTTCAGGATGGACTGGTTGGATCTCCTTGCAGTCCAAGGGACTCTCAAGAGTCTTCTCCAACACCACAGTTCAAAAGCATCAATTCTTCGGCGCTCAGCCTTCTTCACAGTCCAACTCTCACATCCATACATGACCACAGGAAAGACCATAGCCTTGACTAGGCGAACCTTTGTTGGCAAAGTGATGTCTCTGCTTTTGAATATGCTATCTAGGTTGGTCATAACTTTCCTTCCAAGGAGCAAGCGTCTTTTAATTTCATGGCTGCAGTCACCATCTGCAGTGATTTTGGAGCCCAGAAAAATAAAGTCTGACACTGTTTCCCCATCTATTTCCCATGTAGTGATGGGACCAGATGCCATGATCTTCGTTTTCTGAATGTTGAGCTTTAAGCCAACCTTTTCACTCTCCACTTTCACTTTCATCAAGAGGCTTTTTAGCCCCTCTTCACTTTCTGCCATAAGGGTGGTGTCATCTGCATATCTGAGGTTATTGATATTTCTCCCGGCAATCTTGATTCCAACTTGTGTTTCTTCCAGTCCAGCATTTCTCATGATGTACTCTGCATATAAGTTAAATAAACATGGTGACAATATGCAGCCTTGACGTACTCCTTTTCCTATTTGGAACCAGTCTGTTGTTCCATGACCAGTTCTAACTGTTGCTTCCTGACCTGCATACAGATTTCTTAAGAGGCAGATCAGGTGGTCTGGTATTCCCATCTCTTTCAGAATTTTTCACAGTTTACTGTGATCCACACAGTCAAAGGCTTTGGCATAGTCAATAAAGCAGAAATAGATGTTTTTCTGGAACTCTCTTGCTTTTTCCATGATCCAGTGGATGTTGGCAATTTGATCTCTGGTTCCTCTGCCTTTTCTAAAACCAGCTTGAACATCAGGAAGTTCACGGTTCACATATTGCTGAAGCCTGGCTTGGAGAATTTTGAGCATTACTTTACTAGCATTTGAGATGAGTGCAATTGTGCGGTAGTTTGAGCATTCTTTGGCATTGCCTTTCTTTGGGATTGGGATGAAAACTGACCTTTTCCAATCTTGTGGCCACTACTGAGTTTTCCAGATTTGGTGGCATATTGAGTGCAGCACTTTCACAGCATCATCTTTCAGGATTTGGAATAGCTCCACTGGAATTCCATCACCTCCACTAGCTTTGTTCGTAGTGATGCTTTCTAAGGCCCACTTGACTTCACATTCCAGGATGTCTGGCTCTAGGTCAGTGATCACACCATCATGATTATCTGGGTCATGAAGCTCTTTTTTGTATAGTTCTTCTGTGTATTCTTGCCACTTCTTCTGAATATCTTCTGCTTCTGTTAGGTCCATACCATTTCTGTCCTTTATCGAGCCCATCTTTGCATGAAATGTTCCTTTGGTATCTGATTTTCTTGAATAGATCCCTAGTCTTTCCCATTCTGTTGTTTTCCTCGATTTCTTTGCATTGAGATTACCAAACCAGCTACACGGGGTGTTCAATTTTTATTCAGTATAACTCTGGTTTTCACTTGGTAGAGAAGAACAGGGGAAATGAGTTTCCAAATCCCTTATCATGTCCATTGTCAAGGCAGAGAAAATGCAGACACTGCTTGTCTCTTGATAACCCTTCTGCAGAGCTGCGGAAGTATTAAAATAGGGCAGCTCTATTGGCCCTTGACTGTTGACACTGCTAAAGCTGTGACTCACACTCTTGGGCCTCTGCTGTTGTGGACCTGACTGCTTGGTCTTCACCCAGAGATTCTGGAGAGGAGGCAAGGTAGGTTTTGCTCCATCAAGGTCAGTGTAGTCATGGGAATGTAGTGGTTTCCTCTCCTACTTCCTGCAGCTCAGTGTTCTGTGAAAGCACCATGGGGCCAACCTGGGGTTGTAAATGAGGCCAAGCAAATGAGACCTGGGTTCCTTCTTACCCAGGGCAGCCCTATTTTTGCAATTTTATGGAAGATATCAGTTAAAAAGTTTCAGTGCTGAAAAAATGTTGGAGAACCACCAGGCTACTTTGGGACAGCATAGTTCAGTGGTTGAGATTATGGTTCTGGAGCTTGAAAACATGGGTTTAAGTTCAAGTTCAACCACTCCTGGATTATGTGTGCCTCACAGAGCAAGTAAATCCACCCTCTGGACCTTATACACCTATTCTGGGTCCAGAATAGGAATCAGTGGTGGTTATTAACCCTACTGTCTGGTTCTACTAGTAGGTAAAGAGCTAGAGGGGAATCGAGCTAAGATTCAGGAGGAGAAGGGGACACAGCTCGTGGTTTGTGAAAGACTTGGGGCCTGACTCACATGGCAGGTCTGAAATAGACAAGGGTTTACTTGTGTTCTCTCTTCTAATGATAAACTCTCCTTTCATAATGTAAAAACAGGTCTAGAGAAGTTGCGACTTATACCAAGGTTAAATTAGAAATGTATATTCTATATTCTGTTTCTGTATGTATGTAGCTGTTTAATGTTCTTCTGGAAGTCTCAAAGTTTTTCTTATTCAAATAAACAAAGCAGTTTTCTATATATGAGGACCTGATATGAGCTTAGGGAAAAGCTGCAGTCTGGAATAAAGTGAAAAAAAAAAAGTGTTAAAACCTAGGAGGAGGTAGAGTTGAGGCTGACCAGATATAAAACTACTATTTAATATATATTCTATGTGTGTGTTGTGCTTAGTTGCGTCCAACTCTTTTCGATCCCCTGGACTGTAGCCCAGTAGGCGCCTCTGTCCATGGAATTTTTCAGGCAAGAATACTAGAGTAGGTTGTCATTTCCTGCTCCAGGGGATCTTCCTGACCTAGGGATTAAACCCGCATCTCTTGTGTCTCCCTGCACTGGCAGGCAGATTCTTTACCACTGTGCCATCTGGGAAGTCCATATTATATATAATCAGATCAGATCAGATCAGATTAGTCGCTCAGTCGTGTCCGACTCTTTGCGACCCCATGAATTGCAGCACACCAGGCCTCCCTGTCCATCACCAATTCCTGGAGGTCATTGAGACTCACATCCATCGAGTCAGTGATGCCATCCAGCCATCTCATCCTCTGTCGTCCCCTTCTCCTCTTGCCCTCAATCCCTCCCAGCATCAGAGTCTTCTCCAATGAGTCAACTCTTCACATGAGGTGGCCAAAGTACTGGAGTTTCAGCTTTATTATATATAATAGATGGATTAAAAATGAAAATCAATATGCGATTTTTAACCCATTACATCAATAATAACGATATAATAGTACAGACTTTATTAAAAAAATTTTTAGAGCAATGGAAGCTAGGTCAATACAAACTTAACCTAAAAATAAAATGAAAGCAACGTCTCCCCCCTTCCCCCCTTCTTTGTTACTCTGCACTGTCACAGTGAAAAATCTCAAGCATCAGCTCTCTTTGGCCACATCACACTTACACTGCAATACACAGAGAAGAGACTCTGGTGGACAACAGGGTACAAGAGCCAATGGCATGTGCTCTGAAGGATGCTTCCAGAAGCCTTTAATTACAAGACCTTTCTTCACTTGAGTCTCTTCATGAGAATCACAGAGTTCACTAAGTTCAACATACGCTAAGAACACAGTATTTGATTTAGTCTGTTCCTAACAGAAGGAGGGGAAAGAGATGAGGGCAAACGTACTCTACTCAGAACTGCAACAGAGGAACAGCGGAACGTGACTCGCTCAGTCTACAAGGTGGGCACCACGCCTCTGTGGAGTCCAGGGTCATTTCAACTCCACACCAGATGGAGAAACTGCTGTGAGTGCATTAAAACACCAAGAGTGACCTGTGTCAAAACACAGTCTCCTTATGGTCGGTTTCCCTGCCTGTTAAAGGGCTTTCCTATCTGCCCTTCAGTCTGAACCTAACAATCCAGACAAATGAAAGCAGAAATGCTCCTGCCAACTGCTACCCTCTCTTAGGATGTTTACTTGATGCTTTCTCTTCCCTTCCTCTCGGAACAAAGGATGTTGGTATTTAGAGTCAAAATTAAGCCACGTAATGTTCTGACAGAACCTCCGATGGCAGGAAACTCTGTTAGCATTTTGACAGAGTGAGTCACTTGGCCACAGAGGCCCAATGCAGTGACTGTGGTGCCACCAACATGATGCTGGAAAACGTGAGGGAAATCCAGAGCTTTTTTAAAAGGATTTTTTAAAAATCCTGTTTTTCCCAACAGGTACAAACTGAAAAAAACAAGTTGGCACTTTTTTTTGCCTATAAAATTGAGACTCATTAAAGAAGTTAAAGAAATAATATGGCAATATCTGATGTGCTGACAGTGTGAAAAATACAGACACTTTCATGAACTGCTGTTGGGAATAAAGTTACCCATTAAATGCAACTGTTTGGCAGAGAAATCTGACAATAATGTATCAAAAGCTTTCAGAGGGCACAAAGTTTTAGTAGCAAGTCCAGTGAAACAATCAGAGATGTATATAACACTCTGAATAAGGATGTGTGTATCACAGCCTTATTAATGATGGAGGAATACTTTACCCAATCTAAGTATCTAATAATAATGGACCACCTGAAAAATTAGTAAATATATGCACATGATACAATGCTTACCAGCCATTAAAATTGGCATTGCAAATAACTATTCTAAAAATATTTTCTTATTTTTTCTTTCAGTTTTATTGAGATATAATTGACATACAACATTGTATAAGCTTAGGGTGTACCACAGAATGATTTCACTTACATACATCATGAAGTAACAGTAAGTTTAGTGAATACTCATCATTTCAAATAGTTATGATTAAAGAAATAGAAAAAATTTTTTTTCTCGTGATAAGAACTCAGGATTTACTCTCTTAACACCTCTCATATATAACAGCAGTGTCAATTACATTCAAAAGGTTTTACATGACTAGTATTTTTTTATTTTGTAACTGGAAGTCTGTACCTTTTCACCACCTTCATCCAGTTCCACCTTCCCTTTCTCCCCACCTCCCAACTCCCACCTCTGATAACCACAAAACTGACCTCTTTTGCTATGAGTTTGAAATTATTCTTTTTGATATGTGTGCAACTTGGGATTTTCTGAGGTAGGACATTTTAAACTTTAGGAACTAATGGCATTTTCCCAATAATTGTCCCAGAGGGAATTTCTGGGAATATCCATTTATTTGAATTTTATGTTGATAAATTAAAATGACCACGAACTGTAATACAAAAACAAAATCCCAAACCAACCTGTCCTGTGACCCTCTGGGCTCGAGTGTCTCGATGCCATAAAGTTTCAGAGTCAAGTCAGTTAAAAAAAGTCATAGAGCCAGGACTCAAAATCACGTATTTAAATAAGAAAATGAGTCCCTGATGGCTCAGTAGCAAACCTGCATTGCAGGAGACATGAATTTGATTCCTGAGTCGGGAAGATCCCCGGAGAAGGAAATGGCAACCCACTCTACTATTTTTACCTGGGAAATCCCATGGACGGAGGAGGCTGGCGGGCCTCCAGGTCCCAAAGAGTTGGACATAACTTAGTGACAAAACAACAATAGTTACAAGTAAACATCGTTTTAGGACACAGCCCATTTGCTAAATCTGTAAATATTTTACTCATGGGTGAGGTATGTAACACTTTCTACTATAAAGATTTTAGTTTGGTCTGAGTTATTGTGAAAATAGAGTCATAATGTACTTTCACAAAATTATTTGTTAGGCACTTGCTGCTGTTGTTCAGCCACTAAGAGGTATCCAACTCTGTGACCTCATGGACTGCAGTACACTAGGCTCCCCTGTCCTTCACTATTTCCCAGAGTTTGCTCAAATTCATGTCCACTGAGTCAGTGACGCTATCCAACCATTTAATCCTCTGTCGCTTCCTTCTCTTGCCCTCAGTCTTTCCCAGCATCAGGGTCTTTTCCAATGAGTTGGCTCTTTGCATCAGGTGGCCAAAGTATTGCAGCTTCAGCTTTAGCATCGGTCCTTCTAATGAATATTCAGGGTTTATTTTCTTTAGGATTGACTGGTTTGATCTCCTTGCAGTCCAAGGGAGTCTCAAGAGTCTCCCCCAGCACCACAATTTGATAGGTTTTTGTTATCTGTTTTCTATTTTGGGAACCACTGACAATAAAACCAACACCCACGTGTACACAGTGTTCTAAAGTAAAAATACATAAGAGTGAGAGGAAAACATGGAATGAAGCTGAGTTTATGACCACTGAGTGCCTCATGAAGATGTACTTCTTGGCTTGGCAACATCCTTTGGCAGCAAGGTATTCTCTACTGCTCAAGGTTTCTGCCCTCAGCATCCCATGGGTGTGGTATTATCTAAACCTCAACACATGCTATGATCTGGCTTAAAGAGCAGAGTTTAAGAGAAGTCAGTGAAATCTGTTTTGGGATATATGGAGAAATTATGGCCTTGAGCCCTGCTCTGCTTCTTACAAGGTCTGTGCCATAAGAAATGCCTTTCAAAGAATTTTATTGAAACTGCAGGCAGAGCCACTTCTTCTCTAACTAGGTTCATGTCAACAAATGCTTCATTTTTTACACATCAAAGCAAGGAGCCTCTACCTCATACATAACAAGGATATGATAATAATAACAATATTGATAGTAATAAATAACAGTTATTTATTGATCATCAATTGCATAAATCTATACTAGGGGTCTTATATAGGCTATCCAATTTATTGCTCATAAAATCCTCTCATAAGACTAAGAAAAAAAAAAAAAGGCTGTTCATGCCAATATCAAAAAAGCTTCAGAACTACTGATCTAGAGCAGATCAATTTTAATTTATTTTAAACTCCTCTTTCCACCAGTAAGTAGCTAATGACAGAGGGTAAGCAATCTATTTTTCTGAGCCTCACTTTTTTCATCTATGAACATTCATCCAACGATGCACATAAAGTACATAAGGTAAATGCAACACTATGGTTGTTTAACCCTGTGGTAGGCTCGGGCTGCCCAACTCCACCTTCGGTAATCTTAAGTCAGCAGCTTGAACTTGGCCACAAGGAGAGTCTTTGCACCAGGGAACTGGAAACCAGCAAATATTTCAATGCCTTTTTTGTTTCTTTCTTCCTAGTGGATTGTTAAAACACTTACCAGCACGTTACTGCTATCTACACACCATGAATGTACAGGAAAGATATCTGCATCTATTTCATCTTAAATCTGCAAGGGCAAAGGGATCCGATAACATAACAGATTTTGTATCTGAGTTCACAAATCTTTGGTTTGGGCAGAAACCAAATGCTTGCCCTTTATACAGCTAGCTGGCGCTCAATTTCTTATTTGCAGGGGGATTCCCTTACACTTGGGATGCACCAGCTCATGAGACCACTGCTAGATCAGTCCTCTTTCTGGAGGGAGGCAGGGGTCTTGCCCCACTGCCATCTTGGGGTGGGCTCTGCTTCATGCCACACAAACAGAAGTTCAAACCATGGGTTTGTGCCTATGGGGTGAGGCATCTTGTACTCAGTTCATACTTCCCTTTTCTGAACTTTCTAGTCTCGTTACTATCTTCCTTTTCCCTCTGTGGGTTTTTTTGAGGGGAGTAAGCTGTGGTTGGTGGTATTTTGTTGTTTTCTGGCTTTCATTTTTTTAAAATTGAAGCAGAGTCGATTTGCATTGTTTCTGGTGTACAGAAAGGTGATTCAGTTTTTCTGTTTTTAATTTTTAAAGATTTACTTAATTTATTTTTTGGCTGTGGTGGGTCTTTGTTGCTGCACACTTGCTTTCTCAAGATGCAGTGAGCGGGGGCTACTCTTCATTGCAGTGTGTGGGCTTCTCACTGCGGTGGCTTCTCTTGTTGTGGAGCACAGGCTCTAGGCACACGGGCTTCAGGAGTTGCAGCTTGCGGGCCCTAGAACTTAGCAGTTGTGGTACACGGGCTTAGTTGCTCCGAGACATGTGGAATCTTCCCAGAGTAGGGATCAAACTGGTGTCCCTTGCATTGCAAAGTGGATTCTAAACCACTGGGCCACCAGGGAAGGAAAAACTGACAGCTTTAAGCACAAAGGGCCAATGTCTGAATTCCTGCTTCAGAACGATGAGACGAGAGGAAGGAGGAATGCATGGCACTGCCAGGCCACAGCAGCCCAGCAGCCACGGTTCCATGGTATGGCATAGCTGGGGCACTCCTGGATGGCAAGGTGGAGCTGGAGGTGGGGTTTCACAGGACAGATGGACATCCAGCCAAATTGGGCACATGAGAGATTGAGCATTATTTTTGGGGAAGTTACAGGAAGGGGGGAGGGGGTGACAGACCACTTCGCTGTGTTACTTTCTCTTATCTAATCTGCTTCCCTCTCGCTTCTGCCTTGCCATCCAAAGTCACCACTCAGGCCACCCTAGGCCTCCCTTGAAGGGTTGGCCTCTTCTACTGGGCCCTGCCTCAGAGACCCGGTACCCTAGGACCTGGGCTTTAATCTCTGACATCGAGTGGCTAGGCCCACTGTCCCCTTCCCTTTGTTCAAGCAACAAGAAATGGCGGTGTCTCACAGCAAGCAACAAGTGCCCCAGTATGTCAACCTGCTTTGAAACATGGCTCTATCAGATGCTATGTCTTTTCTTTGCCTGAGCCTCCGTTTTCCCACTGGTAAAACAGAAGCAATGTCATTCCCTTCTCAGAATTGTGGCAAGAATTAAAAGTGATTTACTATGTACCTGGTACTTGGTAGGTATTTGGCTGATGGGTGTTATGTAGCTATTTATTTCTGCAACCTAAGCCTCACTCAAACCAGCCAATATGTGCTGAGTATCTCCTACATGCAAAAAAGTTGTCCAAGAAACCCCTTCTCCCCACCCCCATGCTGAAAAGGGGAAGGAGAGACTATCTTAAGGAAGTCCTCTAAAAACTTCCCATCCAGGGCCAGCTTGAATTAGTACTTACGGTCTTGCATGCCCAGTTCTAAAACTCTTTGATTCTGAAGAGTTATGTTACGTACTATCTAACACGCATTATTTTACTAAATCACATAATCTGTATTACGCCTTTTCTTCCCAACTTGACTGTAAGCTTCTCAACAGCTGGACCCATGTCCGGTCCTCCTTTGTGGGTTTCCCACAGTGCCCAGCATTGAGCTGCATGCATAAGAGGCGGCTGATATGGAGCCTTGTTGATTAAGTGTGATGCCTTGATGTGTGTGTGACCATAGGTGAGACTACAGTTTGACATCTTTTATTCCGAGTATGATATTATCATGTACCTGCTTGAATAAACTTATTTCCTCACTTCATTCTACTTCAGCGAACAAGAAATCTTCCTGCTTCTGAGAAGTAAGTGAGAGATGAAGGGATCAAAGACAGAGAGATTTTGTTTATGGCTGGCCCAGAATCTGGGCAGGGGTGAGCAGTGTGCCTGTATGAATCTGAGACACTGACAGAAGCACTGGAGAACTGGTTGGTGACTGCAGCAGGGTTTGGAAACTTAAGCCTAGAGATGTTTGCAAATAGAATAACTATTAGGAGTGATCAGGGTGCACCAGAAGACTGGTAGAAAAAAGCACAAGTGCCCATAGCCAGAAACAGATCAGAGATACTTCTCTTAGATAAAGGGCTCATATATAGAATAGATTACAAACTCCTACAAGTCAATATTGAAATGACAAACAACCTAATTATTTTTAGACCAGCAAAAGATTTGATCAGGCACTGCACAGAAGATGATAACCAAATAACCAACATATATGTGAAAAGATAATCAATATCATTAATCATTTGAGAAATGCAAATTAAAACCATAATGATATAGCAGCCCATACCCATCAGAAGAGCTAAAATGAAAAAGAAAATAAGAAAAGTCTCTAATAGGCAATACCAACTATTGACGAGAATGGAGATGAACTTGAACTCTCACGTACTGCTGGCGAAAGAATAATAAATTGGTACAACCACTTAGAAAACCGTTTAGTAACATGTAAAGCTAAACAATGCCTTCTCTATGACCCCAAAATTCTACCTCAAAGTATATACTCCAGAGAAAGAAGTGTATATGAACTCTAAAGATATACACAAGAATGTAGCTACTAATTTTACTCATAACAGTCTCAAACTGAAAACCCCCAATTTTTATCAACAATAAAATGGGTAAACTGGGGTGCTATGTGCTGTGTGCTCAGTCGCTTCAGTCATATCCAACTCTTTGCAACCCCATGGACTGCAGCCCGCCAGGCTCCTCTGTCCGTGGGATTCTCCAGGCAAGAATACTGGAGTGGGTTGCCATGCCCTCCTCCAGGGGATCTTCCTGACCCAGGGATGGAACCTGGGTCTCCTGCATTGCAGGCAGATTCTTTACCACTGACTGGGTCACCAGGGAAGCCTTAAACTATGGTGTCTTCACACAATAAAATGCTATGTGACAACATAAAAGAACAATCTACTATGACTACATACGGTACAGCCATAACTAATCTACAGTAATAGAAACAAAACAGCAGTTACCTCTGTGGATACAGACTGGGAAGAGACCCTAAGGAATGGTCTGGGGTTCTGGCACTGTCCAGTCATGGTGGTTACACGGGTGTGTAAATGTGCGAAAACCTGGATTAGTATGCTTTAGGCATTTTATTACATGCGTGCCACATTTCAAATTTAAAATCTTCAAAAATGCTTATTTTGAGATATCTGCCCAGGAATGTGACTGCTAGATTGTATTGTAAGCATGTGTTTTACTTGTGTGCTAAGTTGCTTCAGTCGTGTCCGACTCTGTGTGACCCTACGGACTGCAGCCCACCAGGCTCCTCTGTCCATGGGATTCTCCAGGCAAGGCTACTGGAGTGGGGTGCCATTTCCTTCTCTAGAGGAGCTCCCGGCCCAGGGATCAAATCCAAGTCTCTTATGTTTTCTGCGTTGGCAGGTGGGTTCTTTACCATCAGCGCCATTAGTTTTATAGGAAACTGCCATATTCTTTTTCAGAGTGTCTGTATTAGTTTATATGCCCAGCATCAATGTAGGAGTGATCCAGTTTCCTCCTTATCTTCTCCAGCATTTGGTGTTGTCACTCCTTTTTATTTGTCATTCTGACAAGTGTGATGGCAGTCTTAATCTGCATCTTCCTAATGACTAATGATACTGAACATGTCTTCATGTGCTTAGCTGCCATTTACATGTCCTCTTCAGTGAGGTGCGTGTCTTTGCCCATTTTTTCTTTTTTCTTTCTTTCTAACCATCTGTAGATTTCTTTATTTGCTTGAGATAAGTCCTTCTAAAATTTCTACCTTGTTGGAAAAAAAAAAATCTTTATTTTCTAATCAGATTGGTTTTTTGCTTTTTAATTTTGAGAATGCTTTATATTTTAGATACATATATTTTATTGGATATATTGTTTACTGATTTTTTTTTTCTGAGGTTTTGGCTTATATTAGAGTCTTTCAGAGAAGCTTTTAATTTTTATGAAGCCAAATTTATCAACTATTCTTTTTATGGATAGGGCTTTTGGCATCAACTCTAACAACTTTTCACCAAATTCTAGATTACAAAGATTTATCCTTTGCTATCTTCCAAAGTTTCATAGTTTTACACTTTACAATGAAGTCTGTGATAAATAGAGTCAATTTTTGTATGTGTCTTTTTAAGTTTTTTATTGAAGTATAGTTGATATTTATTTTTTAAAAATTTTATTGAAGGATAGATGATGTGAAGTTTAGGTTAAGGTTTATTTATTTTTTTCTGTCTATGGATATCTAATTGCTCCAGCATTATTTATGAAAAACACTCCTGTTCTTCTGTTGAAAGGTACTGTGCCTTTGTCAGAAAGCAGTTGGATGTATTTGTGAGTCTGGTTCTGTAATTTTCTATTTTGTTCCATTACTCTATGTGTATATCCATCTGCCTAAACCATAGGTCTTTTTTTTTTCTTCTAACTTCATTTCGTAGTTTTCATTGCAAATCTTGACTATGTTTGTTAGATTTATACCGAGGTATAGTCTAAAAGATTTTGGAAGCAATTATAAATGGTATTTTAATTTTGGTTTCTAAGTGTTCACTGATACATAAAAATGTGATTGATTTCTGTTTGCTGATTTTTTCCTGCAACAGAGCTAAACTTGTTAGTTTCAAGAGTCTTGGGGAGAATCCCTTGGGATTTTCTATGCAGACAACAACGTCATCCTCAAGTAAGGGCAGTTTATTTCCTCCTTTTCAATCTACATGCCTTATATTTTGTTCCCGGTCTCATTGCTCTAGCTAGGACTTAACGGTTGAAGAAAAGTGACTGAACGAACGTTCTTGCTTTGTTCATGATCTTGGAGGAAAGCATTCATCTTTCATTATTAAGCATGATGCTATCTCTAGGCTCTTCTAGGCTCTTTGTAGATGTTTATTAAGTTATCAGTTCACCAAGGTTTTTATCATGAGGGGGTGAAATACTTTGTCAAATGTCTTATCTCTGTTAATAATCAACAAATTGGTCTGTTTCTTTTAAATTGTTGCACGTTTAAGCATAAAGTTGTTCACGTGCTGTGTGTGTGCTCAGTTGCTTAGTCATGTCCAATTCTGTGTGACCCCGTGGACTGTAGCCCGCCTGGCTCCTCTGTCCATGGGACTTTCCAGGCAAGAATATTGGAGTGAGTTGCCACTTCCTTCTCCTGGGGATCTTCCTGACCCAGGGATCAAATCCACGTCTCCTGCATTGCAGGCACATTCTTTACCACTGAGCCAGCTGGGAAGCCCCAAAGTTGTTCCCAGTATTCTCTTACTGTCCCTTTTAATGGCTGAAGAATCTGTATTCATTCTTGACATTTTTTCACTTGTGACATTGTTGATTTGTGTCATCTCTCTCAGATCTTGCTAGAGGTTTATCACTCATTTTTAATGACTTTTTGAAGAATCAGCATTTTGTTTCAGTGCTTTAATCTGTTTTCTGTTTTAAATTTTATTACTTTGTGCTCTTATCTTTGTGGTTCCTTCTTTCTGCTTAATTTGGGCTTATTTTGCCCTTTCTCTACTTTCTAGAGGAAGAAACTTAGATTATTGACTTGATTCCACTCTTCTTTTCTAATGCAAGCATTCAATGTGGCAATATGTTTCTCTCAGAATGGTTTTAGCTGCACCCCACATATCTTGATGTTGTATTTTTGTTTTCACTTAGTTCAAAGTCACTTTTATTTCCTTTGAGACTTCCTTTCTGATCTGTGTATTATATAGACGTGTGATTTAATTTTTCACATGTTTAGAAATGTTTGTCATCTTTCTGTTTTTATTTTTTAATTGACTGCATTTTGATCTGAGAATATATTCTACATAATGCAAATTTTAAAAACTTTTTGAGGCTCTAGATATGGTTTATCTTGGTGAATGTTCCATAAGCACTTGAAAATATTTACTAATTGTCAAGGCATTGGAATCTACATTAATTCCCTTCCTGGTCAAAATACCTAGAGAAGCCTTTTTCACAACCAAACCCTAACTGACATAGGAAGGTTACATCTCACACTGCACAAAAACCCACCTTCAAATCCTGCTGAACTTTCTGTCTTCTTTTCCTAAATCCTTTCTCATCTACTACCCCTTTGCTTGGCATCTTTCCTTCTACCTCCTGGCCCCACACAGCCCTTTCAGTCTCCCTGGTG
The DNA here is from genome assembly GCA_935064755.1 of Tragelaphus eurycerus. NCBI lineage: Eukaryota > Metazoa > Chordata > Mammalia > Artiodactyla > Bovidae > Tragelaphus > Tragelaphus eurycerus. The sequence goes on along the minus strand of CAKXYN010000001.1, from coordinate 71,236,390 downwards.
CCAGCCTCATCTTTCTTCCTAGACTTCATGTGACACCCACTCTGCATTCCACCCTCTTTCTTCTTACCTATTTTTTTTTCTCTCTCAAGTTATTAAAAAAAAAATGTGTCTCTTCCCTGAACCCCTGCCATTATCACATTAAGAATTTTCTTTGTGATTCAGCCTCCTTAGAATGCAGAGGGGATGGTAAACAGCAAAGAGCTTTCTCACTCTCCTAGGGCTGAATGTGACCCCACCCTTGTATCTGTGGTGCAGGTGCCTGGTTGGCCATCTGCCCTGAGGTCTAAGATGTGGGAAGTTTATTTACTGCTCCTTCTAGAATCTCTGAATAATGACAGACTTTCGATGCCCTGGATTATGTTGAAATCTGCTGCTGATAATTCATAGCTCTCATTGAAGTGGGAAAATGCTGTAATTGGTTTGTTCTGCTTTATGCTAACTGCAGAAACTTAGGCATCAAGAAAGACCTGGGCACAAATTTGTCCTCTGCCATTTGGTAACCACAGCTTTATAATCTCCTACTGCTTTGATCTTCATAAGGAAATTGCATACCTGTAGAACTGTGAGGATAAATATCATACAGCACATGGCACCAAACTCCTCAAAAGATGATAGTCACTCTTATTGTTTGTCATTTCATAGTTATGTTGTTGCTGTTAAAGATTAAAACGGCATTAAGTGTCAGTATGTCTTTTACCTTCCTCTTTTGAGCTTGTTCTTTTCTGGTCAGATAGTTATTAACACATGCATACACATAAGTATTATTAATTTCTGGACAGACAGACAGACTACATTCTAGCTACTGACGCATTCATGGGTGGCCACATGACTGAGTCCTAGCTGATGGAATGTGGACAGAAATGATGTGAACGATTTCTCCAGCAGCTCATAAAAATCCTTCCATGAGCATTCCTTCATACTCTTCTCCTCCCTCTCTGGTTGATGTAGCTGTATACATTTGGGTCTTGAATGCCAACTTCAGTGATAGTAGACACTGTATGTAGATGCCTAGGTACCTGAACTAATGATTAAAGGCAGACTGCCACCAATAAATAATCCTGATTGCTGTACATGCTCAAGAAATACACTTCTAGACGTTCAAGCTCATTGTGCACTTCGGAGTTTTGTGTCAGCTAGCATTTTCTAAGCTAAAATAGAAATTGGTAACTTTAAGTAGTGCCATACAAAAATCAAAAATATATAGCACTGGCTTAAAGTTTAGGCAGCAGGCTGCAAAGAAACTGATCTTAGGAAGTGGAAAGATGTGACTGCCTGGAAGTGGGGCTGGAGGGAGGGATGTATTTCAAAGGGGCATAAGGAATTTCTTGGAGGTGATAGAAACACTCATATCTTGACTATGGTAGTTGTAACCCAAATGTATATGACTGTCAAAATTCATCAAACTGTAGACATTAAATGGATATACTTTGTTGTCCAAAAGTTACATCTTAATAAGCTGTTGAAAAATCAAGCAATTTCCATCTATGTTAAATGCCCTATCTTACGAGGGCCCAGACCCTGAGGGAAGGATTCATGTGTGAGTGATTTATTCAGTGGGTGCTCTCAGAAGACATCAGCAAGAGAGTGAGGGAACAGGACAAGAAGGGAGGAAGCAAGCAGCAGGATGTGGTCTCAGGCAGATCCTCCAGGGCCTCCGCCTGATCCTGAGCGGGCCCTGGGACAGGAGCCTCGCAGTGTGTCCTGCCTCAGAACAAGGCAGTGAGAGGGGTTCCTCCTGGATCTGTGCAGGAGACTGGGGCTGGGGGAGTCGGCGGCACGATGGTTCCTGAGCCTGACAGCCCTCCACAGACAGTCACAGGTGCCAAGGCTGGAAGCAAAAGAGCACAGAGGCTGAGGAAGGAGAGCCAGAAATGGGAAAGGGACTCAAGGGGATCCAGCAGAGCTCTGCCAACATATGTCATATTCTCCTAGAAGGAGAACTTGTTCCTTATTATAATGAAGTGTAATATGCCTGCTTTCTTTAGATTTTTTTTCTTGATGTTGAATTAAAGCACAGGTGTTCTGACATAAAAATCACCTGTTGAATCTTGGTCATGGACCATTGGAGTGAATTGAAGGGCCAGCACCAACTGCCCACTCCTGGGGCCTCATCTGCAGACTCCTGGACGAATAGCAGACATGGTGGTCAGAGGAGAGAGATGGAAGCATACAGAGGTGTGGGTTCCAGAATAAGCCCCACCATTTTCTAGTTGTACTATCCTGAGTTGTTGCTTAACCTACTTGTCTCAGTTCCTCCTCTGAGAAATAGTAAAAAAAACAAACTCATTTACCTCACAGGGTCACTGAGAGGCTTAAAAGAGACAAAGTACATAAAGCCCTTAGCAGATCCCTGGTGTGACACGTGACACAAGTGCGCAGGAAGTGTTGTTTACATTTTTGAACGGTTTCTCTCACATAACTTGCCCACCCCCAGGGCAGCCCCCACCCTGTCACTCCTGGTCACTGTCTGAGTTCACTGATGCCGCCTGGATACACTGATACACTTTTCCTCCAACCCCCTCACTAGCTCTCTTATCTTTCCCAGAATAAATGCTCTGGCACGTTTGAAAATTTGTTCAGGATTTGCACGGCTCAAAACAGAGGCTTGACACGTTTAGAAAGTACCCAGATTAATCTTGGGGGTGAGAAACGGAATGTTTCTTGCCATATCAATAAACAAAGGATGTCACAGTCATCAGCGACTTCAGCCCTGCAATCCCTGAACGTGAGCCAGTGAGGACTGAGGAAACTCAGGAGGAAAAGAATACCGGCCATGTAGCAGTCATAAGACTGCAGCCACTCCTGATGGTGAGCCCTGAGGGAACCAGGATGCGAGCCCAGACTCCTGCACTTGCCCATACATAGAAAAGCACTAAAGTCCTTAACTTGGAGATATGTTTTTTTTTTTTTTAATTAATAATCATCTTTTGATGTACCAACTACCTCCCCTTTGTTGCCAAACTTCTATATAACCTAGCTCCCCTCATTGCCTCCTCAGAGCAGTTCTCCCAGGGTTATTTGAGATGCTTCCTGGGCTTGAAGTCCTAAAAGTTCCCACAAAATAAAACATAACTCTCTATTTTAGGTTGTGAACATTTTTTTGTGTCTACAGAGATGAGATGCAAAACAACACCCCAGAGGAAAACAAATCACCTAGTCCTCTCCATCCCAAGTCACACTTCTAGGTGTCCTTCTGGCCACTGGGCTTTATAGAAGCCTCTATAACACTGTGTTACATGGTTGTGAACAAAGCAGAAACTAAATTTTCTCATCTGGTAGAAAATTTCTGGCTGCCACTTGGAAAAAGGGAAGAGACTAACTTAAATATCTATTATCTCTCTATCCCTCGTATCTCCTGTTTCTCTTGTCTTTTTATCTATGCTCTCACTCTCTCTTCTCTTTTTACATTTCCAAGGGCCCATCTTACAGTTCAAGATATTGCGGAAGAAAAGATGTCATTTACTCCACTTGACAGACATCTGGTGAATTTTCTGTTTATGCAGAGATGCATTGTATTTGCACCTCATTAAGAGGTACTTCCCACATCTTGCGGAGAAAACTGTTATTTTCTGCATCATTTCTAAATCATTGTTCATTTTTTTCTTCATCATTTATTTTCTAATTTTGATACTAGATTTTTTTCAATGTTGACAAGAAAGAAAGAAAAAGTGCAAAATGAAACATACAGAATAGTTAGATCAACAATCACCCAATTTTTCCTGGAAATGGCCTAAAGGGACCTGGGCTCTATTCTGAAGCTAGTGTGAATATGCAGGGTGTGATAGTGAAAAGCAAACACCCAGCAGGTCTTACATCTTTATTACAGGAGGTACCTATGAGGGGAAATGGGCGAGAACAGTCAGGCCTCAAGTGAAACAGGGAGCAAGGGGAGGATGGCAGATGATTCCCAGCCTGTTGTGTAGACTAAGGGGAGTTTAGCATGTCTACTTGGGACCTCTCCAGCTAAAGGCAGCCATCAGTGGGAGCCTTGTCTCACAGGAGTGGGCCTGCCTCAGGTTCCATGCTGGCTGGGTCATGGGTGGGGCAAGCCACAGGAAGTTTGGCTTTGGGGAAAGCAGAGTGTTGGTTTCAGAGCCCAGCAGCAGGGCTTGGTCAACCACACACCCTGCACTTGAAGTGTGCCAGGTGCTTGCAGCTGTCCAGTGGGTGGCTCATTGTATCCTTGGTTTAATTCTAGATTTGATTTGCAGGCCAGTGCTAAGTGTAGACCCTGCTCTTCTGTTCAAATCTTGAGATGTCCACTACCTCCCCAAATAATACAGCTTCCACATGGTCACTCCAACTTGTCTTGTACTAACAGTCTATGGAGGGGGGAGCTCTTTTTGTAAAGGTTTGCTTCTGTTGATTTGGGGGTTTACAGAAGGGCAGAGTACTGTCAATGGAGACAACTCAGAAATACACTCAACCACCAAATGCCAGAGGCAGGCACCGATGACCGCATGAATCCTTCCATTAACTCCCCTGGGAGTTAATGTTCCCCTAGGAACATGTCAGTAGGAGAAGGTAAATGGCTGGAACCCACCTTCCTGCCCCAGGACCCTGCAGCCAGAAGCTGGTGTTGAAGATAGGATAAAGGAACCCAAGTACTTCTTCCTGATGCTCAACAACCACTTCCTTTCACACACTCAAAGCCACAGTTGACCTGAGCTTGCCTGCAAGAAATTTCTGACCCTTTCATATAGCTTCTGAACATCTTTTGTTTGTTTTTCCCTCAGATGTTCCTATATTCCTAAGCTGTCTTCTGTTTGGTTTGTTGTTGATGTCATTATTTTGGTTGTTTTCTCCAAAATGCTTCTGCTTTAGTTTTATCTACATTAAGAATCTGAAAAGATCAGAGGTATTAGAGTTCAGGGTCAGGTTTTCCTGTGTACCTTGGAAACTCATGAGCTGACTGTCTCAAGTAGCCTGAAAGAAGCACCAAAAATCTCCTGCTCATCCTGGGAAAAGTCAGACCAAACAAGCCACTCTGGACCTCAGGGAAGTCACTCTGGTTCTACCTTTACAATCTGCCATCCTCATCTTCAGCTGAAAGCACCAGTCCTTCAGATGGTGACGCAGGGCAGGAAAAATGAGCACCAGTGAACAGTCTAAACTCTTGAGGTAAGGGACTTCCCTGGTGGTCCAGTGATTAAAACTTTGCCTTCCCCTGAAAAGGGTACAGGTTCAATCCCTGGTTGGGGAGCTAAGATCTCACATGCTTCATGGCCCAAAACTCAAAACATGAAACAGAAATAACAAAATCAGTAAATACTTTAAAAAATGGTCCACATAAAAATATCTTAAAAAAAAAAAAAAAAGAAAACCCTAAGGTGGAACCTAGCTCTGTCTTTTAGTCTCTGCAGTGTTTGCCAAGTTCCTTGTTGAATCTCAGTTTCCTTGTCTACAACAGCATCCCCACATACCTCAAGGGGTGGCTCAGGAGACCCTTGTCAAAATGAGAAGATGGGCCAGAAGCGGGTCGGCAACTGTACTGTGCTGTGCCCACACGTTGACTAGTCATTAGACAAGCAGCCGCAGCATTCTCCTACCCAACCCCAGTCTTGAAGTATATTAACAGTTGTTACGTGAAAACAACAACAACAACAACAACAATGTTTTCTCTAACTTAACACTAGGTTTGAGGAATGCAAGGTTAACCAAACTGAAACCTATTCCTCACTGAGGCTTTCTCAGACACTTTAACATCCTGTGAAGCAATCCCCATGAATGTTTTCCACACAGTGTCCGAGAGGCCCTGAGGGCTCCCACACCACACTCTTTGCTGGAATGCTGTATTAGATAACACAATGATCCCTGAGAGGAGGATGAAGGTGTCAGACTTGGTGTCACCTCCAATGCTAACGCCTGGATCATAAAAGACTGGAAAGACAAATGAGTACATTTAACCAATGAAGGGTTAATGCAGGGCTACAACCTAGAAGAATGAATAGTCTTGATACCAAAAAAAAAAAAACAAAAAACCCACAGGAGAAATTCCCAACATACATGACAAATCTGACCAAGATCTCTCAGAGTCACCAGTGCCCTTCCAGAGTTTACACAGGCCCCCGAGTCACATTTCTAACAAGAATCCTATGTGATCATGATTCTCAGAGAATAACTGGCCCATGGGAAAGGCCAATTCTATAATAACAGAAAGCAACAGTGACTTCTTATTTTCTCATATTCAGAGGACAGGCTTCCAGTTCTCCTAACTCTTCTCTGACTGTCTCTGCTGACCACCTGAGCCGAGCTGCTGACTATCAGGCTTCCTCAAACTGGGGCCCCAGGATGCCCATGAGCCCTCCCAGCAAAGTCATTGTCTTTCCTTCCTACCTTTTCTTTATCATTTGAAGTATAAAGCACATTCCTGCATATACAGCAGATGTCTGATGAACGCTTGGTGAACTTCATTGCCTTGTCCACTTTAGCCATTGCATCACAGATCACACCATCCATGGTCAGACTTCTTCCCAAAACATTGGATAAGCACCCGCTCTGTGCCCAAGACCATCCTGGGTGCCATGGACACATCAGCACATGGAGCGGGCACATGGCTTTTCCCCGTGAGGCTTAGGTCTCAGTGGTATTCTACTCATCCCTTACATTTGCTTAGCTTTGGACAGTCCTCAGAGACTTTTTGCATATTTATCTTAGCTAGTTCCATGGCAACCCTATGATGTAGTTATTATCATTCTCAGTTGACAGATGAGAAAGCTGAGGTCCAGCAAGATTAAACGATTAACCCAGGCCATGCAGCTGTGGGTGCCCTAACTGAAATTCAAATTCGAGTCGTCTTGGGTTGTTTAAACCCATAGTACAACTTGCCTCATCAAAGTCTCCCATTCAGCTCTGCAGAGTAATTATAAGGAAATCCCGATTTCATTTTTTATCCTGTCTCTTGACAGGTCAATGCATGCTTATTCAAGAATTGATCCCTCTTCCAAAACAATGAGAATTCCAAGGGAAGGCAGACCCCCCCCTCCCCCACCAAACAGTTGCTGACATCAACAGCATTTTTCTCAAGGATTACTCAACTGAGTGCTTGCTTAGTGTGTGATCTCAATCATAGAAAAGAAGAACTGCTCCAGACTTGATTATCTTTTCAAAAACTTGCAAAACCTGAGAAGCTAAGACTCTTTAAAACAGGAAGCTGTGTTGTTTCCTACCTTACTAATGTCTCTGGTGGTATCAGATGGTTTCTCCGTTTCATGAGTGGCAAGACCTAAGCTATCACTGGACGCATAAAGGACTTTGCTAAATTAGCAGGTACCATCATCTTCTTTTTGTTCTCATCTGAGCAAGAACCTATTGAATGCAACAGAAGTGGTTTATTCAGGAGAGGTTTCCAGGAAGACAGTCAGATTTCTAGGAAAAAAGAGATGGAGCAAGGAGTCTTGGCAGGTGGAAGTTACACCTCCCAGGAGTGCTCTTGGATGGACGGGGTGTAGAGGGAGGTTGGCTGTGCTGCAGTAGGTAGTCTGGGGCCAAGTGGGAGAGCTGATTCTAATATATGTCCGTTTTCTTCTCACCTTTTCCCATTTTGTCTTTCTCTCACCTGTATCATGATGTGTTTGCCTTTCCACTCATCCAAACTCAGCCTTTTATCCTCTTCAGTCAACCTGTCCACAACTGTGCCCATGTTGTCTTCCCTGTACTTTCATAAATTCTCAACTATTGAGAGGATGGCCACTCCAAAAGGGTCCTCTTTAGTAGTTTTGCGTTTGTAATATTGATTAGTAAGAAGCAGTGAAAGTATAACTGACATATGTGTGCACATACATGTATGTTACATTTGTATAAATTTTTATATTTCACTGAAAATCCACTCTAAGTCAGGCTGTCAGATGAATCAGTTGATTGGTTGATTTGGTCTCTATATGTTTGAATCTACGAAGTTGACTGCTTTTCTTGGATCTATATTAGAGGGTAGGGATAGAAAGTCTTTCTAATTTTCTGGGAAACCTTCAACCAGCTGGAGATGAAAGTTAACTGTGTTCGGAAAGTGTTCTGAGGGGAGGGAATGGGAATATGGGTCGTTGGTACATGGAAGCAATAGGAATTGGAGCATATCTGCAACTCATTTCAGAAAATGGTGACGATTACCATGAACTATGCAGGCTGAGTTATTTCTCTAGGGGAGGAACTGCATGACTCAATAAGAAAAAAGCAGATATATCCAGCAGAATAAAAAGGGTAAAAGGCACAAACAGATAATTCACAGAAAAGGAAATACTAATGACTAATAATTACAGCAAAAAAAAAACAAAACCCTCAGTTATTAAGTATTAGTTACATAAATAATGACACCGTTGTTGCCTGTAAAATTGGCCAAGTAATTTTTTTCTTTTAGATCTTGGTATTGATGGGTGCTTGCTGAGACTGGTACCAATACGAAATAGAATACAAATTGTTATACAACTTCTGGAAACAATTTGGCAAAATGCTCCAAGGGCTTTAGAAATGTGACTAGAGGTAGAAATTATCCTTTGAGAAATCCACTTTAAGGAACTAATAAAAATACAAAGACATTCACTGCAGCATTATTTGTAAAGGTGCAAGGGAACAACTTAATCACATGACAGTAAGACAATGATTAAAAACCCATAAATATACAGTATATTGAAGTCATTACAAATTATATTTTCATATAATTTTTAACCACATGGAATTAGATGCAGGTGGGGCTTCCCTGGTGGCTCAGTGGTAAAGAATCCACCTGCCAGTGCAGGGAGATACAGGTTGGATCCCTGGGCTGGAAAGATTTCTTGCAGAAAAAATGGCAACCCACTCCACTATTCTTGCCAGGGAATGCTATGAACAGAGGAGCCTAGAGGGCTACAGTCCATGGGGTCGCAAAGGAGTCAGACACAACTCAGTGACTGAACAACAACAATAAAATTTTAAGTACCAGAATACAAAAGGGTGTGCAAATGTGATATCAACTGTAACAAATATGCCTAGAAAAGAGGCAATGGTTCCCTCTTCAAGACAAAGGTGGAGATGGAAACACCAGGGGCCAGGAAACTGACCTTCAGTACACTGAACACTCTTGCCATGTGTACTTTGACTGCACAGGCATAATTTCCCCATAAAACACTTTTCAGGATCATCTATTTCAATTAAATCACATATCAGCCTGCATACAAACATTAAACATCAGCCACACTGGAAAGACCTGGTATTAGAATATAGTGAGTAAATCTACTCTTTGAACAAAGAAGTTGGTAAAACTATTCCAAGTTACTTTGCAGGTGGATGAAACCAAGTCACTTAACTGACTACATTCCAAGAATGGAATATAATCTTTGCTTTAATAATATTAATGACTGGAAGCTGAGGAAGTCCATGTGCTGCCCTAAAATATAAAAGCTGGGAGATGCCTGCAGCTGGGAAGAAGACTTCATCTATTCAAGATTTCAACCTTCAGAGGTTCTTGTGCATTTCCAGGGAAGGAGCTCATTGGCTCACAAGGCAGCCCATTCCATGGTGCACAACGTGGTTCTCACCAAGTTCTTTCCCACATGTGACTGAATGTAGTTTCCTCTACTACCATCAACTTTCTGCTCTCTGTAGGGTCTGCTCCCTTTTTCTACAGCAGAAGCTATCACATTATAGATTTTCCCATCTCAAAGGAACCCAGGACATTGCCTAATCCAATTCTTTTTTTTTTTTAAAGATTAGAAAACTTTCAGTTCAGTTCAGTCGCTCAGTCGTGTCCGACTCCTTAGAAAACTTTGGTCCAGATCAAAGATGTACACATATTGGGATAAAAAGAAAACAAACTAAAATAAATCTGAAGACTTTTATTTTTTATATAAAACATTCCAAGTTCTGCGAAATATCATTGATGTTTCTAGACCTTTATCATCCTAGCCTGTTCTATGCTGCAGGTGGATACCAATGCTCATGAAATGTGGTACCTGAAGAGAATCTAACATTTCAAATGCATAATCTGAAAAGTGAAAAAAGGTAAAATTATTCTGCTCCATCCTTCTATCCATTTAAGAGGCATTTATTAGGCAGCTATCACTTGTCAGGCATTGTACTGGGCAATAGTCCTGCATTGTCCAAGAGGGTGGCTACTTGCAACATGTGGCCATTCCAATTTAACTTAATAAAATTTGAATAAAATGAAAATCTCAGTTCTTCAACAGCAGTAGCCACATTTCAAGTGCTCAATTAGGTGCTTTACTGAACAGCACAGACAGAGAACGTTCCATCAGTGCAAGAAAGGTCTACAGGATAATGCTGTACCAAATAATTGTTTTTTCTGAATACCCAGGTTTTCTGTGGAAAGAAATGAAAGGGAAGGAGGATTGGCTTAAGATTGTGTACGTGGGAAGCAATTCAGGTGCTAGATGGACAGATAATTGGATGAATACATGAAGGGGTAGCTGAGAAGTGAGGTGGATGGAAAATCAGACGGGTAGATTTCCTTTGTTCTGGATGATCTATTAATATTGATGAAGACTGAACCAGCTCTTGGGATTGGCTTCTAAAGAGCCTGCAATTGAGGATCTCTTAATTCAACTCTTAAATTTCCTCTTTTCTTCATACCTCCAACTTAAAAAGGTTGGAGGTATGTAACTCAGAGATAATAAAGAGATTCAAAAACTTTAGGAGAGCCTGTCACTTCTCTCTCTCTATTCCTGTCATATTTGTGAAAGATAATTATTTCTTTGTGAAAGAATTATCAATAATTCTTCATTGGAATATCAGTGAATAAATGGATTAATATATTCTTGGGTTCCTATTAGGCTATTTAATTTGGTACAGATCCAAAACCATTTGTAGAAATTCAAACTCATTTACTGTAACTACAGATTTTAATGAAAGCTGAAATACCTTTTTAAAACATTTTGGATACCAATCACTGTGTTTTCTGTAACTTTGAGTAATGGGCTACAGACTGGTTATTTGTGGAAAGCTAAGAATTTCTCTTTAGATGGAGGAAATCCTGTTTTGGAAAAGATGTAAGAAATTCTGGAAAGGGCTGAAAACTTGAAAAAGTAGAGAATGTCAGTGAATAGAGGGAGAGGGAGAAGAACTAGCCTGCATTTGCCTGGCACTGTGTGCTGATGTTCTCACATGGGTTCATGTAGTCCTCACATTACTCCCCACTCCTTGCAACACTTTCTTTACACGGCTTCAGGGACACCAGTTCTGCTTTTTTTCTGATCTCGCTGTCCACCCTTTCTCAGTCTCTCTTTCTGTGTCCTCCTCATTTCTCTGACCTCTGACTTTTGGCATGCCTGGGGATGCAGTCCTTTGCCGTCTACACCCATGTCTCTGGTGCTCTTTTCCAGAATCAAGGCTTTACATCTATGTGATGACAACTGTCACTTTTGTATTTTCAGTCAATAGTTCTCCCCTGGAGCCGTATGTCCAACTGCCTACTGTACATCTCCACTTGGATGGCATATAATCAGTCTTAGACTTGCCTGCCCCAATTCAGGCTTATTTTCCCCCAGACTTTATCTCTGTTGGTGTCAACTCCATCCTTCCAGTTGCTCAGACAAAACTCTTGGAGTCGTCGACTATTTCTCACTTACTCATATGCTGTCAACAAATCCTGTGGCTAGCTTCCGCATTTATACATAATCCGTCTATTCTCACCCTTTCTACCTCTACTGCCAAGCCCTGCCCAGTGTCACATCTTCCCTGTATTATCATAAGTGCCTCTTTCAGTTCAGTTCATTCGCTCAGTCATGTACGACTCTTTGCAACCCCACGAACTGCAGCACACCAGGATTCCCTGTCCTTCACCAACTCCCAGAGCTTGCTCAAACTCACGTCCATCGAGTTGGTGATATCATCCAACCATCTCATCCTCTATCATCCCCTTCTCCTCCTGCCTTCAGCCCTTCCCAGCATCAGGGTCTTTTCTAAGGAGTCAGTTCTTTGCATCACATGGCCAAAGTACTGGAGCTTCAGCCTCCTTACTGGTTCCTTGTTTCTAATTGTGCTTCCATAGTCTATTCTCCACATGGCAACCAGAACAATCCTTACAGAATATGAGGATAATGTCAAGTTTAATGGAAACTTACCTACAGTCCCTACTCCTTTCAGAGAAAAGCTGAAGTTCTTCCTGGCTACACAGCTCCACAGAACCCCTGCCCACAACTCCTCATGTCTCTGTGACTCCCTCTCATAATACCCATCCCTCACTTCTCTTTCGGCCATACTAAACCCTTCTGCTCCTCTAAGAACCTGTCCAGCCACTCTCTCACCTCAGGATATTCGCACTTGGTGTTCCTCTTATCCCCCAGAAACCTGTTCAACTCACTCTCTCACCTCCCTCCAGACTTTTCTCAAATGTCATCTCATGAGTTTCTTGTTGACCCTCTCCAGTTTAAACTGCCCCTCTCCAATCCCACCCTACTGCTGCCTTCTCTCATCTCCTTTACCTTTCTCCGCAGCACTCATGACCATCTGAGACACTGTAGCTTTTGGCTATCTATTATTCCCTGACTAGAATATAAGCTTCATGAGGTCAAAGAGTTTTGTCTATTCCGTTCACGGATGTGCCGTATCGCTGGAACAGTGCCAGGCATGTCATAGGTTGCTATTAACTATTTGCTCAATGACTGACTTTTCAAGTCTCTTTTTCAAGTTCTCCCATTCAGCAAATGGGAGAACCCCATTTGCTGAATGAATGAGGCAGTAACTCTTATCACTAGGTTACACACAGATTCTGAGGCACAGAGAGGGTAACCTACTTGCTCTATGTAAGACAGTCATTTTTTCAAACTCAGGAATTCAATCATTATTCTATACTGAAAAGGACCAAGGACATATAAGCAAGAAAATCTTATGACTATGATTCCCTGGCACCAATACCCATGAAACCAAAAGTATCTAGGGCCTTAGGCTTGGAATCTGATCTTAACAGCAAGTGGTCCTGCAGGAATGCTGACCACTTGGAGTCTGTGGGCAGAGTTCTTCCAGATGGACAGGCAGATTCAGGATGGTAGGCAATGACTTCACAACCTCCTCTCTTCTCTATATTCTTTTTTTTTTTAAGTTTTAAATTGGAGTATAATCGCTATACAATCGCTATACAAAATATTGGTTTGTGCTGTAAGTATACATTGGTCCCCTCGCTCCTGAGCCTCCCCGACCCCATCCCAGCCCTCTAGGTCATCACAGAGCAGCAAGCTGAGTTCCCTGTGCTACACATATGCTTCCCACTAGCTTTCTGTTTCACTCACCCTAGTGTACATATCTCAATGCTGCTCTCTCAAATTGTCCCACCCTCTCCTTCCCCTGCTGTTATATATACTTTAGAAGATTCATCAAGTTCACCTGAGAGGCTCATCCCCCTCAGAGAGACTAAACACTTAAATACACACACACATACACACACACCAGATTAGTGATGTTACTAAACTGGGATATCATTCAGCAAGTGGCCCTCTTTCAGACATGACTAAGTTCAACCAAAATCCCACTACTGTCAAGGATCAGCACTCTTCATCAGAGGCATGGCAGTTTTCCACTTGCGTAAAGTTTTAGAATAAAACAGATTTCAAATTAATAATATCTTTTTTGTACTTTGGGGACTTTGAAAAGTTGGAGGGTGGATGTCTAACTACAATCAGGAACCAGAAACACCACTATTATTAATCATCACTGTGGAAGTTCCCACCCAAAGCAATAAGGTGAGAGAAACAAATGAGAAATACCAGAAAGGAGGATATAATTCTGTCAGTGCGTCACAGATAATTTCATTATTTACCTAGTAGTCCTAAAGGAATTTATTTTTAAAAGTCGATAAGGCAGTCAGCTTAACACATGTATTTTCTTTCATACTACCAACAATTGTTCAGAAAATTTTTTAGGGAAAAATATCTCATTCACAATAACCTGAGGAATATAAAGGTAGATAAAAATATAAAAAGAAACATGCAACACCAAAAACTTAAAGCCCTATGGTAAGCAGAGTAAGCAGACATAGTATGTTCCCAAATATAAAAGCCTGACATGTAACGTTATCAATTCTTCCTAAACTTATTTACAAATGTAACAAAATTTCACTCAAAATTATGTTTTTGTAAGTAATTGACCACGAGATCCAAAAGTTTATCTAATAGGACAAATGGTTCTAAAAGATAAGACATACTGGAAATGAATACTGAAACGCAGTTGTTTAATCAGATAATATACATAAATAATCTAATAAATCTACACAAACAATTTGGAGGCATCCAGGGAGCTGGTGTCCCGCGGGCCACCTGTCCTCACGCAGATGCCTACTGCGGTCATCTGAATTGCCCTCTCACTCTTCCCATGGAGGCTGGCCGAGCTCCTGCCAATGCAGGTCTCAAGACTCGAAAAGACGCCTCCCCTCTCCAAGTCTAGGTGGTTGGATGCCAGCTCAACCCAAGATCAAAGGGGAGAACCTAGCCCCTAAGATCTCTTAATCTGAAAACAAAATTCAAATGCTTTGCCTAGTGTGCCCTCTTTTTCAAGTTCCTTAGATTTCAGTTTGTGGTTTCAAGTTCTGATGAGTAAACCCTTCATCTTGTAATTTGCCTAGGTTTTCACCCTAGAAAATGTCTGCCAAATCTTCTAGCAGTGACTGCCTAAAAACATTAGCTTTCAGGGACAGTTTAACTGATAAGGAAATACAGAAAAATTTAAGATTTTCAGTTTTAAAAATGATAATCCACCTACCTCTCACAACTATTTTGATTATTTGCCTGTTGCCTTTTATATGTACATATAATTTCACGTTGTTGCAATCTTTGTTTACACATTTTACATTCTCTTCGTTCTTATAAACATCTGTCTGTGATTTTATCTGGTATCCAAAACTACTTTTAATGACTACATAATAATCTATTCTTTAAATGGACTACAATTTATTCAAAACATCCTTCATGTGTCAAACATTTAGATTGCTCCCATTTCTTGTTTTCTACTATGAGAACAATGCCACAACGAACATCTTTGTGCACATTATGTATTGGTAATACATTTTTGACCTTTTCCCCTCAGGGTAAAATCACAGGACTAGAACTAATGGATTAAAGCCATGTGTATCTTGATGGCTCATGTTAGATACAAAATTTATTAAAACAAGTTACATAGCACCAGCAATGAGTAAGTGTTCCAGCAATGAATAAGGTTCACTGCAAACTCACCAGCATTGAGCATCACCATTAGATTTTTTCTATATATAATTAGAATGACATTTCAAACTTAAATATATTTTCTAAAGAAGGATCCCCAATTCTAAATATTTTTTTTTTCAATTCAACTTTGCAACACTCACTAAAATTTTACATTGGTGAATGTGAATTTATGAAGTTTTAGATATCTATCACCTCATCCCATTTATCATAATATAGATGGAGGTTGCATATATATTTATTGGAGCTGGCCAGAGAAGAATGGCAGGGAAAGGGCTCCCGGACTTCTGATTTCAGAAATTATGAGAAAAGAGACCCTGGAAGGAAGCAGTCACAGCTGTGTGTCCTCTCTCTCTCATCCAGACTTTGACCAGAGTTAGGGGGTTTGGAGAGCTGTTTGATAAACTAGGGGACTCTCAAGAGGATATCTCTCTGCAAAGTATCTCCTTACCCACATGGGGTGGCCAGAGCAGTTAAGCTGGTAGTCAGGCAGAAAAAAGATCTGGTTTGCAGTACTGTGTGTCCCTTGGTTTGTACAGGACATGCACATGGAGTCAAAGAGGAGCATGTCTGACGGGCACCTGCCAGTTCAAAAGAAAGAGTAGAGCTTGGGCCAGGAACTCAATGGCGGTGTGGTTCCCCATTCTACAGGGCTGAGTGAAGGCTCCATCACCTTGGAGAGGTCACTGTGCCTGGGGAGGACTGAGAATGAATGGATCCTGAGGTCATTACTACAAACACTGCAGGAGATGCCAGCACAAAGACTCAGGGTTGGGACTGGGTCGACCCCCACCTTAGCAGACACCAGTCACGTCAATCAAGAACCAACAGGAGATTAGAGAACCCTCTTCTCCCTCTGCCCATGCATCGAGTCATGCTGGCCCTTCTCTACTGCCATCTTAGAAAGGACCAATGAGAGGAGACAAGGAACTGAAATTATAAGCTGATTAACAGAGGATGAGTAAAACCTAAAGTTATCATTCAAATGAATGGAAGGATAAGACTAAATTTAAACCACTTAGGACTAAAATTTGTGAATATTTTTTTCTTTACCCAGCAGGTGGTAAGCTGGTAAGAGATTCAAATAGTTTTGGAAACTAAAGAAACTTCATTTACATTGCACAACCGAATTGTACTATGGGCAATTTTAGTGAATCAGCTAAAGGAGTATGATGTCAATTTATGTAAAACTTTGTATCCACGTATGCATATATAGAGAAATGTTAATGGTAGTAAACTCATCAGGTGAGATATGGGGTGGTTTTTAGTATTTTTTCCTTTTCTTTATGATTGATGTTGTTCGTTTACTATTACTATATAATTTTTCCAAACTTCAAGAACTGTGATTAGGAATGCAGACAGGTAAAAACTGTATCTGTTTTTGTGTCTCTGATCTCATGTAACTAGGGGTCAAGGACTTGACTCTACTTGTTTTCCAGTGCTTTGCAGTCTAGGCCCCTTCCCCCTCACAAGATTCTATAATCTTACACTCATCATGTTGGATTTATGGAAATGACACATGAATTAAAGATGATCTTCAAGTTGGAAAACACTTCAGTGAAATTCTTCTTTAAAGTTTGACTTGTTTTCAGATCAGTCTGTGAGAAAAGGAAAGAAAATATAAATAATTAATGATGAGTAGAGGCTCTTTCCACTCTTGCCTTAAATATTAAGGTTTAGAGAGATACCCTCATGACCGAAAATGTCTAATAGACCAAATGATGGGTATTTTTTTCTCAGCTGCTGTGTATTATGCCATTGGGAATAAAAAAAAAAGCTGGTAAGATCATAGAAGTTGATACTCAATTCCATTTTTAACCTCGAAAGCCTGAATGTGTCACTGATTAGTAGATGATGGACCAGGCCAGAGCTATGAAAATAGATCAAGTTCTATCCAAGAGCCTCTACTTTTTTCTGATTTCATGTGAAACCACTTCTCATTGCCTTTGTTTCACTTCTGCTTTCTACCATACAGTTTTTTCTTTTTCTAGTTTAAAATATGATCTCATGTAGACTCTCTGATTTGATGCTCACCACATCAAATGGGTGGCTACCATGATCCTTATTTTGGAGATGTGTAAACGAGGCTCAGACTTAAGGGCTTGTCTGAGTCTTCTCACTGGCGAGCAGAATGGCCAGGAACCGCTCCTATGTCTCCCCTCTCTACAGTCACGTGGACTACATAGAACCCCAACAGGTGCTGACTTTAGGGTCCCAGTATTTTCTTAGGAAAGCAAAGACAATCCTTGCCATTGGCTCCAATTACTGCATTTCTAAGGCCTGCCTTGAGAAATACCTGCTGACGTACATTCATGACCTCACACTTGTGCTTTCACAGAAAAGAGAAGGTCAGCAAGACTCCTGAGGAAGCAGTGTAGAGATTAGCTGCCTTTCATGGACTACTCCCTTGTCCCTTTTTTGTTCTTCTCCAGCCAAATCTGTAATTCTAAGAAAAGCGGGCACTGACCCTAGGGATCTTGGTCTAAAAAATCCAAAATCTAAGTAGTAGTCCCATTGGCACATGCTCAGCCCCTTTATGAGGGAGAAACTCTAAGGGGTCTGTTGTAGGCACATGACTGGCTTATGTCAGCATTGTCAGGAACAGGAAAAGGGGATGCTGCTTACAATTGTTACAACAGTTAATAACTACTACAACAGCTAATTATAATAATTATTATAAGTTAAAAATCACTGTACTTGAATCCAGTGATGAGAGAATTGAGCATAGATACTGAAGATCTAGCCTGAACTTTTGAAATTGCTTACTAAAGGATTTTAAACTCATTATTAAATTTCTTTGAGGTTCAATTTCCCCATTACTGTATTTTTAAATTTTGCATTTTATGTTATGGAGCCATGGAAATGGGTAGTTATTTCTAAGGATAATAATCATTATTATTAGCATTTGGTTTTTAAATGGATGATTTTGAAGGTCATATATAAACTATAAAACATAAAACACAAAATTTTAAAATACAGTGATAATATTATTATTATAAGATTATTGTTATCATTACCCAACCTATCTCTTCCTGTTTTGTATTTCTTCTTCCAAATGCTTTCAGGATAAACACCTCCACTCTTCACTACCATCCACAATGTTTGTTTCTTTTCCCATGATGGATCGTGATGACTCTCAAAACATTCCATCTTTCACTCCTAACATTTTCCCCCACCCCATGTCATATCTGATACACCTTTGGAAATACATGCTGAAGAATGTATGCTAAGTCGCTTCAGTCGTGTCCGACTCTGTGCGACCCCATAGACGGAAGCTCACCAGGCTCCCCCATCCCTGGGATTCTCCAGGCAAGAACACTGGAGTGGGTTGCCATTTCCTTCTCCAATGCATGAAAGTGAAAAGTGAAAGTGAAGTCGCTCAGTCGTGTCCGACTCTCAGCAACCCCATGGACTGGAGCCTACCAGGCTCCTCCGTCCATGGGATTTTCCAGGCAAAAGTACTGGGGTGGGGTGCCATTGTCTTCCCGGAGAAGAATGTATAGGCGATTTATTCCATGTGGTTTTAGTGGGTAAGTGAATAAACTGACTGGTGTGGGTCACAAGGAGTGATCATCGTTCACTGTGGGGTTACTTCTGCCTTCTTCTATCACAGGGGCAAGGGAAATGGCGACCTCAGTTGATGGGATTGAAACTGTGGGTGAAGTTGCTGGGACCACACCCTACGACTATGAGGCAGCACTGCCATGCGAGAAGAGCAATGTCAAGGAGCTGGCGGCACAGTTCCTGCCCCCACTGTACTCCCTGGTGTTCATGACCGGTCTGCTGGGCAATGTCGTGGTGGTGGTGATCCTCACAAAATACAAGCGGCTCCGCATCATGACCAACATCTACCTGCTCAACTTGGCCATTTCTGATGTGCTCTTCCTATTCACGCTGCCATTCTGGATTCATTATGTTAGGTGGAACGAGTGGGTTTTTGGCCACCACATGTGTAAGTTGCTCTCCGGGCTCTATTACATGGGCTTGTACAGTGAGATCTTCTTCATCATCCTCTTGACCATAGACCGGTATCTTGCCATCGTCCACGCCGTGTTTGCCCTTCGAGCCCGGACAGTCACTTTTGGTATTGTTACCAGCATCTTCACCTGGGGCCTGGCAGGGCTAGCAGCCCTCCCTGAATTTTTCTTTCATGAGACCCAAGAGGAGGCTGGACAGACTTTCTGTAGTCCTCTTTACCCAGAGGATAATGAAAATGCCTGGAAGCGATTCCATGCTCTGAGAATGAATATCCTGGGTCTCGCTCTGCCTCTGCTCGTTATGGCCATCTGCTATTCAGGAATTATTAAAACACTGCTGAGATGCCCCAGTAAAAAAAAAATACAAAGCCATTCGACTTATTTTTGTAATTATGGTGGTCTTCTTTATTTTCTGGACACCCTACAATCTGGTTGTCCTACTCTTTGCTTTTCAAATGCACTTGAAGACCGATTGTGAACAGAGCAGACAGCTGGACCTGGCCATGCTGGTGACAGAGGTGATTGCCTACACGCACTGCTGTGTCAACCCCGTGATCTATGCCTTCGTTGGTGAGAGGTTCCGGAAGCACCTCCGCCACTTTTTCCACAGACATGTGGCCATCTACCTGGGAAAATTCATGCCATTTCTTCCTGGTGAAAAATTGGAAAGAACCAGCTCTGTCTCCCCATCAACAGGGGAGCAGGAACTCTCTGCTGTATTTTAGGTCAGATGCAGAACATTGCCTAAAGAAGATGCACAGACCAGATGACCAGATGAAACCAACACATCAACCTCTTCACCAGTCCTTTGGACTTCCAGCACAATGGCCACAGCTCTTGAAGCCATTAAAATATATACACAATGGTGACGGTGTATCTATGCACCCCAAAGTCATTACCAAAGGTCAACGGCTGGACAATGACTTATTATGAACCCTGAAAAGCAGAGCTTTGCTTGACCCACTCGAGTCACATAATTTTAATGCACCTGAATGTTAGATAGTTACTATATGCAGCTATAAACTAGTCAAGCTTTTTATATCTTAAACCTTAACTTCAGCCAGTTATTGATACATATGAAACATAATAAACATAAATGAAATATTAATAAATCAATTACATTTCTTCTTATTATTACAATGTAATAAATCAGCTTATTGCAAGGACTGATGCTCAAGCTGAAACTCCAATACTCTGGCCACCTGATGCAAAGAGCCAACTCACTGGAAAAGGCTCTGACACTGGGAAAGATTGAAGGCAAGGGGGAGAATAGAAGAAGAGCAATTTGGCATTTTCAGTACAGAAAATAACCCACTCCAGTACTCTTGCCTGGAAAACCCCATGGACGGGGGAGCCTAGGAGGCTGCAGTCCATGGAGTCGCTAAGAGTCAGACACAACTGAGCAACTTCACTTTCACTTTTCACTTTCATGCACTGGAGAAGGAAATGGCAACCCACTCCAGTGTTCTTGCCTGGAGAATCCCAGGGATGGGGGAGCCTGGTGGGCTGCCTTTTATGGGGTCGCACAGTCGGACACAACTGAAGTGACTTAGCAGCAGCAGCAGCAGCGGTACAGAGAATAAAGGTCCTGCTCACAGAAACTTCTCAGAGCCCTGAGATGTGTGGACACTGTCTTAATTTACCCCACTCTCACTGTTTATCCAGTAACTGTATGTTAGGTGATACAGGCAGGAGCGCAAACATTGTCTTAGGTTAAGTGAAGGATGCCAAACTGTATTAGACAAACACGATCTTTGCCCCCATAAAACGTCCCTATAGTACAGGATGTAAGACAGAAACAAATAACTCCAGTGCAAAGAAGAACACACTCAATGCTACACCTGGGTCAGGAAGAAAGACCATTTCCACTGGAATCTGAGGGAGGAAGACTTAATGGAGGAACTGGCTTTTGAGCAGGTCTCTGAAGAAGTGGGAGGTTTGAGGGGAAGGCACTGCAAGCCAGTGAGGAGAGGGGAAGGCACGAATGTGGGTGGATGGCAGAGTGAGGTGGGGAGGCTGGGATGGGGATGATGTTTAGCCAGAGTACCTCAGGCTTTATTGGGGAAGGCGCGGGGAGCAAGGAAATCAAAATGGTGTGTCAGGAAGATAATTCTGGTATCACATGGAGGATGGAGCAGAGGCCCCAGAACTGTGGAGGGAACTAAATTAGGAGATAAGTGCAAGTGTGGAGGCAACGAAAGATCAACGACCGATCAAAAGAGGTGCCAAGAGCACCCTGAGGGGAATCTGGCCTAGAGACAGTGTGAAGAAAGAGTTAAAACACTATGAGCAGTATATGGTTGATGCGGGGAAAAAAAGGTGGGGGCATAACAGAACGTTAAAAAAAGAAAAAGAGACACACACATTTTTCATTGTTAGATGCACTGACCATCCTCTTAAAATGGATATAAAAGAAAAGAGGAACAATGGTTGTCTTTAGGGAGGGGCATGTGTAGAGAAGAGAAGGAGGATAGTTCTCTGAACACTCTTCTGCATCTTTTGGACTCTGAAACATGGGAGCGTGTTTTTTTTTTTTAATAAACATTTTAGAATTATATTTTAAAAATGAAAGACTAGGCTACTATTCATATATGGTATCCATTCTACTAGCCATAAAGAGATTAGACGTCCTCTACCATGAATGAACCTGTGACCTGGTTAGATTATTTCTAAGACCCTTTATAGCCAAAGTAAACTCTGATCTTGATAAAGTTTAAGAAAGTAGATGCTCAAAGTCTACAAAATACATTGTTGTTGTTTTAAAAGGAGGTTGTGACACAGTGAACAATTCTACAGCATCACCTCCCACTGGCCATGACACCAAGTGCAGTTCCTGTGCTCACTAAGGTATACTCAGGTTTCACGTGTTCAGTCATTTATCTGGTCACTTATCCATTCATTCAATAAACATTTGCTGAGCACATGTCATGTTCTTAACTAAGCCCCTCAGGAAGCTACTGTCAGACTGAATTAGACCCTGCTTTGTCCTACACTGCCCAAGTTCAAAATCGTGTCTTAAAAACTGCCAATGCCTAAATTCAGTCCAAATGACAGAGACTTCTGCTGTAAGACCAGTTCAGTTCAGTTGCTCAGTCATGTCCGACTCTTTGTGATCCCATGGACTGCAGCACACCAGGCTTCCCTGTCCATCACCAACTCCCGGAGCTTACTCAAACTCATGTCCATCGAGTTGGTGATGCCACCCAGTCATTTCATCCTCTGTCAGCTCCTTCTTCTCCTGCCTTCAAGACCAGAAAACACTCCAACTCCAAAACATTTCACATTCTAGTCAAATGCTTGGAGAAATGATGTACGTGCTCTTAGCTATCCATGCAATCCAGCCTCAACTGCTGGTGAGTGGCCTTGAGGTTTCTTACCTTCATGTGACCCTGTCTAAAAGGTCTTACCTCAGTCCAACCCTAAATGGACAGCACAGGATATGAACTGTGGAACACTAAACCGCACATGAATCTCAATTTGGCTAGGAAACTCTGAAGTTACTTTTTCTCTTTTTTGTGGTTCAGCCAAAATGTAAATGAACCATCATGTAAAAACTATATACCTCTGATTCTTTCTTGCACTATTAAGTATCTGCCCTTAGATAACCGCAAGTGCAGGATCTATAGGTGCTGGTTCATACTCCCTCGATCCTGAAAGCTTTCAGTTCTGTGACCCACACAAAGCCGCACAAAACCAAATCACGGATTCAGTGTGCTCCACCCTGCTCCCCATCCCCATGCTGTCCAATGGAACCAACTGCAATGATAGAAAAGTTCTACATCTGTGTTGTCCAATGTAATCACTACTGATCACATGCACTTACTGAGCACCTGAAATGTGGCTAGTGAGACTGAGGAAGTGAAGTTTTCATTTTCATTCCATTTTAATTAAATAGCCAACATGCGGCTAGTGGCTACTTCATGTGGTTAGTGGTGTAGCACTAGCCTCTTCAAACTTGCCTCTTCATCTCTGCTCTGCCTGTACATTAAGCCTCCTGTAGTCAGCAATCACATCTTGAACACTATGTGACAGGCTAGGGAAAATGCCAGTGATGCAAAGATGAATAAGATTCATTTCTGGAAAACTCACCATTCCACAGAATAGACTCAAGTGACTATAATGAAATATGACAGGTGCCCAAAAGCCCCTGCAGCAGAAACAGAATGAAATCATTGAAGAAAGGTACACAGAGAAAATGATATTCTGATTAGGCTGGGTTCCTCCTAAGGCAATTCCTGAGCAGGAAGTGGAGAACAAAGAGTTTATTTGAAAGGAAACTCCAGGAGGGAGTGGGAAAGTTCAACAGGAGATCAGATCAGATCAGATCAGTCGCTCAGTCGTGTCGGACTCTTTGCGACCCCATGAATTGCAGCACGCCAGGCCTCCCTGTCCATCACCAACTCTCGGAGGTCACTGAGACTCACATCCATTGAGTCAGTGATGCCATCCAGCCATCTCAAGATGCCAAAAAAGGGTATATTACAGTGTACCTTCCACTGAGGGGTAACTGGAGCTCAAAACCACTAGAAAACTGTTGGGAAACAGTGTAACTCACAGTCCTCCATTATCCCATGTAAGGGGGAAGAAAGTTGGGGTATTAACATTCCACTCCTATTGGTCATTGGCTGACTGGCACTAATTTACCAGGACTTTCAGCCTGCCTGGCTCTCAGAGCCCTTCCAGCTTTGGGAAAAGCTCCCCGGCAACAAGATGCAGATATGGATGCTGGAAGCCAGCGGGGCACACTCAGTTAAGGCTTGAGGGATAAAGTGTTCGCTACATATTTGAACGACTTTTTCATGTACCAAAGAGGGGAAGCGAGAGCAATGTCCAGGCGGGTAGGTCAATATGCTGGCAGCCACGACAACACAAAAGTGCACTAGAGAGAGTCTACTGTGGTGAAGACTAGGGTGACCTTGACAATGGCAGGTGACCTTGAACACACCTCAGTGCTGACTTTCCTGATGCTCCTCTTTTTTTGCTGAGAATCATATCCTGGTGGTTTAAAAAAATACGATCCTTTTCCAGCTTGAGTTTTTGAAGTTTTCTTCAAATTCTAGAGCCAAATTTCTAATCTTCACACCTTTTGAACAAAGCAGGTTTATGTCCTTCATAGTCTGTGGGCTTTCAATTACTGAGGTTTTGGCTACTTTCTGCCCAGATAAATCCCTGGTTTAGTTAAGGTCACCATTTCTCTTCTCAATTCACTGATCCAATCCAGGATTTGGTGAACTGTGGGCCAAACACAGCTCACTGCCTGCTCTGTGAGTAGAATGTCAATGGAGCACAGCCCTGCTCATTTGCTTATGAGCTGTCTGTGGCTGCTGTTGTGCTGCCATAATAGAGCTGAGCGACTGTGACAGAGGCTGCACAGTCCACAAATCCTGAACCATTTACTTTCTTGTCTCTACAGAATAAGTTTCCTGAACCTGGATAATTCATGCCCCACAGGATCTGCAGCTCTGATATGCATAGCCAAAATAAGAGAGACTAGATTTGGGGCGGGGCAGGGGGGTTACTCCGGGGAAGGCAATGGCACCCCACCCCAGTACTTTTGCCTGGAAAATCCCATGGAAGGAGGAGCCTGGTAGGCTCCAGTCCATGGGGTCGCTAAGAGTCGGACACGACTGAGCGACTTCACTTTCACTTTTCATTTTCATGCATTGGGGAAGGAAATGGCAACCCACTCCAGTATTCTTGCCTGGAGAATCCCAGGGACGAGGGAGCCTGGTGGGCTTCTGTCTATGGGGTCGCACAGAGTCGGACACGACTGAAGCGACTTAGCAGCAGCAGCAGCAGCAGCGGGGCGGGGGGGGGGGGGTTACTCAGCATGTGAGGTTTGTAGACAAGCTGCCGAAATCCGCAGATTAGTTCTAGCTTGACCATGGATGCAGTTCTAAACAATCAAAATAGGGTTAGATTGTATAGTAGTCAAATGCTAGTCACTAATGCAAAAATGCTAACAGTCTATACCAAGTGAGCACACTGAAAGTTTCAGCTGGGGCAGCCAGACCCCACAGATTGGGTATTCTAAAGCAGGTCATATGCAGAATGGACACAGGAATTGTTAAAACATATTTCACAACTCTTGAGACACTTCACCTCTATTGGGACAAAGAAATTGAATTGATTAAAATTGGGGAGATACTTAAAAAGAAACTCTCTGCTGAGGTCTGCTGGTACCACCTCTCTCTCAGGGATAGGGAGGAAGGAAGGAAGGGATGGTGGGTGCTATCTCTCACCTCAAGCTTGTTAAGAGCTATGCCAATGGAGCCACACAAAGAGACTGATACAAGTCACTCAGGTTAAAGAAGATCTTGACTCTCATTCAGGAAATGGGGAGACCAGAGACAGGCCAGCCATGTGCTCTGGGGCTGGAGTGGAGAAAAACCGCTACAACTTTGGGATAGATCTATGCTTTCAGAGTTGATTTTGGCAAAGAACGTGGGATTGTTTTCCACAGACCAAACAAGAAAGAGCTGATTGGGGGATTTCTAATCTTGCCCAAGAAGACTGCCTGGATGGAGTTTGTCTGTAGGATGAGAAAAATATGTGTGCAATGGACAGCCAAAACAACAGGATATTCCTGTTATGCTGAAGATGAATATTCCCAGGGATGTCTTTAATGACTCCACAAAAGCAGTCCATGAGAGAAAGAATCAACCTTTACACCTGCCACTTCCACAGGTGGAGCTGGGGGTGAAGTCACCACCTGATGATAGGGTTAGTCAATCAAGAACTTTCCTTCCTCTCCCAGTGCCCACCAGTGGGGGGACTAGAAACCATGTTTAGCAAGAAGGGGGAGGAGCAGGATGCCAAGGAAGGAGAGAGACAAGTAGGCTGGCAGCCCCTGTGCGTGGTTCATCCCTCCACCAGCTGGGAGGTGGAGGAAGGTTTAAAAGTCAAAACAAGTTGACCTTTGCTATTCATACAGGGATCAATCATTCAATTTCTGAATTGGAACCCTCTCCTTTTAGTGAATTCAAATGATTATGGGATTTTTTTGCACCTAAGCTTGATGACAGAAGTCATGGGAAGTCATGAAAAGTTGTGCTGGGGCTGGAACTTTTCACTGGGGCTGGAAGAACTTTTCACTGGGGCTGGAAGAACTGCAGCCTCTAATTCAGTTTAAAGGGATGTGAGACATGAAAGTAGATTCTCATAAGCCCTGTTGGTTCAACATACTGGCGGTAAATTCAAGGACCCCAGATTTCAGCTCTTGAGGTCCACAGAGGGCTTCCATGAATTTGTAGGACTGTTCTGCAGGACTTAAATGGATGTTAGAGCCCCCAGATCCTGGCTAAGAAATAAGGCAGAGAGAGAAAAAAGCAATGATGCTTAATACATATAGAGAGATATAAATACATGTTAATAGAGAAATTTCTAAGGTAGAGAAATACTTAATAATGCCTTTACAGTTATATACACCTAGATTTTGCCTCATGGCTAAGCAGGAGCTAATCCCCTGGCCACTGCCCAGTGGAACTCTGTGATGACCTAGATGGGTAGGATGGCTGGGGGAGGCTCAAGGAGGGAATGTGTATATATAGTTATGATTCATTCACACTGTTGTAGGGCAGAAATAACACAATGTTATAAAGCAATTATCTTCTAATTTAAAAATAAATTTAAAAAATAATAAATAAAAAAAGAAGACTGGTTACCTCTTGTAATCTAGACTTTCTGAATTAAGGAAAGCTTCTCAGTTTGCAGACAGGATAAGATTCTTCATGGCTTAGTTTGGGTCCCGGGAAATTGACCCCTGGTCTCAGGTTGCCCCTTACTTGCTAATGCCCGCTTCACTTAGCTGCAGTGGGAAATGTGAGCACTAGGGGGCCTTCGTCAATGCCAGAGCTGCTGCTAGCCCCATGCAGTTACTCAAGAAAACAGTAAAGCAGAAAAAAAAACACCCATATGCTAGGTGGGAGGTGAGGTTTTGATGATGTCACAGCAAGAAACTCAGGAATGCCTATATCTGATCCTGTCTGATTGAAGTCTCAAAACTCTAGGAGATGTCATTTACATCCCAAGAAATTGTGCAATGCAGTGGCCACATGAGGGAGAAACAGAGGATAGACAGAAACACAGTTTCACTTTGTTATTACCAGGGCTAATTCCCAGTTCCCTAGTGTACGGCTTTGGTAAAGCTGGTTATCATTCAAGTCCTAAGAAATTACACTATCTCCTCTTAAAAATTCAGATCTAATGCCAGAGATCACATGCAAGCAATGGGTAGGCTGAAAACGTGTGTGGCTAGAAGAGAGTAGGAGGATGGCAGAATCTGCCTTCATGGGGCCCACCCTGATTCCACATACAGCCTCTTGGAGGATGGAAACAGACTAGATTTGCTAGGGCACACATGGGACCTTTTAACATACAAAAGCCCCAGCTGCTAGTAAGTATGGCCCAATCTATATTCTGAAATCTGTAAATCAGAATAGCAACTCCTCTGACCCAGGACATGTGAGAAGGGACAGATGGACAGATGTTCTGCTCATCCTACTGTTGTTCAATCAAGATGCTGTTCATTGGTCAAACCTCAGCTGGTCACTTCACTGAACATCTATAATCATCCTAGTCTTTATGCAAGGAGGTAAGTTCAGTTCAGCTCAGTCATGTCCAACTCTTTGCAACCCCATGAACTGCAGCACGCCAGGCCTCCCTGTCCATCACCAACTCCTGGAGTCCACCCAAACCCATGTCTATTGAGTCGGTGATGCCATCCAACCATCTCATCCTCTGTCATCCTCTTCTCCTCCTGTCCTCAATCTGTCCCAGCATCAGGGTCTTTTCAAATGAGTCAGCTCTTCGCATCAGGTGGCCAAAGTATTAGAGTTTCAGCTTCAACATCAGTCCTTCCAATGAACACCCAGGACTGATTTCCTTTAGGACTGACTGGATGGATCTCCTTGCAGTCCAAGGGACTCTCAAGAGTCTTCTCCAACACCACAGTTCAAAAGCATCAATTGTTCGGTGCTCAACTTTCTTTATTGTCCAGCTCTCACATCTATACATGACCAAAGGAAAAACCATAGCCTTGACTAGACAGACCTTTGTTGGCAAAGTAATGTCTCTGCTTTTGAATATGCTATCTAGGTTGGTCATAACTTTCCTTCCAAGGAGTAAGTGTCTTTTAATTTCAAGGAGGCAAGGAGGTTAAAACAAAACAAAAACATAGAAGCTTAGCTTGTCTCAAGAAGATGAGAATTTATCAAGTTAGAGAGTGTGTGGATATTCTGTTGCCCCATCCAGATCCACTCTCCACCCTGCTCTGTGCCTGAAAAGCTGCCTTGAATGGACCACACCAGTTTTCTCCCTTGTTCTCTGGACTAGGTCTATAGGGAACACCATCAGGAGTCTGGAAAAAGGGAGAAGAGTGAGATCAGAGTATTTATTCCCCCAACCCTCTCCCTGCAGCAGCACTGGGGGCTGGTGGCACAGCAGATCCATTTCTCAGTTCTGGATCTTCCCAATTCCTCCCACCCCTCAGCCCTTTTTACCTGTTGTTGCTATTCAGTAGCTCAGTTGTGCCCAACTCTTTGCAACCCCATGTACTGCAGCACACCAGGCTTCCCTGTCTTTCACCACCTCCTGGAGCTTGCTCAAACTCATGTCCATTGAGTCAATGATACCATCCAACCATCTCATCCTCTGTCGTCCCCTTCTCCTCCTACCTTCAATCTTTCCCATCATCAGGGTCTTTTCTAATGAGTTGGCTCTTTGCATCAGATGGCCAAAGTACTGGAGCTTCAGCCTCAGCATCAGTCCTTCCAATGAATATTCAGCATTTATTTCCTTTAGGACTGACTGATTTGATTTCCTTGCAGTCCAAGGGACTCTCAAGAGTCTTCTCCAACACCACAGTTCAAAAGCATCAATTCTTCTGTGTTCAGCCTTCTCTATGGTCCAACTCTCACATCCATACATGACTACTGGAAAAGCTATAGCTTTAACTAGATGGAACTTTGTTGGCAAAGTGATGTCTCTGTTTTTAAATACTGTCTAGGTTTATCAAAACTTTTGTTCCAAGGAGAAAGCATCTTTTAATTTAATGGCTATAGTCACCATCTGAAGTGATTTTGGAGCCCAGAAAAATAAAGTCAGCCACTGTTTCCACTGTTTCCCCATCTATTTGCCATGAAGTAATGGGATTGGATATCATGATCTTAGTTTTTTGAATGTTGAATTTTAAGCCAGCTCTTTCACTCTCCTCTTTCATCTTCATCAAGAGGCTTTTTAGTTCCTCTTCACTTTCTGCCATAAGGGTTGTATCATCTGCATGTCTGATATTATTGATATTTTTCCCGGCAATCTTGATTTCAGCTTGTGTTTCATCCAGCTCAGCATTTCACATGATGTACTCTGCATATAAGTTAAACAAACATAAACAAACAGGGTGACAATATACAACCTTGGCGTACTCTTTTCCCAATTTTAAACCAGTCCGTGGTTCCCCGTCTAGTTCTAACTGTTGTTTCTTGACTTGCATACAGGCTTCTCAAGAGGCAGGTAGGCTTCCCATCTCTTTAAGAATTTTCTACCATTTGTTGTGATCCACAGAGTCAAAGGCTTTAGCTTAGTCAATGAAGCAGAACTAGATGTTTTTCTGGAATTCTCTTGTTTTTTCTATGATTCAACAGATGTTGGCAATTTGACCTACAGCTGGTAACAAAGTTACTCATCTCAGAGGACTGCATTCTGCCCCCACCCTGCTAACCTTTGTAAATGGTCCCTTGATTAAATTCCTCTCAAAGTGCCCAATTTGAGTGTGTAGTCTCTTGCTGGGACCCTGAGTGACAATGAGAAGACAACATACGGCACATGAAAGCAAGCTGACAACAAAAGAAAAAATATGGAAAATGCTGGTTAAGTGTTCAGGGAAGACTTCCTGAAAGAGGAGGGGTGAAGCTGGGCCCTAAGTACAGGAAACTACACCTCTGAGGAAAGCTGTAGGAAAGGGTTATGCAAAGGCAAAGTTGAGAATGAACAACAGATGTTCAAAGAATAGAGACTAACAGTCAACATGGATGGGAGTAATCAACAAGTAAGGAAGCAAGGACATGCTGATGCTAAGGGTCTGGATGTAGCCTACTGGCAACCGGAGTGACACTGCTACAGATTCAAACTGGGGTGGGGGTTGCTTGGTTCATAATGGCTCCTACAGTGACCATCACCAGGCTCCTCCTAGGTTCTCCTTAATTTGTTTGATCCAAGAGTGATAGATCCTAGCCTGACCTAAGCTAGGCCAATCAGAATCGAAAACTCAAACGAAGACACAAAGAGATGGGTGGCAGTGACTGCTCCTGTGGCTGTGGCCTAGAGTGGGGCTGCATGATCTCCTCTGAGGTCCTTCTCACCTTTTCAACTTCCGTGAACTGTCCAAACCACAGGCATATACTCATTCTTGACTCAAGTTGGGTCATTTATAAATCAAGACAAAGTGACATAAAAATGAGTGCTAGAAAGCAGGCTGCAGGCATCAAAGACTTTCAGAGAGACGAGAGTCACATCCATATCCCAGAACGAGAAAATGGCAGCACGTGGGCTAGAGCAGTGAACAGTTAGTCAGGCTATCACCTTGCACTGTGGGCCCACTGAAGACAGAGCTTGGCCAGGGATGGAGCAGGTGGCAGGAAGGTGCTTCTATGCAACCTCCTAGAAGGATGAGGTATGCCAGAACCAGAGGGTAGAATGGCTGCTTCTGAAGGCACTGAGAAACTCAGGGCAATTAAAAAAAAAAACACAAAACACTCAAATACCAAAGTTTTCATCTTCAAGTTAGAGAGAAACAGCATTTCTGTGACCATGTTGGGGAGGTGGGATGGGAATCTTATTACTTGAAGTCGCCAGGTTATGACTATTGAAAACCAACTCAGAGCTGGAACTGGCAGGTGTCTTAATGTAAACTGGGCTTCCCTGGTGGCTCAGAGGTTAAAGCATCTGTCTGGAATGCAGGAGACCCGGGTTCGATCCCTGGGTCAGGAAGATCCCCTGGAGAAGGCAATGGCACCCCACTCTAGTACTCTTGCCTGGAGAATCCCATGGAGGGAGGAGCCTGGTAGGCTACAGTCCATGGGGTCCCAAAGAGTTGGACATGACTGAGCGACTTCGCTTTCACTTTCTTTAATGTAAACTGAATTTACACATTTGCCAAAAAGCATGAATGAATGTTAAGGCAGTAATTGAGACAGGCCAAAAAGGGGACTACCTGGACAGATGCAGAGGTCCTGGGAAGCCCTGACCCTCACTGCCCTCTGGCACACTCTCATCTACACCTTTCTTTCCAAAGAAAGCCACTTTTCCTTAGCATGACAAAGTTAACAGTTCACCCCATGTCCACTCTTTAAGGTTGCTCACCTAATAAACAGAATTTGAATTCAACATAACCCAGAAGATAAAATGCAGAAATCAGAGTACGGAAGAAAATTCCATAAGGAATTGCAGAAAAATTTCAATACATATTATCAAAATGCTGAATTTGGATTTTGAGAATACTTAATAACAGTGAACAGAAGAGAATTTTAATTGGACTGAATTTACTTACATGTGCACTCATCAGAAATACTAAACTCAATGGCTGAGGTTCTGTGAGTTTGTTGACTGGGCAAATACAGACTTAGACCAAATGCTCATCCATGCTAGGTGAGTGTCATGCTAGGCCAAGGATCCCCTGGAAGAACCCAGAGGAAGACTATACATTATATCACCTCTATCACGTGCATTCTGACTTGTCGACCTCACTCCCTTTCTCTCTACAGCAGGGAAGACCCTTCTCTCTTTTGTCTTGAAGACACAATTGGAGGGAGAAGATCATCTGCAATGGTGGTAGGATGGGCTATAAGTAAAATATTAATACAATTCTTGATGTCAGTAAGGTAGGGAGTATATTAAGTGTGGATGTTTTACCATCCAAAGAGGAAATGTAGGTGTGGCCATTATGGAAGTCAATAGTCAAAGGATGGTGATCTGGGCCCAAGGAGGGATTTGACACACCCAGAAAACTCTTATTCAAGAAAATTTCAAGTCTTACAAAAATCAGATCTGTCCTGATTACTTTAGCTAAGAATGTATCCTCTGTCCAAATTCTCAGAAATGAGTAATTTTATAAAACCAGGGGCACTTGATTGATAAGAAAACTAGACTTCATTGAGAAAACTACACTTCGTTGAGAAAAAGCTTTAAAAAATTGCCACTTGTGAAAACCTTCACCCTCATCTTTCTCAAGTGGACCCTCAGCCAATTTTCTGGAATAACAGGCACTAGGAAAAGAAAAGAAACAGTCAAACAAGGTCTTCCGTGTAGCTCAAATGGTAAAGAATCTACCTGAAATACAGGAGACCTGGATTTGATCTCTGGGTTGGGAAGATCGTATAGAGAAGGGAATGGCAATCCCCTCCAGTATTATTGCCTGAAGAATCCCACAGACAGAAGAGCCTGGTGGGCTACAGTCCACAGGGTCACAGTCAGACACAACTGAGCAACTAACTCTACCACTACCAGGAAAAGAAATATGCTTTTTAGTAGATGGCAGTTTACCGAGGTCCAGCCCTGGCTGATCCAGGGTCTTCGGAAGGGAGACGGCGTGGCGGGGGTCACTAGATAATAGCTTTATTTACATATCAATTAGAAACATTAAGAGTAAATAATAGCCGATAGCTCAGTAGGAAATTCAGAGAATAGAGGAAGCTGAGTAGCTTGGTTTACGAGGAAAATCAATATAACCTGTGACACCAGGTTAGCTCTGACCACGGACGCCGCAGGCGCCCACTCCAATAGCGGAAAGTGCCCCACCTTAGGCACTTTCTCGAGTGGGTCTTAGAAGCCCAGGCAAATAAGTGGTTGCAGAGGATATCCACGCTCCAGGTGGAGACTCAGCTGGAAATTGAGAGAGAAAATGACAGATGAGAGTTTCAGCCGGAATGTAAAGGAAAGAATGACACGGGGAGACCAAGCTTTGGTGAGCAAGGCCCGTAGCTTTATTTTCAACAGGGGCTTTTATACCCTACGTTACACATAGAGGATAATAGGGGATGTGAAATCATGCAAAGCCAGCAGTCTTTGATCCTTATCAAAAACCAGGGTTTCTTTCCTGCAAATTTATAGCGTACAAATGGTTCAGGTGATTTACATCATCTTCTGGCCAGAAGGCCTATTAACATTTTATGACTCTTGACAAAGGTTTGTCAACCGCAAGACTTATTTTCTCTAAGAGTAATTATTTTAAGGTTTGGCGCCATCTTCATCCGAAGTGTTAGATAAACTTGCATTCCTATAGAGGGGAGGCGCAATGGGTTTACAACAAAGAAAAGAATTTATTACCTTAAGGGTCTAAAGTTACTAGCACCAAGGCCACTACTTATTTTTTTCTACAAACCAACTATATTAATTAATACACATTCAAGGATACAAAATGGGGGATGTGAAAACTTGGCAAAAAGCATTGGCTCATTAATGAACTAGTTTTTATTCTGACAGTTTTTAACTCTCTGAGAGGCTCTAAGCTATTTGAATATCTTAAGCTTCCCGTGCCTCTCACGGCTGAGAGACTGTAAACTATGCATAGATCATATGCATAGCTATAGATGTCCGGGTAAACGTGTCAGGCCAGTTAGAGAGCTATCTGAGGGGTTTGAATTTGAACACTCCTAATGCCCAGGAACTTTTTTAATTGGAGCTGTAAGTTAATTCGTTATTAGAGAGAGGGAGATGGTGGTGGGGGACAGCCCCCAGTAAAGTCAGAGATGAGAGCACAAAGCAGTAAAGCAGGCAGACTCTGGTTATTTGGGGGTAGATGCTCGAGAATATCAGGGGGCACTCCTGAAGGCTTGATCTTGCCATTGCATTTGCCAAGCCTCCTTCCTCATGACCTTTGTCACGAGTAGAGTGCCTTTCCGCGGCGGCTCCCGACAGCAGTTGTAGAGTACAGTAATTCCAAAAGACCCAAGGAATCACTGAGGTCAGCCTCAGAGTAGTGCTCATGAGAATCAGATGATAGAGTTTTGATGAATTTTGTATCACTGTGGACTGGATAGGGCCCTGAGCCTACCTTGTGATTTTCCGCCCCAGACCTCAAGTGCTGTGTAGGAAGAGATATACACAAAAGGTGGGATTTCCACACTGGCTTTCAGACAGTAGAGAATGGTTACTATGAGAGGAAGGTCCAAGTGGAAGTAATTGCAGGCCTCCTGTTCTCCCAATCAAGACCAGAACACTATCCTATGAAGAAAAGAGCAGAAATCAGTGTCCCATCACAGATAAGAAAGATGCAGACATACTGATTCCTATAATAGTACCTCCTTATAATTCTCCAGTTGGCCGACATAAAAAACTGATGGGTCTTAGAGAAGAACAGTAAAATATTGTAACTAAATCAGATAGTTCCTTTAATTGTATACATTCTTCTAAATTTGGTTCCACTGCTGAAGCAAATCATTACAGTCCTGGTCATTACCATGCAGATATTCATCTAGAATAGGGGTTGGCAAATATTTCTGAAGGACAAGTTGTTGCATTGTGTTGGTTATCTAGGGCTGTAAAATAAATTACCCCAAAACACAAAGGCTTAAAACAACAGAACTCATTTATTATTTCAGAGTCAGGAATTCAGACAATGGGAACACCTAAAAACATTCATATCTCATATAAATGCTCAACAAATGGAAAAGAGGTTCTGATAATATGGTGTGCTGGTTGCCCTCCTGTAACATATTTATCATGGGGCTCATGAACAAAGTAAACAATGGTACTTAAAAACATGGACTTCTACTTGTTGAGGCTACCTTGGTTCCTACCATGACTGTGTGCCAATTTTTCTTCAGGAAAAAATCAACCTAAACTCCAATATGGCATCATGCTCAGAGCAAACCAGCCAGCTTCCAGCTGCATTATGGAGGGGGATAGGATTTGTCTTCAGTGGGCTAAATATTCTGTAACTGGACTGTTTCCCTTATTCACGCCTCTGCTAACTCTGTCTACCCTTATACCTCCTGAAGGCCTTATACATCATCACAGTAGCCTAACCACAGGCAAAGAGTTTATTTCACAGCATAAGGGGGAGGGTTTAGGCTGATGCCCAATATGGCCTCTTGGTCTTGGTTCTTGTATGAACTCACATTTATTTAGAATCAACTGGACCTGTAGAATGGTGGGAAGGCCTATTGAAGAATTTACTAAGAACAATGAGAAGCAGCTAGTTGAGCCCTTTAGAACTTCAGCCATTCTTGAGACTCATGGATACAAATACTGTGGAAGCTAGAACTGAATCTCAAGGCTGAAAACAGGGCAGTAAGTTAAAAATCTGCAAAAGGAGTCCCCACACCCTTCTTCACCCTGCACAGACCAGGTGATTATCCTACTCATCCCCACAGGAGACCCTTATGTGTCTCCAGAGTAAATAAACTCAAGGTTCTCCACACTCAGAGGCACAAAGTGGAGGGCAGGGGTGAGTGCCAGATTCAAACCAAAGAGATTAGAGCACACCATCTCATGCCAAATATTGACACTGCTGCTGCTGCTGCTGCTGCTGCTGAGTCGCTTCAGTTGTGTCCGACTCTGTGCAACCCCATAGACAGCAGCCCACCAGGCCCCATCATCCCTGGGATTCTCCAGGCAAGAACACTGGAGTGAGTTGCCATTTCCTCCTCCAATGCATGAAAGTGAAAAGTGAAAGTGAAGTTGCTCAGTCATGTCCGACTCTTAGCGACCCCATGGACTGCAGCCCACCAGGTCCCTCCGTCCATGGGATTTTCCAGGCAAGAGTACTGGAGTGGGGTGCCATTGACACTGCTAGCCTCACTTCAAACACACCAACTTTCAAAAACTCTCCAGCCAGGAAGAGCAATAGACGAGAAGATTCTCCTCTGCAGAAACAAATGATCCCAGAAAAAGATAACCACAGGTTGTGCCACAGCTCAGGGGTCCCTCAACAGAAGGATGAGCTCACTATCTAAACACCTATGATAACACCACCAGTGGACAAGCTCTGCCCACTCAATGCTCCCCACCAGCTTTGGTGTCTCACTTTTAAATATAAATGGAATACCAAGGACTGCAAGACATTGAGGACAATAGCCTACATGGGAGACAGCATCTGGAATGAAAACCTAGGAGAAAAGGAACTCAGAGGCAAGGGAAACATGGGGACATGGAAAAAAATGAAAAAAACTAAAACGAAACAAACAAAAAACCCCACCAAACATGTAATATACATTCTGAATTCTCAGAGAGATAAAAAGTATGGCTTCTGGAAGCAAGGAGAAAAGGGAAAGAGAGCGAGAACATTCAGAGAAGAGGAAATTAAAATTATAAATTTTAAAGAAAAGTTAACAGAAGGTTTGAAAGATAAAGTGTAGAAAGTGAAGTTCCTCAGTTGTGTCCCACTCCTTGTGACCCTATGGACTATAGCCTACCAGGATCCTCTGTCCATGGAATTCTCCAGGCAAGAATACTGGAGTGGGTTGCCATTTCCTTCTCCAGGAAATCTTCCTGACCCAGGGATTGAACCCAGGTCTCCCGCATTGTAGGCAGACGCTATACCGTCTGAGCCACCAGAGAAGTCAAAGTTAAAAGATAAAGTTGAATAGAAAAACTAATAGGAAATAGATCATAATAACAATTTTTACTATTTTCCCAGGACCTGGTCAAAGGGTTTTATAAATTAACTCATTTAATCCTCGTAACAGTTCTCTTATGTAGAGATACTCTCCACAGCACATCCTTATGAACTATAAATAAAGTTTATTGAGAGCTATAATAAGAAATAAGTAAGTATATTGGTAGCTATAAGGAGGAAAAATGGGTAACAGAAAAGAATAAAAATGGACCAAGCAAAGACACAATACTGACTGATAAAAGACAGTGGGGCAGCAGTTGCATCATTCTGAGAAACCACTACATTCAATCTGGAAATCTATACAGAGGCAGAGTTTTGATCAAGTATGAAGGTAGTATATGGGTACTGTTAGGTATGTAAGGACTTTGAAATTTTCCTCCAATTTACATGTTCTCAGGAACAGACAAAAGATATGCTTTAGCAAAATGAGGACTAAGCAAGAAAGAGGGGGTCTCAGGATCCTAAAAACACAGTTTAGCATAGGAGAGCGACAAAGGGAACTCACCCTCAGAGACAGTCCAGACTGGTCCTGAAGAGAAAACATAGAAGATGTGGGGTCTGGACATTCTGAAAAATTACTATTGGGCAATAACTGACAGATCAAACTGAAGAATTTTGGAAAACCGGTAAGGCAGATATAAAACAAAGTAGATGGGAGGAAGTCAATCAACTGCAGGAACACAATACATTGGCTCCACAGTGAATACTATTTATGCAGTTATCATGGCATGAACACTAACTAGCGGATTTAACCAGAAACCAGACAATAACCATATTGAGAAGATGTAGAAAGGGGAAGGAAGTGTGAGTGAGCTAGTCCTCCCCTACAAGAACAGGAAATCAGTAAGTAATGCCAAAAGGTGTTAGACTGTAAGGCAGCAACTGAAGCATATTACTTAACAACATGTAGGTAAGCAGCAGGAGAACTGACCAACAGAGATGAAAACGGTTGCCTGGGAGGAGTGGGGCAAAGGTGGGGAGAAGTGGAGCAGAAGATGCTATTTGTAATTGCTTTTTTTTTTTTCCTGTCCTCTGTGGCCAACATCTAATTTTTTTAAACTATGCACTATTATAACTTTAATAAAAACAAATTTTAAAATTTTGATGTCAATATATGTGAAAATAAGTGCAAAAGGAAAATAAGAATGGGAAAGTAAGATTAAGCCATAAGCAGAATGCCTTACTCCATATGCTCTAAGGCTCTGACAACTGGAAAACCTAAGCTCAAACTTGACTGTGTGCTGGTTTTTTATTAATAGTAACCCAAACAACTACCAAAACACTGTCCAAAACATAACTAAAACATATTTAGATTACCAGAACTATAGTAAATTAGAGGCTAGTCAACTATACATTTTGGGTGAACGCTGAATGGCCCAATGTTAGCTAAAATACCTGGCCACAGCTAAGGCCAAATGGATGGTCACTTTCAGAGGAAAAAACTGCTGGGATTTACATACAATCTGAAACCTTACTTTAAAATACAATTATAATTTCAACTGTATCGTTAAAGGTGAGTGTTCTCATCTTTAAAGTCTGACAACATGGTGCAGATATAATCACTTCTCTGCACTGTCAACATTCAGCAGCTCCTGTGGTCACTGCTGAAGGTGGCTGAGGACCAAGGTCTTGGGCTTACCATGCCAGTATGGGAAAGTGCTCACAGTGATGTCGCTGTGGACTTATTAAACTTTCCTTTCCTTATCTCTAATGGTAATCAACTAAAGTAACATTTTGTCTCCTTTTTAACTCCTGGAATTAAAGATACCATCACTGGTTGCTAATGCAATCTCACTATTAGTGCACAGCTTCAAGAGGATGCCTTCTGAAGAGTGTTCTTAAAAGCTGACTATTTGGACGCCTCTTAGGAGTCACTTCCGTTCCTCTCAGCCTTTTCTGCTGGGGCTCCAGTCAGCTTTGAACAGGTGTAGCCTGATGGTGCCTGGTCTGGGCTGGTACAATGCCTCTCCTCACCTACCCCAGGACTCCTCCACTGACACTCAGCACCGTGTACATGAAGGCTAGGAGTGCAGGCAACTTGATGTCCAATGGAAAACAGAAGCTGACGGAGAAATGTGTCTGCCTCCACCCCTCGAGATGGACAATCTTGAGAAGCATCTCATAGCATCCAGCTCATGTGGTAGTGGCCACAATGCACTTACTATTTCCCTGCCTACTACCCCATCCCTCACCTCTGCTGCCTGCAATCACACACACTGATGAAGTTCTGGCACATAAATCTTGATCTTAGGCTCTGCCTTGTGGGAAACCCAAGTGAAGACAAGAGATGACAATTATTTTCTTCACTTTCATTTTAAATATCTAATGTTTTCCCATGCTTGTTTCATACAAGCACTTGAGAAAGGGTTGTTCTTAAGTCTTGAATCTAATAAGGTGCCATAAGTAATCCAAATGGCACTAAACATTTTTAAAAACACTATCTCAGATTCCACCTGCACCTCAGCTGTCATCACAGGCACACCTATGGAGAGGAAGGACAGCAGGATCTCTATAGCCGTACCTGGTCAGAAATACCTGTGCTTTCAAGATGACTTCTTCAACGGGTCCAGTATATCAGTTATTTTTCCACAAGCAACTATTGATTGTTACCAAGTTTTCCTGTGAGAGCACTGTTAACTGTAAGGTGTATTAGTTCACTTGCTTTTGGTCAAGCAGCCTTTCTAACACATCAAGGATGCTACTGCATTTGTCTAAGCATTTTGGAGAAATGTGTATCAAAGCAGTTTCACTATCCTGTATATGTCACACATTTTATCTTTGGCTAAACACTGAATAACACAAGTGACTGTCTACCTTTTTGCTTATGACCAGCAATCTGCTACATTATGCAGTGTCACAGGTACTTTCTGAAAACACAGCTGAAGGTGTGAACAAAACACTGCATGCTTGTGATCCCTAAATCACTCACAGGTTCACCATGTGTTTTCCATTATCAGTGACAATTACAGAACATTCTGGTGATTTTCCATCCCATACATGTTTTTTCTTTCCTTCAGATTCACTAAGTTGTTATCTGCATGAGACCCAGAAATCTCTTGACAAACAAAATAAGAGGCATACTAGAATTGTGTGGTTACAAAATGTTTCAAAAAAAGATACCTGGTTGTTTCTGCATATCCAAATAGCAGGCGCATTGTACACAAAACCAGCACATTTAGGATCATCTGTAATCCGTGTTTTCTAGGAGAATCTTTGCATCTAGAATTCATCAGATCAGATCAGATCAGATCAGTCGCTCAGTCGTGTCCGACTCTTTGCGACCCCATGAACCGCAGCATGCCAGGCCTCCCTGTCCATCACCAGCTCCCGGAGGTCACTCAGACTCACACCCATCAAGTCAGTGATGCCATCCAGCCATCTCATCCTCTGTTGTCCCCTTCTCCTCCTGCCCTCAATCCCTCCCAGCATCAGAGTCTTCTCCAATGAGTCAACTTTTCGCATGAGGTGCCCAAAATACTGGAGTTTCAGCTTTAGCATCATTCCTTCTAAAGAAATTCCAGGATTGATCTCCTTCAGAATGGACCGGTTGGCTCTTCTTGCAGTCCAAGGGACTCTCAAGAGTCTTCTCTAACACCACAGTTCAAAAGCATCAATTCTTCGGCGCTCAGCCTTCTTCACAGTCCAGCTCTCACATCCATACATGACCACAGGAAAGACCATAGCCTTGACTAGGCGAACCTTTGTTGGCAAAGTGATGTCTCTGCTTTTGAATATGCTATCTAGGTTGGTCATAACTTTCCTTCCAAGGAGTAAGCGTCTTTTAATTTCATGGCTGCAGTCACCATCTGCACTGATTTTGGAGCCCAGAAAAACAAAGTCTGACACTGTTTCCACTGTTTCCCCATCTATTTCCC
The DNA here is from genome assembly GCA_935064755.1 of Tragelaphus eurycerus. Taxonomy (NCBI): domain Eukaryota; kingdom Metazoa; phylum Chordata; class Mammalia; order Artiodactyla; family Bovidae; genus Tragelaphus; species Tragelaphus eurycerus. Next base: position 71,195,790 of record CAKXYN010000001.1, on the reverse strand, counting down.
ATGCAGTGATGGGACCAGATGCCATGATCTTCGTTTTCTGAATGTTGAGCTTTAAGCCAACCTTTTCACTCTCCACTTTCACTTTCATCAAGAGGCTTTTTAGCCCCTCTTCACTTTCTGCCATAAGAGTGGTGTCATCTGCATATCTGAGGTTATTGATATTTCTCCCGGCAATCTTGATTCCAACTTGTGTTTCTTCCAGTCCAGCATTTCTCATGATGTACTCTGCATATAAGTTAAATAAACATGGTGACAATATGCATAGCCTGGACAAATTTCAAAACTCTTCAACTTCTGAAAATGTTTGGGAACCTCTAAAAATACTTTTGACAAGCTTTTTGTTTCAATTTTAGTCTCTGTTTTCTTTTTTTTAAAATTTTATTTTACTTAACTTTACAATACTGTATTGGTTTTGCCATACATCAAAATGAATCCGCCACAGGTATACATGTGTTCCCCATCCTGAACCCTCCTCCCTCCTCCCTCCCCATACCATCCCTCGGGGTCGTCCCATTGCACCAGCCCCAGGCATCCGGTATCAGGCATCGAACCTGGACTCGTTTCAAACATGATATTATACATATTTCAATGCCATTCTCCCAAATCATAGCCTCTGTTTTCAACTGTCTTTTGAAAACAAAGATTCTGCCTTTGCAAAACATTCCTTTTTAAATTTCCTTATTTTTCAATTGGAGGATAATTGCTTTACAATGTTGTGCTGGTTTCTGCCATATATCAACATGAATCAGCCATCAGTATATATCTGTCCCCTCCCTCTTGAATCTCCCTCCTAGTAAAACATTCTTGTGAAGTAGATTATTTCAAAGTTTGATTAATGAAGCAAAATGTTTCCCTTCTCTCCCCAACATTTTCTTTTAAAAAAAATACCTCATATTCTTTTTTATGTCAGGATCAAAAAAAATTTATTATGAAAATTTTCATATATTATTCTGACATCCTTTTGGAAAATTTTAAGGTGAAAATCTGCACATTTTGCTTTTAATTCATCTTCACAGGATGAGAAGAACTCTCAAATAGAAAACTTTATCCAAAGATTTCTGGCTAAAATTGAGTTAACTAACTAAGACTCAATTACAGTTCTTAAAGGTCATTTTGTTTAATTTTACAAATAATTCTAGCAGGTCAAGCAACTATAAATATCAAAATTATAACTGACTCTCCAAAATCTTTATTCTTTTTTCTAGTCTACCTTTTAATGCTATTCAATCTTTTAATATGCTTATAAACATTTCTCAGCCTAAAACTGACACAATACACTTGCTATAGTACACAAATAAAACAAATTCTTAGTTCTTGTTTTTAATGCCAGTCTGTTTGTCTATTTCCCCATAATGAATCACAGCCTTGTCATGGTAAAGGGATTTGCATAACTCAGTGAAGCTATAGGCCATGCTGTGCAGCGCCATCCAAGACAAAGGGGTTATTGTGAAGAGTTCTGACTAAACGTGATCCATTGGAGCAGAAAATGGCAACCCATTCCATATTCTTGCCTTAAGACCCCCATGAAAAGTATGAGAAGGCAAAAAGATAAGACAGGAATATGAGCCCCCCAGGTCGGAAGGTGTCCAATATGCTGAGGAAGAGCGGAGGGCAATTATGAATAGCTCCAGAAGAATGAAGTGGCTGGGCCAAAGCAGAAATGACACTCAGTTGTGGAAGTGTCTGGGGGTCAAAGTAAAGTTTAATGCTGTAGAGAACAATATTGCATAGGAACTTGGAACGTTAGGTCCATGAGTCAAGGTAAATTGGACATAGTCAAGCAGGAGATGGCAAGAATGAACATCAACATCTTAGGAATCAGTGAACTAAAACAGATGGGAACGTGTGCTGTGCTCAGTTGCTTCAGAAATTCCAACTCCTATGACCACATGGACTGTAGCCCTCCAGGATCCTCTGTCCATAGAATTCTCCAGGCAAGACGACTGGAGTGGGTTGCCACGCCTTCCTCCAGGGAACCTTCCCAACCCAGGGATCAAACCCACATCTCCTGCTCTCCTGCACTGCAGGTGGATTCTTTACCCACCAAGCCACCTGGGAAACCCAAAATGGATGGGAATGGGAGAATTTAATTCAGGTGACAATATTATACCCACTACTATAGGAAGAATCCTTTAAAAGAAATGGAGTAGCCCTCATAGTCAACACAATTAACTATGCCGCACAATTGCACTCATTTCACATGCTAGCAAAGTAATGCTCAAAATTCTCCAAGCCAGGCTTCAATAGTATGTGAACTGAGAACTTCCAGATGTTCAAGCTGGATTTAGAAAAGGCAGAGGAACCAGAAATCAAACTGCCAACATCTGTTGGATCATAGAAAAAGCAAGAGAATTCCAGAAAAACATCTACTTCTGCTTCATTAGCTACACTAAAGCCTTTGACTGTATGGATCATCACAAACTGTGGAAAATTCTTGAAGACATGGGAATACCAAACCATCTTATCTGCTTCCTGAGAAACCTATATGTAGATCAAGAAGCAACAGTTAGAACTGGACATGGAACAACAGACTGGTTCCAAATTGGGAAAGGAGTATACCAAAGCTGTATGTTGTCACCCTGCTTGTTTAGGTTATATGCGGAGTACATCATGCAAAATGCCAGGCTGGATGAAGCACAAGCTGGAATCAAGATTGCCAGGAAAAATATCAATAACCTCAGATATGCAGATGACACCACCCTTATGGCAGAAAGTGAAGGGGAACTAAAAAGCCTCTTGATGAAGATAAAAGAGGTGGGTGAGAAAGCTGGCTTAAAATTCAACATTCACAAAACAAAGTCATGGCATCCTGTCCCATCACTTCATGGCAAACAGATGGAGAAACAATTGAAACAGTGAGAGACTTTATTTTCTTGCACTCCCAAATCACTGCAGATAGTGACTGCAGCCACAAAATTAAAAGACACTTGCTCCTTGGAAGAAAAATTATGATAAACCTAGACAGCATATTTATTTATTTATTTTTCAAAAAAACCTACTTAAATGTTTTTATTGCATCTAATTGAACAAAATTAGCTGCCATTTCAATCCTGAATGATTTTGACTAACTTTAAGAGAAAATAGAGTTGATTTTTTTCTTTTAAAAGTTCCTGCATTATTTTTATTATTTTTTAAATTTTATTTTGCTTAACTTTACAATATTGTATTGCTTTTGCCATACATCAAAATGAATCCACCACAAGTATACATGTGTTCCCCATCCTGAACCCTCCTCCCTCCCCATACCATCCCCCTGGGTCGTCCCAGTGCACCAGCCCCAGGCATCTGTTATCAGGCATTGTACCTGGACTGGCAACTCGTTTCAGGTATGATATTACACATATTTCATTGCTATTCTCCCAAATCATCCCACCCTCTCCCTCTCCCAGAGTCCAAAAGACTGTTCTATACATCAGTGTCTCTTTTGCTGTCTGATAAACAGGGTTATTGCTACCATATTTCTAAATTCCATATATATGCGTTAGTATACTGTATTTGTGTTTTTCTTTCTGGCTTACTTCACTCTGTATAATAGGCTCCAGTTCCATCCACCTCATTAGAACTGATTCAAATGTATTCTTTTTAATGGCTGAGTAATACTCCATTGTGTATATGTACCACAGCTAGACAGCATATTTAAAGCAGAGATATCACTTTGCCCATAAAGGTCTGTTTAGTTGAAGCTATGGTTTTTCCAGCAGTCATATACGGATGTGAAAGCTGGACCATAAAGAAGGCTGAATGCCAAAGAATTGATGCTTTTGAATTGTGGTGCTGGAGAAGACTCTTGACAGTCTCTTGGACTGCAGGGAGATCAAACCACTCAATCTTAAAGGAAATCAGTCCTGCATATTCATTGGAAGGACTGATGCTGAAACTGAAGCTCCAATACTTTGGCCACCTGATGTGAAGAGCCGACTCATTGGAAAAGACCCTGATGCTGGGAAAGACTGAAAGGAAAAACAGAAGGGAATGGTAGAGGATGAGATGGTTAGATAGTGTCACTGACTCAATGGACATCAATTTGAGCAAACCCCAGGAGATAGTGGAGGACAGAGGAGCCTTGTGTGCTATAGTCCATGGGGTCACAAAGAATTGGATATGTTAGTGACTGAACAAAAACAAGTCTGCCTATTTATTTAACCAATAGAAATATCTTACTTTTGTACATAAAATCAACAGTTTATTACCATCAGTTTTTGTAGCCATCTTACTCTTGGAATATTTAATGTTTATATTTCAATTGGTTGACTGAATTTCAACATATAAAAGCAAATAAGGTCACTTTTCACTCTTAAGTTACTTCTAAATGCTTATATATCTTTGGAACTGAATTCAGTTATTTATAATAAACTTATGCTTGTGTTTCACATATTTATATGATGTGGATCTGCACAATCACATGACCATTGATCACACAAAAGTTCCAAAATCCCAAAAATAACTGATGCAGGCAACTAGTTTTTTGCTCTTCCAAACTAAGGTCAAAGTTGAAGCCCAATTAGATTCTTTCAAGTCATATTTTTTTCACCTGCCTCATATTACCTCAACCATATTTTTGAATGTCATTTAATTCTTACATCAACTATATCCATACTGAAAAGAAAGAAAAAAAGTGAAGTCACTCAGTCGTATCCAACTCTTTGAGACCCCATGGACTGTAACTTACCATGCTCCTGCAAGTACTAGAGTGGGTTGCCAATTCCTTCTCCAGAGGATCTTCCTGACCCAGTGATTGAACCTAGGTCTCCTGCACTGTATGCGGACACTTTATTGTCTCAACCACTGGGCAAGCACATATCCGTACTGGGTACTGGTGAAAATCTAAGTTTTGTCTCTTGTGACTCATGAGAAGTTAAAAGATAAAAAAAAAGACAGAACATCTGTGTAGTTATTTCCAGAACCAGAGCAATTTCAGAAGTCTTATAAGAATTCTAAAGATATGTTGGTGTAACGCTTTTTTTTCTTGGGCTTCCCTGGTGGCTCAGACGGTAAAGCATCTGCCTGTAATGCGGGAGACCCAGGTTCGATCCCTGGGTTGGGAAGATCCCCTGGAGAAGGAAATGGCAACCCACTCCAGTATTCTTGCTTGGAGAATTCCATGGATTGAAGAGCCTGGTAGGCTACAGTCCATGGGCTCGCACAGAGTCGGACATGACTGAGCAACTTTACTTCGCTTCTTCGCTTTTTTATTACTGTGCCGGAAAAGTCAATAAATTATTTTTAAATTATGTAAACATTTAACTCATTTACCAGCTGAGACAGCATCTTGAAGCTTGAGATGATCTAGCCTCTGAAGCAGAGCCAGGAACCACAAGGTGAAAATGGGTGGAGAGACAGGAGGCTGTGACACATCTCATGTTTTTACCTCATGATACACTCATAAATACTGTTTCCGGTCTTCACACCTCTAAGCTCCAGTAGTTTCAAGGTTTTAGAGCCCAAGTGACCCAAAAGAGTTCTTAATTGGAAACTGAGAATGCCACCTGACCCCACTGCCATTTCCTTACACAATCAGAGAAATGGTGAACAACAGAAAAAAGAAAAACATATAGATACATGTACATGTGTATATACATATTCTGGCAGGGTATGTATAATATATGAAACATAGGGGAATGCTTGTACATTGCCTTATACCCCAAAGCAGGAACTAACAGAAACAACCCCAGTCCGATACAGACAGATCTGTGAATGTCTTGGTGACTGAGGAATGACAGACTAGGCCACCTCAAAGGACTCCATCCATGGAGGTGGTGGCCATAGAAAAGGGGAACCTAAAATAGTAGCGGAGGATGAAGGTCTTAAAAACCAGGTACAAAAACAAGTATTGTTTCTGCCTGTAAAACAATACTTTACTTGTAAAGTACTCTTTACTTCTCCCATTATTGTGTTTGAGTTATGCTGGTTCTGCTTAAATGTAACATTTGGTTCATAGGTTACAGATGATCAGCTGGGCTGAAGTAAAAGTCCAAAAGAAACTAACATCACTGGGAGGGCATGTGCTTGGATGACTGAATTCAGGAACTCATTTCTAGATGCAGCACTTGATGACTTTGGCTACCCTCCAAAACACACATTAGGTATATAATTTTACTTTTATAGAATGACATTATACATGCATGTCTGAGGGTATCTTTTTAGCACAGTTTTTTGTTTCTCTCCTTTTTTTCTACCAGTCTTTTCATCTCCTCTCTGCCCTCTCCTATCTGATATCCCCCAAGTCTCAGAAATGGCCCTTGTTCTCTGTCCTAATGCACCATATCCATACACAGTTGTCTGGGGTTTTGTTTTCCTTTTTTGCCATTGTTTACAATACACAATACACTGTTCTTTGCATCTTACTTTCAAACCCAACAATACTTTGTGGAAATTCTTCCTAATCAGCTGGTTTGGCTCTAATTCTTTCTGTTTAATGGCATAATAATATTCTAGAGTATGGCTGGGCCATAATGTATTGAACCTTTCTGTGCTGTGTGTATGCTTAGTCACTTAGTCGTGTCCAACTCTTTGTGACAGCATGGACTGTAGCCTGCCAGGCTCCTCTGTCCATGGGGATTCTCCAGGCAAGAGTACTGGAGTGGGTGGCCATGCCCAGGGGATCTTTCCAACCAGGGACTGAACCCAGGTCTCCCGCACTGTAGGTGGATTCTTTACCATCTGAGCCATCAGGGAAGCCTGAACATTTCTAGTATTTAGCATTAACCACATTTCAAGATTCTTCTTTTTTACTTATATATCCTTATATATATATATCCCTTATATATATATATATCCCTCCCTGTATCATCCCTCTGGGTCATCCCAGTGCACCAGCCCCAAGCAGATTATATTATAAAACAATAATAATAATTCACTTTTCCACAGACAGCATATGAAGAAACCCCTCATTTTTCCTGTCTTTCACCAACTCATTATACCAGGCATTTCCACTCTTATTAATGTGGTCAGTATGATGGACAAAGAGTGATTTTTCACTTTGAATGTAATTTGCTTGTTTGAACATATTTTATATTTTTTAGCCACTTGGATTTGGTCTGCCATGAGCTGTCCACTCATTAGATAAAAAAACAGACACAACAAAGATGGGAAGGATAAATCATTATAGATGAATTCTACATACAACACTATGGCAACTCATTGGAAAATTGTGAAAAAGGAGAGAATGACTAGAAATTTTTTAATTATCAAAATTCACCCAAGAAGAAGTAGAAAATACAAATCGGCTGATTAACATAGAAAATTAGAAAGCTAAATTAATATCTACTTTTTTAAAATATCAGAACCAGATATACTAATAGTTAAATACTATCTAACCTTTTTAAAGAAGAGATAATTTCTGTGATACTTAAATTGTTGTAGCTCATAGAAAACTACGGAAAAATTCCCATTTAATTTTGTGAGGTCGGTCTATTTTTAAAGAGTGAAAGTGCAACTATATGTCAATCTCACTTATAAATTTATAAGTAAAAGTCAAAACATTGGGGAATAAAATCTAGCAGTACATCAAAATAATAATATACGGTGGTCAAGTGATGATAGCTAAATATGAAAAGGAATCCAGATTAGGAGTTCTTTTCTCTTAATGCATTAGATTAACAAACTAAAGAACAAAAACCAAATAACTGCATTAATAGATACTAAAAAATTATTTGATAAAAGCTCAGCAATTATCTCCAAAATAGGGGAAATTATGAAACTATCTGTGCTGAAATCTGTTATCAAAAGTCTTCAAAATGTATCACCCCAAACTAGCCAAATAAGTCAGGCACCATCTATCAATGTCTGCTACCCTCATTATAATTCAATATTACCTTAGAGGGTTTAACAAACACCAGATAAATGTCCAGATAAAACTCTGGACATTCATATACCTAGAAAATTCAAGAGAAAGAAACTTCTGGAACACATACTAATCAACAGTGTTTCCTTATATTAATGATATGGAATAAGAATGTAGATGCTATAAAAGAAAAGTTGAACATACACACTTATCCACTTTTTGTAGGACAGAAGAGACCAAGGGTCCCTAACCTCACGGTCAACACCCTGTTGGGAACTGGGCTGCACAGAACAAGGTAAACAACTGGTGAAACAGAAACCATCCCCCACCCTGGTCTGTGGAAAAACTGTTTTCCACGGAACCGATTCCTGGTGCCAAATAGGTTGGGGACCACTGGAACAGACCATAGCAAACCCAACATAAAAATAATTGGAGAAAATACACTTGTAACAAAGAAGACCAATAAAGTATTGATATCTACAATATACAGCATTCTTACACATTTGCAAGCAAAAGACAAACAACCCCACTATAAACAAGTGTTGAAAGTCACACCTTGATGAGATAAGGAACTAAACTTTATACCGCAGAAAGCAAGTTTCCCCTCAAAATGGTTGCTTCTAGCAAAGGAAACTGTGTCAGATTAACAATCAGATTATAGCCTCCTTTAAATACTCCTCGCACCATCACAACCTAAAATCGTATGCCCTCAAGTGCTAGTCTTATATCTCATATCAGGCTGTCTTGGTTGAGGATGAAAGAGAAACATGGGCACCATTTAAATCTCTGGAGCACTGATTCCTGAATCTAGCTTGACAGTACCCCTGTGAATTCTACTTCACATGTGTTGGCCCTGAAATCCTGCTGAGCTGCAGAGGAGGTTCTGCTCACCCTGGATGGCCTCAGCCTTCTTTATACTCTGAAAGACACATCACCTGGCTTTTGGAAGCAGATTTAGGTGTTGTCTGCAGTTTTACCACCAAGCCCCATCCACCAGACTGAGCAGTATGGATGGAATCAGAACCTGGGTCAAGATAGTCCATTAGAGTCTATGTAGGATGCACCATGGGACACTTCTTCTGGTGCGAAAGAGCAGTCTAGCCACTCCCCTGCCCCCGTTCTAGGTGAGTCCCCACTAATCCACATTGTTGGTTATGACACAGTGACCTGGGCAGAGGTGAAGAGCAATGAATGAGGTGATCACAACCCACCAGTTTATGAACTGCCTCTTGGTCCCAGCCCATGTGTACAGTCTTCATGACCTGGGAATCACACTCTACCCTGGAGGTTGTGTGGATCCTCTACAGAAAGCACAGCCATCTAAGAGTAACAGCAGAGGGAGTGTGTGGAGACAGGCAAGAAGGGGCAAACAAGGTGTGGATGGGGGAGGCATCGACAGGCTCTCTACCCCAGAGAGAAGGTGGACATGACAAAAGCAAGGTGGGGAGTCTCTCAGGGAAACTGACACAGAACTGTGACACATCCCAGGAGTGAGTGGGCTTAGAGGTTAGCAGGGGACAGGGAGATGCAGACTTTCAAAAAATAGGGGGAAAGATGAGTCATGCAGATAATTCAAAACCTGCAAGGAGGAAATTAAGCACTTAAAATCAAAGGTTGTTAGTTTCCATCCTTCTGTAGAAGTTAAGACAAAAGGGTAAAAAGACCAGGTAAGAAGAGGGGATTTCAACACAGGGATCAAAACTGAGGCAGCCTGGGCTGATACAGGGGCAAAGATGTCTTTGTTAATGGCCCATGATCCTAGCTCAAGTCCATGAAGAATCAGGCAGATTTTTGCAATTTTTCTGAGAGCTCCCATAGTGCCCACCAAACATGTAGGAAGCAGTGTTCATGGATGCAGTCATGAGCTAAAATTTACGACAGATAGAGGGGAAATGTAAGACCTACTCTCAGTATGAACTATTAGAAGACACTCAACAGCAGTGCTGACTGGTTTGATGTAGGGCCTTTTTCTTTGACATGAGGTGGGTGGACCAGCAACATCCACATCACCTGGGAGCTTATCAGAACGGCCCAATATCAAGTCCTACCCCATACCTACTGAACCAGAATTTGCACTTTAGCAAGATTCCCCAGAGGTCGTGTTTGAGAAACACTGATACAGGCAATGAGGCAGAATGAAGAGACTGCCTGGAGTCGGAACTGCTGCCCAAAGCTTCACGGATAAGTTGGGTCTTGGACAATTTTGCGTATGGATCCTGAGTGCTGGGAGGGAACAACTGGAGGTATCCTCAAGGCCCATGTTAAATGCTTCACACATGAGAACTCAGGATGATACATCCATCCTGTCTATCCTCTTCTCAGCAAACTTCCCTGGGATGTTTCAAGCCCAGTAATGGCTCTGGTTATCAGGTGTGAATTGACCCACTCAAAGAAACTGGCCTGGGCTACCAATACCCTTCTGACGTTGCTTTCTGACTGCACTCTAGAAGTGGGCTGGGGTTTCTGCAAGGGACCTCAGAATGACCTCGCTATAACAGGCCTTTCTCTCCCTTACTCATGTGACCTTCCTGTTGGGAGAAATATGTATTTAGGTACAAGTAATATACTTCCTTCCTATTAAGGTGCCTGCCTTTTGCTTTTAGGAAACACACAAAAGGGAAAATTTCAACTCAATCCAAAGAAAGAAATAACTCATATGTTAAGAATGGCCCTCATCCCTTAGCAAGGGACTATCTTCTAGGTCCAGAAAGGGAGATTAATCCATGCACTCTTAATGGATGCTTTGTGTGAAGCAGATGCAGCCTCCACACATTTCCCCCAACCCAGAACATCTTTTCCTGAACTGTGTTTCAGCACCTGACCTACACTGAGGAGTATTCCACTTTAAAATGGCTCTTTGCAGTGCTCTGCTGTATCTACTCCATGGGTCTTGTTAAGGATATTGATTACAGTGCCCTAGTAGCTGCCATCATGTGCTCCGTGATACACCAGTGAACAGCTGTGATAAAAAATTAGGAGCAAAAGGAAAAAGAAGTCAAAGATTCTCTTCTGTGCTCCAGAAGCTCTGGAAGCTAGTCTGTTTGCTGTGAAATTCACGAAGTCTTTAATACATTAATGTGGAACACGCCAAGAAGAAGATCTGCTAGATACGGGCTTTCCAAACTTATTTAATCACCTTTTTCAAGACAATCTTGTCTGTACAGACTTTACCATGTTCATTTCATCTCAAAGAAGACCCACAAGAGACACTTTTCTCGAATTCAGTACCAAGAGTGGCATTTCCTGGGGAACTACTCTGCTGATTACATGAGTCCTAAGAATTCAAAACTAGCCATGTTTTACTCTTTCCATTTGCTGCTGAGCTGAGGGCAAGACACTGGAAGGCCTCCAGAAAGTATACCAAAATTTGGAGCACCCCCTCTGTGGCCTGACTCACTGCTGTCCATTTGTTTTCCTCAATTTCCTCAATGATTTATTTGAAACGTTTCTCTTGACCTAGCTCTATGTAAGTCACATTAAATCTTTTTCCAAACAAAAATTCAGAGAGGCTAAGCAACTCACCCAAGGTCACACAGCTTCAGTTCAGTTCAGTTCAGTCGCTCAGTCGTGCCCGACTCTTTGCGGCCCCATGAATCGCAGCACACCAGGCCTCCCTATCCATCACCAACTCCCAGAGTTCACTCAAACTCATGTTCATCAAGTCGGTGATGCCATCCAGCCATCTCATCCTCTGTTGTCCCCTTTTCTTCCTGCCCCCAATCCCTCCCAGCATTAGAGTCTTTTCCAATGAGTCAACTCTTCGCATGAGGTGCCCAAAGTACTGGACTTTCAGCTTTAGCATCATTCCTTCCAAAGAACACCCAGGGCTGATCTCCTTTAGAATGGACCGGTTGAATCTCCTCACAGTCCAAGGGACTCTCAGGAGTCTTCTCCAACACCACAGTTCAAAAGCATTAATTCTTTGGCACTCAGCTTTCTTCTCAGTCCAACTCTCACATCCATACATGACCACTGGAAAAACCATAGCCTTGACTAGACAGACCTTTGTTGGCAAAGTAATGTCTCTGCTTTTCAATATGCTATCTAGGTTGGTCATAACTTTTCTTCCAAGGAGTAAGTGTCTTTTAATTTCATGGCTGTAATCACCATCTGCAGTGATTTTGGAGCCCCAAAAAATAAAGTCTGACACTGTTTCCACATCTATTTCCCATGAAGTGATGGGACCAGATGCCATGATTTACACAGCTTACCAGAGAGGAATTCAAGATTCACCCTCAGTTTTGCCCCTCTTTGAGGCCTAAGTTCTCCTAGACCACCCTGCTAGTCCTGTAGGGCCCATGAAAGACCTGGATGTGTTGGCAACAATGTTGGCAGGAAGTGATCATTACTGAACAATAAGGATTTGGCCTTTTCCAAGACTTTTCATCCGCTCCCTAAGTCCAAGACCCACAACCTGTGTCTCACAGCTCTAGCATATGTACTTCTAAATAACCAGATATGTGAGAACAATGTACTGAGTGGTCAGCACAGATACTAGCCATAGTAACAGAGGTGATCAATTCCAGCTGAGTCGCTCCACCTGCACACAACAGAAACCCAGCCACAGGGGTGGCTTGACTAATTATGGACTTGTCTGACTCGCACAAATATCCCAGCTTCTGCGTCCAGCTCTCTACTCTGCATCCCTAGAGTAATGCTTTCATCCCCCTGCTGCCACATGGGCTCCAGATGGCTGGCCCACTGCCAGCCTCATATTTGCATTCTAAGCAGGAAGGAAAAAGAAGAGATAAATTAAGAGGAGGAGGTAGGGCAGCAAGAATATGAGAGAAGAACAATTTCCTAGGAATTTCTAGTAGATTTCCCTTTCAGTCTCATTGGCCAAGACGGTGCCACACAGCCATCCCTAGCTAGAAGGGAGACTGTCCTGAATGTAAACACAGTTAGAAAGGAAGAAAGAGACACAGAGGTGGGGCAGTCAGCTGGTATGATCTATGCCAGTTCAGTTCAGTTGTTCAGTCATGTCCCACTCTTTGCAACCCCATGAACTGCAGCACACCAGGCCTCTCTGTCTATCACCAACTCCTGGAATTCACTCACTCATGTCCATCGAGTTGGTGATGCCATCCAGCCATCTCATCCTCTGTCGTCCCCTTCTCCTCTTGCCCTCAATCCCTCCCAGCATCAGAGTCTTTTCCAATGAGTCAACTCTTCGCATGACGTGGCCAAAGTATTGGAGTTTCAGCTTTAGCATCATTCCTTCCAATGAACATCAGGACTGATCTTCAGAATGGACTGGTTGGATCTCCTTGCAGTCCAAGGGACTCTCCAGAATCTTCTCCAACACCACAGTTCAAAAGCATCAATTCTTTGGTGCTCAGCTTTCTTCACAGTCCAACTCTCATAGCCTTGACTAGACGAACCTTCGTTGGCAAAGTAATGTCTCTGCTTTTGAATATGCTATCTAGGTTGGTCATAACTTTTCTTCCAAGGAGTAAGCGTCTTTTAATTTCATGGCTGCAGTCACCATCTGCAGTGATTTTGGAGCCCAAAAAAATAAAGCCTGACACTGTTTCCACTGTTTCCCCATCTATTTCCCATGAAGTGATGGGACCCAGATGCCATGATCTTAGTTTTCTGAATGTTGAGCTTTAAGCCAGCTTTTTCACTCTCCTCTTTCACTTTCATTAAGAGGCTTTTTAGTTCCTCTTCACTTTCTGCCATAAGGGTGGTGTCATCTGCATATCTGAGGTTATTGATATTTCTCCCAGCAATCTTGATTCCAGCTTGTGCTTCTTCCAGCCCCACGTTTCTCTGCATAGCAGTTAAATAAGCAGGGTGACAATATACAGCCTTGACATACTCCTTTCCTATTTGGAACCAACTGGAATTCCATCACCTCCACTAGCTTTGTTCGTAGTAATGCTTTCTAAGGCCCACTTGACTTCACATTCCAGGATGTCTGGCTCTAGGTGAGTGATCACACCATCGTAATTATCTGGGTCGTGAAGATCTTTTTTGTACAGTTTTTCTGTGTATTCTTGCCACCTCTTCTTAATATCTTCTGCTTATGTTAGATCCATACCATTTCTGTCCTTTACCGAGCCCATCTTTGCATGAAATGTTCCCTTGGTATCTCTAATTTTCTTGAAGAGATCCACACCAGAGGCCACCCCAAATGCCTGAATTGGGTACAAGATACAAAAAGCAGGCAGCAGGAACTAGAGGGGAAGCACCAGGGCTGAAAGGGTGGGCAGAGTCAAATAGAGGGTGCGCCCAGGGTCACTGTGCTGCATCCCAGGCTCCTCTTCAGATCAGAAGGATTCATTCCCCCAGTGCTGGGAGGGCTGCCAACATAGACACAGCTGTCAGCCTCCTCTGGGCATTACACTTTGGCTGAAAAGAGTCACAGACCCTTAACAGCCTTCATCCACTGCCTCCCCTCTTCGTAACTCTACAGGGTCCTCTCAGCTCCAGAACTCCCCATGGAGTTAGCTGAGGCCTTTGTCGAGACTGCATGCAGCCCAGTTTCTCCCTCTTCTCAATCTACTTCCTGTCTTTCCCTCCCAACTGAGTTATCCTAAGCACTCCTGATAAACACTCAGCAGGATGATTTCCCAGAGGTGCAGTCTGCATCAAGGAATAAGCCACTTCTTTCAAGTTCAATCCAACACGTGTGTGTGGTGAATGTGAGTACATCTGAAGCCCTGTGCTGGGTGCTGGGAATGGAGGGAGCAGGGAATACAAACATGAACAAGCATTAGTCTCCACCTTTAAGGAGCTCATAGGCTTGTGCAAGGAAGCTAGGAAAACAAGGAGCTAAGACACAAGCCCGAACAGAGTACAGCAAGGATAAAGTACAATGGATGTTCACAGGAGGAAGGTGTTATCAATAGTCTGGACTAGAGTAGTAACAGACTAGGAAATCTGGAGGAGCTTCAAGGACAGAGAGCCTTTGAAATGGCCTCTGAGGATAATACGGCAGAGCCCACGGCAGAGAAGCACTCCAGGCAGGGCCAGTGAAGCAAGGCACAGAGAACTGGGTGTGGGCCATGTCCACAGGGTGGTAACACAGAATGGGAAGTGAAATTGAGCACTAGCTCCAAGTCAGACAGCCAGGGTTTGACCTTCATCTCTGCCTTCTCTGAAAGAGGGGGATTAGGAATATTCCTTAACCTGTCACAACCAGGACTTTATCCTCTGCATAAGAGTAATTTCACATTCCCTTTCCCCAAAGGGCTGTCGTGGAGACCACTACACAGACACCTGAGGAATCCTGAGGCTCAGCTGAAACTCTAGTTGCTATCACACAAGTAGAGATGTTGAGGAGGCTGTGGTGCTCAAAGTGAGGTCCCCAACCATCAGTGTCAGCAACACGTTAGAAAAGCAGTCTTGGGCCCCACTCACCCCAGACCTACTGAGCCAGCAACACTCTGGGTGGGCCTGTCAATCTGTACTTCAGCAAGGACAAGCAGGAGAAGCACTGTGAGGGAGGGCTTGGAAGCAGTGCAAAAAGCCCTTTCGGGGAGAGAGTCGAATCATTTCCGTAACCTGGTCTTTCATCCCACTTCCTTAGACTCATAATGAAATAGCAAAAGAGACATCAGAAGAAGAAACACCCAGGGCAGAGGCTCCTCTTTACTCTTCTTCCTTTAAAGCACTATTGAATAGAACAAGAGAAAACTTCCCAAATTCCACAGACTATTAGACCTGTGACAGAATCCGATCTTCTTTCCTTTAATTTTGGAGAAGTTGAGGGGTAACAAGCCATGGTCAGTGTCTCAGATTCACTGGCAGAGTCAGGACTGAAGCTCAGGCCTCCCAGCTTCAAACTATGATGACTAAAAAATGAAATTGTTTTGCTCAAAGAGGAAAGTAACTGATAAAGTAGATCAAAATGAAGCTATAGGAGATCTGTGTGAATAATTAAGAGTCAGTGGAGTTAGTGAGCAGAAAAGGTACATCTACAGTACCATTTTTGCAGAATCCTCAACCAAAATTATCGACCAAACATCTGTTAAGCCTCAAATTCCACCATTGTAAGTAAGAGCTTTTCACACATGACAAACCAGGCAAGCCTAAACCCACTGCTACCTCAAAATTAGAATATCCAGAAGGCTTTAATTATAGAAGGGATGAGGAGGAGAAGGAAGCAAGAGAGATTTTACAGAGCCATATAATAGAAAGCTATAGCTCCTAAGTTCTTATATTTAAATGGATCTGTAAAGGTCAAATGATGCTAAAGCTGAAACTTCAGTACTTTGGCCACCTCATGTGAAGAGCTGACTCATTGGAAAAGACTCTGATGCTGGGAGGGATTGGGGGCAGGAGGAGAAGGGGATGACAGAGGATGAGATGGCTGGATGGCATCATTGACTCGATGGACGTGAGTCTGGGTGAGCTCCCGGAGTTGGTGATGGACAGGGAGGCCTGGCGTGCTGCAGTTCATGGGGTCACAAAGAGTCAGACACGACTGAGCGACTGAACTGAACTGTAAAGGGGAAAATAGCTAAAATGTTACACAGAGAAAGGGTTGTAAAAAGTATCTACATTAAAGTCCAAATTTTGTGAAACTACAAAAATAAAGAGATTCTTGAAAATTCATGCCTCAGTCTTAATAAAAAGAAGTGGTGAGCCCAGCTGGAGTTGGGTGAATCAACGTGGCCTCTGTGTAGGAGCCCTCCCCTCACAGTGCTTCTCTTACTTGTCCTTGCTGAAATACAGATTGACTGGCCCACCCAGAGAGTTGCTGGCTCATAGGTCTGGGGTGAGTGGGGCCCCCTGACTGAAGTAAGGAGATCTTTGGTTGCTCTTAGCTCTGGGTTTTACCAAGATGTGGCTGGAGGAGGGATAGGCAAGGACAATTTTGTAGGCTGTTCCCTAAACAAGCCTGCTGCTCCTGCTATAGGGGCAGGTGACAACTAAAATCCATGTGGAGCTCTGCTCACCCAGCCACATGCTCAGACCAGTGCGGGGTGACACGTGTTCCTAAGCTCTTAAAACCAAAGGACAGAATCATGCTGCTGGGTTGCCTTGTAATAACTGTCATTTAAGTCTGTTCAAAGTAACTGCTTGGCAACCCATTCAGTATTCAGTTCAGTCGCTCAGTCGTGTCTGACTCTTTGCGACCCCATGAACCGCAGCACGCCAGGCCTCCTTGTCCATCACCAACTCCCAGAGTTCACCCAAACACATGTCCATTTGAGTCAGTGATGCCATCCAACCATCTCATCCTCTGTTGTCCCCTTCTCCTTCCCTCAATCTTTCCCAACATCTCATACTTTTAAACAAATGATGGGTTCTTTTCAAATAATACCCTTATTTTCTTCATAAAGTCCCAAACTCAGAAGACCCAGTGAATCATTCAGAATCAGTATCCTGGTGTTTAGACAAAGCAGGAATCTTCCCTCAGAGAAGAATGTGAGCAGATCTACTTTTTGGAAGGGGCACCGAAAATAGTGCAATCGTTCCTGCTTCTGGAGGCAGTCATAACTTCACTTATTATTATTTGAAGTTTTTAATCTTGTTTGTTTGTGCAATGTCTTTTCTCAAGATCTTAGTGATTTGATAGTATATCTAGGGATCTGCTTTCTTGCTTCATTCCATGACACCTCCACACTCTATGTGACTAAAAATGGTCATATTGACTCACTTGTAGAAATTCTTCCCCAGCATCAACTCTTTAAAACGTAAAAATTAAACAAGTGGTAATAGTGGTGGCCTCTTCACTTTTGCAAGGAACAGGAAAGAAGTATTGCGCTCTTGCAAAGAAACTGGATTCCAACAAGTACAAATGAAAGGGAGCTGACTTGTTTGCTGTTGGAGGATTTCTAACTCACTGTGTGGGAGAGGATGGACACATGACCCCAGCATATTCAGGATCTGACCACTCATTTCCACCTCTTACTCCTATCCTTAAAAAGCTTCTGTCATGGGAATTTTGCCTTTCTTGTTTCCCTGCTGGTGTCTGCTTCAACAGGCTGTGCTCAATGCAGCCACCAGAGTGATGTGATCCTGTTACTACATCAGTCCCTTTGCTACCCAGGGCCCTCAGATAGTTTCCGAGCTCACGCCCAGTAAAAGGCAAAGCCCTGCCGAAAGCCTACCTGCCCCACACAATACAGGGCTCCCAACTACCTCTCTGCCCTGGGTCTCCACACACTCCCTCTCACTTCCTCTGCTCCAGCTACTTTGGCCCCCTTGCTGTTTCTTTGTGTGCAAGTATTGAAATTTCTTCAGGCCAGACATGTATCTAAAAATGGAACTGCTGAATCAGAGCATCTCTACATTTTCTAGATATTGCCAAACTGCTTGTCAAATGGGTTTGCCAACTTACATTCCTATCCACATTATGGGAGAGGGCTGGTTTCTCCAAATCCTCAATGAAAATTGGCTTTTTCATCTTTCCTAAGCAGATGGATGGGAACGGTTAACCCGATACTGTTTCAGTGTGCACTTTCTTGATTACGATGGAAATTTAGCATATTTTCCTGTCTATTGGCCATTTGTTTTTCTCATTCTGAAAAGTTGCCAAGGGATAAAGGAGATTTTAGTAACTCAATTTCTTAGAAAAGTTTATTCGGTTTTTCTATTTTTCATGAGTCAATTTCACCAATGTATAATTTTCTAGGAAATTATCCATTTTGTCCAAACTTTCAAATGTACTGTCATAAAGTTGCTGCAAGCATTCAATCATCTCTGTTCTAGTTTAGTCTTTTGTGGCTGTTGTTGATAATATTGCTTCTCTGTGTCTTTTCTCATTCTTTTTTCCTTCATCCATCTTGCTTAGAGGTGCACTCACTGAGACTGTGAATGATCTCCGGTCAGGTAAAGTTATAAACAAAAGTTTCAGTTTTCGGATTCTTTTGGATTTCAGACTTGTGGACTTACACATTGTGGACTGATGCTTTCATTTTCATTCGGCTCTAATTACTTTGTCACCTCTGTTCTGCTTTCATTATTAACTCATAAGGCATTTAGAAATATGTTTTTTCAGTTTCAGAAACATGTTTCTTTGGTTTTTACAATTTATACAAACACAATTTTTAATTTAACAAATTGTAGTCAGAGACTGTGGTCTGTGTCATAACATTTCATTCTTATTTGCTAATAACTCTATTACGAACTCGGATCTGGTCAGTATTTATCAAGGTCTCTACATAGTCTTGGTTCCAGAGCTGCTCCACTGAATGGAGAGGTGCACCATGAATGGACTGTAGGTTTTGTACCATATTGATTTTTTCAGCCCTCAGGACGGCTGGGCAGGGCCTTCTCATAGGCAACCTCATGGGTTTTCTGAAGGCAGCCCCTTGCCTAGTGAAGCACACAATGTAGCCCCCATGAACAGTAAACTCATGACGTCCACCTGGCCCTTGTGCTCTATGGTAATGTGCTAAGAGCCCAGACAAGGGGACATCCACAGCACCAGCCAGCTGCAGAGCTCATGGCTGCCCAGCAAGGACAAGGGGTCTGCGGAATTGAGGTTCACAGTCCAGGTGCCTGGGAGATGGAGCACAGGCTTCTGGTAAACACTGGGGGCTGGGGAAGCTTGGTGGGGCTCCCAGCTTTAAGCAGCTGTGTGCACTCTATGTTCTACATATTTCGTCACTTGTGTCCATTTGATGTACCCTTTTAGTGGCATCCAAACTAACTGCAGGGTGACTGTTCTAACAATATTTGTGAGCTTTGTAGAGTTGCACAGTTTTTAAACTCTTAACACATTTCATTGCCCTTGATATTCATTTGTACTTCAACATTGTAAGACATTTCAACAGTATATTTGTTAATGAAAGAGAAAAAACTATTAGATTCTTCAAATATAATTTTAACTGTTGTAAAATTTTGTATGGTTGTAAATATTTTGCTTTAATTTTTATTTAAAAATTATTACTTGTGTAAATAAATAAAGCTTCCCATTTATTGTGATTAGCATGAATTTGAAATTATTGTTATCAAAAATCTTGATCTGAAAGTGTCCAGCAGTTTCAAGCATAAACATGATAAGGGTTTATGTTTATAGGAGAAACTTTCTCATTTAAAATTGGTAAAATATTTAATTTGTAAAATTTATTTAAAACCAACATTAATATTTTATTATATTACAAATTTTACATCTTTTAATACTAACAAAATGAAAATTACTTTTTTAACAGACTGTTGTTTTAATATTACATAGTCTTCTTTTCCAAATTAAGGATTTTACATAAATTCTATTTTGATCTTAGTAATCTTTTGACTTTTTTAATAGAATAACTCTTTCCGATCCCTTTATTTTCAATCTATATGGTGATCTTATAGGAGTTCCTGTATAAGCAATGGGTAATAATTTGCTTTTAATGAATAATGTTAATCCATTTACTTTTTGCTTTTTTGTGGTTTTCTATATAATCTGACTTTAGCCATCTTGCTTTATTTTCTCTTATCTAACCTAATATAAGAATATTAGAAAAGAAAAGCTATGAACAACCTAGACAACACATTAAAAAGCAGAGACATTACTTTGCCAACAAAGGTCCGTATAGTCAAAGCTATGGTTTTTCCAGTAGTCATGTATGGATGTGAGAGTTGGACTATAAAGAAAGCTGAGCGCCAAAGAATTGATGCATTTGAACTGTGGTGTTGGAGAAGACTCTTGAGAGTCCCTCGGACTGCAAGGAGATCCAACCAGTCAATCCTAAAGGAAATCAGTCCTGAATATTCATTGAAGGACTGATGCTGAAGCTACAGTACTTTGGCCACCTGATGCAAAGAACTGACTCATTGGAAAAGACCCTGATGCTAGGTAAGATTGAAAGCAGGAGTAGAAGGGGACGACAGAGGATGAGATGGTTGGATGGCATCACCAACTCAATGGACGTGAGTTTGGGTGAATTCCGGAGTTGGTGATGGACAGAGAAGCCTGGCTTGCTGCAGTCCATGAGGTCACAAAGAGTCAGACATGACTGAGTGATTGAAGTGAACTGAATCTAATATTTATTTCTCAAAAATTTTAAGTTCAAGAATGTTATGTAAATTGAATCATACAGTATGTAACCTTGTGAAATGACTTCTTTCTCTCAGCATAATTTCTGTGAGATTCGGCTATGTTGTGGTATCAATAGTTTGTTCCTATTTATTACTGAGTAGTATTCTGAAGGCAATGGCACCCCACCCCAGTACTTTTGCCTGGAAAATCCCATGGACGGAGGAGCCTGGTGGGCTCCAGTCCATGGGGTCGCTGAGCGGCTTCACTTTCACTTTTCGCTTTCATGCATTGGAGAAGGAAATGGCAACCCACTCCAGTGTTCTTGCCTGGAGAATCCCAGGGACAGGGGAGCCTGGTGAGCTTCCGTCTTTGGGGTCGCACAGAGCTGGACACGACTGAAGCGACTTGGCAGCAGCAGCAGTATTCTGTGGTGTAGATGTACCTCAGCTTGTTTAAACAGTCAACCACTGACAGTCATCTGAGTGGTTTCCAGTTTTTGACTACCATGAATAAATCAACTATAAACATACTGAAGAGCAGAGACATTACTTGGTCAACAAAGGTCCATCTAGTCAAGACTATAGTTTTTCCAGTGGTCATGTATGGATGTGAGAGTTGGACTATAAAGAAAGCTGAGCACCAAGGAATTGATGCTTTTGAACTGTGGTGTTGGAGAAGACTTTTGACAGTCCCTTGGACTGCAAGGAGATACAAACAGTCCATCCTAAACCCTGGGTATTCATTGGAAGGACTGATGTTGAAGCTGAAACTCCAATACTTTGGTCACCTGATGCGAAGAGCTGATGCATTTGAAAAGACCCTGATGCTGGGAAAGATTGAGGGCAGGAGGAGAAGGGGACGACAGAGGATGAGATGGTTGGATGGCATCACATACTCAATGGACATAGGTTTGGGTGAACTCCAGGAGTTGGTGATGGACAGGGAAGCCTGGCATGCTGTGGTTCCTAGGGTCGCAAAGAGTCAGACACGACTGAGCAACTGAACTGAAACATTTATCTAGAAGTTTTTGTTATGAACATAAATTTTCATTTATCTGGAAATAAATACTTAGAAATTCAGTAGCTGTGCCATATAATATTTGCAGATTTAATTTTAAGAGACTGCTAACTTATTTTCTGGAATGACTGTCAAGTTTTATCTACATCCTGACCAGCAATGTGAGCACTTTTTTGCACTGTCACCAGCTTTGACTTTAGCCAATCTGATAGGTGTTTAGTGATGGTTCATCCTGACTTAATTTGCATTTCCCTAAAGGACAGTGATGTTGAATATTTTTTCATGTGTTTTTTGGCTATTTCCTATTTAGTAAAAGTCTGTTCATGTTTTATATCCTTCTCTTTAGTTATTATTTTTTTACTGTTGAGTTTTGAGAGTTCTTCATACCATACATTCTAGATGCTAGCCCTTTGTTGAATATGTGTGTTGCAAATAATTTCTCCACTTTGAACTTTCCCTTTTTACCTTCTTAAGAGAATATTTTATAAACCAAAAGCTTTTAAAGTTTAACTTTATCAACTTTTTCTTTTATGGATCATGTTTTTGGTGTCAAGTCTAAGATCTCTGCCTAATACTACATCCCAAATTTTTTCTTTAACAAAAGCTGTAGAAAAAACCTTTAAGTCCACGATCCATTTTGAGTTGTTTTTTGTATTTTTTTTTTTCTTTCCTAGGTCAATTATTTGCTTAAGTACCATTTGTGGAAAAGTTTTTTCTTCCTCCCAGGAATTATCTTTGTGTCTTTGTCAACAATCAGTTGCCCACATTTATGTGGGTCTATTACTAGATTCTGGAGAAGGCAATGGCACCCCACTCCAGTACTTTTGCCTAGAAAATCCCATGGCAGGAGGAGCCTGGTAGGCTGCAGTCCATGGGGTCGCTAGAGTCAGACACGACTGAGCGACTTCACTTTCATTTTTCACTTTCATGCATTGGAGAAGGAAATGGCAACCCACTCCAGTGTTCTTGCCTGGAGAATCCCAGGGACGGGGGGCCTGGTGGGCTGCCGTCTATGTGGTCGCACAGAGTCGGACATGACTGAAGCAATTTAGCAAGCAATTACTGGATTCTCTATTCTGTTTCACTTACCTATGTGACTAGATCTCCACAAACAATGCAAAGAAATAGAGGAAAACAACAGAATGGGAAAGACTAGAGATCTCTTCAAGAAAATTAGATATCACGGGGACATTTTGTGCAAAGATGGGCACCATAAAGGACAGAAATGGTAAGGACCTAACAGAAGCAGAAAGTATTAAGAAGAGGTGGCAAGAACACACAGAACTATACAAAAAAGATATTAATGACTTTGATAACCACAATGGTGTGATCACTCACCTAGAGCCAGGCATCATGGAGTGCGAAGTCCAGGGGGCCTTAGGAAGCATTACTAGGAACAAAGCTGGTAGAGGTGATGGAATACCAGCTGCTGCTGCTGCCACCACTAAGTCACTTCAGTCGTGTCCAACTCTGTGTGACCCCATAGACGGCAGCCCACCAGGCTCCCCCATCCCTGGGATTCTCCAGGCAAGAACACTGGAGTAGAATTCCAGCTGAGCTATTTCAAATCCTAAAAGATGATGCTGTTAAAGTGCTGCACTCAATATGCCAGCAAATTTGGAAAACTCAGCAGTGGCCACAAGACTAGAAAAGGTCAGTTTTTATTCCAATCCCAAAAAAGGGCAATGCCAAAGAATAAAATTCAAACTACCATACTATTGTGCTCATTTCACATGCTAGGAAAGTAATGCTCAAAATCCTTCAAGCTAGGCTTCAACAGTATGTGAACCAAGAACTTCTAGATGTTCAAGCTGGATTTAGAAAAGGCAGAGGAACCAGAGATCAAATTTCCAATATCCATTGGATCACAGAAAAAGCAAGGGAATTTCAGAAAAACACCTATTTCTGCTTCATTGACTAGGCTAAAACCTTTGACAGTGCAGATCACAACAAACTGGAAAATTCTTAACAGACATGGGAATACCAGACCATCTGACCTGCCTCCTAAGAAACCTGTATGCAGGCCAAGAAGCAACAGTTAGAACTGAACATGGAAATACTGACTGGTTCCAAATGGGAAAGGAGTACATTAAGACTGAATATTGTCACCCTGCTTATTTAACTTACATGCAGAGTACACCATGTGAAATGCCAGGCTGGATGAAACACAAGCTGGAATCAAGACTGCTGGGAAACATATCAACAACCTCAGATATGCAGATGATACCACTCAACTAGAGAGCCTCTTGATTAAGGTGAAAGAGGGGGGTGAAAAAGCTGACTTAAAACAACATTCAAAACACGAAGATCATGGTATCTGGTCCTATCACTTTATGGCAAATAGACGGGGAATAAATGGGGGCTCCAAAGTCACCGTGGATGGTGAATGTAGCCAGGAAATTTAAAAGATGCTTAATCCTTGGAAGAAAAGCTATGACAAACCTAAAGACTGTATAGTCAAAACTATGGCTTTTCCAGTACAGATGTGAGAGTTGGACCATAAAGAAGGCCAAGCACCGAAGAACTGATGTTTTCAAACTGTGGTGCTGGAAAAGACTCTCAAGAGTCCCTTGGACAGCAAGGAGATCAAACCAGCCAATCCTAAAAGAAAGCAACCTTGAATGGTCACTGGAAGGACTGATGCTGAAGCTAAAGCAGTAATACCTCTGGCCACCTAATGGGAAGAGATGACTCATTAGATAAGACCTTGATGATGGGAAAGATTGAGGGCAGAAGAAGAGGGTGACAGAAGATGAAATGGCTGGATATAGCATCACTGACTCAATGGACCTGAGTTTGAACAAACTCCAAGAGATAATGAAGGATAGGGAAGCCTGGTGTGCTACAGTCTATGGGGTTGCAAAGAGTCAGGCATGACTTAGTGACTGAACAAAATCAAAATCTCCATTAATTTCACATATTAATTACTATAGTTATGTAGTAAGTCTTGAAATCTAGCAGACTAATCACTCTCATTTTGTTCTTCATTTCCAAGATTGCTACAGCTTTTCTAGTTCCTTTGCTTTCCATATAAATTACAGAATAATCTTGCTTATATCTACAATAATCTTCTTGAGATTTTGAAATAAATTGCATTAAACTTATATTAGTTTGGGCTTCCTTCATGGCTCAACTGGTAAAGAATCCTCCTGCAATGCGGGAGACCTGGGTTCAATCTCTGGGTTTGGAAGATCCCCTGGAGAAGGGAAAGGCTACCCATTCTGGTATTCCGGGGTTGAAAACAGTTGGATACGACTGAGCAACTTTCACTTCACTATATATTAGTTTGGAGATAACTGGCATCATTACTATGTTGAGACTTCTAAAGATCTTTAATTTCTTTCATCAGTTTTGTAGTTTTCAGCATAATCATCCTGTACAAGTTTTGTTAGAGCTATATCTAAATATTTCACTTTTTGAGCAACTGTAAATTGTGTTACATTTTTACCTTTTGTGTCCATGTTCATAGCTAGTATTTAGAAACACAATTGACTTTTAGTTGCTTACCTTGCATCCAGCAGCTTTATCAAACTCATTATTTCTAGGAGGTTTCCTTGTAGATTTCTTGAAATTTCCTATGTAGGGACAGTTTCTTACTTTTGCATCTGTACATTTTTATTTCTTTTTTTCCCAATGGCACTGGGCAATAAAAACTCAGCATGATGTTGAATAGAGTGGTAAAAGTGGGCATTCTTGGCTTGTTCCTAATTTTATAAGGAAAGCATTAAATTACTCACCATTAACCATAATGCTAACTAGATTTTTTTGCAGTAGAAAGTTTTGCTTTATTCCTGCTTTTCTGAGATTTTTTTCATGAGTGCATCTTGAATTTTGTCCAATGCTTTTCTGCATCAACTGATACGATCCTCTGATTTTCTTCTTTAGCCTTTTAATGTAGTGAATTATATTACATGATTTTCAAATATGCCAGCCTTGCATCCCTGTAACAAACCCCCTGTGCTGTGCTTAGTCGCTCAGTTGTGTCCAACTCTTTGCGACCCCATGGACTGCAGCCTGCCAGGCTCCTCTGTCCATGGGGATTCTCCAGGCAAGAATACTGGAGTCGGTTGCCATACCCTCCTCCAGAACAAAGCCCTAGGTCATGGAATATAATAGTTTTTAAATACTGATGAATTCTATTTGTTAATATTTTCTTAACGATTTTTATGTCTGTAATCATGAGGGATATTGGTCTGCATTTCTTTTATTGTATTAACTTCTCCTAGTTTTTGTAAAAAGATACTTCCAGCTATATTAAATTGTAATTGTTCCCTCCACTTCTACCTTCTGAGAGATGCTGCATAGAAATGGTTTTAATTCTCCAGTGAAAACATATGGACCTGGAATTTTCTTTTTAGAGAATGTCTTACATTATTAATTTAGTATCTTTATTACTTTGCTGACAAAGGTCGGTCTGGTCAAAACTATAGTTTTTCCAGCAGTCATGTATGGATCTAAGAGTTGGACCACAAAGAAAGCTGAGTGCCAAAGAATGGATGTTTTTGAACTGTGCTGTTGGAGAAGACTCTTGAGAGTCCCTTGGACTGCAAGGAGATCCAACTAGTCAATTGTAAAGGAAATCAGTCCTGAATATTCATTGGATGGACTGAAGCTGAAGCTGAAGCTCCAATATTTTGGCCACCTGATGTGAAGAATTGACTCACTGGAAAAGACCCTGACGCTGGGAAGGACTGAAGACAGGAGGAGAAGGGGATGACAGAGGATGAGATGGTTGGATAGCATCACCAACTTGATGGACACAAGTTTGCGCAAGCTCCAGGAGTTGGTGATGGACAGGGAGGCCTGGCATGCTGCGATTCATGGGGTCACAAAGAGTTGGACATGACTGAGCAACTGAACTGAATTCAAATGATGTACAGAAAACTTACCTCCTCTACTTCCCTTTACTCTTCCTCATTTATATTTTGTCTTAAAATATTTCCTCTACATGTTTCAAACCACATCAAACAGTGTTACAATTTCTGCTTCAATCATCAAAACTCAGTTATGAAACAGTATCAGGAGGAAGATGTGTTATTCTTACCCATATTTTAACTTTTTCCATTGTCCCTGACCTCTTACTGATGTTCTAAGATTTTTTAATTTTATTTTCTTTCGGTTTCAGGAACTTCCTTTAGCCATTCCCTAAGAGAAAAGAGAGGTAACCACATGCTCCTTCTTTTCTCTCATCTTATGTCTTAATTTTCTCTTCATTCTTCCAGGGTATTTTCACTGGGTATAGGATTCTGGATCAAATAGTCCTTTTCCCCAGCATTTAAAAGACTGTGCCACTAACTATGACTTCTGATGAGAAATTCATTGTCATAATTGTTTGCCCCCTATAGGTAATGTGTTTCAAACTACTTTCAGGATTCTTCATCTATCTTTAGTTTTCAGTTTGACAATGATGTGTCTTGGTGTGGATTATATATTTTGCTAAGTTTATAAAGTTTTCATCCATTATTTATTTGACTACCCTTTCAGACTCATTTTCTTTCTCCTCTCCTTCTGGAAGTATGATGAATGAATGTTGGATTCTTTTGTTATGATCCCTCAGATTCCTGAGCTTTTGTTCTTTTATTTTTTCCTCAGTCATTTTTTCTCTCTGTTGCTCAGTACAGAACATTTCTATTTTCTACTTTTCATGTTCACTGATTATTTTACTCTGTCACTTCCACTTCTGCTGTTGAGCCCACGAAGCAATTTTTTGTTGTTTTTATTGCAGCCGTATTTTTCAGTTCTATAATCTCCATGTGGTTCTTCTTAATATTTTCTGTTTTGTTTTTTTTTTTTTTTGCCTGAGACTTTCTATTTCTTTGCTGAGACCTTCAACTTATTCATGTTTCAAGTGTGTTTACAATTGCTCACTGAAGTCTTTATATGATGGCAGCTTTTAATTATTTATATTTCTAGCGTCTCTATCATCTCAGTATTAGGAGCTATTTGTTGTCTCCATTCAAGTTGAGATTTTATTGTTTCTTGGTATGACAAAGTGACTTTCTACTGAAACCTGGACATTCTGAGTAGAACACAGAACCGTGGATCTTATTTAAACCCTTTGTTTTAGTTGGCTTCCTTGGACACTGCTCTGGTAGGGGAAAGGGTGTTTATGGCGTCTTAGTCTGTGGGGTCGCACAGAGTCGGACACGACCGAAGTTACTTAGTAGCAGTGCCATTTAAAGGTACATGTCCAGATTTTCTCATTTGGTCTTCATTGACACTCAAGGAGGAGGGCTCTTGTTACTGCTAGGTGGAAGTGAGAGTACTCACTAGGTTTCTGCTAATACCATTCTGGATGGGAGGGATGGGAATGCCTCATTCCTGTTCCTCCATGTGGCCTCCACTGACATCACATTACCACTGGGCCTCGTTAACGAGTGGTTGTAAAAGTCCTGGCCTTCCCACTAGTTACCCTCTAACAAAAACCCACTGGATAGTGGGAGGGACCCTTTTTTACTGCTGGGTGGAAGCTGAAATACAGGTTCCTCACATAGTCTCCACTGGCACTGAAGGGTGGAGAGGGTAAGCCTCATTACCTGGTGGGGATGAAAGTCCCCACTCCCTATATAACTTTCTTGACACCATTCTGCCACAGGTGGAAGGGAGGAGTCTGTGCAATCTCATTAAAGCCTTGACACTGGCCTTTGCCAGCCTGAGTGAGGCTGGGGCCACAGTTCCCTTTGAGGCATTTGGCTGGAGTAGAGCATTTAACATCTGAAAGTTTTCTGTCATTCTAGTCTTTGGCTAGAGAGAGTAGTATTTCATTGGAGCTAGTTTTTGTCTATACTTGTTGTCAGTTCCACGTTCCTAGTTTTTCCAGCACCCAGCCCAGGATATATGAGATGCAAAGAAAACCCAATGAACTCACCACCATGTTGTACTTGGTTTAACTTCTAGCTGGTTTAGCTTCTTCTCTTCACCTTTCAGAGTTTTCTTATTTGTTTTATATACAATAATCAGGGGTTTTAGTTATATTCAGTGGGAAGAATAGGGGAAAGTACTTTTACTCCATTTTCCTGGAAGTTCCTGTTTGTTTAATTTTATGTCCATGTCCCACAGTTAGACTGTATGAGGTATGTCTATTTTGCTTATCATAGCAATTCCAGGAACTGGCACAATATCCAGGTGATTATGGGTGCTTGATAATAAATGCATGAAGAGAAAAATGCTAAAAGGAAGTAGAATTAAATCTTTAAAATGTAGACTTTTGATGGTAGGACTACAGTGATTTTTCCCTTCTCTATATACATTGTTCAGTCGCTAAGTCATGTACGACTCTTTGCAACCTCATGGACTGCAGCATGCCAGGCTTTTTGCTCAAACTCACGTCCATTGAGTCAGTGATGCTCATCCAACCATCTTATCCTCTGTTACCCTTTTGTCCTCCTGCCCTCAATCTTACCCAGCAGCAGGGTCTTTTCTAATGAGTCATATCTTCACATCAAGTGGCCAAAGTATTGCTGTTTCAGCTTTAGCATCAGTCCTTTCAGTGAATATTGAGGACTGATTTCCTTTTGGATTGACTGGTTTGATCTCCACGCAGTTCAAGGGACTCTCAAGAGTCTTCTCCAGGACCACAATTTCAAAGTATCTTTACAGTCCAATTCTCACATCCGTACATGACTACTGGAAAAAGCTTAACTTAGACTATATGCACCTTTGTTGGCAAAGTGATATCTCTGCTTTTTAATATGCTGTCTAGGTTTGTCATAGCTTTGATAAATTTTTCAAAAATTAGTATCTATCACCTTTATAATGGAAGAAATGAGCTTTTTAAAAGAAGAAATCAAAGCCCAAGTTTGGTGAATATATATCAATAACATCCATTTTTTGGAAAGAGATTTATTCTCCAGATTCAGATAAGTCATATTAGAGGTTTGGGAAGAATTTGCAGATATAAATGGAAAATTGTTGTCAATGATATTCAGAGTAAAAGAAGAGGCCAAGGCTGGAGTTGGTAAGATATCCTTGCTTCGCTTCATTTATATGTATCAATAAAAGAAGAAATTCTGGAGTATTTACTTGAATGAGATTGGTACCAAACCTTACAAATGCTGAGCAGAATAATTAGAAGCTAATTCACAGATATTGCTGCTGCTGCTGCTGCTAAGTCGCTTCAGTCGTGTCCGACTCTGTGCGATCCCACAGACGGCAGCGCACCAGGCTCCTCCGTTCCTGGGATTCTCCAGGCAAGAACACTGGAGTGGGTTGCCATATCCTTCTCTAATGCATGAAAGTGAAAAGTGATAGTGAAGTCGCTCAGTCATGTCCAACTCTTAGCAACCCCATGGACTGGAGCCTACCGGGCTCCTCCGTCCATGGGATTTTCCAGGCAAGAGTACTGGGGTGGGGTGCCATTGCCTTCCCCGTCACAGATATTAAGACACTAATTATGAAGAGCCTGACAAGGGACACGTTAAGCCCCCAGAAATGACAGAAATGAGAGGAAGGTGTAGAGAAGTGGAGAGGAATTTAAAAACAAATACTCATTTGCTCTGGTAAACTCAGTGTCCAAAGTTCATGAACATCTTGAATAACAGTCTTTCATTTCTACTTCCAACTTCTGACCTAAATTTCCCTGCAATTAGTCCACCATGCTTATGAACTTCTTGTTTAGCCCCTCTCGTGCATGCTTAAGCAACAACTTTTCAGTTCCACCCTACTTGCCTATCCCTATTTTTTTGTTGTTGCTTAAACCCTTTGTGGAGTGCCATCATACTCCCCTGGCAGGGCAATCAACTCTTCCCCTGTGACAACATACATCCACTAATAACAATTCATGCCATACCAAATACATTTCCCTTTCTAATGAAGTTACTTAATTGGTAAATCCAAGAATGCCAATGAACGTTACTGACAAGATATTTGGCAGACTCTCTACTGCCTAGTACATATCTAGTACATATCTTGGCATTTGGAGTTCAAATAATGAGAAATAGATTTAATTAACATTGACCTAAGGCATAGCTCAGTCATAGGCGAAATGAAGACTGGCTCAACAATAGTATCTAGCGTTGGCTGATTAATGGCTTACTATTACCCTCAAAGAAGGTCTTTAGGGGTAAACTAAATGTCTGACAGTGAACTGTTTCCTAATCAATGATTTAGCAGTTACTGGAATGACAGCACTAAAGCTGTGCCTTATTAGAATAATAACTGGCACAAAGTTGGGAACGACAGCTAATGACAAATAACAGAATAAGATTTCAAGAACATCTTGACAGCTTGAAATAACCAGTTAAAACTAAGAGGATAAAATTTAATAGGAATGTATATAAAGTCTCATTTTTCAATGCATTAAAAACTAACATCTCAAAAATGTCAAATATGATCACAGCTAAAGTATTAATAGTATAAGTTAATAGTGAACATGATCCATTTATATTTTCTCAATTGACATAATATTACTGGAAGGTAATTGGGTAAATGTTTCAACAGTCATAAACTACTTTTTTTTCTCTTTGACATAGTAACTCCATTCTAGAGATTTACACTGAAAAAAATTATCTAAAAATAAAATGCCAAATGCTGAAAGAAACTCATTAAGGCACTATTTATAATAGCAAAACTCTAGACACAAATGTACAATAATAATGATAATGCTTAATAATTTGATATATATCAACCACATTGTGTGTGTGGTATTCACTCAGTCATGTTCAACTCTCTGAGACCCCACAGACTGTAGCCCACCAGGCTCTTCTGTCCACAGAGTTCTCCAGGCAAGAATACTAGAGTGGGTTGCCATTCCCTCCTCCAAGGAATCTTCCTGACTCAGGGATTGAACCTGGGTCTCCTGCATTGCATGCAGATTCTTTACCATCTAAGCCACCAGGGAATTTGAACCACACATCAAACCACATATTTGAACCATATATTTGAACCATATCAACCACATTATATGCCTTAAAAAGGGAAATTTTAATCTACAAACAATAAATACTGTACAGAATGTGGAGAAAAGGGAACCCTCTTGCTCTGTTGGTGAGAATGTAAACTGATACAACTACAAAGGAGAACAGAATGGAGATTTCTTTAAAAACTGGAAATAAAAGTACCATATGACACAGCAATCCCACTACTGGGCATATAATTAATACCACTACTGGGAAAAAAATTGTTTTTAATTAAAATAAAAATTTTAAGGATATTTTAAAAGGAAGAAGTGTTATTCTAAAAACAATATAGCATCAGAAATAAGGCTTGCAGTATGTGATTAAAAAATAAAATTATTTCCCATTCTGTGAATTGCAAAATTATATGTGCTTATGAGTATTCTGGACTAAAATTATGAACAAGAATTGCATAAAAACAAAATAAAAGCAATCTATTAGAATACTGTGTGACTTTTTTTCCTCCTCTAATACTTATTACTTTAATAGCATATAAAGTAATGAATTTTTAGCTGTATAAGACAGGATGAGAGAGATCTAAATTTATATCAGCTTATGGTCATAAAATACCCAATAGTTTTCATTAGGGTCAAAGCACATGTTAAATGGAAGAAGAGTTATATCCCCAAAGAAAGAGTTAACCAGAAATCTACACAAACAGAAATCAGAACACTGAGCAAACAAGGTAGAATTAAAAAATCTCCTACTTTGCCTAGGTCACATCTAGAATATTTTATGAAGTCTAAATGCCATAATTAGATGGAGCACATCTCTACAGAACTAATCTTTGATGACATTCCCCAGAAGGTGTGGTTTCTCTTTTCTGCTACTCGGGAACTAGATTCTGACTGGCAGGACCAGTTCAGTCCACCTCGAATTAAAACAGGCCAAGGGTATTTTTCTACTGTAATATCAAAACCCCACAATTTTTTTTAAACTGTAATGCTGGTACAAAAGTGGACAAATATAACAACAGAACTGAATATAGTAACGGGCTTATAAATATAAGATAATTTAATATATAATAAACATGTCATTGCAAATCAGTGGAGGAAAGATGGATACTTTTTTGGAATGAGGCTCTTAATTGAAGTCTTCTAAAGTTAACTAACCAACTACAAGAGGATGCATTCTTTTTCTTTTTATTAATTTATTTTTTATTGAAGGATAATTGCGTTACAGAATTTTGCTGTTTTCTGTCAAACTTCAACATGGATCAGCCATAGGTATACATATATGCCCTCTCTTTTGAACCTCCCTCCTATCTCCCTTCCCATCCCACCCCTCTAGGTTGATACAGAGCTCCTTGTTTGAGTTTCCTGAGCCATACAGCAAATTCCCGTTGGCTATCTATTTTACATATGGTAATGTAAGTTTCCATGTTACTCTTTCCATGCATCTCACCCTCTCCTCCCCTCTCCCTGTGTCCATAAGTCTATTCTCTATGTCTGTTTCTCCACTGTTGCCCTGTAAATAAATTCTTCAGTACTGTTTTTCTAGATTCTGTATATATGTGTTAGACTACAGATTTTTATATCTTTATCTTTCTCTATCTGACTCACTTCACTCTGTATAATAGTTCAAGGTTCATCCTCCTCATTAGAACTGATCAAATGTGTTCCTTTTTATGGCTGAGTAATATTCCATTGCGTATATATACCACAACTTCTTTATCCATTCATCTGTTAACGGACATCTAGGTTGCTTCCATGTTCTAGCTATTGTAAATAGTGCTGCAATGAACATTGGGATACATGTGTCTTTCAATTTTGGTTTCCTCAGGGTATATGCCTAGGAGTGGGATTGCTGGGTCATATGGTGGTTTTATTTCTAGTTTTTTAAGGAATCTCTGTATGGTCTTCCATAGTGGCTGTATCAATTTATGTTCCCACCAACAGTACAAGAGTGTTCCCTTTTCTCTGCACCCTCTCCAGCATTTATTGTTTGTTGACTTTTTGATGAGGGCCACTGTGACAGTGTGAGGTGCTATCTCATTGTAGTTTTGATTTGTATTTCTCTAATAATGAGTGATGTTGAACATTTTTTCGTGTGTTTGTTAGCCATCTCTATGTCTTCTTCAGAGAAATGTCTGTTTAGGTCTTTTTCCCACTTTTTGATTGGGTTGTTTTTCTGGTATTGAGTTGTATGAGCTGCTTGAATATTTTGGAAATTAATCTTTTGTCAGTTGTTTCATTTGCTATTATTTTCTCCCATTCTGAGTGTTGTTTTTTCACCTTGCTTATAGTTTCCCTTGCTGTGCAAAAACTTTTAAGTTTAATCAGGTCCCACTTGTTTACTTTTACTTTTATTTCCATTACTCCAGGAGGTGGGTCATAGAGGATCTTGTTTTGACTTATGTCATCAAGTGTTCTGCCTATGCTTCCCTCTAAAAGTTTTATAGTTTCTGGTCTTACATTTAGGTCTTTAATCCATTTTGAGTTTATCTTTGTGCTGTTAGGAAGTATTCAAATTTCTTTCTTTTACATGTAGCTGTCCAGTTTTCCCAGCACCATTTATTGAAAAAGCTGTCTTTGTCCCATTGTATATGCTTGCCTCCCTTGTCAAAAATAAGGTACCCATAGGTGCATGGGTTTATTTCTGGGCTTTCTATCTTGTTCCATTGGTCTATATTTCTGTTTTTGTGCCAGTACCATACTGTCTTGATAACTATAGCTTTGTAGTTTAACCTGAAGTCAGGAAGGTTGATTCCTCCAGTTCCATTCTTCTTTCTCAAGACTGTTTTTGGCTTTTCAGGGTCTTTTGTGTTTCCATATGAATTGTGAAATTTTTTGTTCTGGTTCTGTGAAAAATACGATTGGTAATTTGATAGGGATTGCATTAAATCTGTAGATTGTATTTGGTAGCATAGTCATTTTTACAATACTGTTTCTTCCTACCCAGGAACATGGAATATTTCTCCATCTGTTTATGTCATCTTTGATTTCTTTCATTCAGTTCAGTTCAGTTCAGTTCAGTTCAGTCGCTCAGTCACGTCCGACTCTTTGCAACCCCATGAATTGCAGCACACCAGGCCTCCCTGTCCATTACCAACTCCCGGAGTTCACTCAGACTCACGTCCATCTAGTCGGTGATGCCATCCAGCCATCTCATCCTCTGTTGTCCCTTCTCCTCCTGCCCCCAATCCCTCCCAGCATCAGAGTCTTTTCCAATGAGTCAACTCTTCACATGAGGTGGCCAAAGTGTCTTACAATTTTCTGTGTACAGTTCTTCTGTCGCCTTAGGTAAGTTTATTCTTAGATATTTAATTCTTCTTGTTGCAATGGTGAATGGGATTGAGGATATATTCTTAATTGAGGTATTTCAAATGTTAAGGAGTGCCCCTAAGAAATGGATTAAAGGTAAATAATACCTCTATATAACATGTTTAAAACTGAAATGTTTTACATTCCAGACAATAAATAACATTCTATTGCAGGGGACACAAATGATACTTTCATTAGCCGTGTCAAATGCCTATACCTTAATACCAGCTAGATTTTCCCCAGCTTTAGCCCCAAACAGGGTAGGGAATCAATTCCAGTCTCCTCATTTCCCTGAGGGTCTGTGGTTTGTGCCCCTATAGATGCTAATTTCCATTTGGTCGAGGTTCTTACTGTGAGCAATAGAAACAAATGCAATTGATATATGAGCAAATAATTTTATTGATATCAATATTTGCCATAATTGATGAGGAGACTAAGAATCTAGGTTTGGGCATAAACTTAGGCACATCCATTATCCTGATGACATGAGTGTTCTACTTCTGCTGTTGCTGAAGACCCTGTCACCCAACACTGGTTAGTCAGTGACAACACAGCCACTGTGAATGAGCTCCACCTGAGCACCACTTATTCCAGATGAAAACTTCCAGATGGCAGCAAATGGTCAGGCCTAGATCACATGCTCATCTACAAGGTGTCACAGAATGAGAAGGGGGCATTTTTCCCCTGATTTGTCTTCCCAAGGGTAAGTAGAGCTTCCTCTTCCTTTTCTGAGTTACTTTAGAAAATACAAAGAGTGTTTTCATACCAGGGAGTCAAAATAATACATGCTCGTTTTATGCCACCAATGACATATCCACCTTTCTCCTAAAGGCTCAAGTGAGATCATATTCTCTTCTTTCTCTCCTGATCAAAACATACATTCAAGAAAGCATCTGATTACTATTTTCACATGAAGAAATGACAGATAATGGAAAGTGCACTGGTACCTTGCTTCTGACAGTATTTGGCCTCAGACCAATTACATAAACTATATCTGAGCCTTGAGTTCCTCATCTTTAAAATGGGAATCCCATCACATAACCTCACAGGGTAGTGGCAAAAATTCAAAATGTCACCGTATATCTGAAATGTTTCCTATAAGAAGACCAAAAAACAGAGCATGCATAAGTGTGGAGTCCTAATATCTTAGATAGAGAGGCTACTGTAAAGATGTCTATTTTCCTCAAATTAAACTAGAAATTCAATATAATTTAATATATCTTTAAACTTTGACAAATGATTCCAAGTTTACAAAGAAAATAAAATGTAAGACCCCAAACAATATTTGAAACAGAAGAATAAAATCTCATCCTTTCAGAGATCAAAATATTTTATGAAGCAATTATAATTAAAATGGGGGATTCTGGTGCAGAAGTAGGGGAATGAATGAAATGAAATAGTCAACTCATGTGTGTATAGGGATTTAGTATAGAATAAAGGTGGCACTTCAGATCATGTGAGAAAAGATGGGTTATTCAATTAATGGTGTTAGAAAAGTTGATCCTACACTGGAAAAAATTAACTCTTCATACTATAGCTAAAAAATAAATTTCAGGTGGATTAATATATAAATGTAAAAAAAAAAACCCTTTTTAAGAACTGAAGAAAATACAGAAGAATACATTTATTCCTTTAGGATAGGGAAACCCTTTCTAATAAGTAAAACACAAAATCACAGCAATAAAGGAAAACAGTTGGACACAATGAATCAAGTTAAAAGATACAGGCAATAAAATAGAAGTAAATATTTACTATATTTACAGATCAAAGGTTATTATTTAGCTTTAAATCATAACAGTAACTCCACATAAAGATATCTATTTTGTCCAACATGGCTCCTCAAAGCAAGCCAACTACTTCATCTTCAACCAAACTTTGGACTTCCTGGGTAGCTCAAATGGTAAAGAATCTGCCTGCAATGCAGGAGACCTGGGTTCAATCCCTGGGTCAGGAAGATCTGCAGAAGGGCATGGCAACCCACTCCAGTATTTTTGCCTGGAGAATCCCATGGACAGAGGAACCTGGCAGGCTACAATCCATGGGGTCACAAAGAGTCAGACATGACTGAATGACTAACATATACACAAAACAAACCACTGATCTGTTCCAACACTGAAGGGAAACACTGACAGAGCAGCTAAAGTGCACCTTCAGAAAAATCAGAAAAAGGTATTCCTTATAAGATGCTATTGTTGGTATATTCAGTTAGAACAGAGAATGAGCTGCATCTTAGTCCCCAGTAGCACACCCACCACACAATTATTCTCACAGACCCTGAATGACTCTGCTGTATTTACCAACAAATTGTCTCCTACATCTGTCTTCCACAATATTGTGATATAATAAGAATACACACACACATAATGATGATTGGTTGATGTGGAAAAAACTCCCCAATGATGTGGGATCAGAGTATTCTGTAGGAAGAGGAGACAGGGTTTTCCTTTAGGTGAAGTGCTGTGAACAGAGTACAGGAAAAATAGGAGTTTTTCCTTTTTAGTCTTTCTAAGGGTTTTCAATAATTATATATTTTTGTTTTTATTTAGATTTTGCTTTGCTCTACATTGAAATCAATTTGTGGGATGCAACTAACATAATGCTTAGAGGGAAAGTAACAGCACTAACCTTCTATATTAAAAAAGAAAAAAAAGTCATAAATTAATGACCTTAGCCTACACTTTAAAAAACTAGAAAAAGTAGGACAAATTAAACCAAACAGAGGAAAAAATAATAAAAGAGCATAAATCAATGCAGTAGAAAACAACTAATAAAAACAGAGAACCATCAATGAAAAGCTAGTTCTTAGAGATCAATAAAATTAATAAAACTCTAGCCAGATTGTCAAAAAGTCATAAAAAGGAAAGAAGATACAAATTACCTATATCAAAAGTGAGGAAGATAACATCACGACAGATCCTAAAGATACTAAGGGAATATTATGGAGAATTCTATACAAATAAACTAGGCAGTTAAAACAAATTACTTGAAAGACAAAACCAAAAATCACCCCCACAAGAAACAGATAAACAGAACAGACTAAGAACTATAAAGAGGATTGTAGGTTAAGGAAAAAACCCACAAAGAAAACTCCAGATGGCTTCAATTTTATTAGACATTTAAAGAAGAAACAATAACAGTTCTAACAAACTCTTTTATAGAACTTAAAAAAAAAGTTGGAAAAAAAAAAACCTGAAAATACTTCCCAACTCATTCTATGAGATTAGCATTACCCTGACACCAAAATCATACAAAGACAGTATAAGAAAGCAACAGGTCCATATGCTCCATGAACACAAATGAAATATAAGATATCCCATGCATAAACTGAGACTTCACACTGTCCTACAAATACAAGCAATTCAGCATTGTTGCCTGTCCTTCCAGGTCTGTTAAGTTCTGCCTCTTTTATTAGAAGGCATCCTTCTTGAGGACAGAAGTCTCAACATTTCTCTCCTCACAGCACCTCCCTTAGTCCTCAACATTTGCTGACCCATCACTACACAGATAAGACATTCAGTGTGTCCACAAATTATTTTGGAGAAAAAGCAAGAGAAGAAAGGGATTTTTGTATGATAGAAGAGAGAGGAAATTCTTTTGAGTTTTGTATAGATGGGGCCAAGGGAAAATTACACATGTGAAAATAAAGAGTATGTGAAACAGTGTCCTTGGTACTCAACAAATGCAATAATTTCTTTTTTTTTTTTTTTTTTTGAAAATGACAACTGTTTCAATGTTTGAATACAAAGCTTTATTGAAAGCAAACTATGCAGTGGTTCCTCATTCCTGAGGTTGCTGCTGATGATTTCCTCTTCTCATTGATTACATTTGGTGAAATAATTCAAAGGCTGAGATGTAAACACATTCTGTTTCAGGTGCATGACTTTTCTCCTGGGCTCATCACAGGAGCGATTACTGCTGAAGATACAATGTCCTACCAGCAGAACTTTCCTCACAGTCTTAACTTTGGCCATGTAGTTCTGGACGTTCTAAACATTAAAGCAGAGAAAAGGCCAGAGGAAGTGACTCATTTTTGCCTGATGCAAATTGCAGGCTTCTGAGGAAAAGCAGTATGTACATCCCTAGTGTGTAAAGTCTGTATAATTTAGGACTTATGGAGCTAAAGTGATTGAGGATGACACTGGAGGTATGGTAGGCCACGGAATGTCAAATGGTGAAATCCTGGTAAGATTAAACATTAAAACCCTCCTCTTTTTCAGTTCCCTGTAGGATGTGAATTACCATTCATTGATGGGGGCAAAACTGGGATGAAGCTGGAGAACATATTACCAACTAGGCACTTAAAAATGTTTGTGAGAGCTAGCTTCTCTGGATGAGAACTCAACCTACCAAATCTAAAAATCCTGAATCAGAAGAGACCATCTCTTCTCTGAGTTACTGCCTAGGACTCCAAGGAACTCCAACACATTAAC
The DNA here is from genome assembly GCA_935064755.1 of Tragelaphus eurycerus. Lineage (NCBI taxonomy): Eukaryota > Metazoa > Chordata > Mammalia > Artiodactyla > Bovidae > Tragelaphus > Tragelaphus eurycerus. The sequence continues at coordinate 71,156,482 of CAKXYN010000001.1, read as the reverse complement.
CTTTCCTGATTACTTTTTTTGCTACTAGCCTAGGAGTTTCCTGAAGCAGGTGGTGGTGGCAGAGGGCAGGACTGTGTCCTATTCATTTTGTAACCTTAGCAACAGACCCATAAGAGCTGTTCCCTGAAGGTTTGCTGAACTATAAGCATGCATCTTTTCCTATTTCTTGCAGACTATTCCAATGACGTGTTGGGCACCTGTCTTCCTCACTAAACCATGAATTTCTTGAGGATGAAATCCATGTTTGACTTATCTTGGTACACCCATGTTCCCTGTATTGAAAACCATGCCTAAGACAGAGTAAGCACTCAGTTTGAGTCTGCTGAATAACTTAAATGCATGTGTGCATGAAAGCACAAAAAGAGCCTCCCTAAACTTTATCAATATACCTCAATAAAGCTGGAGAGGAAAAATGAGGCTCCTTCTTTCTGACAGTCAGTCAGTTGCTTTACTACTTTCCTGCAGCCTAGAGCTTACCACCTGGGGCATCTAAAGTTATCTATTAGTGAGGTGGTTCTCAAACTGATGTGGATTCGAATTATCTAGAGGTCCAGGTTCTTTGATATACAATAGGGCCTGGGCCTTTGTGCTGCTGCTGCTGCTGCTAAGTCGCCTCAGTCGTGTCCGACTCTGTGCGACCCCACAGACGGCAGCCCACCAGGCTCCCCCGTCCCTGGGATTCTCCAGGCAAGAACACTGGAGTGGGTTGCCATTTCCTTCTCCAGTGCATGAAAGTGAAAAGTGAAAGCGAAGTCACTCAGTCATTTCTGACTCTTAGCGACCCCATGGACTGCAGCCTACCAGGCTCCTCCATCCATGGGATTTTCCAGGCAAAAGTACTGGGGTGGGGTGCCATTGCCTTTCCCGCTGGGCCTTTGTAGTTTTACTAATTTTCCGAGATGATTCTAACACCAGCCCAAACTGGAGAACTAATACTTTTCAGCAGTGCTTATCAATCTTTTTCATGTTGTACCATCATAGAGCATGATACTTATTCATCATATTGGAATAAACAAGATGAAGCTACTTGCAGCCAGGGGACTCAAACTCTTACCCACCGAGGATGCTTTCATTCACTGGGAACACCAGCTGGAATGCTCTGCAGAATCCTAATACTCAAACAGTGATCTGGGGATGAACAGCTTCAGGATCAACCAAGACCTTGTTAAAAATGCAAATCTCAGGCCTCCCCAGGCTCCTGAAAGAGCATTTTAACAAGATCTCCAGAAGATTCGCAAGAACATGAAAGACTAAAAAGCCCTGATTTTAACTCCCCTAACCTTGAAACTTGACTTCCTGACTTCACACTCAAAGATGTCTGGCTCTAGGTGAGTCAAGTGTGCCTAGGAAGCATCACTAGAAACAAAGCTAGTGGAGGTGATGGAATTTCAGCTGAGCTTTTTCAAATCCAAAAGATGATGCTGTGAAACTGCTCCACTCAATATGCCGGCAAATTTGGAAAATTTAGCAGTGGCCACAGCACTGGAAGAGATCAGTTTTCATTCCAATCTCAAAGAAAGGCAATGCCAAAGAATTGGCATTCTCAAAGAATTGTTTGAGAATGCTCAAACAACTGCACAATTGCACTCATTTCACATACTAGCAAAGTAATGCTCAAAATTCTCCAAGCCAGGCTTCAACAGTATGTAAACTGAGAACTTCCAGATGTTCAAGCTGGATTTAGAAAAGGCAGAGGAACCAGAGAACAGATTGCCAACATCTGTTGGATCACTGAAAAAGTGAGAGAGTTCCATAAAAACTACTTTAGGTTTACTGATTATGCCAAACCTTTGACTGTGTGGATCACAATAAACTGTGGAAAATTCTTACAGAGAAAGGAATACCAGACCACCTGACCTGCCTCCTGAGAAATCTGTATGCAAGTCAAGAAGCAACAGTTAGAACTGGACATGGAACAACATGGACATGGAACAACAGACTGGTTCCAAATAGGAAAAGGAGTATGTCAAGGCTGTATATTGTCACCCTGCTTATTTAACTTCTATGCAGAGTACATCATGAGAAACGCTGGGCTGGAAGAAGCACAAGCTGGAATCAAGATCGCCGGGAGAAATATCAATAACCTCAGATATGCAGATGACACCACCCTTATGGCAGAAAGCAAAGAAGAACTAAAGAGCCTCTTGATGAAAGTGAAAGAGGAGAGTGAAAAAGTTGGCTTAAAACCCAACATTCAAAAAACTAAGATAATGGCATCCAGTCCCATCACTTCAAGGCAAATAGATGGGGAAACAGTGGAAACAGTGACAGACTTTATTTTCTTGGGCTCCAAAACCACTGCAAATGGTGACTGCAGCCATGAAATTAAAAGATGCTTACTCCTTGGAAGAAAAGTTATGACCAACCTAGACAGCATATTAAAAAGCAGAGACATTACTTTGCCAACCAAGGTCCATCTAGTCAAAGCTATGGTTTTTCCAGTCATCATGTATGGATGTGAGAGTTGGACTATAAAGTGGGCTGAGCGCTGAAGAATTGATGCTTTTGAACTGTAGTGCTGGAGAAGACTCTTGAGAGTCACTTGGACAGCAAGGAGATCCAACCAGTCCATCCTAAAGGAAATCAGTCCTGAATATTCATTGGAAGGACTGATGCTGAAGCTGCAACCCCAATACTTTGGCCACCTGATGCGAAGAACTTACTCACTGGAAAAGATCCTGATACTGGGAAAGATTGAAGGCGGGAGGAGAAGGGGACAACAGAGGATGAAATGGTTGGATGGCATCACCAACTCAATGGACATGAGTTTGAGTAAACTCCACGAACTGGTGATGGACAGGGAAGCCTGGCGTGCTGCAGTCCACGGAGTCACAAGGAGTCGGACACAAATGAGTGACTGAACTGAACTGAAGTAAGTGTATACTGTCACCTTATATGCAAAGTACATCATGCGATGTGCCAGGTTGGATGAATCATAAACTGGAATCAAGATTGCTAGGAGAAATATCAATAACCTCAGATATGCAGATGACAGCACCATTATGGCAAAAAGTGATGAGGAACTAAAGAGCCTATTGAAAGTGAAAGAGGAGAGTGAAAAAGTTGGCTTAAAACTCAACATTCAAAAAACTAAGATCATGGCATCCAGTCCCATCACTTCATGGCAAACAGATGGGGAAACAATGGAAACAGTGAGAGACTATTTTCTTGTGCTCCAAAATCACTGTAGATGGTGACTGCAGGCATGAAATTAAAAGATGCTTGCTCCTTGAAAGAAATGCTATGAGCAACCTAGATGGCATTTAAAAAGCTGAGACATTACTTTGCAAACAGAGGTCCATCTAGTCAAAGCTATGGTTTTTCCAGTAGTCATGTATGGATATGAGAGTTGGACCATGAAGAAGGCTTGAGTGACAAAGAATTGATGCTTTTGAATTGTGGTGTTGGAGGACTGCGAGATCATCAAGCCAGTCAATCCTAAAGGAAATCAGCCCTGAATATTTATTGAAAGGACTGATGCTGAAGCTGAAGTTCCAATACTTTGGCCACCTGATGTGAAGAGCTGACTTACTATAAAAGACCCTGATGCTGGGAAAGATTGAAGGCAGGAGGAGAAGGGGATGACAGAGGATGAGATGGTTGCATGGCATCACCAACTCAATGGACATGAATCTGAGCAAGCTCCAGGAGATGGTGAAGGACAGGGAAGTCTGGCATGCAACAGTCCATGGGGTTGCAAAGGGTTGGACAAGACTGAACAACAGACCTTGAAACTCTAACTCTTCTCTGACCCAAACAAAACCTATGTGTGTCCAGGAAAAGACATGACTCTTCCTTCCCTGTAGTTGACTCAGAGAAGCAGGGGAAGTGGGGCAGAAATCTGCTGAGCTCAGCTACAACCACTGTTTTACACTTGAGGTCACTGGAGGGGACTGGGGGTGGGGGTTGTGGTATATGTGGTATTTCATTCCTGGCAGAGCACCGCTGAGCCACAGTTTAATGAACATAATCTTAGATGTTTTTTTAAAAAAGTAAGAATTCTAAAAGATGGTGAAGAAAAGTCTGTACTCTCTCTCTACACCTGAGATATATCCAGGACAGTTTTCTCTTCCGTTCCTGTGACCATCACTCTAGTTCATTCATTCACTCATTCATTCCTTGAGCATCGATTTTGTGGCCAGTATCACATTCAGTTCAGTTCAGTTCAGTCGCTCAGTCAGGTCCAACTCTTTGCGACCCCATGAATTGTGGCACACCAGGCCTCCCTGTCCATCACCAACTCCGAGAGTTCACTCAAACTCATGTCCATCGAGTCGGTGATGCCATCCAGCCATCTCATCCTCTGTTGTCCTCTTCTCCTCCTGTCCCCAACCCCTCCCAGCATCAGAATCCTTTCCAATGAATCAACTCTTCTCATGAGGTGGCCAAAGTACTGGACTTTCAGCTTTAGCATCATTCCTTTCAAAGAACACCCAGGACCGATCTCCTTTAGAATGGACTGGTTGGATCTCCTTGCAGTCCAAGGGACTCTCAAGAGTCTTCTCCAACACCACAGTTCAAAAGCATCAATTCTTCGGTGCTCAGCTTTCTTCATAGTCCAACTCTCACAGCCATACGTGACCACTGGAAAAACCATGTCTTGACTAAACGGACCTTTGTTTGCAAAGTAATGTCTCTGCTTTTGAATATGCTATCTAGGTTGGTCATAACTTTCCTTCCAAGGAGTAAGCGTCTTTTAATTTCATGGCTGTAATCACCATCTGCAGTGATTTTGGAGCCCAAAAAAATAAAGTCTGACACTGTATCACATTAGGTACCAGAAATAAAAATCTGAAACAACACTTAGGTTGTTGCTCAAGCCTCTGCCCACAGCCTCTCATCCTCCCAATCCACACTGCCTACTACACCAGACTACCCTTCATAGAATGTGTATTTCAGTGTCACTCCCATGGACCAGGTGCTCTCAAGGATGCCAGCCTTCTTTATTTGCTGGCCTATCTCCTAGCATTTTCCTATATAGACCTACCAATCCCTGAAGTTGGACTTCCCTTTAAATATGGCAAACACTTTGCTGCTGGAATCAGATTCAGCAGGTCTAGAAAGCAGCCCAAGCCTCTGTATTTTTGTGAAGCCCCTTGACTGGGGGTGATGTACAGCCATGACTGAGAAACACTTGTTAACAAGATCAGAGACATGACTCCTGTCCTCTGGACACTCACAGCCCAGCCGCGCAGTGTGTGAAGGCAATGAGAATTGAAAGTGGGAGCTGTTGCACTCAGTACAGTGTTGACATCAACACAGGTGCCCCAATCCTGGTCCAGACATCCAGGAGGCTGGCTGGAGGAGAAGGGATCTGAAATGCTGTTTTGTAGGATAATGAGAGGAAGTAAGATACTCAGGCAGGAGATTCGGTGTGAAGCTTTGTTAACACCTCAGGGAACTAGAGTAAATTTAGAGTGCAAGGTGGCATCAGGAGGAGAGGAAGGTGAGGCAGACGGTCAAATTTCAGAAAGTCTGCTATGCCACACTAGAGAATCTGGTCTTAATCACACAATGGGGTGCAGGAGGGCAGCATGGGAGATTTTATTTGGGAATACAGACCTAAACTTGAGTCTCAAATAAGCAGCCTGAAGGTTTTGCAGAGGATGTGTGAAAAGATACGGGTGGGGCTGAGGGCATGGAAGTCTAGCACAAGAAGGCTAGTTGGAAAAGCCACATGGGGTTAAGCAGAGTGACAGAAAGACAACTGTCATGACTTGGTTCTGCTTCTCGTGGCTAGGCAGCCTCCATCAAGTTGTGTCATTTTTCAGGGCCTCAGTCTCTTCATCTGTAACATCGGTGGGTTGCAACACATAACCAGAAAGATCATCCTCAGTGCTACAAGCCCATGATGTGGTGAAATTTAGTCTGGGAGACAGTTTGTGTTCTGTTTTTTTTTTAATTGTGGTAAAATACACATAATGTAAAATTTACTATTTTAACCATTTTTAATTGCACATTTTTAAGTTCAGTGTTATGAAGTACATTCACACTATTGTGCAACCGTCACCACCACCTCGTCCATCTCCATAACTCTTTTATCTTCCTCAGCTGAAACTGGCCCCACTGAACACTAACTCCCCGTTTTCTCCTCCTCCCAGCCCCTGGCAATCACTATTCTACTTTGTGGCTCTATGAACTGAACTACTCTAGAAATCTCATACAAGTGGAATCATAAGAGTATTTATCCATTTGTGATCGGCTTACTTCACTTAAAACAATGTTTTCAAGGTTCATCCTTATTGAAGCTTGTGTCAGAATTTCCTTCCACTATAGACATATACCACATTTTGTCCATCTATTCATCTCTTGATGAACACTTGGATGGCATCTACCTTTGACTTTTGTGAATAATGCTACTACAGAGATGAGAGTAAAAACATCTGTTTAGGGCAAGTCCTGCTTTCAATTCTTTTGAGAATATACTTAGATGTGGGACCACTGGATCACATGGTCTATATTTAATTTTTTTGAGGCATTGACAAAACTGTTTTCCACAGTGGCTACTACAGCATTTTACATTTCTACCAGTAAAGTACAAAAGCTCCAATTTTTCCAAACCTCATAACACTTGTTATTTTCTGGGTTTTTTTGACAGTACCATCCTAATGGGTGTGGAGTGGTATTTCATTGTGATTTTGATTTGGATTTCTCTAATGATTAGCAATGTAGAACAACTTTTCATGGCTTTGCTGGCCATTTTCTTTTTTGGATTTATAAGCTGTTCAAGCCCTTTACCCAATTTTTAATTCTGTCTTTGCTTTTTTGTTGTTCAGCTATAGGAGCTCTTTACATATTTTAGGTATTAATCTCTCATAGATATATGATTTACAAATTGTTTCCATTCAGTGGATTGCTCTTTCATTCTGTTGAGTGTGTCCAGTTTGTCTGTTGTTACTTTTGTTGACTGTTCCTTTGGTATCAGATCCTAGAAGTTACTGCCAAATCCAATATCATGAGGCTTTCCTCTATGTTTCCTCTAAGGTTTTTATAGGTTTAGCTCTTACATTTGGGTCTTTTATCTATTTTTAGTTAATCTTTGTATATAATATATAGTAAGGGTTCACTTAATTCTTTTGCATTTGGGTATCCAGTTTTCCCAACACCACGTTGAAAATACTGTATTTCCCCTATTGAATTAGCTTGATGCCCTGTCAAAATTTATTCAATCATATATGTGAGGGTTTATTTTTGAGCTCTCTAATTTATTCAGTATATCTTTCTTTACACCAGAACAACTGTTTTGACTACTGTAGCTTTATATAAGGTTTAAATCAGGAAATGTGAGACCTTTAATTTTGTTCTCTTTTAACATTATTTGGCTATTTAGGGTCCTCTGAGAGTCCATATGAATTTTAGGATGGATTTTTGTTTTTCTGTGAAAAAAAAAGTGCTTTAATTTTTATGAGGGTTGCACAGACTTTAATCTGCAGATTATTTTAGTTAATACTGACATCTTAACAACATTAAGTCTTCTAATCCATGAATACAGATTATCTTTCATTTAGTTCTAACTTCTTTAATCTCCTTCAGAAATGTTCTGCACTTTCAGGGTGCAAGTTTTTTACCTCCTTGCTTAAGTTTACTCGTATTTTATTCTTTTTGATGCTATTGTAAATGGAATTCTTTTCTTAATTTCCTTTCTGCTTTTCAGAAATGCAACTGATTTTCATGTATCGATTCTGTATCCTGCAACACTGCTGAATTCATTAGTTGTAACAGATTTTATATAGAATCTTCTGGGTTTTGCACATATAAGATCATGTCATATGCAAACAAAGACAATTTTACTTCTTTATTTCCAGTTTTGATGCTTTTCCTTGTCTAGTTTCTCTGGCTAGGTCTCCCACTACTTATTAAACAGAAGTGGTGAAAATGGGTATCTTAATCTCATCACTGATCCTGGAGGTAAAGATTTCAGTCTTTTATGGTTTGAAAGGCTTTTTAATCTATTCATGGGGTTAAAGAACTTCAAAAGTTTGCTAAGTAAGAGATCGCTTTATTAACATAACAGGCAACAATGCTGAGAGATCAGAAAGGAAACAGAAGGGGTAAGAAGTATCTGGTGAGTATATAGATTTGAGTGGGCTGTATATACTTCTAATTTTACATAGGTATTAAACAGAGTGCAAAAGAAAGAATGAAAAATAAAGCAAGGTAGTAGGAGAGGCAAAAAGTCTTAATCAAAGTTGACTGAGCATCACTGAATGAAATGGCTTTGCATTTATATCCACGAATGACTTCCCAAGAAGCCCCCAGCCTTGACTGTAAGCTAAACAAATAGACAGCAACAACAGACCCAACACCTAAAATCAGAAGCCTTGGAAGAATGAAAAAGGAATTGGGGGACTCACTGCCTGTCCATTCCAGAAGTAGTCTCCTCTGGGGTTCTGACCCTCAACAAGCTATGTAAAAAGAACCCCAGCCACATTTATTGAAAGATGGAAAGTTTGTCTAAAAATACAAGAGAGGGAACTGAAACATTTCAGAGAAGGCAGGGCTCAGGAGAAAGCAACAAAAAGAGGAAGGTAAAATTCTACTTACAAAAAAAAGAGGAATGGAAATTGAATTTTCTTACAAAGAAAGTCCAGAAGCTTCCTCCTGTTCCCTGACTACTCCAACAAAAAAGGGGAAAAAATAGTCAACGGGAAACAGCTCTGAGAAAAATAAGTCTCTGCACCATTACAGTTGAGAATTCAAGCAACCTCCAAAGTTGGACAAATTCTTGACTAAAAGTGTGTTTGAAATGAAACGGCTCTTCTTAAAATCACCCATCTCTCCCATCTCAGAGAGGAAACTGAGGCTGAGAAGGCTCTGAAGCTCCACCAGAGTTACAGAGCTAACAAAGGTCAAAGACAGGCTGGAAAGTCATTTTTGGACGTTGTCCTGTGCCCTTTTCTCTGGACTCCCACAGTGATTTGATGTACTCACTGCACTGAACTGGAATCTCTCCCTTGACATCTCCTCAGGACCAAGTTCACATTTAAGTCTGTGGTTCTCAGAGTAGGGTCCCGTATCAGCAGCACTAACACTGTCTGGGAACTTGTTAGAAATGCATGTTCTCTGCCCTCCAGTCCTACAGAATCAGAAACTCTGGGAGTTAGGACCAGGTTTAACAAGCTCAATGGGAAATTCTGATGCATTAAGTTTTGAGAATTGCTGTTTCAAGAAATACATCCCTTTTATTCATTATAACATGAATAATGAATAATGTTAAACAGGTTCTTTACAATTTAAAGAGCTTTTAACCTGCATTCTTCTTTATTTTAGTTGTCCAGCAGGGGTGGGGGTTCCTCTTAAAATCTCTGTGTAAGTAGAAAGGCAGGTACTGATATATCTGTTTTATGGCCTCAGAGCTGAAGTTAAAGGAGGGTAAGTGGTACTGAGATGGCAGGTCTAGAGAGGGCAGAGCCAAAACTGCAAGGGAGTCTTCTGCCTTGAAAATCAGCGTAGTTGTCCCAAGGTGCTCCTCGATAAAGCTTACCACTTCTCACTTCTAAATAAAATGGTATGGACTAGGGCCGACTTTCAGACCACTCCTAGAAGCATACAATGCGAGGCCAATTGTGTCATGGGTACAGATGAGGAAATAATAATACTAAGAGCTCCCATTTTCTGAGGACTTAGATATGCTGTTGTTGGGGAGGAAGCAGTCTCAGAGAGACAACGCTGCCCACTCTAATCACCAGATGGGCCTACAAGAGCTGAGATCAGGATGCTGGTGTTTGGTTCCAGAGCCTGCCCAACCACAGAGGTTACATGAATTGTACTTGGTCATCCAGAGCATGAGGGGGCAGTACTGGGCTCACACTAAATTCTCTCAACTTAAATGCAGTGCCCTATCAACTCCAGTATTTTGGCCACCTCATGCGAAGAGTTGACTCATTGGAGAAGACTCTGATGCTGGGAGGGATTGAGGGCAGGAGGAGAAGGGGACGATAGAGGATGAGATGGCTGGATGGCATCACTGACTCGATGAATGTGAGTCTGAGTGACCTCCGAGAGCTGGTGATGGATAGGGAAGCCTGGCGTGCTGCGGTTCATGGGGTCGCAAAGAGTCAGACACAACTGAGTGACTGATCTGATCTGATCAACCTACAGAAAATCATTTCTCTCTAGACCAATGGCTTTCAAACATAAAATCCATCAGAATCACTTGTAAGGTTTGTAAGGTTTGTTTAAATATAGATTACCCCACCCCAAGAGCTGCTGATTCCACAGACTGGAGTGGGACCGACGGATCTGCATTTCTAACAAGCTCCCAGGCAATGCTGATGCTGTGGACCACACTCTGAGTAGTAAGGCTCTAGACTCCCTAGCCTGAAGAGTGACCAGGCTGATGCACCAAAGGAGTAAGAAGCAAAGTTCTGAGTCTAATATCTTCACTGTCAGTCCTAATCAGCAATGTACCCACAATCCCATGCATTTTGCCTTCAGCTTCTCATCTGTATCCATCTCCCTGTTCCCTTCCAGTTCCTCTCTCGTTACCTCATACCACGTAATACCAGGCCTCCTGGCACTAGCCTCAATCCATTCTGCTCACCTCCATCAGATTTATTTTCCTTGTCAGAGCACCAAGTCATATAAGGCCTGAACTTATCATTAATGGTTTTCCACGACCTCTGTGAGTCAACCTAACATTTTGGCCTTATCTCCAATAACATGTCTTCACCACATCTTTGTCCCTCTTTATCTCTCATTACTTTTCTTTATGCCATCTCTTCTAAGGGAAATCTCCTCCCTCACCATCCCCCCAGATTTAAATTGTTCAGAGCTCATCTCAAATGCCGTTCCTCCCATGAATCCTTTTTTCTCTGAAACCCCCAGCGGGAGGTCCTTCCTCTTCTGAGCTCTCCAAAGCACAGACATCTACACTGGTGGCCATTATCTTATGCTGCCCTGCATTAAAATTTCTCAACTCTGTCACACTGCCATTCCCTTGAAGGCAGACACCTTGTTGTGCCTTATGCATCTTTCTATTTCATCAGCACAGTACACAAAACACTTCGGGCCTTCAGTCAGCATTTGGTGAATGAATGTATGTGTTCTATTTCCAGTCATATTGCACATGAATCATTAGTTTTCCCTGATAGGGATCTAAAGAGTAAATAATAAAGATCAGTGCAAAGTCATTAACAAACATTGAGGACAATTTATAGGGACATTCTAAGGGCTAACCTAGATAGCATATTGAAAAGCAGAGACATTACTTTGCAAACAAAGGTCCGTCTAGTCAAGCCTATGGTTTTTCCTGTGGTCATGTATGGATGTGAGTTGGACTGTGAAGAAAGCTGAGCACTGAAAAATTGATGCTTTTGAACTGTGGTGTTGGAGAAGACTCTTGAGAGTCCCTTGGACTACAAGGAGATCCAACCAGTCCATTCTGAAGGAGATCAGCCCTGGGATTTCTTTGGAAGGAATGATGCTGAAGCTGAAACTCCAGTACTTTGGGCACCTCATGCGAAGAGTTGACTCATTGGAGAAGACTCTGATTCTGGGAGGGATTGGGGACAGGAAGAGAAGGGGACGACAGAGGATGAGATGGCTGGATGGCATCACTGACTTGATGGACATGAGTTTGAGTGAACTCCGGGAGATGGTGATGGACAGGGAGGCCTGGCGTGCTGCAATGGGGTCGCAAAGAGTTGAACACGATTGAGCGACTGATCTGAACTGAAATGAAGGGCTAATCATTACACATTGCAATGCTCATCCACCTGAAGCCAGCTAAATATTGGCCAAGTTAATGAGCTTACAGAAAAAGATAATAAAATACTATGAAAAGCCCCAGCTAGTCCCTATTTCAAGTAATAAAATGATGCCCTATGATGATATTTCATGAATAGTATAATTGCTGGTTCTGTTCACAGTAAAGCAAGATATAAGACAGAAGTCTGAAAAATCCTTGTATCTGGCTGCCACAAAGTTCTGAGAATAATGGCGTTTCTGCCCTTCTGCCTTCCAAGCATAGGTACATTCTCCTCATTGGAGACCTCTAACCACACAGAGCGGGGAAGGCAATGGCACCCCACCCTAGTACTCTTGCCTGGAAAATCCCATGGACAGAGGAGCCTGATGGGCTGCAGTCCATGGGGTCGCTAAGAGTCGGACACGACTGAGCGACTTCACTTTCACTTTTCACTTTCATGCATTGGAGAAGGAAAAGGCAACCCACTCCAGTATTCTTGCCTGGAGAATCCCAGGGACGGGGGAGCCTGGTGGGCTGCCATCTATGGGGTTGCACAGAGTCGGACACGACTGAAGCGACTTAGCAGCAGCAGCAGCAGCAACCACACAGAGAAGGGAAGCCATATGAAATCCATACAAGGTGAGGGATTCAGGAAAATGAAGTTTCTCACTTCCCTTCTATATGCTCCTGATCCAAAGTCTTTACTACTTTATATTATACTTAAACTCCTTAATATAGCATTGTACAGTCTGGTTATAGTCAAGGTTATGGTCTTCCCAGTGGTCACACACAGTTGTAAGAGCTGGACTGTAAAGAAGGCAGAGTGCTGAAGACTTCATGTCTTCAAACTGTGGTGTTAGAGAAGACTTCTGAAAGTCCCTCGGACAGCAAAGAGATCAAACCAGTCAATCTTAAGGGAAATCAACCCTGAATACACACTGGAAGGACTGATGCTGAAGCTGAAGCTCCAGTATTTTGGTCATCTGATGTGAACAGCTGATTCACTGGAAAAGTCCCTGGTGCTGGGCAAGACTTAGGGTAAAAGGAGAAGAGGGCATCAGAAGATGAGGTGGCTGGATGGCATCACCGATGCAATGGACTTGGGCAAACTTCAGAAGATGGTGAGGGACAGGGATGCCTGGCAAGCTGCAGTCTATGAGGTCACAGAGTCAGGCACGACTGGGTGACTGAACAACAACAGTCTGGTTACTTCTAACCCAAAAAACATTCACAAACACTCCATCAGACTGATTGTGCTCTGGCCATACTGGTTTTCTTTCAGTTCCTTGAAAACACTGATTTCTCATCCATGGGTTAGTAACTTCTTCTTTGGTTGTATTCTGTTATGAAGATATGCAGTGTTTAAAAAAAAAAAAAAAAGTAAAAGAAATATGTATATATGACAAATCCTAGCTCTAAAACAAGCATCTTGGAACCAGAAGTGGAGCAGAAAACCAAATGTGGTGAGTAGAACTAAACCATGAGCCCAGGTACAAAGTGGGTGATTGCAGCCACAAATGTGGCATCTGATGGGTTCAGTTCAGTTCAGTTCAGTCACTCAGTCGTGTCCGACTCTTTGCAACCCCATGGACTGCAACACACCCGGCTTCCCTGTCCATCACCAACTCCCGGAGCTTGCTTAAACTTGTGTCCATCAAGTCAGTGATGCCATCCAAACATCTCATCCTCTGTAATTCCCTTCTCCTCCTGCCTTCAATCTTTCCTAGCATCAGGGTCTTTTCTAATGAGTCAGTTCTTTGCATCAGGTGGCCAAACTACTGGAGCTTCAGCTTCAACATCAGTCCTTCCAATGAATATTCAAGACTGATTTCCTTTAGGATGGACTTGTTTGATCTGTTTGCAATCCAAGGGACTCTCAAGAGTCTTCTCCAACACCACAGTTCAAAAACATCAATTCTTCGGTGCTCAGCCTTCTTTATAGTTCAACTCTCACATCTATACATGGCTACTGGAAAAACCATAGCCTTGACTAGACGGATCTTTGTTGGCAAAGTAATGTCTCTGCTTTTTAACATGCTGTCTAGGTTGGTCATAACTTTTCTTCCAAGGAATAAGCATCCTTTAATTTCATGGCTGCAGTCACCATCTGCAGTGATTTTGGAGCCCCCAAAAATAAAGTCTGACACTATTTCCCCATCTATTTGCCATGAAGTGATGAGACCAGATGCCATGATCTTTGTTTTCTGAATGTTGAGCTTTAAGCCAACTTTTTCACTCTCCTCTTTCACTTTCAAGAGGCTCTTTAGTTCTTCGCTTTCTGCCATAATGGTGGTGTCATCTGCGTATCTAAGGTTATTGATATTTCTCCAGGGGTAACAGGTACTAAAAATGTATGCATGAGATGGAGATGGGAGCCATGCTGAGTCTCAAAATCAAAGGTAGGAAGAGTTTCCACAACTCTTGAACAAAGGCTGGCGGCTGTAGCCTGCTCTTCCCTAGGTGCACAGTTTATACAGGGCAGCAGGCCTACGGAGGCAAGAGGACTCAGAACTCACTTGGAAACAGAGCATGAATCACATCACCTGTTGTTACAGCTCCAATATCCTCACAGGGCAAGCAGTTTGGGCCAACACGCGAAATCTGGTTCTGGCTTAAGGAAATGGACAAAGACAAACACAAAATAGCTGGATAGGGAAAGACAAGCATAAACGGAGAAGACCAAATGTTCTTTTATTCAAAATGCGATTAGAAGTAAAAGTTCCACAATCTGTAAAGAAACAAAATGGTAATAAAGACATTCAATACCTATAGCTTAAAGTCAGAGGATTGTTTGTTTTAAGAGTGTCTTAAGTCAGATGACAAGGTTCTACCATGCCTGATAGAATGATGGGGGAGGAGGCAGAAATACATCCAAATGTCTAACTCTGACAGAGACTATTGGTTGCCTTCTAATAGCTCTTCTTTCTTAGTAACTCTATGTTACTTAGTAACAAAATCCTAGACAAGGCAACTATAGTCAGTCAAAAGATGACTTTTCTCAGCTTTCCTTGCTACTAAGAATCATGGAATTTTGGCCAATGAGAAGTGAACAGAAGCTGTGTACAGCTTCTGCAAACCTTAACCTTAGATGCAAAGAGATGAGTTCCTTTTTTTTTCCTTCCTCTCTTGCTCTTTTCTGCTATCTGAATATAGGCAAGATGGCTGGGTCATTTTAGACCACCAAGTGACCTAGAGGATAGCAGTTTTGTACTAGAGACAGTGGGGTGGCAAAAACAGAGGTAATAATAAACCTCAGTATGTTAAGATGGCAATATTCCCCAAATGGGTCTACAGATTCAACTCAATCCCTATGTAATTTCAGCTGTTTTTTGCAGAAGTTGATACATTGAACCTAAAATTGATATGGAAATGCAAGGGACCCAGAATAGTTAAAACAATCTTTAAAAGAAGAGTAAACATGGATGGAAGATTCATACTTGCTCATTTCAAAACTTACTACAAAGCTTCAGTTATCAAGACAATGGATAAATGGTATAGTGAAGTGTTAGTTGCTCAGTCATATCCTACTATTTGCAACCCCATGGACTGTAGCCCACCAGGCTTCCCTGTCCATGGAATTCTCCAGGCAAGAATACTGGAATGGGTTACCATGTCCTTCTCCAGGGGATCTTCCTGACCCAGGGATCGAACCTGGGTCTCCCGCATTGCAGACAGATTCTTCACTGTCTCAGCCACCAGGGAAGCCCCATGGAATGGAATTGAGAGTCCAGAAGTAAAACTTTATATTTATAGTCAACTGATTTTCAACAAGGGTGCCAAGATCATTCAGTAGGGGAAAGAATACTCTTTTCAACAAATGCTGCTGCAATAACTGAATCAGTTCAGTTCAGTCGCTCAGTCGTGTCCGACTCTGCAACCCCATGAATCGCAGCATGCCAGGCCTCCCTGTCCATCACAAACTCCCGGAGTTCACTCAGACTCATGTCTATTGAGTCAGTGATGCCATCCAGCCATCTCATCCTCTGTCATCCCCTTCTCTTCCTGCTCCCAATCCCTCCCAGCATCAGAGTCTTTTCCAATGAGTCAACTCTTCACATGAGGTGGCCAAAGTACTAGACTTTCAGCTTCACCGTCATTCCCTCCAAAGAAATCCCAGGGCTGATCTCCTTCAGAATGGACTGGTTGGATCTCCTTGCAGTCCAAGGGACTCTCAAGAGTCTTCTCCAACACCACAGTTCAAAAGCATCAATTCTTCGGCACTCAGCCTTCTTCACAGTCCAGCTGTCACATCCATACATGACCACAGGAAAAACCATAGCCTTGACTAGACGGACCTTTGTTGGCAAAGTAATGTCTCTGCTTTTGAATATGCTATCTAGGTTGGTCATAACTTTCCTTCCAAGGAGTAAGTGTCTTTTAATTTCATGGCTGCAGTCACCATCTGCAGTGATTTTGGAGCCCAGAAAAATAAAATCTGACTCTGTTTCCACTGTTTCCCCATCTATTTCCCATGAACTGATGGGACCAGATGCCATGATCTTCGTTTTCTGAATGTTGAGCTTTAAGCCAACTTTTTCACTCTCCTCTTTCACTTTCGTCAAGAGGCTTTTTAGTTCCTCTTCACTTTCTGCCATACGGGTGGTGTCATCTGCATATCTGAGGTTATTGATATTTCTCCCGGCAGTCTTGATTCCACGTTGTGTTTCTTCCAGTCCAGTGTTTCTCATGATGTACTCTGCATATAAGTTAAATAAGCAGAGTGACAATACACAGCCTTGACGTACTCCTTTTTCTATTTGGAACCAGTCTGTTGTTCCATGTCCAGTTCTAACTGTTGCTTCCTGACCTGCATACAAATTTCTCAAGAGGCAGATCAGGTGGTCTGGTATTCCCATCTCTTTCAGAATTTTCCACAGTTTATTGTGATCCACACAGTCAAAGGCTTTGGCATCATCAATAAAGCAGAAATAGATGTTTTTCTGGAACTCTCTTGCTTTTTCCATCATCCAGTGGATGTTGGCAATTTGATCTCTGGTTCATCTGCCTTTTCTAAAAGCAGCTTGAACATCAGGAAGTTCATGTTTCACGTATTGGTGAAGCCTGGCTTGGAGAATTTTGAGCATTACTTTACTAGTTTATGAGATGAGTGCAATTGTGTGGTAGTTTGAGCATTCTTTGGCATTGCCTTTCTTTGGGATTGGAATGAAAACTGACCTTTTCTAGTCCTGTGGCCACTGCTGAGTTTTCCAAATTTGCTGGCATATTGAGTGCAGCACTTTCACAGCATCATCTTTCAGGATTTGGAATAGTTCAACTGGAATTCCATCACCTCCACTAGCTTTGTTCATAGTTGATGCTTTCTAAGGCCCACTGGACTTCACATTTCAGGATGTCTGGCTCTAGGTCAGTGATCACACCATCGTGATTATCTGGGTTGTGAAGATCTTTTTGTACAGTTCTGGGGCGGCGGCCGGGAGGACTAACCCCACGTGCAAGGAGCGGTGGCTGTGTGGGCACAGTAGGGCCTAGAGGTGCTATCCTACCTTGAAGGTCAGGAAGGGCGGCAGTGAGGAGATACCCCTCATCCAAGGTAAGGAGCAGCGGCTGCACTTTGCTGGAGCAGCTGTGAAGAGATACCCCACGTCCAAAGTAAGAGAAACCCAAGTAAGATGGTAGGTGTTGCAAGAGGGCATCAGAGGGCAGACACACTGAAACCATACTCACAGAAAACTAGTCAATCTAATCACACTAGGACCACAGCCTTGTCTAACTCAATGAAACTAAGCCATGCCCATGGGGCAACCCAAGACGGGTGGGTCATGGTGGAGAGATCTGACAGAATGTGGTCCACTGGAGAAGGGAATGGCAAACACTTCAGTATTCTTGCCTTGAGAACCCCATGAACAATATGAAAAGGACAACTGAATACCCACATGCAAAAGAATGAACCTGAGTCCCAACCTGAAGCCAACTGGGCTGTGAGGGTCCAGTGAGACTACTGATGCTTCATTACCCAGGGCTGTGCCAGCAATGGGACAATCTACAAATCTCATTCCCTCAAAAACCAAACAAATTTGAATGACTATCTCATATCATATGCAAAAATTAATTCAAGATGAATCATAGAACTAAATATAACACCTAAAATGATTAAACTCCTAGGAGAAAACATAGGAGTAAATCTTTATGACATTAGGTTAGACAGTGGTTTCTTAGATATGACACCAAAAGCACCAAGAACATAAGAAAGAGTAGATAAACTGAACTTCATTAAAATTAAAAGAACATTTGTGCTGCAAATGATATCATCAAGAAAGTGAAAACACAACTAACAAAATAGGAGAATATATTTACACACAGCATATTTAATAAGAGACATATCCAGAATACACAAAGAATGACTACAACTCAGTAACTGAAAAGATAAATAACCCCAACAAAATGTGGGCCAAGGACATGAACAGATATTCCTCCAAAGAATATACAAAAATGGCCAATAAGCACATGAAAAGATGCTCAATATCATTATCTACTGGAGAGATGCAAATCAGAACCACAGACCAGATCAGATCAGATCAGTCACTCAGTCGTGTCCGACTCTTTGCAACCCCATGAACTGCAGCACGCCAGGCCTCTCTGTCCACCACCAACTCTTGGAGGTCACTCAGACTCACATCCATCGAGTCAGTGATGCCATCCAGCCATCTCATCCTCTTGTCGTCCCCTTCTCATCCTGCCCCCAATCCCTCCCAGCATCAGAGAACCACAGATCAGATCAGATCAGTTGCTCAGTCGTGTCCGACTCTTTGCGACCCCATGAACTGCAGCACACCAGGCCTCCCTATCCATCACCAGCTCCCGGAGGTCACTCAGACTCACATTCATCGAGTCAGTGATGCCATCCAGCCATCTCATCCTCTGTCGTCCCCTTCTCCTCCTGCCCTCAATCCCTCCCAGCATCAGAGTCTTCTCCAATGAGTCAACTCTTCGCATGAGGTGGCCAAAATACTGGAGTTTCAGCTTTAGCATCATTCCTTCCAAAGAAATTCCAGGCCTGATCTCCTTTAGAATGGACCAGTTGGATCTTCTTGCAGTCCAAGGGACTCTCAAGAGTCTTCTCCAACACCACAGTCCAAAAGCATCAATTCTTCGGCGCTCAGCCTTCTTCACAGTCCAGCTCTCACATCCATACATGACCACAGGAAAGACCATAGCCTTGACTAGGCGAACCTTTGTTGGCAAAGTGATGTTTCACAACGTGATACCAATTCACACCAGGGTGGTTACAATAAAAAACACAGATAACAACTATCGCAAGCAAGATGTGGAGAAATTGAAACTCTAATACATAGCCAGTAGTAATGTAAAATATACAGCAGCAGCTTTGAAACCAACCTGGCAGTTTCTGAAAAACTGAGACATACACTTACTATACGAGCCAGCAACCCAACCCCTAGGTATACATTCAAGAGAAATGAAAATATACATCCACACAAAAACTTGTATAGAAATGTTCAAATCAGCTTTATTCATAATAGCCAACAAGTAGAAGCAACTCAAATATGTCAACTAATGAGTGGATAAATAAAATGTGGCTTATCTATACAATACTATTCAGCCACAAAAGGAAATATGTACTGATACATGCTATGACATGGATAAAGCTTGAAAACAGTATGCTATGCGAAAGAAAATAGTCATGAAAAACCACATAACTGTATGATTCCATTCACATGAAATGTCCGGAAGAGACAATTCCATAGAGACAGAAGTAGAACAGTGTTTGCCTAGATCTGGCATGACAGGGGGACAGAGACTGGGAGAGGCAACACAGAGTGACTGATAATGGTACAGGGTTTCTTTTGGGGTGATGAAAATATTTTAAAATTAGCTTATGGTGATGGCTGCAGAACTGTGAATATGCTAAAACAAAACATTAAATTTATACATTAGATGGGTAGATTTTATGGTTTGTGAATTACATCTCAATAAAACTGCTATTAAAAAATCAGTATGGACCTACTGTCTAGCTCAGGGAACCCTATTCAGTGTTCTGTGGTGAGCTAAATGGAAAGGAAATCCAAAAAAGTGAAAATATATGTATATGTATAGCTGATTTACCTTCCTGTACAGCAGAAACTAATACAACATTGTAAAGCAATAATACTCCAATAAATTTTTTTTTAATCAGGGAAAATGGACTATTCATGATATAGTTAATTAGTTAGCATACAGGACAAAAATTAGATCCTTATTGCACATTGTATTAGTCAGTCAAGACTGTTGAGAGTCCCTTGGACTGAAAGGAGATCAAATCAGTCGATCCTAAAGGAAATCAACCCTGAACACTCATTGGAAGGACTAATGCTGAAACTGAAGCTCCAATACTTTGGTCACCTGATGCAAAGAGATGACTTATTGGAAAAGACCCTGATGCTGGGAAAGCCTGAAGGCATGAAAAGAAGGGGGTGAAATTTATTCCTGGACTCTCTCAAGTATAATCTGTTTATCTACATGTTTATCCTTATGCCAGGATAAACTGGCACTAATTACTACAGCATTGAAGTAAGTTCATGGGGTTCTCAAGGCAAGAATACTGAAGTGGTTTGCCATTCCCTTCTCCAGCGGACCACACCCTGTCATATCTCTCCACCATGACCCGCCCATCCCAGGTTGCCCCTCGGGCATGGCTTAATGAAAAGACAAAATGATAGGATACTGATACAGAAACTCCCCAGGTCAGTAGGGGCCCAATATGCTACTGGAGATCAGTGGAGAAATAACTCCAGAAAGAATGAAAGGATGGAGCCAAAACAAAAAGAATACCCAGCTGTGGATGTGTCTGGTGATAGAAGCAAAGTCCGATGCTGTAAAGAGCAGTATTGCATAGGAACCTGGAATGTCAGGTCCATGAATCAAGGCAAATTGGAAGTGGTCAAACAAGAGATGGCAAGAGTGAATGTTGACATTCTAGGAATTAGCGAACTAAAATGGACTGGAATGGGTGAATTTAACTCGGATGACCATTATATCTACTACTGTGGGCTGGAATCCCTCAGAAGAAATGGAGTGGCCATCATGGTCAACAAAAGAGTCCGAAATGCAGTACTTGGATGCAATCTCAAAAATGACAGAATGATTTCTGTTCGTTTCCAAGGCAAACCATTCAATGTCACAGTAATCCAAATCTATGCCCCAACCAGTAACGCCGAAGAAGCTGAAGTTGAACGGTTCTATGAAGACCTACAAGACCTTTTAGAACTAACACCCAAAAAAGATGTCCTTTTCATTATAGGGGACTGGAATGCAAAAGTAGGAAGTCAAGAAACACCTGGAGTAACAGGCAAATTTGGCCTTGGAATACGGAATGAAGCAGGGCAAAGACTAATAGAGTTTTGCCAAGAAAATGCACTGGTCATAGCAAATACCCTCTTCCAACAACACAAGAGAAGACTCTATACATGGACATCACCAGATGGTCAACACCGAAATCAGATCGATTATATTCTTTGCAGCCAAAGATGGAGAAGCTCTATACAATCAGCAAAAACAAGACCAGGAGCTGACTGTGGCTCGGACCATGAACTCCTTATTGCCAAATTCAGACTGAAATTGAAGAAAGTAGAGAAAACTACTAGACCATTCAGGTATGACC
This sequence comes from Tragelaphus eurycerus, assembly GCA_935064755.1. NCBI lineage: Eukaryota > Metazoa > Chordata > Mammalia > Artiodactyla > Bovidae > Tragelaphus > Tragelaphus eurycerus. The sequence goes on along the minus strand of CAKXYN010000001.1, from coordinate 71,135,177 downwards.
TAAATCAAATCCCTTATGATTATACAGTGGAAGTGAGAAATAGATTTAAGGGCCTAGATCTGATAGATAGAGTGCCTGATGAACTATGGAATGAGGTTTGTGACATTGTACAGGAGACAGGGATCAAGACCATCCCCATGGAAAAGAAATGCAAAAAAGCAAAATGGCTGTCTGGGGAGGCCTTACAAATAGCTGTGAAAAGAAGAGAAGCGAAAAGCAAAGGAGAAAAGGAAAGATATAAACATCTAAATGCAGAGTTCCAAAGAATAGCAAGAAGAGATAAGAAAGCCTTCTTCAGTGATCAATGCAAAGAAATAGAGGAAAACAACAGAATGGGAAAGACTAGGGATCTCTTCAAGAAAATCAGAGATACCAAAGGAACATTTCATGCAAAGATGGGCACGATAAAGGACAGAGATGGTGTGGACCTAACAGAAGCAAAAGATATTAAGAAGAGGTGGCAAGAATACACAGAAGAACTGTACAAAAAAGAGCTTCAAGACCTAGATAATCATGATGATGTGATCACTGACCTAGAGCCAGACATCTTGGAATGTGAAGTCAAATGGGCCTTAGAAAGCATCACTACGAACAAAGCTAGTGGAGGTGATGGAATTCCAGTGGAGCTATTCCAAGTCCTGAATGATGATGCTGTGAAAGTGCTACACTCAATATGCCAGCAAATTTGGAAAACTCAGCAGTGGCCACAAGATTGGAAAAGGTCAGTTTTCATTCCAATCCCAAAGAAAGGCAATGCCAAGGAGTGCTCAAACTACCGAACAATTGCACTCATCTCACACGCTAGTAAAGTAATGCTCAAAATTCTCCAAGCCAGGCTTCAGCAATATGTGAACCGTGAACTTCCAGATGTTCAAGCTGGTTTTAGAAAAGGCAGAGGAACCAGAGATCAAATTGCCAACATCCGCTGGATCATGGAAAAAGCAAGAGAGTTCCAGAAAAACATCTATTTCTGCTTTATTGACTATGCCAAAGCCTTTGACTGTGTGGATCACAATAAACTATGGAAAATTCTGAAAGAGATGGGAATACCAGACCACCTGATCTGCCTCTTAAGAAATCTGTATGCAGGTCAGGAAGCAACAGTTAGAACTGGTCATGGAACAACAGACTGGTTCCAAATAGGAAAAGGAGTACGTCAAGGCTGCATATTGTCACCATGTTTATTTAACTTATATGCAGAGTACATCATGAGAAATGCTGGACTGGAAGAAACACAAGTTGGAATCAAGATTGCCGGGAGAAACATCAATAACCTCAGATATGCAGATGACACCACTCTTATGGCAGAAAGTGAAGAGGGGCTAAAAAGCCTCTTGATGAAAGTGAAAGCGGAGAGTGAAAAGGTTGGCTTAAAGCTCAACATTCAGAAAACGAAGATCATGGCATCTGGTCCCATCACTACATGGGAAATAGATGGACAAACAGTGGAAACAGTGTCAGACTTTGTTTTTCTGGGCTCCAAAATCACTGCAGATGGTGACTGCAGCCATGAAATTAAAAGACGCTTACTCCTTGGAAGGAAAGTTATGAGCAACCTAGATAGCATATTCAAAAGCAGAGACATTACTTTACCAACAAAGGTTCGCCTAGTCAAGGCTATGGTCTTTCCTGTGGTCATGTATGGATGTGAGAGCTGGACTGTGAAGAAGGCTGAGCGCCGAAGAATTGATGCTTTTGAACTGTGGTGTTGGAGAAGACTCTTGAGAGTCCCTTGGACTGCAAGGAGATCCAACCAGTCCATTTTGAAGGAGATCAATCCTGGAATTTCTTTAGAAGGAATGATGCTAAAGCTGATACTCCAGTATTTTGGCCACCTCATGCGAAGAGTTGACTCATTGGAGAAGACTCTGATGCTGGGAGGGATTGAGGGCAGGAGGAGAAGGGGACGACAGAGGATGAGATGGCTGGATGGCATCACTGACTCGATGGATGCGAGTCTGAGTGACCTCCGGGAGCTGGTGATGGACAGGGAGGCCTGGCGTGCTGCGGTTCATGGGGTCGCAAAGAGTCGGACACGACTGAGCGACTGATCTGATCTGATCTGATCTGAAGTAAGTTATGAAATTGGAAAGCTGAAATTCTCCAAAGTTGCTCTGCTGGTGCTATCATCATTTCAATTGTTTTGACTATTTGGTATCCCTTGAAACTTCTATGTATTTGAGGATCAGTTTTTTCATTTCTACAAAATGCCACTGGAATTCTGATAGGGATTGCATTAAATCTTTAGATAACTTTGGGCAATACTGCGGTCTCAACAATTTAAGTCTTCTAATCCATTGACATGTGCTGTCCTTCCATTTATTCAAGTCTTCTTTAATTTCTTTCAGTGTTTTATAGTTAGGGTATACAAGTCTTTAACCTCTATGCTGCTGCTACTGCTAAGTCACTTCAGTCGTGTCTAACTCTGTGCGACCCCAGAGACAGCAGCCCACCAGGCTCCCCCGTCCCTGGGATTCTCCAGGCAAGAACACTGGAGTGGGTTGCCATTTCCTTCTCCAATGCTTGAAAGTGAAAAGTGAAAATGAAATCGCTCAGTCATGTGACTCTAGCGACCCCATGGACTGTAGCCCACCAGGCTCCTCGGTCCATGGGATTTTCCAGGCAAGAGTACTGGAGTGGGGTGCCATTGCCTTCTCCATTTAACCTCTATAGTTTTATTTATTCCTAGGTATTTTATTCTTTTTCATGCCATTATAAGTCAAATAGTTTTCTTAATTTCCTTTTCAGATTGTTCATTGCTGGCATATAAAAACATAACTGATTTTTGTGCCCTGATTTTGTTTCCTGCAACTTTGCTAAATGTGTTTATTAGCTCTGCTGCTGCTGCTGCTAAGTCGCTTCAGTCATGTCCAACTCTGTGCAACCCCGTAGACGGCAGCCCACCAGGCTCCCCTGTCCCTGGGATTCTTCAGGCAAGAACACTGGAGTGGGTTGCCATTTCCTTCTCCAAAGCATGAAAGTGAAAAGTGAAAGTGAAGTCGCTCAGTCGTGTCCAACTCTTAGCGACCTCATGGACTGCAGCCTACCAGGCTCCTCCATCCATGGGATTTTCCAGGCAAGAGTACTGGAGTTTATTAGCTCTAGCAGAGCTTTTTTGTGACTTCTTTGGGGTTTTCTATATGTAGGATCATGTCATCTGTGAAGAGAGATAGTTTTACTGCTTTCTTCCCAACTTGGATGACTTTTATTTCCTTTTCTTGCCAGACTGCTCTGGCTAGAACTTCCAGTACAGTGCTGATCAGCAGTGGGAAAAGTGAGTGTTCTCGTCTTGATCTTAGAGAGAAAGCTTTTGGTCTTTGCGTATGATACTATGAGGTTTCACATATGACCTTTATCACATTGAGGAAGTTTCCTCGTATTTCTAATTTTTTTAGTGTTTTTGCTATGAACAGGCATTTAATATTGCCAAATGCTTTTTCTGTGTTAACTGAGGTGATTATATATTTTTCTCTCATTCTGTTAATGTTATGTATTACAATGGTTGATTTTCTTTTACTGAACCATGCTTACATTCTTTGGATAAATTCCAGTTGGCCATAGAGTACGATCTTTTCAATGTGCTCTTGAATTTAGATTGCTAGTATTTTGCTGTTGGTTTTGCACTGTATTCATAAGAGATACTGGTCTCTGTCTGGCTTTGATCTTAGGGTAACACTGGTTACAAAGAATAAATTAGGAAATGTTCCCTCCTCTTTCATTTTTAGGAAGAGTTTGAAAAGGACGGATGTTAATTTTTCTTTAAATGTTTGGTAGAAATCACCAGTGAAGCCACCTGGTCCTGAATGCTTTCAGTTGATTTCTGATTCAATCTCTTTAATTTTTAATAGCTCTTTTCAGATTTTCTATTTCTTCTGAGTCAGTCTTGGATAATTTATGTGCTTCTAGGAATTTTTCCATTTTATCTAGGTTATTTATTGGTGGACATTGCTCATAGTGTTCTCTTATAATCCTTTTTTATCTCTGTAAATTTGGTAGAATAAGTACTTTCATCTAATATTATTTATATCTTTTCTTTCTTAATAATTGTAGCTAAAGGTCTGTCAACTTTGTTGATCTTTTCAAAGAACAAGCTTTTGTTTTCAAAGAACAAGCTTTTGTTTTAGAGAGAGAGAGAGAGACATACGCATATGTATATGGGGCTTTCCGGGTGGCACTAGTGGTAAAGAACCTGCCTGACAGTGCAGGAGACGTAAGACGTAAGACGTAAGAGATGTGGGTTTGATCCCTGGGTCAGGAAGATTCCCTGGAGGAGGGCATGGCAACCCACTCCAGTATTCTTGCCTGGAGAATGCCATGGACAGAGGAGTCTCTGGCAGGCTACAGTCCAAAGGGTCGCAAAGAGTCGGACATGACTGAAACAACTTAGTACGCATGCACACACACATATGTATATGTCTGGGGCTTCCCAGATGGCACTAGTGGTAATGAACCCAAGTGCCAATGCAGGAGACATAAAAGAGATGTGGGTTTGACCCTGAGTCAGGAAGTCCACTGGAGGAGTGCGTGGCAACCAACTTCAGCAATACTGCCTGAAGAATCCTATGGTGGGGCTTGGAGTCAGACACAACTGAAGTAACTTAGCACACACATGTATATATCTACATATACAAGCTGAAAGCAGGTTGAAAGCATTGATAGGTGTATATTTCCACTAGACCCCTTGATCCACTATCTTCCATCAGCCACTGTCCACTCAGCAGCCCAGGATGAGCCCTCATTCATGTTCTCCAATCAGAATCTGCCATACCAGCTTTGTGGGTTTCTTCTCATGCCACCTGTGCCTGCAAAGAACATGATCTTGGTTTCCTGCAGCTGGGTATAACATCGTGTTCTACCCTGGGACACCTCAGAAGCCACACTCAAATAGTAGATGATGTCAGAGGTGGAGAGGCGGACCTATGGTCCCTAATGCTATGTATGAAACCTCATCCTGTAGATACTTCATTCCATCTTCCTCCTACTCATCATGCCTTGGGGTGGGGGGCAGGCAATGGTGGTGAGAGTGACTTCTAGCTTCTCATTCCCCAGAACCAGCCCCCAACCCACTGCTGTCATGTCCTGGGAGGTAGCTGAAAATGTCTTCTAAGTACTCTGTTCTGACCAATTCTCAGCCAAGATTTCCTCCCCAGAGAAGGCCATCTCTGAGGCATCTAGACTGAGATCTGATTCTAGTCACAGAGTAGTCTGAAGCATCTGAGCTATGGGAAAACATCCCATTATCTCCCTACTATATGGTTCAAGTGATATCAACTTAAGTCACTTGACAGCAAGTGAATGTATTAAAGATCCTGACCTCACACTATTTCCCCAAGGTTTATTTGGCCTAAAGGTATGGAAACATCAATCTGCTACCTTTACACTCTAAGTTAATACAGACTCAAATTACCATTTAGATGGCATTTTTATTTCTATTCTTCATCACATATTCTAGTCTGTTCTTGGTTTACTTGGAGATGCTATTGAACTTGGAGGGTTAAAAAGGAGAAATTCAAGTCTCACCTCTGAGTGTTACTTGACACTTTTCCTTTCCAAAAATCATGTGTTGTTTCTGGGCTTTCCTGCTTAGACTATATGCCCTGTTGTATTACTTTGTCACTTGGAACAAAAATAATGGAAATAGTTTGTACAATTTTTATCATAAAGACATGACCAGAACATGAAGGAACATAAAACTGTGCTTCTTTGATGGGTATTAGTCTAGATCATTGTTTTTAACCAAAACTGAACTGAAGATGTAAAATCCTAGAACTCACTAATCTATTTTAGTAGGTCACAGGAAGCAGGCAAACCATAGAAACCACAACCAACCAAAAGCATCGCTGCTGAAAAAAAAATGGCAAGAGTTTAAACTTCTAAAGGTGTTAACTGAACAAATCCAACTGACAATGTCAAGGGGACATCCTCAAAGCACCTCAGGGTATTGACAAACCTCTCCTATCTCCTTGTTCCAGCAGCCATTCTCTCTAGCCATGCTTTTCCCCATGTTTTAATTGAGTACTGCCACCCATGGAGGGGCAGAGAGGTTCTTGGAACAAATCTAACTTTCAGCTTCAATGGTCTAACCCTCAACTCAGCTGTTGATCTTTAGATTATGAATAATCAAGAATCTTAAAACTTTCCATGGCCAGTGTTGCTGGTCTGGTTCTTCCCTCTTCATTCAGGGAGCATGAATTCTATTTCATTGGTTTACAGAAGAATTGATCACCTCCTCAACCCTAGCCCAGGTCACCTTGAGATGATCACAGCCATGTCTTCTATGTGACCCTGCTTGGTCAGCAGTCACACCGGAGACAGAAGTCTGGCGACATGTTTTCCTCTAAGTCTGGTCATACTCTAGACTTACTCCAAGGTCATACTCCTTTTGCCAGACTTGAGAATTTCAGAAACCATGAATCCAGTGCCAACAGGTAGATGGAGGCGGGTAGGGGGTGGGGGTGTGGTTCTCAAACTCAAGGAGAAGTATCTTTTGTAACTCTTTCTATGTGCATAAAGAATTCTAAGGTGTACTAACTTTGGTTCCCAATTTTCCGACTTTCTACATGGACCCTGTGAAAAGAAAAGAAAAAAAAATTTGACTTGATAGCAGTGTGGCTATTTGCTATGCTTCCCCAGATCCACTCTGAGCCCTGATGTCCATGTGCTACATCACCTAGACTCCCTACTGCACCTTCTTCTCATTGGATTTAACCCAAAATTACTGGGATGCACTGCAGGAGATCAGAGTGGGAACAGAAGGTTTCCTGCTTGGCTACAGTTCTAATAGTATCTGTATCCTTCAACTTTCAGCTCTCAGTAGGACTTAGGTAATACTGTTTATTCTTTTGACTCTTCAAGCACAGGGGTAACAGTTCCCACTTTTGCTAGCATCTCTGGGCACCTTAACACCCTGGCTGGTTCTTTTAATCCTGCCAATGTCTATGTACATATACTTATCCTTATAAAGTCTTCAAGATGTCAGCCAACTGTGTCATATGTTCCCTGCACTAGAGATAAGGCAAAGATTTGAATTCAGGCTTTACCAGTACTTACCTCTGAGCATCTCTCTGTTTATAAAATGACAGACCTGGAGTCAACGATACTTGTGTGAAGGCAGAAATGTAGAGTGGTCCTAATCAGCAATAGCCAAATTTCTGGGTCTTGACCTTCCCCATTCCAGATTGACTCAAAGGAACTAGTTGCAAGATATCATAAGTGGAAGTAGATACAGTATCAGTGGGGTGAATATGACCTGTTTTGTTATTGATATCTCAGAAAAACCACATTAGGAGATTTGGGGAAACTTTCCCTATTCCTGTTCAAGCAAAGAATTGTTTCTTAGAGGAACAACCTGAGGCCCCTTTGCTTAGTACAAAAAACAGGTCTTTTGACCATGTATGCAGGATACGTGGTCACAACTTATTGAAATTTAGAAAGGACACCTGAACTTCCCTGAGTGTTTTACTGTTATTATTCTTCACTACTATTTATTGAGAGCCTACTACACACCAGGCACCGTACTAGTTGCTTTACGTTTATTTACACCTCAGAGATCCCAGACACCTTATTATTCCTAATTCATAGCTGGGGAAAATAAAGCTTAGAAACTTGCCAAGGCTATCCGAGATCCTTGTTTCTACATGGCCTATCCTGGAAAATTTCCCATGTGCATTTGGGAAGTACACTGTATGCTGCTGTTGTTTGGTAGAGTTGTACATATACATCTGTTAAAATCTCATTGGTTTATTGTGGTGTTCAAGTTTTCTATTTCCTTACTTCTGTATGACTTTTTTCATTACTAAGAGCGGGTTATTAAAGTCTCCAGTGATTATTACTTCTTCAGTTCTGTCAGTTTTTGCTTCATATATTTTGATGATCTGTTATTAGGTGTAAGTGTTTATAATTATACCTTCTTGCTGTACTGAGTCTTTTATTACTATGTAGTGTCCTTCTTTGGAGAAGGCCATGGCACCCCACTCCAGTACTTTTGCCTGGAAAATCCCATGGACGGAGGAGCCTGGTAGGCTGCAGTCCACGGGGCCGCTAGAGTCGGACACGACTGAGCGACTTCATTTTCACTTTTCACTTTCATGCATTGGAGAAGGAAATGGCAACCCACTCCATTGTTCTTGCCTGGAGAATCCCAGGGACGGGCAAGCCTGGTGGGCTGCCGTCTATGGGGTTGCACAGAGTCGGACACAACTGAAGCGACTTAGCAGCAGTAGCAGCAGCAGTGTCCTTCTTCATTATCCCTTGTAAACTTTTTTGAACTTCATGTCTATCATGTCTGATATTAGCATAACCACCTCTGCTCTCTTGGTTAATAGTTCCATGGAATATATTTCTCTGTCCTTCACTGTCAATCTCTTTGTGTCTTTTAAAGTGAGTCTCTTATTAATGGTATTTAATTAGGTCATATTTTTGTTTTGCTTTGTTAATTCATTCTATCATTCTTTATCTTTTGGTTGGAGGATTTAATCCACTTACATTTCAAGTAATTACTTACAAGGAATGACATTCTGTCATTCTGCTATTTGTTTTCAATACGCCTTAGGACTTTTTTGTCCTTCATTTCCTGCATTACTGTCTTTTGTGCTTAGTTGATTTTTTTGAAATGGAATGTTTATTGCTTTTTATTTTCTTTTGTATATATTCTATAGCTATTATCTTTGTGGTTACCATGAGGGTCACATTTAACATCCCAAAGTTATAACATTCTAATTTCAATTTGTACCAGCTTAACTTCAATAACATACAAAAACTCTTTTATCTGTGAATGTCCTAATTTCTCCCTCACTCCTGAAGTATAGTTTTGCTGGTTTAAAGAAAAACGAGTTTACAGCTTTTTTTTCTTCTAGCAGTTTGAATATATGGGTCCACTGCTTTCTGGCCATTTAAGTTTCTGATGAGAAATCTGCTTATTATCTTATTGAGAATCCCCTGTTTGTGATCATTTGTTTTTCTCCTGCTGCTTTCCATGTCTTTGTCTTTTGAAAGTTTGATTATAATGTGTCCTGGAGTGGGTCTCTTTGAACTTAATCCTACTTGGAGTTCACTGAGTTTCTTGGATGCTTATATTCATGCCTTCCTTTAAAATTGGAAAGTTTTCACACATTATTTCTTCAAATATACTCTCTGCCCCTTTCTCTCTCTCTTTTATCCTGGGAGACCCACAAGTCCCTTAAGCTCTGCTCACTTTTCTTCAATCTTTTCTTTCTGTTCTGCAGACCCAATAACTTCCAAGTTTGTTGATTCTTTCTCTTGCCTGCTTGAATCTACCTCTGAATCCCTTTAGTGAATTTTTCATATTATTGTATTTTTCAGCTCCAGAATTTTTTTGGCTTCTTTTTAGATTTTCCATCTCTTAACTGATATTTGCATTTTGATCATACATGGTTTTCTTGATTCTCTCCATGTCTCCTTTTAAGTCTTTGAGACTCTTTAAGTCTTTATCTAATAGATCTACCATCACATCTTTTTCAGGAACAGTTTCTCTTTGTTTATTATTTCCCTTTGAATGGACATACTTTTCTGTTTCCTTACATATTTTGTGATTTTTTTTTTTTTTTGCTGAAATTGGACATTTGAACCTAATAACACGGTAATTCTGGAAATCAGATTCTCCCCTTCTCAGGATTTTTTTTTTTAATTGAAGGATAATTGCATTACAGAATTTTGTTGTTTTCTGTCAAACCTCAACCTGAATCAGCCATAGGTATACATAAATTCCCTCCCTTTTGAACTTCCCTCCCAACTCCCTCCCCACCCGACTCCTCTAGGTTAATACAAGAGCCCCTGTGTGAGTTTCTTAGCCATACAGCAAATTTCCTGTTGGCTATTTATTTTACACATGGTAATGTAAGGTTTTTTTGTTTTTTTTTTTTTTTTTTTACAATTGTTCTTGGTTTGTTTTTGTTTTGATTGCTGTAACCTCTCTCTGTGCCAAGGATCAGCCTGTGAACTTAAGGTCTTCTCAGGTCCTTTCAGAGCCTGTGCTCTTCCCTGAATATGTGGTGGTGGTTTAGGCTCTGAGTCGTGCCCAACTCTTACGACTGCAAGGACTATAGCCCGCCAGGCTCCTCTGTCCATGGAATTCTCCAGGCAAGAATACTGGAGTGGGTTGCCATTTCCCTCTCCAGGGGATCTTCCCAACCCAGGAATCAAACCTGGGTCTCCTGCCTTTCAGGCAGATTCTTTCTAACTGAGCTACGAGAGTGTGGTCCCTTTTTAATTGTCTCTGGAAATGCAGCTATTTTTGAAGGTCCCAGTTTTTAATGTGTGACTCCCAAAAAGGGAAAAAGAGAAAAATCAAATAGAGAAAAATAAAGGGCACCGGCTCTTTAAATACCCTGAAAGTCACTTCAGCCAGAGGGGTGGGGCTTACAGCTATCAGGGGAATACAGCAACAATGGCTACCCTTCTCTTTGTTTGCATTTCTAAGATCAGAAGCAGTCATCAGTGATCTGAGCACAGATCCCTGATATTTGGAGGTCAGGGCCCAATTTGTGCCCACCTTGGCTTTGCAAGCTGTGTGCAAGCTGCCCCAGGAACACATGCAGAACTGCCTGCCAAAGTGCCTGGAGTAGGGAAGTAGGTGGGGGTTACTGTGCCAAGAGCTGAAATTGGCCATAGTTAACTGCAATTGGTCATCCAAGCCTTCTCCTGAAAGTTGAAAACCCTCAACAAGCTCCAGAGTTCCAAATCAGTTAGATTAGACAGCTTCTGCCAGTGAAACTGTTGTCTTGGTGAGGAGACTGACTCACGGTACTTCCTAACCTACTATCTTCCCAAAATCTCAATGGTGTTTTCTTTTATCAAAACTTTTTTCTCAAGAGTGGAACCTATAACAGCTGAGGATCTTCTTACTAAGGACATCTCTGACAGAAGAGACCATTTAACATTCCCTTTTCATTAAAAAGTTCTGTCTAAATAAGTTTTCTAACCAAGTCCCAAATCCTTGATGCCACTGTAATCAGAGCATATGGTCAACAAAACCTAATTTCCTTCACTATCACCAACAGCCCCCATTAGCATTTATCCTCTAGGAAATGAAATTCTAGTGTGGTCGTTTCATGCAAATCATTACCGGCAGAAGAGAGTAAAAGATTTCCAGATATAAAGAACCACAAGATAAAGAAGCCCAGAGTTGTTAGACCCAGGAGCAAACACGGAGTGTGCCTGATTTAAACCCTCAAGGTTGCATAACCAAGATTTCAAAATTAATTCTACTCTGGAGACTTCAACCTAGTGTATATCGTTCCTGGCTGGAAAAGAAGAACTATATCATTCTTTTTTTCAAATCTTTACCATTACTTGCCCTTGTATCTCCGCCTTCTCTTTCTGCAGGAAACTTTATTTCCTACTTCTGCACGCCAAGTTTCTACCTCCAGATCTGTTTGGTTCAGTTGCTGAGAAGCCTGACACACCAGTTCCACTTAAAAGAAGCCATCTACCGGTGAGTTGGGGGTGCTTTTTCCATCACTTTATGAATCAAAGGCTCAAAGCATCTCGATGCTAGATGCAGGGACTGGGAGTCTGTATTGCCCAGGAACTTGGGGGATGATCAAGATAGGAGAAAGGGGTGGAGAGTGGCATCTGTCCCAGGAATGATAGAGAGATCCCAATGGCAGGAAGGAAGCACAAAGCAGAGAACTCCATCAGAGCTCAGTTGGTAGGAGAGAGTTGGGCTAAAAGAAGACAATTAAGAAAGTAGGACAATCAGGCTTCTCAAATACTGCTCCTCTCACTCTGCCCCTCCCAGCCCCCAAGGACTGTGAAGAGCTGGAACTTTCTACCCTGAATTTCTCCCCCTCTAGTCCATATATGTGATAGTACAGGCCCTGCACCAAAATACACTTCTTATCTCAATTCAGAGGCTGAAGTGAGGGGTTCATTTTTCTGAGAGGCAGCTTTTAATCAATTCTGGTTGATGTGTCTTGACACTTGAAAGTGACACCTAAACCAGTGCTCTTCAGCCTCCTTGCTACGTGTCTGCTGTGGTAGGAGCTAGGTGACACGGGAGTAGATGATAAAAAGAAGGTTTCTGGCACTTGAGAGGCAGGTGAACAACAAAGCATAGGAAACACACGGTGGAAGTGGCTGGGGCAGTTCATCCCCAATCTAAATCACCAGAACAAGGGTCTGCACTGTGTATTTCTGACTGATAGACTTCCTGTGTAATCTGAAAGCCAGCATTTCAGAACCACTAATCCAGTCTACACAGATGAGGAGACTAACTACAGAACAGCCCAGAGGGTCTGTTACAGCTAAGAGGCTATGTGCAAGGAACCCCAATATTTTAGTTTTTATAACAGCTCCCACCAGATTACCTGGGAGTCTAGCCCACAGGGGAGCCCTCTGTTTCTCAGAAGCTTGCAGCCTACTAGTTCTCCATTATTCACTTCTCAATTGATATTTATATGTACTAGGCTGGATTCTAGGGCACTAAGATAGTTCACTGCAAAAACAAAGCTCTCCGCCCTCTTGGAGCTTATTTTCTGGCAGAAATGTGCGTGTGTGTGTTTTTGTATGCTTGTGCATGTATAGGTAGAGCACATTTGTATGGGCAAGTGTGTGGATTTTAAGGCTAAATGCCAAAGACATTCTGTTCAAGGCATGAAGAACAACCAAAAAATCGATTACTTCTACATTCTTCTACATTCATCTCTGTTCTCAGAGTCTGAAGATGAAAACCCTTGAAGGCCTTTGAAATGGAATAGCCCAACAGTTCAAATTCCAGCTCAGCCATTACTTGCATTGTGAGTCTGGGAAAAAAATTATTTAATTCATCCATGCTTCTATTTCTTCACTTTTAAAATGTATATTTATCTCACAAAACTGTTGTTAAGGATTACATTAATTAACATATGAAGAGTATTTAGCATAGCACATGGAGCCTAACAAACATTCAATTAATCACTACAGTTTTAATTCTTTAGGTGGATACATTTTTTCCACAAGTTTGATCAGAAGTATTATTTAGTTTCTGCTCATTTAAAGAATCTAGTTCAGTGCTGTGAAATTCAAAAATCTGTGAAATATATCAATCACAAGAGAAAGTGAAAAATAAGGTGTGTACACAGATTAAAAACAAATCCAGTCACTGCCAGGAAAAAAATAAACATTCTTGAGAACAATTCTAATGTTGTTAGTTGTCACACTTACTATGAGTTTTATGTAATTTTTCAATGAACATATTACTGGTACCTCCTTTAGCCAGGTGCTGTCATAAGTGCTGAAGACAGAAACATAACCTAGTCCTCTCTCTCTCAAGGAGCACACAATGGGTAGAAGATAATGTGTTTATTATAAAGGCATGCACAATGTTTTGAGATGGTAAGAATGATGACAGAGGATGGTTGGAGTTCACAGAGAAGGGGAGAGGGCTTCCCAGGTGGCACAGTGATAAAGAATCTGCCTGCCAATGCAGGAGATGCAAGTTTAATTCCTCAGTTGGGAAGATTCCCTGGAGTAGGAAATGGCAACTCACTGCAGTATTCTTGCCTGGAAAATTCCATGGACAAAGAAGCCTGGCAGGCTACAGTCCCTGGGGTCGCAAAAGAGTCAGACACGACTGAGTGCGTGGGCTCACGCGTGCGCATACACACACACACACACACACACACACACACACACACACACATATCGCAGGATGAAAAGGAACTCACCAGACATTTTAGGCAAGGGGGCAAGCATGTGCAAAACCACTGAAGCCTGAAAGAAATGATGAGCTGGGAAAAGTGGGAAAAAGATGGGTATGGCTGGACCACAGGACCTGGGATTAGAGAAGTGATTAGAGATGAAGCTGAGAAGAAAGGAGCTTAGAAAAGCCATGATGAATAGCCTGGGCATTGCCTTTGAAGCCCTACCATATACAAATCATGGGGCTACTTGAGTTTTAAACTGAGAAGAGCATGATCCAATTTCAGTTTCAGAGAAGACAGAGTGAAACAGAACATGGTGAGGAAAAAGGCAAGAACAAATAAAAGAGCTCAGCAAAGCCAGGATGCATAGGAGGCAAAAGAGTGGCAGCTGAAAGAGGCGCAGAGGGGATGACTCTGAGAGGTGATAATGAGGTAGAATCCATATAACATAATAATAATAACAACAATACAGAGCATTTCTTTGTACTAGATGCTGCACTGTCTTTGTTTCCACAGCAACTCAGTATGGTTATTATTTTAAACAAAAAGAAACTGACAGTTGAAGAAGTAATTAACCTCAAATTACACAACTTGGACGCTGGAGGCAGGATTCAAGTCTAGGTCTGTTTAGCTCCAAAGGCCTGGCTCCTAATCTTCTGAAAAAGACTGGACCCAAGAAAATGTCAAATCTTACTTCTTAAATAATGGAGTACATGACATTGGTCAAGATAAAGAATCCACAATCTGAAGCAACTTTCCAGGGGTGTTCAGTTTGGGGTGGGTTGAATTCGAGGTACCTATCTGATACCCACTTTGCTCTCTGTCTAAAATAGAGTATGGCTCCTAGTAAGTGCTCAATAAATATTGGTTAAGTCTATGGGGATATATCGGAGAAGGCAATGGCACCCCACTCCAGTACTCTTGCCTGGAAAATCCCATGGATGGAGGAGCCTGGTAGGCTGCAATCCATGGGGTCGCTGGGAGTCGGATACGACTGAGCAACTTCACTTTGACTTTTCACTTTCATGCATTGGAAAAGGAAATGGCAACCCACTCCAGTGTTCTTGCCTGGAGAATCCCAGGGATGGCAGAGCCTGGTGGTCTGCTGTCTATGGGGTCGCACAGTGTCGGACACGACTGAAGTGACTTAGCAGTAGCATGGGGATATATGCAATAGGCAATGGAAAATTCAACTCTGAGGTGGGGCTGGAAGGCAGAGCTTTGGGAAGCATTAGCCTACAGGAAACTTAGAACCTGAAAACAGCTCAGGAAGAACTTTGGAACAAGGGTTAAGAGGTAAATGGTAAAGAAATGGGAGCCAAGGATGGTGCCTAGGGATCCTTACAGCATAGGCAGGGGGAGGAAACACCAACAACGAATATGAAAAGAAGTGGTAGGCCAGGAACTAGCCTACTGGAAGCCAAACAAATTTTTTTTTATTTTTTAACTTAAAAAAAATTTTTTTTTCTTTTTGGCTGTGCTATGCACCTTGTGGGATCTTCGTTCCCGAACAAGGGATTTAACTCGGCCCTCAGCAGTGAAAGCATGAAGTCCTAAGCACTGGACTGCCAGGGAATTTCCAAACCAAAAGTTTTAAATGAAAGCGGTCATTGGAAGGATCAAACGTTTGATGAGGATGAAACTAAAAGCCAGGGTGTTTAAAACTGGGCTGTCATCACAATCCTGGCAAGAGAAGTTTTTGGCAAAATGATGGGGGCAGAAAGTTGAGAGAGTGTTCAGAACACTTTGGGTGGCAAGTAACAGAAAATGCAACTCATAATGGCTCATTATGAGCATCCCCAGAAGCTCCCTAGTGGAGTCCCCTTATATACTATCATCCAGTAATGAGTCACAGGCCTAGTAGAGAAAGCAAGTGTCCAGCATGGTCAGCCTTATAATGAGAGTCAGGCTCTGCAGGAAGGCCAAGGTGTTGGGAAATGGCTGTGGAAAGATGACTGGTATCTGTGAGCAGGAATAAGGGGAAGTGGTGAACTAGCACACACACTTTCAAGGAGATGGCTGCCAAGGAAAGACAAAGTCTGGGATGTTGCTTAAGTGGAGCAGGGACCTTTTTAAGACTGGGGATTGTAGCCATTGTGCTATATATCATCTTGTCCTCTGTTTACAGGACCGAGGAAGATGGATGGCAATGATACATTCAGCCACAATGTGCTTCCCACATCTCATTCTCTATTTACAACAAATGTCAAGGGGAATGATGAAGAACCCACCACAAGTTACGACTATGATTACAGTGAACCCTGCCGAAAGACCAGCGTGGGACAAATCGAAGCACAGCTCCTGCCGCCACTCTACTCGCTGGTCTTCATCTTTGGTTTTGTGGGCAACTTGCTGGTTGTCCTCATCCTAATCAACTGCAAAAAGCTGAAGAGCATGACTGACATCTACCTGCTTAACTTGGCCATCTCTGACCTGCTGTTTCTCCTCACCATGCCGTTCTGGGCTCACTATGCTGCAGACCAGTGGGTTTTTGGGAATGTGATGTGCAAATTTTTCACAGGGCTGTATCACATTGGTTATTTTGGTGGAATCTTCTTCATCATCCTTTTGACAATCGATAGGTACCTGGCTATTGTCCATGCTGTGTTTGCTTTAAAAGCCAGGACAGTCACCTTTGGGGTGGTGACAAGTGTGGTCACCTGGGTGGTGGCTGTGTTTGCCTCTCTCCCAGGAATCATCTTTATCAAATCCCTCGAAGAACATTCAGGTTACGCCTGTGCCCCTTATTTTCCACTAGGATGGAAGAATTTCCATACAATTATGAGGAGCATCTTGGGGCTGGTGCTGCCACTACTTGTCATGATTGTATGCTATTCGGGAATCATAAAAACCCTGCTCCGGTGTCGCAATGAGAAGAAGAAGCACAAGGCTGTGAGGCTCATCTTCGTGATCATGATTGTCTACTTTCTCTTCTGGGCTCCCTACAACATCGTCCTTCTCCTGAGCACCTTCCAGGAATTCTTTGGCCTGAGTAACTGTAAGAGCAGCAGTCAGCTTGACCAAGCCATGCAGGTGACAGAGACCCTGGGGCTGACCCACTGCTGCATCAACCCCATCATCTACGCCTTTGTTGGGGAGAAGTTCAGGAGGTATCTCTCCACGTTCTTCCGAAAGCATATTGCCAAACACCTCTGCAAACAATGCCCAGTTTTCTATGGGGAGACTGGAGATCGAGTGAGTTCAACATACACCCATTCCACTGGAGAACAGGAAGTCTCAGCTGCTTTATAGAAGAGTAGAAGTTCACCTGTTATTTTCAAAAGGTGATAGCAATCTATATATGATAATAAGCCGCCAGGGTTTGTTGAAGAACAGAGGAGTCTAAAGTTTCTAGAGCAAGTGCCCAGGAACTTCAGGATTATGTGAATCAATGAAGACTTATGTTACTCTTGTAGAGTCACCGTGCTCAGGGAATATTCCAAAACAACTGTGGGCAGAGACTTGGAATCTCAAACAAGCTCATCGCAGTTCCTAGAAAATGCCATATTGCCTTGTGTTTGTGCTCTTCCCTCCACCTCCCCTCTTTTACTCTCTGATTCTATCAACCTCTTTAATCCTCTGGAGATTGGGAAGAGGAGTCAGGCGAGGGTGAATGGAAAGAGGGGGAGTAGAGTTCAGACCAAGGGGAAGGAGGTCAAAGTGTAAGCATGTTTAAGCCTTTATAAGGACCCAGGTAAGGGGTTCGTTTGCCCAGCCAGGCAGCAGCACTGGTCCTTAGCACTCTCTCCTACCATATTTAACTTTGGAGGCTTTCCTAGGTCGTGGCAAGCAAGGAAACTGTAAGAACTCTCTGGGAGCTTTGGCTAGGCCCATGATCCTCTTCTGCTAAGTGCATGACACATTTCTGCTTCATTACAGTTTAACTATGACAACAACACAAGCTACGTTTGAAGTCTATTCAATACCTTGCCCCATTGTACACATGCTTCTTAGGCCTCATCCCTCTGTACAAAAATTTATTAAAATGTTTGTTTATAAAATACACATAACCTTTAATGAGATGAAAAAATAAAAGCCTTTGTTTAAAAAGGGAAAGGGGAGGGGGTGGAGGTGGTGATTATGAGAAAGGAGTGGGCTCCAGAGAGTCCCTCCATAAGGAGTGGAGGGGCACGCTCACACCAGATGCGCAGGGATGTTTTCAGAATTGGTTAAGAGCAAAAGTTAGGAAGGATGCACCAGAAGCCCTAAAGGGATCTGATAGTATTTTGTTTCTTTGTGGCTTTTCCTGCTTTCTTGCTGCCCTTGCCCACCTGTCTCCCCACAGCCTTTATCACAGTTCTGCCTGTAGGATTGCCCCTCCCAAAAAGCCGGTTTGTAGAGGTCCAGGAGAGTAGCTGTGGGGAGAATGTTAAGGAAATTGTGCAACAAGAACCTCTACTGGGCCTGGGAGAAGGAAGACAATCAATCAGTGGGGATACTGGGTTGAGTGTTCAAAGCAGAGAAGGGGCCTGTTCTGAAAAACAAACATCAGCCTATGACCTCAGGGTCTATTACCAGGCAAGGCAGACCTAGATGAGGAAGACTCTAGACAGACTGGGAAAAAAATGTTTTCCAAATTACCTTCTGGCAACTCATTTTTGCACACAGGCAGACAGGTCAGATACACAAACATACACACACACCACACACACACACATGTATTTCAATGCAAAGTAAAAATTAAATGAAAGCTGGAAACAAACCTAAAATTGTGGTAAAGTATCATTTTTAAGATACTTACTATTATGCCAAGCCTAAAAATACTGTATTAGTCATAGAGACAATTCTGGTATTGGTGGAGCACATGGTGTGTTTGGGAGACCACTGGTTCAACATAAATAAATATTGTCAGGGAGCTAGAGGTCTGTGAGCTATGGGTTTACTAGCTTATGGTGATATAGCATCTAAATTATCTCAGATTACAGCACGCACACCACAACTGTCATCTCAACTGTGTGTCTTTATTCTGACTTTGTACCAAAAATCTTTTTTGCCTCATTATGAAGTCTAGAAAGTCGTGGATTTAATCCTATTTGAATGCTTCATGCTTTGCTGCATCTTTACTGATGCTCAGATGGGTCCTCTCTTTGGCCAGTGGGAACTCCGAATAGGGAGTTAGAGAAGTTCACCTAAGCAAGCAAAGACTTTGGTCTTGGCTTGAGCTAAGCTAAGAATATACCTACGTGTTAGAGCATCTCCAATCTGATGCAGGCAAGAAACACAGGGATCCTGGAACCTGGCAACTGGGGAACTGGAAGTTACTAAGGTTTTACTTTCTTGTTTCATGTCTACAGGCTTCAGAAAGAGGTATATGTTGTGTTGGGGGGGGGTGGCTTTCACCTTCAGATATCTGTATTATCCTAATGAATGCATTAAATTTTGTTTTGATGATGAAATGTAAATATTGTTTTAAAAACTATGACTTGAAAACTACCACAATATTATACAGCAATTGTCCTCCAATTAAAACAAATTAATTTTTAAAAAACTATGACTTGGAAAATGAATCAACACTCTTAACTATACTGTTTTTTAAGAACTTTCTGATTGCCAATTCCTCTGTACTTCTTCTCCAGACTCTGATACTCACCATTCTATTCATCTATGAGTCCGATGATTTTAGATTCCACACATAAGTGAAATTATGCAGTTCCTGTCCTCCTGTGTCTGACTTATTTCATTAGCATCATGCCCTCCAAGTACATCCATGTTGTTGCATATTGCAGAATTTCCCACTTTTTTAAGGCTAAATTATATTCCTTGAATGTGTAGACATTTTCTTTATCCATTTATCAACATGCATAGAATTGTTATACAGGATGAGTAAGTACTAAATAGTGTGCTTATAAATAATAATACCCTATTGTATACTTAAAAACTGTTAGAAGTGTGAATCTCATATTCTATTTCTACCACAATAAAAAATCTTAAACTGCCAGTTTTGTTATGCGGTGGTGTGACAAACTGTCTCACTGTCCACAACTTCTCACTGTTCCCCTGTGTGATTACACATGCCTGTCTTTGATGTGTGACCTGCAGCGTACCCTACAGAAGGGACACCCCTCAGCCCGACCACAGGCGGCTTGGCCAGGAGACAGCACCACTGACACCTGCTTCATCCGAGCAGGGTACCAAAATGCCTGGGTAGAATCTCTGGCTCTCCCTGCTCAGCCGCAGGAAGGTCCACCCCAGACCACAAGTCCTTCAGCCCAGGTGCCTGGTTGAGTGAGTGGGAAATCACAGAGAGCAGAATTGGGCCCCAGCTACCCAGCAGCCACATGTCACAGGAGTAAGTAGTCCATGTTAGCTGTTTTAAGCTTCTGAGTTGTGGGGGTTGTTTACTAAGAAGCACAAAAGTTAACTGATATATACGTTATATAGTGCTGCCATAAATAAAATTTGGGAAGTTGTTTTTCCATGATGGAATTCAATGTGACAAATACACCTGAGGAGTCAGTGTGTGTCAGCCTGGGGAGGGCACATAGAGATGGTTATGTTATTCTCATGCCCTTAGACCTCCCAGCCCAGATAGAGTATTAATAACCACAATGCACTATGCAAGGCAGTGTGTGCAAGGCACAGAAACAGACGTGTGTGTGAAATTTTTTGAGAGCCCCAAGGAGAAAGTGAGAGTCCTGCATCATAGTAATAATAGCTATAGCAGGATTTTATTGCCACCAAACAAACTGCCACTTAAAAGCTGCCAACCATCTCTAGAACCATTTTATAGAAGTGGAAACCCCACGTCTCCTTTATCCCAGGGACAGCATTCAAGTGGGCCGTTTGAGGTAAGCAGATGTCAGGAAAGATGATCATTCCAAGGGGTGGGTATCATACTTAAGACTCTTGGTGGAGCTGGCACTTGGCACCGTCCACCCCATACCATCCTCCTAGATCTGTGGTAACTGGGACAGTTTTGAGTATTTTTCAGAGAGGCCCTGCTGTCTCCTGAAAATAAGCCATCAAGACCCTACCTCTTTGCCTTCACTTTTTCTCCCTATTAAAATTTCTCTGACAAATTGAAACGGCCTCAGGTGAGATTAGCCAGTGACAAAGGTCACCAAGGGCCACCAAGAGGAAACCCAACACGAGTGAAGAAGTGTCTGGGCTGGTGAGCTGCCTCCACAAGGCAGCCTATGAACTCAGGGAGGGCCAGCCCTGGGTGTGGTGAGTGACTGAGTTGGCTATATCTCCCGATGCCACAATCTGGCACCACGTTTATTACTAGACATCCTTGGGACATTCTTGCTATCTCACTGCCACACACCGTCTCCACCATCACCTGTCTCCCAATCTCCTCTTTCCTGCTCAGGGGGCTTGCTGCCCAGTGGATGCCCCACCCAGGAACAAGGTACTGGCCTCCCCTTCCAGCAAGTTCCCACTCCTCACACATTTCTCTCAGAGGTCCCTCGTTTGGCTTTGAGGAGAGGAACCCCACCCTCTTTCCCATCAACCTCACCCACTTCTAAAGCCTTTTCCTGCCCAAACCTGTCTCCTCCTTGTACAGGACGCAGTGAGAAGAGTTGTCATGGTGACTAGGGACACAGAGCTGATTCTGTCACACTTAGAAAGTCCTGGAGGAGGTGTTCAATCCTAGGTGTCAGTGGTTTTTTGTAGAATTTCAGGGTACTTAACACCTCGTTGTCCTCAGCCTCAGGCCACAGTTGCCAGTTCTGGGGCAACAGGAAAAGTCCCACCTAATATCCTGTTATACAGAGAGCAGAACATAGAGGTGAAGGTGTGACCTGACCCACTGAAGACTGTGCTAGGTCTAGTATACACCTTAATCGTACATTAGACTTCTGTTACCACACTTAGGGGCTTCCCTCATAATTCAGTTGATAAAGAATCTACCTGCAATGCAGGAGACCCATGTTCGATCCCTGGGTCGGGAAGGTCCCCTGGAGAAGGAAATGGCAACCCACTCCAGTATTCTTGTCCAAAGAATCCCATGGACAGAGGAGCCTGGCAGGTTGCAATCCATGGGGTCACAAGAGTCAGACACGACTTAGCAACTAAACCACGCCTCACCACACATAAAGTTGCATTAGCTTCATGTCTGCACACTGATCTGAAAGAAATCCCAAAGTGCACAGAGCAGGCTTCTCAGCAGGGTTATGGGGTTTCCACCAAGTCTGGACATATCTAACAAAGTGATGAGGTGGACAGCCTATTAGTGTCTACTCAGCTTGATGATCTGCACAGGGCTAGGGGAACATGGTGCATGGGCTGGGTAAAGGGGTCCAACTGGGAAGGGTCCAAAGGACAGTGATCAAGACCATCCCTGAGAAAAAGAAATGCAAAAAGGCAAAATGGTTGTCTGAGGAGGCCTTACAAATAGCTGAGAAAACAAGAGAAGCTTTGGCAATGCCAAAAGAGAAAAGGAAAGATATATCCATTTGAATGCAGAGTTCCAAAGAATAGCAAGGAGAGATAAGAAAGCCTTCCTCAGTGATCACTGCAAAGAAATAGAGGAAAACAACAGAATGGGAAAGACTAGCAATCTCTTCAAGAAAATTAGAGATACCAAGGAACATTTCATGCAATAAAGATGAGCACAATAAAGGACAGAAATGGTATGGACCTAACAGAAGCAGAAGATATTAAGAAGAGGTGGCAAGAATACTACACAAAAGAATATACAAAAAAGATCTTCACAACCAAGATAATGATGATGGTGTGATCACTCACCTAGAGCCAAACATCCTGGAATGTGAAGTCAAGTGGGCCTTAGGAAGCATCACTACGAACAAAGCTAGTGGAGGTGATGGAATTCCAGTTGACCTATTTCAAATCCTAAGAGATGATGCTGTGAAAGTGCCACACTTAATATGCCAGCAAATTTGGAAAATTCAGCAGTGGCCACAGGACTGGAAAAGGTCAGTTTTCATTCCAATCCCAAAGAAAGGCAATGCCAAAAATGTTCAAACTACCACTGCACTCATCTCACACACTAGTAAAGTAATGCTCAAAATTCTCCAAGCCAGGCTTCAGCAACACGTGAACTTCTAGATGTTCAAGCTGGATTTAGAAAAGCCAGAGGGACCAGAGATCAGATTGCCAACATCCACTGGATCACTGAAAAAGCAAGAAAGTTCCAGAAAAAAACATCTGCTTCATTGAGTACACCAAAGCCTTTGACTGTGTGGATCACAATAAACTGTGTAAAATTCTGAAAGAGATAGGAATACCAGACCACCTTACCTGTCTCCTAAGAAGTCTGTATGCAGGGTGGGGTGGGGGATTCTTCCTGTATCTTTGAGAACTGTGGGGATTCTCTGGCTCTGCCGGTGAAGGGGGCTTCAGGGACACTAGGAGCTTCCTCCTTGGTGGAGATATCAGAGCACTGACAGCAACACCCACAACATGCTGTCCAAGTGAGTGACTCAGGGAAAGGGCTCACCTAACAACAGAACTCTGTCACATACAGTTACTGCACTCGGTTGAACAAAAGGAGCCAGACAGGAAGAGGACAGCATTTGTGATTCCATTTATGTGAAGCTTATTTATAAAAGAGGTACATCTCATTCATGCACTGAAGATAGACTGGCCCCTGCAAGGTAGGGCTGAGTGTGAGGGCATGTTCTGGGGTGACAGGGCTGCTCTGAATCATCTGGTGACAGGGATGTATGTGTATCAAAACTTCCCCAAAATGTACACCTAGGACTAGTGTGTTTTTGCTACATGTAAGTTACACATCAATCTAAGTAACAACTAAAGAGATGTATTTATCAAGAATTTTTAATAACATGGGTACACACCTATACTGTAATTTTTAGCCAAAAAAAGGAGCAGCATAATGAACTGGTATGTGTGTGAGAACAATTAATCAAAAAGTATGCATGGGAAAAGGTCTGGATTAAAATACATCATGACTGATTTGAGATTGTGAGACAATGACTAATTTTTTCTGTACTTTCTATTTTTCTGTTTTCCCTAACTTGATACAATGAGCATGTGCTAGTTTTAGAATTAGATACATTTTTTAAAAACTAAGAGATTCGTGTGCTATCTTTTTGCCCATCTCACTGCTGACATTGACAGAGTCAGTGTGAGCCCCCAGGGTTTCAGTTCATTGAGCTCATGCAGTTGGCCCTCTGAACCCAAGAAAAGAGTAGGTGTCCTCCCCATCTTGTGCGTGATGCTCTGAGTCATGGTCCAGAGATGGCATGGGCAAGCAGAGAGAAGCTGCCCTCAGAACTTGGGTACAATGACTCGACTTGGAGCAGCTAGTGAAAGCTTGGCCAGCACCCCAGGAGGAGGGCTGGGCATCAAGTCCAGAGCAGCAAACCAGCCAAAAGATCATTCCTCACAGAGAGTCTGAAGGCCTGCATATCAGAACCAGAGCCCTGGAAACTGGAAGGGCCAAGGTAAGAAGATAAGCAGAGACGGGAAAACTAAGTCATGGCATGAGAAACCACTGGTTTGCCTTGCTGTGGTATCCAGAGCAACAATTCATTGATTAAATGCTGAAGACGTTCCCATGGGTCCTCCCTTCCTTGTGCATCCCTGGAATGAACCCCTATCCCAAAAGGGGACACACACACACACACTGCTAAGCTGTGCTTCCTTGTTTCAGCCTGTGAATCCTCACCCTGTATTGCCCAAATGTGTCTTTTCCAAAGCAACTTGGCCATGGAGTCATTTTGTATTTCAGGAGGGAGGTCTCCTGGGGCCCCTAAAGTCTAGCACATAATTTGACAAAATAGGAAACAGAAGCTCAGAGAGGGGTAGGATCTTTCTAAGGGCACACAATGAGTCAGCAGCACAGTCTGGGTGACTCTGAGCCTGCTTCACTACTCTACACTGCCCTCTGGGGGTAAGCGTTCCCTCAAGTCTACAACCACCCCAGTGACAACCCGCAGAAGACAGGGCAGACAAACCCCAGGTCCATGTGGTAAAGTACAAAGCAACCAAAGCCACACACAGAAACATTATGTTTGTCCTGCAGCATCTAAGAGTTCTACCCAGTGTATTACCAGTGAACACACAAGGGTCTCTTCAATGAGAAAAAATTATATTCCGTGTTTTCTGTGAAATTTTGTATTATTTGCTACCCATTTTGTAAATGCTTTCTCAAGCATACTTTGTACAACACCACTTAACTAGCCCACAGAGAGCCAATACCAACAAAAGGCTCTACATTTGTTCCATCATTTGATCTTGACCACACATCTGTCAAGCACATTTGTGATTGGGGTTTTTTTTGCCCTCATTTTACAGATAAGAAAACTAAGATCTGGAGTTTCAGAAACTTGTACAAATCAAGTGGTAAAGAGGAAAGCTGAGGATTGAGCCCAGCCTGGAGAAGGCAATGGCACCCCACTCCAGTACTCTTGCCTGGAAAATCCCATGGATGGAGGAGCATGGTAGGCTGCAGTCCATGGGGTCGCTAAGAGTTGGACACGACTGAGCGACTTCACTTTCACTTTTCACTTTCATGAATTGGAGAAGGAAATGGCAACCCACTCCAGTGTTCTTGCCTGGAGAATCCCAGGGACGGGGCAACTTGGTGGGCTGCCGTCTATGGGGTCACACAGAGTCGTACACAACTGACTTAGCAGCAAGCCCAGCCTGGTGACTGGAGTCCAGTTCTCAACTGCTGTCTCCTGAATCCACATACAGCATGAACTTGAACATTTTTTTCATGATTCATTGCCCTGGTTTTGAATGCCAGTTGCTGGTTCTTTCTGCCCTATTCTGGCTTTCCCCAGCAGTCATAACCCCCTACTCATTAGCTTCTCCCTTTCAGCTTCTGCTTTGCTGACAAGGACCCCAGGAAACCAACTTTATTAGAATTTTATATAATAAATCTAACAAAGAATCACTGAATGAGTACGAGTCTGATTTTTTTGAGTGTATATTATATGCTACATTCTCGGCTTGGATGTCTCAACCAATCCTCCCAACAAACCCAAGGAGCAACTACCATTATTCATCCCATTCCACAAATGAGAAAGCTGAGGGTAGGGCCAAGCTTTGAGTTCAGGCAACTGACTGCAGAGGCCACTTCAGCAGGTTTGGGGTCTTCTCAGATCACAAGTCCGTGGTGGCGTGTGTTTCTTAGCCTGTGGCAGAGGAAACAAAAGCACGCAGAGGGCCCTCCTGTGGCTCGGGGCTGGCTCTCAGTTCTGTTCTATGTTCTCAGTTCTGTTGTCAACAATTGAGGTTTTTAGATAAGTAACCAATCACCAAGGAAGCCTGGGGTGACTGCAGATATTGAAATAGAATCCTGAACTTGACCCTTTTCTTCTGCCACTTGCTGCCTGTTTCATGTTGAAAAATTCTCAAAGAAATTCCATACAGACTGTAACCTTGGAGTGTGGGACTCTGCTACCTATGTCCCTGGCACAGTACAGCTACCCACAAACATGGGCTGTCTTGGAGGGCTGCAAAATGGTGAACAAGGAGACTAACATTTTATAATGACGTGCCCCGAAGGTACCTGATCTGGAGAAAGATGGGCAATATGTTCAGCTCACAGGTGAACATACAGTAAAAACTCTTAAGCAACCAGCTATTTTAGTTTGCAGAGGAAAATAGTATTGGGTGGTGAGTATATGTGTGTGAGTTGTGAGAGGAAAGAGGGGGTAGTGAAGGAGTGAACAGGCAGGGGGCATGCATGCTCAGTCCCTCAGTTGTGTCAGATTTCTTACAAACCCATGGACTGTATTAGCCCACCAGGCTCCTCCATCCATGGATTTTCCAGGCAAGAATACTGAAGTGGTTTGCCATTTCCTCCTCCAGGCGATCTTTCCAACCCAGTGATCAAACCCACATCTCCTGCGTCAGCAAGCAGGTTCTTCACCACTGAGCCAGCTGGGAAACCCAGGTTTAAGGGGGATCACAGGGTTAATGTGAGATGTTCCCCCCACTTAAAAGTCAGTTTTAGTTGGCTTCCGTGGAAGACAAATAGCACATGGGTCAGAATCTCTCACCCTCTGAGCCTCCCCATTGATAAGCCCTGCAGTCTGGTACAAATCATTTGTCTCTTGGACAGCAGTTTCTTTCAGTTAAACATGGTCCTTTGACTAGATGCTCATGAATTTTCTAGTTCTAATATCCTTTAATTCCTTCTTTTTTCTAACCATTTGGGTAGTTGGGTGAACTAAGAAGCAAAAAGAAACTGCGTAATCAGGGAAACCCATAAATAAAGTTTCAGATTAGAGATCCATTTTCTAGTCTATTTTAAGCTCAATTTAAGAAAAAAAAAAAAAAGGACTGTTCTTTGATGATTTTTTGCACGGCCAGATACTTGTTCCCTAAAACTCCGCCCCCAACTCAGAAGAAACTGTGCATTTCCTACTTTTATGCTGTCTATATGTTTGACTTGCACAGCTCAGCTGGTCAGAGGAGCTGAGACATCCGTTCCCCTATGAGAATCTCTCTCGGTAAGTCGTCTCTCAGTTAACTTTGCCTATTTCTTAGCGCAGCTTGAGTGATGAGTAAAAGCCTTTACAGGAAACCATAGAAAACATCAGAAATACACCAGGAGTTCACTGAACTATCTTAAAATATAATCTTTAAGTAAGGAAAAAGTTAGAGTTTAGAATCAGTTTCAGACTGTGATAACATCAAAGATACAAAACAGGATTATGAATGAAAGACTATAAAAAGCCCTCACCTTTCAAAAGAAAGATATTTTCGGAGAATAATTACTGGCCAAAACTTTGACAGACATTATCTTTTGGTTAGGAGAAATAAAACCTCCTCAGCAGGATGCCCTCTGAACATGTGCACAACCAGAAGCTGTGTCTAAGTCTCCTTTTATTTCTGCCAAGAAAAGAAGGAAGCCTGAAAATTGTCCAAATTAATAACAAGTTATAAATATCAAATCAATTTTCATTGCACATCTAGTTGATTCTTTTTCTGGCTCAGAATTTAAAGGTGAGATTTTTCTGTGTGCTTTTCCCAGCTGCTTAATCTGAGGTACTGGGAGCTGGAGTCTCACAGGGACTAATTAAAGAAAATTCTCAGTCAAGCGGTGGGACCTAAATAGACCAGGCAAGTTAGTGGGTTGTGAAGGAACTAAGCTAACACAGGACGCATTTTAGGATATGAAACACTGTCCACTTGACCATTTCTTGTGTATTAGGGGAAGGGGTCCTTAATCATAGCAGCTCAGAAACTACAAACACAAACTTCAGAGAAAATGTGAGAATGGCAATCGGGACTTGACAACTGGCTGCTGGCTCCTATGACCTTCTCCAGGGACTTGGGCATCAGTCTGTTTCATTTTGACTACATCAAGGCTCCAGGCTGACAATCCTGCTTGTAGTTCTCTCACCAAGGAGTGAAAGACAGGGACTATAGCAGGTAAGAGTTACAGTCTGCACTGCCTGCCTTCAAAATTAGTTGCTTACTCCCTGTGGGTCTTTGGGGAAGTTACTCAGCTTCTCTGTGCTCTGAGGTTCTTATTTGCAAAATGGGGACAATAAACCTGACCTGCCTCACGGAATCACCTTGAGGATTAACTGAATGAATGAAGTAAAGCTTAGAACAGTGCTTGGCAGGCAGAATGCCCTTGAGAACTGTTCATTATCACCAGCAAGCTCCTAATGATGCTATGTGTAAGCTAACTCCAGGGAATGATAGCTTAAGAACAGACATGGTTGGACAGTTCCTGACCCAGTTTCTGGACATTGTTATCACAGCTTCATTCACTGCACATGGCTTGGTGAGATGATTGATGCTCTCCGTCTAGTAAACAGAGAGTGTTAGTCGCTCAGTCATGTCTGACTTTTATGATCCCATGGATCGTAGCCCATGAGGCTCCTCTGACCCTGGAATTCTCCAGGAAAGAATACTGGAGTGGGTTGCCATTTCCTCCTCCAGGAGATCTTCCCAACCCTGGGATCAAACCCAGGTTTCCTGCATTGCAGGCAGGTTCTTTACCATCTGAGCCACCACGGAAACCCAAAGCAGAGAAGCTAGCAGCAAACTAATATAAAAAGTTCATTGTTTGACCAAAAAAGGGACTTCAGTTAAATGTAGAAATCTATGTATCAATTTTTAAAACCTACTGAAGTATGTAAAATGGTTTGCATTCATGATGGACTGCTAAGGACATTCTAGGACTTCATAAAAGAGCTTTTCTTTATTTACAGAGTCAAGCAAAATGGATTATCAAACATCAACTCCCCTCTATGACATTGATTATGGGATATCAGAGCCATGCCAAAAAATCAACGTGAGGCAAATTGCAGCCCGGCTCTTGCCCCCACTCTACTCGTTGGTATTCATCTTTGGTTTTGTGGGTAACATGCTGGTTGTCCTCATCCTGATAAACTGCAAAAAGCTGAAGAGCATGACTGACATCTATCTGCTCAACTTGGCAATCTCTGACCTACTTTTCATCATCACCATCCCATTCTGGGCTCACTATGCTGCAGACCAGTGGGTCTTTGGAAATACAATGTGCCAGTTATTCACAGGGTTCTATTTCATTGGTTATTTTGGTGGAATCTTCTTCATCATCCTCTTGACAATCGATAGGTACCTGGCTATCGTTCACGCTGTGTTTGCTTTAAAAGCCAGAACAGTCACCTTTGGGGCAGCAACAAGTGTGGTCACCTGGGTGGTGGCTATGTTTGCCTCTCTCCCAGGAATTATCTTTACCAAATCCCAAAAAGAAGGCTTTCGTCATACATGCAGCCCACATTTCCCATCCAGTCAGTATCATTTCTGGAAGAATTTCCAAACTTTAAAGATAGTCATCTTGGGGCTGGTGCTGCCACTGCTTGTCATGATTGTCTGCTATTCGGGAATCATAAAAACCCTGCTCCGGTGTCGCAACGAGAAGAAGAAGCACAAGGCTGTGAGGCTCATCTTTGTGATTATGATTGTCTACTTTCTCTTCTGGGCTCCCTACAACATCGTCCTTCTCCTGAGCACCTTCCAGGAATTCTTTGGCTTGAATAACTGCAGTGGTTCTAACAGGCTGGACCAAGCCATGCAGGTGACAGAGACCCTGGGGATGACGCACTGCTGCATCAACCCCATCATCTATGCCTTCGTGGGGGAGAAGTTCCGAAACTATCTCTTACGGTTCTTCCGAAAGTACTTCGCCAGCCGCTTCTGCAAAGGCTGTCCAGTCTTCCAGGGAGAGGCTCCAGAGCGAGTAAGCTCCGTTTATACACGATCCACAGGAGAACAGGAAATCTCTGTTGGCTTGTGATCTGACTCAGTTTATATATGCAAACTGTGGGGGAGTAGTTCTTTTCAAGAAGAAATTACTGTCAACAAGGGTTTAAGACTTCATCCATCAATTTGGCATCAGCTCTGGGTTGCTGCCAGATATTCTACAGTGCACTGGACATCACTCAACAACAGAATTATCCAGCCCCAAGTGTCAGTATGGCACCCCACTCCAGGACTCCTGCCTGGGAAATTCATGGACGGAGGAGCCTTGTAGGCTGCAGTCCATGGGGTCGCTTGGAGTCGGACACGAGTGAGCGACTTCACTTTCACTTTTCACTTTCATGCACTGGAGAAGGAAATGGCAGGCTCCCGTCTATGGGGTCACACAGAGTTGGACACGACTGAAGTGACTTAACATAACATAACTAAATATATTAGATATTTCAAGCCCATCAATTCTAGAAAGCCAAACCAAAACATGCTGATGAAATAGCAATCTTCTCACCGCCCCCCTCCACATACAACAATTTATTGGCAAGCTCTCCCCTCACTACAAAAGGTTCAATGTCTTAAAATTAAAAAAAAAATTCTCGGAAAATTGTTAATTCCTGAGTTTCGTTACCTGAACAGGAATAACAAAATGAACTGAGGAACGTATTGTATACTTTCTTATCTGGGTAGGGCCATAGCCAGGTTGCAAATGTGATTAAAATAGGTCCTTCTCTTGCCATGGGGAGAAAAGACATGCTGGTGATCAGATAAGGAATGACATCTTCCGTGTGGGATCTCCCCTAAAAGGTATGTTAATAAGTTCCACAGACACTGATGCCAAAGAAGAGCCCTGTGGTCTGCTGAGAGCTGAAGGCTTCTTCGCAGAAAAGGGACTGGAGGTCAATGGTCTGTTGGTGGAGAAGGAAGCTGAGCTCCAGGATGCAAGCAAAACTTGGCTGTGGGGAGACAGGCACTGGCTGTGGGAACTCCTGGGAGGAAAAATGAGGCTGGTGCATGAGAAAACTGGACGGCATCACTCATCAAAGTCCAAGAGCAGAGTGGGGAGTCCTGGCCAGTGTTGCAGAAGGCTCATTCCATAACCAAAGGATGGCCTGAAAAGGTGAGCATTCAGGTCAAGGAGACCAGCAACAATGTGATCAAGTGAGGAGGCTCCACTAAAGTTGAAGCCAGAGATGAGAAGGATGGATACCTCCTCACAGCATTGAGGATGAGAGTCAGCAGAATTTGGGGTGGATTTGGCTTGGCAGTGAAGGGCAGAGAGGAATCAGAGACTTCCTAGATTTGAGGCAAGCATCAGAAGTGCCCTAAAAGAGACATCAAGCATGGAAGGAGGAGGAGGTGGTTTAGGTCAAAACAGGAGTTGGTGGAAGAGAAAGGGTCCAGTTTTATACGCTGAACACCACTCTAGGCAGACAGACCCTGGGCTGTCTGCCGTTGACTGCTCCAGCCACCAGAGCAGTCCTTCCATCCTGGCTCAAACCATGAGGCATCCCCAGGTGGCTCTGAAATACTAGATTTACAAATGCCTGAATCTGAGGTCCAGAAACACTTCCAGGTCAGATATGACATTTGGGTGGTACTGATTACATAGTTAACAAAAATCCAAAGCTTTATAAGCACTGAGTAAAGAGGCCCAGAAGAGCTGAGGGAAGCCTAAATGACTGCTTCTAAGTACAGTCTTCTGGATTTAATTATCAAGAGATAAAGGGAAGAAGGACACACTCATTTGGAAACAGGTCGCTTCAAGCTTTTTAAACCACAGAATATACAATTTACCAACCTCTGTGCGTCAACCTGAGTGTGGGGGCTAGAGATACACATTCCCGATGCATTTGTGAACAAACCTTATCCAAACACTAAGAGACTTCTTCCAAAGGAAGAATGGTGTGGGATTTTTGAAGTTTGCTAGTTATATTATTATTTTGTATATGCCTAAGACTGTTTAGTGTCCAGGGGTAGCTAAGACCATCACTGTAAAGATTAGGTGGGAAAACACAAAGTTATGAGAACCTCTCAAGAGATTAAGATGTCAGAATAAGAGGTACTACTGATTTTTCTCCAGCTCTAAAGTGTGAAACTTGAGGGTTGTGGCTGTCAATAGGAAGTGACTGGAAGGGTCTTTTGTCTTGCTCTTAAAGTTGTTGAGAGTATACACGTGGCATATGAGTCTCGTCTCTGGGTCAGTTCAAACATTCTGACATATATATATATATACACACACACACACACACACACATATGTGACATTATTATGTATATATACAGTTACAAGTTGCTTGAAAGAAAATATGCATCTAATAAAAACTCTAAAATTAAATAATTGACTGTATTCTTGTTCTTTCAGCCAATGTACATTTAGAATACCATACATAAAATTGTGAGAGAACTTTTAAGTAGCTGATTTGGAAAATTTCACGCACATACAAACACACATATTGAGGATTACTTTTTCTAATTATTTTTTAAAGTTGACCCTCTGTTTTTAAAGACGCTATCTCTCAGAGTGGAGATCCTGAGCAACTGACCCTGAAAACTTTTAAATTTCAAACTTAATTCTCTACTCAAGCAAAAGAATTGACATGATTCTTCAGAGAAAATAATGTGTGATTCAACACATGTTAGCTGTCTAGGTTGGACAATGGAAAAGACATAATGTTGTAACTTGGTCATTCATCTGTAATCTTGTGTTGCAGACACATGATACAGAAAAAGGTCATCGCTGGCTGTAAAGATTGCTTTTGTTTCATTTGACAATCTCTCCCTAAAACCTGGCTGCCATTGCAGTGATGGCAACGGTGTTCACATAGACTTCTGTGCACGTGCCTCCTTTCGTCAAGGAGGACAGGCGCTCCAGCTAGAGGTGACCTACCTGGGCACATTCACACAGTTTTCCCCCTGCTTCCTTCTCGTCTTCCAAGCACACTCTAGAGTCGGTTGCCATCCTAATTTGGAGGTCTGTGACAAGGACAGCATCTCCCTAACAATACTGAAGGACTGCCTTCCATCTCACAGGGCACAAGGAGGCATGAACCGAGGTCAGGTGGGAGGGGCTGGGGTTAAAGCAGAGGGAAGGACCGGGGAGAAAGGAGGCCTCCCCTGTAAGATGAAGGTGGCTGCATAGGGAGTTTGGAAGATGTCAGTTTTATGACTGATACACATGTACTTCTCATCCTCTTTCCTGCTAAATAAAACAAGTCCAATGTCAACATGAAGAAAAGCTACCAACGTGTCTGTGGCCTTCCCAGGGTGTATCTTGTCCCCCATCATGTGTACTCCTCACCACTCATTTGCCTGGATTCTCCACACCCCTGGCTCTGCAGGCCCCTTTACTGCCCACTTTTTGCCCATTGTTTAGATCATAAATGAATGTTAATTCATTGTGGCCCACAGGCTCTGACTTATCTCAACGCCTCAACCCAGAAGCCCTGTCAAGGAGGGGGTTTCGTACGTGCCATGGAGAAAGTCAAAGAAAAGGTGAATGTCCTTAGAGGGAGGAATAATGTGCAAATTCATAAATTAGGATTCTGCTGACATCTGTATTACAAGGGTTCTCAGTAGCAGCAGCTCTCAGTAAATTAAATGCATTGGTATTTTTAGTGACTGAATTAATGTCATTTACTTTAAAATAAAAGGACAGATTCCCCCACATGAACATAGATGTCCAAGTGTTAACCCTTCTTATGAAGGCAGGAGACTTACCACGGAAGTGAGATGTGAGCCAGAGAACAACTCCTGAACTTCCTAACTGCTCTGGCTCATAGCTTGAAGCATATCCTTTACCAGCAGTTCAGGGTTTGTGCAGAGCATCTATATAACCCTTGGGGTAAGAGTAGACAGAAGAGGCAGAAAGAGGCATTTTCCATAGGTCCTTTTCAATTAAATAAAATTCACTATAAAAATCTTGCTTGTATTTTTCTAAAATACTGTCAAACTTTAATATTTTACATTATGTATATGTCTATGCCACACTTTTCATTTTCCTTATTGTAAGCATTTTTTAACTCTTATATTTGGCTCCATACTGTTACTACCTTGAGAATAAGTTCTGTGTCACTTTGATTCTGTCATGCTTCAGCAACTTATGTTTGTCTCTTATAAAGTGGCAACTATTTTTTTAAAAGCACAGCTTACATGTCTTTTTCAAATTAAATGCAAAGCCACTAAGAACCTTGTGCTGTACTGCCCCCCTGTGGCCACTTAGCAAACTAACAAGTGTGGCCAGCAGCCATCCTTTATCAGAGAGAGGCAGACGGGGCATTTTTATACTCAGCTATTTCATGTCTGTCTCTGCTGGCACCACAGCTGTTGTATACAACAATTATCACAACAGGTCAGGGTGGATGATGCACTACTCGTTATTTGTGAAGAACAAGTGGAGCATCAGTGGAGGCCTCACTGATGGAATGGCAACGCACTCCGGTATTCTTGCTTGGAGAATCCCATGGACAGAGGAGCCTGGCGGGCTATAGTCCATGGGGTCGCAAAGAGTCAGACACGACTGAGCAACTTTCACTGATGCCTGTAGTGAAGGTCCCAGCTGCCCAGAACCAATCTCTGCAGATCTGGCCAATTTCTGTGATTCAGATTTGAAGTCTGTGATGCAGCCTGTGGTTCTGACTTTCAGAAATTCCCCAGGTGATTCTAAGTGCTGCCACAAGTTTGAACACCATTTGCTTACAGCCAGTTGAACCGAAAGCAGGTTCAGGGAGGGCTACCATCTGGATAAGATGCTACCCAGCCTTGGAGTGGACGACTTGTGGGCCCAGGAGACTCTGGACTCAGATCTTTCCATTTTCATAACAGAACACTGACTCTGTCTTCCCCTAGGCTGATTTTAAAAGCATGTAAATCTAGACTTAATTGGCAATATAAAGATAATCTGTATTCGAGGCTCCAAATATTTTGTTTTCATTTCTGGTTTTGGACTGTGTTTTGACCTGTCTGTTCCAAATGAAAAGTAAATAAAAGTGGGATGTTTGGCACCCATGCTGAGCTTGGCAGCTTTAATTCAATAAAGAACACATCAAAGTGTGTCTGAGATGGTTTGCAAGTGAATATAGATTTTGCTTCCTTAGGTAAAAGAATTTTGCCCCCACCATTTCCGTCTCCCTTCAGTAAGCCCCACCTTTAACCAAGTCCAGCGAAAACCATCATCCCTAAAGAACTGGCTAACTCTAGGAGTCCTGGTCAACCCTGGATACGACAATGAAATTTCTGCAGAGAAATAAAGTTTTAGAAGAGCATTGCTCCTTTTTAGTCTCAAATTGCTCTACTTATGTTTACTACCACTTAGCTAATATTCTTCGAAAATCCCTTTTAAGAAAATTACAACATTTTCCAACATATGATCAAATCAGGGCTCTGTTCACTGGTTAACTCTCTCCTTCGTGCAGGGTACAAAGCAGAGCCTGGTAGATGAAAGAATAGGTATTTAAAAATCAGACTGACTTCAGCTCAGTCTCAATACTATTATGGGAGTTTGCGTAAGTGACTTAAAGACTCTGGATATCAGATTCCTTTCCTATAATTTGGTGTACTATTAATATCCACTGGGAATTATGCTGGAATATAGTGTCTAGACCAGCACTGTCCAGTAGCATTTTCTGTAATGATGGAAATGCTCTGTATTTGCATTGTTCAAAACTGGCCACCAGACCAGTGCAAAGTGTGGCTAATGCGAATGTGGAACTAGGCTTTTTATTTCAATTAATTAATTTTTTAATATGGCAAATGTTGGGAAAATAATGAAAACAGTGACAGACTTTATTTTCTTGGGCTCCAAAATCACTGCAGATGGTGATTGCAGCCATGAAATTAAAAGATGCTTGCTGCTTGGAAGAAAAGTTATGACCAACCTAGACAGCATATTAAAAAGCAGAGACATTACTTTGCCAACAAAGGTCCCTCTAGTCAAAGTTATGGTTTTTCCAACGGTCATGTATGAATGGGCCATACAGAGAGCTGAGTGCCAAAGAATTGATGCTTCTGAACTGTGGTATTGGAGAAGACTCTTGAGAGTCCCTTGGACTGCAAGGAGATCCAACCAGTTCATCCTAAAGGAGATCACTCCTGAATATTCATTGGAAGGACTGACACTGAAGCTGAAGCTCCAATACTTTGGCCACCTGATGCAAAGGACTGACTCATTTGAAAAGACCCTGATGCTGGGAAAGATTGAAGGCAGGAGGAGAAAGGGATGACAGAGGATGAAATGGTTGGATGGCATAACTCATCAATGGACATGAGTTTGAGTAGGCTCCCGGAGTTGGACAGGGTGATGGACAGTTGGTTATGGACAGGGAAGCCTAATGTGCTGCAGTCCATGGGGTCACAAAGAGTCAGACACAACTAGGCAACTGAACTGAACTGATGGCCAATGACTACATTAATGGACAGTACAAGTCTGGCATACAATCAGATCAGATCAGTCGCTCAGTCGTGTCCGACTCTTTGCGACCCCATGAATCCCAGCACGCCAGGCCTCCCTGTCCATCACCAACTCCCGGAGGTCACTCAGACTCACATCCATCGAGTCAGTGATGCCATCCAGCCATCTCATCCTCTGTCGTCCCCTTCTCCTCCTGCCCCCAATCCCTCCCAGCATCAGAGTCTTCTCCAATGAGTCAACTCTTTGCATGAGGTGGCCAAAATACTGGAGTTTCACCTTTAGCATCATTCCTTCCAAAGAAATCCCAGGGTTGATCTCCTTCAGAATGGACTGGTTGGATCTCCTTGCAGTCCAAGGGACTCTCAAGAGTCTTCTCCAACACCACAGTTCAAAAGCATCAATTCTTTGGCGCTCAGCCTTCTTCACAGTCCAACTCTCACATCCATACATGACCACAGGAAAGGCCATAGCCTTGACTAGACGAACCTTTGTTGGAAAAGTAATGTCTCTGCTTTTGAATATGCTATCTAGGTTGATCATAACTTTCCTTCCAAGGAGTAAGCGTCTTTTAATTTCATGGCTGCAGTCACCATCTGCAGTGATTTTGGAGCCCAGAAAAAGAAAGTCTGACACTGTTTCCCCATCTATTTCCCATGTAGTGATGGGACCAGATGCCATGATCTTCGTTTTCTGAATGTTGAACTTTAAGCCAACCTTTTCACTCTCTGCTTTCACTTTCATCAAGAGGCTTTTCAGTTCCTCTTCACTTTCTGCCATAAGGGTGGTGTCATCTGCATATCAGAGGTTATTGATATTTCTCCCAGCAATCTTGATTCAATTGGGACAGAATAAATAAAGAATAAATAAAGGACAGCTCGATAAAGGACAGAAATGGTATGGACCTAACAGAAGCAGAAGATATTAAGAAGAGGTGGCAAGAATACACAGAAGAACTGTACAAAAAAAGATCTTCACAACCCATATAATCATGATGGTGTGATCACTGACCTAGAGCCAGACATCCTGGAATGTGAAGTCAAGTGGGCCTTAGAAAGCATCACTACGAACAAAGCTAGTGGAGGTGATGGAATTCCAGTGGAGCTATTCCAAATCCTGAAAGATGATGCTGTGAAAGTGGTGCACTCAATATGCCACCAAATCTGGAAAACTCAGCAGTGGCCACAAGATTGGAAAAGGTCAGTTTTCATCCCAATCCCAAAGAAAGGCAATGCCAAAGAATGCTCAAACTACCGCACAATTGCACTCATCTCAAATGCTAGTAAAGTAATGCTCAAAATTCTCCAAGCCAGGCTTCAGCAATATGTGAACCGTGAACTTTCTGATGTTCAACCTGGTTTTAGAAAAGGCAGAGGAACCAGAGATCAAATTGCCAACATCCACTGGATGATGGAAAAAGCAAGAGAGTTCCAGAAAAACATCTATTTCTGCTTTATTGACTATGCCAAAGCCTTTGACTGTGTGGATCACAGTAAACTGTGGAAAATTCTGAAAGAGATGGGAATACCAGACCACCTGATCTGCCTCTTGAGAAATTTGTATGCAGGTCAGGAAGTAACAGTTAGAACTGGACATGGAACAACAGACTGGTTCCAAATAGGAAAAGGAGTACGTCAAGGCTGTATATTGTCACCCTGTTTATTTAACTTATATGCAGAGCACATCATGAGAAACGCTGGGCTGGAAGAAACACAAGTTGGCATACAATGCTGCTGCTGCTAAGTCACTTCAGTCGTGTCCGACTCTGCGCGACCCCATAGATGCCAGCCCACCAGGCTCCCCGGTCCCTGGGATTCTCCAGGCAAGAACACTGGAGTGGGTTGCCATTTTCTTCTCCAATGCATAAGAGTGAAAAGTGAAAGTGAAGTGATACCCATAAATATCAGTATTACTTGGACTCTGGCATCAAGAATTCCTATGTTTAAATTCTCAAGCACATTACTAAATGTTTCCAAGCTTCACTGTCTTCATCTGTAATATGGACCTAATAACAATACCTTCCCTATAGATTGGTTCAGAAGATTAAACGGAAACTGCATGCTAACAACTTAATGTAGTACCTGGTACACGGAACCTCTTGTAACCGTGCGCTACTTTCCTGCTGCTGCTGCTAAGTCACTTCTGTCGTGTCCAACTCTGTGCAACCCCATACACGGCAGCCCACCAGGCTCCCCTGTCCCTGGGATTCTCCAGGCAAGAACACTGGAGTGGGTTGCCATTTCCTTCTCCAATGCATGAAAGTGAAAAGTGAAAGTGAAGTTGCTCAGTCATGTCCGACTCTTCGCGACCCCATGGACTGCAGGCCACCAGGCTCCTCCATCCATGGGATTTTCCAGGCAAGAGTACTGGAGTAGGGTGCCATTGCCTTCTCCGGGGCTACTTTCCTAATAATAGCTATTTGCTCTCTAGATTAGAATCCCACTCCTGCAAAGAATGCTCTTCACCATGGTGGGTGATCCAGGTTGCTTTCTGCAGGGGAACAGAAGCACTGCACACCTGAGAGGCCTCTTTGGGTGTGAAATCAAATACCAAGGGTTTAGAGTAATAGACAGAAAGGGCCTCCCAACTTTGTGGCAGTATGTTCAATCCATTCAACCTTAGGGATCTCCTTTGAAAAGTCTTTTAAGGATAACGAATCTGATCAGGTTTCTGGCTGGATCCAAACCCTATGGCTCAAACCAAAGTGAAAGATGGGGATGTGGATGACAGGTCAATTCCTCCCCTATTCCTGGGATTCTGACAGAAGCTTATACACAAGGAGAATCGAGAACTAGATAATAGTCAATGAGTCCTAGCAAAGTAACATGGGCAGATATGGCTTAGGCAGGAAGGCAATGGGGTTTCTCACCACTGTCCTCATGAAGATCCAGGACCCTCACCTTGAGGTGTAGCAGTAGACAGAAACCGCAATTGAGAGACCGCACCCCCCAGCCCATACTCCTTCTGCGGAAGCTGGGACAATCAAGGGTGAGAGAAAGGGTCCACATTGGCCCTCCACTGACAGGGAAAAGGGACATGGGCAGAGGCTCTGCCTTCCTTGAGCCAGAACCAGAAACCTGGGGAAATGGGAAACAAGGGGAGTCACTCTAGTACCATACAGCTGTGCATTCAGTTCAGTTCAGTTGCTTAGTTGTGTCCAACTCTGCAACCCCATGAATCACAGCACGCCAGGCCTCCCTGTCCATTACCAACTCCCGGAGTTCAGTCAAACTCACGTCCATTGAGTCAGTGATGCCATCCAGCCATCTCATCCTCTGTCGTCCCCTTCTCCTCCTGCCCCCAACCCCTCCCAGCATCACAGTCTTTTCCAATGAGTCAACTCTTTGCATGAACTGGAGTTGGAGCTTTAGCATCATTCCTTCCAGAGAACACCCAGGCGTGATTTCCTTTAGAATGGACTGCTTGGATCTCCTTGCAGTCCAAGGGACTCTCAAGAGTCTTCTTCAGCACCACAGTTCAAAGGCATCACTTCTTCGGCACTCAGCTTTCTTCACAGTCCAACTCTCACATCCATACATGACCACTGGAAAAACCATAGCCTTGACTAGATGAACCTTTGTTGGAAAAGTAATGTCTCTGCTTTTGAATATGCTATCTAGGTTGGTCATAATTTTCCTTCCAAGGAGTAAGCATCTTTTAATTTCATGGCTGCAGTCACCATCTGCAGTGATTTTGGAGCCCAGAAAAAGAAAGTCTGACACTGTTTCCACTGTTTCCTCATCTATTTTCCATGAAGTGATGGGACCAGATGCCATGATCTTCGTTTTCTGAATGTTGAGAGCTTTAAGCCACTCTCCTCTTTCACTTTCATCAAGAAGCTTTTTAGTTCCTCTTCACTTTCTGCACAAGGGTCGTGTCATCTGCATATCTGAGGTTATTGATATTTCTCCCAGCAATCTTGATTCCAGCTTGTGCTTCTTCCAGCCCCGCTTTTCTCATGATGTACTCTGCATATAAGTTAAAAAAGCAGAGTGACAATACACAGTCTTGACATACTCCTTTTCCTATTTGGAACCAGTCTGTTGTTCCATGTCCAGTTCTAACTGTTGCTTCCTGACCTGCATACAGATTTCTCAAGAGACCGGTCAGGTGGTCTGGTATTCCCATCTCTTTCAGAATTTTCCACAGTTTACTGTGATCCACACAGTCAGAGGCTTTGGCATAGTCAATAAAGCAGAAATAGATGTTTTTCTGGAACTTTCTTGCTTTTTCCATGATCCAGCGGATGTTGGCAATTTGATCTCTGGTTCCTCCGCCTTTTCTAAAACCAGCTTGAACATCAGGAAGTTCACGGTTCACGTATTGCTGAAGCCTGGCTTGGAGGATTTTGAGCATTACTTTACTAGCGTGTGAGATGAGTGCAATTGTGCAGTAGTTTGAGCATTCTTTGGCATTGCCTTTCTTTGGGATCAGAATGAAAACTGACCTTTTCCAGTCCTGTGGTCACTGTTGAGTATTCCAAATTTGCTGGCATATTGAGTGCAGCACTTTCACAGCAGCATCTTTCAGGATTTGAAATAGCTCAACTGGAATTCCATCACCTCCACTAGCTTTGTTTGTAGTGATGCTTTCTAAGGCCCACTTGACTTCACATTCCAGGATGTCTGGCTCTAGATGAGTGATCACACCATCGTGATTATCTGGGTCATGAAGATCTTTTTTGTACAGTTCTTCTGTGTATTCTTGCCACCTCTTCTTAATATCTTCTGCTTCTGCTAGGTCTATACCATTTCTGTCCTTTATCGAGCCCATCTTTGCATGAAATGTTCCCTTGGTATCTCTAATTTTCTTGAAGAGATCTCTAATCTTTCCCATTCTGTTGTTTTCCTCTATTTCTTTGCATGGATCGCTGAGGAAGGCTTTCTTATCTCTTCTTGCTATTCTTTGGAACTCTGCATTCAGATGTTTATATCTTTCCTTTTCTCCTTTGCTTTTCTCTTTTCTTCGTTTCACAGCTATTTTAAGGCCTCCCCAGACAGCCATTTTGCTTTTTTGCATTTCTTTTCCATGGGGATGGTCTTGATCCCTGTCTCCTGTACAATGTCACGAACCTCCGTCCATATTTCATCAGGCACTCTATCTATCAGATCTAGTCCCTTAAATCTATTTCTCACTTCCACTGTATAATCGTAAGGGATTTGATTTAGGTCATACCTGAATGGTCTAGTGGTTTTCCCTACTTTCTTCAATTTAAGTCTGAATTTGGCAATGACAGAATGTGATCCACTGGAGAAGGGAATGGCAAACCACTTCAGGATTCTTGCCTTGAGAACCCCATGAACAGTAATGAAAAGGCAAAATGATAGGATACTGAAAGAGGAACTCCCCAGGTCAGTAGGTGCCCAATATGCTACTGGCGATCAGTGGAGAAATAACTCCAGAAAGAATGAAGGGATGGAGCCAAAGCAAAAAGAATACCCAGTTGTGGATGTGACTAGTGATAGAAGAAAGGTCTGATGCTGTAAAGAGCAATACTGCATAGGAACCTGGAATGTTAGGTCCAGGAATCAAGGCAAATTGGAAGTGGTCAAACAGGAGATGGCAAGAGTGAACATGGACATTCTAGGAATCAGCGAACTAAAATGGACTGGAATGGGTGAATTTAACTCAGATGACCATTATATCTACTACTGTGGGCAGGAATCCCTCAGAAGAAATGGTGTAGCCATCATAATCAACAAAAGAGTCCAACACGCACTACTTGGATGTAATCTCAAAAACGATAGAATGATCTCTGTTCATTTCCAAGGCAAACCATTCAATGTCACAGTAATCCAAGTCTACGCCCCAACCAGTAATGCTGAAGAAGCTGAAGTTGAACGGTTCTATGAAGACCTACAAGACCTTTTAGAACTAACACCCAAAAAAGATGTCCTATGCATTATAGGGGACTGGAATGCAAAAGTAGGAAGTCAAGAAACACCTGGAGTAACAGGCAAATTTGGCCTTGGAATACAGAATGAAGCAGGGCAAAGGCTAACAGAGTTTTGCCAAGAAAATGCACTGGTCATAGCAAACACCCTCTTCCAACAACACAAGAGAAGACTCTATACGTGGACATCACCAGATGGTCAACACCGAAATCAGATTGATTCTATTTTTTGCAGCCAAAGATGGAGAAGCTCTATACAGTCAGCAAAAACAAGACCAGGAGCTGACTGTGGCTCAGATCATGAACTCCTTATTGCCAAATTGACGAAAGCTGTGCATTAACCATCAGCAACTCAACATGTATTCATTCAGCAAGCATTACAAGAGCCTTCTACAAGCAAGATAACAACCATTCCACAAAAGACAGTTCCTGCCTTCACAAGGTTCACTGTTTAGAGAGAAAGGCAAGCAAATAAACAAAGTGGCCTGGTGTTTGAAGGCAATGAGGTACAGGAAGGAGGCTCTAAGAGTCAGAGGAAGGTAGCTCTCAGCCCAAGCACAGGAGCCCAAGGAAGTAAGCCGGCAGGAGGCAATGTGTACTTGAGCAAGGGCTGCAGAGAAGCTCCTCAAGTAGATCACCTGAGAGGGAACAAGTGCACAGAGGCGACCAAGAAAATGGCACAGGCCAGGGGCTTCAAGTGGCACAGCCACTTGATGAGAGAGGTAGATGGATGACTAGATGGATTGTAAAGACAAGCCACGTGAGTGTGTGAGAGGAGGGGAGGGGGCATCCCTCTCAAGGGAGGTTAGGAGTGGTGGCCAGTACAGAGGGAGGGTGGGACCAGGTAGTGTCCCCTCCA
This sequence comes from Tragelaphus eurycerus, assembly GCA_935064755.1. Lineage (NCBI taxonomy): Eukaryota > Metazoa > Chordata > Mammalia > Artiodactyla > Bovidae > Tragelaphus > Tragelaphus eurycerus. The sequence continues at coordinate 71,092,249 of CAKXYN010000001.1, read as the reverse complement.
GGCACTTCCTTTGAGCAAAACAGAAGGTGATGGGGAGCCAGGAATCTCCCCAACACAGTACACAAGTGCATTAGCTATTTATGATTACATATCCCCCATTTACTCATTAATTCAACATTTAATGAGTGCATACTGTATGCAACATCTATGTCCAGCTCTCAGGTGTGGATTCTATCCTGCCGGCCACAGGAAACCCTTGATACCATGAGACACCCTCAGCTTTGCTTTTCAGAAAAAGTCTGTAGGACAAAATGAGAGACTCAGAGAAGGAGCAGTGTCACAAACCACATTTGGAATGAAGTTCCTGTGTTCACCAAATGATTTAAGAGTCTGGAGACAGGAGCCAGAGAGATAAACAGACTATCCCAGAGCATACAGTGAGGCATGCTCCAGCACCAAGGAGGACTCCCCAGATGGGTGCTGGGCTGTCAGAACTGACTTCCTGGCAGAGATGATGGCTCAGCGAAAGCCTGAGGATCAAGGAGGGCCTTAAAACATCTCAGGATTAAATCAGCTCCCCAAGCTAAAAGCATAAAAGAAACTATTTTATAACCAGACATACTTATCCTCATTCTAAGTTGCATTTGTTTCAGAACGCAAAGTTCCCATTCCATCCTTCCTAGCATGTTCAATCCAACCTCGTGACTCTTCAGCCAAATTCAGGATACATACCATTCATTTTCTGTTCAGTGCTCCCTTGCCAGAAACTTTTCCCCTTTCCCCTCACTCCCACAGTTGATTCTTCTAGTGCAGTGGATCTCAACTAGAAGATGACTTTCCTCCAGGGGCCATCCAGCCATGACCGGAGACATTCAGGTTGTTAAAATTTGGAAAGAGGCCTAGAATCCCCCACAACAAAACCATACCTCAGCCCCCATCTGTCAGCAGTGCCATGGCAGAGAACCCTCCTCCAATCTCAGAAAGGAGGACCCTGGATCAGGCCCCACACAGATGGCTGCAGCTGACTCCAGACTCATGGAACATTCCAGATACTTTACATGGCCAAAGGAGACTCAGGCTATCCACAAGCACCCATTCCTGTCACTCCACGGTTTCCACAGCCTTTCCACACCTGCTGATGCAAGACAAACCCATAGTGTATCTCACCAGAGGTGCTCTCCGCTTCCCCACAGCACACGCAGACCTAGTAGGGGGGTGATCCCTATCTCCCTACCCCACCCTCCTCGGCCAGGTGACTTTAAAACACAGCAGTTTTAGGTTATCTTTCTCAGCAATCCAGTCTGTGTGCATATGGGAAGGGATGGGGGTGCGGCAATTAGATGAGGAGAAATTATAAGGGAAAATGTATATATGTGTGATGAATGGAGGAATTTCAGTGGCAACAGTGTATGAGAAAAAACAGAGTCACAGAGAAGAGGTGGCTTCACAGAATAGGTGGTGAGTGGTTTCATGCGAAGGGAAAGTGAGAAGGGAATGGAAAGAAATGGGACTGGCAGCTGGAAAGTAGACGACAAATGAGGACAGACTCGCTAAGGAGTCTGGGCCTGTTGAAGCCAGGGAATAAATGCATACTTGGGCCCTGAATGGCCCAGGCAAGTGGTGGATGTACTGGAGGAAGACAAGAAGTGGGGCAGGGACTCTGGGCAGAGGTTTTGGCAATTCTCCTTCTGGGACACAATGAAGGGCTTTGCCAAGGTAAAGAGCTCTGTGTGGAAAGAAATTAACATATTTGAAAGCTACATTTTTAGTTGTTTGTTTTATTGGAGGATAATTGCTTTACAATATTGTGTTGGCCCTCTGCCACAGAGAAGCACTCATTAGGATTGCAATTTAGGGAGTGGGGAAGGTCAAGGGTTGGGCCCAGCCCAAAGGGATGGGGAGCACTGACTCCAGGATGTGGGATTCTGTTTTTAGGACAGGCTGAGTTAGAACTTCTGGAGGTGGCAGTGTCAAGAGAAGCTGGATGTGCTGGCCCTGAATTAGCAAAGCAAATCCACATTGGGGGGGTCACAGGAAGTGAACACTGTGGGAACAGAAAAGTGGCTCAAGACAGGACCCAGAGGAATAGAGGCAGCAAAGGAGTCCCAGAGGAGAAGGTGAAGGTGTACTAGGCAGGGCAAAGACAATTGCAGAGGAGAGAGCTCTGGGCGGAACAGGAAATGTCAGTGGTGTTTAATACTGCCAAGCAAGATAAGAGCACAAAAACACATATCCTGATCCTGTGACACAATCAGAAAGGAAAAATAATTTAGAAGCTCCTGCCGTGTCTCTTCCTGGGCCAACTCATGTAGCAAAGGGGCACAGAATCGTATTTCCTCCTTCCCACAGAAATGCATGATTTTTGTCCCCAAGTTCTAGGCTCTCTCAAGGACAGGATCGGCCTTTGCGGTCTGAAGGTCCTGTATACTGGGAAAGGGAAGTGCACTTTCCAATGACCCTTTCCAGAGGGTGTAGCTGACTCCTTTGGAACAGGAAGGGATGGGACTGTGGATTCTGATGCAGAGATAAGAGCTGGCTCAAGGCCCCCGGGGCCTGGAAGGGATTGGCTGCAGAGCCTCTGAGGAGCCTCAAGGACCAACCTGGGGGAGCACTGGGCAGGAGGGAGCACTGCCTGCAGTTTCCAACACGGGGGCTCGCATGGTGCTGGCCCTCGGAGGGGCCCAGAGCAATCACCCAGGCTGAGGACGAAGGTAAATCCCATCCTGCACAGTTAAAATCTGTCAGGATTTAATTCTAAAGAAATTATTTTTAAAGTGAGATGCTACTTAATTATCTTTAACTTTTGTTCATAAGAAAAATATTTTTATCTAGTTAAGATATGGTTAGTATATAATCACAGTGACTGTCCAGCATAACCAACCCTACAAAAGCTGGAGCAGGGAAGGTGAGGAGGAGAAGGGCGTGCTGGGGCCTGGGGCGGGGGGACGAGCCACTTCCTCTTCCACTCTGCTCTCCATACCCTGTGGACAATGGTGAGAACCAGGGAGACGGTCAGATGCAGTGAGCGCGCAGCATGGCCTCCCTCTGCACATGACTACTCCTTCCGTCCACCATACACGTGGGTTTCACAGTCTTACAACATGATGGTGTTGAAAATTCCACTTTCCATTTCCTGTCATCCAGGGTAAACGACATTTGCAGAAAAGCAGAACCCTCAGCCTGTGCCCTACTCTGCCCAGATACCCACTTCAGTCCTAGGGATGGGGCTGCTGCCCCCATCACTGGAAACCACCCTCAGCCACTGGGACCTGCCTGTCTGCAGGGCGACTGAGGCCAGTGACTGCTGAAGCGGGAATGAAAAGGCTGGGCCCCTGCTCTCCCCATGGCACGGTGCTCAAGGACCACCCCAGGGCGCCACAGAGATCAGCCGAGCCCTCACAGTGTGGAGGTGTGTGCTGTACCCACGTCGTGGTGGCTTCTCCCTCTGCCCGGTCCTGCCTCACTCACTCCCTTACAAGTGAGTGTCCCAGAAGCTACCCTAACAGGACCGCTGCTGCTGAGAGCTCTGGATTGCCAGGAACGCAATCTAAGATAGGCTGATTTGGGGTACAACTTTCTTTTCCACTGAAACTGAGTCACAGATGCCAGTAAGTAATAAGATGTCTCCACCTTGAATTCTGTTACTTTCCTTTCCCTTGCTCCATCTCTAGGATCCAAGTAGATGGTCCCTCAGGAACCTGAAAAAGAAGACACTAGGAGGAAAAGGGAGGAGAGGGGAAGAGGTCTCCACACACTTCACCTGGCTACTTCGCATTCAGACTGGGCTTAGAGACTCCCACACTGGAAAACCCGGCCCGGTGCCCCTGCTGACAGCTCCTACAGCTCCTGTGTGCTCCCCTCGCACAGCACGTGACCCCCTGAATGACAGCCGGGTGTGCACCTGAGCATCTTCCCCTAGAAAGTTACTGCCATGAGGCCAGAGAAGGGGTCTACTTTGCTTACCATTTTCTCCAGGGACCTGGCAAAGCTCCCATCACTTGGGAGACATGTCCTGTAGGGTCCTGGCAGGAAATAAACGGCACATACAAGTAGGGCAACTGAGGCAAGTTTGGTAAGAAGACTCTTTACAAGATTTAGGCAGGCATGAGGAAACCACAGTGTACAGTGTACACCTGGTGGCCGTGAGAGCAGGCTGCCATCCCCACTGCTAGGAACAAGGGGCAGGGCACAGGTGTGGGTAGAGGCTGACGAGAGCCACTCACAGGTCAAGAGACACATCAGTCCCACCACCAAGATGACCCCTGAGAACCACCAGGAAGGAGCCAGGGAGCTAAATCCCCTGACCTCACTCTTTAATCTCCTGCCTAAAACTCCCCATTGGCCAAATGCAGCTGATACTCAGAGGACAGAGGAGACTCCTATTATAAGATAAGGCTCCCTGGACATAAACCAAGGTGGAGGTGAGTTGAGAGTGGGTACAGCAGAACAAAAGGAAGATTTGTAATCAGTAGACAATAAATACCTGGGAGTGGAATAAATGAATAGCATTTTTCAACAAATATGTGTTGAAACACTACTCAGTGGATATTTGTCATTCTGATCACTGTCTCAGGTAGACAAATCAAAGGCCACACACATAAAAAGGACACTAAGCATGACTCCAATCTAGGGGCAGACAATAAAGCCTTAGGCTATGTGAAATGAGGCTCTGCAACTGAGAGGTCCTGACATAAAGCTAGTGCTTGGGAAAAGGTGAACCAGAAGAAATTCTCTCAAAGGTAGATGACAATAAGGAAGCTTATCTGTTTTCACCTAGGCTCTAACTGGTGAAAAATCTGTAAGAATCCAAAACCCCAATGCTTCATGAAAATGTGAGGTTTAATTTTAGAATACCCTCAAAATGGGAGACCCCACCACCACCACCACAAACAGACCAGGAAACCCTGTCTTAGGCCATCCATATTCTTAGTGCTCTTGGCTGGAACAAAGGCAAAACTCCTCCAGAAGGCAGTGCTCCCACTTCAGGTCACGAAAATATTCTCCAATAAATATGAACTCACACTGAGACTACAAAATATACAAGGAAATGGACCTCTGTGAGTGACAGCTGGCAAGCCTAATCCTAATAGGATCAGAACTCTGAATTTCAGGGTTGATTAAATCATGATTTGATTACAAGCATTTTTATGAGGAATCAAAATCCTAAAACATAGACAAAATATTATTACCAGAACCCACACAGTGTTATAAAAGTATATGCTACTCTTGGGGAATTTTTCTTATTGCCCTAACTCAGCACACTCTCAGATACAAAAAATCCTAGAAACTGCTCTGAAATATGAGGGCATTTACTCAGTAGACGTTTTCCCTTTCTTTTCCTAGGGATACACACTCACAAGTGGATGCCTTCTGAGTCCACTTGTCTGCTAATTGAAGAGTACTGAAATAATTCTCAGGACTCAGCAATTTTCCTTCTTTTTTCAGTACCATATCTGTGGTAGGATTGGGTTTATGTATAGCTCAAATTCAGGCTTCCCAAGTGGCTCAGTGGTAAACAATTCATGTGCAGATGCAGGAGCCACAGGAGACATGGGTTCGATCCCTGGGTCAGGAAGATCCCCTGGAGGAGGAAATGGCAACCCACTCCAGTATTCTCGCTGGGATAATCTTATGGACAGAGGAGGCTGGCAGGCTACAGTCCATGGGGTCACAAAGAATCAGACATGACTGAGTACACATGCACAGCTCAGATGCACCACTTTCAAAGTCGTGGTACAAGATCATACCCTATTTCTTGTTCAGTTGCTACTGGCCATGTTTTAGAATTTTTGTTGAAACTATCTTTTAGTCATTTTACAAGGTACTGGAGAAGGAAGAGTTCATGACCCTATTTCACTCTGCCATCTTTACTAGAAAGCCCCACATAAATGATTTTGAGATTCTATAGAGGTTTCAAAAGCTTAAGCACTGCTTCACTTTGGGTGGCCCTAGATGTATGTTGTGGTATATGTGTGCTGACTTTGGAGCTTGGTTGGTAGGACTGTTGTTTATAGTTGGGCAGCAGGGAGATATTAGACACCTGTTTATGGGGCATTAGCTGTCCTGACTCGGCAGAGCAATCGATTACATTTCACCACAAGATGTTGCTGGTGGCCCCGGGAAACCAACCTCACTGGAATGGTGGGGACAGACGCTAGGCCAGAGGGGACTCAGTAGGGAGTGAACAACATGAAGCAGCTGGACAACTAATGAAAGCTGTCTGGGAAGAGGGACAATAAGTAGCTCGAGAAATGTGTGAGGTTAAGGGCAGGATTACAGTCTTTATCTGAGAGACCTGAGCATTTAAAAATTCTGGAGAGCCCAACAGAGAAAGAGAGGTTGGAGCTAAAGCAAAACATGGAATACTCTAACGGAGGTTAGACAGAATGAGAGCCAGAGTGCAGGAGGAGACATCAGCCTTCAATAAAAGAGGAGCAACTGAGTCCGCAGAAAGAAGGAAGAAAGGAGAATCTGAAGCTGGGGACCAGGGAGCTGAGGGAGTTCAAGAAAGGTAGAAGGTGAGGTCATTTCCCAAACATAAATGTAGGTGACGGGAATGGGCACTTGAAGAGATGGAAGAGTTTTAAATTGCTCAAAGTAGCCAACAGAAAATAGGAGAAAGTGGCAATCTGGGACATTCATAACCTATAAGAGTTAGAAGGAAAACTAGAAAAATCCTTGGAAGCCAGTTGAGACTAGAGACCATAAATTAGTCACAAATTCTGTCTTCATGGCTAAATGGTTTTAACCAGCTATTCTCAGAAACACATTCTCAAAGAAAGAATGGCAGGAAGAAGTAGAGTGATGGGATCTAAGGCTGAGAATCAAGGGCACCCAAGGTACTGACCAGAGAATTGACTACATGATAGACTATGGGATCTTAGCGAGACTAGGAGGGATGTGGCTATAGGAAGGGCTGAGGCGCAGAGGCTAGAGGGTTTGATGAAGTAGAACAACAGTACAGAAGGAGCAAATGCAGTGAGAAAGATCTAAAGAGTAGATGCTGTGATCAGAAGAGTGAGCAATTTTACTGTGAAAGTTCAGTGCGGAATCAATTTAACAAACCCCAAATCTGACTGTTAGTGTGGATGATAGTGGAGAGCAACTGAAGGCCAGTGGAGTTAATGAGCTGACAGCCCTGGGCCCTGAGTGGAAGTCAACATGGGCAATTAAGCCACCAGGATGATGGAGAAAACTAGGTTAAGAGAAGCTCCTTATCCACATACCCTTGTCTTAATAAAAGAAGAGGCAATCAGGCAGACCGTGGTAATCAGCAATGATGAGCAGAGGACAGGGTCGGGGCTGGAGACCACAGCAGTCTGTTATATATCTACCTACTGAAATCTTCCCGAGTAATGGTCAGTAAGAGGCACTGGAGCCAGGAACATCACCTTCTGACCCTCAAGGATGAGGCATGTGTGAAAGGGAAAGACCATCCTTAAGGAACATGTTGAGGAATGTTCTGGGATTCAGTTGAGGATGTCAGGAGGATTGTCTGCAGTGGAATTCAGATTTCAGAGGGCACAAAGGAGAGCAATGGGAGAAAAGGGAGCGTTAGGAAGGGAGATGAGGGCAGAGGAAACAGGAAGAAGAATGGCAATCAGAAACTGACCTGGGGCACTGATTGAAGATGACATGGATGGGGGCATGATGACATCAAGTTGCCTTATGTGTCTCAAAAAGATTGAGACCAGCAGAACACAGGTAAGTGAAATGAAGTCGCTCAGTCATGTCCGACTCTTTGCAACGCCATGGACTGTAGCCTAACAGGGTCCTCCATCCATGGGGTTTTCCAGGCAAGAGTACTAGAGTGGGTTACCATTTCCTTCTCCAGAGGATCTTCCCGACCCAGGGATCAAACCTAGGTCTCCTGCATTGTAGGCAGGCACTGTATCATCTGAGCCACCAGGGAAGTCAGGTAGACAGTGGCTAAAAAGATAAGGGAGGGATTGAGATGCTGGTAAAGAATCTGCCTACAATGCAGGAGACTCGGATGTGATCCCTGGGTTGGTAAGATCCCTGAAGAAGGAAATGGCTACCCACTCCAGTATTCTGAAGAATTCCATCAGAAGAGTCTGGTGGGCTGCAGTCCACGGGGTTGCAAAGAGTCAGACATGACTGAGCAACTAACGCTTAAGATGCTGCAGAATGTATCATTCTTCAGTAAGCAAAGGACTCAAGACTCTCTAAAGACTGATGTCTCCCTTCCAAGGCTGTGTTTACCCAAATTCTTTCAAGATAGAGACACTAATATGGGACTCAGAATAAAATAAATGTATTAGATGAAACACCTCTGAGAGAGATTGCAAAGGGTGGTGGGCAAAGCTGGGAAAGTTACCAAATCACAGTGCAAGTCTGACCCCAAGCAAAGGACAGAAGGAAGAAGTGGGGTGAGGGAGAAGCACCAGTCCATCATCCAGGAATGGGCCCATCCCAGTAGTCCTAATAGGGCCACTGGGCTGGGAGCAGCCCTTGGCAGGCAAGGCCTTGGCATGGATGCAAGGATGTACTTTCAGAGTGAGGAAGCTGGGCTCCTCAGTCAATTATGCTCATTCCCACACAGCACTGTATAATCATAAGGGATTTGATTTAGGTCATACCTGAATGGTCTAGTGGTTTTCCCTACTTTCTTCAATTTCAGTCTGGATTTGGCAATAAAGGAGTTCATGGTCTGAGCCACAGTCAGCTCCTGGTCTTCTTTTTGCTGACTATATAGAGCTTCTCCATCTTTGGCTGCAAAGAATAGAATCAATCTGATTTCGGTGTTGACCATCTGGTGATGTCCATGTATAGAGTCTTCTCTTCTGTTGTTGGAAGAGGGTGTTTGCTATGACCAGTGCATTTTCTTGGCACAACTCATTAGTCTTTGCCCTGCTTCATTCCGTATTTCAAGGCCAAATTTGCCTGTTACTCCAGGTGTTTCTTGACTTCCTACTTTTGCATTCCAGTCCCTTATAATGAAAAGGACATCTTTTTTGGGTGTTAGTTCTAAAAGGTCTTGTAGGTCTTCATAGAACCGTTCAACTTCAGCTTCTTCAGCATTACTGGTTGGGGCGTAGACTTGGATTACTGTGACATTGAATGGTTTGCCTTGGAAATGAACAGAGATCATTCTATCGTTTTTGAGATTGCATCCAAGTAGTGCGTGTTGGACTCTTTTGTTGACCATGATGGCCACTCCATTTCTTCTGAGGGATTCCTGCCCGCAGTAGTAGATATAATGGTCATCTGAGTTAAATTCACCCATTCCAGTCCATTTCAGTTTGCTGATTCCTAGAATGTCAACATTCACTCTTGCCATCTCTTGTTTGACCACTTCCAATTTGCCTTGATTCGTGGACCTGACATTCCAGGTTCCTACGCAATATTGCTCTTTACAGCATCAGACCTTTCTTCTATCACTAGTCACATCCACAGCTGGGTATTCTTTTTGCTTTGGCTCCATCCCTTCCTTCTTTCTGGAGTTATTTCTCCTCTGATCTCCAGTAGCATATTGGGCACCTACTGACCTGGGGAGTTCCTCTTTCAGTATCCTATTATTTTGCCTTTTCATACTGTTTATGGGGTTCTCAAGGCAAGAATCCTGAAGTGGTTTGCCATTCCCTTCTCCAGTGGACCACATCCTGTCAGATCTCTCCACCATGACCCACCCATCTTGGGTTGCCCCACGGGCATGGCTTAGTTTCATTGAGTTAAACAAGGCTGTGGTCCTAGTGTGATTAGATTGACTAGTTTTCTGTGAGTATGGCTTCAGTGTGTCTGCCCTCTGATGACCTCTTGCAACACCTACCGTCTTACTGGGTTTCTCTTACCTTGGGCGTGGGGTATCTGAAGGCTGCTCCAGGAAAGCGCAGCCAATGCTCCTTACCTGGGATGAGGAGTACCTCCTCACCGCCGCCCTTCCTGACCTTCAACATGGGATAGCTCCTCTAGGTCCTCCTGTGCCCGCACAGCCACAGAGTAGGTTGGTCCTCCCGGCCACCGCCCCTGGCCTTGGGCGTGGGGGTGTGGGGTAGCTCCTCCCAGCCACTGCTCCTGACCTCGGATGCTGGGTATCTCCTCATGGCCGTGCCCCTGACCTCGGACGTTGGCTAGCTTCTCTCGGCCGCTTTAGTGCACCCGTCGCAGCCGCCTGCGCTTTAATTAAAGAAAGTAGGGGAAACCACTAGACCATTCAGGTATGATCTAAATCAAATCCCTTATGATTATACAGTGGAAGTGAGAAATAGATTTGAGGGCCTAGATCTGATAGAGTGCCTGACGAGCTACGGAATGAGGTTCATGACATTGTACAGGAGACAGGGATCAAGACCATGCCCATGGAAAAGAAATGCAAAAAAACAAAATGACTGTCTGGGGAGGCCTTACAAATAGCTGTGAAAAGAAGAGAAGAAGCTGTGAAAAGCAAAGGAGAAAAGGAAAGATATAAATATCTGAATGCAGAGTTCCAAAAAATAGCAAAAAGAGGTAAGAAAGCCTTCTTCAGAGATCAATGCAAAGAAACAGAGGAAAACAACAGAATGGGAAAGACCACTCCAGTACTCTTGCCAGGAAAATTCCATGGACAGAGGAGCCTGGTGGGCTGCAGTCCATGGGGTCGCTGAGGGTCAGAAACGACTGAGCGACTTCACTTTCACTTCTCACTTTCATGCATTGGAGAAGGAAATGGCAACCCACTCCAGTGTTCTTGCCTGGAGAATCCCAGGGACGGGGGAGCCTGGTGGGCTGCTGTCTATGGGGTCCCACAGAGTCGGACACGACTGAAGCGACTTAGCAGCAGCAGCAGAAATCTCTTCAAGAAAATCAGAGATACCAAAGGAAGATTTCATGCAAAGATGGGCTCGATAAAGGACAGAAATGGTATGGACCTAACAGAAGCAGAAGATATTAAGAAGAGATGGCAAGAATACACAGAACTGTACAAAAAAGATCTTCATGACCCAGATAATCATGATGGTGTGATCACTGACCTAGAGCCAGACATCCTGAAATGTGAAGTCAAGTGGACCTTAGAAAGCATCACTACGAACAAAGCTAGTGGAAGTGATAGAATTCTAGTTGAGCTATTCCAAATCCTGAAAGATGATGCTGTGAAAGTGCTGCACTCAATATGCCAGCAAATTTGGAAAATTCAGCAGTGGCCACAGGACTGGAAAAGGTCAGTTTTCATTCCAATCCCAAAGAAAGGCAATGCCAAAGAATGCTCAAACTACTGCACAATTGCACTCATCTCACACGCCAGTAAAGTAATGCTCAAAATTCTCCAAGCCAGGCTTCAGCAATATGTGAACCGTGAACTTCCTGATGTTCAACCTGGTTTTAGAAAAGGCAGAGGAACCAGAGATCAAATTGCCAACATCTGCTGGATCATCAAAAAAGCAAGAGAGTTCCAGAAAAACATCTATTTCTGCTTTATTGACTATGCCAAAGCCTTTGACTGTGTGGATCACAATAAACTGTGGAAAATTCTGAAAGAGATGGGAATACCAGACCACCTGATCTGCCTCTTGAGAAATCTGTATGCAGGTCAGGAAGCAACAGTTAGAACTGGACATGGAACAACAGACTGGTTCCAAATAGGAAAAGGAGTACGTCAAGGCTGTGTATTGTCACTCTGCCTATTTAACTTATATGCAGAGTACATCATGAGAAATGCTGGACTGGAAGAAACACAAGCTGGAATCAAGATTGCTGGGAGAAATATCAATAACCTCAGATATGCAGATGACACGACCCTTATGGCAGAAAGTGAAGAGGAACTAAAAAGCCTCTTGATGAAAGTGAAAGTGGAGAGTGAAAAAGTTGGCTTAAAGCTCAACATTCAGAAAACGAAGATCATGGCATTTGGCCCCATCACTTCATGGGAAATAGATGGGGAAACAGTGGAAACAGTGTCAGACTTTATTTTTCTGGGCTCCAAAATCACTGCAGATGGTGACTGCAGCCATGAAATTAAAAGATGCTTACTCCTTGGAAGGAAAGTTATGATCAACCTAGACAGTATATTCAAAAGCAGAGACATTACTTTGCCAACAAAGGTTCATCTAGTCAAGGCTATGGTTTTTCCTGTGGTCATGTATGGATGTGAGAGTTGGACTGTGAAGAAGGCTGAGTGCCAAAGAATTGATGCTTTTGAACTGTGGTGTTGGAGAAGACTCTTGAGAGTCCCTTGGACTGCAAGGAGATCCAACCGGTCCATTCTGAAGGAGATCAGCCCTGGGATTTCTTTGGAAGGAATGATGCTAAAGCTGAAACTCCAGTACTTTGGCCACCTCATGCAAAGAGTTGACTCACTGGAGAAGACTCTGATGCTGGGAGGGATTGGGGGCAGGAGGAGAAGGGGACGACAGAGGATGAGATGGCTGGATGGCATCACTGACTCGATGGATGTGAGTCTGAGTCACCTCCAGGAGTTGGTGATGGACAGGGAGGCCTGGCGTGCTGGGATTCATGGGGTCGCAAAGAGTCGGACACGACTGAGCGACTGATCTGATCTGATCCACACAGCACAGCAATATTTGCATGTCTGAGGTAACATTTCTCGAAACATGTCCTGCAGAGCGGTTAGTCCATACATAACTGCAAGAGAATTAACAAGGGGGCTCCATGATCTAACAACTTTGGGAAATGCCACATACTTTCTCCAAGATCCAAATGCTTATCAGCACTTGAAGAGCTCTGAGAAGCACTGTAGTAAAGACTTGTTTTATATTTTTAGTCCACCTATCTTCTAAACATCTGTGAGCAAAGTCACCCCCCCCCCCATTTTTTACGTTTTATAGCACAATGCAGAATAAACGAAACACACGTTGAAAAGGTCTTTGTTAAGGATATAATTAACTATTTTTCTTCCAGTGCTGCTGCTGCTGCTAAGTCACTTCAGTCGTGTCCGACTCTGTGCGACCCCATAGACGGAAGCTCACCAGGCTCCCCTGTCCCTGGGATTCTCCAGGCAAGAACACTGGAGTGGGTTGCCATTTCCTTCTCCAATGCATGAAAGTGAAAAGTGAAAGTGAAGCCGCTCAGTCGTGTCCGACTCTTAGCGACCCCATGGACTGGAGCCTACCAGGCTCCTCCGTCCATGGGATTTTCCAGGCAAAAGTACTGGGGTGGGGTGCCATTGCCTTCCCCGTTTCTTCCAGTAAGTACATATAAAATCTGTATTTCAGAGTTGGTCATCAATCCAATTGTTTTTTGGAAGTCTTGTCTCCCCCTTGCTGCCCTCCCAGGTAGCCCAGGTAGTACGAGGACTAAGCACTAAAGTGATGCTGTAAGCTTGGCCAGGATGTGGGAGAAAATGTGGAGGCAGGATGAGACATTCTCAGAATTCCTAAAATTACAACATGAAGGTATGTTCCCCTTCAATCTATTGCTCAGCACCAAACAACGAACCCAGAGGAAAACTGATGGTTTTCTAAAAATAGGTTTTATACACTTTCCATCAAGAAGTAGTTCTATTTAAAAATTATAGCTGCTATTTGGGAATATCATTATCAAAGATTTTTTTCCTATACTTACCAAATTTTCTGGAATATCTGCTAATAAAAATTAGATAATCTGACAGTACTGATATTTGATGAAGCCATTTTAAGAAATAGATAAATTATTGTAATTCTAAATTTTTGAATAACCTTTTCTCAATATCATTAGACCCTTGAAATGCCACCACACTAGGATGTATTAAGCATCCTAGCACTCTCCCATCCCTTCACTCAACTAATCTTCTATCAATCAATCAGCATCCAGTTAAGAGACAGGAATCATACCAGCAATTTGAACAAAGAAAATTCACTACCAAGAATTGTTAACCAGTCAAAGGGGACTGAAAACCCAAGGGAGGAGGAAGCAGATATAGGGAGCGGCCAGGCTGAGGCAGAGCACCAGAGAAGGAACACACCTGGAAGATGCCTTCCCTCGCAAATCTGAGATTCAGACCTTGTCAGAGAGGGTGACTGCAACCCTCTAGATGGTCAGGAAATTTGCCAAGGTGCTGCCCTTTGGGGCTGGTGAGTAGGAAACTGCCTGTAAGGTTACCAGCGAGACACACAAGAGGGTGGGCATCACTCAGTCTCGACACAGCACTGTCAGGTCATCCCAAGGAGCAAAAACAAACAAAATCCTGGAACCAGAATGAGAAGCCCCTGCCTCTTCCTGTGATTCTCAGCGCCTTCTGTACCAGCTGGCAAAGGACAAATGTTTACAGAGTTCAGCTTGAGGATCACAAAGCAAAAGAAGGAAGGTGGATTAGGGGGTAAAAGGCAATGAATTACTAACAGATGCACTGCACCCTCAGCTTTTTTTTTTTTAATGGAAAACCAATGTAACACGAAGAATATTTCTGCATCTCCTGTAAAGTTATTGCTAAGTGTGTTTTCCAGTGTGCTTTTGTGTGCCTTTGCTCAGTGTGTTTTCTCATCTCCTTGATATAAGAACTCAGTAACAAGAAAAAAATGAGATGAGTATAAATTATTGGACCTAATCATTTGCTGTTTCATCTCATCAGAGATTATCTTGTCAGCAAGGCTTTCTCTGACTATTCTATATAAAATGTGAACCCCCAAACCACCCTGGCCCCTCCTAGTCTCCTTCCCTGCTTTACTTTTTGCCACAGAATTTCTCTCCTACCACCTTCAACTTACATACTTATTTTGTTTTTGTCTGCAATCTAAGCTCCAGGAAGGTCAGGATGTTTGTCTACTGAACAGAGCTGGGCACATGCTAGGCATTTTATAAACATTCGTTGAACAAATGAATGATCTTCATGTTATGGGGGGAGTAAGAGTTATAACATGATAGCCTCCTATATTGAAACTGGGACTGAACTTGAATAAACACTTTTCTAACAACATACAGATGGCCAACAGACACATGAAAAGATGTTCAACATCATTAGTCATCAGATAAATGCAAGTCAAAACCACAATGGCATTATCACCTCATATCTGTTAAAATGGCTATTATCAAAAAGGCCACAAATAACTAATGTTGGTGAGGATGTAGAGAAAAGGGAACCCTCGTACACTGTCGGTAGCAATGTAAATTGATGCAGCTACTATGGAAAACAGTATAGAGGTTCTTCAAAAAACTAAAAATAAAACTTCCAGATGACCCAGCAATTACACTCCTGGGTATATATCTGAAAAAAATGAAACCACTAATTTCAAACATATAAGAACCCCAACTTTCACAGCATTATTTACATTAGCCAAGATATGGAAGAAACCTAAGTGCCCATAAACAGATGAATGGATAAGGAAGGTGTGGTGCATACGTGTACAATGGAATATTACTTAGTCATAAAAATGAATGAAATTTTGCCATTCACAACAACATGGATGGACATAGTATTATGCTTAAATAAATCATAGAAAAACAAACACTGTATGTTATCACTTATATGTGGAATCTAAATTAAAAAAGCAAACTCACGAATATAACAAAACAGAAAGAGCCTCACAGATGTAGAGAACAAACTAGTGGTTACCTGTGGAGAGAGGGAAGATTCGGGGAAGGGCCAAGAGAGGGGTAAAGGATTAAAAGATACAAACTACTATGTATAAAATAAATAAGCAACATTGATATATTGTACAACACAAGGAAATATAGCCATTATTTTGCAATAATTTTGCTGTTATTTGGTCACTAAGTCATGTCCAACTCTTTGCAACCCCAAGGACTGCAGCACACCAGGATTCCCTGTCCTTCATTATCTCTGAGAGTTTGCTCAAACCCATGTTTATTGAGTTGGTAATGCTACCCAACCATCTCATCCTCTGTCATCCCCTTCTACTCCTGCCCTCAATCCTTCCCGGCATCAAGGTCTTTTCCAATGAGTCGGCTCTTCACATCGGGCAACTGAAGTATTGGAGGTTCAGCTTCAGCTGAACCTTCAGTCCTTCTAAAGAATAACTTTAAATGGAGTATAATGTATAATATACTGAATCATTATGTTATACACCTGAAACTAATATAACATTGTAAATCAACTATACTTCAATTGCCTAAAAAACTGGGGTTTAATTATATGTATCACAGAATCATAAGAAATTTGAAGTTTCCTAGAGAAAAGCATTGTTTGGTAAGGATCACCCTAACTTCCTGATATTCAAATGGACTTCACTTTCAGAATTATTTTATTTTGGCTTGATTCCCAGAATTCTGCTTATTTACACCCAGATCTTGGATTTCTTTTTTTTTTTTTTTAATTAAGCATGCAGCTTACAAACCTTAGAATGTAGTGAAGTTTCACCAATAATGATGACCCTATTATAGTTCCAGATACTAAAGTGGTAAATAAAACCTTCCTCCTGCTTCAACTTTAGACTTTTAAATCACTCCTTCCTATTAATTTTCAATTTTCAAGACTCCCATGGTCTTCGAGATCAAATATACAGTATAGTGATTATAGACAACCAAACTGCATTATAAACATTAAATTTGCTAAGAAAACAGAACTTGTTTTCACCACATAAAAAAAATGGTAATTTTGTTAGCTAACACTACCATGGCAATCATATTGCAATATAAATGTATCAGTATGGCACACCTTAAACTTCTAGAATGCTTTTCGTCGATTATATCTCAATTAAAAAAAAAAAAAAGAACTCCAAGGTCCGGGTGTAAATAAGCAGAATTCTGGGAATCAAGCCAAAATAAAATAATTCCAAAAGTGAAGTCCATTTGAATATCAGGAAGTTAGGGTGATCTGGAATTTACCGAATGATGCTTTTCTCTAGGAAACTTCAAATTTCACATGATTCTGTGATACAGATGAGGCACCTGCTTGCTGCTATTTTCCTCCACTTAACCACACAATGTGCAGTGTGTATGTTCACGGGGTTTTTTAAGTTTCGAAGTTTGACTTGACCCTCACTCCCCTCTGGGAGACTGACCAGTGAGCATCAGGCAATAAAGCACCATGAGGCCACCATCACTTAGTCAAAATTGTGGGAGGACTGATGTGTCTCCAAATAGCCCAGCTGCAGGTGGCAGAACCCCCAGGGCGTGGTGACCCTCACTGACTCTCAGTATCCCTAGAAGCCATACTAGGGGATGATGGAGGAAGACTTGCTGGGAAACATTCACAGCCCAGGTTCCCAGCAGCAATAATCTCTCTCAACCCCTTCCAACCCCTTCATACAGAGGAACATCACGAGTTTCCCTCTGGGTTAAATTTAATGCTTGTCACATATCTGTCCAGGCCTTTATTGTTTATTTTTCCTTTCCCTTAATAGTTCCCTCAGTTATATTTCTGACAAATCCACATTCTGCACCGACTATCACTTCAAAAACATCTTTGGCATTAACAGAAGTCTTTTAACCAATGAAATGAACAGGAAGCCAACATGTAAGACTGGTCCCCAAATTAGGTCCATCACAGGTACAAAGAGTCGATCCAGGAGTTCACACAGATTTTCCAGTTATTTCAAGTTATTTCTCTCAGTTCATCTTTCCTCCCAACCACCCTCATCTCCCTTCAAATGTTGACTCTCAGCTTCCTTTCTCTCTGGCCTTAAATGTCACCCACCCCAGCCTCAGTCTAGGGTTAAACTTGTTCCCCTCACATTCTCTGTACAGCATCTTGATAGAGCCTCTGTGTCCTCACCATGGAATCTTCCTGCACTAAGCCCTTCTTATAGGAGCAGGGTCAGCTCCTAACATCCTTCCTAACTCCTTGGTTCCATCACATCAATTTCCCCCAGGCTCACTGGTACTGAGGTCTCATCTCTGAACCCACTCTGTTCCCAAATGACATCATTCTGTGGCTTCCTCTGGCACCAAATCCTCCCTTGGGGACCCATTCTTCAGCCAAATATCTGACACACAAAAAATGTATCTCAAAAAGAATAAAGAAAGTCGCGCAGTCGTGTCCGACTCTTTGCAACCCCATGGACTATACAGTCCACAGAATTCTGCAGGCCAGATTACTGGAGTGGGTAGCCATTCCCTTCTCCAGGGCATCTTCCCAACCCAGGGATAGAAGCCAGGTCTCCCACATTACAGACGGATTCTTTACCAGCTGAGCTGAGGAAAGCTCTGTTATTGTTCCTCTCAGCTACTGCTACTTTCAAAAGTAACATACAAGTCCAAGCAGGGTTGCTCATTACAAGTTCTTGAAGACTGACCCATATGCTAATACTGATGAAATGCTACAGGGGAGCGTCAGCCCCTGGTCCGGATGCACAGTCACCGCCAGTAACTGCGTGTGACACTTCTCTGCTGCTATGCACTACCTGCTCAGAGCTGCATGTCAGAGCACTTTCCATCCCTCCCTCAGTATCACTGAGAAGCAGCAATAACTTAGTTCCTTATCTGGGGCAGCCAGCAGGATGGCCACAGGGAAATCAAAGGCGGGGTGTGCGGTGGGGGTGGGGAGAGCAGCAGCAGGAGCAAACAACTTCCCGGTTTCTCTTTGCAGCTTGAGAAACTATCTAGGGGTTAGTGGGAGCTTTCAAGTTGCTTTATTTCGCTTAGTCCCTGAGACCTGTGACTGGTGGGATACAGCCACCAGGGGGATAAACAGTGGTTTCTCTTGCCCCAAAGGGTCAGGGGCCGGCTATTCAGAAGGAAGTTAAGTCTTTCATCTGGCCAGACGGCTCCCACAGCAACTCGTAGGTCAGGAGGCTGTTCCCTCCCCTCCCAGGAACTCAGTCAGTGGTAAGTCATCGAGATATTTAACCAGTTGTGTCCATTTGATACTTAGGGTGGTTTCACTTTTGCAAACATTTATTTATATCCTTCGAGAGAAGAACTCAGACTTCTCTGCCTATCACAGGAAGCTGTTTACAGAGGGTGAGCAAACTTTTTAAACACATAGAAACTGTGACAGACACCAATTTTGTGAAACTAAACCCTGGTACTTAGTTCTCTTTGTGTTTTTTTTTTCTTATATAGCTTCAAGTAGGCAAGTCTTGTTTCTACCAAGAGAATGAAGTTGTATGAAAAAGGGTAATGTTTACTTTTGTCTCCCTGTGGTAGCTGGCATACTACTAAACACCTAAGTGCTTAATGAAGGGATGAATTATAGCAGCTGTGCTCAGGATGCAGGGGCATGTTAAAGAAATGTTTATTTTAAATCTTCTGAGTTGAGACCTGCTCTGGCTAAAATAAACACCAGAAAAGGACGAGTGTGGCTGCAGGGGCTCTAGTCCTGTGTGCTGTTTCATCCAGGACCACATAGCTGTATGAAGGGAAAATAACCTTTCATTTCTCCCCAGGACAGCTTGAAGATGGCTAATTACACGTCAGCACCAGAGGAAGACTATGATGTCTTCATAGAGGATGATCGGAGTTATAACAAAACAGAACCATGCACCCCATACGACCCCAAGATTCTCTCAGCCCAGCTGGTGCCTTACCTCTACAGCACGGTATTCATGGTTGGCCTCCTGGACAATATCTTGGTTGTGTTTATTCTGGTAAAATATAAAGGACTCAAGCAAGCAGAAAATATCTCTTTCCTCAATTTGGCACTTTCAAACTTGGCTTTCTTGCTCACTCTGCCATTCTGGGCTTACGCAGCCTCTCATGGGGAGGGCTTTGATGACCCTCTGTGTAAAATTCTCCTGGTGCTCTACTCCATAGGCCTGTACAGTGAGGCATTTTTCAACGTCCTTCTGACTGTGCAAAGGTACAAGGAGTTTTTCCATGTGAGAAGGCGTTTCTCGGCCTGCAGGACTATGGCCGGCAGCATCTTCATAAGTGCTCTAGTGTGGTTCACAGCCACTCTGGTCACTTTGCCTGAACTAGTTTTTTACAAACCTCAGATGGAAAGCCAGAAATACAAGTGCTTCTTTACCGGACTTCACTTCTTATCAGCCGATGAGACATTCTCAAAGCATTTTCTGACCTTAAAGATGAACATTTTGGGATTTCTTTTGCCACTGTTTGCTTTTGTATATTGCTACGTGCGAATGAGGAAAACACTCCAGTTCAGGGAGAGGAACTATGGCCTTTTCAAGCTTGTTTTCACCATAATGGCAGTTTTCCTTCTGATGTGGGGACCCTACAATATTGTACTTTTCCTGTCTGCTTTCAACGAACACTTCTCCCTGCATGGCTGTGGGAGTAGCTACAACCTGAACAAAAGTGTTCAGATCACGAGAATCATGGCCGCCACCCACTGCTGCATCAACCCTCTCCTCTACGTGTTTCTTGACAAGGCATTTAGGAAACACCTCAGCCACCTTTGCTACCTGTGTAGTGACACTGCACCTCAACCCACTGAGGAACCTGCCCAAGGCACCTCAGGGGAAGAATATCACCTTTCTAGCTAAATGGAAACTAGCTCCTGTCAAAGGCAGGATAAATAAACATCAATTTTTCACTCATCATCTTGTTCTGTCCAGTCGTTTTTTCACACGTCTGTATATAAAATAGGATACAGGGAGAAAAGTGGGCAGTGAACAAACATCCACCAAGCATTGAATCTGTCTCAGGCAATGTGCTAGGCTTTTGACAAACACAAGCTCCTCCACATCTCACTGCTTGCTAATGATATGGGTGGAATTAGTCTCCTTTCTCTGGGGAGGAAACAGGCTCAGAAATTTGTCTATGATCACACAGCTAGAGAGTGGCAAAGCTGGGACACAAATCCAGTGCCATTCACTCCAGAATCTATGCTGTGGCCAGCACACCAAACTTTCAAAATTCAGGTGAGAAAATACATACAGAAAATATGCACTTTTAAACAGTATGGAGATTCCTCAAAAAACTGGGAATAGAACTGCCTTATGATCCAGCAATCCCACTGCTGGGCATACACACTGAGAAAACCAGAATTGAAAGAGACACATGTACCCCAGTGTTCATCGCAGCACTGTTTATAATAGCCAGGACTTAGAAGCAACCTAGATGTCCATCAGCAGATGAATGGATAAGAAAGCTGTGGTACACATACACAATGGAGTATTACTCAGCCATTAAAAAGAATACATTTGAATCAGTTCTAATGAGGTGAATGGAACTGGAGCCTATTATACAGAGTGAAGTAAGCCAGAAACAAAAACACAAATACAGTATACTAACGCATATATATGAAATTTAGAAAGATGGTAACAATAACCCTGTATACGAGACAGCAGAGGAGACACTGATGTATAGAACAGTCTTTTGGACTCTGGGAGAGGGAGAGGGTGGGATGATTTGGGAGAATGGCATTGAAATATGTATAATATCATGTTTGAAACAAGTCGCCAGTCCAGGTTCGATGCACGATACTGGATGCTTGGGACTGGTGCGCTGGGACGACCCAGAGGGAGGAGGGAGGAGGGTTCAGGATGGGGAACACATGTATACCTGTGGCGGATTCATTTTGATGAATCAATACAATACTATATGCAAAACCAATACAATACTATAAAGTTAAGTAAAATAAAATTAAAAAAAAAAAAAAAAGAAAATATGCACTTTTAAAACCAACTGAACCACATTCTGAAAGAGAAGCAACCTACTCACACAGAAGCAATTTATCAGGCACCTTTCCTTTCATGTAATTCAAAGAGCTGGCTAGCTGGAGGCTCTGGATAAAAAGAGGAAAACAGACTTTCTCTGTGGAAAGTACTCTGGGTCTTCTTGGCTACTTGCCACGCCCCCAATGAGCCCAGACAACCCCAACCCCTGAGCCTCCCAAGGTTTCTAATACTTTCTCCTATTTAACAATAGTAAATGTAAAATTGTGTCTAGAAATCTTTAACACAAGGCATGCTTTGTTCTTTTCAGCGTAACATACACCTTAGGCCTCACCACATGTAACTACAAAATGCCACAATACACGTTTGTCGGGTGCTATCTAGTGCCCGTTTCACATATCCCAAGTAGAGGTGACAGCTTAAATTTGGGATGACTATGGATAACAACCTCTCTGCTCCATTACAGAGGAGGGAGGAGGAAGAGGTGGCACCTGGGAGAAATCTCATAGTAAGCACAAGCTATACCAACCCCTGGCTCTTCCCTGTCCTCACAGGGTAGTATGGATGAATCGTGTCCTACAAAATATTCATACGTTGCAATCCAAGCCCCAGTGTGACGGTATTTGGAGATGGGGACTTTGTGGGGTAACTTGGTTTAGATGAGGTGGAGCCCTCAGGAAGGGATTAATGCCTTTTAAGAAAAGACACTAGAGAATGTCTTCTCTCTGCACTGTGGGAGGACACAGCAAAAAAGTGGCCATTGGCAAGCCAGGGAGAGAGCCTGCACCAGAATTCCACCGGCACCTCAATCTTGGACCTCCCAACCTTGAGTACTGTGAGAAATAAGTTTCTGTTGTTTAAGCCACCAAGTCTGTGGTATTTGTTGTGACAGCCTGAGCTAAGACAGGACTCATCCTGAATGACATTAAATAGCAAATAAAAACACCATGACAAGTTAAGAGCAAGACCTCAGAAGAAAGTACCCTAGCAGATATGAAAAGAGAAGAAGGCATGAGGGAATGCTCTTCACATGCTGATATGAGTAGGTCTGGACTCTCCATTCACCTCTACCACATATGGAACAGAAATCTCAGACAAAATGACATTGGTTTTGGATGTTCATAGACACAGTGCTGAATTCACAGAACAAATCCTTTCAGAATTTTCAGAATGAAAACATGGGCGTATATAAGTTCTGACAGTGACTCAGAGTGAAATCATTATTGAAAATCAAAAGTTTGTGAAGGATGATCCAGTTATAACAGCTCACACACATATGTAGTATATTTGGAACATTGATAATCCAGCAAGATCTTCTTCCCCTAGCAGAGGAAAGTTGTCCTAAAGATAAAAATGATTCAGGTTTGTACCATTTACAACAGCCAAGACATGGTAACAGCCCAAGTGCCCATCAAGTACTTCTTTCTTTCTTTCTTTAAGTCGCTTCAGTCGTGTCCAACTCTGTGCCCATCAAGTACAGATCAGACAAATGTACACACACCCAAAATGAAATATTATTCAGCCATAAAAAGGAAGGAATTTTGACATTTGCAGAAATGTGGATGGACCTACAGAATATTGTGCTGCATGAAGTAAGTCAGACAGAGAAAGACAAATGCTGCATGGCATCACTTACATGTGGAATCTAGAAAATAACACAAATGAGTGTATATGAAAAACACAAACAGTCATGGACACAGAAAATAAACTTGTAGTTACCAAAGAGGAGAGGGAAGTGCAGAGGACAAATTAGGGATATGGGATCAACAAACACAAACCACTACATATAAAATAGATAAGTATCAAAGGTGTATTACATAGTATAGGGAACTATATCCATTAACTTATAACAACTTATAAAGGCGTATTATTTGCAAAAATACAGAATCACTATGCTATATACTTGAAACTACTAAAATACTGTGAATCACCTATCTTTCAATTAAAAAAAAAAACACATGCTTTTGTACTTTTCTACAAACTATTGCATTAGAAAACTAACAGTCATTAAAAAGCCAAAGAGAAGATAGTTAGCATAGTTAAGAAAAATTTACAACGTTTCTGTTTTGCCTGTAAATTAAATTATTTTCTAATGCAAAAAGAATTTCCTATCAAGTCAAGATAATTCTGATTTGGGACATTTGAGAGAAAAGCTGAAATCTCACAAGAAATCTCTTGTTCATCTCAATTCTATGTATTTGTGGGTATAAATGGAACAAATTGTAAAATGGTAAACAACTGATACAGTGAATGAGAAAGCAGTAAAATTTGAGGTTTAAAAAAAACACAGAATGCCAGTTAATTTTGAATTTTGGTTAAGCAACAAACACCTTTTTTTTTTTTTTTCCTCCAAATATTCTGGGGCCACATCAGCCCCAGTCATCCTCCTTCCTAAGAGCTGCTCATCCTTTGCTGGTCTCAGGCTCCCCCACCAAGCTGGAATTTCAATAGGACTTTGTTGTTGTTGTTTACCAACTGCCTTCTCAGACATATCTGCACCACAGAAAAGTCAAACAAAACTGAGAATCATCAGCTTCCGTTTACAAGTGTGGAAACTGAGAATTAAATCACACAGCTCTCAGGGGTCAGAATCTGGGCTTGACATTTTCTGATATCAAATCTTATGCTCCTTCCTCTCCTCCACCCAGTACTTCCTGGTTAGTCTCTAAAGCCTGGTTTATAGAGTGAGTTCCTGTATATAATTGCACCAGATTTTTAACAATATACCAAGTGATTGGGGGAAGGCGGGTCTGAGGATTGCTGGTCCCGTCAGCCACCCATTTACAGATACTGAGAAAAGCAGAGTTCTCCAAACCACCATCTCTGGCACATCTAACAGAAGAAAATCTTTGATCTAAATTTCAGACTCTAAATCCTTTGATCTTTCCCTGGGATGTGGCCTTTAGCTATGACAAGGGCCATGAGTCGCATCCCTAGAGCTCCCTGCCATGCCTGCTTGGAGAGAGGGTATAAGGGGTGTCTCTCTCTTCCAGTGGGACCCAACACAGGCCACATAGCCTCCTTGACCTTCAGATAACTGGGAATAAGACTCCTCCCCAGGCAGGGCTGATGGCCGGGATGAGGGCTTAGTGAGCAACACGGTGACTGGCCCATTGGATGCTGCCACACAGCACTTTTTCTCACACTCTCCACAGATGCTGCCTGAACCTTGATGGTGTTTGAATTTCAGTTCTCATGGGCCTCCTCCTCCCCATATCAGCCTCCTGCAACTGCCAGGTAAATGACTATGTTTAACAAAAAGATCTGGGGACATTGGGCTCATCCCCACTTCTTTGTTTGAAGGAGTGGTAGAGAAGATCAGACCATCTGGCTTGTATCACCTATGACAATATGTGTTTTCCTCTGCCCTCAACCACATGGTCAGCTCAACAGTTCTGCTGTGAGTCTGTGGACAGCCCTCCCCACCAAGCCCTCGCCCACACGCTACTTCAAGCATCTGTCTTTGCAGCCCACCTGCCGCACACTTCCTGGGGGTGCACCCAGCTTGCTCACCATGGCTCAGGACCTTCCCCAGCTGCCCTGTGCAAACAGGCCGGCCCTCCTCTGCAAAGCACACAACCCAAGTCCCCAGGTAGACGCTAGCTCTGACGATGATCTGCACACATACTCACTGTTTCCACTCTGTCTCTGACAGACTCCAAGGCAGAGGGTCAGGTTCATCTCCAAATGGACTAGAGGAGATGGGATGCAGTGACAGATGAGGAGGTGGCCAAAAAAAAGACTCCAGCCAACACCGGTGCTGTTATTCCCACAGAGAGAAGTGACACTCATGCCCATGAGGGAAGGTAAGAAGGAGGGGTTGGCTACCAATGGGTAATGGGAACACTTCTTTAAAAAGAGGCTAAAGACATTACAAGGAAAATCTGAAAAATATGACTATGAACAACATATCAGATGCTATAGATTTATCATTTCAAGAGTAACAATAAAATTGGGATTATGTGGGACACTGTCCTTACTCTTAGAGAATGCATGCTCAAGAATTTAGGAATGATATGGCTAATTCATATTGATGTATGGCAGCAATCAACACAATATTGTAAAGCAATTATCCTCTAGTTAAAAATAATTTGTTTTAAAAAATGCAAAAAAAAAAAAAAAAACTTAGGAATGAAATGTCACAGTGGTCACAACACACATTCAAATAATTTAATGTCACACACACACACACACACATCAGGTCATATAAAGGAAATGAGGAGGAAAACACATCAAAACGTTAACACCTGTCAGCTCCACATTGTGGGTATGTAGATGTCCACTGAGCCCTCTTGGCTCTCACTGCACAAAGGGACATGTTCCTAAGACCAAGATGAAGAGGAAAACTTTTTTTTTTTTAAATTTTCTGGCCATGATGGGTCTTCACTGCTGTCTGTGTGCTTTCTCTGGTTGCAGGGAGCACGGGCTGCTCTCTAGTTGTGGTGCATGGGCTTCCCACTGCAGTGGCTTCTCACCTGTGCTCAGCAGTGGCAGCTCCTTGGCTCTGGGCACAGGCTTAGTAGTTGAGAACACAGACTCAGTTGCTCTGCAGCTTGTGGAACGTTCCTGGACCCGAGATGGAGCTCATGTCTCGTGCACCAGCAGGTAGATTCTTTACCACGGAGCCACGAGGTAAGCCCAGAAAACTAACTTTGATACTGTCTGGATAATATAGTGGCCAGAGGACAAAGAACAAGCTGAGCTCGAATGACCTCAGAAGGCAGAAACAGAAAGCATCAGACCCTTATCGCCCTTCCACCCATGTCGCAACTGTTGCAATTTTTGCGCCATCCTGGGGAGCATAGCTTGTCCCTTTCTTAACCCCATATTAGGAAGGGTATTTGTCCTGTTCTTCTCCCCCGTAAGAGGAAAGTATACATATGGTATCTAATTAGTAAATGACAGCAAGATTTCTATCCCATTCCCTTCCTTGTTCCCCAGCTAGAAAAGACAGGCAGATGGCACGTGTTGGTTGTCATTTCTTCCCTGAGCCTGCCCGCTGCGTCTATTAGACACACTATTTAGTAACAGTGCACTCTAATAAACTGTATTCACCTCTCATTCTGCCTTTCCAGAAATTCTTTTCCAACCTGCACACGGACCACCACAGGTAAAAAACAAAGAAAAAAGTATGATACCCTCCCCCAGGACAAATGTTAAAAGTCTCCTCCTTTCTGGTCCCTCATGACTGGGGTGAGAATCTGTTCGACAGTCAGAGAGAACAAGGCCCAGCCCCTCATTTCACCCACAAATAAAGCTGAGGCAGAAACAGTGAAGGGACTTACCTGAGGTCACACAGCCACACAGCAGCAGAGCTGGGCCTGGGCTCTAGATGTCCTGCTCACAGGCCATTTCTTTCCCACTCAGGACTGACTTGTAATTATTTCTGGAAACAATGCGGCGCTAAACTAGTCCAAATACGGTAAGGGTAACAGCTATCTCCCTGAGAGAGAATTATGCAGCCTCAGTCTGTTTCCCGACTTAAGAACACACCACGCTCCTCCTGACAGGAAGCTTCCGGCACCACACGGTAGCGGCTTTTCCCTCAAACTAAACCCACAAAACACGGAAAGCAGCCCGAGGGAAAACCTTCGAGCCCTCCAGGGAACTTTCGAGCCCTTGACAGAATCTTCTAGGCCGCCAGAGAACTTTTGAGGCCTCGCGAGAACCTTCTAACCCTCGCGATAACCTTCTGGCCCTCCGCCGTGCAGCCCTCCACGGAAGGACTGCGCAGGCGCAGGCGCAGACACTGGCAGGCACGTGGACTCCTGCGCGATGCCGATAGTCCCAGTAGCACTGACCATGCTCTGCAGCACCGCGCTGGAGGTGTCGGTGTGGTGGATAATTCGCTGCCCCAGAGCAGCTCTAGGCCCTTTCAACACGTGGTGCAGTGAAAACAAGAGTCGTCGTTGTGCTTCTAGAGCACCTCCAGAAACTTGTCCTGCTCGGCAGAGGCAGACCCCAACTTGCAAGAATAGATGGAAAGAGCCAGGGATGTTCCTACCACAGGATAAAGGGTGGCATCCAAAGGAACTGGCAAACTACAAGCCTTGGAACAAACCCAGCCTACCACCTGCTGTTTTGTTTGGCAGGGCACCTGTGCAAAGAATGGCTTTTACCTTTTTTTTAATAGTTGGGGAAAAGTCAAAAGAATATTTCATGGCATGTGAAAGTCATATGAAATAAAGATTTCAGTGTCCATTAACAAAGTGTTATTGGCATTGTAAATATGTATTGCTGCTGCTAAGTCACTTCAGTCGTGTCCGACTCTGTGCGACCCCATAGACGGAAGCTCACCAGGCTCCCCTGTCCCTGGGATTCTCCAGGCAGGAACACTGGAGTGGGATGCCATTTCCTTCTCCAATGCATGAAAGTGAAAAGTGGAAGTGAAGTCGCTCAGTCATGTCTGATTCTTAGCGACTCCATGGACTGGAGCCTACCAGGCTCCTCTGTCCATGGGATTTCCAGGCAAAAGTACTGGGGTGGGGTGCCTAGTGGGCTTTTTTGCACTGGCTGAGTCCAGTGGTTGTGAGATGGTTTCTGGAACTCTCATGGCTTCCTGCTGCCCCTTGGTGCATTGCAAATCACAGTCAGGTGGTTATGATTCAACAGCACTTCAAGTAGCAGACTGTGATGATGCAATACAACAGTGACATGTACATGTACACGTACAATACAATATGACATGTACATGCAATCTTCAGCCTAGACTGACAGGGTGATAAGAGTGTCTTTTGTTATTCATAATAAACTTTGTACCTGAGTTTCAGTCAGACCTGAGTGTATGCTGGTGAAGTAACTTTTGCTGCTTTCCTATGTAAGTTCAAGGTGGGAGCTGGTTCCCAGCACCGGCTTGTAATTAAAGGATTGGATCTTTCAGCTCTACTTCCCAACCTCCAGGGATGGCAGAGTGGCTGGATAATCACCAGAGGTAAATGGCTTAATCAATTGTGTATAGGTTACAAAACTTCCATACAAACCCTATACTACGGGGTTCAGGGAGCTACTTGGTTAGTGAACACATTCATGTGCTGGAAGAGAGGCACACCCCAACTCCACAGGGACAGAAACTCCTATGCCCTAGGCCCTTCCAGTCCTTAGCCTATGTACCTCTTTATCTGGCTATTTTGTATCTTTTATATGCTCCTTTAACATAAATAGGTACCAATAAGTAAAGTGTTCCCCTGAATTCTGTGAGTCATTATAGCAAATTATCAAACCTAAGGATGAAGTTGTGGGAATCCGGGTTTATAGCCAAGTTGGTCAAAAGCATATGTAACCTGGGAACCCACTACTTGTGATTGGGATCTGAAGGAAGAGGGCAGTCTGGCAGGCCTGGCCTTTAACCTGTGGTCAACTCTATGTGGTTAATGTCAGAATTGAAATGACTCTGAGGAAACCGACAGTTGGTGTCCACAGAGAATTAGAGAATAGTTTGGTGTAAGAAACCCACATATTTAGTATCCAAAATGGTTTGAGTAGACACATGCATACAGAACAGACTTGTGGTTGCCAATGGCAAGGGTGTTGTGGCAGGGATGAATTGGGAGTTTGGGATTAGCAGATATAAACTATTGTCTATAGAATGGATAAACAACAAGGCCCTACTGTATAGCATAGGGAACTATGTTCAAACTCCTGTGATAAACCATAATGGAAAAATATGTGTAAAATAATGTACATATATATATAACTGAATCACTTTGCTGTACAATAGAAATTGATACATCATAAATCAACTATATTTCAATATAAAAAAAGTGTTGTCAGTAGAGAAAACAGTTTATCTTTACACACAATGTAAATTTTAAAAAAATGTTTTCAGTAGACAGTTTCTTTTTATTATCAGTTCATATCCAACATGTCAAAAATAAGCAAAGAGAAAAGTGAACTTCAAATGTCACTATGGATTGTGGATTATTTTGTTATCAAATTAGATGACAAAGCACTGTATTTATTACACAGTGAAATTGTCATTGTGCTAAAAGAATACAACATGTGTTGATATCTCCAGCCTAAGCATTCATTGCACTATTCCAAACTCAGAAGGGGGAAAAAAATGATTAGGAAATTTAGAAATTTTAAAGTGAAATATCTCATCACAAAAGAATTTCTTCAAGGGAATTCCCTGGCAATTCAGTGGTTAGGACTTGGCTCTTTCACTGCTATGGGCCCAGAATCAATTCCTGGTCAAGGAATTAAGCTCCAACAAGCTGTACAGTCCAGCCAAAACGAAAAAAAAGAAAAAAAAATTTTTTCTTCAGAACAAAAAATGAAATTAGGCTACAAGCAAAGTAAGTTTCTAAATAGCTCACTTGTTAACCAAGCAAGAAAAGCCTTTTAACTACGTTGAATTAAAGAAATCATTTGATTGCAACTGCAAACAAATGCGTCCAGAGAAAATTAACTTATTTAAGACTGTTAGGGCTTCCTGGGTAGCTCAGTTTGTAAGAATCCACCTGCCAGTGTGCTGCTGCTGCTAAGTCGCATCAGTCGTGTCTGACTCTGTGCAACCCCATAGACGGCAGCCCACCAGGCTCCCCCGTCCCTGGGATTTTCCAGGCAAGAACACTGGAGTGGGTTGCCATTTCCTGCTCCAATGCATGAAAGTGAAAAGTGAAAGTGAAGTCGCTCAGTCGTGTCACACTCTAGCAACCCCATGGACTGCAGCCTACAAGACTCCTCTGTCCATGGGAATTTCCAGGCAAGAGTAATGGAGTGAGGTGCCGCCTGCCAGTGTAGAGGACACAAATTCAATCCCTCATCTGGAAAGTTCCCACATGCCACACAGTAACTAGGCCTGTGCACCACAAGTACTGAGCCTGTACTCTAGAGCCAGGGAACTGCAACTTCTGAAGTTCTCATGCCCTAGAGCCCCTGATCTACAACGGATGAGGCCACCACAGTGAGAAGCCCAAACACCGCAACTAGTGAAAAGCCCATGCAGCAACTAAGACTGAGCACAGCCAAAAATAAACAAATATTAAAAAAAAAAAAAAAAAAGACTGTTAACCTTTCATTGACAATTCTTGCTTACAGAGTTGAAGACATTGGGACCAATATCAATGGTCAAAACATAAGGCAGATGGTTCTGAATGGCTTTCCTTGGCTTTTGATGAGTAAACAGATGTTATAGATGCCGCAAACTGTTGTATTTCTGAGGAATTAGTGGTGAGTTTGAAGTGAGTAAATAATTAGCCTCCGTGAATAGTCTGCATGGGTTAACTATAGACAAGAATATTTTCCAAAAAACTGAGGAAACACTAATTCCGTACAATCTGAAGTGGAACGTGCTAAAAGGTATTACAATTGATGGTCATTAATATCTGTGTCAGGCAGGAAAAAGCTTAGAGTGGGAACCATGCAGAATGCAAGGCCATGAGCTTTCCTAGAAGATTTTAAGGAACTTGGGGGTTTCAGAAAGTAAAACCAGGGACACCAAACAGAGTTTACACTCAATTCAGGGTCAGAGTGAAAGGATGTGAGACCAAAGACCCCTCCCCCACACACACACAGTGATGCTATGACCTCCTGACTTGTTTTGGGATGATGAAATAATGGAAATTATATGGCCTCTCCCAGGAGGAAGCTTTAAGAGTTATTGTGTCATGCCTCCAACTCTTTTATTTTCCCCTGTTTATAAGCCAACACACCCTAGGTGTGTTGCTGATGGTTCAGCCTGGGTCTCTGAATAAAGAGATGAACAACAGAGTCTCTGATGACGCACGACAGGCATGAATGTGACCCATGACTCATGAATGTGGCTTTGTTATGTAAGGCACTGGGATGTTGATATAACTTCCCATGAGCTAATGGATACAGGGGCTTCCCTGATAGCTCCATTGGTAAAGAATCTGCCTGCAATGCAGGAGATCTCAGTTCAATTCCTGGGTTGGGAAGATCCCCTGGAGAAGGGAAAAGCTGCCCACTCCAGTAATCTGGCCTGGAGAATTCCATGGACTATAGTCCATGGAGTCACAAGAGTCAGACATGACTGAGCATCAATGGATACAGTGATGTTAGACTTTGAAACTTTATTTCAGCCAGAAAAGGGGATTTCATGGGCCTTTCATTCCACTTAAGTTATCTACTGATGCCCATGAGCCCTGGAGTCCATGCTCCACAACAAGACAGGCCACTGCAGTGAGAAGCCGGTCACAACGACTAGAGAAAAGTCCTTCCAGAAAGAAAGACCCAGTACAATGAACAGAATAATAATAATAAATTTTAAAGATAAATTTTAAAAAATGTTAAAGGCAGAGAAAGGAAGGAGGAGGGGCAGTAAGGAAGATCAGGAAACAGGGCTTCAGAGAACACGTGGTCCACAGGATCAGAGATGTAAGGGGCTTGGGGGAAGAGATGGGAACTCTACCAAGCTTCTGCCTTATTCCAGAATTCTTATTCACTTCAAGGGAGTGAATAGGTTAGAATCAAATTACAGTGAGGTGAAGAGAGAATGACCCAACCACCCACCCGACTTGAAGGAAGTGAAGGCAGCCCCCTCTGACCGCACTTGAAAAAGCTTGGCTGAGAAAAGTAGGACTAAACCCATGACTAGAGGTTAAACTGGAGAATGAGGACAATAAAGCCAAGGGATAAATGCACAGTTATGCACAGTTAGTTTCCTCTTGTACCTCAGTATACCTGGGGGTTGGTTCCAGGACAAACCCAAGGACGCTCAAGTCCCTTATGTAAAATGATGTAGTATTTGCATACAACCTATGCATATCCCCCTGTACATTTTATCTTTTTTTTTTTTTCCTCCTATACATTTTAACCAGTCCATTCTGAAGGAGATCAGCCCAGGAATTTCTTTGGAAGGAATGATGCTAAAGCTGAAACTCCAGTACTTCGGCCACCTCATGCAAAGAGTTGACTCACTGGAAAAGATTCTGATGCTGGGAGGGATTGAGGGCAGGAGGAGAAGGGGACGACAGAGGATGAGATGGCTGGATGGCATCACCGACTCGATTGACATGAGTTTGAGTGAACTCTGGGAGTTGGTGATGGACAGGGAGGCCTGGCATGCTGCGATTCATGGGGTCGCAAAGAGTCGGACACGACTGAGCAACTGAACTGAACTGAATTAATACATTTTAAATCACCTCTAGGCTACTTATAACACCTAATACAATGTAAACGATATGTAAATAGTTGGCAGCACATGGCAAATTCAAGTTTTGCATTCTAGAACTTTCTGAAATTTGTCAAATATTTTCAGTCCTCTGTTGGTTGAATTCAAGGATGTGTAACCCAGGGACATGGAGGGCCCAATGTATTCCACATTTTCCCCTGCTTGTCTATATTTGTACAATTATTACACCTGATGCTATTTACTCAAAATACCAAATACTCATAAACCTTCTTGGCACCCACTTTCTTCCACTGATCACTTGATTCCTACTCTCTATTTCTTTCCCACCTTAGAAACAAACATATATGCACATACCCACTCATACACACTCAAACATACACTTACACAGACAACTATGTAACTGACGAACCAGGTGCCCTAGAGGAAAATAGTTTCTTGGCCTGACCTTAGAGTCCAGACCATCAGACACCAAACACAAAACTGCAGGAAAGTGGGAGACGGGTGTGACCTGGAAAACAGGGAAGGAAAGGTTCCACTGGGCAGGTATTTGGTCAGACATGATTTCAGTGTGACATTCGAGAGAAGATAATTGCCATTTTATAGGGAAGGAAAATCAACAGCATTTCTAATTTTATTTCTTGCTAAGATGACAGCAGGGAATTGTGAATACTGATGAGCTTGGCAAAAATCCGACTTCAGGAAGGGAGAGGAAGGGCCCTCGCGCCTGGAGATTGGGGCTAAGAGCAGGGAGGAGCTGAGGCCCAGGGAGGCAGGCTAGCTTTTTTGCAGGCTTCACCTCGTCAGGAAGGCGCAGGCTTCCAGAAGCGCTGTGGGACACAACAAAGCCAGAAATTCAGAAAAAGATTCCTTTTTTTTTTTCTCTTGGAATCAATACATCAATCAAAGAAGACACTAAAACAGACTTCCCTCTGCCCTTCTTCCCCACTGTAGGTCAAAGCTTGCCATCCCCATATTTCCCAATGACCCCTCCTGCTAAGAGCAGCAGGGCCCAAGGGAGCACACAGCAGCTCTGGTCCTCATTGAGCTTCGAGATTTCCTACTCTGGCCTGAGTAACACGACCCCCACCCACTTGTCTCCAGGTGAACCAGCTGTCACTCTCAAGTTCACATGGTCCTCGAATTTCTTTTGCGAGCACCTGATCATCTTCGTGCAAATCTGACACTATTGTGTCTACCTACTCACTCACTCATTCATCCATGAATCCCCCCTGAGCACCTGCTTTGTACAAGTCTCTGTTAAGTGCTGGGGATTCAGCACAGACAGAGGAGCCCTGCCCTCCAGAGGCGCAGAGTCTGTGCAGTCCTGAGCGGGCTGCTCTGAGAGTAGCCCTGCAGCAGGGTTTCTAAGTGTAGCCCTAGATCCACCTGCATCACGATTCCCCGAGATATCTGTGGATACAACAGGGTTTCCCAGCCTTGGCACTACTGACATTTGGGGCTGGGGAATTCTTCATTGTGAAGGCTGTTCTGTGCTTTGTTTCGAAGCATCCCTGCTTCTACCCACAGATGCCAGCAGCATCCCCACCCCAAGTCATCAGAATTAAAAATACTTCCTGGAATTGCCAAATGCCTCAGGGGCAAAATCATCCTCGGTTGAAAACCACTGATGTAGAGATTCCCAGCCTTCCCCCTCCCTCTGGACCACCACACAAGCCCCACCAATGCCTCCAACTCCCCTGGGGAGGGACCAGGAACAGGAACCTGGATGACTCCAGTGCACAGAGGAGGTAGAACTCACTAAGATTTGGGAATTATTGCCTGGAGCCTTACAACACTCTGCTATGTCTTCTAAATGTCTTAAAATTGTTGTCAATACATTTTCCTGGCTAAAATGGTTTTTGAGAATTTGTATTCTCTATGGTTACTGTTTATGGTAACTAGCCTAGAAATCAGAATTTGCCATTTCTCAATATACATGTATATACATGTGTACATATGTTTATATGCATTGGCAGGCTGGTTCTTTACCACTAGCACCACCTGGGAAGCCCATGTATATACATACATACATATATTTATGTACATAGATATATTTACATGCATAAACATATTTATAATTGCTATCAGCATTATAAAAATTTAGCATATTATCTCCTGCTTTATTTTATTCTCTAATTCTTTCACTTTATCAATGAGAGCATAATTCCCTGAGGTATTTGTTGTTCAGTCGCTCAGTCATGTCCAACTCTTTGCAACCCCATGGACTGCAGCACGCCAGGCCTCCCTGTCCTTCACCATCCCCATCTCTGAGGGGCAGAGACATTATATTGCCTTAAAGTTTTTAAACCCACATCACCCCTAAAATGTTTGACCCTTCAACTTTGACCTTCATGCAAGATGCTTTCTCATTGATGTTATTTATATTCTACTTACGGGAGGTTGAGCATTTTTTCAGGTTGGCAATGGCCGTGACATACTCTGTCCCCAAATATTCTTCATATGTTGGTGTGCCTCCAAGTTTGGCCAGACACTCAGTGTTGTCATTGAACAGA
This sequence comes from Tragelaphus eurycerus, assembly GCA_935064755.1. Lineage (NCBI taxonomy): Eukaryota > Metazoa > Chordata > Mammalia > Artiodactyla > Bovidae > Tragelaphus > Tragelaphus eurycerus. Next base: position 71,057,291 of record CAKXYN010000001.1, on the reverse strand, counting down.
AGGTTTTTGGTTTCAGATTTGAACAAACAAAACTCATCCGGGCAGTTTTTTCCATTTTTCCCAAACAGAGCCTATGTCAGAAGGGCAGACAGTAAGAGACCAGCTGAGGAAAAGAGGAGAGATTATGGACTTGGGAGGCAATCGCTGCTGTGCAGCTGTGCAGGATCAGCTGCAGGAAGACCGTGGGGCAAAAGGAGCTGAGTTCTAGAATTGATCTACTGCCCTGGCTGAGCCTTCCCCTGCCCTGTGTCCCCCTGCTCCAGGCCCCAGGCCAGTGCCCAGGCGCCTAACCACTTCTGATCTCACCTCCCACCATCTTGCCTTGCTTCTTAAATCTGTGGCCTCCACCCTCAGAACTTCTTATGAGTGACTAGGTACTGGATGAGGAGTTTGAGATCCGTCCTCAATGTTAATCACCTCTAACATTCTAATAGGCCAGCTCTCCCAGAGGGGCAGTCTGCATGGGAAATCCTCTCTGCCACAGACCAGGTCATTGCCTTGGGCGGGTCACCTAGCCTCCCCCGGCCATGGTTCCTCCTTTGTGCCCAGGGCTCCTCCAGAGGTGAGCTTCAAGGACCAAGCACCTTCATGGTGGCAGACCTCTTATCAGCACCTGTGACTATGCATAGTGGGAGCTCCAGACATGCCAGTAATTGGCCTATTTTTACATCCTAGGGTCACTGTCTTTAAAGCACATCTTAAAAAAAAACAAAAAAAAAAACAAAAAAAACATGCCGTTTTAACACAGAACTAGACAAGCTAATACAAAAATTCCAGACTTTAAGGAAATTATAGGATTTCTTTCAAACGTTTTCACACAGATAGCCTTAAATCTATAGAGGTTCTGGGTCGGCCGTTTTTAGAGATTACAAATGCAGGGGCCTTGTCAGAGAACACTGCCCAACCAGCCCAGGCTCTGGGGACATCAGCAGAAGAAACTCAGCTCTCTACCCGGCTGTGAAAGGAAGGCTCAGTCGCCTCCCTCACTTGCCAGAAGAACAACAGGAGGCTCAAGGAGAGACAGCCGCTCCTGGCTGGGCAGGGGCCTGAGACTCGGGGCGGGCCCCACAGTGTGGACAAATGCTGTCATCTCCAGCTTCGAGCGGAAGATGGCTGGAGATGAGCGGATCCGCTGAGCTCTGTGGGTGCCCGCCTGAGGGGCGCCTCTGCAGGTAAGCACAGGCAGGAGGCCCTGTGATCCTTACCTGCTGCTGGAGCAGCACCTGCTCCACGTGTGCTGCCCTATCGCTCCGAGACACCACCGCGTGATTCGGGGCCACCGCCAGGTGGCAGCTCTGAGCCTCCGTCACAGGCTTCGTGGTGCCATCGAGGCAGAGCAACCTGAAGTCCTCGCGATTCAAGTTCTTAGCCCAGTCTGCAGTGTTCTCTCCTGGAGACAGAGAGATTGCAGCATCAGCCACGGCTGCCCGGCTGAGTCAAAGCCTCCTTTCTGGGGCTGTGACCACCCACTGGCCTCTTGAAATGCACACATGTGAAGGAGAACAAATAAAGCTCCTCAAGTTATACAGACTTCAAACATATCAAACACCAGTGCTCACGATTCAGTCTTACTCAGCAACAAGGAGCCAAGTTCTAACGCATGCTACCACGCGGATGAAAACATGATGCAAAGTAAGACCAACCAATCACAGAAGACCACTTATCGTAGGATTCCATTTCTGTGAAATACCCACAATCAGATCCGATCAGATCAGTTGCTCAGTCGTGTCCGACTCTTTGCGACCCCATGAATCGCAGCACGCCAGGCCTCCCTGTCCATCACCAACTCCCGGAGGTCACTCAGACTCATGTCCATCGAGTCAGTGATGCCATCCAGCCATCTCATCCTCTGTCGTCCCCTTCTCCTCTTGCCCCCAATCCCTCCCAGCATCAGAGTCTCAACCCTAACCTTAACCCTAACCCTAATTTTTTGGAAACAGAAAGTGAATTGGTGGTTGTTAGCTCTGGAGATGTGGGGAAGTGACTGCTAACAGGAGCAGAGCTTTTTTAAGGGGTTCTGTGAACGTTCTCCAATTGGATATTTTGGCAACTGCACCACTCTGTGAATGTGCTGGAGATCACTGAAGCAGATAGTCCGAATGGGTGGATTTTACAGTATGTAAATTATATCTTCATAAAGCTGTTACATTGGAATGTGTATTATAAAAATATGGAAAATCCATATTTTCCAGCAAGTTCCAGAAATAGAAGTGCTGGTTTGTGTTCAAGAAGAAATTGTTTCCTTTCATATTCCAACACTCTTATTGTAACTACAAGAAGGATAGGAACTTCTCTTATGGGTTTATCAAATATATTTAAATCAATTTCAATAAAATACAGTTGTAAAATCCCAGAGAAGCATAAAACTATACTCATCTGAGCCCTGGAGATCACTTAGATTCAAGGTTCCTGAATTCGAAATGCAGTTGTGTGCATGCCTGCCTGTGTGAATGCAAATCGCCTGTGTGTATGCAAATGCGGCTTCCTCCGTCACACGGCTGCTTCTCTCCTTTTGTCCTCTCCCCTCAAGGAAATACTTCCTCCAACCTCTTGGCTTTGTCTATTCAGTACTCAGATCATCCCAAAATTTACATGTCTGGCCTCAGTCGCTCTCCCCAGGGACTTGAGGAAGCAGCGGCTAGGACTGTAGCTGTCACTGAAGAGGGGAGGTGGAAAGTTGAGGCAGGTCCTTCTCCAGGAGAGGAAGTGGTAGTTCCCTCTGGGTGGGGAGGCTGATGGGAGGTGAGCACAGAGGTGCAGTTTAGAAGGTAGTAAACTGCTGAGAGTTTTGAATTTATCATTATTATTTTCACCAGAGGTCAGAAGAGAGAGTGGCTACTTCTCTACTGGCTGGTGGATCTCCCTTTGATCATATGCCTGTGATTTTGCCCTCATTCATTCCCCGAGGAGTCTCCCCACTGAGCTCATAGGGGCTGAATGAAGCCTTCTACTTCCTTCTTAAAAAGGGGAAGCTTTTACTTGCATATGTTCAATTTTTTTTTTAAGTATCATTCACTTTCAACTTCCGATCGGCTGAGACAGGCAGATGGCATGCTTCTGTGGCCCAAAATCAAGGTCACCTCTGGAACTGACTGAGCCCCATTGTAACCCTTGCCAAAAGCCCACCTGATCCTTACCGACCAGTTTCCTGACCCCATATTATTAACAGGAAAAAATGCCTACCCCGGTACTCACCCTCTAGCGCCCTAACCAATCACCTAGTGCCACCCTTTCAGTAGCAATTTTCGTCTCGAGGTTATAAAAAATTGGCTACTAACCCAGGAAAGAGTCAGCTCTCCCTTGAGCCTAGTTGCCGTTCCAACAGCGTTTGGTCGACTCTCCCTGGTCAGGAGGTCAGCCTGCTGTGCCTGCAGCACCCTCGTTATCTCTGCTCCTTGTTCTTATAAAGTCACTCCTTGCTGAAATACTTTGTGTGGGGAAAATCTTTTCCAACCCGCGCTGGGACTGCCACAACAGTAGGCTCTGTTGTGACGGCAAAGATCGTGCGCTGAAGGGGAAAGGAAAACACCTTTACCTACCATTCGTGTTCTCCCAGACTGTGTCGTTTTTCACAAATGCAACGTCCCCAACGTCCTCAGCCAGGCACCTAAATTGTTCCAGAGAATAAAAACATTGCCAGAGCAGAAAAACTATTAGAATTTTCATAGCTATTTATAATACACATTCCAAAAACTGCAACATGGAAATAAACATAGAAAAAATAAAGACAAATATGTCCAGGAACTTTAGAGCTTAAAGACTTCTGAGTACCCTCCCTCCTTGTAAAATATCAATAACATGACACAAATGAGATATTCTTTTTTTAAGCCACAAATCCATGACTGAGAGGAAGGCAAGAGGGAAAAGAGGGAAGATAATAATGTCATTTGGAAGTCAGAGATCAAATGTGTGAGCGGTAATTGACCCAACAGAGCAAAGAAAACTGTGACATAAATTGGACGCCCAAGTGTCCACCTTGGGTGGGGACACCCAAGGAGAAAGCTGATGTGCACAGCAGAAGTCTAGAAAGACTCAACAGTTAGAAGTACGAGGTGCCACTGAAAGTAGCTGAGAACAGGAGGACTCAATAGAGCTTAAATACATGCAATGTAAACACACATGTGCATCCAATGGATTAAAAGAAGACCCACATATACAACCTCTTGAAGTTTCAGAACACTGGAGGGAGATTGAAAAATACTTATTACAACTATTGCTTATTTCTTTTATTTTTTAAAATCAAAAGCTTTTCAAGAAAATAACTTTCAAAGCATTTTACATTGGACAAAACCCCGAACTCATTTTTCCTAGAGAGTATTTTTCATTCATTGTTTAATCTCTGAAATTTAGAGATAAATGTGCATCAAATATGTCTGATTTATTTACTCTTCAAAAAAAAATTCTTTGTGTAGATCTGTTTACTAAAACATCTCATGAGCGTTCTAAAACTTCTCTCTCAGAATTAGGAAGCCAAAAATAAACCGCTAAAAACTTAAAAACAATTTTCTCTTCAAGAAGAAAACAATGTCATATACAAAGAATTAGGGAAGCAATGGCACCCCACCCCAGTACTCTTGCCTGGAAAATCCCATGGAAAAAAGAGCCTCGTGGGCTGCAGTCCATGGGGTCACTGGGAGTCAAACACGACTGAGCATTTATCTTCACTTTCACTTTTCACTTTCACGCTTTGGAGAAGGAAATGGCAACCCACTCCAGTGTTCTTGCCTGGAGAATCCCAGGGACGGGGGAGCCTGGTGGGCTGCCGTCTCTGGGGTTGCACAGAGTTGGACACGACTGAAGCAACTTAGCAGCAGCAGCAGCAGCAGCAGCAGCAGGGGTCAAAAACCGCTGTCAGCTTTCTCATGGGAAACTTTAGATTTAGAAGACAATGGATTGATGCTCTTAAATTTCTGAATTTGCTTATTTTCTTTCTATGTTACATTCTGCATAATTTTTTCATATAGTTTCCACTTCACTACTACTCTTTTTAGCTATGTTTAATCTGTTAAATTGGTCACCTGCATAGCTAACTTCAAGCGCTGTACTTTTTTTCCTTACTAGAAGTTCTATTTATTCCTTTTAAGAACACTAACCTGCTGATTCTTCTGTTTTGCACTTCTGGCAACTTCTTCCCTGTGTGTTGGTTTGACATTGTTATAGTTACTGCTTTTACTGTGTCTGGCTCATTATTATTCAAAGCGTATTTCTGAGCAGTCTTTGAGGCCTAACCTGAAGATTCTGTCTTCCAGACAGGTTCCTAGAGGAGTGATCTTGCTAGTCTAGGGTCACTTTTTTTGGAATTATGAGTTGAGAATTTCTGAACCATCCTAAGAGACACAGTTGGAGCTGCAAATTCATGTAAGAGCTGGCCCATGGTTTCATTTTTTCAGGGATGGTGTGTATTTTCCTCAGCATCTAGGCAACTTGAAGCCCTATGGGAGTGGAGGGGAAGCTACCTCTCGTCCACTCCTACCCTAAAGGTGTATGTAACCTCTGAGTGTAAGTTTGTCTCAGGACAAAGTGGCTCCACTTAGCTCCCTGAGTCTCTATTTGACTTAGATTTTAGTCTAATAATCCCTTGTTACTTTGTCAGTTATTCAGTGCTCTTGGGAACATGTCTGTCTGTGTGTTTGCCTGAATCCAACACTTTTCCTTATTTTTCGTGGGACTGTTGATCAAACCAGTTAATGCTGCTATTTCCCAGATATGGAAATCCTGCCAGAATTCCTAGGAAAATTTTTTCTAGGCTACACTTACTTATTCGAACTATAAATCCCTTCAAGGGTGGACTCAAGATGTTTTTAAACATGTAAATACTCAAAAACCAGCAACTCCTACTCACTCTTTCTCAAGAAGATATGTTCTGTCGCAACAAAATCAAGAAAGTGAAAGATGCAGGACCCAAAAAACAAGTCCTTTAACAGGAAGTAAGACAATGGAAAATCCCAGAATGATGATTCAGGGGAATTTCAGGACCACAGATGTTTGGGGGGCCTAGAAAGGGCCAATCTAGACTGGGAAGGAGGGTGGAAACTTCAGATGCAACATTCACAGGTAAATGATGAACCTGGGGCAGCACCCAGTCTGTTTATGCACAGGATGTTAGGAGATTTGTGCTACAAGTGGAAGGTTTGGGGATGAATGAGTGATTTTTTAAAAGCAGTATAGAAAGTTAAGCAAAGTTTAATAAGACACTTGTCAACTCCAGAGTAAACTAAAACTTTGTACAGTAAGGGAAATATAATCTTATTATCAGATCAGATCAGATCAGTCGCTCAGTCGTGTCCGACTCTTTGCGACCCCATAGATGGCAGCCCATCAGTCTCCCCCGTCCCTGGGATTCTCCAGGCAAGAATTCTGGAGTAGGTTGCCATTTCCTTCTCCAATGCAGGAAAGTGAAAAATGAAAGTGAAGTCGCTCAGTCGTATCCGACTCCCAGCGACCCCATGGACTGCAGCCCACCAGGCTCCTCCATCCTTGGGATTTTCCAGGCAAGAGTACTGGAGTGGGGTGCCATTGTCTTCTCCATAATATGAGACTAATATTTGCATATTTATGATAAATTAAACCCTAAATATGTCATACTCTTGTTGGATACTAAAAGGAGGTGAAGCCTGTGGTTATGAGTGGAAGAGGCACAGGAGCAGTAACAGAGGCTAGATTTTGTTCTTTCATAATAAAAAGTCAGCAGAAAATGGCTGGCATTTAAAAATTGAGAACCAGCAATATATGAGGATGTTAGAAACAGAGAGATGAACAGAACTTCCAGTTCCAACTTTTGAGTTGAGCAAAAGACAAAACATTTCCTTCTAGTATAAATAGGAATTCTAAAGTGTATGTGTTTTCAGTAAAATAGTGCCTTACATAGGTTTGAAAAGGAAAACCTCATGTTTTTTTTTATCAGACAAGTTGTCTATTCAGTATTTCTGAGTGGAATCACATCCCAACTCTTCCATGTGCAAAAATTTAGCCCCTTAAAATTTTTTTGTACATTCATGAAATATTTAATAAGTCACTTAGAGTATAGCAAAAGCTACTTTTATATCATCCCATCACTGGAGAGAGGGCTACTGAATTTACGTTAAAAAAATTCCAAGACCAGTTTGAGCAGTTTCTCAGGTACATGACGCCACCTGGTGGTGAAATATATTCTTGGCGAAAAGAGAAAAAATAACGGATGGGGAAGAACTCTGCCCTTCAAACCCCTAACCGTATCACTCAGAAGTAACAGCTGCATGAATGGGATTGCAAAAATGAGGGCTGTGAAAAGATAGTGTAATTCACTAACTGTTTATAATTTGTGAATTCTGAAAACACTTTTGGTTTATTTTTCACTAGTGGAGAATAACTCTGCAACACTCTTTCTCTGCCATTTCTAAGGCCAAAATCAGAGAGCAGAAAAACGTGAGACATAATTACCTAGACTGAGGGAGAAGGTGGCGCCTACGGGAAAGAGAATTCCTCCCATAAAACTGAGTTGCCGAAAGGACTTATACCTCAACCTCTCCCTATGTGATTCTGAACACGACACTGAGGTCCACTGAGATCGACCTTGGTTCCAGGACACAGGAAGGGGCCCAGCAGAGCTGAGGTCAGACAGCCCCGGGGTCAGTCTGATGGTGGGTGTGGTAGGAGGAGCCCTCCCCAGCCCACCCATCAGCTGATCCCCAGGCTGCCCCCGACTGACCACATCGGGGCCCCTTAGCAATGCAGTGCCAAAGACCTGCGGGCACAGCAGGGCGAAGGAGAGGGTGGGACGAACTGAGAGAGAAGCGCTGAAATGTAAACCACCACGTGTGAAACAGAGGGTCGCTGTGCCACGCAGGGAGCTCAACCTGGTGCTCAGCGATACCTACAGGGGTGTTCCGGGGGCGGGAGGCAGAGAGGGAAGCGATGTGCATATACTTCTGGTACTTATGGCTGAGTTTCTACGCAGAAGCCAACACAACATTGTTAAGCAGCCATCCTCCAATTAAAAATAAAGGAAATACATTTTACAAAGAGAAAAAAAAAAGAAATATGATGTGCCAAGATCCTGGAGGCTGAGGGACAAGGCCGTGTCCTGATGAAGCCTGGTCACAACACTTACCTGAAAGCCCCGGTGTAACCATGGTACTTCTCCTTAGAGTTGGGCACACACTTGTCCTGGCCCTGGTCATCACCAGCACACAATGCACAGAGATTGGATTTCGGGTCAGCCCCAGGGGCACAGCTCTGACTAAAGAATTCATCTGCAGAGAAGAAACATGGGGAGCCAGCTCTTCCTACCTGTGTCAAGATTAAGTGGTCTCTGCCTAACACGTGACAGACGTGGCTTGGTCTGACCAAGGCAGGCAGAACACAGTCATTATAACACATAGTAACAAGTTACCACCAACCTGGGCCCCAACAGCATTCAGAAAAACTTGAGACTATAGGCAACCTGACTGGGGCTGGAGAAGAGAGTCCGTGACTGTACAAAGGGTCCCATCCTCGCAGCCTCGAGCAAGGGACTCAGCTTGATGAACTCCATGGCCATTGTATCAGAAGCTGCAAAATGTCCAGGTTCTGCTCTCCCCTTTTCCTCAGTAATAGGAACCCTGCGTTTTACCAGGACACCTGGTACCCGGTGAAACAGAGATAAGCCTTATCAGACTGTGGCTAGTAAGCCACGTGGCCAGGCACTCACTCCTGAAATATGAGCGGGAGTTTCGGAGGCCAGTGTCCTGACATCTTCAAAAGACAGCCGGCACACATGTTCTGCCCCTTCTCCTTCCCCTCCTTCATTCTGCACATGGAAAGCAGAAGCGCAGGCTGGACCGCCAGATGTGACATGAGCCGTGGGTGACCTTGAGCATAGGAGTCATATACGTGTCAAAACAGCCAGATATTTGAAAGCCAGGTCCCTGATACCATGTTGCTGTCCTGTCAGCTCTGGACAAGCCACCTTTGGGCTTCACTCACATGAGAGAGAAATAAGCCTCTATTCACTTCTACTGGGGGTTCTCTGCCCTTGCAGATGAACCGAATCTGGACCAACTCATCATGTGATTTAGCCCACATTAAGAAGTTAGTGGGGGCTTCTCTGGTGGTAAAGAATCCACCTGCCAATGCAGGAGACTCAGGCCTGATCCCTGGGTCAAGAAGATTCCCTGAAGAAGGAAATGGCAGCCCACTCCAATATTCTTGCCTGGGGAAATCCCATGGACAGAGGAGCCTGGTGGGCTACAGTTAATGGGATCACAGAGTTGGGCACGACTTAGCGACTAAACAACAAGAAGGAGTTAACATGGATTAAAACAGGTTAAAGAGAGAGGAAATAAAAGTGACAAGGAAGCCCTGCCCCAATGAGCAAATAGCAGCCCTTATCTGACTTGTGCATTTCCTGCCACTGGAAAAGCCACACCACGCGCCAAGCTCAGGCAATGCTGGGAGTGTCCCTCCATGGTCCTGGCAGCCTCCCCACACCTTGGAGGCAGCCGTGGGGTCAGAAAGAGCCTCACCAGCGTGCACTCCTGGGGAGGAGCAGAGCCACAAGAAAGCCTGCCAAGGCAGGACTGCAAAGACCCATTCAAAATGCAGCAAGGCTCCACTGGAGCACAGACCTGCCTGGGATGTGGGCCACAACGGGAACGGAGCACACACCTCCCCGTCACCAGGCCCACGGCAGGTAGGGTGTGGCTCCTGTGTGAGGTGTGAACATGATGTGCAGTGGGGAGGGCAGGAGGGGGAGGCTGAGGCAGAAGTCTGGAGGTCTTACTGGGTTTCCTCTGTAAATCAGTTCTGTGTAGTAGCAGAAGACACCTTTTATGAGGAAGGCAGGTGGCTTTTCCCAAATTAGGGAGCCAGTGCCTGGGCGGAATTTAGATCTGGAGCTCCAGGAGGTGAAAAAAAAAAAAAAGACTTCTGGACTTCTCAGTACCTGCATCCATTCTTAGTGTGCAGAGAGGCAGACTGACACTGAAGTTTTGTGCCTCCATGTGGGGTGCATGGGGCGTGGGGCAGGTTGTATGAAGAAACTGAAGGAGGCAGCCACAGGGGACCACCTACATGGAACGAGGCCTGTGGGCCGCAGCCAGCCTGCAAATCCCCGCCCCTCCCTGCCCTGACTTTCTCAGGGGACCCCAGCCTACCCCCACAACTGCCTCAGGACTCCTACCAAATGCGCAGGAGCCTGTCTGGTTGGCGATCAGGCCCATGGGGATGTTCCAGCCTGCAGTCCTGTCCACGGCGGTGTGGCACGACTTCTTGCCTTTCAGAGAATTCCAAGTGAGCCCCTCATTTGCTTTCTTGACAACTGCCACAGCAAGGTACCCTTGGACAAATGGAAGAGCAAGTCTTAACCTCCCAGGGCCTGGTCCGTGGACTCTATTGCACAGCATGCAACCCAGGCCCACAAAGGTTAAGAAGCATCGCCAGGCAACGATCCACCCACATGACTGGTCATTGTCAAACAGACCAACACAGCTTAAGCTTAAGTGGGGTGCAGCTCCCCTCCTGCTAGCTCACGCCTGGTAGACTCTGCTGCCGGCAAGTGCCACTCTCTACCAAAGCCGAGGAGGCACCAGCTCTGGAGGGTGGTGGGCTGGCTGGTGCACAGGGCATGGGATTTAGCACAAGGGACCCTGGTTCCGGCCAGGATCTGCACAGTATTATCCATGGCTGTGAGTGAGATCTGGGGCTCTGCTTCCTCATCCATATGAGATGGGGATGGGCCACCCCTCCTTCCCGTGCTCAGGACACAGTGAGGAACTCTTGAGATTTCTCTGTCATGTGTGAGGGTCCATGTGAACGTGAATCCCAGCCACTCTCATCTCTGAATGACTGGCATCTGCGAAAGAACTCACAGCTTCTATGGCTGCATGTCCGTGAGTTTTTTTTTAAGTTCCCAACCTCTCCTCCTCCAAGGACAAGAATGTACCCTTGACCCTGAACTCACCTTCCGTTGGTCTCAGCACACAATCTGGGCTACTGTGTTTGAAGGATTCTGAAAGAATAAAGAGAAGCAAAATGTCATTAAACACATCGTTTAGCGTGCTCATTTATTTTTCAAGGTACCCACATATTGAAAAACGCATATCGGCATGGCTTTGTATACGTTTGTTTTACCATAAATAAATGGCATTGTAGAATAGACTTCACTGGGTTTCTTCCTTTTCTGGTTTTCGTTTTCAATTCAACCCAGTGCTGTTTTTAAGTTCTTTTTTTAAACTGAAGTATAGTTGATTTACAGTGTTGTGTCAATCTTTGCCGTATGGCAAAGTGACTCAGTTAGACACATATACACATTTGTTCGTTTCCATCATGGTTTATCCAGGAAACAGGACATAGTTTCCTGTACTGTACAGCAGGGCCTTGCTGTTTATCCATTCTCAAAGGAATAGTTGGCACCTACCAGGCCCGATCTCCCAGTCCATGCCTCTCCCTGCTCCCACCCCCTTGGCTACCAGTCTGTTCAGTGTGTCTGTGAGTCTATTTCTGTTTGTAGATAGGTTCATTTGTGCCATATTTTAGAAGCCACATATAAGAGATATCATATGATATTTGCCCCAATACTGAGATGTTAACTTCGAATCGCCTTACTGTCGTATGTAACTCACTGAGCTGAGTTATGGCTCCTAAGTTCACTGCTTCCGTTGTGGTCACTGACATCTTCATACATGTCTGGGGATGTACCCAGGGGTGGAACTGCTGAAACGAACAGCTGGACAGTTCAATCAACTATCTTTTTTTGTTTAAGCCACTTGGCAACTGGTTGGTGTTATCTGCAACCAAAGAACTTCTACCTAATCCTCACTGGTTGGAGGTGGGGGGCACCTGGCCTCCTCTGGTTTCCCGTGGAGAGGCGAAGGATAAAATGGAATTGTTCACATCCTTGCAGCACTCTCCACCCATGCCTTTGGATGCCGGAATCAGCTTCTCCCTTGGAAGTCTCATCACCCCCACTTCATGTGATGGATAATTTGAATGTAGGGTGTTGTTTTATTGGAAACATTTTTTAACTGGTTTATAACATTATGTAAGTTTTATGAGTACTCTACCTATAGTGTGTATGTGTCTGCTCTTTGTGAACCCATGGACTATAGCCCCCCAGGCTCCTCTGTCCATGAAATTTTCCAGGCAAGAATACTGGAGTGGGTTGTCATTTCCTCCTTCAGGGGATCTTCCTAACCCAGGGATGGAACCCATGTCTCTTGACTCTCTTGCATTGGCAGGCGTATTCTTTATCACTGCCCCACTGGGGAAGCCCCTTACCTGCAGTGTGCTCACCACCAAAACTTTAGTTTCCATCCATCACCTACCCATTACCCATTTCCCTCTCCCCCACATCTCTTTCCCTGTTTTATTATCCACCACTCTGTTCCCTGAATCTGTGTATTTGTTTTTGCTTGATTTGGTTTATTCACTTATTTTTTAACTATCCCACATAGGAGTGAAATCAGAAGGTATCTGTCTTTCTCCACCTGAGAAATCACAAACTTTTAAATCTCAGCAGTCCAAAATCAAATCCAAACAGACCATCCCAGCAGTTCCGTGCAGCAGAAATGCATGTATGTGTTCACCAAAAGACAAGGACCCAGATGTTCACAGCAACTCTATCCACGACAGCCAACCATTGGAAATTACCCAAATGCTTACCCACAGTAGAATAAATAAGTAACTGCAGCAGAGTCACAACAGAACACTACAAAACGAGATATAATGCTGAGCGAGAGACATTTGAAAAGGTACCTGCTGTGCAACTCCTTTTACATCAAGTTCAAAGATGGGCAGAGCTGATTTGTGCCGTTTGACGTCAAGAGTCATTGCCGTTGCTGGGGTAAGAGGGCTGGTGGATGCAAGAGGACTTGTGGAACCTGCTGTATCTCGATGTGGGCACTAGAGCTTGGGGATGCACCGGTGTGCGAAATGTTCTTGAGTTGTACACTTAAGTGCACTTTTCTGTGTATATATATTATAACTTACTAAAATCTTTTTAAAAATCAAAAGAGGAAATCAGTCTGACAGATGAGAATCTGTCAGTTCTCAGTGCACTAGGCCATGTGGGTAACACAGCCACTTTCATCTATTCTTTCTCCTGACTCTCCTGTTTGAACCTATCCGTCCATCTTAATGTCTCCGCATGACCCACCGAGTGGGGTTACTCCTCTCCGCCCCGCCCTCGAAGCCCAGAGGGAATAAGCCAGAGGGTACTCTTCTCCACTTACTCCGGTTCTCTGCCATGACAGGCACCAGACCACACTTGCCCGCGGTGTAGATATATCCTCCATCCAAGCTCAGGGCATCCGCTTCCCCTTTCTGCCAAGATAAAGCATACCTTCAGCACCACGGTGAGGCTATTTCCCCTCCTGCCTGTCTTTACAGCTCTAAGAGAACGGACGTCAGGTGCCCCATTGAAGCAGCAAGGACTGATCTGAGCAGCCCAAGGAAACGCCATGTGCACTATTAATTCTCTACCGGCTGTGCGTGCCTTTCAGGCTGTCACTTCCCCTGGAAAGACCGGGAACAGGCAGCCCAGCCGTTGCTGCTGTTTAGTCACTAAGATGTGAACGACTCTTTGCGACCCCATGGACTGTAGCCCACCAGGCTCCTCTGTGTATGGCTCCTCTCCAGGCAAGAATACTGGAGGGGGTTGCCATTTCCTCCTCCAAGGGGATCTTCTTGACCCAGGGATCGAACCCACCTCTCCTGCATTGGGAGGTGGATTCTTTAACCCCGGACTGGGAACAAAAACTCCTTCTGTACTTGGAGCACTGTTGGGATGTACTCTTGCACCAGCCTCCCTCACTGAGGAGACAGATGGGAATGGTTGGTCTTGTCTGGTCGCCACTCATGAGCACTACACTCAAAGTATTCAGCAAGTGAACAGAACCAATTAAGTTCGCTCACCATCAGAATGAGCAAGCCCTCACTCCAGCACTGGAATGTGGGTTCAGCAAAACTGTGGAACTCCCTCTTTGACTAATAACTTTTTTACAACTGTATTGAAGGTAACTGGAGATGTGGGTGAAGATTTCTATTCAAGGCTGCACAGCACAGGGTTATTGATAACATCAAAATAAGGGGACAAAGAAGACTAGGGTCATGACTAAATTGTACCACATCCGTATACAAGATATTTTGAAATATATATATGTTTTGGCCACACCATGCAGCACGTGGGATCTTCCCCAAACAGTGATCAAACCAAGGCCCCCTACAGGCCTTCCTGCACTCTTCACTACTGGACCACCAGAAAAGTCACTGAAATAATTTTTTTAAAGTGTTTTCAAAGCATATGTCACATGGGAAAATAGCCAAGATATACTATTAAGTGAAAAGGACTCAAAACAACATAAGTGGAACAACCCACTACTGTTCCGAGGCTAAACTGAGATGAACTGATGAATCCTAGGGTGAGGAGTTAGTGAAACTCTTAACTGTGTGCTAGGAGCTTTCCTGCTGGCTCAGATGGTAAGCAACCTGTCTGCAATGTGGGAGACTCGGATTCAAGCCCTGGTTCGGGAAGATCCCCTGGAGAAGGGCATGACAACCCACTCCGGTATTCTCGCCTGGAGAATTCCATGGGCAGAGGAGGGCTACAGTCCATGGGGCCACAAGGAGTCAGACATGACTGAGTGACTAACACACACTGAACTGTGGAAGCCCTGTATGAGGTTCTATTGCTATTTGTTTTTACATCACATCTTTCTAAATTTTCCAGATTACCTGCATTCACTGTGAGTTGTTCTTAAGATCAGAAGAGTGGGAAGTCCACAGTAGACGCTCTGGAGGACAGAAAGCTCTGTCTGTCCCCACTCTGGGCAGGCAGCACGAGCAGACCCTGCCCCCCTGGGGGCGAAGCACTGCTGAGCCCCTGCTCCCCTCCAACCAGATGCGGTGACCTGGGCCCCCCACCCGCACGGCTCGCAGGCCCCCTACCAGCACCAGGGCGATGCAGTCGTCGGTGGTGGAGGCCGTGGCACAGGTCACGTTCTGGCTGCTCTGCCGGCTCCACTGCTGGCACTTGTTCTGCTCCTCGGGTCCCACCGCGCACCACACGACCCGTGAGCACCGTGCCTTCACCTCCTCCGCAGCTGTCCAGGGACACAGTGGTCAACAGGCTGTAACAACAGTGCAGCCTCCCCGTTCACCCAGTGTCTGCCTAAAGCCTCCAGCAGAGGAAGAGCCACAGCTGAGCTGGCCCAGGGTGGTATTGTGGCCAAGTTCAGGGCCCAGGGCTCTGGATTCATCCCAGAAGGGCCCTGGCTCTCTTGGGCTGTCTTCGTACTTCTCACTTCCCCAGAGGCAAACTGACTGCTCTACCAGGGCTGGGCAACCTGACGCACACGGGGTCCTGCGGCAGTATTATCAGGAGGCGACATGCTCCTTTGGAGACAGTTGTCACCTGATTTGGTCCACAGAAGATGCTCACATTCGCATCCCACCTACCACGGTGAAGACCTCCAGGGGCTGGAAGGTGCCCAAGGGACCACTGCAGAGCAGGGCCAAGCTGCCCGTAGCGGGCGGGGGTGGAGGGTGGTGAGGTGCTCCCTGAAGGCCTCAGCCAAGGCTCACCGCCCACACCGGCCTGCCTTTAGGGCAGGCCCGGCCCTCACTCACTTTCCCTGAGGTTCTTCAAGGCGGTCAAGTAGCGGGAGCCCAGGTACAGCGCCGAATCTACCTTCGAGGGGATCCTCAAAAACCCTACAGCAGAGTCTTTGAACAGCAGGTCCCTCTGGCGGGGTGGAGAGCCAAAGAGCTGGAAGGTCCGAGACTTGTTTTTTCCAAACTTCTTCTAATTAAGGGAAAGAGAATTATGATGTCAGTGGTAGACAGGAAACTGAAACACCAGGTGGAAACAGAGTATCTGCAACTCCAGGATGATTCTGAGAGCAGGAACCTGGGTTGACCTCCTCCTGTAGAGGGTCTCATGGCCTCTCTGAGACATAGCTCAGTCATGGCTTCGTCTTTACGAAGTTGCTGGGGTCTGAGCACCTTAGAGTCTTGAGAATATTGCACCATCCTCCCCCTACTTCTGTTCCAGCCCGGGAGACACCGCCAGTGGGTCATGCTAGAGGGGCGTCATTGTTTCAGCTGTATGGAGTACGGCCTAGACAGGCAGGCCACTGAATATTCCAGAGTGGCAGGAAGTTAGGGAAGAAAGGAAGGAAACCTCCCCACCACCAGACCCAAGCAGGTGGGGGTACTGAGGGTGGGCTACCTGCGCCTTGCTGAGAAGCTTCCAGATCAAGTCTTCCTTGCCATCCACACTTCGGGCCACAACAGCATGAGAAGGGACCTGGGCCAGGTGGCACTCCTTGAATGCATCCACTGGCGCCCGAGTGTTGTTTAGGCAGAGAAGCTCATACTGGTCCCTGTCAGCCTTCTCTGGCAAGTTCTCTGGGGGAAGGGAGAGGTGGAGGAGAGGAGGGTCCAGATGAGCAGACCTCAGTCAGTAGCCATGAGCCATGGCCCTCCTCTCCCCATAGAATTTGAGCTGGAGGAGACATCTTATACAGTTGGCAAAACTGGGGGTCAGAAGGGCAGTGGATTGCTCCAGAACATGCAGAAAAGTAAAGACAGGGCCCAGGAAGCCTTAAGGGCCAGCCTGTGTTCCTCTGATTGGATCATGTAGGCTCTGGGACTGTTGCAACTCTTGCCTGACAAGCCAAGGAGGCTGAACCAGACCTATCTGTTTACATGACAACCCCACCTACAAAGGGATGCAGGATGGAAACAACCCAGAGACTGCTGCCTTAACCCACATCTCTAGAAAGAATAAAAATGGTAAAAATTTTAAAGCAAAAAATACAGTTGAATCACTTCTCAACACTTGGGTGTATCCAAAAAAGGGGGAAAGACAGTATGAGTGAGTCCATCCTGATTTGGAACTGTTGATCTATAGCACATGTAAATTGCATCAGAATACATTAAGTGATGGAAACTGACCCAAGTTGTTTTATGAGCTTAGTATAATTTGGATCTCAAAATCAGAGAAAGAAGTATAGGAGGGAATAATTACAGACCTATTTTACTTATGAACATAAAAACCTAAAATAATTAGCTAACTCAATATAACAGAAAATGTTTAAACTAATAGGTCAGACTCTTACATTTATCAGTTTATTCCATTCACAAAAGAATGACTGAATGCCAAAGAAGCTAAAGACATTCATGACAAGAATGGATTAAAGGAAAACAATGAGATCATCTTAATAGCTACAGAGAAAAGCACTTACATGATCAACATTTGTTTGTGCTTTTTTTTTTTCAGTTTTGGAAAACCAGTAATAAAGAGAACTTGGCAAAGGTATTACACTTGGTAAAAGCTAGTTATCAAAATATCTACAGCAAAATCATACTAAAAGAAGAAAATTTAAAGTCACTTCAAAATCAGGACCAAGGCAAAGATGTCAGTTGTCACATTGCCAACACAATACCAGATGACCTGTATTTCACAATTTACTAAAGAAGTGAGAGATATAAACACTGGAAGGAAAAAGACAAATTCTAATTATTGAAAGACGATGTAATCACCTACATAGAAAAGCCAGTGAAACCAAGAAAAAACTAATAGAACTAACAAGAAAGTCCAGCTAGGCACCACTACAAAAATCAAGTGTTACCCTCATTAGCAACAACAGAACAGAAACTAATACAGAATATAATATACTATAATAGCAAGTAAAACCATTAAATAGCAGGTCAGTGGCCTCGTTGGCTTCTCGGGTGGCTCAGTGGTAAAGAATCCGCCTGCCAGTGCAGGAGATACAGGAGACATGGGTTCAGTCCCTGAGTCAGGAAGATCCTCTGGAGTAGGAAATGGCAACCCACTCCAGTATTCTTGTCTGGAGATCCCATAGACAGAGGAGCCTGGCAGGCTACAGTCTATAGCGTCACAAAGAGTCAGACACGACTGAGTGACTGTAATTAGTTTCATTAAACAATGCAGAAAAAAAAAACAAACAATTCAGGAGGGAGCTCCCTGATGGTCTAGTAGTTAGGATTTGGTGCTTTCACTGTGGTGACCTGGGTTCAATCCCCAGTTAGGCAACTGAGATCTCGCGAGCCTTTTGCGCAGCCAAAGTAAGACAAAAACAAACAACGCAGGAGACTAAGAGAAAAATGTCAAGGTCTATAAATTCTATTTAAAAAACCTAAAAAGAGGTGTGATCAAAAGGGAGAGATTTATTATGATTCAGGGATTAGAAAATTTGACATAAATAAATCAGTTTTTCATGATTCAATTTAAATTCAATACAATTCTACTTAAAGTATGATGTTTTAAACAATCAAGAAAATAATTAGAAAATTTTAGTTAGAAAATAGATAGCAAACTGTTTGGGAAGGTTCTCTTTCTTTCTCTCCCTGCCACTTCCACCTCCATAAGCTACTAAGAATCACTACAAACCAGAAGAATAAAAGCAGAAAAATACAAATAGACCAGTGATACAAAGGAATGTGAAGTCAAGTGGGCCTTAGAAAGCATCAGTATGAACAAAGCTGGTGGAGGTGATGGAATTCCAGTTGAGCTATTTCAAATCCTGGAAGATGATGCTGTGAAAGTTCTGCACTCAATATGCCAGCAAATTTGGAAAACTCAGCAGTGGCCACAGGACTGGAAAAGGTCAGTTGTCATTCCAATCCCAAAGAAAGGCAATGCCAAAGAATGCTCAAACTACTGCACAATTGCACTCATCTCACACAATAGCAAAGTAATGCTCAAAATTCTCCAAGCCAGGCTTCGGCAATATGTGAACCGTGAACTTCCAGATGTTCAAGCTGGTTTTAGAAAAGGCAGGGGAACCAGAGATCAAATTGTCAACATTCAATGGATCATCAAAAAAGCAAGAGAGTTCCAGAAAAACATCTATTTCTGCTTTATTGACTATGTCAAAGCCTTTGTGTGGATCACAATAAACTGGAAAATTCTGAAAGAGATGGAAATACCAGACCACCTGACCTGCCTCTTGAGAAATCTGTATTCAGGTCAGGAAGCAACAGTTAGAACTGGACATGGAACAACAGACTGGTTCCAAATAGGAAAAGGAGTATGTCAAGGCTGTATATTGTCACCCTGCTTATTTAACTTCTATGCAGAGTACATCATGAGAAACGCTGGACTGGAAGAAACACAAGCTGGAATCAAGATTGCCAGGAGAAATATCAATAACTTCAGATATGCAGATGACACCACCCTTATGGCAGAAAGTGAAAAGGAACTAAAAAGCCTCTTGATAAAAGTGAAAGAGGAGAGTGAAAAAGTTGGCTTAAAGCTCAACATTCAGAAAACGAAGATCATGGTATCTGGTCCCATCACTTCATGGGAAATAGATGGGGAAACAGTAGAGACAGTGTCAGACTTTATTCTTCTGGGCTCCAAAATCACTGCAGATGATGACTGCAGCCACGAAATTAAAAGACGCTTACTCCTTGGAAGGAAAGTTATGACCAACCTAGATAGCATATTCAAAAGCAGAGACATTACTTTGCCAACAAAGGTCCGTCTAGTCAAGGCTATGGCTTTTCCTGTGGTCATGTATGGGTGTGAGAGTTGGACTGTGAAGAAAGCTGAGCACCAAAGAATTGATGCTTTTGAACTGTGGTGTTAGAGAAGACTCTTGAGAGTCCCTTGGGCTGAAAGGAGATCCAACCAGTCCATTCTGAAGGAGATCAGCCCTGGGATTTCTTTGGAAGGACTGATGCTGAAGCTGAAACTCCAATACTTTGGCCACTTCATGCGAAGAGTTGACTCGTTAGAAAAGACCCTGATGGTGGGAGGGATTAGGAGCAGGAGGAGAGGGGACAACAGAGCATGAGATGGCTGGATCGCATCACCAACTCGACGGACATGAGTTTGGGTGAACTCCGGGAGTTGGTGATGGACAGGGAGGCCTGGTGCGCTGAGATTCATGGGGTTGCAAAGAGTCGAACATGACTGAGCGACTGAACTGAACTGAACTGAGTGATACAAAATAGCTCAGAATCCATGATTATAAATAAGTTTTATGTATAAACAGCTCCACACAGCAGTAGGAAAAGGGTAGAATTTTTTACAGTCAGTATTATAAGGAAAATGGTCTCACTATAAAGGGGGAGAATGCTGAAGTGGAATCCCTACCTCATTTCCTAGGTAGGGTACATATGAACAAGAATGTGTTAGGGAGCGGAGTCTATAAATTGTACTGTAGAAAATCTTTATGATTTGGATGGAAAATAGCATCATGGATGAGTGATCAACTAATAGCTCTGCTAGTAACTGATTTATTTTTATTCAATAAAGTTGCATAAACCAATGAGTTAGCTGCCTGGATTAATCAGTATGGGAAACAATCTTTTGTAAACACAAAGTTGTTTTTTGTATATACTGTTGGAATTTGCCTCATTGTTTGATATCAAAGATGATGTAAAGTTCAAGAGAGTGAATATTTTGCCATGTTCAGTTAAAAGAGCACAGTCTGTTACAGGTTGATACATTGGTTGACCTGATTTATGCAGAATTAATAAGCTATTCAGATAGTGTAGCTTTAGTATGCTGTACATGATACTGGCAGCCTGGGAGTTCATAGATGGACTTGGGACCCAGCAGATTTGAAACATGTATATGGAGTTTAAGAAATTTATTTTCCAGGTGCAACCCCCATCTAACTAAATTTTTTCTTCACCTTGTTCGCTTGACAGCTGAAAAGACCATAGCATGGGAGTAATAATGGGTCAAAATTTACAAAACAAAGTACTGTTTTGGTACGGGAGTTGTCGTGAGGCTATGTTGAAGTGACTTTATGTGGGATATTGAGTTTTTTTAATGGATTGAATATCCATTAAAATGGATTTGTTCAGCCATTTCCATTAATGAGCATTTAAATGCAACAGATACCATTTCAGGTGAC
Source organism: Tragelaphus eurycerus (assembly GCA_935064755.1). Classification (NCBI taxonomy): domain Eukaryota; kingdom Metazoa; phylum Chordata; class Mammalia; order Artiodactyla; family Bovidae; genus Tragelaphus; species Tragelaphus eurycerus. Next base: position 71,036,439 of record CAKXYN010000001.1, on the reverse strand, counting down.
TTAACATGAATGAATAGAAGTCAATGCTATTCAATTAAAAAAATAAATAAATAAAAGACCCCAAAATATATGCCAGCAGGGCAAAAATGACCAATTTGACTTTATCAATATCAAGGACTTCTGTTCAACAAACCTGTTACTGACAGATTTTTTTTTTTTTTTTTACTGAGAAGAGATTTCCTAAAGTCTAGAACCAATCATGGTGGGTCACCTAGAGAAGAGGAAAGCCTCACCTTGAATCAAAATCATGAAGAAACAGGCATGAAAATCAATAGAAAGGTAGTCAAAGGTGAAAAAAGGAAGAAAGGGAAGCCCTAACTACCAGCAAATATATGGAGATGATCAAACTCACCAGATGCCAGAGAAATGCAAGATAAACCGACAGTGACGTATCTACTGCTTTACAACCGTAGATAATAAATGTACTGTGTGCTCTCCAAGGAGCACGTCTCACCTGTTAGACCCACTGAACCAGAAAAGCACAGCACAACAACATGTAAATCTCTAAAACAGAATGCTGAGTGGAAAACCTTGATCATGTCATAATCAATAACAATCAATAAAGCTTCTGTGAGCTTAGAATCCAGAAACACAGATCAGCACTATACACTTTGCAAGACCACATCTGTCTCCGAGGACATGTGTCAGATACCTTGACATGGATGTCTTTGATGCAGAAGAGAAAGACAGCAGGCACGGGAGTTTCAAAGAAAACTGATTGCTTAAAATATAAAGTCACATAAAAATAAGAGCTGTGCTCTGCAGAGAACTTTGATAATCGTGTGCCAGGAAGTGAGGAGTCAAATTAGCTCACTACTTGGATTTACAATGCAATCAAAGGAAAGCAAAGCAAAGGAAGCAGTACCCGTGGCTTCTCTCTCTCCCCTTACCAAACACTGTCGTCTCCTTGACAAAAGCCACGTCTCCAGCCCCGTCCTGCAGACACCTGTGGGATGAGAAAGCACCAGAAGGGTCAGCACAGAGCGGCCCGCCCAGCTTGTTACTGGAGCCTGCCTTGGAACGGGGTCCTGGGGCTTGTCTTCTGGGGGCTCCTGACCTGCAGAGGACAGGTCTCTGAGGCTCTGGGGCCCCCACTGGGAAGGCATCAGGAGCCACCTGCAGATGGATTCTGAGGAAGAAAGAACCAGAGGATGCTGGCTAAAGACCCCCACTTTCCCCTTTAAGGGTTGATTGAGAGGGCAAAACTTTGTCTTTCTATGTAAAAGAGTTTCCAAGCCTCTGCACCAGAGGGTAAAAGCAGTACACGCGGCCATGTGGATTTTTTTCCCCTCCCAGGGCTAAGTGGTAAACGTGCCCTGAGCAGCAGAGAATCGGGGAGGCCTCCCCGCCACACACAAAATGCCTGAGTCTGAGAGGCGATGGGGTAAAAGGAGAAACATCAGCTTCAGTGCGAGGCTGAGGCAGAGGAGAGAGCTCCCCAGTGAGGCTGAGATCACTACCTCCCAGGGAGAGGGACCAGGCTGTCCAGCAGACAGACTTGGGGCCGGTCTGCTTGTGACAAGACTCCTTCAGTCCCTTGGTAGTTAGGCAGGGGACAGCCGTCAGCAGGAGGAGCCCAGGACTGCAGAGGGACAAAGCCAGATTCAGGGATCTCTGGGGAGGCATGAGGGGGCGCTGACGAGGTGACTGTTCGCTGGGCTGGTGCAGAGGTGAGGGGGCCCTGCGGGGGGCTAGGGGACTGAAGGAGATTATGCACTGGGCAGAGCCAGCACCTTTTTCAGACTCAGTTTCTCTGCTCAGGAGAACTGGACCTCCTCCATGGTCCCCACGTGCCCAAGGACACGTGGGCCGCTGGGGAGAAGAAGACAGTTTCACTTACTTGAAGGCACCAGAATAACCAAAGTATGGTTCCCGGTGGGAGCAGGCACACTGGTTCTTCCCCTCCCCCTTGCACAGTTGACACAGGTTGGGGTATGCTTGTCTATCAACGCAGGGAACACAGCTGGCAGAGAAGAATTTAGCCACAGCTGTTGAACAGAGAGAAATGAACCAGGGTGTGAGCTCACCAGACCACAGCCCGTGGCACCCCCAGTGTTCCCTCCCCTCCACCCCCACCTGATAGCCTTTGCAAAGCCAGGAGCTCAGAAGATGTGCATTGGCTGAGACTAGACTCAGCTATCTGGAGAAGGCAAGGGCACCCCACTCCAGTTCTCTTGCCTGGAAAATCCCATGGATGGAGGAGCCTGGTAGGCTGCAGTCCATGGGGTGGCTAAGAGTCGGACATGACTGAGCGACTTCACTTTCACTTTTCACTTTCATGCATTGGAGAAGGAAATGGCAACCCACTCCAGTGTTCTTGCCTGGAGAATCCCAGGGACAGAGGAGCCTGGTAGGAGAACATCTATGGGGTCGCACATTGTCGGACATGACTGAAGTGATTTAGCAGCAGCAGCAGACTCAGCTACCACCTCCCAGGGCTGCTGATACAGAAGACCCCATCTCCACAGGCTTCACAGTAGTTAACCTGACCCCTGCCTTGGATTCGCCCCACATGCTCACCTGGGACACCCCAAAGTGGCTTGTGAAGGTGACACTGGAGTAGAGACCCTAGCCTGAGATCACCAGAACCCCCATGTGTCTTACCTCCCTGGAGGGGCTCGAGTGACTCTGTCCAGTTCAAGTACGGGCGAAGGATTCCCATAGGGATGTTCCACCCAGCGGACCTGCCAAGGCCCGTATGGCAGGACTTCCGGCCTTGCAGCTGGTCCAGCTGAAAGTTGCTGCCCTTCTTCACGACGGCCACAGCATAATAGTGGGTTTGGGGAGCTGCAGAAAAGGCAGAGAGAATAGAGAGCTGTTAGCCTGGACCGGAGAGAGAGAGAAACAGCCCTCCCTGAATGAGCCCCTGGTGGGAGGGGAATCCCATCTGGTCACTGCTCTGCTTCCCCAGTGGGTTGGTGACCAGCCCAAAGAGCCCAGGGACATCATTCCCTGGACATGTGACACTGTCTGAGACCTCAGCTCTGTGCCTTGTCCACTCTGACTCCACAGAGCCCAGGGCCCAGGTCCAGGCCACCTCAACTTCTGGGTCCCCAGGGAGAACTCACACTCTTCCGTCCCATAGATCTCTGCTGCTACTGGCCGCAGTTTGTAGGGGTCCAGGCCCGCCTCAAACACCATGCCACCATCCAGGGTCACAGCATCTGCCTTATTTTCCTGAAAACACAGGCCAGACCAGCCTCAGGAGAAAACCTACCCTGAGCCAGGCAAGTGAACCTCAGGATGTCAGAAGGCTCCATGTCTGGAAGGATCAAGGTTCCATGTCTGGAAGGATCTTCCAGAGGGTCAGCTTCCAGTCACATCCCACTCAGTTGCTGTGAGAGGTGGTATGAGCCCAGAGCCCCTCTTTTGGGGTAGTGAGCTCCAGCCCCTTTGCTGTAACTTCTGAGGTCGCCAGGTGGCCACTTTTTCACAAGACATGCCTCAGATCACTCCGCAATGGCACCCTTCATCGTCTTTTATATTATAAATTTGGGGGATGGACACGGACACACTGCTATACCTTAAGCAGATAACCAACAAGGACCTACTGTGCAGCACAGGGAACTCTGCTCAATGTTATATAGCAGCCTGGATGGGAGCATTTTGGGGGAGAGCGGACATCTGTATACGTATGGCTGAGTCCCTTTGCTGTTCACCAGAAACTACCACAACATTCTCAATCATCTATATCTATATCCCCATACAAAATTAAAAGTTCAGTAAAAACAAAAAGTTCTAGATGCTTCCCCCCTGTTTTTCCTCTATATTTAAGTTGCTGTTTTTATTGAACACAAATTTTAACCATTAATATATCTTAAAGTTATCATCATCATAAACCATGTTCATCCTCTTTGGCATATAACTTCACCTATGCTTACTTATTTCTCATATTTGCAGCCTGGTAGAAATAATATTTTCCGAACTGTTTTATTCATCTAAAACTGCCTACATTTTCTCCTGTAGCAGCTTTATTGATTGTATTGACTTCATGATATTTTATCATATGTGGCTGTTTCATAATTTATTAAGCTAAATTTGAAACATTCCCTCCAATGTTCACCACTTGGGCTCCTTCTGACTTTTTGCTGTTAAAATTACACTTGCATGGACAGCTTTGTCCTCTTAAGATTTTTTTCCCTTCTGATGACCTGTTGCCTTGGGATGGGCATCTGAGGGCAGGATCACCCAGACAATGGGCATTTTGTCTTCAAGGTCTTGGCCATCATTGCCATCCTGCTTTCCAGGCCATCCCTTTCCAATTTGAAATGCCACCTACCGTGAGGACCAGTCTCACTACAGAACCACCAGTGTGAGAGGCTTTCATTTTATTAAGTGCTATCACTTAGAAAATTCAAGTGCTAACAAATTGCTTAGATCTGTATGTCTCTGGATTATTACGGGGAACATTTCATAGTATTTTTATTAATACTACCTCCATCTCCCCATATTGTTTTTCTTATATGATCTTACATTTCTTATCCATGGAATCAGTTCTTTATAGAATACAGTCACTTGTCAGAGCTGGTGCGTATTCACTCCAGTGCTTTCTAAATGTTTTTAATTGGAAGATAATTGCGTTACAATGCTGTCAAATGTTTTGCTTAAATGTTTTTAATGGCTATAAATTAAAATTTTTAATCATTCATTTTACTTCATGATTTAGTTTATTGCTTTTTTAAAAGCTAAGAGACCTCTCTTCCCTCCACAGTTCTGCTAATGAAGCTACCTCTCTAGTTTTCAATAATACACATTTTTAAGCATTTAATCTATCTCTATTTTGGTGTATGGTATGTAGTTGTTGTTGTGTAGTCGCTCAGTTGTGTCCAACTCTTTCCGACCCCATCGACTGGAGCCCACCAGGCTCCTCTGCCCATGGGATTTCCCAGGCAAGAATACTTGAGTGGGTTGCCATTTCCTTCTCCAGGGGATCTTCCTGACCCAGCAACTGAACCCATATCTTCTGCATTGGTAGATGGATTCCTTACCACAGAATCACCAGGGAAGTCTGTGGTATGTAGTACTGATTTCAAATGGAGCTCTTATTAAAAAGGCAGATTTTGAGGTTTAATTTACAGATATGGAACAAGTTCAAATCAGATCAGATCAGTCACTCAGTCGTGTCCGACTCTTTGCGACCCCATGAATGGCAGCACACCAGGCCTCCCTGTCCAACACCAACTCCCGGAAGTTCACTGAGACTCACGTCCATCGAGTCAGTGATGCCATCCAGCCATCTCATCTTCTGTCGTCCCCTTCTCCTCCTGCCCCCAATCCCTCCTAGCATCAGAGTCTTTTCCAATGAGTCAACTCTTCGCATGAGGTAGCCAAAGTCCTGGAGTTTCAGCTTGAGCATCATTCCTTCCAAAGAAATCCCAGGGCTGATCTCCTTCAGAATGGACTGGTTGGATCTCCTTGCAGTCCAAGGGACTCTCAAGAGTCTTCTCCAACACCACAGTTCAAAAGCATCAATTCTTTGGCACTCAGCTTTCTTCACAGTCCAACTCTCACACCCATACATGACCACTGGAAAAACCATAGCCTTGACTAGGCGGACCTTTGTTGGCAAAGTAATGTCTCTGCTTTTGAATATGCTATCTAGGTTGGTCATAACTTTCCTTCCAAGGAGTAAGCGTCTTTTAATTTCATGGCTGCAGTCACCATCTGCAGTGATTTTGGAGCCCAGAAAAATAAAGTCTGCCACTGTTTCCACTGTTTCCCCATCTACTTCCCATGACGTGATGGGACCAGATGCCATGATCTTCGTTTTCTGAATGTTGAGCTTTAAGCCAACTTTTTCACTCTACACTTTCGAATAGGGCCTACAAATCTGCATTTTAAGCCATCAGGAAATGCTGGTGGTATTTGTCCACAGGCCATAGTTGTAAAATAACAGTCTAAAATATTATTCAAACTAGATTTTTCCCTTAAGTACTGTTCCAATATGGAGAAAGAAATGGCAACCCACTCCAGTGTTCTTGCCTGGAGAATCCAAGGGACGGGAGAGCCTGGTGGGCTGCCGTCTATGCGGTCGCACAGAGTCGGACACGACTGAAGCAACTTGGCAGCAGCAGCAGCAACTGTTCCAATAACCCTAGATATTAATGGGAACTTTACACACATTACCTACTTTGTGCTAAAATCACATACACATTACCATGCTACACGGCAGACATACAACATACTTGTCAAACAAATAAATAAAAATGATGGCAATAGATTTTACATCTGAAAAAAAACAAAAGGAATCTGAAGTTATCCACAAGTCATGACTGCCTTTCCTTTCTCTCTCTGCTAACGTCTTAGACAAGTGTCTTTGCAGAGTGGCCTGGCAGGCCATGCCCCAGCGTGTGATGTGCTGACTATGATGGGCTGGGCTTTTTCCTCTGCTAGTTCAGAGGTAATCTCTCTGGAGACTTCCTCTTAGAGTCACCTTGACTTTTGCCAGTGTTACATATTCACCCAATACAACTACTCCTGTGACGTCGTTGTGCGGTAGTGGTGGGTTAGTCACTCGGTCATGTCCGACTCTGCAACAACATGGACTGTAGCCCACCAGGCTCCTCTGTCCATGGGATTCTCCAGGCAAGAATTCTGGAGTACGTTGCCATTTCCTTCTCCAGGGGATCTTCCTAACCCAGGGATCAAACCCAGGTCTCCTGCATTGCAAGCAGATTCTTTACTGTCTGAGCCACCATCATTGCACCTGCATTATTCTCAATTTGTGTGGTGATGCCAGTTTCCCTACAGATGGTTTTCAAATGTTAGAATGGCAATGTCTGCTTCCAAAATAGCGCTGTGTCCTAGGAGAGAGGATAGCTCCCAACTTACAGACGCTTGGGAAGAAGAGCAGAGGGGACAGGGCGAGTACATTTTCCATGGCACTTGGATCCCTTCCCTTTCAGTCTGGTCCCACCCAGCCTACGGCCTGGACTCACCGTGATGGCCTGGATACATTCCAAGGCAAAGGCCCTCCTCACACAGGTGAGGGAGGGAGCACCCAGCTTCTTCATCCTCCACTGCCATCGGTAGCACTTGAGCAACTCCGGTTGGGAGATGGCACACCATCGAACGTTTTTCCTCGGGGCAGCCAGACACAGTCCTGAGAGAAAGAGGCCAAAGAGTGAGGGCTCTATCACTGTCCGTGGAAGAGACGGCCTTGCTCTCTCAAGGAGGCGCCCTCCCCTTCCCTCTCCATCCTGTGGCTGAGTCAGGCCACTCTCCTCCAATGGAGGTGTTTCACTAGCCTAATGACCACTCCGTGCTGGCCAGAGGGCTGTTTGAGAACATGATCAGAGCCCCAGGAATTGTTTCCCTCCTCTGACTGACATACTTCCTACCCCTGACAAAAAGCCAGCAATGCTCCCTTGCATCAGCTAAGGGAGTTCTTCCACCTGCTTTATTCCCCTGGAACCTAGGAGGTAGGCAGGGGAGGAAGTATTGCATCTGTCTTTCTGGTGCGGAAGCTGACTCTGGAGGATGGCTGAGTGACAGTCTGCTCAGCAGTGGCAACGTCCAGCCTGGAATCCGGGTCCCTCTAGGTTGTTGAGGCTTCAGACATCTCCCCAGAGATTGCCAAGGGAATGAAGGAAAATACACCTCACCCCTTGTCGGGAGCTGAGCTGCAGTAGGCGTTGTACCAAATGGGTCAGTGTGCCTGAGTTACACCATTCACCACTGCACCAAAAAGAGGGCTCTCAAGGAGGGATGGAAATGTTCTTAAATTGATTTGCCATGATGGTGTACCACTTGGTAAAGTTACTAAAAACCGCTGAATTGTATACTTTGATGAGGTGAATTTTATGATAAGTAAAATATACATCAGTAAAACTGCTACCAAAAAAAAAAAAAAAAAAAAGCCTCTTGGTTGCAAAAGCCACTCCCCTTTTGGATGTGATTTGGTGGGGAAGGAGGCTGCATTCAGCTCTCTGCCACCTCTTATTCATAAGCACCCCCTGCATCCTCCAGGGTATTGAGACAGCTGGGGAGGATGTGGCTGCCACACCCTTCCCCTAGCCAGGCACCATCCCACGGAAATTTCTAGGGGTGTAATCTACCCTAGGAAGCCTTCCTGGATCTGTCCTGAAGTGAGAATCAGCACTATCCGATTTAGCCACTGGGATATAGCAGGGTTTCCTGAATGCCCTCTGTATACACGGCACTGGGTGATATGCAGAGGAACGTGCAAGCAGGTGGCAGCAGCCATCTCATCGGGAGAGGCAAAAAGCCCCCAGGGATGCAACCAAGTGTGATGTATGCCCTAGAAGAGAACAAGTGCCAAGCCAGGTGTGATGTCCCCATGACCTCAGCCAGTAATTGGGGCGAGGAGGCAATCCAAGAAGTGGGCGCAATGGGCCACGTGCACAGAGACGGTTGCAAGGCCGATCTATGTCAGGTCTTTCCTTAGCCCTTCTTGTGTTCCGTTCCCCCTCGATCCACCTAATCCCTTTTTATTGAGAGTTTTGCTGAAATCCAAGTTTCCTAGGTGAGAAAATTGTGGCTTTAACTTATGGCTTGCCCAAGGCTTCACAACTAATAAGTCTGGATCTAGGATTTGAACCTAGGCAGTCAGACACCAAGCGCCCTGCCTATGTAAGTTGACTGGTTAGAGACGGGGTGCCATGGAGATGGTAAAGGGTTTGGGGGCAGGTCATGGAAAGCCTTCTGTGCTGGTCCTAGAAGGTCTCGTTCAGAAGCTGTGGAGCGGCGACTCACAGGAGGGCAGGGACACGTGGACTGAAACCTGGAAACCAGGCAGAAAAGCGTCGAGGAAGGAGAACACAGCAGAAATCAGGAGTTGGGGGGTCACAAGATGGGGGTGAAGGGAGAGAGCAAAACGAAGACCGCGTGTCAAGCTGGAGGGAAGGCATGAGCAGGGGCAGGAACAGGGAACCAGGGGACGAGCTTGTGTGCTCCCTTGGGAGGGGTGAACCAGGAAACTAAAGCACCACTGAGAGGTTTTCTGAGACGCACCGCCCCCAGCCCCCCAAACACCAGCACTGGGTGCAGAACGCAGCGCTCTGCTCCTCCCCTCCACAGTTCCCAGCAGCCAGCTCTGAAGCTGTGTGTCCCTCTCAAGACAAAACGCTCCCAGGCAGATCTAGGTCTGGCCCTTCCGGTATCCCCAGCCCCACCCCTGATCTGTCTCAGTCACTTACATGCTGCCCACCTGAGCCTGGATGGCACCCTCCTGAAAGGACACGTGCTCAGATTCCTTCTCTGTGGACACACAGTGCCCCTCTCTCAAAGGCAGGGGCTGTTGAGAAGGTGGAGTTGCTCTTCTCGGCCCACCCAGCCTCTTCCTGCCACGACACCTATGGGGAGCAGGGCAGGAACCCCTAGGCCTGTGGCCAGTCCTTCCACTGGGTAGGACAAGGGATTCAGTGATACTTTGGGACATTGGCCACCATCCCATGGACAGCAGGATTTAAACTGCAGACCTCAGTGGGGGTCAAGACAACCAAAGATTCAAGTGAGAATGGAACCCAGTGATGCAACTCTGAGCCAGATCCCAGACCACAGCCCATGACCACTCTAAGAAAGCAAGGCATCCTGCCCCTCCGGCATCTCCTAGGTGGCCCCGACCCTGTGCTATGGGCCCAGCAGGCCACGGGTCAGGGAGCAGAAGGAAGGGTAGTCGTGAGCTGGTGGTCCTGGCCAGGTCCAGTCCTGCCTTAAAGAAGAGAGAAATAATCCACAGCCCTGGGGAGGATGAGATGGTTGGATGGCATCACCGACTCAATGGACATGAGTTTGGGCCAACTCCGGGAGATACCAAAGGACAGGGGATGCCTGGCATGGTGCAGTCCATGGGATTGCAGAGAGTTAGACATGACTGAGTGACTGAACAGCAACATGGGAGGGAAACTGGAGAAGAGGACCAGAAAAGAGGGACAGGTTAGGGAGCAAAAGCTCACGGTTATCCTCTAAACACCTCTTTTCATCCAGGAAGCTCCCAGCCTGGAGTAGATGCCAGAGGACAGAAGGAGGCTGCACTGAGCTGCTGGCGGGGCAGGCTGCAGGGGGTAACACCTGGGCTTTCACTTGAGCCCTGCACACACCCCGTCTCACCGCTGACACTCTCCAGCCCTTGTGGCCACTGTCCTGGACCCTCCCCCTCCGCTGCTGGAAGCCCGGCCCTCACATTTACATCATTAATGTCCAGCACAGGTGAGTGAGCACTCCAGGAATCATTTCAGACACCTGGAGGTTGGGGGGGGGGGGTGCGGTCAGAAGGAACGTTGGTTTAGTCCCTTCTGCTTAGTCCCCTTCTAGTCCAGGCTCTCGCACCCTCTGACAGAAGGGGCTCAGCAACAGGGTCTGTGCCCCCTACCCCTGCCCTTTGCAGTGGGAGGGCTTGTGTGTGCCTCTGTCTACTAGGGCAGGCGGACCTGCGCCCTCCTCACAGCCCTGTGGGAAAAGGGTTGAGCCATTTTTCAGTGAAGCTGAGGTTCAGAAAGACTGTCTCTTGCCCAAGTTACACAGTTCTTGCAGGAGGTGGGACCCCATCTGCAGTCTCCTGAGTGTCTTGGGCAAGTCGCTCGCCCTCTCGGAATCTCATTACCACCCCAGCCTCCCTCTGTAAACTCCTGTCACCAGTGCTATGGGTAGGACAGAAGGGACAGGGACCGGGAAAGACCCTTAGGGGAGCTCGGCAGCTCTGGGCACGGACTCGCCGGCTTCTCGGAACCCAGCTCCGGGCTCCTCCCCAGGCGAGTGGGCGGGATCCGCTCTGCTCCGCTCCCGGGCGCCTCCTCTGCGGCAGGTGCCCGTGCCAAACTGCCTGCTGCGGGGGACAAGGGGGCCCACACGGCGGGGAGCGAGGACCCAGACGCCTACACTGAGGGGTGAGGGGCGTGGGGACCGGGACATCTACCTGGAGGGGCATGCCCCCGCCTCCACCCATACCTGCACTCACCAAGGGCTCCAAGGGACAGCAGGGCGGGGACGAAGAGCTTCATGGCTGGGGTCCTGGGGCGACTCCGGAACGAAGGCTCTGCCACCTGCGCTCGTTCTGCGTCCCTTTATCCAATGCTCGGTGACCTCACGAGGTTTGCCCCGCCCTGTGGTCCTATAAGCTCCCCAGCCTCCCTCCTCCCCCCTCCCGAGGTCTGCTAGTTCCTAGAGGGGAAAAACCGGGGGAAGAGGGAGAGCGGGGGTGGAGACCGAGGGAGCGGGAAAGGTGCCCGGGCGGGGCTTGGCGCTCGGGAGTGGATACCCAACTCACACCAACCTCTCAAGTCCCCCAGCGCTGCCTAGTTGGGGGATGCTCTTTCTTTCCCACTTGTCTGCAGCCCCTCGGGAGTGGCAGTCCCTGAGTTTTGTCCCCTCTCTGGTCTCAGTGCCTCCTAGAGAGTGGGACCCAGAGCAGGGGTCCTAAGGTGAATCTTTTCGGATCAGCTTGACTGTATAGATGGTATCGAAAGTGCTGGGGAATCAGTTAAGGCAGACGGAGACCCTTGCATCTGTATGCAGCAACCAGCCTGGAGTTTTGAAAGAGGGCCTGCTGCCTGGCCGGGGGTCTATGGCAGCCTGGTCCAGCTGGCAGAGGCTATATGCTGCCCAGAGTCTGTCTGACCCAGACTGCCCCTGGGGCCCTCCTGAGACCGAAATACAGCTACCAGAAAACAGAACCAGAGGCCTAAGTGCCCAAAGGCTGTCTCCTGGTCCCTCATTTGCCAATGAAAAGGATACCCCACCCCTTGTGTTGTTTTGTGGCAATATGAGGTGGGAGATAGGAACCTCATTTTGATAAATGTCCTATTTTGTCCTCAGTACACAGGCTGACCCTGTTTCAGGAGGCTGGTTTTCAGTTCTAAAGCTAGAACTCTGCTCTGCATCCTTGAAATACACTCCCTTGAAGCACAACGACTCCCACGCAGGGGTCTCCAGTGCAGCTCTGCTTATCGTTCACTGATTGCAAGCAAAGTAAACGTCCACCAAGGGGTGGGGGAGGACTTCCCTGGCGCTTCCATTGCAGCATGTGCAGGTTCAAACCCACTTGGGGGAACTAAAATCCCATATGCTGTGAGATGTGGCCAAAAAGTTTTTTAAAAAAAGGGGGGGGTGTCACATAGAGCATGATGCTCTGGAACACACTGGGGGGCCCAGAGAGAAAGGGCCACCATGCAAGTACTGATGAGCACTTAGCTCCAGAAGATACTAAATGAAGAAGTCAGGTACCAATAGTGAGAGAAATCCCCTCTGTGGGTTAGTCTGGACAGTATGTTATTCTGAAACCTGTCTGTCCTGAAAAGCTGGCCTTGATTCTTTGTTTAGACTACTGAGTACACAAAGGGGTGTCCAGGAGCAGAGGGGCAACACCTCCGGAGGCGGCCCTGTTGGCGGTGGATATGCAATGGGCAGCACTTGGCGCCATGGCAAAGCAGAGCCAGCCCAAGTCTTAGAGGCCCTCGAGGAGGCTGTGGGGCCCCTCTATCCTGGGCGTGGATCCTGCCAAGGCACATGAGTGGAGTCTGACTAGGGATCCCTATTGCTGGGCACAGGAGAGGGAACCAAGGTTCAGTGGGAGAATCACCAGTCAGCTTTTGGGGTGACAGATCCAGGGTCTCTCATGGTTTGGAAACACAGTGTTGCACCATCAAAAGTTTCTTTCATCAATAACTGCAATAAGCCATTACAAAAATAATGAAGTAACAAAATTGACTAATTCTCAGGAGTGCTGAAGCATCTTTGTACCTAAATTAGCAACTTGGCTTTGCCCTTCCATGATTATAAAAGAATTAAGACATGTCACAACCCAGGTCTGTATCTCCAAGTGCAAATTAGAAAAAGGATGGGTTGGGAGGTAAGGGGCCTGCAGATTCTCTCATGTCTGATACAGAGTTGGCAGGAACACAGAGAACCTGGGGCCACAACTGAGAGGCTGAGCTGAGGGATTGTTCTGGAGGCAGGATTGGAGTAAGCGGACTGTTTTCATGCTGTGTCTTCAAGGAATGTCCCAGCCTTGGGCCAACAGAACAGCCCCCAAGGCCATCTGAAGCGGAAGCTGACAAAGGAGGTGGGGCTGCCCAGAAGACAATGTTCCACTGATCTGTTATTGACACTCATTCATTCACTCATCCAAGCCAGAACTGGTGGGTGCCAAGAGGGACACAGAGAAGAGGGGGTCCCGTGCTGGCCCCAGCTGATGGCACACCGGGGGTGGGGTGTGCACAGGCCATGGAAGAGTCAAGGCAGCATAAATAGAGTGAGCAAGGGAGCCGAAGGAGGGCCATTTGGCCGGTTTGCATCATCAGGAGCCCATAAGGCTTTGAAGAAGAGCATATAACCTAGGTACCTGAAGGAAAGGGTACCTATCTACAAAGAGAACTTCAGGTAAAGGCTTGCGAACATGGATTCAGTGACCTCAATGGACAACCAAAAGTTGCCCTAGGCTTTCCGACCTGGAGCACATTGAAGGAGGATTCACAAAGTCATGTTCTCCATCCTGAGCTCCACGTCAGGTGTCTATCTGCCCCTTGCTGCATGTCCTGCAGGCACTATAGTCAATGCATCAAAAATAGATCTCCTCTGCTCCCTCAAGCCCCACATTTCCTCTCATACCTCCTACTGTGGTGGTGGTTTAGTAGCTAAGTCGTGTCCAACTCTTGCGATCTCATGGACTATAGCCTGTCAGGCTCCTCTGTCCATGGGATTCTCTAGGCAAGAATACTGGAGTGGGTTGCCATTTCCTTCTCCAGGGGATCTTCCCAACCCAGAAATCGGACCCAGGTCTCCTGCATTGCAGGCAGATGATTTACCAACTGAGCTATGAGGGAATCCCTCCTGCTACTTCCCACCAAATGAAGAGCCTTGGAGTCATCCTCAAATCCTCTGGCCAACGAGCCCTATGTGTGCCGGGCACTTAATGATTAACATTGGTTGAATGGATGAGTGAATGAATGAGGAGGAGGGACAGTTCAGTTCAGTCGCTCAGTCATGTCTGACTCTTTACAACTCTGTGAACCGCAGCACACCAGGCCTCCCTGTCCATCACCAACTCCCGGGGTTCACCCAAACCCAGGTCCATCAAGTCGGTGATGCCATCCAGCCATCTCATCCTCTGTCGTCCCCTTCTCCTCCTGCACTCAATCTTTCCCAGCATCAGGGTCTTTTCAGAGGAGTCAGCTCTTCGCATCAGGTGGCCAAAGTATTGGAGTTTCAGCTTCAACATCAGTCCTTCCAATGCATACCCAGGACTGATCTCCTTTAGGATGGACTGGTTGGACCTTCTTGCAGTCCAAGGGACTCTCAAGAGTCTTCTCCAACACTACAGTTGAAAAGCATCAATTCTTCGGCACTCAGCTTTCTTTATAGTCTAACTCTCACATCCATACATGACCACTGGAAAAACCATAGCCTTGACTAGACGAACCTTTGTTGGCAAAGTAATGTCTCTGCTTTTCGATATGCTGTCTAGGTTGGTCATAGCTTTCTTTCCAAGGAATAAGTGTCTTTTAATTTCACGGCTGCAGTCACCATCTGGAGTGATTTTGGAGCCCAGAAAAATAAAGTCAGCCACTGTTTCCACTGTTTCCCCATCTACTTGCCATGAAGTGATGGGACCAGATGCCATGATCTTAGTTTTCTGAATGTTGAGCTTTAAGCCAACTTTTTCACTCTCCTCTTTCACTTTCATCAAGAGGCTCTTTAGTTCTTCTTCACTTTCTGCCTTAAGGGTGGTGTCATCTGCATATCTGAGGTTACTGATATTTCTCCCGGCAATCTTGATTTCAGCTTGTGGTTTTTCCAGCCCAGCGTTTCTCATAATGTACTTTGCATATAAGTTAAATAAGCAGGGTGACAATAAACAGCCTTGACGTACTCCTTTTCCTATTTGGAACCAGTCTGTTGAAGGGACAGGAGGACGGCAAAAGATCCTGCTTGTTATGTGTCAAATGTGAAAGACAGTGAGGGTCCGGGCTGGCTATGGCAGTCACCCCAGAGCCCTTGTGCCTGGAGCCACCAGTTTACCCATTAATTCAACATCCATCTATGGGGTACCTCTGATGTGCCAGGAGCTGGACCAGATCTTGAAGAGCCTTCAGGGAAGTAGGATGCAGGTTTCCAGATGCTGAGACAATGGCAGAGTGTGAATATAAGGAACATAAAGAAGCTGGCTATGGTACAAACCCCTGTGTTACGGCAGGAGCTGATGTTTAACAGGGCTTTCCAGGGGGCGCAAGTGGTTTAGAATCCACCTGCCAATGCAGGAGACACAAGAGACGTGGCCTGTGAGGGAAGCTCTTCTCCCAGGTTCCACCCTCTCTCCACCCCTGAAATTCACAGTGACCCTCTGCCGTCCAAGCTAAGTCCTTCCCACAGATGGGCAGTAAACCCCATGCCCTGCCCTCTCTAGAGTCCTCCAGCTTCAACCCCCAAGAGGAGTATTGGAAAGAAATGAGGGATCTGGGCAGAACCAGCGTCACATGGGATATAGGAAAACAGGAATTCCCAACACATCCACTCAATGGGGGCTCCAGCCTGACTGACAGGAGACTCAGGCCTTGCTTCCTGCCCCTGCTAGTGAGGTCACTGGCTTGGTACAGAGCCACTTGTTAAATATTGAGGGCTGTCATGGCGGGTTCCAAACCACTGGTAGCTTGGAATCAGTCATGACGGGAATATTTATACTGTGGAGATTAGTGAATTCTAGATACCTGGTCATTTTTCCCTCCAAGAGAGCCAGTTGACAGCACACCTCAGCCTGTGCTTGTCATTATTTGGAGGAAGGCAGTGCCCATTGTTGTAAAGGGTGTGTATGGGAGGGAGTGTCATCCTAGCAGGGAGAAGATAGTAGTGCTTAGCAGTTAGATGGCACCTTTTCCTCCAAACAGCATTGTCAGTCACCTTTTCTCCTGTGACTCTAACAGAAACTCTGAGTTCAGAAAGTCACTGTTCCTGCTCTAAAATGAGGGAAACTGAGGGTCGCCTGTGGTTAGGCAGTGAGTAGAAGACCTGTCTCCCATTAGGCCCACAGCCAGGCATGCCTTCTACCACTCGGCCAGAACTTTCTGAGAGCTCCGGATGTGAGACCAGGGCCCAGGGATGGCTTCTGCCCTCGACCTCAGTGGTGGTATTGGACCCTCCTGTGGACCATGAGTTTGGGTAAGCTCCAGGAGTTGGTGATGGACAGGGAAGCCTGGCGTGCTGCAGTCCATGGGGTCACAAAGAGTCGGACATGACTGAGCGACTGAACTGAACCAGGGACCAGGCACTGTCAGCCCCTTCACACATTAGCTGAGCTTCACGGAAGCACCGTGATTGCCTTATTGGTTTTCCTTCCAGACGTGGGGACTCTGGCAAAGCAGCTAGCTCGTCCACCATCCAGCTAGAAATCTGTCACTGATCCCTGCCCCCTGCCCCATGACCTCTTAATGGTTTGATTGTTCCTGTTCTGACCACCTTGAAGAGAGAGCAGAAAGTAAGCAAGAATGAGCAAGAGATAGATGGAGAGCTCCCCGCTTTCCAGCCAGTGTGATGACTGAGATTTCAGATCAGGTCTTCGCGCTGGGCCCTTTCACAGAGGCCAAGGTCCCTGGGAGCCTTTGGATGTGCCTGTGGGTGCTGGGGGGTCATCAGGAGGAGGAAGGAGCTCAGAAGGGCAGTGGGCAGGAAAACTAGGCCTCTGTTAACTAATACGTTGTGTTGCCAATTGTTGCCCAATGTACAAAGAACCCACAGAGACAAAGAGCTTCTATTTCTGTGCACAGACCTCTTCCTCCTCCTCCCTGCCCCTCGTCATAATCAGGCCCCTCGGCCGACATGGATCCTCTCCTCTCAGGGCTAAGCCCTCCCAGGGCGGACACCCCACAGACCTACTGAACAACAGTCTCCCCAGCAGTCAAAGGGGCAGTGGAAACACCCCAGGTTTACCCAGCTGCAAAGTTTCAATTTTGGCACCCCACATCCCTGGCAACAATTGGATTCCATGAGCACCTAACTGTGGTATCGACTGAGGTGAAAATGTGCAGCATGCCAGGCCCAGGGAGAGTCCCCCAGGAAGGTGCCAGTCAAGGGCAGCCTGGAGGAAGCTGGGGGCTGGCCCCTGGCCAGCCATGCAAATTTCTTCCCAGAAGGAATGAGCCCCTTGCCCAGGGAAACCAAGCAGGAAGCACCTGAGCCCTGGGGGCCCTTCTGCTGCCCCTCCCCAGGGCCGCATTCGGGCAGGGAAGGGGCCTGCTCTCTGGCATTGAGCAAGTCAGCTCAGGAGGCCTCTGTGTCTGCCGCCTGAACCCCATGGAGAGAGCTTACGATGGCCTTCACTGAGAAGCAGCTGGAGACACACACTCAGAGCTCCTCCAGGCTGGGGGTGCCCAGCACCCAGACCACTACACCACACAGGCTTCCCTTCCTCATCCCTCCATTCATTTCTTCCCTGGACAGCCTGGCATGCTGGAGGGCATGGGGGAGATGCAGTTAGAAACTCAAGAGGTGGGCTTGGACGTGGGGTTCCCACCTGCTCCAGCCTAAACTGCCACCTGGTCCTGGGCCATCTCTCAACCTGCCTAAGCCTCAGTTTCCCCAGATGTAAAAAATAAATAAATAAAAGGGACATAGATAATATCAGTTCCTGAAGTGGGCAGAGTTCAGACCTGATGTTTGAGATGTTTACAAAGGCTCAGTACAGGCGAGCTATTGTCCATATTTACAGACACTCATGTCTGAAAATTTACAGACACTCATGTCTGCCCTTACGGCAGAAAGTGAAGAGCAACTCAAAAGCCTCTTGATGAAAGTGAAAGTGGAGAGTGAAAAGGTTGGCTTAAAGCTCAACATTCAGAAAACGAAGATCATGGCACCTGGTCCCATCACTACATGGGAAAGAGATGGGGAAACAGTGGAAACAGTGTCAGACTTTATTTTTCTGGGCTCCAAAATCACTGCAGATGGTGACTGCAGCCATGAAATTAAAAGACGCTTACTCCTTGGAAGCAAAGTTATGACCAACCTAGATAGCATATTCAAAAGCAGAGACATTACTTTGCCAACAAAGGTTCGCCTAGTCAAGGCTATGGTCTTTCCTGTGGTCATGTATGGATGTGAGAGCTGGACTGTGAAGAAGGCTGAGCGCCGAAGAATTGATGCTTTTGAACTGTGGTGTTGGAGAAGACTCTTGAGAGTCCCTTGGACTGCAAGGAGATCCAGCCAGTCCATTCTGAAGGAGATCAGCCCTGGGATTTCTTTGGAAGGAATGATGCTAAAGCTGAAACTCCAGTACTTTGGCCACCTCATGGGAAGAGTTAACTCATTGGAGAAGACTCTGATGCTGGGAGGGATTGGGGGCAGGAGGAGAAGGGGACGACAGAGGATGAGATGGCTGGATGGCATCACTGACTCGATGGATGTGAGTCTGAGTGACCTCTCGGAGTTGGTGATGGACAGGGAGGCCTGGCGTGCTGTAATTCATTGGGTCGCAAAGAGTCGGACACGACTGAGCGACTGATCTGATCTGACAGACACTCAGCAGCCCCGGCCACATGGGGCTTACCTAAGCAGAGGGTAACAAGGGAAGCAGAAATGGCCTCTGGGGGCACCGGGCCCGGCGGGAGGGGCTGTGTGTGCTGAGAGGTACACGCACACAGGCGTCACAGGGAGCCTCGACAGACACGGGAACAGCCCACCTAGGGTGCACCCAGGTGCCCCATTTTCTGGAGTGTTCAGTCCTGCCCTGCCCTGCTCTCTGGCCCCTTCTCCGTGTCCCTGTCTCTAACCCCTGCCTCCTCTCCTCCCCCTCTCACTTCTGTCTCTCCTTGGCTTCTTTCTCCATGTCTAGCTCTGTCTCTCACTCTTTCCCTCCTGAAACACACATCTGCATTTGTCCTGGATGCCCTGCTGCCTGGATCCTGCTGCAACCCTGGCTGAGCTTCCTTCGACCCCAGTCATCGCAATTACTAACTCATCTCTGGCACCCCTACCCCACCTCCCCGATGCTGAGCTCGAGGGGAAAGGGTCTGTGGCTGCAACCAGAAGTAGAACTAGCACAAACCCGGAGCCCTTTTGGAGCTGCTTGCCGGAGAGCTGTGGCCTTTATCCTACAAGCCTGTCTTACTCTGGAAATGACGCTCTCCCAAGGTCGCTCCGCAGGCACCAGCCCAGGGCAGGTGGGGTGGGGGTGGTGGGTAGCAAGATGCCTCCTCTTTGTCACCCACCCGAGTCTAATCTTGATTGACCCTGAGCAAAATCTTCCTTCAGTGAGAATTAATTTCCAAAAAGTGCATTTGAGAAAAGACTCTTAAAGTTCAGCCATCTGGTTGGCCCTCTTGAAAAGAGAGCTGACCCCCTGGAGCTATGGTATTTGTGGGGGATTTGAAGGAATCTGAGGGGAGGAGGCTGGGGGCGAGGAGAGCAAGGGCTCTGAACCAGTAGCAGTGTTGCCCATGGTGGCCCCATTTGTAAAGGACACTCAGTGATCAAAGGGCTCCTCTGCTTGTCTTTCCTGACCCTTCTCTATACACTTCCCTTCCCCATGGTCTTCTCTTCACTCCAGTCTGTCAGGGCTCAGCTCAGGTTCTCAGTCTCACAGGGTTAAAATACTTGTGTGTCTTTTGATTTCCCTTCTCCTTCACTCATAAGGTGTGCTCTAGGGCCCAACTGCACCCAGTCTTTCTGCATTCTGCCCCTGTGCCCACACATTCCTTTCTATCCTATGGTCACAAGATGGCCCTGGGCTCCTGACCTCTCCCCTGCCTCTCGACTCCCCGCTGCAGTCTGTGCCAGAAGGAATCAATCTTTCAGACACACAGAGCTAATAGCGGTCCCAAGGCATCTCCGCTTGACCCCATTTCCTGTCCCTGCACTCTGTCCCTGAAGAATCTCATCCTTCTTCCCCCTTGGGATGTGCTGAAACCTCCCAGAACCATACTCCCCACCCAGGTCTCATCTCAGCCATGACCCAGACAACTCTGTCTGAAGTCCCACCAGAACCCCAAAGCAGCATACCCAGCTTCCAGTGCTGGCCCACGATGAAGACACATCTCTCTCTATCCCCGCTGCCAACCCCGCTAATACAGCGTAAACCCTGGAGATGATAGAAACGGTGGCTTAAACAGCACAAATGAATCATCTCATAGTTGTAAAAGCAGAGGCTGAAGTCAGACTCAGAGGCCACAGAACACCTGGCTGTGCTCCTCCTGGAGGCCCCAGGGAGCCGCTTCCTGGCTTTTCCCAGCTTCCTTGGCCCCACCTCACTCCCCCTTCTGTTTCCATCATCACAGAGTCTCTCACTCTGACTCTCCTGCCTGTGTCTTATAAAAACCCTTATGATGACATTGGGCCCACTAGGGTAAAAAATATCTCAAGATCTATAATTTAATCATATCTGCAAAGTCCCTTTTGTCACGTGAGGTAACATATTTACAGATTCCAAGAATTAGGACGTGTACATCTTTGGGGTCCACACTCAACCTATCAGACCAATATACAATGATAAACTGTGTATATGATATAATACCTAGAGCAACCACTAAGTAAACTATACAAAGAGATACACTCGAAAACACCATAGATAAATCAGGATGGAATTCTAAAAAATGTTTAGACAACCTACTAGATATTAGGTGAAAGAAAACAGTGAAAATGTCAAAACAGGGGGAAAAATAAGCAAAACTAAAATGACAGACTTAACTCTAATATATCAATAATTACATCAAATATAAATAATTTAACTATCCCAATTAAGAGGCTTCCCTGGTGGCTCAGACGGTAAAGCATCTGCCCGCAGTGCGGGAGACCAGGGTTCAATCCCTGGGTCGGGAAGATCTCTTGGAGAAGGAAATGGCAACCCACTCCTGTATTCTTGCCTGGGAAATCCCAAGGACAGAGGAGCCTGCCAGGCTACAGTCCACAGGGTTGTAAAGAGCTGAACACGACTGAGCAACTAACACACGCACATCCCAATTAAAAGCCTGAGATTGGAGGAGTGCTTTGAAAAAATAATCTTGTATTGACTGCTTATCTACTACTGCGGGCAGGAATCCCTCAGAAGAAATGGAGTGGCCATCATGGTCAACAAAAGAGTCCGAAATGCAGTACTTGGATGCAATCTCAAAAACGACAGAATGATCTCTGTTCGTTTCCAAGGCAAACCATTCAATGTCACAGTAATCCAAGTCTATGCCCCAACCAGTAATGCTGAAGAAGCTGAAGTTGAACGGTTCTATGTAGACCTACAAGACCTTTTAGAACTAACACCCAAAAAAGATGTCCTTTTCATTATAGGGGACTGGAATGCCAAAGTAGGAAGTCAAGAAACACCTGGAGTAACAGGCAAATTTGGCCTTGGAATACGGAATGAAGCAGGGCAAAGACTAACAGAGTTTTGCCAAGAAAATGCACTGGTCATAGCAAATACCCTCTTCCAACAACACAAGAGAAGACTTTATACATGGCCATCACCAGATGGTCAACACCGAAATCAGATCGATTATATTCTTTGCAGCCAAAGATGGAGAAGCTCTATACAATCAGCAAAAACAAGACCAGGAGCTGACTGTGGCTCAGACCATGAACTCCTTATTGCCAAATTCAGACTGAAATTGAAGAAAGTAGGGAAAACCACTAGACCATTCAGGTATGACCTAAATCAAATCCCTTATGAGTATACAGTGGAAGTGAGAAATAGATTTAAGGGCCTAGATCTGATAGATAGAGTGCCTGATGAACTATGGAATGAGGTTCGTGACATTGTACAGGAGACAGGGATCAAGACCATCCCCAAGAAAAAGAAATGTAAAAAAGCAAAATGGCTGTCTGGGGAGGCCTTGCAAATAGCTGCAAAAAGAAGAGAAGCGAAAAGCAAAGGAGAAAAGGAAAGATATAAACATCTGAATGCAGAGTTCCAAAGAATAGCAAGAAGAGATAAGAAAGCCTTCTTCAGTGATCAATGCAAAGAAATAGAGGAAAACAACAGAATGGGAAAGACTAAGGATCTATTCAAGAAAATCAGAGATACCAAAGGAACATTTCATGCAAAGATGGGCTCGATAAAGGACAGAAATGGTGTGGACCTAACAGAAGCAGAAGATATTAAGAAGAGGTGGCAAGAATACACAGAAGAACTGTACAAAAAAGAGCTTCACGACCCAGATAATCATGATGGTGTGATCACTGACCTAGAGCCAGACATCCTGGAATGTGAAGTCAAGTGGGCCTTAGAAAGCATCACTAGGAACAAAGCTAGTGGAGGTGATGGAATTCCAGTGGAGCTATTCCAAATCCTGAAAGATGATGCTGTGAAAGTGCTACACTCAATATGCCAGCAAATTTGGAAAACTCAGCAGTGGCCACAAGATTGGAAAAGGTCAGTTTTCATCCCGATCCCAAAGAAAGGCAATGCCAAAGAGTGCTCAAACTACCGCACAATTGCACTCATCTCACATGCTAGTAAAGTAATGCTCAAAATTCTCCAAGCCAGGCTTCAGCAATATGTGAACCGTGAACTTCCTGATGTTCAAGCTGGATTTAGAAAAGGCAGAGGAACCAGAGATCAAATTGCCAACATCCGCTGGATTATCGAAAAAGCAAGAGAGTTCCAGAAAAACATCTATTTCTGCTTTATTGACTATGCCAAAGCCTTTGACTGTGTAGATCACAATAAACTATGGAAAATTCTGAGAGAGATGGGAATACCAGACCACCTGATCTGCCTCTTGAGAAATCTGTATGCAGGTCAGGAAGCAACAGTTAGAACTGGTCATGGAACAACAGACTGGTTCCAAATAGGAAAAGGAGTACGTCAAGGCTGTATATTGTCACCATGTTTATTTAACTTATATGCAGAGTACATCATGAGAAATGCTGGACTGGAGGAAACACAAGCTGGAATCAAGATTGCTGGGAGAAATATCAATAACCTCAGATATGCAGATGACACCACCCTTATGGCAGAAAGTGAAGAGGAACTAAAAAGCCTCTTGATGAAAGTGAAAGTGGAGAGTGAAAAGGTTGGCTTAAAGCTCAACATTCAGAAAACGAAGATCATGGCATCTGGTCCCATCACTACATGGGAAATAGATGGAGAAACAGTGGAAACAGTGTCAGACTTTATTTTTCTGGGCTCCAAAATCACTGCAGATGGTGACTGCAGCCATGAAATTAAAAGACGCTTACTCCTTGGAAGGAAGGCTATGACCAACCTAGATAGCATATTCAAAAGCAGAGACATCACTCTGCCAACAAAGGTTCGCCTAGTCAAGGCTATGGTCTTTCCTGTGGTCATGTATGGATGTGAGAGCTGGACTGTGAAGAAGGCTGAGCGCCGAAGAATAGATGCTTTTGAACTGTGGTGTTGGAGAAGACTCTTGAGAGTCCCTTGGACTGCAAGGAGATCCAACCAGTCCATTCTGAAGGAGATCAGACCTGGGATTTCTTTGGAGGGAATGATGCTCAAGCTGAAACTCCAGTATTTTGGCCACCTCATGCGAAGAGTTGACTCATTGGAGAAGACTCTGATGCTGGGAGGGATTGAGGGCAGGAGGAGAAGGGGACGACAGAGGATGAGATGGCTGGATGGCATCACTGACTCGATGAATGTGAGTCTGGGTGACCTCCGAGACCTGGTGATGGATAGGGAGGCCTGGCGTGCTGCGGTTCAGATCAGATCAGATCAGATCAGTCGCTCAGTCATGTCCGACTCTTTGAGACCCCATGACTCTCAAGAGTCTTCTCCAACACCACAGTTCAAAAGCATCAATTCTTCGGCGCTCAGCCTTCTTCACAGTCCAGCTCTCACATCCATACATGACCACAGGAAAGACCATAGCCTTGACTAGGCGAACCTTTGTTGGCAAAGTAATGTCTCTGCTTTTGAATATGCTATCTAGGTTGGTCATAACTTTCCTTCCAAGGAGCAAGCGTCTTTTAATTTCATGGCTGCAGTCACCATCTGCAGTGATTTTGGAGCCCAGAAAAACAAAGTCTGACACTGTTTCCACTGTTTGTCCATCTATTTCCCATGCAGTGATGGGACCAGATGCCATGATCTTCGTTTTCTGAATGTTGAGCTTTAAGCCAACCTTTTCACTCTCCACTTTCACTTTCATCAAGAGGCTTTTTAGCCCCTCTTCACTTTCTGCCATAAGAGTGGTGTCATCTGCATATCTGAGGTTATTGATACTTCTCCCGGCAATCTTGATTCCAACTTGTGTTTCTTCCAGTCCAGCATTTCTCATGATGTACTCTGCATATAAGTTAAATAAACATGGTGACAATATGCAGCCTTGACGTACTCCTTTTTCTATTTGGAACCAGTCTGTTGTTCCATGACCAGTTCTAACTGTTGCTTCCTGACCTGCATACAGAGTTCTTAAGAGGCAGATCAGGTGGTCTGGTATTCCCATCTCTTTCAGAATTTTCCATAGTTTATTGTGATCCACACAGTCAAAGGCTTTGGCATAGTCAATAAAGCAGAAATAGATGTTTTTCTGGAACTCTCTTGCTTTTTCCATGATCCAGCGGATGTTGGCAATTTGATCTCTGGTTCCTCTGCCTTTTCTAAATCCAGCTTGAACATCAGGAAGTTCACGGTTCACATATTGCTGAAGCCTGGCTTGGAGAATTTTGAGCATTACTTTACTAGCATGTGAGATGAGTGCAATTGTGCGGTAGTTTGAGCACTCCTTGGCATTGCCTTTCTTTGGGATTGGGATGAAAACTGACCTTTTCCAATCTTGTGGCCACTGCTGAGTTTTCCAAATTTGCTGGCATATTGAGTGTAGCACTTTCACAGCATCATCATTCAGGACTTGGAATAGCTCCACTGGAATTCCATCACCTCCACTAGCTTTGTTCGTAGTGATGCTTTCTAAGGCCCATTTGACTTCACATTCCAAGATGTCTGGCTCTAGGTCAGTGATCACATCATCATGATTATCTGGGTCTTGAAGCTCTTTTTTGTACAGTTCCTCTGTGTTTTCTTGCCACCTCTTCTTAATATCTTCTGCTTCTGTTAGGTCCACACCATCTCTGTCCTTTATTGTGCCCATCTTTGCATGAAATGTTCCTTTGGTATCTCTGATTTTCTTGAAGAGATCCCTAGTCTTTCCCATTCTGTTGTTTTCCTCTATTTCTTTGCACTGATCACTGAAGAAGGCTTTCTTATCTCTTCTTGCTATTCTTTGGAACTCTGCATTTAAATGTTTATATCTTTCCTTTTCTCCTTTGCTTTTCGCTTCTCTTCTTTTCACAGCTATTTGTAAGGCCTCCCCAGACAGCCATTTTGCTTTTTTGCATTTCTTTTCCATGGGGATGGTCTTGATCCCTGTCTCCTGTACAATGTCACGAACCTCATTCCATAGTTCATCAGGCACTCTATCTATCAGATCTAGGCCCTTAAATCTATTTCTCACTTCCACTGTATACTCATAAGGGATTTGATTTAGGTCATACCTGAATGGTCTAGTAGTTTTCTCTACCTTCTTCAATTTCAGTCTGAATTTGGCAATAAGGAGTTGATGGTCCGAGCCACAGTCAGCTCCTGGTCTTGTTTTTGCTGATTGTATAGAGCTTCTCCATCTTTGGCTGCAAAGAATATAATCGATCTGATTTCGGTGTTGACCATCTGGTGATGTCCATGTATAGAGTCTTCTCTTGTGTTGTTGGAAGAGGGTATTTGCTATGACCAGTGCATTTTCTTGGCAAAACTCTATTAGTCTTTGCCCTGCTTCATTCCGTATTCCAAGGCCAAATTTGCCTGTTACTCCAGGTGTTTCTTGACTTCCTACTTTTGCATTCCAGTCCCCTATAATGAAAAGGACATCTTTTTTGGGTGTTAGTTCTAAAAGGTCTTGTAGGTCTTCATAGAACTGTTCAACTTCAGCTTCTTCGGCGTTACTGGTTGGGGCATAGACTTGGATTACTGTGACATTGAATGGTTTGCCTTGGAAACAAACAGAGATCATTCTGTCGTTTTTGAGATTGCATCCAAGTACTGCATTTCGGACTCTTTTGTTGACCATGATGGCCACTCCATTTCTTCTGAGGGATTCCTGCCCACAGTAGTATATATAATGGTCATCCGAGTTAAATTCACCCATTCCAGTCCATTTTAGTTCGCTAATTCCTAGAATGTCAACATTCACTCTTGCCATCTCTTGTTTGACCACTTCCAATTTGCCTTGATTCATGGACCTGACATTCCAGGTTCCTATGCAATATTGCTCTTTACAGCATCGGACTTTGCTTCTATCACCAGACACATCCACAGCTGGGTATTCTTTTTGTTTTGGCTCCATCCTTTCATTCTTTCTGGAGTTATTTCTCCACTGATCTACAGTAGCATATTGGGCCCCTACTGACCTGGGGAGTTTCTCTTTCAGTATCCTATCATTTTGTCTTTTCATACTGTTCATGGGGTTCTCAAGGCAAGAATCCTGAAGTGGTTTGCCATTCCCTTCTCCAGCGGACCACACCCTGTCATATCTCTCTACCATGACCCGCCTATCCCAGGTTGCCCCTCGGGCATGGCTGAATCTCATTGAGTTAGACAAGGGTGTGGTCCTTGTGTGGTTAGATTGACTAGTTATCTGTGAGAATGGTTTTAGTGTATTTGCCCTCTGATGCCCTCTTTCAAGACCTACTGTCTTACTTGGGTTTCTCTGACCTGGGGCGTGGGGTATCTCATCCCGGCTGCTCCCGGCTGTTCCCGGCCAGTGAAGCACAGCCATCGCACCTTACCTTGGACGAGGGGTCTCTCCTCACCGCCGCCCTTCCTGACCTCGGTCGTGGGGTAGCTCCTCTCGGCCGCGCTCTTAGTGCGCGACGCAGCCGGCGGGGCGCTCTTAGTGCGCGACGCAGCCGGCGGGGCGCTCTTAAATGGCGCGCCGGTCGCGGGCAGGCGAGGTCGCTCTTAAATGGCGCGCCGGTCGCGGGCAGGCGAGGTCGCTCTTAAATGGCGCGCCGGTCGCGGGCAGGCGAGGTCGCTCTTAAATGGCGCGCCGGTCGCGGGCAGGCGAGGTCGCTCTTAAATGGCGCGCCGGTCGCGGGCAGGCGAGGTCGCTCTTAAATGCTGCGGTTCATGGGGTCGCAAAGAGTCGGACACGACTGAGCGACTGATCTGATCTGATTGACTGCTTACAAGAAACTCACTAAACTATATAACAACATAGCTAGGTTGAAAGTAAAAGCATGGAAAAAATATATACTGTGTAAACAGTAATTAAAGAAAAAAAAGAAAGTGTGGCTATAATTACTATCAGATTATCAGATAAAGTCAAATCAGAATACAGAACATTATTATAAAGAACAGGCAGCAAGAAATATTACATAAACATGAGTCTACACATCAAGACATCACAACGATCCTAAACGTGTATGCACCAAAAAACAGAGCTCTAGAAATGAAAAGAGAGGGACTTCCCCTGTGGTCCAGTGGCTAAGACTCTGCACGCCCAATGCAGGGGGCCCAGGTTCAATCCCTGGTCGGGGAACTAGACCCCACGTGCTTCAACTAAAGATCCTGCATGTTGCAACAAAAACCCGGCACAGACACATAAATATTTTTTTAAAAAAAGAAATGAAAAGAGAATCAGATAAATTTATAATTATAGTCAGAAGTATCAAACTCCTCTTTCAACAACTAATAGGACAAGGAGACAGCAAATCGGCAATGTGTAAGGACCAACCCAACAGCACAAGATCTAATCAACATTTGTGGAACACTGCCCAAGAGCAGAATACACATTCTCCTCAAGTACCCACAGAGCATTTACCAAGACAGACTACATCCTGGAACACAAACCAAACCTCAACCCATTTAAAAGAGTTTAAATTGTACAAAATGTGTCTGATCACAACTAAATCAAACTAGAAGTCAAGAACAAAGAGAAAGGAACACCTTCAAACACTTGGAAACCAAGTATCATACTACTAAATAATCAACGGGTCAAAGAGTCAAAAATGGGGAGCTTGAGTTCTTCCCAAACAGCAATGAAGTCATGACTTTGAATAAGAACCCAATTAGTTTTAAAGCAAGCAGCCAAACCAAGTTTTTGAGTAACACAGGTGTGTACGTTCAGATATAGGGGGAAACACACACACACAGAATGAGAACCCATTATTCCTTGGGGACCCCCCCATGAAATGAGATCACTTTCTCTGGCTCTCACCTCCCCCATGTCTCTCCCTTCCCCTCTCATACTGTCCTGGAAAGGGCTACCTTTGAATCACATGGCTCTTTTGATTTGGCTACAGTCAACTAACTTAAACTGTGGATCACTTACTCAAGCTGGCCGAGTACTCTTTTTTTTTTAACTTAAAAAAAAAAAAAAATCTCTCAAACAAGAAAGTGTAAAAGCATAAATGTAGAGCTCAATGCTGCTGCTGCTGCTGCTAAGTCGCTTCAGTCGTGTCCGACTCTGTGCAATCCCATAGATGGCTGTCCCTGGGATTCTCCAGGCAAGAATACTGGAGTGGGTTGCCATTTCCTTCTCCAATGCATGAAAGTAAAAAGTGAAAGTGAAGTCGCTCAGTCGTGTACGACTCTTAGCAACCCCATGGACTGGAGCTTACCACGCTCCTCCGTCCATGAGATTTTCCAGGCAAGAGTACTGGGGTGGGGGTGCCCAATTATCCCAAAAAGAACATGTATGTAACCACCACTCAGGTCTAAAAAGAAAACACTGCCAAGATTCAGAAGTCCCCTTATACCCCACTCAAACCAACACCCTCTCTCTTATCCCCAAAGTTAAAGCTACCATCCTAATGTTTAACACTCTAGTTTACTTTTGCCTGTGTTTGAACTTTATGTAAATCATACAGTATGTATTCTTTTGTTTCTGATTCCTTTCAGTCAACATTTATGCTAGCGAGATCATCCTTTTTTTTTTCAACTTTCTGTATCTTATTCATTTCCTAATAATTGCTAGTATTACAAATACAATCTGTTTTTGAACATTATCCTTACATCTGGCAACCTCATTGAATTCACTTATGAATTCTCAGGCCCCCGCAGCAGCTTCTGTGGCTCACCTTGGCATTTCTAATCTGTCTCCTAGCCAGCTATTTCCTGACTCTCAGGCTCTACCTCTGCTCCGCATCTTCTCTCTGATGCCTCCAGAGTTCTCTGGACTACAAAGGAAGCTTTCCCAGGGTCCACGTGGCCACTTGGCCACTTCCCCAGGAGCAGAGGGTCACTACATTGGTGACTAAGGACGGGTGATGTGCTCTGCAGGGGTCATGGAGAATACCAGGGACTGAGAGTGAGTCCAGGGCCAGCTAGTTCTGAACCGTCCTTCCCTGGTCATCCGGGAAGGGGCACCTTGATGAGGAAGCAGCAGCGTGATGCCGCACGGATGCCAGAGGCCGAGATGAGGGCTTCAAGGTGGCAGATGACTCGTAGAATGAAGAACTGGTAGCAAAGCCTGGGGACCTACTACACAAAGCAGAACTTGATGGCCATTTGGAAATGGAAGAAAGAGTCGGGGAAGTGAGCAATTTCCAGGATATTTGGAAATATTCTGGCTCGCGGTTGCTCCTATGAAATAATCTGACCAAAAAAAAAAAAAAAAATCAGACATTCTCGGAGCTGAATGTTTCCTTTGATGCTATTTTACAAATGGGGTCTCTAACCCCAGAGCCCTGTACCCACCCTGGTAGGTCTAGGTAGAATCTGGCTTCCTGACTCCTTGCACTAAGGGAAGAGGGGAGTCTTCTTCAGTTGAAGGAGCATTTATTGTGGTCCAGGTGCTTGTCAAGGGCTGGGGTCACAAGTGTCAATCAGACCTGGCCCCAGCCCCCGAAGACAACAGACAAGTAAGTGAGTAGCAGTTCCCACCAATAATCAGGGAGACAGATGAGACAGCTTCACCTGGGGTGCAGCAGCAGGGAAGCGGCAAGACAAGTTGAACTCTAGGTGTGATTTACAGGTGGACATGATGGGGTTTGTTTACATCTCCAGGGGATATGGAGTGTGAAGATCAGGAGTGGAAGATGACAACACCGAGGTGCCTGGCCTGAGAAGCTAAAGGATGAACTTGCATTAACTGAAATGGGGAAGACCATGGATGGAAAAGACTGGGAGTAGGTGGACCAGAAGTTCCATCCTGGGCATCATCGTATTGACAGACCCTTGGACCTCCAGGTGGATTGTGAGAGAGGAAGCTCCCTGACTTGCAGCTGCCCAGAGTATGATGACCCGACAAGGGCCAAAGGCAGAAAGGTCTGGAGCTTTATTTAAAACTATTTTTTGGACCATGGATCCATTTTCTCCCAGATAATGCTGATGCCTAGTTACCCAAAACAGTGTCCAGCATCAGGGGCTCATGAAACTCTCGGCATCATGTCAATGGCTCAGTCTTACATGTTGGGAGTCTGGGACAACTTCCCTAATGCCCCCCTTGAGCTCCCCCTGGCCGTTCTGCCCCTGCACTACCCTCGCCTGCGACAGTGGAGTGCAGACTGTCTCCCATTCAAGTCTTTGGCTCACCCGCGCTGTTCCATGCATGTGGGTGCCTTCCTTGCACAGGGACTCAGTGGCGTTGAAGTGTTTCTCCGCACGGTCCACGCCTAGCACAGAGCCTGCCTCTGGGAGAGTCAGGACTAACCCTGCTTTGTAATGACTGTTGACCACATCATGGCCTCTCCCAGAGTGAGACAGAAGGAAATGTCCACCTTGGCTGCAGGGAGAACAATGGGCACATTCACAAGCCCCCGAACGCTTTCTGTGCATTTCTCAACAATGTTCACTCATCATTTTACAGGCTGCTTTGTGTTGCCCACAGACTTCAGGGCACTAAAGGATTTACTGAGATAAGATCTGGGCAGTGATCCATAAGATGTGAGAATTAAACCAATGAATTGAACTCAAGAAGCCTTGAGGAGGAGAGCACAGCTTCCTCACCCAGGGCTCCTGCCCCAGGGACAGCCTCGCTGGGGCTTCCTCCCGGATGGGCCAGGCGGCCGATGTACACAGGACAGGAGCCCCAGACAGTGGGGACACCATGGCCAGGGGAGCTGCCCCCCGCGCCACACCCTCTGCCACCGTCTGTGGAAAGATGCTCCAGCTGGACTCTGCCCTGCAGTGCTCACAGGCTGCCCCTGCCCTGATGCCTATGGCCTCCCTTCCCCACTCAGATTCTTGGAGCCAAGGGATGGGGGGAGGGTAGGCGGGAGGGAAGTTCAAGAGAGAGATGTATACCTATGACTGACTCATGTTGATGTATGGCAGAAACCAACACAATCTTGTAAAGCCATTATCCTCCAATTAAAAATAAACAAATATTAAATGGGGGGATGATAACTTAAAAAAAATTAAAATTAAATAAAGAATTCTCAGGGCCAGCTGAGTGCAGCCCCTCCAGGAAGCCGAGCAGCTGCACCTGCATCACCTCTTCCTTCCTACGGCCCACCACCCTTCCCAGACCCCACATCAGCAAGTGGCCCTAGGAAGTACCTTTTGCTTATGGACTCTATTTCGGGTCATTCTCAACCAGTCTGGGTCAGCTGGTTTGCTCAGTCATGGGTTTAGTTTCTAAGAAACTGCTGGTCCTGAGATATGACTACAAAGTGCAACTGAATTTTGTTTAAAACCCCACCAACGAACATATAAACAGGTACAACCGCCCCTTGGAGACCCATTGGGCAGTATGAGTTGAAGCACAGAACGCCCCAAGACCAGGGGTGGGCTACAAAGTACTTACTAACTGGCTCTGGGAGCGTAGTTGTTTGATACATTTCTTTTATGTTAAAGAGCAAGATGAAAGAGAAATGACTAGATGCAAGGCAGAACTTCAATTATTTGCCAATGATGTGAGCAACATCTTTCCAGAATCAGATATATAAGCATTTTCCAGGGCTGGAAAAATATTTTCTCAATTTTTTGTGCTATTTACAATGCTATAACTAGAGATGACACATGCATTAGTTTAATCTGCATTATGGGGCTTTTCTCTGCCACTTTCTTAAGTCTAACTCTGCTGCTGCTACTGCTAAGTCACTTCAGTCGTGTCCGACTCTGTGCGAACCCATAGACGGCAGCCCACCAGGCTCCCCTGTCCCTGGATTCTCCAGGCAAGAACACTGGAGTGGGTTGCCATTTCCTTCTCCAATGCACGAAAGTGAAAAGTGAAAGGGACGTCGCTCAGTTGTGCCTGACTCTTAGCAACCCCATGGACTGCAGCCCACCAGGCTCCTCCATCCATGGGATTTTCTAGGCAAGAGTACTGGAGTGGGGTGCCATTGCCTTCTCCTAAGTCCAACTCTAGACAATCACTAAAAAACAACTGTCTATTAAGCCCTGATTTGTAGCATTTGCCAGTTCCCAAGGTGACTGATTTTATATTATCAATGTGGTTGGCCATCACTGAATTTGAAACAATCACAACATTGTTTGTTAATCAGCTATACTCCAAGACAAAAAGGTTAAAAAAGAAAAACAACTCCTTCCCTCAAATGGCAACCTGTGACAGTGGCTGAAGAGAGAAGGCGGAGAGAAGAACTTGCTAAGACATTTGAGTCGTGTCCAGCTCTTTGCGACCCCATGGACTGTAGCCCGCCAGGCTCCTCTGTCCATGGGAGTCTCCAGGCAGAAATACTGAAGTGGGTTGTCCTTTCCTCTTCCAGGGGATCTTCATGACTCAGGGGTTGAACCTGCATCTCTTAAGTCTCCTGCATGGGCAACTGGGTTCTTTATCACCAGAGCCACCTGGGAAGCCCATAGGGGACAGGAGAGTGAAGTGAAAGTGTTAGTCACAGTCATGTCTGACTCTTTTCGACCCCGTGGACTGTATAGCTCACCAGGTTCCTCTGTCCATGGGATTCTCCAGGCAAGAATACTGGAGTGGGTAGTCATTTCCTCCTCCAGGGGATCTTCTTGATCCAGGGATCAAACCCACATCTCCTGGGTCTTCTGCATTGCAGGCAGATTCTTTAGCATCTGAGCCACTGGGAAAGTCCAGGGGAGAGGAAGGGGAAGAATACTTGCAAATGGACAAAAGTTGTGGTTACTTGAGTCGCAGTGTGATGGAGTTGAGCTGGGCACAGGTTCTGGAGAAGAAGTAAAGGGAGAGCAGGATGTGGGAGAGAAAAAGAAACAAGCATGCTTGGCAGACCCTGCCCAACCCCCAAGCACAGTGCCGGGCGCTGTGTGTGCACAACTCGGATCCTCAGCCATTCTTGCGAGGTGGGTCCCCCCCATCATTCCGGCCGTCTCACAGATGAGGACCTGGGAGCAAGGTGACGCCAAAGCCCCTCTAGGCTGCCTCAGATCCCAGGGGCTGTGTGCTCTCCTCACCCCACCCCCACCCCCCCAACCCCGTTCCCTTAGGAAACTCTGTGCCCCTGCTGGGAAGGCAGTGCCAAGAAGGGCCTGAATGTCCTGGCAGTGTCTACCTTCCTCCCACACTGGCACTGAGCCTCCACACTCTGGAGGCCCCAGCATACTGCTGTTGATCACAATGAGCTGTGAACATCATATGAAGCAGGGACATCAAAGGGGTCCACAGGAGGAATAAGGAAACAACTGAATCATTGGGCGGAATGTTCCCAGCAAGGGCTGATACCTCCAGCTTCACAGTCTGTCTCACCTCTCGCCCCCACCCTGCTCACCTCAGAGTCCAGTGGGGCAAGAACCTGCCACCCTGGGGCAGAGAGGCCAACTGTTCCATCCCCTCGGGGGCTGCTGAGCAAGCTCCTGACTGGAAAGAGTCTCCATGACCCCTGGGCCAGGCCCAAGGCCACGCTTCCTTCCCCGCCAGACCCCTGCCCTCCCGAGCCCCTGCCAGCCCCGTGGAGGCCAGCCTTCCTCCTTTCTTTCTGTGGATTAAATTCTTGATCGGCCGATCTCAGTCCTGTGCTCAGCTGAAACAGGGATCCGGGAAGCTGGGAGCAGAGTTCAGGGCTGCAGGCTGGCTGAGTCAGAGGCAGGCAGCCTGGAGGGTGACAACAAGGTTTGCTGGCTGGGCTCCAGGCTTTGATCCCCTGGGTTCTGGCTGTGCTCTGGGCCCACCCAGACCAGCCACAAGGGCTACAAGACACTATCCACTGGGGAGGGAAGCAGAGCTCTCCAAGCAAGCATGAGCAGTAATGGGGTGCGGGGCAAAGAAGGAAAACTGGTGGGAATCAGGGAGCCGTGCCACGCAGCATGTCCCCACAGGTCCTTCCTGCTGCTGGCAGCGAGGGACCACCATGGGCTTAATGTCAATCACTAAGGTGTGCTAAGGTCAGGGCTGAGCCCAGTGGGGGTGGGTGCAGCTCTGAGGACTCACATGGCTCCTAAGGTGAGGAGGGGGCACCCTCAGAGGAGAGGACTACAGGAGGTACCTGTCCCCTAGGAAGCCAGCAAGCCACACCCTCCCTGTGTCCAGCCTCTTTACAGAACCCACTCATGCTGACTGGCACCTTTGCTCCCACGCATGTTGGCGGTCACACTTGTAAAGTGGCTTTTCCTACATTGTCTTCCTCAAAGTTTTGGGTCAGTGTGCACTGTTGTGATGCTGGCCACTTGCAGCACGTTCAGCTCAGTTCAGTTCAGTTGCTCAGTCATGTCTCTCTGCGACCCCATGAATCACAGCACGCCAGGCCTCCCTGTCCATCACCAACTTCTAGAATTCATTCAAACTCATGTCCATTGAGTCAGTGATGCCATCCAGCCATCTCATTCTCTATCATCCCCCTCTCCTCCTGCCCCCAATCCCTCCAAGCACCAGGGTCTTTTCCAAGGAGTCAACTCTTCGCATGAGGTGGCCAAAGTACTGGAGTTTCAGCTTCAGCATCAGTCTTTCCAATGAACACCCAGGACTGATCTCCTTTAGAATGGACTGGTTGGATCTCCTTGCAGTCCAAGAGACTCTCAAGAGTCTTCTCCAACACCACAGTTCAAAAGTATCAGTTCTTCAGTGCTCAATCTTTTTCACAGTCCAACTCTCACACCCATACATAACCATTGGAAAAATCATAGCCTTGATTAGATGGGCCTTTGTCGGCAAAGTAATGTCTCTGCTTTTGAATATGCTATCTAGGTTGGTCATAACTTTCCTTCCAAGGAGTAAGCGTCTTTTAATTTCATGGCTGCAGTCACCATCTGCAGTGATTTTGGAGCCCAAAAACATAGTCTGACACTGTTTCCACTGTTTCCCCATCTATTTCCCATGAAGTGATGGGACCAGATGCCATGATCTTAGTTTTCTGAATGTTGAGCTTTACGCCAACTTTTTCACTCTCCTCTTTCACTTTTATCAAGTGGCTTTTCGGTTCCTCTTCACTTTCTGCCATAAGGGTGGTGTCATCTGCATATCTGAGGTTATTGATATTTCTCCCAGCAATCTTGATTCTAGCTTATGCTTCTTCCAGCCCAGCATTTCTCATGATGTACTCTGCATAGAAGTTAAATAAGCAGGGTGACAATATACAGCCTTGACGTACTCCTTTTCGTATTTGGAACCAGTCTTTTGGTCCATGTCCAGTTCTAACTGTTGCTTCCTGACCTGCATACAGGTTTCTCAAGAGGCAGGTCAGGTTAGCTGTGGCTAACGTTGACTGGTTGGGAACCAAGGCATCCTGGGCTCCAGGGACGTGGGGATGGGGGATGGGGGACTGAGGCAGTGGATTGAGTTGAAACTGGGAGGCGTCAATGAGATACACACCAGAGCTGCTGCCCTCCACGTAAAGGTCTTAGAAGAGAAACTGCCCTGGAAGGAATCCTTTAAGTCTTGTCACAGCCGAGGAGGAGGAAGGACAAGGGGAGAAGCCCAGCCAGTCCTCTAGAAGCGAGGGGGAGGAGGGAGCACAGATGTCTGGGTTCTGTGAAGAGCGGATGCTGCTTGGGGAGCAGCTGCGCTCCACCTGGGGCCAGCCGCTCTGCACGGAAAGCCCACCCCCGGAAGCCACACAGACAGATGCCCCACCCCCACCCTCAGGCCAGGCAGGAACAAGGAAGCAGCCTGGTTTCCTGCTTCCTCACCCACAGCAGGGCCTTTTCAAGCTGCGGGGAGGACGGCCCAAGGGAGAAATGATGTCACGGTTGGGAAGGGATGGTCTCAGATGGGCCAGTCACCTGGAACCTGAGGGCCTCACCAACAAGCCATGAGACAAATGGCAGCCTTCAGCTTCCAACAGTTCCCCTGGGATATAGGAGGGGCGTTTTCAATTCACCTCTCTGGACCTCAGTTTTCTCATCTCTAAAATGGGAGTAATAACGTCTCAGGGCTATAGAGAGGATTCGATATTAAAAAAAAAAAAAAAAACTTGGCACAGTGTCTGGCCCTTTAGAGAAATGTTAGCCCCAGCTTTGGCCAGCTGGGATCTGTTTCAAGTTGGTTCCCACATCCTTTTGGCATGCCCGCATCCTTTTGTTTTTTGAGAACTTCCTTATTTTCTGGCACCACAAGATGCTACAGACTGATCTTGTATGTTTCCTGCCCGAAGCCTACAATCAGCTATTTTACCAAGGAGTCTTCCTTCCTTTTACTGGACAATGAGAATCAGAAACCAAAGTCTTAACACCAGGTGTTCTAGTTGCTGCTGGCCCGTCTCAACAGAGTGAGACACCAAAGGTAAAGGTAACACATGTAAATCACGTGCACAGATGTACTCACGTTGTTTCTGTATCCACTCACCTGAGTGCCTACTGAGCTGCATACGATCTAAGCCATCCTCAGGATTCACTCCAGCCTTCCTTCCTGGTGTGTATCTTCCCTCTCCTGCGGTACAAACAACCTTCTATCATCCATCTACCTCTTTGTTCTATCTCAGCACACCTGTGAGGCAGTTTTGGAATTGCTGCTGCTGCTGCTAAGTCGCCTCAGTCATGTCTGACTCTGCGCGACCCCACAGACGGCAGCCCAACAGGCTCCTCCATCCCTGGGATTCTCCAGGCAAGAACACTGGAGTGGGTTGCCATTTCCTTCTCCAATGCATGAAAGTGAAAAGCGAAAGTGAAGTCGCTCAGTCATGTACGACTCTGTGTGACCCCATGGACTGCAGCCTACCAGGCTCCTCCATCCATGGGGTTTTCCAGGCAAGAGTACTGGAGTGGGGTGCCATTGCCTTCTCCTTTTGGAATTGCAGCCCTCTAGAAAACACATTTACCAGTTACAATTAGAGTATGCTCGTTTCAACTCCTTTCATCTTTAGCCTTGTAATTTCCAGGCAAAACACTGTTTGCTACAGTGATTCAAATCAGTCCCTTTTCCCATCTTCAATGGGGTCCTGTCACGCATTTGTATACAGTTTGTGTCAGTCATCAGCTTACTGCCTCCCAGCTCAGAATGCACCGGCAGCGGTCAGTGCATGCTCTGAGCTGCAGTTTCTTTAGAGGGAGCGCAATGTTAAGCTTTCTCAGCAGGGGGAGCTGGAAGAACACAGCAGGAGAAAGGTGTCCTGCCATTTCCAGCGCTGGCAGGGGGAGGGCAGGGTGGGCCTGAGTGCAGGCGGTCTGGGCTGCCCATTTGTAGCCTGGGTCTGATGATGACCTTTTCCAGAGCCCTCTCCACACAGATCCAGGAGTCCCACGCAGCCTGTGTGGCCTGCTCTGCGCTGGCACTCAGACTTCCTCTCCAAGCCCAGGGTCACACGCTGAGCTGCAGCCGCAGGGCAAGGCTCCAGGCTCTCAGAAGGCCTCCTGGCCCCATGGCCCCTGGTGACCATCTCTGCTATCCCTGGACTGACCACACCTTCTCCAGGGAGACCCAGACCCCTTGCAAGACCCAGACCCCACTACAATACTATGTGGTTTCCTTATACCTTAGAATTATTCTTATATTATTGATTGTTTATTAACTCTTCTGCTGTCCTAGAAGGACTCCCTAGGGGAGAGACGGTTTGCCCTGGGTCCAGAGAAATGGGTCCTGATTTAATAAAGCTGCCCCATCACGACCCCCTTGGGACCAAGGCCAGTGAGAAGAAAAATGCAGACTCAGGCTGGTGGCCATGCCCCTGGACTGGTGGTTGGACAATTCCGAGTGCTGGTGAGGATTAGAGCAATTGAAACACTCATAAACTTTCCAAAAAAAAAAATTGGTGTATCTGTCGTGAGCCGGCTTGGATCAGCGCTCCACCCATGACAAAGGTCATGAGGAAGGAGGCTCGGCATACACAAAGGCGAGATCTAGCCTCAGGAGCCCCCTGGAAATTCTCGAGCATCTACCCCCAAAAAAGCAGAGTCTGCCTACTTTCTGCTTTGTGTTCTCACCTACACCTCTGACTTTAAGGGGGGCTGTCCCCCACTACCTCTCTGAAAAAAGAGTTAACTTACAGCTCCAGTTAATAATTCCTGGGTGTGACAGTGTTTCAGCCTACAAACTCTTTTGGAAATCCTCTAGCCTGCCTGAATAGGCTTTTCCAGCCACATGTGATTGTTCAGAGCCACCCAACTGTGAGAGGCACGAGATGTTCTAAACTGTCTAAATAAGATTCCATTGAGCAGTTAAAAGATTGATTAGAAATTGTATTGGTGAAGGGTTTTTCACTTGTTGGGCCAATGTTTGCTGCTAAGTCTCCATATCCCTTACCTACGGTGTCCTTGGCAGTGTATTGATTGATATAATTGGTTTATAGAAATGTAAGTAGTAGCTTTAATGTTTGTAACCTTGGACCCTTGAGTTAATTCTTTCTCTTGTTATAACCCACCACACCTTTGCCCTATAGAAATGCAACTCCAATGCCTTTGGAGGGTGGCGCCTGACTAATTACCTTTAGAGAAAAAAAAGTTTTCTGAAGAAAGGGTCTTAAAATGTTGACAGGCCTCTGGGCCAGAAGATGATGCAAATCACCTAAACTTTTGCATATGATAAGTTTGCAGGAAGAAAGCCTGGCTTACTGCATGACTCTACCCCTTCCCCCATTATCCTCTATGCTTAACTTAAGGTATAAAAACTACTTTGAAAAATAAAGTGTGGGGCCTTGTTCACCGAAGCTTGGTCTCCCCATGTCGTTTTTTCTCTTACCTTCTGGCTGAATTATTCAGCCTCCTCTCTCCACTAAATGTTCTCACTGAGCTATCCTTATTTCATCCGCTTTTCTTCACTGAATTTCCTCACTGAGCTATCCTCATTTTTATTACTCTTTATATCTTTAATTAACGCCTAATTAATCGTTTCCTGACCCCCGCCGACACCGTCTCCCCTTCGAATTCCCTGGATCCACTGGGGCTGGACCCCGGCATGTATCTATCCA
Source organism: Tragelaphus eurycerus (assembly GCA_935064755.1). NCBI lineage: Eukaryota > Metazoa > Chordata > Mammalia > Artiodactyla > Bovidae > Tragelaphus > Tragelaphus eurycerus. Next base: position 70,997,331 of record CAKXYN010000001.1, on the reverse strand, counting down.
ACTGGTGGGCTGCACCACACAGGCCTACAAGGCCTGTGCTTGCCCCGCCTCAATACCAAAGAAAGAGCCTGGAGTCGGGAACAGAGACACCAGCAGTTTAATGGATGAGGGAGCTTACCTGTCTGAAGCAAGATCTGGGAACAACACCCCACCGAGTGTGGTGGAAGGCGAGCAGAACGTGGTGACAGTCTTTGCTCCCAGGGGGAAGACTGATCGTCAGGTGGGCTCGTTAATTACCAGGGAAACCAATGGAGAGGCACACCCCTCACCACGCCTTTGATAAGAGCAACCAGCAGTTGGAGTGGAGACAACACTGTGGGAAGTTCAGTCGTGTCAGCAGGGCGCAGGTGAAGCAGGCACCGGTCGGGGAGAGGATGCACAAAGCAAGAGAACACCCTGACCACACACCAGTGGAAAGGCACGAGAAAACATATCTTAAGAATACACACATTCCCATTATTTGTAATAAGCAAATATTGATGTGGCCAAATGCACTGCAATTTTCATCCAATGGAATATGTAAGATTGAGAATCAAAAAATGATGGCGACATGGCATGACATGGATGAATCTCACGTGCATACTACTGGGGAAGAGATATGTTAAAAGATAACCTGAGGCACATTAACATTTTCAAGATTTTGAGCACATATCAGCTGGAATCAGGCAGCACTAAACTGGTGGCTGGGTGTGCTCCATGGACAGGGGCTGGTGGGGGGCTTTTATAGAGAAGACACAGAAGCTAAACAAAGAAATTATCTGATTGGCTATAGCTTGTGCGATGGCCTAATGTGACAAAGTCTACTTGGCTGCTTGTGACTGGTCGTTCTTAAGTTTCATTTTCTCAGATTCCAGTGTGTGACTTCTGGCTGAGGTTTCAGTTTGCTTTCTAAGGCTACAAGGGCAGCACGACCATCTCGTTCTAACGGACTCTTTGTTTAATTTCTGTAACACAGAGGGCCGTGTTAGACATTTAAATGATCAGATCAGATCAGTCGCTCAGTCGTGTCTGACTCTTTGCGACCCCATGAATCACAGCACACCAGGTCTCCCTGTCCATCACCAACTCCCGAAGTTCACTCAGACTCACGTCCATTGAGTCAGTGATGCCATCCAGCCATCTCATAGGGGACTTCCCTGGTGATCCAGAAGCTAAGACTCCATGCTGCCAATGTAGGGGGCCTGTGTGCAATCCCTGGTCGGGAAATTGGATCATGCCACAACTAAAGGACTACATGTGCCCCAACTGAGACCTGGTGCAGCCAAATAAATAAAAAATCGTGGTTGTTTGCTTTTTCACCTTTTTTTTGCAATGTTAACAGAGTTATGGAAAAATAAAACTCAAAACACAAATAAAGATGCTCCAAGAGAGGACAAAGGGGCTTCTCTGGTGGCTCAGATAGTAAGGAATCTGCCTGCATTGCAGGAGACCTGGGTTCAATCCTTGGATCAGGAAGATCCCCTAGAGAAGGGAGTGGCAACCCACTCCAGTACTTTTGCCCGCTTTGGGGATCTCCATATTCAAGCCAGAGCAGGTGGGTCTCAGAGGGCCCCAAGCCTCTCCTGAAGGAAGCAGGGGATGAAGCACCTCAGGGTGTGGCCATGCCCTCCCACCCATGTGGGGACCTTGTAGCCTCTCCAGGGCACAGGAAATGCAAGAGCTTTTGTCTCCAGCGGGTGGAAGAGTAGGCTTGGACAGCTTGGTGTCTGTGAAACACTGTCCCACAGAGGCTTGGCACAAGCAAGGAAGTAAAGAACAAGGGCAAGGATGCAGAGGTACAGGCGTTCAAAGGAGGGCCCTGGATGGCCGTGTCTTGCTGTGTGTCTCTCCTCCTGGATTCTGAGGACAGCAGCCCAGTTGACAAGGACTTTCAAATGTTAGAATAAGAAAGGGCAACTGAGCCTGTCTCCACCACTGATAGGGCTTTGGAGATAGAAAGGTGTGTTCCCAGTTAAAGGTGGGCAAACAGCAGAGCCAGGCTGAGACTCGCCCCTCCTGATGGAGTCCGGGGCACTTCTTCAGTAATATTTTGCTGGACGAAGCCACACATTCCACGTCTTTTAAAATCCCCTGTGGAGCCATGTCCTGTACAAAGGTCAGAATCAACTGACCTTTGTCCCTGAAGCAAAGACCTGGTGCAGGAGCCCAGTCCAGGGACCTAAGGCGAGAGTGGATCTGAGCTCTTCTCAAGTAGGAAACCTCACGTCGCACTCCAGATCCGTCAGAGCCTGGGAGACACCGCCACACCCAGCTCACTGCGGCGGCAGAGATGGATCTGGACATGAAGGTGTGGAAGCGAGTGTTCCAGGAGTTAATTCGGGAGGTGAAGCCATGGCACACGTGGCAACTCACACTGGACAAAAGCCTTCTTCCTAACATCCTGAAGCCAGGGTGGGCACAATACCAGCAGTGGACCTTCGCGTGGTGAGTAGGGAGTGCAATCGTAATATTCCAGAAAATTCTTGCTCATTTCTTCTTACTTCATACACTCATTACTTTTCTTCTGCTCGTGCTTGTAAATTGGAGATTACAGGAAGGTGCCCATCATCCAAGATGCTTTAGGTTCATTAAAATTTTTTTCCTTATTACACTGAACCGCAGAATGAAAGCAAGACTGAGCTAATGCCCAGAGAGAGAAAAAACAAGCCGTGAGTGGTGAGGGTGAGAAGCAGTGAGGAAAAGAGAAGGGGAGGAAGGGAGGCTATTGCGCTCAACCGCACGAGAGCTGGATGAGCAAGGCTCAGGGCACATGTTCCCTGCTTTGGGGACACCTGGGATCCAACACGGAGTCTGCGGGGGAGAGGCCCTATGTGCTAAAACCCCCTCAGAGAAGGGGCGGAGGGCGGTGAGGAGCTGAGCAACACACAGCAAACCTTGCCCCTCTCTACTCCGAGCTGATGGAGTCTTATTTTTATTTTTTAAAACTTAATTTTATCTATGTATTATTTTTGCCTGCACTGGGTCTTCACTGCTCTTGTACAGGCTTCTCACTGCAATGGGCTCTCTTGTTGCAGAGCACAGGCTGTAGGCACGCGGGCTTCAGTAGTTGCAGCACATGGACCCAGGAGTTGTGGCACACAGGATTTAGATACTCTGAGGCATGTGGGATCTTCCCCAACCAGGGACTGAACCCATGACCCCTGCACTGGCAGGCAGATTCCGATCCACTGCAATACTGCAGAAGTCTGATGGAGTCTTTTAAAAATAGGAACTTCTGAGGTCATTCCAAATCTAGCCCTCTCTTTTCCAGTTGGGAGAGTGGAACCTCAAGAGTTGGGGGTGGGGGCCTGGGACTCCATCCCAGAACTGGGGCCGTGCTCAATCCCTTTTCTGGGAGAGGGTCGAGGCAGAGGAAGCAGAGCTCTTTTCTCCTGGTGGTGTATGTTTTCCCAGGCCAGGAGCATCAGAGCAGAGTCTCAGCTCACTGCTTACAGTCTGGAGGCTGGAAGTCCAAGATCAAGGTGCCAGCTGCTCTTCTGGGCCACAGACTTCTTGTGTCCTTACGTGGCAGAAGGAGCTGAGGTGCTCTGCGGGCTTGCTTCTGTAGGAGCACTAATCTCAGTCCCCAGAGCTCTGCCCTCACATCCTAATCACCTCCCTAAGGCTCCACTTTCTAACACCATCACCTTGGGTGTTAGGATCCCAATGTGGGAATTTGGCGGGGGTACACAAACATTCAGACTGCAGCATTTATCCACATCCACTTGTATCTATTTGTGGATTTCAGTTCAGGGTTCTTGGGGCTCTTGTACGCATAGCCCCATAGTGGGGCTCTGATCCACTTACATCTACATGTGAGGAAGCCTTGGTTTGGGGTTAAGAGACTGGAGCCCCTGCCTCTTCCACCTGCTGGGTCTCCGGGCATGACACGTTTCCAGGGTGTGCCTCATCTCTAAAATGATTACACTGGACTTGGAATTTGCCCAAAGTCCCTTCCAGCTCCAAGGGTTTGTGATTTGCTGTTTTCATGGCAGACGTACCTGTGGGTCACACTGTGTGTCGGTGGCACAATGGAGATAGGAACACGAGGCTCAGGATTTCTTCCCCGCTCATCCACGACCCCTATCAAATCACGTCTCTGTGTGTTCTTCCCACACAGCCCACAACTTGGTCGTACTGAGCCAAGTTATGGATCTTGTCTTCTGTCTCCACAGGTTCCAGTGTTCCTTGTGCTCTCGAAACTGGGCCTCCGCCCAAGTTCAGGTTCTTTTCCACATGCACTGGAGTGAGGGAGAATCCAGGGGGCAGGTGAAGATGAGAGTCTTTGCCCAGAGGTGTCAGAAGTGCTCCCAGCCTTCGTTTGAGGTTCCTGAGTTCACAGAAGAGAACATCTCAAGGATCCTGAACAACCTGGTATTGCAAATTCTGAAGAAATGCTATAGAGAAGGAATTAAGTTCGTGAAGAGTCCTATGATTAAAGACATTGCTCTCAAAGGGCCACATAACAGTGAAAACTGCGAGGCATGTCTGCAGGGTGTTTGTGTCCAGAATGACATAGGTCTGGCCGTGCAGTCCCCAATGGCCCTGTCATTTCCCACAATAAGCTCGCCCACCCTTGGGATCACCGCTGAAATGCCTTCTCCCACGAGTGGAAGCACCAAAGGGGAAGCAGTGACGAAAAAGAAGGTATTACCCAGATCGTGGTTTCCTGAGCCCACACCAGCTGAGAGCCTCCCTACTTCGTGGAGCCCAAGAACAAACACCAGCTTCCAGAGGGAGAGAAGAGACCAGAATTCCTCCTGTGATCAGAGCTTCTATTCCCACCCAGCCCAGAATCCCAGGAGCACAGGCATGGGTTGCTGCTGTTTCATCCTAATTTTAATTGTAATTATAATCATCATCGTAACTGTAATTGTGGTAACAGTCACTATCTGAGCCTTGAAAGCTTGATTGGTGAGTTTATAAAATCAGACACACGGTCATCTACTGTATAATCCCACTGACGCAAAATATTCAGATTAGGTAAATCTAGAGACCGGAAGTAGATTTAGGGATGCCAATCAAAGCACGAGGAAAGGAGAAATGGTGGACAACTATATAATCTGTATGGTTTTTTGGGAGGGTGACAAAAATATTTTAGAGGTGATGGCTGTACAACACTGTGAAGGTACCAAATGCCACTGCACTATTCACTTAAAAATGGTTAATTTAATGTAAAACTCACCTCAATGAAAAACAAACAAAAACACTGCAATTTCATTCATTCTCTGCAGAACTGAGACTGAGGCATCTATGGCTCATGGAACCATTTGGAAATCTCATGCAACCCGGGGGCCCTCTCACCAGAAAATTTTGCACAGACCTTCTGTTGACAGTCTGTGGAGGTGTTTGCTGTTCAAAGCATTTGTCTGAAAATCCAGGTTCTAGGTCAGAATGAGGTTCTAGGTCTCCAATGAGGAGCTAACACACAGCTGAGGGGTGAGGCAGGAAGCTCCGCCAAGGTCGCCAGTTATCCTTCCAAGGTCCATTTAACTTCTTCTTTGTACTTTACTATTTCTTGTCACATGTTTTGTAATGTGTGTTATTAGCAGAATGGAATAGTGATATGATAAATAAATACACACCCATTTGGTGTGTGTGTTCAATTTCTCATTGACGGGATTGCACAATCAAAATCATCAGGGTGGTTGTGGGCGGGGGCGGGGGTGGGGTGGGGCGGAACCCTGCTCTGAAGGACCAAGGGTGGAAGCCTGTGCATGGATTCTCAGCTAGATTCTGAAATCCAGTTGTTTTTGTACAAGTTTGCTGTTCTGATTAATGAGAACTATTTCAAGACTCATTCTCACATCTTCTTTTAAATGTAGAAATAGGAATCCTCCCATTTACGGGCTAAAATGAAAGCAAAAGGGAATGCTCCTTTTCCCTTACCCCCATCCCCTTCTCCATCCGTCTGTCCCCTCATCAGTGTCAGTGGTTCTCGCAAGCACAGGGTTGGTCTGGTCCAACCCGGCCTGCAGGCTGCTCCCTCTGGGGCAATCTCTACAACTACTTCACTTTGCAAAACTGAACCTTTGTAGCCATTAAGCAACAACTCCCCCTTTCTCCTTCCCCCTAGGCCCTGCTAACCAACATTTTTCTGTCTGTTTCTTTAAATTTGACATTAGATATCTCATGTATGTGGAATTATATAGTGTTTGTCTTCTTGTAACTGGTTCATTTCACTTAGCATAATACCCTCAGGGTTCACCCATGTTGTAGTATGTGACAGGATTTCACTTCCTTTCTGAGGCTGAATAATATTCCACTCTATGTATGTACCATATTTTGTTTATCTAGTCATCTGTTGATAAACATTTGGGTTCCTTCCATCTCTTGGATGCTGGAATTAGTGCTTCTGTGAATGTGGGTGCACAAATATCTCTTGAGACTCTGCCTACAACTCTTTTGGATATATACTCAGAAGTGGAACTGCAAGATCATATGATAATTCTATTTTAATTTTTTGAGGAACCTCCAAACTGTTCCGTAATTGCACCATGTTACAATCCCAACATAGGGATTCCAATTTCTTCACATTCTAGCCAACATTTATTTCATTTATTTTCTGTTTTTTTTTTTTTAACATGTAATCACTATATCAATGGTTTAAGGTGATATCTTATAGTATTTTTGATTTGCATTTCTAGACAATGCATTTTTTTAATGACGAAAGTTTAATCTTCCAAGGCAATATCAGAAATAATATTTGTAAGAACTCAGCACAGAGATAACTACTGGGAACACAACCCAAATGTGTGGGTAAATTTTTCCACAGACTTGAGCACAGTCTACATACCTGTATTAGACAAGTCGCTATTAGACTTAAATAGCAGGACAAGACAGAGAAAACACATGCCTAAGAAACAAGGACGTAAGAAAAATGAGGGGGTCCCATAGCCCATAAACACCTGGAAGCTGGGTGACCAGTGAGGTGGGGAAGGCATGCTGGATCATTAACATAAAAAGGGGTTCAGGGCTTCCCTGATGGCTCAGTGGTAAAGAATCCATCTGTCAGTTCAGGACACACTGGTTCGATCCCTGGTCTGGGAAGATCCCATATGCCTCAGAGCAACTAAAATTCCTGTGCCACGACTGTTGAGCCTTGTGCACAGAAGCCACAACTACTGCACCCACGTGCCATAGCTTCTGAAGCTTGCGTGCCCTAGAGCCCATGTTCTACAACAGGAGAAGCCACCACAATGAGAAACCTGCACACCACAGCTAGAGAGTAGCCCCGCTCAACACAACTAGAGAAAAAGCCTGAGCAGCAACAAAGACCTAGCACAGCCAAAAATAAAAAACAAAATCAAAAATTTTTTAATTAAAATTGTTTTTAAAAAGGGGTTCCTAGTGGAAAGCAAATCATTAAATCTTAAAGTGGGGATCAGCCTTAAAGATTGTCTTCTCCACCTCTATTTTTTGCAGGTGGGGAAAATGAGACTCCCCCAAAGTGAAGTGATTTTTCTCAGGACAGTACAGTGCATTTGTAAACGAGCTGGCCTTGCAATCCCGGCTCCTTGAGTTCCAGTGTTGACTATCGGTCCCTTCAGGAGGTTACCAAATATATTCAGAAAGTCACAAGAATAAACGTGCTCTCAGTGAGAACCAGATCTATTTTGGACCAACTCATCACTAGTACCTGAGTTACAGGAGCTACCTGGAGTTGACCAGTTACAAGTGAAAATAGATTGTGGTGTAGCAGCTGATTAGTAAAGACTGAAATCCTAACCCCAGACGGTGTCCCTCCTCCCCTCAAAGCCACACCTCTACCGGTGCAGGCGCAGCCTTGGGTAAACTGTTCAACATCACTAACTATCAGAGAAATGCAAGTCAAAATTTCAATGAGGTATCATGTCACATGGGTCAGAAAGTGTGACATCATCAAAAAATCTACAAACAATAAATGCTGGAGAGTGTGTGGAGAAGAGGGAACCCTCCTACACTATTGATGGGAATGTAAATTGGCACAGCCACTGTGGAGAACAGTTTGTGTGTTTGGTCGCTCAGTCATGTTCGACCCTTTGTGACCCCATGGACGGTAGTCCGCCCGGCCCCTCTGTCTATGGGAGTTTCCCGGCAAGAGTACTGGAGTGGGTTGCCATTTCCTTCTCTAGGGGATCTTCCCAACCCTGGGATTGAACCCACGTCTTCTGCATTGGCAGGCAGATTCTTTACTGCTGAACCACCAGAAAAGCTGGAAAACAGTATGGTGTTTCCTTAAAAAATTAAGAATATTAGAGCTACCATATGATCCAGCAATCCCATTCCTGGACATATATCTGACATAAAACATACTTCTAAAAGATACATGCACCCCAATGCTCACTACAGCACTATTTACAATACCCAAGACATGGAAGCAGTCTAAATATCCATTGACAGAGGACAGTATAAACATGTGGTATGTGTATACAATGAAGTATTACTCACCATAAAAAAAGAATGAAATAATGCCATCTGCAGCAACATGGATGGACCAGAGATGATCACACTAAGAGAACTAATCAGACAGAAAGACAAATATCACGTATATCACTCATACGTGGAATCTAATTTTTAAAAATAATACAAATGCACTTCTTTATAAAACAGAAAAAGACCACACAGTTTTCAAAAACAAACTTTCAGTTACCAAAGGGGAAATGTGGGGGAAGGGATAAATTAGCAGCTAGGGGTTAACGTACAGACACTATAAAATAGATAACCTACCGTAGAGCACAGGAACTCTACTGAACTCTACTCAATATTCTGTAACAAGCTATAAAGAATCTGAAAAAGAGTGAATATAACTGAATCACTGTGCTGTACACCTGTAACTAACACAACATCATACATCAACTGCACTTCAATTAAAAAAAAATCACTAAAGGTATCTAAGTTTTCTTTCCCTTCAAAAGTAGGGAGATGCATCAAGGCAGGAAAGAATAGGAGGGAAAGACAGTAACTGATTTCCAGAGATTGCTCCTCACAGTCCTGAGTTACCTTAAACTAGTGTTTGGCAAGCATGTCAAATGGTCGTTCTAGACAGGTAAAGTCAAGAAATCTAGTGTAGGTCTTGTTATGAATTAAAATGCACTACTCAATGATTTCACCGAAGTGTCTTTATCCCTTTACTTTCAACATATGAAAAATGAGTATCATAATAAACTTTTGGAACCAGAACATTTTTCTCCTAAGAATTATATTTTCTTTCATTCATATTGCTTTAATATTTATACCTATATTCTACATAAATTACTTTTCCAAATTATGAATCAATCCATATGCATCATGTAAAATGTTCAGATCGCTTTTATTTCCACTGAGGTGCTTAATCTACTTTAGAATCTTTCTGCATTTTTACATTTATATGAGTAAAGAGTATTTCTACAAGCCTCATTATGTTATTAAACATAATAAACATTATGGGATGTTATATAATATGAAATAATTACATATCAATGTATTCAGTACTTTTTCAGTTATTTTTATGTAATATCGATATAAGAGGGTTTTTTTGCACAAAAGACTGGTTTTATTGAAATAAATTTTACATGAGTTATGGACAGTCAATTTATGTGAAAGCCCTCATTTCCCCCCTTTAGAGGTATATTTTCCATTTGGCTGTTATGTAACATATGTTGTGGCGTGAAATAAAATTCCAAAATCACTCACATAGTACAACTGATAAATTTGCATTATATTTGTAAAGTGCTATAAATAAAAACACAACTGTTTGAGGTTCAATTAAAGTGACTTCTCATTTAATTGAGAAAAGAGACTCTCCTACTCTTTTCATCTCTTAACCTACCTCTCAGAGCTTGCCTTTAAGTTGAAGCAGTGCTCTATAGAACCATTACTATGTGGCTTTAGACTATTCTGCCTGCTTTAAATCTGTTGAGGATAAAATATTTAGACGTATGATTAAACCTATGAAGACAAAATATTGAGTGTCAGTATTAACCCCTTTGGTTCTTCAGATAAAGAAATAAAAATTGCTCACTTCTAGTCCTGATTAACTTCTGAAAAACCCAACTGACTTGACTTGTGCTGTCTAACATGGTAGTTACCTTTGGCTATTTAAATTTAAATGTAATTAAAAATTTACCAGACATTGTTCAAGAGCTCAAGAAGCACATACATTTGTCAGTTACTAAATTAGACAGCACAGATGCAGAGCACTTCCTTCACAGTAGAAAGTTCTATTGGACAGTGCTCGGCTAGACCACAGAGGAGTGGATTGAGATTAACACTATGAATATATGCAATTTTTCCATCTTAGTCACAAAAGTTACTTGTTTAAACTTATCTTCAACATATTCACAATCTTGTTTATTTTAGCCCAAGATAATAGTATAAAAATAGATACTTGTATAATTTCTCCAAATCCTATAATGTGATACCAAAGTTCAAAGCCCCCTAATGAACTCCTTCTTTGCCCATGTAAACGCAGTCTCCTCTGCTCTCTCTGGACTGCAGTGGCTCACCCGTGAGCAAAGTCTTCCTGTGGCACCTCGGGGAACCTTGCGAGGGACTCCTCATCAGTGTGGACTAGTCATTCCTGCTACCTTAGATGATGGGTATTGGAGGGCGGGTCCCCGGAGGCAATGCCTCTGCTCTGTGCTCTGGCGTGCATCCTGGGACCCCCAGGAGGCCCACTCGTGGCAGGCTGACCATCCACAGAGGCCCCACCAGGCTTCCCATGACCAGCCAGGCCCACACGTCCTCCACTAGAGCCACCAGAGCGCCACCTGAGCCCAATGCCTGGACAGACAGTCCAGCCTGTCTTTCTACCTTCAAGGCCCAGATTATACCTAAAGTCTTTCCTGAAAGCCTAAACTTGGTAAAATACAACTTAAAACATACGAAAATAGCAATTTGTATAAACCCAAGGAAAACCGTCCTCAGTAAAAGAAATGATGCATTAAAACTCTTTCAAAATAACAAAATAAACTCTCATCTGACTAGTTCAATATAAATACTCTTTTCAACACCCCTTTATCCCTTGATCTCCAAAAACAATGCAGTCAACTTCAAAATTTGGTCTTTTAAGTGATAATTTTTAAAAATAACACATTTTTTAAAACATTAAATGTGCATTATTTGGAAACAAGTAAATGCAAATGAACCTTTAAATATCAATATATAAACCCATTTATCGATTCTCCAGTCCACAGAGAGAGGTATTCACATATTTGAAATTTGAAAATCATTTCTCCTAACAACTATGACAGTGGTTTCTAGACTTTGCCTTTAAGCCCAAGCCATTATTTCTCTATGACAACCCACAACAGGAAGATTTACAGCTCCACAGGTCAGGAAAATTCTGTAGTCTTCTGATGGATGGCATCAAAGCTGAAGGCTGAAAGATACTTTGGTGGTATAGCTGGGAACAGATTCTGCAACAAAAAGAAAAAAATATACTCAACCACTCCACATCTTATTATGAAGTGTAACTACAGCAAAATTCAAATTATTGCCATTTCATACTCCAAGTATAGAGATAAATGCATTTATTATCACCATTAAGTCAATCACGACAAATGTGTAGTCATGCTTTAGAGATATTTAGACCTAAGATAGAAGAATGCATTATTTAAGATTGATTTTTAATTTTTAAATTTATATATATTTTTTCTTTTTTTTTTTCTGCACTGTGTGTTTGTTGCAGCACACAAGTTTAGTTGCTGTGTGTCATATAGGATCTAGTTTCTCAACCAGATATCAAATCTGAGTCCCCAGCCTTGGAAGGCGGATTCTTAACCACTGGACCACCAGGGAAGTCCTGAAGATTAACTTATTATTAATTCTCATTCTTCTGCAATCTTTCTAACCACCTTACTCAAGCTACATCAACATACTAGAAACTGTATGAGCCTAAAATAAAGAAGTTGATCAAATAGAAATATACAGCCAACAACTATAAATGCCAGGTAGAGGGAATATGGTTTATAAGAGAAGTCTGGGCTATTCCTAAACCAAGCACCATCTTATTAATAAGCATTTTATCATTTTTGCTCTTCCCACTGGTTACTGCACACTCTTTCTCTCTTCAGGGCCAAATTTTTTCAAAGGCTGGTCTATACCAATGGTTCTCAGACTCAAAGCATCAGTATTACCTGGGAACTTCTGAGAAACGCACATTCTCGGGCCCCACCCCAGACCTGATGACTCACAAATTCTGAGAGTGGAGCCTGTAGCTGATTCTCATGTTCACTAAAGTGTGAGGACCAGGGAGAGGCCTCACTTCTTCAACATTCTTGAATCGTACAAGGTTGGACATCCACACAGACTCACTACATCTATTTTTTAAAACAAATTTATTTATTTATTTATTTTGGCTACACCCTGCGGCATGTGGGATCTTAGTTCCCTAACCAGGAATTGAACCCTCACCCCCTGCATTGGAGGGCAGAGTCTTAACCACTGGGCTGCCAAGGAAGTCCCACTAAATCTGTGTTCTTTTCCTTACAGTGATGAACTCTCTAACTCAGACATTAGTCTGAAAGGAAAGGAGAGAAAAGAGAGAAGATAACACGATGAAGAAGAAAGAAACTTAAAAATATTCAAAGCATATGTCCAACCACATCTAGGTTGATCTATTAAGAAATCACCATTTTTGTAGGTCAAACACAGCTGAATACTGGCAATATCACTTAGTTCAACCTAATATGAATATATGAAGGATGTGTGAGTGTGTGCAGGCATGTTCAGTTGCTCATTCATGTCTGACTCTTTGCGACCCTGTGGACTGCAACCCACCAGCTCCTCTGTCCATGAGATATCCCAGGCAAGAATACTGGAGTGGGTTGCCATTTCCTTCTCCAGGGGATTTTCCCTACCCAGGGATTCAACCCACATCTTCTGCATCTCCTGCATTGCAGGCAAATTCTTTTACTGCTGAGCAGCCAGGAAGCCCATAAGAAGGATAGAATTATGATAATTATTTAGAAATAAACAAATGGATTCAAAACCTATTATCACTAAAGTTAACTTTTAAAATCAAACCATTTTTATTGCTGGCCACATAGATGGAAAGATTAATACCTATTTTCTCTAATCCATTCTTACATTTTTATATAATAGCAGTAATGGCACCCCACCCCAGTACTCTTGCCTAGAAAATCCCATGGACGGAGGAGCCTGGTGGGCTCCAGTCCATGGGGTCGCTAAGAGTCGGACACGACTGAGCGACTTCACTTTCACTTTTCACTTTCATGCATTGGAGAAGGAAATGGCAACCCACTCCAGCGTTCTTGCCTGGAGAATCCCAGGGACGGGGGAGCTGGTGAGCTTCTGTCTATGGGGTCGCACAGAGTCGGACATGACTGAAGGGATTTAGTAGCAGCAGCAGCAGCAGTATAACAGAATTATGAACAAATGAATAAAATACAAGAAAGTTTTCTGCAAGAGGAAAATTATGCAACCCAAAGATAAATTTTGACAAATCAATGGTTCTGGTATTTCAGTTTCATGTTTAATATAAATTTTTAATTTATTTCATAACATTTCAGGATTCAAGATTAAGGATGGACAAACACATGAGAGGTAACTGTATAGAAATTTTCTTATTTTAACTGGAAAAATTTTACTTTGCCAATAAATGGTATTTTTCATTAATGTCATGAGATACCTGAATATCTGAATGTGACTTATCATCTTCAGATACCTGCTAACAAGGGAGCAGTAAGCTCACATGTATGATACTTTCTGAGAGTGACTGAGGGAACCTGTCCCCAAGTGCTTGTCTTCAGAGTCACAGGGCCAGGGCTACATCCTCCCTAAATCCACATGCACGACATCTTTCATTCAGGTCTGTACCCAGCTTATCAAAAAAAAGAGAACTGGAAAAATTAAGAGATAACTTGTGGGCACCCACACTCAGAAAAGGAAAAAAAAAAGAAAAGAGGCAGCAAAAAAGAAGAACAAAGACCAATCTACGCCTTTCCTTGAGCCTATGTTTCTGACAGGAGGAAGGGGTTCTAAGGCTTCTGGAACACTTTGGAAACAGCCACTGGGGGAAACACGTCCGCCCTTTCCTGAGGCACTGTGACTGCCCTGTTCCTCTGTATCGTTTAGTTATGGGAAACCAAAACTAAATGCATCTACTTACTAATCTGCCCGCTGGTACTAGTGGTAAAGAACCAGCCTACCAATGGAAGTGTAAGGGATGTGGGTTCGATCCCTGGGTTAGGAAGATTCTCTGAAAGAGGGCATGGCAACCCACTCTAGTACTCTTGCCTGGAGAATCCCCATGGGCAGAGGAGCCTGGAGGGCTACAGTACGAAGGGTCGCAAAGAATCGGACACGGCTGAAGTGACTTAACCATACACACACTTATCTGTCATTTCGTTTTTTCCTTTTGTGATATTTTACAGGTGTACTTTGATTTATATAACAGATGACTTTTTTTAAAAGTTAAATTTAAATGGATTTTGACATGGAAACCTCTCTTCTATTAATTAAAATACTATTTTATCAATATCATTTCATTACAATCCCACATAAAGTTAGTAATGCAACCTTCACATTTTAAATGAGTGTTTCCCAGCTTCTCTGTCACGTGGTTGAGGATGTATTAAGCAGGCTAATATTCTAGGAAATTTTGATTATTTAACGAAAGGAAATGTATCTCTCTCTTTTTCTTTTTTGGTAAACAGAAAATAATTTACAAAGTAACCTGCCCCTAACCAATCAAGTTTTCTTTAGTTTGGCTTACAGCAATAAATGTGTTGCATGAGTGACTGGAATTCTATACACTCATTTTAAATAATTTTAAATATGAATAACCTACCTCTTTCTTTAAGATCTTCAATATAGGCTTTCATAAATTCTTTATCAAAATGTTGGCGATCTCGTTCACTCTCCATCATTTCATCACCATCTTGACACTGGGTATTCTCAAGAGGATTGTCCTTAAGACTTACAAATCTATTCAAGAGAATATGGAAAATACCACCACTTTCACCTGTGCACTTGTAATTGTGCAGAAATCTTCTCAGAAGTCAACCTTTGTGGCACTAAATCCCAATTTCTCACTTCTTCTTGGAAGTCACAGATGACCACATCATAATAGTGTCACCGGTAGAATTTCACTGTGCAGTAATCCAATAGGATTACTGGATTCAGTTTATACCAGACTGTGCAGAGTCTTGTTGGGAAAATGAGAAGTACTTAGCCACAGACAGAGGACAGTGGGCATGAGGTGAACAATAACACTTAACCTCTCCATCAGATATGATGCCTTACTATGTCTGATATTACTCCCAGTCAGTGACAGCAAACTCTTAAAATGTTGTGGCTATGTCGAAGAGGGCTCACTGTGACCAAAAAAAAAAAAAAAAAAAAAATGAAGCTAAAGGAGACAAGCCAAAATGGCATTTGACCTAATTTCTTCACAATTTTGAAAGATCTTTTGATGTGAAAGATTCTACAAATATTTCTATTCAAAATAGGAAATCTTTCAAACAGTCTTTGGTTGCAATTATAGGCCCTACTAAGTCTTGGGGAATTTAGTCTACTCTTTTTGGTTTGTAGAAGAGATGTTACATACCTATATTATGAATATACATATATGTGCATATATATGATATCAGCCAGAGAAAGAGTCTATAGCTAGTGAATCTTTTATAGCTAGTGATTCTATAGCTAGTGAATCACTATAGCTAGTGAAAGATTCTATATGTGTACATATATATATATATATACACACATACATATATATGTATATATGATATCAGCCACATAGCTGCTAGCTTTACATATATATATATCCCAGTTAATTTTCCTTTTAACTTTATTTAATAGCTAAATATGGGGAAAGCAAAAAGGCTTTACTTCTTATATACATAGATCCATTTAACTTTTCATTTGCAATTTCTTTCATTGAATTATCACTTTTTTTAATCCAAAAATAAGACATATACCTATATTTTATCATCCTTCATTTTTTATCAAAGTAATCACTGTACATATCTTAAAATTTGAATAGCACAATGATACTTTTTGTGTAAAGCAGCCCTACCCCTTCACTCCTCTCCCATCTCAAAGAAATTTGTCATTGGTCAATCACTGTTTTTACTGAATCTATTTGAAATTATCTTTTACCATGGAAAAATACTTTAATGTTGTTCAATCAGGTGAAAGTATTCCCCCACCTTATCTTCAACTCCCTCTATATCCCTAACCTTCCTCCCTCCCAATTTTTATCTATACTTTTATTTTTTCAACATTTTATTATGAAACTTTTTCAAACATTCAGCAAAGTTGGAAAATGTTACAATGAACACCCCTGTACCCACTCCTGGTTTCCACATTTAACACTTTACTGTAGTTGCTTTATAACATACCCATCCACTGATCTACCCACTCCTCTAGCCACCCATCAAGCCATCTAATTTTTTGAAGCATTTCAAAGCACATCACAGACACTGTGTAGTTTTACATTGTTAATGTCAATACCATCCACGTTCCAATCTGTAACCACATTTAACTTCTATCTTGTTTGTAGTTTGATTCTAGAATTGAAAACCAGTTTATAATATTTGTATGTTTGTGACAATTATCTGGTAAGTCTTACAGATAACTTTGTGTTTTGAAAATGAGACAGCAAAATGTTGTCTGGGCATCTTTATATGCAGACAGTGTTTGCCCAGTGGACAGCCCCGCTGTGGCTGACCACTCTGGGAGCAAATCAGTCCCCTGGGGAATCTCCAAACACAAAAGTCCGGAGTCATTCCCTCAGGGCCTCCCTAAAGCAAACCTCACACTTTGGATCAGTGGGCTAGACTCTTGGTGCTGAGTGATCTGCCCAGTGAAATCAAGGAGGAGATGTGGAAGGCAGGGTCCACCCGTTTGTATGAAGCTTTCCTTTTGCTCCCTCTATTTTTGGCACCATGACCCAGTCTACACCTTCCATACCCGAAATCCAACAACCACGCATCTTTGGAGTCCTCCAGGATACGGCTCATCTCTAGGTTTGCCCTCTGATTTTCAGCCTATTTCATCCTATTTCCATCAGTCACCAGTGTGCCTCTGCTGAGTATCTCCCAGGAATGTGTTGGGACCTCTCATTCTGTGAGGGCCTTAGCTGCTTCTTTCATCATTGTGGGTCTGTACATTTTCTCCCCTCATTTTAATGGGGTCTCAAGATGGACAGGTGTTAAATACATTGTGTATCTATCGTTGTTATCATCATCAACCTCGCAATTCTCATTCATTTTATAGCCTCCTTCCTATATTTAATTTGCGGCTTAATCCAGATTCCTTTTTATATGTTACTTATGACTTTATATGTATTTATCTATATGTGTGTGTGTGTGTGTGTGTATTTGTGCCCTGGGCACATATCCCTCTGTGCCTTCAGCCAGCAGGTAGCATTTATTCAGAAATCCTTTGAGCTATACCTCCCCATGCCATTGGCCAAAGACTTCAAAATTCCATATGAAAGCACCAGAATTTCTTGTTCTCCAAGTAGGAGAACCATTGAACATGGTTCCTGAGATGGAGGCCCAGGCTGCAGGGGCTCCTTGCTCTTACCTTGTGTCTGATTGGGTCTCTACTGGGCCGTCTACTCACTTTAAAGGGGTGGAGGAGTCACAGAGGGCTGTTGGGAGCTCCACCAAGTGGTCCCCACTGACGACTAACAAGGTGAGCTTCTTGAGGTTAAGCAAGGCATAAGGAAGGTAGGTGAGCTTGTTCTTGTACAGGAGAAAGGTCTGCAGTCCTTCTAGCCTAAGAAGACGTGAAAGGGATTAGAACTCAAGGACTTAGCCTCACAGTCAAGAAAAGTGAATCACAGGTAAATTCTAGTAGGAAATCCCTACTTAGTTTATTTTTTATATATGACCCTTATAAGAATAAACTGGCCATACGATTTAAATAAAGTCATACCAGGCAACACGATTTGGGTTTTTTGTTTTTTAAGTTTTTACTGAATTAATTGGCAATGGAAGATACAGCAGGATAAGCAAATCACACAATATATAGTAGGCCATGATGGAACTTATAAAATCAATGTATCTGCCATTCTATCTAGTACCTACTCTGTTCCCACAGGTAGACATGGGAAAGAAATCATATTAGAGCTGCAGTAAGAAAAAACATATTTTGGTAACATATTTCCTCTTGTGAGAACACAGTTACTATTCTCTCATCATACTTTAAATTTAAAATATAAATAAACCTGCAGAGTGAGAAGGAAATGAGCAAAATATGGTCCAAATACGTTATTCTCTGTTTTCCATTTTCTTCTAGCTCAGTGCCTGCCTCTCTAGCTTTTTATTTCACTCATCTGCAAAATTTTGACTGATCCCACAAAATATTTCACAAAGTTCCCCTTGCGTTTCAAACCAAAACAATTCCCACTTAGTCTCATAAACCAGGAAAGCATCCATATACAGCACATGTCCCAGGAGTAGAGAAAGGTCATGAGATGGCATTCAGGCCCAAGCCATTTTTCCATTTCTATGTCCCAACAGCTTTCTATTCTACTTTATGATGAACACTATGGAGTCCAGGAGGCCAGAAAGTTTGTTTCATTCACACTTGAACTCAGCCCACTTTCTGAGCCTGCCATACAGAAGTCTGGTAATATTGGCTGATTGAATAAATGAATGAATCCATCTTACATGACTCTGTATAGTAGTTATTTTTTAAAAAATGAAATAGCTACAAGGAGAGAATTTGAAAACCTCACTAAGCATATCAATTTTGTTTGAAACATTATGTATAATAAAGCAATAAATGAAACTGATAAAAATTATCCTGATAGCCTATATAGAATGATATGTTTCTATTCCATACATAATGAATTTACTTTTCTACTCCTGGGGAGTAAGGGAAAGCTAAACTTCCATTCTACTGAGGACTAAAGTAAAACAACGATGTGTTCAAATTGTGTGTGTGTGTATATATATATATACACACACACACATATACATATATATATGTGTATACATATTGTGTTTAAACTGTATATATATATATACAGTTGACCCCTGAACACCATAGGTCTGAACTGTGTGAGTCCACTCATACGCAGATATTTTTCAACAGTAAATATTACAGTATTGCATGGGTCTGTGGTTGGTTGAATCTGCAGATGCAGAGGAACCCCTGGTACAGAGACCAACAAGAAATTATATGCAGATTAAGTCCCTCATTGTTCAAGGGTCAGCTGCACCTGTATCTTTATGATGTAGACTGACAACTGTCTTATTCTATAAAGAACCAAACTAATTTCTCAGAACTAAGAAACTCTGGAAAATTAGTTGATCTTGGAAAACACTCATGTGTCGGGCATGTTTAAAATGTTAGTGACTAGTTCATGTACTGCACCTTCAGAATGCAAGTAGCTACCTGTCTATGTCTTGTGGCAGGTCACTCAGGTTATTGTTGCTGATATCCAACCACTGCAAATTAGACATCCGCAGGACGCAGATCGGGACGCTGGCAAACTTGTTTCCTGAGATATCCACAAATGAAACTTGCTTCAAATTACTTAACTAGGAAGGAATAACAAAATATTCTAATTAATTTTTAATTTTTTAATTTATTTTTAAAATTTTTATTGGGGTATCATTGACTTATTACAATGTTGTGTCTAATTAGTTTTTAACAGTGGGAATTAAGTTCAACTAATAATTTTTAGATTGACGTCTCTTCCCAAAGGCATTTATATGAACATATGCAAACCAGATAAATACAGTATATATTCTGAACACCTATTGTGTGTTGTTCACTGTGCTACCTTCTAGGGGTGATAAGACGAATAGCTCACAGTGGCTGTCCTTGAAGTGTTTATATTTTCATAAAGGAGCAAGGCAAATTTATGTAGTAAGAACTAGTGTGAAGAAGTTTCCAATTTGCAACACTCAGTAACACAGAGAAAGGAGTGAGGTGAGAGTCAGGGATCAGGAAAGAGTCACAGAGAATGGAGTGTTTGAATTGGGTCCTGAGGTTGGGACAGGCGGAAAGGTTGGGGAGGACACTCAGGTGGGGAACAGCATGTGCAAAGACTAGTGTGACCTAGCGAAGCCTGTTTTAATGGGTTCTGGCAAATCTTCAGGAGACTCACACTTGAATTGATAAAGAGACACGGCATACGATCAGAAATCTCCACTGTTATTCAGAAGGGCATGGCCCAAAAGAACTTACTCATGGAGTAGACATGGGGCACAGGAGCAAGAGAGGTCAAAGGTGAGTTGGCTTGCTGCCAGCCTGCACCTCTGGGAGATGACTGGGCCTCTCTGTAAAGATGGGAGGACTGGGGAACGAGAAGCTTGTGGGAGAATCTTGAGCCCTGGCTGTCCCCCTCACCAGGACCATCCCTCAGCACATCCCCGGTCACACAGGTGCTAAGAGTGGAAGCAGACACTCCCTCTCACCCAGAAGTTTCCAGGAAAGAAGAAGAATATGCCTTCCAGGACTGGACAGAGTCAGGGGCCAGGGCCTTGTCAGAGCCTCACCAGCGACACTATTTTTAGCCTATTCATTAGCAGCAGGATTTGTGAGATCCTTAGTGCTCTTCAAGCGTAAGAAGCTTGTTGAGTTTTATTTAACAACAAAAACTGTTGACTTTCATTTGTTCCATTTTATCAGAAAATAATTTAAAATCATTTCCCCAATGAATACAGACAAAAAAGAAACGAATGGATATTTTTAAATTAATGGACTTCTTGAATCATATCTCTGGACTGTTTTACTTATCTGCATTTAAATTTTTAAAAATTTTATCTACTTTATTTATTTCTAATTGTTTCCAATTTTTTTCTCCATTATGGGTAAACAAGTTGGGATCTGCATTATGGACACCAAGCATCACATATTAAATAGACATTAGATAAAAATACCTTGCATGAAAATAGGATTTATTTTGCCTAGTTTTCTTTTGCTAGCAGCTCTGAAATTAAATTTGGCTTGTAGCCAAGTGTAAGCACATTTCTAAAGGCTTTATATTAGCTGGTTTAGGGCGATTAAAATGTCATGAAAATGTGACTTAAGTAAAGATGGATTTTATCTTCTAAAATTTCTTCCCCATATTATAGACCATTCCATGTCATAAACCAAGTAAAAGTAAATCACCATGCAAAAATGTTTCTTTCTTACTTCAAAAGGAAGCTCGGTTAATTCTAGATTTCCAGAACAATCCAGTTTCTCTAGATTTTCACAATCTCCCAGTTCTGGAGGAATGCTCTTCAGACAGTTGAAACTCACGTTGAGTTCCTTGAGGTTCTTCAAACAACCTGTTATCAGAAAAAATCAACAGGCATGGTACAGGTTCATTAAGGTCTTTTAAGGACAAAAAGCAAAACGAAGATGTAAAACATTTGTATAAATGAACATGGTGAAGGCATGAAACAGAATTTTGTGTTTGTTTTCTAAGCACTCTGATTAAATGTCTGCTCATCTTTTATCTTGAGCATTTTGGTCATAGATCAGAGCATTTTTTGCTTATTTTTTATCTGTTTAATCCTTTGTGAAACTATAGGCAAGGGGGATATGGGGGATTTTTCCTCCACATAGACTGAGTCAGGGCCCAAAACCCACAGAGTACAAACCTCTCTGAAATCATATGATGAATGAAGTAACAGGCAATGGCTTTGAAGTGATCCACAGTTCCTAGGGGCAGACTCTGACGGGAGGCAAGCTAAGTACTGAAATACACACAAAGCTCAATGTACATGGTAAATGACTTCAACAAGGAGACTGTTCATAGACTGCATGGAATTCATTTATCTTTCGCTTCATATTTGCATTTATTAATTATGACATATTGTGCTTCCTAAAAATATGTGTGCTTTTAAAAAGTCTAAATCCCCTTCACAATCAGGAAGCGAACACACTAAGAATATTAGGCAATAACAGATTGATGGAGAAACACTGCATCCCACTTCTGTCTTGATTGACTAATCATATGACCAGTTTCAAATTAGAAACCAGTACAAGAGTAAATATATTTAATATTCCAAAAATCATGTCACGCATGATCTAAAGCATTACTTTAACATTCTTAATCTAAGTTTAAAAGTTAGAAAACCAAAAGTATTGTTTACTTTTGCAGAGCAGGCACTCAAAATACAAATTTTCTTGCCATTTTATAAATGAGAAAGGGAAACAAAGAAAGACAGTATATTGGCGGTAGGGCCACTTCTGAGTCAATTTTTGTGGTCTCACTACTAGAAGATGATGATGATGTTGTGAAAATCAGTGGCCCCTCTAACTTACCCACCTGGTATACACTGCAACTGCAACCTTACAGTCAGGTATTGGTGTCAAAATAGCAGGATAGATTCGGGGGCTAATATAAAATAACAAAAGACTGTTTCTCTTATGGGGAGGGCTGGGGAACATGTGATCAGACTAACGCTCTCCACAGGCCCAGCTTCTGTAAGACAGGGTCACACTGCACAAACCTTCTTCAGTTTAAATAAGGAAAGTTAGGATTGGCACAAATAGCGTGAATGTTCTAAGCTGTCTAGCCTCCAGATTCAGGAGAGTAAATTTGTCTATTAAAGAGTTACCTGATCTGGTTGGTGGAGGCCTTTGCCCTAGTACATTAAGGACACATTTATACCAACTGTACATGCATTTATCACAAGGGGATGGAAAGAGAAGATGAGGTAACTGGAGAGAAAACTGTATACAAGTTCCTTCTAGCTAGTGCAGAGAAAAAGTAGTAGCTTTGGAAAGTCTATCTCAGATATAACATTTTAATAATTTACAGACATAAAGAAATTGTATGTGTTTGTATTTACATTGTTGTTCTCCTTGCCACATTTTCATGATATCTGATCTCATTATACAAACACTACTTTTCCTCTCTCAACAAATAAGAACTTGGCATTATTCATCTGAGATGAACTCAGTAGTCCCCATCAGAGATAGTGAACAGCATTGTCATCAAGCACCATGAGCCTGAAGATCCAGGAAAAAACAGTTTTTCAGTGTGACAAGGGTCCCAAGTCACAAAAACCAAAATAAAACCTTTAAGGCACTGCTATGGTCTGAAAATTCATATGTTGAAATCCTAATGACCAAAAGTGATGTTATTATTAGTAGGTGGGGTCTTTGGGAGCTAATTATGGTTGGGTAAGATCATGAGGGTGGAGCTCCATGAGGGATCCATGGTCTTGTAGAAAAGATTCCACAGAGCTCCCTGGCCCCTTCGGCCACGTGAGGATTCAGTAAGAAGTGTGCAACCCAGAAAAATGCCCTCCATCCACCATGCTGGCCCTCCGATCTGACTCCAGAACTGTGAGCAAAAAAATTATTTTGTTTAAAAACCACCCAGTCTGTTTTTTTAATAGCAGTCTGAATGGACTAAGACAGGCATCATAGCTCCAGCATATTATATTTCTAAATAGCTAATGAGTCTATCCTTTCCTGCAATGTTCCAGGATCTTTTCCAACTGAAATGAAATCTCCCTACTTATATAGCCCATTCTCCCAGGGCCCTCAGACCTAATTGCCAGTGAGCAAAATATAATTCAATTGGGGTACAATTTGTTGTCCAGAGGCTTCTAGCTTCTAGAGCCCAAAGAAAGCAT
Source organism: Tragelaphus eurycerus (assembly GCA_935064755.1). Taxonomy (NCBI): domain Eukaryota; kingdom Metazoa; phylum Chordata; class Mammalia; order Artiodactyla; family Bovidae; genus Tragelaphus; species Tragelaphus eurycerus. The sequence goes on along the minus strand of CAKXYN010000001.1, from coordinate 70,973,824 downwards.
TAAGGAATTTACATACTTTAAATTAGTTGAGTAAACAGTTTTAAACTACTTCAATAATTAGCTATTTTAAACCCATTTAATGACAATTCCTCAGAGTTAAGAGGACTACTAACTGTCATGCTTAATTCCTTGATGTCAAATGTCAGAAATAATTGTCCTGATAATGAGAAACAGGATACCCCATTTGGTGACCACTTCCCCTCACCCACTCTGCTCAGCCAATGCTCAGTTATTCTCTAAAACAGCTCTGTAAGAGATCCAGTTCCACCTCCTTTACAAAAGAGAGCCATTCAACATAAAAGAGCTAAAACACACACACACACACACACACACACACACACAACTCTTCATTACTCTTTCTGGCCTATCATCTTCTGTTGATTTTTTTTTTTAATTTCTCTCTAGTGTGTAAGGAATTATACCTACTCCACCAGGAAAAGACCATGTCTTGAATTAGTATATGTTTAGTTCTTTTCAGCACATTTGGAATGATTTGTCCTAGATAGTTGTGTTTGAAAAGAAGATGTATTCCAAACACTCCAAGTTAATAACTCAACTAGCATCTAAGAAGCAAGCAAGCAACAGAAAATAACTCCCTAGAATAAAACAAGGGCTAGTTACATCGCCTAAAGACTCTCTTTTTATTATTTGACCCTTACTTTTCTTATGACTGCCCTATGTAACGATAAAAAATTTATACTTATCCATCACAAGAATCTTCCAACTAGGGATATGATACATTTCTCAGCCACATGAGGAGAATTTTTGTGACTCTGCGGAAGTCACAGGTGAATTATATTCAGTTGACTTGAAATAGACTCAAAGTTACAAGTTGGATAAGATGTTTATGTATGACTTATATCCAGTATAGAATGTGTAAAGTTTCTGAGATTTCTTTCACCTCCCCTCCCAATGCAAAAACACTCAACTAGGCGACTTCACTTTCACTTTCACTTTCATGCATTGGAGAAGGAAATGGCAACCCACTCCAGTATTCTTGCCTGGAGAATCCCAGGGACAAGGGAGCCTGGTGGGCTGCCGTCTATGGGGTCGCACAGAGTCGGACACGACTGAAGTGACTTAGCAGCAGCAGCAGGGAATTTTAAAGGTGGCAAATATTATTAAAAAATCACCTAGTCTGACCCCTTATCCTACAAAGGAGGATACTAAGATGCAAAAAAATGAAAAGTATTTGCCCAAGTTACTCAGACTAGAATTGTGTCTTCAGAATCTTAGATCTAGTATCCAATTACTTAGTTTAAATGTAAAATATTAAAGAACAAGTTAAATAAAGCATACCATAATCATCACTCAGCCATTAGGGAGAATGAGGAAGGATAGGATATTCTGATATTGAAAAATAACATTTATGTAAAGATAACAATGATGATGATGATGAGAATGGTGAAGTGAAAGTCACTCAGTCAGTCGTGTCTGACTCTGTGTGACCCCATGGACTATAGAGTTCACGGAATTCTCCAGGCCAGAATACTGGAGTGGGTAGCCATTCCACTCCAGGGGATCTTCCCAATCCAGGGATCGAACCTAGATCTCCTGCATTGCAGGCGGATTCTTTACCAGCTGAGCCATCAGGGAAGCCCAATGATGGTGGTGGCTAGCAAATATTAAGGGTTTATCTGTTCTAAATGCTTTCTTTGTATTAACTATTTAATCCTTACAACAATCTTGTGAAGCAGATATTATTACTATCACCATTTTACAGATAGAGAAACTGAAAACCAGTGAGTGACCTGCCTAAGGTGACCTTTCAGTAAGTGAAAGACCCAATCAGCCTGACCCTAGAGTCCATCCCCATCTTCAAGGTATGATAAGGGAAAAGAAGGCTTAGGCTGGAGAACACGGTGTAAGCTCTTCTATGGAAATACGTTTAGTGTGCATATACGTTAACATAAGCATACATATAAATATATTTAATGGGCATATATTTTAATATATATTTTAAAATATGGCTACAATGTAGAGCTCTAGAAGAACATTGGATATGTGTATAATTCTGATACCAGGAAATAATCCTTGCTGAGAGAGTTGACTTTATATTTTATGTCTTTCTAGAATGTTTAGTTATTTTGCCCTGCTCACGACAGAGGTTTATGGGGATGATATGTCTCCAGAAAGACTTGAGTGTCTTAGAAGAATCATAACAACTATGTGCCCAGAACAGCCATGTGCTTCACGCACGAGAGAAAGAGAAGCAGTGACGATCACTATCATGGACTTAACTTATGGTGAAGCGAGTGAACAGCGGAATGATTGAAAATAAAGAATCTGGACCAAAATAAAACCCTAAGCTAAACTAAACTCATCAGTGGACTCTTATGTGGAAACAACATATTGTATCTTATATTTATAATAAATACATTATTGCATGTTTGTATTTCTAAAGCTAAAAGAAAAAAAAAAAAGTTTCTAAACACAGAGCTGCTCACTCATGAGACTTGCCATTTCTAAGGAAGTGGCAGATGTCAGCACTGCTGAGTTATGCAGGGAGATCCTGGCATCACTACCCAGAGGGGACACTGTGAACCAGCAGCTCTGGAGAGACATGAAACAGCCCCGAACAGCAATGTCCTGGGGCAGAAGGAGAAGGAAGAGTTCTCCATGTCACCTGCTTCCCAGACAAGGGGCCTGAAGCTTCCAGCTAAGGAACATACCAATTTCAGCTGGAAGACGGGAGATCTGGTTCTTTGGCAGATCCAGAATCCTCATGGCTTGAAACAGTTCAATATACTTAGGAATGATTTGAATCAGAGTATTGCTGATGTGCCATTCTTTCAGATGCGTCAGCTCCTTCAAAGAATCTGGGAACTCCTAGAATAGAAGGGAACCCATTGGTCAGAGCTAGCTCCTCCCTGTGTAGGAGTTCAGAGGCAGAGCGCATGAAGCCAAGGAAAACAAGCACTTGTTCCAAAACCCAGAGGGGAGGGAGCGTGGGTGAGAGCCTTCGCCTAAACTGACTTAGCAAGCATGCACGCACGCCAGCTCTGCAGCCATTCCAAAGAGAAAGCAAGATGCTGTGGCTGTCAGTAACTCCACAGTAGCAGATGAGCCCAATTTCAAAAGGGCCATGAATTCATATTATTAAAATCAAATGCTGGGTGGACATTGACAACCAGGCTCCCACCCCAATCCACATATATATTATTTATTTACAACATATGGATTTAACATTGCCTAAAAATAAAATCTGGCCACGACTTGGATTTTAAAATGTGTGCTCCATCTCCCTTCCTCTGTACTACTGATAGTTGCTCTTTAAAATATCTGATAAAGACTTAATATTTGCTATGCCAAATTTCTAAATTTTTTTATGAGTCTAACAGGATAAGAGCTGAGAAGGACAGTGGGGAGACCTGGATGCTGAGCCACATCTCAAGGGCACGCCTCTTCTTGCCCTGACTTCTGAAGTGACAGAGAGCAACTCAGCTGTATCCAGGATCTTCCCTGCCTCAAGTGGTCTGGGATAAAATTGTAAAGGTGTGAGAAATGTAAAGGTGTTGAGAAATGCATTAGACCTTAGAGGGGCTATTTGGCCAACTGGAGAATTTCAGTTCATGGGCTTACGAGCGCCTACTTCAACAAGGTGTGCTGAGCACTGCAGGACATGCATGTCCCCTGACCTCACAGAGCTGACCACAGCGCACCATCAGCAAAGCGGGGCAGGAATGTACAGGGGAGAGGTGGGGCGGGGTGGAGGCAGCAATCAGAGCGTCCACAGTGACCGTTTGCTTGGTACCTGTACTTGGAATGGGCTTTAGGATCACTGCTATTGGATATGTGGATTAAGCTTGTGACTTATAGAAGTCCTTTCATCTTTAATATGCTTTCACATAACAGTGCAAGATAGGCAAAGTGGGCATGATTCAGGCCCATTTTAAAGAAGAAAACTGAGAGCTTCCCTGGTAGCTCAGTGGTAAAGAATCTGTCGGCCAATACAAGAGACAAGGGGATCGATTCCTGATCCGGGAAGATCCCACATGACATGCAACAACTAGGCCCATGCACCACCACTACTGAGCCTGTGCTCTAGAACCCGGAAGCCATAACTACTGAAGCCCATGCACCCTAGAGCCCGCACTCTGCAACAAGAGAAGCCACTGCAATGAGAAGCCCATGCAGCACAACTAGAGAGTAGCCCCTGCTCAGAGTAACTAGAAAAAAGCCAGAGTAGCAGTGAAGACTCAGCACAGTCAAAAAATTAATTAATTATTAAAAATAAATTAAAGAGGAACGTTGAAATCCAAAGACATTTAAATGGGTGACTTAGGGTACGTTCCAGCTACGTAGTTTCAGGAACTAGGACAAAATGAAATTGCAGACCCCTTCTAAAAATTATTAGGAATTTCAAGATGGAGATGGCAGAGCATTAAATCAAGCCTGGGGCCCTTCCCAGCATAGGGCCCTGTGTGACTGACCCCAGCACCCAGACCTGGCAAATGCATCTCAGCACCTCCTCATCCTGATCCGAACGCCACCCACACCAGACCAGACGGTTTCCTTCTGCAGCTCAGACAAGACAGGAGTTGGGGCATCAGGGAGCTGACCCTAGGTCATAATAATGCTCTCTTTCTTAAATTTTCAATGGTCAAGTGCCTCATAAATAACTTCTCTCATATTGTTCTTCCAATAACAGCACACTTGCAAAAGTTACAACGCCTTCTAAAATTATATCCATAACCATTTTTAATAACATGGGAAAAATCTTAAGATAGCACATTAAATAAAAATAAAAGGAATAGGGTGAAGATGGCAGGTTGAACACACACATATACTTTTGCTCCTCTCTATGGAAAAAAACAGTAAAAGAATTCCTTTTTGAAAGCATAAACCTTACAAGAGGGCAAAGAGAAAGAGAAGAGAGGCAGTAGCAACAAAGTCTTGGTAGCTAGAAAGCTGAAAGATGGTAACCCAGCACCCCCTGACCTGCTCAGTCTTAGGCCAGCAGCAGGAACAATAAGACACAATCTGAATTTCTTAGGGGCCTAACAGAAGCAGAAGATATTAAGAAGAGGTGGCAAGAATACACAGAAGAACTGTACAAAAAAGAGCTTCACGACCCAGATAATCATGATGTTGTGATCACTCACCTAGAGCCAGACATGCTGGAATGTGAAGTCAAGTGGGACTTAGAAAGCATCACTACAAACAAAGCTAGTGGAGGTGATGGAATTCCAGTTGAGCTACTCCAAATCTTGGAAGATGATGCTGTGAAAGTGCTGCACTCAATATGCCAGCAAATTTGGAAAACTCAGCAGTGGCCACAGGACTGGAAAAGGTCAGTTTCATTCCAATCCCAAAGAAAGGCAATGCCAAAGAATGCTCAAACTACCGCACAATTGCACTCATCTCACATGCTAGTAAAGTAATGCTTAAAATTCTCCAAGCCAGGCTTCAGCAGCACATGAACCGTGAACTTCCTGATGTTCAAGCTGGTTTTGGAAAAGGCAGAGGAACCAGAGATCAAATTGCCAACATCTGATGGATCATCAAAAAAGCAAGAGAGTTCCAGAAAAACATCTATTTTTGCTTTATTGACTATGCCAAAGCCTTTGACTGTGTGGATCACAATAAACTGTGAAAAATTCTGAAAGAGATGGGAATACCAGACCACCTGATCTGCCTCTTGAGAAATCTGTATGCAGGTCAGGAAGCAACAGTTAGAACTGGACATGGAACAACAGACTGGTTCCAAATAGGAAAAGGAGTACGTCAAGGCTGTATATTGTCACCCTGCTTATTTAACTTATATGCAGAGTACATCATGAGAAATGCTGGGCTGGAAGAAGCACAAGTTGGAATCAAGATTGCCGGGAGAAATATCAATAACCTCAGATATGCAGATGACACCACCATTATGGCAGAAAGTGAAGAGGAACTAAAGAGCGTCTTGATGAAGGTTAAAGAGGAGAGTGAAAAAGTTGGCTTAAAGCTCAACATTCAGAAAACGAAGATCACGGCATCTGGTCCCATCACTTCATGGGAAATAGATGGGGAAACAGTGGAAACAGTGTCAGACTTTATTTTTCTCAGCTCCAAAATTACTGCAGACGGTGACTGCAGCCATGAAATTAAAAGACGCTTACTCCTTGGAAGGAAAGTTATGACCAACCTACATAGCATATTGAAAAACAGAGACATTACTTTGCCAACAAAGGTCCGTCTAGTCAAGGCTATGGTTTTTCCAGTAGTCATGTATGGATGTGAGAGGGACTGTAAAGAAAGCTGAGTGCCGAAGAATTAATGCTTTTGAACTGTAGTGTTGGAGAAGACTCTTGAGAGTCTTGGACTCCCTTGGACTGCAAGGAGATCCAACCAGTCCATCCTAAAGGAAATCAGTCTTGAATATGCATTGGAAGGTCTGATGTTGAAGCTGAAACTCCAATACTTTGGCCACCTGATGTGAAGAGCTGACTCATTTGAAAAGACCCTGATGCTGGGAAAGATTGAGGGCAGGAGGAGAAGGGGACAACAGAGGATGAGATGGTTGGATGGCATCACTGACTCAATGGACATGGGTTTGGGTGGACTCCGGGAGTTGGTGATGGACAGGGAGGCCTGGCGTGCTGCGGTTCATGGTTCGCAAAGAGTCGGAGACGACTGAGCAACTGAACTGAACTGAACTGATCTTCTCACCAGATGCCCCAGAAAGTTAGAAAGTAGTAGAGCCAGGGATGTGCGGAGGTGAGGGAGGAAGGCAGGGCAGAAAGAAGGGGGTCAGGTTCAAAGTCTAGGACCAGATCTCTGCCCCTATCCATGTTACAGAACTACTGTCCCTTTAGGAGACGGAGGCTTATCCACTGGAGGGGTTAACCGGAGTCCCTGGATTGGGGACCTTCCGGCACATCTTGGGAGGAGGCAGCAACCATAGGATGAGTGATGGATGCCAAGACTCCACCCCCAGCCTTCCTCCCTCCAGAGCACAGGCTGCCAGGCCTGTCCCTGCCTGCAGGACGAGAGAGTACTCTCTCCGTGGGCTCTCACCAGCTGCAGACAAATCATAAATATGTACTTCTGAGGCGGGGGTGGAGGGGACCACACTGGTGATATGGCGGCTCCCTCAGAAAACAAAGCCCCCACCTGAAACACACTCAGACCTTCTAATCAGCTTCTCAGTGCCCCCGACACCCAGTGTCTCCAGAGCTCCCAGGCAGCCCCAACATGCCAGATACAAACACCCTAACATGCAAACCCCCTAAAAGAAAAAGGGGATCCTGAAAGATGGAAACTGCATCCAAAAAGCTATTGATAATCAAGATAGATTAGAAAGTCCCAAGAGGACTGCCCTGGTGAGTTAAAAGATAAGAATCCGCCTGCCAATGCAGTGGACTCAGGTTCGGTCCCTGGTCCAGGAGGATCCCACATGCCGCAGACCAGCTAAGCTGGTGTGCCACAGCTACTGAGCCTGTGTCCTAGAGTCTGGGAGCCAAACTACTGAAGCCTGCATGCCTAGAGCCCATGTTACACAAGAGAAGCCACCACAACGAGAAGTCCACACACCACAACTAAAGGGTAGCCCTCTCAGCAATGAAGATCTGGTGCAACCAAAACCAAATACATTAAAAAAACTTTAAGCCCCATGAAAACAGGAAAAAAAATTTTAAGAGTTATCTTAAATTTTATCATATCTATAAACGTAGAAAAATAAAGCCACATCACAGGATGCATGCATTCACAAAACAGAGAGTTCTTGGAAATTGAAAACGTGACTGACAGTAGCAGTGAAATCTTCTATTGAAGACATGTTGAATAAAGTTGGAGAAATCTTCCTGAAAGAGCAGGGCCCAGGGCCTGGGTGCTTCCAGCTCACAAAGAATGACTAGCCCCCTAGTACCACCTCCAAATAGGTACCTTTAGTCACAGATCACAGCCCCACAGCCAGCTCTAAGGGACTCTAGGCGAGCTCTCCCCACCCAGTCCCCAAAGCCCCAGAAGCTCCTCCGCCCTGTGCATCCCATGCTGGCCTCCTGCAGGGACCAGGCCTGCTGCCTGGAGTGATGCTAGAGGCCAGAACTCCCTCGCTGCCACGAGCACTCTAATACTCATGGCGAAAATCCCCTAATGGAGCTTTTCACTCCTTATGTAGAGGCAAGACGGAAACACAAATCTCTCTGGGGAGAGAAAACAGCAACTGAAATTCATACTGACGAATGCTGGAGGCCCCAGAGTCTCTCCCAGGGCGAGTACAAGTGAGGGTAGGGTACCAGCTCAGGGAGCAGAGTGGAGAGGATGGAAAGACTGTAAGTAATGAAGACACTGTCCACAGGGTTCACCATGGAGTGTTCCGAGCCGCCTGGCTCTTAACCCTCTTCCTATCCCCTTAGCACACCAGGCACTCACTAAATGCTCCGTAAAGTGGTTTTCCAAAGGTGCTGTGAGCCGAGAGGACTCAGCAGGTTCCCCAGGGGTCTGGGGTCAGGTCTGATGATGGTACATGAGAATGATTTATGAGTGATATTTAATTAGAAATCCAGATAGGCCCTCCTTCTTGCCCCAGAAAAGGCGGCACTGATCTCAGTGATGGGGATGCAGGAGAAAGGCCACTGAAGAGGTTTCAGTCATAGTCTCTCCCATTTTTATAGGGATGTGTCGCTAATGGGTCAGTGTCACAGAGTATCTGCTCATTTAACCCTCACAAGGGCCCTCAGAGGGGGTCAAGGCAAGCAGCAGCACCATTTGACAGAGAAGGAGGTGAAATGCGTGCAAGTGGAGTACACTGCCTCAAGTCACTGAGGGGCCAATAAACGATCACCCCCAAATACTCAGTTTCCGGTCCAGAGGCCTTTCGGCCACAAAACGGTGGCATACAGAGAGATGGAGGGCAGGTCCAGAGAAACCTGTCCCACTGAAGGGAAGAGAGCCTGAGCTCATTCCCCTATCCCATGCATACCCACCCCAGGTGCTGCCTCAACCAGGAACTGTCAGACCACAGGCAGCCTCTCCAAGCCAAGTGGCAACCTGGGTGAGTGGGAGCAGGAGGGACCCATACACACTTGAGGAAAGAAACAGAAGACATCTCTGTTCTGGCCTCAGAATCTCAGGGAAAATCTGACTGCAAAATTCCTTTGCAGCCCTGCACTCTGTGACAAGTCAGCAAAGTCAGAGTTACATGTTAGAGTTAGGCAGGTTACATGCTCAGGGTTTTTAAATTTAAAAAAAAAAAGGCAAAGTTATTTTTTAATGTCAGTGGGGAAAGATGGCAGAATCAGGCATTTTAAAGACTTGCGCCAGCCTGGGGAGCAGCTGGGGTCCCAGTCCCTCACAGAGAGACCCAAAGGGATCCCGCTGCTCTTTTCAGGACTACACAGTCTTTCACCGCAGAAAAGATGCAGGAACTCAGCTTACAGCAGGCAAGGGATCCTCCGCATCCAGAGAAAACGTCTCTAAAGACGAGAGCGCACGCTGGACCAAGGTCAATGCTCTGAGCTCAGCCTAAGCAGCAGACGTCGGCCGCAGCGCGGCACGAGCCGCCACTTGCTGCGGGGACAGGAGCGCGTGGACTCACCTTCCAGTGATCGCCGGAAAGTTCAAACACAAACTCACTGCTCCGTTTGTCTCTCTCCTTGGAAAGCGCGCTCTGAGCGGCGAGAGAGCGCCTTTCGATCCGTTCCAGCAGCCTCACGCTGGTGTCTACGAAGCCGTTCTTGCAGTACTCGGCCTGGGGAATGCCTTTCCTCCTGCACTCGGCCACAAAGTTCCACTCCTCCTTTATCCTAAAACGGGGCGGCATAGGTCGCGGTCACCTGCCTGGAGAAATCGGGCAAGCCACCTGGGCGCATGCGCAGTCCTTCTCATCACCTGCTGTTTCCCAGCAGCCGGAGAAGAGCCCTCCTCTCCACTTCCATCCCCTCTCCCCGCCCCTCCTTTCCTGTTTCCTCTGCAGTGGGGGATCTGGGGGTGGGAAGTGGGTAGGAATCTTAAACCTTCAGGGTTGTGAATTTTTAGCAAATCTGACTTAAAAATACAGGAGTTACACGGCTGGAATTTTTACCAAAATTACCTATTCCTTTGATTAATTACAATATCTTTTGATCTTATAAGGTGCTAACCCCAATTTTTTTTTAATGCAACTTTTAAAAATGCAGGAATTTGCTGATCTTCCAGGAGCCATCAACCCAGGTGGTGCTAGTGGTAAAGAACCTGCCTTAAGAGACCCAGATTCGATCCCCAGGTTGGGAAGATCCCCTGGAGAAGGGCATGGCAACCCACTCCAGTATTCATGTCTGGAGAATCCCACGGAGCCTGGAGGGCTGCAGTCCATAGGGTCGCACAGAGTCAGACATGATTCAATTGACTTAGCACGCACACAGGAGCATATGGATAGAAATATACAGACAGCCCCAGTTTATAAAATATAACTTTAGAAGATCTACCACCAGCCACCTTGGGAAACTTCACTCCTACAGATGAACCTGTTATTCCTAAACCCCAGTTTCAGTCAGACACTGGAGCTGGCCCAGGACTCCTCAGCCTCCCCATTACTCCCAGTACCTTCTCATTGCTACCTCCCTAAAGTGAAAGTCCCTCAGTCGTGTCCGACTCTTTACAACCCCCTGGACTGTACAGGCCATGGAATTCTCTAGGCCAGAATACTTCTCTAACCTACCACTTTATAGTTTTCTTTGTCCTCCGGCTTGGTCACCAGCTCCATGACGATGGACTACATCTCACTGCCCTTCTGATGCCCACATGGTCATTAGAACAATGTTGGGCACCTGGGGGATGTTTCTCCATTTAGAGATTTGATATCTGCTTGGAGCATTTAATAGGTTAACCTTTTATGTGATACAAAACAAGGTTTGATGTGGCTGTCCTTCAAATCTATCACACAGAGACACTGTCTCAAACTAAGTAGCCCGCCTTGGATAGGAACTTGGTACAAAAAACATTCAGGAAGACATCTGGGCCCTTCTTAGCCCAACTCAGGGACTTGGTGGCAGGTGGGGTCCCGAGCTTAAAAAGGGGGCTGTTTCAGAAACAGGCTGCAACTGCAGCCCTGGTGTCTACATGACCCAAGGCAACACAAATGCTGAGCGAACAAACAGATGAAAACCCTGTAGTAGAGGGCCAGTCCTAGCACGGAAACTCTCAAGCGGGACCTGAAGGAGAAACGCACTAGAATCACAGTTGGCTCTGGGGTCTCAGGCAAGCCCAGGAGCCAAGGCGTCAGGAGGGGCAGGAACAGAGCAAAGAGTCTGGCGTGGGAACATCTCTGAGGGCAGGGATTCTCCCTGACTACCAAACCCTGTCAATTGTAAGACAAAAAAATGGAAGGCTCAAGACAGCAAGAGACTGGTAGATATTTGGAATGCCAGAGCCCTGGTGGATTTTATCCAATCCTATAGGGGTATGCACCTTTACTAGGCTAAGCTATTTTACAATTCGGCAGGGATTGAAGTTAACTTGTAGAAAATTGAAAGTGATACAGATCATCCTTGTCTGCAGACATTCTTGTCTCTTGGCATTTAATACATCTATATGCTGCTGCTGCTGCTAAGTCACTTCAGTCGTGTCCAACTCTGTGTGACCCCATAGACGGCAGCCCACCAGGCTTCCCTGTCCCTGGGATTCTCCAGGCAAGAACACTGGAGTGGGTTGCCATTTCCTTCTCCAATGCATGAAAGTGAAAAGTGAAAGTGAAGTCCCTCAGTCATGTCCGACTCTAGCGACCCCATGGACTGCAGCCTACCAGGCTCCTCCGTCCATGGGATTTTCTAGGCAAAAGTACTGGAGTGGGGTGCCATTGCCTTCTCCGACATCTAGATGCTGATGAGGCCCAATTATATCATTCCAGCCAAGGCGTCCTCAGTGAATCCAGCCTCCTAACAGCTCCCCCTGAATAAGTAAAAGGCATCCCAAAGTTGACAAGTTCCAACCCAAACTCCTATCTCCACCTTGCTTCTTTCTCCATTTTAGTAAAAAGACTTCCCAGGTGCTCTGACCCCAAACCTCAGGGTCATCTTTGACTCTGTGCTTTCTTTCATATCTCACATCACGCCCGTCAGCAAATAAGGTCATTTTTACCAGAATCTAGCCACTCCTCACCATCTTAACTGATCCCATCCTGGTCCAAGTCACCAGCGTCTTTGAGCAAGGAACACTCTTGCCTCCCGACAGTCTACATTCATCCAGCATTTTGAGTGGACCTGTGACAGTGTCAGTCACACCACGTCATGCCTCTGGCCACATCTCTCACTGGTTTCTCATTTCACCCAATAAAGCAGTTGTCTCACTATGGCCTAAGGCCCTGCGGGTCTGTACCCTCCCCTTGCCTGTCTGACCTCATCCACTTCTGCTCCCTTCCTTACTTTTTCTGGCCCAGTCACTCTAGCCTCCTGGCTTTTCCCTGAACCATCCAGGCAAACCCCTGCCTGAGGGTGTTTGCACTTGCTATTATGGCGGCTTGGAGTTCTTGATCCCATATCTCTGCAGGGCTGGTTCCCCAGGACTATGTGCAAATGTTTCCCCCTTAATCAGACTTTTTGCTCTTCAGAAACCACTTCAGGTATCAGTGGAGTTTCATGCTTTGTCATTACTCTAGGAGAACAGGAGCATTTGAGAAAACTATCTTGTTGATGGCATTGGCTAGCACACTACTATGAAGGTCTTAGTCACAGGGAGCTGAGCTGGAGAACAGCACTGGGTAATCAACTAGCTGGTGCTTTGGGGTCTATATATGAAGTCTATAAATAATGCCGTGCGTGCTCAGTCATCTCCAACTCTTTGTGACCCCATGGACTATAGCCTGCCAGACTCCTCTGTCCATGGAGTTTTCCAAGCAAGAATACTGGAGTGGGTTGCCATTTCTGACTCCAGAGGATCTTCCCAACCCAGGGATCAAACCCACATCTCCTGCATCTCCTGCATTGGCAGGCAGATTCTTTACCACTGCACCAAACAATGTAATAAAACAGATACATTTAAAAATACCAGCACATGGAGAGATAGGAACTTAATACCAGAAGAAAATGCTGAAAAAAGTTAGAAGTGGACTCCTCTGGGAAATACTAGCAGGGGCTTGGGGTGATTTGCTTTTCATTATTAGTTTTTCAGTATAATTTAAATATTTTAATACCATCTGATAAAAATGAACTTAAATATTTGCCTGTAGCTCTAGCTCCAATAGCAGTCAGGGATTCAGGCCAGACCATAGATACAAGATACTGGTTGAACTAATAGAGGAAGTCCTCCAGAAATTTCACAGCCAACAGCACAGCCACAGCGAGGTCTTCTATGCACTGAGCACTTTTCAGACTACTGTTTCTAATTTTTCCTTCTTCATTTCTTAGGCTGAACCTGAAAGTAGATTCTGGCAATGCCATTCAGTCCTACCCAATACATCTTTCCTATATCACAAATTACAAATTTATGTGACTATTTCACATATCTTGGTAGTCAACATAGAACAGAGAAAAAACGGAAATCAGATATGCGACTTTAAAAATACTTAAATACTAAATCTTCTTTGGATTTCTTTTTTAAATGTTTATGTCTTAGTCCCTTTGAAACTTAATGAGAGGAAAGTCACAATGAGAATATAAACTATTTTTACAATGCCATTCTCTTCCTTGAGAGTAACTAACATAAATAAAATGTCACTGTCTTTATACTCTATCACTCATGTAACTGAATAATCTCCCCCTTGAATCAATTTTGGTAGAATTTCAAATACAATATAAACATACAAAATAATGTCATTAGAACTCTTATTAATTAAATCAGTAAATGTGCAAATAAAAACTTTTTCCTTGGGCAATGAGCCCACAGTCTTAGCCTAGATGGCAATAGCCTCATTGGATAAAAAAATTCCTCACTTAGAGCCTAACAATAACATCTCTAGCTCTCCCTGTAAGTGACTTGAGTTTCATTCATGTAGAATGATGTTCTCTATTTTATCTCTACTTATAACATTTAAGTGTTGGGACAAACACAGTATTTCAAAATGGAACACCACGAAGTGAGGTAACAGAGCCCCTCGCAGTGATGTTTACAGGTTGCAGCTTCATTATCCAGCATGATCAGAATTGGTATTTGTTTGGTCGAAATAGTTTAGAGAAGTGGAGAACCAAGAATAAAGAGACATTCACATCCTACACATTTTGATTTTATCCTAAAGCATCAACATATGTCACCACTTGCCAACTTGATACGGCTGTCATGGACTACCTTTGAGAATGGATCTGCAATCAGAATCCCACTCTGCCTTTCTTATGTAAACCACGCCCATAACACACCATCCAAGACTTCTAGTTTGAGTTTCTTCACAAGGAGTAAAAATTACAGATGTGCAAAGCCACCTGAACGTGCAACCTTTCTAGCTCACTGTACTTGTATCCGTCTTGCACAGTGTTCATTCAATTGTGTGGTTCATACTGATCACACACGTAGTTTTTCCGAAGCACTCAACTTAGTTTTCACATACACAATAACTTGCTTTTACTCATACTTCATGAGTGTGTGATAGCAGTCAAACCACATCATTGCAATCCAGGTAAAAACGGCATCGACACAATGAGCCTTATCTAGTGTTCAGCTCAACAGGGTGGGGGGCTGAGTGCAGGACAGACAGCAGCCCTCCCGGGGCCACACGGGGGAGAGCATCAGACAGCCTGCTGAGGTGAGGTGAGCAGTCTTCTCAGAATTCACTATGGAGACATTGATCGTGTCACTGCTGTCTTTCCATGGCTAGCATGGTGCCTGCGATGCGTGTGGGTGCTTATAGCTATGCGTGTTACTGCTATAGGAATCGAACGTTCATTGTGGGCAACAGATTCTGAAGGCCAGTGAGCACACGTCACTGACAGGGAGAAATCTGAGGAGAGGCACCGCCTCCACAAATAACTGCAGCCTCCCTCTTGGCTGAAGATAGTGCAAAGCACGTACAGAGAACACATACTTTTCCAAAGCACTTTTCTCAAGCCTTTCTGCCTCCTTCTTCTGCCAGGCTTTGTGCTTCTTGACACGAGTTTCCCACAAGGCTCTGACGACGGAAATGTCAAATACGACCACTTTATGTCCCATTCTGGAAGCATGAAATTACCTGTTTAAGAAACATATATGTCAGCTTCATCCACACAGAGAAGAAAATAGTTTTAACTTGAACTTTAAAATATGAGTGAATCAATTTTATCACTAATGATGAAAAGCCCTGTTGCTTCTAGAATGGCAGTTTCTAATGTCCTTAAGGTCTGAGAGGACTCTTGTCTGTAAGTCAAAATTCAGCTCTCAACTGAGGTCATCTCCTCTAGAACGTCACACTTATCTCTTTACCCCTCAGCTGAAACATGGGTTCCCAAAGCCCCCTGGGCATTCCTCAAGCTTCATGGTTCCACATTCTATTAAATTTATTGGAATCTGATCTTCCAAATACATTGTAACATGCTCAAAGATAAATTTGATGAATGAATTAAAACATACATGCCAGTTATCTGAGGCTACACACACCAACCACCATTAAGTAACAAATCAAGCATTGTACCAAACCCCACTGAGCACTTTCCTGCCTGGGACTAACCACACAGCCTGGGCACTTGTCCTATAGGTTTTTCCTGTGACATGAACCCTCACAAGCCGCTGATCTCTGTTTATGTGGTTTTCTAAATGCAAGAAAATTCAGACTCAGGTACATCTTGGTCATCACCACCTGGCACATAGTAGGCTCTCCATAAATATGTATTGAAAGAATAAGTGAGTAAATGAAAGAATGAAAGTGAATAAAAGATTTGCACCCAGGTTGCCTCACTCTCAGCCCACTCAGTGACATTTCTCTCTTCTTTTTATTTTCCCACCTCATCTTTACTGTTTAAGTGATTATTTGCTCACTGCAAAAAAAAAAAAAAAAGATCAAGGTACATTTCAATATTCATTCCATTAAGGCATACTTTCTCCCTTTTTGAAGTAACACAAGTTTCTAGATATTGTTTTAAACTTCCCCTACCTACAGCATTGAAATCTGGCTAAATTCATTTCCTGATCTGCAAAATACACAGAGCGTCAGTTGGCAAATAGTATGGCTGTGAATATTCTCTGTTCCAATTCCAGACACTTTTTAAATAGTACTCAGTGAGGATATGAAACCAAATATTTCCTCTTCTGCCTCAAGTGTGTGCTCTCCACAAGTGGCTTGCCAATATGAGTGGGAGAACTGGCTTATGTTTGTGGCAGCTGAACATCTGAGGTCCATGAGTTTAGTCTGAAGAGCTGAAAATACTGACCTCAACTGATTCCCTTCTTTCCTTTCTGACATCTGGGACTGTCTTTTGTCTCCCTTTTACCTAAAGGAAATTTTTGACAAAGGTGCAAATGATGCAAGTTTTTGTGTGGACATATGTTTTCAGTTCTCTTGTGTAAATACCCAGGAGTAGAACTGGAGAGTCCTATGTCGATTCTATGTTTAACTTTTTCAGGAACTGCCAGGCTGTTTTCCAAAGCACTTGCACATTTTACATTCCCATCTGCAGTGTCTAAGCGTCCCAGTAGCCCCACATACTCGCTGACGTGGTTAATATCTCCCTTGGTATTACAGCCATCACAGTGGGTGTGAAGGGAGTCTTGCGGTTTGCATTTCCCTGACAGCTAATGATGCTGAACGTCTCTTTACGTGCTTATTGGCCATTTGTATACCTTCTCGGGAGAAATGGCTATTCAGATTCTCTGCTCATTTTTTAAATTGGGCTGTTTGTCTTTTTACTGTTGAGTTGTGGCCGTTCTTTACATATTCCAGATACTGGTCCTTTGCCAGATGTATGATTTGCAAAAATCTTCCTCTAGTCTCGTAGGCCACCCACCACGAGAAATGCAGGAAACCTCTTCCCTGGTGGCTCAGACGGTAAAGCGTCTGTCTGCAATGCAGGAGACCCGGGTTCGACCCCTGGGTTGGAAAGATCCCCTGGAGAAGGAAATGGCAGCCCACTCCAGTATTCTTGCCTGGGAAATCCCATGGACGGCGGGGCCTGGTAGGCTACTGTCCATGGTGTCACAAAGAGTCGGACCCGACGGAGCGACTTCACTTCACTCTTCCTTCTACACGGTCCCTGCAGTGTCCTCTCTGAAGAAAGGTTAGCATGATGTTCACTTCAGAGGACAAATACTTAGAGGAATTCCATCGTACACCACAGAATTCACACATTGAAGGATGCACTCTGAGCTGAGAGGCAATAAGGTGATAGCTTACACAGCAGGTGCTCAGTTTGGTTGGGTTCAGACCTCGATTTCCAACCTGCCCCCTGAGGTTGTGATTCACACAACGGATCCCTCTTGGCAGCACTATTCAGCTGCTCCACGGGCGCCACCTAGTGGCCACCCAGGACGGTCTGATGGGCCATCCTGGTGGTCGGTTCGAACAGACTTGGACATGCTGTTTAGGGTCAGATCCAAAGAGGTGCAGCTTGGGGATGAGCCCAGGAGTTCATAAGCAACCTTTCAGAGTTGTTCTCCACAGTCCCTCCCTCTTTATGATCTCTCTGGTCCTTCCAGATTCCTGGGGCTCACTTTTCAGTCCTCTGGTCGGAGACTTGAGACTTTAGCTACCCTGCTTTACTGTGCATCTCCTGCAACTGTACTGGTTCAAGCAGCAGGAGGACAGTGAAAGGGAAAACTCAATGAGAGTTCCCTCCACCCTCTGGGGACCACAGTTTCTCCGATCAGAAAGGAAGGATCCTCTCTCTCATAGTCTGGGTGACTGACGTCCTCCACTACCCATCTTCTCCCCAATGCCCTTCACAGCTCCTGCTACACAATCCTATGTGGGCTGAGGCATGAGAGAGTGGAGAAAAGAAAAAGGTAAGAGACAGGGATTTATACCCAGTCTCTGAGCATTAGGAGCCCCATTCTCACTCCTGGAGCAAAATTAAGTAGTTTGTCTTCAATTCTGGGTTTCGGGCTGCCTTGAGTCCAGGCTGGGCTTGAGGGGGAAAAGTGGGGAAGAGACCACAGGTTCTGTGCTACTTTGAATTGTGGTGTCCTTCCCGTCTTCTCTTGCAACTGTTTACTTTTCAGGGACTTCATATTGCTGTTCTGTGCAGTATGTCCAGGTTTTAAAGATGCATTTAGTGGGCAGGATGGGGTAAGTGTGCTTGCTCCATCTTGGGCTTCCCTGCTGACTCAGACAGTAAAGAATCTGCCTGCTCCATCTTACTCCAAACCAGAAATCTCCGCATTTAATTTTCCTTTCACCACTTTCTTTACTCTGTTACCTTTAGCTCAGGAGCACTTTTTTCTTTTAGAGCCACACCTTGTGGCTTGTGGTATCTTAGTTCCCCTACCAGGGACTGAACCCACATCTTCTGCAGTGAAAGCACAGAATCCTAACCGCTAGACCACTAGGGAATTCCCCTAAGCTGCAAAAGTCTTAAGGCTTTGACTTTTGACAAAAAAGCTTTCATAAAGGAATGCCATGCATCAGCTTGAAAACAAGAAATTAAAGACTAGAGCCAGTAATGGAGAATACTTGTTACAAGGGAAAGAATCAGGCAGCCTAGTTTCTTTGAGGAAATCTCTGCACATAATCCAAGTCTACAAATAAAAGCAAACCAAAAGGCCAAAATAAACTGAACTGCTTTTGAGTCGTGTAGACAGCCAGTCATCCAAGAATAACCAAAGCTGGAAGACTTGCCTGCTGTCCAGGGTGTGTGTTCTAGATCAGCCAGTTGTGGTTCCAATTCTTTTGTGGTATTTCTTTAATTTTCTTAGGTCCATAAATCCACAAAAAGTAACCAGATCTGTACATTAATTTCTATGCATTTAGAGATATGTAATTAAAATCCCTGAATTACAGCAAATGCCTCTTCTTTATGCCTTTGTGTTATATTTTTTAATAGTTATAAATCTGGTGGCTCGGACAGTAAAGAATCTGCCAGCGATTCGGGAGACCCAGATTCAGTCCCTAGGTTAGGAAGATCCTTTGGAGAAGAGAATGGCCAACCCACTCCATTATTCTTGTCTGGAGAAGTCCATGAACAGAGGAGCTTGGTGGGCTACAGTTCATGTGGTCACAAAGAGTTGGATACTGAGTGACTAACACTTCACTAAACCAACATTAGTCTCAGTATTTTGGTGGGAAAGTGTCTATCCTGATTGTCATCTAACCACATTCATTATTTTCATTTTCTGCCCAGCAGAAAAAGAGGTACTATCCTTCAACTAAGGGGGTTCAGAATGTGCCAGGATTTAAGTCAAAGTTTTGCCTGTTAGATGTTCTGCTTACAAATGTACGTAATGAAAACTAGAAACTCTAAGAACAGTAAGTGGTGACTGTATGCTGGGGATCTATACTGTAAGAAGCAGAGATCCTGGGAAGCAGAGGAACACCAGTTCCTGAGTCCCAGGTCCAGCCCAGCTGCTGGTACCCTGTGCAGGACAGGGCTGAAGTCCAGGGGCCCCTAGACAATTGAACAGGTTTGACCTTAACCCAGGAGGTCATAGCCCCATGGGTGGGGTTGAGACTGGGAAAGTGGTTTTAAAACAAGAGCCCATGAGTCACTCCATCCAGGAATAAAAAGCCATTTGGAGCCAAGGCAGGGATGGGGGAGCCAGAAAGGAGGCAGATTCAAGGACGGATGCAGGAGCCACTTGCTTAGCAGCCTGGGGGGAATGAGTCCCCTGGCAAATTCACAAAGCTAATCTCTTCTTTGTACCATGACCTCCATTCAGTCCACTTTTTCAGGCAATTACATAAAATGCAATTTTCTAAGCATTAACTTTCTGTAGAGCTATAGAAATATCACCAAAGTATACTACACCAAAGGCTTCCCGGGTGGCTCAGTGGTAAAGAATCACCTATTCCTAGGTCGGGAATATCCCCTGGAGAAGGAAATGGTAACCTACTCCAGTATCCTTGCCTGGAGAAACCCATGGACAGAGGAGCCTGGGGGCTACAGTCTATGGGGTTGCAAAGAGTCGGACACGACTGAGTGACCAAACAACAGCAATGCCACACCACAGCAGAAGAGAAAAATGAACCTCTTCAGGGTCCAATCTGCAAACCCTGGACACAAAGACAACATTAACCTCTCAGACAAAACACTACAACCAAGGAGACTCTCCTGAGGCAGCATAAGAAGGCAGAGCTTTAGGCTGGGCCCACAGTGAACTTAACAGCAAGAATTCGTGGTTCTAAGAGGACTCTCATGCCAGTTCTCTGCTGGAGATCTGGCTTCACAAGGTGAGCACAGACTCATGAGAACAAGTCTCCCTAGATTTGGCCATAGGGTCTACAACCACGGAGCACCTTTCAGAGAAGAAAATACTTGGGACCGTGAGAGGGGAGGGATCCACTGTGTCCCTCACTACGACAGAAAAGGACACAGGTACAAAGTGTGGGCAGGTTCCCCTCCAGTGTTTCAGGCCCTGAGTGACAATGTCAACCTTCAGAGATGCTCAAAGGTTGGATTCACTGTGGAAACACATTTTTTTTTTCCTGGAAAAACCATTTGCTTTACTGCAAGATCACCAAACTTTTAGTAAAGGGCAAGATAGTAAATATTTTATGAAAGTATTTATATAACAAAAGGGAAAATGCCTGGTCTTCCTGCTTGTCTGGCATGGGCCTGCCCAAGCAACGAGCTCGCATCTATGCTTCCACCCACTTGCTGCCCACTGGACACATTCTCAAGACCAGAGTGAACGACAGACCCAAGAGGAAAAGGCTTGGCAGGCCACGAGCATGGGGCAGAGGAGGGGGGACCTGCTATAGTCAGCTTCGCTCTCTGCCCCAGTGATGCCTATGTGTCCTCCCCTCCCACTCATCTCAAGCTGGACAGCGGGCTGAAGGTCAGTGACACACTAACTCACCGACTCTCGAGCAGAGAGTCAACTGCTTGGGGCCTGGCAGTTGCCAACAGTAGAGTCTCAAATATGTGAATGGCAACCAGTGTGGGTCCTGGGCAGCACTGAGATAATGGCTGGCCAGGTAGCAGGTGCTGAGAGTCTAGCAGGAACAGGAACAAAAGGCGTTACTCCAGTTTGGTCTCCACGGCTCACGTTGCCCTGGCAGTGCCCCTGTGCCCAGCCTGTGGGTGATCCTTTGCCGACCCCAGCTTTTGTGAACAATAAGAGAGAGCAGCTTTCATTCCCCCAGGCTGCTGACTGAGTGGTGCCTGCTCCCCCGTTCCTGAATCGGCCTCCTCTCTGCTCCCCAAATGGCTTTGTTTTTCCTGGACACAAAGTTCTAGTGGATGTGAGAGCTCTAAATTACACACACAAATGCGTCGACTTTCTTCTTTTTAAAAAGCTAAAGCTTAATTCCTCTCTCCTTGACCTTGGGCTGGACTTATGGACTCATTTCTAATGACTATAATGTGGTAAAAGTGATGGTGTGTGACTTCTGAGATGAGTTATCACCCTCTGACTCAGTTCACTCACTCTGGGAAAAGCCAGCCACCATGTCCCGAGGGTGGTCAAGCAGCCCTATGGAGAAATTCCGTGTGAGAAATTTCGTGAGAGAAATTGAGGACTCCTGCCAATAGCCACATGAGTGGAAGCTGTCTTAGCAGCAAATCCTCAAGCCTTCGTCAAGCCTTCAGATGACTGTAGCCCTGGCCAAAATCTAGACTTCATGAGAGACCCTGAGCCAGAATCATTTAGCTAAGGCACTCCTGGTTTTGGACCCTTCAAAAGTATGGGGAAAAAAATGTTTATGCTTTTAAATGTTGGAATAATTTTTATACAGCAATAAATAAATGGTAAAATAGTAAAAAGGAGGCACTTATGGATGACATCACCCTTATGGCAGAAAGTGAAGAGGAACTAAAAAGCCTCTTGATGAAAGCGAAAGTGGAGAGTGAAAAGGTTGGCTTAAAGCTCAACATTCAGGAAACGAAGATCATGGCATCTGGTCCCATCACTTCATGGGAAATAGATGGAGAAACAGTGGAAACAGTGTCAGACTTTATTTTTCTGGGCTCCAAAATCATTGCAGATGGTGACCGCAGCCATGAAATTAAAAGACGCTTACTCCTTGGAAGGAAAGTTATGACCAACCTAGATAGCATATTCAAAAGCAGAGACATCACTTTGCCAACAAAGGTCCATCTAGTCAAGGCTATGGTATTTCCTGTGGTCATGTATGGATGTGAGAGCTGGACTGTGAAGAAGGCTGAGCCCCGAAGAATTGATGCTTTTGAACTGTGGTGTTGGGGAAGACTCTTGAGAGGCCCTTGGACTGCAAGGAGATCCAACCAGTCCATTCTGAAGGAGATCAACCCTGGGATTTCTTTGGAAGGAATGATTCTAAAGCTGAAATTCCAGTATTTTGGCCACCTCATGCGAAGAGTTGACTCATTGGAGAAGACTCTGATGCTGGGAGGGATTGGGGGCAAGAGGAGAAGGGGACGACAGAGGATGAGATGGCTGGATGGCATCACTGACTCGATGAATGTGAGTCTGAGTGACCTCCGGGAGTTGGTGATGGACAGGAAGGCCTGGCATGCTGCAGTTCATGGGGTCGCAAAGAGTCGGACACGACTGAGCTACTGATCTGATCTGATAGTGACATCTGGTGTCTATGCTTCCTTGACATACCCACTTCTCACACATATCTCAAAAGAAACACAATTCCCTCCAAACTTACTCATCTAGAATCTATCCATCCCTGGTTGCCTTAATTCCCCAGCTTGACAATGACTTCATATTTATCTGGAGGTCATTTCTTTATGCTGTTTCCTCACCCTGATCACCCACTATGAAGACGTGCACACACACACAAACACACACACACTCATTCACACATGCAATCTATCCTGTAGGTCTTAGAGGGCACGCGTTTCTCACCACCAATCCATGCCACATCTGGCCCCAGTTGTGCAAAAGCCTCACAGCTGGTCTCCTGACTTCCTACTTACCCACGTCCAATCCATTTGTTACACAATGGTAGGCATCACCATCTGAGGAGAACCAGACCATGCTGCCACCTGGCCCAAGTCCTCCAGAGACTTCCCTTTGGGCTGAGAGGGATATCCCAGCTCCTCACAGGGCCCATAAGACCCTGGCATGACCTCCCCTCAGCCATACCCCCCACTCGCCCCCACTGCTCTCCTCCACAGAGCCTGTCCACCCCCTGCCTCGTCCACCCCCTGCCTCGTCCCCCCTCAGATGGTACACGTAGCTCCCTCTGCCTAGACGTTTCTCCCGTCCAAACAACTCCCCCAACCCCTACATCCTTGGACTCAGCTTCTGCTGTTCTCTCTTTAGGGTGGCCTCTTTGTCTAAGGCAGAGCCCCCTGCTATTCTGTCTCTCGGACTGTTCCTTACTTACTTCACAGCATATCATACAAGTTGAATCATTCGACCATTTGTTCAATTATACTTTATCTGCCTGTCGATGGACAGAAACATGGTTTACTGACAGGAGCTGCCACCCGAGGGGCTCCAGACTAGGGCTCAGAGCCTGACCATTCAAGTCAGCCCTTGACGCTAAGTCACAGACACAGTAACAGACACAGGAACTAGAGAGGGCTCCGGGCTCCAGGCTCCTGCTTCTGAATCTCGACACAGAAACCCCGGGTATGCAGCCTGTTTACTTGGTGTGTATTTCTGCTCGTTGATTCCCAGGAACCCTAAATAACTGACATTTAGGGACACTCATTAAATGCAGAAAGATGGACGTCCTTGCCTCTGAGCTCTCAATCTGGAGGGATGAACAGATGTTTAAAGGGATACATTTCAGTGCAGCGTGTGGATTCGACAACAGAGACTGAAGGAGCTGCTGCGGGAGCCAGAAGGGGACGGATGCCCTGAGGTATGTTGGGAGGAGGGTGGATAGTCCCACAGGGACTTTGAGAGAGCGGAAAGGACTATTCTTCTGGGTTTAGTTGAATGGTTTTCCGTGCTCCCTCCCCAAGTCAGGTATATCAGAACCACTTTACAGAATCGTCCGCCATCCCGAGCCAGAGGGTGATGGAAGAACACGTCCTTTGGCCCAGAGCTCTAGTGTCCACTTGGAGTCATAGGACAGGGTTCCAGGTAGGAGGGGAGGCTTATGGGTCACCCAGTCTTCTCACTCTTGGTCAAATGACAGACTGGGCTGGAAGGCGGCAGGGCTTCATCTCAGAGAATTTAGAGTGGAGAGGATCTGGGGGAGGCTGGGAGGAGACTCAACTAACTCTACAATTCAGATTCCAAGCCAGTCTTGATGCTGCCTCTGTGAGGCTGAGAGGGGGGACAGTAGCAAATGGGGGAGGAGGGAGAAGGTGTAAGGGGTCACCTGGACACAGGGAGAGAGGGCTGGCTTGCCTCCTCCCCACCTGCCCCTCAGAGCCCCCTGCTGCTGCTGCTGCTAAGTCGCTTCAGTCGTGTCCAACTCTGTGCGACCCCATAGACAGAAGCTCACCAGGCTCCCCCGTCCCTGGGATTCTCCAGGCAAGAACACTGGAGTGGGTTGCCATTTCCTTCTCCAATGCATGAAAGTGAAAAGTGAAAGTGAAGTCGCTCAGTCGTGTCCGACTCTTAGCGACCCCATGGACTGGAGCCTACCAGGATCCTCCATCCATGGGATTTTCCAGGCAGCCCCCAGGGACCCTCATTCCCCTGGACTGACCGGCGCCAGGCCTTCCATAGTGTTTTTCCAGGTGAATTCTCCGTGTGCAGAAAACACCTATCATCAGCCTTGCTGGATCCAAGAGAATGACTATAACCAACAGGAACTTCCAGTGACACCAAGGTACAGTGGGAGAATAACATGGCAGACTAGGGTCTTTAGTGGCTCACAAATTCTTTCCCATCCTCACATAAGGCCTGGACCCCAGAGTTGGCACACAGAGTGAGTTTTCTGATAGAAACAGTGGGGGAAATAGTGGCTAAATCGTCAAGTGAGGTCAGTCACAACAGTCACACTATTTCAACCAAATTCTAAATTAAGTCACGTTTTATGTCCCTTGATCAGAGTTCCCCTGAGAACACCCATTATTTTATGGTAATTTTTTAGGCTAGAAAATCTGGCCATGGGAGGCAGAGGCTCCAGGTGGGATTGAGAGTCGAGTCTCAGGGTCAGCTTGCAGGGCTGGAGTCCTGCATCCGAGGGGGTTACCTAACCTCTCTGAACCCGGCGTTCTCATGTGGACACGCTGTAACAGCAGTGCTGAGCTCACAGGATTAGTGGGGTGATCACGAGTGATCATTTATGTCAAGTGCTTAAGACAGTACCTGGCACCTAGTAAAGCTCAAAAAGCTGTCAGTTATTTAAAGAAAAGAAGAAATTAAGACACACATTGCTCCCAATTAAACATAAGATAAGCACAAGAGATATAATACACGAGCATCTGGGGATTTTTCTCTATCAGCCATGAAGGTTCTTTGGGAGAACACCCAGCCTCTGAGTTAACAGAGAGGATCTGGTCATTAGAAGAGCCACCAGGACAGTGGAACTGCTTACAAAACTAGACAATTCTCCGGGTTTCCAGGCACTTTCCCACCCTCACCCCCAGCCTCTCCTGCAGGACAGACTTCCCTGGCCACTTGATCATCCCCTCCCCGGCACTTAAGAAGCACAAACAAAGATGATTTATCTCCCCTGGACAGCACTTTGGACCAGCAGGCTTTGAGTTCACCCTTGGGCACAAGGGTGCTGCTGGGAGTAACTCACTAAGCAGGAGCAGGAATGTGCGGAGCGGTGCCAGCAGACCCGCGGACAGGCCAGCCCACAGGCTCTCCTTCAATTCCAGGCCCTGCCCTAAAACGCAGATAGATGCGGAATCTTTTGCCTGCATCCACGTTCAAGCCTTGGCACAGCAGGAACAGACATAAATAAGGAGGCACTGCCCCCCACCTCCGCAGGTGCCACACACCCCCTCCCTCGCTCTCCGCACAGTTCCCCCCAGGTTCAGGAGCTGCCGCGCACTGACCCCCTTACGCCCACCTACCCGTGATCACGCTGCAAACCTGAACCCCTGCCGCGGCTCTCTGAGCGGAATCCGAGCCTGCCTGTTGACACCGCAGCAGCCACACGCTGCGGCCGGAAACGCTCCGACCACGGGAGCCTGCCCGCCTGTGCGCTAACAGGCTATATTTGTAAGCTGATAATATGATCTGTAGGACATGTGCTGATAAACTGTCTATCTATTCTATGTGACTCAGCCCGGCATGAGACAAAACAGACTTGGGAGGGGAGGGTTTGGCACAGGGCAGCCGACGAGCCGGCCAATCTGAGCCCTACAACCCGGGATTATCTGCACCTCCCTGCAGGCTGCCGGGCCTTTTGACATTGGAAATCCTGAAGCGTGTTAAACAAAACAGGCCAGAGAAGGCCAAGGGTGCCGTGTTCTTAGCGCGCTAAACTAGGAACCAAACAAAAAGCAGGATAAGAAAGCCATATGACCAAGGAAATGTAAGGGCTGGTTCCCCTGCCCGCCCCCGTATTTGAAGCATCAGATGTCCAAAATCTTGGTTTCACGGTACATTTTTTTCTTAATTTAATTAAGAAATTAATTTCCTAAAACATATGTGAGTTTAGCTTCTGTCTAGAGATTTTACTAATTTGGCAAATATGTTTTCCTGATATCCAACATTGGGATGATGTGATAGTCACTTAATAAACAGTAATCATGTCCAAGACAACCTCTCTCACTGCCCCTTCATGGCACCAGTTCCTCATACACTTCACCCTAAAACAGCAAAACACCTTTGTCTAATATATACATAAGAACTCTAATTAGAAAATAGTTTGATTTCTGAGGGACTATTTTCTATATGGAACATTTTCTATTTATTGGCATTTTAATTAAGCTACCATTTTAAATGGTATACTAAGTTGATAGTGACATAGTTACTCAGTCCTGCCTGAGCTCAACGCCCTGGGTTCAGGAAGGCTGCACTAGTTACTGAATCCAATTATTAAGCCAGATTTTCAAAATTATTTTGTCCAACTTTCTAATTGTTTTCTGCAGATTTCATTTACCTTTTCTATCATTACCGAAAGTGGAAACTACAATCATAAAACTAACTGAAAGAAATCTCTCATACATACTTATTTTCTTCCACAGGGATTCATCTATTAATTTACCAAATATTTATTAAGTGCCTACTATATTCCTGGAAATATGTTTGGTATTAAGGATTTGGTGGGGAAGGCAATAGCACCCGACCCCAGTACTTTTGCCTGGAAAATCCCATGGATGGAGGATCCTGGTAGGCTCCAGTCCATGGGGTCGCTAAGGGTCGGACACGACTGAGCGACTTCACTTTCACTTTTCACTTTCATGCATTGGAGAAGGAAATGGCAACCCACTCCAGTGTTCTTGCCTGGAGAATCCCAGGGACCGGAAGCCTGGTGAGCTTCTGTCTATGGGGTCGCACAGAGTCGGACACAACTGAAGCAACTTAGCAGCAGCAGCAGCAGCAAGGATTTGGTAGTGAATTAAACAGGATCTTGCCCTTTGGAATGTCACAGTTTGTTGGAAGAGTGTCCTCTAAACAAGCATTTAAATATCCAACAGTAAACTGTGGTTAATGCGATGAATCAAAAAACTGAGTGTTATGAAAAAGAATAATGAAATAATCACTGATGATCTGATCACTCTTATCGGTCAGATTTCTTAGTTTGTAAAATTTCTGGGAGACACAGCAAAAAGATGGCCATGTGCATGCCAAGAAGAGAGGACTCAGAAGAAATCAAACCTCGTAATACCTTGATCTTGGACTTCTAGTCTCCAGAACTGTTAGAAAATAAAGTTCTGTTGTTTAAGACCCTTGGTCTGTGGTATTTATTATAGCAGTGCTAGCTAATATAATAAGTAAATTTCTTAAGAGCATTGGATACAAGATCAATATAAAAATTAGTGCCACAAAAATGGAAGTAAAAGATACCATTCACTTTAACATTAAAAGAATAAATATTTAGGAATGATCCAACAAAACTCTATATCTGTATATAGAAATTATTTTAAAAAAATTTTTTAAAGAAATTAAACAGCACCTAAACAGATCTTCTGGAGAAGGCAATGGAACCCCACTCCAATATTCTTGCCTGGAAAATCTCATGGACGGAGGGGCCTGGTGGGCTGCCGTTCATGGGGTCGCTAAGAGTCGGACACGACTGAGCGACTTCACTTTCACTTTTCACTTTCATGCATTGGAAAAGGAAATGGCAACCCACTCCAGTGTTCTTGCCTGGAGATTCCCAGGGACGGGGGAGCCTGGTGGGCTGCTGTCTATGGGGTCACACAGAGTCAGACACGGCTGAAGTGACTTAGCAGAAACAGATCTTCACAGACTGGAAGACTCAGTATGACACAGATAGTAATTCTAACGGATCAATGTGCTTTTATCAAAATCCTGGCAGAAATTTTTAGAAATTTAGAAAATGTTATAAAAATTAATTGGAAATGTAAAAGGTCAAGAATAGTTGCTATAAGCTGAAGTATGGAAGGGAGATAACTTACTATGCTGAATATCAAGGACTTTTTAATTATAAAGTATAAAGCTACAGTATTAAAGACAGAATGATATTGGTATAAGAAGAGAGAATAAGGCATTAGGAAAAAAAAAAAAACCACTTCACACAAACACATGAACAACTGATTGCTAATGAAATAACCTGATAGATCAGTATTATAGGAATGATCTTTTCAATTAGTGGTGCTGCAATGGAATACTATACAGAAATTGAATATGAACAAGCTTCTACAAACAATATGGATTATTCTCACCAAGGAAGAGCAAAAAGAAGCAGATATACATGCACGCTCATGGTTATAAAAAGGTCAAAACCATGGAAACCCAACCTTTGGGGTTAGAAATTTAAAAAGCAAAAGCTCTGAGGAAGAGGGAGTGAGTGGTGGTTGTGAAAAAGCAGGAAGTGGACTTTTGGGGTCCTAGTAATATTCTTCTTGACCTGGGTTGTGGTTCCATGGTTCTGACTTTGGAATAATTCACTAACCTGTAACCCTAATTACTTGTAGACTTTTATCAATGTAAAACATATTTCATTTAAAAAATTGTACCTATTCATCTTATATTGCTGTATCAAATTCTCACAAATTCAGTGGCTTAATAGAACATCATTTATTCACAGTTTCCATACTTCAGATATCTATCCTGGATCAACTGAGTTTCCAGAGTGGGGAGCACCTCAAAGTGCCCAAGGTCATTAGCATACAGGAAATCTTCTCCCTGGAGCACTTTAACCCATCTCTGATACAGCCTGGGTTTTGCACTTTGGCCTACCTCCGTCCCTCCACTTGCATTTCATCCATTTCAAAACCATTAAGAGCTGTGAAGAATGCCTAAATGCAATCTGATACAAAATCCACTTAAGAACCACTTTAAAATGAGATCCTCCACGTCTTGTGAAACCAAGTGGGACCCCAGCTCACCTTCCCAAGTCTCTTCAAAGAGTCTGTCTGCCCATCTGTCTGTCTGTCTGTCCGGGGCCACTGACCTTGACCTGGTCACAGGGCCATCAGGAAATGATGGCTCCTTCCCCATCAGCAGTTTTTTTGATAACACTAAAATGGTACTTGGAATACATTATTGGGCTCATCTTTTCTGGGGGAAGTGGGAAAGGAACAGGAGTCCAATCTAGGAGATCCTATCTCCTCTAGTGTGCTGAGCAGAGTAACTATTTGACGAATTTGATTGAAAAGAGAAAAATTTTGGTGAGAATTAACATAGCCATGTTTAGAAGTCTAAATCAGAATTCCCCCTACCCTAACATGGTTTCTGGTAACTGCATCAAGACTATTTCGTCTTGTACATTGTGAACTCTCTTGAATAAGTTGCCCAGAATTCAGCACTGCTTAGAGAACTTAAGATTCACTTTTTTTTTCCTTCACTGTTGTCGGCAGGGAGTACTTTTTGTTGTGTTTCCTAGCTCAGGCTAGGGGGCGCAAGTTGTTTTCCTTTGGAGCTTCTCAAAGACCTAGTCCACGCCCACCCCACCCTCTCATTTAGAAAGTAAGGGGGAAGAGTGGTGTGTCAGCCACAGATGCGGCAGACAAGAAGATTTAGCCAAAAGGAAAGCAGCACAGACACAGACACTGCTCTAGAAGTTGTGGAAGTGAGATTTCCAGAAGACCAGGTTTCCGGATCTCCTGGTGTGGGGGATAAGGCATAAGGAGAGGGGCTGGTGAAAGACAAGAAAACTGGTCGTCAACAACAGGGGTTGACAACATGAGGGAAACTCCAGTTCAAATGCCCTCTCAGAACCACCTGCCAGTTCATAGGAAAAGACGTACAAGCATCCAGTAAATATAACAATGCAAGTCCAAACAACAACGGGATACTATTTTCAGAAACAGATTCAGCAAAAATTAAGATACTTGTTGTGGGATTTCCCTGGTGGTCCAGTGGTTAAGATACTGTGCTTCTGCGGCAAGGGGTGTGGGTCTGATCCTCAGCCAGGAAGCAGATCCTGCCGGCCAGGTGGCGCTAGTAGTAAAGTACTCACCTGTCAATGCAGGACTCGTACGTAAGAGACCTGCATTCAATCCCTGGGTCAGGAAGATCCCCTGGAGGAGGGCATGGTGATCCACTCCAGTAGTCCTGCCTGGAGAATCCCGTGGACAGAGGAGCCTGGCAGGCTATGGTCCATTGGGCCGCAAAGAGTCGGCACAACTGAAGCAACTTAGCACCCTCGCACAAGATGCTTGTTGCAGCCAGCTGTTAAGGACCTGGGGGATGTGTGGGGAAGGGAGGAAAAGGCAGGGAGAGGAAACCAGCGCAACCTTCTTAGAAAATAAATTTGGAAATGTTCTCCCTTTAATCAAACAATTCCAGTGCTAGAAGTTAACTGGCTCGATATATTCCCCCAAAGTCACCAGGATATACATTCAAGGGAGCTCACTCTAAATGTAGAAACACACCAAGTATTTCTTGATAAGATAGTTTATGTCTATATAGAAATTGATATGATATACCCTCCACTCCGCGCACATACACACACACACACACACACACACAAGAAGTCTCCTCCTAAGGCCTTCTCTGTCCCTCTTACCCAATTTCTATAACAGTACAGCATCAAATTGGCTCATTTGAACAGTCTTCCCTTCTGAGACTGCAGTTTTGAGAGCGAAAATCTTTTCTTCTAAACCCCACACAGAGGTCTCTGCAAATACAGAAGAGGTTTCCAGTGGCTATTTGCTAAGTTAACTGGTGAAAAGAGAAAGCCATTTACTTGTTGATGAACGGGTAAGGGCTCCACTTCTGCCAGAGTGTCACTTGGATTTTATCAGAAGCCGTTGGGTGCAAAGCTTGGTAGCATCTACATTCCTCAGCTGAAGTTACCCAGCCTGGCTCATTGTTCTTCTGGCCTGAGGAGACAATGACAGAGGTGCCACACAGCTGTCCCTAGGAGTCCTATGATAAAAGTAGGCTTTGACCCGAAACCTCATCATCACGCTGCAGAAATGACTATTGTTTTTATTACCTATTTGAGCTTCCCTGGTGGCGCAGATGGTAAAGCCATCTGAGATGGCTTTAAAGATGGTGCCTCCTGCCTGCAATACAGGAGACCTGGATTCGATCCCTGGGTTGGGAAGATCTCCTGGAGAAGGAAATGGCAACCCACTCCAGTATTCCTGCCTGGAGAATCTCAGGGACAGAGGAGCCTGGTAGGCTACAGTCCATGGGGTCGCAAAGAGTCGGACACGACTGAGCAACTTCACTTCAGTTGAGGTTTAACTCTAAATGGTCTCAACCACTGAAACATTGAATTGACTTTTTAAAGCTAAAAACTTATCCTACCTCCAAAGGTGTTTTCTTCCTTGAAATTGAGACAGACACAGGAAATCTCTATTGGGACTATTATTATTATTTTGCTTTGACTATTCTTAGTTGGTTGATTGGTTTTAAGTCAAATTCTTGTATATTTTAAACACACACAACTCTCTTTTGCCCCAGTTTTTAATGCAAGACAACTCAGAGTGTTGTCGAACCCAAGTTCATGTGCCCAATACACGTTTAGGTTTGTTTGGCCTCCTTGTGCACTGGCACAATGACCTGGGTTGGACGACAATAGGGCAGTAGTGAACCATCCTGAGACCAAGACCATCTGTGAGCGCCCTCCATAAGGGAGAATGTGGGCTGCCCATGACTGGGAACCCCCCCATTCCAGGGTCTCCTAACCCCAGACCCTCCATGGGTCTCTAACACAGTAATTACTGGCCAGAGGCTGGGTGGCCTCTGTCAATTTCAGCAGTGACCGAGCAGAGGTGTCCAGAGACTGTCTCAGAGATGTCAATCAACTCCCCACCCAGAGACAGCAGCACAACTACAATCATGACTGTCCTCTCTCCCCCACTGAGCGGTGGGGTCACCTCTCATCACTGTGTCCCCAGAGCCCAGCCCTTGACCAGCAACACAGTAGCCTCATTAAATACTTGTTGAATGAACAGCCTGTGGGTCCCCAGCCCAATACCAAATACCTAGCCACTCAAACACTTCAGCCCTCCCCTCCCCTTATCCTCTTCCTATCTTAAAACAGCCCAGATTCTGTCTACTGCATACACTAGACTTTCTCTGCCCTCTGTCCCTGTGGGGAACACAGATCTTTTCAGTGAGGTCCTGTTTTGGGGTATGCAGAGATCCTGTGTGGGCTGCAGGCTGAACTCACACCAGTCATGCAAACGTCACCAGACTCAGGGCCTTGATTCTCTCCTGAAAACGAGGAGGTGATTTCCAGGGGTTCTATGCCAAGTTGCAAAAGTTCCATAAGAGCCTCTTGAAACAAGGAAGTGTCAGGGTAGGGGTGGTGTCCCTCTTCCAGCTCTGCCACAGACCTGCCCAGCCTCTGTGGAAAAGATCTGTAAGTCCACAGATGGGAGCCATTGTTTCATCCAAAAAATGAGACTAACATTGCCAATGCTGTTATCTACTTAGCACACTGGATTGTTGAAGACTGTGAAGCACAAGGTGTGCTAAGAATGTACTGTTCTTTCTTTAGGCCTCCATGCAGCTCCTGGGTTAGATGATTAGCCTTCTCTTCTGCACTGCCCTCCTCCACATCCAGCTTCTAGAGCTTCAGGCCAAGTTCCTCATTCCCTCTGAATCTCAGAGTGACACATGAAGCTTTTTAACAAGTTGGAAGGCCACACAGGCAGCTAAAGCACAGCAGAAATTAGTCAGCCACTGTGGAGTAACTACCAGCTTTAAGTACATAGGCTGCATCCCATTCCACCATTGCTCTGATAGGGACCTACCTTCCAATAAAAATCATTTAAAATTTAATTCCCCCAAGAAGTAAACTGCTGGTGTAGAAGCAAATAACTACTCTTCTTTAGCACTGTGGACTCGTCACATTCACACAGGTAGACAGGGATGCTGAAATAGTCTCAGATGCTGT
This sequence comes from Tragelaphus eurycerus, assembly GCA_935064755.1. Classification (NCBI taxonomy): domain Eukaryota; kingdom Metazoa; phylum Chordata; class Mammalia; order Artiodactyla; family Bovidae; genus Tragelaphus; species Tragelaphus eurycerus. The sequence goes on along the minus strand of CAKXYN010000001.1, from coordinate 70,940,538 downwards.
GATTCGCTCTGCCTCGGGAAGGGGGCAGAGCACAGTCCTTAAAGAAAGACACAGCCATTGACAAAAACTGCAGACAACAGATACTGGCTAGAGCTGACTAGGCCCAAGATGGTGGAAGATTTGACTTCCAGTAGCCTCATTATGGGGGAGGCAATGGCACCCCACCCTGGTACTTTTGCCTGGAAAATCCCATGGACGGAGGATCCTGGTAGGCTCCAGTCCATGGGGTCGCTAGGAGTCGGACACAACTGAGTGACTTCACTTTCACTTTTCACTTTCATGCACTGGAGAAGGAAATGGCAACCCACTCCAGTGTTCTTGCCTGGAGAATCTCAGGGACGGGGGAGCCTGGTGGGCTTCCATCTATGGGCACGACTGAAGCGACTTAGCAGCAGCAGCAGCCTCATTATGAGCTCACTGAAATACATTAGCATATGCCAAATGACACATTCAGTGGCACCATGACTGTTCTGAGAGGGAAGGCCAAAAAGGGGGCAGTGGTCTAATTTCTCAAAGTAGATGAAATAAGCCTCCCACTAACCACCCCAACAGTTCGGTGCCGCTCTTGCCTTCTGAGATGGACCACATTCTGCCTGTGGAATATGCATTTCTGCTTTCACTTTCTTATGGCTCACTCTTGAATTCCTTCCCACTCAAAGCCAAGCACCTTCACTTGGTGGCCCATCCCAGGAACTCACCTGAGACCTGGGGCATAACCATCCTTTTGGGCTCCATTTTCCTGCAACTTCATTACAAAGTATATTAATAAATCTATACTTATTACCTGACACTTTGCCTCTTACTGAATTCCTTCTGCACTAAGACATAAAGAACCTGAGTTTCATTAAGTCCTCAGATGAGCTGGGCCATTTCAGCACTAGATAAAAGTTTCACATTTGTGTGCCTGGCAATATTAGGTAAACGCAGGGCTTTTACTTTAGAAATTAGGCATAGATGATTTTTAAAAACTACTCATGACTTTAGGGGCTTCCCTGGTGGCTCAGACAGTAAAGAATTTGCCTGCAATGCAGGGGACTCAGGTTTAATCCCTGGGTCAGGAAGATTTCCTGGAGAAGGGAATGGTTACCCACTCCAGTATTCTTGCCTAGAAAATTCCATGGACTGAGGAGCCTGGCAGGCTACAGTCTATGGGGTCGCAAAAAGTCAGACACAAATGGATGATTAACACTTTCACTTTCACTCATGACTTAGGATGTATTTAATAACAAATTAAATTATCTGGAGCACTCAAGTATTAGGTGAAAGTGTTACCAAACCCACTCTCAGTGGCTCTTTGCTCTACAGTCCAATACTGAGAGATAAGTGTTAGGTAAAAGGAAAGATAACCTTATTAAGGAAGCCAGCAACCCTGGAGAGACAGAGACCCGTGTCACAAAGAACCAAATCCCCAGGTTTGCTCAGAGATTACCCAGGGAAAAGAGGAAAGGGCTCTGTGCAGGGGAGGGGACAGTCTTTTATATCCAGAGATGACTGTCCCCATCACAAGGTTCCAAGTAGCCATCAGGTCTTGCTTGCGGTTGGAACAAATCTTTAGTCAGCTAGTCCTGGAGAGTAAGGAATAGAAGTGAGACCTATAGAAAAACTAATCTTCAATTTTGATATGCATCAACAGCTTTCTTTATCTGTAGCAAGCTAATGGTAGAAGTCAGGCATAGTAAAAAAATGAAGAAATAGATTTGGAGGAGTTCCCTGATGGTTCAGTGGTTAGAACTTCACACTTCTACTGTTGGGGCACAGGTTTGATCCCTGATCAGGAACTAAGGCCCCAAAGCTACTCAGTGCAGCCAAAGAAAAGAAAGAAAGAAAAAGAAATAGACTTGGAATGCTGAGTTGCTGACAGTCCCTGCTGCTGCTGCTGCTAAGTCGCTTCAGTCGTGTCCAACTCTGTGCAACCCCATAGACGGCAGCCCACCAGGCTCCCCCGTCCCTGGGATTCTCCAGGCAAGAACACTGGAGTGAGTTGCCATTTCCTTCTCCAATGAATGAAAGTGAAAAGTGAAAGTGATGTCACTCAGTCGTGCCCGACTCTTAGTGACCCCATGGACTGTAGCCCACCAGGCTCCTCCATCCATGTGATTTTCCAGGCAAGAGTACTGGAGTGGGGTGCCATTGCCTTCTCCTGACAGTCCCTAGTTAGAGTCTTACTTCCTCAGTGACAACCCCCACTGTCAGATTTTCCTTCCATGTCTAGGGAAAAAGGGTGATGAAGTCTTCTGTAATTTCAAGTGGAACATGGGCAACAAAGAATTGTTAGAGTAGAAGGATCTGACATGGTATAAGAAATATTCTCTGCTTCCCTCACATGCCCACTGAGACTCCAAAAGATGCATCTCATTATTAACATTTTAAGTAATCATTTTGCAAAGACTCATCATGCCAATTATGATCCCCTTGACTAGAAGATAAAATTCCAATTTAAGGATTCCTTCAAGCATTGACCCACTCCCAGAGGAAATTCAAGAAAGTAGGTTAGTAAACCAATCTCATCCACCTTGAAATAGGGAAGTATTGTGGGCTAAGGTCTGTTGGAGCCAAGTAGCAGGTTGTGTCAGCGTCATCTTGGTTGTTTAAAGCCCAGTTAATCTTCAACTCCAGGGTCAGTTTTTTTCCCCTTTCTCTTGCGGCCAGTTCTTGGAATTGTGCTGGCCAGACAGGGCTTCCCTGGTAGCTCAGCTGGTAAAGAACCCACCTGCAATGTGGGTGACCTGGGTTCAATCCCTGGGTTAGGAAGATCCCCTGGAGAAGGGAACTGCTACTTACTCCAGTATTCTGGCCTGGAGAATTCCATGGACTGTATACACTATGGGGTCACAAAGAGTCGGACACGACTGAGCCACTTTCACTTTCAGAGAATCAGTGCTGCTTAAGATGGAGCAACTTATGTCATGGCTATAGTCCAGTCATCATGCAGTTCGCCTTTTCCCTTTGGTGGCAATTTTGGTATCTGCAATACAGCTCAGGAATGTGCTCAGACACTTATCTATCTTCTTCAGGGAGGAACTAAAGATTCTGTGACTCTATTGTCCTAATCATTAACTGCTTGAGCCTGCTCCTGTGTGACTTACAGGAGACAAGGGACACGGAGGGACTTTTTATACCTTGGAGGGCCCCAAAGGGTCCTATTCTGTTTCAAGAGGCCTCCGGGCTCAGGGACAGGCCTCTCCAGCAGCAGCGTCTGGAGCTTACTGAAATCACCAAATAAATACTTTTAGGGTAATACAGGACACAGCTAAATCGGGTTAATCGTGGGGGGAGGGGGGACAGGGCACACTAAGGGGATGGAAGAGACTGCACACTGAGCACTGGGAGACTGTTAAAATGCAATGAAAGCCAGTGGCAAAGCTGAAATGGCCTCCCAGGCTAGACGGCAGTGTGTCTACATCCTTTTCCTGGAGCAGGCCTGGCACCTGGTGCGCAGACCGCTAGCGGCTGCGCCCCGGCCTGCGGTCCACCAGGAAGGTGCAGGCCCCGGCCGGCCGGACACTCCGCCTCGCTGCCCGCCTCCCCTAGCCCACCCACCCGCCTGGCGCCGGCTGTGCTTCCTTCCAGCCTCGCTTGCAATTCAGGTGCGTCTGGAATTTACACCCATTCACTCCTGCGGGGGTGGGAACCCCTTCCTGACCCTGAACTTCTGTCCTAACTCTAACTTTCCCTGAGTCCTCACCTTTTCCTCCCACCCGCGGAGACACACCCTTCTCAGAGCACAGGCTCAACACACCTTTCCTGGGAAAACCAAAAATGAAAGCAAATTTCGGGAAATAAAACTTATAAAACATCAACTCCTTGGGAGACCCAAACTTGGTGTTTCGGTTTTCCTGATTAAAGCAATACTTTTCCACCACCTCAATACAGTAATTGGTTTGCACTTTTTTTTTTTTTTAAACAACAAATCTGATATTTTTAACCCGAAACTAATGATACAGACATTAGGGCTAATTAGCAACAGTTTTACAAGAATGGCCTTTTCCATTCTCTCTTTGTTTGGCCGCCTCGCAGCCTCTCACCTCCACCCCGGAGTGTTTAAGCATTGTAATGCGAACGGGCCGCCGCCTCCCCGCCCACCGGAGGGTTGTCCCCACAACCCCCGGGCTTGCGACTGAGTAAGGCGAATCTCCCTGAAGGTTATAGTCCAAGCGTTTGTTAGGACCAAACCGTGAGGAGTCCCCTAGTTTCCCCCGACCGCCCGACTTCTACTTCTAAGAACTTTGGGGGAAAGCATATTTGTCATCTGGGATATTTTTCTTTTAAAGTGCTCTTTTTCACGTTAAGAAATTAACATTTTCCTTTGGGTGTTTTGGCAATGACTGTGAATTAAAGCCTGGTTAATTTTTTTTTCCTTGTAAATTGTTAGGAGCCCCAGACCAGAGGAAGATGGAATGCTTCTCCTACAGGTATGAACCGATCTTGAGTGTGAACTTTTTATTACTAGAGTTTGCCAGCTTAGTAAACGTGTTCTGTACCTCTGCATTGTTCTATTTCATCTCATTCAAACCTTAAAGAGCTGCCAACAGGGCTGCTGTTTTTCCAAAAGACCTGGAACTTAAAGTTGCATCTACCTGTGTTATTGGCTTTTAACATCTTCAGTCAGGTTACTGGCTCTGCCTATGACATGACTAGTGGTTTCCTCCTCTTTTGTAAGAACAGGTCAATATTACAATGAAATTTAAAATATACTTCTGAGAATGTTGAAGTTATAGACAGGTTTTCAATATTTGGAAACCGTTAAGAATAATGGGAAATGTTTTTTAACCTTTGAACATCTTTTAAATGACTGGTGTAAATGAAATAGTTTGTGAAATGTGATTTGTCAATGACATTGAATGTCATCCAGCCATTTAAAATTACTATGAAAACTAGGTACACGAGAAAAATATGTGATATAGAAGGCAGAAGATACTTAAAATTATATGCATATGAGGATACGTATTGGAAAGAGTTGGAAATTAGTTGGACTTTATTCTCATCATCTTTCTTTGGGTTGTTATATAAATTAATCATTTAAAAAGAAAGGATGGGGGCGGGGGCCGAGGGCCGGGGAAGTGGTGCTCTAGGATTTCTCTCCCTAGTGGCCTGTGGTGTTAACTCAAAGGGATTTTATTTGCTTTGTTTTGCTAATGGAGGTCTGATTTCCTCTTCCTAGTGTGATTTTGATCATGGTCTTTTCCAGAGCACTTGAACTGGGATTAGTCGCTGGTAAGAGACTTTGTTCTTTTGATCACTGGCAATTTTCAAGTGGCCTGGAACATAGACTCAAGGAGTTAATTTTGTCATTCAGGATTGGGCGACCTTGAACTTGCCCGTCCGTCACAGGGAGAGTTGGCCTTCAGAGACGATGGCCTTTGGTCCCAAGAGGAGCCTGCAATTCGTCACCAGCCTTCCCAGTTTGTAGCATCCATGGGAATCCAAAAGAGTAAGACGTACCTGCCTTAGATGTACAGTGTGGTATCTTTACCGTGGTCCTTTATGTGTTTTCTGAGTATCTTTTTGACACTTTCATCTAGAAGAGTGAGCATCTGATTCTTGAGCTGGGTTTGATTCTAGGGACAATACAGGCATGCACTTCACACTGCCCTCCACCCCACCACAGAACACAGTTTCTCTCGCAGAACCTAAGTTTCCCTCACCTGATCCCACTTCACGCTGGGGATTCCAGGTACCACCACTGGCTTGTGCATGAAAAAAGATTTCTGTGGTCAAAAGCACAGGTAGCCAAAGGAACACTAAAAAGCAGAGTCTTATTCAGTGAGATTTAGAGTGTTTAGACATCTGCAGACACTTTGGGGAGATTAAGTCCTTACCGCCATATTAACCTTTTAAGAGAACTCACTTTTCAGTCCCTCCACCCCTCTCAGCCACCTCTTCTTACATTTCAGGTAAGGAGCTGAACAGAACCTGCTGTTTGAATGGGGGAACCTGCATGCTGGGGTCCTTTTGTGCCTGCCCTCCCTCTTTCTATGGACGCAACTGTGAGCATGACTCTCGCAAAGAGTAAGTCTTTGAAAGGGGCTGGGGGCGGAGAGGGGAGGAGAAGTGGGGATTTAAAATCTGCATGTCCATTCATCCTCAGGAACTGTGGATCTGTGCCCCATGACACCTGGCTGCCCAGGAAGTGTTCCATGTGTAAATGCTGGCATGGCCAGCTTCGCTGCTTTCCTCAGTCATTCCTACCTGGTTGTGGTAAGCAGAGGGTCCCCTCTTTTGCCCTCTCAGGTTAGTTAGTGGCCTGTGGACACTTAGTTAATAGGGTCTTTCCTCTTACCACATGGCTTGCTGGAAACTGTCAGTCAAAGGTCTGCTTGTAAAAGCATTGAGGACTCCAGATTGGATGTTCATCCTGGTACCCTTGATATTTACTTCCTCAGTATGTGGCTAGTTGTGCCACCTTTCAGGTGGAGAGTTACTTTGAGTCTACCTGACACTTTATGGGATGTGAAACTCTGTAGAGGAAAATAAACAAGAAAAGCCTTGGCCTCTTAAATACCATGAGATGCTCTCTGGTGTTCCTTTCTTTGAGCAGGGAGACCCAGACAGACTCCAGGGGGGCAGCTCAGTTAGTGCCCACCCCAGAGTGGGATTGCAAGTGAAGGCAGCTGTCTGCTAATTAATTTGCAAGTGAAAGTTGCTCAGTCATGTCTGACTCTTTGCAACCCCATAGACTCTACAGTCCATGGAATTTTCCAGGCCAGAATACTGGAGTAGGTAGCCGTTCCCTTCTCCAGGGGATCTTCCCAACCCAGGGATCGAACCCAGGTCTCCTGCATTGCAGGCAGATTCTTTACCAGCTGAGCCACAAGGGAAGCCCAGAGTAGGGTTGGGAGAACCCAAGTTCAAGTATTGTACTTAAATTCCACGGGAGGATCTGAGCCCCCTTCTCCTTTCACAGGAGCTTCTTCATGGATCCTAAAAGGTCCCCATACGGCACTCCCTGGTGATTTGTCTCAGAACCCTTTCACCTTATTGATTTTTACTGATTTGAGGAAAATAATGACAGGAAGGGCAGGGACATAAAGGAGAACAAGAGGAGAGGGTTTGCTTCCTATCCCAACCTGAGCCAGATTTCAGAGGCCACCCTAGTTCAGAGGCCTCTCCTAGTCCTGACCCTACAGATGTTAGAAATTTAAAATATTCAACAAATTGAAAATGAAAACAAATGCTTCATTGAGTACAAGATGGAACACTGATCCAGGCAGGGATTGTCTTTTCTATTTGCATTGGGTATCAGACCCAGGAGGGCTTTCCTGGTGGCTCACACGGTAAAGAATCCGCCTGCAATGCTGGAGATCTGGGTTTGATTCCTGGGTTGGGAAGATTTCCTGGACAAGTCCATGGACAGAGGAGCCTGGCAGGCAACAGTCCATGGGATTGCAAAAAGCTGGACATGACTGACTGACGAACACACACACACACAAATACACATACACATCAGACCCAGGGTAGGTGATTGGAAAGTGTGGGTGGAATAGTTGGATAGGTAGGGACCATGTTTTCTCCCCAGAACTTGGGGCCCAAAATGTGCTGTCTCCTTATCCTCAGACCCCAACCAAGTTCTGCCACACGCCAGCAATTATAGGCTTCACTGGCAGGGTTAGATTACCAGGTCTGAGAAAGACCAAGTTAACAGTGGGCCTGTGGCATCTTCTGTCAAAATATTTTTTCAGGGGAGTCTGACTGCACGTTAATTGGTAGGTACTGTTGATCCCATAAACACATTGTACTCAATCTTGGACCCTAACTGCTTTGGGGCTCATGTAGATGAGTCACCCGTGTGGGCAACAGGATAAAGTGCCAGAGGGATCTTCTTTAATGACCAAGTGTCTCTATCTTCCAGACGGCCATGTGATAGATGAGCACCTCACAGCTTCCAGGACTCCAGAATTAACACTGTCTGCGTGTACTTTTATGCTACCTGGCATCTGCCTTGCTATACAAAGTTATTATTAACCCACATTTGTTTTCAACATTTGTCATGCAGATTTCATGACCTGTAAAGGCTGTCTCTCTAATGTCCCAACTGAGAGATGATAATTTGTTAGTTGCCTTGAAATAGTGAATAGATTTCCCTGTGGTCCCTAAAAAGATTTCCTTGAAGCACCAATTACTTGCCTCTGCCCTGCCCTCTCCAAAAAACTAATTAAAAAAAAAAAAAAAAAGAGTAAGCCATATCTTGTGCCCAACTCCTGTGTTTCTGATACAGGTAACTGCCAAGGGCTTACAAATAATTTCCTTTAAACAACTGAATTCTATATTTAGACTATTAAAGGTTACTCTCAATGTGGAACTGAGCATAAAGCTTTGAATGGAGTTGACTGACATCAGTTAAGATAGTATCTTGGAAAGGAAGGACCTGTAAGGGGAGCAGAGGAGAAGGGAGGGGGCAGATATCCATGGTGAGAGACAGGGTGCTAGAGTAATAGAGGTGTGTGTGTATCCTGGGTGACTAGGTAGAAAAGTGGGAGCAAATGGGAGAGATTTGAGAAAATAAAATGAATGTGTTGGTTGATCTGGTGGCTACAGAGAAGCAAGTTAAAAGGCTAAGTTGAAGGGCAAGTTTCTGTCATCTATAGGAAGCTGTATGAGACAAGGGCACCTGTTTTCTGAAAGATGTGTAAAAAGAATAAAGTCTCCTTTAAAAAAACTATCTAAATTCCCCTGATATAGAAAGATTGCTTAATACATTATGATTTCTCTATACTATGCAAGTATTTCAATGGTGGTAAAAGAAAATGTTCACAGTATGTTTAGTTGTAAGCCAGTGATAAAACCATATATTGTGAAGCCAGTTTTAAAAATATGCGTCTGTTCTGTCCAGTAAAAGTGGAAAGTACGTTGACCAATGTGTAAACTGTGGTTATTTCTAGGTGGTAGCATTTTTGCTCTCACTTCTCTGTTTTCCGCAGTGAGGGTGTATTAGTTTTGTTTTCGTATGGACCGTGATGACTACAACAGGCATAAAGCCGAGGAAAGGCCAAGAGCTCAAGGTGGTGCCAAGTTTTGTCTGTGGCTTTGGTGTGTGTGCTCTGCTGTGAGGGACAAGATCTGTTTCCATTATTTACATACTGTTGGATCCGTAATTCGTGGTGTTCCAAATGAATGCCCTACAGATGCAAAATTCCAGAAGAGTGGAATTTTCTTTTGTTTTTTGCAATGTCCAGTGACAGAAGGTGAAACGGGATAAGCAAGGAAGCAGTGAAAGATCCCACCAAGAGAGCTCACAGCTGGAGAGGGGGCTGCCCAGTGGGGAGGGCTGGGCTGGCCACGTACTGGAAATGGGGCCCAGTTTGCTAGTCTGAACCATGTTGGTCACTACATCACCGTGTTAGAATGAAGTGAACCAACTAAAACTCTAGCACAACAAGTTCCTCAACAAATGTCTCAGTTCTTCTCTCCTTCCTATTCACCACAAAGTGCTTTAAAACATTTTTAGCCAAGAAATGAAAAAAAAAAAAAAAAGACCTCAGAGTATTGAAATAAGGCTTTGTCTCATTTCATGAAACTGCTGTGATCCCTAACCATAATGTAAACACGGTTGGGACTGTGTTTTCCAAACTTGGACATTCACATTCCACCTTATTTGGGTCACGTCACCTGTGCTTAAAATTGTAATTTATATTCACTCATTATCATTTCAACCATTTTTTAAGTGTAAAGTTCAGTGACATTAAGTACATTCACACTATTGGGCAACCACCACCAGCATCCATTTCCACAACTTTTTCATCTTTTCAAACTGAAACTCAATAACAACTCATTTTTCCTCCCCACAGCCCCTGGCAGCCACTAGTCTATTTTGTGTCCATGAATTTATTCTAGACACCTCACATAAGGAGTCATACACATCCTTTTGTGACTGGCATATTTCACTTAGTATACTGTCTTCAAGGTTCACCCATGTGTCAGAACTTCATTTCTTTTAAAAGGCTAAATAAATATTCCATTATATGTATATACCACATTTGGTTATCTATCCATTAATGGCATTTGGTTTCTACATTTTGGCTATTATGAATAATGTGATGTGAACATTGGTGTATATCTTCCAGTCCCTGCTTTCAGTTCTTTGATGTATAGCGTCACAAGTGGAATTGCTGGATCATAATTCTGTTTTAATTTTGTAAAGAACTACTGTATGTTTCTCACAACAGCTTCACCATTTTACACGCACATCAGCAATGCATAAATATTCCAATTTTCCTGCGCCCTATTGCTTTCTGGACACTGCTTTTATTTTTTTCATAATAGCTATCCTAGTGGGTATGAAGTAGTATCTTATGTGGTTTTGATTTGCATTTCCCTAGTCATTGGTGATCTTGAATATCTATCCACTTTTTTTTAAAGTGCTTTTTACTTGTCCAAAACAATAACATTTGTGAAGCCTGAATAATTTATACCAGTCCCTAAATTTTAAAGGACAAAAATTAATAATAATAATGTTCACCTGTATGCTATCTAAAATCATGAAAGAAAAGTATATTCTGAGAAATGGTGTTCAAGGGGATGCAAAAGACTCTAGATTCTACCCTAAAAAGCCTTACAGACTTCTTGAAGTGTCCACATGGGAAACAAAATAAAGACACACCTGGGTCCACACTAGCTGGAAAGCATTTTGCCCTCTGGCCCTGTTACTCCAAGTGGGTGGACTTGCCCTGGTTCACTCAAAACACTGTTGCTGACCCAGAGACCTGACATCACAGAACGGCTTCTTGCATAAGAACTCAACCTTAACCTTGGAATACGACCACCTTTGAAATACCATCTTTAGAATAGTTAATGACTTGAAATGTGTAAAACACAATGTCAGGTGACAAAGGCAGTGTATAGTGCAGTTTCAACTAGAGTTCATAAAAGGTAAGAAACATGAAAATACTGAAATGGTCATTTCCAAGTAGAGGGATTATGGGTAAATTTTCATCTTGTTTTCTAAGCTAACTACAATTGCACATAATTGATTTTATAACGGGAAGTTAAGATTTTGTAAAGAGTAAAGGCAAGAATTAGGTATAATGTTTATATTTGTGAGGTTACAAATTTGTGAGGTCCATGGAAGTATTCATGGGAGAGCGAGGCAGTTAGCCAGGGACAACTATGAAGTTACAGGGGGAAAAAAATCAACTTTAAGATGAGTGGTTAGATGGAGAAGGGTTGTCTCTATTTCAGTGAAAATTATGACAGGTTTATGTGATGACAACGTCAATAAATAAAAGGAAGCTGGAGGAAACCACAGCACAGAGGAAAATGGTTATCTCCAGGGTGAATCCTGGTCAGGTTCCCACGAAGCTGAGCTGTGGGTGTTCAGAAGGAGCTTCCTGGGAGGAGCTCCTGAAAACAACACTTTCAGGGAGCTGCCCTCGGGAAGAAGTTAACTGCACAGTTGCTGTGCAGCAGAGATGCTATGTGTAACAGGCCTCAACGGATGCCGTGGGAGCTCCAGGGCTGGGATGGCCCTTCAGAGCTGTCTCCTGTTGAGATAAGGGACCAGATCTTTGGACTCCTGAGTCAAAAAGTCAGTAGGGAGGTTCCCCAAAAAGCTAAAAATAGAGTTGCCATATGACCCAGCAATCCCACTCCTGGGCCTATATTTGGACAAAATTTGAAAAGATACATGCACCTCCATGTTCATAGCAGCACTATTTACAATAGCCAAGACATGAAAGCAACCAAAATGCCCAACAGCTGAATGGATAAAGAAGATGTGGTACATATAAATATACAGATAAATACCATGGGATGTTACTCAGCCATAAAAATGAAACAATGCCATTTGCAGCAATATGGATGGACCCAGAGATGATCATACAAAGTGAAATAATTTAGAAAGAGACAAATACCGTATCATATCTCCTATATAGGGAATTTAAAATATATCACAAATAAATTTGTCTATAAAACAGGCTCACAGACATACAAAAGACTTGTATGATGCAAGCAGATGCATCTTCATACAGAAGATGCCAAGGGGGATGGGTAGGGCAGGGACAGATTGAGAGCTGGAACTAGCAGATACAAACTATTATATATAGGATGGATAAACAATGAGGTCCTACTGTATAGCACAAGGAACTATAGTCAATACCCTGTAATAAGCCACAAATGGAAAAGAAAAAAATGCAATATCCACCTTGGCAGAGGTACAGCTGGGCCTGTATAATACAAGCATTTCACAAGGGGTAGGGTGATAAATATGATCTGTGCCTCCACCCTGCCTTCCCCTTCTACTTTTCCTGTCTCCCAACCCCTATTCCAACTACTGTGGGGGAAGGACCACTCTGTGAGCTGAATCCCCCCACAGGTCTCTCATAGATCCCATAACACTCCAACACCCTGATTTGTTTTCCTGTCTGTCTCACTGGTCTGTCAGCATCCTCAGCCCCTGGGTGCCAAACCTGCAGGGACCCTAGAGCTGCTCTGTAGATACTATAGATGGAAGAGGGAGGGAAGGAGGGAGGGAGGGAAGAAGAGGGGGAGGAAGGCAGGAAGGGGACTGGTTCCTTATCATCTCCTTTCTCAACAGCTGCATTAAAGACAATTAACACTTCTGGAGACCATCTCCTACATCCCCACTGAGAGGGAAGATGATAAAGACAGGAAGAACAGGCAGCATGCTGTTTGACAAAACTGACCTCAGTATGGTCTGTGGCTCCTTCAGAGAAGAAGGCCCTCCCCAGCTGTGGTCGCTTCCAGGAGCCTCTGCAACGCCCAGGAGAATTGGCCCACCTCACCCACTAGGTCATCTCTGATGGGGTAGGGGTGGGGGGATGAAGAAAAGAAAGCAGAAGAGGGAGGTCACAATTCTTCTCCTAAGTGATACAGCACTTCTAAGACGACAGAGGATGAGATGGCTGGATGGCATCACTGACTCGATGGATGTGAGTCTGAGTGACCTCCGGGAGATGGTGATGGACAGAGAGGCCTGGCGTGCTGCAGTTTATGGGGTCGCAAAGAGTCGGACACGACTGAGCGACTGATCTGATCTGATCTGAAGCCACACAATTGTTTCTTATGTTGAATGCATGATGTTAATTAACCCATCACAGATTAACCCCCAGCCCTCCATGCAGTAGAAATCAGAAGACAAGTGCGATATCTAATTCCAGATCACTCTGGTTTATTTTTATTCAGAAAAAAAAAAGCCAAGGACTACAGACTAGATACATCAGCTGTAATCAATGTCAATCAGAAAAACTGACATTATTATAGGATTTTCCAGACTAGCCCATCAAAATAAAACCCGTGTGCTATGAGAAGAAAATCAAATTTTGTCTGGAATCATGAAAAGTAAGATGTTCATTTTTCTATAGTACTTGGAGATATTTGGATAAAAGGTGTTTCCCGCTCTGAAGTGTGTCCCAGTCATACAAACACATCCCAGTTATAAACAGAAATGTCAAATGCCCCATCCAACAAAACACAGCCTTGGTTAGATTCTTCGCCTAAGACCCTTCCCTCAAAGCTTTGGCTCTGTCTCCACTCAGAGTTGTTGATGATCTCGGCTTCCTCTCTGCCAGCCTAGGCACAGGCTAACCAAGGGTCAGAGTCACCCCAAGTCCAAGATTCCTTCTTCTCTGGCCAGGGGAAGGAGGGAAGTCCACAAAGGAAGATAAAACTAATTGCCTTGTAACTCCGTGAGCTTCTAAAAGCCCCAAGTTAGAAGCACCAGGTAATATAGCAATAGGTGATGTGCACTCCAGCCAGGTGAGAGTCAATCCAGGCTCTGCCCTCTTCTGATGTCTATGTCAGAAGCTTTCTTTATCATTTTTATACTTTAATAAAACCTTATTACACAAAAGCTCTGAGCGATCAAGTCTCGTCTCTGGCCCCAGATTGATTTCTTCCCCTCCGGAGGCCATGAATCCTGGCATCTTTCGTGGTTCAGCAACAACCTTTCACAGGAAAACATAGGAAGCTCATCGTTTTCTCTGCAAGAGTCACTCTGCACAGCTATCTGGAGCTAGTTATGAGTTCAGCCGTGCCTCATCTTACTTCTTAGGAGAAGGAATAACAGCTGCCCGGTGCACGCTGGTCTGCAGGGCCAGCAACCACATCTACAGTGTGGAGTTGGGAAGACAGCACCATCTCCCCGTATGGCCATGTTACTGGTTCCCAGCTTCCTTCCAACTTGAAACTGTTAGGTGGGCAGACCTGCCTGATGTTCTTTGAAATGGATGTGGCCCTTCCCCTGGTGTCCATCAATCACTGAGGCATGTGCTCTCACTGGGAAGTGAGTTGTTCCAACTCTCCATTGAAAAATGGCCAAAAGGAGGCTCAGAGCCATAGGTACTCAATAGATACACATGCTCCTGGAGATCAGGAAGTAGATTGGATAATTCTTATTGAAGAGCCACTTTTCCCTTTGGCCCTGGAAGAAGCCAAGCAAGCCCTTTCCTGCACATAGGGGAGAAAAGCCTCCTCCTTGGGTGGGGCCTCTGCTGGGAAGAGGTGGAGTGCTGAGAAAGAAGGGGCTTTAAAGAGGATGGAGAAGAGCAGGAAACCGCAGACACACCTTTTCAGGCTGCCAAGCGCTGGCTGACCAAAGCTTGGTCTTTTTCCCAGTACAGTGGATTTGGACTCCAACGGCCTAGGAGCAAGTCTCACCCCCTCCACTGCCAGCAAGTTGTCTCAAGGCCTGAGCCTCCATGTGCTGCGGGCAGAATGAGGGCCCAGGAAGGTTGCTCATCATTGTCCCCACCGGCACCAGTGCCAGAATGTAAGTGATGCTCAAGAAAGGTTTTGGAAGGGAGGCAGGGAGGTCCCACCACCGTGCTTCCCAGGAATCAGCTCTCTTCCTGTAAGTCTCTTCCAAACAGTTTTCCCTCTGGCTGTCTCACTGCAGCGTGTGCTAAACACCCCTGGCCAAACATAAACAGAGCTGAGCACATGGCCTGGTTCTAAAACAATGGCTTTAGAAAGTTGGTAGATGAGGTTCCCATTTTAATGGGATCATTAAGAGGATTGTATCCCTTTCTTCTTTCCTTCCCTTTATTTATTCTTCTGCAAATGGCAAAACATTTCAGAGTTCAACCCCCACACAGCAGTACTGAGTAACTTGAGTTCACACTTCAGGGCATCTCCTTCAGCTCCCAGCACCCTTCTGCTCCACTCCTGGGCAAGACACCTGGCATGACCAGAGGTGGCCAGGCTCCCCTAAGCCTTTTTGTGCACAGCCTCCACCTCAGGAGATATTTGGACTAAAATCCAATAGATGATTTCCCTGAATATATCAGGAGTAGAGTATTTTTTTGTTGCTCTTGCCGGGAAATAATGTTCACACTTGCCCATGGTGGCAGCCCCAGCAGCTAGAGGGGTCCATCCTTCCCCAAGGTGACGGCAAAGGCCAGGCCCATCTCCTGGCTCCCAGGCTGGAGGCAAAGGAACAGCAGCTCCCTGGGACTCAGCTCTCTGCCCTAGCTAGCCTCTTCATCATCTTCTTTTTTTTTTCCATAGGGTTTTTTGGTTTTGGCTGAGCTGGGTCTTCATTGCTCCAGGCAGATTTCTCTCTAGTTATGGCAAGCAGGGGCTATTCTCTAGTTGTGGTACCGAGGCTTCTCATTGCAGTGGCTTCTTTTGTTGGAACCTGAAGAAGGGAATGGCTACCCATCCCAGTATTCTTGCTTGGAGAATCCCATGGACAGAAGAGCCTGGCAGGCTACAGTCCAGGGGGTCACAAACAGTCAGATATGACTAAGCACGCATACCCCACACTGTAGTGTAACTGAATAAATAGTACTCATTGTATTAATTGGGACAATTCATTTAACCCCTTTGGTTCTTAATGTTTTCATAACAATTTCCAATACTCATCCATCTATCGTGGACTTACTTTGCCAGGAACTTTGCTAGAAAATGTGTACATACTTGTGATCCCATTTGATGCTTTCAACAATAGTGTTGAGTAACTCTTACTACCTCCATTTCACAGTGAAAGATACTGAGACTCAGAGAGGTTGACTAACCTGCCCAAGGCCAAACAGCTGGTAGGTGAAGACAGATTCCAATACTGACTCCACATTCCAGGTTCTTAAGCCCCATCCTCCATCCCTAGCCCCATCTCACCCCCCAAATATGGGTTTGAATCAAATTAAATCTACTGTTACTGATTTTCTTGAGCTAACAAACATTTAGTACAGGAAAAAATGCTTGCTGTATACAAATTGTGAAAGGAGTATGACAAGGCTGAATATTGTCACACTGCTTATTTAACTTATCTGCAGAGTACATCATGCAAAATGTCAGGCTGGATGAATCACAATCCTACAAGACTGCCAGGAGAAATATGAACAACCTCAGGTATGTAGATGATATTACTCTAATGGCAGAAAGTGAAGAGGAACTAAAGAGCCTCTTGAAGAGGGTGAAAGAGGAAAGTGAAAGACCTGGCTTAAAACTCAACATTCAAAAAATGAAGATTCATGGCATCCAGTCCCATCACTTCACAGCAAATAGAAGGGGAAAAGTGGAAAGAGGGACAGATTTTATTGTCTTGGGCTCCAAAATCACTGCAGATGGTGACTGCAGCCATGAAATTAAAAGACGCTTGCTCCTTGGAAGGAAAACTATGACAAACCTAGATAATGTATTAAAAAGCAGAGACATCACTTTGTTAACAAAGGTTCATATAGTCAAAGCTATGATTTTTTCCAGTGGTCATGTATAGATGTGAGCGTTGGGCCAAAAAAAAGGCTGAGTGACAAAGAATTGATGCTTTCAAACTATGGTACTGAAGAAGACTCTTGAGAGGCCCTTAGACAGCAAGGAGATCAAGCCAGTCAATCCTAAAGGAAATCAGTCCTGAATATTCACTGGGAAAGACTGATGCTGAAGCTGAAGCTCCAATACTTTGGCCCCCTGATACAAAGAGCCAACTCTTTGCGAAAGACTGTGATGCTGGGAAAGATTGAAGGTAGCAGAGGATAAGATGGTTAGATAGCATCACTGATGTAATGGACATGAATTTGAACAAACTCCGGGAGATAGTGAAGGACAGGGAAGCCTGATGTGCCACATTCCATGGGGTCACAAAGAGTCAGACACAGCTTAGCAACTGAACAACAGCAACAAAGCACTGTCCTAGATGCCTGGGGCAAACACACCAGGACGCACAGGACATAACCCCACAGGCCATGGCGCCCATAGCCTGGGGTGAAGAGCAACAGCTACACAGAGGGGAAAAGGACAGAGCAGGTGGTGCTAAATATGGAGGAAATGGAAATACTCAGGTTCAGCGTTCAAATCTGAAACAACAGTATTATCACTCTGTGGGGAATAGATCCCCACTTTATGCAACAAGTCACGTCTCGTCACTGGAGTGAGCAGACCATCGTCAGGAAATCCTGGAGAGCACAGGGTCCTGACTGTGGGTGGAGGGAGGCCCTTGGGTCCAGCTGCTGGTATCGCCGCTATGCAGAGGCGGCCCTGGCTGGGTGGTGGCTCACAGACCACAGCTGCACTCCTGACAGAGAGTATCAGCATACCATCCTCTGCATACCTGTTTTCACCCACCCGCATCCTGGGTGGGGAGTGGAGGAGGAGCTCCATCACAGGGGCATCGACCCAACCCCGCTCCATGCGGCCAGCCTCCGGGCTGGCCAGAGAGCGGTTGCTGTGTGGGCCACACCCTGCCCTTCCCAAGCTGTACCTTTGAAATGTAAGGACGTGCTTGGCCAGACATGCCTGGACTCAGCAGCCTCATTTTTGGTGGCTGGAAAGAGTTCATAAAGTCCTTGCCCAGAATAATTTTCCCCACGGCACTGCTGGAAAATCTGCCTCCATTCTCATTTTTCTGTATAGAATGGCAGGGAAGACTGTGAAAATGCTGGTAGAATCCAGGCAGCTTACTCACTGGCACCCACTCCCCACCAAGCAAGCACAGCTTATCTGAAGGTAATGGAATATGGATCAGACTCATAAAGGAGTGGAAAAGGTCAGGCTAAGAGAGACACAGTCCCAGGCCCTGTCAACTTCACAACTCTTATCTTTGGCAAAGCACCATTCTAAATGAGGTTCTTAAGGATAAGCCACCAGGGCATAGATAAACGCATCACAAAATGGTCCTGTGGTCCTGACCGCATGGAGGCATGTGAAGCGTCAGAGGGAAGCTTCTGTCCGTAGCTGTCTCTTGGAGAAATTACAGTTACTGGCTCTGTATCAGCTGGGGTCTGCAATGGGCAAGGATCTTGGGAAATGGGGCCTGTGGGTCAGTGATTCTTTCAAGTCCTGTCCTGCCTCTGCCTGGTGCTCAGGGGCTGGCTCACCAATACAATCTTTCTTCACCAAACTCCATCCCCTCTCCAGAGGATCAGCCTCATTCCCAGGCTCATCTTAACACTTTTTGTCATCTTTGCCTTACTTCTTACCACTTTTCCTAACCCTTGTTGATAACTCATTAGACAATGTGATTGAAAGCACTTTGTAAATTAAAAAACGTCCTACAAAATCAATATTTAATGTTCAGCTGTGCAGGGTCACAGTCATATCTCAGGGCTCCCAGCCTCTTCATTAGGTCAGGCAGAGCCTGGAAACGAATTAGCCCTGGAAAAGGAATTGCCGAGAGAAGAGGAAGGGAGATGAAAGATGGTAAGCTACTTCCTATTTAACCATCCCACGGGTCCCAGTGAAGGAGCCCAGGTTTAAGGCTAAAGTCATCCAGAGATGACAAAGTCAGGGACACAGTGCTGCTGTGGCCTGCTAACACAGCTTCCAGACTTCTCTTGGGTTTGGCCCAGCCATCCAAAGACCTTTTTGCTTGTGGTGACTATATTTCATGTTTCATGTATGTTTAGTCTCTAAGTCATGTCTGACTCTTTTGCAACCCCATGGGCTGTAGCCTTCCAGGCTCCTCTGTCCATGGAATTTTCCAGGCAAGAATACTGGAGTGTGTTGCCATTTTCTTCCCCAGGAGGATCTTCCCGACCCAGGGACTGAACCTACATCTCCTGCATTGGCAGGCAGATTCGTTACTGCTGAGCCACCGCAGAAAAAAGATAATAATCTTTAAGTAGAGGCATCCTCAAGTGCAGATCAGGTTACACAATGTTAATCATGTTGTTACATGGATATTTACTATTTATATCCTATGTGCCTAATACATAGGCCAATTTCAACCAGGTACAAACATACCAGCTTCAACAGCACTTGCAGACTTTGAGATCAGACTGACATAGGTTTGAGCCTCAGCTCTGCCATTTCCAGCTGTGAGATCATAGGCTTGTTGTTCAGTCTTTCTCAGACTCAGTTTTCATGTCTGTAAAATAGGGACATGAACCTCATGTGAGGACAATCAGTAAAGAATTACAATACAGCATCAAATGCTTCACAATAGAACATACGTAAATATTAGTTTGATCTCTCTCTGCCCCCCTCATAGAAAATTAGTCTCCTCTCAGTTCAGTTCAGTCACTCAGTCGCATCCAACTCTTTGCGACTCATGCTGCATGTACTGCAGGCATGCCAGGCCTTCCTGTCGATCACCAACTCCCAGAACTTACTCAAACTCATGTCCATTGAGTCCATGATGCCATCCAACCATCTCATCCTCTGTCGCTCCATTCCCCGCCTGCTTTCAATCTTTCCCAGCACCAGGGTCTTTTCCAATGAGTCAGTTCTTCACATCAGGTAGCTAAAGTATTGGAGCTTCAACTTCAGTATCAGTCCTTCCAATGAATATTCAGGGTTGATTTCCTTTAGGATTGACTGGTTTGATCTCCTTGACATCCAAGGGACTCTCAAGAGTCTTCTCCAACATCACAGTTCAAAAGCATCAGTTCTTCGGCACTCAGCTTTCTTTATGGTCCAACTCTCACATCCATATATGACTACTGGAAAAACCATAGCTTTGACTAGACAGACCTTTGCAACAAAGTAATGTCTTCGTTGGCAAAGTCTCCTCTACTTAAATTTAAACATTTTATCATCTTACTAATTTTACATTTTTTGCAAGTATGAAACAATGGGATAACTAATATGTCATGTGTAAAGCAGTGTGAATTTTTTAGGGAATGAAACTCACTCCATGGAGTATTAGAAAGAGGGACAACCATTTTCTTAACAGGAAAGTTTGGTGCTACCAGCCCTAGGAAGGCCTTTCCTGCTCCAGTGAGCTTATCCCAGAAAAGCAGCTGAATTAAGGGCCAGAAATATCATGCAGCCCATATAAATACTTGCAGTGTTGCAAAACCCAGGTTAGTAAGAGGCTGTGTTGGCCTCCCCCAATTTCTGCCTTACTGACTTTGAACTTGCCTGTGAAAGGCCTACCATTGTTGAGGGGCAGTATTTGCATCTTGGCGCTGAATGAAAGTACCTTCCTCTAACGAGGGGCTTCTCAGAGCCCTATTACAAAGGTTGGGGATGGCCCTTCCTGGGGACTCTTCCAATTCCTTGGTCTGGGCTGCAAGTATATTTCCTGCCAGCCCTCTTCTAACCAATGATTCATAACTTTTTTGCTACCACGAAGCCCCCAAGCTTAGTAAAGCAGCCCTGTTCCTTATAAATAGGATCTCACAAAGTCCCATTTGTGAGCTTGCTGGCTAGACCAGGTCCCCACCGGCCTAGAGCTGAATGACTCTTGATGATTAGGATACCTGGTATGCAGGCTGGTCTTACTAATTGGTTTCCCTTGGCCCATTTGGAGGAGGGTTTTTAAACCTGGGGAGTTATCTTCTGTCGGAGAGTCCTATTTTCATGCTTTTATTTTGCTCTGTCTTTCTGCCCATCCCTACCACCATATCTGATAACTCAGCTCTCAGAGCTAAGAGTATATGCCATGTTGAGCACAACATCACAAAGTCCAGCTGGGCTCTGGCAACCCCTGGAATTCTCCTTCACCATTTTGAGACAAAAATTGAATCCCCACAAATTCCTTGTTTTTAAGAAAGGAGAAAGGCAGTGTACAATAACAACAAAATCAACAGCAGAAGCAACAACATCTCCATCTAGCAGGGTCTCCTCTGGGACAGGAGCTACGTGAGGAGCAAAGCAGCTGCATTTTCCAAATGCTCTGTCTGGTGGCTGTTTCAGGGGTCTTCTCCTTGGGCTGTGGCCCCATCTTCTCTCCTGTCCTCCAAGGACTGCTTCAGCTGTATAGCTCTCACAGCTGCCCTGCTAGGCCAAACCAAGTTCACTGAGGGCATTGTTCCAACCCTCAACTCAGAAAACATCCTATTTCCAGTGTATGGAGCTGTCTTAGGAATGAATGCAACTAGAAACCAATCAAGCAGCATTAGGTTATGCAGCATCCCCCTAACTCAACTACAGAAAGCTCGAAACCCAGATGCTGAGAGGGTTTGGAAGCTGTAACCTCTTCAAAGCAATAGGCACACTCAGCACCCTGGTCTTGCTGCATCAACATCTTTCTCAGTAAAAGGAACCAGGGCTTCAAAGAGCAGTGGATGATACCAGGGCTGGGGCAGGAAAGGTACAAGATAAGCCTGGAACATCTTGTGCCAAAAAGTAAGGAAGGCCTCAAGAAGGATGTTGTTTTTGTTGTTAGTCACTCAGTCATGTCAGACTCTTTGCATTTCCATGGACTGTAGCCTGCCAGGCTCCTCTGTCCATGGGATTTTCCAGGCAAGAATGCTAGAGTGGGTAGCCATTCCCTTCTCTGGGGGATCTTCCCAACCCAGGGATTGAACCCAGCTCTCCTGCATCATAGGTAGATTCTTACTGTCTGAGCCACCAGGGAAGGATAGAGATGTGTCAAAAAACATAGAAGCCGGCTTGCAGAGGCTACCCCTTGCAAATCTGAAGTAGTCTGGGCATTGAAATAAAAAATGGTAATAACAGATTATAATCCATTGAATAAAGTAATAATCCATGAGTCCATACTGACAATATCTAGACTGACCAATAGACAGACAGACAGTTGAGAAGAGCAAACACTACTGTAGAATGCCAGCTAATCATGTAGAAGGAGAGATCGAATTAGATTTATAAAAATGTTTATTATTATAAAAAAGTGTTGCAGGCAGGAGTCATCAGTGAATGCTAAACCTAGAGGCTGAAAGTTTGATGAGCACCAAGATATTTACACAGTCTCATATTAGTTCCCCACAAAATACTTACTATGAAGGGAGAAATGATAGCTTTACAGTGGATAAAACTGGCAGATACTATGTTAATCAATGATCACCACTGACACCACCAACACTGGAACAAATGGCTATCTGTGCCTCCTGCCAGGGTGCCCTGAGCAGGAAACATCACTTCAGTGGCACTTATGCCAAAAATCCATAATCTGATCCTAATGATGACAAGATATTACACAAAGCCAAGCTGAAGGGTATTCTATAAAATACTGACCTATGGTATTAAAAACTGTCACTGTCACAAAAGACCTAAATTAGTTAGTTAATTAAATTAAAAGGATAAGCAATTTTTCCAGATTCATAGAGATCACAATGTCTGTATGATCTTGGATTGGATTTCAGGGGGTAGAACTGCTATCAGTTGCATTGAGAAAAATCTGAAAAATATGTGTTTGAGATAATAATTGTTAAACTTCCTCATTTTGACCACTATAGGGTGGTTATGTAAGTGAATGTCCTTGTTTTTAGGAAATACACACTGAAATATGAAGTATTTAGGAGGAAAATGACTCTTGAGAATGCCTTGGACTATAAGGAGATCAAACCGATCAATCCTAAAGGAAATCAACCCTGAATAGTCACTGGAAGAACTGATGCTGAAGCTGAAGCTCTAGTACTTTGGCCATCTGATTCGAAGAACCTACTCACTAGAAAAGAACCTGATGCTAGGAAAGATTGAGGGCAAGAAGAGAAGGGGGCAACAGAGGATGAGATGGTTGGATGGCATCACCAACTCAATGGACATGAGTTTGAGCAAACTCTAGGAGATAGTGAAGGACAGGAAAGCCTGGTGTGGTGCAGTCCATGGGGCCACAAAGAGTCAGACATGACTTAGCAACTCAATAACAACAAAGAGAAAAATGACATGATGTATGCAGCTTACTTTAAAACAGTTCAGAAATGAGATGATGGATGGATGGATGGATGGAGACAGAGAGATGATAGATAGGTAGAGAGAAAGAGAGAGAGAGAGATGTAGGAAATGCTATAGCAAATGTTGCAAAATTAACATTTGGTTAATCTTGGTGATGGTATGAAACTCTTTGTACTATTCTTTCCTAACAAAATTTCTGTTGTGTGAAATTATTTTAAAAAGAATAGTTTTAAAAAACAAAGCAAAGTCGTTTCCCAGTTTCCTAAAAACCTAAACATGTATTAATACTTACCATGGACTGCCCTGTGCTTAGTCGCTTAGTCATGTCTGACTTTGTGCAACGCCATAGACTGTAGCCCACCAGGCTCCTCTGTCCATGGGGATTCTCCAGGCAAGAATACTGGAGTGGGTTGCCATGCCCTCCTCCAGTGGACCTTCCCAACCTAGGGATCGAACCTAGGTCTCCTGCATTTCAGGTGGATTCTTTATCATATGAACCACCAGGGAAGCCCAAGGATACTGGAGTGTATCCCTTCTCCAGGGGGTCTTCCCAACCCAAGAATTGAACCAGAGTCTCCTGTATGCAGGCAGATTCTTTACCAGGTGACCTACCAGGGAAGCCCAAATACTTACCGTATGACCCAGCAATTGAACTCTTGGGTATTTATTCCAGAGAAGAATTTTTGTCTGTTCTCAAAAAGCCTGTACATGGATGTTCACAGAAGCTCTGGGTATAATATCCAAAAAACCAGAAACAACCAAAACATCCTTCAATAGGTAAATAATGAAAGAAGCTGATGCATTCACATCATGGGCTACTACTGAGCACTCAAGGAAATCTGGCTGAATGCAAAAAGTCAACCTCAAAAGTTCACACTGCATGGTTTCTGCAGTATATAGCATTACTGAAATGACAAAACTGCAGAGATGAAGGAAAAATTAGTAGCTGGCAGAGGTTCGGGGAAGGCAATGGCACCCCACCCCAGTACTTTTGCCTGGAAAATCCCATGGACGGAGGAGCCTGATGGGCTCCAGTCCATGGGGTCGCTAGGAGTCGGACACGACTGTGCGACTTCATTTTCACTTTTCACTTTCATGCATTGGAGAAGGCAATGGCAACCCACTCCATTGTTCTTGCCTGGAGAATCCCAGGGACAGGGGAGCCTGGTGAGCTTCCGTCTATGGGGTCGCACAGAGTCGGACACGACTGAAGCGACTTAGCAGCAGCAGCAGCAGCAGAGGTTTGGGGTGGAAGGAACGAGGGAGGTGGCCGTGAGTATAAAAGGAAAACACGGGGGATCCGTACCATGGAACAAGTCTGTATCTTGACTGTGATGGCGAACGTGCAAATCTGCACACATAAAACTACACAGAGCTACACACACACACACACACACACACACACACACACACACGTGCTTGTGAAACCAGGGAAACCTGAAGAAGCTCTGTGGATGGTACCAGGGTATTTGCTCTTGGACTGTGGTTATACAAGGTGCTAACTCTGGCGGAAACTGGGTGGAGGGTGTGCAGCGCCACCCTGTCCATCTCTTCGTAATTCCCTGTGAATCTATAATTATTTCCAAATAAACAGTTCACACAAAGAAAACAGCAAGACCCCAACAGAGCCTGTATGGGCTGCCCTGCTGGTACTGACATGACCTTGGTGCCCAAGAGATGTCCCCTGAGGGAGGGGGTCTGGCCTGAGTGCTGTCCTCTCTTCTCACTTTATCTGGCAGCCCCACAGCTTTGCATGAAGTTTCAACCCCCATCCCCATGTAACTTATCACTGGGGAACAAATGATGGAAGCACAGGGCAGAGATCCAGAGAAATCTGGGTGTGACCTTTAACAATGCTGGAGCTCACGATGGATTAAGGGCTTGAAGTCACACTGCTTGGGTTCAAACCCCAATCTGTCACTTACTGTCAATATGACCTCAGATAAGAGGCTTACCCTTTTGTGCCACTATCTTTTTATCTATGAAGTGGGAGTGATGATAGTCCCTAGTCTTAGGTGTACAATGTATAGCATACTGTGCTTTTACCTATAAAGCTTAGAACAGTACCAGACACCTAAAGAGAGTTAATAAATGTTAGTTTTTATTTATAATACTAATAAAACAATTGTTTACTGTTATTATATCTCTCTACAGGTTTAAAATATATTCATTTATTTATTTAGCTGTCCCAGGTCTTAACTGTGGAATGTGGGATCTAGTTCACTGACCAGGGATCAAACCCAGGCGCCCTGCATTAGGAGCTCAGAGTCTTAGCCACTGGACCCCCAGCGAAGTCCCTCTCTATAGGTTTTATCATTCCTCTTTTACAATGAAGAAGCTGAGACTTAACAAAGCTACTTAACTAGTGTGAATCAACCAGTGACAGAGCTGAGATTCAAACCCAGAGCCTCCAAAAGAAAGTCAAAGTCGCTCAGTCATGTCCTCCTCTTGGCGACCCTTGAATTCTCCAGGCCAGAAAACTGCAGTGGATAGCCGTTCCTTTCTCCAGGGGCTCTTCCTAACCCAAGGATCAAACCCAGGTCTCCTGTATTACAGGTAGATTCTTTACCATCAGGGAAGCCCAGGGAAGCTGAGCCACCAGGGAGGCCCAGAGCCTCCAAATATATGCCTTTTCCCATGTGCGTGTCTGAGCTAGTGTGCATAGAAACCTTACCAGAAAGATGATTAGAGGGAAAATTCAGAAAGAACAGGAAAGGAGAAAGAATAGCTTATATTCTAGAGAAAAAGATGTGAAAGAACATCTCAACTGACTTAGGACTATGAAGGAAATTCATGTTCTCACTTATTATGGTTTCCTAAGTTGGAAGCCTCTAGGGTTGGTGAATTCAGTGGTTCAGCAATGTCATGGGTCATATGGGTCCATCAATCTTTTGACTCTGTGTTGTCAATTCAAAATTCAAACTACGAAAATCAGAAATGTTTGTCCTTTGGAGTAAACGAATTATGGAGACTGAAATTTCATGCTAGGGCCTTAAGTAGGTTTTCAGATCACTTGTGAGCACCAGAGGAGCAGCAACTCTTCAGAAGCTCAGGTTGATACATTTTTTCTTAAAGGACTTGCTAATGGTTTGTCTAAGGTCTGAGGAATATATGTATATAGCATGTCAGTTAAAAAAACTTTTAAGACAATCTTTCACCTATTAAATATCGTTCCATTGTGGATTTCTTTTAAAGAGGAAGACAGAGTTAAAAACTTACAGAATAAATATTTTAATAGCCTTTTTATCCTGTCCCCTCTGTTTGCATATAACATGTATCAGCAGAAAAACAGTAAAAGCAAATGGGTATCTTTACCTTTACATACAGTCCAGTGATATCAGCGTTGCTGTTGCTATCATTTTGAATAGGTGATGCTTAGCTCCTTCCTTTCCTGATGAGAAAAAAACTCCACTGCATGATCTGGTTCTGCTATTCCAACAGGCATTCACAATAGGAGAGAAAAGATTTATTAAAATACCTCTACAGATTGAATATCAGCAATTCCACTTGCTTTACTGCCCTCGGATTTTACAGTGGAGGCTTGAGCTTTGACACTGATACTCCTATAACTAAGTTATAAGCATGCTTACTAGTAGCCCAGCAGGGTCTGATGATGACCTGACTGTTCTCAGATAGGGGCCATTTCTGATGTTTAACCCAAGAACACAACAAGCTCCTTGAAATTGCTTGAAGGCCCCTTTCAACTGAGAAGCCCTTCTCAGTTTAATGCCTTTGCTGGAAGATGGTCATCGGTGTCCAGTTCCTGCTCCTGCTGGGGGAGAACTAAGCAAACTGTGAAATGTCATCACCAAGCTCCCTGAGTGGATTAGCGGCTCCAAAGGACAACACACATCTCTAAGTCATCCTGTAAAGTGACCCCGAAGCGTGGCTTGTCACACCATCCTGGGCTCGTTTACTCTCTGAAGGGCAGAGGGCGGCCTGATGCACAGCAGGTTCAAGCTCATGGATAATCCAGAGCATATTTTGCACAATAACTGTTTCTAGCCAAGTCATGGTCCCTGCAGGGCCTGCCAGAGCAGAAGCTTACCTGCCCGGGGGTGGGTAGGGGGAACAGGCGATGGGGGCTATTTTCCACCAGGAAGGGAGGTCATAATGTGCCTGGAATGATATCTCTGTGATTCTGCTACTAATTTGGTGCCTGTAACCTTGAAAGGCTGAGTCGTTTCTGAAACACCTCCCCTCCACATATAAAGGGTTGATGCCCTGAGGTTTCAGGACCAGACCCGGGCTGCTGCAAACCCTAGCTGCAATACTTACCCTCCTTGACACCGTATCAAGACAGCAGCAGATTCATCACAAAGGTAAAGGATGTTGAACTTGAGTGTACATGGGATGGAAGTTCATCTTGCCCTTCTCAGCGGGGAGTGAACGGAGAGAGTTCTTGTAACCCTGTCTTTTTCAACCACTGGGGTTGATCTTTCCCTCTGAATTCTCACCTTACACCTGTTTGGGAATGCTGGAATTTCACTGCTTAGAAATCTCAACAGGACTTTTCCACATCTAGTTTATATATTTAAATAATGCATTCAAAACAGCTCTGTGAGAGAACCAGAAATCTGTTCCAGTGTTCATTTAACAGGCTCTGATAAGATGATTTCCTGTAAACAAAAACAGTGCATATTGAGGGGGAGATGCTAAACCTCAGAGGAATCAACATCTTTTCAATAGAGATGCTCAGCTACAGCGGGCTCCTCAGAAGACTGATGCTTAAGAAGATGTACTAAATTCTTATCTTTGTAATTCTGAAGCTGAGCTTCTTAAACTTTTCTATGTGCATGAATTATCTAGGGATCAGGCTAAAATGCAGATTTTGACTCAGATTTTGCACTTGATAAACTCTACATTCATATCAACTCCTAGGTGATACCAGTGCAGCTGGTCCATGCAACAACTGAGAAGGTTCTGTGGTGTTTCAGGGATCGTAAATAATCTTTAGACTTTTCAATGACTGAATCTTATCAAATCAGTGAAAAATCAAAAACAGTTCTGTTCCATTTTTAAATTTTGATTTGTATGTTAACATAGAGCAAAATGACTCGTCTGTGTGTGCTCAGTTCTAAGAATTTATCACATATTCAGCTCTGTGGAACTACCACCACAGTCGGGATACAGAACAATTTCATCACCCCCACCCCTAATTTCTTCAGCTCTGGCTTTGAAGTTATGCTCTCCCCCTTATCTCTAACCCCAAGCAGTTATTATAGGCTTGTTTTTTAGAGAATGTTGTATCAGTTCTTTCGCTCACTCGTGTCTGACTCTTTGTGATCCCATGAACTGCAGCATGCCAGGCCTCCCTGTCCATCACCAACTCCCAGAGTACACCCAAACCCATGTCCATTGAGTCAAAGATGCCATCCAACCATCTCATCCTCTGTGGTCCCCTTCTCCTCCTGCACTCAATCTTTCCCAGCAGCTGGGTCTTTTCTAATGAGTCAGCTCTTCGCATCAGGTGGCCAAAGTATTGGAGTTTCAGCTTCAACATCAGTCCTTCCAATGAACACCCAGGACTGATCTTCTTTAGGATGGACTGGTTGGATCTCCTCACAATCCAAGGGACTCTCAAGAGTCTTCTCCAATACCACAGTTCAAAAGCATCAATTCTTCGGCACTCAGCTTTCTTTATAGTCCAACTCTCACATCCATTCATGACCACTGGAAAAACTATAGCCTTGACTAGATGGACCTTCGTTGGCAAAGTAATGCCTCTGCTTTTCAATATGCTGTCTAGGTTGGTCATAACTTTCCTGCCAAGGAGTAAGCGTCTTTTAATTTCATGACTGCAATCACCATCTGCAGTGATTTTGGAGCCCAGAAAAATAAAGTCAGCCACTGTTTCCACTGTTTCCCCATCTATTTCCCATGAAGTGATGGGACCAGATGCCATGATTTTAGTTTTCTGAATGTTGAGCTTTTAAGCCAACATTTTTTTTGGCTTAAAAAATGGCCAAGCTTTTTTAAGCCAACTTTTTCACTCTCCTCTTTCACTTTCATCAAGATGCTCTTTAGTTCTTCTTCACTTTCTGCCATAAGGGTGGTGTTATCTGCATATCTGAGGTTATTGATATTTCTCCCAGCAATCTTGATTCCAGCTTGTGCTTCCTCCAGACCAGCATTTTTCATGATGTCCTCTGAATAGAAGTTAAATAAGCAGGGTGACAATATACAGCCTTGACGTACTCCTTTTCCTATTTGGAGCCAGTCTGTTGTTCCATGTCCAGTTCTAACTGTTGCTTCTTGACCTGCATACAGGTTTCTCAGGAGGCAGGTCAAGTGGTCTGGTATTCCCATCTCTTTCAGAATTTTCCACAGTTTCTTGTGATCCACACAGTCAAAGGCTTTGGCAGAGTCAATAAAGCAGAAATAGATGTTTTTCTGGAACTCGCTTGCTTTTTCC
The DNA here is from genome assembly GCA_935064755.1 of Tragelaphus eurycerus. NCBI lineage: Eukaryota > Metazoa > Chordata > Mammalia > Artiodactyla > Bovidae > Tragelaphus > Tragelaphus eurycerus. The sequence goes on along the minus strand of CAKXYN010000001.1, from coordinate 70,911,155 downwards.
ATGATCCAATGGATGTTGGAAATTTGATCTCTGGTTCCTCTGCCTTTTCTAAAACCAGCTTGAGCATCTGAAAGTTCACAGTTCACATATTGCTGAAGCCTGGCTTGGAGAATTTTAAGCATTACTTTACTAGCGTGTGAGATGAGTGTAATTGTGCAGTAGTTTGAGCATTCTTTGGCATTGCCTTTCTTTGGGATTGGAATGAAAACTGACCTTTTCCAGTCCTGTGGCCACTGGTGAGTTTTCCAAATTTGCTGACATATTGAGTGCAGCACTTTCACAGCATCATCTTTCAGGATTTGAAATAGCTCCACTGGAATTCCATCATCTCCACTAGCTTTGTTTGTAGTGATGCTTCCTAAGGTCCACTTGACTTTACATTCCAGGATGTGTGGCTCTAGGTGACTGATCACACCATCGTGATTACCTGGGTCATGAAGATCTTTTTTGTACAGTTTTTCTGTGTATTCTTGACACCTCTTCTTAATATCTTCTGCTTCTGTTAGGTCCCTACCATTTCTGTCCTTTATTGAGCCCATCTTTGCATAAAATGTTCCCTTGATATCTCTGATTTTCTTCAAGAGAGTTCTAGTCTTTCCCATTCTGTTGTTTTCCTCTATTTCTTTGCATTGATCACTGAGGAAGGCTTTCTTATCTCTCCTTGCTATTCTTTGGAACTCTGCATTCAGATGGGTATATTTTTCCTTTTCCCCTTTGCTTTTTGCTTCCCTTCTTTTCACAGCTATTTATAAGGCCCCCTCGACAGCCATTTTGCTTTTTTGCATTTTTTTTTCTTGGGGATGGTCTTGATTCCTGTCTCCTGTACAATGTCATGAACCTCTGTCCATAGTTCAACAGGCACTCTGTCTATCAGATCTAGTCTCTTAAATCTATTTCTCACTTCTACTGTATAGTCATAAGGGATTTGATTTAGGTCAGTGGCTCAGACAGTAAAGCATCTGTCTGCAATGCAGGAGACCCAGGTTCAGTCCCTGGGTTGGGAAGATCCCCTGGAGAAGGAAATGGCAGCCCACTCCAGTATTCGTGCCTGGAAAATCCCATGGACCTCGGAGCCTGGTAGGTTACTGTCCATGAGGTCGCAAAGAGTCGGACACGACTGAGCGACTTCACTTTCACTTTCCTTCGAATGGTCTAGTGGTTTTCTCCACTTTCTTCAATTTCAGTCTGAATTTGGCAATAAGGAATTCATGATCTGAGCCACAGTCAGCTCCCTGTCTTGTTTTTGCTGACTGTATAGAGCTTCTCCATCTTTGGCTGCAAAGAATATAATCAATCTGATTTTGGTGTTGGCCATCTGGTGATGTCCATGTGTAGAGTCTTCTCTTGTGTTGTTGGAAGAGGGTGTTTTCTATGACCAGTGCGTTCTCTTGGCAGAACTCTATTAGCCTTTGCCCTGCTTCATTCTGTACTCCAAGGCCAAATTTGCCTGTTATTCCAGGTGTTTCTTGACTTCCTACTTTTGCATTCCAGTCCCCTATAATGAGAAGGACATCTTTTTTGGGTGTTAGTTCTAAAAGGTCTTATAGGTCTTCATTGCTGCTACTGCTACTGCTAAGTCGCTTCAGTCGTGTCCGACTCTGTGCGACCCCATAGACAGAAGCTCACCAGGCTCCCCTGTCCCTGGGATTCTCCAGGCAAGAACACTAGAGTGGGTTGCCATTTCCTTCTCCAATGCATGAAAGTGAAAAGTCAAAGTGAAGTCGCTCAGTCGTGTCCAACTCTTAGCGACCCCATGGACTGGAGCCTACCAGGCTCCTCCGCCTATGGGATTTTCCAGGCAAAAGTACTGGGGTGGGGTGCCATTGCCTTCCCCATAGAACTGTTCAATTTCATCTTCTTCAACAGTACTGGTCAGGGCATAGACTTGGATTATCATGATATTGAATGGTTTACCTTGGAAACGAACAGAGATCATTCTGTCGTTTTTGAGATTGCATCTAAGTACTGCATTTCGGACTCTTTTGTTGACCATGATGGCTACTCCATTTCTTCTAAGGGATTCCTGCCCGCAGTAGTAGATATATTGGTCATCTGAGTTAAATTCACCCATTCCAGTCCATCTTAGTTCGCTGATCCCTAGACTGTTGATGTTCACTCTTGTCATCTGTTTGACCACTTCCAATTTGCCTTGATTCATGGACCTAACATTCCAGGTTCTTATGCAATATTGCTCTTTACAGCATCGAACTTTGATTCTATCACCAGTCCCACCCACAACTGGATGTGGTTTTTGCTTTGGTTCTATCCCTTCATTCTTTCTGGAGTTATTTCTCCACTGATCTCCAGCAGCATATTGGGCACCTACTGACCTCGGGAGTTCATCTTTCAGTGTTCTATCTTTTTGCCTTCTCATACTGTTCATAGGGTTCTCAAGGCAAGAATACTGAAGTGGTTTGCCATTCCCTTCTGCAGTGGATCACATTCTGTCAGACCTCTCCACCATGACCCGCCCGTCTTGGGTGGCCCCACATGACATGGCTTAGTTTCATTGAGTTAGACAAGGCTGTGGTCCATGTGATCAGATTGGCTAGTTGTCTGTGATTGTGGTTTTCATCTGTCTGCCCTCTGATGCCCTTTCTCAGTGCCTACCTCCTACTTGGTTTTCTCTTACCTTGCATGTGGGGTATCTCTTCACAGCTGGAATCATAAAGGGTATATAGTTTATTGAGACTGGCTTCTTCCACTCAGCATGAATGCCTCTGAGGTTCATCCAAGTTACTGAAAATATCAACAGGATTCTTTTTTATTACTACACAGTATTTCATCCTACAGATGTTCAACAGTTATTCACACATTCAAAGACTATTGGCTGTCTCCACTTTTTGGCATGAAAAACAGAACTGTGGTTAGGTGTACAGACTTTGCTAGAACATTACCTTGCATTCATTGTTGTTGATTGGTGAGTTGCTAAGTTGTGTCTGACTTTTTTGCAACCCCATAGACTGTAGCCAGCCAGGCTCCTCTGTCTGTGGGATTTCCCAGGCAAGAATATCAGAGTGGGTTGCCATTTCCTTCTCCAGGGGAGCTTCCCAACCCAGGGATTGAACTTCCTTCTTCTGCATTGGCAGGTGGATTCTTTACCACTGAGTCACCTGGGAAACCGAGGTTTGCATTTCTCTAGGTTAAATACTCAGGAATGGAATTGCTGGGTCATATGGTGGGAATATGTTTAATTTGACAAGTCATTCATTGACAGTTCCAATTGCTCCACACCTCTCCTCTCTAGCACTTGACATTGTCAATATGTAAATTTTTATTTTGGCCATTCTTATAATAATATAATGGTATCTTTGCACTTTTTACTTAATTTGTAATTTCCTAGTGGCTAAGGATGTTCAACATCTTTTACTGTTTACTTGTTATCTGTTCATTCTCTTTGGTGAAGTGTCTGCTAAAGTGGTTTTCCCATCTTTTACTTGGGTTGCTTGTTTTCATACTGTTGAGTTTTGAGAGTTTTTCATATACTCTGGACACAATCCTTGTCATAGACACAATTTGCAAATATTTTTTTCTCAATTTGTATCTTGTCTTTTCATTCTTCTTTGGAGAGCAAAACTTTCTAATTTTGATGAAGCCGAATTTATTGAATTTTTTTTCTTTCATGGAGTGTACTTTTTATGTCATGTCTAAGAATTCTTTACCTAGCCCCAGGTCACACACACACACACACAAAACTAGATTTTCTCTGTAAGAGTTTTATAGTTTTACATTTTATATTAGATCTATAATAAGTTAATTTTTATACATGGTGTGGGCCTTAGAGGATTTTTTTTTTTTTTTTTTTTTGCATATTGGTATCCTGTTCTTCCAACACTATTTGTCGAGTCATGTCTTTGATGTGTTTTTTGGGTTTTTGTGTTGTTGATTTTTTTTGCTGAAATCACACATCTACATTACTGTAGCTTTACAGTAAGACTTAACATTAGGCAGTATAATTTCTTCAACTTTACTCCTCATTTTCAAAAGTGCTTTAGTTACTCTAGTCCTTTTGCTTTTCCAGGTAAATTTTAGAATCAGTTTGCTTTTATTTTTAAAAATATAGTTTTGATTTTAGTAGAATTGCAATAAATCTATAGATTTATTTTTGGAGAACTAATATCTCTGCTATCCTATCTTCTAATCCATTAACATGATACGTCTCTCCATTTATTAAAGTTTTATTTTATTCATTAGCATTTTGCAGTTTTTAGCAACCACATTTTGTACACATTTTGTTAGATTTATACCTAAGTATTTAATTGGGGGGGCATTATTGTAAATGGTATTATCTCTTTAATTTCAATTTCCAATTGCCCATTGGTAGCATACACTAATTTGTGTGTATTAAACTGATATCCTGCATCTTTGCTAAACTCACTTACTAGTTTTAGGAATTTTTTATGACTTGCCTCATGTGCTCTTGAAAAGAATCTATATTCTGTCATCATTGGATAGAGATCCAATAAATTACACTTAGATCTAGTTGGCAGCTGTGCTGCTCAGTATTTTTATATCTGTGATGATTTTCTATCAGTTCAGTCGCTCAGTTGTGTTCAACTCTTTGTGACCCCATGGACTGGAGCACACCAGGCTTCCCTGTTCATCACCCAACTCCTAGAGTTTACTCAAATTCATTGAGTCAGTGATGCCATCCAGCCATCTCATTCTCTGTCGTCCCCTTCTCCTCCTGCCTTCAATCTTTCCCAGCATCAGAGTCTTTTCCAATGAGTCAGCTCTTCACATCAGGTGGCCAAAGTACTGGAGTTTCAGCTTTAGCATCATTCCTTCCAAAGAAATCCCAGAGCTGATCTCCTTCAGAATGGACTGGTTGGATCTCCTTGCAGTCCAAGGGACTCTCAAGAGTCTTCTCCAACACCACAGTTCAAAAGCATCAATTCTTCGGCGCTCAGCCTTCTTCACAGTCCAGCTCTCACATCCATACATGACCACTGGAAAAACCATAGCCTTGACTAGACAGACCTTTGTTGGCAAAGTAATGTCTCTGCTTTTTAATATGCTGTCTAGGCTAGTCATAAACTTTTCTTCCAAGGAGCAAGTGTCTTTTAATTTCATGGTTGCAGTCACCATCTACAGTGATTTTGGAGCCCCCAAAATAAAGCCTGTTACTTTTTCTACTGTTTCCCCATCTATATGTCATGAAGTAATGGGACCAGATGCCATGATCTTACTTTTCTGAATGTTGAGCTTTAAGCCAACTTTTTCACTCTCCTCTTTTACTTTCATCAAGAGGCTTTTTAGTTCTTCTTCGCTTTCTGCTGTAAGAGTGGTGACATCTACATATCTGAGGTTGATATTTCTCCTGACAATCTTGATTCCAGCTTGTGCTTCATCCAGCCCAGCGTTTCTCATGATGTACTCTGCATATAAGTTAAACAAGCACGGTGACAATATACAGCCTTGACGTACACTTTTCCTGATTTGAAATCAGTCGGTTGTTCCACATCCAGTTCTAACTGTTGCTTCTTGACCTGCATACAGATTTCTCAGGAGGCAGGTCAGGTGGTCTGGTATTTCCGTCTCTTTTAACAATTTTCCACAGTGTGTTGTGATCCACACAGTCAAAGGCTTTGGCATAGTCAATAAAACGTGCTGAGAAGACAGAGAAAAAAGTAGTGAGGGTCTACTTCACCCAGTGGGACCACAGCTCCTCCTATCAGAGCTGGTGGGTTTTGCATCTCTGCAGGCCCTGCTGCTGGTCCATTCCATTGCTGCTGCCAAGCTCAGCAATGTGTATGGATTGGAATTTCCTTTGTCAGCTGGGACAGAGTGAACTCACAACTAGCTGAGAGTCATAGGATTCTTATGAAGATAACTCTCACATCACTCAATTTGGGTTTAATACTCTGAGTAACCAGAGACTTGGGAAGTTAAATGATTGGCACAGCAATTCGCACTCACAGCGGGCAAATGTGCCTTTGTCTCGGCTGACTCACTAAGATCAATTGGCCCCTGGGGCAGTACTGATGCCTCACGGATGGTGAAAAATTCAACACACTTTAACTGAATTCTATGAAGGTGTTACATGCTGCTGTCTTCTTCAAGCATGCATTAATTTTGTGAGGTCAAGTTTATAATTGTCATTGAAGTTATGGCTTTTCTGAGTTGGTGGTGATTGACTGGAAGGAATACTACTGAGTCTCTCAACAGGAATGCCATGCGCTACGTGCTCAGTCATTCAGTCATGTCTCACTCTTTGCAACCCCAAGAACTGTGGCCTGCCAGGCTCCTTTGTTTGTGGAATTTTTCAGGCAAGAATACTGGAATGGGTTGCCTTATTTCCTCCTCCAGGGGATCTTCCTGACCCAGGGGTCGAACCTGTGTCTCTTACGTCTCCTGCATTGGCAGGGAGATTCTTTACCACTGTGCCACCTGGGAATGCAGTCTGGTAGATGGCATTGTTGGCACTGTTGAGCAGATACAGATGAATAGTCACTTATTCATTGAGGACAATCTTCCACATTTTCAAAGGACTTTCTGACTACTGATATCTTCCTTGTCATCTTTCTCCAAGCTAGAGTAGTTATTCTCATTTCAGAAGCCAGAAAACACAGATGTTCCTGGAAATGTGTATTATCTATGAGGGAATAGGCTAAATCCTAACAATGAGATGCTGAATCTCCAAGGAGGTTAGAACTGGGGAACTTGGATGAATCTCTAGTCCAAAGATAGAAGACAGTTTTTCTCTATTCATTGAGACATAACTTATGTGTAATAAAATTCACCTGTTTTAGGTATACAGCTTGATAGGTTTCAGCATTGTATACAGCTGCGTCATCATGATGAGAACAAGATATAAAACATTTCCACAACCCAAAACATTACCAAGCCACCCACCCCATCTGCTTCTGTCCCTCTGTTTCTGCAGGGCTCTCACCATAGGCCTCTGCAGAGTCCACTTCCCACACTTTGGGCACTCCTACCCACTCATCCTGCATGTCCCTACCCTTAGAAAGCACCCTGAGGCTCTCAGGCCAGGCCAGGTGACCTCAGGGTGCCCCTCACTGGCCCCACAGACTGGCCCTCAATGCCTGAAGCACTTCCACAGGGACCACTGCCACTTCCTGGCCAGACCTTCAAGATAAAGATAACTTGGAGGTGAGGGGCATTTATTCAATTCAACAAATATTTATTGAGCACCAGTATACACTTTAATCGGGGAAGGCAATGGCACCCCACCCCAGTACTTTTGCCTGGAAAACCCCATGGACGGAGGAGCCTGGTAGGCTCCAGTCCATGGGGTCGCTAAGAGTCGGACACGACTGAGCGACTTCACTTTGACTTTTCACTTTCATGCATTGGAGAAGGAAATGGCAACCCACTCCAGTATTCTTGCCTGGAGAATCCCAGGGACGGGGGAGCCTGGTGAGCTTCCGTCTATGGGGTCGCACAGAGTCGGACACGACTGAAGCGACTTAGCAGCAGCAGCAGCAGCATACACTTTAATATATTTAAATAAAACATAGGATAATCCCATTTCCTAAAAGCTCTGGGAGCTTTCTGCAAGGTCAGTTGGATCTCTGCTCTTTGGCCAGGAAATTGTGAGATCACTGAGCATTTCCAGGAGATAAGAAAGTCACTCTCCTCCTTCTTAGGGGACAATTGGGGCAGGGGATGGGGGATGGGGCCTGGGCCCTGAGTATGACAGCTGCCCCACTTACCAGCTATATGACCTTGATAAGGTCAGATTGCTACTCAACTTCCTTGCCTGCAAAATAGTGTCTACCCTGAAAGACAGCTGTTGCTGAGACATACCTAGGCCCAGCGTTCACTACCTTAGCCTCCCTGGAGCCAGCTCTGGACACAGACATGACCAACACACAAGAGAACAGGATCAAAGACTAAGTTCTCACCTTGGCTTGCACGTTAGAATCACAGGAGGAACTTTTAAAAATCCTGACACCCAGTACATTTTCAAGGCTGATGAAATTAGACTTCTTAAGGAGGAATCCTTGGCATCCATTTTTTGTAAAGCTCCCCAAGTGACTCCAAGTTCAGTGAAGGTCAACAGACACTGATTCAGAAAGAAAAGAGAAGTATAATTATTTCATGTCTATAAAAAGAAAGTTGGGGGGAGGTTGTGATGATTACTTACTGCTAAGTATTGTCCTATGTCCTGTACAATTTGAGGTTTTAGAACTACAAAAGGCTATGTATATTTAGATCAGAACTCATCAACTGCAAAACACTTTTGCATTTATGATCAAATTTAATCTTCAGAGAAATTTTAAAGATGAGGAGACTGAGAACCGGAGAATTACTGGCAAACAGAAGGTGCATCAGGTTGATAGGTCTGGAGAAAACGTCCGGTTTCAAACCTGTCTCGCTTACATCCTGCCCTAGTGTCCTTGCCCGTCCCTCTGGAAGAGCTGTGATCCAGAACTTCATGCTGGTTCCAGACTGAGTATCCACACGCCCCTTCAGGGGTTCCCTTGGATGTTGGTGCCCAAACAACTCAAACTCTGTCCAACATTGCTCGGGGTTGCTCTGTACAACCCTCTTTCTCTGGTTGCCTGTCTTTGTGCAGGCATGGCCTGGGCAGCTCCACCGACACCCCTCACTTTCGTTCACCACGTGGAGCTGACCTCTTCAGAATGCCTCCATCACCCTTGCCTCTGCCTCCCTGGACATTTCCAGTTGCCCATTAACTCCTTTCCCTGCACCCACTCTCACCTCTCAACCCCTGTTTTGACCTGTCTGTTGGACCTACCGAGGTCTGGGAAGCTGGGCAGCGGTCTCTTCATGTAAAAAGTGAGCATTATTGAGTATCTGACATGTATGATTCCACACACAAGTGTGCATATCACACATGTGCATGTACACACATGCACATGCACACTGAGCTGCTTGCTCTGTTGTGTCAAATGTTGGGACTATTTTCTGTGACAAATCTCTTTACTAAAGAGCCTGAATATGTTCAGAGGTGTGCAGCCTGCCTTCTGCCTGTTACAGCCATGAGACCTCGAGCAAATTTAATCACTCCTCAACTGTCTCTCCTAGAAAATGAGGAAGGGGATATTGACTCATCAGATCAGATCAGATCAGTCGCTCAGTCGTGTCCGACTCTTTGAGACCCCATGAATCGCAGCACGCCAGGCCTCCCTGTCCATCACCAACTCCCGGAGTTCACTCAGACTCACATCCATCGAGTCAGTGATGCCATCCAGCCATCTCATCCTCTGTCGTCCCCTTCTCCTCTTGCCCTCAATCCCTCCCAGCATCAGAGTGTTCTCCAATGAGTCAACTCTTCGCATGAGGTGGCCAAAATACTGGAGTTTCACCTTTAGCATCAGTCCTTCCAAAGAAATCCCAGGGCTGATCTCCTTCAGAATGGACTGGTTGGATCTCCTTGCAGTCCAAGGGACCCTCAAGAGTCTTCTCCAACACCACAGTTCAAAAGCATCAATTCTTCGGCGCTCAGCCTTCTTCACAGTCCAGCTGTCACATCCATACATGACCACAGGAAAAACCATAGCCTTGACTAGACGAACCTTTGTTGGCAAAGTAATGTCTCTGCTTTTGAATATGCTATCTAGGTTGGTCATAACTTTCCTTCCAAGGAGTAAGCATCTTTTAATTTCATGGTTGCAGTCACCATCTGCAGTGATTTTGGAGCCCCCAAAAATAAAGTCTGACACTGTTTCCACTGTTTCCCCATCTACTTCCCATGAAGTGATGGGCCCGGATGCCATGATCTTCGTTTTCTGAATGTGGAGCTTTAAGCCAACCTTTTCACTCTCCTCCTTCACTTTCATCAAGAGGCTCTTTAGGTCCTCTTCACTTTCTGCCATAATGGTGGTGTAATCTACATATCTGAGGTTATTGATATTTCTCCCGGCAATCTTGATTCCAGCTTGTGCTTCTTCCAGCCCAGCGTTTCTCCTGATGTACTCTGCATATAAGTTAAATAAGCAGGGTGACAGTATACAGCCTTGACCTACTCCTTTTCCTATTTGGAACCAGTCTGTTGTTCCATGTCCAGTTCTAACTGTTGCTTGCTGACCTGCATACAGATATCTCAAGAGGCAGATCAGGTGGTCTGGTATTCCCATCTCTTTCAGAATTTTCCACAGTTTACTGTGATCCACATAGTCAAAGGCTTTGGCATAGTCAATAAAGCAGAAATAGATGTTTTTCTGGAACTGTCTTGCTTTTTTGATAATCCAGCAGATGGTGGCAATTTGATCTCTGGTTCCTCTGCCTTTTGTAAAACCAGCTTGAACATCAGGAAGTTCACGGTTCACATATTGCTGAAGCCTGGCTTGGAGAATTTTGAGCATTACTTTACTAGCGTGTGAGATGAGTGCTATTGTGCGGTAGTTTGAGCATTCTTTGGCATTGCCTTTCTTTGGGATTGGAATGAAAATTGACCTTTTCCAATCTTGTGGCCACTGCTGAGTTTTTCAAATTTGCTGGCATATTGAGTGCAGCACTTTCACAGCATCATCTTTCAGGATTTGGAATAGCTCCACTGGAATTCCATCACCTCCACTAGCTTTGTTCGTAGTGATGCTTTCTAAGGCCCACTGGACTTCACACTTCAGGATGTCTGGCTCTAGGTCAGTGATCACACCATCGTGATTATCTGAGTCGTGAAGATCTTTTTTATACAGTTCTGTGTATTCTTGCCACCTCTTCTTAATATCTTCTGCTTCTGTTAGGTCCATACCATTTCTGTCCTTTATCGAGCCCATCTTTGCATGAAATGTTCCTTTGGTATCTCTGATTTTCTTGAAGAGATCCCTAGTCTTTCCCATTCTGTTGTTTTCCTCTATTTCTTTGCATTGATCACTGAAGAAGGCTTTCTTATCTCTTCTGTGATAACTAAAGGGACCAATAGCATAAAATGCCTGGCTCATACTTCCTGCTGATAAAAAGCTGAGAAGTCATTCATTTGTGAGGGGGAAGGAAGGACAGAGGTATTTGTCAGATGCTGGAGAAGGGATAGGCTACCCACTCCAGTATTTTGGGGCTTCCCTTGTGGCTCAGCTGGTAAAGAATCCTCCTGCAATGTTGGAGACCTGGGTTCGATCCCTGGGTTGGGAAGATCTCCTGGAGAAGGGAAAGGCTACACACTCCAGTATTCTGGCCTGGAGAATTCCATGGACTATAGTCTATGGGGTCACAAAGAGTGGGACTGAGCGACTTTCAGTTCACTTGTGACATGCTTCAGTGGGGAGCTTCTGCAGTCACATCCCTGGATCTATCAATAAACCAGTGTGTCCCTATCATGAGGTTTTGTGCCTGACTGGGGTCTCCCTCGGGAGTTAAATAGCAGGGTCTGTACCTTCCAGAGTACAAGGGAGCATGTTCTGTGGGGGTTCAGTCAATATTTTCCTTTTCAGGGGATGAACAATCAGTACGTCCGCCGGGAGGTCTTCTGCCGGAACACCTGTCACGAGCTCAAACGCTTCTGGGAAAGAGAAATTGACAAACAGACTTACTATCGAGAATCAGAAGAACATCGCCTGGGAAGAAGTGCACTGAGAAAGTATGTGCCTTGTCTACTTTTTTATTATTAATTTTTAAAAATAAACTTTGATTTATTTTTAGGGTGGTTTTAGGTTCACAGCAAAACTCTGCCACACAGCCTCTCCCACCAGCAACATGCCCCACCAGAGGGTACTCTGTTACAATTCATAAACCTACATGGACACACCATAATGACCTTTGCTTGTGTGTTTTTTGAAAGCAAAATTAATTTCCCCAGAAAAATGCCAGTCCTAGAGGATGCAATTATTTTAATTTTCCCTGCATGTGGTCCTGCCATGATCTATGGTTATGGGCAGTAATTTAAGAAATTCTTCCAAGTTAACAAGTGTACACAGCTCTCATCTTTATAACCAGAAAAATCTCTCCTCTCTGTCACCATTTCTAGTGTGTGAGGGTTACACTAAATTTGTGGAGCGTGTCAACAAATGTATCCATGAAAAACAATCAAACAAAGGAGACAATGACAAGTTAATGGTCAGTGCTCATTTGGATAATGACACAGGATGTCCTGCACGGTTCTGGGAAGCTCTTGGCCTTCTGGTATGCAACCCTGTTCTAGCCAAGCAAGTCGAGTGGAGAGCAGTGACTCATACGAGCAGACCTGGGTTGCTGTCTCTGGAAACAGTGGCACTTCACCACCCTCACACATACCGCTTCTTGCTGACTGCAGGGAGTCACCTACAGGCCACAGGAAAGGACAGGCCAGCTTGTCTGTTCCCACAGAGGGAACAGCTCAGTTGCTGTCTGTGCACTAAGACCACAGCTACTGTGTAGCCAGGGGCTATGGGGCATGTGTATGCTAGCCATTTTATCTCCTCTATTGGCTTTTTAGCTATATCTCTGTGTGTTATTCTAGTGGTTGCTTTAGGATTTATATACTTATCACAGTCTACCTTCAAGTGATACATCATTTCCTATAGAGGGTAAGAACCTTGGCAATCGTACGAATACAATTTTATCTCACCTCTGGTTTTTGAAAGATAGCTTTGCTGGGTAAACAATTCTAGATTGGCAGGGCTTTTCCCCCTCTTAAATTTTAAAGATATTGCACTTTCAAAGGAAATTTTAGAAATTAAGACTAAAATAGTACTCAAATAGAAAGAAAGAAAGTAAAGTTACTCAGTCATGTCCGACTCTGCGACCCCATGGACTGTAGCCTACCAGGCTCCTCTGTCTGTGGGATTATCCAGGCAAGAGTACTGGAGTGGGTTGCCATTTCCTTCTCCAGGGTATCTTCCCAACCCAGGGATCGAACCCGGGTCTCCCACATTGTAGGCAGACGCTTTACCATCTGAACACACCAGGGCTCAAATAGAAATGAGATTTCAAATATGTATATATTTAAATTTGCAAGTCCTCTGCATACCTTTTAAAGCCCAAACACATCCAAGCACACACAAGCATACTTAAAACACCTTCAGAATAAAAGGGATAGGAGCTTCCCTGAACCAAAAGTCATGGAGAGGAACGCTCCATTTGCGTATATTTTTGTTTCTATTTTCAGGCTCAGGGAAGAATGGAAGCAGAAAGTGGAAACAAAGCTGAGACTACGCAACAATCCAGATGAGACAGAAAAGCAGGTTAACATTGGCCAAGAGCTGCATTGACACCAGAGGATACAAAGCACTGAGGTTATTCTGCAAGGACAAGCCAGTGCAAATCCCTTAGTCCCTTTGCTACACCATACATATCCCATACTATTGTTTCCCCCACCTGTGAGGGGATTTATCTGTGGATCCTTCTCCAGGGCTGAGTGGGAATTATTAGCCAAGATAGTCCTCTCTTCATGGGAGCCAGAATATTATTCCCAGTACCTCTAAAGATGGAATTATCTAACATCGAAGCTCTATGCAGCTTACTTTATTTCCATATTATTATCTTCTAATTTTGAAATCCCAATATTTTAAATTCTAACCACACGAGGTGCAGGGGGCGGGGGGAGGGGGGAGGGGAGGGGTGATGATTTTTATAGTCATACTGTGTTGACCAAAAAGTTCACTCAGGCTTTTTGATAACATCTTATGGAAAAACTCAAATGAACTTTTGGCCAACCCAATATTTTAAACATTTGCACAGTACTGTTGCTCTACATTTCTCCTAAGAAACAGATTATGTAATCCTTTCTCTTGTTTTCTTTTAATAAGAGAAATGCACCTATCTGCAGCAATAAAAATATTGTAAATAGTCATTAGTATAAGGTTCATAAATTAATTGATCTAATACTATGTTTTCTTTACATGAATTTAATTGGCTTATTCAAAAACACGTTCACATCGAACCACTCAATAAGATTAAGATAATTTTAGTCTAACTTGGTTGCCATGTCATTCCTGGCATGTGTGCTCTTTGTTTTGGCCATTCAGGCATGCAGGATCTTAGTTCTCCTGACTAGGATCAAACCCACACCCCCCACAGTGAAAGCGAGAAGTCTTAATCACTGGACCACTAGGGAAGTCCCATGTGCTCTTCATTTTCTTGCTTTAAATCTCCATATGCTGGCAGCTCAGCTAAGGTGTATCTTGCCACCCCAACAAAGTGTCTGTCACATAGATTCTGGACTTTGAAATATCATTGTCACTGCCAAGCTATCCCTCAGATCCCCTTACAGGGCTGCTGCTTCTTAAAGTGAAAATTATAACTAGGCCTGGTGTACTTCCCAAACAGGGCAAAGGAGCAGAGAGGTAGATGCATGTTGTAAAGTACTTGATGGTTGTAGGTAGCTAGCACCTGCAAAGTCTTACATATTCAAGCAGCAGTGCTACCAGGAGACATAGAGAACAAGGCAAGGCAAATTTGAACAGAGAAAGTGACGTGTTCCAGTCCTCTAAATGCCCTGATATACCACAAAGTGCTTCCATTAACATCCCCAGGGGGCCCAGATGGGAATCATCATCTCAATGGGAAGCAAGAAGAGTTAAGGGAGCACTTTCTCAGATTACACTTATATGATCCAGGAAACAGGGCTCAGAGCCCTTCTCCCTGCTATGGTCTCTCATTCAACCTGGGATTCAATTCAATGAATAAACCATGAATCTCAGTTGGGATCACTGAGAGCATTCTGATGAAAGAGGAATTTTTGTTGGATATAAGAGGGAAAGTGAAAGCGTTAGTCACTTAGTCGTGTCTCTTTGCGACTCCATGGACTGTAGCCCACCAGGCTCCTCTGTACATGGAATTCTCCAAGCAAGAATACTGGAGTGGGTACCATTCCCTTCTCCAGGGGATCTTCCTGACCCAGGGATTGAACCTTGGTCTCATGCATTGCAGGTACATTCTTTATTGCTTGAGCCATGAGGGAAGCCCCTAAGAGGGAAATAGAAGTTAAAAAGAAGGAAAAGAAAAGACAGAACTTGCAGGCTCTGAGAGACTCTTAGAAGCAAAGGCCTACCATCACAAACTGCAAAATGCTGCTGCTGGAATGTAAATGGAATCAAGTGAGGCAGAAAATGCAGGTGAAAATTTGTTGTGGATTTTCTGACTCATCACATGCCCAGCACTGTGCTATAAATACAGCAGGGAAAAAAAAAAAAAAAAAAAGAAGTGATGGCTCTGGAGGCTACAAGTCTAGGGAAGAAGATAGCAGAAAAGCCAAGGTAATAAGTGTGAAGAACTAAATAACACTGGGAGTCACAGCAGCAAAGGTGCCCACCTGATATGGGGACCCATTCTGGCCGAAAGAGGGCTTCTTAAGAACAGGCTCGTTAAGCCCAGCTGAGCATAATCCAGTGAAGGTGAAATTCAGGACTTAGGTCCTGTGTGTCTTGAGGGAATACATTTAGCTAAGCCAGAATGGGAGTGAGGAGAAAATGTAGCAAGAGCTGAATCTGAAGAAATCAGCATTCAGGGCCTTGCTGGCTGAGTACTTGAGCTTTTCCCAAGGGCCAGCCGCTGAAGGGTGCTACTGAAGGGTGCTGGCCAGGGGAGTGCCACAACGGACATGGTTCAGGAGGATTACTTTGCACAGAAAGATGGCAGGACACAGCTGGGAAAGAAAGCCAAGAGCTTCTGCAGATGCCTCTGAAGAGGCAAGAAGGACCATACGAAGCCCTCGGTGTCCTGGCAGCAGCAACTGGGGGGAAAGAGACGGGGAGAGAAGCATGAGTGCCTTTTCTCACAGTACTAGAGGCTTGAAGTCCAAGATCAAAGTGGCATAATGGTTAGCTTCTGATAACAGCTCTTGGCTCTCTTATAGATAGCCACTTCTCACCATGTCCTCACATGGCGTAAGGAGAGAGAAAGGGAGAGAGAGAGGGTGAGAGAGGAAGGGAGAGAACAAGCTCTCAGGTGTCTCTTCTTGTTATTTAGTAGCTGAGTCGTGTCCGACTCTTTGTGACTCCGTGGACTGTGGCCTGCCAGGTTCATCTGTCCATGGGATTTCCCAGGCAAAAATACTAAGAGTGGGTTGCCATTTCCTTCTCCAGGAGATCTTCCCGACCCAAGGATCGAACCTGTGTCTCCTGCATTGGCAGGCAGGTTCTTTATTACCAAGCCACCAGGAAAGCCCAGTGTCTCTTCTTACAAGGACACTAATCTCACCATAAGGGCCCCACCTGCATGACCTTATCTAAACCTAATAACCCCCCAAAGGCCTCATTTCTAAATATCTGTCTTTATGAAGGGTCAGGGTTTCCGGATATGAATTTGGGAAGAGGTAGGATTTTGGGGATAAGGAGGACACTGCAGTCCATAGCAGAATGGGATGCTTTCAATCTGTCCTGGACACAGTCCATTTATCAAACTGATTAGGATCAAACAGCAAAAACTCTGATAACTGAACTACAGCATGGAATGGCATAGGTTTCAAATTGACCTCTGGGTAGCACACAAGCAACAGACCACAAAAGCACTGCAAAGGCTTTGAAAAGGAGTTGATATTTAAAACATAGCCCACAAAAGTGGGCCAGGACACACATTCTTAACATAAATAGATTGACTGCCTATTAAAATAGTTATATGAAAAACAGAGTCTCCTAACCTTGTACTCAAAATGTCCAGGATACAGTCCAAAATTACTCATACCAAGAGCCAAGAAAATCTCAACTCAAATGGGAAAAGATAATCAACAGACACTTAGTACTGAGATGACATAGAGGTTGAAATTATCTGACAAGGATTTTAAAACAGTTACATAAACACTTCAACAAGCAATTACAAGAATTCTATAGGCAAATGGAAAAAGTAAAAAAATATCAGCAAAGGAACAATAGATATGTAGAAGAACTAAACGGAACTTTTAGAAATGAAAGCTTTCACAACCAAGGCAAACAAACAAACAACAAAAATAACACTGGATGAGCTCAAGGGTAGAAAGGAAAATATAGAGAAAAGGATCAGTGAAGTTTCATATAGTTGATACAATTATTTAATTTGAATAAGAAAAAGAAAACAGTTTTATTTTATTATTATTTTTTGGCAGTGCCACATGGCTTGTGGGATCTTCGTTCCTCAACCAGGGATTGAACCCACTCCCCCTGCCTTAACCATTGGATTACCAGGGAAGTCCTGAATATAGTTTTCTCAAAAAAAAAAAGTGGCAGGGTGTCAGGACCTATGGGACAATAGCAAAAGATATAAAATTTGTGTCACCGGAGTCCCAAGAGGAGAGGATGCCCACTTTCACCACTTCTGTTCAACATAATACTAGACATCTAGTGAGAGCAACTAGCCAAGAAAAAGAAAATAAAAGGTTTATCTTTGTTCTTACATGACATGATCTTATATCAAGATAACCCTAAAGATTACACACCAATACAAAATAAACTGTCCGAACTAATAATAAGTGAATTCAAAAAAGCCGAAGAATATAAAATATACTCAAAAATCAGTTATATTTCTAATATACCAAAAGTGAACTATGTGAAAAAGATTAAGAAAACAATTCCACTTGTAAGAGCATCAAAGAGAATAATATACTTAGGAATTAAATTAACTAAAGAGGCAAAAAGTTTTGTACACTTATAAGTACAAAATATTACTGAAAGAAATTTAAAAGATACAAATAAATGAAAAGACATCTCATGCTTATGGACTGGAAAAATTAATAGAGTTAAGATGTCAGTATTATCCAAAGCAATCTATAGATTCAATGCAATCTGATCAAAATCTCAATGGTGATTTTTACAGTAATAGAAAAAATCTGCCGTAAAATTCAAAATTCAACGAACTCCAAATAACCAAAAACAATCCTGAAAAAGAAGAAAGTTGGAGGTCTCATAGTTGCTGATTTCAAAACTTTCTACAAAGCTAAAGTAATCAAAACCATGTGGTACTGGCATAAAGACAGGCACAGAGGCCAATGTAATAACATAGAGAGCCAAAAAATAAACTCCTGCATATGTGGTCGGATGATTTTCAACAAGGGTGGCAAAACCATTCGATAGGGAAAGGATAGTCATTTCAGCAAATGGTGCTGGGAAAACTGAATATCGACATGGAAAAGAATGAAGTTGGGCACTCATTATACCATTTACAAAAATAAACTCAGAATGGATCAAAGACCTAAATATAAGGGCTAAAACTATGAAACTCTTAGAAGAAAGCATAGGGGTAACTTTATGACATTGAATTTGATAATAATTTCTGAGTTTGACTTGGATATGATGACAAAAGAAAAAATAGATCAATTGGGCTACATCAAAATTAAAACCTTCTGTACATAAAAGGACACAATCAATAGAGTGAAAAGGCAACCCATGGAATGGGTGAAAATATATATAAATCATATGTCTGATAAAGGTTTCACAGCCAGAACATGTGAAGAACTAGAAATCAACAACAAAACACAAACTACCTAATTCAAAAATGGGTAATGTAGTTGAGTAGCTATATTTAAGTGGAAATTCAACAGAAATCTCCGAAAAAAAATATGCAAGTGGCCAATGAGCCCATGAAAATATGCTCAACATCCTTAAATCATTAGGGAGACGCAAATCAAAATTACAGTGAGATACCACCTCACATCCATAAGACGGCTACTATCCAACAAACAGAAAATAAGTATTGGGGAGGATGTGGAGAAATTGAAATCCTGTTAGTGGGAATGTAAAAATAGTACAATTGTCAAAAGCAGTGTATTAGTTCCTCAAAAAATTGAACGAAGAATTATCACATAGGCCAGCAATTCTACTGCATATATACTCAAAAGAATTGAAAGCAGGGTCTTAAGGTGGTGTTTATACACTTATGTCCATAGCAGCTTTATCCACAGTAGTCAAAAGGTAGAAGCAACCCAAG
The DNA here is from genome assembly GCA_935064755.1 of Tragelaphus eurycerus. NCBI lineage: Eukaryota > Metazoa > Chordata > Mammalia > Artiodactyla > Bovidae > Tragelaphus > Tragelaphus eurycerus. The sequence goes on along the minus strand of CAKXYN010000001.1, from coordinate 70,892,411 downwards.
TATCCATCAATGAACGAACGGATAAGCAAAATATGGCACAGCCATGCAATGGAACACTATGGAGCTTTAAATAGGAAGGACGGTCTGACACATGGTACAACGTGGATAAACCCTGAGGACATTGGGCCAAGTGGAATAAGCTAGTCACGAAGGAACAAATACTGTATCCCAACAGGCTTGCATGGAATGGGGAAGGAGCAGTTTCCTCAAATAAAAAGTGGAAAGTGTACTGAGAAGAAAATAATTTGTCCCCATAGATCCAAGGGGACCATGACCAAATGGCAAACACCCACAGGACCTCAACAGATCTGTGGTCACATTCCCACCCTTAGCTGTTCTGAGCAGCATCTGCTCAGAGCTAAATTCAGAGAAGTTCCTTTCTGGCTTTCCTTTCCAAATCTGTGGTTCCCACAGCAGCCAGGCTTATACCGCAGAGCCCTGTCCTGACTTGGGTTCAGAAAAGGGCATGGTGCAGACCCAGCAGACATTTCCCCAGAGTGAGGTGGGGTGGATCAAGGAAGAATCTATTTCCTTCTGAGCATCTGAATGAATACTATGGAAATCGGAGAGCTCCAGGGGCCACCATGCCTCAGACTGTAAAGCAGAGAAGTCTAGCTGCTCGGAAATAAGAGGGAAGCAGATGCCTGGAGAAAAACACAAGGGTGAAAAAAGTGTCCTCCAGGGTTCTCGGCGGCCTTCCATTCCCAGTTCTCATCCTTCCCAGGGTCTGACTGCTTACCCAACTTAGGCTTCATGAGGTACTGATGCATCCGTATAACAAATTCCCTTTTCAAAGCTGCCTACACATTTCCCTTATTCACAAAGTTACAAACAATATATATTAAAGGAGATTTCAGGACTTCCCTGGTGGTCCAGTGGTTAAGAATCCACCTGCCAACTCAGGGGACACAGTTTCTATCCCCAGTCTGGGAGGATCCCACATGCCGCGGAGCAACTAATCCTTTTTGCCACAACTATTGGGCCTGTTCTAGAGCCTGTGCTCCACAACAAGGGAAGCCACTGCAAGGAGAAGCCTGAGCACCACAACAAAGAGTAGCCACCGTTTGCCAGAACTAGAGAAAGCCCAAGCCCGGCAGCAAAAACCCAGTGCGGTCAAAAACAAATAAATAAATAAATACATTTAAAGGAGATTTCAGAGTCTGGATCAGGGAATGGGGCTGTTCTGTAGAGACTGGGCCCCCCACATCACCCGTGAAGTCTGCTGGGACCTGAGGCCCCAGATGTGCACAGTGCTCTAGAATGCCAAGTTACACCTCTATAGGGGAAAGAGTGTCTCAGTAGTTTGGTGCTAGGCTGCTTACTGGGAGAACACCCAGAGTCTACTCAACTCATGGACTAAATTCTGCAAACAAACCTCTCCCAGTTCTATCTCAAGGGCAGCCTAAATACCGTGGGTTCTCCAGAGTAGTCCCGATTTCGAATGTGTTGCCAATATCTGCTCCTGTGTCACCATTTTTGGTGAAGAAATGTGGTCACCATAAATATACTCCAACAGGATTCCAAGGATTTTTCAAAGACATCTCTCGTAGATTCTCTTGGCTAAGCAAGTAAGTACTGTGCATACACTGGATAAAGGAATTAGTGATCAGAAGCTACTGGACAGGGCAGCATGCATTCCACAGGGCCCAGGGAGCTGGTACTGTTTGTTCTGAAGCCACAAAGCACCTGATCATTTGTGTCAGGCTAACTTTCTGTACAACATATTAAACATACAGAAAGAGAATTCTACTGTGCATAATTCTAGCTAGATGACAATTACTTATGAGCTTCAGTTTCCTCATCTTTATAATACAGTTAAAAATTACTTTCTTCATAAGTAAAGCACAGTGCCTGACATATCGTAAGTGATGGTAGGCAAATAGATGGTGCAAATGGAGGTGTAAAGCAACTGAATAGATTGCTAAACTTCCAAGAATGGTAATTTCTACAGTTACAAATAGGCTTCAAGTGAGTGCTCTTAAAGGCTGTTCCCACATTTAAATGCTCAAGATCAAAGTATTTTAAGATTTTCCCAGAAAGTTTCTCCTCTCCCACTCCCATATTCTACCACCCCCAATCGCATTATCTCCACAAATAGTGCCCCCGTCACCTTGTTACCCAGATTAAAATCTAGTCACCCTGGCTCTTCTCTCTCTTAAGCCTTCCATCTAAACCACTCACAAGGTTCTTCAGTTCATAAGGTTTAGAATGAGACCACTACATCCTAGTAACTTTAACACAATTAAAAGTTATCATCTTTATACTGCCTAATTTATAAGAGGAGGTCAGAGCCACCCACTCCCCCCAAGGACACCTTCTTTGGGAAATGCTGTCCCCTTTCCATGAGCGATGGTTCACTTAGGATGGGTGCAAGGGAGTTGGGTTGGTGAGCTGTAGGTCCCTCAGGAAGCTTGATGGAAGTGGTACTTTTTAAATAGAGTGTGAAACAGAGAAAGAATTCTATTTCCAGGCCACTGCTCAGATATTCGGAAGCACTCCCTCCTCAGGACACTTTTTAGAGATCTGTAAAAATGGATATCTTAAGACCCTCTGTTTCCATGTCTACCTGGTCTAAGTGGGGGATAGAGACTCAGCAGGAGTCTTGGCTAGTTCCATGCTGGTCTCCAGCTCAAGGCTATGACCCATCAGAGAGAATGATGAATTCACAGTCAGGGAGGTGATGAATGGGAAGAAGAGGTCTTGGACTTGGAGATCCCATTTCTATGGGGATAGGTTTTATGGGTGTGCTGGTAGGTGGAACAGTTTGTGAATGTCGCATCTCTAAGAATTAAAAAGGGATGTCTCTCTTTGGAAATACCCCAGCATTGCTGACTGGGTGGGGCTCTAACCTATCCCCAGGCTGAACATGTCCCGAAGAGATTTTTAGGTATGTTTTAGTTTGGTTTTTTGTGAAGCATGTGAATACAAGTAGAATGAAATTCTTCTTTTAGGACTGATCATAAAATCAACTTGTCATATTCACCTATGTGGATGTGACTTGTCATTTTTAAAGTTCCATTGGAATTCTCTTCTAGGAAAAAACATGTTTATGGAATCTTGTATAGTGCTTGAAAATAATACCTGTATGACATAGGAGTTTCAGAAAAACATCTATTTCTGCTTTATTGACTATGCCAAAGCCTTTGACTGTGTGGATCACAATAAACTGTGGAAAATTCTGAAAGAGATAGGAATACCAGACCACCTGATCTGCCTCTTGAGAAATTTGTATGCAGGTCAGCAAGCAACAGTTAGAACTGGACATGGAACAACAGACTGGTTCCAAATAGGAAAAGGAGTAGGTCAAGGCTGTATATTGTCACCCTGCTTATTTAACTTATATGCAGAGTACATCAGGAGAAACGCTGGACTGGAAGAAACACAAGTTGGTATCAAGATTGCTGGGAGAAATATCAATAACCTCAGATATGCAGATAACACCACCCTTATGGCAGAAAGCGAAGAGGAACTAAAAAGCCTCTTGATAAAAGTGAAAGTGGAGAGTGAAAAGGTTGGCTTAAAACTCAACATTCAGAAAACGAAGATCATGGCATCCGGTCCCATCACTTCATGGGAAATAGATGGGAAACAGTGTCAAACTTTATTTTTCTGGGCTCCAAAATCACTGCAGATGGTGACTGCAACCATGAAATTAAAAGATGCTTACTCCTTGGAAGGAAAGTTATGACCAACCTAGATAGCATATTCAAAAGCAGAGACATTACTTTGCCAACAAAGGTTCGTCTAGTCAAGGCTATGGTTTTTCCAGTGGTCATGTATGGATGTGAGAGCTGGACTGTGAAGAAGGCTGAGGGCCGAAGAATTGATGCTTTTGAACTATGGTGTTGGAGAAGACTCTTGAGAGTCCCTTGGACTGCAAGGAGATCCAACCAGTCCATTCTGAAAGAGATCAGCCCTGGGATTTCTTTGGAAGGAATGATGCTAAAGCTGAAACATGCTGGGAGCGAGCTCCGCCCATGACAAAGGTCATGAGGAAGGAGGCTCAGCATACGCAAAGGCAAGATCAAGCCTCAGGAGCCCCCCTGGAAATTCTCAAGCATCTACCCCAAAAAAACCAGAGTCTGCCTACTTTCTGCTTTGTGCTCTCACCTACACCTCTGACTTTACGGGAGGCTGTCCCCCACTACCTCTCTCTGAAAAAAGAGTTAACTTATAGCTCCAGTTAATTCCTAGGTGTGGCAGTGTTTCAACCTACAAACTCTTTTGGAAATCCTCTAGCCTGCCTGAATAGGCTTTTCCAGCCACATGTGATTGTTTAGAGCCTCCCAACTGTGAGAGGCATGAGATGTTCTAAACTGTCTAAATACAGATTCCTTTGAGCAGTTAAAAGGTTGATTAGAAATTGTATTGGTGAAGGGTTTTTCACTTGTTGGGCCAATGTTTGCTGCTAAGTCTCCATATCCCTTACCTACTGTGTCCTTGGCAGTGTATTGATTGATATAATTGGTGTATAGAAATGTAAGTAGTAGCCTCAATGTTTGTAACCTTGGACCCTTGAGTTAATTTTTTTTTTAATCAAGAATCTCTTTTATTGATTATCAGAAACATTACAAACATCTAATATGAACAAATTGTAACATGACAGTATTTAGTTTGAACAATTAATACATTTCAGATATAATATTATACATATTTCAATGTTATTCTCCCCAATCATCCCACCCTCTCCCGGTCCCAGAGTCCAAAAGTCTGGCCTATACATCAGTGTCTCTTTTGCTGTCTCGTAAATAGGGTTATTTTTACCATCTTTCTAAATTCCATATATATATGCGTTAGTATACTGTATTTGTGTTTTTGTTTCTGGCTTACTTCACTCTGTATAATAGGCTCCAGTTCCATCCACCTCCTTAGAACTGATTCAAATGTATTCTTTTTAATGGCTGAGTAATACTCCATTGTGTATATGTACCACAGCTTGCTTATCCGTTCATCTGTGGATGGACATCTAGGTTGCTTCCACGTTCTGGCTATTGCAAACAGTGCTGCTATGAACATTGGGGTACACGTGTCTCTTTCAATTCTGGTTTTCTCAGTGTATATGCCCAGCAGTGGGATTGCTGGATCATAAGGCAGTTCTATTCCCAGTTTTTTGAGGAATCTCCAGATTGTTCTCCATAGTGGCTGTACCAGTTTGCATTCCCACCAACAGTGCAAGAGGGTTCCCTTCTCTCCGCACCCTCTCCAGCATTTATTGCTTGTGGACTTTTGGATCGCAGCCATTCTGATTGGCGTGAAATGGTATCTCATAGTGGTTTTGATTTGCATTTCTCTGATAATGAGTGATGTTGAGCATCTTTTCATGTGTTTGTTAGCCATCTGTATGTCTTCTTTGGAGAAATGTCTATTTAGTTCTTTGGCCCATTTTTTGATTGGGTCATTTATTTTTCTGGAATTGAGCTGTAGAAGTTGCTTGTATATTTTTGAGATTAGTTGTTTGTCAGTTGCTTCATTTGCTATTATTTTCTCCCATTCTGAAGGCTGTCTTTTCACCTTGCTTATAGTTTCCTTTGTTGTGCAGAAGCTTTTTAAGTTTGATTAGGTCCCATTTGTTCATTTTTGATTTTATTTCCAATATTCTGGGAGGTGGGTCATGGAGGATCCTGCTGTGATGTAAGTCAGAGAGTGTTTTGCCTATGTTTTCCTCTAGGAGTTTTATGGTTTCTGGTCTTACATTTAGCTCTTTAATCCATTTTGAGTTTATTTTTGTGTATGGTGTTAGAAAGTGTTCTAGTTTCATTCTTTTACAAGTGGTTGACCAGTTTTCCCAGCACCACTTGTTAAAGAGATTGTCTTTAATCCATTGTATATTCTTGCCTCCTTTGTCAAAGATAAGGTGACCATACGTGCGTGGATTTATCTCTGGGCTTTCTATTTTGTTCCATTGATCTATATTTCTGTCCTTGTGCCAGTACCATACTGTCTTGATGACTGTGGCTTTGTAGTAGAGCCTGAAGTCAGGCAGGTTGATTCCTCCAGTTCCGTTCTTCTTTCTCAAGATAGCTTTGGCTATTCAAGGTTTTTTGTATTTCCATACAAATTGAGAAATTATTTGTTCTAGCTCTGTGAAGAATACCGTTGGTAGCTTGATGGGGATTGCATTGAATCTATAAATTGCTTTGGGTAGTATACTCATTTTCACTATATTGATTCTACCAATCCATGAACATGGTATATTTCTCCATCTATTAGTGTCCTCTTTGATTTCTTTCACCAGTGTTTTATAGTTTTCTATATATAGGTCTTTAGATTCTTTAGGAAGATATATTCCTAAGTATTTTATTGTTTTCATTGCAATGGTGAATGGAATTGTTTCCTTAATTTCTCTTTCTATTTTCTCGTTATTAGTGTACAGGAATGCAAGGGATTTCTGTGTGTTAATTTTATATCCTGCAACTTTACTATATTCATTGATCAGTTCTAGTAATTTTCTGGTGGAATCTTTAGGGTTTTCTACGTAGAGGATCATGTCATCTGCAAACAGTGAGAGTTTTACTTCTTCTTTTCCAATTTGGATTCCTTTTATTTCTTTTTCTGCTCTGATTGCTGTGGCCAAAACTTCCAAAACTATGTTGAATAGTAATGGTGAAAGTGGGCATCCTTGTCTTGTTCCTGACTTTAGAGGAAATGCTTTCAGTTTTTCACCATTGAGGATAATGTTTGCTGTGGGTTTGTCATATATAGCTTTTATTATGTTGAGGTATGTTCCTTCTATTCCTGCTTTCTGGAGAGTTTTTATCATAAATCGATGTTGAACTTTGTCAAACGCTTTCTTTGCATCTATTGAGATAATCATATGGTTTTTATTCTTCAGTTTGTTAATGTGGTGTATTACGTTGATTGATTTGCGGATATTGAAGAATCCTTGCATTCCTGGGATAAAGCCCACTTGGTCATGGTGTATGATCTATTTAATGTGTTGTTGGATTCTGATTGCTAGAATTTTGTTAAGGATTTTTGCATCTATGTTCATCAGTGATATTGGCCTGTAATTTTCTTTTTTTGTGGGATCTTTGTCAGGTTTTGGTATTAGGGTGATGGTGGCCTCATAGAATGAGTTTGGAAGTTTGCCTTCCTCTGCAATTTTCTGGAACAGTTTGAGTAGGATAGGTGTTAGCTCTTCTCTAAATTTTTGGTAGAATTCAGCTGTGAAGCCATCTGGACCTGGGCTTTTGTTTGCTGGAAGATTTCTGATTACAGTTTCAATTTCCGTGCTTGTGATGGGTCTGTTAAGAGTTTCTATTTCTTCCTGATCCAGTTTTGGGAAGTTGTACTTTTCTAAGAATTTGTCCATTTCTTCCACATTGTCCATTTTATTGCCATATAATTGCTGATAGTAGTCTCTTATGATCCTTTGTATTTCTGTGCTGTCTGTTGTGATCTCTCCAGTTTCATTTCTAATTTTATTGATTTGATTTTTGTCCCTTTGTTTCTTGATGAGTCTGGCCAGTGGTTTGTCAATTTTATTTACCCTTTCAAAGAACCAGCTTTTGGCTTTGTTGATTTTTGCTATGGTTTCTTTTGTTTCTTTTGCACTTATTTCTGCCCTAATTTTTAGGATTTCTTTCCTTCTACTAACCTTGGGGTGCTTCATTTCTTCCTTTTCCAGTTGCTTTAGGTGTAGAGTTAGGTTATTTATTTGGCTTTTTTCTTGTTTCTTGAGGTATGCCTGTATTGCTATGAACTTTCCCCTTAGGACTGCTTTTACAGTGTCCCACAGGTTTTGGGTTGTTGTGTTTTCATTTTCATTCGTTTCTATGCAGAATTTGATTTCTTTTTTGATTTCTTCTGTGATTTGTTGGTTATTCAGGAGAGTGTTGTTCAGCCTCCATATGTTGGACTTTTTAATAGTTTTTCTCCTGTTATTGAGATTTACTCTTACTGCATTGTGGTCAGAAAAAAATGCTTGGGATGATTTCAATTTTTCTGAACTTACCAAGGCTAGATTTATGGCCCAGGATGTGGTCTATCCTGGAGAAGGTTCCGTGTGCGCTTGAGAAAAAGGTGAAATTCATTGTTTGGGGATGAAATGTCCTATAGATATCAATTAGTTCTAACTGGTCTATTGTATCGTTTAAAGTTTGTGTTTCCTTGTTAATTTTCTGTTTAGTTGATCTATCCATTGGTGTGAGTGGGGTATTAAAGTCTCCCACTATTATTGTGTTATTGTTGATTTCTCCTTTCATACTTGTTAGTATTTGTCTTATATATTGCGGTGCTCCTAAGTTGGGTGCATATATATTTATAATTGTTATATCTTCTTCTTGGATTGATCCTTTGATCATTAGGTAGTGACCCTCTTTGTCTCTTTTCACATCCTTTGTTTTAAAGTCTATTTTATCTGATATGAGTATTGCTACTCCTGCTTTCTTTTGGTCTCTATTTGCCTGGAAAATCTTTTTCCAGCCCTTGACTTTCAGTCTGTATGTGTCCCCTGTTTTGAGGTGGGTTTCTTGTATACAACATATGGAGGGGTCTTGTTTTTGTATCCATTCAGCCAGTCTCTGTCTTTTGGTTGGGGCATTCAACCCATTTACATTTAAGGTAATTAGTGATACATATGATCCCGTTGCCATTTACTTTGTTGTTTTGGGTTTGAATTTATATATCCTTTTTGTGTTTCCTGTCTAGAGAATGTCCTTTAGTATTTGTTGGAGAGCTGGTTTGGTGGTGCTGAATTCTCTCAGCTTTTGCTTGTCTGTAAAGGTTTTGATTTCTCCTTCATATTTGAATGAGATCCTTGCTGGGTACAATAATCTGGGCTGTAGGTTCTTTTCTTTCATCACTTTAAGTATGTCTTGCCATTCCCTCCTGGCTTGGAGAGTTTCTATTGAAAGATCAGCTGTTATCCTTATGGGAATTCCCTTGTGTGTTATTTGTTGTTTTTCCGTTGCTGCTTTTAATATTTGTTCTTTGTGTTTGATCTTTGTTAATTTGATTAATATGTGTCTTGGGGTGTTTCGCCTTGGGTTTATCCTATTTGGGACTCTCTGGGTTTCTTGGACTTGAGTGATTATTTCCTTCCCCATTTTAGGGAAGTTTTCAACTATTATCTCCTCTAGTATCTTCTCATGAGTTAATTCTTGATTGAGCCCACCTCACCTTTGCCCTATAGGAATGCAACTTTATCTAATGCTTTTTGGAGGCTGGCACCTGACTTTAGAATAATCACCTTTAGAGAAAAATAAGTTTCTTAAAATGTTAACAGGCCTCCAGGCCAAAAGATGATGCAAATCACCTAAACTTTTGCATATGATAAGTTTGCAGGAAGAAAGCCTGGCTTACTGCATGACTCTACCCCTTCCCCCATTATCCTCTATGCATAACTTAAGGAATAAAAACTACATTGGAAGATAAAGTGCGGGCCTTGTTCACCGAAACTTGGTCTCCTCATGTCGTTCTTTCTCTTACCTTCTGGCTGAATTATTCAGCCTCTTTTCTTCACTGAATTTCCTCACTGAGCTATCCTTATTTCACCACTCTTTATATCCTTAATTAACATTTAATGATTCAAATGTATTCTTTTTAATGGCTGAATAAAAAAAAAAAACATTTAATGAAGCAATTGTTTCCTGTTCCTCGCCAACACCATCCCCGCTTCGAATTCCCTGGATCCACCGGGGCTGGTCCCCGGCAGAAACTGCAGTACTTTGGCCACCTCATGTGAAGAGTTGACTCACTGGAGAAGACTCTGATGCTGGGAGGGATTGGGGGTAAGAGGAGAAGGGGACGACACAGGATGAGATGGCTGGATGGCATCACTGACTCGATGGATGTGAGTCTCAGTGAACTCCAGGAGTTGGTGATAGACAGGGAGGCCTGGCATGCTGTGTATCATGGGGTCGCAAAGAGTCGGACATGACTGAGCAACTGATCTGATCTGATCTGATCTGATGACATAGGATTAGTTTGTTTGAGGTCAAGAAAGAGACTTAAGGGATGAATCAGGCCCTGAAGCTCAGCTCTCAGGCCATTCTGTCCCTCTGGCTTGTGTCCTCTCAGAGATCTGAACAGGCTTAGATGTTGCTCTTTGGAAATGAGCAGACACTGCTTCCTTTTCTCTAATCTGTAGAAAGGTCACCAGAATAATGCAACTACCAGGTTGAAGACCAGCTTTGAGAGAACTTGAGAAACACAGTGGGAGAAGACCAGGAAAGGAAGATTCCAGCTACATGGTCTGGCTGAGGGGAAAGGGTAAGATAAGTTGGGGCCAGGAAGACTCAGGGCCCACCTCAGGGGTCTCTGAGGCTGAATGTGAAAGCAGAAACTTTGGCTGCCTTGGCATCCAGTACAGCCCTAGGGTCTGGAACAACACTCGTAATAGGTTATGAGACATACAACTTACCTGTTGGGTGAATGAATGGAGCGTTCACATAAGCACACTGCTCTACGAGAAACTCCTCAACAAAACCCTATTCACAGTAGGGCCAAGGAGGCTCAACAGTTGTCACCTCGGGCCTATTTCCTCCACCTTTCAGCAGAGAACTCACTCAGCTTGTCTGAATTAGTTCACATAAAACAGGCTGATGTCAGTGGCTAAGCTTCAGAGGCTTCTCCTTTTTACAAGGGCACTTCCTGACCAGGAAGATTTCATTATTTCATAACTGTTCAATTGGTTCCATTCAGCCTAAAAAATGAAGGGCATTACAGTGGTGTGGTACTTCTAGAACTTTTTCACATGGGTCCGGTCCAGTTGCGACAGGCCTGGGCCCACCTCTGGGTGCTCCCTGCAGCTTCTTGGCTGGTACTTTCTTCCTATTAAAGATAATTGTATATATAAGCCCTGAGTGGCTTTAGTGATGGGTGGTCCCTGTTCCTTGCTCATGACAGCGGCCCAATTCAGATCCTTCTACCCCCAGAAGGCTACCTTAGAGGACAGCCCTAGAGTCTAGTGAGGACTTGGGACAAGAAGAGGGAAGGGTAAAAAGAAGGCAGAGAACAAACCAAAGGAAGTAACATCCATGAACAAGAGATAGTACAGTTTTTTGGAAAGAATCCTGCAAAGTGTTTAGAAAAATTGATTCCTGATCTGATACATCTCACTGACAGGCCAGCCAAATGTATTTTGTTGGACTCATATAGCAGATAATTCAGCTGACTGAACAGGACCTCAAGTTGCAGGATGAAACCCTCTGACAGTATTGATTCAACCTCATCCCCCAGGGTTCAGGACCCATCAGCAGAACAAATCCCATCAACCCTCAGGATGTGTACTTTAGAAGGCCAAGGGGCTTTCTCCTTAAGCATCTACGCTGATCTTTCCTCTTGGCCCAAGGCCAAGGTACACAGGGTGTATTAGGATTACGGGCTCCACTTTCTCCTGCAAGGAGGAAGCCTAGGGAGGTTCTATCATCTGTAACAGCCCCAACCCTCGAGCTGAGGCTGCCCTGAATGCCTTCCAGAGCCGAGGTGGTGGCAATGATCAAGTGGCATTGATCATTTCATCTGAAATCAAGGACAAGTTTTCACATCACCTTTCCTAACTGGACGATTCCCATTGGAGGGAAAAGTGCCCTCAGGGTCCACATACATAGTGAGCCTAAGCAAACAATGGTAACCTTATTTTGAAGAGATCTCAGCAATTGTCAGGGGCTTCCCAGGTGGCATGACTGGTAAAAGCCCTGTCTGCCAATGCAAGAGACTTAAGAGGCATGGATTCGATCCCTGGGTCGGGAAGATCCTCTGGAGGAAGGCATAGCAACCCACTCCAGTATTCTTGCCTGGAGAATTCCATGGACAGGGGAGACCGGCGGACTACAATTCATAGCATCACAACTGAACACAACTGAAGCAACTCAGCATGCACACACACACAGCAGTTGTCAGGGCTACAGGAGCCGCTGGTGGTTAAGCACTCAAAGGTCTCTTATGACAACCCCAAGGTACTAGTCACCTGTGGGCCTGACACGATGGAGACAGGTATCTGTATCCAACAGAGCCATGACCCCTGACACAGAGCCCTAAATCCTTCCCTTCTCTGAGTTTCCCCAGCATACTTGAAGAGACGTGTATGACCTTTGATTTCTCTGGGGGAAATAAAGATCCCTGGCCTCTGCCCCAAGAATCTTACTCCTTAAAGGAGCTGCATTGAGGACATAGGGGGATGGGAGAATCAGTATCATGTCTCATTGATTTACTCCTGGTTTGCTGGTTTCCTATGGTGGCAATCTTGCTGCTTCACTGATATTATTTTTGTAGACTTTTTAATTCTATCCTGTGCTTTCTGATTCTTGGATGAAAGACTCAAGTAACATACACTGATAGTCCAGTGCATAATTTATACAAATTTTAGGTATATAATATGTAAGAGGCACAAAGGACCTGAAGCAGTATAGGTGGACAAACATGAAATAAATTAACAAAATGAGCCTATCTTAGTCTGTCAGACTACAGTAGATAACACTAAAAACTGGAATAACTGTGTGTGCTTTTTTCCCCCTCTTTGGTCACACCACATGGCATGAGGGATCTCAGTTCCCTGACCAGAGATAGAACTTGTACCCCTTCACTGGAAACACGGTCTTAACCATTGGACCTCTAGGGAAGTCTTCTGTGCCAACTTTAAAGGAATTTTGTGTTATTTTAACTTAGTGCTTAAATTTGGGGCTCTGGAATGAATTAACAATTTTCCACTGAAATTAAACTTAATTATGCTTTGTAACTTAGAAGAATTTGCCCCAGATGAGGCTTTTTTTCTTTCTTCTTCTGATCTTTATGTTATAAGCATTTTCAGATTTAAAGTATAATGAATACGCATACATATGTGATCAAAATTTAACAACTGCTGACATTTTGCCATGTTTGCTTTACCTATAACTGTTCTGCAAATATTTTTGAAAATAAATTACAGACACATTGACATTTCACTCCTTAGGTTTCTCTGAAATTTTCTCTGAAAATATGACATTTTCCCACATAACTAGTATAAAACTATCACACCTAAAAAAACCAATAGTCATTCCTTAAACTTATCTAATACTCAGTAAAAATCATATTTCTCGAGAATCAATTACTCAACCTACAGTTGGAGAAACATTGTAATCCGGAAGAGAACCTGAAGATATTATATTTATATATCTAAGACTCTATAATAGTTTCCCTGTGGAAAGAACCAAAATAGCTCCCTTACACAAGGGGAAAAAAGTGACAGAAATTTTTCATTTTGTTCAAACAAGTTTCAGACAGCATCAACAAAAATTTGTAAATTTCATTGCTATTGTCTCAGTGTGCATCAAGGTGAACAGGATGTTCAAAGTTCCCAAAGGGGACTCTTTTCCTTGGGCTTCAGGAGGAGTCCCTGAACTGGAAACACAGTACATCTTTTCTCTCCTCTTTAGATACACACCAATGTGTGAGGTATACTGATCATCAGTTCTCAAACTCTCATGACCACTGCCTCCCAAAGAAAGTGACCTTCCTGGATTCTCAAGACCCACTGAGGATGGCTCTGGCCAGCACTGCTCTCTGCTGTTCTGTTCTCACAGCTGTGCTCTTCAGGGTCTCTATGAAGCACTGAGACACTCAATCATCAAGGCCAGCAGCGAACTCTCAGCTACATCCCGCTTACCTTCCTCCTCCTGGGTTTCCTCTGCTCTTACTCTCCATCAGCCTTCCCAACACAGGCACCTGCATAGCTCAGCAAATGACATTTACATTTGTGTTTACTGTGGTTATTTCTACTGTTTAGGCTAAAATCACGGGGAAGGCAATGGCACCCCACCCCAGTACTTTTGCCTGGAAAATCCCATGGACGGAGGAGCCTGGTAGGCTCCAGTCCATGGGGTCGCTGAGTCGGACACGACTGAGCGACTTCACTTTCGCTTTCCACTTTCATACGTTGGAGAAGGAAATGGCAACCCACTCCAGTATTCTTGCCTGGAGAATCCCAGGGGCAGGGGAGCCTGGTGGGCTTCTGTCTGTGGGGTCGCACAGAGTCGGACACGACTGAAGCGACTTAGCAGCAGCAGCAGGCTAAAATCATGACTGTAGTTTTGGCTTTCAAAATAAAGGGAGAAGGATAAGACAGTGGTTTATATCAGAAGCACTGACTCTGTCTCTCCCATCATGCCTTGATCCAAGTCAGAATCTAAAATCAGGTTGGGACTCTCTCCTTTTTTCACTGAAATGAACACACACTCTGAGTCTACACACATCATCGCTGGATGCACTAAGGGCTCCGTCACTGCCTTCTACTTTGTCCTGGAATGCATGGGATCCTTGGCCCTGGGGAGCAATGCTGTGGATTCCCCAGTCAGGAACCTACCTGACACCTTCAGTGAAGCCAGGTTCAGGCATGCTGGTGTCCTGCAGTGTCTGGGTCACCTCCTTCCCTGTCTATCACAGCACCATGGTGACCATGCAGACCTTTTTCTTCTTGGCCTCCAGTGCAGGACTACCAGGCTGCATCTTTGCCACCCGGGTGCTACATCAATATTCTGCTGAGTACTGCTGAGAAAACCTCGCAGGGTTTATTTTAGGGTCTATTTAAGAAGCAAAACAGGCCCTGGAGTCAATAAACATTTCAAAGATTCACCTTATGGTTCTCAAATAAGATGTCTGATAGATAGCAGACACATGGAAAAATTACCATTTTTATAGAGATAGTGATTTCAAACCAAATTTATAATTTCACCTCTTTCTCAGTTAGCAGAGGTTTTTCTCCTGTGTTCTCTAGTATTCCAGGGGCACAGCTATGCTCAGTCAAGTTCTTGAAACTTCAAAGTTACCTTGGATATTCCACTCTACAAAATTAAATGTATTATCCCTATTATCTATTTACAGGTACAAAAACTTCATTTTACCGTTCAGTTCTTGAATGAATTTTCTAGGCAAGACACTGATAGTTTGTACAATCTACCAGGTGGTCTACTATTAATATTTTAATTTGGTCCCAAATACCTTTAGGCAGCATCAATAGAAGTTAATGCTGATCCCTAAATAAAATGGCTTTTCACATACTAATATGGGGACTTTTCCCCCTATTTCTTCTTCTAATATATTTAGAGTTTTATTTTTACCTTTTAATTATTCAGTTTATCTGGTGTTTGTTTTTGTGGTTTGTGAAGGAAGCTACACCATCCCTTTTTTTTTAAGAGAGAGAACTGGAGGGTGTGTGGTTGACTATCTGTCCTAAGTGAGTCAGGTCTATTGAACAGAAGTGCCTAAAGTGAAGGATTTAAGAGATTTTGGGGCCCAAAGCCCCAACTTTGGGGAGGCCCTATATGATGATACGCCAATTTATAAGCTGACGATGTCATAAGCAAGCAGGGAACAGAATCGTAGTTTCCTGGAAGCCTGGGAATCCTGTGGGATCTGGGCCACCAGGGGTCAGTTAAAGGACACACAAGATTAGAGAGACACAGAAGCGCATCAGACGGAAGAAATTCCTGCAATTCCCAGCCAGTCAGCATAAGAGATAGAGATGGGAGAGGTGGAGTCTGCCCTGGGCTCACGTGGCCCAGCATCTGGAGGGACAGGAACATTCAGGATGTGAGGGAGTTGGAGGGAGTCTCTGTATTAGCCCAGGGTGGGGAGGATGAAATCTCAACAGTTAAAGTAACATAGAGAATTACAGAAGCAGTGTGTGTGCTTTCTATTGCCACAAGAGCAAATGATCATAAATTTGGTGGCTTTAAAACAACACAAATGCGCTCTCTTTCATTTCTGTAGGTAAGAAGTCTGACACGGCTCTCCCTGGGCTGTGTTCCTTCTTGGAAGCTCCAGGACAGAATCCACTTCTTTGCCTTTTCCAGCTTCTAGAGGCTCTTACACTCTTGTGCTCCAACCCTGCATCTCCCGGGTCATTCCTCTGTGGTTGTTATCTCCTTCTGATACTCTCCCATCTCTCTCTTCAACTTTTAAGGACCCTTGTGATTAGACTGGACCCACCCAGAAAATCCAGAATCAGCTCCCCTTCACAAGGTCCTCAACTTAATCACATTGACAAATGTGATGTGACAGAGTCACAGCTTCAGGGATTAGGTAATAGACATCTTCCAAGGATAATTTCTCGGTCCTCGGAAGAAGAAAAAAAAAAAAGAATCCTCCACTACTATCCATCATACAGTGGAGAAATTGTGTTTCTGAGGCAGAAGCCATCAGTGTATGGGGGATCTGTAACTCCAATCAGAAGGCTGTTTTAACGGAAAATTGCCACACTCCACGAGGCCATGGCCCTGCCTCTTCCTGATCAGATCTCTGACGGCTCCTCTCCAGGCAATGCCGGGGCTCCAGCCTGTCCTTTTTAGGGTACAAAGATGCGGCCTCCACCAACACCACCCTTACCATGTCCTTGAAACTAATCTGTGTTGTTTCCTGTGAAGGACAGTTCACACAGCCAGGAAATAGAGGTTTTAGGATGAGAACCACTTCTTACTGGGAGGGGTGATGCTGCTGGGGAAAGGCCATGGTTAGGACAGTGACATGGGGGCAACTGCCCAATAAGAGCCCTCCAGGCTCCCTGGCCCGGTCACATGGTGGCAGTAGAGAAGTTTAGAACACAAGGGTGGATGAGGAAGGAGCTCACTGCACATCAATGGAAGAGCTGTGGACGCAGGAGTGCTTAGAGAAAGCAACCCGCAGGCTGCACAGGCTGCCTCCCGCTCAGGCCAGTTTGTCCTAAGAGACTTTCTGATGCTAAGTGTAGGGGACTGAGAATTACGCAGCCTGGGGCCTGGGGCAGTAGGAAGCTGACACTCAGCAAAGAGGACGCCTGGCGTTTTGATTGGCAGTTGCCTGACAGTTGTGGTGCACCCTATCCCATTTGAGGGCCCATTACTAGCTTGTAACCGGGCATTGGTGGACAGTGAGAGACTAGCTCCCCTTGTGTTGTTCTTCCCTGGCATGTCTGTCATGGAATAAAGTGGGCCCTGCTCAGCAAGCCCCTATTATTAAATGAAAACAGTATGTCCAACAAAGGAGTAAACCAGCTATCAACAGACTCTCCCACCTGCGTGGAAGTGTGGCCCTGCCATGTGGGGTCTTCAGTATACCACTGTCCTGGAGGATGCCTGAGAAAGAGCTAAAGCGTGTAGGGGGAAAACAGAAAAATAAAAAAAACTCTGCCCATGAACAGAGATGCAGACTGGTGCTTGTCCTGTAAGACACCCCCTGAACACACCTTGTTATATTTTCAGCAACTTGCAGCCAGTAGCCAACAGCCGTCAGTTGTGGCACCTGACCACTGAACAACCTGGATACAGTCCCAACCCCTTAGGGACAAACTGTGGCGGCAGAGTACTTAGGATTCACACACTCTGTTCATGACCCACAGAAAAGGACCCTTTGGCAATGAACATCAGTGGAACCAATGATCAGTTCTGTGTCACACTGGTAAAGACCGCAGCCACCTGCATATACCATCGCCCAGACTCTGGAGACCCCTTACCCTTGCCCCAGGGGTACCACTGGGTGTCAATTACAGTGATCCCCTTTCTGGGCACCACACAACTACTCCCACTTGCAGAACAGATGTAGGACATGCCATTTGAGAACTCCTAAACGTGCTGCTGCATATCTGAACTCCCTGAACACATCTAGTCCAACAGTGATCCCTCCCTCGTGTTCACAAGTGCCAACATCTGGCATTAATGTGGTATTTCATGCCCAGGATCACCCACAGACAATAAAAGCCATGAAAAGATGAAGTGGACTCTTTTTTAAAAAACTGGGGACATCATAAGTGGACCCTAATTGTGGCAATTGTCCAGAAATGTACCACCATTTAAGTACACTATTTAATTAGGATGGAGGATGAGAAAATGCCCACCCTGCTTGCAAGAGACCCCAGCCACACAATGAGACCTCTCCCACCTCCATTTTCTCCTCCTGTGCCCACCTGCAGGAACCCAGGCCACAGGGTCTGTGGGAGGCTGAGCAAAGCTGGGGACCAGGCAGTTTGGGGACATAATGAACATAAGCATAAGGTGATAACTCCTAGGGTGGTCCTGCCAGCATGGCCAGCATGATCTGAGATGCCATGTATAATCTCCTAAGGATGAATCCATCCAGAGTAAGAAACGGCGAGGATTTTTTTAAAGGGTTAAAACTCCCGTGCTGCAGGGACAGGTCATACAGATACTGACCATGGGGCCATGTAAGGACAGCTGTTCTGCTGGTGGGAGGAGACCTCGGACGCTCTGGAGGTCAAAGATGTTGCGGGGAGGGGGGAGGGGGGTATGGCATTTAGTGACTCGGCTGTCACCTGCAAGACCCCTGGCCCAGCCTGTCATCTCAGAATGCCTTGACAACCCCATCCCAGACCATCGCCATGCCTTCCGATCTGAGTCCTGGACACCCCCTCTTGGAACACTCTGAACTGAGGACTGACTGGGAGGCAGAATGGCTTCCACCAAATGACAAAACAATATTTCCTAGATGCTGATATGAACTCCCTTAGCTTCACCTTATTACAGCTGGTGCCCTGTGGTTACTCTCTACTGTCAAAACAAAAACCAACCCCTCTTGTGTGGCTCTTGCAGAACTGAACTGGTTGCTGGCTCTGTCACCACCAGCCCCCACCTGGTCCTGTTGGTGGGACCACCTCCCAATCTCCTGGTTTCTAACCCACCCACCTTGGACCTGAGCCGGGGAGGCCTCTGCCAGGGGCACTTACTCAGAACTCAGGTCCAGCTCCCCCTTCTCTGTACATAGCAAGCAGAGGAAGCAATGTCCCTGGTGAACTGGGGGGAAGCAGGCACCCGCCTGTCATACACCAGTAACATGACGGAGTAGGGGAAGGGGCACTAGAGAGGGCCGGGGGAGCAGGGAGACTTTTGCCTTGGGACACGGGGCTTCATGGGAGCGGGGCCTGTGAGGATGGCAGACTGGGACCCAGTGGGACCAGAGGAAGACATTTCTAGGGGTGAGAACAGGGGCAGGAGCTGGAGAGCAGGGAGGGCAGCAGACAGGCTTGACTGGAAGAGAGTAGTCGGGGTGGGGCGGGGGGCAGGGGGAAGCAGGGGTTGAGAGCTTGCATGAGAGACTGCCTGCAGGGCCAGGGCAAAGGTGGGTCTACAGAGTCAGGGCTGCAGTGAAAAGTGGGGGGTTGGGTTGTGTGACGGACACATCTGCTCACTGAGAGGCATTTACTAACTCTCAGGTGTCTCTGTCTTTCTCAGCCCCAAGTCCAGGCCCTCGAAGGCCAGTGTGGCCCCTTGGAGCCTGTCAGAACCCCATCAGTGGGAAGCATCTCCCTCGGCCTCTCTCCATTCCAGCCCTGGTGATCACAAGTCTTGACTGAGACAGACTGTGAAGAATTCTACCACTTTCTTGTGATTGTTGCTGAAAGCAGAATCCTCATTCTGGAGAGGAGAGGGGGATCAGAAAGAGGGTAGGGGGGTGGGCGGTGCAGAGGCTGCTTTTCACATCAACTGGATCACTCGAGGTGCTAGAGTCCCTGGTTTCCAACCAGACTCACAGAGTGGACACCAGTGCTCTTACCGCAGCCAAAGGGCTCCCGCAGCAGCTGGGAGACACCATCACTGAGGGTGGACACGCCTGCCCACAGGCCATCTCCATCAACCTCCCCAGGGGACTTACACAGCAGGTGGTCACCTGGCTCCAGGCGTCTCCTCTGTAAATGAAACACTGACCTTAGCCTTCAATCTGCTGTCTAATCTGAAGGCCCCTTCTGGCTCTGCAGTTGTGCTGAAAGGGTCTGACAGCAGAGCTGCCCTGGGAATCTCCCGAAGCCCTGTTGGGAGGCCCCAATTCAGTAGGTGTGGGCGAGGCCCAGCCAGAGGACGGGTGAAAGGGCCCTGGTGAACCTGAACTGTGGTGAGTGGGCACCGATGCTGACAAAGCCAGGGAGTGTGCGGGGAGTGAGGCCGCAGCATCACACCAGATCAGGGCTGCCCTCAGGCAAGGCTGCTGTCACTCATTAAAGGAGAACCAGCTGACAACCGGAGAGCCACCCCAGTGCTGGGGGAGGGGCGTGCGGCATCCTGGGGATCCCTATTCTTCACCAGTTCAGTCCTCTTCCAGGGACCTCTGTGAGGACACCACGGGCATGTCTGGCAAAACCAGAGCCCAAAACCGTTCTCCAGTCCATCTGTTCACGTGGTGGAACCAGTCAGGGAAGCTCAGCCTTGCCCCTTCTTCTGGAGACACCTGCGGCCCTCTGCTCAATGCTCCCTAGTATCTCTGAGGGCCCTTGGATTGGCCCCCTGAATCCTTGGGCACAGTCCCCCCGGAACCCTTGGGCCTCTGCTGTCCTTCCTGCATGCAGGTCCAGAGGCCCATCCCCTTGGCACCTGCTGACAGTGAGGCAAGGTGAGTTTCTTTCCCCTCTCCCTCCAGCCTGCTCCAGCATGGCCACTGTATGTGGACTGCAGTTCAGAGACTCCCAAGCTCACTCCCTCAACTGCATACCCAATGAGGGGAGGGCCTCGCCAGAGGCCACCCAGCAGACTCAGCAAGGTGGAGCTGGAACAGTTCCTACCCTGAGGCCCAGAGAGGCCCACACTGCCCTGGGGCAGAGCTGGGAAAGAAGCAGGTCCACAGAAGATGACTCATGGGAAAAAAAAAAAAAAAACAATAAAGGAAGAGGTCACTAGCAGTTTGGAGCCTCTGACCAGGACAGGAGAAATGCAATGACACCCCCCACGACACAGGAACTTCACTTACAGCCCAACAGACCAAAGTCTGACTTACGGAAGGATGCCAGAAGTCAGCAAGATGGATGGAAGGCTCTTTACAGATCCCCTAGTCCACCATTTTACACATGGCAACCCTGAGGCCCAGAGTGGCTCAGGCAGGAGAAGCCAGAGTCTCTTTGCCTCAGTGTCGAGGAGGTCATCCAAGGCTGGCCTGGAGAGTGGTGGGGGACAGACCACCAGCTCCAGGGCCACACCTGTCACCCTCACTCCTGTCAGAACTCCAGCAGCATCTCCCTGGAGAAACTGGACCTCATCTCTTCAAAGAGCCAGAGTCACCTCCAGGGCCCATCCTGCCTTCTGCCCCCTGGGCCAGGCCGGGCCAGGCCCGGGCCACGGGCATTCCACAGCGGCCCTCTCAGCGCTGCGGTGTGTCCAGGAGAAACCGAGCTACTGTGGCTCCCTGGAGCTCCAGCGGCTGGGCAGGCGATGCAGCCTCATGTCCTCCTTCTGGATGTGCTCGTAGCAGGACTGGCAGGAGAGAGGCGAGGCTGGAGCCAGCTGGCCTGCCAGCCCCCAGCCATGTGCAGACGCTTTAGGGCCTAACACGGGTCCACCCGCTCCCAGGTCTGGACCACTGTGTCTCCAACTCAGCCCTCAGCCACAGTCTGCAAGGAAAGGGGTCCTTCCCTCTCCTCCTGTGCTCAGGGCCGCAGCCTGGAACACACTCAGCCCTGGGGAGCCGAGGGCCGGGATGTGCTCTGCCCACTTTTCCCCACCCAGCCCCTTTTAACAAGGGCTGGAGCAGGGGCTCTGTGAGGACCCCTCCCACAGAGACACACACTAGCTGTGAATTTGAGCGCATCCCTGTGATGGTGTCTGAGGCAAAAGGGGTCTGCCCCAGAGGCCAGGGCATTCCTGCCTGGGCCAACTGCTTCCATCCCTCACCTCCAGGGCCGTGAGCAGGAAGTCATACAGGCCTCCTGTGTGGAGAGGATCCATCATGTCACGGATCAGGTGGATCTCAGCTCCCAGGTGCTGGATTCTGGAGCACCACCGCCGCCACCAAGAGAGGGAGAAGGGGACCCATCAGGACAGGCACCCAGCAGCTCCTGGTCTAGGTGGCTAGACACCTGGGCTGTGGTCCCCGCTGTGAGTGGTACCCATGGGACCCTGCGTGGGCCTTTCTGGGCCTCAGCTTCCCCATCTGTCCCAAGAAAGGCTGTGCCCATAGACTGCAGTGTTCAAAGGCTTTGCAATATGTCTTGGTTGGGGGCAGGCAGGGTGGGAAGGGAAGCTTCTGGGCCCACCCCCAGCTGGGGCTCACTGGGCACGAGACACCACATAGATGAGCAGCGGCAGCAGGTCGTCCATGGGCAGCTTGTGCTCCCGGCCCAGCACCCGCGACACGGTGGCCTCGATTTCCCCGTATGTCCGCTCCAGCACCTCCAGCTTCTCCCGGGGGTCCACCGTGGTGCTGCAGCAGGGTAACTGGCTCCAGATCAAGGCCCTTGGGTTCAGTCCCAAACGGGGGTCCCCACACTCCTGCCTCCCACGCCCCCTCCCCAGGCTGCGGACTCACATCATCTTCTGCAGACACTCCGTGGCCGACAGGAAGCACTTGTCTCTGACCAGGTAGTATCTCTGTGTGGTCGGGGGAGGGGGTTAGATGAGGCCTCCCCTTCCCAGGGCTGGGGCTGGTCCCCAGGCCCCTCACCACCCACCCCTTCATCACTGGCTTCAGCACAGCTCTGCCCAGAGGGCTGAGCGACGCAGGGCAAGTTGCAGCTCCACTGTAAGCGTCAGTTTACTTGACTGTAAAGTGGGGTAAACAGTCTCCAGGAGGTGGGAGGATCAAGGTGGATAAAGGAGAATTGTAACAGTCAATGGTCACTGGGTGCTGCCCAGTTCTAAGTGCCTTGGTCAACAGCTGCTGAATCCCAGGGCTTGTTGAAACACAAATTCCAAGTTCCCTCCCTGAGTTTCTGACTCAGTACGTTTGGTGTGGGTCCAAGAATTGGCCTTTCTAACTAGTTCCCAGCAACGCTGATGCTGCCAATCCAGCAAGCACACTGAACACCAGTGCCTCCTCTGTTTCAGCCTGCCCCCCTCCTCCCGCAACAATCACATGAGGCAATACTAGTACTGCAGCAGTAGGTACTTCTACAGATGGGGAAACTGAGGGACAGAGATCAAGTATTCTGCCCACGGCCATACAGCCAGTAAAAGGGGTGGAGCCTGGGCTTGAGGCTGGTCACTGTGGCTGCCCACTCACCCACATGGAAAACCAGAACAGTGCAGAAAGCCTGCCGTATTCTCCCTCACCCGCCTCTGTGGCCTGAGACCGTAACCAAGAGGGCAGAGAGCTGCTTGGAAACCTGCACAAACCCGGGGCCCAGCTGAGGCTCAGGCCTCCCTCTCCTGGGCAGGTAACCGGCCCACCCTCTCACCTGATTGGTTGTCAGTGTGAGGTCCTTGAGGGGCCACAGGTGCCTGAAATAAGATGGGAGATGGGAGGCTTTGCCCTCTGAGTCAGAGGGCAAATTCCCTGCATCCCCATGTCCCCCAGGAGGGCTGAGCATGGGAAAGGGGCTGGGGATGCACAATGGCATCTGGGAGGAATTGTGTGGAGCCCAGGCTATAGGAGGCCAGGAGGGATTCCTTGAGAGGGTAGTCCTCCATGCAGCCCCAAAGCACAGTGAGCAGAGAGAGGGATGGTGCTGCAGGCCAGGAGAGCCTCCTGCACAAAGTTCTGGGGGTCCATCCAGAGAGCTCAGTTGTGGAGACTGCTCCAGGGCCTTGGTGAGCTGGCACAGGCTGGCGAGAAGTAGGGATGCCATTCAAGGGAAGTAGAGCCAATGAAGCAGGGAGGCCAGCATGGAGGAGGTGGCACTGAGGCGGCAGAGGAAAACCCTTGGGAAGCTGTGGACAACCAGATCTCTGGGCTGATGACTGGTCAGATGCAGGAAACATTCACCACAACAGAAAGAGGAACAAGGGTTTTGGGGGAAGGGAGATAGGAAGCACCATTACCTTGAGAAAAGGGGGACCAGGTGTGGGAGGCAGGACTACAATCATACTCTCAACACTCAGATCGAAGGGGCATGGAGGATAAAGGATGTTCTGATTACTGAGGGTAGAAGGGAGGCCCTGACCTGCTTCCGGAACAGTCCTCAGTTTCCCCCTTGAGGATCATCCCTCTCCCACTCTCAGTCCAAGAGCTGGGAGCAGCCCAGCTGTAGATACTGATACGTAGATATTATCCCAGCCCCAGCGGTAGATACTGAGATCAGCCTGGCCAATCTGGGCCACAGCCGGCATTCAGGGGCATATTCAAGAACCTAGCCATGCCACGGAGGAAGTTTAGAGGCTCTGCTAGAGATGTTGGGAAGGAGACTACAACTCCTTGTGGGGACTGAGCTGGGAGAGTATAAACCTCAAGTGACTGGTGCTGTTTGTCACCACATGGGGAAACCAGAGACACACCAACAGAGAGAGAGAGGGGTCACTTCCTTTTTCATGCAGCTGAACACCTAGATCCAGCCATATCTGAATCTAGCAATCCTGGCCACACCCTAGAACTTCATGGGTACATAAGCCAATTAACCTCTTCCCTTTTTCTCTGAAGACTACTGGAGTTGAGTTTGCATCCTCTGCTACAAAGAACTCTGGCCAAGGTGGCATGGTGGGGAGGCTTACTTCTGCACGTCCAGGAACTCAAGCAGCCTGGCGTCAGGGAAGAGGCTCAGGTGGGTGATGCCCTGGCTGTAGAGGCTGTCCTCTCTCTCATGAAGCAGCAGGTAGAGGGTGAAGAGCTCCGAGTAGAAGCTGGGCAGCACGAGCGGGAGCACCAAGCCGTGCACCCGCAGGTCCCTGAGTGAGAGCCACCAGGACGGCTCAGGGTCAGCGGGGCGTGTGTGGGGGTCTACTTGGGCTGCCCCCAAGAGCCCACAGAAATCCACATTCCACCTCAGCGTGCCTGCCTCCAGCCTCCCCCATCCCTGAGAAAACCCTTCCCAGCCCCATTCTCAGTCATCTCACAATCAACTGACATCTGGGACCACCTCATGCTCTCATTCAGCTTTGAGAACCAACATGGCAAGCGAGGTTGGGTTTTGATCCGCACTTGACTGAAAGCAAAACCCAGCCCTGACAGACGAGTGACCTGCAGCAAAGCTGTCAGCAGTCATTCCGGGCTAGTCTAGTTCGGGCTCCTAGCTTTCTGTGCTTGCCAGGACTCAGGGGGAAGTTCTCCCTAAGGTCTAACCCTGTTTCCCATGCCTCCTGCAATGCAGTAACAGAAATCCCCCTCCCTCTCTGATCAGGATCCCTGGACCTGGGATCTGAAGGCAAGTTGTGAGGTTTGGTCTCGGGGGCACTGGGCCAAGAGATTTAATGACCCACTTAATTCCTGCTCTGTGTGACCTCAGGCTCAGCCTCTGCCAGGCCTCAGTTTCCCCATCTGTGCACAAGAAGAAGGAGGTGCCCGAGGGAGCTGCTCACCCTCCAGGCACCTAAGAGATAAAGCTGGGATAAAGTGCTCAGAACAAAGGTGCACTTGATGCATTGTGACAGTGTCCCTTTCCAGGCTGCTCAAGGAACAGAGGTCACAGGTCTTTATGATTCCTGAATGGTCAATGAACAGTGTGTGGTCAACAGCATGAATCCCCAACATTTCCTCAGAAACACCTCTTTTCCCTGAGGGAAGTCCCAGGAGCAAGGTACAAGGATCCCCTGGACCTGAGCCTGGCTGCACCAGCGGAAAAGACCCCACAGACTTCCTGGGGGAGTCACCTTGTCTCTGCATCTTCGTCGTCCTCTGGGGCCTGGCCCTTGCGCTGTAATGCAACCTGCAGCAGGCCCCTGAGAACCAAAGAGAGGGCAGTATGGCTGCCATCTCCCACAGAACGCGTCCCCAGGGCCAGGCAGGTGGGCTCTGCTCCCAGAACCATGAAGCATGAGGCCAGCAGAGCCCAGCTGCCAAACCTCAGCAGTGAGGGGGATGGGAGTATAGGAGGTCCACGTGAGTGTCCTGGAACCCGGACAGAATGAACCACAGCATTGAAGGTTTCACTTTATAATGTTTGATGGGGTCACAGCTCAGCCAGGACAGGACAGAAGATGGGGTGTGAGTCCAGGTCAGGATCAGCCTGCAGTGGGGTTAGAGCCAGCCCAGAGCCCGGCTGGGGCTTGGACTCCGGCTGCAATCAGGCCTTGTTATCACCTCCCCACCGTCTCACCCATACGCTCACCAGCGGCACACTAAACAACCCATCCTCTGTTTCTCTCAGTCCAGACCCAGGGCAAAGGCACCATTCCTACCCAGGGTAGCAGGCAGAGCTGAGGCCTAGAAAGGGCAGAGCCTCCCGCCCTGGGGACAGAGCAGTGGTTGTCCCCAAGTGCCACCGAGCTCACCTGTAGGCAGCCCAGAGCTCCTGGGCATGCTGCTTCACCTCCTCCTGCGCCAGCCCCTGTAGGTGCTTGTTGGCCCCGATACCTGCGTATGTGGCCTGGAAGGTCAGCATCAGCATCCGGAGCAGCTTCCCCAGGGGATGCAGAGAGTTGTTCAGAGCCTGGGCAGGTGCGACACAAAAAGATGCTCAGCATCAGAGCAAGACCCCGCTTCTCAGACAGGAGCACCGTGGCCTCTCAGCAAGGCCTGTCCCCTGTGGTCAGGACCCTCCCCTGCGGCCTCACCTTCTTGAGGCACTGCTGCAGGGCCTCTGGCTCCCGGTGCTGCAGCAGCTCCTCCAGGAGGTCCTCCATCCTGCCCGCCTGGTCCTCGGGGCAGGTCCTGGGGCACCACACACAACGTCTCACCCATGCCTGGGCCCGCCCACTCCAGAAAGCCTTCCTCCCCCTCCTCCACCCACTCAGAGCCCACTGCCCCCAGCCCTGGGTCTGGACACCCTGTGAGTACACACACCCCACACACCTGGGCCTCACCTCTCACAGCACAGGTACTCCTGCGACTTGCGCAGCTCCCTTGAGCTCTGCACATGGAAGCCCAGCAGGGCCTCCCGCAGGTCCCCAGGGCAGCCGGCCTGAACAAAGTCCCGGAAGGGGCCATAGACACCCTGCCAGCGGCTCTCCACGGGGAAGACGCCCTGACCCAGCTGCCTGCGATGGAGGTGGTGGGAAACGTGGACGGGGAAGGAGCCATGTAGGACCCTGTTCAGCCCTTGAAAAGGTGGGGATATCCAGCCTGGCCAGAGTTAGAGCCCCAGTGGGGTGGATGGACTGGGGTATGCAGAGGGGTCTGACCTCCAAGACTCCAGGAGGAGAAACGGGAGGCAGAGAAGGGTCAGAGAGAATCTACTCCACGGTAGAGAAAAGAGACAGGGGCACACAGAGCCCTGGAAAGGAAACAGAAAGATCTGGAGAGCTGGAGGCCAAGTCCAGAGACTGGGGTCTTGGCCTAAGAGAGGTGAGGACCCAAGGCCCAGGGTTCCCCGACTCTCCCTCCTCCCACACCTGGTTCCTTCCTGAGCTTGATCCTGTCTCGGTAGCTAGGCCCAGGGGTCTGGCTGTGTGCGTGTCTGGTGAGCACTGCCCTCCCCTGTCACACTGACAGATATCCCTACACCTGCATCTGACCTTGGCTCACGCCCCTAGGATTTGCCATCCACTTCTAGCTCCTGCTGTCAGAGAAAAAGAAACACACTGGGATGACGTGTCAGGCAAATCAACTTCTGAAATGCTGGCTGGCACCATTAGAACCACCAAGCACATCTCAACAGACATTACAAGAGTCATCACTTGAACACCTGTTTTTCCAAGGAAGAACTCTGTCCCCATAAGGAAGAAGTCTATCCACTTCTCAAATACCCCATGATAAAGAGTGTGAATCCACTTCCAAGTTTCCCTTTTCACCCTGGCTGCTAGGGAACTCAGAGTCAGGCTAATGCTCAATTATAGTACCTATCTGCACCTCCTTTTTTTAAGCTCAACTCATACTTTAGTTGTCTATTTTATTCTCATTTGCTTAACTATCTTGTACCTTCCTAGAAAAAAAGCAGAATCTAAGCAAAGGCTATTCATAGCATTTTTCTTCAGTTCTGTGGCATGTGGAGTTATCACCACATAGCCCTTGATTCCCAGAGTCTCTGATAAGGGTTGTGTGACCTGAGCTTTCTGAACTCTCCGAAGAGCTAAGAGGAGGTACAGAAAAACCCTTCTAATGAGACCTGAGTCTTTGGGGTAGAAACACAGGCTCCAGAAAGGCTCCAGAATGCACAGGCCAGACGGTCAGGCTCTCACCTCTTGCAGGTACTGCTTGGATCTGGAGGGAGGGCAGCTGTGTCCAGCACACCCTGGGTATGCACTCCTCTCCCTGACACGCTGCTAAAAGAGCCCTCCAGGGTGAAGCCATTGGGGAAGGTGACCTTGCCCTGGAAGCCGGGAGAGGAATGCAGGGATGTCTGTCCATCTGTCTGTCCAGCTGCCCTTCCACCCAATCATGACAGGCCTCATGCCCGTCATCCTGGGTCACAAACGCTGGAAACGGATGGGTGGCCTTCCCACCATCCATTCAATCTGCTCCACCCCAAGGGGCTCATAATCCTTCACCCCTGCAGGAGCTCTGACCAAGAGCTGTGCCCACCACCAAGGGGCTTGTCTCTGAGGTAGAAGATGGCAAGGGAGTCAGAGTAGGGACTCAGAGGTCAGAGTAGGGGGACCACCACAGAGGCTGGGAGCGGGGAATAAGTCCAGAAGTAGGCAGTGGCCATAGGGAGGGTGTGAGGTATTACTGGCCCCAAGAAGGGGCAATTCCTTGCTGCACGGGACTGTCCCATTCATGGCATTCTTGGTCTCTATCCATCAGACGCCACAATACCCTCCAGTCATTACAAAGAGAAAACAGCCCCCACATGTCCAAAGGCTCCAGGAGGGATACAACTGCCTTCTCCTGGGTCAGCTCGGGCAGAAGCTTCCTGAAGGACAATGCCTTCAGAGGACCCCACGCAAGGCACTGATGGCGCTGGTAGAGGGGGTGGATCCCTAACTCTGGAGCCAGCAGGAGAAACAAGAGACCACCAGAACGTCTGCACCCAAGGCAAGCCTGCCTATGCCCTCTTGACTCATACCCGATCAAACTGTACCTTCGTGGCAGAAATAGGTCGCTACACATGCCCCCTAGATATAGTGGAAATGGGAGAGGCCCCCCCTACCTTCTCCACCCACCCTCAGTCCTGGGTCTAAGCAGGGAGATTATAGACTCTGGCCAAGGTCACAGTGCAGAGTGGAGGAGGGTCTCAGTGGCTCTCACCTTCCCCACGAGGGTCAGGTCCCTGGTAAAAGTGCCTTCGTATAAGGAGTCATCATCAGAGAGAAGGATCCCTGGGCCCTAGAGAAGAGTGGGGAGGGTAGGAGCAGTGGGTTAGGAAGGGCCAGAAGGCTGAGGGTAGGGAGAGAAGGGTCCTGAGCCCTGGCACACCTCCTAGGACTGTGCCCAGGTGGGATACCAGCCCTTGGACTGCACAAACCCCATGCACTTTGATCCTGGGTTACTGATACCCTCAGACCTGGCTTCTCCCCTTCAGCGGCCTCTCTCAGGAAGTTTTCTGGGGGACCGTTCCTTCCCACCTACAGCTCAGGAAGTGCTGGGCTTTTCCTGAACCATCTCCACTTTCCTGTCACTGATGCCAGGGGCAGCGGAGTTCATCAGGCTCCCTTGCGGCTCTGGTTGCCAGGAAGCTTCAGAGCCAAATGGGATACAATTGGTGTTCTTATTTTTAAATCTATTTTATGTGTCTATTCTTATCTTTTCTTCCTCCTTCAACTCCTTCCAGAACAAAGTGTAGCTAAACAAACAAGCCACAATATCAATATCAGCCATCAGGCCGAGCCATACTGTGTGCCAACCACCTGGCAGGGTGTGGGTGAGACAGAAGGCGGGGGTTGATATGCCCATGCTCAGCATACCTGGGCTTGAGACTCATTTCTGTCACTCAACAGAATGTGACACTAGGCAGGTTCTCTGACCTCTCTGAGCCTCACATTTGTCACTCGTACACTAGGGATGACGACACGAACCCCAGGGCTACTGGGAGGATCCCACGAGACCACGCTGGGAGGCCTAGCCCAAAGCTAGGCACTAGGGTTTCCCTGGTGGCTCAGCTGGTAAAGAATCTGCCTGCCGTGCAGGAAACCTGGGTTCAATCCCTGGGTCAGGAAGATCCCCTGGAGAAGGGAATGGCAACCCACTCCAGTATTCTTGCCTGGAGAATTCCAGACAAGACAGTGGAGCCTGGCGGCCTATAGTCCATGGGGTCACAAAAGAGTCAGACATGACCGAGTGACTAACATTCCCACTTTCTTTTTCTTCAGGCACCCAGTTAGTGGTCTATAAATGTGGGCAGAGGAGGCTGCTGGCATTCTATTACCATTCACTTCATTATTGCTATTCTAGTGAGTCATTATAGTAAGTAGGTAACCTGAGCTGCTGAAGGGAAAACTGAGGCTAGGAAGGGCAGGGACTCGGCCAAGGCCAGGGTAGGCAGGTGGCAGAACTGGATTCTGGCCCAGGGTTGGGCTCACTCTAGCACATCAGAACCCTGATTCCTTATCCATCCACCCCTGACCAGCTTCAGTTCAGCTCTGGGGCCCCAGAGCAGGGAGAGGGTGGCTCAGGACACATGTGGGTCACCGTACTCACCACCATCCTGTCTGCCTGGAAGGTGCCCTGGTAGCAGACACCCGCCTGGGTGACCATGACCCCTGGGCCATGGCGCTGGTCAGCCTGCCACATGCCAATATAGCGCTCACCCCTGGAGGGTTGGGGGGCGAGAGAAGATGGCCGGAGTTAGATCAGAATTGTTCCCATGCACCTTCTGTGTGCTCTGCTGGCATGGCACCAGGGGTGGGGGGCAAGGGGCAGATAAGGAGCCAGGTCATGAATTCACTTAAGTCAGAAATGGGGAGGTGAGATTAGGACTGACAAGAGGAACAGAGGGTGGAGGAGAAAGGAAGCCTGCCTGAGGGAGGGGATCCTGGCAGGCTTCTTGGGAGAGGTGGCAGGAAGGAGAGTGAGATTGCCACTGTGACACATGCAAAGCCGTGGCGGTATCAGTATACGTCAGATATGTGGGGACGTTCAGTGGTCTAGAGGGCTTCCCTGGTGGCTCCACTGGTAAAGAATCCGCCTGCTAATGCTCGATCCCAGGGCTGGAAAGATACCCTGGAGAAGGGAACGGCTACCCACTCCAGTATTCTGGCCTGTCCATGGGGTCACAAAGAGTCGGACACGACTGAGCGACTTTCACTTCACTTCACTTCAGTGGTCTAGAAGGCTGGGGGGTACACAGGTGTCATGGCACGGATGAGTTCAGAGGAGCAGGAAAGGCCTCGGATGCCAGGCCAAGGACACTGGGCTTTGTCTCAGACCAGAGAAACTGGAAGGGCTGTGACCCTTTGATGGGACCAGATCTTGGGGGCACAAACTCCTCTCTGACAGAGCAAAGGGCTGGAGTTGGGGGGTGGCTCATCTGCAGTTAAGGTCAGGGTCCCTCAACCTGAGCCTCAGCAGCAACTGAGGGCATGGAGCGGAAGTGAGGGGCTTCAAAAAGACTCTGAGGGACAGACAGAATGGACCCACTGATGACAGGGAACCCACGCCTAGAGGCATTTGGTCTGTGAGGGTCCTCTCTCCACTCAATCCTGCTGGGGGGACTGCAGAATGCTCACCTGTCACTGTCCTCCTCGACACCGTAGCCACTCCGCTGGCCCCTCTCCCAGTGGCCTGTGTACCGCAGGGGGCGAGGGGCCTGTGGGGCACTCTCAAGGACCCCGAATCCATGGCGCAGGCCCTCCTGGAAGTAGCCCTTGTACACCTCGCCAGTGCTGTACCTGAAGAGGGTCACCAATGGCTGGCCCTGCCTCCCAGAGGACGTGCCCAGCCCACATGGCTGCCCCCCGTCAGATGAGGGTCACTTACTCACAGATGCCATAGCCGCACATGCTGCCTTCCCGCCAGTGGCACTTGTAACAGTCAAACTTATCCTCGGAGGCCTGGGGCACCAGGCGGATGCCAAAGCTTCCAGTGTGGGTGGGCAGGGAGGGAGGTCAGCACTGGGGCCATGGCCCTGCCCCAGACACCTGTCACACCCCCTCCACGCCCAGGAGTATCCCTGCTTCCGAGGGGCCTTCGCAGACAATGAGGAGAATCTTATAGGCGATCAGGTCCCTCTTCTTCCTAAGGGTCCCTCAGGATACCCCACCTCCACCCCACCCCCATGACCCTGAGAGGGCCTTCTGGCCCTAGCCCACTCCCTCCATGACCTGCCCTCTCCTCAGAGCCTAGTTTCCCCTTTAGGACAATGAGTGGAGCTGGACCAGACGGCCTCCAAGTTTCTGCTGGAGGTTTGGGAATTTAGGGTGGGGCCAGGCCGGTGACAGTGATGGGGGTGGGAACCCCCACCACACAGCCCCCTGTCAGCCCCAGCCTTACCCGTGCTCCAGGCCCTGGCAGAAATCCCCCACGTGATTCCGCCCATCTGGCCACTTCAGGGTTCCCCTGGAACACAGTCAAGGTTCACAGTCACAGGTCCATGGGTGTCAGGCCCACCAGATCATCCTCCAGCATACACAAGTCCCCCAGCCGGCCTCCAGCGTACACTCTCTCAGAGGCCTCGACTGCCCTTGGACTGGACTCTCTGTTCCCATTGGGCCTATTCCCTGAGCTCTACGACCCTGCACGGGCTCTCAGCCCTTCCCTACTCCTGGCACGGCTGCCCCTGCAGCCTCACGGAGGGCACTGTACACCCAGCAGGGGAAGTTCTGGAAGCATCCAGATTGCCTTGTTCTCTTGACCAACAGGAAGCTCAGAGCTAACCTTCAAGTTCAAGCCAAGCACTAGGAGTCAGTGGGGTTTCTACCATCCTCATCTCCTCTTCTGACACGGCATTGCTTTTTCTGTGTTTTTGTTCATAGGCTTCCTGAAGCCCTTTCTAGAAGTAGGCAGGGTATCAGAAATGAGTGGAATGCTTGCCAGCAAAACCTTGATGAGTCCCTTCTGCTTTCTGGGCCTTAGTTTTCGCCAGCTGTGGCACAAATTAGGGCCA
Source organism: Tragelaphus eurycerus (assembly GCA_935064755.1). Lineage (NCBI taxonomy): Eukaryota > Metazoa > Chordata > Mammalia > Artiodactyla > Bovidae > Tragelaphus > Tragelaphus eurycerus. The sequence continues at coordinate 70,859,737 of CAKXYN010000001.1, read as the reverse complement.
CATTCTTCAAAACCCTATCTGCCTGTAGAGTCATATAGATCTGCAGTTGAGGCCAGGCTCCCCCTAGAACCTGCCCTGAGCCCTGGAGAAAGCCATGGTTTCTGCATCTACAAAGGGCATGCTAACACTCCCTCAGGCCATTCTTGTAAGGGCCATCAGAAAATGCTACACGGACACCAGTTATTCTTTCACCCGCCTTGAGAACAGAACAGTAACGTGGGCCCTGCAGTCCGGCCTCCTGATGCCTGTCCCGGGCTCTCCAGCCTCACCAACATCAAGACTATTTGGCGCAAACCTACTATGGGCCAGTGCTGTCCAGGAGGACTTAAGAATTGATAGAACTGACCAGAGAGAGTAACAGCCTCTGGTTCATGCCCTGAGGCAATAAGGTCCATCCGGTCCTATGTGCTCCCCAGACTCCCAGGAGGACCCCTGCCTTGCTTGGCCCAGAGCCTCGGTCACTCACTTGCCATGAGGCCTGCCCCAGTACCACTCGCCCTCGTAGGTGGCCTGGCAGAAGCGGCCCTCTGCACGGAAGGTGTATGCTCCACAGCGGCAGGTGGGGGGTTCAGAAGGCTCCAGGCCCGCTCCCAGAACCGGGAAGTCCTTCTTCCCACGCAAGGCCTGGCACACAGCCTGGGTAACCTTCCATTGCCAGACCACCTGGGGGAGGACAGGGGAAACACAGGACAGGTCACTGCTGCTGGAGGCAGCCCCACCAGAAAGCCTCCTGGGGTGGCTCCAGGTACCACCTCCCCACACCCCATTCTGTCACCCGGGGGAACCTCCAACAGTTCCACACTGCTCCCTAGGGCCTCATCCAGACCTGAGATAAACTTACTTGCAGTTTTGGGCCTGCCCAGAGAGGCCAAACAAAATCATCAAGCAGGCCCCAACCCTGGCTTCGCAGAGAAAAACACCTGCTCTCTATGGCAGTCTTATGCCTGAGTCCAGGCAGACGCCTGATTCACTCTGGCCATGACTCCAGAGGCTTAACATTCCCAAGGAGCCTCCAGGGCAGTATATTTATGCCCTCCCCTTACCCTCTTGTCGCCTTCCCGTCCTCCCCCCAATCCTCGTCCCCGAGTTCACAGTCCAACCACACTCACCAGGCCCTGTGGGTCCTTGGAGCAAAAGGAGAACTCTTCCTCGGGTGTGAGGAGGTGAAACGTGCACCTAGACAGATGGAGGTGATGAGTCGGCCCCAGTTCCATTCAGAAGGGAGCCAGGGGCGGGTCCAAGTCAGAGCCCTAGGGTGGGCAGTTTTCATGGGGTAGAGGGATGGAAAACCTGAGGTGTCACTGGACAGGGGCACTCACCTGTCCTGCCCAGGTTCTACCCACACCAGCTTCAGATCAAAGGTGTGAATGTTGTGGCCCTGAAAGAAGATGGGGCATAGGTGGGCAAGATGCTCACCTATTCTCTGGTTTGGCCTTGCTCCCAAGCACCAGCTCAGCATGCCCCTGGGTGTCCCCAGGTTGCTTGGTTCAGCATGCCCAGCACTGAGTCCTCCACCACCCCTACCTGTTCCCATCTCCAGGGCAGCCCCTCCACCTCCCTTCCCACCCAAGACCCAGGATCAGTCTCCCACAACCCCCCACATCCTTCTCCATCAGGGCCACCAGAGTGGTCTTCCGGAAATGCAGCTTGGACCTTGTGAGCCCCTGCTGCAAACCTCCCTGAAGTTCCTACTGCCAAGCCTGACACCTGAGACCACACAGAACAGCCCCAGGTCACGTGCCCCTCCTTTCTCCACTTGCCACAGACTTTCCTCAGCCTAAACTTTCACCGTGCTGCTCCTTCTACCTGGGGCGTCATCCCTGCTCTGAGAGCCAGACCAAACCTCCCTTCCTCTGGAACATTTTGTGTAGTGACCTCTCCCGCCTAGCAGTAGCCACAGGAGGAAGTGGCCCCAGGCCCAGGCCTGAAGGGGAAGAGGAGCATGCCAGACATGGGCAAGGACAAGAGAGGGTCCCGCAGAGACAACGGGACGTGCCCAGGTCCAGAGGTGAGAAAGGGCTCGGCGCCTTTTAGTGAGTGTCTTGTCAGTGTACCTGGAGCACAGAGGGGGAAGTCGGGGGTGGAGGAAAACTCAAACTGCATCAAAACCCCCAAACCAGGCTTCAGGAGACATAGGTTTGGATAGGCAAGTAGCACCCTTTCCACGCCTCAGCCCCCTCATCTCCCCCGGCCACTTGTCTCTTTCCTCCTTTTCTCAACCACTCCCAAGACCTCTGGCCTGCCCCCGCCCACCTGCAGCAGGACGAGGGCATCATCGAAGAGCAGCACGCGCTCAGCCCGCAGTGGGGTGACTGTCACGGGGACGTCCTGGCTGTCTTGCAAGAGTCGGTGAGCAGGGGTGCAGAGCGCATCCTGGTGAGGCGAGGAGGGAACTGCAAAGCTCAGGGACCCCCGTCCTTAACACTGCACCAGTCACTCCACTGCCCGCCTCTGCCCCAGGCACCTCCACCCACACTCTGAGAGTCTCCTGGAGGCCCCCAGGTCAGTGATGGGCACTGGGGCTCTGAGCTGGTGGCGCCTCATTCCTGGCTACTCCCAGCAAGACGTAACAACTTCTCTTGAAGCCCTGCTTTGTCCTCCTGCACCCCATCTCAGACCATGGCCATGACCAAGCCCCCATCAACTCTCACCGAGGGTTCTACAATCCCTGCCTCTCTCTGGCAATTCTTGTCCCCTTCATTTGTCCTCCTAATTCTCTGCTCTGGGCCCCACACCTGTCATGCCTCATCAGAGCACAGGGGATTTTCCCCCTGTAGGGGCAATATACACAGTGGCTCGAGGGTGCAATCATTCAGTGACATCCCAAAAGAGAGGGTCGGTTCTGTGACCACTCTTCCAGAGCCAGCAGCTCACATCCCAGCCCAGGAGGTGCTCAACAAATGCGTGAAGATGGCTGGACAGAGAAATGTCACAGACATTTGCTTTAGCCACTGCCCCATTTGGGTGGGGAAACTGAAGCATGGAGAATGCAGCAGGTAGCTCGAGCCACCCAGGGGGCCCCCGCTGGATGGGAGGGTCTTCTCAGAGCACCCTTCAGGTGTGGAACTCACCCTCAGCCGGCTACTCAGAGTGGGCCAGAGGGCCTGCGTGGCCGTGGCCTGGTCCAGCTCCTGCCTCATGAAGGACTGTAAGTCCCCAAAGAGGCCGGCGGCGTGTATCACCAGCTCCCGGGTGGGGTGACACTGTGGGGGGACAGAACCACCGGGGCGGGGGCTCGTCAGAACCTTCCCCCACCCTGGGATGACTGCCCCAGCCCTGCCCTGGCCCAGCTGGTCAGGAGTTTGTTTTTTTCTCCCTGCTGGCTCTTCCTCTGAGGAGAGGTCAGCAGGAGGATGCCTCCGGGGGATTCACAACCATCTGATGATGCCCCACCTGGGCCTGGGCCACGTGTCCTCACACCCAGCACATGAGTCTACATGTGCTCTCTGGGTCTCCGCTGGCTCCGCCAGGGCAGGCCCATGTAACTCAGATACCCCAGGGCAAGGACATGGCCCTTCAAACCCCCAGAACAAGATGATGTCCCCAAGGCAGGCCAGTCCTTTTCAAACAAGGGGTTCCTGAGTAAGGGGTTCCCTGAGCCAGAGGCCCATTTCTCCCGTCCGTCAGCTTCCTCACAGAGGCAGGTCTGGTAAGCATCGATACCGCCCTGGCCCCCTGCCCCCAGCACCCCTGCTACCTACCTCCCCGACGGTGTCCCCGAGGCTCAGCAGGAGGAGCACATACTGCTGCACGTGATGAGCGAGTGGCTGGCGGAGGGCCTGGAGCAGGGCCATGCCCACTGAGCCCTCGGAGCTCAGGCCCGACAGGACTTGCCGCAGCGCCTTCCGCTGGCCCCGCCAGTACTCACTGAGTGGAAGGAGGGCCAGTGCCCCGTCACTCTCCCCTCCTCTGTTCCCGCACCCACCACTACTGCCTCCTTGCCCTGGCTAATCCCTCAGATCCCAGAACCAATCCCAGACCCCAAAGCTCTCTCCCATGAGAATAGTGGCTGAGGTTTGGGAGCAGTGTCTTAGGGACTGAAGGGATCACTGATTACAGCAGCCCTCCCTGAGTAGAAATTAGGAATGCTCCCCTGCCCCAGGGTCATTCCCGCTAGTTGGTATCTCTGGCTTCTGCTCACAGCCTCCTGAGGCTTCCCTGCCCCTCTGCCGGGGTGTGGATCAGCATGGGGTTGCCAGAGCCAGGAGCGCTCAGGATGAGTCCCAGGCTGTGACACTCACTGCTTTGGGGTCATGGCTTCCCCACGCCCTTCCTCCCAGACACGCCCCTCTCGGAGGCCCACTCCAGTGCCCTTTGCTCACCTCCTCCTCTTCGCTGCCTTCTGAAAGGCTTGCACTGCCACGCAGCATGTGTAGGACTCGATGTACCTGTAGGTAGCACCAGGGATACCCTGCAGGCCCCACCCTTAGCTCCAGACCCAAGGGCCTGCCCTTCTGGGGTTCCTAGATCCTACCCGCTGAGTGCTACAGCCCTGAGGGCCTGGCTCTGGGCACTGCTGATCTTGAGTCCTCACTGACTCAACTGGACAATTTTCACTCAGAGTCTTTCTTCCCTGGGAGGTCACCAGGCTCAGATCTGGAGTGTCTGAGCCTGCCACCAGGCTAACACCCAACCCCAGGGCCGAGTGCAAACCTTTGCCGAAGCCCTGAGCCAGATGAGTCCCAGTGCCAGCCCCCAGCCCATCCCAGGCTGTCTTACTCCAGGTGGACCTGCAGGACACGGTCCGCGCTCTGCAGCAGCAGCAGGGACTCCAGGCCGACAGCTTCGGGGCGGCGAAGCCTCTCCTGCAGCGAGTGCAGGCTTTCCTCCGTCACATCCCACAGCTGCTGGGAGCTTCTGTGCAGCTGCTGCAGGAGCTGCAGGCACTTTCGGACCCAGGGGTCTGAGGCCTCTGGAGCTGGGGCAGGAGCACAAGCACCCCATGAGGGGGAACAGGGCCGCTCCACCATCCAGGGAGCACATACAAGCCCTGGCTGGTCACCCGAGGGGCAGCAGCCCCACGAGCCCTGGAGGTCCTTGGGACAGGACTGGAAGCCCACATGCCCCCTGGAGCTCAGCAAGGGACAGGCAGGCTGCAGTAGTGGGTGGCACACTTGTGGATTAAACAGGGGCACATTTCCACCTCCTCATTACATAGGGGCAGCACTGATGACCTACGGCCACTGAGTACACACATTCCCAGAGTTTCAGAACTTCCTCAGGTCCAGAATGTGCAGTGATTCCCTGCCATTTACAGACACACCGATAGAGCTCCTGAGATGATGGCACCTGCCTAAGGTCACTTCACAGACTGGGCATCCTGCCTTCCAGTCACGCCCTGGGTGAGAGCAAGATGAGAATGTGGGCAGAGAATCCAGACCTGTGCCCTGGGAGAGATGGAATATTGTCTCCACACACAGCAGACCTAGGTTAGAATGGGGTTCAGAGCCTAGCTCCCCGGGGTCCCTTTGAGAAGGAAGCAGCCAACAATTGGGCGTGAGAACCCTGGACTCATTGAAAGCCATCCACTTGAAATGCCACCGCTCCCATCTGCAGCTGAGAAAGCCGTAGCTCAGAAGATCCAACCAGGGAGGACTCCTGTCCCTAGGAGGATGGTTCCTGTGGCCCCCATCTTTTTCACTGGAGAGCCTCAACTCACCAGTCTCAAGAAGGGGCTGGAGGACAAGGCTGTTGATGCGGGCAAGGGTGGCTGAGAAAACCTCCTCCAGCCGCAGCAGGGCCGCCTCCTCTGGGCTGCACATGGCCAGGGTGCCAGACTCAGGCCTGTGGACAGAGCACAGATTAGAGCAGCTGTGGGAGCACGGTCAGTGCTCATCTCAGGCCAGATGCCCAAAAGCAAGGCCTAAGACCATCCTGCCTCAGAACTGAGCAGGGAGCCCAGGTCACCCCAAAGGGGAGTTCTAAACAGACCAGTGACTCCTATTTATGCTCTACTTGGACCCAGTTGAGGGGAGCCTGAAGGAGTAGTAGAGAGGGCTCAGAATTGCCAAAAGAAACATCTATTTTTAGGCAAAAGGCAGATTTTCCTTAAGCCCTCTGGCTTGTTCATTTCCCTGCTCAAACACCCACCATGGCTCCCAAGGGCTCAGAGTAACATCTAGTAGTGATCTGACCTAGCCTCCCCTCCACAGAGTCTCTGGAAACAAGGATACTGTCAGAAGGGCACAGCGTTTTTCTCAAGGTCATGACTCAGGACCCCCTGTCTTGCCTTATAAACAAGTAGAGGTCTGGGAGAAGTAGGGGACTGCCTGCTGGAGCATGAAGGATGAACAGGAAATAAAAGAGGCAGAGAGGACAAGGCATGCAGGTGAGGGAACCAAGAGCACCAAGGCTCGACAACATGAAGACCCAGGCTCGGCAGGGGGCCCACCAAGAGCTGCCTAAGTGGCTGACAGAGGAGCCATGGAGGGGCTCAGAGTGAGGGAGTGGTGATATTCAAAGTCAGACTTGGGGACACGGACTTGGTGACAGCTGCAGACGAGAAGATGCCAAGCAGTGAGAGGGTGAGGTCAGTGTGGGCAGGAGCCAGCCCCTCCATGCTCCCCACCTGGCTGACCCTGCAGGACAGGTCCTACTCCACATGTGGGGGCTTTGGGGATGAGCAGGTCTTTGTACCTCGTGCTCTGGAGAGAGGGACCCACCAAGAAGGCAGGATCACCTGAGAAAGGAGCCTCCTGACTGGAGAGAGAGGAAGCAAAGGGCCTAGGTTCAAACCCACCGCCATAGCCAGACTGCAGCCTCCAATCAGACACAGCCCTCTCCTACCAGACCTGGCAAACGAGGTCATCTGCCCAGATTTCGTGACTATACATCTTAGGATTGAAAATTAAATACTCTTTTAACCCCAGACTCTCAGCTCAGCCTCTCTCCAACTCTGACATGCTGAGTTGGTTGACCCGGGGGAACTAGAGACATAATTTGAGGCAATGCTGGCAGACCCAATAGACCAAATGGGAAGGGGTCTCATCACCTCCCCCCTCCCCGACCCCAGCCCCAAAGACACTGAAGGGTACTCCAGGCCCCTAGCAGAGCCTATGATTCCCAGGGAATTGGCTCTGGGGCAATAAAGTGAGACAAGTGTCTCAGAACTCTGGCCACGGCCCCAGGCACTACTGCCCCACCTTTCCTGCTGTTGTTGTTTCAGGAGGGTGAGGCCTTGGGAGGGAGAGGCAGGAAGGAGAAATGACTGGACACCCAGCTGCAGCTTTCTTCTGTTTATGCTGGCCCTGCAGCAGCCCCAGGCTGCTTTGGAGGACTAGGGGAAGGTTGCTCCAAATCAGCTCAGACAGACCAAGAGACCCCAGCCTAGGAGTCAGAGGTGCAGCAAGTGTGGCCTGGGCCCATCTGACTCTCACCCACATCTCCAGAAACTGGTGGAATAGAAAGACCTTTTGGAAGATGACCTTTCCAACCTTAATTGGAAGTCTGTCAGGGTCAGAGCTGACAGGTGAGGACATTGTTTAAAAGTGAAGGGGGGAAGGTGTGGTTAAGATAGGAGGTACAGACTAGAGACCAGATCAGGGTGAGCTGGGGACCCGCAGCAAATAACTCACTGTTGGGAGGCCTTGAACATCAGATCCCAGATACTATTTGGGGCCCACCCCAGCCAATGCCACATTCGAGATGCTCTTCTCCCCCTCAGGTTTCCTCCCCTTGCCACATGGGGCTGGCAGTTGCTACCCAACCCTGGATGCATGGCTCACACCTTAGCAGCTCCCACAGGCCCCTTCTGACCTCTATCCCAGTCTTGGCTATTTCCCGGCTTATCCAAAGCCTTGCTCATCTCTGTGCCTCAATCACCTTCTCTATGAAATGGAGAAGACTAAATTATAGCTTTTTACTCTGACTAAATCACAGCTTTTTTAGTCTTCCCTACAAAGGATAAAGGAGCTTCCCTGGTGGCTCAGACAGTAAAGAATCCGCCTGCAATGCAGGAGACCCAGGTTCAGTCCCTTGGTCGAGAAGATCCCCTGGAGAAGGGAATGGCAACCCACTCCAGTATTCTTCCCTGGAGAATTCCATGGACAGAGGAGCCTGGCAGGCTACAGTCCACAGAGTTGCAAACAGTCAGACATGACCGAGCAACCAACCCTTTCAGAAAGGATAAACTGATGGAGGGGAGCTCCTCTGGGTGTGGGGACCTGTTTCTCAGCTTCCCTTACCTTTCAGTGCAGCGTGGAGCCCCTGGAGCTGAGTCTTACAGACCCAGACTGGCAACACTATTCTGGGACCCTTCCAGGTCTGTGGCCCCAGAAGGATCCCCTACCTTTGAGTCACACTGCCCAAAGGAAAGGCCAGCAGCTAAGCATTGCTGATGAGGTGGTGGGTGGGGAGAAAACTGCATTTGAGGCTAAATATCTCGTCTGGTAGTCCTGAGAGCCGCTGCTCCCAGGCTAGGAAGCTCCCAGGCTTCATCCAAGGGGCAATGAAATGTGAGGGCAGGACCCAGGCCAGGCATGAGTGTGTCTGAGTGTGTACAAGGAAGGAGAAAGAGATGGTGAACCTAACACCACAGGGACCCAGCAGGAGTCTCCTCCCTCAAACAGCAGTCCCATCACCAAGCCACGGCTCGCTGGTTAAGGGCATGGCCTTCTTACCCTCTCACTCCATCCAGTTCTAAGGCTCCTTAGGAGTCTGCACAGGAGGTACATATGGGGAAGCTGAGGCCCAGGAAGGAACGGGAGGGCCCAAAGACACGTTAGTAGAGAGCACATACATGGCTTAGACCCAGGCCTCCAGCTCCCAGTCCCATGAAGCTCACTTGAGCTAGGTGGTTCAGAAAGGCTGTGCAACTCACCTCAGGGCACACAGCAAATACCTAGGCTCCCCAGGCAGCTTTCACGGTCACCATGGGGCAGGGTGAGGACAGACTGGCTAGCCTTGGCATGCCCAGGTGAGTCAGCTGCGGGTCCTTGCAGCTATCTAACCAGCAGCCAGACCTGCTAGCTCACTCTGGCTCGCTTGCTCTCTCTCTCTCTCTCTCTTCTCTCTCTCTCTCTCTCTCTCTCTCTCTCTCTCTCTCTCGCATTCTTGGCCTCTGTCCACGCTGGGTCCCTTTCTCCCCTGCCTTCTCCAAGGCCTGGCCCCTCAGGCCCCTTGGCCACACCCTGTCTATGATTTCCTGGTCAGTAAGGAAGTGCTGCCTGCTGCGGAGGCTTTTTCCTGGGCTGCCTTGGAACCCCCTTGATTATCCAGCAAGCTGGGGCGGTAGACAGAGAAAGGAGGGAGGAGCCGCCCGAGGGAGGGGGCGCTGAGCTGTCACAGCTGACAGGTTCCAGTCCCCACCTGGGCCTCTCCCCCACACCCTTCCTCTGGGCCTCAGTGACTCCAGGCACCTTGTCCTAGACCCCACCCCTCATTTTTTCACAGCCTTCCTTCCCCTCCCTGGCTAGGCACACGCAGTCACTGGAATTTCCCAAACATGGAATCTTGTTCCAGTCACCAGGCGTTTGCCCATGCCAATCTCCCTGTGGCAACACTAGACTGTGTCACCTCCTGGCGCCAAGTCCCTCAAGCCGGGTGCTGCCCACGAGGTCGCCCCACAGCCCAGGCCAAGGCCCTGGGCACTGCCTTCTTGTCAGGCACGGGACCAAGGAGGCTGTCCCATGGTGACAGGGTGACCGAGGGGCAGGGAGGACGAAGCTGAACCCCGCTGGGAGGGAGGGGCCTTCGGACGAACTCTGACGGGCCCCGAGCGAGCGTGAGTGCCGCTGAGGACTGAGCAGTAGTGGAGGGGCGGAGCGCGGCGGCCCCAGGGGGGCGCGGAGACGAAAGTCTCACCTGGAGCGAGGAGAGGGGACAGCAAAAGGGCTCTGCCCCGGACGCGCGACCTCCACCCCGCCCTTACCTGTGAGGCGCGGGAACCCACGCGGGGGAGTGCGCTGCGGTTGCTTGCTCGCGGCCGCCCGCCCCTCGCCGGCCCCGCCCCCACCCCTTCCCGGCCCCGCCCCCGAGGGCAACACCCTCTCCCCTGCCTCCGCCCGGCCTCGGGATGTTGCTCGTCGTCCAGGACAGGGATCGGTAGGGAGGAGGCGGGAAGTGGCGTCCGTCTGCCCCGCGCACGAGGCCTCTCCTGAGGTCTCAGTTTGGCGTCCTCTAGGGTCTGGGACGCAGTCGGGGTGGGAGAAGGAGAGAAGGTGGGAACTTGATTGCCCGCCCCAGCCAACACACAGGCACACACACCCACGCGCGCGCGCACGCGCACACACACACACACACACACACACACACACACACGCTCACACTCTGGAGAGCCTAGCTACGCCTTAGACAACATCCTGGAGGGGTCTTTCCCTGTTCCACGCATCTGCGTCCCGCCCCGCTGCCCCGCCATTCTGAGGCCCTACGGACCTAGGTGCACCAGATGGGTTCCTGAAACCTGTGGCCGAGAGGAGGGTAAACCGAGGCTGCTGTGGCCAGGATGTCCTTGGCCAGCTGCCACTCTTGTCTGATTGACCTTGGCGAAGTCTCCTTCCCCCACTCCCGACTCTCAACATAGCCTCATAGACCGTGAAGTCAGCCAACGGTTGTCTGCGCGCCAGGGCCTGCAACCTTGGGAAAGGTGGCAGGAAGCCTTGTCCTGGAGGACCTCCTGGGAGGGGGAGGACCCACGGTTCAAGCCTGTAACAAAGTAGCCCGCTGTCTTCCTCTGGGTCCTCCAATCACTTCCTGCAGCATGAGGATTCTAGGGGATAACCATGTCACTGACAAAACTGAGGTCAAGAGGCCCCCTCCAGAGACAGGCAGTGGAAATGAAGAAAGGATGAGGGCTGGTCTTCCCTCACTCACTCCCCACTCACTGGATAACATCACAGGCATTCCCAAGCCCAGTTTTATTGTCTCATAAACGGGGCAAGACTGTCCAGCCTTCCTTCCAGGGTTGTGGGTAATTTGAAATGCCCCGGTAATGCCCCAAAGACAGCTTCTACTGGGTCCACCTGCTCTTTGCCCCCTGCAGTACCCCAAGGCCCTTACCCAATCCCATCACAGATGTGCACATACCCACCTGAACTTCTCCCCCTCTACACACACATGATTCCACAGTACATTCACCTGCGTCACATGGACCCATCTGCTATTGAACCCACTGGCAGGGCTTCTGTGTTGCACAACTTGGGTGGCAGCTCTGTCCATGGGCACATGTGTGCAGACTCATACACTGCTCCACAGAACACACACTGAGACTCAGATCCATGCACGCACAGAGGTCAGTGCAGAATCCTTGTGTACTCCCATGTACTCGAGTGCCCCTGGACACAAGTAAATGCTGATGAACACACAGATCTCACCCAGGCCTGGCTCAGCCCCAGAGCTATTTTGGGCCAGGCCCAAGGCCAACAAGGTCAGAGGCTGCCAGCTCCCAACAGGCCCTAGCCACTGTGTCACAGGCCTCAGCCACCCAGACCCCACACCAGCCTAGGCTGAGTCCAAGATGCACTGGATCTCAGCCTGGCTCTGTGACAAGAGGGATCCTCCCTTCCTACCTGCTGCTTCGCTAGAGCTGAACTTTGAACTCTGGGGTTTCAGACTCCAGAAGAGAATGTCTGCAGGGTCCCCTGGCCACTGCCAAATGACTCTGCCCACAGCTTCCAACCCAGAGGCCCTAGAGGCTGGACTGGATCCCTACAGGAAACCCATAGGAGCTAAAAATAATACGCAAGGGACAAATAGGCTTCTGCAGGCCAGCATTCATGCCACCATGTATAGGGGGACACTATCTTTCAGAGAAGCCAGGCTGGAGAGCTTAGGGGTCCAGAGCTCTGTTTCCGCAGACCTGATGGGCCCAACTGGGAGTGGAGCGTAGGAGTATGTGTGGCCCCTTGGAAGAAGTAGAAACAGTACTGAACAGTGAGCAGAGCTCACTGGATTACAAGCTGAAAACTGAGTTTGTGGCCCCAGTTCCTGAGTGACCTTAGGTAGGACACAACCTCAATTCTCAATTGAGGCTTCAATTCTCAATTGGGCTTCAACCTCAACTCTCAATTGGGCTTCAATTCTCACAAGTAAGCAGAGGAGAGGAGTAAAAAGGTGGGAAAGGCTTTAACTTTCAGGAAGTTCCTCTCATCATGGTGTTTAACATGGAATAATAGGAAACACACAAGTATTCAAGAATAGAGAACTGACTGAATAAAGTATAGCTGAGGATTTGTGTTTGGTTTTGGGTTTTGTTTTTTTGCCTGCACCACATGGCATGTGGGATCTAAGTTCCTAGACTAGAGACTGAACGTGTACACCCTGCAGAGGAAGCACAGAGACCACAGGGAATTCCCTCTAGATGGGCTCTACACAGTGTAATTTCAGACTGCCTTCAACAATGATAGCAATAATGATGATGACTTGCATTTACTGAAGGTCTGTAATGTGCGGGGGCCACGATACTGTAGTTATACCCACTTTACAGATGAAGGGTTGAAGCTTAGAGAGATTCACTAACCCACCGAAGGTTCGCAGCTGTCAATAGGAACATGACCCAGAAGTCTTCATTTCAAACTTTAATAATTTCAGAAGTTATAAAATATAAAGCTCAAAATTATAAAAAACAATTTGAAAATTTCATCACTTATATCTTCTTTAAGCTGATTTCATCGTGAACTTTGGATAACTAATTTTTGGTCATGTTTTGTCATCTTCAGAGGCAGAAAAGGAACTTTAAATAAATTTTCAAATGGGGTCTCTTGTAAGTTTATAGCTTTATACTTCTGAGGTTATTAAACCTTAACACTACACTAACCCTTCGGGTCCACATTGTTATTTTAAGTCCGTTTGACTCCAAAGCCTGCATGACAGTGCTGACACTGTGTTTAGGGAAGGTGGGGATCTAGGATGTTGTACCGGGAACAACCTCTGGGAAAAAGGTATATTGATAAATGGCATACAGTGAGATTTCAGCTGTATTCAACAGCCTGAGGAGGGGTAGTGGCCATCTCAGGGACACACATGATTGTATTCCCTTTCAGATTCCTTCATTTGGCTTTCCCTACTTTTTGGATGGAAAGAAGCAATGACACCCTTCCCTCCTGGGCTGAGCCATCCCATCAAGGCAAGCCAGATTGTACTCATCACTCCCACAATTGTTAGATCAAATAATCCTCCCATCAGCCCTGGGATGAGAGTTTTGCCCTCTCCATTCCTTAGATGAGGACATCGAAGCAGAGAGGAGTAACGGTTTACCCAAGGCCACTGTTAGGCTCACTAACCTCAGCCCAATCCAACCAAGGCTTCTCTGACCTCATGACCCAAGGGTAACCTCCCGAGCTGGTCAAAATGGTGGGCAGAGAGCTACAGCAAGTGGTTTGGGCTTCAGTGAAGTTTCTGTTTGCTTGATGAGGGAAAAACCTGGGGAGGATGAGGTGACCCAGCCTACTCAGTCCCCAGACTTTGCCAGCCACTGTCAAGGGTCTTCTCGATGGACCCCTTGGGACAGCCATCATAGTTCACAGCTGGCTTTCCCACTTTCCTGCCTGCCCTGCATGTCCCAGCTCTGATGCCTGTAGGTATCTACAGCTGGCCCTCTCCTCTCTGCTGCAGCTTGCCCTGGTCCTTGCCCACCTACATGGCACCACCAGGCAGGAGCCATAAAGGCTCTGGATCTACAGGGTTCCCAATTCTAACAGCAGGCCCAAGGCCCAAAGCACCGCAGCCTGCACAGGTCTCCACTGATGTCCTTGGGGATGAGGAATGCAGGGGTCTAACACCTGGCTGCTTCTCTAGCGCTCAGCAGGGAGATTAATAAAACACAAAAGAAGGAAAGAGAGAAGGGGGAGGATGGACCAGAGGAATCTCCCTGTCACAGGCCTCCCCACTTCTCTTCCAAAGTCCTCCCCAGGTCTCCACAGCTCCTCCAGTCCTCCTTGAGTCCCTGGGTTGTCAAGGCTCACTCTGAGACCAGAGTGCAGTGTGGGCCAGGTTCAGTGTGAGGTCAGGGTCATGGCTCAGACTGGAATGAGAGTCAGAGTTCAGGCTGGGACAGACGCTGAAGATCAATCAGAAATAGAACATGGTCTGCCAGCCCTTTAAGGGGGAGCCCACCCTGTCCTATGGGGCCACGGATGCTGGCTCCTTCAGGAACCTTCTATCACACCCGCCGCTGGCTGCTCTGACCATATAATCCTGTTCCCTCTCCCCCTCCCCCTCTCTCTGGTGTCCAGGGTGACCAGAGCTGCCTCTGGGCAGGAAGCCAGCCAAGAAAGCCCAGGACATCCCTGAGCGCCTGTCACCATAGCAACCTGCCTGCCAAGCCATCCACCCCCCCACCCCACCTGGGTCCAGTACGGTTTTTCAAATTCAGAACGTCAGAATGGGAAGGGCCTCCTAGATCAGCAGATTCCAGCCCCTCCCTTCGTCCCAAATGAATAAACTGAGGCCCGAGTGGGGAAGGGAAGGGGGGAACCTGTTGTCCAAGGTCCTGACCCCAACCTGGCTCCCCTCCCACCCACTCCCACCCCATGTCGGTCTTGGTCGGATTCGGAGAATGGAGAGTCTGGAGTGTGATCTCCGGAGGGGGGCGGGCCCTCCACCCGGAGTGATGCAGGGGCGGGCAGCCCAGGAACCAGACACCGACGATGAATAAATGATGCTCACTCGCAGCCTGCCTGCGACCAGATCGCCAGTGCCGAGCGCCGGCTGCTCAAGGGGCAGTCACCCGGCCAAGGCAGCCTGGCCGGCGTCCCTCGGCTCCCCCGACCTGCGACCTGAGGCGGAAAAGCGCGAAGATGGCGGGGCCACGGCGAGGCTCGGGGCTCCTCTGGGGGCTGGGCGGCGCCGCCCTGGGGGTTTGCCTCGCAGAGGTCGCCGGGCAGCTGGTGGAGGTGAGGTGGGCCGGCGCGGAGGGTTTCGGGGTGGCTGTCACCGTCCAGGCAGAGCCAGGCGGTGCCTTTCTGACGGGAAGCTGGTTTTTCCCTTTCTTTTGCCCTAGGAGACCTGACTTAATGGGGAGACACAGTCCATCCCAAGCACTTCCAGGATGCAGGGAGACTCAGCCCCAGTCTTAGTGCCCTTGCTCTGATGGGCGGGCACAGCCCCTGATCTCAGGAACATTATTCTGATGGGGGAGACTCACCCTGACCTTAGGGGCTTCCCAAGCTGATTGGAGATACAGCCTGGCATCAGCGAGTGTCTGATGGGGGACACTCAGCCCCTGTACTCTACTCTTTGGTGTCCAGAGGTGGGCAGGTGGGGGGCGGAGGCAGGAGGATGAGGACAGCCTTCGCAGAGCAGCCATATGTTGAGTTTGACTCCACACTGCAGGGAAGGGCAGCCAGGGCAGGGCCCAGGGACTCAGGGTCTTACTTGGTCCTGGTGATAACTGGGAGCTAGCAAAGGTGTCTGAGCAGAGGAGAATCAGGATGAGTCCTGGACTGGAAGGAGAATAAATTAGAAGAGGGCCCACACTCGGGAGAATTGGAAGGAGCTGCTGAGATAGTCCAGGACGAGGTGAAAAGGATGGCTGAGGGGCTGGCCAGAAAGGGAAGGGTGGGGGCCATCTGCAGCCCCCTTGGCTGGCCTCTC
Organism: Tragelaphus eurycerus; assembly: GCA_935064755.1. NCBI lineage: Eukaryota > Metazoa > Chordata > Mammalia > Artiodactyla > Bovidae > Tragelaphus > Tragelaphus eurycerus. The sequence continues at coordinate 70,844,209 of CAKXYN010000001.1, read as the reverse complement.
TGTACCCCATTCCTGTTGAGCCAGGAAGGGGAGCTGATGAGGTTGACCAGACCCAGGCTTCTAGAGCAGCAAGCCAGAGGGAGAAGGCCAGAGATAGGGCCAGGGAAGAGTGGGGTAGGAACCTGTGTAGGCAGGGGCAGAGTGGAGAGAGCAGAGGTGCATAAGATAGTCAAGCACCGCAGAGAATCCTCAAGAGGCAGGTGCTGGGCAACAGGATGGGAGAGGGAGGACAGAGCCTCATCTTTGGGGTTTGAGGGGACACACCCCTGAACTAGTGGGTCTGAGGTACGTGGGGACAGAGCCCTGCACCCCCATGCTAGTCTGTGCCTGCTGCTGACCAGGGGGTGTGATCAGAAGGCTGGGCTGGAGTCAGATGTCAGCTCTGGTGTCTCTGTAAGGGGAGTCGGGATGGCTTGAGCCCCATGGAGTGCATTTAGGTCCCCACCAGCTGTCCTGAGGCCTCAGGTGCAGAAACTGAGCTGGTCTGGGTGTAGGAGAAGCCTGACAGAGGGGGTCGACTCAGATTTGAGTCAAGAACTCTTTCCTCAGTCCCCAGGAAAACGTCTTCTCCCACTTCATCAAGGGAAATTGCATTTTGAGTCCCTCTGCCTACCATCCTCCTACAGCCTGAACAAGGGCCTGCCTGAGCCCAGGCGATCCAAGGAAGTACCAGAAAGATGAGCGGGGCTGGGGTCCATGGTACCACCCACCCTACCCACAGGCATCACCCTCCAATTAGCCTGTGAAATTCTGATGGAGACCAGGCCCCCAAGCTTCAGAGTTCAGACTCCCAGCGGTGTCCACCACAAACAGATGCCCAACTGTTACCTGTTTCCCTCTACCCAAGGCCCTATCTGTGTGTCTAGAATGTGTCAGAAGTGAGCCCCTGGCTGCCCACGCTCTGCGTCTGAGATCTTTACCATGACCCCCAGAATCTCCCCGTCTTACAACCAGCTGGGTCAACACACTAAGCCTCAGAACCATGGAACCTTGCCACTGCCCAGACCTCGGCCCTGACTCTACAGATGTGTGCCGGACCACATGCACATGTCCTCTAGCCGCATGTGCCCTATACCCACAGTGCCCAGCCCCAACCCCACACACATGTGCCAGACCCCACGTACACATGTCTGACCCCACAGATTGGTCCAGGCCCCTGGGATGATGCTGAGGAAGGGTGTCTTCTTGTCCATTTTACCACTCAGGTTGTGTAGGAAGCCTCTCAGAGACCCCTGGAACCATTCCACTCAACTTATAGATGGAGAAAATGAGGACTAAAGGAAAGAAGGCTCCTACCCCAGTTCACCTTGGTTAAGAGGAGAGAGCCGGGAATCATGTACCAGTCCTGGGCACATAGACCTTCTTGGTTACCTGGGACAGGCTGCTCGTCCTCTCCAAGTGTCCCCAGTACAGGCTGAGGGGTGGCGTCTATAAGGTGAAGAAGTACCTGGCTTTTGGTAGGTGCTCCATCCAGGCTTACAGACCAGGAGAAAGACTGGACAGACGGTTGAGCTATGGGTTGCCTTTCCTTTCCAGAGAGCTGGAAGAGATTCCTCTTGCCTGTCCTTCTTTGGTTAATCGAGGGGCAAGGCATTGCACTGATGCCCCAGGGGGGGTCCCCTCTCCCTCCAAGTACCCCTCCATACCCCTCCGTCAAGCTCCATGACAGAGATAGGGTCATATCCCTCTCAGCCCCCCAGGTCAGGGACAGGTCTCGCTGCTACCCTCCAGAGCAGGGCCGTGTCCCTGACCTGGGGGCTGAGAGGGATATGACTCTATCTTCTTCCTCAGAACCCCAGGACAGGGAGGTGTGGCACTGGAAAGGTGGGAAGTGGCACACAGTGCTCATGATCGCTCCAGACGTGCTTACAACTTTTGGCCTCCAGGTGTCGCTACTGCACTTCAGACAAATTAGTACCCCCCTCCCCGCCCCCGCCCCCCCCCCCCCCCCTTTTCTTTTTTTTTTTTTTTTTTTTTTTGATGAGGACTCCGGCCTGGCTTTCTGGTCAGAGGAGGTGACTCAGGTAGGGACAGGCAACTGCTGAGGCCACCTGGTGGGGATCTGGGTCAAGTAAGAGAGTCATGAAGCCCTGACTGCAGTTCCATACCCTATCCCACACCAGGGGGACATAAGAAAAAAAATACCACGGGGCAGTACAGGACTCGCATTGTCCCTGGCCTTGGTCCTGAGACCCCATCTGCCTGTGTGGGGCCCAGACCTGGAGCAGGAGGAGAGAAAGGGCCTTGAACCTGACTGAAACAAACCATTCACATTTGCCCCTTGGGTTTGGTTTCCCCAAGCACTAACCACCCTCGCACTCCCAAGTTCCCAGCTCCATGGTTCTGGGTTCTGCCCTCTTCTCTTGCTCTAAGGCTAGAAAGTCCCAAGGTCTAAGGCATTGGTTATGAATGTCTAAGACCCTTGATCCTGGGAGATTCTGAAATGCTCAGACTTAGTGAGTCCTCGCTGAGACCTGGGCCTCTCTCAGCCCAGTCCCAGCCCCTGGCTTCTGCCTGGCTCACTCTGCTCTCTCCCGACCCACAGCCCAGCACAGCCCCACCCAAGCCCAAGCCGCCCCCGCTGACCAAGGAGACGGTGGTGTTCTGGGACATGCGTCTGTGGCACGTGGTGGGCATCTTCTCGCTTTTCGTGTTGTCCATCAGTAAGTAGCAGCTGCCCCCTCTACTACCCCCTGCCACTGCCATACCACAATGGGAGCACAGCACCCCGTTACCCCCCAGCACCACCCCCCAGGGGCTCAGAGCAGCAATTCCGGGCAGTGCAAGCAGGCCCGGCGCCCACAGGAGGCCCTCTGTGGTTTCTGGCACCTCCTAATCCACACAAAGTCCCTGTGGAGGGCTGACAGGCTGGTGGTGACCTGAAGTATTCTGCCCAACGGGGGATGCAGCCACATGGCAATTATGGTAATTACAGGGGACTCCACTGAACCAGGACGAAGACGTGTCATTTTTCCCTATCGCTGGCCTCCTCATGCTTTTCCTGCAGCTTGGCCAGCTTAAAACACCCACACCCAGGGGCCCCAACAAGGCCACCCTTGGCTGCAGCTCAGCACCAGAGCTCCCCAGACGCCCAGCAGATGTGGCTCCCAGGCTGCAAACCCAGCATTGTCAAATACCATTTTCTTGGAATGATTCACACCCACCTCAGTTAAAAACAGGAGACCCCCGCCCTCGCCATTCCTCTCTTGGATCGGGGAGTTGCTTTATGCGAAGTTGCAACAGAAGCCAGTTTGGGATGCTCCTCTCAGTTGTCCTTCCAGAGTTGGGGTCTGGAGTTGAGAAAAGTGGGGCTGAGAAATGCCAAATGGATGGCAGAGGCCACCAGGGTACACAGAGGTTCCCACAGGCCAAAGGGAGGAGGGGGGCACGGGCGGTAAAGGGAAAGAACACACTCCCCCAGCAAAGGCTTCGTGGAGGAGGGGTCCTCTAAGCTGTAGATGGGTAGGATGGATGACGGTTTGTGTCAGGCAGCTAGCAAGGCATTCCGCCCACAGTGGGGGCAGATGTGGGAGAAAATGGCCTCCTAAGGCAGTTTCTGAGTGCACCCTGGCTTAGGGGCTACAAGGGCATTCAAGTTCTAGCAGGAGCTATCCTGGGATGAGGTCCCCCAGAGGACAGGGCTGACCACAAGGGCCCACCAAGATGTAGGAGCTCCAAGGGAGACCAGGACATCAATTTTGCATGTGCTTCTCCAAGCACCAGAAGTGCCCTTCCACACCAACCCCCACCCCCTCTCTTCACAGCTAGAGTGGGAGAGCTTCCCTGGTGGCTCAGATGGTAAAGAATCCGCCTGCAATGCGAGACACCTGGGTTTGATCCCTGGGTTGGGAAGATCCCCTGGAAAAGGGAACGGCTACCCACTCCAGTATCCTGGCCTGGAGAATTCCATGGACGGAGGAGCCTCGCAGGCTACAGTCCATGGGGTCGCAAAAAGTCAGACACGACTGAGCAACTTTCACAGGGTGGGAGGAGGTGAGCAAGAGGCTGCCCTCTGTTCCTAGCCAAGGCTGATATCAGTCAGGCTTCTGAGTGGAGGCCCCAGGAACAAACAGGTGTGGCTGCAGCCCCACCCAAGTGTTCAAAGAGTGGAGCAACCCCCCAGTACCAAGAAGCAGGTTTAGGGGAGGTAATCTGCCTGCAGGGGCCACAGGAACAATCCAGGGTACAGGTCCAAAGAGCAGCTCAGGGGCACCCCGAGGAGCAGGGTTGAAGGCACCATGGGGCCTCAAGACACACAGTGGTTTCTCCCGGGCTCTGCTTGGCCCAAGATGGTGGAAGTGCCTAGGGCCACATAGGAAAGCTGCAGTGTCAGGCCCAAAGAGGCACTTGGGCCTCAACTATACAAACTTCTATTCCTAACCCTATTTCCTGAAAAAGGTAAGGGATAGTCCCAAAGGCCTCTGAGCAACAAGTTAGCACTTGTTACCTTCTATGCAGTGCTCTAGGGAGTTGGAGACCCTGGGTCCTGGAGAGGAAACATTTTTCCCACTTCTCTGTCTGCTTGGGCCTCAGTGGTACAGCTGTCAGTGGAGCATCATCCCCAGAACCTTGTGGAGAGGATGGAGTTGGATGGGGTACCTCTTTGGTTCCCTGCCAGCCTGGGGACTCCTATCCCCAGCCTCTCCCTGGGCTTGGAACTCCATCCAAGAAACTTTGTTTCTCTCCTTTGAAGAAAAGTAAGCAGGCCAGGCTGGGTGGGACAGGTCTGGAATGAGGGGCAGGGCCTCCATCCTGCTCTGAGGGACTGGACCAGCCTTTACTGGGAGCCCAGGCATGGTCCTGAGAAGGTACCTGATGGGATAACTGGAAGAGGTGGTTCAAGCCAGTAGGGTAGGGGTGGGGGACCAACCCTGGACCTCTGGTATACAGGAGTCTGGAGGTGACCAGAGGCCAGCTCTTTGGGTAAGAAAGGCCTACTGTCTTCCCAGGTCCATCCCTGGGCAGCAGTGCACAGTCAGACCTACTATTAGGGCCCTCACATGACTGTCTCCCACCGTATGTTCCTGGATGCTACTGACACCCTGTCCATTCATTCAGGAGTCCTGTCTGAGTTGCAAAAGCTTTGAAACCATTTCATTCATTTTTTGTTTCATTCTGTGAGTCTGGAGAAGACTCAATGGGGCCACAATACTGGCTGACGAGGTTGCACAAGATGACCCCAAAGGGTGTTCCTGCCCAGGCCACGTAGGTCTGATCTATCTTCCTCAAAAAGAGGCCTGGCTTGTCCTGCCTGGCCCTCTTGCCTCTAGGAGTCTGCCAGGAAGTTATGTCTGGTCATCTGATTTATAATAGGAAGCAGCTCTGTCCCCTCCCCCTGAGGCTGGGGCCAAGGTGGTCAGACTGGGGGCCTTAGAAAAATAAACTCAGTCCAGCCAGGTCCTGGCAGCCCTGCCCTGCCTGTCCCTGGACAGGCCAGCTCCATGCCTTCGCCCAGCTTGCGTGGGCACAGCCGCCCTGAGCCAGAAAACCACTCCTGGAATAACTCTGTCTGAGGTGAACACCCCAGGGCAAGGTCTGTGTCCTCCTGCAGGCTCTCACAGCCAGGAGGAGCCCTGGCTTGTCCTCAGGGAGGTTGAGGAGGATGCAGCCTGTCCTCTGAAGTCTGAGGTCCTCTCAAGAGCCTGGGGAGGAAAACCTAGGATGAACCAGGACCCCAGAGGCCTGGGCTGCAAGTACAGGACACCCTCCAGGAGGCTGTAGCTTGAGTCACTCCAGGACCTCTCAACCTAGTCAGAGAGACTCCCCCCACCCCCCCGCCCCCGCCAAGCCAGGACCACTGACATAATATATGGGACCAATGAAAAATGAAAATATGAGATCCCTGTCCAAAGATTATTAAGAATTTCAAGAAAGTGACAGCAGAGTATTACACCAAGCACAAGGCCTTTGTGAGAATAGGCCTACTACCTAAAGCAGCCCTGCTCAGGAAAGATATTTTGAAAATCTCAGAGCCCACAGGGGTTTTGTCATAATGTAGAACCTCCTGTAAGAGACTCTTGGGTGAGACACACACAGACAGATGGAGACAGGCCTGGAATTCGGGTGCCATTCCTGGGGTGTCTGAGCTCTGGCTCTTGCCAAGCCTGCTCTGTCCTCCCTGTAGTTATCACTCTTTGCTGTGTCTTCAACTGTCGTGTGCCACGGACCCGGAAGGAGATTGAAGCCCGGTATCTGCAGCGAAAGGCAGCCAAGATGTACACAGACAAACTGGAGACTGTGCCGCCCCTCAATGAGCTCACAGAAATCCCTGGAGGTGAGCAGGCCTTGCCCCCAGTCCTGCCAACCCCCAACCCTGCCAGGCTGGCCATTTCCTTGATCCTTCCACCCAGAATGCCCTGTTGCTTCCCTCCACCTGGTTCAGGGAGGGGACTCATCCCTGTTTCTGGAGACTAGAGCAAAGAAATGGGTCAGAGTGAGGCAGGGAAAACAAGAAGCTATTTTGCAGGTAGGAGTGGTTTGGAAGGAAAAAGGAACGAAGGGTGGGGCTGGAAGGCTCTGGTGTGGGTCCTAGGATGCTGTTTCACTCCCGTTGAACCCTTTTCCTTCTATTTCACAGAGGAGAAAAAGAAGAAGAAGAAGAAGGACAGTGTGGATACAGTGGCCATCAAGGTAGAGGAGGATGAGAAGAATGAGGCCAAGAAGAAGAAAGGAGAGAAATGAGGAGAGCTTTCTGGAGGTGGCGGCTGGGGCTGGCCAGCCCTGGGGCTCATGGTCCTGCCACAGTCCAGACATCTTAGACTCCAAGCTCACACATGGACCCAGGAGGTTGCAGAGAGTCCTGTCCCTGTAGAGAGGGAGTTGCAGGGGCCAGGACCCTGTCCTAGAGCCTATAGGAGCAAGGACAAAACCATACCAGGTGTGCCACCTCCTGGCCTGGACGCCGGCTCCCTTCACCCCATCCACATGGGGCTCAGCAGAGGTGGCCTGTAGACCCTCTCCCTCTATAGATCCAAAGTGGCCTCTACCCACCCAGACATGCCTCCGTCTCCTCTTCTACCAGGAACAGCTGTGGCTAAGGGGTGACGGGATGTGGGTTTTCTTCTGGAAGGGGATGGCCGGCCTGGATGGGCCAATGTGAGGCCACACCAGGCTGCCCACAAGGAGGGAGAGGGTCACTGGAGGAAGGAGGGGCAGCAGGAGGCTCTCAGACTTGGCTGGATAGCAGCCCTGCTGGTGAGGGGCTGCCCCAAGCCTGGCATGCGTTCTGGCCCAGAGCAGTGAGCAGAGAAGGACCAGAGGCAGAACCCCCAGCCCAGCAGATACCAAGCTCCAGGCAGTGGACGCACTTGTCTTACTTACTGTGATGTAGCTGAGGCTGCCAGAGGGCCTAGCATGAGGCCCAAGGGCTCAAGACTGGGGGCTCCAGGGGTGCAAAAGGCTGAGGCCAGTGGACCAGAGAGAGAAGAGAAGATAGCTGGCACCTGGGACCCAACTTGGGAATCCAGCCAATGGGGACTTGAGGCTGTTCTGGGGCCCTTTCTAGGCTTAGCTGTGGTGGGAGGGCCCCAGGAGACCACCACAGGGGGCAATTAGGGATGGAGGTAGCAGCCAACCTTCCACCAGCTGAATATAAGAGCACAGCTTCCTCTTCTGCTCTCAACCATGATTCCTGAAACAGCACTGCTGACCAGAAGGTGAAGGCTCAAACTTGACCTGCGGACTGGATCCCTGGGGAGGGGACATGCAGAGAGGGATATCTAGATGGCAGCAAACATTGCCTGAAGAACTCAGACCTGGGGCTGGAGACTTAGGAGATACTGGAGGTTTCCGAGCTGGGAAGAGCTGCTGGCAAAGCTCATGCTGCCTCTGCAGCCTGCAGAGATTTGTAAATAAAGCTGAGTGCCTTCTCATACCCGAGCAACCTGAGATGACCGCTCAGGTACCCCGTCCCTGGAGCATTTACGTGGAGGGCGACGTAGTGATCAGTGATAGGTGGTGAAGGCCAGGCTGTCGTTCCCTTTCCTGACTTTTCTGAATTCAGATGAGCTGAAGGAAGAGGTTGTGGGCCGAGGGGCAGAGGGTCAGCTGTGGCCAGTGGGGCTCAGCCCTGAGGCAGGGCATCAGGACCAAGAAGGAAGATGCCTGCTCTGTGCTTGTCTCTGCTCCATTTCCTGGTGTCTGTCAATAAATGGGCGCTTGAGACACAGAGGAGTCAAGCCTGGATTCCAGTCTGGACCCAAATCATTATTACACGAGGCAAGGGAACCAGGCTGACATGGGGGAAGGAGCATGGGGTCTTAGAGCCACGGCAGGGGCGGGGCAGAGAGATTACGGAAGGCCCTGCTGTGTAAGCTGAGTACTTACTGGGCCACCAAGTGGAAACCCTGGCTCTGCTCAAGGGTCCAGCCTGTGGGCGTTTCATACATACAGTTTTGACAAAGATCATTCTACCGAAACAAGCCAGAACCCTTCTGTTGGCTTCGCAGTAGAGGCTCAGGGAAGCGGGGGCTGCTAGAAATCAGAGAGGCAGCTGGCAATGCCTGGGGTAAGTCCAGGCCCGGGCCACATCTATCCTACCAACTGCCTCCCTGACCTCTGACTTGGGTCTCCTCTAGCCATTTAAGGACAGACATATCTGCTAATCATGGGGATAATGTCTGATCCCAGTGGGCATCTGTCCCAAGTCCAGGCAGGGGACAGGGTTGGAAGGTCAAAGTTTACTCCAGTGCTTCAGGGCAATGACAGAGTATGTTCCAGCCACAGGCCAGAAGATGGGTCAAAGTCAAGGAGAACACACTCACCTCCACGGCCCAGAGCTGCAACCTTAGGCCCAGCCTCACACTGGGTCCTGGCAGCCCCAGAATGAGCCCGGGCAGTACATTCTAGGCCCTGAATCATCTGACCCCAGTATCATCCCCACACATTCCCTCCACCTTCTGTGGGAGCCACCCCGAGCCTGTGGATGGAGGTGGGGCTCTGCACTTTGCAGTATCAACTGCCGGAAGCCACCCATCCTACCCCTTCTGTGTTCTCTCATCTTGCACTGCAGCAGGCCCAGGAAGGAGGAGGCATGGGGAAGAGAACCATTTAATTGAACATCGAGTCTCTCCCCTGCCTGTGAGGGCTGAGAACAGTACCTGCAGCATTCTAGACAAGAGGCTGAGAAGGGGCCTGGGCAAGAGAGGGCAGACCCAGGGACAGCAGAGCATCAGAGGGCAGCAAGCAAGCTGAGGAGCATCAGGAGTGCCAGGAGCAGGGCCCGGGATGGGGCTGGCAGAGTCTGCCCGCTGATGCGGTCCCAGATCCACTGTTGGTAGGAGGAGATGTGGACATAGATAGGCGGAGCCTCGCTCTTCTTGCAGCCTGGGCCCCAGCTCACCACTCCCACCAGGTGCCATATGTTCTGCACAGGACAGGCCAAGGGCTCACCACTTATCTCCTGCGGGCAGGGGTGGGGAACAAAAGGGAGGCCACATGTGGTCCGAAGGAGACTTGATCCAGCTCAGAACCAGCAGGGTGCCCTCACCAAACCTTCTGCGCAGCCTCCAAGTGTCATAGCCGAGAGGTCCCTTCGAAGTCCTGACCCAGGAGACCTTCCTTAAAAGGCTCCACCTTCCATCTTTCTCCATCTCCCATCTCTTTAACATCCACCTTCCATCTTCCCACCCTTCCTATCCTTCTTCATCTCCAACCTCCATCTCCACTCCCCATCTCTCTCTCCCCAACTCTCATCTCATTCCCCCCAATCTCCATTCCCTGTCAAATTTCCCCTCCTTCATCTTCCTCCTCACTTACCTGCTCATCCCTGGCCCCTCTCTCCTCCCCACATGTCCTGCCTCTGCTGTGCCCCTCACCCCAATTCTGGCCAGGTGCCCTTGGAGGCAAATGAGCAAGAGTGAGAGATGCTCACATAGCAGAATTTTTCCCTGTTGACGTCCTTTGCACAAATCATCTGGGAGTTGATGATCTGAATCAGAGAGGGGATTTTGGAGAACCTGCGGTAGAGGCTGTCACACTCTGTGCTGTTCAGGATGGTGACTTCCTTCTCCTGGATGGTTCGAAATTGGGGCCACTGACCTGTGGGACAGGGGCCCCCATTCAGGCTTAGCTGTTTAGCTCGTGCCCGCAGCCACTGGCCTCATGCCCATCCTCCCTTTGTTCCTTGCCACACAGCAGCCCTGGAGATCTCTCCTGGATGAGCCCACCTACCACTCCAGACGCTTCCCAAAAGCCCCTCAATATAGAGACCCTGGAGCAGTTTACCCAAAATCTGGCTTTGCTGGGCCTAATCTCACATCTGGCAGAGTCCAAGCCATCAAGTCCATTCTGATCTCGGCATCTTGATTTTGCATTCCATCTATCCCGAAGCCTACCAAATCCTGCCTTTTCTTCAAGCTTTCCCCAAAGGCCCCTTCCTCCCCTGAGCTTCCCCAGACTTGCCTCTGTGGTTCCCCTCCCCACTCTCACAAGTGTGTGTCTGTCCCTAAGTCTGAGCTTCCGGGGGACAGGTGACTTCCAACCGTTCCCAACTATTCACCAGACAGGCCATGGCAGGGATGACAAAAAGCCACCCACCCCTGGGCTGGAGATCCTGGGTGTTTTCAGGCATGCTGGCTCTGTGAAACCACAGGGAAGGAAGACCACTTGTCTTGTGGGAAAGGGACAGGGGTTCCCTGAAGAGGATGGACATTCCCGGGCTAAGGAAATGGGCTCTTGCATGGCCCTGGGACAACACTCCTGCTCATTGGGCTCTTAAACTGGGATGATAAGGGATTGAGGGCCACTGCTGGGGTGGGGGGGAGACATGGGGGAACCCTCGGTGACTCCCAGCTTCCGGGTGCAAACTGCCCTTAGCCAGATGCATGGGTATTCTGGGGACCCTATTACAGACATAGACCCCTTGTCCTCTCACCTTGACTGTTCTGCTTCAAAACATGATACCGTAGGATTGTGTGCAGACAGCAAGATATCACTCTGTGCCCACTATGCCTTCAAGGACAGCCTGTTTACATACCCTGACCTGGGCCTGAGGGTTTCAAGGGCAATCTGGGTGCCCTAGATACATTTACTGCTGAAACCCTCAAAGGGAAAAAGAGATAAGAGTCTGACAGGAGAGGGGTGGTAGGCTCCCTGGGGAAGGCATCTCAGAAATACCTGTCCATGGTAGACCCTGGCCTGCACCCAGGTTCTATCCCGCACCGTCCACCCTGCTGGGAGTAGGCAGGTTCCGACTCACCATCAACCCTGGGGAGTCCCCAGCCTGTCACAGTGCAGAGCGAGTAGTCCTTCACCGAATAGTCCAAGCCAGGCAGGCAGATGGGCCAGACATACTTGCTGTACTGGAGTGGCCGCTCCAGGTTGAGGAGGGCGATGTCGTTGGCCCGGCCAACCCAGGACCAGTACCGACGGGCTCGATAACGGCTGTGCGCGATGATCTCTTTTGCCAGGGTGTCGATGGTAGTCTTTGTTATCTGGTCAATCCACGGACTCCCCGCCCGTACTGAATAGGTAACGTCACTCCTAGGGGAAGGGCAAGGGGAGTCCTCCATTAGTCCCAGGAAGCCCACACCAGCCTGCACCCCACTAAACTCCACCACACTGTTGTACTCTGAGCAAATCCAGGCAAGCCACCCACCTGCTTCGAGTCCCCGAGCCCACTCCTCAGGGCAGATGTGAATGGGGCCCTGCACACACAGACACTGTGTGGTCAGTCCTGACAACAACTCTTCAGTTTATGGAGAGGGAAACTGCGACTCAAGTGACCAACTCAAGCCTACACAGCTAGCAAGTGGTGGAGCTGGGATGTGGACCCAGTTTTCTCTGGCTCCAAACTCTAGACTCTGTCCAGTAACCCATGCTGGGTCCCAGAAGTAACAGAGGTCTTGTGCAATCATCTAACCCTCCCTCTAGCTTGCTTTCTCAGTGTGTCCCTTAGGTGTGGAAATCACTTCTCCTCTGGCCAGCCCTCATGGCCAGATATGACTCTCAGGTCGCCCCCTGGCTCCAGAACACACGCATGCCTGCTCTCTTGTCCCCACACTGACCAGACTGTGAGCATCTATATTCTTGTCTGTCTTCCCCAGCAACCTGACAGGAGTGCTGCGGCCCTCCTCTGCTACCAGTGCCCAGGCCAGGGCCTGGCTTCAAAGACTGTCAAGGCTACTGGTTGAATGAAGGAAGGAATAAGTGAAACAAAGGGTGTGGAACAGAAGAATTAGAATCTTCTTTCTGTGCACAGGAGGAAGGAGACCTAGACAGTGCTTTGCAAGTCTTTGTTTTCTATCTGTGGAACGACTGCAAAGGACTAGGGGATCAGATGAGGGGAGCAAGCCTCCAGTTCCTAGGAAGGAATCTACAGGACTCAGTTCCACCCTGCTAGGAGCTGGAGTGAGGCTGGGATTATGGGGTTCTGCCACTGATGGGCCAGCTGGCAGAATGACTGAGGCCCCGGTGGCTCCACATGACTTTCCACCCGTCTGTCTAGGCCCCGACTCACTCAGTCGTGCAGTGGGCTGCAGTTAGCACCCACTCGGAGGCAATGAGGGTTCCTGCACAGACGTGTGTGCCATTGGCCCGCACACTGACCATCCACGGCCACCGCCGAGCCATGGACTCCGGATCCCTGAGGGTGGGGTCCTGTTCATAGGAGAAGCCGCAGGCTGAGGAGGGAAGCACAAGGAGCTTGATAAGGAGTGGACCCTTCCAGCTGCATCTCACAGCTCTCCCTCTCCCTCTCCTCAGCCTGAGCTCCCACCACTCTAGCTGGCCTGCATCCATCCAATGATTCACCTTCTTCATTGGTCATCAAATAATGGTGTTGTTCACATGAGGATTGGGGTCTCCAGCCTCAGCACCCCCCAGGCATCCCTCACGTCAGGTCCCAGGGCTGACCAGTCTGGGCATCACTGGCTCCTTTGTCCTGGTCAAGCAGGCCTCAGCTCTGGCTAGGCTAGGCCCTTCACAAATTCATCTGTGTTTCCATCTGGTTCCCCTACTTCAACCAAAAAGACCCTTCCCTCCTTCTCTAGGACCCTCCTCCTGTGATTCAGTGAGAGAAAAGCAGATGACCTAAGAGAAAAATGAGCAGTGTGCATGAATGCATACACATCTGAGGATGAAACCCCAACGGCAATGAACGCAGCTCTTCAGCCCCATTAGTCCTCCGGGGAGCGTGGACTTAAATCACAGTGATGTTCTGCTCACCATCACCTGCCAGGCAAAACTAAATGTCCCTGATGCTAGGAGTTGGTGAGGATCACAGCCCCAGACTGCTCACTCACTGCTCGAGGGAGGGTCAACAGGTGCAGCCACTTTGGAAAAGCTTTTACAGAAAAATTCTTTCAACTGAAGAGGCACGTATCCAACACCACAGCAGACCCGCTCCTAGGTGTTCCAAATGGACTAGTAGATTGTGAGATCAATGTAAGTAGGCCATCACCAGCAGCTGTAAAAGCTAACATAAGAGAGGGAACAGCAGCATGCACCACAGAGTGCTGCGGGGTCCTCAGTGTGAGACTTCCCATGACACTTAAATTCTGAGCAATGAGTTCCAGGATGAGAAGTATTTCTTATGTGGGTCTTACTTCAATTCAACCAGCTTGGAAGGCACTGCTAGAGAGAACACTTATGGATGTGCCCCCAAACACACAAGGGAAGGCTCCCTGAAAGCGGTGCTGGAGACCCCCAGAGGCCTTGGCTGGGAGCTTGGATCAGGGCCTGGGCCCGATGTTGAGACGCTGTCCCCACCGGCCATTCAGGAAGGCAGGATGTACAGCACACCCCAGGCTCCCCCGACCTTCCTTGCCTCCTACCTCAGCAGCATGGGAGGTTCCACCAATAGGTGCTCAGTAAGCACTAGTGAAAGGAAGGTCTCCTCTCTCTCCCTGCCCCGTCTTCCTCTGTCCCTTAAGGTCCTCAAGGCTGCTTGGGCACCTCCTCCCGCACGGAGGCCACAGTACTCACGGGGAAGGAACCCGCTGTCGGAAGCTTTAGAAGTAGCGTACTGCGAGATACTGGGCGGCTGGCTACCACCAGTGACCTGCCGGGGGAAGCGACGTCTGCCCGAGGGACAGGTGGCACTGGGGGCACATGGGGCATCAAGGTCTGCGGGGACATCCGTGGACAGTGCCCCCAGGGTGTCGCCAGCGCCCAAGCAACCTGTGGAAGGAGGCGGAGAATCAGAAGTGGAGGCCAGATCTGAGGGGGTCGGGGGATGGGCGGGGGCGGGCCTCACCCAGGGGCGGCAGCAGCAGCAGCAGCAGGAGCCCGGCGGAGGCAAGGGCCAGGGCCAGGGTGGACGTCCCAGGGCGTAGGGGGCCGCGCCTGCCGGCCGACGGCTCACACCAAAACTCCATCGGCGGGAAACAGCGACTGCGCCGCCGCGCTCTTCTCGCTACAGCGCTCCCGGGACCCGCCTCACGAAGGCGCCCCCCATTGGCGGCCGGTGACGGCTTTCTGTGGTGTGGTGGGCGCAGGCATCCGCGGCCTCGCGGGCGCCCCCCAGTGGCCCCCTGCCATGGTGCTTCTGGTGTCCCAGTCAGCCTCTGGCTTGCAGGTGGCTCAGGACTGCCTGGCTTCTGGCCACGCCTCTGCCTTCCTGGGAGCACGTCACTCCCAAGCGGTCTGGCCAAGCAGTTTCCTGGAGTCCCTTAACCTTACCTCGGCCAGTTTCTGCACCTCCTCTGGCAGCCCACTTCCATCCCTACCTGGTGAGATGAAGGCCCAACCCCTGGGGCTGGCATCCGGGATTTCCAAGCGGTCCCGTCTGCCCCCCAGTCTGGTAACTACAGTGGGGCCTTGCCCCAGGGTACTGAAATTAAGCAGATTGAAATGTTTTCAATAACGATTTTTCAAGAGTGCATAGTTTTAAGCATTGTTCCCCACCCCCCGCCCTCAACTTCCATTCAGCAAATGCCCTTCCCTTACAGATCCATCCTCTTAGAAAGATGGCACAGGTGAGGTTTCCACAGACAGTTAAAGAGTGATTTTAACCAATGGGCTCTTCTTGGTACACTGGAAGTTGGGGAACATTTTGATGGCTCAGTGACACAGATGGATAATACAGTTAAAAGGTAGCCTGGGGAAATCCTATGAGTTTTGATTCAAAGCTGTTGGGAAATTCTAGCCCAATATAAGATGAAAGTTAAATCAGACTAGAACAATTTAACTTTTGCCAAAGCCTGCTCTCTTGGGACAGACAATAGGGCTGGCCATTCAGTAGTTGTCTCCAACAAACCACACCTACTATGCTGTGGAACCCGACGGCAAAGATAGCGGCCACTGTGAACCTGAGGCCCACCAGGCCTGATGGGCTCCCATGCTACCTCCCACAGAGGTAGTAGGGCTCTGCCCTCTCAGTCTGGCTAGCTTAGGCCTGTTCTTCCTCTTCAAAGTATGACAGATGTCACTAAGGCAGCTCCAGAGTTTAGGGTGCAGTCACCCCCCACAGTCACCTAAGCAGGCACTCTGCCTTGCCCCTCCCTGCCCCCCATCGTCACTCATTCCTGCCGGGGAGGGAGGAGGAACTGGTCAAGCTTTGTAGACTCTTAGGGTGATATGAGGGCTTGGGAGAGGCCCACAAGTTCTGGAACTGAATCCACAAGTGCAGGTCTGGTCATTTTGAGTTTCCTGGGAAGAAGACAACCCTCATGGTAAGGAAATGAGGGGAAACTGTGGTCAGAGACCCAGGGCATGGCCATGGGGACCTGGGGACTGCTGGAGTGCTGGGATTACTAAGCAGGGAGTGGGGATCACAGAGCCCAGCTTCATATTGGTAGAAGAGGCAACTGCAGCCCAGAGAGGGGAAACAGGATGAGTACAAGTACAAGGAAGGCTATCAGGGAGGCTTCCCTTGAGAAGACAGCCAGGCCTCTTGGGGTGGGGAGGCTCTGGCCAGAGTCAAGAAAAAAGATGATGACTTGGGTGACACAAAGTTCAAGAGCATCTTCATTGAACAATTGAAAAAACAGTGGCTCTGGAACCCTCCCCCATGGACTTGCCCTGATGTCCTGTGCTCCTCCAGTCTCCACTTCTCCTCAGGACAGACAGAGGGGAGAAAGCAGCTGCATCGGGGAGGGACGCCCAGGAAACATCATTCACAGGAGCCACAGGCAGCCCAAGGAGATCAGCAGGATGGAGCTAGTGAGGAAGACCGGGCTAAGGCAGGCAGGCCCGGCCCTGCTGACAAACTTCACATCACCAATTTGCTTTCTCATCCAGTCAATGAAGTAGGAGGTGCTGGTGTAGACACCTGGGAAGTGGCGCCGGTTGCAGCTAAAGCTCCAGGTCACCACCCCGATCTGAATCCAGGTGTTGTCCATTTGGCAGACCAGGGAATTGCCAGAGTTACTCTGTGGAGGGGAGCAAGGGCGGCATAAGAGAGGCAGCAGGAGGGCCTCCTTGCAGGTCCTGGACAAATAAACTTGCACCTTCCCAGGCCATGTCCTTAACATGAGCTGTATTAGGCCCGTGCTGTCCCTGATAATGAGGCATAGCTAGGAGCCTGCCTTGTGACATGGAAGTGCTGTTCTGGGGCCTGAGCTCAGGATCACACTTGCCTCTTTCTTCACTCCCCTGCTGACCCTCTGACCATAACTCCCTAAATTCCCTCTTCTGCCTTCTCTCTAAATTGTGGTGGGCCTCCAAGGTGTTACCCTTGACTTTCTCCTTTCCTACCACCCTGCTGGCATAATGAACTATTTGAAATGCATATCTGTTCCTTCTTTTCATGCAAAGCAGAGGCAAATGTAAGAATAATGTTTACAACCGCAAACATCAAAAGGTAACAGCTTTTATTTCTGCTGTCGATGGGTTTATGATTTTTTAAACTATCCTATACTTTTTAGTATTGTTGAAAAGTTTTATAAATCAGAAAAATAGCCCATGCTCTTCCTCCCTACCTATATGTATACATATATATTTTAATGTAATGTAAACCAAGATTTGGAGAAGGAAATGGCAACCCACTCCAGAATTCTTGCGTGGAGAATCCCAGGGAAGGGGGAGCCTGGTGGGCTACCATCTATGGGGTCGCACAGAGTCGGACACAACTGAAGTGACTTAGCAGCAGCAGCAGCAGCAAACCAAGATCTATAAGACATAATCTAATGAAGAGTGCATAAGATATGTAAGGAAAAATAATAAAATCATACTTAATAAGATAAAGGAAGACCTACATTAATGTACAGATATACTATTTTTCTTAGGTGAGGCAATTTAAAACAATGTAAAACTGTCAATTCTCAGCATCTGGCTTCCTGCAGCGTGGAAGGCTAGATCCCCTTTCCCACCTTACTGAAGATAGCATGTGAGTTTTTTTTTAATTATCATTTTAAATGCATGGGTGAGCTGGCAAGAAAATAGACTCCTCAGATTGCAAAACCCAAGGGAGGGCTGAAACCCAGAGAGCTGACAGAAGATGACTTTTTGCCCCAAGGCCATGGGCCAAACCCAGTGAAACTGAGCTTTGGTTTTCACAGCCTTATTCATGGGTGCAAAAGACAAAATGCAAAACCCAGAGCCTGCTCAAGATGGGGAGCCCAAGAGGAAACCTCCTGCAAAAAGTTATTCCTGCCAAAAAGGACCACACCTTCTGCATGAGGATAAACTGGGAACACCTGCCCTCGTGTGAACTTGTAATTCAAATTCACACTGTCTGGGTGATTAAAAAAAAAAAATGAGCCAAGAACATCGTTTAAAGCGGTTCTTGGTTGGCTTTATGCCCTGGTACCTGGCAGCAGCAAATATAGATTCTGTCTAAAGGACCTCACTTTTCAAGCCATGCTTCAGCGAACTCCCACGAAGAACACTAAAGAGCATGTCATCACTCTTAAAACATCACCGTGCACACAGGGAAGTTGAGGCACCAAGAGCAAATGCCAGCCAGCAGAAAAAACCAAAAGCAGCATCAGAGCCTTCACAGTTTGGTATTCAGAAATCGTCACATGAGAGCCTCAGAGTTTCTGGTGATGCACTATTTTGTAGGCTTGGTGGTGAAGGTATGGGTATTGACTGGGTTATTCTTTGTTCTCCAAACACAGTTTATAAATATCTTTTATCCCTATTCATTAGAAAGTAAAACAGTCAAAATATTGTGACAATGTCACTTCTTGCATTGACCTCTAACATTCAAGGAATTCCAAGTAAAACGCTACTGGGATTTTTTCAGGACCTTGACAATCTGATTCTAGAACTAATATTAAAGGATAAAGGCCATGAATTCTATGACAAGTTTGAGAAAAAAAGAGCAAACTGGAGAGGCGGGGGACTGGAGCTATATCTAACCAGAGTTAGATATATTTCAAAGCTATAATTATACAAACTATGGCGCTAGCATAGACATAGAAACTAGACCACTGGGGCAATGGGGAGCCAGCCAGATGCCTGCAAGTGAGGAGACTTGGCACGTGCTCCAGAAAGCGTCATGACTGTGGAAAAGGAGATCTCTGTTGTAGGTGGTAAGGAAACTGACAGAGAAAAATTAATTTGGACCCCACCATAACAAAATTCCAGGGAGGTAGAGCGGGCTTGGTGACATTTAAATTAAACTGATTTTTAAATTGAGGCTTATAATAGGACAAGGCATTTACTAACTGAGAGTAACTGAAAATTATGGGCTCCTCCCAAAATGGAGACGAGAGAAAGATCTGACATAGGGCAATGGGGGAAATGACTCAAAAGAATAAAACTAATGTGGATTCTCTAACAAATTGAGATTCCTCAACAAACAAATACAGGAGGGGGATGTAGAACAACATCAGTTATGTAAATTAAAATACCCATATATCATGCTACACATTTTTCAAAGATACAAACATCTTTAAAGACATTCCTAAACACATTTCAGTAGGGGCCTTATGTGGGGAGAGAAAATGGAAGATGAAGGGGGAAATCAAGCCAGTGATAATTAAGCTAGTAATGATAGTGTGAGGACCCTTACCTGAGAGAGATGGTTGACTGGACTCTGGGAATCCAGAGTTAAAGAAAAGTCAGAGAAAAAGAGAGAGAAAATTGGAGGGCAAAAGAAAGATCCTATGTGGACATTCTCTTACCACAGTGAAATAAAGCCAGAACCCAATAAAAAAAATGTGAAACACCCCCATCAGAGGGAAAAAAATTAACTTTCAAAAATGCTAAAAAAAAAAAAAAAAAACAATTAAAATCTACAATTGGAATGCAGAAAAATAAGAATACCGTATATTGCAAAGCCCATGGGATGTGGGCCAAAATTGCACACAGAATAGTCTTAGTCTAAATACTTTTAACATCAAACAAGAGGGAATGAAAATAAATTATTATCAATTATTTATCACTGCACATTCAGCTGAAGACACTTAAAATGGAATTAATAAAGGCAAAAAGGAGATGTCATGCATTAGAAAGCAAAAAAATCATAGACTTGAGAAATAAAATCAATCACTTTTTCTTAAAAAACAACAAAATAGATAAATACCTTTTAAGTCCTACCAAAGAAAACTGAAAGAGGAGGAAAATGCAAATATTTGTGGTGTAAGTAGAAGAGATTAAAGTCAGATCCAGGGAAAATACACTTTCTAGGATCTGAAGACTGTTTATAACTTTCTCTTTATGGATTTAAATTCTAGATGAAATGAATAATTCCTAAGAAAATACAAATCATAAGCCAATAACCATGGACAAAATAACATAAAATACTGCTCAAGAACTACCCCTTCAAATGAGAACAGGTCTATGTGGTTTTACAAGGCAACTTCTTTCTAGCGTTCAAGGAGCAGATAATTTATGTCATTTCAAATGTTCTAGAACATAGATTGTACTTTCAAGTGAAGCATAGTTGTGACTCTATAATTTGACAAGGAGAGTGCCTTTTTAACACACCTTAAATGCAGCCCAGTCTCACTGGAGGAAAACAAAACACAATGCAAAGACTGTGTGTATGGCATCTCACGAGACTGCTGTTCCCTGGCGGCACCTTTCCTGGGCTGTGCACCACCACATCCTGTGTCTGGTCCAGGGCCCAGTACAGGGTGGTCTGTGGGATGAAGAAAGAAATTAAACATATCCTAAAAAAGGATATTATAAATCTGAATACAACAGATGAATGAAGCCAAAGCACATTATGACCAGGGAGAGCTGATCCTAGCAGGCAGGGTAAATGGACATGAGGAATCTGTTCACAGAACCAACTTAGTATGCTGAAGAGCATACAGTCATCTTGATAGCTGCAGAAAACACGTTTTATGAAGTTTAGTGTTTGTTCCTGAAATAAAATGCCACAGTGAAACAGAAAGCAATCGCTCTCTCCTCCACAGATGATATGCCATGTTAGCTAGATACTTCATCATTAAGTGTGGGGAGCATGTCCAAGAAGGTCAGCAACAAGAAAAAGCAGAGCCACAATTCCAGGCTGCTTTCAGGGACAGTACCCAGAATAATGGAAAAAGTAAAAATCATGAAAACGAAAGAGGCAAAATCATCACTAATCATAGCTCATATGGGCATAGACCTGGAAAACGCAAAAGAGTCAACAAAAACTCTTGGAATATAATAAAAGGGTTCAGTGAGCTGAACTCCTAAAAGTTTTCAATAAAATGAGTCTGGTGGATGGAAGTGGGGCAAGTCAAAAGGAAGGAAGGTTCTTGTTCTTCTGAGGAAACTGTAGACATTGATTAACCCTGGGTGTGAAACTTAAATACATGTGTGGAAACTATCAGGTGACCAACAGGAGAATGACCCTGAGATACAACAACTTCTAAACCACTATAGGGAAAAAGTGGAGTGGAAAAAAAAATCAAACCAGTACATACAGCGAGAGATATAAAAAGAAACATTCTTGGTAAATGGGTTAAAGGAAAGCCTCCCAAATGTGTTGGAAAGTATAAGGCACTGAGCCTTATATTGTTTATCAGACATATAACTAAAACAAGATAGCACAGTGTTTCATGGAAGACAGAGGGATTGTTCTGGAATATGATTTTTGACATTGCAAAAAAATAGAAGAAGAAATAGGCATAATATTGAAAAGTAGGAGGCAAATCTATCACTGTTTGCACATGATATGTCTCTGGGCCTACAAAATTAAAGAGAATCCATTATACCTAGGAAGCTTGCTTATTACAAAGTAAATACACACAAAAATCAATATATTGATAAAATACAAACAGAAAATACACTGAAAAAAAAATACTGCTCACGATAGAGAGGTGACATAAAACACCTAGGAATAAACTTAAGAAGTGGGCATGCAGTAACTATATGGAGAAAGCGATATAAACTGTTGCTCTAGGGACACAAAGAAATAAAGCAAAATAGGGTCTATTTTCCCTAAATCAATCTATTAATTTCCACTAAAATCACCACAATTTTCCTTTTATATTATACTAAGACTGTTCAAGAAAAAATGGGGAAAAAAGAACATATGGAGACTATACAACATGCTACTAAAACACCAGTGAGTCAATAATGAAATCAAAGAAGAAATTAGAAAATACCTTGAGACAAAGATTGTTCAATTTGAATGAATATGGGAGAACAGCCAGGTAAATTATTTAAAATAAAAATAATAAAGGAGGACTTGCCTTACTACACACAAAAAGGAATTGTAGAGCTATAATAATCTTAAAACAGTGGTGGTGGCATAGGAATGAGACTGCAAAGGGCAGAAATACACAAAATAAGATGGAAATGTATAATATAATAATAAAGAGGGCATTTCTAATTCATTGCCCCAAAAAAGTATTCAATAAAAATTGTTGACCTAACTGGTTTCTTCTCTCACCCTTTCAGATAAATCAAAATTAAAATATTTAAAGAAAATAATTAAGGACATATATGAGTAAAGAATTTTTAAAATCTTAGGGTGGGAAAGATTTCTAAGCACAGCACAAAAACTACAATCAGTAAGGGAAATAATGATAAATGTGAACATATGGAAAATTTAATTAACTCTATGAGAACAAATCCATACCCAAAAAAGGTAAATCATGAACATGTAGGGTGAAATTGTAAAGCATTTCACAAAGGGTTAAAACTTCCTGTTTCCAAAGTTAAAAAAAAAAAAAAAACAACTTTTGATTTGGAAGTAATTTAAGACTTACAGGACTTCCCTGGTGATGCAGTAGATAGGAATCCGCCTGCCCGTGCGGGGGACATGAGTTTGATCCCTGGTCTAGGAAGATTCCACATGTCCAGAGCAACTAAGCCCGTGCACCACAACTGGTAAAGCCCGAGCCTAGAGCCTGTGCTCCACAAGAGGAGCCACTGCAGCAAGAAACCAGCGCAGCACTGCAACAAAGAGCGGCTCCTACTCGCCGCAGCTAGAGGAAGCCCGAGCACAGCAACTAAGACCCAGGGGAACCAACAATAAAATTAATGAATAAAAAAAGACTTACAAAAAAGTTATGAGTATACTATTTTTACTCAGACCCACTGATTTAATGTTTAACCATATTGGTTTTATTTTCTCTATCCATTAGTATGAGTGTATATATACACATAGTTTATACGCCACTAAAATTAAGTTGAAAAAGACATGATGTTCCTTACCAGTAATTACCATAGCATATATTAGCTACAGTTCTTACAAATCAATAAAAAGAAAAGTAGTTTAATAGAAAAACATGGTCAAAGGACAGGGAAAAGTGTAAATGGTACACTGAACACAATAAGCATCTTCATTTGAACCCCTTTTGTCCCTTTAAAATGTATTTCCTTGATCCTGGGTAAAAACTGGGCAGAATCAGAATGTTTTGCTCACTGTGATTATTGTAATCACTGTGATTACACTGTCATAGAAATGTCTCAGTTTAGAAATCAGAATATACACATCCACACAATAAGCACAAAGCTAGACTTGATTTAAAGTCAAACTTCTCAGTAGATAACTAATGAGGACCCACTGTATAGCACAGAGAACTCTACTCAATACCCTGTAATGGTCCATATGGGAAAAGAATATAAAAAAGGTAAATCTGGAACTGGCCAAACTCCTGGACAACCAAGGCTGCAAGAAGGATCCCCATGTAACCAAGTCTGACAGGAAAAAAACATCGGGTCAGGACCTGTGCCCCTGGAAGGGGTCTAACAGGAGAAGAAAGACTGCACAATAAAACCTCACCTTGAGGAGTGAGCCATAGACTGGCCATCCCAGCTCTGGGGTCCTACATGGAGGAGACAAGCCCCCTTGGCTGCTGGGAGAACCACTGGGACAGATAGGCAGGAGAAACCTAGATGCCACACACGAGGAATGTGCCAGTGCTAGCTTAATGACAAGTTAGAGAGATGTCTGCCTAATGACTGCCGCCTTACTGCCTTAAACTTAAACCCCACTCACATGATGCCATAGCTTAGCACAGAATGGAGGGAAGCTGGGTCCTGAGAAAAGAGTCTAGCAAGGCAGAGGCGGCACAGGGGTGTAGGGTGGGGTCCAAATGTGGGGACAGTGGCCGTGGTTGGCACTTACTCAAACAGCACTTATTCAAACAGCACCACAGAGACAGCCTGGGCCTCTGGTGGCAGTATAGCCACTTGAACCCTTGCAACCAACACCACCAGCCCCACTCCCATTCCATACCACACCACAGCACCAGAAGTGGGACAACCAAGCAGGGGAAAAGACTTAGTCTTGGGCTGTGTGTGAGCAGAGCCCCAGAAGCCTACACTGGCAGCGCAACAGCCCTGTGTGAGCACACAAGCCCCATTTACTCCAGCACTCCCCTCCTTTGGGGCAAAAGCCCCAGTGTAGGGAGAAGAAAAACATACTTAAACGGAACAGAATTAGCTTGAACTTGACCTCAGGGTTTCCTAGCAACATGGGAGCAAACTCCACCCTTGAGGGGGTGGCCACACAGAGGGAGCAGAGAGGAAGTCCCAGCTCATACCTTGCACAGCCTCTAGCTCCTCTAACAGCAGCCACACCTTCCATCAAGGTGACAGTGGCCAGCACACCATGAGGAAAGACTTGGCCGGCATCTACATCAAATCCAGCCCTCACACCAAAGACACTGGGCACACACAGTCTACGAAGGGACACTTCCACATAAAAACATCACCCCTTCAAGACAACAGCAGACAACTGTGTTTCACCTAAATTCATAGACAGAGAAAGTTAAGTAAAATTAAAAGAAAGAAACTTACTCCCAGCTGAAAGAACAAAAGAAAACCCCTGAACAAATAATGAAACAGATAATCAGTCTACCAGACACTGAGTTCAAAGTTGGCAATAGGGACTTCCTTGGTGGCCCAGTGGCTAAGACTCTGCGTGCCCAATGCAGGGGGCCTGGGTTCAATTCCTGATCAAGGAACTATACCCCACATGCTGCCACTAAGAGTTCTCATGCCTCAACTAAAGATGCCACATGTTGAGATGAAGATTGACAATTCCCTGTGCCACAACTAAGACCTGGTGCAGCCAAATAAATAAATGTTTTTTAAGTTGGTAATAAAAATGCTAAGTGAATTAAGAAAGAATTATCAGTATAAACATAGAAGATTTTAACAAGAAAGCAGAACTACAAAGAAGGCCCAATCAAAAATAGATAAATCAATTTCTGAGATAAAAGGCACTCTAGAGGCAATGAGAAATCTGTATGCAGGTCAGGAAGCAACAGTTAGAACTGGACATGGAACAACAGACTGGTTCCAAATAGGAAAAGGAGTACGTTAAGGCTGTATATTGTCACCCTGTTTATTTAACTTATATGCAGAGTACATCATGAGAAATGCTGGACTGGAGGAAACACAAGCTGGAATCAAGATTGCCGGGAGAAATATCAATAACCTCAGATATGCAGATGATACCACCCTTATGGCAGAAAGTGAAGAGGAACTAAAAAGCCTCTTGATGAAAGTGAAAGTGGAGAGTGAAAAGGTTGGCTTAAAGCTCAACATTCAGAAAACGAAGATCATGGCATCTGGTCCCATCACTACATGGGAAATAGATGGGGAAACAGGGGAAACAGTGTCAGACTTTCTTTTTCTGGGCTCCAAAATCACTGCAGATGGTGACTGCAGCCATGAAATTAAAAGACGCTTGCTCCTTGGAAGGAAGGTTATGACCAACCTAGATAGCATATTCAAAAGCAGAGACATCACTTTGCCAACAAAGGTTCGCCTAGTCAAGGCTATGGTCTTTCCTGTGGTCATGTATGGATGTGAGAGCTGGACTGTGAAGAAGGCTGAGCGCCGAAGAATAGATGCTTTTGAACTGTGGTGTTGGAGAGGACTCTTGAGAGTCCCTTGGACTGCAAGGAGATTCAACCGATCCATTCTGAAGGAGATGAGACCTGGGATTTCTTTGGAGGGAATGATGCTCAAGCTGAAACTCCAGTATTTTGGCCACCTCATGCGAAGAGTTGACTCATTGGAGAAGACTCTGATGCTGGGAGGGATTGAGGGCAGGAGGAGAAGGGGACGACAGAGGATGAGATGGCTGGATGGCATCACTGACTCGATGGGTATGAGTCTGGGTGACCTCCGGGAGCTGGTGATGGACAGGGAGGCCTGGCGTGCTGCAGTTCATGGGGTCGCAAAGAGTCGGACACGACTGAGCAACTGATCTGATCTGATCTGATCTGAGAGGCAATGAACAAACAACAAAATAAAAAAGAAGAATACATAAGAGATCTGGAAGATAGAATAATGGAAATCACCAAATCTGAACAGGATAGAGACAAATGAAAAACAAAAAAATAAATAAATAAAGCAAAATATGAGATTTATGGGTATAATATAAAGGTGCCAATGTATGCATAATAGGGATTCCAGAAGGAGAAGAGAAAGAAGGGGATTGAAAATGTATTTGAAGGAACTTCCCTGGTGGTCCAGTGATTGGGATTCCGCCTGCCAATGCAGAGGACATGAGTTCAATCCCTGGTCTAAGAAGATCCCACATGCATGGATCACCTGAGCCCATGAGCCACAACTACTGAACCCATGCCCCACAACCACTAAAGCCTGTGCCTACAGCCCATGCTCCGAAAAAGAGAAGCCACCACAATAAGAAGCCCGAATATCACAATGAAGAATAGCCCCCACTAGCCACAACTAGTGAAAGCCCATGCGTCAACAAAGATCCAGCACAGTCAAATAAATACATAATTTTTACAAAAAGAAAATGCATTTGAAGAAATTATGGCTAAAAACTTCCTAAGCCTAAAGGAGGAAACATATCCAGGTACAGAAAGCACAGAGGGTCCCAAACAAAATGAATCAAAACATTCCTACACCAATACATATTATAGCTAAAATGGCCAAAATCAGGGCTTCCCTGGTGGTCCATGGTTAAAAATCCACCTTGCAACACAGGGGACATGGGTTGGATCCCTAGTCTGGGAAGGTTCCACATGTAGAGCGTGTCCACCACAACTACTGAAGCCTACCCACCCTAGAGCCCACGCTCTGCAACAAGAGAAGTCATCACAATGAGAAGCCTTTGCATCACAACTACTAGCCCTGACTTGCTGCAACTAGAGAAAGTCCTTGCAGCAACAAATAACCAACACAGCCATAAATAAATAAATATTTTAATGGCAAAAGTTAAAGAGAGAATCCTAAAGGCAGCAAGAGAAAAACAGAGTCATGTACAAGGGAACCCCCTTAAAGCTATCAGCTAATTTCTCTGCAAAAGCTTTGCAGACCAGAAGGAAGTGGCATAATATACTCAAATTCATGAAAAGGGGAAGACCTGAAACCTAGGATACTCTACCCAACAATATTATAATTTAGAACAGAAGTAGAGAGAAAAAATTTCTCAGACAAGCAACACTAAAAGAATTCAGTTACACTAAACCATTCTAAAAGAAATGTTGAGCATCTTCTCTAAATGAAAAAGAAACAATCTCTATGGAAAGGAAAATCCCAATAGGAAAGGTAAACTATATAGTAACCATTGACGATCACTTAAATAATTCAAAACATAGAATAAAAAACAAACAAAAACTATAAAAGCAACTATAACTGCTGAGACAGTCAATTCCTAGGCAGGTTGATTAAAAAGTCCAGGGTCCCCAAGGAGGAGAAAGGGGTCTGGGGCTCTCAAGAAGGAAAAGACAAAATTTTTTTTTCTACATTCCTTAGTAAGGATTATATAACAATAATGTATCCTGCTTGAGGACATGTTTCTCCTTCCTGAAAACCTTCTGACTAATCCTGTTATCTTAAAATGTACATTATGGGAGTGGGTCTAATAAGATCTTTACAACCTCAAAACATTATTTGATTTATTGTAATAACCAATTTAAAAATATATAATTCCCTTGCTAAGAATAGGGATGGGGGGACTTTCCATTCCCCTTCTGATGTCTATGTCAGAAGATTTCTCTGTCCCTTTTTCACTTTAATAATACTCTGCTACGTAAAAGCTCTTGGGTGATCATGCCTGGTCCCTGGTCCCGAAGCTAAATCTTCTTCGGAGATCATGAATCTGACACCGTTCACCATAAGCTATCACTACAATAAACAGTAAAGGGGCAAGCATGAAGATGTAAAATATGACATCAAAAACACAAAATCCAGAGAAGAGAAGTAAATAAGTAGATCTTTTAGAATGTATTTGAACTTGAATGACTTTAAAGCAACTAGATATAATTATGGATCAACATATGTAAATTCCATGGTAACCACAAATCAAAAGCATACTTATTATAGGTTGCTGCTGCTGCTGCTAAGTCGCTTCAGTCGTGTCCAACTCTGTGCAACCCCATAGACGGGAGCCCACCAGGCTCCCCCATCCCTGAGATTCTCCAGGCAAGAACACTGGAGTGGGTTGCCATTTCCTTCTCCAATGCATGAAAGTGAAAAGTGAAAGTGAAGTCGCTCAGTCGTGTCTGACTCCTAGCGACCCCATGAACTGCAGCCCACCAGGCTCCTCCATCCATGGGGTTTTCCAGGCAAGAGTACTGGAGTGGGGTGCCATTGCCTTCTCCATTATAGGTTGCTGCTGCTGCTGCTAAGTCGCTTCAGTTGTGTCCGATTCTGTGCGACCCCATAGACGGAAGCTCACCAGGCTCCCCTGTCCCTGGGATTCTCCAGGCAAGAATACTGGAGTGGGTTGCCATTTCCTTCTCCAATGCATGAAAGTGAAAAGTGAAAGTGAAGTCACTCAGTCGTGTCTGACTCTTAGCGACCCTATGGACTGGAGCCTACCAGGCTCCTCCGTCCATGGTATTTTCTAGGCAAAAGTACTGGGGTGGGGTGCCATATACAAAAACCAAATAGAAAAAGACCTCAAGCATACTATTAAAGAAAATTATCAAGCCACATTGGAAAAGCAAAAGGAAGAAGAAAGGAACAAGTAAGAACTACAAACACACTGGAAAGCAAGGAATAAAATAGCAATAAGTACATACCTGCTAATAACAACTTTAAATGTCAATGGACTAAATCTTCTGATCAAAAGACATAGAGTGACTTACTTGATACCAAAAAAATAAAATGAGACCCTTCATTATGCTGCTTACAAGAGACTCAGTTCAGGGCAAAAGACATATGCAGACTGAAAGCCAGGGGACAGAAAATGGAATTCATGCAAATGGAAATGACAGGAAGGTGGGGGTAGCAATATTCAAATGAGACAAAACAGACTCTAAAACAAAGGCTATCATAAAAGACAAAGAAGTACATTATATAATGATAAGGGGGTCAATACAAGAAGAGGATATTACACTTGTTAACACACACACTTAATACAGGAGCAATTAAATACAAAGCAAATACTAACAGACATAAAGGGAGAAACTAATGCAGTAACAGTAGGAGACTTTAATATCCTACTGATCTCAATGGACAGATCATTCAGAAAGAATCAATAAGGCAACAGAGCTCCTAAGTGACACCAAAGATCAGTTGTACTTGATATCTACAGGACACCACATTAAAAAAAAAATAGAATGCACACTCTTTTCAAGTGAGCATGGAATGTTCTCCAGGTTATCTCACACACAGGTCACAAAACCAGCCTCAACAAATTTAATAAGATAGAAATTACATCAAGCATCTTTCTGACCACAACAATATAAAACTAGAAATCAACTACAGAAAAACTGGAAAACAAATATATGGAGAGTAAACAACATGCTACTAAAATTCAATGAGTCAATGATGATATCAAAGACAAAACCATTCTGAGAGAAGTTTATAGTGATACAGGCCTTCCTCAAGGAAAAAAAGAAAAATCTCAAATAAACAACCTAACCTACCACCTAAAAGAATTAGAAAAATAAGAATAAACAAAGTCCAAAGTTGGCAGAAGGAAGGAAATCATAAAGACCAAAGATGAAATAAGTAAAACAGAGATTTAAAAAAGAGAAAAGAAGGATGAAACCAAAGGCTGTTTCTTTTGAAAAGATTAACAAAATTGATAAACATTTAGCCAGGCTCATCAAAAAGAAAAGAGGACCCAAATAAACAAAATAAGAAAGAAAGAAAAGAAATAACAATCAATATCATAGATGTATATAAATCATAAGAAAATACTATATACACTTAAATGTCAACAAATTGGACAATACAGAAGAAATGGACAAAATTGGGCAAATTTCTAGAAACATATAGCTTGCCAAGACTGAGTCAAAAAGAAACAGACAATTTGAATAGACTACTCACAGTCATTACAAGTGAAACAGATTCTGTAAAACAAACAAACAAAAACATGGCCTGCAAACAAAAGTTCAGATCTGTCCAGTGGTTAAGACTCTATGCTTCCACTGAGAGGGCATGGGTTCGATCCCTGGTCCTGGAACTAAGATCCCACATGAGGCAAAAAAAAAAAAATAAAATAAAGAATCAGTTTATTTTTAGGGACTTCCTTGGAGGCTCAGGTCTGAACAGCTTCACTAAGGAATTCTATCAAACACAGAAAAAAAAAAAGTTATACCTATCCTTCTCCAACTATTCCAAAAAACTAAAGAGGAGGGGATACTCCCAAATTCATTCTGAGGCCACCATTACCCTAATATCAAAACTAGACAAAGATCAGAAAAGAAAATTACAGGCCAACATCTTTTATGAATATAGATGCACAAATACTCAACAAAATATTAGCAAACTGAATCCATCAATACATTAAAAAGATCATACACCATGATCAAATTGGGTTTACTCCAGGGTTACAAGGATGGTTTAACATATACAAATCAATCAATGTGATACACCACACTAACAAAATGAAAGAAAACCCACATGATCATCTCAGTAGATGCTGAGAAATAAATCGATAAAATTCAATATCCATTCATAATAAAAACCCTCATCAAAGTGGGTATAGAGGAAACATATTGCAACATGATAAAGGTCATTTATGACAAAATCAGGCCCAACATAATATTCAGTGGTGAAAAGCTGAAAGCCTTCCTCTTGAATTCAGTAAGAAGACAAGGATGCCCATTCTTCTCAACTGTTTTTTTTTTTTTTTTGGTCACTGTTATTTAATATAGTACTAGAAGCCCTATCCATAGCAATCAGACAAGAAAAAGAAATAAAATATATGCAAATTGAAAGGGGAGAGATAAAATTGTCACATTTGCAGACAACATGATACTCTATACTGAGAACCCTAAAATTTCCATCCAAAACTATTAGAATAAATGAATTCAGTAAGTTTTCAGGATCCAAGATTAATATACAGAAATTTATTGCATTTTTGTGCCCTAGTGAAATATCTGAAAGAGAAAGTAAAAAAACCATCCTGTTCAAAAATCATGTAAAAAAAAATCCTAGGAATAATCCTAACCAAGGAGGTGAAAGACCTATACACTTAGAACTATAAAACACTGATGAAGTAAACTGAAGATGACTGAAAGAAATGCAAAGATAAACTGTGCTCTTGGATTTCAAAATTAATGTTATTAAAATGGCCATACTACTCAATCTACAGATTTAATTTGTTGTCGTTCAGTCGTTCAGTTGTATCTGATTCTTTGAGATCCCATGGACTGCAGCATGCCAGGCTTGCCTGTCCTTCACTATTTCCCAGAGTTTACTCAAACTCAAGTCCATTGAGTTGGTGATGCCATCCAACCATCTCATCCTCTGTCATCCCCTTTTCCTGCCTTCTATCTTTCCCAGCATCAGGGTCTTTTCCAATGAATTGACTCTTCACATCAGGTGGCCAAGTATTGGAATTTCAGTTTCAGCATCAGTTCTTCCAGTGAATATTCAGGCTTGATATTTTTTAGGATTGACTGGTTTGATCTCCTTGCAGTCCACAGAACTCTCAAGAGTCTTCTCCAACACCACAGTTTCAAAGCATCAACTCTTCAGCGCTCAGCCTTCTTTATGATCCAACTCTCACATCCGTACATGACTACTGGAAAAACCATAGCTTTGACTGCTGCTGCTGCTGCTAAGTCACTTCAGTCGTGTCCGACTCTGTGCGACCCCATAGACGGAAGCTCACCAGGCTCCCCCGTCCCTGGGATTCTCCAGGCAAGAACACTGGAATGGGTTGCCATTTCCTTCTCCAATGCATGAAAGTGAAAAGTGAAAGTGAAGTCGCTCAGTCGTGTCCAACTCTCAGCGACCCCATGGACTGGAGCCTACCAGGATCCTCAGTTCATGGGATTTTCCAGGCAAAAGTACTGGGGTGGGGTGCCAATGTCTCTGCTTTTTAATATGCTGTCTAGGTGTCTCATAGCATCTCTTCCAAGGAGCGAGAGTCTTTTAATTTCATGGCTGCAGTCACTATCTGCAGTGATTTTGGAGCCGAAGAAAATAAAGTCTGCACTGTTTCCACTGTTTCCCCATCTATTAGTCATGAAGTGATGTGACCAGATGCCATGATCTTAGTTTTCTGAATGTTGAGTCTTAAGCCAGCTTTTTCACTCTCCAGGCTTCCCTGATAGCTCAGTTGGTAAAGAATCCGACCTCAGTACAGGAGACCCTGGTTGGATTCCTGGGTCAGGAAGATCTGCTAGAGAAGGGATAGGCCATCCACTATAGTATTGGTAAAGAATCTGACTGCAATGCAGGAGACCTGGGTTCGGTCACTGGGTTGGGAAGATCCCCTGGAGAAGGGAAAGGCTACCTACTCCAGTATTCTGGCCTAGAAAATTCCATGGACTGTATAGTTCACAGGGTCGCAAAGAGTCAGACATAAGTGAGCGACTTTCACTTTCACTCTCCTCTTTCACTTTCATCAAGAGGCTCTTTAGTTCCTCTTCCACTTTCTGCCATAAGGGTGGTGTCACCTGCATTGACATTATTGATATTTCTCCCGGCAATGTTGATTCCAGCTTATGCTTCATGCAGCCCGGCATTTCACATGATGTACTCCACATACAAGTTAAATAAACAGGGTGACAATATACAGCTTTGACACATTCCTTTCCCAATTTTGAACCAGTCTACTGTTCCATGTTCAGTTCTAACTATTGCTTCTTGATCTGCATACAGGTTTCTCAGGAAGCAGGTAAGTTTGTCTGGTATTCCTATTTCTTTAAGAATTCCCTAATTTGTTGTGATCCACACAAAGGCTTTAGTGTAGTCAATGAAGAAGTAGATGTTTTTCTGGAATTCTCTTGCTTTTTCTATGATTCAACAGATGTTGACAATTTGATATCTGGTTCCTCTACCTTTTCTAAATCCAGCTTGTACATCTGGAAGTTCTCAGTTCACATACTGTTAAAGCCAAGCTTGGATGATTTTGAGCATGACCTTGTTAGCATGTGAAATGAGTGCAATTGTGTGGTAGTTTGAACATTCTTTGGCATTGTCTTTCTTTGGGATTAGAATGAAAACTGACCTTTTCCAGTCCTGTGGGCACTTGTCAGTTTTCCAAATTTGCTGGCATACTGAGTGCAGCACTTTCACAGCATGGAAGCAACCCAAGTGACCATCAACAGACAATTGGCTTAAGAAGATATGATACCCCCCCACACACACAATGGAATATAACTCAGTCAATAAAAAAAGAATGAAATAATGCCACTTGCAATGTGGATGAACCTAGAGAACATTACACTTAGTGAAATAAGTCAGATAAAGACATACTATATGATATCACTTATATATGGAATCTAAAAAAGAATACAAATGAGTGTATACACAAAACAGAAACACGGTCACAGATACAGAAGACAATCTTGTGATTACCAAAGGGAGAAGGGACGCGGGGAGGAACAAATTAGGGGTATGGGACTAACAGATACAAACTACTATTCAATATATATAAAATAGATAAGCAATAAGCATATACTGTACAGGATAGAAATTATACTCATTATCATGTAATAACCTATAAGGGAATATAATCCACAAAAACACTGAATCGCTATGCTATATACCTGAAACTAACACAATAAATCAACTATACTTCAATTTTAAAAAACCAAAAGAAACACTTGTATTAAAGATGAAAAAAAGTTGAGATGTCCAACTCAAGAAATTATCCTCTGTGGATACAGAAGTTTGATCTATGACATTATTGGCGACAGCCAGCAGAGGAAACGGTTTTTTCACGAACGTCACTGGGAGAACTGGTAATCCATACACAGAAATAAATAAAAACGGACCTCTGACTTTCACTATTCACGAAATGAATGCACATAATTCAAGACCTAAATGTAGAAACCAAAATTTCCAAACTTCTAGGAAAAAGAAACATAGGAAAATGTCTTTATAACCTCAGGAAAATGAAGGATTTCTTAAATAAGCATAGGCCAAAAGGGGGGAAAATGGATATATGTTTGACTGAAATAAAAACTAAATTGCTAACACAACACTGTAAATCAACTATACTTCAAAAAAATGTTTTGAAAAAATCTAAATTGCTGTTCAGCAAAGACAGTATACATAAAATGATTTCAAAAAGAAAATATTTGCAATATATATAATGAACATAAAATCAGTATCCAAAATACAAAAATATAATAAAAAGAAAACAGCAAACAATAGAAAATATATAAAATATCTGAACAAGATATTTTATATCTTCTTCACAGAAGAAGAATCATGAGTGGTGAATAAACATAGGAAAGGACGCACAAGTACACTAGTAACCAGAACATGTACATGCAACCACATAGGGTACTATTTCTCTAGTTCTCATTCTCAGAATGGAAAATGTTAGTCTGACCAATACCAAAAGTTGGCAAGGACATAGACCAGTGAAATTTTCAAACACTGCTGTAAGAATATAGATTAATACAATCACTTTGGAAAACAATTTGGCAATGACTATAAAAGATGAAAGTACACACGGCCTATCACTCATCAGCTCCCTGTAAGTACTGCCATTATTAACTATAATTGGGAAGAGGAGTGAAAAGTATTTTCATCCCTGTTTTTACAGAGTGGGAAAACTGAAGCCCAGGGAAAGGCGATTTTTAATCCCCCAGTGCCATGTGAGAAAGAATGCTGCCTGCTGCCACGTCGTTTCAGTCGTGTCCAACTCTGTGCGACCCATGGATTGCAGCCTACCAGGCTTCTCCATCCATGGGGTTCTCCAGGCTAGAACACTGGAGTGGGTTGCCATTTCCTTCTCCAGGGAAAGAATGCATGACCCCTAAAAGTCACCTTCTTGCCCAGGTCTAGACACTGCGCACCTGACAGGTGTCCATGCCCAAATGTGAGGTGGCACAAATCATGTCATTCCCAAGTAACTTCTTCTGGTTTGTCAAGAAGAGGAACTTGTACTGTTGATTGCAGATATCATTATCTATGATCTTGACAGCCACCTCCTGAAGGCTGTAGGGGGACTGTGGGTTCGCTGGAGAGAGAGAGATCCTGCCTCACTATCTCTTCAGCTCATCTCCATCTTGGAGCTATCCAGATTCATACATAATGTGGGAGGCAGGGCCATTTCCTAGGATAGTGATTCACAAAGGCCCCACTCTGCAGTCTGACTTTTGAAAACGCCCAAGCACATTAAAAGTCTAAGCAAAAGTCTCCTGAGGGGCTCAGAATAACATCCAGGCACAGAATGAAGCCAAGGATTCAGGTTTCATGAGCATGAATGGCTAAGCACTGCTCCATTGCTACCTGCCAATTTGGCAAGATCCTAAAGCCTAGACGGAGCCACCCCCTGGAAGGCAGGACCCCACAAAGGCTCCTCAACTCTAGGACCTGAGAGTGACACCAACAGGGGACAGGAAGTCTTGGTGCTCAAGGCAACAAGTGTGTAAATGGCTACCCAATGTCTAGGTAGCCCCTGTGACCATGGCCCCTGTGCCACCTGCAGACAGGGAATCCCAGTAACAAAGTTAATTTCCTTCCAGGCTGCAAGGTGAGAGTTTGACATTGGATTTAACTTAACTTTGGGAACTGAGATCCATGGACATCATGAGTGTCTTTTACACCAGGGTGCTGCATATATTCTCCCATCAACAGAGTTCAGGACAATGTGCAGCACATTTAGGTGCTCAGGAAATGTTTGCTGATGGAGTGAATAAAGGAATGGGATGGAGGAGCCCTTGGTGGAGCTATGTTCTGAAGAGGCAGGTGTCTTGGAACCTCAGCCTGCTTTCACTTACCGTGAATATCCACTTTTCCCCACCCGATCATCCAGCACAGGGATCCAAAAGATGGCTTGAGTTTGGGGTTAGGTAGACAGACAGGCTGGATGAGTGGGGACCAGGAGACAGAGTCCCTGAGCTTCAGGAGGGCAAGATCCTGGGATAGGTTACTGAAAGCCTCATGAATCACGATGCGAGCGACTTGACGTTCGGTACCATTTTCCGAGAGGCTCTGAACTCCCATCTTCACGGAGTATGACAAGGGGTCCTTGGATCTGCAGGGTCACGGGTAGGAGGCAGATCACCAGCAGTGAGGTCAAACATGGAACAGGTAGAGAGACACAAGTGGAGCACAGGGCTACCCAGCCAGGCCCCTACTCCCAGACCATTAGATTCAGTGGGGGCTCCCAGGCCAAAAAGCAGAGCCCCGGGGACTGCTGACCACCATGACTGACCTCTGTAAGCAGTGCGCAGCTGTAAGGACCCACTGGTGGTGGATGAGGGAGCCGCTGCAGATGTTCATGCCCAGGAAGAGGATGCTCACCTGCCATGGCCACTTGCCTACCTCCACTAGCTTTCCGTTCACATTCTTGCAGGAGATGTTAGTCTGACCACAAGCCCGGAACCAGGACCCTTAGGAAAAAGGTAGAGAGGGGGCCATGCCAGCCTCATGCAGACTCTCAGGCAGCAAGGGGCAGCCCTCAGACTTCTGGCCGTCACAAGCAGCCACTGCCACATGCACATGTGGGGAGGGACTTTTCTCACCACCCCCAAAGTGGCAACCAAAGGTCCAGAGGCAGCAGGAGCCCCATGC
Source organism: Tragelaphus eurycerus (assembly GCA_935064755.1). Lineage (NCBI taxonomy): Eukaryota > Metazoa > Chordata > Mammalia > Artiodactyla > Bovidae > Tragelaphus > Tragelaphus eurycerus. Next base: position 70,808,011 of record CAKXYN010000001.1, on the reverse strand, counting down.
TAAAATGAGAGCCTCCAAACAACGGGGACCAGACAATCTCTCCAGGGCTTGTTCGGATCCAACAGCCCAGGAGTCATCCCTTCTCCCTTGTTAACACAAGCAAAAGGTTAGGGGAGTGAAGGGGAAAAGAGAATCATCAGAGGGATGAGAGTCAGTCAAGCACTAAGTGATGGGGCACAATGAGCAGGGCTGCCACTCAGATGTAGCCAGAAAGCAATGGACAGTCATGTCACATTGTACAACTCCAGGGCCTGCTCCATGGACCACCAGCCCTGGAGGTGTGCTCTCTGTGACTATAACAGGATATGAGTAAAGATGCTCGTCAGTTCCCTCCTTGCCCCTCATTGGCCCCAACAGCATGAGTGGGAGGAGACAGGGCTGCATTGAACTGGCTATGAGACTGAGATTTTGAACTGGACCTTCCTGGACTAGTATTTAATAACTCAGCATCACTGAGGACAGGAAAATGAGAAATTCTACAGCAAAGGTTGGAGACTGAGATTAAAGACAAAAAGATTTTTTATCAATGTATAACCTGCTGTCAAGTTTGGACTGGTCTAGAAGCCATCACAGGGAGGTCAGAGACCTCCTCATTACATGCAAACTTGGACATGTGTTTACACTGTCTCAAGCAGACGTGGTTCCAGAAAGTGTTTCCCTAAGCAGTTCAGCGTGCAGTGCCACCCAGAGCTTCAGGGACTCAGCAGCAGCAAGCAAAGCTTGTCCTTGCCTGGGGATGGGGGGAAGGGGCAGGAGGGGGATTATGGTGGTGGTGGAGAGGGTACAACAACAAACAAACCAGGCTAATCATCTCTTGCGACCCATACACTAGCAGAAACATCTACTGGGCCATGCCTCATAGCAATCCCTCAGAGTCCCAAACCACTGATGTTTGGTCTTGTTCCACCATGTCCAAGGCTGGTTTCCTTGCCACACCTGAGGCTGGTCACCTTTATCCTCAACCAGTGGCTCCCTACAGGGATCCATAGGCACCCATACAGGCCTCAGCATCTCCATGGAGTTTTGTCTACCTTGCCCTTTCATTGCTCCATTCTTGCCCATGTCTCTGGCCAGTGGCCTGCTGTCCTATTTTCTGTCTGCCCCAAGGTGGGGTGGCTATATTTTCCAGGCTTTCTCATATACTGTGGTTGGTTTATGGCTACCTTGTTTCAGATTGCAGTCTACCCCAGTGGAGACTTTGGGAGGAAAGAGATGGCTTCCAAAGTCTTGCCCTTTCCTTTCTCACAAGGCTAAGGCCCTGGAGAGCCAGGGTCCCACAGAATGAACTTCACCACTTGAAAATCTAAATCTCATATCTAGTTCAATGCAGCCCCTTCTCCTCCCACTCCCGCTGTTGGGGCCAGTGAGTGGCAAGGAAGGAACTGACAGCCAGGAGGAAGGGTTGGGCTTTGCTTCTGTGCTCCACAACTGTACTGGGTTCTTCAGTTTCAGAGAATAGCACTCCTCAGAACTCATGTCCAGGACAACACTGACTCTGATCTCTTCACCCAAAAGCTTATGAAAGATTTGCAGGATTCAGCTTGGAGATGCCAGTACCAAATGCCAGCACCAAGTACAGCAGCTGAATCTTTAGGGAACCAGGATGGATTAATTTGGGGGCATGAGATGTTGCAGATCAATCTTCTCATAGGCACAGTGATACTATTCCACACACAGGGGACACTTGGTGGCTCCAAGAGACCACTGTAGATCACCTCCACCCCTTCTTGGAGTTCCAGAGTCCAAGCACTCGCACTCACAAGCTGTATTCTGACGTCACCACCTGCACTCACACATGGTGATGTCTTGGCTCATGACCTCCACCTCTACAAGGTTGCAGCTCCTCACCCCAACATCATCACAGGCACAGCCATTGGCAACGAGGAGCAGGGCATATCCTCACCAGCCCCAAACGCCACAGACGCCTGAGGACAGCAGAGAGCAGTCCCTCACTTAAGGAACTGGTCTGGGAAGGCAAGTCACACAGTAAGGGAAAAGGACAAAGTCCCTAAGTTGGGGGACACATTCCTACCAACAGATGCCATGCCAGCATATTTTCTGCCAAGGGGCAGAATGGGCAGGTAATCTGAACCAGGGCTGCCACCAAAATATTACACGTGGTCAGTTAGGGTAGGATCCCAGACTCTGTCACATGGGGTCCAAACTTTTTACCCTCAAAGAGTCTATTGAAAATTGGTGTTGAATCCTGGCTCCATAAGCATTTAGTTCTCTGGGCCACAGGTCCCCACTGTGAAATGGTACACCGCATGGGCTGCTGAGACATAAGCCGTGTGAATGATGCCTCCGTGGCCGAGCAGCCCACACACCACACTGTCCTCAGCACAAGTCCCGCTTCTCTGAGACTGTGCCTCCCTAATGAGTTCACCCATTCCACAGATTATTCATTTTCTTCCACTTTTAATAAGGCTCTTTCCTCATGTCCATGGTCACCTGCACACAGGAACTGCCTTGCCACTGTCTGGGTCCCCACGCTTGGCACACCATGCAGTCTGGTGAGGAGGTGTCCATCAAGAACAAATGGAGGCCCTTCAGGCATGAGGATGGCTGACATGGGCACCCAGGCAGAGTCCTCCTGCCTCTCTCTCATGCTCCCAAAGCCCTACCTTCAGCATAGAGGTGACTGTCAGCCCTGGCAGAAGGAAATGGAGATGCTAGGCCCTGAAGAGCTCCCTGCCCACAGGCCATAGCAAGCAAGTGAACAGCTCTCACTGGTTCTCATAATGGGACTTGGGGGCAGGGCATTTCCACTGTGTGAGAATTCTAGAACTCATGGTTTGTTTATATAGCAGGAAGTGGGACAGAATCAGGAAGCTAAGGACAGTGTGGTCTGGGTCATGACCTGACAGGGTTGTGAGGTGATGCTGTTGCCAGACACCCCTCTGGTACAGTGCACCTGTTGCCAAGCCCAAGGCCTGCAACAGCACCTGGTGTCTGGCCCATGACAGTACCTCCTGGGCTTGGCCTTGGCCTTGGCCTTGACAGTGCCCCTGTATGCCTAACACTCAGTCTGTGGTAGTGCAAGGTATCTGGCTTGTGACAGCATCTACTCCCTGGCCTGTGAGGCATCCCCAGTACCCAGTTCAAGAGCCTCAAAGCCCTTCTCATGGCTTCTCTGGAGGTATGGAAACTGAGGCTCTAACAAGGGGATGGCTAGTTCCTGCTGAGATTCACTGAGCTGGAACTTGAGTTTTCCTTTTTCCCCATACTTTTTCTCTTCACTTTTAAGAGAACAGCTCACGGGTGGAGGGAGGTGAGCTGTCTGGGGCCTGGAAGGTGAATTCCAGAGAGGAAGCAGTTTGCAAGCCTGGGTCTTCATGAATCAGCAGAGTAAGTGACATCTTGGGACCCCTCCTCATCACTCAATTCAAGTCCCACCCCAAGAATCCCATGCTCCTCATACTATACAGGAGGATGACTCACTCCTGCTCCACCCTGCTGTTAGTGTTGTCAAGAACAGGGAGTGATGAGATCGCTATCATTACACTGCTACAGGAGATGGACTGGGACCAGCACGGTGAAAAACTTTGGGATCATTCAGTAAAGCAGAAAATGCGCCTAACTCACAACCTGCTGGTCCGTTACTTACAGTGTGCCCTGGAAATATCATGCATGTAAGCAGCAGGAAAGCCACATGGAACTGTTGACAGTGGCACTGTTGAGTACAGTCCCAACTGGAAACCCACCAGCTGTCATCAAAGGCAGGATGAATGCACAGGATACTCAAGAGCAATGAGAACACAGCAACATGGTAAATCTCATAAAAACATATTGTTGAAAGAAGTCAAACACATATCGCATGAAGTTCAAAAACAGGCAGCACAAACTATTTTTAGGGACTGCTAAGTCACTTCAGTCGTGTCCAACTCTTTGGGACCCACCAGGCTCCTCTGTCCATGGGATTCTCTGGGCTAAAAACACTAGACTGGGTTGCCATGCCCTCCTCCAGGGGATCTTCCAGACCCAGGGATCGAACCCACATATGTTTCCTGTATTGGCAGGCAGGTTCTTTACCACAGAGCCATCAGGGAATACACGGTACACAAATCAAAACAGTGATTAGTGAAGTGAAAGTCACTTAGTCATGTCCAACTCTTGTGACCCCACGGACTGTAGCCCGCAAGGTTCCTCTGTCTATGGGATTCTCCAGGCAAGAATACTGGAGTGGGTTGCCATTTCCTTCTTCAGGGAATCTTCCAGATCCAGGAATCGAACCCACGTCTCCTGCATTGCAGGCAGATTATTTACTGACTGAGCTAGGAGGGAAGCCCTCGAGAAGAAGAGAATGATTAGTCCTATAATTAGATTGCCACTGAGAAAAAAGAGTAAGGAAAAGAGAGAAGAAAGAAAACCCAGAGAAGCAAAACCACCTCTACTCTTCTGGCTCTGTGGAAAGTAATGCTCTGTGGGGAATAATCAACCAAGAACAAAAGATAGCTGAATAAAGACCAAGCATATTCATGACCACCAATGTGAATACAAAGAAAAACCTCTACTTACACAACAAGTCAGAAATTCTTATACTGGGTAGGAGAAAAATCCACTCATGTGCTACTTGAGACTCACCTAAAACAAAGTAATATGAAGCAGTTGAAAGTAAAATATGGGCCGAAATACATTAAATATATGTAAGCAAAAATAGAAATGACAAGATTAATTTCTAAAGATGTAATCCAGGATAAAAGCTTTAAACAGAAAAAATAAAGTTATTTTATGGTGAAAAAAGATAAAAATTATAATATCTATGTGATATCAAGGGATTCCCTAGTGCTTAGTAGTAAAGAATTCACCTACAATGCAGGAGACACGAGTTTGGTCCTTGGGTCAGGAAGATCCCCTGGAGAAGGAAATGGCAACCCACTCCAGTATTCCTGCTGAGATAATTCCACAGACAGAGGAGGCTACAGTCCATGGGCCTGCAAGAGTCAGACATGACTTAGCGACTAAACCGCCACCATCACCATGTAATATCATGACATCAAACACAAGCGATACATGAGAAATGGAAAAACCTCACTTGCAGTGGGAGCTGCTGCTGCTGCTAAGTCGCTTCAGTCGTATCCGACTCCTAGCGACCCCATGGACTGCAGCCTACCAAGCCCCTCCATCCATGGGATTTTCCAGGCAAGAGTACTGGAGTGGGTTGCCATTGCCTTCTCCATGCAGTGGGAGAGTCTTCTCTAATTCTGCCTATCTTTGAGGGATGGAACATCTATAAAAGTCAACCACATACTAGACTACTAAGAAAACCACAGTTAACTTCCCTAAAAGCAGAACTATTCTGGGCCACATCTTTAACCATATGCAATGAACAAGGATTTAATAACAATTAAGTGAGATTAAACAAATTATTTAAAAATCTTTAAAATAAAGTTGGTTAACTTATTTCAAGGAATAAAAACATTCTATCAACTATTTAGAAAATATTAGTAATTAGAGCAATGCATTGAAAAAACTTACTGGGTTATGTTCAAAGCAAATCCATAACTTTAAATGTATTTACTACTGAGTAATAAACAATGAAGTTGTTTGTTAAACTCCAGGAGCTGGTGATGGACAAGGAAGCCTAGTGTGCTGCAGTCCATGGGGTCGCAAAGAGTTGGACACGACTGAGTGACTGAATTGAACAAAGAATGAAAATAAATGAATTAAATGTTTGAAGCAAGAAATTGTAGAATGTACAAAATAACCCCAGGAAAATTTATAAGAAACATATACAAAATACAAAATTATATTCTAATCAATTATTACAGCAGAGTTAGGACTGAACTCTATGATCTGGATCTCTGTAAAAACAAATATTAAATGCAATAACAGGTATATTTTATACTTATAGTATATATTCCACCAAGATGGTATAGTAGGCATGAATCTTGTACTCCTAACAATACAGCTTTAAAAAATAAAGCTAGAATTGCAGAAGGAAATAGATAGTCTTTGTTCCCAAATGTGGGTGTACCTGTCTATACATATGTTTTTATAGATGTCATCTTTTTCACAAATAAATTCTTTATCAGGTAAAACTTCTTTAATGTATAATATGAAAGAATAATAAAACAATCTATAAGTTTCCCCTAAGTTGTAGAAATTTTTAGTATCATTATCAATACTCTCATTGATTATTTAAAAATAATGTTCTTTACCTTCCAAAAAAGAAATAGTCTTAATTCTCATGATAAACTTCTCAGAAATCAACAGATTTATAGATATAAACAATCTGAAGTGTTGAGAGGATTTGAATAACACAATCAACAAACCTGATGCAATCAGTTATAGCTAGAACTCTGTTTCAAAACACACACTTTTATTTCACACCCACATGAAATATTCAATAAAAATTACCAAATACTAGGCACAAAGAAAACCTCAATAAATTCTCCTATCCCTCTCCCAAACTATCTGTCAGGAGATTAAACAACACACAGATAGAACTCTTGGGTTAAGTAAGAAATACAGTGTGAAATTAAAAAGTAATATAGAAATGAATGACAAAGAAACAAATGACAGTGAGGTCAAATGTCAAATGAAGCCAAAGTTAGACTCACAGGAAATTTTATGGAATTAACTGAAAATATCAGAAACCAAAAATAATGAACAAATTAAGCATACTACTCAAGAAGTCAGAAAAAGAACAATAAAATAAAGCCCATCAAGGAGGAACAGTGGACTACTAAAGCTAAAAGAATTTTCATGAAATAAACAAAAAGAAGGGTATTTGATCACTAAAATCAAAAGGCAGTTTGTACCATTGAGGAGTTCCCAAGTAAAACGTTCACTTAAACAGGCTTGAAATTTCTGTCTCCTCGCTTCAGTGATGGCAACTTCATTGTGAGTCAGTCCTCTTATTGAAAAATGGTGGCCAGCATCCTTCTGCTTCATCATCCACATTAAGAGAGAGAGGATGTATTTCTCTCCTCTCAGGTCTCAGTTCAGTCACTCAGTCGTGTCTTTTTGTGACCACAAGGACTGCAGGATGCCAGGCCTCCCTGTCCATGACCAACTCCTGGAGTTTACTCAAACTCATGTCCATTGAGTCAGTGATGCCATCCAACCATCTCATCCTCTGTCATCCCCTTCTCTTCCCGCCTTCAATCTTTCCCAGCATCAGGGTCTTTTCAAATGAGTTAGTTCTTCGCATCAGTTTGCCAAAGTATTGGAGTTTCAGCTTCAGCATCAGTCCTTTCAATGAATATTCAGAAATGATTTCTTTTAGGATGGACTGGCTGGATCTCCTTGTAATCCAAGGGACTCTCAAGAGTCTTCTCCAACACCACAGTTCAAAAGCATCAATTCTTCCGCACTCAGCTTTCTTTACGATCCAATTCTCACATCCATACATGACTACTGGAAAAACCATAGCTTTGACTAAACAGACCTTTGTTGGCAAAGTAATGTCTCTGCTTTTTAATATGCTGTCTAGGTTGGTCATAACTTTTCTTCCCAGGAGCAAGCGTCTTTTAATTTCATGGCTGCAGTCATCATCTGCAGTGATTTTGGAGCCCAAGAAAATAAAGTCTGTGACTGTTTGCACTGTTTCCCCATCTATTTGCCATGAAGTAATGGGACCATGACCAGTTCTAACTGTTGCTTCCTGACCTGCATACAGATTTCTCAAGAGGCAGATCAGGTGGTCTGGTATTCCCATCTCTTTCAGAATTTTCCACAGTTTATTGTGATCTACACAAAGGCTTTGGCATAGTCAATAAAGCAGAAATAGATGTTTTTCTGGAATTCTCTTGCTTTTTCCATGATCCAGCGGATGTTGGCAATTTGATCTCTGGTTCCTCTGCCTTTTCTAAATCCAGCTTGAACATCAGGAAGTTCACGGTTCACATATTGCTGAAGCCTGGCTTGGAGAATTTTGAGCATTATTTTACTAGCGTGTGAGATGAGTGCTATTGTGCGGTAGTTTGAGCATTCTTTGGCATTGCCTTTCTTTGGGATTGGGATGAAAACTGACCTTTTCCAATCTTGTGGCCACTGCTGAGTTTTCCATATTTGCTGGCATATTGAGTGCAGCACTTTCACAGCATCATCTTTCAGGATTTGGAATAGTTCCACTGGAATTCCATCACCTCCACTAGCTTTGTTTGTAGTGATGCTTTCTAAGGCCCACTTGACTTCACATTCCAGGATGTCTGGCTCTAGGTCAGTGATCACACCATCATGATTATCTGGGTCGTGAAGATCTTTTTTGTACAGTTCTTCTGTGTATTCTTGCCACCTCTTCTTAATATATTCTGCTTCTGTTAGGTCCATACCATTTCTGTCCTTTATCGAGCCCATCTTTGCATGAAATGTTCCTTTGGTATCTCTGATTTTCTTGAAGAGATCCCTAGTCTTTCCCATTCTGCTGTTTTCCTCTATTTCTTTGTATTGATCGCTGAAGAAGACTTTCTTATCTCTTCTTGCTATTCTTTGGAACTCTGCATTCAGATGTTTATATCTTTCCTTTTCTCCTTTGCTTTTCGCTTCTCTTCTTTTCATAGCTATTTGTAAGGCCTCCCCAGACAGCCATTTTGCTTTTTTGCATTTCTTTTCCATGGGGAGGGTCTTGATCCCTGTCTCCTGTACAATGTCACGAACCTCATTCCATAGCTCATCAGGCACTCTATCTATCAGATCTAGGCCCTTAAATGGAACAACAGACTGGTTCCAAATAGGAAAAGGAGTACGTCAAGGCTATATACTGTCACCCTGTTTATTTAACCTATACGCAGAGTACATCATGAGAAATGCTGGACTGGAAGAAACACAAGTTGGAATCAAGATTGCTGGGAGAAATATCAATAACCTCAGATATGCAGATGATACCACCCTTATGGCAGAAAGTGAAGAGGGGCTAAAAAGCCTCTTGATGAAAGTGAAAGTGGAGAGTGAAAAGGTTGGCTTAAAGCTCAACATTCAGAAAACGAAGATCATGGCATCTGGTCCCATCACTTCATGGGAAATAGATGGAGAAACAGTGGAAACAGTGTCAGACTTTCTTTTTCTGGGCTCCAAAATCACTGCAGATGGTGACTGCAGCCATGAAATTAAAAGACGCTTACTCCTTGGAAGGAAAGTTATGACCAACCTAGATAGCATATTCAAAAGCAGAGACATTACTTTGCCAACAAAGGTTCGCCTAGTCAAGGCTATGGTCTTTCCTGTGGTCATGTATGGATGTGAGAGCTGGACTGTGAAGAAGGCTGAATGCCGAAGAATTGATGCTTTTGAACTGTGGTGTTGGAGAAGACTCTTGAGAGTCCCTTGGACTGCAAGGAGATCTAACCAGTCCATTCTGAGGGAGATCAGCCCTGGGATTTCTTTGGAAGGAATGATGCTGAAGCTGAAACTCCAGTATTTTGACCATCTCATGCAAAGAGTTGATTCATTGGAGAAGACTCTGATGCTGGGAGGGATTGGGGGCAGGAGAAGGGGACGACAGAGGATGAGATGGCTGGATGGCATCACTGACTCGATGGATGTGAGTCTGAGTGACCTCTGAGAGCTGATGATGGACAGGGAGGCCTGGCGTGCTGCAGTTCATGGGGTCGCAAAGAGTCGGACATGACTGAGCGACTGATCTGATCTGATCTGATCTGAATGGGACCATACCTTATGCTGACTGGGATAACCCACCTGGGGTCAGGTGGCCAAGCACTGGCTATGCTAATTAGATCAAGCTAATGAGCCACCCAGCTTTGGAGCTGGGAGTGTGACAGCTTCTCCCTGGAGATGATGAGCAACATGGCCGTGAGTGTGAGCTGCTGTCTGTATCTGCAGTAACATGAAGGAAGGATGGCTACCATAAAGCTAACCAGTAATACTACATCAGGTTTTGTGGGGGGTTTTTGGAAAATATCTAGGAAATAGACAAAAATTTGGTAATCTAATCTTTAATAATTAAGACAAGTGACAGAGTACACATGTAAGTAACAATTAAAAATAGGAAAGGAGCCATAGGTTCAAATTTTACTTATCAGTTTGAAATATTAAAATCTAAGCTAAATCGCTTTTTTCTTTTTTACTAAAATTAATGCAAAAAGAGGTGGAAACCCAACTAAGCCAATAACTACGAAAGTTTTTTTTAAACTGTCAAAGATCTACCCCATAAAAAAGGCATGAGGCCCAGTGAATTTTAGGTTTACTATCTATCAAATGTAAGGAACAGATAATGCTGGTATTATACAAACTGCTGTAGAGCACAGGAAAATACTGGAAAGCTCCTCAACATGTTTAAGAGACCAGTATATTAATGATACCAAGAGTGGAACAAAAAAGAAAACTGTAGGCCAGTCCAACACTGAAACAGAAATTCTAAACAAAATGGTAGAAAAATGAATCCAGAGAATATTATAAATTTACCTAAGCAATCTAGTGGAAATCTAGTAACGTTATTTCATTATGTAAACGAATTTAGTAAAAACAGTATCTTAATAGCTCACAACTGTGTCACCAGGCCCAAAACAGTGCCTCGCACAGAGGAAAGTCCCAGTAAGTATCTATGAAATGAATAAAAGAATAAGTCAGCACATATACTCCCACCATTATTGCTACTAATTCATAGTGCGCTAGAGTCTCCAGCAATGAGATAGCAAAAGAAATAAATGGTGTGAATTTCAAAACAGACAAGAGGCAGCTGTGACCACTTTAATTTGATTACCCCAAAATAAGCCAAGAGAGTCACTGAAAAACCACTGAATTAAATACACAGTTTTGCAAGATGACCAGGAATCAAGATCATTATGCTTTTACTCCATCAACAGCTTTAAAATACCTAATAAATGGAGTTTTATAAATGTAGTGGAAAACATACCATTCCTAAAAAACATAATCAAAACTTGTAAACTACTCAGAAATAAACTCAGTATTTTTTCAGACATCCATGAATAGAAGAGCTGAATGAATAGAGGCATATACTATATTTCTGGCTAGGAACTCAATACTGTAAAAATGACAATCTTACTCAAGGTATTCTGTGTATTTAATTTTAATTCAAATACCAATAATATTTTTAATGAAAAATATTAAAGAAAAAAATTTAATGAAAACTGACAGATTATAAAGTTTATAAGAAAGGCAAACTTTGTAGATTAAGCTGTTGTTTTTTTTTTTTTTAAAGAAGAGAGCTTTTGCTACCATTTAACTAAACATAACATGAAGCTGGTTGAAACAGTACAGCATTAGCCCAGGGACAGACAGATTAGTGGGAAATAATAGAGATTTCAAAAAAATCTACCCACGAATATCGGGGAAGGCAATGGCACCCCACCCCAGTACTCTTGCCTGGAAAATCCCATGGACGGACCCTGGTGGGCTGCAGTCCATGGGGTCGCTAAGAGTCGGACACGACTGAGCGACTTCACTTTCACTTTTCACTTTTATGCATTGGAGAAGGAAATGGCAACCCACTCCAGTGTCCTTGCCTGGAGAATCCCGGGGACGGGGGAGCCTGGTAGGCTGCCGTCTATGGGGTCACACAGAGTAGGACACGACTGAAGCGACTTAGCAGCAGCAGCAGCACCCACGAATATACTGGAATTTTGTTATTATAAATGTGGACATTCAATTCAGCAGGAAAAGGATGGACTCTACACTAAATAGTGTTAGAGGTTGACTTCACACTATACATAAATTTCAAATGGACTACAGTTACACATGAAAAACAAATTTATCAATATATTAAATATGTGAATACAGCTTTATAATCTGGAGATGGAATAGGCCAAGTTAAGCAAGCACCAAAATTCATAAAGAAAATATAAAGACTGACTGACTTCATTCAATAATAATTTTTGAAGTCTTTACAGGTGGATTACCCTTTTATTCTACATATTTCTAAACGATAAGTGGCAACAACAGGGGAAAATATTTGTAAAGTAATCGACAAAAACTTAATATTCAGGACTTTCCTGGTGGTACAGTGGATAAGAGCCTGCCAAAGCAGGAGACACAGGTTCAGTCCCTGGTTTGGGAAGATTCCATATGCCACAGAACAAGTATGCCTGAGCACCATAACTATTGAAGCCCATGCGCCTAGCGCCTGTGCTCTTCACCAAGGGAAACCATTGTAAGAGAAGCCTGTGCACAACAACAGAGAGTAGCCTCTGCTCATCTAAACTAGAGAAAGCCTGTGCACAGCAATGAAGACCCAGCACAATTATAAATGATTTTTTAAAAAGCTAAATATTCAGAGTCGACTCACTGGAAAAGACCCTGATGCTGGGAAAGATTGAGGGCAAGAGGAGAAGGGGGTGACAGAGGATGAGATGGCTGGACCGCATCACCAACTCAATGGACATGAGTTGGAGCAAGCTCCATGAGATAGTGAAGAACAGGGAAGCCTGGCAGACTGCAGTCCATGAGGTAGCAAAGAGTCAGATATGACTTAGCAACTAAACAACAACAACAACAAAAATATTTAGAAAAGAGAAAGACCTTCCATGAGAAAAAGATAAACAATTACTAAAATAGGCATATGAGCAAAGGTTTTATTAGGGGAAAGATATGCCTTTTTTTCAATAAACACATGAAACGGTATTCTTCCAATCATGGAAATGCAAATTAAAACAGCAATTATATAACTTTCTACCACTGAATAGGCAAAATTTTTGAAGATTAATAATATCCACTTTTTAGTAAAAAAAAAAAAATTCATTATTGTATACAATAGGTATAAATGTACACTGGTTCAGCTTTGGGAGGAGTAAATTATACCAGTAGTGTTCATCCAAAGTTTCTACATTTGCATTTCCTTTGATGGGCCTCCCCTGAGTACACTCCTAGGAAGACATTGCAGACATGCCGCAGTGTGTCCCCCCACTCCACCCCAAGTGTGCAGGAACGCATTCATGGCAACACTGCTGCATCGCAGACAAGTTCAGAAACTGCCTAAACCCTGGTGCTGGTTAAAGGACAAACACACATTCACATGGTACACGTGACATGATGTAAAATTATGAACAGCTCTAGGTATTGACATAGAAAGGTTTTCAAGGCATATAGTTTAATGTAGGTTATTAATAATATATATATGAGCAGAAAGTGAAGAACTAAAAAGCCTCTTGATGAAAGTAAAAGTGGAGAGTGAAAAAGTTGGCTTAAAGCTCAACATTCAGAAAACGAAGATCATGGCATCTGGTCCCATCACTTCATGGGAAATAGATGGGGAAACAGTGGAAACAGTGTCGGACTTTATTTTTCTGGGCTCCAAAATCACTACAGATGGTGACTGCAGCCATGAAATTAAAAGACGCTTGCTCCTTGGAAGGAAGGTTATGACCAACCTAGATAGCATATTCAAAAGCAGAGACATTACTTTGCCAACAAAGGTTCGTCTAGTCAAGGCTATGGTCTTTCCTGTGGTCATGTATGGATGTGAGAGCTGGACTATGAAGAAGGCTGAGCGCCAAAGAATTGATGCTTTTGAACTGTGGTGTTGGAGAAGACTCTTGAGAGTCCCTTGGACTGCAAGAAGATCCAACCAGTCCATTCTGAAGATCAGCCCTGGGATTTCTTTGGAAGGAATGATGCTAAAGCTGAAACTCCAGCACTTTGGCACCTCATGCAAAGAGTTGACTCATTGGAGAAGACTCTGATGCTGGGAGGGATTGAGGGCAAGAGGAGAAGGGGACGACAGAGGATGAGATGGCTGGATGGCATCACTGACTTGATTGATGTGAGTCTCAGTGAGCTCCGGGAGTTGGTGATGGACAGGGAGGCCTGGCGTGCTGCGATTCATGGGGTTGCAAAGAGTCGGACACGACTGAGCGACTGATCTGAATCTGAATCTGATCTAAACTGCTTAAAAAATCATTGCTATATTTAAGGATGCTAACAATGATTACTTTTGAGGAGGGGAGCAGCATTACTGGTGGGGGGGTTAATGAGCAAGGGGGACTCTTTATGTGTATTTCTGAATTTTTTTGGTAAATCACAACAAAAATCCAAGTATTACTTTTAATTATTTTTAATTTTTAAAAAGTATAGGATCAGGACTTTTGTAGTCATTTTTTATATGCCACTTATTAAAAAAAGAAAGCTGATTCTGGAGCACGATAGGTCCTTCCTCCTGTCACCTATAGCGCGTGTCTCAGTTGCTCCCCTCACGCCCACTTTACAGTTGAGAAAACTGATGCCTCAGGCCCAAGCCCTTTCCCAAAGCCGCAGCACAAGTGGCTTAGCAAAAACAACAATCTCCACTCTGGGAAGCCTCCTGAGAATTAATTCCAGGAGGCCCTGCCCACCCACCAATCCCCAATCCCCACGGCCACCCAGAAAAGAGAACAGAGTCAGCTTACGTTTTCACAAATTTAATCCCTGCTATCCTGATCCCCAATTTGAGAGTGCTTCTAGGCCACACTTCCTTTCTCCTGGTCACTCAAGGCTTAGTCATCCACCACTTCCCTCCCCACTAGGAGGCCAAAACTGGACTCAGTCCCAGGGGCCACTTTTTCCCCATCTTGACTCTTGTTGAATACAGACCCATGGCCTTGATCTAATCTTGATCTGGCCTCATTCAGCAAAGGCAAAGCATGGAGAAGGGAGAGCGAAGATCAGGGGCCCATCTGGGGCTGCAGCAGCCAGAACAGTAGTAGGAGCCAGGCAGAAGTGCAGGGAACTGAGAGAATCCCATTGCTTATTTGCTTCTTGATCCATCTGCTGTATTTGGTGATACGGGTATACACGCCTGGATTACGTACTTTGGCGCAGGCCTTTTCCCAGGACAACACCCCAGCAAGAATCCATCTGCCCTCGACTTCACAAGCCAATGGACCCCCAGAATCCCCCTAGGCAAAGAGAAAGGAGTGATGGAGGCTCCCGGCCTAGCTGGGGCCCAAGGGACTGGGGGACCCAGAATGCCCACCCTCTGAGTTCTGCTTGGAAGCTTGTTTCAATCCTTGAGGATCTCACTACCTGGAATCTTCCTTCGCTCCTCAATTGAGGACCCCATTCCCAGAATATCAGGCAAAAATCAAAGTCACGGGGAAGGAAGATGGGAGAAGGGCTCTGCCTGATGATGATGACAAAGAGGGAGGCCAAGAAAACCCCTCCCTGGGGAACTTCCCCCCTATCTGGAGTCATCCCAACCGAAGACAGCTGCCAGAACCTCCCAGAAACTCACAGAGCACAAGTCTTCTCTGTAATTGGTGGCACAAATCATATCCCCCAGCACAAGGGGGACAACGTGGGGGATGTGGGACTTCTTGCGGTAAATCTGGTCACACTTCTTGTTGTCCATGATAAACACCTCGGCCTCCTGCAGCTCTGGGGCCAGCGTGGAGTTGGCTGTGGAGGAGTCCAGTGGGGTGAGAACTGACTCCTCATTCCACTCAACCCTGCCTCTTCCCAGGGTTTGTCCCTCCAGCATCAAGACTTGGCCACAGCCCTTCATGTCTCCAGGCCCTGCTTCACTTGTCCCTTCCCCTGTAGTGTGGACCATGTCTGACAAGCACCTAACTCTCTAAAGCTCTACTCCAAAATCCTTTTCTCTGGGAATTTTTTGCTTTTGAACCAAGCAGGATACAATACAAGTTTCAGTGCAACTACTCTGAAATTGAGACCCCTATACCATGCTGCTTCTCTCCAGCCTCTGAGCTTTGTACTGGCTGTGCCCTCTGCCACCTGATTGACACTCACTGCTCCTTCTGGCACCTCAGGCAGACCCTCTGCCCAGAGCTCATCCCAGACTCCTCCTGACTTACTCTCATGATCACCTGATAAAGTCTCTGCCTCTTTCCTTGTGAGTCTGTGCCCCTACCTACACTCCAGTTATGAGTTCCCAAGAGGCAGGACATACATCCTCAGTGCCAAGGGTCTGGCATGTGGCAGATGCCTGAACATTGACATCTGTCAGGTAAACGAATAAGTGAATGAATTTATGAATCCCTAACTCTAAGCTTCTGAAAGAAGCAAAGACCTAGGCTTTCCTAGGTCTAAATGAAGGGCCCACAGCAAGTGCAATGGTGTCAACCAGGGCAACAGTTCTCATGTGAAGAGCAATCCTAACACATCCAAAGAACCAGGGGTCAGAGGTAACAGCTTCATGAGAAGCACCATGAAGGGGCTCAGCAGGCAAGACCCCAACAGGATGGAGTGTACCCTCTGGGGTGCCATACCTCACCCCCAACCCCTTCCTCCTTACCTGAGAAGCGCTGTTTAACCTGGCCCCAGCCAGTTACCCAGCACTGTGTCCCAACCTTCAGGCTGTAATTGGGCTCCGGAAGGCAGATGGGCTGCACATACTTGCTGATGATGACAGGATTGTAAAGTTGGAGAAGGGCCACATCACCCATGATGAAGGTCCGGCCCCAGTACTTGGGGTGCATAATGATGTCCCTCACAGGGATCAAGAGGGTTCTTGTGGAATTCGGGGGCATCAGCTTGGAGGTGCCAAGAATCACTGAATACTCTTTTGTGCTACAGGAGACACAGAGCCCCATCTGGTGGATCTCAGGTTCTCAAGCAACACTATGCTCCTACCTCCACCAAGGATGCTCCCATTAATAGAAGTCCTGCCTGAGTGACTCTCTCCTATTCTGGAAATCCCTTCCCGCTCCCTCAACCTTCTATATCCCCACACTATTTTACAGAGGAAACAAGGAGTCTAGGCTGGGTCCTTTACAGTCTTGGGTCTCCAGAGGCCATACTCACCCTTGGATGCAGTGGGCAGCAGTCACCACCCAGCTGAGGTCAATGAGGGCCCCTCCACACACGTGCTCATTTCCCACTCGGAGGCTCACTTCCCAGGGCCAATGGCGAGACAGGTTCAAATTCTTCGGCCACCAAGGTTGGCCACAAGCTTCAGGAACAGTGTGCCAGGGAGATACAGTGGCCACACAGAGGAGGCTAAGGATGACTAAGACCAAGATGCCCCCAGGGGAATTTGCACAAGGCTGTAAACTCGGGGACTTGCTCCCATTTCAAAGAAGGGGAAACTAAAGGTAAGAGAAGAGCAGCGGCCTACCCAAAGGCACTGAGCTGGACAGAAAATGACAATAACAGATAAAAAGCATCAAAACAGAGACATGACAGGAGGAGAAAGATACTGAGACACACAGGGAGCGAAAAGCACAGAACTGAAAAACAAGGGAGAATCATAGAAAGAGCTCCAAGACAGGAAATGTATTTTCTTATGTTCTCAGGCCATGTTCCTAAAAGGTTTTCTGCATCTCTTAAATGCAAAAGCCTTCTGTCCCCATACTACTCAGAGTCAAGAAAATCTCCAGACTTCTATGTCAGAAATCTTTACACAGACGATTCAAGAAAAAGCCCCAGCATGGAGCCAACAGAGGCCTCCCACTCACAGCTTACACAGTTAGTTTCAACAATCAAGTTGTATGAATGTGAACATACATGCAGAATTGGAAACAAAATATGAGCCGATATTATATTTTTTAAAATAATGAACCATGATCATGTAGAGATTGTCCCAGGGCACAAGGGTAGTCCACAGTGGAAGCACTCTTGGTGTATTCTCCACATAAACAGTTCTTTTTCTCTAAGGAAAAATCATGTGCTTTTCTCAACAGATATAGAAAAGGGCATTTCAAACATTCAACAGAGCTTTATGACTAAAAACAAAACAAACTCTTACTTTAGCAGTAAGAAAATCTACAGGAAACATCATACAACATTAAAGAACAAACCAAATAAATTACACTTTCAGAAACCAGGAGTAATGATACTTTGTGGGAGGAGGGCAAAGGAAGTAACTGGGACGACAGAAGGGAGCTTCCGGGTGCTGGTACCACTCTATTTCTGACTGGGTGGAGACTGCACAGATACATTCACTGTGTGATCATTTCATGAGCTGGGTACAAGACTTGTGCACTTTTTGTGTGCATGTATATAATACTTCAATAGCTGATTTATAAAATCAGTAACATTTCTCTACCCCAACCGACCTGAATATATTCAAATATATTCAAAATATATTCACAACTATATTCAAAATAAGATACATTTTATAGCTAAAAATTATAAAATACCCTGGAATTCAAGTATTCAACACTAAGCAAGATGTCTGTGGTAATACATTTCAAACTCTAATAAAGGACACTGAAAATGACTGGAATAAACGGAGAAAAGACTCATTGTTTTAAAATAGAATAAATATTTCAGATGCAATTCTTCCCAAAATTAATCTGTAAAGTCACTTTCCCATTTCGAATTTTTAAGAAATTTGATAAACTTACTTTAAAATTGAAATAGAAAAACAAAGGTCCATAAAGTAGAGCAAAGAAGGGATACTTGTCCTAGCAGATACTAAGGCGCACAACAAAGCCATAGTAACAAAAACTGGCACTGACAAGGACAGACAAGTGGACCCAAAAAAGGAACAGAGAACTTGAAATTGTTCCTCAGAATACAGGAACTTAACGTAAATAAAGGAGCTACCACAATCTGAGTAAATGATGGGACTGTTGAGCAGATGGTGCTGGGAAAACTGGCTCATTATAAAATAAGTAAGAAAAACAAAACTCAATTCTTCTCTAGTAGTACTTGAAGACCTTGAAGGTAAAACTGTAAAGGTAACAGCCAAACATGTGACATGGGATGGAAAAGGACTCTTTAAACAAACCTCAAACCACAACCCATAAAAGCATTAAACTGATTAACATGAACACATAAAAATCAAGGATTTTTGACCCCAGGAATAAGGTTAACAGACAGATGACAGATTAGCAGGTAATATCTGCAATGTCTAAAATCAATGCTTTTGTTAGGAATATACAAGGAATCTAGGAAATCATCAAGAAAAAAGAACAATAGACTATGTACAAAGGGATAAGGACAATCAATTTATCAGAAGAGGAAATTCAAGAGGCCAAAAGCACAATGAGACATGCTCATTAGTAATGAGAAAAATCTCAATTAAACTAAAGAGTTTTTTAATCGATTAGATAGGCAAAAGCTGGATGAAGCCAAGGAGTGGGAGGTCTGTAACAATATATACACCTTCACAAACTGTTGGTAAGAATGCAGAGGGCTGACTCAATTAGAATATGGACAGTAGATAAAAATATGATATCAATGTAAATTTTTGAAATTCATAGGTTGTACTGTGATTACCTAAGAGAATATCCTTAGAAAATACACATCAGAGTATTCAGAGATAAAGAGTTGTATGCTACTCTAAACTGATTTTGAAAAAAATTATGTATATGTGTGTGTTCCTTGTACTATCTTCAGTCTTTTGTACGTTTAAAATTATTTCCAAGGAAAATATTTTTTAAATGGAGCTAAATGAAAAGAGGAGGAAACAGAAAGAGATCTAGAGCACATACTGTTTATGTAAGTTAAAAATACATGCACACAAAACCATAATATATATTTATACCAAAACACAAAGATATGCATTGAACATACAAGAAAGGTTGGGAGGAGAGCGAAAAGAAGGAATAGGGGTGGGGCAAAGATATAAGAAGAAATAACTAACTTAACCAAACAATCCACAATAAATCAGGGTGCACCTGTTACAATGGAAACCCATGAACAAACAGGAGCAACACAACCCTCCACCCTTAAAAGTCTAAGGAAAAAGACAGGAAGGTCCCAGAAGAGCCAGGCTCTGCAGACACTTCCATAAGGCCCAAGAGGCTCCATTTGCAAATGAACAGTTCAGAGCTCAAAAGGTTTCTTCCTGGGCATGTTCCCTGATGGGATACAACCTGGGTTGAACTTGAAGAGGCTCTGCATTCTCACAAGAGGCCAAGATATGCTTTCACTGTGCACTGTTGAGTCTGTACTTCCTGGCAGGCACAGGCTATTCTTTAGAAAGCAGGCCATTTACACCGAATTTCTGCTTGCTATAGACCCAGAAACACTATCTCTGTGACCCTCTTCAGAATATACCCTCCCAGGATCCAAGGTTTTCTTGAGGCAAGGTCTTACCCTACCTACCTGGTTTGGTGCTGTCTCCTTTGTAACCTGGAGGAGAAACGGGGAACAGAGATGAAATAAGAGGTTGTAACAGGTTGACAATGAAGAAGTACATTTTTCATTAGTTCATTCAATCCTTCATCAATTATTTCCTTATCTCCCACTCTGGAGCCCAAGGCCAAGGGGCTGGGGGTTGTATCAAGGGACAGAGGTGTATCAGACAGACACATCCTGTATGTGCTCTTGAGGAGCAGGTTGTCCAGCAAAGAAGTCACAAGTAAACACACAGTCAATCATGTGAGATCAATGTGGGGACAAGGCTCCAGGTGTCAGGTAAGCCCAGAAGAAGACAGAGAGGATTCTGGAAAGAAGGGTTATTGTGCCAGATCTTAAAGATGAGAGAGCAAAACAGAAATGAAAAGTGACAATGACATTCTTTATGAAAGAAACATCATGGTGTAAGCTGGAGACTCTAGAGGATACAGGACAAAGCCTGTGATGGCAAGAAAAGACGCCAGGGGAAGAAAATCAGGAGTCAATCAGAAGGGCCTTCATAAGTCAGGCCAAGAAGCTTGGGTGAGACTCTGGGAGGAGGGAGGCCAGTGGAGGTGTGACATGGTCAGGCTTGTATTGTGAAGGCAGTATGCAGATTAGATAGGAAGGTGAAAAGGTTGAACGCAGTAAGATTTCACCAAAGACTTGGCAGAAGCCAGGCTATAAATGAGGAGGGCTGAACGAAGTGGCAGTGGCAAAAGACTTAATAAGCTGGATGTGGGTCTAAGGAAGACAGCCGAGTCTAGGGATAACTCCCCAATTTCTGATTTTAGAGAAAAATGACTACTATTCACTGAGTAAGAGGGCAGAATAAGAGAACCTAGTTTATCGGAAGAAAAGGATCCCAACTTTGGAACCCAAGGAGCTGCGATGGCTCTAGGTCATTCAAGAACAGATGCCCAGTTATGTTGCTGTCCATCCAGGCACATTGTTTCATGAAGGGGCATCACATAAATGGCAGCTACAGCTCAATACCCAGGGCAAGTGAGTTCATTCAGAGAGCAGTGAAGAGGGAACCCAGACAAGACTTCTGGGAACATCAGTAAGTCAGGGATGACCGAACATGGGGGGCCTGGGAGGAACACAGAAGAGCATGGGAGTCACTCTGAGGTAGAGGAGAATCAGGAGGCACGGCCTGAGAGAAGCGAGGGATTAAAGAAAATCAAAGAGGGAGGAGTGGAAAGGTCAGGGATGACAGGGCAAAGACATGCCAGGAACGCGCTAAGGATTAAGTGAGCAATGAGGAAGCACCGAAGGAAAAATGAAGTGAAAACTTACTGCAAGAAATCTGGCAGTGAGGGGATGACACAGTAAATAGAAAGGGAGAGGATACAGATCTTCGAGAGCAGACGGAGGTCCCAGAGTCCAGAGCAGGGGTGAGCAGGCTGACCTTGAACAGGAGGCCTGGCTCTCATTCCTAAAGAAAGGGTAACAGTCAGGTTTGGAGGTGCCGCTGGGGCTGAGGGAGTCAAGGGAGACAGAACCTGAGGGCCTGCGTTTCCTGAGGGAAGGAAGCCACTGCTAGTGAGGCACTCTCCGAAGAACAGAGGGTCTGAGAAGAAAGTGAAGTTGACCACGCTGGTTTAAGTGTGGGGAGACCATGGGCTTAGCCCTCACAGCAGAGGGGACTACCCTCGCACCACAAGGCCTCAGGAGGCTGTAGGGCTGGCGGGCCTAAGGGTAGCCGCAGAGAGGGCGGGAGTTTGCTAGCCCTGGAACAAGGGAACCGCCCTGAGAGAGGCCCTAAGGCTCCGTAGAGGAGAAGGGGCTCCGGGCTGGCAGGGCCCACCCCAGCCTCTCCCGCGGGTTGGAGGGCAGCGTCGGGGGAGGACAAGCCGGAGCGGGAGCGGCGCGTAACAGACGCCGCCCTCACCCGAGTTCAGCAGCAGCAGTAGCAGCAGCAGGAAGCTGCGGCTCAGGCCTAACGGCCTCGAGGCTGCAAGCCCCGCACTAAGGCAGGACAGCGAGGCGGCCATAGGCCCCTGAGGCGGCCTCTAGCGGCAGCGGCGGCAGGGCGCGTGAACCCCGGACGCCGCGACGACTTCACCCGCACTTGACGCACATGACGGAGCTTCAGACACGTGACGGCCCGCCCAGCACGTGATGACGTCGATGACGCGCGATGGTGCACCTGGAATCATGAATGCTTAGCAACACGTAGGCCCACCTCCTGCAGGCCTCGTGAAGATGCCTCTTGTTGCCTCCTCAGTGGCCGGTGCCATGGAAGTACACCCAAGTGCCTTAAGTTGGTACAGGTTTGAAGGCACATCCAAATCCTCAGACTGGTGTTAAGCGACATGTCGTCCAGCCTCTGATCACAACCTTGTTTCCCTTGCATTGAAGAGTTTCTCAGTTTATGTTGTTTTGAGACTCTAGAAAGATGTACCAGAAAGCACCAGAAAAGAACACTAAGGCTAGGGAATCAGGGAAGATGTCCTTATAAAAGTGACATTTAAGCTGGACCTAAGACTTGAACAAGAGATCTTGGGGAGACCTCAGAAAGGCGTTTATACACTTGCACAAACCACCAGTGGGATGGTGGAAACTGAAAGAAATGGTGGCAGATATGAAACCTTGGGCTTTCACAGGATGATTTGTAGAAGAATGCTGTTTTGGGATCTGCTTGGTGTATCCAGGATTGGGAGATGACAACCAAGATTCCTGCTGCTTCAGTCAAGTGTGGGGGACCCAACTCTGGGAACCACATTCTGCACCCTAGCATCTGCAGTGGTCCAGAATATGAGTTCCACTAATAGGAGGTGAGGAGAGGTGATGTGTGCCACTTCGATGCAAAGGCAGTAAAGAGAAGATTGACTTCTCTACTGTGTTGATGCAGAGCAATGGCTCTCAAAGTGTGGTCCACAGAGCAGCAGGAGCAGCACCTGGGAACTTGAGATGTACGTTCTTAAGACCCACCCAAACCTACAGGATATAAAACTCTGGGAGTGGAATCAGTTATCTGTAGTTTAACAAGCCCTCCAGGGAATTCTGAGGTATGTAAGCATGAACCACAGGGCTGAGAGGAGTCATAATATAGAGAAAAGCCACCTGCTGACCAAGAACACCTGATTGGGATGATATAGGAACAAGAAGTTGAATTTATTTTGTTAACCCATGAATATTCAGTGACTTTTTTAAAATTTTATTGAGGTATAGTTGATTTACATTAATTTCTGCTGTACAGCAAAATTATTTATTTATATAGATACACAGATTATATGGGGTGTCCCAGGTGGCTCAGTGGGTTAAGAATCCACCTGTAATGCAGAAGATACAGAAATACAGGTTCAATCCCTGGGTCAGGAAGATCCCCTGGAGGACATGGCAACCCACTCCAGTACTCTTGCCTGGAGAATCCCGTGGACAGAGGAGCCTGGCGGGCTACAGTCCATGGGGTCGCAGAGTCAGACATGACTCAAGTGACAGAGTACAGAGATTATATAGATGCATTCTTTTTCATTTTTTTTCACTATGGCTTATCACAGGACATTAAATATATTTCCTGTGCTATACAGTGGGATTCCCTAATAGCTCAGTTGGTAAAGAATCTGCCTGCAATGCAGGAGATCCCGCTTTGATTCCTCATCGGGAAGATCTGCTGGAGAAGGAATAGGCTACCCATTCAAGTATTCTTGGGCTTCCCTGGTGGCTCAGCTGGTAAAAAAAAATCTGCATGTTTATCCATTCTATATATAATTGTTTGCATCTGCTAATCCCAAACTCCTGATCTATCCCTCCCTCACCCTCTCCTTGGCAACCACAAGTCTGTTCTCTGTGTCTGTTAGCCTGTTTCTGATACATAGATATGTTCGTGTCATATTTTAGATTCCACGTATCAGTGATATCATATGGTATTTGTCTTCTTCTGACTTAACCTCACTTAATATAATCATCTTGAGGTCCATCTAGGATGCTGCAAATGGCATTATTTTGTTCTTTATCACGGCTCAGTATAATCCGTCGTATATATGTGCCATATCATCTTTATCCATTCATCTGTTGATAGACATTTAGGTTGTTTCCATGTCTTGGCTATTGTGGATAGTGCTGCTATGAACACAGGGGTGTGCATATCTTTTTAAATTATAGTTTCATCCATGTATATGCCCAGAAGTGGGACTACTGAATCATTATGGCAACTCTATTTTTAGTTTTTGGGGGACCCTCCATATTGTTTTCCATAGAGGCTGCATCAATTTATATTCCCACCAACAAGGTGAGAGTTCCCTTTTCTCCACATCCTCTCCAGCATTTGTGTATTTTTTTTTTATAATGGCCATTCTCACTGGTGTGAAGTGATACCTCACTGTAGTTTTGTGTTTTTCTACTAATTAAAAATGCTGACGTTCAGCATCTTGTGCCTGTTGGCCATCAGTATGTCTTCTTTGGAGAAATGTCCATGTAGGTCTTCTGCGCATTTTTTGATTGGGTTGTTTTCTCTGTTGAGTTATATAAGCTATTTGTATATTTTGGAAATTAAGCCCTTGTCAGTCATATCATTTGCAAATATATTCTCCCAGTCAGTAGGCTGTCTTTCATTTTGTTTATGGTTTCCTTTGCTGTGCAAAAGCTTGTAAGTTTCCTTAGGTCCCATTTGTTTATTTTTGCTTTTATTTTTATTGCCTTGGGAGAGTGATCAAAGAAAACATTGGTATGATTTAGCTCAGTGAGTTCTGCCTGTGTTCTCTTGTAGGAGTTTTATGGTATTATGTCTTATACTTAGGTCTCTGGGCCATTTTACTTTTGTGTACAGTGTGAGGCTGTGTTTTAACTCACTGATTTACATCAGTTCAGTTGCTCAGTCGTGTCTGACTCTTCGTGACCCTATGGACTGCAGCATGCCAGGCCTCCCTGTCCATGACCAACTCCTGGAGTTTACTCAAATTCATGTCTATTGAGTGAGTGATGCCATCCAACCATCTCATCCTCTGTCATCCCCTTCTCATCCCACCTTCAATCTTTCCCAACATCAGCGTCTTTTCAAATAAGTCAGTTCTTCACATCAGGTTGCCAAAGTATTGGAGTTTCAGCTTCAGCATCAGTCCTTCCAATGAATATTCAGGACTGATTTCCTTTAGGATGGACTGGTTGGATCTCCTTACTGTCCAAGGGACTCCCAAGAGTCTTCTCCAACACCACAGTTCAAAAGCATCAGTTCTTTGACACTCAGCTTTCTTTATAGTCCAACTCTCACATCCATACATGACCACTGGAAAAACCATAGCTTTGACTAGACAGACCTTTATTGGCAAAGTAATGTCTCTGCTTTTGAATATCCTGTCTAGGTTGGTCATAACTTTCTTCCAGGGAGCAAGCGTCTTTTAATTTCATGGCCACAGTAACCATATGCAGTGGTATTTTATATTTATATTTGGAGCCCCCAAAATAAAGTCCGTCACTGTTTCCACTGTTTCTCCATCTATTTGCCATGAAGTGATGCTGTGAAAGTGCTGCACTCAATATGCCAGCAAATTTGGAAAACTCAGCAGTGGCCACAGGACTGGAAAAGGTCAGTTTTCATTCCAGTCCCTAAGAAAGGCAATGCCAAAGAATGCTTAAACTACTGCACAATTGCACTCATCTCACACGCTAGCAAAGTAATGCTCAAAATTCTCCAAGCCAGGCTTCAACAATATGTGAACCGTGAACTTCCAGATGTTCAAGCTGGTTTTACAAAAGGCAGAGAAACCAGAGATCAAATTGCCAACATCTGCTGGATCATCGAAAAAGCAAGAGAGTTCCAGAAAAACATCTATTTCTGCTTTAATTTCTGCTTTATTGACTATGCCAAAGCCTTTGACTGTGTGGATCACAATAAACTGTGGAAAATTCTGAAAGAGATAGGAATACAGACCACTTGACCTTCCTCTTGAGAAATCTGTATTCAGGTCAGGAAGCAACAGACTTGTTCCAAATAGGAAAAGGAGTACATCAAGGCTGTTTATTATCACTGTGCTTATTTAACTTCTGTGCAGAGTACATCATGAGAAACGCTGGGCTGGAAAAAGCACAAGCTGGAATCAAGATTGCTGGGAGAAATATCAATAACTTCAGATATGCCAATGACACCACCCTTATGGCAGAAAGTGAAGAAGAACTAAAGAGCCTCTTGATGAAAGTGAAAGAGTGAAAAGGTTGGCTTAAAGCTCAACATTCAGAAAACAAAGATCATGGCATCCAGTCCCACTTCAAGGCAAATAGATGGAGAAACAGTGGAAACAGTGGCAGACTTTATTCTTTGGGGCTCCAAAATCACTGCAGATGGTGACTGCAGCCATGAAATAAAAAGACGCTTACCCCTTGGAAGAAAAGTTATGAGCAACCTGGACAGCATATTAAAAAGCAGAGACATTACTTTGCCAACAAAGGTCCATCTAGTCAAGGCTATGGTTTTTCCAGTAGTCATGTATGGATGTGAGAGTTGGACTATAAAGAAAGCTGAATGTCAAAGAATTGATGCTTTTGAACTGTGGTGTTGGAGAAGACTCTTGAGAATCCCTTGGACTCCAAGGAGAACCAACCAATCCATCCTAAAGGAAATCAGTCCTGAATATTCACTGGAAGGACTGATGTTGAAGCTGAAACTCCAATACTTTAGCCACCTGATGCAAAGAGCTGGCTCATTTGAAAAGACCCTGATGCTGGGAAAGATTGAAGGAGAGAGGAGAAGGGATTAACAGAGGATGAGATGGCTGGATCGCATCACCAACTCAAAGGACATGAGTTTGAATAAACTCCAGGAGTTGGTGATGGACAGGAAGGCCTGGCGTGCTGTGGTCCATAAGGTCTCAAAGAGTTGGACACGGCTGAGCGACTGAACTGAACTGATGGGAATGCAGACCTTTGGTAATAAAGTGCAGGTGACCAGCAAGCAGAAGCAGGGGAGGAGGAATAATATTACTCACGCCACTGCCTGAGTAAGTTTTACTCCCAGTTCCAGTCTCTCTTGATTCTCTACTCTAAGCTATAAAGGT
The DNA here is from genome assembly GCA_935064755.1 of Tragelaphus eurycerus. Taxonomy (NCBI): domain Eukaryota; kingdom Metazoa; phylum Chordata; class Mammalia; order Artiodactyla; family Bovidae; genus Tragelaphus; species Tragelaphus eurycerus. The sequence continues at coordinate 70,781,096 of CAKXYN010000001.1, read as the reverse complement.
TATGAAATTAGGGTACAAAGCTCCCCACAGACATGCTGATAACTATAATAGGAGTACAGGGAGCAGGGACCTGCTAGCTAAAATCATTTCTAGACTCATCAATGAGTAGGTGTGGACTCACCTCCCCTTCTAGAGCTTAATGAAAACCATGAATAGTTTCTTAGCCAAATGAGAAACTAGTTTTCTACAGAGTATGTCATATGCAACTCCACAACTGCAAGGAGAGAAGAGCATCAGAACACAAAAGAATAAACATTTATTCAGCTGACATCAGAAATCTCCATACTCCATAACTGCCTCAACACAACTTGGGGTGAGCCTGGATGTGGCCACTGGAGCACTAAGAAGAAGGTTCCAAGACTGAGTTGCCCCAGGAAGACTTGTGTGGCAGAGGATGGGGACTTGGATCCACATTGGGCAGCAGGGGACCTTCTGCCAACCCAGACAACTGAGTAGAAGTGGACACAGTGAGGCCGCCTCAGTCTCTCCTAACAGTCACCATGCAGACTGGTTTGATAAAGTGTCGGGTCTAATGCTGTTGCACCACTGATGATGTCTCTGTTAAGATGATGCCCAGATGTAGATAAAGAATCATGAAGCATCACCTGGCAGGTTGCTGTCCATCCAGCTGGGATGGTTTCACCCAGTCCTTCCCGGCAGGCAGAGCACAGCCAAGGGGTAGGCATGGATAATGCAGGTGCCTGGAACAGCAGGCTGGGAAACTTCCAGGGTTCCTTTCTTGTTACCACTTTCTGTCCTGTGGATCTCCACAGGGTCAGTGGATCCCAAATGGAATCGAGGAAACAACACTGAGTAGGAGTGGGAGGTCAGAGGCAGAGCTAATGTGAGACTCAGAAACAGTGGGGAGCGTGGACCAGGGTGATCACAGGGCCACCAGGAGGCCCAGGGGCAACACCAGAGACAGTGACAGGATCAAGAATCCAGCTGAGGCACAAGAGGACACCTTAATGACGTGATCAATGATCCAGTCCTTGTACGGGCTAACTTCAGTATAAACTATAGGCAGTTCACTGCGACCACAGTCAATGCCCCAACTCACAATCCCCACCTGGACCCAGGTGTCATTAAATTCACAGACCAGGGGACCCCCAGAATCTCCCTGGAGACAAAAAAAAAAAAGAAACAAGAATGGAAGGGGATCATCATCGAAAAAGGCTGATTTCTAGCAAGGCACTAGGGACTTTGCTAGTGTCACCAAGGTCCTTCCCCAAGTACCCACCAGGCCCAGGTTTCCTTGAATGACATTTGAGAGCTGAATACTTTACCATCACCTGAGAAATACTACTACTTCTCAGGTGCTCAGGAACCCACAGGAGCTATAAGGCCAGTAAGCCCTGGACATTAGTCCTGCCAGGATATACTCAAATTCTCCTTCAGTGCCCCTAACCCTCCCCTGCCCCTGCACCTCCCAAGCCGCCCATTACCCAACAATTAAAGGGGCATCCCCTGGCACTGTGAGGAGCTTCCAGAGCCCTTCTCGGGCTCTAAGGCCAGAGTCTATTCCACTGGTCAGTCCTGGGCCTTCCCAGCTGTGACATTTTCTCACTATCATTCCAGCATAGGGGCTCCAGAGTCCTCCCCTCTGGAGTCACCCGAACTCTCTGCCCACCCTAAACCCACACATCCAACTACATCCTCTACCAGCAGCCCCTCTCTCCAAACACATCCAAACTTGCTAAACCCCCAGCTCACACACACACACACTGCACATCCTTCCTCAACCCTGTTCTGGGAGGCCCCTCACCAACCAGCTCATCATAAACTCAGAGTCCTCCCCATCCTCACATGTAGTCGGTCACCTAGAAGTGATGACACGAACACAACCCCTTTCCCCGCCCCCACCAGCCCAGGTCCCGCCTGCAGCTCAGCACCATTGCCCACATGGAGAAAACAAACTCCCGGCCTACTCTTGGCGCCTGGACAGGACCAAGAAGCGCAGCACAGCCTGCAGGCCACACATTCTGACTCCAGCCCCTACTCTGGCCATACTGGCCTCCTCATTGCTCCAGACCGGAAACCCATTCCCTAAACATGACCGGTGCTTCAGACCTTGAGTCTCAGACTCACTGCTCCCTCTCCCACAGTGATGTTCTCCTCTTGCCAGAATCCAAACACTCATCCTCTGAGACCTGTCCCCTGTCCCCTGCTCAGGAAGGCTGCTCGGGGAAGAGGGGAGGCTGTGGGCCCAGGGCTCCTACAGGCACTCCCAGGTGGACCTGGAACTTCTGTCTCTGGAGGGACCACATCTGTATAATAAGATGTATAATGTCTAGGTGGCAGGGTTGTGAGCTGGGAGACTGAGCTAATGTGGGTGAATGCTCACACTGGCACAGGAAGTGACTACAGAAAGAAATCAGTTATAGGAACTACGTGATTATCGTCATCATCCCCAACTTCACCACACCCTGGCAGCACCCCCAGGATGGGAGGGCTGCTCCCTATTGGAGAAACAGGCCAGGCCAGCTCATGGGTATCTTGAGGAGTTCTCCCCTGAATCTCCTTAAGTAAAGGCTGAAAGAGGAAGTGGGAAATAACCCAGGCCCTGCTGCTGGGGAATGAGGAGACTGCACAGCCTCAATACAGAGGTGGCAAGGGACCCATCAACTCACCTTGCAGGGGCTTTTAAGATCTTCATGATAGCCACAGATCATCCCTTTTCGAACTAATGTACGACGCGATCCTAAGTGTGCCTGAAATTTCTTGTTACATGATGTGTGGCGAAGAAGGATTTGGTCAGTCTCCTGAAGAATTTCTGGCAGCACTTTGGCTACAGAAAGACAACTCAGAAATAAAACGTTTGCTTGAGTGGAATAGAACAGATCCCATTCTGGGTCTCTTTGGTTTGTTTGAGTTTTTTGGCTGCACTGTGCAGCATGCAGGATCTTAACTCCCTAACCACAGATCAAACCTGCACCCCCTGGAGTGGAAGCGTGGGGTCTTAATCACTGGACTGCAAGGAAGTCCCACACTCTGGATCTTGATCAGGGCATTCACACTCCTTCCCTCTTAGAGAACGAAGGACAGTGGGTTTTGTCCCATTTGACACAGAAGGACGTGAGGCCAACTGCTGACACAGGGAGCAGACCAGGTAAGAAGCTAAGCCAAGTCAGAAGGAGGAACGGATCAGGACACAAAGAGACAAGGCTTCTTACAAGGCCTGATACAAAAGCAAGTGTCGTCACTCTGAGTATCAGCACTAGCAGTGACAGTGTCTGTACAGGGCAGGGTCACAGACTCTGAGACAGGCAGTGCCCACGGGTACCAACCCAGCCTCTTCCCAGGGCTGCTCTGGCTAGACCCACATCCCAGGCACAAGAAGCTCCCTCCCCACATGGCAGGTAATTCCAGAGCAGGACAGCTCTGACTGGCAGACAGCTCATCATCCTGGAGCTGAAGTCCACCCTGGAGAGGACCCACCATCCCGGGACCCCCGCCCCCAGGTCTAACACAACAGGAGGAGTCCCTACTGTGGTTCAGTCACTCCCAGGCAGCCTCAGCTCCACCTGCTCCCTTGCCCACCTATAGAGAACCAGCCTCCCTGTCCCTCCCTTCAGCCTACTGGCCAACCCCAGGGCTCCAGACTTCCCCCCTCAGATCCTGCCTGCCAGTCTCACCATCTTCCATCTGTCGGCCCCATCCAGTCACCCAGCACCGTGTCCCAGTTTCCGCTTCAAAATTCTTTTCAGGGAGACACACTGGCTGGATGTATGCAGAATAATTCACAGAGTGGGCCAGCAGAACAAGGGCAATGTCATTAATCAAAGTTCTAACATCATAAAAGCTATGGCAAACGATGTCTCGAACTGGAATGACCATTCCCGATGGGGGAAGTAACAGTGTGCTTCCTATCCGCACTGTATATTCCGCAAAGCTGTGGAAAGAGAACATGCCCCTCACAGAGATGTTGGAGGGGCTACACTCCCCCCACCCCCACCCCTTCCAGGTTCTTCTCATCCTGATCCCATCTCCTACAACAGCCTTCAGGGCTTTCCGGGTTGCTCAGCAATAAAGAATCTGCCTGCCAAAGCAAGAGACATAAGAGACTCGTATTTGATCCCCAGGTCTGGAAGATCCCCTGGAGGAGAGTGTGGATACCCACTCCAGTATGCTTGCCTGGAGAATCTATGGACAGATGAGTCTGTTAGGCTACAGTCCATAGGGCCACACAGAGTCGGACACAACTGAAGTGACTTAGCACACATGACAGCCATTGGCCTTTTTCTCCCTCTAAACCATATCCCCTAGCAGACCCCTAACCACTGGAGTCAGTGGTCTCCAACTGAGGTCCCACAACCACTGGAGCAGAACCTGGGATCTTGGTAGAAATGCAGAACTCATGTAGCACTCACAGTGAGCACCAACTAGGGACTGTGGCCTCTTTTTCAGATGAAGAAGAGGAAAGGGGCAGGAATGGCTCCACTTCATAACAGCCTGAGCAGCAGGCCAAGCCCAGAACAGAAAACACTCACCCAAATATGCAGTGAGCTGCAGTCAGTACCCACTGTGGGCCAATGAGGGAGCCTCCGCACACGTGTTCATTGTTGATCTGCAGGCTCACCTGCCAGGGCCACTTTCTCTCTGGGGCTGGCATTCCACCAATTATCCTCATTTTCCGATGGCCACATGTTCCTTGGCTCACTAAAAAGAGGCTGGAGGTGAAGCTGCTGCCTCCCTTCTAATACCTCCACCACCTTCCACGCCACCACCACCAGCTCTGCATCTGCGCCCCACCCTCCTCACCGCTGAGGTAGAGATAGGTTTCCTGTCAAACCCACCAGGACAGTCACCCAGCCAGGCATGTGCTGCCTCTAGTTCCCAGGCGGGCCTGTAGAGCCCCATGTAGAAAGAAGCAGTACCTTGCGCAAACCACCCTCCAAAGGGAGGAGGGATCTGCAGAACATCTTCCGCTGCGGGTGTAGGCAGCCCGGGAGCTGTTGGAACCTCCTCAGATTTCAGGTGTCCTGGAGCTGAGGGGGGCCTCTGCGTTTGCCCGGCTCATTGCAGAATCCTCCTTGGGTCTGGCACCCTCACCTGAGGGAGGCGAGGGACCAGAGAGAAAAGGAGCGGCCTGGAGTGCGGCCTGTCAGCACCGGCCTCTGCCCAGGGGACCATCCCCAGCTCCCACCTCCGTCCCCCAGCCCTAGTCCAGCCGTCAGCCCCAGCTGCCACCCATGCAATGCAGCCTAGCCACCTCCAGTCCTTGCCGGCCCTGTCTCACAGAGCTGTGGCCAAAGGAACAAGAGCCAGACCAGAAGGCCTAGAGAGCTGCCTCCGTCGCCGCGGGGAACTGCCAGAGACGCCATGGCCGCCTCTAGCCGCCTCCGCGCTCTGCGGCGCCCCCTCGTGGGGGCTACACGCCTGCCCTCCCATTGGAGGGAACACAGAACCAGGGCCTGCGGCTCCAACATCTTCTCTTTCTGCTGCTTCAGCCGTGTTTCTTCAATCCAGCCTGGTTGTGGTTTTAAGGTCCTTGAACTCGTAATTAAGTTCTCCACGTTAAAGTAGAGATATCAGGAATTAGATGCCTCAGCGTGATCTAAACCCTGGAGACTTAAAAAAAAAAAAATGCAATCTGCCCAATAAAACATAAAAACAAAAAGAAGTATGATAAACAGAAAACCACAGGCCTAAATGGCAGTTTCCAGCCCGATTATCGGGGAAGGCGATGGCACCCCACCCCAGTACTTTTGCCTGGAAAATCCCATGGACGGAGGATCCTGGTAGGCTCCAGCCCATGAGGTCGCTAAGAGTCGGACACGACTGAGCGACTTCACTTTCACTTTTCACTTTCATGCATTGGGGAAGGAAATGGCAACCCACTCCACTGTTCTTGCCTGGAGAATCCCAGGGACGGGGGAGCCTGGTGGGCTTCCTTCTGTGGGGTCGCACAGAGTTGGACACGACTGAAGCGACTTAGCAGCAGCAGCAGCAGCAGCCCGATTATAATAGCATCTGCAATAAACGTGAATGAGTTGAACATGCTAAACAACTTTCAAACTGGAGGAAAAGGCAAGGTCCAGAAGTAGACCACTGAAGGTACAGATTTACACAAAGAGATGCAGACACCTGGAAAATAAAGAGATAGAAAGCGGAATGTCAGGACACACTGGTGCAAAAGAAACCAAAAAAAAAAAAAAAGTTGGGATAATATTTTAACATTTGATTATTCAATGAGAGCATAAAGAGAAGACTGTAAGGGACAGAGGGAGGTAGATACATAAGATCCATAAGAAAAAGCCTTTAAAAGGCGAAGCACAGGGGACCAATTATGGGAAACTGGGAAGTTATAATTTCCTCGTGATTTCCTTTTTAAAGGATGGCCATTCACTAGGGTTTTGACTTTGTTTCAGATATATGGGATTTTAAAAAATTGATTTTACTATTATTGATATGTGGCTCATGAACAGAATGTGTATCACACGGGTTCCCTGAGATTATTGATTTTCCATAGGCTCTTTAAAAAATTTATTTAACTGTGCTGTGTTTAGTTGTGCACCCCACTCCAATACTCTTGCCTGGAGAATCCCAGAGACAGGGGAGCCTGGTGGGCTCCCGTCCATAGGGTCGCACAGAGCTGGACACAACTGAAGCGACTTGGCGGTGGCAGCAGCAGTGTTTAGTTGTGGCACACATGATCTTTTTAGCTACAAAAGGTAGGATCTAGTTCCTGATCAAGGATCACACACGGAGCCCCCCTCCTACCCCACCCTCCCTCCCGTCACACTGGGAATGCAGAATCTTAAAATTGGACCACCAGGGAAGTCCCTCTTTAGGCTTTTACTCTGCAAGTTCCCTGAGCATTCAAAAAGAATAAGTGTTCTGTCGGTAGTTGTAAAACTCCTCATAGCACTGTTAGGTCTAGATGATGAATCGTGAGAGGCAACTCCTCTGTAGTTTTGCTTAATTTTACCTACATAACTTATCACCTGGAAAATCCCATGGACGGAGGAGCCTGGTGGGCTGCAGTCCATGGGGTCGCTAAGAATCCGACACTATTGAACTACTTCACTTTCACTTTTCACTTTCATGCATTGGAGAAGGAAATGGCAACCCACTCCAGTGTTCTTGCCTGGAGAATCCCAGGGACGGGGAAGCCTGGTGGGCTGCCATCTATGGGGTCCCACAGAGTCAGACAAGACTGAAGTGACTTAGCAGCAGCAGCAACTTATCACCTTCCTGAGAGGAGCATATAAGAAGCTCCGGTTTGCAATGCCTAACACATCACTATGAAGAAAGCTGAGTGCCAAAGAATTGATGCTTTTGAACTGTGGTGTTGGAGAAAACTCTTGAGATTCCCTTGGACTGCAAGGAGATCCAACCAGTCCATTTTAAAGGAAATCAGTTCTGAGTGTTCATTGGAAGGACTGATGCTGAAGCTGAAACTCCAATACTTTGGCCACCTCATGCAAAGAGTTGACTCATTGGAAAAGACCCTGATGCTGGGAGGGATTGCGGGCAGGAGGAGAAGGGGACGACAGAGGATGAGATGGCTGGATGGCATCACCAACTCGATGGACATGAGTTTGAGTAAACTCTGGGAGTTGGTGATGGACAGGGAGGCCTGGCGTGCTGCGATTCATGGGGTTGCAGAGTCAGACACGACTGAGTGACTGAACTGAACTGAACTGAACACGTCATACTTCTAACCAAGTACACAGGCTCCTCATCTCCCACTTTCTAGAGAGTAATGGATGCCATGAAAACTCCCCCAGTTAAATGGGAAACTAGTTTCCTAATATGTTATGTGTAACACCACAAACTTCAGGAGAGCACAGCTTCAGAACATACAAGAGACTCTCCAAACATTTATTAGTTTCGTACCTGAAATCTCCACTCTCCTAAATGCTGAGTGGTGAGTGCAGAGTCGCCACTGCAGCACTGGGAAGGTGGTTCCAAGACTGAGTTGACCCATGAGGGTTTATGTGGCAGAGCCTGCACACCCACAGAGTGATCTGCACTGGGAAGCAGAGGACCTTTTCCCAACCCAGACAACTGAGTCAGATATGGGAATGACGAGGCCTCCTACCTCCCTCCCAACAATCATCAAGTGGGCTGGTCTGATAAAGTGTCAGGTCTAACACTGCTTCACCGGTGACAATGGAAAAATGTTCTTCAAGACTCATGCAGCATCCTGAAGCATCACCTGGCAGGTCACTGTCCATCCAGGTGGGATGGTTTCACTCACTCCTTCCTGGCAAGCAGAGCACGGCCCACAGATAGGCCTCGATGAGGCAGGTTCCTGGAGCACCAGGCAGGTACAATTTCAGTCTCCACTTGCTGCCACTCTGTCCTGTGGATCTCCACAGGATCAGTGTACCCCAAATGGATTTGAGGACAGGACATTGAGTAGGAGAGGCATCTCAGAGGCAGGGCTAATGTGAGACTCAGAAGTAGGAATGGCAGAGGCCAGGGTGATCACAGGGTTGCCAGGATGCCCAGAGGCAGCAACAGACACAGTAGCAGAATAAGGAATCCAGAGTCAAGACCCGATGCTTGACTCATTCTTGCAGTGATCCAGTCCTTGTAGAAACTAACATCTGTGTACACTGCAGGCACTTCTTTCAAACCACAGCGATCACCCCAGCTCACAATCCCCACCTGGACCCATGATGTCTGAAACTGACAGACCAGGGGACTCCCAGAATCTCCCTGGAGGAAAAAAAAAAGAAACAAACAAAAGAATGGAGGAGATAATCATAACAGGTTGGCAACTATGAAAGGACTGGGGAGACAGGCATCGAGGTCCTTCCCCAGGCCCAGGTTTCTGTAAATGACATTTGAGAGCTGAACACTTTACCATCATCTGAGAAATACTGTTCTTTCCCAAGTTCTAGGAATGCACAGGAGCTATAAGGCCAGTAAGCCCTGGATATTGGTCCTGCAGGGATATACTCAAATTATCATCATCACCCCCACTTTACTGCATGCTGGCAGCACTCCCAGGATGGGAGGGCTGCTCCCTATTGGAGGAACAGGCCAGGCCAGCTCACAGATGTCTTGAGGGGTTCTCCACTGAATCTCCTAAAGCAAAGGCATTAGGAGAAAAAGAAGGTGGGAGATAACCCAGGCCCTGCTACTAGGGAATGAAGAAACTTTCAGGGGACAACCTCAATACAGAGGTGGCAAGGGACTCATCAACTCACCCTACAGGGACCTTCGTTCTTTATGTTCTGTGCACAGACCATTCCTTTTTGAACCCGATTGCCCGATTTATTTGATGTTTTCTCGACCATCGCAGCACATTGCTTTAGGGGGATGATGAGTTGCTCAGCTTCCTGAAGTCTAGGTGACATTGAAGCTGGGTCTACAGAGACAATTCAGGAATAAGAGAATCTGCATGAGTGGAACATGGCAGGGTCATTCAGATCGCACGGTGGGTCTTGATCAGGGCATTCACACTCCTTCCCTCTTAGAGAACGAAGGACAGTGGGTTTTGTCCCATTTGACACAGAAGGACGTGAGGCCAACTGCTGACACAGGGAGCAGACCAGGTAAGAAGCTAAGCCAAGTCAGAAGGAGGAACGGATCAGGACACAAAGAGACAAGGCTTCTTACAAGGCCTGATACAAAAGCAAGTGTCGTCACTCAGTATCAGCACTAGCAGTGACAGTGTCTGTACAGGGCAGGGTCACAGACTCTGGGACAGGCAGTGCCCACGGGTACCAACCCAGCCTCTTCCCAGGGCTGCTCTGGCTAGACCCACATCCCAGGCACAAGAAGCTCCCTCCCCACATGGCAGGTAATTCCAGAGCAGGACAGCTCTGACTGGCAGACAGCTCATCATCCTGGAGCTGAAGTCCGCCCTGGAGAGGACCCACCATCCCGGGACCCCCGCCCCCAGGTCTAACACAACAGGAGGAATCCCTACTGCAGTTCAGCCACTCTCAGGCAGCCTCAGCTCCACCTGCTCCCTTGCCAACCTCGCCTCCCTGTCCCTCCCTTCAGCCTACTGGCCAACCCCAGGGCTCCAGACTTCCCCCTCGGATCCTGCCTGCCAGTCTCACCAAATTCTAAAGTGCGGCCCCATCCAGTTATCCAGCACTGTGTCCCAGGTCTCACTTCAAAATTCTTTCTAGGGAGACACACTGGCTGGATGAATGCAGAATAATTCACAGAGCGGGCCAGCTGAAGAAGGGCAATGTCATTAGGGGTAAGGTCCCAATCAAAATCCTTATGTGATTTGATGTGTTTAACTGGAACGATCTCGGTAGTTTTGCAATGTGAATATAAGTATGTGGTTCCCATCATCACCGTAAAGTCTCGAAAGCTGTGGAAAAACAATATGCCCTCACAGAGATGTTGGAAGGGCTACACTCCCCTCCACCCCTTCCAGGTTCTTCCCAGCCTGTTCCCATCTCCTATCAGCCATCAGCCTTTCCTCCCTCTAAACCACATCCCCTCCCCACCCGTAACCACTGGAGTCAGTGATTCTCCAAGTGAGGTCCCAGGACCACAGAGTAGCACCCGGGATCGTGGAAGAAATGCAAGACTCATGTTTCACTCACAATGAACACAAATTAGGAGCTATGGCTTCATTATAAGGTAAAGAAAGGAAAGCTCAGGTACGCGCTCAGGTAGGGGGGATGTGAATGCCTCTGTTTCACATAACCCAAGCCACAGATCAAGCCCACTGCACCAGATACTTACTGTTCTACACAGTGAGCTGCCGTTAGCACCCACTGTGGGGCAATGAGGGAACCTCCGCATCTGTGGCGACCTCTTAACTGCAGGCTGACCTGCCAGGGCCACTTTCTTTCTGGGGCTGGCTTTCCACCAATTATCCCCAAAATCCGATGGCCACAGGCTCCTTGGCTCAGTAAAGGGGACTAGAGTGAAGCTGCTGTCTCCATTCCACCTTCTCCATCACCTCCACTTCCTCCACCACCTCCAACACCAACACCACTTCCAACTCCACCTCCACCACCTGTGCCTCCCAAAGCAGAGCCAGGTTTCCTCTCAAATTATCCAGAATGGTCTAACCCTGCAACCCATCCCACCCCTACTCCCCCATCCCTGGCCAGGACATGATCCCAGTTGGCCTCCAAGTAGAAGTACAGCCCTGTCCAGAGGCAGTACCTAGAGGAGGCAACCCTTCCAATACAGGGGTCTGGCTGGATCCCACAGTCTCTTTCACTGTGGGTGTGGGTAGCACAGGAGCAACAGTGGGTACTGGGACCTGCAGGGATTTCGGGTGCCCTGAAGCTGATGATGCCTCCGGGGTTGCCAGTCTCATTGCACCATCTTCCTTGGGTCTGGCACCCTCACCTGGGAACATGAGGGTCCAATGAGAAAAGCAGCTGGCTGCAGCAAGGACCCTCATTCCCGGCTTCTTCCCGGGAAACCGCCCCATCTCCAAACCCAAAATCCTAACCCCCACCCCCGAACCCCACCTCCCAGTTCCCAGTACCCACGCCCCCTGCGAGTAACCTCCACCCTCAGCACCACGCAAGCATCCTAGCCTAACCAAGCCCAATCCCTGCCTGCCGTCGTCTCCATGAGTTGGGGCCAAAGGACCAGGAGCCGGACCAGGAAGCCCAGGGAGCCTCCGCCCCTGCAGGTGTCGCTCAGAGAAGCCATGGGCACGTCTAACCGCCTCCGCGCTCTGCGGCGCCCCCTCGCGGCATCCCCACACCTGGCCTCCAGTTGCCAGGAACACCGGGCTAGGGCCGAATCCCATGGCGGTTCCTCCAACATCTTCACTTCCTTCTTCCTCAGCCATGAGCTTCAATCTACTCTGGTTGTGTTCTTAAGGCCCTTGACTTATGATTGATTTTCCATCTTAAAGGAGAGATATTCTGGGTTAGATACCTTGCTGCTGCTGCTGCTGCTGCTAAGTCGCTTCAGTCGTGTCCGACTCTGTGTGACCCCATAGACGGAAGCTCACCAGGCTCCCCTGTCCCCGGGATTCTCCAGGCAAGAACACTGGAGTGGGTTGCCATTTCCTTCTCCAATGCATGAAAGTGAAAAGTGAAAGTGAAGTCCCTCAGTCGTGTCCGACTCTTAGCGACCCCATGGACTGGAGCCTACCAGGCTCCTCCGTCCATGGGATTTTCCAGGCAAAAGTACTGGGGTGGGGGTGCCATTAGCGTGATCTAAACACGGGAGCCTTTTAAAAAAAAGAGAGAGAGAGACACACACAGATACAATCTGTCCAGTGTAACGTAGAAGAAAATCAAAAGAAACAAGGTAAATAGAAAGTGCGGAACATATGGTAGTTTTGAGCCTGAATATAGTAGCATCTGCAATAAGGGTGAATGAGTTGAACATACCAGACAACATAACTTCCAAATTGGAGGAAAAGCCAAGGTCCAGAAATAGACTCTCTGAAGAGACAAACTTACACAAAGAGATACACACACGTGGGAAATAAAGGAATAGAAAGGGAAATGCCAGGTCACACTGGTGCAGAACAAACAAAAGCTGGTATAGCAATATGGTCATTAGATCATAGCATTTAAAGCAAAAACAATACAAGGGACAAAGGGAGTTACGTGCAGTAAGACCAAGGCATAAAGGATAGGAGACAATGATGCTGCTGCTAAGTCACTTCAGTCGTGTCCGACTCCGCGTGTCCCCATAGACGTCAGCCCACCAGGCTCTCCTGCCCCTGGGATTCTCCAGGCAAGAAAACTGGAGTGGGTTGCCATTTCCTTCTCCAATGCATGAAAGCGAAAAAGTGAAAGTGAAGTCGCTCAGTTGTGTCCGACTCTTAGCGACCCCATGGACTGCAGCCCACCAGGCTCCTCCATCCATGGGATTTTCCAGGCAAGAGTACTGGAGTGGGGTGCCATTGCCTGCCTTTAAAACGGAAAGCAAATGGGATCAATTTGTGGGACACAGGGACTTCTTATACACTCCTCTTAGGAAGCTGACAATTTACATAGGCAAAAGTAGCAAAAATATAGACTACTTGCCTCTCAAAACTCATCATCTAGACCTAACAGCACTGTGATGAATTTTACAGCTACTGAGAGAGAACACTCTTACTGAACACACAGGCAACTTTCAAAATCAAAAAAAATAAAAAAGTGAAAAGGGAAGTCGCTCAGTCATGTGCGACTCTTTGCGACCCCGTGGACGGTAGCCTACCAGGCTCCGCAGTCCATGGAATTTTCCACGCAAGACTACTGGAGTGGGCTCCAATTTCCTTCTCCAGGAGATCTTCCCAACCCAGGGACAGCCTTAAGGAAAATCAGTAATCTCATTCCCTGTTGCCTCAGCAACAGGGAATAGTCTCTACACTGAGAATCACTCCAGGCCTGCTAAAAAAAGGTAAAAACAAGACCTGAGAACATCAGTTTCCAAGGAATTTAACTGCACCCCAAAAGAAAGTCCAAGAATATTTCTAGGAAAATATCAAACACCATTGTAAAGGTCACAATGTCTGGTATCTAATCACCTAACACCCACATTCAATTAGCCACCTATCATGGGATTGATCAAACAATCATAGTTAACCCAGAACTGACACAAATGTTAAATGCACAGGCAAGAACAGTAGCACAGCCACTAGAACTGAGTCCTACATACACAATTAAACTTTAGGTAGACATGCTGAAGATGTAAAAGGACTCCAATCAGACTCTGCTGCTGCTGCTGCTGCTGCTAAGTCGCTTCAGTTGTGTCCGACTCTGTGCGACCCCACAGACGGCAGCCCGCCAGGCTCCCCCTAGGTATGAAAATGTGCATGAAGATGAAAAAGATATACTGATGATGGGTTTAACACTACAATAAACAATTAGAAGAACTGATTGGGCAAGTCAAAGATGGACAGTTTTATTAAAAACAATTTCATAATGAAACACCGATACGAGAGCATAAAGTGCACTGTGAGCTGGGGACAAATACACGTGTGACTGAACTTCCACAGTATAGCAGGGCAGAAGGGTCAAAAGTAGTCAAATAAATGATGCTATATATTTTCCAGTCCAGTAAGAACTGTAACTTCAGAGATCTTACAATATGCTCCCTGAACACGAAAAAAAAGAAACATGAAGACAAGAAGATCAATGAATGTATGACGTAAGCAAATTGCTCAAAACAAATGAGAAAGTAAGAGGAAAAAGATAAAAATGACAGGACACAGAAACAGGGGAAGCATGTCCTTCAGTTGAAGTCACCGAAGATGTTGCTGGGCATTCTTGTTTCAGTTCTCATATGGTAGAGAGATGTCCTCATCCTAGACTACTCAGTACCATGCTTTTGCATTTCTGTGCTATTGGCTGGTGATTTCACTGTTTTAAAAGGCCCTGCCCAGACTGTTGCAGTGCTGTCTAGTGCCCCTGAGGGCTCCAGCCTGGGATGCACACTGCAGAGAAAACAGATGGGTTAGGTCACCTCCACACAGGTATGAACTACACTGCTGTTGGCCACGAGTTCAATGGCACTGAATCAACAGAGTGTATTAAATAAAGTGCTTTTAAGCAAAAAGAAACATAAGGTCACATATTTATCACTCAGTGAAAATGCTGTGATCAGAGGTTCCCAGGAGTCTAATCCTGCATTTGCCTGAGAAGCAACTCTTCAGATTGGCTAATTCAGTGCTCAGAGCTGCTTCATAGAACATAATGCCACAGGAAACCTGATGATTTTGGCCACAAGGTCTTAGGGTGGTTTGTCACCCACCAATAGGTAACTATTGGCAACCCACTCCAGTGTTCTTGCCTGGAGAATCCCAGGGACAGGGGAGGCTCGTGGGCTGCCATCTATGGGGTCGCACACAGTCGGACACGACTGAAGCAACTTAGCAGTAGCAGTAGCAGTACTGTGTGAAATGGAGAAGGAAATGGCAACCCACTCCAATATTCTTGCCTAGAGAATTCCATGAACAGAGGAGCCTGGTGGGCTGCTGTCCATAGCGTCGCACAGAGTCGGAAACGACTGAAGTGACTTAGCAATAGGTAACTAAAACACTTATTGAAAATCAGATTGTCCTACCTTGGCCTGGCCAAAGGTCCTAGATCGGTCCCCTGGAAACACACTTTGAGACAGATCTGTATGCCAGGGTTTGTTGAGGAGTGCTCTGGGGAGGATTCACACCTGGAAGGGAGCAGGTGAGGCAGAGCTGGGCAATAGGAGAAGCTTAGCAGTCATGGGGTTGCAACTGAGGTCTCAGCTGATCCTCAAAAAGCCCTTCCAAGTCGTCCTAAAAGAAGGCAAGAAGGCTGGGCCTTCACATTCCTGCTTGACAGACAGACATTTAACATGGGCTACCTGCTGCAAAAGGGTGTCATCTTGAGTGAACTAGTGCAATGCTTGCCAGTGAGGGAGCTATGACTGTATTCACAGATGCTGGAGAACACGTGTGACTTAGCAGAAATGCCACACTTCGCTACTGAGCTCCTGAGTCCTTTGGACATGATCCTAGGATCCTTGTCATCTGGAGACCTTGCTCACCATCTGGTGTGACAGGATATTGCAGGGTGAATTCACACATTTCCTGGCCCACTCCTGGATATTACTCAAGCCATTTCTCCAAGAAGCCCTGGTTTCTGTGGGTAGAAAATCATTATTTCAAACCACAATTTGGGCATTAGAAACTCACATTGATATGCCTCACTACTCCTTATGACTGGAAATTCACAGCATTTTGTGTTCGGTTTTGTGTCCTTGTCCTTTGAAGTCCAATATTTTTACTAGAACTCACATCCTACCTGTCAATCTCATCTTCTCCCTGTGCTATCTAGCTCTTTCAGTTCAGTTCAGTTTAGTCACTCAGTCTTGTCCAGCTCTTTGCAGCCCCATGGACTGCAGCACACCAGGCTTCCCTGTCCTTCACCACTCCCGGAGCTTGCTGAAACTCATGTCCATCGAGTCGGTGATGTCATCCAACCTTCTCATCTTCTCTCCTCCCCTTCTCCTCCTGCCTTCAGTCGTTCCCAGCATCAAGGTCGTTTCCAGGGAGTCAATTCTTCACATCAGGGGGCCAAAGTATTGGAGTTTCAGCTTCAGCATCAGTCCTTCCAATGAATATTCAAGACTGATTTCCTTTAGGATGGACTGGTTGGATCTCCTTGCAGTGCAAGGGACTCTCAAGAGTATTCTCCAACATCACAGTTCAAAAGCATCAATTCCTTGGTGCTCAGCTTTCTTTATAGTCCAGCTCTCACATCCATACATGACCACTGGAAAAACCATAGCTTTGACTCGAAAGACTGCTGTTGGCAATGTACTGTCTCTGCTCTTTAATATACCGTCTAGGTTGGTCATAGCTTTTCTTCCAAGGAGCAAGCTCTTTCAGAGGGTGGTTCCATCCAGCCACCAAGCCCTGACCTAAGGGTCATCCTAATGACCACCTCTTCCCTCCCACCTGAGCCCCACATCTTATTTCTGCTCAGAGCCTAGTTCCTAATCACAACAGAGTGTCCATGTATATTTGCCAGAAAGGGCAAGAATGGCTGCCATTACACGGGAGGTTGCCGCTCTCGTTTCTGAGAGGCCATGCCTGACGTTTCTAGGACCTAGAGGCTGATGCTCAACATCTGAGTTACTTGAACTGAAATCCCTTGCCCACCACAGGAAGAACATTCTCCTGACAGCAAACAAAGTGCACCCACATGGAGGCTGTAGCCTTCCCAGGGCTTGGGACTTCTCCTCCAGCAGGGGCTGGAACATCGGCTTCCCATGTGGGATTTTGGGCTTGGGCTGGAACATCTGCTTCCCATGTGGGATTTTCTCTCTTTGACAAGACAACCTGGGAAGGAAAAGGAGGGCAGAGCAATGAGGTGAGAGGCCCTGAGAGAAAGGAGTAAAGTGACAGAGGGGACGTCAGTGTTCACTTTCCATTCACTCACTCACTCACCAAACAGTTCCTGAAATTGCTCTATCTGAAACCTGGGGCTGGAAATGGGAAGACACAGAGTCTCAAGCTTGGGCACAAAATGCCACCAAGAGGAAAGCAGAATAGGGAACCTGCCCAGGGCCAGCAGAGTCAGGGGAGCCCAGGAGAAAGCACATTTCACGGCCCAGGGTCGTCCACAGGAGACACTCTGGGGAGGACTCAGTGCTCGTATTGAGTCTCAGCCAATGTGGAGGCAGAGAATGGGAAATGAGGAGCCATACTGACATTCTCAGCCACAGAACATCACAGGACAGAGCAGGGGAGCTTGTTCTGAAAGAAGGCTGTGGGTGAGAATTGTGTGGAACAGCCAGACTCAGGCTTCTGAGTCCGAGCGACTGTTCATTTCCATAAATGACTGTACTAGAATGTAACTCTGTGTGCTCACTCATGTCAGACTCTTTGCGACCCCATGGACTGTAGCTGCCAGGCTCCTCTGTCCATGGGATTTCCCAGGCAAGAATACTGGACTGGGTTGCCATTTCCTACTCCAGGGGAATTTTCCCAAACCATGATCTAACCTGCGGTTCCTGCACTGGCAGGCAGATTCTTTAGCAATGAGCCACGTGGGAGGCCCGTGGTTCCTCTGAGGTCCTTATATCTGGAAGCTTGAACACAGACCAAGGAAGGATGGGTGGACAGGATGTAGAGCCTGGGAAAAGATCAGCAGCCAGTCCAGGTGACTATGGGACCCTAGGCCTGCTGATAGGAAGCCACACACATACACAGGGCCAGACCCTCCACCCTAACCCCATGAGAACTCAGCTCTTTGGGTCTCCTCCAGGCATGTCCCTTGTGGGGCGGCACGAGAGGTACAAGACTGTGTGAGTGCATCACGCCCTCATCTCCGCCCTCCTGCCTCCAGGCTCCCATGCAAACTCAGTTCCAACAGCCCTGTTTGGAGTGATGCTGACGCCTACAAGAGGAGCACTAATGCCTAAAAGACGCCCTGGACCCACAGCCTAAGACACTAGCAGACTTCCATCCAGGTAGACAGGTTCCTCATCTCCCACTTTCTAGAGAGTAATGGACACCATGAAAGGTCCCTCAGCTCAGTGGGAAACTAGTTCTCTATAGCATGTTATATGCAACCCCACAACCTTCAGAAGAGCAGAGTTTCACAACACATAAGAGACTTTATAAGCATTTATTGAGTTGACATCAGAAATCTCCACACTCCTTCACATCTCAACACAACTTGGGGTGAGCCTGGATGTGGCCACTGGAGCACTGGGAAGGGGGTTCCAAGACTGAGCTGCCCCAGGAAGGCTTGTGTGGCAGAGGCTGGACCCTCACAGATGGATCCACGTCAGGAAGCAGGGGACCTGTCACCAACCCAGACAACTGAGTCACATGCGGACGTGCTGAGGCCTTGCTCTCTCCCAACAATCACCATGTACACTGATACAATAAAGTGTCAGATAATGCTGCTGCCAGGGATGATGTGAAGATGTTCTGCAAGATGTGGGTGAAGCATCCTGAAGCATCACCGCAGGTCACTCTCCATCCAGCTGGGATTGTTTCAGCCACTTCTTCCCGGCAGACAAAGTGCGGCCATGGTGTAACATGAATGAGGAAGGTTCCTGGAGTAGTGGGCTGGGAAACCTCCACAGTTCATTGCTGCTGCCAACTCTCTGACATGTGGATCTCTACAGGGTCAGTGGATCCCAAATGGATTTGAGGAAATAGCATTGAGTAGGAGTGGGAGGGAAGAGGCAGTGCTGGCATGAGCCTCAGAAACAGGAGGCAGTATGGACCAGGGTAATCACAGGGTCACCAGGATGCTCAGGGCCAACATCAGACATACCCATGGAATAAAGAATCCTCCTGAATCCAGAGTAGAAGCCTGACTCATTGTACCATAAACCCAATCCTTGTAGAATCTAACGTCTGTGTAAACTGCAGGCCCTTCTTTCAAAGCACAGTGAACACCCCAGCTCACAATCCCCATCTGGATCCATCTGTCATTAAACTGACAGACCAGGGGACCCCCAGCATCTCCCTGGAGAAAAAGGAGAGACAAACAAACACAGCAATGAATAGGGATCATCATCAGAAGGGCTGATGGTTCGCAAGGTCCCAGGGAGATAGGCACCAAGGTCTTTCCTCAGGCACCCACCAGGCCCAGGTTTCCTTGAATGACATTTGAGAGCTGAAAACTTTAATATCATCTGAGAAATACTATTCCTTCCCAGGTGCTCAGGAACCTACAGGAGCTATAAGGCCAGTAAGCCCTGAACATCAGTCCTGCTGGATATGTGCAAATTCTCCTTCAGTGCCCCTAACCCTCCCCTGCCCCTCTCCAAGCCTCCCACCACCCAGCAACTAAAGGGGCATCCCCTGGCACTATGAGGAGCTTCCAGAGCCCTTCTCGGGCTCTAAGGCCAGAGTCTATTCCACTGGTCAGTCCTGGGCCTTCCCAGCTGTGACATTCTCTCACTATCATTCCAGCATGGGGGCGCCAGACTCCTCACCTCTACCCTGAAATCTCTCCCAGTCCCAACTCCACACATTCAACTACATCCTCTTCCAGCGGCCCCTCTCTCCAAACACATCCAGACTTGCCAAACCCCCAGCTCACACACACACTGCACATCAAGGAGTGATGTACACTGCTTGCTGTTTCCCAATACTGTTCTGGTGGCCTACAGGCCTGCCTGGACAGGACCAAGAAGCGCAGCACAGCCTGCAGGCCACACGTTCTGACTCCAGCCCCTACTCTGGCCATACTGGCCTCCTCATTGCTCCAGACCGGAAACCCATTCCCTAAACATGACCGGTGCTTCAGACCTTGAGCCTTGAACTCACTGCTCCCTCTCCCACAGTGATGTTCTCCTCTTGCCAGGATCTAAACACTCATCTTCTGAGACCTGTCCCCTGCTCAGGAAGCTGCTCGGGGCAGAGGGGATGCTGTGGGCCCAGGGCTCCTACAGGCACTCCCGGAGGCCCTGGAACTTCTGTCTCTGGAGGGCCCACATCTGTATAATAAGATGTATAATGTCTAGGTGGCAGGGTTGTGAGCTGGGAGACTGAGCTAATGTGGGTGAATGCTCACACTGGCACAGGAAGTGACTACAGAAAGAAATCAGTTATAGGAACTACGCGATTATCATCATCACCTCCAACTTCACCACACCCTGGAAGCACCCCCAGGATGGGAGGGCTGCTCCCTATTGGAGGAATAGGCCAGGCTTGCTAGAGGTGTCTTGAGGGGTTCCCCGGGTAATCTCCTTAAGTAAAGGCTGAAAGAAGCGGTGAGAAATAACTCAGGCCCTGCTGCTGGGGATGAGGAAACTGCACAGCCTCAATACAGAGGTGGCGAGGGACCATCAACTCACCTTGCAGGGGCCTCCACTCTTCTCATGATAACCACAGACCATTCCTTTACGAACTACCCTGGGAAATGTTTTTTTCTGTTTCTTGACCATCCTATTACATGTCTTGTAGTGAAGAATGACTTGCTCAGTCTCCTGAAGAGTGGGTACACGTGACGGCGCTACAGAGAGACATTCAGTAATAAGTGGATCTGCATGAGTAGAACATGACAGGGTCCCCCAGATCCCACGGTGGGTCTTGATCAGGGTATTCACAGTCTTTCCCTCTTAGAGGAAGAAGGACAGTGGGTTTTGTCCCATTTGACACAGAAGGGCCCGAGGCCAACTGCTGACATGGGGAGCAGACGAGGTAAGAAGCAAAGCCAAGTCAGAAGGAGGGACAGATCAACACAGAGAGACAAGGCTTCTTACAAGGCCTGATACAAAAGCAAGTGTCGTCGCTCTGAGTATCCGCAGTAGCAGTGACAGGTGTCTGTACAGGGCAGGGTCACAGACTCTGCATCAGGTAGTGCCCACGGGTTCCCTTCAGCCTGCGGGCCAACCCCAGGGCATCAGACATCCCCCCTCAGATCCTGCCAGCCAGTCTCACCAAATCGTAAAGTTCGGCCCCATCCAGTTGCCCAGCACACTGTCGCAGCTTTCACTTCAAAATCCTTTCCAGGAAGGCACACTGGCTGGATGTACGCAGAATAATTCACAGAGAGGGCCAGCAGAACAAGGGCAATGTCATGTCTCATAGTTTGATAATTATAGTAGTTATAGCAAATGATGTCTTGAACTGGAATGACGACTGCATTTTGAGAATTCGATTGTAACAATGTGTCTCCTAGGCGCACTGTATATTCCTCATGGCTGTGGGAAGACAACATGCCCCTCACAGAGATGCTGGAGGGGCTACACTCCCCTCCACCCTTTCCAGGTTCTTCCCAGCCTCTTCCCATCTCCTACCAGCCATCAGCCTTTCCTCCCTCTAAACCACATCCCCTCCTCATCCCTAACCACTGGAGTCAGTGATTCTCCAAGTGTGGTCCCAGGACCACAGAACAGCACCCAGGATCTTGGTAGAAATGCAAGATTCGTGTTTCACTCAGAGTGAATACAAACTCGGGGCTGTGACCTCATTTTAAGGTAAAGGATGGAGAGATCGGGTAGCCTGACCCGCAGCCCAAGCCCATTGCCCCAAAACTTACCCTCTTACACAGTGAGCTGACGTCAGTACCCAACGTGGCGCAATGAGGGAGCCTCCGCATTTGTGGACATTGTTGATCTGCAGGCTCACCTGCCAGGGCCACTTTCTCTCGGGGGATGACACTCCACCAACTATCCGCATAACCCGATGGCCACATGTTCCTGGGCTCGGTACAAAGAAGGACTGGAGGTGACGCTGCTGCCTCCCTCCTAATACCCCCGCCACGCCCACCACACCCGCCTCCTCCACCCCCACGACTACCAGCGCCTCCTCCAACATCAGCGACGCCACGCCCACCCCACTCAATTCCGCCAGGACAGCCTGACCTTTCAGCACCCTGTCAGCCAGGCAGGATGCCTCAGGGGATTCCAGGCAGGCCTGTGCTCTCCAGCACAGACAGGGTACCTTGAGGAGGCAGCGGCTCAAAAGCGGGAGTCTGTGCAGGTTTCAAAGTCTCTCCCGCTGGAGTTACGGGAGGCACAGGAGACACAGGGTGTGCTGAAACATTCACGGATGTCGGGTATCCTGAAGTTGAGGGGGTCCCCTGCAATGTGGGGCTCATTGTAGAAGCCCCCTTGGGTCCGTCACCCTCACCTGGGGAAGATGAAAGAACAATGGGAAGAGGAGCTGACCAGAATGCACCCCACACACCACTGGGCTCTTGACATGGCACCCCACCCTGCTCACCCTCAAACCCCACCTCCCATCCCCCACGACCCGCCCGCCAAATCCCATGACCCACCCCCACCCCCAGACGAGGAGCCCAAGACCAGTCTCCTCTCATTCCTGCCCACCCGGGCCTCACTGAAAAGTGGCTGAAAAACAAGGAGCCAGACCAGGAGGCCCAAGGAGCCGCCACCACAGCGGGGGACACCTGGGGCCGCCATGGGCACTTCTGCTTGCCTCTGCGCTCTGCAGCGCCCCCTCGCGGAGGCTCCGCGCCTGCCCTCCTGTTGGCGGGATCACACGACCAGACCGCGGACGAATCCCAAAGAGGCTCTTCCAAGATCTTCCCCTCCAGCTTATTCAACAAAGACATATGCTAGCCAGTGTTGTTAAGACCCCTGAACATATAATTAAGTCCTTCACCTTAGAGATAGTCTGGATTTTATCCCTCAGCATGATATAACCACAGGAACCCTTTAAAAAAAGAAAGAAAAGCAACCTGCCCAATGAATGATTTAAAGATTTTTTTAAAAAGAAGAAGAAAGTATGGTAAATAGAAAATACAGGGGGAAACAGCAGTCTTGAGTCTGCATATAGTACCATCTGCAATACATGTGAATGAGTAAAACATACCAAACAACAAAAGGACTTTCATGTTTGAGGAAAATGCAAGGTCCAGAAAGAGACTCTCTGAAGAGACAAATTTATACAAAGAGATACAGACACATGGAAAATAAAGGAATAGAAAGGGAAATGCCAGGTCACACTGGGGCAAAAAAAAAAAAGCTAGGAGTAACAATTTGGTAATTAGATGAAGCATTTCAGGCAAAGGTTGTATAAGGGACAATGGGAATTACAGGAAGAACAAGACATGAAGAAGGGGATGCAATGACAAGCCTTTAAAAGGTAAAGCAAATGAGACCAACTTATGGGAACTGGGGCTTCTTACATACTACTCTTGGGAAGCTGACAACTTAAATAGGCAAAATTAAGCAAATATATAGACTATTTGACTCTCACAACTCATCACCTAGACCTAACTGCACTATGATGAATTTTACAACTACCAACAGAGAACACTCACTCTTATTGAACACATAGAGAACTTTCAGAATCAAGGCCCTCAAGAAAATCAATAATCTCAAGGAATCAATGTGTTGATTCTGTTCATGAGCCACACATCAATAACATGAAAATCAACTTGAAAAAAAAAAAAAAAAACTCTTCCTGAAAGAAAGCCAAAACTCTAGATAATGATCCTCCTTTAAAAATTAGGAAATTATTTTTTAAAAATTAGGAAATCATGAGGGAAATTTGACGTTTTGGGGATCAATACCAAGGAAAGCATTACCTATGAAATTGCATGGGATACAGCCACAGTAGTCCCAGAAAGGAATTTATCAGATCAGAGATCAGATCAGTCGCTCAGTGGTGTCCGACTCTTCTCGACCCCATGAACCGCAGCACGCCAGGCCTCCCTGTCCATCACCAGCTCCCGGAGGTCACCCAGACTCACACCCATCAAGTCAGTGATGCCATCCAGCCATCTCATCCTCTGTCGTCCCCTTCTCCTCCTGCCCTCAATCCCTCCCAGCATCAGAGTCTTCTCCAATGAGTCAACTCTTCGCATGAGGTGGCCAAAATACTGGAGTTTCAGCTTTAGCATCATTCCTTCCAAAGAAATTCCAGGATTGATCTCCTTCAGAATGGACTGGTTGGATCTCCTTGCAGTCCAAGGGACTCTCAAGAGTCTTCTCCAACACCACAGTTCAAAAGCATCAATTCTTCGGCGCTCAGCCTTCTTCACAGTCCAGCTCTCACATCCATACATGACCACAGGAAAGACCATAGCCTTGACTATATCAAGGAATTTATAGCCATGACTATATCAGAAAACAAAGACAACTGATAACAAATGAGCTAACTCAACTAAAAATGGGGAAAAAACCATAGAGTAAACTCAGTGAGAAAGTTTGGGAGAAAGGAGGAAATAATGAAAAACAGGAACAGGAAAAAAATAAAATAGAGAAAAGTTAAAGAGAGGATTGACACAATCTGAACTCTCTTCTTTGAAAAGCTTAATGAGAGAACGTTTTAGAAAACAAGAGAAAAAACATATTACAAAATGAAAAAAGGGAAGCAACTTAAGCATATGTTTAATCCTTAAAGAATACTACTAAATGCCTCTGTGAACTCTCCTATGGCCAAGAGAGACCAATGGGCACTGCCCTTCTTGCCTCAAAAAGCCAAAAAATGACAAAAATATGAAACAACCCTTTTCAAGTCACTGTATACCAGGCCACAAAGGACGGACTGCTGAGTGAGGGAGTGAGCCTACTACTGCCCCTGCTGACTGCCTGAGGCAGGACTGCAGACAGACAGTGGGGAGAGTTTCAAAGGAATTTAACTGTACCCCAAAATAAAGCCCAAGAATATTTCTGGGAAAATATCAGACACCAGGGAAAGGTCACAATGTCTGGTATCTAATCACCTAATACTCACCACTCGAGGAACAAGAAAATACAACCCATCAAGGCAACAGTCAATCAATCACAACAAACCCAGAACTGACACAAACGTTAAATGCACAGGCAAGACTAGTGAAACAGCCGCTTGGACGAAGTCCTACACACACACTCAAACTTTAAGTAGACATGCTAAAGATGGAAAAGGACACCAAGCAAACTCTAGATATAAAACCTGGCATGTGTGAGATGAAAAACATACATAGGATGGGATTAACCCCAAATAAACATCTAGAAGAAGCCATTAATGAACTCAAAGGCATGACAATTAAAAAAAAAAATTCACAAATGAAACACCAGTAAGAAAGCATAAAGAAACAGAGCACTGTGAGCTGGGGACTAATATATGGGTCACGGAACTTCCAAAGTGTTTCAGACAGAGAGATAAAAATATTGTAAGAAAAAATAGCAAATACTCTCCAAATACGATAAAAGCCGTAACTCCAGAGATCAAAAAAGCTCAATGAACATCAAGCAAAGAAACATGAAGACAAGAAGATTAAAGTACAATATCAGAAAATTTCTCAAAACAAAAAAATAAGAGGAAAAAAATGAAAATGATGGGACATTTTGTAGCAGATACAGTGGAAGTCATATGCTTAGCTGAAGTCACCAAAGGTGTTGCTGGGCTTTCTTGTTTCAGCTCTCATATTATAAACAGATGTCCTACTCCGAGTCTACTCAGTGCCATAGTTTTACATTTTTGTGCTATTGGCTGGTGATTTCACTGTTTTAAAAGGCTCCACCCATTATGCTGGAGTGCTACCTAGCACTCCTGAGGGCTCCAGCCTGGGATGCACACTGCAGAGAAAACATATTTGTTAGGTCACCTCCACACAGGTATGAACTACACTGCTGTTGGCCACGAGTTCAATGACACTGAATCAACAGAGTGTATTAAATAAAGTGCTTTTAAGCAAAAGGAAACAGAAAAAAACATTGCCTTTTTATCACTTAGTAAAAATGTTGTGATCAGAGGTTCCCAGGAGTCTAATCCTGCATTTGCCTGAGAAGCAACTCTTCAGAGTTGGCTAATTCAGTGCTCAGAGCTGCTACATAGAACATATTACCACAAAACTTGATGATTTTACCATGAGGGCTTAGGGTGCTTTGTCACACAGCAATAGATAACTGGAGCACTTACTGAAAGTCAGATGGTCCTACCTTGGCCTGGCCAAGGGTCCTAGATCAGTCCCCTGGAAACACACTTTGAGACAGATCTGTATGCCAGGGTTTGTTGAGGAGTGCTCTGGGGAGGATTCACACCTGGAAGGGAGCAGGTGAGGCAGAGCTGGGCAATAGGAGAAGCTTAGCAGTCATGGGGTTGCAACTGAGGTCTCAGCTGATCCTCAAAAAGCCCTTCCAAGTCGTCCTAAAAGAAGGCAAGAAGGCTGGGCCTTCACATTCCTGCTTGACAGACAGACATTTAACATGGGCTACCTGCTGCAAAAGGGTGTCATCTTGAGTGAACTAGTGCAACGCTTGCCAGTGAGGGAGCTATGACTGTATTCACAGATGCTGGAGAACACGTGTGACTTAGCAGAAATGCCACACTTCGCTACTGAGCTCCTGAGTCCTTTGGACATGATCCTAGGATCCTTGTCATCTGGAGACCTTGCTCACCATCTGGTGTGACAGGATATTTCAGGGTGAATTCACACATTTCCTGGCCCACTCCTGGATATTACTCAAGCCATTTCTCCAAGAAGCCCTGGTTTATGTGGGTAGAAAATCATTATTTCAAACCACAATTTGGGCATTAGAAACTCACATTGATATGCCTCACTACTCCTTATGACTAGAAGCCTGCAGAATTTTCTTTTGGGTTTTGTGTCCTTGTCTTTTGAAGTCCAACATTTTCACTAGAACACACTTCCTACCTGTCAATCTCCTCCTCTCCCTGTTACCTAGCTCTTTCAGAGGGTGGTTCTATCCAGCCACCAAGCCCTGACCTAAGGGTCATCCTAATGACCACCTCTTCCCTCCCACCTGAGCCCCACATCTTATTCCTGCTCAGAGCCTAGCTCCTAATCACAACGGAGTGTCCATGTATATTTGCCAGAAAGGGCAAAAATGGCTGCCATTACACGGGAGGTTGCCGCTCTCGTTTCTGAGAGGCCATGCCTTACGTTTCTAGGACCTAGAGGCTGATGCTCAACATCTGAGTTACTTGAACTGAAATCCCTTGCCCACCACAGGAAGAACATTCTCCTGACAGCAAACAAAGTGCAACCACACTGAAGCTGTAGCCTTCCCAGGGCTTGGGCTGGAACATCTGCTTCCCATGTGGGATTTTCCCTCTTTGACAAGACAACCTGGGGAGAAAAAGGAGGGCAGAGCAATGAGCTGAGAGGCCCTGAGAGAAAGGAGTAAGGTGACAGAGGAGACGTCAGTGTTCACTTTCCATTCACTCACTCACTCACCAAACAGTTCCTGAAATTGCTCTATCTGAAACCTGGGGCTGGAAATGGGAAGACACAGAGTCTCTTAAGCTTGGGCACAAAATGCCACCAAGAGGAAAGCAGAATAGGGAACCTGCCCAGGGCCAGCAGAGTCAGGGGAGCCCAGGAGAAAGCACATTTCACGGCCCAGGGTCGTCCATAGGAGACACTCTGGGGAGGACTCAGTGCTCGTATTGAGTCTCAGCCAATGTGGAGGCAGAGAACGAGAAATGAGGAGCCATACTGACATTCTCAGCCACAGAACATCACAGGACAGAGCAGGGGAGCTTGTTCTGAAAGAAGACTGAGGGTGAGAATGGCGTGGAACAGCCAGACTCAGGCTTCTGAGTCCGAGTGACTGTTCATTTCTGTAAATGACTGTACCTAGAATGTAACTGTGTGTGCTCACGCATGTCAGACTCTTTGTGACCCCATGGACTGTAGCTGCCAGGTTCCTCTGTCCATGGGATTTCCCAGGACTGGGTTGCCATTTCCTACTCCAGGGCAATCTTCCCAACCCATGATCTAACCTGCGGCTCCTGCACTGGCAGGCGGATTCTTTAGCAATGAGCCAACTGGTAAGCCTGTGGTTCCTCTGAGGTCCTTATATCTGGAAGCTTGAACACAGACCAAGGAAGGATGGGTGGACAGGATGCAGAGCCTGGGAAAAGATCAGCAGCCAGTCCAGGTGACTATGGGACCCTAGGCCTGCTGATTGAGAAGCCACACACACACACAGAGCCCGACCCTCCATCCCAAGCCCGTGAGAACTCAGCTCTTTGAGTCTCCTCCAGGCATGTCCCTTGTGGGGCGGCATGAGAGGTTCAAGGCTGTGTGAGTGCATCATGCCCTCACTCCGCCCTCCTGCCTCCAGGCTCCCATGCAAACTCAGTTCCAACAGCCCCGCTTGGAGTGATGCTGACGCCTACAAGAGGAGCACTAATGCCTAAAAGAGGCCCTGGACCCACTGCCTAAGACACCAGCAGACTTCCATCCAGGTAGACAGGCTCCTCATCTCCCACTTTCTAGAGAGTAATGGACACCATGAAAGGTCCCTCAGCTCAGTGGGAAACTAGTTCTCTATAGCATGTCACTGCAGATGGTGACTGCAGCCATGAAATTAAAAGACGCTTACTCCTTGGAAGGAAAGTTATGACCAACCTAGATAGCATATTCAAAAGCAGAGACATTACTTTGCCAACAAAGGTTCGCCTAGTCAAGGCTATGGTCTTTCCTGTGGTCATGTATGGATGTGAGAGCTGGACTGTGAAGAAGGCTGAGCGCCGAAGAATTGATGCTTTTGAACTGTGGTGTTGGAGAAGACTCTTGAGAGTCCCTTGGACTGCAAGAAGATCCAACCAGTCCATTCTGAAGGAGATCAATCCTGGAATTTCTTTGGAGGGAATGATGCTAAAGCTGAAACTCCAGTATTTTGGCCACCTCATGTGAAGAGTTGACTCATTGGAGAAGACTCTGATGCTGGGAGGGATTGAGGGCAGGAGGAGAAGGGGATGACAGAGGATGAGATGGCTGGATGGCATCACTGACTTGATGGGTGTGAGTCTGGGTGACCTCCGGGAGCTGGTGATGGACAGGGAGGCCTGGCGTGCTGCGGTTCATGGGGTCGCAAAGAGTCGGACACGACTGAGCGACTGATCTGATCTGATCTGATAGCATGTTATATGCAACCCCACAACCTGCAGAAGAGCAGAGTTTCACAACACATAAGAGACTTTATAAGCATTTATTGAGTTGACATCAGAAATCTCCACACTGCTTCACATCTCAACACAACTTGGGGTCAGCCTGGATGTGG
Organism: Tragelaphus eurycerus; assembly: GCA_935064755.1. Classification (NCBI taxonomy): domain Eukaryota; kingdom Metazoa; phylum Chordata; class Mammalia; order Artiodactyla; family Bovidae; genus Tragelaphus; species Tragelaphus eurycerus. The sequence goes on along the minus strand of CAKXYN010000001.1, from coordinate 70,752,266 downwards.
CCACTGGAGCACTGGGAAGGGGGTTCCAAGACTGAGCTGCCCCAGGAAGGCTTGTGTGGCAGAGGCTGGACCCTCACAGATGGCTCCACGTCGGGAAGCAGGGGACCTGTCACCAACCCAGACAACTGAGTCACATGCGGACATGCTGAGGCCTTGCTCTCTCCCAACAATCACCATGTGCACTGATACGATAGTGTCAGACAATGCTGCTGCCAGGGATGATGTGAAGATGTTCTGCAAGATGTGGGTGAAGCATCCTGAAGCATCACCGCAGGTCACTCTCCATCCAGCTGGGATTGTTTCAGCCACTCCCCAGCAGACAAAGTGCGGCCATGGTGTAGGTGTAGATGCGGTAGGTTGCCGGAGCAGGAGGCTGGAAAACTCTCAAGGTTTCTTGCTTCCATTTCTCAGTCACGTGGACCTCCACATGGTCAATGTATTCCAAATTAAACTGAGGATAGGGCATTGAGTAGGAGTCAGAGGTCAGAGGCAGTGCTAGTCCAAGACTCAGAAACTGGAAGAAATGTGACCAGGGTGATCATAGGGTCAGCAGGATGCTCCAAGCCAGCACCAGACACAGAGTCAGGCTGAGGTAGCCCATTGAATCTGTATGAGAGGTCTTACTCACTCTAGCAATGAGCCAATCCTTGTAGAAACTCACTTCTGTATAAACTCCTGGATACCCAATGCGACCACAGCCAATGCCCCAGCTCACAATCCCCACTTGGACCCATGAATTATTAAATTCACAGACCAGGGGACCCCCAGAATCTCCCTAGATAAAGAGAAAGACACAAATACAGTGATGGATTAGGGACAACATCATGACAGGCTTGTAGCACTTGCAAGGCAGTGGGGAGATGGATGTGCATGGGGCTCCCCAGGCACCACGAGGGCTCCACCAGCCCTAGGTTTCCATGTGTATGAGATCTGAGAGAATTGATAACATTTACCCAAGTTGTGTATGTCATCAATAAAGTCTATACCAAAAACGGAATATTCTCAAAGAAAATGTATGTACTCTGAGATATTAATAATGAATAAAATCCTTACCTGTTTATATTGCCTATCACTTAGAAGAGGCTTTAACACATGACTTGTATTATTGGTATTTCATGCCTGACTCTCCCCTCCTCCCCTGTCTCCCTCTAAGCAGCATCAGGACCTCTCTCCTGAAGCATCAGGTCAGACCAGCCCAGCAGAGCCTTGGTGGCTTGTCCCCTTAAACCCTCAACTTGAAGACAGGTGACAGAGGCACTGCCAGATCATGTAGGTCCTCCCGCCTGTGGATGAGGAACATCTGGGAGGACAGCCAAAATGCAAAGGCAGCAAAGGGCCCATGAACTCACCTGGCAGGCATCCTTTCCTCTGGAGCTAGTAGCACAGACAGACCCCTCCTTGACCACATCAAAGTGACTTTCCAGCTTTTCGCTGAGCACCTTATTACAAGTCTCATGGCGAAGAATGTTTAGCTCAGCCTCCTGAAGCTGTTGTGTAGCATCTTGTGATATGTCTGTAGAGAGAATTTAGGAGTAGTTTAGATCTGCCTAGTGGGACAAGACAGGTGCCCCCGGTACCCACTCTGGGTCTCAATACAATGTGTTCACATACAGACACCCTCGTAGGGGCAGTGGATATTGTTCCTGTTTGACACTACAGGACATGAGGCCCAGAGCTGATGCTGGGCGAGAGTGGTAAGAATCAAAACCAAGACAGGTAGAGAAGAACTAATAGAGGCAACCTGAGAAATCAAAACTAAATATCTGTCACTCTGAGCATCATTAGTAATAGCAACAGGTGTCCTGTCCATCAGTAAAGTATTTTTAGTTTAGAGTAGGATCAGACTCTCAAGACACTTGGTGCCCCAAGAGTACCAAACCCACCCTCTCCCCAGGGAAAGAAGTCTCTACAGTATCTTCCAGAGGCATTCAATGGCCTCTTCTCAGTCACAGGAAGCTCCCTGTCCACCAAGACCAGTACTTCCAGTTGGGATAGCTCAGATTAGCAGAGAGATCAACATCCCCTGAGTTTAATAATCCACCCTGGAGAGAACCCACTTTGCTTGTCACTCAAGCCCCCAGGTCCTGACATACTAACAAAAGTTTGTAACACCATCAAATGACTCCCACCAGCATCTTCTCCACCCTCCTCCCTTACCTACTTGCTAGAAAATTGCCTCCCTGTCTCTCCCTTTAGTTTGGAGGCACACACCTGGGCACCAGGCAGCCCCTTCCCTAGCCCAAGTTTGCTGCCATCTTGCTTCACAGTCTCACCTTCTTCCTTTACTCTTCCCCATCCAGTCACCCAGCACTCTGTACCAGCTTGGACCATGAAAGCCTTTTCAGGGAGGCACACGGGTTGGATGCTCGCGGAGAAATTCACCGGGAAGGCGAGCAGAGCAAGAGCAATGTCATTTTCCATTATTCCGATAGGATTGAAATATTTGTGGATAACGATGTCTTGGACTGGGACGGTGACTGCCATTGTGGAGGTATGCTGCAACTGTGTGACTCCCATCTTCACTGTGTATTCCACATGGCTGCAGAGAGATCCTGGAAGCTCTATACCCCTCTTCCACATCTTCTAGGCTCCCAGCCTCAGCCTATCTATCTCCAAAGCTGCTCATGAGTCACCTCACTCCCTCCAGACCACATCCCTTCCCAGACCCCTGATCAAGCGGTTCTCAAAGTTTGGTCCCAGATGAGCAGCACTGACATCACATGGGGACTTGGTAGAAACACAAATTCTCAGGTCCCACTCCTGACCTACTGAATCAGAAACTCTGGGGTTGGAGACACACAGTTACTGTTTTAACAAGTTCTGTGGGTGTACCCATGCTCATTAAAGTTTGAAATCACTGAAAGTAAAGCCAAATTGATCAGCTACAGTCCATGCCCCTTAAATATTTCCTCTTGCAAGTCTTTGCGCATATACTGTTTCCCAACTGGCATCTCTCCCCACGTCTTGCCACTTGACTTGAAGGCTAATCCACACAGGCTTCCAAAAAAAAAAAAAAAGTAGCTCTGAACCTGATTTGGGGTTTCGATTTTCCAGCCTATCAAGGGCCCTGACATTACCTACCTCTGACTATAGCCTGAAGAGCTATAGTCAGGGACTGTGACCCTTGATTTTAGATGAGAAAGAGGAAGCTCAGGAAGGGGTTAGGACTGGCTCTAACCTGAAGCCAAAAGCCCAGAGCGCCCAAAACTCACCCAAATATGCAATGGGCCGCGGTCAACACCCACCGGCTGCCAATGAGGGAGCCTCCGCATATGTGTCTTTGATTGACCTGCAGGCTGACCTGCCACGGCCACTTCTTCTCTGCGGCCGGCCTTCCACCAACTATCCTTGAAGTCCGACGGCCACACACTAGAGCAGGTCAATGAAGGGAGAGGACTGAAAGTGAAGCCATTGACACCACTGCCACCAGAGCCCGATCAGCCTCAGAAGTCTCAGAACCCTCAAAACAATGCCATGTCCCCTCCAAGCCCAGGCCAGGCCTGTGTTCCCCTAAGACTCCTCAGAGAATGGCCATGTCCTCTCAGATCTCAGGGGCAGAGCTGGGTCCGCTCAGATGGCCCAGGGAAAACTTGTGTCCCCTGAGAGTCTCCTCCCCCAGGGCAGGGGCACCTGCCCCTCAAACCAGGCTAGTTCTCTGCCACAGGGCTTGGCCAGGAAACATCACCTGAGGGAAAGAGGGGTTTTTGGGTCTCTCCTGGTGCCTGTGGGGGTGTCATAGCCTTGTATGAATCAGAGTCATTTAAGGTAAACGCCACCAAATTGGGGGCTACCGAAGTCATACGGGATTCAGAGGCCCCGGAAGTTCCCGGGGCTCCTGGAGGAGGCAGCTTCCAATGGCGTGCTCCGGGGTCCTCGCGACCACCCCCCAAGGTAGGTGGAGAGGGTGAGGGCAGAGCTGACCTGCCCTGCGCCCCCTCCCCACCCACCAGGGTCTCAATGAGCCAAGGTTGAAGGGCCAGGAGCCAGACCAGGAGGCCCAGGGAGCCGCTGCTGCTCTGGAGGACACTGGGAGACGCCATGGCACCTCTGGTAGTCGCCTCCAGGCTCTGTGGCGCCCCTCGCGGCGGCTGCACGCCTGCCCTCCTGATGGTGGCGAAAAGGCTCCGTTGGGGGGCGCCCGCCCCGCCCCGCCCCGCCCCGCCCCCACCTATGGGGTCATCAGAGGGGCGGGGCCTGGGCCAGGCAGCGCCACGGAGTCGTGACTCAGGCGAGTCCTTTCTCTTCCCCAGCTCTGAGCGGACTCATTAATGAGTGACTCCCAGATGCCTGACATCCCCTGGCCAAGGTCCCTGCCACAGAGAGTGACAGCCATGCCACTGCCGCACAGAGATGCGTCCATCACTCCCTGTAGGGCTGGATTAGGCCTTTCCTGACATTTCCCTCCCCTTCTTGTTGGCAGTAAAAATTTTAATTCCTCAATATAAACACTGCACACTGAACCTTAGCAACACTGAGCTAACCACGATACTGATATCTTTTTAAAAATCAACATCCACATGAAAAGAACCATTGGTAAAATGCAAATTAAAATCACAGTGAGATATCACTACACATCTAATAGACTGGCTAAACTTTGAAAATTGTGACAACACAATATACTGACACAGAGGCAGATATGCTGGACCACTCATACATCGTGGTAGGAATGTAAAATATTATAGCCACTTTGGGAAACAGATCGGCAGTTTCTTATAAAACAGAATGTACAATTAGCATATGACTCAGTAATTGCACTCCTGGGCTTTTATCCCAGTGAAATAAAGATTTACGTACACACTCGTACAGGCACAAACACACAAATACTTTGACAAATGTTCATAGCGGCTAAATTCATGGTAGCCAACATCTGGAAACAACCTTGTAACAGATAGAATAATGGCTTCCCAAAGGAATTTCCATTCTAATCACTGGAACTTGTGACTGTATTACCTTACATGGCAAAAAGAATGTGATAAAATTTAAAACTCTTGAGAAAAGAAGATTAACCTGGATTGCATACATAAAAGTGGCCACAATGCTTTGTAGTTCCTCCTGTCAAGAGACAAAATCTCCTGCCTGCCAATGCAGGAGACATGGGATTGATCCCTGATCTGGGAAGATCTCGCATGACGTGAGTAACCAACATGTGTGTCTCAACTACTGAGTCTGTGCTCTGGAGCCTGGAAGCTGCAACTGCTGAGCCCACATGCCGCAACTACTAAAGTCTGCGAGTCGTAGAGCCCATGCTCTGCAACCAAGAAGCCGCTGCAACAGAAAACCTATGCATGGGGACTAGAGAATAGCTCCTGCTCGCCACAGCTAGAGAAAAGCCCACATGGCAACGGAGACTGCTCAGGCAGCCGAAAATAAAGAAATGAGATAATTATTTTAAATCACTAGGAAGAGAACTCAATAGTTTTTTTAAAAAAGAGAGAGGCAAAGTCAGACTGTGATAGAAGCTGCCACGTCATGCTGTGCTGTGCTCAGTCACTTCAGTCGTGTTCGACTCTTTGCGAGCTGACAGACTGCAGCCCGCCAGGCTCCTCTGGCCATGGGATTCTCCAGGCAAGAATACTGGAGTGCGTTGCCATGCCCTCCTTCAGGGGATCTTCCCAACCCAAGGATCAAACCCACGTCTCTTTTGTCTCCTGCGTTGGCAAGAGGGTTCTTTACTACCAGCACCACCTTGGAAGCCCCACTTGGTCTATCAGTTCAGTCGCTCAGTCACGTCCAACTCTTTGCGACCCCATGGACTCAAGGCTTCCCGGTCCATTACCAACTCCCGGAGTTTGCTCAAACTCATGTCCATTGAGTCGGTGATGCCATCCAACCATCTCATCCTCTGTCGTCCCCTTCTCCTCCTGCCTTCAATCTTGCCCAGCATCAGGATCTTTTCCAGTGAGTCAATTCTTCACATCAACTGGCCAAAGTATTGGTCTATATGACCTGGCAAATCCTATGGGCTAGAGTTTGCTGTGGTGAATTAAAATGCTTGTAAGAAGTCTTTGCTATGTCCTAATTAGAGAGTCACCGTATAGATCCCTACAGTTCTGAACCAAGACCACACTCTCTGCTGCAAAGAAACTATATTCTTTGAAAAGCAACTTCTGGCACACTACTGAATCCTAAAAAGAAACTAAATGCCAGACCACAGGACACTATGTGACTAAAAGAGCAGTGCCTCCTATCATAAGGTGAATATTTAACCAAACTAAGTCATAAACTCAGTTGGAAAAAGCAAATTCATCACTCATTGGAAGCCATATATTTGGGATTAGATCATGGCAGGTCCTGAAGACACAAGTAAGCTGTGCAAAGAAAAGGCGTAGACACCACCATCCCCCATCATGGCACTTAACCTGTATTGAACTGAAGCTTCTCCGTCAGTTCACACCCATAGCCTGATAGGCAGGATCCTATAACCAACTGATGAAAGAAGAAAAAAACCTGGGCCTGGTTCACAGATGGGCTCAAAATCTTAGTGCCAGCTAAAAAGAGACAGCTGTGGCACTAGAACCTCATTGAGTTTCGTATACACGTGTATATTCTTTATATAGCTCGCATTGCCTGCTGATAACGCCTTTGCTGACACATCAGTGGACTCATGAAACGTGTAACTTGCCATCATGGCATCCTGAGTAACGTCACCTGACATACAAGGGCCTGCTTTTTGATCAGGAAGGTGCCAAGTAGGTACATGGTTAAAGGATCACTGGAACAGTCATAAACTTCACTATATAGAAGTTAGAGGATTGATCAAACACTGGAATGGCCTCTGTATTAGTTTTCTCTGTTCTGTAACAAATACAAATTCAGTGGCTTAAAACACATTTACTATCTTACAGTTCCTGTGGGCCAGGAGTCCAGGCACAGTTTACCAGGGTCTTCTGTAAGGCTGCAGTCAAGGTGTCAGCCAGGGCCAGGTTCTCATCCACCGGGAGACTCGACTGGAGAAGAGTTTCCTTCCAAGCTCAATGGGTCGTTGCCTGAATTTGTTTTCTGCTGCTGTGCGACTCACAGCAGCTTGCTTTTCCAGAGCTAGCCAGGGAGAGAAAGACACACAGAATGAATCCTCAGCAAGATAAGAGTTTTACATATTGCAACATAATCTTAAGGGTGACATCCCACTCCTGAAATCAATCAATCCAGATTCACTTTTCAAATGTCCTTGATGGGGAAGTAAAAATGATTAATTTTATTAAGTAGTGACCTTTTGGTCCACATTTATTTAAGATTTGGGGTAATGAAATGACAATTATGCACAAAGCACTTCTGCTATATAAAAAAGTAGGATGTTCACTCAAGCAAACTGTACATCTGTTAAGCTGAATTATCAGCTTTTATCATGGGACATCAGTTTTACTTAAAAGAGTGACTAATAAATTGTGGTAATTTAGACTTGCATATTTGGCAGACATATGCTCAAGAATAAAGTTTTTTTAAAGAGTCTGCAACTTTTAAGAAAACAAGTGACAATATTTGTTGCCAATGATAAGATTTGAGCTTAGAGGTGAAAAGTTTCGGAAAATTTATATTTGCTATCCTATGGGGCCGCACAGAGTTGGACACGACTGAAGAGACTTAGCAGCAGCAGCAGCAGTTCAACACCTTTCTAATAATTAAATACTTTTCTGACGACAGTAGTGGTAACGAGTGAGTGTGATTTTTTATGATGTAATGAAATGTGTCAACATTTGGGAATTCTATATAACAAAGTGAACCAATATTTTCAATGACTTACAAAATTATGCATAGTTTCAAAAGATCCATTAGAAGTGAAAGATAGACTTCTGAAGTTCAGTGAATTTTCATATCCTTACTTGTCATCTGTGCCTTCTTTCTATAAAATGTTTGCTCATAACATCTATTCAGTTTTACATTTGAGCTGATTTGAAAGTACTTTCTGTTTAGTTTTTTTATATGGGTCCTAATCCTTTGTTGGAGTGTTGGTGTTGGAGAAGACTCTTAAGAGTCCTCTGCACTGCAAGGAGATCCAACCAGTCCATCCTAAAGGAAATCAGTCCTGAATATTCATTGGAAGGACTGATGCTGAAGATGAAGCTCCAATACTTCAGCCACCTGATGCGAAGAACTGACTCACTGGAAAAGACCCTGATGCTAGTAAAGACTGAAGGCAGAAGGAGAAAAGGACAATAGAGGATAAGATGGTTGGATGGCATCACCAACTCGATGGACATGAGTTTGAACAAGCTCCAGGAGACAGTGATGGACAAGGAAGTCTGGCGTACTGCACTCCATGGGGTCTCAAAGAGTCAGACACAACTGAGTGACTGAACTGAATCCTTTGTTAGTATTTCAATATCATTCATAATCATGATTTGTCTTTTCACTTGATTACACATTGTGATGAACAAAAGTTATTTAACTATAATGCATTCAGAAGTAACCATCTTTTTCTTTATCATCTGTGCTTTTGGGGTCTTATTTTTAAAAGCCTTCCACACCCTGGGGTTTTAAAAGTACTGTCTATATTTTCTTCTAAAAGTTTTAAACTTTTGTTTCTCATGTTTAGTCTTTCATCCATGTAGTTATTAAATACATAGCATGAGACAGGGATTCAGTTTCATTTTTTTCTACTTAACCATGTTTCCTAACACTATGTATTGAATGGCCTACTACACCCCCATTCATCAATAATGTCACCTCTTTTACATATATACGTGTCCATAGATACTGAGTCTGTTTCTGGCCACTCTAGTCTTTCCTTCATTCAATTTACCTATCTCTGTGCCAGTACTATGGTTTCTTGACCACCAGAGCTTTTGGGCATCGACATATAAGAGAATGCATTCTCCTACCTCAACTTCTTCATTAGGGTTTTGGCTACTCTTGGTACTCCATACAAGTTTTAAAATAAGTTTGACAATTATTTAAACTGTTGAACATTCTATTTGAATTGCATTAAATCTAAAGATCATTTTGGGGAGAACTGCCATATTCATGGTATTACCCTTTCCTATTCATGAACTTGGGGTATCTTTCCTATTTAGATCTTCCTTCACATCTTTCAATAAAATTTAATAAATGTTCCCATAAAGTCATGCACATCTTTCAGAAATGCAATTTTATGTTATTCTTTTATTTAATAATGCTATCAAATTACTTTATCAGTTTGGACAGTTTGTAGATTTTGGTGGGTTTCTATATTGACAACCAGGTCATGTACAATAATTATATTTTTTCTGTAATGAACATGTTATCTTTGCTCTTCATGAACATTCTCTCATTCTGTTTTGGTTAGTCCTGTCTTGCTTAAAAAAAAAAAAAACTAAAAATTATAAATTGTTTACACAGTCATGATTTTAGATATCTGTTATTTCTTCTTTGCTCACTTTATTTGTTAAGGTACAGGCTAAAATTTGGTAACAGAGATATCCAAAGATACAGTGGCTTAAAAAACAAAGTTTACTTCTCTCATACCCATCCACCTATAGGCAACCCAGGTCAGTTTCTGCCACCCTTAAAATGGGCATATACCTCTGCATCCAAGATGGCACCTCCATCTTTCTCATCTTCCACTTTGGGAAGGGGAAAGAGCCAAGAAAGTCTGCCCATGTCCCTTTGAAAGGCACATCCCCGCAACAGCACACATTACTTCTATTTACATCTTCTGCTGCTGCTGCTGCTGCTAAGTCGCTTCAGTCGTGTTCGACTCTGTGCAACCCCATAGACAGCAGCCCACCAGGCTCCACCATCCTTGGGATTCTCCAGGCAAGAACACTGGAGTGGGTTGCCGTTTCCTTCTCCAATGCATGAAAGTGAAAAGTGAAAGTGAAGTCGCTCAGTCATGTCTGACTCTTAGCAACCCCATGGACTGCAGCCCACCAGACTCCTCCATCCATGGGATTTTCCAGGCAAGAGTACTGGAGTGGGTTGCCATTGTTAATGAAACATAAATTAGATACATGGTCCCCCTAGGCTTCAAGGGAAGCTGACAAAGGTAATTATTAAGTGGGTGACCACCCAGATCACTCAGGATCCATTTTACCTGTTTGGTGTTGCTGCTGCTACTGCTAAGTCGCTTCAGTCGTGTCCGACTCTGTGCGACCCCATAGACGGCAGCCCACCAGGCTGCACCATCCCTGGGATTCTCCAGGCAAGAATACTGGAGTGGGTTGCCATTTCCTTCTCCAATGCATGAAAGTGAAAAGTGAAAATGAAGTCGCTCCGTCGTGTCCGACTCTCAGCGACCCCATGGACTGGAGCCTACCAGGATCCTCCGTCCATGGGATTCTCCAGGCAAAAGAACTGGGGTGGGGTGCCATTGCCTTCCCCGCTGTTTGGTGTACCCATCCCCAAACTGCTCTGGTTACAGCTACTAAGAACTCACACCTGCATCATTCTCAGGAGGTTTACCTTTGGGAACATGGAGTTTCACTACAGGAGGTGACAAGGAGTTGTATTCCTACTTCTGATCCTTCCAGTCATCCTGGCTTCCAGTGTGCCCAGTGATTTAGTGGTACTAGGGCACAAAAGTCCAGCTCCTGTGCCTTAAGACTAGAAGAATTCTCTAGTTTAACACAGATCCCAGAATTATGCTAAGCACAGACTTCACCTATCATCACTTTCTTACTAAACTTCTTCCCCTTTCCTATCCTGCTTCTTTCACACTCATACAGGTTTCCCTGAAAATAACCCTCTTAAGTGTTTGAACATGAATCCCTGTCTCAGAATTTGCTTCTAGAGAAATGATCCAGTGGGTGCTGGAGCTGGCGTGTACCAGTTCACAAGAACCAGTTGTTAATTTGCAGCAATTTTGTGAGCTAGTTGTTTAAAATTACTATGATTATTAAAAATTAAAGTATAAAGCCTACAGTTAAAGAAATTACATTAAAAACAAAGGTAATAAATAATCAAAAGCCATCACTTTTGCATTATTTTACTGTATTTACCTGTGCTCTTGAGGTTATGTCTACTGTAGCTGTATGGTAGAAATTCTGTATAATGGTGCACATCTCTGCACAACTCCAGACTCAGTAATGTCATGTTATTTAACTTATATGCAGAGAACATCATGAGAAACGCTGGGCTGGAAGAAGCACAAGCTGGAGTCAAAATTGCCAGGAGAAATATCAATAACCTCAGATATGCAGATGACACCACCCTTATGGCAGAAAGTGAAGAGGAACTAAAAAGCCTCTTGATGAAAGTGAAAGGGGAGTGAAAAAGTTGGCTTAAAGCTCAGTATTCAGAAAACTAAGATCATGGCATCTGGTCTCATCACTTGATGGGAAATAGATGGGGAAACAGTGTTAGACTTTCTTTTTGGGGGGTCCAAAATCACTGCAGATGTGATTGCAGCCATGAAATTAAAAACTGCTTACTCCTTGGAAGGAAAGTTATGACCAACCTAGACAGCATATTCAAAAGCAGAGATATTACTTTGCCAACAAAGGTCCATCTAGTCAAGGCTATGGTTTTTCCAGTGGTCATGTATGGATGTGAGAGTTGGACTGTGAGGAAATATGAGCACTGAAGAATTGATGCTTTTGAACTGTAGTGTTAGAGAAGACTTTTGAGAGTCCCTTGGACTGCAAGAGATCCAACCAGTCCTTTCTGAAGGAGATCAGTCCTGGGTGTTCACTGGAAGGACTGATGTTGAAGCTGAAACTCCAATACTTTGGCCACCTCATGTGAAGAGTTGACTCCTTGGAAAAGACTCTGATACTGGGAGGGATTGGGGGCAGGAGGAGAAGGGGATGACAGAGGATGAGATGGCTGGATGGCATCACCGACTCGATGGACGTGAGTTTGGGTAAACTGCAAGAGTTGGTGATGGACAGGGAGGCCTGGCATGCTGTGATTCATGGGGTCGCAAAGAGTCGGACACGACTGAGCGACTGAACTGAACTGAACTGAATAGCTTGAAATCAGCCTGCATGGAAGTATTTCTATCACAGAAATGTGCAAATGTTACAGATCAGGACTTTATTCCCTACAGAGCAACTTGTTATAAATTTTCAGGCACCTTATGAGAATTACCTAAGGCATCAGGTCATTGAATAAGACATCTACTGTTACGAAAGGAGAAGAGAATGGATATTGGGGCTAATTAGAATGCCACATAGGCCTATTTTTGTTACAAGCTGGAGGCAAAAGTTTCATAAAGTGAAATACACAGATCTTAAATGCATGATTTAATGTTTTAATGAATATATGGGACCCTGTAACCACCATCTCAATCAAGATATAGAACATTTTGGAGTTCCCACACAGGTTTGATCCCTGGTCTGGGAAAATTCCACATACCACAGGGCAACTAAGCCCATGTGCCACAACTAGTAAGCCTGTGATCTAGAGCCCTTGAGCTGCAACTAATGAACCCAGCGTGCCTAGAGCCCAAGCTCTGCAACAAGAGAAGTGAGTGAAGTCGCTCAGTCGTGTCCAACTCTGCGATCCCATGGACTGTAGTCTACCACGCTTCTCTTGTCCATGGGATTTTCCAGGCAAGAGTACTGGAGTGGGTTGCCATTTCCTTCTCCAGGGGATCTTCCTGACCCAGGGATCAAACCCAGGTTTCCTGCATTGCAGGCAGACGCTTTACCCTCTGAGCCACCAGGGAAGCCCTCACCACAAGTAAAGAAAACCTGCTTGCAGCAATGAAGACCCAGTGCAGCCAAAAAAATATTAAGTAAATAAATACTCTTAAAAAGATAGATCAGATCAGTCGCTCAGTCGTGTCCGACTCTTTGCGACCCCATGAATCATGTCAAAACCCCAGACAGTGTCTCTGTGTCCTCTTCAAATCCATCACAGGCAATTGCCGGCCACCTGTCTTGCTTGTTTGGTCTTCACATACGTGGAATCAGAATACTGCACTCTTTCAGATCTGATTTCATTCAGTCAACATAATGTTTTTGAATTTCATTCATGTTCCTGTATATAACAGCCCTTTATTCTCTTTTATTGTCAAGTAGTATTTTAGTGACTATCATTTATCTGTTGACAGACATTTGAATTGTTTCCGGATTTGAGCTATTATGAATAAAGATGCTATGAACATTCGCAAGTCTTTGACTACACATTGTTGCTTCTTTATTCTAATCTGTGGCTTTTATTTTCATTTTCTTAACAGTGTCTTTGAAAGAATAAAGATTTTCATTTTGATGAAATCCAATATTTTTTTTTCCCTAAATGGCTCATGCTTTTCCTGACCTATATAAAGAATCTTTGCCTACTCAAGGATCACAGAGATTCTTCTTCCAAGTTTCTTACATTTAGTTCTATAATCCATTTTGAGTTAATTTTTCTATATACTGCAAGGTAAGGAATGAGGTGCTTTATTTTTTATTTATTTTGTATAGGAATGTCCCATTGTTCCAACATCATTTGCAAAAATAAAACTATCCTATCTCCAGGTGAGTTATCGTCTCACCTGTGTTAAAATCAACTGGCCATATAAATGTGGATCTATTTCCTAACTCTCTATTATATTCCCTTGATCTATATGTCTGCCCTTATGCCAATACCACATTGTCTTGATTACTATACCTATATATTAAGTCTTGACAACATGTAGTTCTTTATTTTGGTTATTCTAGGCCCTTTGCTTTTCCACATATATTTTAGAATCAACTTTTCAATTTGTACAACAAAAGCTCAGTCTTGAAAAACATGAAATTTTTTCAAATTTGGAAATATCACACTACCAAATTTCAAGATTAACTACAAAGCTATAGTAACTAGGACACTGTGAAGTTAGCATAAGAATATACAAATAGATAAGGAATTGAACAGAGTCCCAAAATAGATGCACAAATATACTGGCAATTAATTTTTGATAAAGCACCAATGCAAAATGTGAAAATAAATGTATTTTCAACAAATGGTACTGGTATTGGATAAACATTAGAGAAAATCAAACCTTGTTCCCTATCTCACACTGCATCCCCAAATCTAATAAACCTCAGACTTCAATGTAAAAGCTAAAATTATAAAGCTTAGGGAGAAAAAAATAGAAGAAAAATCTTTGCAACCACAAGTTAAAAAGTGGAAAAAAAAGCAAGCCACAGACTTAGGAATCAACAATAAAAAAATAAGCCTCTTGATTTAAAATGAGCAAAAGAATTAGAAAGTTGATTCACAAAAGAAGATACACATATGAGCAACAGTACAGGAAAACGCACTCAATATCATTAGTTACAGGGAAATGCAAATTAAGACCTCAGTGAGAGACCACTTCATACCTGTTGGAACTGGCAATCTTCACCAGGTCCTGAGGAGGGAGGATATGGACCAAGCGGAACCACCATTTACTGATAGTAGGAGCATCAGTTCAGTTCAGTCGCTCAGTCATGTCTGACTCTTTGAGACCCCATGGACTGCAGCATGCCAGGCCTCCCTGTCCATCATCAACTCCCAGAGTTTGCTCAGTCTCGTGTCCATTGAGTCAGTGATGCCATCCAACCATCTTATCCTCTGTCATCCTTCTTCTCCTGCCTTCAGGATCTTTCCCAGCATCAGGATCTTTTCAAGTGAGTCACTTCTTTGCATCAGGTGGCCAAATTACTGGAGTTCCAGCTTTAGCATCAGTCCTTCCAATGAATGTTCAGGACTGATTTCCTTTAGGACCGATTGCTTTCATCTCCTTGCAGTCCAAGGGACTCTCAAGAGTCTTCTCCAACACCATAATTCAAAAGCATCAATTTTTTGGTGCTCAGCTTTCTTTATGAGCCAACTCTCACGTCCACACACGACTACTGGAAAAACCATAGCTTTGACTAGACAGACCTTTGTCAGCAAAGTGCTGCTGCTTTTTAATATGCTGTCTAGGTTGGTCATAGCTTTTCTTCCAAGGAGCAAGCGTCTTTTAATTTCATGGCCACAGTCACCGTCTGCAGTGATTTTGGAGCCCAGGAAAATAAAATCTATTACTGTTTCCACTGTTTTCCCATCTATTTGCCATGAATGATGGCACCGAATCCCATAATCTTGGTTTTTTGAATGTTGAGTTTTAAGCCAGCTTTTTCACTCTCCTCTTTCACTTTCATCAAGAGGCTCTTTAGTTCTTCTTCACTTTCTGCCATAAGGGTGGTGTCATCTGCGTATCTGAGGTTATTGATAGTTCTCCTGGTAATCTTGATTCCAGCTTGTGCTTCATCCAACCTGGCATTTCGCATGATGTACTCTGCATATAAGTTAAGTAAGCAGAATGACAATATATAGCCTTGACATACTCTTTTCCCAATCTGGAACCAGTCCATCATTCCATGTTCAGTTCTAACTGTTACTTCTTGACCTGCATATAGATTTCTCAGGAGACAGGTAAGGTGGTCTGGTATTCCCATTTTTCTAAGAATTTTAACAGTTTGTTGTGATCCACACAGTCAAAGGCATTGGCGTAGTCAATGAAGCAGATGTTTTTCTGGAATTCTCTTGCTTTTTCTATGTTCCAATGGATGTTGGCAATTTGATCTCTGGTTCCTCTGCCTTTTCTAAATCTAGCTGGAACATCTAGAAGTTCTCAGTTTACGTACTATTGAAGCCTAACTTGGAGAATTTTCAGCATTACTTTGCTAGTGTGTGAAACGAATACAGTTGTGTGGTAGTTTGAAAATTCTTTGGCATTTCCTTTCTTTGGGATTGGAATGAACTGACCTTTTCCAGTCCTGTGGCCACTGCTGAGTTTTCCAAATTTGCTGGCATATTGAGTGCAGCACTTTCACAGCATCATCTTTCAGGATTTGAAATAGCTCAACTTGTATTCCATCACCTCCACTAGCTTTGTTCATAGTGATGCTTCCTAAGGCCCACTTGACTTCACACTCCAGGATATCCTGCTCTAGATGAGTGATCACACCATTGTGGTTATCTGGGTCATGAAGACCTTTTTGTACAGTTCTTCTGTGTATTCTTGCCACCTCTTCTGAATATCTTCTGCTTCTGTTAGGTTCATACCATTTCTGTCCTTTATGGTGCCCATCTTTGCATGAAATATTCCCTTGGTATCTCTAATTTTTATGAAGAGATCTCTAGGCTTTCCCATTTTATTATTTTCCTCTATTTCTTTGCACTGATCACTGAGGAAGGCTTTCTTATCTCTCCTTGATGTTCTTTGGAACTCTTCACTTAAATGGGTATATCTTTCTTTTTCTCCTTTGCCTTTCATTACTCTTCTTTTCTCAGCTATTTGTAAGCCCTCCTCAGATAACCATTTTGCCTTTTTGCATTTCTTTTTCTTGCAGATGGTCTTGATCATGGCCTCCTGTACAATGTTATGAACCTCCATCCATAGGTCTTCAGGCACTCTATCAGATCTAGTCCCTTAAATATATTTGTCACTTTCACTGTACAATTGTAAAGGATTTGATTTAGGCCATACCTGAATGGTCTAGTGGTTTTCCCTACTTTCTTCAATTTGAGTCTGAATTTGGCAATAAGGAGTTCATGATCTGAGCCACAGTCAGCTCCTGGTCTTGTTTTTGCTGACTGTAGACAGCTTCTCCATCTTTGGCTACAAAGAATATAATCAATCTGATTTTGCCATTGACCATCTGATGATGTCCATGTATAGAGTCATCTCTTGTGTTGTTGGAAGAGGGTGTTTGCTATGACCAATGCATTCTCTTCGTAAAACTCTGTTAGCCTTTGCCCTGCTTCATTTTGTACTCCAAAGCCAAAGTTGCCTATTACTCCAGGTATCTCTTAACTTCCTACTTTGGCATTCCAATCCCCTATGATGAAAAGGACATCTTTTTTTGGTGTTAGTTCTAGAAGGCCTTGTAGGTCTTCACAGAACTGTTCAACTTCAGCCTCTTTACAAATAATTTGGAAAACTCTGGAATTTTCTAATAAAGTTAACCATACATCTATTCTATGAACAAGCAATTCCACTCCTATGTTTATTCCCAAAAGAAGCAAAAGCATATATGCACAAAAAGTCTTGTACCTGCGTGTTTATCAGTACCTTTATTCATAATAGCCCCTAACTAGAAACATCCCAAATGTCCATCAACAAGAGAATTAATGAACTATGAAAACTCATGTAATGGATAACTATTTAGCAATAAAAAGGAATCAACTGATGATACACATGAGAACATGGATTAATCTCAAAAACAGTATGTGGAATTCAATGAAGGCAGTCAAAAGGTACGAACTTCCAGTTATAAGATAAATAAATTCTAGGGATGTAATGTACATGATTAGTATATTTAACAATATCATATGTTACATATGAAAGCTGCAAAGAGAACAAATCATAAGAGTTCTCACAAGGAAAAGTGTATTTCTATTTCTTTAATTTTGTGTTTATGAGATGATGGCTGCTCACCAAACTTAATATGGTAATCATTTCATGACATATGTAAGTCAAATCATTAGGCTGTACGCCTCAAACATATACAGTGCTATATGTCAATTATATGTCAATAAAACTGGAAGAAAAAAAGACAAAAACAGTATGTGGAAGGCAGACCCAAAAGAACAGACTGTATGGTTCCATTAAGGTGAGATACAATAACCTGCAACTCTAATGTGACAGTAAACAGAATAAAGGTTATCTCTGGGAAGGGATGATAGAAAGGAATATAAAGCAGCATCCTGGATCGATGGAGATGTTCTCCATCATGATTTTGGTGATGTTAACATGGATATGTATTTGTTAAAACTCATAAAAGAGTACACTGCAATATGTGCATTTTACTATATATAAATTATACCTCAATAAAGAAAATAATAACAGAAATACATTGAGATAATAGTCATTCATCAACATAAACTTCTAACCTTATCAATTTTTAAATATGACTAGAGAAGGAGTGCAGAAGAATTGATGCTTTTGAACTGTGGTGTTGGAGAAGACTCCTCAGAGTCCCTTGGACTGCAAGGAGATCCAACCAGTCCATGCTAAAGGAGATCAGTCCTGGGTGTTCACTGGAAGGACTGATGTTGAAGCTGAAACTCCAGTACTTTGGCCACCTGATGTGAAAAGCTGAATCATTGGAAAAGACCCTGATGCTGGAAAAGATTGAGGGAAGGAGGAGAAGGGGACGACAGAGGATGAGATGATTGGGTGGCATCAACTCAATGGACAGGGGTATGGGTGGACTCCAGAAGTTGGTGATGGACAGGGAGGCCTGGCATGCTGCGGTTCATGGGGTCACAAAGAGTCGGACACGACTGAGCCACTGAAGTGAAGTGAACTGAACTGAGAGAAGGAAGCAATGGCACATAGCCAAGTAGGAATAAAAATAATTTAGTCTAAATAAGAAATGATTTTAAAAGCTTATATTCGTAATAATCCAGAAATAAAGCTATAACACCAACTGAATTAGTTTAAGTGAGATTTTTCTATGAGTAACTGAAACTGAAGATGATGGTGGCTCAATTAAGAGAGAAATTTATTTCTCTCTTGCATAAAGAGATGTGATGGCAGCTCTATAAATTCCAGAGTCAAGTTCCTTCTGAATTTCTGTTCTATACCCTTAACATGTTCCTCATGTTGCTGCTCAAACTCCAGTCACCATGAATATACTCTAGCCAGCAAAGAAGAAAGTGACAAAGGGCTTGTTCTCCTTTCTTTAAAAGGTGTCTTAATACCTTCCAAAATTCATACTCAACATCACTACTTACATTTTATTGACCAGAACTTATTACCAAACTTAAGACAGGTGGAAAGGTTGGAAAATATTCTTTATCCTGATACCATATATGCCCAGAAGAGTCTGAAAGACGCTATAAGAGAAGACCATCAAGTTGACTTTTTTATTCACCTAACTATTCATATGCATCTTCTCCCCATATGCATGCACAATCCTCTCCTAAAAGAAGGCAAACTCAAACTTTCATGAAATAAATCAATAAACAGTGAAGTGCTCTGCACAATGACAGAGAGGTAATCTGGAACCATATAGTAGTGAGGGAAAAGGGCCAGTAAAGACACACCGTATGTGGTGTTGGTCACTCAGTTGTGTCCAATGCTTTGCGACCCATGGAGTGCAGCCCACCAGGCTCCACTGCCCAAGGAATTCCCCAGGCAAGAACACTGGAGTGGTGGCCATTTCCTTTTCCAGGGGATCTTCCTAAACCAGGGATGAAGCCCAGGTCTCCTGCATTGCGGCCAGATTCTTTACCGTCTGAACCACCAGTAAGCGACCCAAACTGTCCCCTCCCTGAGTCTCAGTGCTGTTCTCCATAGCCTGGCCAAGGCAGTCTGGTGCTCCAGGCTCCATATACCTAGAAGGGGAGCAACAGAATCACACAGAAAAGTGGGGTGATGTTTGGGCACAATGCCCTGACCCCTCTCCGGCTTCCAGGCTTCTCTCTCACTCCCTTCTTCCCAGATGCAGTGGCTAGCAAACTCACCTGCAAAGGTCCCTGCAGAGATGCTAATGGCTATGAGGGACACAGAAGCAGGACCCAACTGCTAAAGCCATCTGTCCACTCACATCACATCACTTCACTCCAGGGCTTTAAAAGACCATGAATACTTTCCTAAGCTAAATGTGAGATAAGTGCTCTTCGGTGAACACAGACCAGTAGAGATGCAGAACACACACGACTCTCCAAACATTTATTAGGTTGACGTCAGAAGTCTCCATACTCCGTAATACTTCAACACAACTTGGGGTGAGCCTGGATGTGGCCACTGGAGCCCTGGGAAGCGGGTTCCAAGACTGAGTTGCCCCCGGAGGGCTTGTGTGGCAGAGGCAGATACTCACAGGGGGATCTACACTGGGGAGCAGGGGACCTTTTCCAAACCCAGATAACTGAGTCACATGCGGACATGGCAGGGCCTCCTCGCTCTCTCCCAACAATCACCACACAGACCGATTTGATAAAAGTGTCAGATCTAACACTGCTTCATCAGTGACGATGTCTCTTCTTTTCCAGATGTTCCCCATGATGTGGATGAAGCATCACGTCTACCTGGCAGATCACTGTCCATCCAGCTGGGACGGTTTCACCCACTCCTTCCTGGCAAGCAGAGCATGGCCAAGGGGTAGACATGGATGAGGCAGGGAAACTTCCAGGGCTTCTTGCTGCCAGCTCTCTGTCATGTGAATCTCCACAATATCAGTGGACACCAAATGGAATTCAGGAATTGGCACTAAAGTAGGAGTGGGAGGTCAGAGGCAGGGCTAGGTGTGAGACTCAGAAACAGGGGGAAGTGTGGACCAGGGTGATCACAGGGTCACCAGGAGACCCAGAGGCAACACCACACACAGCAACAGGAAGAGAAGCACCACTGGATACAAAGAGGCAGACTTGTTCACCACTGCAACTAGCCACTTAGAGTAGAGGGCAGTTTCTGTGTAAACTCCAGGCGTATTGTTACGACCACAGCCAACACCCCAGCTCACAATCCCTACCTGGACCCATGTGGTATTGTACTGACAGACCAGAGGGCCCCCAGAATCTCCCTGAAAAAGAGAAAGAAATCAAACTTCAGGAATGGAAGAGCACCCACATCAGGGCAGGCTGACTGCACAGCAAGACACTGAGAGACGGGCATCTGTGAGCCTTCCCCAGACATCTCCCGGGCCCAGATTTCTGTGATGATAAGAACTGAGAACTGAAGAGTCAACTGGAAAATTTTCATATCCTCTGAAGATAGTATGACTGGTCATTTCCTATACTACGTGCATGTGTGCTAAGTTGCTTTAGTCATGTCCAGCTCTTTGAGCCTGCCAGGCTCCTCTGTCCATGAGACTCTCCAGGCAAGAATACTGGGGTGGGTTGCCATGCTCTCCTCCAAAGGATCTTCCAACCCAAGGATCGAACCCAGGTCTCCTGCAGCTGCTGCACTGCACACAGATTCTCTACCACTGAGCCACCAGGGAAGGCCTCCTATACTACAGTGGTTGTTAAACACTTCAAATACAACCTCTGCACTGAGCTCCTTAATCTGTACACCTAGCCTAAGTTTCTCTAGAGCTCCTGACCACACAGCCAGCTGACTCCATATATTAAGCTACACTCTCAAGACATCCCACATACTCATCCCAGCTCATGCAAACACTGCACATCCTTTTCCAAAACTGCTCTGGTGCCCCCCACCAACCAGCTCAGTCAGAAACTCAGAGTCCTCTTCAAGCTCTCCCTCACTCCCATCCTTACGTGCAATCGGTTACCAAGAACTGATGACAATGTGCTTCAGATCCCCTCCACCCCTCCATGAGCCCAGGTCCTGCCTGGGGCTCAGCACCATTGCCCACATGGAGAAAACAAACTCCCGGCCTACTCTTGGCACCTGGACAGGACCAAGAAGCGCAGCACAGCCTGCAGGCCACACGTTCTGACTCCAGCCCCTACTCTGGCCATACTGGCCTCCTCATTGCTCCAGACCTGAAACCCATTCCCTAAACATGACCGGTGCTTCAGACCTTGAGTCTCGGACTCACTGCTCCCTCTCCCACAGTGATGTTCTCCTCTTGCCAGGATCCAAACACTCATCTTCTGAGACCTGTCCCCTGCTCAGGAAGCTGCTTGGGGCAGAGGGGATGCTGTGGGCCCAGGGCTCCTACAGGCACTCCCGGAGGCCCTGGAACTTCTGTCTCTGGAGGGCCCACATCTGTATAATAAGATGTATAATGTCTAGGTGGCAGGGTTGTGAGCTGGGAGACTGAGCTAATGTGGGTGAATGCTGAAACTGGCACAGAAGTGCCCATAGAAAGAACTCAATTACAGGAACTACTTGATTATCATCATCACCCCCAACTTCACTGCATTCTGTCAGCACCCCTAGGATGTGGGGCTCCTCCCTATTGAAGAAACAGGCCAGGCCAGCTCATGGGTATCGTGAGGGGTTCTCCCCTGAATCTCCTTAAGTAAAGGCTGAAAGATAAGGTGGAAAATAACCCAGGCCCTGTCACTGGGGAAGAAGGTTACAGAGGTGGCAAGGGACCCGTGAACTTACCTGACATGAATCCTTTCCTATACTATTATAGCCGCAGATCACTCCTTCTTGTACTAAATCCTTATTTGTTTGTAGGGCCATCTGGAGCAGCCCATTACATTCTTCATAGTACATGATATATTGGTCGATCTCCTGGAGAACTTCCGACACAAGTGGGCCTTCTACAAAGAAAGAAGAAACTCGGCAGGGGGTAGATCTGCACAGGTGAGTGATAAGCCCCCAAACACCTTGAATTCCCCCCAGAGAAGGCATTATAGAGGTTATTGTTCCCATCTGACAATGGAAGAAACTGAAGCCCCAAGCTGGCAAGGGGAGAAGAGAAGGTAGAAACCAGATCCACAGCAAAATAAGGAAGAACAGATCAGGACAGGAAGAGGCAAGCCTGACCATCGTGAGAAATGATAACCAAGCATCTGCCACTCTGCATATTAATAGTAATCATGAAAGGCATCGCATACATCAGGAAAGTGCCTTTACTTTAAAGCAGAATCACAGATGCTCAGACAAAGAGCACCAGAAAGCAACAATCCAGGCTCTTTCCAGAGATAAGAGGCCCTATAGCCTCAGCAACAGGGGTCTTCTGGCTCTGCCAAGACACCCAAGGACAGGAAGTTCCCTACGCACCAAGGCAAGTACTTCCAGCAACAGACAGCTCTGACTGGCAGACAACTCATCACGCCCTGAAGAGTTAACCCTGGAGAGAACTCCAGAGCATCCGGTTCTGTCCCCAAAGAACCTAAAAATACCCCCAAACCAGTCAGGCACACTTCCCCACAAATCTGCAGCAGACTTCGCCCATGTACTTTTTCTTCAGAGGACAGCTCTGGTTCCCAGGACTGGTGCCTTTCTTAAATGGCTGGCATCAAATATTTGTGTTGCAACAAAAGATCTCAATCAATTTCTGGGCTCCAGCCATTTGGGAACCATTAACCTGGCTGCCCCCTTACCCACCTGCCAGGTGGTAGCCTCTCCCACCCCACCACTTTAGTGCTGTTGCTTACTCCAGGGATAAGGCTGCCCCCCTCTACTCAAGGTTACTACCTCCTAACCATCTCACCAAATTCTTGCTTTCTTCCCCATCCGGTCACCCAGCACCTGGTCCCAGCTTGCACGTGCAAAGTCTTCTCAGGGATGCATATAGGCTGGATAACGCCAGTGAAATTTATAGGGTAGCGGAGGCGGAGAAGAGCAATGTCATTTTTAACAGTTCCACTTGTTGAGAAGTGAGGGTGAACGACGACGCGGCTGACAGGAACCACCAACCCTGATAATATACCCTGGAGATTCCGATCTCCCATCATGACACTGTACTGGTAACGGCTGTGGGAAGAGGACATGTCCCTCATAGAGACCCTGGGAAGCATCCTTTGTGCCTTTCCACACACATCAGCTGTTTCCCAATCCAGCCCCAACCTCCCTCACCACTCTCTCCATGCCCCTATCCCCAAAAAACCCTCCTAATGACTCTCAAAATGGATTTGCTACAACTGGTTTTGATCATCAAATTAGCATTGCTGGTAACAAGACTACCAAAATGCAGAATTTCTCCCATTTTGATTGTGCGGGCTTTGGTTTGGTTTGGGTCTTCTATCAACTTGCAGGGCAATAGAAACTAAAGGGTGTCTGAGGAGGGCAGGGCTCTGGCATCTCCTCTGTCATTACTCACCTTAAAATACAGTGGGCTGCAGTCAGCACCCACCTCTCTGTGACGAGGGAAGCTCCACACACATGTCTGTTACGGACCCTCAGGCTCACCTGCCAGGGCCACTTCCCTTCCTCGCTGTCCTGTCCTCCCAAGATTTTCAGGAACACTTGGCCGCACGCTGGGGTGAGGACAGGGTGGCAAGGAGAACCTCTGAGAAACAGGCCCTGACTCCCGGGAGCCTCCGATACAGCCAAGAAGGCCATGTCCTCCTAGGCTCCAGGGCAGCGCTTCCAAACCCACAGGCCTTGGATCTGCAATGACGCGCACCCCACCTCGGGTTCCACAGCAGGGCTGCGCTGATTCAGACCCCAATCCTCCCAAGCTCCTGAGGAGCACCAGCTCCCACCCTGGCGCCTCAGCCCGCCCCTCCGGACGCCGAACGCAGAGAGTCACCTAAGCTAAACTCCACCAACTTGGGGACTTCGGAAGAACGGCTGAGGGGTGGCTGGACCACAGTGCGGTTCCTTGTGCCACCTCCCGAGGGAGCTGGAGGGGGCAAGGGCGTAGCCGACCCATCCTCCGAGGCCTCCGTGAGCCAGGATTGAAGGAGCAGAAGCCAGACGAGGAGGCTGTGGGGGCCGCCCAGGGACGCCATGGGTTCCACGACAGCCTCCGCGCTCTGCAGCGCCCCCTCGCGGCTGGCAGCTGAGTAGCAGCATGGGGACCACGGCGCATCTCGCCGCTGCAAGCCGGCCTGAGAGCGCAGACACACCCTCGCTCTCAGATCCTCATCCGAGACAGTCTCCACCCAGAAATCAGCCCAAGACCGAAGGGTTAGAGTCCATCTGAGGAGACTGTCCTTGCTAGGGGCCTGCCAATTTAATGTTTTTGAATTGTGGTGCTGGAGAAGACTCTTGAGAGTCCCTTGGACAACAAGGAGATCAAACCAGTCAATTCTAAGGGAAATCAACACTGAATACTCATTGGAAGGGCTGCTGCTGAAGCTGAAGCTCCAATATTTTGGCCACCTGATGCAAACAACTGACTCACTGGAAAAGACCCTGATGCTGGGAAAGACTGAAGACAAAAGGAGAGGAGGGCAATAGAGGATGGATGGTTGGATGGCATCACCGATTCAAGGGACATGAACCTGGGCGAATTCTGGGAGACAGGGAGGGAGGGAGGCCTGGCATGCTATAGTCCATGGGGTCTCAAAGAGTTGGACATCATTTAGCAAGTGAACAACAACAACAACATAAAGGCAGGTGCTTCCTGACACCCCTGCCCTTCTTGGGGTGGTACCTGGCCTGGAGCTGGTGAGGATGGGCAGTCTAGGAATTTGCTGAGGAGCTTTAATTCTCCATGATAGTTCCTCAAGGCAGGGCTCATTCCCCAGACCTAGACTTGGAGGTAGGGAGACTGCAGATGAAATGGGCTGGACAAAGGACCTGGCTGTCATGCTCTTTCCATCATGGGGATGGATACCTTTTAAAATGAGCCTCCAGCAAAGATACCTGTGGGTCAATCCATTCTTATTAGCTCTATGTCCCTGATGTCTATTTGTCTTTGTTGCTTAAGTGCTTCTACCAGGCCTCTGTCTCTCTGGGTTTCATTAATCCTGTCGAAGTCAGGGGGAAAACAACAATACTAATGTTTGAGTTTCAGTACTTCCCACTTTTCCCCAGCCAAAAGAGGATTGCCAGTTACAATGTTTTTGAGGATGTGGGTGTTCCTCTCACAATTTATTTTCAATGTCTTGTTGAGGGGGTTATTATCTACATTCCTCTCTCTCTGCATTTCTTTCTCAACATTAAGCCAGGAAATTTCTGGCATATCAACTTCCTTTTGTACAGTCCACTACTGCATTCAGGTTTAAGACAACCCAATAAACAGGTATCCATAGAATCATTCCTACTTGCCTGAACCACCAAACTGAATTCCAAATTTCTAGCAAGTGCACTCTTCATGAATTTGGTCCCAACCCTACCCAATCAAGAATCCCTCAAATCCAATCGTATCCATATACCCCTTGTTTGTTCCCATGTAGATCAGCAAAATTTTGCAGTTCTTTTTGCAGGGAAGCCTTCTACCCTGGGTTATATTTTGCCCCTATCCTAGAACATGCTGGGATCTTACACTAGTTATTAGGTCTAGAAGCAGTGAAGACTGGGCTGGTATAGGGAGATAATTCAGTTCAGTTCAGTTGCTCAGTCGTGTCCGACTCTTTGCGACCCCATGAATCGCAGCACGCCAGGCCTCCCTGTCCATCACCAACTCCCGGAGTTCACTGAGATTCACATCCATCGAGTCAGTGATGCCATCCAGCCATCTCATCCTCTGTCGTCCCCTTCTCCTCTTGCCCCCAATCCCTCCCAGCATCAGAGTCTTTTCCAATGAGTCAGCTCTTCACATGAGGTGGCCAAAGTACTGGAGTTTCAGCTTCAACATCAGTCCTTCCAATGAACACCCAGGACTGATCTCCTTCAGAATGGACTGGTTGGATCTTCTTGCAGTCCAAGGGACTCTCAAGAGTCTTCTCCAACACCACAGTTCAAAAGCATCAATTCTTCGGCGCTCAGATTTCTTCACAGTCCAACTCTCACATCCATACATGACCACAGGAAAAACCATAGCCTTGACTAGATGGACCTTTGTTGGCAAAGTAATGTCTCTGCTTTTGAATATGCTATCTAGGTTGGTCATAACCTTCCTTCCAAGGAGTAAGCGTCTTTTAATTTCATGGCTGCAGTCACCATTTGCAGTGATTTTGGAGCCCCCAAAAATAAAGTCTGACACCGTTTCCACTGTTTCCCCATCTATTTCCCATGAAGTGATGGGACCAGATGCCATGATCTTCGTTTTCTGAATGTTGAGCTTTAAGCCAACCTTTTCACTCTCCTCTTTCACTTTCATCAAGAGGCTTTTTAATTCCTCTTCACTTTCTGCCATAAGGGTGGTATCATCTGCATATCTGAGGTTATTGATATTTCTCCCGGCAATCTTGATTCCAGCTTGTGCTTCTTCCAGCCCAGTGTTTCACATGATGTACTCTGCATATAAGTTAAATAAGCAAGGCAACAATATACAGCCTTGACGTACTCCTTTTTCTATTTGGAACCAGTCTGTTGTTCCATGTCCAGTTCTAACTGTTGCTTACTGACCTGCATACAGATTTCTCAAGAGGCAGGTCAGGTGGTCTGGTATTCCCATCTCTTTCAGAATTTTCCACAGTTTATTGGGATCCACACAGTCAAAGGCTTTGGCATAGTCAATAAAGCAGAAATAGATGTTTTTCTGGAACTCTCTTGCTTTTTCCATGATCCAGCAGATGTTGGCAATTTGACCTCTGGTTCCTCTGCCTTTTCTAAAAACCAGCTTGAACATCTGGAAGTTCACAGTTCACGAACTGCTGAAGCCTGGCTTGGAGAACTTTAAGCATTACTTTACTAGCATGTGAGATGAGTGCAATTGTGTGGTAGTTTGAGCATTCTTTGGCATTGCCTTTCTTTGGGATTGGAATGAAAACTGACCTTTTCCAGTCCTGTGGCCACTGCTAAGTTTTCCAAATTTGCTGGCATATTGAGTGCAGCACTTTCACAGCATCATCTTTCAGGAGTTGAAATAGCTCAACTAGAATTCCATCACGTCTACTAGCTTTGTTCGTAGTGATGCTTCCTAAGGCCCACTTGACTTCACATTCCAGGATGTCTGGCTCTAGATGAGTGATCACACCATCGTGATTATCTGGGTCATAAAGATCTTTTTTGTACAGTTCTTCTGTGTATTGTTGCTACTTCTTCTTAATATCTTCTGCTTCTGTTAGGTCCATACCATTTCTGTCCTTTATCGAGCCCATCTTTGCATGAAATGTTCCCTTGGTATCTCTAATTTTCTTGAAGAGATCTCTAGTCTTTCCCATTCTGTTGTTTTCCCCTATTTCTTTGCATTGATCGCTGAGATTCAATTCTTTGGAACTCTGCATTCAGATGCTTATTTCTTTCCTTTTCTCCTTTGCTTTTCGCTTCTCTTCTTTTCACAGCTATTTGTAAGGTCTCTTCAGACAGCCATTTTGCTTTTTTGCATTTCTTTTCCATGGGGATGGTCTTGATCCCTGTCTCCTGTACAATGTCACAAACCTCCGTCCATAGTTCATCAGGTACTCTATCTATCAGATCTAGTCCCTTAAATCTATTTCTCACTTCCACTGTATAATCATAAGGGATTTGATTTAGGTCTTACCTGAATGGTCTAGTAGTTTTCCCTACTTTCTTCAATTTAAGTCTGAATTTGCCAATAAGGAGTTCATAATCTGAGCCATAGTCAGCTCCCAGTCTTGTTTTTGTTGACTGTATAGAGCTTCTCCATCTTTGGCTGCAAAGAATATAATCAATCTGATTTTGCTATTGACCATCTGGTGATGTCCATGTATAGAGTCTTCTCTTGTGTTGTTGGAAGAGGATGTTTGCTATGACCAGTGCATTTTCTTGGCAAAACTCTATTAATCTTTGCCCTGCTTCATTCCGTATTCCAAAGCCAAATTTGCCTGTTACTCCAGGTGTTTCTTGACTTTCTACTTTTGCATTCCAGTTCCCTATAATGAAAAGGACATCTTTTTTGGGTGTTAGTTCTAAAAGGTCTTGTAGGTCTTCATAGAACCATTCAACTTCAGCTTCTTCAGTGTTACTGGTTGGGGCACAGACTTGGATTACCGTGATATTGAATGGTTTGCCTTGGAAACGAACAGAGATCATTCTGTCGTTTTTGAGATTGCATCCAAGTACTGCATTTCAGACTCTTTTGTTGACCATGATGGCAGAGAATTGGTGTGCCCTTGTTATGTAATTTACTCACATGAGGTCATTACAGTGTCTGTAAGGCAGAGACCAGCCTTATAAAATGGGAGGAGGTGCTGTTTCTGTTAGCAAGAGAGGCTCAATGTGGCTGTGGGTCAGGGTGTCCTAAATCTATCCAAATGTATACCCCCTTGTAAATTTTCAGGGTCTCACTCCCAAATCTATGGCCTAACTTTTTCATAAGAGTGCTGATGAATCTCTTAATTCAGCTGATGTTGAAATTCAGCAAACCCAAAAATCATGAGCCCTAAACCCTGTGCTCCACGAGAAGCCACTGCACTGAGAGGCCCACTCGGCACAATTGGAGAAAGCCCATGTGCAGCAATGAAGATGCAGTGCAACCAAAGCTAAATTAATTAATTTTAAGACAGAAAAACCAATTGCAAATTTTCTATTAATGGTGAACTACAATGATATTTTATGTGTTTCATCGTTTTTTTGGTTTTGTTTTTTTTTTTTGGCCACATGGCATATGGGATCTTACCTAACTTCCCCAACCAAGGATCAAACTCGCCCCCCTGTATTGGAAGTGCAGAGCTTAACCACTGGACCACCAAGGAAGTCCCTATACATTTCATCTTTAAGAGTGC
The DNA here is from genome assembly GCA_935064755.1 of Tragelaphus eurycerus. Taxonomy (NCBI): domain Eukaryota; kingdom Metazoa; phylum Chordata; class Mammalia; order Artiodactyla; family Bovidae; genus Tragelaphus; species Tragelaphus eurycerus. The sequence goes on along the minus strand of CAKXYN010000001.1, from coordinate 70,723,298 downwards.
ATTTCATGCGGAGAAGTGTCACCAAATGCTGCTATTAACCCATGAACATATGGCTTGAAGCAAAAAAATCTTTACTTGAAGGGTATTGTTGAGTTCTTTTGGATTCTCCTCCTGTCATTTGCCTTTTATCCTGTCATTACATTGCAAATTAATCACTTCATTGAAGTTTAGGTGGAAGCCACTCAACCACCATGTTAAGTAGATTTTTGAAATATGTAAATCTCCTTTGTGCTGACATTGAGGTACAAAAACTGCTTCTGGAACAGTAACAGAAAGCTCAGAAAATGTATCTACTGCAAATGTGCATGGAAATGCTTGTCTTACATCTTGTCGTAGCTTTGGACAGCACAGGGACTTTATAAAGTAGCTAGATACAACTTGTGATTCAAAAAACATTACTCATCATCAAAGTGATTTACCATAATACAGATAATAATGGGCTTCCCAGGTGGCACAATGGTAAAGAATGCACCTGCCAATGCAGGAGACAGGAAACACGGGTTCAGTCCCTTGGTAGAGAAGATCCCCTGGAGTAGGAAATGGCAACCCACTCCAGTATTCTTCCCTGGAAAAGTCCATGGATAGAGAACCCTGGTGAGCTACAGTCCATAGGGTCGCAAAGAACTGGACACAAGTGAGCAACAGCACACACATACACACACAGATAGCAACACAAAATTAATCACGGATTGGGAAATACTGTCACAAGGTACTTGCACTACCTAAAAAATTAATACCATTATTTGAAAGAAGAGGACTTATCTAAAGATATTCACTGTAAAATCAAAGGAATCTAAAAAAAAAAGGTAAATAACTATAAGTAAGACAACAGTGGGGCTTCCCTGATGGCTCAGTGGTAAAAATCTGCCTGCAATGCAGGGAACACAGATTTGATACATGGTTCCAGAAGATTCCCTAGAGGAGGAAATGGCAACCCACTCAGGATTCTTGCCTGAAAAATTCCATGGACAGAGGAGCCTGACTGGCTACAGTCCATGGGGTTGGAAAGAGGTGGACACAACTGAGTGATTGAGCAGAGCATGAAGACAATAGTGAGGGAAAAACAGAATCACAAAAAAGATTCCATCGATGTAAAGAGAAGGGGAAAGAGAGGAAAAGAGAAAGAAGAGACAGGAGAAATAGAAAAAACAAGCAAGCTGGTAGATTTTAATCCAACAATAACAGTACTTACACCAAAGTTAAATGAATCTATTATATTAAATTAGTAGTTTTATTAATTCATGTTCATGTCGTATTATATGAATTAAGACAGACTGTCGAGATTTTTTTTTTAAAGCACAACTATTTATCCACATTAAATATAGATGGGTTATAGGGGAAAGTATAGAATATAATACATAATGCAAATACTAATCTAAAGAAGAAATGGCTAGATTACTATCAGGTAAAGTCCACATCAGAACAAAGAATATTGTCAGGGATAAATAAAGACATTAATTGCACAGTGATAAAATCTAAATATGTTAGGATCCTAAATGGAGCTAGTAACAAATCTTCAAAATTTACAGAGCAAGGGCAAAAAAAAAGACATTATGACCACAATTAGAATTTGGAACTTTAACATATCTTTCATAATTGATAGAAAAAGTACACAGAGAATTAGTAGGCATATATAAGATCTGCAAAACACTATTAGTGAACTAGACCTAATTGACATTTATAGAATACTCTATCCTAACAACAACAGAATATACTTTTTTTTGAGTGCACATGTAGCATACACCAAAATACAGCATATTATGGGCCATTAAACAAATGGCAGCAAATTCAAAAGAATTAAAATTGTACAAAATATGTCTTCAGATTATAACAGTATTAAGCTAGAAACCAATAATATAAAAATATCTAGAAAATTGCAAAATGTTTAGACAGATATTAAAACTTTGATTTTGTACTTCCAGAATGGCTGCATGAGGAACTTGATTGATTCTCTCTTTAGAGAGCAAGCTATTTATAGCTGGTGAAAATTATTAAAAAAATAACTATTTAAGTCCTCTGGAAATTGGCCTGAGAGGACACAGAAAATTGAGAAATATTTATGCAAGAAAATCTAAAAAATCTTGGTGAGAACGAAGAGTTCTTGGCAAGAGTCTGTGGTATGTGAGCCATGACCGGCTCCTATCCCCACTCCTTAGCTTCATATTATGGAACTCTGCTCTGGGCAAGTGGCCAAGTCAACCGGGTCTCCCTCTCTCCCAACTACGGTTTCACTCAGAAGTAGATAGCTGTGTCTTTTACTCTCCCAAGACCAACTGCAGAAGCTCTATTCTAGCAGGCACGACTAAGAGAACCAGAGCTTCCTTCCCTCACTTAATTCCTGCTCAGAGCAGAGGCTCTAGTCCAGGCTGAGGAGGCTAAGAACTCCGGGTCTTCAATGGCCCCCTCCCAGCTCCCTCCCAGAGCAGAGATTCCATGCTGGAGCAAGGGAGATACCATCTCACTCTCCAGTGCCCACACCTGGAACAGGAGTTTCATTCCAGGAGAAGCAGGCTGCCATCCGCTTCCCTAGCTCTGCTGCAATAGCTCAAACATCCTGCCCAGGAGAACAGGCTCTGTGACTCTGGTTGAAATAACTTAATTTATTATCTGGAACAGAGGGTGGAGAAACTCATGCCTAATGGAGTTGTTAAGAACAAAAGAGATCTTCCTGGTGAGCACTTAAGAGAGGGGCAGTAGCTCCATGATGCTAGCGACAGATTAACTAGAAGTTTCAAAGAGAAAACCAGTGAAAGAGGTGGCCAGGAAGAGTTCTCCTGGAAGCACACTCACCCCCGGGGGATCTAAACCACTGTGCATGCGCTAGGCAATGCCAACTCAGGAACGATAAGAGCAGGAAGTAGGGGTTTCCCTGGTGGCTCAGTGGTAAAGAATCTGCCTGCCAATGCAAGAGACACAGGTTCGATCCCTGATCTGGGAAGATCCCACAGGCTGCGAAGCAACTAAGCCTCTGTGCCACAACTACTGAGTTTGTGCTCTAGAGCCGGGAAGCCGCAACTACTGAGCCCACGCACCCTAGAGCCCATACTCCTCAAGAGAAGCCACCGCAATACGAAGCCCAAGCACCACAACTAAAGAGTAGCGCCCCCTTGCGGCAACTAGGGAAAACTTCGTGCAGCAACTAAGACCTGCTGCTGCTGCTGCTAAGTAACTTCAGTCGTGTCCAACTCTGTGCAACCCCATAGACGGCAGCCCACCAGGCTCCCCCGCCCCTGGGATTCTCCAGGCAAGAACACTGGAGTGGGCTGCCATTTCCTTCTCCAATGCACGAAAGTGAAAAGTGAAAAGGAAGTCGCTCAGTCGTGTCCGACTCTTAGCGACCCCATGGACTACAGCCTACCAGGCTCCTCCATCTAGAACAGCCAAAATAATAAATAAAATGATTAAAAAAAAAAGGGCGGGGGGGCAGGAAGTAGAGCAAATATAAATGCACTTCCCAAACCAAACACAGATCTATCAGCAGAGGGCAGAACGCTTGCTAGTTCAACGGATCAAAGCACAGCCTCTAACCAAATACTGCCTGCACAATGAGCTTTTCTGACCCAGAGGCAACTCCTAAAAAGCCCAGCTTAAAAATAAAATCACACTCATCCATAGTTGGCTGAGAGGCAGTGCACATACCAAAAGATGTATCTGTTAGGAATGAATGGACAGGGAATTTCCAAGTTTCTAGTCATCAGATGAACATGTGGAGGAAAAGTAAATTCCCTAAACGGTGAAAACAGTCTCCAAGACATGCACACATTTCCAAAGGTAAACAGTGAAAATAAAACTAACCAAAGGGGCTTACACACAACCAGTGACCAATAAGAGGCTTATGCTGATCCATCCACAAGTTAACATTAGGAAGCCAGGCTGCAAAATAAAAATAATGGAAAAAAAAAAAAACATGAGCAGGGATATCAAAGGCTGCAAACTGAGAGGGAAAGAGACTTCACAAAATTATCTCGCACAAATACTAAACAAACAGACAAATGATCACAATTCAGGGTAACCAGGAATCAGTATCCAGGTTTGTACGACATTATCTGTGATATCTGCTATTCAGTGAAAAAATTACAAAACACGAAGGGATGAAATAAAATTTTAAACATAAACTTTCTCTGCCTGTTTGAGCCACTACCCCCTCATCTTTAGTGTGCATTGTGTATCTGCATCATATCAGATCAGATCAGATCAGTCACTCAGTCGTGTCCGACTCTTTGCAACCCCACGAATCGCAGCATGCCAGGCCTCCCTGTTCAACACCAACTCCCGGAAGTTCACTGAGACTCACGTCCATCGAGTCAGTGATGCCATCCAGCCATCTCATCCTCTGTCGTCCCCTTCTCCTCCTCCCTTCTCCTCCTGCCCCCAATCCCTCCCAGCATCAGAGTCTTCTCCAATGAGTCAACTCTTCGCATGAGGTGGCCAAAATACTGGAGTTTCAGCTTTAGCATCATTCCTTCCAAAGAAATCCCAGGGCTGATCTCCTTCAGAATGGACTGGTTGGATCTCCTTGCAGTCCAAGGGACTCTCAAGAGTCTTCTCCAACACCACAGTTCAAAAGCATCAATTCTTCGGCGCTCAGCCTTCTTCACAGTCCAGCTCTCAGACCCGGGAATGCCTACTCACCAAAACAAAAGCAATTTCCTCCTGACACCAGAAGGCAATTCCTTAGGAGATAACATTCCTTTCTCAATCCTGTAAGAAGTCACAGTAACCCTTTAACCTTACTGGACTACGTAAATTGTCAATATGTGACTCTGATGCATAAACCTTTGTCTCAAATCTTATATAACTGTGCAATGACCTCTAAGAGGCAGAACAATACAATCCGGAGAACTTTCTGAAAGACTGTCTCTTGGATTATAATCCTCAAATTGGCTCAAACAAAAGTTTCCATTTCTTTCTTAGATTGACTAATTTTTTTATCAACAAAAGATACACGAAAGTTTAACCAATACATAGGAAAATAAGAAGATAACAGAAACTATCTTTTAGGGACCCCATGTATTGAATATAGTAGACAAAGGCTTCAAAATAGTTATTTTAAATATGTTCAGAGAAGAAAAATAAAATAAGCATGCACACACATACATACACACATGTCATCTCAACTGAGGCAAGAACATTCCTTTCTTTGGGATTCCCTGGTGGCTCAGACAGTAAAGTGTCTGCCCGCAATGCGGGAGACCTGGGTTCGATCCCCAGGTTGGGAAGATCCCCTGGAGAACGAAATGGCAACCCACTCCAGTACTCTTGCCTAGAAAATTCCATGGATGGAGGATCCTGGTGGGCTACAGTCCATGGGGTTGCAAACAGTCGGACATGACTGAGCGACTTCACTTTCACTTTTCAACACTCTTTCATGATCAAAAAAAAAAAGAAGTAAACTAAGAATAGGAATAAACCTCCTCAATATGATGAAGGCCATATATAAAAAAGCCACAATAAGGGGCTTTCCTGGTGGCTCAGTGATAAAGAATTCACCTAGCAATGCAGGAGACATAGGTTCAATCCCTGGTCCAGGAAGATCCCCCATGCCATGGAGCAACTAAGCCTGTGACACGGCTGCTGAGCCTGTGCTCTAGGCCCAGGAGTCACAGCTGCTGAGCCCGCGTGCCGCAGCTACTGAAGCCCGCGTGCCTAGAGCCTGTGCCCCACAACAGGAGAAGCCACCTCAGTGAGAAGCCAGAGCACGCAACTGGAGAGGAGCCCCCACTCACTGCAACCAGAGGAAGCCCGCACAGCAGTGAAGACCCAGCCCAGCCAGAAATAAAATAAATACATAAAATTATACATAAAAAAAGAAAACCGCACTATAAACACCATACTTATTGGCAAAAGACCTAAAGCTTTTCCCCTAAGATCAGGAACCAGACAAGGATCCCCACTTTCACCACTTCTATTCAACATAGTATTGAAAGTTCTAGCCAGGCAATTAGGCAAAATAAAGGCACCCAAACTGGACAGGCAAAAGTAAAATCATCTCTGTTCACATGATCTTATATATAGAAGTCCCTAAAGATTCCACACAAAGAAAAACCCTAATAGAGATAACTAATGAATTCAGAAAAGTTGCAGGATATAAAATCAACATGTAAAGATTTGTCGCATTTCTATACACTAATAGTGAACAATCAACAAGGAAATTAAACCAAATATTAACCAGAAATCAATGACAGCTTAAATATCAAACCAAAAACTCCTAGGGCTTGCCTGGTGGTTCAATGGTAAAGAATCCACCTGCCAACGTAGGAGACACGGGTTGGATCCCTGGTCTGGGAAGATCCCACATGCTGCGGAGCAACGAAGCCCGTTGCCACAACTTCTGAGCCTGTGCTCTACGGCCTAGGAGCTGCAGCTACTGAGCCCACGTGCTGCAGCTACTGAAGTCCACCCTAGAGCCTCTGCTCAGCAACAAGAGACGCCACCGCGATGAGAAGTCCTCAAATCGCAACTAGAGAAAGCCCGAACAGCAACAAAAATCTAGCACAGCCAAAAATAAAGAAATAAAATTTTTAATACTCCTAGATAAAATTATAAGGGCAAAATCTGTATAACCTTGAAGTAGGCAAATACTTTTGTGAAGTAATATGTGCCTAGTCACTCATTCATGTCTGACTCTTTGCCACCCCATGGACTGCAGTCGGCCAGGCTCCTCTGTCCATGGGGTTCTCCATGCAAGAATGCTGGAGAGCATTGCCATTCCCTTCTCCAGGGGATCTTTCCCACCCAGAGATGGAACCTGTGTCTCCTGTGTTTCCTGCATGGCAGGCGGATTCTTTACCTACTGAGCCACTGCGGAAGCCCCTTTGTGAAGTGGACACAAAAACAATTGATAGAAGAAAAATTGATAAATTGGACTTTATCAACATTAAAGAATTCTGTTCTTTGAAAACTACTGTTGAAAGAATGAAAAATTCAAGGCAGAGATTGAAAGAAAATATTTGCAATACATCTATAGGACAAAATATTTGTATCCAGAACACACAAAGAATTCTTACAACTCTGTAACAAGACAAATGGCCCAGTCAAAACAACAAAAGCCAAATACTAGTGACAGGAAGCAGAGCAGTGGTTGCCTTGGGCCAGGGGCAGAGGGAAGAATGAACTGTGGAAGGACACAAGGGCACTTTTACAGGGGATGGAATTGTTCTGCATCTTGATTATTGTGGCTTTACAAATATATATCTCTCTCAAAGCTAATCAAATATGTGCAATTTACTGCACTTAAAAATACACCTTGCTAAAATTCATTTTTAAAAATAAATAAAATTAGGATTAAAAAAAGGAAATTATGAAAACAAGTCCATTTGCAATTTATATCAAAAAGATTAAAATACTTAGAAATGCATTTAGCCAAGAAGGTGAAATTATACTGAAAGCTACAAAAACTTCCTTTAAGGAAATTAAAGATTTAAACAGAAAGGCATCCTATACTGAAGAATAGGAAGATAGAACAGAGAGCTCAGAAAAAAAAAACACCTCACATATATAGTCAAATGATTTTCAACAAGGATGTCAAGAACATTCAATGAAAAGAGGACAGAATTTTCAACAAACTGCACTGGTAAGACTGTATATCCTCATGCAAAAGAATGAAGTTGGACCCTTACTTACCCAATACACAAAAATTAACTCAAAATGAATCAAAGACCTCAATGTAAGAAGTAAAACTATAAAACTCTTAAAAGAAAACATAGGAAAACATCTTCATGAGATTGGATTTGATGGGGATTTCTTGGGTATGACTCCAAAAGCACAGACACAAAAGAAAAAACAGATAAACTGCATTTCATCAAAATAACTTTTGGTTTACAAAGAACACTATTAGTAGGGTTGAAAGATAGGCCACAGAAAGAGAGAAAATATTTGTAAATCATATATCTGATATGGGATTAGTATCCAAAACACATAAAGAACTCCTACAACTCAATGACAAAAACCCCAACAACCCAATCCAAAAATCAACATAGGTGGTGGGATGGGGAGGCTGGGAGGGAGGCCCAAGAGGGAGTATATATATATACACACATATATATATACATACTTATGGCTGATTCACATTATTGTATGGCAGAAACCAACACAACTTTGTAAAGCAATTATCCTCCAGTTAAAATTAAAAATGAATAAATTTAAATGAACATAGAAATTGAGTAGACATTTTTCCAAAGAAGATACACAAATGGCCAGTAAGCACATGAAAAGACATCATGTCTTTTACCCAACATCACTAATCATTAGGAAAATACAAATCAAAACCACAAGATATTACTTCATACCCATTACGATGGCTAAAAATAAACAATCTAAAATCAACAACACAGAAAGTAACACGTGTCGGTAAGGATGTGAAGAAATTGAAACCCTGTGCATTGTGGAGAGGGGAGAGGAAGGATGTAAGGGGAAAGAGTAGGGAGGCAAGCAGAGGGGAGTGCAGGGAGGGAAAGAATGGAAGAAGCTGAGCTATTTATACACAGGAAAATCAAAATGCATCATTTGTGGAAGATATAATTGCTTTCTAAAACGAATCCAAACAAACCACCTGAAAAATTAATAAAACTATACAAAAACAAACTAAGAGGGCTGGGGGAAATGATCAATATACAAAATCCATAACTTTCTATCTGTAGCAGTAATAAATTAGAAAATGTAATAGAAAAAAAAGATATTGCATTAAAGATAGCCGCACACATTTTTTTTTAAATACCTAGGAACTGGCACAAGGCTTTGCACCATCTGCCTGTGTTCCTCTGATCTTTTATTTTTTTAACTTTTTATTTTGTACTGGGATATGGCCAATTAACAAAGTTATGATAATTTCAGGTGAACAGCAAAGGGATTCAGCCATACACATACATTTATCCATTCTCCCCACAAACTCCCCTCCCACCCAGGATGCCACATAACAGTGAGCAGACTTGTACATGCTATACAGTAGGTCCTTGTTGGTTATCCATTTTAAATATAGCAGTGTGCACATGTTAATCCCAAACTCCCTATCCTCTCCCCCATCCTTCTCCCTGGCAACTGCAAGTTCATTCTCTAAGTCTGTGAGTCTGTTTGTTTTGTAAGTTCTTTTGTATCTCTGACCCTTCCTTACCACTCTCTTCCTCATTCACAGGGCTCCAACCCTACTGGCCTCTTCCATATGCCTCACTAGCTCCTGCCTCCTAGCCTCTGCCCTGGCTGTTCCCTCTGCCCCCAGATAACCACACAGCTTATTTCCTCACCTCGTAGATCTATACCAGGATCAGTAAATTTTTCCTGTAAAAGGCCAGATAGTAAATATCTTAGGCTTTGTGGGTTGAGAGAGAAAAATTTAGTGTGTGCAGGTACTTAGATAACAAGAAAGAAAATGAATTTCCGCAAAATGTATATTGATGAAATTCAATACACAACCAGAAGAACTGAGTACTGGGTTTGTTTTGGGTTTTTTTTTCTTTTGGTTTTGGTTGAGGTAATACAGGTCTACTAAGAAGAATGGAATTCTTTAGGGGAATAATGTCAAAATTAGTGTTCCCTATCATGGGAATGATTGCAAATGCTCTTCTGGAAAAACTATTCTTGGCTAAGAGGTGGTGAAAAAGATTTGGGGTGTACTCAAATGTTTCCCAGCATACTGTCTCAAAAAGTGTGCCCCTCTTCTCTACCCTCTTGATCACCCTTATCCTCTAATTTTCTTTGTGGCACTTCTCACAATTTGAAATACTATACTCAGTATATGTGAGCTGTCTTCCCCTTCCATAAGTAAACTTTGTGGAGACAGGGTTTTTATCTGTCTTGCCACTGCTGGCACACAGCAGGCATTCAGTAAGCATCTGTTATATCAATGAAGGAATGAATAAAACTCGGGAAGAGAAATGAGCAGAGTTGGGATCAGGCACCTGTAAGAGATCAGAGCACTGCCTGGCACATGCTTTGCTTGGTATTAGTGTTACTGTTGTTCCTTTCAGCGGGGGCCCAAGCATCCAGAAAGGGTAAGCCCCAAAGCAAACAAATTTTCCAGCCACCAGATGCATCCATCGCTCACCTATCCACCTGCTACAACCCCTCTCCCCCAGAGGGTTCCTGTCCCTCCACTGAAATCTGTGTCCTCCTGTAGCTCTCTTTGTCCCTCAGCTACAAACGGGGCTTCAGGACCAGTTCCCAGGGGCCCTCACCCCCTCCAGTGCCTCTAACAGAGTCCCTACTCACTGCCAGGGATGCCTGGGACCCAACTGTCTTGAGTCCACTCTCCATTCTGGCCCCCACCCCACCTCTTCATTGCCTAAGTATTCTGGCCCCCCATCTCTCAGCCTGACTAACTGCACCTCTCTTTGCTTTCTCCTCTGCAAAGCTTTTCCTGACACCTTTCCCCCACAGGGTGTCCTCGGCCCTCTATGCTGGCCCTTCACTGAACACTCTCATTCCACCAGGACATCTGTGCTGCCCTATTTATCTCCCCGCAGGCCCTTTCTTTACCTCCCCAACTCCGTTCCAGGAAGACCTAGACTTGACCCTTGGCCCCTTAGCTCTTGAGAGTCCCTGCCTCCAGCCCCCTGGAAATTACTTGTTCCTGGGGTCCATTTGTTTCCCCTTGCTTGTCCCCTCTCTAATCCCACAACAGCCCCATCCTACAGGGGAGGAAATGAGAGGTCAGAGGTTAAGCGGTTTGCCAGGACCACACAAGGAGGCAGGAGGGAAGCGGGACCCTGGGCAGGGCTGAGGAGGAGGGGCGCCGGCAGCACTGGCCTGGGGTCCACAACACGGCAGACAGACAGAGGGACAGATTTTTGGATGAGCCAGCCGCTGGGCTGGGGCTGGAAACCAGAACGCCTCCTCTCTGCAAGGCCAGGCGTCAGGGGCTCACCCTGAGGCAGCTCCCCCGCCCGCTGGCCCACCGCCAGCCGTCATCCCCGTGAGGTCAGCCACGGGGCCGCGATTTCGGGGAAATACCAGCTCCTTATTAAAAACAGGCGGTGGTCAGGCCCCTGCTGCTTTCCCAGTAGAAACTAGGCTGTTTGTTCCAAGAGGAACAAGAGTGGGCAGGGCCGCGCGCGGGCCAGAGCCGCGGTACCTGGCGGAGGGTCCAGGCGGGCCTGAGGAACGGGGGTGAGGTGGGAGTTGGCTTCCCACGTCCTGGCGAAGGCAGCCGGTAAGGGGACTGCCACCCAGCACATGGCCGCTGGGTCAGGGGCCGGGACCTGACACCGCGCGCGAGGCAGACGTGACAGGCTTCCCAGCAGCTGGACCTCGGCTCCAAACTCCGGGCGCCGGCAGCGCCTGAGACGCGGGCGGGTGGGCTAGGCCCGCCCCTTCCGGGTGCAGCCCCGCCCCCCCGTCCCGCGGGCGCCCGCTCGGCTGTGAGCCGCCGGGCCCTGCAGGGGGCGCCAGAGGGCCGTGCTCCACGGTCCGGGCGCCGGCCTCCGGGCATCTGGAGCGCGTTAGACCTGGGCGGCCGGCGGCGGCGTGAGCTCATCCCCGCCGGCCCGCTGCGGTTTCCAGGCGCTGCGGAGGGAGCAGAATACAGAAGCTCCGCGCCGCTGGCCCCCCGGGGGAGCGCAGCGGGAGCCGAGCTCCTCTGGGATGTGAATGTGAGCCGGGGCGGCGGCAGTGTGTGTGTGTGTGTGTGTGTGTGACGTGGGTGGGTGTGTGTGATGTGAGTGGGGGTGATGTGGGGGTGATGTGGATGTGAGCCGGGGCGTCAGTAGTGTGTGTGTGTGTGTGTGTCCCCGTAGGGGAGAGATTGCTTGTGTTAAGTTGCACACATCACTGCACATACTCCTCGTTTTACAGAGAAGAAGCCTGAGTGCAGGGGAGAGAGGAGAAGGCCGGCTGCGTGACACATGGCTATGACTCCAGGTGCCCCGCCCCTCAGCCTGCGTCCGTCTGTGTGCGTGTGTGTCTGTGTGTGTGTGCGCGCGCACCAGCGATAAGCCGGCCCATCATGTCCCACAATGCCGGGGTCAGTGCCGGAGGTGGCCAGGGGGCGGGGTTCCTTCCCCCCATAAGACAGTCTTCCTGGTCCCTGCCCCCTCCCCTGCCCACCCGGATCCGCGCAGGACCTTGGCATTCATTTCCTTCAGGAAGCAGGGAGAGACTCCTTCACACAGAAACCTGGTGAACAGTGACACACACGTAGGTCCAGACTCGCACGTGGAGTACACACTACATAAAAGAAAACTCAGTTGTCACGGCTCCCCCGAACCAGAGGGCCAACAGGCAGGTTGCAAAGTGGCGACAAGCTTTGGAGGGGCCTCTTGATGAGATGCCCCCATCTCTGCCAGGGAAAGGCAGCAGGAGGGGCTGGAGGTCACTGAACCCTGCATCCTGGGGGCTCCAGTTCCCTACAGGGTGGGGGCACTTGTGGGGAGCAACAGACGGAGGGAGAAGCTGAGGCTGGAGCAGGCAGCTCTGAGGATCCAGGGTTCCCCTAATCCATCAGGCTGCTCCTTCCCTTGGGCCCTCACCTCAGGCACCTACTGTCCCAGCTTTGGGTGGTCATTGCGCCAGCTGTGTTGGAAACGAGGGACGTGTCCCAGCACCCGCCAGCCTTCCTGGCTGGGCTTGAAGCTTTGTCGTGCCCACATCCTCCTCTCCTTGCCCCACAGCTGTGCAGAGGCTCAGAAACAAAGACCCTGCCGGCAGGACGGGGCTCAGGGCTCCATCAGCCTCCTCACTATTGCTCCCTGGGCCCAAAGCACACATCTGCAGGGGGCTGGTGACGCTGGGCTTGCTAGGAGCTCTGGGCCTCTGTGACCGCTCTGTGCTGCCACCTGTGAACCACTGAGGCCATCCTGCCCTGGCTCAGCCTCCACGGGAATATAAACTGTAAAGAGCTGTGCATCTACTGTGTCCCCAAGGGTCCTCAGCTCCCAAGACACTGGGGCCAGCTGGGTGAGAGATTTTTTTTTTTTTTTTTAACTGGAATGACTCTGGTTTGCATAACCAGAGATTCCAAATTACTTAGCAAAACATGTTTGCTTTTTAATTAACATGTGCTTGAAAAACAATGGTTTTAATTACAGTGGGTGGGGGAGAGAAGGGATGCTGGGGGAGAAGACTGCAAGTTCCAAGGCCCTAGTCAGACCTCTTAAAAATAAAATGGGGTCTTTGCTCCAAGCTGGCAGAGGCTGAGAGGCCAGGATCCTTGGGGAGCCTTAGAAGCGTGCCTACCTGACTTCACCCTCTACAGCTCCCTTTCTGGGCGTTTACCCTTTTACTGACGCTTTACTCACTTACCCACTGTTCCTGGGTCCCTCTGGAAAGGGGTGTTTTTTTTTAAGAAAGCAGTCTTGGGGAGCAGGTGAGTGGGGGTCCATCAGACAGAAGGAACAGTATGAACGAAGATGGAGAGTGTAGACCTTGTTGGGGGAACATTATTTTACTGGGGAGGGAGGGAGAGGAGGTGGAGGGAGGTGACCCATAAAAAAGCCAAATGCCCCAGACTGGTGGGCTGGAAAGGCGGAGCTGGTCCGAGCCCTGGTGAAGGCGCCAGGGGTGGTACTGAGCTGGGGCCAGGAGCATAGGAGTGGATGGGGGTGAGGCCACAGGAAAACAGGAATCTGCAGAACAAGGGGAAGGGCTGTGGAGACTGGAGACAGGAAGTGGCCTGGGGCTCGGGGGCTTGCTGGTCGGATGCTGGTGGGCTCCGTGGATTTGATCGGTCCAGTAGGGAGGCTGTGTTGACCCCACCATCCTGCAGGCAGGAGATGCCTACCCAGCAGGTACTCAGTAAATGCTTGCAGAAGGGCGAGGATGAGAAGATCCACCCAAGTCAGCCATACCAGCTCTCCCACTGATCATTCAGGGCCAGCACCAGGGTGCAGCCCCGTATCAGGGGTCAGCGCGGAGATGGGGCACGACCCCCTCCCCTCACCCATGCAGACAAAGGGAGGTTGAGAAGAAGCTTTTGGGGAGTTAGAGTACCCCCAGGGGTTGGGTTAGGTGACCTCGAACCCTGAGCTCCCAGTGGCCCATTCAGGACCCTGTTTCTCATTAGGGACCTTCTAGCCTTCCCCAGCCAGCACCCCCACATGAAACGTGCCTCCCTGTACTTAATTCATTATGTGCAGGGTGGGAGGCCCAGTGGGTGGGGGTTATTTTTTCCCCTGAGCTCAGACATTCCTGGCTTTATTATTCTCCACATTTCAAAGCAACTGTCGCCTCCCCTACCCCCATCACACCCTCCCACCCTTGCTCCTGACTGCCCCCAAACCCCCCTCAGCCCGAAGCTAAGACTCCAGAAGTAGCCTCTCCAGGGCTTAAAACAGTTGAGGTTCCCACACCTCCAGCCCCATATAGGAGGGAAACAGGCCCAAAGAAGTAGCCCCAGAGCAACCTGCAGGGGACCTCCCTCTCTCACAACACTGCCTTCCTTGCCTGGATTCACCCCTCCAGGCCTCCTTCCGCAGAGGTGACCTCAGAGCCCTTTGTGGTACAAAAACAGCCCTTGCCTTATGGCACCTGGAGCAGGTGCTCGAACAGTTCTCGGGGCCCAAGAAAACTGAGCCCCCAGCAGCTCTACAGAGGGTAAGGCCCATCCTGGAGCAAGGGATCAACCTAGAGGATAGCAAGACTGGGGTCAGCCTAGTGGATCACAGAAGGGTCAGGTGGGATGTGAAACACTTCTAAAGACCCAGTTTCTGAGCACTAGGGAGGCCTGGATAGGTTTTCACCCTACATCAGAGAGCTGCCTGCCTGGCTGAGCGGGCTCAGCTGAGAGTGAGCTCCCTGTTGCTGGGGTATTCAAACAAGCAGCAGCTCATCAGACTTGTCCTGGAACAGATGTTGGCTCTGATGTCTGAAGCCCCTTCCTGCCCAACTTTAAGGTGGGAGTAGGGCTGGCAGGCACCAATAAATGGAATCAGGGTCCTTCCCTGCTCACTCAGGTCGGAAATCACAGGACACAGGAGCTGGGCCAGAGCCAGAGCTGGACCGGGCCAGGGAATTGTTTTAGTTCACTACAAGGTCCTGGCACCTGGGGAAGCGCAGGGAGCACAGTAGACGCGTGGTCACTGAGCAATGATGAGTTAAATGGGCCCTGCGAGAGTCAGGGGAGGAAGGCAGGTGCAGGGGTCAGCGCCTCCTCCTAGGAGGGGGACTCTGACCACACAGGAGACCCAGGCAGGAGCCCAGGCAGGGCAGGCAACCTAGGGGAGCTGGGGACTGAATTTCAAGGTAACTCCTGATGCTCTCACCATTTTGCCCCTGCTGACCCTAGAGCGAGGCCTGTCCACCCTGAGTCCAGGACTTGATGGCTGGATCCCCAGGTGCCCAGGATGGTCGGAGTCACTCTGCCATGTGACCCTGGAGCCACAGCAAGCCTGGGGGTGTCCCTCACCTCCAGCTCTACCCTCCAGACCAAGGCACCCTTTTGGCAAGGGAATGCACAGAATCTGAGCTCCTGAGAGAGGGAGAAGCTGGCTACGAGTAGCCCAAGCCGTCTCCACTGAGAGCAGTGGGGTCCGAGTGTGTTACCCTCTCGAGGGCTCCCAGCCCAGGCCTTGCAGAGGAACCCCCGAGGCTCCCGGGATGTGCCCAACTTCCCTTCTCACCCCTCAGCCCTGAGCACTGTTGCTCTGTGCCAGCTGGAAGGCCTTCAGTGTTTGCCTTTCTGCCCCAGCTGCCACCTTCCCAGCCCTGAGCTGCAGCAAGGGAGGTGAGGCCACGACCACGCTGACTTCCCACCAGAAGCACGCATAGTTATGGGCATCCAGCGGTTTGGGAATATCTGGAATCTCAGGATCCCAGATATTCCAATGCAGGGAGCTGAGGCATCTTTACTTGTGTGTTCCACCCTCCCCAGCCCCAACCTCAGCAGTGCCTGCTTGTCCCAAGGGCTCATGCAGTACCCCTGCCAAGCCTCCACTCCCACTCCATCCCAGCTGGCCAGGTCTCCATTAGTCATCATGGTACAGCCCAGTCGGCACCTGATTCAAACGAGCCTTGAACCTGAAAAGGACCTGTCCCATTCAAGGGCCTCTCTCTGGGTATTTGGGGAGATTTTTTTCACTGCAACAAACTCAGATTTCCTCAAAATTCAGAAATGGACTTGTAAGGTCTTATTGTGCCAAGTTAAGACATGGAAAAAACTGCTACCATCCCCGATGTTTATAAACGAAATAATATTCTTAAGGCAAAAAAAAAAAAAAAAGGCAGAATGTAATCTTTGACAAAAAACACCCAGGCCCTAAAGATGCATGAATTGAGTTTCATGGATAACATGAAACATGGGCCTTATTTTTCTCCAGTGTAAGCAGTCTTGCATATTGCCCTGTGTTGCACCCTGGGACTTGGAAACACCCAAGTGCTTCCAATCTCCAGCAGAGCAAGAATCCCTTCTGCAGCCTTTCTGATTGGAATTGGTTCCCCTCTGCTTGCACACCCCTTGGGACAGTGTGCTCAGTACCCCTCCCAGTTAGCCTGGGAGCTGAGGATGGCATTCTAGAGCCACTTTAAGTGGCTTCCAAGCAAGCCTACTATGGGAGAGAAGGAAAGAGATGAGGAGGGGAGTGATGGACGAGGTACTGAGAGGAGAGAAGACAGGCCTCCAGACCCAGAGCTGAGGGGTGGTAGGGAAAAGGGGTGCTCATGTTCAGCTGGACCAAAGTATAAAAATTAAGAAGTTGGCCAAGATGTGAGACTTCCCAGGAAGCACTGTCTACCCCACCTCCGGAGCTGCAGAGCCTTCCACTGCCTTTCCCCATTCCCAGTCCTCCAGAAAGGCTCTCATGCTCGCCAAGGCCTCAGTAGACACGCCAGGTATCCAGATCCACAGACCCAAGAAGAGACTGGAGGTTGGAAGAAAATGGTGGAGTCTCAGGTGTCCACAGCCTGGCTGAGGAGGAGCCGGAGGCAAGGGCCCTTCCCCGTTGTGGGGGACCTGGGCCCTGGCCACTGAGAGTGGAGGGGCCTGTTGGGCGGGCGACCCTGGGGAGACTCGTGTACACACTCACACACACTCCACATTCCAGCTGTGCTCTGTCAGCATTCGGGCAAACCAGGATTGTGTGGCTTTGGGAGGGCGGCAACAAATAACCCCTAAACTTGGGCAAGGGTGGGCCTGGGGCTGGCTGGAAGGGGCTTGAGAGAACCCCAGGGAGGCTCTTCTGTGCTGGGTCACTGGGGTTTAAGGCCTGGGGTTTGCCTACTGTTCCCTGAGGTGCCTGGGCTCCCTGGGGTGTGGCTGACCCGGTACCCAAGCAGGCTCATCCTTGCCCCTTCCCCTAAGCCCTCCTCACCACCCAAAACCTCAGAAAAAATAGCAGAGCACTCCAGCCTGACACCCCAAGCCCCCCTTACACAGGGTGAGGGCTGCCCAATTTCCGTTTGCTGCCCTCCCTCCTCCGCCATCTCCTCTCCACACCCCACATCTGACTTTGTGCATGCCTTCACTTAGATCCTTTTACCCTACCCGCCCCCCATGACCCAATTTCTCTTAAGATCTCTATCAGCTTTCTGTCAGCCTCTCTGCCGCAGTGCTTTGATCCCCAGAGTCCAATGTCTCACGCCCACAGTTTGACTTCCTTCCTCCTTGTGATCTGGTAAGAGGCTCCTCTGATACCTGATTTCCTCAAGACCCTGCCTGACTTCATTCTGCCCCAGCCTGAATTTCTGATCTTCTTGGCCCCCCATTCAGTGCTATCTGCCCCACATCTCGGTGGTGGCCTCCAGATCCTTACAGATGGTGTCTGGTGAGAAGATGCAAGCCGTGGCAGGCTGCCAAGCACCCGGGAGAGCTGAGACCTCAAAGCAGAGAGGGCTGCTTAGCTCTGGGGTCCTGAGGCTGAATTCTGCCCTGGCTCCCCAGCCCCCTGATTGCCCCATTGATCCTCTGGTTCTGCCTGGACCAGGACTGGAGTGGTGAATACTCCTGTCACCTCACAGAGACCTCAGAGCTAAGGCCTCGGACTAGATGGGGAAAGAAAGGCATAGAGAGACCCCAGACCACATTCCAGCCAAATGGGGCACATGACCTGGCACCTGAGGTATGGAGGAGACCAGGCTGACCCAAGGGCAAGCCCTTTGCCACCCACCCATCCCTTCCCACCGGCCGCAGGGACACTGGCTGGACCACCCTGCTTGAGGGGGGAGCTGGGACCAGTGTTTATGCAACTGTGGGGAGGCCACAGCCTGGCAGGGAGTGCTGCCCGCCTAACACAAGCACTGACTCAGCAGAGCCCCCCAGCACGTACACACTCAGACATGTACATAAACAGACACACACACATACACAGAGGTAAACACACACGTGCATATGTGCAGACGCATGGGCACCTGCATTCGCAGGTATGTGCGCACACTCACAGACACAGTCCCAGACACAAGTAGGCGGGCACACTTGTGGATGCACACACACACGGACACAGGGACACACAGAAACGCACACGCATGTTGCCTGGCCGTAGCAGGTGGGAGGCTGCTGAGCGAGAAGCCTCACCCCCACAGCTGAGTTCCACCCTCCAGGCCCCCTCCACTCTGACACTCAGACCCACAGTCAGTGACCCAAACCCACACGGGGTCAGCACAGCCACATACAACAGGCAGAATGTCCCCAGAGTGGCACCATGGCCATGAGTGGGACAGAGACATTCCTAGTGGAATGGAGCCCCAACAAGAGGGCGCCAAACAGTCCCAGGCAGGGCTCAGCAGACACCATAGCCCCAGCTCTGCCTCTGCCAGCCTCTGCAGCCTGTCCACTCTCGGTCCACCCTGGAAGACTGGTGGGTGGGAGCTGCAAAGCATCCTGTAGAATGTGTGGGGTATTCCCTTCCATCTCCAGGCCCAGCCAAGTAGGGTAGTAACTCCCAGGAACTAGGGGAGCCTACAGGATGGCGGGTGTGTTTGGGAGAAGGCTTGGGGACCTGCAGAACCATCCTGGAAACCAGAGGAGAGGCGGGCCTTCTTGGGAGAGCAGAACACATATCCCCTGAGATCCCGCACCCCTGGAAACTTGGAGGCAGGACCGCTTCCTGCCTGGGGATGGTGACAGCAGGTGTGATCCCTCCCGATGGGACTTAGCCCAGGGTGGGCATCCCAGGAAAGAAGAAACTGGACCAACTGGACCACTCACCAGGCGGCCCCTGGAGACCTTTGAAGGGAATCTCAGCTGTTCCTGGACTTGACGTCCAAGAGCAAGGTGGCTAGGACAGACAGGAGCTGGGGCCTGCCTGGAAGGATATTAGCCAATCAGGGTGCTCTCTTCCCTGACTGGGGCCAAAGAGAGACCCTGCTGTCATCTGTGGAGATCCTCAACCATCCATTGGCCAGGGAGGCTAGCCAGAGTCCAGCAGAGTCACATGCACATATGGACACCCCCACTAGAGCCTCTGCTTCCTGCCCCACCAGCCAGCTGGACTGTGTGCGATGGAAGGGCAGACCATGCTCCCCACCCCACACCAGATCTGGGGCTGGACTGGACTGTGTTTAGATAAGGAAAGGAAGAAGAAAGCCTCAAAATCTGCCCAAGGTGTTGCTAAGAGTGTTTTCAAAAATAACATGGAATCTGATCGCTTTGCACTATATCCGCTGGACCAAGCGTGCCTCTTATCTCTCCTGGACCCTCATACCTGGCGTCCCTGCTTCAGCTCCTGTCTGCCAGCCTGTTCTCCACACGGCAGCTGATAGACCATCTCCCCAGAGCACACACCAAAGCCCTTCCCATGGCCCAAGGATCCTCTGCATCCTGTCACCATCCCACCGCACTCTCTGCTCCTGTCTCCACTGGAATGTCTCTTCCCTCTGATGCCCTCATGGCTCCCTGGAGCAGACACTGAAATAGTTCCCCACATGGATGTGCCGGCTTACCTCTGGGGCACCACCCCAAGCAGCAAAGGTGGGAGCTGGTGAATAAGTGGTCTGGTTCCTTCATCCCCTCAGTGGGACAACATCACCATCTCCTGGAGGTCCCCACAAGGGGACCCCCAGGATGATCTGCTCTCATATGCCCAGGGGAATTCCTTCCCTGCCCAGATGCTTTCTCCTGCTCCCTGAGGCTACCTCCCAGGAACACTACTTGCATTCAAGTCCTTGTCTCACCTCTGCTGCTGGGAAAGCCCAGCCTAAGACACCATCTCACCTCTCTTGTTTTTCTCTTTTTTTTAATTTTATTATTATTTTTTGAAATGTATTTATTTTAGTTGGAGGCTAATTACTTTACAATGTTGTAGTGGTTTTTGCCATACATTGATATGAATCAGTCATGGGTCTTGTTTTTCTTATCTTCCACAACACTTCCCCATCCCTCCCTCCCCGTAACCCCTGGCAACCACCATTCTATCCTCTGTCTCTGTGAATTCTAGAAACCTCCTTGGAGTGGGATCGTGCTATAATTGCCCTTCTGCGTCTGGCCTCTTTTACTTAGCATAATATCCTCAAAGTTCATCCACGCTGTGGCGTGTGTCAGAATTTCCTTCATTTTTAAGTCAGAATAATATTCCACTGTATGTATAGACCAACCACACTTTGTTCATGCATTCATCTGTTGATGGCCACTTGGGTTGTTTCCACCTTTCAGCTATTGTGAATAGTGCTGCTGTGAATACGAGTTTACAAATACCTCTCCAAGTCCCTGCTTTCAATTCTTTTGGCTATATACCCAGAAGTGGAATTTCTGGGTCATATGGTAATTATGTTTTTAATTTTTTGAAGACTGCATACTTTTTCCACAGCAGCTGCACCATTTTAAATTCCCACCCAGGGTGCCCAAGGATTCCAGTTTCTCTCCTTTCTTGCCAACACTTGTTACTTTCTGTTTTCTGGATAATAACCATCCTAACGGGTGTGAGGTAGTATCTCATCGTGGTTTTGATTTGCATTTCCCTAATCAGTGATGTTGAGCATCTTTTCACATGCTTATGGTTCATTTGTATATCCTCTTCAAAGAAATGTCTGTTCAGGTCTATGGCTATACCACCCTAAACGCATCCAATCTCATTTAAAGAAATGTCTATTCCAGCCCTTTGCCCGTGTTTGAATTGGCCTGTTCATTTTGTGGCTGTTATTGAATTGTAGGAATCCTTTATATATTCAGGACATTTACTCTTCTCTTCTCAGTCTTTTCCCAACCATTGCCTTCTCAGATAATCCCTGATCTGATTATTTAACAGGCCAACCTCCTTCCCAACACAGACCCTCACATGCACACCCTGAATCACACACACACCGCACAGCCCCTCCCCTGCTTTGGGTCCCTGCCCAGCCTCGATCACTGGTTGATACACTTTATGGCTTGATGATCTGTCAGGTTTGTATGAGCGCCAACAAGGTGGAGGGTTTGACTGTTTCCTCCAACCGCAGTGTTCCCAGGGCCTAAAGGCATACAGTAGGTGCTCAATAAATGCTGAAAGGATGAAGGGAAGGCGAAACAGACTCCTACACACACACACTTACAGGCCCTCACAGACTCTCACACATACTGCCAACGGTCGCCACACACGCCCACACACACACTCTCACATGCAGAATCCTGCCATTCTCCCCACACCACACCGATCCCCCCGGGCAGCCTGATCCATGCAAGCCCTCTCACCCGCTCTCACATGCCTGCACACTCCCCTCACAGGCAGGCCTGCACCCGGGGAGGGGGGGGGGCTGCCCTGACCTCCCGAGTCCTCCTGGCCTGCAGGCTGTTTCCCGCCCTGTGTGACCCACCCTCCTCACTCTGGGCCCTTAATGTCCTCCACACCGCTTATGTCTAGGGTCCCCAACCCTCCCTGCAGAGCACTGCTCTTCTTCCTCATCAAATCAGAGTAGATCACCTCCTCCAGGAAGCCTCCCCTCACCCATACCACTGGGCTCTGAAAGGAGGGGAGGGCCTCACCCCAAGACAGGGGGTGGCAGTGGGGCTGGCACTGGTGGGGGGGCCTATGCACCCCCGGTTGTCATTCCGCACTTGTCTTCTGCTGAGAAGCTCAGGGCTGAGGAACCACTGGTGGCCCTGGGGTGCTGCCCCTCTGGCCGAGAATCACACCACAAGCAGAGAATCTCAACTTCCCGTCCGTGCCAGGTGCGGGTCTAAGGCCTCCTCGGCCCTGAAAGCCTGGGGACAATATTGGCTTCTCCCCCGCCGCCCATTCCCACTGTGACTCAGGCAGAGCCATTCTCCACTCTGGGCCTTGGTTTCCCCACCTGTGACATGGGTGGCTCTGGGCCAGCGCCCTGCAGTTCCCTGATGGCTGGTCTCAGGGTTAGATAACCTGCACAAGGCTCTCAGGCTGCTGGTGCATCCTTGTGTTAGAGGCCAGAGCATGACTGCTATCTCCAGAAGTGGGGGTGGGGGGAGGGGAGGCAGTCCTCATTCAGCTCAGCCCGGCATCCTGGTGGGCAGGCACTGAGGGTTTGGCACACCAGATGCCACAGTTTCAATGGGATAAGCCGGGAGGCGAGATTTCAAAATGATTTCCCCCCACCATTTTGTCCAGAGCTCACCGTATGTGGCACGTAGATATTTTACAAAAGTCAACCAAAGGGCTACAGAGAAGAAAGAAGGCGGGAGGGGGAGGGTGGGGACTTCCCTGGTGGTTCAGTGATTTAAGAGTCCGCCTTCCAATGCAGGGGATGTGGGTTCAATCCCTGATCAGGGAACTATGACCCCACATGCTGTGGGGCAACCAAGCCCATGTGCTGCAATGAAGTCCCAGCACAGCCAGGGGAAAAAGAAAAAAAGGAAGGAAAGAAAGAAAGGAAGAAGAAAGCAAGGAAATTAGGAGGAGGAAGTAAAGAAGCCATTTATTCATGAGGCCCAAGAGGCGGAGACAGCGATGCAGTCACTGGCCAAGGTAGCCTGATGGCAGTGATGACCGCCTGCAGGGTGGTCTGCAGGGCTGTGCAGAGAGAGCCTGTGTAGGCGTTTCCATGTGCTCCCCTCTGGCCCTTCACAACTCCAAGCCTCCGGTGTCCGCATCATGAAGAGAAGACGAGCTGCCCCAGCGCCGTCTCCCCCGGGGCTCCCTGAGAACAAAGGTGGTCACAGGTTACTGCGGAGGGGGGAGCCAGGCAGCAGGATGTCAGCTGAGAACTGGCATTGCTGGGGCTGGGGAGTGGGCAGCAGGGAAGCTGGATGAAAGAGGCGGGAGGGGGACCACAGGACCGACATCAGCAGCAGTGGCAAAGGCGGTCACAGGTTTGGAAGGGAGTAGGGGCGGTCTCACCTGGGGTGAGAGGTTCAGCCGGCCATGATGTGCTTGACAAACGCTGGAAAGAAGGGAAGAGTGAGCTGCAGGGTTTGGCCATGGGTAGCCAAGGGTGATGGCGCCCCACTCCAGCAGCCAAGGGTGGGACCCTAGGACCCCAATGCCTCCCCCCAGCAGACTCCCTGCCTGCTGAGTTTACCTTCATAGTTGATGCAGCCATTGGAGTCTTCCTGCCCCGCCATCAGCTTCTCCACCTCGTCTTCTGTCAGCCTCTCACCTAGCAGGAGTGGGAAGCTGAGTCAGCAGTGTCGAGGTGTGAAGGGTGGGGGGACCCCTGACTGCCTCTGGACAGTGGGTGTGTCTCTCCAGTATTCCCCATGACTCAGATTGGTACACCCCGAAGCCTGAGCTGTCACCCCTCAGTTCTGAAACCAGGAGAATCAGTGACAAGTCAAAAAGAACAAGGCCTGGGGTGCAAGCCTGGTGCCCGCTCTGAGCCTAGCCTCCGTCCATAACAGCGCCATCTTGGTGTTCAGATCCCCGGCACAGACTGTCCCCTGTCCTCAATAGGCTGGCGGGTCTCCCTCCATCAAGAGGAGACCAGGGAAAATGCACAGGATAGAGCTGGGGACCTTGGGGATGACCGGGGAGGAGACACCACCACTGCTGCCCAGACAAGGCTGGCCCTTCCCTTTCCTGACTCTGTGCTTTTGTGTGCCATACTGGTCCCCCCAGTGGAACACCCACTGCAGTATCCCTCACACCTCCTACCTCCCCCAGCCGCACACACACACACACGCACACATACATAACCTCAGCAACTGGCACAGGGTTGATCACACACTGCTGCTACTGCTGCTGCTGCTAAGTCACTTCAGTCGTGTCCAACTCTGTGCGACCCCATAGATGGCAGCCCACCAGGCTCCCCCGTCCCTGGGATTCTCCAGGCAAGAACACTGGAGTGGGTTTCCGTTTGCACTCAATAAATATTTGATGCAGGAAGGGTCGCTTTGAGCAGACACAATCTGAGCTCAATGAATATTTGCTGTAGAAAAAATTCTCTTTGAGAAGGGGACATTCCTGCCAGCCAGGGCCCTGATGGTGGGAGTCAGGATGCCCAAGAGGCAGGCACAGTACTTTCTCAGCTCTGAAATTTGACCTTGAGGCAACAAACACCAGGACTGGATTGACTGACCCTCCTTGGGTGCACCACCCTGTCCCGCCCTGTCCCCAGAGCCCTTCCAGTTCTGTGAGCTGCACCCACTGGCTTTCTTTATCCCCCACCTAAATTTCTAAATTCCCCGCATAGATTTTCTAGGTCTCCTGCTGTGGAGGCACCTTGACGGCATCACTCTCCATTTCACAAGGAAGAAGCAGGCGGGGGACAGCGTGCTTTCTCCCAAATGTCCCCGGAAGGTGGGCTGGGAGCGGGGAGGAGGCCGTGCTCACCCAGCGTGGCCAGCACGTGACGGAGCTCAGCGCCCATGACTGTGCCATTGCCCTCCTTGTCGAAGACCCGTAGCCCCTCCACGAAGTCCTCGTAGGTGCCGGTGTCCTTGTTCTTGGAGATGTGCTGGAGCATGGGCAGGAATGTGTCAAAGTCCATCATCTTGGAGTTGAGCTCTGTGGAGAGATGGCCGAGCATCTGGCTCTGTGGTGCGGGGGAGCAGCCCCCTTGCCATGTCTGACAGTGAGGACCTGTTCCCCTCACCCAGCTCCCCAGTGCATTCTACACAAGTTTGCCATTTACCAAGTGCTCCACCAGGCACTTTACAGTCAGCTGAGAAATGCATGACTGCCATGGTCCTCTGCTGTTCGTAAGGACAGCGGCACCACTGTGGGCTGTCTAGCCCCTCTGTTCTCCTTTGGGGGAGCAGTTCTTCCTAGCATCTTGTTATTTTTCTTACAGATGCCACTCTCCCCACTACCTAGGGTGGGACAAGAGCAGCTGGGCACGTCAGAGAACTTTGGGGCTTCTGTACCTGCAGCGGGGGCTTGGGTCTCAGTCTTCCTTGGGGCAAAGTGGGCAACCATCTCTGGCCAAGGCAGTGAGGGCAGCTGGCCCTGCCCCCTCCCCAGAGGGATGCGCAGGGGGCCAGGAGGGACAGGGTGAGCAGGTGGGAGACCCAGGCCAGGTCTCACACCTTCACTGGGGCTGGTTTGTGCTGTTGTCAGTCCCCTGTGACCAGGAAGCCTGGCTAATGGGCACGTGGCCAGATGATCCAGGAGCCATCGCTGCTGTGAGCATCCCTCGAGGCCGGGCTCCAGGTCCTCCTCCAGACAACGGGAGGGCGTCAGAGGAGTGCACAGTGGGGAGACTCCCATGTTGCACCCCTCCCCGCCGCCAGCGATGGCGGTCTCCCCCAGGGATTGGAGCTAATGGGGACATCTCAGGCTGAGTGCACCCACCTTCCTGCTTTGGCTTCCCCAGGACACGGAGCACCTCAGCCTGTGTCGGATTCTGGCCCAGCGCCCGTAGCACGTCCCCACACTGCCCGTACGTGATCTTCATCTCGCACTTGGGCGTGCGGTCGAACAGCGTGAAGGCTTCCTTGAACTCTGCCAGGAGGGGACGTGAGCTGTGGACACTTCCAGAGGCAGCCCACCCGACTCGTCCCACACTGCCGCAGGATTCTCAGCCTGGGGACCCGGGACCCAGCCTTGCAGCCCAAGGGCTCAAGACCCCCACACACACACTCACCTTCAATCTGCTCCGGAGTGAACTCGATCTGAAAGGAAACCCCCCAAATTCTGAGTGCCGGGTTCAGAGGATGGGGCCAGGCCTCCTCCTGGTCACTCCACTTCATGGCCAGCCGGGGCCTCAACCCCTCGGTTGCCCCAACCTGTTCACATTTCAGGATCCCAGCTTCCACCGCACAGGACCTCCTGCCATCCACCTTGACCCCCACCCCCACCTCTTTACCCCTCCTCACCTGTCCTACCTGACGGCCTTGGGTCTGTGCATACCCAGACCTGACACCAGTTAGGCCTCATCCGGGGAAGTGATGTGGAGGGAAGGCTTGTGCCCTGAATCTCCATCCCAGGGCCTTACCTGAGATCCCCTAGTCCTGGACAGACGTGCCT
Organism: Tragelaphus eurycerus; assembly: GCA_935064755.1. NCBI lineage: Eukaryota > Metazoa > Chordata > Mammalia > Artiodactyla > Bovidae > Tragelaphus > Tragelaphus eurycerus. The sequence continues at coordinate 70,697,091 of CAKXYN010000001.1, read as the reverse complement.
GAAGCCACAGGATCTAACCACACTGGTTTTGCCAGCTCTGCTGGGCCTGGGGCCCAGTGGGCAAGTCTGTCTATGAGATGGGGGCACCTCATCTCACTGGGAGCGGGTGGCAGGTGGCAGGAGGGGCTGGGCTGAGGGTACAGGCCAGAGAGCCCTGCAACATAAGAGCTCATCTACAGGAGGGGTGTGTGTGATGAACATGTGCTTTCACACACCTGTGTGTGCACCTGTTTGTGTGTGTCTGCCCCCCCAGAGCCCTCAAGGCTGAGCCCTGTCACTCACCTGAGTCTCACACACCCCTATCTGCAAGCCCAGGGCAGCCCCCAGCATGGCACAGGAAGGGGTCAGGGCCCGAGCTGTTGAGCATTTGCAAGACCATGGCAGGGACACCTGAGGTCAGGAGGCCTCCTGGGACCCGGTTTCCCCCTCCTCACTTGATACCAGGGCTATTTTTATCACTGCAGTCACTCAGCCCAAGGTCAAGGGCGCACCATGGAAAGGAGCTTGGGGGAGGGGGACTTGACTGAAACCTTGCCCACTGGAGTCCCCGCCCCGGCGCACCCCAGCGCAGAGCAGAATCCTGCTCCAGCCACCCTGCCGGGTTGCCCCTCCCAACCCTCCAGCTCAACCTTGTGTTGGGAAGATCCGACCAAGTAGTTTCTGGCCACCTGAAAGCTCCCTCTGCCAGGAAGCCCCCCAAGATTAGGTGCCCTGGGGTCCTGGCCTGGCTTTTTGTAGAGTTCCCAGGAGAGGCCTCATGAGTTCCTCTGCTCAAGGGCGAATCTGCAACCTCAGATCTGGGGAGACCACACAAAGCCACCATGGGCCCTGGGGTTGTCCAACCCTCTGCCTGTGGGATACACACTTGGGGTCTGAGGGTGGTCGGGGTGGGGGCAGACTCCACGGATCACTTGCTGTGAATGGTTCCCGACAGCCTGTGAGGAGGGCTCATTGTCCCATTTCACAGCTGAAGCAGCCAAGTCATAGAGCAGCAATGGCAATGGAGCAGATTTGGGATTTGAACCTGTGTGCTGTGCTAAGTCGCTTCAGTCGTGTTCAACTCTGTGCAACCTCATGGACTGTAACCCACCAAGCTCCTCTGTCCATGGGATTCTCCGGACAAAAATACTGGAGTGGATCGCCATGCCCTCCTCCAGGGGACCTTCCTGACCCAGGGATCGAACCTGAGTCTCTCATGTCTCCTGCGTTGGCAGGCAGGTTCTTTACCACTGGCGCCATCTGGGAAGGATCTGTGAGGACCAGCTGCGGTCTTGCTGGGGACCGTGAAGGGCTGGGACGGCTCCACGGGGCCCCTTTGCCAGCAGCCAGGGCAACGGTGGCCGGTGGCCAGCCAAGAACAGACGCAGGCGGGACGCCGGGTGCGTGCCACTATGTGGATGCCACAGGTGGCAGTCACGGCGCATTCTCCAAGTTTAGACTCTGAGAAAGACTTCTGAGCCAAGCTGGGGAAGGGCTCCTGGGGCCACTGATCACAGCTCCACGACCAACTTTCTCCATGACCTACCCAGACTGTGGCTCAGCATCGCCACCTCAAAGCTGAGGCCCCACCCGCTCTGGGGCTCAGGGACCTTGGCGGGGGTGACTGTGACCCAGCCTGGGCAGGAGCCTTGCTTCTCTTTGCTTTCCACACTGTTTCCCCCCAGGGGACTTGGCATGGACTTAAAACCCCACAGTGTGACAAGAAAAGTCCCTTCCTGGCTGCAGGGGTTGGAGACACTGGCGGGCCCAGAATTCCCCAAGGATATGAGGTCCAAGGAGAAGGACAGGGGAGAGTCAGTTTCCAACCACCAAAAAGACAGCCCCTTCAGCAACTCTGGGACAGTCCTGCCTGCTGTCTGACCACTGTCTCTCCTGCTGCAGCCTTCCTGATGCTGAAGCTTCCAGCTAGAGCTCAGTACTCACTTTCTAGAGCCCACTTTCCCACTGGATAGGTCCACTCTGGAATTTATTTACCCACCCTTCCCTTCCTACCTAAAACACGGCCTCCGCACCCACCTTGATCTTGGAGGGATCAAACTCAGGTTCCTTGGAGGGCTCGGGTGCAGGTGGGGGTGCAGGTGCGGGAGCTGGAGCTGCAGCTGCTTTGGCGCCTGCCTTGGCCTCATCTTTCTTGGGATCTGGCTTTTGGGAGCCATGGAGGCTGTGAGCACAGAGGCGGGGGTGGAGAGAAGGAAGCTGAGAGCAGGGTAGGTGAGCTTCCCGCAACCGGCCTTTATCCCGCCTGGACACCTCATGACCCCGGCCCCACCCCTGCAGGGCACAATGGGAACAGGACCATAAAAGGACATTGGATAGACTCAGGGGCTATTTTGGGGCCTGGGGAGGGCATTGTTCAAGCTCAGGAATGGGTGGGGGAGAGGGAGGGCTCTCCAGGCCTCCCAGTCACCTGTTGAGGAGAGAAGGGGGAAGGGTAGACAGAGGCCACTGCTCAGCTCGCATGCATACCCCAAAAAGCACACACATACACACACACAAGGGCCTGCTGTCCCTCGGAAGGCCAATAAACTGAACAGGTGCTGGAGGATGGACCCAGGGCATGTTGGGTGCTGTGCTAGATGCCGAAGGACGGGGATTACCTAAGGGCACCCCTTGGGTTACACTTCCCATCTGCACCTCGAATTCCCTGTATCTACACGGAGGCGGAGAGGGAGGGCCGTGTCTGTCCACGTGCGTTGTCTGTTTGTCTGGGTGTTTGCATGCAGCAGGGAGGGTCTCCGAGCATCTCTGGGAGAAGGGTCCGTGTCTCTGTGGGGCCCGTTCCGGTCCGTGAGTGTTGCTTCTGTGTGTTTGGGTTGGGGTGTTTATTGTGTCTGTGTGAGCGTCTGGCTCGCTGGCAGCTGCGGCCCCCGGCTCTGGGAATACCCTAAATGGCAGTAAAAGGGGGTCTGCTCCCTCAAGGGCCGGCACCCAGCCCAGTTCAGCAGCCCAACAGCGTCCACCAACTCCTGCCTCAGCACCTGCCTGGCCCCAAGGTCAATGTGTTGGTTTCTCCCTCATTTCCTACGGCCCCTCTTCCACGACCCCCTTTCCCCACACACCTCAGGGCCTGCTCCCCACCAGACCCTCGTTCACACACCATATACCCTCTGCCCTTGCCCCTCCTCTGGTTGGCACATTCAAGGCGTGGCCTCACTGCACACTCCCGGTCCCACCGTCCCAGGCTGCCCTCTGCCAACCTTTTAGCTGGGGCCCTGAGAGAGTCTGTGTCTCTGAAGGACCCCAGGGGGCTGGGAGGGGTGCCCCCGGGGTGTTCAGCCCGGGGTGCCCCACCTTGTCCTACCCTCTAGTGCTACCTTGAAGTGCTAGCCCTCCGCGGATGGCGGTGACATTGGGCAGCCTGGCTGGGTGACCCTTGGGGGAGATGGGAGGGCGGAGGTGGCAGGAAGCCCTTCCAGGCACAGAACTCAGAGCGCTGGGACATCTTGCAAACACATTGGGCTCAGTTCCTTGCCGGGAGTCTGTGCTGGGGCGGGGCGAGGCGGGGGGAAGGAGGTGTTCCCTGTTATTTTTAAATGCCTGGAGCCTTTGATAGAAACTTCAGAGGCATTGCCCCCCCCCCAGGCCCCCGGGGGATTTCCCGAGTGTAGGGAGGCGCTAGGGGTAGAGCCGGAGGGGAGGCTTCACTCCACCTGGGTGCCCCCAGGTCTTCCTGCGGAGCCCAGGTCCCCTCTCATCCTGTCATTTGGGCTCCTGGTGAGGGGGGACAGCGGTCCAGGGGTGGGGCCGGGGCCCCTCCTTGCTGGAACACAGGACAGTCCTCCCCTCATCTGGAGGACAGAACACCCTACATCTGGAAATCTGACAACATCCAGCGCTAGGGGGAGGCAAGTTTTTCACTTTTCTTCCAGATGTTTGGCAAGAGTATTGAGAAAGAAAGGGGTGGGGGAGGGTCCTCAGAGACCAGTCAGAAATACCACAAGAGGAGAAGACAGACAGTGGGGGACACACAGAGATCTCTCTGCTGACCTCAGGACAACTGACTCTGGATGTCCTACGGGGAGTCCAGCCACCCACAGGCACAGCCAACAAGACACTGCCCAGCTCCCTTTCATTTATTGTGGGGGGAACATGGCAGACATACACAGGGGCGCCCAGACCCCCAAGCGCATTGATCCATCCGTACACAACTGCCACCCCCCGGAAACCTCCCAACACCAGTGAGCACGGGAGATGAGTGATGTGCACCTCCTTGAGCCTTGAGGCCCAGGTCTGTGACGGGGTGCGCAGACTCAGCAGGCCCACCAGAGCCACACAGCACCGCCTTCCTCTGCCTGGAGAGGAGGTCGGGGGAAGGGGGTCTTGGTCCCCTTCCCTCAAGCCCAGAGCAGATACGGTCCTGCAGTGGGGAGACCATAGACAGAGCCATCCTCCACTCCCTCCCCAGGACTCAGACGGAGGTCCAGACCTGGGCCTTTGACTGTCGGAGCTCTGGTTCCTGGGAGCAGCGGTGCCCAGACTCTCCCCAGAGGGCCACTCTCAACCCATTACTAATGCCCAGCCCCAGCAGGGACTCTGCAGGGATCAGCCCCCTTGACTTCCAGCAAGATGGACTGTGGAGGACAGCAGGAAAGAGGGGTGGGCAGGTAGGTGAACAGGGGTGGGGGCTTTATGACAGGGAGAGACAGGCACAGAGAGTAAAGACAAGCCACACAAGGCTTGGCGCTCATGCCTCTCTCCCAAGCCCCAGCCTGCGCGCCATGCCCTTCAGGAATGACAGCCCAGCAGACAAGATCCTGGCAGAGCCTGCAGGAAGAGAGGGAGTCTGGATCCTTCTCCTCTGACTCCCACAGCTCCAGTGTCTGAGCTGCGGCCCATCCATGCAGATGGCATATTTCAGAGCCCTCTCTGGGGGCAGCCACCTTTCTTCCCCCACCCCTGCCTCGCAGCTGAGGAACTCGTGGGCCCCGACTTCTGTGGGGCCCATGGAGAGAGGCAGGAGACCCCTGGCCACACTGGCTTCCTTCTTAGTTCTTTCCAGCCCCCATGCCTTTGCTATTTCCTCCTCCTGGTGTCCTTGTTTACGACCCTGGCCGTGACTGGCTCCTTGTCACCCCCAGGTCTCCGTGAGCTATCACCTCCACTTAGCAGCCTCTTCAGACTGCTCTGGACCAGCTCCACCCGCCTTGTCTCTCACCCTGACCCCCCATTCTTGCACCCTAATATGAGGCCGTTTCCTTGTTTCTTATGTGAGCCCCTTTCCTTGAATGTCAGTTGGCATAGGAAGAATTTTTGGTCTTCCAGGGCTGTATATCCACAAGGTCTTGAACAGAGCCTGCTGTACACAGTAGGCACTCCATAAATGTTGGATGAGCCGACATCCCAAACATCTCAACTTACCGACCTCTCACAGGAAGACTGGAACCCTTGGCCACACCCCATCCCTGGAGTAGGGCCAGGGGAGATTTGCCGATGGAGTGACAGTTCTGGGGTCTGCCGGGGGCGCCCCGGACAGCAGTGCAGCCAGCAGCTGCCCCTGAACCCACCTGCCACCCCTTAAGCTCAGACCTGCTCTTCACGACACTCACATCCATTCTGAGACTCCCCTCAAGACCTGAAGCTCTGGGAACGGTCGGAAGGTACAGGCAGTGACCTGACCGTGATGACCAGCCAGCAGGGGGCGTAGAAGGGACAGGAACTGGTCTTTGGATCCTGAACCCAAACCTCGGAACCCAGGATCCCAATTCAGACCCAAAACTCCAAATCTGGAGCCTGGAACGCCAAGCCCAGACCCCGGACTCAGGCCTCAGGATCTGACCAAACTTAGATCCTGAAACCCTGAACCCACGATCAGACCCCACTCTGAGGACCTAGACCCCCAAACCCAGGGTGTCCAACCCAGACCTGCCACCCAGGCCCCAGACCCCCAGGCCAAGGACTTAAGACTCTGAAGCCAGAGTCCAGATCTAGGACTCAATACCCAGGACCCAGTTACTTGAAATCCAGACTCCAGACCCGTAAACCCAAACCTAGACCCCAGAATCCAGACCCATGAAAGGGGCCACTGGTTTTCCAGATGGATACTGCCTGCTGCCGGGTGTAGACAGGGGCAGGGCTAGGGAGGGGTGGGTTCCTGCCAAACAGCAGAGGGGCAGAGCTTGGCAGACCTTCCCACCAGTGTTCAGAGGGGCTTGAGGAATGTCCCTCATCCTGTCACAGCCAATTAGTGAGCTCAGAATATGGTGGCCACATGTAGGGAGCAGTGGAGAGTCGGGAGAGGGAGGGATGGGGAAGGCCTGGCTGTCCCTGAGGGCCAGGAACCAGAGGCAGGGAAGGATGGTCGGGCTCCCCACGTGCCCTGTCCCCCAGGCCGCAGGCTCCGCAGGCCGCCCTGGCCCTCCCAGGACCGCCTCTCCTGGCCCACGGCCCCTGGGCTGGGACGTGGGCCCAAATTTCCCGGAGGAGTCAAGAACGCGGCCTGGGCCAGACCCAGAGCCTTAGAAGTAGGTCAAATGTTGCTGTGCAGCAGGTCCCGGGGACCCCATTTGGGCGGGGGCAGGCTCGTGGGCGGCAGTTCACCCACCAGGGCACACGCGTGTACCCACACAGATGTGCGCTCACCGCAATGTGCTTGGGCGCGCATAAACATGAACCCTATGCAGAGCCCCTAGTCCCTGCCCAGCTGCTTAGATGAGGCGACCGAGGCCCCAGGAGGGGCGGGAGGAGCTGCCCAGCCTCTCTGGCTAGAGGCGGCACGAGGCAGCCACGAGGACCCGGAGAAGGAGAGGAATTTGTGCGCCATCCCACGCTCCTGGAGCCTTGGGTGAAAGTCTGACTCCAGGGAGGACTTCCCAGCAGGGTTGCTCTGCCACCAACAGGATGTGGCCTGCTTCCCGGAGGCACAGCCCCAGGCCTTGAAAGATGGGAAGCAGCGGCCAAGGGGGAGGCCAGATACTTCTGCTGCTCTTATAACCCACCCCCGGCCGGTCCTGGTTCCTCTGGACCTCAGTTTCCCCATCTGTACAATGGCCATGGGTGGGGCCCAGTGATCCCGAGTTGGAGGACAGTCACTGGCCCTGAGCAGTGATGAGCCCGTCCCTGCCACCCCCACACCACACACAGACAACTCTGTCCTCTGCAGGCCAAACACACCCCTCAGGCCCCTCCCTCTGCCCACTGTGCTGACGGGGACCAGATGCTCCAAACTTGTGGTTCTGGGGGTGGGGGTGGCAGGGCCCAGCGGGCTGGCAGGCAAGCCCTGGGTTTGGCCCAGGGACCTATAATCAGCTCCTGCCCCTCTGATCCCGGCCCAGGACTGACGCTTGGGGCTGTGGTGTCCTGGCCGGCTGTGGCCACGGCCGCTATATTTGGGAGCCCAATTGAGGATGAGGGAGGGGGTGGGCGGGAGGCAGCCTCCAGGGACCAGCGCCTCATGGGGGACAGGGCGGGGGACACTGTTGTCCATGCTGATTCTCCTTGCAGGAGGGCGCAGCCTTGGCTGTGGGTGTCCACTTTGGGGAGCGGCGTGCTCTGCTGTCAGGAACCCAGCCTGGGGGGGCATCAGCCTTGCCCTCAATGGCTGGTCCTAGGAGGTAGATTGGAAATCTGAGTGCGTGAGAAAGGGGTGGGGGGGGGAGTGACAAGATGAATAGGAGTGGGAAAACGGCTTTCACGGCGTGAGGCTTGGGGGAGAGGAGTCTGAGGTGGGAGGGATAGGAGAAGAGGGTGCCAACATGCTACGCAAAGGGATGGAGAAAATAGAGCCTTGATGCTGGGGTCCCAGGGAAGGGAGTGAGGTGCAGCCTAGCTCTGGTTCCCCCCTTCTCCCTGCTGGTGGAGCTTCTAGAGGGGCTCGGCCCCTCCCCCAGCATGGCCTGCGGCCTCCCTGAACTGCCCTGGACATTCCCCGCCGCTGGGCCAAACCCTGTACCCTCCCACCAGCAGCTTCCCAAAGAGCAAATATTTATTGTCCTTGGAAGAAAAAAAAAAGAGTCCCCTTTTAGGATCAGGGTCTGGGAGCTGCTACTGAGGCTTGCAGGGGCTCGGCAGCGGCCCGAGATGACCACCTAGAGGCTGAGGGCGGAGGAAGGAGGGTGAGCTGGCCTCAGGGTAGAGGGGCCGGCTGCCCCAGGCTGCTACTGGGAGGGGGCTCTGCCCAGGTTTCCGTCTCCCCAAGATTGCCCCAGAAGGGGTCCGAGGAGGTACAGTGGCCGACCCCATGGCATGAGGTATGAACGTGTGTGTGAGTGGGTAGATGTGTACAGTCTGTGTGACAAAACGCATCCCTGTGTGCACGAGGATGGGAACACACACGGGGAGTGATCTTGCGGGCGTATGTTGTCTCTTGTTCTCACGTTTGTTACACGAGGCTGTGACCCCACGTGTGTAAGAAGCATGCCTGGGCGCGCCTGGATCTGTGTGCATGTCCATCTGGGAGCCCGTTCATCTGTTGGCGTGGGGCGGGGTAGGGGCATGTGGACACAACCTCTGTTGAATGGCCAATTCAGTCAAAAATGCAAGTAAATTTAGCAGGGGGGAAAAAAAACCCTGTCAGTCAGACGAGAAGTCTGAATTGGGTGGTTGTTTGACTGGATGGACCGACTGTCTCAGGCAAACAGTTCACGCTGGCTGCGGGGAGGAACCAGCTCCCCTGGGCCGTCATGGAGAAACCGGAGATGGGGACCCTGACTGCAGCAGAGACAGCCACAGAGGCTGACAGAGAGGTGGCGACGGACCCAACGACCCTGAGGCGGAGACAGGGGCGGGAGGGTCGTTGAGGTTGGCCAGAGACAAAGGGAGCGTCCAGGGCAGGATGGAGCTGCCCAGAGCCTGCGACAATGCGTGTGCACCCAGCCTCAGCCCTGCGCCGAGTATAAGGCAGATTCATTCTTCCTTCCACTCCCCCTAAGGCAGCCCCAAGTGGACAAGAAGGGCTCATCAAACTGGGATGCAGGAAGAGAGGGTGGGATGGGCGCTACAAGGAGGCAGAGACAAGACTATAGGGCAGGGAACAAGGATGGTGGGGGCAGGTGAAAGCAGGGCGGTGACGAGGAGGTGAGGTGGGGGTGAGGGAAGCCGAGGCAGTGGTGGCCGGGAGGGCCGCCCTCCCCGTCCCCTTGCAGACCGCACCTAGCGGTGGTGGCCCCACCAGACCCCGGCTGTCCCCACCCCACCTACCTAGCACCAGCTGTGTCCTTGCCTCCAGTGGCCACACAAACACCCTCTGTGGCTCAGGGTGTGGAGCTGCATTAAAAATGGCCCAAGCCCCCGGCCAGGAATAGTTAGGGTCAATTCCCGTACCTGCTGGTGTGGGTATTTATATACCTGCGGCCCGCCTACCCGCTGTATTTATGTCTGAAGTACAACACACATATGCGCGTTCACACACCACACACACACACAACACACGCACACACACATTCACAGGGTCCCCTGGTCAGGCTAACCCACCCTCACTGTATGTCTCTGTCTGTCTGAAGACACCCACCGGTCCCTGGACGCCCCCTCAAGCTACCTGATTCCTTTCTATCAACTCTGGGGCCAACTGGAATCACAACGAAGTGTGTGCATGCACTGATGCACACATACGTACTCACAGGCTCACAGTCACTCAGGAAGCCCACCCGCAGGTGCTCAGACCATGAGCCGGCACACTCCTAAGCACACACCTTTAAACACAAACCCTCACACTCTGTAGATGCCTTTGCACACACCCTCATACCCAGGTGCACATACCCTTTGCCCACACATGCCCTTTGCACACGAGTGTACACTCATTCACGTGCCCTTGCATACACACACCCCTAACACCTCACACCTTCAAACTTGTGGTGTAGAAAGAGCTCTTGGTGGGAATTAGAAGCTCTAGGAAGTTGGAGAAGGCAATGGCAACCCACTCCAGTACTCTTGCCTGGAAAATCCTATGGACAGAGGAGCCTGGTAGGCTGCAGTCCATGGGGTCACTAAGAGTCGGACACGACCAAGTGACTTCACTTTCACTTTTCACTTTCATGCCTTGGAGAAGGAAATGGCAACCCACTCCAGTGTTCTTGCCTGGAGAATCCCAGGGACGGGGGAGCCTGGTAGGCTGCCATCTATGGGGTCACACAGAGTCGGTCACGACTGAAGCGATTTAGCAGCAGCAGGAAGTAGGAGAAAGGCAGAGCATGAGAGCAATGAGGGCCCCATAGCAGGCCTGCCTGATGATGAGGTCTGGGTGGCAGTGTGAGTACACATGCATGTGAGTTTGAGTGTGTGTGTCCACAATCTTGGAACCTTTCCACGGCCTCCCCTCCGAACCCCCTGGAGAGCCATCCCTACCCCCACCCCATTCACAGAGGGAAACAGAGGCCAGAGCAGAGCAGCTGGGCCTGGGGAGGTCAGCGTCCCCAGGTTTGGGGCCTGTGAGCCTTAGCATCTGTGTTGTTCTTGGAATGCCCGGGCCAGATAAGGACCGGGGTCAGAGCTCGGCTCTCGTGGGAAAGGACTCTTTGGAAGGCTCCCGACCCATTCCTTTCCCAGATGTTGGACCCCAGAGCAGGCAGTGGGAAGGCGAAGGGGATGACGGGGAACAGGCAGGGGCCATCGCACTGGGCTACAGAGCTGCAGGGAGACTCACAAATGCCCGGGAATGCGCCGTGACCCCCTCAAACCAGCCCAGGGACCTCCAAGCGTGGGGGCCTGGAGCAGAGACAGAGAGAGGATACCCAGCCCCCAGCTCTCTGCAAAATCTAGATTTGAGACCCTTGGCCCCAGGAAGCCCCTTATATTCTGGAGCCAGGGCTAATGGTCAGAGACTGTGTCTGAGAAGTCTGCAGCCTGGCTGGCTAGAGAAGCTGTTTTGGGGGTGATGGATGGAGTGCTGGAACATCAAAGCATTACGTTCCATCCAAACCTGATCCAGGCTTTGGTCCTGGGATTGGTTATCAGAGCCAGCAAGAGACCCCTGTTCTGATTCTGGCCCCTCACTGACTACTGGAGACACTTCCCCTCTGGAGACCTCAGTGTTCCCCACCCTGTACAATGGAATGGAGTCTTGGGTCAGCTCGGCAGACACACAGACCCCTCCGGCAGTCAGTTTGGGGCATCTTTGGACATGAGTCTCCTCTTTCCCCCACTCGCACCAACCTTTGCCCCTTGCCCAGGTCACAGTGCCTTGGAGAAGGCTGGAGCTTCTTTGAGGGAGCTTAGAGCTGAGCACAAAGTCAACAAGGGAACAATCCGCTGGAATTCTGCATGAATACAGGGCTCATCCAAGGCTGCAGATAACAGAGGAGGGTCTGGGGGGACTCCTGTGCCCCTTGGGACTTTTGCCTGCCTGTAAGCCCAACTCCTCTGAAGTCTTGGTCTCCAGTAGGCGTAGCAGGCCCCTCCCCCAGCCCACTTCCCACCTAGCGTGCTCAAAATCCCCATAATCAATGTAGATGAAGTTTGGGGTCAGGAACCAAGAGGAACCATCAATTGCTCCAGCCAGGAGCCCTCTCCCCTTCCACAGCCCCCTGCTGGCCGTAGGGTCTCCCCAGACCCATCTTCCTACTGAGGTACTGAGGACAGAGGCCACAGGTTCAGCTGGGCTGGTCTGGCCTGGAGCACTGGAGTGGACACTCCCTGTAGACCCAGGCTGCCCAAGCTTCAGTCTCCTATCTAGGAGTTGGACTCCAGCCCCTCTGGCTGTCCTTTAGCTTCCCTGATGGCTCAGATTGTAAAGAAGCTGCCTGCAATGCCGGAGATCCGGGTTTGATCCCTGGGTTGGGAAGATCCCCTGGAGAAAGGAATGGCAGCCCACTCCAGTATTCTTGCCTGAAGAATTCCATGGACAGAGGATCCTGGCAGGCTACAGTCCACGCGGTCACAAAGACTCAGACATGACTAAGCAACTAACACGTTATTCCCCCCAATCCATCAGGTTTAATCTCATAAGACTCCCTGGAGAAGCACTTTCTAACACCGCAGGACAAAAGATGTGTCCAAAGGCTCGAGGAGGCTCCTTCTGAGATCTTGGGATTCCTTCCCTCCTCATGGAGAAACTGAGGCTCAGAAGAGGAAGGCCATCACCATAGCAACTGAGAGATAAGAGGGGCAAGGGACAGTCCAAAGCTCCAGCAAGTAATTCTCCTCTCCCCCAGAGATACAGGATGAAACAGGGCTTGGAGATGACCCACAGAGATGACCCAGTCCCTGCTCTCAGGGCTTACAGTCTCTCAAGAGAGGGGCAAGAATCAAGAACCTGAGGTCTCACAGAAGCAAATGCAGGAAGACCTAGAAGAAAAGAGGACATTGAAGAGCATATTAACACCCCCACCAACCAATGAAGAGGAGGGCAAGTCCGGCAGTAAGGGGCAGAGACCCCTTGGGGTTCAATCAATGGGAACCCTGGGGCAGTGGGGCCTATAGGGAAATGGCTCCCAAAGGCAGGGCCTCCAAGCCTCTGAAGCCAGCCCAACACACAATAAGGACTCAAACGTTTGAGGAGTAAGTGATCTGATTCAGGAGGGCCACAGAAAGGCATCTGATCAAAGGAGAGGCTCCATGAAGCCTGACCCTCCAAAATACTTTCCTTTCTCTCCCATCCCGCTCCTCTCTCTGCTAGGTCATCACTTCTTTGCCCCCGTCCACCCCCAAATAGCCTTCTATGGTCATGCTTAAATTGGAAAATACATGTGGAGCTCCCAGTGGGAGGGACGGGGGTGGCCACCCTTCCATCTGGGACCCAGCTCTGCTCCCTGGGCCAGGAATGGCTTATGGAGCTGGTTGTGGGGCAAAGGGCATTGCAGGGGGGAGTAGGATATGTTAGGTGGCCCAGAGGTCAGAGCTCCTGTTCCCTGCCTCTGCACCCTCAACAGCAGCTCAGGAAGGTAGGAAAGGAAAGGGGTCCCGCAGAGGCAGAGGAAGCTAAACTACCAGCCTCCTGGTGGAGAGCATGACTGAGTCCATGGTCCCCAGGGCCTCTGCTTTCCCTCTGGGAAAAGGGGCTTGAGCTTTTCATTCACTCCTGAGGAGGCAGAGGGGTCCCAGAGATGGAGCAGTGGCCCAGGACAGGAGGAGCTGAGTGTGTGGCTCTGAACTGCATCCAGTCCTCCCTGGATCCAGCTGGTGAGCAGTGCCCCCTCCAGGCTCCAGGGAGGTCGCTGAGCCACACATAGCCATTCTTCGGTCACCCCTGGATTCTCCTCCAAGGTGGTGACTCATCTATCCCCAGCTGGGACCCTTCAGCCTCTTCCACAGCCTGAGAGGGCCCTGGGTATTGGGAAGGCTTGGGGACCTGGTCTGGGTGACCTCTGGTCTGCCATTGTGCCTCTCTGAACATCGCTCTCCCACACAGTTTTATAAACTTCCCCAAAGTACTTCCCCTTCTGGCCAGTTCAGCCAACGTCCACGGCGCCTCTGGGCCAGGCTCTGTGCCTGCTGGGTGTTGGACAGCCAGGCAGACACAGCCCTGGTCGCAGCCCGAGATGTTCCCAGTGTCACTGCCAGTTCATCGCTTTGCCCAGCTAACGGGCCCTGAGGCTCTTAGGATGAGGGGAAACTGAGGTCCAGAGAGAGATGGCCAGCAGTCCTCAAATGGCCCAGTCTGAACAAGGACCACCCACATAGAGGGTCCCTCCAGGCCAAGGAGAACCCCCACTTGCAAGAACTAGGGGTTCCCCCACCCCAGGCCTCCCCACCACTGCCCCCCAGGCGAGACCCAGGGTCTGAGCTAACCCCCCTTTCCACTCCTCCCTCCTCCTCCCCGGCCCCCTCGGCCCTTCAAACCGCAGGGCTCAGCCGGCCTCTGGAACGCGTGCCCAGGACCTCAGTGATATTTTGAGTTTAAGAAAACTTTGCAGTCGGCAGGAGCTCTTAAAGGTTATAAATAGCAGCAGCAGGAGCCCATGCCGGGAGAGGCGGAAACACGTGTCAAACACGCCTGGGAGGGGGATATTCTGAGGCACAGACCCCTGTCCCCCTCCACCTCCCCCTCCCTTCCCCCACCCCCCACACCACTAGGGACCCACCAGGCTTCAGGGGATTTTACAACCGCTGGAGCGGGAAGTCACACTCCACTTGGAAGGCGTCAGGGAAAGGAGACTCCGCTCTTGCCCCCAGCCAGGGTCCCTGAGCGGATGACCAGAATGCCCCATGCATGTGGGGGAGCTACTGAAAGGAGTCTGTGGTGGGAAGTTTTGCTCCCACCCTCACCCTCCCTGGCCAGCATGGAACCCCGGCAGCTGAGCGGAGTTTTGGATTGCATCCCCTCTGAGTCCGGTCAGCGCAAGCCCAGGGCAAAGAAGGGATTTTTCCAAGGTCACACAGGAGTCGGGTGGGATCAGACCCCCAACCCACAGTTGTTTTCACTAAATGCTGTTGCATCCCTTCCATCTCAAGGGACCACAGGACAATATCTTACCCCATCTGATTAAGCAGAGTGGGAGGATCGCGTGGTGGGACTTTTGATAGGAACCATCCCTCCTGATCTGCAAGTAAGCAGACTTTAGGATCTCATCACTCAGTGACCCATCTAGTCCCCACTTTTCCACTTCTCATGAAGATCTGCCTTTGAATAGATGAGGAAGAGAGCGCTGGAGACGACCAGGGCCTCTCTCCACCCCAGAGGGGCTGCACACCCATGCCCACCTTGCCAGGGCGTGACTTGTGAACAACCCAAGGACAGGCATGGAGTCCTCACCAGGAAGTCAGCTCTGGTTTGGACCACTGCAGCATCAGGCTTGCCTTGAAGGCGATATGGTTGTAGGACATGCTCTCGGGAGCCTGGTTCTAGGGGACACAGCCATGAAGACCCCTCCGATTTCCCCAACTGCTCCACAGTGCGCGTGGGCAGAAACCATTGTCCCAAGGCAAAACTCTGGCAACTGAGGCATGTCTGGGTCCCCCATGGCCATCCCCGGCTTTGCCTCCCTCACGCCCCACCTGCTGCCCACAGTCTCCAGCAGGTCTGGGGGCGGCAGCCAGGCCTGGCGTCCAGGCGCTGTGCACCTCAGGGAGCCCCGAAGGGTTTATGGGGCTCCCAATGAATGGGCCTGTTGAGCTCAGAGGGGGCCGGGCCCGAGTAAACATGACTGGGTCTGAGCTGCCATCCTCCCCCTGCCTCCTTCCTCAGGACCCGGGACCAAAATACGACTTCCTGTCCCCGGAGCTGAGAGCTAGACTCGCCCCTCAGAACCCTGGGCTGGGGCCTGCTGGAAGAAGCCGGTCTGACCTGCACAGGCAAAACCCCAAGGCTGATGGGGAGAAGGGACCTCAGGTTTTCAGATTCCCAGGTCTGTATCCAGGACCCGAGGGCTTGGGCACTTTATGTGGCCCATTCAGGCCTTGAACCACCCATCTGCTAATGATACATTGAGAAACCAAGGCCACGAACAGGAGCCACAGGTCAAAACAGAACAGGCGCTGCGCCCCAGCCTCCCGCTTCCCTGGCCAGGAAGGATGGGAGCAGGGGGTGTGTGTGGGCTCAGAGAATGGAAAGCTCAGGGCGCTGGGAAGTTTGAGACAGAGGGCACAGGAGGTCTTCCCCCCTTGAACACAGCTGCCCGCTGACCTGTAAAGCTGAAGTCGGCCCCCGCCCCTCCAATGGCCTTACTCCTTGCCCTGGGATACTCCTTGGAGTCAGACACTGGGAGTTGCCCAGGCCAGGAGCAGGATCCCTGTAAGTTCCCGTAAGAACCCTGTTTGTCATAGTCTCGCTATGTGCCCCTGGCCAGTCCAAGTCTACTCTCTAAGTTTCATTTTTTTTTCTTTTTTTTTGGCATGCCGGATCTTAGTTCCCCAACCAGGGATTGAACCCACACCCCCTGCAGTGGCAGTGCAGAGTCTTACCCACTGGACTACCAGGGAAGTCCCGCCAAGCCTCATTTTCCCTACCTGGAGACCAGGTATTGACAAGCTCCCCCACCTCTCTTTCCAGCCTGTGAACTAGAGAGTTACTTTTGAAACTATAAAGTGTGCTACCCTCCTCCCTAGGAGCCAGGAATACCTGGGGAGAGGTTGCCCCTGAGGTGAGGGGGCCCTAGGAACATGCCCCAGCCACTAGGGGTGGTTCCAGGCCAGTCGTCTCACATGCTAAGCACTGGGGGTTGTGGCTGGAATGTGTGGAGCAGCAGGCACCACGTGAATCATTACACCTCGTCAGGCTGAGCCTGAGACTTCCAGACTCAAACCAGCTCAGACTGCAGAAGGGCAGCCTCTGAGCCCCGAGGTGAAGTTCCAGGATCTTGCAGGGTCTCCTCCTCACAGTCTTCACCCTTAGCATCCAGGTCCAGCACTGGTTCTGCCACAGTTCATTCTGCAGAACCACAGAGGGAGGTCATCTGTCATCTGTCCACCACCCTCCTGTGACCTGCAACAACAGAAGCAGACCCTGAGCCTTAGCGGGGGCCTGCTTGGGGACCGGCGGGGGCGGGGAGGGGGCGGCGTGGGAGCGAGCAGCCTGTCAGGGCTTCCTGGCTGATTTCACATCAGGAGCCCATGTTCCAGTGTGTAAAGAATCAGATAGAGAGAGGGAGGTGTGGGTCTGCAGGGATCAAGACAAGGGCTGGGTAGAATAAGGGTCCTCATCTTTCCTAGCTGGGGGACACTGGATGCCCAGTGCTTGGAGGGCAGGCCTTCCCAGTCTCAGTTTTCCTGCTTGTGGCCTGGGTTTGAACCACTCTGGGCCGTCACCTGATTTCTCCAGGTGTCCAAAACTTGAATGAAGTCACTCATAGGGGTTGTGCTCATATTTCATGGAGGCCTGAAATTTCTGAGATGTGGAAAAGGCTGGAAGGGGCAGGCAGGGGGTACACAGGAGCAGACAGAAGGACAGCTAATCAGAGGGAGGCTTGGCAAGGCAAGGAGACCACTGAGGCACACACACACCTGACGGGCTGAACTGGCCTGGGCACCTGGCAGGCAAACCCGGGGACAGTAGCAGAGAGGCCCAGCCCAGGACACCTGAACACTGATTTGCTCCTTGACCAGGGGTCTGGGACAAAGTCCTGGGCTAGTGCAGAGTTTGGTTAAAAAAAAAAAATTAAAAAATTTTTTTTTTCAAGTGAAAGCTCTGACTCAGGCCTTTTCCTGTCCCGAACAGCAACATCCTTGCTTAGGCCTGAACCGCAGAAGCTACTCAGGTCTATCCATGGCCTTCTCATGGCCTATTTGAATCTGCTCTGTGGGTCCGGGCCCTACTTGGACGGTCTTATGGGTTCCAGGTGAGTGGGGACCAGGGGAGCCCTGGGACTTGAGTGTAGCTGGAAGAGAGGAGGCTCGGGGCACCTCGTTTGGTTAGTGTGTGTGTCCCTGTGCCCGCGGGGCAGACAAGGTATGCCTACTAGGAGAACCTACGGATCTGGTGTTACTGCAGCACGGGGCTGTGATCATGTGACCAGAAGGGACAGAAATCCCACAACTACAGCCGCCTGCCCCTGCCCCAGGAGTGGTCTCTGCTTGGGATGGGGCAGCCCAGCCCCCTGTGTCCCAGCTTCCTGCCATTCGCCTCCTTGAGAACTGAGAAAGCCAGGCCTTCTGCTGCAAGGGGAGGGGGCTGCCCAACCAGCTGCCTGGGAGCCTCCAGTGACTCATCCGGGTGGGGGGTGTTTATGAGCAGCCGAAATGGCTGTAAAAGTGGCACCTCGGCTCACTTATGGCCTGGCCATCCTCTCCTCAGCCAGCCCCTTGCGTTGAACAGCTTCCAGAGGGGCCTAGGAATCTGGAAAGAGGTCTGGGATTGAGGCCTGGTGGAGGCTCAGCTTGGGGTCAGGGTTCAATCAGGGGTTAGAGATCAGACTGGGGTAAGTATGCAGGGGTAAGGCGTGGGGGTTAAGCTAACTCTAGGGTCAGGTCAGAGGTTGGGATTCAGGCTGACTTTGGGGCTAGGGTTGAGGAAAGATGGGGGTGGGGGGGTTCTGTCTGTGGGCTAATTCTCCCAGATAGCTTTCAGGCTAGGGCAAGGGGTTTTCTGAGGGAGTGAGGCCAGGCTGCAGAGGTCTCAGAGAGCCTTTGTTTTTCCCGTTTGAGTCTGGTGCCCACTCTGGCCCCAGGGTCTGTGTACCTTGGCCAGAGCCCTACTCATGGTGGCAGTGACGGCAGCAGAGGCCTGTCAGCCCAGGGCTGCTGAACTGGAGTCCAGCCCCTGCTCCAGTTCTGAGCTCCAGCCCGTCTTAGCCCCTCCTCCTAGGCCCCAGCCTGGGGGTCAAAGAGGGAGACCCTATGTGGACTTACTCCCACTCACCACCCCCAACCAGGCCTTTCCAGACACCATTGAAACTGACCTGAAACTGACCAGAAACTGACCCTGGGGCCCTGGGGCTTGCCTGTCAAAAAGGGTGGGCTGTGCTCTGCCAGGCACTGGGGTGCTACCAGTTAATGTGTGACACCCCCACCCCCATGGTGGCACTTTAACCAGAGGCCTGGGGCTGATTCAGGGGGTCAGAGGCCCCACCCACAGTGATGGAATGTCCAGCAGAAGTCTGGACTGAGGCGCATGAGTTATAGCTAAGGAAACACCCTTATGGGGCCCAGAGCCCATTAGATCCTTCTCTGCAGCCCTATCCATAGCCCATCCTGGTCCTCCCCAGCAGAAATACTGTTTGTTTCTCCATCTCAAGGTTGCTTGTGTCAGATCTGAGAAGGACCCCCTGCGTCAGCCGCTAGCGCTAGCCCTTAGTGTCTCCAGTCCCTCTGTGAACGTGCTTTTCCTATTAAGGGCTTTGGGTCATCCAATCATAAAACTTGGAATCGAATTGCTTAGAAACAGAGACATAAAGCTTCTCTGGAGTGTTCTTGAGGTGCCTGCTCTGGACACCTGAGCCTCTCTCTTCTTGTTCCAGAAGAGCCCATTCATCATAGGGAGCAGCCCCCAAACCAGAGCGGCTTCACCCTCCCCAATAACGGAAGAGATGGAGACGCAAGGAGACAGAGATGTCCTTTATGTCAGGGAAAGAAATGTGAGCCTGGAAGAGGAAACTACAAAGGCAAACGCAGGGGAGTGAACACAGAAAGAGGGCCAGGAATCTAGTAACTAGAGAGTCATCTTTGGAGGACACTGCCTCCGACAGCACAGTCCTTAAACACCAGGGTGAGAAACTTGAGTGGGCATGGGAGAGAGTATGGCCATAGAAACGTAAAGGAGATCGCCGTGGGTACAGTCTGGGAGATGGGTGAGTTTGAGCAGGCATAGGCTGCAGTCCATGGGGTCGATAAGAGTCGGTCAGACACGACTGAGCGACTTCACTTTCACTTTTCACTTTCACGCATTGGAGAAGGAAATGGCAATCCACTCCAGTGTTCTTGCTGGAGAATCCCAGGGACGGCGGAGCCTGGTCACACAGAGTTGGACACGACTGAAGCGACTTAGCAGCAGCAGCAGGGATGGGTTGCCAGGAAAGTTGGCTGCAACTGGATTCCAGTGGCCTTAGGGCTTGTGCACTCATTCATCTTGAAGAAAGGGGCCAACCCTGAGGCATGGGGGCAGTTTGAGGTCTCTGAGGAGCTCAATTTCCACAGGGTGAGCCTGGGGAGCCCTCAGAGTCCACGGGTCTCTGGGAAACCCCAAGAGTTACCCACCCTCGAGGCACTAAAACAGTAAAGTCAAAAGTGCCCTTTGAATCAGCTGGTCAGCTTCCCATTTTACAGATGAAGAAACTGAGGCTCAGACAGCAGGAGAGTCGTCGTGTCCAGGATTACACAACTGGTAAGTGGGTGAGCTGGGGTTGCTACTTAGGGTCCCCGACAGTCACATTAGCTTCCTCCTGAAGATGCCTAAAGCCTTCTGCTTCAGGCATCCCCGGCCTTCCCTGAAACTCAGCTTCCCCACTGTGTACTTCGAGGTCATAGGTTTGGGGTCCAAGGCCCCCTCCTCTGAGCACACCTCTCCGGGGCGGGGCGGGTGCACATAAGCCCGGCCCCCGCCTGGTCCCCGCCCCCAAAGCCTCCTCCTGCCCTTTTCCCAAGTCGAGGGTCCCCAGTGCGCCAGAGCCGGCCAAGAGCTTTTGTGGGTGTGAAAGGGTGGAAGAGAGAGGCGGAACCTCACGGTGGGGGGCTCAGCTGAGTCTAGGGTCTTGAAGTCTCTAGCCGCCCGGGGTGGAGTCAGGGGCGGAGCTACAGAGACCGGGCCGGCTTCTGGATGGGTAGAGATTCGGAGACCCGGACCTGGGAGAGAGACTGGGGAGGGAGGGAGGGAGGGAGGGAGAGGGGTGTGAGGCCAGAGACGCGGGGAGGGACGGGGGCGGGCCTAGGGCACAGCACACCGACCCACTCGGGAGCTGCCTGAGGCTGGGGGTCCAGGCGAGGGCGGGGCGGGCGGGAGGGCGGTGGCGGCGGCGGAGCCAGGCTCAGGGGCTGGCGGCCGAGCAGCCTCCCCGGGGATCCCGGTCCAGCCTGAGCGGGAGTCCCGCGGGCGGACAGACAGCGCTGCAGCCGGGGGCCCGCGGGGTACAGCCCGTGAAGAGGGCCTGTTTGCGCGGCTGAGGGCCGCTATTCACCGGCCCGGGCCGGACGATCAGAAAAAAAAAATAAATAACGTCTGTGCCTTCCCGGAGAGGAAAATGAAGCGGCGGCAGCGGCTCGCGCCACGTTCTCGGGCTCCGATGTCAGAGCTCCCGGCCCCGTCCCCTGCACACTCACATCCCGCCGCTGTGCGACCCCTGGCCGCGGCCTCTAGAGAATCGTCCAGGAGCAGGGGGCCGCGGGCTCCTCTCCGCCGCTCCGCACACCCGCGTCGGAGACGGCAGAGGGGAGCGGGGGGCGGAGAGGCCCAGGGAGGGCGCGGGGGAGGGAAGAGGCGCCCGGGCCGCGGGGGGAGGGGAGCGGCAGACGCCGAGACGAGGGACTCGCGCGGCGGGCGGCGGCTCTGAGCGGCGGCCGGGCGGGGGGCGCTGGAGGCCAGGCCGGCCAGGGGGGATACCAAGAGCTCCATGAAGTCCCCCCGGGGCCGCGGACGGGGCGCTGTCCTGGGGAGGCTGTCGGGGGGATCCCCGACACCCATGGCTAGGCGGGGGCCGCGGCGGCGCGCTCGGAGTAAGTCGGGGTTGGGGGCCAGCAGCGAGGGGAGGAGGATGGAGGTGGGGAGGGTGACTCCCGGCCCGACCCGGGCGGGCGGGAGGGCTGGTTTGTCTCGGGGTCGGCGGCGCCTCTTCCAAGCCCCGTGGAGCCGTCAGCCCCGCGCCGCTCGGCTCCGTGGCTTTTTTGGAAACTTGCAAATGTTTTCGTAGAGAGAAAAGGGGGAGGGGAAGGAAGGAGCGAGGGAGTGACCGAAACGGAGCTCGGGGCTGCTGGAGGAACGGAGGCCAAGGCCGGGGGAGCTAGAGACGGACTGACAGACAAGCAGACAGACCGAGCGTCCCGGCCGCAGGCGCGCTCTAGCGGCGCGGGCGCAGGCGGGGCTCCGGCCGAGGATGGAGAGGGAGTTGCCGGAGCCCGCCGCCGACGGGATGGGGTTGAAGGGGCCGAGGGGCGAGGAGCTGGCGGCCTGATCCTCGAAGGGCTCAGCGTCGTTGCAAAGTTGGGCTTGAGTACCCAAGCTGCACGCCCCGAGCTGCGCAAAACGCGCCCCCTGCCCCGCCCCTCCCCCCCGACTTGCGCTAGCCGCGGAGCTAAAAATAACAGTCCCATTCGCCCCCCGCAGACCGCGACCCCAACCCCCTCCCCCGACCCCCTCCCCCACTGGGCGTGGGGGCAAAGCCACAGCTCCCAGTTTCCCAAAAGAAAAAAAAAAAGAAAGAAAAGGCGGCGCGGGGTGGGGGTGGGGGGCGGGGGGCGGGCCGGGGGCGGGGGGCCCGGCCATATGGATGTGATTTCTCCGCTCGGAGGCAGACGGGCAGCTCCGCAGCTCTCGGCGCCCGCCCGCCGCCCGCCCGGCCCCCGGCTGCCTCCCTTCTTCCCTCCCTCTCTCTCTCTCCTTTGCGCTCTAGCCCTCCGCGCATGGGCCCCGCGTCGGGCCCCGGGGCCTCGGGCCGCCGGGCCTCCGGGGTCCCCTAGGCCGTGGCGGGGGCGGGGCAGCCCAGCCTGACGCAGCTCTGTACCCCACCACCACCACCACCACCAGGGCCGGCGGCGGCGGCTGCCCCGAGGGACGGGGCCCTAGGCGGTGGCGATGGGGGCCGCCCGGATCGCGCCCGGCCTGGCGCTCTTGCTCTGCTGCCCCGTCCTCAGCTCCGCATACGCGCTGGTAAGTCACCCGCTCACACTCCCGGACAGGCTTTGGGCTTGCTTTGGGGTCCCTGGAGGGGGGATGTGTGTCCACGGCTCAGAGGCTTAAGTTCTCCCCAATAATCTGAACTTTGAGGGGGTCCCCTCCAGCCCGGGATCCTTGGTGCCTGCTGTCTCTGGGATGTCTGAATTCTGGGTTGCAGATGCCTATAAGGTTTCCTTATTTCTGAAGCCTGGGGTTGGGGTCCCAGGTCTGGAAATCTGTGTTTGGGGTTCTCCTGTCTTCTGCTTCTAAGAGCGTCTCTGCTCTGTGTCTCCCTTGAAGATGACAGTGTGATCTAGCAGAAGACTGGGCTTTGGCCCTGACTGAGGTAGGATCCCACAGACTTTGCTCTGGGGGCCTGTGTTTTCTGCAAGTTTTGTTTGCAATCTGGGACACAGGGCTGTTGGTCTGACGTCAGGGGGTAGGGTTCAGGGACCCCCTCCAGTTTGCAGCATTGCACGCACACACGCAGGCTTGCACTCATGTCCAGCTTCACCCAGATTGGAAGATGTCTGCCCAGGGAGGAGGGTATGGTGTGGTATATGGAGGAGGGATGGAGGTCCCCTGAAGGAGACTGACCTCACAAAACACTCCCACAAGAGAAACTCCCATCGGGTGCGTGAGGGGACCCACGTTGTAGCCTCCTGAGAGCAGAGGCCAACAGGGGACCAGGGGGAGAAGAAGCAACAGAATAGGAGATGAGGTTAGACAGAGAGAAGAGAGAGACAGAGACAAAGAGGATGGGAGTGAGAGCTCCCCAGGGCAGGAGGAGTAGACAGACCAAGAATAGCAAAGAAAAATAGGGAAAGACTGGCAGGGGCTGAGGGCTGGAGGCACGAAGCGTGAGTACCCTCCTCATTCTGGGCCAGGTCTGGGATCATTTCCTGGGGCATCAGTCGGATCCCACAGCAGCCCTGTCTCGGGGGACCAGCCGTTGCTGAGGAGACTGTCCGCCTCTGCGTCTGACTTCAAGGCCCCAGTTGCTCCCCCTCACCTCCCAGGTGCGGGTATTTGCCTTCTAGAGAGACAGGCAGATGGCCCCCTCCTGCCCGGCTCCCTGTCCAGAAGGAGCCCCAGGTGGGAAGGCGGGAGCTCTTAGATTCTTCCAGTTCTGCCAAAGCCTATGTAACCTTGTGCTATCCTTGTCCCCACCTCAGTTTCCCTATCTGTAAAAAGACACCAAGAAAGAAACATCTGCCTAAGAATTCCCTGATCTGCAGCTCTCTTCTCTGTTGGCTTTAGCACATCCCATTCACTGTTGTTCATGCCCACACAGCATGGCACCCCAAAGCCAGACACATCGCCGCATACAAGGATGTGTTGATGAGGAAACCAAGGTTCAGAGATGATCAGCACCCTGTGCAGGCGTGCTGCAAAACCCTGGTGAATGCCAGGGTCCAGAGCTATTTCCCAGCCTCCCTTCAGGCCAGGGTCACCTTTCCCAGGGCCCCTTCCAAGGTGTGTGAGCATAGCCACTGTGCAGAGCCAGCCAGCATGGTCTGTGGACATGCATGTGTGCAAGCGACTGTTGAAGAATAGATGGGGTTGTGGGCGTGGGTGACCTATGAGTATATCTGTGTCTCCAAGAGGGGCACAGTGGGACTCTGAGCGTGGTATTCTCTGGGTCTATGTGACTGCGAGTGTCTGAGTCCTTGTGTGAGTTCACGTGTATCTGAGGCTGTGGGTCTGCACGTGACTTGCAGGAGCATGGTTGTGCATACGTATGTGTTGTGTATTTGTGATCACAGTTGCACCCAGTTCTGTTTTTTTTTTCCCTTGTTTTTATTTAATAAATGCTTCTGTACCGCTGTCTACTTACCAAACACTGTTCTAAGCACTTTACAGTGTTAACTAGTTCAGTCTTTCCAACAACCCTCTGAGAAAGGCTTCTGTTTTTGTCTCCTTTAACTGACCTTCACACAACCAATAACGACCATTATTTGTTGTGTGTCCACCATGGTCAAGCCCTGTGCCTCTATCAGGGACCCATGGGGACACACACTGTTTTCCAGGGAAGCTGAGGCACATGCAAAGTATTTGCCTGGCTTAGCCCTGGCCCACGGCTGAGGGTAGGGAAGGAGAAAGGATGCCAGGGCTGGGTCTGCCCTGGGACCTTATTGGAACTTCTGTAGCTGACACACAGGACATGAGTACATTGAACCTTCCCTGGCTCTGGGGGTAGAGGATATGGCGTGAGGGTTCCCCCAACAGCATGTGGGCCCCGTGGGCTCAGCTGAAACCAGCAAGAAACTCAGTCTGCCTACATCCTCTCCTACACCCAGTGGATATCGCTTCATCCTCAGCAGATAGCTTCCCATCACCAAACCGACATACTGCCCACCCAACTGGCCCCAATCCAGGGACCTCACAGTTGCAGGACCAAGAGGTCTCCCCAGTGGGAGGACACTGGCTGTGGCCAGACTCAGCTGGTCCCTCTTGTGCCTTCCATCTTTTCTGTGCCAGAAAAGAGTAGCTGTAAGGTTGAGGGTCAGGTGGGGTGACATTTGGAGGAAGAGATGAGCCAGCAGATTTTGAGTGGGGGAGCGGGGAAAGGGGTGGTCTTGTCCTTGGGGATGCCTCATCCTAAGGACACCCTGGACATGCATATTGTGAAGGAGAAACTGCAGTGGGAGTAGTTGAAGGTCGGTTGGCATTGTGGGGTTGGGAGGGGCAGGCTTAGAGTGTAGAGATGTGACCAGGGTCAGACTCAGGAGAGGACACGGTGGGTGGGACTCCACGGAAGCACTCCTAGCATGCTCCAAGGTCAGCTAGCCAAAGGGGCTCACTTTTATAGATGGGGAGGAACTGACTCGTGTTGAACAGTGGCTATCCCCGGATTCTGAGCTAGAGACCATCACAAGTCTTTTCTCATTCCATCTGTTCATCCACCCATTTTATGGGAAAGGGCCCTGAGGGTCACACAGTAAGTCTGTGCCCCAGGTTGGATTTCAACTCAGGTCTTCAGACACCTGCACTGAGCTTCTTCCTCCAAAGTAGGGTGAGGGCTTCTGCTGGCAGGAGACCCCTGTATCTCCCTCTGGTTTCCTTTTTTCCTCCTTTTCTTTCTTCTTTCTTTCTAGCAGAATCCTTTGACTATTTTACTTTTATTTTCTTATTTTAATTTCAGAACTATACTTGAATATGTTCTTTCTTATAGAGGATTCAAGCAATAGAGATTAAAGAGACGTTAACCTTGATTTCTCCCAAACCCCATTCTCCGTTCTAGAGAAAAAGCTTTTTTAAAAAACAGTCTGGGTGGGAGATGTTCTCCTAGAGCTTTTTCTCCAAAAATGTCCCTTTGGTGTCCATACAAAGTAGATAGTTTTAGTCTGTCATTTTCTGTTTGTTTTGTAATAAATGATGGCAGTTTGTAGATAAGGGCCCTGACATATGCATTTTTCTACTTAAAGCTGTATCTTGGAGACCTTCATGTCAGTAAATATAAATCTGTCTTTTTTAATGCTGCGTAGTATTTCCAAAGCCTGAGGTTCATTAGCAATCCTTTGAAATATACATTTAAATTGCTTCTGCATAAATTTCAAGTGTGTGTGTGTGTGTGTGTGTGTGTGAGAGAGAGAGAGAGATTTCAGACGGCAGCAGGAAAGCCCCTTGAAATGCCCTCCTGTGTCCTTGTGCAACCATTTCCCTGTAGGATATTCCTAGATCCTGTCATTGCTGGGTCTGAGAACATGCATATTTTTTTTTTACTTTGAGAGACATGGCCAAATGGCCCTCTAAAACGCCCATGCGGGTTTATACTCTCGACCCTAAGAGTGACCAGCAGGCCTCTAACACACACTCTCGGTTTCAAGGGATAGTCTGAAGATTCTTTTCCTCACGTTTGCCGTGGTGTCTCTTGTCATTTTAATGAGAATGACATGAAAAATGGTGTCTCTTGTCATGTTAATTCGCTAATGACCAGTGAGCCTCTGGACTTGTACTTTGGTTTATGGTCCATCTTCTAAGAGCTTGCTCAGAGCCATTACCCCTCTTTCTATGGGTTATTTGTCTTTTTTTTGGTATTGATTTGTTGAAGCTTTTTATATCACCTGCCCTTAAACACCCCCACCCCTCCACCCGCAGCTCTGGGAGCGCGCCTGTGGACAGAGCAGGAGGAGGGGGCTGAACCCTCCCGGGAATTTGGGTTTTCTTCGGAATGTTTTAATGAGGCGTCAAGAGGCCTCCCCCAGATTCCTGTTGTGGGCCTTCTGGGGACACTCCCTGGTCCGGCTACCACATCAGGAAGGCAGCTCTTTCAGAAAGTCCCCAGGAAAAAGAAAGGATGGGGTGGGGGGTTTGCAGACGCCAGAAATTGTCCGCAAAATACAGTGCGACTGGGAGAGGGTGCAGAGTTTTACTTAGATTCTCAGAGACATCAGAAACCCCCAAACCTTTCAGAACCCCCAGCTCTAGAACCTGCCTTGTGCAGAGGTAAGACTTGGAAGGATTCTGTCTTGCTGACCACCTTATGGTTAGGCTAGTTCATACCATCTTTTTGGGCCTCGCTCCCCCAGCCCAGGTAGAGGCTGCTTGTGAAGATCCACCGGGTCCTAGCAGCCAACTCTGCCACCCCAGGCTCCATCCCACTGCCTGCCCTGAAGGCTTCCACGTTGGCCAGGATGAGAGGCGTCACAGTGCCTCCCCCAGCCCCTCCCAGCCCCGAACACAGGCAGCCTGTTCAGGAAGGCCAGGAGAGGGGGAGGAAAAGTCAGCACTTGTCAGCGGTGGCGTGGCGGGGCAGGAGTGTCCCCGGCAGGGAACCCGTCCCAGCCTGCTCTGGCCAGCCAGACAGACGGAGGGCAGCAAGGGGCAGGGAGCAATCCCCAGCCAGCTGGCATGGGAGACATCGAGGGGTGCCAGCACAGGTCCCAGTAGTGGAACCTGGAGAAGAGGTGCAGGAAGGCCAGGAGGTCACCAGGGGGTCTCCTGTTAGCCAAGGTTTTCTCCTTGTGGCTTTTCTGAAGGTGCGAACTCCCCTTCCTCCTAATGTGTGAGTGAGCAGCTGTCCTCTGCCCAGTCAGAGCTGAGCGGAAGCTGCCATCACCAATAAATACCATCACCATCTGATCACCTCCACATCTATCTGCATCCCCAAATTACCTCTGTGGAAGCTGCTCTAGATGCTCTGCAAAGAGGCTCTTGCTTGACACAGTGAAAGGTACAATCCAGAAAGGCTCCGAGGAAAACTGGTATTGAGGCTGACTCTAGCGGATCTATGTGGCGGGGCACCTCCTCCTTTGTTTCCCATCCTCTGGAGTTGCTGCTGCTTTGGTATCAAGCAGACCTTGGCTCCGTTCCTGGCCCTCTTCTTTCTAACTGTGCTCTCAGCCTCAGTGGCCGCGTTTGTAAGATGGAGATGTGACGGAAGGTGGAGGAGAGGTGGTTAAAGCTTCAGGGGCAGTGGTGGTTGCCAGCCTGCGGAGGGGCTGTCATGGGGTGGGGAGACGCTGGCCACACCCAGTGATGAAGAGCAGGTAGATCTGCTTTCTCTGGAGGTGATCAAGAAGCCAGCAGCTGCCTGCCCCCCAGGGGACCAGGCTGACCCTAGGCAGAGGGATGGATAAGATGACCCAAAAGGTCATCCTGAGGCAGATACCATCAGTAGAGGAGCCTCTGTCCCAGAGACAGGGGTGTCAGCAGCTGAAGAAGGATCTCTTGTATTTCCTCCTTCATTTTGCCCGGAGGAGGAGAATTGTAGGCATGTCTGGGATCACAGACAACAAATGTGTGGAATTTGGCAGTTAGGAGATGGACCGAGAGGAGCAGCCCTCATTTGGTCAGTGGCATGGAGCTGGCTCTCCACCACTCCGCACCATCACACCTCCATTGCCATCACCGGCCTCCACATCGCCCCGCTCACGGTCTGCATCTCCAGCCCTACTGCCACCATCCCTGCCTTCCCAGCTCCAGCACCATCCTCCATGGGGTCACCCAGGGAGCCGAGTTAGAAGGAGCTGCTTGCCCCCACCCCTCGGCGGGAGGGGTACTGAGCAGATGGCTTTTCTCTCCCTGTGAGCTTCTGAACTCAGGAAATGAGAAACACATCCGGGCTTCTTGACCACACATTACTCTCCCTGAGACAGCAGCTTCTATGTTTGTAAATAACATACTGGCTTTCAGCCCCACTCTGCACCCTGCCTGGAGCCCCATAGATACCAACTCGGGGCTCCCAGGCCACCTCTCTCCCTGCCTATTCACAAACTGCAGATCATGCACATGTGTGCCCCCAGGAAGGTTCCATGTGGGAGCGTGGAACGTAGGGAGAGTCTTGCAGCCAAGCTCTACAGTGGTCAGGTCAGGGGAAGTCAGCCCTAACCCAAGACCCTAGGAGGGGTGTGGGAGGAAGGGGGATTCAGGACACCTGTCCCCAGGGCTCAGTGACCCTATCAGTGGTGCGTATGGATTAACTGACCCTTGGCCATGATGCAGACCCCAGCCCCTCAGTCCTCACCAGTGAGACCCAAGATACACAGACTCTCTGTATCTAAAATGATGTAAGTCTGAGTCCTCCTTACCAGGAGCCAGGCCAAGGAGACCTGAACTCTGCAGGGGGAAAGGGGCTGGTTGAGGAGGGCTCAGCTGATGGAGTGGCCAGGCCAGGAGGAGAATCAGAGCTATCAGCATTTTCTGCATCTGTCCCAGGAGATACAACCTCCTCACTCAGGGCAGGAGCAGAGGAGGGGGCCCTCCTGCCCCTTAAGCCCTAGCGTTGGGGGTCTGGCAGTGACCTGGAATCTTAGTGTGAGTCCAGGGTGGATCCAGAAATCCACATCTGGAGTTGTTGGAATGCCTTTCACCCCCAAAGCTTGCCAGGCACACCTCATCCTGCAGGCTATCCTGTACTTACCCCTCTACCAATCCTCCCTGGAACCCTGGCCCCGGCCCGTGCCCCTCACTGTGGCCCTGTGGACTCAGTCATCTACTCAATCTCCCCTGTCTCTCTAGGTCCCCAGCCTGGGGGGACCCACAATGTCCTGAAGCACAGGGGTCCATAAGTGGACTTGGAAAGCCATGACTTGGTGCTGCTGCTGACCTGGTAGCAATGGTAGCCAACAGCTTTCCATGGGCTCCACCTCCATGAAGCTCCACGAAGGTGGAGCTCCTCTACCTCTGAGCTTTTCATGCAGTGCCCCATTTAACTCTCACAGCAGCCCTATTATTTATTTTTATCCTTGGCAGTGCTGCACAGCATGTGGAATCTTAGTCCCCCAACCAGGGATCGAACCCATGCCCCCTGCAGTGGAAGTGCAGAGTCTTAACCACTGGACCACCAGGGAAGTCCCCGAAACAGTTCTCTTATTGTCCTGATTTTACAGGTGGAAAGCTAAGGCACATGGGTTAAACAACTGTACCAAAGATACAAAGCCAGTTGGTGGTGGAGGCGGGATTCACGCTCCAGTGCTGGTGGCAGAATCTTCTTAGATGAGAGGGTGCAGGTGCAGGGAGACATGATGGCATCCCAGGCAGGGGTGCTGTGCTCTAAAGCAAGTGGGGGTGCACTTGATGTAGGGCTGCCCTGCGTTCCTTGGGAAAGTGCTTATATGTGTGTGTGTGTGTGCTTATGTATGTATATGTATATTTGGCTGCACGAGGTCTTAGTAGTGGCTGCAGGATCTTTTAGTTGTGCCCTGTGCCCTAGTTCTCCAACCGGGGGTCGAACCCAGATCCTCTGCACTGGGAGCAGAGGCTTAGCCACTGGACCACCCGGGAAGTCCTGAAAGTGCTTTCTTGACTGACGTGAATTCTTCTTGTTGCAGTGGCAGTTCTGCTGTGATTGGGTGACAGACAAATGGGTCATACAGTTTAGGGAGGCCAGAGATGATGCCCCTGACCCTGTGGGTGAAGGAATCTGGGGGCTATCTGATGCTTGAAGCACATACCCTCCCCCTTATTGGGCATTTCCAGACCCACCGGGAAATGAGAGTTCAGGGCAGAGAATGTGCCTCCTCTTGGCCAAAGAGAGAGTGCAGTAGTTAGAGGCTGAGCAGGTGCGTTGGGCCTGTGAGAGGGTAAGGAGTGAGTTCCTGGTCCTCGCCCAGCTGCACACCTGTCTGTCAGTCTGCCAAATGGGCAGTTTTCAACCCACGACTGCCTGCCTGCCTTTAGTCCTGGGCACCAGCTGTGACATTCAGTCACATCAGCGGACTAGTCTGTCTGTGGAGAGGGCCGGTGTGCCAGGCTTTGGGGACTGGTGGAAGTCTGTCAGCCACTCAGGAGGTTTCCATCAGCTGGGGGAAAAAAAAAAGTATGGTGAGTATCTGTTCATCTTGAAAGAGACAAAGGTGGACAGAAGGGGAAGGGGTGGTGGGTAGGCGAGGCTGAGGGAGTAAGACTAAGATATAGGAAAGATGGTACTGACAGTGGCTATGGGGCTGGTGGCAAGGATGGTGCTCATGTTGCCTTTGGTGGCTACGGTGCTGGTGAGGGTGGTGATGGCAGCGGTGGTGGTAATACTGGAGGTGGTGGTGACGGTTGTGGTGGTCATTGTGCTGGTGGAAAAGGCACTGGTGGTGGTGACGGTCATGATGTTCTACCAGTTGTCACAGTGTTGATGGTGGCTTTGCCAGTGTTAAGAGTGGTCAGTCCTGCTGGTGGTGACGGTGCTGCTGCTGCTGGTGGTGGTGCTGGTGGGGGTTGGTTGTGTTGGTGTTGGTGGTCAAGGTGATGATGGTGCTAGCTGACAAGAGTGCCAGGTGGAATAATGGAAATGGTGGTGAAAGGGTGCTGTCGTGGGGGTGGGCTCAAACCCCTCAGCAGCCTGGGTCCCCAATGCCAGAGGCACAGAGAGAACCTCAGGTTAGTCTGGGAGCTCCCTGGATTAGGGCAGACCGCAGTTGCCTCCCTCAAACCCCAGTTCTCAGGGCCACTTCTGCCCTAGTCTGCTCAGTCATAGCTGGAGGTGAGGTAAATAAGAGAAGCTGTAGGGGCCAGCAGCAAACACGTGAGAATCTCTCCAGCCCTTCCTGGGCACTGGGTCCAGCTGAGATCTCAGGGTCCAATTCAGATGCCATTAATACGGGCGCAAAAGCACGGATACCCACAGACATGCAGGTTAATAAGCAACCGTTATCACACACTCGCAGACACGCACAGGCGGACCTTTGCCCAGAAATACCTTCACAGACACCTCAGGCTCACGTCCCAAACGTGCACGCTGTAGACCCCCACGTGAGAATACATAGAGACAGGGGCACACACAAGTGCACACAATGCCAGACGGCGTGTGCGCGGCCACTCAGGATGTGCAGCCACGCACGCGCACGCTCGAAGACGCGCACGCGCCTCCGCTAAGTGAAACCAGCAGAACCCACGTCCGACCGAGCCAATTGGAGACTCCTTGGCTCTAGAAGCCCTTGCTGCTGCCACCAAGAGACTCGGTCAATTAACTTCTCCCTGCAGCGGGCTCCCTGACCCGCCCGGCCAGCCGGCCCGCCCCCTAGCGTGGGTACCCGCCCCTTCCCCGGCCGCCGCCTCCCTCCCCCGCCTCCTTTGGGCTCTCCCCGCCCTGCAAAGCTCCGCGCAGACTGGAGGGACCCAGCCCTCCCGGGGGGGGTGTCTGAATGGATGCAGCTCCGCCCGCTGAAGGTCTAAGAGAACCAGGCTCCGCCCTGTGGAGTCTGAGGGGTCACAGCCCAGCTCTGGGTCTGAGTAGTGTCATGGGACACGTCCCCCAGTTTTGGGGCTCTGCAGGGACGCGGCCCTGTCTTGGAGGAGAAGATGGGGCCTGAGGGGATGTATTAACCTCTTGTGGTCCCTCATGGCAGTGGCGGGGCTGGGGCACACTGAGTTGTTCCCGGGGCAGGATGCTGCCTTTAACCTCTGACTCCCAACCCTAAGTCAGGGAAACAGAGGCTCAGAGTGAGTCCCGCCCCCACCTCCCCCTGCCATGATGTTCCTGTTTCTGTCCTTAAAATACTGCCAGTGAACCTAGCGGGTGGCAGCCAGTACCCAGGGTGTGCAGCGTTGGAAGGAAAGGAAGGAAGGACATCCCGGGCAGAGGGGAGAGCAAGAACCAAGGTCTGTCCACATCATCAGAACACAGGGTCTACAGGGATGGAAGAAAGCTTCCAGATAAGTGATGGATGTGACTGACTCCTACCCACAGCCTGCACGCGAGTGCCCCGCCCAACCCAGACCACTTGCCAGCAGTTTCTCCATCCCCTCCCTCCTGGGACCTCAAGGGTGGGAGGGGCCGAGGCACTCGCCATTCACGGGGAAAGCACTGATTGAGGAGAGGGCCAGGATGGAAATCGGTGACTCCTAAGGTCCCAAGGGCACTAGGACTTGCAGGAATCCAGGTCCCCCGTTTGTTTCCCCAGAGTTCGCCACCCCTTACCCACCCCCTCCCTACCCAGGGCCCCAACAGATGGCAAGATCCGGTGAGCATCCATCCTGGGACATTCCATCCCTTTCCCACGCACCCTTGGGGAACAGACTGGACAGCGACTATCAGAAACTGCCTTCTATGGGGTTACTATCGGACAAGTGGAGGACAGCCCCTCTTCCTTCCCCTTTTTTCCCTCTGGTAGTTCAGGCTGTTCCCCTTGAAGCCAAGGCTGCCTGTCTGTAAAATGGAGCTACATAAGGCAGATTTCCCATATTCTTGTGTGGGGTGGGGGCAGGAGGGGTTGTCCCTCAAGGAGGCTGGGATAGTTGTGGCATCCAGCACTCTGCGGGGAAGTGCTGCCTGCAATCTGACCTTCCGCTCGGTAGGTGGATGCAGATGACGTCATGACCAAAGAGGAGCAGATCTTCCTGCTGCACCGTGCCCAGGCCCAATGTGAGAAGCGGCTCAAAGAAGTCCTGCAGAGGCCAGGTGGGGGCGGGGCCGGAGGAGGGTCTGGGGGGCAAGGGCAGGAGACACAGAGGGGCCAGAGGAAGGTGGGAGCCCAGGAGGCAAAGGCGGGTGGCACCAAGGGAGGGCGGGCCCAGGTCAAGGGGGCCAGGCCACAGTGAGGACCAAAAGTGGGGTGAGTCAAGTGAGTTGAAAGTCAGCAGGTTCTGAGATGCCCTGAGCCTCCCCTCTCAGGGCTGGGATAGTAGGGCATGAAGGCAGCTACAGTCTGAATCATCTCTAATAGGTAGATGTGGTGAGGCCCGCCAGGAGCAGGAGTGCCGGAGTGGGCCAGGACTGACTCTTAGAGGAGGAAGCAGTACCCAGTGCTGGTCCAGAAGCATGAATACGTCTTTGAAAGAGGCCCCCTGGGCGCAGGGCAAGGCAGGGTGTCCAGGCTCAGGAGAATGGGGCTGGAAGGGAAGGAGAATAGAGGAGTACGGATGGGTATCCATGTCGGTCATGGTCACTGTCCAGTAGAGGTCTCCTGAAGGAGTAGGAACACTCCCTCCTACCAACACAGCGTCTCCAGGGACCCCCCAGCCACAGTCAAGCTGGGAGGAGCAGTCACCTGACCTCACAGCTCCCGCCCCAGTCTCAAGCTGGTCTCTTCCTTGAGTCCATTTCCTGGAAGCGGAAATGGGGCTTCATGAGTGACCAGTGCAGCCTCTGACTTCTATTTCATTAATCCCCTCGACCTGGAAGAGATCCAGACCCCACCTGACTGGCGGGCACTGGCCTCCCTGCACTGGCCTTCAGACCCTTGGGAGAAGGTGGTGACGTACACCCCGGACGCAAGCGCACAGTGACATCCCCTGGAGCCCACAGCCCCTGCTCCCACTCACAGGGACTCACATGGTCTCTGCTGTCAGAGCCCTGCCCACACTGGTCCCACCAGTGGCTCCCTGGTCCCCTGTCCCAGTCACATCAGGGGCTGGGGGTGTCTGAACCCAGCCCTCTTTCTGGTTGTGGAAGCCTGGAGGCACCTCCCTCTGCTGTCTCTGTTCAACCATGGAGTCCTTCCCTTCTCACTCCATCACATCTTGCTACCCCTGCCCTACTGATGCCCTCAGGTTCAGGTGGGAAAATGGGCACAGCCATTCTGTCTCAGCCCAGGGTGTCTGCAATTAGCATCCCACTGTTGCCACAAAACCCAACATGGGAAGGCCAGGAGGCTGCAGCTGAAGGTCAGATAAGGAGGAAGACTTTTCAGCAAGGAAGAGAGACCTCAGACTTCTAACAGAGGGAAAGGCCAGGTCCTATCTGAGATGGAAAGGTTCCAGGGTCCCTTGTGGAAGCTGTGAACCCCTTATTCGGGTATCCCAGGGCAGGGGATGGGGTAGGTGGCCTCATCGGCCCTCTCCTGACAACTGCACACTCTTGCTCTTGTCTTTCACACCACCAGCTTCTAGACCTACAGGGGCCCTCTGGCCAGACTTCATTTTTGCTCTCTAACCTCTCTGCTGACATAACCACCACGGTCTGCTTTTGCCATACGCCCCCTGGTGGGCTTTGGCTACAACTGCTGAATCAGACACGTCTGCCCGCATTTACTTCTCAAACCACTAGTTGATCCCACACCTGAATGGCTTTCGCTCCCCTTGTTGACAGTCCACATGCCTGCTGATTACTTCTGTACCTGGCAAGCACTTTGCCGTTTGTAAAGCACATCTCTACCTGTCATCAGGCTGGGTGTCAGCAGGGCAGAGGACAACCCTCACCGTGTGGAGGGGGAGTCCGAGGCAGGAGGGGACCCTGGGTCTCCTGCAGTAACAGCACCGTTGACAGCCATAACTGCCCTGATTTCTCCAGCTGACATAATGGAATCAGACAAAGGCTGGGCATCCGCGTCCACATCAGGGAAGCCCAAGAAAGAGAAGCCATCTGGGAAGCTCCACCCTGAGTCCGAGGAGGACAAGGAGGTGCCCACTGGCAGCAGGCCCCGAGGTACGTCTGTGCTTCCATGCAACCATCTGAGACCAACTTGGACCCACTTGCCCCACGGCTCTGCCGCCTCCATGTGACATCATGCTTCTCGGCTCTTGGAGGAAGGGAGGTGCTGGGAGGAGATGGAGCGGAGAGGGCAGGCAAGCTGGATGGGCTTGGACCCTGAGAGGTGGGCAGAGAACTTGACCCACACACCTCAGGGGTAGACTCTGGGTTATGACCCCTCCCATGGAGAGAGATGACAGAGAATCTGGGAAAGAGAAGAGCAGGGAGAGGCTGGGAGAGACATGGAGACATAGAGACAGAAATAAAGAGAGGCAGGGGGAGACAGAGGGGACCAAGAGGCACCAGGACGGGGACTCAATATGTCAGAGGAGGTGCATCAAGACACATAGTGGGGTGGTAAGGAGAGGGGGGCAGGACAGGAAGGTGGCTGTGAATGGGGTGGGGCCAGACAGGGGGAGGAGGAGGAGGGCAGAAGGGAAGAGAGGGAGGGACATGCAGGCTGCATTGTCCCTGAGGGAGGCAAGGAGAGACAAACGTGGAACCCAGGCTGCAGCCACAGGGCCGGTTTGAACCGGCTGGGTGGGCAGCAGATTCCAGATGGGCCACATCTGGGAGGCTGTGGTCACCCTGTGGCTCCCCAGGGATCAGAGGGAATTGTAGGCCTGGCCAGGCGGGGCTGGGAATATGGTGCCCAGGACAGAGAGCCTTTCACCAAGCCAGGGTGGGTCTAGCCATCAAGGCAAGCTTCCAGGGTGGCTGGAGAGTCCTGTGGTTGGAGCCCTGTGGGGAGAGAGAAGGGAGCTGGGGGTGGGAAGTGGAAAATTTAGAGGCTGGAGTCTTTCCAAAGTCACTTAGCATCTCTGCTATGAGGCTGGAGCCCCAAAGTGGGATGTGTCGCCCCGCCTTGAATCCCACAATTAGCACTTACAGATTTGGGGGATTATGTGTCCCTCCATGAGTGGTCACCAGAGTCTGAGAGCAGGTGCTCGGGGTGGGTCTCAGGTAGTGGCGGAAGTGTGTATCAATCCCAATTCCCCAGTGAAGGAACTGAAGTGCAAAGAAGGTGGACACCTGCATGAGGTGGGCAGCTCTTCAGGAGTCCAGCTGGCACTGGAAACGAGAGCTCTTGCCTCCAGTCCATGGTCCTTGGGCATGGATCACGTTGGAAGCATTCTCAGCTGAAGGAGAGTTACTCTGGGAACTTGCCCTTCTCCAGGGACACCTGGAACGTGGGACCAAGAACAGAAAAGAGGGAGGCTTGGCCAGGGGCTGAGAACTTGAGGAGGGCAGGGCCCTGGGCTGTATGACCTTGGCAGATCACTCGCCTCTCTTGGCCTCTGCTAGCCAATCTAGAAAATGGGGCCATTGCCAACACCCACAAGGAGGGGCTGTAGTGAATTCTAGGAGGCCAGGGCATGCAGGGCACAGTCGGGAGTAAGGGCTCAATACATTCTCTCCAGAATGCTCCAAGCCTGAGTTCTCCAGTCTTGGGGTGCCCCCGGCAGGAGCCAGGGACCACAGGTGTGTGTATTCCTCTGGGTCACTAACTGTGGATCTAGACAGGTGTCCTCCACCTTTTTCTGTCTGTTTCTGTGGGCACAGGGCGCCCCTGCCTGCCGGAGTGGGACCACATCCTGTGCTGGCCGCTGGGGGCTCCAGGGGAGGTGGTGGCCATGCCCTGTCCCGATTACATTTATGACTTCAATCACAAAGGTAAGGCAGGCTGGAGTAGGGTGGGGGACCCCGGGCACCGTCAGGACTTGAAGCTCAGGGATTCCAGACCTGACTGCCCTGACACCCCCTGCGGACCTGCAGGCCATGCCTACCGCCGCTGTGACCGCAATGGCAGCTGGGAGCTGGTGCCTGGGCATAACCGCACGTGGGCCAACTACAGCGAGTGCGTCAAGTTCCTGACCAATGAGACGCGCGAACGGGTGCGAGCCTTCCCCCCACAACCCTCACCTGACCAGGATCAGGCTACCCCACCACCACCACCCCCGGTGACCTCTGACCTAGTCCTGACTCCTCCAGCAAACGTACCTGCGCTCTCCGACCCTTAACCTGGTGCTCACCCGAGTCCCAGGGCTCTGACGGTAACTCCCCACCTGCGCAGGAGGTGTTTGACCGCCTGGGCATGATCTACACCGTGGGCTACTCCGTCTCGCTGGCGTCTCTCACCGTGGCGGTCCTCATCCTGGCCTACTTTAGGTGGGCGGGGCGAGGAGTGGGGCGGGGGTCAGTGGGGAGGGGACGTGGGCGGGGCCGAGGGCATGGTTGGGTGGGGCCGGAGAATTGGACCGCCCTACCCATCCCTGTACCCCTTGCCCGCCCAGCGCGCGCCCGCGTGCCCCCCACCCACCGTGCTGTCGCGCGCCCTGCAGGCGGCTGCACTGCACACGCAATTACATCCACATGCACCTGTTCCTGTCCTTCATGCTTCGCGCCGTGAGCATCTTCGTCAAGGACGCGGTTCTCTACTCGGGCACCGCCCTCGACGAGGCTGAGCGCCTCACGGAGGAAGAGCTGCGCGCCATCGCCCAGGCACCGCCGCCGCCCGCCGCCGCCGCCGGCTACGTGAGTGCCCCCCTCCGGCGGCCCGAGCCCGCCAGCCCTGGGCCCCTCGCCACTGCCCGCTTCGCGGCAGCCCCACCCTCACCCGTCTCCTGCGACCACACGCGCGCTTCGGGCCGCTCACATCTACTCTTTGCATCCCTCCAACCCCTGTTGCCTAGGGCTTTGTGAATCCCCTCCCCGCCCCGGCATGCACTTTCATCAACTCTCCTGCCTCAGCCCAGGCCCCCAACCACCCCACCTCTTCTCCATGATCCCCGCGTCCCCATCACTGCTCTGAGTGTCCTCCTATCTTTTCAGCACACACTCCTCAGCCCCTGCCCTTAGAGGAGCTTGTCCGATCTTACCCGCATCCCATACCACTGCCTGCCCTCGGTCCCTCCCAGCCCTCCCCAGATGCAGGCCCTGTGCTCTGGCTAACACCAGCTGGTCTCCTAGGTGGGCTGCCGGGTGGCTGTGACCTTCTTCCTTTACTTCCTGGCCACCAACTACTACTGGATTCTGGTGGAGGGGCTGTATCTGCACAGCCTCATCTTCATGGCCTTCTTCTCAGAGAAGAAGTACCTCTGGGGCTTCACAGTCTTCGGCTGGGGTATGCCGGCACGCGGGCAGGGTGGGACCATGGATGGCAGGGTCAGAGAGTGCCGCTGAGGGGAAGGCACCCACACGGCACATCCTGTGCAGGATGTGGGGCAGGAGATGCCCCCCAGGCTGACCCCCCAGGCTCAGGGAGCAGGGCTTGGCCAGAGGTTCACTTGGGATTGGCTCAGCCTGAAGTTGGGGCTCTCCTGGAGGCAGGTTCACCTGGAGTTGAGGCTCAGGCCAGGAGAGGGAAGGACAGGCAATTCTCAGGTCAAGACTCCACTCAGGATCAGAGTGGACCTTGGGTCAGAGGTCAGCGTGGGGCTAGAGTTGGAAGGCGGCTATGCTTATCACTGTATCACCAGTACTGGAGCTGGGATCCGGAACACCCCCCTTCACCCTGAGTCCTGTTTCTCCACCACTTCCCACGCTGCGTGGAGCTATGCAGGCCTCTGCCACCCCCATGCACAGGGTCTGTGGCCCAGAACTGGAGGCCCTGGCTCTATAGCATCCTCTGGGCTTCAACAGCCCCTCTGCAGAATGGGTTGCTGGGGCTCTGCCCTCCTCCCCGACGGGCTCCAGGATTGAGTTACCGATAATTGTCCATTATTGTTGGCAGCTCCAGAGCTTGGCTGGGCTCCGGGGCGACTGGCCAGACTGCAGAGGGGCAGGCTGGGTGGGTGGAGCCCTCCCCGTGTTCAGCACCTCAAGGCCCTCAGATCGATCATCCTAGCCTCCCTGCTCCTTGGTGGACACTCTGACCTTGACCTCACCCGTGGCAAGCCCCAGATTTGCAGGCTGATGCAGCTCTGGGGTAGAGAGTGTCCGCACACAGATAAGGAAACAGACAGAACTTTGTGGCACAGGGACATCACAGCTCTTTTCCTTGCACAAACCCAGGTCATGCCCTGCCCCTCCCAAGGTACACCTGACCTAGAATGAAGTGGGAGGAGGTGGAGAGTGGGGAATGGGGCTCCTTCCTAGAGCAAAACTCAATCAGAAGTACCACGTACCATCTGAACTGGCTCGGGTCTAGGCACACTGAGATTTCGTCTGTAGCCCCTGGATCAACAACCCTCACACTATCCAGCCTCATCCATGGGGACTCCAAAGCAGGGGGTATGCTGGAACAGAAAAGCCCTGATTATAAGCTCCCCTCCACAGGGAGCCCCCAGCCCAGAACAGCACCCTTTAGGGAAGGGGAGGGCAGAATGGACTAGGTGTGGATAAATTAGTGATCCCTCATTTCACCAAGTGCCCAACAGAAGTGCATGTGTGTGGCACAAGATACAGAACCAAGATGAGGGCAGAGGGCTGAACTGGGTCCTGGGGGCTGGAGCCCTGAGGAGAGGCTGTGGGGACCACAGGGCAGCACATGTAGGAGCAGGGCTGTGTCACCAAGCAGCCCATTTGCCCAGGGTGAGGGGGGTCAGGGACAGTGGGGGGCTAAGCCAGGGTCACCAGGGATGAGGGGAGTGGCACAGAAGTGGGCAGCAGCTAGAGCCCCTCACACTCTGTCCTGCTCTGCCCACAGGTCTTCCTGCCATCTTCGTGGCTGTGTGGGTCGGTGTGAGAGCTACCCTGGCCAACACTGGGTAGGTCCAGCAGGAGAAGGGAGCAGGAGGCTGGGACACAGGCCAGAGACACCCCTGGTACCCTCTTTCTCCGTAGAACATATGAGGGGGCACCTCTTGTCCCCTGGCCCTGAACAGCCCCAGTTTCAGGAGTTTTCAGCTCAGCTTCAAGCTGGGTGCCCACTCAGGGTCATCAGAGGCCACCGCAGAAGGGGCTCTGTGGGTGGCCTCGGGCCCGACCACATCCCCACTCCCCTGTCCTGTGCTCTGGGGCAGGGGAGTGCGCTGATGTCAGAACCCACTCGCCCTGGAGCATCCTTGTGGGGAGTGTGGGGGCTGACGGCCTCGGCCTTCTCAGGTGCTGGGATCTCAGCTCCGGGAACAAGAAGTGGATCATCCAGGTGCCCATCCTGGCCTCCATTGTGGTGAGCAGGGGGCCTCAGGGCCGGGCGGGGAGTGTGGACCCTGGGGCCTGGTGATCAGCCCCTGACGGGGACCTATAGGGGCTCCTCTGGACCCCAAGGTTAGAGCCACAGTGCTAGAGAGGCAGCTGACCCCACCCTAGTCCATGTGGGGAACCAAGGACCTCAGGAACCACCTGGAGACACATTTCGGCAGAGCAGAGCCTGGGCGGGGCTGTGGGTCCCAGAGTCCTCGCCCCTCCCTGCTGGGGCTGTGGCCTCAAGACCCATGCAGCCCTGCCTCACTCCCACAGCTCAACTTCATCCTCTTCATCAACATCGTCCGGGTTCTCGCCACCAAGCTGCGAGAGACCAACGCTGGCCGGTGTGACACGCGGCAGCAGTACCGGTGAGCCACGTTCGCCGTGCCTAGAAGCCTCAGAGCCCAGGGGTCGCTGGAGCCCAGCACCACGTTCAAAAGCAGGCAGAGGCACCAGGGATGAGCCTGTCTCAAGGAAGGGCTCAGCTCCTGACTCCCTGGCTGGCCCTGCCAGCCGTGGTGGGATCTTGCCTGGCTTCTGGGGGCACCCCCTAAGCCAGCCTGGGCCACTTGGTGCCAGGCCCCTGCACTAGAGCTGGGGTCTGTGAGATCAGAACAAACCCAGACCTCTCCTCAGAGAGCCGGTCCCAGGGAGTCTGAGAGACAGGTGGGCAGTGGGTGGGCTTGAGAATGTGAAAGTTTGGCTGAAACCTGAGGAGGATCAATGGGATAAGTGAGGGGAGCACCAGCAGAGTGACCAGCAGGTGCAGGGACAGGACGACATAGCTTATGGTCCACTCTGGGACACCTCAGAATCAAGGGGCCCTATTCACACTTTGCTGAGACAGCAAAGTGTCACTGGCTTAGGTGAACTGCCAGAGCTCCGGGCCTTTTAGTGGCTTCTGGAGCTTGGGGCTGGCAGGTCGAGGTGCACAGTGCCTGTTGAGGTCGAAGTGACTCCACCCTGACCCGCCTGCCCCACTGGCCCAGGAAGCTGCTCAAATCCACACTGGTGCTCATGCCGCTCTTTGGCGTCCACTACATCGTCTTCATGGCCACGCCGTACACCGAGGTCTCAGGGACACTCTGGCAAGTCCAGATGCACTACGAGATGCTCTTCAACTCCTTCCAGGTATGCAGCCCTGCGGGTGGGAGGGATGGGTCGGGTGGGGGAGGCTGCTTCCACCCTCTCCAGATGCCTCTCTGGACCCTGACCCACGACCCTCTCTCCACAGGGATTTTTTGTTGCCATCATATACTGTTTCTGCAATGGTGAGGTAAGCGGTGGGCAAGACAGGGAGGCCACAGGAGTTCCAGGGGCCGGGGGTGGGGTGGGGTGGGGGGATCTCACTGGCTGTCCAGTGGTTAGGATTCTGCGCTTCCACTGCAGGGGGCTTGGGTTCGATCACTGGTTGCGGAACTAAGGCATGTGGTGTGCCCCAAAATCTAAAAATTAAAAAAAGAAGAAAAAAAGGAGTGCCAGGGGCTGCCCAAGTCCTGTCCCTTCATTCTCCTGCCTGGTTCTTACTTTGTTCCTCCAAGAGCATCCCAGAGGACATTCTGAAGGCTGAGAGAAGTCTTTCCAGATGATTCAGGCTCAGGATGTGTGGGCACAGCCAAGCGTTTTCTCAACCCCACGGTTGAATTGTCTGTCATCCAGTTTGAATACTCAGCCACCCTTGGGGTCATTTGAGCCTTCTACATTCTGGGTGTGTCAATTGCCTGCCGCCAGGCACCATGTTCTGAGAATGACGGGATTTTTCTTGGCCTTGAAATTTTCCAGTAATAGTGCTGAGCGTTGTTAGGGGCAGGGATGCGGGCACTGCTGGGGTTGGGGACATGTGGCAGAAGAGCTTGGGGCACACCTGACTTCTTGCCCTCCTACTGCCACCCCAGGTACAGGCTGAGATCAAGAAATCCTGGAGCCGCTGGACACTGGCACTGGACTTCAAGCGCAAGGCACGCA
The DNA here is from genome assembly GCA_935064755.1 of Tragelaphus eurycerus. Classification (NCBI taxonomy): domain Eukaryota; kingdom Metazoa; phylum Chordata; class Mammalia; order Artiodactyla; family Bovidae; genus Tragelaphus; species Tragelaphus eurycerus. The sequence goes on along the minus strand of CAKXYN010000001.1, from coordinate 70,655,047 downwards.
GCGGGAGCAGCAGCTACAGCTACGGTCCGATGGTGTCTCACACGAGCGTGACCAACGTAGGGCCCCGCACGGGACTTGGCCTGCCCCTCAGCCCCCGCCTGCTGCCCGCGGCCACCACCAATGGCCACCCCCCACTGCCTGGCCACACCAAGTCAGGGTCCCCGGCTCTCCAGGCCATACCACCTGCCGTGGCAGCTCCTAAGGAAGATGGATTCCTCAACGGCTCCTGCTCAGGGCTGGATGAGGAGGCCTGTGCACCAGAGAGGCCACCTGTCCTGCTGCAGGAGGAGTGGGAGACAGTTATGTGATCAGGGACCCGAGGGTTGGACCTGTGGATGTGAGCGTGGACAGGCGGACCAAGAGACGGGTTGTTGGACAGTTGCCCACTCAGGGCTGGGGCTGGGAGGACAAAACAGGAAAAAAAAAAAAGAAAAGGGAAAAGGAAGCAGTGTCTGGCTTCCTGACGTCTGAACTGGGGACTCATTGCAGGAGGGGAGGAGCTGGGAGCCATGGGGGAGTTCTTGGTCTCATCTCAGGAGCGGGGTCTGGGAACCATGGGCCAGCCCCTGGGGTGTCAGGGAGCAGAAAGGGCCCAGGAGAGGCCACTGTCTAAGCCTAGAGAAGCTCTGGCCTCCAGTCTCTGTTACCCAGCGCTGACAGTAGACCCCTTGGGTCCCTGCCCATGTGCCCAAGCCTGGGACCTTGCTACAGGGCCCCCTCCTGCCAGTATAGTGGCCACACTATGCCCTTTGGAGGCTGGAGCATGCAGGGAACCCTCCAAACGTGACCCCCAGCCCTGACCCTGGACCTGACACCCCTCTGGCCACCAGACAGAGGATGCAGGAGCAGTGCCAAGGCCATCGGATGAAAAGTGGGCTGGGGTCCCTGCTCTGGTGCAGGAACTGTGGGGGGGAGCCAGGGCTCTGAGCCCAGAGGCTGACTGGGGTGGGTGTCCGGGTGGGTGTCTGCGAGACTCCACACATCCATTCACCATGGATCCAGCGTGGTCATTAGCGTCCCCACCCGACACCCACCCACCCACCACATTGCCCCCTCAGCCCCTGCCGCCCGCCCTCATTATTGGGGTCTGGAATGGCACAGGCTCTGCTCGGCCTGACAGTCTGAGAAATGACCCGACTGCATCTCCACCGTGTGTTCTGCCCGGAGCAAGTTGTTTGCTCAGACCCGAAGATGGCCCTGCCCCTGGGTCTGTGCACGAGCTGGTGCCCCTGCCTAGCCCACCCTTTCTCTCATCTCCAGCTCCAACTCTTCTCCACGGACTCGGCATCTGGGGAGTGCTCCCTGTCCCTTATCCCCACTTCTGCTTTACCCCACCATCAAGGGCTAGGAGAGAGGTCATGAGGCTATGACCAGAAATTCCCTGAGGTGGCAGGCGCTGTGCTCTGAGCGGCTTCAGGTCCAGCCGGCCTGCCTGTCTAGATGGAAGGGAAGGACAAGCAACTGTCCAAAGGCCTGATGCGCCCATGGAGTGCCATCTGCTTGGAATGGTGCAAGAGGCACAGGGCGGGACCTGAAGGCCACTGAGTCACCAGGCTGAGCATCAAGGGCTCCTGTGAATGCTGGGAGCCACTCAATGTTCTGAAGGGAAAGCAGCAAGGTCTGAGCAACGTGCTGCAGTGTCAAGGCCCGAGGAGGTTACACGGCGGTCAGGGGAGAGGTTCCCCTGTGGGGGGCTGGGGATAGGGGTGAGAGGTCCTACTGTTAGGAAGGGCCCTGGATGAGGTACTGGCTGGGGGAAGGAGACCTAAGCAGGACAGAAGCCCCATTCCTGCCCCCTGTCCCCAGGGGATTATGATGCCCGCCCGCCCCCCCCCCACTACTTCCAGGGCTTAGCCATGGGACCTCCTGATCACTGGGCCTTCAGGGGAACTCACCCCACCCACCTCATGGGCAGAGTCACTCACCCCCCAGCTGGCTGGGCCTCAGGGCCCCATCTTCCATACCAGATTCCTCAGGAGACTTCCGAAGTACAGTCCACAAGGCCTCACCCTCAAACACTCACACTGGGTATCTCTGGGACAAAACTGTGTTTCCCTTCAGATGGGGTACCCCCCAGCACAGAGCAGAGCCTCCCCTCAGATTTCCTCTAGAACAGGGGAAGCCTCTTCCACAGACTGGGGAAACTTTTCCACCCCATGACAGGGCTATGCTTACCCCTCAGACTGGACACCCCCAGGACTGGGCTGTGTTCATCTTTTAGGTGGCTCACACCACGCCCTGCCCCCAACAGACCGGCCACCCCCCAAAACAAGGTTGCACTTGCCCCTCAGACTTGTTACCACTGGGCCTTCAGATGAACCCCCCCAAGTGCTTTGAGCTTTTCCTTTGGACTAAATGTCCCTGAGACGTGCTGGGTACCCCCTCAAGTTGGTATCCCCACACAGGGCCAGGTTCCCTCATATCCCCTTGAATGCCTCCTTCCCAAGGGCTGGCCCTCCTTCCTCAGGATTTTTGCACCCAGGACAAGGCCAGGCCTCCTCCTCTAGACTGGGCACCATGTTCCTCCTCAACCGGATGTCCAGGATAGAACTGGACTTCTGACATCAGTCTAAGCTCCTAGTCCAGGACAAGGTCCCTTCGCCTAGACCTGAAGCTCCTGGGCCAGGGCTGGCCTCCCCACTCAGAGGGGCCCTGAGCCCTGCCTGGGGCATCCAGGTGTTGGCAGAGGAAGTGGGAGCCCTCAGAGGGCCTGGCAGGCGGTCAGGACCCTGTTTGCCTTGAACAGGGGCTGGAGCCAGGTGGTCATTTCTCCCTTCAAGGCTGCATAGCCTGGCCAAGCCACAGGGAACACATAAACAGCAGCCGAGCCGGGCGGCAGGCGGGCAGGGCGGAGGACACCAGGAGACCCTGACTCGTCAAGTCTCCTTGGCCACAGTGTCTGGGCACCTCGTGGGCTGCTCTGGACTCCGACTGGGGCCAGTAATAGATGGGCTGCAGCTCCCACCTGTCTTGGATTTGCACGGGCCCTGCCTTCTCTAGCCTTGTCTGCCTCCAGCCCAGGCTGAGAGGGGGACTTCTGAAGACGTGAAAGGAATGCGACCCCTGGGGCTCCTGAAACACAGGCCAGGCTTGAAGGGGAAGCTGGGTGAGTCCCAGTTCAGAGTAGTTCCCAGCTCAGAGCAGGTCTGCAGGGTTCAGGGGTATCAAAGACAGGCCTCTGACGACCCTCACATGCAAGCCTGTGGAGAAGAAATGACTGAATGGGGCCCATACGTGAGCCCAGAGGGGGCAAGCTTTCATTGTCTACTCCCACTAGCACTCAGTCTGGGGTGGTGGTAACAGAGACAGAATGAGGAGAACAGAGACTCAGTTCCCTGGAAGATGAAAAGCATAGGACCCAGCCCAGAGGTCTGAGGAGAGCCTTGGTCTGATGACGTGCAAGGGGGACATGGGCTTCCCTGGAGGACTAAGGGGGTGTGGCCATATGTTGAGGGCAAGTGAGGAGACTGGACCCTGCCTGGGGAGTCTGAGGGGACACAATTCTGCTGTGAGGAGGCCCTAAGAGGCCTGACCTTTGCTCAAAGGTTATGTTGGGCCTGACCCCTAAGCCTGAGGAGTCTGAGGGAATACAACCTGCTCTGAGGGCGGGTGAGGAGACATTTACCTTCCATGAGGGTCCAAAGGGAGCCGCCCTGATGAGGGTGAGGGAAGTGACAAGACCTGCTCTGTGCTCTGAGGAGACCCAACCCTTCCCTGTTGGCACATGAGGGGACATGGACCTTTTGTGGGTGCCTGAGGGGACAGAGCTCCCCTCTGAGGGCATGTGCTGACGGAGCCTGAGGGGAGCAAGCCCTGCTCTGAGGGCACCTGAGGGAACATGGATCTCTGGGATCTGAGGGGAATAGAGCTCTGCTCGGAAGGTGTGTGAGGAGACATTGGACGTCCTGAGGGGTTCTGAGGAAGACTGAGAAATGATAGTTGCACTGTGTGGGCTACAGAGGCACAATCTTCCCCTGAGGGCAACTGAGGGGATACGGACCTTTTGTGGGTGTCTGCCCCGAGGGGGAGTGAGGGGACAACACCTGCCCTGAGGAGACAGAACCTTTCACCTTTGTCAGGTGTCTGAGGGCTTCTGAGGGGACGTCGGACCTCCTGGGGGAGTGTGAGGGGACCCAGCCCTGTTCTGAGGGTGAATGAGGAGATAGGACTGGTCCTGCGTGGTCTAAGGACACACAATCCTTCTGAAGGGATGTGGACCTTCCGTGGGAGTCTGAGGGGAGACAGCCCTGTTCTGAGTGTGTGTGAGGTGAAATGACGGTTGGGGAGAGAAACACTGAGTGGGCACAGCCCTACACTGAGGGCTCCTGAGGAGCATGGACCTCCTGAGGCGGTCTGAGGAGACAGCCCAGCTGTGGCTGGGGAGGCGGGAGACATGGGCCCTCTCTCAGGGGTTCTGATAGGGTTCTGGCTCTGCCTTCATTTTTAGATGTGAGGTCTGGCTGTGGGGACCTGGTCAGAGGGTGCTTGTGGGGCAGCTCTCATCGCCACGAAGGCTAGGTGGGCTGTGTTCAGCTGTATCCCCGTTGTCTCCTCAGCCAACTCCAGGATGATTCCGGCCTGAGGCTCCCGTGGTCACCTGAAACAAGCCTTGCCTGGGGCAGAGGGGCTGGGACTCCAGAGACAGGCTAGGGACTGGGCCATGGCTGGCTCCCGGTGTCTGCTGTGTGACCCAGGGCAAGCTGCCTGCCCTCTCTGAGCCTCAGCTGCACTTCTAAGACCAGGCTCCCATCCAGGTCTCTTGACCCGCGTGGTCTCAGTACCCCTCTTGGGTCCCCAGGCTGGGTTTTAGCTTCCTGTACCAGGACTTTTTCTTGGGCAACTAGGAGCCCTCAGCACGGAAGACCAAGGACACCCCCCAGTGACAGGCTCCCTCCTCCTTCGGCATCCCAGTCATGCAGGCAGCGGGGGCCAAGGGGGTGGGTGCAAGTTCTGTGTAGCTTCTCCCCATCCAAAGGCTGGGGGTCAGGAAGGGGGCCAGGGGCTGGGAGGCAGAAAATAGAGGCCTAAAACCATCCCTCTGGGCCTCTGCCTTCCATCTGTGAGTGAAGGGCAGGGGTGGGGGGCGAGGCCCTTCATGTGCTTCCATTAATTATGCTCCTCCACCACCTGCATGGGAGAGGAGAGGGGAGAATTTCAGTTCCCCCAAACGACCCCTGCATGGAAGGCCTGAGGGGTGGGCGGGGGGGTCTCTGCTGATGAGCAGCCCCATGGGGCTCCTGTTGGCCTTGCTTCCCAGCAGTGAGGAGGAAGGGGCGAGGCCAGGCTGGGAGGATGGGTTCCGGGCATGGCGCGCTGGGCTTCTGGCTGCTGCAAGCTCCCTTCTCAGAGCTTCAGTACCTGTGGCTCCAGACTCCCAGGGCCTGGAGCACGAGGCCAACCACCTGCTCCTCTCCCCTCCCCACGCTCCGCTCTCCAGCCAGCCCTCCTGGGGGCCTCTGCCCTGGCACCCTGTTTCTGCTGCAGCATACATGAGTCAGGGGACAGCCTTGGTGTGAACCACGCCCTGGCCCTGCACAGAGCCCGCACTGTCAGGATGCCTGCTCCCACAAACTCACCCCTACCAGGGAGACAAGAGAGACGTGTTGTGGGTCTGTTGTTATGTATGTTTGGGTATACGTGCCTGTGTATTTGTGTTGTGTCTATGTGCTTAATTGTATTTGTGCATGTGTCTTTGTCTACGTGTGTGTTTGTATGTGTCTAGTTATGTGTGTCTGTTGTGTCTATTTGTATTGTAAGTTTGTAGTTCTATTTGTACCCGGTCTGTGTGCTGTAGATGTGCTCATGCTTGTATACGCATCTGTGTCCATTTGCATATGTGCATTTTCATGTGTCTCTGTGTATGCAACTGTATTGTGTGTGCACCAGTGTGTCTATTTGTATTTATTGGTACGTATGTCTGTATATATATGTGTGTCTATTTGTGTGTGTGTGTCTGTGTGGACCCGTGGTCTGAGAACGCCGCCTGTGGGTGGAATTTGGCCTGGAGATGTGTTTGGTTTGGCCCACAGAGTATTTTCAACATCTTGAGCCAACATTTAAAAATCAGGATATTTCACATAAAAATTCAGCTTTTCAATTTCTCTTAAAAATTCAGAAGCCCTGGCAGCCTTGGGTCTGTGCTCCCATGAGGCCACTCTCCTCCGGAGCTGCACGGGAGCTGCCTCGTCCTCCCACCCTCCACAGCCTCACCACTTGTCTCGCCCACCAGCACCTTGAGGATGACTGAGCTGTGATCCAAGAGTGTTGTGGTCACAATGAGTAGAAGCCTGCCTGTCAGGGAATGTGTGCATGAGTGTGTCTGTCTGTGTGTTTGGGGGGAGGGGGTGAGTTTGCCTGTGTGTATGTATGGGTGTGTGTATGTGTGCATAGGAGGCCAATCTGTGTGACTGGGCTGAGTGCATGTACAAACGAGTGTGTGTGTATTAGGCAAATCTGAGTGTGTGTGGGACATGGGTGTGCTTGCATGTTTGTGAGGCATCTGTGCATGTAGGAGTTTAGGTGTGTGTGTGAATGCATGGGTGTGCAGGCACCCACACAGGGTGCGTGGACATATTCGTGCCATGTGGTATGTGTGGGCCACTGCGGGCTGAGCACGCTCCGCATAGGAGCTTCTTCCGGCCTTTGAGGGGGAATTGGATTCCGCCCTTCTGGCTGGGCGGCCTTGTGGGATTTATTTCTGTCTCAGTGCCGACCGGAGGCCTGAGTAATGGGAACATTTAAAGAAAACCAGTAAATACATAAAGAAAGGGCAGGCTGGCCGGGAAATAGGCTGGACACCCCTGCCCAGCCCATGGCTGCCAGAGGCCCTGAGGCCAGGCCTGAGACAGAGAGGCAGGCAGCCCAGGGACCCAGTGTGCACACTCACTCTGTTCTGTGGATGCCCACGTGCCTCAGATCGAGGCATCTTAGAAGCTTGGCTCTGAGGAACAGACTTTCAGGACAGGCCCCGGGGCTAAGGGGACCTGAGTCTCCAGGTGGGGCCCCTTCCCCAGCCAGGCTACAGACATCCCTGGATGTCCTGTCCACACACCTCACACACGTGCAGACCCTCCCTTGGGAGAGATGAGACAGGGTTGGCACGCCCCTCAGGGCTGGGAGGGCACTCCATACCCTCCACTGGGAGCCCCCACACCCTGAAAGTGCCTGGGACCTGGGGAAGGCTGGCATGGGGGTGGGAGTGGAGGGTACTGATGCTCCCCAGGACACGGCCACCACTACTCTGGGTTTCGGGTTGACGGAGCCCCACTCTCGGGATCACTTCTGATGCCAGCCCCTTAAATGACACAAGCCCCAAGGGAAAAGACAGGGGTGCTTCCTCTGGTGGGGTGAGGTTCGTTACAGAAGGCCCACTTCAGCAGCGGGAAAAGCAGACTGTGCTGACCCACACCGAGCAGGGGCCCTGGGTCGGTGTCCTCTGCTGCCCCCCAGCGGCCATGTGAGGACAGTGCGGGGAAATGAAGACTACAGGTTGACTCTCCATAAAGGTCTCGCTGGGCCCTCGGGGTCCTATCCACTCACTAAGCCTGTGATGCCCAGTCAGATGGTCTGGGGAAAGGAAAGTCTTTTAGACTGGTCTAACGGAAGGGATATGGCTCCTGGCACAGATCCCAAGACCACGTGGAAGGTCAGGTCCCGGATAGCAGGGCAACGTTAGGTTCACAGCTGCATCCTTAGCCCCTGGAACAGTGTTCAGCACAAGGCTGTTGTTGTTTAGTCGCTCAGTCATGTCTGGCTCTTTGCAACCCCATGGACTATACATAGCCTGCCAGGCTCCTCTGTCCATGAGATTTCCCAGGCAAGAGTACTGGAATTGGTTGCCATTTCCTTCTCCAGGGGATCTTCCTGACCCAGGGATTGAACCTGTGTTGCCTACATTGGCAGGCAAAGTCTTCACCACTGAGCTACCAGGGAAGTTGTTGGCACAAGGCAGATACTCAGGCAACAGGATGAATTAATGCCTGAATCCCCAGCTCCTGGAGGGGTGCTGCAGCAGGCTCCAGCTGCAGCAGGCCCCAGCTGCAGCTCAGAGACCCTGGCTGGAAGGTGAGCAGGAGTCTCACAGAGTGGAGCCCAGAGGTGGGGAGCAGCAGAGTGGAACCCCTATAGGGGACTTGACCTGGAGGACGCCAGAGGCTTGAGGATGCACAGGCAGAGTCCAGGGGACTCAATTTGCCCAAACTGGCCAATTTCACACACTTGACCTGCAGCCCACTAGGCGGGACAGAACTTTCCCTCATAACTTTGGAGGCTGTGCCTCTCTGTGACCCAGAGGCCACCATTCCTCACGAGGTACAGGCCCTGTACCAGCCAGGATGGCCACCTGGCCTCTAGGGTCCCGTTCCTGCAATCCCAGGTGTGACTTCCTCCCAGCCCTTGTGCTATCCTCCCCCTCTCCCCCCATCACCCAGAGGCACCCAGCCGGAGTTTCCAGGCCAACAGGCCCTGTGCTCCTGTCCACTGCTTGGCAAAGGGGCATCCATGCTGTTGCAGGACATTTCAGGCCTGACACCTGTCCTGCAATGACCCAGAGGTCAGATGTCCTTGAGGATTTTAAGCAGGAGGAGGGGCGTGGAGCATTGGGAGGTCATTCGGGGCTGTCCCAGAGGAGTGCCTGGCGGGCTGGGTAGCAGTGGGCACACCAGGGCTTCATCCAGAGAGCTGGGCACTGCCATTCGGCCCATTTCTTCTGCCCGATAAGAGGGGCTCCTGGAGCCTGAGAGCTCCCACCTCTCCCTCCAATCAAGAGTTCTTTATTATTCTAGGTATGAGTCCTTTGTCAGATACGGGGTTTGCAAATATTGTCTCAGTACCTTTTCTCTTAATCCTAACAGGGTCTTTGTTGGAGCAAAAGTCAAATTTGCTTTTTTTTTTCCTTTATGCATTATGCTTTCTCATGTCTGAGGACTCTGTTCGCCAAGCTCTAGGTCCTAAAGGTTTCCTCCCATGATCCACTTTAACTTTTGTAATAAGGTTTGAAGTTTAGGGTTCCTTTTTGAGGGGCCTATAGATGGATTTCCAGTCAGTCCAGCACCATCTGCTGAAGACTATCCTTCCTTCATTGAGTACCTTTGCCAAAAATTAGTTGGCTGTACCTGTGTGGAGCTATTCTGAGTTCTCTGTATCCTTCCATTGATCTGTGTGCCTATCTTTCCACCAACACCACTATCTTGATTACCATAGTTGTACAGTAAGTCTTTAAATGGGTAGATTGGCTCCTCCTGCTTTATGAAAGTGGAAGTGTTAGTCGCTCATTCGTGTTCAACTTTTTGCGACCCCATGGACTGTAGCCCGCTAGGCTCCTCTGTCCATGGGATTTTCCAGGCAAGAATATTGGAGTGGGTTGCCATTCCCTTCTCTAGGGGATCTTCTCCACCCAGGGATCGAAGCCAGGTCTCCTGGATTGCAAGGAGACTCTTTACCGTCTGAGCTACTAGGGGCTTCATTCATCTAGTTAAAAATTGTTTAAGCTGTTCAAGTTCTTGTAACTTTCCTGATACGTTTTAGACTATTCTTGTCCATATATAAAGGTCTTATTGAAATTCTGATGTGAATAGCATTAAACCTGTGTATCAATTCTCCAGTAAAATCACCTGGGTTTGGAGACTTCTTTTTCAAGAGGTCTCAAATTATTAACTATTAGTGCAATATCCTTAATAGTTACAGAGCTATGCAAATTATCTTTTCATCTGGGGTGAGTTGTGGCAGTTTGTGCTTTTCAAGGAATTGGTCCATTGAATCAACCTGTCAAATTTATGTGGGTAGTTATTTACAGTATCGCTTTATTGTCCTTTTTGATGTCCATGGGGTCTACAGTGATCGCCTTATTTCATTTCCTAATATTCCTAATGTATGTCTCCTCTTTCTTTGTCGGTCTTTCTTTAGTCCATTACTGACTTTTGTGCGGTTTACCAGTTTCTTTGCTCACCACTTCTTCCTGCATCCTGTGGCAGGCACTGCTGGCTGCCTTTCCAGCATTCTTTCTGCCCTTCTTCCTTTCTCATAGAACCTCAACATCAATCATGGTGGCAATGTGCCCAGCTTAAAATACCCTTCCTCCTGCATGTCTGAAGTTAGGACTGAATTTGACACAGTGATGGCTGATCAGACGTGAAGGCAAGCATGGGGGACCGGGCTTGAAGCCATGGTTTCTTCAGCTGGTTTGCCCTTTACCCTCTCTCCCGCCACCACTCTCTCCCACCTGGAGCTTGAACCTGGAGGGAGGTGGGGGAGGCTCCTAGGGGAGCTAAGGATGGCAGCTAGGGACCCAGAAGGAACTCATGTCCTTGGTGGTCTCAAGGAGTCACTAGATGTAACACAAGAACAACAAACCTCCCTTTAAGATCTGTAGGTGCATCTGTCAAATGCCATCCCTGCCCCCACCCTACTCCTGCTATGGAGTATCCTTTCAGCAAATTTCAGTACATAGTAATCAGGAGCCTGAAAACATCTGTCTTGCCCTTATTATTTATAATGGAGCATTATGACATAATTGACGTTTATGTTTCCTTGGCACTTAGGAAAATTTTTCCTTCCATTTCTCCTACAGATAAAAGCGGAACCCACTCATCAGTAGGCAGTCTTTCTGTGTTTGTTTTGTTTTCCTCCTGTAGCTTGTAGGATTTTCCCCTTTACCCTTCTTGACCACTGTAGTGAAAACGCAGGTGCGGCATCACTTCAGCTACCCGAGTCCCTTCACTTTCAGTCTTTCTCCTTGAAAGACTGGGTTTAGGTTTCTTTTTAAACAGCATCAGACCGAGGTTTTGTTTTGTTTTGTTTTAAAGCGGTAAGGTACATTAATACTAATATATGACATATTTGGATTTATTTGCCTCTTCTTTTTCTCTTTGCCTTTTTTTGGATAATTTTTCTCATTCTATTTTTTTCTCAATTTCTTTGGAAGGAAGCACATTCTATGTTTATTTTTAGGGTTATTCTAGAAATGTCAGACTGCCCGTATACTAGAGTCTTTTCTCTCTTCCTGGGTGCGTTTGGTTGATGGTTAGAATTCAGTTACCTCTCACTTCGGGACATACACATCATGGTTGTTATGTATTCTAAGTAGCTCTTTTTTTACTTCACAATGCCTATTTGTTCTATAAGGTCAGTGCCTACTTAAATGTATATTTTCTTTCTCTTAGTTTCTCCTTATATCTCAGATTTTCCACCAGGAATTGTGGCCCTTCAGTCTGAAGACATGCATTTTTAAAAAATGGATCTTCAGCTTTACAGTCTGAAGACATTCATTAAAAAAATAAAACAAAACAGCTTTATTGCGATATAATACATACCTCATACAATTCACCTATTTAAAGGTACAATACAAAGAAAGGCTTGTAGCATATTCACAGACTTGTACAACCACCACCACACTCCATTTCAGAATATTTTCATTACCTCAAAATAGATTTTTAGTCTGCTGGTGACAAAAATCTCTGGTTTTGTCTAAAAATATTTTGCACTTGTCAGGCATGTTCTTGTCAGGTATAGAATTTTCAACTATTACCTTTGTCTGTTAACACTGATATTAGAAGGTACTATTCCAGTTAATGCCGGCTGTGGTTTTGAGACATCTGCTGTGGGCTTGCTTTTTCCAAAATGATATAATCTCTAATTTCAAGATCGTTTCTTGGTCTTTTTGTTCTGACAGTTTATTACAGTGTGTCCAGGTATGTGTTGGTTTTAAAATACACCCTCAAATTCTTAAAGATTCCACCTTGAGGTGTAATCTACATCTTCTCCCTCTGAGTGTGGGCTGTATGGAGTGACTTGTTTTTAACGAACAGACTGTGGAGGAATACCACTTCCAAGACTTGGTCACAATTGCCCCTGCTTTCACTTTTGGATCACTCATTCTGCGTGCATGATGCTTCTCTAAACATTCCTTATTTCTCGTTCTCTGCCACCTTTTGGATCTTCAGCTTTAACTCTGATTTATTAATCCCTTCTTTGACTATAAGTTATCATTCAACTCATTCAGTGAGTTTCTTATTTTAATAAACATTCTTTATTTTCAAGATTTCTCATCAGTTGTTCTTATAACAAATCCCTGTGCTTGAATTGTGAGGGGGGTCAGTCCCTCTTTGATCTCTTTGGTGATGAAATAAACGCTCATTTCAAAGCCCATGAGGATGTTACTGTTTTACTTTCTTCCAGCAGAAATTCTCCCACCTGTTGGGTTGCTGGCCATTCTTTATGGCATTGACTGGATTTTCTCATGCATTTTGTCATTTCTGAGTACCCCCCATGGGTACAGTTTCTGCTTTTCCTTCTTCCTACCTACAAGGTGCCAAGCAGGGGCCTACTTGAGGTGTCTGAATCCTACATTGCCACAGACAAACATCCTGCTTCCAACTGCAATCCCAGGAGGTGTGAGCATCTTTTCATCCTTTATGCCTAGGAAGGGAAACAGCTCGAGACCCCTGGCTATGCAGAGGGAGCCTGGGTCCAGCCTTGACACCTGGGGGGCATGTCTGATCCCCGTCCCTTGTGGGGGGAATCAGTCCTGGTTTTGTCAGACACTTACCACTTTGGCCCTTAACAGTTGCGACTTTGTGCTCCTTTCCTAAGAACTACCTTCTTAGGGAAGTTGCGTCACTGTGTGTTCAAGCATCTGCTTTATTGTACAAATGTGGCAGTCTGTGCGCACGCTCATTACCCTCCATCGCCTGACTCCTCAGCACCGTCCACTGGAGCCAGGCCACTATGTCCCTGGAAACTAGCACAGAGGGCACAATACACTGGGATGTGACCAATGACTGGGGCAGGAGGCTCAAGGGAAATCCAGAAGGAAACTCGGGATCCTGGAGGAGACAAAACTAACTGCTCACAGGGACCTCGAGTCAGCCTTGTGGTCAGCCGGTCATTCTGGACAGTAAGCTCCACAGGGGAGGCTCATGGTCCTAAAGCCAGGACCCTGGGGGCTCAGGGTCCAAGGCTATTCCCGACATCCAGGCTATAAAATCCCAGTGGTGAGCACAATGGGCCACCCTTCCCCATGCAGGGGCCCTGTCCCAGGGAAGCCAGAGTCCAGCCCTGATGGGTGAAGAGGGAAGAGGGCTTTCTGGGGCTGAGTGGATGTGAATGAACGGTGCCGGGGCCTCAAATCTGTGGCAGCCCAGAGCTGAGGCTTGCCAGGATGCAGCACACCCGTCAGGGGCCCAGTCTCTTCTCTCTCTCTCTCACTGTCAGGGGGTCTACAGAGAACCACAGCGAGAACCTCTCCAAGGTGTCCCACAGATTACCGTGAGGTCCACAGCTGTCACCCGAAGGCTTGAGATGATGAGTCCATTAACCAAGGACTGGGCCAGGACCTAGACGTCCAAAGGTCAGGCCTGGCCCTCCCCACCCCTCCAACCTCAACACACTGAGCCCAATACAGGGCTTCCTCATAGTATCACCTCTGCAGTTGCCCTGTCTTGGGGCCCAAACTCAAAACATCTGCAATATTCAGACGGTTTTCTGCCACACACAGGGGTCAGCGTGTTTCTATTTCCAGATAGAAAAAGAAGTTCAAAATATATAGAACAAGCACAGATACAGCATGCCCACAGAGCTGTCGTAGCCTCTGCCCCCACTCAGCATGGAGGGGGCCCTTCAGGAGACAAGGAGCTGACCTCACCCCAGTGGGACGGGTGGGGTTCAGACTGCGAGGCAGGGAGTCAGTTCTGAAGGCAAACTGGAGGTGGTGGCAAGTCTAGCCCCAACCCCGGCCCAAGACCATCCTCCTGTAAGACAGGCCTGGTAGTGGGTGAGTGGACAGCACGGCTCAGTCAGAGTCACAGGCCTCTGGCTCGGTGGCGGCGGTGGTGGCCACTGCAGAAGCCAGGTTCTCCTCCTGGCCCTTCAGCCTCTCGCCTGGATGGGGGCAAACGGGAGGAGTGGAGTGGGGCCATGTGCCTGTGCCACCACCCAGAGGGCAGGGGACCCCGCCATGGCAGGCCCCGCACTTACGGATCAGCTCAGCGATGGCCCTCTGGGTCCGCTTCTCCAGCTTCTCCAGTTTCTTGGCTACGTCTCTCTTGAGGTCCCTGGAGCAGGGAGGCGGGAGGAGGAGGAGGCTGAAGGCTGGCCCGGTGCAGCCCTGGGGCTCCCTCACCTCCGACAGCCCCTCTGGCATTAGGAACCATGGTGGTGTGCCTCCTTTCTCTCCCCTTTCTGCATCCTCCAAAACCCAGCAGCAGCCACCCTTCGCAGCCCCAGGGAGGCAGGGGCTAGCACCATGGCCCACCCAACCCAGGGGGCCGAGCCGAGGCGCACAGGCCAGATGGCTCCCAGGGCCCCCTCCCGGTCTGCTCTCCTCGGTCACCGCCAGCAAGTGACGCGCCCCGGCCCGCAGGGGGTCCCGCTCCTCCTCTGGCCCCAGTTCCCCTCACCCCCAGGAACTTCCACAAGTGCACACACAGCCTCTTCCCCCTAGCTCGGGGTTTCCGAGAACATGCGCCCCATCCTTTGTCTTGTCTAATTAGAACACGTTCAGCTGGTGCCCACTTGACACAGAACTGCAAGCAAGAAGGGTGGGGGACCAGCGCCTCTGGCCCAAGGTGAACACCCGGCCCTCTCTCACCCTCCGTCTCAGCCCAGTCACAAGGGCGCCAGGACGGTGAAGATTTCCATTTCAGAGAAGAGGGAACCGGGATCGAAGGGGGACAGGCTGGCTTGTGGTGGAAGTGGGGCAGAAGCCTACATCTGCCCTTCCCGCCATCTTGCCTCCACCCTACGGCTCCCTGAGGAGGGTCAGCCTTGTTCAGATGGAGCTCTCTGAGGTGCAGTGGGCCCTCATCTGTTTTGGAGGGGACTGCTGAACCCCCTCTGCCTGAGCCCCTCCCCACCCTCAGGTGTCCTGCCCCACCACATCCCTCATTCTCCACTTACATCCTTCTCAGCACATAGGTCAGACCGTAATTATACCCCAGGGCTGTCTGTCTCCATTGCCTGCCTCCTGCTGCGAGCCCATGCCGGGCACCAAGAACATCCAGTCAGTCTGCACTGGTCCTACATGGGCAACACTCACCAATCCGGCTTCCGGGGCGCGAGGTTGGCCAGGTCCTGGGAGGGAACAGACACATGTCAGCGCTGGAGGGGCTCAGGAGAGGATGGGGGACAGAGGTAGGAAAAGGGGAGGAAAGTGGGGAGGGAGGAGAGGGCTGAGGGGAAGCAGGGAGGTAGAAAGGGAAGAAAGAAGTGAGGAGAAGGAAAGGTGAGTGAGGAGAGCGGGTGGGAAGGAGAAAATGACCCGCGGAAGCAGCAGAGGACAGGGCTACCCCCTGCACTCACCACTTCCTCGATGACCGGCTCTGGCTTGGCGGCCTCCAGTTGCTCCTTCACCTTCTCTTCCACTAGAGGGCGCAAGACACCAACGGATGCAGGTCGGAAACCAGCCACCACTCCCCATTGTGGCCAAAGGCAGCCGCAGGTTGCCAGGGGGTCTTCGCTTTCTAGCCCCTGCCTCTCCCCTCAGCCCCTAACTCCCTAGAGGCAAAGACCTTGCCAAGGCAGCTGTGGAGGATTAGATTTGTGCTCTCAGGGCCCAAGGAGATGGGGAAGCAGACTGCAGGGGTGGGGCGGGGTGGTGTGTGGCTGAGTAGCTAACACTTTATTCATTTATAGGATAAATATATTTTAATAAATATATTAAAATTGAAAACCAAAGAATAAAAACCGAACTAGAGTCAGGGATCTGCATCATAAGAAGCACCCAGCACCCCCCGCATGGATGGCTGTGGACAGGCCGCAGCTGGCCAGATGCTCCCCATCCAGGTGTGACTGGGCCAGGCCCCTCAGCCCACCAGCGAGGACACCTCTCCCCACCGTCTGTGCCCCAATGCTGCCATTCCCAGAGCTGGGCAGGTGTCTGCTTGCCCACTGCTCTCCAGGAACCTGAGCAGTTAGCCCCTCTTCAGGGTCTCTCTGACCCTCGCCCACAGGACCCCTCCTCCTGTTCCTGCTGTCCAAGGGCTCAGGGCCACATCCACCTCCCAGCTCAGAGAGTCTCTGAGGGACCTTCCTTTGCAGTCCCTGGAAGGCCTGCAAGGCAGGGTGTGAGCAAGGCGAAGCAGGCGTGACAGGCCGTTTCAGTGCCCTGACCGCTTCTATTTGTCCATCCGCTGTGATGGTGATGGAGGGTCCCAGAGGTCCAGCTTCCAGCCCGGGCACTGCCAGTTACTCTCCAGGAGAGGGTGACGCCTGCCAAGGAGGAGGCGGCTGACAGGGCCACAGAGCCCACCTACCTGCGACTGGCTTGGCCTGGGGCACCCTCCTCTTCTTCAGGTCCTCATCCTCTGGGACATAGTTCCGCAGCCTGAGTTCCCTAAAGGGCAGCGAGGACAAGCAGAGAGGAAGTAAAGTGCATGCGGGACACAGTCTCGTTCATCTCTTACACTTGCAGGCTGGCATGAGATGAAGACACAGGAGCTGGTCACTTCCCGACTTTGCTGTCTCTGCAGATGACCTGGGACAGGTAGAAGCATCTCTGAGCCGCAGCCCCTCATCTTCCCATTAGTAGCTGGGCTGCGTGCTCTCCCAAAGCCCCACCTGCACTGGAGGTGCTCGAACAGAGCCGAGGCCAGGGGCACGTGGAGAGCACTCACTTTGTCTCTCCAGCACTATTCCACCTGACAGTTGTGGGAACTGAGGGTCAGAGAGTTTGCACCAGTTTTAGAGGGTCACACAGCAGTGGTTGCAGCATGAGACAAGGCAAGCTATGACTCCAAGCGAGAACCAGAGCTCTTGGGCTGAGTTATTCCTAAAAGAGAAACCAGCGGTTACCCACTGGTTCCCCAAGCCTGCCTCCCACTCACAGCCTTCGTGCCCCGGAGCCTCAGACATGTGGCAAGGGTGTGGTGTGCTGGGAGTGGCCAGCCAAGGCTGAGGGAACAGGCATGGAAATGAGCGAGGGCGGGAAAGCCATGATCCACCTGGGCAGCCATAAGTTCACACACCTCGCTCCTGCACGACGAGGGCTTGAAAATCGAGCAGGGCCGACCCCACGACCTATATGAAGGGGGAGCAGCCACGAGGAGCCAGAATCGCACATGGGGATTGGCCACCCACCGCGGTCAGTTGTTTTCCTCGCATCTCCTTGGGTAGGGCGGGCTGTATCAAATGCTCCCTGGAGGCCTCCCTGGCTCAGCAGCTCATCAAATGCCAAGCTCCACACACAGCAGCCCGCACATAGGCCAGCCCTCGGCTAACTCCACAGGGCAGCAAAGAGAGAGAGGTCCTGGGAGCTGCTGCTTAATAAAAGCAAGACAGAGACACTGGGACAGACCCGCCATGCCCTGGGGGAGGCAGAAGTGCCCCCCACCCGCCAGCCTGTCAGCCAGATGGGACTAGATGTGGGTCCTTCTTCCCCACGAGCTCTTCTGAGCCCTCTCTGCACTGCTGGCCCCTTGGAAGTCCTGGGAACATCTCCCCAACAGGAGGCCTCCTGCAGTCTCTCATCTAGGGGACCCTGTGTCCGTGCCAGGGAAATGTGGCTGATTTCTCCAGCTGTGGCACAGGCAAGCTCAAGTGAAGGAGTCCAGAAGGTGTGTGTGGCTACACAAGTCAGCATGGGGCATGGTCTCAACTCAGGGCTTTTGTGAGCCTCACCTGCCCTCTGCCAGGGCCCCCATGGCCTGCAGTTCTGGGGCTTGGCTAAACCCCCATGTCCTGGGGCCGTACCAGCCGGGCTGGTGTGGAAGAAGCCTGCTGCCCACTCCCAAGGTCTGCCTTTTCTATGAACCAGGGACGCCGCCCTGAACCCCATCCCCTAATGCCTGCCTCAGGCCAGGAGGTAAATGTCAGGTCACTGAAGCACTGGCGGGGAAAGTGGGGCAGGATCGCTAACGCTGACTTTCATTTATAACAGGGTGGGGAGAAAAGCGGAAGAGAAACTGGGCATGGGAAGAAACCTGCAGGGATTAGTGAGAATGAAAAAACACCCTGCCAATCTCAGAAACCGGCTCCAGGGGCCAGAGCCCTGAGATGAGGGGAGAGACGAGAGTCCGGTGGGAGCTGAGCCCTGAGATCACAGCACCCACACCCCAGCACCCACTGGTGCCCAAGCTTCAGAAGGCTGGCTGGCATGAGGGGGACATAGCAGGGGATGGGGGGGGGGGGGGGGGTGCAGTGGCAACAGGCAAGAGCGGCATTAGCTGGTGGGCTGGCCGCTCAGCGACCACTGCCCCCAGCAGCCAAGCCACCCGCCGTTCCCTGTCCTGCCCTAGAGCTGAGCGCTCGTCATACAGTCAAGAACACTTGGGTCCCAGTCTCTGTGGGACTACCCCATCCTGAGCTCCAATTTCCACACTTGTAAACAAGGAGGCTTGCTGGGTGTGTTGAGCTCTGTGGAGTTCGGTTCAAGCCCTGATTCACTCAGCTGAGAGCTAATGAGGAGACTGACCCACACTGATGTCCAATTAACTGCTCCTCCCGCCCCACCCCCGATTACTGCCAAATGGCGAAAGTCTCTGGACAGAGTTCATGGGGCACTTGGTGCTGCTCTAGGGTCTAGTGTTTCTAACAAAGGACCAAGGTTGAATTCCCTCCTTCTGCAACTTAAAATAAAAAAGGTGGGGGGCCGAATTCATTCTTCTGGAGACCACTAGAGGCACATGCTGGTTCTGCTACTCCAATGTCATGTTTTTAGAAATTTTTTGTAACCCCCATTTTAGAATGAAGTAGCTGCTCAAGGAAGGGGGTGAAAAGAGCCCCGTTCTGCCAACACTGTGAAAGTGAAAGAGTGGAAGCCACTTAGTCATGTCCGACTCTTTGCAACCCCATGGACTGTAGCCTGCCAGGCTCCTCTGTCCATGGGATTTTCCAGAGAATGCTGAGGGTAGCTGTTCCCTTCTTTGGGGGATCTTCCCAACCCAGGGATCAAACCCGAGTCTCCCTCATTGTAGGCAAATTCTTTACCATCTGAGGCACCAGCCTGGGCCCAAATCCCAGCTCTGATGCTTCTGAGACAGGACGGGCAGGCTCATGCTTTCACTGGCCTCCATATGAAAATCAAGGATTTCATTTCTCTTGAGACTGTACTGTGGACATCAACCCCGAGCAGAGTGGTGCTCTGCAAAGCAGGGGTCAAATCTCACAGGGGTGTCCCACTGCTGCCCTGGAAGCCCCCTCCCAAACCCTGAGTGCTCTCTGCCTGTTAGGATGGGATGAAGGCAGACTGTCCCGAAGGCAGATGGGAAGGAACAGCCCAGCAGACACATGCACAGCCTACAGCTTCTCAAAATACTGCCCATGCAGGTGGCAAGTGGCCCACAGCGTGGCAGGGATGTGCCTGTCACACACCAAGTGGTAGGGCGGGCCAGCGGCTGAGGCCAGCCAGAAAACAGCCTCCTACGTGCCTCCTCAGCGAGTCCTGGAGTGGGAGTGACGCGACTCAGGGGCTGTGGGTGGGGGCCGGCCGCTCTGATCCTCACTGCTACATTGCTACATTGCTCAGTGGAGCAATGTCTGCTGAATCAAGCTTGCGTCACCGGTCTGTGAGACGCCCTGGTGCACAGCCACCATCCTGGGGACCCAACTGGCAGACGGGAGAAGGCCTGGCACTGGCCAGCCTAAAGGGCTCAGGCACTGGGCCAGAGCTGGGCCGGGCCTCAGCTGGGGTGGGACCTTTCTCCACATGGAGTTGCAGAACCGGTTTTCCATCCCCAAGAAGGAAGGTGAGTGGCCTAGTTCCTTCTGTGGTACATGACACTCACCCAGGGTGAACCGCCATCCCCGAGCGGTGACTGCTCTGGCTGGGTGCTGACCACAATCTTAAGCCAGGGGCTGTGGGGGCTGAGGGTTTGGGGCTGGCTTGTTCAGACACTTAACAGGACACGCTCCCCTGCCCCGTGCCCAACGGACTGTGCAACACCACCCGTTCCCTCCCACCTGGCCAGGTGGCCATGACTGTCAGCCACAGGCCCTACCCTTGACATACCTCCACGGCACACATCAGCCGACTTGCCATCAGGAGGAAGTGACAGAGGGCTTACGAAAAAACATAAGTAACTGACATGAGTGTCCCTTTCTGAGGCCACGTTTCCAGGGCTGTGGGATCACCTCTCCTCTAGGCGGCAGGCAGCGGGGCTGTGTTAGAGGTGGGCCACAAGGGAAGAAGGGCTGGGAGAGGAAAGAGCCAGCCCAGAGGAGAAGCGGGGGTCCTCCTAGGGGTGGGAACATGTCTTTCCTTCACACAGCGCCTGGTCGGCCTTTGGGGAACTGACTCTCACTAAATGGGAATTTGGTTGTAGGGGAATGGGGCAGGATTTATCCTGAAGAGAGTAAGAAAAAAAAATGTTTTTAAGGTATTCTGAGCTATAGATTCCATGTAATACAAATTGAAACTCTAGCAAACTTTTATTTATATTATCTTATCATTATTTTTAATAAGTAGGCAACAATAGACACATACACATAGATGATGATGACATTCTGAAATTTTAAGAGGAACTGACATGAGACAGTGTGACCCTCCCACCGTCTCTGAAATACCCACAGACGGGGCCAAAAAGGACTGGGTTAAGATAACAGGGAAGGTACCACATCCAGAAAGCCCCCTCTTCCTCTCCCGCTATCCACAGCACGCCACTGTCCCCCTTGGTCTCGATTTACTCTGTCACCTTCAGCAAGCTTTTAAAATAGATATTAACAAGCTGACTCTAAAATTTACAAGGAAAGCCAAAGGAACTAAAACAGCCATGATTCCAAAAAGGTCTCTGTGGACAGATGGGCCAGAGGATGGGCAGAGAGGAAGATGAGTGACTCCCCAGCAAGGCTGGTGAGGCGTGAGGTACCGGGGTGCCTGCCTCTAGTTCTACTGGACTTTCCCATTTCCTCAGCCACCACCCCTGACTCTGCACTGTATCTGGGTAGATGACCGAATCTGAGACATGACTCAGGCTCCAGCCAGCAATCAAAAACCCAAGGACAAACCCGGAGGAAACCAAAGGGTCTCTCAGCAGTTACCACAGAAGGGGGAAACTGCAGGCACCCACTGCCAAGCCCCTGAGCCTGTGGTCACTTGGCAAATAAAAGCAATGACCTGACCTTTGTCTCTGTCACCAGCACGGGCTGCATAACGTGCTGGAG
Source organism: Tragelaphus eurycerus (assembly GCA_935064755.1). NCBI lineage: Eukaryota > Metazoa > Chordata > Mammalia > Artiodactyla > Bovidae > Tragelaphus > Tragelaphus eurycerus. The sequence goes on along the minus strand of CAKXYN010000001.1, from coordinate 70,633,957 downwards.
GGGCTGAGCCCCAAAGAGAAACCACAGAGCCCAGAGCTGGGGTGACCAGGGTCCCTGCACCAGCATGGAGCATCACCAGCCTCCTCAGCGCAGGGCTGTCGCCATCTCTGAAAACAAGTGAGGTGGTGAGAACCCCAGGGCCTCCATGAGAATGGTGTGAACACACTTTGCAAACTGTGGAGTCACACCGTGCGGACACACCTGCGCCCCTGTGGGCTTGAAAAGGCCCCATCTCATCTGAGGTCAGCGCCTGAACACAGAGGCTCAGACAAGGCACCGGCCCCCAGGGAGGGTTCCACTCACCCTGGTGGAGGAGGCCAGGGCAGGCTGCGGCGTCGGGAGGTCGCCAGCCCAGTGCCCCCCTCCTGCTGCACCCCCTCAAAGCACAGCTCACTGGGATAAGCTTTCTCAGGGCCTCAACAGCCAGTCCCAGGAACTTCCCTGGTGGTCCAGCGGCAGAGACTCCGCACTCCCAATGCAGGGGGCCCAGGGTTCAGTCCCTGGTCACGGAGCTCTAGATCCCATATACCGCGAGTAGGACCCAGCGCAGCCCAATAAACAAATATTAAGGGAAAAAAAAAAAGCTCCAGTCCTCACAGGGAGCAGGAACCCAGGCTGATGGCTGAAGCAGAGCTTGACACACCAGGGAGAGCCTGGACCTGATTCTGGGGTTGCTGTAGAACTATGTCACCCCAAGTATTTTAGAAGAGAATGAGGAGACATGTGAGGGGTCTGGTGGCTAAAAAAATGGCTGGTGGCTGAGAGTCAGATAGCCAGTGAGGGCAAGGGTGCAGAAAAGGTTCCAACAGTAAGACCATCCTGTCTGAACAAGGTGGCCATGGGGTGGAGAGGCAGCAACAGGACACGTGTGGATGGGACAATGCCGGGACGATGCCGGGAAGATGTGGAAACCAACAGGTACGGGAAGAGAACTGAGTGTGAGGTGTTACCTGTGCTTCTCGCCTTCCTCCTCCCCTTCTCTGAGCTGCTTGGTGTTTGGCTCCCCGTCTTCCTTGTCCTGCAAAGGAAGGGAGAGAAACCACTGCTCAGATGAACACCCTTCCTTCCAGTCCACATCGCCCAGGCAGCTAACTGAGAACAGGACGGCCTGGTGAGGACCAGCCTGGGGTTTCAGCCAAGCACACACCTGCTGTTGCTGACAGGCACAGTGCTGGAGCCGCCCCTCCATCCTTTGGCTCCCCCAGCAGAATTTAAAGCCCCTGACCCCAGCCCAGGCCCAGACCTGGGGAGCCCTCAGATCGCATGTGCAGGAAGAGCTGGAAGGTCATGGGTGCTGAGAGATGACGCCGGTCAGGGTTGAGGAGGGCCCATGCTGGCAAGCCACCAGCCACCCTCGTGGGTCTGGATGGAGCCACCCTCAGGAGTCAGGAGATACAGAGCAAAGACGAGTCACTGGGAGCTAGGGCAGGACAAAAGCTCAGGCCTCCTGAAACCCATCCAGGCCAGAGGCTTCTCCAGAGATACCTACTTGGCTCGCTGCAGGAGAAGTATCACTCAAGTTAGGACCAGGCTGTACAAGTTCATTCTTGAGATGTATTAAGGGGGGCAGAGGGGAGGGGAATTGGTTTGAACTTTCCATGGGAACAATTTCTTCTAAATCTGGTTCTTTAAAAAAAAATAAAATGTATTTATTTGGCTGTGACGAGTCTTAGTTGCAGCACACGGGATCTTCCATTTTCGCCGTGGCATGCATGTGAACTCTTGGTTGCAACATGTAGGATCTAGTTCTCTGATCGGGAGTTGAACCTGGCCCCCTGCCTTGGGAGCGTGGAGTCTCAGCCACGGGACCACCAGGGAAATCTCTAAATCTGGTTCTTTTCTCTTCCTTGGCACGCCTGGACTTCCTTCCCCCACACCACCATCCTCCCCAGCCTCTCTGCAGGTCTAGAGAAGCCACGTTCATCTCAACCCCGATAGAGTACGCTTGCTCTCTAGGTACGCCAAGGGCACAGCAGAAAGTCATCCCATGCTGTTTCCGCTCCTTCCTTACCAGGAGACCATGGCCGCTGGATCAGACCTGCCTGCAGACAAGTGAACACGGAGCATGCTCTCCCATACACGGGCCCTCGCCCCCAGTGCCTGTCCTGAGAGGCCCTGGGACACAGCCCTGTCGGGGGGTTTCCCTGCACGCCAGGGCTGGCCCCCCAGAGGGAGTCCCTGTGCCCCTGATTACCAGCCATGACCTGTCTTTGACTCTCTGGAGCATGTTCCAAGGAGACAATTGGAAGCCCCTGCCACGGGGAACCTGCTGCCAGGGATATAAGAACATATAAAGTCTAAGTAAAACAGCTGCTCGTGTCGCCTCCCCTAGAGGTTTGTTTATGCTACTGTCACGGCCTCCCCGAGGGTGGCACTCACATTATGAGTCACTTCCTGCCAGTGTTTGCCGTGGAGACCCTGGGAGCCACCAGACTGTGCCATCAACCTCGGCTGGGAGGTCTGGCCCAGAGAAAGGTTTCTGCGATGTGAACAGGTCAAGATGCTGACCTGGCTCTCAACCCGGGTGGCTCAGTCTCCTGGGGAGGAGGCGGTAGGAATGAATGACAGCGACTACCTGAGTGAGGTCAACATGGGTCCGGGGCAGGGGGCGGGAGCTCCCTACTTTCCTACTGAGGGGTGGGCAGAATGCAGGTGTCATAGGATGGGGAGATAGGAGCAGGAAGGGCGTTCTCAGAGGGAAGCAAGCTTGAGCAAAGAGCAGGTGTGGTCTGAAGAACGCACAGGTGGTTGGAGCACATAGACACAGGTGAGGTTGTCAAGGCGGGGGGGCGGTCACACAGGGCTCTGGCCAGGGTTCTTAGGCAACAGGAGCCAGAGGAGACTGCGGGGCAGGGAACTACAGGCGGAAGGGGCAGGGAACTACAGGCAGAAGGACCAGAGGCCTTTCCTAGAAGCATGCTGACGAGGCTGGGAAGGGAGGCACAGAGGCAGGGCAGATTTGGTGATGGCTGAAGAGATGGGAGAGCAGAGTATAAACTCTTAACTAAAACAGAAGTCAGGGTTCCCCATGTGGCTTCCCGCCTGCAGACACCCCTCCCCAACAAATGCTAGCGATTACACAAGGCAGCGGAGCCTGGCAGCCAACAGTCCAAAGGGTTGCAAAGAGTCGGACATGATTGAAAGAGACTTGGAACACACGCACACAAGCCAGAAGCCAGGACATTCAAACTCTTTCCTAGTTGCAGCCAATGGACTCCCAGACAGCTGGGGGGCCTGCCTCAGGGGGTGAGGTGATGGACACACGCACACCCGGCAGCAAGGACAGAGGAGAGAACAGCAAAGGCCCAGCTTGCCCCTCAAGGGGGCTGGTGGGCAAGCCCCCAGCAAGGCCTCTTTCCCCACGGGCTCTGCTAACCTGGGCCAGCTCGGGGCAGAGGGTGGGGGCTGTGGGAACAGCCTTTGGGAGCCAGTCCTTTGCAAACTCCCATGCCCATTTCCCAGCACCCGAGCAAGAACAAACTCAGCAGCGTGTCTCCCGGGGTTCCGGAGACGCTCAAGTGTCTCAGCAAAGGCCAAGTTACTCGTTAATAAGTGAGAAAACACCCAATGATCTAAATGACATTTACAGAAAATGCCCCGCAGTCTGGTGGGTGGCTGTGGCAGTGGTATAGGCTGCGGAGGTCAAGGAAGCCCCCTGTAGTCAGGAGAGCAGGGTCTGTGTGAGAGCAGGGTCTGTGTGAGAGCAGGGGTTCAGGAATGGTACCCACGTGTGTGGGGGAGGTGGGAGCAGGTGAACAAGTGAGCAGGCCACACAAAGGTGCGCTGCAGTCGCCCGTTCAAAGGCAACTCCGGTAGCACGGTGAGCGTCCATGAGAAGGGCGTGGCTTGGGGGAGACCCTGGCCCGGCTCACACCACTACACTACTAGCAGCAGGGTGAGAGGAGGCACTGACCAGCCTCGTGGCCCACCCAGCCTGAGAGACTCTTGAAGACCCTCAGATCTGAAGGACTCACAGGACCGCCACCTTTTAAGCCTTCAATTCAACCCATCGGGGAAGCTGACAAATGGCCATTAGGGAAAGGAAAGGCTGGCTCGGGGTCACAGAACGTGTCAGCGCTGGCTGTGGGTCTGAGTTGAGGTCTTCCTGAACCCAGCCCTGCATTCCTGCCAAGGAGATGGAAGAGGCATTTAGTTTCTACAAACAGCTCTGGCCTCGGTCACTTCTGCCATGGTCCCCCTGCGGATCAGACCTGGCCATGTGTGATCAGACCAGTCACAGCCAGCTGGGCCAATGTCCACGCCCTGGAGGACACCCAAGGGTGTGCAGGCAGACGGCCCGGGGTGCATGGCACCCCAGGGGATCTGGAGACTCCTCACCCGCCCCCAGACCCTTAAATCCAACTCACTGCCTAGCCCCTCTGACACACACCTTCCCCAAACCCCCACCCTTTCCCCTCCTTCCAACCCCATGTTCTACCCCACGCCCATGGTCCCCACTGCAGCCAAGCCCACAGCTATTCCCCCTCCGCTCTGGAGAACACCACGGCCTGCTGCGTTCTCTCCTCGTCTTCCTAATCCCCCTCCCCTACCTCTCTCTGCACCTTGTCCATCCACATGGATGGAGCGTGTGCTCTTCTCAAAGCTCTCATTGGTCCCCACAACCCTCCGGACGAGCTCCGGACTACAGCATCCCCCTCGCAGCCTCCCCAGGCCCAGCCCACTTCCCATAGCCTGTCCGCACTGGCCTCATCCATACACTGGACCCTTCGTCTCAAGTCCTGTCCATTCTGATAACCCCAAAGAAGGCCCACCCTCTGGCCAGTCTAGACACCAGCTCAAAGGCCACCTTCTGAAGGCCACCTTCTGAAGTGACTGGGCTGTCACTCCTCTGGGCCCAGGACACAGGCCTGTGGTCATTCCTACTCAACATCGGCCCCCTTCAAGTCCCTCTCGGTGGGGGGGTGTTTCCTGGACTCCCTCCAGGCATAGCCTAGAGCTGGGACTAGATCACCTTCATGAACTCTTTGCCAACTTCGCCAACTCTTCAACTCTCCTCACCAACTCCAGAAGAGCCAAATTCTTACAACACGGGTGGCTCAGGGCAGGGAAGTCCTGGCCTGGCCCGGGGTCCTCCCCACAGCCCACCTGTCTGCTCCTGGAGGTGCCCCACATTTCTGACCCCAGCCCAGGTTTCCACACGAGAGCCCCATCCCTGCTCTCACCTTCCTCAGAGCCCATAGGAGCAAGGCGCTGCGGAGGCAGGACTTCAGGGGTTCTCAAAAACAGCCCTGCCCCAAACGGAGCCTGACTAACCTGTTTCATAACGCTTGAAATCCTTTCGCCAGGAACAACACTTTTACAAATAAAATTAGTGTTGTGCAAGATTGGTGTTATTTCTTCTTTACACATATGACAAGAATTCATCTTGGCCTGAAGTTTTCCTTTGTGAGGTTTTAGGTAAGAGGCTCATCAGATTTCCTCTTTCTTCTTGAGTCAATCTTATATAGTGTCTATCAAGGAAATATCCATTTATACTGAAATTACTGGCCAAAGTCACTTATAATATCCTCTTATTATCCTTTTAATGTCTGCAGGATCTGTGGTGATATCCACTGATACTGATAATTTGCATTTTTTCTCTTTCCTTATTAGATCAGCTGGAGATTTATCAATTTGGGGATACGTTCAGACTTGGTGCTTTGGGGGGATTGTTTTAATTTGGGGGCCATCCCTGATTGAGGGCCTAAAATCCCATATGGCATGTGGTGCAGATAAATTTAAAAGAGAGAAAGAAAATAGGCTCCAAACCTTAGTCCCCCAGGAAGAGGGGAAAGTGGCCCGGGTTTGAGCCGTTCCAGCCCCAATTTGGCCCAGGGTGGGGAAAAGTCACAGAGAGATGGGCCCAGACGCCAGGATCGGGGAGCAGGAGGGGACTGACAATGTGGAGGGTGAACGTGGCATGTTCCACAGCACCACCTTGCCACACATCTTCAGAGCCAGGGCACCCTGGGGGAAGGCACAGGGACTTCCTGTCAGGGGCAGCTGCAGCAGGAGCTGTGTGCCAAGGGCACTTGAGGGTACGGCAGTCACCCAGAGTCTGACTCATCCTGCAGACCCAGTGATAAGAGCCACCATGCCTGGACATAGACGCTGCATAGCCCTCTACTGCCCAGAGATGGGGGAACGGGGTGGACAGGAGGGTCTGAGCCTCGTGGGCAGTGATATTTGTGGGCTGTAGGGGCCCTGACTCTGGGCCCTGGCACTCAGCCTGCTGCTAGGACCACCTGGCCTGTGTGCCCACTGTCTGCCCAGGGGACAGGGAGATCCCTGAAGGCAGATGCTTGTCTTAGCCTTGGGCCTGACACTGCCTACAGAAGGCAGAGCTCATGGCCTTGATTTCAACTTGTTGTGTGACCTTGGGCAAGTCATTCAACCTCTCCAGTCTGGATTTTCTCATCTATGAAGTGTGATGATCACATCAACATCATGGCCCTGTTATAAGAAAGAAATGATCAGGGAAGAAAGAGGAAGGCCTGCAGCTTGGGTGACAAGACAGCAGACCCTGAGGGCAGGAAGGGAAGGGCTGCGGAGAAGCCACAGGCCCAGACTGCTGGCACCTGCGGAGGTCATGAGGAGTGTTCACTTTCACTGTCTCCACCAGGCATTCTCTGCAGTCCCCAGAGCATTAAAATGTCTGCTTCACAAACACGTCAGAAGGCGTGTCAGACAATGGGCATGGAGGGGACAGATCTCCTGTTCCCCTTGGTTCAGGGCTCCACCAGGAATCAGAGGTCAGCAGGGGAGGGTGGGGACTAACAGCCCCAGAGCCACCCAAACTTTTAAGGGTGCGGACATTCTCTAAAGGCTTGTGAGCGGAGAGAACAAAGCTACAGGGAGCGGAGGGCTGGGAGGACAGAAAGGGAGCGGGAGATAAGGCTGCCGATAAGAGCCCGGAACTAGGTCAGGGCCAGAGGGGGCGGGGTAGGGGGACAGAACAAGGGGGTGCCTGAAGCAGGAGGAGTCAGAGACTGAGGTCCTGACCAGGGGGAGAATGAAGGCGCCTGAGACAAAAACGGTGCCAGGGCTGAGGGGACAAAGAGAAAGGGTGCGGTGGCTTTCAGGCTGTCCAGGGTTGAGGCCCGATGCCTGGACTCTGACGATGGTCGGCACAGACGCAGGCCGAGGTTCCAGCGCACAGCCTCACCCTGGATGACCGCTGGCGTCCTGCATGTGGCAGAGAAGCGTGGGGAGGTGGCCCCAAGCCAAGTCTGGTCCTATTCTGGTCACTGCAAACGGGGAACTAGTCACGCTCAAAGGAGGCGGCATGTCCTCCAGGGGTCTGTTGTTGTGGTTTAGTCGCCCAGCCGTGTCCAGCTCTCTGTGACCCCGTGGACTGCAGCACGCCAGGCCTCCCTGTCCATCACCACCTCCCGGAGTTTGCTCAAGTTGATGTTCATTGTATCGGGGATGCTGTCCAGCCTTCTCACCCTCTGACACCCTCTTCTTCTACCCTCAATCTTTCGCAGCATCAGGGACTTTTCTAATGAGTTATCTGTTCCCATCAGATGACCAAAATACTGGAGCTTCAGGTTCAGCATTAGTCCTTCCAGTGAATATTCAGGACTGATTTCCTTTAGGATTGACTGGTTTGATCTCCATGCTGTCCAGGGGACTTTTAGGAGTCTTTTCCAGACCCACAGTTCAAAGGCAATTCTTTGGTGTTCTGCCTTCTTTACAGTCCACCTCTCACAACCATACATGACCACTGGGAAGACCATAGCCTTGACTACACAGACCTTTGTCCAGCAGTCTGCTGCTGCTGCTGCTAAGTCGCTTCAGTCGTGTCCAACTCTGTGCGACCCCATAGACAGAAGTTCACCAGGCTCCCCCGTCCCTGGGATTCTCCAGGCAAGAACACTGGAGTGGGTTGCCATTTCCTTCCCCAATGCATGAAAGTGAAAAGTGAAAGTGAAGTAGCTCAGTCGTGTCCGACTCTTAGCGACCCCATGGACTGGAGCCTACCAGGATCCTCCGTCCATGGGATTTTCCAGGCAAAAGTACTGGGGTGGGGTGCCATTGCCTTCCCCTTGTCCAGCAGTCTACCAGTCAAGAAATACTGGCTCCCTTCTGCTAGGCACTCCACACTGGGTGCCAAGAAGGAAAAAAGAGAACCGGTAGGTACCGGCTGTTCACAGACCAATGTGGGCACTCAGCCTGGGTCCATCGACAGGATTTCATGATCAGACACACATGCAGGCTCGCTGTGCAAAGGCTCATTTTTCCAGAGGAAGAATCCACCGCTCTTCAGATTCTCAGCGGGGTGGTGGCCCAGAGGAGGAAAGGAAAGGTCACAGGGGCTTCTTTGGGTGGCACCTGAGGTGTCTGAGGAGGCTTGCCAAAGGAAATACCACCTTTCTTTCTCTCTCTTTTTTTTTTTGGCCTGTGGCATTTGGGATCTTAGTTCCTGAACCAGGGATCAAACCCATGTCCCTTGCAGTGTAAGTGTGGAATCTCAACCACTGGCCCACCAGGGAAGTCCCCCACTTTTCTTGCACTTTAAAGGCTGAGTGGGATCGGGGCTGGGAGGAGGACAGCAGAGGGGACGAGCACCCTGAGTGTGCAGAGGGTTAACAAGGACCCTCTCACCACCACCCCCAACACCGTCCCCTGCAGGAAAGCTGCTGGAACATAACACTGAGGGCAGAGCAAAGACGAGCCCCCTCCTTTCCTTCACACACAGCCAGCCTGGACCAGTTCCCCTGTGCAGTGAGGCAAGGCTCCCAGCTCCTGCCCGGCCCCCTGGAGGATGGATGCACTGTGGTCTGCAGGAAGCCGGGCGGCAGGGCTGAACAGACCAGTGGTCGGAAAATCCCTCTCCATCGCTTACTGGCGTTGAGACCGTGGGCACCTGCAGGACCTCTCTGAGCCTCCGCTAAAGGCTCTCCCCACTCCGTTAAAGTGGGGCTGGTGCTTTGTCCCAGGGTGTTTGAGGATTAAAAGCACTAACTTGGGATCCACCATCTGGGGCAGAACCCTACACGATACCCAGTGTGGGAGAGAACTGCTGGCACCCTGGGATGTCCTGAGCCCTGCCCTCCGTCAGCGGTGGGGCCTGGAGAACCTTTCCCCGCCACCACCCGCTTCCCTGAGTCCTCGGTATCCTTTTCTGATAGTACTTCTTTATTTTCTGCCAAGTTTCTGTAAGTGACCAACTGTTCATTTTGAAAACTGAGACTCAAATGAAGACTGACCTGTCTGATTCCCTCAGGGGGCCCAGGCTTGGGAGAGCAGACACCACATCTGTGAGGCTTCCCCACAGAAACCTCTTTCTGCATCTACCACAGAGCTCCATGGCAGCTGGAAGACGGTTGGTAGGTTGTGGCACTTCCCCCCGGCTGTGTGCAGGCTGAAGGTTACACCCCTTTTTAGCAGAAGGGCATTCTTTCCAGGCAGGCCATCAAGTGATAACTGTCCCAGACACTTGATTTTACCTTGATTGCCTATTCGAGATTTTGCTTGTCATCTGTCTTCCTAGATTAAGCTACAAAAGGCTAGCCCATCACTGTTCCCCAGCACCTGACACACGGCAGCAGGTGACAATGGAGAAGGAATAAGTGGGCAACCCGGGCTGGGGGGCAGGGAAAGGCAGGAAGCACATGTTAATTCACCCCGACAGACAAGGCTCTCCTCCCCACGTGGTCTGGGCCGCCAAACTGCACTCATGCACCAGGAATCACTATCCTTGCCTCCAAGGATGCAGGGTCTGAGGCCTGGTGACACCTAACACAGGTCTCTGTGCGTGTCGGACCCCAAGGTCTTTCCATCAGTTTGAGACAGACAGACAACTGGAAGCTGGTTCCCTGCTGCTACATACATGGTTCCTTCTACCAACACATCTGCTTGTTCACCCCTTAGCCATCTGTCCTACCCTCCCCCTCTGTCAATTATCTGCACTGCTTCTTTCCAGGAGAATGAGGGCAAAAAAATCCCAACCATGCCCACTTCCTAAGACAGTGGGAAGGATCAAATATAACAAGGTTCCACACAACATTAGAAGGCTCCCCAGTAGCAGGTGAGCTCTGGGGAGGGCGGGACCCAGCTGTTCTTCACCTCTGTTCTACTGTATCTCCTAGCAGTCATAACAGGATGCCAGGCAACTGACTATTCAATGAAGAGAAATAACATTATTTAATTCATCAGCATAAAAACACAGTAAGGTCAGCACTGCTTTCTCCTCTCACAGATAAGAAAGTTGGAGGCCCGGGGATGTTACTGTGAAGTAACTCGCCAGGAGTCCTGCTTGGGCTTGCCGGCGCCCCAAAGGTAGGGTGGGCCTCCAGCCTCGGGGGTCTCCATAGAACCTCAGCTCTGACCCTCCTTCTGCCCACCTCAAACACACAGGAGGTCTCACTGGCGTCTAACGTCACTCCACCTCACATCACAGGGCTGACATCCCTTCCTGGTGTCATCTCTGGGAAATGTAACCAAACCACGAGGAGCCCCAGGTACGGTCATTTCTGGGCCAGGAACTCCCGTCCCAGGAAAGCACCACAGGAGACAGAAGGGCGGCGTACACAGAGGTGCTCCCCACTGTGTCTCTTGTGATACGGAGCAGTGGGGCCCGGAGGAGGCTATGATCTGCGGGCGCAGGGAGGCAGGCCAGCAGCTCGTGCCCCCCGCCAATCACTGGAGTAGCCACCTGACGGGCATCACTGTGAGACAGGACAGGATGAGGGGGGTGTGGAGCCACACACGTGAGTGTGAGTAAAGCCACGGTGACACTGATGCGGGATGATCACACAACAAGGCTGTGGGCAGTGCTTCCTCCATTTCCTTCTGTTGTCAAATGACTTATGAAATGACTTAAAGACATAAGTAACCGGAGGAGTCCGGCTGCCTGTGGCTCCCTGTCTGGCCTGTGCTCTCACCCTGGACTCTCCTGACCTTCTCCTGCCCCAGTCAGTGGGCCAGCAGGGAACCATAGGTAGCCCTCAGCCCGACCCAGCCTGGTCAGAGTTTAATGACCTTTCTCAAGCTAAAAACAAAAATAAACCCCAGCACTGCTGGGGAGAGAGGAGGGCAGAGGAGGCCTGCACATACCAGCAGCCCTAAGCGCCCAGGGACAGGGCCCGGCGGCCCAACCAGCAGCCACGGTGCAGGCCGAGTGCCTCCAATCAGGCCAAACGTCTCCCTGTGAATAATCAGCCTGAAGATTTCAGTTACGAAGTTAACGGGTGGTGATCCATTAGGTCACCCCCCTCCCCTCCCTGGCCCTACCATTTCCCTTTTTTGGAGGGAGGGGGAAAACGCCTCCCTCGCCACAAAGCAGAACTCACAGCCCCCGGGACTTCCTCACTGTGCGAGGCTCACAGCTAAAGCCAGAGCAAGTGAATCCCAATGGCAAATGGTAAGGTCCCTGAAGGCCCCCTGCCTGGGGATGGGACAGCCAGCCACATGCACCTCTGGGGAACTGGCCACAGGGGACCAGTCAGAGTCACCAGGCCCAGCCAATCAGCTGTGGGGAATGGAACAGCCCCCAGAACCCCATGGTGTCTGACCCTCTCCAGGTCCACCAGGCTGGAAAACAATCAGCCTCTGCACTTGAACTCTGGCTGGTGGGCGGGGCTCTGAAGCGGAGTCCTGGAGGGAGGCCCGAGGGTGCCTATCTCCTGTGTGTTCACCATCCTGGATTCCATGGAAACAGCGAGCCAGGGCCTAAAAACCGGAAGTGGCCCCTGAAATGACACCCTCCCACCTCCCCCAGACACCTAAGCACACATGCCCGTTCACATTGATGGTGGTGCCCCCAAACGATTCTCCCAACAGCCACCAGTGGGACAACATCAGGGCTCCTGTTACCAATGTCACATGGCTGGCTTTTTACAAGCCTGTGACCCCCTAAAACAAGCAGCTCTTCATGTGCACAGCGGTCAAAGCAAGTCCAGTCCACACCTGAGCAACAGACTCACTAGACTTTATACACCATGACGTTGATCTTGCTGGCATGGCTGCCGCCCGCAGACTTTTAAGTAAGCCCCTGCTGCTGCTGCTAAGTCGCTTCAGTTGTGTCCAACTCTGTGTGACCCCACAGACAGCAGCCCACCAGGCTCCCCTGTCCCTGGGATTCTCCAGGCAAGAACACTGGAGTGGGTTGCCATTTCCTTCCCCAATGCATGAAAGTGAAAAGTGAAAGGGAAGTCGCTCAGTCGTGCCTGACTCTTCACAACCCCATGGACTGCAGCCTACTCAGGCTCCTCCGCCCATGGGATTTTCCAGGCAAGAGTAGTGGAGTGGGGTGCCATCGCCTTCTCCCCTGAACTCCTCCCAAACTCCTGCTTTTCTTCCAGGAAAATCTCAGCCAAGCCAACTCCCAGATCCACGTGCCCGTTGAATTGCTTCAGTTCGTCGTTCTGATGTTTATGGAGTGCCCCGAGTCCTGTAACCTGGCAGAGGTGATTAAGACATGACTTGCTGCCCTCAGGGAGCTGAGGGGCAGGTGAAAGAGGAAGCAGACAGGTGAATGGAGTTCCCCCAGAGCCGTGGGAATGCGGGGTGACTAACAGCTGGGCGGAAGATGAAATTCGAGCTGACCGGGAGGAATAATCAGTCAAAGCAGAGCAGGCAGGGCAGCGCAGGGAGCGCCGGAGTTACTGGAAATAGTGGGCGTGTGAGGCTGGGCCCTGTGTCCGAGGGGTGGGCAGAGAGCCCCACAGTGCCCTTGGAGGAGGAACCGGTAGGGAAAGGCCTGCCCCGGGGGCCACAGACTTCATCCATGAGCAGCGTGAAACTAGCAGTCTAGCGAGCAGTCGAGGACAGGCAGGTGGCAACAATGTGATGGGGGTGTTCATAAAGAACATTCGGGAAGGGCCAGAAAGGAAAGGGCAGTGATCACTGGTTGAGGCCACGGGAAAAACAAGCCAGGAATGGGTCAAAAAGGCCACGTCCTCACCCGAGGCTGGCAGATGGCAGCTGCCCCCTGAGTGTATCTGGAGGGACAGCCCCTGCCAGCCACACGGTGCCAGGCTGTGCTCACACAGCTGCCCATGCTTCACCCGTGCACACAGGGCCTCTGGCCCCCACAGCCACCCTGGAGTCAGGCATTATCATCCCATCCAGAAGACAACGACGAGGTTCAGAACAGCTAAGGAGCTTACTCAACAGTTCACAGCTAATAAAAGACAGGTCAGCGTTTAACCAGAGGTTTCTGATTGCAGCACGCCCCCAAAACTCTTTCAAATAAACAGCCTCAAAGCTTGGGAGTGCTTTCTGCACAGGAGCCACTGAAGGGTGACCACGTCCATTACCAAGTGAGAAAAGTAACAAAGCCACCAACTGCTAGGGCTGCAAAGACCTCAGGGAGCACCCAGTCCAACAAGAACTACATCCAGAGGCCCAGGGCATGCGTTCAATCAGAATCTTGCAGGGTAAGACCCAGGAATCTGCATGTTTCAAGAGCTGGCCCACTCCGAGGACACGATTCCAGTGAATGGCCCCAGCTGAGGAGCCACCAGGGGGGGAAGTGACCTGTATGAGGCCACCCCAAGGTGCCTGAGGGCTTACTGTGGTCACTGGGGTGGGCTCTGCATCAGAGTAGACAGGATGAGAAGATACAGAGAAATCTCTTGGGCCACGAGAGACCAGGCAGAGCGCAGACACGAGCCAGCTTCATGAAGCTGAAAGTGCCCACTACTCGCTGTCCCAGCAGGGAGAGGGGCCAGCAAACAGACTTCTCTCTGGAAGTGTTGGCAGCAAGCAAGCTGCAGTGTCCAGACATTTGAGGGCAAGCCCTTTTCCTGTGAAATGCTGGGCTTCTTTCTGACTGCCTATCTCCAAGGTATGCTCTCTTTTTTTTAATGAACAAACTAACCAGCCAGAACAGATTTCTGTTGCTTGCAACTAAGTACCCTGGATACAAGCCAGGCAAAGGTCCTGAGGCCCAGTTTGCAAATGGAGCAGCTGGGCTCAGGATGTAAAGTGTTCTGTAGATGTGTTTCCAGAATCCCACCAGGTCCACCACAAAGGCCGATGGCAGATGCAGGCAAGCCAAGAGTCTCACCTGGGTTCCTCTCACTATACCTCCATCCCAACTTGGAGTTGAGCCTGAAATGTGCAGGGCCCCCACCCTGGCACCCCAATTCAAACAGCAAATTCTTGACAAGTCAACTCCCAGGCTAGTCAGTTTACAGAGCAACAAAGTGCGCTGAAACTCCTAGGAGACTAGAAGCTATTTTAACCTCTGATCAGCTGCTTCTCAGAGTATCACAGTCTGAGAAGTACAGGGAAGACAGCTGTATCCTCTCTGGTGTGATCTCCAAGTGATAAAGTCCTCATTAAAACCAAATTTAAACTACAAGCCAGAAGTGGCACATTTATTTGTGGGGGAAAAAATTGCTTGAACAAGGTCTTTCGGTTTTCACCTACACATATTTCCTCTGGAAGCAAAGCAGTTTTTCTTTTAACCATGTGCTGGGCTGAAAGGTTGAGAAGCTGAACCGCACAAGGAAGCAGAGCTATGGGACTCCTCTGAGTTCGTGGGCCTCTCTGAGCAGCACTTTCCAAAAGTGCAGAGGGGTGTTAAATGAGGGAGCGTCTGTGACGTGTGGAGCTCTCTGCTGTGGCCGCACCATGAACAGTAGGCGCCAACCACGACGATGGTGACAGCAGGGCCAGACACTCTCACCTGCACCCTGAGCACGAGGCCCTCAAAATTCCATCACCCAAGTGAGGCCTGCTCCCCTCACCCCATTGCTGAAAAGAGGCACATGACTGACCCCACACGCACGCCTCTCCCCTCCCCTCCCTTCATCCCGAGGAGAACCTAGGCTTTGCCCTTGAGCTGACCACGGTTTAGAAGGGCAGCTCCTTCATGCGTGCAGGGGACGTGAGTCCAGGTCAGAAAAGCCAGCTGCAGTGTGTGGGGTTGCTGGGGCGGGCGCTTCCACAGGCGGTCTCCCTGAAGTCAGACACCTTCCCACGGGCCTATTCTGCTCCCACCCCACCCTCTTTCTCCCAGGGCTCCAGAGAGCCAGCCCCTCACACCCCTCCTCAAGGGTTTTTGCAGCACCTCCACCAGGTTGGAGTTAGGCCGCCTGGAGCACAAAGCCCAAATGAAGACGTGACCCACAGGCCAGCCAGTAAGATACAGGAGATTCACACCGGGTCCAGGACTCCCTCCTCCACACAGCTCACCCCTCCTGTGAGCCCACACAGCTCTCTCGGGGCAACCCCCAACACACACTCCGGCCCCAGGACCGTGAACGCCAGTCAGCAGGATTGCAACCGGTGTGCACAGGTCCATTGCCCCCCTGGGCCCAGCCTCGCTGACACTGGCCCCCATCACAGGCCCAGCACACAGCCGGCATTCCTCCTCAGGAGTGAGGAGAGGGCTTGGAAACTTGCTGCTCACCCGAGAGCCCGGCTCTCAAGGACTCCTGGACCCAGGGCAGGAAGGCTCTGCTGTCAGCGGAGAACTGCCTCTCCAGCTGTCACACTCACACACACACACACACACACACACACATACACACATTCTCTTATTTAGTATTCAGATCGTGCATGCGCACGCACACACACACACACTCACACACACCTTATTTAGCATTCAGGTTGCCCTGCCAGACCCTGCGTGCAGCCCTGCCCTGCACACGAGGAGAGGTGGGTTGGTGTGTGTGTGTGGGGGGGACGGAGTGCTGTCCTTGAAAGGACAGCCACTCGCACTTTCTCTAGACAGAGCAGCTCTTGAGAGCCCAGAGTCAATACAGCCCTGGAGTGTAGATTTTACTCCCCACTGGGCGTCGTTACCACAGCAACTGTTTCTCCTCTAGGAATTCTTTCAAGAGTACAAGCTGTTGCTTCCAAAACAAAACCGGGGAGAAGCCAGGCCGCCTAGGAGTGAGGGAAGGGCCTTGGAGGAAGCAGGGCCAGTCGTGACCCCCAGCCACAGCAAGCTCCGCCACGGGGTCTCCCAGACCTCTGCGGGGCTTAGAAGCTAGACACGCGTGTCTTCCCAGCTGTTCAGGGTTGTGTGTGCTGGGGGGAGGGCAGTGTTGAGGGCGTGGGGCCTGTGTGCTTTGGGGAGTTATGGGATGCGTACAGGGTGGGATGAGGGGACTTAGGGTTGGGAATACAGGAGGTGTGGGCGTAGTCTGGCAGGTTGCTGTTTGGGGTGTGTGGGGAGGTGCGTGGGTAGGGGGCTGGGGGTGTGTGAGGAGGTGTGGGGTGCAATGATGCAAGGGAGTCAATAGGGGTGGGAGGTTTGGGGGTATACTGTTGTGTGTATGTGGAGGTAAGTTGGGGTATCTGAGGGGGTGGGAAAATATGAGGGTGTGTGTTGGGGGGAGGTATTCTTCAGTATCCCAGGATGAAACATGGGGCATATCTTCTCCTGAAACAAGAACACAGAGGGAAAAGGGGGAAAGAGATGCACTGGGAAAGTGGGACTGACGCACACACATCACTGCTATGCTGTGCTCAGTCACTCAGTCACGTCCAACCCTGCGACCCCATGGACTGCAGCCCGCCAGGCTCCTCTGACCATGGGGATTCTCCAGGCAAGAATACTGGAGTGGGTTGCCATGCTCTCCTCCAGGACAGCTTCCAGACCCAGGGATTGAACCCAGGTCTCCTGCACTGCAGGCGGATTTTTACTGTCTGAGCCACAAGGGAAGCCCAAGCATACTGGAGTGAGCAGCCTATCCCTCTTCCAGGAGATCTTTCCGACCCAGGAATTGAGCGGGCGTCTCCTGCATTGCAAGTGGGGTTCTTCACCAGCTGAGCTACCAGAGAAACCCATACACATTATTACTATATATAAAATAGGTAACTAATAAGGACCTACTCTAGAGCACAGGAACTCCACTCAATACTCTGTAATGGGCTATATGAGAGAAGGATCTAAAAAAGGGTGGACATATGTCTATGAATAGCTGATTTTCTTTGCTGTACACTTGAAACTAACACAATATTATAAATTAACTAGACTCCAACAAACAAATTTTTTTAAATAATAATAATAGCACAGATTGCATTTCAATCCTGGATTACAATACTTAGTTCTACAGAGCAACCACATCCTGCTCCAAGGCTCAGCAGGTGTGGATGTAAAGCACAAAGCCCAAGTTTAGACAACTGACCTAGAAGCGACTGTTCGAGGCAACTCATAGTTCTAGTCAGAACAGCCCCCAGTTGCTCCAGGGTATGGAAAGAGTGGATGGAGTCTAAGTGGCTTTGCGGAGCCAGGTTGACAGGCCTCCGCCCTCCTCATGAATCTGAAATAAGTGCCTTTTGGTGCACAAAGCCAACAGGCTCAGAGTTATGGGACACAGAACGCACAGGACATCTGCCCAGGCCATGAAATGTCTAAATCCTTGTCAAAATAAATCTGAGTTGTCCCTGCTCCAAGGAGCTGCCCATCTCTTGCGGGGCTGGCATGAACTGGGACTCAGAAACAGTCAAAGCAAAAAAAAAAAAAGTCACTACTACTATTATTATAGTAACTACAACTACTAGCAGATGCTGCAGGGGAATTCCCTAGTGGTCCAGAAGCTAAGACTCTGCTCCCAATGCAGGAGGCCTGGGTTCGATCCCTGGTCAGGAAACCAGATCCCACATGTCACAACTAAAGAGCCCACGTTCTGCATCTAAGACCTGGCACAGCCACATAAATAAATATTTTTTTAAAAAAAGAAGTTGCGGGAGATTAGCAGTATGTCTTATCAAGGACACTGCATGCCAACCATTCAGAGAGAAATAGTCTTCTTTCTAAAAAAATAAATACCAGATAATAAATAGTGCTGAGTCACTGATATCCATATGGGGAGAAAATCTTGACATCTACTTTAAACCATGTACAAATAAATTTCAGATGGGCAGGCAATCTAAAGGTGAAAGGTAAAACAATAGAACTTTTAGAATACAACACAAGGGAATATCAACATGACCCAGAGTATGCAGCCATTTCCTTAAATGAGCCACAAAGTATTAGCGGAGAAAACAGATAAATTGGCCTACGTTAAATGAAGAATTTCTCTTCATCAAAGAATGTGATTAAAAGCAAGAAAAGTCAAGATCCAGAGAGACAGTTATAGTACATATATAGAACAAAGGACCCACTCAGGACTGGAATAAAGAACTCTCCAAAATCAATAGGAAAAAGTGCCAGGCAACCCAATGGATGGCATCATCGATTCAATGGACATGAGTTTGAGAAAACTCTGGGAGACAGTGAAGAACAGGGAGGCCTGGTATGCTGCAGTCCATAGGGTCGCAAAGACTTGGATGCGACTGAGCAACTGAACAACAACCCAATAAAAGGCATGAACAGGCACTTCACATAAATATATGAAAAGACACAGAATTTTAGTTAGGAAGAACATACAAATTTAAACCACAAAGGGATACCCCTACACTTCCACCAGCAAGGCTAACGTGAAAAAGACTAACCATACCAAGTACTGGAAAGAACTCTCATACACTGCTGGTGGGAGTGTAAAACGGTGTAGGCACTTTGGAGAACGGTTGAGTAAGTGACAGTCGCTCAGCTGTGTCCGACTCTTTGCGACCTCTTGGGCTGTAGCCTGCCAGGCTCCTTTGTCCATGGAATTTTCCAGGCAAAAATACTGGAGTGGGTTGCCATTTCCTTCTCCAGGGGATCCTCCTGACCCAGGGATCGCACACAGGTCTCCTTCACGGCAGACTGATTCCTTACTATCTGAGCCATCAGGGAAGCCTACTATTAAGAGACATTTCTAAGTATAAAGACAAGTCAACTTGAAAAGTATCAGCAGACACATGCTTGACTTTATCTTACAATCTATAGATAATACATCAGAATGTGTAATGAATCCATACACCTTTTCCAAAGGAACAGCTGAGACAGAAGTAGCAATAAAGTTATATACTGTTAGGCAATATCTAACCCCCTCTGCTGTCTAAGCTCAGGACCCAGGGGATCTCGTCTAGGGCTTTGAATCCTCCTACACAAGAATCTCTCAGCAGAGCAGATGCCTGCCTGACAGTCTCTCTCCACTTAGGTGTCTAATAGTCATCTCAGAACTAAAGTGGCCTAAACTGGACTCCTGATTTCCCCTGCAAGCCCACTCTCCCCTGGACTTATCTCAGGAATAAGGGCCCATACCCATCCCTTACCTACCCCTCCCATGGAAGCCCCTGGAGGCAGGGAGGCAGTCTTATTCACAGGTTAGATCCCCAGGGCCTGACAAACAGCTGATACTCAATAAATACTTGTTGGGTGGCTGGCTGCAGTTTCTGCAGTTAGGAAGGGCTCCAGGAAAAGGAATGTTCCACTTCCTTTTGTCAAGGGGGGATGTCCAGGGAGTGATCGGGGATTTCCAGATAAATACCGTATCAGAATCATCTGGGGGAACTTCAAAAATGCTCGGATTTCTACCCACTATCCTAAGATCCCGACAGGAGGTTTTGGATGGAGCCAGGGAAGAAACTGCAAGTTGTCTCCCCAGGTGATTGATTCAATACCTTTATTTGACAAATGAACAAGTCAGGGCCCTCTGAGGGGATGACTCAATCCAAGGTTTCAATACTGGTTCATCAACAGGTGTCTGTGTGGAGAGCCCAAACCTCCCACTCACGAGGTTCTCCCTTTCACTGGCCTCTAAGACCTCGGGGTCTGAGCAGAGGTGGGGAAGTGAAGATTGGTCCTTAGGATGAATGGGTACTGCACACCTCATCGAGGTTGCAGCTCTGGCTTGCTGCCACCTTCTGCTGCCCACAACCCATGCAAGCCTTTCCCTCCAGCTCCCTCTTATGCCCTCACCCCATACTGGCTAGGACTTTACCCACAACACCCAAGTCAGAGAGTTTTAACTTGCTCCCCTCTGCCTTGGCACTGCTTCCGCTCTCCACATGCACGTATCTTGAGTGTGAAGATCACAACTGTACCATCGAACGGTCAGCATTCAACTCCACTGGGTGCACACGCAAAAGGTCAGGAATATACATCGGCTGGAGACACTGGCCACAAAGACTGACAACTTCATAGCCTTCTGCCCCAACTCTAGAACCCCGAGGCTGACGTGATGGTCACCTGGATTGCCACCTGCCTTCTCCCTCTTGACTCTTAATAAATGGGAGTTCAGGTGAGACACAGTCTCTTATGAGTTGGATGAAATGGAGCAAGCCCTCCAGAGATACACTGTTCTATAAGGCAGTCATACGTTAAGGATGGCTGTCCAAATGTAATTTGAGTTCGTGCTAAGTCGCTTCAGTTGTGTCTGACTCTTTGGGACCCCATGGACTGTAGCCCTCCAGGCTCCTCTGTCCATTGGATTCTCCAGACAAGAATAGTGGGGTGGGGTTGCCATGCCCTCCTCCAGTGGATCTTCCCAATTCAGGGATCCAACCTGGGTTTCCTGCAATTCCTGCATTGCAGGTGAATTCTTTTCCACTGAGCCACCAGGAAGCCCATGGAATAAAATTAACACATGTTAGCCACATTTCAAGGGTTCAAGAGCCATATGTGGCTCACAGCTGCAGTGCTAGACAGCACAGATTGTACGGAGAACACTGAACAGCCTCTGCTCTGCTCTCTCTAGAGAGAAAAACAGGAACTGCTGTTGAACCTGAAAGCTGACAGCCAAACCTTGGGCCTGAGGTCACACCCAATCCCTGAGGGGCTGGCTGAGCAGAAAACCAGTCTCCAAGTCTCAGGGCAGAAAGAGACAGTCCAATCCAGGCCAAATGTCAGAAGAACCAACAGCCAAGGGGCAAATGTTTGTGCCAACTGAATCACTTTTGGAAGGCTCCATCTGGCTGCTGGACGAGATCAGAGAAGAAAGTGGCCTCAAGGTGCCCTGGTGGCCAGGATGAAAGAGAATGACACAGAGCTTCATCGACAGCCTTGAACTGTTCACCTACACACCTGGCTTGGAACTTCTGGATGAGCATCAGGAAATGAGGTTCCAATGCTACAATACAGAAATATGTGCCCGGGGAAGGCTGGCTGCCCTCCCAGGCGGAAGCCCTGGCTCCTGTAGAACTTGGCCACCAGACTGCCCAGCGGTACTTTTAGACCTCATTCCTGCCAACTGCGTGCTGTCAAACCCCCTGCAGCATCCCCTGCTGGCCTCTCTGTGCCCCTGGATGTCCCCACCTCTGAACTGCTCCCCTGGAACATTTCTTTCCAGCTACTTTAATACTCCAACCTCAGTCCCATCCATCATGACTCAGCTCATGTTCCACTCTGCCTTCCCGTGAAGCATCTCTGGACCCAGCTTGGCTTTCCCAGGAACCCCAGGAGCACGGTCGAACATTGTATGTGGTCTCTCCACCTGTTACCCTGGACTAGCTGATTTGCAGGATGCTGCTACAAGTGAGGCTGCCCCTGAATAAAAGCCCCCTCTAGCAGAGGGTCTTGCTTGAGCTAGAATCCAGCAGAGTTACTTAGGCTCCATGACCTTGAGCATCCCAGCACCTCTGAACCCCATCTTGTCTTGCCCCATCTCAAATCAGTGGCATCACACGGGCTAGCAAGGAAGCACTCTGGAAAACTGCCGAGCTGCACAACCATGATGGAGCTTTACTATTGAATAATACACGGAAACTCTGTGACTGGAACCTTGAGTCCGTCTGTCACTCTCTCAGGATGGATTCCTCCAGACGACACTACATTATGAGTTTACAATCTTGTGAGGGAGAAGATACATCATGAGGAAAATCAACCTCATGCCTAAAACCACGATACCTCCAGCAAAACCATGCGCACAGAAGGTATCAATGAAGGACCTACCACTGAGTCTAGGGGGCCAGCAGGGAGCCACCAAAGGGGCAGACAGGCACTCTCCACCAACAGGCTGAGGCAGTGCTCAAGCCTGGAGTCTGCCCCACAGCAGCCTCGTGTTCACATCAGAGGAATGAACTATAGAAGCGGGGCACCACTTCCTCTCTGGGTGAGGAGACCCCTCGCTTCCTATCTGCCAGCAGCAGGCAGGCTGTACTTCCTCCCCACTCACAGGTCCCACAGGAAATGACTGTGGGCTGGAAAATTAACTCTGACTGTAGACTCTTGACTATCTTTTTCCCAGGCATCTACCCCAACAATAACGTCACTCAAGAACTGTGAAGATTAAATATGACTCTAAAACCACAGGTAACAAAAGGTAAGAAAAGATAAATCGGCATTCATCAAAATTTTAACAGCTGTCGTGGATCAAAGGACACTACCAATAAAGTGAAAAGACAACCCACAGAATGGGAGAAAATACTTGCAAATCCCATATCTGACCACAGTTTAATATCCAAAATATGTAAAGAAATCAACCACAACTCAACAGCAGAAAGACAAACCACCCAATTAAAAACAGGCAAAGGACATGAATAGGTATTTCTCCAAAGAACATATACAAATGGAAAATCATAAAAAGGTGCTGAACAGCAATAATCATCAGGGAAATGCAAACCAAAACCACAATGAGACACCACTTCACACCTACCAGGAGAGCTAGAATTTTTTTTTTTTAAAGGAGCATCACAAGTCTTGGCAAGTATGTAGAGAGGTTGGAACCCTCATGCATTGCGGGTGGTAGTGGAAAACGATACAGCTGGAAGTAGTTTGGCGGTTTCTCAAAAAGTTAAACACAGAATTACAAGTAATTCCACTCCTTAGATATATACTCAGAAGAACTAAAAACAGGGACTCAAAGATTTATACTCCAAAAAGTACACCAATACACCAATGGCAGTATTAATCACAACTGTCAAAAGGTGTCCATGAACAGATGACTAAACAAAACGTGTTGTGTATATATATAAGGTGAGTGTGTGTGTATACATATATATATATATGTATATATATGTATACCTATATACATATATATAATGGAATATTATTCAGCTTTTAAAAGGAAACTGTTACATACTGGAATGGATGGACCCAGAATTACAAGCATTATTTCACTAAGTGAAATAAGCCAAATACAAAGGAACAAATACTGAGATTCCTTTCTATATGAGATATTTACCTTAGGCAAATTCAGAGAGACAGAAAGTAGGTTAGCGGCTACAAGGGGCTGGGGTAAGAGAGGAATGGGGAGTTATTGCTTAATGGCTGCAGAGTTTCTGTTTAGAGTGATGAAAACGTTGCAGAAATAGTGGTGATGGTTGCGCAACATTTGTGAATATATTTAATGCCGATGAAAAACAGTTAAATGGCAAATTTTAGGTCACCCAGATTTTACCAAAATAAAAAAGTATATCAAAAAAAGAAAAGGAACTGTGGCAAGTAAGGCCACACCCATCCTTGTTGGTATGAAGAAGGGCCAGAATCAGGACTAGTTAGGGTCTTAATCAGAAAAGATTAAGGTATGTGGGCAGCTTGGATTGAGGTCTATTCTCTTTTGCCACTGTTATTTTTGGGGGGATTAATTCATAAAACCTCAAGGAATCACAAAATACATAGGAAGGTTTCTCAACCTGCCCCACTCTGCCTCAGAGAAACCAGTCTCATTCAGTAAGTAAAGACAGCCACCCCCTGTTCTCGTGGTCCCTCCTCACCCCAGCACTCATTTAGGGTACCTCCTCGTTACCTGACAAATAAAACCGCCTCATGTTTATTGGTCTCAGTGCTTCTACCTACAAATTAGCCCTCCTTCTTCCTTCTTCTCAAGGTTGTCATCAACACCAGATAAGATAAGCCAGGCAGGTGGTATCATTAACCATGTTAAATCTGAAAATACTGTTGCCTTTAATAAAGACATTAAACTGCCAGAGCTACTGAGTAAAACAGGAGCACCACCTACGCCCCATCTCTCTTTCCTTCTTTCCTTTTCTTCGTAACACCATCTCCATCTAACACGACATACATTTTGCTTGACCGTGTGCTCCTCCAGCTAAATGGAAGGGGCACAAGCTTCTGTGTGCTGGTTCATTGTGGCACCTCCAGGGTCTGAATGACTGGTGCACTGTGAGCACTCAATAGATATCTGCTGAACGAAAGGAGTACTAGCTCTAATGACCCATGTTCAAACAAACCAAACAACATTTCATCACCTACCACTGCTGCACCATTGACACCACTGTGTGGAAACTGAAGAATCAACTAAAAATTCTAACTTCCCTTTGTAAGCAGGAAAAGGCCTATATGAGTGGAATAATCAAGAGCTCCTAGCTAGACCTGGCAAAAAAGGACATTCAATGATGACATGATCTTATATGCAAAAAACCCCAAAGAGTCCACCAAAACAGACAAAGAACCCACCCAGATAAAAACAACAAGAATAAAAACAAAAACTCAGGAACAATAACAAATTCAGCAAAGTTCCAGGACACAAAATCAACTGATGAAAATCAGCAGCACTTCTGGCAATGAGCAACCTAAAAGGAATTTAAGACAACAACCCTATTTATAACAGCACGAGAAAGAATAAAATACTGAGGAACACTAATACCAATTTACCAACGAGGCTGAAGACCTGTACAGTATAAACTAGAGAGTACTGCTGAGAGGAATTGAAGATGTAAATAAACATAAAGACATCCCATGCTCTTGAACTGGAAGACAATATTGTTAGGATGGCAATACTCCTCAAAGTGATTTATGGATTCAGAGCAATCCCTATCAAAATCTCAATGGTGCTTTTTGCACAAACAGAAAAAACAAAAGTAAATTCATATGGAATCTCAAGAAATCCCAAACAGCCAAAAGAATCTTGAAAGAGAATGAAGTTGGAGGACTCATTCTTCTTGATTTCAAAGCTTACTACAAAGCTACAGTAATCAAAACAGTGTGATACAGCCCTAAGGACAAACAACAGACCAATGGGACAGGAGAGAGAGCCCGGAAATAAACTCCTTCATATATGGTGAAATGATGCTCAACAACGGTGCAAGGAACATTCAGTAGGGAAAGGATAGTCTTTTCAACAAATGGTACCGGGAAAGTACGACCTTCACGTGCAAAAGAAAGTACATTATACCATATACAAACATTAACTTGAAATGGATCAAAGACCTAAATGAAAGAGCTAAAACTATAAAACTCTTAGAAAAAAACAGAGGAAAAGCTTCATGATCTTCTATTTGACAATGGTTCATTAGGTGCAATACCCGAAGCAGCCTCAACAACAAAAAAAGAAAAAGGTAAAATGACCATCAAAATTTAAAACTCTGCACATCAAAAGACACTATCAGAAAGTAAAAATACAACCTTGGGAGTGGGAGAAAATATTTACAAATCACCTATCTGATATAGGCTTAATATCCAGAACACATGAAGAACTCCTACAACTCAACTACAGTCAAAACCCAATTAAAAAATGAGCAAAGCAATAGCAAAAAGAAAAAAAAAAAAAAATGGGGAAAGGATTGATAAACACTTCTCAAAAAAAAAAAAAAAAACCCACATAAATGGCCATAGGCACATGAGAAGATGTTCAATAGTACTAATCATCAGAGAAATGCAAATCAAAACTAGAACCACAATTAGTATGTATATAATCAACAAAATTACTCTGCCAACAAAGGTTCGTCTAGTCAAGGCTATGGTTTTTCCTGTGGTCATGTATGGATGTGAGAGCTGGACTGTGAAGAAGGCTGAGCGCCGAAGAATTGATGCTTTTGAACTGTGGTGTTGGAGAAGACTCTTGAGAGTCCCTTGGACTGCAAGGAGATCCAACCAGTCCATTCTGAAGGAGATCAGCCCTGGGATTTCTTTGGAAGGAATGATGCTAAAGCTGAAACTCCAGTACTCTGGCCACCTCATGTGAAGAGTTGACTCATTGGAGAAGACTCTGATGCTGGGAGGGATTAGGGGCAAGAGGAGAAGGGGACGACAGAGGATGAGATGGCTAGATGGCATCACTGACTCGATGGACGTGAGTCTCAGTGAACTCCGGGAGTTGGTGATGGACAGGGAGGCCTGGTGTGCTGCGATTCATGGGGTCGCAAAGAGTTGGACACGACTGAGCGACTGATCTGATCTGATCTGAATCAACAAAACAGAAAATAACAGGTGTTGGCAAGGACGTAGGGAAACTGGAATCCTTAAGCACTGCCATTGGGAATGTAAAATGATGTGGTTGCTATGGGAAACAGTGGCTCCTCAAAAAATTAAACACAGAATTACTGTAGGATCCCCAAATTCTCCTGGATATAAATGCAAAAAACTGAAAACAGAGACCCAAATAGATGTTTGTATACCCCCTACATACTTACAACAGCTAAAACCCAGAAGCAATCCAACTGCCTGCTAACAGATCCTGACACATGCTACAATGTGGATGAACCCTGACATTATGCTGAATGAATAAGCCACTGACAGATGAGTACTACATGATTCTACTTATATGATACCTAGAATAGTCAAGAAACAGAAAGAATGGTGGTTGTCAGGAGCTGGGGAGACAGGGTGAAAGAGACTTATTGTTTATTTTTTTTTAATTAATTAAATTTTATTTTGCTTAACTTTACAATATTGTATTGCTTTTGCCATACATTGAGATGGATCCGCCACAAGTATACACATGCTCCCCATCCTGAACCCTCCTCCCTCCTCCCCTCCCCATACCATCCCTCTGGATCGTCCCAGTGCACCAGCCCCAGGCATCCGTTATCAGGCATCGGACCTGGACTGGCGACTCATTTCAGATATGATATTATACATATTTCAATGCTATTCTCCCAAATCATACTGCCCTCTCCCGTTCCCAGAGTCCAAAAGTCTGTTCTATACATCAGTGTCTCTTTTGCTGTCTCGTATACAGGGTTATTGTTACCATCTTTCTAAATTTCATATATATGCGTTAGTATACTATATTTGTGTTTTTCTTTCTGGCTTACTTCACTCTGTATAATAGGCTCCAGTTCCATCCACCTCATTAGAACTGATTCAAATGTATTCTTTTTAATGGCTGAGTAATACTCCATTGTGTATATGTACCACAGCTTTCTTATCCATTCATCTGTGGATGGACATCTAGGTTGCTTCCAAGTCCTGGCTATTGTTAACAGTGCTGCTATGAACATTGGGGTACACGTGTCTCTTTCAATTCTGGTTTTCTCAGTGTGTATGCCCAGCAGTGGGATTGCTGGATCATAAGGCAGTTCTATTCCCAGTTTTTTGAGGAATCTCCATACTGTTCTCCATAGTGGCTGTACTAGTTTGCATTCCCACCAACAGTGTAAGAGGGTTCCCTTTTCTCCACACCGTCTCCAGCATTTATTGTTTGTGGACTTTTGGATCGCAGCCATTCTGACTGGCGAGACTTATTGTTTAATGGGCACAGATTTCCATTTGGGATGATGAAAAAGTGCTGGAAATAGTGGTATAGTTATATAACATTCTAAATGTCCTTAATGACACTGACTTGTACACTTAAAATGGTAAATTTTGTGTTTATGTATATTCTACACAACTTTTTTTTAAAGCAAAGGGAAAAAATAGGCTCATATTTTCAGCCCATTGAGAGAATCTCTCTTAAAAGCTGAGTTTTGGACTTTCCTTTGATTCTTCAGTGGTAAAGAATCAGCCTGCCAATGCAAAAGACATGGGTTCAACCTCTGATCTGGGAAGATCCCACATGCTGCGAAGCAACTTAAGCCGGGGTGCCACAACTATTGCGCCTGTATCCCAGAGCTCCACAAAACGAGAAGCCACTTCGATGAGAAGCCCTGCGCACCAGAGAGTAGCTCCAGCTCACTGCTGCTAGAGATAGCCCCACTCAGCAACAAAGACCCAGCACAGCCAAAAATAAATATATAGTGTATTTAAAGGCCAGTTTTCTGATAGCCTGGGCCTCCTTCCCATTGTAAGGGGCACTCAGGATGCTGTTTTGTTCTTTGTATTCTGCCCTCAAACCCAAATTCCAATCATCTGGGCCCTAAATCTAAGCCAACAGCTCCAGTCAACTAGCTACTGTTTATAAAATTGAGGTTCTAAAAAAAAAAAAATAAAGTTGAGGTCCTGAGCATGCCTGGGCCACGAAGTTTGCAGAGATGACGGTCTGACAGGACCGAAAAGTTGCCAATAAAAACAGAAGGCAATT
Source organism: Tragelaphus eurycerus (assembly GCA_935064755.1). Lineage (NCBI taxonomy): Eukaryota > Metazoa > Chordata > Mammalia > Artiodactyla > Bovidae > Tragelaphus > Tragelaphus eurycerus. The sequence continues at coordinate 70,605,983 of CAKXYN010000001.1, read as the reverse complement.
CTGCTGGCTTTCACTCTCTATTACTTCCCCTTCCTCTTTTCTAGCAGGACATCAGAGAGCCATGCAGAAAAGTAACAAACCAAAGGGACCTGCCTGACTTTTTTTTTTTTACGTGGAAAATGGCCTCCCTGTTTTCCCCAATCCCTTGCAGGTCTAGATATTTAACATCCTTTGTATTTTGCACACTTGAGGACAGTTTTTGCCCAGCCAAACACAGCAGAATAAACAACGTCCATCCTCTGTACTCTACAGTCTCCAGGGCTCTTGCATACAGATAATCTAAGAGTAAATAAACCAGTGAGAACGAACGTTTAGTGAGAACGTTCATGTCCTCCACTGGAGACATGAAGAAACCGAGGCTCACGGAGATGAAGCAATTTGTCCCACATCCCACAACCCCAAGTGACAGGTCCAGGGTTCGCACAGAAGCAGTGAGCCTCAGAATTCTCCTTTCCCTCCATCACTTCCGAGAAATGAACAAAGTAGAAGCAGAATCAGGCCATTTTGGTGTCAAACAAGACGAAGGAACAACGCTTCCAAGTCTGGCAACCAGGAGAACTAGACGGTACAGCCCCAAAGAAGAGCCTGGTGAACAACTAAGCGCCCGCCTCTTTCCCTGAAGTCTACCCTAATCTAGAAATGGATCTTTCTTGTCGGGTTTCTGCACTCAAGGCTTTCAGCTGGGCGCCCAGAGTACAGTCCGTACTGCCGTCCTCCGAGCGCTCTGGCACACAGGCCGGATGGTCATGGGAAAACGGAAGATTCAGCGTGTTCAGACGCGAACAAACCACGCCTAAACCCACGACCATGCGAAACTCGTAGTGGCCCTGGAGTCCCATACGGAAAACACAGGAGCCAAAGGGACTGCGGAGCGACGACCACTGCCCTACCCGTCGCTACGCATGCGCGACAGCACCCGCGAAGGACTAGGAGCCCTAGTAGACACACTAAACTGGACTGGCGCAGACGTAGTGCGCATGCTCGAACAGCGCGCATGCGTGACCTCCGCCGTTGCGTTTTCCCAGCAGCCCCGTGCCCTCTCGTCGCTATGGCGGATCCAAACGTTAGTTACCTCAGCCACGGCCCTCACAGGGCATTCCTCACCTTGCGTCCGGTTTTCTCCCGTAGGGCCTTCAGCCGTTCCTTTCGCCGCAACGCCTCTTCCTCTAATCGGCCCACACCGGCCGCAGTCGCCGCCATCTTGCCGACAGACAACCCCTCCCCCAAGCTTCTTTCGCCCCCTCAGCGCGCAGGCCCAAGGTGTAGATGAGCCTCTCGCGGCCAATCCAGGGACGAGAATGGGAGAGCAGGAAGACCTGAAAGCCAACCAGTGGACCCGCCTTCTTCCTCCCTCGCGACTCTCCGAACTCTTCGGGGCCGGTAAAGAAGGCTCTAAGGCTCGATTCGTCCAACGCCAATTAGGAAAAAAGCGGCAAGAGCAGCCAGACCTGAGTGAAGGAGGATAGAGCACATCGCTCTCTCTGGTTTTTACCTAGGCGCCACTTTGCAGTTCGCTGACCCATCTTTTTTTTCTGAGTAAACTCCGGGAGTTGGTGATGGACAGGGAGGCCTGGCGTGCTGCAGTCCATGGGGTCGCAAAGAGTCGGACACGACTGAGCTACTGAACTGAACTAACCCGTCTTTGTCCACCTCTTCTGATTCTTCAAGGCTCGAATGCCTTCAGGAAGCCTTCCCTGACTCTCTCCATTCCGACCCCAGATTAAGTGGTCTGCCTTTCCTTTCCTCTTAAGATACAGTGGCTTCCTTGATGCACTTGTTCATGGGGCCCCGGGCCCTTCTCTGGCCGCTGTCAGCTCAGACAGAGCCTGAGCAGAGCCGGGCTTGGCTGAATGACTATTTTCCTCTGGGTTCAAGGTTGCTCCCCTCCCACCTCGAACCCCTCATGGGGTGGCAGGGTACCCAGAGCCAGACTACCTAACCTGAAGAAGAGCAAACCCCAACTTGGGCCCAGGGGGTCCAAAACCATCCTGAGCTTAGTTCCTGAGAACTAAGCTGACAGTAGGGGAAGGCAATGGCACCCCACCCCAGTACTTTTGCCTGGAAAATCCCATGGACGGAGGAGCCTGGTAGGCTCCAGTCCATGGGGTCGCTAAGAGTCGGACACGACTGAGCGACTTCACTTTCACTTTTCACTTTCCTGCATTGGAGAAGGAAATGGCAACCCACTCCAGTGTTCTTGCCTGGAGAATCCCAGGGGCAGGGGAGCCTGGTGAGCTTCCGTCTATGGGGTCGCACAGAGTGGGACACGACTGAAGCGACTCAGCAGCAAGCTGACAGTTGGTGTGGCCTTGGCCAATAGGTGCACCGCTCCGCAGCTGGAGCTGCCACGGTATCCTTTCCCAAGTTAATTAACATGCCCTGACAACCAACAACAGACAGACCTCTTTGGCTGAAGTCAGTACCTTCTGATAGCCTATCCAGGTTCCCAGAGTCACACTTCCTCCCACCTCCTGAGGAGAGGAGGCCATGCCCCCCACCCGCCCGCCTACACTGGCAACTTGTCTCAACAAGGCTGTTCCCTGCTTGCGGTCTCCCAGTCTGACAGCAGATGGACACCCACTCCTTCCTTCCTTCCCAGTTCCCAACAGAGCTCTCCAGGGCCACACAACCCTTTTTAGCCTGTCCCCACACATGACCCTCTTGACCTCTGTAACCTAGGCCTTTTGGTGCCCTCTCCCTTGCACTGTGTGGGGTGCCCTTCCAGGTATCCAGGTGATACACAATACGAAGGTAGTCAGTGCTCAGGAAATGTCAGAAGTAAGATGGATGGGGCAGGGAAAAAGGCCAGAGTGGAGGAGATGCCCGTGAACCCACGAGGACAGAATAGGATGGGTATGGAGACAGAGCCTGTCTCCTCTTGGCCATCCAGGGTCTAGTGGGCTCGACTAGTCAATTCCTCCAATTGATGGTAACTCTCTGGGTCCTGCAACCCCACCCCCCACCCCCGCAGCCCCAATAGAGGGCCTTACCCTTGGCCAACAACAAGAGCCCTCCTCTCTTCTCAGGGAGCTGGGGTTGGTAGAAGTAGGGAAAGAGGCCCAGGGGTGATGGTGGCACTGGTTCTGAAAACTGTCTGGCATCTGTCCCTGTTCATGCTGCCCAAATGGTCCTCATTTGGCCCATCGGGGCTTCAGTTTCTCTGCCTGTCAAACAGAGGCAGGAGGCACCCTTCAGCCTTTATCCTCCTGAAGTTAAAAGATGTGAACCAAGTGCTGAACCCTGGAGTGGAGGCTGCTTCCACTTGGAGCATCTAGGAAGGCTTCCTGAAGGAGGGGATCCAGGCGAGGTGAAGACTACTGCTAAACAGGCGGAGGAAACTGGTGGCCCAGAGCTATTTGAGTTTTGTCCTAGTTTTCTTATCCCCTCGCCCCACTCCACACTCCTGTCACACTATCCTGCTCCACTAACAATAGGATTAAAAAAAAGGTGGCACTTCGGTCTCCGCATAAAGCACTTAGGCCAGCACCTGGCACGTAGTAAGTTCTACAAGTGGTCGTCACGGTGATTGTCCTCACAACTTGTTGAAGGACACTGCCCATCTACACGCGGCCCGCAGCCCCTTCCCCCAAGCCCGCGAGCCTCTCCCTTGCACGAATGGTGGCCATTCCAGCCAGGCGGGCTGCGTGTCGGTCAGGTCTAGACCTGGGGCAAGTCTGGAATCCCAGACCCCGACCCCAGTCCGGAAGGCTCAGATTGGCCCTAACCGAGGCACTGGTAGGGAGCGGATTGGGGGAGGGGGCGGGGCCGCTGGGCACCCTCCGGGCCGCCCTGACTTCAGGCTCCTCCTCCCGCCGGGCTCCCCGCCCTCTGCTCGGTCCCGGGAGGGGAGGGGCGGCGGTGGTAGCCGCCGAAGTGCAGGAAGCCAGGCAGCGGCCGACCGAGAGGAGGAGGAGCGCGGCGGGGGCCAGTACTACTTCCCCCAGTAGTACCGCGCCGCTCCGCCCTGGAGTGACGCCCTCCGCTCATGGGCCTGGCCGAGGGCAACCGGCGGGCGGCGCGGAGGAGGAGGCGGTGGCGGCAGGTGGTGTGCGGCAGCGCCGGAGCCCGATCGGGCCATGGCCGCCTCGGAGCGGCTCTACGAGTTGTGGCTGCTCTACTACGCGCAGGTGAGCCCGCCCCGCCCCGCGCCCGCCGGGCCCCCAGCTCCGCACGCCCGGCGCCTGCTGCACCTGCGCCCGGCACAACCTGGGCCGCGTATCTGCGCGCGAGCCGGGGTTGCTCCGGCTCCGCACGCACGTGTGCGCCCCCGGCCCGCTGGTGCCTCTGGCATTTACACCTGGGGGTCGGTCCTTAAGGGCGCGCGCCACACTGGAGCCTCAGGGGTGCGGACTGGGTAGCATCGGTTGTGCCGGAGGAGTGGGGCCTGGACCAAGCCGGCCTTTACCTTTTACAGATGGGGAAACTGAGGCCCCGGCGGGGGCGGGAGACTGACCGGGTTGGGAGGCTTATTTTACGTTTGGGCTTGCTCCTCCTGACGGCTGCGCCCAGTTGGGTAGTCTTGGTCGACAGGTCTGAGTGGGCTGGGTGGGAGGTCCCTACTTCAGTCTTGGGTCAACTCATCAGATCTGCTGCAGCGAACTGACCGTGGTGAGTTCCTGACCCCAGCCGGCCCCACCCCATCCCCGGGCGCGGAGGAGGGTGTGGGTTACCGAGGGTCCAGCCCAAAGAAAAGATTTTCTCTGGATGTTGAGGGTGGAGACGGGGAATGCAGAGAAGCTGGGAGGGATGTTTGAAAGGGATACCATTGTCTCCTGAGATTCTCATCCTGCCTCACTGATTACCTTAAGTGGCCTCAAGGTGATGGGAGCAACCCAGGTGTCCCCCAAACTGTATCGAACACAGGGCCTCACTTTCCTTCTGTATCCACAGCAGGGAGAGAACCCAGGGCAACACCCCTCTGCTCTTCACCCAGCACCAACCTTCCTCCCTGCACCTGCTTGGCATCACACTCCTGGCTCAGGCGCACCTTGGGCACAATGGACTATTGTGTGCTCCTGACCTGGGCAGTGGGGGGAAGTTCATGCTCATATCAGCAGGCCCTCTGAGAAGAGGTTAGCCTACTGTCTCTCGGGACTGCAGGCTAGGTCTGGGGCCCCAGGGACCAGAAATCCAGGCCACAAAGGCCATAGCTTCTTGAGCCTGCTTGGGTGGTGAGAAATCCAGGCATCTGGCAGGAGGCAGTGAATGGAGTAGAGTCCATCTTTGGTGTGATTCAGGGCATGCATGCTGTTTACACCCTGAGCTCCGTTTCCATATCTGTATATTTGGCACAGTCCTGGCCTGGAGTGGCCTGGACTCTTCAGAGGGGTAGCCAGTATGACTGGGGTAGCCAGTATGACTGGTCCAGGCCACAGAAGTTTCCTGCTTCCCTGCTCCATTGGATCCTGTTCCCCCGGCTTATCTGTCTCTATGTCCAAAGACTGGTCCTTGTGATGGGGAAAAGCTTTAGGAGGAAACTTGCCACTGGCCCTTATGCTTCTCATTGCCCTCGTGGTTGTGAGCAGGTTCTTGGTCTTCACTTCCTTCAGTTGTAACCAGGTGAAGGGGGACTTGATCTGAGGGATGTTAATTGTGCTTCTGATTGTCTCCGTGGTCGTGGGCAGGTTCTTGGTTGTGAGTTTCTTCTCCTGTGATCAGGTGAAGGGCTTGAATGAGGTGATGGGTCTGAGGGCTGTTAATGGTGGGTCTTCGAGCAGGGTGGCATGCTGCTGGGGGAAGGTGTGTCTTGGTTTCCCAGAACTGTACCTCCAACATGGGTGCCTCTTGCTGCCCCTTCTAGCTGAGCTCTGCAGGCAGGCAGTCCCTCACAAGTGTTTAGCATTCACCTGTGCTGAGTCCCTTCTCCCCCTCCTGCTCCTCACCTCATTCGGGAGGTGTGGGGCACAGGCTAGCTGGTTGTAGCCTTGGAAGCCCGGGCAGGCAGGGGACAGCCTGGGGCCAGGCAAACAAATCCAGGATATGAGTGTGAACCCCGGAGCCGGGAGGGGCCAGGTTTCCTGGGGAGAGGAAGCTCCAGCCAGCCTCCCAGCACAGCCTTCCTGCCGGCTTGGTCCTGCTCCTGCTCCCGGAACATGGTCTCCACCCTCTGCACTGAGCTCCCAGGGAGTGGTTGGAGTGGTTGGTGGCTGTCCTCGTCAGAGCCCTGCAGGGACCTATTGTGTGTGTGCTCAGGGGAGGGGAAGATAGGTAAGGGGTTGAACTGATAGAGGCTATTAAGAAACCCTGAGCTGGCCAGCCACCCAGCCAGTAGATTCCCCCAATACTTTCACCCCTCCCTTCAGCAGTGAGAGCTGACATCAGCTGGCAAACCTGTTTCCCCAGTTGTGGGTTTGGGCCCGCCCAGGGAGCACCCCCGTTTCTGCCCTTCCTTTCCCTTCACAGACCCTAGATTCAGCCCCACTTACCCCGTACCTCTGGGGGCCACGAGTGGGTGAGGGAGCTGTGGGTGGCTACTGAAGGAGGAGCAGAGTGCTCCCTAGACATCACTCAGTCTGAGCCTCCCAGGGCCTTAGCGGGGAAACCAAGGCAGGGTTGTACGAAGGTTGTCCAGCAGAGCTCCAGCCAGCCTCCATCCTGCGCTCCTTTGCCCAGGAAAGATCTAGCCCCATGGGCAGGACTCAGGTAGGTCTGCGCCCTGTCCCCTCCACCCGACCGAGCTGGACCTCAGCCCAGGCATGTCCTCGTTTGCACCCTCGTTGTGCTTGCTGCTCCATGGTTTCACCTCATATTTAGTAGGTGCTCCCTGGGTATTAGCTGAATAGCTGAATGGAGGCATTAGGCCCCAGAGCAGTGACTGGTCAAGGATGTGGTGCCAGAGGACGGAGTTTGGGCCTTGAGATCTGAGGGGGCAGGACAGGGAGGATCAGACACATGGCCATGGGAAATATGAGAGGCAGGATGTCAGGAGTGAGAGGGACGGGTAGCAGCACACCGAGAGGACCCCCCCAGCAGGGCTTCCCCAGTGAGGGTTTAGGAAGTGGGTGCAAGGATAAGGGGACTTGGGGACAGCACCCAAAGGCTAGCAACTGGTGTGTAAAGGTGATGCAGATGAGCAGCCCCCTTGTAGCTGGAGCAGCAGTGTTGCTCGGTAGCCCTCCAGTGAAAGGGAGCACTGGGTGCATGAGAGCTGAGGGGCACTTGAGGACCCAAAGGTGGGGACAGATGTTGAGGGTGCAGGTGTGGAGCCCAGGCTGAACTCCGTTTATGTCATTGAGGACACGTGGCTCCAGGGAGGTCAGGTGAGAACTTCAGCTGACCTTGCTTTGCCCACCCCTCCTGGTTCCTCACCTTGACCGATGAGCTCTACTGCATCATGGAAACCTAGTCAGGCCCTCTGCTCCCTCTGGGACCTTAGCTGGGCCATATTTCTTCTTATGCCTCAGTTCACCCTCTTGAGATGAGGAAAAGGACCTCCTTGCTGCTTGGCCGAACCAATCCCCTTCCATACCTCATAGGGGCAACCAGGGTTTCCTCCTCCCTGCCCTCATCACTGAGGCAACTGAAGAGGGAGAGACTGAGGTAACGGGGAGAGTAGCACAGAGCCCAGAGTTGGGGGAGGGGCCAGTAATCACTGGAGTTGTTATGGCAACTGGGGAGCTGATGTGGAAGTGTGGGGTCCCCATGGAAACAGGTTGGTTACTATGGGGACCCTGAAAGGAAATTCTTGGTTTCCATAGTGATAGGACAAGGGGAAGGTTAAGCCCTAAGGGGTGTTACGGAGACCAGAAGGTCCATGCCTTTCAAGAACCCCTCCCCAGGTAAGGGGAGCGGCTGGCTCAGCCACCTAGGCCCTTGGACCACTAGTCTCACTTGCCTTGGCCCTGGAGAAGTCCCCATCTTCGTGTTTCATTCCTTGGCCTGAGGTCCTCCGAGTCTGACCTCCAGTCTTCCTGGTGTAGCCCAAAGCCACTTTCAGCTTGACATTGCCATCCCCCTCCTGATGCTGACTGGGAAGACACCCAGGCCTGAAAGAGGTCATCCTGATCCGGCTCCATCCCACCTTACCCCATTTCTGTTTGCCTGTTCCAGGAGAAGGGGTGCTGACTGGGAGGAGTCACCACTGTGGAGCCTCAGTCTGCTCTCCCTACCCTGCTCCTAACACTAACCCAGGGTCCACCATGATCCTCCCATTCCACTTGCTTGGACAACCCAGCTCGGAAGTAGCCCTTGGGACCTTGGTTCAGCCAGTGAGCCAAGGTCTGCCGCTCATCTGTCACTCATGGAGGTGGGTGGGGAGAAGAGAGGGATGCTGTAGAACACCAAGGGCTTAGGAAGGCAGAGCCCACTCACCTTACCACATGCTGGTGGGTGTGGTCGGGGAAGCCTTTACCTGTTAAACAAAGCAATGATTTTTAAAGAGGCAGCTAACAGGTTAATGTTTTGGTTTTTTGTTTTTTAGATTTTGTTTGGATTATAGTTACAATCTGTGTTAGTTTCAGGTGTGTAGCAAAGTCCTTTAGTTACACATGTACATATGTCTATTCTTTTCCAGATTCTTTTCTCATATAGGTTATTTTAGAGCACTGAATAAAGTTTCCTATGCTATACTCCTTTATAATTATCTATTACATATATATATGTATGTGTATATGTGTGTGTATGTGTATGTTAATCCCAACCTTCTAATTTATCCTTTGCCTCTCCCTTTCCCCTTTGGTAACCATTAATCTGTTTTCTAAATCTGTGAGTCTGTTCCTGTTTTGTAAATAAGTTCATCCATATCATTTTTTAAAAATTAGATTCCACATATGAGTGATATCACATAATATGTCTGTTTGCCTGACTTCTTTTAGTATGACAATTTCTAGATCCATTCATGTTGCTGTAAATAGCATTATTTTGTTCCTTTTTGTTGTTCCATAATATTCCATTGTATATCTGTACCACATCTTTATTCTTTCCTCTGTTGATGGGCATTTAGGTTGCTTCCCTATCTTGGCTATGGTAAATAGTGGTGCAGTGAACACTGAGGTGCATGTATTTTTTTCAAAGAATGTTTTTTTTTTTTTTTCCAGATATATGCCCAGGAGTGGGATTGCTGGGCCATATGATTGCTCTATTTTTAGTTTTTTAAGGAACCTCCCTACTGTTCTCCATTGTGGCTGTACCAATTTGCATTCCCACCAACAGTGTAGGAGGGTTCCCTTTTGAGAGATTACTGTTAAGTAAGCTACCAAGTGTCAGAATCGGGACTGGACTCCAGAACCCATGCCCTTACCCACATTCAGTGTGGGGCCCCCAACCTCTGAAGTTCCAGACAGAGCTGCATCTTGCAGGAGGTGCTGACTCTGATAGGGAACGTCCAGGCAGAGGAAGCACGGAAAGCCAAACACATGCAGACCTGCCAGGGTGGGGACAGTGAGTAATACCCAGTGGGGCATCCAGTGAATGTGGCACATGAGGCTGGAGGTGAGGTGGGCACCATGCCAGTGGGGCTTCAGTTGGAGGAGGTGGCAGTGGACATACCCTGAGCCTGTGGTAGGGCGGCCGGCCGGCTGCCCTGACAGTGGTGTAACCGATGTGCCCTGGGTGGCGCTGGGTGCTGTTTAAGGAACTTTTGTGTTTGATGGTGATGGGGGATTTGGGGCAAAGTCTGAGCCCTGGGACACAGAGTAAGCCGGGGCAGCTGTCAGGCTTGGGGTAGGGCAGGCAGGTCTCAGGCAGCATGGTGCCAGGTGCTCAGTGGTCCCTGTCCCCCCGACAGACAGCCGCGCCCACCCATCCTCCCGGTTACCTCAGTTTGAGGAAGTGGTGGTTCCCTGCCCATCCAGGGCCTCACCAGCCCTCGGGAGCTCCCCTCCCTCAGCACCGAGTGTCCTCAAGGCTGGTGAGGCATAAATTGGGGTCCCTGCAGGGGTGACTCTGAGAACCGCCCCCCGCCCTGGGAAACTGACCTCCCCACACCCACAGTTTCTCCTGCTGCAGGCCCAGGGCAGAGTGTGGCTGCTCCTGACCTTCCTGATGGGAGGGGCAGGGTTGAGACCCTGGGCCAGGCAGGTGGGGTGGGAAGTGGGCTAGCCTGCCCATGCTCCTGTTCAGAGCTGGAGTGGGAAGGAGGAGCCAGCGAGGTGGAGCGTTGTGAGGAGTGTGGGAGCCCAGGCAGCACAGCCGCCTCTTTCAGGCTCTGGAACCTTCTGCACGTGGCACTGCCTCCATGCATAAGGCCCCTGCTCTGCTCAGCCTCCCAGTCCCCAGCACTGCAGCCTCAAGTCATAGAACCCGGGTTAGAGCCAGGCTGAGGCGTCCATGGGTGAAGAGGTGAGACCCACAGAGTCAAGACAGGCAGTTACCCCTTCCCCTGCCTAGTCCTGTGCTTCAGAGACCCCTCCAGAACCCACTGAGGCTGCCGCCTGCATTGCCTCAGCCCTGAACCCAGCCCAGCCTGGACCTGCTGGAAGTCTGCAAGACCGGACAGGCAGAGGATATGGTTCTAGGGACAGGACGCAGGAGGTGTGCAGTTTGAGGGGGCCTGTCCGGGTCTGCGAGGACCGATTGAGGTGATGGACATGAAGAGGGTGAAGGATTCCTGCTTAAGTACCACAAGCACAAGTCATAGACGGCAGCGAGGCCTGGGTGGGGAGCAGAGGCCTGCACAGGAGAGTATGCATCACAGATACGAAGGCCAGACAGGCTGGAGAAGCACGCCCTGCTTGGACTAGGGACTCAGGATGCCTGGCTTAGCAATTGAGCCTTTATCTTTGGTCCAGGGAGGGAGGACATGATCATATGTGGCTTATAGGTGCTCATCAGAGCTACAGTGGGCAAAAGAGACTCACATTTTGGGTGGGAGAGACTGTGGCTTGACTAGGGGTGGTTTAGGAGTAGAAGGGAGGATGGTGTTGCGAGAGTTCTGCAGGTAGACCGGGATCTGTGGGATCACCAAGGCAGAGTCGTGAGTTGTGTGGTCAGCTGGGCTGACTGACTCTAGCCATTGTGAGTGGGCCTGGCCTAGAACATGGGTCTGGCTTTTAGCATCCTCAGAGGTACAGCTGCAGCTGTAGTGGTGCATGAGGCATCCCCTCAGGGGCCCCCTGTTTTCCCATCTGCCATGGGAAGAGTTCAGAAGACATAGTCTTGAGAGCCCTAGCCGGCTCTGGTGTTTTCAGGGCTGGGCATGCTGGTATCCTTGCTAGTCTGTGGAGAGGTGAAGTATGGAATGGACAGAGGTAGGTGAGCAGGGAGGCGGCCAGCAGCATAGGGGGCGAGGTCACCAGAGAACTGACCGGCAGAAAGTCCTGGTGGTGTGCACCCGGGTGGCCGCACCCTCTCTCTGAGCTGCCTGGGTCTCAGCTCTGTGACAAAATCTATGAGAGGGTTCAACCACGGGGTGGAGGGCTGCTCTGCTGCAGTTTCTGGGGGGCCTGGCCCAGTCTGCTGGGGTCAGGCCCTCTTCCCTGGGGCCCGTTCAGTCCTGGCCCTGTGGTCTGAGGCCCACAGGTGGCCAAAAAATGAGCTGTCCATGCAAAGATAGTTGTGTAGGTCCTGGAGTTGAGGTCTTGGCAGCCAGGGAACAGTCTCGGGGTGTTGCCTGTGATGAGTCCCTGGCCTGTAAAGTTTCTCCACTTTAGTCCCTGTCCTTCCCCTCTGCCCCTGAGAAAGAAAGTTGCCTTCTGGGCCCTACTGTTAGATGGGAGCTCCAGATGATGCCAGTGTGGAAGGAGGGAAGGTGAAGAGATGGAAGGAGGAGCTTAGTTCCAGGCTACCGCCCACTTTATGCCCTGGGAGGAGCTTAGAGGTCAGGGCTGTCTGGGGCTTACCTGTGTCCCTGAAGCAAAGAGACCTGCAGGGCGGATGGGGAGCCAAGACAAGACTTGGCCTGAGGGTAGGGCAAAGGTATGGATGAGTCTTCTAGTATCATTTCCTGGGCCAGAGGCCTCAGACCCTGCTCAGGGAGCTGTGGGTGCCCTGAACGAGGGGCACTATTGTAGTAGGGACCACAGCCTGTCCCTAGATAGGCCGGACTTCACGCCTGTACAACTAGTTTCTGTCCACAAACTCCACCCAGGGCAGTGTGGCCCACGCCCCTTTGTGCTGCAGGCCCCACCCCCGGTGCTAGGCTAGGTCCTTCACAGCTTCTTTTGCTGGGCCCTGGGTGCCCCAGGCCCCCCCACATCCCTGCGGTCTGCCGGGAGGAAGCGGCCCCCTTCCCCCACCGTGACTCTGCGCTTCCTGCCCCAGGGGCCAGGGCGGGAGGGGACGTTTCCCGTTCACACCAAAGTTTCCCTGGCTGGTGGCGCCCAGACTTGGGCTCAGCCGCTGTCGCTCTTGCCCATGGAACCAGCTCTGGGACCTGGGGTCCAGGTAACCAGCCAGGGTGGGTGGAGGTTCCTGGGGCGAGGTCAGGCATTGCGCGTGCACATGTGGGTGGGGTGTGTGTGCATGGCTCTGCCTGGCCAATGGTGCACATGCATCTTGAGATGTACAGTCCAGAAAGGTTTCCTAGAGGTAGTGCCTGTGAAGCTGGGAGAAGGTAGCAAGCGAGAGCCCAGCCCATAGCTTTGGGTTCAGGGAGGCTAGTGGGTTGGAGACCTGTAGCCCCAGCACCCTTGTGGCCACAGCCACACTCTAGACATGTACACACTTAAGCTCCTCCCCTGCTGGTGTCAGGCTTGCCTGGATCCCCAAGAGCTTAGGAAGTGGGAGCAGAGACTGGGAGGCCAAGAAGTGCAGACGGAGGTGCCTGGGAGAGTGGTCAGTATGTCGGGCAGTCCTCTGATGTTGACCTTCCACTTCCTGTCTTCCCCCCTTTGTCTCCCCACCCCCAACCTCCCCCTCCCGCTCTGCCTGCAATCTCTCTCCACCCCCATTCACTCCCCACCTCTGTCCACTGTGCCCCTCCTGCGCCCTCCTTTGCAGAAGGACCTGGGCTACCTGCAGCAGTGGCTCAAGGCCTTTGTGGGTGCCTTCGAGAAGAGCATCTCACTCTCCTCTCTGGAGCCACGCAGGTGAGGCTGGAGCTCCTCAGAGGGTGGGCGACTGAGGAGTCCTCGGTGCCCAGTGACGCCTCCCCCCGCCTCCCGCAGGCCAGAGGAGGTGGGTGCCGAGGTGCCGCTGCTCCCTCTGGATGCGCTGCATGTGCTGGCCCAGCAGCTGGATGCTGGGGACCTGGAACAAGCCCTGCTGCTGCTCAAGCTCTTCGTCATCCTCTGTAGGTGGGTCCTTGTTGTCTTCTCCACGGTGGGAGGGCATGGAGCTGGGGCCCCGGGTAGGGACTGGCATATCACTGGGACCTCTCCCATCATTCACTCATCAGGAACCCTGAGAACATAGAGGCGGGCTGGGGCCGGGTGCTGGTGCCCCGGGTGCTGGCGCTGCTGACCCAGTTGGTGGCCGAGGTGAGGTGGCCTCTACCCTGGGGGTGGCAGGTGGTAGCCACGGCCCAGCTAATACCCTTCCACCCTCTCCGTCTGCCTACAGCTGAAAGGACCCCCACCACCGCAGGAGGACCGTGGGCCCCAGCTAGAGAATGCAGCCCTGCATGCCCTGCTCCTCTGTGAGGGCCTCTTCGACCCATACCAGACCTGGCGGCGCCAGCACAGGGGGTGAGAGGTGGCCCACTGGCAGAGGACCCAGAGAAGACGGGGGAGAGGTTGGGGGTGGCCCAGGTACAGGGGTGGGAGGGGCCGGGGTGCAGGCCCCTGAGGGAGTGTGACCCAGGAGGAGTGAAGCGCCGGCCTCACCTTGGCCCCTACCCCATCCCCGCCCCCCCAGGGAAGTCATCAGCGCCAAGGAGAAGAGCAAATACAAGTTCCCTCCAGCTGCTTTGCCCTCTGAATTCAGCGCCTTTTTCCGAGGTCAGGCCCCACCCCCATCCCACTTGGCTCCATCTGGCCCCGCCCTCATACCCGAGCCCCTTCCTGTGGTTTCCCCATCGCACATGTAGTAAGGACCCACTTACTGTGGCTGCACTTGGTGCTGGGAAAAGGAATGTGAATGGGCCTCTATAGGGAAATGGGAGTTGAGGGGCAGAGAGGAGAGGAAGGGCATGTCTGCACAAAAGGAGTAATTTCTTTTCTGAGGGGGGAATTGATTTGCCTCCTTGCTTCTCTCCTATCTCCTGGATCCCCCCAGTGACTTGAACCCTGGTCCAGTCTTTTTGTCCCTGTAGGTCCACCCAGTCTCCTCACTTCTGCATGATAGTCTCTACAGTAGGTGTCCCCCCTTCCTGCTAACCCCTCAGGAGATCTCTGGGCACCTGTTCTTCCTGGGCACGTTATGCCCCTGGGTCTCCTCTCTCCTCTCATTGGAGGGAGACTGGCCAGGATCTCAGATGGGCCTAGGGCAGGGTCTTTCCTGGTGGCTCAGATGGTAAGGGAATCTGTCTGCAATGTGGGAGACCTGGGTTCGATCCCTGGGTCGGGAAGATCCCCTAGAGAAGGAAATGGCAACCCACTCCAGTATTCTTACCTGGAGAATCCCCTGGACAGAGGAGCCTGGCGGGCTATAGTCCATGGGATCACAAAGAGTTGCACATGACTGAGTGACTTGCACTAAGCCACTACTAGGGCAGGGTGCTGCCTAGACAGGGGCAGGACAGCTTGGGAAGGCAGTGGCGTATTGGGCTAGAAAATATCTCAGTATTTCTGGGTTGCCCCAGGGAGCCGCAGGCTTAGGTCTGGAGTGGGCGCAGCACCTCCAAGAGGGGAGATGCCCCTGGGGAGTTTCCTGGCTCTGCTGTTCCACAGCCTGAGTACTCTTCTTAATACACGCAGGATTTTGTTCTCTGTGCTGTAAATTCCTCTATGGGGGCCTGACACCCTCAGAATCCCATCCTGCTCCTCCCCACAGCCTTCCTCTCCAGCCTCACTCACTCTCTGCTCTCCAGCCATGGTCCTGTTCCTGGGGAAGCCTCCCACCCCATCCCACCGGTCAAGGCAGCCCTGCATGGCTCCAGCCCCTACACACTCATGTGACCCAGAGCTCGTCCTTTCTGCTCTCTGGGTTTCAGTTCATGTCCTGGCATCCTGTCCAGCTTGGCTGGAGCAGGGCCAGGTGGGCCTCCCAGATATGACGCTGTAAAAGCCCCTAGAAGTCCCAGTGTGGGTGTGGGGGATGGTGTGTGGGGCATCTGTGTAGTAGACACTGCAGGGCCCCCAGAGCTGCTCACGGCAGCTCCAACCGTCACAGCGCAAAGGGACCAGGAAATTTGCATCTAAGAAACTAAACCCTAGGTTGCCATGGGGAGTGTGTATGGGGGTGCTCACCCTGGGGTCCTCACTTTCAGGGTTAAGGATCCAGGGATCTGGCTAGGCTCTTAGGGCAGGGCCATGCCCCTTACAAGCTCCCCAAAGAAGGGCCGTGTCCTCCTGAGAACCCCTGGCACAGAGTCACGACACTTTAGAGACTCCCAGCGCAGAGCCAGTCTTCTCCTTGAGATGTGATCTCCTAGTCTCCCCCTGCCACCCCAGGGCACCCACCTCTTGTGTGGCCCCTGGACCCACAGCCCTGCAAGCTTGCTGACCTTGTCTTGCCCCCTCCCCCGTCCAGAGAGCCTACAAGATGCAGACCACTTGCCTTCTGTGCTCCTGCTGCGTCTCATCCACCTCTTCGGAGCTGTTCTTGCGGGAGGGAAGGTAGGCTGGGAGGAGCCTGTGGGCCAGGGAGTGGCTGTCTCGGGGTTTCTCTGCTGGGTGAACCCACTCCCCATCTCTGCCCACACCTGCAGGAGAACGGGCAGAAGGCTGTGAGTGCCGGCTCTGTGCAGGGTCTGCTGGATGTGGTGCGGGGGTGGGGCCACAGGCCAGCCCAGGACCCCCGCCTGGTGCCGCTGGCCCTGGAGGTGCTGGTGGGTGCTGTACACGTCTTGCACGCCAGCCGCGCACCCCCGCGGGGGCCAGAGCTCCGAGCCCTGCTGGAGGGCTACTTCCGCGTCCTTAATACCGACTGGCCAGCCGGGCCGAGCCCGGACCCTGAAGAAGCCCACGTCACCCTGCGGGTCAGCATGCTTGGTGTGTATGGCCTCTCGGGGAGGTGGTATTAGTAGGGGAAGCCCCATGTGGTGATGGAAAGGCTGGCCTGGGCAGCACAGGAGGAAGGTTTCCGGCTGACCAGAGGTGGTGCTGGCAAGAGGCTTGGTGGGGCTGACCCTTGACCCCTCCACAGATGCCATCCCTATGATGCTGGCATGTGAGGACCGGCCAGTGCTGCAGGCCACCTTCCTCAGCAACAACTGCTTTGAACACCTGATTCGCCTCATCCAGAACAGCAAGGTGGGCGGCGCCCAGGTCAGGGGCCTGAAACCAGAGGCTGGGGGTACCACGAGTGGATGCTGAGCAAACGGCTGGATGCGCTGGGGCTGGTGGGGTGTCTTGCTCTTCAGTGGGAGGGCCTGGGGTCAGGGTGCTCTGGACCCCATAGGAAGAGGGTGTCGTAGAAGGACGGGAGCTGCCCTGGCCCCCCGTTTCCCTTCTCCCCAGTCCCAGGTGTCGGGCAGGAGGGAAGGCTCAGCTCTTTCGGATGCAGTGTCTACTCCTGCCCACTCATCTGCCCCCGGCGCTGTCCTTCTGGCCAGGTGTGGGTGGCTCAGCTTCCTGCTCTGCCCTTGTTCCACGGGGCACTTGGCCTGGGGCTCAGGGCGCATCCTTGCCTGCAGGGGGAGCCCTGGCAGCCGCCCCAGGTCCTGCTCTAACCCCACCCTTCCCCCATCTTTTCTCTCCTCTGCCCCCTCCACCTTATGCCCTCCCGCATCCCCACAGCTGTACCTGCAGGCCCGGGCGCCCCCTGAGGGGGACAGTGACCTGGCTACCCGGTTACTGACTGAGCCCGATGTCCAGAAGGTACCACCCTCAGGCCGACACCACCTCAGTCACGCACGTCCCCGGGCATGTATCCCTTGGGGCTCCCTCTTTGAGCCTTTCTGCAGTTTGCAGGGGGAGCAAGCAGATCTGTGTGAGGCCTGGTGGAGCCTAGCAATGGGGCTGGGTCTCCCACGCTCTCTCACCGGCCTTCCAGATCCCCAGCCCAGGGAGCCGCACAGGAGGGATCTGTGCCCTGCCTGGTGTTAGTCCTGGGAGCTGGGGTTTGGCTTTGCCGAGCCGGAAGGAACCTTCGATACTCAACCACCCACTTCCATTGCACCAAAGCAGAAATAGGAGGCCAGATACTCAGGGATTTGGCTGTGGGCACTCACAGAGGGGGTTCCTCACATGGGGCCACTTCTTTGCTTGAATCCTTGAACTTGCCCTAAGCAGGTCCCTGGGAGTTCCCCATCCCCTCATGACCTCATGCCGTGCCCCCTGCTTACCTCACCTGCGGGCTCCAGGAGGCTGTACGGTGTTGGTGGGGGCTCTTCATGGGGTACCCCTTCTGTGGCTCAACACCCGGGCCCCCGTGTCCAGAGCCCTGCCCTGGCTCTGGCCTCATGAAGCAGCTCCGTGTGTCTATTGCACTTGGCTGTTTTCTGAGAACCTGCAGGTCCATTCCTCTACAAAGCAGGTGAGGCTGGTGAGACCCCTGCTTGTTACAGATAAGGAATCTGAAGCCTGGACAGGGGAAGATTGCCTGAGATCCCCTGGGGAGTCGGGCAGAGCTGGGGCCAAGGGCCCCACGGAGCTGAAATACAGTCTAGCACCTGCTGACACACTGTCCAAGCCCTCCTGACCCCTCACCGCCTCAGTAGGGCAGGTGAAGGAGTAGCATGCCTTGGGCTGTCGGGTCTGTCCAGGCTGAGCCTCTGTCCCCACCTGGATCTAGGGGAAAGGGGAAGGGTAGGACTTAAAGGTCTCGAAGGTTCTTTTGGTTCTAACATCCTGTGATTGATTGTCCCTAATCTCCAGACCCCCTGTCAATCATCATGGGTGATGGGGCACTTGCCAGCCTGCCTGCACGTGTGTCTAGCTTGGGTGGGGATGGGTGGAGACGGAGGCCTATGAACCCACCAGACTGTGATGGGCAGAGGGCTGCGGCAAAAGCGTTCACTGGTGATCTTCCAAGCCTCAGCTTCTTCCGGCCTCTCTCTCAGAGTGGGTCTTGCCAAGAGGTTCAGAGGGGGCCCTAAGGTCGTTTGGGCAAAGGTAGACACACTGGTGTCCATGTCAGGGTGCCACCCTCTTGGAGCCCCAAGCCCACTCAGCTACTGGCCTGGGGGCATCTCTTCCTGTCCCTGCACCCCTTTCACTGCAGGGTGCTGCCAGCTGCAACATCCTGGCACCTGCCTCTCCTGACTGCCCCTCCCCACCCCAAGGTACTGGACCAGGACACAGACGCCATTGCGGTCCACGTGGTCAGAGTGCTGACCTGCATCATGAGTGGCTCCCCCTCCGCCAAGGTGAGGATGCTGCCATTGCGCTACAGTAGGGCCATGGGGTGGAGTTAAATAGAACGGGTCTGGCTGATGGCTGTCAGAGCAAGTGAGCTGGAGAGGTGGCCATCCTGCCCTCTGGGGTGCAGATCAGCCCATGGGGCAGGTATGGTCATTTGTCATTAGTCCTGGGAGCTGGGTGTCTTGGCTGGAGGGGAATGGATGCTTGTGGCCGACCACCATCTGCAGCCCTCTGAGGCAGAGCCGTTCCCCACCCATCCTGCCATGGGTCCCCGCCCCTACTATCACCGTGACCCAGAGTCAGAGCTGGGCGAGGGAGCACTGAACCTCCTCCAAGGTTCCCATGGGTTGTGAGTGTGCCCTGGGGCCCACATCCGTGCTCATGCCTTTCCCACCCGTCCTGGCACAGGAGGTGTTTAAGGAGCGCATCGGCTACCCTCACCTGCACGAGGTCCTGCAGAGCCATGGTCCCCCCACCCATCGGCTGTTGCAGGAGCTGCTCAACATGGTGAGGGCAGGGGCTGGGGGTCAGGGTCCCCGTGGGCAGCCAGGACTGAGTCAGGGCAAGCACGGAAAATGAGTTCTGCTTTGGGGACCATACTGACTGTGGCCCGTACACAGCGTGACCTGTGTCCTGCCCTGTGTGTCAGGGTCACTGGGGCGAGGATTCCGAGCTGCATGGGGTCCAGAAGCTATTGCTTGTTAGCAAGTCCCAGGACGATGCAGGAAGTCCCACTGTTGTGAGGGTGGCCTGGTCCATGCCAGTTGCCTGGGGGCTAGCCCGTCCTCTCCCCGCACAGGCTGTGGAGGGCGACCACAGCACGTGTCCCCCACCGCCGATCCGCAACGAGCAGCCGGTGCTGGTGCTGATGAGGTGGCTGCCGACCCTGCCCACGGCTGAGCTGCGGCTCTTCCTAGCACAGCGCCTCTGGTGGCTCTGTGACAGCTGCCCTGCCAGCCGTGCCACGTGCGTGCAGGCGGGTCTGGTGGGCTGCCTTCTGGAGACGCTCAGCGAGGGGGTGGCCCTGGGGGCCCGCTGCCAGGAGCAGTTGTTGGCACTGCTGCAAGCACTGGGCCACGTGTCGCTAAGGCCCTCGGAGCTGCGTCGCTTGCTTCGCCCACCGCCAGGGTTGGACTCGGGGCCAGGCGGAGCAGAGGCTGGGCAGGCCCGCCACGCAGGTGCCATTATCCGCGCGCTCTCTGGCATGGCCCGGCACCAGGGCCCAGCACGAGCCCTACGCTACTTTGACCTAACACCCAGTATGGCAGGCATCATGGTCCCCCCTGTGCAGCGCTGGCCAGGCCCTGGTTTCACCTTCCACGCCTGGCTCTGTATGCACCCCACGGCTGGAGCGCCTGCCCCCACCCCCACCCCCACCCGGCCGCTCCAGCGGAAGCAGCTGTACAGGTAGGTGACTGCCAGGTGTCAGGGCAGGCTGCCAGGGTGAGCGGGAGAACCAGCAGGCTTAACTGGCTTGGCTGGCCCTCAGCTTCTTCACCAGCAGTGGCTCGGGGTTTGAAGCCTTCTTCACGGCGGCTGGGACCCTGGTGGTGGCTGTGTGCACCCGGAAGGAATACTTGACCATGAGCTTGCCTGAAGTGTCCTTTGCTGACTCTGCCTGGGTGAGCCTCCATCCTCACGTGGCCCAGGGAGGTGCAGGGGACACCAGGGCCTCACCTGATCTCGTGACTTCTGTTGTAGCACTGTGTGGCCATAGTCCATATGCCCGGGCGCCGGCCCTTCAGCCAGAACCTGGTCCATGTCTACAAAGACGGCCATCTGGTCAAGACAGCACCCCTTCGCTGCCCTTCCCTTAGTGAGGTGTGCCAGGCGGGGAGTTTTGGGTAGCTGGGGGGCCTTGGACAGGGTGGGCCCTGGAGCCCCTGTTTCCCTTCCCCCACCCCACAGGCCTCAGCCTCTGGGGTCTGTGCAGCCTTGGGGGTCCCTGAGGAAGGTGGAACCCCAGGCTGTAACGTGACCTGACCAACCGCCCCCCAACCCTGGCCCCCACAGCCTTTCTCGTCCTGCTGTATCGGGTCTGCTGGGCACCGCACAACAACCACCACCACGGGGCTTCCTGCACCACCGGGCCCCGCCGCCCTGGTTCACACTCACCCCTCGCTCACCCGCTCCCAGTCAGTCCCAGCCACCACAGGGCTTGGCTGGGGGTCCGGGCTGGTGGCCCCCCTGCAGGAGGGCAGCATCAGCTCCACCCTTGCCGGCACGCAGGACACTCGGTGGGGCAGCCCCACCTCCCTGGAGGGCGAGCTGGGGGCTGTGGCCATCTTCCATGAAGCCCTGCAGGCGGCCGCCCTGCGTGTCCTGTGCGCCCTGGGTATGCAGTGTGCTCCCCCTGCCCCGCCCCAGCCCTACCCCTGTTCCCAGGACCTAAGAGGTTGGGTCTCACAAAGTTTCCAGGCCCGAAAGTAGGGCTCCAGTGGGGAGTAGGTATCCCCAAGGGTCTGTCCTCTGATCAGGCAGAGAAGAGGCAGGCTCTGGGTGGGGTCTGGCTGCAAGCCCAGCCAGGTCTGAAGCCCCCTGCCTACCTCCAGGGCCCAATGAGACAGCACCCTTCAAGCCTGAGGGTGAACTTCATGAACTTGGCACCAAACTGCTCCTCTATTACTCACCTCAGGTATGGGGGGCTGGGCAGTTGGCTCAATCTCCCTCTGGCTCCCACCGTCTATCTCCTGCCTCCCCCTACCCCACACTGAGCCTTGCTCACCCTGTTCCCAGGCCTGTAAGAACAACATCTGCTTGGACCTGTCCCCTGGCCATGGGCTGGATGGCCGCCTTACGGGCTATAGGGTGGAGACCTGGGACGTGAAGGTGTGTGCCCACGTGGACAGTGTGTGCAGGAAGTGTGAGCACGGGCACTTGTGTGCAGGGTGGGCTGGAGTGGATCCGTGCCCTGGGAGGTCTTGAGGAGACCCAGGGTTCCAGGTTGGAGGGTCTGCCAGGTGAAGGGGGCAGGAGATGACAGGGTGCTGCCCTCACGGAGGCCCCCTGCCTATAGGATGTGGTGAACTGCGTGGGAGGCATGGGTGCCCTGCTGCCCCTGCTGGAGCGAGTGGCCGCACAACCCCAGGAAGCCGAGGCAGGTCCAGCAGAAACACATGACCTTGTGGGGCCCGAACTGACCTCTGGCCACAGTGCCCAGGGCCTGCTTCTCCCACTGGGCAAGTCCTCAGGTAAAGTGTCCCTGGTGCCTGTGTTGGTGAGAGAAGACCTTGTCCTGGCAGGGGGCTGGAGTGCTTGAGGTCTCGCAGCCCCTGACAGGCCTTTGACGGACACCTGTCCCCTTCCTGGTGGTGGCAGAGGAGCGAATGGAGAAGAATGCAGTGGCTGCCTTTCTGCTGATGCTGCGGAACTTCCTGCAGGGCCACCCCGTGAATCAGGAGAGCCTGGTGCACTGCCAGGGGCCCGCCATCATCGGGGCCCTCCTGCGCAAGGTGAGGCCTGCTGGGGCAGGCGGGGAGGGCACTCCCTCATCTGACCAAGGGGCTGTTGGTTGGAGGAACCAAGCCGGGATGCCTGATGCCATCAGTCAGGGAGGGCCTCCTGGAAGAGGTGGCATTTGAAAGGCGGGGCAGGGTTGGGCCAAGAGGGTCTGGGGAAGTACCAGCACAAGCTGGGGCAGGACACCTGCACAGGAGGCTGGGAGCTTGTACTTCCCAGCAGGGGGCCACCAGAGGGTTTGGAGCAGGCAGGATGTTTGTGTCCATCTGCCTGTGCAGGGCAGGGTGGAAACTGGGAGGCCTGATAGCGGGTGGACAGGGCCTGACATCTCATTCCAGCTCCTGCCCCCACCCAGGTCCCCAGCTGGGCCATGGACATGAATGTGCTCATGTCTGCCCAACTGCTGATGGAGCAGGTGGCAGCCGAGGGCAGTGGGCCCCTCCTGTACCTGCTCTACCAGCATTTGCTCTTCAACTTTCACCTCTGGACCCTCAGCGACTTTGCTGTGCGCCTGGGTAGGTGTGTCGACTTGGGTGAGGGGATGCCGCCAGCCAGGGTGGCAGTGGACGTTCTCAGAGGTTATAGCCCTGTAGCTGATCTGAGGGGACGATGTCCCTCCCCTGGTCAGGGTTGGGGTGGGGGGTCTGGCAGTGGCATGGCCCTGTCCTGGATGATGGAAGGGACCCAGCTCAGCCTGGTGGGCTGAGCCCTCTGCTGATGCCCGCTCAGGCCACATCCAGTACGTGTCTAGCATAGTCCGTGAGCACAGACAGAAGCTGCGGAAGAAGTACGGGGTCCAGTTCATCCTTGATGCCCTGCGTGTTCACTACAGGTGAGGCTGGTGGGGACAGATGGGGTGGGGTGCTGATGCTCCAACCTCTGGCCTTGGGGGCAGGTCTGTTCAGCCCCCCACCTCACCTGCCGGCCCTCCGTGTTCTCGCCTCCCTTCCATGCCCCGGTGGTTTCCCTGGCCCTGGGTGACGTCTCTGCTGGGACCTGCCCAGTCCTCAGCGCGAGCGCCCCCTACCCGCCGACGACCTGCGCACAGTGCAGACGTCACTCCTGGGCCTGGCCCGGGAGTTTCTGGTGCGGAGCTCTACCGCTGATGACCTGCAGGTGGTGCTAAACTTTCTGGCGGCCTCGGGTGATGATGGCCAGGTAGGCTAGAGGTTGGCAGAGGTGACGCCTGGATGAGGGGTGGAGCGTGGACCACGTTGCAGGCCTTGGGGCGGGGGTGGTGGGTTGGGGCGCGCTCAGCGTAAGCCTTTGTGTCCCTAGGTGGTGGGTGCACTCGATCTGCTGCTGGCGCTGCTGCAGGGCTCCCCAGCACAGGAGTCTCTGGCTGTCTTCCTGCTGGAGCCAGGGAACCTTGAGGTGCTGCTGGCACTGCTGATGAGGCCAAGGCCCATGCCCTTGCTGCCCGACCGAGTCTGCAAGGTACATCTAGCTCCCCACCAACCCTGCATTCTCATTCACCGGGGCCCCTGCTTGAGTCCAGGGAGGGGCAGAAGGCCCTGGGCTAGTGGGTGGAGCTGTCTTTGCAGGCCTCTCTTGGAGCCCCACTCCTGTGTGGTGGCTTACCCTCCTACAGTAACTCCTTCCCCTTGATGATGACCCCCACACAGATCCTGCGCAGACTGCAACAGAATGAGCGTTTACCTGAGCGCAGCCGTCAGCGGCTCCGGCTGCGAGAGTATGGTCTCCAGGGTCTCGTTGCCTGCCTGCCAGAGGGTGCCGTTTCCCCCCAGCTCTGCCAGGGCCTCTACAAGCTGTTCCTGGGGGCAGGTACAACCTGGGGGGGCCAAGAGGCAGGCCAGGTAGAGGGATGACATAGATCCAGGAGACAGGGCAGGTGGGAATCGGGAAGGTGTTGGTCCAAGGGCCGAGGCTGACCCAGCAACGGGGCCCAGTCCCCCTCTGGGGTCAGTCCCTCAGGCCTTTTCTGGCCATCTTCCCAGATTGCCTGAACCTCTCTGATCTGTTGGCTGTGGTGCAGCTGTCCCTCCAGGCCGACCTCAGCGTCCGCCTGGACATTTGTCGTCAGGTGAGTGGAAAGTGAAAGCTTTGTTGGGGGTGTGGGGTGGCTTCCACCCTGAGGGCTTTGCCTGCCTGGGATGAGGGGTCTCTGCAGGCCTCCCGTGCAAAGGCCCCCTGAGGAGGCGCTGGGGTAGGCTGTCGAGTGAATCCCTCATTTCCTGTGCCCTGGCCCGGCAGCTCTTCCACCTCATCTACGGACAGCCAGACATAGTGCGGCTGCTGGCCCGCCAGGCCGGCTGGCAGGATGTGCTGACCCGGCTGTTTGTCCTGGAAGCGGTCACAGCCGGCAGTCCCCTGCCCTTTAGCCCGGAGCCACCCACCTCCCCAGAGCCAGCCTCACACAAGCCACCCACCGAGTCGCCTGAGCCTTCGGACGTTTTCCTGCCCCCAGAGGCCCCTGACCCTGACGCCTTTTACCATGCCCTCTCCCCATTTGCCACCCACTTTGAGCTGGGCCTGGAGCGGGCCAGTGTGAGCTCAGGGAATACTGCCGGTGGTGGCAGCGGCAGCGGGACTGTCACTCCAGCCAGCCAGCCTGGCACACCGTCCCCGCTTGATGGACCCCGACCCTTCCCTATGGCCCAGGGCCGCCACAGCTCCAGTCTCTCCAATGTGCTGGAGGACAGCAGCCTGCCAGAGCCCACCATCAGTGGGGATGACACCTCCAATACCAGCAACCCTCAGGTGAGGCAGGCCCTGAGGTAGGCCTCCTCGGGCACCCAGGGCAGCCAGTGGAGCTTTTCCAGACATCAGGGCTGTGACGGCCAGTCAGGTCCAGCGCTGCTCCCTCATAACTTTCCTCTGCAGTGTGTTCTCTGAGGGGTGGCGGATATTCCAGAACAGGGCACGTTGTGCTGAGATGACAGTGGGGGGCACTCGCCAGGCTTTGGAAGGCCCTTGAGAGCCTGTGGGACACGGGCTTTTCAGGGCTGATGAGCAGCATGGCTCTAAGAGTCCTGCCTTGTGCTTATGGATCTGGGGAGGGGCCTTTGCTTATTCAACGGCATTATTCCGGAGGGTTCTGGGACAGTCCTTGAGGCCTGTGAGGTAACCACGTGAACTGCCTCATCTCCTCTTAGGAGTCCTGGAACCCCAGGATCCTCCCTGGAACTCAGTTGGTGGTCGAGTCCCACACTGTCTAGGCCCTCAGCAGCACACTGGCTGGGCCGTTGGCCAAAGGCTCAGCCTCTTGCTGTGCCTGTGGGTGGGCAGAGGTGCTGAACAGGGATGGTGCTGGGGCAGTGATTCCCTCTCTTCCCAGCCTGCACTCCACACGCCCTCTGTGTCCACAGCAAACCTGTGAGGAGGAGCTTTGTAACCTGCTCACCAACGTGCTGTTCTCGGTGACATGGCGGGGTGTGGATGGCAGTGACGAGGCCGCCTGGCGGGAGCGCGGCCAGGTCTTCTCCGTGCTCACCCAGCTGGGAGCCTCAGCCACCCTGGTGCGCCCACCAGACTGCATCAAACGCAGGTGAGGGAGCAGGGCCGTGGGGAAGCCTGGGTGCCCAGAAGGCAGTCAGGTAGACACCAGACTCCCTCATTCCCCTCCAGCCTCCTGGAGATGATGCTGGAGTCAGCCCTGACCGACATCAAAGAGGCCCCCCTGGGGTCCTGGCCAGCCTCACCCAGCAGGCGCTTTGGCTGCTGCGTCTGCTGCAGGACTTCCTGTGCGCCGAGG
The DNA here is from genome assembly GCA_935064755.1 of Tragelaphus eurycerus. Taxonomy (NCBI): domain Eukaryota; kingdom Metazoa; phylum Chordata; class Mammalia; order Artiodactyla; family Bovidae; genus Tragelaphus; species Tragelaphus eurycerus. Next base: position 70,580,528 of record CAKXYN010000001.1, on the reverse strand, counting down.
GCCATGGTAACCAGGAGCTGTGGAGTGAGAAGGTATGGCAGCTCGGGGCAGGAGCACTGTGTTCACATGCCCCGAGGGCTCCTGGTCTGCAAAGTGGCTGAGTACACATGTGGACCTCAGCTCTGGTATCTGTGAGCAGAGGTCTATCTGTATGTGGAAACCCTCTCTGGCCCCCAGCCCAAACCTTACCTCCCTCTCTCCTTACGGGCTTCTGGCCTCATCTGGTGATGGCCACCTGGAATATATGGTGTGCGGCAGCTCTTTGAAGGAGTGTGTAGCCTGCTGGATCGCCTGGGAGCCTGGCCACACCTAGCCAACGGCACAGCGGACCTCCGAGAGATGGCGCAGATCGGCCTGCGCCTGGTGCTCGGCTACATCCTGCTGGAGGACCCGCAGGTGAGCGCAGGGCGGCTGTGGGGGGAGGGCAGCGGGTCTAAGGAGCTCGGGGAGTAGCTGGTGACACCCCACTCTTCCGTCTGCAGCTGCACGCCCAAGCCTACGTGAAGCTGCACGCGCTGCTGCAGACCGCGGTGCCCATGCGCCGAGAGGAGGCTTGCTACGTGCTCTCCAAGCTGGAGGCGGCGCTGGCGCGGGCACTGAACACCTCCCCATCAGAGACCCCCACCGAGAACGGGGAGCCCCCAGTCGCCGCCGCTGCTGCAGAGCGTTGCTCGTGGTTGGTGCCGCTGGTGCGCACGCTGCTGGACCGCGCCTACGGCCCACTGGGGCTACAGTGGGGCCTGCCTTCCCTGCCGCCCACCAACGGGAGCCCCACCTTCTTCGAGGACTTCCAGGCCTTCTGTGCCACCCCCGAATGGCGTCACTTCATTGACAAGCAGGTGCCTGGGGCCAGGGGCACGGGCAAAGAAGTGGGGGGGCTGGGGGCCCACATCGAGCACGGTCTCCTCTCCCTGTCCGGTCCTCCAGGTGCAGCCCACCATGTCACAGTTCGAAATGGACACCTACGCTAAAAGCCACGACCTCATGTCGGGCTTCTGGAACGCCTGCTATGACATGCTTATGAGCAGTGGACAGCGGCGCCAGCGGGAGCGCGCGCACAGCCATCGGGCCTTCCAGGTGTGCGACCTGCCCTGGGGGCCGGGAGCAGCTCCACGTTTGGGCCCTCTGTGGGCCCAGAGGACAGCTGCTGGGACTGAGAGGAGAGAGAGGAGCTGGAAGCACCCAGCGGGCCTCACCTGTTCCTCCACCCCCACCCCGCAGGAGCTGGTGCTGGACCCTGTGCAGAGGCGGGCTCGCTTCGAGGGGCTGCGATACGCGGCGGCGCTGAAGCAGCAGGCAGCGCAGCACTCCACCGCCCTGCTGCACTGGGGGGCGCTGTGGCGCCAGCTAGCCAGCCCCTGTGGGGCCTGGGCCCTGAGGTGGGCGGGGCTCGGGGCGGAATCTGGTAGGGTGGGTGGGTCTTGGGAGGGAGGGCCCCGGAGAGTGTCTTTGAGGAGAAGCCTGGGAGGAAGGCAGAGGGATCTGCAACCCGCTGCCTCCCACTCATGACCGTAAGTGGGGTCATATCTGTAGGGATCCGCCCACCCCCCACTGGAAGCTCTCCAGTGCTGAGACCTACTCGCGCATGCGTCTGAAGCTGGTGCCCAACCATCACTTCAACCCTCACCTGGAGGCCAGTGCCCTACGCGACAACCTGGGTGAGAGGGTGTGCCAAGCTGAGTCCACCCAACCTCATAGCCCTGTCTTGTCCAGCTCTGGCTGAGCATCCTTGGACCCATTGCAGGTGAGGCCCCCCTGACACCCACCGAGGAGGCCTCACTGCCTCTCGCTGTGACCAAAGAGGCCAAAGTCAGCAGCCTACCTGAGGAGCTGCAGGAAGACCAGCTGGGCGAGGACGAGCTGGCTGCACTGGAGACCCCGTGAGTGGGGCTGGGAAAGAGCTGCCCAGGGCAAGGGGGCCTGTCCAGTGTGTGCTTGCCAGTGGCAGAGGGATGGACTCCTCAGTGTACTTTGCCCTCCTGCTGTGGGGCTAACCGCCCCGAAGGGACGGTCCACAGTCAGGTGGGAGGGTTAGGCAGATCTGTAAGAGGACGGAGAGTTGCTGTTTGATGGCCAGGCATCCCAGAGCAGGACTGAGAAGCCAGACCAGGATGTGCGCCCATGGGAGTGGGCAGGTGCTGAGTGCCGGGAGGCTGGGGACAGGGGTTGGTGTCCTGGCAGGAACTTCAGAAGCCCAGGTTTCAGACTGGGGCCAGTCTGGACCATGGGCAGCTCCTCCTCCTATGGGATCATGAGCAGCGTGCCTCTTGACTTAGTGGTACTTTGAGAGTGTGGTCCTTGGTTTGGTTGGGAATGGGGGTCCCAGAGCCTAGTGCCTAAAGTGGGTCCTGGCCCCCAGGTTGGAGGCCGCAGAGCTGGATGAGCAGCATGAGAATCTGGTGCTGTCAGCTGAGTGTCAACTGGTCACCGTGGTGGCTGTGGTCCCAGGGCTGCTGGAGGTCACCACCCAGCACGTGTATTTCTACGATGGCAGTGCCGAGAGGGTCGAAACTGAGGAGGGTGTGTTCTGCTGGAGCGGGCTGGAGGGCCGGCAGGGATGGGGGCTGGGGTCTCGTGGGTCTGAGGCGGGTGGCTCCAGCACCTGCTCTCCATCCCTACAGGCATCGGTCATGACTTCCGGCGCCCACTGGCCCAGCTGCGCGAGGTCCACCTGCGGCGTTTCAACCTGCGCCGCTCAGCTCTCGAGCTCTTCTTCATTGATCAGGCCAACTACTTCCTCAACTTCCCATGCAAGACGAGCGGGGCTGTAGCCTCATCCCCTTCCCCGGCGCCCAGGCCCCAGCCCTCCCTCATTCCACCCCACACCCAGGTGCGGAACCAGGTGTACTCCTGGCTCCTGCGCCTGCGACCCCCTACCCAAGGCTACCTAAGTAGCCGCTCCCCCCAGGAGATGCTGCGTACCTCAGGTCTTACGCAGGTGAGAGCCCTGGAGGGTGAGGGTCAGGTGAGGTCAGAGCCCCGCCACCGGGGAGAGTGCTGGCAGCCCACCAGCTCACCTCGTATCCTTGCCCCCCCAGAAATGGGTACAGCGAGAGATCTCCAACTTTGAGTACCTGATGCAGCTCAACACCATTGCGGGGCGGACCTACAATGACTTGTCTCAGTACCCTGTGGTGAGGGCCTGCTCCCCCTCCACCCACCCTCTGCTCTGCCAGCCCTGGTCCACCCAAGTGTGGGTACTGATAGCGGGCCAAGCCCTGAGCCCAGTCCTGGGCAGGTGCTGCCTGAGGCCTGGCCTCTGTTCTCAGCTCAGTCCCCCACGCCCTGCTGCCCCCACGCACACCCAGCCCCACTCCCTTCCCCTCCTGGCCTCTGTACTTGAAGGAAATCCTGTCTCAGACAGTCCCTCCTGCTCCCCTGAAGCCCCTCCCCATGGCGCACCCCCACCTGTGGGCTCCACCCATCTTCCCGAGGGTGAGGGTGCGGGCAGGGCAGGCTGGCCGTGTAGGCCATCAGGACCCTCATGCAGCTTCTGCCCGGGTGGGTGGCCAGTTCCCCTGGGTCCTACAGGACTACGTGTCCCCAACCTTGGACCTCAGCAACCCAGCCGTCTTCCGGGACCTGTCCAAGCCCATCGGTGTGGTGAACCCCAAGCACGCCCAGCTTGTGAAAGAGAAGTGAGTGCATGAGCAAGGCTGGGCTCGGGGTTGGGGTGGACCAGGGAGGGCTTCCACTGATTCCCTCCAACCGTGGCTCTAGGTATGAGAGCTTTGAGGACCCAGCGGGCACCATCGACAAGTTCCATTATGGCACCCACTATTCCAATGCAGCGGGCGTGATGCACTACCTCATCCGCGTGGAGCCCTTCACCTCCCTGCATGTCCAGCTGCAGAGTGGCCGGTGTGGAGGGGCAGGCAGATGGTGTGGGGCGGCGGGCAGGGTGGATGAGGGAAGGGTGGGTCTTCCAGGCATCCTGGACAGGCTGGCTCCCTGCTTGCCCAGGGCTGCACCTTTTCCTTCCCTGTCTCCCTTCTCACCACCTCACTTTGGCCCGTGCCCCTCCCCAGCTTTGACTGCTCGGACCGGCAGTTCCACTCAGTGGCAGCAGCCTGGCAGGCCCGCCTGGAGAGCCCGGCTGATGTGAAGGAGCTCATCCCAGAGTTCTTCTACTTCCCTGATTTCCTGGAGAACCAGAACGGTAGGCGCTGGGTGGGGGCGGGAGGTGTGAAGATGGAGGGTGGCCGGGGAGCTGGTGAAGAAGGCACAGCGAGACAGCTGACCCAGCCTTCCGTGCCAGGCTTTGACCTGGGTTGCCTCCAGCTGACCAACGAGAAGGTGGGCGATGTGGTGCTGCCCCCGTGGGCCAGCTCTCCTGAGGACTTCATCCAGCAGCACCGCCGTGCACTGGTGAGATGTGCGCGCACACACCAGCGGGTGGCCAGGCAGGAGGGCCGAGGGCCGCGCACTGATGAGATGTGCGCGCACACACCAGCGGGTGGCCAGGCGGGAGGGCCGAGGGCCGCGCACTGGTGAGATGTGCGCATATACCAGCGGGTGGCCAGGCGGGAGGACCGAGGGCCACGCACTGGTGAGATGTGCGCACACATACCAGCAGGTGGCCAGGCGGGAGGCCCGAAGTGGAGGGTCCATCGCTCCTGGACTGACGGCCACCTCCCTGCCCCTAGGAGTCAGACTATGTATCTGCCCACCTGCATGAGTGGATCGACCTCATCTTTGGCTACAAGCAGCGGGGGCCAGCTGCAGAGGAGGCCCTCAATGTCTTCTATTACTGCACTTACGAGGGTGAGTGGTGCCCTGGATGCCGGTGGGGGTTGGGGGTGCAGAGGAGGGGGTGTGCAGGGGGCACAGAAGGAGTCCTGACCGCCCGCCCCCCCCACCCCCCGCCCGACCTGCCGATGCTCAGGGGCTGTGGACCTGGACCAGGTGGCAGATGAGCGGGAGCGGAAGGCGCTGGAGGGCATCATCAGCAACTTTGGGCAGACGCCCTGTCAGCTGCTGAAGGTAAGGCTGGCTGGGAAGACCGTGGTCAGGGAGGCTCTGGCCACGGTGCTGAATGGTTCCTTGCCCACAGGAGCCCCATCCAGCTCGGCTTTCCGTTGAGGAAGCAGCCCAGCGCCTTGCACGTCTGGACACTAACTCACCTAGCATCTTCCAGCACCTGGGCCAGCTGAAGGCCTTCTTTGCAGAGGTGAGAGGAGGCAGAGTCTCAACTACCTACCGGGTGAAGTTCATTTAATTCCACGGTCCTTGCCAATCTCTTGGAGATGGAAAACCTAAATCAAAGTCCCTAATATTAAGACATCTTAGAAATAAGAGGTAAATATCGAGGAAATATGAGGAAATAAGAGGAAATACGAGGTAAACATCACTGAGGGTTGGGTGCCATCTTCATGAGGGAGGGTCAGACCAGGTTGACTCACCTGGTCATCCTTAGGGAGAACAGAAGGAGGGAGTCTGGCCTCAATACTCTCCTCACCTTCCTGCCTGCATCCCAGAAGGCCCCCAGCTCCAAGGTGTTCAGGCTCTCCTCTCCTCATGCTAGCCAACTCGGAGATGTGGAGTCGTGGGGTGGAATGACCAAGGTTGAAACCAAGCTTGAAGGATCTTCCTTGTCCATCTGGTCTCTCACTTCCTGAGATGCCCTGAAGGCCTACTGGTCTCTGCATGTCTCTCAGAGTGACCTCTGCCTGTAACGTGATGCCTAGGGGCTGAGGGCCAAGAAGCAGGTAGCATGGTGGGGGCTCTAGCCGGCTGCTCGGGTAGCTAGTTCTGCTCTGTCCCCGTAGGTCATCAGCGATGGCGTGCCCCTGGTGCTGGCCCTGGTTCCCCACCGGCAACCTCACTCCTTCATCACCCAGGGCTCCGCAGACCTGTTGGTAAGTGCACTGGGCCGGGCCCCACCTGAGCTCCACCCCCGACTCTGCCCCAACCCACCTCTGTCCTCTCTCGTCCAGGTGACTGTGAGTGCCAGTGGGCTGCTGGGGACCCACAGCTGGCTGCCCTATGACCGAAACATAAGCAACTACTTCAGCTTCAGCAAAGACCCCACCATGGGCAACCCCAAGTAGGACAGAGGGTTGTGGGCCAGGGTGGGCTCTAAATGCTCTGGCCAAGGTCTCTGAAGGTGAGGGTCTCCCGTGTAGCCTGGCCTCACCTGTGGTCCTCCTCACTGGGTCAGGATGCAGCGACTGCTGAGCGGCCCGTGGGTTCCAGGCGGTGGTGTGAGTGGGCAAGCCCTGGCAGTGTCCCCGGATGGAAAGCTGCTGTTCAGTGGTGGCCACTGGGATGGCAGCCTGCGAGTGACTGCGCTGCCCCGGGGCAGGCTGCTCAGCCAGCTCCGCTGCCACCTCGGTACGTGCTGCCTGGGAGCTCAGGGTATGCGGGTGGGAGCAGAGCTCCGGAGCTGGCCAGGGAAGGGTAACTGCTCTATTTTCCCTCTTCTCCCCTCCCCTCTCTTCCTCGTCCTGTTTCCTCCTCTCTCCTGTGCAGATGTAGTAACCTGCCTTGCACTGGACACCTGCGGCATCTACCTCATCTCAGGCTCCCGAGACACCACATGCATGGTGTGGCGGCTCATGCAGCAGGTGTGCTGGGTGGCAGCCCCGTGGGGCCCCTTGGTCCAGATCTGCGGCCCATCTACCCCTCCAGTGGGCCTTCAGTCCTACCCTGCTCTCTTCCCCTTCCTACTGCTACCGTGAGCAAGTCTGGGGCTCCAACTGTCTAACTTTGGATCAGACCTTCACTTTTCTGAGCTTTTAGCCTTCTCACTCTAGGGCCAGGGTGGTGGGGTGCCCCAGTCCTGAGCCAGCCCTGGTGTTCCCCACAGAATGGTCTCTCGATGGGGCTGGCATCAAAGCCTGTGCAGATCCTATATGGGCATGAGGCTGCCGTGAGCTGTGTGGCCATCAGCACTGAACTTGACATGGCGGTGTCTGGATCTGAGGTGTGTGTTTACCTGTGCCCAGGGGAGGCTGTTTGCTGGGCCCTGCCCCTGGAGCCAGATGCCTGTGCCCAGCACCCTAAGCCACTTTCCTGCAGGACGGAACTGTGATCATCCACACCGTACGCCGTGGCCAGTTTGTGGCCATACTCAGCCCTCCGGGAAGCACGTTGCCTGGACCTGTGTCCCATCTGGTGCTGGGGTCTGAGGGCCAGATTGTGGTGCAGAGCTCAGCGCGGGAGCGTCTGGGAGCTCAGGTACGGGAAAGGGGCGCCCGGCTAAGATAGGGGTAGTTGGGATTCTGTCTTTGCTAACACGTCCTGCTTCCTCTAGGTCACCTACTCCTTGCACCTGTACTCAGTGAATGGGAGGTTGCGGGCTTCACTGCCCTTGGTGGAGCAGCCCACAGCCCTCGCGGTGACAGAGGACTTTGTTCTGCTGGGCACGGCCCAGTGTGCCCTGCACATCCTCCACTTGAACAAGTGAGCCTCACTGTTTATGGGTTTGTGATCCTTCAGTTCAGTTCAGTTTAGTCGCTCAGTCGTGTCTGACTCTTTTCCACCTCATGGACTGCAGCACGCCAGGCCTCCCTGTCCATCGCCAACTCCTGGAGCTTACTCAGACTCATGTCCATCGAGTGGGTGATGCCATCCAATCATCTCATCCTCTGTTGTCCCCTTCTCCTCCAGCATTCAATCTTTCCCAGCATCAGGTTCTTTTCCAGTGAGTCAGCTCTTCACATCAGGTGGCCAAAGTATTGGACTTTCAGCTTCAGCATCAATCCTTCCAATGAATATTCAGACTGATTTCCTTTAGGATGGACTGGTTGGATCTCCTTGCAGTCCAAGAGACTCTCAAGAGTCTTTTCCATCACCACAGTTCAGAAGCATCGATTCTTTGGCGCTCAGCTTTCCTTATAGTCCAACTTTCACATCCACTACTGGAAAAACCATAGCTTTGACTAGACAGACCTTGGTTGCCAAAGTGATGTCTCGGCTTTTTAATATGCTGTCTAGGTTGGTCACGTGATCCCTCAGGTGGTGGTTATTGGCAGAGGGAAACTAGGAGGTGCCCCGTGGATCCTAACCCCTTTAAATGCCCTGTGGACACATTCTTCAAGGCCTGTCTCTGTCCTCCCATCCCCCAATGGGGAGATCTTGCCCTGGGCCTCCCTTAGGCACACACTTGTGTGGGACCCTTTTATTTGTCAGGATTTTCCTCCAGCCATCCTTCAAATGAGGACTGGGAGGTGGATGGAAGAATGAAGAGACAACTATGTGCTGGGTGCAAAATTCCTTGCAGTTGCAAGTTTGTATATATCACTTCCTTCCCTCCCTCCAGACTGCTGCCAGCCGCTCCTCCCCTGCCCATGAAGGTGCCGATCCGCAGCGTGGCTGTGACCAAGGAGCGCAGCCACGTGCTCGTGGGGCTGGAAGACGGCAAGCTTATCGTGGTGGGCGCAGGGCAGCCCTCAGAGGTGAGAATGCGGGCAGGGTGGGCCTTGCACAGGGTGGGAGCGTTGATCCTGGCTGACCCATGCCTGCTCCCACTAGGTGCGCAGCAGCCAGTTTGCGCGGAAGTTGTGGCGGTCCTCCTCCCGGCGCATCTCCCAGGTGTCCTCTGGGGAGACAGAGTACAACCCTGGAGAGGCGCGCTGACATCCCGCCTTGTCCTGCCGCGCCGCCCCGCCCCCAGCAGGCCTCGCCCCAGTAGGCTCCGCCCCGAGAGCCGGGGCGGGTTGGGGGGGGAGACACCCCGCCCACACTCAGGCGGGGGTGGGCGGGGCCCCACCTCTGCCCAGCTCAGGGATTGGCGGGCGATGTCACTCCAGGAAATCTTGCCCCTCGCCGGCAGAAGGGCCGCCCGGAGTCCCAGCACTGGCCTCAGCGGCCGCACAGCACTTTTTGCACAGTCTAGGGTGGGGAGCCCAGGCTCCCGATCCCCGGTCCTGGCGGAGCACAGGGGCCGGGCTGTGGCCTTAATCCTAAAGGCGACCCCTCCCGCTCTCGCATCTCAGCAATAAACATGGACTAGTTTTGTAGCTGTTCTGCCTCCGAGCATGTGTGTGCGCGTCTTAACCGGCACTGGCCACCGCCCTGGGCTGGCGTCCCCTGGCCCATGAGCATCCACACCGCACGGTGCCCCTAGCTCCCCAACTACGCCGCCCCTGTCCCTAGGGGCCCGGGCCTGTTTTTCTGGCAGCTTCACGCCCAGTCCCGCTTCAGGCTCACCTCCACGCATGTGCGAGTTCCTGGTCCAGGCGGGGCCAGACCATGGGCGGCCCCGCCCCCATCATCGCCCCGCCCCCTCGGTGTCCAGTCCTTTGCCGCCCGCTTTCGTCTCTGCCGGTTGAAAACCTGGCCTCTCCAGGGACTCCACTGCGTGTTCCCTGCTGGCTTAAGGCCGGGGGGCTCCATCCTGCAGGCAGAGCCGATCCTGGGACCGACGGAGAGTCAGCCACCACAGGTCAGGAGCGGGTTGGGGACACAGCGTCGGGTCTTCGTGGAAGGAGGGAGCCGTGGGTGCCTCTCTGTACCTCCCCCATTCTGGAGGTAAAATCCTGCGCGGTTGTGGTGCCAGCATCTGGGTTGGGATGCCTGTGGGAAGTCAGGGTAGTGTGGGCGTTTAGGGTGTTGCTGTGTGCGCATGTGTGCATATTTGTGGGCCTCCAGATGGGTGTGTGTGGAGGAGGGGGTTGGTAGAGGCTCCAGTCTTGCTGCTCGAGGTGGGTCGGGCACAAGGCCTGGCTGTCTCTGCGAGCTAGAGCTAGCGTTAGTCACAGGCTCACCCTCCAACCCCTATCCAGGCAGGGTTCCTTATGTGGTGACACAACTCTACATACACATCCTTCATGTTGTAAAGGTCGCTACAGGCTCCATGCCAGACCCGCTTGTCTAGTGTGCGTTTTGCTGTCCACATCCGCCCCTGGACTTATGGAGGGAAGTGAGTTTGGAGTGCAGGGGTTGGGCCAGATGTGGCTGTTGGGGAGTTACAGGACTTTCGCCCAGGTCTCATCTTCATCCCTTTTCCAGGCAAGCTCCCCTTCTCGGTCCAGTCCAGGGATTCTCTTCCCCAGGCCTCAGGAGGGAGGTCCCAGCAGGATCGATCAGCCCTGTAAGGGCAGATGGGTCCTGGGACTGTGTGTTCTTCAGATTTCCAGCCTGCAGGCCCTTTGCAAATTCCCAGATAAGAAAGGGCCCGGGTACCTCTGGGCCCACACACCCTCTGCGTTTGCTGAACCCACCAGTGAAGCCCCACATCCTGCCCCTGACCAGGAGGTAAAGGCTGGACATTGACCCTGGAGGCAGGAGTGGGAGTTAGTCACCCCAGGAACTGTGCTCTTCTGAGAACTCTGGGGAGCTTCCATCAGCCAGTGAGTCTCCGCCTGGCTCTGGCTTATGGGGGATGGGAGTCTCCCTGGTCTTCCTGTGCTGGCTCTAGACTCAGACCCGGGGTTTGCCAAGCCTTTGAGACAGCTGCACTCTGGTCTCCTCCAGCTTTGGCCAGCTGGGACCAGCAGTATCAGCTCCACCCCATTTGACACCAGAGGAAACTGGTCCAGATTGGCGAGTGGGAAGATGGGGAGGTGTGCAGCCCTGGGAATGAATCAGGATGACGTGAGCCAGCAGAGGGGGCAGACTACCCCAAGGGACTCCTGACTTGCAGCCTGAGGGATTTCCTTCTTGTTCCTACACACAGCCCCTGCTGGACTCAGAGGTCTCCCAGCTCTTTTTTCTGTGCGCTGCTCACGACACTCCAAAAACCTTCTCTAAGAAGTGCAGCTACTGGAAGCACTGCTAGCTGGTTGAACCATGCTGCAGAACTCAAGCCACAGGGAAGCCACGGTCCATGTGGGTAAGTACTTTGCGATCCAGATTTTGGGCACTGGGTTGGATGGGAGGTACCCATGGATCCCTGGCCTTGGCAGACCACATACAAGTCTAGTCACAGCCCTGGAGCATTTTGTTTCTTGTGCCCTGCCTGCACTGGATTGTAGGGACAACTGACTGGCCAGCAGAAGTGAGCAGCAGCATTTACTTGCCTTCCAGTTCAGTTTTTAATTTATTTTTGGCTATGCTGGGTCTTTGTTGCTGTGAGGGCTTTTCTCTCGTTGTGGCAAGCAGGGGCTACTCTCTGTTGTAGGGCATGGGCTTCTCATTGTGATGGTTTCTCGTTGTGGAGCACGGGCTCTAGACACAGGCTCAATAGTGGTGCACAATGGGCTTAGTTGCTCTGTAGCACGTGGGGTCTTCGTGGATCAGGGCTCAAACTCATGCCTCCTGCATTGGCAGGCCGATTGTTTATCACTGAGTCACCAAGGAAGCCCCTGGTTCACTTTTATTTTGTAAAAATTTGCAAGGTCTCCTGTGCAGAGAGGCTTCCACAGGGACTAGAGTGAATCACTGTGCGTGCACAGACCAGACTCGCTGGGGGCGACAGGACACGGTTTAGTGCCACTGTAGACAGAGGAGGTGCCCCAGGAGCCAGGAAAGGGAGAGACTGGGAGAGACCAAGGATGACTTCTCAGAGCAGGAGATTCCTGCCAGTTTGTCTGAGAGCAAAGGTAAACCAGCAAGGGCAGACGTCTGGAAGCCTGGAGAAGGTACATCCGGGGCTAGGTGTCCAAGTGTGGCGAGCCAAGGGGAGGCTATGGGAGGTGACAGTAGGGAATGAGCCAGTCAGCTTTTGATGTCATGGCGTGAGCTTTTGTCATTCCATAGTAGGGGCTATGGGGAAGGCAATGGCACCCCACCCCAGTACTTTTGCCTGGAAAATCCCATGGATGGAGGATCCTGGTAGGCTCCAGTCCGTGACTTCACTTTCACTTTTCACTTTCATGCATTGGAGAAGGAAATGGCAACCCACTCCAGTGTTCTTGCCTGGAGAATCCCAGGGACGGGGGAGCCTGGTGAGCTTGTCTATGGGGTCGCACAGAGTCAGACACGACTGAAGTGACTTAGCAGCAGTAGCAGTAGGGGCTATGATTTCCAGCTTTTCTAGCAGCAAAATCGACCCCTGGCCTTGATTCCTTGCCACTGACCCTGTCTGTCCTTTTCTCCACAGATAAGACCCGGAGGGAGCAGGACAGGGAAGGGGTGTGGGCAGCGGCAGGGGGAGCCCTGGCCCCCAGCACCTCCTCCCCATTCTCCCCTGAGCCCCCAGGGGCCTCGGGCAGCATCATCCCTGTCTACTGTGCCCTCCTGGCCACCGTGGTCCTTGGTCTGCTCGCCTACGTGGTCTTCAAGTGGTAGGTGGTCTGGGCACTGCCCTGGGGTACCCTCCCTCCCCGTCTGGACTCCTCGCCAGCTTGCCATCTCAGTGAAGGGTGGAGCAGGCTGGCAGGTTCCCCCTGCTCCCCACAGCTGGCGCTCACGCAAACAAAGGCAGCAGCTGGCCAAAGCTCGGACTGCAGAGCTAGGGGCCCTCAACAGGGACCAGCTGCATGGGGACAGCAGTGTCTTCCGGGACTCTCCAGCCGGCCTGGAGCCCTGTGCCCCCAGCCAAGGTGAGCCCCTTCCCCTACCTGTTGCCCTTTAGACCTGCCCAGCTCCGTCGTACCACAGAGTCTGTCTAACCCTCGCGTGCCCCTCACATCTCCCATCCCAGGGCCGCTGCCTGAACTTGGCTGCCGGCTTTACCTCCACCTTCCTCGGCAGCAGCAGGAGGAAGTGGAACGGCTCCTGGAGGTGTCGGGTGAACCGGCCGATGGCTGGTGGGGCCTGGCGGGCCGCCTGGGCTACCAGGCTGAGGCAGTGGAGACCATGGCCCGGAGCCCGGGGCCTGCTTCTTCCCTGCTGAGGGACTGGGCTGTCCAGGAAGGCAGTGGCGCCACCCTTAGAGTGCTAGCAGATGCCCTCGCTGCCATGGGCCGTGAAGACGTGATTCAGGCTCTGGGCCCCCCAGCCGAGGGTTGCTCCGTGGTGTGAGTCGTGGCTCCACAGCCTGGCCTCTCAGGGAAACTGCTCTGGTGCTCCCCACCACCCCCACCTCATACACCTTCCCCTTCACGGGCTTCCTGGCATTGGTGACCTCAGCTTGTTCTGTTTCTGGGGCACACATAAGATCTTGGCACCAGTCACCTCCCCTTCCCCTGCCTTCCTCCAGGACAGGGATCAGGACGTGGGCGGGGGACAGCCAGACAGGGAGCAGCAGTCTTGCCCCCCCGATCCCCACTCCACCTCCCTATACTTGGTCTCAACTATTTTTTCTACTTTTGTACCCCATATTAAAGGCAACTCTGGACTGTTGTTGGCTCTGTCTGGCTCCGTGGGCCTGTGAGACAGTTGGGTAGCTAATGTGGCAGAGGCCCAGGAAAAGGCTGGGGTCCCTAAGGTGAAAGGCACCCGAGATGGCAGGCAGTGTGCACCCGCAAAAGATGGGTGAGTTCTGTAGGCAGAGTCGAGCTCACATCCTGCATCTGCCATTCCCCAGCTGAAGTGTGTTAGGAAGCACTTTCCTTTTTGAACTTAAGCTTCCTTAGCTGGAGAACAAGACTGGCACCTTCAGAAGCCTCCCACCTGCTAGGACTCTCAGGCCTTACGTTTGAGACCATTTTCCTCATCTGGGCTGTGACTAGCCTCAAGGGGAGGCTGGAAGCCTGCCCCCGTCCTGGGCAGGCAGGAAGAGGCAGAGTAGTCCTGGGAAACTAGGACTCTGTTCCCAAGGGCCTCTGGGCATCTTTAGGTGAGAAAAAGGAAGAAAGTGTTCTCCTTTCAGGACCCACATTCCAGACTCAGGAGACGGAGGTCCAAAGATGCTTCCACACAAGCCAAGGACAGGCAGGTCATCCCACCTACCTGAGGACAGGGCAGCTGCAGCCAGACCACCTGCACCCCTCGCATATGGCCGCCCCGAATGCAGGAGCGGCAGGTCCATCACTGTGCTTCAGCAGACAGGCCCTGCCTAGGAAGGAACAATGCTACATCCTGGCATCCATCAGGATCAGAGTGCTGAAGAAATACAGCCACCTAAGCTCAGGAGACGTGGATCCAGTCACCATCCAAGTGCCCAGGCTAGACCCCATCCCCTCGCTGAGATGTGACCAGCGTTGGCTGTGCTGGGAGACTGCTGCAGCTGCTGTTCCTCAGAGTTTACCAGGGCTGCTTAACCCTGTAACTCTCATCCTTAAGATCAGGGCGGATTTGGAGCCACCCTCATCCGGAGATGACCCTTGGGCAATAACCCAGAAGAGAAAGGCTTGGTGTTTGGTTAGCTTTAAACAGGCCAAAGCACTGCAAACATCACACACAGGATTTCACACTGCAATGAGTGTGAAATCCTGCATTGAGAGGAATGAATGGGCCCTGGATTAGCTGGTAACTCTCATCACCACTGAGGGGATTTGAGCCTAAAGGTTTCAAAGGGTGACTGGAAGGGAAAGATTTTGACAAAAAACAAAAACAACAAAACACTCCAGGGGAAATGAAGTTACAGAATTCCTCGTCAAAGTGGTCCTTTCTAAAACATGGCAACTCCCTGGTCACCACCCTGTAACAAAAAGCTGCCTAGATTTCCTGGGAAAATGTGAAACCTGGAGCCTTGTGTAAAAGCCTGAGTTGGGCTTGGTTGCAGTGCATATGGCTGCACCTCCTCATGGGAAACCTACCCCAGAGAGAAACACCTCTTTTTAATGTGCTCAAACACATTAACTGAAACATCTTCCTTAATAACACTAAAATGTTAAAGGGGTTAACTCAGGGTTCCTCCATCTGATATAATACTATGCTTGATTTAGGGTTAATGGTATAAGGCTGTAACCCCACGGGAAATACCTTGGCTACCTTGTTAAATAGCGTGTTTAATGGGTATGCCTTTAAAATAGATGTTTGTCTCTCTTCGCAACCTTTGATACAAAGATAAGTTACTGAGCCTCTATGAACCTCAGTCTTCTCATCCGAGAAAGTGCCAATTCCTGTGCCTCCAGGATGAGAGGATCAAAGGAACCCAATCAGAGCTCTAAGTGCCCAGCAGGCAGTGAGTGTTCCAACTACTCCACACCCCCAAGATCTGGCAGGCCCCAGCCTCTTCCCCAAGGCCATGTTGCATTGAGCAAAACCACCCCAGTGAGGAAGAGGTAGGACCAGCTTCTCTGCAAAGAGGGGCTGGGCCCCAGGCTGACCTGAACGCTCTGGCCCTTCTCACCGCCTGGGCAACTGGTCCATCAAGGGTGGGTGCGTCTCCACTGAGCCCTGCATCCTCTTAACACCTCAGCGATGTACCCCTTTGATGGGGGCTCCCTCTAGGACCCAAGCCCAGTGGCAGGGGGCATAGTGGGGAGTCAGGGAACCCAGACATCTGATGAGCATGGCTGGGAAGTCACGTTTCGCCAGCCACAAGGTACAAAGGCAAAGACAAGTGCCTTTCTCTTGAGTGGCCTATTAACCTAAGTAAAGAAGCCCAGCACCAGAGAGGTGGCAGGTCTTCTTCCTTTGCTCAGAAATGCATGTGGTAAGATGCCTAGGACCTGTGGGGAAGGCCTGGGATAAACTCCAATCTCAAGGATTAACCTTGGACTTCACACACTTATGGCCACCATCTCCTTCCTCTCTCAGCATAACACTATAGACAAACGCGCCAAGTTCTTTAATTGATTTTATTTTTTACATAAAAAGTTCAGTAAAAATTGGATAAAGTAAAGTGATTTTAAGCAGTAAATCAATCTTATCAACATAGCACAAGGCTGGCCGAAACCACAAGGCAGCCTGCTTTGGAATATTTACATGATAACAAATTAAACCTTGCAGGAGAACTTAAACCATCCTTACAAAGTCTTCTGTGATCCTAGCACATAGAGGCTTAAAAGCAAAACAAAACCCAGGAAAAACAAACAAATTATTTTCAATATATTCACATATACATTAAAATATAATACAGATGGTCAGGGTCGGGGTTGTGGGTGGGGATGCGCATGAGCCTGTGCGCCTACAGCACCACCGAGGAGGAGACCCAGGTTGGAGTGGGGTCAGGCTGAGCAGGTCTCAGAAGGGAAGGTCTCAAGGGCCTGACCCCTGGCCTCTGATGGCCTCTACCAACAGCTCACAACCAGGGGCCACGTGTTGTAGATGGAGCTCAGTATTGTGGCTTTCAGTTTAATCCGCAGGTTTGAAGTCCCCAGGGTGTTGTGTCACCAGCAGCACACAGCCCTGACGGTGGGGTGGGGAGAGGGCCCACAGGACATCTTCTCCCCAGTCTCTCCTACCAGCTTGCCCGGCCTCCCACCCTGGCCCCATAGGTCACTCTAACTCAGTGTCCTCTTTGGGTTTGTAAACAGCCCCAAACTTCTGCATGTACTTCTTAATGTACTCCTTGGTTTTGTGTTTCACATTCTCATTGCACTCCAGGTCCTCGGGGTTCTTACAGTACTTCAGCTCCTTATTCATAACGCCATGAGTCAGCTGTCCAGGACACAGAAAGAGACCACAGGCCACCAATCAGAGTGGAAATGATTCAAGGGGGAAGGCAGTCTTCTGCCCCAGGACCCTTCTCAGTGAGACTAGGAGATGAATTAGACGCAGGGAGGTTGGGGCAGGTTGGTGCTGAGGTCATCAGAAACAGGAAGCTCAGCTGTTAGAGAACCACTACCCTCCAAGGAGGGTCACCTCCCTTCCCAAATCTTCCCCTTATGTTCCTGGGTCTCCAGCCTGGGCATGTGGCAAGGAAAACCTCCCTTTTTACGATGAAATGGACCTTTTTAGAAGGTCAAGTGTACCGAGAACGTTGTCAGACCACAAGCAGGGGAGAATACCTTGCGAGCTAGGTGTTTGAAGTCTTCGGTTGTGGTAATTCTTCCCACTTTGCAGTCAGGTTTCCGGTAAGGGTTCAGGCACTGGACAATAAACTGGGACATCTGCAGGCAGGGGTAAGAGAAGGCAATAACGTTGTACTGAGGAAATGTAGAAAGGCAGCAAGCAGAGCCAGCCCGTCCTTCCCTTTCCCTCACTTGGGCTGGCTTGTGTGGGTAGGAGGAGTCTAGTATGCCAGTGGGACAAGAGATAAGGACCTGGGGTAGCCCCAAGAGGGACAGGGCTCCCTCGGATGGGCTGGGCAATGGAGAGACAGAAGAGCAGGACTCCACGCTGAACCTCATGGCAGCCCCAGGTTTCAGCTAAGAAGTCTCCTGTCCTCCTCATAAAGAGACTGCAGCTAAATTCTCTGGCTCCTGCAGGCAGGGCAGAAAGGGCCTTTCTGTGCTGCCAGGAGGCTCAGTGACCCCAGGAATGTAGGTGTTTCGTTACTGAAGACTGCTTAGATTCTGGAAGTGTTGCACTTCATGGGATTTACACATCATATCAGTGTCAAGCAGATGGATGGTTGCATTTAGAACAACTGGTTGGAGACCATCTGGGTTAAGACCCCAGTCAGTACACAACATCCCATGTCCTCCTGAGCTGTCTCTAGTGTCTGTCCTAGCCCTTAGCTCTCAAGAGTGATCTAGGCGCAGGACCTCTGGAAACATCTGGGGCACTAAGCCACAAATTTGACTCCAGAGGACAAAGGGAGCGAGCTAGTGAGTCGCTTCATCAAGGAGCACCGTGAACAGGGTCTACCCATTCCTGAAAGTGGGCTTTCAGACACTCAAACGACAAGGCTGTGTCACCAGGTTGGCAGTAAATAAACAGCTGCGAGCTGGCTGAGCTGAAACGCCTGCCAATCATTTTACACGGTGACAGTGAAACACCAAGGTTTATCCTTGAGGAAGGCTTCTGATCAACAGTTTTTCTGTGGTCTTCTGCTTCCATACTCTCCCTTCAATCTGTTTCCCTGAGTACAACAGGGGATTTCACTATTCCCAGCTTAAAATCATGCAGTGGTTCCCTGTAATTCAGTATGAAGCTGCACAATACTGTTCAGCCTCATCTTCCCCCACCCCTGCCACAGCCCCCAGAGTCCAGGAAAGGGATGCTGCCTTCTGCCTGCATTGCATATCCGGTCAATCCCCACCCCTGACTCAAGAGCCCTTCCTCACACCCTGAGTAGTGACCTCCGAGCCCCATCACTTCTTTGCAGGTCTGCTTCCTCCAATGGACTGAGCCCCTTCAATGAATGAAGATTGGAGTTTAGAATCTGGATGCCCCGAGGCAGGAAAGGTTAGTGTTCTGAGAATTAGAAACATATACTTCTAAGAGCATACAGAGGAGCTGCTTTCTCTCCATCACCACCAAATGAGCCATCATGGAGATCGAGCCAGAAGGCCGAAGTTCAAATCTTCTGTCTAGAGCCTGTATTCTCTGAACCTCAAGAGCTCCTCCACAAGCAGAAGAGGAATGACAATTCTGGTGCTTCTACCTTGAGTGCTGTTGCGGGGGTAAAATGATACAATGGACATGAAAGCGCTTATTATCCAGCTGCGAAGGACCATACCCATGTGTCACTGAACGACAACTGCACAGTCCAGTCACAGAAGCAAGGGAACACCCAAAGGCAGGGCCACCTAGTACTGCAAACAGTTGTGCCCACTCTGGACAAGAAGGAATGGGGCTCAAGTTTAAGTTTTCCAAGCTTAATGCCCATATCTCAGCCAACCTTACCTCTTTTCTGAATACTTCTTTGCTTTTCTTAGCCAGCTCACTGGAGGTGTCTGCTTCTGCTGTCTTAGGCTTTTTTGAGGTCTAAAAAATGGTAAAGAAAACACCACGGTGCAAGGATGAGAGGTCAGGTCAGTAATGTCCCCAGATGGGATACCCAACTCTTGGTATTATTTATAGGATCCGTCTATGGGGTTGCACAGAGTCGGACACAACTGAAGCGACTTAGCAGCAGTAGCAGCAACGGGACACAACCTGGAGTCAGCCGAGCTGTTGTTACCACTCTCATTTCATGTTTAAATCCAGCCATCTGGCTCCAGCCTCATTTCTATAAAGCAAGTTCTAATTCTCTATCCTAAGAGAAAGTAGATCTTGGGTATAGCTCGTAACCATTTGTTTCTGGGTTACCTCTGCAAAGGAATGTGCTGTGTGACTTGGACCACTCAGGTCCCTGTTGTGAGATGCAGCACCCCACATTGCGAAGTTAGCCCCAGGCTCACCAACTCCACTTCTCCCATCTCTTGACATTCCAGGACTCTGGGACAAAGGCAGAATGCGCTGCCCACCCAATCATGGTCCAAATACCATGCTCTGCATCCTAGTCTCCTAGACTGTAGGAGACAGTCTAAGCATGCAGGAGAGGCTCCTTCAAGGTTGGTAGCCTCAGTCTAGGAATGGAAAGACTGAAGAGGTATCAAGGTACTGGGGGTGGGAAGGGGAGGAGATGAAAGTTATCCAAGTCACTGACCAGATGACTAGATTCAAAGACAAAAGATCCTCAGTCTCAAGATGCTGAAATGATGACACATTTAGGAATACTTCCCTCCAGCACTGCGAGCGGGGAAGCTGCCAGTCCCTGCACTCCCCCCCCCGCCCCCAATCAGGCACTGCAGAGAGGGAAGGGGCTGGCAGCCCTGGCATTCAGAGCATCCGCTGGGCAAGGCCATCTTCCCACATTTTAGATCACTGCCAGTCATCAAGCCCCTTTCTAGAAGTGTACTTGTCCATGGAAAAGATTATGAGCATCCTCCTTCGAATACAACTCGCTTCAGGTGGATGTAGGAGCTGCAGTTGGCATTACAGGTATTTCAGGTTTTAGCTGGCTGCTTACAGAACAGTTTTGTCTAGTCCCAGCCTATCACCAGTTCTGAATCCTCTTTTTCCATCAACAGTATGAAGGTGCTGGTGATAAAGGGACAGTTCAACTCCCTCTGCTCTGGACTGGCTCCAGGGAAAGGTGGTGCATCCCCTGGCTTCTGTCTCTGACTTGTTATAAACACTTTGCATATTTTCCCCTTTTCTACTTTCTGTGGCTGTGGGACCAGGAAAGGGAGGGCAGGGTAGAAAGAACACACAGATTCAACCTCTGGTTTCAGGAAACAAAACGCAAATTTTCAAATGTTTTGCTTTGAGATTTTGTGGTTATTTTTTTCTAGCAGAAGAGAGTATAGGTGTGCTCCACAATAAGACCTCACATAGCAAGGGATCAACTACACCCTGAGTAAGCCAAGATAATTTCATCACACCCTAAGCTATTCTCTTGTGGATCTCAGAAATGAGCAGCAACAGCAGTAAGTACAGAAAACCCCTCAAGGTGTAACAACTACCTCAAGCTCTGGGTCCTATAGAGGAGGCCGGGCTCTCAGTGAGGGCACTGTGTAAACAGGCACGTCCTGCTTCCCTCTGAATGGGGTATGTGTTCAGAAAGCAAAATAATTCCAGTGCATTTCTAATTTAATCTCTGACTTGGTGAGGCTGCAGGGCTTTAAAACCAGTTACTGAGCACAATCGCCTGAGCTCTCTAGGAGCCTGGTCCAGAACAAGTTGAGCTATCAGAAACACTGCATGTGATTCAACCTAAATTCTGCAACACACCAACCTGTACACGCCAATTTCAAAGGTTAAGAAAGAAACATCCCTGAAAACAATACAAAACTCAGTATATTGTTTTGAAGTTCCTGTCACCTTTGATAACAAAAAGAGCAAAATAACTTCAGTTTGGTTCTAGACCAGGCACTATATACCAAAAAGAGGCGTCGGGGGAGGAGGGCAAGAAGTGGGGAAACAGGAACAAATTGTTTCCACAGCACTTTCAACAAACAGGGGCTGTTCCTGGCCTTTTTCATATTCACTTGTGTCCTTAGCCCCAAGTGATGCCTCTCAGATGCCTTTGCATGAATCTTCAACATCTCCATTCTGAGTTCCTCACTTTGCCTAAACTATTACAATACTCCTCAATCTGGGTTCCACTGATGCCAACCTCATTTTTTCAAACAGGCCTGTCTCACTCAGGGGACACGCTTGACTGCTGGACTCACTGCTTTAAAAGTATCCATGGCTTTTAATCATACAATAATCACACTGGGAGGACACCAAGATCCTAGACCATCAAAATCTGACATACTTTTCCATATTTTTGTCTGGCTTACTACCCTATATGTACCCAAACTCTCACCATAATCCAATTATTTTTATTGTTCTCTATCTCTATATATGCTCTGTCTTGTACTGACTTTATACTTTGCAAAAACTACTTTATTTGCCCAGAATCCTCTTTCCGGCTCAGCTTAGCTATAGGTCAACTCATGTTTTCTATGACATATCACTGGTACATTTTCTTAGACCATAAATCACTGTATTCCCATAGCATTCTGTACATTCTTCAACTACAGCGATTATCCCATTGTATTTCAGGTTTATAGATGTGGCTATTTTCTTAGACTGAACTTCATGAAGACTAGTACTCAGATTTATTTTTCCTTCTATGTGTAATACCTCATGAATTAATGAAAATTTACAATATTATGGTCTTCATTTCCAAAGGCTTTAAAATCGAAATGAAGACCCTAAAGATGGAGGAAAAAAAAAAAGAACAGAAGGAATAAACACATGCCCCACAGGCATCCTTCTGTGTGAGATGCTGGGTGAACACAGCAGGACACCGGTGAGGAAGGTGAGATCCAAATAAGTTCCTGGTTATCATATAGTCAGATCAGGTCCCCATGATAGAGACTACGGCTTGTGCAGGAGCTGTGGGTTTGATCCCTGGGTCAGGAAGATCCTCTTGGAGAAGGAAATGGCAACCCACTCCAGTATTCTTGCCTGGGGAATCCCAGGGACAGAGGAGCCTGGCGGGCTGCAGTCCACAGGGTCGCAGTCGGACATGACTGAGCGCACACGCACCTGCCTCTATGAGAACTCTCCCGTGGAAACCTCATGCACTACTGGCAGATGCACAGTGACACGGCAACTCGAGAAAACAGCTGGGCGGTTGCTTAAGAGTCAGACGCACATATTAACATTGTTTGACTGACCCAGCAATTCCACTCCTAGGTATCTACCCAAGAGAAATGAAAATGCATGTCCAAAGACTTGTACACCATTGTTCATATACCATTATTCATAACAGTCAAAGAGTGAAAACGACCCAGATGTCCATCAATTGGTAAATGGACAAATAAAATGTGGCACATCTAATATAATGGGATATTAGTCAATGCGAAAAAGAAATAGGCTACCAAGCCATGAAAAAGCATCAGAGAATCTTAAATGTATACTGCTAAGTGAATGAAGGGAATCTGAAAAGCTACAGAGTCCAAATATATGACATCCTATAAAAGGCAAAACTGGAGAACAGTAAAAAGCTCAGAGGTTGTCGTGGATGGGGACAGTGAGACCACGTGGTGCACTCTAACAGGGGACACATGCCTCTACATGCCTGTCCAACCCACAGAAGTACCAAGAACCCCAAGGCAAACTACAGACTGAGTGATAACGATGTACCAATGTAGATTCAGACTGCAGTAAACGCACCACACCCTGGCAGGCTGCTACAGTGGAGGACACTGTGCATGTGTGGTGACAGGAGATGTATGGAAACTCTACTCTCAGTTCAACGCTGACAGGAACCTAAAACTACTCTGAAAAATAAAATCTACCAAGAAAATAAGAGTTACGATAAGGACCTTTTCAGACAAACAGAAACAAGAGAACTCATCACCACTAGACCTGAAATACTCGAAATATTAAAGGAAATTCTTCAGACTAAAGGAATGCTAACACTGAACAAAGAAAAACATATCCCTCAAAGTGAATAAAAATAAAATGAGCTATGGATTTGTTTCCACTTTAATTCTCTCTCACTCCAATTCCTTCCCTGCTTTTCTCTCCCATGTTTCTCCACTGACCTAACTAGTTGCTGCTGCTGCTAAGTCGCTTCAGTCGTGTCTGACTCTATGCGACCCCATGGACAGCAGCCCACCAGGCTCCTCTGTCCACAGGATTTTCTAGGCAAGAATACTGGAGTGGGTTGCCATTTCCTTCTCCGGACCTCTTATTTTCAAAATTAAATACTATTCAAATCTTAGAACACAAATATATTATCTTTGATTTCATTCAAGACACCACCTCCTTGGAGACAATGAGTCCTGTTCCAAGTGAAAAAGGATAAAAGTTGTTAATTCAATTGTGGAGAGTCACACTGATTTTACATGACCTCTAATCCTAATTCAACTGGCAGTTAGGCGCATCCCCTCAGCTGTAACAAGTACAACTGTCTCTAAATATTATCAAAAGTTTCCTGAGGAGCAAAACTGCTCCTAGTTGAGAACCCCTGCATTAAAAAGCTAACAGTATTTATCTCCAGAGCGGGACTATGACGAAAGGGGAGCAACACAAAGAAATAAAGGGTTTTATGTTTTGTTCTACCATACCTACTTCTGCCCTGTGTGGATCCCCTACCACCTCCAAGCATGTTTCATATGCCTAATTCTCCAGAACAATAAGGAAAACAGAATTCCAAGATAACGTGGCTAATGGTACTAAGAAATGACAAGACAAAGACTCCCAAATGACCAGAAAACAAGTAAGCCACACTCACCTTCATGGGATTTTCATCATATGTTGGGGTTCCCAAGTCCATCTCAGCTTCATGCTCAAGGCTGGCATCATCTCCTGGGCTTTCCCAAGTAGGAGGATCCCACTGAGTCTGCCTAGAAGAAGGTAAGAACAGCTATGCTGTCATGGCCAGAAAACAGAGGACGCTGGCATAGGTATCTCTGCTCATATACTCATAAAAATATAACATGCAATGAAACATAGAGTAAGTCAGCTCCATAAGAGGGACATTATTTCCAACAGCAATAACTCTATCCCAGACACATGTTGTTTATTTAGGCCACTGTATTTCTATAGCCAACATTGTGGCAACGTTTACTAGGTATCAAAGACAACAGTAAAACCAAATATTCTGTCTGGCTCTCATCTGGCTCTTAATGTCCTACAAATAGGATTCAACAAAGGTTAAGGAAAGTACATGCAGTAGGCACCTGCCTACGCCACCCTTTTGCAGGTGAAGAGATCAATCATAACTGTACCTAGCATGTACATAGAGGAAAAGAAAATAAATCACAACACCCTCCTCATAATCCTTGATCATGTGAGAAAACTCTTTCCTGCTTTAGGAGTCTTCTTGTTTGTAGTATTAATAATAGTTTTGCTCTTCTGGTTTGATGATTGACAAAATGGAAAAGATGTGATGAACAGGTTAAAAACTTGTGCCTTCTGCTAAAAATAGTCTCAACTGACTACAAAAAAAAAAAAAAAGAAAGAGTTCAACCACGTTAACTCTTTGCAAGTTTTTTTCTTTTTTCTTTTGGCTGCACTGCAAAGCTTGTAGGGATCTTAGTTCTCCAACCAGGGATTGAACCCTGGGATCCTGGGTGAGAGTCCTAACTACTGGATTGCCAGGAAATTACCTCATTGCATGTTTATGGTTGTTTTGAAGGTAAGCAGGCAAAAGTGGCTTTGTTTTTGTTAAAAAACCTAGATCTGTGAAGTAACAAGTAGAAGTAAGGAAACTCATATTCAGGAGTCAGAAGTCAGTTGTCACAAGAAATGCTGTTAAGGGGAATCATTTAAAATGTCAAAAGCCTCCAAGAAGCTAGCAACATGCCTGACAGGTCTACCCTGTTGTTACAGTCTTGTGCTTTTCTCCTACAGCAATTTTTAGTCAGCAACATTAAAAGCATTTGATGCAAATCAGTTCTGTAGATGATTATGAAAGTATCTCTAACCGACAGAATTAATTTTTAAAAAAGGGCTAAAGATTTCTATTGTAATCAAAGAACCACATGCAGTTGTGGGTTTTATTCTGGGCATTAAAAAGAGAGGGAGGTACTATGCTCTTAGGTGCTAGGTGAAGGAAAGCTAGAAAAGTGCAGACATAAATAAGAAATACAATTTTTTTTCCTGGAAAAAAGTGATAAAGTTTGCTTTGGTATTGGGAAAAAAACAAAGTCCTGATAAAATTTGCAGATACTGATTTTTAAAGTCACAACACTTTCAGTCAGCAGTATAAGAAGAGCTTGTTTTATAAAGATATTTTTACAGAAGTAATGAAGACCTAAGTAGAAAGGGAAAATACTTGAGTGTATGAAATTTTTCATTTCCTTCTGTCACAAGATGTTACCAACAAGAACTTGCAATATTCTTGGATTAAGAGATCTAATGATGCTAACAGAAAATAGTAGATGCTCCAAAAAAGCAATTCACAAAAGAAAAATGGTCAATAATCTAATGAAGACTTTTCATCTCAAAAATAAAAGAACTGAAAACGAAAGTAAGATTTCTTATCTACTATCTTACATGAGTTAAAAAACCTACATGAAGAAAAAGGTACCTTTGTATATACATTATGTGGGGGTCAAAACTGGTATGATTTTTTTTTCTTTAAATGATAAGCTGACAATACATGTTAATTTAAAATGTATATCACTTTTGACCAAATATTTTGCCTCTAAGAATCTGCCTGAAGAAGGCAGTAATTATTAGTGTCGTAAGAATGTCTAGGTTTAGAGCTATATGTAAAATAGTAAAAATCCATCCATCGGAATGGGTTAAATAAAATTTGGTATAGTCAGAAGAGCAGGGGTTAGGGGAACTTGTAAAAAGGATCTGTGACCTTGTGGACCAAATGATCTCTTTCACAACTAGTCCACTGTGACTGGAGGATGAAAGCAGCCGTAAACAATTCCTAAATAAATGGGTGTGTTCCAAATAACTTTATTGGCCAAAACAAGTAGACCATGGGCTGGGCATAGTCTACTGACCCCTGCAACAAATAAGCAAGTATTAAAAATACTGTAGTTTTATATTAATGGATAAGGGAAGTTCTATAAATAGACTGGTAAATAAAGCAGATGACAAAACAGGCACCCCAACAACTTACATTGTATACCAATGTATACAGAACACATATATATTCACATAAAGCTATCTGCCTAAAATATATCTTTAAATTCTAAGAATAAGATAAATCAGGTTTTTTTATATACAGCAGGGGTTACACTATGACTCACGAACCAAATTAAGTTTACTCAGAACAAAGACACGCCCATTCATTTATGTACTGTCTACGGCTGCTTACGCAACAACAGAAGAATTGAACAGTTGTGACAAAGACTGTTAGGTATGTAAAGCCTAAAATACTTATTCTCAGGCTTTTTACAGAAAAGGTCTGCCCATGACCCGAGAAATCCACTATGCTAGATGAAGTTATTACCATTTTTAAAAAAGATTCCTTAATTTTCTTCAAGAGTCTTGCAGATTAAAAACACCAGAATGTTAACAAAAAAGGACAGAAGTCTAACATATGTTCCAACATTTATGATGTGTTTCTGGAAAGCCAGCAGCCCTCAAGCACAGTTAACAGCTAGTGACAAGTCTATAAACATAAAATCCCCCTCGTGGAGGCAGCTTCTTTGACCAACTGAAAGCCGACGCGGGGGTGCCAGCAGCTTTTCTTACCTGGTGACCACATGGTAGTAGTAAATCTTTCCTTCTGGGTCTCGGGCTGTCTTCCAGTTGGGAGGTAAGACAATGGTTTTTGGTTTGGGAGGAGATGGGGGTGGTAAATCCAGGAGATTATTTGTCACAACCATTTCAGGCTAAAAAGAAAGACACATACAAAGTCTTGATCAGTTGATCACTGATATTTCTTTTTTTTTTTTTCCTTTCACTCTTCAGCTACACCACATGGCTTGTAGGATCTTAGTTCCCCAACCAGGGATCAAATCCGCACCCCTTGCACTGGAAACATGGAGCCTTAATTGCTGGACTGCCAGGGAAGTCCCGGTGACATTTCTTTTAATTTGGCTGAAAAGGACAAAAGTAGTCACCTTAAGCAGTATGTTTCAATAAAAACATTACATATACTTCTTTAAAAAAAAAAAAAAGACAGAAGGGTACAATCTGGGAAATGATCAGAGATGGTTTACATGAAGAGCTTTTAGTAATCTATCAGAAAATTTAGAGCAGGCTCCAAGTTCACTATCCAATGCATCATATTTAAAAATATTCAGCAGCTCATTAGAACAATATTTTTTGATCTTAAAAAAAATCAATGCTAAATGGCATATAACTAACTCCAGGGTACTGATTAGCTGAATCGACTTAGGACATAAACACATGTGACAGAATGTTAACATTTATCCATTATTTATTTTCTATGTTTGAAACCTCATATTTACATTTTAAAAATATAGAAATGGGTGACCAGGTTGGTGGTTTTTTTTCTCCAGTCTAAAATTTTTTTTCTAAACAAATAGCTTTTAAAAATTTAATGCTGCATTATGAAAAAAACAAAAACTTCATGCTCCTCTGTCCATGGGATTCTCCAAGGCAAGAATACTAGAGCAAGTTGCCAAGCCCTCCTCCAGGGGATCTTCTCAACCCAGGGATGGAACCTATGGTGTCTCCTGCATCTTCTGCACTGCAGGAGGATTTCTTCACTGCTGGGCCACCCGGGAGCCCAAAAACTTTATAATCACAGTTACAAACTGAATTCTGCCTCTCTCAAATTCATATGAAGCCCCAACCCCCAATGTGACTGTATCTGGAGACAGGGCCCTTAAATAGGTAATTAAAGTTAAATGAGGGTACTCTTTCTACCCCCTTCTGATGCCTATGTCAGAAGCTTTCTCTATCTCCTTTATACTTTAATAAAACTTTATTACACAAAAGCTCTGAGCGATCAAGTCTCATCTCTGGCCCCGGATTGAATCTTCTCCTCTGGGGGCCAAGAATCCCGGTGTCTTTGCGTGATTCAACAACAACCTTTCATCTTGGGGGCTCGTCTGGGATCCTTCAGGACAAGATGGGCGCTAACAATTCCAGCCTCACTCCTTTGAACTGTATCCTGAAAAATTGGGATAGATTTGATCCCCAGGGCTTAAAGAAGACACACCTGGTCTTCCTATGTGATACTGCATGGCCACAGTATCCATTGGAGGACAGCGAACGGTAGCCAGTTGGAGGGTCTCTTAGGATTATATAACAATAAATGAGGACAGTCTTTGGATTAAACCTTCTGTTATGGGAGTAGACTTGGTCTTTACAAGGATGTATCCTGCCTGAGGACAGTCTTTGGATTAAACCTTCTGGCTAATTCTGTTAAAATGTAAATTATGGGAGTAGGTCTGATGAGGTCTTTACATTCTTTGGATTCACTGGAGAGTATATAACTTCATTGCTAACACTAGCAAGTGGGTACTCTTTCTACCCCCTTCTGATGCCTATGTCAGAAGCTTTCTCTATCTCCTTTATACTTTAATAAAACTTTATTACACACACACACACACAAAAAAAAGTTAAATGAGGTCATAAGAATGGGGCCCTAAGCCAACAGGTATTACCGATGACAGTTTTATCAACTAAAATATTTCTTACTGGCTGTAAGGGCTGGGGCTGCCCTGGTGCAACTATTGTGGTCACGGCTGCGGTTGGCTGTACCACCACTCCTTGTGGGTGAGCTGTGAAAATCTGTTGTCCCTGGATGTACTGAAGACTTGGCTGGGCATAACTCTAAAAGATAAAATGAAGAAATTCACAATTCATACATTTCTAGCTCTAATAAAGCTGTATCTGACTTGTTGACTGGAAGAAACATCCATTAACTTTTTTAAACTTTCAATGTGAGCATTTTACTACAAATTTGTAAAACAATCTTTTGTAAAAAGCTAAGAAAATTGACAGCCAAAAACCAACAATGCCCATTCTCTTACCAGCTGTATTTAGCACTGTAACATTAATTCTAAGCCAAACATGAAAGGAAAATCACACACATACAAAACTAAGCATAAGAACATCCAGTGCAGTGATATTTATAATTATGAAAAAGAACTTTCAATTTAAACAACTACTCCAGGAAAACAGATAAACAATAACCTTACAAGCAAATGTATTATATAGTCATCAAAACACATACACATAAAAATACACAGTAATTTGGAAAAATGGCTAAGAATCATGTTACACAGAAAAACATGATAAAAAACTTCCAAATTCAAAATACTTAAAATACATAAACGTGGTAAAAGAGATCATAAAAAATGAAGGCAATTAATACAGTTTAGGTTTTCAAAATCAAAGCACGACACTTTAAAATGGGAGGAAAAAAAAAAAGCAGGATACTTTGTCATAGTCTTCTGAGCAAAATTTTGGTACAGCTTCATCACACACACACAAAAAACTAACAGAAGTAAAAATTACTTCTTTTACTTCAATACTAAGTAATGTACACAGGAAACATGTCAGGAAGTCTCTGCCATCACAACAATTCACCTTTAAGGGGTGATGAGGAGTGATGGGAGGGACATAGGAATGTGATGAAGATGATGCCTTAAAACAGGTCTTCTTTTTTTAGAAAAGCTTAAAATGTGTTGGTTTTACAAAAAATTTTTTAAGACTTGATTAAAAACCACAAAAATAGTCACCTTCCCTCCCCTCCCCAATCCCTCTGGGGGAAACCAGCTGGAATACTGTCAGCAGTCCTATTTAGAGTGGAGTAAGGAACCAAGAGCAGCTAACAACATGTGAGTGAGCTTGAAAGTAAACGTTCCATCCTCCCTCTAGTCTTCAGATCACTACGGCCCTGCTTAACAGCTTGACTGTAATTCTATCAAAGACTGTGAGCCAGAACCATCCAGCAAAAGTGCTTCTGAATTCCTGACCCACAGAAACTATGAGATAATTACTTATTGTCTTAAGCTGTTAAATAACTTGTGACAAAACAGATAATTAGTATATTCAAAATTAGCAGCCTAAAAGTGCTCAAAGGCAGGACACCCACCTTCATCAGATTTACAGAAAAGAGAGTTTCCAAAATTAGTTACCTGCACAATTGGTGGAGTTGTCTGTGAATAGGGTGACGTCACACCATAGACAGTTGGACAAGCCTGTCCTTGGTAATATATGGTTGCTTGAGACTGTGCAGGAGAGTACTGCTGCTGTACGCTCACGGATTGTTGGTTTGAATCCCAAACACTGTAATTCTGTCCTTGGACTGGGCCTGGGGCTGGGACTGGCAAGACAGTGACATTGGAGTCTTGGTGTACCACACTGTCACTCTGGGCCACATACTGTGAACTGGAAACTTCCACAGGGGCTGCCACATGTGGCACCACTGGCACAGGTGGAGGGGCAGCGAGGGGTTCTGTAGAATGTCCCACCAAGGGCTGAGAGTGATCATAAGCAGCAGGAGAACACACAGGGTCCATGCTGGGTGTGGGGAGGAGCACCTTTCCAGCATTCGGATTGCTGGGATCCACATAGGCCTGCATGGGATACCCTGGTGGGTAGCCGGCAAAGGGGTGATGAGGGGCATTGTAGCCAAGAGAGTCATAGGGCAGTGGAGACGTCATTCCCAGGTTCTGCATCTGCTGCTGTTGTTTCTGAGCCTCCCGCTGAGCGACCTCTTGTTCAAACAACTTCCGACGCTCCTCTGTAGAAAGTTTATTGCGATCTTTAATTCGTACTTTCTTTTTAGAAGTTGGTGTATCATATCTAGAAAGAAAACAATAAAGCACCACAAGAAGTATTTCCCTAAATCAGAGACATAACCAAAGCACTAGTAAATGTTATGTCACTCAACGCTAAACCATTAACCACACCAACTCCAATTTGGCACTGGTTAAAAATCATACAAAAAAAAAAAAAAAAAACCACCCCATGATACATATGAGTAGAAATCAATTACCAAGATAAAAAATGCTTTCATTCTATGATTTGCATTGAAGGTATTACTAGCACAGTAACACGAACAAGGCGTAAGAATTAGAAAGGAAAACCAAACCAAATTCGTATGATAGAGACTGTTGACAAGGACAAAAAAGGAGAGGGTGGGGCATAATGGGCAAAAAAAAATCTACACTATTTAAATTAGTAAGAATTTCATATGCTTAACAAACACGATCAACATATGCAATGGTCACTGCATATCTGAACACTAAAAACCAAACTGAATATGTAACAAAAGGTATGTTTCTCAGAAATAAATACACCAAAAGATGTGTTTTTTAAAAGTTTTCCTAAAGAAAACTATAAACAATTAAAAACATTAGCGAAAAACTTTACAAAAATATTAAAGAATACCTAACTAGACAGAGAATACGCAAATACTCAAAGCAGATTCTAAGGAAAAATAAATGTGAGAAAAAGACAGGGACATCCCAGAAGATCAAGTAAGGATTTGCCCTACTTGCTATCAAGACTTAAATATAAGACAGTCATAGGAGCCTAGTCACAGATCCTCCCGTATGTGAAGACCTGCTGGGAGAGAGGCGGTACTGCAGATCAGTGGGAAAAAGAGGAACTTTCAGAAGTAAATGATAATGGGGCAACTGGGTATTCACTTAGAAAAAAATGAGACCAGGTCCCTACAGTAAATATATACAAAAATTAATTCCCAATAGATTAAGGACTTAAATCTCATTAAAAAAAAAGTACACACACACAGAATCACCTTAAAAGTAGGGAAGAATTTCTTAAAATATTGTAAAAATCGACTATAAAAGAAACATACAATACTATGATATATTCAATAACATCATAATTAATACATCCTGAATATTTAAATACACAGAAAAAATCAAAACATAAGTCATAAACTAGGAAATATACTTGCAGAATATTTAGAATATAGAAAAAGAACCCCTAGAGCTTAAAAAGACAAAATTTAATGAACAACATATAATAAAAAAATTCTGACAACTCCATCACATAACTACTGCATCTCAATTTTTTTAAAAGTATATTTAATTTAAAAAGAACTTCTTGTGAACAAATGTTTTCTAGTTCCCAGGAGGTGATCATGGGGCCTGTTTTTCTACCATCAGGACAAAGACAGCCTCTGCCACAGGGATCAAACATTTTGAACAAGTATGGCCCAAGAGTCACTAGAAAACAAAAGTTCTGACTTTTGTTTGGAAGAATTACTATTATCTTTGAAAGGTTATCTCCCATCAACCGATACAACCCTTTAAAGAACAAATCTTTGGCTCCTCAAATAGCACTTAAATGTTATGAAGTCAAAGCCATTCAAGTAATAAAAATCTATTAGTCTTTACAATATTAATACTGTCAAAAGAGACTATCTCAATATCCATTAATACTTTTATTACAAAAGCCCATGTTGCCCCAAATCAGAAGTGTGTTGCTTGGGCTCTCAAAAAAATGACTTGCTCGAGATAGAGAATAACTCACAGAGGTCACTTACCTGTCATCTGGCCTTTTGGTTCCCCGCTCATAGGCAGAAGGTGGTGAGAGGGAGCCCCTTCGTTTCCTTTTCTCTTTAATTTGAGTTTGTTTGTCTGGGTCTCTCTCTCTCGACCTGTTAGGAGTCTTTGGGGCAACTGTTTGATCTCTGAAGCCTACAGCATCCCTTCCTCGTTCGGTTACTAATGGAAAAGGGTTTAAAAAAAAAATTTACTTGAAGACTTATCTCCACATGATAGTGTATAACTGTATAATAAAATTTCTATCCAACAAATGGATCAATGGACTCTCCTTCACATACCCAGTCCTGAAGTTGGACGAAACACAGGTCTTGTATGCTTGTGTGCTTTACTCCCTAAAAGACTCTTCCAAGAATGCCCTTTTCTACCTTTTTCCACCAAAGTCTCAGTTCAAGCTTTCATCATTTCTAACAAGTTCTGTGGAACACATATATGCACGATGTTCCCGATACCTTTAATAAGGCTTTTCCATTCAAAATGCAAAAGCCTTCCACTGCCCTTATAATGCTGCATATTTACAATCTGTAAACAGCCTGGCAGGCTAAAGTATGACTACCTCAATAGAAAAGTCTCTTATTTAAAAAAAAAAAAATTGGCAGTAACTAAGGAGGTTATCAAAGCCAAAGAGCTACATCTCAAAAAAACAAATGCCAGCTTGCTACTCAAAGATGGAAGCTAACTTTCTTCACTCAGTCTCTAGAATGGTTCTCACCCGCTTCCACTGCCACTGCTCCAAAAGCTGCCCTAAAGCACTATTCAGAAGCATTATTATCGGGCTGCACTTTGATGTGCCCAATGACTATTTCCTCCTTCAAATCTAGGTTCCTTTCCCTTGTGTTAATTTCCTTAAAATGTGGCTATTTCTTCACTATATATGTGTAAAATAAGAAAAGGATACATACCAGTAGTATGTATTTTGACTCTGTACCTTTGAATATGTGAAGCAGAGAAATCATCTTATATATAGAAGCTGATTTCTTCACACTTTAAAATGAGGAAAAAGCTAGACTACGTATTTCCCAAAGTATTTCACAATTCTTCCGAATGTTAACAGCTCTAAGCTTTTTAATTGCTTGACACTGAGGGGTAACATAGGAAATCAATGGGCTTCCCTTGTGGCTCTGATGGTAAAGAATCTGCCTTCAATGCAGGAGACCCGGGTTCAGTCCCTGGGTCAGGAAGATCCCTGGAGAAGGGAATGACAAACCACTCCAGTACTCTTGCCTGGAAAATTCCATGCACAGAGGAGTCTGGCAGGCTAGTCTATGGGGTTGCAAAGTCAGACATGACTGAGCGACTAACACTTTCACTTCACCTTTTTCATGCACAAAATATCTCTGAATACCTACTCGTGCTCTCCTTTTCAGTTTGACTTTTCTTCGGAATTCGATATACCTCCTGCAAAAACACAAACCAAAAGAAGGATTATTAGTGATGAGTGGAAGTGATAATTGCTTTGATTTCACACTGGCAAAAAAGAAATGGGGAGGAATAGTCTGGTATTTAATTATTGTTCAAAAATTTACTTATATTTGGCTTTAAACAAGAATAGATCCTGGTCCCTTAAAAAATATGTAACACAAATACATATTTATTTTTAAACATCTACCAGGCTTGCATGACCTCATTAGCCAAGGAGCAGATTAAGTAACTAGGGCATTATTTCTGGCAGGAATACACCTCCTGAAAAATCTTAATTTCCATAAGCTGTCTGCATATAAAATGAAGTAATCTATAGTTTCCTTACTAAGAGTATTCATATGAACAATTGAACATCTCACTTGCCATCGCTACTTACATAAAGACAAGGTTAGGAATAACAGCTTTGCATCTCAGAAAAATTACATGTGTAAAGATAATTCCTGTTTTTCAGTATATTTTCCTACAAATACAGAATCAATTTGGCTAATGGCTAAATGTAATTTACTCTTACACTGCTGCTGCTATTTTTAAAAAGAAAAGTTTCGGATCATTGTGGCTCTTCAAATACCATCTAATACTCTATCAAGATTCTTCTTGAGACATATAAACTAAGTCTTGAGGTAACTTTTCTTGCTGTATGAACCTAGAGCCTAGAAATGAACCTATTTCCTGAAAATCTGTTTAAAGTCCATCAAGCAGCTCTTAGACACATTCTTCCTTATCCAGTCACCTGGTTGAGTGGGCAACAGCACACCCATACATTCTCAATAGTACATCATATAAAACCCTTGCTTTAGAGTCTTTTTGAAATACTGACCACATACAATATGACCTGGTAATCCCATTTTTAAGAAACTGTACTCCAAGGAAAACTTTCTACATGATTTTTGGTTCTAGCAACATCTGTGGAAAATGGAAATAACCCATATATCACACAACTGAAGAAAGGTCAAGATGTAATATTCAGCTGCCATTAAAAATGCCAAATGTGGACTATACACATACATGGCAATCTACAAGAATATAGATTTTTAAGGGAATCTTTTAATAATACTCCATGCATGCTGACAAATTATCTAATATAAAGATGATGACATTATTAAATGTGCACTTATCCTGTGTGCCAGGTGTCATGCCAAGCATTTCAAACACATAATCTCATTTGAGTTTCAAAACAACTCTCATAGTTTATCATCTCCATTTTACAAATGAGAAAACTTACTTAAAAAGTTTGGCAACTGATGCTTTCAGAGCACTTTTGCTCTGACTCTAGAGCACATCTGTCCATATGACGAAGTGGCATATTCTGGAAAGGAGTGCCGTTTTGTGGATTTATGCACAAATGTAGTAAAAATCCACCATCCACCTAGCCTTTCCTATGTAGGATTTCCACTAGAGCTGCGATTCTCAACTCTGGCAGCATGATTAGATCACTCCAGGAAACTTATAGATGTACTATCTCAAACAAACTGAACCTAAAATTCTGGGAATGAGTCCCAGGCATCTGTATTTTTTAGAAGCTCCCCAGATGATTCTGAAGTCCAGAGAAGATTAACAACCACTGAACTACTGGCTTCTCTTAATAGGCCTCACTCATTTCTTCCTCATAAGGGAGAATCTGACAAAAGAACTATGTTTACATCCTCAGTTCAGCGCCATCTAGGCTCTTCTTCCTCTTGGGCTGCATCTGCCTAGAGAAGCCACATTCCAACCTA
Organism: Tragelaphus eurycerus; assembly: GCA_935064755.1. Classification (NCBI taxonomy): domain Eukaryota; kingdom Metazoa; phylum Chordata; class Mammalia; order Artiodactyla; family Bovidae; genus Tragelaphus; species Tragelaphus eurycerus. Next base: position 70,545,373 of record CAKXYN010000001.1, on the reverse strand, counting down.
TCCCTCTTCCTTGACCAAGTTACCTACTGCTGATAGGTCATTTTCTTCCAACAGTCTCAAAAAGTACACATGGGAAATTTGTTGGCAAAGCACTCCAGCATATTCTTTTTTTTTTTTTTAAACACATTTCAAATGAACTCACAGAATAGACTGTAGAAAAAGGATTAAAATAAAATTACAAAACTTTGTAAGATTATTTTTTCTGGAAAGTATAAAAATTTAGCACTGAATAGACTGTTCTTTAGTTAAAGAAGACTTTGAGAACAAAATACTTTACAATGAGAGTATAATTAAATTTTACCTTTTATTATATAGATATCAGATTATGTATTCTGTAATAACAGGTTTTCTTTTTTTTTTTTTACAACTATTTTTCCCTGTTAGCAAGTACAGACAGAGTTGTGTAGTATGCATCAAACAAATCTTTCTTCCTAAATGATGGCAAGACTAAGAATAAAAAAGAGAAAGACTCTGAGCCAGGTGCCATTTTTACTGATGGAAGGGCACAAAAAAAGAAAATGTGAAAGCAAAGTGATGAGATATGGAGGCTAGAAGTTAAAGTGCCAACTCCAGGTAAAAGGAATTCTAGGAGAGAAGGAACTATTTTGAGAAATAATCAAGGTGATCTTTTTCAGGATTAAAGAAATATAAAATACTTCTGATTAAAAAGGCAAAGAACATCAAATGAAGCTGGGCAAGACTCAAGGCAAGAGAAGGGAACAACAGAGGATGAGACAGTTGGATGGCATCACCAACTCAATGGACATGAGTTTGAGCAAGCTCCAGGAGACGGTGAAGGACAGGGAAGTCCGTAGTGCTGCAGTCCATGGGGTCGGAAAGAGCCTGACACAACTGAGCGACTGAACAACAAATCAAATAGGCAACAAAAAGATTGTGACTTAGCAAGTCTGCATCTGGGTTTATCACGGCCTTCTCCCCCCCAGTCTCATTCTGGCTCATTTTAAGATAGGTAGAAAAATGCATCCATACAATGGAGTATTATTCAGCCATAAAATGGAATTAACTACTGATACATGCTACAACGTGGATAAAGTCTGAAAACACTATGCTAGGTAAGAGCACTCAGACACAAAAAGCCACATATTTCATAATTCTATCTATCCTCTTTATCCAGAGATTCTGTATCTGCAAATTCACCAGCTCACTAACATTTATTTGTAATTCTGAAATCATCATGTTGAGAGAAAACTTCAACTCTTCCCCCGAAAAGATGAGTCAACTGGTAATGTTTTTGTTATACTTTTTCCAAACAATTAACTGATAACATGATGCAACACACTTACCCAAGAGTACATGAGAATCTTTTCATTATGTGAAATAATGAAATGAAACAATGAAAATAATCTTTTCATTATTTTCTCTGAAAATGCTTCTCGTATACTAGTACCCTTGTGTATTTCTTTTCCAACTTCTTCAGTATTATTTTTACTGACTTCACCCCAAGGTCTGACCTGCAGCCTGGTTCTTTAAGTATCCCTTCAACCCCAGCTTAAGAATGGCTTTGCACATTTTTAAAGGGAGGGAGAAAAGGGGAGAGCAAAAGGAAAAGGAAAGCGAAGAAAAATTCCTTTAAATTCAATCATGGATCATAGTTTGATCTCTGCAGCATTAAGGGAGAAAAGATACTTGAACAAAACACTAAAACGGTCATTTCTATGATTTAAGAACGGATTCCCTGGTGGCTCAGATGGTAAGAATCTGCCTGCAATGCAGGAGACTTGGGTTCAATCCCTGGGTCAGGAAGATCCCCTGAGAAAGGAATGGCTACCCACTCCAGTATTCCTGCCTGAAGAATTCCATGGACAGAGGAGTCCACGGGGTCGCAGAGTTGGACACAACTGAGTGACTAACACTTTCGGATTGAAGGAAGTCTGAAAAGTATTGAGCAAAGTACATAACGTGGGTTGTCCAGGAAGGCTATAGCAATCACTATTTTTGGATCAGAAAAAGGAGTGGAAAGAATGCAGGATTTAAAACAGAAGACCTGAATTAATTTTCAACTACATCGCTTAAAGTTAAATTACAACTTCATAGGCATGCTTCTTTTCCATTTTATAGTTGATAAAAACACCACCACTTACTTTACAGGGCTGTAAAGATTACATGACACTCATTCTAGTATTTTCTGACCACCCATCAAATAAAATATACATACTATGGATTCAAGTAGCAGTGTGGTACCATGGAAAAAGGACCTTCATCATTCAAATATTTCCGAAGTGCCAAACTACATACTACACTCTCTCAGTGCTCTGGGCAGACCCAGTCTCTGCCTCTGCACAATGTGCAATTATGAAATGTTATCTGCTGTGACTGGAAAGGATGTTATGAGAGCATAAAGAAAAGGCAGAATACTCTATCTTCGAGGAAAAGGAATGACTTTCAGGGCAAAGGATGAAACTTAAGTGAGAAGAGACATCTAAACAAAAGTCTTCTCAGAAATGAGTCAGAGAGTGTGTGTGTGTGTATGTGCATGGAACATTAGTAGCATCATCCCACTGGAAGATCAGAAACACTTGCGGTGCGAATGTATAAATAAATAAGGACCAGATTATGCCTCGGTATGCAAGCTTTGTCAAGAAAAATGGACTTAACTTTAACAATGTAATAAGGAACCATTTAAAAGTTTTCAGTACAACTTGGACATGAATGCAGGTGTATTTCCAAAAGGATAACTCTGGAGGCTGAATGTAGCACAGACTGGAGGGGCACAGAGTATCATTCACTATTTTTAAGTGGTAACATTATTACAACTATTACTACAAAGACACCATATAAAAGTAACTCTTATTACAGAGATTAAAGAACAGTCTCTGCCCTTGAAGATCTCATGGTCCTGTGAGGAGAAACAGGCATCTAAGCAAGTAATTTTAGAAACCTGGTAAATCTGCTACCACTGTACAGAAATACAGAAAAAGGAAGGCTGGATTAGAAAATCACCATTTGTTAAAAACCATAGTTGCACAAGATTCAGGCCAAATCAATGGGCAGATAAATTTCACAAAAAAACAAAGTATTTGTAATTTCTAAAGGTGCTCCTATATGACACTTTTTTTTTATACAGGGGAAAATAGAAACCTAGGAGACACCACCATAACCAAGCGATCAAAGTTGACAATGCCAGTAATGAGATAAATGAACCAAGCACAACTCCAGACAAAACCAAATTGAGGGGTATTCTAGAAAAATTTTAAAGTATTAAAAAATGTGAAATTTGTAAAAGACAAAGATTGAGGAACTATTTCAGATTAAAGGATACTAAAGAGATAAAAATGTAACACTTGATCTCAGGTTACATTCTGAATCACAACTTTTTTTTTCTATAGAGAACAGTATGTGCACAACTGGCAAAATTTGAATGAGGCCTTTTTAAAAGATTAATAGTATTGTGTCACTGCAATTTGCTGATTTTGGTAACACTGAAGTTATACAGAAGAATATCCTTGTATTTGGGAAATAAACACTTAAAAATACCTAGGCACAGTGGCATCAGATCTGTTAACTTACTCTTTAAAAGTTAAAAAAAAGAGAGAAAATAATGAGGTAAATTTGGTAAAATGCTAACATTGGGGAATCTGAATCAAAGGTTTAGAGGAATGTTTTACTGTTTTTAACTACATTTGTCACTGGAATGTGTATTACATGAAGAATACGTAAAGAATAGTATTCCTTCAGTTTTCCTATAAATCTGAAATTACATCAGAATTAAAAGAACATTAAGAAGGAAAACATATAGTCTCATTATGGTTATATATAAAACTGGATTATACCAACTTATCTGTACTCGAAAAACTTAAGTTTCTGACTAACTTGATCACGGTCCTAAGGGAAAAACAACATTCATTACAGATGTCTTCTAGCGCAGAGATTCTATACCGTATATAATCTTCTTCAGATAAGTCCTACATCCAAATCACTCAAAATAACTTATCCTAAACAGAGTCAAGGCTTTTTTAAAAAAAGTAACTTCACAGGCTATAGAAACATGATCATTATTAAGTCTTTAGGGAAACAGAATTAAGAGCTCACGTAAAAGAATAAACTGTCAAAATGATTTCATTCAAAATCGGAATGTTTACAGATTCTGTATCATTTAGATTAGGTGTTGGCAAACTTTTTCTGTGAAGAACACAGTAAATATTTTAGGCTTTGTTGGCCGGCCATATTTTAGGCTTTGTTGGCCATCCAGTCTGGTCCAACTAACTACTTAACCCTACCAGTGCAGTGCAAAAGCAGCCAGTCTATAAATAAATGAATTTGGCTTTGCTCTCCCTAAAACTTCATTTACAACAAACAGCAGTGTGGCAGATTGGGCCAACCCATAACTTAGATAAATTATCTGATAATAAAAAAACCCAAACTATTAATAAGTTTTAAACCATGCTTGTCTTTTATCAAGTCAGATATTTATTACAAAAACTCAACACAGTGGTATCCAAAATAGTGCTCTTTGGGGGCAATTCTGAATTTTAATGAAAAGGATAACTAATATTGGGAGAAGGCAATGGCACCCCACTCCAGTACTCTTGCCTGGAAAATCTCATGGATGGCGGAGCCTGGTGGGCTGCCGTCCATGAGGTCGCTAATAGTCCGACACGACTGAGCGACTTCCCTTTCACTTTTCATTTTCATGCATTGGAGAAGGAAATGGCAACCCACTCCAGTGTTCCTGCCTGGAGAATCCCAGGGACGGGGGAGCCAGGGGGCTGCCATCTATGGGGTTGCACAGAGTCGGACACGACTGACGTGACTCAGCAGCAGCAGCAGCAACTAATATTGATCCTTATGGATATAGAATACTCTTTACTAAGGATTTTGAAATTTATAGAAATTCAGGGCACATCACTTCATTTTGAAACGTTGCACAGTAGACTTCACATATAACATTAGTTAGGAACTAAAATTCCAAGCAGTGACAAAACCTTTTTTTTGGCCGCAAGGCTAGTAGAATCTTAGTTCCTCGACTAGGGGTCAAACCAGGACCCTCAGTAGTGAAAGTATGGAGTCCTAATCACTGGATTGCCAGGGAATTCCCTCAAGCTCAAAACTCTCCAGTTGGGTAACTATATTATTTAAAACTTCTGTAGAGAGTTTGATGCTTAACTTTCTAGGAAAATGATGTTTAATTAAAGATGTTTTGAAGGACTTTCTTGGCAGTCCAGGGGTTAAGACTTCGCCTTCCAATGCAGAGGGTGTAAGCTCGATCCCTGGTTGGGGAACTAAGATCCCACATGCCTCTCGGCCAGAAAACCAAAACTTAAAAGATAAATAAAGATAACGTCTTGAGATAAAGAAGATAATAAGGATGGTCCTCAAGAAAAGCCCACCTTATCACATATACAAAATGTTCCTTAAATCATCTAATCGAGGTAACTACTCAAATTTCACCATAAAGAGACACACATCCTGTGACCTAAGTGTTCATAAAAGGGGCTCTGGAATCACTAGCCATCACAGTCTCTCAGCTGTTTAACTGCAACTGCACGGGAGCCTTACCTCTTCTTCTCATGATCCAAATGAATGAAGATTTTCCAGTCAAATTATAATTAATCATCACTTATAACCAGCTGTTTTGCCCTGTAAAGCGTAGGGTATATTTTCAGCATGAGGGGTGATGTACAAGAATTCCTTTTACAAACAGAAATATATGCACATGCCCCTGCTGAAAATGTCGCCCAGTTGATCGGCATGTGAAAATGAATACATGCTTATGTGTAGCAATGTGCTTAAGTGATGTTTCTTGTTGAGGTCTACTTTAGGAGTCAAAAATGTGTAAGCCTTGTGGAACCAAGGCAGTGGTCCTGTGTATAGAGGTATAGAAAAAGTAGCTCACTTAATCCTTTCTCGCCAGGAGTCGGGATTTTCCCAGAACGACATCCATTGTCGGCAATGGACGCACCAAAATAACGCCGGCGCCAGTGAGTTAACCACCTCTGTCCTCTTTTCACCTATTTTATTTTTCATGCATCATCCAACTTCCCAACCATCTTCCTGTTTCTTCACAGAATGCACGCTAGGTTCTTGTGTTTCTTCAGCACGAAGTTGGAAATGGAGTTGAGAAAAGGAGACACATGGTCAGCTGGTGATGTTAACAAGCTCCGTGCTGCCCTGAGAAGCTGGATGGAAAGGTTCAGGTTACAAGGGGGGTCATCATTAGGCCTGAGAGGACAAAGAGTCATTCCCGAAGCTCCACTCCCTTCCCTCCCACCCTCTTTTATTTCCTGGTGGTCCCTACTGTCTGCCTTCACAGCTAAAGAGCTAAGAAACCTGAGGCAAGCTCTTTGAGTTCTTCACTCCATCCAGTACGTAGACAGGCCAAGTGGAACACACGTCCAGCAATGTTACAGTGGCCCAGGAAGGTCAAGGAAGCTTGGAGTGGCTAACATAACCACAGTCTTAGAGCAAGGCTTTTTAGTGTAATCTTGGAATTAACACCAGTAACTAACACGTGCTTGCAAACAGGTGCTTAAAAAAGGTTGGTTGAATAACATTTTCTTTTCTGCCAACGTTTACTTGAACACATAGGTGGAAGTCAGACAGAAGTAGTTAACTCTCTCAATGCCGGGAATAGGATGGATATATACAAATCACATCAAGGCAAGGTGCTTCTCTAAAACATGTTCAAATTATGGGTCTCTAGCTAAAGTATATATATTTTAAGGACAACTATAATCAGTTTTGAAATTAGAACCATGGTAAATGTTAATCAGAATGACAGATGAATTAAGAACTCCAGTACCAATGCATACCACAACATCACAGTTCAGTCAAGCAAAAACATTTCTCAGTACTGCAATTCTAGATGGGTAATGATTCCAGAGCAAATTATAAGGTTTGAAGAAGGAAGATTTTATTTAATGACTTCCTTGAAGCTAAGAACTGGGATAAATCCAAAGTATGAAGGTAAAGAAGGATATGCTTTAAGTACAAGTAAAATTTTAAATCTCAAGTCAAGAGGATCAATCCAGATAGTACTATGTAACCACACTGATCTTTAAGATGGGGGGATAATAAGCAGGGTAATAATTTGGTAGGATTCAAAAAAATGTATGTGTGGATTATGAGTTTAAAGTACCAGTCATATCTGAGTTAAAGATATCCCAGAGAATAATTTATATCATTATGATTATAATAAAAAAACTACCATATAAAGAAACAAAATACTTATTCTACATTTTAAGGAGACAGGTTTTTAAGAAATTAAGATGATTATGTCTTTTTTTTAAAAAAATTACGTCAATCAGAGCCTTCTCAGGCAAAAGTGAACTGCTAGGTCTGCAAGCCCACCCTCACAAAGCTGTATCTGTCAGGGCTCTCTACCTTCACCTGTGTGCCTGTCTCCACTTCCACCTCCCTTACTGAGTCAGTCTTCATACAGGCTCTAACAGTAGTCTCCAAACACAGGAGGGACTTCTTCCAGGGACTCCTTTGCCCTCAACAAAGCAGGCCTTAAATAAAGGTTCACACATATGACTGTCCCAGGAACTCTTCCCATTAACTGCAATTCCAGTCCCTGTGTCCACATGCTGTATCAAAAACAGATTAACTTTGAATCTTTCCTTTTGTATTTATAAAAGGTCAGATTTCATAAGGCTTAAGAAGGCTAAGTTTATGCTGAGCTGTAAGTGATCAAAGAGAGTAGCATGAGTAAGAGCTCAAATGGGTAAATGAGAGCTGAAACCACACCATCCTTAAAGAAGGGTCTCAACACAGTAAATTACAAATGCAAAAATAACCACAGCGCACAAACAACCGACTACTCATTCTGCTCAGTGTAAGGACAGCTCCCTACAGGCCCAATGGCAGGATATAACAAGTGAGTTTTGTAGTCATAAAATTGGGAACTGAAAGGATTCCTAGTTTATCTGGCTGTTCACCGCTGGTAGAAGACAGGAGGAACAGAAAAAGTGGCTGGGTAGCAATCTATTCCCACAAGTCCATGAGACCTGGATCCCAGATTCAAATCACTTACAATCAAAATTTACCACACCTCTCCTAGGCTCATCCTGTTATTCACTTCTGTGTTTTATCCAAGACCCAGACTGGGTTCTCTGCAAAGAAAACCCTGCACATCATGGTACGTACTTGAACAAACGATTATATACGTATTAGATGAAACAGTTCCAGAACTCTGTTTTTTTCTTTTGGCCAAAGAAACAAGCTTTTAAAACTAGGCCTAGTTCAGAAACAGTAATAAAACTGATATGAATTAGCTCCATATAAAGTTGTTTTACTGGAACAGATAATTTATGTTCAGTCATTTCTGATGAGAACTTGCTAAAGTACCCTGGCTTTCCAATTAATTTTAACTAATTTCTAGTTAATCCAAGAAATTAATTCCCAACTATTTTCAACATTCATTTTTTTTTTACATAGACTCTTCAAATGTAGACTCATGTTTGTTACTCAAAGGATTTTTGTTTTTAATGTGAAGACCACTTGAATGACTAAGTTTATTATTGTGATATACTTTTGCAAGCAAGGAAAAAGGGGATATCTGTGTATTGGTTTGGCTGGTATCTCTGGTCAAGGTTTAAAAGACGTTATTTATAGAAACATTTATAATTGGCTGACAGAGAGATAGCATTCTATTTTTCAAAAGTACACACAGCTAGAAAAGTAGGTAATTCAACTGAAAGTTTATGGAACTCTAAACCTGGGTAATTCAGATTAAAATGAACAGAAATGTTCTCTTACCTTTAGGTCTTTCCAACTGTCCAGGAGCTTGGTGGCCAAATCACTTATATCTACTGTTTTGTCTGGCGGTTCCTGACTTCTCTCACTCTCCACATCAGATACACCCTCCTCTTCATCTTGGGATGGTGTTTCCTCAGCAATAGGTTCGTCGAGTTTTGCGCCACTGCTCTCTTTGTGTTCTATTTCAGCGTCAGCCTCCAGTTCAGACATGGGGAGCTTGCTGGCCTCCGCAGCAATGTCACTGTCAACTTTAGGCTCAGGCAGCTGTTGCACGAGTAGCTGCTGTGACTGAGGCTCTTCCTCTTCTTCGATGGGGACATTCTCTAACTGGTCCAGGTCCTCTTTTCCATCCTTGCCTTCTAGCTCGCTGGTGGCATCAGAGATTGCACTGTCCATGCTATTTTCACTTATAATTTTAAGTCTGCGAAACATGAGCTTCTTGGGGGTGTCTGTGTCAGCTTCTGCGCTCAGCTTGGTGGAAGGATCAGGTGTGTTGAGCGGTGTGTGAGCACGTGATGTATTTTCACTAGAATACCCGTCTCCTTCACTCAGCTGAGGGATAGCAGTCTTGGTTTGAGACCAACGTTGAATAATAGGAAGTACTTTGCTTTCCTCCAACATATTTTTAGTAGGAATAGGTAAATGTTCCAGAGTCTTTATAATCTAATTAAATACAATAAAAAAAAAAATCACTTTGTACAGTTGACTTTTCATGAGACTCAGATCAATTCTGTAGAAACAGTGGTTTTTACTGTCTTATTAAATCAAGATCTAGGTCTTATAATCACAGACAGATTTACATGTCATAATATTACTTTCTTCTAATATGGAAAGAAAGGTGTTTTATTTTTTAATATTTTTCGGCTGCACCATAAGGCATATGAGATCTTAGTTCTCCAACCAGGGATGAAACCCGCGCCCCCTACAGTGGAAGGACAAAGTCTTAACCACCGAACTGCCAGCAAAGTCCCGAAAAAGTGTTTTAGTAACACTGACCAGCAAAAATATAATGTGGAGCAGGTGACTGCTCACATATTATTAGGACTAATTTGATTAATTTTCTCCACCAGTAGTTCTCAAACCCAAATAGATTAAAAAAATATATATATATCAACACTACTGGACCTCATCTTAGGTATGTTTTTCTAAAAAATTTCCCAAGTGACTGTGATAAATGCTTGGAAACTATGCAACAAAAAATATACATTTAAATGTCTTATATACACACAAAAACACAGATATTACTTAACTTCCTTAGTCTTTGACAAACAGCTGTATAGCAAAGAGATTCTCTCTTCATTCCAAGATAATCATTCATCCCCACTCTCTGAAATTCAAGAATTCTTTCCAAAGTATATCCCCACTGTAGTTTTATAGAAACCCCCAAGGCTTTCCCAATTCCTATTTATTGCTGACTCTCTTGAGAGAAGGATGGAGGCAAGGCAATCACTCAATTCACCACTCTCATATTTCTGTTTTTAAAAGCATATTATTAAATGACTTTGGGATTATATTAGAACTTATGATTAAAAACAACTACATTTAAACCAAGTTGGAAAATATTGTGTGGAAAGGTATAAATATAACAAGTCTAATGATGCTATCAATGAACATTTATTCAGATCTTTAAAAATACTTGATTACTCCTCAAAATGTTCTTACTCTTGTCATCAAAATTCAGCTCTTTACTATTTTTTAGAACCTCAGAATTCAACTTCCATATAGCTTCCTAACTTTTAAAAACTATGGTTTTAGCAACACACTGGGTCTTTCATATAACAATGATGTTATTGTATCTTGTTCTTGCAGTTCCCAACTACGCAGTACTCAACTTTAAAAGATACCATAGGGAAAACCACTGGGCAAACTTACTTCAAGGAAGGTATGTGTAAATTTACAGTTACAGAAATGATACCGAGATGATAAAATTTATGCAATTATTTAATATGGGTGATAATTACAGAGCTAAATTCATTATCCACCTGGCTTCCCACGTGGTTCAGTGGTGAAGAATTCACCTGTAATGTAGGAGACACAGGTGGGTTCGATCCCAGGGTTGGGAAGATCCCTGGAGAAGGAAATTGCAACCCACTCCAAAATTCTTGCCTGGGAAATCCTATGGACAAGAGGAGCCTGGAGGGCTACAGTTCATAGGGTCTCAAAGAGTTGGACATGACTTAGGAACTAAACAACAAATTCATTATCACTGATATTATCAGAATGCCCTCAACCTAAATAATAAATTTATTTGTTTTAAGAAACAAGCAGGCTGAATGTGAACTGACCTCTTCCTGAAGCTTCTGGTTACTTTCCCGGCCATCACCTAGTTCTGCCATCCAGATCCACAACAAAGACAGCCCGTGACGTTCCAGAAAGGACTTCAGACAAGACTGTGAGTGTGTGTTCTTCCATGGGGGATGGGAAGCAGGATGCAGGGTATTGGGGATTGGAGGAAGGAGACAAATAATACCAGAGACAGCATTAAAAAGGGCCCATAGAGAGGACTGAAAAGTTCGTTTATATTCAAAAAGAAATCTAGAAATTCTGTTTTGATTAACTCAATTAGAATTGTGCAATTAATAAATGCTTTAGAGTAAGATTATAATCTCTTTTGATACCTAAAATGTCAACCTGGACTTTACTAAAGTTCAATTCTGAGGGATTAAGAAAAAAACTACATTCACCATTTTTATTGGAAAAGCTAAAACTATAAAAAATTTTTTTATGGACGCAGATGTATAGAACAATCTTTTGGACTCTGTGGGAGAGGGAGAGGGTGGGATGATTTGGGAGAATGGCACTGAAACATGTGTAATATCATATAAGAAATGAATCGCCAGTCCAGGTTTGATGCAGGATACAGGATGCTCGGGGCTGGTGCACTGGGATGACCCAGAGGGATGGTACAGGGAGGGAGGTGGGGGGGGGCGTTCAGGGATGGGGAACACGTGAACACCCGTGGCAGATTCATGTTGATGTATGGCAAAACCAATACAATATTGTAAAGTAATTAGCCTCCAATTAAAATAAATAAATTTAAATTTAAAAAAAAACCTGGAATAAACATATTCCTGTTAAAATTCCTTGCTTTGAGATCATGTGGTAAAAATGGCCTTGGCATGCTAATAATCAAGTGAGAAGGGAAGATCTCTATTAAGAACTATTACACACACACACAGAAAAAAAATCTCACCATGTTCTTTGACTAGAGAGAAAACAATATCTACTAATACAGTAAATGATGCTGAACTCCTAAGACATTTTTAAGAGTACAGGTTTTCAATGTCATATAGAACTTACAAAACCATTCTAAAAATAAGAGTAACTCTTATTAGAATTATTCCTTTTCATCATTCTGGACTGTAGTTTAAATGTCCCACCTCAAATTCAGAAATAAATAAAGTAATATCAAAGTGTTCACCTGTATGAGCTTGAGACAGGTAAGTTTCTGTTCCAAAGTTTCAATTCTAACCATTAGCCGGGATAAGCTGAGCACTTGGTTTTTATCAGAGAGACCCTCGCCATTCTCCATCAAAGCTTCTAGCTCCCCGTCCACCTGCCACAGCAAGGGAAAAAAATCTGGTTATAAGACAAGAACAACAAAACTCCAACTAACCTAATAATCAATTTGAAAAGATGCTCAACCTCACCAGTAATAAGGAAAACAAAATTAAGACCACAATAAGAAACCATGTTATACTCGCTGTAAGAAGTCTGATAATATTGAGTCTAGGCAAAGATGTGGATCAAAATGAACTTTAAATTAAAACAATGAACTTTTATACACTAATAATGAAAACAAACTGGTATGATCAATTTGAAAAGCTTAATTCACTCATCAAATACTTATCAAGCACTTATATGTCAAGTACAGTTTTAGGTGCTGAAGACACTGCAAGAAAGTAAAACAAAAAAATCTGCCTTTATGGGAGGGAAAAAAACTGTATCAAGTGAAAAGTAGGTCAGAAAAAAATAAAGCATTAGCTTGAAAAATGAAATATTTGTATCCTCTATGCCTAGCAGTTGCACACCTATGAATAAACCCAAGAGAAACTTCTGCACTTGTGCATCAGAGAATCAGAAGAATGTTCACTGAAAAGCCATTCAAAAGAGCAAAACACTGCCAACAACCCAAATGCCCATGGCCAGGCTAGATAAACTGGCATGTTCACATACTGGAATATACCACAATGAAAGGAATCAAGTGCAACCAAATGCAACACAATTTATCAGTATTTATAAATTCTTATTCTTTAGTAATACTTTAGTATTTTGGGATATGAACTATCTTTAATGGGCCCAGGCACCATTTTTAATACATTCTGATAAAATATAATATACATATAGAAAAGTACTAGGTTGGTGCAAACATAATTGTGGTTTTGGATCACGAATTTTAAATCATTATAACTAGGCTCAAATTCGTCTTAAGTAATGAAAATAGGAACCATTACAATCAACACATCTTTGCCAACGAGAAATAAGTTTGTTTATTCCTAGAGCATAAAAGTCCATGCTTAAGGATTTGACAAACTCTTGGAAAGCATTTTCTGCCTTATGCAGGTTGTAGAACCATTTTCCCTGCAAAAAGTTGCCAAGATGCTTGAATGAGTGGTAGCTGGTTGACAAGGGGTCAGGTGAATATGGCAGATATGGAAAAGTCCATAGCCCAGTTCACTCAACTTTTGAAGTGTTGGTTGTGCAGCGTGCAGTTGGGCACTGTCATGGAGAAGAATTGAGTCCCTTCTGTTGACCAATGCTGGCTGCAGGTGTAGTTTTCAGGGCAACTCACTGATTTGCTGAGCATACTTCTCAGATACAATAGTTTTGCTGGGATTCAGAAAGCTGTAGTGTATCAGATCAGCAGCAGGCCACCAAACAGTGACCATGATCTTTTTTTGGTACAAGTTTTGGCTTTGGGAAGTGCTTTGGAGCTTCTTCTCAGTTCATCTGCTGAGACTTGGTAATTGCCGGTTGCCATAGAAAATTCACTCTTTGTTGTGCGTCACAATCCGACATAGAAATAGTTCGTTGTTGTGTACAATAAGGGAAGATGACATTTCAAAATGACAATTTTGTTGATCTAGGGTCAGCTCATGAGGCATCCACTTATTGCGCTTTTTCACCTTTCCAATTTGCTTCAAAAGCCAAACGGTTATAGAGTGGTCAACATTGAGTTCTTCGGCAACTTCTTGTGTAGCTGTAAGAGAATCAGCTTTGATGATTACTCTCAACTGATCATTGTCAACTTCCAATGACCAATACCATGCTGCTCATCTTCAGGGCTCTCATCTCCTTTGCAAAACTTCTTGAACCACTACTGCACTATTCATTAGCAGTTCCTGGCCCAAATGCATTGCTGATATTGCAAGTTGTCTCTGCTGCTTTATGACCCATTTTGAACTCGGATAAAAAAAAAAAAATTGCTTGAATCTGCTTTTTGTCTAAAATCATTTCCATAGTCTAAAATAAAGAGCAAGCAATAAGTCATCAGCAAAAAAAAAAAAAAAAAGAAGCGCTCATTAAAATGATGTATAACATAACCACACTTACTTAAGAATGTATACGAATATCAAACAGCAAAGGTCAACAGCAAAACCGTAATTACTTTTGTACCAACCTAAGATACAATTAGCAACTAAATAGGTAAACAAGCAGTGGAGCAACATCCACAGCAACCAACACTCAGGTAAAAGGGTTGGGTGGGGTGATGGGGAGAACACCACCAGTGTTCCTGAAGGGCTGTGCATGCCACTTCCTTGTTATTATACCTTCTCTTCTCCACTCTAGAGATAATGTCTCCTAACTTTTTAGGAAATAGTTCACTGATTTTTAAAATAGATTTACTTCATATATATATAAATCACTAAATATTATAATTTTGTCTATTTTTAACTTTTTGGAAATGAAATCACACTGGACAAAATTTTTGTGCCATGATTCTTTTGCAGTCAACTTTACATTTTAAGAGTCAATGCTGTTACATGTAGCCATATTATTTTCATGACTAGTTTTTTCATCACACGATTACACTTTAATTTAGTCATATTAATGTTAATGAGAATTTGAATTGTTTCACTTTTTCTAATATAAGCAGTGCTGCTGTGGCTCCTGATGTGCATTTTAAACAAATCTCTCTCTGGTTATAGACCTAGGAGTGCAACTGCTGGCTCATACAGTATATGTACATTCACCTTTAGTAATAACACCAAAGTGTTTTCAAAACGGACTAAATCCATTTACACCTCCAACACTAGTTTATGAGATCTCTTATTCCTGTGTATCATCAGAATTAATTTTTACTGATCTGGTGAGTACCCAAAAAACACCCGAGAGTAGTTTTAATTTGTACTCCTCTGATTAATGAGATTGAACATCTTTTCATATGTTTACTGGCTATCTGGAATACTTAAATGTCTGTGGAAACTTTATTTTTCCTTTGGGGCTATTTTTTATTGATTAGATGGAGTTCTCTCTATATTCTGGACACTACGATTTGATTGTTAGCTGCTGAAAACAACTATTTCCTCTCTTACATGGCTTTTTATGCTCTTTATTGTGTAAATTCGGAGATGGCAATGGCACCCCACTCCAGTACTCTTGCCTGGAAAATCCCATGGACGGAGGAGCTTAGCGGGCTGCAGTCCATGGGGTCGCTAAGAGTCAGACACAACCGAGCGACTTCACTTTAACTTTTCACTTTTATCATTGGAGAAGGGAATGGCAACCCACTCCAGTGTTCTTGTCTGGAGAATCCCAGGGATGGGGGAGCCTGGTGGGCTGCCATCTACGGGGTCGCACAGAGTTGGGCATGACTGAAGTGACTTAGCAGCAGCAGCAGTTTATGACACACCCAAAGAAGGCAATCATCTGTTCTGGAAGAGCTTACAGTTTTGTTAAGCAGATAAACTATATGTATACAGCTGCAATCATAAGAGCAAGGAATAGGAACTGTTCACCAATCAAGGGCTAATATGGGGTGGACAGATACAGACTACAGTGCCATTAACATATCCCTGTTAACAGTTAAAATGCACAAAACTATGTTCGAGACTGCTCCTCTCTTTCCCTCTCCTTGGCATCCCCTATCCAACAGACTTCCAAAAACTAACACTTGGGAATTTCTTTCTCTTTCTCTTTTTTTGGGGTGGGGAAGGGTGGGGAGGGGGTGACAGCTGTACCATGTGGTTTGCAGGATCTTAGTTCCCCAACCAGGGATGGAACCCAGGGGTATGACAGTGAAAAACACTGAGTCCTAACCATTGGAATGCCAGGGAATGCCCTAACATTTGGAAATTTCAAGAGGTGCTACTTTTGTGATTCTATTCAACTATACCTGACCAGAATTCAGAATTGAACAGGGCATTTTGCCAGAATTTCAGTAACAGACAAACCAACCAAAAGTGGAGTGAAGCTCTTCATGAGAGTCAAGGACAGATGAACTTTTTGGGATTCAGATTCATTCTGGATCATTCCTCTATCAGGGTAAAGTTTCATCCAAAACATTTCTGTTCGAGAATAGCTTCAAATTCGCATCCGGAGCAACCCATGACTTCAACCCACCACATGACTAGATTCATGTCACATCTACTTTAGTCTACACTAATACAAACACTGATGCACACACTGCTGTGAGAAGAGAAGCAGCAAGCAAAACCAGGAAATACCTACATCTCTACACCTCGGGCCCTTGGAGTCGTTCCTGAACCTTATGAGGAAGGCAGAAAGTCATCTGCTATCATTATGATGCCAGCATAATACCACCCAAGAAACCATCACATTATAAGAACACTCCCCACCAACAAGACAGTTTTTAGTGCAAGTTTTCGAAACACAAAATAGCCAAATGAAAGCCTTTATGTAGATTTTAGCTTAGGTTGGAAAACACTCTGATGCTGGGAGGGATTGGGGGCAGGAGGAGAAGGGGACGATACAGGATGAGATGCTGGATGGCATCACTCACTCGATGGACGTGAGTCTGAGTGAACTCCGAGAGTTGGTGATGGACAGGGAGGCCTGGTGTGCTGCGATTCATGGGGTCGCAAAGAGTAGGACACGACTGAGAGACTGAACTGAACTGAAACATGTTTAATGAGTTTTGTGGTTGTTCTGGTATACTACCAATTTTATGAAATAAGCCTTAATAATAAAAGTAATTAATGAAGTTTTAAGATAAATTTCCTGTTAACAGTAAAGTCCAAAAGCTAAAAGGCTATAACCCAGTGACACCACTTCCATGGATACACTTTAAAGAAACTTATACAGAAGAGACATGTGCAAAGACTTTAATGGTGACATGAGGAGTAAAAAATTGAAAACACAAGTGTTCATGAGTACAAATATATGTAAATGAACAGTTAACATGATGAAAAACTTTACAACAGTTAAATGTGTGTATATATCTCAACATAGATCAAATTTTAAA
This sequence comes from Tragelaphus eurycerus, assembly GCA_935064755.1. NCBI lineage: Eukaryota > Metazoa > Chordata > Mammalia > Artiodactyla > Bovidae > Tragelaphus > Tragelaphus eurycerus. Next base: position 70,528,230 of record CAKXYN010000001.1, on the reverse strand, counting down.
ATAAGAGTAAAAACAAACTGCAGAAATACATATACATCATTTCTAAAACTACACAAAGGACCTCAGTATGGTTAAGAGCAAAGAAAAGAACTAGGTAAGCTCTTTTCTATTGCCTACCGAATAACCTTGTAACCTCTTTGAGCCTTAGTGTTCTCATCTGTAGAGGGAAAACCTTTGTTCCTAACTCTTTTAAAGAGCTTTTTGTGAGAATCAAATGAGTTAATATGTCAGGTGATTAGAAGAGTGCTTGACACACAGTTACAACACGTATGCTCTCTAAAACAGAGGTGAATGACAATACTGTAAACAGCAGTTGTTCATCCTGGGTGGTACAAGCATAACTGTTTCTTATAAACTTTCCTTTTTTACATTTTTTAAATGACCCTTTTTTGGGGAATTTTTAAATGGCCCTTTTCAATGCTTCCTGTTATCTAAATCTTCTTATAGAATTCAGATTCTCAATTCATTCTCTGCAATTAATTTGGACTTACTAAAATCACCTTTTAACTATTATCCCTTCCGTGTCTTATTTCTGTTGTCTGCTCATCTAAATAGTAAGATGGCTGTCATCTATGATTCTTAGTAGTATGGGTTTCTGAAAAGCCTAGAAATGAGCTAGCTGCAAGAATCACAGATGGATTTGCTAGTTGACACTTGAGGCTCCCTGGCTCCTTCACCCAGCCCTCCCTGAAGATTCGCAGGTCTAGGGTTAGGTCCCAAAATGTGGATCTTTAGGACAGACCCTGCAGGTAGTTCTGAGGTGAAGAAACACTGCTCTCACAAAGGGATCCTCAGACAGGGGAGGTTTGAAAAACAACACAAAATTCTTGTCCCAGTTAAGAGTCCCTTCAGTACCAAGATACCACTTACCTCCAGTAGTGTCTCAGGTGTGAACTGAGGTAGAGAAAAGGCTATCAACCACTGGTATAATGGATTAAATAAAAAGGCCATCTGAGACTATCCCCTTCTCACTCCTGAGTCACCTGTTACTTCTCAAAACTCACCTTATGCTCCCAAAGAGGATTAGAGATTTTAAGAACACTTGCAAACAAATGAAAAAACTAGTATTAAAAGATTAGGAATGTAGATCAGACTTATGTGAGCAGATTAACATGACAGACTAACAAGTTACTTATAAGATTACAAATTTTACAGGCTTTTAAAAACTACTAGCCCATGTGTTTTCAAGATGACTTCAACAATTCTTAGTATTCAAGTGTAATCTCTATGAACTAAAAATAGCAACTGTACTTTTCCAAAATTATCTCATCTACTAATCCTGACTTTCTCTGGTTGTAGTTTAACATTTCAAAGTTCAATAAGTAAAGTTACCTTCCTTCTTGAAATGTGTACGGTGAAAGCTGAAAGAAGAATGAACACTTACTGAATCCTTCTTTCGAGATCGTTCTTTCTTCATTTTCCCTCCTGCTGCTCTGATGCTGACTCTGTTCTCTCCTCCCAGGTAACCCCGGCAATTAGCTGACCCACAGAAACACTTTTGTGCTTCTTTCCTGTGCAAGGAACATGTGAAAGATGTCTGTTATGTGAAGGTAAACCATAAAAACTGTCGATAGTAGTATAGCAATTACATACAAGAGAGAAATCAATCCAACCTAAAGAAAAAAACCAATTATTTCAAGAGATACAACAAATCTGATACTAGCTAATGGAAATGCTTGAAAATTGCTTTTAAAAAAATTCATTTTTTCCCAATCTTCTTTTATTAGCTAGACAAAACTAGCCAAGAAGTTAATAAGTAATTTCTCCATTTATGAGAGCTCCTACTAATGTATGAAAATAAGAAATCATGTATCTATTTGGGCTAAGAACAAAATAGCTTAAATAGATCAGTATCTATTACTTATACATGAATATTTAACTGGCACACAGAACAGAATGTATTATTATGAATACATATATAGATAATAAAATGCATAATTAGTAAAGGACACTTAGGAAACACGTGGCTATTAAAAGTTATCATTACATAAGGATGAGACACTACTAATACATATAGTAATAAGTAAATGTAACCATGGAGTCAAGGAAAAGTGTAAGAAAGAACAGGCCTAAGTTTACAGCCCTGGGTATAAATCACCTCTGCCAACTATTTACTTGGCAACCAGAGCTACCTAAGGAAAACGTGAAGGACTATTCCAAAAGCAAACTAATAGATTTTAGTATTTAATACTAACAATCAGAGGCACAAAAATATTTGATAAATACAGCCGGGGTTCACAAACATATCTAATTTCTAGTTTCCCTTCTTTCAAAGGGGACAGTACAAATACAAGAGAAAAAAAAAATGGAGCCCTACGTGGAACTTGGTCAATCTCAGCATATCTGACTATTGCCTAAATCGATTAGTTCATTAGGTGTTGCAAATGGTGATACCATCACTACCTCATTTATTAGCTCAAATATCTTTATAAAGAATTCCTCTCACAAATTGCTTGAATCTGAAACAGAATTCACTTAAGAAAGGAAGGATAAATGCTTGACATTTTTCCCTCTTTTATTTTTTAAATCAGTAGTTACTAGTAAGGGGAGATAAAGGGGAAGGGGCAAAAGATGGATAGGGGATTAAGAGGTACTATTACGCATAAAATAAATAGGCTACAAGGGCTTCCTGGTGGCTCAGTGGTAAAGACTCCATCTGCCAATGCAGAAGATGCGGTTTGATCCCTGGGTCGGGAAGATCCCCTGGCTGAGGACATGGCAACCCATTCCAGTATTCTTGCCTGGAGAATCCCACGGACAGAGGAGCCTGGTGGGCTACAGTCCATAGGGTAGCAAAGAGTGACATGACTGAAGTGATTTAACACATGTTTTACACACGTAACTTTTGTACCATTGCACATCAACTATATTTCAACTTAAAAAACCATAAATTAGTTTTCAAAATCACAAATTGGTTCCTTTCAATTATGACTAATGCAGTTTTAAAGAATCATTAAACTCATGAATTTTATATACTGTGTTTCAAACCACTGGTAGTTATTATTCTTATTGATGCTTAAGTCTAAATAAAAACTCTCCCACTTTCAGTAAGTGAGATTCTATTTAAATTAGTCCTGAATCCTTTGGACATGACCCTCACAATCGTTTATAACTGGTTTTCTGGCATGAGGAGATAATCCAGAGTCAATACCTGTCACAACTTGACATCTTTCTTTTAGTGTGGTTTTATAAGACCACAATATAAACGCAAGGGGTATTCAGTGCTATTGCATCAGTTTTTGGTAGACAGAACTAGGTAACAAAAATATTTTTTCAGAGTATGATATGATATAGATGAGACAAGATTAGCCATGAGCTGATAATTGACAGATGAATTATGGCTACACAGGGATTTATTATATTGTTTTATTTATACACATCCACACCCTGTTGACATTTCTATAATAAAAAGTTTTAAAATTACATTAGAAACATAATTATATAAATGAGGTTCAGAGGAACATGTAGTTCCTGCACAATATCCCTTAATGGCCTGATGTGACATGTAAAAGGAAAACACTAAGAGAGAACACTATACGTAAGAACTAAAAGTACATATAACTTCTTAGTAATTCATATCTAAGTTTTAAACTCCACATCTAAGCAGTATTTCCCCATCAGAAGCAGCAAAACAGAACAGAATCAATACTTACCCATATCTTTGGAACTGATAGTCAAATGTTAACTCTGAGCCTGAAGGAACCAGTTTGGTAGTAAAAAAACCAACTCTCAGTTGTCCGTTCACAGTCCACTAAGGTGTTGTTTTTAAAAGAAAATAAATTAATGACTGGTTAATCTTTTGTTTTTTTTTAAGATCATCATTATCTGCCTTAATTATGTATGTGTTTCTTTGGACAATAAATGCTTTTCCAAACAGCAAATGGAGGAATTGAAAAAAAAAAAAAAAAGAAGTATCAATCTTACTTAATGAGCTACCAATAGAGTACCATCTGTAATTTATCTCTAATAAAATTAACTGCTATTTTAACTTGTTTAAAAACACATTTCCATACAGTAAGGATTCACTTGTACTAAAAACAGGCATACAGGGAATGTTTGGTATCACTGAGTACCAGACAAATTTGTATTACTTCATACTATGCATGAAGCCGTGGTTATAATGCTGAGTGTACAGAAAGTGAAGCATCAGAAAAGAGGATAAAACTCGACAATTAAACTCGGGGTAAATATGCCAGAACTGGACCTTATAATTCCGAAATATCTAAGATGTAAGTTGACTGGAGAGCTCCTGTCCAGACCATCTGAGCATGTTATGGATGAAAAACCCAGGCTTAAAGAGGTGAAGGGACACAGTAATTACAACTAGAGTCTCATGGCTAGACATGTGGCCACCAGCTGCATTCAAAACTAGAACCAGAACTTAATTAAATAATTCCACACTGGGTTCTCCTATTCATTATATGTTTTGGCTCTTGGGAGAGCTACATCTATTAGTACAGAGATCAAAGAGCAAAAAATATCCAAGAGTCAAAACCACTATTTCAATATGAGAGGAAATTATTGATGTATTTTTCTAGGGAGTGAATCCATAGCTTTCTTAACCTAAAACAGAACCACAATATTCTAATGTGGCGGATGTGTGTGTGTGAATATATACACATATGTATATATTCATATATACACACACACATATATGTACATACGTGTGTGTGTGTGTTTCCTAAGCTGAAAACACAAATCAGAGGGTATTGAGATAATTAATTATCTCAAAATGTTTTATCAAATTCAGTAAATGGATTTATCCAGCGTGTCAACTATGTGCCAGGCACAGGGACCTAAAGATAACCAAGACCTAAAGTCTGGCCTTGTTGAGGGTGAGAAGAATACCCATATGCACACCACGTATTATCTTTCTCATCTGCAGCTACTCAGTCCCTTACAAATATTAAAACCACCAAATCTGGCACCTGGATAAGACGGATATATAATTGATATAAAATCTGAATACTACAGATTGGACTTCATCAAAATTAAAATTTAGTTTCTCATTTTGGCACCTTAACAATATATAAAACTTATAGGCAAAGAGATGTGACAATTAAATGCAATTGGAGCTCCTGGATGGGATCCTAGACCAGAAAAATGACAGATGGCAAAATTTAAGCAAGGTCTTTAAAAGAGTTAATGGTTAATAGTATTTCCTGGATTGGGTAACTGTATTATGGTTATATTCAGTAGACAGTTGGGGAAGCTAATGCAGGATAGCATACAGAAACTCAGTCCTCACTATTCATTATTCTATAAATCTAAACTTATTTAAAAATAAATTTTAAGAACAGAATAAGAAAAAATGATTAAAAATAATATCCATGGGTATCTTTGATATATATCCAAAATTAATAGTCAGAACAGCAGTGGTGAACAAATATTTCAAACTCATATCTACCTCAACTTACTTTTTGAGTCTCACAGTTTGGTTCACAGCTGTGATTCATGAACCGGGAGCAATTTCCTTTCTGAGTGGCATCTATTATCTAGGGAAAAGGATAATTTAAGAGTTAAAACTGAGACCTTAAATATATGTGCATTTTGCAAAAGAAAAGCATCTGGCAAATTAAACACCCTTAATATCCTGTTCCTTTAGAGAACTCTCTCACATAACTTTACACATCACAGTGTCAAATATCCAGCTTCTTAATTCTGAAGAGATCTGCTATCAACATTTCACCTCTGGGTCAAATTATCTCCATATTGATCAATGTCTCATTTTCTTTTAGCTATTTCTTACATCCTATTATACTGCAAACTTAACTTCATGTGTATAAAACTTCATTTTAAAATGCATGCATGAAATATCACAGTATGTAGCTCTCAAGTTTGGGTATGTATCTGAATCCACTGGAGAGCTTGTTAAAACTCTTGCTGGGTCCACTCTAACAATGAGAATCAGCAGATCCAAGGATAGGTTCCTACAACTTGCATTTCCAGACTGAACAGAGGCAGACACGAGAATCTAGCTAAATTTATTAAGCCAGTCATTAAAGAAATTGTAAACGGTGCTCTGCACTAAAAAAACAACTTTTTTGGAAAACAATTTTCATAAAAGCATATTTGTGTCAATATATAATGGCCTTATTGTCACGTCCGAGGCCGGGGGCGGCGGCCAGGAGGAGTAACCCCACGTCCAAGAAGTGGTGGCTGCATGGGAGCAGGAGGGCCTAGAGGAGTTATTCCACGTTCAAGGTCAGGAGGAGAGATGGTGAGGAGATACCCCTCATCCAAGGTAAGGAGCAACGGCTGCGCTTTGCTGGAGCAGCGTGAAGAGATATTCCACGTCCAAGGTAAGAGAAACCCAAGTAAGATGGTAGGTGTTGCAAGAGGGCATCAGAGAGCAGACACACTGAAGCCATACTCACAGAAAACTAGTCAATCTGATCACACTAGGACCACAGCCTTGTCTAACTTAATGAAACTAAGCCATGCCCGTGGGGCAACCCAAGACGGGCGGGTCATGGTGGAGAGGTCTGACATAATGTGGTCCACTGGAGAAGGGAATGGCAAACCACTTCAGTATTCTTGCCTTGAGAACCCCATGAACAGTATGAAAAGGCAAAATGATAGGATACTGAAAGAGGAACTCCCCAGGTCAGTAGGTGCCCAATATGCTACTGGAGATCAGTGGAGAAATAACTCCAGAAAGAAAGAAGGGATGGAGCCAAAACAAAAACAATACCCAGGTGTGGATGTGACTAGTGATACAAGCAAGGTTCGATGCTATAAAGAGCAATATTGCAAAGGAACCTGGAATGTAAGGTCCATGAATCAAGGCAAATTGGAAGTAGTCAAATGAGATGGCAAGAGTGAACGTCAACATTCTAACAATCAGCGAACTAAAATGGACTGGAATGGGTGAATTTAACTCAGATGACCATTATATCTACTACTGTGGGCAGGAATCCTTTAGAAGAAATGGAGAAGCCATCATGGTCAACAAGAGTCCGAAATGCAGTACTTGGATGCAATCTCAAAACGACAGAATGATCTCTGTTCGTTTCCAAGGCAAACCATTCAATATCACAGTAATTTTGTCCCAGATATCACAGTATCACAGTTTTTGCCCCGACCAGTAACGCTAAAGAAGCTGAACAGTTCTATGAAGACCTACAAGACCTTTTAGAACTAACACCCAAAAAAGATGTCCTTTTCATTATAGGGGACTGGAATGCAACAGTAGGAAGTCAAGAAACACCTGGAGTAACAGGCAAATTTGGCTGTGGAATACGGAATGAAGCAGGGCAAAGACTAACAGAGTTTTGCCAAGAGAATGCACTAGTCATAGCAAACACCCTCTTCCAACAACACAAGAGCAGACTCTACACATGGACATCACCAGATGGTCAACACTGAAATCAGACTGATTATATTCCTTGCAGCCAAAGATGGAGAAGCTCTATACAGTCAACAAAAACAAGATCGGGAGCTGACTGTGGCTCAGATCATGAACTCCTTATTGCCAAATTCAGACTGAAATTTAAGAAAGTAGGGAAAACCACTAGACCATTCAGGTATGACCTAAATCAAATCCCTTATGATTATACAGTGGAAGTGAGAAATAGATTTAAGGGCCTAGATCTGATAGATAGAGTGCCTGATGAACTATGGAATGAGGTTCGTGACATTGTACAGGAGACAGGGATCAAGACCACCCCCATGGAAAAGAAATGCAAAAAAGCAAAATGGCTGTCTGGGGAGGCCTTAAAATAGCTGTGAAACGAAGAAAAGAGAAAAGCAAAGGAGAAAAGGAAAGATATAAGCATCTGAATGCAGAGTTCCAAAGAATAGCAAGAAGAGATAAGAAAGCCTTCCTCAGCGATCAATGCAAACAAATAGAGGAAAACAACAGAATGGGAAAAACTAGAGATCTCTTCAAGAAAATTAGAGATACCAAGGGAACATTTCATGCAAAGATGGGCTTGATAAAGGACAGAAATGGTATGGACCTAACAGAAGCAGAAGATATTAAGAAGAGGTGGCAAGAATACACAGAAGAACTGTACAAAAAATATCTTCAAGACCAAGATAATGACGATGATGTGATCACTCACTTGTAGTCAGAAATCCTGGAATGTAAAGTCAAGTCAGCCTTAGAAAGCATCACTACAAACAAAGCTAGTGGACGTGATGGAATTCCAGTGGAGCTATTCCAACTCCTGAAAGATGATGCTGCGAAAGTACTGTACTCAATATGCCAGCAAATTTGGAAAACTCAGCAGTGGCCACAGGACTGGAAAAGGTCAGTTTTCATTCCAATCCCAAAGAAAGGCAATGCCAAAGAATGCTCAAACTACCGCACAATTGCACTCATCTCACACACCAGCAAAGTAATGCTCAAAATTCTCCCAGCCAGGCTTCAGAAATACATGAACCGTGAACTTCCAGATGTTCAAGCTGGTTTTAGAAAAGGCAGAGGAACCAGAGATCAAATTGCCACCATCTGCTGGATCATGGAAAAGGCAAGAGAGTTCCAGAAAAACATCTATTTCTGCTTGATTGACTATGCCAAAGCCTTTGACTGTGTGGATCCCAATAAACTGTGGAAAATTCTGAAAGAGATGGGAATACCAGACCACCTGATCTGCCTCTTGAGAAATCTGTATGCAGGTCAGGAAGCAACAGTTAGAACTGGACATGGAACAACAGACTGGTTCCAAATAGGAAAAGGAGTATGTCAAGGCTGTATATTGTCACCCTGCTTATTTAACTTATATGCAGAGTACATCAGGAGAAACGCTGGGCTGGAAGAAGCACAAGCTGGAATCAAGATTGCCGGGAGAAATATCAATAACCTCAGATATGCAGATGACACCACTCTTATGGCAGAAAGTGAAGAGGAACTAAAAAGCCTCTTGATGAAAGTGAAAGAGGAGAGTGAAAAGTTGGCTTAAAGCTCAACATTCAGAAAACGAAGATCATGGCATCTGGTCCCATCACTTCAGGGGAAATAGATGGGGAAACAGTGGAAACAGTGTCAGACTTTATTTTGGGGGGCTCCAAAACCACTGCAGACGGTGATTTTGGAAAAGCAGAGACATTACTTTGCCATCAAAGGTCCATCTAGTCAAGGCTATGGTTTTTCCTGTGGTCATGTATGGATGTGAGAGTTGGACTGTGAAGGCTGAGCGCCGAAGAATTGATGCTTTTGAACTGTGGTGTTGGAGAAGACTCTTGAGAGTCCCTTGGACTGCAAGGAGATCCAACCAGTCCATTCTGAAGGAGATCAGCCCTGGGTGTTCTTTGGAAAGAATGATGCTGAAGCTGAAACTCCAGTACTTTGGCCACCTCATGCGAAGAGTTGACTCACTGGAAAAGACTGATGCTGGGAGGGATTGGGGGCAGGAGGAGAAGGGGAAGACAGAGGATGAGATGGCTGGATGGCATCACTGACTCGATGGATGTGAGTCTGATTGAACTCCGGGAGTTGGTGATGGACAGGGAGGCCTGGCGTGCTGCAATTCATGGGGTCGCAAAGAGTGGGACACGACTGAGCGACTGAACTGAACTATTGTCACTTTTAAATGGTTTAATAAAAAAATATTTTCAACTTCTCAGCTTTTAATATATTAATATAATCCACATAAACAAAAACTCTTCAGGAGACATCAATGATTATTAAGAACTGTAGTATGAAACATGCATGTTTACACTTACATATATATGTAAATACTTCTCCCTCATCCTTTTTTTAAGCAAATATAAAAAAAACTATACACATTGTTCGGCTCCTTATTTTTGCCACTTATATCTCAGTGGCAATATTATATTGATATTATAGTCCATATCAATGACCCCTTTCAAACTCAACAATTTCCAGATCTGCTTCAAAACAAACACATTCATGCCACTTACCTCATCATTCTTCAGGGCCATGAAATAGTAGTGGATGTTTTTGTTTCGTGCATACTCCTTTACCCGGGCTTTAAACTCTTTATGATCAAGTACCTCCCCACAGTATTCCAGGACAAAGGTGTTCCTGGCCAAAAAATGAAAAAGAAGTCTGTTAGTTTTCTCTAACATTTATCAATAGTCATGATTAAGCTCTCGTCTTGGCTTCTTTCAGTTAGCTTCTACCCTTGATTGTTCTTTAGTAGTTACTCATCTGTTTCTTCTCTATTGAAGGTATTAATTCTCAGTCTCTTCTCTCTCCCTTTATAATAGCTCATTCTCACCAATGATTTCAAGTATTACCTCCATGTAAACAAATACTTCTCTATGCCTTACTTCCAAGTTCTGACAAGAAATGACCTACCTGGAAGTTTTCTCTAATCCTTGCAAAATACATATGCCCTGGGAATTCCCTGGGCCAGTGTGTAGGACTTGGTCTTTCACTTCTATAGCCTGGGGTTCATTCCCTGGTCAGGGAACTAAGATTCCCCCCAAGACACAAAGCAAAAAAATAAACGAACATTCCCTAACATTAACCACTGGCATTCTCTGGTGGCTCAGTGGTAAAGAATCCACCTGCTAATGCAGGAGACATGGATTCCATCCCTGGTCCAGGAAGATCCCCTGGAGTAGGAAATGGCAACACATTCCAGTATTCTTGCCTGGGAAATCCCATGACAAAGAAGCCTGGTCGGCTACAGTCCATGGGGTCACAAAGAGTCAGACATGACTATAAGCAACTGAACCACAACAAATACCCAAGAGACTTTTTAAATGTAAAAATGCAAATCATTTGTACTTGTTATGATATACTGACAAAATCAGTATATTTCTTCTTTTCGGGGAGGGGGGCCATGCTAAAAAAAATGCTATGCTTAAAAAAAATGCTATGCTTAAAACTTTCTTTAAGAAGCCGGAAACAAAGAAGCCTGGTGGGCTACAGTCCAAAGGGTCACCAAAAAAAAATTAAACATGACCGAGCAACTAAACACACAACAACAACAACAACATTAGTTCAACCTGGACAGCATTGCCTTCCATTCCTATAACCTAAAACTGGAGGGTTTGGTGGGGACTTGCTTGGTTTTTTGGTGGAGTCTGTCATATTTGAACACTAACTAGTTTTGTTCCAAATACCTACTTACACTGTGCACATCTGACAGTATGTCCTTGTTAAGTGGGAATACTCTAAAAGTGAACATCTAAATAGCTTGGAATCAAAAGTTTATAAAACTGGTATTACCATCAGCATATGGAAGTTACATGAATGAAGGTGTCAGAAACATGGAAACATTAAGTCCTAGTATATTTTACCAAAGCAGGGTTCTTTGTGAGTAGCGGAGGAAAGCTCAAGAGCCTTAGGAAATTTTAACCTGCTATGTGACCCAATCACGGATTTTCTCCTCTCCCATTTCCTTCTTCATAAAAGAAACGGATTTCTGAGCCAACAAATAGTCTCTGTTGCATATAATAAGAATTTATATTTAAGTTGAAGCTATGTTAGTGCAGACTGTGCCAAAAGACAACAGTATCCATTACTACCCCGTAACAGAAGTTTATGTCCAAATTGGAGTTTCTTTAAAAAACAAATACGTTAAAAAAAAAAAAAAGATTCTCCAAAAGAAAAACCTGGCTAGCTTCAGTAGAATAAAAGCTGCATCTAGATTAGTGACTTTAGAAACGCACTGGACTGCCTTGGGAAATACTGAGTGTGATGTCTAATAACAGACAAGAGAAGCTTGTCTATTATTTATTTAAAATATTATAAAGGATCCAGAGTTTGGATATGGAATATATTTAGATGATTCTGTGAGATATGTTTCAAAGAAACAATTTAAAAATGGTTATGAACCAAGATATTGTGATAATACTTTGTAGAAAAGAGAAATATGATATTTCTACTATTTACTTTTTTAAAATGAAACATGTTTTTCTGATTGGTTCTCAAAAAGATAGAGTGATATGAATATCAATTCCGACTTTTCAAAAGATACATGAGGATTTCTGTCAGAAAACTAAAGTACCTGGTTGCTTTGAATCCTCACAATAAAAAGACTAAAACCCCTCACCCCATTCCAATTCCCATTCAAGTGTGGCCATATGCTTAGGATTCTGAAAGAATAGCTGTGCTTTAGTCACCAGAAGCCAGCAACTGTTTTATTTTTTTTCCTTTATTCCTTTGTTGTATTTTTAAAAATCCTTCCATCATAAACACATGTAATCTATATATGCTATGCTATGCTATGCTAAGTCACTTCAGTCATGTCCGACTCTGTGTGACCCCATAGACGGCAGCCCACCAGGCTCCCCCGTCCCTGGGATTCTCCAGGCAAGAACATGGAGTGGGTTGCCATTTCCTTCTCCAATGCATGAAAGTGAAAAGTGAAAGTGAAGTCGCTCAGTCATGTCCGACTCTTAGCGACCCCATGGATTGCAGCCTAACAGGCTCCTCTGTCCATGGAATTCTCCAAGCAAGAGTATTGTAGTGGGGTGCCATTGCCTTCTCCGAATCTATATATACTTAACTTTAAAGAAAAAGACAATCAACTTTCATAAGAATACTTAAATATACTATGTATAAAAAATGAGTGGCTAAAGGAAATACTGAATATGGTAGAAAATAAACTTTTATTACATTACATATAAAAGTAACATGAGTTAGACAGAAGGCAACATTTATTCATTCAAAAATGTTTACTGTTTATCAAGTATGCTTTAATTCTCTATTCTAATATCCTTAGACACTCTTCACCACTCTCATCCCAACTTACATAGATTCACTGTTATAGATTCTGTCCTAACTCCTTTTTACAGAATTTCATGGGAGTCTTGGGGGTCTACACAAATACTTGGTAATTACTTGGAATGAAAGGTAACGTGACTATCAGACAAAGAAGGACTTGCCTATTCCAAACATCACAAGGGACAAACTGCTCTCTCATATATATAGAGAAGAGATTTCTATTTAATTTCCTAAACTAAGTGAATTAAAAAAAAAAAAAAAAAAAAAACTAGCTACCAAGCGTCATTCTGCACAATAATCATTATTAAACTTCAGTGTAATAGGCAAATTATTTTCCTAAAAGGTATCTAATCAACTTCAACAATACAAATGAAATGAAAGGCGATTAAAACCTAACTTACGAAGGAAGGTCTTTGGCAGCTCTCAAGCCCCAGCCTTTCTTTTCTGTGAGGATGACTTCCACATCTGCATGCTGTTTCCTCTGAAACCGTCTATTGGAACAATAATCCCCATTTGGACACCGAGAAGAACTGAAAAGAGACAGCGAGAAAATTACTTCTTCAAAGCAGCAAAAGAATCAAAAACAAGTTCACTAGAATTATGCAAATATATCTGTATCTTTATGGCATGAATAATCAGCATATGTGTGGTTAAACCTCCAAGTGCCCCTTCCTCAGTAATTCTTCACATCATGAAGGGACTCCTTAGAACTGAGTGCTTACACTGTTAGTTAAACACATGGTACCCAAAATACAGTCTCTCAACTAGTCACTACCCCTGCCTCAGTGTTAAGACACATTTCCAGACTGCATGGAAGCTTGCGGCACTCTAACCATGCAGAGCTAACTTATTCTCAATTGGTGCGCCTTCTCTTATATTCCACTCCAGTCATCACTAATTTCATCTTTTGAATGTAGCTAACTACTTGAGCTACCCGTAAGCAAAACCAAAGTCATCATTAAACATATCCTTGTTCAGAGTAAGCACAACATGAAGAAGCAAGGTTCTTCCATAAAAATGGATTCTGGAATAAAATAAAAAATTTACTGAATTCTTAATAGTCCAAAGCTGATGGGCTCCTCTGCCCATGGAATTTTCCAGGCAGGAATACTAAAGTGAGTTGCCATTTCCTACTTCCAAGGATTTTCCCGACCCAGGGATGCAACCTGCATCTCTTGTATCTCCAGCACTAGCAGGTGGATTCTTTACCACTAGCACCACCTGGGAAGCCCCCTTATACTATAAAGCACCTTAATAATCTTTTGATGGTTAAAAATGATACAATTTTCATTCTGATTGTTTTTTAAAAATCACATTTTTTAATGTAAAGATATTTACTATTTACATGAAAAATACTGAACCAAATGTCTATCAATAGAAGATTAATAATTACACGTTAACTATAAATAGAATACACAATATAGTCAAGGGAAAGATTTGGGTAGGTCAAAATATGTAGCTCTGACTAGGTCTCCAAAACATATTAAAAGCGTATGTGGCAAGTGAGGGGGAACAAAGTTTCATAAAGTACATAGAGTAAGAATTTCATTTTTACACATAAAAAAAAGGAAATGTCTACCTCTGCTGCTACAGGCATAAAAATTATCTGGAAAGACTACAAATAGAGGGATTGAGTCTTACAACAAGACATTTTACTTTAAGCACTTTTGAAATGTTAGGATTTTAGTTCATTTTATAGTAAAAATTTAAAAATACCAACACTGACTTCTCAGGACATGAACCTTACAAGAGATAAAAGGAGACTCGGTAAAAATTAATATTGCTATGTCAGCATTAGGGCTACCTTACAGAGTGCTTTCAGTGTGTATCATAATCTAATGCACAATGTGAGGGAAATCTGTCTCCTTATAAACTGGAGACTGGAGTTTTCATCTCTAGTTTCACATTGGAGATTTCATGGCTCATAAATACTCAACAGTAGGGAGGAGAAGAAGAGTCAAAATTTTACTCTTAATAATTCTTCTCAATATTTAGAAGCATTTAATAGAATAACTGAGCAAAAGCAGAGCATTCTGATTTACTTACCATTCAATCATGAGAAGACGATTAAGACAATCTTCCCCACATGCTATTTCACCTTGAGCTCTTTCATCTTTAGAAAGAGGTGTACACTCACATTGCATTCGCTTAATATCCCGATGGGATTTATTCTTCTTTCTATTAGGTAAAATTTTATTAAAATTGGTTAAATAAATGTCCTAGCAATGATACAATATACACAGTCAAAAAATGCCAAATTTCATTTGTTTTCCCTTTAATGATTCTGGTTAAGTCAATCATTGAAAAAGAAAAAAATGTCAAACCACTAAGCATTTATGAGACTGAAAACACAAAGAACTGTGTTACAAAATAGATGAGAGGCAACCTCAGCCTTGGCAAATGGGAAGATGGGATAAGCTCAAGTCTATCATTTTGGACTCAGCCTTCTTTCCTGCTGCTGCTGCTAAGTCGCTTCAGTCGTGTCTGACTCTGTGCGACCCCATAGACAGCAGCCCACTAGGCTCCTCTGTCCCTGGGATCCTCCAGGCAAGAATACTGGAGTGGGCTGCCATTTCTTTTTCCAATGCATGAAAGTGAAGTCACTCAGTCGTGTCCGACTCTTAGTGACCCCATGGACTGGAGCCTACCAGGCTCCTCCGTCCATGGGATTTTCCAGGCAAGAGTACTGGAGTGGGGTGCCATTGCCTTCTCCATCTTCTTTCCTAGTCCTTGTCATCTAAGCCTCAAATTCTGAGCAGTTTCAAGTTAGTACTCATATTTGGCTCCAGAGGAAAATTGGAAAACTCATGAATATCAGGTAATAACATAATTAAAGTTAAGTTTAAGAATCAGTCCTTATGGACTTCTTTGTGGTCCAGTGGTTAAGACTTCATGCTTCCAGTGCAAGGGGGGTACAGGTTCCATCCCTGGTAGGGAAACTAAGATCCTGTATGCTGCCATGTGGTCAAAAAAAAAAAAAACACAATCAGTCCTCATGGTTATACAAATAACAGTTGAGATACTAGGCTGAGGAAGATAAGGGGCTGCTAAAAAACAAAACAAACTAAAAAAAAAAAAAAAAGTAGGAGTTTTTAATCAAGAATCTAACTCAATCAAACCCTTTAGAGACTCCTTCAGCAACACCATTTTTGTGCAAATCCTGTTTAAAAAAAATTCAAGGACAGATGAATAAGTTCCCCTTCTTAAGATCAGGGAACTATGACTTACTCTTCAACTAACAGACAAGCGAAGAGCACAGCTGCTGCTCTAGGAGACTGTCTTAATCTCCTAACTAATCTGCTTTCACCTTCAACATTAGTTCTTCTACAGTCCCAGTTTTAGAAAGTACCTAACCAGGGTCATGAGAGTTTTCACCAAGTTGCAATAATAAGAATGATTCATCTGGATCAATTTAAGACATAATTCATTAATACGCATAAGAATATGCTTTGCCTGAAGAAAGATGACTAAAGATAAACAAAATACCTTCTTGCAAGTACTTAAAAGCTATATATAAAAGCAGTAGTTTTATTTTGCATTGCTCCAGAAGGCCAGATGAGGACTAACGAGCCCAGATTTCTTTCAGGTAAGCCTATTTTCACTAGACATAAGGATGCTCATACTGGACAGTAACTTGTTTTCTCAGTGGGTTTTACAAATGCCCAGCATATGTCAAGCACTTTAAAATGTTGCATATGTGCTAAGTCGCTTCAGTTGTGTCCAACTCTTTGCAACCCTATGGACAGTGGCCTGCCAGACTCCTCTGTCCAAGGGATTCTTCAGGCAAGAATACTGGAGTGGGTTGCCATGCCCCTCTCCAGGATTTAAAATGTTGTATATATATATATATATATATATATATATATATATATATATATATATAAATGCCTCCCCCTCTAGAAGGCCCTCAAATGCCTCTCACCAACCAAATTTATTGTGTATAGTCTTATATGTATCTGAAACTCACTGCTAAATAAAATCCAGAGAGTTGGGTTAATTTTATTTCTATTCCTGTACAAAGATCATGTAAGTTGCATGACTCTACTCACAAAATACCTAAGGAGTACTACTTAAAATAGTCAAGACTTTGAAGTTAAACCTAATTTACAACTAGATACAAATGAATGTTACTATAAGAGACTCTTTTTATCCTTCAAAAAAAAAAAAAGTGGTTTTTTTTTTTTTTTTAAATAGGAAAAACTTCTGATGGGTCTAACGTTAAGATGAAGTCTTTTACCTTTTCCACAGTGGAAAATGTCTTCATTTTAAAAAATTCTGAATGCTTAAAGGGATGATGGCTAAGTTGATTCTCAACTAGAGGAGAAATTTCCAAAAGGAGGTAGGTGATTAGGAGACTATAAACTTTTTAAACACATATTCAACATATATTTACATTGAGAAAATTAAGACTGTCAGAAAGAGGTGAAACAAAGTTGACCAAGAAGCTCTGCTCTAGAGAATTATGTTTTCATTAGCCTATTCTCATTATACCTTATTTCATGTGAGGGATTTTACCATTTATTTCATAAAAACTCATTATCTTATTGCCAAGTTTAATCTATTAGCATCAGATTTTAAAACATAACAAAAGAACACTGTGTTTCAATCTAGTTCTAGTTTGTAAAGTACCTAAAGATAATTTTTCAAAAATCCTCACAATGAAGAAAAAAAAAAATCCAACATAACTTTTTTCTTCTCTAAGATCAGACTATTTTGCTGGAGCTTTGTTCTACTTTCTATTCCAGGTTCACATGTAAAAAGAAATTTAAGAACAACTGGGCTGCTCTATATACTTTGGTTTTAATGTACTTCTAGAACCAAAGAGGTAAAGGGAGGAAAAAAAAAAAAAGCAGACATCCCCTCCCGGAGAGGAAAAAAAAAAAAAAATTGAGGGACGGACTCTAACACCACCAAATCTAAATAGGCAAATATACTTTTTAGATTTTTTAATTTACATTTTATCACACAACATATTTCATAAAATTGAGCTCATATATTAACTTCTGAAAGCTAAGTTTTTTCCTACAAAAAGAGGTTAAAACTTCTCAGACAAGTATTAATTTGGCTTACCTTTCTGTTAAATAAACATTTTCTTCAATCAGATCAAAGTAACAAGGCATCTTCCCTTGCTTGGCATATTCCTTCCACCGCTGGGGGTCCCTGAAGTCCTCCATGACACAAGAAGGCCCAACCAGCGCTGAGCCGAGAGGCACTGTTGTCTCTCCCTGCTCTATCTCCATTCGAACTTTCTTTCTGTCCTGAAGCTCAACATCACTTTCAGAATCACTCTCCAATTCCTGTCTTCTTTTTTTAAGAGGCCCTCTATCTTTCATATCATTTCTGTCTAAGTTTTTCAGAAGATCTTTCTTCTCATTCATAGCCAAAGAGTCCTTAATGGAATTGCTGCTTATTTCAGGTGCTTGCACTGAACCCTTGTCCTTCTGAAGGGACAGAAAAAATTTACTGGACTGACTTGAAAAGTGAGATCCTCCACGTTGATCCCAATTCTCTTCCTCTTCTCGGTCATCCGTTAAGGAATCTGGTACCTGCCCTTGAATTCGATCATATACAACCCCAGCTCCTGGCGGTCTACTTGCTGATCTTGGATCCCAGTAGCCGTTGCCTTGCCAGTAATTGCGTGCCCCGCTATACTGTTCTGCACTTTGCTGATACTTGTGTCCACCACAGGCTCCATAGCTGCTGTCAGGTTGCTGATATGTGGTGGTAGGCTTTTCTTGTTGAGAGAAGTCCCACCCTAGGTTTCTGAGTTCCTCTGATGAACGGAAGCCATCCACTCGGGAGATCTCACAAGAAGAAGAAAAACTTGAGTCTGTTCTTCCCAGTCGACTATCTGGCCTGTTAGGAAAAGTAGTTTGTTGTCGAGACTTATTTAAGACACCTTCAAAATCATCAGAAGAATAAACTGGTAGCTCTTCTTGCTGCTGAGAAACTATTTTAGCTTTCACTGTTTCCTCAGAATTTGAATGACCTAGAGGGTCGGATTTTATGTCTGGATGACTGGTACTATCAACCCCATCATTTTGAGGATGAGCAATTTCAGGCAGGTGATTATCTATCTGTTTTCGGCTGGGCTGTATAAAAGAAATTTCGGAATTTTTCTCTGCTGCTTTATGAAAGAAGAACTTCTCAGTTTGAGGACAGGCTTTACTTGTTATACTCTCAAATTTTTCCTCATATGAATGTCTCCTTGGCTCCAATCTCTCATCTTCCCAGTGATCAGAATAGTGTCTGTAACTATGACTGCTCCGAGAAGAACAAGGACTAGTTTCTTCCATGGTCAAAGTAGAATTCTTTGGCACAACCACAACAGACTGAAGACGGTTTCTTGGAATACTGCTATCATCAGAATCTGTATCCTCTGAATCACTTTCATCACTTGAACTTTCGGAAGAACCAGAATAATCTTCATGGACAGTAGATACAAACTCTGAGGCACGACCACTACTGTCACATTTTAAGGTATATGTTATACCATCACTGTCCTCCATAGTTAAATTCAAATCACAAGAAGAAAATACAACTTCTGAGTCATCAGAAGTATGTGCATGTCCTCTTCCACCTTCATCTAAAGAGATCTCTGGTCTTCCTCTTCTATCAGGCAATAAAGAATTCCCTTCTTCGTGAGCCTCCTGCACACATTTCTCAGACAGTCCATTATTTTGCCTGTTATCCCATGAAGCAAATCCCCTTCCTGAATCAGGAAGGTCACTACCTACTTCTATTACTGTTTCTTTCTCTGCATGCTTTAAAAATTCTGAGTTTTTACTCTTCGGCACAGCATCCAAAACTGGAGATATATTCTCTCCACACTGCAAGAGAGTTAAACTGTTCACTTTTACTCCTGGGGGAAGACTCTGAAGAGATGAAGCGATACATGAGCTCCCTGGAGTTTGATATAAATCATCAAAATGATTAACAGAAGTTGAACTAGTACTACCAACACTCTGCTTATATTCTCCACATGCAAATTTTGAGTGCTGATCAGTTAGATTTCCATTATCACATATAACTGTTTTTGATTTCAAATGCACATTCATAAAGCTATTTGAAGACATCTTCGTGACTAAAGGCTCAATATTTTCAGCTCCGGAATGATATGAAGAAGGGTAGTTGTCATTTGAAGTACAGTATATATCTGAATCTTTGGTTTTACAGCAAGAAACTCTCACCTCAACTGGTTCTTTAACAACTGTTTTGGAATAATCTATAGTCATAACTGGCAAAGATATGAGTTGATCTTGGTGTGGTGACACCAAAGGTTCTGTTTCTCTAAATGGGCTTTCTGACTTACTATGCTTCATGCAAGTATCATCCAAGTCTTTTTCTTTACATCTATTAATATTCTGAAATCCATTTGATGAAAGCATGCATGTTTTGACCAAGGGGGATACCTCTGATCCAGTCACACTATCATCAGAAGACATCAAAACAGTGTCATGTTTAGAAGTGCAAAATGCTGCCAAATCAGATTCTGCCCCTGGAGACCCATTTATATTTAATTCTGTGGGACAATAACTTCTTAATTGATCATTCTTCACTTTACATAAAGAGTCAACTTCCTTAATACTATCATGGCTATCATGTCCTATAAATTCAGACTTAAAAACAGGTGATCCATCTAGCTTTTTAAAAGTAGGTGAATCATTTAATCGATTTGATGGAGACGGAGACCGAGTCTTCTCTCTCTCAGGAATTTTACTAATCACTCTTAATTCATTACCTTTTGAACAAGGAGTCTGTAAACTAAAAGAATGAGACTGTTTGGTTTCCTCATTCAATTCTGTACAACAGAAAGAATTTTTAAATTTATCAGACTTGGATACAGGTTTTGAAGGGGCAGATTTGTAACGGGAAGCATTGTTATCATGCTTGGAATATGATGATCCCCGTCGGAATCCGAGTTCATTGGGGGGAGAACAGCATCTTTTCATTGCTTCATTTTCTGAAGTCCTTTTGGATTCTCTTTCTAATTTGGAAGAATACTTTCCTCTTTTCTCAATCTCTAAGTAAGAGGACTCAGTTTTACAGTCTCGGTCAGATTTAGAATAGGATGATGATGTTCTTAGGTCTCTATAAGAGGAAGAATGAGATGAGGTGCGCCTTGAGTATGTCTTCTTATACTCATCTTCTGAGTCAGAACTCTCTCTCGCCCTGCTATCTGTATATGCCCGAGAATAGCGAGTCCTTTCTCGATAGGGGGAACTCCTATGGTAGCGACGATCAGAGTCATAATAATGGGATCGTTCTGACCGAGAATAAGATAAACTAGTTCTAGAGCCTCTGTCAGATCTAGACCGAGATCTGCTCCTCCTTCGTTCTCTCTCTCTACAGCGAGAAGATATATACCGAGTATCTCTTTCAAGTTTTGAGTAGCTAAAATATTTATCATCTCTCTCTGTTTTAGATCGTGAAGATTTCCCTAAATCCTCACTTTTTAAAGTTGCTAAGCTCTTTTTTGAATCTCTTTCTCTGTCAATGTTTGCTGAAAATTTTAAATCATGCGATCTTTGACTTGAGGAAGTCCGTACAGAATCTTCATCAGATTCTGAACCAAGAAAGGTGCCTTCAGATTGTGAGGATTTCTTCTTAGAACCTGTTTTTTTAGAGCCCAGACTACTCTTAGAACTATCTGGAGTTTCTTCTTCCTTCCCAATATGGGAATCTTCTTTTTGTGAAGGAATATCTGCTTGCTCATTCAAACTGTGAGTTATGTGTTCTTCTGAACTATTAGATACAGGGTCCTGTTTAGTGTCCACTTCTGATGATTCTGGTACAATTGTTACTGGTGGCTCCTTCAAGGCTCTAGCAGCTACATCTACAGGTGCTGTCATCAGAACTGTAACTGGTGTGTGTGGCAAGGCCACTGGCTCTGTTACTGGTGCTGGTGATGATGGTGTTGTGGCTTGGGGAGGTGGAGGTGGTGGAGGTGGAGATGAGGGTGGCGAGTCTACAGTTGTTGATTCTGCTATGACTGCTGGTAATGGTGCCATGGGAGGAGATGGAGATGCCACTGCTGTGGTAGCAGTCAGCAGTGGCCTGGATGTTACATGAAGCAGATGTTTCTTAAAATGGATTTTGCCCAATTCTACCCTTGATTTCGGTGGCGAAGGTTCTTCTGTAGTAGATAATGTATCTCCAATGTCCGTCTTAACTTTAGGGGTTGAGTCTACTTGAAGAGGTACAACTGGGGAATTTGGAGTATCATTTTGCTTTTCATTGCCAAGTGCAGTCAGAAACCTGTTCTGCAAAGTTTTCTTTGTAAGGCTGAAGCTGAATGACACC
Source organism: Tragelaphus eurycerus (assembly GCA_935064755.1). Lineage (NCBI taxonomy): Eukaryota > Metazoa > Chordata > Mammalia > Artiodactyla > Bovidae > Tragelaphus > Tragelaphus eurycerus. The sequence continues at coordinate 70,506,281 of CAKXYN010000001.1, read as the reverse complement.
TTCTGTCGTCCTTGTTCCTCCAAATTAACTTTTGTCTTGGTGCCTTTGGGCAAAAATCGACTAGAAGCAACACCTTTGAACATTGGTCCTTTGATGAAACCTGTTCTCGGCACATTTTCAATCTTTGCCTATGAATGAACAAAAAGAGCAGTTACTACTACAATAAAGTTACTTTTAAATGGCTAGCATCACAGTTTACAATGTCAGAGAAACGAAAAGTCCTTTTTAATGACAAAAACAGCATGAATTTCATTAAGCTATAAAAGCATTAAAAAAATCCTCTTTATTATGGAAAATTTTAAACATACCCATGAAAAATAAATAAATAAACACACCCATAGGTAAAATAGTTTAATAAACCTCTAAGTACCCATCCCCAGTTTCAACAATTATCCATATTTTTCTACTCTTATTGTCTCTTAAAGGATTTTACAGTTTTAGAACTATTTTCCAAGCAGAATTTTAAAAATAATCTGATGTGTATTTCAACATACACTATAAGAGGACACGTGGATAGACAGCAATAGCTAATATCTACATCATGAAAATACTTTGTTCTTGTCCCTATCCTGTAAGAAACATCGTAAGTCATTACAACTAGTGGTCTTCTGGCATCACACAGAATCATCACTTGAAGGGACTACTTGAGGGACTTCCCCGGTGGTCCAGTGGCTAGAGCCCCACACTCTTAGAGCAGGTGGCCCGGGTTCCATCCCTGATCAGGAAACTAGATCCCACATGCCACAACTAAGAGCTCACATGCTTCTACTAAATATCCTATGTGCTGCAGCTAAGACCCGGTGCAGCCAAACAAATAAGTAGATTATAAAAAAAGAGTCGGTTGGGTACTTGGTAGAAATATAGATCTGTGACAAAACTCCAGGAAATATCAGTTCAATAGCTCTAAACTTTTCACTTTCATGCATTGGAGAAGGAAATGGCAACCCATTCCAGTGTTCTTGCCTGGAGAATCCCAGGGACGGGGGAGCCTGGTGGGCTGCCGTCTGTGGGATGGCAGAGTCGGACACGACTGAAGCGACTTAGCAGCAGCAAAGTGAACAAGAAGTTTGTTTTGTTTTCTGAAAACAAGCATCTCAAGCAATTCTGAGGGACTTTCTAGATGTGGGGAACCGCTGGTACAGAGCAGTTTCCCACCTCACTCATTTTACAGATGAGGTAACCAAACGAAATGAGAATCAGGCCTTTCTGCCTTCCTGGAAATTACTGTCTTGGCACATTACCACTACATCTGCTGGGCCTCATACATACCCAGGCCAAGCGGATTTATTTTATTATCCTACTGTAAGCAACAACTACAAAATATATATCTAAGAAGACTCTACCCTTCATTATTTGCCAAACCACCAAAGGAACTGGTGGGCTTCAGAAGTTAAAGGCTTACCCTCGGTTGTAGACAGAACATCAGAAAAGTCTACAGCAACAAACTGAAGTCTAAATTAAAGATAGTACACTTGCCATCTACATTTTTCTAATAACTGATGTTCTTTAATCAACTCTGGCTATTTAAGAGAACTGTTTTCTACTTCAACGTGGTAAAAATCTGAAATGAGTTTTCAAAAATTATACAGTAACCATTCAAGTGGGAAAGTAAACATTTTTACATGCATTATCACAAAGCAGTGGTCTTCAAATATTTAAGAGAATTCACTTTTCAAATTAAATCTTACACGGAAGCTCAGTGCATAAAAACAGTAAAAATAAACTGTCCTAAGTTGCCAGCTTCCTTTACCTTGACAAAAGTTCTTGAAGCTTGAAAGTTTAAAAACCATTTTCATGAAATATTCAACATCCCCACTGGAATGAATTATTGGCTTCCCTGGTGGCTCAGAGGTTAAAGTGTCTGCCTGCAACGCGGGAGACCTGGGTTCGATCCCTGGGTCGGGAAGATCCCCTGGAGAAGGAAATGGCAACCCACTCCAGTATATCTTGCCTGGAGAATCCCATGGGCGGAGGAGCCTGGTTGGCCTACGGTCCACGGGGTCGCAAAGAGTCGGACACAACTGAGCGACTAATGAATTATTACAGATCCAAAACCAAAATTAAGCAAAAACTATTACTTTATTTCATATTCAAAATGACAGCTAAATTTTGAATGTTTTCAATCTCATAATCACTAAATACCTAATTAAATTACACTTACCTCATTTTCTTCTTCTCTATTGTCATCCAGCCAAGAAAGCATGCAAAAGAATAAAAAAGAAATCATAAATACTTAAAATGGAATGAAATGTAAGTTTTTTATTAAAGCTTAGGATACATACAACCTCCAGGTATATTCTATATGGGTTATCTGTCCCTTCATAGCCTTAGTTACATTTAGCACAGCAAATATTCAATGAAGGTAAGTGTTATGCACTGTGCTAGGTGATGGAGAGAAAAGGTGATTAAAGCAGAGTCCTTCCCCTCAAGAAGCTCTTATGGTTCTCTTAAACATAAAATATAATTGTTCTAAAAGTAATTCCAACATAAAGGAGCAAATAAATACAAAGATAGAAGTACGAACAAGTATAATAGCAAAGAGGAAGATAAGCAACTTAGTTCAGCGGAAGGATAGGAATGCAAAGAATTGTTTCTAAAAGATCTTTTTAAAGACAGTAACGAAATTGTTAGGCCATAATTAATAGCAGGAATCAGCCACAAATGTTTTTAATAGAAGAACACTTGCTTTGGTAAATAATATAATGTCAAGAGCAAAGAATAGGAAAGTTTGAAGGAAAGTTGATAGAATAGGGGTAAGAAGTCACAGGTAGTACTGAGTCTCCTGTGCCCTCGCCATAAAACATAAAAACATAATGCAAAAACATGCATTTAACTCTCCAGCATGAGATTGTGCTAGAATGCCTTGCTTCTTCTTTGGAAAATCTACTACAGAAGAAAAACCAGAGGAATATGCAGCCAATTTTCTGTCAAAAATGTACAGTATGCAGATCTGCAGCTTACTGAAGAACTGTATTTAAAGAATTTTGACTATCCATGTCAACACAAAGACAAATCTCTGTTAGGTCACAGGAAACACGTGGAAAAAGATTTAATTAACAGTTTTTGTCAGAGCAAGCTCAAAGAACCAAAGAATGACATAATTATTCAAATCAACCAATCAACCAACTTCTCAGGAAACACAGGAAGTTTCCAAAGGGAGGACGCGTATAATGAGAGAGATTTGGCCATATCAAAAAGATTCATAAATATAAACAAGTCAGATAGTAAGGAAATGTATTTCAGATACCGTGTTACACAGGAAATGGTTATACTTAAAAGGACATAATTTTATTTACTCTGGAAAAAGACAAGTTACAGGACCATAGCAATGTATCTCAAAGTACAAGAAAACTTAGAAGATAAAATAGCCTTAGTGTTACTTAGTGTTAGTCGCTCAGTCGTGCCCGAGTCTTTGTGACCCCATGGACTGCAGCCCACCAGGCTCCTCTGTCCATGAGATTTTCCAGGCAAGCATACTGGAGTGGGTTGCCATTTCCTTCTCCAGGGGAACTTCCTAACCCAGTGATCGAACCCGGGTCTCCTGCACTGCAGGCAGATTCTTTATCGACTAAGCTACAAGGGAAGCCTTATTTTTGCAAAATGCCAAAAGTTGGACCTGTGACCAACAAAAGTACAGAATGACAGATTTTACCTCATTTTAAGTTAGAACATATTAGTTTTCTTTATTTGAAAAATACATGTACACAGGGAAAAACATAAAATTTACAAAAAGATATACAACTAAAATTAGATCTACCTAGAGGCCACTATTGTTATCTTTTGCATATCCTTTCAAAAAGTGTGCTTATATGGGTATACACATTGCTTTTAAAGGAGAAAAGACATACACAAATGGAAATTATACCTCTCTACCTTTTCTGGGCTGAAAGCCCTGGATATAATTATACGTCAACGTACTTAAGATATAGCTTCAGTTGTAGTTCTACCAGCCTAACAGATATCTATAGGTCATTGGCATTTTTTTCTTTTTTCTGGGAAGTGCTTTTTTCAGCTCCTTTGCCACTGATTAGGTACTGAGTTGTTAGTCTTTCTTACTGTTTTATGAAAACAAAATATGAGGTAGCTGCAATTGGAATGTGCCTCTGTACTGGGTACTTTAGTTTCCTTGTCATCAGAAACATTTAAGAAAAATGTGGATAAGAACTTATCTAAGATCAGACACAATTCTTATCCTAGATATAAGGTTATAAAAGTGAGGTCCTAGAAGGTCTCAATCCAGGATTTCAGTTTATTGAATTTTCTGAACCATACATCAGATACAGCATTTTATCTTGATTTTAATAAGTAAAGGCTTTAAAGAGTCACTCCTTCCTAATCTTTAATGCTTTCTAAAACTCAAATATTCCTCAAATACTTAAAGCTGGTGTTTCTTATATCTGAGTGATATATGGGCCTCTTTTTATTTTTTTCTTTGCTATTACATGTGAATCTGTATTACTTTTGCATTCGGTGCAGATTTTTTTTTTTGCTTTTCTTTTTTTAAACACGAAAACATTTTGTATCCAGGTATAGCCAATTAACAATGTGTGGCAGTTTCAGGTGAACAGTGAAGGGACTCAGCCACACACATACACATATCCACTCTCCCCTAAAGCCCCCTCCCATCCAGGCTGGCACATGACACTGTGCGGAGTTCCCTGTGCTATATACATTTGGGGGATCTAGATGAATGGGATATAAGAAACCCCTATTCCTTTTGAAATCATTCTATAAGCCTGAGCTCTCCAGGAGAAAACTGGTTTGCTATACACACCAAGTGGGAAGGCAATGGCACCCCACCCCAGTACTCTTGCCTGGGGAATCCCATGGACGGAGGAGCCTGGTGGGCTCCAGTCCATGGGATCGCTAAGAGTCGGACACGACTGGGCGACTTCGCTTTCACTTTTCACTTTCATGCATTGGAGAAGGAAATGGCAACCCACTCCAGTATTCTTGCCTGGAGAATCCCAGGGACAGAGAAGCCTGGTGGGCTGCCGTCTTTGGGATCACACAGAGTCGAACACGACTGAAGCGACTCAGCAGCAGCATACACACCAAGGCCCAAGTAAGAGCCATGGGAAATACTGGCAAGGAATCCTTCTGAAGTACTAAGTGATTATCTCCAATATTAGGAAAGAAGCAAAATTTCACAGCTCCAGGACCCTCCTCCTACATCATAAACTTTGCAGAATGACAATCACATATATAGCCTTGATTTGCATTTATTGTGCCGGTTTTCCTCAAAACAGTGTAAATTACAAAGAGACAAAGGTATCAATACATCTTGCCTTTCCTGTACAATCTCCTTGGGTTTGCCAGTCCGATTCCTAGCATAAATTCTCATTACTTTTTGAATCAAAGAAATTTCTTAACAATAATATCAGGTTTTAGCTTTATCATTTTAAACAAGTTTCTAGTCAGTGAGGAAAGCTAAGAATATCATCCCAAATGTTAACAATAGTATGTATACCTGAAATGTTTCTAAATTGGTCTTCAAATTAGCCTCCAGCAACACTTGCATGAACTGAATTATGTTCTCCAGTTAAAGTAATCTGTTTTTCCAAAACCCATAATTGGGCAGTAATTTGAACATTTTAGGGCTTATTATATACAAATGAGTTTCACTACATTTTCCTCTGTTTTGAGTTAAATCTCTTAAATTACCTGTTTTATTTTCCTCATTAACAAATTGTGGGAGAAGGTATAACCATTACCAAATAACCTTCAAAAAGACATTATGCATAAATGCTGAAATTCATTTTTAGTACTAGCCAATGAATCACAACAGAAAGAGCTGAAGGCTAAGATCTTAGTAACTGGACCACGTTATGTATACTACTATCTTACAGCCAATTAGACTGCCAGCACCATTATAAGTAACAGAATATTTTCCATTTTTCCAGGTATTTCATTAAATGCTTTACATACAACTAACTCATCTGATTCTCAAATCTAAGAAGGGTATACTACATATTTGTGTTCCCATTTTCACAAATGAAGAAACTTAAATTATAGCTAGTAACGTGGCAGAGCCAAATATTCAGGCTGTTTGACTGCAGAGCCCTTGCTCTTTAAGTCAAATATTTATTAGCTGGAGGTGATGGAATTCCAGTTGAGCTATTCCAACTCCTGAAAGATGATGCTGTGAAAGTGCTGCACTCAATATGCCAGCAAATTTGGAAAACTCAGCAGTGGCCACAGGACTGGAAAAGGTCAGTTGTCATTCCAATCCCAAAGAAAGGCAATGCCAAAGAATGCTCAAACTACCGCACAATTGCACTCACCTCACACGCTAGTAAAGTAATGCTCAAAATTCTCCAAGCCAGGCTTCAGCAATATACGAACCGTGAACTTCCTGATGTTCAGGCTGGTTTTAGAAAAGGCAGAGGAACCAGAGATCAAATTGCGAACATCTGCTGGATCATCGAAAAAGCAAGAGAGTTCCAGAAAAACATCTATTTCTGCTTGATTGACTATGCCAAAGCCTTTGACTGTGTGGATCCCAATAAACTGTGGAAAATTCTGAAAGACATGGGAATACCAGATCTGCCTCTTGAGAAATCTATATGCAGGTCAGGAAGCAACAGTTAGAACTGGACACGGAACAACAGACTGGTTCCAAATAAGAAAAGGAGTACGTCAAGGCTGTATATTGTCACCCTGTTTATTTAACTTCTATGCAGAGTACATCATGAGAAATGCTGAGCTGGAAGAAACACAAGCTGGAATCAAGATTGTTGGGAGAAAAACCAATAACCTCAGATATGTAGATGACACCACCCTTATGGCAGAAAGTGAAGAGGAACTCAAAAGCCTCTTGATGAAAGTGAAAGTGGAGAGTGAAAAAGTTGGCTTAAAGCTCAACATTCAGAAAATGAAGATCATGGCATCTGGTCCCATCACTACATGGGAAATAGATGGGAAACAATGGAAACAGTGTCAGACTTTATTTTTGGGCTCTAAAATCACTGCAGATGGTGACTGCAGCCATGAAATTAAAAGACGCTTACTCCTTGGAAGGAAAGTTATGACCAACCTTGATAGCATATTCAAAAGCAGAGACATTACTTTGCCAACAAGGTTCGTCTAGTCAAGGCTATGGTTTTTCCAGTGGTCATGTATGGATGTGAGAGCTGGACTGTGAAGAAGGCTGAGCACCGAAGAATTGATGCTTTTGAACTGTGGTGTTGGAGAAGACTCTTGAGAGTCCCTTGGACTGCAAGGAGATCCAATCCGTCCATTCTGAAGGAGATCAGCCCTGGGATTTCTTTGGAAGGAATGATGCTGAAGCTGAAACTCCAATACTTTGGCCACCTCATGCAAAGAGTTGACTCATTGGAAAAGAATCTGATGCTGGGAGGGATTGGGGGCAGGAGGAGAAGGGGAGGACAGAGGATGAGATGGCTGAATGGCATCACTGACTCAATGGACATGAGTCTGAGTGAACTCCAAGAGTCTGTGATGGACAGGGAGGCCTGGCGTGCTGCGATTCATGGGGTCGCAAAGAGTTGGACATGACCGAGCAACTGAACTGAACTGACACAGAACTGGGAGAAAAAGAGTAAAAAGTTTCAGAGAAACACATTTTGATTTAGTGTAATAGTAAATGTATCTGCCTAGCAACAGAAGGGGCTGCATCATGAAATAAAAGAGTAACAGAAGTGTTCAAACTACAGTCTTGATGATCATGTGTCTGTGTTTCAGGGCAATCAAACAGACGGTGAGTAATAGCCGTTCTTTATAGGGGAATTTTAGCTAATAAATGCAATAATCATCAATGGCAGCAAAACCTAGCAGATGAAAGGTTGATGAGGAACTTTTATAATGAATGGATCAAGCCAACTACACTAGAATTCGATAATTAATTTTGACTTCACTAAAATTAAAACAACCAGGTACGTGCCCTCCCCTACGTGCGGCTAACAGGATACAATATGTAACTGAAAAACTACTAGCAGGAAGGAGGTGGGGTGAAAGGCCTGATATAACTACCAGTCTTCAAAAAAATGTAGCAAACGTATAAGGAGACTATCACAGATTGAGATTTGAAATATAGGAATCATATGATTATTTAGATCCTGTTATAAATTTTTTTTAAATGAGCAGGGACAGTATACTAAATAACATTATTTACTGCCAGTAGATATGCCTGGAGAAGAACATGGCAACCTACTCCAGGATTCTTGCCTGGAGAATCCCCATGGACAGAGAGGAGCCTGGTGGGCTACAATCCATGGGGTCACAAAGAGTTGGACATGACTGAAGCAACTTAGAATGTATGCATGGGCACTAGATATGACCATGATGTTATGGTTATTTTTAAAGCCTCTCTTATTTCTGTAAGTATGAAATGACAGAATACCTGGGGTGCTTTAAAATAGTCCAGTAACAAGAGAAGCGGAGAAGGCACCCCACTCCAGTACTCTTGCCTGGAAAATCCTATGGACGGAGAAGTGTGGTATGCTGCCGTCTATGGGGTCGCTAAGAGTTGGACACGACTGAGCAACTTCACTTTCACTTTTCACTTTCATGCATTGGAGAAGGAAATGGAAACCCACTCCAGTATTCTTGCCTGGAGAATCCCAGGGGCAGGGGAGCCTGGTGGGCTGACGTCTATGGGGTCGCACAGAGTCGGACCCGACTGAAGCAACTTAGCAGTAGCAGCAGCAACAACACCAGAAGAGTAGGAGACAGATGAAACCAGAATGGCAAAACATTAATAACTGCTGAAGCTTGATGAGTACACTGGGCAGAGCAAAGGGTATTCATTATACCATTCTCTCTTATATGAACGTTTGAAGTTTTTCATAATAAAAAATGCTTAAGGTTTAATTGCAATATGAAAGAGGATAACCAATCTGCAAACAAGAAACCATGTGTGCACATGTAGCAAGCAAACTGCTGGCAAAAGCTATGTATTCCCACTACCATCCAATCACCCATCTACCCACAATCAGGGCCTATTCACCTGGCTGTGGCTGAGCATTAAACCCTTGACCCAAGCAAAAGTCATCACCAGGATTTACCCATCTGGTTTAGAATTTATTTCTATGGTTGTAAGATTTAACTCCCCAATAATAAACAAAAATAAAATCATAAATATGTAACCACAGCAAACACTATGTACGATGGAAATATTTTCTATATATTAACTTTTGCCAAATAACATCAATACATAGTTCTACTTCAGAGTCATTTTATTTTAAAATAGTTAAGGTGAGAAACTTAAAAAAAAAAAAAAAAAGACCAGCAACAGTGAATATTAAGCAATTTTGTGTTTGGGAAGGAGAATACTAATATTCTGAATATTTGAACCTATTTTCCACCCATTTGCCAATCTCTTTGGATACGGCACCACGGTGCTAAATGAGTTCTCAAAGTAAATCTATTAATAAAAACAGTATTCTGTTTGTCATTTTGCAAATGAGAAATCTGAGTACAATTATCACTACCAGATATCAAATTCCAGATACATACTATGCTATGCTATGTTAAGTCACTTCAGTCGTGTCTGACTCTGTGTGGCCCCATAGACGGCAGCCCACCAGGCTTCCCTGTCCCTGGGATTCTCCAGGCAAGAACACTGGAGTGGGTTGCCATTTCCTTCTCCAATGCATGAAAGTGAAAAAACAAAGTGAAGTCGCTCAGTCATGTCTGATTCTTAGCAACCCCATGGACTGCAGCCTACCAGGCTCCTCCGTCCGTGGGATTTTCCAGGCAAGAGTACTGGAGTGGGGTGCCATTGCCTTCTCTGATACATACTATAATAATGCATAATAACTTCTATATCATGTGTTTCTAGTTTTAATTTGTATCTCAAAAGTCAAGTTACACTAAATTACAATTTTGAAAATGTAGTTGGTCCACAGCCCTAGTCAAGTCCCAAAATATTCTAGTCATCACAGAAGGTTGGGGAGTGCCGTCAACAGCTTACTGTATGAGGTCAAAACTTATGCTCTATAACAAAGAAATACTTCAAACTGACAAGAGAGATGCCCACCTCATGAGAAACAACAAAGAATAAAATAAAAGGATAGAAGGACTATGACTTGGAATTAAGAACAGTAACTAATACCATATCCAGAAGTGCGACTAGACAATTGGGTTTTCATGTCTGCCATCAACACCTATGAGAATACTGAAAAATCAAGGCTGACACTGTGTAAACACTGTAACTAGTACAGTGTAATGAAAACAGTACTATATGACTCAGCCAAAGTTTTCTTTTCTAGGGCCTTTCATTCAGAAGGCATGCTCTAATCCCCCTTCTCCCCCTTTATGTGTTTCCAAAACACCTGATGGAGAGGCATAACAGAGTCATCAGTTCAGTTGCTCAGTCGTGTCGCCTCTTTGCACCCCGTGGACTGCAGCATGCCACGCTTCTCTGTCCATCACCAACTCCCGGAACTTACTCAAACTCATGTCCATTGAGTCCATGATGCCATCCAACCATCTTATCCTCTGTCATCCCCTTCTCCGGCCTTCTATCTCTCCCAGCATCAGGGTCTTTTTAAATGATCAGTTCTTCGCATCAGGGGGCCAAAGTACTGGAGTTTCAGCTTCAGCATCAGTCCTTCCAATGAATATTCAGGACTAATAAATATCTTTTAGGATTGACTGGTTTGATATTCTTGAAGTCCAAGGGACTCTCAAAAGTCAGTTAAGTCAGTTAAAAGTCATGGGCAGAAGATCTTAATATAGACATTTTCCCCAAAAGACATGTTGATGCCTGACAGGTACACAAGAAGATGCTCAACATGGCTAATTACTAGAGAAAAGCAAATCAAAACTACAATTACCACCTCACATTGGTCAGAATGGTCATCATTAAGAAGTCTACACACAACAAATGCTGGAGAGGGTGTGGAGAAAAGGGAACCCTCTTACACTGTTGGTGGGAATGGAAACTGGTGCCACCACTATGGCAAACAATATAGAGGTTCCTCAAAAAGCTAAAAATAGAGTTGTCATATGATCCAAAAATCCCACTCCCGGGCATATAGCCAGACAAAACCGCAATTCAAAAGGATACAGGCATGCCTATATTCATAGAAACACTATTCACAGTATCCAAGACATAGAAATAATTTGAATGTTCATCGAAAGAAGAATGGTTAAAGAGGCTGTAGTGTGTGTGTGTATTTACACAAGCTATATATATCAGATCAGATCAGTCGCTCAGTCATATCCAACTCTTTGCGACCCCATGAACTGCAGCACGCCAGGCCTCCCTGTCCATATATATATATATATATATATATATAAAATGAACTACTACTCAGCCATAAAAGAAGAAATAATGCCATTTTTAACAAAATGGATGGACCTAAAGTTATCATTAGAATAAAGCCAGACATCCTGGAATGTGAAGTCAAGTGGGCCTTAGAAAGCATCAATACGAACAAAGTTAGTGGAGGTGATGGAATTCCAGTTGAGCTATTTCAAATCCTGAAAGATGATGCTGTGAAAGTGCTGCACTCAATATGCCAGCAAATTTGGAAAACTCAGCAGTGGCCGCAGGACTGTAAAAGGTCAGTTGTCATTCCAATCCCAAAGAAAGGCAATGCCAAAGAATGCTTAAACTACCACACAATTGCACTCATCTCACACACTAGTAGGGGAAGGCAATGGCACCCCACCCCAGTACTTTTGCCTGGAAAATCCCATGGACGGAGGAGCCTGGTAGGCTCCAGTCCATGGGGTCGCTGAGAGTCGGACACGACTGAGCGACTTCACTTTCACTTTTCACTTTCCTGCATTGGAGAAGGAAATGGCAACCCACTCCAGTGTTCTTGCCTGGAGAATCCCAGGGACAGTGGAGCCTGGTGGGCTGCCGTCTATGGGGTCGCAGAGAGTCGGACACGACTGAAGCGACTTAGCAGCAGCAGCAGCACACACTAGTAAAGTAATGCTCAAAATTCTCCAAGCCAGGCTTCAGCAATATACGAACCGTGAACTTCCTGATGTTCAGGCTGGTTTTAGAAAAGGCAGAGGAACCAGAGATCAAATTGCCAACATCCGCTGGATCATGGAAAAAGCAAGAGAGTTCCAGAAAAACATCTATTTCTGCTTGATTGACTATGCCAAAGCCTTTGACTGTGTGGATCCCAATAAACTGTGGAAAATTCTGAAAGACATGGGAATACCAGATCTGCCTCTTGAGAAATCTATATGCAGGTCAGGAAGCAACAGTTAGAACTGGACATGGAACAACAGACTGGTTCCAAATAGGAGAAGGAGTACATCAAGGCTGTATATTGTCACCATGTTTATTTAACTTATATGCAGAGTACATCATGAGAAATGCTGGACTGGAAGAAACACAAGCTGGAATCAAGACTGCCGGGAGAAATATCAATAACCTCAGATATGCAGATGACACCACCCTTATGGCAGAAAGTGAAGAGGAACTAAAAAGCCTCTTGATGAAAGTGAAAGTGGGGAGTGAAAGAGTTGGCTTAAAGCTCAACATTCAGAAAACAAAGATCATGGCATCTGGTCTTATCACTTCATGGGAAATAGATGGGGAAACAGTGGAAACAGTGTCAGACTTTATTTTTCTGGGCTCCAAAATCACTGCAGATGGTGACTGCAGCCATGAAATTAAAAGACGCTTACTCCTTGGAAGGAAAGTTATGACCAACCTTGATAGCATATTCAAAAGCAGAGACATTACTTTGCCAACAAAGGTGCGTCTAGTCAAGGCTATGGTCTTTCCTGTGGTCATGTATGGATGTGAGAGGTGGACTGTGAAGAAGGCTGAGCGCCGAAGAATTGATGCTTTTGAACTGTGATGTTGGAGAAGACTCTTGAGAGTCCCTTGGACTGCAAGGAGATCCAACCAGTCTATTCTGAAGGAGATCAGCCCTGGGATTTCTTTGGAAGGAATGATACTGAAGCTGAAACTCCAGAACTTTGGCCACCTCATGCGAAGAGCTGACTCATTGGAGAAGACTCTGATGCTGGGAGGGATTGGGGGCAGGAGGAGAAGGGGACGACAGAGGATGATCTGGCTGGATGGCATCACTGACTCGATGGATGTGAGTCTGAGTGAACTCTCGGAGTTGGTGATGGACAGGGAAGCCTGGCGTGCTGCGATTGATGGGGTTGCTAGAGTCAGACACGACTGAGTGACTGATCTGATCTGATCTGATCACTGTTTCAATTTAGTATTTAGTTATTAACCTTAATTGTTTATACAAACTGCTGTTAATCTGCCAAGAAGACTATACACTGTAGTTTTCATAATTTACAGAACTGGTTTCCTAAATACCTATACTCTCGTACTTATTTTTTAATGGATACGGTAAACTTGATCGAAAATAAGATACCTATTACGGTGACCCTGTGGAAAACCTCAGGAGTCCATTTTAACCTATTTCTATAAAGTGTTCTACTGTACCTCAAAACTCATCTGTTTTCTACATATAATCTTCAAAATTTTTAGCACAGAAGCAGTACCACAAAAAGTGTAGCTTATGTTTTAGAATTGACATAGATATGAGAATTGAGGAGTTAATTGAAGAAATATACATTTAACCAGGCAATTTTAGAAAGTCTATGTGTTCAGCATCAGAAAAATGGACTTCTCAAGAAAGGGTTTTTTGCAGTCGTCTATATAACTTATGAAAAATGTTAGCCCTACTTTACAGTCATACAAAAATTCATAAAAATTTTAAACATGACATCTTCTGCTTACTAAAGCAGAGCATATGTAATTAACAATTAATCAACAAGAAGCGAAATATTACTCAAAAGACTCAAACACAAGTTAGTCCATGAGTCTCCAAAGAGGTATTCATGAAGCAAATAGTGGTGATTACTATATAGCCCTCCCCAAAGAGTCTAACTGCATTTGGCAGGAAGTGGGCAGCTGGAAGAGCTACAATCAGAAACCACCAGTTGCTCCAGGTTCTTATATACCCCCAGCAGTGCTCCCAGTAAGCAGACCTGGTAGAAGTCTGCCAGCAGGATCAAATCCTTATCACTACCCACACCGTCCTAAGGATATTTTCACTAGTGAAATGTTAAAATGGGACAGAAAAGGCATTGTAAAATAAAAACACCTAAGAACCTCAGACGAACTCTAAACCTCCATCTAAATGACCAAAGCATTTGTTCAGTTGGAAAAGACATTGAAATAATCATTAAGCTTAATAAAAAAAAACAACCTACCAATGTTATACATGAATTCCAAAGCTGAGGGACTCAAACACAACACCCAATTAGCGTACAATAACCAAAAATTACACAAAATAACTGCCTCTCATTTGAATTCATGAAAGTACACTTACAAATATAAATCCCATTATGAAAAAATAAAACTTATTGAATCTTCAGTTGACTAGGTTGTTGATGCTATGCTATGCTAAGTCACTTCATTTGCGTCCGACTCTGTGTAACCCCATAGACGGCAGCCCACCAGGCTTCCCCCTCCCTGGGATTCTCCAGGCAAGAACACTGGAGTGGGTTGCCATTTCCTTCTCCAATGCATGAAAGTGAAAAGAGAAAGTGAAGTCGCTCAGTCATGTCCGACTCTCAGCGACCCCACGGACTGCAGCCTACCAGCCTCCTCCATCCGTGGGATTCTCCAGGCAAGAGTACTGGAGTGGGGTGCCATTGCCTTCTCCAGACTAGGTTGTTGGCTAGCTTCAAATTAACCGTTTTCAAGAGACTGCTCTTAAATACCTTGAGTTGAGAAAACCAACTAATCAAAGTAGGGCAGGAATAAAAGCTATTTTAATCCATCAACACCAGATAAGACAAACGGAAATAAATATGGACAATAAAATAGAATTTTAAAAAAGGAAAGGAAAGAGAGAAGTGTAGGAATCAAACTCTAAACAGAATCACGAAAACACCATCATAAATTACCAGATAAACTCACCCTGTGGGAAAACATTTGGAAGGAGATACTTTCCATGCAGCTCATGTCCTAAGGCTTTTAAACTACTTGCTGCTACTGCTAAGTCGCTTCAGTCGTGTCCGACTCTGTGCGATCCCATAGACGGCTGTCCCTGGGATTCTCCAGGCAAGAATACTGGAGTGGGTTGCCATTTCCTTCTCCCATGCATGAAAGTGAAAAGTGAAAGTGAAGTCGCTCAGTCGTGTCCGACTCTAAGCGACCCCATGGACTGGAGCTTACCACGCTCCTCCGTCCATGGGATTTTCCAGGCAAGAGTACTGGGGTGGGGTGCCATTGCCTTCCCCGTTTAAACTACTTACCATGATATAAAATAAAGCAACTTAACAAGGCACATTCACAATATAGAGTATTCCCTATTACAAAAGATAAGCACATCTTACACACAAATGCAAGCAGGCAGATGATGCAATATGTGTAGTAGACAAAAAGATCTGGAAAGGTATACACTCAACTATGAGTAGTGGTTACCTCTAGGATGAGCTGGATTTGAAGAGATGGAGCCAAGAAGAGATGCTAAAGGTAGATTTTTACTGTTTCCTCTGTTAAGTACATTATCTTGCCTTTTGCAATAAGCATTTATTGTTCTAGTAATTAAAAAAGAAACCATTTCTGGACTTTCTCGGTGGTCCAGTGGTTAAGACCCTGAACTTTCTGTGCTAGGGTCCTGCCCTAAGATCCTGAACTAAGATCCTGCCCACATGCCTCCGGGTGCAGCCTAAATAAATAAATAAAAAGAAAAAAATGAAAACAGTTCAAACCAATACCAGACATTGTTATTGTTTTCAAAATATTTATGTTTAGTACAAAGAGTTAATAGTAGTAAAGTACCTTGAATTTAAAGCCCTATCTTCAGAGATTAAAAAAACATGGCAATTAAACACGGTATGTAACCCCAGGCCAAAAAAAGAGGACACTATTGAAGTAACTGGCACACTTTAAATATGAACTATATATCAAGTGTAGTATTATGTTAAATTGCCTGAATTTGATCACTGCATGTTGGTTATATCTAAGAGCAGTCTTGTTCTCAGGTTATACTATGAACTATTTAGGTAGGGGTAAAGGGTCATGGTGCCTGCACCTTACACTCCAATGAATGAGTTGAGTGAGTGAAGTAGCTCAGTCATGTCCGACTCTTTGCGACCCCGTGGACTGTAGCCCCCCAGGCTCCTCTGTCCATGGGATTCTCCATGCAAGAATATGGTTTAGCCCAAAATAAACAAAGAGTTTGACAGAAAACAAAAAAATTTTGTAAAGCAACTATCCTTCAGTTAAAAATAGATTAAAAACAAACAAACAAGCACAAGTATATATATTTTTATAAAGAAAGATGAAGCAAATGTGGCAAAATTTCAACAACCAGTCAATCCAGATAAAAATATGGGAGTTTACTATGCTATTCTTAGAACTTCCTTGAAAGTTTGAATTTTTTTTTCCCCAAATAAAAGATTCTTTCCCCCTAGAGAGCGATCTCTCTCAGAAAGGAAAAGAAAGAATTCTAAGCCTGAATTTCAGTGACTATAGGTATAAATGTTTCCTATATGAACCATCTCTCAGGGTCTTACAATAGCCCTCAGTACGTACATTACAAAATAAGATACTCTACAGTATCTCACAAGAATTAACAGAAATTCGCTGGTCAACTTTTTATTCTAGCATATGACTATTCTTGCTTCTCTGCAAAAACTGACAATGCTCACAGAACACCACTAAACATCAGGGTTAAGAAAGATTATTATCAATATCTGTTAAACAGTAAATCACAATGCATTACAATTTAAAGGGGAATTTGTTCTTCAGTTGCTAAGTCACGCCGAACTCTTTCTGACTGACTCCAGCACACCAGGCTTCCCTGTCCTTCACCATCTCCCAGAGTTTGCTCAAACTCATGTCCATTGTATCAGTGATGCTATCTAACCATCTCATCCTCTGCCGCCCTCTTATCCTTTTGCCTGCAATCTTTCCCAGCATCAGGGTCTTTTCCAATGAGTCAGCTCTTGTAGATTAAATCAATTAGTCACTACAGTGAAAAGTGGCAGAAAAGATTTGAAACACCAAAGTTCCACTAAAACTAGAAAGGGACAACTGATAGGTATGTCTTGGCAGTTTGAACATTTCTTAGGGAAACACAGCAACTGCTCATCAACAGTTACTCGATACCCTTTTAGAGATATAATCTGTCAGTAGGAAGACTCGTTGGCCAGAAATCTAGATGAAGCAAGAGCAAAAAGAGGGACATGAAATCTGGAGAGATATACTCTATCCTGAGCTTCCCAGGTGGCTCAGTGGTAAAGAATCTGTATGCCAATGCTGGAACCATGGGTTTGATCCCTCGGTTGGGAAGATCCCCTGTAGTAGGAAATGGCAACCCACTCCAGTATTCTTGCCTGAATAATTCCATGGACAGTCCATAGGGTCGCAAAGAGTCAGACACGACTGAGCACACACATACATACTCTATCCTAAGCACCAGAATAGCTCCATCAGGCTTACTGTGATCACCAGGAAACCCTCTGAGCAGTAGTTTGGCCTCCCATATACCTCAGTAGCCCAAAGACTATACCTTGGCCTGAAGAACATACCTGAATCACTATAAAGCTATTTTTCTCTTATAAAATAACAAAAACTGAATTATGGACTGGCTGCAAAGCTCCTAAAGGTCCAGACTCTATGTGGAATCTTTCAGTTGGCTTCCTATGGCATCTCTAACCCCACCATAACTTAGGTGAATTATGAGAATGTTATAAGAACATGACTATTGCCACTGCTTTATATTTAATTTGAACATGCTAAAGTATTCTTGCCAGCTAATAAACTTTATTTTTGCCAAACTCCCCATGCTTTTCATATCACAGTGCCTTATAAAGTACTGTTCTTTCTAGCTACATCTTTTTAGCGAATACTAATAAAAGTTTAAAGCAATCATCCTCCAATTAAAAATAAGCAGATTTTTCAAAAACTTAACACTGTCCTATTTCTTAAATCCTCATAAAACCCTCTGCAGAAAATAGTGTTATGATTCTTACTTTACCTACAAGGACACCAAGGCATTACAAAATTTGCCCAGGTTCATACACCTAGATAGCATATTCAAAAGCAGAGACATTACTTTGCCAACAAAGGTTCGCCTAGTCAAGGCTATGGTCTTTCCTGTGGTCATGTATGGATGTGAGAGCTGGACTGTGAAGAAGGCTGAGCGCCGAAGAATTGATGCTTTTGAACTGTGGTGTTGGAGAAGACTCTTGAGAGTCCCTT
This sequence comes from Tragelaphus eurycerus, assembly GCA_935064755.1. Taxonomy (NCBI): domain Eukaryota; kingdom Metazoa; phylum Chordata; class Mammalia; order Artiodactyla; family Bovidae; genus Tragelaphus; species Tragelaphus eurycerus. The sequence continues at coordinate 70,488,100 of CAKXYN010000001.1, read as the reverse complement.
GGACTGCAAGGAGATCCAACCAGTCCATTCTGAAGGAGATCAATCCTGGAATTTCTTTAGAAGGAATGATGCTAAAGCTGAAACTCCAGTATTTTGGCCACCTCATGCGAAGAGTTGACTCATTGGAGAAGACTCTGATGCTGGGAGGGATTGAGGGCAGGAGGAGAAGGGAACGACAGAGGATGAGATGGCTGGATGGCATCACTGACTCGATGGGTTTGAGTCTGGGTGACCTCCGGGAGTTGGTGATGGACAGGGAGGCCTGGCGTGCTGCGGTTCATGGGGTCGCAAAGAGACACGACTGAGCGACTGATCTGATCTGATACAGCTATTATTAAGTAAAAGAGGTGAGATTCTAAATCAAGAGTTAGGATACAGAATCCAATGGTTTAACATATTTTGTGCCTTGGACCATTCTGGGGTCAGGTGAAGCCTGCAAATTCCTTTTCAGCTTAATATTTTTAAATATGTGAAATAAACAAAGGAGATCAATTACCTTTGGGACAAAAACCCCAAATGTATGATACAGTACTGTACATGCTTCTCAACGATCTAGTGGTGGATCTCCAATCTACTGAAATTTCTATGTAATGATGAACATAGATAATGAAGCATTTACAATAATCAAAACATATAAAAAATCTGTGATTTGTACTAGCAGTAAAATCATAGGTACTATATTACAGGCTAATAAAATCACGGGTTAATAATACTATAGTTTTCTGTTTACATTAGTAATTAAAAGAAATGCTAACTTCTAGTTAGAGGTTAGTGAGGACATAATTTCCCCAAGTTTATGGATGGTATCCATGTTAACACTGCCCTCTATATCAATCCTCTTAGCATTGCAGTTAAGAAAAAGAAATTCAAGAACACAAAGTAGTTGTCTGAGGAAGTTTTACAAATAGCTGAGGAAAGGAGAGAAGCAAAAAGCAAAGGAAAGGGAAAGATACACCCAACTGAATGCAGAGTTGCAGAGAATAGCAGGAAAAGACGACCTTCAACGAACAACGCAAAGACATAAAGGAAAACAACAGAATAGGAAAGACTAAGAAAATTTGGAGATATCAAGTGAACATTTCATGCAAGAATGTGCATAATAAAGTACATAAATGGTAAGGACCTAACAAAGGCAGAAGAGAGTAAGAAGAGGTGGCAAGAATACACAGAAGAACTATACAAAAAAAGGTCTTAATGACTAGGATAACCATGGTGGTGTGGTCACTCATCTAGGGCCAGACATTCTAGAGTGCTAAGTCAAGTGGGCCTTAGGAAGTATTTCTACAAAGACAGTGAAGGCAATGGAATTCCAGCTGAGCTACTTAAAAATCCTGAAAGATGATGCAGTTGAAGTGCTGCACTCAACATGTCAGCAAATTCAGAAAACTCAGCCATGGCCACAGAATAGGAAGAGGTCAGTTTTTATTCCAATCCCAAAGAAGGGCGGTGCCAAAAAATGTTAAACTACCAGACAATTGTGCTCATTTCACATGCTATTAAGGCTAAGCTACAACAATACGTAAACCAAGAACTCCCAGATGTACAAGCTGGGTTCAGAAAAGAAAAAGGAACCAGAGAACAAACTGCCAACATTTGCTGATCACAGAGAAAGCAAGGGAATTATAGAAAAACATATGCTTCATTGACTACACTAAAGCTTTTGACTGTGTGGATCACAACAAACTCAAATTCTTAAAGAGATAGGAATACGAGACCATCTTACCTGCGTCTTGAGAAACCTGTATGCAGGTCAAGAAGCAACAATTAGAACAGGACATGGAACAGCAGACTGATTCAAAATTAGGAAAGGAGTACGTCAAGACTGTACATTGTCACCCTGCTTGTTTAACTTATATGCAGAGTACATCATGCAAAATGCCAGGGTGGATGAATAATAAACTGGAATCAAGATTGCAGTCTGCGAGAAATATCAACAATCTCAGTTATCCAGATGATACCACTTTAATTGCAAAAAGTGAAGAGGAACTAAAAGCCTCTTGTTGAGGGTGAAAGACGAGATTGAAAAAGCTGGCTTGAAACTCAGCATTCAAAAAACTAAGATCATGGCACCCAGTCCTATCACTTTATGGCAAATAGAAGGGGAAAAAGTAGAAGCAGTGACAGATTTTCTTGGGCTCCCAAACGTGTAGTTAAAGCTATGGTTTTTCCAGTATTCATGTACAGATGTGAGAGCTGGACCATAAAAAAGGCTGAGCGCTGAAGAATTGATGCTTTAGAATTGTGGCTCTAGAGAAGACTCTTTGGAGTCCCTAGGACTGCAAGGAGATCAAACCAGTCAATGTGAAATGAATTCAACCCTGAATATTCACTGGAAAGACTGATGCTGAAGCTCCAGTACTATGGCCACCTGATGCGAACAGCCAACTCACTGGAATAAACCCTGATACTGGGGAAACCGAAGGCAAAAGGAGAAGAGTAGAGCAGAGGATGAGATGGTTAGATCATCACAGACTCAACGGACATGAAATGGAGCAAATTCCAGGAGACTGTTAGGAAAGGGAAGGCTGGCATGCTGCAGTCCACGGTGTTGCAAAGAATCAGACACAATTTAGCAACTGAACAACAACAGTAATCTTGTGTCCGTTTCTCTCTCCACACTGGATCCCTTGGTGCTCTCATCCAGTCTTGTGGCTTTGAATACTACCCAAGGGGCCGACTACAAAGTTTATCTCTAGTCCAGACCTTTCTCCTAGTGTCCACACCTGAATGTCAATTCAACCAGAATATCTAAAAGGCATCTCAAACTTACCACTTCTAAAACTGAACTCATTTATTCCCCAAACGTGCTCTTCTCAGTCACCCCTATTCTAGTTGATGGCAACCCCATCTTTCTCACTGCTCAGACTCAAACTCTTGGAATCATCCTTGACTCCTCTCTCACATGCTACATCTGATCTATCAACAATTCACATTGGTACGATCTTCAAAATATATCCAAATTCAACCATTTTTCACCATCTCCTGTTACCACCTTGATAGAAGTCATGAGCATCTCTCTTCAATTTCCAGCTTCCTTATGTATCTCCCTGCTTCTACTGTTTGTTCCTCTCTGCAAACTTTAGTGATCATTCGGAAGCTGAAAGCAGACCGTGTCACTCCTTGGTTGAAAACTCCAGGCAAAGAACTTATAAACGCTCTACAAAGCCCTGTGAAATCTGTCCCCCACCCTAACATAATGTATTAATACTATTACTTTTTTGTTCATTCCATTCTAGCCATACTGAGCAGAACTCTCTAGGTCTGCCTCAGTGTCTTGAAACAAACTATTTCCTCTAACTTCCTCCCTTTTAAGTCTGCCTAAACATTACTCTCAAGAAGGCTCACACAATGCACCTCATTTTACATTTCAACATCTACCCCAGAAATTCTGGATCCCCCTTATTGTGCTCCGTTTTCCAAAGTAATAACCTTTGAACATTCTATATTATGTATTATCACCCCTCACTAGGAAGGGTGCAAACATAAGCAAAATTGTTTTGTACATCGCTCACCCCAGCATGCCTATGTTTGGCACAAAGTAAATATACATACAATCAAAGGACAGCAATCTCTGTAAACGATTTGCCTGTGTCTCATTAGAAGAACTCCTTGACGTCTCCAACTGGATTTTTAATTTGCAGTGTCCTCAACACCTGGCCCTGGGTCTGCTCAACAGCAGACACCTAATGCACAGATACTCAGGTGATTAGTCACTTTCACCTGAAACATAATCCTAGATGCCTGAGGAAAAGCTAGGTCTTACAGCTGTGTCTCATTAAATAGTTGGTAGGAGACAAACAGAACATCAAGTTCCAACTGTTACTTCAATCAATCTGAATTTAAGTTTCATGATTCATTTCTTCATGTGTCTAGGAAATATTTCAAACTATCTACAGTCTGAAAAGGGCACTTGGTCATTCCTCCCCCTAGCCATTGGCACCACTTCTCTAGCCCACCTAATCTTTTCATGCTTAACATCCTACCTCTTAAGCGTTCCTTGATGACCCCAGCTAGAAGCACTTACATGTGTCACACTCTGTGTCAAGTGCTTTTCATATATTATTCTCATTTGATTCTCCCAAAAGTCCTATGAGGTTGCTTCCATTACAATACCTATTTCAAAGATAAGAAAAACTCAAACTTAGAGAGATGAAGTCACTTGTTCAAGGTTCAACCAATGTTCAAACCCAGGCATACCTGGCTCTGAAATCCAAGTTCTTGAACCACTATACCACTTTTCTCTCTCCAGGGTTATACACCCTAAATAGCTTATACAAACTACTTCATAGGATTTGTTGTCACTTGTTGTTGTTCAGTTGTTTCTCGCATCTGTTAAAGCAGGTGATATCATTCAGGATGCTTCCTACCAAGACCCCTCCCAGTTCTTACAGTATTACAAAATGAAACGTTTTATAATTCTCTACATACTCCTTGTAGATTAATACACACACACAACACACATATTTTAGCACTTAGTCACTACAGAAATTAGAAATCTCCACTGTTAGGAAGCAGGACAGATAGAAAAGCGATAAAAATAAAAAAACTCCAAGACCTTATATAAAAAAATATAACATTTCTGATTCCTCCCCACATTCATGTCCATCAAAGATGCACTTGAGTCCATTATTCCATATAATATGAAAAGCTGTATTTTCTTTCAAGAAGTTTAAGAATGTGACCCTTAAGGCTTCTGTACTTCACCGAACAACCTGGTAAAAAAACTGAAAAGCAAGCACTTAAGACCATTCAGGAACTAGCATGTTATTTTGGACAGGACAAGTGCTCAATGAGCAGTTACTGGATCATGATACAGAATTTTCCTTTTTGTGAGGTTTTCCAAGTCTCAAACCAAGAGCCCGTAAAGAGTCATAGCAAAACTAAGCTGAAATTTGTCAAAAGAGCAAATATCTTGGAAGCATTCTGGTCATAAAAGTGAATTTCATTTGATATCTCTATCAACTGTTTAGGTTTGAAATATGCCATACATTTGTAGGTCCAGACTTGAGCCAACACCAGCAAATGCAGTTTAAGTTTCAAAACAATAGTCTTGGTAGGACGTAGGGAAAGAAGTGAATCCAGGCTCTGGAGTGGAAGCTCTCTCAAGAAACCAGATACAGTAGTTGATTCGGCCCTCAACAGCAATGTAAAAATGTCCCAGGCTTAAAATATACTATTGGTTTCTAGATATTTCGGTTTTCAAGACCACTGTCTTCTTTAGAGACTCCTCAAGCGATTCCTGCTTCTTAACAAAGTCTTCACAAGGAGTAGAAAGTCATCTATTCACGGCAAGAGGTTGCTGTTACCGAGGAAGTTGAGTGTCCGAAAGTGTGCAAATCTCATAATCCGGTAGAGAATGTATACCCCTCCGGAGGCTTTCATTTTCGGGCGGAAAAACAAACCCGGTGTCACCTCCACATTGGGGCCACTCAAACCTCGCCACCATTACAAAATCGAAGTGCCAAAGGTGCAGAATGTGAAGCCGGAAGCACTACCAGGCCAGGATCAAGTTCCAGGAGAAGAAGAGAAAAAAAAAAAAAAAATCAAAACCGAGAGTGCAGCGCGGGCCCCTCGGCCGCCCTGGGCCGAACGACGCACGTAGGCCCTTCCGGTCAGAGCCGCCGTCGCCGGGAGGCCGGGCGACGGGCCGGGCTTCCACCTGAGCCCGGGGATTCGCGGCCTACTCTTGCCGGTGCCCCCTCGCCGAGTCTGGCACCGGCTGCTTCTCCGACTCGGTCCCTTTCGTAGGTAGCGCAGCCCAAGTGGGCCACGAGGATCCGGGGGAGACCGCCGATCCTCTGGCGGGCCGGATCGGTACAGACGCGGCGGCGGCGGTCGCGGCCGCGCCGCCCCTCCCCCACCGGCCCGGCCCAACCGCCGCGGCGACGCGAGCAGCGGCGCCAACGCCGGGCCCAACCACCGGCCCGCGGCGGCCCGGACAAGGGGCCCGTGGCGGCGGCGCGGGCCCGCTCTGCACGCCGCCCGCGCGAGTTCACCGCGGGCCCGTTACTCGCCGCGCCATCCGCCAGGACGCGCCGCCCTCGGCTCGGGCTGAGACGGCTGAGGGCAGCGGGAGGCCGCGGAGCTGATACTTACTCAGGGGTCGGGTGCTCGGGGTCGTAGAAATCCCCCATCTTTGGAGGCGGCTGCGGCGGCAGCTGCTGCTTCATCGGGAGCCGCTGGAGACCGCGACTCGAGCCCCCTCCCCGCGGCAGGGCGACGCGAGGGAGGGGAGGGGAGGAGGCCGCTGGTCCGACCGCGGCGGCGGCGGCGGCAGGGGCGGCCCGCGTCGCTGGCCCGCTCGCTCCCTCCCTCCGGCTCCCGCCCGCCGCTCTCTCCCCCACACACTCACACGGGGAGCGACGCTTACCCCGCCCGCCCCTTAGCCGCACAGGCCCGGCCCCTTAAAGAGACACGCACCCGCCGCGCCTCCGCCGCCAGTCGGCGCGCCGGCAGCTGCCGGTTGTCCTCTGAGAGGAGCGGCGGGGGGAGCAGCTGTGCGAAGCCCGCCGACCCGGCCCGACTTCGCCTGCAACTTCCCCGAACAATAAGCCCCGGGCCCTAGCGCTGTCGGCCCAGCTCCGGGCCGAAAGCTGCTGCGCCGCGACCCCTCCCTCGGGCTGGCTGTGGCGGCCGGGCCGCTGAGGTGCGACACGGAGCGCCTAAGGGTTGTTTGCGGGCGAAGAGCCCGAGCCCGCCCAGACACTACGAGCCTTCCTGCCCCGCCGCTCTCGTAGACCTGCCCTCGCGGAGCGCCGGAGTCCTCAGCGGCGCCGAGGGCCCCTCCCTTGGGCTTGCGGGCTCTGAGGTAAGGCGGACGCCTCTTCTCCCTAGTCTCTCGCCCCTCTCTCCTTTATTCCTCTTCGCCTTCTCTTCCTCTCGCCTCTTCATCTCGTCCCGTCGACAAGCACGGAAGTAGAGCTAGGCCGGGAATTCGCGCTGAAGCCGAGCTCTGGGGACGCCCCTTCCTCCTTCCTGCCCACGCCGGGTCGGCTGGGCTCAGTCTGCCCACCGCCTGGCTACGTCCCGCCACCTCTACCCTCCACCCCAACATCTGGGAGCGGTGGCTCCCGTGTTCTGCGTGGTTCTTACGACCTTGGAGGAAATGTCCTTTAAGAAAAGGTTATGAATCGCTTTCCTGCCCAAATGACGTAGTAAGATTAAGTAGGATAACTTGAAAGGGCTGTGGGTTTTATTTTTGGAAGGATAAAGAGTGTATAAAGCCATTAGCTAAAGGCTAAGGGGGTGGGGAGGGTTTCATAAGATCTGATTTTTTTGTAGTTTTTTTTTTCCCCCTGTAATTTTGAACTGGATTTTACTAGCAAGCAACTGGATGGAGGTATATTTTAGGAACTGAATGTGTATGCCATCCCCTAAATTTATATGTGAAATTCTATCCCCCAAGATGTGGGGCTTTGGCAAGGTGTTTAGGACAGGGCTGTGGAGCCTGCATGAATGGGATTCAGATCAGATCAGTCGCTCAGTCGTGTGCGACTCTTTGCGACCCCATGAACTGCAGCATGCCAGGCCTCCCTATCCATCACCAGCTCTCGGAGGTCACTCAGACTCACATCCATCGAGTCAGTGATGCCATCCAGCCAGCTCATCCTCTGTCGTCCCCTTCTCCTCCTGCCCCCAATCCCTCCCAGCATCAGAGTCTTCTCCAATGAGTCAACTTTTCGCATGAGGTGGCCAAAATACTGGAGTTTCAGCTTTAGCATCATTCCTTCCAAAGAAATCCCAGGGCTGATCTCCTTCAGAATGGACCGGTTGGATCTCCTTGCAGTCCAAGGGACTCTCAAGAGTCTTCTCCAACACCACAGTTCAAAAGCATCAATTCTTCGGCGCTCAGCCTTCTTCACAGTCCACCTCTCACATCCATACATGACCACAGGAAAGACCATAGCCTTGACTAGACGCACCTTTGTTGGCAAAGTAATGTCTCTGCTTTTGAATATGCTATCTAGGTTGGTCATAACTTTCCTTCCAAGGAGTAAGCGTCTTTTAATTTCATGGCTGCAGTCACCATCTGCAGTGATTTTGGAGCCCAGAAAAATAAAGTCTGACACTGTTTCCACTGTTTCTCCATGTATTTCCCATGTAGTGATGGGACCAGATGCCATGATCTTCGTTTTCTGAATGTTGAGCTTTAAGCCAACCTTTTCACTCTCCACTTTCACTTTCATCAAGAGGCTTTTGAGTTCCTCTTCACTTTCTGCCATAAGGGTGGTATCATCTGCATATCTGAGGTTATTGATATTTCTCCCGGCAGTCTTGATTCCAGCTTGTGTTTCTTCCAGTCCAGCATTTCTCATGATGTACTCTGCATATAAGTTAAATAAACATGGTGACAATATACAGCCTTGATGTACTCCTTCTCCTATTTGGAACCAGTCTGTTGTTCCATGTCTAGTTCTAACTGTTGCTTCCTGACCTGCATACAGATTTCTCAAGAGGCAGATCAGGTGGTCTGGTATTCCCATCTCTCTCAGAATTTTCCACAGTTTATTGTGATCTACACAGTCAAAGGCTTTGGCATAGTCAATAAAGCAGAAATAGATGTTTTTCTGGAACTCTCTTGCTTTTTCCATGATCCAGCGGATGTTGGCAATTTGATCTCTGGTTCCTCTGCCTTTTCTAAATCCAGCTTGAACATCAGGAAGTTCACGGTTCACATATTGCTGAAGCCTGGCTTGGAGAATTTTGAGCATTACTTTACTAGCGTGTGAGATGAGGGCAATTGTGTGGTAGATTGAGCACTCTTTGGCATTGCCTTTCTTTGGGATTGGGATGAAAACTGACCTTTTCCAATCTTGTGGCCACTGCTGAGTTTTCCAAATTTGCTGGCATATTGAGTGCAGCACTTTCACAGCATCATCTTTCAGGATTTGGAATAGCTCAACTGGAATTCCATCACCTCCACTAGCTTTGTTTGAATGAGATTAGTGGCCTTATAAAAAGCCCTTGAGAGAAGGAAAAGGCAACCCATTCCAGTATTCTTGCTTAGAGAATCCCATGGACAGAGGACCCTGGCAGGCTACAGTCCGTGGGGTCGCAAAGAGTCCGACACAACTGAGTGACTGAGCACACACAGATTTTTTGCAATAGCCTTGCAGAGTTTCTGTCTTTTGCCTGTTTCTTCGTGAGCCCATTGTTCATGGCTTCCCTGGTGGCTCAGATGGTGAAGAATCTGCCTGCAATGAGGGAGGCCTGGGTTCAGTCCCTGGATCTGGAAGATCCTCTGGAGAAGAGAATGGCAACCCACTCCAGTATTCTTGCCTGGAGGATCCCATGGACAGAGGAATCTGGTGGGCTACAGTCCATGGGGTGGCAAAGAGTCGGACACGACTGAGCAACTTGCACTTTACTTAAAAGCCCATTGAGCCCTCTCCTGTTTGTTCTGAGGATATAAGGAGAAAACTCAGTCTGCAACCCAGAAGGTGGCCCTTGTCAGAACTCAGTTATACTGGCAGCTCAATCTCCAACTTTCAACCTCCAAAACTGTCTGAGAAGTGAGTTTCTGTAGTTTATAGCTACCCACTCTATGGTATTCCGTTTTATCAACCAAAGTATATGAGAGTATAAAGCCTCTCCTAGCTCTTTTTTATGCTATATAAAAGGATATAAAATCCTATATATCCTACACACACATATGTATATGTTAGTGTCTATTAGTGCTTTATCATCATTGTTTCTCACTTGAGGATTATTTTGGTTTTTTGTTGGCTTTTCAGCATATCCAGACCCCATCTGACTCCCTTGGTTCAAGTCTCTCATGGCCACTTCTTTACAAACTATGAATATTGCCTAATTTTTCTGCTTTTTCTCATTGTAAGATGAGAATATTAATGTGTACAGGACCTCACTGTTGTGAGGATCCAATGAGATAATGTCTATAAAGCTTTAAACTTTTGATAAATGTCAGCACTTACCAGAGTGCAATGATTAAGAGCTACCTGGCATTGTATACCCGCCCTGCCACTTTCTAGCTATGTGACATGAGGCATGGTTACTTCTCATGCTTGCAGTGCCTTATCTGTAAAATAGAGGTATTATCTACTGCACAGAGTGTTGTGATTATTAAAATTGTATAAAACATGCTTGCACAAGGCCTCTCCCTGAGTAAAGTTATCTTTTAGGCTTTGAAAGAATAAATTGGAGCCCTATGCCTTGGGTACCACATACGCTATTGGGAGCCACTTCACATTGGACAGACTGGAAAGGACTATTATAAATACAAGTGGAGGTGGCTGAAATAATGTTAAGTGTGAGGTGACAAAGACCTAAACTGAGATAAATGAGAAAAAAGTCAGTTACAGGTCTCCTGTTTCCTAAATAACAAAATAGATAGCTCTCTTGCACGAGGTACCAGTTGATATCTCTAATACCTAGTCTTAGGATAGCATTAGTCTGGTTAGAAACCAAAGCAATAAGCATGCTGATCTGTGGGATTCAGTGGGAAATACTAAGTCCCAAACATAAATAAATGAACCAAGTTTTTACAGGCAAGATTGAATACTATTAAATGCCCTCATCTATGACTATACTAGGAGTTCTCTATACAACTATTTTAAATTCAAAGAGAATGCATTCACAAAACGCATACTTAGGCCTGGCCTCTTGATCAAAGCTGTGGAATAATTTGGTCTATAACTGACCATCTCCCAGTTTATTGTTTAAGACTGCCTACAAATAAGTTTGAAGGAAAAATGTCAAAAGTTTTAAAATGAAACATTATTATAAGAGGCATTCCATAAAATCCTTCATAATTGTTCCTGCCATTACTGCACCTGTAGGCCCAGAGCACTCCATCTCAGGCAACCCGAACGAAGCCAGTAGTGACCCTGAGACAAAGTTGACTCAGGCATTTCTTGCCTTAGGGGAGGTGGAAGGCCAAAGATCAGACATTGCCCCCCAGTTATGCTCTTGGTACCTGGATGGGAAAAGAAAAATCATTTCTTAAGGTGGAGAGAGTACCAATTGGTTGCTTGAGCACATTTTCCAGAACTACTATGTGTAAACATAATTTTTGAGGTAATGTGTTGACAAGGCGGTTCTTAGGACTGGTACAACTCAGAAGCAATAAGATCAAGACAGCCAGCTATTCTGAGGTACCACTGGGTGTTCCTCTTTTCAGTGTGCCAGGCCAAAGCTCTGCTGCTTCAAATGAGAACCTGGCTAAGGCTCTAAGAGAGAGAGAAAAGGTTGTTTCCCCCTCAAAGTAGCTGGAGCTGAGTGAGGAAGCTGCCCCTACCTGTTTAACCTCGCCTCCTACCATCCCATTCTGCCTTCAACAAATCCTACCCCCACCTGAGGATTCTCAGAAGACTTCCTCGAGAAATGCCAACTTGGGAAGGACATACAAGATCTAGGCCTTCAGTCCTACGGCTCCCCAGAGTTCCTGTCTTTGCCAAGAGGGGACAAGGTTGACAGTGGCAACAAATCCAGTGTGGGCAGTGTGAGCCAGGGCAATGTGGGAAACCCTGTCTCTACCCTGCTCCCACAGATATCTTCACATTGGCAAAATTAGGCCCATTCTTAATGGCCGTAGCCTGTGGTTAATAATGGTCCGCTGGTGTATAAAAGGTTGAATTTAATATCAGAGAGGTAGTGTGGGAGTATACATGAATGATGTACAAAACTGTGTTATATCAAGATCAAATGTTTGAAAGTTGAGACTTGCCAATACAAGGTTTATGAAGATCACAGCAGTTTGTAAGACACCTACTTTCCTTGATTATTTATCTATTACCTTGAATCTATTCCTTAGTGTTAATGATCCTATCATCAGTTTGTTTTTTTCTAGTCCAGTGTACTTTTAAATAGAGGAATTGTGTTACATGTTCCAGAAATATATTTTTCCAGAAATGTATTTTTCATTATTTGTAATGAAAAAACAAAACTGGCTGTTACTGTAGTTGCACATTAACCATAAAATCATGACTACAAACAAGTACATCCTAACATTAGAATAGAAACATGATTTGGGTATCAATGAGCTGATATATGGGCTTCCCTGGTGGCTCAAAGGGTAAAGAATCCGCCTGCAGTGCAAGAGACCAGGGTTCAATCCTTGGTTCGGGAAGATCCCCTGGAGAAGGGAATGGCTACTTACTCCAATATTCTTGCCTAGAGAGTTCCATGGACAGAGGAGCCTGACAGGCTACAGTCCATGGGGTCCCTAAGAGTCAGATAGACTAAGTGACTAACACATTGACTTTCAAGCTGTTATATAGGGTTTCCCAGGTGGTGCCAGTGGTAAAGAACCTGTGTGCCAGTGCAGGAGGTGTAAGAGACTAGGGTTCAATCCCTGGGTCGGGAAGATCCCCTGGAGGAGGGCATGGCAACCCACTCCAGTGTTCTTGCGTGGAGAATCCCATGGACAGAGAGGAGCCTGGCGGGTTACAGTCCATAAGGTCACAAAGAGTTGGACACAACTGAAGTGACTTAGCACACACCATTTAATAAAAACTGTGTGTGTGTGTGTGTATCTTTTGATTCAGCAAATTCTGTTTCTGAAATTCTACTTCATATACCATTCATACCAAAGAATATTGTCAATAAAAAGAAAGAATTTTCACTGTACTAGATGTTCTGGAGGAGTTTTTATGAGGTTTGGGGATTTTTTGAATGGGAAAAGCAAGATTTTTAGACATATATAAATATACATATATACATGCATATATTTATTTGATTTTGTGAGGATGATGAAAGATATGAACAAATATATGCCATTTAGTCAAGTTGTTTTGAGAGTTGAAGGAGGGAGTGAGAAAAAAAATACGGAAAAATTACTACTACCATACCCTGATAAATATATATTGATCTGTAGATGTTTGTATATATTTAGAGCACCTTTAAGAAATTAGGAGAAAAAAGTGTGTATCTACTGGCTTAAAGGGGTGTTAACTTTAAAAAGTAAGTATTTGGAGTCTATGTCTATTAAACCAAGATATGCATGAAAGTGAAAATGGCTCCGTTGTGTCCAACTCTTTGCGACCCCATGAACTGTATGGCATGGAATTCTCCAGGCCAGAATACTGGAGTGGGTAGCCTTTCGCTTCTCCAGGGGATCTTCCCAATCCAGCAATCGAACTCAATCTCCCACTTTGCAGGCAGATTCTTTATCAGCTGAGCCACAAGGGAAGCCCAAGATGTGCATACTAATATATTAATAAGTGCTTGTGTAAGTATATCCAAACAATGAGAAGGGTGCAGAATGATACAGATGACTTTGTTAATATTACCAGTGTTTTGTATGTGAGGTATGAGAGAAAGAAAGAAATCAAAGATGAATCCTAAACTTTTACCTCAACACCTAGATAACTGGTGAAGACTTGAGACCGGGAGAAAGAGGTTGGAATTAATAATTATGCTTTCAATGTATTAAGGCAGGAAATGCTGATAAACATTCAGATGGAGATATCAAGTGAGCAGTTCAAAATACCCATCAGGAATTTAGAGGATTCCTCATAAGAAAATAGAAATGTTGGAGTCCTCAGTATACAAGTGATATTTAAAGCTATAGGACTGCACAAGATTTCCTAGGGGAAAAGTACAACTAAAGAAGAAAAGCAGATAAAGGGACAGTACTCAGGATTGAGCATTTGAGACTTAGCCTTTACAAGGTATAAAGAATAGTAAGCCAGCAAAGGGACACAGGTGAAATTAATAACAAACAGGAGAGTGTGGCCACATAGAGGCCATGAAAAGAAAGCTTCTAAATGAATTAACAAAAAAATTAAGAAGCAATATTGCTTTTTGCTCTCAGCTACTTTGCACATTTATCCTTGTATCGGTTCTCAATTGTCAGGCCTAGTGGGAAGCCAGAAATCAGTACTTCCATCCAACAAGAACAAGGCACCACTCCCCTCTGGGGTATCATAGAAGGTGAAATGGGAAACCTGAAATTTCACCCCCACCTGGCACTTAGGAGATGACATTCTATTCCATCTGGCCTAGTGTCAGAGAGGTCATTCTAAAATAGGTTTACAAAAGATCCAGAGTCTCATACTGCTCTGACAGTAGGATGCCATTTTTAAAAAATCATTCATCAGGAGAATTAGAAACTGAATGACAAAATACAATTTTGAAAGATGCTGACACCAGAAAGAGAAAGACAAATATCATCTATCACTTACGTGTAGAGTCTAAAATATGACACAAATGAACCTATCCATAACCAGAAAGAGTCAGAGTTCCAGAAGAAGAGAAGAAAGAAAAGCTCAAAAGTATTCAAAGAAACAATGGCTGAAAACTTACAAATTTGTCAAAATAGATAAACCTACAGATTGAAGAAGCTGAACATATCCAAAACAGAACAGACCCACAGAAATCTATACCCAGGTACATCAAATTTAAACTTCGGAAAACTAAAAAAAGAAAAAATCTTGAAAACTGAAAGAGCAATAACACCTACAGGAAACATTTTTTGGATGGCAGATTTCTCATCAGCACCATGGTGGTCAGAAGGAAGTAGCACAACATTATCCAGTTTCTGAAAGAAAACTGTTAGGCTTCCCTGGTGGTCTAGTGGCTAAGGCTTGGCACTCCCAATGCAGGGCGCCTGGCTTCGATTCCTGTTCAGGTAGCTAGATACCACATAGGCAAATAAAGGTCCTGTATGCCATAACTAAGACCTGGTGTGACCAAAATAAATAACAACAATAGTAAACCTATGGGAAAAGAAAAACCCTGCCAATTCCAGATTCTACATATGGGAAATTTATCCTTCAGGAATGAAAGAAAACTTAGAAAAGCTAAGAATTTGTCACCACTGAACCTACTATAAAAATTTCTGGAAAATGTTCTTCAAATATAAAGGAAATAAAGATGGAAGTTTAAGCTATAAGGAAAAAGGAAAGCACAATAGAACAAAATATTACTAAATACATTTCCTGTTCTCAAAGTTTCTAAATTATGTTTGACGGTTGCAAGAAAAAAAAATCTCTATAATATCTGATTTGATTTGCAGTGACTATAGAAGAAATATTTAAGACAGTTATAAATAGGGGAGGGTAAAAGGACTTAAAGGGAGCTACGGTTTCTATACTTAATTTGAACTGGTAAAATATTAAAACCAGTAGACTGTGTTGCTGGTGCTGCTGCTCCTAAGTCGCTTCAGTTGTGCGACCCCACAGACGGCAGCCCACCAGGCTCCCCCATGTGTTAAGTAATTTAAATAATTAGAGTAAATACCCCCCAAAAAATCTGTGCAAGAGATACACTCAAAACATTACAGAACACTTCCCTGGCGGTCCAGTGGTTACAAGTTCGCCTGCCAGTGCAGCAAACATGGGTTCAACTGCTGGTCCAGGAAGATTCCACATGCTTAGAGTGCTTAGCCCGTGCACCACAACTACTGAGCATGCGCTGTAGAACCCGCGAGCCACAGCAATATACTCGGATCCATATCTCACACCATAAACAAAAATCAACTCTAGAGGAGTCATAGGCCTAAATGTCAATCCTCACAGTATGAAACTTCGAAAAACAAGAGAAACCTTTTGTGACCTTGACTTAGGCAATAAAAGCTCAGTCCATGAAACAACAAATTGATAAAATGGACTTTACCAAAATTAAAAATTCCTGCTTCTTAAAAGACAATGTTAGGAAAATGAAAACACAAAGCACAAGCTGGGAGAAAAATCTTTGCAATGCATATATCTAATAAAGAACTTGAATCCAGAATATGCAAAGAATTGTCAAAAATCATCAATAAGAAAACAGCACGATTTTTTAAATGAGTAAGAGTTCTGAGCAGGCGCTTCATCAAAGAAGATACCCAGATGGCAAAGAAGAACATGGAAAGTGCTCAACATCATTAGACATTGAAAGTGAAAGTTGCTCAGTTGTGTCCAACTCTTTGCAACCCCATGAACTATATAGTCCATGGAATTCTCCAGGCCAGAATACTGGAGTGGGTAGTCTTTCCTTTCTCCAGGGGATCTTCCCAACCCAGAGATCGAACCCAGGTCTCCTGCATTGCAGGTGCATTCTTTACCAGCTGAGCCACCAGGGAAGCCCAAGAATACTGGAGTGGGTAGCCTGTGCCTTCTCCAGTGGATCTTCCCAACCCAGGAATCGAGCTGCGGTCTCGCACTGTTATGTGTATTCTTTACCCAACTGAGCTATCAGGGAAGCCATTGAAGAAATGCAAATTTAAAATGGAACAAGATGTCACTACACACCTATCAGAACAGCTAAAGTCAAAAAGCTTGACTATTTCCAATATGGGCAAAGATGCATTTTACTTTCTTCTTGCTGGTGGGAGGTTCAAGATGCAATAATTTGTCTTTTGTTTTGGAGGTGACATCCCAGACTACAGAACTCCTAAAATTTTTTACTGATATGGTGGCCACCAGTTCTTCATAAGATTTATCTTCCAGTCGTTGTAGCACATAACGAAGACTCCTCCATGCTAGCCATTTATTGCTTATTTGGTCCACTAATATGATGTCATCAACATAGTGAACCAATGTGATATTCTGAAGAATGTCCATGTTATTTGGATTTCTCCATTTTATAGTTTGACCACAGTCAAAGAGTTAAAGTAGCTTTGGGAAAAATTGTAAATGTGCACCATTGTCCATTTCAAATGAATGTGAACTGTTTTTGAGATTAGAGATTATCCAATGTTTACAGATTCTTTTAACCCTATTTTAATATGCAGAGCATCTGTTCGTTTGGTTCATACTACTTAACCCGAACATATGACTGAACATAATTCAGCATAGCCAAGTACCCCATATGGTAGAGACAGTTTTTTTTTTGTCATTTTGTCCCTAATACAGTCTAATTTCTGCCTCACCAGACAGCATTCACGACTCAGAGAGGAAACTCATGCAGTAATTTTCCATGCTTTTTTAAATTGAGAAATGGTTTGTGTCTAGAGAACTGATGCTCAGATCTTACTGAAAAGGCTCATTTATATTGAGTTACACAAATGGTGCCCTTTGTTACTGTTTCATCTAACCCAAGGACCTAAGGAAGTTGAAATTAATCCCAAGCCTGGAGTAATAAATTAGTAATCTCTTCTTCCCTCTATGAACATCCTTTGTTTTTATTTTTTGGTTTACCAGTTATGATGGCTCTAGAGAACTTTTTCAAAAATGTACTCTCTGAACAGCAATTTCTTGACGCCTCTCTATCTGCAAAACTTGTGGGTAGAAACAGGGTATACAGAGATAAATTAATCTCTGGCTTTGGGAGGCTCTCAGAGTAATCTGGAAAACACTTCAAATAGTTCAGGGACAGTACTGTATTGAAAGTACTGTCAAGACGGAACCAGAGTGCTATGGGAAAAGGAAGTAACTCTTTATGCCTAGAGGAGTTTAGAAAGGACGTGATACATACACTGAGCACTGATTAATAGTCATCTGACAGAAAAGAGGGCAGATGAGGGCAATCTAGGCAGTGAACGTTAGCCCCATTAATGAGTTTTTTAGTAACTTTGGATCATACTTAAAGCCAAGTATGGATCATACTTGAAGAAGGGTTTTCTTTGCTATAAAGAACCAAAGCAGCGGTTAGACTATGCTAGGTTATGGGACTCTGATTGCTTCCCTGATGGTAAAGAAGTCTCCTGCAATGCAAGAGGCCTGGGTTCAATCGCTGGGTTGGGAAGATCTGGAGAGGGGAACGGCTACCCCAGTATTCTGGCCTGGCGAATTCCATGGACTGTATAGTCCACGGGGTCACTAAGAATCAGACACAACTGAGTGACTTTCACTTTGATGTGAATCTGAATGTCTATACATGGACTTTCAACAATGAAGCAGCAGCTAGCACTGCCTGCAATCATTCTTAAATATTAATACATGCTCATCATGTGAGAACGTCTGGCTCACCTGCCATGTCTGGCTTCCTAGGGTTTGTACTGTGGTGTAGTATCACAGCCATCAGGAATGAGCCTCCTATTCCCTTGGAATATGTTTTCACAGCTTTAAAATTTTTTTAGTCTTTTACAAATTTATGCAGAATGAGGAATCCAATGGTCATTTATACTTGGGCTCCTTGGTGGAGTGAGGGCTGCTTTTTTCCTCAAAGGATGCTTAAAGGATAGTTTGGGTCATCACGGTTGAATTTTGTCAAAGTTTTTACAATGTTGGAAACATGACTCATACAAATACAGAATGAATATGTGTCAAAGATTTATTGTAATAACTTATTAATAAGGGAGCCAGTTAGTTAAAGCTGGTTATAAGAGCATGTTGAAGAATTGGGTATTCATAGAGATTTGTAAAAGAAAACTAAGAGTAAAAAAGGAATGTTAGAATTAAAATGTTAGATTTGATATAAGAGAGGAGAGCATTCAAACTGTACCCTTTGGGGTTATTTTTTCTGTTGGATAATATCAAGCATATAATTTGAGATTCTAAGCTCATAATTGATAGTAATAACAATACTTTATTCCCTTAGGCTAGGTAATGAAATAACTCTTGGATGAGACCACCAGCCCTCTTAGTTCGTAGTAATGCACTGCAAGTACGTGCCACCTATCTTCTTGCCTTTTTTCCAAGTAATTTTTCTTAACATTTCATGTTTCTAAAGCCAGGCATTTGAGCTGTCTTATCCCATCCCACCCTTGTCTGTCCCAGCATGCCTTTGTAAGCCGAACTGCCCTCTACACCTTACTCTCTAAACATACCACTCTCTTCTACTTTAGAGCTATTGCCCACCCTGTCGCATCAGCCAAAGACCCTGAGGTTCATTGCCAGAGGTCAAAAAACAACTTATCCTTCAAGGACAAAGGCAGTTGGCACCCTCTTCTCAGAATCAGTGCTGTAATGAATCCCACTTGACACTCTTTCAAATTACTTAGTACCAGTTTATCTTGGCTAGTCTTAAAAAGAAAAATGGTTTCTTGGGATTTCACTATTTTATTTGCTTGGAACATCTCTAGAGACAGCCTGATGTAAAACTAAATCTTCAGCTATTAATGCATTTGCTCCTGTTTAATTGGATTTGATGGCTTGGGCACACCTGCACAAAAGCTTTCAAATGAAATGTGTATTTTGTTGTGTGAACCTAATTTAAAACTGGCCCTAGGGCATATTTTGTACAATTGGTGGGAAATTTGTGATATCTGGTTGAGACTTAAAGTGACTAAATTCAGCTTTGACTGAATTTTTGATGCAAAAAAAATAAATTAAAAAAACCTTGCAAATTGGACCACAAAAAGAAGTCTGAAAGGTCATTAATTCTGGCAGTTGATCATGGGACAAACTGCATATCCAAATGCAAAAGAATGAATTTGTTATCATACTAAGTGAAGTAAGCCGGATAAAGACAATATCATATATGTTTTATCTGAAAAACATGATACAAATAAACTTATTTACAAAGCAGCAGTAGACTCATAGACATAGCAAATAAGCTTACCAAAGGGGAGAGAGGGGTGAGGGACAAATCAGGAGTTTCAAATTAAAATATACAAACTGTGGTACTATATGTAAAATAGATAACCAACAAGGACTTACTGTATAGCACAGGGAACTATACTCAATATCTTGTAATAACCTAAAATGGAAGAGACTGTAAAATATATATATATATAACTGAATTGCTTTGCAGTATATCTGAAACTAATACAATAAATCAAGTATATTTTAATGAAAAATTTTTAATGCAAAAAAGAAAGTGAATTTCAACTACTGCCTTACAAAATTAGCTCAAAATGGACCAAACACCTAAATAAAACTGTAAAACTCTTAGATGAAAACATAGGCATAAGTCTTTTTGACCACGAATTTGTCAGTGTTTTATTAAATTTGATACCAAAAGTGTTTTGTATATTCTCCCCGTCTCAGATGGCGTTCATTTCCTTCTTGTGCTGAATCTACTTGTGTCTAATCCATGGACTATTTTCTCAACCCATCCTCTGATTTAACCTTGTTCATGGGAGAGCCCAGAGGACACTCCATTTATCAAAGCAGTCAAGAATGCACAGGTGAGAGAGGTACTAACATCAAGAAAAAACATTGATGACTGGTCTTTGGAGTCTGGGGCTAACAGTGGAGATGCTCTTAGACAACCAGCCTTCCTCATAAGATGCAAAAATATCAATAATAGAGGCCAAGTGATATAGCATGTAAAGTGGGCACAATTATCTTAATTACATGAAAGCTCTAGAATGGGTTAATAGAAATGGGGAATAGTCATCATCTTACTTTATCTTCCCAACAGTCCAGTGAGGCAAATATTCGATCCCATTTTATAGAGAATCTGCATGCAAGTCAAGGCTGAGAAGGACTGACACCTTTGCCAAAGATCCACAGAAAGAGGCAGACCTGGCCTCATCTCTAGGGCCACCTACCATCCAAGTCTAAGTATTAGCATCAGACCACACTGCTTATGAAAGAAGTATGAGAGACACTTCCAGCCCCGCCAGTGGCTGATAGATCTCTGGGAGACAGAAACAGCATGAACTTATTCAGAGGAGGAACAGAAATAATGTGTGTTGAAACTTGATTTTATGTAATTTTCATCAGAACTGAGAAGTTAGCACTGAGCTGCTTAGATCTACTGCATGAAACTGATGAACAGCACAAAGGGTGCTGTACATCACCCAAATTCCCCTCTGGACCTACTAGGCACTTACCTCACTAGCAGCCTGTGGGTTCTAATCACAGGACATAGAGTTTCTGAAATTCCATACCATGCTCCATGCTTGACCTCATCACAGCAGTGGTGCTCCTTTAAAATTGTGGAGGATCATCCTCCTATCCTTGAACACTGTAAACTCACTTGCCCCCTTTACTTCCTCAGAGAATCACGGGTCAACTACTGCAAAAATTTCCTTTATCTTTACCCTGGCATCTGCTTTCTTCCCTTTAGGAAGCTCTCCTGCTCTTAGACTGAAAACCTGGCTGCTCTGTGTCTAGACTGTAGAAGTTCTGGAGATGAACAGTGCTGATGGTTTCACAACAGTGTGAAGGTACTTAATGCCACTGAACTGTGCGCCTAAATACAACACATACCATCAGTGTGTTTTCTTCCTAACCTTGGAACTGCAACTTTCGTTCCTTTAAGAGATGGAAAATGCTAGCTATATAACCCAGTTGTTAACAACTCTCTTCTTTGCCATTAAATCAGAATTACTTATTGTCAGAAGACATCTGAGTTTATTTTTTACATGAAACAAATACGTTAATACTTCAAGGAACATGACAGTAACCACTAGGAAATAAATCTTATAAGATTTTTAAAATCCATCAAGTTTAGTTTAAAGTGATACAGATCTAATATAATTAAGTTGTCCATTCTATAATTATTAAAAACAAGATAATATATTAATATACTATTTCTTAGGACTTTCTTGGTGGTCCAGTGATTAAGACTCTGTGTTGCCAATGCAGGGGACCCAGGTTTCATCCCTGGTCGGGGAATAGATCCCACACCACAACTAAGAGTTCTAAAGATGCTGCATGCCACAACGAACACCAAAGGTTCTACGTGCCCCAACCAAGAACCTGGCACAGCCAAATAAGTAAAGGGGTAAAATATTTTAAACATATAAATATATTGTTTCTTAACTAATTTCTAATATAATGTAATATATAGCTAAAATTATAAATCACTTATGAAGCAGAGTATGATAAATGCATGGTTTCCCTGGGTAGAATGTACATATGGATGGGATGCAAATTCTGGTGTTTAGCTTTTAAAAAAATAAAAAATCAAGTATGAAGATAGTAAATAACTTGATTATTTTCATTACAAGAATCTTTTCCTATTTAATGAAGCAGAAAAGTATTTATTACTAAAAACTGATTAAACTAGCATGTAATTTCTTTTTTCCCCGCTAGGCCAAAAAACAAACAAAAAAGACCCCTCAGTTTTTAAAACAACAAAGATTTACCGTAAAAACAAATATTTCATGATATGATTTGATAAAAATTTTAACTACTTAGTCAAGTACTGCACAACAACCCTAAAATAAATCACTTCAAAGTTTTATCTGAGAGTTTTATCAGTGTATCTGAAGAGACTTAGCAGTCCCATTAAAACATTCCAGGTACATTTAAAAGAATCACTGTCAATAGTTGATGCTTTTTTTCTTTCAGAAATGATCATTTAAAGACCTGCTTACATTACATAAATACAGAAAGATATTTTTGGCATTCAGGACAGAATTTCTTATTTTTTTTAATTGAAGTATAGTTGATTTACAATATCATGTTAATTTCAAGTGTATAACAGTAATTC
Source organism: Tragelaphus eurycerus (assembly GCA_935064755.1). Classification (NCBI taxonomy): domain Eukaryota; kingdom Metazoa; phylum Chordata; class Mammalia; order Artiodactyla; family Bovidae; genus Tragelaphus; species Tragelaphus eurycerus. The sequence goes on along the minus strand of CAKXYN010000001.1, from coordinate 70,465,891 downwards.
AGTTATACACACACACACACACACACACACACACATATATACACATATATTCCTTTTCAGATTCTTTTCCCTTATAGTACTGTATGTCATTCCTAATCTCCCATTTTATCCTTCCTCCATTCCCTTTGGTAACCATAAGTTTTTTTTAGGTCTGTGAGTCTATTTTGTAAATATGTTCATTTGTATCACATTTTAGTTTTCATGTATAAGTGATATTATATTTGTCTTTCTCTTTCTGACTTAGTATGATAATATCTAGGTCCATCAATGTTGCTGCAAATGGCAGTATTTCATTCCTTTTTATGACTTATGCTCATGCTTTTTTTGGTCTGCTCACAAGTGATTATCTAACAAGAGCTAGGCATTCTTCGGCAATAGGGGATAGAAGAGACAAAATTATTTAGTAAAAGTTACCAATACTCCCACTGCCTCACTCTATCATTTATCTGAATTCAGAACTTGAGGCAGAGTGCCCTGTTCTTAATTCAACTTTACTCTTAATAGAAATGAGCCCAAGAGAGAGAGAGAGACAGGAAACCCCCTCCAAGAGTAGAGAAGGGTAAGGTGTATGCCTTTTTCTTATAAAGGGACAAAGAGCTGTTGGCGATCCAGACCTAGATCTGACCAATGTTAGAAAATTTATGGGCAATGAGGACCTGGAAACGTGTCAAAGCCCTAGGAAGGCCTTCTCATGCCCCCAGGGGAGTCAGATCCTGCTTTGCAAGACCACACATCTTAGTCACAGTGAAACTGGTGAAGTGATGTTGCCTCTTCACTCTGCCAAATTCAGAAGGAACTGGAGAAGTCCCTTCATCGGCCAGAAAAGGGAAGGACTATGACTTTTTAATGAGTAATTAATAATACCTTTCTTCTTAATTTGTACATGGTTTTCATGAATACACTTTATTTTTATGTAGTGTTGCTTTTATTATTTATGTCTAGTGCTCATCAGGTCAGATCAGTCGCTCAGTCGTGTCCAACTCTTTGCGACCCCATGAACTGCAGCACTCTGGTTTTCATGTTTATTTGACATTAAAATTATTGAGAGAGATCTTCTAATTCTTTTAATACTTAGCCAAAATTTGATTTTCTCTTTAGAACTGTTTTGTTTGAATATCTGTAATCAGTTTGTGATTTTAAGTTCTTTTATTGAGACTACTCCCAACACTTTTTAAAGGCTCAATCTACCTAAACTATTAGACTTGGGAAATGGCTCAAGAGACACTAATTTATCAACATAATGAATACCATGCAGTCAACAGCAATGTTGAAGGCAAACAATATGGACTTGCACAATAGCGTCTTTTTTAAAAATTGTTTTGCTTTATAGTTGATTGACAAATTAGTGTTTTATGTGTATAGCATAGTGACTCAGTTATAGTGATACATATACTCATTCTTTTTCAGATTCTTTTCCCATATAAGTTAATACAGAATATTAAGTAGAGTTCCCGGTGCTATACAGTAGGTCCTTGTTGGTTATCTATTTTATATATAGTAGTGTGTGTATATTAATCCCAAGCTTAAATAGCATCTTAAATGCAGAAACTAGAACACTGATTAGAGTGAGTCAGATTATTTCAGTTCAGAGTTGAGTTGGAAAAATTTAACATATTAAGTTGGGAGAAACATGAGAAATTTTTCCCTTAAATCATTTTCTTCAATGTGGTTAAAATATGTGTTACACAATAAAAATATGCAGTGTATGTCAAGAGCAGTGATCATTGTTAATGAGTAAACTAAAATATTCCTTGAAAATTGATTAGTAAAGAAAAGGACTTTGAAAGGGCAAACTTTTTTAAGTTATAAAAGGGAGAGTTGGTTATAGGAAAAATGTATTCTGCAAAAGCCTGCTGAAAAGACCCGAAAAACCTCTCTCCTGAGGGTAAATTCAAGAAAGGCCAAGGTAAGAGGCTCCCAGAGTAATCAACAGATCTGTAGAATGCAGGTCCAAGGACCTGTTGCTGTTGATAAGCTTGAATATTTTGACATCCCCCCACACACACAAAGGGAGAAAACCAGACATGGCAAAGGGAAATGTAGTGTATATAAGCTCAACAACCACATATCAAATGTGTGTAAATCTCTGCCTCTGTGTTACAGCATTTGCCCTCTTCCCAAGGATTCTCCTCTTCTTACCCTCCTTCCTGGGATCCTAAGTAAGGAAGCTTGAATGGGGGAGTGGATGGTCCTTCCTTCCAAGAGGCACTTGGATTCTGCCTCTGTTCTGGCACCTCACTGGGATGTGCTGGCCAGTGAAGCTGAACTCAAGCTCTACTGCCTGGGAGATTTCCTCAAGCCACAGTTACTCTGCAGCTCAGTTGCCTTGTTGGTTCTGATGTCATGTTGGGTGTAGCACCATGTTGGATAGAGTGCCACGGTGTGGTGCAGCTGTCCTGTGATGCACCAATGTGCTGGTGGTGACAGCATGTAAAAGGAATTCCACGTTAGATAGAGTGCCTCGTTGGCAGCAGTACCATGTTGGATGTAGCACCATGTTGGCAGTGGAACCAAGTAGAAGGGGGCATGTTGGTGGGCCCTCAGGGATTACTGAGTGCTGCACAGGTTTTCTAAGTGGCTGCTCCAGGGAACCCAGGACAAAATGTCTACTCTAGGATTTCTCAGTTCAGTATCAGTTCAGTCGCTCAGTGGTGTCTGACTCTTTGCAACCCCATGAACTGCAGCATGCCAGGCCTCCCTGTCCATCACCAACTCCTGGAGTTCACCCAGACCCGTGTCCATCGAGTCAGTGAGGCCATCCAACCATCTCATCCTCTGTCGTCCCCTTCTCCTGTCCTCAATCTTTCCAGCACCAGGGTCTTTTCAAATGAGTCACACTTCAAAACTGTGGGTCCTTAATACATATATTGTCCTTGGAAATTCAACGCTGAGAGAAGTGTAGAACTAGAGCCCCCATCTCTGACATCCTCCTCTCTTTCAAAAAAATCATAAGTAAAAATTACCCATCATTCCACCCTACATAGATAGCTACTGATCATATTTGCATAATAATTATTTGTGTATATATTTGAGTGAAATGGCATACATTATACATAATGTTTTATAGTATTTTTATTTAATAGTATATCTGTCAGTCTTTATAGTGTGGGTAGTTTAATTTTTATTAAATATAACTGATTTACAATGTTGTGTTAGTTTCAAGTGTACAGTAAAGTGATTCAGATATATATAGGTGTGTGTGTGTGTGTGTGTGTGTGTGTGATGCATGCGTGCACGCACACACACAGTGTTGTCTTAACTCTTTGCAACACGGACTGTAGCCCACCAGAGTCCTCTGTCCATTGAATTTTCAAGGCAAGAATACCAGAGTTGGTTGCTGTTTGCTGCTACAGGGGATCTTCCTGACTCAGGGATCGAACCCACAACCCATATCTCTTGCACCTCCTACGTTGGCAGGCAGATTTTTTACTACCACACCACCTGGGAAACCATATATATATATATATATATATATATTCTTTTTTAGTTTCTTTTTTATTATAGGTTAATGTAAGATATTGAGTATAGTCCCCTGTGCTATACACTAGACCCTTGTTTATCTGTTTTACATAGAGTAGTGTGTATATTTTAATCTCAAACTCCAAATTTATCCCTCCCCCACATTTCCCCTTTGGTAACCATAAGTTTTTTTTTTTCTATATCTGTGAGTCTATTTCTGTTTTGTAAATTATCTTTATTTTTAATGGCTATATACTCCTCCATAGTATAAATGTACAACTCCTTTAATCGATCCCCTCTTCATTTTGGGTGCTAACAGTTGTTCGCTCTAATACACAGGGGTGTTTATCCTTGCAGAGAAATCTATTCACCACCATGATGTTTTCATTAGTAAATTTCCTAGAATTAGAATTTCTGGTTCAAGGGATAAACTGAAGTGATGCCTGCTCATGGTGAAAATTCAAACAACACAGAAGTTATATTGCTGATAGGTATATACTCTTTCAGCCTTTTTTCTCTGCATGTTCCCACACTATGTGTGTGTATGCATGCACACACATGCTCATAAAAGGTAAAACGGTATCCTATTATGCATACTGTTCCAAAGCTTGCTCTTTTATAAAAAGTACAATAGATCATGAACATCCTCCTGGTGTATAAGTTTACCTCATTTTAAGTTGCAAAATATTCCAGAATATAGGTATATTTCGTCAGCCATTTTGTGTGGACAGACATTTCAGTTGCTTACAATTTTTCTCTCATAAATTTGGTGGCAGTAAATACTCTTGTTAGTAGAACTTTCACACATGTAATTCTGTAGGATAAATTTCTAGAAGTGGATTTCTAGGTGTTAGGAATGTACTGAAGTTCAGTCTCAGTGTTGGCATTCTACCAAAATCTGATTTTTAGGTTTGGCTTTAGCCAAATATCAAAATGCTTGCCTTGTGATCACTTCTGATTTCCTTAACCTTCTCATCAGTGGTAGCCTGGATGTCAACAAAATTCCTGCTTTACTATTGACTCTGGTTTGTAGAATAATGCCCTCCCCCAAAGATGTCCATTTCTAATATCTGAAGGCTGTGAATATGGTAAGTTACATGGCAAAAAGGGATCAAAGATGCAGACAGAATCAAGTTTGCTAATCAGATGATATTAAAATAGCTTATCCTGGATTATCTGGATGGGGACAAGAAGGAAGCTGAAAAGGAGGGTCAGAGGGAGTCAAGACTATGGAAAAACAGTCAGACAGATGGCTTTGAAGATGGAGTAAAGAGGCCACAAGCCAAGGAATATAGGTAGCTTCTAGAAACTCAAAAAGGCAAAGAAATGGATTCTTCCCTTTTGTTACATTCATTTTAGCCCCATGTCAGACTTCAAACTATAAAATAGTAAAGTTGTATTGTTTCAAGGTATTGAGTTTGTGGTAATTTGTTACCAGGGCTTCCCTGGTGGCTCAGTGATAAAGAATCCGCCTGCCATTGCAGGAGATGCAAGAGATGTGGGTTCAATCCCTGGGGCGGGAAGATCTGAAGTAGGATATGGCAACTGGTTCCAATACTCATGCCTGGAAAACTCCATGGGCAGAGGAGCCTGACAGGCTACAGTCCGTGGGGTCACATAGAGTCAGACACAACAGAGCACACACACACAATTTGTTACAACAGCAATAGAAAACTAATATAGTGATCAAAAGGTTTCTGGGCTAACAGCAAATCTGGTTAAGTAAGTAGCATGGAAAATCAATGAAGAAACTATCTGATGAGTGTCCTCGACAATGGAACACACATGGTAAAGATCGTGGGCAGTTTTGGAGTCATAAGCATATAGTGTTTTGTCTGTAACCTTCAGCAGTTTTGTCAGAGTCCCTTTAGTGCACAAGGATGTGTTGGTGAAAGGCAGAGAATGGACGACTTTCATCACTTTTCTTCAGGCCAAGAATTACTTGACCTGTCTGAGATTCAGGAACTGTCTTGTCACACTTATACAAGTTGCTGAAACAAGAAACTGCAGCCATTAGGTGCAATAGGATAACAAGAAGCCTTATCACTATTTTTTGATAATACCAGCATAGTAGGACTTACTAACAACCAATGGTTGCTTACAACAAAAATAGTTTGCAGGAACCTGATAAAGGGAACTGAAACCAATTTAATTTCCTCTCTTTGGGTTTAAGAAAAAAAAATGGGACCAGGCATACTTTCCTGTCCTTATACACTGAGAACAGGCAAAAATAATTTGGCTCTTTGCTTCAGTAAATACTTGATCCTAGAAGACTGTGAACTAACAGAAAGAGCTTACTTGTCAAAATGAGCATTTTATTCATCAATATTTGCTTAAAAGCTATTGCCTCACAGTGCCTATCAATCCAAAATTATTATTATAAACTCTGCCAAATTTCAGTCAGTTTCCTGCTTTGTTCCTTAAATCTACCCAGTTTGGGTCCTGTGTGTTCATAAGTCACTCAGTTCAGTTCAGTCGCTGTCGTGTCAGACTCTGTAACCCCATGAATCGCAGCACGCCAGGCCTCCCTGTCCATCACCAACTCCCAGAATCCACCCAAACTCATGTCCATCGAGTCAGTGATGCCATCGAGCCTTCTCATCCTCTGTCGTTCCCTTCTCCTGCCCCCAATCCCTCCCAGCATCAGAGTCTTTTCCAATGAGTCAACTCTTTGCATGAGGTGCCCAAAGTACTGGAGTTTCAGCTTTAGCATCATTCCTTCCAAAGACATCCCAGGGCTGATCTTCAGAATGGATTGGTTGGATCTCCTTGCAGTCCTGGGGACTCTCAAGAGTCTTCTCCAACACCACACTTCAAAAGCATCAATTCTTTGGCGTTAAGCTTTCTTCACAGTCCAACTTACATCCATACATGACCACTGAAAAATCCATAGCCATATCTAGACCAATCTTTGTTGGCAAAGTAATGTCTCTCTCTGCTTTTGAATATGCTATCTGGGTTGGTCATAACTTTCCTCCCAAGGAGTAACTGTCTTTTAATTTCATGGCTGCAGTCACCATCTGCAGTGATTTTGGAGCCCAGAAAAATAAAGTCTGACACTGTTTCCACTGTTTCCCCATCTATTTCCCATGAAGTGATAAGACCAGATGCCATGATCTTCGTTTTCTGAAGCTTTAAGCCAACTCTTTCACTCTCCACTTTCACTTTCATCAAGAGGCTTTTAGTTCCTCTTCACTTTCTGCCATAAGAGTGGTGTCATCTGCATATCTGAGGTTATTGATATTTCTTCGGGCAATCTTGATTCCAGCTTGTGCTTCTTCCAGTACAGCATTTCTCATGATGTACTCTGCATATAAGTTAAATAAGCACGGTGACAATATGCAGCCTTGATGTACTCCTATTTGAAACCAGTCTGTTGTTCCATGTCAAGTTCTAACCGTTGCTTCCTGACCTGCATACAGGTTTCTCAAGAGGCAGGTCAGGTGGTCTGGTATTCCCATCTCTTTCAGAATTTTCCACAGTTTATTGGGATCCACACAGTCAAAGGCTTTGGCATAGTCAATCAAGCAGAAATAGATGTTTTTCTGGAACTCTCTTGCTTTTTCCATGATCCACCGGATGTTGGCAATTTGATCTCTGGTTCCTCTGCCTTTTCTAAAACCAGCCTGAACATCAGGAATTTCACAGTTCATGTATTGCTGAAGCCTGGCTTGGAGAATTTTGAGCATTACTTTACTAGCGTGTGAGATGAGTGCAATTGTGCGGTAGTTTGAGCATTCTTCGGCATTGCCTTTCTTTGGGATTGGAATGACAACTGACCTTTTCCAGTCCTGTGGCCACTGCTGAGTTTTCCAAATATGCTGGCATATTGAGTGCAGCACTTTCATAGCATCATCTTTCAGGATTTGAAATAGCTCAACTGGAATTCCATCACCCCTACTAGCTTTGTTCATAGTGATGCTTTCTCAGGCCCACTTGACTTCACATTCTAGGATGTCTGGCTCTAGGTGAGTGATGACACCATCGTCATTATCTTGGTCTTGAAGATCTTTTTTGTACAGTTCTGTGTATTCTTGCCACCTCTTCTTAATATCTTTTGCTTCTGTTAGGTCCATACCATTTCTGTCCTTTATTGAGCCCATCTTTACATGAAATGTTCCCTTGTTATCTCTAATTTTCTTGAAGAAATCTCTAGTCTTTCCCATTCTGTTGTTTTCCTCTATTTCTTTGCACTGATCACTGAGGAAGGCTTTCTTATCTCTCCTTGCTGTTTGGGACTCTGCATTCAGATGCTTATATCTTTCCTTTTTCTCCTTTGCTTTTCACTTCTCTTCTTTTCACAGCTATTTGTAAGGCCTCCCCAGATAGCCATTTCCTTTTTTGCATTTCTTTTCCATGGGGATGGTCTTGATCCCTGTCTCCTGTACAGTGTCACGAACCTCCATCATAGTTCATCAGGCACTCTATCAGATCTAGTCCCTTAAATCTATTTCTCACTTCCACTGTATAATCATAAGGAATTTGATTTAGGTCATACCTGAATGATCTAGTGGTTTTCCCTACTTTCTTCAATTTAAGTCTGAATTTGGCAATAAGGAGTTCATGATCTGAGCCACAGTCAGCTCCCGGTCTTGTTTTTGCTAACTGTATAGAGCTCCATCTTTGGCTGCAAAGAATATAATCTATCTGATTTCAGTGTTGACCATCTGGTGATGTCCATGTGTAGAGTCTTCTCTTGTGTTGTTGGAAGAGGGTGTTTGCTATGACTAGTGCATTTTCTTGGCAAAACTCTGTTAGCCTTTGCCCTGCTTCATTCCGTATTCCAAGGCCAAATTTACCTGTTACTCCAGCTCTTTCTTAACTTCCTTCCTACTGGTGCATTCCAGTCCCTTATAATGAAAAGGACATCTATTTTGGGTGTTAGTTCTAAAAGGTCTTGTAGGTCTTCATAGAACCATTCAGCTTCAGCTTCTTCAGCATTACTGGTTGGGGCATAGACTTGGATTACTGTGATATCGAATGGTTTGCCTTCGAAACGAACAGAGATCATTCTGTCGTTTTGAGATTGCATCCAAGCACTGCACTTCAGACTCTTTTGTTGACCATGATGGCTACTCCATTTCTTCTGAGGGATTCCTACCCACAGTAGTAGATATAATGGTCATCTGAGTTAAATTCACCCATTCCAGTCCATTTTAGTTCGCTGATTCCTAGAATGTCGACGTTCACTCTTGCCATCTCCTGTTTGACTACTTCCAATTTGCCTTGATTCATGGACCTAATATTCCAGGTTCCTATGCAATATTGCTCTTTACAGCATCAGACCTTGCTTGTATCACCAGTCACATCCACACCTGGGTATTGTTTTTGCTTTGGCTTCATCCCTTCATTCTTTCTGGAGTTATTTCTCCACTGATCTCCAGTAGCATATTGGGTACCTACCGACCTGGGGAGTTCCTCTTTCAGTATCCTATCATTTTGCCTTTTCATACTGTTCATGGGGTTCTCAAGGCAAGAATACTGAAGTGGTTTGCCATTCCCTTCTCCAGTGACCACATTCTGTCAAACCTCTCCATCATGACCCGCCTGTCTTGGGTGGCCCCACAAGACATGGCTTAGTTTCATTGAGTTAAACAAGGCTGTGGTCCGTGTGATTAGATTGACTAGTTTTCTGTGATTATGGTTTGTGTGTCTGTCCTCTGATGTCTCTCGCAACATGTACCATCTTACTTGGGTTTCTCTTACCTTGGACATGGGGTGTCTCTTCATGGCTGCTCCAGCAAAGCACAGCTGTGCTCCTTACCTTGGACTGGGGATATCTCCTCACAGCCGCCCCTCCTGACGTTGAACGTGGAGCAGCTCCTCTTGGCCCTCCTGCGCCGGCGCAGCCACCGCTCCTTGGACATGGGGTTGCTCCTCTCAGCTGCTGCCCCTGACCTTGGGCGTGGGGTAGCTCCTCCCAGCTGCCCCTGACCTCAGGTGTGTTCCTCCTGGCTGCTGCCCCTGACCTCGGGCATGGGGTAGCTCCTCTTGGCCATCACTCAGTCGTGTCCAACTCTTTGTGATCCCATGGGCTGTAGCCCACCAGGCTCCTCTGTCCGTGGGATCTTCCAGCCAAGAATATTGGATTGGGTTACCATGCCCTCCTCCAAGTTTGGGCCCTAAAGCTCTATACATATCCTCTCTGACTTTCCCTTCTGAGAACTTGTTATGACACTTTGGCAGTCTCTTTAATGCTGTAAGTTTATTAAAATTTTTACTTGAACAGATTTTCAGGGGGTCCTTTGGAGAGGTTTGCTCCCTGGTGGCTCAGAGGTTAAAGCGTCTGCCTCCAATGTGGGAGACCCGGCTTCGATCTCTGGGTCGGGAAGATCCACTGGAGAAGGAAATGGTAACCCACTCCAGTTATTCTTGCCTGGAGAATCCCATGGATGGAGAAGCCTGGTAGACTACAGTCCACGGGGTCGCAAAGAGTCGGACACAACTGAGCAACTTCACTTACTTAATCAATAGAAGTAAGAGTGCTAGTCTGCTTACTGTGTGTGCACATGCACTCAGTCATTTCCGCCTCTTTGTGAACCCCATGACTGTAGTCTGCCAGACTCCTCTGTCCATGGGATTTTCCAGGCAAGAATACTGGAATGGTTATCATTTACTTCTTCAGAGGATCTTCCTGACCTGGGGATCAAACCCGCATCTCTTGCATCTCCTGTATTGGCGGCAGAAACCCTGCTCTGAAGATTCTCCTATATTGTCACTCCAGGAAAAATGCTGCAGTTGGTGTGTATGCAATGGAAGCTGAGTACCACATAGATATTCATAGACAATTTTGTTTTCCTAAACTCAAATCCCCTTGCTCCACAGCAACAGTTCTAGGTCCAAAGTCAATGGAATCTATATATCAGAAATAAAAACATGTAAGTGAAAATAGCAGTGTTACCTCTGATATTTAGTGTTTCCTTCAAGTAAAGCAAAATGCTTCAGTTTGTGTGTTTGCTTCAGTCAAACTGTATCATCAACCTAGCATCAAGTCCAGGAATTGAAAAGGAGATAAATCTTTACCCAGTCAGTTCACTATTAGAGAGGAAGGAAACTTTAATAACTTGATGACAGCATCACTGTCAGCTGAACACTTTACTGTAGAACCTACAGAAATAAATCTGGCTTCTTTACTCAATGTTGAAAATGAATGACTATTTAGTATCTCAGAAGTACACACAGTAATTGACCAGCCTATGGTACTTGGAAATCATGGTGCCCATGAGTATTAAAATGTAAAACTTACAAAATCTGGCAATAAATAAAATAATTATAATTATCTATAAAATAAATAATTACTATATAATATTTTGAAATAATTTTACAATAAAATAATTTAAATTACATTTGCATTTGAACAAAATATGTTTATGGGACATATCTGTTACACACAGTTGTTAAAGATATGGCCAAATTTTTGTCCAAAAAGTTTATACTAATGCATAAAGTGTGTACCAGTATATGTTGTTAAGGCTCTGAAAATATACTGCCTAATTGTCCTCCAGAAAACATATAAGCCAGTTGATTCTCCAACACTGAAGAATAATGTCCATTTATCTCTTGTTAAAAGATAATTTTTCACGGAAGTTATGAACAGGAATAAATAATGGGTATTTCATGTGCCTGGCCACATCTGTGACCACATTCTCTATGCTCTCAGTTTATCTGCTCCAGGGACTGGAGCCCAGTTTGTACCAAGATCATCCATTCTGCAGTTGGAAAACTCTTGTTCCATTTTTGCCTCCTAAAATAACAAAAAATGTCCCTTTTGGATTTCTCTCATTACTTCTCCACGCAGTGGGAAAATTTTTCTAGCTTACCTCTTTATCAGATACCACCACCTTTCTGCAAGGAGTTCCATTTCCATCTTCATATGAGGCATGCTGCTGCTGCTGCTAAATCACTTCAGTCATGTCCGACTCTGTGTGACCCCAGAGACGGCAGCCCACCAGGCTCCCCTGTCCCTGGGATTCTCCAGGCAAGAACACTGGAGTGGGTTGCCATTTCCTTCTCCAAGGTGTGAAAGTGAAGTTGCTCAGTCATGTCCAACTCCTAGTGACCCCAGGGACTGCAGCCTACCAGGCTCCTCCATCCATGGGATTTTCCAGGCAAGAGTACTGGAGTGGGTTGCTAGGGGCCAAGTCTTATTTCTTACACTTACGTGGACATGAACACTCAAGAGCAACCATCCACTCACACACCTCCAAGACACAGCTGGTTGACAGTGACCACTCTGGTTTTCAGTTCTCCAGCTCCTGGCAGTTCCCTTTCTTTTACAAATTTAGCTTTGCATTTAAAAGAATGGTATACTTTAGACAGCATCTCTGTTCATAGTCGGAGTATCTTCAGGTTATCTTATTCTGTCATATTGATGGAACTGTAAGTCCCCTTCAGGGATGGCCATGATGGTCAGTTTAGCTCAGAAGGAACTACTTTCTAGAACAAAAGGCACATTTGAGTGGACATGATGCCTCTAGCTCCCTGTCATGTTGGAAGCATCTGCTCCTCTAAGGAGTTTGTGTGGAGGGTGATTGACTGAGCACCATCCTGGCTTATTCCTGTGGCTCTGCCCACACTGATTACTTGTTTCCTTTTGTGCCAGAACTGACCAAAGAGGCCTGTGTAATGATGAATGAGCTAGAAACAAACGGGACCAACTGCCATTACAGAGGGCCAAGCCTGCCCTGGCCTGTAAGCCCCAGGTCTGGCTGCCCAGGAATTCTGTCCATGGACGTTCAGGATACCATATGCTATTCTAGCATATGGGAAATGAAGGGAAGAGGAGAAGGGCTTGTAATGCTACAAACGGCCACTTCCTTTGGCACCCAACAAAATGTACGCCTGTGTTTTCTGTTGTTATTTAGTTGCTAAATGTTGTAAAACCAACTAGACTATAGCCCGCCAGGTTCCTCTGTCCGAGGGATTTCCCAGGCAAGAATACTGGAGTGGGTTGCCATTTCTTTTTCCAGGGGATCTTCCTGGCCCAGGGACTGAACCCATGTCTCCTGCATTGGCAAGCAAATTCTTTACCACTGAGTCACCTTTACTATGGTCTATTTTCTGAGCTGTTCTAAAGACCCAGGAACCCCAAACAAGTCCTGGTAATGGCAGGGGCAACCAGAGAAGGGAAAGAATCTGAACTCTAAGGCCTCCAGCTGCTGGGACAATGCGTATTGCCTGGACACATCTACCGTTTGGCCACATTTAAAGAAAACATGAGAACTGACCATCAAGGCTGTGTGCACACTGTCAGTGCTAATCAATCAGTGACAGCCCCCATGTGTCATCAAAGGGAATGAAGTCTGGGGACTTCACAGCTGCTCTGGGAATCTGTTTTAGGACCACTGTGCACCTGCCGGTCAGTGAAAGAGAAAGGGGCTGGACAGGAGAGAAGGGACAGCCCTCAGGAAAAGCCTTTCAGCCTTCTCTCAATAGAAGCCCCCATCCAGCTGCTCACTGAAGGCCTGAAGAGCAGAATCATGGGGCCTTTGATTGGAAAGGTACTATTTAGTTCAGTCTTGCAAATAGTGCAGGTTCTGCAGTCTCCTTGTCAGCCTCCCACCATGGGGTTCTCACTACTAACTTCATGGCAGGAATGATTTCATTTTAAGCCTTTTCTTATTTTGTGATAAAAACCTTTCAGTCATTTCCGCCTACACCCCATCCTCTCCCCGTTGCTGAAGAAGGGAGTCCTGCCTTCAACTGGCTCAGGAACACACAGAGCTATGGCCTGAGCCATGAGAACCAGGGCTCCTCAGACCCAGCTCACCCCAGGATGGCCTTTCAGGAAAGGAAAGAGGCTGACCTGTGGGACCAAGGCCTGCCAGGGGCTACTTGTCCACTTTCTAACTGGAGACTTGTTAGGACCCCACCTCTGCATAGGGAAGACATCCTCCCAGATAGGAAGTAAAGTTATCTGGGGACTTCCTTGGTGGTACAGTGGTTAAGGGGCTTCCACTGCAGGGAGCACAGGTTTCATCCCTGGGGGTGGGATTGGGACCAAGATCCCACATGTGCCATGTGGCATGACCAAAAATAAAAGTTCTTGGATGAGCACTGAAGGTCAAAACCAAAAAGTTGTTTTATCCTGTCCCTGCATATAAGACAGCGTATTGAAACCAAAAGCATTCTGTGAAGGTAGTCAAGGGTGTCCTTTGAAGGCTGTTCAGCAGGCAGTCCACTGTGTTCCCTGGACCGGGCCCCAGTCTCGGAGCAGAGGGCTTGGAGTCTGGGCAGGAGTGCTGGCAGCTTCTCTAGAGCAGGCAGGACTGGGGCTCTCATCCTTCAACGCACTGGCCGTGAGTCCCTATTTTCTGTGTGCCTGCTGGAGGCCCATCATGGTTTTCAAATAATTGTGCTGGACACAGAAAGGGGGAGAAAATAGAAACTGATCAGGACCTGCAGACCTAGCAAGGCCTCAGAAGCCACACCCCCTATATCCACCCTAACATTCTTCCTGCAGATATCACCGTTTGGGGACAAGGACCCCCTTTGATGAGTCCCAGTTCTGTGAGAAAAAAATGTTCCATTCAGTCTGTCTCATTCTTTCATCCTAAAGTGTATGAAATGTTTTAAATGTTGAAAAGCAGACATGCATATTTCAAGGGCTCACTTGAAAGTTTCTCACAAGAATTAGGTTCAAAAAAAGAAAAGAAGAGGGCTTTCTCTCCAGAGGGATGGGGACCCATGTACTCTGAAGGGCTTTCCCTCTGCAAATCAAGTAGATGTTCATGAATCCTACCTTTTAATGCACTGCTAGGCTCTTGGGAAGCAGGTGGGAAAAGGAAGCTGAAACAACATCAGTGGGCAGGGCAGTGAGCAAGCAAATGCCAAACCCACCAACTTGGAGTATGGGGGTGAATCCTAGATTCCCCACGTGGTGAATCTGGACTGAAACTTCCACTTGAAGCTGGAATTATTTTTTTATTGTGGTAAAATACACATAAAACAAAAATTTCCGCCTTGGCCATCTTTAAGTATACAGTTCGGTGGTCCTGAATACATTCATAATGTTGTACAACCATCACTACCACCCATCTCCCTAACTTCATCATCCCAAACTGAAATGGCATATGTGTGGAACAATAACTCCCCATTCTCCTCTCCCCCTAGACCCTGAAAAGCACTATTATACTTTCTCTCTTTATGATTTTTAAGTCATTTTATTTTTTAAAATAACTTGCTGGCTAGTACTTGATTTACAATGCTATGTTAGTTTCAAGTATACAGCAAAGTGATTCAGTTATACATTATGTACACATATATTCATTCTTTCTTACATTCTTTTCTCATATAGGTTATCACAGACTATTGAGTTCCCTGTGCTATCCAGTAGGTCCTCACTGATATGCTATTTTATATATGGTAGTATGTATATGTTAATCCCAAGCTCCTGATTTATTACTCCCTCCTCGTGTTTTCCCTTTAGTAATCATAAGTTTGTTTTTGATATCTGCGTGTTCCTGTTTTGTAAATAAGTTCATTTTTATCATTTTTAATTAGATTCCACATAGGAGTGATATCATATGATACTGTCTTTCTCTGATTTACTTCACTTAATGTGATAATCTCTAAATCCATCCATGTTGCTGCAAATGGCATTATTTCATTCTTTTTTTATGGCTGAGTAATATGTACCACATCTTTATCCACTTCTCTGTCGATGGACATTTAGGTTGCTTCCATGTCTTGGCTGTTGTAAATAGTGCTGCAGTGAATATTGGGGAGCGTGTATCCTTTTGGATTATGTTTTTCTCTGGATATGCCACTAGGAGTGGGATTGCTGAATCACATGGTTGTTACATTTTTTAGCTTTTTAAGGAACCTCCATACTGTTCTCCACAGCAATTGTACCAACTTATAGTCCCACCAACAGTGCAACAGTGCGCCTTCTTCTCCACACGCACTCTGGCATTTATCTTATTGTCTGTAGTCTTCCCCCGCCTCAGCTTTATTGAGATATAAGTGCAAAAGAATATAATACCGCATATGTTTAAGGTATACAATATGTTGCCTTGACACACACACATATTACAAAATGACTGCACCCACAGCATTAGCTAACACTTCTATCACTTCACATGATTACTGTTGCTTTTTCTGTGGTGAAATCCTTTAAGATCTACTCTCAGCAACTTTCAGCTATTGATATATTATTAACAGCATTATTAACTATAATAGCCATTCTATACATTAGACCCCCAGAACCTACTCATCTTATAAGTGGAAGTTTGTATCCTTAGACCAACATCTCCCCATTTCCCACATTCCACCCCCATTCCATGGTAACCACTATTCTAATCTCTGTTTTTATGAGTTGAAAATGTTGTTTGTGGACTTTTTAATGATGATCATGCTGACTGGTGTGAGGTGATACCTCAGTGTACTTTTGACTTGCATTTCTCTGATAATTAGTGATGTTGAATATCTTTTCATATGGTTTTTGGCCATCTGTATGTCTTCTTTGGAGAAATGTTCATTTAGATTTTCTGCCCCTACGATTTTTTTTCCAGTAAACAACTTAGTTTTTATTTGTCCAAGGCCAGCTGTTGCAGGCACTGAGGCCCCAAGACTTCCAGAAGGGCCTCCCAGGTGCTGCCTGCCCCATCCTGCTTCCTGCAGGAGATGGGAGAGTAGATAAAGTATACCCTTGTGCCATCAAGCATCTCCTCAATTTTGTGAGTGTGTCATTCATTCGTGTCCAACTCTGCGACCCCATGGACTATAGCCCACCAGGCTCCTCTGTCCAAGGGATTCTCCAGGCAAGAGTACTGGAGTGGGTTGCCATTTCCTTCTCCATGCCCCTATGATTTTTGACTACCTCATATAAGTGGAACCATTTATTTCAACTTACTCCATCTAAGTGGAACCAAGGAATTTCAAATTATTCAGGACTCCTAGAGTTTTTAAGTTCAATCACATTTTTGGTCAGCTCAATTTCAACAGGGATACCAAAGAGTTCAACAGAAGAAGAATCATTTTTTCAACAACTGGTACTGGGAAAACTGAATATCCACATGGAAAAGAATAAAGTTGAACCCCTGCCTCACCTCATATATCCCCTCCTCTGGGCCGAGAGGGGTAGGCCTCTCTGTGGTCAGATAAGGAAGCTCCTGCATAGTGGCCACAGTCAAATGATCTCTGAGGCTGGGCTGCCTACGCCTAGTTGACCTCACTCCATCCTCTCTCTTAGAGCCCTGCCTTTCCACAGAGGCAGGGCCCTGTTCACTGATCTGGGCCTCCCTTCAGGGGCCAGGGTTAATAAAGCTTAATGCTCACAGCATAAGGCTAAGTGGCTGCCTGGGAAAAGCCATCCTCTTGCTGAAGGAGTGGGCCCAGGCAACTAGGATGGGCAGGTGATCCTGCCCCAAGCCACAGCTGATTGAACCAAGACTGCACACTTAAAACAAGGAGAGCATAACTGGCCTGCGCCTCCATTGGAGGCCTCCATTGGAGGCCTCCATCGGAAAGGCTCTCCCCAGTAGGCAGGGCCTCAGGGGAGCCCCAGGCCCGGCCCTGGCATGTGAACCACACACGGGCTGTCTTAGCACTCACTGACCACGTCCATGCCTGGCTAAGGTCTGTGGGATCAGTAGTGTGTGCCACTCTGGAGTTGGCAGAAGATACCCACTGACTCTGGGTGACTGGATTTCCTTGGGCTGGCGTTTTCTCCCTCTGCCTCTAAAGTGGGGAGGGCCATCCTGGGTGTCCCAGTACTGAGGTCCCTGAGGCCTTGCCTTCCTGGAGACCCAGATCCCCCAAGTTACCTTCTGTTCCATCTTGACTTTGGCGTTGTAGAAGGAGACAGAGTCAGGGCCCTCGGGCAGTGTTGTCTGCTGCAGCTGGCTGAACCTGTCCTGGTCGTCTTCTCCCTAGAAGAAGCCCAACTCAGCACAGACCCTTCGCCTGGCATCGTCAGGATCTGCTCTGACGGGGCCTGTGGTGGGCATCAGGGCAGACCCACATTGGGCTGGCAAACCTCTACCAGGAAAGCTCACAGTCCTTCAGCCCCAAGTTTCCCAGTGTCATCACAGATGCCTGTAACCGCCATCAGGACAAGATGTGCCACTCAGGAAGGTTGGCAGCAGCACGTGGTGTTTCCTGGGTCCTCATTCCCCAAAACTGAGAAGAGGTCTGTGCCTGCCCACCTGCCTGGGGCAGCTGTAGGAAGGCCAGGAGCAGCCCATCCACTGCTATGCTTGTGGAGAGGGCAGGGGGCACTGCCCTGTGCTCGTCCACCATCCCCACCCCCACCCCGTGCCACTCACCAGAGACACAATCTTGCTGAGAGGCAGCATGCCTGGCCGGATGCTGCCACCTGGCTTCAGTGCCATCTGCAGGTCCTCGGGGACAAAGAAGGACTCATTGTACCAGATGTCAAATTCTGCAGGGAGATGCAGAGAGAGCATCATGAGGGTGGGGGAGTCTCGAGGAAGCAGGTCAAGGCTATGTGTGCCTGTCCTGTGCCTGTCACAGGCTTGCCCGCTGTTCACTTCCTGCTCTCAGGTCTCATCCTTTCCCATCTCCATTTCCTGCCCTCAGAGTTCTGGAAACACATCTAAAGCCCTGTCCCCCTGCTTCTACCACAGAGAAGTTCAGAAGCCACTTCTAGAATCCAGGCTGTGGCCCTGCCCTGAGCCTCCTGGAACCCCAGGTGGCTGGCCAACCTCCCCAAATGGCACACCTGTGAGCAGGCGGTGTCGACACTGGTCCACCAGGTGCTGGCAGTACTGGATCTCAGCCCTGAGGTCACGGAGGTCCTGATACTCCGTCCGGTACTGCTTCTTGAGGTCTTTAAGCTTCAGGATCAGCAGGAATTCCTCCTCATCGATGATCATCAGCCCTTTGTTCTCATACTCGCCTGCAAGGGGATGGAGGAGGTCAGGGAATGAGGGGCCCACCTAGGGTGCAGGAAGAAAGGTGGTCACAAGGAGGGCAGTGCTGGCAAAGCACGAACACAGGGCTAGGGGAAGGGCTGGCAGTGCAGCGAAGAGGTGGACAAGGCATGAGAAGGCTGGGCTACCAGGACAGGTCTCACAGGGAGAGGGAGCTCAGGTGAGGGGACCACAGAGAGGCGAGTAGAGGAAATGGTACAGATGGCCCACATTCTATGGTTATTTTGATCTTAAACCCCATTAACCAGAATATCCAGTAAATACCTCTATTACAGGATTGGAAAAGGTCAGTTTTCATTCCAATCCCAAAGAAAGGCAATGCCAAAGAATGCTCAAACTACTGCACAATTGCACTCATCTCACACGTTAGTAAAGTAATGCTCAAAGTTCTCCAAGCCAGGCTTCAGCAGTATGTGAACCGTGAACTTCCTGATGTTCAGGCTGGTTTTAGAAAAGGCAGAGGAACCAGAGATCAAATTGCCAACATCCGCTGGATCATGGAAAAAGCAAGAGAGTTCCAGAAAAACATCTATTTCTGCTTTATTGACTATGCCAAAGCCTTTGACTGTGTGGATCACAATAAACTGTGGAAAATTCTGAAAGAGATGGGAATACCAGACCACCTGATCTGCCTCTTGAGAAATCTGTATGCAGGTCAGGAAGCAACAGTTAGAACTAGACATGGAACAACAGACTGGTTCCAAATAGGAAAAGGAGTACGTCAAGGCTGTATATTGTCACCCTGTTTATTTAACTTATATGCAGAGTACATCATGAGAAACGCTGGACTGGAAGAAACACAAGTTGGAATCAAGATTGCTGGGAGAAATATCAATAACCTCAGATATGCAGATGACCCCACCCTTATGGCAGAAAGTGAAGAGGAACTAAAAAGCCTCTTGATGAAAGTGAAAGTGGAGAGTGAAAGAGTTGGCTTAAAGCTCAACATTCAGAAAACGAAGATCATGGCATCTGGTCCCATCTGTTCATGGGAAATAGATGGGGAAACAGTGGAAACAGTGTCAGACTTTATTTTTCTGGGCTCCAAAATCACTGCAGATGGTGACTGCAGCCATGAAATTAAAAGATGCTTACTCCTTGGTAGGAAAGTTATGACCAACCTAGATAGCATATTCAAAAGCAGAGACATTACTTTGCCAACAAAGGTCCGTTTAGTCAAGGCTATGGTTTTTCCTGTGGTCATGTATGGATGTGAGAGCTGGACTGTGAAGAAGGCTGAGCGCCAAAGAATTGATGCTTTTGAACTGTGGTGTTGGAGAAGACTCTTGAGAGTGCCTTGGACTGCAAGGAGATCCAACCAGTCCATTCTGAAGGAGTTCAGCCCTGGGATCTCTTTGGAAGGAATGATGCTAAAGCTGAAACTCCAGTACTTTGGCCACCTCATGTGAAGAGTTGACTCATTGGAGAAGACTGATGCTGGGAGGGATTGAGGGCAAGAGGAGAAGGGGACGACAGAGGATGAGATGGCTGGATGGCATCACTGACTCGATGGACGTGAGTTTGAGTGAACTCCAGGAGTTGGTGATGGACAGGGAGGCCTGGCGTGCTGCGATTGATGGGGTCGCAAAGAGTCGGACACGACTGAGTGACTGATCTGATCTGATCTGATACAGGTGTTTATCTTTTTCATAAGTTATATAAACAAGCTGCCACGACTGGCTAGTACCACAAGGCAGTTGGGCAAGATTCCTTATTAACAGTAGATGTAAACCCAAATATCAAATTGTCTTCTTAACTTCAGCATTCACCAGCTACCTTTTAGAAAGCATCAGACATCTGTATTGTGTCTGGTGGCTGGCACAGGGCTCCAGGAGGGAGGGGTCAGTCATCCTATGAGTCATGTCCTCCACTCATGGTCTCTTTGCACAGTCCTTTTTAAGGTCTGTCAGTTTGATGAGGGTTGTTGGGTTAAGACAGAATTATCTGTGGAGACACTCACCTGGCGGTCTACTGACTATAGCACTTTAAAGTCCAGCAAAGGCATCGCGTCAGTACCAAAGCCCAGGCTCCTGGAGAGTTAGTCCTGTGTGTGACTGAGGTGTGCGGCCAGGGTGCATGAGGCGGTCCCCAGTACCTGGGAAGGCATTAGCACCTCCGCTGATGTTTACGGGGGAGAGTGAGGCACATGAGGTATCACTGACACCATCCATGGAGAGGCAATGGCTCCAATTCAAGGTGTCTGCAGCGGGGAGGCCAGAGTTTCCCTCACCTTCACTGCAGAGCAACCTGATCAGCGGGCTGTGGGCCAGTCCCAGTGTGGTTACTTGATAGACACAAATCTTTTTTTTTTTTTTTTTTTTTGAGCTGTACCATGGGGAATGTGTGATCTTAGTTCCTTGACCAGGGATCAAACCCACTCCTCCTGCATTGGAAGCACTGAAGAACCACTGGACTGCCAGGAAAGGCCAAAAAATCCATCACAGAGACTTTACGGCACTCTGTTGAGATAGGGAGTGATAACATCTCTTATACTTACCAGAGTTCTCTGATTATCTCCAAAGAAAAAAATTTCTAAGAGTTGAACTTAAGATGATTTTCATTTTTCTTTCATGGAAGTCATGTCTCATGTCTAATTTCCCAAATTAAATGACTACTCTGGGCTGACAAGTGGCTGCCAGTTAAGCTAACTAGCGGGTATTTTAAAAAATGAACTACTTGATCTTGTCCCTTAAGATAAAGTTATTTTACTTGGTATTTTACCAACCAGTGGGAAAACAACTGCTTGAGGGGTAGGGAAGGGCAAAAATGTTTTCTGATATTCATAAAATTTTAACTATTTAAAAATAGTTTAGTTTTTCTTCTTCCCATCCTTTAAAAATAAACATTTTCCAGGCATATTGAGGAATAAGTGATATAACAGCATAATATGCATATGATTTAAAATATGTAAATATATGTTCAGTTCAGTCGCTCAGTCGTGTCTGACTCTGCAACCCCATGAATCACAGCATGCCAGGCCTCCCTGTCCATCACCAACCCCCAGAGTTCAGATATACAATAAGGGGTTGTATACTCAAAGACCTGGAGAAGGGCGTGGCAACCCACTCCAGTATTCTCGCCTGGAGAGTCCTCACGGATAGAGGAGCCTGATGGACTACACACAATCCATGGGGTTGCAAAGAGTCAGACACGACTGAGCGACTAAGCACATATTCAAAGAAGGTGTGGGCAGAGGGACAAAGAAGGACTCTGGCTCCCCAGGGCTGACCAGAGCCAAGTGATGCCCTAGGGATGAAGGGTGCACCCCGGCATCCCCTGCGGCTTCCTTCCAACTCGGTCCTCCAGTGCCCACGTCTGCCCATCCTAAGCAGGATGACTGAGATCCCACTGTCCCCTAACTACCTTCTCAGCACGCTCACCTTGCTTCTCTCGTAGTGATTTCTGTAAATTGAGTGCCTCTTTGGTCATGTCGATCTCCCGCTTGATGGCATTGATACGCTGTGTGGTCTCGCTGGCCCTTTTCCTCCGTTCATTCAAGATGGATTTGTTTTCTTTGAAGATGCGGTTGATCTCACTACCTCGCTCATTCTTAAAGTCCTCAAAGGCCACAGGCTTGGCGGGTGGGGTGCTAGGCCTGAAGATGGAGAGGGAGATGAAGGGAGGAAAGGGGCAGCTGTCTTGGAGCCACCGGGCACTTCACATTTCTTCCCTGGGGCTTCTGTGAGCTGGGGGTCAAAATTCCTGGGTACCACCTACCCTAGATGAGAGGTAAACTGTATAGGAATCATTCTCTCTGTTCTATTCAGCCCACTGCAGAAAATGAAAATAAGGAAAAATAAAAAAAAACAAAATACCACTCATTACCTACTGGCAACCACACTTTATCTATCTCCTTCAGGAATTTATCTGATACGTTTTTTAATATTTGGATCATGCAGTACATATAATTCTGCATCCTTCGCAGAAGCATTCTTTCATGCTATTAAAAACTCTTTGAGAATCCTAGTTATTAACTAGATGTAAGATGAAGTGCCGTGTAGGTGAAAGTAGACTGTCTGCAACTTAGTTTGAAATCCGTTTAAAAAAGAAGATAGATGAAAAGATGGAGAGACACATGATGAAATACTATAGTAACTACAATCAAGAGGGTGTTCACTATACAGATCTTTCAACTTCTCTGAATGTTTGGAAATGTTCACAAGCTGGAGAAAAATTCTTCATGTACATCTTTGTACATTTCAAGGGCAGAGAGAATCATTCACTTGGTGCCCTTTCCCTAATGTTGACTATTGAAGGTCTTACCAAAAATATTTTCCTTTTGCTTCTTAAATTAATGACACAATCTTTTTATATAAACTTTTGTCTAAATCTCTGATTATTTCCTCAGGACAGATTCCTAAAAACTCAATTACTGACTGACCGGGGAGAAGAACTGGGTAGCTGGAGGAAGGGTCTCACACTTGAGAATTTTGTATCTTTTGAATACATTACTTAGCCATAATGTGCGAATTTAATTATTTAAATAACTGCTATTTGGAGGGTCTAAAATGGTCTCGCATGTCCCTGCATCTTGGGTGGCTCCTGGGGTTGAGCCAGTTTGCGTCTGTCTAAGCCACCATGTTTCTCCTTTGGGGCTGTGCTCCTAGTCTTTGCCTGTCACCCTCATTTATCTCTCTTCTATCCGCAAGTGCTCTTTCCGTGTCATAGTCTGGTTTTGTATGAGGAGCTAGCATTAGATGGTCACCTGGGTGGGCGTAATTCCTCCTTTGGGGAGTCAGAGGCCAGGGGCTCAGTATTGGAGGTCTCCCGGTCCCGCACAAGCATGTTTTTGACATCCCCATCCTTGGAGGATGGGGTCAGCTGGGTCTTGGAGGTGGAAACATCCAAGTCCTTGCCACTCAGAGGGCTGCTGGCACCCTCCTTTCTTGCTGAGGAGCTGGAAGGAGAAGGGAGGGAGACCCCGGGCTCAGTGTCTGTGATGCTGAGGGGAGTCATCTTGCTCAACACTCATACACCAGAGCCCCATCCCACTCAGCTCCGGTCTTAACACACACCTCGGCCAAAGGGCGGAGAGTACAGCCCTAAGCCATGCACGTGGGGAGGAGGAGGGGAGCATTTGTCTCCTGGCAGGAGAAACCTGGGAGGAATGGGGAGTCTCCAGTTTGGAAGCATGAGGACCTTGGGGTGGGCCACAGGCTCTAAGGAGCATCCTGGCTGCTGAGGCAGGAGTCACACAGGCACCCCTGGGAAGGAAAGCAGAGCCCTCACCCTGGGTGCATCTGTCTGAGGCCCAGCAGTAAAGACAGACATGTCTGCACCCTTGCTCTGACCAACCCACGACCTGCTCGCCCACCTACCATCAGTGCGCACACCAGCTCCCAGGAAAACAGCCATCCCTCTCCATGTGATGGCACCCAGGGCCCTGCCTCCCGAGAGGCACGTGAGAGCAGGGCTGAACTAAAGGAAGGATGCATGGCTCCCTCTGTGACTGCTTCCTTCTCTGGTCTTCTTGCAACAGGTGTGGCCTGGGGCCCAAGCCTCAATCTGCTGTCACACTGATTGCCTGACAGCAGCACAGAGGGGTGACTGCCTTGCCTGAAGAGGCAGGAGGAGGCCAGGACGCCCCGCTACCCGACACTAGTCCTGCACGTGACAGTTTGCTACCGTCAGCGTTGACCCATGTCCTTCCCCAAGGAAAAGGTAAAGATGGTTAATAAAATGTTGGTATTGAGGTCTTCCAGGGACGGGGACTGCGTTTACTCACTTATCCTCAAAACCACCCCAGTGACTGATGCTATTGTTATTATTCCCACTTAGGGGGAGGAAACCGAGGCAGAGAAGCTCTCATGCCTCACAGAAGGTGACCCTCTTGGGTGAGAGAAGTACACAGCAAGGAGGTGAGCCCAGGAGTTACCCTCAGAGTGGGGGCTGTGTCCACCACAACACAGCACTTCCCTGAGAGGCTGGCTCACTAAGGGAACCTTGACATTCCTCCCACCCTGAACCCACAAATGTGTCTTGCCTGCAAGGTGAGCTGGGGTTTTTAGGTGACATGGGTGCCAATTAGCTGGGTCACAGAAGGAACGTGATGGGGTGGGTTTCTACATGAAGTACTAGTGGGTGAGTGGCAGCCCAGCGTCTCATTTCCACTCTACCACTCCAACAGTGTGACCTTGGAATGACCTCCCCTCTCTGAACCGCTGTGAGCATGACAGATGAGCAGTCCCAGCCTGGGCCCCACAGACACTGTTAGTATTGGCAGGGGTGATGTCCACTGTGACCACCCTACCCCATTACTAAGACTGGGGGAAGGGAGGGACAGTTGTGTCCTCTCCTTTGCCAGCTAAGGAGGGCAAGGTGCTGATCAGCGGGAGCAGCAGGAACGTCACTCACCTGAGCTGCTCTTTAAACATCTTCTTGGACTTGGATTTCTTCCCAGGTTTGGTAGAGAAAGGGGCGACTCCCAGTCCGAAGCCTTGTCCGTCAGGCTCGCCCACTAGGTGGCCGTCAGCGTCTATGAGCCCTGCCTGGACAGAGGCCAGTCACAGGTCTGCAGGTCAGATCAAGTGTTCAGGCCCCTGGGGGACCCAGGTGTATATGGACCAAAGGTGGACATGTTCATCCTACACACCGAGATGTGGCTCCCGCGGATGTCAGTTCAGGTTGTCCCCACGTCAGCTGTCTCTGACCACGCCACCAAACATCCACTGTCTACACCAACTGTTCTCATAGCTGGGTGTCTCATCCATACTCTGAGACTCCTGAGGCCCATTTCCAACCTAACTGTGGGAATTGTCTTGTTTGCTGCTGGGCACATCTCCAATGTATGGAGATCATTTTGAATTCACACGTGGTTGACTCTTGCATGGGTCATTCCATGCTCGTGCTGGTGTTAACCTTTATACCTGTTACAACCCTAGATCTGCTTTAATGCAGGACACTCGCTGCCTCTGGCAAGATCTGGGAATGCAAAACTCTGATGTGAGTCTTGTCGGCAAGAGGCAGGTGTGCTTACCTTCTGGACAGCAGAGATTGCTGCATAGTCATTCTTGTCTATGAGAGTGTACTTCCTGCGCAAAGTGGACTCCACTTCCTGTTCCTGTTGGCTTGGGAGACAGTGAAAGAACCCCTTGCACCTGGGGCAAGCTGAGCCCACTGGGGCAGCACCACGTTCTGGAGTTAGAAGTTGTTTGTGTGTGGCCCCTGAGACAGAGCCATGCCCTCATCGTGAACCAGACCAGACAAAACGCGCTCACTCCCCCCTCCCCACTCCCTAAAGCATGTACCCACTGTCCAGTCTCTAAATCCACAGGGGTCACCCTTTGTGTCAAGGACAGCTGCTCTAAGATGACCTTTGACAAGGACCCCAAGCCTGCATCATGCATCCTGATCTGTCTCTAACTGACCCTTCGGAATCACGTGCCCAGCTTCTGTGATAACACTCAGCATGAGCCAGTCAGGCTACAGGTATGTCTGTACCTCAGTAAACCACAAATCCGTTTTGAGGTGGGGAGGAGAGTGCCAGGAGCATCAAAATGCCCTGCTCTGGACACATAAAGACCTCCTGTCCAGTGAACGAACTCAGGAAACTGGGGACTGCCTCCTCTCTGCGTAGCCCTCAAAAGCGGGGCTGTCCCCACTTCCAGGGGAAGGGAAGGGTAGGAGGACCTGAGAGCTCAGAGGCAGACTGCTGAGGTCACCCGGGGCTGCCATATCCAGAGGCCTCTGATCCGGCTCCATGCACGCCAGACAGAAGGCAGAGCACCTGGAGCCCGACACCCAGACCATGGTAAAGGAGAATGGCAGCCTGATGCAGGACTGGGTGGGTGTGGTGGGTCCCTTACCTCAGCACCACCCGGAACTGGTTGAACACCTCCTGGATCTGTCTGAGGTTGATTATCTGGAGAGGAGAGCAAGGCAGAGGTTAGACCAGGGACACCACGGGACTAAGGCTGTGTCTGTAGAGAAATCAGGACCCCTTGGCTAAGCCTTGGACCTTGTGTCTCAAGAAGGGGACATGTACCAACACCCTCTCACCAAAGTGGCAGTCAAGCCCTCCTCAAGAACAGAGAAACCCTTGATTAGTAGTTTGGAAACTATTTACTGAGGCTATAAAAAAATCACCTTTTCTGACTGAACATTTATATAAAATTGAAATGACTCTAGTTCTTGAAGGTACTAAGAAAACATCTAAATAAAATTAACTGTCCTCAGCTCTGTCCTACTTCCAAAAGGATCCATTATAAACCATTCTTTGTGGGTACAGACACATACACACACCTGTGGCTGAAGGAAGACCATCAGCCTCTCTTGACTGCATTGCCCTCTAGCATTAGCCTTGACGCCTCAGTCATTCTGGGGCTGCCCTTCCTAGGAAGACCAGAAGGGCCCTCAGCTGTCCCAGGCCTGCCTCTGGCAGCTGCTGACAATAACAGGCTGGACAAGGCTCTGTCCTTGAGCCCCCTGATGAGAGGTCTGCCAGCCCGTACTCTGAAAAGAATGCCTCTTTCCCCCTGAGAGCCTTCCCTTTGTGGCTGCTCTATTCCTCCTTGGCCCACTCCAGCATGGGCCCTGGAGGGGTCCACCTTGTAGACAACCAGCATGACCGTCATCCTTTAATGCCCTCCCTCTGCCTGCCACAGACAAGCCCCTGAGCTGTTGCATCTCAGTTCATCCCAGCTGGTTTCCCTCCCCACCATACAGGTCAGGCCACCAGAGTACACGAGCTTGAACATTTTCCTGAGGCCACTCAGCAGGGAGACTGCTGAGCTCTGAGATTCAACCCAGAGCAGCTTGGCTCTAGGATCTGTACTGGTGGCCCTGTGATGGACCAGCCCCACTGTGTTCAAGGCTTGGACCACCTCCCACGTGGTCAAGGCTTGGACCACCCACACTGTGGTCAAAGCTTGGACCACCTCCGCTGTGTTCAAGGCTGTGGCCCACTCTGTGGGGCACCCACAGCCTTGCGACCCTAAACATGGATGTTGCGGCCTCAGTGGGCTGAAGGGCCCTGAGGCCAGGAATCCAGCACCACCTACCCTATACCCCCTGCACCCTCTCAGTGAGGTTCCCAGGCTAGCGCAGCATACATCACAGTGTGGCCGGGAGACAGAGGCCCGGGCCAGCTGGACATGGTGGTCCTGAGGGGCTCCTTACGTCAATCTCTTCCAGCGTTCCCTCCAGGTACCTTCGCACCTGGGAATTGATCTCAGCAATCTGGATTTCATCCATAGGGTCATAGTTCACAAGAGTACGGTTGGCCTTGGAGAAGGAAGAGGAACGTACTGTTAAGCTCCAAGCACCCGAGCCCAAGCAGGGTGGCAGGGACCATTCTGAGGACCAAAGTGGGGAGGCTGGGCAGAGAGCCTGGCTACCCAAGCCACTCCACTCCCTTCATCACCATGTCCTGGTAGGGAGGGCCTGACTCACAGGCCAGGTAGTCGGGTCAGCACGGGACAACCAGGTGGGGCGGGGAAGGAAAGGCTGCCAGACAAGAGCCTGCTCCTCCAAGCCGGGGGGCTCTGCTGGCTGAGTCTCAGCAGACTGTGGGATAAGGGCCACAGGAGGGAGGGGGTGCCTCTGCCTTGAGGCCCTCTGGATCATGAGCATGAGCTCAGACCAGCACTGGAGGTCTCCTGCCCCCCACCCCTACCTTCCAGCTCCTTGCTGCCCCTAATAACCATCCAACCTGTCCACCTCCCTGACCTTGAGCCGTCATCAGGCTGTCTGCCTCTGTACCCCCATCTGCCAGGCTTGTGGCCCCTGCCCTTCATCCCCCTGCCTACTGCCGGGCTCTGCTCCCTGACCGTCTGACAGCCCTGCCCACATCTTGTTCTTCCAGGGTCTCTGCCCAACAGACATCCCTGATCCCCCAGGCCTGCCCCAGCAGTCTCTGTTCCCCCAGTCCCCTGTCTACTCAGCCCCTGACCCACATGGCCCCCTGTCCACCCAGTCCCTCTGCTCACCCAGCCCACCCTCTGATCCACCCCTGCCCTGACCCACTGCCCTCTCCCACCTAGTCCTTCTGCCCACTTGGTACCCTGGCCCAGTCCCTCTAGTATTCTGCCCACCACCTTTAGCCCCTTACCAGGCTGTCATGGATGGCTAGTTCCTGCTTGAGCAGTGCTAGCTCCTTCTCCAGGTTCTTGACCATTCTCTGCCAGGGAAGGATATGGGGGGTGGGTAGGAAGGAGGACAGTGAGAGAAGCCACTTATAATTCCCCACCCTGTCCTTGGACATCCTGGCCCTTGCAGGTAATCCATGGAGTGTGATCTCAACATTTGGGCGATTCCCTCCCAGCTGATGACTTTTCCCCAACTGGGTGAGTTTAGGGTTTGAAGGGGTTTCAGCACGTCTCTGTCCTTTGCCTCTTACTTGCAGGGGAGACTGAGAACAGAGTGAGTATGGGCACCACTAGGACGACCCTATAGCCCGACTCCAGAAGCTCCAGCATACTTCAATCCACCAGGGTCACCGCCCCCTCCGTGCAGCCTGTGCCTCCAGGATGTTGTCACCCTCATCCTCTCCAGCCACTGCACAAAGCATTACCATTCCCCACTGACAGGTATGCCACCTCCATTTATTGCTGCTATAAACAATGCTTCAGAACACCTTTGCTCTTACATTTTTGTGTAGTATAATAGTGACCTCTGTGCTATGTTGGAGAAGGCAATGGCACCTCACTCCAGTACTTTTTTTTAAATTTTATTTTATTTAACTTTACAATATTGTATTGGTTTCCAGTACTCTTGCCTGGAAAATCCCATGGACGGAGGAGCCTGGTGGGCTGCAGTCCATGGGGTCGCTAGGAGTTGGACACAACTGAGCGACTTCCCTTTCACTTTTCACTTTCATGCATTGCAGAAGGAAATGGCAACCCACTCCAGTGTTCTTGCCTGGAGAATCCCAGGGATGGGGGAGCCCGGTGGGCTGCCGTCTGTGGGGTCGCACAGAGTCAGACACGACTGAAGTGACTTAGCAGCAGCAGCAATGTGCTGTGATCTGCCCCATTACTCATTGCCTTCGCTTCTGCCCCTGCTCACGCCACTCCCACCAAATGAGCACACTCCTGCCTCTGTGCTGCCTGTCCCCTCTGCCTGGGACACTCTTCTCCCAGGTATTCGCATAGCTCACCTTCCTCAAGTCTCTGTTCAAACACTGCTAAATTAGGCACCCCTCAGTTACCCCATGTAAAACTGCAATCCCTTCCCACTCTCACACCACTCTTTTTAAAAATCTTGCTCTAGTTTTTTTTCATAGAACATACCCTAGAGCAGTGCTAACAGAACTTGCTGTAATGATGGAAAGGTTCTGTTTGTGCCACAAGCCACATAAAGGTATGGAACGCTTACAATGTGACTAGTAGGACAGAGAAAGTGAATTTTTTTTTTTAATTTTTAATCTTATTTCATTTTACTTATTTCAGAGCACTTCCTTGGACGTCCCGTGGTTAAGACCCGGCACTTCCACTGCCGGGAGTATGAGTTTGATCCCCGGTTGGGGAACTAGTATCCCTGTGGCATGAGGTGTGACCAGAAGAAAGTTTTTTTGTTTTTGCTTTTTTACTGATTTCAGAAGCCATGTGTGAGTGGTGGCTACTGTATTGGACAGTGAAGCGCTAGAACTTAACCTATTTTAGTTTTAAGAAAAATTATATATATTTAAGGTGTATAACATATGTTTTGATATACATGTACACAGTGAAATGACTACTATAATCAAGCTAATTAACATATCCACTAGTCACCATTTTTTGTGTATGTGGTACAGTTTCTGAGATCTACTTCCCTTGCAAATTTTCAGTATACAGCACACTACTATTAACTATATTCACCATATGTTAGATCCCCGGAACTCATTCATCTTGGGACTAAAAATATGTACTCTTTGACCCACATCTCCCATATCTCAGCCTGTTCCCACTCCTGGTAACCACTGCTCTGCTTTCTGCTTCTGTGAATTTGACTTTGTTAGGTTCCACATATAAGTGAGATCATGCAGTGTTTTCGGAGACGGCAATGGCACCCCACTCCAGTACTCTTGCCTGGAAAATCCCATGGATGGAGGAGCCTGGTAGGCTGCAGTCCATGGGGTCGCTAAGAGTCGGATACGACTGAGCGACTTCACTTTGACTTTTCACTTTCCCGCATTGGAGAAGGAAATGGCAACCCACTCCAGTGTTCTTGCCTGGAGAATCCCAGGGACGAGGGAGCCTGATGGGCTGCCATCTTAGGGGTCGCACAGAGTCGGACACGACTGAAGCGACTTAGCAGTAGCAGCATACAGTGTTTTTCTTTGTGTATGTGGCTTATTTCACTTAGCACGATGTCCTTGAGGTTCATCCATGTTGTCGCAAATAGAAGAATCTACAACTGACTGATTTCTTATGTTTATTACATCTGTCTCTCCCATCTCCAGTGAACTGTCAGCTCTTCGAGACAGATTTGTGTTTCTGTTGGTCCACTGATGTGTCCCAAGTGCTTCAAAAAGTACCCGGCACATAGTAAGTACTCCATAAATTTTAGCTGAATGAATAAACAATACATTTCCAGAAGCAGAATTGCTTAGTCATTTTACATCTATCTGGTACTGTCCTTGAGTCTTTCATATAAGCCCAGGACTTCATGTTGAGGACCTTCAGTGTGAACAATAGGCGTCTTTTAGTTGTCCCAGATGGCCACTAGAGGGAGCGCCTGCCAGCTGGGTCTCAGGTTTAGTTGTTTGGTCACTATGTCTGACTCTTTTGCAACCCCATGGACTGTAGACTGTCAGGGTCCTCTGTCCATCTGGTGACCAAAGCAGTGACCAGTCTATAGCAAGGGGTCCTGGTGGCTCACTGGCAAATCAGAGCACAAAGCCTGAACTCAAGACACATGACCAGAGTCCAAATTCTGACTCTGCCCCTCTGGGCAACCTCAAGATAGTCCTTCAGTGGACTTCCTATGAGGTGACTGAGGGAAGTCCTATGAGAGAGGACTGGTGGCCAGCCCCTACTCATCTTCATCCCCTCGTCCCAGCTGAGGGATCTCAGTTCTAGAAAATGCACTCTACCCAGCCAGGGAAACTGGCTGAGCTGCTGGGGACCTCCAGCTCCATGACTCCTCCGTCCTGTGTGGTGTGAGGAGCCAGGCTGAGACCTCTGGGCCAGTCAGGTGATGGCGGAAACGGGCCATCTGCTGCCCTGGGTCACCAGGCTCCAAGCTGCGCCCTGAGAGCATGGAAGCCACTTTCTTACTGCCTGGCAGGCTTAGTGGCCTCTATCTGTCCTCTTCTACTGACTGACTGGAAAGAAACTGCCTAGAAACAGAGCTGGAACAGCAGACCCCACAGAATAGGGTGTGGCAGCACCTCCTGGTGGACCAGCTCCCTTGTAAGACACAGGAGCATTTTCTGAATGGAAAAAAAAAAAACACAGACCCCATGTAAGTTCCTTGATGGTTAGGTGTTTCCACTATAAATATAATGAGGATAATTCAGAGAGTTCTGCTTAAGTTCACAGCAGGCTGGGAACAGCTCTCAGCCAAAGAAGTTGCCCTATTTTGACCTCACTGCAGCGTGTAAGTGCATTTCTTCTTGGCAGACTAGGATACCCCAAGTCTTTCTGCTGTCTGTTTATACCCATGACTCACAACCCTTCCACCACCTCATGGAATCACAGACATAGTAGGAAGGTCACTGGAGGTCTTCAGTCCAACTTCCTAGTTCACAGATGAATACCCTGAGGCTCAGACTCTGAGCAACTCACCGCAGAGAGCTGGTAGCAGAGGAGGAACTCAGTCTCCCACCTTTCAGCCAGCCCCGCCAGCCAAGGAACCCTTCAGAAACTATTCCACCCCCTTGAAAACAGGCATCAGTACTGAAAATGGTGCTGGAGACAAGCTGGGAATACTGACCACAGTCTAGGAAAGGCGGCACTAAAATACCTTGCCAGGTCTCTCTCAAGAATTCATGCACAGAAAGGAAAAGGCTCATCGCAAAGATTATAAATACATTCACATTTGGCAACATGGCACCTTGGCTGTCCAGGACCAACAGTGCAGATTTCAGAACAGGAATTACATTAAAATTAAAGTCCTTGCCATCAAGTGCAATGCCCACCCAGCCAGGTTCACAGGTGGTAATGTGATAGTCCTAAGCTAAGTGAATACCAAATAAGAAAATAAGAAAAATAAATAAGAAAAGCTTCAAGCTACAGAAAAGCATAGAAAATAATGCCATGAAACTTTGGGAAGACCACCCTAAAATCTGACTTTTTAACAGCATGCTAAATACTGGCTGCAGGTATTTTTTATTTTTAAAAGAAATAAAACATTGAAGATAAATGTGAAGCCCCTGGACCCTACTCTGAGTCCATTCCCCACCCTGACATCCAGAGGGAACCCCCAGCTCACTTCGGTCTTTTCACTCCCACACACTTTTTTCTTTGACTACATGCACACGTATGCACTATCAGCATTGCTTTTTATGTTCTTTATACTTGGTATGAATGATAGATGCCACCATTTCAATCCCCAAGTTGTTTTCTCCCTACAGATTGTCCATGCTCAAAGCTCAAGCACTGCTCCCTTAAGTCTCTCTGTGCATACCTGTGAATGCCACTGGACTGTACACCTAGAAGTGAGGCCGCTGGTCTGCAGAACTGAGTGGACTGCTAACTAACATTTCCTAAACATTTATGCCATGACAGCACTGTGCTAACTGATTTCTACTCATTGCCTTACTCTGCACAACATCTCTTTGCGGGTGGACTCTGTTACTCTTCCCTTACAAAGAACAAGTATCTCACTGCAGCTAGACAGCTGAGAGAACAGTCTACTGAACCAGGATAGCCCAGTGCACGCGCCAGGGCTCTTAACTGCAGTGCAAGTCATTCTCCAAGTGAGGTCCCAGAACAGCAGCACTGGGAACACTTAGGAGAAGTCTGAACCCTCTGCCCCACTCGAGACCGTGGCAATCAGGAACTCTGGGAACGGGTCCAGTAACCTGTGGTTCAATGAGCCCTTGGGGTAAATCTCTAAGCTCTACTTCTTCCTCAACCTCCAAACCATGGTTTAGATACACAGAGCCCTGGGATTGTTATTTTCCTTCAGGATTTAGAGTCTGGAAAGTTCAGATGATTTGTAATGGGTTTAGGGCACACATGTGCTCCTCTCCAATAACTATGATTGCATAAGCATCTTAAAGGAAAAGTAAATTATTGGTAAATGTATTTTTACTTCAGTAGATGTTGCCAAAATGCTCTCCAAAGTGGCTGGCAGTTACCCTTTGACCAGAAATAAATAAGATCTGCTGTTCTGCACATACTCACCATGTTTTCCATTGTCAGAAAATGTCTAATTTTTGCTAGTCTGAAGGTGGAATTCCACTAAGGTTTTAAATTGCATTTCCCTGGTTAGTGTTGATGCTGAGCATTCCTCCTGATTGGTCAGCTGTATGCCAAGAGGGACCACTCAGGCTGGGAAGAAAGCGGTTCAGTAGTGACCTAGCCAGATGAGTCTGAGAGACAGCCCACACGGAATAAGCTCAGAAGCAGCTCTAAGGACTCCCATGCAGAAGCCCGGGGTACTCAGAAGCCTCGAGGCCCCATGCATTGGGCGGGGGCCTGACCTAGCCCTTTCACCTTGGTGGCAGCCCCCAGGGGGGTCTCCAGGGACTCTGAACACTGACCTACCCCAGAACAGAAAGTGACTGACTCAGGATAGCATGGGTATCTTTGGTGGAAGCAGGAAGGGAAGCCAGGCTCACGGGACCCAGGCAGCAAACCCATACATCTTCCCCAGAGGGAGACACCTGCCTACACCCTTAATACCTCAGCGTCATACTTTTCATTGATGGTAGGCTCGGTGGTGACCAGCTTCATCCTGCTGGCGAACCGCAGTGAAGACAGCTGAAAAACAGATCAGACAGACCTCTATGTTCTTGGCAAATTACTTGTGACTAGAGACATTTGCTAAACAATGTCTAAAAGAGTCCACTAGAAAAAAAATCTCCCCAAAGAGAGGAATGCTCCATGAGCTCATGAAGTGACATCCAGGGGGTCGTGTCTGTGTCCCTCCAGGGGCACAGCCAGCCAGGGATGGTTATGGCTGGAGGCCCATGGGTAGGCACTTGGGAGACAGCCCCGGAGCACTGATGTTCCATGAGGAGTGGGGGGCTGCTCCCTGGTGTGAGGAGCAGCCAGAGGCACATGGGGCAGACCCTGACATCCCAGCCTCAGACTACACTGGGCTGACTCAGGGCCTGAAGCAGGGAGGCAGACTCAGAGGAGGGATGGGTCACCCAGAAATAGCCTGAGGAAGGCCTGAAAGGCCTCTTCCACTGGACAGTCTTGCCTAGTGGTTAACAGCTCTGCACAGACCAACCAACTGTACATCCTCACATGGGTCTTGTAACCTCTCTGTAAAATCGGGGAGACCTGGCTCACAGGGTCACTGGGAGACTTAGTGCTCAGGTGTGTAATGTGCTCTGGACAGAACTGGCCCATAGTCAGCCCTCAAAGAGGCCCCTGTCATTAGAGTTACTTCTGTGTGGGGTGAAACCAGACTCTTGCTGCAAGTACAGCAGCACGTGTGGCCACGACTCCCTTGTACACACAGGCAGGGTCACGGTATAAAGCAACACAAATCACGACAGGTACTATTTTAAAGTTAGAAAATCTGGAGAAGAGAATCATGACCTTCCACACTGCCAATCTGCCTTTGTCCCAACCCAACACCTCTTCCCAGCAGCTCCTTGGGGCTCCTGTGGGCTCAGTCCTGGGCAGAGATCCCAGGTGGTGTGGGCACGAGCCTCTGGTGACAGCAGGTGCCAGGAGAGCTGCTCCCTGTGTGACCATCTCAGAGGTGGGCATACGGGGAGAGAGGGTCTTCCACGGTCTAGGAGGACAGATTTCTAAACCAGGCAGCCAGGAGGCCCAAGAGTCACATGACTCCTCTTGGGGTTCACTCACGCTTTATGATACTCTGAGACCAGTAGGTCCTGAAGCCTTCCTCTGGGGATGCTGCCTGCACGTCAGCTGGAGCTCCCCTCCCTGGCCTCCCACGTCCCAGGACGCTGAGTGTGCAGCAGGAGAACTCCCCTTGGAAGCTGGGACAGTCACTAATGAACAAAGCTGGGAGGCCCTGCAGGAGCATCTCGCTCTGCAGTGTCTGACCTGTTTCACTGAGTGGATTCTGCATATGACTGAAGCTTGCCCTGAGCCACCCACATTTGAGCAAAATATCTAGGGAGAGATTCAGTCCTATCTCACTTATGATGAGTTGGGAACAGAGGCGGGGAGCCCCAGCTATGTGGACTCTCCTGTGTCACTAGCTCAGCTTGTATTCCTGCCTCTGGTTCTCATAAGCCTCTCGCCTCCTCAGATCACCTGTTTCCTGCTGCTGGGTTCATCTCCCTGAATCACGAGTCTGGCCACAACCCTCTTTTACTAAAGCCCTGTGACAACCCCTGCCATCTTCAGGAGAGCAGCCCAGGCCCCAGCATGGCTACCAGGGCCCCTCCAGCCACTCATCTTCTCCTTCCTCTTTCCTGAGCCTCCCACTGCGTGGGTCAGAAAACACAGTGCTTGCCCTACCCAGCTGACACGTAGCCTCGTCTCCTCACAGAGGCTCCCACACTGAGCTTGCTCCCTGCCTTGCCTCTCCCTTGACACAACTTCTGCCCCTTGGGACTTGGTATCTGGATCCTGGCTGGAGCCCTTTTGGCTCAGACTCATCCCCTGGATCCGTCCACTCTTGACCATGTCTGCGGCTACTGAGTCAGTTTACCCAGTCCATCACGCCTGAGGACAGATGCTAACCCGGCTGCACTGACTGTCCTTACATACCGTCTCTTCTAACTGAGCAGCTTCTCCATAGATGTTTGTCACGAGGACCAGGTTGCAATTTCCCCCTGCAGAAAGCAAGACACAGAAGGTCCGTGAACCATGTGGGTTTTCTGCCAAGACATTCCTTTGAGGCTGGTGGCGGTGATCTGTTATTATCTGAGCACTTGTGTTCCCTCAAAATTCATATGTTGAAGTCCTAGTGCCCAAGGTGATGGCATTTGGAGGTGGGGCCTGTAGGAAGTGATTAAGTTTAGATGAGGTCATGAGGGTGGAGCCCCATGATAGGATCAGCGCCCTTAAAAGAAGAGAGAGAGAGACCAGAGCTCTGTCTCTTTGTGATCTTTCTTTTTTCTTTCTCTCTTGGTCATGTAAAGACACAAGAAGAAAGTGGCCATCTACAGGTCAGGAAGACAGTTTTCACCAGGAACCATTCCTGCTGGACCTTGATCTAGGACTTCAGCCTCCAGGAGGGTGAGAAACAGATCTCTGCATAGTGTAAGCCCCTCAGTCCATAGTATTTTGTTCTAACAGCCTGACCCATTTGAGGGCCAGAGAAGACACACGAAAGCATGCACAAGCCTGGGAGGCAAGGGGAAGAAGGAGAGAAGAGGGAGAGGCCGCCAAATGTACCTAAAAGAGGAGCTGGGGAGAAAGCAGAGGTGAGATGGCTGGGGTAGGGCAGAGGCCTGTGGCCAGGGCTTTGCTTATGGGGGGCACACAGTTAATAATCACACACCCACCTTCAGGCTCAACGCAAAAGCTTGGGAACACAGGATGACAAGACACAGCCCCTGCTCCTCAATCAGGGAGGCTGAAGGAAAGGGAAGACCTCACAGGAGAGGCCCTCCACCTGGGACTTCAAGGTGATAAAGGATTCTGCTGGCTGGTTCAGGGATGGCGGGACATGAGAGGGTGCCCCTGGTAGAGGCCAAAGTTTAGGCAAAGCCTCTGAGGAGGGAGCAGAATGGCATGGGGGACATGAGAGGGCACTGTGCTTCATTCTGCCTTTCCAGGTGTGTCTGAGGTCACTGTGAAAAGACTGCAGTCAAGTCTATGCCACCGGGAGGGAGCAAGTCCATTACAACCAGTAGCAGACAAGCCAGTCCTGTCCCTCCTCCCTACACACCAGCCACCCTCACCTAACGAGTCCTTGAGGGCGTGGGTGAGCTTGCACTGCCGGAAGGGGATGTGGTCTCGCTTCTGGTCCCCGAGGGCAATGATGGCCTGCTCCAGGAATGACAGCGACTTGTTGATGTAGGTGGCTTCCTTCAGGACTCGGCCCTCAGACTACAAACCAAAGGTCAGTTCTGCTTCAGGCCAAGTGGAGAGGCTGCCCCACAAAAAACACTGCAGGTCTGTGGCCAGGCCAGAGCCTCCTGCCCAGAAGCAGGGTCTTCTCTTCCTTGTATTCCACGTTGGGCTAATAAGAACACTCCCAGGAACGCTGATGCAGATATTCATATGAGTGAATGCTCATATGAATGTGAATACTTGTGTGAATATTCATATGAATACTCCCTTAAGAGTCACACTGTTATGAACACACAGGGGAATATTTGTGCAGATATTTGAGCAAATAATCCTGGGAATATACAAACATTCATTCAACACACAAATACAAACATTCATCTGAATGCTCTTGTGAATACTTATGCTAATACTCATATGAATATGTATGTGAGATGAAAAATTCATGTAAATATTCATCATATGAACACTCATGCACAGAGAAATGCTAATACGAGCATGGAGCACTGACTGAGCACTGAC
The DNA here is from genome assembly GCA_935064755.1 of Tragelaphus eurycerus. Classification (NCBI taxonomy): domain Eukaryota; kingdom Metazoa; phylum Chordata; class Mammalia; order Artiodactyla; family Bovidae; genus Tragelaphus; species Tragelaphus eurycerus. The sequence continues at coordinate 70,427,982 of CAKXYN010000001.1, read as the reverse complement.
TGCCAGGCACTTTGCTAAGAATTTAGGAGCCATCATCTCATTTAGCATTTACAACAGTCCTGCCAGGTAGGAATTGCCTCTCTGATGCAGCTGTTTCACCTCTGCTAGTTCTGTCCCCCCAGCTGAACTGCGCCTAGCTAGGAAAGGTGCTCACAAATGCCCAGTGAGGGACAGTCCACGCACACAGACACAAAGCTGGAAACAGGGCCATGGCTTGCTGAGGAGGAACTTCCTGCTCCCCCACTTACCCTAGACTTCCCCAGCCTCTCCGAGCCTGCTAGATCCACCAAGTTAATTTTGGAAGTGATGTACTTTTCATCTGATAAGGTCCGTGAACGGGCCTGTGAAACACCCAAAACAGAGGTTAGGCTGTCACAGTGAGAAGCTTCTTACTGAACAGGCTCCATGGGAATCGACCTCCCTTCCCAAGCTATTCAAAGAGCTTGTACTTACCTCCACATAGATGGTGAAAATGCAGTGTGACCTAGATGAGTTCTTGTTCATTGTGTGGGAGGCTATAATCCTGTTGGTCTCTCCCTGAAGAAGAGAGAAAACATGTAGACATTTTGACATATTGAAATAACAAGGCATTTGAGTCATTTTTTAACTGTACAGAAATGATCTTTACATCATAGCCCTTGGTCAGGCCTTCCAGGGAAATCTGATTTATAAACTAGTAGAACAGAAGACAAATTGGAGTCCAGACCTATACTTTCACTCACTGCTAGCGACATGTGAATTTGTGTAATAGCTTTCTGAAAAGCAAAGTGGCAACAAAAATTATGAGCCTAAAAAATGTTCATAGATATTAAGTCATAACCAACCTACATATCCAGCAATTCAGGAATGATCTGTTTGGAGAACAATGTTATGTGACCAGAAGAATGCTGACAAATAGCTTTTAATAACAATAATGCAGAATCCAAAAATCAGAGCAAACTGCCTTCAACAGCACAATAAAAGGACTATCCACCACAGCCAAATGGAATTGACCCCGGATGCAAGGATGGTTTGACATACACAAATCAATCAATGTAATCCACCTCATTAACAAAATGAAGGACAAAAGCATATGATGGTACAAGCTGAGGAATGCAAAAGCATTCATAGAAGAAAGAATAAACAGATGGTGCTAACAAGATGTTAATAATGGTCACTTCTGGGTTGGAGTTTATAGGTGGATCTTTTATATATACAGGTTATGCTTCCATATTTTTAAAGTGAACATGAATTACATTTAAACATTAGGAAAAAAATCAGTAATTTGTATCTTTAAACAGACAGCCCTTGCCTCTACTTCACAGGATTAGGCACTATGACCAGAATATACTTAAAAGGAGACATGTAGAAATGGCTGTACTTAGAGAAAAAGATTTGTACGGGAGGGACTCCTTTCTCCTTAAAAGACCCTGAGAAGTGCTATGAAGAAACCCCAAATCAGTGATACTGACTTCCCCTGCAGAGAGTGGAGCACCTAAAGAGGAGGAGAGGCCCTGGGCTGTGGAGGAGGCCCGGCTGGCTCCCAGGTTACATCCCCAAGGTCTCATTGTCACATTCAACTAACCTAAAATTAAGAATATTTGTTCATCAAATTGACATATCAAGAACAAAAGAAAAGTCACAGGAGATAGAAAACAGTTGTAATACATACAACTGAGAAAAGAACTAGTTTTCAGATTTTATAAAGAATTTATACAAATAAGAGAAAAAAAAGATATCTGTAAAGATAATCAAAAGACATGAACAGGGAAATCCAAATGGTCAATAAACACATAATGAGGTCCCTAATCTCATTGGTAATCAGGGAAATAAAACCCAATGAGTGGAGCCATAATGGGAAACAACACACACCAGCCAGACTGGTCAAAATTTTAGGATCAGAATAATGGGAATTCTGACAACCTGTTGAGGGACTATGCCATTATTAGTATCATTTAAGAAAGCTTAAGACACATACTCTCTGTGACCTAGCAATTACAGTTCTTGGCTTTACCTAGAGAAATTCATGCTTATGTGCATCAGATATACATACAAGAATATTCCCAGTTCTAGTTCCTAGTGCCATTGTCTGATATATCCCCAAATTAGTAAAACCCAACTGTCCATCTGAAGTAGAATGGATAACTAAACTGTAGTATACTCACGGAGAAGGCAATGGCACCCCACTCCAGTACTTTTGCCTAGAAAATCCCATGGATGGAGGAGCCTGGTAGGCTGCAGTCCATGGGGTCGCTAGGAGTCGGACATGACTGAGCGACTTCACTTTCACTTTTCACTTTCATGCATTGGAGAAGGAAATGGCAACCCACTCCAGTGTTCTTGCCTGGAGAATCCCAGGGATGGCGGAGCCTGGTGGGCTGCAGTCTATGGGGTCGCACAGAGTCGGACACGACTAAAGTGACACAGCAGCAGCAGTATACTCACACAATGTAATGATAAAAGTGAAAAACATATAACAATACCAGATGAATTGCACATAAACAGTAGGTAAAAGAAATAAGACAATTCATCCTACATGATTCCTTTTATATAAATTTCCAAAAAGGTTAACTCACACTATTTGAGGCGATATAAGTATTATGCTCAGGTGGTTAAGCCCTAATGAAGACCAAGGACACAATTACACGTCGGGAGAGCGCTTGCTTCCAGTGTTAGCTGCTCAGTCGTGTCTGCCTCTCTGTGACCCCATGGACTGTAGCACACCAGGCTTCTCTGTCCATGGGATTCTCCAGCAAGAATACTGGAGTGGGTTGCCATTTCCTCCTTCAGGGGATCTTCCTGACCCAGGGACTGAACCCACGTCCCCTGTATTAGCAGGCGTATTCTTTGGATTAGAAACCCAGTTACTTCTACAGGTATGAATAAATACTTATTCATGATAAACTCTTCACAAACTTGGACCTTCTTTAACCTTAAGCCAAGAAACTTTTGGGAAACATCATTCTGCATGGTGAAATGTTAGGAGCAGCAATAAGATGAGAATGTGTTTTTGCTGCCTCCTGGCGGGCTCTTTCTTCTGTGTATATGCAAGGGATCTGTATTTAAATCACCTCTGAGGACACCTAAGTGACTTTTCTTAAACTTTTATTTGACATATATTTTAAATACCCTAAGATTCACCATTTTAAGTATTATAGTTCAGTGATTTTTTAAATCAGTAAAATTACAGGGTTGTGTCACTATCACAATTCTATTTTTAAAATGTTGCATCACTCCAAAAATGTTTTCTGAGGCCTATCTGCAGTCACTTCCTGCTCCCCTCCCCCAGGCAACTACTAATCTGCTTTTTGTCTCTATAGATGTGTCTATCAGGGCATTTCAAATGAATGGAGTCATACATTAGGTGACCTTTTAAAATTTCTTTTACTTAGCATTTTTCTGGGGAGGGAAGAAGAATTTCATCCATGTCGTAGCATGCACCAATGTTCCATTTCTTTTTTTATCACTAGTTTTCTATTGTTTGGATGTACCATATTTTGCTTATCTATTCTCCAGTTGATGAATATTTTGGTTATTTCTGGTCTTTGGCTATTATGAATAATCTTATTATGAATATATCTGTGTACAAGTCTTTGTGTGCACATAGATTTTCATTTCTCTTGAGTAGATCTCTAGGAGCAGAATTGCTAGGTCCAATGAAAAAATTAATGTTTAACTTTTTAGGAAACTGCCAAAATGGCTACAGCACTTTATAGTTCACCAGCAATGCATAAGGATTTTAATCTATATGATTTTAAAAAGAATAACACACCCCAGGGAATTTTTTTATTGATTTGTAAGAGCCTTTATATTTCAAGGACATTTATTTTTAATTTTTTCTATCTCACAAATGCCCATGGTTAACTTTTTTTAAGGAGAGTGTCAACTAAATAAAGAAATAACTTCAAGAGAAAAAAAGACTAGAAGCCAAATTTATTAAGCCAAAACATACATTATTGGGACTGGTGGTCCAGTGGTTAGGACTCTGCACTGCACTCCCAATGCACAGGCCCAGGGTTTGATCCCTAGTCAGGGAACTAGATCCCACATGCCATAACTAAAGATCCTATATTCTGCAACTAAGACCTGGTGCAGCCAAATAAATAAATATTAATATATATACACACACACACACACACACATTATTATTGCCATATGTATAAAACGGATGAGTGAATTCTTTTTTGCTTCTATATTTTTTCATTATTATATGAACTTGCTAAATAAGTATATGCTGCTGCTGCTAAGTTGCTTCAGTCGTGTCCAACTCTGTGCGACCCCATAGACGGCAGCCCACTAGGCTCCCCCTTCCCTGGGATTCTCCAGGCAAGAACGCTGGAGTGGGTTGCCATTTCCTTCTCCAATGCATGAAAGTGAAAAGGGAAAGTGAAGTCGCTCAGTCGTGCCCGACTTTTAGCGACCCCATGGACTGGAGCCTACCAGGCTCCTCCGTCCATGGGATTTTCCAGGCAAAAGTACTGGGGTGGGGTGCCATTGCCTTCCCCAATTAAGTATATATTACTTTTAATTCTGATTATCAAAGTAAGAAACTAAGGAGGAGGGAGGAAAAGGGGAACAAAAGGAAAGAAGGGAGAGAGAAAAGGTTAGGAAGAAGGAACCTGTGGTCCTGATCATCTCACCTCAAAAAGGAGGCTGAATGCATCCTCCTCCTGACTTGTGAGGTGAACCGACAAGCCCTTAATGAAGACCCCTTGAGGATTCTCCACGATGGTCATAGGTGTGACTGAGGGTCCAACATAAGGCAGCGTGGATAGGAGATCAAACAGGCTCTCGTTATAGATTTCCAGGTAGGAAACACGCACAGTAATGGCATGTGTGGGACGTTCTTCAATCATCTTAAAGACCTAGATGGGAGATTGGACAGCAGTCACCAAGAGCAGAACTCCAACTACCAGCCAGGATTAGGGGAGTTTTTTCTTAGCTCAGGAGAGAATCCTCACCCTGGAAGAATTCACGGTCTAGTTACTGTGATGGTCATTGTTAACAGCTAGTAGTTCATCGGGTGATATTCACTGTCATCTTGTAGTTTTTTGAGGCCTGACTTACAGATTGGCTAATAATTATACAGTCTCAAGAAGTAGGGGCATGACGAACGGAAAAGACTGTGAAGTGAAAATATCATTTTGTGGAGTTTTACCGCACAGAAGCTTCTTTCACATCCATTATTTGATTCTTTTTTTTTTTTATTTTAAACACATAAATATATATATTTTAAAAAAAGATACTAGCCAGCATGTGCTTGAGCATAATCAAGCATTTCCCAGCATGAAATATTCAACAGTCATTTTAAAAAGAATAGTATCTATATAAGAATACATTACATTCTAGATTTATGTTCCCACTTGTTGGAAAACATATACCTACTGAAATGAGAAAACAGCTTATTTTAAAAGTTATAAATCAAAAGAGTAAAACAGATGACCCAGAGGGATGGTATGGGGAGGGAGGAGGGAGGAGGGCTCAGGATAGGGAACACATGCATACCTGTGGCAGATTCATTTTGATATATGGCAAAACCAATACAATGTAAAGTTAAATTTAAAAAAAAAAAAGAAAAGAAAAAAAAGGAGTAAAACATACACTTTCTATTATATGCTTTTATATGAAACATTATTTGATTCTATCCTCCTAACTCCACTGCGACTGAAGTAGGGCAGGGGCCACACCGATCTGTGGTAGTTCAGCTAATAAGGGAAAAAGCCAAGCCAGAACTCAGCCTTCTCAACTCCTACTACCCTCCCCAGTGCTTATCAGCAGGTGACTTTGAGCTGGTCTTTTCCCCATCTCTGGACCTTAACTTTCTTATTTGTTAAATGGGGAGCTGGGCTGGATCATCCCTGAAGTCCCCCCTTATCCTAACAGGCTACATCTGTGCTGTGCCACATGCCAGACACTAGCCACAGGTGGCTGCTCAGCACTTGAAATGTGGCTCACGCAAATGAGGAATTGAATTTTGTTTAACTTTGATTAAATAATTAAAACTGATACTAAATTCAATTACTGGTAAACTTTTAAGTATGTTTGGAACAATTTGCGTTTATGAGTCCACCCTTTCAACTGTCAATTGCATGAAATATAAATATAGAGAAACTATTTCTGATGAATATTTAGGGTCTGAATTGAAATGGGGACTTCCCTGGTGGTGCAGTGCTTAAGACTCCATGGTTCCAATGTAGGGAGTGTGGGTTCGATCCCACATACTGTGCAGTTCAGCCAAAAAAAAGGATGAAATGGGCCAAGTATAAAATACGTTGTTATTGTTTAGTCGCTAAGTTGTGTCCAACTCTGTGACCCCATGGACTGTAGCCTGCCAGGCTCCTCTGTCCGTGGAATTTTCCAGGCAAGAACACTGGAGTCAGGTGCCATTTTTTTCTCCAGGGGACCTTCCCCACCCAGGGATCGAGCCTGGATCTCCTGCATTTGCAGGGGAGTTCTTGACCACTGAGCTACCTGGGAAGCCCATGTAAAATACATTTCAAAGACTTAGTGTAAGGAAAAAGAATGTAAAATATCTCAATAATTTTCACATTGATTACATATGGAAATGATATTTTGGCTATATTGAGTTAAATAAAATATATTATTATATATTATATATCATTTAAGTGAAAGTTGCTCAGTCATGTCTGACTCTGCGACCCCATGGACTATACAGTCCATGAAACCCTCTAGGTCAGAATACTGGAGTGGGTAGCCTTTCCCTTCTCCAGGGGATCTTGCCAACCCAGGGATCGAACTCAGGTCTCCCGCAATTGCAGGTGGATTATTTACCAGCTAAACCACAATTCATTTCACTTGCTTTACTTTTTAAAATGTGGCTACTGGAAAACCTAAAACTGCATATGTGAGTTACATTATATTTCTGTTGGGCAGCACCAAACTAGATTATCAAGGTCTAAGATGCTAAAGATGGCGGCTTCAGCTTGAGGGGCGCTATGGCGCTGCATACAAATATCGGCCGGCAGGTTGCGTTTGTCAGAAAAATTCCAGGGAAGGCGGCCTCAAGTGAGCTGAGAGAACACTTTGCACAATTTGGCCATGTAAGAAAGTGCACTGTTCCTTTTGACAAAGAGATGTGTTCACAAAGGTATGGGTTGGATTCAGTTTTCTTCAGAAGAACTTCACAATGCACTACAACAGGAAAATCATGTTATTGATGGAGTAAATCTCCATGTTCAACCTCAAAAACCCAAAGCTTTACAAGGAGACCAAACATATGATGAAGAGAGATTTCTGAGACCCTCACTGCCTACTGAATAAAGTAAATAAAAGGCGGGGGGACGTCTAAGATGCTGAGGCATTGACAGTGGAATGTTAAGGATATTGCTTCAAAAGATGATAGCATGGATGGTTATGCACAAGAGGGGCAACTTCACTTCCTACTGGACAGGGCTATAAAACCTCAAGTTGCTTTTTAGGGAAAAATCCTCTGCGTCCCACTTCCAAAACGAGGGTCCTCATAGAACACAGGCTGCTGCTGCTGCTACTGCTAAGTCGCTTCAGTCGTGTCCGACTCTGTGTGACCCCATAGACGGCAGCCCACCAGGCTCCCCCGTCCCTGGGATTCTCCAGGCAAGAACACTGGAGTGGGTGAACACAGGCTAGCAGACTCCAAAGGAAGGTCCTCCTGTCCTGTCTTCAGCCACACTTCCCAGACCCCCAGGGCTGACTCAGTCCTGAAAGCTCATGTCATGCCCTGCTCCTTCCCTTTGCTCTTGCTGGGGTCATGGTGGTGGAAGAAGCCAGAGCAGGCCAGTAAGGAAGCTCTGCAATGGTCCCTCCCCCTCATCAAAACCAGGAAGGAACAGAACTAGGTCCTCCGTATCCTCTGTTTCAGGGCCACAGACCAACAGAGCAGCAAGAAGCAAGTCTGCACATTTGACTCACTCTTTACCAAATGGGAAACAAGCTTAGCATGGGAGTCGGTCACACACCCACATCCACACACTCCGCCATGCGTAACCTGTCTCCCCTACAGGCTGCAGCTCCTTGGAGGCCTGGATCACACTGGCTCCAGGAGCTGCCCTGGGATGGGCAGCTTCTATGTGCCATCCCGCCCACGGGTCCATGCTCTACCTGCTGTAGGGCACGAGGGAGGATCCCTCGGTGCTTGTAATTCTCAGTTGCCCCCGTCATGGTATACGTCTTGCCAGCTCCTGTCTGCCCATAACACATGATGGTGCCTGCAAACATTTCAAAATACATTTTGGTGACATCCAGGAAAATAGGTCTTAGGACAGCTTTTCCCTCCCCCAGCATTCCCAGCGCCAGCCTGAACCCTGGTGTGAAGGTGGCCATCAGGAGCAGCTAAGGACATCGGGAATTCCTGCCATGTAGGGTAAGTGGCTGAGCAGGGAAACAGGATGTAAAGGGTCAAACAGGCAGCTGCTCTGAATCTGTGGTCCACAGAGGGCTCTACTGCTTCCCCTTCCAAGAGGGGATCTGATCCTAGGGCTTCTGAGGAAAGCAGGGAATTCCAGGCTACAGAGGACCTGGGAATTTTCCTAGCAAGATGAGGGTGATGAGAGCATTGAACTCAGTCCTTCTTCAGCAAGACCATGGACAGCCAGGCTCTCAGGGCTAGGTCTCCCCATGAGGCTGCCCAGACAGAAAGAAAGAAGAGCTTTCAAAATCCCCAGAAAGAGATGGGAGTGGGAAGGGCATTTTCTGTTACTGGTGAGAATTCTTTGTAAACAGCACATTCCCACAAGACTAAAGTTGGTCCCAGGCCACTTTCAGAAACCGAATACTGTGCCTAGGCCCTGATCTGTCCCAGTGCCCTCTCTGGGAAGACGTTCACTTGCACCTCACTCATGCTTTAGGTCTACCATCACCACCAGGCTGTGGGACACAAACCGGTCACCTTGGGCTCCAGTTCCCATCTGCTCTTCCTCTTGACTTGGGCAGCCTGAACCAGACCCAACCCAAAGGCTGCTTCTGTAGGTATTCACACAGCAGAAATGCCCAGGCAACACTGGGTGGTGGAAATCAGTGTCCGCCTTTTCCACATGGATGCTCTAGTTCCTGGGATTGGTAGATTTTAACACAAGGGGCCTGAATTCAGCATTTGCACTGGAGTCAGAAACAGTATCTTTAATCCTGCAGGAATGTGCAGGAAGGAATCAGTTTAGCTGGGACTCAGAGCCCATTTGTGGTTCCACAGCACCCAGCGCCCATGACTCTTAGCCTCCCTGGGCCTTAGCTCCTCTGTCTCTACTTCCTCAGGGCCACATCCCCTCAGGATGAATGAGGACCACACCTATATATTACACACAGGCTACAATGTTCGGGCATCTACACTCAACTGACTTTTAAACAGAAGACCTAAAACTTGCAAATGGGGAACATGCTTGTCAGGAGCCACCAGACAGGCAGTCTACAGACTGTGATGTATTTTTTCTAAGGACTCTGAAATCTTAATATTCTTAAGATTTTAAAACAATCTTAGACCAAACAAGTTTGTACAAATTTCCCTACAAATTTTAATTTGCTAAACAGCTTTTTTGTTAAGCTTTTACCTTAAGTATATCAAACTCTACTCAAGTTTTTAGTGATATATGTAAATAACCTAATACTGGAATGGAACAGATTGATTGTGCTGGTAGGATAAATGGAAATAGCTCCTAGCAGGTAGCCAGGAGAAAAATGTTTTGACTCCATCAAATTTATCATAAAGACACTGTTTCAGAACTAATATTCGAGGAATTTGAAATAGGGTAATAGTTGAATCCCCATGACCTATAGAGAGACAGGGTCATTAAATCGTCCTATGAAGGTAGGAACCCAGGATGATGGGTCAAGCCATGACCACCATGTCACCAAAGTGTTCCATCATAAGAACATGGAGACAAAAGTTAGTAAGAGAAATTGTAGTTTATTTTATTCATGATAAAATCCTTGTACCTCTTCCTGGGTGGGGGTGTTCCCCAGGTTCTTACGTTAAAACAACAGTTAATTAAATTACCGTTAAAGCCATTGAGGGCCTGAGAAACCACATCCTTCGCAACTGTCTCGTAAACCAAGTCCTGGGAGGCATCATGGAGAACTCTGTCCAGTTTGAATGACCAGTCTGTCTGCTGGTTATTGACAACTCCCCTCCGAGTATCTTTTTTTAAGTGAATATCAATGGTCTAGGAAGAAATGAAGACTTGTTAAGAAACTGGTATAAAAAAGTCAACGGCAGCCAAGGCCTGACCTGGAGGAAACAGAGGAGGTGCACTTGAGAAAGAACAAGGACTTGCATGTATCCTGGATGACCTTCAGGATGGGGGGAAGGGAGCCATTTCAGGGAGGCTACACACCCTCAGGGGTGGAAGGAGCAGGAGACGGGAGCACATGCTGGTTTCAGCACACCTCACCCTCGTGGATAGGGGGCTGTCTGTCTTGATTCCCTCATCTGTGATATGGGGTGAAGCACATTTATCACATTCTCATTAAACAAGTTTTAGGTAAGTCCAATAAGCACAGGGATGCCTCGAAACAGGCCAGAGAGAACAGCGTGCTTGGGAATGGAGGCCTGGGCTAGAGCCCTAGCTCCTTGGTGACTGGAGGCAAGGCCTCCCTCAGCGTTGGGTTGAGCAACTACTTCCTCACACACTGTGGGCCACGGTGAGCAGTGAAGAAACGATAGCCACAGGAAGGGCACTGGACTATTCCAACATAGTAACTCACTGGCACTAAATCAAGCATGCCTACCAACTTGTAATCAGCACGTTTTAAGATGCAAAGATTTCTAAAAACTTTAGATTTTTAGACCCCTTTATTGCAAGCCTCTGTGGCAGCAGCTGGTTTAGAACTATATTGGGTTAGCTTAATGGTAGATTCCAATCTTTGAAATGAGGACTTCTGATGTAAATGGACTCTCACTGGACTCTTACACTGGCTGCCTTAATCCAGAAGCCAAGACACAGCCACACGCAGAATAAATAAGATCAACAGAGCAGGGCTTGGTCCATTCATACATTAAATGTTCTGTGCTTCAGGGTCGCTGAATCCACGTCCAGCAGGGTGCAGTTCACAGGGTTGCACCTGAGTTTCTTTCTGACTGCTAGGACTTTAGAAGCTTGAAAAGTTGACCTTTGAATTGTTCCCTTGAACAATGTCTCCATGCTGCCCATAGTAGATCCACAAATGTTTGCCGAATAAAAACATTCCATAACTCTCAAGGTGTGCTAAATCTGTCTCAGGCTTCAGAATAGTCCTCAGACATTGGTGAAGACATGGAGAGTTTTTGCCGTAAGAGTTTCTCCCACTCTTTGGTAAGTTTAACAATAATCAACTGAAGACATTCCTACTATACTCCCTGGGAGATTGTACAGTGGGAGATCTGATCACCAGAAAGTTTTATGAGTATGGACAAATGTCACCTTCCAGTGTCAGATATAAGGATAAAGGTAAACTATTAACCAAAAAGCCAATAAAAATTGGAGTTTCATGAGCTTCCTCATTGACAGCGCTGGTGGGGGAGTGCTCTGGACTTGAAGGACTCTAGATTCCATCTGAACTTTTACCAGTTCTGTCCTGGTCCTTACAAAGTGGTCTGAAAACAGTGTAGTGAGAAAGCACTGAGAGACTGTCAGGCAGGTGAAGGCAAACACAACTGTACTTACTTTGTTGTCATCTCTATATTTGATCATTTCATGAGCAAAGTCATCAGTGGGTCTGACACGGACAAATGCGTGAACTTTTTTTCTAGAACCCATTTTAGCTAAAAAGAAGAAAACAGCAACATTTTCAGTAGTTATCCTCAAACAACCATTAGAAGGGAGATGTCACTGATCAACAAGATTGGAAAGCATGATGTGTGGTCCATGTTTTCCTCTCTCAGAGAGCCAGCCTTCCTTTTTGCCCCCTAGCATCTCAGTGCTCTGCCCACAGGATCCTGCTCAACAAGTCTGTGTACTTCCAACTTTATCAGGTGCCTCACTGTTCTCCACCGACCCCCTAAGAGACCAAAGTACAAAACAAAAAGAATGCTCCCTTCAGTGGGCCCAAGTTTAGATGTGGATTCTAGAAATGTTCCGTATCAGAGTCCACCTACACTTTGCCTTCTTCATTGTATTTTCTTCTTAAAATACTTACTATGAAATGCATTAGAACTAATTTTTTTCATTAACATATCTTACCTGAGATGTAGCACCTCCTCCTCTACCTCCATTAGACTAACATAGATCAGAAAAAAAGATTTCCTGGAAGTATATTTAATGGAGCCTACAAATATTCAATATTCAAATATTCTTTCTTCTCCACCACTCCATTGAGAGAAAAATCAGTCCCCTACCTCCTCTGCCTCTCCTAAAACCTAATTATGTGCATTCTCATCATTTTTGGGTAGACACACATATGTTTGTATTCCTTCATTCATGCTATCATGAATAATTACCATGTGTAATAAAATGTTAAACACCAAATGTAGTTTCATCAAATAGGATGAAGGCTTAAAGCTGTAAGTGACAGGGAGGGAAATTTAGGTAAATAACCTTATTATTATGTAGAATTTTCCTATAGTGGAAAAGACTCTCAAAATAAGGACTATAAACATCATAAACAGTAAAGCAAGACACCAGTTAGCAGAGATGCTAGAAAAGGGGCTGTTGTCAATTAGATCTCTAATATCTTGTATGACTAAAGTATTTTACAAACATTTAAAAAAACTGAATTGTACCGCCCTCCAAATGATAACTAAGAAATCTCACATTTTATTGAATACTAGTCACATTGGTCAAATCACGCTAGGTTCTCTCTCCTGAGAACGTCTGTGTAAATATATTTAATACTGTCACCTAGTAAATTCTGGTTCTAACATTGATCAAGAGTGGAAAAGCAAAGAAAGTTATTAAATAGAAGTAATAATCACACTGATTTTTACTGCTTTAAGGGGGAACTTAAAATGTAATCAGCTCTTTAGGTGCCTCTTATACACTGATGACAAAAGATGAAGTACTGAGAGAAAATGTCAAAAAATTCTAAGGAAAGCTAAAAATCTTTTCATTTTTAGAAAATGAATGTGAAAGGTATTCAGGTGGGTAAGGATCATGCCTTGTCCCATTTCAGGTCTAAACATTTTGTTTGTAAGATTGAGCTCTAGAAATAAAAAAGTCCCAAGTAGCTCTAACAGGACTGCCGAATTGAGAAAACTGAAAAGATTATCGCATCTCCAGGCTCACTTTGATCTAGGATATTGGGAGAGTGGAGAGTAGAGGGAGGTGTGCTGACTTAGGCAAGCAGTGTCACTCACTAAAGTTCCCCATTCCGGTCTGAGGGCCCATCCTCCTGCTCAGGGAAGTTAAAATGCTGTCCAGGGTGCCCTCTGAAAAGGAGCATGTCTTGGGGGCAGGTGCCTAAAACTCCCTTCTGGCAGCCCCTACCCACGGACAGCCCAGGAGCAGCACAGACCAGCTCCAAGCATTACCCTCCCCTCAGAACCTGGCCCCTTTCTGCCCAGGAATTTGCCAACATGCACATGCAGCCATTCTATCTATGCTTCCCAATTCTCCCCATGCTCGCTCCATTGCTCCAGGCATGCCAGGAGCTATATTCTCCCCAGACAAACCTTCTCTATTAACTGCATGCCTCCTTTGTGTCCACTAGCCAGCAGCCCCTCAAACACCAGACATTTAGGGACCCTATGCATGCCATCTTTCACTTACTGAAATAATGCTTGTTACTGTTCTTAGACCGCATCATTTGAGACAGTTTCAGCTCCCAAGTCAAATGACAAGCTGCTTGAAGGACTGGACGGTGCCTTTTATCTCGTTTGAATCCCCCCTCTAAGTCCAGAACAGTGCCAAGCACAGAGCAGGTGCTTAAGAAATGGTGACTGGTGATGGTGGTGGTCATGGCTGGAAGTCAGAGGGTGGCTGAATCTCCATGTGTGGGTCCATCTTCAGTCACTACTGAGAGAGTCCCAAAGGGCACAAGATGTCACTCCCTCCCCTCACCACCACCAACCCCTGAGCCCACAGCCCTTCCAGGAGGACACTAGGTTTCCAGGCACCATTTGGAAAAAGCTGTCTCAGCTCCTCACCACGCTCTCCCTTTTAGTAGGGTCCTTCTCTCTAGGATCTTGTGGGGAATGCCTCTCCCTCATGGACACCACCCTTAGATATCTCTGGTGTAAACAAGTGAACCTCTGAGTAGTCACCAGGAGCCCTCTCTGCTTAGAGACTCAGTTTCCTCACTTGTTTTAGGGGTGAGAATGAACAGATTGCCACCCAGCACCCCTAAAAATTGGAGAAAAGCAGAGGTTCAGGTGGGTTCCTGTCTTCCACCGCTCCTGTCCAGAACAGACTCTCAAGGAGAACAATCACAGCCACCAAAAAGGCAGCAGCATCTTAGGTCCCCAAACTCGGACCCATGCAGAACTGGCCTTTCTCCTTTTTCTAACCCAACAGGCTGGACCTCTGTGTGGAGTCTAGGAGGCAATGGGCCTTGGGACCATTTCTGTGTCTCTCTGGAGCGGTTTCTGTATCTATAAAGCAAAGGGTCGGGACTGGTAATCCCGAAGCTCTCTATAGTTAGTAAGTCAGTTCAGTCGCTTAGTCGTGTCTGACTCTTTGCCACCCCATGGACTGCAGCACGCCAGGCTTCCCGAGTTAGAAAACCGACGAATAAAAAAGGGTCCAGAAGAGCAGAGGTCCCTGAACCTCAGGCGCGACACAGGACCTTCGTGAAACCAGGGAATATTAGATCCGAAGGCCCTAAGCGGCAAAAAGGCTGAAAGAATCCCCTCGACACCGCACCCTCCTCCGCCCGGTGGAGGGGACCAGCGAGCCAAGCCGGGGAACTCCCGAGAGGAGCGGTCTTCGGATTCCAGCACCTGCCCGTCACCGGGCGGACACCCCCCTTTCCACCCTCCCTTCTCTCCATCCCGAGCGCGCGTGACCCCTGCTCACCGCTCGGGAGGCAGGAGCCCTCTCCCAGCCGGACCGCTGCATTAGCAGCTACGGAATACCGGCAGCGCAGCTGCCAGTCTGTGTATACGGTCGCCGTGGCAACGGGCCGCTTCTGGCTATTCCGGAAGTACGAGGTGGTGGCGGAAACGAAGTCCGCGGTCCTCTGTTGCTACACGAATAAGGTCAGGGCCGAAAGAGGAGGACGAACGATGGGACCGATTAATCCAGAAAGACTGCGGGAGCTGCAGGCACGAAGCCAGGGTCGGGGTAGCAGGGTAACGGAGCCGCAAGACCTGGGAAACCGCGAGGCCTGGCTTCCGGCGCAGAGCAATTTGAGACTACGGCGGCCGCGCAGGCCCATTCGGCGCCGGCCCAGCTCCCCGGGTCGCCGTCCGCCCGCGCCCTCGCCCCGCCCAGTTTAGTTCCGAGCCAGCACAGCCAGGCCTGCGCAGTCTCGGCGGCCGGGGAAGATGGTGGAGGACGGCGCGGAGGAGCTGGAGGACCTGGTACACTTCTCCGTGTCCGAGTTGCCTAGTCGCGGCTACGGTGTCATGGAGGAGATCCGGCGGCAGGGCAAGCTGTGCGACGTGACGCTCAAGGTCCCAGGGGCCGGGCAGCGCGGGGCTGAAAGGGCCGGGGGCCGAACGGGGAAGGAAGATGAGGGGATCGGGGAAGAGAGGTCTAGCGCGCTGAGGGGTGGGGAAACGAGGTGGGAGTGAGAGCGACCGGCGGGGAAAGAGAGGTGCCGAGCGGCAGAGGGGGCTTGGGGCTGAGGGGGTAGACGGACAGGGTCAGCCTCTGAGTCTTAGACCTTAGAAGGAAACGCTAAGAGGTGCGCCGCTGAGGCCCTCGGAGTGGAGACCTTGGGGTACCCGCCTCCTTTTTCTGTCACACAGACGAGAAAAAAAACCAAAAACGGACTTGCAGGCGCTCTGTGGAGGAAGGGGGCGGCGGCTCTTTCTACCTTCTGATGGGCACCACGGAAAAGCACCTTTTCTTGTCACCACAGACGTGCCCCCTCCTAGTTAGCTGCGGTGTGATAGAGGTGTGAGCTTTTCCTGAGGAGTCATTGCTGCCCCTGGACTGTTAGACTACTGCCTTGTCTCGTAATAAGAGCTTTTAAAATCGGATCTGGAAATCTTTTGAGGTGGGCCACTCCCCTGACCCCACACTGGAAGTCACGCTACTAGCGCCGCAGAGGTCCCGGAGAATGGACTGATGGCCTCCCGTGGGGACAGGGCTCTCTTAACCACCTGTTCCTTGTTGGCATTCTGGGCACAAGACCCAGCCTTCCTCCCGTGCTTTTGTATCCATTCCTGCTGGGGAGGCATGCTGTCCTGCTCTGCGGCCGAGCTGCTGAGCCAGGTGGAGCTCTCCAGGTGGAGATACTGCTGGAAATCCTGCTCCCTGTTGGGCTTTGGCTAGAAGAATGTTAGCATCTGCGAAGGACCCTGTTTAAAAAATAAAACTATGCAGAGATCTTTGTGCGCTTCTTGTTTTCCGCAGAGTTAAGGAAACTTCCTCTTCCACATTTCTGAGTCAGACCTCCTGAGACAGTGAAGTAGAATGGTTAGGAGGTGGCTTTGGAGATAGAAGGATTTGGATTAAAATCCTTGGGCAAGTTACTTAAGCTCTCTTAGCTTCAGCTTTCCAAATGTAAAAATAGGGATGATTTCTAATTCTTAGTATTCATATGAGGATTAAATTAGAAAACTTGATGTATTCTTTGCATAATGCCTGGCCTAAGGTTTTCGTCACTCTAAACCCCTTCTGAGACAGAAACCAACACAGTATTGTAAAGCAATTATCCTTCAATTAAAAATAAATAAATTAAAAAAAAATTTTTAATAGAAAAAAAGCCCTCCTGAAGGAGATTAGTTTTCCAGGAGAGGAGTGAAGTGCAGAGCAAGGGGACAGGGTCTTTCGTGGGGAGCGAGTGGTTTGAGAAAAATGAGCTGGACTAAAGGAAACAAAATAAATATAAATGAGAGATTTTTTTGTTCACAATGATCACATGGAAGCAGGTGTTGAGGGTTCTAGAGATTTGTAAGCAAGAGAATGATCTGTTTGTGGCAGTAACACTTGGGGTGAGTAGAGACTGGTGAAAAGCAATAATGGGGGTGAATTTTCAGATTAAGATTTAGGCTGTAAGGGTAAGCCAGGGAAAGCTTCTAAGACACAGAGATGCAAAAAGGACATGATGGAGTAAGATGGTCACACTACATAACCCTCACCCTAACCCACTAAACCCAAGTACACAATTTTCACTGAAGCTGACTTCAAGGGCCACACATTTGAGTCTGGAATCTTGCCTAATTTGTTGTCGTACTGATTTTGTGATGAAAGAGTAGGTGGAGGAGGATATCAGGCAGTGAGGTAAGGACTTGTTGGTGCACGCCATTTTTATGTCATGTGTCGTTACTGAGTTACACCGGTATAATTAGAGAGCTGCTGCTGCTAAGTCGCTTCAGTCGTGTCCGACTCTGTGCGACCCCATAGACGGCAGCCCAACAGGCTCCCCCGTCCCTGAGATTCTCCAGGCAAGAACACTGGAGTGGGTTGCCATTTCCTTCTCCAATGCGTGAAAGTGAAGTCGCTCAGTCGTGTCTGACTCTTAGCGACCCCATGGACTGCAGCCCACTGGGCTCCTCTGTCCATGGGATTTTCCAGGCAAGTGTACTGGAGTGGGGTGCCATTGCCTTCTCCCATTAGAGAGCTAGAATAATCATATTAAAAGGAGCCATCGAGGTCTTCTAACAAAGCCATCCATTTCACAGATGAAAAAACCCTGGGGCGTAGCGATATTAAGGGATTGCCCAAGGCACAAAGCTGTATTATCTGAGATCCAGCACAGCTGTTGGTTGGTGGAAGCGATGCTTTTACATCCTCTGTCAGATTACTCACCTGCTAATGGTATATAAAGCAGAGCAGGAAACAAGCTGTCCTCTGTCAGCAGCTTCCTCTGTGAGCACAAAGGACAGTGATGTGTATGGCCAGGTGCAGTATCACTCTTCCATTTCAGGACAGGAGATAGACATGGGCTTTTTCTGCTAGTCTTTTGGACCTAAGACTTCTTGACTCTTGATTTGGAAATGACCCTGTATTGGGAGAAGGCAATGGCAAATGGAGAAGGCAATGGCAACCCACTCCAGTGTTCTTGCCTGGAAAATCCTAGGGACCAGGCAGCCTCGTGGGCTGCCGTCTTTGGGATCGCACAGAGTCGGACACGACTGAAGCGACTTAGCAGTTAGCTGTATTGGGAAATACTGTGCTTCTGAAAATTATTCATTACCGGGGCTCTCTACGCACTTTGTTCAGGTAGCTGTGTTTCCTTTTCAGCCTTGCCTCTTTTTGATGAGTAGTTAAAATTAAGGGGAAGAGTGTGTTCTGTTAGAGCACATGTTCACATATCACAGTGGGCACCTGTGCTATGAGTTCATATTCATCACAAAGTCAGTTTTGCTCTTTCTTTTGTGTGTTATGTCAGGGGTGTTGTTAAATTTGGACACTGATTTAGATGAATGAAAGCGCTTGATGCCGCCTGACTGTAGGTGGAGAAAGAGAGTTACATGGTCAGCCTACTCAAGATGGCTATTGTCTTGCTCTCTGTACATCTGCCCAACCAGTACCTGCTTCATCTATATCCTGCTCACATGACTGGCCTTTCCACCCTCTTATTCCCCACCCCCTCACCCCATGATTATTCTTAGCAAAGGAGTGGGGAGGTGCCCTCTGTTGGTTTCCCTGGTGACTAATGAGCCCACCTGACATCAGGTTCCCTACTACTGGTCATCTCCTTCCGCTTGGGAGTGAAGACTACCCCCATGTCCCGCCTGCTTTCTGCACACAGTGGGATACCATTCCAGGACCTTGTTTCAGATGTATAAGATCCCCGCTATCCATTAAACCATTGATGGCTCTGTTGCTGACTTTAGGTTCTTACTTTGGTCTTAAAGCTGGGCACATACAGGCTTTGTAGGCCTCCATGTGTGCAGCCCAACTGAGGTATCTTGGAAAATCAGTTCCTAACCGAGCAACATTCACTGGGTTCATCCTGTGGCTTTTGGCGCTTGGCCAGCCATCTGGGTGAATGTCAGAAGCCTGTCTTTGGGGATGCTTCTTACTGCAGGTGGTTCCTTTATTGTTTTGTACATGAGATCCCATTGTTTGCCCCTTGGCTACACCTGGTTCAACTTGTGGGCTGATTGATGGAAAGTTAGACCATGTCCTTTCTCCAAGATGTGTTCCTAGCTCCTCCTGAATTACAAGTATGGCATCCGCCTTCCTACTTTAGGTTTGTTGACTATTGGCACTCCCAATTGTCTCCTTGGCATAGAAACCAGCCAACTTCCTCACAGTCCATTTGGGCCTTTTCTACCCAAACAGTGGATCACATCATTACTTGTTTCTAGTTGGGGAGAAGAAAGAATGAACCAAGATGTGTGAACCAGGAGCTGGCAAGCATTTTCTGTAACGAGCCAGATAGTAAATATTTTAGGATTTGGGGGTCACACTGTTTTAAGTTGCAGCTATCCAACTCTGGGTGTTGTAGCACAGGAGCAGCTGTACATAGTATATAAACGAGTGGGTCTGGCTGTGATCCAGTAAAACTTCATTTATAAAAACAGGTGTTGGCCAGACCCATTGGCTGACCCCTATTGTATACTGATACAGCCTCTGTAAAGTTTGACTTGTGGAGTAGGTTACACTTGCTTTATTGCCCCAGCGTCTACTTCTGTGGTTTCAGAGATTGGAAGCAGCTTTTGTTAAAGAGTATAGGTGAACTAGAAATGGAAAACTTCTTTGTTTTCCAGCTCATAGCAGCTGATCAAGGGGCTGGCCTGGTCTGTGACCGATAACTGACATAGAAGAAGCCACTGTTACGTTGTGCATCTCATCTTTTCTTTTTTTTTTAATATTTATTTATTGAGCTGTGCCGGGTCTCTGGGGTCTCTGTGTGGCACATGGGTCTTCTGTCTTCCTTGAGGGATCTTTTTAGTTGCAGCACTTGGCGTCTAGTTCTCTGACCAGGAAGCAAACCTGGGCCCCCTGCGTTGGGAGCATCTCAGCTTCCAGACCACCAGAGAAGTCCCAGTATCTCATCTTTAAAGCCTTGCAGCTCTGTTGAAGCTTGAAGCTGACTATTCTGAAGTATTAACCAAAGACACCATGGTCCCTTTCTGTCTCAGTGGAAGCTGAGGATGCTTAGCTGCTTGCACAGGGGCAGGCCAGAGGAGGAGACCGTGATGGCTCCCGTGTTAGTATGGATCTGACTGGGTGTGTGCAGGGCTGGGAAGGTAAAGGCCAGAGTTCAGGCTTGTGGCAGGCCAGGTAGATCATAGCTCAGGTGCGGCCCAATATATCTGGGCAGTGTGCTTCATATCTAATGAGAACACAAAAATGCCTTTTTTGGAAAATAAGCTCAAGAACAGATATTTGTACAAGCAGGTTCATAGCATCATTGTTCACAGTGTCCAAGAGATGAAAGCAGCCCAGTGGCATGCTGCATCAGTGGTTGAATGGATAAACAAGATGCGGTCGATTTTGTTCCATACATGCAGTGGAATAATATTCCATATATCCACTGGAATATTCAGTTCAGTTGCTCAGTCGTGTCTGATTCTTTGCGACCCCATGAATTGCAGCACGCCAGGCCTCCCTGTCCATCACCAACTCCCGGAGTTCACTCAGACTCATGTCCATCAAGTCGATGATGCCATCCAGCCATCTCATCCTCTGTCGTCCCCTTCTCCTCCTGCCGCCAATCCCTCCCAGCATCAGAGTCTTTTCCAATGAGTCAACTCTTCTCATGAGGTGGCCAAAGTACTGGAGTTTCAGCTTTAGCATCATTCCCTCCAAAGAAATCCCAGGACTGATCTCCTTCAGAATGGACTGGTTGGATCTCCTTGCAATCCAAGGGATTCTCAAGAGTCTTCTCCAACATCACAGTTCAAAAGCATCAATTCTTTGGCGCTGAGCTTTCTTCACATTCCAACTCTCACATCCATACATGACCACTGGAAAAACCATAGCCTTGACTAGACGGCCCTTTGATGGCACTGGAATATTCAGTTCAATTCAGTTCAGTCGCTCAGTCATGTCCGACTCTTGCAACCCCATGAATCGCAGCACGCCAGGCCTCCCTGTCCATCACCAACTCCCGGAGTTCACTCAAACTCACGTCCATCGAGTCAGTGATGCCATCCAGCCTTCTCATCCTCTGTCGTTCCCTTCTCCTCCTCCCCCCAATCCCTCCCAGCATCAGAGTCTTTTCCAATGAGTCAACTCTTCACATGAGGTGGCCAAAGTACTGGAGTTTCAGCTTTAGCATCATTCCTTCCAAAGAAATCCCAGGGCTGAACTCCTTCAGAATGGACTGGTTGGATCTCCTTGCAGTCCAAGGCACTCTCAAGAGTCTTCTCCAACACCACAGTTCAAAAGCATCAATTCTTCGGCGCTCAGCCTTCTTCACAGTCCAGCTCTCACATCCATACATGACCACAGGAAAAACCATAGCCTTGACTAGACGCATCTTTGTTGGCAAAGTAATGTCTCTGCTTTTGAATATGCTATCTAGGTTGGTCATAACTTTCCTTCCAAGGAGTAAGTGTCTTTTAATTTCATGGCTGCAGTCACCATCTGCAGTGATTTTGGAGCCCAGAAAAATAAAGTCTGACACTGTTTCCACTGTTTCCCCATCTATTTCCCATGAACAGATGGGACCATATGCCATGATCTTCATTTTCTGAATGTTGAGCTTTAAGCCAACTTTTTCACTCCCCACTTTCACTTTCATCAAGAGGCTTTTTAGTTCCTCTTCACTTTCTGCTGTAAGGGTGGTATCATCTGCATATCTGAGGTTATTGATGTTTCTTCGGGCAATCTTGATTCCAGCTTGTGCTTCTTCCAGCCCAGCGTTTCTCATGATGTACTCTGCATATAAGTTAAATAAGCAGGGTGACAATATACAGCCTTGACGTACTCCTTTTCCTATTTGGAACCAGTCTGTTGTTCCATGTCTAGTTCTAACTGTTGCTTCCTGACCTGCATACAGATTTCTCCAGAGACAGGTCAGATGGTCTGGTAGTCCCATCTCTTTCAGAATTTTCCACAGTTTATTGGGATCCACACAGTCAAAGGCTTTGGCATAGTCAATCAAGCAGAAATAGATGTTTTTCTGGAACTCTCTTGCTTTTTCTATGATCCAGCGGATGTTGGCAATTTGATCTCTGGTTCTTCTGCCTTTTCTAAAACCAGCTTGAACATCAGGAAGTTCACGGTTCACGTATTCCTGAAGGTGAAACCTGGCTTGGAGAATTTTGAGCATTACTTTATTAGCATGTGAGATGAGTGCAATTGTGCGGTAGTTTGAGCATTCTTTGGCATTGCCTTTCTTTGGGATTGGAATGACAACTGACCTTTTCCAGTCCTGTGGCCACTGCTGAGTTTTCCAAATTTGCTGGCATATTGAGTGCAGCACTTTCACAGCATCATCTTTCAGGAGTTGAAATAGCTCAACTGGAATTCCATCACGTCCACTAGCTTTGTTTGTAGTGATGCTTTCTAAGGCCCACTTGACTTCACATTCCAGGATGTCTGGCTCTAGATGAGTGATCACACCATCGTGATTATCTGGGTCATGAAGTTCTTTTTTGTACAGTTCTTCTGTGTATTCTTGCCACCTCTTCTGAATATCTTCTGCCTCTGTTAGGTCCATACTATTTCTGTCCTTTATCGAGCCCATCTTTTATTCAGCCTTAAAAAGGAAGGAAATTCCCACCCTAAGCGCAAATGGATGAACCGTAAAGACGTTAAGCTATGTTTCAAAATAAGCTGGTCACAGAAGGACAGATATTGTATGATTCTTCTTAAATGGGGTAACCAGAGTAGTCAAATTCATAAAAAGAGAAAGTAGAATGGCGATTTCTCGGGGCCTGGGAGGAGGGAATCGGGGTCAATGTTTCATGGGTACTGAGTTTCTGTTTAGGAAGATGAGGTTCTAAAGATAGGTGGTGGTGATGGTTCTGCAACAGTGTGTCACTGAACTGTACACCTAAAAATGGTTAAAACGGTAAGTTTTATGTATGCTGCTGCTGCTGCTGCTAGGTCGCTTCAGTCGTGTCCGACTCTGTGCGACCCCCATAGACGGCAGCCCATCAGGCTCCCCCTTCCCTGGGATTCTCCAGGCAAGAACACAGGAGTGGGTTGCCATTTCCTTCTCCAATGCATGAAAGTGAAAAGTGAAAGGGAAGTCGCTCAGTCGTGTCTGACCCTCAGC
Organism: Tragelaphus eurycerus; assembly: GCA_935064755.1. Lineage (NCBI taxonomy): Eukaryota > Metazoa > Chordata > Mammalia > Artiodactyla > Bovidae > Tragelaphus > Tragelaphus eurycerus. The sequence goes on along the minus strand of CAKXYN010000001.1, from coordinate 70,404,810 downwards.
GACCCCATGGACTGCAGCCCACCAGGCTCCTCCATCTATGGGATTTTCCAGGCAAGAGTACTGGAGTTGGGTGCCATTGCCTTATCCGAAGTTGTATGTATATTTTACTACAATTTAAAAAGAAGAGACAAGCTGAAGACTTGTTAGCTAGTGGGCCAGTGAGATTGCTTACAGTGCTTTGTAACTGGAAAGACACTAAAAACAGAATTTGTCTCTCTTCCTAGATCCACTGGTCAGAAACATTTCATGCTAAGGAGTAATCATCCTTAATCTTCAGTGTCTGCAATAAGTCGCTTTACCCGTTAGGAACCACATTTTTTATTAGCTCAGCCCCATGACTGCACTTCAAATGGTCACGTAAAAGGAATCAGCTTCTAAGAGATGTACGTTTAAGTGAGGCATGCACGTTATAAGCTTTTTATTTCTGTGGCGATTAGTAAAATGTAAAAGTCATGTCATCTTAACAGAGTTAGAGGATCAGTGAAACACATTATGCTAACCTGTCTTCCAACAGCATCTTTCTTGGCATAGTCTACAAATTACAAATGCCTTTCAGATCTAGGTTTCAGCCTCTTGTTTCTCTGCTGAGCACTGGATCTGCATTCCCATTTGTCCTGTTGACCCTTACGCTCATTGAGTCTAAAATAAGGCCTCTTCTAAACCATCTCTTCTTCTGTTCGCTTTGTTTAAAGATGGCACACCACCCGTCTAGTTGTGCAGGACTGAAACTCTCAGCCTGGCTTTATCTCGTCCTCTCTCTTTCAGGTGCCTTTTGTGACATTTATCAGTAATGATAATTACATAGTTATCTACAGGATTATAACTCCCTGAGAACAGGGGCTGTGAGTGCAGCATCTAGTGAGGCGTCTGCAGAGCAGGTGCTCAGTAACCCACTGTCCCAATTCAGACCCTCTTCACCTTTTCCTAACCTGGGGATTCTTTAACTCTGGCAGCGTGCTGAGAATTGCTGCAGACCCTTTATGGGATGATCCTGGTGCAGCCAGGGGATTGGTTTTCAGGTCTGTCCTGAGTGGCCTCCCTTTCATTCTCATTCAACAGGGTATCAGCAGATAATGTCAGCGTCTTTACTGAGTTGAGCACTGTCCAAAGTGCCGGGGCAGGAGCCAAGCAGGCGGAGCCCCTGCGGGTGTGAGCTTACTACCTTCCCCAGCGGGGCACAGTGAACAAATGAACAGTATAAAATGTCCAGCGGTGACACTGACAGAAAAGAAGAATAGTAAGGGGACTGGGCCAGTCTCTCTGAGTAAAGACCTGAAGGAAGTGAAGGAGGAATCCATGAGCGTATCTGAGGGAAGAGTGTTCTAGGCAGAGTGAATGATCAGCACAAGTGAAACAGGAGCATAGTCTGCATTTGTAGGGACAGCAGGCAGCTGGTGTGATGAGAATAGAGTGGCCCAGGAGAAAAGTAAAAGGACGCAGGATCGGAGAGGCAGCCCCCAGCCCAGCATAGTTCCTTGCACAGTACAGTACGGCTCACAGATACGTGTTGAATGAGCAAGTGAATGAATGAAGCCAGATAGCATTTATTTATCTATGAATGAATGAATGAGGGGGCAATGAAGGCAAGGCAGAGTGGGTCTTAGAGGTGTATCTAAGGCTGCAGGTGTATCTAAGGTAGGATGCATTTTCCACAATTCATGAAGCAAGCACACAGTATCGTTTGCACTTTGCTCCTCTTTTCCCGTTCAGGAGGGAGAATGCTAATGGCCAGAGAAGGAGAGACCAGTTCTGGCTTGTTTTTGAAGGAACGTCAGTTCTTCACACCACAAAGAAAATCAGAGGTTAGAAACTTGTTGGCGGAGCAGGAAAGTAGAACAGAGCTGCTCAGCTCTTAGTGGGTTTCAGAGGGGCCCCTGCCCATGTTGGGTGAAACTCATCTTTTGTCCCACATGTCTGTAGGCCATCTCGTCACTCTAAGTTGGCAAGACGTGGGGAGAGCCGTGGGGTGGTGGAGCCCAGGAGCAGCAGGCGGTGCCTGGTTTTCCATAGGATGGATGGAAGGACTGCTGATCTAACTGAACCTCTGATTATCCTAAGCTGCTCTCAGAAATCCGTGGCTGCCTCCTGGGAGCTTTAAGAGGGAGAAGCTTAAGGATGTTCTGGGGGTGTCTACGGCCACCCTGGACAACTTTTCTAGATCTCCACCTGTGTTCTCGATATTCCAGTTCCTTCAGACCCGGCCCCTCTCTGCCCTTCTCTCCTAGCTTCCCATGGTCTCAGCTGCTGACTGTGTCTTAGGACGTCAGTTCTCCGTCTTCTGGGCCTCCGCTCTAATATTCCTGGGGCTTGGAGTATCCGCTCCCCTCGGCCAGCAGAGTCCTACCCACGCTTCACAGCTCCTTTTGCAGTTTTCTCTTCTCAAAGGGAGAGAAGTGGCCAAACACTCCTTCCTCTGTTCTCCTAAAACACTTTGCATTTGTGTCTGTTCAGCACTGTCTTGTGATCCTAAATTTGCACACCTGACTCCCTGCCAACCTGTATGGGCAGAGACCCATGCCATCTGCTTTCTTTTGCCCTATCATACTGGGAAGATGTTGTGTGAAATATGACAGTTTTCTCATGTCCTTCCAGGTATAGTTAATGTCTCCCACTTTACTTCAACCCCTGCTTACTCAGAGTAGCGTCATGGCATCAGCCTCAGCCTTGCATAAGAGCCTGTAAGCAATGCAGACTCTCAGGCCCCGCCCTGGAGCTTCTGAAGTAGACTCTGGTGTGTCCTGTGCACCTGCCACCCCCCAACCCTGCTTAGCACACTAACACAGAGATGTGTGAGAAAGTCTTTCTCCCCTCTAGACGTTGAGCTTCGGAAGCATGGGAAGCATCTCTTATCTAACACTGTTCTTGGCATGTTTCAAGCTCTCAAAAGTGTTTGCTGAGTGCCCCTCCAGGGCCTCTGGCATTAGGTTGGAGATACTCCTTCAGTCAGCATATTGCTGCAGTGCATTTAGCTGTGCGTGATGCTTTGCTGCGTGTGTGAGGCACTCTGCCGTGAGTGGGAGTCAGCCCCTTTGTTTGCACTTTAAAGATTGGTAGGGGAAATAGATAGCCATCAGTTAACTGTGAGACAAGGCAGAGGGTGGTAAGTTCTGTAACTGCACCAGTATCACCAGAGGCCTGAGGGATGGCAGTTACTTCTAGTTCAGAGGGTTTGTGATGGTTTCGTTAAGAGGATAGTGTCTCGTTGGTACCTTGCAAGATGAATAGGACTTTGACAGACAAACATGGTAGGAAGAGCCTGGGGAGAGCCGGTTCAAGGGTCCAGGCTTGCAGGAGTGTATGCAGGATGTTTCTTGAGCAAGTAAGACATGGGGGAGCCAGGCGGAAGGTTCGATTGGGAAAGTGGGTGGAATGCTGACTGAAGTCCTTAAATTCTCACGATGAGGCATCTGAGCTGGTGAGAAACATTTGCAGATCGAATGTGGTTGGTATGGTTAGATGTTCAGTGGTTTCTGAGGGCTCCTCACTCCCGTCTCCCTTTTTCCTCCCATCCTTCTCTACTGGTCGCGGGTGAGGCGGGGGTGGGTTTGAAAGAGGTGGGGACAGGCCTGAATGTTAGCCAGCTCTTGACTGGCTCATTCCGTGGGACCATAGCCCCAGGTCTTTTTTTAGTGCTAGCTGGTCAACCACTTCCTCCCTCACCCTCTTCCTGAATCACTTACCCAGTGAGGCCCCCTAAAGCAGAGAGACCCAAGCTTCATCACAGAGGGTTTCACACTGTGCTTTTTGTTGTTGTTGTTAATTTTTATTTTGTATTGGTGAAAGTGAAAGTTGTTCAGTCATGTCTGAATCTTTGCAACCCCATGGACCATACAGTCCCTGGAATTCTCCAGGCCAGAATACTGGAGTGGGTAGCCTTTCCCTTCTCCAGGGGATCTTCCCAACCCAGGGATCGAACCCAGGTCTCCTACATTGCAGGCGGATTCTTTACCAGCTGAGCGACAAGAGAAGCCCAAGAATATTGGAGTGGGTACCCTATCCCTTCTCCAGTGGATCTTCCAGAACCAGGAATCGAACTGGGGTCCCCTGGATTATAGGCGAATTCTTTACCAACAGAGCTAACAGGGAAGCCATTTTTTGGATTGGGGTTTAGCCAGTTAACAGTGTTATAGTTTCAGGTGTACGGCAAAGGGACCCAGCCATACATATACATGTACATACCTGTACATGCATGTACAGATACATTCTCCCCCAAACTCCCATCGCATCCAGGCCGCCACACAGTGCTGACCAGAGTTTCATATGCTGTAGAGTAGCTTCTTGTTGGCTATCCATTCACAGAATGTGCTTTAAAACAGCATCAAAACCCCAGACTGAACCAGTTCCATGCATTCTGTTGTACTTGTCTCATTCCCAGCCCTGTGGGTTTGTGAGGACTAAGCATTTCTGCTTGTAGTGGGATGAGCTTCCTTCTACCCCTGTCCAGGGCTGGCAGGCAAGCTATCGAGGGACACAGCCCCACCCCTTGTCAGACATGACTCTGAAGTGGACAACTGCAGCGAGGCGTGTTTATTTCTTCTAGGGTCCAAGATGTACTGTTAGTGTGGAAGGCAAGCCCTCCGCAGGTTGGCTGCAAGCTTTATCCTCTGTTTCTTGAGGCTTTTACTTCAGCTGACAAATTTTCAGATAAGGTCAGAGAGTAACCCTCCTTACGCTCTCTTTAGTCAAGGCCCAGTGTCTTCCTCCCACTGGCTCCCCCAGCCCTGAGCCAGAAAGATGAGGTGAGACTCATCAAAAGTTGTGTGACTTGTACCCCAGATGAAGGACTGAGAGCTCTCACCTTTTAGATGAAATCATTTTAGGATTCATTCGGCAGACTCAAGAATGAGGCACTCTGTTAAGTGCTAGGATTCAACCTTTCCTTTCCATGGGAAGATTCTTCAGCCTGGATGGGTAGACATTCATTAGGGGCAACATAGTACTCTTGCCTGGAAAATCCCATGGATGGAGGAGCCTGGAAGGCTGCAGTCCATGGGGTCGCTGAGGGTCAGACACGACTTGGTGACTTCACTTTTCCTTTTCACTTTCATGCATTGGAGAAGGAAATGGCAACCACTCCAGTGTTCTTGCCTGGAGAATCCCGGGGACAGGGGAGCCTGGTGGGCTGCTGTCTATGGGGTCGCACAGAGTCGGACATGACTGAAGTGACTTAGCAGTAACAGTGTGGTATCTTCTGTGCTGGAGGCTCATATCAAGTGCTGCGGGAACGGGGGAGTCTCAGAGGAGGGAGCATTTGAGCTGGATCTTCAGAGGTTGAGGAGTAAATCACTAGGCAGAAAAGTAAGGAATAGGATCCAGGCAAGGGAATAGGGCCAAGTAAGGGAATTGGCAGCAGCTCAGAAGAGAGGCACGAAAGTGTGAGTTGCTCAGTCTTGTCTGACTCTGTGACCTCATGGACTATAGCCTGCCATGCTCCTCTTCCATGGAATTCTCCAGATGAGAATACTGGAGTCGGTAGCCATTCCCTTCTCCAGGGGAATCTTCCCCATCCAGGGATTGAATCCTGGTCTCCTGCATTGCAGGCAGATTCTTTACTGTCGGAGCCACCAGGGAAGGCCAGAAGAGAGGCCATGGTGTGGCATAAAACTGGTTAGGTAGATGGGGGCCAGTTTAGAATTTGGATCTGACTCAGGCAGTAGGGCAGAGAAGGCAGTGGCACCCGACTCCAGTACTCTTGCCTGGCAAATCCCATGGATGGAGGAGCCTGGTAGGCTGCAGTCCATGCGGTCGCTAAGAATCAGACACGACTGAGCGACTTCCCTTTCACTTTTCACGTTCATGCATTGGAGAAGGAAATGGCAACCCACTCCAGTGTTCTTGCCTGGAGAATCCCAGGGATGGGGGAGCCTGGTGGGCTGCCGTCTATGGGGTCGCACAGAGTTGGCCACAACTGAAGCAACTTAGCAGCAGCAGCAGGCAGTAAGGAGCTCAACAAAACGGGGACTGACATGACCAGACTCAATTTTAAATCGAGTTGATTTATTCACAAGCTTCATTCATTCAACATATAAGGAGTGTTAATTTCTAGACAATCCTAGGAAACATGAGAAAAATTGCTCCCTTGGTGGAACTCGGGATAAGTAAGTTCTTCATGTCAGGGAACCATCATTTGCTCTTTCAGGGTTACCCGTGACCTCCGCTTCCTCGATGCAGAGCTGCCCCATGACCTCAAAGATGTCCCTCTTGCTGCCCCTTCATCATCACGTCCACCCACTCCCGCCCACCATCCCTAATTGCTGGCAACCGCTGATTTGTTCCCCACCTCTCATTTCAAGAATGGTGTATAAAATGGAATCACAGAGTATGTGACCTTTGAGATTGGCTTTTTTTCACTCCGCATAGTGCATTTGAGGGTCATCTAATTTGTTGTATCAATAGTTTGTTCTTTAGTAGATCTGAGGAGTGTTCCATGGTGTGGATGGATGTACCACATACCACATTTTGTTTAACCATTCACCCACTGAACCTGTAGGTTCTTTGCAGTTTTCACGTATTACGAGAAAGGGTGCTGTGAACATTCATTTACAGGATTGTGTATGAATGTCAGTTTTCATTTTTCTGGGATAAGTGCCCAAGAGTACAATTGCCATGCCACGTGGTAAATTGAGTTTCAGTTCTAGCAGAAATCGCCAAATTGTTTTGCAGAGTGACTGTGCCATCTTACACTCCTGCCAGATTGTCTGAGTGCAATGGTTAATTTTGTGTGTCAGCTTGACTAGGCTGTGGTGCCCAGTTGTTTGAGCAAACACCAGTCTAGATGTTGCTCTGAGCATATTTTTTTAAGGTGTGATTAATGTTTAAAAAGTAAACTTAGAGTAGAGCTTACCTTCCAAAGTAGAGATTACCTTCCAAAATGGGGTGGACCTTATCCAGTCAGTCGACAGTCTTAAGAGCATAAACTGAGGTTTCCCAAAGAAGAAACGTTTATTCAAGATTGCAACATAGAAATGCTTCCTAAATTTCCCACTTGCTGGCTTGCTCTCAAGATACCAGTTAATTTTTGTAAAAACCGAGGTGTATGTCGAAGTTCTTTTTTTTTTTTTTTCCTAAGGGTGTCCAATTGCTCCAGTCCTATTTGCTAAAAAGACTCTTTCTCCCGTGTGAGGTGCGCAGATGCTTTTGTGCGTTTGTCAGAAATCAGTTGGCTGTCCCTGGATGGGGCTTCTTCTGGGTTCTGCATTCTCTTTCATTGGTCAGCGTCTTTCTCCCTGCTCCAGTACAACATGCTGTGCTTACTCTGGCTTTACGTGTGACAAGTAGTGAGATGGGGAGAGTTATTCCTCCCCCTGTATTTATTTTATTTCACCTGTTTCCCCCATTTGAACCATTTTTAAGCATACAGTTCAGTGGCATTAGATGCATTCACAATGTTGGATAGCCAGTGCCGCTGTGTATTTTGGAAACTTTTTCATCAGTTGAAGCAGAACTCTATAAACATTGAGTAACAAGTCCCCAGTGCCCCTCCCCCAGATCCTGGTTTCCTTCGTTTTATAGGGCCAGCCAAAAAGTTCGTTTGAGTTTTTCCATGACATCTTATGGGAAAACCCAAACAGACTTGCTGCAGAACCCAGTATTTTCTTGTCCGTGTGGTTTTCACGATTCTACACCCTTCACATAAGTGGAATCATATTATATTGTCCTTTTGTGCCTGGCTTATTTCACTTAGTATAATGTTTTCAAGGTTCATCCATGTTGTAGTGTGTATTAGAATTTCATCCCCCTTCTAAAAAAAATTCTTCTTTTTTTTTTTTTTAGAGTAGTTTTAGGTTCACAGCATAACTGAACCGAAGACAGAGATTTCCCATACACTCCCTGTTCGCGATGTGCACGGAGCCTCCCCACTATCAGTATCCTGCACCCAGCTGATACATTTGTTACGATCAATAAGCCTATATCACATCAGTGTCACCCAGAGTCTGCACTTTACGTAAGGGTTCACTTTTGGTGTTGTATGTTCCACGGTTTTTGAGAAATGAATGACACATGTCCACCATTATAGTGTCACAGAGCAATTAATTCCATGGCCCGGAAAACCATCTGTGCTCCACCTGTTGGTCCCTCCCTAACCCCTGGCAACCAGTGAGCCTTGTACTATCGCCACGGTTCTTGCCTTTTCCAGAATGTTAGGTAGTTGGATGCATATAGTATATACCTTTTAAAGATTTTTTTTTCTTTTCACTTAAATATGTATTTAAGGGTCATCTATGCCTTTTCATGGCTTGATATCTCTTTTCTTAACTCCTTTGGGAAAATTCCAGGGAGTGTGATTGCCAGATTACATGCTAAGAATATGCTTAGCTTTGTCAGAAGGTGCCAAACTGTCTTCCAAAGTAGCTGTCCCGTTCTACGTTCCCACCAGTGATGAGTGAGCATTTTTGTTGCTCCACATCTTTGCCAGCATTCAGTGTTGGCAGTGCTCTGGGTTTTGGCCCTTCTAGTGGATGTGTATTTTTACTTCATTGTTTTAATTTGCATTTCCCTGATGACATGGTGTGGAGTGTCTTAATATGCTTATTTAATACACTTATTTTTTGCCATCTGTATTGGGGAGATGTATGTTAAAGTCTTCTGCTCATTTTTAAATTCAGCTGTTTACTTGTTGATGGATTTTTTAAAGTTTCTTGCATCTTTTGAATAACAGCCCTTTCTCAGACACGTGTTTTACAAATATTTCCTTCCAATCTGTGGCTTATCTTTTTCTTGATTCCATCCTTTTCAGGGCAGAACGGTGATCTGTTATATGTATATGCCGCATTTTATTTATCCACTTATCTATTGACGTGCGCCTGGGTTGTCTCCATCTTTCGGCCACTTTGAGTACTGGTGCTGTGAACACGAGTGTACAAATAAATCTTTGAGACTCTGCATTCAGTCCTTTCAGATATATACCTGGGAGCAGGACTGCTGCGACATATTGTTGTTCTGTGTTTAACTTTTTGAGAAACAGCCAGACTGCCTTCCGTTGTAGCTGCGCCATTTTGCATCTCACCCGCAGTGCTCACGGGTCCCAGTATTGTCACATCTTCATCGACGCTTGGGATTTTCTGTTTGATTTTTCTTTTTCTTTTCTTCCTTTTTTTTTTTTTTCTTCTAAGAATAGCTATACTCATGAGTGTGAACTGGTATCTCGTTGCGGCTTTGATTTACATTTCCCTGATGACTAATGATGTTAGGCATCTTTTCATGTGCTTGTTTGGCCCTTTGCACTTAATTTTTGTTCAAAACTGCTTTAGCTATTTTAGCTAGTTCCTTTGCCTTTCCATATAAATTTTGGAATAATCCTGTTTATAGCTATAAAGACTCTTGCTGGAATTTTGGTAGGAATTGCATTAAATCTATACACTAATTTGGAGAGAAGCAGCATCTTTATTGTGTTGAGTCTTGTAGTCCTTGCACGCAGTATGTCTCTCCATTTGTTTAGATCCTTGATGTCTTTCATCAGCATTTTGTAGCACATCAATCCTGTTAGCTCGACTTGTTAAATTCACATTGTTTAAATTTTTTGAGCAGTTATGTAATTATATTTTAGATTTTGACTCACACATGTTAACAGATAGTATGTGGATACAGTTGATTTTCTATGATGATATTGTGTCCTGTGGCCTTATATACTTGCTGAATTCACTGATTGGTTCTAGGTTATTTCTGGGTGGCGTTTGGCATTTTTTGTGTGTGGGGAGGGGACAGTGGGGTTTGGTAGATTGCCTTGGATTTTGTACATAGACCATTGTGCCATTGGCAAATAAGGATACTATTATTTCTTATTTTCTGATGTGTATTCCCTTTATTTCGTTTTGTTACCTTATTGCACTGGCTGGAACTTTCAGGACTGTGCATAATAGCAATGGCAGGAGTAGACAACCTTGCCTTCCTCCTCTTCTCAGGGAAGAGTATTCAGTCTTTTACCAGTAAGTATGCAGGTAGCTGACGGTCTTTTGTAGATGTTCTTGATCAAGTCGAGGCAATTCCCCCTATTCCTAGTATTTTTAGAGTGTTTATCATGAATAGGTGTTGAATTTTGTCAAATGCGTTTTCTGTTGTACATCCCTGATTGAGAGGGTCATGTGATTTATTTTTCTTCTAACCTGTTTTTATGGTGGATTATATTGACTAAGTTTTGAATATTAAATCTCCTTTGGATCCCCAAATAAACCCTACTTGGTTGCACTATATGATTAATTCTTTTTGTATTTTGTTAAAGGGCTTTGCATCTATATTCCTGAGGGATATTGGTCTGTAGTTTCCTCTCTTTTTATACTCTCTTTTGTCTACTTTGAGTATTAGCCTAATACTGACTTCAGTTTGAGTTGTACCCTTCTCTTCTATTTTCTGTAAGAGATAGTTTAGAATTGGTATTCAGTTCAGTTCAGTCGCTCAGTCGTGTCCGACTCTTTGCGACCCCATGAATCATCACACCAGGCCTCCCTGTCCATCACCAACTCCCGGAGTTCACTCAAACTCACGTTCATCGAGTTGGTGATGCCGTCCAGCCATCTCATCCTCTGTCGTCCCCTTCACCTCCTGCCCCCAGTCCCCCCCAGCATCAGAGTCTTCTCCAATGAGTCAACTCTTCGCATGAGGTGGCCAAAGTACTGGAGTTTCAGCTTTAGCATCATTCCTTCCAAAGAAATCCCAGGGCTGATCTCCTTCAGAATGGACTGGTTGGATCTCCTTGCAGTCCAAGGGACTCCCAAGAGTCTTCTCCAACACCACAGTTCAAAAGCATCAATTCTTCAGCGCTCAGCTTTCTTCACAGTCCAACTCTCACATCCATACATGACCACTGGAAAAACCATAGAATTGGTATTAGTTCTTTTTAAAATATTTGGTGGAATTCTCTATGTCTCAGCCTGGAGACCTTCTTTTTGAGACTTTTAAAATTACAAAATCAATTTCCTTATTAGCTCTAGGGCTATTATAATGATCAGGGTCTCATTTTGGTGGGTGAGGGGGAGAGGAGAAGGTGAGCTAGGAGACACATTGCTCCGGAATCCACCTTTCACACTTACAGAGGAGGACACCAAGTGGCCTCCTTCCTGTCCACCTGACCTCAGGGAGGTCACATGCCCCAGTTACGATGGGCAATCGGACCCTGGGTTTGTTTATCCCTGTCCAGAGTCAGGATATTTTCCCTGATTCAGAAAGTGAGTTATCTTTGTGGCAGATACCTGTTGGCCATTTCGGCGTCCCCTGCAGTGTGTTCCAGTCAGTTCAGCACTGTGTTTGCTCTGCCCTTTGATGCCTGCAGCAGACGCCGTCTCCGTGGCATTTTCATACCTGGGGTCCTTGAAGACCTAACTGGTGAGCTGAGTGGGGGCCTCCAGGTAACCACCAGGGGCCAGTCAGAGCTGAAACCACCTTTGGTTAGAGCCCATTTGTTAAGACCAGGAAGGAAGGTCCCCGTTTCTTGCATTTTCCCAGGGCTTTCTCCAGACCACAGTGCTCAGAACTCTTAACTCTTAATAGCAGAACCAACCTCAGCAGTCTAGACCAGTCATTCACTGTCTCATGTAATCAAACAGGAGAAAAGATGGGGAGCTGAAGTGCTGCCCAGGCTCCTGCCCTGGGTGGTCAGCGTCCTCCCACCGCAGACTGCGTCATCACACACGGAAGCTGATGGAGCCCCCACCAGCTCCTTGTTACCTGGAGCTGTTCTCATCATCATTGTTCTATTACAGAGGATTCATAGCAAATATATTATTAAAGATTATTCATACATAGTTAATAACTTTATATTATATAGCTATATAGAGGTCATCTTATATCTAGATGATAGTGAATATTCATGATAGATTGTTGTTGTACTAACCATCAAGCGTTGTGGTTATTTCTAGGTTTACGGTATCTGGTGGTGGTGGTTTAGTCGCTAAGTCAAGTCTGACTCTTGCAATCCCATGGACAGTAGCCTGCCAGGCTCCTCTGTCCCTGGAATTCTCTAGGCAAGAATACTGGAGTGAGTTGCCATTTCCTTCTCCAAGGGATCTTCCCAACCCAGGAGTCAAACCCAGGTCTCCTGCATTGCAGGCAGATTCTTAACCAAACGAGCTATGAGGGAAGCCTTACTGTAGCTACTTATATATGTAAAAAAGTTTTGAAGGAAATGAGTAGAAAATTCACAGTGCCCCTGCTCAGTCTTCCATGTGTGCTCAATCACTTCAGTCGTGTCTGACTCTCTGTGACCCCATGGACCATGGCCCACCAGGCTCCTCTGTCCATGGGATTCTCCAGGCAAGAACACTGGAGTGGGTTGCCATTTCCTTCTCCAGCGATAAAGTGTGAAGGGAGTGAAGTGAAGTCATTCAGTCGGATCCGACTCTTTGCAACCCCATGGACTGTAATCTACCAGGCTCCTCCGTCCATGGGATTTTCCAGGCAAGAGTACTGGAGTGGGTTGCCATTTCCTTCTCTAATATCCTTCTCTAAATTTAACTGAAGGAACCTGTGGTCCATTTTAGTGAAACTGCCATTTTTGTCCTACCATATTATTTTATTTTCGCAAAGATTTGTTGATTTTCTGGGTAGCCATTAAGGATGGAGTTGGTATTTTAATTTCAATAAATATTTACTGAACTATTTAGCGGATGTGCAAGACCCTTATTACCTCAAGGAGTTTGAAGTCCACTGATAAGAACAGAAAAGTATCATGCTTAAGACTGAGGCTTCACATCTCAAACATGCAGTAGCCTTACTTGTCTGACACGTGAATAAGATTCTGGTTTGGGTGGACAGCTGGGCCTCACTGGCTTTGTGCCAGGTGGTTGCTGAATAACCTGGGGGATTGGTAGGTTCCTGAGGTCTGAAGGCAAGTGCTTCAGGGCATCTCCAGGCAGTCCACATCCTGCATTGCTGGTGGACAAGGCTGCGTTATTTGCTGAGGCTAATTAGCACTGAAACTCCACGGGGGTGTTGGAGAAAGGATGATTGATTGTGTAACTATGGTTAAGAAACTGAAGTTTAAAAAAAAAAAAGGCAACTGGTGGTAGCAGGCCCATACAGGCCATTCATGACTCCTGTGTGAATGCCTCTATTTCAGGCCGAGCTCACTTCCTTTTCGAAAGGAAGGAGTGTTTTTGTATTAGACACTGTATCTCAGTGTTGGTCCAAAAGGTGTAGACAGTTCATTCTAGTTCAGCAGGGTGTGATCTCTGAAAATCAGGTGTGATGTGGGTGGGGCATGGGGTGGTGTCTTAAATAAGTGATCAGCATCTTTCCCTTTGTAGAGAATGTGTTCACCTCCCTCTTCATAATATTTGTTCCTTGTGACTCTAGAGCAGAGGTCAGCAAACTTTTTCTGTAAACAAGCAGGTGGTAAATATTTTTGGTTTTGCCGGCCAGTGGTACTCAGCTTTGCTATTGTATGGTCATGTCTATGTTCAAAAACAAAAACTTTATATATGGTTACTGAAAGTTGGATTTTATATGATTTTCACATGTCAAGAAATCTGAGGCTTGATTTTTTTCAACCATGGTTGCCTGGGGCCTGTCCTGGGAGGAGGTGGGTATTGACTACAGAGTTGCACAAGTAAATGTTTTTTTTTTTTTAAGTAAATGTTTGGATGTGAGGGAAATATTATATATCCGGAGAAGGCAGTGGCACCCCACTCTGGTGCTCTTGCCTGGAAAATCCCATGGATGGAGGAGCCTGGAGGGCTGCAGTCCATGGGGTCGCTGAGGGTCGGACATGACTGAGCGACTTCACTTTGACTTTTCACTTTCATGCATTGGAGAAGGAGGTGGCAGCCGACTCCAGTGTTCTTGCCTGGAGGATCCCAGGGATGGGGGAGCCTGGTGGGCTACCGTCTATGGGGTCGCACAGAGTTGGACACGACTGAAGTGCTTATATATCAAAGCTTATCAAAATATATATTGAATATAGCATATTCAAAAGCAGAGACATTACTTTGCCAACAAATGTTTGCCTAGTCAAGGCTCTGGTTTTTCCTGTGGTCATGTATGGATGTGAGAGTTGGACTGTGAAGAAGGCTGAGCACCGAAGAATTGATGCTTTTGAACTGTGGTGTTGGAGAAGACTCTTGAGAGTGCCTTGGACTGCAAGGAGATCCAACCAGTATATTCTGAAGGAGATCAGCCCTGGGATTTCTTTGGAAGGAATGATGCTAAAGCTGAAACTCCAGTACTTTGGCCACCTCATGCGAAGAGTTGACTCATTGGAGAAGACTCTGATGCTGGGAGGGATTGAGGGCAGGAGGTGAAGGGGACGACAGAGGATGAGATGGCTGGATGGCATCACTGACTCGATGGATGTGAGTCTGAGTGACCTCCGGGAGTTGGTGATGGACAGGGAGGCCTGGCGTGCTGCGATTCATGGGGTCGCAAAGAGTCGGACACGACTGAGCGACTGATCTGATCTGATACTTAGCTCAAAAACAGGTAGGCAGGCCAGATTTTGGCCCATAACCATGGTTTGTTGACCCCTTCTTTAAAGGAATTAAAAATAACTTCTGTGAAATTCTCAATATAAGGACATTTTCTTTCTTTCTTTAACAAGCACTTATGTAGCACATCATATGTGCCATGCACTGTTTTAACTGCCTTGCATTAAATGCCAATATAATCCTCCTAGTAACCCCATGAGGGAGGTACTGTTTACCCCACTTTTGCAGATTTGTGAATTGAGGCAGTAAAGTTAAATGACTATCCCAGGGTTACACTGCTAGTAAGTGGCAGAACTTAGATTTGAACCCAGAGTAATTAATAATTTAGCTGGTAATTTAGTTCCAGAGTATCTGTTCTTATCTACCGTGATAACTGTCTCTCTTTTAAAGAGACAATTATTGACTTTCTAGCCAGAAGGAATTTTACAGATTAACCCATGCCTACTCATTTTTATAGACTCATCCTTACCCACAAGATTCATAGCTTTTATGATTCAAATGTGTGCCTTAGTGAAATTATGGATTACTACTTGTCATGCAATTTCAGCATCTCTTGTGACTGCCTAAAAGCTTAGTCTTAAACCCCACTGATCCCAAGGGGATTCTGTCTGCACAGGCAAGGCACTTAACTGTTGGCTTACTGTTTTATTTATGTTTATTGTGGGCTCCTTGAAGGTAGGAGGAATAGTATCAAAATGTTTCCCATCAGACAGAAATCTTTTCTAGGCCTAGCTCTTGCTTTCTTTGGGGATGCCTGTCTCCGATTACTCCCAACTCAGATTTCGCCCTGCTGCTTTTCCTGCCTGAACAAGCAACTAGTTGAATCTTGAGTCTCACCTGCCTTTGACAGGAACAGAGTTCGTGGTATCACGCTACACTATCTGTGTGCAGGGCCAGGAATGAAAGATTTCCTAGTCTTTCCAAGGGAGAAAATGGAAAAAGGTGTGTGTGTGTGTGTGTGTGTGTTAAAGCAAGTCACAACTTAGGTAGAGCTGAGGTTAGGGTGTGCTGATCCAAAGATACCTGGGCAGGGCCAGGAATGAAAGATTTCCTAGTCTTTCCAAGGGAGAAAATGGAAAAAGGGGTGTGTGTGTGTGTGTGTGTGTGTGTGTGTGTGTGTGTGTGTGTGTGTGTTAAAGCAAGTCACAACTTAGGGAGAGCTGAGGTTAGGGTGTGCTGATCCAAAGATACCTGGGCAGGGTCAGGAATGAAAGATTTCCTAGTCTTTCCAAGGGAGAAAATGAAAAAAGGTGTGTGTGTGTGTGTGTGTGTGTGTTAAAACAAGTCACAACTTAGGTAGAGCTGAGGTGTGTGTGTGTGTGTGTGTGTGTGTGTGTAAAGCAAGTCACAACTTAGGTAGAGCTGAGGTGCTCAGGATTTCTGGTTGCATTTGCTCAGTCAAGGTGTCAGACACCACTAACTAGGAAGGATCTCCAGGTACCTCTGGTGCAGGGGTTCCCATGCTAAAGGGATTCTGCAGAATTGTTGCAAAGGGCCCTGAAATCAACATCTGCACCAGTCTATGGGCCAGATAAATTATATTGTTTAGATGTAGGTACAGCTATTTTTCAAATGCATATAGCTGTCATCACCTAAAGACAAATTAGTTGTTCCCCTTAACTGAGCACGGAATTCAGATGTAATCTGGCTAGCATATCCCAAGATAGGCCTGTCGTCTCTTTAGCTGAGCTTTTTTGGGAAATCAGGTCACCCAGTTCGTGCACATACAGCTTGTCCTTTTGTCTTCTATTTACTTTCTACATGAAAAATAAATGCACAGGAGTTTAACACAGCAAATTGAATACACATTTTATCCTCCATTCCTTCCTGTAATACTGTTAAAATGGTAGTAAGGGGAAGAAGGGGGCTCCCTGGGTGGCTCAGTGCTAAAGAATCCACCTGCCAGTGCAGGAGACACCCATTTAGATCTCTGGATCAGGAAAATTCCCTGGAGGAGGAAATGGCAACCCACTCCAGTATTCTTGCCGGGGAAATCCCATGGACAGACAAGCCTGGTGGGCTACAGTCCATAGGGTTGCAAAAAGTCAGACATGCCTCAGCACACAGAAGAGGGAGAAGAGAGATCAGCAAATGAGAGGTCATTGGAATGTCGAAGCCAAGAAGCAAGTGTGATGAACTTAGTCGACCTGAGGAATTGAAAGTTCTTGCTGGAGGTGGGGGGAGAGAACTAACAAGAAAGAGGATTTGTAATGCGGAACCCTGGATTCGCTCCAGAACTAGAGAAACCAAATACTGAAAACAGGAAGATTAGTTGAAAGTCTGTGTAAAAAACAGATGCCTACATCCTTTCCCCTACTCTCGCACAGACTTAGATATTGAATTTAGTCTTAGATATTGAATCGAGAGGCACACCAAGCACAGAAGATGGGATGGAGTATAGAGCAAAACTGAAAATAGGGGCTTTAAGACAAAGTTATAAATATAGTGATTAGTAGAACAATTCCCCTCTCTCACAGTTTTCAAAATATTTGCAGGCAAATGCTCCCATGCAAAAGACTGAAAGATCTTTCTCTGATAAATATAGTTCCAGAGAAGTCCTAAAGATACTGCCTACTTTGAGGGAGCCTCAAAAAATGGCAGATTCTTCTTGCCTGACTACACTAATGTGAAGTGCACAAGTTGATGAGCTTAGCCATCATGAACAGAGCTTTCCAGCAGCTTTAAAAGTCTGAGCAGATAGCCAGGTGTTATGAGACATTTAAAGGACATAAAAGACAGAGTCTAAAACAAATAGAAGAGAAAAGAACTCAGAAGAAACAGTAAAAACAGGGAGAAGGAGAGGGAAAGATTTTAATTATAATATCTTGAGAGAAATTAAAGAAAATATTGCATTCATAAAAGATGAACTAGATTCTTAAAAAATAAATAAAAGGAACCTCCAGAAAACAAGACTTCTTAGAAATTAAAAGTATGATAGCAAGTGTGAAAAATACCACACAGAAATATTGAAAGGTAAAGTTAAGTAGATTCCCAGAAGACAGACCAAATGAAAGAGATGAAAAATTGGGGAGAAGAGATAAATTATAGAGGATCATTCCAAGAGGTCTAATACCTAACTAATGGGAATATGAGATGAAATAAACAGTAGACAGGAGGAAATTATCAAAGAAATGGTATGAAAAGATGTTCTTAGAACTGAAATAATGTCTATAGAATGATGCTGCACAGTAAATAAAAGAAAATCAACTCCAAGTTACAGCCTTGTGAGGTTTCAGATCTCTGAGGAAAAAGAGAAAGTCCCAAAAGCCTCTAGAGAGAGCAGTCACATACTTAGGGTTAGTATTCAAAATGGCATTAACTTTCTTGAAAGTAACAAACTAGAAGACAGTGGAATGATACTTTTGAAATTCTGAAAGAGGGGAATTCCCTGGCAGTCTAGTGGTTAGAATTTCACACTTTCACTGTCAAGGGCACAGTGAATCCTGTGGTAGATCCCTGGTTGCAGAATTAAGATCCCACAGCACTGCCCTCCCCCGCCAAAAAAAATTTTCAACACAGAATTTTATAGCCAGCTAAAATACCAACCAAGTTTAAGGGTAATAAAGACATTTTCAGACATTTTGTGCATATGCCCTTAGATATTGTGATTTTTGGCCTTTGTCTCTGATTCCTGACACAGAGCTCCAAAACCCCTGGTAACTTTCTGAGCTGTAGGGCTGATAAGAGCATCTTCTGTTGTAATTCTTGCCTTTTGTTCCGAGTTCCCAACCCAAGAGCTTCTAAAACCCTTGGAATTTTCTAAGTAATAGGGGTAAGAGGAGAAGTCAGCCATACCTGAGTTTATGCTAATGAGGTAACTCTTTGTGGGCCCCTCCATAGCTTCAGAATGAGAACTGGTTGCCAGAAGAATCAACCATGTAATCAGAGGTTTGGAACTTTCAGTACCACCTCGCTGCCTCTAGAGAGGGGAGAGGGACTGGAGATGGTATTAATCACCAGTGAGCAATGAGTTAACCAGTCATGCTTACTTAAAAATACCATTCTAGCAAATTCTCAAACCTGAAGAGGGGGATTGTGGGGAACCCCACCACTCTTCTGACCTTATAACTGATTGGTCAGAAGTACAAGTGGCCCAGACTTGCAGTTGGCATCTGAAGCAGGAGCAGTCTGGTGGAACTGTTAGGGGTCCACACAAACTCTACATAGTGTCAGGTTTGAATTCAATTGTAGGATACTTTGGCCGCCTGATGTGAAGAACTGACTCATAGGAAAAGACCCTGATGCTGGGAAAGATTGAAGGCAGGAGGAGAGAAGGATGACAGAGGATGGGATGGTTGGATGGCATCACTGACTCTACGGACATGAGTTTGAGCAAACTCCAAGAGTTGGTGATTGACAGAGAAGCTGGCATACTGCAGTCCATGGGGTTATAGAGTCAGAGTGACTGACTGAACTGAACTGTAGGATACCAGTTGGTGTCTGGAAAGTTGGAGAATTGGTTGGTGTGAGAACAGAGCCAACACATTTGGTGTCAGATATGCTGTGAGTTAAAAGCAGTTCATAGTACACCCTTTTTAAAGACGCTCTGCTAGAAGACACTTTTCACCAGAAAAAGGCAATTAATTTAAAAGAGAATTAAGTGGGATCCAAGAAACAGGGATTCCAATACAGGTTAGGGGAAAGGAATTCCCAGAAAGAGTTCTAGTATAGATATATCACAAGAAAAAACTGATAGAGTAGTTGATGGAACATATTAAAGGGAGTTCAATACTTTATTATCTTCAGGGAAAATAGGCTTTATACCAACAAAGAAATGCAATCATAGTATTTGGCTTGGCTGCAAATAGTATTCACATAGACCTAATAATGCAACTCTTAATGCTAATTTAACCAAAATTTGTCATAATTCTGTAGAAAAATTGAGAGTAAATGGAGTAGTATGTCACAAAAGCATTAGAACAAAATCCTAATCTTCCATCATAAGATTTAAATAGATAACATCATAGTTATATTTTGCTGCATAACAAATTACCCTAAAACTTAATGACTTAAAATATCAGATAGTTATTGCCTCACAGTTTCTGTGGGTCATGAGTTGAGAAGCCGCCATGGGGTTGCAGTCCAGGCGCCACCTTGGGCTGTAGTCCTGTGGACCTCTCCTTAGTGAAAGTCACTCAGTCGTGTCCAACTCTTTGCGGCCCCATAGACTGTATACAGCCCATGGAGTGCTCCAGGCCAGAATACTGGAGTGGGTAGCCGTTACCTTCTCCAGGAGATCTTTCCAACCCATGGATTGAACCCAGGTCTCCTGCATTGCAGGCGGATTCTTTACCATCTGAGCCACCAGGGAAGCCTGGACCTCTCCTTCGGATTTGTTGTTACTTGGCTTCCCTGAGAGTACGTGATCCAGGAGACACAACCAGAAGAATTTCCAGTGTGTTCTATGATCCAGCCTCGAATGTGACCTACCGTCATCACTTCTGCCACGTTCCATCAGTCATGCAGACCGACCCTGAGACATTGTGGGACGGGCCTGCACAGGGACATGGATGCCAGGAGATGGGTCAGTTAGGAGCTGTTCAGAGGCTGACTACCACAAGTAATAACTAGCAGTGAAAATTCAAGAAATAATTGTTGTTGTTTATCTGCTAAGTCGTGTCCACCTCTTTTGTGACCCCATGAACTGTAGCCTGCCAGCTTCCTCTGTCCATGGGATTTTGCAGGCAAGAATACTGGAGTGAGTGGCCATTTCCCCTTCCAGGGTATCGTCCTGACCCAGGGATGGAACCTGTGTCTCCTGCATTGTCAGGCGATTGTTTACCACTGAGTCACCCGAGAGGCCTCAAGAAATAATATTATAGGCATATTACTTAGAAAGGTGGAGAGAAATACCACAAGAAAGAGGCTGCCCTTAGAAGCAGGAATTGGGGAACCAGAAACTTCTGGTTTTCATTACAAGCCTTGTAGAATAATTTGAAGAAATATTGTGTGTATTGGTGTGATTTTTTTTAATTATGAAAAACCCTCAGCATGCAGCCGTATAATGTCACCAACACTGGTAGTAGAACAACACATGGATTATATGAGGAACATGTAGAATCTGAATCTGGTTAAGGATCCTTTGGTATTTAGAAGGTGGTGTGCCTGTTCTTGAAGCAGTTAACAGATAATAAACCTAAAGTTCAGTGAAAAAGAGGACACGGTGACATAGCCTGAGCTAGAATCCTTGAATAAATGTGACCCAAAGAGATGAGTATGAGGTAGTGAAATGGCTTTGGCATTTCACTAATGTGGGACTTGGATGAAAAAGGAAGGAAAAAACCAGACTGTTTTGCTCTTTTTGATGAGTAAAAAGTTCTTAAGTAGAAATGTTTATGTATCTTGGAGCTATAAATGGCAAAGCTTGTTAAAAGGAATATCCTTTTGGCAGACAGTGGGAAAGCACTTTGGAGAACTCCCCAGGATTAAGGATGTGTCCGTGAGGGTTTGGTCAGATTAGAGTCTGCCTCTGACCCTGTGGGCCCTGTGAGCTGTGCAGAGTGCCAGCCAGTCCATAGCCCGAGTCCTTCCAGCCGCTGCCAGGGTCACGTTCCTAAGAGAACTCTGGGCTCCTTGTGGTCTACCACAGCCTGCTTGGCACCCCAGGACCCCATAACATCTGTGCCCATGGTACGTGCTCTGTCCTTGGTCCCCACATGTGCCCCCTGCCCCGCAGCACTTTTCAAGCCTGGTCTTATTTCTCATGTTTTAACTCTTCTTGAGGAGCCTCCTGTTAGGTGCTTCAGGGCTCTTGGCTCGTTTGTCTCTTCCATCTAAAAATTGAGATCAGGAAAAAGGTTAGGGAAGTCAGGTCTTTGAGTTGCTAGGAGATGTTTGGAGGGATGCAGTGAAGACTGCTGTGTAAATAAAATCTTCTAACTAATACCTCTTAAAAATGTGCTATTTGCATCCTCCTACTATAACTGAGTGTGCTGAGTTTAAAATACTTCAGGGTCTTTGTGGAACGCCTCGGCCATCACGTACTGGGATGCCTTCAGTACCCCTCCATTGGGCAGACAGTTGACCTGTGGGAGGAATAGGGTGGGTTTTCACATTTGCGTTGCTTAATGTCTGTCTTTGTATTTTACTTTGCCCACAGATCGGGGACCACAAATTCAGTGCTCACCGGATCGTCTTAGCAGCCTCTATCCCATATTTCCATGCTATGTTTACAAATGACATGATGGAGTGCAAGCAGGATGAGATTGTAATGCAAGGAATGGACCCAAGGTACGAAATTTGTCCCTCAGGTTCCACAGCCTGCTTTCAGCCTTGTGTTTGTGCCCTTTAAGGGCCTTCCAGTGGGACCCAGGATCTAGCACAGCTCCACACACATAGTAGGTGCTCAGTAAACAAGCTAGAACCTCAGCCACTGGCCTGAGGCAGGGTTAAAATAAGGAGTTTTGATGTGTTTTTCCTCTATTAGAGTAACATGTCTCATAGGAACTAGGGTTCAGTACAGAGATGATGGTGTATTATTCTCTTCACTTTTCTCCCAGCCTTTTAAGCTGACAAAGTAGTCTTTCCAATAAGTGTCTTCATTCATTACCCTTTTCCTCAGTCAGGAACAGTGTTATTCATTAGAGCTTCCTATTGATGGAGATGTTCTGTTTGTTGTCTCCAAAATGGTAGCCCTTAGCACATGCAGCTGTTGAGCACTTGAAATGTGGCTGGTAGGACTGAGAGACTGAATTTTAAATATTATTTAATTTTAATTAATTTAATTTTAGGGGAATCCCCTAGTTGTCCAGTGGTTAGCACTCCACACTTTGACTGCCAGGAGCCCAGGTTCAGTCCCTGGTTGGGGAACTAAGATCCTGCAAGCCACACAGCATAGCCAAAAAATAAATAAAGTAAATAATAATAAATTTAGTTTTAAATAGCCACATGTGATTTAAATACTCTGCTGATCAGGAGAGTTTTTCCATGAAGAGAATCTAGATGTAAGGACAACTTTAAATAAGTGCATAAATGATGCATTTTTCTGCACTAAAATTCATCTAGGGCAGAATTTCTCAGCCTCAGCACTACTGACATCTGAGGACAATGATTCTTTGTTATGGAGGGTTTTCAGGGACACTGAAAGATGTTTAGATGGGACATATCTCATAGTATGCCTTTTTTATTTTTCTCCCTGGGCAAGGGAAAGGCTACCCACTCTAGGATTCTGGCCTGAAGAACTCCATGACTATAGTCCATGGGATCGCAAAGAGTCAGACATGACTGAGCGAATTTCATTTTCTTATGCCTTTTTTGGACCTTGAGAGGAAAAAGGCATATTTATATGACATAAAAGAGTTGACTGCAAGTCTGTGAATCAGGGCTGTTTGTAACCTCAGCTACATGCAGAGGTCCATGGTGCATCTACTCTGCCTGCCGTTGTGTTGGGGTCTGGACACGCAGGATGACCGTGTTGTTGGAGAGACGAGAAACAAACCAGTGACTCTAAAATATTAGCCAGTAACCTGTCCTTTGTCACCCAACTTCTTAATCTCCCAGGAGTGAAAACTTGAAGGAGCAGCTAGGAGACTGTGCAGTGTCCTGTGGATAACTAAAGGTGACCTGCCCTAGCACATGGCGAGGGTTTATATACCCATTGCAGGGGTGCAGTCCCAGGCCAGCTACCTGTAAGGAGAGACACAGCAATGTGCCTTATCTCCACGGGCAGTTGAACATGCTCTTCTCTGAGGTCTGCGTCTGATGGAGCCGTGCTAATCATCACATGCCATCCAAGTGCCTCATTTAACAGGTAGACGGAGCACCTGTGATCTGTGCTGCCGTAGGCACTGAGACACAGCGTTGAGGAAACAGCGCCTCTTATTACGCCAGCTTTCTAGTAACAGTGATCTGGCAGTAGACAAATGCATGGTACAGCTGGGAGGCGAAGAGAAAATGAGGTAAAGCAGAACAAAGGCTAGCGAATGATGGTGGGGGTCCATGCTATCTCAGGGTGATCAGGGAAGCCCTCTGTGTCGAGGTGACATTTGAGGTGAAGTGAGGGAGTAAGCCATCCGGGGGAGGAGCCCTCCAAACAGAGGGAGCCGCCAGTGCAAAGGCCCTGAGGTCAGAGTGTGTTCAGCGTGTTGGAACAGAGTAACGGGAAGAGTGAAAGGTGATGAGGTCGGAGGTGGAGGGGCCAGACCACATATAGCCCTACAGACAGAACTTGGATTGCGTTCTTGGTGTGAACTGGAAGGCAGAAAAAGCCTCATTCTGAAAGTTTATCCCAAGGAAATAATTGGAAAACATTATTTGTAATAGCTATTATGCTTACCAATAAAGAAAGAAATTATAGCATATTTATTTATGTGTTGGACTACTATTTAGCACCCATTAAAAATGTTAAACATGGGGAGTTTGCTGGTGATCCAGCGGTTAGAACTTGCTGCTCCCACTGCCATGGCCTGTGTTCAGTCCCTGGTTACATAACTGAGACCCTGAAAGCTTCATATTACAGCCAAAAAAAAACATGAATACAGTGTAGAAACATCGGAAAGGGCTTCAAAATGATTATATCCATACAACTTCAGCATGCAGGCAAGTAGGAAATGCAAATGAACCTAGAAATGATACAGTTGACTCATTCAGTGGTGAGATTCTGGGTTGTTGCTTTCTCTTTGTAGAACTGTCTGTAATAAAAATATTTGGACAGTAAAGACACCCTAAGAAGTAGAATTATAGCTATGGTGAAATGATTATCCTTTTCAGGTAGATTCTCAAAGGACACAGGCTAATTGTATCTGCGAGTGGGGGGCCATCCATTCTCAGCTAACAGTATCAGCTCACTGAGGGCCCGAGTCTTCTGGAAGCCAAGCCTCATCTCTGAAGAGCATCTTTCCTCTTTGCTCTAGTGCCCTGGAAGCTCTGATCAACTTTGCCTACAACGGCCACCTCGCCATTGACCAGCAGAATGTGCAGTCGTTGCTGATGGGGGCGAGTTTCCTGCAGCTGCAGAGCATCAAAGACGCCTGCTGCACGTTCCTCCGAGAACGGTGAGGTGATGTGATGGGCGTGACCCATGGTGGCGAGCAGACCATCTCATTTCTGGAATCCTCTGCCAGTTTGCTGAGTCTTGGGGCGTGGAAAGTCTTGTGAAGGGAGTGAGGAGCTGGGAAGATAACTCTGCAGAAATGACGTTTCTTGAAATCATTCTGAAGCAGTACCCGGTTCTTTGGGATGCACCTTTGAGGAGCAGGATTTATGGAGCCCTGCCTGCACTCTCCCTTGGCCTGACGTGTATGTCCTCTCCTTGTCCTCTCCAGTCTGACCAGCCACCTCCAGATTTGGTCAGCATTGCCTAACTGTTCCACAGCTGTCTCCGTCTTTGTGTGGATCCTTCCCCTGCTTGAATTTCTTAGCCTTCCTTTTTTCTTCTGCTCTGAAGACCCCTGCCAAACTTCACCTCCTAGAATTCTCTGTCCCCTTTAACCTTTAATCCCCTGGGAACAATCATCGTATGCTTTTAGGGTAAGGGCCATGCATTATGGCCTTACCTAAGTCCAACGCTTGGCCTTAAGCTTTTGAGGACTT
The DNA here is from genome assembly GCA_935064755.1 of Tragelaphus eurycerus. Classification (NCBI taxonomy): domain Eukaryota; kingdom Metazoa; phylum Chordata; class Mammalia; order Artiodactyla; family Bovidae; genus Tragelaphus; species Tragelaphus eurycerus. Next base: position 70,379,866 of record CAKXYN010000001.1, on the reverse strand, counting down.
GAGCAGGTAAAAGGCTCTTCCTCCCCTTCAAGAGGCAGAGATCTTAGTCACAAAGTAAAGGCGACTCTGAACACTAGAGGCTCAGGACTGAGGGTTAGTGCTGGGCCACACACTAGGCAGAGACAAGCCAGAATAGCACCCCACAGCGCTCCTCTGTGGTCTCTCCAGGGCCTGGCTCCAGCTGAGCTCCCCTGATCACAGGGCCCCTGGTCTTAAGACCGGGATTCCTCTCGCCTCACACCTGCCCTCCTGAACCTCATCCCCTCTGAAAGCGCCCCCTTCCCTCTCTCATTTCTACTCCACAAGCCCAAATTACTTAATAGTTCTGTGGACCCTCACTGCTCTCCACATCCTGCCCATGTGGTGCTCAGGAGCATCAGTGAGCACGGCTGTGTGTGCACCTGGTCTCAGCAACCATGGTAACGATGCTAACATGCAGGGGCACCCTTTGCTGGTTTCATTGGGAGGTAGGTGGTCCTGTTTGGGTTTTGCAGGTGGAGACCATGTAGTGAGTGCAGCCCCAAAGCCTGACTTGACCGGCCCTAAGATGCCTTCTGGATCAAGCTGCGTGCGGCAGGCCATGAGCACTCACTGTCTGTCCTACTCATGTGTGAGCTCAACGACACAGACTGGACTTGATTCATCCCTATATTCCCACAGAACTTGGAGACTGACTAAGGCCTTCTGGAAGGGAGGAAAGGTGGTCATTCTCAAGAGGGGACAAGAGTGCCACCTAGTGGCCTTTGAGGTCCTTGCTGTCGACACTGGATTCAGGCTCTATTAGTGTCACTGAAAAGACTTTTAGACCAGTCCACTTTTTACATGCACCAATAATGACATCTCAGGAAAAGGTGCTTAAACATAAAGCCTGATGTTTTGAGTCCATCCTTGACATTTTTCTGTTCAGCACTGGGAGCCCCCTTCTGAAGCCTAAGCTCACACCTTATTCCTGTTTTTTATTCCCTGCCACAGACCCCAGAGGCTTGGCCTCCTTTCTGTTTTCTTTTCAATGGCTGCCATCACTGCCCAAGTTTCTGAGGGGTGATTCTCCCTGAGCCTGACTGCAGAGTGTGATGGGGTCTCCCAGCTTCCCCCTTGACGACAAGTACGTGGGCCCTTCACTTTCAAGGTCTGATTACTAAAGACTTGAGGGAAGCCATCCTGAGTGGTAGTGGAAAGGCCAGGGCTTGACAGAGCACAGAGAAGGTATGAAGCCATCAGAGTTCTTAGAGCAGTAGTTCCTGAGGCCGCTCTGCCTGTGAGGTCTGCAGTCTGCTGATATTTTTTTCCCCATGAGATTGGGGTTGATTTTTTTCTCTTGACCCCTTTTCCAGCCTTCAGATGAATGGACCTCCTTGTTTTTAGGTGGACATTAGAAGTGGGTATTTTCTAAAATCTTTCAGAACTGGATCGGAACATCAAATGCACCCGTAAACCAAGCCAGTAACTTATTCAATTCAAGTCGCCGCTTCCTGCCTCCGATAAAGCATTGCATCTTATTCTGGTCAAGCAGTGTCAGCCCGGAAGGAGGCTGGGAAGCGGCTCTTGACAGATGTGGGCCTCTGTCGGCCCTGTGGGTTACTGTCCCTCTTGTCTCCCTCCATCTCCTGAGTGGCCCCCTCTCCTGCACAGCTCTCCCACCTCCTTCCCCACCAGTTGGCTTACAGACAGGCTCCCCACATCCCATCCTCTTAGATGTGAAAACCCACTTCAGTGGAAGGTGTGTTTTGCACTCAGTATCATGGCAAGCCAGTCAAAGGTGAGATGCAGGAATCCTGACCAGAGGGAGGGGTTAGACATGTGTCCCAGGCAGCAGTGTAGATCGTCCTTTCCCATGTCTGTGGACTCTACCAGCTCCCCGTCCATGGCATTTGAACCCTCTTCTTGATGTCAGAGCAGTGGAGTTAAGTGAGCATGTGCTTATAGAGGCTGGAGTGGGGCAGGGGGATCTCTCCTCGTATCTCATCTGCCAAAGCACCATTGGCAGAGGTGCTTTGAGCAGGTCTCATCCTGAGAAAAGCTAATGATATCTGACAGATGACTGAGCTGACACTCCGACCCTGAACCCTGTGTTCCCCCCGGCCATACCGCTTGCCCAGGGGTGCTCCCTGCTCATGTTTCCTTGGTCTTTGAAGCTACACTTAGCTTTGCAAAGCAATGGACAGAGCCAGCTCAGGCTGGAACGAAAAACAACTATATAGAATTTAGTCTAGTCATAAACCAGGCTCCTGAGATGCTCCGCCTTCTCAGTCCCTGACAGGTCTGCTGCTGGGGGGCAGTGCTGAAAATTGATTGGTAAGTATAGCTTACTGTAACCCTTAAATCAATAGGGGTGGGAGAGGAGAGAAGGCCTTCTCACAAGGAAAGGTCAACCTGGGCAGTTTTAATGTAATATTTACCATCTCCCACCACAAGACTATCAGTCACAAAATCAAAATAAGAAAAGCCTTATCCCTCAGGGTCTACTGGTACCATCAAGATTTCGAAACCACATTGAGCTCACTGGGAATTTTCTCAGATGCAATAATAGTTGAAAAAACAAGCATACTAGAAAGTACTAGAAATTAAACTTACAGCTGACTTCATACCAGACACCATGCTGAGTGCATTTCCTGCGTTCTTGCCTAATCATGGCAACAGCCCCAGGAGGTGGGTAGCTGTTGTCATCACCTTTTTCTAGGTGAGGTTACTACTGACACTTGAGGAGCCTAAGGAATCCCCCCAAGTCGCCCAGGGTGGCAGGGCCAGAATTGAACCTTGGGTTTCCCTGGCTCTGATGAGCACATGTTTGCCTCAGGGCTTTCGGAACGTTCAGTCTCAGCATCCCCACTTGCTTGTAGAGAGACTGTGAGCACGTTTCTTTGTTTCTCTGAACCTCAGTTTTCCACCTAAAAATGAGCGCAATTACTGTTATTTTGTTGTGTTGTTTAGAAGATCCTAGAGAGGGACTCCCCTAATGGTCCAGTGGCTGAGACTCTGCTTCCAGTGCAGGGAGCCCAGGTTCAGTCCCTTGGTTGGGGAACTAGATCCCACGTGCTGCAACTGAAAAAGAACCTCGTGATGCAACTAAGAGCTGGCCCAGCCAAAGAAATAAATATTTTTTTTTAAAAAAGAGATCCTAAAGAATGTGTATGGAAGGCCTGGCACCACGTAAGTAATGCGTATCACTGTTGTCTGAGCAGCCAGGCCCAGAGAGCCTCTTTCGGTTTATAAAAAAAAAATTAAAAAGAAAAAAAGGAAAAATGTGGAAGGTTCTTGACGTAAGAGAAATCATCTCTCCATGTGGTTTAAAGTCCCATTCTACAACTTCAGGGCCTTCCCGGTGCCCAGAGGTGGACCTTCAACCAAGAATGTCAACGCCCGAAGGAAAGCAGTTTCCAAGAATGTGCTCCGTTCTCTCCCGAAAGGTGCTTCACAGGGCTTCCCATAGAGCTCTCTCCACCCTGGCGACACCTGAGTCCCAAGAGGCAGACGTGTTTGAGGAGAATCTGCCTTAGTTTTATACCTTTAACAAGTGGAGTCCCAGAGAGGCTCGGCCAATGTCACCCAGGGAGTTTCCAACAAAGCTGAGGGCCAAGCTTGTGTTTTTTCCCCATTCTGTAGCTCTGCCCAGAACCAACTCAAGAATGACGCAAAATCAGGTTCCTCTTCTTAACTTTCTTCTTCTCACCTTCTCTTATGACGAAAGGCTTCACCCCAAAAACTGCCTGGGCGTGCGCCAGTTTGCCGAGACCATGATGTGCGCCCTGCTGTACGATGCGGCCAACAGCTTCATCCACCAGCACTTTGTGGAGGTGTCCATGTCAGAGGAGTTCCTGGCCCTGCCCCTGGAGGACGTGCTCGAGCTGGTGTCTCGGGATGAGCTGAATGTGAAATCAGAGGAGCAGGTCTGTAGAGCAGAGTCCGCAGGTGACACGGGGGGCTGCTGTTGGAAAAAGTTAACCAAAAGACAGGGCAGATCGTGGTGTGTGCGCCCTGTTGCTGCTTATGGGTTCACTTTATCATACCATCTGCATGTTTCATGAGAACTTTTTTCCCACACATTTTAGCGTCTAAATAATACTCAGCTGATTTTATCAACTGCATGGTCTTCATTCTTTGATGTTTGGGTTATTTTCCAAAATTTACTGTTAGAAGTAATGTTTCCATGAATTGGAAATGAGCAGAGATAACTTCTTGAAAGAGTCTTACTCTAAAGGCAAGTAGAGATAGGGGCAGTGGCTAGGGGGGATATGAACTCAAGAGGGTCTTGATTAAGATGAGAGAAATTATAGTACAGTTGGACTGTTGATGTGAATTTTCCAGAAGAGGGAAGAATTGGAAATGTAGGAGAAAGGGGAGATTGTTGTCCTGGGGTAAATGAGAACAGTGTAGGGTACAGGGAGGGTGTCGGAGAGGAGCTCGGGCCCCTCATGTCCACGGCGAAAAAGAGAGCCCGCGCCCAGCACGGCGGGAAGGGCGGTGCTGAGAGTTTGCTCACATTGTCTTCTGGTTTGTTCCTGTGTTCTCAACTGAGAGTGAGGGTGAGGGAAGAATGTTAGACGTCAGAGGAGAGATGAAAAGGTACAAGCTAGGCACCAAGGAAAGAGGAGAGAGTAAATGGACGCAGCTCAGGACTTGGAGAGGGCTGGATAGGAGGCAGGGCCGGGTGAGATCTGCAGTTGCAAATGTCATATAAGCTGGTCGGCCCTGTTGTGTGTTGTCTGTCGGCTGTATTATGGTGCAGGGTAGAGAGTGGATTGCATTTAAAGAGCTGGGCTTCATCGGGGTACTCATGTTTTTTCCAGGTAAGTGTGACTAAGAGAAATAGGAGACTAACATGGGCATGATAACCCATGGAACCCGTGTAGGTGAGAGAGCTCAGGAAATGGGCTGGAGGGGGACCTGAGAGGGAGTTGTGGGGTGAGGGAGAGCCATGCCCAAGGCTAGGTAGAGTTGGTTGCTGAGTTGGAAAGACTGGAGGCAGTGGTCAGGTGCTGCTGCTGCTAAGTCACTTCAGTCGTGTCTGACTCTGTGCGACCTCATAGACGGCAGCCCACCAGGCTCCGCCATCCCTGGGGTTCTCCAGGCAAGAACACTGGAGTGGGTTGCCATTTCCTTCTCCAATGCATGAAAGTGAAAAGTGAAAGGGAAGTCACTCAGCTGTGTCAGACTCTTCGTGACCCCATGGACTGCAGCCCACCAGGCTCCTCCGCCCACGGGATTCTCCAGGCAAGAGCACTGGTGTGGGGCGCCATCGCCTTCTCCGGGTCAGGTGCTAGTACACTGAAAATGATGGACGGTGCTGGCCGAGCGAGGTGTGGGTGATTATAGAGTCCTCTCAGGATAGAGACAGCATCTTAGAGTGGTCAGGAAAAGCTTCAATGAGGGGCTTCTCTGGGGGATCGGCAGCTAAGGCTTCACACCCCCAGTGCAGACGGCCCAGGTTTGATCCCTGAGCCGATACCACAGGAAACTGGTACCACAGGCTGCAACTAAGATCCCACGCAGCCTCATTAATTACAAAAGAAAAGCTGAAATGAAAGAGTACGGTTTTAGTAGCCAGAGAGGAGTGAAAGTCATCCTTTCTGTTGAACAAAAGTGTGGTGCAGGTTGTCTTAAGAGGACAGTGAGTTGGAGGGCGATGAGGGCTGTGCAGTGAAGGGCATCAGCCGCAGGGTGGAGGGGAGGTGTATTTGGACCCGGCACTACAGACACCGGGAGCACCATGGCAGCAAGGCCTCTGCTCAGCTGGCCACGGGTCCGGGGGTATCATGAAGCTGTACCTTGGCCGAAGGAGCCCCAGGCTCCATCAGACCCTCGGCTGAGATGTTAGTCCCAGCTCAGCTCCTTTCCTTAAAGTCCGAAGAGTCCTCTCCCCTGCATGTTAGTGACCATTAGAGAAGCAAAGCCTGAGCTCATCAACATGGACCCTGAGATTTAGAGGAGCATGCCCCATCCCAGGAGCAAGGGGCCCCGCCCCTGGTTCATCCACTAGTTAATATGGCCCAGAGCAGCTCGCATCTTCTGTGGTACATTCTTCAAGGGCCTCTGAGCTTCAGAGGGAGATGCTTGTGACTGGAGCCCCTGGGGAAGGCTCCTTGGAGAATCCAGTTCTGAATCCAGGCCTTAAAGAAATGGGAGTGAATATAGATGGAAAGGAAGAGATGCGGGCATTCTAGGTGAAGGGGACAGCCGGCCTGCCTAGAGAAGCGGATGCAGGAGCTACAGGAATTAAGGTCGACAGCGCTTTGTTGTAGGAGAGAGAGGAAGAAGGAACCTCAGGCAGGTTTTCATTAGGAAGTCATAATGAAAGCAAGGATGGTGTTCCAGTAGCCTCGGCTTGCCCCTCAAGAGACTGGACCGGATAGGGTAGCTGGGGACGTGGAGAGAAAGCGGTGGATTCAGGAGGCAAGTCGGAGGAAAGATGGGTGGGCCCAAGGGAGTGGAGGGTTTGAGATTGGGGGATACTGGGCTGCAGGCTCTGGATGGAGGGGTTGCCACCAGCACTCCCCTCTGTGTCGTGGCAGGTCTTCGAGGCTGTGCTGACCTGGGTCAGGTACGACCGGGATCAGAGGGGGCCCTGCCTGCCCGAGCTGCTCTCCAATATCCGCCTGCCCCTCTGCCGGCCCCAGTTCCTGTCGGACCGCGTGCAGCAGGATGACCTGGTGCGTTGCTGCCACAAGTGCAGGTGAGCGGAGGTGGGCCTGCACACGGATGCTACCCAGGGTCTGGCGGGGAAGAGAACCTGGCCGCTTCGTTCAGGGGAAGAAGCATTTGGAGTGGTCATTCTGAATTTGTGGCACACAGATTGATCTGCCTTCTGTCTAGAACCTAGAAGGGTCCAAGTCTGTCACATTGAGCAGAGAAATGTGCCCTGTGGAAGCATAAAGGCAGAAGGGTCTTCCTCCCCTAAGTTATCTGAGGATTTTGTAGCATCACCATCCGTCGAGCTGTTTATGAGCCTACAGACGTCTGTATTGCGTGCCCTGACCCTGTTCTCACCAGCAGCTGACTTAGTGGTGACTTCTTGGGGCTCCTCGTCCTCCTCCGTAAACATTAGTCAGTGTGCTGGCCTTGGGTGGGTTTGTCCAGCTGCAGTACTGGGCGGGGTGGGTGGGGCATGTTTAGGAGCAGGCAGAAATGGTACCCAGGGTAAACCAAAGAGACTGTGATGTGGCAGAGCCACCAAAACAGCTCAGGAGATGCCAGCCACGGGGGAGGAGGTTATAAAGTAGCGCAGCAGAGGAGCGTCTGCGTCTTCCTTCTTGCTCATCACATTCCACATTCGCAGCTGGCTCAGGAGGAAGTCGGGGGGTAGGGGGGCAAGCAGTGTGAAGGCGTGTGTCAGATTGGGCTGGAGGTGTGGCTGGAGGCAGCTGAGCCCCTGGGATGAGCAGTCTCAAGGGTGCTGTTGGGGAGTTTGAGTTTGGTTCTGTAGGCAGTGGGTAGTTACGGAAGGGTCTTAATTAGAAAACCAACCTGGACGGCAGGGTGGAGGCCGGCCTGGAGGCAGGGGGTCTCTCAGGAGCGGTTGGCTTCTGCCGCCTCAGTCCAGGTGAGATGGTTCATCGCAGGGTGTGAGTTACAGGAAAGAAAAGCAAGAGCTGGGTCTGAGTGGCAGCAGGATGCAGGCAGCTTGTTGAGCCTCCCCAAGGCCAGCTAGTTTACAAAAGACTGTTTTTCTTCTGTTTAGCTCGTGGAGGTGGGCTCCACTCATCTTGTCCCTCCAGTGTCGAGTAGGTCTCAGTGGTTGTGTGTAGTTTGCCCTGGACTCACCTGCGTTCTTTGAGACCAAACCTACCTCCTAGGCTTCCCCTGCAGTTGTGGGTAGGACCTGAAAATGTGGGCCAAGCAGATAGAGTCCTTCGTGTCCTGGATTCTTGCACTTTATTCCAGGGACCTGGTAGATGAAGCAAAGGACTATCACCTCATGCCGGAGCGCCGGCCCCACCTGCCGGCTTTCAGAACTCGGCCTCGCTGCTGCACATCCATCGCTGGGCTCATCTATGCTGTGGGGGGCCTCAACTCAGCAGGTATCTTGCAGCTCCCCCTTCATAGAGCCCCGCCTTGGCCACCGTGGTTGAAGAAGCACCCAGCAAGCTAGCCTGGCTCCCCAGCTTCCTCCCCCTGGTGCCTCTTGATTTTATATCATCGCTCTGCTGTTAGGGCATATCAGATATTAATACTCTTGAAACAGAATGTCAGAGCACAAAAGGTCTTTAGAAGTCCCGCAGGCCTGGCCTTCGCAGTGAGGAAATTGAGGCTCAGAGAACTTGATCTGTGTTCACACAAGTTCTTTGGGCTGAGCAAGGGCCTGGCTCCTGGGCCCACACTCATTCTCTAATATCCCATCAGCTACGGGATTTACTTGGCTCTGGAGAGGATATAATCAGAGACCCAATTCTGTTACCAGGCTAATCACATTGGGTCGTGTGGCCCTCTGGGCTGAGACTCTGAGCATGTCAGCGTGTAAGAAGGAAGATTCTCCAAGTACACAGAGTCTGCACTGTCAGAACTTTTCACTCTTGGACTCTTAGCCTCTAGTGAAATACACGTGCGTTATAGTCCTTGTGTTCTTGGCAGTCTTGTGTCATACAGTCAGGCTCTCAGGAACGCTCCCTGGAGCCCGGGCCCCTCCTGCCCACCCCAGGCATCACTGCCGGGCGGGAGTACTCTAGGAGAGGGCACTGGAGACTGCTGAGTCCTTGCAGTCCAGAGGCACAGGGAGTCGTCCCCTAGGATGTGAAGGCCTGGCCTCTTCAGAGGCAGCCAGGCTGCTGGGAGGTGGGGAGCTGGTGGGCAGTCCTAGGCAGTTTTGCTTTTGATTGAAACTTTGTGGGGTGATGGATCCTGGCCTCTGCTGCTTGTTAACCGTATGACCTGGAAAAGGTAAGTCCTCAACTAGTGAATGTAGAGCATGGCAGGTGCTGAGTGTCCCAAAGCAGAGTAAAACAGGGAGGGGGTTATTTTATTTGATCTTTAAAAAAAAAAAAAAAACAACAGTGAAAATGGCGGGGCTGGAGTTACTCCTGCTGCTGTGGTTACCGTTTGTTGAGCACGGGGTTTAGTCTAGAACTCTGCTGGGTGTTGTGTCATTTAATCCTGGTGGGAACTCTGCCCTGGAAATGATCTCACGTGTAAGAACAGAAGATGGGGATGCCAAGCAGCTCGCCCAGGGCCCCCTGCTAGGAAGCGACAGTCACACTGGAGCCATGCCCTGCTCTGTGGGCATGCCACCCAGGTCGGGGAAATAGTGGACCCCATTTGCCTTCACCTTTGCCTTTCAGCAGGTGAAAAACCTCCTTGCCACTTAAAAGCGCCCTGTCTAGAAAGGAAGCAAGTGCCTCTCTCCAGTCTGTTTCTGATTTCCCTTAAAGAATTAGGTTTGAGGTTATCCCCGGCTCCAGTTCCTCAGGGGGCCCTCCAGCCTTGAGTGATTGTGTGGGAAGAGCTGATAAGATGGAGTCAAAACATGCCATATAATCATTGTCCAGCAGCCGTGATCTAAACGAGCGGTCTCATTTGTTTTAATTTGAGTAGCAAATTTTTATGCAGGTGACTCCTTGAATGTGGTGGAAGTGTTCGACCCCGTCGCCAACCGCTGGGAGAAGTGCCATCCCATGAGCACAGCCCGCAGCCGCGTTGGCGTGGCCGTGGTGAATGGGCTCCTCTACGCCATTGGCGGGTACGACGGCCAGCTGCGCCTGAGCACCGTGGAGGTCTACAACCCAGAGACGGACACGTGGACGCGAGTGAGGAGCATGAACAGCAAGAGGAGGTATTCTGGGAGCGGGCTGCACGTCCTGGATCACTCTTTGGGACCCCATGGTCTAGGATGGGGGTGCCATTCTAGATCAGCAGGACACGTAGTAAAACAAACACAGGCTTCGGCCTGGGGATCCCTGCAGCTGCTGCCCATACCTCCTGGGAGCCAGCACTCCCATCTACTTGTGGTAAAACCCCTGCCTTGTCCTTTGAGGAACCTGGGGAGATGACACAGGGGCATGTGGATGTTGTACGATAACTTAAGTGCCAGATAAGGACTGAAATAAAGTCTAACACTGTTTCCACTGTTCCCATCACTTCATGGCAAATAGATGGAGAAACAGTGGAAACAGAGACTTTATTTTTGGGGGCTCGAAAATCACTGCAGATGGTGATTGCAACTATGAAATTAAAAGACACTTACTCCTTGGAAGGAAAGTTATGACCAACCTAGACAGCATATTCAAAAGCAGAGACATTACTTTGCCAACAAAGGTCCATCTAGTCAAGGCTATGGTTTTTCCAGTGGTCGTGTACAGATGTGAGAGTTGGACTGTGAAGAAAGCTGAGCGCCAAAGAATTGGTGCTTTTGAACTGTGGTGTTGGATAAGACTCTTGAGAGTCCCTTGGACTGCAAGGAGATCCAACCAGTTAGTTCTAAAAGAAATCAGTCCTTGGACTGCAAGGAGATCCAACCAGTTAGTTCTAAAAGAAATCAGTCCTGAATATTCACTGGAAGGACTAATGCTAAAGCTGAAACTCCAATACTTTGGCCACCTGATGCGAAAAACTGACTCATTTGAAAAGACCCTGATGCTGGAAAAGATTGAAGGCAGGAGGAGAAGGGGACAACAGAGGATAAGATGGTTGGATGGCATCACTGACTCAATGGACGTGAGTTTGGGTAGGCTCCGGGAGTTGGTGATGGACAGGGAGGCCTGGTGTGCTGCGGCTCATGGGGTTGAAAAGAATCGGACACGATTGAGTGACTGAACTGAGGTTGGTCATACCTTTTCTTCCAAGGAGCAAGTGTCTTTTGATTTCATGGCTGCAGTCAGCATCTGCAGTGATTTTGGAGCCCAAGAAAATAAAGTCTGTCACTGTTTCCATTGTTTCCCCATCTATTGTCCTAGAAGTGATGGGACCAGATGCCATGATCTCAGTTTTTTGAATGTTGAGTTTTAAGCAAGCTTTTTCACTCTCCTCTTTCACTTTTGTCAAGAGGCTCTTCAGTTCTTCTTTGCTCTCTGCCGTAAGGGTGGTGTCATCTGCATACGTGAGGTTATTGATATTTCTCCCAGCAATCTTGATACCAGCTTGTGCTTCATCCAGCCCAGCATTTCACATGGTGTACTCTGCATATAAGTTAAATAACGGTGACAATATATAGCCTTGATGTACTCCTTTCCCAATTTGGCACCAGTCTGTTGTTCCATGTCCAGTTCTAACTGTTGCTTTTTGACCCACATTCAGATTTCTCAGGAGGCAGGTCAGGTGGTCTGATATTCCTGTGTCTTGAAGAATTTTCCACAGTTTGTTGTGATCTACACAGTCCAAAGCTTTGGCATAATCAATAAAGCAGAAGTAGACGTTTTTCTGGAATTTTCTTGCTTTTTCTATGAGCCAACAGATGTTGGCAATTTGATCTTTGGTTCCTCTGTCTTTTCTAAATCCACCTTGAACATCTGGAAGTTCACAGTTCACGTACTATTGAAGCCTGGCTTGGAGAATTTTGAGCATTGCTTTGCTAGTGTGTGAGATGAGTGCAGTTGTGCGGTAGTTCCCCTTATCCCTTCACCATTATCTGTCTTTACCATTTCATTAAAAGGTAATCTCACATGGTTTTGTGGCACCTCTCAATCCTTCTTACATTTTTGTTGAATTCCACAGTTGTTACTTTTGTCTACTTCTAGAAGTCAGTAACATGTCTCATGAGTTTGTGACCTTCCTACAGTCCTCTCCTCAGGCAAGTCCTGTCCTCTTTCAGGCTGACTCAGGGATGTCGCGTGGATCACTGTGATTTGCTGTGTGCCTCAGAAAGGGGGCTGTAAAGCCTGGCACCCTTTATTTTAGTGTTTGTTAGACACCGAGATTCACTTTTAATCTTCTTCAGCATCAGGTCTGAACACAGTGAGTCGGGCAGCTTGGCACTCATGTTTCATTTTCCACGAGGCTTTGGGTAGACCAGAAGACTGTATGATTGCACCACATCCCTGGTTCTTTGGGATTAGGAGAGCTTGGCACGATGAACCGTGTGGGAGATAGGCTTGTGGCATTGAAATCTGAGGCAGGCCCTCTGGGCAGCCCTGAGAAGATCGCCTGGCCTCCTCAAGCCACAGCTGCCCATCTCTGCAGGGGTGATGGTTATGCCTTCCGTGGGACGTGCTGAGGGTGCAAAATAGCAAGTAGAGAGCACCTGCTGTGTGCAGTGGGTGTGAAATAAACAGGAGCTGTTGCCTGACCCCTCAGACAAGTTAGGGGACATGCAGGGCAGTGTATGTAACAAAAAGATATCTGCCATACCTTATAGTGAATTGTGTGGGGAAATCACTGTCACCCATATGTTGAGGGCTTGTTCCTTACAAAGCACCACACTCAGCAGTGTCAGGGTCTCACTATGAGGACCCCTGTCTTCCAGGAGGTCCCCACTTGTGAAGAGGTGGTGGGTCGATGTCTGGTACCCCTCTGGGCAGGGCCTTTGGCTCACTCTGCTCTCTAGACCCAGTGCCCTGGACAGTATGCCTGGTGAGGGCCTGTGTGCTGGACGAATGGGTGACTGACAGCTGTGAGAAAGGAGCTCGCTGGGAGGGCGGGGTCGGGAGGGACTCATTCTTGCTGGGGGATCCAGGATGGCTTCTGCAGGAGCAGAGGGAGGAATTTGACCTGGGCCTTAAAGGTGAATCCGACCCTGAGCACGGCAGGGCAGAAGAGCGTATCAAGGGCTGAGGAGGAGGTGAAGGAGGCACCCCGGGCAGGAAGGGCAGGAGGCAAGAGGAACCCCAGGGCGGTTCCATTTCCATTTTACCCTGTTGCTTAGGCACATACCTAGGATTTAGGTCTGTTCTAGAAGGAGGCAGTTAGGGTCTCGGCTTACTTCTCTGCACGTGAGAGGTTGCCTCGGGAAGTCTGAAAGCCTCGGGGTGACAGCTGTGTCTGTTTCAGTGCCATGGGGACGGTCGTGCTGGACGGACAGATCTACGTCTGTGGTGGCTACGATGGCAACTCTTCTCTCAGCTCTGTGGAGACCTACTCACCTGAGACAGACAAGTAAGGCGTCCAGCTCCCCCGGGGCATTGGAGCTCGCTAGACAGAGCATGAAGATCAGAAGTGCTCTCCTCGTGCTTCTCGAGGTTGAGGAGGATTTCTCCTGTTTAGCCCCTGTGGTGTGTGGTAGTTGCTCAGTTGTGTGTGACTCTTTGCAACCCCATAGACTATAGCCCTCCAGGCTCCTCTGTCAATGAAGTTGTCCAGGCAAGAATACTGGAGTGGATTGCTGTTCCCTTCTCTGGGATATCTTCCCAACCCAGGGATCAAACCCTGGTCTCCTGCATTCAGTAAAAAAAATCCAGGCAGATTCTTTACTGTCTGAGCCACCAGGGAAGTCTAGCACCTGTACTTCCTTGCATGTAATAGGTAATAGGTATTGAATAACCTTTGATTAAATGAATGAATGATTAAATAAGTTTTAAAAATAAATAGTCTGCATAGGTACTTGGAAACACTTATTAATGCTCTATACCACTTAAATAAATCAACTCATTTTAATGGAAATGCAGGTGAAAGGGCATGGGAAATAGATGAATCGCACTTTCCAAAATGGGTAATATATGATTTGGTGGGGGAAAAGTTATACATTAAATGGTTAAAGAAGCTTGGGCAACATTGATGTCTGTACCACCAGAGGCCTCATCTTCCCATAACATATATTAACATTTTAAAGGACTGCAAAATTCTGCAGTAGAGGAACCTCTTTAATTTCACTGTATCTGTCACCATCCTGTGGTCTCATTTTATGGAACACTCTGAAAAACACCAGCAAGGTTAGCCCAAGCTTTTCATTTCAGTATTTTAATCTGCTTGTATTCAGTATTTGAATCCTGCCGTATAAACACATTGGCTCCATCACAGAGCGTTTAAGCCTTTATCCCACACACCTAACCAACCTATTAAGTGTCAGGCAGCGAGCAGGATGTCTGAGATGCTCAAGCAGCACCTCGTCTGCTGGGGCCACCGCACATAGCGATGGTGTCCTCTGGGGTCCTGTGTCTAGAGCTCTTGGGTACAGAGTGGGGAGGGCTTCCATCTTCCCACGGCTGGGGAGGCAGAGTCAGGTTGCAGAGATACCTTCTGAGGGGAAATGCACATCTCAGGAGAAGAGACAGCAGGGAGAGAGGCTTGCAGATAAGAAAGAGCTGCTATGTGAGGTTGAGGAGCAGGTGTGGGTGGCACATGGCAGAAGGCACAGCTGGAAAGGGGATGAGGACCCAGTGGCAAAGAAGCACGTTAAGGAACTTGGAGTCGCCTTAGAGGAAATAGGAGTCGTCAGAGGACATTCTGTGCCCAGGTGGGATGGGAATGATCAGAAAGCCAGCCCCCCAAAGCAGGCAGTGGCAGTGGTCCCACAGGAGGCCACAGCCAGCGCAGCGGTAGTGGAATGGGGACAAGCAAGGACCAGGAGGCAAACCAGCAGAGATATGGTGACCACAGAATGTTGATGATGGAGAAGTGGTCTTAAAAAATTCCAAAACGATAAATCTAGCAGCTAGATGGCTGGTGGTCCCATTCACAAGACCGGAGGTATCAGGGAGGAGCAGATCTGTCAGAGAGGACTTGCTTGGGTGTCCTGACTTTGAGTGTGTGGGCCTGAAGCTTAAGCGAAGGGCGGCAGCCAGAGTGACCTGAGCAGAGGTGGTGGAGGAGGCCATAAGAATTGGGGGGACCGTCCAGGGTGGGACAGAACACAGCACAGCTCCTCCAGATCCTCCTCCGCTGTCTTGGGAGGGCAGGCTCCCCAGATCTCATGGCTCTCTTTCTCCTTTGCCTCTTTCCTGAAGGTGGACAGTGGTGACCCCAATGAGCTCGAACCGCAGTGCCGCGGGGGTTACAGTCTTCGAGGGCAGGATCTACGTGTCGGGCGGCCACGACGGTTTGCAGATCTTCAGCAGCGTGAGTCTGGGCTCCTCCTGGGCTGAGGGCACCTACGCTCCCTTTACTGCGAGAGTTATTTTGAAAGGACGTTCTTTGGAAAAAGGCTCAGCCTGGCCACTGCTAGGGAAAGTGTCATCTTGGGGCCTCAGGCCATCTGCCACGTGCTCTGAAATGCCACCTCCGAGCGTGGGAACCCATGTGCACAGAGAGGGTTAGAGTGTGGCCTTAGCATTCTCACCCCCACCCTGGTCATTTCCTCAGTGAACAGTGCATGAGACCTACTGAAATTCCTGCCCACAGGAAGTGCAATCATAGACAGAGTGGGAACTTTCAGATAGTTTCTTTCTTCTGGCCACTTGACTTAAAATTGCATTTATTTTAAAAAGAGCTCCAGAGCCATTGAGTGGTCATTCCACCGTCCGTCAGGGCTGCGGGGGGAGCACACAGTGGGGATCTCAGGAGACCCCACACTCCCGCTGCTCTGCCACCACACAGCGAGCGCATCGTGGGCAGCTCCTCGATTTCTTTCGGTGGGTGTAGACAGCTGGTGAGGCCAGGCCATCTCCCTGTCATCTCACAAGCAGATGTGCAGCTGAGGAACGTGGGCCTCGGGGCTAGGGCCCAGCCCGGCAGAGCTCCTCGTCCCCGAGCCTCTCCCCAGGCGCTGAGGGCAGCCGGGCTGCCGGCGGCTGAGCCTGGGCCTGACCACCCCTCTCCCTGCTGCAGGTGGAGCACTACAACCACCACACGGCCACGTGGCACCCGGCGGCCAGCATGCTCAACAAGCGCTGCCGCCACGGGGCCGCCTCCCTGGGAAGCAAGATGTTCGTGTGCGGGGGCTACGACGGCTCGGGCTTCCTCAGCATCGCCGAGGTGTACAGCTCAGTGGCGGACCAGTGGTGCCTGATCGTGCCCATGCTCACGCGCCGGAGCCGGGTCTCGCTGGTGGCCAGCTGCGGGCGGCTCTACGCCGTGGGGGGCTATGACGGACAGTCCAACCTGAGCTCAGTGGAGATGTACGACCCGGACACGGACCGCTGGACGTTCATGGCCCCCATGGCCTGTCACGAGGGCGGGGTCGGTGTGGGCTGCATCCCTCTGCTCACCATCTAAGGCGCTGGGGTGGGCCGTGGTGGGGCAGGGATCTGGTACAAACACGGGCAGCACTCCCTCCCAGGGACCGTCCCCCTGGGGAGAGGTGCTGGACCAGACGACAGGGTGAAATGTGAGCTTGCCGGAGGTCCAGGGTTTCAGGTGCTTAAGTCCTCCCTGGCTGTGCAGCCCTTGTGATCTTCAGGCCTGGGTGACCAAGATACACAGCAGGGGACAGAGCCCCTGTGGGGCCGGCTGGTGACGGGCAGCTCGGCTGGTCCACACATCCACGGGCTCCATCCAAGCCCACCTCCAAGCTGCTGCAGCTCCGTGGGCCGCCCCTCTGCAGAGGGCTTTCCATCTTGACAGTCCTCGCGCACTGTACACCAGCCGTATCGTGGCCAGTTTGCGATGGGGCGGCTGCAGTAGCCGAGGCCGCTGGAAACTGCAGGATGTGGCCGGGAGAGAGGGGACACAGGTCAGAGGTCCTCACTTCGAGCCTGCAGCATGGCAGGGCCAGCTGCACACGGGCCCCTGTGCCTCTTTCCGTCCGAGGGCCCCGAGGATTCTCGTCTGCATTACTGAGCAAGCAGGGAGAACAGAAGCTTTTCCTATGTCTAATTTTGGGATTGCCATGAGGTCTTTTTCATCTTATTCGAGAGAAACCGAGGGAGAAGAAAAAGAAAAAAGATACTTGAAAGAAACTGAAGGAAAGTTAAAGCAACACTTGAAAGAAACTGGAAGGAAAAATACTTTTTTCAAGTGAACTTTTTTTTTTTGCAAGAAGAAAACATAAAAGACACTAAAGGCAGTTATGTGTTTAAATGGAAAACCGCCACCCGCCATGAAAAGGGTGGTATCCGCTCCCACATTCTTCGGATCCCAGGGTCCTGAGGCCTCGCAGGGCACGCGCGGCTCCCTCTGAGCCCCTCCGCGTGTCTGGAACCAGTGCACTCTCACCCAGTCCTGTAGCACGGTGCTCTCGGGGTTTGTCTCCACACCCACTGTCAGAGGACTTTTTTAATCGTAGGCTTAGCGAGCTGGCTGAGTTATCGCCGCCTTTCTAGGTGGGAGCTCCCAGCTCATCGCCAGGGGCTCCGCGTGCCCCGGTGGTCCCCTCTCGCTGCCACCATGGAGCTCATGCAGAGCGCCTCCCCACTAGCGTTCCTCCCTTCCCTGACCAGCAGGAAACAGCAGGTCCGGCCAGATGCTCATTTGCCCACCTGTCCTTCTCGGATAGTTTTCCTCCTCATGACGCTTCTGAGGCACATCGACCATTTGTACCTCGAGAACTTAACCAGGGACTTGGTCCTTCCACCAGCCCCAGGGCTGGCTTGGTCCAGCCGCGTCCCCTCCCCCTCCAGTCCGCTGCTCCCCCATCCACCCGCCAACTCCAGGGGTCTGGCCTCCCCTCCAGCCCTTGGCAGACCAACCAGCAAGGTGGACCTTTACAGTCTCACAAAGCCGGCTTTACGATCCAAAGAAGTAAAAGCCGAAAGAATCTCTTGCTGCTGCAAAGAACAGATTTTATATTTCTTCCTATGGTCTTAGCAAACGACCTCTTGAAGAGACTCCACACTCCTCCTTCGCCCTCCCTGGATAGGACCTTGACGTTGCACAGCGGGAAACCGACAGGAGGACACTTCTGTGACCAGTGCGCTGGGCAGGGGAGCTGTTCTTCAACTGCTGCTGCCAAAATTAGGTTTTCCTAAAATTCTTCCAGTAGAGACTTAAGAGAGGATACGTTTCCAACGTGAGATTGGGTCTCAGGGTCCCAGTCTCTACTTGGTTGGTCTCCTGCCCATCGCCGCCTCTGCCCAGGTGTCCTGAAAGCCCATTCAGAAAGGCACAATGTGGCATTCCTAGACATCTCTCCTACCCTGGGACCAGGAGGCTTACCAGTGTGTGCAATCGCCATGTTTCCAGAGGAAGTACCTTTGACACCTGGCACTTAGGTGGAGCTGGGCCTCTGCTAAAAGCACCCGAAAATGATGTTTTTATTTTAAAAGACTTAACAGTCTGATCCAGTTTAAGCCCAGGCTCACGGTGGAGCTCCAGCATTTCTCATTCCCCGTTTGCCTCTCAAGGTAGACTTGGAAGGAGGGTGGGGTCGGTGTTTCCTGTTAAGAGAGGACTTTCCAATGCACATCTTCTTATTATAAGCCCCTTCCTTTTGTGAATTTGCAACAGCACTGACAAGCCTGAGTTGTGAATGTGTTAAGAATCAGCAAGTGGGCCTCGCCAGGTCCTTAGGATGCTGACCCGGATTTTGCCATCGGGGTTGAGAGTTCAGTTTCCCGTGATCTGCCACTCTTGTGGTGACCTTCCTGTACCTCCTCCCACCTCCTGGGCAGAGTTGCACTGCCGCACCTGGGCTCAGTGTTTCCGAGCAAGGTGAAGCCAGTGCTTTGACTTGGGCTCTGAGCACAGGCCAGCCGACACCGACATTTCACGCTCTCCACAGTAGGTTCCTCGGTCTGATGGTCATAACTTTTCACAGGTGGCTGGTCTGACCCTTTGGTGTTGGAGCCTTTCCAGGAAAACCGTGAAAAGACATCGCCCAGAGATACTGTGGAAAGGGCGTGGGACAGACACTGTGAACAGTGAGCCTTGGGGTCCAGCCCAGCTCTGAGCAGAGGGCTGTGGCATCAGCCGTCCTTGGGTATTTCCCCTTAGGTAATAACACAAGGAGCCTTCTCTTCTGGGTTTCATCTGAGAGCAAGGCCAGGATGGGAGCTGAAGACCAGCCTTTTGACTTGGCCACAGAGATGTGAGTAGGTGGGAATTCTGACTCTCCCTCCCCCCAATTTATTGTTTCCCAGAAAATCTTCATTCCTTTTATTTATAGAATGCATGTCTTTTGTGTTAAGAAACCAAAGAGAAATAAAGAGTACACTCCTAATACCTTCTTGCCCTTCCCTGATTTGTTTTTTTAATTAGAGGTAAATCATATTTTTATTGTAATTCAGTGAAAAAATATTGGACAAAGTGAAAATGTTTCTGTGAAAATAAGAAAAAAGCCCAACTGAATGGCAGATGTAGTTTTCAAAGAGACGTGTGTGTATTTTATAAGAATGGGTTCCGATGAAAAAAATACGCAAAAAACTTCATGAACATGTTTCGTGTTTGCTCCTGTCCAGATCACCCCTTTCTTGGATCTCCCCCCTTTTCTTCACTCCCTGCCGTAAAACTCCACAAGAGTTCTTCAGCAGAATGTGACTGGCCTGTGACTGCCTGGAACCAAAACACCCAGCTCTTTTCTTTTATGCTCCAAGCCAGAGGTGCTTAGCTTTGGTGCACATAGAAGTCACTGGAAAGTTTTTAAACCACAGATTGACCCCTCCCCAGAGACCCTTGAACTGAGGTGTAGCTCAGGTCCTTACGCAGGCAAGTCTCCGCCGTGGTTTATAGGCTCATCCCTGTGTGAGAACCAGGCCCCTGTGTGTAGTTTCCACTTCCCCAGATGGAGCCATGATCCACATCTCTCTTCCTAAGACTGCACGCTGGTTACTGTGGCGGTGGGTCTTAGGAAACTCTGCATTCACACTCTTCCTAGTCAGCTGTTGTCCAGTCTCATCTAGTGGGTGATGGTTACACTCTCGGATGACAATTAAAAGTTTTTGGAAGGATATGTCACTCCCATATACACCCCACCAGCACTGTTGATTTCGCTCGGTCCTCTCAGTAAGTAACCTCCATGCTCAGGCCCTTGTGCCCGTTACTACCAGGTAACGTGGCTCATTTTAGCATAAAGAAATAATCTCAAAAGTTCTGAGTAACTGACCCGATTTCATCAACTAACCGATAGTATTGTCAAGAACCGAGGCCAGATCTCCACGCTCACTGTCCAGTTCAGCTGAGGAGAGCAGTGTCTTCGTCCTCTGGAGCAGCTGATCCTGCGAGCCCCCAGCGTGGAGGTCTGCTCCCCAGTACCGTGACGGGCCTTCGAGAAGCAGGCTGGGCAGCGAGGGAGAGAGAAGAAACCGTGTTGGGATTATGGAAACAGGTACCTTTGTGTCGAAACAGGAAACCAGGTTAGCTGTGGGCTCTGGGCTGTGGGGGAGAGGCCAAATGCCTGTGATGTGCTAACAGCCCCTTCCATGTAACCTACACCGCTTTGCTCAGAACCAAAGAACCTAGGAGCCCAGGGTGGCCCAGGCAGCTCTAGCTCGGCTCATCTGCTTCACTTTCTGTTTCTCTGTTGTTGTTCACTGAACTCCTCTGCCTTTACAACTAGCAACAGAGCCCACTCCTCTTCACCCCAAAGACCAGCAGCACTGGTTTTTACTGCTGCTCACAAAAATAGTTTTACCCACCGAAAAATGGCAGGGGAATCTCACGGTTCTCACCAATTATCTCCCAGGCTTACTGTTCCCTATTTCATCTCAAGTGATGACACAAAATGTTTTTCTCTAATGGAGCTCGGTTCCCTGTTTAACTCTCTTTTTCTAGGTTTGCAGTTCGGGGTGAAAATGCAAACCACCCAGCAGAGAAGACTGCTGCAGTCTGGCCTCTCTGGCCGGCCCGGTGCGTCTCCTCCACGCTTGCTTTTAACTGAGCCCCAGTTGGGCAGTGGCCTGTGTGCTTGTCTCACCCAAGAGATTGTGAGCTCCTTAAGAGTCACCCCTACTGTGTGCCAGCCCCAGACACACAGAAGAGACACAATCATTATTTTCTTGAGGAACTTGAGGGCAGTCAGGTGTATGCAGATCCAGAGTTCACCTAATCATGCTTCCTAGTTTCCCTTTGCTTTGCATCACTGGGTTTTTAAAAATAATTTTATTGAGGTGTAGTTTATTCACTCATTCTAAGTGTGCAGTTCAATAGTTTGTAGTAAGTGTGCAGAGTTGTGCAACCATTGCCGCTGCCCCATGTTATGATATTTTCATCACTCCATAAAGTTTCCTCGTGCCCATATGCAGTTAGTCCCCGTTCTCACCCTCATCCTTGGGCAACCACTGTTTTGCTTTCTGTTTCTATGGATTTGTTCTAGATGTTTCATATAAATAGGATCATACAATATGTGGTCTTTTGTGTCTGGCTTCTTTCCTTGTAATACTGTTTTTGAGATTCACTGATGGCATAGAAAGTATCGGTAGTTTGTTCTTTTTATTTTATTGTTCCTGTGAATAGTATTCCACTGTATGCATATACCACATTTTGTTTATCCATTTTTTTTTCACCAATTGATAAATGTTTAATTTGTTTCCAGTGTGGGGCTTTTATGAACAGTACTACTATGATGTACAAGTTTTTGTGCACACACATTTTCATTCCTCAGGTAGATTGCTAGGAGCAGAATTACTGGATCATACATACGGTAAGCTTATGTTTAAGCTTTTAAGAAACTGACAATTTCTATTTCTCTAACGGCTCATGGTTTTTGAGCATCTTTTCATGATCTTGTTAGCCATTTGTATATCTGTAATAAAATATCTACTGAAAATTTACCCTTTGTAAGTTGGGTCATATGTCTTATTGAGTTAAAGAATTCTTTACATATTCTAGATACAAATCCTTTATCAGATACATGATTTGCAAATATTTTCTCCCAGCCTATAGCTCATCTTTTCATTTTCTTAATAGTATTGAAGAATAATATCTTAATAGTGTTGTAGAAGTTTTTAATTTTGATTAAGTTTAGTTTTATAAATTCTTTTATGGATTGTACTTTCTGGTGTCATATCTTTTGCCTAGCCCAAGGTCATGAAGAAATTATAGAAGTTTTATAATTTTAGCTCTTGTGTAGGTGTAGAATCCATTCAAGTTAATTTTAAAATTCATTTTGTGTCTCTGTGTGTGTGTGTGTGTGTGTATCCATTTGTCCCAGCACATTTGTTGCAAAGACTATCTCTTCCTCCACTGAAGGAGGTACCTTCAATGGTACCTCTGTTGAAATCAGTTAACCATGAATATACGGGTTTATTTCTAGACTCTCAGTTCTGTTCCACTGATCTGTATGCCTGTCCATGAGCCAATACCATGCTGATTGTATGGTACTGAGCTTTCCAGCTTTAAAGTGAGTCTTAAAAATAGATAATGTCAGTCCTCCAGCTTTGTTATTTTTAAAAATCCTTTTGAATATTTTAGGTACTTTGCATTCCTATTAGCTTTTATAGGCCAGCTTAGTTTCTACAAAAAGCTTCCCGGGTTTTTAATAGATACCGTGTTGACTGTATAGATCAATTTGAGGAGAATTCTGACAATGCAGAGTCTTCCAGTCCATGAACATGGAATGTTTGTCATTTGTTTAGATCTTCCTTCATTTCTCCCAGCAATATTTTCTCATTTTTGAAGTGTTGCACTTCCTTATGATAAGTTGATCCTAACTGCTTTTGTTTTTTATGCTGTGTGGATATAACTATACTGACTTAATTGTATTTGGGGAGGTGTTTTTTTGTTAGTATATAGAAATACCACTGGTTTTTTGTATATTGATCTTGTATCCTGTGCCGTTGCCAAACTCATTCATTAGTTATTCTTTCTTTCTTTTTTGGCTGTGCTGCACAGCTTGAAAGATGTTCCCCAACAGGGATTGAACCTGAGCCCTGGCAGTGAAAGCCCCAAATCCTAACCACTAGACCGCCAGGGATCTGCTAAGTGCTACACTACCAGGAAATGCCCTTTAAAGTCTTTATCTTAAAAAAAATTGTTCACATATGTGTATTCCTTGGGATTTTCTACGCATCTGTTATTCCATCTGTGAACAGAGATAGTTTTATCTTTCCAATACAGATGCCTTTGATTTTTTCCTGCTTTGTTGCACTGCCTAGAACCTCCAGTATAGGGAGTTCCCTGGTAACCCAGTAGTTAGGACTCAGAGCTCTCACTGCCATGGCCTGGGTTCAGTCCTGGTTGGGGAATAGATCCCACAAGCTGCATGCTCTGGCTGAAAAAAAAAAAAATAGACAAGAACCTGCGTACAGTGTGGTGTATAAATGGCACGGGTAGATACGGTTGCCTTGTTCTCAGTCTAGGTAGGAAAACATGGTCCTTCACCAGTGAATATGTTAAGCTGTGGAGTTTTCATCAGAGACCTTTTTCAAATTAAGGAAGTTGCATTCTGTTCTTACTTAGTTGAGGTTTTGTCATGAATAGGTATTAGATTTCATCAGATGCTCTTCCTGCACCTATCAGCTTTTCCTGTCCTTTCAGCTGTTAATACGGTATATAACATTAATTGATTTTCAAGATACTGATACAACATTGAATTCCTAGAATAAATCCCCACTCGGTCATGGTGTATAATCCTTTATATGTTGCTGAATGGCTTGCTGATATTTTTTAAAGGAGTTTTTTTATAATACATCTGGGTTCACTAGAGCTATATTCTGTAGTTTTCTTTTCTTGTAGTGTCCTTGGCCGGTGGTACTGGCCTCATAGAACAAGTGAAGTGTTTCCTCCTTCTTTATTTCTGTAAGAGTTTGTGAAGAATTAGTATTATTTTTTTACATATTTGATAGAATTCACCAGTGAAGCCATCTGGACCTATTATTTGAAGGATGATTCTAAATTTCCAATTCAGTTTTTTCACTTGTCTCCAGGTCCCCTGAGGGTGGATACCCACTTCTCTTAGGAAATTGGAATGATTGATGTTTTGATACAACGTGAAAGAATCTCAAAATAATGATGCTAAGTGAAAGAAGCTGGTCAAAAAAGGAGGACATTGTTGTGTGCTGTGTCTTGGTCTATTCAGGCTGCTGTAAAAATTACCAAAGACTGACTGGCTTATAGACAGCAGAAATTTATTTCTCGCAATTCTGGAGGATGGGAAGTTCAAGATGAAGGGACTGGCAGATTCAGTGTCTAGTGAGGCCCTGCTTCCTGGCTCACAGACAGCCGCCTTTTTGCTGTGCGTCTTCACATGGCTGGGATGGCATGAGCTCACCATACTCCCTTTGATAACATCAGTTATCCCAGAACCCTCATGACTTAATATCAATACATCCCAAATGCCCAGTCTGCAAATACCATTACTTTAGAGGTTAGGATTTCAGCATGTGAATTTTGAGGGAATACAAACCTGCAATCTATAGTAGATTTCCATTTATATAGAACTCTACCCAGCACTTCATGGCAAATAGATGGGGAAACAATGGAAACAGTGACAGACTGTATTTTCGTGGGCTCCAAAATCACCGTGGACGAAAACTGCAGCCATGAAATTAAAAGACACCTGCTCCTTGGAAGAAAAGCAGCGACCAACATATTAAAAAGCAGAGATATTACTTTGCCGACAAAGGTCCAGACATCTAGTCAAAGCTATGGGTTTTCCAGTAGTCCTGTATGGATGTGAGAGCTGGACCATAAAGAAGGCTGAATACTGAAGAATTGATGCCTTCAAACTGTGGTGCTGGAGAAGACTCTTGAGAGTCCCTTGGACTGCAAGGAGATCAAACCAGTCAGTCCTACAGGAAATCAGTCCTGAATATTCATTAGAAGGACTGATGCTGAAGCTCCAATCCTTTGGCCACCTGATGGGAAGGGCTGACTCAGAAAAGGCCCTGATGCTGGGAAAGACTGAAGGCAGGAGAAGAGGACGACAGAGAATGAGATGGTTGGATGGCATCAGCGACTCAATGGACATGAGTTTGCGCAAGCTCCGGGTTGTTGAAGGACAGGGAAGCCTGGCACGTTGCGGTTCATAGGGTCACAGAGTCGGAGACGACTGAGATGACTGTAAACAACAACAAGTAGAAAATGTAAACTAACGCAGCAACAGAAAGTAGATGGCGGATTGCCTGAGGACAGCAGGGCTGATGAGGAGGGTGTTGGGGAGGACTCAGAACTTAAAGGGTGGGAGGGAGGAGCCTCAGGAGGGGTGGTGGGTATGTGCACTGTCTTGTGGGGATGGTTTCACAGATGTACATTATGTCAAACTTATCAAATGTATACTTTGAATATGTGCAAGTTATTCTATGTCAACTACAGCTCAATAAAGCTGTTTAAAAAAAAAAAAGAAGTTGGACACTGATTTGCACTGTGGCCTCTAAGGCCCCAAGGTTTACTGTCTCTTCTGGGGCTCCAGATCCTGGGGTGCAGTTCAGGCCGAGATGATGAGGGGACCTGTGGACTGCAAGGGCTCTGTGGTCTCCATCACGTGGCGATAAACCCAGCTTAGCATGTCCTTTGCTCGAGTCTAACACAAGCATTTTCCTTGATATAACATTGTCTTCAGATTTACCTTAAAGGCTGTACAATATGCAATCCAGTGAGTATAACACAAATTACATAACCATTCCTCTAGTGGCTGGGCACTCCGGCCATTCCCTATTTCCAAGGAGCATAAATAAAACTGCCAGAAGAGCAGTATTGCCTAATTACTGTCTACAATCCTAGATAGTAATTTAGCAATACATTAAGTTCTTAACGTGCTCATATATTCTGATACTATTTCCATTCTAGGAACTTATTTTTATCTCAACATTGTTTAAAAACAAAGGAAAAAATCGGAAACCGCTTCAACAGCAGGAGTAACTTAAATGAAGGTCTAGTCACCCAATGGAGCATAAGACAGAAAAAAAGAAAAACTGTGAGGCAATAGTGACTGAAGTGTATTGGCTGACAGGTTAAATGAAAATAAGCTGGTTGTAAAATGGGACATAAAATGGCTATGGTCATTTTTTCTTTTAAAAATAAAGCTCACATCATATCTGTCTATGGTGATGGTGGTTTAGTCACTAAGTCCTGTCCAGCTCTTGAGACCCCATGGACTGTAGGCTGCCAGGTTCCTCTGTCCATGGGATGCTCTAGGCAAGAATACCGGAGTGGGTGACCATTTCCTTCTCCAGGGTATCTCCCTGACTCAGGAATTGAACCTGGGTCTCCTGCATTGCAGGCAGGTTCTTACCAGTTGAGCTACAAGTATCTGTACAGGGAGCAAAAGTTGATTTCTGCAGCCGTTTAGATGTTAACGTAGAGGTCTGTTTGCCCGTTGTGTTCCCACGCCCAACCCCGGTGAATTCTCCCTTATTCTTGCTCTGATGGCTCTGAAGACTTTCAGAAGCTGCCAAGGCCAAGAGGCTGAGCTGTGTTTGGCGCCTTGGTGCTGTCTCAGGGCCTGATCGTGCTGGGGCTAGGAGAATGCAGCAGGGCAGCCCAGCAGAGCCTGGTGGCTGGTCGGTCCATAACCCTGCCTCTCGCTGGGTACAGTATGATGGGCCAGCTTCCCCAGAATGCGTGTGATGCAGCATTGACCGCCACAGATGAGTCTTGAACTTCCGGGGAGAAGTTGCTGAGCCCCATTAGTGTCCAGGGCCCCACAGAAGACCTGACTGAGGCCTGGGAGTATTCTCTCGGGGTAGAGGTCAGGCAAGGGAATCCTAGATGGTGTGCCTCAGCTGCTGGCCCCTTCTGTGGGGCTACAAGGGCCTTCTCCAGGTGAACATCAATCACCCCACCACAGGGAGAGATGGTCTGAGGTCTAGTTTATCCTGGTCCACCCAAACCTGCCCATTTCCCACCTGAGGGTCACTCCCTCAATTTAGATGTAGATTACACACTCCTAGATTTAGATTACAAGGGGGTTGGAGTGTGGACTACAGTTGAGTCAACCAATTTCCTTGCGGTGTAGTTTTCTCACTAAAAGTTGCTGGTGATGCATGGACCTTTCGATACGGTTCTAAGACCTGAGAAGTGTGTTTCCGTTCATAAATCACGGCTATTATCATTACCAGGGGTCCTCGGCTTCCCTGTGCTGTGCTTAGTCACTCAGTTGTGTCCGTCTCTTTGCAACCCCATAGACTGTAGCCCACCAGGCTCCTCTGTTCATGGAATTCTCCAGGCAAGAATACTGGAGTTCGTGGCCTCTCCTTTCTTCAGGGGATCTTCCCGACCCAAGAAGTGAACCAGGGTCTCTGGCATTGCAGGCGGATTCTTTACCAGGTGAGCTACTAGGGAAGCCCTGGCTGAAAAAACCCATTCCCCCGAGGGGCTCTCCACTATGGGCCCTCAAATGAGAGGGTTTCCCACAGATATTTCTCTAGCAAAGACTTGAAAAAAGGTGCCTACTAGTGAGAAGAAAAGGGCTCTCGCCCACTCAACAAGTATTCACTGAGCAACTGCCATGTGCCAGGCCCTCTTCTCAGGGCTGGATGGATCAGGAACTGAGACCAACTCTCCAAAAACAGACACTCCCTGAGAGACAGCAGAGAGTCTGAGCAGGGCCCAGGTCCTTGGTTGGATGAGGCTGCCATCAGCTGGATTGGGCACTAAGAAGGGCGGTGTGGAGGGAAGATTCTGAGTGGGTGGCACCCCGGCGCGTCCACGGGGAGACGTCTATGAGGCCATCTGACGTGCGAGTCTGGGGATCCAGAAGAGGTTCTGGCTGGAGCTTTATGATAAAGGAGGAAGACTAAAAGTAGCCGAAAGGAAGGAGAGGTGGTTCCAGAATAACCTGGGGGCAGGTTACTTTGCCTTTGAGCTCCCAGCATGGCCCTCAGAAGGCGCCCCTCATTATCCCGTTTCTCGTCATTGCCCCTGCCCTGACCGCAGGGAGTCTGTGTGCCCAAGGTGCACGGTGGAATCTCACCCCCAGGACCTGCCTCCTTGATCTCTTCCTCCCAAGTCCAGCTGGCTCATCCCTGATACTTGATTCATTCACTTATTCACATCATCATTTAACTTAGAAACGTTTTATTGAGTTTCACTCCTGGCACACTCAGCAGAGGATGCCCTGACGCTCTCTTGGAGGTGCTAGATATATGAAAGGACATTTCCTTGTCACAGTGACTGGGCAGGGAACAGGGGCACTCAGGGTCCTGCCCAGAAAGAACTGACCTCCCAGGATTCAGGAGCACTTGGCAGAGAAACTCCCTCCCCAGCCCCCTGCAGCTGGCACAGGAGGGCTCCACTGGGAGGAGAGACTGCTGTGTAGCCCAGGATGCAGCTGGTACTTGCCAGCGTGGTTTGAGGATCGTGGCTGCACCACGGACGAGGGAAGGACACTTGTGCTGCTCAGGGAAGAGCAGAGAGGCTTCCTGGGGGAGGTGACTTTGGACCTATGCCTGGAAGGGTGTGGAGCATCCACAGACAGGGGATGGGCAGGAATTCCCTGGGAGAGGGAAGCAGGTGTGCAAAGGCGGAGGAGTATGTGTGGGCTCATTTGCAGGCCAGGGAGTGCTACGGGGAGCAGAGGCAGAGAATGGGTGGGAATCGCAGGTCGCTGTGGGCTTGCAGGGCATCCCTTTCCTTCTCCAGCCCTAGAAATTCCTCAGGATGTTGGAGATGATGTCGTACTTAGCTCTCTCGTACAGGTCCCTGACCGCAGGTGGCAGCTTGGAGCTGTCAACTTCTGGAGGGTCTTCCCCAGCGGACCCAGCAGAGCGCCTCTCCCGGCGGCGACGGGGCTGCAGAAGTGATACCGCAGTGGGCGCCCTCATCGATCTCCCCCTGACCGACCTTCCTGTCCCACGTGTGGTCCCTCTCTCCCCAGGTGGGGATGAGTCTTGAGGCCCAGGCAGTGACCTTGGTGATGGCGCTGGAGGGGTCCCCAGGCAGGCCCTCCCCCAAAGCCCAGAGAGGCTAGAACACCTGCCACTCTTGTCCACCCCGGGTATTGCACTCACTTAATCAGGAGGCTCCACCTCCGGCTGGTCTTCCCAAAAGTGGGATGGGGAGGCGGGTTACCGGAGCTCAAGGCCCAGAGAATAGCCGGTGGAAGACTGAGTCCCCTCCCAGCCCCAGGAGGAGACCATCAGTTCCTGCCCCCAGCCCCTTCTGCCAGACGACTAGCCGTCAATCATCAACGTCTGGCCACGCCTCTCCCCTCCAGACTACTTGCGTTTAGACCGGTTCAGTTTCCAGGTCTAAAGTCTGGGACCTCCAGAACTGAGGTTCCACGCGCCTAAGTCAGTGGCCCGGATGAGGGACCCTCGACCACTGGCGGTTACCAGACAGAGCGCCGCTGAGACGGGAACTGGGGCAGGTGAGGGCGCAGGGGCTCACCTCCCGCTCCAGCTCACGGTCCGGCACGCAGCTGAGCGACAGGAGGCGGAGTTGCCGCAGCATGAAGAAGGAGCCGGTGCAGTTCCGCTCCTCCTGCCAGGGAGCAAGCACACGGGCTGTAGCGGACGGCGTCTTCGCCCAGGTCCCCCGACTCCCGAGCTCCAATCCACCCACTAGACGCGGGAGGGAGCAGCGGTCGCTGGGGACGCCGGGGTAGGCTCCGTGCGCGCCCGATAGCATTAAGGACTTTCATGCAAGTTCTTATACGGGAAAGGGTCTCCATAAATTAGCCGAGAGGGAGTTATATTGTTTAAAACACTCGTGTGTACATCAAAAAGGTACCGAAGATGATACACCAACAGTTAATGTTGTCTCCTGAGTAGTGGGGTTGCAGATTTTTTGTTTTTTACTTCGCTTCTCTAATTTTGTTAGTTTGCTATAATAAAATATTATCCTAATTTTAGAAAAGGAGTTATCTGTTCAGTCGCTCAGTCATGTCTGACTCTTGCGACCCCATGAACCACAGCTTCCCAGGCTTCCCTGTTCATCACCAACTCCTGGAGTCCACCCAAACCCATGTCCATCGAGTCAGTGATGCCATCCAACCATCTCATCCTCTGTTGTCCCCTTCTCCTCCTGCCCTCAATCTTTCCCAAAATCAGGGCCTTTTCAAATGAGTCAGCTCTTCGCATCAGATGGCCAAAGTATTGGAGTTTCAGCTTTAACATCAGTCCTTCCAATGAACACCTAGGCCTGATCTCCTTTAGGATGGACTGGTTGGATCTCCTTGCAGTCCAAGGGACTCTCAAGAGTCTTCTCCAACACCACAGTTCAAAAGCATCAATTCTTTGGCGCTCAGCTTTCTTTATAGTCCAATTCTAACATCCATACATGACCACTGGAAAAACCATAGCCTTGACTAGACGGACCTTTGTTGGCAAAGTAATGTCTCTGGTTTTTAATGTGCTGTCTAGGTTGGTCATAACTTTCCTTCCAAGGAGTAAGCGTCTTTTAATTCCATGACTGCAGTCACCATCTGCAGTGATTTTGGAGCCCAGAAAAATAAAGTCAGCAGTTATCTGGGTGGATTATAAAAGCATCAACAAAAACTAAAAAATAATTTATGGTTTTCAACTGTGGTGTTGGAGAAGACTCTTGAGAGTCCCTTGGACTGCAAGGAGATCAGTCCTGAATATTCATTGGAAGGACTGATGATGAAGCTGAAACTCCAATACTTTGGCCACCTGATGCAAAGAACTAACTCATTGGAAAAGACCCCGATGCTGGGAAAGATTGAAGGCAGGAGAAGGGGACGACAGAGGAGGAGATGGTTGGATGGCATCGCTGACTCATGGACTTGAGTGTGAGTAAGCTCCAGGAGTTGGTGATGGACAGGGAGGCCTGGGAAGCTGCAGTCCATGGTGTCGCAAAGAGTCAGACACAACTGAGTGACTAAACTGAACTGAGGTGGATTATGGTCCCCTTTGTTCTTTCTCTTTTAATATTTAGCCGCTTCTTTAGCATGTATTGCTTTTCTAATAAGGACAGGCAAATTGTAGTAAGAAAAAGGCATAAGGAAAAACCCTATTTTTTAAAAAAGCTTCCACAGTCAAACCTCACCTGTCTGTGGGTGGGTGGAAGCAAACTTGGCCTCTGGGAAGGAGGCGAGAGAGAGGGGAGATTCCTTGTCTTGCTCATTGGGGTGGGGAGCCAGGGGATGGATGGGAGACTCACCCCGCCCTCTCTGAAAGGACAATGTCGGGGCCTTCGGCGGTACCAGCGCAGGAAGCACACAGTCTCTTTAATCCTGAAGTTGAGCGGGATTGTGGTGGAGTTCTAAAGAAGCAGGAGAAGAGTCACGGTCATCTCCCTTTTACACAGGAGAGAACAAAGGCAGGGAGGAGAGAGATCACAGTTCCAAGTTGACAGGGCTTGCCCAAGATCTGCACTTCCCACCTAAGAGAGGCGGCCGCTTCAAACAGCCTCAGCAGAGACTGAAGGCGCGCAGGGCTTCTGGAAACCAGCGGAGGCCACCACTTCATGGCCGGACCACCTTGAGGGGTCACCTCCCATCTCTGCACCTCAATCTCCTCTTCTGGGACAAAGGACCTAGAATACTTGCCTCGCATGCTCAACTGCCAGGAGAGAGGTAAGGGGGTGGGAAGGGGACCCTGGAAGGCCCTGCTGAGGTGCCTTCTGGTGGGACCAGTCTGGCTCCTGTCCATCCTTTGAAACAGCTCTGCTTACTCCTCCAAGTCCAGGGCCTGAGTGCAGAATGGACTCCCAGACCCCACATTCCACTCTTGGGCAAATCCCGGAATTGATCAGCTATCCAGTTGTCAGGCTGGAGAGAGATTCCAGTCTCTGTTTTACCTTCTGAGTGGAGAAACATCATAGTAATAACAGCAGCATCTGGTGTTAACCAAGCACTTTGTGCCTGTTTGGGGCACTCGCTCCTGCCTGCTGGCCTCACGGGATGCTGGGAGGTAGGTGGTACCCACTCCCCAGGCTTGAGCCCCTGACCCTCACCAAACCAGGTGGCGGCGGGGTGCTTTCCAGCAAGCCGAAGATGCGCTGTCCTCGCCGCCCCTGGTTGAAGAACTTCAGGGCCTGGGTGACGATCTCTTCATAGCTCAGACCACGCCGGGCCACACAGGCCACAGCTGCCAAGCCTGCCACCAGCACCAGTGCCTTCCAAGCCCCTGCCATCGTCCCTTCTCGGATCCTCTGCCACTTGCGGCCCCTTTTATGTGGTAATCACGCAGCCTTGCCCAAGGCCTGCTGGCAACATGCGGGGGCTGAGGCCTTCCTGAAAGGGGCCTCTCTTTTCCTTTGATGGGCACCCGGTGTTAGCCAACATTCCAAAATACCAGTGCCTGAGAGGCAAGGAGGACTGGGCAATAGGCCTAGGAGTGAGGCAGCCCCGAGCTGGGGGCAGGAGACCGGTGCGATGCTGGACACGTCCCTCCACTTTGGCCTCTGTGTCCGTCTCTCCCCCAACCCTGTGCCACAGGGAGGCCCCCTCTGGCTCTGACACTCCAGGACCCCGTGCCTTTTCTTGCCTGGTTGGTGTGGTTTGGTTCCAAAACAGCTGCCTGGGATCCATGAGTTCTCTGTGTGACCGCTTCTCAGATGAGAACACAGACAGATGGTCCGGTCGAAGGCTGTACTCTGGCTGACACCTGCCATGTTGCATATATTTTTAAAATACTGATTGTTGTTGTTTTAGTCGCTCAGTCATGTCCAAGGCTTTTGTGACCCCCTGGACTGTAGCCCGCCAGGCTCCTCTGTCCATGGGATTGCCCAGGCAAGAATACTGGAGTGGGTTGCCATTTTCTCCTCCAGGGGATCTTGCCCACTCAGGAATCGAACACACATCCCCTGCTTTGGCAGGCAGATTCTTTACTGCTAAGCCACTGGGGAAGCCCTAAAATACTGATTGTCGATCCTTAAAAATTTGGATGCCTGACTTACTTCAAAAAAAATCATAAGATCTGACAATTCATGGCTCACTAGTCCCTCTCATTGGGTTTGATGGCAGCAGCCTCTCCAGGGAGAGCCTCGCTGCCCACATCCCCCAGGCCAATCCCTGCAGGGCAAAGAGGGGAGGCTGTCCCCAACAGGATCAGGGTAGGGACCCCTGGCTGTTGACACAGGCGGCCCCAGGGAGCAGCCCACAAGGGGAGCCGCAAGAGCCTCCCTCTCCTCTGAGGGCTCCCATTTTCCGAGGCTCCCTGTTACTGGGGCCAGTGTGTTGACTTCCCAACGTGCCCTTGGTTCTGGGTTCCTGTTCTGCAGGAGACTCAGAACCTGGGGAGGAGGGGGAGAGGCTACGGTGTTCTCACTGAAGCCCGCCAGTGGGGAAACCAAGGCACAGAGCAGCCCACCCTTCCTCCAGAAGCTAAGGGTGGAGCTGAGAAGGACAGAGCCGGAAGTAGGGAGAGGGGGCAGAGCACAGAACAGTCCTTGGCAGACCCAACAGGTCCTCAAAGGCCCTAGTCTCATCATCAGATCCATGCAGCTATGGTGTATAATGGTGAAAAATATAAACATGCTTCAAGAGCAATTTGGTTAGAGCACTTGGGGTATTTCTACTCATGGAATCCTGCTGCTACTTGTTGGAATACGTATCCAGTTATCAGCGGGATTGCATTCATCAGAGGTTCTTAGCCGGAGAATGAAGGTTCTGCTGCAGCTGATCTCGTGTCCGTCCCAGGAAGTGTGATAAGGTGATATGGCAGGTGCTCACTGTAGAATCCTACGCTCTTCCT
Organism: Tragelaphus eurycerus; assembly: GCA_935064755.1. NCBI lineage: Eukaryota > Metazoa > Chordata > Mammalia > Artiodactyla > Bovidae > Tragelaphus > Tragelaphus eurycerus. Next base: position 70,346,663 of record CAKXYN010000001.1, on the reverse strand, counting down.
ATCATGAAACGTCCTAATTTCTCCTCCGAGTCAAAATGCAATGAGAATCTGTGTGGTAAAAAGGAAAGTGCATTGTTAATTTTGTTGCTCTCAAGAAAGCTTTCCCCTAACCTTCGCACTGGCATCCTATCTCACTTTCAAGTCCTCAGGAAGACTTCCTCCTCAGGCCTTCCTACGCCCTCATCTCTGCTTTCTTATTCAGATACAACTTTCTTCATAGCACTTGCTGTTGAGTAGCAACAGTGTTTATTGTTTATTTTATTTCCCACTTTGAGGGTAAGCTCCTTGAAAGCTGATTGTTTACCTAGTGGCAAGACGAATATCTGGCATATAGTAGCTGCTTAGTAAACGCTGGCTGAGGGAATAAATGATTTTACCCTTGAAGGATTTTATGCATAGCTCAAAGACCAGTTCCTCATACCCCGCACATTTCCACCCAGTGTGGCTCAGCTAGATGGCAGCAAGGTTCTCTGACACTCAGAACATCCGGAATGGAATTTTGTTATAACCAGGCCTCTTTTTTTCTGGATGTCTAGCTGCAGCACATATTGCATTTCTGGTACAACAAGTTGACAAGAAGCAAGGATTCTCAACTGGGGAGATTTTGCCCCTGGACCGCCAGGACAATTGTCAATGTCTGGAGACAGTTTTGAGTGTCACAGCTGGGGAGAAGGCGCAACTAGCACCTACTGGATACTGCTGATCACCCCACAGTGCACAGGGCAGCCCCCACAAGGAAGAACGGTCCAGCCCCAAATGTCAGTGCTGAGGCTGAGAAATCCTGAGACAGAGCAACACACCAGAGGAGCACATAGCAACTGGACGGACCAGTCTCAAACACACAGTGCTCGGCCAGACAGGAAAGAAATAGAATGAGATCTGTAACAACCCCCCTGCCCACTTCTCTCTGCTGCTGCTAAGTCACTTCAGTCGTGTCCGACTCTGTGCAACCCCATAGATGGCAGCCCCCTGGCTCCCCCGTCCCTGGGATTCTCCAGGCAAGAAGACAGGAGTGGGTTGCCATTTCCTTCTCCAATGCATGAAAGTGAAAAGTGAAAGTGAAGTTGCTCAGTCGTGTCCAACTCTTAGCGACCCCGTGGACTGCAGCCTACCAGGCTCCTCTGTCCATGGGATTTTCCAGGCAAGAGTACTGGAGTGGGGTGCCATTGCCTTCTCCGCCACTTCTCTCTAGCCATGTATATGAGTGGAAAATACATCAGAATACATCCTTCAAACTGATAAACATTTTATAACAGCTCCAAGGCCCAGGTAAAAATGAATGATGAGGGCAGGAAATGGTATGGAAGGGAAAAAAGGCAGAGAGGGGGCTTGCACAGACCAATACAGCCCCCACTAAGGTTCAGTTCCTTGTACAGAAAAGTGTACACTGGTCGGTATCCATGACAACATCACTAGCAAGGTGCCTGAAAGGATGTTTGCTAAAATGTTAGTAATGATTACCACTGCGTTTTTCTCTGTGTGGAGCTGGCAAAGGATTCTGAGGTTTGTTGTTGTTTTTTTTTTTTTTTCAAATTTATTATTTGAAAAAAATTTTTACAATAAACATTCTTGTTTTACAAAAACAACAAAAATATTTTTATTTTTTAAAATTATTAATTTTAATTGGAGGCTAATTACATGAAAAGTTATGACCAACCTAGATAGCATATTCAAAAGCAGAGACATTACTTTACCAACAAAGGTTCGCCTAGTCAAGGCTATGGTCTTTCCTGTGGTCATGTATGGATGTGAGAGCTGGACTGTGAAGAAGGCTGAGCGCCGAAGAATTGATGCTTTTGAACTGTGGTGTTGGAGAAGACTCTTGAGAGTCCCTTGGACTGCAAGAAGATCCAACCAGTCCATTCTGAAGGAGATCAATCCTGAAATTTCTTTAGAAGGAATGATGCTAAAGCTGAAACTCCAGTACTTTGGCCACCTCATGCGAAGAGTTGACTCATTGGAGAAGACTCTGATGCTGGGAGGGATTGAGGGCAGGAGGAGAAGGGGACGACAGAGGATGAGATGGCTGGATGGCATCACTGACTTGATGGGTGTGAGTCTGGGTGACCTCCGGGAGCTGGTGATGGACAGGGAGGCCTGGCGTGCTGCGGTTCATGGGGTCGCAAAGAGTCGGACACGACTGAGTGACTGATCTGATCTGATCTGATTGTAGTGGGAAAACAACAAAAATATTGTTAAAAACACTCATATGGAGTCTATGTTTTATTCCATATCTGCAACTGTTATTTTTTAAAGATGAATGGAGCTCTTTTTATTGAGATGAAATTCACATATCATAAAATGTGCCCGTTCAAAGTGTACAACTCGTAACATTTTCATCCTCCTAAAAATAAACCATGTGCCAATTAGCAGTCCCTCCCCCTTTTCCCTTCCCCTTTGCCCCTGGCAGCCAATAATCTTCTTTCTGTCTTTATGGGTTTCCTTTACTGGACATTTCATGTAATTGAAATCATAAAAGATGTGGTCTTTTGTATCTGGCTTTGTTTACTTAGCATCATGGTTTCAAGGTTCATCCATGTTGTAGATTAATTCCTTTTTATGACTGAGTAAGATTTCATCATATGGATAAACCCCATTTGTTGATCCATTCATCAGTTTATAGACATTTGGATTGTTTCTACATTTTTGCTTTTATGAATCATGCTACTATGAATATTCACACACTAGTTTTTTATGTGGACATATGTTTTCATTTACCTTGGGCCTATACTTAGGAATGGAATTTCTGGGTCATATGGCAACTCTGTGTTTAATTTTGTGAGGATTTATCAAAGTGTTTTCCAAAGAGCCTGTACTGGTTTACATTCTCACCAGCAGTCTGTGGTATTCCACATCTTGCCAAAAATTATTATTGTCTCTCTCCTTCCTATAGCCATCCTGGTGGGTGTGAAGTGATATTTCATTATGGTTTTGATTTGTATTTCCCTAAGAGCTAATGACGTTGAATATCTCTTCGTGTCTGTTTATATATCTTCTTTGGAGAAAGGTCTCTGCAAATCCTTTGTCCAGTTTTTAACTGGGTTGCTTGTCCTTATATTGTTGAGTTGTTCACATAATGTTTTTAAAATTAAAACGTTTTAGATTTCCATTGGAGGGAAAAATACCTCCAGTAAAACCAAGGCTTTAGATGTGTATAATATTTCTTCAGGGACTTTGCAGACCCCCATCCCACGGCTCCTCATCAGCCTGAGAAGCTCCAGTTGTCCCCAGCCTTGATCAGTGAGGCTGATGAGACCTGGAAAAGTCAATAAGCATGCCCAAGTTACACAGCTGAGTCCTGTGTAGAACGAGGGGGAACTGGGAAGTTTTACCTTGAGGAGAGGGCTGACAGGGTGACTTTGATTCCCTGCTCTTTCTCTGAAAGGCTGCCATGAACAAGAGGACCAGACTGTTTTTGTGGACTCAGAGGACAGAGACAGAACCAAAGGTTGGATTCCCAGAAGGAGACATGTCAACAAGAAAGGTCTCAAATCCAAGATAGGTCCCCTTGATAAAAGCTGGAGTGTGACGTGGTAGAGGAGGCCTGGGAGACATTGAACTGAGTCTGGAAGACCACTTGGCAGGGAAATTGTAGGAGAAAAGGAGTACGTCAAGGCTGTATATTGTCACCCTGCTTATTTAACTTACATGCAGAGTACATTATGAGAAACGCTGGGCTAGAAGAAGCACAAGCTGGAATCAAGATTGCCGGGAGAAATATCAATAACCTTAGATATGTAGATGATACCACCCTCACAGCAGAAAGTGAAGAGGAACTAAAAAGCGTCTTGATGAAGGTGAAAGAGGAGAGTGAAGAAGTTGGCTTAAAATTCAACATTCAGAAAATGAAGATCATGGCATCCAGTCCCATCACTTCATGGGAAATAGATGGGGAAACAGTGTCAGACTTTATTTTTGGGGGGCTCCCAAATCACTGCAGATGGTGACTGCAGCCATGAAATTAAAAGACGCTTACTCCTTGGAAGGAAAGTTATGACCAACTTAGATAGCATATTCAAAAGCAGAGACATTACTTTGCCAACAAAGGTTTGTCTAGTCAAGGCTATGGTCTTTCCTGTGGTCATGTATGGATGTGAGAGCTGGACTGTGAAGAAGGCTGAGTGCCGAAGAATTGATGCTTTTGAACTGTGGTGTTGGAGAAGACTCTTGAGAGTCCCTTGGACTGCAAGGAGATACAACCAGTCCATTCTGAAGGAGATCAGCCCTGGGTGTTCTTTGGAAGGAATGATGCTGAAGCTGAAACTCCAGTACTTTGGCCACCTGATGCGAAGAGTTGACTCATTGGAGAAGACTCTGATGCTGGGAGGGATTGGGAGCAGGAGAAGAAGGGGACAACAGATGATGAGATGGCTGGATGGCATCACTGATTCGATGGACATGAGTCTGAGTGAACTCCGGGAGTTGGTGATAGACAGGGAGGCCTGGCGTGCTGTGATTCATGGGGTCACAAAGAGTCAGACACTACTGAGCGACTGAACTGAACTGAACTGAACTGAAGGGTCATTTGACGCCTGGCTTCTCCAGCATCCATTTCCCCTGCCCCTTCTCCCTACCAGTCAGGCCCAGTTCCCCTTAGAGGATCTGCATGGTTCTGGGAGAGGAAAACCCAACTTGGTCCAAGTTGAGATAACCTGTCATCTCTCCACCATGATTGGTGATTGATTCAGGGTGTGCGTGTGATTAGGCTGCCCTACTTAGAATACATCTCGGAACTTTCGGTGGGAGTACTAGGCACTTTCCCTCCTCCTGGAAATAAACAAGAAAGAGTGACTATGTGACAGAGAAAACATCTTGGGATGTGAGGTAGGCCCCTAAGGATGAGGTCAGCGCCACAGAAGACAGAAAAACAGCTCCTTATGGCACCACTGAGCTGCTGGGTCACACCTGGCCTGAAGGTGGAGGGCCTCTGGGTGTTACCGTTTAAGCTACTTTGAATGGGCTTTTCTGTTACTTGCAACATGTTACAACAAATTTAGGGTTCAAACATCCAGTAGAGAGGCATAGGGACAGTAGCCTCTATAATCCCATCAAATCGTAAGACTGACATGTCCAGAGGTTTGAGGTTGGATGGCATAGTCAGGGCTGGGAACTCAGGTTGGGGGCTCTTCAGTGGAAAAAAAAATTGGGATTTTTTTTTTTTTTTGACAGACTATACAGAGTATGAGTTCAACAGGTCACACTCTCTGCTAGCCACATAAAAATCCTTCAATAATTTGTGCTCAGTAATTGATCTAGAGTAATGGCACCCCACTCCAGTACTCTTGCCTGGAAAATCCCATGGACTGAGGAGCCTGGTAGGCTGCAGTCCATGGGGTCGCTAAGAGTCGGACACGACTGAGCAACTTCACTTTCTCTTTTCACTTTCCTGCATTGGAGAAGGAAATGGCAACCCACTCCTGTGTTCTTGCCTGGAGAATCCCAGGGATGGGGGAGCCTGGTGGGCTGCCGTCTATGGGGTCGCACAGAGTCGGACACGACTGAAGTGACTTAGCAATGCAGAATACAGCTGTCTGAGCCCTGCCTCAGCTTCAGGATTCCATAGATCTGGGTTCACATCCCCCTGCTGCCATGTCTCCACTGGTCCTTGGCCAGTCTCTCTGGGATTCAGTGTTGTTGTCAATGCTCAGTTGTGTCCGACTCTTTTGTGACCCCACGGACTGTAACCCTCCAGGCTCCTGTGTCCATGGGATTTCCCAGGCAAGAATACTGGAGTGGGTTGCCATGTCCTTCTCCAGGGGATCTTCCCGTGCCAGGGATCGAACCCACTTCTCTTGCACTGGCAGGTAGGTTCTTTACCACTGCTGGTATTCAGTATGTCTCATCCTTGCAGCAGAGATAACAACGCTTACATTGTAAGTGCGGTGAGAGGATTAAGGCTAATGTGAGTGGAGGCAGCTCAGGTGTGGTGGTTTTTATTTAAGGCTGTGATAAGTCAGATGCAGCTGAGACCATTAGTAAGCACGGAGCTCTTAACCCTCCAGTCTCTGACAGAGGGACTCAATTTTGCAGAGAGACCCTGATTACAGGGCTGGTCGGTGGAAGTGCCAGAATTCCAACCCCGGGTCCCAGGGTCGTGTCCTCCACCGTGCCGCTCTGCCTTCAGCCTGGGAGCTGCATGTCTTATTCCCTGAATGCTGGGAGCTGAGCTGCAGAGGGTGAGGGCAGAATTCCACGTGTCCAGCAGGAGGTTTCTCCAAGACCCACCCGGCCTGTGACTGGGCCTAAGGTTGGAGCAGGGCATGGGTGAGGCTCTGGAGGGCAGTTGGGGGTGCAGGGAGCAGGAAGTGGACACTCCAGGGAAATGTCTTCCACCTGCTGGAGGTACAAGATCCCATTTGAGTGACCGTTTCCACTGCACATTCTACTGGCCAGAACCACAGACAGCTGAGACCCCCGACTCCTCCTGAATGACCCCATGGCTTCCATGCCTCCTTGAAAAGATAGTTGGAGTAAAAAGCTTTCACAAGGTCTGAAATAATGAAGAAAGAAGCCTGGTGGGATGTTGGGCAAACTCTGCCCTTCACAGGCCTCAGCTTTCTCCTTGCTGTAACAGGGTGGTCAGGAAGGGGACACAGATTTCAGAAACTCTTAGCCCTTGCCCAAGTGACCTGTGCAAGTCCAATAGGATGTGGAGAAAGTGGCTGTGGCCACATTGGTCCCCCGGGGACACACATCTGATGTTCTGGAACCAGCAATCTGGTTCTAGATTGCCCCAATCTGGTTCTAGATCAAGCTGCCCCAGAGACAGAGACCTGGGAAGACTGTGGCCTCAGTCCCACAGGGTGACCTCAGTCCTGAGCTGGCAGGTTTGTACCCCCTGCCCTACTCCACCCCCATCCAGGGGGTGCCACCCAGCCTCCAGGCTCTCACTGCCAAGGCCAGAGTGTCTCAAAGTTCTGCCCCATGTGGCGGTGCTGCTGCTCACAGCCTGGCACCATGCAGTTGGGAGGGTGTGTCTGGGGCATCCCGAAGGCCCTATCTACCCTGAGGCTCTCCCTGGCAACGCCTGAATGAGGACATCTGTCCTTGGCAGGGGAGGAACAAATCCCCCGTTGCCCTCCTTCCACTCACAGGCACCCCAAGAAGTAAACCTGGTTCTGAGCAAAACAAAACACGTCCCTAATTTCTAGTCTCCGGGGCTTTGGTGCGGTCAGTGACTCCCAGGGGTGCAGCTGCGTTGTTACAACCCTGCGGCCTTGCTGCCATCTGCTGGCCAAGTAACTTGGGCGCTCGGGAGAGGTTCGGTTTCGCGACTGCACCTCAGAGATCCCCAGCCTTCTTCATATTTGCAAACCTGCCTTGTTGGAACCTTTTCTATAGGGAGAAAGTAACCCATGCCTCGAGGGCTCCTGGAGAGCTCTGGACACTCTGGAGGGAGGAGCAGCTACTACTTCTTCGCTGCTCTTTCTAAACCAGGGGAGCGGGGGCCACCTCAGTGTCCCCTCCCCGAGCGCCAGGAACACGGATGTTGGCTGAGAGAGAAGAGACACAATGGGATTCTTCTGCCTCTGGCCTCTAGGCTGCCAGGTCTGAGACCAGGAGACCTCCCATCTTCCCTTCACCCTTCTTCTCCTCTCCCTTCCCTGGCCACACCAGGCCTGTCCTCTGACCTTCCCTCAGAGGCTCCATGGTGTTTGGGGCAGCCTCTTTCCCCTCTCCTTGCCTCAGTTTCCCCACCGGTAATGCAGTGATTCTGGATTCACATCTAAGAAAGGTGGCCCTGGGGGAGGACTCCATGTTTCCTGTTTGGTGGCTATGACCCTTCTTTCTGGACACTCCTCCTGGTGTTCCCTGGGCAGGAGTTGTTCAGATGTCCTGAATACCCTGTATTCACACACCCAGCAATTCCACTGCTGGGGCAGAGGGGATATAGAGAGTTGTCAACTGAAGAAAAAAGGAACAACCTAAAAGTTGAGAATTATGTTTTATTTAGAAGCCTCACTGAAGACTCAAGCCTGTGACGTAGTCTCTCAGCTCAGAGGGACTGTTCTAACGATATAAGGGAGGAGCCAGAATGTATGAGTTTTTTTTTGTTTTTGTTTTTGTTTTTGCTGAGGAAAAAATGTGCAGTTGGGCATCCAAGGGCTTCCCAGGTGGCACAGTATTAAAGAATCCACATGCCAATGCAGGAGATGCAAGAGACGTGGGTTCGATCCTTGGGTTGGGAAGATTCCCCTGGAGTGGGAAGTGGCAACTCACTCCAGTATTCCTGCATGGAAAACTTCAGGGGCAGAGGAGCCTAGTGGGCTATATATAGTCCATGGTTGCAAAGAGACGGACATGACAGACATACACACACACACATGCACGCCATCCAAAGATGACTGCTAATCACAAAAACAGACATCTCAAGTTAATGATTTGAGAGCTTTTCTACATGGGAAGAAGCAAGAGGGTGGGCTTGTTGAAATCATTCCTTTGATAAGCATGCTATTTAGGGCCAGTGTCCTGCTGTTCTGCATCCTGAATCTCTCCTGGGGCACGCAGGGGGCCATGGTGGCTGATGGCTTTGTGGTCACAACATTCTTCATTTACTGAAATGGCAGGTGACAGTCTTTGTTCACAGCGTCAACACGACCAAATCATGTCAGTTTCCTGTAGCGGTGGCACCAATTTCCAGCCTCCTTTGCAGTGGGTGAGAGGTCCTGTGGCTCCACGTCCTCACCAACACTGATGTGTACTCACCCATTACACTCATTTGTCCCATGAGTACAAAGTGAACGTCACTGTGGTTCGGTTCCCATCCTCGTGGTTACTGATGAGGTCTGACATCTTTCCGTGAGTTTTTGGCTGAGAACTTTTGAGATTTATATATTGTAGATGGTCCTCTTTCTTGCTTATGTCTCATAGATATCTTGTCTCGATTTGGTCTTTCCATTGTCTTTATGGTGTCCTGTTTTAACTGCCATCTCATATACTGTATATTGTTCATTGTGTTAATATCTGACTCCCCCCATTAGATTGTAATCTCATGAGGGCAGAGATCTTTGCTTGTTTTATTCAGCAGTGCCTAGAACAGTGTCTAGGGCGCAGTGGATATTGAACGGATACTAGCTAAATAAATGAACTAGAAGGGAGGAGACCCAGGCCCAACCTGGACTCTTCATCCACTTATTGGCAGACTTGAGTGGTCCACTCCCCAACCCAGGCCTCAGTTTCTGCATCATTAAAATGGATCCACATTAATAAAATGGGGGAGGGTGTCTGAGGTCGTTCCAATTCTGACAAGACAGTTGTCTTGACAGAGGGGTGAATAGGCCAGTTTGCCTTGGCTGAACGGGGTATTTGCTGCCCCCTAATGACGGGACCTACCCTTCAGCAGTACAAGTGAGTCTTGGAAAGAAAGAAAGTGAAGTCGCTCAGTCCGTGGGATTCTCCAGGGATTCGTCCACGGGATTCTCCAGGCAAGAATACTGGAGTGGGTTACCATTTCCTTCTCCAGGGAATCTTCCTGACACGGATCGAACCTGGATCTCCCGCATTGGAGGCAGACGCTTTCACCTCTTAGCCCCCAGGGAAGCTGAATGCTGCCCATCTCTGTGAGGAAATAGGTGCACTACAAGGGCAATGGCGATGGAGAAGGAAATGGCAACCCACTCCAGTATTCTTGTCTAAAGAATCCCGTGGACCGAGGAGCCTGGTGGGCTGCTGTCCATAGGGTTGCACAGAGTCGGACATGACTGAAGTGACTTTGCATGTGTGCATGCATTGGAGAAGGAAATGGCAACCCACTCCACTATTCCTGCCTGGAGCATCCCAGGGACAGAGGAGCCTGGTGGACTGCCGTCTATGGGGTCGCGCAGAGTCGGCCATGACTGAAGTGACTCAGCAGCAGCAGGAGGGTCCCACTTGCCCCAAAGACATCTTTTCTGCTGTCTCGCTTCCAGGGAGCCATCCTCACCCCAATGCCTCAGTAATCCATGCTTCACCCTTGATGCCTCTTTGATGCCTCTCATGCTAACTGCCCTTCATGTCACTGAGACCATGTGTCATGGGTCAAATTATGTCCCTCAAAATTCATATATTGAAGTACTAACCCCCAGTACCTCAGAGGCTGACTGTATTTGGAGATGGAATCTTTAAAGAGATAATTAAATGAACCTGAGGTCATGAGGGTGGACCCTAATCCACGGTGGCTGGGGTCCTTATAAGAGGAGATTATGACAGAGACATGCACAGAAGGAAGACCACATGAAGACAAAGGCAGAAGACATCCACCTACAAACCAAGAAGCAAGGGTTCAGGACAAACCAGCCATGCTGACACCATAGTCTGTTCTTCCCCCTCTGAGCAGGTGGCCCCAAGATGGTCCTCCAGAAACAAGCTTTTTAAGATGCTGGTAAAATTTTCTTTTTCCTTAAAAAAAAAATTACCTGCAAGATCTTACATTAAAAAAGATTCCATTTTAACCATTTTTAAGTGCACAGGTCAGTGGCATTAGGTATTAATACATTCACATGGTTGCGCAATCATCTGTCTCCAGAATTTTCTCATCATCCCACCCTGTAACTCTGTGCCCACTGAATACTAATTCCCCATTCCATCCTCCATCCAGTCCCTGAAAAGTCACCGTTCTACTTTTTATTCTTACCAAGTTGACTACTCTTAAGTTAATTGATTTAGGTGGAATCAGCTCAGATGTTAAAGAATCCTCCTGCAATGCAGGAGAGCCAGGGTCAGTCCCTGGGTTGGGAAGATTCCCCTGGAGAAGGGAATGGCAACCACTTCAGCACTCTCGCCTGGAGAAGCCCCGTGGACAGAGGGTTACAGTCCATGGAGTGGCAGAGTTGGACATGACTGAGGGACTAACACAGAATCTAATGCAGTATTTGTTCTTTGGTGTCTGGCTTATGTCACTGGCATCATGTCTTCACAGTTCATTTCTGTTGAGCTTGTATCAGAATGTCCTTCCTTTCTGAGGCTGAAGTGTATGCTGTACCACACCATACCATACAGTGTATGCTGTACCACATCTCCCTTACCCATTCATCTGCTGACGGGGCATTTATTTTTACCTCCTGGGTATTATAAATAATGCTGCTACGAACATTTGTGTACTTGAATTTTCTTTTGCTCTAACTCCAGCTGGCATGAAGGTAGATCCTGGATTGTAAAGGAGACCTGGGCCCTTGGTTGTGAGTGAATGAATCCTCTCTTTTGAGCCATGGTCTCCTCCACATCTTCTCTTGAACCACTTAAGGGAATCTATATCCAGCTCAACACAGACAGTCCTGAACCCTTGTTCTTCTCTTCCAAACCTCTTCCTCCCTGTTTTACCATGTCAGAAAACAGCTGTGGAGCCACCCAGGTATATGCCGGCTAGAAACTTGGAAATAATCTTTTATATTCTCAATCTCCTACATCCATTCATCCCAAGTTCTGCCACTCCCCCCCCCCCGCCCCCAAACATTTCTCAAACCTGCCCATGTTTCATTTCCCTTTGCCCCAACCGGACAACATTTGTCTCCTACAAGACTACAAAAGGTTCCTCGCTCATTTCCTTGCTTCTACATTTGCCCTAACAAACCATTCTCCATTGTATGTGTTTTTAAAGCTAGGTAATATACACAGGATTTTAAAATCCTTGCTCTACAGGTCATCTCTTCAGAGCTAATAACTGTTCTCTGCTCCCTGGTCCCCTTTCAGACTGAAAGGTATCCGCGTGGCTGTATATAGTCATCCCCACCCCCATCGCTCTAGGCCTCTCTCTCTTTTTTTCCCCTTCCGCTTTACACTTAATTTACCAGTTCTCTCCCCATCATCAAAAACGGACTTGGCCGTCTCTTAGGCAGTGCTCGGTCTTACAGGCTCAGCCGAGCATGCCAGTCTCCAACCAGTCACTCCTCTGTTCCAAAGCTCGACACCTGGGGTGAAACGCCTTGCTTGCTTCTTAGCCCTGTCTCCTTGGCCAGGCAGCCCCTACTCCAAGGCTGTTTTTAAATCACTTCTTCTGGGGGTGGCCCGCCACCACGTTATCTCTACCAGAGCATCTGACCCTATCTACCAAGGCCTTCGACACTACTTAGGGTCTACAAGTCTATGGCTATGTTCTCTAATGTCCTTCCCCTGAGTGGGGAGCGCCTGGAGCCCGAGCCAGGTCCCTGCGGTCTACTTTGGCCAGGAAGAAGAAACCAGTTACCTCCCTGCTTAGCAATTAGATGCAGATAGACTACAACTCCCAGAAACCCGTTCGCCTCGGGCTGGAGGTTTGCCCTCTACACGTGCCCGCGTGCAAGAAACTGAGCATGCGCATAGGAAAATGAGCCTGCGCAAAAGGCTGCACGGGCGGGGACCGCCTCTCCCAGCAGGCAGTTAGGGGCATTTTTTTTCATCCCCGCGTGACAAGTGACTTCCGGCGTGGAGGGGCGGGGTGCGTGGCTGAGCCTGCAGCTGCGAAAGCTTGGGGAGCGGCCGGGGGGGCCGGCGGGTGCCTGCGGCCATGGAGGCCGTGCCCCGCATGCCCATGATCTGGCTGGACCTGAAAGAGGCCGGTGACTTCCACTTTCAGCCAGCCGTGAAGAAGGTGAGGGCCGCTCCTCCTCCCCGCCCCCCTCCCCTCTTCTCCCGCGTCTCTCGGTCCGCCGGCGCGTGACGCCCCCTGCGCGTCTATCATCTCCCCAGGCCCTGTCGCAGGGTCGGGTGAGGCCAGGAGGGGCCTCCGCTGGCCTTCCTTCGCCTGGCGCACCCCCCCCCATCGCACCCTGTCTGACCCCTGCGCGCTCGCAGAGCGTCTCCCCCGCCACCCCTCGACCCCATCAGCCCCGGGTAGCCCCCGCTGTCTGATCGGAACCTGCTTCCCGATTCCTTCCCCTGGCCATCCGCGATCCCCGCCGAGGCACCTCACTTCCTCGGTGTGACGCTTTGGACCTAGTTCTGCTCCTCCCCTCATCCACGCCAGCACCGCCCTGGGGGATCGGTGGGTGGCCTTTAACCGTCGGGCTGGAAAGGCTGTGCCTGGCCCTCGTTGTGCTGTCCGTCTACGACCGGACTGGGACGGACGGCGAGGATGGCTCAGAATGTGTTTTAAGGCCCCGGCCAACTGACCTCTGCGATTGGAGTCGCTCTAACACTTGGTGCAATTCTGTCTGGTCTCAGAAGACCCGTAAGCTGGAGCCCCTTTGGACCAAAAGATAGAACTGTGTGTCGTTTAGGGGAGCGTTACTGCTTTCGCGACTGCGCAGAGGGGATAAATAGTAGTTGGATGGAAGAGACTGGCAGTTTTGGCGTTGAGGGAGGCACGGGACCGCTGCGGGGAGATCAGGTGTGGCTGGTACGAAGCAGGGCCAGGTGTGTCGACTGGGCCTCAGGTACCCTGTGAGACATCTGCCTTGGGAAGGACCGTCTGGTACCATTGAAGGACAGAGCAGAAGTGAAAAGGAACAACCAGGAGGCTGCTGCAGGTTGACATCCTTGTGGTTTTAATGTAGCTGCTACCAGAATCTTGACGGCGCCCCAATGAGTAAGGTGGTGGAGAAAAAAAAAAAAGAAAATGGGTTGGGGAAGAAGTTTTCCAAGAAGCTCTCCCTTTCTCCGTTCACACTGCCACTGCCTTCCTTCAGACACTAACAGTTTGTATCCCTTTGAGTCCATCATTTAATCTCTTTGAGCATCTTTTTCCTCATTTGTAAAAGCAGAAAATTAGATTAAAAAAAAAAACAAACAAAACTTTGGCCGAGCTTCCCAGCTTATGGGATCTTAGTTCTCTGACCAGGGATCAAACCCCAGGCCCCAATGGAGACTTCCCAGAAATTAGGTTAATTGATCTAAAGTTCCAAAATTTTACTTCTTTGCCAAAGTTTGGTCTCCTTTCCATCTACTGTTTTAATTCCAAGATGTATATCAAATTCAGAACATATGCTAAACACTCCCATCATCCATGGGGGGAAAAAGAATACACAGATGAATGAGACCTTATTAGTATCAGAGAAAATGAAACAAAATCTTGACCCTGGGTCAAGAATTTGGAAGTTTGGCTCAGAGTTCTGGAACTGCTGATCTCTGGCTCCCGTTTTTCTTACCTGCAAAAGAATGGCAGGATCCAGTGATCTCATCTACTCCTAGTGGCTCGGCTGGTGAAGAATCTGCCTGCAATGAAGGAGACCTGGGTTGGATCCCTGGGTTGGGAAGATCCCCTGGAGAGGGGAAAGCCTTTCCTACCCACTCCAGTATTCTGGGCTGGAGAAGTCCAGGGACTGTATAGTCCACGGGGTCACAAAGAGTCCGACATGACCGAGCGACTTTCACTTTCATCTGCCTACAGAATTCTGGGCCATTGGTTGCTTGGGAAAAGGGCAGAGTTATGTCACAGAAATAGTATAGACACTGGAATCAGGCAGACTTTGGTTTAAGTAAGTCCCACCTTTTTGATTTAATAGCTGAATGACTTCAGCTGTTACAGATGGTTACGTCACTAATCTGGGCCTCATTTTTCTCACCTGTAACAGGACTAATACTATATCTTATAAGCTTATGGGCATCAAGAGTTAACGCAGGGACTTTGCTGCTGGTCCAGTGGTTAAGAATCTGCCTGCCAATGCAGGGGACATGGTGCAGGAAGATTCCACATGCTTTGGGACAGCTAAGCCCATGTGCAATAGCTACTGAGCCTGCGCTGTAGGGCCCACGTAGCGCAACTGCTGAAGCCCTGGGCCCAGAGCCTGTGCTCTGCAACAAGAGACGCGGCCACAAGGAGAAGCCTACTATAGCAGAGTAGCCTCCTCTTGGAGCAATCACAAAAAGCCAGAGCACAGCAGCAAAGACCTAGTGCAGCCAAAAATAAAATAAATAAAAAGAGAAAACCAAGATATACTTAAAAAAAAATGAGTTAATATATTTGAGTCCCTAGTACAGGCCTTGGCGTATTGTAAACAATACTTTCAGCTTAGCATCCTCTTTCTCTGTTTAGGAAATACCTCAAGTCCTATAACAGTTCTGTGAGTTAGACATAGCAGGTAATTGTCCTTGTTCAGTCGGTAAGTCATGTTCAACTCTTTGTGACCCCATGGACTGCAGCACTCCAGGCTTCCCCGTCCTTCACTATCTCCCAGAGCTTGCTCACACTCATGTCCATTGAGTTGGTGATGCCATCCAGCCATCTCATCCTCTGTCGCCCCTTCTCCTCCTGCCCTCAATCTTTCTCAGCATCAAGCTCTTTCCAGTGTCGACTCTTCACATCGAGTGGCCAAAGTATTGGAGCTTCAGCATCAGTCCTTCCAATGAATATTCAGGATTGACTGGTTTGATCTCCTTGCTGTCCAGGGGACTCACAAGAGTCTTCATCACAATTCAAAAGCAGGTACTATGAACACCATATTACAGGTGAAAAACCAAGCCCCATCTCACGGCAACCTAGGGCAGGCCAGGACTCACTCTGTTTTGGTGTTTCTCTTTGGAAAAAGTCTTTCCAGCCTGTGTATTTTTAACTTATAACTTCTTTCTCTGCTTTTTCCTCCCAGTGGCTCTGAACACTGGACATGCTTTCAACATGAAAGTGTTCACAGGTCTCATTGTTCGCTCAGGAAAAAAGAACCCCAGCTTCTGCAAAGCCTGGCTGGGCTCGGGAGGGCCCCTGGCCCTCAGCCCCAGCTGGCTGTCGTTTGTGTGGGTGTGCTGGGGTCCTGGCGGTGCCTTCTCGTATCTTACTCCTAATCCGTGTTGCCGAGGTCCGGGCTCTGCCTGCTGCAGGGCCTGCCTTCTCAGGCTCTATGGTGACCCTCACGTCCTGACCAGACCTTGTTTCTCGCTCTGCAGAAGTCTGTGTTGTAGGGACACTGTCCTAGAGATAGTCTCTGTCCTTTACTCTTGAACCTTCAGCCGCCTCTTACCTCTGTGTAGTAGGGGGAGTGAGTGAACAAGCCATAGAGGATTTTGTCAGAGTTTAAAAAATCACCTCTCTGCTCCATTGACTCACCTTGTGGCCGGAGATTTGTTTTCACTTCCCATTTTTTTGGTGTTTTATGAGAACTGTGTTTAAAAAATAGAAATGGATTGATCTGATGTGTGGTCAAGAATATGGGCTCTGGAGCCCAGATGCCGGGCTTCCCACTGGGGCTCTGTCGGTGGTTAGTGCTGTGACCTTGGCGAGTGCCTCACCTTCCTTGCCTCAGTGTCCTCAGCTGTCAGATGATGGCGACAACGCTGTCTACCTCTTCGGGTTGTTATTAGGGCTGAGTGACTTACTAGGCACTGGGCAAGTGTCTGGCCCGTGGGTAGGAGCTCTGTGTTCGCTGCAGATCTTGGAGGAGGAATAAGGCAGGTAGACAGCCTCCTTGAGGGACAGTTTGCTGCGGTCAGAGGCATCATCTCTCACCCTTTCCCCACTGCGTGAGCGCAGGGACAGATGTCCCCAGCGATGGCAGCTGAAGCCCTGTTTCTGGGACTCTCAGATGTCACTCGGATCCCTTCGGCCTCTGTCCCACAGGGCCTCTGGGCTCCACTTTTACTGTCGCCTCAGGGTGACAAACAGAGGCCTCCTGTGAGAAGGGAGTTAATCAGAGAAAGAACATGTTCCCATTTAGATAGTCTAGTTTTACCCTGTAGCTCAGGTCACATTTTATGTCTGTGAATTGGGGGACGGGCGGGGTGAGGGATTGGCTAGATCACAGCGAGGATTACAAACCAAGAGCCCATAAATGGGCTTCAGCATGTCTGTAAACCCCCTGAACATGTTGGCAAATTCTTGTGTTTATGCATAGATGAATATTTGTAGGGAGATTGTTTCGTGGCTTTTATCATGTTCTCAAAGGATCCAACAAGAGGCTAAGAAATGATGATGTGAGGAAAGTGTTTTTTTAGGTATCATTTAGCTCAGCAACTCATTTTTTTTTTTTGGCTGCATCACTTGGCCTGTGAGATCTCAGCTCCCTGATCAGGGCTTGAATCCGGGCCACTGCAGTGAGAGTGCCAAGTCCTAACCGCTGGACCACCCAGGAGTTCCCTCGTTTGACATTTGTTTTCCAGATTTCAGACATACAGAAAAGTCGAAAGAATAATGCTGCTGCTGCTGCTAAGTCGCTTCAGTCATGTCTGACTCTGTGCGACCCCATAGATGGCAACCCACCAGGCTCCCCCATCCCTGGGATTCTCCAGGCAAGAACACTGGAGTGGGTTGCCATTTCCTTCTCCATTGCATGAAAGGGAACAGGGAAAGTGAAGTCGCTCAGTCGTGTCTGACTCTAGGGACCCCATGGACTGCAGCCCACCAGGCTCCTCTGTCCATGGGATTTTCTAGGCAAGAGTACTGGAGTGGGGTGCCATCGCCTTCTCCGAAAGAGTAATGCAGTGCTCGCCTAAACTCTCTCTACTTAGTTTTGATAGTAGGGCTCCCTGTTGGCTCAGTGGTAGAGAATCCGCCTGCCAACGCAGGAGAAGCGAGTTTGATCCCTGGAGAAGTGGCAACCCACTGCAGTATTCTTGCCTGAAAAATCCCATGGACAGAGGAGCCTGATGGGCTACAGTCTATGGGGTCATGCAAAAAGCGCTGGACATGACTTAGCGAGTAAACAACAACAATGGTAATAGTTAAATTGCACCGTATTCGTGTTCTGTCTGTAAACACACACACACACGTATATCCCATGGACCTTTGCAAGTAAGTTGTACCCATCTTAGCAGGTCCTAAGAGGATTTTCTCCTGTATAACTATTCTGTTACCATCACACCTTAGAAAATCCACATTTTCTACTATGTTTTATATTTAAATTTCACCTGTTATCCCCAGACAGCCTTTATAACTGTTTTTTTCTAAACTCAGATCCAATCATGGTTTTCATAGGGTCGTCGTTCTTTTTTTTTTTAATCTCTTTTAATCTACAATAGTCTCGTCCCCTCTAGCCCCCTTAATGATACTTGTCTTTCAAAGAGACTGAGATAAGTCTTGGGTAAATTGTTACATCGTCTCAATTTTTCTTAGTGTCTCCTTTGGTATTAGTCTGTTCATCCATCCTGTGCATTTCCCTTAAAGGCAACCATTTGCTGAGGATGGAACACATCAAATCAGGCCCCTGCCATTCCCGATGGACTCCTTGTTTGGGGTGGGGGTGGTCGCTGACGTGACGCTCACGTGACACTTCTGGGAGGCGCACAGTCTGATGGAGGAAATTCCCGAATGTGGGGAGAGCAGCCGCTGGTGCTATAGGAAGTGATATTTTAGCTGAGTCTTAGCAGAGAAGGTGGTGGGGGCAACGTGTGGACACACATTGAGAGCCGAGAGTGGTCATCCCAGAGTACTGTTGGCTGGGTGTCCCTGGGAGCTGAAGGCTGTTGGGAGCTGACTGTGAAGGACCGTGAACTCTGCTCTGAAGATTAGATTTGGTCCCGGAGGTTTGGGGAAGCACTGTTGTGCACATTCTTCTCAGGTTACTTTTTTTTTTTTCCCTTTAGATTACAGCTCTTTCCCCATAATCTCACTGTCCTGAGAAAAGCAAGCTGGGCTTTCTTTTTTCCCCCAGGAGTGCGCATGTTTCAGAAGGATATAAAGTCAGGAGTAACAATGGAGTCATGTTACAAAGAGGAATCTGACCACTGGATAAGGGGTGGATTGCAGGGGTGGGGAGTCGGGGCCAGAGGTGGACAGGGATCGCGAACTGGCAGGAGGTAAAACCAGTGGAAGAGGGTCGGGGCTCAGAGATTTGGAGCTGTGGCCAGATGGAGCTGGAGGAAGCTCAGGACTCGCTTCCCTCTGCCTGTCCCTCCTCTCGCTTCCCTGCCAGGTGGCTAACGCGTTCACATGGCCTCCCAGGCTCCCGTGGGCTCACCGCGCGGCCACGTGTCACAGTTCCTGGGGACGGGCCCGGGAGACGGGTGGGCCGCCGCAGGACAGCGCAGGCCGCCCCCTCCCTCCTCTGCCTCACAGGCCTTGGCTGGGGCCTTAAGGAGCCTTGGGAGTTGGGGGTCCGTGCACTTAGTGCATGTGGAGTGATGGATCTGGGCCCCCAGACTGCTGACCCAGACGCCAGGTCCCCTAGCACGAGTGGTAGAGCTGCCACGGTGTGTTGGTCTCAGTGGTCCCGGCCCCGCCTCCAAGCTAGTGAGTGTGCCCACCGTCCGCCAGAGTCAGCCCCGCCTCTGATGTGCGGAGTGACCTCCCCTCCTCCCTTCCCCCGGGATCATTCCCATCACACCGCCACAGGCCTTTCCTCGCCCAGGAGGACGCTTATTTCTGTGGCGCCCTTTCCCCAGGTGGACAGGCTGGCGGGGAAGGCTTTGCACACCCACTCTTCTGTGACTCTCTGACATTTGCTGGTGGGTTGGGATTATGATGGTGATTCCAGACCCCAGCAGGGCCCCAGACACAAGGGAGGCTTGAACTCGTGGCCCGTTTACAAATGCTCAGTAGGATCCCACTTCAGCCAACTGAGTTCCCAGGCTCCCTGAGCTGGCCCAGTTCTGGGTTTGGTAGGGAGGACGGCAGCATGGTGAGGGCCAGCCAGGGGATTCCAGCCATGTTGTGCAGGCATATATTCCATTTTGCTCAAAAAAAGAGGGTGCCCCGGAAAAGTGTCTTGGTGCTGCCTTGCTACGGAGGCCGAGTTCCCAGTGGGGCAGGAGATGAGATGGTGATAGAGGGTCTGGACTCCGTCCTGAGCCATGGCTGGTGCTTGCGAGGGACTCCAAGGGCAGAAGCGGGAGCGGGGAAGGATGCTCTGTGCCTGGTTCACAGCCTTCCCTCTCTCTGTCTCTCTCTAGTTTGTCCTGAAGAATTATGGAGAGAATCCAGAAGCCTACAATGAGGAACTGAAGAAACTGGAGTTGCTCAGACAGGTAGGAGGACAGTGTTTTTACACAGGTGTGAACAAAATTGGTTTGATTGGGAGATAAACTGTTCTTACTTAAATTCAATCGTTTTTCCTCTGTAAAAGCAAAATAATGATGGAAAACATATAAGCTGTTGTCGTTGCTCAGTCGTATCCAAGTCTTTGGGACCGCGTGGGTTGCATCGTGGCAGGCTTCCGTGTCTTTCACCGTCTGCTGAAGGATGCTCAAACTCATGTCCATTGAGTCGATAATACCATTCAGCCATCTCATGCTCTCTGAGTCCTTCTCTTTCTGCCCTCAGTCTTTCCCAGCATCAGAGTATTTGCAGTGAGTCGGCTGTTTGTATCAGTTGGCCAAATTTTTAGATTCAGTGTCAGCAACAGTATTTCCAGTGAATATTCAGGGTTGATTTCCAATAGGATTCACTAGTTTGATCTCCTGGATTGATGTTTATTTTGATTAGCTGAATGGGACTGACTTAATTCAATAAATAAATGTACCTTTTTCCCGACCCACAATTTGCCTTTGTAAGTTATGATTACCGAGTGCACAGTAGGTTGCACTGCGGTGTAGCCTAGGTATTTTCCAGTGGTCTACTTGTCTTAGTTGAGTGTGTGTAGCTATGTCTTACCCTTTGAATATATCCCTCATTTCCTCTAGGTCTACCTCTGGTAAAATAAGCTCGTTTTCTATGAGTGACAATTGGCGCCCTCTGCCATAAAGCTCCTGAGTATCAGTTTTCAGACATGGCCTCCTGTGATTGTCTGGACGTCCCTTCTCTGTCTGTGTCTGTGGCGCCAGTGGCGCTGTCTCACTCTGGGCTGGGCTGACCTGCTGACACTGTAAAGCTCTGCTGTATGTTTCTTTCCTGCAGCCCCTGTGCTTGGAAATTTTGCTTCTGCCCATGTCTCAGTTATTCTATTGCTTCAGGAAAGGACACCATCTGTGGGTGTGTTTGATCAGTGGTTGTCCCCTTGATATCCAGCCTCGTGTGGGCCTGCCGGATCATGGAAATGGATGTCAAGTTCCGCCCTTGGGGACCCTCCTTCCGGGTCTTCACAGTGCCTGCTGCCAGTTTCCGTTTCTTCCCACATCTTTGGGGCCTTCCGTCTCCTCCCTGCTCTGTCCCGGTTTTACTGTCAGCGGTCTTTTTGTTGATGTCCATTCTGAGCGGGCGAGGAGGTACCCTGTTGTAGTTTTCACATGAATTTTCCTGCTGATTTGCGATGCAGAGGCAGTGTTCTAGGCTGTGGTTTAAGAGTCCCAGTCCAGTTTGTACCTGGTGAACAGGAGCTCTGGAAAGTGGGCCCCCTTTTGAATTCCGTTTTGATTACCCACCCCAGGACATTTCTGGAGGGCACGTGTCATTGAGAGCCCGGCAAGCCTTGAAAATGAATTCTGAGTGTGATCCAAAGCATCGGGTTTCAAGCTGCTGTTATAGGAAACGGCCACAAGACGGCAGCACTTTTCCTGCCCAACTGGTGACTCTGGCAATGGGAGCCTTGGAGAAAGTCCTGCTCCTGGGCTGTCAAATAGAGGGGAATGTCCCAAAAAACACTGAAGGGCTGGGGTCCCTTGCTTCTTTCTCCTCACCTTTAACCCTCCAGACACCTCCCAGCCCCTGGAATCAAGGTGCTTAGGTGGTGGTGTTCGTGGGTGGGCCAAGTCTCAGGATGGAGGCTGGAGGCGGGACGTCCAGCCCATGGAGGCGACCTGGAGGTGTTCTTTGAGCTCGGAGTTTCCACCATCCTTTGGGAGTGCCCGGCTTGGTTTGAGTGCTTAAGGGCCTAGCTGGAAGTGCAGATGGTGGTCCCATGCTGAGGGTTCAGTCCCTCCAGGGGCAGATCGGGGGCTCACTGGCTGCCTTGTCCTTCCCGTCTCCCCCGGCCAGCCATGCAGTCCCGCCTTGATCCCAAGGCTGCCTAGCCCCAGGCACGCGACCGCCACGCCTTGTCACCGAGGCTTGAAGGCCTTGTAGTGGACTCTGTCATTTAGTTCTTTTTTATTTGATATTTCATTTGGAGCTGATCAACGCATAGAGTATTTTTGACGTTGTATTTATTATTGGTTCAGTGCACCTAAATGAGGTAGCCGGTTACCTGCACCTGTTTTCTCCTCTCTGCTTACTCCTTGCCTTTGTGCGTTAGGATCCCAGAGTGCGGACTGGGTCGCCCGTTGCTGTAGCATGAGACTTTTTCCCGATGATCTGTTTTCCCTAGTTGAGTGTGTGTAGCTGTGTCTTAGCCTTTGAACTTATTCCTCGTTTCCTCTGTCTGCCCCTGCTCAAATCAGTTCGTCTTTTATGTGAGAAGATCTGCGTGCCTTTTGTATCAGTTTTCACACATCACCTTTTGTGGTTGTACTGTGATGGGTCCCTTTCTCTGTCTGTCTTAGGGTACTTTGTAACATTTGATCTTTGTGTCTTGATCTGTGTATGATGTTACCAGTGACCCAATTTCATTTTGGGGGGTAAGGGGTGTTGGGGCTGATATTACACTGTAAAGCTGTACTAATTTTTTTGTTAGTCCAGGCTCTTGTGCTTGGAAATTTTGCTTTCTCCTATGTCCCATTATTCGTCCTATTGCTTCAGGAAAGGACACCATCCGTGGGTGTGTTTGATCAATGGTTGTCCCCTTGATATCCAGCCTCATGTGGGCCTACCGGATCATGGAAACGGATGTCAAGTTCCGCCCTTGGGGATCCTCCTTCCGGGTCTTCATAGTGCCTGCTGCCAGTTTCCGTTTCTCCCCACGTCTTTGGGGCCTTCCATTTTCTCCCTGCTTTCTCCGGGTTTTAGTCAGTAGACTTTTTGTTAATATACATTCTGAGCCGGATGTGAATTTCCCTGCTGATTAGCCATGCAGAGGCAGTTTTCATTTAAAAGAGCCCGAGTCCAATTTGTACCCCATGAGCAGGAGCTCTGGAAAGTGGGCCCCTTTTTGAATTCTGTTTCAATCACCCACCACCCACCCCAGGACATTTCTGGAGGGCACACTTCATTGACAATCCCAGCAGACACAAACACAGGTCTTTAAGCTGCTGTTACAGGAAACGGCCACAAAACAGCAGCACCTTGCTTGCCTGACTGGTTCCTCCAGCAGAAAGCCTTAAGGAAAGTCCTGCTCCTGGGCTGTCAAATAAAGGGGGATGTCCCAGAAAAACACTGAAGGGCTGTGGTCCCTTTCCCCTCACCTTTCACCCTCAAGATATATCCCGCCCCGTGGAATCAAGGTGCCTTTAGGTGCTGTCGTTCCTGGGTGGGCCGAGTCAGGCTGGAGGCTGGAGGCGGGACGTCCAGCACAAGGAGGCAACCTGGAGGTCCTCTTTCAGCTCAGAGGTTCCACCATCCTTTGGGACTGCCTGCTTGGTTTAAGTGCTTGAGGGCCTAGCTGGATCTGCAGTTGGTGGTCCCATCCAGAGGGTTCAGGCCCTCCAGGGGCAGATTGGAGGCTCACTGGCTGACTTGTCCTCCCCAGCTCCCCTAGTCAGCCATGTGGTCCCGCCTTGATTCCAGGGCTGCCCAGACCCAGGCATGCAACAGCCAGACCTTGTCACTGAGGCCTTTGAAGGCCTTGTAGTAGACTCTTTTTGTTATTCAGTTCTTTGGTGTTTCATTTGGAGCTGATCAATGCGTAGAATATTTTAAACATTTTTTTTTATTGGTTAAGTGTACCTAAATGAAGTAGCTGGATATATGCAACTGTCTTTTACTTTCCAATCGTTGATTGCCTTTCTACGTATGACTCCGCAGTGTGGAGCAGGTTGCCCGTTGCTGTAGCATGTGTCTTTTTTTGGATAATGTATTTTCCCTACTTGAGGGTTGTACCTGTGCTACCCTTTGAATTTACCACTCGTTTCCTATCCCTGTGCCTGTGTGTGAGAATCTGCCTGCGTTTCGTCACGTAGGTCCTGTTACCAGTTTTGAGTCGTCACGTCTTGTGGTTATCCTGTGATGGGTCCCTTTCTGTTTCTTTCTTCGTTCACTTTGTAACCTTGTATGTGGATCTCTGTATGGTGATACCAGTGGCCCAAATTAATTTTTTTTTTTTTTTTGCGGGTGGGCAGAGGCTGATATTGTTACATTGTAAAGCTGTGCTGCATGTTTTTTTGTCCAGTATTTTTATACTCTGTCGTTTTGTTCATTTTAAATTTCATTTCAAACTTATCAGTGCATAGAGAATATTTTTAATGTTTATTTTTCCTGAACTCTGATTGATTGATGTAGTGCGATAACATGTATGTTTTTTCTTCCCAGGGATTACTTTTTTTGCATGTTGTTATTACACATTCTGGAGTAGGTTCCCCCGTGCTGATCTGGAGTTACTGGGCTGTCCAGAGTGGACCAGGTTCTCCATCTGCAGGGGCTGCTCTGTTTCTGGCACGTACTTCCTACTGCCTCGCGCCCAGTGCACTCCCGCCCAGGAACCCTGGCTGCCCAGGCTGGGCGATGTGGGACCCAGTGTAGCTACCGAGGCCTCAGGAACAGAGCAGGCAGTTGTTTCAAGTTTTTGTTTTAATGCAGTTTTATTCTCTGAGTCATTTACAATTGTGTATGTGCTAGAGATACAAGGAACATGATCCACGTATGCATATATCAGTTCTTTTTCCATTCTATTTTCATATACATCATCACAGAGTGGTGAGACTTCCATGTACTGCTCAGTTGGACCTTTTTGTTCATCTTATAGATGAGCATATTTAATATTATATGTATACATACACTTTATAGATAGTATAAAGCGTACAGTTTATGTATGTATAATTATATATATCTTATTCAAAATGTTTGTATCTCCATCTTCTCCAGCTTTCCTTTTATGACTCTAAATTTGTTTAGTAAGTCAATAGTAGGTGTTTGACAAGTTTGTTTGTATCCAGTTCTGTGATATTATAGAATGTTTTTCTTTCCATATTTGACTGACTTCGTGTTATCATCTCCAGATCCATCCAGGCTGCTGCCAGTGACACTGCATTTTTTATGGCTGCTTGTCCGCTGTGTGCATGTCGCCGACCTTCTGTGTCAGCTGTGTGTGGCTGCAGGTTGTGGACGCTTGCATCCTTGCCTGTTGTAAACAGTGTCCCAGTGAGCGTTGGGGTTCCCGTGCCTTTTGAAGGATGGTGTTCTCTGCATCATTCCTAGGAGTGGATTGCCGCACGGGCTGGTCGCTTGTTTCCGTTCGTGAACCCACATCTGTAGCTCTTACAGTTTACATTCCCATAGCTGTGTAGGATGGTTCCCTTTTCTCCACAGCTTCTCCAGCATTTACTGTTTGTAGACTTTGTGCTGAGTACTGAAAGATGATACCTCATTGTCATTTTGATTTGCACTTCTTTTAAGGAGCGGTGAAGGTATTTTTATGTGCGTTTTTACTTTCTAAGGATGAGTAAGATTTACTTTGGAAATTGGCTTTTGAAAGCCATTGCTAATGAATTCTTACCTACTGCTATTTCTAGAGCCTAGGTGTCTTTTTGAGTCTCACAGGCCTTGTGAATATTACACGGTCTCAAGCACAGGTTTTCCAGCTGTTGTTACCAGAAACGGCCACAAGATGGCAGCATTCCTTCTGACCCAGCTTTAGCCACTGGACCAATAGGAGCCTGAGGAGAAAGAGTTGGGTTCCTGGGTTGTAGTTAAGAGTGCAGGTGCACAGAGAAATACGCAAGGGCTTGCGTCTCACCCTTCCACTACTTCCTCACACTTCACCCACCAGTGAACGTAACCCCAGAAAGGTGCTTTGCTGGGGGTGCTGCCAAAGGTTTGTGGATGGACTTTAAGGAAGGAGGCTGGAAGTGGGAACCCCTCCAGGAGATATGAAGAAAGGGTTACCTTTTCACAGCTCTTGAACCCCAGAATGTCCACTAGTTTTGGGGTGCTGTAGACTTGGAGTAACTGTGGGAGGGCCGGCCTGGATCTGGAGTTTGGGGTCCCATGGAGAGGGGACCAGGCAGTACAGATCCAGGGAAGGCTTGCTGGCTGCCCCAGACTGCCCAGCGCCCTCAGCCCTGGGACAGCCTGCTCAGGCTGTGAGGGTGTGACAGCGGCCCCCAGACTCCCCAGCACCCTCAGCCCTGGGAAAACCTGCTCAGGCTGTGAGGATGTGACAGTGGCCCAGGGCACGGAGGCCCGAAGGGAGTACTGCAGGCCTTCCTTCTTCTATTTCTTTAAAAAGTTCATATATACGTATAGTGGATTGATTTGCAGTGTTGCTTTAGGTGTATAGCAACCTGCTTCTTTATATTTTATACCGTTCTAACATATGAGGAGAGAGTTTACTTACCAATATAATCAAAGATGTCTCTGTATATATGTACAGAGTAAGACATACTACTGAAACCTATCCAGGGATCACTCATCTCTTCAGTATGGAACTGTGTAGACTTTTCTCACTTTGTGTAACTAGTTGGCTCTATTTCTGAATTATTTTCAACAGTGAAATTATGTTGCTTATCTTTTAGATGCTTCTTTCTCCCCAACAGTAAATGTGTTACGGACATGTTGACATGTCAGCAGAGAGCCTTGTCTTCAGTTTTCATGGCTATTGGAGCTCATATTTTTAGATACAGAAATATGGGTCAAACATTAAGTACATTAAAAATTTTAACGCATGTTTTATGGAAAAGTGGAGCCGGTTTGGTGGGAGCGTCTGGCGGGATGGCTGTGCAGTGTCTGCAGGTAGCTGTGGACTCCTTTGGTTTCTTACGCTGCATAGTCTGCCAGCTCCGACGTGTCCGTCCGGGCATTTGTGGGCACACAGGCCTGTCTTCCGCTCCAAATGACGGCTGGCCTCCTCTCACCCTCCTGCAGAACGCCGTCCGTGTCCCACGTGACTTCGAGGGCTGCAGTGTCCTCCGCAAGTACCTGGGCCAGCTCCACTACCTGCAGAGTCGGGTCCCCATGGGCTCGGGTCAGGAGGCCGCCGTTTCTGTCACCTGGTGAGTGCGGGCGGGCAGAGCCGGGGGAGCCTGGAGAGTGCGCCTCTCCCCCTTCCCCGTTTCCTTGCTGTAGAGGATAGGGAGCTGCTTGGGGTGGTTTTCCCCAGCCCCCCCGCTCTGCACTGGGAGGGGTCTCGCTTCACCAGCTCCCCCCTCACAACTGTGGTGGCCTGTCCCCAGGACTGAGATCTTCTCCGGGAAGTCTGTGGCCCACGAGGACATCAAGTACGAGCAGGCCTGCATTCTCTACAACCTTGGTGAGCTGACTCTCCCCTTCCCCGGGGCCCCCTCGCTCCTGGCCCTGCCCCTCTCAGCAGAAGATACCTGGATCCTGACCCTGTCCTGCCTCCCTCAGCTCTGCCCACCTCCTGGGCCGCAGGGACCCCCCTAGTGGGAGGCTCTGCTAGGCTGCCTGCTCTTGGAGTTGCTGCTGTGCTCAGGGCAGAGGTGGCGTCTCTCTGTCTGGACACCCCATCTCGCCCCCCCAACCCCCTGGCAGCTCAGGTTTGCTTCTGGTGGAAGGAGACCTAGGCTGGCCTTGCCATCAACCCTGGTGGTGCAGCCTCAGTCTGGGGAGCAGTCCTCTGAGGGCCCCTTCCCTCCCCACCGTCCCTGCCTGGTGCAGAGCTGGAGCTCCGTCCCCCCAGATCCACTGGCTCCCCACCCCACGCCTCACCCTGGGTGCCGACGTGGGCAGGAGCCACAGCTGAGCCCTGACCCATGTTCCTTGCCTCCCCAGGGGCGCTGCACTCCATGCTGGGGGCCATGGACAAGCGGGTGTCTGAGGAGGTGAGGAAGCAGGGTGGCATGCTGTCAGCTCCAGAGTGAACCCCACTCCCTGGAGTGGCTCTGCTTCTGACAGGCCCTCCCCCCAGGGCATGAAGGTCTCCTGCACCCACTTCCAGTGTGCAGCCGGCGCCTTCTCCTACCTGAGGGAGCACTTCCCCCAGGCCTACAGCGTGGACATGAGCCGGCAGATCCTCACTCTCAACGTCAACCTCATGCTGGTGAGGAGCCGCCCTCGCTGGGGCTGGACGGTGGCGCACAGGTCAGGGAGGGACAAGCCGGGGCCTGGGCTGCAACCTTCTGAGCCCCAGGTGGGTCAGGAGCTGCTTGGAGGGGTGGCTGGGTGGAGAGGGGTGTGCGTGGTCTGTCCCGGTGAGGAAGGAGGGCCTCTGCACCCCCCATTCCAGGGCCAGGCGCAGGAATGCCTCCTGGAGAAGTCAATGCTAGACAACAGGAAGAGCTTCCTGGTGGCGCGCATCAGCGCACAGGTAGGCCCGGGGGACTGTGGCCCTCTAGGGACTGGGGCCGGGCCTGGCCTCCTCCCAGTCCCCGACTTGGAGCCCGTCCTGGCCCCCAGGTGGTGGATTACTACAAAGAGGCCTGCCGCGCCTTGGAGAACCCCGACACTGCCTCGCTGCTGGGCCGGATCCAGAAGGACTGGAAGAAGCTGGTCCAGATGAAGATCTACTACTTTGCAGCTGTGGCTCACGTGAGGGCGCCGCGGGCGTGGGGGCGTGGGGGGGGGGTGGGTGCGCCGCGCTGGGGGCCCCCTCAGTGAGCAGGGCTGTGTCTTCTGTCCAGCTGCACATAGGGCTCACGGGAGGGCGCCGTGGGCGTGGGGGCGGGGGCGGCACAGTGCTGGGGTGGCCCCCTCAGTGAGCAGGGCTGTGTTTTCCATCCAGCTGCACATGGGGAAGCAAGCGGAGGAGCAGCAGAAGTTCGGGGAGCAGGTGAGTGGGCCAGGGCCAGGAGGGCACTCAGGCTGTTCCAGCCCCGTTGGATCCCAGCGGGGGGGTGGTCCCCTCTGTCCTTCACCCCTCGGTCCCTGCCACCCCAGGGGACAGGCGAGGCAGGCTCCCCTCTGAGTGGCTGCCTGGAGGTGGGCACTGTGGGCAGAGCTGCAAGCAGACACTAACCTTGGTGCTGTTGGCTGGCTGGCGTGTGGCGGTCACTCAGCCTTCTCTTTCCTCTGGGCTACATGCTGGTCAGACAGGCTGGGTTGGGGAGGCAGGAGGAGCAGGGTCCACCGGAAGGCTGGACCAGGCTCTGCTGGCCCCCGCAGGTTGCGTACTTCCAGAGTGCCCTGGACAAGCTCAACGAAGCCATTAAGCTGGCCAAGGTAATGACGGGGGAGAGCCTGGCTGGGCCAGGGGGTCCTGGCGCCGGCCATGGGTGTACTGAGCTCCTCTCCCCCCGACAGGGCCAGCCCGACACCGTGCAGGACGCACTGCGCTTCGCTATGGACGTCATTGGGGGAAAGTGAGTCTCTGGGCCTCGAGGGGCTCTGGTTCTTTCTCTGCCTGCGTTGTTGGAAGGAAGCCACCAGGGCCGGAGAGCAGGGGCCCACGTGGCAGGGGCGAGGTCCCAGGTCCCTGCCGACTACTCACAACTGCCCCCCTCCCATGCCAGGTACAATTCTGCCAAGAAGGACAATGATTTCATCTACCACGAGGCCGTCCCAGCGCTGGACACCCTTCAGCCTGTGAAAGGTCTGAAGCTGAGGGGAGCCTGGGATGGGGTAGGGGGCGAAGATGCTGCACAACAGAGGCAGTCAAGGTTGGGTGGGCCTGGTCTCTAGGACTCTCTGCCTCTCCCTCCCAGGTGCCCCCTTGGTGAAGCCTTTGCCGGTGAACCCCACGGACCCTGCTGTTACGGGCCCTGACATCTTTGCCAAACTTGTACCGATGGCAGCGCATGAAGCCTCATCACTGTACAGGTGAGTGGACAGACAACCCTGTTAGCCCAAGTTGGGATGTCTCAAGAGACACAGGCTGCCAACAAATTGGTCTGTTCCCTCCCTGCAGTGAGGAGAAGGCCAAGCTGCTCCGGGAGATGATGGCCAAGATTGAGGACAAGAACGAGGTCCTGGAGTGAGTGCAGAGCTGTGGGGAGGTGAAGTGGGATCCTCTAGTGCAGTCTGCAGCGGAGGGAGGGAGGGAGCGGGGTGGTGAATGGCCACGGAACAGCAGGCTCCTGGCTCAGCCTCCCTGTCCAGGGCCTCGTGTGTGTTGCCAGCAGTGCCTGGGGCAGGTTTCGTGCTGGTGGCCGGGACACTGTTGTGCTGCTAGGACCTTGGACGTTGCTTCATTTGGGGGGGGGCTCCTTCCATGTGAGGGGTTGAGTCCACACACACCTGGTCCTGTTCCCCACAGCCAGTTCATGGATTCCCTGCAGCTGGATCCTGAGACAGTGGACAACCTCGATGCCTACAATCACATCCCACCCCAGCTCATGGAGAAGTGTGCGGCTCTCAGTGTCCGCCCCGACACGGTCAGGAATCTCGTCCAGTCCATGCAGGGTGAGTCCGGAGCAGGTGGAGCTCACCTGCGGTCCCCTGTTGGGCAGGGACGGAGGTTCCCGCCTCCCCCGGCACAGCACCCCCCGTGCCCTGTGGCTGCACTGCTTAGCCCGCACTAAGCTGCACGTGTGTGTGACGGGGCAGTTGTGCCCCAGGAGCTGACCCCCTCCTCTGTTCCCACGCGCAGTGCTGTCAGGGGTGTTCACTGACGTGGAGGCCTCCCTAAAGGACGTCAGGGACCTCCTGGAGGAGGATGAGGTGCTGGAACAGAAGCTGCAGGAGGCAGTGGGCCCGGCGGCAGCCAGCACGGCTGTGGCAAAGGCCGAGCTGGCAGAGGTGAGGCGAGAGTGGGCCAAGTACATGGAGGTCCATGAGAAGGCCTCCTTCACCAACAGCGAGCTGCACCGCGCCATGAACCTGCACGTTGGCAACCTGCGGCTGCTCAGTGGGCCCCTGGACCAGGTGCGGGCCGCCCTGCCCTCGCCAGCCCTCAGCTCAGGTGAGCCCTCCTACCCCCACGGGGCGGTCTGGGGCAGGGCGGGGGGCTCCGGCCTCACTGCTGCTGCTGCTCCCAGAGGACAAGGCGGTGCTGCAGAACCTGAAGCGCATCCTGGCCAAGGTGCAGGAGATGCGGGACCAGCGTGTGTCCCTGGAGCAGCAGCTGCGTGAGCTCATCCAGAAAGACGACATCACGGCGGTGCTGGTGACAGCTGACCACTCGGAGATGAAGGTGGGCCGGGCACAGGCACAGGCGGCGGGCTGGCTCTCCACACCCCGCCTCAGCGGCAAGGCCCTGAGCGCCCGTCCTCCCCACACCCCCACAGAAGCTGTTTGAGGAGCAGCTGAAGAAGTACGACCAGCTGCGGGTGTACTTGGAGCAGAACCTGGCCGCCCAGGACAACGTCCTCCGGGCCCTGACCGAGGCCAATGTGCAGTACGCGGCCGTGCGGCGCGTGCTCAGTGACCTGGACCAGAAGTCAGTACCCGGCCCTGGGCCCGCCTCCCGGAGCCGGCCTGCAGCGGCTCACCTCCCGCCCTCTGCCCCAGGTGGAACTCCACGCTGCAGAGCCTGGTGGCCTCCTACGAGGCCTACGAGGACCTGATGAAGAAGTCCCAGGAGGGGAAGGACTTCTACGCAGACCTGGAGAGCAAGGTGGCTGCTCTCCTGGAGCGCGCACAGTCTGCCTGCCAGGCCCGCGAGGCGGCACGCCAGCAGCTCCTGGACAGGTGAGTGTGGGGACACCCTGGGCACAGCTGCAGAGCCAGGTCAGCTGAGGGGGCTCTGACTCCCCTTCTCCCTCGCTCACCCCACAGAGAGCTCAAGAAGAAGCCACCACCACGGCCCACAGCGCCAAAGCCGCTGCTGCCCCGCAGGGAGGAGGGCGAGGCGATGGAGGCCGGGGACCTGCCTGAAGAGCTGCGCAGTCTGCCCCCGGAGCCCTTCCTGGGGGCCGCCGCCCCACTCCACTTCCCTCCTGGCCCCTTCCCCAGCTCTGCAGGCCCAGGACCTCACTACCTCTCCGGCGCCTTACCTCCTGGAACCTATGCAGGCCCCACCCAGATGCTGCAGCCCAGGGCCCCCCAGCCCCCGGGGCACCCGGGGGTGGCCTTGGCCCCTGGACCGGCTCTCTACACGGCCCCCGCCTATGCCCCAGAGCTGGGCCTAGTGCCCCGGTCTTCGCCCCAGCACGGCATGGTGAGCAGCCCCTATGGGGGGGTGGGGCCACCCACTCCGCTCGCTGGCCTCCCCTCAGCGCCCCCTCCCCACTTTTCAGGCCACGAGTTGGTCATGGGGGTTCGGCCAGCCACCACCACCGTAGATAGTGTCCAGGCCCCCATCTCCAGCCACACAGCCCCGAGGCCAAACGCTGCCCCAGCCCCTCCCCAGGCCTGCTTCCCAGGCCCCCCACCACAGCCGCTGCCCCTGCCCTACACCTACCCGATGGGGCCCAAGCAGCCCCTCACAGCACCCCCAGCCCAGCACCACTTCCCTCCCAGGGTGCCTGCAGGCTTTCCAGCCCCGAGGATGGCACCCCAGCCTCCCCCCCAGCCCCTTCCACTCCAGCACCCACACCGTCTTCCAGCCCCAGGCTCCAGGCTTGGTGCCCACCCAGGCCCCCTACCCCTTCACCCCTCAGCCTGGGGTCCTGGGGCAGCCATCACCCGCCCTGCACACCCAGCTGTACCCCAGCCCCTCTCAGGACCCTCCACCCCCCACTCTGGGGCTTTGCCTTTCCCCAGCGCAGGGCCTCAGCCTCCCCACCCCACCCTGGCCTATGGTCCTGCCCCTGCCCCTTCCCCTAGACCCCTGGGCCTGCAGCCGGCCCCTCTCTCCATTCGAGGCCCCCCGCCTGCCATCCAGCCGGCCCCCACTCCCCACCTGGTGCCTTCACCTGCCCCTTCCCCGGGCCCCATGCCTCCACGGCCCCCTGCAACAGAGCCGCCCGCCTGTCTGCGCCGAGGTACCGCCGCTGCTGACCTGCTGTCCTCCAGCCCCGAGAGCCAGCACGGAGGCCCTCAGCCTCCTGGGGGTGGGCAGCCCCTGCTGCAGCCCACGAAGGTGGATGCAGCTGAGGGTCGGCGGCCACAGGCCCTGCGGCTGATTGAGCGGGACCCGTATGAGCGCCCTGAGAGGCTGCAGCAGTTGCGGCAGGAGCTGGAGGCCTTCCGGGGCCAGCTGGGAGCCACGGGGGCCCTGGACACAGTGTGGCGGGAGCTACAAGACGCACAGGAGCTCGACGCCCGGGGCCGCTCCATTGCCATTGCCCGCTGCTACTCGCTCAAGAACCGGCACCAGGATGTCATGCCCTACGACAGCAACCGTGTGGTGCTGCGCTCCGGCAAGGACGACTACATCAACGCCAGCCGCGTGGAGGGGCTCTCACCCTACTGCCCACCCCTGGTGGCCACCCAGGCCCCCCTGCCTGGCACAGCGGCCGACTTCTGGCTCATGGTGCACGAGCAGAAAGTGTCGGTCATTGTCATGCTTGTGTCGGAGGCCGAGATGGAGAAGGTGAGAGGGAGACGTTGGGCGGGCGCCCGGTGGGGACCCTGAACATCAGCCCTAATACCTGTTTGTGCCTCAGCAAAAGGTGGCTCGCTACTTCCCCACCGAGCGGGGCCAGCCCATGGTGCACGGGGCCCTGAGCCTGGCCCTGAGCAGCGTCCGCACCACCGAGACACACGTGGAGCGGGTGCTGAGCCTGCAGTTCCGGGACCAGAGCCTCAAGCGCTCCCTCGTGCACCTGCACTTCCCAACGTGGCCCGAGTTGTGCGTCTGCCACCCTGGGTGGTGGTGGTGGGAGGGGTGATGTGGGCTCAGACCACGTCTGGCTCAGAGACGCCCCATTCCCCCTGGCAGAGGCCTGCCCGACAGCCCCGCCCACCTGCTGCGCTTCATCCAGGAGGTGCACGCCCACTACCTGCATCAGCGCCCGCTGCACACGCCTGTCGTCGTCCACTGCAGGTAGGTGTGGGCAGCTCCCGGGCTCCTCGTGGGCACGGGGGCTGGCCTGACCCTGTCTTCCGGCCGCAGCTCGGGAGTGGGCCGCACGGGGGCCTTCGCGCTGCTCTACGCGGCTGTGCAGGAGGTGGAGGCTGGAAGCGGGATCCCCCAGCTGCCCCAGCTGGTGCGGCGCATGCGGCAGCAGAGGAAGCACATGCTGCAGGAGAAGGTGAGGCTCAGCGGGCGGGCATGCGCCCTCCCCCCAGGGGACGGCCCCCAGCTCACCAGCCATGTGCCCCCGCAGCTACACCTCAAGTTCTGCCACGAGGCAGTGGTGAGACACGTGGAGCAGGTGCTACAGCGCCATGGCGTGCCCCCTCCCAGCAAGCCCACGGCCGGCACCGGCATCGCTCAGAAGGTGAGGCGGGCCCTTCCCCGGGGCTCTGCGCACCTCATGCACCCTCTTCACCCACTCCTGTCTCCCCAGAATCACCTTCCTCAGGACTCCCAGGACCTGGTCCTCGGCGGGGACGTGCCCATCAGCTCCATCCAGGCCACGATTGCCAAGCTCAGCATCCGGCCTCCTGGGGGCATGGACTCCCCAGTGGCCAGCCTGCCAGGCCCTGTGGAGCCCCCCGGCCCGCCGCCCCCCAGCCTCCCAGAGTCCACCCAACTCCCCTCCTCCTCCCCACCCCCCCTTTCTTCCCCCCTGCCCGAGGCCCCCCAGCCTGAGGAGGAGCAGCTGGTCCCTGAGGCCCCCAGCCTGGGGCCACCCTCCTCCTCCTTGGAGCTGCTGGCCTCCCTCACGCCCGAGGCCTTCTCCCTGGATGGCTCCCTGCGGGGTAAGCAGCGCATGAGCAAGCAGGACTTCCTGCAGGCCCACAATGGGCAGGGGCTGCGGGCTGCACGGCCCACCGACGACCCCCTCAGCCTCCTGGACCCGCTCTGGACGCTCAACAAGACCTGACCGGGCGTGCCCGCCTGGTCCTCACTACACCGTCTCCTGGGCTCGTCTCTCTCATTCCTGCTGCCTTCAGCCCTGCCTCACTCGGCCCGCACTTCTGTGGGGTAGCGGGTCTTGGGTCAGGCTCCGCTCCCCTGTGGGACCCGTTTTTCAGCTCTTTGCTATGGAATAAACAAACCTGTTCTGTGGCCAGTGTCTGCCCGTTGCTGCTCCTGGGAGGCCACTCTGACCTGCTTACGCAAGGAGTGTCTAGAGCTGGTGCCAGGTCGCCCCCTGCCTCAACCTTATAACTGCCCTGTGACTTCACATGGCTCCTGGCAGGAGCAGCTCTGAGCT
Organism: Tragelaphus eurycerus; assembly: GCA_935064755.1. Classification (NCBI taxonomy): domain Eukaryota; kingdom Metazoa; phylum Chordata; class Mammalia; order Artiodactyla; family Bovidae; genus Tragelaphus; species Tragelaphus eurycerus. The sequence continues at coordinate 70,311,905 of CAKXYN010000001.1, read as the reverse complement.
GAGCAAGGTCTAACCCAGTGCTGCACTTTAGGCACCAGGAGGGTATGAGTGATGGCAGAGCTCGTCCAAGGGAAGACACAAGTGGCTCAAAAGGCCCCTGGCTGATGTCATTTAAAAAAACAGATTTAATATTACAGTCATGAGGCAGGACAGGACAGTCAGAAGCAGCTTCCCCAAGACTCAGCACTCCCCCAAGTCCAGGTCCAGTGCGTTGCCAACCGAGCTCCCCAGCCACAGGGGCGGGGAGGCCCACCCTCAGTCCAGCTTCTCCAGCACAGAGGGCACATACACCAGGCTGAGCTCGCTCCCAAAGTTGCAGACAATGGCAGCGTTGTCCAGTACCAGGATCTGGCGGGCTGGCTGGGCCTCGCTGTTCTTGCCCAGGTAGACTGTCTGTAACAGGTCCCCGTAGTTCAGGTCCCAAAAGGAAACACAGCCCTGGCCGCCGGTCACCAGCAGGTTGTCTGAGATGACACCCAGGCTTGCGCCACAGCCCAGGTCCTGGAGACAAGGACAGGACAGGCTTGGGGTCTGGAGCCCTTCCTGACAACCAGAGGACCCGTGGCCCCCACGCCTACCTGCTGGATGGAGTAGAGCTTGATGCCTGTGCTGCGGTCCCAGATGCTGATGAGGTCATCCAGGCCACTGCTGATGACGCACGAGGTGGTGCAGGTGAGGGAGGTGACATCCCCACGGTGAGCAAACATGTGGCTGACCCGGCTGCCGGTCAGCACATCCCACAGGCAGATGGCCCCGTCTTGGCCTCCGCTGGCCAGCACCATGGTCTGCAGGAGCAGGTGTAGGGGCCTGGTCACTGTGGTGCCACCTCTGTCCCCAGGGTGTCCCAGTGCCTGGGTGGGAGCCTTCGCCTGCCTCTCAGAGGCCCTGGGGACCAGCTCCCAGGACTCAGAATCAAGGCCATGGTGGGTCTGGCTCAGTGCCCCCACACCCCACCCACGGCCCTCACCTGGTCAATATACACGGTTGTGATGGCCCCCGAGTGGCCCTGCAGGGTGAAGAGGCAGCACGAATCCTCCAGACGGAACACCTGCGGCAGAAACAGGCCTCAGGTGCTGGGCTCCTTGGGGTTTTATTAGAGAACTGCTTTACAATACTGTGCTGGTCTCTGCTGTATGTGAATCAGCTGTGAGTATCCACGTGTCCCCCACACCTCCTGCTGTCCACCCTGCCCCTCGTGGTCTCCAGAGTGCGTGGCTGCGCGACTTCCCCCGACTAGCTGCTCCACACACGGCAGTGGGTGCCAGTGCCACTCTCCCAGCTCACCCCACCTCCTTCCCCGCTGTGTCCACAGTTCTGTCCTCTATGTCTGCGTCTCTATTCCTTCCCTGCAAATGGGTTTAGCAGTACTATTTTTCTGGATTCCACAAATACATGTGATTATGTGATTTTCATTTTCCTCTGACTTCTCTGGGTTTTTCCAAATCATACTTCATTCAGGAATTCCCTTCCACAGTTCATCCAAGACACCTCCAGCCTCTCTCTGACTGACCCCAGATGCCCTGACCCCTGTGCTGGGCCACCCCGTGGCCAAGAGATCGTGCCAACACTTACTCTCAGGGTGTGGTCCTGGCTGCCAGTCACAAGGCGCCCGGCAGCTGCCTTCAGGGCTGTGATGGGCTTCTGGTGTGCGCAGGGCACGGTGTGGGTCAGGTGGCAAGTCACCCTGTCACTGCTGCTGCACACGGGGGAGGCGGGGGAACTGCCCCGCCCCGGGGCTCCTGGGGACAGCAGACCAGGTGAGGGGCCTCGGAGAAGACACCTGCAGCGGCCCCCTCGCTCCACCCACTAGGTGAGGCCCCTGGCCTGCCCAGGTCGCTGACCTCGGAACTGCAGGGGGCTGAGGGCAGTGTGGGTCTCCAAGGAGAAGAAATCGAGGGAGCCGTTGAGCCGGGCAGCCACGATCCTGAAAGACAAGAGTGGCTACCAGGGCTTGCCCTCGGGGGTGCAAGGGAGCAGTGAGGCCGCGAGGGACCTCAGCCCAGACGGAAGCACAGGTGCTGGGACCAGATGCAGAGCAGGGGGGCCCTGCAACTCCAGTGCCACCCTTGGTGCCTCAGATACTTCATGTGTGAACATGGGAACAACCGTGTGCGCCTTGTGGGGGCAGGTGCTCATGAAGAGTAAATGAGCTGATGACAGTGTAAAATGGTACCTGGGGAACATCATGAGTAAGACTGGAAATTTAAAAGTCTGGGGGAGGGGGAGTCCCCCTCCACAGCCTGGAGCCACAGGAGAGGCTTCAGTGGAGGAGAGAGGAGCTGAGGTGGGGCTGTGAGGAGCCGGAGAAGGCACTGCTGCCCTACGACAGAAGGCAGCTCTGACACAGGCACTGCCTGCTCTGTTTCCTGTTTCCACAAAGACATAAGGATTCTCTCCACCGCCTGGCATTCCTAGGCACAGGCTGATGAACGCAGAGATGAAGATGTGCTCTGTGGCCCTAAAGCCTTGGGGCGAGTAGGGTTCACAAGTTTTCAGCCCATAAAGCTGAATGGTCCACAGCAGAGCTGGGGCAGAGGAAGGAGAGGGCAGAGCCATGGACTCAGAGCTAGGCTGAGGCAAGTGGGCTTTCCCTAAAATGTCAAAACACCACCAGTGGGGGAGAATTCCAAGCTCGGGGGAACCCAGTGAACTTGGATAGGCCACATGGTAGGGTGTCAGCTGAGGCCTGAGCAGAAAGCCACCAGAAACTGACAGCTCAGGGCAGGGGGTGTCCCCGCCGCGGAAAACAAGGCTCCGCGCTAGCTCAGACGCTGGGCCACACGCGCTCAGGGACCTGGGAGGAGGAGCCAGCCAGCATGACGGGCAGCTGAGGCGGTCACCAGAGACACTTGGGTGGGTGAACCCTGGGTCTATCAGCCCAGAGGTGCAGGGGCCCAGTCTGAGTAGCTGGGACCTACCCCCACCATCACCGCCACGGAGGCGATGGTGTGATGGTACGCTGGGAACACCCAGCCAAAACGCATGGTGAAGCGGCAGGCAAGAGTCTACAGCATCAAAGGGGAAGGCAAGCTTTTATAAGGCAGTAGTTCTAAAGATGCGTTTTTCTGGAACTGAAAACCCAGAAGGGTCAGTACTGACGGGTACCTCTCACCTCAAAAGGTGAGAGGAAGACTGCACTCCGCACTGTCAGTGGTGAAGGGGCTTCTTTCACTCCCCACCTTTACCCTCTTGAGTTGTCACCTCCCATCAAGGCAGACTTCCTGCAGCTCATAGGTGTGGGTCGTGTCACACCAGGGAAGGGGAAGCAGGGCTAGACCTCAATGTGTGCGGAGCTGGGCGTCTAGGGTGAGGCGGGCCTCCTAGCGCTCCCACCTTTTGTCCAGGAAGACGAGGGCCGTGATGCCTGATGACACTTCCTCACTGCTGCAGCGCAGGGTGCCCTCGATGGCGTCCCACACCTGGGGGCCCAGAGGCTGTGAGCACCTGTAACTGGGAACACCCATGACCCCCCTGCCTCCCTCCAGCCCCCGCTGCCCACCTCCAGCCGGCCACTGCTCCGCCCCACCACGATGAGGCTGCCCTGCAACTCCAGACTCCAGATGGAGCCGTCTGCGCTGGGGGCCCAGGCGAGGGACGAGCAGCTCTTCTCGGGAGGAAAGCCAGCCTCGTCCTCAGGGGCCAGGGGGAACGTAGGCCCGGGAGAGGGTGGGCGCAGGGCTGCCGTGTGCACAGGAGCCATGCCCCCCTCCTGGTACACGCGCTGCACCAGGCGGCTGAAGTCGTAGCCTGCGGAGTCTTGAGCGCGGCGGCCCGCCCGGTACCGGGGCTCGGGCTGAGCCGGCTCGGGGAGCTGTGGCCGCGCTGAGAAGTTGGTGTCAATCAAGCAGGTGAGGTCCGGCTGGTCCCCAAAGAGGGCAGGGGGTGGAGGGCCCCGGGGCCGGTGCCGCAGTGGAGGGCTGTCCCCAGGCTCCTCCGGGCCACCCTTCCCGCCGTCCGACAGCCGTTCCCACGTCTCCTGAGTCTCCAGCCAGCTACCAGCACCGCTGTCCCGCCGCTGCCTGCTAGGGGCGGGGAGACTGGGTGAGGGCGGGGCCTGGGAAAGAGAGAGGGAGAGGCCTGGGAGAGGGAGGGGCTAGGGCGGGGCGGGGGCAGGGCAGGGCAGAGCACCTACCCCGGGTGCGGGATGCGAGTGAGGCAGTCTCCGGTCTGTGCGTCCCATACACACACGTGGCCTGCCAGGCAACAGCTCACCAGCAGCATCCCGTCGCTGGCCAGACACTCGATGTCCTGCGGGAGCGCGGCATGCATATGGGCACTGGCGGCGGCGCGGCTCGGTCCCCCGCGCCCCCGGCCCCGCCCACACTCACCATGAGGTGCCCGCGCAGCACCAGGGGGAACAATCTCCGTCTCAGGGGGCGCGTAGCCATAGTCGTCGCAGGGCAGCTCGCCCCGCCGCCGCCGGCCGGGCCCCGCGCCGGGCTGCCCGTAGTTGCGCGGGCAGAGCACACGGTATAGGCAGAGCAGCAGCAGCACAAGCACGATGCCTGAGGCCAGGCCAAGCGCCGCCACCCTACATCGGGCAGAGCCTGGTGAGACCTGCCCCGGCCCCCGACCCCGCCGGCCGCCCCACCCCCCGACTCGTGGGCCTTACTTGTACAGGGTGAGGTCTCTGTGCGCCTGCGCCGTGCCTGGCCCCTTGGGGCTGGCCTCCCCAGAGCCCACCCTGCCCGGGCCGGGGGCGCGGGCCAGGCGCTGCGGCCGTCCTGAGGGTGCCGGCCCTCCAGAGCCTCCCGCGGGTTCAGGCGGAGCGTGACGGGGATGACAGGCAGCAGGCTGATGTACCTGGGCCGGGCAGCGCTCAGCCTCAGCGGAGACGCCCTCGGAGGGCCTGCTGCTGCCCAAGGCCCCCTCTACTCTCCCCAAGGGACTCAGCCTGCCCCTGCCAAGCTCCAAGAACATCCTCCCAAGACAGTCTTCCCAGCAGTAGGTTCCCCCCCCCCCCCACCAGCTCTGGCACCCCAACCTTGCCCTGTCACACGCCACCACCCTAGCAATCACTGCCCCCCTGTCACCAATTCTAGCAGAGTGGGAGGAAGTGAGGTATGGATCTCATTTTGGCTAAGTAGCTGACAGCGACCTATGACCTCACAGAGCGGGGCCCAGGGACTCAGGTTGTAGCTACTGGGAGCACTGCTTCCTACCCCACAACCTGATGGGTGTTTATTTGAAAGAAAATTCAGAATTCAAACCCACAGGTCTCCCTCCTGAGGGAAGGGGTGCTCTGAGGGCAGTGAGGTGACAACCAGGTGGGAGGGGGGACCCAGCTCAGCCCACCCACCTCTTGGCCAGTGTGATGTTATAATAGCTGAAGAGCGTGGGCCAGTGGCGGAAGGACAGTTTCCTCCAGAGCTCCTCGTCCTCAGGCCCCCAGGTGACCTCTGGGGCCGGGCTGTCATGGACGCCCTCGGCCAGACCCCCAGGCTCAGGGAGCTCCCCTGGCAACGTCTGGTTCTCGGGTAACTTGGAGGCGTCCGGTGGGAAGATGGAAAAGGCAGGGTCCGGGTGGCTGGCAGGCAGCACTCCACTGGGCACGGGCAGAGGAGCCAGGGCACCCTCACCCAGAGGGCTCTGCTCTGTTACCTGGGCAGCCAGGTATGTGCGCAGCCCAGCTGGGTCCGTGTACACAAGGATGCCGATCCAGACCACCGTGCCGGCCTGCAGCAGGGAGAGGGGGCTCAGCAGGACCCCAGGGAGGAAGGGGCAGCCCTCACCGGCTGCACGCTCGGCCCTCACGCTGGAAAGCAGCAGGACCAGCCTCAGGCCAGGGGGTAGAGAGAGGACACAGGCCACCTGTCCTTCCCTTCTGCCTCAAGTCCTCTATGACTAGGACCAACTGTCCCCCTGGACGGACCCAGCTCCTTTTCCATGCTGGGGTTTGAGACTCCTGGCCGAAATAGAGAGGCACCCCGGGTTTGATACAGAACTTTCCCACCCTAACTGCTCCCTCAGCTTGGGCCCCCATAGTCAGCATAGCCTCAGGGACCAGCTGCTTGACCTGCTCCAGGGACACCACGGGTCTCAGTACTCAGAGGGCCTCAGCCCCGCTCCCCTCTCACTTCAGCCAACCTTGCTCCTTCTCCCCTCTGCCCAGCCAGCATTTCCTGCTGCCTGCACAGTGAACCCTGACTTGGGGAACCACCTGGTTCCATCCCAGAGCACCCATCCTGGTTACTCTGGGCAGTCTCCTCTCCCTGATGACACCAGCTACTTCTCCAGAAACAGGCTTCTCACCCCAGAAACCACAAGGTCTGGGCAGGAGGGGAGAAGGGGAGGCTTCCCAAATCCAGGCTTCCAGGGGCCATGAGGGCCTGGGGAGCACACCCCCAAGACAAATGCAAACGGCAAGAGGACTGTGAGTGCAGGCCTGTGGGCGGGGGTGGCAGGTACCATGATGAGGCGCTGTGCCAGGCGGGTTCGGGCCAGGAAGTAGATGACACGCAGCCGTTTGGGGAGACGCAGGTTGCGGAAGGAGGACGGCTGCAGCGTGATGGTGTGGGGCATGGACGGCCGCACAGTCGGCTGCCGCTCAAAGCGCGTTGGCCGCCCCACCGGCTTGGCTGGGGGCAGGCAGGCCTCAGGGGGCAGCCGCTTGTTCAGGTCCGCCAGCTGTTGGGGGTGCAGTGGTCAGGGCCTGGAGCTGCAGTCCAGAAGCTCCCATGTGGGGCTGCGGCCCTGCCCCAGTTCTGCCCTCTCTTGCCCAGAGACCCCTGAGCACAGCCAGGGCTGAGGAGGAGGTGGTTAGGGCAGGGCTCAGCTCACTCCTACCTCCATCCGGCGAATGTCAATGGACAGGACAGTGGTGAAAAACAGCATCTGAAGGAAAAAGTCAGACACCAGCCCCACAACGGCAAAAAGACAGAACTCCTGGAAAAAAGGCAATGAGAGGACACTGACCTCAGGGCCCAGCACTGGAGAACCAGTTCCCTGCCTGCTGCGGCCGCAGCCCCACGTGGAAGCCTCTGGACCATGGCCATGGGCTCTGACCACTGTACCCCCAACAGCCAGCACCCTGGACGCTGCAGGGCAGTTCCTTGGCCAGGCACAGCGAGGAGATGCTGGAACTTTGATATCCGGGAGCCGCCAAGGAGGATGCAGCGGCAGCTCCCTCCCTCCCCATGAGGGGGCAGCAGAGACCCCTGGCACTGATGCCCCAGCTTGGAGAGCTCTGAGCCCCAGCAGCCTGCACCACTCCAGAAGCCCCCTCTAACTGAGGCCCCAGCCCTGCTCACGTACCAGGGACCAACACCTACCGAGAGACCAGGCCTGGCCTGGTTTGGAGGCTCTCAGAAATTTCTTATTCCTGGCCAATGACTACACTGGACCAATGAAAGGAAAGGAAGAGCACAGGGGAGAATTCTACCCAGAAACTGAAAAGGGGAGTCTCTTTTCTCCCCAGGCTCTGTGGATAGACGGAGTTTTCTCAGATTTAGATCTTCCTCTGCCCTTGTTGAGACCTCTGGTGCATCACCATGGCTTCTACTCAAATGTGAGGAAAATGAAGAATGGAGTGCATGGTGGCACGTCAGCTCTCATGTCCCGAGACCGTCCGCGTCCTGCAGACGCCCTCTGGCGGGGTAGGGTGGGGAGCCTGGGGGCCCTGGGCTCCTTCCCAAACCTCAGCAGGCCTGCCAGTGGTGGGGAAAGGACAGGAAGCAACGACTCCTTACTCCCTTCACAAAACTCCCAGGCAGCAACAGTGGGCTTCCTGCTCGCAGCCCCACGGCTCAGCAATGGCTGGTGGCTCTCCCAGGGTGGGGCCACAGGTCTCAAGGGTGTGGGGGTGGGTCAGGGCTCAGGCCCTGAAAGGCAGGGGGGCCTCACCACTTTCTGCCTAAGAACTGGGAAACGGGGCCTGACTGGACTGTGCTGCGGGCAGCCAGCTTCCCCTCCTGCCACTTGAGTGAGAGATGGCAGTGAGCCGTCATGGGTGAGAGGGGTCATGGGTCTGACACTGCCAGGCTGGAGCTCGGCTTACTGAGTCCTCCTCCTGGGCCAGTTCCACCAGGACCTCTCTGTGCACAGTGACAGCCAGCCTGCCAGCAGAGGGGCCACCTCACAGGAGAGGGCAGCAGCAAAGCATGGTGTGCCCTGCACAGCTGGAGGCTCAGTAATGGGCTCCATGCGGCCCAAGCCGCAGACCCGGAGGCCTCACCTGGATGGCAGGCACGAGGGTGAAGTAGCCAATGAGGACGATGCCCAGCTCTGTGGCCATGTTCTTCATGATGGACCAGCTCTCGCTGCTCAGGCCTGCGGGGGACAACGGGGCCATAGGGCAACACATAACCTCTGTCCACTGCATGTGGGCCGTTGACCGCATGGCCCACAAGACAGCTGCCCACCAAATGCCCCAACCCTAAGGACCCTGCTATGGGCACAGCTTTACAGGCAAGGGGGGCCTGGAGGTCCGGAGAAGAGCTCCGACCATCTGAGGAAGGGAGAAGCGGGGCGCTGACTTGAGCAGACCCAGGAGAGCGACATCCACCCAGACCGGCACGTCCAGCCTCGCACGTGGCAGAGGGCTCGAGGGACAGGAGAGCCGGCTGTGTCCTACCTCAGCCCCTCCTGGGCCCCGGGCCACCACACAGTTGCACATTTAAAGCTCTGAGCGCCTAGTGGGCAGCGGCCGTTTCCCCTAGTCTCCTCGGAACCCCATGTCTAGTGCAGGGCCTGGCCTCTCACACAGGCTCACAAAGCTTTGCTGAGTGAAGGAAGAGCCTGCCCTGGCCCTGTTCCCACAGATATGGGCTGAGGTGGAAGAGGAAGAGGAGATGTGAGAGTTCAGACCTCCGGGCCCAGGCTCTTTCCCCACTTTCCCCAGAACCCAGCTCCCCAGCTCCTGCCACTAAGGCCACGCGCATCTTTCCTGGCAGCTGTGGAGGCAGCGTCTCTGAGCTGACCAGCTCCAGGGGTCTGGGCCTCACATGATAGAGTGGGGCAGGAAGAGAAAAGACCAGCTGCCAGCCGGACAAAGGGCCAAACACGTGAGCCCGCAGCAGAGGCAGTCTGTGGTCTTACTGACATGTGGACCTGGACAGAACAGGGCCCTGGGTTCCATGGCTGCACAGGGCTCACGCTAACAAGTGGGCGTGTTAGTAGAGGCCGGGGTGAGGGAGGCTCCTGGGCTCCCTGTTCCCTCGGCAGGAGGAGGTGCAGCACAACCCCCGCCGCCATGCCCTCCACTCCCCTCCTGTTACCTTGGGCGATGCGCAGCTTCACCTCGAGGTCCACCGGGGGTGGAGACGACGGACTTGGTGAGCACCAGCACGTTCTCCAGCCCGATGACCACCACCAGGTAGGGGAAGATCTCCCTGGGGACAGAGCGGGGTGGGGGGAGGAGGGTATTGAGGGGGCCCCCAACACACAGCTGCTCCTCAGCAGGCCTGGCTCCTGGGGGCCTGCGGGGTCTGGCCCACAGTGGGGGCTGCCAAGCAACTCCCACATCACAGGACTGGAACCCCACCTTCCAGGAGGCCTCTGTCTACATGGCTCGCAGCTTTCAGGCCGGCTTCCAAGTTGTGCCAAGGAGCCAGCCACCATCCTGCTCTCCATCTGTCTAGCACCGTGGGAAGAGGCTCCCACTGCCCAGCTGCCAGAGCACAGCTCCCTGGCCCTTCCCACACCACACCATCAGCCAGAGGAGCCCCTACCGCAGCACGCCAGGCCAGGCCATCAGGACTAAATGGAAGGGGATGAGGCCAGCCTGAAGCCCTATTCGCCTCTGAAGAGAAGCTGCATGTGGAGAAGGGCAATTGTTTCTAGAGAAAACTCCCCCAGCTCTCTCAGACCACAGGCTCCAGCTCCCTGACTAGGGACCAGCCGAGCAAGGCGCTGGGATCTCCGCTGGGGGGCGGTGGTGGGGGCTCTGAGGAGGCAGAGCAGACAGCTATCGTGGAGGGGTGATTAGCACCATCAGGTCTAGCAAAGGAAGCGAATGTTCTACAAGCAAGGGAAGGAAGAGGAAACACAAGATCGCTGTCCCTGGGAGCAGCCTGATAAGCCGAGGCAGGGCACAGGCCAGTCGGCCGTGATCACTAACAGGCTGGTGGGGTCCAGGGCAGGACCGTGTTTCTGAGAGAAATGGAAGGGAAGCAAACGGTGGGAAGGTGACAAATCAGAGTGTGCTTATGGCCTGTATCTTTTAAAAAGCTTACTCCAAAGGGACCTACCAAGCAACTTAAATGTTTTAATATTAAGAAAGGAAGAAACGTACCGTCTCTATGTCACACTCATCTACGGCTTAAGCTGTCAAGAAGCAACGTGCACATGTATTTAAAATATATAAATACATGGTTGGATGGCATCACCGACTCAATGGACACGAGTTTGAGCAAACTCTGGGAGACAGTGAAGGACAGGGAAACCCGGCATGCTGCAGTCCATGGGGTCGCAGAGTCAGACACAACTCAGCAACTGAACAACAACAACTCACACATCTATACACCTTCAGACACACAGACATACACAATACATACCCACACATATGCGTAAACACATACATACACACATATAAATACTTACCCCATATACACACACAAATATACACATGAATATACACATACATACACACACCTATGGATGTATTGTATGTAAATATACATATGGTTTGTATATACATATGTATGATCGTTAAGCCAGGTAACTCAAAAAAGAAAAAACACATACCTCTTAAGTGTCAAAATAACCATGTGAAAATATGGGATAACAGCAAGTGTCCAGGGCAGGGCAGGCCAAGCACCCAGAGGTGCATGATGCTCCGGCCTGCAGGCCCACCCTGCCCCCCAGGGGAGCCTGCTGGGACCTACCCGCCATTGAGGGTGGGTGTCAGGCCGAAGAGTGTGCAGAGCCCCACAGACATGAGCAGTGAGCTGAGCACTGTGACGACGGCAGCCAGAGCCAGGCCCCACTTGGACTTGACCATGTCGATCTTGCCTGGAGGGCAAAGAACACATCAGGACAGCCTCTCCCCAGAGCCTGGCTCACTGGGCCCTGTGGGTGTGCCTGATGGTTGAGGAAGAGAAGGCCCTGGTTTGCGCGGAGAACGTGTACCTTTCCCAGTCTCGGGGCACGGTGTCCTTGGAAATCTTCCCAGGAAGGGACTCTTTGTGAGTAGTGGGAGGAACCCTGGACCTACCCAAGCCCCTCAGGCCCCGCTGGGGGATGAAGCCCCAGCTTTGGTGACCAGCTGGCACATTCTACATCTCTGTCTGGGCCCCTGAAGAGGCAGGGAAGGAGTGATCTGAGAATGCCCCGATTAGCTGGGAGAAAGCCCTGGCCTCTGTGCTGTGGACCTACGTGTGGAGAAGTAGATGTAGGCGAACAGGATGATGTAAGTGGTCACCAGGGGGATGAGCTCAGCGATGCCAATTTCCTCCTTGAAGTGCACATGGACCAGGCTCTCTGCCCTGAGGCTGCAGTTGGGGCTGGGGTGCAGGAGCATCAGGCGGGCCCGCAGGCTGCCCAGGAACCTGGGTGGGGGGTGGGAGATGGCCTGTCCCGCTCTGTCCGGGGGACAAAGGCAATCCCTGAAGGAAGGTCAGCTGGGGATTCCCTCCTCGTGGTGTCTAACCTTCCCTCAGGTTGAGGGGGTTGGCCCAGCTGTCTCAGAACACCCCCGAGGACCCCACTCCCAACCTATCACTGTGCTCTGACTGCCACAGGCCCAGAACAGCCCATTGGGGGTCCCCTCCGTGCCCTTGCCCCTTGGGGAACTGTCTGCTGCGCTCTCCCAAGTCACATGGGGCTCGGCAGTCACCAGCTGGGGACCCCCACCCGAGGCTCCAGAGAGACCATGGAGGCACCAGGACCCTGAGCTTGCCAGGTCTGCCTTCCCCACTGTTCTTAGCCAGCTGTCATGTGGCCTCCCTCAAGCGTGAGCAGACAGCACCCTGAGGGACATGGACATTTCAGCAGAAGGCCTGAGAACTCCAAGCTCCCGGGGGCACTGTGGACACTCCAAACGGAAAAGCTGCCTGCTGTGCCGCAGCCCGGCCTTACTTGGCATGGTAGTGCTGGAAGACCAGGGTGATGGTGTATGAGACTAGCCTCTTCCTGGTGTACAGGCTCACCCCGCTGTACTTTCCAGGGACGCCGAACAGCAGGTCTGCAGACAGAGGGCAACAGGTGCTGACAAAGGACCGGCAGCTACGTAGAAATACCAAGGACCCCTTTCTATCCCACCCTGAGAAACTTGGGGTAACCCCAGATCTGCCAGAGCAGCCTCCGAAGAGGATGTGGTGATTGACAGGCCCCCGACGGCTCTCAAGGGACTGCCCTGGCACCTTTGAGTGTGGCCGAGGTCTGCAGGGTTTTGGGCTCGTGCTGGTGGATGGTCCTGATGATGTCGGGATCTGCGTGGAAGCGCTCTCTGTCATTCTGCCAGAAGTTCCCGGGGGACAGCAGCAGGCATCCATGCTCGGGCAGGAGGTTGCGGAGCTTCCTGAGGCCTGGCAGCAGGTCAGTCACCTGCAGGCACACATCCTCCAGGCTCCTGGTCCCGGAGCTGTGCGGGGGACAGGACGAGGTGCTGCCGAGTCTGCCAGCCCCACGCAGCCCCGCGTGTGAAGCTCCTAGGTGCCTGGTGTCTCAAAGGGCCGAGGACCAGGACAGCCAGGGAAGTTCTTCCAGGGGCTCAGCCACCACACTGGGAGGCAGCCTGACCTTCCAAGTGCACGTGGAGCCCCAAAGCCCACCCCCTCCGAGGAGAGGCGTGCTTGGGAGTGAGCACAGCTCCCTCACTAGAACCCCTGCAGTTCAGCAGGCAGAGGCAGGGTGAAAACCAGGGGCTGTGTGTGGTCCAAGCCCTCAGCTAACCTCAACTAGCACTGATGCAGCCTGCAGGGCAGCACACCCCAGAGAAGCACTGATGAGCTGGGACTCTGGGAGGGGACCTCTGGGCACAGCTGGCTTCTCGTCAGCTTGGCCACCATCACACTCGCATCTCACAAGGCTCTGGGCAGTGAGCCCTCAGGGCCACCAGTCAACCGCGTCTCGGAGAGCCTGTCCCAGGGTTGGCCCAGTGGATCCGTCTGTGTGAGGCCCAGGGATGAAGCTCAGGGCTCTCCCTGGGCTATGGGCACAGGTCTGAGGGGAACACAGCTGCAGTGGACACACTGCATGCTGAGCAAGGCGAAGCGAGCTCACCCACCCTCTTAGTCTCAGAGCTGGCCAGCTCGGTAGATTTATGCTGAGGGCTGTGCCCCACCTTAGATGTGGAGCTGGGTTGGGGAGGCTGGGGCCTCGCATGGATACCTGTCTTTCAGCACGTGGTTCCGAATTTCCTCCACCAGCTGGAATGCCCTCGACAGAGGTGAGCGGAACACATCTACTGCTAGGAGGTTCTTGTGCCAGGGAGACACGGAAGACTTCACAAATATCTGCTGGATATAAGCCACCGGGGCCCCCACGTACTGCGGAAGAGATGGGGGACAGTAGAAAGGTCAGTACTCATGCTGGCAAAGTCCCATGGACAGAGGAGCCAGGCGGGCTACAGTCCATGGGGTTGCAAAGAGTTGGACATGACTGAGTGACTAAACCACCACCAGAAAGGTAGCTCAGCACAAGAGGGAGAAACACAGCCGGTCCTGGGTAAGGACCGACTGAGCACCTAGTACTGGCAAAGCCATACAGCCCTTCAAACACGAAGATGCCCAGGGACTTCCATGGCAGCCCAGTGGTTAAGACTCTGAGCTTCCACAGCTGGGGACTCGGGTTGGATCCCTGGTCAGGAAATGGATCCCACATGCCACAAGTAAAGATCCTGCATACCCACAAAGATGGAAGATCCCGGGTGTCACCATTCAGACCTGGTACAGCAAAATAAGTATTAAAAAAAAAAAAGACTGTTCTTCCACCGCAAGGGGTGTGGGTTCCACCGCAAGGGGTGTGGGTTCCACCCCTGGTCAGGGAACTAAGATCCCACATGCTGTGTGATGTGACCAAAAAAAATTTTTTTTTAAATAATGAAGATGTTCCCAAGGGCCTTCTCACCACTGAATAAACCACTTTCCTACATATTTCTCAACAGAACAGCTACCACAGGCCATTAACTGAGTCTGTCACCTGTTTTACTAAATAAAGTTTTCCTTGAACAGAGCCACAGCCACCCCATTCCACACTGTTCTGCTTTCACACAACAATGAGAGGTGGGAGTTTACAACAGGCAGAGTGACCCTCAAAGCCTGCACAAGACCTGTATTCTCCCCAAGGGCAGAACCTGCTGTGCTGACCCTTGTTTTGCCACTTGCAGGTCAGTGGATTTTGAGCTCAGCAGACCCAGTTTTAAATCTCTGCTCTCCAAAGTGTGTGGCCTTGGAAATAACTTTGACATCTCTGGATTTCAGTTTCCTCAGTGTGACACGGGGATAATGACATTCACACTGCAGCATCACTAGGACGCGTGTACACACACACACACAGTGCACACAGAGACTAAGTGTCCATGGACGCATAAGCAAGCACAGGTGTGGCATGTCCTCTCACTGGCTGGCACGACTCTCCTATGAGAAGCAAAGTGACTCCAGGTCTCAGGACTTGAGCAGGATGGTGTGAGGATTCCTACCCAGATCCCACTGAAACACCACACTCCCCTCACCAGAACCTGCCATATATCCTTAAAGGCACTTAAGTGACACAGCGGCACACACGGAACAGGCAAGGAACGACTCCCAGCAGTGGACGTGTCTAGAAGCAGCCCCAAAACAAGACTGGGCTGGCCGCGGCAGGGTTATGGCCGGGAGGAGTTGTGTGGGGGCCTCGAGGTGGGAGGGGGTAGTGGGGGGCGGGGAGGGGAGGGGAGGCGGTGAGGAGGGGTAGTGGGGGGGGGGAGGGGTGGTCAGGAGGCGGGGGGCAGGAGGGGGCAGGGGCAACTCAGATAGCACAGGGGCGTCCTGACGGGAGGTAACAGAAATCACAGAGCAATGAGGGGGCCCGGATGACGCCTGACTGAACTGTCTGGGTTTTAACCAGGTGACGAAGAAAAGCCCTGTCTCAGAGGGAAGGGCGACCTTACAAAGCAGTGCTCCGGGGAACACTAAAGTTAGGCCATCATCTACCCGGAGAGCAGCCCTGGGGTGCTGTGAGGTGCCAGCTGGAGGGAGCCGGGCCTGGTCGGGGACGAGGGGACGTCCCGACACCTGTGCGGCCGTCAAGACCTCTGAAGGGTGGGTGTGAGGAGAGGACGCCATGCACCAGCAACAACGCCGTGCTTCAGCATAAGCACCGGCCAAGATACTGGTCACACAAAGCACCCCAGGCACCACCTGAACCTTGGTGAAGTGTGCATTTCTGACAGGCGCTGGGGACAGAAGCCTCACCCGCTTAGCCTTCTGCACAGACCAGGCCCGGCAGATGATGTCAGGAGGTGCCGAGGGACCTGCACAGAATGGACACCACCTGAGCTCCTCGACTCAACACAGCTCGCAGCTCCACAGGGAGAGCGACACTGGGGTGAGCACCCTCCAGCATCTCCACGAAGGACACAGCATGGCACCCAGGGACAGCTGGCCCTGTAGAGCCGCCAGACTGTTCCCAGTGGGCACAAGGCTGTGACCGCAGAGACTGCCCCCTCCACCCCTCAACCCAGGGCCCAACTGAAGCTTCAGTTTCCAAGCAGGACTGCTCCCTGGCCCTCCAGTCCAAACCTAGCCTTCACCAGGCCTCTATTTCAACACAGCAACAAAGAACGTACTTCAGAACCAGAGCTCTCCATTAGGGCTCTTGGGATAGCCCCAGGAGTTCTGTGAGCACCCTGCCCAACTCACATTTCTTCTCAGAAGTATATCTACTATCATCACCTCGTCATTGTTAGGGGAGAGGATCCACGGCTTTCAGATTGCACAGAATCTGAACCCACCCCCTCGGCCCCGCACGCCTCTCTCTCCTTTGACCTTCCATCCGTTCGGGTAAACCCCCCTACTCATCTGCTCTCACTCCTCAGCAGGTGAGGCTCACCAGGCAAAACCACAGAGAGGACAGCCCACGCACAGCGGTGCACTTCACCTGGCCCTCCGTCTGCAGGCCGGCCCTCACTTGCCCTCCCGACTTCCAGCTGAATTCTCCAACCGGCTATCCCACATCCGCCCAGCTCTTTCAGGATCTTGGGTCAGTCTAGCACGTCTGTATCAAACTCATCGTCCAGTGTATGTGCCCTCAACTCCCCTCTTCCAGGCATCCCAACTCTCTTACGGTTGTTTATCTAACAGGCAGGAGCCTAACCCTTGTCATTCATTCACTGTCCCACTCACTGTCTTGGTTGGGGTTCCCCCAGCAGCAAACCCTGGACACACGGTGTCCTCGAGAGGTGGTGGGAACACGGGGAGGGGAGCGGGGACAGGGCAGGGCAAGGAAGTCCACCACCAAGGGTGGGCTGCTGAGCAAGTGACCCTTGTGGATAATGGTTTAGCTGAGTTACTCCACATAAAGGATGATGGCTGAGGTTACACACCAACTCCTCCTACAGTTACAGGATAAGGGCAGCTCCTAGGGGATGTGAATTCCCCAGCACCTCAGGCCTTCCGTGTCAGAGATCTTTGACAAATGAGATGCGGATGCTGGTGGCTGGCAGGCACGAACATGGGAGCAGAAGAGGTGGGCAGGACCTACCAGTCACTGCTGGGCCTTACCATAATCCCCGCCTGAAACTCGAGTAAGACAGACACAGAAGCCTACGACACGGAAACAGACGACACGAGGTGTCCACGTGGGTGATGGGGCGGCCTGAGGGCCAGTGGAGTCCAGGTGCCTCTGGGAACAGAGAGAGGGGCCTCACAGATGGGGGCTTCTAATGTGGCCCCCAATAAGCCCCCCTTCCTCATGCTCATGCTATGCTAAGTCACTTCAGTCGTGTCCGACTCTGTGTGACCCCATAGACGGCAGCCCACCAGGCTTCCCCGTCCCTGGGATTCTCCAGGCAAGAACACTGGAGTGGGTTGCCATTTCCTTCTCCAATGCATGAAAGTGAAAAGAGAAAGTGAAGTCGCTCAGTCATGTCAGACTCTTAGCGACCCCATGGACTGCAGCCTACCAGGCTCCTCCGTCCGTGGGATTTTCCAGGCAAGAGTACTGGAGTGGGGTGCCATTGCCTTCTCCCCTCATGCTCACGCCCAAGCGTAATTCCCCTGGAGAGTGGGCTGGACCTGGTGACTTGCTTCTGAGAAACAGAACATAGCAAAATGATGAGCTCTTTATTTCTGAGATTGAGCTACAAAAGACTATTACTCTTAGGGCCATTATGCTAAGTGAAATAAACCAAGCACAAAAAGGCAAACACCACCTGATTGCACTGATATGAGGTGCCTAAAGGAGTCAAATTCAGAGTGTCAGAAAGCAGAAAGATGGTTATCAGGGGTTGGAGAAGGGGGAGTACAGAGTTATTGTTTAACTGGTGCAGAGTTTCTGTTTTATGAGATGAAGCATTATAGAGAAGGATGGTGGTAATGGCTATACAATGTGAATGCATTTAATACCACTGAACGGTACGCTTAAACACAGTTAAGAGAGGGAATTCCCTGGTGGGCCAGTGGGTAGGACTTGGTGCTTTTGCTGCCACAATTTGTTTTAAATGGAGGGAAAAAACATACTGACTCTTCCATGGCCCTGCCCTTATAGCCACCACTCTGGTGACATCAGCCGAATTGTGAAACGCACCAAAAAGGTCCACAAGGCAAGGGACTGAGGGGACTTCCAGCCAACATCCAGTGAGGGACCAGAGGCCCCAGCCCACAGCCTGCAGGGGGCGTGCTTCCCTCACTGTCTGACGTGGATGCAGGCTCTGAGACAACCGCAGCCTTCATAGTAAGGGACCCTGAGGTAGAGGACCCAGATAAGAAAATCAAGTCTCAGAGAGATAACAAGAGTATGCCCAAGGCCACACAGCAGCAGAGGCAGGAGTCAAGCCCAGGGCTGCCCAATTCCCAATCTGTGAGTCCTACATGCTGGAGTGGTTCTGAACCATGTGGATCCCATGGAGAACAGGGAGCAGAAGCAAAGGCCCAGCACAGCAGTGCCGGAGGGGAGCTGAGGTCCTAGGGCCCGCGGGGTCTCAGCTGCCACCATCTTAGCATGAGAGCCCTGAGCTGGGCTCCTTGGAAACCTCGCATTCAGGCTTAGGCTGCCACCGCCCATGCTGCAGGGCTGGCCTGGAAGCCCAGGCACCCAGGTGGACCGGCAGGCAGGGCCTGGCACGAGGGCCAGGTTTCCATGATGATCCAGTCTAGCAGGGCCAGGCCAGAGCAGGACATCTCAGGCTTGTTGTTGCTTTAAACACAATCCCTGGGCCTCCCTGGTGGTCCAGTGGTAAAGAATCCTCCCATCAATGGACACAGGTTTGATCCCTGGTCTGAGAAGATCCCACATGTTGTGGAGCAGTTAAGCCCACGGACCATGTCTGTTTAGCCTGTGCTTTATAGCCCGGGAGCCCTAGGGTGCTGAAACCCACACACCCTAGCTCCACAACAAGAGAGGCCACTACAATGAGAGGTCCGCACACAGCAACTGGAGAAAAGCCAGCACAGCAACAAAGATACAGCACAGCCAAAAATAAATAAAATTTAAAAATAAGCTTGTTTAAACACACACACACACACACACACACACACACACACTCTCTTACTCACTCACTCACTCCATCCTTCACTTTCAGAGAAAGCATGCTAGAGCTCCAGTCCCTCTGCCTTTGCGCCGTTAAACACACACACACACACACACACACATACACTCTCTCTCTCTTACTCACTCACTCACTCCATCCTTCACTTTCAGAGAAAGCATGCTAGAGCTCCAGGCCCTCTGCCTTTGCGCCGTTAAACACACACACACTCTTACTCACTCACTCCATCCTTCACTATCAGAGAAAGCATGCTAGAGCTCCAGTCCCTCTGCCTTTGCGCCGTTAAACACACACACACACACACACACACACACATACACTCTCTCTCTCTTACTCACTCACTCACTCCATCCTTCACTTTCAGAGAAAGCATGCTAGAGCTCCAGGCCCTCTGCCTTTGCGCCGTTAAACACACACACACACACACACACACACACACATACACACACTCTCTTACTCACTCACTCCATCCTTCACTTTCAGAGAAAGCATGCTAGAGCTCCAGGCCCTCTGCCTTTGCGCCGACATACCCAGGGGCCCCTGACAGCACTACCACCGCTCAGCTCCTGGAGGATGGGGCTCCTGCTCCTTGTTTCCCAGCCCTGGACAGGGGGGAATGGCTGTGGGGGGAGGCGCAAGGGCCATGCTGGGGTTCACATTCCAGCTCCACCCCCAGCTGCGTGCCTTGGACAAGGGTCTCTATGCTTTCCAAGCCTCAGTTCCAGACTTGAGGGAAAAGGGGACAGACCCTCAGAGCTCGGCAGATCACTGTGTGCGGACCAAACAATACAACACAAGCGACCAGCCAGTAAGGCACGTAGCCCGATGCACGCCAGTTACACCTAGGGTATCATTAAGTCCTAAAGCTCGTACAGGTAGCCTTGAGATCCCTGTAAAATGAAGCCCCTTCCCCTCTGTGGCCCCCTCACCCTCCTCCTAGGCACCATCACCCCCATCTCCACCACTCTCACCATGTCGCTGCCTCTAAGGGCTCAGCTTCCCACTGCCAAGGGGATTCATTTAAACTCCAGAGCCCAGGATTTAACTTGGTCCCAACCACCTGATCACCTATCAAGCTCCAAGAAGAAAGCCTCACTTCAGACTTCTGTCTCTTAGTGATAGACACGGAGAGCACGCCTGGCGCACTTAGAACCTCTGAGCACAGGAACCTCAGCCCAGCCCTGCGCCCTGGCCAGATGTAAGCAAGGACAGTGGTGACAGCCAGACTCATTTACAGATGCCAGCGATGGGCCAGACCCCACCTGAATTTGCATCCTTTCACTTCATCTTGTGACAACTGTAATGCAGGTGTAATTATCCCCATTTTACGAATGTGGAAACTAATGTACAGAGTCGTTACATAACCTGCCCAAGGTCACACAGCTGAGAAATGGAAAGTCTTCACCTTTATGCTTTGCTCTGGTAAAAAACACCCCTCCTCTCAGTGGGAACTGACCTCCTCGCGCCCCCACATGGGGGTGATCAGTGACTCCAACACACGCCAGGCCTAACCCAGGGCACAAGATGCCGGCAAAGTTGATTCGAGTCCTTTCTGGAGGACAGACATGCATGAGGCCCAACCGCAGGGTGCAGCCTCCATCCCACTGCGGGAACAGGTCAGTAAAAGGGGAGAAGAGGGCTACACAGAGAGACACCTCCAGCACACAGAAAGAATTATAAGTCAGTAAAAGAAATCCATCACCCACACACCTACGGCTACCTTATCTTTGACAAAGGAGGCAAGAATATACAAAGGAGAAAAGAGTCTCTTCAATAAGTGGTGTTGGGAAAACTGGACAGCCACCCATAAGAAGATGAAACTATAACACTTCCTAATGCCACACACAAAGATAAACTCAAAACGGGTTACAGACCTAAATGTAACACCAGAAACTATAAAACCCTTAAGAGGAAAACTTAGGCAGAACACTCTCTGACATAAATCATAGCAAGATCTTCTATGACCCATGTCCTAGAATGATAGAAATAAAAACAAAAATAAATGGGATCTAATTAAACTTAAAAAGCTTCTGCACAGCAAAGGAAACTATAGGCCATCATCAAAATATCTACAAACAATAAATGCTGGAGAGGATGTGGAGAAAAGGGAAACTTCTTGCACTGTTGATGGCAATGTAAACTGATACAGAGACTGTGGAGAACAGTATGGAACTTTTCTTTAAAAACTAAGAATAAAACTACCATATGACCCAAAAATCCCACTACTGGCCATACAGTCTGAAAAGACCATAATTGAAAATGACACATGTACCCCAATGCTCATTGCAGCACTATTTACAACAGCCAGGACATGGAAGCAACCTAGACGTCCACTGACAGATGAATGAACAAAGAACCTGTGGTACACACAGACAGTGGAATATCACTCAGCCATAAAAAGGAACACATCTGAGTCAGTTCCAGTGAGGTGGATCAATCTAGGGCCTGTTATTCAGAGTGAAGTCAGAAAGAGAAAAACAAGTATCATATAGCAATGCATATATATAGAATCTAGAAAAAATGGTACAGATGAACCTGTCTGTAGGGCAGCAACAGAGATGCCTGGGAGATGAGTCACGTATCGTACTAGTCACACCCTCATCTCCCATGCTAGCAAGGCTATGCTCAAAATCCTTCAAGGCAGGCTTCAGCATTATGTGAAATGAGAACTTCCAGATTTGTAAGCTGGGTTTAGAAAGGCTGAGGAACCAGAGATCAAATTGCCAACATTCTCTGGATCACAGAGGAAGCCAGGGAATTCCAGAAAAACATTTACCTGTTTCATTGACTACACTAAAGCCTTTGACTGCATGGATCATAACAAACTGTGGAAAACTCTTAAAGAGATGAGAATACCAGACTATCTTACCTGTCTCCTGAGAAATGCGGGTCAAGAAGCTACAGTCAGAACCTTGTATGGAACAACCTACTGGTTCAAGACTGAGAAAGAAGTATGACAAGGCTGTTTTTTGTCAACCTGTTTATTTAAACTGTACACAGAGCACATCATTCAAAAAGCCAGGCTGAATGAGTTACAAGCTGGAATCAAGATTGCTGGGAGAAATATCAACAACTGCAGGTATGGAGATGATACTACTTTAATGGCACAAAGCAAAGAGGAACTATAAAGAGCCTTTTGATAAGGGTGAAAGAGGAAAGCGAAAAAAAGTTGACTTAAAACTCAATATTAAAAAAACGAAGGTCATGGCATCTGGTGCTATGACTTCATGGCAAATAGAAGGGGAAAAGGTGGAAACAGGGACACATTTCCTCTTCTTGGGCTCTAAAATCACTGTGGATGGTGACTGCAGCCATGAAATTAGAAGATGACAGCTTCTTGGCAGGAACATTATGGCAAACCTGGACAATGTGTTTAAAAGGAAAGATATCACTTCGCCAACAAAGGTCCATCTAGTCAAGGCTATGGTCTTTCCAGTAGCCACGTATGGATGTGAGAGCTGGACCATAAAGATGGCAAAGCACAGAACTGATGCCTTCAAACTATGGTACTAAAGACTCTTGAGTGTACCTTGGACAGCAGAAAAATCAAACCAGTCAGTCTTAAAGGAAATCAATCCTTCATTGGAAGGACTGATGCTGAAGCTCCAATACTTTGGCCACCTGATGCAAAGAGCTGACTCAGTGGAAAAGACCCTGATCCTGGGAAAGACTGAGGGCACAAGGAGAAGGGGAGGACAGAGGGGGAGATGATTGGGTGGCATCACCGATTCAATAAACATGAACTTGGGGAAACCCTGGGAGATGGTAAGGGTCAGGGAAGCCTGGTGTGCTGCAGTCCATAGCGTCACAAAAGGTCAGACATGTCTTGGCAACTGAACAACAACAGAGATGCAGACACAGCGGGGGAAGGTGAAGGTGGGACGAATTGAGAGAGAGAGCACTGAAACATTACCATATGTAAAACAGACAGCTAGTGGGAAGTTGCTGTATAACACAGGGAACTCAACAGTGCTCTGTAACAACCTAGAGGGGTGGGATGGGGTGGGGGCTGGGAGGGAAGTTTATGAGGGAGGGGACATACACCACCTCTGGCTGATTCACGCTGATGTATGGCAGAAACCAACACAACATTGTAAAGCAATTATCCTTCAATTCAAAATACATTTTTAAAAAGTAAAGGCTATAAGCTTCACATGGGAAGAACAGGGACATCACAGTTATCCTGCAACAATTCTAAATATAAACTTTTCCTAAGGGGAGGGAAAATCACTCAAGAGGCCAAAATGCCAGTTGCAATTACATATCCCTAAAAACTTGTACCTGTCCATGTTTAACATGTTAGTTAAGAAGAATCATAAACTATTCTCTTGGTACAAACTCCTTTCTAAGATACATTAAACAAGAAACAGGGAAAGTTTGTTAGAGAAAGTGCTAGCGTTTAATCTTTTTGAAAATTTATCTTTTTCTTTCTTTTTGTAAAAGCAATGCAAGTCTATTGTAATACGCAACCTAAAAGTAAGTGTTGTTTGCATTTTAATGGATTTGATACTAGTTTTTTTCCCACGCACCAGGGCTTCCCTGGTTGCAGTGCAGGAGACCTGGTTTTGATATCTGGGTTGGGAAGATCCCCTGCAAAGGAAATGGCAACCCACTCCAGAATTCTTGCCTGGAGAACTCAATGGATAGAGGAGTCTGGCGGGCTACAGTCCATGGGGTCACAGAGTCGGACATGATTAAGCAATTAATACTTTTTCTATGTGTATATTTTTTTAAAAGGTTGGTATAGTACATATACTGTTTTATCTTCGGCTTTTCTTACTTAATCTACTTTGTTGAGCTTAAAAATCTATTTAATGGGTACATTCAAGTTTATGGGTGTAGTATCATTTAGTTATTTCTCTATTTAAAGGATATCTAGATTACTGCACTTTTTCCATTATCAATATACTTCTTTGAATAGCTTTGCATATTAAAAAAAAATCCACACAACTCAGCTCAAAATGAGCAAAATACTGAAACACTTCACAAAGGAAGATGTGCAAATACAACAAGACCGCAACAATATTCATCTGGAAAATGCAAATTTAAAACCACAACTAAGCACCTCCCTGATGGTCCAGTGGTTAGGAATTCACCTGCCAATGCAGGAGACATGGGTTCAAACCCTAGTCCAGGAAGATTCCAGATGGTGCAAGGCAACGAAGCCCGTGCGCCTCAACTACTGAGCCCGAGAGCCACAACTACCAAAACCTGAGCACTGTAGGGCCTGTGCCCCACAACAAGGAGTCACCACAACGAGAAGCCCACACACTGCACCTAAAAAGCAGCCTCCACTCGAGGCAACTAGAGAAAGCCCACTCGCAGCGACGGAGACCCAGAGCAACCAAAAATAAATAGAAGTCTTAAAAAAGAAAGCCACAACTAGATTGTTCCATACTTCTGTAAAAAAGACTAAAAACAAAAAACCACAAAAAAAACCCCTGATGGCACCAAGAACTTTAGAGCACAAAGACTGAACTTTACTGTACAGAAATTTTAAAAAATACTTTAGGAGGCTGACAGATGTGAAAAGAATGACACTTGACCTCTGTAGTCTTCCTTTTAAAACCCCGCAAGCTGAGACTAGTCTAGAGAGAGAGAAACAAATCCCCGCTTGAGGAACACTCCTCAAAACTGTCAAGGTCATCGAGAACAAGGCAAGTCTGAGAAACTATCACCAAGGCAAAGTAAGGAAACCAGATCTCCTCAGCTTGTCCCCATGTCCTTTCTCTCTCCTGAGATCCCATCCAAGATACCATGTTATATCCAGCTGTCCTGTCCTGTGAGGTTTCTCTTGGCTGGGACAGTTTCTTGGACTCGCTTTTTCTGATGACCTTGACAGTCGTGCGGAGTGCTAGTGAGGACCATGTAGACCACTCCTCAAAGATTTGTCTGATGTTCTCGTGATCAGACTGGGATTACGGTGTTTGCGGAGGAAGAACATAGAGGTAAAGCATCCTTCTCGTCACGCATCAAGGTACATACCATCAACCTGATTCACCACTACTGATGGTGACCCCAAACACCGTGTCGAGAGTCACCTGTCAGGGTTTCCACTGCAAAGCCACTCTCTCCTCCCCTTTCCACTTGGCACTCTCTGGAAGGAAGTCACTGTGCACAGTCCAATTGAGGGAAGGGGGATTATATTCCACCTCTCTGAGGGCAGAGCAGCTACATAAATTCAGAATTTTTTGCTCAGATGTGTCTATTCTCCTCCACTTAGTTATTTAAGCACATGGACTCAGCTATGTATGTATTTTGCTGCAAAATATATCTTCTTTTTCAGCACTGACCACTGGGAGCTCCTGGGGCTGGCTCCTGTGTGCTGTTGACAAAAGAACCCACATCTCCATGTTCTCTTCCCAAGCACCCTGCATCTCCTCCGGGGCAGTGAGGCTCCACGTGTCCCCACAATCATTCTGCCAGGCACACTGAAGACAAGGAATAAACGTGCTGAATAATAAAGGAATGGATGAGGAATGAAGGACATCACAGCTTCATGCTGTGAGCAGTGGACACTTGCGCTGTGCTGCCCAGGGCCTGCACTTCCTAATCTTCCTTTGGAAACAGCCCCTCTCACCCGCAGTGTGGTGATGAGGCCAACCAGCAAAGCACCTCCCTGCTCACAGGGTCTCGGGTGGGGGCAAGCAGGTAATCCCATGCAGAGCCAAGCAGGCACCCACAGGACTGAATCTGCTGTAGCCCCCATTAGGGAGAGGACAGTGAGCTGACCCGGAGAGGGTACTGTTGAGGGATGGACTCCTTCTGAGGCCTAACCCATGCTGTCCATTAGTAAGTCCTGCCTGTGGGTGAGCTCTATGACCCCAAAATGCCCTTCTCACTTCCCCAGGTTTGGGTTGAGTTTTCTGTTCCTTATACTTAAAGCAATCCTTACAAGTTCTGCACTGCTGACCTTTACTGTTACAACAGTCAATCCTGGTGAGGTAACTGACCACAGAGAGGCCTGACACCAGGTGACTGAGCCAGGGCCTGCGTCTCTTTCTCAATCTTTCAGGGGCTACGGACCCCAGTGAGAAGAGAAACCCTCAAGCTATTTTGTACCCCCACACTATCATCATCCCAGGCCAAAAGAGGACATCAAGGAAGTGGAAAGGGCTCACAAACAAGTGAACCCCTGACCTTGGATAGACCCCTAACTGTACCATCAGGCCCAATGAACTCTACTATTCACAAAACACTCACAAACGCAGACTACCCCATTGTGACCAGGAACCATCAACTCCATTATGTGGTAAAACCCCATCAAGAGGTTAATGGAGGGACTTTCCTTCTGGTCCAGTGGTTAAGAATTCTACTTCCAATGCAGGGGAGGCGGTTTCGATCCCTGGTTGAGGAGCTAAGACCCCACACGCTGCTGGGCAACTGAGCCCGTGCACCTCTACTAGAGAGAACCCTGCATGTTGCAAGGAAGACCCAGTGGAGCCATAAATAAATACTTTTCTTTTTTAAGAGAGAGTAAAAGAGACAAAAGGCTTGATCCCACAGTGAGCAAAGTGTCAAGGTGAGACATGAAGCTATGAACTGGTTTCCGCCTCATCAGCTCACCCTAACCTTCGTGGCTGAGTACCACTGAGCCCGTGTTCTCCACTTCCTCCTGAAACCATGTGTAGTCATAACACACACCTATCTAACCAGATCTCTACTCTAGCAACATTAGAGCAAAGCTGACATCAAGTTACCTGGCTGCTACATTACCCAGAAAGGCAGCAGGAAGGAATGTGTAATCACTGGCACAGAGAGGGTGGGAGAAGAGGAGCTGCGTGCCCTGAGCTGGGCTCTGCTCCTCAACAACAGACTCAGCAAGCCCGGCACCAACCCACGGGACCAGGGCCCAGCACGCGAGGGAAGAACATGTCATCCACAGCTGGCAGGTACAAGCCGGCAGGACGAGCTCATCATTTCCTGTAAGGTTTCCAAATAATGAGTCCAGAGTTCCCGTGGGTTACATCCCGCAGCCCAGACCCTAACCTGGAGGTTTTGCATTCCTGTAGGTTTTCTTCCTGTTTTGCATTCACGCTCAGCTCAGAGACAGCTGACTGAGAAGAGCACGATTCAGAAGTAGCAGCTGGCTTCAGGTCAGGAGATCTGGAGTTCTAACCCAGTGGTGACCCCATGACAACTGAACTGAAACTGAGGCACACTGCCATTCCCAGCTTCCTCAACTGCAAAAGAGGTAAACAAGCAGAACCTGCACACTTTACCTGACTGCACTGTGAGGATAAAACAGCACCTACCCGATTTGAAAAAGCTAAGCGCTCACTGCTAATACTAAATGGTGATGGGACTCGGAAGATAAAACATTCTCCAGGGATATTCAGTGGTTGCCGCAACCACTTGGACTCGAGGAGGAGAAGTCCTGTTTGCCAGGGCACTGCCTGGCCCGAGCACTCACAGTATGGACCCAGACTCAGCCGGCTGCAGCTACAGCAACCACAACCCAGCTTTTCTAGGACAGTCACCTTCCTGCCATGCCGTTCAGTGTTTCCTTTCAAAACAGGAATGTGTGACTGGATGTACTATTAAATGTAAGCTAAATATTTTCGGTGCCTTTATAAAGTGGTTCAAGTGTTAAGCATTCGCCCATCAGAAGCTGACCACTCTCACTCCACACAGAACCCCTGCCATGGCCAATCCGCACCCAATGCCCAGGGCGCTCCTCAGGACACGCTGAGCACCTACCCACTCTGGCTGCTCATTGGGCTCTCCAGGCTTGTGGTCAGAGGTCAGAGGTGGGGGTGAGTAATCTTTCACAGGAGTGGTGAATTCCACGGGTCCTGTTCCTGGCAAGGGCAGCTTCAGCAGTGGGTAGCTGGAATGGACAAAAAGGAGAGAAGAGTCAGGACATGATGGCAGGTAGAATCCACGCTGAGACAATAGTGACATGGGAATCACTGCAGCTGCACTCACCTCCTGTGCTAGGAGAACTGCACAAATGTACGAAATGCTAGTCATCAAACTTCAGGGCTACAAGGAAACGCAGGAGCCTCTAAATTAGAATTTTCAAGCTCTTTTTTGGTCACAGGAAACCCAATTCATAAACTACTTATTGAAATAGATTACTGGCTGAAAATTTTTAGAGATGTAATAAAGGCAAGATGCTAAACAAACTTCTGGTCATATCGGACACACGTAAGACAACAAGAAAAAATTGGGGAAGGACTTCCTTGGTGGCCTAGTAGTTAAAGACTCCAAGGGGGCACAGGTTTGATCCCTGGTCAGGGAAGTTCCACATGCCACGCAGTGTGGCCAAAAAAGAAAAAAAAAAAAAACAGGGAACCAAAAATCCAGAAGGACCCTGATTCAGACTGCTGCAAAAATTGCTTCAGTTTAAAAGAACAGATCATAAGATTTTGTATAACACATTGAGGGTATGGTTTAGACTAGACCAGGCTGAATCGAAAACAATGGATCCACCACTGGCAAAGGAAAAGAACTGGACTAACATCAAAAAGTTGGCAAATGGATGTGCTCTTGTTTCTGACTTCATTTCTTTAAAACTTTTTTTTTTTTAGAATTTCCCTGGTGGGCCAATGATTAAGATGCTGAGCTTCTGGAGTCTGCAGTAAATGCAGGTTCTATCCCTGGACGAGGAAGTTCTGCATACCACATGTAATTTTTTTTAACTGAGAATTAAGTTTTATGTAATACAACACACAAATCTTAAGCATACAGTGAGTGCAATGAATATTTACACATACATACACTTGTGTACCCACTATGTAGGTCAAGCTACAAAATATTTTTAGGACCTTAGAAGGTGGCCTTGTGCGCTAGTGAAGGCCATCGTCTACCACAAACCACTATCAGAATTTCTATAATCACAAATTAGCTCTGCTTGTTTCTTCTGGCATATAACTGAAATCACCCATTCCACTGCGTACTCCTTTGTGACTGGCTGTTTCAACTTACATCTACCAGACTCATCCACACTGGTGCATGCAGTTTCATATATACGCACTGTTTCATGCATATGCGCTGTTCCACCAAATGAACATATTACAGTGCATTTATCTATTCTAGTGTTGAGGAGGAACATTTGGCTGTTTCTGGCTGAAACTATTAAGAGAAATTATGGAAATGTTTATGTATACACTCATTCTTATGTAAGCACTCATTTCTGTAAGATATGTTCCTTGAACGAAATGGCTGGGTTGTGGAGCATACACATGTTTAGCTTTGTGGATAACACCAGATTTCCAAAGTACTTATTTGAATTTGTGTTCCCACTGGCGACACGATGGGAGTTTCAATTGCTTCACCTCTTGATCTTGTCAGTCCAATTAATTGGAACCATTTAAAGAATGCTCAAACTACCGCACAATTGCACTCATCTCACATGCTAGTAATGCTCAAAATTCTCCAAGCCAGGCTTCAGCAATATGTGAACTGTGAACTTCCTGATGCGCAAGCTGGTTTTAGAAAAGGCAGAGGAACCAGAAATCAAATTGCCAACATCCGCTGGATCATGGAAAAAGCAAGAGAGTTCCAGAAAACATCTATTTCTGCTTGATTGACTATGCCAAACCCTTTGACTGTGTGGATCACAATAAACTGTGGAAAATTCTGAAAGAGATGGGAATACCAGACCACCTGACCTGCCTCTTGAGAAATCTGTATGCAGGTCAGGAAGCAACAGTTAGAACTGGACATGGAGCAACAGACTGGTTCCAAATAGGAAAAGGAGTACATCAAGGCTATATATTGTCACCCTGCTTATTTAACTTCTATGCAGAGTACATCATGAGAAAACGCTGGACTGGAAGAAGCACAAGCTGGAATCAAGATTGCTGGGAGAAATATCAATAACCTCACATATGCAGATGACACCACCCTTATGGCAGAAAGTGAAGAGGAACTCAAAAGCCTCTTGATGAAAGTGAAAGTGGAGAGTGAAAAAGTTGGCTTAAAGCTCAACATTCAGAAAACGAAAATCATGGCATCCGGTCCCATCACTTCGTGGGAAATGGATGGGGAAACAGTGGAAACAGTGTCAGACTTTATTTTTTTGGTCTCCAAAATCACTGCAGATGGTGACTGCAGCCATGAAATTAAAAGACGCTTACCCCTTGGAAGGAAAGTTATGACCAACCTAGATAGCATATTCAAAAGCAGAGACATTACTTTGCCAACAAAGGTTCGTCTAGTCAAGGCTATGGTTTTTCCTGTGGTCATGTATGGATGTGAGATTTGGACTGTTAAGAAGGCTGAGCGCCGAAGAATTGATGCTTTTGAACTGTGGTGTTGGAGAAGACTCTTGAGAGTCCCTTGGACTGCAAGGAGATCCAACCAGTCCATTCTGAACGAGATCAGCCCTGGGATTTCTTTGGAAGGAATGATGCTGAAGCTGAAACTCCAGTACTTTGGCCACCTCATGTGAAGAGTTGACTCACTGGAAAAGACTCTGATGCTGGGAGGGATTGGGGGCAGGAGGAGAAGGGGACGACAGAGGATGAGATGGCTGGATGGCATCACAGACTCGATGGACGTGAGTCTGAGTGAACTCTGTGAGTTGGTGATGGACAGGGAGGCCTGGCGTGCTGCGATCCATGGGGTCGCAAAGAGTTGGACACGACTGAGCGACTGATCTGATCTGATCTGAAAGGAGGAGGTGCTGGTATAGCTCTGTGGTTTCAATATATAGCAAACAATGTATGCTTATCTTTCATATGCTTATTGGCCACCTGGACAATTTTCAGGTATTTCCAATTTTCCTTATTTTCTTGATTTTTAGTTTCATTCCACTGTCACTGGAAAAGATCCTCTGTATGATTTCAGTCTTTCTAAATTTATTGAGACTTGTGATCTAACACAGGGTCTGGCCTGGAGAATGTTCCATGTTCACTTGGGAAGAACGTGTACTAGTCTCATGAGTTTCAGGGTTGCTCAGGTCCTCCATTTTCCTTGCTGACTTTGTCTGGTTGTATCCATCACTGAAAGCGGAGACCCACTGTCATGGAGACTGTGTGTTTCTCTTTTCAATTCTGTCCATTTTTGCTTTATGTATTTTAGGCGTCTGTTAGGTGTTAAGAGGTTTATAATCATTATATCCTCCTGTTATACTGAAGCATATATATAGTATCAACATATCAATATGATCAATATATCATCAATATATAGTGTCCAACTTTTTCATCTCTAATAAGCTTTTTAATGTTGTTTGATAATTATATAGCCACGTCAGCTCTCTTTTGGGTATCATTTAGCATGGACTATCATTTTCCATCCTTTTACTTGCAAATTCTTTGTGTTCTAATGTCCAAAGGGTAGCGGATGCCTACAGTGTCTCCCCAGGCACCACAACTGGAGCCTGCAGGCCACAACCACTGAGCCCACACACTCTAGAACCCGTGCACTGCAACAAGAAGAGAAGCTTGTGTGCCGCAACCCAGAGCCCAGGTGTTGCAACAAAGACCCAGCGCAGGCAAAAACAGAGCACGCAGACACTTTTCTTAAATATACAAATTGTGCTGCCTTTTTTTTGTTGTTGCACTGGGTCTTTGTTGCTACGCACAGGCTTTCTCGAGTTGCAGCGAGCTGGGGCTACTCTCCTTTGCAATTCGCAGGCTTCTCATTGCTGTTGCAGAACACAGGCTCTAGGTCTGCGGGTCTCGGTAGTTGCAGCTCACAGGCTCAGCAGTTGTGGTTCGTGGGCCTAGCTGCTCCTCGGCATGTGGGATTTTCCCACGGCATTTGCTATCTTCCCAGACCTGTGTGCCCTGCATTAGCAGGCAGATTCTTTTTTTCTTAATATTTTAAATATTTTATTTATAAAATTTTACCTCACATATAGAAGGAATTCTAAACAATAAACAATTAGGTAAAATGCTATAAAGATAATTTAATAATTATTTTTACTAGCAAGAGATCCTTGGTCCCCGGTACTCCAAGGGATTATACTGGTAATCCAAGGCACTTTAAGCAATAAAGTAGGAATTCTGTATATAACTGGATCTGGATTTTTCAAATGTGTGGAGAGCAACAGAATTTTCAATGGTATTTTCATACATTTTCAATGGTATTTTTTTTACTAGCAGTTATTAATCAGACCCTTAAGAAAGAAAACTTTCCAAAAAATAATCTTTGAAAATGGTTTAAATTTAAACTCATTAACTTCATAGGGTTTCTATTTAGTCATATATCTTTTAAATGTCAGACTGTCAGGCTTCCTTCCTGAAGGGAGTGTAACAGTGTCTGTATCAGAGAATAAAACTATTTCTAAATATTTTTAAATTGCCTAAAATATAATCTTATATAAATGGTAAGAATTAATTTGGAAAATCAAAAATTGATTGTAATTAAATGGAAAATTATAGTATTACATTAATACATTTTATGTTTTTGGCCTATAATAAGAAAGATACAGGTTGCTGTACATCAGGAAGTCAAAAAAAATCAATATAAATTAAGTTGAAGCTTGAGAGGTTAGCTCTGTTCAGAATCAGTATTGATTTAAAAATTAATGCAAGTTTAAACAAACATGCCTTGCTTCACCAACATAACGTGTATAACACTAAGACAGAGTAAGGAAGGCATTAAAAAAAACAAAAACAAAAAGCACTTTCAGCCTGCATGTGACATGAAGAGGTGTGCACAGAAACACAGATCTAGACAGGAAGATTTTTCACCATGAAAAACCAGGGAAGTCTAGATTCTTTAAAAACCAAATTGTCTTTTACTAGGCGAGTTTGACCCGCTCATACTCACTGTGAACACCGACAGGAAGGATTGACTTCTGCTGTACAGCTATTTGTTTTCTGTTTGTCAAATGATTTTTGCTCGTCAATTCCTCCACTGCTTTTTTTAAAAAAACAGGGAGGGGGTTAATTTTTTGTAGTGTGCCACTTTGACTGACTTCTACTTTCCTGTTCTATATATCTTAGAAGTTATTTTTTAGTGGTTACCTTGAAAGTGAAAGTCACTCAGTTGTGTCCGACTCTTTGGGACCCCATGGACTATACAGTCCATGGAATTCTTCAGGCCAGAATACTGGAGCAGGTAGCCTTTCCCTTCTCCAGGGGATCTTCCCAATCCAGGGATCAAACCCAGGTCTCGTCTCCCACATTGCAGGTGGATTCTTTACCAGCTGAGCTACAAGGGAAGCCCGTAATTACCTTGGGAGTTCTATTATTAACAACTTATAGGACTTCCTTGGTGGTTCAGTGGTTATTAAGAATCCACCGCTAATGTAAGGGACACGTGCTCAATCCTTGGTCCAGGAAGATTCCACATGCTGCAGGAAACTACTAAGCCCACGCTCTGGAGTCTGCGAGCTGTAACTGCTGAGCCCACGTGCCATAACCACTGAAGACACGCGCCCTAGAGCATATGCTCTGTAACAAGAGAATCCAGTGCAGGGAGAAGCCCACACACACCAACAAAGACTCAGCACAGCCAAAAACTAAAAAACGACAACAAAACCTTGTGACAACCTAGGCTGAATAGTATTATTACAGAGGAGTTCAAAAGCAGATCTGAGCAGGCAGAAGGATCAGCAATCGTGAAAACAAGACAACTGAAGTTAAGCAGACTGAGAGCTGAGCATCCACAGTATACACTCTGACAGTACATCCCGTCTTTCCCCTTTTATACCGTTACTATCACAGATTACACTTTATACATTTATGCTCATTAACATAGCTTTTACGTTACATTTAATGCACTTGCCCTTTAAATCACAAAAGAGAAAGAAAGTACAAACCAAACCAAAAGCACAGCAATACTGATCATCTTTACTAGTGTTTATTTCCTCTTATGGTTTCAACCTGTAGGGCAGGTCCAGTGGTAAAAATTTGCTCAGCTTTTGTTTATCTGAAAATGCCTTAATTTCTCCTTCATTACCAAAGTACAGTTTTGCAGAAGATAGAACTCTTGGTTGAGTTTTTCCTTTCAGGACTTTAAATGCCTCCCTGGTGAAAAAGCTGTCTTAAAACTCAATGTTCAAAACGCTAACATCATGGCATCCAGTCCCATTACATCATGGCAAACAGATGGCGAAAAAATGGAAACAGTAAGAGACTTTATTTTGGGGGGCTCCAAAATCACTGCAGATGGCAACTGCAGCCATGAAATTAAAAGATGCTTGCTCCTTGGAAGAAAAGCTATGACCAACCTAGACAGCATATTAAAAAACAGAGACATTACTTTGCCAACAAAGGTCCATCTAGTCAAAGCTACAGTTTTTCCAGTAGTTATGTATGGATGTGAGAGTTGGACTGTAAAGAAAGCTGAGTGCTGAAGAACTGATGCTTTTGAACTATGGTGCTGGAGAAGACTCTTGAGAGTCCCGTGGACTGCAAGGAGATCAATCTAGTCAATTCCAAAGGACATCAGTCCTGAATATTCATTGGAAGGACTGATGCTGAAGCTGAAATTCCAATACTTTGGCCATGGGCTGTGAAGAACTGACTCATTGGAAAAGACCCTGATGCTGGGAAAGACTGAACTCAGGAGGAGATGGGACGAAAGAGGATAAGATGCTTGGATGGCATCACCAACTCAATGGACATGAGTCTGAGCAAGCTCCAGGAGCTGCTGATGGACAGGAAAGCCTGACATGCTTCAGTCCATGGGGTCGTAAAGAGTTGGACAAGACTGAGTGAACTGAACTGATGGTTTCTGAGAGGAAGTCAGCCATTAATCTATTGAAAATTCCTTTTATGTGAAAAGTTGCTTCTCTCTTGCTGCTTCCAAAAGCTAAGGTGCACCTGTTTGGAAGCAGGTATCAAGGGCTGTCTCTGGACTTAGCTAAGGTTCTGTTGGGGAAAATTCTGCACAAGGGCTGGGCTGACCCCTGGGTGTAGAGAGGAGTCCAGGGCCCAGAGCTAAGGCTGCTGGAGCTCTAGCTCTACTAGAAGATGAAGGCGGGCCATATGTTTTATTTATCTACATTCACTTTCCACACAGTAGCTGCTCTAAACACACTCTCTAAACTGAAGGCAGCCTGTTTCTCAAGATTTGAAATATTTAAAACATATATGAATTCCAGGAGTTTAAACATTCCAGCAAGGAGATCAAACCAGTCAATCCTAAAGGAAATCAATACCCTGAATATTCACTGGAAGGACTGATGCTGAAGCTTCAATACTTTGGCCACCTGATCCGAAGACCCGACTAAGTGGAAGAGATCCTGATGCTGGGAAAGACAGAGGACAAGAGGCAAACGGGGCCACAGAGGATGAGATGGTTAGATAGGATGCACTGACTCAATGAAGATGAACTTGGGCAACCTCCGGGAGATAGTAAAGAACCACAAAGCCTGGCATGCTGCAATCCATGGGGTTGCAAAGACTTGGATGTGACTTAGCGACTAAACAAAAACAACAACAAAACACTCTAGCAGCAAAAAAAAAAAAAAAAAGAAGGGCAGCACAACCCAGAGCATCCACTTTCTTAGGATGAAATCTATTCGGAAACAGCCACAGACCTTGAAATGCTAAAAATGGCTCACGGTCATTCTCCAACTTTGCCCTGGAGCCACATACAACTCCCCTTCTGCTTCTGAGGCTCTGCACCTGGCTGAACATTCTTGCCCCTTCTTCTTCAAGATAACTCAGTTTCAAGCCTCAGCTGCAGTATTCCTTCCACAGGAAGTCCTTCTACTCCCCCCAAAGTCCAGGTTAATAAGGCCTCTCCTGCTGCTGCTGCTGCTAAGTCGCTTCAGTCGTGTCCAACTCTGTGCAACCCCATAGATGGCAGCCCACCAGGCTCCACTGTCCCTGGGATTCTCCAGGCAAGAACACTGGAGTGGGTTGCCATTTCCTTCTCCAACACATGAAAGTGAAAAGTGAAAGGGAAGCCACTCAGTCGTGTCTGACTCTTAGCGACCCCATGGACTGCAGCCCATCAGGCTCCTCCGTCCACGGGATTTTCCAGGCAAGAGTACTGGAGTGGGTGCCATTGCCTTCTCCGGTCTCTCCTCCTAGAAGCTACCAAAGAGCCCCATACTCATTCCAAAATGGTCCTTACCACTGACCGTGAACCTGCCTGTTTCTGTCTCTGTAACAATGACAGTTTCTAACTCTCACTGAGAACCCGTGATGTGCCAAGTGCCTTCCATCTTTTTGCTCATTTAAGCCTCACCACAGCTCAATGAGGCATGCAGAAGCTATATCTCCCCCAAGAAAGTGACAGAACCAGTATGTGAACACAGGCAGTCTGGGCCCAGAGTCCACTCTCATAACATCATGTTATACTACCTGGTATTACAGTTTTTTGTTTTTTTCAAAAATGACCATAAATTCCTTTTAATATAAGCACAATAAAAAGATTCTACAGAAATACAAAATGCAAGGTAATCATCACCGTCCATGGCTACCAAATGTGAGACCAAAAGGAATGCTTGGAAAAAAAGTGTCAGGCAATTTTACAAGCAAAAGCACTCACTTTATCAAGGTCAGAAAAAAAAGACCAAAGACAGAAACTGGAGGTTTCTACCACCACCCCACACTGCTTCTGCAAACTCCTTTTGAAGGCCAGATTCTGTCGTGGCTTACTGACTTTACAGGGGCACAAGGAAGGAACCAAGTCTCCAAATCCCTCCCTGAATTTCCTGTCTCAGCGCCACCCATCCAGCTGCTCAGACCAAGCACTCTGAGCTTGTGCTCTCTCACGAGACTCCACATCTGGTGCTCAAAAAAAATCCCAAAGACTCCACCTTCAAAATACATCCAGACTTGGCCACATCTCACCACCTCCAGGGCCTCCCCTTAGACTGAGCAACAGCTATCAACTCTTATCTGGAGTAATGCACTAGTTTAGCTAGACTTCCTGCTTCTCCTCCCATAATCACTTGTTTCCTCATCAGGTACAAGTACACTCTGAATCTCCCCACCTCCCAGCCCACACACCTCTCTGATGCTGTGCCCGCAGAGCCCACAGCTGGCCTCCCAACACCTCTCCAGGGCCTGCTGCTGCCCTATCCTTGATTCCCCTTATCTGATCTCTGGACATGCTGGCTCAATTTCCAGCTGCCAGCACTGGCATCTCTTCACCTGAGAGTGTTCTACTGCTGCTGGAGGCCTCTCTGCCTCACAGAGACGGGCCCCAAGTGCCAACTGAGGATTAATGCTAGCTGGAAGCAGCCCACTCGGTGGTTCATGTTATTATTGTATAGGTTAGGGGTCGGCAAACTACAGTCCATGTCCTATATTCATGTGGTCTGAGTTCAAAGTGATTTTTATATTTTAAAGGGGTTAAAACCAGCAAGACCTATAATTAACACCTCCCTCCCAAAAGATGCCACTTTCACCATAGAGGACTGGAATGCAAAAATCAGAAGTCAAGAGATACCTGGAGGGGGAAAAAAAAAAAAAGAGAGAGATACCTGGAGGAACAGGCAAATTTAGCCTTGGAATACAAAATGAAGCAGGGCAAAGGCTAACAGAGTTCTGCCAAGAGAATGCACTGGTCATACCAAACATCCTCTTCCAACAATACAAGAGGCAACTCTACACATGGACATCACCAGATGATCAGTACAAAAATCAGACTGATTATATTCTTTGTAGTCAAAGATGGAGAAGCTCTATACAGTCAACAAAAAGAATACCTGAAGCTGAGTGTGGCTCAGACCGCTGAGCCCCTTCTTTCCAAATTCAGACTTACGTTGAAGAAAATAGGGAAAACAACTAGGCCATTCAGGTATGGCCTTAATCAAATCCCTTATGATTATGCAGTGGAAGTGACAAACAGATTCAAGGCATTAGATCTGATAGACAGAGTGCCTCCAAGAACTATGGATGGAGGTTCCTAACACTGTACAGGAGGTGGGGACCAAAACCATCCCAAAGAAAAAGAAATGCAAGAAGGCAAAATGGTTGTCCTCGGAGGGCTTACAAATAGCTGAAAAAAGGAGAAGCGAAAGGCAAGGCAAAAAAGGAAGATACCTAACTGACTGCAGAGCTTCAGAGAATAGCAAGGAGAGATAAGAAAGCCATTTTAAATGAACAATGCAAAGAGAAAGAGAAAACAACAGAATGGGAAAGACTAGAGATCTCTTCAAGAAAATCAGAGATAACAAAGAACATTTCATGCAAA
This sequence comes from Tragelaphus eurycerus, assembly GCA_935064755.1. Taxonomy (NCBI): domain Eukaryota; kingdom Metazoa; phylum Chordata; class Mammalia; order Artiodactyla; family Bovidae; genus Tragelaphus; species Tragelaphus eurycerus. Next base: position 70,274,224 of record CAKXYN010000001.1, on the reverse strand, counting down.
GATGGACACAATAAATGACAGAAACAGCAGGGACCTACCAGAAGCAGAAGATATTAAGAGATGGCAAGAATACACAAAACTGTACAAAAAAGGTCTTAATGACCCAGATAACCATAGGTGTGTGATCACTCACCTAGAGCCAGACATCATGGAGTGTGAAGTCAAGTGGGCCTTAGAAGACATTACTACAAACAAGGCTAGTGGAAGTGATGGAATTTCAGCAGAGTTATTTCAAATCCTAAAAGATGATGCTGTTAAAGGGCTGCACTCAATATGCCAGCAAATCTGGAAAACTCAGCAGTGGCCACAGGACTGGGAAAGGTCTGTTTTCATTGTAATCCCAAAGAAGGGCAATGCCACAGAATGTTCAAACTACTGGACAATTGCACTCATTTCACATGCTAGCAAGGTAAAGTTCAAAATCCTTCAAGCTAGGCTTCAAAAGTATGTGGACTGAGAACTTTCACATGTTCAAGCTGGATTTAGAAAAGGCAGAGGAGCCGGAGATCAAATTGCCAAGATCCACTGGATCTAGGAAAAGCAAGAAAATTCCAGAAAAACATCTACTTCTGCTTCACTGACTACACTAAAGCCTTTAACTGTGTGGATCACAACAAACTGTGGAAAATTCTAAAAGAGATAGGAATACCAGACCACCTTACCTGCCTCCTGAGAAATCTGTATGCAGGTCAAGAAGCAACGGTTAGAACTGGACATGGAACAACAGACTGGTTCTAAATTGGAAAAGGAATATATTGTCAAGGCTGTATATTGTCACCCTGTTTATTGAACTTATATGCAGAGTACATCATGCGAAACGCTGGGCTGGATGAAGCACAAGCTGGAATCAAGATTGCCAAGAGAAATATCAATAACCTCAGATATGCAGATGATACCATCCTAATGGCTGAAAGTAAAAAGGAACTAAAGAGGCTCTTGATGAAGGTGAAAGAGGAGAGTGAAAAGGCTGGCTTAAAACTCAACATTCAAAACACTAAGATCATGGCATCCGGTCCCATCACTTCACGGCAAACAGATGGGGAAAAATGGAAACAGTGAGAGACTTTACTTTTTTAGGCTCCAAAATCACTGCAGATGGTGACTGCAGCCATGTCATTAAAAGACCCTTGCTCCTTGGAAGAAAAGCTATGACAAAGCTAGATAGCCTAATAGAAAGCAGAGATATCAGTTTGCTGACAAAGGTCCGTATAGTCAAAGGTATAGTTTTTCTAGTAGTCATGGTGGATGTAAGAGCTGGACCACAAAGAAGGCTGAGTGCGGAAGAACTGATGCTTTTTAACTGTGGTTTTGGCGAAGACTCTTAGGAGTCCCTTGGACTGCACAGAGATCAAACTAGTCAATTCTAAAGGAAATCAACCCTGAATATTCACTGGAACGACTGATGCTGAAGCTTCAATACTTTGGTCACCTGACGTGAAGAGCTGACTCACTGGAAAAGACTCTGATGCTGGGAAAGACTGATGGGAGGAGGAGAGAAGGGGACAACAGAAGATAAGATAGTTGGATGGCATCACTGACTCAGTGGACATGAGTTTGAGGAAACTCCAGGAGATGGTGAAGTGCAGGGCAGCCTAGCGTGCTGCAGTCCATGGGGTCGTAAAAAGTCTGACACGACTGAGCAACTGAACAACAACATGTAAAACAAAACAAACAAAGAAAAATTTGTGACAGAGGCTCCACGTGGCCTTCCTATGCGGCCCTGGAGGGAATGAGTCTGCTGACCTGGCAGAGGGTGCAGCTCCCCCGATTGGAGGGGGAGCTCTGAGGCAGAAGACCTGCACTGTTCCTCAGTGTCTCTGAATGTGACTCTTGGGTGGCCCGTGGTGTAAACTTGCTGGACAATGTACCTCCCCTTCCAGCTCCCTCACCCACCCCCTGACCACCATTCATTCCATCTTGCACATAAGCTGCTGCTGCTGCTAAGTCGCTTCAGTAGTATCCGACTCTATGCGACCCACAGACGGCAGCCCACCAGGCTCCCCCGTCCCTGGGATTCTCCAGGCAAGAACACTGAAGTGGGTTGCCATTTCCTTCTCCAACGCATCAAAGTGAAAAGTCAAAGTGAAGTCGCTCAGTCGTGTGTGACACATAAGCTCAGTTCAGTTCAGATCAGTTGCTCAGTCGTGTCCGACTCTTTGCAACCCCATGAATCATAGCATGCCAGGCCTCCCTGTCCATCACCAACTCCCAGAGTTCACCCAGACTCACGTCCATCGAGTCAGTGATGCCATCCAGCCATCTCATCCTCTGTCATCCCCTTCTCCTCCTGCCCCCAATCCCTCCCAGCATCAGAGTCTTATTCCAATGAGTCAACTCTTCACAGGAAGTGCCCAAAGTACTGGAGTTTCAGCTTTAGCATCTTTCCTTCCAAAGAAATCCCAGGGCTGATCTCCTTCAGAATGGACTGGTTGGATCTCCTTGCAGTCCAAGGGACTCTCAAGAGTCTTCTCCAACACCACAGTTCAAAAGCATCAATTCTTCGGTGCTCAGCCTTCTTCACACAGTCCAAATCTCACATCCATACATGACCACAGGAAAAACCATAACCTTGACTAGACGAACCTTTGTTGGCAAAGTAATGTCTCTGCTTTTGAATATGCTATCTAGGTTGGACATAACTTTCCTTCCAAGGAGTAAGCATCTTTTAATTTCATGGCTGCAATCACCATCTGCAGTGATTTTGGAGCCCAGAAAAACAAAGTCTCTCACTCTTTCCATTTTTCCCCATCTGTTTGCCATGAAGTGATGGGACGGATGCCATGATTTTCGTTTTCTGAATGTTGAGCTTTAAGCCAACCTTTTCACTCTCCACTTTCACTTTCATCAAGAGGCTTTTGAGTTCTTCTTCACTTTCTGCCATAAGGGTGGTGTCATCTGCGTATCTGAGGTTATTGATATTTCTCCCGGCAATCTTGATTCCAGCTTGTATTTCTTCCAGTCCAGTGTTTCTCATGATGTACTCTGTGTATAAGTTAAATAAGCATAAGCTACATGCACTCAAATCCTTGTCTCGGGGAGACCAAACTAAAACATGCCCTCTACCCACTAAATTCTGACCAAACTCCCATGTGTCCTTCAAGGCCACCTCATCTTTCCAACCCAAGCAGTTAGGCACCTCTCTTCTACATTCCCACAACAACCTGCAGACACTGCTCCTCAATTCACCTGCTTAATTAATGTAAGATATGTGAGGTGGGAATATGTCCTTCTAACTTTCGCATCCTCATACCAGCCACATGAAAGATGTTCAAGACGTGCAGGCTGATTTTTAACCTACCAGACGCTGTACCAAGGACTAGCTTCATGGTGTGCACCTATGTGGCTGCATAAGGCCCCACATTCGGAACGGCCTGCAGCTTGGGGTTTAACGCTCTGCAGTAGATATGTAGACATTCTTAACAAATCTATCTTTTGACTTGTGCTTCATAAACCAAGTCCATCACAACGGCACATGATGCAGAGTATAGGTTCACAGGTGGTCCCTCCACCCTCAGACAGGTGCGTGACCACCAGCGCCCCTGCCCACCTGTGTCCCAGGATCTGGCCATCCCCTTCCAGTCCAGGTATCCATGTGCTGCTGCTGCCTACAGGTGCCCGACCAAAACCAGTAGGGCTGTTCAGCAGCACACACATCGGTGTTCTGGAGCTGGGTGAAGGGTCGGCCGTGGTTTATCCCAGGCTGGCTGCACCACAGCACATCGGAAGGCAGGAGCAACTTGGCAGGAGCAAGCCTTTCACCCACTCGCATCTGACCATACTCCAGCACCTTTAGTGGTACTTTCCCCCTGCTTTTTGAGGAGGCAGCTCTGCACCTTCATGCTGCACTGGGTCCCACAAACGATGATGTGATGATGGGAGCTCAGGCAACACTGAAGACACACAGGAAGAGCACTCAGAAAGATGGCACTCGGGGCGTGGCACAGGACTCCCCTCCAGAGGCACCAGCAGTCCGACATGCTTCCTCTCTCCCCTTCTCAGGGGACAGCAGAGCAGAGCTAGGGTGGGGTGGTGAAAGTCTACAAGGGGGAAACTTCTGAGATCTCCTGATCTCTCTTTTGTTTGAGGAAGTCTGGGTTGATAAGGGCGCCTTTGATCTCCTCCAAGCCCTTCAGAGCTTTTCCAGAGTTTGTGTGCCGGGCGAGCGGTAACTTCTGCTTGGAGGGAGCCTCTGGCTTCGGAGTGCTGAACAGGACCCAGGAGCAGCGGCTGTAGCTGGGCCCTGGGCTCCTGCAACAGCAGGTCCACGGTGCTCTGGGACATCCTTCCTGGCCAACCAGCCCAGATCTCAAAGCACAGGTGCAGACCTGGCTTCTGTTACTCAGATTTCTTTCTCATTTGTGAAAAGAATCTATCATGTTCAGAGTGGTCACAGGGTACAAGAAAGGAGGAGCCTGCTCTATAAGCCCGTGTGCCCATCTGCAAAGGGGCCACGACGATCGTGGGGAAACCTGAGCCACGGCACACACGGGAGAGAGAAGTTGAGAACAGAGGCCACCACAACCGAGATGTCCCGTCTCAGCCTGAAAGGGCTGCTTTGCTCCAGAGAAAAAGGAGGAGGAAAGGGCCATGTCTGCACTCGGATACCCACACACCCTGCAGGATTCACCTCTTTCAGGGGGTTTGGAATAGTCTCATCGTGATTCCAACTTGCTCTCTAAGGTAAAATTCACCCTCTGTAACCACGAGGAGCACGTTATGGAATCACAAGTGACACAGTGATCCACACATAAACTTCCAGCCCACAGGGACGGCAACCCAGCTGGCCTGGCACCCAGACACTATTACTTCACGCCACGGTGCACCCACCACTTCCCACAGCAGGCCCAAGCAACAGCACCCTCTGCCTTGCTGGGCCACTGCCGGGCATCCTGGTGGCCTAACTAGTTCTAAGAAATATAAATAGACACCTGTCGCCACAGTGCCTACTTGCTACAAGTTTCGTCAGATTTTCCCAAAGGAAAGAGCATTCATGGCTCCCAGGGTGATCCTGTGATGATGAACAGGCGCACAGCTCAGGAAGCTGCTAGAGCCAGACAAAGGGAACGAAAGCAGCAGTCCCTTCATCAAGCTGAACAATTCTTTTGTTCCAGGTACCATACAGGTAAGCAGTTGAATGGAGCCTGGGCATCTAATGAAACCACTAAAAGTGTTCTATTCACTTCTCCAAAGAAGACATACAGATGGCCAATAACCACACAAAAAGATGGTTGCTCAGTCGTTTCCGACTCTTTGTGACCCCACGAATCGCAGCACGCCAGACCTCCCTGTCCATCACCAACTCCCGGGGTTCACTCAAACTCATGTCCATCGAGTTGGTGATGCCATTCAGCCATCTCATCCTCTGTCGTCCCCTTTTCCTCCTGGCCCCAATCCCTCCCAGCAATGAGTCAACTCTTCGCATGAGGTAGCCAAAGTACTGGAGTTTCAGCTTTAGCATCAGTCCTTCCAATGAACATCCATTACTGATCTCCTTTAGGATGGATTCGTTGGATCTCCTTGCAGTCCAAGGGACTCTCAAGAGTCAACTCCAACACCACAGTTCAAAAGCATCAATTCCTTGGCACTCAGTTTCTTCACAGTCCAACTCTCACATCCATACATGACCACAGGAAAAACCATAGCCTTGACTAGACGAACCTTTGTGGGCAAAGTAATGTCTCTGCTTTTGAATATGCTATCTAGGTTGGTCATAACTTTCTTCCCAAGGAGTAAGCGTCTTTTAATTTCATGGCTGCAGTCACCATCTGCAGTGATTTTGGAGCCCAAAAAATAAAGTCTCTCACTGTTTCCACTGTTTCCCCATCTATTTCCCAAGAAGGGATGTGTCCAGATGCCATGATCTTAGTTTTTTGAATGTTGAGCTTTAAGTCAACTTTTTCACTCTCCTCCTTCACTTTCATCAAGAGGCTTTTTAGTTCCTCTTCACTTTCTGCCATAAGGGTGGTGTCATCTGCGTATCTGAGGTTATTGATATTTTTCCTGGCACTCTTGATTCCAGCTTGTGTTTCTTCCAGCCCAGCATTTCTCATGATGTACTCTGCATAGAAGTTAAATAAACATGGTGACAATATGCAGCCTTGACGTACTCCTTTTCCTATTTGGAACCAGTCTGTTGTTCTATGACCAGTTCTAACTGTTGCTTCCTGACCTGCATACAGATTTCTCAAGAGGCAGATCAGGTGGTCTCCTTGCTGTCCAACACATTCTCAAGACTCTTCTCCAGCACCACAGTTCAAAAGCATCAATTCTTCGGCACTCTGCCTTCTTTTATGGTCCAACACTCACATCCATACCTGACCACTGCAAAGACCATAGCATTGATTATATGGAACTTTGTCGGCAAAGTGATGTCTCTGCTTTTTAACACACTGTCTTGGTCATAGCTTTCATTCCAAGAAGCAATTGTCTTCTAATTTCAAGGTTGCAGTCACCATCCACAGTGATTTCAGAACCCAAGAAGAGGAAATATATCACTGCTTCCACCTTTTCCCCTTCTATTTGCCATGCAGTCACAGCAACAAATGTCACCATCTTCATTTTTTGAATGCTGATTTTTAGCCAGCTTTTTCACTCTCCTGTTTCACCCTCATCAAGAGGCTCTTTAGTTCCTTTTGCCTTCTGCCATTAGAGTGGTATCATCTGCATACCTGAGGTTGTTGATATTTCTCTCAGCAATCTTGATTCTACTTGTAACTCAGCCAGACCAGCATTTCGAATGATGTGCTCTGCATATGAGTTAAATAAACAGGGTGACAATGTACAGCCTTGACATACTCTTTTCTTAATTTTGAACATCAGTTGTTCCAAATAAGGTTGTAACTGTTGCTTCTTGACCTGCATACAGGTTTCTCAGGAGACAGGTCTGGTATTCTCATCTCTTGAAGAGTTTCCCACAGTTTGTTATGATCCACACAGTCAAAGGCTATAGCATACTCAATGAAACAGAAGTAGATGTTTTTCTGGAACTCCCTTGCTTTCTCTATGATCCAGTGAATGTTGGCAATTTGATCTATAGTTCCTCTGCCTTTTCTAAACCCATCTTATACATCTGGAAGTTCTTGATTCAAGTACTGCTGAAGCCTAGCTTGAAGGATTTTGAGCACAACATTACTAGCATGGGAGATAACTGCAATTGTCCAGTAGTTTTAACATTCATAAAGAAAGCCGAGTGCTGAAGAATTGATGTTTTTGAACCGTGGTGCTGGAGAAGACTTTTGAGAGTCCCTTGGACTGCAAGGAGATCCAACCAGTCCATCCTAAAGGAGATCAGTCCTGGGTGTTCATTGGAAGGACTGATTTTGAAGCTGAAACTCCAATACTTTGGCCACCTGATGCAAAGAGCTGACTCACTGGAAAAGACCCTGATGCTGTGAAAGATTGAGGGAAGGAGGAGAAGTGGACAAAAGAGGATGAGATGGTTGGATGGCATCACCGACTCAATGGACATGGGTTTGGGTGGACTCTGGGAGTTGGTGATAAACAGGGAGGCCTGGCGTGCTGCGGTTCACGGGGTCGCAAAGAGTCGGGACATGACTGAGCAACAGAACTGAAATGAACTTGAACATTCTTTAGTACTGCCTTCTTGGGAAATTGGGATGAAGACTGACCTTCTCCAGTCCTGTGGCCCCTGCTGGGTTTTCCAAATTTGCTGACATACTGAGTGGATCACTTGAAAAGCATCATCTTTTAGGATTTTAAGTAGTTCTACTAGAATTTCATCATCTCCACTAACTTTACTGGCAGCAGTGCTTCTGAAGGCCCACTTGACTTCACACTGCAGGATGTCCGGCTCTAGGGGAGTGATTACACCATTGTGGTTATCCGGGTCAATAAGATCTTTTCTGTACAGTTCTTCTGTGTATTCCTGCCACCTCTTTTTGATCTCTTCTGCTTCTATTAGGTCTTCACCACTTCTGTCTTTTACTATATCCATCACTGCATGAAATGTTCTTTTGATATCTCAACTTTTCTTGAAGTGATCGGTAGTTGTTCCCCATTCTGTTGTTTTCCTCCATTTCTTTGCATTGTTCATTGAAAAAGGCCTTCATTTTCTCTCTGCTATTCTCTGGAACTCTGCATTCAGGTGAGCATATCTTTCCCTCTCTCCCTTGCTTTTTGCTTTTCTTCTGCAACTGGGCTACACTGGTTGCTAAATACTATCACATTTACCTCTTTGCCTATCCTACACCTCATTCTAATTCACCTTGAGTCAAGGAATCTTCCATACTTGAGACCTTAGCCTCAAAGGTCAGGAAGTTTTCATACCAGAGGCCCCTATCATAAATCCAAGGACAATTTGTTTTGAAACACATGTGTGATATCAAATTATTCATTCAAAGATAAATCCCAGTTGTGCGAAGCTACACTCACAGCAGCTGCCCACATCACACACTCCCTGTCTGGGAAGCTGTCTGGACCCGGCTGGCCAAATCCAATCCTCAGAAGGTGAATGGCAAGAAGAAACACCCTTTCCTTTCTGGTACTAGAGCTGTCCTGGTGGAAAGGGAGTCACAACTACCTCTTAAACTGCCAATTGAGAAGACAAGTTTAATTCAGGGTGCTCATCCATTATGGATTTACTTAGCACCCTCCCAGGTGCAAAGGCACATACACAGAGGCTATCACAGAAGTGAGAATTTAGGACAGGGGAGCTGGACACCACCAACCCCTACAGAAGGTGATATGAGCAATAATGACCATGAGTGTTACCACTAACTGCTGCTCCAGAAGTCAGAATGTAAAGTACTTTAGCTGAGATGTGGTAGAACTTTTCAAGACAGACACACAGTCTAGTGTTCTGAGCATGTAGGCCCCTGGCCTGGGGAAGTTGTTTAGAGATGCACATTCTTGGCTTCACTCAGACCTGACAAACGAGAAACTCTGGGCTAGAGCCCGGCAGTTTCGTTTAACGGGCCCTCCTGGTGATGCTGATGCTAGAGCAGCTTTAAGAATCACTGCCCAAGCACATGAGCCAGACCTAGAAAAGGATGATTCTGAAAGACAGAGATGCGTAAATTGACTTAAAGGAAAGAATACAAGCAAAACCAAGAGCTGGGTTCTCAGAACACTCCAAATTCATCAGGTGCAGGATAAATCCACAAACATCTTATCATGTACAACACAAATTAACAAAGTTTAAACAAATACAATGAGCCAGAGTGACGAGAGTGGGGGAAACAGTGCCATAGGTGCAGGCACCAGGATCCCTGGCCTGGATCTGAACTCGGTTCCCTGCTCATTGGTTGTGTAGACCAGGCAAGCTTTAATCCTCCATCCTCCCTTTGGTTAAATGGAAATATAACTGGACCATTTCCCAAGGTTTTTATGAGGATCAACGAGACATTTAATTATATACATGCTGAAGCGCCCAGCAGGAAATTCTCAATGAATATGCTTATCTTTCCTTGTCCTAATTAAGGAAGAACCTGGGATCATTAACAACTGAACAGCGAGTTCAGTCCTGAACCATCCTTCTTCCAGCACAGCAGTGTAAACTTCTATAAACATTAGATGTGCAATGAATCTGGAAACTGGAATTCTTCCCAGAGACAAGGATAACAAGGTGGGCTCTTTCCTTGGCAGTGTTTGCGAGCCAAAGGGGACCACTGGTTATCACCTTACATCAAGCCTCTCCTTCTACAGTGTCTTCGTCAGCCACAGCTTTCAGGGTTCTCCGGGGCCCTGGGCTGGCACAGCTCTCACAGCAGTGCTGGTGAATGCGGCAGGCCCAGGGACCAACCAGGTCAGAAGGAGGCTCCCCAGGAACACAAGAAAATGACTGGAGAGGGAGGTGCCTGGTGATCCAGTGGTTAAGAAACCACCTTGCAATGCAGGAGACACCGGTATGACCCCTGGTCCAGGACCCAAGATCTCACATACTGCAAGACAACTAAGTCCAACATGCTACAACCAGAGAGCCCACGCTGCAAGTACTGGGCCCACACACAACTAAAGAGTCCATGCAACAAAAGATCCCACGTGAGGCAATGACAAGCCCGTATGTAGAAAACCCTATCCTGGGATTAGCCTGCAACACTGATGGTATCCCAAGAATTGTTGAAATGGACTGTTCTTGCAACACTCCAAGGCTCCCACTGCTGAGAAGGAAAATGAAAAGATCATGCTTTTATTCATCCTGCAGTTTCTTAGAAACATCTCAACGTTATTCTGAGAAATTCTCAATAATATGAACAAACCTAGAGACATACTAAATTAGGGCGAGCCTGAACTGTTCCAGTGCAGTGGCTTCTACCCCAGGACTAGAGCTTCCCCCTGGTGGGCCGGGATGAGCCTCAAGTTCCACTGTGTAAAAAGACACAGTCCAAGGGCTACACAACAGTCAGGGTTAGGAAGTCGACTGGCCCACCATATCCAGGGCAACTTGGAAACATACCAGCAGGCTAAGATGCAGAGCCCCGTGAAGAGAATGATGGGGATGGGGTAGGACGCACAGAACAGCCCATGGTTGTAGAAGGCCTGAGATATCTTCTCACGCAGCCTTTCAGTCAGGGTCATCCTCAGCTGAAGTCACCTTGCTGCCATCCCGGAAAGTGACCATGGATCAGCCTGGCACACGCTGGATGGCACTGACAATGTACACCATTTGCAGACACCTGGCAGGAAGGGAGAAAAGCAAATTAGCAAAGAGTACCTGGCTGTGAACACTAGGGCACCCAGAGGAGGTGGCGGGGATGTGGAGACCCAAGCAGGATGTGTGCAGGCAAGAGCTGGAGACATCAACTCCAGCCCACACATGCATATACACACGTGCATAATCTTGGTCAGCTCCTAGTGACTGTGGGCAGTGTCCAAGTAAGTCTAAGCAAAGAAACCAAAAAACTGCCCCTCTAGCTCTAGTAACAAACTCTCAACCATCTTCCACATGAGGCACTTTCTTAAAAAGGCCACTCCCTTGAGAGGGCATTGTTCTCATATGTGGCACAGGAGAGCATGTCTGTGTAACTGACAGCACCTTCAGCTGCTCTCAGCCAAATGGACATTCTGGAAACCCTCCCCCTGTTCTCTGTGCAAAGCCCAGACCAAGAGAAATCCTTGGGAAAAACTTTCAAGGACTGACCCCTCAAAAAACACATTTCTTGCACAAACAGTGATTCACTGATAAAGAACGTTCAGTGAGGTCAGCCCTCAATGTAAAAACACCAAAAAGCCTAGGCTCCTGACATAAAACAAACTACAATGCAAGGTTAAAGTCTCTGCTTCTGGTCCCCCATTGTTCTGGGAACATGTGGGGCAGAGGGCCCCTTCTCCTCCTGCTGCCCAAGCCGTCTCCTTCTTTGAGTGACAGCACCCATCGCGACTCAGAACACTAGCTTTCTGCACAAGATCCACCCTGCACGGACTGTCAGTTAAGGTCTCCTCCATGACCCGCACCAGGCTGGTCATGTCTGTCTCCCTGGACTTTGACTTCTGACAAAAAGAAGCAAAACTGGACATCGTGGTATTGAATCCTCCCTGAGAGGTTCCAGCTCCCAGATCACTGCACTGCTCTGGCTCCAGTCCTCTCTGAAGACTCATTAGGTTTTCCTTCCAGCCATCCCATATCCTTCCAATTAAATCTCTGTTTTGTCTGTGCGCTGCTTCCCAACAGAGAAACTTATACCCAAAAAAATCAGAATATAAAATTCTAATAGGCCCAAAGATCTAGAATTCCTTTCCCTGCTGAGCTCTCCAGTGAAATTCACGTTTACATCTACTTCCGGAATTCCCCAGTGGTCCAGTGGTTAAGAATCTGCCTGCCAATGCAGGGGACACAGGTTCAATCCCTGGTCCGGGAAGATTTCACACGCTGTGGAGCAACGAAGCCCACGGGCCACAACCACTGAGAGCATTGTACTAAAGCCCATGAGCCGCAACTACTGAAGGCCGCGCGCACAGACAGCCCGTGCTCCACAGCAGCAGAAGCCACGGCAAGGAGAGACCACACGGCACAACTAGACAGCAGCCCCTACCTGCTGCAACTAGAAAAAAGCCAGCATACAGCAATAAAGACCCAGCACAGCCATTACATTAACAAATAAAAATAAAACCATATTTCTTAAAAAAAAAAAAAGAAAACAACAAAAAAAACCTACTTCTCCTGTTTCGTGTTGCTATTTTCCAGTCTGTGCTACACAGAACCTGCCCAGACATGTGTCTCGGCGTGATCTGGCTCACTGATGAAACCCAGGCCAAAGAGGTGATGCCTCAGAAGTGTGAGACCAGAAAAGAGAGGCAAGAGCAGTCACACCACAGCCGGTTAACAAGAAGGGATTCACTCCATCAGCCTTCCCGGAGGCACAAGCCGCAAGCATGCATGCAATCCTCCAGTCCAAGAACCTTCTAAGGAAACACGACACCAAGCCTCTGTGGGTCAACTCAAAAGGCAGCAGGCAGGGAAGCCAGAAAGTGACAGCTCTGCCCAAGTAGCAGACCTGCTGACAAGAGCCCAGCCACTTCCCAGGCTCACCGGCAGCCCCAGAGCTCACGAAGGTCTCAGGCCAGGGCCCGCGGCAGGACCCTGCAGCCGCACTCCCCACCAGCATAACCCAGGACTCTGGGGAAGCGACCTTTCTGCTCCCACGGCCCTAACCCTCTGTCCTGCCCCAAGGGGGACTAATGAGAAGACTGTCTGTGGAAAGACACTGTCAGGAACAAGCTGGAGCTTTTCCAACCTCAGTCCTCTGCCAAGCTCCATGTCTCTTCCCTTAAAGGTCCCCAAACCAAGCCCACCAGCAAACTGTGATCCTACTAATCCTAATCATCTTCTCAGGTCTCTTCTGTTCTCTTATACATGAAATTACTAATAGGAGGAAAAAAAACCAAAAACATCTCCCTTCCATTCTGCAGCAAGTACAAGTCTTTTCTGACATCTTAGTCATTTTCAGTTCCCACTCATCTTTATTACGAAGTAAAGTTATGACCAACCTAGATAGCATATTCAAAAGCAGAGACATTACTTTGCCAACAAAGGTCCGCCTAGTCAAGGCTATGGTTTTTCCAGTGGTCATGTATGGATGTGAGAGCTGGACTGTGAAGAAAGCTGAGCGCCGAAGAGTTGATGCTTTTGAACTGTGGTGTTGGAGAAGACTCTTGAGAGTCCCCTGGACTACAAGGAGATCCAACCAGTCCATCCTAAAGGAGATCAGCCCTGGGATTTCTTTGGAATGAATGATGCTAAAGCTGAAACTCCAGTACTTTGGCCACCTCATGCAAAGAGTTGACTCCTTGGAGAAGACTCTGATGCTGGGAGGGATTGGGGGCAGGAGGAGAAGGGGACGACAGAGGATGAGATGGCTGGACGGCATCACTGACTCGATGGATGAGAGTCTCAGTGAACTCCAGGAGGTGGTGATGGACAGGGAGGCCTGGCATGCTGTGATTCATGGGGTCGCAAAGAGTCAGACACAACTGAGTGACTGAACTGAACTGTTCATTTTCATAGCACCCGGAAAACAAAATCATGAAACAAACAAACAAAAAAGAAGTCCAAATTCTAGTTCCTTATACAGCCCACCTACCTGAACCTGGCAAGAGAATTACTTATCTTTCCTCTACTATGTTCGCTTTGACACAAAGCTATTTCAAAGCCCAATTTATCCAACCTGAACTGAATTTTCTCTTTCCTACCTTGCCCCACACTTACAAATTTCTTTAGCTCAAAATCTACACTCTGAACTCAGCTTCCCGAATTTAAAGAGATACAACAGTGTTTATGTGATATATATACATACAGTGGAATGTTATTCGGCCACAGAAAGGAATGAGGTTCTGATATACACTACAACATGGACACACCCTGCAAACATGCTAAATGAAATAAGGCAGATGCAACAAGAAAAACTTTATATGATGCCACGTATAAGAAACATCTAGCTTAGGAAAATTCGTAGAGACAGAAGACAGATTAGAGGTTACTAGGAGCCTGGGGACAGAGAGGATAGGGAGTTACTAATTACAGCTTCTTTCTGGGGTGATGAAAAGTTTTTGAAATAGATAATGGTGATGGCTGCACAATACCGTGAATGTAATTAATGTCCCTGAATTGCACAATTAAAAATTGTTAACATGGCAAATTTTGTTTATACATATTTTTACACAATAAAAATAATTTTAAAAATTAAAAACATAATTTAAAAAATAAAAAATAGTGACTTAAAATAATTTTTTAAAAATAAAAATAGACACAATATGTAGAAGGGATGGAGGCCCTGGGGGCCTGAGTGGACCTATTACACAAAAATGTAAATGATTTTGTCCAATGCCTTCACGGGAGACCCTGCTACAAAACAAAAGTCTGTTGTTATAGACCCAAATTATAGAGCTGTATCGGAGAAGGCAATGGCACCCCACTCCAGTACTCTTGCATGGAAAATCCATGGACGGAGGAAGCCTGGTAGGCTGCAGTCCATGGGGTCGTGAAGAGTTGGACACGACTGAGTGACTTCACTTTCACTTTTCTCTTTCACGCACTGGAGAAGGAAATGGCAACCCACTCCAGTGTTCTTGCCTGGAGAATCCCAGGGACGGGGGAGCCTGGTGGGCTGCCATCTATGGGGTCACACAGAGTTGGACACGACTGAAGCGACTTAGCAGCAGCAGCAGCATAGAGCTGTATGTATAAAGAAAAAAAAAACTATTGGAACCAGGACAAGGAACAGCCCTGGAGGAAGTCTACGGAGAGGACAAGCCCAGATCAAGTCAGACCCACTGGCTCAGAGGACAAAGGGCACAAAGAACAGGAGGAGTCCCTGAGGGCAGGCTGGGGAGGCAGACGGGTGCCACTGTGTCACAAGCTTGCCTAACCCCTGATTCTGAACCAGCCCCAAACCAGATCACAGATGCACAAGTTTTAGAAAAATCCATACATGTAACATACATTAACATAGAACATAATTTTTTAAAAAAAAAGACATGATGGTCTATTTTGTGCCTGTATTCACCAAACTTTCAGCATTTAAAATTCTTTTAAACCAACTCAGAAAAGTTAAACACTCAACCAAGAAAAATAAATGTGTCAAAGCCCCAAGGAGAGAGTAGGAAAAGAGATGCAAAAAACGACATAGACTGCAGGCTCTGTCTCAAAGCTTTCCAAGATCATTTGTTGAAAAGCCTTACCATCTCCCCTAAACTTCCGCCATACTGGACCCATCATGCTTATTCTTACCACAAATATTTACTATCTCGTTTCTCTGGAATAAATACCCAGAAGTGAAACTGCTAGGAAACATAAAACGTACTATACAACCTAAGACTGCCAATGTATTTTCCAGAGTCCCACACCGTTTTATACTTCCACCATACGGACTTCGTTTCTTGGCATCCTCACCAGCATTTGGTATTGCTACCATTCTTTATTTTAGCAAGATTAATAGGAGTGTATAAGTATCTTATTTGATCTTGATTTGCATTTCCCTAATGGCTCAGATCAGATCAGATCAGTCGCTCAGTTGTGTCCGACTCTTTTCGACCCCATGAATCGCAGCACGCCAGGCCTCCCTGTCCATCACCACCTCCCGGAGGTTACTCAGACTCACATTCATCAAGTCAGTGATGCCATCCAGCCATCTCATCCTCTGTCGTCCCCTTCTCCTCCTGCCCCCAATCCCTCCCAGCATCAGAGTCTCTAGTGAGAGGAAAAGGAGAAAAGGAAAGATACACCCATTTGAATGCAGTTTCAAAGAATAGCAAGGAGAGATAAGAAAGCTTTCTTCAGTGATCAATGCAAAGAAATAGAGGAAAACAACAGAATGGGAAAGACTAGAGATCTCGTCAAGAAAATTAAAGACACCAAAGGAACATTTCATGTGAAGAAGGGAACAATAAAGGACAGAAATGGTGTGGACCTAACAGAAGCAGAAGATATTAAGAAGAGGTAGCAAAAATACACAGAACTGTACAAAAAAGATCTTCATGACCCAGATAACCACAAGGGTATGATCACTCACCTAGAGCCAGACATCCTGGAACGTGAAGTCAAGTGGGGCTTAGGAAGCATCACTATGAACAAAGCTAGTGGAGGCGATGGAATTCCAGTTGACCTATTTCAAATCCTAAAAGATGACACTGTCAAAGTGCTGCATGCAATATGCCAGCAAATTAGGAAAACTCAGTAGTGGCCACAGGACTGGAAAAGGTCCGTTTTCATTCTAATCCCAAAGAAAGGCAATGCCCAAAAAATGTTCAAACTACCGCACAATTACACTCATCTCACACACTAATAAAGTAATACTCAAAATTTTCCAAGCCAGGCTTAACAGTACATTATCTGTGAACTTCCAGATGTTCCAGCTGGATTTAGAAAAGGCAGAAGAACCAGAGATCAAATTGCCAACATCTACTGGATCATCAAAAAAGCAAGAGAGTTCCAGAAAAACATCTACTTCTGCTGTATTGACTATGCCAAAGCCTTTGACTGTGTGGATCACAATGAACTGTGGAAAATTCTTCAGGAGATGGGAATACCAGACCACCTTACCTGCCTCCTGAGAAACCTGTATGCAGGTCAAGAAGCGACAGTTAGAACTGGACATGGAACAACAGACTGGTTCCAAATCGGGAAAGGAGTGCATCAAGGCTGTATATTGTCACGCTGCTTAACTTATATGCAGAGTACATCAATATCATGCGAAATGCCAGGCTGGATGAAGCACAAGCTGGAATCAAGATTTCTGGGGGAAATATCAATAACCTCAGATACAGATGGGCAGATGATACCACACTTCGCAGAAAGTGAAGAGCCTAGAGGAACTAAAGAGCCTCTTGATGGAAGTCAAAGAGGAGAGTGAAAAAGTTGGCTTAAAACTCAACATTCAGAAAATCAGTATCATGGCATCCAGTGCCATCACTTCACGGTCAATAGATGGGGAAACAATGGAAACAGTGAAGAGACTTTATTTTGGGGGGCTCCAAAATCACTGCAGATGGTGACTGCAGCCATGAAATTAAGACACTTGTTCCTTGGAAGAAAAGCTATGACCAACCTAGACAGCATAGTAAAAAACAGAGACTACTTTACCAACAAAAGTCTGTCCAGTCAATGCCAGTTAAATCTTCTTTAAAGATCTGACAGAATTTACTAGTGAAACCATCTGATATTTGGATTTTTCCTTCTGTGTGGGAAGTTTTTAAACTATTAACTCAATCTCTTTATCTGTCAAGTCTATTCAGATTTTCTATTTCTTCTTGAATAAATTTTGTTAGTTTGTGTGTTTCCAGAAATTTGTCCATTTCACATAGGCTATCTAATTTATTAGCATATTTGCCATTCATAGTATTATAGTCATTTTTATTACTGAAGGTTGGTGGTACTGTCCCGTCCCCACTTTCTGTAATGATTCCAGTTATTGGAGCTTCCTCTTATTTTCTGTTGATCTTTTAACAAACTCTTGCTTTTATGTACTTCAGTATTTTCCTAGTTTCTCTGCATTTGTTTACACTCTAGTCTTTATTATTTTCTTCCTTCTGTTTGTTTTGGGTTTATTTTTCTTTTCTAGCTTCTTCTTTTTCTTCTTTCTCTAGTTTCTTAAGGTTACTGATCTGTTTTTTCTTTCTTAATACAGGCACTAACAGTTGTAAATTTCCCTCTAAACACAACTTTAGTTGCATCCCACAGCTTCTGTATTTGTGAATTTTTGTTTTGTTTTCATTCATCTCAAAAGTATTTTCTAACTCCTCACGTACTTTCTTCTTTGATCCACTAGGTATTTAGGAGTTGCTGAGATCTCCTTATATAATATATTCTAGTTATTCTAGATGTAAGTCCCTGCCAGATATGTTGTTCACAAATATTGTCTTCAAATCTGTAGCCTGTCTTCTTAAAAATTCTTTTCACAGACTCTATGATAAAACCAAAGCTTTTAATTTTTGATCAAGTCTAATTTATCCTATTTTTTCCCCCCTTTATGGGTCATGCTTTAGGTGCCATGTATAAGAATTCTTCACCAGACTTCCTTGGTGGTGCAGTGGATAGGAATCCATCTTTCAAAGCAGGCGACACGGGTTCGATCCCTGGTCTGGAAAGATCCCACATGCTGAGAAGCAACTAAGTCTGTAGGCCACAACCACTGAGACAGCGCTCTGGAGCTTGCAGGCCACAGTTACTGAGCCCACATGCCACAACTATTGAAGCCCACACACCCTAGAACCTGCATACCTCAATTACTGAAGCCTTCACTCTAGAGAGTCTGTGCTCTGCAACCAGAGAAGCCACCACAGTGAGAAGCGATGAGAAGCTCGTGCAAAGAGTAGCCCCTGCTCGCTGCAACCAGAGCAAGTCCATCCAAAGCAATGAAGACCCAGCACAGTCAAAAAAAAACAATTAAAATGCTATGATAAAAAATAAATTTTTAAAAAAGAAGTCTTCACCAAGCTTTACTTCTGAAATCTTTCTCTGGTGTTTTCTCCTAAAATTTTTAATTGTTGTATATTAGTGGCTCAGTGGTGTTTGACTCTCTGCGACCCCATGGACTGTAGCCCATCAGGCTCCACTGTCCCTGGGATTCTCCAGGCAAGAACACTGGAGTGGGTTGCCATTTCCTTTTCCAATGCATGAAAGTGAAAAGTGAAAGTGAAGTCGTTCAGTCGTGTCCGACTCTTAGTGACCCCATGGACTGGAGTCTACCAGGCTCCTCCATCCATGGGATTTTCCAGGCAAGAGTACTGGAGTGGGGTGCCATTACCTTCTCCGTTTACTGTCTGAGCCCACCTTAAATCTATGAAACATCTGAGTCACTTTTTTGTGTAAGATGTGAGGTTAGGTTTGCATTTTGTTTTTCCCTGTGGATAACCAATTGTTGCAACACCAAATGTTAAAAAGACTACCTTTCCTCCACTGAATTGCTCTGGCACCTGTCTTAGTCCTCTGGGCTGTTACAGCAAAAATAGCATACACTGGGTGGCTTAAACAATAAATATCTACTCTTTACACTTCTGGAGTCTAGGAGTCCGAGCCGAGGAACTGGTGGGCTCAGCTACTGCTGAGGGCCCATCTCCTGGTTCACAGATGGCCGTCTTCTCACCGCCTTCACGGCAGAAAAGGCAGTGAGAGCTCTCTGCGGCCTCATTTACGGGGCAGGTAACCCCATTCATGTGGACTCCACCCTCATGACTTAATTATCCCCCAAAAGGCTATGACTTTCTGATACAATCACACTGAGGGTTTCAACATAAGAACTTGCAGGGGACACAAACATTCAGTCAAAAAGCAACTGCTGTACTTGTTTGAGTCTATTTCTAGGTTTTCTAAACTGTTCCACTGATCTGTGCGTCTATCCCTCCCCCAACACCAAGTGCTTTTGATGACTGTAGCTCTAAAGTCTTGAAATGGGTAAAGAGATTCCTCTCATTTTATTCTTCAAAATTGTTTTACCTTTTCTAGTTTCTTTGCCTTTCCATATAGATATTAGAGTAATCTTGTCTATGTCTAAAAAAAATCTTGCTAGAATTCTGATAGGAATTACAATAAACTTGCATTATCAATTTTGAGAAGAATTGATATTGCTGCTATGTTTAGTCTTCCAACCTATGAATGAAATATCTCTACTTATTTAATCTTTGATTTTTTTTTCCCCTTGGCAGCACTGCAGCTTATGGGATCTTAGTTCCCTGACCAGAGATTGAACTCATGTCCCCTGCAACGGAAGCATAGAGCCCTAACCACTCACAGGAACTCCCTCTTTAATCATTACTGTATCACTTTAATGATCACTGTTTTTAGCATACAAGTACTGTACATGTTTTGTGAGATTTACACCCATTTTTTTTTGACTGGTTCTGTTTTCAATTTCAGTTTCCCCGTGTTAATCGCTAGTACAAAGAAATATAACTGATTTCAATATGTTGCTCTTGTATCCTGCATTTGTGCTGAACTCAATAATTAGTTCCAGTCGTTTTGTACATTCCTTGGGATTTTCTAAGCAGAATATCATGTCAACTGCGTAAGAAACATCTTTCTTTCTTCCTATAATGTCCACACACGCTTTTACTGCACTCCATCTCCACTCCTTCTGAGACTTTGATAACATGAAAGATAAACATTTTGTTATTTTCCCATAGGCCCCTGAAGATCCCTTCATTTTTCGTCAGTTTATTTTAAAAACCTGTTGTTCAAATACATACATTTTACCCTTCTACCTTCAAGTTAACTGACTTCTTAATAGATCTCTATTCTGTCACTGAGTCCACTCAATGAATTTTAAATATAGTTTCACTTATAAAACCTCCAATTTAAGTGTTTATCTTTCCATTTGTTTCAGAAATGTTCACCCTAGAGGAATAACATGGTAGTCCAGGGGTAAAGAATCTGCCTGCCAATGCAGGAGACACAGGTTTGACCCCTGGTCCAGTAAGATCCCAAAAGCTGCGGAGCAACTAAGCCCACGCGCCGCAACTATGGAGTCTGTGCTCTGGAGCGTGGGAGCCGCAACGCCTGCAACCCTCGCACTACAGACCTTGTGCTCTCTACAAGGGAAGCCATGGCGACGAGAACCCTGTGCACCGCACCTAGCAAGCAGCCTCCACCTGCCACAACTAGAGAAAAGCCCACACAGCAACAAAGACAAAGCACGGCCAAATATAAACAAACTTAAAAAAAAAAAGAATGTGCACCCTCAAGTATTAGAGCCAGGTTTTAACTAATAATTATAGTTTAAATTCTTTGTGATTCCAACATTTTTGTTATGTCATGATGGCCATCTGTTGACTGTTTTTTCCCCTTAGGAGATGGTAAGATTTTCCTGATTGTTTGTATGTGGAGTAACTTTGAATGTTTGGATACTATGCTACGTTATTCTCGATCTTGTTCAAGTCCAATAGCAAATAGTGGGGTTTTTTTTAGTTTTTAATTGGATGATATTTGCTTTACAATATTGTGTTGGTTTCTGCCATTATCAACATGAACCAGCCAGAGGTATACATATGCCCCCTCCCTCTTGAACCTCCTCCCACCTCCCACCCCAACCCACCCCTCCAGGTTGTCACGGAGTCCCTGGTTTGAGCTCCCTACCTCATACAGCAAATTTCCACTAGCTAACTATTTTACATATTGCAATGTATATGCTTCCATCCTGCTCCCTCAATTCGTCCCACCCTCTCCTTCCCCGACAGGTCCACGAAAGTCTGTTCTCTATGTCTGCGTTTCCACTGCTGCCCTGCAAATAGGTTCATTAGTACCATCTTTCTAGATCCACACATATGCACTGATACATGGTATCTGTCCTTCTCTCTCTGACCCATCTCACTATGTATAACAGGTTTCAGGTGCATCCACTTGATTAAGACTGACTCAAATGTGTTCTTTTTTATGGCTGAGTAACATTCCATTGTACACATGTACCACAACTTCTTTACTCACTCATCTGTCAGTGGACATCCAGGTGCTTCCCAGCTACTGTAAACAGTGCTGCAGCAGTCACTGGGGCACCTGCGTCTCTTTCAGTTATGGATTTCTCAGGGTATATGCCCAGGAGTGGGATTGTCGGGTCATATGGTAGTTCTATTCCTAGTTTTTTAAGGAAAAAAAATAGGAAACACTTCAGGAACTTGCGTGTCATCCTTGCACAGGGGCCATGCTAATCTCTGTATTGTTCCAATTTCAGTAAATGTGCTGCTGAAGCGAGTGCACATTTTTGTTTTAGCAGCAATCTCCCTGATTAGGTCCAATCCACAAACTCCTTTCCACTCTCCCTGGGCTGTGGTTCCAACATCAGAACATTTCAAAGCCCCTGTGGTATCATTCTGACTTGTCTCAAGCATACTGTGCAGATTCCGGCACATGACTTGGGCAGCAGTCTAGCCTCTGGTGTGCTGTTTAGGATCAAATGCACAGGTAATATTTAGGAGAACCCAGGAGTTCATTCATAGTATTACAGATTCACTTTGTTGAGTTCCTTCCTCTTTTCAGGGCTTCCCTGACAGCTCAGCGGGTAAAGAATCGCCTGCAATGCAGAAGACCCCAGTTCGCTTCCTGGGGCTGAAAGATCCACTGGAGAAGGGATTCGCTATCCGTTCCAGTATTCTTGGGCTTCCCTTGTGGCTCAGCTGGTAAAGAATCTGCCTGCAATGAGAGAGACCTGGGTTCGATCCCTGTTGGGAAGATCCCCTGGAGAAGGGAAAGGCTACCCACTCCAGCCCACGGGGTCACAAAGAGTCGGACATGACTGAGCGACTTTCACATTCCTCTTTACAACCTTTCCAAGACATTCCAGCTCCCAGAGGACCTTTTGCGGGTCTACTGGCAAGAAAGGAAAGAATTTCATTTCTTTCTACTGCTGAGCACCTCCCACAACTGTGATTGCTTCCCGGGTCAAGTAGTAAGAATTGAGAACAAAATCAGCAAATTTGTCCATGCTCTTGAGACCATAATCCCTGTAAATAAAAGGATTCCTCTCCCTGCCGGCTGCCAATGTCATTATTGCTTTCACCACCACAAAATTTCATGGGGGACAAGAGCAGGAGAAAAGAGGGGAGAAAAACAAATAAACAAGACACAAGATTTTCCTCCTGCATCCCTACCCTCCAATCTCTTAAGAAGTCCCTTTCTCATTCCTCAGACTAGAAAGACAAGCTTCTCTTGGACTTCTGTCTAAACCTAGTGTCCACTTCCAGGTTCTGGGTTACCTTTGAGTCCATGCTAGAAGATACTCTATGGAGAGAAAAAACAAAAACAGTTTCCTTTCCAACCGCTGGTCCATGCCATCGGCCCTAGTCATTTAATTGTATTTAGCCAGGACTTCCCAGGTGACGCTAGTGGTAAAGAACCTGCTTGCCAATGCAGGAGATGTAAAAGATACATAGAGAATGGGCTTCCCTGGTAGCTCAGCAGGTAAAGAATTTGCCTGCAACACAGGACACCCTGGTTCAATTCCTGGGTCGAGAAGTTTGCTTGGAGAAGGGACAGGCGGCTACCCACTCTAGTTTTTGGGCTTCCCTGGTGGCTCAGATGGTAAAGAATCCGTCTATAATGCGGGAGACCTGTGTTTGATCCCTGGGCTGGGAAGATCCCCTGCAGGAGGGCACAGCAACCCAGTGCAGCATTCTTGCTTGGAGAATCTCACAGACAGAGGAGCTTGGTGGGCTACAGTCCATGGGGGTCGCACAGTTTCGGACACAGTGAAGCTACGTAGCATACATACAGCCAGAGGCAGAGGGCACAGTGTGCTTGCTACATGCTGAGCAAAATCAGGACCCTTACATTTTCACTTGCTTGTTTTAAGGCCATGCCATGCAGACTTAATTCCCAACCAGGGATTGAACCCGTGCACCCTCCATGGGTAGCATGGAGTGTTAACCACTACTCTGCCAGGAAAATCCCAGAACCCTTACATTTTTAACATAAAAGTCTTAAATTTCTGGGTTCTTTGCCATTAATGAAACTTTCCATACTATGATCCTTGACATCATTCTGTCAATCATATCGTTATTCCATTGTGAGAAGCATGGCCTTTCTCTGTTTAGCAACTTTTCTAAAGAGAACATGTACTTTTCCGATCAGAAAAAAAATTAAGTAAAGGTTATAGGCAAATGAAGCACAACGGGACTTTCCTGGTGGTCCAGCGCTTAGAAGACTCTGCACTTCCAATGTAGGTCATGGGTTCTATCCCTGGCTGGGGAAGTTCCACATGCCACGTGGTCAAAAAAAGGCACAACAAGAGAATGGAAAGAAATGTTGGTAACAGTGGTGGTTTTTCTCCACGTGATATTCTTACATGCAGAGGCAGTTTAAGTCAACTTTCTGTACTTGTAACCTTTTTATAACGACTACTGAGTCAACATTAAGTAAACTTTTAAAGTTTAGCATAAAATATTACAGAAAAGCACACAGATTATAAGCACACAGCTCCATGAAAGTAAACACAGCCATTTGATCTAAATATCACTCGATCAAGAATGAGAATATCACCCCCAAGTTGCCTTTTATGAGTTGCAATGGCGATTACTTTTCAATTATAGAAGTGGTATACATGGATGTCTATCAAACAGCACCAGAAGGTAGTCCTGATTTTTGGTTATTTTAATGCTTATTATCTTCATAGATCGTCAAGATATGTAATATTCACTTTTTCAACTCTTACAAAATCTTCCATATGTTTTCTACAGGTTGATTCAAAAACTTAATAACGATTAAAAAAGCATTTGGAGTAGCTGCTAATGACATTTTCATTTACTGAGAAATCCCTAGCAGGTCTGATAGGAGCTGTATCTCTCCTGAAGCCCAGAAGAGATGATGGCTTCAAGTGCAAAGACAGCAATCTGAGACTTCACGGAATACGAAAACTCCATGAAACATGACACCAAAGGAACACAGTAATTCTTCAATTACTGACCCCAAAGAAATGGAGATCTGCAATGTACCCAACAGAAAATTCAAAGTATTTGTTTTAAAGATATCCTTAATGAGCTGCAAGAAAACACAATTCAATGAAGTTAGAAAAATAATACATGAACAAAAGTGTTGGTCACTCAGTTGTGTCTGACTCTTTGCGACCCCAGGGACTGTAGCCCACCAGGCTCCTCTGTCCATGGGATTTCCCAGGCAAGAATACTGGAGTGGGTTGCCATTTTCTTCTCCAGGGGATCCTCCTGACCCAGGGACAGAACCCAGGTCTACTGCATTGCAGGTGAGTTCTTTACCATCTGTGTCACCAGGGAAGTCACATGAACAAAAGGAAAAATTTAACAGAGACATAAATCATCAGATCAGATCAGATCAGTCACTGAGTCATGTCTGACTCTTTGCAACCCCATGAATTGCAGCACACCAGGCCTCCCTGTCCATCACCAACTCCTGGAGTTCACTCACACTCACATCCGTCGAGTCAGTGATGCCATCCAGCCATCTCATCCTCTGTCATCCCCTTCTCCCCTTGCCCCCAATCCCTCCCAGCATCAGACTCTTTTCCAGTGAGTCAACTCTTCACATGAGGTGGCCAAAGTACTGGAGTTTCAGCTTTAGCATCATTCCTTCCAAAGAAATCCCAGGGCTGATCTCCTTCAGAATGGACTAGTTGGATCTCCTTGCAGTCCAAGGGACTCTCAAGAGTCTTCTCTAACACCACAGTTCAAAAGCATCAATTCTTCGGCGCTCAGCCTTCTTCACAGTCCAGCTCTCACATCCATACATGACCACAGGAAAAACCATAGCCTTGACTAGACGCACCTTTGTTGGCAAAGTAATGTCTCTGCTTTTTAATATGCTATCTAGGTTGGACATAACTTTCCTTCCAAAGAGTAAGCGTCTTTTAATTTCATGGCTGTAATCACCATCTGCAGTTATTTTGGAGCCCAGAAAAATAAAGTCTGACACTGTTTCCACTGTTTCCCCATCTATTTCCCATGAAGTGATGGGACTGGATGCCATGATCTTTGTTTTCTGAATGTTGAGCTTTAAGCCAACCTTTTCACTCTCCTCTTTCACTTTCATCAAGAGGCTTTTTAGTTCCTCTTCACTTTCTGCCATAAGGGTGGTGTCATCTGCATATCTGAGGTTATTGATATTTCTTCTAGCAATCGTGATTCCAGCTTGTGTTTCTTCCAGTCCAGCATTTCTCATGATGTACTCGGCATATAAGTTAAATAAACAAGGTGACAATATACAGCCTTGATGTACTCCTTTTCCTATTTGGAACCAGTCTGTTGTTCCATGTCCAGTTCTAACTGTTGACCTGCATACAAATTTCTCAAGAGGCAGGTCAGGTGGTCTGGTATTCCCATCTCTTTCAGAATTTCCCACAGTTTATTGTGGTCCACACAGTCAAAGGCTTTGGCATAGTCAATAAAGCAGAAATAGATGTTTTTCTGGAACTCTCTTGCTTTTTCCATGATCCAGTGGATGGTGGCAATTTGATCTCTGGTTCCTCTGCCTTTTCTAAAACCAGCTTGAACATCAGGAAGTTCACGGTTCACATATTGCTGAAGCCTGGCTTGGAGGATTTTGAGCATTACTTTACTAGCGTGTGAGATGAGTGCAATTGTGCAGTAGTTTGAGCATTCTTTGGCATTGCCTTTCTTTGGGATTGGAATGAAAACTGACCTTTTCCAGTCCTGTGGCCACTGCTGAGTTTTCCAAATTTGCTGGTATATTGAGTGCAGCACTTTCACAGCATCATCTTTCAGGATTTGGAATAGCTCAACTGGAATTCTATCACCTCCACCAGCTTTGTTCGTAGTGATGCTTTCTAAGGCCCACTTGACTTCATGTTCCAGGATGTCTGGCTCTAGGTCATCATAAAAAGAACCAAACACAAATCAAGGTGCTGAAAACTAAAATGAATGAAATGAAAATGCACTGCTGCTGTTGCTGCTGCTAAGGCGCTTCAGTCGTGTCCGACTCTGTGCGACCCCATAGACGGCAGCCCACCAGGCTCCCCTGTCCCTGAGATTCTCCAGGCAACAACACTGGAATGGGTTGCAATTTCCTTCTCCAATGCATGAAAGTGAAAAGTGAAAGTGAAGTCACTCAGTCGTGTCCAACTCTTAGCAACCCCATGGGCTGCAGACCACCAGGCTCCTCTATCCATGGGATTTTCCAGGCAAGAGTACTGGAGTGGAAGTATTAATAACAGACTTAATCAAGCAGAAGAAAAAAAAATCCATGAAGTCAATGACAGGTCATTTAAATTATCCAGGTTAAGGTGAATGAAGAGAAAATATGAAAACGTGAAGAAAGCCTTCACAAATTATGGGGTATGTAGAGAAACAACCTAAGCATTGCTGGAGTCCCCAAAGGAAGAGAGAGGGAGAAAGAGGCAGAAAACTTATTTAAAGAAATAATAACTGAGATCTTCCCAATCTGTGAAGAGATTTAGACATCCAAGTTTTTATAGGTCTCCCAAAAGATCTCGAGACACACCATAATGAAATCACCTAAAATCAAAGACAAAGAGAATTTTAAAAGCAACTAGAGAAAAAAATTGCTCACATACAAGGAAACTCCCATAAGGCTACCAGTGGATTCCTCACATATTGCAGGCTAGGAGAGAATGAAATGATTTATTTAAAATGTTGCAAAAAAAAAAAAAAAAAAAAGGAAAAAAATCTGCCAACTTATATCCAGAAAAGCTGAAAACTCTAATTTGAAAAGATAGATGCACCCTAATGTTCTCAGCAGTACTATGTACAACAGATTAAGTACCCCTCAACAGAGGAATGGATAAAGAATACGTGTTCTTTATGTGATACACACATACCCCCATGCACACGCATACAATGGAATATTGCTCAGCCATTAAAAAAAGAAAGAAATACTGCTATCTGCAGCAGCATGGATGGACCTAGAGTACATCACACCAAGTGAAGACAAAGTACTATATAATACCACTTAAATGTGAAATCTAAAAAATAATACAAACCATCTTATTAACAAAACAAAAACAGGATCACAAAGCAGGTCTTGGTAAATTTAAGAAAGTTGAAATTATATCAGCATCTTTTCCAACCACAACACTATGAGATTAGAAATAAACTACAAGAAAAAAAAACTATAAAAAACACAAACACATAGAAGACAACACGCTGCTACACAAGCAGTGGGCACAGAAGAGCTCAGAGAGGATTCAAAAGACACCTAGTGATGAATGAGAACAAAAGCACGTGATCCCAAACCTACAGGGTACAGCCACAGCAAATCCAAGAGAGCATTTCATAGCAACACAACCGTATTTCAGGAAAAAATAATCTTAAATAAACAATCTAAACTTACACCAAAAGCAACTAGAGAAAGAACGAAACCTAAAGTTAGTAGAAGGAAAGAAATCATAAAGATCAGAGCAGAAATAAATGATATAAGGCAACGCTACTCCAAAAAAAATAAAGATATAGATGAAGAAAACAATATCAAAGGTCAATGAAACTAAAAGCTGATTCTTTGAAAAGATAACAAAACTGATAAAACCTTTAGACAGACTCTTCAAGAAAAAAGGGAAATGACTCAAACTAAATCAGAAATGAAAAGGAAGTTACAACTGACAGCACAGAAATACAAAGAATCATGAGACAATTACATTTTTTAAAAATATCAATGTCCAGGTATTGCTTCTTTCCTCCAAAGCTCCAGAAATGTTTCTAATGAGCAGCCATGCTTAAAAACATCTGGACTATATGACGATCTTTCACTTTTATGTAGTTTGTTCCACTTTTTCTATTTCATATTCAGAGCTTCCATTTCCTTTATGTTTTCTAATTTCTCCATCCCTTCTTTTTTTTTTATGTTCTTTCTCAAGCCTTTATCAAGCGCAGTATATACATATACATATAGCATGTATAATATATATTTTAGAAAACTAATGAATTTTTGTCTAACTAAAAAATTTATGACATTTTGATTCCACTTATTTGACCCAGTATGAATAGAATGCTAGATTTCTAATTTAAAAAAATAGATATGCAATAAGAAACAAAAGTTCACCATATAGCACTGGGAACTATAGTTAATATGTTTAATAACCTATAATGGAAAATAATCTGAAAAATAGTATATGAATATATGTGTAACTGAATCACTTTGCTGTGTACCTAAAACATTGTAAGGCAACTATACTTTCATAATATATATATTTTAAAAATAGAGTATTATAACAACCATACACCAATGAAAAAGATAACTTGGAAGAAATGGAGAAATTCTTAGGTACAATTTCCTAAGAGTGAAACAGGAAGAAACAGAAAATATGAACAGACCAATCACAAGTACTGAAATTAAAACTGTGATTAACACACTCCCAACAGGACTTCCCTGGTGGTCCAGTGGTTAAGAATTCACCAGTCAATGCAGGGGACACAGGTTCCATCCCTGGTCCAGGAAGATTCCACATGCTGTGCGGCAACTAAGCCTGTGCTCCACAGCTACTGAGCCCGCACGCCTGAGAGCCTGTGCTCTGCAACAAGAGAAGCCTCCACAGTGTAACAAAATGAGAAGCCCATTCACCACCACTAGAAAGTAGCCCTCGCTCTCTACAACTAGAGAAAGCCCACGTGCAGAAACAAAGACCCAGTGCAGTCAGAAGAAATAATAATGACTACCGTTTTTAAAAACATTAATGTTAAAAAAGAGAGAGAGAGAAAGAAAAAGAAACGTGTCTACCTTAAAAAAAAAAAAAAAAAAAAACTCAACAAATAAAAGTCCAGAACCAGATGTCTACACAGGCGAATTCTGTCAAACATTTAGAGAAGAGCTAACACTTATCTTTCTGAAACTGTTGCAAAAAACTGCAGAGGAAGGAAATCTCCCAAACTCATTCTGTGAGGCCAACCATCACCCTGATACCAAAACCAGACAAACATATTACAAACACACAAAGTAACAGGCCAAGATCACTAAAGAACAGACACAGAAACCCCCAACAAAATTCTAGCAGTCCAAATCCAACAATACATTAAAAAGATCATACATCATGATCGAGTGGAATTTATCCCAGGGGTGCAAGGATTTTTCAATATCCAGAAATCAGTGTGATACACCACATCAACAAATTGAAACTAAAAACTATACAATCATCTCAATAGACGTAAAGAAAACTTTTGACAAAATACAACATCCATTTACAATAAAAACTCCCCAGAAAATGGGCACACAGGGAACCTACCTCAACATAATAAAGTCCACTTATGACAAACCTACAGCTAATATCATACTAAATGGTGAAGCGCTGAAAGCATTTCCTCTAAGATCAGGAACAAGACAAGAATACCTACTCTCGTCACTTTTATTCAACAGAGTTTTTGGAAGTCCTAGCCATGGCAATCAGAAAGACAAAAGAAATAAAACATATCCAAATTGGAAAAGGGAAAGAACTAGTTAAAGTGTCACTATTTCAGATGACGTGATACTATACACAGGAAATTCTAACAGCACTACTAAAGCTCATTATGTTTTCTAATTTCTCCATCCCTTCTTTTTTTTTATGTTCTTTCTCAAGCCTTTATCAAGCGCAGTATATACATATACATATAGCATGTATAATATATATTTTAGAAAACTAATGAATTTTTGTCTAAAAAATTTATGACATTTTGACATAATGACATTTGACATATGTCATAATGACATAATGACATTTATGACTTTATGACAATTTATGACATTAATGAATTTGGTAAAGTTACAGGTTACAAATTAAAACACAGAAGTCTGTTGAATTTCTATACAATAATAATCAAAGATCAGAAAGAGAAGTTCAAGAAACAACTCCATTTACCATCATATCAAAAAGAATAAAATACTGTACCTAGGAATAAGGAGACAAAAGACCTGTGTTCTGAAAATTATGATACTGATGAAAGAAACTAGAGATGAGACAAACAGATGGAAAGATATCATGTTCTTGGACTGGAATAATCAATACTGCTGCTGCTGCTGCTAAGTCTCTTCAGTCGTGTCCGACTCTGTGCGACCCCATAGATGGAAGCTCACCAGGCTCCCCTGTCCCTGGGATTCTCCAGGCAAGAACACTGGAGTGGGTTGCCATTTCCTTCTCCAATGTATGAAAGTGAAAAGTGAAAGTGAAGTCGCTCAGTCGTGTCCAACTCTCAGCGACCCCATGGACTGAGATTCTCCATCCATGGGATTCTCCAGGCAAAAGTACTGGGGTGGGGTGCCATTGCCTTCCCCGTAATCAATACTGTTAAAATGATATACTACCAAAGGCAATCTGTAGATTCAATGCAATCCCTATCAAATTACCAATGGCACTGTTAATAGAACTAGAACAAAATATCTTAAAATTTGTGTGGAGACACAAAATATCCCAAATATCCAAAGCAATCTTGACAAAGAAAGATGGAGCTGGAGGAAAAGGCCCCCTTTCTTCAGACCACACTACAAAGTTATAATTATCCAAGCAATATGGTATGGGCACAAAAACAAGGAAGAGGACAGAAAGCCCAGAAATGAACCCACGTACCCATGGGCAGTGAATCTAAACAAAGGAGGCAAGACTATACAATGGAGGACAGTCCAAACAGTGCTTGGAAAACTGGACAACTCACATGCAAAAAGATAAAATTAAAACATTATTTAACTCTATACACACACAAAAAAATTCAAAATGGATAAAAGATCTAAATGTGACACTGAAAACTATAAAACTCAGAGAAAACACAGGCAGAACACTCTGACGACAGAAATCTCAGCAATATGTTTTTGATCTGTCTTCCAGAGCAATGGAAATAAAAACAAATATAAACAAATGAGACCTAATTAGGCTCAAATTTTGCACAGCAAAGGAAACTATAAACAAAATTAAAAACAACTCAACATAATGGGAGAAAATATTTGCCAGTGATGTGACCAAGAAGGGATTAGTACCCAAAATTTACAAACAGCTCATGTGGCTTAGTATCATCAGAAGAAACAACCCAATCAAAAAATAAACAGAAGACCTAAACAGACATTTCTCCAGAGAAGACTTACAGAGGGCCAAGAGGCACATGAAGAGATGTTCAACATGACTAATTATTACAGAAATGCAAATCAAAACTAAAATGGATATCACTTCACACCAGTCAAAATGGCTATCATTAAAATCCACAAACAATAAATGCTGGAGATGGGGTAGAGAGAAGGGAACCCTCCTACACTGTTGGTGGGAATACAAAATGAAGCAGCCACTATGGAAAAAAGAAGTCTGGAGATTCCTAAATAAACTACAAATAGAATTACCATCAGATCCTGCAATCCCACTCCTGGGCATGTATCCAGGGAAAACCTGGTCTGAAAAGATACATGCACTCCCAATGTTCTTTTCAGCACTGTTTACAATAGCCAAGACATGGAAGCAACCTACATGTTCATCAAAGGAAGAATGGATAAAGAAGATATGGTACATATTTACAATGGAATATCACTCAGCCATTAAAAAGGATGAAATAATGCCATTTGCAGCAACAAGGATGGATCTAGAGATTGTCATACTAAGTGAAATAAGTCAGAGTAAGAGAAATATGGTATGATATCATTTATATGCACAATCTTTGAAAAATTATGCAAGTGAACATATTTACAAAACAGAAATTGACTCACAGGCTTAGAGAACAAACTTATGGTCACCAGAGAGGACAGGTTGTGGGAGGGACAGTTAGGGAGTCTGGGACTGACGTGTACACACTGTTATGCTGAAAAAGGATAACCAACAAGGACCTACTGTGTAGCGAAGGGAACTCTGCTCAGTATTACAAAACAACCTAAATGGGAAAGCAATTAAAAAGAACAGATACATAAAACACAATGAATCATTTTGCTGTACACCTGAAACTAACACCACATCGTAAATCAATCGTATTTCAATAAAACGAAACAAAGCAAAAAAATCTGCCAATAAGAATACTTTAACTGGCAAACCTATCCTTCAGAAATGAAGGCAAGATAAAGACTCTCCCACACAGGAAACTTCTTGGTGGTCCTGTGGTTAAAAACCCACCTGCCAATGCAGGAGACATGGGTTCGATCCTTCGTCCAGAGTCTAAGATCCCACATCCACAGGGCGACTAAGCCCGCGGCCGCAACTCCTGGAGCCGTGTGCCCTGGAGCTCAGGCTCTGCAACAAGAGAAGCCACAGCAACGAGACCCCAGCACAGCTAGGGCCGCACCCCACTGCCCACAACCAGAGGGCTTGCTCACAGCAAAGAGTCCAGTGCAGCAAAAAAGACATACATAAATAAAAAAAAAAAATTTTCCCAGTCAGACAATGTGTAGAGCATTCATTATCACTACATCTGCCTTACAAGAAATGCTAAAAGGAGTTCTTCCAGCTGAAATGAGAGGACATTACTAACAGGAAAACATAAGGAAATATAAAACACACTGGTAAAGGCAAGTATACAGTCAAATTCAAAACACAGTTGGTCCTCCCTATTCAAGAATCCCACATCCACAGACTGAAAGAAACTGACTGAAAATATTTGAGGACAAAAAATCTCAGAAAGTTCCAAAAAGTAAACCTTGAATATGCACTACTCCAGCTACAATTTACATAGCATTTACAACTACATACATGATATTTACACTGCATTAGGTATTATAACTAATCTACAGATGACTTACAGGTTATATGTAAGCACTACTCCATTTTATCCAAGGGACTTACGCATCCATGGATTCTGGGTATACACAAGGGATGGGGGGTGTCATGGAACCAATCTCCCACATACTGAGGATGACTTTAGTACTGTATTATGCTGCTATGTTATCTCTTAACTCTAGTATAAAGGATAAGGCACAGAAGTATTAAAAGTCACCATAGCTACAATAATTTCTACATGAATATACAATATAAAAAGATGTAAAGTGTGATATCAAAAACATAAAGTGGAAGAAGAGAGAAAAGCATGGAATTTTTATATGCTATCAAAGTTATTAGCTTAAAATTGATTCTTATAACTGTAAGGTGTTTTTTATAACCCTCACAAAAATCACAAAACAGAAAACTAGAGCAGACAGATAAAAGATCAAGATCAAAACATGCCACTAAGGATTCTCCAAAATATACAAGCAGTTCAGGCAGCTCAATAGCTGAAGAACAAACAACCGAATGAAAAAGTGGGCAGAAAACCTAAACAGACATTTCTCCAAAGAAGACATACACAAGGCCATCAAACACATGAAAAAATGTTCAACACCACTCATTATTAGAGAAATGCAAATCAAAACTATAGTGAGGTATCACCTCACACTAGTAAGAATGGCCATTATCAAAAAATCTATAAACAATAAATGCAGGAAAGGATGTAGAGAAAAGGGAGCGCTCTTGCACAGTTGGTACGAATGTAAACAGACACAGCCACTAGGGAGAACAGTGTGGAGATTTATTCAAGGAAAAAAACTAAAAATAAAACTACCATAGGACCCAGTAACCCCACTCCTGGGCATATATCCTGAGAAAACCATAACTGAAAAAGACACACGTACCCTAATGCTCAGTGCAGCACCATTTACAACAGCCAGAACACAGAAGAACCTAGATGTCCACTGACAAATGGATAAGGAAGCTGTGATAAATATATACAATGCAATATTACTCAGCCATCAAAAGGAACAAAAGTAAACAAAAAGGAATAAATCTGAGTCCATTTCAGTGAGGTGGATGAACCTAGACCCTGTTATAAAGAGTGAAGTAAGTCAGAAAGAGAAAAACAAATATTGTATAACAATGCCTGTACACAGAATCTGGAAAAATGGTGCTGAGGAACCTATTGGCAGGGCAGCAATAGCCGCAGACAGAGAGAACAGACTGTGGACCCAGAGGGGGAAGGCGGGGGCCAAACTGAGAGCACAGCGCTGACACAGGCACATCACCACGTGTAGACAGGAGCTACTGAGACGCTGCTGGTGACACGGGGCTCAACAGTGCTCTGTGGCAGCCCGGGGGGCGGGGGAGGGGGTGGTGGGGGGCGGGGAGGGACCCTCAAGACAGAGGGGGTGTATGTGCACCTAGTAAATCCTTAGCTATCAATAATTACTTTAAATTTTAATTCTTTAAATCATCCATCTATTCAAAAGGCATACAGTACCTGGATGGATTAAAAAAAAAAATAAACCCAACTACATGCACCTGCAGTTAGCCTGCAGCCTAGGGAAAGGCTCGCGGTGCCCCTGGCGTGGGAGGCAAGGCCCTCGGGCCGATTTTGCTCACTTTTTCAACTGCTATATCCTCAATCTGTAATACAAAAGTGATTAATGAATATTTATTGCCACCCCACGTCCGAGGTCAGGGGCAGCGCCGAGAGTACCAGACTGCGACAGCGCAGGAACCGCCGAGAGGAGCTACCCCGCCTCCAAGGTTAGGGGCCGCAGCCAGGAGGAGATACCCCACACCCCTAAGCCTGAGATCAGGGGCGGCGGCAGGGACGACAAACCCCACGTCCAAGGAGTGGTGGCTGTGCGGGCGCAGGAGGGCCTAGAAGAGCTATCCCACTTTGAGGGTCAGAAAGGGCAGTGGTGAGGAGATACCCCTCATCCAAGGTAAGGAGCAATGGCTGCGCTTTGCTGGAGCAGCCGTGAAG
The DNA here is from genome assembly GCA_935064755.1 of Tragelaphus eurycerus. Classification (NCBI taxonomy): domain Eukaryota; kingdom Metazoa; phylum Chordata; class Mammalia; order Artiodactyla; family Bovidae; genus Tragelaphus; species Tragelaphus eurycerus. The sequence goes on along the minus strand of CAKXYN010000001.1, from coordinate 70,239,214 downwards.
AGATACTCCATGCCCAAGGTAAGAGAAATCCAAGTAAGACGGTAGGTGTTGCAAGAGGGCATCAGAGGGCAAACACACTGAAACCACACTCACAGAAAACTAGTCAATCTAATCACACTAGGACCACAGCCTTGTCTAACTCAATGAAACTAAGTCATGCCCATGGGGCAACCCAAGATGGGTGGGTCATGGTGGACAGGTCTGACAGGATGTGGTCCATTGGAGAAGGTAATGGCAAACCACTTCAGTATTCTTGCCTTGAGAACCCCATGAACAGTATGAAAAGGCAAAATGATAGGATACTGAAAGAGGAACTCCCCAGGTCAGTAGGGGCCCAATATGCTACTGGAGATCAGTGGAGAAATAACTCCAGAAAGAAAGAAGGGATGGAGCCAAAACAAAAAGAATACCCAGGTGTGGATGTGACTGGTGATAGAAGCAAGGTCCGATGCTGTAAAGAGCAATATTGCATAGGAACCTGGAATGTCAGGTCCATGAATCAAGGCAAATTGGAAGTGGTCAAACAAGAGATGGCAAGAGTGAATGTAGACATTCTAGGAATCAGTGAACTGAAATGGACTGGAATGGGTGAATTTAACTCAGATGACCATTATATCTACTACTGCAGGCAGGAATCCCTCAGAAGAAATGGAGTGGCCATCATGGTCAACAAAAGAGTCCGAAATGCAGTACTTGGATGCAATCTCAAAAACGACAGAATGATCTCTGTTCGTTTCCAAGGCGAACCATTCAATATCACAGTAATCCAAGTCTATGCCCCAACCAGTAACGCTGAAGAAGCTGAAGTTGAACGATTCTATGAAGACCTACAAGACCTTTTAGAACTAACACCCAAAAAAGATGTCCTTTTCATTATAGGAGACTGGAATGCACCAGTAGGAAGTCAAGAAACACCTGGGGTAACAGGCAAATTTGGCCTTGGAATACGGAATGAAGCAGGGCAAAGACTAATAAGAAAATTTTGCCAAGAAAATGCACTGGTCAGTCATAACACCCTCTTCCAACAACACAAGAGAAGACTCTATACATGGACATCACCAGACAGTCAACACCGAAATCAGACTGATTGTATTCTTTGCAGCCAAAGATGGAGAAGCTCTATACAGTCAGCAAAAATAAGACAAGGAGCTCAGACCATGAACTCCTTATTGTGGCTCAGACCATGAACTCCTTATTGTGGCTCAGACCATGAACTCCTTATTGCCAAATTCAGACTGAAAGTGAAGAAAGTAAGGAAAACCACTAGACCATTCAGGTATGACCTAAATCAAATCCCTTATGATTATACAGTGGAAGTGAGAAATAGATTTAAGGGCCTAGATCTGATAGATAGAGTGCCTGATGAACTATGGAATAAGCTTCGTGACATTGTACAGGAGACAGGGATCAAGACCATCCCCATGGAAAAGAAATGCAAAAAAAGCAAAATGGCTGTCTGGGGAGGCCTTACAAATGGCTGTGAAAAGAAGAGAAGCGAAAAGCAAAGGAGAAAAGGAAAGATATAAGCATCTGAATGCAGAGTTCCAAAGAATAGCAAGAAGACATAAGAAAGCCTTCTTCAGCGATCAATGCAAAGAAATAGAGGAAAACAACAGAATGGGAAAGACTAGAGAGTTCTTCAAGAAAATCAGAGATACCAAAGGAATATTTCATGCAAAGATAGGCTCAATAAAGGACAGAAATGGTATGGACCTAACAGAAGCAGAAGATATTAAGAAGAGGTGGCAATAATACACAGAAGAACTGTACAAAAAAGATCTTCACGATCCAGATAATCACGATGGTGTGATCACTGACCTAGAGCCAGACATCCTGGAATGTGAAGTCAAGGGGGCCTTAGGAAGCATCACTACGAACAAAGCTAGTGGAGGTGATGGAATTCCAGCTGAGCTATTCCAAATCCTGAAAGATGAGGCTGTCAAAGTGCTGCACTCAATATGCCAACAAATTTGGAAAACTCAGCAGTGGCCACAGGACTGGAAAAGGTCAGTTTTCATTCCAATCCCAAAGAAAGGCAATGCCAAAGAATGTTCAAACTACCGCACAACTGCACTCATCTCACACGCTAGTAAAGTAATGCTCAAAATTCTCCAAGCCAGGCTTCAGCAATATGTGAACCGTGAACTTCCTGATGTTCAAGCTGGTTTTAGTAAAGGCAGAGGAACCATGGATCAAATTGCCAACATCTGCTGGATCATGGAAAAAGCAAGAGAGTTCCAGAAAAACATCTATTTCTGCTTTATTGACTATGCCAAAGCCTTTGACTGTGTGGATCACAATAAACTGTGGAAAATTCTGGAAGAGATGGGAATACCAGACCACCTGACCTGCCTCTTGAGAAACCTGTATGCAGGTCAGGAAGCAACAGTTAGAACTGGACATGGAACAACAGACTGGTTCCAAATAGGAAAAGGAGTACGTCAAGGCTGTATATTATCACCCTGCTTATTTAACTTATATGCAGAGTACCTCATGAGAAACGATGGGCTGGAAGAAACACAAGCTAGAATCAAGATTGCTGGGAGAAATATCAATAACCTCAGATATGCAGATGACACCACCCTTACGGCAGAAAGTAAAGAGGAACTAAAGGGCCTCTTGATGAAAGTGGAGAGTGAAAAAGTTGGCTTAAAGCTCAACATTCAGAAAATGAATGCCATGGACTATACAGTCCTTGGAATTCCCCAGGCTACAATACTGGAAAGGGTAGCCTTTCCCTTCTCCAGATGATCTTCCCAATTCAGGGATCAAACCCAGGTCTCCCTCATTGCAGGCGGATTCTTTATGAGCTGAGCTACAAGGGAAACCCAAAAATACAGAAGTGGGTAGCCCATCCCTTCTCCAGAGGATTTTCCCAACCCAGGAATTGAACCGGGGTCTCCTGCATTGCAGGCAGATTCTTTACCGAGCTATCAGGGAAGCCCTGGGAATTCCCATGGGTGCCCACTATTGCTGCTTCTATTTAACATGGGACTGGAAATCCTAGTCAAATCAATTAGGCAGGAAAATAAAATTTTAACACTCAAATTGGAAAGGAAGAAATAAAACTGTCTCTGCTTGCAGATGACATGATCATATGTCCTGAACTCCACCAAAAACAAACTATTCATACTGATAAATTCAGTACGGTGGCAGGATATAACATCAATATACAACAGTCACCTGCATTTCTACTGGGTTGGCCAAAAGGTTTCGAGCTTTTCCGTAACACCTTACAGAAAAATCCAAAGGAACTTTTTGGCCAACCCAATAAATATTAACATCAAATTGTCAGAAAAAGAAACAAGAAAACAATCCCATTTAGAATATGATCAAAAAAAATAAAAGACTTAAGAACAAATTTAACCAAGAAGATAAAAGACCTGTACACTGAAAACCGTAAGACATTGATGAAAGGAACTGAGGAAGATAGAAATAAATAGAAAAATATTCCAAGTTCATGAATTGGAAAAATACTGTTAAAATGTCCATACTACCCAAGCAATCTAGATTCAATGCAACCTCCATCAAAATTCCATCGGTATTTTTCACAGAAACAAGAAAATAATCCTATAATTCGTGTGGAACCATGTAAGACCCCAAAGAACCAAAGCAATCTTGGGAAAAAATAGTGAAGTTATAGGCATCATATGCTATAATAATCCCACAGTATGGTACTAGCATAGTACTAGAAACACAGACCAGTGGAACACAGCAGTTAAGTTCTGCTATAAACCATACATGTAGGGTCAACTAATCTTTGACAAGGAACCAAGAATATACAATGGAGAATGGACAGTCTCTTTAATAAATGGTGTTTGGAAAACAGGATATCCACATACAAAAAGAACAAAACTGGATCCCTATGTAAGTGGTGATCCCTTGCACCAGTTATAAAAGTTAACTTAAACAAATCAAAGACTTAAGTGTAAAATCTGAAATCATAAAAACCCTAGAAGGTTACATAGAGAATATGCTCCTTGACACTGGTCCTGGCAATGCACAGGCCAAAAAAAAAAAAGTAAAGAAAAAAGTATTAGGTTGGCATAAAGTTCATTTGGGTTTTTCTGTATCATGAAAAAACCAGAACAAACTTCTTTTTGGCCAAAACAATACTACATTAAAGTACAAGGCTCTACACAGAAAGGAAACAATCAATAAAATGAATAGACAATGTATGGACTGGGAGAAAACATTTGCAAACCATATATTTAATAAGGGATTACTATCCAAACACACACCACTCGACAGCAAAACAAAAAACAAAATAACTTGATTAAGAAATGGGTAAAGGACCAGAACAGACATTTTTCCAAAGAAAACACACAAATAGTACATGAATAGATGCTCAACATCATTAATCAGAGATATACAAATCAAAACCACAATAAGACATCATCTCACACTATTAGGTTGGTTTCAATAAAGAAGACAATATACGCTGGCAAGGATGTGGAGAAAGGGGGATTCTTGTACACTGCTGGTGGAACTCTAAATTGGTATAGCCATTATGGCAAACACTATGGAAATTCCCCCCAAATTTAAAAACCAAACTACCATTTCTTCAGTAAGGAGTGCTGGGAAAACTGGACAGCTACATGTAAATGAATGAAATTGGAACACTCCCTAACACTATACACAAAAAATAAACTCAAAATGGATTAAAGACCTGTATGTAAGGCTGGATATTATAAGACTCTTAGAGGAAAATATAGGCAGAACACTGTTTGACATAAATTGCAGCAAGATCTTTTTTGATCCACCTCCTAGGGTAAGGAAAATAAATAAAAACACATATAAACAAATGGAACCTAAACTAAAAGGCTTTTGCACAGCAAAGGAAACCATAAACAAAAGGACAACCCTCAGAATTGGAGAAATATTTTCAAGTGAAGGAACCACGAAGGGCTCAACCTCTACAAGATATTAACAGCTCATGAAGTGCAATATCAAAAAACCACCCGGTCAAAAGGTGGGCAGAGGATGGGGCTTCCCTGGTGGTTCAGTGGTGCAGAGCCCACCTGCCAGTGCAGGAGAAGCCCGCGCGCCTCAGAGCGGCAGGGCTCCTGATGGTACACAAGGCGCACTGCTGAAACCTACACAGCCCAGAGCCATTCAATGCAACGAGAGAGGCCCCTGCAGATGCCCACGCGCCACAACACAAGCGCAGCCCCACCTGCCGCAACCAGAGGGAAGCCCGCACTGCCACCAACAACAAGCGGAGCCAAAAGTAAATAATTTTTTAAGTGGGCAGAAGATCTAAATAGACATTTCTCCAAAGATGACATAAAAATGGCTAAAAAGCACATGAAAAGAGATGCTCAACATCACTAATTATTAGAGAAATGCAATTCAAAACTATAATGAGGTGTCACCTCAGACGGGTCAGAATGGCCATAATCAAAGTCTACAAACAATAAATGCTGGAGCAGGTGCACAGAAAAGGGGGCTTTCCTTTTCTGAGAAGCTGTTGGTGGGAATGTAAAGTGGACGGCCACTATGGAAAACAGTATGGAGGGTCTTTAAAAAAATAAAAGCAGAGCTACCATGTGATCCAGCAATCCCACTCCTAGGCATATATACAAAGAAAAAACCATTTGAAAAGATACACGCGTCCCAGTGTTCACTGCAGCACTGTTTATAATAGCCAGGACATGGAAGCAACCTAAAAATGCTCATCGACAGATGAATGGTTTTAGGCGATGTAGTATATATATATTGGGGAAGGAAATGGCAACCCACTCCACTGTTCTTGCCTGGAGAATCCCAGGGACGGGGGAGCCTGGTGGGCTTCCTTCTATGGGGTCGCACAGAGTCGGACACGACTGAAGCGACTTAGCAGCAGCAGCAGCAGCAATATATATATATATATATACAATGGAATAATCAGTTCAGTTAGTTCAGTTCAAAATAATGAAATAATGCCATTTGCAGCAACAGGGCTGGACCTATAGATTGTTCTAATGAGTGAAGTCAGACATACAATATTGCTTATATGTGGAATCTAATAAAAGGGTACAAATGAACTTATCCACAAAACAGAGAGCTACAGATGTAGAAATGACTAATGGCTGCAGAGGGTAAGAGCAGGGGGTACACTGGAGGATGGGGACTGACATATACACACCACTATACACAAACAGACAACTAACGAGGATCTACTGCAGAGCACAGGGAACTCCAATCAATACTCTGTAACAGCCTAAATATGGGAAAAGAATCTAAAAGAGTGGATATATGTATAACTGATCCACTTCACTGTGGACCTGAAACTAACATAAGACTATAAAGCAACTGTACTCCAATAAAAATTAAAAAAAAAAAACAAAAACAAATCAGCCTACCATATGACCCAGCAATTCCACTTACGGGCATACATCCAAAGATATCATTTGTTGAAGAGATTATCTGGATGCCTAGGCTCAGTTCAGGATTATTCACAATAGCCAAGATATGCAAACAACCTACCTGTCCTTCAGCAGATAAACAGATAAGGTAGGGTTGTGTGTATTAACATATTAACTAGTCACAAGAAAGAAGGAAATCCTGAAATTGCAGCAACGTGAAAGAATCTAGAGCACACGATGATAAGTGAAATCAGCCAGAAAGACAAATACTGTATGATCACCCTCGTAAGTGGAATCTAAAAAAAAAAGTGTCAAACTCACAGAAACAGAGAGTAGAATGGTGGTCACCAGGGCCTGGGAGAGATGGAGAGATGCTGGTCAAAGGGCAGAAGCCTTCGCTGATAAGATGAACAAGCTCTGGGGAATTTAACATGCAGCACAGAGACCACAGTAAACAATACTGTGAGTGCCTGAAAACTGCTGAAAGAACAGACTGCAAGTATTCTCACTACAAAGAAAAGAAAAAAGGCAACTGAGGTGATGGATGTGTTCATTAACCTGATTGTGGTAATTATTTCACAAAATACACATATGTCAAATTACCATGTTGTATACTTTAAATAAAAACAATTTTGTTAATTACACTTTAATTGAACAGACAAAAGCTTGAATATTTATATATATTTACATTTAAAAATATACAGTAAGATACAGTCTTCAACTACATATTTACATCCTTCTCAATCTCAAAGCTAAAGTCAAGCCCAGTGGGAACACATTAAAAGACTTCCCACTGAAGTCAGAGGCCAAACAAAGCTATGTACCTCACCACCAGTATTTACTACTGCTGTGGAGGTACCACCAATCACAAAAAGACAACAGATGGAAAACACAGGTATACAACCAGAGGAAAAATTTATTTGTGGATAATATTATATACCTAAAAAATCCAAGAGAAGCAACTGAAGACCTATCATAATTAATTAAAAATCAGGTAAGATGATGAAAATTAATATATACAAATCAACAATTCCACATACATCATCATCAAGTAGGTAGAAGGGAAAATGCTTCAGCATTAAAAACAAACAAGACCTGAGGATACACTTGGCATGAAATCCAAGCGTATTAAGAAATCCATCAAAACTAAAACCAGACTGAGAGAGAAAGGCATGTAATCTTAGCAGGGAAGATTCATCATCAAACTGTCACTTTTCTTACACTAACCTAAAACTGTAAGTTAGTCCCAATAAAAACAAACAGGACTTTTAACAAACAAACTTGTCTTAAAGTTCATACAGAAAAACAAAAAACAGCAAGGAAAGTTGTGAAAAATAAAGATAATGAATTAGAATTTACTTTACCAAACACTGAAATATGCTATAAAACTGGGGTAACTAAAACCGTATGATACCAACACATTAAAACATGGATTAATATCTACAATTGAAAGTCCAGAAACAGACCCAATGTACATGATATGTGGCAAAGTACAACATACATAGTAAATAATAAAGGATATTTAAAGAAGTGGGGAAAAGATGAATTGTTCAATAAAAGGTATTTCAACAAATGAGCAGCCAATTGGGAAAAATTAAGTTGGACCCACACTTCACACTAAAAAAATTCCAAATGGATAAAGGTAAAAAATGAAACATAAAAGGTACAAAGGTAAAAAATGGATAAAAGGTAGAAAGTGAAACATAAAAAGTACTTTAAGAAACCACAGGATAATTTTTCATACACTTCTACCAGGGAAAATCTTTCTATGTATGACAGAGAACCCATAAGCCTTAAAAAGTCAATTAAAAATCAACTTTTTTTCCATGACAAAACCATCCTAAGTATCAATAAAAAATATTTTAAAATCTATAAAAATATAACTGCAAAATTCCTATCACTGACAAAATGCAAAGTTTCTTCCTATATAATTTTTTTTTAACAAAATTAAGAAACACCAAAGCCCAGTAGAAAAACAGGCCAAGGATACAAACTGACTTCACAGAGAACTGAAATGGCCCTTAAACCTTAAATTAACTTTTCTACAGCATGAACGAAGAAGTTTTGGAGGGAAAAAGTCTAGTTTTTTTAAGCTAACAAACTGGCAAAGGTCAGGACTTCCTGGTGATTCAGCGGCGAAAAATCTGCCTTGCAATGCAGGGGACACGGGTTTGATCCCTGGTCCAGAAGCGAGATTCCACAGGACTCGGAGCAACTCAGCCCGCGAGTCACAGCCACTGAGCCACGACCAGAGGCCATATGCTGAAACAAAGATCCCCCGTGCGGCAACGAAGACTCGACACGGCCAAATATATAGATTCAAAAACAAACAAAACATCTGGCAAAGTCCAAACTGTGAGGTATCACAGTGTTGGTGAGGGTGTGGATAAACAGGCACTGCCACACTGGCTGGGAGCCTAAGTGGACAAAACCTCTACGGAGGTTTAACTTGTAAGAGCTATCAAAACCACAGAAGCACATACTCACCGCCCAGCACTCCGGCCTCAGGTAAGTGAGTGGACACACGCCCTTGGCCACGCGTGGACCGATGTATACAGAACGCACCTCAGCGGTGTCTGCGTTAGCAAACTGTAAAACACCTTACATATCCATCCATAGAGCGCTGGCTAAATAAAAGTACATCCTGACAATGGAATATTCTCCAGTTGTAAAAGACAATAAAAAGCTCTTCCGTATTGACAACGATCTATCACAAACAGAGAAAAGAGCAAGTGTGCTACTTTTTATGTAAAAGAAAGGAGCTCTCTGTGTATTCGTCTGTATTATGCACAGAACAGGCCTAAACAGACACTCGAGAACTTGTAACTCTGGCTGCCTCTGGGAAAAGGATCTGGTGGCCAGGGGCAAGATGGAAGGGAAACGTTCTGGTGTATACCCTGTTGTACCTTTTAAATTTTGTGCTATGTGAATACAGTACTGCCCTGAAAAGCTAAAATTAAAAAAAAAAAGTGAAAGCCTCCTTCTAGGAGCAGCAGCCTTCTACTCTGAGCTTCTGTAACTGTATTTCCAGTTGGCCCTGTGTTTATTCTGACTTTCCCAGCCTCCCCTGACTGACTGCAGTCCCTCCTGGGAGGTCACGGCTGAATCACCTTTGTGTTCCCTAGAGTGGTCAGCACCTCATTTGGTGCCGAGAGGAAAGTCACTATTCTCTGTTCACTGTGTTAAACTAGTCCACTGCTGCAAAGAATTCATCTTTGGAGGGCAAGTTGATTTGCAAAGTGGATCAATGATCAGGACAGGAAATTCTGCTTCTCTAAGCATTAAAATTACCCAAATAAGCTGGAAGGATTTTCAGCAGACTTAAATTAACAGTACTGAAAAAAGAAAGGCGTTTCAGTTAACGAACGAAAGCTGATTTCAAAGAATTTGAAGCCTGAAAACATCATATTCAAGAGGATGACTATTGTCACAATTAGGATAATTGTTGGGATGGCGCAGCAATACTCGTATTGAAGGAAGACTAAATTAAACAGTTGTGATGATCATCGCAAATAACCATTACAGGATGCTGACCCCTCTGCACAATTTAGCATCAACAGATACACTGAAGACTTTCTTCCACAACACCAGCAACCTACATTTTCATTCCCTCTTGACATGGTCAGCAATGACTAACAAATGGATTGAACTGACTGCTAAGAACATGGGCAAAGAATCTGTTTTAAAGCTAGAAACAACACAGGAGTTCAGTGGGGCAGCCCTGTCATTTCGTAAGACTGCGGGCCCAGAGGTAGGGTGCCCTCAGCTGCTGGGGTCCAGCCCCGGCTAACCCAGGGAGTTCGAAGGGGGGACGGCCAGCGAGGGATCAGGATACAATAGTTTTAATTACAGATATAAAGAATAATAGAATGAGGATAGCTCCGTAGGAAAATTCAGTGGAGAAAAGAGGCTGAGTAGCTTGGTTTACGCGGGAGACCAATAAAACTTCAAGACAAGAAGTTTGCACCACTTACATAGGCCACAGGCGTCCTTCCGTTCTCCCGAAGGAGAGAAGACACTGAGGCCTCCCCGGTTGGATCTTAGAAGCCCAGGCATAATTAGTAAGCATGGTGGGTTCCGCACTCCAGATGGAGACTCAACCAGAATTTGAGAGAGAGCGCGACATGGGGAGATCAGTCTTTCAAGGAACTGATCCCAATTCTTTATTTTCCATGGTCTACTTTTATACACTGAGATGGTATACAAAAGTCACGCGGGGTCAGCAGTCCTGACTTTTATCAAAGTCAGGTGCTTCATACAAATGTATACAGAGGTCTTAGGGGTGTTACATCATCTTCTGGCCAGGGGGCCTGCTGACAATTTATGACCCTCTCCTTGTGACAGTGGTCAATCCAGGGCACTTATTTCTCCAGGGGTGATTATACTTAAAACAGACTCCACCTTCCAAAGGTACCAGATAGAGTTACATTCCTATAGGGTGCAGGTGTTGTGGGTTTTAATTAAGGAAAGAATTTACTTAGCCTAAGATCTAACGTGATTAATATCAAAGGTTAATACCTATTTCTTCTATATATTCATTAATGTGTGTAAGGGCAGGCGATGTGGAGACTTAGCAGCAAACACTGGCTCAACAAATGAAAAACCCTTCAATACAATTTCTAATCAGCCCACTATACTTATACTAATAGTTTCTCTAAAGAACCTGTTTTTAGAAGATTTAAAGCATCTCGTGCCTCTCACGGTTGGGAGGCTGTGAGTAATCACACGTGGCCAGACAAGCCTGTCAGGTGGGCTAGAGAACCTTCAGAGGAGTTTGTAGGTTAAAACACTCCTGTCACGCCCAGGAATTTTTATTAATTGGAGCCCCAAGTTAACTCCTTTTTCAGAGAGAGGTAGTGGGGGACAGCCCCCCGTAAAGTCAGAGGTGTAGGTGAGAGCACAAAGTAGTAAAGTAGGCAGGCTCTGGTTATGGGGGTAGATGCTCAAGGATTTCCAGGGGGACTCCTGAGGCTAAACCCCGCCTTTGCGTATGTTGAGCCTCCTTCCTCATGACCTTTGCCATGGGCGGAGGTCCTTTCGCGGCTCCCGGCACTCAGCCTTGGTCTCAGAAGCACGGCCAGGACCAGACTCCTGTCTCAGCCACACATGGGTATGTCCAGGTCTCACAGAACGGAAGCCTCATGTCTGTGGCTTCCTGAGAGAAGTGTGTTCTTCTGGAAAGTACCATGCTTCTTGAGAGTTTTCTCAAAAGTGAAGGTGTGATGAGTTTAGATTTTATTACTGTCTCAAGAGCTTTTAATATAAACACCACATGGAAGATGGTTCCATTCCAAACACAAAACATGCAGAAGACCTGTTTGTGAGGGAGAGTGCCAAAGAGAGCCAAGAGACGAGAGGGACACCTGGTAAAAGTTTTTCAGCAACTGGTGCTGGGAAAACATGACAGCCCCATGCAAAAAAGTTAAAGTGGACTCCTGAATCATATACAAAGACTAACTCAAAATCAAAGACCTAAACAAAGAAATAGAACTAATAAAACTCTTAAAAACATAGGGGTATGATACTGATTCTGAAAGGATTTTGTGGATGTGACACCAAAAGCACAGAAAAAACATAACGACAACAGATAACAAAATCACTTTTGTACTCAAAGAAACTATCAACAGAGTGAAGAACAACCCACAGAAGGGAAGAATATATTTGCAAGTCATATATCTGAGAAGAGATTAATATCCAGAATATAGAAAGAACTGCCACAACTCAGCAACAACAAAAAACTCAATTCAAAAATGGGTAAGTAGAGACTTACCTAGGGGCCAAAGGACTCTGTGCTCCCAATGCAACGGGCATAGGTTCGATCCCCAGTCGGGGAACTAAGATCCCATGTGCCCACTGCATGGCCCAAAAAAGAGAAAAAAGGGCAAAGGACTTGAATGGATACATTGAATATAAATGGGCAAAAAGCACATAAAACTGCTCAACATCACTAATCATTACAGAAATGGAAATCAAAGCCATAATGAGATATCACTTCACACCCAATAGGTCGGCTTTTATTTCTTAAAAAAAAAAAAAGAAAGAAAATTAACAAGTGTCAGGACACATGACTGTGCTTGCAATTCATCTAAAAACTAAGTCATATTATTTGAGAACATATATTAAGGAATTTGGAGGGAAATCGCTGTATTACTTTATATGCAACATGCACTGTATGTATGTTCTATATATGTATAATCAATGCACTATTTCTTCTCAGTCTGGTTCTGGGAGTTATATGAATGCACAATTATTAAAGTACGCCCCACAAAATAAAAGGGACTTCCCTAGCAGTCTAGTGGTTAAGACTGCGCTTCCAATGCAGGGGTGCAGGTTCGATCCCTGGTTGAGGAACTAAGACCCCACATGCTGTGTGGCGTAGCCAAGAAAAAAGTATTGGTAAGCATGAGACGTAACTAAGTGATACATCACAATGGATAACTACTCTCTGCTTTTGTGTATATTTCAATTTAATGATAATAAACATTAATAAGAAGAGAAGTCCTTTGAAATGTACAAGGCTTTTTCAGAATGTACCCCTTTACAAAATTTAGCAGCAATGAATATACAATGATCAAAGATCTGAACTTAAGACTATAAAAACTCTTAGAAGAAAACAGAGGGCAAAAGCTTCACAATAGATTTGGCAATTCCTTGGTATAACACCAAAGGCACAGGGAAGAAATGAAACATAAACAGACTGAACTTCAAAAAAATTTTTAAATTGTGTGCATCAAAAGAAACTACCAACAAAGAACTTCCTGGGATCCAATGGCTACAGCTCCGCATACTCACTTCCGAGGCCCCAGATATGACCCCTGATAATCACAATGGTGTGATCACTGAACTAGAGCCAGACATCCTGGAATGTGAAGTCAAGAGGGCCTTAGAAAGCATCACTACGAACAAAGCTAGTGGAGGTGATGGAATTCCAGTTGAGCTATTCCAAATCCTGAAAGATGATGCTGTGAAAGTGCTGCACTCAAAAATGCCAGCACATTTGGAAAACTCAGCAGTGGCCACAGGACTGGAAAAGGTCAGTGTTCCTTCCAGTCCCAAAGAAAGGCAATGCCAAAGAATGCTCAAACTACCACACAATTGCACTCATCTCACATGCTGGTAAAGTAATGCTCAAAATTCTCCAAGCCAGGCTTCAGCAATACGTGAACCGTGAACTTCCTAACAATCAAGCTGGTTTTAGAAAAGGCAGAGGAACCAGAGATCAAGTTGCCAACATCCACTGGATCATGGGAAAAGCAAGAGTTCCAGAAAAACATCTATTTCTGCTTGATTGACTATGCCAAAGCCTTTGACTGTGTGGACCACAATAAACTGTGGGAAATTCTGAAAGAGATGGGAATACCAGACCACCTGACCTGCCTCTTGAGAAATTTGTATGCAGGTCAACAGTTAGAACTGGACATGGAACAACAGACTGGTTCCAAATAGGAAAAGGAGTACGTCAAGGCTGTATATTGTCACTCTGTTTATTTAACTTACATGCAGAGTACATCATGAGAAACACTGGACTGGAAGAAACACAAGTTGGAATCAAGATTGCTGGGAGAAATATCAATAACCTCAGATATGCAGATAACACCACCCTTATGGCAGACAGTGAAGAGAAACTAAAAAGCCTCTTGATGAAAGTGAAAGAGGAGAGTGAAAAAGTTGGCTTAAAGCTCAACATTCAGAAAACGATTATCATGGCAGCTGGTCCAATCACATAATGGGAAATGGATGGGAAAAGAGTGGAAACAGTGTCAGACTTTATTTTTCTGGGCTCCAAAATCACTGCAGATGGTGACTGCAGCCATGAAATTAAAAGACGCTTACTCTTTGGAAGGAAAGTTATGACCAACCTAGATAGCATATTCAAAAGCAGAGACATTACTTTGCCAACAAAGGTTCGTCTAGTCAAGGCTATGGTTTTTCCTGTGGTCATGCATGGATGTGAGAGTTGAACTGTGAAGAAGGCTGACTGCCGAAGAACTGATGCTTTTGAACTGTGGTGTTGGAGAAGACTCTTGAGAGTCCCTTGGACTGCAAGGAGATCCAACCAGTCCATTCTGAAGATCAGCCCTGGGATTTCTTTGGAAGGAATGATGCTAAAGCTGAAACTCCAGTACTTTGGCCACCTCATGCAAAGAGTTGACTCATTGGAAAAGACTCTGATGCTGGGAGGGATTGGGGGCAGGAGGAGAAGGGGACAGAGGATGAGATGGCTGGATGGCATCACTGACTCGATGGATGTGAGTCTGAGTGAACTCCGGGAGTTGGTGATGGACAGGGAGGCCTGGCGTGCTGCAGTTCATGGGATAGCAAAGAGTCGGACACGACTGAGGGACTGATCTGATCTGATCTGATCTGGGGAACTTATATCCCATAAGTTGTGCAGCATGGACCTAAAACACAAAGATACTGTCAACAGAGTAAAAAGGCAACCCACAGAATGGGAGAAAATATTTACAAATCATATATCTGATAAGGGATTAATATCTAGAATATAAAGAAAAGTCCTAAAACTCAACAACAACAGAAAAATCTGATACAAAGTTAAAAGTTTAAAAACAAATGAATAAAAATTTTTAAAAAAGTGATCTGATTAAAAAATGGGCAAAGGGGAGAAGGAAATGGCAACCCACTCCAGTATTCTTGCCTGGGAACTCCCATGGATAGAGCACCCTGGAGGGCTATTGTCCATAGTGCCGCAAAGAGTTGGACACGACTGAAGTGACGCAGCACACACTAAGTAGTGACAGGCATGATTTTAAGCACTTCATCTTATGTATTGCTTCACTTAATTCTCATAGTGACTCTAAAAAAGTGTCCATTATGTTCCTTATAAGCACAGATACGGACTAGAGAGCTTTTAAACCTTTGTAGACTGAATTGGTATGCTCCTTTGGAGGGCAATTTGGTAGTACCTAGCAAAATTGAGCACTGTGGTTTTTTTGACTCTATTTTAGGGGATTCTGACAAATAAAAATAACATTGGTTACACAAGGATACTTAGCATAGCAATTTGGTGATGAAAGAAAGGGAGAGAGAATTTTAATGTCCATTAATAGGGACTGGTTAAATTATGCTGCAGCCATATTGTAGAACACCATGTGGCTGTTAAGACTGAAGTGAATTTGTTTCTACAGATGTGGATGGATGTCAATTTACATTACTGGGTAAAGTAATTTACATTACTGGGTAAATAATGTAGTAGAACAATGTATGCATTTGAAAATCTTTTTGTATATGTGCTTGTGTGTAGAAAAGTTCTGGAAAAACATCCCAGCATTCTGTTACGATTACTTTTGGAGAATGAGACTTGGAAGTGGGGGAATATATCCCTTGGTCCTTTATATATTTTGTATTTTTCAAAGCTTGTACCATTTTTTGTAATTAGAGATTTGAATAAACTTTTAGAAAATCTTTGTTTCAAAAAAAAAAAAAATGGGCAAAGGGCTTGAATAGACATTTCCCCAAACAAGATATACAAATAGCTAATAAAAGCATGAAAAAATGCTCAACATTACTGATCTCTAGGGAAATGCAAACTGAAATTACAATGAGTCAATAGCAACCACAGAAAACACTTCAGAAATATTAACAGAACTTGCTCTGAACCAAGGACAGTGCTAGTGCTACAGCTGCTGGGATTAAAAATACAAAAACAAAAACCCACCACTGAACTGTGTCAATGCAGACTCCTGACCATTTATAAATATTTAGGAAGGCAGGATTTAGCAACGTGAAGTGAAGCATGGGGCTAGTAATTTTAGACAATATACAATCAATACTGGGCTTCCCCGGCGGCTCAGAGGTAAAGAATCAGCCTGCAATGCAGGAACCACAGGAGCCACGGTGTCAATCCCTGGGTGGGGAAGATCCCCTGGAGGAGGGCATGGCAACTCACTCCAGTATTCTTGCCTGGAAGCATGGCGGGCTATATACAGTCCATAGGGTCACAAAGAGTTGGACATGCTGAAGAGACTTAGCACACACACCCAATCGATACTAGGTTGTGGGTTCAGAATATAGACTCATCATTTCTGTCTTCGTGAATTTAAGCAGATGCCAGTATACTTAAATACATATTGCTGCGACCTTACATCAATTATACATCTCCTCTGTTGTCTCTTTCATCCATTTTATAAACTATATAAGCACAAATTTAAGGCAGTCTTTACCATTTTTAAAAAATTTATTTATTTTAGTTGGAGGCTAGTTACTTTACAATATTGTAGTGGGTTCTGCCATACATTGACCTGAATCAGCCATGGGTGTACATATGAGTATTTACTATTTAAATTATGAATACTTTTAAAAGGTTTTAAGGTCAAATTGAGTACATGAACTTCAGGAATATTAAAAAAAAATGGTCAACTCTGTGATTATGATATTTAATTGTTAAACTGCTTATGCTATAATAAATTTCAAAGTACACATGTAAAATGAGATTTAGAAATGCTGCTCTCTTCTAGGCTCGTATCTTCTAGAGTACACTTCCACTTCCACCTTAGTTACTGAAGATATCTTTCTGAGTCAGTGTATGATGCTGTCAACGGATCCTATCTGAGGTCATAAGTCTTCACTTGCAAATACTAAGAAAGTTACTCTTAATCTGAATACTGATCAAGGGATAAATTTTAATTATATTATTTGTTAAATGCTGGACTATATTATGAAAATGGTTTTTCAAAAAATCATTTAAAGTATATAGATCAGTGTTTTTTACAGGTAAAATGCTAAAATAAGCTGCCCATGATAGATATGAATATGTTTGAGTTTTATAGAATATTACAAACAACAGGAAAAAATATTTATTTTATACAACAAATATGTTCACACAGATTTGTAGGACTTAAAGAATTGATATTTGAGAAAAGCTTTGGTTCACTTACACTACATATACTTTCAGAGCATTAGGTACCTTGTACTTAAACCTGTGACAAACTGACAAATTTTTAAAGGGGAAATATTACTGTAAAATGAACAATTACCTATTTCTAAAGACTGTACTGCTGCAAATTTGATCGGTAAAGCTCTTTATTTAGAGTTCTGAAGAAATATTCTCTCTTCAATGGAACATTTTCATACTGGGATGATGTAAGTTAAAGTGATAAAGAGTATCATTAAAATAAATGTTTATATATAATAAAAGAAAATTATTCTTAAAATGTATTCTCAGTGAATAGTTGAGCTCTGTACTATGCAACCATTTTCTATGTTGATTTTAAGTGATCTTTTAAGAAATTTGTTCATCAAAAAAATATTTTATAAAAACTACAAAGAGAGAGAATCACCTCATAGGCATTACAATGGCTACTATCAAAAAATGAGAAAACAACAAGTGTTAGTAAGGATGTGAAGAAACTGGAACCCTTGTGCATTGCTGGCAAGAATAAAATAGTACAGCCTCTTGGGGAAAATAGTCTGATGGTTTCCAAAAAATGAATCATAGAATTACCATACAATCCAGCAATTCCACTTCCATACTGGCCCAAGAGAACTGAAAACAAGGACTTGAACTAATATTTGTATACCCATGTTAGCAGCATTACTCATAACTGCCAGAAGGTGGAAACAATAAAAATGTCTATCAACAGATGAATGGATAAACAAAATAAGGTATACACAGAATATTATTCAGCTTTAAAAAGGAAGTAATTCTGACCCATGCTACAACATGAGAATATTACGCTACATGAAACACACCAGTCACAGAGTAACAGGGTATAATTCCATTTACATGATATACTTAGTCAAAACCATAGTTATATAAAGTATTTAGGATGGTTACTGCCAGGCACTTGGGAGAGGAGAAAATGAGTTACTACTTAATGCATATAGAGTCTCAGTTTTGCAAAATGAGGAGAGATACAGAGAGAATGGGCTTCTCGGGGAGATCAGCTGTAAAGAATCCGCCAGCAATGCAGAAGGTCCCAGTTCACTTCCTAGCACAGGAAGCTCCCCTGGAGAAGGGATAGGCTATCCACTCCAGCATTCTTGGGCTTCCCTGGTGGCTCAGACAGTAAAGAATCTGCCTGCAACTCGGGAGACCTGGCTTCAATCCCTGGGCTGGGAAGATCCCCTGGAGGAGGGCATGGCAAGCCACTTCAGTATTCTTGCCTGCAGAATCCCAAGGACAGAGGAGCCAGGTGGGCTACAGTTCATGGCGTCAAAGAGTCAGACACAACTATCCACAGCACAGAAAGAATGGTGGTAATGTTGCAAAAATTTATAATGTTTTTTAGTATCACTGAACTGTACACTTAAAATGGTTAATATGGAAACTTGTATATTTATCACAATAGAAAACTGGAACAACAAAAAACAATGAGGAAATGGCAGGGGGCAAGCGAAAGCAGGGTTCAGAGGGATCAAGTGTATGAAAAAAGTGAAAGGATAGAGGATAGCAAGACAAATTTGGAGACAAGAATGTAATCACTGTAATGTTTAGAAAAGACATGAAATGTGTTTTTTATGGTAAAATTTGAGAGAAAGAGCAAAATGTCTAGCCATTAAAAAGGAAAAAAAAATAGTTATAAGCCAGAAATAAGAACACACAAGCCAGAGGACTCTGAATATAAATGAGACTATGAGCTCCCTAGGGACCAAGGCAAAGAGAGAACCATTCTGACACAGTTCACAGTATGGTTTAAACAAAATCAAACCAATGGTTCAGAAGAGGCATGACCACTCCCAGGCACTGGATCTCAAGGAAATTTCTAATTGGACTCACAGATTTTCTTGGAGGCTTCTTGTACAGCTCTTAACACAAGCTGATAGGGCCGTGCGAAGCAGAAGGAGGCCAGAAATATGCTGCTAATGATCCAGTTTCATTCAAAAACAGAACACTGCCTGGAACAGGTGCACCGAAGCCTGTGCCAGAACAATCCCACGGACATCCTTTACCACAGCTGAGTTCAGGATAGCTTTTGAGGGGGTGAAGAAGTCAAGTTTATCCTCCTGACAAGAATATGAGATGCAACATTCTCTGCTGCCTGCTGAAGGCAGGTCTTGATATTCCTAACAGTCACTGTTGCTGGGGGGACAACTGAGAATGAATGTCAAACCCAACCAGGGCTCATGCCTGAAAGATGAGAACTAATGGCTCCCTGAAGCTGGGACAGCACAGGGCTTCCCTGGTGGCTCAATGGATAAGAATCCAATTGTCAATGCAGGAGACACGGGTTCAATCCACGGTCTGGGAAGATCCCCTGTGCCGTGGAGCAACTGGGCCTGTCCTCTGCAGTCCAAGAGCCTCAACTGCTGGGCCCATGCGTCACAACTACTGAAGCCTGGGTACCCTAGAGCCTGTGCTCAGCAACAAGAGAAGCCACCAGTGAAAAGCCCGCACGTGGCAGCTGGAGAGCAGCCCTCACTCACTGCAACCAGAGGATCCAACACAGCCAAAAATAAATGAATGAATAAATTTATTTTAAAAATTCTTCCATCCAAGTGGCCCCTTACAAAAAAAAAAAAAAAAGATAAGGCAGCATAAACACTGCCTGGCAGAGGGAAGAAGGGGTAGATGTGCCGGCCTGGGGCAGATTATAAGAGTGGGGAGCTACTGAAGATTGTTGAGAAAGAGAGACCATGATTGAAAACTTTGTGAGTGACAGCACGGTCTTCTGAAAGGTGCAAACGAAGCCCACAGCCACATGCAGCAGGCTGGACTGGACAAGGCTGCTCAAAGGGAAAGCCACTGAAAAACATCAAAATAAATGAGAGCCCATGTTTTTTAAAAAAATAAAAAATGTTCTACAACAGTTTTATACATGAAAAAAATGTTCACACAGAAAATGGACACAGAACAGTATGAACCCATTACACAGAGAAAGAAAACAAGAATGAGCAAGAAAGAAGCCTGAGAAGAACCCTGCAGGTGGTTACCACTGGGATTACAGACAATGTAAATCCTGTGCACGCATATGGGGGAGCTTATCAATTTTTTAGAAGATGAGTGATTTGAATTAAAACAACTCTAACTCCTCAACTTAGAAACTGCAGGGGAAGCAGAAACAGCACTACAGTTGAGAATATAATTATGACGTTATCTACAAATAAGAAGGAAATGGACTAAAACCAAGAGCCAGATACACACACATCTTCCTCAGTTTACAGCGGAGGCACATCCTGACACGCGTGTGTGTGTTAGTCGCTCAGTTGTGTCCGACTCTAGAAACTCCATGACTGTACCCTGCCAGGTTCCTCTGTCCATGGAATTCTCCAGGCAAGAACACTGGAGCAGGTTGCCATGCTCTCCTCCAGGTACGTGGAGATATGCCCATCCTAAGCTGAAAACACTGCAATGCCGAAATTGCATTTACTATACCTAGCCTGCTGAACGTCATCACTTAGCCTAGCCTACCTTAGATGTGCTCAGATCACTGACATTAAAGTTGGGCAAAATCATCTAACCCAAAGCCTATTTTATAATAGTGCTGAATATCTCAGGTAACTTACTGAATACCATACTGAAAAATACCAAAATACCAAGATGAAAAAATGGTTGTCTGAATACAGAATGGCTCTAATTGTGTTAGCTGGTCACCCTCATGAGTACATTGGTCACCCTCATGAGATCCAACCAGTCCATCCTGAAGGAGATCAGCCCTGGTGTTCTTTGGAAGGAATGATGCTAAAGCTGAAACTCCAGTACTTTGGGCACCTCATGCAAAGAGCTGACTCATTGGAAAAGACTCTGATGCTGGGAGGGACTGGGGGCAGGAGGAGAAGGGGACGACAGAGGATGAGATGGCTGGATGGCATCACGGACTCGATGGACGTGAGTCTGAATGAACTCCGGGAGTTGGTGATGGACAGGGAGGCCTGGCGTGCTGCAATTCATGGGGTTGCAAAGAGTCGGACACGACTAAACGACTGAACTGAACATGAGTACATGTCTGACTGGGAGCTGTGGCTCAATGCCGCTATCCACCATCACGAGAGTGTTGCTGTCAACGTAATCTTGAAAAGATTAAAAATTCAAAATTTGGAGCATGGTTTCTACTGAATATATGATTGCTTTGGCACCATCATATCGCTGAAAAACGGTAAGTTGAGTCATCATTAATTCAGAGGACTGCTCGAGCTTGGCAAAACTAAGGCGATGCTGATGAGATTCTAAGTGAAACATGAAAACACTGACCTCGTGCTCTGGTTTTAGAGCCAGGGCTCTCAAACTGTGGTTCCCTCAGGCAGCACTGGTTCAGCAGTAAAGAATCCGCCTGCAATGCAGGAGACACAGGAGAAGCAGGTTCAATCTCTGGGTCAGGAAGATCCACTGAAGAAGGGCATGGCCACCCACTTCAGTATTCTTGCCTGGAGAATCCCATGGACAGAGGAGCCCGGTGGGCTACAGTGCATGGGGTCACAAGAGTCAGAGACGACTTATCAACTAAGCACGCAAGGCAACAGGAGCACCACCTAGCAACTTGTTTGAATTTCAAATTCCAGGGTCTACCTCTGACCTACAGATTCTGGAGGTGAGGTTAAAACAACTCCTCCAGGTAATTTCAACTCACACTTAAGTTTGAGAACCTAGGTATGAAGTAATACTGTCTCATCTGGATAATATCAGCTTATATAATTAGGATTTGATTTAGGTCATACCTGAATGGTCTAGTAGTTTCTGCTTTATTGACTATGCCAAAGCCTTTGACTGTGTGGATCACAATAAACTATGGAAAATTCTGAAAGAGATGGGAATACCAGACCACCTGATCTGCCTCTTAAGAAATCTGTATGCAGGTCAGGAAGCAACAGTTAGAACTGGTCATGGAACAACAGACTGGTTCCAAATAGGAAAAGGAGTACGTCAAGGCTGTATATTGTCACCATGTTTATTTAACTTATATGCAGAGTACATCATGAGAAATGCTGGACTGGAAGAAACACAAGTTGGAATCAAGATTGCCGGGAGAAATATCAATAACCTCAGATATGCAGATGACACCACCCTTATGGCAGAAAGTGAAGAGGGGCTAAAAGCCTCTTGATGAAAGTGAAAGTGGAGAGTGAAAAGGTTGGCTTAAAGCTCAACATTCAGAAAACGAAGATCATGGCATCTGGTCCCATCACTGCATGGGAAATAGATGGGGAAACAGTGGAAACAGTGTCAGACTTTGTTTTTCTGGGCTCCAAAATCACTGCAGATGGTGACTGCAGCCATGAAATTAAAAGACGCTTACTCCTTGGAAGGAAAGTTATGACCAACCTAGATAGCATATTCAAAAGCAGAGACATCACTTTACCAACAAAGGTTCGCCTAGTCAAGGCTATGGTCTTTCCTGTGGTCATGTATGGATGTGAGAGCTGGACTGTGAAGAAGGCTGAGCGCCAAAGAATTGATGCTTTTGAACTGTGGTGTTGGAGAAGACTCTTGAGAGTCCCTTGGACTGCAAGAAGATCCAACCAGTCCATTCTGAAGGAGATCAATCCTGGAAATTCTTTAGAAGGAATGATGCTAAAGCTGAAACTCCAGTATTTTGGCCACCTCATGCGAAGAGTTGACTCACTGGAGAAGACTCTGATGCTGGGAGGGATTGAGGGCAGGAGGAGAAGGGGACGACAGAGGATGAGATGGCTGGATGGCATCACTGACTCGATGGATGCGAGTCTGAGTGACCTCCGGGAGCTGGTGATGGACAGGGAGGCCTGGCGTGCTGCGGTTCATGGGGTCGCAAAGAGTCGGACACGACTGAGCGACTGATCTGATCTGATATAATTAGGAAACTATATTTCTTGCTCAAAACTCATTCTGTTATTTTAACCTAAACTCCTGAAGAACACTAATCTATTCAATTATGAAATACGCTGGAAGATGACAAAGATTTTTTTAATTAGATACAATTCTGAAAGCACTCATTCTGAAATAATGTACTAACCACTGCAGTGCAATGAACTAAAGAATCTAGTTTGTTAAAAAAAAAAAAAAAGAATCTAGTTTGTAAAAAGTGATAAGGAATCAACATGCTTAGAATTTCAACATTTAGATGATATGAAAATATTCTAAGGTTGCAGAATACCACAACTACAACTATTATAAATGCCATATTTGTGTACACTGATTAGTCTCTTGGGCTTCGAACTCAATTAAGTTGTTTAAGATAGAAGAAGTTCACCTGCTACAATGTTGGTGGGAATGCAAACTGATACAGCCAATAAACGGAACAGTATGAAGGTTCCTTAAAAAGCTAAAAACAGAACCACCATAGGAACCTGCAATCCCACTCCTTGGCACATATCCAGAGAAAAACATAACCTAACAGTATACATGCACCCGTGTTCACTGCAGCACTGCTCACAACAGCCAAGACAGGGGAGCAGCTAAACGCCCATCAACACAGGAATGGACAAAGAAGCTGTGGTACATAAACACAACGGAATATTACTCAGCCACTGAAAAGAATGAAATAACGTCATTTGCAGCAACACAGGTGGACCTAGAGAGTGTCAAACTGAGTGAAGTAAGTCACGCAGAGAAGGAGAAATATCTTATGACATCTCTTACATGTGAAATCTAAAAAGAAATGATACAAATGAATTTTCTTAGAAAACAGAAAATGAACTTACGGTTACCAGGGGCAAGGGAAAGTTAGGGACTTTGGGAAGGCTATGTACACACGGCTCTATTTAAAAGATAAGCAACAAGGACCTACCCCATAGCACGTGGAATTCTGCTCAGTGTGACCATAGGTGACAGCCCAGATGGGAGCGGGGTTTGGGAGAGGATGGACACATATGTATGTGTGGCCAGTCCCTCTGCTGCTCACCTGAGACTACCACAATGCTGATACTTGGCTATACTCAATATAAAATTAAAAGTTAAACTCTGAAAAAAAACCAGAAAAGGTTCAACGAAATTTTAACTTCTCTTTTTTTTTTTTTTTTTTTTGGCCATACCATACAGCTTGTGGTACCTTAGTTTCCTGACCAGGAATCAAACCCAGGCCCTCATCAATGAAAGCACAGAGCCCTAACCTCTGGACAGCTAGGGAATTCCCAAAACTTTAACTTCTAAAGGGCTATATCAGTCACTATAGCTTCAAACGTAAAGAGTACTACTATATTTGCAACACAAAGGCTACTGAAAAACCAAATCTTTCACACTCAGAATACAATTTCTAAAATAATTTATAATTGGTTATTAATATAAAATACCCTGATTATGTAGAATTACACTGAACTTCACTAGACTTCCCACTTAGGAACAAACAGTTAGCATAACACTTTACATATTTTATGAATTCAGAAAATGCTGAGTATTAAATAAACCAGGGGGTTCTTAATGTTTTTATGAACTCCCAACAACAAAAACTCAAGTACATATCCCCAATGTGTGTACATATCCCCAATTTTTGTGTAAAAATTATATGTATGTACTACTGTGATCAAGATTGCCAGGAGAAATATCTAACCTCAGATATGCAGATAACACCACCCTTATGGCAGAAAGTGAAGAAGAACTAAAGAGCCTCTTGATGAAAGTGAAAGAGGGGAGTGAAAAAGTTGGCTTAAAGCTCAACATTCAGAAAACTAAGATCATGGCATCTGGTCCCATCACTTCATGGGAAATAGATGGGAAACAGTGGCTGACTTTATTTTTTTGGACTCCAAAATCACTGCAGATGGTGACTGCAGCCATGAAATTAAAAGACGCTTACTCCTTGGAAGGAAAGTTATGACGAACCTAGACAGCACATTAAAAAGCAGAGACATTACTTTGCCAACAAAGGTCTGTTTAGTCAAGGCTATGGTTTTTCCAGTGGTCATGTATGGATGTGAGAGTTGGACTATAAAGAAAGCTGAGTGCCGAAGAATTGATGCCTTTGAACTGTGGTGTTGGAGAAGACTCTTGAGAGTCCCCTGGACTGCAAGGAGAACCAACCAGTCCACCCTACAGGAGATCAGTCCCGGGGGTTCATTCAAAGGACTGATGTTGAAGCTGAAACTCCAATACTTTGGCCACCTGATTCGACGAGCTGACTCATGTGAAAAGACCCTGATGCTGGCTGGGAAAGATTGAGTGCAGGAGGAGAAGGGGACAATGGAGGATGAGATAGTTGGATGCCATCACCAACTCAATGGACATGGGTTTGGGTAGACTCCAGGAGTTGGTGATGGACAGGGAGGCCAGGCATGCTGCGGTTCATGGGGTCACAAAAAGTCAGACACGACTGAGTGACTGAACTGAACTACTGTGATAATACTGACTGTACTTATAAAATACAAAAAAAAATTAAATAAGGCTGAAATAAAAAGACTGGCTTTTTTTTTTTCTTTCCTGAGACCCATGTGCCCCTGTGATGCATATACACACCCACTTTGGACTCTACTGCAAAGCTGCACAGCCCAGCAACCCTGCAAGCTGAGTCCCAGACCACTCAAGGGGGAAGCTATGGAATACAGAGGTCAAATGAATATCTCCTTTTTGTTGAGTCTGACCATCCCTGACTCAAGCCTGTGACTCTGGGCTCCTCCCTTCACCCCAACATCATCTTCTGCTACCTCTCATTTGGTGGGTAGTGGAGAAGACTGTGAAGCCAGGAGATGCAAGAACGGCATAAAAGCATGGACTCTGTTTTCAGACAAACCTGGATTTGCAACTGGGCTCGGCTTCTAACTCACTGGGTTACCCAGGACCAGTCAGATAACGTTTCTAAAACTAATGAGTAAAGAGGGTGATAACAGGGTCCTCTCTCCTGGTTATTATGATGGTTAAGAGAGATAGGCTGCCATGAGAGCACTCAGCAGAAAATCTAGATAGCCCAAGTGCTCAATAAAACATCTCACCCAGAATTATTACTTCAGGAGGCAAAAGAAGTCACCTGGACTTTGTTTCAGCAGCCAACTCAAGAAAGGAATATGTTACTGTGGAAGGCCTCCCTTGGGGCTCAGCTGGTAAAGAATCCGCCTGAGATGTGGGAGACCTGGGTCTGATCCCTGGGTTGGGAAGATTCCCTGGAGAAGGGAACGGCTACCCACTGCAGTATTCTGGCCTGGAGGATTCCATGGACTGGATAGTCCATCCGTCACAAAGAGTCGGGCGCGACTGAGCAGCTTTCACTCCTACCCTCTCCTGTAGAAGTAGCAGGCAGTGCCGTCGGGCAGACTTTGTTTGAAGGTCTGATCCCCACTGACAAGCTGGGTGACCCTGGCAACTCCATTTCTCTATGAGGGGGAGTCTTATCCGTTCAATAGGAGTGTTGATACAAACTCTTCATGAAGTGCCTGTCAGAGCCAGTAAAACTAGCACTCTCTCTCTCTGTCGCTAAGTTGTGTCCGACTCTTGTGACGCCATGGACTGTAGCCCGCCAGGCTCCTCTGTCCATGGGATTCTCCAGGCAAGCATACTGGAGTGGGTTGCCATTTCCTTCTCCAACACTAATGGGAACCAAATGGCCACCGAGGGTGAGGGTAAGCGAATAACACATGAACCTCAGTGTTATTCCACAGTCCTTGGGACACATTCAAGTGCACGCTAAGAGGAAACATCCTCTAAAGCCTACCGTCAAATGTTAATAAACGCCTATGTACCAAACGCCACAGGTATGGCTCATTTCCCAACTGGACAGGTGACTTCTTCATAACTGCCTGAATTCTTCAAGCAATTCACAATATTCATCCTCCACTGTCATAAACTAGGGGTAGTAGAGTTTTCATACCCACCTCTGGACAGTAAGCGAATCTAGATGAGGGGGCGGGGCGGGGGTGGGGGAGCCCTAAACCAGTAATGACACAGCGCATGGAGACCACCGTCTAGAGACCACGGGCAGAGGTGCTGTTTCTGCCACAACAGCAAAAGAAAAGCGGGGTCTCTCAAACACCAGAGGAGCTCATAATCAATGAGAATTACTTTAGCTTCAACAAACCACCGAAAGAATGACTATAGAGATATATTAATACACTTTTTTTTTTTTTTACATCGCGTGTCCCCCACAGGAAATGCTGCAAAATGTGTGAGACACCTAAAACTCTCATCAACATCAAATTATAGACAAGTCGTCAATTAGAGGAACACCTAAAAATACACCCAACCGGACACCCTTGCCCCTGACGCCCTTACAAAAGCTTCAGTTTTTAGCTTGATACCCTAAGATGGCAGCACCCCCATAAGGACACCGCATAACCCAACTTCACAAACGTTGGGTCAGAAGCACACTCAAAGCTAGCATCGTGAAAGAAGCCTTTACTAAGTCCTCTTCACAAAATGCATTGCAAAATCCCCAGGAGTTTAGTCGCCCAGCTCTATCACCACAGATGGTACGGGCAGTGAGTGAGACGACCAGGGAAAGTCACCACGGCCAAGAGCATGTCCACCTGCACAACCATCCTGACTTCAGGCTCCTGCATGGTACACTGGGGTGATAAGCCCACCCAGAGCATAAACAGAGGCAACGGTGGTGAGCACGTTGATTTGTGAGGGAAATGGAAAACTAGACACCAGGCAGAACCCAGGGAAGCAACTAGCTACGTGTTGCCTCTCAAGCACATCTCGCAGAAAAGACAGGTGCGGACAGCGTGCTCTCCCCTCCCTGCAACACCCAGACAGTCCAAAAGCAGGTTCTAGAACCCGCAGCTCCCCGGGGCACGGTGGGGCCCCGGGGGCGCAACAGCGCGACCCCTGGTCAGGCCAGCGGTCGCCAGGGGGCGAGGAGGACTGCGGCGGGCGTGCGCGGTGGGCCCGGCCGGGGGCGCGGCCGCGGTGAGGGTGGGGTCGCGGCAAGCCGGCCCCCTCTCCGGCGCGGTCTCCCGGCGCGGCCCTCACGGCTGCTGGACAGCGCCCACGCCGGCGCGCCCGCGGCCCCCATCCCGGAACCCCGCGGGCCGCGCGGCGTGAGGCCCGGGCCGGCCGGCGGACACTGAGGGGACGCGCGCGGAGGTACCTGTGGCGGCAACAGCTTCTCGGCAGCGGCGGCCGCGGCGGGAGGACGGGGGCGGGGCGCGGCGTGCGCGCTCCCGGCCCGCGCGGTCCGGGGCTAGGCGCCCTCCCTCGCGCCCTCCCTCTGTCTCTCTCTCCCCGCCGCCCGGCGCCCGCGCAGCTCTCCGCCCCTTCACCTCTCACCTCCTACCTTTCCCCCTCCCGCTCCCGCCCCCGCCGCACTTCGCACGTGCTCCCAGCGGCGCGCGCATGCGTGGTCGAGCCCTGCCGCCCGCGACTGCCGCTCGCCCCCTGGCGGACGCTGGGCCGAACGACTCCCTGGTAGGGAAGATGTCCGGGCGGGGCGGGCGAGGCAGAGCGTCACGCTGGGACAGAGCCCGGAGTACAGCACCGGAGCTTTTTAACAGCACATTCCGGGGTATATTAGCAAGAACACTCACAGGACGCCCGTGTTCCCTGTTTTATAACAGCGAAAAATTAAAAGGCAGCTAAAGTATGCAACAAATGCAGTTGGGTCAAATTATGTCCATGAAAGTGACTTTCTCTAAGGCCTTTTGAAAACGATGTTGCTGTTCAGTTGCTAAGTCGTGTCTGACTCTGCGACCCTATGGGCTGCAGTAGGCCAGGCTCCACTATCCCCCGGAATTTGCTCAAGTTCATGTCCATTGGGTTGGTGATGCTATCCTGCCATTTCATCCTTAAAAGGATGTTTTATGAATACTTAACTAATGTGGAAAGATGTTCTTCAGAGAAGGTTCAGACTGAGCTCAATTTAAAAAAAAAAAATCCAAGGAAAGGGTTCTAGAGTGATGCTGATGTGTGCTCAGTGGACACCTCTGGGTGAAGGATTAGGGTGTTGAGATTTTTCCATTTGCTCATGGGCACACAACCATTTTCTACATGGACCACTTTTGTTGTAATAGCAGTATCTATGTCCACCGTTTACTCTGTGCCAGGTGCTTGAAACCAAGTCACCCTAAAACGAAGTTCCTCTGAGGAGTTTACGATTAACCTCTCTAGCCGAAGTGTTACTCCTTTTCTTGTCCAACGCCTGTTTCCCTCAAGACTGAGGAGTATCGGAGTAAAGAGGGGATTGAAACCAAGCAGGACCCTGTGGTGCCCTCCAAGAAGCAGGTAAATTAGGGGGTGCCCAGAGAAAGAATTCCAGATGTGGCTTTCTTGACATTGTGATCCAATCGTATGATTTAAGGGCCACCACAATACTTGCTCTTGAACAGGTGTCAGTAATTAATGATCTTAAGGGAAGAGAGAAATGCAGGAACAGAAAAAAGCCCATCGATCAATGAACATGACCATGAAGTCGCTCAGTCGTGTCCGACTCTTTGCAACCCCATGGACTGTAGCCTACCAGGCTCCTCTGTCCATGGGATTTTCCAGGCAACAGTACTGGAGTGGATTGCCATTTCCTTCTCCAAGGGATCTTCCCAACCCAGGGATCAAACCCAGGTCTCCCACATCATAGACAGATGCTTTACTGTCTGAGCCACCAGGGAAGTCCATCAATCAATAGTGCAGGGATAAAGCAGAGACCTAGTTCCCCTTCAAGTGATACACACAACCATACATCTTTGAGTTCTACAGGAACCAGGCCTGCACCCAATGGAGGATGGAACAATGGTGTTGACCCTCCAGACTTCAATCAACTAAAGCTTGGACTGCAGTTTCAATCCCTGGATCAGGAAAACTCCCTGGAGTAGGGAAACGGCAACCCACTCCAGTATTTTGCTGGGAAATCCCATGGACAGATAAGCCTGGTGGGCTACAGTTCAGGGGTCGAAAAGAGTCAGACACGACTGAGCACACGTGCACGCACCCTTAGCTTGAATCGTCCCCAATTTTGCTGTTTGGGGAGACACTGCTTTGGGAAAGATGCCTGGTGTTCTCCTTACTTGTTGCAAGTAATCATCAAACGTTCCTTCTCACAAACTTCGACTTGGTTGTGTCTGTTGCCTCAATACCAAGAGGCGACCCCGGTTTTCAGGTAACACTCCTGGGTAAAAAAGCCTTTCTGTGGTGTCCCTGTTTCTTGATTGTAGGAAAAAGGCTTGACCTTCCCTGAGTTCCAAAGGGCAAATTCAAACAGTAACTAATCCAGGAAGTGAGGGAATGCAGAAACAGAGGGAAACAGTCCCGGTTCCTCCACCAGAGATTGATATTAACAACAAAGCCCTTTGAGTTCTTCTGCTTGAAGGCAGGCCCCCAGTCAGGTGGATGATAGAAACTTCAGGCTGAGTACTAGTGTCCTAGACCACCGCCCTGTTCATCACCAGCCAATGAGAAGAAAGTCACACACACTGTAGCCCTCATCCCAAGATTTGCCTGTAAATCATGGTCCACCTGAAAACCATGGTGGACATTCAGGTCTTTCAAGCACAAGTCGCCCATTCCCCTCAAGTGACCCTTGGAATCCATCTTTCTCTGCTCCAAAGGCCTACATTTCTGTTTGTCAGGCCTCACTGTGCACCCACCATGTGAATTTGGGTTGGACAACATGGCTGAGTTGAGCAATTTGCACAGTCCTTGCATCTGACCTTCCAAGAAACCCTGAGCTAGGTCTTGTTACCAGGTCGCACAAGAGGAGGCTCTACCCGAGACGAGGGTACAGGTCCCAGCGGACCCATTGCTGGTCCTTTCCTGGGAAGGGTAGTGACCGTCTGCGGGTCTTGGGGAACCTTGGCCTGATCATGCCACACACAGGTCTCAAGTGTCAAGGCTCAGCCTCACCCCATCATGCTAGCCTGGGCACACTCCCTTCAATTTACCCACATCCACCCGGGAGCTATCTGGACATGCAGATGAACCCTGTCCTGCCCTTGAGGGTGGCATCACTGCGGCTGCATAAAGGGCAGATGTAACCACACCAAGGCTAAAATCAGTGGCGGCCCTTCGGGCAGCTCCAGCCCCCATCACCCCTCACAAGCCAGTCATGCCCCCTCCCATCAACCCTGTACCAACATCTCCAAAACCTTGCCTTCCTCCTTGCCCACACTGCCATCATGGCAAAATTAAACAATAATGGTGTTGGGCTGCACCCCCACGGGCTTACAAGCCCTGTGCTTGCCCGCTTCAAGACAGAATGAGCCTGGAGTCAGTAACAGAGACATCAACAGTGTGAAGAGGTGGTCCCCAACCTCTTTGGCACTGGGGACTGGTTTTGTGGAAGACAATTTTTCCATTGACTGGGGAGTGGGGATCAGGGGTAGTTTGGGGATGATTCAAGAGTATTAAATTTATTGTGCATTTTCTTTCTATTATTATGACATCAGATCCACCTCAGATCACCAGGCATTAGATCCCGGAGGTTAGGGACCCCTGCTTTAAGGATGGGGGAGCTTACCCAGTCTAAAGCAAGGTCCTGGAGCAACACCCCAGCAGTGTCAAGAGGGACATGGAAGGGAAACTGATTACCAGCTGTAGGGGAATTGATGTCAGGTGTGCTCATTAGTTATCAGGGAAACCAGAGGGAGGAGCATGCACCAGATGGGCCCTTTGATCAGAACAATCACCAGCTGGGGTGGGGCAAGTACTAGGAAGGTCAGGGAGGTGAGCAGAATACAGATGAAGCAGACACTGAGCAGCATACAGGTGAAGCAGGCATGTCTCAGGCAGATGTACCAAGAGCAAGAGAAGAGCCATCTTGAGTGGCTTGACCATATAAAATGGGGACGTTGACTTTGGCCCAGAGTGACCTTTTAACATTTTGCCCTGTATTCAGACCTGACTTTTGGCTTTAAAAGAGAATGTTTATTCTATAAAGGAAGAATTTTTTTGTTATTTTTAGAGGGGCAACAACAGAGAGCGGTATGGGGAGCCTGACCTACACCCTTACCCAGCTCGCATCACTCTACGTCTGATCCTTTATAACCCATCACTGGGCCCCTTGGAAGCCTTGGGCAAAAGGCACCTCAGTTCTCTGTCACCAGTCTTCCTTCGCTCTCCACTGCCTCATTCCTTTTGACAAATATGAAGTCTATCCAGTGTTTTTCGTTTTCTGAGTGATGTCACGCTGCATGACCAAGTCCCGATCTCTTCCTTTCACCGTCAAATTCCTACAAAGAATATGGCTCTGAACTTGGCTCACAGCAGAAAATCTTGGGGGAATGGTCAATTAAGTCAGAGTCTTCCTGAGCGCCACTCCAGACCCACGGGACCAAAGTCTTCTCTCCAAAGAGCACTGGAAACGTCTTTGGACAACCCCCACCACAGGGATGTACGTGACTAGACTGTCTTTCGGGTACTCCTTTCACCCTGCTTACTCTCCATCCCTTCCCTACCCAACCATTTCACCCAAACTTAGTTTACAAGGGACTGACCCTCAACAAGATCTATATGCCTTCTCCCAAAAAACAAGGGCCTCCACAACTGACACTTGGTTAAGTGCTTCTGCGCCCTGCAGCACTGCCCCAAATCCCCCACTGCACAAGAACCACTGGGGTCCCTCTGGGGACCCTAAGGCTCATGGGTCCAGGGTGAATCCACTCTTGAATCTCCCCAAGGAGTTGAACGTAAAGTGGTCATGATCTTAGGTCTTCTCCAACAAATTATTATGAAAACATGGGGAAAAGTTGAAAGAACCATATAGTTAACAACTATGTCTTCTAGATTCTACAACTATTAACATTTTCTAGCGGTACAGAATCCACTTACCAGTGCAACACACGCAAGAGATGTGGGTTCGATCCCTGGGTGGGGAAGATCACCTGGAGAAGGGCATGGCAACCCACTCCAATACTCTTGCCTAGAAAAGTCCACAGACTGGGGAGTCTGGTAGGCTACACTCCAGGAGACTGCAAAGAATCAGACACAACTGAGCACACACAAACAGTATCATGTTTTTCTAGAAACAACCAAAAACCCCATCCCTTTATCCACCTATCAATCTTATTGCTTATGCATTTGCAGGTAAGTTGCAGATGCCTGATTTTCGTTTTTAAATACAATTCAGGTGGAACAGCTTGTCAACTGAAAAACAACACACAACGCAGACGCGAGAATGGTGTTTTCTTTGGGGACAGGATAGCCAACTAACCACAGCCTGGAAGCAGCCTCTCAGATAGCTCTGAGGAACTGTTTCCAAGAGGTAAGAGGTGAGTCAGGATACACAGCAAACAAACAAAAAACATGTAGTCAAACACCAAAAGACTACTGCTAATCACAAAAGCAGACATCTCAAGTACGGGAAGACGTTGAGTCTGGGCTCACTGAAATCATTCCACGGATACGCATCTTAACCGTGAGGGCTAGTACCCTGGTTTTCTTCATCCTGAATGCCCCTCCAGAGGCACTACTGGTGGGAATAGGCAGCTGCAGTGGCTGATGGCTCAATGGCAGGCAACATTTTTTACTGAAATGGTCTACAAGCTCCACTTTGCCCTTACTACCCAAACCTCAACCGTATTTTGGATTGCTCCCCATGGTAAATTTGAAAAAAAAAAGGAGCTGAAGAGTTAATCCAGAAGTACTAATAGTTCCCAGTTCTTGAGATTCCATGCGGAGCCAAATCTCATGACAATCTTGAAAAATAAGGGCTTAGTCTATTTCACAAACGAAGACAACGTCATTGAGAGGGGAGGACATTTCCCCAGGGTCATTCTGGTAACTGATGAAGCACATAAAAGCCACAGGACTCTGGCTGGGTTCCAGCCCACTGCCTGGACACCTCAGCCTGTCATGGACACGGAGAAGGGTGTTCATGGTGAAACGGTGCTCTATTTGCACTCACTTGCACTACCAATCACGCTCACACGGAATTAAGTATTAGTGATAGCAGCTGGCAACATGATAAGAGCACAGAGGCCACTTTGGGACCAGAATCCTTGGATTTGAGTTAAGGGTCTGACATGCAGCTGCTCTGCAGTCAGGAAAATGAACTTAACCTCAGGGAACCTGGACTTCAGAGTCAGGTTCTAAGACACAACCAAGAAAACTGACCTCTGGTTTCCAAAAAACTTACATCACTATGAACACAGGTAAAACTCTTAGATTCTTAGAGCCAGCACTCATCTGAATAACCATGATAATGGTCATTAAAAATACTCAAAATCTCCAAGTTGTATTAATATTCAGTCAATGCCTTTATTAACTATCAAGTTCCTACGTGTCAGAGACAGAGATCCAAGTTAATTCTCTGCACTGGAGAAGCTGTCTTAGTGCACACCTTCAAACAAAACCTTACAGGCAATATTACGAGGTCATAATAGCTGCCAGTAATAGTGACAACTATTGATTGTAAAGCCCAGAGACGGGCTTTACAATATTATTATGACCTCATAATACCAGTTGAGCTATTTCAAATCCTGAAAGATGATGCTGTGAAAGTGCTGTACTCAATATGCCAGCAAATTTGGAAAACTCAACAGTGGCCACAGGACTGGAAAAGGTCAGTGTTCCTTCCAGTCCCAAAGAAAGGCAATGCCAAAGAATGCTCAAACTACCGCACAATTGCACTCATCTCACATGCTGGTAAAGTAATGCTCAAAATTCTCCAAGCCAGGCTTCAGCAATACGTGAACTGTGAACTTCCAGATGTTCAAGCTGGTTTTAGAAAAGGCAGAGGAACCAGAGATCAAATTGCCAACATCCGCTAGATCATGGAAAAAGCAAGAGAGTTCCAGAAAAACATCTATGTCTGCTTTATTGACTACGCCAAAGCCTTTGACTGTGTGGATCACAATAAACTGTGGGAAATTCTGAAAGAGATGGGAATACCAGACCACCTGATCTGCCTCTTGAGAAATCTGTATGCAGGTCAGGAAGCAACAGTTAGAACTGGACATGCAACAGCAGACTGGTTCCAAATAGGAAAAGGAGTACATCAAGGCTGTATATTATCACCCTGCTTATTTAACTTATATGCAGAGTACATCATGAGAAACGATGGGCTGGAAGAAACACAAGCTGGAATCAAAATTGCCGGGAGAAATATCAATAACCTCAGATATGCAGATGACACCACCCTTAAGGCACACAGTGAAGAGGAACTAAAAAACCTCTTGATGAAAGTAAAAGTGGAGAGTGAAAAAGTTGGCTTAAAGCTCAACATTCAGAAAACAAAGATCATGGCACCCGGTCCCATCACTTCATGGGAAATAGATGGGGAAACAGTGGAAAGTGTCAGACTTTCTTTTTCTGGGCTCCAAAATAACTGCAGATGGTGATTGTGGCCATGAAATTAAAAGATGCTTACTCCTTGGAAGGAAAGTTATGTCCAACCTAGATAGCATATTCAAAACCAGAGACATTACTTTGCCAACAAAGGTTCATCTAGTCAAGGCTATGGTTTTTCCTGTGGTCATGTATGGATGTGAGAGTTGGACTGTGAAGAAGGCTGAGCACCGAAGAATTGATGCTTTTGAACTGTGGTGTTGGAGAAGACTCTTGAGAGTCCCTTGGACTGCAAAGAGATTCAACCAGTCCATTCTGAAGGAGATCAGCCCTGGGATTTCTTTGGAGGGAATGATGCTGAAGCTGATACTCCAGTACTTTGGGCACCTCATGCGAAGAGCTGACTCATTGGAAAAGACTCTGATGCTGGGAGGGATTGGGGGCGGGAGGAGAAGGGGACGACAGAGGATGAGATGGCTGGATGGCATCACTGACTCAATGGATGAGTCTGAGTGAATTCCAGGAGTTGGTGATGGACAGGGAGGCCTGGTGTGCTGCGATTCATGGGGTTGCAAAGAGTCAGACACGACTGAGCGACTGAACTGAACTGAACCTCATAAAATCCTCACCACGGCCTTTAGAGGCAGGTCAGGTACGTATGCCTCATTTTAAGGATACAGAAATGAAAGCAGCCAGAGCCGTAACAACTTGTTTGAGGTCACAGAGGGGCAGCATCAAATGGCAATCTGCACAAGCCCGAAGTCGAACTTTTGCCACTGAGCTTTCAAGTGCTGTGGGTGGGAGTTGGTGGGCAGGACACCAAAGAGAAGGGACCACCAAGGGGATGTTGTATGAGCAGGGCCTTGTAAGATAAGAGTTTGCAGCGACAGCTACTGCTCAAACCACATGCCAGGGCTATCTTTCTTTCATCACTTATTTGATCCTGACAATGTTTTAAACCCCATGAAAGAGGCTCTTCTTATTTCCCCATTTTGTAGATGATGAAACTGAGGGCTGGAAAGGTTAAGTTACTTGAGATTATACAGTGACTTCATTGTTCCCTTCTCTGTGAGCAGATCCTACACACAGCCCTGCCCACTGTTAAGTGACCGTGATCCCTCCCTGTAGGATGAGTGACTTCAGTGTCAGCCCTGGCCACAGGTCTTGCTTTGGTCAATGGAGTTTGAGCAAATGTGACCTCCATAGGTCTGGCAGAAGTTTTTTTAAGCGCCATTGCTTGTGTGGGTCAGCCTCTTGTTCTTTCCCTTGGACTAAAGAGCAACAGTCCTACTTTGGGACTGCTCCTTCCACTTGGGTCCCAGACTGAGAGGCCCTGGAGCAGAACTGTAGCAATGAGCTGTGGCCCCTGGACATGCCATGCGAGTGAAGACTGTGTTTGTTAATGGAAGTCACTTAGGACTGGGGGACTGTTACTAACACAGAGCTCTCAGTGAAGAGGAATCAGGATGCTAACCTCACTACCACTCATTTAAATGCCATAAAATTCACCTGTTTTAGGTATAAAGATTTTTAGTAAAGTGAAACTATCACCATGATGTAACTTTAGAACATTATCATCATCCCAAAAAGCTCAGTGGAGCTGTTTCTCATTTCAGCACCCTGACAGCCCTGCCCCCCATCCCACAGGACTGTATGACATGGAATCTCTGTGTCTGGCACAGAGTTATGGCAGTTCATCCATGTTGCAGCATGTATCAGTAGTCCACTTCTATTTATGCCAAGCAGTACTTCATTGTATGGAAATACCAGACTTTGTCCATTCATCTGCTAATGCACATTTGGGTTGCTTCCACGTTCTGGCAATTGTAAATAACACCACTGTGAACATTCACATGCGTGCTTGTGTGGATGTGTGTTTTCATTTCCCTTGGGTAAGTACCTAGGAACTCAATGGCTGGGTCACACAGTCAATCTACATTTAACATTTTTAAGAAACTGCCCAACCGTTTTCCAAAGTGGCCACACTATTTTACACTCCTGCCTGCATATGTGAGGGTTCCAATTTCTCCTTATCCTTGCTAACACTTGTAATTGTCAGATTTTTTTTTTTATATATAGCTGTTTCAGTGGTAATATGGTGGTATCTCATAGTGGTTTTAATTTGTATTTCCCTAATGGCTAAAGATGCTGATCAACTTTTTATGTGTATGTTGGTTATTCCTATGCCTGCTTTGGTCTATTAAAATCTTTTACCCATTTTTTAACTGGGATATTTGTCTTCTTATTGAATTGTAAGAGTTCTTTATACATTCTAGATACAAGTCTTTTATTGTATATCTGGTTTACAAATGCTTTTTTCAGAAAAACAAATAGAATGAGTAACTATTTCAGAAATAAATAGTACTAGAACTGATACAACAAAGAAAAGTAGCCATAAATAAAGGCCAATAACAAAGAAAAAGTTTTAAATTATCTCCAAAAAGTTACTTGACCTCGACCAACCCAAGTCCAAGTCCTAAGAATAAAAAGCACGAAGAATTTCAAAACATATAAAAAGCAGCAAATTCCTCAACATGGTTTATGAGACACATACGGCTCTATGCTTAAACAACTACAGTTTTTTACATGAGAGGAAAAAGTTCCCAAAGAATATTTTATACCTTGGTAAGATCTGGTAAATTTCATCTGGCTAAATACTGGGTTGGACCAATATTTATCCATAAGATGTTGCCAAAAAACGCAAATGAACTTTCTGGCCAACCCAGGAAGTGGGCAAAATATCCTTTAAGTGAAGACTATTTTTTTTTTTTTTTGCCTCACCAAACAGCTTGTGGGATCTTAGTTCCCTGACCAGGAATTGAACCTGGGTCCACAGCAGGGAAACCCCAAGTCTTAATGACTGGATCACCAGGGAATTCCCAATAATGAAGAATCTTGATACTGACATACATTAACCTTCCAATAGTTACTAAAGACAAATTTCAGAGAGGTCCATTTATGAACTTCACACATAAATAAAACAGAACTACATAAAGAGAAAAGAACATTACTTCTTAGTAAATACTATTGGGTTATTTATTAATAGCTATCAACATGAAGACAAATTACAACACTGTAAGAAAGTGTAAACAAGTCTAAATTTTAAGCATATTTTTTAAACTGTTGATATTTTAAAGTAGGGAAAAAAACAAAGAATAGCACCTTCATTCCAGCAAAGAAGAAACATACATTTCTGAATTCTGAAGAATTAACATACCATCATAAAAAAAAAACCACAGAACATTTCAAGGTCCTGTTCAAATAGTACTGCTTCCATAAATTCCTCCCTGATTCTCTGCCCCCTCAATTAAAAAAAAAAAAAAAAGTCAGGGTAAATAATGGCTCTTTCCTATGACCACGAGCCTATAAGCCTCACATTACTTGAACTGCCCTGCTGGGCCTTGTTACCTTCTCCACTGCATCACATTTAGTTCCTATTTTCTATGCACATTCAAGTATAGCAGGTGTCACTATTTTATTAAACCCTTATATAAAATAGATATTTGAAAAATATTTCTTGATGTGTATCTAAATATTAAAAAAATGTTTCTGAAGATTATTTTCTACAAACTAGAATGTAGAAAAACATACACAAAGGCGATGATAGTCTTACCTCCCCCAA
This sequence comes from Tragelaphus eurycerus, assembly GCA_935064755.1. Lineage (NCBI taxonomy): Eukaryota > Metazoa > Chordata > Mammalia > Artiodactyla > Bovidae > Tragelaphus > Tragelaphus eurycerus. The sequence goes on along the minus strand of CAKXYN010000001.1, from coordinate 70,200,237 downwards.
TATTACAAAGAATAAAAAATAAGGTTGACACCAGCTTTAAAATGGTAAATGATTAAGGGTGAGAAATAGATCCTATACACATGGGCAAATTCAGAAAATTGTATCTAGTCTTCAACCTGATGTTGGTGGAGGAAACCAAAAAGTGACTGTTAACTGGTGCCGTCATCCCGAATGGAACGACTTCATGACAGCTGAGGGCAGCCCAGGCTTTCAATCTTAAATTCCACTTCGGGGAGTAGGCTCTCAAATGTCATTATTCCTTACCCTCGGAGGCCTCCTCTCTGCTTTATTTAGAGCTCTGATCATGGTCTAACTCTACATCCCTTAATTCTCAGTTCTGTTGACCGTCTGTCTCCTCCTCTGGAATGTCAGTTCCACAAGGGCACAGACCTATTTTGTCATTGTCACACCCTCAGAAAGTGTTAGTTGCTCAGTCGTGTCCAACTCTTGGTGACCTCATGGACTGCAGCCTGCCAGGCTCCTCTGTCCATGGAACTCCCCAGACAAGAATACTGGCGTGGGTTGCCATTCCCTTCTCCAGAGGATCTTCCCGACCCAGGGATCAAACCCGGGTCTCCTACATTACAGGCAGATTCTTTGCCATCTGAGCCACCAGGGAAGCCCTACACCCTCAGAAGGGGCTCAATATTTGCTGAATGGATGAATGTTCTAAGCAAACAAGTACTTGCCCCAATCCCCAAACAGGCATAGCATATAAAATTCATAACAGCATAATTTATAATTATAAAAATCAGAACCCACATGCCCAGAGAATAGCTATGCAAATTAGAAATTAATGACACCATAAAATGCCAAGTAGCTATTAAACATTAAAAGTTTACTGAACATATTTATAAACCAAGTGAAGAAATAGCGTATCAAGTAAAAAAAAGCGTCCTGCGGTGCCTTACCCATTCAGAACTGCAGCTCATATGAAGTGTGTATAAATACTTTTGTATTAAGAAAAGAATGGCATTCTTTAATAGCCACTTTAAGTGACTTACACTTGTAATTTTAAAATATTCTATCAAATACCGTATTTTGAGAAGAAAAGCAGCTACTGTGTCAAAGGAAAAACCTACACAATAGTCAGCATGACTTGAGGAGTAGGGCAATAAACTGTTCCCTTTTACAAAGCTAAAAAATGTTCAGTTCAGTCGCTCAGTCGTGTCCAACTCTTTGCAACCCCATGAATTGCAGCACGCCAGGCCTCCCTGTCCATCACCAACTCCCAGAGTTCACTCAAACTCATGTCCACACTAAGTTAAAAGCAAACACTGGTTATGAAAATTTCCTTAGTCACTTAAGCAGTGTTATCTTTTTCATTTTACTTATTTCTTAAGGTCGAAATCTTCATAGAGTAACATACATACAATAGAATGTACCCATTTTAAGAGAACAGGCTGAGGTGACCTTGACTGAGGGGCTGAGTGTGGCAAGTGGATCACAGGATGCTGGGTGAGACCTCCTGCCTTCAATCTTCACACGAGAGCGAGGCACTGGCTCCTCCTCAAAGTCCTAGCCTGCCTGGAAGCAAGAACATTCGTTCCTGCCTCACCAAGGCCATGCAAACCTGTGCCCCATGGGGGCCCTGTGTGGCCAAGCCCAGGGCCTTGATAGCTTGGCGTCAACTGCATGCTGGGTCAGGTACCCAGCAACCACAGAAATAGGAGCTAACCTTTGAACAGGGCGGAGCCTGCCTCTGGTTTCCAGGCGGGTCAGTTGGCAATCTGTAGTCTAATCTCCTAATCTGTAGCCTGCTCTATGATGCTAAGCATGCTTCCAAACCCTTCGAAGCCTGCTTCCTCAAAGGACTGAAGAAGAAGAAAATACCCTTGCAGGATGAGGGTGAAAGTAAACGTGGCCATCCACGGGAAGCCACGAGGTGGGAGCTCACTGTGTATCGGCCACGCTTGTCCTAGATGTCACCAGGGACAACTGCCATCCAGGACTGCCTCTTGGCTGGCACGTTCACACCTATTCCGGCTTTGAGAGTCACCACAACCAAAAATGGGGAGTTGGAGCTAAAGCGTTTTGTATGAGGAAGGCTCCAAAAGACCCCATTTCTGCTCAGTTGCTTGATCTTTCACCACCAAAAAACAGTCCCAGGTAGCTTCAGCTGCCCCTAAATCAGGTCACAGAACAGCAGGAGACATTCCTTTGGCGAAAAAGGATACACTCTTGTCCTGTATCTTGTACTGGTACGTGAGGCTTCGATCCCGGTGGGTGGTGGGCTGCAGTGGTCTTCTCCACAGGATCCTCAGCTAAGTAACAAGGAGAAGAATGAAAGAGGAGAGGCCCCCCCAAGTACCTGCTCCAGTGAGAACCCTGTCTGCCTCCTCCTCCTTCAGCTGAGGTCAGGTGCAATGTGGTCAATGGAACCAACCTCTGAAACAAAGCTCACTACCCATCACCTAAAAATAGAGGTTTCCCCTCCATTACAATAGTAATATTTGCTCATCCTGGAAAACACGAAAGACAAAGAAAAGTAGAAAACACTCATCCAGAGAAAAACCATGGAAGTACTTTTGTGTATTTCCTTTTGGTCTTTTCTGTGAGCATGGTTTTGTACTTTTGGGCTAGACGAACTTGGAAGGCCAATGCACTAGAATGCGCACACTCAATTCTGAGGCTCCGAAGACTGGACGTTTGTCCTGAGTGACTACAACGCTCTGTGGGGCTGAGCGGCTTCAGAGCCACACGCTGCCAGTGGAAGGGTCTCCTTGAGGTGTGCCTGGCGTACCACCAGCACAGCCTCTCTGAGCCTGCTCGGATGCTCTGATTTCCATACCTGACTCTAAATGACTCTGGGCCAAAACTCCCACCCACCCTTAATGGGTCAAAAGTAGTCAATGCGAAGTTAACCTGGAAGAGGTAGCAAAGGTTTTAGGGAGAGAACCATGGCAGCCCCTGGGCATGGGGAGAACCTGACCTCCCTTCCAGGCACAGGCAGGACTCCATGCTTCCCCCTAAGTACTCCAAACATCCCGGCGGTGGGGTTAGGGGGTGGCAGTAACGCCAGCCAGAACAGCCTCCCAAGTCTCCATTTGAAAAGGAACGGTGTTGGCCTGAATACACAGGGCCTGCTGTGACCCTGCGGTGGAATTCTGCTGTTTACTGCCTTCCCCAGGGGATAGCCGGACAGTCATCTCCTCTTCAGGAACTCCCCTCTGGCTGCAAATGACCACTGTGCAAAATCTGCCCTGGTGCACAGGGCCGAGAACCCCTGGAGCGGACTCTGCTCTGCATTCACACAACTTCCAAGACCTCCCTCCCACCCGAGGGCATATCCTAGTGGACTACCCCAAGGCCCGACACTGTCCCGGGGCAGTGGGGCGCACAGAGGAGGCGAGCAGCTCCCGGTGAGCCAGGGCCCCGCGCACCTGCCCGTGCACGTCTTTGCAGAAGCCGGTGGCCAGGCCCTCAGCCCGCAGGATCAGGTGGCTCTGGTGACTAAGGCCATTCAGCAGGATGTCGCTGTCTTCGTCCTCGGCATCTCCACTGTCGTGTACGAGGGCCACGACGTTTCCCTGCAACAGAGAGAGGCTGTCGGGAGGGACACCAGACTCAAGACGTGCGGGTCTCTGGGAGCCTCCGCTGCCCCGCATGCCCTCTCACGGGCCTGGGCTCGGGGCCCGGGCCTGCAATCGTCTGCTGGAACAGCTTCACCAGTACACCCAGCCTGGACGTCCAGCTTAGTTCGTCCGCAAGCAAGGAAGAGCATCCAGTTGTGAAAAAGAATAAAGCAGATCAGTGTGTTCTGTTTCAGGGACAGTGGACAGCAAAACACACACTGTGTGTTAGTAAATGAAAAGAAGTACCAAACTGTGTGGATGGTGGGTTACTCGCAATGTGCAAAGAAAAGCAAGGAGACGAGCGTACATACAAATGCGTTTATGACTGCTCAGACACTCCGGAAGGATATACAAGGGAGGGAAGGAGAGACTTACTTTTTGCTAAAGTAGACTTTATATCCTGTTTATATCTTCTTTTTTTCTTTATTAAACTATTTTAATATTAAAACTTTAATTAAAATGTTAAAAACTTTATAGTTTAAAAATACTGAAAATTTAGTATTATTTTCTTTATTAAACTATTTCCAAGTTTTACTTCTCAATTAATGTAAGTATTTATACAAAAAAGAAGTTGGTAGTGGCCCACACGGGGCTTCCCTGGTAGCTGAGCTGGTAAAGAGTCCGCCTGCAATGCAGGAGACCCCGGTTCAATTCCTGGGTTGGGAAGATCCCCTGGAGAAGGGATAGGCTACCTGCTCCAGTATTCTTGGGCTCCCCAGTGGTTCAGGTGGTAAAGAACCCGCCTGCGATGTGGGAGGCCTGGGTTTGATCCCTGGATTGGGAAGTCTCCCCTGGACAAGGGAACAGCCACCCATTCCAGGATTCTTGCCTGGAGAATGCCGTGAATAGAAGAGCCTGGCGGGCTCCACTCCATGGGTCACAGCGAGTCGGACACGAGTGAGTGACTGCGCACAGCACAGTGGGCCACACGGCAGGCTGAGCGGCACCAGCTGACTGCCCGGTTCACTCCTCCCCCAGCCCCACCAAACTGTGTCCTCAGGCCCCTCACACGTCCCCCTCCTCCCATTCCTCCCCATCACCCTGGCGCCCGGCCCTGCGACTGTAGGCAGGATGGCCTAAGGTCCCCTAAGTCCAGCTTCCAGGCAGGACCCTGCACGCAGGAGGTGAGTGGCATGCACCGCTGGGTCCACACACTCTGACTAATCCACTTCCCCCGTCCCCACTACTCCGTGCCCAGCCTGGCCCTGTGGGACACACACTCAGCTGATGTCCATAAGCTCCCCCTCACTTAATTCTTGCAGTCTGGTTCTTGGGACGTGGGTACCACAGGTGTTACTGTTTTGTTAAAATCTCTATGAGGCAAAATCTCTATTTTTGCCTCATAACTTAACAGTGAAGGTTACACCCTATCCCTGCATCGCACCTCACGATTTTCATGTTGTTTTGTTTTGGGACACGCTGTGTGGCATGTAGAATCACAGTTATTTGACCAGGGATCGAACCCACGCCCCCTGCAGTGGAATCACAGAATCTTAACCATTGCACTGCCAGGCAAGTCCCTTCACCTCACAATCCTTAAAGCAGTTTTACATCTATTATCTTAACTGACCTTCAAAACACACTCAGAGCGATACTGCCATGTGGCAGAGTGGGGACAGACGCAGGACCACACGTGGCCAACCCCATTATAGACAGGGCTAGGCACCCTTCAGTTTTCAGGGTCTTACTTTTTAGCAATGGCAGGTAGCAGAGTGCAGGCTGTGTGGGGGTCAGATTTCTGGGGCTGCCAGAGTAAAGAAAAAGCCCCAAGCCATCAGACAGAAGAGATAACTGCCAGCAAGTGGCCCTCTAGGCCTGTGGGGTTCAGGAGCTCGGGGTGCAGCCCCTGATTACCTTCCATTCCCAGCACACGGTGGCCCTGCAGTAATGGACGAAGTCCAGCACCGCCACGGGCCCCACACCCAGGCTCAACAGCACGCTAAGGTTGTCCACCAGCAGCACCGGGCACCTCCAGGCGGCCTCCTCACCGTCCACAGGCTTCAGGGTGTCTCTCACAAATGCATACAGCAGCTGCAGGTCCCCAGCGTTGGCCTCCCTGGGACACAGGGCAGAAGTCACCAGAGAGCTCACGTGCTCTCCATATGTTCAAGAGACAATACAGCAGCACGGGGGCTGGGGGTGGAGGGGGATGGGGGAGGGAAACAAGTGGGTCCAGTGCTTGGCACCAAGGGGCTCATGAGCTGCCTGGAAAGAAAAGGCACACTCCCGTGGGCATGTTTATTTCAGTTTAACTATTCCCTGAGGCCTGCTGGGTACAGAGCACTGTGCTAGAAACTTGGGGACACAGAAATAAACCCCCCCAAGAGGCCCACACAGCCTCTCAGTCCAAGGGCTTAAGGCCTCTGCTTTAAAGGGAGAGGCCTTCCTGGGAGGCCATAACCGAGGATGAAAGCTCAGCAGCAGTTCACGCGACCAGGTGCCAAGCGGCAGCCTGAGTGCTCATGTTCGGACCAGGTCCAACCTACTACTGGCCCTGCTACCTCTGCCTCCCCAGTGACTGCAGCAGCGGTCTCCCAGCAGTGGGGGTGGTGGGGAGGTGGGCTTAGAAATCAGAGCCTGGGACACAGGTACTGGCCTCACAGCCCCACACTCCAGGGCCAAACCCCGCTAACAACAGGTAGAATGATGCTGTCTATATAATCTGGGCTCAGGTGGAGACCAGGCCCACTCATTCAAAGACACCCAGCTTCAGAGAAGGGACAGGCTGTGTGCAAGGTCACACACACAGGCCACACACTTGGCCTTTTTTTATTCAAAACCTTTTTCTTTTTTTAACATTATTTATTGATTTGGCTGTGCTGGTTCTCAGTTGCAGCATGCAGGATCTCCCATCTTCGTGGGCTCCTTAGCTTTCTACAGCTTCCGGGACAGGCACACAGCCTCTGACAGAGGCGAGGACCTTGAGTGATGCTGCGACACCCGGGCAGTGCCTGCCTTCTGCAGCCGGCTCTGCCCTCCCACTCGCCGAGGAGAGAGAAGGGGGTTACATGGAGACCCGGGGCGGGGCCCACTTGCGGGTGTGCTCTGGGCTGGCGGCGGGCTGACTGACCTGAGGAACTGCAGGGGGTGCGGCTCCTCCCAGGGCCGGAAGAAGACGTCCACCATGGACTTGAGACCCTCGAGGACCACAAGCTGCCCGCGTTCCCGCGCTGCGGTCAGGCTGACACCCTGCACCCGACCACGGAGAAGAGAGTGAGTTCCCGGGCTGGCGGGGGCCTCATCAGAGAGGACTGGGGCACCAAGGGGCCCACAACCCCAGGACGCCGGCTCCTGCGAGGGCGCCAGGCCCGTTTGGAGCCCCGCGGACGTGCGTCTGGCTGCCTGACACGGGAGCCCAGGTCTGTCTCCCTGGGTGCTCCCCACACAACCCGTGTTCTATTGTCAGATGTGCATTTACATGCAGTTCTCACATTTTCTTAAAACAAATTTTTCTTTTTTTACTCTTTTCTTATTTGGCTGCGCTGGGTCTTAGTTGTGGCATGCAGGCTCTTCTGCTGCACCATGAGGGGTCTAGTTCCCTGACCAGGGATCGAATCCGGGCCCTTTTTACTGGGGACACAAAGTCTTAGCCACTGGACCACCAGGAAGTCTCTACTTGTCACATTTTTTTAAAAACTTACTTTCTTTTGCTCATATACTTATTTTTTTACCTAGTACTGCTTTTTACTTTATGAGAGTAATATAAAGTTGCCTTTTTAAGGGCATGTAGTTACAAAATAAAGTACATTTAAAAACAGAAAGTAAATAGTTAATGTGGTGGTGGGGTGACAGTCTCTGTTGCAACAGCTCAACTCTGCTCTCATAGCAGCAGCCACAGACCACTCAGACACAAATGGGGGTGGCTGTGCTCCAATAAAACTTCACGTACAGAAAACATGGGGTGCAGACTGTGGCTGGTCAACCCCTGCTCCCAACCAGCGCTTCGTAAACATGCATCTTTATGAACCACGCAATTAAGAATCTCCTGAGGGCTTCCTTGGTGGCTGAGTGGTAAAGATCCGCCTGCTAATGCAGGAGATATGGGTTTGATCCCTGAACTGGGAGGATCCCACATATGTCAAGAGCAATTAAGCCCCGGGCACCACAACCGTTGAGCGTGTGCTCTAGAGCCTGGGAACTGGAACTACTGAAGCCCACACGCCCTAGAGCCTGTGCTTCCCAGCAAGAGAACCCACTGCAAGGAGAAGCCCACGCACCACAGTAAGAGAAAAGCACCCGCAGCAATGAAGACCCAACATAACCAAAAATTTAAAAATAAAAAAAAAGAATCTCCTGAGATACCTGATTAAAATGCAGATCTCTGGGCCCCGCTCCAGAGCTACAAGCCTTAGGGGCAGGGCCTGGGAATCTGCATTTCAACACCCTGTGATGGTGACACTGTCCAGACATGCAACCCGCGGTTCCGCAGAAGCAGCAGGTGACACAGAACTCAGGCTCCTGTGTCCCCAGACCAGGCCTTGATCGCTCAGTCACACATTGGTGTTCACTGTGCAGCACCATTAGCGACAGCAGCCGGCCTGGCAGAGAGAAGGACTCCTGACCGTCTCCTTTGCTCTTGCTCATGACTACTGTACCGATGTAAGAACAATACTACAGCAAGAGGACGGAATCTCACGCTCTAGTGCTTGGCACACCCAGAGCTATGCATGCCATTCCTGCCGTGTTGGTGAGTCAAAGGTAACAGGAAAAGCAGCCAAACCGGATATGAGAATACACACCTTTCCCATCCTAGCTCACAGATGCCAGGGCCAAACGCATGCCTCACCGACCTGGAATGCAACCCATGTTCCTGACACGACTGTGCTCCCTAAGCCTGTGCTCTGACCTCTGGCACAGGAACTTCTCCCTTCCCTGCAAAGGACGGGAAACCCTCTGGCCCTCTCACCGGTTCCCCCCCATGAGAGAAGAGGACTGACAGGAAGGCTGTCATTTTGAAGATCACTGCTGATGGGTGGCCTGGTTCTCTCCCACTCTGAGCCTGACTTAAACCAAAACCCACAAACACGTAACAAGAAGAGCCTCAGAAATTCACCTGGTCACAGGTCACAAGTAATGTGCCAGGTGAGGTGCCAGGAGGGTCACCAGCCTCTCAGACATCCTACTTTTATTTGGCTGCATTTAGTAGGACAAGGGGCAAACCAAGATGAGCTGAGGGGCATGTGGCAAAAGCCCTACACTAAGGGAGAGGCAGTGGGAGGTACTCAACTGGGCAGAGCCCAAGCTGTGATCTCTAACCCACTGGGGACAAGATTAATGTTCACCCTGAGAAAGAAGAAACCTTAACTGGTCCAGACTCAGTGGAGAAGGGTTTGATTTAGTCCATAACAGGTCTGGTTCTAAACACTTGACAAATGAACAAAACACGCAGAGATGCTGCCCTCGCCCTTCAGATAAAGGGTTCAGGATCCCATGATTTCCTTAGTCCTTCCCTTTCTCAATTCCCTGCAACCCAAACAGGGAAGCCCAGCCTGGCGGCATACGTATACCTGGCACACACACTCGCTCAGGGATCTCATCACAGAGGTCTAACATACTTACCAGCTTCTGCCCCACGATATTATAGTGACTAAAGGACTGGACGAGGGCCACAAAGCAGACTTTACAATTGGCTGGAAAACAAAATAAACTGATTTTTAATCAACTCTCTATTTACAATTAGTCTCAGATACTTCTTGCCTCTGGAAACAAAAGAACTGAGGCAGATCTAGAGAACCCATGCCTTGCAACCTGACATACTCAATTTGATTTGAAGATGTACTTTTTTCATATTAATAATTATACCTTATATTAATAATTACATCCTATTTCATTGATTTTGAGATGTACTTTACCTGTGAGATGTATCACCAGGAACCTTAGTTTGTTCCCCTGAAAATACATTATAGTTTTTAAAAAGCTGTATTTTTCTAACTCCTTGTTGGTTACAGAGATACAACTGAATTTTTAAACCAGTCTAATACCCAAGAGGATATAAGAAGAACACAAAGAAACTTTAGCTACCTTATGAACTTAATTCTAAAAACTTATCTGTAGATGCTCTTGCTCTCTATAAGCTGACAATAACACCATCTAGAAAGGAAAATCACTCTCAAAGCTGTAAATTATTACAACTCAGAGTGCCAAAGGTCAACCTTGTATCCTGGCCTGGCTCAGTGGGGACTCAAACAGAATCAGTAAGTTTATTTTTCATTTGGCTGTTTTCTTCTTCTAATCAATTTCCATATGTGAACTGCAGAACTGTTTTTTGGGTTTTTTTCCCCCTCTGTTCTTTAGGAAGCATCTATTGCCAGGGCAAAGTGTTAACGGGTTGATGCCTCGAGACTTCAAACTACCCAAGGCCCAAGGATCAACAGAATGAAGAGGCCACACAAGGCCCTAAGAGAGTCAGTGCCTGCACAGGGGGTGGAGAAATGGAAGGCAATACTGGACACAGTAAACACATGGCAGTCTCTGGCACAGTAGGGGTGGGAACAAGATGGGCCAGTAATCCCATTACCTAGCAAACAGCCATCTGGTTACCCAAACAACAAAGGCCTGACTAATTAATACTATTTCTAGTGCTACCTGAAACAGGCCTCTTTCCACGCCCTCTCCCCGCTCCAGCCTTGGGTTTTCTTTTTCTAGTCTTATACCTTTGAGGTAGAAGGAGAGAAAGTGGTGCACAAGGAAACTGCCATCTGTCTTGGCATCACAGAGTAGAGTCAGCTTCCCCTATAAGTTAAGAAGAACACAAAAAGATGTATTAGATTCCCTGGAGAGAGGTCAACTGAGTGTCAAAATCTAGTGGATTGTGTCTACTCTTAAATTTCTATGCTTGGAGACTCATATGTATGTGTGTTTGTGTATTTACCCAGAAAAAGAAGAAAATAAGTAAAAATTATAGGAAAACCAACAATGAAAGTGATCTGTATTAAATGTACTCATTTTGGGCAAGCATATCTCAAGCTATCATCTTCCCCAGGCAACGGAGAAAAAAAAATCCCTTCTTTTCCTCACTCCTCTTCAGTCTTGCTGCTGCTGCTACTAAGTCACATCAGTCGTGTCTGACTCTGTGCAGCCCCATAGACGGCAGCCCACCAGGCTCCTCTGTCCCTGGGATTCTCCAGGCAAGAACACTGGAGTGGGTTGCCATTTCATTCTCCAGTGCATGAAAATGAAAAGTGAAAGTGAAGTCGCTCAGTCGTGTCTGACTCTTAGCGACCCCATGGACTGCAGCCTACCAGGCACCTCTGTCCATGGGATTTTCCAGGCAAGAGTACTGGAGTGGGTTGCCATTGAGAGAATTAAATCCTGAACAAAGTAAGATTTTACCATCAGAACCCAACAAAAATCACTGACTCTCCAGACTGCAAGGGGTCTTCTAAAAGGTCATCTAATCCAATGTCCCTGCTAACTCTAATCCTCATCCCAATTCTGTCCCATAGGCAGGGGAGGAGAAAGCAGTTGTTCCAAGAGACAGCCGGGATCAAAGTCCTCCTCCCAGTGGCCTTGGAAACTGCGTCAAGCAGAGCTCTCATTGTGGAGAGCCCTGGAAAGACTTCTAAAGATGGCCTTTGCAGGGTCTGGCTGTCCTGCTCCAGTCACCCTTTGTTCCTCGTCAGTGATAGGAAAGATCATCTCTCTGTTGTCCTGGTATTTTTCCTCTCATAAAATATGAAAGATTACACTAGCAGACTCTGAGGGTTACCCCTGGCGCTGTCATTTCCTGGTGCCCACTTCTATCCCTCACTGTGGCCCTCGGTTTGGACTTTGGAGGTGCGAGTAAGTAGTAACTGGCAAGGTCAGCAGCACCATCTGGAGGCTTGGGCAGAGAAAAACTGCGGGGCAATTAAAATGCAGAAGGATTTACTGAAAACTATTTGCCTGGGACTATGGAATTCCAGTTGAGCTATTTCAAATCCTGAAAGATGATGCTGTGAAAGTGCTACACTCAATATACCAGCAAACTTGGAAAACTCAGCAGTGGCCACAGGACTGGAAAAGGTCAGTTTTCATCCCAATCCCAAAGAAAGGCAATGCCAAAGAATGCTCAAACTACTGCACAATTGCACTCATCTCACACGCTAGTAAAGTAATGCTCAAAATTCTCCAAGCCAGGCTTCAGCAATACATGAACCGTGAACTTCCAGATATTCAAGCTGGTTTTAGAAAAGGCAGAGGAACCAGAGATCGAATTGCCAACATCTGCTGGATCATGGAAAAAGCAAGAGAATTCCAGAAAAACATCTATTTCTGCTTTATTGACTATGCCAAAGCCTTTCACTGTGTGGATCACAATAAACTGTGGAAAATTCTGGAAGAGATGGGAATACCAGACCACCTGACCTGCCTCTTGAGAAACCTGTATGCAGGTCAGGAAGCAACAGTTAGAACTGGACATGGAACAACAGACTGGTTCCAAATAGGAAAAGGAGTACATCAAAGCTGTATATTATCACTCTGCTTATTTAACTTATATGCAGATTACATCATGAGAAACGATGGGCTGGAAGAAACACAAGCTGGAATCAAGATTGCCAGGAGAAATATCAATAACCTCAGATATGCAGATGACACCACCCTTATGGCAGAAAGTAAAGAGGAACTAAAGGGCCTCTTGATGAAACTGGAGAGTGAAAATGTTGGCTTAAAGCTCAACATTCAGAAAACGAAGATCATGGCATCCAGTCCCATCACTTCATGGGAAATAGATGGGGAAACAGGGAAACAGTGTCAGACTTTATTTTACGGGGCTCCAGAATCACTGCAGATGGTCATTGCAGCCATGAAATCAAAAGACGCTTACTCCTTGGAAGGAAAGTTATGACCAACCTAGATAGCATATTCAAAAGCAGAGACGTTACTTTGCCAACAAATGTCCGTCTAGTCAAGGCTATGGTTTTTCCTGTGGTCATGTATGGATGTGAAAGTTGGACTGTGCAGAAAGCTGAGCGCCGAAGAATTGATGCTTTTGAACTGTGGTGTTGGAGAAGACTCTTGAGAGTCCCTTGGACTGCAAGGAGATCCAACCAGTCCATTCTGAAGGAGATCAGCCCTGGGATTTCTTTGGAAGGACTGATGCTAAAGCTGAAACTCCAGTATTTTGGCCACCTCATGCGAAGAGCTGACTCATTGGAAAAGACTCTGACGCTGGGAGGGATTGGGGGCAGGAGGAGAAGGGGACGACAGAGGATGAGATGGCTGGATGGCATCACTGACTCGATGGATTTGAATCTGAGTGAACTCCGGGAGTTGGTGATGGACAGGGAGGCTTGGCGTGCTGCGATTCGTGGGGTAGCAAAAACTTGGACACGACTGAGCAACTGAACTGAACTGATGGAGTAACAAAAAGGCTTTACACACTGTGCGTCTTGGCCTCCTGGACGAGCTTACCATTTCATCAGAAAGACAGGAGTTATGAAATAAATCCCCTATGTTCCTAGAAGAGGCAACCGTCGGGCTAATGCATGAACATTTCTGAGGTGCTCTAGACCGTGGGAAGGAGAGAGCGAAGAAAACAGAGTAGGGAGGCTGTGGTGCCAAAGGCGGGGTTGTGCAATCAAACGTTGGCTACGAGCAGCTTCAGAGAGCACTGTTCAAAAACATGAGGAGGAAGACGAGCAGAAGCGTTCGCTGAAACCTGTCGAGTGCTCAAGGAAAAAGGGGGCTTAAGGTCGTTAAGAAGTTGCTCCCTTGTGATGGAGGGCGGGGCGGCGCGGGGCGGGGGGAGGGGAGGTGTTCCAGGTGGCTCAGTGGTCAGGAATCCGCCGGTTAAGGCAAGAGACGCGGAAGAGGCAGTTCCATCCCTGCGTCGGGAAGATCCCCTGGAGAAAGGAATGGTAATCCACTCCAGTATTCTTCCCTGGATAATCCCACGGACAGAAGAGACTGGCGGGCTACGGTCCATGGGGTCACAAAGAGTCGGACACGACAGAGCGACTAAACCACCACCACCAACCTCTGTTTGGGCGCTGGGACTCCCACCACGCCGAACACGCACAAGGGTCGCCTATACACTTAAGTCAGCCCAAACGTATAATTTGCTTCCTGCGGTCTTTCAAGGGCGCAAGCGACCTTCGAAAACGCGCAGGATGCCCACCTTTCGCAGGCCTAAGTGTCCAGCCCAGCCTCGGGGGCGGGCCCTCTGCGGACTACAACTCCCAGGCACCTCCCTCCTCCCCCGGGCCACGGACGTCACGTGATTTCCCACGGGTCCGCGCGCGCTTCATCCGGGTGTCTGGTCTTGGGCCGCGCTCCCAGAATCCAACCTCCTCCTCGACCTTGCGACCTCTTACCTGCTCCGCCCCTTCAGGGGTGGTGTTGAGAAGGTTATTGAGTTCTGGGAACATTCCGAGCTCCACAACGCTCGGGGGCCCCGGACGGGAAGATGGGCTGCCACGGATACAGCGGAGGCTGGAGAGCAAAACCCACCACATAGGACCACGCGGGAGGAGTGCGCATGCGCAATTCCCTGGCCGCAGCCAATGAAACGCGCGGATCGGCCGCTTTTGGCGCATGCGCAGAGACGCGCACCAGGCCGGGGACCCTGGACGCTGAGCTGTGCGGGCTTCTTACCTGCATTCCTCTTGCAGAGCGTTTCCCCCGACCAAGGCATCAGGAGATCGGGTCTCTTCTTCCTTCCCTCGATCGCGCGTTCTTCTCACCCTAGAGCGTCCTGTCAAGCTCCCGCGGTGTGCCTCACACTACTAAATTTAGGCTTTGGCTGCAATGGGCGAACCAGACAGGCAAAGACGCTAGCTCTCGCACAAAACAGAAAACAGACGTAATAAACATGGAATGATACATTGAAAAATTCTTTCCATGATACATTGAAAAATTCTTTATGGGGGAAAAAAATGAAGCTGGATAAAGGAATAACGGTGGGATGGGCGTAGGTTTTGGAATAAGGTTATCTGGGTAGGGTCACTAACCAAGTAGGGTTGGAACACGCCCTGCATGCTTCTCTTTGAGGTTTTTTGCACTGTTTCCCCTCCCTGGGCTGCAGCTGTTAAAAACAACAACAACAAAAACACAAAACGCCACTTCTTTCAGGTCTGTTCACATGTCAGTTTGTCAGCGAGGCCTTCCGTAAGCCTCCGTGGAACCAGAGATCAATTGCCAATTTTCCACTGGATCATCGAAAAGCAAGAGAGTTCCAGAAAAACATCTATTTCTGCTTTATTGACTACACCAAAGGCTTTCACTGTGTGCATCACAATAAACTGTGGAAAATTCTGAAAGAGATGGGAATACCAGACCACCTGACCTGCCTCTTGAGAAATCTGTGTGTATGTCAGGAAGCAGCAGTTAGAACTGGACATGGAACAACAGGCTGGTTCCAAATAGGAAAAGGAGTACGTCAAGGCTGTATATTGTCACCCTGCTTATGTAACTTATATGTAGAACATCATGAGAAATGCTGGGTTGGATGAAGCACAAACTAGAATCAAGATTGCCAGGAGATATATCAGTCATCTCAGATATACAGATAGGCAGATTACACAACCCTTATGGCAGAAAGTGAAGAAGAACTAAAGAGCCTCTTGATGAAAGTGAAAGAGGAGAGTGAAAAAGTTGGCTTAAAGCTCAACATTCAGAAAATGAAGATCATGGCATCTGGTCCCATCACTTCATGGCAAATAGTTGGGGAAACAGCAGAAACAGTGAGAGACTATTTTGGGGGTTTCAGTGATTTCCAAAATCACTGAAAATGGTGACTGCAGCCATGAAATTAAAAGATGCTTACTCCTTGGAAGGAAAGTTATGACCAACCTAGACAGCATATTAAAAAGCAGAGACATTACTTTGCCAGCAAAGATCTGTCTAGTCAAAGCTATGGTTTTTCCAGTCGTCATGTATGGATGTGAGATTTGAACGGTAAAGAAAGCTGAGCGCTGAAGAATTAATGCTTTTGAACTGTGGTGTTGGAGAAGACTCTTGAGAGTCCCTTGGACTGCAAGGAGAGCCAAACAGTCCATCCTAAAGGAGATCAGTCCTGAGTGTTCGTTGGAAGGACTGGTGTTGAAGCTAAGGCTCCAATGCTTTGGCCACCTGATGTGAAGAGCTGACTCATTTGAAAAGAGGCTGATGCTGGGAAAGATTGAAGGCGGGAGGAGACGGGGATGACAGAGGATAAGATGGTTGGATGGCATCACCAACTCAATGGGCATGAGTTTGGGTAAACTCCAGGAGTTGGTGATGGACAGGGAGGCCTCATGTTCTGCAGTCCATGGGGTTGCAGAGTCGGACACAACTGAGCAACTGAACTGAATTTCCCTAAGCATCCTATTTAAGCTCTTAACTGTCACTTCCCCAGCAATTCTTATCCTTTACCCTCACCCCTCTTTTATTTTTCTCCATATCATTTATATCTGGAGCTAGCGAAGGACAGGGAATGCAGTCCATGGGATGAGGAAGAGTTGAACAAGACTGAGCAACTGAACAAGAGTTACCAGAGTGAGGCACGAGGAAGTGCTGCCCCCTTGTGGACAATGACAACCACACAGCTTAACCTGCAACAAGGCAGATCAGATCAGATCAGTCGCTCAGTCGTATCTGACTCTTTGCAACCCCATGAATCGCAGCACGCCAAGCCTCCCTGTCCATCACCAACTCCCGGAGGTCATTCAGACTCACATCCATCGAGGCAGTGATGCCATCCAGCCATCTCATCCTCTGTTGTCCCCTTCTCCTCCTGCCCCCAATCCCTCCCAGCATCAGAGTCTTCTCCAATGAGTCAACTCTTTGCATGAAGTGGCCAAAATACTGGAGTTTCAGCTTTAGCATCATTTATTCCAAAGAAATCCCAGGGCTGATCTCCTTCAGAATGGACTGGTTGGATCTCCTTGCAGTCCAAGGGACTCTGAAGAGTCTTCTCCAACACCACAGTTCAAAACCATCAATTCTTCGGCGCTCAGCCTTCTTCACAGTCCAGCTCTCACATCCATACATGACCACAGGGAAGACCATAGCCTTGACTAGGCAAACCTTTGTTGGCAAAGTAATGTCTCTGCTTTTCAATATGCTATCTAGGTTGGTCATAACTTTCCTTCCAAGGAGTAAGCGTCTTTTAATTTCATGGCTGCAGTCACCATCTGCAGTGATTTTGGAGTCCAGAAAAATAAAGTCTGACACTGTTTCCCTGTTTCCCCATCTATTTCCCATGAAGTGATGGGACTGGATGCCATGATCTTCGTTTTCTGAATGTTGAGCTTTAAGCCAACCTTTTCACTCTCCACTTTCACTTTCATCAAGAGGCTTTTTAGTTCCTCTTCACTTTCTTCCATAAGGGTGGTGTCATCTGCATATCTGAGGTTATTGATATTTCTCCCAGCAATCTTGATTCCAGCTTGTGTTTCTTCCAGTCCAGCGTTTCTCATGATGTACTCTGCATATAAGTTAAAAAAACAGGGTGACAGTATACAGCCTTGACGTACTCCTTTTCCTATTTGGAACCAGTCTGTTATTCCATGTCCAGTTCTAACTGTTGCTTCCTGACCTGCATACAAATTTCTCAAGAGGCAGATCAGGTGGTCTGGTATTCCCATCTCTTTCAGGATTTTCCACAGTTTATTGTGATCTACACAGTCAAAGGCTTTGGCATAGTCAATAAAGCAGAAATAGATGTTTTTCTGGAACTCTCTTGCTTTTTCCATGATCCAGCGGATGTTGGCAATTTGATCTCTGGTTCCTCTGCCTTTTCTAAAACCAGCTTGAACATCAGGAAGTTCATGGTTCACATATTGCTGAAGCCTGGCTTGGAGAATTTTGAGCATTACTTTACTAGCGTGTGAGATGAGTGCAATTGTGCGGTAGTTTGAGCACTCTTTGGCATTGCCTTTCTTTGGGATTGGAATGAAAACTGACCTTTTCCAGTCCTGTGGCCACTGCTGAGTTTTCCAAATTTGCTGGCATATTGAGTGCAGCACTTTCACAGCATCATCTTTCAGGATTTGGAATAGCTCCACTGGAATTCCATCACCTCCACTAGCTTTGTTCCTAGTGATGCTTTCTAAGGCCCACTTGACTTCACATTCCAGGATGTCTGACTCTAGGTCAGTGATCACACCATCGTGATTATCTGGGTCATGAAGATCTTTGTGTCCCCCTCTTTGTGATCCCCGTGGACCATAGCCCGCCACCCCTGTCTCTTTAGAATTTTCCAGGTAGGAATACTGGAGAAGGTTGCCATTTCTTCCTCCAGGGGATTTTCCTGACCCCAGGTATAGAACCCGTGTCTCCCACACATATCCCGCATTTCCAGCATTGCAGGCGGATTCTTTACCGCTGAGCCACCAGGACAGTCCACTGCAGTTGAAGGGTACTTCATATTCACAAAGCCTGTGGGGCTGTAAAGAACACCTGCCCTCAAATGTCAAAAAAAAAAAAAATGTCAAAAGGCAGGGAATCGATAAAGAATTCAAAAGAGGGCAGACTTGGGACTTCCCTTGTGGTCCAGAGGTTAAGAATTTGCCTTCCAATGCACTGGACACCTGGTCGATCCCTGGTCCAGGAACTAAGATCCCACATGCCATGGGGCTACTAAGCCCACTTTAGACCTGACATAGCCAAACAAATGAATAAATGTTTTAAAAAACAGAGCTGACTTTCAAGAATCCAACTGCAAGAGGGAAACTACACTCACACTGTTTAATACAAAAGCACAGGATAACATGCTTCACATTGCTAATTATTTAAGAAATGTAAGTGAAACTGACAACTGGGTGTCTTCTCCAACCAGACAGAAATGGCCACCTGCAAAAATCTACAAAAATCAATATGAGAGGGGCATGGAGAAAAGGAAATCTTCCCTCCTGTGCCTGTGTGGGAATGTAAATAGCTGATAAGGTGCTATGGAAGCACCATAGGAAAGGAAAACCAGAGCTACATTAAGATCCTGCAGTTCCACTTCTGGGCCTATTTGGATGAAACCATCATTAGAAAAGTCACACATCATTAGAAAAGTCAACACTCCAAGGAGTGTTGCAGCACTATTTACAATACCAGGACAGAGAAGTCACCAAAACGCCCAATGACACAGGAATGGAGAAAGGATATATGGCCCATATTTACAATGCAATATTACTCATAGAAAAGGGTGAGATGATGCCATTTGCAGCAACAATGATGACCTAGACATGATCACACAAAGTTAACTAAGATTAAAAAAAAAAACACACAGCATATGTTACCATTTATGTGTGAATTTGAAAATCTGATAAAATTTAACTGATTTACAAGTAGGGACAGACTGACAGCCCTAGAAAACAAACTTAGGATTACCCAGGGGCAAGGGGAGTGAGGAGCAATAAGTTAGAAGGTTGGCATTCACAGATACACACTTATATATATGTGTGTATATATATATACATATACATATATCGACAGGGAAGCCTGGCAGTGCTGCAGTTCATGGAGTCGCAAAGAGTCAGACATGACTGAGTGACTGAACTGAACTTATATATATATTAACATATAAAATAGACAGTCACCTGGGATCTACTGTGAGCACAGGGAACTCTGAACAACACTGGCCAATAAGCTGAATAGGAAAAGAATCCATAAAAGAACAGCTCTCTCTATATATTAAAATGTGTCACCTTGCCGTACATTTAAAACAAACAAAACATTGTAAATCAATTACACTCCAATATAAACCCCAAATTTGTAAAGAGAAAAGGAAACAAGAAAGAAATACCTACTGTATTCCGCTCAGGCCTCAGTGTCCTCTGCTGGATCACCTCCAGAAAGCCTGAATGAGTTTGGGTTTCAAGCCTGGAGTGTCCTGGGGCACCGAGAGCAGTGGAGAATGTGCCACAAATGAACGACACCTTCTATGCCCTGGTAGCACCTCGTCCCCTCTGAAGGAAACCACTATCTCAGGATGGGGGGCCCCTAAAGGTAAACCAAGCCAAGTGCACCCAAAGGATGCTGGACCCTCTGGCCTGGAAGAGGTCTGAAAAGTCACAAGGTCTCCACGTCTCCTGGACCTGACGCTCCCATGGTCAGCCTCCTTCTTTAAAGTTGCTGCTGGTATTTAAACCAGCAGCCGAAGTATAGAGCGGTTTGGGATTCCTTGCAGGGCATTGGGAAAAAGGTGAGGGTAAAGAAATAATGGAATACAAGCCCTTGGGTGTTTATGCTGGCACATTCCAGTCTTGTTTACAAACCAGGAACTGGACTTCGAAAGTTCCGCTTGCTTGAGTTCAAATGGGGCATAAGGAAGTGCTGCCGCCTTGTAGACATTTCTCCTAATAATAACTTTACCACCACCAACGCTTAAGGGTCCTTCATATTCACAAAGCCTGTGGGGCTGTAACGGACAGCAGCCCTCAGGAAGTGTCAAAAGGCAGGAAATCAAAAAAGAATTCAGAAGAGGACAGACTTGGGACTTGCCTTGTGGTCCAGTGGGTAGGAATCCTCCTTCCGACGCATGGAAAACTGGTTCCATCCCTGGTCCAGGAACTAAGACCCAGCAGCTCCCAAGGCCACGTTAAGACCCCACACAGCCAAATACATGAAGAAACATTAAAAAATAAAATCAGAATTTTCAAGAATTCAATTTCAAGAGGGGAAACTGTACTCACACCCTTTAAAAAACAGCATAGAATACCATGTTCCATCCACATGACTAATCATTAAAGAAACGCAAATGAAACTGACAACCAGATATTACTTGGACACGATCATACCAAGGGAACTTAGACAAATAGCACATGTTACTACTTAAAGTTGGAATTGAAAAACTGATATAAATTGAAATCATTTGCAAAACAGGAACAGACTCACAGACTTAGAAAACAAACTTAAGATTACCAAGTGGAAAGGAGGAATAAGTTAGAAGGCTGGCATTCACAATATGTATGTGTGTGTGTTTGTGTGTGTGTGTGTCTGTGTATATAGATATACACCTATCTGTCTATTTTAAAGATATTAGAATCATGTCTAGTTCCCTTCTTGTTGCTGCAAATCTCTCCCCTGGGGACCTGTGTTGCCTGGTCCCCTCTAGAAGAAACTACAGTCTCCAGATGGGGGATGGGGGATGGGGGTGGGAGCCCTCCTAGAGCTGAACCAAGCTTAGTGCAACCAAACATGCTCACAGTCTCTAACAATTAAGGAAATGCAACCCAAAGTACTGTGATGTAAATGCCGCACCCTAACATACACACTATTCTACGTATAATTTAGATAACCAACAAGGACCTACCTTGTAGCACAGGTCAGTATATTCAGTATCTGCTGATAATGTATAATGGAAAAAGGTATCTGTCTAGTTACCTTTATCTATTTTTAGTTATATATAGATAGATCAATAACTTCTGTACAACTGAAAGTATGTCAATTCAATATACTTCAATAAACAAAATTACCCACTGTGTAATTCACAGCATTCAATTCCGTACAAACCCTCCTCCAAATCATGGAACAATTTCTAATAAATAATTCTGTACTTCTGTTCTTTTAATAATATGTCCTTTAGTTTCTCTGGTTTGCAAAGTAATTGGCTTTTCAGACAAAAAGATATTGCACACCTAAGAGATTAGTATTTTTTCAGTTGCTCAGCTGTGTCTGACTCTTTGCAACCCCATGAACTGAAGCACACCAGGCTTCCCTGTCCTTCACCATCTCCCAGAGCTTGCTGAAACTCATGTCCATTGAGTCGGTGATGCCATCCAACCATATCATCCTCTGTTGTCCCCTTTTCCACCCGTCTTCAATTTTTCCCAGCATCAGGGTCTTTTCCAGTGAGTTGGCTCTTTGCATCAGGTGGCCAAAGTATTGGAGCTTCAGTTTCAGCATCAATACTATAATGTAAACTAAACTTTTGTATGCACTGGGAAACAAATAAATTCATGTGACTCCCTTTATTGTGATATTCACTTCATTGTGGTGGTCTAGAAGTGAACCTACACTGTCTCTGAGGTACGAGAATACTCATTTTGAAGGAATAAATTTATATGTTTTTCTGCAACCGTGAGTCATCTTTTCACTCCCCCCTACTTTCTTGATGATGTTCTTTGAGGCAAAAAAGGTTACAGTTTTGATAAAGTCCAATGTATTTACATTATTTGGCTTTGCCTTTCTTTGGGATTAGAAGGAAAATCGATCTTTTCCAGTCCTGTGGCCACTGATGAGTTTTCCAAATTTGCTGGCATATTGAGTGCAGCACCTTAACAGCATCATCTTTTAGGATTTGAAATAGCTCAAATGGAATTCCATGGCCTCCACTAGCTTTGTTTGTAGTGATGCTTCCTAAGGCCCAATTGACTTCACATTCCAGGATATCTGACTCTAGGTGAGTGATCACACCATCATGGTTATCTGGGTCATGAAGATTTTTTGGGTATATTCTTCTGTGTATTCTTGTATATTCTTTTCTATATATTCTTCTGTGTATTCTTGCCACCTCTTCTTAATATCTTCTGCTTCTGTTAGGTCCAAACAATTTCTGTCTTTTATTGTTCCCCATCTTTACATGAAATGTTCCCTTGGTATCTCTAATTTTCTTGAAGAGGTCTCTAGTCTTTCCCATTCTACTGTTTTCCTCTATTTCTTTGCACTGATCACTGAGGAAACCTTTCTTATCTCTCCTTGCTATTCTTTGGAACTCTGCATTCAAATGGGTATATCTTTCCTTTTCTCTTTTGCCTTTAGCTTCTCTTCTTTTCTCAGTTATTTGTAAGGCCTCCTCAGACAACCATTTTGCCTTTTTGCATTTCTTTTTCTTGGGTATAGTCTTGATCCGTGCCTCCTGTACAATGTCACGAGCCTCTGTCCATAGTTCTTCAGGCACTCTGTCTGTCAGATCTAATCCCTGGAATCTATTTGTCACTTACACTGTATAATCATAAGGGATTTGATTTAGGTCATACCTGAATGGTCTAGTGGTTTCCCCTACTCTCTTCAATTTAAGTCTGAATTTGGCAATAAGGAGTTCATGATCTGAGCCCCAGTCAGCTCCGGTCTTGTTTTTGCTGGTTGTATACAGCTTCTCCACCTTTGGGTGCAAAGAATATAATCAGTCTGATTTTGGTATTGACCACCTGGTGATGTCCATGTGTATAGTCTTCTCTTGCATTGTTGGAAGAGGGTGTTTGCTATGTCCAGTGCATTCTCTAGGCAAAACTATTAGCCTTTGCCCTGTTTCATTTTGTACTCCAGGGCCAAATTTGCCTGTTACTCCAGGTATCTCTTCACTTCCTACTTCTGCATCCCAGTCCCCTATAATGAAGAGGACATCATTTTTGGGTGATAGTTCTATAAGGTCTTGTAGGTCTTCACAGAACCATTCAACTTCAGCTTCTTCAGCATTACTGGTTGGGGCAGAGACTTGGATTACTGTGATATTGAATGGTTTGCCTTGGAAACAAACAGATCACTCTGTCACTTTTGAGATTGTACCCAATAACTGCATTTCAGACTCTTTTGTGGACTATGATGGCTACTCCATTTCTTCTAAGGGATTCTTGCTCACAGTAGTAGATATAATGGTCATCTGAGTTAAATTCGCTCATTCTAGTCCATTTTAGTTCACTGATTCCTAACATGTCGATGTTCACTCTTGCCATCTCTTGTTTGACGACTTCCAATTTACCTTGCTTGATTCATGGACCTAACATTCCAGGTACCTATGCAATATGGTTCTCTGGACTTTACTTCCATCACTAGTCACATCCACAACTGGGTATTGTTTTTGCTTTGGCTCAGTCTCTTCATTCTTTCTGGAGTTATTTCTTCACTGATCTCCAGTAGCATATAGGGCACCTACTGACCTGGGGAGTTCCTCTTTCAGTATCCTATAATTTTACCTTTTCATACTGTTCATGGTGTTCTCAAGGCAAGAATACTGAAGTGGTTTGCCATTCCCTTCTCCAGTGGACCACATTTTGTCAGACCTCTCCACCATGACCCATCTGTGAACTTCCACATGTTGAAGCTGGATTTAGAAAAGCCAGAGGAACCAGAGATCAAATTGCTAACATCCATTGGGGATCATCAAAAAAGCAAGAGAGTTCCAGAAAAACATTTATTTCTGTTTTATTGACTATGCCAAAAGCTTTGACTGTGTGGATCACAACAAACTGGAAAATTCTGAAAGAGATGGGAATACCAGACCACCTGACCTGCCTCCTGAGAAATCTGTATGCAGGTCAAGAAGAAACAGTTAGAACCAGACATGGATCAACAGACTGGTTCCAAATCGGGAAAGGAGTACATCAAGGCTGTATATTGTCACCCTGCTTATTTAACTTCTATGCAGAGTACATCATGAGAAACGCTGGGCTGGAGAAGCACAAGCTGGAATCATGATTGCCGGGAGAAATATCAGTAACCCCAGATATGCAGATGACACCACCATTATGGCAAAAAGTGAAGAAGAACTAAAGAGCCTCTTGATGAAAGTGAAAGAGGAGAGTGAAAAAGTTGGCTTAAAGCTCAACATTCAGAAAACGAAGATCATGGCATCTGGTCCCATCACTACATGGGAAATAGATGGGGAAACAGTGGATACAGTGACAGACTGTATTTTCTTGAGCTCCAAAATCACTGCAGATGGTGACTGCAGCCATGAAATTAAAAGACGCTTGCTCCTTGGAAGAAATGCTATGACCAACCTAGACAGCATATTAAAAAGCAAAGACATTACTTTGCAGACAAAGGTCTGTCTAGTCAAGGCTATGGTTTTTCCAGTGGTCATGTATGAATGCGAGAGTTGGACTGTGAAGAAAGCTGAGCACCGAAGAATTGATGCTTTTGAACTGTGGTGTTGGAGAAGACTCTTGAGAGTCCCTTGGACTGCAAGATCCAACCAGTCCATTCTAAAGGAGATCAGCCCTGGGATTTCTTTGGAAGGAATGATGCTAAAACTGAAACTCCAGTACTTTGGCCACCTGATGTGAAGACCTGATTCATTTGAAAAGACCCTGATGCTGGGAAAGATTGAAGATGGGTGGAAAAGGGGACAGCAGAGGATGAGACAGTTGGATGGCATCACCAACTCAATGGACATGAGTTTGAGCAAACTCTGGGAGTTGGTGAAGAACAGGGAAGCCTGGTGTGCTGCAGTCCATGGGGTTGCAAAGAGTCGGACACCACTGAGCGACTGAACTGAACGGAACTGAATGTATTTACTGTTTTTCCTTTGTTTGCTTGCGCTTTTGGTGTCATATCTAAGAATCCATTTCCAAATCCAAGATCATGAAGATTTATACTTGTGCTGTCTTTTAAGAATTCTGTAGTTTAAACTCTTACACTTAAGTCATCAATCCATCTTGAGTTAATTTTTGTATATGATGTGAAGTAAGAATCTCTGTCATCTGGGATTCTGGTAGGGATTGTGTTGAATCTATAGATGAATCTGAAGCACATTGCTATCTTAATGATGTTAAGCTTTTTTGATTCATGAACCTTGGATACTTCTACATTCATTTAGATCTTCTTTAATTTCCTTCAAAGTTTTACAACTTTCAGAGTATAAAGTTTGTACTTCTGTCATGTTTATTCCTGTGTGTTTTATTTCTTTTTTGTGCAGTTGCAAACAGAAATTCTAAATTTTATTTTTCAGGTTGTTCGCTGCAAGTGTATAAAATAGACAATTTTGTCTATTCATCATGTATCCTGCAACCCTGATGAAGTACTTGTTCCAACAGATTTTTAACAGATTCCTCAGGATTTTTTATATATCAGACCTTGTCACCTTCAAGTAAAGGTAGTTTTACTCCTTTCTTTCCAATGTGGATTTCTCATATTTATTTTCTTGCCTACTTGGCCCAACCTGAGCCTCCGATGCAGTGTAGCATAGGAGTGGCCAGGGCAGTCATCCTTGTTTTGTTCCTCTCCTTAGCAGAGAAGCGTCCAATCTTTCACTATTGCATTTGATGCCAATGGTGGGTTCTTCACTGATGCCCTGGATCAGGTTGAGGAAGTTCCCTTCCACTTCTAGTTTATTTAGTTCTCTCATTCTTTTTGATGCTTCTTCCCCCAGCCCTGAGTAGTTCCCTTACATGCTAAATACTGGAGGGTGACTCTCTGCAGGTCTCTGGGTTCTCTCTCTTTGCAACTCTCTCTTCTCCGGTACTGGGTCTGACGTCTATGGCAGCCTTGGTCTCCCAGACTCTCAGACTTTTCCACTCCAAGATCTCTACACCTTAGCTCCTCCTCCCTGCATGGAAATTTGAGGCAGTGAGCTGGGACAATCAGAGGGTTCACTTTGTTATTTTCACTTTTCTCATGGATCACTGTCCTTTGCTATCTGATATCCAATATCTTTAAAGTTGTTCTTTCATATATTTGCATATTTTGCTTTTTTGGTGGGGGGGGGGGGTTGTTTTAAGCAAGAAGGTAAATCTAGTCCTTGTTACTTTAACTTGGATGGAAATGGAACTCTGTGGATTATCTTTTTTTTTTTTTTTCCATTTAGCCACAGACTTTATTGTTTGAATATTTGCAACTGTTTTTCTGTACACAAATTTTAATTTCTTACAAAATTCTATATTCCATATTGCTATATCGTTCTCCATTTTATGCCACATTTCCATCAAGAACTATTTCCCCAAATCATAATCTGCCTGATTGTGTGTGGTTGTTGTTCAGTTGCTCAGTTGTGTCCGACTCTTTGTGACCCCATGGACTGTAGCCCGCCAGGCTCCTCTGTCCATGGGATTTCCCAAGCAAGAGTACTGGAGTGGGTTTCCATTCCCCTCTCCATATGCATTATCTTTTGATGACCCCAAATTTATCAAAATTGTCCTTTATTGTATGAGCTGTTTAAGAAAGTTTTCCTTACCCCAAAGGTCATAAGGATATATAAAATTTTCTCCAAAAGTTGCAAAGTTTTTCTTTTTACATTTAAGCCTTTAATCCATCTGTATTTTATTTTTGTGTCTTGGGTGAAGTAAGGGATACTATTTTATTTTATGCCATGCAGCTTGTAGGGATCTTAGTTCCCCAATCACAGATTGAACCCAGGCCTCTGGCAGGCCCCTGGAATCCTAACAACTGGACCACCAGGGAATTCCCCAGGTCACTTTTAGAAGTAGTGTATTTTGTTCAGGCTTCCCTAGTGGCTCAGATGTTTTTTTTTTTAAAAATCTGCCTGCTAATGCAGGAGACCCAGGTTTGATGCCTGGGTCAGGAAGATCCTCTGTAGAAGGGCA
Source organism: Tragelaphus eurycerus (assembly GCA_935064755.1). NCBI lineage: Eukaryota > Metazoa > Chordata > Mammalia > Artiodactyla > Bovidae > Tragelaphus > Tragelaphus eurycerus. The sequence continues at coordinate 70,173,506 of CAKXYN010000001.1, read as the reverse complement.
TGGCAACCCACTCCAGTATTCTTGCCTGGAGAATCCCATATCCCATGGACAGAGGAGCCTGGCAGACTACAGTCCATGGGGTCGCAAAGAGCTGGACATGATTGAGCAACTAACATTACTATTTTTATTTAACCTTGCTGTAACTTGATCAATACTGTATCGAATCTTTAGAGTTAGAGGAGAAGCTGTGTCATTTTTAATATAAAAATATTGGCTCTTCCTGTGTTTATCCATCTTCCTATCAATACTCATGGGTTGGTTATAGTTTTTTTCCTATTACAGTGTGAACCTACTCAACCATGTCTCTGATACACATGTGCAAGTGTCTACATAGGGCATTTAGGATGATTTTACCATAAAGCTAAGAAAGCTCATTTTTTATTCATAATGTTGCATTCCTTTTCTTAAAGAGAATTACTCTCCCCTGTTGAATAAGCCTCAGGTCCCCAAATACCTGGATTTGCCCCAAGCCATAGTTTATGCATAGGCTGGACAGACCCACACAATACAGAAAATTCTAACAGAAGAAGGATTTGATGCAGAAAATTGAGTAAGAGGGTGTTGGAAGGCACTGGAGGAACAAAAGAGAGAAGGCAGGAGAGTCACACAGCAGTTGAGAGGCCGGTACTGCCCCTGGACTGCAGCGCTCACTTCTGTACAGAAGGGGCTGGAAGCCTGACAGCTACACTCTCCAGACTGCTTTGCCAGCTGCGAGAAGCCTTTTTTTCCCCCTGCTGCCTGTGACTCTTCTGGCAGCATCAGCAACAGTGGTGGGTGACCTTGGGCTGTGGCAGAGGGAGGAAGTTGCAGCAGCTGCCAGAGTGCAGGCTCCTAGGTTTCTACAGCAGCAATGCTTTCAGTTGAGGCAGGAGGCAAATATGCCCCCACCCTCAAGCAATTGGAGATTCATTCTCTTTTGACCTCCTAAACTCCAAGATAAGATTAGCAGGGAGGAGGCTGGAGCCTGCATAGACCACATATTTCTCATTTCTAAAGTCAGGAGACCTCCTCGACCGCACATGCACAGAGAAGGCTCCTTGGAGGCCAAAGGGGAGTCATGTCAAGGGATGTTCTTCCCATAGGCCTTTGCAGTAGAATTCATCTTGGCCAAGAGATGCGTACGCACATCTGGGAAGATCCTGAGGTACATCAAATATGGACTGTGAACGATTGGCCAAATGATTGGCCAATCAGAATGATTGGCCAAAGGAAACTCGGAGGAAATATCACATAAAAATAACTCAAACTGCCACTAGGGCGCAACTCAGGGACCTTCCCTCTGAATCTGCCCATGTGTCTATCCACACGTACTGTACTCTTTTTCCTCCTAAGAAACATTTTACTTGCTTCACTACTTTGTGTCTTTGTGGAAATTCTTTTCTGCAAACCCGAAGGGCCAGGGCCCTTGTCACTGACCACTGGCAAGCACCCTGTGTCTTCACCTTGTCCCCCTCTCTGCAGCACCTGCTCCACAGCGCCTCGGCCCCCGGTGCATCCTGCAGCCCCACCTCCCTCCTGGATGCTGCCAACCAGGGCTGCTAGAAAACAAGACACAGACCTGCTCCAGCTCGGCTCCAAACGCTCTTCTATTTATACCATAGTTAACCCCTGCCGTTACTTATACCATAGTTAACCCCTGCCGTCCTGTCTCAAAGTTAATCAGTTGCTTCCTCCAAGTGCCTGACACCTCCACCTTCCGTAACAAAAGAGTTTTTATAGCCCCAAGTTGTAGATGAACTTTCCAAGTCCATAGCCTGCAGGCAAAAGCTGAAAGCAGGCTGAGGTGATCTCCTGCACGTCCACCAGAGGGCAGCAGACACTGGCTAAAGCTGCCAGCTAACTAGCCCTGCAAAAAGCAACACTTAGAACCAGACATGGAACAACGGACTGGTTCCAAGCTGGGAAAGAAGTATGTCAAAGCTGAATATTGTCACCCTGCTTATTTAACTTATATGAAGAGTACATCATGCAAAATGCCAGTTTTGATGAAGCACAAACTGGAATCAAGATTGCCAGGAGAAACATCAATAAACTTAGATATGCAGATGACATTACCATTATGGGAGAAAGCAAAGGGGGAACTAAAGAGCCTCTTGATGAAGGTAAAAGAGGAGAGTGAAAAAGTTGGCTTAAAACTCAACATTCAAAAAGTAAGATCATGGCATCCAGTCCAATCACTTCATGGCAAATAAATGGGGGAAAAAAGTGACAGACTTTATTTTCTTGGGCTCCCAAATCACTGCAGACAGTGACCACGGCTATGAAATTAAGAGACACTTGCTCCTTGGAAGAAAAGCTATGACAAACCTAGACAACATATTAAAAAGCAGAGACATTACTTTGCCAACAAAGGTCTGTCTAGTCAAAGCTATGGTTTTTCCTGTAGTCATGTACAGATATGAGAGTTGGACCATAAAGAAAACTGGGTGCCAAAGATCTGATGCTTTCAAACTGTGGTGCTGGATAAGACTCTTGAGACTCCCTTGGACAGCAAGGAGATCCAACCAGTCAATCCTAAAGGAAATCAACCCTGAATATTCATTGAAAGGACTGATGCTGAAGCTGAAGCTCGAATACTTTGGCCACCTGATGCAAAGAACAGACTCACTGGAAACAACCTGATGTTGGAAAAAATGGATGGCAGGAGGAGAAGGGGACGACAGAGGATGAGATGGTTGGATGGCATCTTCAACTCAATGGACATGAGTTTGAGCAAGCTCCAGGAGAAAGTGAAGGACAGGGAAGCCTGGCATGTTGCAGTCCATGGGGTTGCAGAGAGTCAGACATGACTGATCGACTAAACAGTATCAACAGTCAGCTCTGAGGGTTACACACTCGATTTACAGACCTTTGGCCAGAAGCCTGGCTCACTGGCATCCTTACCTCTCTCTGGAAGCGCAGCAGTGGACAGTTCATGGGCTTTCTTGCTCCTCAGTAGTGTCCCCACCACCCTGACTCCTCACCACCCCATAGAAAGAAAGAAAAAGAAAAACAGTCACTCAGTCATGTCTGACTCTTTGCAACCCCATGGGCCGCAGCACACCAGGCCTCCCTGTCCATCACCAACTCCCAGAGTTTACCCAAACTCATGTCCATTGAGTCGGTGAGGCCATCCAACCATCTCATCCTCTGTCGTCCCCTTCTCCTCCTGCCTTCAATCTTTCCCAGCATCAGGGTCTTTTCAAACGAGTCAGTTCTTTGCATCAGGTGGCCAAAGTATTGGAGTTTCAGCTTCAGCATCAGTCCTTCCAATGAATATTCAGGACTGATTTTCTTTAGGATGGACTGGTTGGATCTGCTTGCAGTCCAAGGGACTCTCAAGAGTCTTCTCCAACACCACAGTTCAAAACCATCAATTTTTCAATGCTAAGTTTTGTTTATAGTCCAACTCTCACATCCATACATGACTACTGGAAAACCCATAGCCTTGACTAAATGGACCTTTGTTGGCAAAGTAATGTCTCTGCTTTTTAATTCCACCCCCAAGGCTCCCTCCTAATAAAGGCCAGAGTCCTTACCTGGCCTCCCCGGGCTGCCCGCTCCTGCTCCTTGCTCCAGCCTCCCAGGCCCCCCAGGTTACATCTCTGACCTCATGCCTTCTACCAGTCTCCCCATCACTCACTCCTCCCCACCTCCTTGGCCTTCTTGCTGGTTCTTGAGAATGCCAGGTGGTTACCTCCAACTGGTTCCCTCTGCCTGGAGTGCTCTTCCCTCATGTATATGATCTGCGCCAGGTTGCTCCTTACCCTCCTTCTGACTTTCATCCTTATGCTATCTCCAGGGGCAGATGGTATCCAGCACATACATATCTCATTCCACATCTTCTTAGAACATGACACTGATGCTACACTGGGCGGTGGGGTGGGGGGTGAGTATATCTATGATTCCTGCCCTTGAACCTAGGCAGGGTTCTGTAATTGCCTTGACCAAGAGGATGGCAGAAGTGACTTTATGTGATTTCCAAAGCAGGGTTTAAGAAGGCAAATCGGTCCCACCAGGCTGTCTACCAGACATCCAACTTTGGAGCCCTGGGAGCTACATAAACATCTGGCTGCTCTGGGGTTTCTCTACTGGAGAGTCCAAGTGGGAAGACCACAGGGAGACAGAGGGAGACTCTCAGGGAGTCCCAGTGGGGTCAGTCTCCAGCTGTTGGTCTTAAATCAGGCCAGACACCAGTCACGTGAGCCAAGGAGGCTTCAACGTGGTGACCCCAGTCTGTGCAGCCTCTAACTGCAACCTAGAGAGACACCCCAAGTCAGAACCACCCAGCTGAGATGCTCCCAAATTCCAGACCCACAGAAACCATGTGTGTATGCTCAGTTATATCCAACTCTTTGTGACCCCATGGACCACAGCTCGCCAGACTCCTCTGTCCTTGGGATTCTCCAGGCAAGGAGACTGGAGTGGGTGGCCATGCCCTCCTCCAGGGAATCTTCCCGACCCAGGGATGGAACCCACGTCTCCTGCATTGGCATGTGGGTTCTTTTCTGCTCAGCCACCAGGGAAGCCCACTATGGAATACACGCAGAGATAAAAAGGAACAAAGTTCGGATCCCCTGGACTCCCAAAGTCATGAGGTTAAGAGAAAGAAATCTCACCCAACGGAGTATGTACTGTATGCTTCTGTTTATAAGAAATTCGAGAGCAAGCAAAACCAATCAATGGGGGAAAGGAATCGGCCTTGGTTCTGTTGTCAGGCCCAACTCCCAGGCCAGCTCAGGAGCCGCTGTGCCTCCTGCTCCTCCCTCCAGACCCTCCCTCACTGAGTGACCCTGGGAGAATCACGACCTCTCTCTGGGCCTCAGTTTCCCCCATGGAAATTTCAGTGGAGGCTGGGACCAGTGTGTATGCTTCCTTCCATCCTGACACCCCAGGATCCTGGGGTTCCCATGGAGCTCAGGCCTCTGGACCAGGCTGGCTGTCAGCCATCCCACTTGTGGGGCTCGGGCTCCCTGTGCTCCCCTAAACTGCAGGGCTTGGCAGGTGAGAGACCTGGCTGTCCCTCCCCAACTTCTGAGCCTCCTCTCTTCAAAGGCTCTGCAATGAAAACGCAACGCTGAGAATAAAAGCCCCTTGTCTGGCATCCCGAGCCCTAATCCTCTTACGTGAAAGCCAGAGGAGCCGCTGGCAGAAGGGCTGTTCTGATTTCCCTGCCAGCCAGCCCTCGTCTCACACTCTGATGCCAGCCCAGCCCCATCACAAAGGGCCAGTGCCCCCACCAACCAACCACACAGCTGAAGGTAACCCCATGGACCTCTGATGATGGATGAAACGGTCAGACCGTGAGCTCTGGTGGGGGACAGAAAACCCAGCAAAGTCTGAGCACCTGCTCCAGTGTACCCTGGCCCAAGGGTCGCCTTCCTCCTCTGGGAGCCCAGACTGTTCCTCGAGCAATAAGGGGGGGTCTTCACTAGGTAGTCACGCTGGGTCTCCTGGGCTTACCCATTCCTTCAGGAAGCACAGACTGAGCCCAGCTCAGCTAAGGCTGACAGCGCCCAGAAGAGACGGACAATGGGACTTTAACCCAGGGTCGCCCCATCCGAGGAGTGGACAGACAGATGCTTCCAATGAGGCCAGATGCACTATAGCACTGGTGTGGCCACAGGAGGATGCATCCAACCTGCCCGACTGCCCTCCACCCAGGGCGGTGGGCAGGGCTGTGTGGACTTTGGTGAGTGAATGGAGATGGGTAGGTGGCTGGGCTTCCCTGGTGGCTCAGCTGGTAAAGAATCTGCCTGCAAGGTAGGAGCTACAGGAGATGCGAGTTCGATCCCTGGGTCGGGAGGATCCCCTGAAGGAGGAAGTGGCTGCCCACTCCAGTACTCTTGCCTGGTAAATGCCATGGATAGAGGAGCCTGGTGGGCTGCAGCTGGAGGGGCCGCCAAGAGTCGGACACGAAGCACAGGGTGGCTGGGATCGGGCTGGGAGGAGAGGAGGAGACAGCCTCTCTCAGGAGGAAGGGGTCCGGGGAGAACAGCCGGCCATGGCCGCACAAGGCACTGCAAAACGTAAACTGGGCTGGAAGCCCACAGACCCAAAACATGGGGCCCCGCAGCCTCCACGCAAAGAGCCCCAGGCAGGCGGCCTTTGGCACATGGTGGCTGCCTCTCCGCTCACTCCTGAGCCTGCTTGAATCTTGCTTCCATCCCACTGCCCCCTGGACCTACTCATTCAAGGTTGCCAGTGACCTCCACGTTGCCAACCCTCCAGCAGGCCCCACAGCTGTCATCTCAGTTCAACAGCAGCAGGTCACACAGACCAGCCTCTTTGGCTCAGTCGCCTGGATGGTCCGCCTACCTCCCAGACTGTTCCTTCTCCAAACCCTCTGAGGGTGCCTCCTCGTCCCCCAGACTGCCTCACCGTGGTGGAACCCAGGGCATAGGCTTGAACCCCCTGGTGGCTTCTGCTTTTGAAATAATCACGGCTAGTGTGGAGGGCTCTCTGCTGGGCCTCAGGAAAAGAACAGCCCTCTCATTCCTCCTCCCTCACAGCCCCGATGCACTGCTGGGACCCTGCTCAGCCCCCACCCTGTGCTCCTAACACAGTTGTGTGCCTGGGTCTCACATGGTACCCGTTGTGTGAGTACCGTTTGGCTCACAGCAGAAAGGTGAGAACGGTTCTCCAAAGATTCCTCACTGTACTTGACACTCATCACACACCGTCACGGAATTTCACACCCTTGCTGATCCAGCCATTCATTCATTCATTCATCACTGCTCATTCAACCCCCACACATTCGCTTTCCCTAGACTCCTGGGAAACACAACAAGGAAGGCTTCATGGAGAAACCAGAAAATAAGTACTATGCCCAAAGGATAGATTTTTTTAAAAAATAGAAATTTCAAAATATTTCTCCTAAAGGATTAATAAAAGCATAAAGATTCTGCCTTTGTGAAGATATCTGAACAAACAGATAGGAACATTAAAAGATAGAAACACCAGTCTGGAAAAAAAGGCTATAGAAATATCCTATTAAATATCATATATCCCTCTCTCTGTACACTTTGTGTGTGTGTGTGTGTGTGTGCACACACACGTGCTCAGTCATGTCCAACTCTTTGCAACCCCGTGGACTATAGTCTGCCAGGCTCCTCTGTCCATGGAATTTTCCAGGCAAGAAAATTGGAATGGGTTGCCATCCCCCTCCAGGGGATCTTCTTGACCCAGGGATCAAACCCACATCTCTTGCGTCTCCTGAGTTGGCAGGCAGATTCTTTACCACTGAGCTACCTGGGAAACCCCATATACTTTGTTAAAACAAAAATTAAAATAAATAAAAAGAAAATCATATATGAATATGTGGCATTATTATAATTGTGTACTTGGGAATAACATGTTTTTTCTTAATAAAAAAAATGTACTGTTTGTACAAACCTAATAAAAAATAAAAATAACAGAAAATAAGAAATACTGGTCTGAAGTGTGATGTATTGAGTGAGTGACTGTGCGATAAAGATCACTTCCCAGCAGTGCACCCTCGATTAATTTAATCCATGAATCTTCAAGTCCCCACTCAGCATAAAAAGGAAGGAAATGCTGGGACTTTCCTGGTGGCCCAGTGGGCACTCTTTACTCTGCTCTTCCACCGCAAGGGACACAGGTTCAGTCCCTGGTCAGGGAACTAGGATCCTGCATGCCACACCATTAAAAAAAGAAGGCAATCCTGTCATTCTGCCATTTGTGACAACATGGACCTAGAGGGTATTATGCTAAAGTGAAGTAAATCATATAGAGAAAGACAAATCCCATGTGCCCAGGACTTCCCTGGCGGCCCCATGGATAAGAATCAGCCATCCAGTGCAGGAGACACGGGTTTGATCCCTGGTCAGGGGACTGGGATCCCTCCCGTGTGCTGTGCAGCATTTAAGCCCACCCACCATAACTACTGAGCCCGTGGGCTCGAGAGCCCGTGCTCCACAGCAAGAGAAGCTTGAGTGCTGCAACTAGAGGAAGCCTGAGTCCCCCGAAGAAGAGCCCACAAGCTGCAAGGAAGACCCAGCGTAGCCAAAAAATGATAAATGAACACCAAAAACCTAAAATACCACACAATCTTACTTATATGTAGAATCTAGAAAAACAAGCAAAACAGACTCATAGACACGGAGAACAAACTGTTGGTTGTCAGGGGAAATCGGGGAGGAGATGAAGAGGTCAAGCTTCCAGTTACAACAGAAATGAGCCTCAGTCAGGGGTGTAACATACAGTGTAAAGATATAGTCAATAATACTGTAATAGCTTTGTATGGCAATGGATGGTTACTAGACTTGTCATAGTGATGACTTTCATAAGGTATTTGAACATCAAATCAGTAAGTTGTACACCTGAAACATAATACTGTATTATCAACTAAAAACAGAAAAGGCAAAGCCTTCATACCTCTGAGGGCTGTCATGAGAATGAAATGAAATTCTGCTGTTGAGTATGTTACATACTATCTGGTAACTATTAGAAAAGAATCTGCCTGCCAATGTAGGAGATCTGGCTTTGATCCCTGAGTCAGGAAGATCCCTTGGAGAAAGAGATGGCAACCCACTCCCGTATTCTTGCCTGGGAAATCCCATGGACAGAGGAGCTTGGAGGACTACTGTCCATGGGGCTGCAAAAGAGCTGGACACGACCAGGCAACTGAACAACAACAAAAATGATCATGTTTACCAATCACAGTCCAATAAAGCTTAAAAAATCGAGGGTTTCTGTGAAGGAATAAGCTGGTCATCCCAGGGTTAAGCAGAAACTTTTCAAGTTTCATCATCAAGCCACTATCACTCTCCAGTCCACAAACATGCCAGAGAAGTCAAGGTATGATGCACACCAGTGCCAGCCTCTGCTGACCCCACAGGGAGCCAAAATGGGCCATCAGGGTTGTCTGGCCTTCAGTCAAGATGGCCAGCTTCTTACCCCCACCTGGATCAGTCACTGGATGCGGGCCACACTGGGGACAGGGTGACCTCAGGCCAGGTGGCTCCGTGCAGCTGGGGCAGTGCCCGAGGGGCTGGCTTGCTGACCACACTCTTGGAGGGGATCTGGGTGGGACATGGAGGAAGTGAGCTGGAGGGCAGAACCAGGCCATGAGGGCAAGGCAGAGATGACAGGAATGGGGTAGTGGGGGGGGGCCTGGCCTGGGGCTGGACCCTGGACAGCCGAAGCTGGAGCAGTGCTGGCGAGGTGAGGCCTGTGAGCTGCCACAGCCTGAAGTGCCAGGCTGAGCCATCTGCCACCTAAAGACGCAAGCTGATGGGCCTGGGAAGTCAACTAGCCACCCTGGACGCAGCTGCACAGCAGGAGCGTTGCAGTCTACAAAGCATTGCTCAACCTCCCCTGCATCGTGAGCTGGCTTTCAGCATCGTTAAGCCTGCATCCTGGGACCAATGTAGCCAGAAAGGAAGAAGGGACACCAGGGGAAAGAGCCAGGCTCCTTGCGGGGTGAGAGATGACCTCTAGGGGGCTTGGCTGGGGTGCGAATGGAACACTCAGCAGATGTACAGATGGCGGAGACCCAAGTAGCTTGTTCCCACGTGGCTCCTGGAGGACAGAAGGGGCTTGAAACAATCCTAACAGGTTAAACATATTAGTAGGAAACTCAGGGGGCTTCCCTGGTGGCTCAGTGGATAAGAATCCACCTGCCAAAGCAGGGGACACAGGTTTGATCCCCGGCCTGGGAAGATCCCACATGCTGAGGAGCAACAAAGCCCGTGAGCCCCAGCTACCGAGCCTGAGCTCTAGAGCCCACGAGCTGCAACTACTGAGGCCTGTGCACCTAGAGGCTGCGCTCTGCAACAAAAGAAGCCACCACAATGAAAAACCCATGCATCACCAGAAGAGTAGCCTCCGCTCACTCCAAGTAGAGAAAACCCACAAGCAGCAATGAGGACCCAGCACGGCCAAATTAATCAATTTTTTAAAAAAGAGAGAAATATGAAATTCACAAGGCCCCATCCAGCACATGGACCCCCAAACCCAGCTGAACAAACGAGTCATCACATCCCTTGTAAAATGACATCAGGGACCGTACGGGTCTCAGCTCCAGGATGACTGAACAGAAGGATGTGTGATGCTGGTTGCAGGAACAAGGCCAGTCAGTGAGCACCTCAAACCCAGGTAAGGAGGGTCCTGATTGCCCTCATGGGGCAAGGGATCCTCAGGGCCAAGGGACACGCCTGCTCTCCTCCAGACCACACTTGCTGCCTGGGGCCCCAGACTCTCTTGCCCCAAAGGCCCCAAGCCTGCTTGCCTGGCTTTCTTCCCTAGGATGGTGTCAGAGAGGCCAAAGTGTGTGAGCACAGCTGGGACACGTTAACTGAGGTGTCCCTATGCGTGTTCCTGGACCAGCTCATGTTGAAGGTGGAGCCAGGAGTTACAGGGAAGGGGACCAGGCTGGGGGCCGCAAGGCTGCTCTTCCGGCCCCTCACATTCTGGGACAGAACTCTGGGTCCAAGAATTCTAGGACCAAGTTTAGCCTTCCGAGTCATTGGGAAGGTTTGTGAAGGTCAAAGCAGAGGTCTGCTCCTTGAACGGTTAGCCTGAACCATAATGTGTGAACTTTAAGACATGGATCTGCGGACCATGGATCAGAGACATGGATCTCTGTGGACCTAAGTGGCCCCTCTGGGTTCACACCTGGGCTACAGAGAGCCCTTCTGGGCCATCAGCATGCTCTGAGAAGAGCACCCAGGCATCACCCAAGAGAGCTGTCATATGAAGACGGCTGAAGGGACTTCAAGACCTTCACCAGGAGAAGTGTCTGGAACTGCATTTTGGTTGTCTTTTGGTCCTGAAAAGATCACCAAAGGAAAAAAGATTAATTTTAAGTGCACACAGCGTAGAACTGGGACCAAGAGGAGACTTATGGAAGAAAAATGACCCATTTAACAAGAAGCGGGGGAACTTCCCTGGTGGTCCACTGGCTAAGACTCCACGTTCCCAATGCAGGGGGCCCGGGTTCCATCCCTGGTCAGGGAACTAGATCCCACATGCCACAAGGAAGACAGAAGATCCTTCGCTCTGCAACTAAGAGCCAGTGCAGCCAAATAAATGAGTATTTTTTCAGAAATAACAAGAAGGCCTGGAAGGTGGGAGAAGAAGAAAAAGAAGAGTGGATCATGGTGGGAGGCAGTGAGTGCCTTCTTGCTGAAGGATGGCCAAGGTTGCTGGCTCAGTTTCTTTGGGGATTTCCTAGACAAGATTTAAGCTACAGCTAGAGAAATAGGAAGGGGCTTCCCCCATGACTCACTGGTAAAGAATCAGCCTGCAACACAGGAGACCTCGGTTCGATCTCTGGTTGGAAAGATCCTCTGGAGAAGGAAATGGCAACCTACTCCAGTATTCTTGCCTGGAGAATCCCATGGACAGAGGAACATTGTGGGCTACAGCCCATGGGGTCATGTCCAAGTCACGGATGTGACTTAGCAACTAAACCACCAACCACCCCCAGAGAAGCAGGCCCAGCTGGTAATTAAGCTCTTCCCTACCCGAGAGGGTCTCTGAGTGTGACCAGTGTAAGGCATGCGGCAAGCCTTTCACAGACAAAATCTGCCCTAGTCCCGCCATGATGCATCTGAAAACTCTTCCCATTTTCTAGGGAGTGTAAACTGAAGCACAGAGCACAGGAGTCACAGCAGTCCTGGCTGCCCAGCTTTCCCCTCGATGCTTCGGAGGGGACCCACCCTCTGCTTCTGTTGGCCATGTTCCCATCTGCCTTTTCGTGGGTTTGTCGGCATTTGGGGGCAGGGGGCAGTGACAATTCTCACATGGACACATGTTCATGAATGCCAGCAGCCAGAGTCCTGTTCCTGGTACTTGGCAGCAACCAGGTGGCCACAGGAGCCAAAAGGAGGTCTTTTTTTTTTTTTTTTTTTTTCCTGTGGGAACTCATTCCAGTTGCCAGCAGAGTGAGGAACAGAGCCGTGTCGCTGGGCTTTCTCGGGCTTGCTCCTGGCAACCTTGCCTGGCCCTGTTGTGGTTTTGGGCAGGGACCCAGTCTTACCCCGGGGTTTCTGTTTCTCCGTCTGTAAGACAAGGGTGAACTCCAGCCCTGGTTGGCCACAGAACCGGCCGGATCAGGAAGTATGCCGTCCTCCTTGAGAGGGCGAAGTGGCAGCCAGGGTGAAGACAAGTGAGAAGCAGGGCCGGCCGCCTCCCAGGGGAGGCCCACTAAGGGCAGCGGGCAGTTCCCACCAGAGGCTCTGGCCAACCCTCAAAGCTGGCCGCGTGGGCAAGCGGCAGCAGGCTGCGTGATTCATAGCGGCAGCTCGGGCCGCCCACTGGGCCGGCCTCAGGAACTTCAAGCGCGCACGTTAGTGCCAAGGGGGATGCAGGCCAGCTCCCTTCCTTCTGCAGGGAAGGGGTGAAAGGGAGCCAGCGTGCAAGCACCCAGCTACGAGAGGGCAAAGCCAGATGAGGGGCCATGCTTTTGAGGTTCCTGGGACCTCTGCACAGCCTCCCCTGGGGGCCTCAAAGAAGGGGAGTGTGGGGATCCAGAGATGGTTCATTTCACAGGCCCCAATCAGCACACCCAGAAGAAGGTTCAGCCCTATCCCAGCCTTGGGCACCATGGACGCAAACAGGAAACTGCCCTGTTCTCAATGCACCAGAGTTTACTGTTCATTCATTCATCCACCCATCCATTCAACAGAACTGCTGCCTGTCTACCGAGCCCTGGAGCCGCGGCTGTGAAAACACAGTCAGGATCTCTGCTCTCAAAAAATTATATGCAGGGGCTTTCCTGGTGGCTCACTGGTAAAGAATCCACCTGCCAATGCAGGAGACATGGGTTCTATCTCTGGTCTGGGAGGATCCCACATTCTGTGGTGCAACTAAGCCTGTGTGCCACAACTATTTAGCCTGTACTCTAGAGCCTGGAAACCACAGCTTCTGAGGCCCCTGTGCCCTAGAGCCCATGTTCTGCAACAAGAGAAGTCACTGTAAGGAGAGGCCTGTGCACCACGACAAAGAGGAGCCCCTGCTAGAGAAAAGCCACATAGCGAGGAAGACCCAGCAGGGCCAAATACAAATAAATTACACACACACACACACACACACACACACACTATACGGAAGTCACACAGAAAGCAAATATCCCAATAATGAAAAATCAGAGCAGCAACAGTGTGGTTTTGAACACTGACTCAAGTCAGGAAGCTGAGGTTCAAATCTCAGCTCCAACTCTGGCTTCTGACTAAGAGGAAGCTATTTAATCTCTGTGCCTGAGCTTCCTTCTTTGCAAGTGTTATTTGCTCAGTCATGTCCAACTCTTTGAGACCCCATGGACTGTAGCCCACCAGCCTCCTGTGTCCATGGACTTTTCCAGGCAAGACTACTGGAGTGGCTTGCCATTTCCTTCTCTAGGGCATCTTCCCGACCCAGGGATTGAACCCAGGTCTCCTGCATTGCAGGTAGATCCTGTACCACTAAGCCACCTGGGAAGCCTTCTCTGCAAAGTAGAGATAGTAAAAGTATCCTTTGCACAGGGTAGTTACAAAGAAAAAAATGATTTAATATTTGTAAAGTACTTCAAACTGTGCGTGACATACAGAAAATATCCCTAAGTATTTGTATTAATATAGGTATAATGGCACCCCACTCCAGTACTCTTGCCTGGAAAATCCCATGGACAGAGGAGCCTGGTAGGCTTCAGTCCATGGGGTCACTAAGAGTTGGACACGACTGAATGACTTCACTTTCACTTTTTACTTTCATGCAAATAGCAACCCACTCCAGTATTCTCGCCTGGAGAATCCCAGGGACAGAGGAGCCTAGTGGGCTGCCATCTATGGGGTCACACAGAATCGAACACTACTGAAGCGACTTGGCAGCAGCCCAGCAGGTATACTAGAAGACGGACTGAGCCAAGCATCCATAAAGAGGGCAGAAAAAGAACAGCAAAATAAACTCAAAGAGGGAATTCCCTGCTGGCCCAGTGGCTAAGTCTCTGCGCTCCCACATGCCAAAACTAAAATCTGGCACAGACAGATATATAAATAATAAATATTAAAAAAAAATCAAAGACAGTTAAAGAATGGCAATAATAAAAATAAAATCATTAAATAAGGAAATAGAAAACAAATATACAACAGAGATGACGAACGCAAAGCCAAGAAGTTTGGTTTTTGAAAGGACTGCTGATACAAGTGATAAGCCTCGTATGTGACTAATCAAGAAAAAAAGAGAAGGCACAAATAACCAATATCCAGAAGAAAGACGAGAGACAACTGTAGATCCTGCAGGCATTAAAATTGCAGGAGGATGTTGAAAACAATATTATGCTAAAAATTTTTGACCTTCTAGGTGAAATGGACAAGTTTTCAGAAAAAATATGTCATCAAAAGTGACACAAAAATAGAAAATAGTTATGGAAGCTAAATCCGCAACTAAGAAAATATTCCACAAAGAAAACCCCAGGCCCTGATGGCCTCACCAGAAGAAACGATGCCAATATTAGACACTCCTCAGAGAGTATAAAAAAGGGTACGCCACTCAATACACCTCATGAGGTTATCATAACCTTCATAGCAAACATCTAACAAAAAAGGAAAGTTACAAGCCAACCTAACTCAGGAATGTATATGCAAAATTTCTAAAAATACATGCTATCCAATTTAGCATAGTAATAAAGTAAAAGGTTAATGCATCCAACCAAGTTATATTTATTCCCAAATTGCAAGATCAGTTTAACATTTGAAAACTCAATATAATTTTATGTATTAAGAGGATCAAAGAAGAAATTACATGATTATCTCAGTAGATGCAGGAAAGCTTTTGATAAAATTTAAGATCTATTCAAAGTAAAAACATTTAGCAAACTATGAATAGAAGGAAATTTCTTTAATTTGATAAATGATATCTTCAAAAAAAAGCCCTACAGCAAACATTATTTTTAACGATGAAAGGTTGAAGGCAATGACACAGATATACCTGTTCTCTCTATATCTATTTCTAATGAAACATCCTGGCTAGTGCAATAAACCAAAAAAGTGAATAAAAATGTATAAGAATTGTTAAGGAGGAAATAAAACTATTTTTCTTTAGAGATTATATCATTATATACACACATAGAAAATCCAACAGAAAATACACATTAATTCTTATGAGTGTTTATCAAGGTTGCCAAATATCAAGTCAGTGTTAAAAATGATTGAAAGTGAATGAAAGTCGCTCAGTCATGTCTGACTCTTTGCAACCCCATGGGAATATACAGTCCATGGAATTCTCCAGGCCAGAATACTGGAGTGGGTAGTCCTTCCCTTCTCCGGGGGATCTTCCCAATCCAGGGATTGAACCCAGGTCTCCTGCATTGCAGACAGATTCTTTACCAACTGAGCTGGGGAAGCCCCATTAACAATGGTTGTTTCTATGTAAAATATATTAGAAACCAGAAAATGAAAAGGTATCACTTATAATACTATTTTTTAAAAAAACAAGTACATAGAAAGAAATCCAAAAAACATGTATGATGCAAAAGACCACAGAAAAGTATTTAGAGAAATTCTAGAAGACCCAAATAAACGGAGGGATAGACCATGTTCATTGAGTGGACAACTCAATACTGTAAAGATCAGTGCTTTCTAGATTGACCTATAGATTCTATCCAGTTGCAATTAAATCTCAAAGGTTTTTAAAGATGTTTTTGTTTTGGTGGAAACTGACAAGCTGGCACTAAAATGTGTGTACAAAAGCAAAAGACTCAACAGTACCAAGATACTTTGAAAAACAAAGTGAGGTGACTTGGATCACTGGATAGCGAGGCTTACTTTGAACCTAGAAATGCAGTGTGATTGCAGTACAGAGGCAGACAAACAGACCAAAGGAATAAAGTAAAGAACTCGGAGGCAGACATATTCATATACAGACATTTGAATAATGCTCAAGCAACACTTCAGAGAAGTGGGAAAATGAGAAGTGGCAGCCCTTGGGTAAGTGATGCTGGGCCAACTGGATATCCACCTGCCAAAAAAAGAGAAAGAAATTGGATCCCTACCTAATTTCACTTACAAAAATCAATTCCGGTGGATTACAGAGAGCAGTGTACTGATGGATGTTTTAACAACTAGCTACCCAAAAGGAACAATACCTGACTTTCAGTGTTTATTGAACCTTATGTTATAAATACTCCTACCATGGCTTATTCCAAGTAACTGGTGTGAGGTTGTTAAATGCTGAGTAGGGGAAAAAAATGCACAGAAGGACTACATGGATGGTATTTTCAACATACAGATTCAATTGACATAAATATAATAAGATGTGATGAATTCTGACTATTTATTACTTTTTGTTTTGTTTTTTGGCCATACCTTGAGGCATGCAAGATCCTACTTTACAGACGAGGGATCGAACCCTTGCCTCTGGCAGTGGAAGCGCAGAATCCTAACCACTGGACTACCAGGGAATTCCATTACCTTTGTTTTTAATATTTTTATGTATTGTAAATTATAGGTTAATTTTTAATCATTTTTGTATTTAAAAACATGGTTCACAAAATACATGAAAATTTAACAACTTTCTCACGAGCCAGTGTGAGCCACCTCTAATGTACCACTGCTTTTAGACCTGAATGTGAAAGGCACAGTCTTTTATTTAATGTGGCATTATTCTTCAACCTTTAGAAGTTTATTATAAAAAGAAAAGATTATTTAGTAAAACACTTTCATGATCTCAAGTTAGGGAAACACTTCTTTTCCTTTTTGGGGTAGTTTGTTGACGTGTGTGCAGAAAAGTGTTAATCTAGCAGGTCTGAGCATTCTGTCCTTAGAAAGACTTGCTTACAAGATTGGCCCTTAGTTAGTATCCGGGAACGTAGTTTTTGGAAGGGTTCTCACTGTTCCCTAAGTACAAAGAGTTCAGACATTATCCCCTGTGCCTAAAGTGCTGTGTAAACAATGTAGTTTATGTCAAATAGCCAGTTTCTTTCTAAATAGCTGAGAGACTGGAATTTTGGTATGTGCTAAGCTGTATATTGTCACCCTGCTTATTTAACTTATATGCAGAGTACATCATGAGAAACACTGGGCTGGAAGAAGCACAAGCTTGAATCAAGATTGCCGGGAGAAACATCAGTAACCTCAGATATGCAGATGACACCACTCTTATGGCAGAAAGTGAAGAGGAACTAGAAAGCCTCTTGATGAAAGTGAAAGAGGAGAGTGAAAAAGTTGGCTTAAAGCTCAACATTCAGAAAACTAAGATCATGGCATCTGGTCCCATCACTTCATGGAAAATAGATGGGGAAACAGTAGAAACAGTGTCAGACTTTATTTTGGGGGGCTCCAAAATCACTGCAGATGGTGACTGCAGCCATGAAATTAAAAGACACTTACTCCTTGGAAGGAAAGTTATGACCAACCTAGATAGCATATTGAAAAGCAGAGACATTACTTTGCCAACAAAGGTCCGTCTAGTCAAGGCTATGGTTTTTCCTGTGGTCATGTATGGATGTGAGAGTTGGACTGTGAAGAAAGCTCAGGGCCGAAGAATTGATGGTTTTGAACTGTGGTGTTGGAGAAGACTCTTGAGAGTCCCTTGGACTGCAAGGAGATCCAACCAGTCCACCCTAAAGGAGATCAGTCCTGGGTGTTCATTGGAAGGACTGATGCTGAGGCTAAACTCCAATACTCTGGCCACCTCATGCGAAGAGTTGACTCATTGGAAAAGATCCTGATGCTGGGAGGCATTAAGGGCAGGAGGAGAAGGGGACGACAGAGGATGAGATGGCTGGATGGCATCACCGACTCAATGCACATGAGTTTGGGTGAACTCCGGGAGTTGGTGATGGACAAGGAGGCCTGGCATGCTGCAATTCATGGGGTTGCAAAGAGTTGGACACAACTGAGTGACTGAACTGAACTAAACTGAAGCAGTGTATGTCTACATAACCATTCCCCATTAAAAACTCTGGGTCTTTTATGAGCTTTCCCTGTAGACACCATCTCAAAGCTGTTGTCACAATTCATTGCTGAAGAAATTAAGCACATCCTGTGTTGAATCTGCTGGAAGCTCCTGGTTTTCTCTGGACCTCTCTGTGTATGGCTTTTAAATTTGCTAATTTTGCTTTGAACCCTTTCCCTGTAATACATCTTAGCTGTGAGTGTGACCTCATGCCCAGCTGTATAAATTCTACTAGTGAATCATTAAAGCTGGGAATAATCTTGGGCAGCCCTGACACAAGGTATGTAACTCATCTTTTAAAGTGTACAGTTTCATGACTTTTGACAAATGTACATATTTGTGTAGTCATCATCACAAGCAAGTTACAGAACATTTCCATCGCTACAAGTTTCCTTATGCATCCTTGCAGTCAGTTCTTTGTCCATCCTCAGCCCCTGGCAACCACTGATCTATTCTCTATAAGGTCCTACTGTATAGCATATGGAAATGTGTTCAATGTCCTGTGAAAAACCATAATGGAAAAGAAGGGGAAAAAGAATATATATGTATAATCAAGTCATGTTGCTGTACAGAAGAAATTAACACATTGTAAATCAACTATACCTCCATAAAATTGAAAACAAAAAGAATGTCCATGGATGACTAAGGAAAAGATAATAATAGAACAATTGGCTAAAGAGTTATTAAATGGGTGCGTCACAAAAGTAGAAATATAGATGATGAATAAATATATGAAAAAGGGTGCAATCTTATTAATAATTAGGGAATGCAAGTTAGAATCACAATTGCGTACCATGAGGAAGCCTGTAAAAATGACTAAAATTGAAAACATATGACAATATCAAGGGTTGGGAAGAATGTGGAGTAAAGCAGTTTGGCTCCACTGTTGGTGGGAGTTATTAGCTGATAATAAGCACTTTCAACACTATCTTGTAAAGACTGGCTAAACTCCATCCCAGCAATTCCGCCCCGAGGTGTACAGTTGGGACATGAGTCTCTGGAGGCTAACCCCTATGATGGACACATTCCTCCTGGGCTGTGATGAACCTTTGCCCAGAGTACTGTGGAGTCTGACTGGCCATCTGATCCCTTCTGATAACTTTGCATATCTTTGCTTCCATGTGCATGGCAGAATCTCGTTGTAATATACTCAGGAGACAATATTATTCCAAGTTCCCTTCAGTGGAGCCCCCCACTTTCCCCAAGCTACTCCAGTACCTGTGCTGAGTTCGTGGGCTGAGGGAGGGGCCTCTGCTATAGTTCTCAGCACTGGTGGTGCTCACACACCTCAGGAGAGCCCCTTCATCCCTCTCCAAGGATTCACCCTTTCCCTGGGCCTGGAGGTGGGTGTGCACAGCCCCTCCTATGTCTCAGAATCTCTCCATGGACTTTACCTCGTGTGACCTCATGTTGTGGGGAGTAAGCTCCACCAGGCAGGGATTTGGGCCATTTTGGTCACTGCTCTATCCCATGCCCAGATAGTCCTGTGAAAAGACAGGGATGTTACAGGTGAAGACGCTGAGGCTCAGAGAGGTCACCTGACTCCTACATGGAGAGGTCTTCCAGCCCTGAGTCCCGGGTTTCCTGCTGCTTTTGGAGTACACGATAGCTTTTTTTGTATTAGAAACCATATGAGGGACTTCCCTGGTCATCCAGTGGGTAAGACTCTGCCTTCCAATGCAGGGGACGCAGGTTCGATCCCTGGTCAGGGAACTAAGATTCCACATGCCACGGGGCAACTAAGCCCATGCGCTACAGCTACTGAGTGTGCCCTACAGCCCGTGCTCCGCAACAAGAGAAGCCATCGCAAGGAGAAGCCAGTGCACCGCAACTAGAGAGTAGTCCCCGCTTGCCACAACTAGAGAAAAGCCTGTGCAGCAGTGAGGACCTGACAAAGCCAAAAATAAATACATAAACAAATTAAAGAGAAAAGGAGGCCTTGTGACTAGATAGTTAGAACTGGTCATGGAACAACAGACTGGTTCCAAATAGGAAAAGGAGTACGTCAAGGCTGCATATTGTCACCATGTTTATTTAACTTATATGCAGAATACATCATGAGAAATGCTGGACTGGAAGAAACTCAAGTTGGAATCAAGATTGCTGGGAGAAATATCAATAACCTCAGATATGCAGATGACACCACTCTTATGGCAGAAAGTGAAGAGGAACTAAAAAGCCTCTTGATGAAAGTGAAAGTGGAGAGTGAAAAGGTTGGCTTAAAGCTCAACATTCAGAAAACGAAGATCATGGCATCTGGTCCCATCACTACATGGGAAATAGATGGAGAAACAGTGGAAACAGTGTCAGACTTTATTTTTCTGGGCTCCAAAATCACTGCAGATGGTGACTGCAGCCATGAAATTAAAAGACGCTTACTCCTTGGAAGGAAAGTTATGACCAACCTAGATAGCATATTCAAAAGCAGAGACATTACTTTGCCAACAAAGGTTCGCCTAGTTAAGGCTATGGTCTTTCCTGTGGTCATGTATGGATGTGAGAGCTGGACTGTGAAGAAGGCTGAGCCCCGAAGAATTGATGGTTTTGAACTGTGGTGTTGGAGAAGACTCTTGAGAGTCCCTTGGACTGCAAGAAGATCCAACCAGTCCATTCTGAAGGAGATCAGCCCTGGGATTTCTTTGGAAGGAATGATGCTAAAGCTGAAACTCCAGTATTTTGGCCACCTCATGCAAAGAGTTGACTCATTGGAGAAGACTCTGATGCTGGGAGGGATTGAGGGCAGGAGGAGAAGGGGACAACAGAGGATGAGATGGCTGGATGGCATCACTGACTCGATGGGTGTGAGTCTGAGTGACCTCCGGGAGCTGGTGATGGACAGGGAGGCCTGGCGTGCTGCGGTTCATGGGGTCGCAAAGAGTCGGACACGACTGAGCGACTGATCTGATCTGATCTGATTTGTGACTAGATAGACACACACAGACGGAAGATGACCAGTGAAGGCAGAGACAGAAACTGGAGTGATGTAACCACATGTCAAAGAAAGCCAGGGATGGCTGGCAGCCCGCGGAAGCTAGGAAAGGACAAGGAAGGATGCTTCCCCAGAGCTGTGAGAGGGAGCATAGCCTGCTGACCCCTTGATTTCAGACTTCTGGCCTTCAGAACTGTGGGAGAATAAGTTTCTACTGTTTGAAGCTGTTCACTTTGTGGTCATGTGTTATGGCAGCCCCAGAAAACTAACACAGGTGTGTTATGTGTGTAAAGGATATGCCTTGTATCCACAGATGGTTCACCATTGCACAGAGACTTCTCACAAGTGAAACGACCCATCGGTGCCAAAAGGCTTCCCGATGATTTTCCTTCCATGCTGCCTCAGTTACCCACATTTTCAGTCTGTCCTTTCTTTAGGGAGGAGGACACAGGACAAGCTGCAGTGTGGGGTGGAAAAAACACAAAGACGGTCTCTGAGAATCATCCTGTTAAAAAAAAAAAAGCACCCAGGGGAAAAGGAAGTGGAACTCAGTGCGAAGCAATCACTGGTGGGCAGGGGTGGGTGAGGGAGGGAATGGCAGAGATGGAGGCCCTCAGAGAGAGACAGGATGCTGGCCGGCCCCATGGAGCAGAATCACTGAGAAGCACAGGCAGAAGGTGGGAAAGAGGACCACTGGCACAGATACACATCATATACTCTATTCCAGCACATCAGCGCCTTCGTGCAGTCAAAGACCCTTGGCAGCACTAGGTAGGTCCATTTGTTAGGCCTGCGCTGCCTCCTGTTCCCTTCCCATCTGGGTTCCCCCGTCTCTCCTGCATGTTCTATGGAGGTAGGAGAGAGCCAAGGGCTTGATCTCTGTTTCATAATGTTCTTGTGGGAAAAACAAACAACAAAACTAACAAACCCTTGTGTCTGGATGGGATTTAGAATTTACAAAGTGCTTTCACATAACAATCCGTCTTGACTGGGCCTCCTTGTGAAAAGAAGTGCTTATCCATGAAAGACAGGTCTGTCCCCTAAATCAGAGATTACAGGAAGTCCTAAGCAGAACCACGCCAACGCTCCCAAAGTGGATACGGGTCAGGTTAGGAAACCACAATACACATACAGATCAACACCTCAGTACGCAGCCTTGTCCAATAGCAAAGAGCAGACTGAGCTCACAGGCACCAGCGGAATGCCATCTGGGCAAGAGTCCGGAGATGAAAACAGAGAACTTATGTTGTCGGTAAATAGGAGACTAGGTGAACTGGACCCACTCTTCCACCAAGGACAATCAAAACGCTGTACAAACATCTTAAAAGCATCAAAGAGCTAACAAGATTCTAAAGAATTGCTAGGCTGACATCCCAGAGAGGACAGGAATCTAGACAGGAGCCAAGCATTCAGGGCCACTTTTCCCTGGAGGTGCTTGCCCATTTAGGAGTGGTGACTAAGAGAATGAATTGTGTTTCTGAAAGTCTTCAAGGATTGGGGGTGGGGGAGGTGGTGGACACTGATAAACCACTGCCTGCTTTGAACTAAGACTCCAGACTGTGCCCTAAGCTTTCCCTTCTCCAGGGGATCTTCCCAACCCAGGGATCCAACCTAGGTCTCCCGCATTGCGGGCAGATTCTTTACCAGCTGAGCCACAGGGGAAGCCCCCTAAGGGGTCAGGATGAACCAAAGTAAACCAGCCCTTGCACAATCTGCTAAGTCTGTGGTCTGCCTTCTGTGGCCAGGAAATGTCAACCTGGAATCTGCAATAACGTGATCTCAGAATTCCATTGCCCCTGGGCATGTGACAGCAGCGAATGAAAAGCCCCCGCATCCATCCTAGATCTTGAAACGACAATAAACAATTTTTCAGATACAGTGTCCAGCACAAACTAAAAAATAATGAGGCACCAGAGGAGACAAATCAGGGAGAAGCAGCAGAGATTAGGCAAAAGAAACACAAGGATTCCAGTTATGGAATTATCATAGAGGGAACACGGGCAAAGTTCTAGAAAACTCTCACCAGTGGTCAGTAAATTTCTATTTGAACTGTTTTTCTTTTTTAATTTTATTTTATTTAACTTTACAATATTGTATTGGTTTTGCCATATATCAAAATGAATCTGCCACAGGTATACATGTGTTCCCCATCCTAAACCCTCCTCCCCCTCCTCCCTCCCCATACTATCCCTCTGGGTCGTCCCAGTGCACCAGCCCCAAGCATGCAGTATCATGCATCAAACCTGGACTGGCGACTCGTTTCATATATGATATTATACATATTTCAATGCCATTCTCCCAAATCATCCCACCCTCTCCCTCTTCCAGAGTCCAAAAGACTGTTCTATATATCAGTGTCTCTTTTGCTGTTTTGTATACAGGGTTATTGTTACCATCTTTCTAAATTCCATATATATGTGTTAGTATACTGTATTGGTGATTTTCTTTCTGGTGATTTACTTCACTCTGAATAATAGGCTCCAGTTTCATCCACCTCATTAGAACTGATTCAAATGTATTCTTTTTAATGGCTGAGTAATACTCTATTGTGTATATGTACCACAGCTTTCTTATCCATTCATCTGCTGATGGACATCTAGGTTGCTTCCATGTCCGGGCTATTGTAAAGTGTTGCGATGAACATTGGGGTACATGTGTCTCTTTCAATTCTGGTTTCCTCAGTGTGTATGCCCAGCAGTGGGATTGCTGGATCATAAGGCAGTTCTATTTCCAGTTTTTTAAGGAATCTCCACACTGTTCTCCATAGTGGCTATATTAGTTTGCATTCCCACCAACACTGTAAGAGGGTTCCCTTTTCTCCACACCCTCTCCAGCATTTATGGCTTGTAGACTTTTGGATCGCAGCCATTCTGACTGGCGTGAAATGGTACCTTATAGTGGTTTTGATTTGCATTTCTCTGATAATGAGTGATGTTGAGCATCTTTTCATGTGTTTATTAGCCATCTGTATGTCTTCTTTGGAGAAATGTCTATTTAGTTCTTTGGCCCATTTTTTGATTGGGTCATTTATTTTTCTGGAATTGAGCTGTAGGAGTTCTATTTGAACTATTAAGTGTCTAATCCATTCTCATTTATTGCCTGGATTGCTACAGTCTCATTCTATCTGCCTTTACCTACCTTGGCAATTAGCTTCCCTGTGGCTCAGTGGTAAAGAACCCGTCTGCCAAAACAGGAGACATGGATTCAATCCCTGGGTTGGAAAGAACTCCTAGAAGAGGAAATGGCAACCCATTCCAGTCTTCTTGCCTGGAAAAGCCCATGGGCAGAGGAGGCTGGCAGGCTACAGGGCACAGGGTTGCAGAGTCAGACACAACTTAGTGACTGGACAATGAGCACCTTGGCAACCTGTCCTAAAATGCACTTTCTAACCCCATCCCCTAAGATGTCTCCCCCTCACACAGAACTCTCCCGTGAGTGTCCTTTTCTTCTCCATCATCCTGAAAAATGCCTCCCATCCTTCTACGTCCAGTGTAAACCTCTCTCCTTGAAGCTTTTCTGAATTCATAAATCCAACTCTCACAGCTTTGTATATACTATACTCTGTTGACACAATGTATTACAAATGTTTAAAAGACTATTTCTCACATACACTGTTAACTTTTTGAGGTTACAGTCTTATCTTATTCATCTAGAGCTCATGGCATCTAGCATAGCACCTGGCTGAGTATGTGCTAAATGTTTTAAGAAAGAAGGAAAGAGTATTTTGAATAATCGGTGCTACGGACTGTTATGGACTGAATTGTGTCCTCCCCAAATATCATATGTTGAAGCCCCTAATGTGACTGTGTTTGGAGATAAGGTAATTAAGGTTAAATGAAATCATCAGAGCAGGACCTTAATTCAATAGGAGTGGTGTCCTTATAAAAAGATGAAGGGACACCAGGGAACTCTCTGCCTCCATATGCACACATAGAAAAGGCCATTGTGGACACAGCCAGAAGGTGGCTATTTGCAAGCCAGAAAGAGAGGCTTCACTGGAAATCAACTCTGTTGTCAATGTGATCTTGGACTTCTAGCCTCCACAAAGTTCAGAAAATAAATGTCTGTTGGTTAAGCATGCCAGGCTGTAGTATTGTTACGGCAGCTCAAGTAGACTAGATACATAGATAGATGTATATACACATCTATATACAATACATAGACCATTTCTTGGATATGAAATGTGTATGAATACACATCCTCAATCAAGGTAAGAATTCAACTCAAAGTGACGAGAAAGGGTAGGGAGTAGACACAGGTACACCAGGAAAAATGGCTTTTTAAAAAGTTTTATTTCAAGAACTTTTTTTTTTTTTTTAAACCGGTATTTCAAAAAAAGGTGGGTCAAAGTACAAAAAAAAAGTCAGTTGAATAATAGCATAGGTTTAGAAATCACAGGAGCAGAAGCAATGTACAGACAGCACAGACAGAACAATCCAGTGTATTGTAATTCTCTTCAGGTTCTTTGCTTATGGTGTGTTTTTTCCCTCCTGTACAAAATACACCAAGGCATGCCATGAGATCAGAAAAAGAAAGGAGTTTAACAAATGGTTACAAGAAATAGAATCTGTACAAGAGGAGATAATGCTTCTTCCCCCGCCCCCCGCCCCCCATTTCCTCTCTTGCTCCGCTTCAGGTTAAGTTGTTCTGAAGACAGTTCACCTCCAGGTCGGCCTGGTCACCCTTGCCACCCTCGAGTTTGGGCGACATAGAGTTCTGGATGTTAAATGGCTCCTCCTCTTTCAGGCAGGACTTGAGAGCTTCCTGGATTTTGTGGGGAGCGCTAGAATCATCCTGGAAGAGAAAGATAAAAGCTGAGGCAAGAGTGGGAAGGAGACAATGGGTGGAGGAATTAAGTAACATCTCAGACTTTTCTTTTTTTACTAAAAAAAGGTAAAACTGAGAAAAGGAAAGTGCTGAGGCTTGGATGAACCAAAGTGACTCATTAGCAGCTACACTTTCAGAACATCATCCTCAAAAAACACTGGCTATGTACAGATGAAAACCCGACAGGTAACTGCATTACAAATAACTGTAACAGAAGCCAGACTGGGGAGAAACAGTCCCTTTTAACACTCAGCCTGGTCCCTCTAAAGCCTCACCTGCTGGTGAGCTGTGCCTGGCCCCTCTTCACACGGCTCTCCATCCTGAGGAGTTCTGCTCTTGCAAAAAAGTCTTGATCAGGACATGACTTGTTGGTGTGCAAACAGGGCTGCGGTCAGGCGCAGAGCTGATTCCGGCAGAGTCAGGGCCCCTCTCCCCACAGCAAATTCACGTTCTCTGACTAGAGGTCGGAGATGTGTGAGCCTATCAGACTTTATCTACCACACAGACACCGACTTACATGGTGCTCCCTCAGTCTAAGGACTGTGCTGCTGGTTTGCAATCCCTCTGTGATGGGTCCCTGCGCCCCCTGCCTCTCTGCATTGCCTGCAGCCCCAGGACAAGCTCCTGAGCCTCGCTGAACTTGTTAATGCTTCCCAGGAAACCCGCACCGGTACAGTCCTCCAGCTCTGTGTTCAGAGAACTCTTACAGTGACACCTTCCTCCCATTACTCTTCCTTCAGGAGACCCTGAGCAGATTTTACCCAGGGGGCCTCAGTTCTTTTTCAGAAGCCCCAAATAGCTATTGTAAGTGCTCAGAATTTTTGCAGATCAAAGCAGCTGTGTAGCCACTCAGGCAGGTTCATGGAGGGCAAGAAGGGTAACGTGCCTATCTGACCAGCCAGCTCAGCCCTTTCTTGCTTTAATCACTTCTGAAATTCAAGATACTCAGGGTGATTAAGGACCAGGACATTCTCTACAGAAGGGTGAGCCCACGTCCATGCTGCCTGCTCCTCAGTCTGACCTGTAATGGCACTAGGTCAGGCAAGGGACTAGTTGGAAAGTAGGGAAAGGCGCTAGAATTACATCAGACGCTACAGGTATTCAATGTACTATCCATGTAGAAATCACTGTGACCTGCCCCTGCTCCAGCCTCACTGAGCACTGTCACAGAAGGCCGGCTTGCACAGAGCAATCTGAGAGTTTCGAAGACTTCAGGAGTGATTTACAGACAATAGCATAACACATGCTCCCCAATTCCAGTGTGTGTGAGACAAGCACAAGGCGAAATGAACTTCATTCTGTGTTGAGGCAGATTTCAGGCAAGGCCGCTGCACACAGCGCCTACAGGCAAAGGGTGTTTTCTACCCCTGCTTGGAGAGGCTAAGAAAAAACTGTTCAGTGGCATAAACGTATATGTGCTGAGATGGAAAGATCGACCTGATATATTGAGTGTATTATGTACACACACACACACACGGCTTTTTTTATGGAGAGGAAAGCAGGATGAGGTAGAGCTCGTGTGAGGTGTGGGGGAAGACGCTGTACATAAACACCTGAGACCCTGAGTAGAAGGGACTGGGGATCACAGCAAAATATGGAGCAAGACAGGATGGCCTACATTCACCTCTCCTCTGACAAGGATGGAACTCACTTTAATGTTTTTCAACATAACCACCCCTACCCTGGGCCCATCACACTCTCCTTGGGGGCATACAGGGGCACAGGGATATTCTCCTAACATGAAAAAGTGAATTCAGTGAGTTGTATAGACCTGGGCATCAAAACTGATGCCATGAAGGTGGGGAACCTAATTAAATCTGGCCTCTTGAGGACTTGGACAGAGGAGAAAGCTGCCTTCCGGGCCAATGGGTGGGAGAAGTCAATCCTACAAATCAGGAACACAGGTATCTGACAATGCTATGAGACAAGCTAAGTACCTTCAGCAGGTAGAACAGGTGTCTAGACCAGGATGGAGCGATTCTCATCCATGTGTTTGCTCCAGAACTCCATCCTCTTAGGCCTAGGGTGGCTGAGTCCCTCCAGCTGAAGGCCCCTCTGCCTTTGATTTGGTGGAAGTCCCTTATCACGAGGAAACTGGACCTCCCCCTGGCCTAAGCCCTGGGAACTATTTCCAGCTTTCTGTCCCAGCCATATGGGCATCCTTCCACCAGGGGTTCAGGCCTGGATGTCTTCTTGTTCAGACACAAGCCTCTATCAGAAGAGGGTGGGCAGCCAGTGTTTTACCAAATATATGGAGAAAAGAGAGACTGGGAAGTAGTAAAGATTTAAACTGGTGGGTGGGGTGGGGATGTTAAACTCTTAGGGACCTCCTGGAAGATCCGTCCACTCTCAGGAGGACCAAGTCCTCGCCACGACACTGCTGACAGCACAGCTGGGAGACGGGCAGGGCGGCTTCCGGCGTTCAGACAATTCGCCCGTGGAATTAAGGTGACGTTGCTCATGCCATGCAGTGGGAGGTGCCCAGCCTTCTACACGCTTGCCATTCCTCCCGGAAAAGGGCAAACCTTCATAGCAGGGGCTGAAAAGCCATAGGTTTTTCCTTTTCCTTGTGAAGTTTCTTTCCGAGGCTGGCTGCTCAATGACACAATACCTTCACACATTCAGCTGCTGGCTCACCAGCCTCAGGGTCCCACGTCACTGCAGAGGGCCCAGTCCAGGAGCAGCACAGAGTGATGAGCGTAGCAGGGGAGAGGGACATGTCCTGACACAGACACCAGCCATGGATCCTTCCCCGACCAGACCCAAAGTGGTACTTCGTTGTTTGAAATTTTTTCAGACAGTGGTTTATAGAGATTATTGGAACTGAGTAGGAAAAGGCCCCATTCCATCTCCTTGACTTATGTAAAAGAAATAACCCCTCTGCTAAAATAAAGAAAACTCTATAAAATTTTAGGAGATGCCAAAATCAACAAGTTTTTTTTTTTTTTTTTTGAGGGGTGAAGGGAGAGGGATGAGGAGACTAGCTGCCCCTGTTTCGGGTCCCAGCTCATCTGGAGGTTCTCTCACTTTCATCCTGCTGCCAGCAGCGCTCGTCAGCAGTCACTGCGGTGGCTGAAACAATGGCCAGGGCTCCACTTCATCATAAGGTGGTAACTGTCTTCACTGTCAGTGCACAAGATCTTCACTATGACCAAGTCTGACTTCTGGGTGAGGTGGAGGGAATAAGAGGTGAAGTGGAAAATCCAGCTGCTGGACAGGAGAGCCACCCCCCACAGGCTCAGGGCTTTGGCAGAGGTGACAGGATGTACCCTGGGGCACGAGTTCAGGGAACGATGCCCGTGGAAATGGCCCCCAGGATCCCAGAGGAGCCAGAGAGCTGAGTGCCGCCCAGACAACCCCAGGGCCCTTCTCGGGCAGAATATACCACGACTGACCACCCTGTTCCACTCTGTTTTTGCTCTGCCATATGTTGAACTCAAGGTCAGTGGCAGTTTTCCTGGATAAATGCCTTGCTTTCCCAAAGCTGGGTCCACAAGAACTGGAGACCTTTCTGTTGGCTCCTGCAACCAAGGCCTCCAAGAGACACTATTTCCTTCCCCTCCATCTTTGTGAGGAGGAAAGGTGGACATACCAAGGCTGCCAGAAATGCATGAGTCAGAAGCTTTGCCAAGGACCCTTGCACTCTGTGGATAATAAACATCCTGACTGTAGGCACTCCTGTACAGGTCAGGCCTGTTGTCCCTCATATATGAGATGGCACATCAGACAGTAGGTGTGAGAGACCCCATGGCAGGCCACTGATCACCAGTAATTCATAAATGACAACTACATGCACATCACTGCCAGGGGCTGGGTGTGTTGGGATGGGGTGTTCCAAGACAAGGCACATCCTACATCCTTGTGGGTTGACTGGAGTGGTCACCAATCTCACACGTGACAGGACATCTTGTTCCCTTGACAGTTATGCTCATCTTAAACTTATTAGTATCTTGGTACATATCACATAAAATATATTTGTTCTCTATCCTTTATAGCAAAGTCTTTTAAAAATTAGCTTAAATTGGCCTTTTTTATTTCTTAAATTGACTCCTTTTCTCCTCCTTCTGCAGGTCAACTTGTTCTTTTCTGGGGTTTGGTGAACAGCCTCATATACTATTATTTTCTCCTTTGCCTTCTGGGGATGTGCTTTCCCCAGTTATAAAAAAGGAAATGGTCTATCGGGACCTCTTATTGGGTTTCAATTTACATTTATAAACCCATCCTCGTAAGGACAGATTTATACCTACACTTATGGTTCTGCCCAGTGTTCTGTGCTTCCCTTTGTATGGAAAACTTTAAAAAAC
The DNA here is from genome assembly GCA_935064755.1 of Tragelaphus eurycerus. Classification (NCBI taxonomy): domain Eukaryota; kingdom Metazoa; phylum Chordata; class Mammalia; order Artiodactyla; family Bovidae; genus Tragelaphus; species Tragelaphus eurycerus. The sequence goes on along the minus strand of CAKXYN010000001.1, from coordinate 70,143,569 downwards.
TATCCTAGATTGGCCTCTTTCAGTGTATATAACCAGTGTATATAAGCCTGCTCATTTTTAGGGCTCTCAAAACAGTGTCAAAGAAATTGTTTTTCTGGCAATCCCAGAGGTTTTCCTATTCCCCCCAAAGAACAAGCACCATCTGCTTCAAAGACCAGCGAGAAAGTCCCTAGCAAGAAAAGCAGAGGCTTTCTTCTCAATGTAGAAAAGAAGACAAAAATCAGACTTCTAAAGCTGAGATGAAGCTAAGAATCATACACCATCCCAGAAACGGCTCTTCTGTACTTTGTGCTATTTTGCCTGTCCAGGAAGTGACACACCATCACGCCCTTCTTCTCACTTTCATGGCCTGGACAGGCCACACTATTCAGACCCTCAGAGCTCTGAGGAGTGGCTCCATATGCTGAAGTGAACCAGAGACGCGGGCAGGGGTGGGAGCAGACACAAGGGCAGATGCGAAGACAAGTTACCTGACAGGTAGTGTTTCATAGCGGAGAAGGCAATGGCACCCCACTCCAGTACTCTTGCCTGGAAAATCCCATGGACAGAGGAGCCTGGTAGGCTGCAGTCCATGGGGTCGCTAAGAGTCAGACATGACTGAGCGACTTCACTTTCTCTTTTCACTTTCATGCATTGGAGAAGGAAATGGCAACCCACTCCAGTGTTCTTGCCTGGAGAATCCCAGGGATGGAGGAGCCTGGTGGGCTGCCGTCTATGGGGTCACACAGAGTTGGACATGACTGAAGTGACTTAGCATAGCATAGCATTTCATAGCGAGCCCAGGCACAGGCAGTGAGGGGGAGGGGAACGCGGAGGGTCGCAATGCTTTCTTACGTTTGGGTGAGAGCCCTCGGCAATGGTGGACAGGGAGAAGTTATCGTTGTGGAGCTCAGATGGGGTCCGGAATTTGCTGGTTAGGACAGAAGAGAGAAGGGAAAATGTAAGTGAAATGATCACAGCGACATTTGATAGAAGCTTCACAGGGCAAGCACTGTATTTCATCAAATGTCATGGGTGTGCCCCTATTTGCTGTACCACTAAGAAAAACCTTCTGCCATTTAAACCATGGTCCAATCCTTTCTTATCACCTAGAGTTTTCATTACACACTTTAAGGCACTCATTTAGACTTTAGATAAAGAACTGACAACGATATGAACAGCTATGACCACATTTGTGCCTGCCAGACAATTACAACTACATCATGACTGCCATCTGGCCAACAGTGATTATAAGATGCCAGCGACTGTAAGACACAATCCAATTTCAGAGATGCTAATATGTGGGGGAAAAATGGGTATCTTAGAATCAATACGCTACAGCAGTATCTGTAGTGCACTGGGCACATATATTAATAGTGTTTGCAGAGTGGTAACGAGGCTTAGGAAAGAAAGGAGGTGTGCAGAGGAAATAAGGAAGGTGGCATTTGAGCTGAAGGGCTGGGGGAGCCATGATCTGTGCAAAACGCAAACTGGTTCCAAGAGGAAAACCTAGAAGAGGGCCCTTCCCTGGGCCTCAGCTCCTGCTTCTCTACTGCCCTGGCAGCGCTCCTTCTCTCCCCGGTCATCAGCAGCAGCCCTGGTAGGTGGTCCCATTCCCACCCTGAACCTCCCCCCATCCCCTCAGAGGCGGTGTGAGGAGCCAAGGCCCTTGGCTTGTGATCACATGCACAGATACAGCCCTGCCTCAATGCACAGGCACAATGGAGAGGCCCTCGCAGCCCCAGGACAGTTAGCTGAAAGGCGGCAGAGAGCCGCTGGCATCTGCACGTCCCACGAGTTTACCCAGCAAAGGAGCAACAGATGGCGTTTTGTCCCTTTCCCAGGACCCAGGGCAAGTCCTTCAGTCCCATTCTCTGGACAGAGTCTCGGGTCAAGGGGAGGGAATTAACTGGGGGGAAACAACAGGGGGAAAGGGGGTGGGGGCGGTCCTGCATAAATTGCCTCTTGGGTCCTGAGGAAGCTGAACTCCAGTCTCCTCCTTTTCTGACTCCTGTGACATTTCAGAAGCTTCTTTACTTTGCTAAGTGATAACAGTGACTGTCTCACGGTTGGTAAGGTCACATCCAAGTGCTCAAGGCATGGGCTTCAAGGGTAAATGCATGTTGATTCTCACAGGTGCTTAGCTGTCACTCCTCTGCTCAGAGAAGAGCTGAAATGAGACTCCATATGCCCATATGGCCCTTCAAATCCACAGTGGAGGAAGTGAGGCCGAGGTCCTAGCACTCCCCACATTCTAGTGAGAGGGAACGGGGACTTCCTTGAGCCCTCTGTTCTTCTGCCTGGACCAGGGTGGACCAGTTTGAAAAGCAACGCGCTGCTAAATCCTTTCACTGAAGAGGACGGCACATCTGAGGCAGCTGGAGGAGTCAATTCATGCTGATTTGGGGCCAAAATCCTCATACTGGCCTCTGCCTGTCAAAGACCTGGGAAGCAGGTGTAATCAGATGGGGGTGGAGGGCTGAGTGCAGCGGTACTTAACCAGTTACTTGACCAGAGTCGGGAGCTGCTATACTCTGGTTGCATTTCCTAAGCATCCCAAGAAAAGGTGGTGAGTGTGTGTGTGTGGAATGGTGCTGGACAGCTGCAGTCTGCCACAGGGGCCTAACCTCTGCTGCAATTGCAGCACATTCTGTGTAGGAACAGGTAAGCTTGGGTGAATCTCCAGTATGAAAAACGCAAGCAGGGATAGATAGCAGATGCCAGAAACCCTCAGGACCACATTCCTGGATCCCACAGGGCAGGGCTGGCAGTCACAGACTCACTTGGTCCTGCGCAGCTTGGTGTTCTCGGTCTTGAGCAAGTAGAGCTTCTTGGCGAAGAACACCGTCATCATGAAGAGCAGGAGCAGCACGAGGGCGGCTGAGCCGACGGCCACGCACATTACCTGGAAGTCGGTGATGATGGACTCGCAACGCATCCCCTTGTGCCAGATGTAGTCCTGAGTGTTGCACCTGCAGCAGTGACAGGGCGAGGCTGAGGTGATGGGTCGGCAGCCGTGGCCGCAGCCAACGTCTGACCCCCGACCCCGGGGCTTACGTCAATACCCTGCTCCTATGAGCAGCTAAGGAAGTGTGGTATCCTCATCTGTGCAGACTTTAGGGCTGCTATTCTTGCCTCATCTTTACAACCACACCAGGAAGAGTGTGTGGCACAAACGCGTCAAGGGCGGTCAACACAAATGAGGTAAACGGGGTGCTGAGAGACGGAGCACACTGGCCATTCACAGGCCTGTGAAGTGACTGAGGGAAGGGAACCCTGTTTTCCACTTCAATGACAACAATCACAAGTTTCCCCCAGAACCCCCCAAGCCCCTGCCCTGGGCTCTGGTGGGGGAAAAAAAAGATGAAAAACAAATCAATAGGAGCTACCGCCACAAAGTAGTAGGACCCGCCCTATCCTGGGGCATTGCAGTCCCATCCAGTTCATGTGGCCAACCAGACACTGAAAATAAGGAAGCCACAGACAAGGACAAGCACAAAGATAGATGTACATTCTCCCCCATCTCAGCAGCCCCCCAAATGCTGCCCCTACAGCTTCCTGTCCTGTCTCCATGAGAACTGTCATGAAAGCAGAGTGAGAATCAACCCTCTGGGTGGGTTTCAGTCCTTTTGTTAAGTGACTTTCTCTTGCCCTTGGGGACATTCCCAGGCTCCAACTCTTCCAATGACATTGCTGTTTCCATGGGAACCAGGCTGCTTCAAAGAGGAAAAAATGTGGAAGGATACAGAGGCAGGCAAAGGAGGGAGGACATGAACCTCAAGGTGAATGACAGAGGAGAAAGGAGTCCAGAAATGGGGAAATCAAACCCGGTAGAATTAGCCACTCCACACCTAGAAGAGGGTGGGGCTCTGTGGCAAGCAGTGAATTCTCTTATCCAGCTGCCCCTCTGCAGTCGTGGGAGGCTGTTGGAGGACAGCGGGGAAAGAAGGTCCCTCTAACAGAGTGCTCTGGAGAAGTTCTGCCATAGCTCTGCTCGTTTCCCTGCAGTGGTTGGGTGACACAGACAAAAGCATGCTGCAGTCTGCAACCAAGGGCTCAGCAGCCTCCTGTGAGTGGAATGTAAAACAGTTTCCAAGTCGGGGCTGGGCCTGGGTGTACCCGTCAGAGGAGGAATTTCTGGTAGGGAGGCCCAGGGTGGGTGATCCTGGGATGGAAGCTGTGCAAGGGGGGCTGGAGTGGACTAGTGAGAAGTCCTCCTAAGGCAGGATCCACTGGAGGATCCATGGTCAGTATAGGCATGCCACTCAGTGAGGTCATGCTTACTACTGGGGGTCCCTTGATAGCTCCAGGAGGTTCTGGGAACTGTTCTAGTGCTCCAGAGGCAACGAGGGCTCCAAATTTAATACTCTGATGGGGAGCTAACTTCGAAGGTGAAAACTCAGGCCTCCAATAGGATGAAAGATACTAATTTTGCACAGATTCCATAGCTCCCAGGCTAAAATCATTACTATAGTCCTCCCTCCACAACTAGAGTCTGAGGAGCAAAATCAGGGTTTCCCTGTACTTCTGGTAGCCCTTAAGCAACCATCAAGGTCTGTTGCCATAATATCTTGATCACAGTTCTTTTTGGCAATGGCTGGACAGCTCCAATCAGAGCTGTGTGGACACGTCGTGTATTAGTGACCCTAATGACACAATCATTTATAGGAAAGAACTTCATAGGATGAAAACTCAAGCTTTAATGATAAAGGCACAGCATGTATGCATTATATTATTCTTCTATCAGAACATTAAGACCTATAGAATCTGAATTCTTTATATACCTCCAAAATGACCCAGAAAAAGAAACAGGGAATGACACTTAAAAAAATAGAGATACCCAGATTACAGAAATGTTTCACTCTTAGGACTGGTGGAAACAAGTCCCAGAAGAATCTGAGGTCTACTTGCCACTTCTAGGGCCTGTAAAGGATGGAGAGAAGCAAACCACTCAGCCCTGGACATGTGCCTCATCCAGAATAAGAATAAGCCCGTGAGCTCTCCAGCAGTTTAACTACCTTGCCGTGAGGGCAGGTATATGGGGTTAATTACTAATGAGGCATGGGCTGGTGGCTGCACACAATATCCTTACTCTGACACTAAACTCTCTGGGTCTTTAAAACATGTCAGACTGAGTATCTCCAGGAAGACAACAACCAAGGTAGAAGAAGTAAAGTCACTATCCAGAACTAAGAAACGCCAAACGTCTGCTGTGTGAGGAAGGACACTCTGCTTGACTTGACCTGTTTGAATGGCTGCTCTCTGGGTCTTTATCCAATGAGAAGGTCCTCATTCGTGCCACCTGAAGCACGTGCCCCCCAGGGTCACGGAGCCCTTCTTCTGCCTCGCACATGGCTCAGAGGGAGTGGTCAGCAGTTCTCTCTTCTCCAAGGGCATCTATGGACCTTCTTCTGCAAGTTTAGCTAGAACTTGCCAACAAGAACTTGCCCTCAAGCCAGCAAAGGCCTTTTCCAAAATCCTTGGCCAAGTCCTTTCGTTTCGCCTTTACAGTTTACTGGTTTGGTAAAGGGCACAACACTTAGAGGAAATGCACAATCTTACTTCCGAGGAAGCTCTCCTAGTGATGAGCTCACAGGAAGTACATTTAGGCTGTTAGTCTGTAGAATATTTACTGGGACCATCTCTTGACCCATAAACACACAAGCTCTGGGAACCCGTCACATCCCCCTCTCTGCTGAGGCAGCCTCCCATGCCCTCTTCAGGAGTTCTCTTGACAAACCCCCTGGACACCTACCTGCCACATCCTTACCTGCAGAAGGCCCCAGTGTTCTCCACCAGGTAGCACTGGCCGCCATTGTGACAGTAACTTGGGAAGAGGTCGCACACTGACCGGCAGGAGCCGTTATGTCTCACAAAGCCACTGCGGCACACAGTGCCATTCTCGCTCGGGCCCAGGTCCCTGCCTGGCTCTCCTGGGCGGGGCCTGAGGGCGATGCTGCTTCCAGGGACCATCCCCAGAGTATGCTGCGGAGGGACAGCGTGCCACCGACTGGTGGGCTGGCCTGTCCCGGGCCCCAGACCAGGCTTCTCAGTGGGCACTAGAAGGTCATTTTCATCTTCCAGGTCTCCGCCTCCCACTGCATCCTTGTCCTCCTCTTCTTCCTCCTCTTCATCCAAGTCATCATAGAAGGATGTGGTAGGGTAGAAATCAGACTCATCAAAGGGAGTGAAGTCATCGTATAAGTCAAGCAGGCTCCAGGAAGGAGTCTCTCCCCCGGGATCAGGGTGGTGCTCTGAGGTACCTGGCGACCCAGGGAAGCTCCCCAGGTCGGCGCCACGGCCCTCACCATCCAATCCTTCGAAGTAGTCGATGTCAATTATATCTGACGCTGGGTGGGGCTCCAGTGTGCCCTGAAAGGGGTACGTGGGCTCTGGCCGGTGAGGGTCAGGTGTGCTGCCTCCCAGGTTCAGCCAAACCTCCATGGGGCTCTCCTTGGGGAGTTCAGGGCCTGGGCTCGGTTTGTTGCCAGGGGTGGGGGAGGGTGGTTCACTGGCCTCCGTAGCCTCGAAGGTGGCTGCGGACGTCGAGGACGTCCCAAGGGCCTCGTCGGGAGTCGGGAGCGTGGCTGGAAGGGCCTGGGTGTCGCCGCTGCCCGCCTCTGCGGTCACTCCGCCCAGGCCTGGGCTCTCGGCCTCCAGCCAGGCTGTGCCTGTCACCGCCGCCGACGCCTCCAGCGCCTCCTCAGCCCCGACGCCAGGGCCCACCAAGGCCTGCTCGCCGCCGGGCGCAATCCGAGAAGTCTCATCTTTCCCAGCTGCTGGTGGGTCGGCCTTCTCCCGCGTGTCGTTAGCACGCGGCTCCCACGCCGGGACGCTCTTCACCAGCGAGTCTGCCTCGACGGCGCTGCCCGCCTCAGGTACTGTGGGAGGAAGGGAGAGGGGCGGGGCGTCAGCGACCGCGCGCGCGTTAGAGCTGGGGCAGCGCCCCGCCCCCGCCGCGGCTGCTCTCTCAGACCCCCGCCAACCTTAAGCCTCAGCATCAAGCTTTCCCAAGGCCACGCCCCATCCTTAAGCCCCGCCCAGAGCCCGCCCACAACCCCGAGAACACACCCGACCAAACGTTATCCTCGCTTAGGCCCCGCCCCCTAGCGAAAGGCCCCGCCCCCGACATCACCCGCGCTCTAACCCGGGCGGCCCTCAATTCTGGCTCCTGGCAAAAAGTCTTACCTTCGGGTCTCCATTCCACACCAGACCCCGCCCCAAAGTCGCACCCTTAGGGCTCCGCCCCGAACTCGCATTCTCCTGCCCCGCCATCACCTCCAGGTCCCGCCCCGAAATCTCACCCTCAGGCCCCGCCCCAACAGGCCCACCCCCAGCCAACACCTTGGTCTCCACACTCGGGTGGTGGCCGCCGAGTCGCCTCCAGCAAGTCCCGGCATCTCCTCGTGCGCCCCTTCCCCCGCCCGGGCTGCAGGCAAGACACTGCCCCGCCCCCTTGGCAGAGCTCGCTGACACCTCTTGTACCCGAAGCCAACGGGACCCTGGCCCAAGGTGGGGCGCGAGAGCCGCTGGGGTCCTGATCGCGGTCTGTACCTACCCGGCGCGGCCCCAGAGGCGAGGACCAGCGTAACCCCCAGAAGCAGCAGCAGCGGCGGTGGCCCCCGGCCCGGGCCCCCGCCCTCGGCTCGGCCCATGGCGCGGCGCCCCGACCGCTGTCCGCGGTCTGCCCGGCTGGCTGCGCCCTCGGCTCACCGGCCGCCGCGCCTCCCGCCCGTGCTGCGGCCGTCTCAGCCCACGATGGGCAAAGGGAGAAGCCGCATGCCGCCGCCGTCCGCCGCTGTCCCCGGCGCGCCGCGCCTCCCCGCCTCCCGCGCCGCCGCTGCCGCGCTCAGCGCCGCCCCCACCCCGCCCGCCGCGCCCGCCCCGCCGCACGTAGCTCTGACGCCGGCCCTGCTCAGTCCTCCTGCGGTGGGGACAGACAGACCCCCGGCTCTGCACGCGGAGACAAACGGACGCGGGGTATCGCGCGGGCAGGCGCACAGCGCCGCGCGTGGCATTAGCCGCCAGGTGCACTGGCGGGAGACCTGCGGGGCGGGACCGTGGTCCCGCCCTCCCAGTGGAGGGGCTGGCACGGGCCCCCCAACCGCGAGGAACCCACCCGCCAAGCGGCGAGCACAGAGGGGGGCGCCCAGACACCCGCAGGCTCGGGGCGGGGCTCGGAAGGGCCGCAGGGGGCGGAAGCCCCAGCCCGCGCTGTGCCAGTGAGCCAAACCCAGAGCACACGGAGCTTCTCGGATTTCTGCACCAACCCGGTGTTCAGGGCGAAGGGTCTCCGGGAGGTCCCCGAGACCCCACGAGGGCGGGGCGGGCGCTGACAGTGCCAGGCAAGGGGGCGAAGTGGACCTCCCAGTCTCTAATCGGATCAGACCTAATCCGTCTGCAGCCAAAGCCCCAGACCTCGCGCAGCCAGGCCCGCCGGAACGCATCCTGGGGGCAGGGGGCAAGAATTTCCCTCCTCAAGGCAGCCTAGGGTGCAGCCTGTAATCCCAGTTCCTTGTTCCCTCTCCAAGATACATCGCCCCCCATTCTTCCTGGGCCACAAAAGGTTGGTGGGTAGTCCCGGCGCTTGGTTGCTCAGTCGCGTCTGACTCTGCGACCCCAATGGACTGTAGCCCGCCAGGCTCCTCTCCATGGGGATTCTCTGGGCAAGAATACTGGAGTGAGTTTGCCATGTCCTCCTCTAGGGGATCTTCCCAACCCAGGGATCGATCCCGCATTGCAGGCAGATTCTTTTACTATTTGAGCCACCAGGGAAGCCCAGGAAGACTGGAGTGGGTAGCCTATCCCTTCTCCAGGGATCTTCCCGACTCAGAAATCATCGAACCGGGGTTTCCTGCATTGCAGGCAGATTCTTTACCAGCTGAGCTACCTATCCCTAAGAGACTAGATCAGAGTCTAGGGAAACAGCCTCTACCAGGCCAGGTGTTGCAGTCTGTGGGTCCTGTCCTAAGGTCACTCTGCAGTACAGAGCCACTCATCTCCAGATCCCTGCTTGGTGGTGGGAATCGGAGCCTAGTCACCTACTTTGTCCACCAAACCGACTGTCTGCCTTTTGATCTCTTAACCCTAATGATGATATTCAAGGTCACTGCCAGAGATGTGGGAACTCTGGTATTTGAGACATTCCCATTTCTGTCACTTGGGACCCACATAACTGACCAAGAACTGTCACTAGTACATGTCTCTGGATGGGGTTGCCTTGATTCAAAGCCTGTTTCTTTCACTGGAACTAGGTCTACTTGCTCATCCTGGTTGGTCCCTCCTCTCCCCATCTACCTGGCAAATCCTTTAACCCAGAAAGCTCAGTTCCCATAACTTTCCCATCCAGGAAGCCTTCTATCTGACCCGAGTAGTTACTTTTGCCCTGATCTCATTGTCTGTCTTCAATAATTCCCTGCTAGACCGCAAGACACTTGTGCAGGCAGCTGCTTAAGGTGGGTAGGAGGCATAAATGAACAAATGGCAACCATCTTAGTCCCACCATAGAATTGTGGGTCTAGAAGGGGCTAATGTGCTAAAGCTCTTTTCATGGCTTCATATTGCCTCTGGGGACAGTATATACCACTTTGAAATACAACTTTCTCTGAGCAGAGGGCCGGGCAGAGGTTTGCACTTGCCTGTAGCCAGAAAGGTACTAATGGACCTGCCAACACCACCTCTTCTTTCCTGTAGCTTTTCTCTGCATCTCTTTTTCGGCCTTACATACAAGGCCTTGTGTGTTGCTTTCTGTGTGTCTCCTTGAGTCTTGAGTAGGGTTGTCAAGGTGGAGGACCTTGGTGGACATGCCCACCTCCTCCTTCCTGAGGCCAGTCTTTGTGGGAAGGCAGCCTCACAGATGGGTCCTTTGGTGCCTGCTGCTGCTGCTGTCGTGTCAGTCGTGTCTGACTCTGCAACCCCATAGATGGCAGCCCACCAGGCTCCCCCGTCTCTGGGATTCTTCAAGCAAGAATACTGGAGTGGGTTGTCATTTCCTTCTCCAATGCATGAATGTGAAAAATCAAAGTGAAGTTGCTCAGTTGTGCCCAACTCTTTGCGACCTCATGGACTGCAGCCTACCAGGCTCCTCCATCCACGGGATTTTCCAGGCAAGAGTACTTTGGTGCCTAGAACATGACAATTACTCCTGTGTTTTTCACAAGAAAGGTCTGGTGGGGGCTCTTTCCACACCCCTCTGTTAAAGCTCTACCTACTCCAGTTTATATTTCTGTCATATATTCTGTTAACACTTAAATAGATCCTTTTAAATTCAATTTTTGATTTATGTAAAACAAGCATATAGTATAAAATATGAAATATCTCCTTCCTCAGTGACCTTCCTCCCTTCTCTGGAGACAAGATTCTATTACTACTTTCTTCATTTGGGGATTTTATATCAACTACTATCAGTTTCATTCTGATCCTCCCTAGATCTCACCAGCAATTTCAGAACTAAGCACAGCACACCTGGTTAGGTGATACCTCCATAAGCCCGAACCTCATCAAGGCAGTGACCTTGGGAGAGTCAGTATCCTGTCTCATGTTGAAAGTAGTAACCATAGTGTCAAATGAATGTGGTTCTTTTTTTCTGGGCACAGTGTGAGGGTAGGCTAAAAAAGATAAGGGAGAATATGTAGAAATTGGAGAGTGAAAGAAAAGGTAAATAGACTACTATCTAGAGTTTACACCGTGTCCCCACATTCGTTTCCTGGATTTGGGCATCAGGGATGTTTGAGGCTATGGCTTCTGCATGCCTCTGAAGTTCCTATTGGGTTTGGCAGAACCAAGGAAGGCGTGAGGCCCACTGCCATGGATACAGCCTGCCACTCTGCATAGAAGGCCCCTGACAAAGCCAGGGGGCTGCTCTCCAGGGCATAGCTGCTCCTGTTGCTGTGGCTAGGGCATATTTCAGTCTGAACAGGAAGCAGCACAGTTCCTGGCCTTAAGTCCTCAGTAGTAACCATTAACCTTTTCCTGAGGTTTTAGTTTTCCAAGTGCTCTAATTTGTCTTACTCTTCACACCATACTACTGTTCTACTGGTGACTTTACATGCTTGCAAATGGACACTGAGATCATGCTAATGAACTGCTAAGACCAAGACTTGTACTAACATTTTGGATTTCAAATCTTTCCATTTTATTATGGAGACTTTTCATTCTTGCTTCTTAATTTCAGAAGAGTAATCAGGATGCAGAGGTAGGGCCTCACTTGGCAGAATGGAACCCCAGCCTCTCCCCCTGCCCCACTGGGTGTTTAAGAGTTGATGCTATGGGGTCTTCCCTGGTGGTCCAGTGGTTAACACTTCATGCTTCCAATGCAGGGATCACAGGTTCAATCCCTGGTCGGAGAAATAAGATCCCACATGCTGCACTGCATGGCCAAAACTTGAAACAAATAAAGCTGAATTTTTTTTTTTTTTAAAGTTGATGCTATGTTTTCTTAACAGGGTATAACACTGCTGTCCAGGCTCATGTCCTGGATCAGCCAGAAAGGGACATCTAGCATGGCCTCTCTCCTACTCTCCAGCATACAGAGTAGACATACCTAGTTCTGGGCTACAAGGTAGTCAGATCTGTGACATTTTTGGTGATAAGCTGTTGGGAATGATCCTTCTTGCACCATTACCAGGAAGATGCAGAGCCAAGAGGCAGGGGTCTGAGTTCTTTGTGCTGACCACCACCTCCTCACTACCAGAAGCTCGACATTCTCAATTTGCACAAGTGCTCTCATCTTAGAAAAACACATTACAACTTGGAGGTGGTCATGCTGTTTGGAAGTGGGGCTGCCATCAAATTGGAAAGGCCCCTGCACTTCATTACCTCAAAGCTGAATCAGTTGAGAGAAAGGCACGCTGCACATGCCAACACAGCCTGACGTGGAGCAGCCAGGCTTGCCTGAGAAAAGTCCTGCTGCCTTAGCAGGCAACCTAAGTGCTGCTAGAGAACCCCACAGCTCCTGCAGGGTAACTGGAACAAGGAATGCCAGTCAACTTAGATGGCCATGGGAGATCCATCACTGTCAGCGACAACAAACCAAAGAAATCAGGAGCTGTGCCCACTTCCGAAGTCCTTGGGGACCGCCCGACGGTGGTGTCACTGTACTGTATTAGGCATGGTGATTCTGCTGAGACCCACAAAGGCTATACCCTAAGAGTATGTGGTGGTATAAGGTGGCTGCCAGCAATCAGGTACCTGGCTGATCCACATGGGTTTGTAAGGGCCTGGAAAGGCCTCTGGAGGCAGAAAGAGTAAAGATGGCTCCAGTTCTGCAGGGCGAGCCAGGAGCAAGATGGGGGGCCACACAAGGTTCTCTGATGCTGGTGTCCCCTGAGAGCTGGAATAAGGAAGGGTGGCCCAAGAGAGAGGTAGCTATGATTAATTCAGTAAACTTTGTTTTGGCTGATTCTTCGGACTGTCTCTTCTTCTACCCTTTTAGTCACCCTCTGGGAATTGAAGGTCGACCCTCAGTTTACCAAACCTTGAAGGACAGAAATCATGAAGAACATTTAATTCACAGACTATGTGCATCATCCCCCAAGAAACAAGTGATTATTATACCGTTCCTTTTTGCTTCATGGACACCTGGCACTATAGAACCTCTTGACCGTCTGGTATTCCCCAGACCATATATATTATCCCCCGTTTTTTTCCTACAAAAACATTAAGTGGCCCGGAGTGCTGGGGTCTTGCCTTACCTTATTCATAATTATGACTGTATGCAGGTTCTAGTGCCTGCTACACAATAGGCTCTCAAATGTTTATGAGACTAATGGGCTCACAGAGTGACTATCAGAAACTGCAGAAGAGCTTGCTCTATCATACAACTTTCTTAACCAGCAATCCTCAAAGGGTGGTCCCAAGACCCACCAGAGTTCCCTGAGAATCTGTTAAAAAGGCAGAATTTCAGAACGGACCCCAGACAGACCTGCTGAATCAGAAGCTTTGAGGATGGGGCCCAGAAGCTTGTATGTAGTTAACAAAGTTGTGGATGTTCCTGATTTGCACCGAAGTTGGAAAAACTGTTCTCAATTGCATTTGGGCGTGGAATCGGGGTCGGGGATTATTCCACAGAGGATGTGAGGAACCTGTGGAAACTTGGTCAACTGTACAAGTCTTGGTGTGTTCTAAAAAGAATTCACACTCAGGTTGATAGACCAGTCTCTCATCTGAATCAAGGATTAACATCCCTCATCACCCCCTGAGAGAAGTGGACAAGTCCTGTGAGACCCAGCTGGTTCTAGCACTCTTCATTGGAGGGAAGGGTTGAATTGGTCAGAAAGCACAGCACAGTCAGCTAACATACTTGCATGAACGACCAAGTGTCCACTTCCTGGGAGACAAAGAATCCGCTTCTTTTGCTTCGCTGGGTTCACAAGCATTTTGAAAGCACTGTTTCTGTTTTTTGTGCAGGGCCTGCACCTGTGGGTGCTCAAGGGCTGGCGATGAGAATGTGCCAGAGTTCACAGAATCAGCCCTCAGTGCCTGCATCTGACTCGGTGATGTCTAAACTGCGACCTACCAACATTCTCTTGTGCACCAAGCAGAACTACTTCTCTGCTGGGGGTGCCAGAATGCTGGCCACCCTTCCTGAAGAACATCCACTCATCTCTCTTCAGTTTGACCACAAAAATCAACAGTGTGCCAGGCACATTCAACCACACATTCCTTAAGCCTCATGAAGGTGAGAAGGTGGTCAGTCAGTCAGGAAACTCAAGCCACTGAACTTTAATGACCAAGACGAGGTGAGGCTGAATATTGAGATTCCTCCTAGGACACATGAAGAAACTGGTATACGAACGCAGAGAATGGGACTAGAATCCAGAAATGATGTTCCATTTATTTACTGAAAAAGAGGGAGATTAGGCCTTCTTGATCAATTTCTTCCTGTCTCCCCAACTCCCTCCCTTCACTTTTCCAAAATAACACACTGAGAAACATTTTTGTACAAAAACCACGTATTATTCCCCCCCTCACAAAATCGGGTGGCTGTATTACAGGAACAAAACCAGATCAAAGACATAAAAAGAAAAAGTCACCACTTATACTGAAACACAACATTGTTAAGAATTCAGGTATTCTGTAGAATTATTACCAGCATAGTTAAAATATTTCCACCTGGATCTTTTAAATTTGAAAGTGATCACATTAAAGACCTGAGGTTGCAAGAGACCACAGTATGAACCAGAATTCCATTTTCCTTTAAAGACCTCAGTGGAAAAGGTATTTGGAATGAGTTTCCTTTGGGAAAGACTGGCGGGAAAATACAGAAAACCCTGGCCATTGTCAAAAGGCACTGGGGTCTTTCTGGAGTCAAAAGCAATGGAATTAAACTCCAGTAGGAACAAGCTCATTTCCACTCCAACAGTCTGGAATAAACTCACAAAAGGAACAAGGTCTCCTTGGTTCCAGTACTCTGATGGTGACCAGGGCCACCTGGTTAGAGGTAACACCTGAGGGTTTGAAAGGCAAATCCTAATTGTGGTTAGATTTTTTTTTTTTTGCTTTCTGATATTAAGGAAAAAGGTGCTAAGGTGTTTTATAAACACCTTCCCACACCCTCACACATGTAAAGCTTTATAGAATGTATAGAAAGATATCCAAAAGATGTTCCACTTTGCATTCTAAAGGAAACTGCCACTTGAGAATGTGAAGGGGCCAGGTGCTTCGGAAACCAAGCTCGACCCAAAACACCGTTTCCCCACCCGTGGAAGGATAGAGAGGGAAGAAAGACAAGAAGAAAAAACCAAGAATTCTCAAGTCACTCATCAGCAGGGGTAGAAATGGGCTCATATTAAGGCATTTTTGTGGCTCTTCCTCTGGAATGGCACTCCACTCTCCCAGCCCGAGCACCCCACCCTCAAACCATGATGCTTTGATTGCCAAGTGAGTTCCCTGGTACCCACAGCATCTCCTTGACAACCAATCATGTGATAGATGGAATGTGAGATCTCAGACAGGGAAGGGAGAAGGTATGAGAGGCTGTTGGTCTTGCCCCACTTCTCCAATCCCACCCCAAACCTAAAGTACCGCTTTACTAAATACCACTCACCCTGACTACTGCAAGAGGTAGTTTGGGGACCTGTAACCCCAGCCAACCTAACGAAGTCCATGAGTTAAATTCAGCACTATCTACTTTTTTTTTTTTTTAAGTTTTTTCTTTCTTGTAAAGAGGAAGAAAAAAGAATGCACACAAAGCAGTGAACACTGGGCTAGATTCACTGGATGACCATTGCCCAAGACCCCCAAAACTTTCCTGGTTAGTCTAGGGAACTCAGGAATGCCTCCCAAATTGCAGCCCTCAAAGCTTACACTGCTTACACTTTTGAGAAAAACAAAATGCCCACCCCCTCCCCTAGCAATCAAACAAACCGTCTGCATAGAAAACCAGAACCAGTGGGCCCAGGCAAGGAGTGGATCTCTTCTAAAGCTTGTGCTCTCCCCGACCAGGGATGAAAGGGGGTGTTCTGCCAGGCAGGTTGGAGGCTCTCACGGTCCTCACTAAGGATAACATTGGGGGGGTCCCTTTTCCCTATCTTTTTTAATTTTGGTGCGTCCATGTGTGGCAAAAGTCTCATGAAACTTCACCATCAGCACCATTCTTAGCTCAGATAAGCAGAAATAAGGTCACTTACAATGCCTTAAGGTTTGTCCCCTCTGGCTATCCCCTCTGCCCATCACTATTTTTTGGTTCCTATTAACTTAGGATGCTCTTCTTTAAAGCAATAATGACCAAAAGAAAAAAAAAAAAAGGAAAGGGATAATGATTATAAAGCATTATCCATACAAGCATAAGACAAAGCAAAAACAGAACAAAACTGCAGGAGAGCAAAAAATGATACAGACAGAGACCACAACGTTGACAGGACCTGCAGATACACTGTCAGCATACCCCACAGCAGGTCAGGGAGACGCCAGGTATTTTAGGGTGACCAGGGCACACTGGCACCACAGGCTTCCCCCCTGAGTGCTGGAGGAGGACCTAACACAGCAGGTGTCAGAGTACGGAGAGGGGTGGCAAGAGGAATGGGGAAAATTCAGGGTGCGTGCTTGAGGCTGTGAGAAGAAAACTCTTGAAAGAAACCCAAGGAAGCGGAGGAACACAAGTCTTGTCATCCCCACTCCAGCTGGGGGTGTTGGGCGCGGACGTCCCCTGTGTGTTTCGGGCTAGGGCGCAGCGGAGGCTGGTGGGCCAGGAGCGGGAGGCGGAGGGCCTCCGTCCGCGGGTGCTGGAGGTGGTGGCTGCTGCTGCGGTGGAGGGGGATCTGCAAACACATCCAAAAGGAACTTGTCATTGCCAGGAACACAAGGGGCCTGGGCAAGAGCCCATGTAGAAAAACAGGACTTATGGAGGAAGTTTCTTTACGGCCTGTGAGGCACGGCTGCCGCTGCGGGCTACATGGGGCGCACCTGAACCTCCACGTCACCGCTCGTGTGGCTCCCCTGACCCACGTGGCTCGGGGGTGGGGAGGTGTCTGAGTCCGCCCCACTCTCCTTCAAGGCCCACTCCTTCCAAGAATCCCTCCAGACTTTGCAGAACTTAATTATATTTTGATTTTATCATTATCTTAATGCTTCTCACTGCTAATTCTGTCTCTTCAGTTAAATGCTAAGTTCCTTCCTGGGCAAGTTCTGTGTCTTCTTTTCTTTGTCTCACAGTGCCTAGCTTAGCTGGGCACAAAACTGCCTATCAGAAACCGCTGGCTCTTATGAACTGTCTCCACCAGGGTCACAGAGATTGACTTGAGGCAGCAGCTAACAAGCTGGACACTCTGGGGAGGCCCCACAACTCCTGAACTGTAGTCTCTGGATTTTGGGCCAAAACTAGGTCAGGTCCTGAAGGGAACAATTAGGAAAGGAGCTCTTTCCTATTTCTACTTTGGCTGATTTAGTGTACAAAGCAACCATAGAGGTAATTCAATCCAGGGTTTTAAAAACTTCTAGATTTTGCAGGGATGAAAACGAATGAAACAAACAATTAAAGCACCTAACTTACCAGCTAATTCATCCAACCTTCCGCTCAGGAGGTGTCCACCCAATTGTTAAGGCTCTTCAAAGCATTTTTAAGCCCACCGATTTACTCCCTGTCATCTTTCAGGGGAGCAAAGTAAGGCCTGAAGAGGAAGTGACTTGCCTGATGAGGCTTGCCCAATGCCCTGAAGCCGAATCAGCAGCTCAGGATCCCTGAAATTCATCTGCGGCAGGAAGTGATGGGGAGCACCCCAAACATTCAACACCCTCAAGGTACTGCACTGAGGGCCCTTCAGGATGGAATCGTGTATACAAATCAGGTGTTATCAGCACCTGATATTTATAATGTATTATAAATACATTATCATAGGACAGGACAGGACAGTGGTGAAGACCAATGACATTATGTCCGCAACAGGGATGGCAGCGTGGTCAACTCTCCCAGTCAGTCAGCACATTTTTACATTGCCTGTGGGGCAGCAAGGCTAGGAAAGAGGTACGCACTAGACTATGATCTCTGCTCCTTGACTTAACAAAGATCACTTTTCTTTTTTTAAAAAATATTTTAATTTATTTGGTTGTACTGGGTGTTAGTTGCAGCACAAACGATCATTAGTTGCAGCATGTGGGATCTAGTTCCCTGACCAGGAATCAAACCCGGGCTGCGTGCACTGGGAGAGCAATATTAGCCACTGGACCACCAAGGAAGTCCCTCGTTTCTCAACTGTGATCCTGTACTGACCTGGCTCAACTGCTATCTTTCTTCTGTGCACCTAACTCTGTCCTCGTCCCTGGGGTTCCAGTGAGAAAGGAGATGCACCTGTGTTGATGGCACTTGTCTCCTGGCCCTAGGAAGTCTCCCAGAGAACTATAGTGAGCTCAAGTCACTTCATAGCCTTGTATAACTTATGGTAAATCTTACATTACTATTCACTTGTTCATGTTTTATTTTCCCAACTAAAGCTCCTGGAGGCCAGGAATTCCTCTGCATCCTAGCTCTCTGTATTATATTATAAATACATTATTATTACTTTATGCTTTTGTATTATAAATACATTATCATTTTATTATAAGCTGTATTATTATAAACAAACAGGGGCTGACTCCACCTCATGAAGACCCAGGTCCTCCTCTAAAAGGACCTGGGATCACAGATGTGGTGGGGTACATGGCCACCATCAGCTGCATTTTGGAATCATTACCATGGTCCACAGGAGTCAGAGGGCAGGCCAGGCTCTGATGCACCCCTTTGGAGGCCAGAGTTGGAGCAGAACAAGGGCTCCATGGCGAAACCGAGCTGGTTTTGTACACACTGCCACAGACGCTGTTCAGCAGCATATGTGCCAGCTCCATGGAGCCTGCTAAGACTTCGAAGTCCTTCTCAACACAGCCCTGAATACTCCTTTCTAAGTCTAAGCAGCCACTACTAATATATTGGACAAAAACTTATTATTATTCCTGCCCTAAACCAGACTCTATTCTTTACCCCTACCTCTTTTAAATCTTGAATCCATAAAAGGCTCCTGTAGAGAAAATAACTAGCAGGAGTTCTGTGTATGTACTCAGATTCAAATTAGACAGGCTCAAACAGGCATGCATGATGCGTGCCATTGGCCTCGCCAGAGCCTTTGGTGTCACGAACGCATCCATGAAAGCTGTGGCATAGGAGCCCGACTGACTAGGAGCACTCTGCACTCGCTACCTGGGTACTTGTCCTCCAGGGATGCTGAAGCGCAATGAGCAAAGCCCCAGCCTTTTAGAAGGCCCCTCACAGGCCATACTGTCCATGAATCTGTCACACCCCAGAGGGAACAAACAGTGCTTGCCTCCCATGTGTACAGCTCTCCCCAAAAGTCCTGAGGGTAGTGCCTCCCCCGCCTGGGTACTTACACATGCCGTTAGGTGCCGTGAGGGGTACCCGGGGTCCTAAGATGTTTCCTGGGATTGGAGGCATACCAGGAGGGGTGGGGCCACTCCCAGGGGGGTGGATGCTGGCTGCAACGGTGGGCATCATGCGGCCTGGCATGGGTTGCCCAGGCATCATGGAACCTGGGCCTGGTATCTGACCTGTGGAGGGAGATTCAGAGTACTAAGGTAAGGAAGACAGTAATCAACTCACTGCTCGAGACTGCTAAATACAGACAGATATCTAACCCTCCAAAAGGATTTGAAAGATCGACAGAACAATGATCTGGAATAATCTGTCTAGCTGTTAATTCGGGGTGGGGTCAGGGGCATGGAGGGATGATGGGGCAGGTCTGTGGAGTCGACAACTACCCTAAACCCTGGTATAGGCAGGTAGCTGTAAGACGCTATTACCAAAAAAATCCTAAAAGAAAGCATTCATTCTGGTGAGTTTGGGTGAACAATGGATTGTCAAATATCTTCCTGAGAACACGAAATACCAAGCACGGACCACAGGGAATGGAGGGCTTACCAGCAGGTCAGTGCACAGTCTAAGAACTGAAGCACAGTCCAGACTGAGCTTCACACACAGACTATCTGGGAAGGTATGCCTGAAAGGGGATTGGTCACTACCATGAAATCACCATTAAAAAGGGATTCTAATTGGAAGTCTCAAGTTCTTTTCACACAAAAAAATCTCTCCCTCTGCCCCTAATCATGAAGCACTGGCCCTGAAGAACCATGGTGGGGGAGGGACATGAGAGAGAGACAACTCCTTCATTTCTTCCTATTGCTTTGATATGAAAGACGGAAGACACTGGTCACAAGAACAGTGCAATACCTCCTGTGTTCAGTCTCACACTGAACCTTCATAACTTTGAACACACTTTTCCTGAAAAGAACCAGACAGTAAATATTTGGACTTCACAGGTCACATGGCCTCTGTCACAACTTTTCAACTTGGCTATTGTAGCATGAAGACAGAGAATATGCAACAAATAAGTTTTGCTGTTGTTTAGTCACTGGCCAACTCATTTGTGACCCATGGACTGTAGCTCGCCAGGCTCCTCTGTCCACGGGACTCTCCAGGCAAGAACAATGGAGTGGGTTGCCATTTCATCCTCCAAGGGATCTTCCCAAACTCATGTCTCCTGCATTGGCAAGTGGATTTGTTTTACCACTGAGCCACCAGGGAAGCCGTAACAGATAGGTGACATGTATTATAATACATCCTTATGGACTCTGAAATGTGAATTTCACATAATTTTCATGTGACATAAACATTTTTGAGTTTTCTCCAACTACTTAAATTGCAAAAACCATTCTTATCTTATGGCCCCTACAAACATAGGAGATAGACCAGATTTGGTTGTGATTAGCCAATCCTGCCTTTTAATTTCAATTTCAAAAAGAAAAGCCAGGACTGGCTAAACTACAAACAAATGAAATTAAAAGATGCTTGCTCTTTGGAAAGAAAGCTACAACAAAGAGAGACAATATATTAAAAAGCAGAGGTGTAACTGTCAACAAATGTGTGTATAGACAGAGCTATGATTTTTCAAGCAGTCATGAATGGATGTGAGAGTTGGATGAAAAGAAGGCTGAGTGTCAATGAATTGATGCTTTCCAACTGTGGTCTTGGAGAAGACTCTTGAGAGTTTTCTGGAATGCAAAAAGATCAAGCCTGTCAAAATCCTAAAGGAAATCAACCCTGAAGGTTAAATGGAAGGACTGATGCTGAAGTTGAAGCTCCAATACTTTGGCTGCCTGACGGGAAGACCCGACTCATCAGAAAAGACCCTGATGCTAGGAAAGATTGAAGGCAAAAAGAGAAGGGGGCAGCAGCGGATGAGATGGTTAGATAGCATCACTGACTCAATGGACATGAGTTTGAGCAAACTCTGGGGGTAGAGGAGATAGGAACCTGGCATGCTGTAGTCCATGGGGCCACAAAGAATCAGACATGACTGAAACAACTTAGCACGAACACACACTACCAGATATCTAACTGGAAACTAACACAGGTAGAGCAGGAGAGGAGATAGCTCAAGTGAAGCGCTCTTTCGCAATGTTTAGAAAAGGGCCTGTCTTAACAAAGACAAAGCTTTAAGCTTCACACCATCTATTTCCAGCGTCTGTTCCTTGAGTCAGGACTCAGAGAGAGGAGCCTTTTACTATAGGGTATCCATGAAGAGAATCTCAGTGAAATACAAGAGGCAAGAAGAGAGGTGGTCCATTGTCTCTGGGGGGCGTTTTTGTTTTTTTAATTTTTAAAAATATTGATTCATGTGGCTACACTGGGTCTTAGTCGCAGCATGTGGGATCTAGTAACCTGACCAGGGATTCAACCTGGTTCCCTGCACTAGGAGCATGGAGTCTTAACCACTGGTCCATCAGGAAAATCCCAAGATTACTTTTTAAAAAACATAATATGTCTCAGAATAAACAGGAGAACAAGTCTGGGGCTCTGGGGCCCCCCTGCTCTCTTATGCAATGTCGAGGAAGTGCAGACGAGTCCCAGAGGTCTTCTCCACATGCTGGAGAACGAGTTGATCAAATCCCCTCAGAGAAAGCAAGAGTAGCTGCTGGGCTGACACGACTGCCACCCTCACACCACTGAACATGTCATTAAAGCTGCTGGGGGCCTGGGCCACAGGGCGAGGACAGATTTAGGCAGTGCTGAAGTCTATTCATGGAGAGGATGACACAGAGATGAAAGACACAAAGGCCAAGCACCCTATAAGCCATACAAAGGATGAGGACACAGGAAGGGTAGGCAGGCAAACCAAGGGAAAACTATGGAAGGAGCGAGTGAATGAACTTGATACCTTGTGGCTAATTAAGACTAATCTGTGGACAACTTACAACATCATTTTGGATGATGTGAACTGGAGGAGGAGAATTATGAACATGGTAACAGGAGACTATACTCACCATCCCCTCTGAGATAACTACATCACCTTACTATCTACCACCTGCATTACATGTAGGAGTAATAACCTCAAAAGATTATTTTAAAAAAACACCCAGGTTAGAGCTCAGCTGTCCATGCTTGGTCTACACGAATCGAGGCACAAGGAATCGGATGAGTCACGCACACAGAACGAGGTCAAAGACGTGGCCAGTAAGGCTACAGGGGCCTGGCTAAAGGGTACTCGAGAAGCGCCTGATTTTCTGTGTGATGGAAAGTGATAAGGAGGGATGGGGAGAGGTGCCCTAGATGGCTCAGTGGTAAATAATCTGCCTGCCAATGAAGAAGCCATGGGTTTGATCCCTGGTCCAGGAAGACCCCACATGCCCTGGAGCAACTAAGCCTGTGAGGCACAACTACTGAGCTTGTGCTCTAGAGCTTGGGAGTGACAACTACTGAAGCTCTTGCACCCTGGAGCCTATGCTCAGCAATAGAAAAGCCCACCCCAAAGAGAAGCCCATGCACCACAACTAGAGAGTAACTTCCACGAGCCGCAACTAGAGAAAGCCCACGTGCAGCAGTGGAGACCCAGCACCGCTTTAAAGAAATAAATCTTTTTTTTTTTTTTAAAGAAGGAATGCAGAGGAGTCTGAGTCTAGAACTGAGGAGAAGAACTTTTGCAGAGAAGTAGGGGCTGAATGAGGGCAGGTTGAGTAGAAGAGCTGGGAACAGCACCCTACAGGCATCCTGGAGATGGATGAGAGAATGAGGAAGAGGAAGGGGGCAAATGTGAAGCTGAGAAGGAGAAAAAATGGGAGTCTGGCATCTGACTGGCATGTGCAGTGCAGAGAATGGGGAAGGACTTTCACTCTGGGGTCAGGAGGTGCGTGACTGGCTGCCCTTCCAGTGGAACGCTGAGATGGGGTGAAGGGAAGGCGCAGAACCCTCAAAGCTTCCATTGGGCAGTAAGCAGCACACACAGAGCCTTATTCTTCTGAGAATTAGGGTCAGTCCTCTGGAACTCTCCCACAGTTTCCTTCTTACCACACACGTGTGAGGTCATTACTAAACACAAAGCTTTGTTTCCCACTCTCTCAATCTCCTTACTGTTGTCGTAGAGTCACTCAGTCTCATCTGACTCTTTGCAACCCCATGGACTGCGTCCACCAGGTTCCTCTGTCCATGGGATTTCTGAGGCAAGAATACTGAAGTGAGTTGCCATCTTCTTCTCCAGGGGATCTTTCAGACCAAGGGATTGAACTTTTGTCTCCTGCTTGGCAGGCGGATTCTCTACTGCTGAGCCACCTAGGAAACGCTGTCTCTATTGATTCTCTAATGGTATTCCAGGTGGTGAGCAGAGATACAAGAGATATCTTTGCTGTTGTTGGGGACAGGAGGCCTAGTTTGAGTCCAGACCTACAAAATCCCAACCTGGAGATGAAAGAACCCTTTTAATGGACTTGCTGTGATGAATGGAAGCTGTTCACTAGAGCAGATAATATAGCCCATGGTTGTCAATGGGTATACAGACTGCCCCCTTCTACCCAGTTCAACATGGACAAGAGGCCTTTGAGCAAGTTAGGAAGAACATTTTGCCACTCTTCTCAGATCTCTCTCTCTGGAAAACTGACATTAGAGCACTGAAGAATGCCTTTACAAAAAGGTCAGACTGAGTAAGGGCGAAAGA
Source organism: Tragelaphus eurycerus (assembly GCA_935064755.1). Taxonomy (NCBI): domain Eukaryota; kingdom Metazoa; phylum Chordata; class Mammalia; order Artiodactyla; family Bovidae; genus Tragelaphus; species Tragelaphus eurycerus. Next base: position 70,120,122 of record CAKXYN010000001.1, on the reverse strand, counting down.
AAGAAGGAAGGGCACAGACCAGGTGTATGCTAAGTGAACAGACACACAACTGCTCAGTCCTAACCATTCTTATCTACAGCAGTACAACAGAGTTTTCTACTGTGATATCTTGAGCAAGGCATGGGCTGCCCAAACTCCTGGCTGACCAGTGAGCATGCCCGTCAGTAAGCCACGCAATAGCACTCTCAAAGGGGAAAGCACTGGTGAAAGTTGCTCAGTCACGTCTGACTCTTTGTGACCCCATGGACTATACAGACCATGAAATTCTCCAGGCCAGAATATTGGAGTGGGTAGCTGTTCCCTTCTCCAGGTGATCGTCCTAACCCAGGGATCGAACCCAAGTCTCCCGCATTGCAGGAGGATTCTTTACCCGCTGAGCCACAAGGGAAGCCCAAGAATACTGCAGTGGGTAGCCTATCCCTTCTCCAGCGTATCTTCCCAACCCAGGAATAAAACTGGGGTCTCCTGCGTTGCAGGTGGATGCTTCACCAACTGAGCTATCAGGGAAGCCCCTACAGTACCATTCTCAACAGGGAAAGCATAGATGAACGAGACTGCAAACTGAACAGTGCGATCTCCACTTCTCGCTGACCTAGATGAGTGGTTCTGGACAAGCTGTTTAGGATGACCCAAGCCTCAGTTTCCTGAGATGATTATAAAGAGCAATGTTAAATGTATGCTGTACTCTAACATCCAGTTCTCTGTACGATCAGGGAAACGGTTTGAGGCCTTACTATGTCTGTGGTTCTGCCTTATGAGAGGAAGAACATTCTCAAGTTAAAGTAGACAGAAGCTCATAAAAAGTTAAGAGATTTCTTTACGGTCTTCAAACTTTTAAGAGGAATCAGATCCAAGTCTTTTGATTCTAAATCAATTTATTTACCATACTATTCTGTGCTCAAATTCAACAGGTCATGTGAAAGGACTTTATGTACCAGTCAGCATTAAAAAAAAGTGATATAAACTTTAATTCCAAGGACCATGTTTTCGTCTTCACTGTATCAACAGTAAACAGACTGCTCTGCTTCCTGCAATATATAATTCTAACAAATATACTTGCTAGCACCTTGCAGTGGGTGGGATGGTGTCCTCCAAAACACATACACACACATTCTAATATCTGGAACCTGTAAACGGTTATGTATTTGGAAAAAGGATCTTTGCAGATTTTAGCTGAGGATCTTGCGATCATCTTAGATTATCTCGGTGGGCCCTACATCCAATGAATGCTAAGTGTCCTTATGAGGCACACATAGAGGAAAAGACACAGGGAGAAGAAGGAAGATAAAGATGGAGTAAAGAGAGGTGTGGCCATAAGCCAAGGAAAGCTATCAGCCACCAGAAGCTGGAAGAGGCAAGGAAGAGATCTCCCTGAGAGCTCCTGGAGGGAAGCATGACCTTGCTCCAGCAGCTCCCAAAAATGTGAAACCCCTACATTTCTGTTGCTATGAATTACCATGTTTATGAAAGGGGAAGACAAAGACTGAGTAGTTCATCCAACGTCATGAAGTGTATAAGTAAGGGAGCCTGGCTCTGACATAGGGGCTCTGGCTCCAGAGATGGTGCCCGTAACATAGAGCACTCTGAGGATAAAAGTCCGGAGCATCCACCTTCCAGTAGACTGTATGATGGTAACCCCGCTGCACTAAACACTTAGCTCCAGAAACAGTCTTGGAGAGAGGGGACTCAGTGGCACATTAACACAGACGCACAGGCTTCCCTGGTGGCTCAGATGGTAAAGAATCTGCCTGGAATGCAGGAGACACGGGTTCAATCCCTGGGTTGGGAAGATCCCCCAGAAAAAGGAATGGTTACCCACTCCAGCATTCTTGCCTGCAGAATCCCATGGACAGAGGAGCCTGGTGGGCTACAGTCCGTGGGGTCGCAAAAAGTTGAACACAACTGAGCAACTAACATTTTCAACTTTCACAAGGTGATATCTACTAAAACAACATTGGGATAAGCTGGAAGCTCTGCTGTCAGGTCCATCAGCGCTGCTTCCAAGCCACCTGCTCAGAGGCAGTGGTTGATTCTCCTGTTACCCTAAATCTGTACAACAAACTGGGCCAGGGGAGCTCTAGGCTTTTAAGACCAAACTATAAACCCAACAGCTGGGAAACAAAACAAAACAACAAACCCTTTCTTTTGCAATAAATCCTGAAGCTTTCTGTAAAACAATGTTCTTCTATCCTCCTGTCATAAACGGAGCCATAAAGCTGCCGGAGTACTGGTATTTAGGGTATGAGAAGACAGTGGCTCCTTGGAAAGAGGTGGCAACAGAAAGGAAGGACTAGAGGAACAACAGTTTATTTCTGCTTGTGGGACTTTGCATAGACAAGACATTTCTCAGGAAAGCAAGGAACACTATGAGTGAGGCAACGTCTCCGTGCCATCCGGAGGCGCTGGTGTGCCCAGGGCAGTGGATTTAGAGAACAGATAGCGAGGAGACAGAATGCTGCTCTGAGTCGGGGCCTGTCACTTGCAGGCAATGACAGTGATCTCATGGAATCTTTCAGGTTGTTAGAAAGACTGAAAGAGAGGGCCCACACTATAATTAAGGAAATAAAGTCTCAGAGAGGCAATGGAATTTGGTCCCAAGTCACAAGGAACAAGGGACTGAGCTGTCTGACCCCAAGGTTCATTGTCTTTTCCTGCTTTAGAAGGGTATTCTTTTCCTTGGAAAAGCCGATTTCTAAGGACAAAATTTGAAGAGGGGTAGAGTTTAAGAAGACTGAGGAGAAGCCAAAAACCAACTTCTTAATAGGAGCAGGCCTCATCAAACAAAATACAGGATGTGGGCATGTATTTTTATTAAGAGGAAAAAAAAAATCTCAGGTGCTTCCTTTTCCAGTAGAGAGGGAGGTGAGAGAGAGATGTGGCTTCAGAACAGCAGCATCAAAGCATAAACTGGTGGGAGTCTGACCTACATACGAGCTTTTTTTTTTTTTTTTTAAAGCAGTAGGCATCTGAAGCCTGAAAAATGGAAAGGTTTGCTAAAATTAGGCTTTGCCTAGTGGAAAAACCCCTCTCACTCTCAGGTTTATTAGATCTTATACTAAAGTGTTACAGCCATCACACTCAACCGAGTATCATCTAAGGACTTCATATTTATTCTCTGGGATGGGAGAGGCAGGTGGGTAAAAGAACACAAAACAACGAAAGGGAACCCATGAATTTCCAACCATAAGCACATTTCCTTGCTGTTTCTAACCACCCACAACACACCCTCTGGCGAGTCCCCCAGAGAACGGAAATAACCATGAGGGCCAAGTGAGGGGAAGCCGGGGCTCCCCGGAGACTGCTCCTCGGCGGCAGCTTCCGGGAGGGGGAGGCCCACAGACGCTCTTTGTTGAAGACTGTGCCCTCACTGTTCTCTTTGTGGGGATAACCTGCCACTCCGGAAAGCAGCACGGCACTCTTGTTATCACATGATGCGAGCGGGACCAAAGGCACCGCAGATAATAAAAACTTGGCTGCTGTGATGAGCTGGTCCAGTTCCCTTTTCAGTGTGGGGCTCTGAGTTGGGGGGAGAGAAGAGGCTAGGAAGTAGTCAGTGGCTGTAATCCTTTCCTGAGCACTACTTCCCACAGGGAGGGTTGTGTAAGTGGATCTAACGTGGGGGCCTGAAAGTCAAGGGCTTAATGCCTTGCTTAGAAATTTCATTGAACAACCAGTATTTTATTCATTGATGCAAAATATTCTAGATTTATTATTAAAACATCTCTATCATCCCTGAGTTCTCATCAGATCAGATCAATTCCTACTCTGATTTGGGGGGGGGGGCACTTCTAAAAATTCTTACACTATTAATGAGGAAATGATACAGGTTATTTAAACCAATTTGTCCTTTTCTCTCCGTTTTTCACACACAGAGACACATAAAAAGGCTTCCCCAATGCAGGCGGCTCACTCCAGATCCGTGAAGCATGATTACTCAAGAGCGCCTCATTTACTATTAAAAGCCCAAGGGGAAGGCAGAGCTTACACTGCACTCACATCCTAGATTTTTAGGCACTCTCCCTAAAATACACTTGGCCCTCTGTTCCACCGTATCCATGGGATCGGCATCTGTGGGTATGGAGGGCCGACTGTATTCACTGTTCAGTATCATTTTCTTTAAGAGACGTGGGCATCTATGGATACTCATGCACCCCCCACTGGGGTCCAGAACCAATCCCTGGTGGAAACTGAGGGACTGTAGGTGCCAAGGCCCCTAGGGGAGACACCCTGCAGTGACAGGTGTCCTCCTTGATCACAATCAAGAACAGCCCAGGGAAGAGCAGCCATTACCCTGCCATGCTCCTTGGCTCCCCATGTACTGTCATGAATGCAACGGGCCAGGCTGTGGGCAAGCATGTGTTCAAGAACTGGTGGCTGCCATGACTCTTTCATCTGTGCCAATTTAGAAAGGCAGTCGTGCGGGAAGAACTAGTTATGGCTTTAACTTTCGAATCGCTTCCATGAGATCACACTGTGTTTCAATTTAAATGAAAAGACAAAATGCAGTGCTGTGTATTTTATGAAGATCAACAAAACCTAAGGGTGTTATAAGGATGGCTATGGGCACCTCCAGTTTCCATTTGCCAACTGTACACTGGAGATTCTTCCTTTGACTTTTCGTTTGATGGAAACAAATCACCTTTGGACACTTTATCAGGGAGAAGAACAAAACCTACAAAAAGCTAGAGTTCGAGGTGAGTAAGGAGTATGACCAAATAGTAAGACCCCAGGAAGACAGCAACAAACAGATGCTCTGTATACAAAAGTTCTAAGCATGTGAATGAATTAAAGGGGTGGATGGAAGGACTGCAGAAGTACAAACTAAATGGAATATTTACAGGTGTTGGTTTATACTAGCCCCTCTGGTGCCTGGGCCCAAAGGGCTCGACAGTCTCACAACAAGGAGCCATATTTTAATGGGTTCTACCATGAACTGATGGCCAATTATGTGGAGAAAGATTACATGTGTTTTATCTACAAAATAATATAAATTCTGTGAAGTCAGAGAGCTGGACAAATTCACAACTTGACCTTCTCTCACCACTTTCCCAACCTTGCTGGTTTTGAGAGGCTGATTTTTCTCCTTCCTTCACACACCATAAATTCTGGCCAAATACCAAAAGCTAGTCTACTGTCCTGGATAATTATCCCCAGCTTATACATAAATGCTGTGGGCCTGCTAACTTTTCTAAACCTAGGAAATATTAGTCAGAAGGACTATATTCACAGTTATGAACTTACACCTGTGGCAAATAAGAGACTAAAGTTGTTCTCCACCTAAAATATTACAGACTCCCTCACTTGCCTTAATATAAAAAGCCCCTTTAGCCAGTTTCTAGAATCTGTTAAAACCAGTCTTTTCTCAACTGCTAATATTAAGTTAGCTTTTAATTAGTTGGTTCAATTTATTATTCATAATTTTACTTTCCAACACATCTGATTTTTATATTCAAACTCCAAAGCAACCCCACAAAAGGGGAAGCTATGGAAAATGATCACCTTGAGCTGCTGGAACTCTTGTACCCTAAGGGAGAGAATGTAAACCGGCATTACCATTTTGGCAAAATTTTGGCAGCATCAACTAATGTGAATACATGGAATTCCTAAGACTCATTCTAGGCACATGGCAAATTTCACTACTTAAGGGCGCACACAACAGAAATGTATACCAATACCTTGAAAAGACATGTGCACATGCATGTTCACAGCAGCACTATTTCTAATTACTAAAATGGAAAATAATCGAACATCCATCAACAGGAGAATGGATCATGGTATATAATAAATCATGGCAGGGCCACACAGTGGAATACATGCAGCAAGAAGAAAGAGCAAATCTATGACCACTCACGACAATGCAGACGCATTTCATATACGCAGTGTCGAGTGAAAGCCAAACTGACAAAAATCAGCACAAGATCCCTTCCAGATATCATTCAAAACCAGCCCAACTAGTCTATGGTGTTGGACTTTGGCACAGTTGCTACCCCAGGGGAGGGAGCAGCTTGCAAAAAGCCATGAGGGGTCTTCTGAGTGTTGGTTACAAAGGTATGTTCTCTTTGTTAAAAATCATCAAGTATTTACTAGAGCTAGTGTATTTTTTCATATGTATGTTACATTTCAATAGAAAAATTTTCAAGAAAAGAGGGATTTTCTTGGCAGTTCAGTGATTAAGACTTCGCACTTCCACTGCAGGGGGTGTGGGTGTGATCCCTGGTTGGGGAACTAAGCTCTCACATACTGCATGGCAAAAAGAGAATAGCTTGGCACAAAAACACTCTCATTATACACATAATGATCCTTTTTCTTCAAAATTCACTTAAGAAAAGCCTATTTCTCTAAGTAAAAATAGAAACATAACCTATCTGTATTCTACAGTCTATTTTATGAACTAGTTTTTCGCCACTGTCTCCCTGAAAGAATATAGCTATATCTGAGTCTGCTACCAATCCCCCTGGTCCTCCATCACAGGAAGGGGCATCGTGATATCACTTTGCAATAAGGGGGAGTCCGGCAGGAAGCCTGGCTCCACCATGCGGCAAAGCAACATAGCCTTGACATGCATTAGTTCTTCACTTCTAAAGGGAGGACAGTGAGAAGTAAGTAAAAATACTGTGGGTGAAGGGCCTGGCATACAAACACCTGTTCTCACCAGGATGTACTTTAGAAAAAAGGCAGAAGGATACTTTTTCTAAATGCAGATGGTAGAGAACTTCCTGAGAAATTCTGTGAATAGTTACTGCGGATGGTGAGGCTTCAACACCATTAAGAACAAATGCGGATGGTGAGGCTTCAACACCATTAAGAACAAATGCCATAGCAAACCTTCTCTTAAACATTTATCCCAAGAGTTTAAAGAATTAAACTTTAAAATAATTGTTTTTGAAAAAAAAATCACTTTGGGATCATCATTCTGTTAAGCATTCATAGCTTTTAATGTGTTAGAAAATTAGATTTTAAGATCCACTCAAGCAGATAGACAGAAGGGCTAAGAAGTAAAGTAATCCTGTGCCATGAGCCTGGCAGACTTCTGAAACTATCTTCACAAATGTCATATAGATCAAGAAGCAAGTCTAATGGTGGTAGTCAACTCCACAACTGCGATCTGTGTGTGTGTGTGTGTGTGTGAGAGAGATAAAGAGCGAGAGAGAAAGCCCCATTTTGGGGTCAAGCCAATAAAAACTAATGCCTAAACATGTTTGGGGATGTAAAGTAAAAATTCATATTGGTAACATAAATTGTCAGATCATAGTTGTTTCAGTCATGGCTCCCTCAGGCAAACATACCTTGTTTATTTCTATGAGATTTAGAAATTCTCCATTTGAGGAAGTCAGGTCAACTGACATTAGTAACAATGAGAATCTTCTCAGGCTTCCAAGGGTCTTCCTATTTTTATTTCACCTGAGCTCTGCACGCCTTGGCCAGAGAACCTGCATCCCACCCTAGAAAGTACAGACTTTGGCTCTGGAGACACCTGACACATTACCATAAAGTACCTATAAAAATCTTACAGGAAGACTGTGACTAGAGCAATATAATACACCACACAGCCACATATATTACCTTATAGGAAGGGAAGGAATATGGGGAGAGATGCTGCAATTAAAGGTACATTTTAAGTTTTAATGATGTCAGTAGTTAAGTTTGTAAGAACTGTGAGCTCGACTTTCAAGGTAGTTAAAATGTGATAAAAAGCTGCCAACTTGAAGGGCACCCATGAACTAAAAGATGGGACAATTTCAGAATGAAAATGAGTAAGGTCCATAACACTGAAACACATAAGAATACAGGACATACAAATTCGCAATACTAAAAGCATACACACACAACAGAAAAGTCCTTATAGGTCACCTTTGGAGACTCTTTAGGGGGGAGTGGAGGGGCTGGCTTCGGGGAGGAGAGAGGACTCATTATTCAGGTGACTGATAAATAAAGGGAAAGAATGAAGCATTTATCCAGGCTTTCTTGCAAGGATTGATTTTCAGGGTAACAAAATGGTGAAGATAAGCTTTTGTAACAAAAGAATCACTGCTAACAAATGCAGAGTATAAATAAAGGCAGAAAGGACAATAAATTCAGAAATCTTACATTGTGCAACACCTGATGAAATAACTGATCTAGGAAGCAATTCTCATTAGTAGGTGAAATCTTAAGTGAGTCATTTAATGGGGAACTTAGGAACACCAAAACCACTGGCAAACATGAAGGTCACCAAGAGAGAACGGACACCACAGGAAAATTGTCTGCACCCCCAAAGTGACCCTAAACCTGCGAAAATATCTAGCACCATCCTGTGGTTTATTTATGGGAGATGTGTGGGAGGAAGAAATTCATTTCACAATGTGAAATGACACCATGCATCTTGAGTGCATAATCGGGCACAGCCACAGGCTCAAGACCCAGATTTCTTCAACACCTGAAGTGAAGCTGTGCAACAGGCATTTGGGGGCTTATTACGCTATTCTACTTTCACCTACAGAAGATTTCTACAACAAAAAGCTAAGAATGGCAGAAAGGTGATGATCACTGAAAATGCATCGTTAAGAGATCACTGTACTTTTCTTTTCATGTCTACCTTTGAAATGTCAATTAAAAAAATAGTGTAGACAATCCAAGGATGAATTTTTAAGCAACTTTTGGGATATACTGCCGACCTATCCAAGAAAAAGGCATCATGCCAAGAGGACCCTGGAAAGAGAACCCAGCAGGCTTCATGTGCTGATGGCTACAAAGCCACATTCCCTGTCTACCACGTCCTGGATGACGATGGACATGCTGCACAGTCTCAGTCAGAAATCCCCAACAGTGAGGTCTGACCCTCTGATGCTCCGAGCACAGGGATGAGCCCAGCCGCATCTGTGAGCAGAGCTTCCTCTCACCTGGCTGGGGTGGATGAGGCGGTGGCATCTGGTGGTGCATCAGAGGGTAGGGAGGGGGCTGCTGATGAGGCATCATGCCAGGATGTCCTGCTGCTCCCAGCGGCGCCAGGCCGGGTCCTCCTGAGTGCTGGTGTGCCTGTTGAGGGTTCGGCCCATGTTGCTGCTGTTCCATTTGCTGTCGGGCTCGCAACTCAGCGTATTTCAGCTGCTCCATGTGGAAGTTCTGGCGCTCCGTAAGCAACTGCTGCCTCTGTTGTTCTAACTGTTAAGAAAAGAAAGGGGAAGAGAAATGACACCAGGAGAGGCTTTCAGGACTGGATGCCAACACAGGACATCCACATGGTGCCTAAGTTCCCCAAACCTCATCACCATTACATAGTCACCTCCTCTCCTGCAACCACCACAGTTAGAGAAAAGGCACTGCTTCCTGAGTAGCATGAAGTCAAGTTTTTCTCTATGTTAAGTATAAGATTTGCCTTTCCTTGGAACCTTCACCCTATGCGGGGCAACTGTACTCGGCACAGGTAATCCCTCTGTTGGCAGGCCTTCAAATATTTACAAAATAGCTTCCACAACCACGTTACTCTTTCTCAGGTGACAAAAACATCTCTTGTCCTCTTGATAGTTCCTTAAGATACTAGTATTTCAAGTCCAAACATTTTAGGTGCTCTCTTCTGAAAGTGATCCTTTTTGGATACTATTTTAGAATGTGACATCACAGTTAAATCCTCTGCACGAGTGGACCTGGCCTTAGCTGAAAAGATACACATCTTCTAGATGGAACTTTGGCACTGCCACTGTAAATCTTAGCTACTTAGCTTCCAAGTAGCCAAAATTATACTGGGTGACACATTCACAGCATATTTTCAAAGTCTAAATAAAAATTTACATGACTTGTGGTCTGAAGAATATAAGCGTTTCAGTATTCCAGATAATCTTTCTGGGACACAGAAAAAAGAGAAGTGAGTTATTATAAATAAATAATAAATGTTATTATAAATACATGAGAAGTAAGTTATTATATGTGGTAGAAAATTCAGAAACCATATGCCAAACAGTAGCACAGAATGGGTGGTCACTTCAAAAGCCATTAAAATTAAACCCAGAGCTGACAGAGAAAAATCATCTTTAACATGAACAAAAATAAAAATTCAGGTTTCTAGAAGTAAGCATTATAAAGATCATAAGGAGGGTTTGATTTATTTCTACTCTTTAATGTTCTACCCCACCATTTTCAAGAGCAAGATCTTATTCATTGGGAGGCATTTCTATAGCAGCCACAATGGCTCTTGGGTACTTGAGATGTGGCTAATCTGAAAGGAGATGTACTATCAGTGTAACATCTGCACTGAATTTTGAAATCTGAAAAAAGTTAATTTTTCATACTGATTACATGTTAAGAATAACACATATATATTGCATTAAACAAAACATCTTTATGATCTTATTTTTTTAATGTGGCTACTAGAAAATTTTAAATTACATATATGGCTCACTATACTGCCGTTGGAGAGCGCTACTCCAAGTTACGGAAACGTAACGGTTTGGCTTTCAAGAGCACTCAGTTTTATAGATAAATACTACATACTATCATTAGCAAAATCTAGGTAGAATATGCATGAGTATTTGCTTGCAAATCTGGGCTCTTAGCAGAGAGCAGCTTGGGGAAGAAGTCCCTGAGGAGCCTAGTGAGAAGCTTCACTGGCTGTCAGGAGTTAGCCAGGAGGGAAGGTCCACAGATGGACTGGGTGTGGGAAGACAGCCCATGGACACAGCACGAAGACAACCAGCATGGCCAGGTGAGGAGGAGAAGAAAGGGAGAGAACAGATGGCAACACTCATACTGTGAGTGTGTGGTTCAGCTGGCTTGCAGAGTCTCCCTTGGGAGACGAAGATCTGAAAGAAAGGATTTTGTGAGTGGTTGAGGGTGATCAGGAGAGGAGACAGGGTGCTACTGCTACCGTGGTCTAACAGGTTGCTGGGAGCTCTTCCTAACAGTGACAGGAAGAGGCTGGAACCCGGCTCAGTAACATACCCTTCTTTTCAGAACTGGAAGGGAGCTGTAAGAGAACAAAATTCTCAACAGCCAGAGAATCCTCTAGAAGTCCAGCTCTGCAAGATGACTATCAGTGAGATAATGGAGGTAAAAGGTAAATCAACAACAACAAAAAAAGAGAAATCTAAAGACTCTGACCATAAGTCCTAGGTTTTGCTTTCTTCTAACCATTCTTTCCAGGAAATTTAGCACTATCCTGAAGTTAGACTTACGAGGTTGCCAGAAAAGGACCTCAACCTACGGTCCTGTTGAGCCACTATTGTTCTGGACAGCTTGGCTGAAGTCCTGCAGTTACGTAAGAACTCTAGAATATAGGTCAAGATCTGCTTTATAAAAAGCTGAACTGTTACTGGAGGGAGATTTTGTGTCTCTGAAGGGAAATTTTACCTATCTCAGTGTTTGTTTGTTGTTAAACCAAACTAGCCTTTCTTTAGGAGCTGACCTTAGTATCAAAGTATTAATCTTGAAGAGACAAATTTGCCCTACCTTCCTTGTCTAGTGAAGTTGCTCAGTCATCTGACTCTGCAACCCCATGGACTATAGCCTGCCAGGTTCCTCCATCCATGGAGTTTTCCAGGTAAGAATACTGGAGTGGGTTGCCATTTCCTTCTCCAGGAGATCTTCCCAACCTAGGGACTGAACCCAGGTCTCCCACATAGTAGGCAGATGATGCCACCAGGGAAGTCCAGTCCTTTGTCTAAAATGAACTAACCTCAATTATACTATTTTCTCATGAGCTTCAATGATCACTTCAAAACATACAAAGTAATTAAAAGATAATTAGAAGAATTAAAAAGGATGTGATTAAACACACACACACACACACACTCCTGGAAAGAACCCAATTTAAGCTTTAGATTAAATGTGCAACGAACAGGTCCTGTGAAGTGAGAGCAATGTCCACGGCAGGTTACCAGCTGGCTCCAGGAGGACTACCTCTGTTCTGGGGAGCATGCAGCAGAGCTTATGGACACATACTGGCCCCACCATACAAAAGGAATCTCTCGTTACAGGTAACTGACTATTGCTGCCTGCATGCTAAAGTTGCTTCAGTTGTGTCCGACTCTGTATGGCTCTATGAACTGCAGCCCACCGGGCTCCTCTGTTCATGGGATTCTCCAGGCAAGAACAATGGAGTGGGCTGCCGTGCCCTCCTCCAGGTGATTTTCCCAACCTAGGGATCGAATTCTCATCTTTTACATCTAACCTGCCTTGACAGGTGGGTTCTTTACCACTAGCACCACCACTGTTACTCAATCTAACTGCCACTTTTATGGCAATCAAATGTGAATGCGAACTGTGAATTTTTGAGGAGAGTACGGATAGTTCTGAGCAAATTTGAAATTCACAAAACCAATAACCCAGTGATTCTATATGTGGAAATCTGTGCTAGAAAACTATGTATGTTTGTATAAGGATAGTCATTAATGTATTATTTTTGATGTACATTTATGTTTGAGATACACTGAGCAGAAAAAAAGCAAGTTGCAACAATAATATTTTTATCAATTATATATATATATCAAAACTTTGTGGTCACATACAAACATTATCTACTCATTGAAAATGTTCTGGAAGACACTAAATTATTAACAGTGATTATTCCTAGGAATAAATTTGAAGTCACTTTTTAATGTATTCATATTATTTGTGTAATCCCAAAACACTAAAACTGAGCAAGTTACATGCTTCAGATAACCTGACTTTCTTCTCTCCCTTTTCTATGATCAAAGACTATAGATAAGTCCCCACAGCTAAGCCAAATAGTGTAGATTACTCCTGTAAACAGGGAGCTAATGAATCCGTTCACTTTGTGCCGCAGCTCCAATCTGGGTCTAGGGAACCCAGTATCACACAAAGCTGCCTGTGGCTCTGATCTAAAGACACCCCCGACCCCCACGGCATTCAAACTCTGCCTTCCTCTCCCTCTTCATTCCGACGCTGTGTATGTATAAAGCAGCAAATCCAAGCAGAACCGGAACACAACAGAGCACTTTTCTACAAGACCCCAAACGCACACACAGCTGCAACTGCAGCTGAAGTTCACACAGAGCTTCTCTCCCAACTTCATTTGCATAGAACAGGGAGGAGGGGTGGGAGAGAGTAAAAGAAGGGGGGACCTCAAAAATCCATCTACACTGCCAAGGGTAGTGGCAGAGCCTTGAAGATTCTGACTACTTGGCCTCAGAACTGGAGTAAATAAACATACCTTCCTTTGAAAGGTTTGATATCAATGAACAGAAATTCACTTAAGAAAAAGGGGGCATAATCATTAACCCAACACAACTGCATCTTTCTGTTTCCACACCTGCTTCTGGAGGTGGAAACTCCAAAGCGGAGCTGACATCATTTTTGTGACCGGTCACCTGTAAAGTCCTTGTAAAGTGCCTGCTGCCTGAAGCCCTATGTCTTTTCAAATAAACTTGCTTCTAAGTATAGCTTTCTTCATCTCAGATAAAACTATCCATAATGTCATGGTGCTTGTCTACCAATAGATTCAATTACATGACAGGCAGTACAAAGATGAAAGGGGGCTCCCCCAGTGGCTCAGAGGTATGAAGAAACCGCCTGCAATGCAGTAGCCGCATGAGATCTGGGTTTGATCCCTGGGCCAGGAAGATACCCTGGAGAAGGGCATGGCCACCCACTCCAGTATCCTTGCTTGGAGAACCCCTCGGACAGAGCAGCCTGGCAGACTGCAGTCCAGTGTCCAACTCTAGGGTCACAGAGTCGGACACAACTGAAGTGACTTAGCATACATGCATGCACAGAGATGAACTACTGTCAATACAAACACACAGGAAACTATTCTTCTGGGGCAGTATAAAATTAACTTTTTGCTAATTTTTCCTTAATTCTGTCAAAAGGGACTTCTGTGATTAGAGCACCATTGTCCCTGACTTCATGCTGTTCCCTCCTCCTAACTCCTGCCCACCCACCTACTCCTTCGTTTCAAACAAGTCAGTCAGGCTCCAGCCTCAAGAGTCTCCGATACTGGCTGTTTCTAGGCCTTAAAGACATTCACCCAATTGTCAGTTTGCCAAGGCCTACTCAGATGACATCAGTTAACATGCAAACCCTTCCCTTGCCTCTCTCAGTCTCACCTACCCGTCCTGAAACATAATGGTATGTATAGATACACAGTAATACACATGCATACAAATACACAGCACACAGCATCTAGCATCCTTCATTAATATTTAAGGTCTACTAAATAAGGCAAACAGTTTTATTCACCAGTGTATCTGCAGTAGCTAACATGCCTAAAACAAAGTAGGTGTTCAATAAACATTTGCTAAATGAACAAATGAACTTAATCCACTGTCTGTGCCATGAATACTGCCAGATCTAGGCAGTAGATCTAACTAGTCTAAGGAGACTCTTGGTCTCCTCAGCAGTCACACCTTCCTCTTCACAGTTTTGGATTTGGACCATTAAAAAAAAAAATAACCAGCTCAGATCATTCCTTCCTCTACCAGAAATATCTCCTTGACAATTGGAGGTAATCCTGAAATTGTCCCATCTTTTAGCTCATGGATGACCTTTCAAGTTGGCAACTATTTAACCACATTTTAACTTTCTTTAAAGTCGAGCTCACAATTCTTTCAAACTACTGACATCACTAAATGTACCTTTAATTGCAGCATCTCTCCCCATATTCCTTCCCTTCCTGTAAGGTAGTATATGTGGCTGTGTGGTGTACTATATTGCTCTAGTCACAGTCTTCCTGTAAGATTTTTATAGGTACTTTATGGTAATGTGTCAGGTGCCTCCAGAGCCAAAGTCTGTACTTTCTAGGGTGGGATGCAGGCTCTCTGGCCAAGGCGTGCAGAGCTCAGGTGAAATAAAAATAGGTAGTTAGGGAATATACAGAGTTTGTCTGGAAACTGACAAGATGAAAACTACTGACCCCAGGTAAGGTGAGGCTGCTGAGCTGGCCCTGGGATACAGACTCAGAGAGTCTGCCCCGCTGTGCAGCCTCATGCCAAGCGGACGACCTGACTTCCTCAAATGGAGAATTTCTAAATCTCATAGAAATAAACAAGGCATGTTTGCCTGAGAAAGCCATGACTGAAACAACTATGATCTGACAATTTGTGTTACCAACATGAATTTTTATGTTACGGCCTCCGCTGAATTCCCTTGGCCTCATTACCTCATGTGGTATCTTTGTGTCAATCTCTCATCTACTCTCTCACCTCCTGAAGGTTTCGCACAGCTCTGAGTTTCCTACAATGTCTCTCTTTCAGAAGGTACACGATTTCTATACCTAGCCAAACGAGAGCATCAAGTCCAGAGGCTATAAATGAAATCAAGACACAGATCCTCATGGGCCTCCAAGTATTTCCTCCCCTTTAAATTCAAGTAAGAATACTGTAGGTAGGGCCCAGGCCCTCCAGTTCTCTCCAACCTGCAACACAGCCCACGCCTGCCACCTGTTCCCTTGAATGACGTGTGCCATCCGCTTGGCATGGAAGGCTGCACAGCGGGGCAGACTCTCTGAGTCTCTATCCCAGGGCCAGCTCAGCAGCCTCACCTTACCTGGGGTCAGTAGTTTTCCTCTTGTCAGTTCCCAGACAAACTCTGTATATTCCCCAACTACGTTCATCCTGTAACAGTATTTTATGAACAGGCTGTAACAAAACTACTGAGCTCTAATTATAGCTGTATTCATAATATCTATATAAGATACTAAGTTGTTAATAGTCTTACTCTTAATTTCTAAATAAGACTCAAAAGAACATCTGATTTTTAAGTTATTAGAAGAAATTTCATACCTGATTCTGAAAGTCTAAAAAAAATTTTGAAACCTATTGCTACATAAACAAAACCAAATGTTTAATTCAAAAAAGTATGTCCTGAAGCTACTGATCACCAGGCAGAGATGAGCAGGATCGACTGACAGTGCACCAAGAGCCGGGGCCAGAGCACTAGGCAGTGGGTTGCAACGTGCTGCTCTCAGCTCATCTGACCGCTCTTCTCAATTTCAACTTTCATGAGTCCTAACAGGGGCTTGTTAAAACCTTGCATATCTCAGCCTTCGGGTGAAAAAGAGGTAAGAATGGCTCATTTCTTTACAAATTATGAAGTACTAGATTAAAACATAGAGCTGAACTAGCACAGGTTTGAGACCCAGATCTGTCATTTATGAACTGTGTGATCTGTTCAAGCTCTAGAACCTTTGTCTATGAGAAGAGTTAACCAGAAATAGCCTCACACTCTCACCCAGCATCCCTGCTGGATTCTAAATGTTCATAAAGTAAGCAAAGGCTTATAAATATTAACAATTTAATCTATAATTCTTGATAATTGATTTGCATAAAGGGGGCATATAAATATTTATTGAACACTTACTCTGTGTTCTAGGCAGTGTGCTAAGCACATGCCATAGTTCTCTCATTTCACCTTCACAGCAGGCCTGGGAGGACAGGAAATCATCAGCAGCAAATAGCCAAGGCTTTGCTCGCCCACAGGATGACAGGAGAAAAATAGAGTATGTCTTACTGTGCATGAAATGGATGGGAACCATTTTACAGTTTGGAGGACTTTCTGGCTGTTGTGACAGCAAGCCTCCAAGCGGGCCCCTATGAGCCTAACACTGAGGACTTGCCCACTGAGCCCTGCCACCCTACGGGCACCCCCAGCCCCAGAATCAAGGCTGAGCTGTGGGGCTGACAGAGTACAGCAGAAGCACACGGCTGTGACCGACAAATTGAGGTTATAAAAAATACTGTGGCTTCTAGTTTGGCTGCTCTTTTACAGATCTTTTCAGTCACTTGCTCTAAGAAGGGAAGCCACTTCATGAGGAACACTATGGAGAAGCCCATGCAGTAAGGGACCAAAGTCTCCTGCCCACAGCCACGTGAACAAGCTTGGAGGTTGTGTCCACCAGCCCCAGCTGAGCCTTACAAAGATGGCAACGTAATCAGAGACCCTGAGCCTGATGCACTCAGAAAAGCTGCTCTCAGATTCCTAACCTCTAAGAAGTGTGTGAGTGAGGTACTGTTTTCAGTCACTGCTTTGGGATAATTTTTTTACACAGCAGTAACTAATACAGATATGTTACTGACATTCAATGCCTAGGGCTAGGGACTGTCTTACACAATAAACTTTCCTGCCCACATATTGATTTACAAAAGACAGGTTGATCACCAACCAAAGGATGTGAGAAGAGCAACCTTGTATGGTGAAAAAGATTCAGCAGAATGTTTATCCATGTTTTTGGTTGTGCTTTTTTATTCAGACTATTCTGTAAAATGTTTTATGAGCTCAATTAGAATTTAACATTAAAAAAAGATTCAAATAAGAAAAACACAGAGCAGCAGTTAATTTGAGATAAGTAACTATTAAAACTCCAGAGCATAAGGAAAATTTGAAAGGGCTAAGAACCATCACATACTACCCCTAGATGTCTGAGAATCCGTGGAGAGAAGCAAGGAGGGACTGAGAGCCCTGCCATTCCAGGGGACACAGTCTTCCACTAGAGGGGTTTAAGAGTGATGCATCCATAGGCTCACCCTCTGAAGATAAAGTGTTTTATTTTTAAAGCTGAGAAAAGAGCCCCATGACAATCGAGACATAATTGTATTAAGTGCCCAGACAGGGTCACGCTAATCTTCCAGGCTAACATATTAGTTCTGCTTCATGAATGGCAGCATGGCATCCAGGTTCCAGGGGGAACTACACAATCATCATGTGAATTCTGCATGTGTCGATAATCCATTCTATAGAAATAGCTCCCTGTTATTCCAAATACCCTATAAGAGTCTATCAAATGACAAAAGGGCAGCTTCTTAGGGTAAGATAAACACAACCACTCATTCCTCAAAGTTCCAGCTCACCTCTTGGATGTTTTCTCTAACATTCTCTCCACATCTTCCAGGTATGTTCCCATAGGAACTGAACAAACAATACTGTCACTTGGTCTCTGTCTTCCCTGTTAAACTAACGTCAAGTCCCCAAAGTTGAACTTTCTTTTCCACTTTTCCAGCTTCTGACACATGCATTCATTCGACAGACACTTACACAAGCACCCATGATATGCCAGTGGTGTGTGAACAAAGACACTCAAGAAAGAGTATATACTCTGGTAAGGGAGTCGTGTGCATGAACTAGCATTTACAATACAGTAAGTGCTCTCTTAGGCTGCCACAGCAGCAGAGACGGAGGACACGTCACCTACAGGTGCAGGAGGTTGGCAAAGAGCAGGAAAAACACCTTGCTGGTGGAAAAACAGGTGCACACAGGTGGAAGAGAACACAGCCATGTTTTCTCATCTGGTGTGCGGCGGCATGGCTGGTGCTCAGAGACACAGATGGGACAGGGTGGCCAGCAGCTCCTGGGACAGGAGAGGGCAGGGGACGTGAGAGATACTCACACGGCTACGGGACCGGGGATAAGAGAGCATAGGGTGTGGACAGGGTAGTTACCCAAGCAGCC
Organism: Tragelaphus eurycerus; assembly: GCA_935064755.1. Taxonomy (NCBI): domain Eukaryota; kingdom Metazoa; phylum Chordata; class Mammalia; order Artiodactyla; family Bovidae; genus Tragelaphus; species Tragelaphus eurycerus. Next base: position 70,101,747 of record CAKXYN010000001.1, on the reverse strand, counting down.
TGTTCCTCACGGGGCCAGAATGTAAGAGGCAGAACAAGTCTTAGGACAAAATGAAAATGGGCTACTGTGATAGTTACTGAGCTAGTCAACATGAATCTGCCACAGGACTTGCCTGGACTGACAACAAAGAAAGAGTTAAACAAATGCAAATAGATCCTTAAGATTAAAACTACCCTAGAATGGTTTAAGGTTGTCTCATTTACAGAGACCAGCATATGGCATGCTGACAAAGAAGTCAAAACAATCCGAAAAATTCCTAACTACTAAATCCTCAAACCCAGCCATTATTTAGAAAACTCATCAATTCCTTTCTTGGTCAACTCATCCAAAAAAAACTTCTCCAGAGAACTTCATCTCTATTTCTCAAAAAAAAAAAGAAAAGTTCCTTCGGATAATCAAATGTTCCCCTGCTTCTCTGTTTCTTGCTTCTTGTGGCTTCTCTTCTTATTCTTGGCCTTTGCTGTAATTCTTTTGGTCCTGTTTGGGGCATATCAAAAATGTACACCCCCGCAAAATGCTGCTTATAACTACTCCTCTAGACTTGGTTCTCCATAAAGACAGGGAACATAACACATAGGTAATACAGTAAGTATAAGATCCGACTACTGAAGAAGGGAGAATCTGGTACCTTCAAGTATCTGCAAAGCTAAGAAGTGTAAGAAGCTGAGATTTAGATAATTATTTTCAGACTTCCTTTAATTTACCATCATTGACTGATAATCCTTTTGAAAGGGCAAAGCAAATACAGAAAAAGTTAACGATAGAGATGGAGACCAACAAATTAGGTTACCGTATTTTCTTTAGTTTGTGTTTTATGAAAAGTGATCCAAGTTAACTGTCAAAAAGCCACTATAAAATTCCCATTACTTACAGCTTCTTTCTCTCTGTCCATGATAGTTTCTAGTTCTTCAAAATGTCGAAGTTTAATCTCCAGTTTCTTCATTTGTGTCTCAACCAGAAGAGCTACCAGAGACTTGATCTTCCTCTCTTCCACGGCAGCCAGGTGCTAAGGACAAGAAATCATTTGAAGTATTCAGGTACACATTTGTTTAGAAAACACAAACACATTTGTTTAGAAAACACATTTGTTTAGAAAGACGATGCTGAAATTGCCACTGAAAGCAGGAATTATGTAATTAAGACTGGTGCCCTAGATGCCCTCTTTGTAAGTTTCTAGCATTTATTTCAATTTAACAACTATCCATGCCTCAATTTCTAGTACTTAACAGATATAAATCAACCCTTTTTAAGGATTAAAAGGCAACTTCTACCATGAAAATTTACTCTCTTCAAAGAGCCCACCAGGGAAGGGAGAATGAATCAGGGCCTTGATGGGCAAACAGAAGGACACGACAGCTCACAGAGTACTTCCCCATCTGCCGCTGAGCCTGCCTCCAAACCTCACTCTGTAACTCTGCCCTTCCCTGCTCAGGAACTGTCCGGGGGCAGGCAAGCAGTGGTCTCCCTCAGCACCCAACACACAGATGCACAGCCCCTAGTGAGGGTCTACTGGGAACAGGGAGGAAAGGAGGTGAACAATACTTCACCCCTAGTTTGAAGATACACAGGAAGACATTCCAGAAGAATGTATCACTCACTCCCTGCAACAGGACTGATGAGTCCTATTCTTGTTTTCTGTCAACTCAGCAGCACCCAGAGGAAAATGCCACATCACTCAGAGAAGATGAGGATCACCCAGAGAGGACGAGGATCCCATACATGGCCAATGTCCTGACTATGTGCAAAGGATCAATCCCACCTTCTCCAGTCACCATCCAAGAGCTTAAAGCAACACACCCCCAACACTATTTTCCACCTTTTTATCAGCTGAATTTGTGTTCTTCTCTTGCTTCTACTTTGGCCACGTCATGCGAAGATGTGACTCTTTGGAGAAGACTCTGATGCTGGGAGGGATTGGGGGCAAGAGGAGAAGGGGACGACAGAGGATGAGATGGCTGGATGGTATCACTGACTCGATGGATGTGAATCTCAGTGAACTCCAGGAGTTGGTGATGGATAGGGAGGCCTGGTGTGCTGCGATTCATGGGGTTGCAAAGAGTCGGACACTACTGAGAGACTGATCTGATCTTGCTTCTACACAAGGTTTTCAGAATTAACACGGGGTGGCTATCTTACTGATCTGTATTTCTTATAAAATCTACAAGGAGTGAACATGCACAAGAAGTTTAATATAGTTTTGGGGACCTAAAGAGAACACCGATTAAATAAGAGCCTTATTTTTCATTCTTTTAGTTGATAAAGAAAAATATTTTATACTTTTAGAGACTTATCTGCAAGAAGATTCAGAAGTGTAGGTCAAAGATTTTATAAAAGAATCTATAGCTATTAATGGTCATGGTTGCCTCCTTAAACTACATTAAGCTGCATCAATAATACCAAAAGTTAAAGATCACATGATTCTAAGTCTGCTATCACTGACAGTGTTATAATTCTGCACTTCTGATATAAAATTCAATATGCAAGGAGGTGTAAAATAAAAAGTGACTTTCGGCTTGGCCGGGAGACTAGGACCTGGGAGCGGCGAGTGAGGATTTAGCGTGCGGCATTGCAGGCACTGTGAGGCGGGCACCCGGCTCCGGAGTGTGTGTCCAGCCATGCTGGCGCAACGCCCCGCGAACAGCGGCGGGCCCCTATCTCCAGATGTGGTTGAACAGCCGGAGACTGCCGTGATTACCCCAGCCATGCTAGAGGAGGAAGAACAGCTTGAGGCTGCTGGGCTAGAGAGAGAGCGGAAGATGCTAGAAAAGGCTCGCATGTCTTGGGATAGAGAGTCCGTGGACATTCGATATCGTAGACTTCAACATTTGCTTGAAAAAAGCAATATTTACTCCAAATTTTTATTAACTAAAATGGAACAGCAGCAGTTAGAGGAGCAGAAGAAGAAAGAGAAATTGGAAAGAAAAAAGGAATCTTTGAAAGTTACGAAGGATAAAAATTCCATTGATGCAAGTGAGGAGAATGCAGTCATAAAAAAGAAGAGAGGAAGAGAAGATGAATCATACAATATTTCAGAGGTCATGTCAAAAGAGGAAATTTTGTCTGTGGCCAAGAAAAATAAAAAGAATGAGGATGAGAGCTCCTCTTCTAATATGTGTGTAGAAGATCTTCAGAAAAATAAAGATTCAAATAGTAAAATTAAAGATAGGTTATCTCAAACGGTTAGGCAAAATACGAAATTCTTTTTTGACCCTGTTCGGAACTGTAATGGACAGCCAGTACCCTTTCAGCAACCAAAACACTTCACAGGAGGAGTGATGCAGTGGTACCAAGTGGAAGGCATGGAATGGCTTAGGATGCTTTGGGAAAATGGAATTAACGGTATTTTAGCAGATGAAATGGGATTGGGGAAGACAGTTCAGTGCATTGCTACAATTGCATTGATGATTCAGAGAGGTGTACCTGGACCTTTTCTCGTCTGTGGCCCTTTGTCTACACTTCCTAACTGGATGGCTGAATTCAAAAGATTTACACCAGAAATTCCTACTATGTTATATCACGGGACCCAGCAAGAGCGTCGAATGTTGGTAAAGCATATTCACGAACGGAAAGGGACACTACAGATTCATCCTGTGGTGATCACTTCATTTGAGATAGCCATGAGAGACCGAAGTATATTACAGAATTGCTATTGGAAATACTTAATAGTAGATGAAGGACACAGAATTAAGAACATGAAGTGCCGCCTAATTAGGGAGTTAAAACGATTCAATGCGGATAACAAACTTCTTTTGACTGGTACTCCTTTGCAGAACAATTTATCAGAGCTTTGGTCATTGCTAAACTTTTTGCTGCCAGATGTATTTGATGACTTGAAAAGCTTTGAATCTTGGTTTGATATCACAAGTCTTTCTGAAACTGCTGAAGATATTATTGCTAAAGAGAGAGAACAGAATGTATTGCATATGCTGCATCAGATTTTAACACCTTTCTTACTGAGAAGACTAAAATCTGATGTTGCCCTTGAAGTTCCTCCTAAACGAGAAGTAGTTGTTTATGCACCACTTTCAAAGAAACAAGAGACCTTTTACACAGCCATTGTGAACCATACAATTGCAAACATGTTTGGATCCAGTGAGAAAGAAACGGTTGAGCTGAGTCCCACTGGACGACCAAAACGCCGAACTAGAAAGTCAGTAGATTACAGCAAAATAGATGATTTCCCTAATGAATTAGAAAAACTGATCAGCCAAATACAGCCAGAGGTAGACCGAGAAAGAACTATTGTGGAAACCAGTGTCCCCATAGAATCTGAAGTTAATCTAAAGTTGCAGAATATAATGATGCTACTTCGAAAATGCTGTAACCATCCATATTTGATTGAGTACCCTATAGATCCAGTTACACAAGAGTTTAAGGTTAATGAAGAGCTGGTAACAAATTCTGGGAAGTTCTTAATTTTGGATCGAATGCTGCCAGAACTAAAAACCAGAGGTCACAAGGTGCTGCTTTTTTCACAAATGACAAGAATGTTGGACATTTTGATGGATTACTGTCACTTTAGAAATTTCAACTTTAGCAGGCTTGATGGATCCATGTCATATTCAGAGAGAGAAAAAAATATACACAGCTTCAACACAGATCCAGATGTGTTTATCTTTTTAGTGAGTACCCGAGCTGGTGGCCTGGGCATAAATTTGACTGCAGCAGATACTGTTATCATTTATGATAGTGACTGGAACCCCCAGTCTGATCTTCAGGCCCAGGATAGATGTCATAGAATTGGTCAGACAAGGCCAGTTGTTGTATATCGTCTTGTTACAGCAAATACTATTGATCAGAAAATTGTGGAAAGAGCAGCTGCTAAAAGAAAACTGGAAAAGTTGATCATCCACAAAAATCATTTCAAAGGTGGTCAATCTGGATTAAATCAATCTAAGAACTTTTTAGACCCTAAGGAATTAATGGAATTATTAAAATCAAGAGATTATGAAAGGGAAGTAAAAGGATCAAGAGAGAAAGTCATTAGTGATAAAGATTTGGAGTTGCTCTTAGATCGAAGTGATCTTCTTGATCAAATGAATGCCTCAGGACCAGTTAAAGAGAAGATGGGGATTTTTAAGATACTAGAAAATTCTGAAGATTCTAGTTCTGAATGTTTGTTTTAAATTGGAGCTAAAAGAATGTCTTCAAAAAGTTCTTGTTCACATCTAGTGATCTGTATTGGTGTTAAAATCCACATTTTTCACTCTACTTTGATTATATCAGTTTACATAATGTAACTGTACCATTGCATAATTTTTGAACCTTATTAAGAGCAAATACATATATTAAGAGTAATTTAGGTTTTCTGTTAATTTTTCAGGTTCGGTAGTACTCTTGGGTACAGGCTGATGTGTACTTAACCACTGCCAGATTTATACAGTCTTCCTGTGGAAGTTTAATGTTTTTCCCCCACCCTCCTTTTTAGCAGTATAGTTCATGGGTTTTTGGTACTTCAGTTATGGAGTAGACTTTGGATGGGGGAAAGACTGGGATGATACTGTCCATTGTTTAAATAAGAAACAGTTTGAGTTTTAGGGTCTATTTCTATAAAATGGTTTGCCAAATAAATATTTGTTATAAAAAAAAAAAAAAAAAAAGTGACTTTCCTTCTCGTTTGTGTTTCTCCCTTCACAAGAGACAAATGTTACCAGTTTCTAGTTTTGTTTTGCTTTTTGCAATGAGGATGGGAATCCTAGAACTCTGCTGGCTTTGGCAGAAAATATTCTACTTTTTTGAAAGTAATACAGGAACTTAGGGAAAATGAAAGTGAAAGTCGCTCAGTTGTGTCCGACTCTTTGCGACCCATGGACTATGGTCCACAGAATTCTCCAGGCCAGAATACTGGAGTGGGTAGCCTTTCCCTTCTCCATAGGATCTTCCCTACCCAGGGATCGAACCCAGGTCTCCTGCATTGCAGGCGGATTCTTTACCAGCTAAGCTCCAAGGGAAGCTGGGGAACTTAGGGATATCCCTACTCATTAGCAAATAAATACAGCAAAATACTTATTCTGAAAACTGAAGATCACAAGTTATTAAACATAAAGGGATTATTACCATGTAAGAAAATAAACATTAAAAAAAGATCCACAGCAATGAACTTTGGAGAATTAAGAACAAAAGACTGAAAATTCTAAAAATTTTCAGACAGACCAAAAAGAAAAAAAGGTTACAAATAAAAATTCAGACTATGTTAGACTTCTCAAAAGGAAAACTAGGTTTTTGAAAACAAAGGTAAAAATGCCTTCCAAGTTTTGATAGATAATAAACTTCAGTCTAGAATTTCAAGTACAACTTAATTACGTGCAAAATAAAGACAAATTTCCAAAATCAAGGACTCAAAATCCTACACATGCTATTCAAGAATGTGTTCTTGTTAGCTTCGTGTAAAATGAGAAAAAAATACAATTTTCCTATCTTGAGAGAGAATTTCAGGCATAAGGGAGCAAGTTATGAAGTATTTCTGAGGGATAAGAAAAAAAAATCTTCCTGATGTCCTAAAACTAACACTCAGTTACCATGAAGACAAATCTCCTTTTTGAAGTAGGTGGGTATGGCACGGTAGTAGAAAAGAAACCTGAAGTAAATGTCTACTGCTGCTGCTGCTAAGTCCCTTCAATCGTGGCCGATTCTGTGCGACCCCATAGACGGCAGCCCACCAGGCTCCCCCATCCCTGGATTCTCCAGGCAAGAACACTGGAGTGGGTTGCCATTTCCTTTTCCAAGGCATGAAAGTGAAAAGGGAAAGTGAAGTCGCTCAGTCATGAGCAACCCCATGGACTGCAGCTCACCAGGCTCCTCTGTTCATGGGATTCTCCAGGCAAGAGTACTGGAGTGGGATGCCATTGCCTTCTCCAAAGTAAATGTCTATGTGGTCTTAAAAAAAAAAAGTGATTTCTGCTATCTTATGAGAACTGAATCCTACTGCTACTGGTAAAGGAGGACATACTCTTATTTTCTGGAGTTTCTAAGTTTATCCAGCAGTAGTTCTGGATGGTTTCTTCCAGCTAAACCCAGATGGAAGGCATGGATGGCACTAAGCCAACAGTGCTTTCTCACACCCACACACCACTCTTCAGGTGAGTTAGTCCACAGCTTGTCAGTAGGTGGAATGAAAAAGCCAATCTCTCTACCCAAAAGCCCTCATCTGGCAAGGACAGGGAAAGCCAGAAAGCATGCCCACTCTATATGTTTCGGAGCTAGACCTAGAACCTCTAATTACCACTCCATGTCAGAGTGTGACAAACAATTAAAATGTATCAAGGAAAACTTTTAATAACAAAGCTGTTTATAGATTCAGAAGAACAAAAACGAGAATAACAGAAAACTTGGATAGGCTAGATAAGTTGTACTAATTACAGTAATTTAAGTAAATTCCTTACTCCTTAATTACCATGTAGCACAAAAATGATTATGTGTGCTGTGAAATGCATCAGATCCAGCTGTAAGTAGCATGGAACAATTCGTGCATCAAGTCATGTAGTGTGAACATCTGTAACTTTCACAAGTCAGTGGAAGACATAGGTATTCCAAGAATGAAGACCCAAGTTCCAAGTCTATTAGAAATAAAGAGTGAATGATTGATGAGGGAGTGGAAATTCAGTGACCTGGACAGAAAATGTTCTTTGGACACTCTTCTAAACGTTGTACGGACTATCCAAGGGCCACAGTAATTGACCCGTAAGGCAGTTCCTCTGTAATGAAGGAATCAAACAGCAGTGGCAAGGTGGTCAGTGGTACAAACATTTGTGCCCAAAGCACAAAAAGACCTTTGAGACTTTTTATGGTCATCTACCACTTTAATTCCTTCTTGGGCAACTTACAATGAAGCACACATAGTAGTACAGAGAGGAGAAATAATGGGAAGAGACAGTGAGACTTCAGGACAGATGGACTGAGAACTGAGAAGGGTCCCAATCAAGGAAGATCCCCACATTCCCTGAGGCGTTCAAGCCTGAGAGGTTATTTAAGAAAGTACCATGTTCATATTGGTATTTTTAAAGGTTTTTCTGCATTTGATTTCCTTCATAAGTAACTTCTTAGGAGGCAAGCAGCATCTACTTCTGGAGGGAAGCAGTCACTGGAAGGGATATGAAGAGGCTAATGCTGAGCAGGTAAGGTTATATATACAGCTTGACATGGGTGCTGTTTATGAGCCTATAGGTGGGTTCAGCCTGTGAAAAAAAAGTACTAGTTGTAGACACATGTATCTACTTATTTGTGTCTAAGTTATACTTCAATGCAAAGGTGACCTGAGTGAAGACTGGGTGGACAGCTGTGTCTTTCAATTCAAAGGCACAAAGGAGGGAAGCCCTCCGGGTTTGGCTCCTTTTTAGAGAAAACATGCCCAACTGATGACAGCATGAACAGAAATAACTTGGACAGCTTAGAAACAATGAGATAGCCAGGAACCCAACCTCGCAGAAGACAGACTCAAAAAATGCTTCCAATGAAGGAAGAACAAAACCAAACAAATATGAAACAACAGTCAAATTGCTGTCCTCATCAGTATTCACTAAAACAAGAGTACCTCTCACAAATTCCTAGACATTGGGGGTGGCAGACGAGAGAATACCTAAAATTAGACTTAAGAACCATGAAGATCAGGACACATCTTTGGAAGAGACTGGCTAGTATGAATATGCAAGATCTCAACCTATTCTGAAGTAACATTCAGCTGGGGTATCTGACTGAACAATTCTGTGACCCATAAGCAACCCTCCCCAACATCGTCTGCACCTATATCAAATGGGCAGGCACTCCAAACAGTGCTCTTATGGTTTGAACTGGGTCATCAATGGACCTGTGTGGCATGTTAAAAGGCATGCCACACAGATTAAACACTTGGAGAAACAGTTTACAACAGCTAAATAGTCTGGGGTAATTAAACACCATGAAAAACATCTTTACCAATGGATCAAGAACAGGTCCAGATAAAATAATTAGCCATGTCCTAGTAACCACTGCTTAAAATGTGGTGACCTATAATGAAAAGAGACTACTTTTGAGGGTAAAATAGAAAAGGGGTGAATGCATTTTTTAAACTTGACATATTCATGCCTGGAATGCTTTAAAGTGCTAACTTAACACAAAGCAGGGAAAATAACATTCTCTTTTCTTCTTAAATATGCTGGGAAGCCAATACCATGTTATAAATAGAGAAAGCCACCCCCAGAAAAGCTGGCAAATTCAAGAAGAAAAAGAGCTATTTTAGGTTCCTTCTTGTTCCTTCCAGTCTGTAAAAGCAGGGTGAAGTATTTATACAAGGAAACAGATTTTTGTCTTAAAAATTACAAATATTTCAATCTGGTAGAAATTATTGGAACTACAGTCCAAGACAAGTTCTGCAGGCACATTTGAGAGACTTTAAATTCTGCCTTCAATCACTGCAGTCTTCAGAAGACTGAATGAGTGACTCGAAAGCAGCCACCATTTAGGCCCAGGTCTGCTATTTCCACCATCCTCCTGCCCATGGAATTCTTAACCTAGAAATGTCATTCAAACAGTCATCTGTGAGGTGCAAGGCTCTCTATACTAAATATTCCCAGTAACGTCAAAACAATACACCCATTCATGGCTTAAGAGAGCACTAGGAAAAGAGCTGTCAGGGGCAAACCTTGGCTTTCGTTGCAGCTGAGGCAAGAGCAGCTGCTGCGGCTGTGGCTACGTTTCCTTCAGAAATTTCATGTTCTACTTTCTTCTTCCCAACATCACTTTCTCTTTCTTTACAAGAATCAGTGAGTTCCTTGTTCTCTTCAGCCTCCTTTTCTTCTGGGGGGAAAAAAATCAGAAAGCTTTACTACCAGTGTGCCCAGTGTGAATAAGCCATCTTACTTCTCACCTCTGCCACATGACGAACTAGGACTGATGTTACAAAGAGATCCCAGTGCCTTTCCCTTCTTAAGGTTTCTGTTGATCCACTCCATGCATGTTTGTCGGCTTCTACTTGAGATGGATTTTCTAAATAGGACACTCTGTCTTCTGTGAGCTCTCTATGTAGTTTCCCTTGGATATAAAGGAAAATTCCGGGGAGCTAAGTCCTAAGACCAAAATGTTTGTTCATCAGTCAATGAGATGCTCTGGGAAATTCTAGGGTCTGGAGGAAATCAGAAGCCAAGAACAGGCACCTCTAGAAGCCTTTCAAGTCAGGCAGGATGGGACATGCCAGCAACGAACTGGAAAGAAAATGCACTGAAGTACTGACTTCAGTCACAGCCGAACAACTTGCTTGTCTCTGTATTGCTGAAAACAATGTAGTCACCAGCATGGTGATGGTGCCTCAGTGCAAAATAAAACTCAAATTCATATTTACTGTTAAGAAACATGTAGCAAACGAAGGACTATTTCTACACAATTTAACTGCTCACATTTCTCCAGTGCTTTTAGTGTTTTACATAATAAAGTCCAAAGAGTTTCCTCAAATTACCTGATTTGGAATCCTCGCTAACTTCACTATCCTGTTCCTTTTCACTGTTTTTTTCATTTTCTCCGTCTTGTGTTTTATCACCTTCATCCGTTTCATTTTCTCCTTTGTTTTCTGCCTGAAAGGGGTACAAAAGAAAAGGATAGAGAGTGAGAAAAAGAAAATAAAAGTCCTTTTACACGTAATGTTATCTTAGAATAACAAAAGTTTCCACTATTTTTGGCAACAGGTGGACTAGGTTCAGAAAAGTCTTGAAGAGAAAAGCTAGAAAAAAGTCAATAAATTCTGAAAAATACCTCTCACTATCCACAACTCCTGAATGCTCATGAGACTTCATGTTTCTTGAGTACAGTCCCACCCCCTCTGCTATAATGCTGGGGACACAGTGTCCAGAAGAGTGTCAGTGTGACTTATTTACTGGTTAATCATCTGTATGCTTAGTTGCTTAGTCGTGTCTGACTCTCTATGACCCCGTGGACTGCATGCAGCTCGCCAGGCTCCTCTGTCCTTGGAGACTCTCCAGGCAAAAAAGTGGGTAGTTTTTCCCTTCTCTAGGAGATCTTCCCAACCCAGGGATCAAACCCAGGTCTCCTGCATTACAGGTGGACTCTTTACCATCTGAGCCACCAGGGAAAGTACTACAAGTATTTAAAATGCACAGTACAAGCAGGTCCTATTGTACAGCAGAGAATCATATTCAGTATGCTATAATAAACCATCCTGGAAAATGATATAAAAAATGTATATATATGTATAATCATCATTTTGCTGTACAGCAGAAATTAACACAATACTATAAATCAACTATACTTCAATATATAAAATGAATAAAAATACATAAAATGTACAGTATCAACCAAGAAGCAAAATGAAATGCTGCCAAAATTAAAAGCTGACAAAGCTCTTCAACACAGCCATTTGCAATGGCTCTTAGAAGAGCCACAACAGAGCAATCAGTGATCATTTTCTGGAGACTGAAAACTTCAATTGCTCTATGGTCAGGAGCTGGCATCATTTATTGATTTTGAAATCCTTGGACAAATTATGTAACATCGTCTATAAAATGAAGAGACTATCATCGACTTAAGGCTGTTTTAGAAACTTGATAAATTCATAAATGTAAAGTATAAAGCACAGTATTTGAGATGCTGTAAGAACAATCATTAATTTTACTATGATTCCCTTCGTCTCTTTATATACAATGATAAAGCACAAAATGTAATTAAGACCTTAAATCCTTGCTTCATTTAAACAGTGACTGACTGATTATTCTGTATCCCGATCTTGAAGAGGCTTGACAATTCTGTTCTGCTTGGCTTGCCTCACATTTACAGCCTTTAAGAGACAGGGGTCAGGACCCAAACATCTTGGGCACCTGGATGCCTTCTGCACACTGGGTGCCTTCTGCACACTGGGTGCCTTCTGCACACTGGGTGCAGTGTCTCCCCCTCCACTGCTGGTTGGAATATCTGATTCCCCATTCTTCATTTCAAGCCTTATAATTTTACGTGCTCTTTAAAACATATTTCAAATGTCACCTTCTTGTTAAGTTTTCCAAATTTTTTTCTGCTGACAGCTAAGTCTCCCAGAAAATTCCTTAATATTCTCTAATTCTCTTCTGGTATTAGTACAGAACCCAAACCCTACAATTCAATAGTTTTAAGTTTTCAATAGTCTTTTGTATTCATAGTCCCCAACTCTATCTGAAAGAATTACAGAAGCAGAAGCTGCAAGAGTGGATAGATAAATCCTCACTAAAGTGAAAGTGAAAGTCACTCAGTTGTGTCCAACTCTTTGTGATCTCACGGACTATACAGTCCATGGAATTCTCCAGGCTAGAATACTGGAGTGGGGAGCTGTTCCCTTTTCCAGGGGATCATCCCAACCCAGGGATCAAACCCAGGTCTCTCGCACTGCAGGTGGATTCTTTACCAGCTGACCCACCGGGGAAGCCCACCGGGAACCTGAAGAGTGGATAAATCCTCACTAAATAAACAAACGAAAAAAGTCCTGTATTATGTCTCATGAGAACTGCACCTTAAACCAGGAAAGTGAAAATGGCTGACAGAATCACTTATAGTCCCGAGAGGGACTCAAAAGATCAAAATAAACCCTTACTGTTATTGTGTGAAAGACTGTGCTCTCTATAGCTTTTCTGTCGTGGGAGAATTCAAACAGACTGACATTTTACCTTTTCAGGCTGTTGAGCATCAGTATCTGTTTCCATTTTTTCCTCTTCAGCTCCTTCTACAAACAAAGGAATAAGAACAAATAGTACAATGTGGGGAAAAAGTAAAAACTGTTATAGAGTTCTGAGAGTATCTGAACTATAACTACACATAGTGTAACGGACAGACCTCACAGAAGGTGACAGAAAACCACACATACTCTATGATTCTACTAATTTAAAATTCAAAAGCAGGTGACAGCACTCTGTGGTGTTAGAAATCAGGACAGTGGTTCACCAGGAAAGGGGTGGGCTCAAGGGTGGCTTGGGGTGCTGGTAATCAGTTTTCTTGATCTTGGAGCTGCTTACATGAGTGTGTTTCATGTGTGAAAATGAACTGAACTGCCCATTGTGGGTCTCCATTTTTCTGTACACATAAAAATTAGAAGTTCAAAAACACTTTTTTAAGTTAAAGTTGTCTGTCTTACCACAATGCAATGCAATCAGAAGCTTAAAATACACACTTCTCTGTCTTTGGAAACATAATTTTGAGATTCAGTAAAAATACCACTTATGGGAAAAGGTAAAATATGCCTTTTATTCTTAGATTAGAAAAGAAATAATGGTTCAAAGTCTATAAGCTGTACATTCTTTATAGAAAAGAAAGAAAGAAAAACAGAATAGAGGAAGTAGGCAGAAAATAACAAGGGCAACAAAAATTAAAGATATAAAAAACAAACAAAAATACAACAGTTTAAAAATATAAAATAGAATCAAGGTATCTCTTCTGTGACAGATCGAGAGAGGGAAGGCAGAAATTAATATTAAAAATGGAAGAAAGGCCATAACTATTGATAAAAAAGCAAAGGTCAAAAAGGAAGTGGTAACAACCTACTGAAGAGGTGAAAATATTTACAAATGATATTGACTGGTGAAGGGTTAATATTCAAAATATATAAACAGCTCATACAATTCAATATTTAAAAAACAAATAATTCAATGAGAAAATGAGCATTAGACTTGCATAAATACTTTTCCAAAGAAAACAGATGGCCAACAGACACAGTAAAAGAGGCTCAAAGTTGCAAATCTTCAGAGAAATGAAAGTCAAAATCCTAATGAGGTACCATCTCAAACTTGTCAAAATGGCTCTCATCAAAAAGACGACAACTGACACATGCTGGCGAGGACATGGAGAAGAGAGAATCCCAGTACACAGTCAGTGGGAAGGTAAATCAGCGCAGTATGGAGGTTCCTCAAAACAACAACAAAAACCACTATATGATCTAGCAATTCCACTCCTGAGTAAATATTTAAGGAAATGAATATACTAATTCGAAAAGATATTAGCACTCCAATGTTTGGAGCAACCTTATTTACAGTGGCCAAGATATGGATACAATCTAAGTATCCAACAAAGGATGAATGGATAAAGAAGATGTGGAACACACACACACACACACAAATATTTCTTAGCCTTTTTATAAGAACGAAATTTCACACTGTACAACACGGATGAACTTGGAGGGCATTACATTTAGTGAAATAAATCAAGCAGAGAAAGACAACTATTCTGTGTTATCACTTATATGAGAAATATAAAAAATAAAATGGAAACAGACTCACAGAATAAAGCAGTGGTTACCAGTGAGGAGAGGGAAGGGAAAAGTGTCAAGATGGGGAAGGGGCTAAGAGCACAAACTACTATCTATATAAAATAAATAAGCAACAAGCAGCACTATTTACAATAGCTAGAACATGTAAGTAACCCAGATCCATCTCCAACAAGAGATGAATGGATAAAGAAGCTCTGGTGCATATATGCAGTGGAACACTACTCAGCCATAAAAAGGAACACAATTGAGTCACGTAGTTCTAGTGAGGTGGATGAACCTAGACCCTTTATACAGAGTGAAGTAAGTCAGAAAAAGAATATAAATATCGTATACTGACACATATATATGGGATCTATAAAGATGGTACTGACAAATTTATTTGCAGGGCAGCAATGGAAAAACAGACACAGAGAACAGACCTACGGACACGGTGGGAGGGGAGAAGGGAGAGGGTGAGATGGACAGACAGAGTAATATAGAAATTTATAACACTGTATGTAAAATAGACAGCCAATGGCAATTTTCTGTATGACTCAGGGAACTCAAACAGGTGCTCTGCGACAATCTAGAAGGCCAGAATGGGGAAAGAGATGGAACAGAGGTTTGGGAAGGAGAGGATATGGCTATATCTATGACTGAGTCTTGTTGACATACGACAGAAAACCAGAAAATTCTGTAAAGCAAATATCATTCAATTTTAAAATTAAGTGGCAAAAAAAAAGAATATATTCTACAGCACAGAGAACATAGCCAATATTTTATAATAATTGTAAAGTATTATAAGCTATAAAAATACTGAATCACTATGCTGTCCACCTGAAACTAATATTGCAAATTGACTATACTTAAAAAAAAAAAAAAAAAAGGAAGTGACAAACCACTCTAAAAAAGTTTATACCAAACAAAACAGGAAAACTAGATCAAATTAACAAATTATGAGAAAACTGATTTTCCTAAACAGATCTGGGAAGAAGAAGTATAATAACTGAAAAAGCTTAAAAACTTAGATAAAAACACCACAGGTCCAGATGTTTTTACTAGGGAATTCTACCAAACTTTTACGGGAAAAAATGATTATAATCTTCATAAATTTTTCCAGAGAATATGGAAGACAGAATATCTCCTAATTCATTCTATAAGGCCAGTAATAACCTTGATTCACAAATTGAATACAGACAACAGATAAGGAATGTTATACAGGCCCCCAGGCTAAATCTCATTTATAGTCACAAATGAGAAACTCCAAAGCAAAATACCTAAAACCAGAAAACAGTAGTCTATTTAAAAAGGTAATATATTGTGACAAAATAATATGACAATAACAGAAGAGTGATTTAACATTAATATTTCTATCAACTTATTTGTTCATATGCATAAAAGTATCTGATAAAACTCGGTATCTTTCATGACAAGGGTTAAAAATAAAAGGAAAGTTCCTGAGCTCCCCAAAGACAGTCAGCGACAATCCTATTAATATATGTCATTCTTCAAGAAGAGATGTCTATGCTATGCTATGCTAAGTCACTTCAGTCATGTCCGACTCTGTGTGACCCCATAGATGGCAGCCCACCAGGCTTCCCCATCCCTGGGATTCTCCAGGCAAGAACACTGCAGTGGGTTGCCATTTCCCTCTCCAATGCATGAAAGTGAAAAGAGAAAGTGAAGTCGCTCAGTCATGTCCAACTCTCAGCAACCCCATGGACTGCAGCCTACTAGGCTCCTCCGTCCATGGGATTTTCCAGGCAAGAGTACTGGAGTGGGGTGCCATTGCCTTCTCCAAGAGATGTCTATAGTATTCCATTTATTAACAAGAGCAAGACATGATACCAGTATAACTACTTTCCTTTGATACTGCCATAGAGGTCACAGCCTAGGTAGTCAATAAAGAAAAAGAAATCAAAAAGGGGTAGAAAGGAAAGAAGAAAATAATTATAATCTGCAGAAAATAAAACGATGTACCTAGAAGAATCTGCAGGAAAAGTTACTAGAAATAAGACAGCACTGCAAGAGAGTTAGCCATAGAATTAACATACAAAATCAACTGCATTTCAATATGCTAACAAAAAAAATCAATTCTAGATAGACACACGAAAAAAAAAAAAACCTCTGAATGACCTCTTAATCACAACATAAAATGTGCCCATAAAATAGAAGAAAAAACTATTAAAATGAAAATAAAGGACTTCATTGAGATACCACAAAGAACAAGTAACAAAAGAACACATGCCTCACAGTAACTAGATGAGTTCCTCAGATTTATAAAGAAAAAGGTAAACACTATGGAAAAGTGAGTATAAGAACAGTTATTCCACAGAAATGACATATGACCGATTAAGATACTGTAATTAGTCATCAGAGAAATGTAATTTAAAACCATAACGGATATCATTTACACCTGCTGCATCAGCAGAATCGAATACTAGGAAGGTAATGGATCAAGTGTTACTGGTCAACTTTAGGGAGAAACTAGGAATTTCCTAAAACAGTGTTACTCACAGAGGCAGTTCACAACAAAATAAGTTAAGCAAGAATGTTCAAGGTTCAATGTTCAAAAATGTTCAATTCTCTTTTCTCCTTTCCTTTATTGAGAAATCCACTTTATGAAAAAATGACAACTGAATTAGTGATGCAATCGCCTTAACACAGTGTGGCAACTACATGTAAAGCAACAACGTATCTAAGGAAAACTTTTCTATGTGTACAGCTGAACACTATTCAAAAATTCACGATTCTCAGTACTGGGAGCAGGAAAGTGAAAACATCAGGTACAAGGGAAATAAAAACTACAGGTAATGTTCTAATTCCTAGTTCAGATGAAATATGTAACTACGATACATTAAAATATAATAAAATGATGTGAACACAAAAGCAAATGCAGATGGAGCTTTTTTAAACCCTAAAACCTCCAAAGTTACTTTTAATTGAATGTGCATTAAGCCACCTTTGCTGGATCAACTTAATTACATACTGAATAAGTACTATGTGGGAGAAATGCAGTATTTTTTTAAATAAAGGTAATCTACATTTGAAATAAATAATCACAATCTATAGCTCTGTATTCTAAAAAGAGAACATACTCTTTCTACTGTAAAGCAAGCCAAATTTGATATCAACTCTTATAATTTAAAGATGAACAATATATTAATATTAATACCTATTCATAAAAGGATGGTAGAGTTAAAGATAGACTCTCTGTAAGGGGGACTATCTGAAGATGAGTGTTCAGATTTTTAAGGAGATGTTTATTAAGAGTTTAATTATGAGCTGTATACTTCTCAGGATGCTACGTAGAAGAGTAATGGTTTCTATTCTATAAAACATTTTGTTAAAGTGGCTATTAGAAGTCTTCCTGGAAAAAGAGAGTGAGCATGTGCACACATGTGCTTTGTCTTTGGTCTGAGTTCTGGTCAGAGGTGTAAAATCTGAAGAGGTTGCAGCCGTTCACATATCCCTTAATGTCATCCTGTTGCTGATCAACTAGAAGGTTAAGAACCTTTCCCTATAAATATATGGCCCGACCCATGTCTGCAGAGTTAAAGATACTAGAATGAATAAAAGAAAATTCCCAACCTATAAGAAAGTACATAACATAAACTAGTGAGCCACAGGCCAAAGACAGAAAGATAAAAAAAAATCCTCTGACCAGGTACTTAATGCTGCATCAGCCAAGGGAAAATATCGACATCACAGTTTACAGTTAGTTCTTATGCAGTAGATCAGGGGTTGGTAAACTTTTTCTGTCAAGGGTCAGACAGTAACTATTTTCAGGTTTGCAGGCCCTACAGTCTTAGTGGCATCTATTCAACTCTGCTACAGCAGCATGAAATCGGCTACAAAAGCAGCTTGGAAATGAATGGGTGTGGCTGTGTTCCAATACAACTTCATGAACACTGAAATTTAAACATCATATAATTTCTATGTATCACAAAATATTATTCTTTTGGTTTCATCCAAACATTTAAAAACGTAAAGACCATTCTCATATATTGTGGGCTAAATAAACATAGGTGGCAACCTGGATTTGGCCCAAGACCCAAGATTTGCAAGACGCTGCTCTAGAAAAAGAGGATGAGCTCTGGATACACAATAATTAGGCTCGAATCCTGTCCCCACAATTTACCAGCTCAAGTAACACTAAGCAAGCTACTTAGCCAACAGTGGCTTAAGTTTGCTAATACACAAAAGAAGAGTATTATTATCATTTCCTTCACGGGGATAGACCTAAGGATTTAATTAGTTCATGTAAAATGCTAATAACTGTCTGGCTCATAGTAAGTGTTCAGTGGCAATTAGTAAAATCAGAAAGCTCAGCTGGCTGCACATGAGCTTTTCAGTGGCCTCTGGTGCTGCTTCAGTGACAAAAAAGGACTCTCAATCTTCCCTGGCTGCCAAAGATCTTGCGCAATCTGGTGTGTCATCTGTGACTTCCCCCTCACCATGTGATCTTTTCTGTAAAGGACCAGATCAGTTTATAAAATGACCTGCCTGGCTCCCACTAGACTCTTCTTATGTTACTAACTACTCAAGAGATATCTGATCAATCCAGCTGAAAAGGGGTCAGCAAATGATGGCTGCTTTTGTCAATAAAATTTTATCAGAACACAGCCGTGCTCATTTGTTTTAGTACTGCCTATGGGTGCTTCTGCACCACAAACGCAGAACTGAGTAGTTGCAACAGAGACTGTCATCAAAGGCAGTAAAAGGTCCTATAAAGGACCATTTAGTCCTTTACAGAAAGAGCTTGCAAACCTCTGTGATAGAAAATTCATCCTAATATGATAGCCCTGCTTATGAACAAAGATAGTCTTAAGAGACACTGCCAGATTCTCAAGGTCTCAACTTGAATGTTGGGAATTGAGGGGCACCATGTTGAAATGTGAGGATGGCTTCATCGGATTCCTCCTCGAGATTTTCATGCCCTTGTATAAATCCCTTCCAAATGTGAGCAGCATCTGTGATTTACTTCTAGCCACAAGAGAACACAGCCAGAGTGACAGGATGTTAAATGATATAAGACCCTGTGTTGTTACCAGACTCGCTCTGGAGACTCCCTGTTGGATTGATGAAGTACGCTGCCATGCAGGGGAAGCCTCAATGGCAAAGAGTCCTCAGTGGCCCTAGGAGCCGAGGGAAGCTTCCAGCTGACAGCCAGCAAGAAACCAAGGCTTTCGGTTCTACAATTGTAAGTAAATTAATTCTGAGAACAAGAGTGAGCCTGGGGATGGATTCTTCAACAGTCAAGCCTCTAGATGAGAGTGTAGCTCCTTTATTAACTTGATTGTTGCCTTCTGAGATCCTCAGCAGAGGAAAAGTTAGGCTATGCATAGACTTCTGACTCACAACAACTAGGAGATAATAAATGTACTGTGTTTTAAGCCACTAATTTTGTGGTAATTTGTTTTGCACCAATAGATAACTACTGTACCTCCACCACGGAGAAGGTTAATGGCACCCCACTCCAGTACTCTTGCCTGGAAAATCCTATGGACAGAGGAGCCTAGTAGGCTCCAGTCCATGGGGTCGCGAAGAGTTGGGTATGACTGAGCGACTTCACTTTCACTTTTCACTTTCATGCATTGGAGAAGGAAATGGCAACCCACTCCAGTGTTCTTGCCTGGAGACTCCCAGGGACGGCGGAGCTTGGTGGGCTGCCGTCTATGGAGTCGCACAGAGTCGGACACGACTGAAGCAACTCAGCAGCAGCAGTACCTCCACCGAGCTTCCCTGGTGGCTCAGAGAGTAAAGAATCTGCCTACAATGCAGGAGACCCAGGATCAATCAGTTAGGAAGATCCCCTGGAGGAGGAAATGGCAACCCACTTCAGTATTCTTGCTTGGAAAATTCCACAGACAGAGAAGCCTGAAAGGCTACAGTCCGTGGTATCACAGAGTCAGACAAGACTGAGTGACTAACATACACATACCTCCTTAACTTCTGAATGAATTTCAACCAAGGGTGAGAAGCATATTAGCCAGCATCCATAAGAACATCTTCAGAGAAATGGTCTCATCCACTGCTGCTGCTGCTAAGTCACTTCAGTCCTGTCCAACTCTGTGTGACCCCATAGACGGTAGCCCACCAGGCTCCCCCGTCCCTGGGATTCTCCAGGCAAGAACACCGGAGTGCGTTGCCATTTCCTTCTCCAATGCATGAAAGTGAAGTTGCTCAGTCGTGTCCGACTCAGCGACCCCATGGACTGCAGCCTACCAGGCTCTTCCGCCCATGGGATTTTCCAGGCAAGAGTACTGGAGTGGGGTGCCACTGCCTTCTCCAGGTCTCATCTACTAGTCCAGGACAATTTCATCCCCAGTCACAACCCCTTTCTCCCAGTTTCCACAAGGTGTACTTTTTGGTCTTGTAATAATATGCTTGAAAGTCAAAGTGTTAGTCGCTTAGTTGTGTCTGACTTTCTGCAACCCCATGGACTGTAGCCCACCAGGCTTCTTTGTCCATGGGATTTTCCAGGCAAGAATACTGGAGTGGGCAGCCATTTTCTCTTCCAGGGGATCTTCCAGACCCAGGGATAGAATTCGGGTCTCCTGCACTGCAGGCAAATTATTCACCATCTGAGCCACCAATGCATGCATGCTCAGTCACTTCAGTCGTGTCTGACTCTTTGCAACTCCATGGACTATAAGCTGCCAGGCACCTCTGTCCACGGTATTCTCCAGGCAAGAATACTGGAGTGGGTTGCCATGCCCTCCTCCAGGGGATCTTCCTGACCCAGGGATCAAACCCAGGTTTCCTGAATTGCGGAGCCACCAGGGAAGCCCATAAACAATATGCTTAGCAAAACCAAAATGAGGAGAGAGAAAAAAACCATTTCCTAAAGCCTTGAGGGAACTGGAAAAGTTAGCTTTGAGGAAAGAAATAAATGCTTGCCAAATACCTGCCTTTAATAACGTATGTTATAAATAACTAAGTCATGATTCTCCTTGGAAAAGAATGACGTTTACTTGTTGAGAACATTCTTACACATCATCTGTAAACTGTCAACAGTCACATTCTAGAACAGACAGAATGTTACTTCTACAGAGTCTCTGGCCCTCTTCTCTACAAAGTAAAGTCTATGAGGTAAAAGCCTTTCAAAACCAGTCACACACTTCCACAGCTACACTTGACCAGGAACTCTGCTCCCCACAGATTTCTTGCATTACTTTCAAAATATGCCACCTATGTTCACTCCTTCCTTTTTCATTATTGTTTACAAGGTCATTTCCTTTGTGAAGCCTTCCCTAACTGACTGAAGTCTAAGTAACTCTGCTTCCTCCACATGGGCCTCTACTTGTAACTGTTTTTCTTTTTATAATAATGTCCCCTCTCCCACCATGAATATTCTTCAAGTACAAGATGATTATTTAATTCAATGATTGATTCACAACATGTGGTCCAGGAACCCTGGGAGTTCCCAAGGTCAAAACTATTTACATAGCAACACAAGATGTTACTTCCCTTTTCACTCTCATCTAAGTGTGGAATATGACTTTCCAGATGCTACTCTATGAAGGCAGTTACAGAAATGTGCACCTATGTATCATTTTATTTTAAAAACTTTCCCAGTTTCAATTTTTAATATAGTAAAATGTATCAATGATATAATCCAGATAAATGGAAGCATTTGGGGTTCCTTGATATTTTTTAATAGTCAAAGAAGTCCTGAGACCAGAAAATTTTAGAAATGTGATTCCAGTAAGTTCTGTCTTCCCAGGGAAGGGGAAACTGAGGCCCATGGTAGGAACTCACAGTAGGAACATTTCTGGGAGAATAATCAGGTCATTCCCTGTATTAAAGTCCAAACATTTCATAAAACTGGCAATACCATCCAAGCAAGCTCATGAGCCTGTATCGTTCTCTATAACCTCACTCCAGCTTCTGCACGCTGTTCTCTTTCTACATCTTTATTTGAATTTTGTATTATGGCCAACCTGGTTTACTTCTCACCTTTTAAACAACCTTCCATTTCCACCTCTGGGCCTTTGTTCATGTTGTTCTACAGAACAGAAAATTGTACTTGCTCCAAGCTGGCTCAGTGACATTCTAAACCTCTTTTTCAATACTCAGCTCAAATTCTACTTGCTTTGTGAAGTCTTCTTTAGTCTAAAATTACACAACCTGTTGTGTTCCTTCTTATAGCACTTCCTTTGTAGTCCTCCTTGAACAATCTATACTTCATTCTATCTCCAATCCTCCAATAATGAATTATTTTTCTATCTTTATGTAACTCATCATAAAATACAGCCCCAATTATTAGTATTACCTGTCTTACATAACTGCCCCATAGCAAGAGAGCTATAGCAACTAAGCATAATATCTGATTTGATTTTTACAAGTCACCTAAAAGCAGACAATTATATACATGAAGCCAATTTCTTCCTAAAAATTCTTGTCCTATCATCTACTGAATGAGTCATTAGATAAGTCACTTAAATCCTGGATAGTCCTTAGAGGTTAAATATCCAACTCTGAGCTGCTCAAAAGTCTGAATCTCTATTTCAATGTCTCTTGATACAGATCTGAAAGAGCCCTTAAAATATAACAGTGACAAAGAGAACAGAGAAGTCCACTCCACATGACGCAGCCTCAAGATCAAATACTGATCCCTGTTTCCTTAGGTTCACGAGCCTAGCATGGTCTCACACACTGGTGTTTTAGAAGGGCCTGATTTTAAAGATGTTATGGGAATCCTCAGGGTGAGAAGAATGAGGCTATTTATATGCTATAAACAGTATCTGCGGCAAGAATCTTAACAGTCACTTCTGGGCTTTAATGTTCCTAGAAAGTGACCTTTTCAATGTTATTATTATCAGGATGCTCTTCTTCATCTCCTGATGGACTACAGACTAGTTCTTAACCTTCTCAAGAACTAGGAATAATGAGTTGGGTTCCTCTACACAGAGCTGTGACAAATGGCTCAAGATACAGTCCTTGAGTCCAGTATTCCACAAGGCATTCAGGAGCTCAGGGGACAATTCACTCATTGATATAATAGAATCTTCTCTTAACACTCTCTATATAATAATATCTGTGATTCAAGTTCCCTAAAAGCATAGTCAATAATAAGGAAAAAGCATCAATGAACTTAATCTTTCAAATTTCTCTAAATCAGAATTAAGATACAGATAGTGAATCTACTCAGCATGCAAAACAATAAAATAAAGTAAAACCCATACTTCAGATTCAGTTCAGTTACTCAGTCGTGTCCGACTCTTTGTGACCCCATGAACCGCAGCACGCCAGGCCTCCCTGTCCATCACCAACTCCTAGAGTCCACCCAAACCCATGTCCATTGAGCCGGTGATGCCATCCAACCATCTCACCCTCTGTCGTCCCCTTCTTCTCTTGCCCTCAATCTTTCCCAGCATCAGGGTCTTTTCAAATGAATCAGCTCCTCACATTAGGTGGCCAAAGTACTGGAGTTTCAACATCAGTCCTTCCAATGAACACCCAGGACTGATCTCCTTTAGGATGGACTGGTTGGATCTCCTTGCAGTCCTAGGGACTCTCAAGAGTCTTCTCTAACACCACAGTTCAAAAGCATCAATTCTTCAGTGCTCAGCTTTCTTCACAGTCCAACTTTTACCCATACATGACCACTGGAAAAACCACAGCCTTGATTAGACGGACCTTTGCTGGCAAAGTAATGTCTCTGTTTTTCAATATGCTGTCTAGGCTGGTCATAACTTTCCTTCCAAGGAGTAAGCGTCTTTTAATTTCATGGCTGCAATCACCATCTGCAGTGATTTTGGAGCCCAGAAAAATAAAGTCATCCACTGTTACCACATCTATTTGCCTTCAGATTAGGCAATACAAATGGAGGGTATAATAATATGTATTTAACAGACTCCTGCCTGGCCCCTGAATATACATGCACATTCCGACACCCTAAGGGGAAGGGCTGATGACCTTAAGTGACTACGAGTCAATGTATTATGATATTTATTTAGGAAAATGTCCTTATTCTTAGGAGACACATGCTGAGTTACTTAGTGGGGATGAAAAGAATCATGAGGTATACAACTTACTGTGAAATAATTCACAAAGATAATAAAATAAAAATTGTTTATTTAGATGCCTAAATAGATTAAAATGGCAAAGTTGAACCTAATTGGTAGGCACAGGAGACTCCTCTGTGCTATCCTATCAACTTTTCGGTATGCTTGGCTACAAATAAACAGATGATCAGAAAGGCAATTCTGTTTCCTTTCCAGGTCAAATTAAAAAAAAAAAGTTCTTTAATAAAAGGCATGGTGATAAAATTTAAAAAATTTAATATTCAAACACAGTACATAGTTATTACAAAAATACATCAATTTAACAATTCCTAGATGGGGTATATTCTCAACCTAACAGAATAAAACATTAAAACACAAGGTTACACCCTGACACTCTTCTGCTCAAATCCCTCCTTTGGCTCTACCTCCAAGTAAACATTAAACTGTTACAGAGGCTCACAAGGCCCCTCATAGTCCCCCCGACCTCCTCTTCCCTGCAATACAGCTGCCTGTCTGTGATTCTTCTTGCTATTCCTCCATATAGCAGGCAGCTTCTGTCCAGAGGCCTATATGCTGGCTGCACCCCATGCTTTGAACCCTCTGATCTTGGATGTCTACACAGCTCCCTTTCTTACCTTCCACTTATATCCTTGCTCGAATGTCACTTTCATGGTGAGACAGTCATTCCGCTAACCATTTAAAATTGCAATTCCCCACATCTCACTCTTATTGATGAGTCCCTGCTCTGATTTTCATGATGCCAGGTACTGGCCAACACACTCTATGTATTTACAATTAATTTATACATTCTAATTCCATCTTCCATGTCTAAAATAAAAGTCCACAAGGGCAGGAATTTTGGACGAAATTGTTTACTAGTACTCCAACACCTAGAACACAATGAGACGCCATGATAACACAACGTATTTACAGTCTCATTTATCTCTGAGTGAAAAAGGCAGTGGGGCGGGGCGGCTAGAGTCTAGCTTAAAACTGATCTCACATCTAAGAATGCTTATGTTTTAGGCTCATATACTGAATCACACTGACTGAATTTTTCTGTGTGTTTCTTAACAGTTACTTCAGTATAGATGAATCACCCACAGCCACTCTTCCCAGTAGTCATGTATGAATGTCAGAGTTGCACTGTAAAGAAGGCTGAGCACCGAAGAATTGATGCTTTTGAACTGTGGTGTTGGAGAAGACTCTTGAGAGTCCCTTGGACTGCAAGGAGATCCAGCCAGTCTATCCTAAAGGAGATGAGTCCTGAGTATTCATTGGAAGGACTGATGTTGAAGCTGAAACTCCAATACTTTGGCCACTGATGCAAAGAGCTGACTCATTTGAAAAGACCCTGATGCTGGAAAAGATTGAAGGCGGTATGAGAGGGGATGACAGAGGATGAAATGGTTGGATGGCATCACTGATTCAATGGACATGAGTTTGAATAAACTCCGGAAGTTGGTGATGGACAGGGAGGCCTCGCGTGCTGCAGTCCAAGGGGTCGCAAAGAGGCAGACGTGACTGAGTAAGTGAAGTGAACTGAACTCTTCCCAGAACATTTGCCTGACTCCTTTTGTAGAGCCTAGGTATTCAGGAGGGCCTGGGTCTTTTTCTATTGTATTTGCCATACTACATCAGGCAAAACATACAATGGAGCCATTAGGCCTTCAATCTCTGTTTCATGAATGAAAATACACAAACATACCTATATAGTTTACAGAGGAAAGAGGCTGAGGAAAGAAGGAAGGGTCAGAGATATTTAGGTTCAAATTTTAGTCCACTCTTACAAGCATGCCAATGTCATCTGCCAACACCTCAGTTCCTTCGCTCCTATATAAAAACAATGCCACTTTCTCCAAAGGGTTGTTCTGAAAAGAATCTCAAGTGACCAGAGAGTCCCTATATAGAAATTTCCCTGGTGGTCCAGGGGCTAGGACTCTGCACTCCCACTGCAGGGGGCCTGGGTTGATTTCCTGGAAGGGGAACTAGATCACACATGCCACAACTAAGACCTGCCCACTGCAATGAAATAAATAAAAACAAAAATATTTTTTTAAAAAACAACCCTATAATAATGTGTAAAAAATATGAGTGCTCAGAAAGAAATGTTGGTTTATAGTGACTTCCAAACAACGTTTTAAATTTCTTTCCATTTCTTTTGTCTTAACTTCGCCCATCTTTCCCGCAAGCAAATAAAATCTCATGATATTTTTAGATTAAATAAAAAAGGTCTCAAATATCATTTTTTCTATTCCTAGAACGGTCTCTGGTCAAACAAAAACTCATACAAACCCATACAAAAAAACTAGAGTGTTAAAGAGGATAAACTGAACAAAATCCTAAGCTGACACTTCTTTACTAAATAATTCTCATGAGAAACCGTAACAAATGAAATTCACATAATAAATGAAAAATACGGTGTTCCAGACCTAGTGTTCATTTATCTTAACTTTTATTTCACCAAATACTCCCTTGCAATTCACAATAAACAGTTAGATAAGGGACTGCCCTGTTGGCACAGTGGATAAGAATTCGCCCCCCAATTCAGGGGACACGGGTTCAATCCCTGATTGAGGGATTCCACATGCTGTGGTGTAACTAAGTCCATGAACCACAAGTATTTGAGCCTGTGCTCTAGAGCCTGCGAGCAGAGACTACTGAGCCTCCATGTTGTAACTGCTGAAGCTGGTACACCCAGAGCCTTTCCACAACAAGAGAAGCCACTGCAGTGAGGAGCGTGCACATCACAAGTAGAGACTAGCCCCTGCTTGCCACAACTAGTGAAAGCCTGTGCAAAGCAACTAAGACCCAGGGCAGTCAAAAATAAAAACAAATTAAAAAAAAAAAAAAAAAAGATAAGCTAATGAGAGAAATCCAAAGTCTTATATTTCATAAGGAAACATTTTCCCCCGTATTGTTTCATCATCATCAATACACATTAGCGCAACTGCAAATGAAGTATCTCAATAAAAAGTATGATTAATCTACCACCCAAGCATGATATTATCTTGATAAGGAAAACCTACATCATTCTATTTTCAAATGTGTGTTCTATGTATAAAGCACTATTTTGTTATATAAAGTGTAAGTTTTAAATGTACATTTGATTCTTCCTTTCTTTGAACTCTGAACTTGGAATGTGGTTCAGAAAGATAGGAAGCATACTATTGATTCCCCACTACAACTCCGCTGAGTCAATTCTACAGGGAGCACCACTTGCTGTTTCGTAATTTATTCTGTTAGTCACAGCCCAAGATAAATTACTTTAGCTGTAATAGACCAGCATTAGTGACAGAATTCTGCTCATGACTCATTTAGAAATATTCACATTATCCTGGTTCTTTCCCTAACCCTTATTAAATGGTGGCTATTGTTGTTCAGTCACTCAGTCGTATCTGACTCTCTGCGACTGGATGAACTGCAGTACGCCAGGCTTCCCTTTCCTTCACTATATATATCCCTGAGTTTGCTCAAACTCATGTCCATTGAATCTGTTATACCATCCAACCATCTCATCCTCTGTCATCCCCTTCTCCTCCTGCCCTCAGTCTTTCCCAGCATCAAGGTCTTATTAAATGGTAAAAGGATCCAAATTCTGCTGCTGCAACGAGTGAGTACACATTGCACTTCAAAAAGTTTAGCTGGCAAGGCTGCCTCCTACGTACCTCCAGGTACTATGAGTGAAGCTTACTGTTCATGTCATTCAAAGAATCACCCTGTGGAGTCTCCAGTGCTTCCTGCAGTGATCTGATTCAAGCTTTGTACACTGTAGAAACTATACGTTCACTAATGAATCAGAAAAATCTAGCCTCACAAGACTAAGGTTGGTGGATTTTGCGGGGAGGTGTGGGGGAAGAAGTCCTCTTTTAAATCCCACTAGACCAGAAATGGCCAACTTTGCAACATGTTTCTTAACCACTAATGCTTTGATATTATCTACCAAAATTTTTTAAACAAATTTATATGTAAAATCATGTCTTAGATACCGCAAAGTACAGAAACACTTTTTGAATCAAATAAGAAGGCTTTGCCAACCCTTTTCAATTCCATGACCACAGGGAACCAAAAGACCCTACAAATGAACCAAAAACACACAAAAAAAACGTTGAGGAAAGTAAGACCTTTCCCAGGCATTCAATAGACCCAGGTTTTCCTGGCCTAAACTGGGCACTGCCACATGGTGTAGAATCAACAAAAAGCAACAGAGACATGGTCTGGTTTGCAAATTTCTGTCTCCATCTAAGAGAAAAGAAAACAGTGTGTTTTCAAACTCAGAAATACTGTGGATACTGTAAATTACTTTTTAATTCAAAGCCTTGGTACTCTGGATTAGTAACCAATATTAAGAACAGTTAGGTCAATAATGTGTTCTTAGGGCTGGATTGAGAGGTTTCATGAATCTGAAAATCTGTTTTCATATTTGCAAAATAAAGCTGCTACACTGGTACTTTAAAGAAAACAGAGAAAACAACAGGGGTAGGTCCTATGGTAACTCACGGAAACTGTGAGGTTTGAGGCTAGAAGAGACCTTACTAGCATCCACTCAAACCACCTACAACAGAGCACCAGGAGTTCAAACGGTATCATCTGTGGAGTACTGGCTGACAATTTAAATGTTAACTTCATATTATCTTTACTCTGTAAGAATAAATAAAAAAGACAAATGAAAGCTACTGTAGCTGAAGCACAGATTATATAGTTTTCATATAACTAAGACAATGACAGAACTATTAGGAAAGATGACAGCAATAAATATTTACCTTGAGTTATTCATCAGAAATTGTTTCACAATGAATGAAAAAATTAATGAACAATGTAAAAAACATTGGAAATACACAACTGATAACTATATATAAAACAAGATTTTTACTTTAGTGTGAGAATAGGAACACTTCTCATTTGAGAAGTGGGTTGCCATTTCCTTCTCCAGGGAATCTTCTGGTCCCAGGGATCAAACCCATGTTTCCTTCTTAACCTGAGCCACCAGGGAAGCCCTGATTGTCTCTACATATTTACCTATTTGGAACAGTTCATATAATTGCAATTACATAATATACTGTCTCTTTTCACGGGCTTCTTTCACCTACCATAATGTTTAAAAGGTACCTCCACGATGCAGAATATGTTTAATACTTCATTCCATTTTACGACCCAATAATATTCCACTCAATACTGCATTTTGCTTATCCATTCAGTTGATGGACATCCAAGTTGTTTCTAGTTCTGGTTTTATGATTTTTTTCTTTTTTTGCATGCATGGCAAACAAACTAGACAATCTTAAAAATTCCTACAAAAACACACACTACAAAACTATCCCCAAAAGACAGACAATAATTTCCTATAGCAAGTAAACAGATTTTGAATCAGTAGTCAAAAAATATTTAAGTATAGCCACTTCAGAAAACTACAACAAATATTTATGTGAAAATGTGAAGAAATTAGAAACCTTATACATTGCTAGTGTGGAGAAAAAAAACAAAAGGTAAAACCTCTGTGCAAACAACTGAGTAGCGTTCAAAAAGTTAATTATACAATCTCACAAGATCAGCAATTCCACTCCTAGGCACTCAAGAAGCAGAAAATGTTATATACATGAATGTTCATAAGAGCATTATTCAAATGAATAAAAAGCACAAACAAACCAAACAGCCATGAACTGATTAACGGATTAGTAAAATGTGGTATATCCACCCAAGAGTATTATCGAGCACAGAAAGACACGAAGTACTGAATTATACTACAACATGACATCATGAATGAACTTTGAAAGCATTACGCTACATCAAAGAAGTCACACAAAAGGACACAATGGCATGCTTCCATTTATAAGAAATGTCCAGAATAGGCAAATCCATAGAGACAGAAAGCAGATTAATGGTACCAGAGCTGAGGAGATAAAGAATGGGAAGTCACGGCTTAATTGATATGGGATTTCTTCTGCGGTGAGGAAAATATCCTGGAATTAGATAGTGGTGATGAATGCACAACAGAGGGAATTTACTAGAAGCCACTGGATAATATACATTTAAAGTGAATAAAATGAAGAATTTCACATGAAGTTTATTTCAATTTAAAAATAACCGAAAACAACAATCTACTCAGCAACATATAAATTCAGATCAGATCAGTCGCTCAGTCGTGTCCGACTCTTTGCGACCCCATGAACTGCAACACGCCAGGCCTCCCTGTCCATCACCAACTCCCGGAGGTCACTCAGACTCACATCCATCGAGTCAGTGATGCCATCCAGCCATCTCATCCTCTGTCGTCCCCTTCTCCTCCTGCCCTCAATCCCTCCCAGCATTAGAGTCTTCTCCAATGAGTCAACTCTTCGCATGAGGTGGCCAAAATACTGGAGTTTCAGCTTTAGCATCATTCCTTCCAAAGAAATCCCAGGGTTGATCTCCTTCAGAATGGACTGGATGGATCTCCTTGCAGTCCAAGGGACTCTCAAGAGTCTTCTCCAACACCACAGTTCAAAAGCATCAATTCTTCGGCACACAGTCCAGCTCTCACATCCATACATGACCACAGGAAAGACCATAGCCTTGACTAGGCGAACCTTTGTTGGCAAAGTGATGTCTCTGCTTTTGAATAGGCTATCTAGGTTGGTCATAACTTTCATTCCAAGGAGTAAGCGTCTTTTAATTTCATGGCTGCAGTCACCATCTGCAGTGATTTTGGAGCCCAGAAAAATAAAGTCTGACACTGTTTTCACTGTTTCTCCATCTATTTCCCATGTAGTGATGGGACCAGATACCATGATCTTTGTTTTCTGAATGTTGAGCTTTAAGCCAACCTTTTCACTCTCCACTTTCACTTTCATCAAGAGGCTTTTTAGTTCCTCTTCACTTTCTGCCATGAGGGTGGTGTCATCTGCATATCTGAGGTTATTGAGATTTCTCCCGGCAATCTTGATTCCAGCTTGTGTTTCTTCCAGTCCAGCATTTCTCATGATGTACTCTGCATATAAGTTAAATAAACATGGTGACAATATACAGCCTTGACGTACTCCTTTACCTATTTGGAACCAGTTTGTTGTTCCATGACCAGCTCTAACTGTTGCTTGCTGACCTGCATACAGATTTCTCAAGAGGCAGATCAGGTGGTCTGGTATTCCCATCTCTTTCAGAATTTTCCACAGTTTATTGTGATCTACACAGTCAAAGGCTTAGTGTGTGAGATGAGTGCAATTGTGCAGTAGTTTGAGCACTCTTTGGCATTGCCTTTCTTTGGGATTGGGATGAAAACTGACCTTTTCCAATCTTGCGGCCACTGCTCAGTTTTCCAAATTTGCTGGCATATTGAGTGCAGCACTTTCACAGCATCATCTTTCAGGATTTGGAATAGCTCCACTGGAATTCCATCACCTCCACTAGCTTTGTTCCTAGTGATGCTTTCTAAGGCCCACTTGACTTCACATTCCAGGATGTCTGGCTCTAGGTCAGTGATCACACCATCATGATTATCTGGGACGTGAAGCTCTTTGTACAGTTTTTCTGTGTATTCTTGCCACCTCTTCTTAATATCTTCTGCTTCCGTTAGGTCAATACAATTTCTGTCCTTTATCGAGCCCATTTTTGCATGAAATGTTCCTTTGGTATCTCTGATTTTCTTGAATAGATCCTTAGTCTTTCCCATTCTGTTGCTTTCCTTCCTCTATTTCTTTGCATTGATCGCTGAAGAAGGCTTTCTTATCTCTTCTTGCTATTCTTTGGAACTCTGCATTCAGATGTTTATATCTTTCCTTTTCTCCTTTGCTTTTCGCTTCTCTTCTTTTCACAGCTATTTGCAAGACCTCCCCAGACAGCCATTTTGCTTTCTTGCATTTCTTTTCCATGGAGATGGTCTTAATCCCTGTCTCCTGTACAGTGTCACGAACCTCATTCCATAGTTCATCAGGCACTCTATCTATCAGATCTAGGCCCTTAAATCTATTTCTCACTTCCACTGTATAATCATAAGGAATTTGATTTAGGTCATACTTGAATGGTCTAGTGGTTTTCCCTACTTTCTTCAATTTAAGTCTGAATTTGGCAATAAGGAGTTCATGGTCTGAGCCACAATAAGGAGTTCATGGTCTGAGCTCCTTGTCTTGTTTTTGCTGACTGTATAGAGCTTCTCCATTTTTGGCTGCAAAGAATATAATCGATCTGATTTTGGTGTTGACCATCTGGTGATGTCCATGTATAGAGTCTTCTCTTGTGTTGTTGGAAGAGGGTATTTGCTATGACCAGTGCATTTTCTTGGCAAAACTCTCTTAGTCTTTGCCCTGATTCATTCCATATTCCAAGGCCAAATTTGCCTGTTACTCCAGGTGTTTCTTGACTTCCTACTTTTGCATTCCAGTCCCCTATAATGAAAAGGACATCTTTTTTGGGTGTTAGTTCTAAAAGGTCTTGTAGGTCTTCATAGAACCGTTCAACTTCAGCTTCTTCAGCGTTACTGGTTGGGGCATAGACTTGGATTACTGTGACATTGAATGGTTTGCCTTGGAAACGAACAGAGATATAACGAACAGAGAGGTTTGCCTTGGAAACGAACATATAAATTAAAACAACCACAAAAGTATGTTTGGAATTCTTAGGTCTATACATTCAAAACCTAGATTTAAAAACAGGCATCAGATACCTCACAACTGTGATTTATTAACAGGAGACAATTTTTAAAAATTCTATCACAAAAGAAAGAGATTTAAAAAAGTCACACATAAATTTTTTTAAGGCCTAAGTTTGTACTGATCATTATAGCCAATTTTAAGTGCAAGCAAACCCAAGTATTCTTACAAGCTGACAGGAAAACACAACCACTATTAACCGTGCCCTTGGGGGCAGCAGGGACTCACCCAGCTTCTCTGGCTCATCTGGCCCCGTGCCTGCAATGCAGCTGCTTTCCAGGCCGTAGGTGGGATCCACCTTTCCGGAGGCTCGGGCTGCTTCTTGAACTTTCTTGACATGAGCCTCCACCAATTCCAGGGGCACCTCCTCCCGGACCCGAGAAAACTCCTCTGTTTAAGAATAAAAATGGAACAGTGATCTGGTGTTCCATGAATATTTGCTTTAGTGTAAACTAGGAAATCTGACACAACACTAGTGTGTAGTGTGTAACCTAGTGACCTTTCTCAAGACTCAATCTGATCTATCCCAGGAAGTCAAGAAGGTCAAAGTTGATAAACGTGTACAGTGAAGCAATTCCATGACTTTTATGTCTTACCTTACGAGTCACAGTCTTACTATATAAACAAGAGATTATGATCTTTAAATATCTATCAGTAACAATCAAAACTGCTATCCAAAATTCATCTAACTCTGCTGTTTGGATTTTAATCAAGAAACAGTAACGATGAAACAACCAGAAAGTCAAGAAAGAATTCTATAGTGTGAGAAAATTCTAGTTAGAATTCATGCAACCCAAGAATGTTAAATAACTCTTTTTGCCAATTATATAAAAATCCATATGAATCACAAAATACCATTAAAACCCACTGTTTTGTCCCTCTAAATTCTTAAAAAATGCTCATAGTTAGAAAAATGTTGTATGTTAACTGCTTTATTTAAAAAACATAATTTACTATCCTTAAGGGGTAATACATAAAACCGCAAGCTGATAACACCTAAATCTGAGATAAAACTATCATGAAAGAAAGCATGAAACCATAATCTGAAATGGTTACGCTCACAAGACAGCTTAAGAAAGTCCATACCCAAAGCTGCTTTGGCTGCAGCAGACGCCACACGAGGATCCACCACAGATGCCAAAAAAGCAACAGTGCTCATGACTGGGTTTCCTGACTGACTGAAAGGGACAGGCTGGTAAGCCAGGGGCCCCAGGGAAGCATCAGAATTCTCAAGGTATGGGTCCTCAATGGGAAGCCTCAAGAAGTGGAGGATGCACTCATCCTGAGTGCGACTTCCAACATGCTCTGACACTTTGTTCCAATCATCCTTATACATCTCCAGAGCCTGTGACGGAAAAAAACAGGAGCTTTAATAACAGGTAACAAGGAAGTAATACTTCATGACATCAGCAACCTGCGACTGTTCTTTAGATGGGCTTTAAATTAAAAAGAGTAATGAAAATAGTTATACTGTTCATAGCAGGTAGATCTGATTGCTTTCCTTATTATGTTAAATTCTGTGTCAAGAAAAACAAATAAAAGGCATGTATATTACAAAGAATTATGGTGCTGGAGAAGACTCCTGAGAGTCCCTTGGACTGCACAGAGATCAAAACAGTCAATCCTAAAGGAAATGAACCCTGAATATCCACTGGACAGACAGAAGCTGAAGCTGAAGCTCCAATACTCTGGCCACCTTATATGACAGCCGACTCACTGGAAAAGATCCTGATGCTGGGAAAGACTGAGAACAGGAGAAGGGGACGACAAAGGATGAAATGGTTAGGTGGCATTACCAACTCAAAGGTCATGTTTGAGCAAAATACAGGAGAGACTGTCTTGATACTTTCCAGCATAACCTTTTCAGATGAGCTTACTTTTAAGATTTTTTTCTTTGTTAATTTTCCTTTAGCCAGAGAAAAGTACAAAAGTTCAGGAAGTTTTTTCCCCCAGAATAAAGCTAAGGAATTGACATACAGAATTCAAGCCACCATCAGCATCCAGAAAAGCACAAGGCTGAGCAGCAGTGAAGTTCTGTGCCTGAGCACCGACAGAAGCATTACATAGGAGAGGCAGAATGAAGAGAGGTTTTCAAAACAACATGGCGACAGGCCTCCGGCAAGGAAAAGGGTGACAAGCAGAAAAAAGTCATCAGCGGACATTTACACTACACAACACCTCTTCTGGCCATCACTGGGGTCTTCACCACTGCTTACCTGGATTCTTAGACTTGCCTGTCTCTACCCTTCAATCCATCCTTCTTCCTGTTGCTGGATGTATGACACAGGAGACTGTCTCTTGCCTGCCTAAAATTATTTCAGTTCTCATCATTATGTTATGGAATTAAGGTCAAACACGACAGGGATTTGCTAATTCTTCCACCTCACCATCATACTCTTTAATGTTCTGGGAAGACCCAGATCCCACATCCTAAGTATTGTGTGTATGTATAGTTTGTTCTGTACTAGAAATATCATGAACCAGAACCAATACTAGCACCCTACTCTAGGAAGCTGTCCATTATATCTTATCTACCCAGGCCAGCTACACAGCCACTCCTCTGTACGTCTTATGCTCGTCATACCTCTAACCACGTTTCAATCAGTTTCTATGACACACTAGACTATTACTGAACTGAATTACTGAACTGTAGACACTATGGGCTAGTCATCTCAATCTGTCTGCCACAGTGCCTGAAACACAATACAAAATAAAGTGTGCTGAATTTAATCACAGGTAGCCAAACTAGATTAGGAATCTTACTTTTCCATGACTCCAAGCATTAAAAGAAAAAAGAAAAAATCTGGGGAATTCCCTGGCAGTACAGTGGTTAGGACTCTACCGAGAGGGGCAAGATCCTGAAAGCCAAAGAGTGTAGATGAAAACATCCCATAATTTTAAAAAAGGGCTTTCTTCAAGACAACTGGAAGCTTAAGTGTAATATACAATTACACAGGAAGATACCTAGTAAGTAGCCTGTGTGATACGCTTGTCTGATAAAATGGGTGATTTGGGGGAGGGAGAATGGACAATAAACTCTACCAAGTCTTCCAGATGTATTTATCAGGGTGAAATTGACGAAGTTTTTGGTTATAAATTGATTAAAAAATTTTCCTCTGGCTTTCTGTTCTTAAGCTATTAATTATCAATAAATAAACGATAAAAACAGAAGGTGTGAATAGTCAACAATGCTGTTGGGAAGACTTTTATATTCCTCTGTGTAAGTGCAGACATCTGTTGGTTCAACAGCATGTTTTAAAAGGAAAATCTACCAGTTGCAAAGCCTCCAGCTGCAGGAGAGAAAACACACTATTGTGTGGAGATCTGTGGCTTTCTAGGGTTTGTTCAGGGTAAACAGGAGCTTGGCCTTTCTGACCTCACTCTTTATTTACTATCCACTAATCTTAACCAGTTAATCTTAAGGGAAATCAACCCTGAATACTCATTGGAAGGACTGATGCTGAAGTTGAAGCTCCAATATTTTGGTCATCTTGGAAAAGTCCCCGATACTGGGAATGATTGAGGGCAGAAGGAGAAGAGGGCACCAGAGGACCAGATGGCTGGATGGTATTACTGATGCGATGGACATGAACTTGGGCAAACTCCAGGAGATAGTGAGGGACAGGGAGGTCTGGTGTGCTGCAGCCCATGGGGGTGCAAAGAGTTGGACACAAAGAAGAAAACTCCTGAGTGTAGATGTGCAACAAGGGAAAGAACTGACAGGAGAATGCTGTTTCAGGCAGTACTGCACAACTGCACCCCTCCCCAGAGCCCACAGATTCTTTATGAGCAATACAAAAGCATTTCCCATACATTTCCCCACAAGGACTGAGAATGGTAAAATCAATACCCACAAGCAGATATGACTAGACAAGACAGCCCTGAATTAAAGAAAAAGGAGATCAGGAAAGAAGCTCTCTGCATACCAATGACACTGAAAGGATGGACAAGAACAAATGAAAATTGTGGTAAAAATGCAAAAGGAACCCATCTTTTTGAATATAGACAGATACAGAGAAAAAGAGACTGAATAAGGAAAGTAGAAGAGGGTGGTAAAAGTGAAAATGGAACACTTAATACACCATTAAAATTTTTCATGAACCATGACTGTTGGAACAATTCATAAAGTCAAATTAGAGCAAAACAGATACGTGCGACACCACAAGGCCAAAAGGATCCCTAAGTGTGGTCTGGAAACTCACAGAGCACCAGACCCCTTCACAGAAACTAAGAGATCAAAATAATAACACTAGGACATTACTGTCTTACTTGTTATGTGTACATGTGCACAATGGTACAAAAGCAACGGGGGGAACCACTGGCCCCTTAGTATGAATCAAGGAAGTGGCACCAGATGTCTCAAGGGCCATTTAATTCCTCATTACCACGTACTTGGAGAAACCACATAAGCCAACTTAAGCGTTTCCTGGATGAAATAGTAAAAATGATTTTCATTGAATCTATTATCTTAGCCCATGTGTTTTCAGTATTTGATGTTATGAAACGCCAGGCAAACAGGAAGACTACCAACTCTTGAAGCATGATAACTATCTAAAGGAAAAGCACTTGTGTGGTTGAGTTTCAAGTTCAAGTAGCCACTCTCTTCTCCAAGTATCAGTCACTAGAACGAACTGCTAACACACCAGTTTTACAGAGATGTTTGGCAGGCACTTTCTCGAAAATAAACAATGATTCTCAAAATTATCACTCCAAGGAAAACAACTGATACTGTCTGTTGCCAACAATTAAGTGAAAAATTACAATTCTGAAAATCATGCATTTGCCATGAAAGCTTGTTCTACTCTCTAAAAGACTTCCTAATGAGACTGGTACCAAATATTATCAACTTGCATTTTTTGATATTATATAATGAACTACATCAACATTTGGAAGATCTGCATAAATCAGAAAACCAGTATTTTCCAACTTATCAGCGAAAGACTACGAAATCACATATGGGTATAAGATCCATTACTAGTTCAACAGGAGAGACCAACGGATTTCACACCAACTAACCTTTAAGAAACTACCAGTGGTCAAGGTTTAATGTGATACTTGTACTAGCATACCTTGGAGATGCTGCAGTTTCAATTCTGGACCACTGTGATAAAGTGAGGATTGCAATAAAGCGAGTCACACAGATATGCTGGCTTTTACAGTGCATATAAAAGTTATATTCATACTGTGCTATAGTCTACTAAGTATGCAATAGCTTTATGTCTTAAAAAAAATGCACATACTTTCATTTTAAAATAATTTGTTGCTAGTGCTTCCTTGGTAGCTCAGTGGTAAAGAACCCGCCTGCCAATACAGGAGACATGGACTTGATCCCTTGTCTGGGAAGGGCCCACATGCCAAGGAGCAACTGAGCGTATGCACTGCAACTACTAAGCCTGTGCTCTAGAGCCTGAGAGCTGCAACTACTGAAGCCCTGGCAACATAGAGACCATGCTCCACAACAAGAGAAGCCACTGGAATGAGAAGCTCAAACAGTGCAATGAAGAGTAGCCCCCACTTGCCACAACTAGAGAAAAGCCCCCACAGCAATAATGACCTAGAACAGACAAAAATATAAATAATTAAAAAAAAATACTTTGCTACTAAAAAGTGCTAGCTATCACCTGAAAGTAAAAGTCGCTCAGTCATGTCCGATTCTTTGCAACCCCATGAACTACATACAGTCCATGGAATTCTACGGGCCAGAATACTGGAGTGGGTAGCTTTCCTCTTCTCCAGGGGATCTTCCCAACCCAGGAATCAAACCCAGCAGGGAGATTCTTTACCAGCTGAGGCACGAGGGAAGCCCAAGAATACTGAAGTGGGTAGCCTTATCCCTTCTCCAGCGCACCTTCCCAACCCAGGAATCAAACCTGGGTCTCCTGCATTGGAGGCAGATTCTTCATCAGCTGAGCTATCAGGGAAGCCCATAACCATCATCTGAGCCTTCAGTGAATGATCTTTTTGAAATAGTAACATCTAAGACCACAGATCACTGTAAAAAATATATAATTAACAATAAAAAGTTTTAAACATTCGGAGAATTACCAAAATGTGACACAGACACAAGGTGAACAAATACTATTGGAAAAATGGCACCAAGAGACTTGCTTAATGCAAGATTTCCACAAACCTTCAGTACGTTTTTAAAAAAAAAAAGTGGGGGGGGGGGGGCCGCAGGGCAGATGCCTTTATCAAAGAATACTAATTATCTGAAAAAGCCATTAAGATATTTCTCCTGCTTCTAACTACATAGCCAGGTGGTAACAGACTTACCTAATAAACTAAAACAATATACCTAATGGACAAGCAAATTATGAAAATCCAGGTCCATCTAGTCAAAGCTATGGTTTTCCCAGTAGTCATGTATGGACGTGAGAGCTGGACCATAAAGAAAGCTGAGCACAGAAGAATTGATGCTTTTGAACTGTGGTGTTGGAGAAGACTCTTCAGAGTCCTGTGGACTGCAAGGAGGTCTAACCAGTCCATCCTAAAGGAGATCAGTCCTGGGGGTTCATTGGTAGGACTGATGTTGAAGCTGAAACTCCAATACTTTGGCCACCTGATGCAAAGAGCTGACTCATTGGAAAAGACTCTGATGCTGGGAAAGATTGAGGGCAGGAGGAGAAGGGGACGACAGGAATGAGATGACTGGATGGCATCACCGACTCACTGGATATGAGTTTGGGTAAACTCTGGGAGTTGGTGATGGACAGGGAGGCCTGGCATACTGCAATTCATGGGATCGCAAAAAGTCGGACATGACTGAGCAACTGAACTGAACTGAAGACAAACAGTTCTCCTCTGAAAATGGTTAATATGAAACCAAAGATTCTCTTTTTCCTACCCTTCAGAGTACAATTAAGAGATCTGCAAGAATCTCCAAAGACATAAGCAAACCGAAAAAAGCAACGTGCTGATGGACAGAGATATTGTGTATAATCACGGATTCATCACAGTCTTCATCTTTCATTCACAAGGTAATTTTTCAATGGCAGATATTTTCAGTCCCTTTTCTGAAATCCTTTTGGGAGATACAGAGGTTGTATGCTCAAATGCATAGAAACTCTAGGGAATTACTCTACAATGACTGACATGGTCTAAGTTAAGAAAAACTGGATATGAAGAAATGCCCCAATTCAAAGGAACATCTGCTACCCAAGGCCAAGAAGATAATTATTGCTGTGTGAAAATGAGGGTCCAGAGTTGCTAGATCTTCTAATTATGGAGGAAGAGTTATAAATCTAAACTACCTTGGCAAAGTTCCAATATTTGTTAGTAACAGATTTAAAATAAAAAAACTCAACCTGCGCCAAAATAACACATATCCAAGCTTGATCTCCCCTACTGACAGCCAGCACGTTATATATATGTATATCACAGCCAGTGTGATATACAAACTGTTAACAGCCCAAGAATATTATATTAAAACTCACTGCAGGAATTTAAAATTTTTAGGATAAATTTCAAAGGTATATTTAAAATGCTAGGCACAGAAACCTGGCACCCATAAGAATAAAGGGACTCCACCATTATCGTGCTTACCTCTAAGAGTAGCAGAGTCTCCTGTTCAGTCCATTCTCTTCCAGCACTAGCACCTTTACTCTAAAGGAAAAAATTTAGAAACTATTTAACTCATTCGTAAAGGCTGAATATGGAGCTCATGAGAGCTCCTTTCTAAGTTCCAGGGACTGTTTTCTGCAAACCACCAAAATAAGGCCCTGAATAACAGGAATAAAACATGGAAGGAACTTAAATTCCCAAGAGAAAGGCTGTTTTATTTCAAAGATTTCTTGCTGTCTACCAAGAACTCATGGACTACTTAGACATGGATCACTTACACTACTTATTTCTACTACTTTGATATTTAAAAACACCTTTTGAATCTACAACAGCATAGCATTTTAATGCATACTATGGATGCGCTATAATATTAAAACATAAAACAAATGTTTGGTATACCTTGAAGGCTGTACTTTATCCAAGATTTAAGGACAAACTGTACCACACATAAGGCACTCTGGCAGCTCTGGCAGATAGTTTACTCCAATTGTAACAGGTTCATATATCTCATATTTAACATCTCTTGATTAATAAAATCTCCAAGTGACTCCCTAAACTCCAAATCACTTTTTTCATGAGTCTTTGATAACTTACAAGTTATCAAAGATTAATACCTTTATCATTATGAGATGCCTCTATTTAATTCTGGTAAAACAACTTGTTTTGATGTCTATGTTTAGAAATATTAATATAGTGATTTTGGCTTTCTTTTGTTTAGAAGGTATGTCTTTCCCAATCATTTTCATTCAGTATGTGTCTTTATATTTTGAGTATCTCAGACAATATATGTTCTCGATTTTTCATCTAATTTGACAATCTCTGCTGCTCAATTAAAACATTAAAACCATTAATGTGCAATTCAATATAACTGTTCCTATGGTCTTTATTCCTTCCTAACCATCATGTGCTTATACTTGGAATCACTACCCTTCAACTTAAAGAATTTCCTTCAGCTTTCCTACAACTTGAGCTAGTTCCACCTTTCGAATGTCTGTGAAGGTCTTTACTGTACTTTCAATTTTGAAAGGTATTTCTATTGAATACAGAATTTCAGAGTGACAGTTTCCCTTTCAGCATTTAAAATATTTTTACGTTGTCTTTCGGCTCCCATCATTTCTGCTGAAAAGGCAGACATCAGTTTTATCATTGTGCCATTGACTTTAATGTGCCCACTTCCACTCACACTCTCCTTGGGTGCTTTAACACATCAACTTTTAGAGTTTAAACATCAAATGCCCAAGTATGCTTTTCTCTGTATTCAATCTCTCTTATTCTGGGCACTGTTATTTTTTCATTAGTTATGGAAAATTTTTAACCCTTACACTTTCAAATATCAGTTCTGTGCCACTATCTCTTGCCTTATGGGTCTCTATTAATGATAAATGAATCATTTTTCTGACCATATCTCATGTGTCTCTTGCATTCTTTTCTCTTTGTCCTGTTCCCTCAACTTCAACCATTTTTTCTCTTGGTGTTTCAATATATCTATCCTGTCTTTTGCTGTGTCCAGTCCTCTGTTAAACCCATCCAATGGATTAATTTCAGGTATGGTTTTAACTGTTCAATAGGTATTTCATTCTTTTTATATATTCACATTCTCTGTTGAAATTCTCCATTTCCCCCTCATTTTCTTTAACATATTAATCAAAGTTACTTTTATATATCTATCTTCTAACCATACCATATAGTGACTTCTATAAAATGCCATCAGATTTATGAAGAAAGCTCACCTTCTTACCCTACAGAAAGTAAAGCAAGTTTCTTACAGAAAATGCTGCGTCTTAGAAGTAAAAAGGAAAATTAGGATATGCTAGATTGTAGTCCATATGTCCCTATCAAAAAATCCTTACCTTTGCTAAGGTTTTCTTGGAGTAGATGTCAGTACGAAGACCAAAGTTCTGCAAATCAATTGGTTTTTCCTTGTTCTTCTCAGGAAAATTTAACATCTGCTGAGCAGCAGGAATCTATGAGTCAAATAAACGATAAATGGCTGTACTAACCTCTACAAAGTCAAGGGGACAGAAGTTTTTAAGGCTGTTTAATACTGGCACTTAAATGACTCCTGGTGGAGATTCTACAAAAAAAAAAATACCTTATGCTAAACTAACAAAATTTCAACATATAAGAAACTTTTTTTTGCCTCTCAAGTCATAGAGTCAACAAACAAATTTTCTTTAATGTTGTACAGTGGGGGCAATTTATAGGTTTCCTTTGTGTTATTCCAATAGAATGATACACATAATCCAAATGACATAATTATCTTTCCAAGAACATGTGCATAGATGTCCACTTTCCAAATGTTAAGGAAAGGGAAGAAGTTCTAAACAATTTAAACAGTCTGGTTCTTGATTACTGTCTTTGATGGCAGAGGTGATAAAGGAGTCATGAGTTATGAAAGTAAATCTGTAACATGATAAGATAAAGCACAGACTCTTGGGATTAAGGAGAGAGCATTATCTTAAAACATAAAACATTCTTATGCACTCAAGCTTTTACAACAGATAAAAACAAACACAACCTATCAACTAAGAGACAGCATAATTATATGACTATAACAGTAATTCCTGAATACAAATACTAGAAATGGTTGTCTGTTACTACCCAGACCTGAAGAATGAAAACTGAAACTGTTAGTCACTCAATCGTGTCCGACTCCTTGTGACCCCATGGATTTTGGCCCACTAGGCTCCTTTGTCCATGAGATTTTTCAGGCAAGAATACTAGAGTGGGTTGCCATTTCCTTCTCTGGCGATCTTCTGGACCCAGGGATCAAACCCTGGTCTCCTGAAATGCAGGCAGATTCTTCACCATCTGAACCACCAGACCTGAAGAATAGGTGGTATTAATTTACCTGAGGTGATCGAAGATGTAGAGGAACAAGCCCCGAGGGGGTATCAGCTAACACATTGAAATGAGGAGTTGGAGGAGGCCCCATTGCCATGGGTCGGCTTTCTGGATCCACTTGGTAATTAACAAGCCCCCACTGTTCTAAAAAGGCATGAACCCTGAAGGATAAACATCTGAAAGTTAAAATCTAGAGAATATACCTCATCATCTTCATAACCATCATCACATTTCATTAAAAAAACAAACCAAGAAAACAAGTAAACACATTCTTTTGCAGGTTATGAACCTTCACAAAGTAATCGACAGTTTTGGTTTGAGAGACACTCTCTACAAACTCAAAATAATGTTAATAATATAGCACCCCCAAACCAAGTAGAAAGCCTAATCATTTCAACCACAGAAATGAGAACAAATAAATGCCTGTGTAGGTTCACGGTGAAAGAACTCACACATAAACCAAACTCACAAATGGAAATCTACTTTTCTTTTCTTTAGGCAGATTTAGGGCACAGAGCTTATTCACTCCCCACTCTAACCCACTCTCTATGGTCAGTTTATGATTAAAAGATGTAAAATGTGAATT
This sequence comes from Tragelaphus eurycerus, assembly GCA_935064755.1. NCBI lineage: Eukaryota > Metazoa > Chordata > Mammalia > Artiodactyla > Bovidae > Tragelaphus > Tragelaphus eurycerus. The sequence goes on along the minus strand of CAKXYN010000001.1, from coordinate 70,057,938 downwards.
TAAAAAAAAGATGCTACTTTAGGTATTTTATTAACCAAGAAAACATCCAGTTTAATCAGCCTAACATTAGCGAAGTACCACTAACCATCAGCAGTGAAATATCTGAGAAAAAGTCCAGACATTTTTACCTCATCACAGCACACACATCTCCAGTTAAGTTCCTCCGACAAGCAGTGCTGGTTAAATATTCTTGGGGATTTAGGCGGTATGTGTCAATCATGAAATTTCGATATGCCAAGTATCTAAAAAGTAACAGCCAAATTCGTAAGGTGAACACACATCCTTTCAAAAACAGTAACTCATAGAGCAAAGTAGTTTCACATTCTTCTGGCAAATACACCAAAAAGTTAAGACAATAGGCCAATAAATCAGTGATATTGTACTGACTATTAACAGTCATGCATGCAACTCAGGGTAAGAATCCCTAAAACACAAAACAACTGTCTGCTAACACGTAACAATAATAAGTACAATAGAGTAATGTGATGAAGTTAATGTGAAGTAAAAGAAGCATAACCTTGGTCACAGAGGTGAATCGATAAATCCCTAGCTGCTTGAAAAATCTGCATATAACACTCAGTTACTCAGGCTGTCTCCCTAACTACACTACACTATACCTAGAATTTATTGTGTGTCAGCCTTAGGTCTAAGCACTTTTTGTGTGGTAACACATATAATCCTCACAATTTCTCTACAAGGTAGGGTCTATTATTATTCCAATTATAGATGAGGATTAAAGAATTTGTCCCCAGACCACAAGGCTAGTCAGTGGAGCTAGAATTCAGCACAGTGTGGTGACTCTGACATTAACAAAGATTAAGAAGAGTGCTTTAAGAAGCCCCTGCCAAACACATCCAAATAGTCAGGTTTTCTAAATACTGATCCCACTAAAATAACTATCAGTATCAGGATCACATCTTTACATTTCACTCACATCTCTGGGGTCTTGGATTTGTTTTTTCCATTGAAAAACTCAGGAAGAGCACGCCGTTCAATCACATGAATACTGAAGAGAAAAGAGAGAGAAACAATTAAGAGTCCTCTTAGAAAAGCAAAATCCTGAAATCTGAGTTAAGCTTGTTTAAATTTCAAAGTAAAAATGGATAAAACCAAAAACTGAACACTACTTGCAAAATTTAATTGGCCTGCACAAGTTCCTATGTATTAACAGTATGTGATAATAAAACTAAAGAAAATATAATGTATACTAAAAAGTTAAATAAACTATAAAGTTAAAAAAAGATTTCCCTTTTTCACCTCTAATACTTTAACTACAGTCTTTCTATTCACATAACCAAACTCCCAAAGTTCTACTAACACATTGAAGGCTTTAGATTTTATGGAATTGTCCTAACATACCATAACTAGATGAAGAGCCAGAAGATACAAGAAGTTCTTTAGAAATCGTAGGACAAAAATCACAGTAACAGGTATGGCAACAAATTGGTGAAATGAATAACCAAAAGGCAGTGGAACTGACAATGTTTCTCAGATTCAACATTAGTGCACATTTCTGACCAGTCCTCAGAATCTATGAAGTGAACTTAATTTTTTAATAGAGTTTAGTAACTTAACTACTTTTAAAAAGATCACAGCACTAATTTTTAACATTTAAATAAAAGCGTTGATAATTTTATAAAATGTTCCAGGTGATAAGCACTGTAGAAACCATGTAAAATGAATCAGGCCCAAAACATTCTACAAATGAACAACTGTACATCTAGCACAAAAGTTTAGACATTAATGGTGGCTCAGTGGTAAACAACCCGCCTGCCAATGCAGGAAACAGATTCAATCCCTGGGTTAGGAAGCGCCCCTGGAGGAGGAAATAGCAACCCACTCCATTATTCTTGCCTAGAGAAATTCCATGGACTGAGTAGTCTGGCAGATTACAGTTCACAGGACTGCAAAGAGCCGGACAAGACTACGCATGCACCAGCGTTTTTCCAGATGACACATTTTAGTTTCTCAGTGGCTTTCCATGTACAGAGATTACATGGAAAAAGGCAAATCAACAGTCTGTGAATACAAATAAAAGCATTCACTCTTTATTTGCTAACATTTAAATTATTTGAAATGAATATTACCAAATACTATAAACAAAATGAATCACCTGGAAACATCTAGGAAGATAATTTCTAAGATCAAATATGTTCCATAGATCTAGTATAATGAAATTCCAGGTTTTACTATAAAAAGAGTAACTGTAAGTAATTACAAACTGGTTCTAATATACTCTTATATTATGTTACAGGTTAGGAATAAGCCAAAAAAGCAATTTCACCAAGAACTAAACACGTAAGAGTAGGTAATCACAAGCGCTTTCTTTTTCAAAATCTAAGTCTGAAGTACTGGCAGCTGATTCCTTATGTTCTGTGAATGAGTCAAGTAGTGGAAGGAGTGGTATCCTGAATTAGAAAGCCTGAGTTCTTCCAATGATCAACCCTGCAACTGAAACACTTCAACTGAGATAGCAGTTAGCTCGTCTATAAACAGGGATATAACTAATAACTCTACTGTCCTAACAGCACACTTTGTGACATGCAAATGCAAGTGTTTCTGGAACCTATAAAAACATACAAAGTTATATACTGTTATGACTTTCTCCTTTCTTGAGAGGAAAATGCTAGTTTCTCAAACCATTCTGAATCTTTTTAGTTACCAATAATGTAACTTCCAAATTTAAAACTCATTTAACATCATAATGAATGTAATGAAGACTGATCTTCAAAGTAGAGCTATTTATTCTGTTTCAGCTCCACTTATTCATAACATTGAGAAACAGCATGAAGAGTTAAGTTTTAAAAAGTATGCTGAAAAGTCTCACCAGTAGAGACTATACCTTCTAGTTTGGGGAAAAAAAGAAGGTATGACTCAAGTGGACCACCCACCCTATTCTTTTAAGGTGGTTTTATAGATATGTATTTATGTGTATGTGTGTATAAATGTATGTATACACATACACACACATATATATGTATATAAAGATATACAGGTACATATATCCTTAAAAATAACACAAAAACTATTGAAAGCAGGCAAAATATCCAAATAGGACCACAAGATTCAAAGTGAGGGTGGCATCACCAGACCAAGTATATAGTCTTCCAATGAAAGGACCTTAAAGAAACTAATCTATTTAGAGTTCTGGTACATTTATCTTAAAATAAAAAACTGTCAAACAAAAAATCAGCCTGATATGAAACAGTTACACTTCAAAAGTAATCAAGAAGTAAGATATCTAGGTCTGCATTTATTTCCATCCATGTTCCAAGGATGCCACAGTGGTTGTGGTAAATGACCAGGAGGATGCTGAGATGGGTGTTTTCTTGAACTCTTTTACATGCCAGGGTTTATATGTGAAAGAGCTCCTATTTCCTGTTAACATAAAGCCATGACTGGGTAGTCAGAGGAGTTTTTCTTTATGTATTTCCGTAACATTTAAAAATCACAGGGCTTCCCTGGTGGCTCAGTGGTAAAGAATCCACCTGCCAATGCAGAAGACGGGGGCTGGATCCCTGGTCCAGAAAGATCTCACAAGAGCAATTAAGCCCATGAGCCACAACTACTGAGCCTCCACTCTATTATTCAGAGTCCAGGAAGTACAACTACTGATCCTGTGTGCCACAACTACTGAAGCCCGTGCACCCTAGAGCCCATGCTCCACCACAAGAGAAGCCACTGCAAATAAGAAGCCTGCATCCCACAACCGGATAGTGGCCCCTGCTCATTCCAACTAGAGAAGAGACTGCACGGCAATGAAGAAGCAGCACAGCCAAAATTACATACACAAAATTATTTTTTAAAACTGTTTAAAAATCATATAATAAACATCAGTCTTTTATAATAATTACTCAAGCATTTACCTGTCTGAACTAAAACTGACGCCAAATGAGTTAGGCTTAAGTTTGTAAAATTTGATAATCCTGAGTTATAACATAATCTAGTTTCTATCCCTAAGTAAAACAACTAAAAGAACATATTCCAGAGTTAAAATAACTTTCCATCCCCCATCATCTAGCGTGACAGGGATTACCAATGAGAGGACTTGGGCAGAAGATCACAGTACTGTTTCAAGGCAAGTGTCCCCACTCCTCAGCGCCAAGTTCACACCACTCCTCAGCGCCAAGTTCACAGATATAAGCGCACACTCACCAGTTATAATCAAACCATGATGCATAGCTAGGAATAATGATGTGATTGGTCTGCTCAGTCACATTATCTTCACCAGGGTCAACAGATCTACTCTGATCACCTTTGCCAGGATCTTCATCTTCCTACAGAAAATAAGCCAAAGTTGAGAGAGATAAGGAATAGCTTTCAAACTTCTGACAGCAGTTTACAGAAAATGCAGCTAGCTGATCCAATTTCAAGGACTAGGAAAACAAATGTCAAGGAAAAATAGCTTTTCACAGTTTTCAAAGGTACCTTCAAAAGATGTCCAGATGAGAAAGCAGATTTTATTCCTCCTTTTTAACAGATCAGGGAATCAACTCAAAGGCAGCCTGAAACTTTTTCCACAGTAGCCTGCATCGTACTTGTCTAGTTTTCCCTAATCCTAGGATCAGAAATCTAAATGACTAGTTCTCAATTTATAAGGAGGTTAGCTCAATGACACTAGTAAGACCTAATGATAAAGTTCTCCAATTTCAAAGACTGAGTATGAAGCATCCACCAACAGCTTATGTGCATTATTACCTCACTTACTCCTCACAGTAACAGCAGGTACTATTTATCATCTCTTCTGTGGATGAGAAAATGATGTACAGAGCGAATATGACATCAACAGGACAAAATTTCAGAAAATCCAGCTAGAGGGCCTACACTGTTAACCATTCTCACTGTCAGAAATTAGCTGACTTTTATCATATTTATGGAGCTTTTACAAATGAATTCACCTAAAAACCTGGCTTTGCTAATAGTAATTGCAAATACCACTGCACTAGGTCAAAACAAAAGAATACTTTTATACTACAATAATCACTATTAAATAATATCATTTAACATACAGTTTATATTCAAATGGATCCAAGTGTCCCAGAAATGTCTATTACAGATTTTTTTTCCCCAAACCAGAACCTGATCCTGGAGTCCAGATACGTCTCTTTGGTCTCCTTTAACCTCCTCCTCCTTTTGCAAGGAGGAGAAGGAGTTTTACGATGGCTTGTAGAGTATATTCCAATCTCTATTTAACTCAATGATTCCTTATAATTAACTTCACATTAAACATTTTTATCAAGATACTATAGGAAATAAATTTTTTGACACTGAGGTGTTTTCAAACTGCATAGGGTTATTTCTATTAACTTTTATCTGTGGTGCTTTTACTGTTTTAACCTTATGAAACTCTTTTAAGAAAGCAGTCAAGTTTTGAATCATATTCTTTTATAATGGTTCCAGAGTTTAATTTCTACATTTAAGGTAAATTCAACCTATATTTCCTGGTAAGGATCTAGTTAGTGCTAGAAACTTAAGACAATAGTTTCCTTAAGATCAATGAATATCAAAAAAAATGTAAAGTATGAAAGCACTAAGGAAACTGGTTGTTATTTAAATAATGTTAAAGCAAAAGCATTAATATTGATTACAAAAGAAAGAAATTTTATTTCCCAAACCAGGGAAGCTAGTGAAAACCATGCTTATGATTAAGTTGCTTTTGTGCCACAGGTTTTATAAATTAAATGTGATACAATTCAGAAAATTTTCTTGAGGAAAAGCAGGGAGAGGCTGGCACTGAAATGAATAAAAGATGACATTCTAGAGTTTAGGGTTAGGGTTAGAGTTTAATCATCTCAATGAGGAAAAAAGCAGAATGACATTGTGGGACCAGTTACTGGAGTCATCACCTCTAATTGTCTTAGCTTTAAGTTATACAAAAAACTTGTCCACAGTTTCAAAATTACTCTCATTCTTGATATTAAAAAATTGGGAAATTCTTTGGCTTGTATTTTGCTCTCTTTTATTACCACACAATACTATATACTCTAAATGATGACATCTTCTCACAAGCGTTAATATTCATCAATGTTAATAAGCTGACGAATACAGAATACTTCTCTGAATACAGAAGTTTGATTTCAAAGAAAAAATCGTAAGAACGATTCAGTTAAAAAGCCATCTACACAAGAGTTTCTTGAAATACTTTTCCTTGAAATCCTGTCATGAATATTTTCATTTCATGAATGTATAAAAAACAGTAAATGTCACTATGGGGAAGTTCTCTGACTCACTGAAAAAGAAAAAAAAAGAACTATCCGTTTTCAGCATTAAGGAAGTTATTTCAAGGAGATTAAGGATTAGTTACACATCTTAACATAGAGATTACAGCCTGAATATATAGTGGGGCCATTTATTTAAAGAGAAGCAAACCCTGCCTGAAATCCAACATCACCCAAGAGCTTAATTATTCTTATGTCTCCAGAGCAGAACCAACGAAACATGAAGTAACTGTAAAACTCAAAAGAGGTGAAGAGTATGATCAAAAGCTTCATCAGTCGTGGCCTGGGGCTGCACTAACAGTAATGGGAGTGAGAAAATCAAAGCAAGGCACTGTCCCTGCTCACCTGGAACACTGTGCAGCTAATTATTCACATGAAACCAGGAGAGAAATGGAACCAGAAACCACAGTATATGAGAAATGCTTACCTGGGAGAATGGCAATTCCTCCTGATAACATTGTAGGGGGTCAAGAAAGACAAACTATTTGGGGGCGGGGGGGGGGGGGGGGGGGCGGGTAGGGGTTGTTAAACAAAAATTTAAAAAATCAGAAGGATCTCAGAATATTTCTAAGGACACTTGCAGTTCAGTATGTCTACTGCTGAACACACAGGACCCTTAAGAGTTACCACTGTACCAGGTCTAACTAAATAAATCATTACCTTTCCTCCTGAAGTGACTGTTTCTTCATCCTGCTCATCTGCAAAATCAAACATGGAATTGATTTAACAGGTAAATGCTCTTTGGATTACTTGGAAACTTTAAGGTTTAAGGAAATGATACTGGACAGAGACAAGGCAAAAAGAGAGCATTATTAAAGCAAATTCACTGTGAATAATTCAGTAAATGAGATCTGTACATAGGAGCACAGAGGTGAGTAAAAATTCAAAGCACAAATCATTAAAGATTTCCAACAATAGGGAATTTATAATTAATTACTGCTTGGCCTACAATCTTAGTCACAATCTTACTTAATAACAAGTAAGGGACTTGATTAGGGCTCCAGCCTCCTGAAGTTTAGTGAAATGAAGTAATGACATTTCAGATCCCAGAGGAAATGAATAAAGAATGTGGAGTAAAGGAGGTGATAATCAATCCCTATGGAGAAAGTTCTGGTAAGAGTGTTTATATACCTTCTGAAGATAGGGACTTCAGGACCTAAATGCTAGCCTTTCAAAAGAAGAGAGGCAAATCCATGTATAATTTAAATAGCTGACTTCCATAGCAGAAAGGCAGATAACTTTCCACAGTGGAAAGGGTAAGAGGTTATGGCACAAATAATTACATTATTAACTTCCTGTAATATTTTTATTTTTAATATAATTATTCTGACTCTTGGCAGTGATGAATCACTGTAAAGCTGAAAGAGAATACAAGGAAGCCATCTTTTCAGTATTTTGCCATTATTCATTCAGCAAATATTTCTAAGAATCTGCTACTTGAAAAGCACTAAATAAACTGCTCAGACCTCTCGCCCACAGGCTAAATCTGGCCCACTGCTTGTTTCTGTAGGCAATCTGGGGAAGTGACTTGGTGTGTTCCTAACCGATAGTTAACTGATAGAAAGGGTGGTAAACTGCGCCTAGACCGGGGCACAACACAGCTTGTGATGAATTGTTGCAGCATGAAATTTTGGTGTGTGTAAGGCAGATGGTACCCTACATGACCAATAAATATACTGATCTTGGACTCTCAAAGGGGCTTCTGTGGCTGGAAACACTGCACGCGTGCTGCCACAGGAAGAGTGCACTCCGTGCGACCCCTCAGGTGAGCAAACACGCGGGAGGAAGCCTGCATGCAGACTCTGCCTGTGTCATCTTCCCTTATGATCTGTTCATGCTGCCTATGTCGCTCTGATATAGGTCAGCTGAGGATACAACTAAATGCTGAGTTCCACCAGTCCTTCCAGAGAATCTCCAAACCTGGGCATGGTCTTGGGGATTCCTATCTCACGTGCAAGTCAAGAGTGATTTTTGCATTTTTGAATGATGAAATTTAAAAAATTAACTGAAATTCAAATTTCAGTGTCCATAAATAAAAGTATTATTGGAATAAGCCATGATTTGTTTATATATTATGGATGGCTGCACCTGCATTATAATGGCAAACTTGACTAGTTGTACCAGAAACCTTATAGCCCAAAATGCCTAAAATATTTATTATCTGTCCCTTTTTAGAAAAAAAGTTTGCCAATCCCTACTTTAGAGGATATAAATACATCCTTTAGACGATATAAATATAGTATTTTAACAGGTAATAAAGAACTAGCATTCCAACATTTAACTTTATTTATTATCTATTAGGCACCAGCCACTGTCCAAATGCTAAAGACACAATGATAAAAAAGAAAAAGCCCCTGTATTTATGGAGCTTACATTCCAGTTATGAGTGGTAGGAGATTGAAGAGAAAGTAAAAGATATCGAATGCTGACAAGTGCTATATAGAAAATAAAAACAATGTATTTCAGAGAGGAATTGAGTGGGTAGATCTTTCAGAGCCCATATACCAGGAAGCCTCTCTGAAAAGGTGACATTTAAGCTAAAACTTGAGAGAAGGACAAAGCAAGCATTTCACAGAGGGAAAGAAGCCAAATCAAAGGGCCTCAGGTGGGGATGTACCTGATGACTTCACAAAACTCAAAGACCAGTGAGCATGAGCGAGCGGCTGAAAGAAATGAGCAGAGTGCAGTGAGACAAAGCGCCGCACTACCGACAGACCTGGACCTGTGCTCTCTCAGTAGCTGTGTGCTTAGGAATGTTCCTGAACCCCAGAAGTCCTCATTTCCTAATCAATAAATTGGGGCTAACATGGTTTATGCAAATATGCAAACATACATAGAATGACATCTGACATGTACTCATGTAACATAAAGATGGACACTGTTCCTTGATTTTTAAGTTAGAAACAAATAGCCACAAAGAGGCAGTGTAGTAAGTTACAGTATTATCAACATTAGTCCTCCTACTCTGCACAGGGACTATTTTTTCAGAGGAAGTGACTAACAGAAAGAAATCTGGGTAAAGCTGTCAAAAATGAACTTTTGTCCTTTGGGTCAGAGTAAACCAAAGGATAATCCACTTGTCACTAGACGCTCGTAGTACAATAATCTCTCTCTGGTCAAATTATACTATTTCATTTTAGTTTAACAGATTTTTGTCCTTGAGGGAGTCTTGGTACCCAATGGAAATACACTTCTGATAATACAATATACTGATTCCTAGATGGTGGTAGAGAGTCAATGTTCTCCTCCTGCCAGGTATGGACACATGCACTCTCACCTCAGCCCCTGGATACTGACCTTTTAGAGATCTCAACAAAGAAATGACTGGGTATACTTAGCTTGGTGGCATATAAGGCAAAATATGGATCAGTTAAAACAATGAACAACTCTGAACAATAATTCCCAGTTGATGGATCAGTCAGGTTATAGCCAATGCAGAAAGTCAAATGCTTAAATGATCCTTGGGAAGCCTGTTGGTCCGTGGATGAAAAGTCAGGACAAACACTTCAGATTCCAAAGAGTCAAACCCTTCAGTTACGGTCAGCAGCATTCGCAAGCCCAGCCCTCCCGACTGAGACCTCTACCTGCTCACTAAAACAAAGGGAAGATCTCCTATACCTAGCACTAAAACTCTTTATCCAATCGGGACCCCATTCTTTCCCTAATCATGGCTTCAATCTGACTCCTCTGATAAAGTCTACTACCAAAATACTACAACAGACACCTCACTTTTAAAAGAACAATTGTCCATTCCCTTAAAACTATGGAATAATTCCTTTTTGGGATTTAACTTTTAAAATATAAACTAGTATTCTGTTTAACAAACTGTCCCAGTGAAGATTATTCAAGTCTTAAAAGAGTATTTTACACTGTCACAGCACTGAGAATATAGAACAAAATACGGTATGTCATTAGGTTTTGTGTTCTTGGCCTTTCCGTCAGTGGATAAGCGATGGTTATAAAACAGACAATATAAACTTATGGACAATGAAAATTATTACTAGCTATTTAAAATCTATATTCTGTTACTAATGTTAAAAACAGCTATGAAAGAAGCATTTTGATAGTAACTTTATTTTGTTGACCTAATAGCACTTCTCTATAAACTGTCATCAAGACACTTTTCTGCTTTACTTTCAACATAATCAAAAACAGAATCATCCACTGATGTCCAATGACAGGCTTGAAGCCAGAAAAAGCAGGATGTATTTAGTGAAATGAGGTAGAAAAACTCTCCCAAACACCCACACATGTCTGCCATCAAGAATCAGAGCAATTAATTTGAAATACGGAATTCACCTGACTAGGAGATGGTAAAGCCAAGACTCTTTTTCCACATAAGGAGATCTTCAATATCCCCATTAGGTCTAAAATCCAATCAATTTATAAATTTAATATATACTGAAAATAATAGGATTCCCTCTGACTTTCACAAATGAACAAAGTAATTGAGATCATTATTTCATATATAACTTTCATGAAAAAAGATGTTTCAAACTATTTTTAAAAATTGGAACAAATGACTACACTCTTTTCTACCCTCACAAAACATCCAAGAGTTAGACCTTACTTGTGAAAATGTACTCGATAACCTGAAAATACAGTAGAAGGATATGTGACTCTCATTTTATCCTGTTAAGGAATCTTTCTGTTCATTTACAAAGTATTAACTGTTACCAGATTTTTGTTTTGAAGACGTAATCAATTTGCACATATCATGAAACAAGTATTCCAGGCAGATTATAAAAAGTACATTAACTACAACTGTTTCCTTAAAACTCAGATATTCTGATTTAGGTATCATACTACCACCTTTGCTGGTTTGCAAGAAAACATTATGCTGAGAGAAAGAAATTCATAAGAATGCAAAGAATGGACCATAAGAAATTAAATTTCCTAATAGGTAACTAAGCAACCATGGTACTAACATAGCCATGGTAAGTATCTGTGTTGGAAAGCACAGCAACTGAAAGTGACACCTCTCAGTAAAGGATTCTCAAAGGACCTGACATATCTGAGACAAAACAACACGATACTATAGATTTTGATTTTTACCTAGATCTGCCACAGTTCCTCCTTTAACAGGTGTATTTTCACTATCTTTCTTTGGGTTTACTAGAAAGAAAGAAAAAAAAACATGTTTTAAGGGGAAAGTTCTACTTGTTTTTAAGAAAACAGAATAGAAGATTAAAACATACATGAATCTCAGGGCAACTCTACTGTCATTGGATACTCACCTCCAAGTAAATATCTTAAGCTCAGCTAAGAAATATTAACAAAGTAACAGACTATACTTTGCATTAATTAAATAAGCAGAACTCTTCTGTCATCATAGAAGTAAACAATACAGAAATACAAGAGGAAAAAAACCCTGAAAAGAACCTTTTAACCCCTTTACCAAAAATATGTTTTTTTATTCTTTTGTACGCTTGTGTATCCCCATTTGTGTGCCATTCATTAAGACAGACAAACTGCGGGAGCATTGATACCTTTCACATCAGTGGAGACTTGAAAACATCCCGAGGGTTTTAAATCTTACGGGTGTAAAGTTATTATACTGTGCTTAATCCTTAGTATTCTTTTTATCTCATGTTATAATGCACCTATGTATCTTTCCATGCATTTTTAGTTACATCTTTTTTTGTTCTTTTGGCTGCACCACAAGGCATGCAGGATCTTAGTTCCTCAACCAGGGACTGCCAGGGAAGTCCTCTTTCATTTTTAAGAGCCTCTGTGTCCATGAGTGGATCAGAAGGTAACTAGCCCTATGTCAATGGAAACAATTTTTCATTACTCTGTAATCAACATTTTTTCATACTTATCTTTACATAGACATGCAATTATTTAATAGGGATTCTGAAATTAAGACTACTACTGGATGTGTACTTTTTTATTTTGGCCACACCACACAGCAAGCACAGGAATCTCAGTTCCCTGACTACGGATTGAACCTGTCCGTGCCCCCTGCGTTAGAAGCACAAAGTCTTAATCAGTGGACTGCCAGAAAAGTCCCTGGATGTACTCATTTTTAAATTTAAGAGATAGCCAAATCATGTTAAGTGGCTTCATCAATTTATACTTCCACTGAGAACTAGGGACATACAGCAAGGAGAGACTCATCCCATGGCAATGCTGAGAGTGAGTAAATCACAGCTAACATTCCCATGTCTATGCAAAAGGATACAAACCATTTTTTGGAAGAACCACTTCCTCTATGTTGGGTACAGGTGTTGGGTCTTCCATGTCCTTGGTAAGATCTTCTTGCTCATCTTCCTCTTTCTGACTTCTCCGCTTCCCATAAAGACTAGCTTGGCTAAGACACAAAAGATAGGTGAACACAACAAGACTGACTATAGCTACTTATAGCAAACAATTTCAGAGATTTTAGCTACATTGTTGGAAATCTATGCTCAGAAGCACTTTAAGAGACAAACATAAATCCAAACAAATTAGATACATTCCCCAAATTACATCTAACCTGTCAAGAGGGAAATAAAAATTATAGGGCAAATTATAAGAAATGGCCACAGAAATCCTACAATTCAAACTGCAGACAGTATCCCAAAAGGCAATTACATCAGTGTAGCAAAAAAAACTTTGCTACGGAAATATAGCAAGTATTTTAAAGATCATAAAGAATCACACAAGAAATTTTCTCAAAGATACATACAACTAAGTGGGTGGTTTGGGTTTTTTTCTTTTGGTTTGTTTGTTTTTTGTATTCTTCCTGGCTCTGTGTATCATCCAAACACCAGGAACTGCAAAGCAAAATCACTAAGGGCAGTACTAACATTTAAATTTGTAAAAACTGCCATTGTTCTTTCATCAATTCAAGCAAATCAACATCTATTTTTAAAACTAACACACACAAGAAAGCCTATTTAAAGTTCACACAAGAATGGACTGATTCCTTATCTTGAAGAATTACAGGATGAAAATCATGAACTACCTCGTTTAATGTGATGTGTATTGACACAAAAAAAGGAATACAAGGACCAAAAAAACACAAAAAATATCACCCTCAGAGAGTTAGTCAAGTGACAGTTAAGCTAAACCTTGGGAACTAAAACAATTTACTAAAAAGTTGGCTATGTTTCAGGATGATGAGTAAAAGCATAAGAAAAAAAATTTTCTGTTTTGGGATAATAATTTAGAATATACTGACAAGGAAATGAGAATGGACAAAGAGAGTGAAGATTCCTCACACTGCTGAGAGAATGCACATAGCTCTCTACAGGGACGTGTTGACACAGGTGAGACTAAGTTATACAGTGTAAAAATAATTTTTAAAATAAAAATTATAGGACAAATTTTTAAGCCTATATAATTCAAGGGGCAGACAGATCAAATACTTTAAAAGCAAGAAAAGATGCTAGGAAGATGAATATAATAAATATCAGGAAAACAAGTTTCAAGATGTTTTGGTTAGATAAGAGTATTCTAACGGAGAAGGCAATGGCACTCCACTCTAGTACTTTTGCCTGGAAAATCCAATGGACGGAGGAGCCTGGTAGGCTGCAGTCCATGTGGTCGCTAAGAGTCGGACACGACTGAGTGACTTCACTTTCACTTTTCAATTTCATGCATTGGAGAAGGAAATGTCAACCCACTCTAGTGTTCTTGCCTGGAGAATCCCAGGGACAGGTGAGCCTGGTGGGCTGCCGTCTCTGGGGTCGCACAGAGTCGAACATGGCTGAAGCAACTTAGCAGCAGCAGCAGCAGCAAGGAGGAATTTAAATGAGCAAAGTCCTGCTCATTAGAAGGCAGATGCATATATTAAAGGACACGCATACATTTATTTGGGGAACGTCAATGTGGTGGGTTTTATACTCAAAAGAGTGACGCTTCCCTGGTGGCTCAATGGTAAAATACCTGCCTGCCAAAGCGAGAGATGTGGGTTCAATCCCTGGGTTGGCAAGATTCCTAGAGAAGGAAATGGCAACCTAATCCAATAGTCTTGCTAGGAAATCCCATGAAGAGAGGAGCTAGGCAGGCTACAGTCCATGAGATCACAAAAGAGCTGGACATGACTTAGTGACTATAAACAACAATACTTAGAGTAGAGGCTAAATGCCACCACTGTGAGCTTCCTGGAAATAACATTTTGGTTCTATGGCCACTCCCCTATCCTAGCAGCCCATCTTAGGCCATAAAGGGAAAAGTAACATATCAATTTCAGGCCCCAAAATACTTGGAAAAGTTGTTATATTACAGGTAGCTCTGAAATCTCTGAACATCAACAGTACATTTCAGAATTTATGAAATTTATTTCCTAAATTTTGTAAGTTTAGGAAATAAGGTTACCCTCCTCAACCCCCAAAGAACAATCTACTTTAACAACAAATGTGACTTAACAAAGGTAACAAAAATCTTTTCTGTATCTGTGACTAACTCATTATAATTATTTATGATACTAAGAGTTTCTTAAATTCTCTAAAAGCTTCTACACATGCTTAAGAATACTTCAAGTAACCTTTCAAGAAATAGTGTGACTCAAGGCATGCTCTGGGCAGCAAAAGGCAAATGTGGCTAAAGAAAGTCACAAAAGGAAACTAATGGAAAAAAGATGTCTGCACTGTGAAGGTCCACTTGACAATAGCCAGAAATTCAACTAATTCACTATCACATGAGAAGAACAAATTTTGGAAACTCTCATCTTCTAAAACTAAACTGTAACCTTTAAGAAACTGTTTAAAATATATTTTGAGCTAGACAACACTGAAATTATTAAGTATTTATTTAATATACATTTATTATGTACATAATATATACTATGTATTATGGACCATCTATTATCTACTTCAGGGCAGGAAGACCTATACAAGGTCTTTAAAGTCTCCCTTAAACCCCACAAGAACCTACTCAATAGAAACCAAAACCTCCATTCAAGCAAGATTCACTAAATACAAATGTGACTCACTGAACAAGGCACTACACTGCTATACCACGCAGAACATAAAACAGAGGTTCACTCCTCCGTAAGTCACTTGGATCACATACAGGACCAGGTGGTAAAATCGGGGAAAGAGAACACCAAGTTGAAGTTAGACTTCCTACAGCCAAACGTCCCCTGTAAAGGTAAAAATCTGGGAAGTCCTTTAGAGTTTGTTTCAGGGCCTCCGGCGTCACAGTGCAGTTCTTACCCTTTCTTCCCACTCTTCTTCCGGGATTCTGTGGGTGTGGGGGGCGGAGGGGAAGGTGAGTGTTTCCTCTTTCGAGCATTAGCTGATGCTTTTCTATCTCTTCTCTCTGGACTTCTGACTGGCTAGGAAGAAGGAAATGGAAATAAATATCAGCCAGCTTTGCTAACGTCTCAGTTTCCACAAATCCTTGTCCAAAACTAAGATTTCACAAAGAAGATGTCAAACCTACTAGCTCAGAGTAAATGAAAGGCACAACATAAAGCATCCTGGACCATTAGCAGCCAGAAGACTTTCCCTACCTTCCAGGTGACACACCATCGATAGATATGTAAGAACCATCCCACAGGTATTCAAAATTTGCTAGAGAACAGACATGCTCAAACCCTGTACAACTAAAAACTGTTCCTGTTCAAATTCTGTGTTTCGAGGGGGTGGGGGAGGAGGAGGGAAGAGAAGGGAGGGGAAATATTTATAATAACCACTGGAAAACACATGGAATACATGCTATTAAATTAATGAAATACAAAGACTGGCTGAATAACCATGTGAAAGAGTACCAGAAACTACTCATAGTTCATCATTAAAAGAAATACAAGAGATGATTCAAAAGAAGTAAAATTTAATAAGCCTGCAATATTTTATTTAAAAGCCAACCCACAGGAGTAAAACTACTCCTGTCTGCAGATGACACGATCTTACATATGGAAAAAGAATCCACAAAAACACTCTCAGAGCTAATAAATGAGCTCAGTAGAGTTGTAACATGGGCTTCCCTGGTAGCTCAGCTGAAAAGAATCCACCTGCAATGTAGGAGACACTGGGTTGATTACTGGCTCGGGAAGTTCCCCTGGAGAAGGGACAGGCTACCCACTCCTGTATTCTTGGGCTTCTCTGATGGCTCAGACGGTAAAATCCACCTGTAATGCAGGAGACCTAGGTTAAATCCCTGGGTTGGGAAGATCCCCTGGAGGAGGGAATGGCAACCTACTCCAGTATTGTTGCCTGGAGATTTCCCATGGACAGAGGAGCATGGCAGGCTATAGTCCATGGGGTCACAAAGAATCGGATGTGACTGAGAAACTAAGCACAGCACAGGGTTGTAAGATACACTGAAAAATCAATATACAAAAGTCAGTCTGTAGCCGATAATTACCAATTTAAAAGAACAGATCATAATAAATACACCTAAAATGATCCAAAGTATTGTATCCTAAGTTAAAAAAAGAATCAGAGATTAAAACATCAATTAAATATCAATGTCCTCTGGTACCCTCATACTCCTTACAACTATCCATTTCCTTTCAGAAGCTCTGTAGCATCAAATTCAGAATGTGGATTATCTTACAGGCCGATCAAAGAAGTTTTTGTTTGTGTGTGGCCACAACCAAGCGGCATACAGGATCTTAATTCCCCAACAAGAGACTGAACCCATTCCCTCTGCAGTCACAGTGTCTTAACCACTGGACCACTGGGAAAATACCCTGATCAGAGAAGTTTTAAAGAAAATCTAAACCACGTATCTCTGATTGTATAGTCTGAAGTTAAAGTTTTAAAGGGGGATATTAGTTTTTATATAATACCCCCTAAAATAAGTGAATAAACAACCTAAATCAGAGCAGGAGTAGATCTGAATATGCCAATTCAGTAATGTAGTGTGGAAATCAGTATTTCCAGTAACAAAAGACTTGGCTTGAAATACATTAAGGAGAAACAAATACCTAAGCATATAAGTGAGATGGCTGAATGGCATTGCTGACTCAATGGACATGAGTCTGAACAAACTCAGGGAGATAGTGAAAGACAGAGAAGTGTGGTGTGCTGCAGCTTATGGGGCTGCAAAGAATTGGACATGACTTAGCAAATGAACAACAACAACATAAGTGGGGGAAGAGTAAAATTTTAAAAAATTTAAGTCAAATACCAAAGAAAATAGGAATGTAAAAGATATGAAAAAGACTCAGCTTTTAAATATTTTTTCTTAAAAATAATCTTCAGTGTGTGACAAACAGTTTTAGTAAAGTCTCAGGGCTGAAAATAGGTATTAAGGAACTATATGTTCTAAATCATTTGTTAAATGTATTATGTCTCAAGATTTTTTTCGGAAACCTAAAATACAAGACAAAAAGCAAAAATGTTAAGTGTCCCCAGCAAAATAGACTTCTGGACTCACAGGTGTCCATCTGAAAATGTCATAACCCAACATGAACACATGTCAGCCTTCTTCTCAATCTCAAGTGTTTCTCTAGTGACACACCCACTTCTAAACTTGTAACTTATAAGGAAACATGGATAAATATCTAAGTGGCTTAAGGATTAAGTGTTAACTGTCAAGTTCGCCCACCTCAAAAGAGAACTGAACTATAACTTTTGAGACCTTTAAGGCCTACATTTTATTGTGTGTGCTAATTCACTTCAGTCATCTCCAACTCTGTGCGATCCTAGACTGTAGCCCACCAGGTTCCTCTGTTCATGCTGTTCTCCAGGCAAGAATACTGGAGTGGGTTGCTACACCCTCCTCCAAGGGATCTTCCCCACCCAGAGATAGAACCTGCGTCTCATCTCCTGCATTGGCAGGCGGTTTCTTTACCACTAGCGCTACATGGGAAGCCCAACAAAGTTATTAAAAAATATTACAACTAAATCAGTTTTCCTGTGGAAAATGATATTTAGTTTACAAAATTCATACTCAAGATCTAGAAACCAAAATCAGTCGTACCATCTTACATACTGTATGACCCACTTTAAACCTTAATGACTCTCCGAGACTGTCATGCTCCTTTTTGGGAGACGCCAGCTCCTAAGATGGTCATTATGGTCATTTAGTAACTTTTTATATACATTTGATGGCTGATGAGCCTTGCTTTGTACGTTAGCTTATTAATAAGATTTGATAAGACACAGGCCAAGGAAGAAAACACCGAGAGGAAAAAAATGGTGCCAAACCAAATACCTCTTCATTCTTTGTTGAAATTCGCTGACGAAAACTCACGGGCTTCCTATTCTCATCCACCTCATAATCCTCCTCATTCATCCATTCATTGAAAACGTCAGTGTCCAAAATCCATTTTGCATGAACCTAAAATCACATCAAAGCATGAAGAGCTACATAAATAATAAACTGCTACAGTTTTAAAGTACTCAAAATGAAACAAGCTGATTTATTACACTTAAAGCTTCAATTACATATAGTTTAAAAATATATGTGAGTGGCAGCTTAACCTTGTCTAATTTTTATTCCATGTCTTTGATTGAGCAAACAGTAAAAAAACATCACAAGTTTTGTGTGCACTGAGGTTTTGATAATCAAGACCCTTAACGTTTATAATCATGTCCTCTTTTATTTCATTTTATTAGGATATAACTGCAAAATAAAAGTGAAGGGATTTAAGGTGTACACTGTGATTTGACATGTGTACCTTTGTGACGGATTTCCCGCCCCAGTGACTCCATCACCACACATATTTATCTCGAATGTGTGTTAGTATGAACATATGAGAGCATTTAAGTCTACTCAGCAAATTTCAAGTCTAAAATACACTGCTTTCAACTTTTTTCATATTTGACACTAGCTCCTCAGACCTAATTCATCTGACAGCGAAAACTGGTCTTCCTATTTCTCTTACTCCCCAGTCCTTGGCATCTACTATTCCACTGTTTCTAGGACTAAATTTTTTTTTGTATTCTACGTATAAGTGATACTATATGGTATTCATATTTCACGATGTGGTTGATTTTACTAATAGCTGCATCTTTATCTTCACAAAAATCAGTGACAAAAACATTCAAAAACAGAAGGCCCGAGAAAATAATTTCCTTATGTATAAAGGATGTATCTATATTTATATACTCAATAACATTCTAAGTAATTACAAAAGATAAATTTTAGATAAATTTCAAATGTCACAGCATTTGAAAACTTAATAGTTTTTCAAAGTACTGAAAAGAATATATATAAATTTTAAAAGCAGAGCAGAAGATTCACATTGTACATTCTTTACTATCCATCAGACCTTGGTAGAATTCTCTTGAGAAAGTATGTTAGGACAGTATGGACAACTAACAATCATCTGTGCCAGTCATTCTGCTGGACACCTTACAAACAATATCATCTCACTTAATCCCTCTAAAGCAATGCAGGTTAGCCTCTCCAGTTTTCTGATGAGCAAAAGGGGCAAAGTGTCAGTAAGCTGCCCAATTACCTACCCTACTAGAGAGAAAACTTAGATTTGCACTGAGTTCTGCCTAAGCTCTTAAACTACTATGCTCTATTAATCTTTCTCATAAAAATACATTCCCATCAGAATAATAATAATAGGTTGTACAATCTTACATAAAACCAGCCCAGTTTCCTTACCTATAAAATGATACTATGGTAAACTGCTATCAAGCCCAGTCCTAAACTTGTGATTTAGTGTGTAAGTTCTAAACTTCTATGCAGAGTAAGTCATGCGAAATGCTGGGCTGGATGAAGCACAAGCTGGATCAAGGTTGCCAGGAGATATATCAATAACCTCAGATATGCAGAAGACACCACCCTTATGGCAGAAAGTGATCAGATCAGATCAGATCAGTCGCTCAGTCGTGTCCGACTCTTTGCGACCGCATGAATAGCAGCAGGCCAGGCCTCCCTGTCCATCACCAATTCCCGGAGGTCCCTCAGACTCACATCCATAGAGGCAGTGATGCCATCCAGCCATCTCATCCTCCGTCGTCCCCTTTTCCTCCTGCCCCCAATCCCTCCCAGCATCAGAGTCTTCTCCAATGAGTCAACTCTTTGCATGAAGTGGCCAAAATACTGGAGTTTCAGCTTTAGCATCATTCCTTCCAAAGAAATCCCAGGGCTGATCTCCTTCAGAATGGACTGGTTGGATCTCCTTGCAGTCCAAGGGCCTCTCAAGAGTCTTCTCCAACACCACAGTTCAAAAGCATCAATTCTTCAGCGCTCAGCCTTCTTCAAAGTCCAGCTCTCACATCCATACATGACCACAGGAAAGACCATAGCCTTGACTAGGCGAACCTTTGTTGGCAAAGTGATGTCTCTGCTTTTGAATATGCTATCTAGGTTGGTCATAACTTTTTCAATATCTCAAACCACAATCTAACTTGGCTTTGGGTTGGTTTGAGATATTGAGAAAGGAGTGTTAGAAGTGGAATTGAACATTGTTGATGTCATTTAGGAAGGCTAGGAGCAGTGCTTTATTGACTTTTATATAGACACGTCTTCCTGTTCATTTCTATAATAATGTTTTCAGCTTTTAATGTATAAATAAATTTGAAAGTTGCAAGAATAGTACAAAGCACTGTTTTATATTCTCAAACATCACTGCCCGGGGAAGGCAATGGCACCCCACCCCAGTACTTTTGCCTGGAAAATCCCATGGACGGAAGATACTGGTAGGCTCCAGTCCATGGGGTCGCTAAGAGTCGGACACGACTGAGCGACTTCACTTTGACTTTTCACCTTCATGCATTGGAGAAGGAAATGGCAACCCACTCCAGTGTTCTTGCCTGGAGAATCCCAGGGACAGGGGAGCCTGGTGAGCTTCCGTCTATGGGGTCGCACAGAGTCGGACACGACTGAAGCAACTTAGCAGCAAACATCACTGCAGACATCTGATCTAAGACTTGGATAATGAGGTCTTCAAGATAAGAAAGGTCATCACTCTGTATATATCTCTTTAAAACGCTGTTGTTGAGAATAGCTAAGAAGAGCTATTAACTTCTGAAACAGTAAATTTTGTTTTTACTTTTTAAAAAATTCTTTTAAAAAAGATCTCTCACCTTCCATGGTTTTTCTGGAATTGGTGGATCTTCAATTTCTGCATCAACATCATTACTATGGACCCAAGTATCATAGCTATAAAAAAAACATGGAAAAAGAAATTAGAACCCAAATTCATTCACTTTGATCTAGAAGTAAAAACACATTTTAGAAATATGTTAGGATCCAGTAATAGTAAATTATCACATTCTTTTGTCTCTAACACTCTAACAAGAAAACTCTCCTACAGAGGTCTACAGTAATCTTCACGTTGTGAAACCCAAAGGTTAAGCCTCTATGCACAGAATTTTAACATGTTAGATCAGATCAGATCAGTCGTTCAGTCATGTCCGACTCTTTGCGACCCCATGAATTACAGCACGCCTGGCTTCCCTGTCCATCACCAACTCCCGGAGGTCACTGAGACTCACATTCATGGTGACTCAGTGATGCCATCCAGCCATCTCATCCTCTGTCGTCCCCTTCTCCTCTTGCCCTCAATCCCTCCCAGCATCAGAGTCTTTTCCAATGAGTCAACTCTTCGCATGAGGTGGCCAAAGTACTGGAGTTTCAGCTTTAGCATCATTCCTTCCAAAGAAATCCCAGGGCTGATCTCCTTCAGAATGGACTGGTTGGATCTCCTTGCAGTCCAAGGGACTCTCAAGAGTCTTCTCCAACACCACAGTTCAAAAGCATCAATTCTTCAGCACTCAGTCTTCTTCACAGTCCAGCTCTCACATCCATACATGACCACAGGAAAAACCATAGCCTTGACTAGGAGAACTTTTGTTGGCAAAGTAACGTCTCTGCTTTTGAATAGGCTATCTAGGCTATTTCTTTGGTCATAACTTTTCTTCCAAGGAGTAAGCGTGTTTTAATTTCATGGCTGCAGTCACCATCTGTAGTGATTTTGGAGCCCAGAAAAAGAAAGTCTGACACTGTTTCCACTGTTTCCCCATCTATTTGCCATGAAGTGATGGGACCAGATGCCATGATCTTTGTTTTCTGAATGTTGAGCTTTAAGCCAACTTGTTCACTCTCCACTTCTACCTTCATCAAGAGGCTTTTTAGTTCCTCTTTACTTTCTGCCATAAGGGTGGTGTCATCTGCATATCTGAGGTTATTGAGATTTCTCCCGACAATCTTGATTCCAGCTTGTGCTTCTTCCAGTCCAGCGTTTCTCATGATGTACTATGCATATAAGTTAAATAAGCAGGGTGACAATATACAGCCTTGACGAACTCCTTTTCCTATTTGGAACCACTCTGTTGTTCCATGTCCAGTTCTAACTGTTGCTTCCTGACCTGCATACGGATTTCTCAAGAGGCAGATCAGGTAGTCTGGTATTCCCATCTCTTTCAGAATTTTCCACAGTTTATTGTGATCCACACAGTCAAAGGCTTTGGCATAGTCAATAAAGCAGAAATAGATGTTTTACTGGAACTCTCTTGCTTTTTCCATGATCCAGTGGATGTTGGCAATTTGATCTCTGGTTCCTCTGCCTTTTCTAAAACCAGCTTGAACATCAGGAAGTTCACGGTTCACATACTGCTGAAGCCTGGCTTGGAGAATTTTGAGCACTACTTTACTAGCGTGTGAGATGAGTGCAATTGTGAGGTAGTTTGAGCATTCTTTGGCATTGCCTTCCTTTGGGATTGGGATGAAAACTGACCTTTTCCAATCCTGTGGCCACTGCTGAGTTTTCCAAATTTGCTGGCATATTGAGTGCAGCACTTTCACAGCATCATCTTTCAGGATTTGGAACAGCTCAACTGGAATTCCATCACCTCCACTAGCTTTGTTCGTAGTGATGCTTTCTAAGGCCCACTTGACTTCACATTCCAGGATGTCTGGCTCTAGGTCAGTGATCACACCATCGTGATTATCTCGGTCATGAAGCTCTTTTTTGTACAGTTCTTCTGTGCATTCTTGCCACCTCTTCTTAATATCTTCTGCTTCTGTTAGATCCATACCATTTCTATCCTTTATCAAGCCCATCTTTGCATGAAATGTTCTTTTGGTATCTCTAATTTTCTTGAAGAGATCCCAAGTCTTTCCCATTGTGTTGTTTTCCTCTATTTCTTTGCACTGATTGCTGAAGAAGGCTTTCTTATCTCTTCTTGCTATTCTTTGGAACTCTACATTCAGATGCTTATATCTTTCCTTTTCTCCTTTGCTTTTCGCTTCTCTTCTTTTCACAGCTATTTGTAAGGCCTCCCCAGACAGCCATTTGCTTTTTTGCATTTCTTTTCCATGGGGATGGTCTTGATCCCTGTCTCCTGTACAATGTCACGAACCTCATTCCATAGTTCATCAGGCACTCTATCTATCAGATCTAGGCCCTTAAATCTATTTCTCACTTCCACTGTATAATCATAAGGGATTTGATTTAGGTCATACTTGAATGGTCTAGTGGTTTTCCCTACTTTCTTCAATTTCAGTCTGAATTTGGCAATAAGGAGTTCATGGTCTGAGCCACAGTCAGCTCCTGGTCTTGTTTTTGCTGACTGTATAGAGCTTCTCCATCTTTGGCTGCAAAGAATATAATCAGTCTGATTTCGGTGTTGACCATCTGGTGACGTCCATGTATAGAGTCTTCTCTTGTGTTGTTGGAAGAGGGTGTTTCTTATGACTAGTGCATTTTTTTGGCAAAACTCTCTTAGTCTTTGCCCTGCTTTATTCCGTATTCCAAGACCAAATTTGCCTGTTACCCCAGGAGTTTCTTGACTTCCTACTTTTGCATTCCAGTACCCTATAATGAAAAGGACATCTTTTTTGGGTGTTAGTTCTAAAAGGTCTTGTAGGTCTTCATAGAACCGTTCAACTTCAGCTTCTTCAGCGTTACTGGTTGGGGCATAGACTTGGATTACTGTGATACTGAATGGTTTGCCTTGGAAACGAACAGAGATCATTCTGTCGTTTTTGAGATTGCATCCAAGTACTGCATTTCGGACTCTTTTGTTGACCATGATGGCCACTCTCTTTCTTCTGAGGGATTCCTGCCTGCAGTAGTAGATATAATGGTCCTCTGAGTTAAATTCACCCATTCCAGTCATCTTAGTTCGCTGATTCCTAGAATGTCGACATTCACCCTGGCCATCTCTTGTTTGACCACTTCCAGTTTGCCTTGATTCATGGACTTGACATTCCAGGTTCCTGTGCAATAGTGCTCTTTACTGGAGAAGGAAATGGCAACCCACTTCAGTGTTCTTGCCTTGAGAATCCCAGGGACAGGGGAGCCTGGTGGGCTTCCGTCTATGGGGTCACACAGAGTCGGACACGACTGAAGTGACTTAGCATAGCATAGCACAGCATCGGACCTTGCTTCTATCACCAGACACATCCACAGCTGGGTATTATTTTTGCTTTGGCTCCATCCCTTCATTCTTTCTGGAGTTATTTCTCCACTGATCTCCAGTAGCATATTGGGCCCCTACTGACCTGGGCTCTTTCAGTATCCTATCATTTTGCCTTTTCATACTGTTCATGGGGTTCTCAAGGCAAGAATACTGAAGTGGTTTGCCATTCTCTTCTCCAGCGGACCACACCCTGTCAGGTCTCTCCACCATGACCCGCCCATCCTGGGTTGCCCCAAGGGGTTAGACAAGGCTGTGGTCCTAGTGTGATTATATTGAGTAGTTTTCTTTGAGTATGGTTTCAGTGTAACCACTCCTCAAAGGATGTCCCTTACTTGTCCTCTAAGACAGAGCTATTATCTGGCATTCCTTCTGGACACTAGCCTCTCCTCTGTCTCTATGGCTAGTTTCTCCTCTCCTCCCAAACCTCTTTAACACTGAAGCCCCAAGTTTCACTTTTTGGAACAATCCTCTTACCTATTCAATCCCTTGATGATCATCTCATGCAGTTCCACGGCTTCAAACATACACTGATGACTTGACATCTTGTATCTGCCTATCTGCCCTCTTCTCTGAACTCTGGACTCATAAATTCAATTGCCAATTCCACATTTTTCATTATATATCAAATAAAGCTTCCAAACCTAATACACTCAGAAGTCAACATATAATGCCATCCCAACCCCAACAACATGACCTAGCAAAAAACCCCAATTCCACTTTTCTTATTGTTATGGCCAAAATCCTTGGACGATATCACTGACTTCACTCTCAATTACATCCTATAAACAAATTATCAACAACTTCTACCACTTCCACCTTCAAATTATGTCTGCAATCTATCTAACTTCTCACGCTTTCACTCTGGGCCAAAGCCCCTGGGATTCCATTTTTCACAGAACAACCAGAGCAGTTTCTTTTAAAAGCTGTCAGTCCACACCACTCACTGTGTAAAACCAATGGCACCCTACTTCAGTACTCTTGCCTGGGAAATCTCATGGACGGAGGAGCCTGGTAGGCTGCAGTCCATGGGGTTGCTAAGAGTCGGGCACGACTGAGCGACTTCACTTTCACTTTTCACTTTCATGCACTGGAGAAGGAAATGGCAACCCACTCCAGTGTTCTTGCCTGGAGAATCCCAGGGACGGGGGAGCCTGGTGGGCTGCCGTCTCTGGGGTCGCACAGAGTCGGACACGACTGAAGTGACTTAGCAGCAGTAGCAGCAGCAACTTGCACCAAACTCAAGAGTCAAATGTCAAAATCCTTAAACTGGTTTGCCAAGGCTTCATGATCTGGTCCTATGACCTCATCTCCTAGTACTCCCTCTCACTCATGTTATTCTCAACCACATGGGCTTTAGTAATGTGCTTTAAATACACCAAGTGGGGGTCCCTTCATACCCTTTATATATGCTCCTCACTACCCAGATATCCACCTAGCTCACTCCCTCCTATCTTCACATGTCTCTGCTCAATGCTTCTCTTTATCAGTGAAATCCAACACACTGATATAAATTACTCCCCTCCCCTGCTACAATTTTGAAATAAGTATAAAATTACCTACCAAGTTACCTATTTTATCAATGCTCCTATATTGGCCAATAAATCATTATAGAACTAGGTCATAACTAAATCAAATATAAATACGGTAACAAGCACTGGCTGGCTTTAGCCACTTCTCAAAAGTTAGTTCAAAAGCATTTGGAACAAGTATAGCTCAACATATCTATAAACAGCACTGTGGTAAGTTTTCTAGGAACATTTAAACATGAACTGACGGAAAAAAGTTCCTCTGCCAAATAACTAACTATAACAGGTAAAGATTATGATGGTGATTAAAACTTACATTCTTTAAGTCTTAGTGAGAAAATGCTGTCCAAGAAGTGAGGGCACAAACTAAGTTACTAAAGATAGTGAACTAACAAGGTCCCTTGAGAAGATAAGACATGAGCTAGCCATTACAATTTGTTTGATATATAAACAAAAGGCTAGCAAAAAGGCTAACAGGTCTTATACAGTTATGCTTTATGGAGTTTGTCATAAATTTGAGTTTCCACCTAAGTGTTTCAAACTCCAATAGTTCCTGTGGTGGTTCTTATAACGCTGAAAAGTTTAATAGTGCCAGGAATACCTAAAGCCTTGAGATAAGAAATGTTCTCTAGAAAGAATTTACCTAAATATTATTAGTTAAAAAAAAAATGTTAGTTCATGTAAAGTGGTCAATTATAGTTCAGAAAAGGTTGACAAGCAAGCTAACTTGATCTTGGTTCTAACTGACTCAACTTGTATAAAAACTGTTCTTTAAATTTTGAAGATACCAAAAAATGTATTTCTTTCTCAAAAAAATACATTTATAAGTAAAATAAAGTCACTCAAACAGATTAACTTAAAAACACCACATAACCAAGACATTATATGTCTCCTGATGAAGAACACACACCTATGCAAGTTTTGTTCCTTTCCTAAACTGAAATAGATTCTGATCAACTCTAGACCCAGAGAATGGAGAAATGTTCAAACACGTCACAGTGACGCCATGAAAAATCCCAGTGTGGTAAAATCTGCACGACAAACAACCCAATTTCTTGAGTAATATACACTGTAAGGAGGGGTGAAGACACAGGGAAAACCCACAGGGACAACTGAAAACTACTTAAGAAATAAATCGACACAAGATGCGTTTAAATTCTAATTCTAACAAACATCAATCTTATCAATTAATTAAATGTATCATGTGTCAATGATTTGATATCTGACATTAAGGAATTCCCTGAAATTTTTAGGTTTGACACTGGCTTTGTGCTTATTTCTTAAAAAAAAAAACAAAAAAAAAAACTTATCTTTCAGAAATGCATACTGAAATATTTATAACTGAAATACTGAAATGATGTCTTGGATTTGCTAACAAAAATGTGGTAGCAAAGGCTAAAAGTGGATGTGGATACAGGTGAAAGACGACTGGTCTTACATGAAAAACCTACAGCGCAGAGTCTATTCACTTGATAAAAGTGAAATGAACACGTGAACAGCTCTACCGCAGGTTTAAGATAAAGGACGTGAAAGGTTATCCTTTTCCTACATTCCCTCTGTGCAGCCATAATATTAAATAACAAGAGCCACTATTTTCACTGACATTAGTTCTTGTTTATAACATTAATTCACATTTAGATACTGAAACACAGTATGAGTTATGGTACATGCTTCATTTTATACATAAATTCATCCTTAATAAAGAATCCATAAACTGAAAAATAAAATGACCTATTTTTTAATAAAATGGCCTATTATTAAAAATAAATAAAAGTAACAAGTCATTAAAATATCCAGAAGAAATATTCATTTCCTAAAGGAAAGAAATCCAAATTAGCAGTTGGTATTACACTGATTACTGAAAGACTGTCTTGACAAACACAGCAAACTTATCACTTTAAGATAAATAAAGCCTGTGAACTCCACTGAACTCAATAACTTAATAAATACAAAAGTCAGTAAGAGAATACTCATAAGAACTGAGTTTACTGACTAAAACAAATCAACAAAATTGTTACTACTCAGAAAGCAAAACTATATATAAATAACTGACGAAACTGTTTATATACCAGGTCTAAGGACATTTCAACATTACCTGTCAGGGTAAAACCCCCAGTGCACCAACACCTGCTTGTCTTTTCTCATCACAGGTCTCAACCACTCTTCTGAAAAGGAAAAAGAGAAAAACACTTCAGTCAATCTGACAGAAGAGATGAATCAACTATTTCTTGGACTTAATTTCTACCTAGAGTTTCTGGTTTGCTAGAAGCTCCTCCAAAAATTCCGTATTAAGGGGAGGTTTTTCAGTGGTTATTCAGACTTACGAGATTCTAGGGCTATTATCCATCACTCTTGATAAAACCAACTGTCTACTTCAGTAAAATATTGCCCCCTCCCACCCACCTGCCTATTTGTCGCCAGATCCACCCAAATCAAGACCACTATGTTCTTTACAGCTTCCTTTCCCACACAGAACCTCTCCTTCATTTTTCTCGTAAGCTTTGCAATTATGACACATCTTTCAATGTGTAAGCCATGCTTCAGGTCCTTGAGGAAAGTTTTACCAATTGCTCTTTTCCCTCCAGATTCACTTTCTCTGGTATCCTACAGCACTTCATAGTGCTATATCAGAAGTTTTAGCAATAATACTTGATTATATGTGAATGACTTCCTGTTATTTTAGCCCGCCCAACAAGAGTGTAAACAATATGACATAGTGTAGATACTTTCAAGTTTCCTGAACAAAAAGAGATACACATGTATATAATCAGATGATTCTTGTTGATTTAATCATAGCTGAATCATATCTCCATTTCAGTACTTGTTATGATTCCTTTGGTAGCTTAGAAAATTCTGGTAGCTTAAAAACTCTTTCCAGTACTAAAAAGGAACTAATGAGGTGATAAGCCCCTTGAATCTCACATAACAGCAGAACAGAAAAACCAAGTGAAATTAGCTAAGTAAAACTGGCTTCTCATTGCCAACATCAACAGGAAATAGCCCCAGCTTGAGGCCTAGCGTGCTGCGGTTCATGGGGTCGCAAAGAGTCGGACACGACTGAGCGACTGATCTGATCTGATCTGATCACTGACTAAAGCCATGAAGTCCACAAACCTATAGGACAGGTTTCTGTCTCAATGAACTCAGTGTTGATGGGAAACCAGCATACTCTGAAAGTCTGGGCACCCACAAATCAAGAGTTCACTCAATGGCTTGTTGCAGCAACAGCAAACTTGTGGTACGGCAGACAGACACTAGAGAGAGCAAGAGATTATAATTTCCTGAAAGAGAAACTAGCAAAGCTCTCTGAGAAATCATATACTCAAGCCCAGAAACTGTCTGATGGATGCCAGGTCTCAAGCTGAGCTGATCTGTGCAAGTCTTTGCCTATATCAAGCCAGGCCATAAAGACTGGGAGATGCAGCTCTTTATCCAAATGCACAAAACACAGCAGAAAAAAAAAAAAATACAGGAAGTAAAAGGGAAAAAGGGTCAATCAAAGGAATAAAATGAATCGATCGTAAAGAAACAAACATCTATGGATTACCTGACAAATTCAAAATGATCATTTTAAAGAAGCTCAAAGTACTACAAGAGAACACACTTAAAATAACTGAACAAAACTAGGAAAACAATGTATGAACAAAATAAGAATTATCAACAAAGAGAGTCAAACCATAAAAAAAGAACCAAACAAATTCTGGAGTTTAAGATTATAAGAACGAAACTGAAAAATTCTCTAGAGGGGTTCAACATCAGACTCAGCCAATCAGAAGAAAGCAAGCAAACTCAAAAATTGGTGGTTTGAGGATACATGTATATGTATAATGGAATCCCTTTGCTGTACACTTGAAACTAACACAACACTGCTAATCAACTATACTCTAATATAAAATTTCAAAAGTTTTTAAAAACTAGTCATTTAAAATTATCAAGTCAGAGAACAAAAAAAATTAAGAACAGATAAGAAAACCTAAGGGGCTTTTCTGTCTAAATAATTTATTTTGAACAAGATATAGTCTGTTTTCCTCTTCTAAATAGTATCTCAATTTTTTTTAAATTCTCTTTTCTTCTCTGAGGAAGTACACATTCTTTCTGCTAAAAGCAGTAATTCAACCCATGTTCTTAAACCAATCCCTTTATCCCTACACTATGCTATGCTATGCTATGCTATGTCACTTCAGTCGTGTCTGACTCTGCCTACCAGGTCTTAACTCAACTATGTGCTCTGCCCAGAAATATACTGTAAAGCCACCAATGAAAGACACGACCCAAATCATCTCCAGTTTCTTTTCCCTGCCATACATTCTGGGGCAATGGTGAGCTTCCGCCAACTCTACAACTTGCTCTCATTTGCAAGTTATTGAAATTTCATTCTCAAAGGTGATCAATTATTTCCTGATTGACCAAACGCCTTATATCAGGCTTTACTTTCTGTAGAAAAATTCCACTGCCCACCGCTTGTATTTGGAAATGTTTCCTTATCCTCCCTTGACTGTTAAAGATATGGACCATCCTGGTTTGCCGTTTGACTTATCTCCTGTGCTCTCCTGATATGTGGATTTATCCCAGACAGTGGTTACACATCCCCTCATCCAGCAATTTGAGACCTTCCCAATGGATCTTGTTCTCTAACCAGTTTCCTTGTATCAGGTATCCCAGGAATCGGTTCCCAAGAAAATTCTCCATCTTTCTTCACCAAACCATCAAAATTTGTTTACCCTCTGCTTCACTCACCAAATAAAAACAGAATTCTTTAAATCAGACTCGTGTTCTCTGACCTACTCACTCTTATTCCCACTGTCCTGATACACAGTCAAACTTTGCCACTTGATTTTCCTCAAATTTCATAATTTACTACCTTTATGGTTATATTTTGTGCCCCCTTTAGCATACCATATTCAAAATATTACTAATATCTTAAATATCACCTTTTATTTTAAACTTAACTAATCTATATAAAAGGCATACTGCATTTGCAAGAGTTTTACAACATGGTTGTAATGTGCTGTGGCTGGTATTGCTATCATCGCAGTTACCTAAAACGGTATATGTAATAAGCCCAACACAGAGCTTTGCTGGGAGTCAACATTTACTTGCCAGCTTCTCTAAGGTAAATCCTATAGTATGAAGAAGCATATCTTACATTAAAAATAGCTTCCAATATATTAAAATTAAAATGCTATCTACTAACAATTACTGTAACTACTGACAGCAATATACCAAACCACCATCAGTATGCAGTAATCCAGGTTGTGTTAAACAAAGGAGAAAAACAAAACTGGCGTGAATAAGAAATCTAGATATAACAATTACAGTTCAAATCTTTTGTAAAAGGTAATTTTTTTCAAAAAGTTCATAACCTAAAAGTTCCATACCAGCCTTATCTCTTGCCTGAAAAATCCCATGGACGGAGGGGCCTGGTGGGCTGCAGTCCATGGGGTCGCTAGGAGTTAGACACAACTGAACGACTTCACTTTTTCACTTTCATACATTGGAGAAGGAAATGGCAACCCACTCCAGTGTTCTTGCCTGGAGAATCCCAGGGATGGGGGAGCCTGGTGGGCTGCTGTCTATGGAGTCGCACAGAGTTGGACACGACTGAAGCGACTTAGCAGCAGCAGCAGCAACCAACAACAGAATGCTATATACACAGCTAATTCACCACCTCCATCTAGTGGAAACCAACTGCTATTACCTAAAAGGATAAAAATCTGAGAAACCACCAATTAAACAGGGAAAGCAGAGTGAGGTTTCACACTTATAAAAGTATCATAATCACAGAGCTAAAACTGTGACTGTTACAAATCAAATCAAGATTTCTACATCAAAATAGATAATAAAAAGACCTAAATGTCATAGCTAAACTATAAAACTCTTAGAAGAAAGACAAGTGTAAAACTTCATGACTCTGGATTTAGGAAATGTTTTCCTACATTTGACACCAAAAGCACGAGCAAGCAGCCAACCAACCAATCTAACCTCTTACAACTGCAGTATCTGTTGGATTTGTAGTGATGTCCCCCCTTCCATTCTTAACATTATTCTTTCTCTTTCTGCCACTTATATGCCACACGATTTTGTCTTGTTAGTTTTTTCTAAGAACCGTTTCTGACACTGCTCATCATCTTGCTATTACTACTTTCTAGTTCATTAAGTTTGGCCCTTATCTTTATTATTATTTCCTTCTTCCTATAGGTTTAACTTGCTGCTGTTTCTCTAAATTCTTCAGATAAATTTCTTGTGAACCACTGCATTTTCAGTCTTTCTTTTTTCCTAATACGTGTAAAGATAAAAATTTCCCTCTGAGCATAGGTTCCGCTGCATCCTACAAAATTTAATGTTCTCACACTTTATTATTCACTTCATAATTATTCAGCTCCAAAGTTTTTCTATTTCCATTATAGTTTCTTCTGTGACCCATGGATTATATGGTAACATGTTTCTTAACTTTCAAGCATACAAGGATTATCTGGTAATCTTTTTGTTATTGACTTCTAGCATAACTGCGCTGGTCAGGAAAAAATGCTCAACATGGGGTAATTAGTCATTCAAATCTGATATAATTTGGCTTTTCATATAAGATGTCCTAAGGGACATCTTGCTGCTGCTAAGTCACTTCAGTTGTGTCCGACTCTGTGCGACCCAATAGACAGAAGCCCAACAGGCTCCCCCATCCCTGGGATTCTCCAGGCAAGAACACTGGAGTGGGTTGCCATTTCCTTCTCCAATGCATGAAAATGAAAAGTAAAAGTGAAATCGCTCATTCGTGTCTGACTCTTAGCGACCCCATGGACTACAGCCTACCAGGCTCCTCCATCCATGGGATTTTCCAGGCAAGAGTACTGGAGTGGGGTACCATTGTCTTCTCCGAAGGGACATCTTAGGACATCTTATATGAAAGCACATAAGGGATATGATGTGCTTACCAGAGACTTGATCCCTATAAGAGATCTATCAATCTAAATTAGTTAACCTGGTTGACTAACTCACAGCTTGTTTCCCAACTTTCCAACCTTTAAAAGAATGGTTAGCACAAATCTTTGTAAAAGGTACAAAATCAGTTTTCATAGGTCTAATGAACTCTGGCCAATGACAAAATTAACTTTCATGACAGCCGAGTGAGAGAGCATTTCCCAGGCAGATTGATAAGGAGTCTAGGGGTCCCCAAGGAAAGAGGGGTCTGGAATTCTCAAGGAGGAAGAAAGGACAAACTTTTTTCTTTCTCCACATTCCTTAGGATTAGACAACAATAATGTATCTGGCCTGAGGATAGTGTTATCTTAAAATGTAAATTAGGGAGGTAGAGCTGGTCTTTTCAAGGATGCATCCTGCCTGAGAAATCTTAAAATGTAAATTAGGTCTTTACAACCTCCAGACATTCTTTAGAGTATATAACTTCATTGCTAACACTAGCAAGGGGGTACTCTTTCTACCCCCTTCTGACGCCTATGTCAGAAGCTTTCTCTATCTCCTTTATACTTTAATAAAACTGTATTACACAAAAGCTCTGAGCAATCAAGCCTCGTCTCTGGCCCCGGATTGAATTCTTCTCCTCTGGGGGCCAAGAATCCTGGTGTCTTCACATGACACAACAACCTTTCACGAGTTAAAGATCAAAATCTGAATCACTATAAATTCACCAAACTAAAATATTGCTGAGGGGCCCTATTTAGACAGTAAGCCAATCTTCCCAAGAGATATTCCTTTATCTTGCAATTTCTCTTAATTTTCAGAACACAAGAGGTACAGCAAATATTAACAAAGTTAATATATAAGGCTGCTGCTGCTGCTAAGTCACTTCAGTAGTGTCCGACTCTGTGTGACCCCATAGACGGGAGCCCACCAGGCTCACCCATCCCTGGGATTCTCCAGGCAAGAACACTGGAGTGGGTTGCCATTTCCTTCTCCAATGCATGAAAGTGAAAAGTGAAAGTGAAGTCACTCAGTCGTGTCCGACCCTCAGCGACCCCATGGACTGCAGCCTTCCAGGTTCCTCCACACATGGGATTTTCCAGGCAGAAGTACTGGAGTGGGGTGCCATTGCCTTCTCCATATAAGGCTGGCCTAGACTTAACAATCAGATAATGATTACCAACAAAGAAATAAGTCTAATTAGAAAATTGGATGTCACAGCGTTAGCTTGCTAATCACAACTCAGCAAAAATTAAAAACCCCTACAAACTTAAATTATCAATGACATTTATTTAATACTTAAAAGTCTCTTATCTTTATTTTCTTTTCTTTTTTTTAAAAATATTTATTTATTAATTTATATCACTGTAACCGGTCTTATTCAAAGCAGGCATGACTTGGTAGTTGCCAGTAGCATGTGGGATCTTAGTTCCCCAGCCAGGGATTGAACCTGCATACCCTCATTGCAAGACAGGTTCTTAACCACTGGACCACCAGGAACTCCCCCAAAGTCTCTTATCTTTAAAAAGCTGGTTATATTGTTTAAACCACTTGACATAACTTAAAAATCTAGCGAAATATCAGTTTATTAGTTCATAACCAAAAACTAACTTACCATCCTCTTGTGAGGAAGGATATGGATAAACATGGTGGGAAGCTTTTGACTTCTCATCAGTAAATGTTCCCTGGAAAGCAAATGAACAAGTAATGTAAAAATAAAACATACGACAAACAAACTATGAAATGCCAGATGCAAACTGCCAGGGAATTACAGGGGCATTATTCTACATCTTAAATTTTAACAGCACTATTTTAAGACTATAATATTTTTATTATTTTTAGTCAAGGAAAGGGATAATGATTAATAAGAAGAAACAAAAACAAATTATCTATAGACAGTTTATATTTTGTACAGGAAAATAATGCTAATGTATTAGTTAACTCTTGGCTTATTCTCTTCAGAACTCTCTCTCTGGGTAACTTTATCAGTAATTTGAATACCTTCAACTAATTTTGCAAGCCATTCCAAAGTCATCACAAATTATCAGTTACCTGAAGTGAATCAATCCAAGTTTAAGGCCATGAGTCATAAGCTAGGGCCACATACATATAAGATGGACATTTGACTTCACTCCAGTATGTATGTATGCTACTGCTGTCTTAAGTCAATGATAGAATGCCGAAGTCAGGTTCTGGCTAAGCCACAGCTAGAATACTACATACAGTCTAGAACATGACATGGAAGTCATCTATTTTAATTTTATTATTATTATTTGGGGGAGGGGGGCACATATGGGATGCAGGATCTTAGTTCCCCAACCAGGGAGAGAACCCATGCTCCCTGCATTGGTATCACAGAATCTTAATCACTGGGCCACCAGGGAAGTCCCATGACTTGAAGTCACTTACACACAAAAAATGCTCATTCTTGGGACTTCCTTGTGGTCCAGTGGCTAAGACTCTGCGCTCCCAGTGCAGGGGGCCTGGTCATGGAGCTGGATTCCATACACTTTGACTAAAGATCCCACATGTTGCAACCAAGATCCAATTTGGCCAAATAAATAAATGCTTTTTAAAAAATGCTCATTATAGAAACCATAAAAATGACAAAAGTTTTAAAATCAGGTATAAGTAGCACATTAACATATTACCTAATTTTGTCTTTGACAATGAGTATTTACTAAATAGTACAATCAGAAAACACTATAATGCAATTTTCAATGGAAAGAAAACTCTATCAACTTCTCAGATTTAGGGCTAGCTAAAAATGACTCTTGTGCTTGTGCATGCGCAGTTATGCCCAACTCTTTGCAATCCTGTGGACTGTAGGCCACTGGGCTCCTCTCTCTCTGCAACTTTCTGGACAAGAATACTAGAGTGGGTTGCCATTTCCTACCCCAGGGGATCTTCCTGGCCCACGGATCAAACCTGCATCTCCTGCATTGGCAGGCAGATTCTTTACCACTGACCCATGTAAAGATGAAATAGCTACCAAAGAAGGCAAAGAATTCACAATCACCAGAAGTATTAGAGCACACTTCTAACAGCCAGAGGAAAGGTTAAAAAGGGAATGTCAACATCTAATGTGTGAGGCAGCAGTCAGAAGAGCACACTATCGAGGACTCTGGCCTCTAGAGTCCACCAGACAGGCCTGGGTTGTACCCTAGCTCTACCATGTACTACTTAACATGACATGGGACAAGCACCCAATGTTTTTGTGCTTCAATGTCTTCTGTGAAATAAAGTGATAACAATAAAACGTGTTTTACAATAATTTTGTTAGGACTAGGTTAATAGACACAATGAGCAAAGAACAGTGACAGGCACACTGTAAGTGATCAATCAATAGAGTTATTAGTGCATTTTGAATGCTTGAGCAAAGGCCTGATCATCTGATCTTATTATTACTTTCATAGAATGTTAGGGAAGAGATCTTGAAACCAGGAAGCTCTTTTTATCTTTCTGGAGGTTATCCTTAGAAAACAATCACTGAGTCAGATTTCGTAAGAACTATGACACCTAAATGTTCAGTATTAAATCGCAGGAAAATATATAAACTTTTCCCAGGATGATTTCAGAACAGTAAGAGTATATCATTTTAGCTTGAAAGCAGAAACCCACTGGTTAACTTGTTCCATTTATGCCCTCTAACATTCCACCTGTAATTATGCTACATTTGACGGTCACTCCAATAAAGAGTCTAAAAGAAAAAAGGTTCAGTGATTTGTTCGAAGTCATAATACTAGTTAAAAAAAATAAAAAGAATTCCACTTCAGACTGCTTGATCTAAAGGCACAATCCTATCACTCTTCTCTTTTGTACAGATGTTATAGGTAAGTTAAAGACTGTACTAAATTTCCAATTTTTAGAAGTACAATATCAGAGGAGCTTCCCTGGCGGCCCACTGGTTAAGAGTTTGTGCTTCCACTGCAGGGGGCACAGGTTTGACAACTTGGTTGGGGAACTAAGATCCTGTATGCTGCACAGTGCAGCCAAAAAATTAAAAAAGAAAATATAGGTGGGCCATTTTCAGCTCTGTGGTGATCTAAATGGTAAGGAAATCTAAAAACAGGGGATACATGTATATGTCGGCTTTCCTAGTGGCTCAGCAGTAAAGAATCCACCTGCCAGTGCAGTAGACAGGGGTTCAATCTCTGGGGTGGGAAGATCCCCTGGAGGAGGAAATGACAAACCAACTCTAGTATTCTTGCCTGGGATATTCCATGGACAGGGGAGTGTAGTGGGCTACAGTCCATGGAGTCACAGAGTCAGACACAATTTAGCAAGTAAACAATATCCTGTATATGTAGAGCTGATTCACTCTGCTATATAGCAAAAACTAACACAACATTTCAAGCTGGTTTTAGAAAAGGCAGAGGAACCAGAGACCAAACTGCCAACATCCGCTGGATCATGGAAAAAGCAAAAGAGTTCCAGAAAAACATCTATTTCTGCTTTATTGACTATGCCAAAGCCTTTGACTGTGTGGATCACAATAAACTGTGGAAAATTCTGAAAGCGATGGGAATACCAGACCACCTGATCTGCCTCTTGAGAAATCTGTATGCAGGTCAGGAAGCAACAGTTAGAACTGGACATGGAACAACAGAATGGTTCCAAATAGGAAAAGGAGCACGTCAAGGCTGTATATTGTCCTGCTTATTTAACTTATATGCAGAATACATGGTGAGAAACGCTGGACTGGAAGAAACACAAGCTGGAATCAAGATTGCCTGGAGAAATCTCAATAACCTCAGATATGCAGATGACACCACCCTTATGGCAGTAAGTGAAGAGGAACTCAAAAGTCTTTTGATGAAAGTGAAAGTGGAGAGTGAAAAAGTTGCCTTAAAGCTCAACATTCAGAAAATGAAGATCATGGCATCTGGTCCCATCACTTCATGGGAATTAGATGGGGAAACAGTGGAAACAGTGTCAAACTTTATTTTCCTGGGCTCCAAAATCACTGCAGATGGTGACTACAGCCATGAAATTAAAAGACGCTTACTCCTTGGAAGGAAAGTTATGACCAACCTAGATAGCATATTCAAAAGCACAGACGTTACTTTGCCAACAAAGGTCCGTCTAGTCAAGGCTATGGTTTTTCCTGTGGTCATGTATGGATGTGAGAGTTGGCCTATGAAGAAGGCTGAGTGCTGAAGAATTGATGCTTTTGAACTGTGGTGTTGGAGAAGACTTTTGAGAGTCCCTGGGACTGCAAGGAGATCCAACCAGTCCATTCTGAAGGAGATCAGCCCTGGGATTTCTTTGGAAGGAATGATGCTAAAGCTGAAACTCCAGTACTTTGGCCACCTCATGCGAAAAGTTGACTCGTTGGAAAAGACTCTGATGCTGAGAGGGATTGAGGGCAGAAGGAGAAGTGGATGACAGAGGATGAGATGGCTGGATGGCATCAATGACTCGATGGATGTGAGTCTGAATGAACTCCGGGAGTTAGTGATGGACAGGGAGGCCTGGCCTGCTGCGATTCATGGGGTTGCAAAGAGTCAGACACGACTGAGCGACCAAACTGAACCAAACTGAACACAACACTGTCAAACAATTATACTCTAATAAAACTTTTTTTAAAAGCAGTATTAGCAGTATTTGCTTTGAGAACTTAGAAGATAACTTTAACAAATGCTAAAATATAATTCAACCAGCAATTTCTCTTGCAGCAGGAAAAAAAAAAAACAGTTATTTCATGAGGTTTCTCAACCAATTCTAACATGTGGTAAAACTTTGTCATTCAAGTGATGTTGCTTCAAAAAATTATCTTGAGTGTTCTCAGCTAGTTTACCATGACAAAGATTTGCTTACAGTTTAGCCACATATGTAGTCACGGACCTATACATGCATAAGTACCCAAGGTCTTCACCACAATAAAGTTAGAGAAAGGAAGTGAAGATGTGAGAAGATAGCACTGGTACATGTAAACCAAGAGAAGGGAAGTTTGTAGAGAAAACAGAATCTTCCAGTCATTTTTGCAAAGCTACAAATATAAATACAATAATGGGAGAGAGGCAGGTTTACTTGAAGTAATAATCGATCTCTTCCTACCAGTAACTGTGTCACTAGCTCTTACGGTTTGACTTTGTAATTACAGGGATGCACAGTACACTGGTCTCTTTAACTCTAAAAAGACGTATTTCATTTTAAGACTGTTACAAATCCACACCAATGACTTTATTAAATGCTACTCCAGGAAACAGCCATGTATCAAATCATCACATTGGATACCTTAAATTTATAATGTTATGTATCAATTATATCTCAATAATGCTAGTGGGAAAATGCTATTCTAGGCTAAGAATTGGAGGCAAGGGGAGAGAGAAGAAAACTTGGGTCTATAAGAACCCAAAGAAAGGAACTTTCACTTTATGCATATATATATAGAAATCAAAAGATATAATTTATAGCTGAGATTCACAAGAATTCTATATACACAATGTTTCTGAAGTGATCATGTATATTACCTGATGTCGTTTGATTATATCTTTCAATTTGTTAGCCAACTTCAGATCAATGTCTGGAATGAGGTAGATGTTGGGTCTGGCCAGACAATTGCTCTGAGGGAAAAAGAAAACATTTCCAAATTCTTAGTTTTGAAGTATTGTCACATTACTTATGCATTTACCTTAATGACAAAAGTTGGCACTCAAAGACATACTGCTTAAAATAGGAAGACATACTTTGCTGCAGCATGTAAAAGCCTTATTTCAATACAAAACCTAGGTGTTCAGCAGGCTACTTAATGCCATTCACTGATCAAAAAACTGCTAAGACTCATGACCTAGAGAAATTCATTATACTTTTCATTAAGGTATTATACTGATAAATTAATCCTAGTCAATTTTACCTGGACTCGAGAGTCTAAGTCTCATGTAGCATTTTCACCTAACCTGGGGGTGGAGGATAGAGGAGGGTACATAGGGAGGGATGCCCATTTTACTTCATCATTTACTTAAAATATAAAAACTGAATTATAGCTCTTTCCCCCCATTTCTAATCTTATGAATAGCAATGATTAAAATATGCATATTAACTCCCCAAACCATCACCAAAAATTAGCCAAATACAAAAACTGCTCAGTTATTTCTCTTAGTTAGGGGCCCATGAGAAAAGTTTCAGGAATTAAATTAATGATAACACCCAGCAGAATTGCCAGTCCCCTCTCTCCATGAAGGTTAATTCAGTGATTATTAAAAATTACTTATTAGTAAAAACACTAAAAAAGAAAAGAAGAAAACTAAGTGTTCTCTTCTCCAAGTTATAATCTAGTTGGGGAAATAAGATTTGTATTTATGTTACAACCATGAAACAAATCCAAAGAAAATGACTGTATAAACAAATGACTACTAGGATGAAAGAACGTTCACATTAAATATGAAAGATCTAAATAATGGATTAGTGAAATTACTAAAGAAAATATTATGAATTATTTACCATGTTTAAGAAAAATATTCTATAAATAACATAGTCACGACAGTTATACCTTATAGCTCTAATTCCCAAAACTCATAAAAATAATACAATAATAGATTCTTCTCCCTTTGATCTCTGAGCTAGAATAAAGCCAATCTTAGAATTAAAGGCATATTAAAGGAAAAAAGTTTTAACAATCAAAGTTTCTGAGTTACCTGAACCAATGTTTTTTCAATGTTCATAAACATTTCAACATTACGATCCATTCGGGATGGATTCTGCAGATCAAACCTCCGCCTGTAAGCAAAAAATCATTAATTTGTCTCCTACCTTAAACAAAAGTGAAAACTTGGTTTTAGTACCCAATACAAATGAGCTCAAAAGATTTGGATATTAAAATAGCACTCTACAAAATGTATAACATATTTTCTTGGCAGTATCAGAAATCAGTGCCAACACCATCATAAAACAGTACTTTTAATGATATTCAATCTACTCCAGTCAAAATGAACTATCAAATTCAAGAAGCGTCCCCTGTTTTCTGTAAATCTAAGATATTTTACATCATATATAAAAGTAATCCACAGACCCAAAGGCAGTGAACTACTATACCATTCTCCAAGTATATGGAAAGTCTGTCTACTTTATATATGCTTAAAAGTCATCTGTTCAAAGTCAAGAGTGTCTATAATGCTCTTAGAGCCTACTACTGTCCCAAATGTGGTAAAATTCATCTATTTACCTACACTTCAACTCCTTCCCGAATGTTTCTTTATCTAAGTACCCAAGCATAACATGTTACTGTTGTCTTTACCTATTATTAGTCATTCCCAGAGATTTAGTTCAGTCAGTTCAGTCACATCCGACTCTTTGCGACCCCATGGATGCAGCACACCAGGCTTCCCTGTCCATCACCAACTCCTGGAGCTTGCTCAAACTCATGTCCATTGAGTCGGTGATGCCATCCAACCATTTCATCCTCTGTCATCCCGTTCTCCTCCCGCCTTCAATCTTTCCCAGCATCAGGGTCTGGAATTCCATCACCTCCACTAGCTTTGTTCAGTGATGATTCCTAAGGCCCACTTGACTTCACATCCAGGATGTCTGACTCTAGGCGAGTCATCACACCATCATGGTTATCTGGGTCATGAAGATCTTTTTTGTATAGTTCTTCTGTGTATTCTTGCCACTTCTTTTTCTGTTAGGTCCATACTGTTTCTGTCCTTTATTGTGCCCATCTTTGCATGAAGGGTTCCCTTGGTATCACTAATTTTCCTGAAGAGACCTCTAGTCTTTCCCATTCTATTGCTTTCTCCTAAATACTTTGGTTGGGATAAAGCCTTTTCTTCAGGAGGAAAAGGGGACAACAGAGGATGAGGTGGTTGGATGGCATCATCACCTCAATGGACATGAGTCTGAGCAAACTCTGGGGCATAGTGAAGAATAGGGAGGCCTGATGTGCTGCAGTCCAGGGGCTCGCAATGAGTCGGACATGACTGACTGGCTGAACAACAAGGACATAATACAATTCTATAAGACAACCTGTTTTTATTTTTTTTAATGTAGTTTTTTCAGGAAAAGAAGAATAAAGAGTGGGAAAGAAAATCAGAAATGTTTTAAGAGGCTTAAAAGTCAGGCTTCCCTGGTGGCTCAGTGGTGAAGAATTCAAGGCCAATGAGGGAGACATGGGTTCAATCCCTGGTCCATGAAGATCCCACATGCTGCAGCACAACTAAGCCCATGCATCACAACTACTGGGCCCGTGCTCTAGAGCCTGCAAGTCGCAACTACGGAGCTGTGTGCCGCAACTAGAGAGTAGCCCCTGCTCTCTACAACTAGAGAAAAGCTCACACAGCAACAAAGACCCAGAAGGGCCAAATATTTTAAAAATTATTTTAAAAAGAGACTTAAAAGAGTCATATGAACCAACTGTTGTGTATCAATCTTGTTTGGATACTGATTAAAACAAAATATAAAAAATATTTGTGAGATTATCAGGGAAACAAACACTAAGTAGATAGTATTTAACAATATTGAAAAATTACTGATAATTTTCTTGGCTGTGATAATGGTACTGTTATCATGCTTTCTTAAAATCTAATTTTTTTTTGATCATGCCATGCAGCATGCAGGATCTTAATTCCTCAACCAGGGACTGAACCATGCCCCCTGCATTGGGAGTGCAAAGTCTTAACCACTGGACTGCCAAAAAAACCTTTAAAATCTAATTTTAGAAATAAATACACAGAAGTATTTACAGATGAAATTCTATAAAGCAGAAGATGCATGACTAGAAATAGTTCACTGTATTAGTCTTCTTTTATGTATAATTTATATTTTCCATAATAATAAACCAAATGGCTTGCCAAACAGTACTTTGATAACATGGTACATTAACGCTTTTCTGAATCTATAGTATAAGTAAGCAAAAGTACATATATGAATATTAAGAAAAACTGAACAAAAGAAAACAGATAAATACAGTATAACCTTTACTTGAAATACTTTATTTGACTTATTTTTAAATTACCAAGAGTATTTAAACTTTACTTTTTAAATTATGCTAAGATGCTCAAACCTGCCCAAAAGGGAAATGTAAATTAAACTAAAATCATAAAACCTTTTTCAAATCTATCACAAATTACTAGGATGAAAAGATGGAGGTAATACAAATAAATACAACTGCTAGCCAGTGAAAGGGGAAAAAGTATACTCTTAATACATTCTGGTTGGACAATAAATCAGTACAATTTTCTTTGAAGATTTGCCAATTGTTTGTATTATGTTTCATGTTATTTCAACCTGAGTATCTTAATTCCTTATGATCTCATCTGAGTCAGCAGCAGAATCAAGATGCCAAGCCACTATTCAAGTGCCCAACTGGGTGGACAGTTATTAAGATACACACTGTCGGAACGTAAGTGATCCACTCACTGCAAGTGTGTAAATCACAGGAGACAGGGGAAGGTGTGTACTGCAACTGGTTTATAATTGTACTTGAAAGAGGATAATTCTACTACAATCTGAGAAGATTTGGAAAAATTATTATTCTTCAGTCCTCTTAAAAAGACTAACTCTATCCTTTACTTCTTTGTCCGCCCGATATTAAAGCCATACATAGGTGATTTATTCCACGTAGCCTTCTAAACCACCTGAAATCTTTTCAGATAAAAATATTTCATTGTATTGATACATTAAATAAGCAAGTTTCATAATGACTTAGGAAGTCATTTCACTTTGAGACTCTGCCCTAAAGGGTCCAGGCTGGACTTGGGAGACACAAGCTGAACAAGAAAATCAAAAAAGGAAAGAGTTCCAACTGCGATCTAGAGTGTGGACACAAAACATGTACCCAAACGTGCTGTCAATCCTACCAACAAACCAAGGAATACCCTGGTGAGAGCGCAACACCAGAGCTGCAGAGAGAACTGGAAAACAGGAAGTTAACTCTGATGACAACGAACTCTCATGCTCCTTTAATCAATCAAATAGTATCTATTAAACACCCATTCATATACATAAAGCTCTAATAAATAAGATATATGTCTCTATCTCTTTCCACTTATCATAAATAAGTCATTTACTTATAAACTTGTCCTGATTACTGATCCAGTTACTTACTGGCATTTCTCAGTCATGAGGTATTGGATTAGCTTACTTTTTATGTTAAAAGACACAAATTACGTGAGTATTCTCCTGGAAAGATGCTAAGATTATAAACCATACAACACAACTAAAACCACGAAACAACTTCAATACACTTGAGCACCCTCCTAATCCCTAACCTCACCCTTATCCTTGAAACAGAACCATCATCATTAAACACTCAGTAGTCCTAACAGCTGAACTTCCCATACTGAGATGGAGAAAACCCCAGAGTTCAAGAAAGAAAAGGAGGAAAACACCAAGAAAGACAGAGTGAGAAAGGAGAAAAGAAAGAGCAAAGGAAAAGCAAAACTGTAGGAAAAAAACACCACCAGGAATTCCTGTCCTAGTTCCATCACTGCCCTCATGACCACCTGAACCCCTCTGAGCCAGACTCTTTTTGTGTTCTGAGGAGGGCAAGCTATATGACTCTTACTTGGAAGGCCTGGTCCACAGAACACTTAAAACTGTTATCTTTCAGCACACTATAAGTTTATAATAAACATGTATGTATTTCATAGTGAGCCTACCTTCCAATGTGCTAATAATGTACATCCATCTATTATCTACATGCAACTATATATGAAAAATATCCTGCATAATAAATGTAACAGTTGTTTGATATTTTTCTTGGTTGTAGGCACAAAAGTAAATTAGGG
This sequence comes from Tragelaphus eurycerus, assembly GCA_935064755.1. NCBI lineage: Eukaryota > Metazoa > Chordata > Mammalia > Artiodactyla > Bovidae > Tragelaphus > Tragelaphus eurycerus. The sequence continues at coordinate 70,013,287 of CAKXYN010000001.1, read as the reverse complement.
CCCTAGATAAAAGACAACGTACTTTGGGATATTAATCATAATATGCTGACAGAATTCTATAATACCATATCAAGGAGTAACATGTTTAATGTTGGAAAAGTTGCACACATCACAGCAAAACATGCAAATAAATAAAAAAACTTACCATCCCTGTTCATTTTTGTATTTGTAAGCAGCCCCAAGAATGTGACACAAGGTGCCTCCAGCTTTGAAATCCATGAAACATTTTGCCTAAAAGATGATACAAGTTACACATGAGAAAAATAAAAACTTCTGACAATTACTCCTGTCTGAACTCTAAGCTTTGTAAGTAAGTGCAAGCTCATTTGTGTCTGACTCCTTGCAACCCATGGGCAGTAGCACGCTCCTCTGTTCATGGGATTTCCAAGCCAAGTATACTCGAGTGGATTGCTATTTCCTCCTAAAGAGGATCTTTCCAACCCAGGGATTGAACCTGCCTTAACAGGTGGATTCTTTACCACTAAGCCACCTGGAAAGTCTAAGCTTTATATAAACTCAAAATTATAAACAACTCCTAATTCAATAACTTCTTTACTTTTTTGGAACAAATTGAGGCACAAAAAAATGTTTCTAGTTTTAAGTAAACAGTCTATGAAAAAAAAGACTTACAAAAGATACATCAAATTTTTTCAGCAGAAAACATTAATGGACAAATTAATGATATACTACTAACTCCACTGGTAAATTTAAATTTCAATTTAAAAAACTAAATAAAATTCAAATTTTAAAATGTATAGTAAGAAATACCAAGCCAACTTCACTGATGAACACAGATGCAAAAATCCTCAACCAAAGACAAGCAAAGCGAATCAAATAGTACATTAAGAAGATCATACACCATGATCAAGTGGGATTTATCTGAGAAATACGCGAGGGTTTTTCAATATCCATAAATGAATCAACATGATACACAACAACAAACTGAAGAAATCATATTATCATCCCAACAGATGCAGAAAAAGCTTTTGATAAAATCCAACATCCATTTATGATTTAAAAAAAAAAAACAAAACACATTCTCCAGAAAGTGGGCACAAAGGGAACATATCTCAACATAATAAAGGCCATACATGACAAACCCACAGCTAACATCAAATTCAATGGTAAAAAAACTGAAAGCATTCCTTTAAAGATCACGAACAAGACAAGGATACCCACTGATAACCACTCTTCTTCAACATAGTCTTGGAAGTCCTAGACACAGCAGTCAGAGAATGAAAAGAAATAAAAGGAATCCAAATTGGAAAGGAAGAAATAAAACTATCTTCAGATGACATGATACTATACATAGAAAATTCTAAAGACACTACCAGAAAACTATTAGAGCTCATCAATGAATTTGGCAAAGGTGCAGAATGCAAAATTAATATACAGAAATCTGTTGCATTTCTATACATTAACAACAAAAGATCAGAAAGAGAAATTAAGGAAACAACCCAACTTACCATCATAACAAAACAGTAAAATACCCAGGAATAAACCTACCTAAAGAGGCAAAAAACTTGTACTCTGAAAACTGTAAGATCCTAACGAAAGAAACTAAAGATGACACCAGCAGATGAAAAGATATACCATGTTCTCAGTATTGTCAAAATGACATCACTACCCAAGGCAATCTAGCTTCAATGAAATCCCTATCAAATTACCAATGATGTTTTTCACAGAACTGGAACAAAAAAATTTTTTACTTGTAAGGAATAACAAAAGACCTTAAACAGCCAAATAATCTTGAGAAAGAAGAACAGAGCTGGAGGGATCACAGTCCCTGATTTCAGATTATACTACGAAGCCACAGTAGTTGTAACAGTATAGTACTGGCCCCAAAACAGACACACAGATCAACAGAACAGGACAGAAAGCCCAAAAGACAAACCTACGCACTTACGGTCAATTAATCTGTGACAAAGGAGGAAAGAATATACAATGGAGAAAAGACAGTGTCTTTAATAAGTGGTGCTGGGAAAACTGGACAGCTACATGTAAAAGAATAAAATTAGAACATTCCCTAACATGATATAAAAATAAACTGAGAATGCATTAAAGATTTAAATGTAACACCAGTTATTATAAAACTCCTAGAGGAAAACATAGGCAGAATGCTCTTTGACATAAATCACAGCAATATTTTTTTGGATCCATCTCCTAGAGTAATGGGAACAAAAAAAGACAAATGGGAAAAAAATTAACAAATGGGACCTAATTAAACTTAAAAGTTTCTGCAGAGCAAAGAAAACCATAAACAAAATAGAAAGACAACCAACAGAATGGGAGAAAATATTTACAAATGATGCAACTCAAACAAGGGATTAATTTCCAAAATAGACAAACAGCTTACACAGCTGTCTAAAAAACAATAAACCAACAATCCGATAAAAGAAAAAAATGGGCAGAAGATCTAAACAGACATTTCTCCAAAGAAGACATACAAACAGGTGACAGGAAAATGAAGATCGCTAATTATTAAAAGAAATGCAAATCAAATCAAGGAATGATGCTGAAGCTGAGGCTCCAATACTTTGGCCTCCTGATGCGAAGAGCTGGTTCACTAAAAAAGACCCGGATGCTGGGAAAGATTGAGCACAGGAGGAGAAGGGGTTGACAGAGGATGAGATAGTTGAATTACATTACTGACTCAATGGACATGAGTTTGAGCAAACTCTGGGAGATAGTGAAGACAGAGAAGCCTGGTATGCTGAAGTCCATGGGGTCACAAAGTGTTGGACACAACCCAGTGACTGAACAACAAATCAAAACTACAATGAGGTATCACCTCAAGCTGGTTAGAACGGCCATCCTCAAAAACGTTACAAATAATAAATGCTGGAGAGGGTGTGGAGAGAAAGGAATCCTCCTATACTGTTGATGGAAATGTAAGCTGGAGTAGCCACTACTGAGAATAGTAAGGAGGTTTCTTAAACTAAAAATAAAACTACCATATGATTGAGCAATCCCACTCCTGGGCATATATTCAAAGAAAACCATAATGTGAAAAGATACATCACCCCAATGTTCACTGCAGCACTATTAACAACAGCCAGGACATGGAAGCAACCTAAATGTCAATCAACAGAGGGAAGTATAAAGATGTGGTACATATACAGTAGAATTTTACTCAGCTATAAAAAGAAATAAAATCATGCCATTTGAAGCAACATGGATAGACTCAGAAATTAGCATACTAAGTAAAACAAGTCAGACACAGAAAAACAAATATCATGCTATCACTAATGTGTCACATCTAAATTTTTTAAATGATATAAATGAACTTAAAAACAGATAACCAAAGAGGGCTTACTATAGCACAGGAACTCTACTCAATATTCTATAATAACCTATATGGGAAAAGAATCCAGAAAAGAATGGATACTTTTCTGGATTCTTTTCCTATATAAATTATTATAGGACTGAGCGACTTCACTTTCACTTTTCACTTTCATGCACTGGAAAAGGAAATGGCAACCCACTCCAGTGTTCTTGCCTGGAGAATCCCAGGGACGGGGAAGCCTGGTGGGCTGCCGTCTATGGGGTCGCAGAGAGTCGGACACGACTGAAGCGACGCAGCAGCAGCAGCAATATCAGTATATATATGTATAACTGAATCATTATGCTTTCAACCTGAGACTAACATAACACTGTCAATCAACTATACTTCAATACAATTTAAAAAAATAAAAAACATAAATAAAAAAGCAGAATACAAAATCAACTAGTTTTTCATGTTACAATTATGTTTGTGTTATGTATGCGTATGTACTAAAAGCCTTGAAGGAATTATGGAATAACAAGAAATTTTACTTGTGGAGGTAAAAAAACACTTCATGTTTGTCTGTGCAATATATTTTGAGCCTTCAGATCAGATCAGATCAGTCGCTCAGTCGTGTCTGACTCTTTGTGACCCCATGAACCGCAGCACGCCAGGCCTCCCTGTCCATCACCAGCTCCCGGAGGTCACCCAGACTCATACCCATCCAGTCAGTGATGCCATCCAGCCATCTCATCCTCTGTTGTCCCCTTCTCCTCCTGCCCTCAATCCCTCCCAGCATCAGAGTCTTCTCCAATGAGTCAACTCTTCCCATCAGGTGGCCAAAATACTGGAGTTTCAGCTTTAGCATCATTCCTTCTAAAGAAATTCCAGGATTGATCTCCTTCAGAATGGACTGGTTGGATCTTCTTGCAGTCCAAGGGACTCTCAAGAGTCTTCTCCAACACCACAGTTCAAAAGCATCAATTCTTCAGCGCTCAGCCTTCTTCACAGTCCAGCTCTCACATCCATACATGACCACAGGAAAGACCATAGCCTTGACTAGGCGAACCTTTGTTGGTAAAGTAATGTCTCTGCTTTTGAATATGCTATCTAGGTTGGTCATAACTTTCCTCCCAAGGAGTAAGCGTCTTTTAATTTCATGGCTGCAGTCACCATCTGCAGTGATTTGGGAGCCCAGAAAAACAAAGTCTGACACTGTTTCCACTGTTTCCCCATCTATTTCCCATGTAGTGATGGGACCAGATGCCATGATCTTCGTTTTCTGAATGTTGAGCTTTAAGCCAACCTTTTCACTCTCTACTTTCACTTTCATCAAGAGGCTTTTTAGCCCCTCTTCACTTTCTGCCATAAGGGTGGTATCATCTGCATATCTGAGGTTATTGATATTTCTCCCAGCAATCTTGATTCCAACTTGTGTTTCTTCCAGTCCAGCATTTCTCATGATGTACTCTGCATATAAGTTAAATAAACATGGTGACAATATGCAGCCTTGACGTACTCCTTTTCCTATTTGGAACCAGTCTGTTGTTCCATGACCAGTTCTAACTGTTGCTTCCTGACCTGCATACAGATTTCTTAAGAGGCAGATCAGGTGGTCTGGTATTCCCATCTCTTTCAGAATTTTCCATAGTTTATTGTGATCTACACAATCAAAGGCTTTGGCATAGTCAATAAAGCAGAAATAGATGTTTTTCTGGAACTCTCTTGCTTTTTCCCCCTAAATCTTTCTAATTTCTCAGCATTAGCTAGAACATATCCTATGTTGAGCCAGCTGTTTAACATCCAATATGACTTAGTGAAGTGACATGAAGTCACTCAGTCGTGTCCAACTCTGAGACTCCATGGACTAGGACCCACCAGGCTCTCCTCTGTCCTGTGGATTTCTCAAACAAGAATACTGGAGTGGGTTGCCATTTTCTCCTCTAGGGGATCTTCCCGACCCAGGGATTGAACCCAGGTCTCCTGCATTGCTGACAGATTCTTTACCATGTGAGCCACCAGAGAAGCCCTTAATATGACTTGCTGCTAAGTCGCTTCAGTTGTGTCCGACTCTGTGCGACCCCACAGACAGAAGCCCACCAGGCTCCCCTGTCCCTGGGATTCTCCAGGCAAGAATACTGGAGTGGGTTGCCATTTCCTTCTCCACCGTATGAAAGTGGAAAGCAGAAGTGAAGTTGCTCAGTCGTGTCCGACTCTTAGCGACCCCATGGACTGGAGCCTACCAGGCTCCTCCGTCCATGGGATTTTCCAGGCAAAAGTACTGGGGTGGGGTGCCATTGCCTTCGGAAGTTAGTAAATAACAAGCTCTAGTTTGATTAAAAAAAAAAAAACAGCCCAAATAGTGAACTCTTACACCAGTACTATTCATTCAGGAAAAAAAAACTTTTTAAGGTAAATAACTTACATGTTTCACTGAAACATTGTCTGCTTTACTGTCTCTCTCCTTCAGTTTTGTTTTACACCATTACACTTTATTGCATCAATCCCTTTCATTTGGGAACAAGCTAAACACTATTTGGGAAGAAAAAGAAGTAAATCTGGTTCCTCTAGCACTAAATCATGAATTATTTCTAAGTACAGCTTATGCCTAAAAATATTCTCTTTAAAATCTTTAAAATTCAGAAAAACTATAATGCATTAGTTCCCAAGAGTTTAATATTCCCCAAATAAACCATCCTGTAAATACTACTTTTCAAGACATTCATATAACCCTAATTAGGAATACCAATATAATGCAAATCACCTTACATAAAATACTTCATATAATGCTACATGTAAATTTTATTCTAAATGATTTTATACCTCATAAAATATAAACTATACGTAAGTGGAGAGTGAAAAAGTTGGCTTAAAGCTCAACATTCAGAAAACTAAGATTATGGCAGCCAGTCCCATCACTTCATGGGAAATAGATGGGGAAACAGTGGAAACAGTGTCAGACTTTTTTCTGGGCTCCAAAATCACTGCAAATGGTGACTGCAGCCATGAAATTAAAAGACCCTTACTCCTTAGAAGGAAAGTTATGACCAACCTAGATAGCATATTCAAAAGTAGAGACATTACTTTGCCAACAAAGGTCCGTCTAGTCAAGGCTGTTTTTCCTGTGGTCATGTATGGATGTGAGAGTTGGACTGTGAAGAAGGCTGAGCGCTGAAGAATTGATGCTTTTGAACTGTGGTGTTGGAGAAGACTCTTGAGAGTCCCTTGGACTGCAAGGAGATCCAACCAGTCCATTGTGAAGGAGATCAGCCCTGGGATTTCTTTGGAAGGAATGATGCTAAAGCTGAAACTCCAGTACTTTGGCCACCTCATGCGAAGAGTTGACTCATTGGAGAAGACTCTGATGCTGGGAGGAATTGGGGGCAGGAGGAGAAGGGGACGACAGAGGATGAGATGGCTGGATGGCATCACTGACTCGATGGACGTGAGTCTGGGTGAACTCCGGGAGTTGGTGATGGACAGGGAGGCCTGGCGTGCTGTGATTCATGGGGTTGCAGAGTCGGACGGGACTGAACTGAATATGTATATTATAGTGTTTTAAATGATAAAAACGTCAACCAGTTCCTGATTTAATCATTCTAATCTAGTTGATAATGTAAAAGAACAGGAAATAAACACTCAAGTATTTGGAGGTAAAGGAACATGGAATTTTCAGATGATTCAGAATATGCACAAACATGTAGAGAAAAACAGAGAAAGCAAATGTGGCAAAATGCTAAAAACTGGGGATTCTAAATGAAGGAAAATGAAAGTTCTTTGCACTATTCTTGCAAATGTTTACTTTCAATTAATTTTAAGCTTATAAGTTACCCCTAAACCCTCAATCTGTCCTAGTACAGAAAATATGCTCATTATTCAGCTGAACAGCTCCCATTAAGTACCTCCAATATCTAAACATGTATTTATAAATTATATACATGTATTTACTATAATTCTAATATACTATCTATCTAACTTAAATTACATGTAAAAAAGTAGGTATTTTAAAGACTAAAAAGTAATTAGAACAGAAGGAATGCTCTTGCTCTACAAATGTGAATTCAACCAGTACTCTGTAACTCTCAAATGTCTTCCTCTAATTCAACCTTTTCTCTAAAACTCCAGATCTCATTTCCAACCACCTACAGGATTTCAAAATCAGAGATGCCCTACAGGAGAGCCAATTTCAAACAGACTAAACTGAGTACCTTTCTCCAGAAACCTGCTTTTGCACTCTCGCTTTCATCTTAGTGCTAAAGGAATCTGCTCAGTGCAGTCATCCCAGGCAATTCTTTCTTATTTTAGCCCCACAACCCATCCTCCCATCAAAACAAACAAACAAAAACCCTCACAAAAAAACCCCACAAAGTTCTACCCCCTCTCACTATTTCAACTTTCTATTCTGACGATAGCTCACTTGGATTATGAGAGCAGCTTCTTCATGGAGAAAGAGATTTTAAAGCCTCCAATCTCAAGGCTTCCAAATCATTCTTCGTATCAAAGCCTGCAGGATTATTATAAAACCCAAAATTGATTAAGCCACCTCTACTCTCCCCCTTGCTCTGGTTCCCAACCACTTTCAAGATAAAAGCCACACTTCTATCCTTTTATGACTGATTCTGGCCCGTCTCTCTGCCTACTGTTCTAACTCTGTTGAACTATCTGAAACCACATTAAAGTGCCAAAATTTTCTCAGGCCTTTAGGGTTTTACATATTGCTCTCATTGCTTGAAACTCTCATCTTCCAGCATGTCGCTGAAGAACTCATACTCTACTTTCAGGACTCAGTTCAAATGTCCTTTCCCTGGGAAAACATCTCCTGAGACCAAAGGCTCTATTTATACAGCTCAAAGAAAGAGTGTAAGTAAGCCCCTTGAGGACAAACAATACACTGCATTACTCCTTAAATTCTCAGAGCTTAGCACGTACTCAAATGCTTAATATTTGCTGAACTCAAATCAGTGGGGGTAGGCAGTACCCTTGAATAAATGTTGTTGGGTTAACCAGGTAATCATATGGAAGAAGATAAAACTGGATTCACTGCTCACAATGAATACCAAGATAAATTCTAGCTGGAGAGGGAGTTACATGAAAAAACCCACACCATACAAATAATACAAGAATGCATGGCTGAAACCCTTTATCACCTATGAGTGGACAAAGGATCCTAACATGATTCATAAAACCATATCCATTTATTTGACTTAATGAAATAAATGTCTGGGTGGCAAAAATACCATAAACAAAGCGGATAGATTTATTATTCCAAGGTCAGTAAAGTAATATTTTTTAGTCCCATTTATATCTGAGAGATCAGTGAGTTAATAAAACAAAAAGGTTAATGATGAAATAAGAACACACAAACCAGAAGCTTTTTAGATTTAAAAAAAAGTCTACCAATAATAAATTCAGTAGAGGCAACAAATAGCAGACTGGAAACTACAAAAACCCAAACCAGAGAATTGGAGACAAAAATTACAGGAAAATATATGACAGGTAGTTCCCAGAAATCTAGTATTTGTACAGAGTTCAGAAATATAAAGAAATACAGACAAGCAGAGAAGACTAATAGACCGAATGTTCCCAGAGGTAAAGAAACGTAACTGGGTTTTCAGACCATGACTTACAAGAACTAGAAATATTTATGAATTTTAAAGATCAGTATGAAAAAGGGAGAAATCAAAAAGTAGTATCAGATTTTTCTGTATAAAATCAAATGTTTAAGGAAAAACAAAACCTACAAATTTAAAAAAGAAATAAAACATGACCAATATCTACACCAAGTCCAACCTCTAGTCAAAATGCCAACTTCAAGGGGAACAGAATCATATTCTCACATATCTAGCCACAAGAACTGAATCAGGAGAAAAAAAAAAGGAAAGACTTAGTAAAGACAACAAAGAAATCACAACATAGTAAAATGTTAACAGATAAGTCTAGGTAGTAACTATTGTGATGTCTAACGCCAATGTTAAATGACTCCTGAAAGAGATGCTTCCTGTAGTTCAAAGGCAGTAACATTCTACAGCAAAAATTCTGTAGATTCCTCTTTTTCCCTATCCTATACAATTGCACCAGCAAAATAAAGAGCTGCAGGCTCCACTCAAGAGTACAGAAACAGAAGCTGTCCCAGTGCGAGAAGCTGATGTACTTACCGGGAGCTTGGTGAAGGCCGGGTTGGTGACATGCTTCCCAAAGGCATCTTCCTGGAACTGAAGAAGCTGTACCACCAGCCCAGCCAGTGTTTTATTGGTAGGAGCATCCGTGTGAACATACTGCAAGATAAAGACAGAGACTCAAAAACTGGGACAACTGTGCAGAAGACAATGTTATTAGTTTACTTCCTAGTACCTAAGCACTGGCCCAGTGGCAGATTTTTAAGTGTCTGAGACACTTCTATAAACAAATATTGGGGACAGTGGGCTGGATAAATAACACATCCTTTTAGGGAACAGATCTTAGGATGAGAAATACCATGTCCAAGAAACCAAACCAAAATCATCTCATCCCCACCTGGATGGTAAGATCCTGCACCTCAAACTCAAGCCTGACGCTATTAGGGAATGAGAGCTATTGGCCACTGAATTTCGTATGTGGCCAGAGAACCGACTATGTTAAAAGTTTTTCAAACTAATCCACAAACTCTTTGATGTTCTTCTCATCTAGAAGTGGGAATCTATGCCCTCTTCTATTGAATCAGACCATCCTTAGGGACTCACTGAAAACCATGCAAGAGAAGTGAAGCTGTGTGACTTCTGAGGATAAATCAAAAAAGATCAGACAGCTTTGCTTCCAAGTAGTTCTTTTGGGACACCCACCTTTAGAGCCCTAAACAGCAACAAAGGTATCCAACCACCCTGATCCCACCACACTTAGGAGGCCCAGGCTGCCCAGAGAGGTCACACGGAGAGGCCCCAGCTGATGTCCCAGAAGACTGAGAGTATAACCACCATACACATGAGTAAAGAAGATTCCAGGTTTCTGGTCCCCAGCTGTCAAGTCACCCTCAATCATCAAACCTCCCCAGTCAAGGGCCCAGACACCACTGAGCAGAAACAGTCATCCTGAACATGCCCAACCAAATTACAGACACACGGGAACTATTAAGCATAATAAAACGGTTGTTTTATGCCATTTTGAGCACATTAAAATGGTTGTTTTCATGCACTAAAAAAAATCACATGTGCGGGCACTTAAAAATGGTTACAATGGTAAGCTTTACAAGTTTTTGGTCAAAATTTAAAAATCTTTTTAAATAAACGTACATGAAAAGTTATCCATGCTGATGTACGTAATGTCACAAAGGGCAAATCCATGGTAGACAGCAAGTGAACATCACAGCAAGGAAAGATAGAGTACATGACAGGAAAAGCATAAATCAGTGAGTTTAATTAAATGTAGAAGTTTAATTTAGTATTAAGCATTCAGTATCACTTTGAAAGGCCATCAATTTTTTTTTTAAACCACCAATTCTGAGCAGGAAGAAATATCTATACTTCCATTAAAAAAAAAAACAAAAAAAACGCGACTTCTCTTTCTGGAAAAACGTCCTTCCCAGTACCACCCCACATTTCAAAATTAATGCTTCTATTGCAATAAATAATGTCCAATATCTATAAAGAAAAATATCGTATATAGCTATACAGTAGCTATATCATCTACTGTTACAATGCCTTAAGTTGACTCGTTCTCAATATGTGCTACTGCCAATCAAAGAAAGAGCATAATATATTAACAAGAGGGCAGGCAATTCTTCTTAAAGCTTAGTATCCTCTCACATTTTTATTTGTTCAAGTATACTAGCTTTCCTCTCTACATGGAACAGCCAGCATAAGTTAAATTTTGCCGAAGGCTGGTATTTTGTTGGAATGCTTTGTTTTACACGAAACCCTCTAGACCAAAGGTTGGTAAAACCCAGCCCACTGCCTGTTTCTGTGTGGCCCATAAACTAAGAATGGCTTAACATTCTTAAATGCTTGGGGGAAAATTTTAAGAATAGTATTTCATGACACATGAATATTATATGAAATTCAAATATCAGTGTCCATAAACAGTTTTATCAAAACACAGCACACTCATTCATTTGCACTTTGTCCATGGCTGCCTTCCCCCAACAGCAGAGTCGAGCAGCTGCCACTCAGACTGCGTGGTCTGCAAAGCCTCAATATTTACTCTCAGGCCCTTTTATAGAAAAAGTCTGCCTATCCTTGTTCTAAACTACACCTTTTTATCCTTACAAATAGCCTCCTTTTATATCAAAGGTGTTCTGTAAAAACACATTTCCATAAGGCCATGAAGTGAAACGTGTGTCAGAAATAAGCCCCAAACTAGAAATACGTTTCATACAATTAAGCACATAAGATATCAAATCTGTTAGTGTAAAATAATGGTTCTTTAGTTTTAGCCCCACTCCCAGGTCAGGTCCAAGAATCTGCATTCGTAACAAGTTCCCATGCGACAATATGGGAATGGGCACTACACTTTAAGAACCATTGGGCTTTCAAAAAAAAATCCACTTCAAATATTGTCATATGTCATTATCTCAGTTAAAGAACACATTTATTATAATCTAAAAGTTAAAAAACGAGGTAAGCAATTTTTAAATGTTAAAAACTACTTACAATTACCCTTTCCTATAATACCAATTCACACAAAAACCATCAAGTTTAATTTTCTGAGGACTATTGTTCAACACAGTAAATCTTTAATGAGGAATACTCAATTTTGACAGTAATACTGAACGTAGTATAATCTTTAATAAAGAATAAACTCTTCAAGTGTAACCCACAGAACTGGCAAAGTATGTTGTACATACTCACAAGGTAACTTTACAATCTGTAGTAAGTACAAGCTTCTCCAAGGGATCTCATAATGTATTGCAGGGTTTTCACACATGGTAAGGCAACATGAAAAATTAATACCTGCAGACAACCGAACAGTATCAAATCCTAAAATTGAAAAAGGCACCATTTGGAGGAAGGTTGTTCAGCTAAAACCACATCAACCCTTTAGGCAAAAATGAATTGTTAATGACCTATATACATAGCTTTGTATGTATTCTAAACTTCACCACTATCTACAGATGTTTCATTTAACATACTGTCATTCAAAATGAGAAAGATTTCACGTGGACAACCTACAGTTTCAGAATAAAGATAGCAGGTTCAAAGCTCAATCAAAATGGTTACCTTAGATATATTAAAATCCAATTTTTAAACTATAAAATATTTTTTAACCATTTACTTTCTCAAATCACTCACAAAAATTATCAAGCATGAAAATACATGTAAGAGATGACATTTTTAACTCAATAATTTGACATTTACATATTATGTAAACTATACACATACCCTCTCATAAGGCAGGGTATGACTATTCTAAGATTTTTAAATCAACTTTTAAAAATTTCAAAGAGTAACATTCGATTTAATCAATCAGAGGGATCAGAAGATATCAAAGGTATTAATAGTATCTCAAATTTATATAATCCCATCTTCAAGGACTATCTCATTTGATTCAAAACAACAGCCTACAGGAGTTACAAATGAACAAATAAAATGTAGAAATCAAGTGATCTGCTCAATGACATTAATCAGCGGCCAAGTGTATTGAACTCACATTTACCAACCTAATGTAATGCTCATTCTACTATCCCATACGGACAACTCAACTCCTCCCAAAAATCTCACTTAAACATAAAAAGATCCTAATAGTTTTCAAGATAATAAATCCTGATTAAAGGTGTTTTATCTCCTTGATTAAAGGTGTTTATTAAAGGTGTTTTACAGGGGAAAATTTAATGATTATAGAGACGTCAATCATAAAAATTTTATTTGTATGTGAACCATGAACTTCCTGATGTTCAAGCTGGTTTTAGAAAAGGCAGAGGGGAACCAGAGACCAAATTGCCAACATCCCCTGGATCATGGAAAAAGCAAGGGAGTTCCAGAAAGACATCTATTTCTGCTTTATTGACTATGTCAAAGCCTTTGACTGTGTGGATCACAAGAAACTGTGGAAAATTCTGAAAGAGATGGGAATACCAGACCACCTGACCTGCCTCTTGAGAAATCTGTATGGAGGTTAAGAAACAACAGTTAGAACTGGACATGGAACAACAGAATGGTTCCAAATAGGAAAAGGCGTACATCAAGGCTGTATATTGTCACCCTGCTTATTTAACTTATATGCAGAGTACATCATGAGAAACACTGGACTGGAAGAAGCACAAGCTGGAATCAAGACTGCCAGGAGAAATATCAATAACCTCAGATATGCAGATGACACCACCCTTATGGCAGAAGTGAAGAGAAACTAAAAAGCCTCTTGATGAGCCTCTTGATGAAAGTGAAAGTGGAGAGTGAAAAAGTTGGCTTAAAGCTCAACACTCAGAAAACAAAGATCATGGCATCTAGTCCCATCATTTCATGGGAAATAGATGGGGAAACAGTGGAAACAGTGGCTGACTTTATTTTTCTGGGCTCCAAAATCACTGCAGATGGTGACTGCAACCATGAAATTAAAAGACCCTTACTCCTTGGCAGAAAAGTTATGACCAACCTAGATAGCATATTCAAAAGCAGAGACATTACTTTGCCAACAAAGGTCTGTCTAGTCAAGGCTATGGTTTTTCCAATAGTCACGTATGGATGTGAAAGTTGGACTGTGAAGAAGGCTGAGCGCCGAAGAATTGATGCTTTTGAACTGTGGTGTTGGAGAAGACTCTTGAGAGGCCCTTGGACTGCAAGAAGATCCAACCAGTCTATTCTGAGGGAGATCAGCCCAGGGATGTCTTTGGAAGGAATGATGCTAAAGCTGAAACTCCAGTACTCTGGCCACCTCATGCGAAGAGCTGACTCATTGGAAAAGACTCTGATGCTGGGAGGGATTGGGGGCAAGAGGAGAAGGGGAAGACAGAGGATGAGAGGCTGGATGGCGTCACTGACTCGATGGACTGAGTGAGTCTGGGTGAACTCCGGGAGTTGGTGATGGACAGGGAGGCCTGGCGTGCTGTGATTCATGGGGTCGCAAAGAGTCGGACACGACTGAGTGACTGAACTGAACTGAATCCAAAAAAAAAAAAGCTCAACACCATGTTTTACTTAAGACAACAAAAAATCTTCTAGTCTCAAAGTTTTGATTAAGAAAGTTAGGAAAATATGCTTAGAAAGCTGTATCAATAAATCTGCTTTATATTCCCTGTGACATTAATAACATATTAAAAGTTTAACTTCTCCCTAAACAATTCTATTGCAGATGTCCCATATGAAAAAAATAACTGTCTTAACCTGTTAAATACTATATGTAAAGGGCATGGAAATACGTTCCTTGGGCAATCTAGTCTGTTTTAGTGATCATCGTTAAATCTAAAGCATCTTTATTTAAATCATCCTGAAATCTTTAATTTCAGGAGTAAGCCAAACTTTGGGAAGAAACTTACCTGGGAATTTAATGGCTTACAGATACACTTCACCTTCTCAAGGTTTTATCATCTGAAAACCACTCTGCACTATGGATAGAAAAATACCTTTCAGTGTTAAGGATAAACGATACACACCAAATAATACAAAGCAGGCAGCTAAGGTAGATAACCAGCTTCTGCACTGCTGCAGTGGACTGAAAACGCAACCTTGGGCAGTTTCCGCTTCCCTAAACTGGTCACCTCCTCTAGACTCCTTTGGCAAGTAGAAGCTCATCCCAGTCAAGAAGTATTCGCTTTCCTTTCTGTAATGCTAAGGCAAATGTATCAACAAAACCTAAATAAATAGGTTTCTAGAGGTTTCTAGTCTAGTTAATCTGATCATTCATGGAATGAAGATTTACTGAGCACCTTCTATGGACATTCAGAAGACAAAAATACAAGGGAACTCTCTTTTAATTTGAAATCACCTGGCTTTTACAGGCAAGTGCCAGTGTCTATGGAGAAGGCAATGGCACCCCACTCCAGTACTCCTGTCTGGAAAATACCATGGACGGAGGGGCCTGGAGGGCTGCAGTGCATGGGGTCGCTAGGAGTCAGACAGACTGAAGTGACTTAGCAGCAGCAGCAGCAGCAGCAGTCAGTGTCTATCTTTTCCACAACATTGTGAGTTTCTTAAAGAGGGGGATTACCAATAGCAAAAAGAAAATAAAAGGTGTTGGGGGCGGGGGAGGGGTGTTGGAGCTGGAGCCAGGTGGACCTTCTCTGAATCCCGAATTTGTAACTCCTAACTGTAATTCTTAGAGAAGCTACTTAAACCTGAAGTCTTGGGTTTCTCTCATGGGGAAAATGAAGTAAACCATATCTATCATACAGGAGCACTGTGAGGATTTAAGCGAGTTATGTTTTAAATGCCCAGATAAAGTGGATGCTCAAGTTGTCCTCATAGTACATGTGTAAAACTATCAATAAAAGTGCTACTATCAATGTCATGTTTATTTCATTTATTTGCTGAGATTTATTAATTTGAAAATACAATATTAAATGCAACACAAAAGTTAAAACTCATCAAGGTGTACACCAAGGAGAGATATAGTGTGTATATTACTACTAAGTCACTTTCTACTGCTAAGTCGCTTCAGTCGTGTCCGACTCTGTGCAACCCCATAGACGGAAGCTCACCAGGCTCCCCTGTCCCTGGGATTCTCCAGGCAAGAACACTGGAGTGGGTTGCCATTTCCTTCTCCAATGCATGAAAGTGAAAAGTGAAAGTGAAGTCGCTCAGTCGTGTCCGACTCTTAGCGACCCCACGGACTGGAGCCTACCAGGCTCCTCCGTCCATGGGATTTTCTAGGCAAAAGTACTGGGGTGGGGTGCCATTGCCTTCCCCCACTAAGTCACTTTAGTCGTGTCCGAATCTGTGCAACCCCAGAGACGGCAGCCCACCAGGCTCCCCCGTCCCTGGGATTCTCCAGGCAAGAACACTGGAGTGGGTTGCCATTTCCTTCTCCAATAGTGTGTATGGAAGAAGCAAAGAACGTTCTTGTAAATATTTTTACCAAATCAACACCACTCTAAGAGGCTGATAGGATTCTGACTATCGAGTCCAAGGATATGCAATTCTGAATCTGAACAGGCCTAAGAAATACATTCCAGTTTTATGAAACACTGAGAGGTCAAACATAACTTTAACTCTGTCTTCAAGGCCTCAGGGACACGGAGCCAGCATTAGCCTACTGGCTTCAACCCTCTGGGACAAACCTTGCAATCAGGCTCACAGCCACTTCCTCATCCACCCAAACCCAGCTCTGAAAGACTATCCAACCCTAAAGCTGCCCTCTGAAAACTGGGCCAAAAGAGATGCAGTCTGGAAAGGGAGAAATAACTATCACTGTACTTCCTTTTTTTCTATTCCCTTCCTTGCTATCCAAAGGAATATTCCTCCTGAATATCTCTTTGTTAAAGCTACACTGATAAAGTAATACAATATTGTATGTCAATTATATCTCGATAAAACTGGGGTGAAAAATCCAGCTTGGGGCTTCCCTGGCGGTCTAGTGGTTAAGAATCCGCCTTGCAACATTGGGACATCAGTTCGATCCCTAGTTCGGGAAGATCCCACATGCTGCGGGGAACCAGGCCCCTATGCCACAACAACTCAGCTTGTGCTCTGAAGCCCAGATGCAGCAACTACTGAAGCCCTGAGCACCCTAGAGCCTGTCTGTACTCCACAACAAAAGAACCCACTGCAATGAGAAACCCATACGAAGAGTAGCCCCCACTCTTTGAAATGACAGAAAGCACCCAGTGCAGCCAAAAAATTAACTAAAAAAAAAAAATCCAGCCTGGGAGGAAAAAAACATTAAGGTATATTACGACCCAAAATATTGCCTGAAGAGCATGTGATAAACAATAATTTCATAATATAAACAGATTCAATTCCCTTAGCTACTACCATAAGCTCTATTGTTTACACAAAAAAAGTGACAAATTTACCAATGTACAAGGAAAAACAATATTGTCTACTTAACATAGGCTAGGCTAGGCTAGGCTAAGTCACTTCAGTCGTGTCCAACTTAACATATAAATGAGGAAAATCTACAATCTCAAATGTGACTCCAAAATTCCTGGGGGAAATAAAGTCAAAGCAACAAAAAGTATATTGTAAGTAAGAATATACATCACCTCCCACTTTCTAAAAACTGATGTGTGTGTGTCGTGTGCTTAGTCACTCAGTCGTATCGGACTCTTTGTGACCCCATGGACTGTAGCCCGCCAGGCTCCTCTGTCCATGTGGATTCTCCAGGCAAGAATATTGGAGTGGGTTGCCATGTCCTCCTCCAGGGGATCTTCCCAACCCAGGGATCGAACCCAGATCTCCCACATTGCAGGGGATTCTTTACTATCTGAGCTACCAGGGAAGCCCAAAACTTGAGATAAGAAATGGTGAGTTCTCAAAGTACCACAGTGGAGTATCAGAAGAACACAAGACCTCTGCCCAGGCCTAACAACTTCCAAAGGCTGAAGAGTTTCACTGCACTGTACACCCGAAACCTAAAGTAGGTTTCTAGACTACTTTATCTTTTCATTCATTCAACAAATATTTACTAAGCAACTACTAAGGGTCAGGCAACGAGGATCAAAAATGTTCCAGGACACACTGTAGTGAACAGGCCAAACAACGTCCTAGCTCCAGGGCAATGGTCCACAACGGAGGAAGTAGAGAACTGTGAAGGGTGTTCAGGAAATTCTAGGACACAGAGAGCAATTTTTTTTTTTTTTTTTTGGCAGTCGGCTTCCTTACACTTTCTAAGGGGGGGTCAGTCATTCCTAATTAAGTTATATAAAGGGGAAGCTAAAAAAGCTGTTATAAACAATGGGACCAGTCCAACTAACACTCCAAAGGCACGACAAGCAGGTAAATGAAAATAATCCCAAAAAACGGTATGAAGAAAACGAAGGTGATATAAAGTGGGGTGACCTAACACGAACGGGGTTCTCAGGGAAGGCCTCATATTAGCTGCAAGTCAACATTAACTCTTGCATTCCCCCTATACATAAGCAGAGGCAACTGTGAAGTAAAAGCCGTCGTTTTTTCAATATTAGTGAGTTCCCAAGAACACTGTGATCCATTATATTAACCTGCGGTTACCGACGTCCGAGTACAGCGGTCCACAGTCCTTTTTTAGCATATCAACTACAGGTTCAAGAAAACCTTGGCTACCTCACTGGACTTTGAAGACTAGTCTCTTAAACAAAACTTGCCGCGGCTCTTACAGCTCGGCTCAGACAGTTTTAATAACCACTGTTCACACACCTAAAGCGCCTAACAAAGAGGAAGAGTCACACCCTCCGGGTCACGAAGCCCGACCCGCTCCCTCACAAGCGCGGGCAGGGGCTTTCGTCCGGGATGCCCGGGCTCCCAGGAGCGGCGCCCCGAGGGCTCGCAGAGCCCCGGGCGCGCGGGCGCCGAGAGTTCGCGGCGGGGGCGTGGCGGGCCCGGCGCCTGCCTTTGTTGTCCCTCGTGGCGCGCGGGGGGAGGGGCGGCCCGAGGCCCGCGAGGCCAGCAGCAGCCCCCGGGCCCCGTCGCGTGGCCTCCCCGGCCCCTACGGGCGCGCGGACCCACCTTCTTGTAGTGCTTGCCCAGCCAGACCCGCACCGAATCCAGCTGGGACACCGTCTCCGGGCTCTCCCAAAACTTGCTCGCCGGGCCCCCGTCCTTCCGCCGATAAACGGCCAGGCCCGTGGCCGCCGCCGCTCCTCCTGCGCCCGCGGCGCCGGCCGTCGTCCCCAGCCCTCCGCCGCCCGCCGCCGCGGCCATCGTCGCCGTCCGTCGTCCCCACCGCCCGGCCCTCCCCGGCGCTCGCGGCGTGCCCCTTTCGCACCCGCGCGCCCGCGCGCGCAGCCGCTACTGCCGCCTCCCGGCCCCGCCCAGCCAACCCTCTTCCGGCGCGGAAGCCTGGCCCCGCCTCTTCTCGGGACCGGCGCCCTAACCGACGAGAGCTCGCGCGCACGCATGCGCAGCACTCGCGCCGGGCGGGCCTAGGACGAGCCCCTCCACCCGCCTCTTCCGCCTGCACCGCGGACCGCTTAACCGCCGCACCTCACAGCTTGGGCTTCCGTGCTTGTGGCTGTTTCCCCGGTACCTGCGTTGAATCGTTATGTAGTCTACAACTGCACGGTGGTTCTGTGTCACCGTCTGCCACCGCCGGGGAGAAAGGAGCTGGTGTGAGATGTTCTGAGAGGAGAACGCGTTTCGAGTGACGCGTGCCAGCAGGGGAACCCACACGCCGGGTGGGAATCTGCGCCTGTCCCCGCTTGCCCTCAGACCTTCTGCACGTAGTGACCCTGTCGTCGTTTGTAAACATCCATCTGGGACCCACACCTTCGGCTTCACACACCTTCTTCCCCCCTCATGGCTCCAGCCACACCGGTTCATTCCTGCCTTGGGGCGCTTACAACAGCTATTCCCGCGACCTGGACCCCTCTTCACCCTCTGATTGTCACTTGTGAAGTGAAAGTCGCTCAGTCGCGTCCGACTGTTTGCGACCCCATGGACTATATAGTCCATGGAATTCTCCAACCAGAATACTAGAGTGGGTAGGTAGCCTTTCCCTTCTCCAGGGGATCTTCCCAACCCAGGGATCGAACCCAGGTCTCCCGCATTGCGGGTGGATTCTTCACCAATTGAGCCACAAGGGAAGCCCAAGAATACTGGAGTGGGTAGCCTATCCCATCTTCAGCAGATCTTCCCGACCCAGGAATCAGACCGGTCTCCTGCATTGCAGGCGATGCTCTACCAACTGAGCTTGACGCTTTCAAAATCATAGCTTAAAAGTACTTAAGAAAAGTGATCCCTCCTGACCTTGCAGTCTTGAACGATCATACTCACTCGACATTGTCGCGGTAGGACTCACCGTGACTTGGTATTTTATTTTCTTACTTTCCATATAAATTACATGAGAGCCTAGTCTTGCTCACAGGTGTACCCTCAGTGCTGAGAAGGCCTGTTACCCAACAGATGTTCAATAAATATTTGATGAATGAATGAATGACTTACAGGGAGGCAGAAGAGTTTTAAATTATTAACGAAGTGTGATTGGCCATTATGGAGTTTTGAACATAATGCTCTCTGACCCCAGAACAGAAAGTGACAAGCTGTTTGTGAGTTTTTCAGACCAGCCTTTAAAGAAAAAAAGGGAATATGATCAAGGAGGAAGGGAGATTGCAAACACGTGAGGGGGAAAAAAAAACAACTGGAACAAAGGCTTTAAAGTGTGGAAGCATACTTGGTGAAACTCCTTAAGCCCATGGACTGGAAGCAAAGATGTTACTTGGGGTGGCAGTGAATTCTGAATATCCTGTAAGCACTGGAAAACCACCTTGAAGACACAGAACGACATGACCAGATTTATAGATTAGAAAGTAGTTACTGCAGTAGTGTGAATGATAGAATAGAGAAAGAAAGCCTGGAAAAAAATTCAAGGAGAACAAAAGAAAAAATAAATTGGACTTCATCCAAATTAAAATCTTTGGTGCTTCAAAATACACTGACAAGAAAATGAAAACACCCACTGAATGAGAAAAAACACTTGCAAATTATAAACCTGATGAAACATATTCAGAGAATAGGTAAAAAAAAAAAACTCTTACAACTTGATAATGAAAAACAGCAAGATCCAATTTGACAAATTAACTAGTAACCAAATGGAATAAACTTAGTACATGCAACATTATGGATGAATCTCCTGGTATTATACTAAATTAAATAAATCTTACCTGAAGGGATATATACAGGATGATTCAATATATATGAAGTTATAGAACAGGCTAAACTTCAAAGTAGGGTTCCCTCTGGGGAAATAGAGGGGAAGGAGGGACATGAGGGAATTTCCTGGGAGTGACAATAAGTTGATTTGAAATAGATTTGCATTACACAGATGTATGCACACCAGTTGTGGAATGGTAAAGAAAATTTATGCATTTTACTATAAATTTCCCCTCAGAAGAAAAGAACACTAAAGAAATACTGAAAGTGAAAGTGAAGTCCCTCAGTCATGTCTGACTCTTCGCGACCCCATGGACTGCAGCCCACCAGGCTCCTCCATCCATGGGATTTTCCAGGCAGGAGTACTGGAGTGGGGTGCTATTTCCTTCTCCAATGCATGAAAGTGAAAAGTGAAAGTGAAGTCACTCAGTCGTGTCCAAATCTTTACAACCCCATGGACTGCAGCCCACCAGGCCCCTCCGTCCGTGGGATTTTCCAGGCTAGAGTACTGGAGTGGGGTGCCATACTGAACTCTTGTTCAAAATATGCATGCTAAAGTGTACAGTGATGAACTGTATCTTTCACCTAGTTCTCAAAGCTACATGCTAAATTCACACAGTGATCTATCAAAAAGTATTTTTATTGCTCAATAGGTGAAGAGTTGATTAGGTCTCTTCAGTTTTGAAGAAAAAAGAATTTTGAAAAGAACTGGAAATTGCATAATGGTTTGCCCGTTGTTACAGCCTCTCAGTTTCTGGGAAGTATACCAAAAAGCCTTCTCTAAAATGTACCAAAGAGTATGGTTTAGTAAATATTTTCTCTTTTTTATTTTAAAAAAAGTAAAAAATTTTTTTTTTCCATTTTCTTTGTTTTTCAAAACTTTGTGTTGAGGGCTGAGTTTCAATAGATCTCAGCAAGGGAGCTGCTCTGCTACTTAGGAAACCCCAACCCACAAGCAGGTCGTCTATGAATGGTTTAGCACCAGGTTCCCCACGAATGAACGTGACGTGCGTTGACGGGTGAGGAGGTGGCTGCCTTTCAGGTTTAGCAAATATTTTCTATAAAGGGTCAGATAACAAATATTTTAGGCTTGTGGGCCGTATGTTCTTGGTGACAACTACTGAGCCCTACCCTTGTACCACAAAAGCTGCAATAAGCAATACATAAATGAGTGTGCATGGCTGTATTCTAACAAAATTTTATTCACAAAAACAGGTGGTAGACAAGGGTTTTTGTTTGGGTTGATGAAAAAGTTTAGGAGATGGATGGTAGTGATGACTGTACAACATTGTGGTTGTACTTAATGTCACTGAATTGTGTACCTAAAAATTGATAAAATGTTAAATTTTATTATATATTTACCACCAAAGAAAAAAAAATTTTTTTAAGCACAGTGGCAAGCCAGATTGAGTCTCTGCTGTATTTTGTTGAAGACTCCTGACAAGGACTAATACACGTTACCTTTAGCTTAGAAGCATCTCTGTTAAATCAATTTACTCAGAACTGTTTGAGAATATTACAGTATTGCTTGCTTCATTGAGCTTTTATTTTACCAGAGGATTAGGTATATTGGTAGATTAGGTATACCATCTAGACCTTAGAGCCACAAATTTAGCTCATGCAATTTATGGAAAATGTCTGTCATATTACCTAATTGACAAAGTCAGTCTTATTGTCAACTCAGTTGGGAAAAAAATTGTTTCGTCAGAGAAAATTTTAATTCATTTTTCAATTCAAATAAATGTGTTAATATTTAAGTCAAGAAATAATATAAAAGCTCTGAGGAAAAGATTATGTAACATTTTATTAGATGTATTAAAAGCAGTCTAGTCAAGACTGAAATGATTATTTCAAAAACCTTCCAACAAAAACAAAGAAACTAAGCAAAGAAAGATTAAAAAAAAACCTCCCAACAAAGAAAAGCCTAGATATTTTGATGGCTTCAATGGCGAATTACACCAAACATTTAAAGAAGAACTAATATTAACCCTTCTCAAATCTTCCCCAAAAAACTGAAAGGAAGGAACACCTCTAGACTCATTCTATGAGTCCAGCATTAACTTAATCCCCAAAACAGATAAGGTTACTACAATAAATATCATTTATGAACACTGATGAAAAAATCCTAAACTAAGTACTGGCAAACCAAATTCAGCAGTATATTACAAGGATTATACACCAAGAGAGATTTATTCCTGGAATGCAAGGTGGTTCAGCATACAGAAATCAATGTAATACACCACATTAAGAAAATAAAGGGAAAAAAAGACATGATCATCTCTATAGCTGCAGAAAAATCATTTGACATAATTGAACACATTTTCATGATTAAAAAAATGCACACACTCAACAAACTAGGAATAGAAGGAAACTATCTCAGTATTAAATATAATAAAAGCCATGTAAGAGAAACCTACAGTGAATATCATACTCAATGGTGAATGAATGTTTTCCTCTAAGATCAAGAGAAAGGTAGAGATGCCTGCTTTCACCACTTGTATTCAACACAGTACTGGAAGTTCTAGTCAGAACAATTAGTCAAGGAAAAGAAAAAGCATCCAAATTTAAGAAAGAAATAAGATGTCTCTATTTGCAGGTGATATGATTGTATACATAGAAAACCCTAAAAATTCTATTTAAAAAAAACTTGTATGGCTACTACATGATTTCATCAAAGTAGCAGGATGTAAAATCAACACACAAAAAATCAGTGACATTTCTATATATGAATAATGAGCAATCTAAAAAGGAAATTACAACAATTTCATTTACAATAGAACCAAAAACAATAAAACACTTAGGAATTAACCAAGCAGGTAAAATAATTATACAGTGCAGACTATAAAACACTGCTGAGAGAAATTAAAGAAAACACAAATAAATGGAAACATATCCCTTGTTCATAGATGGAAGACCTAATAATTTTAAAATATTAGCACTACCCAAAGAAATCTACAGATTCAATACAAGCTCTATTAAAATCCCAGGGAGGTTTTTTTGAAGGAATACAAAAACCTATATAAACCTAATGTTATCAATAGAATGTAAAATAAAAAAGAAAACAAGCAAAAAATGTTGGAAAAAAAGAACAAAGTTGGAGAAATCAACTTCCTGAATTCAAAACTAATCAAAGCACTGTAGTACTGGCACTAAGACAGACATATAGATCAATGGAAAGAATAGAGAGCCCAGGAACAAACTTCCCATGTACAGTCAAGTGATCTTTTGATAAGGGTGCCAAGACCATTCAATGGGGAAAGGGCAATCTTTTCAACAATTGGGACTGGTTAAACCAGATTAACTATATGCAAAAGAATGAAGTTGGACCCTTACCGCACACTATATACAAAAATTAATTCACAATGGATCAAAAACCTCAGTATCAGAAATAAAACTATAAAATCACTAGGAGAAAACACAGGGTAAAAACTTAATGACTGGATTTGACAATGATTTCTTGACACCAATGGCAATGATTTCCTGAATGTGACATCAGAGGCACAGGCAACAAAAGAAAAAGTAGACAAATTGGACTTAATGAAAAATTTTAAAATTCTGCATCAAAAGAATATCAACAGAGGAAAAAGGTGACCCGTAGAGTGGGAGAAATCCCATAGACAGAGGAGCCTGGTGGGCTACAGTCCATAGGGTCACAGAGAAACAGACACGACTGACGTGACTTAGCACACATGCATAATAAAGGATTTTATCCAGGATATGTAGTGGACTCCTAAAACTCAACAACAAGTTCAAAAATTGACAAAGGAAATGATCAGATAGTTCTCCGAGGAAAATACACAAATGGATAATAAGCACATGAAAAGATTTTCAACATCTTTAAACATTCAGTTCAGTTCAGTTCAGTCTCTCAGTCATGTTCAACTCTTTGCGACCCCATGAATTGCAGCGCCACCCCATGAATTGGAGCACACCAGGCCTCCCTGTCCATCACCAACTCCCAGAGTTCACTGAAACTCTTGTCCATCAAGTCGGTGACACCATCCAGCCATCTCATCCTCTGTCATCCCCTTTTCCTCCTGCCTTCAATCTTTCCCAGCATCAGGGTCTTTTCAAATGAGTCAGCTCTTCACATCAGGTGTCCAAAGTACTGGAGTTTCAGTTTCAGCACTAGTCCTTCCAGGGAATGTTCAAGACTGATCTCCTTTAGGATGGACTGGTTGGATCTCCTTGCAGTCCAAGGGACTCTCAAGAGTCTTCTCCAACACCACAGTTCAAAAGCATCAATTCTTCGGTGCTCAGCTTTCTTCACAGTCCAACTCTCACATCCTTCCATGACTACTGGAAAAACCATAGCCTTGACTAGACGGACCTTTGTTGGCAAAGTAATGTCTCTGCTTTTGAATATGCTGTCTAGGTTGGTCATAACTTTCCTTCCAAGGAGTAAGGGTCTTTTAATTTCATGGCTGCAGTCACCATCTGCAGTGATTCTGGAGCCCCCCAAAATAAAATCTGACACTGTATCCACTGTTTCCCCATCTGTTTCCCAGGAAGTGATGGGACCAGATGCCATGATCTTAGTTTTCTGAATGTTGAGCTTTAAGCCAACTTTTTCACTCTCCTCTTTCACTTTCATCAAGAGGCTTTTTAGTTCCTCTTCACTTTCTGCCATAAGGGTGGTGTCATCTGTATATCTGAGGTTATTGAGATTTCTCCCGGAAATCTTGATTCCACCTTGTGCTTCTTCCAAGCCAGCGTTTCTCGTGATGTACTCTGCATATAAGTTAAATAAGCAGGGTGACAATATACAGCCTTGACGAACTCCTTTTCCTATTTGGAACCAGTCTGTTGTTCCATGTCCAGTTCTAACTGTTGCTTCCTGACCTGCATATAGTTTTCTCAAGAGGCAGGTCAGGTGGTCTGGTATTTCCATCTCTTTCAACATTAGAGAAATGAAAATCAAACATATAAAGATGTACTACCTCATATCCATTAAGATGGCCACTATTAAAAATAATAAGTATTGATAAGGATGAGGAGAAATTGGAACCCTTGTGTACTGTTGGTGATAATGTAAAGCATTACATTCACTATGGAAAACAGTATGATGATTCCTCAAAAAATTAAGAACAGAATTATCAATATGATCCAACAATACTACTTCCAGGTATACACCCACAAGAATTGAAAGCAAGGTCTTAAAGAAATATTTGTACAACCACATACACAATAGCATGATTCACAGTAGCAAAAAAAAAAAAAATGTGATACATACAATGGAATATGTTGAGTTTTAAAAAGGAAAATGATTCTGATATATGCTGCAACATGGATGAACTTTGAGGCTCTCACACTAAATGCAATACAGCAGTCACAAAAAGATATGTATGATTTTACTTATATGAGGCACTTAGTCAAAATCATAAAGACAAACAGTAGAATGGTCATTGCTAGGGATTAGGGAGAGGGAAAATGGGAAGTTACTGTTTAATGAGTACAGAGTTTCAATTTTACAAGATGAAAAGGGATATAGAGACAGATGGGGTAATGGCTGTATAACATAATGAATGTAATTAATCACCAAACTGTACACTTAAAAATGATTAAGATGCCTAAGGGAAATAAGTCTGACAGAGACAGATACCACAGGATGGTCCCTTACATGTGGAGTCTAAAAAACAAAAATAAATACAGGCTTAAAGACAGAGGAGAGACTGGTAGTTGCTAGAGGTAGAGGGTGGGGGATTGGAGAAATAGATGAAGAGGGTCAAAAGGCACACACTTTGAGTTTTAAAATAAATAAGTTATAGGGATGTAATGTATAGCATTGTGACTATACTTAATAATACTGTATTATGTATTTGAAAGTTGCTAAGATAGTAGATCTTCAGTTCAGTTCCTCAGTTGTGTCCAACTCTTTGCAGCCCCATGGACTGCAGCATGCCAGGCTTCCCTGTCCATTGCCAACTCCCAAAGCCTACTCAAACTCATGTCCATTGAGTCAGTGATAGTAGACCTTAAAAGTTCTCAAATCAAGGGACTTCCCTGGTGGTCCAGTGGCTAAGACTTCGTGTTCCCTATGTAGGGGGCCCAGGTTCAATCCCTGGTCAGGGAACTAGATCCCACATGCTGTAACTACAGATCTTGCATACTGCAACTAAGAGTTTACATACTGCAACGAAGACTGAAGGTCCTATGTGCCGCAACTAAGACCTGCTGCAGCCAAAATAAATAGTGAGTAAATATTTTCTTAGAAAGGTCTTATAATAAGAAAAAATTCTATAACTGTGTAAATGATGAATATTAATTGTTGTGATCATTTTGCAATGCATACAAATACTGAATCATATTGTACACCTGAAATTAATATGTCAATTATATCTCAATTTTAAAAATAAAAATTAAGGGATTCTCTGATGGTCCAGTGGTTAAGAATCTGCCTTGCAATGCACGGGACATGGGTTCAATCCTTGGTCCGGAAGATTCCATGGGCCAGGGAGCAACTAAGCTTATGTGCCACAACTACTGAATCCATGCACTGCAACTACTGAAGCCCATAAGCCTAGAGCCTGTGCTTGGCAACAAGAGAAGTCACCACAATGAGCAGCCCAGGCAGCACCACCAGAGAGTAGCCCCTGCTTGCCACAACTAGAGAAAGCCTGCGTGCAACAATGAACACCCACCACAGCCAAAAAAAGAGAAATCAGGTAAATCTTATTTAAAAAAAGAATGGACTGATGCAAAATCAACCTTGTTTAAAAAATTTTAAATTACAGAAATGGTTAACATGGCAAATTTTATGCGTATTTTATCACAATTAAAAATTTGGAAAAAAAGAGAGAACAGACCGACAAGGACTTCAAATATAGAGTTTATTACATATAAATCCATAAAAGTACTAACTTTTTTCTTTTTTCCCCCTCAGGTTTATTGAGATACAATTAACATATAAATTTTATTAGTTTAAGATTCACTATGCTTATTGGGAAACAGTGGAAACAGTGTCAGACTTTATTTTTCTGGGCTCCAAAATCACTGCAGATGGTGACTGCAGCCATGAAATTAAAAGACTTACTCCTTGGAAGGAAAGTTATGACCAACCTAGATCAGATCAGATCAGATCAGTCGCTCAGTCGTGTCCGACTCTTTGCGACCCCATGAACCGCAGCACGCCAGGCCTCCCTGTCCATCACCAGCTCCCGGAGGTCACTCAGACTCACATCCATCGAGTCAGTGATGCCATCCAGCCATCTCATCCTCTGTCGTCCCCTTCTCCTCCTGCCCTCAATCCCTCCCAGCATCAGAGTCTTCTCCAATGAGTCAACTCCTCGCATGAGGTGGCCAAAATATTGGAGTTTCAGCTTTAGCATCATTCCTTCTAAAGAAATTCCAGGATTGATCTCCTTCAGAATGGACTGGTTGGATCTTCTTGCAGTCCAAGGGACTCTCAAGAGTCTTCTCCAACACCACCGTTCAAAAGCATCAATTCTTCGGCGCTCAGCCTTCTTCACAGTCCAACTCTCACATCCATACATGACCACAGGAAAGACCATAGCCTTGACTAGGCGAACCTTTGTTGGTAAAGTAATGTCTCTGCTTTTGAATATGCTATCTAGGTTGGTCATAACTTTCCTTCCAAGGAGCAAGCGTCTTTTAATTTCATGGCTGCAGTCACCATCTGCAGTGATTTTGGAGCCCAGTAAAACAAAGTCTGACACTGTTTCCACTGTTTCCCCATCTATTTCCCATGCAGTGATGGGACCAGATGCCATGATCTTCGTTTTCTGAATGTTGAGCTTTAAGCCAACCTTTTCACTCTCCACTTTCACTTTCATCAAGAGGCTTTTTAGCCCCTCCTCACTTTCTGCCATAAGAGTGGTGTCATCTGCATATCTGAGGTTATTGATATTTCTCCCGGCAATCTTGATTCCAACTTCTGTTTCTTCCAGTCCAGCATTTCTCATGATGTACTCTGCATATAAGTTAAATAAACATGGTGACAATATGCAGCCTTGACGTACTCCTTTTCCTATTTGGAACCAGTCTGTTGTTCCATGACCAGTTCTAGCATATTCAAAAGCAGAGACATTACTTTGCCAACAAAGGTTCGTCTAGTCAAGGCTATGGTTTTTCCTGTGGTCATGTATGGATGTGAGAGTTGGACTGTGAAGAAGGCTGAGCGCCGAAGAATTGATGCTTTTGAACTGTGGTGTTGGAGAAGACTCTTGAGAGTCCCTTGGACTGCAAGGAGATCCAAGCAGTCTATTCTGAAGGAGATCAGCCCTGGGATGTCTTTGGAAGGAATGATGCTAAAGCTGAAACTCCAGTACTTTGGCCACCTCATGTGAAGAGTTGACTCATTGGAGAAGACTCTGATGTTGGGAGGGACTGGGGGCAAGAGGAGAAGGGGATGACAGAGGATGAGAGGCTGGATGGCATCACTGACTCGATGGACATGAGTCTGAGTGGACTCTGGGAGTTGGTGATGGACAGGGAGGCCTGGCGTGCTGCAATTTATGGGGTTGCAAAGAGTCGGACACGACTGAGCGACTGATCTGATCTGATCTGATGCTTATTTTTAAGAAGTAAAATATAAGTTTGAAAGTTTCATCTAGAAATTGGAAAACTATGAGAAGTGATAGGTTTGAAAAATAGCCAATGAGAAAATATAGTAAATGAAAGTAAAAGCGCACTGGACATGTTGAACACTAGACTGGACAGCCAGCGAATCAGTGAACTAGGGAGCTAAGTCAGAAGAAATAAGTCTTGAAGTTCAGAAAGACAAAAAAAATTGGGAGGTAAGAAAGAAGATACAGTGTTCTAATATACATGTAGTTGAGTCTCAGGATGAGAGATAGTAGAGGCAATTGGTAAATAATGATTGAAAGTTATGTAAAAATGACAATAGATATTCATAAACTCAAGAAGCCTAACAAATCCCAAGCATGATAAATACAAAGAAATTCTCATTTATACTCATTTTAGTAAAACTGCAGAAATTCTAAAGGATGTACATCAGACAGAGGAAAAATGATTCCTGATTTGCAAAAAAGGAATGAAGAGCAAAGAGAGTAGTAAATAGTGGGTAATTCTCAATATTTACTGGGTAACTCTCTTAAAAAGAAGAGTGTCTTGTGTGGTTTTAAAAGTTGGAATTTAAATACTTAACAAAAAAGGCAAGTTGCGAATGGAGAAATGGTAGTAGTCTCCAAAGGAAGGTAAACATATTGATTACCATTAATATTTGACAAATTAAAGATACATGTTTAGTTTGTAGTGAACCAGTAGAGACTTGCATGTCATCCACAGTTACAGTTAGAAAATAATAAGCAATAAAAGGACTAGAATTGAGTATAGGGAGAAATGAAAAACAGAAAACTGCATGGCAGGGCCAGCCCAAAATGTATTAGCAATTGCATTAAACTTACCAGAAATAAAAGGCTTCACTTAAATGCAAAATTTCAGATTAGATTTTTTTTTAAACTAAAGCTTTCTCTCCTTCCCATTCCCTTCCTATCCTGAAAAATAGCTTCCAAAAGCTTTGAGCTTCCCCGGTAGCTAGGAAGGTAAAGAATCTGCCTGCACACCTGTGGGAGACCCAGGTTTGATCCCTGGGTTGGGAAGATCCCCTGGAGTAGGAAACAGCAACCCATTCCAGAATTCTTGCCTGGGGAATTCCATGGACAGAGGAACCTGGCAGGCTACAGTCCATGGGATCGCAAAGAGTCAGACATGATTGAGACTAACACTGGACTAACACACCAGGTGAGCAACTGTTTGTGTAAGGAAGGGGACTATGGCAGCCCAGAGTGGGTTGAGTCTGGTGAGAAGCGCATTCACACAATGACTGAGGGCCTGTTCCTTCTGGGGCTAACAGTCCAAGAAGAATTATGAGGGTGTCCATGGCAGGGGTGCAACCCAGCACAGGATGTGAGGTCCCACATGTGGTAAGGAGGGTGCTCAGAATGCAGAGGGGCAACCTGGCATGAGGGCATAGCCTAGGTGGAATGAGAAGACTTTTCACATGGGAGAGCTGCTTGGCATGTTCCATCAGAGCCTGAGTTAAGTGAGGAAAGTCTCTCCAAGAAGAGAGCAGCCTGGCATGAGGTGTCAGAGCCAGAGGCATTTTTTTAGTCCTTTAGGGGCTGTTGATAATGTGATGGTCAAACATGGACTAAAATTAAGTAATCTAACTTAGAGAGAGGAAAGAGGAGATTCTAAATTTCAGGAAAGAACTAGATATTAATACTATCAAACAAAAAAGAGCATGTGTGTGTCAGTCACTCAGTCATGTCTGACTCTTTGGGATCCCACAGGCTGTAGCCCACCAGGCTCCTCTGTTCATGGGATTCTCCAGGCAAAAATAATGGAATGGGTTGTCATTCTCTTTCCCAGGGGATCTCCTCAATCCAGGAGGATTTTTTTTTTTTTTTTTACCATCTGAGCCAAAAAAGAGCATAACAGATTTGAAAAGAAGCAAGTAGGAATACTAAAGTCAAGAAACACAATAAAGGTAATTATAAGTTGATGCATACTTTTACTTTTTCGAGTTTTTTTTTGGCTGCATGCCAACCAGGCATCAAACCTGTGCCCCCTACATTGGGAGCAGGGAGTCTTAACTGCCAGGAAGACCCCCAATGGGTAGTTTTAATAGCAAACTAGACACAGCTGGGCAAACTGGAAAATCAAAAGAAAAGTCCAAAAAGAAGCATGAGAAATGAAAATACAAAGAATATAGGGTATGTGAACAAACATCAACAAGAAGGGAAATTTGTAAAGGACATACAGGAATTCTTTGCACTATTCTTTAAATTTTTCTGTTAGGGAAATTATTTCAAAAAATTTAAAAATATCCTTAGATATACTTCACACTATAGTCCAAGCTTTATGACAAGTTTTTGATATAACAATAAGAATAATATCTTCATAAAGTTAAAACCAAGCTTAATAATTTGTTAAGGTGCTGACCAGAGTTCCAACTCCAAGGTCACTACCAGTCTCATTCTCTAATAAAAACACAGAGGACAGTGACATTGAAACATAAAACATATACTCCACTATATTCAGAAATATAGTGGTGACATCACTTCTAGACACCCAGTGAGTCTTAGCTGGAAGAAACTGGGGAGGAGTCACTGCTCAGTAGGCCTCCTGGATCCCAAAGGAACTAAAGTGTTGGCAAGGCAGGCTAAAGACCAGGGACTTGGAGAAGGGTCCTTCACTGAAGAACTTTAGAACGTAGTTTGGGTTAAAATGGAATCCAGTAAACAACAATTTAAAATTTTTTCACTGGAGTGTGATGTACTTACAAAAATGCATGTAAATCATAAGCGTAGGGTTCACTAGATTATGCCAAAGTAGTTCACTTCAGTTGCTCAGTCGTGTCCGACTCTTCTCGACCCCATGAATCACAGCACGCCAAGCCTCCCTGTCCATCACCAACTCCCGGAGTTCACTCAGACTCACATGCATTGAGTCAGTGATGCCATCCAGCCATCTCATCCTCTGTCGTCCCCTTTTCCTCCTGCCCCCAACCCCTCCCAGCATCAGAGTCTTTTCCAATGACTCAACTCTTCGCATGAGGTGGCCAAAGTACTGGAGTTTCAGCTTTAGCATCATTCCTTCGAAAGAAATCCCAGGGCTGATCTCCCTCAGAATGGACTGGCTGGATCTTCTTGCAGTCCAAGGAACTCTCAAGAGTCTTCTCCAATACCACACTTCAAAAGCATCAATTCTCCAGCGCTCAGCCTTCTTCACAGTCCACCTCTCACATCTATACATGACCAGAGGAAAGACCATAGCCTTGACTAGGACCTTTGTTGGCAAAGTAATGTCTCTGCTTTTGAATATGCTATCTAGGTTGGTCATAACTTTCTTTCCAAGGAGTTAAGTCTTTTAATTTCATGGCTGCAGTCACCATCTGCAGTGATTTTGGAGCCCCCAAAAATAAAATCTGACACTATTTCCCCATCTATTTCCCATGAAGTGATGGGACTAGATGCCATGATCTTCGTTTTCTGAATGTTGAGCTTTAAGCCAACTTTTTCACTCTCCACTTTCACTTTCATCAAGGGGCTTTTTAGTTCCTCTTCACTTTCTGCCATAAGGGTGGTGTCATCTGCATATCTGAGGTTATTGATATTTCTCCCGGCAATCTTGATTCCAGCTTGTGTTTCTTCTAGCCCAGCGTTTCTCATGATGTACTCTGCATATAAGTTAAATAAGCAGGGTGACAATATACAGCCTTGACATACTCTTTTTCCTATTTGGAACCAGTCTGTTGTTCCATGTCCAGTTCTAACTGTTGCTTCCTGACCTGCATACAGATTTCTCAAGAGGCAGGTCAGGTACTCTGGTATTCCCATCTCTTTCAGAATTTCCCACAGTTTATTGTGATTCACACAGTCAAAGGCTTTGGCATAGTCAATAAAGCAGAAATAGATGTTTTTCTGGAACTCTCTTGCTTTTTCCATGATCCAGTGGATGTTGGCAATTTGATCTCTGGTTCCTCTGCCTTTTCTAAAACCAGCTTGAACATCAGGAAGTTCACGGTTCACGTATTGCTGAAGCCTGGCTTGGAGAATTTTGAGCATTACTTTACTAGCATGTGAGATGAGTGCAATTGTGTGGTAGTTTGAGCATTCTTTGGCATTGCCTTTCTTTGGGATTGGAATGAAAACTGACCTTTTCCAGTCCTGTGGCCACTGCTGAGTTTTCCAAATTTGCTGGCATATTGAGTGTAGCACTTTCACAGCATCATCTTCCAGGATTTGAAATAACTCAACTGAAATTTCCATGCCAAAGTAAACTGATTGTAAAATCATCACTCAGCTCAAGACCTGGAGGCAACCAGAATGTCCTTTCCACATCTTCTCTAATCCTTACTGCTTCCCAGTCCTAGAGATTCTCTGTCATCCCTGTGACTTACTGTGCCAGAAATTCTTCTACCAGTTCTAATAATACTTTAAACTGCCATAGGGTTTCAGCATTGAGTTTTACTTTTAAAACTAAATTTCCTTTTGTTTTTCTGCATATACAGAACTCATACCCAAGGTAGAAATTCTGAGCATTCACTAAGTTTTGTAAAACTTAGAACAAATGGCATAGTTCAGTTCTGGAAAAGCCATTCGACAAGGGTGAATTTCACAGCTGAACTTAAAAGTTCTTTCCCTTGGTCAGTTGCTCTGGAAAGAAACAACTCCAGTAGCCAGTCCATACTGATTCCATAAAGTTATTAGACATCTATGACGGGCCACAATAATACACTAAGGTCTTAGTAGCACAAGGAAATTACTCTGTCACATGAGAATGTGACAACATCAGCTAAATGAAGTTAGAATGAGCCACTGTCTACTTAAACACAAGTTAAACATAACTACTGGTTTCAAACTCAGTCTGAGTAATCAAGTATTACTTGCAGAAAGTGACTAATAACCACTACCACTAGAATTAATGTAGTAAAGATGAAAATGGCAAAATTGGACAACTGGCCAGAGCAGAAGGGTGCTCCCTTCTTAGACATCCCTGTTGGTTCTCTGCTTATCCTTAGCAAAGATTATGACCAAGCCCTGTAAACTTTTGAGCAAATAAAGCCAAGGGTGAGAAAAAGAATCCTATCTGGGAGACCACCAAGAGAGTGAAAAAACCATATGATTTTTCAAGGTCAACTGTTAGCCAGAAAGATTCATAAGTCTTCAGCAATAGTAAGACAATGTCTTGTATAAATCTATTTGTCCTAAGATCCTACAAAGGCTCTCTAGGTACACATACTCTGCTTGAAGTCTCACTCTGTAGCTATGCAGCCATAATCACAGACTATCTAACTAATTCCCATCAATGAAGAAGTACCATTTTTAAACTCTGGCTTCCTAGATCTACCAGGCAGTTAAATACATCCTTGGCAACTATTTTGAGGAAGCTGAAATTCTAAGCGCCATAACTTTTTTTAAATCTGGTAGAGTCGTAGATGAAAGATAAGCTCTAAAAACAAACGCATTCCTGCTTTGTGAGAATTTGACAAAAGTACTACAGTGAGTCCCTATGGGGAAAGGAATAGAGCTTCCCAGGTGGCTCAGTGGTAGGGAATCCACCTGCCAATGCAGGGAGATGAGGGTTCGATCTCTGGGTCGGGAAGATCCCTTGGAATAGAAAATGACAACCCACTCCAGTATTCTTGCCTGAAAAATCCCATGGACAGAGGAACCTGGCAGTCACAAAGAGCAGGACATGACTAGGCGACAGAGCACAAGTATGCTGGGGAAAGGAATAGTGAACCCTGCTGCCCTCTAGTGTGAATATAAGAACTGCATGTCCCGCTGCTGCTGCTGCTGCTGAGTTGCTTCAGTCGTGTCTGACTCTGTGCGACCCCACAGACAGCAGCCCACCAGGCTCCCCCGTCCCTGGGATTCTCCAGGCAAGAACACTGGAGTGGGTTGCCATTTCCTTCTCCAACATGTCCTGCTCAAAAGACCCAGACAGGCCTGACGCCAAAAAAGCAGCAAAGTTTGAATCTTTTACAGTCATTGTGATTATTGCTATGTTTTGGTGTATATGTTTATTTTTCTGTTTACCATGCTTTTTCTTTACTTATATTCTGCCTTCTGTTCAATTTATAGTTTTATTTTTCTTTTAGTGTCTTGGAGAACTATATTTCTATTTCTTAAGTAGTTATATTTACATTTTCTTTATACTCTAAATAAAAATTTCTAACAAAATCCTATTCACCATCTCATCTTCCTCCTAAGTAAGACCTTACTTGTCCTTCTGAATCAGGGGTGGTCATTATTACCCTAAGTGTTGCTGTATCTGCTCATGATGTGCTTACTCAATAACTGTATTTTTAATTTCTAGGATTTCTAACTGGTTTTTTAAACATTTACCATTTCATTTCTGATCACTTTTTTCATAATTTCTTCTTTCAGTAAAAGTATCTTTCCTGTATGTCTCTGAGTATTCCAAACATACTAATAAATTTTCAGTTCCCTCCATTATTTTTACTTCAATTACAATGAATTCATCTCTTGATTCTGATTTTGTAGGTTATTTTTCTCTTGGCTAAGTTTTCTTGTATGCTTTAACATTAGTAATTTGAGACTCTGTTTGCATCATGAAATTTGGGAACCAAGAGATCCAGTCACCAAGTGAGAGAGTAGCTGGATTTAGGTCTGGATTCAGTGTTGTCTCTGCTTCCTAAGAATTCAACTTCACATAAACTGTCTTCATGCACAGATGGGATGAAGTTTTTTCCCATATTAAGTTTAGGGAGCTCTACCTAAACTCCTAATTGCAAGCTGCAATCCAGGCCCCATATAGCCACATTCCCTCAATCAGTTACTTTCTAAGTTACAAACTCCAGACTGCCTCTATTTCTGAATTCATGGCCTGGCAAGATTATAGCAGTTTGTTCATGGTTAACAAAATTGTTTATCTTGTTTTTGAATATGGATATGTTAACCTTTTCTGGTTAATTTTACCATGTGTTTGGAGCAGAGGGAGTAGCATCAAAATGTGTACTATCTTGACGAGAAGTCAGTTTCATTCACTTTTTTTAAAAAAATGCTGATTCTTAGGCAGTACCATGGTTAATAGTGATGGCTAAAAAGCAGCCTGGTAGCTGTACATTCTCTTTCCAGTTTTATCAAAAAATATTTTATAAGGTTGGGGCTAACTGACTTGTACAATTTGGCCAATGATGTTAACTAGATCTTCTGTTTGAAATAACTGATTTTGTGGTTCAGTTCAGTTCAGTCGCTCAGTTGTGTCTGACTCTTTGCGACCCCATGAATCGCAGCACGCCAGGCCTCCCTGTCCATCACCAACTCCCGGAGTCTACTCAAACTCACGTCCATCAAGTCGGTGATGCCATCCAGCCATCTCATCCTCTGCCGTCCCCTTTTCCTCCTGTCCCCAATCCCTCCCAGCATCAGAGTCTTTTCCAATGAGTCAACTCTTCACATGAGGTGGCCAAAGTACTGGAGTTTCAGCTTCAGCATCATTCCTTCCAAAGAACACCCAAGACTGATCTCCTTTAGGATGGACTGGATGGGTCTCCTTGCAGTCCAAGGGACTCTCAAGAGTCTTCTCCAACACCACAGTTCAAAAGCACCAATTCTTCGGCGCTCAGCTTTCTTCACAGTCCACCTCTCACATCCATACATGACCACAGGAAAAACCACAGCCTTGACTAGACGGACCTTTGTGTTTACTGCATACCAAAACATGTGATACTTCATTACCTAAATTCCCCTATTTCTGCACTTTGAGGCTCAAAAAATTAACCCATGGAAAGTCAATAAATCAATAAACTATAATCTGTTTTGATGCTGCAGTGGTACCAAACTTAAAATATTGGTACAAAGGAGAGGGATAAGATTAAAATTTACCCAAAAGAACTTACAGTTAAGAATGATAAAAATGATATTAAGGATTTACTAGCTTTCTAAAGTATGTTATATGGTGAATAAAATGAGTCTTCTAAAGATGCACCCTGGAATTGTTGCAGATGAAATGGTATCTGATTAAAAGAATCTGGGGTGGTAGACACTGGCTGATCTGGATTTAAAGATGAAACAGTTTGGCCTTGAGTTGATAATTGTTAAAACTAGGTGGGAAAGATAGGGACCATGGGTGTTCATGGTTTTCAATGGGGTGCCATTGCCTTCTCCAAAACCAACTCTAAAGACATCTTAATCTTGGTACTATAGACTCCTGAACTACAAGAAAACAAATTTCTGTTGTTTAAATCACCTGGTCTTTGATATTTTGTTCTGACAGTCCAAGCAGACTATTGCAGATGTATTCTACTTTATTTAATTTCCTGATAAGAGATGTGGGGATTTTTAAAATTAAATGTAAGGTAGCAATGACTTTCGGAGAAGGCAATGGCACCCCACTCCAGTACTTTTGCCTAGAAAATCCCATGGATGGAGGAGCCTGGTAGGCTGCAGTCCATGGGGTCCCTAGAGTCGGACATGACTGAGCTACTTCACTTTCACTTTTCACTTTCACGCATTGGAGAAGGAAATGGCAACCCACTCCAGTGTTCTTGCCTGGAGAATCCCAGGGACGGGAAGCCTGGTGGGCTGCCGTCTATGGTGTCGTACAGAGTTGGACACGACTAAAGTGACGCAGCAGCAGCAGCAATGACTTTACCACACATACATGATTATGTTTAGATACACTCTTAGAACTGAAATGTGTCAAAGGGCACACACATCTTAAATCTGATTTAGCCAAACCACTCTCTTAAAAAAAGTACCCCCCAATACGAATGCTTGTTTCCCTAAACTGGAACCAGTTTGCCACGTGACAACGCTCCCTCATTTCAACAACACATATTCAGTATCTATTTCTGAATAGTACCAGGAACTGTGCAGTGTGCTTAGGATATAGTGGTGAACAAAGGATTAAGTCCTTGACCTCAAGGATCTGTATTCTAGGTGGAAACAGGAGCTAAGGATACACATATAAATACACAAGATGGCCTGGGAAAGCTGTCTCTGAGAACATCTAAGCAGAGACCCAGATGGAAAGAGGAAACAAATCTTACCAATACTTGAAGGAAGAATGGTAAGAGCGTTTCATGGTTTTAATTATTTTTAAAAAGTAAGCAAAGCTGGGAGTTCCCCGGTGGGCCAGTCGTCAGGATTTGGTGCTTTCACAGCCATGGCCCTGGCCCAGGTTCAGTCCCTAGCAGAGAAACCAAGATCCCTGCATCCCCTTAAGCTTGTGAGGCATGGCCCAAAATGAAGACAAAAACAAGTTGCAATTCTATTCCTCGCATACACCCAAAACAACAGGAAACAAACAGATGTCCCAATACTTGTACACCAGCGTTCACAGCAGCACTATTCTCAACAGGGCCACTATACAGGGAAGAGTAAACAGCCCAAAGCAACGCTGCGAAGGATAAGTAGGAAACTGCCAGAAGAAGTGGAGAAGTTTCTAGACAGAGAAGTTAGCAAAGAATGAAATCTAGGGACTGGACGGTGATAGGGAAAAGAAGGCAGAGATAAGGGCATAAGACTAGGCAGTGACTGGGACACAAGAGGTGAAATACGTGTGGGGGAGGGGACAGACAGACACTGACTGACTCACCTTGATATACAATGGGCCATTTTATCAGCCCCACCGGATCCAGCCATTCATTAAGAATAGTCCCACGGCTCAAGAACAGGAAAAAACCTTCAGGGGAAAAACTAGAAACATAAAATGTGCAGTAGGGAAAAGCGCTTCGGGGAAGGCAATGGCACCCCACCCCAGTACTTTTGCCTGGAAAATCCCATGGACAGAGGAGCCTGGTAGGCTCCAGTCCATGGGGTCCCTAAGAGTCGAACACGACTGGCGACTTCACTTTCGCTTTTCACTTTCATACGTTGGAGAAGGAAATGGCAACCCACTCCAGTATTCTTGCCTGGAGAATCCCAGGGACAGGGGAGCCTGGTGGGCTTCTGTCTGTGGGGTCGCACAGAGTCGGACACGACTGAAGCGACTTAGCAGCAGGGAAAAGCGCTTAGAACATTCCACTTGTACCTCTAGCTTTTGATGTAAGATTTATGTGCATGCTTTTCTCATCCTCTCTTCCAGACTAGAATTTCCTCTGGAATCAGATCAGATCAGTCGCTCAGTCGTGTCCGACTCTTTGCGACCCCATGAACTGCAGCACGCCAGGCCTCCCTGTCCATCACCAGCTCTCGGAGGTCACTCAGACTCACATCCATCGAGTCAGTGATGCCATCCAGCCATCTCATCCTCTGCCGTCCCCTTCTCCTCCTGCCCCCAATCCCTCCCAGCATCAGAGTCTTCTCCAATGAGTCAACTCTTCGCATGAGGTGGCCAAAATACTGGAGTTTCAACTTTAGCATCATTCCTTCCAAAGAAATCCCAGGGCTGATCTCCTTCAGAATGGACTGGTTGGATCTCCTTGCAGTCCAAGGGACTCTCAAGAGTCTTCTCCAACACCACAGTTCAAAAGCATCAATTCTTCAGCGAAAGGCAATACCAAAGAATGCTCAAACTACCACACAATTGCACTCATCTCACACGCTAGTAAAGTAATGCTCAAAATTCTCCAAGCCAGGCTTCAGCAATATGTGAACCGTGAACTTCCTGATGTTCAAGCTGGTTTTAGAAAAGGCAGAGGAACCAGAGATCAAATTGCCAACATCCGCTGGATCATGGAAAAAGCAAGAGAGTTCCAGAAAAACATCTATTTCTGCTTTCTTGACTGCCAAAGCCTTTAACTATGTGGATCACAAGAAACTGTGGAAAATTCTGAAAGAGATGGGAATACCAAACCACCTGATCTGCCTCT
This sequence comes from Tragelaphus eurycerus, assembly GCA_935064755.1. Taxonomy (NCBI): domain Eukaryota; kingdom Metazoa; phylum Chordata; class Mammalia; order Artiodactyla; family Bovidae; genus Tragelaphus; species Tragelaphus eurycerus. The sequence goes on along the minus strand of CAKXYN010000001.1, from coordinate 69,973,065 downwards.
TGAGAAATCTGTATGCAGGTCAGGAAGCAACAGTTAGAACTGGTCATGGAACAACAGACTGGTTCCAAATAGGAAAAGGAGTATGTCAAGGCTGTATATTGTCACCATGTTTATTTAACTTATATGCAGAGTACATCATGAGAAATGCTGGACTGGAAGAAACACAAGCTGGAATCAAGATTGCCTGGAGAAATATCAATAACCTCAGATATGCAGATGACACCACCCTTATGGCAGAAAGTGAAGAGGAACTAAAAAGCCTCTTGATGAAAGTGAAAATGGAGAGTGAAAAGGTTGGCTTAAAGCTCAACATTCAGAAAACGAAGATCATGGCATCTGGTCCCATCACTACATGGGAAATAGATGGAGAAACAGTGGAAACAGTGTCAGACTTTATTTTTCTGGGCTCCAAAATCACTGCAGATGGTGACTGCACCCATGAAATTAAAAGACGCTTACTCCTTGGAAGGAAAGCTATGACCAACCTAGATAGCATATTCAAAAGCAGAGACATCACTTTGCCAACAAAGCTTCCTCTGGAACAGGCAGAGGCAAATGACAATGTCTTTGTCATTTAACATTCTCAACAGCACTTCAAGCACAATCTGAATGATGCCGAATCTCTCACCTCCAGCTTAATCATATTAACATAATCCCTCTAGTCACCTGGGTACAACCTCAAAGTCATCCCTCCACACTCCTGTGGCCAGAGACCAGTCTGGTGCTCTACAATCACCCTCTCATCTTTCTTGTCTTTTTCACTGCTGAGCACAGTTTAGTCCCTCATTACACTCATCTAATTAGTATCCTAGCTAATATTTTTCCAGCTGGCTCTATCCTCACACTTCCATAATCATGTCCCTAAAATAGAACAGTTATTCTACTCTCCTACTTGCTGCTACTGTTGCTAAGTCGCTTCAGTCGTGTTCGACTCTGTGCGACCCCATAGATGGCAGCCCATCAGGCTCCCCCGTCCCTGGGATTCTCCAGGCAAGAACACTGGAGTGGGTTGCCATTTCCTTCTCCAATGCATGAAAGAGAGAAGTGAAAGTGAAGTCGCTCAGTCGTGTCCGACCCTCAGCTATCCCATGGACTGCAGCCATCTAGGCTCCTCCGTCCATGGGATTTTCCAGGCAAGAGTACTGGAGTGGGGTGCCATTGCCTTCCCCACTCTCCCACTTAGAACTGCTCTTACAAAAAAATAGATTAAAGTAAAAATCCTAGTGTAGGAGAATGGATACATGTATATGTATGACTGAGGCCTTTTGCTGTTCACCTGAAATTATCACAACATTGTTAATTGGCTACACTCCAATACAAAATTTAAAAACGTTTAAAAAAATCCTAGTGTAGCATTCCTAATTCTACTTTTCCTGCTCTATCTCCTCTAAAGAACATTCAAACATCCAGCCCTTTGGTCACACTAAGAAAGTGAAAGAAAAAAGTGAAGTTGCTCAGTTGTGCCGGACTCTTTACGACCCCATGGATAGTAGCCGACACCAAGCTCCTCCGTACATGGGATATTCAAGGCAAGAAGTAGTGGAGTGGGTTGCCATTTCCTTCTCCAGGGAATCTTCACACTAAACCACTGAATATTCTAAGGATTTGCCCTGTGTTCTGCCTGCATGCCTTTGCTCACAAGGTTCTCTCCAATCTTGGAATACTTTATACTTCCTCCCCAGCATTTATAACTTTCTTTTTGCTTGACGCAGATTTTCGTCTTCTCTACTAGGCCCTAAGCCCCTTGGGGGCAGGATCTTTGTATCCTCCACATCTGCTTATCAACTGCCTTCTATCAATATTCATGTATGGATCATCCTCACAGGTCATAGCACCACGCCCTGCTCAAAACAGGTAACAATGTTTAAATGAACGATGTTCCATGCTCACCTCCCTCACCCTTCTGTCCAACGCAGAAAGTAAATAAAAGTAAATACTTGTTGAATTTAAGTGTTTGGACAAAAATAATGGGATATGGCCACATCTTAAAAGCACATTTTAGGTCCTTCCAGCTGAAAATGGTGACCCAGCTTCAGAGCTATCCCCTACCGAGATCTCTCCTTTTGAAGCTGGAATTCACTGAACTCACACAGAAGGAGCCTCACTTCGAGGACTGCTGCACAGAACAGAGCTTAGGCCCTCTCTCACTTCTGAGCCGCGAGGGCGGAGAGGGAGGGGGCGTGACCTTCACAGCCACTCCGACGTGCAAAGGCCCCCTGGTCCTTTCCCTAGCCGAGTACCGTTTCTAACGCGCCATCACGTAGATTTCACCCTCGTAACATGGAACAACAGACTGGTTCCAAATAGGAAAAGGAGTACGTCAAGGCTGCATATTGTCACCATGTTTATTTAACTTATATGCAGAGTACATCATGAGAAATGCTGGACTGGAAGAAACACAAGTTGGAATCAAGATTGCCGGGAGAAATATCAATAACCTCCGATATGCAGATGACACCACTCTTATGGCAGAAAGTGAAGAGGGGCTAAAAAGCCTCTTGATGAAAGTGAAAGTGGAGAGTGAAAAGGTTGGCTTAAAGCTCAACATTCAGAAAACGAAGATCATGGCATCTGGTCCCATCACTGCATGGGAAATAGATGGGGAAACAGTGGAAACAGTGTCAGACTTTGTTTTTCTGGGCTCCAAAATCACTGCAGATGGTGACTGCAGCCATGAAATTAAAAGACGCTTGCTCCTTGGAAGGAAAGTTATGACCAACCTAGATAGCATATTCAAAAGCAAAGACATTACTTTACCAACAAAGGTTCGCCTAGTCAAGGCTATGGTCTTTCCTGTGGTCATGTATGGATGTGAGAGCTGGACTGTGAAGAAGGCTGAGCGCCGAAGAATTGATGCTTTTGAACTGTGGTGTTGGAGAAGACTCTTGAGAGTCCCTTGGACTGCAAGGAGATCCAATCAGTCCATTCTGAAGGAGATCAATCCTGGAATTTCTCTAGAAGGAATGATGCTAAAGCTGAAACTCCAGTATTTTGGCCACCTCATGCGAAGAGTTGACTCATTGGAGAAGAGTCTGATGCTGGGAGGAATTGAGGGCAGGAGGAGAAGGGGACGACAGAGGATGAGATGGCTGGATGGCATCACTGACTCGATGGATGCGAGTCTGAGTGACCTCCGGGAGCTGGTGATGGACAGGGAGGCCTGGCGTGCTGCGGTTCATGGGGTCACAAAGAGTCGGACACGACTGAGCGACTGATCTGATCTGATCTGAACAATCTCCTGAGGCAGAAATTCTCATCATCTCCCTGAAGAAACAAGATCTGAGGGGGGTTAGGGAGGGGGAGATGGAGAAGCTAGAAGAGGCGTGGCAACGAGCCACGGCGAGGAAGGCGGGTGGGAGCCCAGGACTCGAGCGGGATGGATTTCATTCCTGGCTCAGCCCTGATTCGAGCCCTGTGAGCTCACTGGCAGCGGGAGGCGCGGGGCGGGCGCGCAGACGACTCGAAGGCCCTCCCGCTCTCACAGCCCTGAGGCAAAGCCTGTGAGAGCCGAGCGGCTCACACTCGCCCCCTCGGAGCCCCCAGAGCCCCCGCGCGCCCGCCCTCTTCGCTCTACCCTGACGGAAGTCCCGCCTCGCCCGGCCGCCATTGGACCCGCCATTCGGTGGTGGGGGTGGGGGGTGGGTCTCCCCGCGGGTTGGCCGCCCCTGGGCGTGAGCCCTGGGCGGCCACTGAGAGCCCCAGGCTAGGGGGACCTTGCTCAAGAGCCGCGAAGACTCGGGGGTCGAGCGCGGAAGGCGGGATTGCGGGGGGAGGGGGCGGTGCGGAGCGCCGAGCGCAGGTAGCCGGCGGGACTTCCGCCACGGGACCCGGAAGGGGGCCGCGCCGCCACTGGTGGGAGTTGTAGTCCGGCCGTGGTTGGGGGGGCCCGCGGCTCATGCGCGGTGCATCGAGGCTTGTTTCACATCTGTAACAACAGGTGAATTGGGCTTTTAATTCTCCCCTTTCGTGCCCCCACCCCCGAAGAGCTTCCCGTGGCCGGGGGTGGTCAGCGCGAGCAGGGGGTCCGGGTCCGACCGCCGGCTTGGCTGAGAGTGGGGCGGAGAAGCGGGCGGGCCCGAAGAGCAGGCCGGGCATCCTAGGCCTGCTCGGGAAGCCGGCCGGGCCGAGCCTTGAGCAACCAGGCCTCGGCCTGCCGTTGCCATGGAGCCGGGGCGGGGGCGGGGGCCAGACCGGTCCGCCGGGGCGGGCCTCGTAGCCAGGGGCACCGCGGGGGCCGCGGGAAAAGCCGCTCGATTGGCGCAACGACGCCTCCGCCTCAGGGGATGCTCTGTTTCCCCGAGGTAGGGCCTGGAGGAAACCCCCGGAGTGCCCTGGGACCTTTGTCTGCCCCCGTGCCGCCTGGACCGTTCGTCCAAAAGGAGGCCTGGTGCATTAGGCCCCCCTGGTTTGCCCTGTTTTGCACCGACCTTGTCATTTGGGGAGGCCAAGGGGTGAGATGTTCTTTGTTTGCTAGTGGCGACTTGCCCCATTTCGCAGGGGAAGACCTAATGCATGTTGGGTCCTTTGTTTGCAGTGATCTGGAGTCCCAGGAGTCCTCAGAACCCCTGAGCCAGGAGTATGGCGTTAGCATGCTGTCTGGCTAGTCCTCGTGTAGCAACACTGGTCACCTTAATTATGATTTTGCAAGGCGGAGGTTGTCCACTTTGCAATCCCCATCCACAGGGGCTTGTCACACACTGTAGCAAGTGGACTGCAAATGGCCAATTGCAGATTCTCAACCTGTTTTTGGTTGCAACTGAACTGGTCAGAACGAAATGAGACATTGTTTGATGGTTTCCCTTGCAGTTTTTTTGAAGGCGATAATTCCACTGTCATTGTGGGTCTTGACTACATCTTATAATTTACACTTAAGTCTTGGAGTTTCCAGGAGGGAGAGTTTTTTTTTTTTTAACCCCTGATACAGTATTTCGGATTTCCATAGTGCTCTTTATCTGTGTAGCTGTTTTAGGTGCATAAAATACATCCTTTGTTGTGTTTTCTGCTGTGTAGATTGCCCCTTTAGCTTGAAAAGATACTTACTCTCAAAGTGTTTTAATTTGTGGAATTGTGGTCCAAAGTTTATCAGGTGGACCTTCTTGCCTCTTTCAACCTTTGAAGATGTCAGTATAAAACAGTCTTCAAAGAATGAACCATGGACCTTGTAGGCAACTGCGTGACATCATGGAAGTAAGTAGTATAGTATAAGCATAGAAAACTTAGGAGCTCAGTACCTTAACTGCGATTTGCATTCTGCCCTGAGGCAGTTATGGCATCCTGAGCAGGTTGTGTAAACTTCTCTGGGAAAATAACTGCCTCCATTTCCTTCTCAGGGGAAACAGATTAAGTGAGATAACGTCTGTGGAAGTACTTTGTAAATGGTACTTTTACCAATACAAATGGTACTTAACAGTCTTGGTTTCACAGCCTGAAAGAGCTTCTGTATCTACCTTAGATAGGTTTCTGTTATAGTCATAGGGGAGTCGAACTCAAAACTGAAGCAAGTTTTGCTCTGGGCTTGCAGAAAATGCTTTCAGGACTGTATATCCTTCTTTACCATGACACTGTATTTCTTGGTATCTTACAGGTTCGGATATAGGACAGCTCACAACTTGATGGGTATAGAGTGGGTCATGGCTGGTCCTGAAGTGAGGCCAAAGTGTACGATGTTTGGTGTTTCACGCCACTAACAAAACTTGTCCTTGTGTGTTAGAGTTAGTAGATGAATTTCAATGGTCCGGAACAACTTTCTTCCCCTGTGGGGGCCATCACTTTAGTGACCCAGCATTGTACTTCCCAGGAGGAGGCCCAGCCTCGTGATGAGGAATAGCAAAGAGAGAATTCAGCTCCAGTTCAAAAGGATACAAAATCAGAGACTGTCACTGCTCTTGTAAGGTAAGTTGATTTAGCCACGCACACAGAGCAGTGGTGGGTCTCCTGCTCAGCCACACTGTGAAGCAAAAGGCATGTGTTAAATCCATTTGTGACTGTCTTGGAAGAAGGGTATCATTTAAAATTATACACTCTCTCTATCCTTGAATCATCTCAGAGTAACTCTGTCTGGAGTTAGGTGGTGTTTCATTATGCAAGAAATCTTGACATAATATTATTTTACTTTTCTCTAGATTATTTAAGAGAAACTCTAAACCACAAAGGTTTCTAATATAATACTATATAACAGGGAAGGCGATTTTCTTTTAGATTTCTATGAAATTTCCTGTAAAGTATCTCTAAAAGATCCTATCTTGAATCTCATCATATATATTCTTTAAGACTGATACGGGAAAAGATAGTGTCATATTATGAGCCTTGGTTGGCATGGAGAGGATCAGGGGCTTTTTGAAAGCAAAACCAAGTCTATTTACAAGCAAATTAATTGAAAACGTCTTAGCAAGAAAGTATTGATTCTTCAATAACAATCACTTAGATGTTTTAGATTGTATAATATTCAGATTTTCTTTAAAATCAGAATCTCAAATTCCACCTTTTTTCTTTTAATTTGGATAGAAAGAATCTATAGAATGTAACTGATTAAAGTAAATTTTATCATTGTTGATATTGTATTGAAGTTTTCTCTCTGAGCTACCATATCCTATCGGCTGAAATTTCCGGCATCTCTGGGGGAGAGGAGGCCATCAGGGCAGACCTGCTATGGACCTGAAAGATTCGTCCCCAGGTCAGCCCTCCACCCCCACCCCCCCACGATTTGAGAATGAGAGGGAATAGCAGGCAGGAGCAGGAGTGTAGGCGCCATTAGACTCCCAGTCACGTTGGATTTGCAGATCATCGTGATTGTGTTAGATGTTTTTAAACTAGTGCCACATAGGGTTACCGCACTGACACAGGAGTAGTACAGTATTAAAAACTGTGGGGACTTCCCCAGCTGTCCGGTGGTTAAGACTCCGTATTCCCACTGCAGGGAGCTCAGTTTTGATCCCTGGTCAGGGAATTAAGATCCCGCATGCCATGTGGCGTGGCCAAAAAAAAAAGTCTGTAAGTGTGGAGTTGGAGTGTTTTTTAAAACAAAACTGTTAAGCCAGAGGTGTTACTTTTGTGTACATGCATGTTTTTAAGTCTCTAGGTATATTCCTAGTTAAATGTACTAATGAGCAAAATGCAGCAAAGTTTTTGGCCAGCAGTTGAACTTTAACTTAACATTTGTTATTTCATAGAGAGCCTGCCTTGAAAAGCTCTTTGTTTTGAATCACTCTTTGATACTGTCAGTCAAGTCCCATTCCTCGGGGCTTGACTAGGTTTTCTGAAAGCCCAGTACACCAGTTTGTCCGTAAGGCCGTCATCAGTCCCATTTCCTGATGCCATATGAGAAAAGGGGTCATGTAGGATTTCCTTTCTTCCCACATGTCCCAGGATAACTGCAAGTATTGTGATGAGGTGGAAATACGTGTCTCTCATGATGAAATCATGCCCTTCTGTTTAGGAGGGATCATGGAGTTTAGGACAGAGAAAAGAAGGAAGCTCTCAATTAGAAGCAAAGACATGTAATTACTTAATAGTGGAGGTGGCCCTTCCATCCTTAAGACTGGAAGCAGTTGGGGCTCATTAGTGAAGAGCTTCATTTTTCTTGTTTTTGTACAGTGCTCTCTGTGTTACTGAAATCTGCTCTATGGTTCCTGAACCGACAATGTTAACCACTTTTTTTCGGCCCTCCGTCTTCTTAGGATTCCAGCTTTCCCTCCTGGCCAGAAATGTTCAGCCTGGACTCATTCAGAAAAGGTAAGGGTGTGACTGCACTTGTGGCCTCAGGCCTGTCTTCCTTGTGATGGGCAGCTGTGAAGCCTGTGAAAATCCCTCTGGTGCATATCCACCACTTACTGAAATCCACCTGTTTTTCTAGGCCAATGTTTTACACCATTTCCTCTGTGAACCTTTCTTAATTCTATCAACCACAAACAATCTCTCTCCTTTCTGATTTCCTCAGCGCCACCTCTGTACTTTCTCATGCATCCTCTGTCTGAACTTCTCATTGCCTAGATTACTAGATTAGAAACTCCCTGCAGCCGGGGCCTGTTGAGCTCTTTTATCATCCATAGTACTTGGCATAGCGTTTTGCATATAATAGACCTCAGTAAAAGCTGCTGGAAGTGGACTGAGTCATTGTTTAATATTAGTGGTTAGAGAAATTGCTGCAAGACTTGAAATCAGTGCCCTGCAGCAGCTGGGGTGAGAGAGTTGCATAAACAGTAGCAGAGTTGAGCCATGGCAGGGCGAGAGGACAGTGTCCAGGAGCTTCTTGTAGAAAGTGGTATAGCTGGTGAAGAGTCAAGGCACCAGATCGCAAAGGCATTGTATATCTTAGACAGGAGCGTAACTTTTCTCCTTTAAGGGAGTAAGGAGTAAAATGTCTGTCACCTGTATTAAAGCTGCCCATGAGCCTCCTATCTGTACAGATTTGACAAATAAATGAGAACCGTAACAGAGCATCTGTAACTGCTGGTGAAAAAGATCCTCCCAGTTGTGTGTCTTCTCTGACTTGTGTCCCTGGAAGCCTGGGAAACCTTGGCCAGGTGGTGCCCTCTGTTGCCCACTGAATGGGGCCAAAAGGAGGCTGGACGTTCCAGATCTCAGAGCCACCTCTTCCTGTCTCCTTGTTTGTTTTCAGCCACTCCATCTGTTTTCATACTTCATGGAAAAAATAATTTTTGTCTTCCTCGTTGTGTTGGTTAACTGTGTCTAATAGGAAAACACTGAACTTGAGATGAGCATGGACAGCACATTTTGAGCTGAAAATTAAGTGTATTTAATTGCTCTGTGTTTATCTCCTCATCAGTGGGTGTTGATGTCCACCCACTTGTAACAGTTGGATGAAAATGGGTTCTCTCCTAGTGGGAGTGTCTGAATTAACAATACTGATTTCTTAAAGAGATGGACAGAGTCCTCATCCTCCTCACTGTGATAGGGAAATGGTACCAGGTGAGAGAGTTTTGGGGCAAAATTCCTTTCTAGCCTTTTCGACTTCAACTTTCTAGGCTGGAAATTGATTTGTTCAAGAGGATTTCCATCAGGGATGACACTGTTAGTGCTCATCTTAGTTGGAGGCAGCAGAACCTGACTGAGCCAAAGGTACCAACCCTGATGCCCAATGTACATCACACTTCTGTGTCTCACTGGCCGAGGACGCTTGGGTGGAGACCAGGCCTCGCTGTGCCTCCTTCTTCACTGAGTGGTCATACGGTTGTTCTAAGGATCAGATGAGTTAATATGTATAAAGAGCTTAGAACAGTGCCTGACACCTGGTAAATTCACAAATCCATGGTATTAAGTAGTTTGAGGACATAATAATCAGACACAGTCTGAATTTGGGGCCTTGCTTTCCACACAGTTTAGCATTTTTACCAAGAGCTGTCTTATGCTTGAAGGTCTTCAGGAAAACCATTAATCAGAAAGAGTCACTTATTTGAATATTTTCCTTCCGGCAAACCTAGCTGAATGCCTTCTCCTGTCTTCTGAATGTGGCTCTCATTTTTGGTTTGCATCATGACCTTGACAGTTTGTCATGACGGGCTTCCCAGTTGGCACTAATGGTAAAGAACCCACCTGCCAGTGCAGGAGATGAAAGAGACACAATTTTGATTCCTGATTCCTGGGTCGGGAAGATCCCCCCCAGAAGAGCATGGCAACCACTCCCAGTATTCTTGCCTGGGAAATCCCATGGACAGAGAAGCCTGGCGGGCTACAGTCCACGGGGTCGCAAAGAGGCGGACATGATTGAGCGACTTACCACACACACACACCCAGCCTTTTGACATCATTGTATAGCACTTCTTTATCTCCTAGGGAGTTTTTCTGTGTTTCTTTGTTCCTCATGGTGAAATTATGAGCTCCCTAGGGCATTATGAATCTTGAGAGAAAATGTTAACATGGTATAAAGCTTGAGTCAAACTGGCAAGGGTTCCAGTTTGGTCCCCATTGACACTGACAAGGTGTTAACTTACCTGTTTCCCTACCCTTCAGGGGTGCAGTGAAGATAGAGGTGGGTTGGCAGGCATTTGATAAATGTAAGTTATCTATTTGGGGTAGCAGCCATATAGCTCATGTTTTTCTGGAGCGTGACCGCCTAGCTTCAATATGCACTGTGCTGTATGGCTGCAAAATTGAGGACCTGCTATGTACAAGCCACTAGGGTGGAGATAGGTGTGTTTCAGAGATGATTTCTGGTACTCAGGGGTTTATGTTCTCAGTGGGCTGGGCCTTTTTATGGTTCTGAAGGTAATGGCCCTAGCAGTTCCCTGTAGCATTATAGACAGTGGCCCGCTGGGTCTTGTGGCTACCATCTTTCCTACTACGTAATTAAACAAAGCTGCCAGCGTCTGCCAATTAGAAAACTTGTGTGCCTGGTAACTAACCTGTTATTACCTTTGCCAGCATCTTAACAGTTTTCTTGTCTCAGCTGTAATGCCATCAGAAGCAGGCCACAAAGAGCAAGCTGAGTCTTTCTTTTACAGTCCACACAAAACTTTGAAAAATACCATATCAACCTCAAGAATGTGCAATTTTCCTCCAGCTCCAGTGGTCAGAAGAGGGCTCTGTGATTTTGTTGTGGAATTGTAACAACCTTCCCCCAGTTACTGGAAATGCTTAATGGAATAAAATAATCATCAAATCACTTACTCTTTTTTTTTTTTTTCCCCAAGCCAGCACCCTTGGATATGAATGAAGACCTTCCTCAATCAGGAAAGGAAAGATTCAGTTTACAACCTTAGCTTCAAGGCAGAGCCAGAATTAATTCCAAGATAAACCTTGATCTTAGGCACTTGGTTCCAGAAGTAATAGCATTTCCACTGTAACACCAACTGTGTTTTCCGCAAAATCACACACCTATATATAATGTTTTAAGAGGGCTTATGGCAGAAATAGAGTTGAGGAAATACACTGGCGATATGACCAGGACATGATAAAACTGTCATGGGCAGCTGGGAACGAGCTTTGGCCCACCGAGGCAGGCGGCTTAGTGTGATGCTGAAAACGTACAAGGAGCTTTCTAAGAGCAGAGTGGCAGCTGCTGAGACAGGCTGGCGGAGGCGGAGCCCTGAGCCCCGCGGGGCTGCCCTGAAGCAGAGAGTGCTGCTGGGAATGTGGGGGAGGGGACCCTGAGTGCAAGTCGGTGCTTCCCCCAGCACTGTACTATGAAAAAAATTCCAGAAATACCGAAATGTTGACGCAGTTGTATAGTGAACACCCGTGTGTCTACCACCTCAATCCCCTACAGGCACTTGACTTAATTTTTAAAAAAATAAAGCTGAAGGGGCTTTTACTTTTCCTGTTGAAAATGATCATTCCACTCCCACCTTTCAGTCCCTTTGCCTTAGCAGAATTAGATTTGAACCAAAGGTTCTTAGGTTTCACTGATGTCATTCCCCCACATTTGCCAATCATACATGAGCCAATTTGCATGATAGAAAGGGGCATCATTTTTGCACTGTGGGCTGTTTCTCAAGTGTGTAGAGTGTGTGTGACTATCTCTCCCTGCTCCTCTCCTCCCCCATTTATTGTAGCAAAACCTGTGGGGCGGAGAGCAGAGAGCTCATGCACCTTTCTCCCCAGACCGGTGTTCTCTGATGTTGTCGCCACTTAGGTGGTTTTAAAGACATTACACCTTCCGTAGCCATAGATTTCCACCTTCCCATGGAATGCTCAGTGAGCATTTTAATTTTAGTTCGTGTATATCAAAATTTTGGAACTTCCTAAAAATGTACTTTACAGGTCACTAATGGGTAGTATTTAGTCTCCAAGTGAATGGAAATATTTGCAATGGTATTTCATTAACTTCAAGAAAGAGAAGACTAGAAAGTGTGGGTCTGATACTGGCTCTTGCAGAGAACACCACGAGTCAAGTAGTCCCTTCCCTCCCCAGTTTGTAGAGAGAGAGAGTAATTTGGGATCTGGTGGCTCATGTGGGGAGCCTATAGCAGATGTAGGGATAGTTTCCATAAGTGGAAGAGCCCGGCCGATTTGCTTGGTACCATGAGACTGTGGAGAAGCTTATGGGATGGGCATTGCACTCACGGAGGGTAGCTGGAAGAACAGGGGCACTTTGAGAGCTTTGAGAGCCAAGGGGGAACTGAGGCTGTCATGTATCGCGTCTGTATCTATAAAGCAACTGCCTTCTTTCTGGGCGGTATTGGCACTGTTTCTCAGAACCCGTGACTGGCTCCAGGTGCTGTCCTGTTGCCCAGAGCTCCTCCTGGGTGCTCTGGGGTGAGTCATTGCAGGGGTCTGTAACGGTGAGGGGTGAGACCTCGTCACCCTGATGCCCTCTCTCTTTCCCCAGATCGGGCCCAACACAGGCAGCGTCAGTGCAAACTTCCCCCACCCCGTCTTCCACCCATGTGTGTCAACCCTGCCCCTGGAGGGACCATCTCTCGAGGTAAGGGAGGAGCCATGTCTCCAGCACCAGCTGGGTCCAGGGCCTGTGGGGAGGTGGGCGGCACAGGGAGCCTGGGTGCCAGGGCCGTAGGCCTCTGGAAAGGGAGCGAGGAGGAGCAGGGTTAGTAGAGCTTTTGCTGCCCTCAGGGAGACATCATTTGAAAGGTCTGGGTTATTTCATGATGCTCGGCCACTTGGCTTAGACCCTGCTGTCTCACTGGTCCTCCTCGTGTGATCAGGGACAAAGCCTAGGCTCCACCTGGGTGTCTGGCTCCAGGGCGGAGATGCAGAGGGCTTGGACCTTCTAGGCAGTCTCAGCTCAGGTCTCAGAAGACGCAGGGCGCTCGTAGCAGGGCCAGAGCAGGGAGCCCGGCTCGACCCAGTGCCCTCCATCTGGAGGCTTTGGGGACACCTGACATCACCATCCTATCTCTTCCGGCGCCTCAAAGCACTTTACTGACATTCAGCTCTGCCTCTCGGGCTGTTTGGCAAGGCAGGCTCTCCCTTTGACCGAGGAGAATGTCAGAGCCCCCAGACAGGTGGCCGCTCACCTCAGAGCCCACTGGCACCCAGGACAGGGCCAGTCATAGGACCCAGGGAAGCGTCTCTGCCTGCGAGTGTCTCTTCTCTTCCCTCAGACTCAAATCTTCTCCAGCTCTGCTGAGACCAGTCCTGGCCCACAGCTCTCTTCCCAACTCCACTGGCTGCCTGTTCACTCCACTCCCTCAGGTTTTTAGTGGAAGAACACTATGACAGTTCCTAGAGTCTTTGCCTTCTGTGAAGACAGCGTGTCCACTTGAGGCTCTGTCTGTAAAGTGCTTTGAAGGTCAAGAGCTCAGGAAGGGTTCGGGGAGCGCCCAGCGCCTCCGGTTCTGCAGTGCACGCTGCTCTGCGCCCACACGGTTTGTACACGCACTGCCCCCTGCTGCGGTGGCCCTGACTACAGACAATAGCGTAGAAATCAGTCCTTTCGGCCCCTCTGCCCGTTTGACTTAGGTATTAAAGAAATGCCACCCCCTACCGTTGCCAAAACAAGAGTTGATTGCCCTTTTTTCTTTCTTTCTTAAAATGCCCTGTAACTCGAAAAGGCTGAACGTTAACATTTCCAACATGGCAGGTGAGTGGCTCTGAGAGTGTCAGATGTGCTTTGGCTAAGCTTACAGATGGTTAGCCGGGATTAACCAGGCAGCATGACTAGGCAGTGCCTCCTGGAGCACACGCAGAGGAGAAGGCCACTGCTCTTGGGAGCGGCAGCTGCCCTGCACTGTTGGCCCTGGAGGAACGGACACCCCCACCCCCGAGCCTGATTGTCTTCTCACAGCTGCGTCTCCAGAAGGCATCTGGGTGTGTGCATTTTTGCCTTCCCTTTCTCTCTTTTTTAAGCTATAAAGGGTGCTTGCCTCTGTTCCTTTGTGACGGGAGCAACAAGCCCATAGTCCACGTGACTCTTGGACCTTTCTGCCATGCTCTCTGATTCCCTAGAGGCTTTGCTAGTACCTCTGAAGAAGGAAGTGTGCGGCAGAAACAGTCTCTCTGGTATTCAAATGGGAGACTAGTGCTCGAAAAATGGTTGCCACTGACAGAGGTTACAGTGCGCATCCGAGTCAGATTTGAAATTGGAAAAAAAAATCACCTCCTTTCCCAATCTACCCCTGACTCGACCACCAACCTCTTATCAAGGCCTTGTTCCAAAGTCAAGGGTGAATAAATTAAGAACCTTGCCCCATCCCCTCCCCTGGGAATCTTTCCCACCACACAGATCTGAGATGCAGAGCGCTGGAAAGTGACATGGAATAACTCACCTTCTGGCAGGATCCCGGAGACCACGGTACTGCTCCATTCATTCCCTGGTGTAGACGTGTCACCTCTTGGCGTGGTGGTTTGCCTCAGGGGACCTTGTGACTTTACATACATTGATGGGAAAGCTGTGAGAAGGGGTAAGGTGGTCAGGGTGGTCCCCCAGCCCCTGTAGGTCCCACTACCTTTCTTGTTGCCAAACCGATGGACCATTTCTTGCCATTTGACTGTCTGTAAAATATCAAACTCTTGACTAGGTGGACAGAACGTTGACCCTGGTTTTTACAGATTTCAGTGGCCCCTCTGCTTTCCCTCCAGAAGTTCTCTGGTCTGCCCGAAGTACACACTGTCTTGGGCTTCCTCCTGTTGCTTATTCCTGGGGCCGCCAAAGTTTAGAATCCTCAAATCCCCCTCCTGCGTATTCAGCAGATTTTTAACCTTAAGTGCATGCTGCTATATGTCACTATTTAGCACTTTGAGTACCCGATGTTGTGCTTGATCCAGAAGTGATGGAGAGATCTCTGAGCCAATAAACCCTTCCTTTTTTCAGAACTTCCCTCCTTTTTCACAGGCAGAGGAGTCAACTTTTTCTCCCCAATGAATGGACAGTAGAAGAGAAGGCTTAATGTTGGTGGAAATGAACAGGGGCATGCCTGAACCCCCTTTAATTTTCTTCAAGGTCCTCTAAAGCAGGAGTTGGCAAACTTTCTTTAAGTCAGAGAGTACATGTTCCAGTCTTTGCAGACCATATGGTTTCTCGTGCAGCTACTTAACTCTGCCATGATATCACGAAAGCACTAATAGATAGTACAGGAATGAGTGAGCATGGCTGTGTTCCAATAAAGCTTCATTTATAACAACAGGCAGTGGGTGGGTTTGGTCTGCAGATTACAGTTTGGCCCCCCTCCTCTAGACTAATGGAGAGATCACAGAACCAGAGGGGTTTCAAGACCTGGTCTCAGAGTTGCCCTCATTTTGGAAAAAGCACTGAGGTTTGTGGAGATGAAATATTTCTTCAAGGTGACACTAGCTATTAGAACCCAGATGGAGAAAATGAAATAGGAAAAGAGGGCAGAGAGCTTACCAGAGAAGGAGCTAGTTGGTTGGCATCCATCACCTGACTTTTTTTTTTTTTTTTTTACATGAAATCTCCCACATGTGTTTGAGATATGTTTTGTAAAATAGATAAAACAGTATGATGAATTCCTGTGTACCTGGCTTGAACAATGAACAAGCTCATGGCTGATCTTCCTTTCCACTTTGTGCCCTTTGGAAGCAAATCCATGAAATCATAGCATTTCAACCTTAGCTTAAGTGACTGTCAGAGCAGAGTGCTATTCTGAGGGTTTCCTAAAACACAGGATGGGCCCAGGCCCTACTTTGCAGGTGAGGTCTAAGCTGTTGCCTCCTTCAGCTTTCAAATACCATAGTTTTCAAAATTTGGCCTCAGCTGCTGCCACCACTCCCTGACTTACTAAGCTTCTGGATTCTTTTGAGGGAATTTGGGCTGCTAACAATCCTTGAAAACTACTACTGAAGCTGGGTGGGTGCCTAAGCTTTTGGCTAATTAAAGTGCCACTTGGCCACATTCAAAGCTCTGGTAACATCATTTTCTGCTCCAAGGGTCTTGCTGTTCCTAGATGGACTATAACGACAGGCA
Source organism: Tragelaphus eurycerus (assembly GCA_935064755.1). Lineage (NCBI taxonomy): Eukaryota > Metazoa > Chordata > Mammalia > Artiodactyla > Bovidae > Tragelaphus > Tragelaphus eurycerus. Next base: position 69,957,227 of record CAKXYN010000001.1, on the reverse strand, counting down.
GTGGCTGGGGGTAGAGGGGTTTGACACAAATGGTGATGTCCCTTTATGAGGTCAACCATCGGTGCCAGGGCCACCTTCCCTTTTTTCCGCTTTTATGGTTAAACACTGAGGAGGGGAGGGAGGAACAAGAGTTACAGTTGCCCCATTCTGCCTTGGATCTGCTTCCGAGGGCCCTGTCTCCCATTGTCTCAGACCTCAGAGGGCAGAGGCGTCTCTGTCAGAGCACTCTGCAAATCCCTCTTCCAAACATCCCCATTTTATCTTAACCACAGCCACACCAAGTGAGTAGAGCAGATTTGTCCTCATTTACCCCAGTAATAAAATGGCCCAAGGTTCACAGCTGGCAAGTGGTAGACTTGGAACTGAGCCCAGGTGTTAGGACTTAAATCCCATGTTCTTGTCATAGGCCAGCGGTTCTGAGTGTGACCCCAGACCGGCAACCTCAGTATTATCTGGAAACTCGTTAAAAATGCAGGTCTTGGACCCCACTCCAGAGCTAATGACCAAGAAACTGTGGAGGGTGGCTCCCAGTAACATTTCAACAAGCTCTTCAGGGGATCCTGGGAATCTTATCTAGAATTATAAAACAAACAACTCCCACTCCCGCCACAGTTTACCTCCAGCTGCACTGCTAACCTCTTACAAAGGCCTCCTCCCAAGGGACCGGGACCCTGAGGCCCTTGCTGTCACTGCCCCAACATGCAGATTTGGTCTGATGCTCCTCAGTGTGGGAAGAGGCAGAAGAGGCATGAGCCTGGCTAGAACCCTGGGGGAGTGGTTTGGAGGCAGAATCCCGTCTGGCTTTCACACACGTGTGGAACAGCAGCAGCCTCAGACTTCACTGCTGCACCAGCTCAGTTCTTGGGCGCAGGGTCTGAATCAGGTATTTTTCACCTTTGACTCCTGTTCTGGAGATTCAGTCTGGTTTGCTAATATTCAAGAGGTTATCCCTGTCCTGGTTCCAGATTCTTCACTAGTTGTAAGCCATTAAATGAAGGGGATGTGCCCCAGCTTAGCAGTAATCACCATCTTACAGTCAGCCTGCTGGAGTGCAAGCCAATTTGCCAGGGCACGTAGAAGCAATCTACCAGCACTGGGTAGGACCCAGAGGGAACTTCTACTTCATTTCTTTGGGTGGAATTGAGCTAAGGTCTGTACTGTTTCCCCCAAAACCCCACTCTCTTCTGGCCTTCAAAGGACGAGTCTGTGGGATTGGATTTACTAGGGGAGTGGTTTCGGCAGGATCCCAGATCCAGGATCCCAGGATCCCGTCGGCCCACCCGTCAACTGGAGTGTGATCGCGGCTCGGTCCCGGGTCCTCCCGTCCGGCAGGGGGCGCGCGGTGCCCGAGCCTCCCGTTCCTGCCCTTCTGCCCGGTCCCTGCCCGGCTCCGGAGTCGCGGGGGCGGGCGGGAGCGAGATGGCGACCGCCAGGAGACTCATGGCGCTGGCCGCCGGCGTCTCTCCGCGCCTGCGGCCATCGGGTCCCCGCGCCATCGGGCGACAGGGAGGCCCGCGCGGCCTCTCGACAGGTTGCTCCCGCCCCGACCGCACCCAGGAGGCCGCCGAGGCCGAGGCGGCCCCCGGCGAGCCTGGGGAAGGCGATGGAAGCGTGGTGAACGGTGAGGGCAGTGGCGGGGGCAGCCAGGCTGCGACGCCCTTGACTCCTGGGGATGGCAGAGCTAGGGGCGCGGGCCGGGGTCGGGCCCTCTTCGGTATGGCTGAGACAGCCATTCAGTGGCGGGCCGCAGCCCAACTGCTGTAAAACTCAGTGTGGTTCAGGTCCAAATGGACCCCAAGCACAGAGGTCTGGGACTGGAGCGCCTGCACCTGGCAACAGTAGGTGAGAGGTGCGTACCACGAGGGAGCTGGGGAAAACAGGTAAACGTCCAGTTCCTGCCAGGTCGGTGGCCTAGGGTTAGAGCATCACGGGTAAGCACATCCTTCCCGTTGTAAGAAAAAGGGAAAGCTCAGTATACATCTGGGATTTTAAGATCTGAAATAGAGACAGAATGATTGCTCAAAGTGGATCCCAGCGCTTGCCTTCTGAATAGGGCAGGAAATGAAACTAGTTAGAGCACCCCGGCAGATCAAGGATGGACAGAGAGTTCTAGCCTCTGCCTCTTTACAGAGTGGGAGTGGGTACCACTGCACATGTATATTATATGTATGTCTAGTGGGCTACTTAAAGTTAGGCCCTCCTGTGAGATGGAAGCCCTTTGAGTCTGCTTACATACTGTTTCTTGGCTACTTGATTCTCAGTAGTTTTAAGAGTTATCCTTCAGAAGGAGATAGGGCCAGGCAGAATCTTCCCTCTTGGCCAGTTGACAGGGAAGTCTGCTCCAGGGAATCAGTTTGAGCCCAGGCAGCAGAGTTACAGTAGAGCTTGTGGAAGAGCGTTTTCAGGACACAGAGACTCCCCAACACCACGGCCATTCTCAAGTGTCCTGTGGGGATCAGTGTGCAGGGCTGTGAAGACTTTCCCCACGTGACTTATGATAGATGCACACAGGTACATATATATATACACACACAGGCCCTATAAAAATTTTTTTTTGGAGCTGAATTATAGGTCAGAGACTGTGGGTGGAGAATGAAAAAGCTTTCCCTCTCCTCTGACCCTGCATCTCTTGAAGGTCCACTCTGGTGCTTTGGGACTCTTCCTTCTCTTTTCAGCCACTCTCAACAGGATTCTTCATGGTCTCTCTAACTCCTGTGTTTGGCACAAGCCGCCTCTAGGTGGACATCTCACCCATTTGTGCTCTGGAATTGATCCAGAGTGCAAGTAAACAAATGTAAGGTATCGCTCATGGTGTTGGATGCATCCTGCCTCCACTTGGTTCACTGCAGTGAACTCCTGGGAGGACCAGCTCATGCCTGTGGCTCAGCTCTGGAGGTCTCTAGTCAGTGTCCCTACACATAATCTGGATGAAAGGGGAGGTCTTTTGCAGGGTGCTGAGGTGTGATTGAGAACTGCGGCTTGGTGTTCAGACTCTGCAGGCATTCCTCTCTTTTGTATATCTGTTGTTTTACGGGCCTTGCGTTGTCTTGATCTCCAGTGTGTGTGCGTGTGTATGTATGTGTGTGTGCCTGTGTGTGTGTGATTGATTTTGTTTTGTTTTGTTTTTTCTGTTCAGTGCTTTCTTTCAGACATCAGATTATGGGGGATTGCTGCCATGTAGGCTTCTATAGCTGATGTATGAAGTCAGGAGCTTGGGTGAGGAAGAGGATGCTGGCTGCTTCCCCTCTGGTGTTTGGGGCGTTGACCTTTGTCTTTCACAAGGAGATGATTGTCCAGTGGGTCTAGGTCCACTGTCCCCTGTAAACCCTGAAGCCTTTTGCCCCTCCTTTTTAAGATGCTCCTGGGTGGTTTAGGGTTGCGAGCCAACATCCTCAGAATCCAGCCCAGGGTTGCCCTGAAACACACCCCACAGAGTTTTTAAAGCAACACAACTATAATGCTTTTGTCCTTGTTTTCTTAGCTTCTAGGGACCTATTAAAAGAGTTTCCACAGCCCAAAAATCTTCTCAACAGTGTGATTGGAAGAGCCCTTGGCATCTCACACGCAAAAGACAAATTGGTCTACGTGCATACAAATGGACCGAAGAAAAAGGTATGGTGGCAGGGAAACACGTTGGTCTGAGTCTCAGGAAGGAAACCAGCTGCCCTTTTCTCCCCCAGGTTTCTAGTCAGGGAGGCCACAGTGTAGGCTTTTTGAATTGCAAATGGTCAGCAGTGAATCTCAAAACAAAGCTAGATCTGGAGCAGAGTCTGGTTTAGGGAAAGGAAACACGGGCAAGTGAAGCGAGACATTCTCTCGTCTTGTGTGAGACAGGCCACTGTAGTGGGTCCTGGTATTGGTCCCTCCTCAACCTCCTGGAACTGTAGAGGGTTAGAGTTGATGATGATTCCTGCTCCCAGAGTCTTGTAGGTCCTGGGACCAGGAAGCATGCAGGCAAACCATTCTGAACGAAGATTTTTAAGAATAAGGGTGGGTCCCACCTTGCCCTCTGGCTGGAACATGGCACTTTGAAGAAGCAAAGCAACTTGAGGTGGGACAGTGGCTTGAGGGGGGAAGGGGGGTCCTGGAGCCTTCCAGGGAGCTAATGATGGGGTCGGGGCTCCGTCTTGCACCCAGCCCTGCTACTATGAGGTCTGCAGCTTTCCTGTGGATTCTCCGTGTGATTTGTAATACCTTTGTAGTCCAGAGAGGCAAGGGTTCTGATTCTCTCTTCTTCTTCTCAGAAAGTCACCCTCCACATAAAGTGGCCCAAGAGCGTGGAGGTAGAAGGCTATGGCAGCAAGAAGATCGATGCCGAGAGGCAGGCTGCAGCCGCGGCCTGCCAGCTGTTCAAGGTGACCCTCCCCTCGTGAAAACCACACAGACCTTCCTCTTGGGAGCGTCTCGCAGTAATGGTCTTCCTGGGGCCAGATGCTCCTGGGTTTAGGATGGCAGAATGTTCAACCGCTCAACCTGTCCTTAGCCCCTTTCATCATGTGGTTCCTTTTTGCTTAAGCCATTGAGGGAACAGATGGATATTATTTTCTTGCCACTGCAGTTACTTACTTTCTGTGGTTTCAGAAACCATGGCGAAGAACCTCCTTGTGGAGAGCTCTCCCTCTGTACAGATAGACTTCTATCTTGGCTTCTGTTCTCTCCCCGTTATTTCATATAGGTTTTTCCTTGTGGCCGCATAGTCCTCTTGCTTACAATGAAAGAATAATAGTCATTTCTCTATCACTTCCCACTGATTGGACATGGGTTGCTTTGAGTTTTTGGTCAGGCAACAGTTACTAGATCTTCACAGCTGCTCCCAGTCTTTCCCTCGCTAACTAACTCCCTTCATGGCCCTGCCGTCCTTGGATCTTCCTCACATTCCCTGGTCTTTGCTCTGCCAGGGACAAAGCTGTATTCCTTCAGCTTCTCTCCCGCTCACAGTCTGCAGACTTCATTGTCCTGCTTCCTTCCTGGATCTGAGGAGGAAAGTCCCTGGGTCTCCATACAACCCTTCTCTTTTCTCTCTCCCTTCTCTGCGTCTTCTCCATCCCATCTCTTACCCTTTTATTTAATTTTCCAATCCTTCCTCATCTGATTCTTTTCTGTAGGCATCAAAACTTCTTCAGTGTTGGGTAATTCCTTGGCGGTCCAGTGGTTAGGACACCGCGCTTTCACTGCCGAGGCACAGGTTCGATCCCTGGTTGGGGAACTGGAATCCTGCAAGCAGTAGGGAGGCTTAGCCAAAAAAAAAAAGTCTTCAGTGTTCTGATCGCTTCCCCCAGCCCTGTGTCCCCGCACACAGCTCTATGTGCTTGTGGTCTGTTCCACTCGAGCGCTGCAGCCCTTGCTATGGTCCTGGTTCCCTTCACATCCGTGTGGCGTTTGATGGTGATTGTCAGCTGACTGGGGCAGCTTTGCCAGCACCCAGCCTCTCCCCAGGCCTCGCTGTGCTTGAATGTCCTGTGGCTTTGGCCCTGTGGGGCATCTTTCTCAGCTGATGGGTGTGCCTGCTCTCCTTTGCTCTGGCTCATTCCAAACTCCTCTTCGTCTCCCACTATCTGTAAATGTCTCCTTTTCTGTACTCCTTCCCCCAGTGGATCCTGTCTCTCTTAGAAGTTCAACCATCCCTTCTTTGTTTAATGTCTTGGAAGTTGCCATCCCTTATTGAGTGCCTCTACCTCAGGGATTCTCAATTAGAGGGGATTTTGCCCCCTAGGGGACACTTCATAAGATTTAGATACATGTTTGGCGGCCACAAAAAGAGGAATGCTGCTGGTATAAGGCTAGGGATACTTCTAGATGTCCTGTAACGCACAGGACAGCCCGCTACAACAAGGAATTACCTAGCCCCAAATGTCACTGGGCTTCCCTGGTAGCTCAGATGGTAAAGAATCCGCCCGCAGTGTGGGAGACCTGGGTTCAGTCTCTGGGTTGGGAAGATCCCCTGGAGGAGGGCATGGCAACCCACTCCGGTATTCTTGCCTGGAGAATCCCCATGGACAGTGGAGCCTTGTGGGCTTCACTCCATGGTGTCCCAAAGCGTCAGATACGGCTGAGCGATTAAGCTCAAATGTCAGTAGTGCCGAGGGGCAGAGGTGCTTTTCATATTCAGGTACTACCTGAATGTAAAAGGCACTTTAAACCGAGACCATGCGCAGCAAGTGTGCTCACATTCCTCCCCAGCCTGTTCTCTCTCCTCTGTCTGTGCTCATAGTCTTGTTTGTTTGTATGTTTGCTGCTGCTGCTAAGTCGCTTCAGTCGTGTCCGACTCTGTGCGACCCCATAGACGGAAGCTCACCAGGCTCCCCCGTCCCTGGGATTCTCCAGGCAAGAACACTGGAGTGGGTTGCCATTTCCTTCTCCAATGCATGAAAGTGAAAAGTGAAAGTGAAGTCGCTCAGTCGTGTCCGACTCTTAGCGACCCTGCGGACTGGAGCCTACCAGGCTCCTCTGTCCATGGGATTTTCCAGGCAAAAGTACTGGGGTGGGGTGCCATTGCCTTCCCCCGTTTGTATGTTTAATTGTGGGTAAAAAGTTTACTCTCTTAACCACTTTTAAGTGTACGGTTCAGTAATACTAAGCACAGCCACATTGTTGACGAACCAGTCTCTAGAACTTCATCCGCTTGCAAAACTGAATCTCTGCACCCTATAAACAACTGTTCATCCTAGCCCCTTCCCCAACCCCTGGCAGCCGCTGCAGCAGCTTAGGAGAAAACCTGAACGAACTTTTTGGCCACCCCAGTTCTTTCTGTTTCTGCGAATTTGACTACTCGTCAGATAAGTGAGATTTGTAACTGCCTTATTTCACTTAATGTCCTAAGTTTCATCCATGTTGTAGCAATGGTCAGAATTTCTGGGTTTTTAAAGGCTGCTATATCCTATTGTATGTATTTATGCGTTTTGTGTATGCGTTCATCCATTGATGGACTCTGGGGTCCACCTTTTGGCCAGTGTGAATAATGCCGCAGTGAACTTGGGTGTACAGATACCCCTTCAAGACCCTGCTCTTAATCCCCAGAATTGGAATTTATAGATGATATGGTAATTCTTAATTCTTTGAGGAACCACCATGGTGTTTCCATAGTGACGGCACTACTGTGCCTTCCCCAGCAGGGCACTAGTGTTCCAGTGTCTCCACGTCCTCACCACACTTCCTCGGTGTCTCCGGTAGGAGTCTTGACTGATCTGTGGGTGCTAGAATGACACGCTGAGTTTGCCTTTAGGAATAGTCCCCAGCAGCCGCGGCAGGGCAAACCCAGAGACGGGGACCCAGCACAGGCGCGGATGCTGGTAGCAGCAGCGCAGGAGCTTTTCTCTGGGGTGTTACAGAGCTGCAGAGGACAATGGAGGGTCCGATGGCGGAGGCAGGAGGAAGAGTGGGTGGTGGGGAGGCGCAAGTGCGCACAAGGAGCCCCTGGGAGGGAGGCAGGCTGTGGAGGGAGCAGGCTGGGAGTGAGTGGGAGGCAGGGAGGAAGAGCGTGCTGTGGTCCTGGGGAAGGCCAAGGCAGAGGGTGTTGCGTGTGTTTTCCGTATAATCAGACAGTCCCTGTAAACAGTGAGGCAGAAGCGCAAAAGCTGAGCTGGGGCCAGGCACCCGTACTCCCCGCCCCGATCGGCTGTGGCTTTCCTCTGTGCGGGTGTGCGTGGCGTGCCCTTTTCCTGTCCTCTATCACAGCATCTTACTGTCCTAGAATCCTCGTGTGTTCGTCCGTAGAGATCTGACGGTTTGGTCAAGGGCCCAAAGAGTCCGTCCACACTCTGATTGGAGTTACGTTACATGGCTTACACTTAGGCCACTTTGCTCTCCTCAGGCAAAAACGTTTCATTGCAGGAACACCCCTGTTTGTGTTCTTTTACCAAGTTCTATACCTTCAATTTCACTTTTCACTTTCATGCATTGGAGAAGGAAATGGCAACCCACTCCAGTGTTCTTGCCTGGAGAATCCCAGGGACGGGGGAGCCTGGTGGGCTGCCGTCTATGGGGTCGCACAGAGTCGGACACGACTGAAGCGACTTAGCAGCAGCAGCAGCAGCAGCAGCAGCATACCTTTTAAAAAACGTGTGTATACACGGTCATGTTGCTGTTGTGAGTAGGCTTTGCCTGATGCCATTTTAAGTCACAGCTGGTTCTTGCAGACACCTGAGGGGAGAGTGTTCAGAAGGGTGGTCACTCCTCAGCCTGTCGGGACTCAGGCAGGGCTGCAGCCACCCTGCCTGGATCCTGGCGCCCGCTGTCCACGTCACGTCTGAAGCCTCCTGACTCACCTGTGGCTCACCTGTCTTGTCTTTGCCACTCACAGCTTGAGCTTGCTAACCTCGTGCTCTAGCCGCTTGCTTACTGCTTTGTTCCTCAGACTCTGGTTTTCTGCGCTTTTCTTCTGCCTCTTAGACTCAGAGCTGCTTGAGGGCAGGGACCAGGTGTCCCTCGTTTGGTGCCCAGAGTGCCAGGCGTGTTGCTTTGTCCACGTTAGAGACTCAGCAGATGTCTTATTTGCTTTTCTCTAGAAGAGAATGTTTTAAAATAATATTTTTCTATAAATGGCTTTAAAAATATTTGGTGTTAGTTCTAGAATAGGTTCCCAGTACAGGATTCTTGTTTCAGAGGTATATCTGTTTCACAGTATGGACGGCATATTTCCTACTCACGCCACTCACTGAAGCTTTCTAGATCACTTTGTGGATGCATCTGCTTCCTGTTGCCCCATGGGGTTTTTAATGGGGATTTTTCTTTAGTTTCTTGGTCTTTTGTCTAACAGCTATAAGAATTTACCTTGCCATTTTCATCTGTTGATGCTAGACAGGTTAAGTGCTCTCTCTCTGCCCAGTTCTAGGCCAGGCCTGAGGTGAGCAGACAGGTGAATGGCTTCCACACACGAGGGACCTGTCAGGTAACTGGGCAGGTTCTGAACAGCCTGCGGTGTGAGGGTGCTAAGGGCCCTCACAGTGCCCCCCTTTTTCCCGTAGGGCTGGGGTCTGCTGGGTCCCCGGAACGAGCTGTTTGATGCAGCCAAATACCGTGTGCTAGCCGATCGCTTTGGCTCTCCGGCTGACAGCTGGTGGCGCCCAGAACCCACCATGCCACCCACTTCCTGGCGGCAGCTGAATCCTGAGAGCATCCGGCCAGGGGGACCTGGGGGCCTGTCCCGCTCCTTGGGTCGGGAGGAAGAGGAGGATGAGGAGGAAGAGCTAGAAGAAGGGACCATCGATGTCACTGAGTTTCTGTCTATGACCCAGCAGGACTCCCACGCCCCACTCAGGGATTCCAGGTACAGCCAGGGGCAGGGGAGGCCAGGGATATGAGCTGCACCTTGACGTGGGGTGGGGGCATATTCCCTGGAGCCGTCTCTGAGTTGGGAGAGCCCTGCCCTGCGTCTCAGTCAGTGTCTCATTCTCAGTATGTCTGCTTATTTGGGGGCCACCAGCTGTGGCTGTGTGCTCTGGCTGGGCTCTTGGAAGACAGCAGCATAGGCCTTCCCTCCAGCTCACACTTGAGCCCTTCAGAGCCCGGGCAACTGCTCTGCCTGCCCCCTGCTCTTGCTCTCCTATGTGTCTGGAGGAATGGAGGGCACGCCCCGTGTGCTGTGTGTCTGTGAGAGGACCACAGGCCAAGTGGAGGTGCCCCCACCTCCTGGCTGCCTGCTGCGGTGATGCCATGTCCGAGCCCCTGGGTTTCAGAGCAGGTAAAACTGGCTTGGGAAGAGAGCGCTTTTTCACCTAAACCTTTGGTCCTCTCAGGGGGGGTTCCTTTGAAATGACAGATGACGACAGTGCTATTAGGGCTCTGACCCAGTTTCCACTTCCCAAGAACCTTCTGGCCAAGGTGATTCAGATAGCAACATCCTCCTCCACAGCCAAGGTGAGCTGGGTCTCCTGAATGCATGTGTGAGTGGGGAGCCGCCTTGCTCAAGTCTGGGTTTGCCCAAGATCAGGTGAGAGGGAGACTTAGGTGTATGGGAGGCCTTAGATGCCCGTTCCCTTAGCCCAGCCTGCGCCAGCTGGGGGAGCTTGGGGTCCTTGGAGGCAGAACAGAAGTCAGGACGCTGGAGCCCGGGAGGGGGCTGGGGACTGTAGGAGTGGAGACCCCGGGTCTCTTCAAGGGGTGTGGGCACCGATGGAGGCTTGGGGAGCGGGTGGCTGACTTGCTGAGGTTTTCCTCTTCACTGCCGGGCTGAGGGGCTTTGGTTACTCAGAGCTTCTCTCCAGGCGCAAGGCCTTTATGTTCCCCCAGGATGTGCTTGGCTCTTAGCTTGTGTTGGCAGCTTCCACCCACAGCTGCCATCACACCTGTGTGTCTTGACAGTGCTGAGAGGGCAGTGGGCTGGGAGGGCAGGCAGTGGCATTGCCCAGATGCCCTCTCCTCCTGTGAAACCATGCCAAGACCCTGGAACTGCGGCCCCACGGGGCTCTCCTCTGCCTGTTCAGTGGCACTTCTTTTGTGCCTGATGTTTGGTACCTGCTCAGATTGGGGTTAAATACGTATCTGGGTTCCTCGGCATTCAGAGAACACTTAGAAGGTCTCGTTCCCTGCTGCCTTGTAACCCCGTCTCTCGCCCTTTGTGTAGAACCTCATGCAGTTCCACACTGTGGGCACCAAGACCAAGCTGTCCACCCTCACCCTGCTCTGGCCCTGTCCCATGACCTTCGTGGCCAAGGGGCGTCGCAAAGCAGAGGCAGAGAATAAAGCGGCAGCCTTGGCTTGTAAGAAACTGAAGGTGAGTGTGGAAGGGTCCCTGGTGTGATGCGTGAGGTGTCTTGGTGCTCCCTGCTGCCCTTGGCAAACGGTCCACTTTCCCAGGAAATGAAAATCCACCTTTGCCAGGCTTTTGGAGTAGCTGGTGTCCCAGCCTTGTGTGTCAGCCTCTGGGGGCGCTTCCTGCAGAGGGGCTTTGCTGTGAGCTCAGCCTTTTCAGCGCTGTGGGCTGGAACCCGGCTGAAGCCATGAGGAGACATGCTCATCTTTCTGAATGGTGTGGAGCTGGAGAAATGGTGTCTCTCTTGGGGGCCAGGCTTGGTATCTAGAAAGATCTTGGTAACTTGGGCTTTGTGGCCAACATGAACAATGTGACTTCATGTGGGATGCAGACTGAGGGGACCAACAATTAGGCGGAGGCAGCGTGGCTTACAGCCGGCAGTCGTTTTGAAGCGGCTTTGAAGATGAGATGAGTCCCCATTTGTGGGTGTTATTGAACCCAGTGGAGGTCTGGTTTGCAGACTAAGAGGAAAGACACTGTGTTTTACTCCAAATGGACAGAAACCTTTGGTACACGTTTGGCTCTGAGAACTGAATATCATATATGACTGATGGGGAGAGGTAGCGAGATCCGGAGAACTGAAGAGGGATGGGGTCAGGTAAGTGGTGAGAGAGAGTGGCTGTATTGTTACCTGTGGCTCAAGAGTGCAGAAGTAGGGCTAACTGGGAGGACTTTGAGGAAGTCTGTATTTTAATCCGACAAAACAGTGATGAGAAGATTACCCAAGCACGGTAGACACCTGTCTTAGGAAGGAGCAAGCTTCCTAGGGGCAGCCGTGTTCTGCTAGCACCTGGCTGCCCGCACGCAGACTGCAGACAAATCCTCAGAGTCCTGGGAAAGGACAAGGCCTCTCCTGCAGCAGGGTGGCCCTGTGGGCACCTCTTTTGTTCCTGGGACTTGGAGGCTAGAGGAAGGTGATTGGTTCCTGCAGGGGTAGACTTCCTTAGAAGAAGTGCAGAATCTGGACATGACAGAGTATGGGGGAAATGGCTGGCTTTCCAATGTGTTAGAATGCTTTGTCTTACCTCTGGGGAGGTGGTTTTGGGTATACGTGGAAATAAAACAACAGTTTCCCTTCCAGTGGCTTATTTTACCAAGTTGTGTAAGTAGATACAGGAATTTCCATGTACATTTGTGTGATGAACTGGGTATCATGCAGGGGTAGGAGGTGGTGTAGCAGTTGGACTTGAAAGATTGGCGGGGGGTTTGGATGGTGGCTTTGTTGTGCAGAGAAAGTGGACGAGCTTGCAGGCTGTGTTACGGGGTGGTTAAGGGCCTGGCCCACCTGGCCCAGAGGTCTGTGTTGGGAATTCATGGACGTGAGACTGGGCTGTTGAGACTGGACGTGAGACTGTGGGGGCCCCTGCTGCTCAGGGAGAGGTTTCTCAGGGGCATGGACCTGGCCAGCTGGGGGCCGTGATTAATACTCAGACACGTCAGGTCTTACTTTTCTTGAATTGTTTTTAACTTTTTTTGGTGGAGACTTAACATTTTCCTGGTTCCTAATTTCTTCCTCCTGTACCATGTCAGTCCAAACCCAAAAATCTCTTAGAAAAGAGGTTGCTCGGGGATGGGGCGGGGAGGCGGGGGAGAGGTTGCTTTGCAGGACTTCTCTGGAGCTGCCGAGCAGGTCTGGGCCAGTTCTGGGGAGTGGGCCCTAGACAGAGCCATCCGTGTCCCTCTGCAGAGCCTGGGACTGGTGGACCGGAACAACGAGCCGCTCACCCACGCCATGTATAACTTGGCCTCCTTGCGAGAGCTGGGTGAGACCCAGCGCCGGCCATGCACCATCCAGGTGCCTGAGCCTATCCTCCGCAAGATCGAGACCTTCCTTAACCATGTAAGAGAATCCCCACGTTCCCCCTCACCTGCCCACAGCCTCCACCTGCAGTAGGCGACAGTGACCCCCTGCTTCCCCACTGGGGTGGAGCCTGGGAGCACCCTGGCCCCGAGCCATCCAGTCTTGCCCACAACTGTCCCAGGGTAGTCAGGGACTGAGTCCTGCTTCGGCGGGTTGGACCATAGCCTCTGGTCGAGGTGTGAATCATGGAGGGACTGGCTGTGGGTAAAGGAGGAAGGATTCCTCTTCATCATTTCACCTGCCTCTCCTATCCCTCAGTACCCCATGGAGAGTTCGTGGATCTCCTCAGAGCTCCGGCTGCAGGATGAGGACATCCTGCCCTTGGGCAAGGACTCGGGGCCCCTGAGTGACCCCATCACAGGCAAGCCCTACGTGCCGCTGTCAGAAGCAGAGGAGCTGCGTCTGAGCCAGAGTCTGCTGGAGCTGTGGCGGCGGCGAGGGCCGGTCTGGCAGGAGGCACCCCAGCTCCCTGTAGACCCTCATCGGGACACCATCCTCAATGCCATCGAGCAGCACCCAGTGGTGGTCATTGCCGGGGACACGGGCTGTGGGAAGACCACGCGCATCCCCCAGCTGCTGCTGGAGCGCTACGTGACCGAGGGCCGCGGTGCGCGCTGCAACGTGATCATCACCCAGCCACGCCGCATCTCGGCCGTGTCTGTGGCGCAGCGGGTCAGCCATGAACTGGGCCCTTCCCTGCGCCGGAACGTAGGCTTCCAGGTGCGGTTGGAAGCAAGCCTCCGGCACGAGGAGGGGCCCTGCTGTTCTGCACGGTGGGCATCCTGCTGCGGAAGCTGCAGAGCAACCCCAGCCTGGAGGGCGTGAGCCACGTGGTCGTGGACGAGGTGCATGAGCGGGACGTGAACACGGACTTCCTGCTGATCCTGCTCAAGGGCCTGCAGCGGCTCAACCCGGCTCTGCGCTTGGTGCTCATGAGTGCCACCGGCGACAATGAGCGCTTCTCCCGCTACTTTGGCGGCTGCCCTGTCATCAAGGTTCCCGGCTTCATGTACCCCGTCAAGGAGCACTACCTGGAGGACATCCTGGCCAAGCTGGGCAAGCACCAGTACCCGCACCGGCACCGGCACCACGAGGTGAGGGGTACGCCCGCCCCGTCCCACCATGGCTCCTGGCCTGTCCTCCCGGACTCCCCCTCCCTCCCTGCTAGAAATGCCAAGGATCGGGCCTGCCTGATAAGGGTGTGGTGAGGGTTGGAGGTGAGGTGTCACGTGCCTTGGCCTCACCGAGTCGCGGTGGCCGTGTCCTATGCACGACCCCTGGCCCCGGGGCTGTGACTGGCCTCTCTTCCCCACCACAGTCTGAGGATGAATGCGCTCTCGATTTGGACCTCGTGACTGATCTGATTCTGCACATCGATGCCCGCGGGGAACCAGGTGGGTGCTTTCTTCTGTCCCCCAGGCCCACCCTGCCCTCCATCTGCCGGGAGCCACTGGCTCATGCCTGCAGGGCCCCTTTACAGGTGGGATCCTCTGCTTCCTGCCGGGCTGGCAGGAGATCAAAGGAGTCCAGCAACGCCTCCAGGAGGCCCTGGGCGTGCACGAGAGCAAGTACCTCATCCTGCCAGGTGAGAGCATGTCGGCGAGGATGGTGGCCCCTACACCAGGCCTGCCCTCTGTCCCAGGGACTGACTCGCCTCAGGCTCAGGGTCGTGGGTTTGTCACCAGGCCACACTACTTTTTACCAGGTTGGTGACCTCTACTGGGCATATTACTGTCTGGACTTCCGTTTCATCAAAATATTCAAAATTCATGCCCGCCCTTTCTTGGGGAGGATTTGGCGGAGGTGGTGCATGCCCATGACCAGTGTGCTTTCGCTGCCACCAGTGCACTCCAACATCCCGATGATGGACCAGAAGGCCATATTCCAGCAGCCTCCCATTGGGGTACGCAAGATCGTCTTGGCCACCAACATTGCCGAGACGTCCATCACGATCAACGACATCGTGCACGTGGTGGACAGCGGTCTGCACAAGGAGGAGCGCTACGACCTGAAGACCAAGGTGGCCCCTCTCACGGCCTGGCACCAGCCCAGGTCTACCCCGGGCCTGTGTGTCTGGGAAGGGCTGCACTCGTGGGGTCTCAGTGTCCTTGTGGGAGGGCCATCGAGGGGTCGAGTGGGATGAAGGCCAGGCCTGGGGGAGCATGGAGGAAGGCCTCTGGCATGTGTGTGGCTGCTCACAGGCCCTCTTCCCCAGGTTTCCTGCCTGGAGACCGTGTGGGTGTCACGAGCCAATGTGATCCAGCGCCGGGGCCGGGCGGGCCGCTGCCAGTCTGGCTTTGCCTACCACCTCTTCCCGCGGAGCCGCCTGGAGAAGATGGCCCCTTTTCAAGTGCCAGAGATCCTGCGCACACCCCTGGAGAACTTGGTGCTGCAGGCCAAGATCCACATGCCAGAGAAGACGGTGCGGCAGGGGTGGGTGGGGGGCCTGGGGGTGCGCAGATGGGGTGCAGGCTGACGGAGGCTCTGCCTCGTTCACGCTATAGGCAGTGGAGTTCCTCTCCAAGGCCGTAGACAGTCCAAACATCAAGGCGGTGGATGAGGCCGTGATTCTGCTCCAGGAGATTGGTGAGTGGGGCACGGCTGGGCCAGGCTGCCGAGTGGCTCCCAAGGGCGGGACTGACCGCTGAGCTTGCAGGGGTTCTGGACCAGCGGGAGTACCTGACCACCCTGGGGCAGCGCCTGGCCCACATCTCCACTGACCCGCGGCTGGCCAAGGCCATCGTGCTGGCTGCCATCTTCCGCTGCCTGCACCCGCTGTTAGTGGTTGTCTCGTGCCTCACCCGGGACCCCTTCAGCAGCAGCCTGCAGAACCGGGCGGAGGTGGACAAGGTCAGACCCGGTGCCTGCACGTGGCCCTCCTCTCCCCCTTCCGGCCCTCCGCTGCCTTCTGTCCTGAGGTGGCCTCCTCTGGTCCCTGCCCTGTGACCCCGGCACCCTCCCCCCATCCCAGGTGAAAGCACTGTTGAGCCACGACAGCGGCAGTGACCACCTGGCCTTCGTGCGGGCGGTGTCTGGCTGGGAGGAGGTGCTGCGCTGGCAGGATCGCAGCTCCCGCGAGAACTACCTGGAGGAAAACCTGCTCTACGCACCCAGCCTGCGCTTCATCCACGGTCAGCGGGCCCCACGCTGCCCTGAGCCCTCTGCCCCTCCCACTTGCACTGGGCCAGTGTGGTGAGCGGGGCCCTAACTCACCCCAACTTTGCCTCCCCAGGACTCATCAAGCAGTTCTCAGAGAACATTTATGAGGCTTTCCTGGTTGGGAAGCCCTCGGACTGCACCCTGGCCTCTGCCCAGTGCAACGAGTACAGTGAGGAGGAGGAGCTGGTGAAGGGGGTGCTGATGGCGGGTCTCTACCCCAACCTCATCCAGGTGCTGCCTCGGGGCGGGGGGCACCAGGCCGCGGTTTCTTCCCATCTCGGCTCCTTGCCCAACCCACCCACCTTTTCCCTTCATCCCTACAGGTGAGGCAGGGCAAGGTGACCCGGCAGGGCAAGTTCAAGCCCAACAGTGTCACGTACAGGACCAAATCCGGCAACATCTTGCTGCACAAGTCGACCATTAACAGGTGGGGATGTCAGGTGGAGCGGGGTGGCGGGGGCGGCTCAGGAGGGGGGCTCACCCAGCCCTGTGTTCCCCAGGGAGGCCACCCGGCTGCGGAGCCGCTGGCTGACGTATTTCATGGCTGTCAAGTCCAATGGCAGCGTCTTCGTCCGGGACTCCTCCCAGGTGCACCCACTAGCTGTGCTGCTCCTGACCGATGGGGACGTCCACATCCGTGGTGGGTACCTGCACCCCGCTCTGCGCCTCCGGCTGCCCTGCCTCTTTGGGCCTGGCCTCACCCGGGCTCCTCGCACCTTTCCCTTCCTCTAGATGACGGGCGCCGGGCCACCATTTCCCTGAGCGACAGTGACCTGCTGCGGCTGGAGGGTGACTCGCGCACCGTGCGGCTGCTGCGGGAGCTGCGCCGGGCCCTGGGCCGCATGGTGGAGCGGAGCCTGCGCAGCGAGCTGGCGGCACTGCCGCCCTGTGTGCAGGAGGAGCACGGGCAGCTGCTTGCCCTGCTTGCAGAGCTGTTGCGCGGGCCCTGCGGCAGCTTTGATGTGCGCAAGACCGCCGACGACTGAGCCCCGTCTCTGCTGGGGCCATGTACAGAATGAAAATGTTTATTTAAAATAAAGTTCTATTTATCCCTTGTGAGCATCGCTATCCGTGGGGCTCCTCTCTCAGGGAGGACCTCAGCGCCCTGGGCTGGGGGCCACGCTCCCCAAACCAAGCCTCAGAAGGGAGGGACCCAAGGTCTTAGAAGATGGGGCTTAAAACCCACACCTCAGGAGCTCAGACCAGCTTAGTCTCTGCACTGTCTTTACAGGTGTGGCGGGGCCCACTGTGCATCCTCATTCAGTCTGGCTGCCACCTCAGCGCAGGCGGGTCGGGGAGGGAAAATCTCCGTAAGCAACCAACGCCCACTGAGACCCTAACTCTCAGTCACAGCCATAGGCTCCCAGAGGAGGTGCTGAGGTGAAGACCACAAGGCGCACACCAGTCCCTTGATGCAGAGGGACAGCGAGGGGGTGGACCACAAGCTGGACGGGTAGAGACCAGGACGGACAGAAGACAAGGCCTGCGTATTTGGGACATAAGAGCTTTATTTACTCTGGAAATCGTTACAACAGAATCACAGATTGACATGAGGAACGGCTGAGCCATAAGCAAATGGGGAAGCACAGAAACATCCCCGCCCCAATGGCTGCAGAGCAGAGCACGCAGGGCCTCTGGACCCACCTGTCGGGGCAGCCTTCTCAGCTGCTCTGGCTGGTGGGACCCATCAAGGCAACTGTGACCAGACCACCCTTCAGAACGCTGACCACTCCAGCACCCCCTCAAGGGCCCTCCACTGGGTCACCTCTCCCACCCCTGCTTTTGGCCAAAGGAGTAAAGAAGACCCAGAGCTTGCCCACCTCAGTGTCGACATGGGTGCAGGCACCTTGAGGCCCAGCACTGCCACCCCACCTCCCACTGTGTCCTCCCAGTTCCTCACCCGCTTCTGCAGACACAACACGGACACCGTGATGTCCCTGGCGCTACTGAAGCACCCTGGATGGCCTCTGGCTCTGGAAGTGCTTTTTCCACAAGATCCATGCAATTTCTACCCCTGGTAGTGCTTGGGGAGTTGGGGATGTGGTGTTGAACCTCCTTTGAGAAAATGCTACCTCAGAAATGGAAGAACCTTCCCAGCCCAGACACCCTCCTTCTACACGGACATCAAATCTGCATGAAGCCTAGTTCAAGGGCCCCCCACCTTCTCAGCGCCAGGTGACGCCTGAAGAGGAGGTGGGAGGGTAAAGGGGCCAAGTCTGCACTGCAGAAAACACTCTTCAGAGGAGCAGCCTTGGAGACTCCCAGGCCATTTCACTACAAACTGTTACATTTTAATCCTTTATTAGAAACCATGCAAACTTTAATACAAAAAAATACAAGTGCAATAAGAATCTTCGTGTCAATATAATCCCCAGGGCTAATCATTGCAGCCATCCCAAGACCAGGCCTAACTGGGACACGTCTCCTCAGGCTGGGCTCGCCTCGCCTCTCCCCTCTTTCCAGTCAGGCTACAAGGGAGCCTGGATGGCCCACTGCATGTCCTTATTTCTAAATTTCCAACGTTGATTCCCCACTATCCATATGCATGCCGGACACACTGGGCTCCCCGGCAGTGTCCTAGGCTGCAGGTTTGGAGGAATTTGACCTCCATGGCCCTCTCCAGTCCCAATTTTATGTCTTCCACCAGATCCCAGGGAATGAGACAAACAGATGCCAAAACCAGCCTCTTGGTTAGAAAAGAAAAGCAGCATACACACAAAATGCCAAAACCACCAGTCCACACTGACCAGCCCCTAGCGGTCCCTGCCTGCTCTCCAGCCCACAGCCCCCACACCACGCCTGCCCTGCCCACACCATCTCCGGGGCTGGGGCCCCGAGCTGCCCAAGCCACAGCAGCTCCCGACACCTGACCTCCGGCTGGAGGCTTCAGGATCTCCCCTCCCTGTTTCCTTTAACACCTACTGAGGACTTTCATTTAGACATGGCTTCAACCTGCAAAACTACTCCACTGGTTTTTAGGTTACTAAAAAAGAAAAGATAAAGTGTACAGCAGCTAGGCAGGTATGGGGAGGAGCGGGGACAGGCAACGGTGCCTCTGACTAACTTGGGGAGGGCAGCAAGTGGCGCCTGGTACCACCTGCACGGCAGGCACCATCGTAGGGTCAAAGGAAGAGGCGGTGGCTTAGCAGGCTCCAGGGGATGCAGTTAAAGGCAGCCATCATGTGGGCGTCTGCTTCCACTCTTCCCTCCAGATGGACCAGCAAGGAGGGAGAGTATGTCAGTTTCTCTTGGGTTTGGTCCAAAAAACCCAAACAAATGAAGAGGATGCTGGGATTCAGCTCGCCCCTACACCCCAGGTCTCAGGAGATCCCAAAATTATTCTTCCCCACCCCATTTTCCACCCAACCTTCTCCGTGGAGCAGTGGTGCGAAGTGGTGAGGGTGCGAGCCAAGCAGGGAGCTGGGCCTCGGGCAGGAAGTGGAAGGAACGTGGGCGTGGGGGGAACAGCTGCTGCCCTGGGCAAGCGAGGGAGGGAGGGAGGGAGGAAGGGAGGGGGCATCTGGAGGGCTGCCCAGGGCCCGAGCCACAGCCTGGGGGGCGGCCTGGGGCGGGGAGCTAGGGGGCCCGGCTGCCTGAGCTGGGGCCGCCAGGGAAGTGAGGGCGGGCGGGAGACAATGTCGGCCCCGTGATCGGTGCGGGCCCTGGCGTTTGCCCGGAACGTCAGCCTGTAGGTCTCAATCTGCAGTGACACGGGAGGAGGGAAGGGAGAGGGTGACGGGAGACAAGAGGGGGGACACGGGGGACGGAAGACGAGACCAGAATGTCATCATTAGATGCCTGGAAAATAAAAGGTTGCTTCGTTAAAATTCAGGCCACTCTCCAGTCAGAAAACAAAGGAGTTTCAATTTGCAGCCAGTGGCAGGGCCCCTGGCTGGCCCTCAGGCCAAGCCCAGCCACTTACTTGTCTCCTGGATCTGGCTGTCCAAGGTCTGGGCCTCCCTTTGGTCACCACCCCCTGCCAGGGTGGTGTGGCCACTGAGGCCACTGGCTGAAGTGGGGGCGCCAGCTTCAGGCGCTGCCTCAGGGATGGCCAGCTCCTCCCCAGCAGGGGGGCCCGGACACGGAGGGGCCTCGCTGCCACCGCCCTCAGTCTACAAATGAAACAGTGGGGGAGACAGTGCAGGGTCAGTCGGGAAGGGAGTGGGATGGTGATGGTGGTGGGTTCCACACACTGCCCCCACCCCCACTGCCTTGACGGCCTGACGTACAGCGCATCTGGGAGTTGAGCCCAGATGCTCCCACCCTGACCCCAACCCACCAGGCCAAACCCTGGTTTAAATGGCCCAGTGCTGGGCAAGAACCCAGGTGTGGGCTCTGGGGCAGGAAGGGGGTGCAGCGTAGCTAGGGACACACTCCAGGAGCCTCCTCTGGGCGGCCTCATGAAGCCTGACATGACAGCCCAGCTCCTTAACAAGGCTGACGGCAGATCAAACCAACTGTGACTGCAGGTTGTTAGCAGAAAAACTCGAGGAATGATCTCAAGTCGCAGGTCAGGACTGGGCTAGGGAGCTCTGGGAGCTGGACCCATTCCCGAGGGGTGCAGGCCGCCACCTCAGACCTGAGCCACAGACTCCCTGCCTGGCTAGTCACTGTTCACTCACCCCCGCACAGGCCTGTTCTGTGCTGGGCACCCTTTCAGGGCCTGGGACAAAGAGGAGCCAGGAAAGTGTCCGAGAGGTCTGATGAGGGAGACTACAGGGGCCGGGACAGCTTCAGGGCAGAGTAAGGACTGTGGGGACCATAGACACCCAATGTGAGTCAAGAGCAGAAGAGGGAGGGCTTTGGGGGTGGGGGGTGGGGCCCAGGGCACTGGGTGAGCTGGTACACCTGTGCCACAAATGCCCAGAGGTGACAACGGAAGGCTCCAGGGTGGTCCTTGCTTAGAACAGTGAAAGATATGGCCTCTGTGCTAGAAAAACAGTTCCAGAAGTGGTTAAAAGGAAAAAAAAAGGGGAGATGATGTGAATAAAGAAAAGACTGGCGGTCAGAAAGGCCCAGGAGTGAGCCCTGGTCTGCACGTGCTTGTCACGTGGCTGGGACCACACTGAAGTTAGTGCCCCAGGGAGGGTGACCAGAGAATGGCCCCTCACGAGGTGTGGAGCACGACCCAAGAGTCTATGATAGAGCCAGGGCCCCCAGTGGTCAAGGGAGTCAGTCGGGGCTTGAACTGGAGCACAGAGGGCGACCAGGACAAAGCTGGGATGGTGCTTGTGAGGGGTGGTCGGACACAGGAGGAAGGCCCACAGCGAGGCTCACATCCCTGCTTCCTCACCCATTTCCCGAGGCAGCTGCAGCCACCCTCAGACTTGGAAGCCTTCAAGACGTTGCCCCCATGTGCCCCCTACCTGATGACATGGAACATGGACAGAATCTCTGGCAGACAAAGGGTCTCACAGTACTGTGGAAGGAGGGGAAGGGAAGAGAGGGAAGGAAGGCAGGAGAGGCCCAACCAGCAGAGGAAGCCGCGCCACCCCGTTCGGAGGCCCGGAAGGAAGCCTGACACAGAGCACCGCACTGCCCTCTTGCGAGGTGCTGCGAGACTGCACTCCACTGACCCTTGGCCTCAGTGGGGCCTGCACGTCAGCCCTGTTCCTCTGAAAACGGCTGAGATGGGCTCAAAAAGGCAGCCCATGGCTCTCAGGAGAGGGTTCTGTCTCCAGATGGACAGATGAGAGCTGACTGGGCCGGGGCCTCTTCACCTCTCCTGCCTCACTCAGGACGGATGACTGACGATGGCAACAGTAATGAAGTGGGTGAAACACGACTCCTGAAGTGACTGAGGGGCGGTGACAGGCACCCATGTGCTGGGACCGACTCTAGCTGCACAAGCCCACCTCCCACCTCCAGCCCCGTCGGGGCCCAAGCACTACCTTCACGGCCCCTCCGGCAGGCAGGTGGCCCACGTTATCAAGGGATCCCACCTTTGCCTGGGCCTTTTCTTTGAAGTTCAGCTTCTGACTTTCGATCTTGACATCTCCTCCACCTGGAACCAAAAAGACATGGGTCATTATGGGTGACAGAAAAATACCCCTACAGGTGGAGCCAGGAGGCTGGCCAAGGACTGGGCTGTGCCCAGGAGAGAAGCGGGGAAAATGTCATCTGCTCCTGGTGGCCCCGAGGACATGGGTGGAGGCGCAGTGCACACATCTGTCGTAACGGGGCTCCTCTTCCCCAGGTCAGGCTGAGCCACTTTCGCCACGCAGCCAGAGAGCAGGAAAGCTACTCTACCACCTCCGTGCGTACACTGCCTGCAGCCCCAGGAGAGCCTCAGAAGGAGCAAAGATGCACGCCTGCCTCAGGGTCACTTGGCGGAGGGACACCTCCCTCTGACAGCAGTATGGGAGTCCAGCCCGCTTTCAGCCTCATGGGCAACCTGCTGGTCAGGGTCAGGATCCTGGAATCCTGATTTTCTAGCTGCCAGCACAGATACTGGAGGAGAGGAGTGACCAGCAAGACAGGATGGGCGTATGGTCTGAGTGACCAGTTTAACCCAATCTGTCGTGAAAAGAAGAGGAGGTGAGAGGTGGGAGCCGAGGGAAGGCAGTCTGTACACGGGCAACATTCGCAGCTCAGCCAGAGTGCGGCCACGGAAGCAAGGGCCAGAGAGCGCTCACGGCCGCCCAGACTCTCAGCCTGGCTTTTCCCTGAGTCTCCTGCACTCTCCCATCTCCTCTCTGCTCAGGTTACCGAGCCTCCTGCCCAATTCTCCAGGTATCCTACCCACTGGACTTCTGGCCTGTTGTAAAAGCTGGACCTCAAGTCACTGTCACTAGGGAAGAAGTTACCTCAGAAGAGTGGATTTTCTAGATAGAATGGAAAAATGAAGGTAAGCTGTCAGCCAGTGTGCCTGCTACTGCAGATACGGCCCTGCCCCACGTCTGCTGCAGACTCTGGACCTGGACACACGAGACTCAGGGTACATACAGCCAGAACGGGGGCCCTGCCCAGACAACATGCCAGCTGCCAGAGATTTTTGCAGGGGCGCCAGGCCTGTGCTGCTGGAAGCAAAGTCTGGACTGCTGTAGCAGCAAGATCCAAGCCCATGGGCTGAGGCAGCATTACTGAATGGCTTCCTGTCCCTTGTAGGAACTGGTGGTTGATGCTTCACTGCTTGGAAATATTCTCTGCTCCTGCATCTGACAGGCAAGGCCTGGCCACCATTTTCTAAAGCTCCTTCAGCACCAGCTCCTGAACATGCACCAGGGAGGCTGAGAAGGGTCTCAGCTGGTAGAGCACCTCTACGACAGGCCTAGGTCAACGGCGCTATGTACACAGTGGGGCCTCAAGACTCTGCCCATGCAAATGGCAGCCCTTACAAACCGCTCCTCCTCCAATGGAGAGGTTGGCGCCCAGAGAGCCCCTCCCTGACAGGGGCTGGGGACTGTGCTGTTTCTACTGCTGTGCCCTGGGTGTGGGTGGCTCTAGCAGTCTTAATAAAAAGGACAGAGGCACAGGGGTGAAACCTGGGATGACGGAGGCACCACTCACCAGGCTTGTGCTTGATGTTAGCCTTCGACCCACACTTGGAGGAGACCTTGGAGATGTCTACCTTCTTGTTCTGAATCTGAACCTGAGGAGAAAAACATACACACAGAAACGATTCACTCAGAGAGAGGGCTACTGTCAGGTTCAAACCCGACCTCTCTTTATGGTCTCCAAAGTCCAGCTTAGAGGCCGCCTTTTCCAAAGCCTTGCCTGTCTCCCCACTCGCTCCATCTCCTCTTCATACTGTCTCCTGCAGGGGCATCGGCTCTACACTAACTGCTTCGTGTGCTCAATCATCATTTACAGAGAACCTGTTACCATCAAAATGGCAGCCTCTGCTTCAGCTCTGTCTTTTCAACAGTGCTACAATTATGCCTCAACAAGAGCATGGGGAAGTGCACTCTCCCCAGTCACAGGTCTGGCAGCTGCTAAAGCAGGCCACCACGTGTCCTCAGCAACCGTGGCAAGCTCATCTTGCACCATACCCGAGATGACCTGTGAGGGGTCAACAGAGGTCACTCGCCATGGCCAGGCTCTTGCCAGGACGTGGCGCCCACACAACCCTTGACTGTGTTCCAAATGTCCTAGTCCTCAGTGAAAGAACAGCTGATGAGGGGAAGTTTTCCTTTATAGATGCATTCCAGCCAATACATGAAGAAGGGACGGGGAATTCCAGTTTCGCCACAGTGCACCTTTGCTGAACTCAGGGTTTGGGGCAAGAACAGCCACCAGCATCAGGAAGAGAGAGATGAAGAGAAGAGTGAGACATTATGTGCCTCCTGACAGAAACACCACCACTGCCTATGAACATCCTGCAAAAATGTGGGGGTAAAAAAAAGAGCCAAGCCTGAATTAATCTGAAGAAAAATGTGGGACTAATGAATATGTTCAGTGAAACCATGGGGATATCCTCAGTAGAACCCAAATTCTAGGACAAACCATTCAGTTTTACTCATGAAAAGTGTTACCACGAAAAAAGAAAAATGAACAAGGAACTTGTACAGCAAGAGATACCTAAGATTACAAGGGGGCAAATCGACCAACCACAACTTAGGGACCTTACTTGTATCCTGATTAAGCAAACTTGTTTAACATGTTATGGGGTTTTATAGTATACATACGTATATTAGAGTTCTTATCTGTTACAGTTATATATTGGAATATTTGCAGATAAAAGATATAACTAGAACTGGCTTCGGAATAATGGAGGTGAGCATACATAGATAAAGACTGGCCACAAAAATAATAAATGCTGAGTAAAAAAGGACATTCAATTCACTTTATCATTTTTTTTCTAATTTTGTATATGTTTGAAAATGTCTATAATTAAAAGTTTTAAAAAGCTTAATTGCTTCTAACTTAAAAGCCCAGTGGCTTTTACGAGGCTGGTACGTACCAGATGAGGCTGGTACGTAGAGGAGCCACGTACTGCTGTTTCTCATGCAGGCCCCAAGGCCCCCCACCAGGGATGCCCAGTGAACCAACACAAGCCCATCCACGACCACCCAGCATCCACACACTGCCTCCTGTCACCCGCTCGCACCATCTGCCCCTGGGGCAGCACAGATGTAAAGACTGCTAATGAAGTGACCCTGCTAACAAGTCTCAGAAACCACTGACATACACACCCCTCCTCACGAGGGTGAAATGGAACTAAATTGCTGCAAAATTTAAACTCTGATCATCCGCATAAGTAACTGTGATGTTCTCGCTGAATGGCCTTTTGGTTCTCAAAAAGGGGCATGTTTGTGTGTACGTGGGGGCATGTGCAGAGCCAACCAGAATCTTGCTCCAAGCCACTCATCTGTGCGGTAACCCCAGAATTTCTCTCTGGGCAGAAAGAGGGCTTTTGGCGGGTCAGGGTTACATGCGTACGGCTGGTGGCCACCCTTCCACCATGCAGGTATGATCATGGTGGCTTTATGGAGGGGCTGATGGAAGGCGCAACAATAACTTAGGCTAGGCAGTTTACCCTCATCTTCCCACCTGGAAACATCTCCACAGGCAGTTTCCTAAAGCTCTGCTGTTTAAGGAAGCCTCCTAAAATGAAATACTTTAAAAAAGTACATTCCCTGGCCCAAAAAAATCCTGTTTGAAGTCATGTGCAGGCAGTGTGGGAAGACCATAGTAGGTGAGAGATAAATGAGGACTATTTTCAGAGCTCTGACATATACCACACAACATATACAAACACATTTCTATTTCACACACAAACACACACACACAAACAACCCAATTCCCTCACTGGTTTTGCATCTAGGCCAAAAGCCTGAGAGGAAAAGCTAGAGCCAGTGCCTACTGGGCCCCTCACAGGCTGGATCTTTATCTCCTTAACGAGGTGCTGCCTTTACATTTTACCTATCTCAATCTTCCCACACCAGCATGGCCAGTGTCTGGCCAACTTCCAAGCTAGCCCAGCACTGCCCACGTGAGTGCCAAACCATAGCAGGAAGAGCCAGTGGTGGGGAGGTGCCCAGGAAGGGCATGAAGCAGGGGAGTCATGTGGGGGAAAAAACAGAACTGTGGGGTGGGGGCCTCTGTAACCCATGGGCAGGATGGCATGACCACTGAGACAGCAGAGGATGCAGCCTAACAGTGAAGAGGGTAAGCAGGGTAGGACTTGATTCAGGTCAGGGCGGCAAGGAGAAGGAACTGAATGAACAAGGGAGACCAGGACAGCGCTCTTCTCTGGCAGTGGGAGACAAGCAAGGGGAGCGGCAGTGAGGGAAGAGCCCGCCTGCTGCGGCCTGTCACACGGGCGTGGAAATGCACAGGGCGCCCTCCACGTGCTGGCTGGCAGTGGTGGCCAGCGCAGTCTCTCCCAGGACCGCCCTTTGAGCTCTAGATACGTGTGTCCCCAGCACAGATCTTAAGGGTGGCACAGAGTAGCACCATGACAGACAGGATGTCTGAATGGGACAGGGAAGGAGAAAAAAAGAAAAGGAAACTGGAGGAGAAAGGGGTACAAAAGGGCCACAGTGAGGGAAGGAGAGCAGAACGAAGAGAGAGAGGAGGAGAAAGAGCAGGAGCGAAAAAGAGAGCAGAGCCACGAAAATGAAGGGAAGACCCAGGAGATGGGGAGGGCCTGGTCATGAACTCCCTGCTCTAGAGCAGCAAGGACTCGAGGACAGGCTCTGGGGGAATCCTGACATCTGTCTCCAGGTCAGAACCAACGCATCCCCAGGGGCGGACTTGAGACAGACGATGGGCCAGCTGCTGACCGCATCCCTCAGACCAGGTCTCTGACAGCAAGGCCTCCCACCCACAGGGGCGAAAAGATGCCAAGTGGGTGTCACCTAGCTGTCATTCAGGGGCTCACCAGGGACACCCAGACTGAACTCAGGTGAGCATCAGGGTCTCCCCCGAATCCATTCACCCACCAGTGAGGGGGTGGCCCTCTTCCCAGTGCGCCCCATGGGGGGCTTGGCCTCAGACACCAGTGGCCCCGAGCGCATACTTACATTACCACCTCCAGGGACATGCTTAATATTGTCCTTGGAACCACACTTGGACTGAATATGGCTGTAGCTCACTTTTTTGGAGACTATCTGGACCTGGAGTGTTAGAGAACAGAAAAAAAAAAAAAAAAAAAACAACACAAAGGGAGACGGCTGGTTAGAACCGACATGGGGCAGGCAGTGAGTCCACAAGTGACCACGACGGGCGGCAGATGGTGCTGTTAAAACCCTACCTCCAACAGAACAGCTGTGAACAGCACAGGGCAAGGGACGGGAAGGAGCAGGAGAGAGTGAAAACACGGACAAACAACACAAAGACAGTAGATGTCGCCAGAGTGCTACATGGACAGCCTCACCACTCCTGAGCCAGCTGCTGTTCACAGGGTCCAGGCAGCAGTGGCCTCAATCCCCATCCACCACAGACCACCTGCATCTGTTCTCTCCCCGAGGCTCCTCTCTGCAAGAGTCCTGCTCATCTGGATCCATCCTCACCCAAGGATGGCACTTCCCTGAAATCTAGGGCCTGGAATCGCTGCAGAAACACCTGCTCTGGGAAAGCAAAGGCTGCACGGAGAAGTCTGGGGCAGCTGGCTCACGACTCAGATCTGATCCTAACAGAAGGACAGCAGAGGCTGCTGGACCTGCGATGCAGAGCCCTGGGCACCAGGGGGCACCACCACAGCCACTGCTACGCTACTACGGTGAGTCCATTTCTCTCAGGGCTAAAGAAAGGATGTTGCAATTGCAATTAAGCTCTGGTCTTTTTTGATGCCAAGGTAAAACCTCTTCCACAGTCCTCCGGATGCCCAATCTTCTGTGTCCTGTGAGTTTCACGTGCAAAGAGACCAGGTTCTGGGCAGGGCTGCAGTGAGCCACAACTGGAGGGCACGCCCACTGTGCTGTACACAAACAGCTCCACTTGAACAAAGCAACACGAAGGCCCAGGCTCCAAGTGGGACAAAGAATTCTTTTTGAGGCTTCTCAAGAAGGAACAGTTGCCAGCTTCCTTCCTTTCCTTCCTTAGAGCCCATCCCAAGTGATGCAGCCCCCAAACTGAAGAGTTCTCCACAAAATAGAGAAATCTACCCTGAGAAACTCCAACTGTTTCTTGCCTTCTTAGCAACATCAGTGACAAAACCACTTTCCTAATGAACCAGGTCTGAATCAGAGGCCTGTACAGGACCTCTAGAAGGCCCTGGGAGCCATGGTGTGGCCTTCTGTGCCTGCCAACCACACAGAGTCCTTGGCCTGAACCCTCCCATCCTGGTCCCTCAGGGCTGGAGCTCAGGGTTCTCTGGCAGCCCCCGACCACCCATCTGCCACAGAGAAGGGCAGAAGGTTCCCAGGGCAAGAGGAGGATCCTGGCTCCAGGGTGTGGAGGCGAGGGGAAAGAACCTAGCACCCCCCACTCACCTCTGCTGTCCACAGAATGCTGCAATCCCTATGTCGAGTGTGTTTTCTACTGGGAAATGGGAATGAGCATGCTGACTTTCAGTTCAGAGGTCCTTGGGGAACCAGGGAAGCTATTTTCACACCCAGCAGTGTGGAGAGGGGCCTTCAGTTGAAATCGAAGTGCAGGGCTCTGGGGTTCCTGGTGCTGGAAGGTTGCCATGTCTTACTGAGGAAGAAGGTGGATGCTTTGGGCATAACAGATAGGTTTCAGATCAAGGTCAGTGTGAAGGACGTGACTGAAAGTCTTTGCATCCATTTTATCCGCCTGAATAAATATCCCCTAAAGGGCTAACGGGCTCACAGCTCTGTTAACTTTCAAGGTTATTAGAGAAAATTTTCTGATGCCTGAATCATCAAACACAGAGGGAACATGGGGAGGAGCAGAAACTAGTTAGGGATAGGAAAAAGGTGCAAAAGAAGGGAAAGTGACTCAGGCTGGAAGAAACAGTTGACCACCTTTTACCTTCAAGAGGTAAAAGTCTAAATAAAACTCACTTTCCCCGTAGGCGGTTTCTGTGCATTGCCAATTGGGCCGGCTGCTTTAGTGACTGCGTTAGGTTCAGGCTTTCGAGCTGGAGCAGCTGCCTCTGTTTTTTTCTCTACTTTGGCCTGGATGGAGATAAAGGGAGGGCAAATTTCAAACCAAGAGGATAACAGCCCAGATGCTAGGAAAGGAAGAAGGCTGAAGGGGACTCGAATCCAGGCCAGGCCACCATGCAGAAGCAGGTCACCCTTGCTCCTAGAAAGAAAACAACCATTTGCCAGGGCAGACCAAGCTGGAGGGAGAAGGGTTGCAAACCAGTCTTGAGATACAAGGAAGAGATCAAGACACCATTCATGGAGAAGAGGCAGGAAGAAGGGATAAATATGAGTGTGTACTAGGGTTTTCAAATCACAATCCACCCCTCCCTTGGGCCCCATGTTATATGCTCCAAGCAAGCTGCCATGGTCACAGGAAGCCCGTGTTGATGACGGGAAATGTCACACCCTCAGGTATGTTGGAACAGAAAATACTTTCATCACCAGGCTGAGTTATTCAACTTCCCACCAAGACCTGTAGCAAGTTTTGCACCACGTACGCATAAGAAGAGCACAGAAGTGGGGAAAGGCCATCAACACCCAGCGCAGCACCTGGCTACCTGCGCCAGCTATGCTCTCTTGGCACAAGCAACCCTCAGGCCCTCGTCCCAGTTTTCCATAAACGTCTTCCAACAGAACAAGGATTCTGTCTCATTTTGGACCCCCTTCAATTTTTTCAGCAGCTCTGGATTGAAACAATGTAAATGTCCTACTCTGAGTTGGGGGAGGCGGTGGCAGCGGTTTAAGTGCTAGAAAATGATGCAGAGGATGAGGAGGTTACTGCTCCAGACACTGAACCTGGACTCTTGCCACCACCTTTTCACACACAGAAGCCCCATGGTTGCTAACAGTTAAATAATTCTGGGGTGGATGCACATAGAAAGTCCTTCAAGTGAAGAGCATGGTTCTCCACCATGGCACTCTACCACAGTCCTTTTGTTTAGGAAAGCCAGGGATAGAAGAAAGTCACCCTGGTCACAAGATGACACTAGTCCTCGTCCAGACAGACTCTTCAGCCAAGACACAGCTCAGGGAATAAAGAGGCAGCCCATCTTCTGCCTAGCCTGCGCAAGAGGAAGGAACAGAATGGACCAGGTTCCTGCCCAATGTCTCTCACCTATGCAAGGCTCAGAGGCATTCTCTGTTTCGTAAACAGAGCACAACCCTTTGCCTCCAAACAAAAATGTAAGCCCTGACCCCAGTATGCAGACTAGGAGAGGAGAAGGGAAAGCCTGAGCTAAGCCCACTTGCACCCTGTTGCTGGGAGGTAGAGCCCAGGCCGAAACTCCCTGACACTGAATCCATGTCCTGACTGTCCCCCGCACGGTGGGCCCCTGGGGCTGATGCGAGGACATGCCTGGGAACAGTGCTTAGATGTGGCAGAGGATGAAGCAGGGGCCAGCATGCCAGGGATCCAAGCTCCCTGGACTCACCCGGCCTCCTCCAGGTTGGTGCTTGATGTTTTCGGTGGAGCCGACCTTGGAGCGGACATTTTTTAGATCAGGGGCAGAAGCATTGGCAGCCACGCGGCCCAGCCTTGGGGCAGAGGAGGTGGGCTTGGCTGCTGTGGGCTTCTTGTCCGCGGGAGGAGTCCCGGAGGGCCGGGGAGGCGTGGTTGTGGGCTTGGCTCTGCTGAGAGCCCCTGCTGGGGGTGTTGTCCCAGGGACAGTGGTGCTCTTCTTCACAGAACTTGTGGTGGTGCTCTTTGGGCGACTCAAGTCAGCTGCTCAGGGAGGAACAAGAGATAATACGCGTTCAGGGGAGAAGGCAAAAGGGAGCCTTAAAGCCAAGGAAGATGTGGGGTTTAAATCTGGATTCCACAATGTGGGGAACGGCTCTTACCTGGTGCAGACTTTGTAGCCATCTTCTTGATCTCTGCAGGTTTCCCCTCAGTCTTGACTGCTGCACAAATATACACTTTTTAATATCATGTTTAAGTAAGATGATCCACTGAATGGTTCATCCTAAACTGAGATTCATGCATTCGTTCAACAATGACTGAATTATTTGAGTCAGGGACTGTGTTAGGCTCTGGGAACAGACTAGTGAATGAGGCAGTCAAGTAGAGACACGCCCAGACGGAGCGTCCAGCGCCAGGCACTTGGTCATTTCTATGGTCTTGACAGTGCTTCCATGTGGCCTTTCTTATGACAAAAGACCATGAACACAAAGTGCTGGGTACTGTGGAATTACGAAGAAAGAACAGTACATTCTACCTGGGAATTCATGAGAGTTCCCTTCACTCAGGATTATTCTGGATACAGATAGCTGCTAACCTCACGTGGAGATCAAGGCTCCACTTTTCAATGGGCCCATGAAGGACTGGTTCACAAGTCCTTCTATCTATCTACACAGTTGTCTGGAGCTGTCTGGGGGTAAAGCCACTGGTTCCCATGGGAGACATTCAGTACTCACCAGTGGGCCTCTTGGGCAGGGGTGTGGACAGGTTCCTACTGGTTGACCCAGGTGAAGCAATAGTCGCAGTTGCTGGGGCTTTGGGAACAGCCTGGGTGCTCTTGGAGCCAGGTTTGACAGCTGGGGCAGAGGCCGGCTTGGATGGAGAGACCCGCTTCTCAGGAATCTTTGCCTCTGCAACAGGCTATCAAAAATGGGAAAGTGGCAATGAGAGCGGTAGGTCAGGAACAGCCCCAGGAAGTCATGCCAAAGGATGGTTCCATATAAGCAGATGTCAGAAAACAGGAGAACAATGGGCTTGGCAGCTACTAATAGGAAATATGTGGCTCTAAGATCAAAGTCCTCCAGACAACATGGGAAATGGCCATGTAGGATGCCTTGTGATCGGGATCAGGAAACAGGGAGTCAAACGACCTCAGTCCAACCTGAACCAGGGAGGACGAACAGCCCTAGAAATACACCACACTACAAACTATGTCTGCCTCAGGATCCACTGCATTAAATACTGATGCATTTAATGTAGTAATAGTTGACCAGAGAATAAACGAAATTATAAAAAATTACAAATGCTTAGTCCAATCCAGCTGTTCTATGGGCTAAGATGAACCCAGTGAATTCTGAACAGGATGGGGCAGCAGATGGAGACTGCACTGGCCAAATCAATCGGGTCAGAAGCCTAAGCTCCAGCTCCAGGCAGCCCCTCGACTCATGTGTGCTCTTGGGCAAATCACTAAGCCTTTCTGGGCTTGATTCCCTCATCTGGATAAAGGAGGGCAGAACAGAGGATCACTAAGGATCAGAATTCTGTAAGAGTACAGGGACAAAAATGGGAAGGGGCAGGTGGAGGGTGTGGGTCTGACAAGCAGATGGCAAGAGGAGGCTGATGCCAGAGCTCTGACTGAACGCCAAAGGGAAAAGCCCCTTGGGCACAGACACAGGCATGGGGCACAGACACAGCTCCTCTTCCATGGAGGCTGGGCACACCATCACTACCAAGAGAGGGAAGGAATCAATCCAGGCTGGCGTCTGCAGGAACACAAGATGGACAGACCTACCATGTTACTCAAGAGAGTAAGCCAAGCCAAAGACATAGTGGATCTGTCTCTTATACTCCAGAGAAATGGCCATTCAGAGGGTAGGATGTGGGCGGAGACAAGGACATTGCTTAAATGAAAAATCAGCTAAGGAGGTTCTCAGAAATTAAGGGTTGGCACTGATTTAGAGAAAATCTAACCCTAATGACTACGGCTTCAAATGAAGGGCCCAAGTATCATGTAAAGAACCTAAGGTTGGAATCAGGGAAATGGTCCAACTACCAGCTCTGTCTAGAGAAAGTCATGGGTTCCGTGGAGGGATGCTCCTGCTCTATTTGCTCTAAAATGTTAAGGACTAAACCAGGACCTCTCTGGTAGCTCTTTTCAATTTTCAATACAGTCAGTCAGAATAATTGAGTAGGGTCTTATATTTTACTAGTAACAGTAACAATGATAAAATAATTTAGAAAAAGGTTACAAGGGATAGAAATCTCTGAAAGACATGACATTCTTCAGGCTGCTTTTGGCCTCAGTGAACTGCAGAACTGGCCTGCTCTCGGAGTTACTCTTCTGATTTCTCAACTTTTATTTTCTCCTCTGTCAGACTGAATAGTTTGATCCCCTTTATCTGAATAGTTTTATCCCCTTTATCTGAATAGTTTTATCCCCTTTGTTTCTGTAAATCTTTCTACCAAAATAAGGAAAAAACTAAATTTCATTAGGCTTTATACCAAAGGAACATTTCATGCAAAGATGGGCTTGATAAAGGACAGAAATGGTATGGACCTAACAGAAGCAGAAGATATTAAGAAGAGGTGGCAAGAATACACAGAAGAACTGTACAAAAAAGAGCTTCACGTTCCAGATAATCATGATGGTGTGATCACTGACCTAGAGCCAGACATCCTGGAATGTGAAGTCAAGTGGGCCTTAGAAAGCATCACTACGAACAAAGCTAGTGGAGGTGATGGAATTCCAGTTGAGCTATTCCAAATCCTGAAAGATGATACTGTGAAAGTGCTGCACTCAATATGCCAGCAAATTTGGAAAACTCAGCAGTGGCCACAGGATTGGAAAAGGTCAGTTTTCATTCCAATCCCAAAGGAAGGCAATGCCAAAGAATGCTCAAACTACCACACAATTGCACTCATCTCACACGCTAGTAAAGTAATGCTTAAAATTCTCCAAGCCAGGCTTCAGCAATATGTGAACCGTGAACTTCCTGATGTGCAAGCTGGTTTTAGAAAAGGCAGAGGAACCAGAGATCAAATTGCCAACATCCGCTGGATCATGGAAAAAGCAAGAGAGTTCCAGAAAAACATCTATTTCTGCT
This sequence comes from Tragelaphus eurycerus, assembly GCA_935064755.1. Lineage (NCBI taxonomy): Eukaryota > Metazoa > Chordata > Mammalia > Artiodactyla > Bovidae > Tragelaphus > Tragelaphus eurycerus. The sequence continues at coordinate 69,923,680 of CAKXYN010000001.1, read as the reverse complement.
TTATTGACTATGCCAAAGCCTTTGACTGTGTGGATCACAATAAACTATGGAAAATTCTGAAAGAGATGGGAATACCAGACCACCTGATCTGCCTCTTGAGAAATCTGTATGCAGGTCAGGAAGCAACAGTTAGAACTGGACATGGAACAACGACTGGTTCCAAATAGGAAAAGGAGTACATCAAGGCTGTATACTGTCACCCTGTTTATTTAACTTATATGCAGAGTACATCATGAGAAACGCTGGACTGGAAGAAACACAAGCTGGAATCAAGATTGCCAGGAGAAATATCAATAACCTCAGATATGCAGATGACACCACCCTTATGGCAGAAAGTGAAGAGGAACTAAAGGGCCTCTTGATGAAAGTGAAAGTGGAGAGTGAAAAAGTTGGCTTAAAGCTCAACATTCAGAAAATGAAGATCATGGCATCTGGTCCCATCACTTCATGGCAAATAGATGGGCAAACAGTGGAAACAGTGTCAGACTTTCTTCTTCTGGGCTCCAAAATCACTGCAGATGGTGATTGCACCCATGAAATTAAAAGACGCTTACTCCTTGGAAGGAAAGTTATGACCAACCTAGATAGCATATTCAAAAGCAGAGACATTACTTTGCCAACAAAGGTTCGTCTAGTCAAGGCTATGGTTTTTCCTGTGGTCATGTATGGATGTGAGAGCTGGACTGTGAAGAAGGCTGAGCGCCGAAGAATTGATGCTTTTGAACTGTGGTGTTGGAGAAGACTCTTCAGAGTCCCTTGGACTGCAAGGAGATCCAACCAGTCCATTCTGAAGGAGATCAGCCCTGGGATTTCTTTGGAAGGAACGATGCTGAAGCTGAAACTCCAGTACTTTGGCCACCTCATGCAAAGAGTTGACTCCTTGGAAAAGACTCTGATGCTGGGAGGGATTGGGGGCAGGAGGAGAAGGGGACGACAGAGGATGAGATGGCTGGATGGCATCACTGACTCGATGGATGTGAGTCTGAGTGACCTCCGGGAGTTGGTGATGGACAGGGAGGCCTGGCGTGCTGCGATTCATGGGGTTACAAAGAGTCGGACACGACTGAGTGACTGATCTGATCTTAGTTTTTATCCATCTCTCAAAATACCTAAACATATATATCTTATCTAAAAGATAAAGAGTATTGATAGAGGCCTTGAACACAAGCACTGGAGTTAGATCCAAGTTCAAACACAGGTTCCTCTGCTTACTAGCCATTAACTAAGTTATGAAATGAGAATGCGAATATCCTATCCGTATCATGGGTTTCTGAGAGAATTAAAGGAGTTAATGTCTATAAAGCAATCTGTAGAGTATGCTCCATTTTTGTTACTGTTATAGAGTGAATTTCACCAGAAGGCACCAGTTCCTTCCCATGGCCTCTATCTCCCTCAGGATTTGCTGCTAAGAAAGTGTCAGGGTGAAGCTGCTCCCATGGCTCCAGCCACCCTCCCTCTGCCCCCTTATTCAAATAAATTGTTTTCTAAAGATCAGGAAAAGCATTCAACTTGGTAAATAAGGATCAGAAAGTGTTCCGAGATTTTCTCATTCTAGTCTATACTAGAATTTCTCAGTTTCTTGGCCACGGTTTCAACCTAGCCTACGATTCTGAGGTTCCACCCATTTTATGTACTAGATTAAATTAAAAACAATATCATTTTAACATGGTAAGCTACTACCCATCATGAATTTGAAGAGTAACATCAGGCTGACCTAAGGCCTTTCTCAAAGAAAACAAGATGTTAAGAAAAGGCGCCACAGAGTCCACCCACCCTCTCTTCCCATTCCAATCCTGTGAAGTTAAGGTTGCTCTGAACTGCCCAGTTTCTAAGCAGTACTGTGTGGGTGACCTGGAAAATGGAAAAACTTCAGAAGGAGCCCAGGGAGAAGAAGTCTAATGCCAGGAGCAAGCAAGTTATCACATGATGCTGGAATCTGCTGAGGTAAGCTGGAAGAGCTAATCATAATCAGCTAATGGAGGAAATTCACTTCTGCAGAATGATTAAGAAGAAAGACAAAGAACTGAATCTGATTGAGAATCTGATGTCAGAATTATACCAAAAGTGAGTATGTGATTGGCATGAGGAGTAGGGGAAGCTAGTTAACAAGTATTGAAATAGATGAAGAGTAAGGAGGAGCTGGGAGAAAGGAGTGGAAGCAGAGGCAATATTGCCTCCAACCAGGACAGAGAAAGGCACAAGGTGAAAAAGATGGCGGGGACTTCCCTGGTGTCCAATGGTTAAGACCCTGTACTTCCGATGCAAGACAAGAGGGTTTGACCTCTGGTCAGAGAACTAAGATCCCGTAGGATGTGCAGTGGCCAAAAGAGGTTAAAAAAAAAAATGTAGAAAAGGCCTTCAAATGTCATGGCTGCATCATGGGTGCGCAAAGTGATTTGAGTTAACTTTTCCCCATTTCCTTTTCCTAGCCCCCCAGCCTATTTCCATGTCTGGAAGCAACAGCACCTAACTATCTGATGCTGGGAGGGGAGAACTTTTCCCTGGCACAGTGCTCAGGTGGCTACTTACCTTGGGCTTCGTGTCTTTTGAAGGTAAGGTGGAAGGCCTGGCAGTGGCAGCAGCAGGGCGTTTGGGTGGGGCAGCTGGTACTGAGCCTGAAGCAAGGCTCATGGGTTTTTTATTTGACCCACCAAGGGTGGTGGGAGCTGTCTGCTTAGGGAGAGAAGTGGGCTGTGTTTTGGCTTTCGACGTTGAAGTCTTTGCAGGTTGAGTGGTGGCCAAAGGCTTTAAGTTGATTTGTTTTTTTTTTTTTTAAAGGGCAACATCAAACACACAGACAAGAATAAAAACAAATTAAAAAAAGTATAAATTGCACAATTCAAAGTAAAACTATAAGCAATGAGGAAAGATGCAACTGAAAATTAGCATTCCTTTCTTCTGAGCTCAGTAAATAGTGGAAAGATGCCAGGATGAGCATAAAGAAAACTGGAAATTGTTTCTTAATGACAGGGTCATTAATTCCAGTAGTTGGACATCTCAAGATTTAAATTCAGTAATAACTTTAAACAATTAACTAACTTTTGAAGGCTGCAATAATTCTGTGAAGAAAGTCACCAGCAGGTCATTAACTATTTACTATCTGTAACTCTGTGATATAATATCAACCACACTAAAATGAGCATTTATACTTTAGAGCTATATTCCACCTTAAAAATCTGTGCTCCTTTTTCATGAAGAAAGACTTCAGAATGATTTCTAAATAATTCTGTAATTCCCTTTATTGGTGTTGTTAAAGGAAGCAGAAATACCTACAGAACAAATGAATATAATGAATAAAATGAAGATAATAGGGTCAAAAGCAGAGATCTAAGGGTTTGAGTTAGGCCACCATGATAAAATGGGAATATAAAATATTTTCTAAGCATGTTTGAACTTGAAGAAGGAGAACACATTATTAGCTCAGAAAAAAGTAATTTCACTTGCATAATCCAAACAATAATAGCAGAAGGTAGTTTTAAAAAATTACAGCAGTAGAAGACAACCCACCATTCTTACACTTACCTTTGTTTTCTTCTCTGGGCTTGGTGGAAGCTCCTTGTTTGGAGGGGCGGTGATGTCATTTCCAGACACGCTTCCGGTAGGTTGTCCTTCTTCTGGTTTGGCTATTCCTAAAGGGGGGAAAGTTATGCTAAACAAATGTTTTTAACACTCATTGTGAAGACGCAAGTCTTTGCAGTGACACACCACTAACTAGCACTTCATCCTGAGAAAATCCACTGAACTCTGCTGCGGAAAGTGGACAAGACTGCCGTTTCCCTCTTTGTGACGAAGGACAGTTTTAGATTCCAGACTGTCCCTGTGGAGAAGCAACCTAACTAGGATTTGCACAAATGATCAATGGAAGGAAAGAGCCCTTGAAGTTTCATTTCCCTTCCCTGGAGACTGGCAAAGGTGTTCTGTCACCCTACCACTAACTCCCAGAGCAACAGGGGACAAAAACCACTGCTACTCGAGTTTATCTCTTGGAATAAAGGGTGCTGAGAGATGGGATAAGAGCCAGATGATCATCCAATGATCTCCCTTTACTTCCTTTCCCTGCAAAGCACTACTTTATGGAGGATGTGAGATGAACCTGATCTGGTTCTAGCAGTGACCCAGATTTCCAACAAGGCTGAGGAGACCCATGCAATCAGATCCAGGACCAGAAATAAAGTCTATGGCCTAAGGCTATGCCCAGCAGCACCACTGTGGGGAGGTGACTCCAGATTTCAATAGGCTACACCAGAAAGCATTTAAATATCACGAAACTTGTAACTTGGGTGTGAGGAGACCATTCTAACTAGCACAATCTCTAGATGCCACAAAAGATAAGTTGGAGTATAGAAAAATAAAAAGGCTCAATGTGCCCCAAACAATAAGAAGAGTCAAAAAGCAAATGATAAACAGGAAAAAAAGTATTGAACTTCACATCAAATACACAGAGCTTATTATGTTTACTCCTACAGATCAATAACTGCTATAAAGGCCAACAACCTACTAGAAAAATGGCCACAAGAATATGAACACAATTTACAGAAAAAGTAATACAGATCACTTTTGAAAATATGAAAAGATATCCAATCTTTAAGAGAAATGAGATGTAATTTTCAATCTAATATTTGTTAAAAGTCCTAAAATTTGAATGTAGCTGCTAGAGAGAATATGAGGATATACACGGGTGGCAAGTGTATGAAGCGTACAACTCATATGCAGGGCAATCTCGCAGTGCCTCTGAAAATTCCAAGTGCAGATAAATTCTAATTCAGAAGTACAATTCCTGAACATTTATCTTAGAGATATATTCACATACCTGCCAAATAGCAAATTTGCAAGCTTTTTCCCCAGAGCATTATTTCTAAAGGCAAAGAATGAAACTACCTGTAAGTCTGTTAACTGAAAACTAGTTAAAGCATAGGGCAGAAATATCAACGTAACTTCTGAACCTGAAACTGGTCCAGAATCGGAATCTGACTGATAGGGAACAATCTCTTCTAAGCAAAGAGAAAAGCAAAGCACATAACTGTAGGGATAACACAAGACAATACACTTCTATTGCAAATATACTTGTGCACGCACTTTAAAAAAGTCTTTGGAAGGATCGCAATAAAACAAAACAATGGTGATTTAATTCTGGGATGGGGTCGGGGCTGGGGCACAAAACTAAAGAGGCTATATGTTTATGTTAAAACTTTTTACTGTGAAGTACGGGTTCACAGGAAGCTACAAAGAAATGTACAGGGAGGTTCTATGCACTGTTCACCTGGTTCCCCCAAAGACATCCTGCGTAACTACAGTACCCTATCAAAACTGGGAAGCTGATGCCGGTGCGATCCACAGAGGTTCTCAGATCTGTCCAGGTCTCCGTGCATTCGTTTGTGTGTGTGTGTGCATGTAAACAGTTCTGTGCAACGTTATCATACGTGCAGCTTTACATAACCACTGCTAAGAATCAAAACGGATTAATTGTTCCACCACCACAGCGCTCCCTCATGTTACCCTTTTTATTTTTTTAACAGCCACCCCACCCCACTTTCCCTTTCCAATCCCTTAATCTCTGGCAGCTACTCATCTGCTGGCCATCTCTAAAATACTATTTCAAGACTATTACATAAGTGGAATCATACAATGCACTACTTTTCGTACCTGGCCTCTGTCACTGCACAGTGCTTCTGAGCTGCGTCCATGCTGTACATGGTAAGTCCATGGCATGGCTGTACCGCAGTTTAGCCCTTTGTCTACTGTAGGACATTTTGGTTGTTTCTGGCTCTTTGCTATTTAGGAATTTTATTACAGGATTTTGAATAAAATACCTTCTTTGTTACTATACGGAAATGCAGTACAGTTTCTGACATGTTCATAGGGTATCCTGTGACCCTGATAAACTAATTAGGTCTGGGGGTGCTGTTTCTGGGGAGGGACGGGGAGGGTTTCCCTGCATGTGTGGGCGGACAGGCCTGCAGTGCTGCCAGGTGTGAAGGGAGGCCCTGATGACCTCTGACACTACCTGCAAGAAGGCTGAGCCCATCCCTCTTCCTGGAGATGGGTAGGGAAATAGGGTTTCTCCTTTCTGGGTCTTTTGGCAAAAGAGAGCAGGTCTTTCATTCTTTCTTTTTGTCTTTTCTTCTTTATTTTCTCCTTTTGAAAAAAATCTATGCTTGTTGATGATTCCAGGTTGAAGATACTCTCCAGTACCCAGACCAGGACACATGAGAGGGTCTTCCTCAAACTGTGAGCCCTACCCAGCCTGCCCTCTCCCTCCTATCTTTCACATTCCTTTTCTGATTATCTGGTACATTCTTTCCAGAGTATTTAGCTGTATTTACAAGGGTGAGCATGAAAAAGTGAACCAATGTCACTTTCTCTTGGTAGGAGATTTTCTCAAGAATAGCATTTTGTACTTTTTGATGTTTGAAACCATATATATTTCTAGTCAAAATGGAACTTTTTTACTTTTAAAAATATGAAAAAAGAAAACCACCCCCACCATGTAAGGTATTGGTAACGTCTTTGTTCTATAGCCAGCTGAAAGAGGATCCCACCAAATGTGTGACTTGCTGTCACTGGCCCCAGACCACCACGAACATTTTTCAATAAGCACACGATTTTTCAGCAAACATAAACACTTCATGAACTCTCACTGTGATGAAACAACCACACAACATTTCAACCTGCACCGCTACCACAGTGTCCCCACTGTTCCACAAAGAATGTTCAAAAGGAACACATACTGCTCCACGAAACTGCTCACTTCTGATCTTTCCATTATTTGTACTAACACATGCCGGAAAACACAGGCTCAAAATCACAGCATCATCTTCAATTCCTCCCTCCCCACTGCCCGGTTTCTCTCTCTCATCTTCCACACCCAGTTTTCAAGTCCAGTTGACTTCACCTATGTTATACTTCCCCTATCTCAGTAGTTCACCTTTTACTACTACACGAATCCCACTGTCATCAAGGGAATTTTTTTTTCCTTCAAAACCTCTAACTTCCAGTTTATCTTATTTATTGAGAACAGGTGAACTCCTCAAAGCCAGCTTTGGGCCATACTGTCATAAGCAGGCAAGCAGGATAGCTTTTTGAACATGAGAGTAATGTTTAAACATCTTACAGGGCAAATAAGCTTGGGTTCCATATAAATTTTTAGACTTGTTATCCCATTATTTCTTGCTCAGATGTACGGATGGCTTTGGCATGTTTGGTCAACCTACAACCTTCTCCAGAGGAGCCCCAGATGAAGTGGGCTGCTAAAAACAGCCACACTGGTGAAGGCAGCTTTGGAACCTGGCAAAGAGGTGACCAGACCAAGCAGAGACAATAAGATACATTTACTCATTCTTTCCCTAAAAGAAAGAAGATACAAAAACTATGGTCAAGCAACCTTGGGTTCCTGAGATATGAAGTGGCATAAAGCAGGGCATAGAACCCAAAACCATGGCAACCAATGTCCTGTGCAGACCAGAGTCACAAAGGAAGCAAAAAGTAAGAGGCAGTACAGAATAGTTTCCAGAGGGGAAGAGAATGGGATGCATGTTTAGCGGGGAGCAGAGGGCCTCAGAGAGACACACGATGGCTGTAGCCAAGCTACACTTCCTGCAAGTAGATTCCCTGAGATTGCTATGCTATGCTATGCTAAGTCACTTCAGTCGTGTCCGACTCTGTGTGACCCCATAGACGGCAGCCCACCAGGCTCTGCCATCCCTGGGATTCTCCAGGCAAGAACACTGGAGTGGGTTGCCATTTCCTTCTCCAATGCATGAAAGTGAAAAGAGAAAGTGAAGTGGCTCAGTCATGTCCGACTCTTAGTGATCCCATGGACTGCAGCCCACCAGGCTCCTCTGTCCATGGGATTTTCCAGGCAAGAGTACTGGAGTGGGGTGCCATTGCCTCCTCCGTCCCTGAGATTGCCTGTCAGTAAATACCTTTTTTTATAAACTAGAGTTCCTGTGTGTGTGTTTCTGTTCTATGAGACTAAATAACAATTAAGAGAAGCCCCACAAATACTCATCACTATTCTTTTACCTAACGTGAGCTGTCTGAGCAGCATACCTTTGACTGGAAGGCGTTCCCTCCACATAGTTAGGCAGGCTTCCAAGGCTACCTCCTCCAAAAAGTTTTCATGATTTAGAAACCCTCTCAACCCACCCCCCCGACCCTCCTTGACCCAGCTAGTCACTTGATGGTGCCTAGGTAATAACTGTCATATGATATGTGTGTTGAACAATGAGTCTTTATATAGCTTTATCTACTAATTTTAGCAGTCAGCATTCAAACATCTATAAGGTGAACCCATCAGTGAGGTTTATCAGTCATCTGACATTTTTTTTCCTACCAGCTGAACTTGTTAGTGTGAACTAGGACAAAGTTGTTCTGAAATAAATATATTCATTTATTACCACCTAGAAGGCATAGAACACTGAATTGGGCACGTGGTGATCAAGGGTAAAAAAGATGAGACAATCCTATCCATGAGGACCTTAGAGTTCTGCCACCATAGAAGGAAGCTAAAGCATAGAACATTTGAGTCTTAACATTTTGGAGTTATAATAAATCATAAAGGAAATATGATGTTTATTTGGCCATCATTAAAAAAACACACCACAAAACTATCAGTTTTCAAGGGTCCTTTCCCCAAGAAAATACACTTAATATTAAGAAAAAAAGTTAAAAATTTTGGAAAAATGTATTGAGAGGTATAAATACTAGAGGAAACGATTCCCAGAAACAGCTATATTTTTCTTAAAACAAACAAACAAAACACACATTTTCAATCTCCATTAAGTAGCTTGTAAATCCTGGTCCTTTGTGCTCAAACTGGACTCAGAGGAAAGCAAGCTTTTGTAGACCACCAACAATAAGACTGGTGGGGGGCTGGGGGTGGGGAAGAGAATAAAGGGCGAGGAAGAAAGACACAGGGGCAGCCGCAAGAACTGCAACCGTCAGCTGTTTATTAATTGCAAGTCTTTCCTCTCTCCTCTTTCCCTTTCTTCCCCTTCTCCCCACAAATCTTCCTAACACACATACACAGAGAGAAAATTAGAAGCAAGATTGGGTCAAACATGAGTAACAGGAAAAGAATACTAAATAGCCAGCTTTACAAGGCTCTTTTTCAGCTCGAACAAAAGTAAAACATTCTCAAAAGCAAAACGGGAAACAGAGCTCACACCCAGACTGCGCTACTTAATGAGAGGAGGCTAGTGCTGATAAAGCCATTGTGAGTCCACACAGTGACAGATTTTCAAGCAAGGAAGTCAATCAGTTGTGATTGGATGATTTAGGGCTTGGGAATCATCTGGTTCAAACCAACAGAGAGCTGAGGGGTGGGAGGATAGGGGGTGGGCTGGGCAGGGTGATATGAGGTCAAACAAGGGGCTCTGTGTCTTAAGCCCACCCCTCTCTGACCCCAATAGGCCCACGCCCTCAGTCCACACCATCTGTCACACCAGCAGACATCCAGGCTGACCCAGCTGGAGTCACTCTGTGCACTCTCTCGCCTCACTCTCCCCAACCTTCCGATGCAAGGGAATTCAGCCTTCCCCAAGCAGTCATAGACTCCAGCAGGAATGAGCTGCCTAAGGCTCCTGCCGGTAATCTGTCACTTTGGTTCCTTCCTTGCTGTCTGCTTGTTCCCCATGGAGGCAAAATTTAGAAACATACCATCACGTGGGGTCTCTTCATACAGGAACGATGGAGTGCTCAGGGTTGCAGTGACCTCGATTTCCTCTTTCCCTGCCAGAACCGGCTGTCCTGGCTGTTTCTCACCTCCCTGGCAGACATGGGAGCACGAATCTGCTCTTGTTTGACTAGTATCTTCCTGTCCTTTCTCTGTGCTGCTCACTTCAGGAATCTGCTCCAGCTTACCAGGGAGAGAGAACCCAGCAGTGCCCAGTTCCCTCTTCCCAGAGCTGCTGCTGCTGCTGCTGTGGTTGTTGCTGAAGTGGGTCAATTCTTCTCTCTTCTTGGCCACTGGTTCTTCACAGTTGAAAGGAGGTGTCTCTTCAGTAGACAGAACGGGCAGTTCTCCAGGGTTCAATTTGTGGCTGGTTGTCTGCTCCTCAGCCACCGTCATAGAGCGTCTAATGGCAGAAGCCCCCGGTTTTTGGGTGTGGGACTCGGCACTGGGTTACTGGTGAGGGGCAGCAGGCCAGAAGAAAGATCTTCTCGGGCGGGACGTTCAGGATACTTGTCTGCAAGGTTGACAGCTGGGGGCACTGAGAGGTGAGAGCATTCAGACAGGGCCCGGCGCACTGCCTTTTTCTGCTGAGGGGCTTGCTCAAGCAAAGCCCCCTCCTCAGGAAAACTCAATTTCTCTACCTCCTTATCATGGACTTGGATATGACAGCTGGCATCCCAACATTCTGGGGTGAACTCGACCCTCGTGATTGGTGGAACGGCAGGGGGTGAGTGCTCAACAGCTGGGGCTGGGTGGGCTACCGCCACTGGCAGTGAGGACCCACATTCAAGCTGCCTGGAGCTGGCACTCCCCACCCCAATCACCTGGCAGCCAGCAGGGGTGCCATTCTCCTTTCCTGGAGTTCCTTCCCTTGAGTGCTGAGGGACTTGAGCCTCTGACATTGGATGAAAGTTGGGGTTCCAAACACTGGTTTCCTGCTCCTTAACACACTGGGTGGGCATGGCAGCAGCCCTGGAGAAATGCAGATCTGGCTGGCTCTCAGTCTCCGGCGCATTCTTCCCCATTACCGTCCCCAGGACTGTAGTGGCTTTGTTTTTGTCTGGCCCCTCTCTGGGTCCCAAATGGAACTCGGCCGCCTTCTGGTACATCGAGCTCCCCTCTGAGGGATGGTAGGTGTCTGCAATCACATACCTGCTCGCAAGGTGACCCGAGGTGGCTTGATACTCCTTGCCCTGCGCTTCAATGCCGAGCTCTTTGTCTAGCTTCCCCTCAAAGAAGCAGAGCTTATTCTGCTCCAGGAAGCTGGCATTCTTCACAAGCCCGTCTTTCAGCTGCCCGTCCATGCTGACATTCAGCCCGATCTCATTCAGCTTGCCCTCTGTCCTCTGCCACTCAAACCCGGCTTGGCTCATTTCTTTCGGAGAGACTGCCCGGCACTGTGTGGGCTGGCCCTGACGGAGCTGGCTGGGAGCGGCGGTGTGCGAGGCTGGCTGCCTGTGTGAGAGCGACATCGCCTCTTCCACTGCTCTCCCCGCCTCGCTCCCGGAGCTCTCACACCACCTACGATCACATAGCTGGCAGTGACATCACACTGAGCCCCAGCATTCATGACAAAACCCATTCCGCCCCCCTCAACACTCCTCTCTCCATGAGCAGTTGGGTGCTAAATGTACTTACTAGTGGGAAAGGAAAGAAGGAATGAATGAAAAAGAAAAAGAAAACAAGGAACCTACTCCTTTCTGTACAACTGAATGTCACTGTTAAAAGTAAAAAGATAATTTTCTGCTAAATGGCATGCTGTTAAGATCTGCAATTTTAAAGATGGGATGGTGCTAATCTGGGTATGGAGGATAGTAATGATGCTGGCTTTCACCAACATAGATACATGTATACCTACACACTCACTTATCTGACGTTATGCTCACACTTCCACCCACTCAACAAAACTGTTTTAAAAATAAGACTCATTTGCCAATCCTCAGCCACAACCCTTGAAGAACAATGACTCTATAAAAAATTGCTCATAATTTCACTTAAAAACACACACACACACACAACAAAACCCTCAATGTACTATCAAAACTGGAGACATTCATTCCTCGGGGGAAGAGTAGGTTCACTGTCATAACAACTTGTCAAATTCACTTGAAAACTGACTTGACTGAGTCCCCAAAGCCCAGTGAAAGCTCCATCTGAAGCTCTGCATTGTGCAAGAGTCTAACAACAAACGGTTCATTCAAAGGCTTCTGTGATCAGTGCTTTGGCGACATGTATCCCAGCTGTAAGACACTTGTGTGACAATACGTCCCTCGTACTTCTCCTGCCCCTGCTCCCTCTCAGTTCCTTGGACGAGCTGTGTCTCTGCTTCCTGTACCAACCCTGCTCTTTCTGGCCTGCTGATCACTGAGTTGCCACAGGAACACACTGGAGCAGTTCATCTTTCCTGTACCTCCAGCACTTAGGGATCCTGGCAATCTGTGGCCCACCAGAGCCCACTGCTCCTATGTAATTCAGTACAGTTCTTTGCTATCCTGAGCTTTGAGTTTACAAACTGTACATCCAGGACTGAGAGAACTACGAGAAAAAAGTCTCAGAAAAAAGGTTATACTGAAAGGACATAGGTCAAACTCTGCCTTGAACAAAGCTGATATTTGTTGCCTGGCCTGTAAGTCCCTAATTGAACGAACATAGGATACTGTGAAATATTCTACCAAGAGCACAAGAGATGCCTTTTTCTAAGATGAAGAAAATTTGTTTTTTCTTTTTAAAATGGAGTTTTTTTAAAGCCATTTGCCATCGACTGCAATGATCTGATTATAGTTTTTAAATAACACTTTTAGAAAAAAAGAGCAAGTTAAGATTGTTCTATTGTTGGTCTATAAAATGAGAGATTATCAAGGCCAGCCCAGGAAAGTTTCTTTCACTGGAGCATCTGTCTCCATGACTTGCCTTCTCTGCTTACTATTCATACCCTTCACATAATTTTCTCAAGTTCCCAACTAGAGTTCAGGAGCCACACCTAACATGCTTCCTGCATTAACGTCAGTACCTGATATAGGCTATGTTCATGGGTGGAAGTGGCAGTGTCGCAATGCTGGAAAAAGTGTGACTTTGACCTCTGTTCTGAACACAATCTTAACTCATATACACTGATCCTTCATCGTAACCTTAAGCAGCTCAGGGGTATTATAGGTAAAAGCACAGTAAAGGTGCACTGGCGATAAAATAGAGTCACCTTGCATGCATGCATGCTAAGTCGCTTCAGTCGTGTCCGACTCTGTGCGACCCCAGAGACGGCAGCCCACCAGGCTCCCCCGTCCCTGGGGTTCTCCAGGCAAGAACACTGGAGTGGGTAGCCATTTCCTTCTCCAATGCATGAAAGTGAAGTTGTTCAGTCATGTCTGACTCTTAGCGACCCCATGGACTGCAGCCCACCAAGCTCCTCCGCCCATGGGATTTTCCAGGCAAGAGTACTGGAGTGGGGCGCCGTTGCCCTACAGCAAAGCTCTCACCAAGGAAAAATGAGCAAGAGGTATAATAAAGTGAAAAATGCAGGTGGTACCAACAGGGTCATAGTTCTAATCATCACTGGGAAAAAATAAAAGGCGAGTCTAGGTTACAAACAGGCTTAATGACAAAACATAGTCAAATTTCGTCTTTAAAGGAATGAGGAAAGTGTGTCTTATTCCTTAGCTATATTCTGTTACTATTTTGCTTTCTCAAGAGAACTTACATTCACGTTGGTGTCCTGTTACAGCTCTCAGAACTGTGAGAGCATCCCTTCAGGCTGCTTCTGAGTGCACAAGCAGGTCGTCCTGCTTCACTAAGAAAACAAGGGGATCCAGAGGCTTTTCAAGAGGGAGGGGACAGAGTGGCTTATAGTTTCATTACACGACTGCTTTGCAGTACAGAGCAAGGAAGAGAACACATGGAACAAGAATGAATGGGTTTATTTATCTCCCAATGAGGTGCTACCTGGATGGTAAATCAAGAGAAAAACCTAGTAAAGAATAATTAGTAAAATCTGAGGAAGGCCCTGTCAGTCCCTAGTCCAATTCAGAATTATAGACACAATCTCACTCACGAATGCACACTCACCCACAGGAGGCAGCTGTGTCAAGGACCTCAAGCCTCATCAGTCACTGTGATAGTTTATCAAGTTAGCAAATGAGAAACCTGAAGTCTTAAGAGGATGAGCATGCCCAGGCAAAAAGAAATGTGCTCAAGAAGCCGAAGACATAAATTCTAGGCTCAGCTACCACTAAGAATTCCTTGTCTCTGGGTTCTGAACCTCCTCATTCGGAACCCACAGAAACGTTACCTCCTCTGTAAATCTCCTAGACCTCCAACTCCCAAACTGAATTCTTCATGTTGTCACAGAACTATACTTGACCTACCTACCTCTTCTTAGGATTTGGAAACTACACTCTAATCTTTTCCTTATGTGCCTTTCGTGGAAGCTTCTAGAAGGCAGGAATAAGATCTGTCCACCTCTGCTCCGAAGGTGCCCAGAAGTGTTGGGTACATATTAAGTAGGCTTGCAAAAAAGTTCTGCTCAAGGAGAAATGGACAGATTCCATTCACAGACTTCTATCATTTGGCCTGATCTCTCCCATCATTAAACTCATCTAGACAAGTGGTGATTCAGAATGCCCTTCGGGCTGAAGGTTTTTAACTTCCATTATGTCTGAGTCTGAGGAAAAGTGCACAGATTCTCTCACATGTATGGTCAGAAGGTAACCTCTACGGTTCTTTTATCAGACTGTATAATGACTTGTCAAGCTTTCAAGGGCACTGGCACAGCTTGATCTCAGCAGATGCCTTGGCAGACGTTTTTTGGTTTTTTGCTCTTTGTCTTGAGCTTGTACTCAACCCGTTCGAGGCCTTGGTTTTGATATGCTCCACAACTGGTTTCTCTGCATTCTTTCAGTTACCAAGGGAACAAAACTACTTCCCAGATTGACCAAATGTTCCCAGTTACTGTCTCCAGGAAACAATTTCTAATAAATTATCATTACAATGAAGTCAGTTAGTCTACTGGTTACAGTGACAGATGACATTCTTCACTAATAAAAGCTAGACTGTGAAGCTGCAATCTAGTTTCTTACCTGGAAGTAAAGGCTGCTTGTGTTTATATACAAATACACATGTATGCAAAAATATTTCAAATTCATATTCTACTAAATTTTAGAACCATTTCTTAGTACATGTTTAACTCAAAAAAACCATGATTCTTCCTGATTAACTCTCAAAAGTTGGGAAGCAGAAAAGGAAAAAACTGAAGCTAGTTACCTGATTTACATGACCTTTGGTAAAGGTAGTTTACCAGGATCCACAAAATGGATCCCACCTCAGTCACTCCTGAATCTAAGTCAGGCTGAAAAGGGAAGCACCTGTCAAACCTAAAACACACCAAACACAATCCTCCAACTCAGCTTCAGCCAGTTTACCTTACCCTAGAAAATAGGACCTGCCAGCCTTATATAAGGAAACCCTAGGCAATGGCACCCCACCCCAGTACTTTTGCCTGGAAAATCCCATGGACGGAGGAGCCTGGTAGGCTCCAGTCCATGGGGTCGCTGAGAGTCGGACACGACTGAGCAACTTCACTTTCACTTTTCACTTTTATGCATTGGAGAAGGAAATGGCAACCCACTCCAGTGTTCTTGCCTGGAGAATCCCAGGGACAGGGGAGCCTGGTGAGCTTCCGTCTGTGGGGTCGCACAGAGTCGGACACGACTGAAGCGACTTAGCAGCAGCAGGCCTCAAAAACCAGTCATGCCCTATCTCCCCCAGCTGCCACTTACAATGCTCTATAAAACTCACTCTTGCTCAGAATCTCTCGGGAAAAGTGTATGTCCCCAATCTATGAATTGTTCTCCCTTAAGTTAAGGACATCAAGTTCAATACTAAATTGCATTATTTTTGTTATTTAACAGGCCAAAGTATTAAAGTGTTTATAGATGAAAGTCCTTCAAGAAATACAACTTAAAAATCCCAGGCCTTTGAGTACTGAGCCAGGCGTAGCCTCCCTGAAAAAGATAAAGAGAATAACTTGCTTACTAGCTCTTCAAACTTCCAGACCCACCAAATGTCACATCCTCCAGGAAGCTTTCTCTTGCTCTCCTAAGAGGACTTAAGTTACTTTCTGCTCTGCATTCCCATAGCTCAAACTATTATAGAACTTCTCTTACTAGAATAAAACATGTGTTATCTCCTTACTCAACAATCCTTGAGGCACAAAGGATGTGTCTTCTCAATCTACCCTTAGAATGTGAGAGTAATGATACATTACAATGTTTGTTCAATGAATGAACTAAATACTAAAAAATCCAAATCATGTTGTTGCTGCTGCTGCTGCTAAGTCACTTTCAGTCATGTCCGACTCTGTATGAACCCATAGACGGCAGCCCACCAGGCTCCCCCGTCCCTGGGATTCTCCCTGTCCACTATTTGCAGAGCAATAGACAATGTTTATATGATGATCAGATTTTTGTCTAAACTTAAACAAATAACCATCATTGCTAAACAGCTTAAAAACCAGCAATTTTAGTCTGCTCATGGCTGAATGACCTACTTAATGTCACAGGTAAAAATAAGAATGGAATTTCCATATTCTGACCACTGCATATTTTAAAGAAGCAAAAATATCTACAACACCAAAAGTCAGAAGCAAGTTACTTTTGGTTTTCATTTGCTGTGTGACTCCTCCAATGCTACTGTCAGTCAGAGGGTAAAGAAAAGTGAGGGGTGAGGGAGTGTGAGGGGAAGAAACTCCTTAGAAAGTACAACAACCAATATTTGCTGGACTCATTTCCTAGAACATTTAGATGTTCAAAGAAGGTGAACAGTAGCACAGAACTGTTCAAGGGTTAAAACAATTTAACTGAGCATGCAGGAAGTTTCAACAAATGATAACTGATTTAAATTATGGAACATACAGAATTTCCCAATAACTTTCATTAATACATAGCTAGTAAAAAGATTGGGAAACAGTGTCAGACTTTATTCTTTGGGGCTCCAAAATCACTGCAGATGGTCAGCCATGAAATTAAAAGACGCTTACTCCTTGGAAGGAAAGTTATGACCAACCTAGACAGCATATTCAGAAGCAGAGATATTACTTTGCCAACAAAGGTCTGTCTAGTCAAGGCTATGGTTTTTCCAGTGGTCATGTATGGATGTGAGAGCTGGACTGTGAAGAAGGCTGAGCGCCGAAGAATTGATGCTTTTGAACTGTGGTGTTGGAGAAGACTCTTGAGAGTCCCTTGGACTGCAAGGAGACCCAACCAGTCCATCCTGGGTGTTCACTGGAAGGACTGATCAATCCTGGGTGTTCATTGGAAGGACTGATGCTGAAGCTGAAACTCCAATACTTTGGCCACCTCATGCGAAGAGTTGATCCATTGGAAAATATTCTGATGCTGAGAGGGATTGGGGGCAGGAGGAGAAGGGGACGACAGAGGATGAGATGGCTGGATGGCATCACCGACTTGATAGACATGAGTTTGAGTGAACTCCGGGAGTTGGTGATAGACAGGGAGGCCTGGCGTGCTATGATTCATGGGGTCGCAAAGTCAGACACGACTGAGCGACTGAACTGAACTGAACTGAGTAAAAAGAAAACAAGCCAGAAAATGAGAGGGAAAGTGGGAAGAAGGCAATTAGAAAACTTCAGAAATGGCACTACATTTAAGATATTCTCAAATGGGCACATCTCCAGTTGTAAGATTGTAGTGAGCTCTAAGATTACAAATGATTTTTTCATCTGCTGAGCATATTTTGTTTATGTACAAGGGCCTTGAAACTGTTAGGAAATGGTGTTTATAAATTACTTCAAGTTTCACACCAAGAGAATTTCCTACCATAAACTGATATTCCCAACTGTTCTAAGACAGTAGATCGGCTCAAACAAACTGAATAAAAAGGAATGCAGCCAGATAAAAGGGAGAAAAGGCTCCCACTGTGGCAAAGGGAAGGGCCTATCTATGGAGACCTGTGATAACTGTCCCGCGCCCAGCGCTCCCTGGCTTCCTTCTGGGGGAGCACCTACTGTAGAGCCGTTGGATATATCAGAATCCAGGAAGGATCTCCCCTTCAAAATAGCTCCCCACTACACAAAACACACTGTCCTCAAAGAAGAACTTTTCTGACAAGCTGAGCTCAGATTTCCTAAAGTATCTCAATGTTCCCTGCTTAGAACAACATGCATAATATGCAAAGAAACCTTCTGCTGAAGTTTCCCTAAACTTAAGGCATGAAAAAACAAGAGAGGAATCATTAAGCTGGAAGAGACTTTAGCAGTATATTTACTTTCTCTACTTCCAAAGAAGATAAGCCTAGTAAAAGGTAACTCATTTATAATTCAAAAACTGTCATTAGGCATCATATATATAAAGTGAAGCTCTATGCTGGGTATTAGGGAGAACACATGAATAAATCAAACACAGTCTTTGCCTAGAGACTAAAATGCTGGACAGACCTAGATTCTAATCTTAAATTAGATTCTGATTCAGTTTATGTCCTCATGATGTGTCTCCATTTTCCAACTAGAAAAGTGCTTAGTAATACAACTTAGGTATTAGAATTTTAAAAATATAATTACTAATCATCAACCTTCACCCTTTTTTTAAGAACCTAAAGCTTCTAGAAGGTTCCTCTGAAGCAAGAATGAGAAAAGCATGGGCCTGAGAGTCAGAAAGACTTGGGTTCAAATTCTAGTCTGCCACATTACTGTCTGTGGTCATGACCTCCACAGTCTTAACATGGGAAGCCTCCATCTTCTCACATGTAAAATGGGGAGAATCATTCAAAGTACCGTAGGCTGAATGCATGTGTTTGTGTACATGACTATCCACCTACCTACCCGCAGACAACCAGGCACTTAGTACTCATTTAACAGGTGATAACTGCTATTATTTTTATGGATACCTCTAATAACACATTGTTCAAACCCTGAACACCATGGTTAACACCATCTGACCACAGGAGATGATTCAAAGTGAAGAACAAAAGTGAAATTTACTAAGCCCAGGTCTGTTACCAGTTATGCATGAAACATCAGAGCCCACATGAACCAACGGTGGTTGGGCATAAGGGGTCATCCTTCCCCGTTCCCCATGAAAAACCCAGACACTCCCCATTCCAACGCCGTCCCCTGCCTCAGAGCACAGCCTTGCTCAACACTCTGTTCACTGAAACATTCACCTGCTTTCTGAACACCTTCAAATAAGACTTAGTAGGAGAGGGCAATGGCACCCCACTCCAGTACTCTTGCCTGGAAAATCCCATGGATGGAGGAGCCTGGTAGGCTGCAGTCCATGGGGTCGCTGCTAGTCAGACATGACTGAGTGACTTCACTTTCACTTTTCACTTTCATACATTGGAGAAGGCAATGGCACCCCACTCTAGTACTCTTGCCTGGAGAATCCCAGGGACGCGGCAGCCTGGTGGGCTGCCGTCTCCGGGGTCACACAGAGTTGGATATGACTGAAGTGACTTAGCAGCAGCAGCAGAAATATACAAGATATGCACAAAGGAAATATCAAAATACCAGCAAGGGATGAAAACACATAAACTTAAAATGTGTGATATTACTGAACATGGCATATATTATGTTGTTGGATAGAAAATCTCAGTATATACAACAACTCTCCCTAGGGTAATCTATACATTTACTGTGATTTCAAGAACAAGATCGACTGACTCCTCCCTGCAAAACTATGAACCAGCTGTCAAGTTTATATAAAATAATAAGCAAAATAGTAAGGAAAACTGTGAAAAATAGGGTGAGATGTGGGGCTAGACCTATTAGATATTAAAATATATTATTAAGCCACACTGTGTTACTTAGAGCATGACAAAAGTGGCATTTCAGAGGGAGATACAGTACCCCACCACAGTAGGAAAATCAACTAATTGTGTCTCACATCTCATAAATAAAAAACAAAGACACAGAGACAAATCAGCAAATTCTACACTGATCAGAAAGATTAAAAATGTGACAAATTTAAATTTTTTATAAACTCAGAGTAGACACAGCTTTCATAAACTGGATAACAAAGCAAGTCATTTAAGAAGTAAAACACAAAATAAACTTATACCAAGAATAAATTTTTTAACCTATTAGGTTGGCACACCTAACGAAGGAGAAAAACCACACTATTAGAGAAAGTACAGAGGAACAAGTACTGGTCTAGATCAGGGTGGAGAACAGCTCTGGTGCATCTCTGGCCCGATGAGGAACTTCACCAACACCGATCAAAATGACAAACACATATTCTTCAAGCCAGAGGTGTAAATTCAAAGCCCCTTTTTATTATATAGATATACTTTTAAAAGTATATACGTAAGTATGACATTCTGTATGTACAAGATTAGTTTATGTACCTGGTTTCTAATAGGAAAAAAAAAGGAAAACACCTACATATCTATCAATACAGAAATAGTAAAATACATTAGGGTTATTTCCATACAATGAAATACTATACAGCTATTTAAAAGGGGGCTTCCCAGGTGGTGCCAGTGGTAAAGGATCCACCTGCCAAGGCAGGAGATGCGGGTTCTATACCTGGGTTGGGAGGATTCCCTGGAGTAGGAAATGCCAACCCACTCTGGTATTCTTGTTTGGAGATCCCATGGACAGAGGGGCCTGGCTACAGTCCATGGGATCACAAAGAGTGGGACATGACTTGGCATGCATGCACACATTTAAAAAAAGACTGAGGCCCCTTGCTTTGCTGATTTATAAAGAGCTCTAAAATAATTAGGTTTACAAAGCAAGGTACATGTCATTATGCGTGGTATATCTCACTTTTATAAAATCAGGAAATACATGTCATTGATTCTTTATGTATAAATTGTCTGGAAAGCTGTGTAAGACACTAAACATTGGTTGCCTCTGCAGAGAGAAACTTGCATGGGGCTTAAAAGAAAGAAGCAGACTTACATTTTACTGCATATCCTTTTATACCATGTGAATGTATTAGCCTATTCAAAAACTAATTTTTGAGAATTTTAATTTTACCTACCAAAGTTTTAATTAGCAAAAAAAAAAAAAAGATAGATTGTCCTTAGGGAGAAGGTGTGATAAAATCTAGAGAAGATATTTTGCCCAAGATACATCACTTCCTCCTCAGCCACACTGCAAAGCCACTCCTAACACATGTCTTTGAGGGTGGCTAGCCAAGGGAGGGGCCCAGAAGTCTTGCAGTACCCGCTTTGTTTCCTCAACAATCAGAACAAATCCTCTATATTTTCCAGCAATTCTGAGCTAAAACAGATGCCTAAGTTTCAGAAAACTTAACGTGTTATCTTTTAATTACTGTTGAAACAAAAGAAAGGGTCTAGAAGTTACAACTAATGAACCAGATAGAGGGCTGGAATCTTAACGAAAGCTGGAAGCACTTTACATACATTCTCATTTCTGGCCTTGACAATAGGGTAGCTAATAGAAAGAAGATACAAAATCAGAAAAGATCAGAATGTCTTAGGCAAATAACAATGTTTAAGCATTCTCTACTCAAAGAACATACATTCCTTACTGGGTACAAATTCATGCAAAGCACAAGCTCTACCCAAAATAACAAGTCCATACCATGCAGAACACCATCCCATGATGAAGCCTCTCCAAAAACCCAACTGGCTACCCCAAGGCCAACCAGCGTGTTTTCATTTCTGGAGTTAGTAGCTACCTCATGCAAGCTGGGAAATAGTGATTAAGAAACAGCATTATTTGTAGGCTGTGAACAACCTCAAAGGCCATGATGAGATGTATACTTTTCAGGGAAAAAAACAAAAACAAAAACTGATACAGCTCCATCATTGAGAGATCATTTCCCTACCAATCTGGTTGGAGGCTACCATAAAGGGCCTTCCATTTCCATTTACTCCAAAAGCAATTTGGATATTGAATCCCACCAGCATAAACTACATACGTATACTGGAAAAAAAAAATCCCCAACACAGCTGGACACGAAATGTTTTCTTTCCTCCTGTGAATCCTTATACAAAATAATGGTTAAAATTTGGCTGTACACATAGGAGGTACATTATTTTTGTTTTTTAATTGAGAATATTGTGGATGGTGACAGGCTTCCTGCTAAACAATTCATCGTTTGAAATTCAACTTCCCCTGAAAGTCAAGGTTCAGTGCTGGGTAAAAAGGCATGCAACCAGGTCACCAGCCTCCCAAGCTGGACACAAGGCATGCCTTGGCTGCAGAAAACACGTAATTAGCAGTTACAGGTCTTCATGCCAACAAATCAACAGTTAACAAGGATGATTAGAGTCTGAATGAAACCAAAGCACAAGCTCTTTGCCTTTTTGATGCTGACCAAAAGCCACAAGCACACACATTTCCCCACGGCAGGTGCATACCA
Source organism: Tragelaphus eurycerus (assembly GCA_935064755.1). NCBI lineage: Eukaryota > Metazoa > Chordata > Mammalia > Artiodactyla > Bovidae > Tragelaphus > Tragelaphus eurycerus. Next base: position 69,901,666 of record CAKXYN010000001.1, on the reverse strand, counting down.
CTGGACTTGAGTTGCTTGGATCGCTCTCGCTCCTGGACGGTAGATTTTGGTAAAAGTGGAGTCAGTCCTCGGGACTTGGTAGGTCTCATGTAGCCTTTCATTGGTTCGGCCACTCTGCTTTTATCTTCCTTCTTCCCTTCTCCCAGTGCCTTTGATTCAGATTTTTCTGTCATTTTCTTAGGTGCCTCCAAGATCTTGCCTTTGGATTCTGGGAGTTGAGGAGCTTCGGAAGTAGTTATTACTAACTCATCTATCATCGTTGAAGAAGTCACTTCAATTTTGCCATCTAAGACATCTGATTGGAGTTCTGGTGGTGCCAAGGAAACATATGCCATTTCTCTGATGTTAGAATCCAGACTGATTTCTTCAAATTTATCCTTTTTATCCTTTTCACTTTCTGGAAGCGAGAGAGTCATATCTACCTCCTTATTCAAATTATCTGGGCCCTTGGAATCTCTACCTTCAGTACTTTGGTCCTCACAGAAACTGGGCTTTTGTGCTTTGTCTCCCAGTAGGTGAGGAACTGAAGCTGGAGCAGAACCTTGCTCAGACTCTTTGTTTACTGGACATGTTGGGAAATTAGTCCTATCTGCACATGCTTCTAGGTGTCTGATCTCACCTCCCAGGCTGGGTTTGTCTACCATCACTCCAGAAAGAAGGTGTCCCCCTATCAACTCTGTGGTTTTCTCTACTGAGTGCTTTGAGGCACCACTGGGCGTGGACTCAGAGTCTCCTAACACATGCTCTCCATCTCTCCCTGCTTCATTTTTCATGGCACCAGCAAGCTCACCTTTATCCTGAAGACAGTTAGAATGACTGTTAACTGTTTCTACAGCTGCTGTCAGAGTTGAGGCAACTCCTCCTGTGCTCATAGAGGACATAACAGCTGAGGGATCCTTGGGTCTTTGTTCCTTTGGGACTCCATCTTTGCTGTAACTATCTACCTCTAATAATTTGGGAATCTGGGCTGGAGCTGTCTCTTGCTTACTTTCTGTCAAGGTGCCTGGAAATGAATCACTTTCCTTTACTACTTGAGAAGCAGAAGTGGGTGGTTTTTCACAGGCTGCTGATTCCTGAGCCTCTAGGGGGACTGACTTATTCATCAAGCCTGGTGGAGTTCTGGGGCAGGTAAATGTAATATTGCTATTTTCGTCCACATAGCCCATTCCTTCAATTCTGTGGTCCCCTATGGTTTCCATGGGAACATGTATTTTTGTTGCCTCTATCTTATTCTCCAGAGTGTGCTTCTCAGGGAAACTATTTTTAGTCTCCGTGCTTTTTCCGTCATTGCTCCTTTTACTTGGTCTGTCAGCCACCGCAGTGTGCCCTTTGGCCACTTCTGTCTTATTCTCCTCAGCCAGGACTGAAGGAACAAAGCCTGCCCCCTGGATTTGGTCTTGGCAACTCACGTCTGTCATCTTGGTGGCCAGTTCAGTAATAGGAGAATCCTTGCCTGTGTTTGTTTTCTTTCTGCCAAGAGCCCCAAGTTCAAAAGAATTAGCCTCAACATTTCTACCCTTTTGGTCATCTACTTCCACTGTGGGTGTATCTGATGTATGTGAGCACAAAGGGACAGGAGGTTCTGATTCCTTGTTTTGATGGGGAGTACTATCAGTAACCCCATCCTTCCTTACAAAAGGTGGGTTAAGGACTTCTTCCTTCCTCTCCATTCTAGCAGGCTGTGTGGGATAATTATTTTTATACTTTTTGGTTTTGCCTTCACTGCCTCTTTTTTTAGGCTTTTCAAAAATCCAAGGAGCTGCCTCATGACCCATCCAAGGACACTTTTCCTCCTTGCTCTGGTTGCTGACCCCCATGTCTGTGGCTACAGCTCCTCTTTCTGCTCTAGCACTGGAAGCCTGAATCATGCCTGACCCGTTTCCCAAAGGAATTAATGCCTGCAAGGTGCCTGCCACCCTATGGTCTGTCATCTCCTTAGGTTCCCCCATCACTATTGCTTCAGTGAGCGCAGCCACAGTCCCTGGCTGCTTTGAAGAATCCAGCCCCAACTCCTCGCTTTTATCCCCAGTAGCCATCCTCCCACTTGGCACAAAGACAGCTCTGCTGTCCTGGCTATCTGCAAGGAACGGTGGCTCAGACTTTGCTCTCATCTTCCCAGAACTTGCTCTCACCTTCCCAGAACTTGTCCTTCCCTTCCTGCTTTTGCCATCACCTGCCAGTCTCTTAAACGGTTCGTTCCCTAGTCCAGGGGCCTGAGCTAACACCGTGTCCTGCAGCTGCTCAGAAGCAGAGATGCTGTCCTCAGGTCTTTGCTTGCGAACACTTTCCTTTTTTAGTTCTTTAACCTCTTCAGCTCCTTCAGAAAACTCTTTCTGTTTGTCATTCTGCAGTTCAGTCATTTTACTTTCATCATTCCCTTCTTTGAGACTATTTCCTAATGGATCACCTGCTGTCAAAGTGGATATGGAAGCAGGCAGTTCTTTTGCTGCACTGGGTTTTGAAACTCCACCCACAGCCTCTTGGTTCGTGATGGGAGAGCAACCCTCTTTGGGTCTGACCTCCAAAGGAATTTCTACTTTGTGTGAAGAAACCTCTGTCAGGGGTCCTTTTAGACTGAGGGAGCTGACTGTCTGGCTTTCATCTGCAGGAGTCTGGAGGTGGGGTGCAGCCTGCAGTTTGCACTCATCTTGCAGCAATTTCTTGTCCTGGCCCTGTGGTGCTGACTTGTTACCTTTCACCTGTGCCTCAACTCTCTGTTTGGGCTGAGAATTTACTGTAGTTTTCGGGGCTTCTTCCAAAGGACGTGAAGGAATACTTAGACTGTCTGAGACAAAGCTCTCAGCCACCAGTTTGGCTTCTCTGGAATCGGTTTCACATCCCCCTTTTAAGTCTTCTCTGGACACCAGTCCATGTTCTGTGCCCCCAGTGGTGGGCTGGCTGGGGGGCACAACTGACTTTTGTGAGTCAGTGGCAAAGGAATAACCTTTAGGCTCGTCTCCATTGTCATCATCCCAAGGTCCCCCAGCCCGGGGTTGAGAATACCTCTTCTGCTTTGGTTTCTTCTTTTTTTTCTTCATCATCATTGGTGAGCTTTCTATATCCCAGGCCTCCCTGCCAAGATCCCTCTGAGGTTCAAGGAAGTCACCATGAATAGTTTTCCTCTGGTTCCCAGGCTCACCACAGGAAGACGAACCAGAAACCCAACCCAGCTCAGACAAAGGGCAAGGGCCCAGCCCAGGATCAAGAGTCTTCCATGGAGAAGAGCCTCCCAGCAGCTCAGGAGGGACCCTGGCAGGCCTGGGCCGGATGGACCGGGCGGACCTGCGGTCACTGGGTCTGCACGCTGGTTTAGCTTGTGTGGGAGGGGTACCTGCAATACATGAAGCTGGCTAAAATTCCAAACAGAAAATCCCTCGTTATTGTTTCTTTTTTTAAAAATCCATTTACTGACATTTAAACAGTGACATTTTCACCAACCCACAAATTGATTCATTTAGGAAAAGTTTTTTCCAAAACATTTCTCATTCTTAACTGGGATCAACAAATATTTAACAAAGACCCAAGATCATCATCTCAGGTGAAGATTTTTTTTTCCGCAAAACAGATTTACAAAATACTTGAAACCTGAGAAAAGAAATTCAAACAGAGATCTTCTGAACTGTATAATATACACCCAAATACCTATAAATCTCAACTGATGCTTATTTGTAATTATTGTTAACAGGTACGTAATTCCCAAGATAATAACAATGGTAAGCTCCTCTTTTGGTCCCATTGATTAACTGAATGAAATACATACGATTTTACAATTCTAATAGTCTGTCACCAAAATTACACTACTTATCAATATTATACCAATTACTTGGGAAACAGACCAGAAGAACAGAACTACACTACTTTAAGAAAAAAAAAAAGGGAAAAAAAGAAGAAAAAGAAAAGTTACTGAATTAGTATTTTGGCCAGAGAAACAGCCACATTATTTCAGAACCAGAGCCTCCTACTTTGAAAGACAAATGTGTTAAATTTCAACATTCTGTTGCTAAAGGTACTTTCCAAAAGACAGTGATATATACATAATGAAAACAGAGTGATGAATTAGAACAATTAGGGTGTGCATCCTTGGAAAAGTTTCAAGAAGTCGGCTAGTACCACCTCTGGCCTCTTAGTTAATGAATGCAGTATGGATCCAAGATCCTGGAAAGAGACTCAGTGAGAACAGACTAGGACAGCTCTTGCCAAGTCTGATGCAATGAATGACTTCAAAGAATATGAAAATACTTAAACAGTGACTTTTGTTCTTGTCTTTATCCCTCCAATGTCCTCAAAATCCTACCATTTACTTAATATACTTCAGGCCAATTATTGTTTTTCTTGAAAACTGCTAGGCTTTAGCAACTAACAGCATCATTTAACTTGGCTATTAATCCACAGCTATTTGGTGCTATCTCTTATACTATTTAATTCAATTGTTATATAAATCTTTGATTACAGAGTTCATGCCTGGGAACTTATGTCTTAGCATGACACGTACACAAGGACTTGAGAAATCCTTAAAGGCATGCTAAATCACTAAAACAACATTTTAAAAGTCATATATTTATTTACTTGGTGCTAGCCAGTGTTCAAAGCAGTAGAGATTCCAAGTGAACTAAGTCTTGGTCCCTGCCCACAAGTGCACATTCTAACCACAGTCACAGAACAGTAGACAAAGAATCACTAACTTGATAAAGTTGATAATCACGTGTACATGCTTCTGGCTTAGCATCAAAACCGTGTGAAGCTCACTGAATAATTCAGCTTTCAAGTTAGCAAGTATTTTAGGCTCCTTAGTGTATTTAAGAATTTGTTACATTCTGGAAACTTGTTAAAATGCATCTTATGACAAAGGCCTGAGGAGGAGCTGACAATCCTGCATTTCTAATAAGCCCCTAGGTAATGGCTGAAGCTGTTGGGCCATGGAGTCAACTGTAACTAGCAAGGAGTGACAGAACATGTGACCAATTCATTCATCTTAGAACTGAGTTAACTGCATATAAGGAAACTAAATAACCTGCCTAAGGCGACACAGGATATAACAGTAAATGGCTGTCTTGGATGAGGTGTCTTAGGTTGATGCACTGATAACTTTAACATATCTAACAAGATAACTCTGCCTAATCAACACAAAATCTGGTTAAGAAAGAGAGCTGGCTTCGTAAGTGGTCCTGATGACTACCACCTTATAACCAGGAACAATGTCTTCTAACACCTTCTCATCTTTCCCAGTTTAAGTGGTTTCAAAGAGGCCACTTTGTTTCCTGACTTACCTGAAGTCTCTGAAGGAAGCTCAGAAGTTTGACTAGATGGTTTCTTTTGTTCTAGTTCTTCTAACACAGAATCCTCATCTGTTGGCAAGCTGTGCTTTTGGCCCATGGCCACAACTGCTTCTAAAGGTAAAAGTCAAAACCACAAAGATTTCAGAAAAGCACTGATTCATTCAGCTACCTCTCCACCTTGCAAAAATTGAAAATGGGAACAGTTTTTGAGGAATGAGGGATGCTCCTATGAGGGCAGAGAGAACTGGAGTGGTAGTTTGAAGGGGGAGGGTGAGGGGGATTGGGATGGTTGGTTTCTTTCTTTCTTTTTTTTTACATAAGGGAAAAATAACAACTGTTTTTTTGTTGGTGGGAAAGATCCAATATAAAGCAGGGTGGGCAGGGGGAGCGGCAGAAATTGGTGAGAGGCAGGAAGAGAGAGAATGGCCAGGGCAATGTGCATAAGGAGACAAGGTGGGATTTAGTTTAAGACAAAGATGCTGGCTCTGATGACTAGGAGCAAGGACTGTTTGTTGATGGCAACAAGAGGGAAGGCAGAGTCTAAGATAAAGAAACAGGTAGTAAGTAAGATACATGAGCAAGTGGAATTCTGTGAAAGTTCTCTTTAATTACTTCAATCTTCAATTATCTATAAGGAAAACAAGAAGATGAATGAGAAAAAGGATGGAGAAGGGGCTGGCGGCTGGAGGAGGGTGAAGGTGAGAAAAACTGTCTAGGGGAGCAGGAATGTGTGTAGATTTGCAAAGTACAGTGAGACTGTCTTCATTCTACCTAGCATGACGCTTGTCCCTTACTCTTCTGGAGACTACACAGACAGAAATACTGCAAGTAAACGTAAGCCCATACCTGGTGAAGTCATGAGAGGAAGTACAGCTGACTGTCCCTCATCCTGGACAGATTTTAACTGGGAATCCTCACTTGTTGCTTCCTGGGTCCGTGCAGTTTCCATGTCCTTAACAGGAACTGGTACCACCTCTGCTTCTGAGGATTTGGCCAGAGCCGCATTGTTGGCCAGGTTGACCTCCGTTTCAGGGGGCTGAGCAACATCCTTGGCCAGGGTTACCTCTGTTTCTGGGGGCAGAGCCACATTCCTGCCCAAGGCCATCTCTGTTTCTGGAAGTGAAACCGTATCCTTGCCCAGGGTCACCTCTATTTCTTGACGTGGAGCCACGTCCTTGGCCAGGTTCATCTCTATTCCTGGGGGTGGAGCCATGTCTTTGACTGGCATGATGACTTCTGTTTCTGGAGGTGCAGCCATGTCCTTGTCTAGAATGGCCTCTGATTCTGGGGGTAGTCCCATTTCCCTGATCAGGGCCACCTCTGTTTCTGAGGACAGGGCTATCTCTTTGGCTGAGCGTATTTCTGTGGATGACATAATGTCTTCATCCAGGGGCACCTCTATCTCTGAGAGTGATGCTGCACCCTTGACTGGGGCCATCTCTGTAGGTGGGACTGTGCCCTCAGCTGAGGCCAAATCCATTGTAACAGGTGGTGTGCTCCCTGTTTCTTTGAATAGTAGTATGTCCTGGGCTGCGGATACCTCTGTTTCTGTGGGCAGCGCCAGGTCCTCGTCCAAAGACATATCTGTTTCTGTGGGCAACATGACATCCTTAACTGCGGTTTCCTCTGTTTGTATGGGCAGTACCACATCCTTGATTAAGGCCGTATCTGATTCGATGGACGATTCCACGTCCTTGACCAGTGCCTCATCTGGTTTGGTAGGTGATTCCATGTCTTTAGCCAATGCCACCTCTGTGTCTGTGGCCGGCACCACATCTTTAGCTGGGACCATCTCTGCTTCTCGAAATGGCACCATGTCAGCAGCCTGCAGTTTCGTCATCATCTCCAATGCTTCTGCTGGTGCTCTCTCTTCTCCTGATGCCATTTCTACTTTCTCAGCTGGCTCTAAGGGAAGTAAGTTGGACACTTAGGATCCATCATTGCCTGCTCATAGCTCTTCACTCAAAACTTACTTTTTTAGGGCATGAGAGATCTGGCTTTTGTGACCATAACGTCCTAAACATAACTAAAAAGCTGTCCAGTTAATCCATTTGTTGCTACTCTTCAATAGTTTCAATATTTAGAAGAATAAAATATTGGCAGAACATACAGTGGAGAAGGAAAGGCAAAGGAGAGGAAAAAAAACACAGGTCAAAAAACCCCAAAATCCAAAAAATACACCCCAACACAAGTATACAATTAGTGGCAGGAAGGGAACCTGTGGAAATCAAGAAAACGCCCCCACCTCGGAGTTCTAAATCTGCACTGAATTACACGGACTGTCTTTGCCCTCTAACCCTGATTGTATTTCAACTACAACTTAATTCCTCCAGCTGTGAAGTCAGTACTTTAAAAACATTTAAAAGTTTAAAAACATTTGTTACAGTGGTGAAAATATTATCCATGCTGCAAGCAAAAGGCTAAAAACTCTATGATGATTACTGATACTGTAACTATTAAGTGCAAAGGAGTCTAATAATGTACCTGCTGTTGGCTGCAGAGGCTGTGGAACGGCATCGGGGGAAATGAAGGATTCCAAGTGTACAGGGTTGGGGGCTTCCGCAGACCACCCCTGAGGAACAACAGCTGCAGGAGCAAATGCGTCGCAGGGTAACATACCTAATAGTAACACAGAAATCCATTTTTGAAACTCAGTCAACATTGAGGAAAAAACACATTTGATATCTGAAATCGGTTTATACACTGCCATAAAGACACAGGTCAACAGAAAGAATGAGAAACAAAGCAGGAAAGTTTAAAAGTAAAAATCGTTGACATTTGTCAGATCAGATCAGTCGCTCAGTCATGTCCGACTCTTTGCGACCCCATGAATCACAGCACGCCAGGCCTCCCTGTTCATCACCAACTCCCGGAGGTCACTCAGACTCACATCCATCGAGTCAGTGATGCCATCCAGCCATCTCATCTTCTGTCGTCCCCTTCTCCTCCTGCCCCCAATCCCTCCCAGCATCAGAGTCTTTTCTAATGAGTCCACTCTTCGCATGAGGTGGCCAAAATACTGGAGTTTCAGCTTTAGCTGAAACGTACTCCTTTTCCTATTTGGAACCAGTCTGTTGTTCCATGTCCAGTTCTAACTGTTGCTTCCTGACCTGCATACAGATTTCTCAAGAGGCAGATCAGGTGGTCTGGTACTCCCATCTCTTTCAGAATTTGCCACAGTTTATCGTGGCCTACACAGTCAAAGGCTTTGGCAGAGTCAATAAAGCAGAAATAGATGTTTTTCTGGAACTCTCTTGCTTTTTCCATGATCCAGCGGATGTTGGCAATTTGATCTCTGGTTCCTCTGCCTTTTCTAAAACCAGCTTCAATATCAGGAAGTTCACGGTTCACATACTGCTGAAGCCTGGCTTGGAGAATTTTAAGCATTACTTTACTAGCGTGTGAGATGAGTGCAATTGTGCGGTAGTTTGAGCATTCTTCGGCATTGCCTATCTTTGGGATTGAGATGAAAACTGACCTTTTCCAATCTTGTGGCCACTGCTGAGTTTTCCAAATTTGCTGGCATATTGAGTGCAGCACTTTCACAGCATCATCTTTCAGGATTTGGAATAGCTCCACTGGAATTCCATCACCTCCACTAGCTTTGTTCGTAGTGATGCTTTCTAAGGCCCACTTGACTTCACATTCCAGGATGTCTGGCTCTAGGTCAGTGATCACACCATCGTGATTATCTGGGTCATGAAGATCTTTTTTGTACAGTTCTTCTGCGTATTCATGCCACCTCTTCTTAATATCTTCTGCTTCTGTTAGGTCCATACCATTTCTGTCCTTTATCAAGCCCATCTTTGCATGAAATGTTCCTTTGGTATCTCTGATTTTCTTGAAGAGATCTCTAGTCTTTCCCATTCTGTTGTTTTCCTCTATTTCTTTGCATTGATCACTGAAGAAGGCTTTCTTATCTCTTCTTGCTATTTTTTGGAACTCTACATTCAGATGTTTATATCTTTCCTTTTCTCCTTTGCTTTTTGCTTCTCTTCTTTTCACAGCTATTTGTAAGGTCTCCCCAGACAGCCATTTTGCTTTTTTGCATTTCTTTTCCGTGGGGATGGTCTTGGTCCCTGTCTCCTGTACAATGTCATGAACCTCATTTCATAGTTCATCAGGCACTCTATCTATCAGATCTAGGCCCTTAAATCTATTTCTCACTTCCACTGTATAATCATAAGGGATTTGATTTAGGTCATACCTGAATGGTCTAGTGGTCTTCCCCACTTTCTTCAATTTCAGTCTGAATTTGGCTATAAGGAGTTCATGGTCTGAGCCACAGTCAGCTCCTGGTCTTGTTTTTGCTGACTGTATAGAGCTTCTCCATCTTTGGCTGCAAAGAATATAATCAGTCTGATTTCGGTGTTGACCATCTGGTGATGTCCATGTATAGAGTCTTCTCTTGTGTTGTTGGAAGAGGGTGTTATGACCAGTGCATTTTCTTGGCAAAACTCTTATTAGTCTTTGCCCTGCTTCATTCCATATTCCAAGGCCAAATCTGCCTGTTACTCCAGGTGTTTCTTGACTTCCTACTTTTGCATTCCAGTCCCCTATAATGAAAAGGACATCTTTTTTGGGTGTTAGTTCTAAAAGGTCTTGTAGGTCTTCATAGAACCGTTCAACTTCAGCTTATTCAGCGTTACTGGTTGGGGCATAGACTTGGATTACTGTGACACTGGTTTGCCTTGCAAACGAACAGAGATCATTGTTGTTTTTGAGATTGCATCCAAGTACTGCATTTCGGACTCTTTTGTTGACCATGATGGCCACTCCATTTCTTCTGAGGGATTCCTGCCCGCACTAGTAGATATAATGGTCCTCTGAGTTAAATTCACCCATTCCAGTCCATTTTAGTTCGCTAATTCCTAGAATGTCGACATTAACTCTTGCCATCTCTTGTTTGACCACTTCCAATTTGCCTTGATTCATGGATCTGACATTCAGGTTTGGCTAACTGTTAGGCTGTCACACCACTAATCAACATTGACTGGCCACCTACAGTGTTTTGCAAAGATTCAAAAATTACAATTTTGTGAAAATGATTTGTAAATTATTAAGAACTAGACAGATTTAAAGTATTATTATTATGCTGTCCTCTGCCAGACATAATACCACACGGGATTTAATATCACCGGGTCCTTGCCATCAGGATTACAATTTAGCTAGAGAGGCAAAAGACACACATATCAAATAAGGAAAACTGTGTTGTATGGACTAAATGTTATTAGAGTTTACAAACAAATATGAAGAAGACCAGAACAGTCACAGAAGGTGTCAGAGGAGAAACAAGAGTAAAAAGAGAGGAGCGAGAAGTTAATTTCAGGAATGGAGATAACCAGTGAGCAAAGAAAAGAATGAAGATGCCAAAAGCACATGAATGTTCCTTGGACTATGAGATCAGTCTGATTTAAACAGGTCTTGTAAATCAGGGAGGTAAAACAAGATTAGAACAAACAACAGAGAAGGATCTGGAAAACCAGATAAATCAAGAGCAAAAAACCCCAAAGCACAGGGGCGTGCTATCTTAAGGTATTAATCATGAAAGTGAGATAAGAATAAAGAACAAGGAGTCAGAGTGATCAGGTATATTAAGAAATAATTTTAAAAGGGAGCAGGATTCTGACTGGTGACTACTGAGATACTCTAGGTATGAAGAGATAGGGGCATTCATTGGGGTAAAGCAGAGAGAATAAAGGAAGAGAAGAAAGATGCTGTAAAGAGAGAAGTCAATGCAACTAAATGACTCCCTAGCTAGTGAGCTGGAAAAAAAAAAAAACAAAAAAACCAGGAGTCAAAGCCAAAATCAACTCAGGAGATTAGACGACAGCATCAAAGTCAATTTACTCAACATCTTTCTTCCAAGAGATCATGAGGCCACAGGAAAGCACAAGTGAAACATATCACTACTAGTCAGGATCTTTACAAAAAACAAAATTATAAACATAATTTGAAGTGGGACTTACTGATGATGGGTAATGAAGGAAACCAGAACATGTCACCCTCAGATACGCCACTTTGACATACAAATTTTGAGCTGAAGGCAATCAAGCAAACAGCAAACCCAGAAAAAGCTACCGCCTTTCTGACTAAAGGCAGGATATAAATTTTCCCTTCACAGGCAAGAGATGCTTATTAGGCCAGAGAGGGCACCAGAGGAATCTGCCAACAAACCTGACTCCATTAGATTCCTCCCACATATTTACCCTCCCACAGTACGACTCTTGCAAGTGTAAAATTGCTTCATTTTTCCCGTCATTTCTCTATAAGTTTATTATTCTTTCTTGAGGATGTTACACAAACTGAATTTCTAAGCTACCACTTTGACTTGTTTTCTTCCCATGTGATGTATGTTGCATGCCTATCTGTCCATGGGGATTCTCCAGGCAAGAATACTGGATTGGGTTGCCATGCCCTCGTCCGGGGGATCCTCCCAACCCAGGGATTGAACTCAGCTCTCCTGCATTACAGGTGGATTCTTTACCATCTGAGCCACCAGGGAAGCCCAAATTATTTGCCTTTTTTTTTTTTTTGATAAATCTTTTTATTAAACTCAGCTGAACACCAAAGATGAGTAGAAGTGAAGTTTTGCCTGCCCTACAGGACCTTGGCCACATTCATGTTAAGCTATCTAAAACCAGGAATGAGGATACTACTAATTGAGAACTAAGATCTGTTTAACATTTTACTATGTACCAGACACTATGTGGTGTACTTTTACATAATTTTATTTAATCATCACCACATCTTTAAGGTAAGAACTAATGGTGGCTCCATTTTATAAAGAAACAAACTTTAGGCAGGACATGCTGCTGCTGCTGCTAAGTCGCTTCAGTCGTGTCTGACTCTGTGCGACCCCATAGACGGCAGCCCACCAGGCTCCTCTGTCCCTGGGATTCTCTTGGCAAGAACACGGGAGTGGGTTGCCATTTCCTTCTCCAATGCATGAAAAGGAAAAGTGAAAGTGAAGTCGCTCAGTCGTGTCCGACTCCTAGCAACCCCATGGACTGCAGCCCACCAGGCTCCTCCATCCATGGGATTTTCCAGGCAAGAGTACTGGAGTGGGTGCCATTGCCTTCTCCTTAGGGAGGACATAACTTTCTTAATAAGGCCATGAACTAATAAAATGTGGAGACAGAAGCTGGCCCTAGGATACAGGATTCAAGATTCTCCCATAAGAGGAGGTGAGCAGCCTCTGAGCAGCCCAACTGTGAATTCTCTATGACTAAAACTCTGTCCGTGGAATTTTCCTGGCAAGAATACTGGAGTGGGTTGCCATTTCTTTCTCCAGTGGATCTTCCTGACCCAGGGATCGAACCTGGATCTCCCGCACTGCAGGCAGATTCTTTACTTACTGAACCATCAGGAAAGGCCAATTTAGAAACAGCCTTGTGACAGACAGAGTCCCTAAACACGACTTTCCCTAGTGGTTCACTTCAAATGTGATGAATGAAAGGCCACATTAATTGCTTGGAATTAAGAAATAAATCCAGTTAGAGAAATCATACCATAACTGTCTTTCAGGGGATCATTTTGTTCTACAAATGCTGAAGTACTGGTTGTCCCACTGGAGAGAAAGAGCGAATCTTCTAGGCCGTCATCATGGTGCATCTTGAAGGGATCTGGAATAAAGAAGGAATTTAAAACTCATTTCCAGAACACAACTAGAAAGATTAGCATTTATTATTGAATGAATATTCAATATTATTGAATATTGTGTGTTGTCAACAGTGTGCTAAATAAGGTAATACATGATTGAATGTGCTGGGGAATCAAATATTCACTAATTCATTTTCACAGTTAAAATTACAAAATCTCATATTCTCTAATATTTGATTATCTAAATCAGTCAGGCAACAAATACACAAAACTGAAAGTACAATTCATGCTTGAGTTGATACTAGGAAGTGAGAGTACAAATATAACTAAACTTTCAATATGTATTTACAGAGCAGACATTCATTCTAGGTTATCAGAAAAAAAAGTAAAAAGGACATTTTCACCTCCTGTGAACATCATGAAGAAAACTGCATCTCAAAAGCTGTCTGAATGTGACAAGGTGAACAGCTGGCATCTGAAGAGAATGAACTCTATACTCAGGAGCTAGCATGAGTAAAGGCACTGAAAACATTAGGTAAACTCTACCTTCTTACAAAAAAAGAGCAAAGCCACTCAGGCCAAGCAAGAATTCTGCTATCTAAGGAGGCCATCTCAAAATGCAACATACATCTGAGTTACCCCGGAAAGCCAGGGGTAAAAGATTGCCAGGACCTAAGAACATGCATTTCTATTCTCAGTGAATGCTAATTCTGTACTTCCACTGTCAGAGGCGGCTGCACTGAAGTCTAGGCCTTAAATTAGCAACAAAAATAACTGTTGCATGGTTCTCGTATTAGGAGAGGAAGACTGCCAAATCACATGTAAAAATCAAAGATTTCTATGAAATTCTGTCATTTATTCATTACTGTTTTATCGTTCACTTGCTCAGTCACGTCCCACTCTTTGCAACCCCATGAATTGCAACACACCAGGCTTCCCAGTCCTTCACTATTTCTCAGAGCTTGCTCAAACTCATATCCATTGAGTTGGTGATGTAACCCAATCATCTCATCCAGTGTGGCCCCTTTCTCCTCTTGCCCTCAATCTTTCTGGGCATCAGGGTCTTCTCCAGTGACTCGGCTCTTTGCATCAGGTGGCCGATATATTTTACTGGGTGTGTATGATATGCAGACCCTGAACACTCTAAAAATCCTAAGATGTATAAAAATAAGGGTTGAAAACATTAACAGATGGATATACTTTAGTTCATATTTAAGCTGAGAACTAAAGATGAGGGAAAGATGAAGACCCTTCTTTTTCTACATTCCCTCCCCTTAGTGATCTCATCCAATCTCACAGCTTCACAGGTAAATATACAGAGACATAAAGTAAGTTAGTGGTAGCTTAGGATTAGGGTGGATAGGAGGTAGGCAGTGAGATCTAAGGAACACTGAGTTTCTTTAGGAGGTATATAAATATACTAAAATCCACCTAATTGCATACTTTGAATGGGTGAATTGTATGGTATGTGAATTATATCTCAATAAAGCTTCTTTTAAAATTACATATATCCAGGGTAACCAATGACTGGAGAGTGGTACAGAACATCAAGTACTAGATGATTTGGAACCAGTTACGAGCACCTTACTTCCCTGGTGGCTCAGAAGGTAAAGCGTCTGCCTACAATGTGGGAGACCGGGGTTCAATCCCTGGGTCAGGAAGATCTCCTGGAGAAGGAAATGGCAACCCACTCCAGTATTCTCGCCTGGAAAATCCCATGGACAGAGGAGCGTCTTAGGCTGCAATCCATGGGGAAGCAAAGAGTCAGACACGACTGAGCGACTTCACTTCACGGGCACCTTGTAAGTTAGATAACCAAAAAGAAACCATATAGTATAAGCAGAAACAAATACCTTGAGCTCTCAACTTGACTGCTCTGACTTGGAGGTGTCAATGCCACTGCTTTGAGGTCCTTATGCAGCCCAACCCTCCTTCCACTTCTAGCTTTAGGCAACAACAGATATGCTTTTTTTCTCTATATAAATTAGTTTTAATTTTATAGAAACTGGGTATAAGTTTTCATTTCTCTTTTGTCAAATAAGGATAATATATATTTGTCAGAGTTAGGTAATAAATGTAGAGAACATATATTGAGGCTCTAGCACTGTGCCTGGGACAAACAGGCATTCCACAAATGGTGTCCTTATTACTATAATTCTCTACAGAAGAATTAAAGTTCTAGGGTACAACTGATCATGTGGTCCTCAATGAAGATGAATTTCAGTTAATTTAGTCAAAACAGGTTTTGAAGGGGAGAGAACAAAGGGGCACTTGCCTCAGAGTAAGGGATAAATAGAGAGGAGAAAGGTCAACTAAATGTCCAGAGGAAATCATTATACTTGGGTTGTGCTTTACGAGCAATATTTAGGCTGAAATGTTTTATCTGAGTGGTGACTGGAGGCTTTCATGTTTAAGTTATTATATTCAGCAGACACAAGCAAGTCTTGCACTTACCAGTCTGGATAGGATTTACCATGTGCTCGGGTTCAAAGCAAAAGTTTGTATTTTCTGGCCAGTTCTGGCTGTTCTGATATCCCTGGTAGGCCATCTTCTCTTCAAGGAATTCAGTTGGAAATCCTTCAAACAGAAACAGGAAACGAAAGTTATAAGGTACCACTGTTGACATTTGATTGTTTCTATTTCTGTCTTTTGTAAATAAAACTGCTATGAACATTCCAGTACAGGTTTTCATGTAGACATATGTAAGATTTTATAGAATTATTTAGCTTAGTTCTCAAATAACAAAAACACAAATGTAATAGCATGGCCCCATTCTGAATTATTAAGGCGAAATCAACCAGAAGATGATAAAGAGAAAACAAGATTTTTCTGATGCCCTGAGGTTGATGATAGGACTCCATTTGTAACTGACTCACCAGATTGTAAGCAATAGCCTCAAAACTTGACTCTCTGGCTGTCTTTGAGAATAGTTTTTCTTTCCCCCACTTAACTATTAGTAAATATTCTAGTAAATCTGCAAAGGTTGAACCACAGGAGGGACAGAAGGAGGGATAGAGAGAGGGAGACAGAGTAAACAAGCAAGCACAGGGTTGTTAGATTGTAGATTAAGTGCTAGACTCTGCTCAGATGAAAGCTAACCATGCAAACAAAGGACAGCCTTTTTATCTCTCTTGGTCTCAGTAATGACCTCTAAGGATACTTGTCATTTTATCAATAATTTTACACTATACAGGAAAGTATTAGCGTTTCAATCTTTGAATTATGGCCTACTTAGAGAAGGTACACCCACCATCTCTTATTGCAAAGTTAATAAAGTCAATCTGCTTAGGGTTTTAACACAACAAATGCTTGCCACAGAATAAGAATCAAAGTTTTGGGTGTTAATCTAATACTGTTCCTCATCCACTGAAATGAACCCATGCCAGGCTTATTTCCTTTGACTCTAACAGGAAAGCAGGTTAGTCCCCTCACGGCCCCTGCCGAAGCCCGTGCTTCTTGCCCCTGTGCCTTTGCTCATGTGATCCACCTGTCTGAAACGTCCCCTCTTGTACCAACATCCCAAGGCCAGGACCCATGTCAGAGCTTCCACAGAGCCTCTCTTCAGATTTTAATGCTCATTTTCCTTTTCTTAGCTCTTTCAACATTTGTTGTTGTTCCTAGCAAACAATTTAGCCCTTAACTACATATTTTTTTTATTAGCCTTTATTTAAAAAAAAAAACCAAAACAAAACAACTTAAACCTAGATCAGATCAGTCGCTCAGTTGTATCCGACTCTTTGCAACCCCATGAACTGCAGCACGCCAGTCCTCCCTGTCCATCACCAACTCCCGGAGGTCACTCAGACTCAGATCCATCGAGTCAGTGATACCATCCAGCCATCTCATCCTCTGTCGTCCCTTTCTCCTCCTGCCCCCAATCCCTCCCAGCATCAGAGTCTTCTCCAATGAGTCAACTCTTCGCATGAGGGGGCCACAGTACTGGAGTTTCAGTTTCAGCATCATTCCTTCCAAAGAAATCCCAAGGCTGATCTCCTTCAGAATGGACTGGTTGGATCTCCTTGCAGTCCAAGGGACTCTCAAGAGTCTTCTCCAACACCACAGTTCAAAAGCATCAATTCTTCGGCGCTCAGCCTTCTTCACAGTCCAGCTCTCACATCCATACATGACCACAGGAAAGACCATAGCCTTGACTAGGCGAACCTTTGTTGGCAAAGTGATGTCTCTGCTTTTGAATATGCTATCTAGGTTGGTCATAACTTTCCTTCCAAGGAGTAAGCGTCTTTTAATTTCATGGCTGCAGTCACCATCTGCAGTGATTTTGGAGCCCAGAAAAATAAAGTCTGACACTGTTTCCACTGTTTCTCCATCTATTTCCCATGTAGTGATGGGACCAGATGCCATGATCTTCGTTTTCTGAATGTTGAGCTTTAAGCCAACCTTTTCACTCTCCATTTTCACTTTCATCAAGAGGCTTTTGAGTTCCTCTTCACTTTGTCATAAGGGTGGTGTCATCTGCATATCTGAGGTTATTAATATTTCTCCCAGCAATCTTGATTACAACTTGTGTTTCTTCCAGTCCAGCATATTCAAAAGCAGAGACATTACTTTGCCAACAAAGGTCCATCTAGTCGAGGCTATGGTTTTTCCAGTGGTCGTGTATGGATGTGAGAGTTGGACTGTGAAGAAAGCTGAGCGCCAAAGAATTGATGCTTTTGAACTGTGGTGTTGGAGAAGACTCTTGAGAGTCCCTTGGACTGCAAGGAGATCCAACCAGTCCATCCTAAAGGAGATCGGTCCTGGGTGTTCTTTGGAAGGAATGATGCTAAAGCTGAAACTCCAGTACTGTGGCCCCCTCATGTGAAGAGTTGACTCATTGGAAAAAACTCTGATGCTGGGAGGAATTGGGGGCAGGAGGAGAAGGGGATGACAGAGGATGAGATGGCTGGATGGCATCACTGACTCAATGGACATGAGTCTGAGTGACCTCTGGGAGTTGGTGATGGACAGGGAGGCCTGGCGTGCTGTGATTCATGGGGTCGCAAAGAGTTGGACACAACTGAGCGACTGAACTGAACTGAAACCTTTTATGTATTCTATGTTCATCATTTAAAAATCCATTATTTAACATGTTAATCTTATTTCTCCAAATCATTAATATGTGTTCTTTAAAAAGTAAAAAGTATGCTTTTATCACTTTATTTCTTCATAATGTTTAGCTCAGTTGCATGGCACAAAATTGTGCTCGAAAAACAGGGTGCTATCAAAATTACCACAAGGGTCATTATTCTAGACTGGATGATTTAACAAATTCATATATATCAACCTTCCTGGAAAGCGATTTATATTTAATATGAAAAGCATAAGAAACCCAAGAAGCATTTAAGCTACAGTCTATCATTTCTAAAATAAACTTTAAAAGGCTATGATTCTGCTTGAATTTCTTACCCTTTGGGAAATAAAGCAGTTGTTAATCAGTGAAGTGGGGACATTTTGTTCACATATTCTGGAGAAGAATATAACACCCCTGGTAATCTCCCCTCTGTGCTGGTTACGCAGCCCAGCCTGGAAGCAATGTTCAGAATAGCCTCTGGCCAACAGTGTTATTAATGAGCATTTTTGACACAGGCTCTCTCCCACATTTTCATTCAGTGTTACTGACCTAGATTTCCCTTTTATAACTCCAAAGCATAAGCAGGAAAACTCCCTTCAACACGGAGTTTTCTGAAGGCAGGAACAGCCTTCAGAATAAATGTTTGTGCATATTTTTTAAAGCATAACTGCAATCTACTTATTCTATTTCAGACAAAGAATGAAATATGAAATTTAAAATAAAAAGTAATTTACTTAATACAATAGAAAAAACCCTAGATATTTTGGTTCTCCTATAAATGTAGAATGGGGGAAGAAAAGGCCAGTTTCTATTTCTATGAAATTGGAAGCATTTTACAGAATAAGGCAAATGGCTAGATATTTAAAGTGTCAATTAATCTAGTAATATCTGTATCTCTATATATCAAAGCCAGAATAATTGTATCAGATAAGAGCCATTCAAAGTGCAATATGGACCAATAGATCTTAATTAAAAAAAAGTTCATTGATACGGTTTCAGATTCTACAATGCAAGTAACCTAAACGACCGCTTCTCCAATTATGATGTCAAATCAAAGAATATCTAGTTACCTGAGGAAAAAATTATCAAAATACCCTTTATCTTAACTTACATATATGTGTGTGTGTGTGTGTGTGTGTGTGTGTGTGAAATGGATTTTGTTCTTATCAGATCAGATGAGATCAGATCAGTCGCTCAGTCCTGTCCGACTCTTTGCAACCCCATGAATCACAGCAGGCCAGGCCTCCCTGTCCATCACCAACTCCTGGAGTTCACTGAGACTCACATCCATCGAGTCAGTGATGCCATCCAGCCATCTCATCCTCTGTTGTCCCCTTCTCCCCCTTGCCCTCAATCCCTCCCAGCATCAGAGTCTTCTCCAATGAGTCAACTCTTCACATAGTTCAACTCAAACAACATATTGTGACAGACTGAACTGTAGCTGTCTTTTATTAAACCAGACAGTTCACCAAAAATTTAGATACACCACCAGCCTTCTTACTGAACATTTTTCTTTTTTTTTTTTAAAGTACACTCATTAAAAATGTTAACCTTGGGCAGGTAACATATTAATGTTAACATATCATATATTTTAATATAAATTATAATTAATATAAATAAGTCATATTTATTGTTGCTATTTTAAAAAATGTTTCTAAAGTCTTCATTTTAATATCTAATTTATAAATATTGATAGATAAAAACCATTATATAAAAAAAATTTCTTTGGGTCCTTAATAATTTTGTAAACAGCTTTACTCAGGTACACCAAACATACAATAAGCTCCACATATTTAAAGTGTATAATTTGATAAACCTTGACTATGTATGCCATCACCACAAGAGAACATACTCAAAATTTTCCTAATTTTTAAGCGTGAAAACTGGTCTTGATGTCAAAAAGCTTGAGAGCTGATGCCTTAAGAGTATTTAGACATATTCTCCCTCTGGAGAATTCTGCTATTTATCTGGAGAGTCAAGTAAAAAAGATACAGAAGCCAAAAAAAGCATGGACTGGGGCATAAGACTAAGGTACTAATCTAGCTGGATGCAAAGAGTTAACTCATTTAATTCCTTCAGACTTCAGTATTTCCACCTGTACCATCAAAGCATTGTGCCAATACCTGGTATCTAAGCTCCCTTCCCTTACAAAAGTCTGTTGGTCCACACCCTAGGCCTCTATGTACTTCACTGTCAGCTCATGTTTACTATCATCCTTCTAGGCCCCTCCCCCAACACCCCTCCTCTTCTCTCCCGAGTCAACAAGTTCAAGACTAAGTTCAGGCTTCGCTACATTTTTGTGATAGAAATTTAACCATCTGAGGAATGGGAATACATATAATAAACTATCTCATTATCTCATTAAGCGCTAAACTCTATGATGATGTTTAAAGTACATGGAAAGTTAGGAAAATTAATGCTGGCAAGAGGGTTTCATAGATAAGATGGGGAAATCCAGGAATATATATTTTCAATGGCTGTTGACACTATAAGTAACATATATGAGAATGTCTTAGATTATTATCACAAAGATAAAAAAAAATTGGCTAGGGAAATAATGTGTATATTCATACATATATCGATTATAGAATGATAAAGCAATTGTGGCAAAATGCTACTGATTGGTGAACCTGGAAAAACATATGAAAGTTCTTTGTTTTATTTGTTCTATTCTTTCATTGTATATCTGTAATTATTTCACAATAAAAACTGAAGTACTTCTAGTTCTATTTTCTAAAAATAGAAACAAGTGACAGAAGAAAACTCTTTTCTCAGATTTTCCACCAATTCCACTTTTTATAATAAAATAGCTTTAAATGTTCATATCCAACTATATTAGGATGTCCTTCTACTCTGCACCAAACAGGCAAAGACTTAATTAACCTTCCTGATGTGAATGATATATCAGATCAGATCAGATCAGATCAGTCGCTCAATCGTGTCTAACTCTTCGCGACCCCATGAACCGCAGCACGCCAGGCCTCCCTGTCCATCATCAACTCCCGGAGATCACTCAGACTCACATTCATCGAGTCAGTGATGCCATCCAGCCATCTCATCCTCTGTCGTCCCCTTCTCCTCCTGCCTGTAATCCCTCCCAGCCTCAGAGTCTTCTCCAATGAGTCAACTCTTCGCATGAGGTGGCCACAGTACTGGAGTTTCAGCTTTAGCATCATTCCTTCCAAAGAAATCCCAGGGTTGATCTCCTTCAGAATGGACTGGTTGGATCTCCTTGCAGTCCAAGGGACTCTCAAGAGTCTTCTCCAACACCACAGTTCAAAAGCATCAATTCTTCGGCGCTCAGCCTTCTTCACAGTCCAGCTATCACATCCATACATGACCACAGGAAAGACCATAGCCTTGACTAGGCGAACCTTTGTTGGCAAAGTGATGTCTCTGCTTTTGAATATGCTATCTAGGTTGGTCATAACTTTCCTTCCAAGGAGTAAGCGTCTTTTAATTTCATGGCTGCAGTCACCATCTGCAGTGATTTTGGAGCCCAGAAAAATAAAGTCTGACACTGTTTCCACTGTTTCTCCATCTATTTCCCATGTAGTGATGGGACCAGATGCCATGATCTTCGTTTTCTGAATGTTGAGCTTTAAGCCAACCTTTTCACCCTCCACTTTCACTTTCATCAAGAGGCTTTTGAGTTCCTCTTCACTTTCTGCCATAAGGGTGGTGTCATCTGCATATCTGAGGTTATTGAGATTTCTCCCAGCAATCTTGATTCCAGCTTGTGTTTCTTCCAGTCCAGCGTTTCTCATGATGTACTCTGCATATAAGTTAAATAAGCAGGGTGGCAATATACAGCCTTGACGTACTCCTTTTCCTATTTGGAACCAGTCTGTTGTTCCATGACCAATTCTAACTGTTGCTTCCTGACCTGCATACAGATTTCCCTAAATTGTTGGAGACGTTTTTAAAAGACTTCTAGAGTTCTAATACTATTTGAAAACACCAAAGCACTGAAGGTCTCAAGAAGAAAGAGAGATTGACTTTGAGTTAACAGATTCTTTTTGGTTTGCCAGCATGCTTGTCTTAGAAATTTACTAACAAAAAAAAACAAAAACAAAAAACACAGTATGCTCATTTTGCTTCAATCTGTGCCCCGCCCACAATGGGCACAGGTGAAGGCTGCCACCATAAGGCCACAATACACCGTAAGTTAGCAACACTTGAGCTATAAACACTACATTGTTTTCAGCTGTTCCTTTTACTTGCCATGACACTCGATTTACTACCATCCTGAATGTACACCATTCCTATAAAAATGCTTCTACACGAGATCCTTTTTCATTCTTTAAAAGGTTGTTTCTGTACTCTCCTCACCAGCATCCTCCATCTCATACAAACTCTTACTTTATAGAAAACAGTATTCTTCCACTGACCTTGCCTCTATTCCAAACTTATCTACATGAGTCCATCATTACTTCTTTCCTTCCTATTTGTGAGAGAGATATGATCCTCCACCTTCACTTTTTTTTTGATTTGGAAAAAAACAACAACACAAAAACCTGTCAAACTAGAGAATATAAGAAATGCCATCATTCTCCTTTCTAAGGACAGCACTCATGCAAGTACCCCATTCATCATCTTTCCCTGTATCATCTACTGCTCCAACCTCCTAGACTTGGTCTCTTATCCCTTCTCTCCTCCTGTTATAAGCACAATAAATCTCTACCATCTTTAAAACACAAGCAAAATTCAAATTGTATCAAAGAATATTTCCTATAGAATTATGGATTAAAAGAAATTTAGATTCTACTTTGAACAAGCCAACAGTAAAAAGCAAATGAGAAAATCTGGGAAATACTGGTGAACTGAATACTAACTGGACATCTGACATTATGAAACGGGGTGTGAATGTGTGTGTGTTGAGCTTTAAGCCAACTTTTTCACTCTCCTCTTTCACTTTCATCAAGAGGCTCTTTAGTTCTTTCTGCTGTAAGGGTGGTGTCACCTGCATATTTGAAATTATTGATATTTCTCCCAGCAATCTTGATTCCAGCTTGTGCTTCTTCCAGCCCAGCGTTTCTCATGATGTACTCTGCATATAAGTTAAATAAGCAGGGTGACAACAGACAGCCTTGACGTATTCCTTTCCCAATCTGGAACCAGTCTGTTCTGTTTAAAACTCAACATTCAAAGAACTAAGATCATGGCATCTGGTCCCATGACTTCATGGCAAATAGATGGGGAAGCAATGAAAACACTGACAGACTTTATTTTGAGGGGCTCCAAAATCACTGCAGATGGTGACTGCAGCCATGAAATTAAAAGACGCTTGCTCCTTGGAAGAAAAGTTATGACCAACCTAGAGAGCATATGAAAAAGCAGAGACATTACTTTGCCAACAAAGGTCCGTCTAGTCAAAGCTATGGCTTTTCTAGTAGTCATGTATGGATGTGAAAGTTGGGCCATAAAGAAGGCTGAGCACTGAAGAATTGATGCTTTTGAACTGTGGTGTTGGAGAAGACTCTTGACAGTCCCTTGGACAGCAAGGAGATCCAACCAGTCCATCCTAAAGGAAATCAGTGCTGAATATTCATTGGAAGGACTGATGTTGAAACTGAAACTCCAATACCTTGGCTATCTGATGCAAAGAGCTGACTCATTTGAAAAGATGCCGATGCTGGAAAAGATTGAAGGTGGTAGGAAAAGGGGATAACAGAGGATGAGATGGTTGGATGGCATCAGCAACTCAATGGACATGAGTTTGAGTAAACTCTGGGAGTTGGCGATGGACAAGGAGGCCTGGCATGCTGCAGTCCATGGGGTCACAAAGAGTCGGACACAACTGAGTGACTGAATTGACTGATTGTGTGTGTGTAAATGGATAAGCATGTTTTTAAAAAGATTCATATATTTTTTAAGCAAATCCAAGATATCATATTGATCATAGGATCATATTATCCTATCCACATATCAATCTTTATGTCTGGGATTTGCTTCAAAAAAATATCTAGGGTTAAGTGGAGGGAGTTAAGTACACAGATGAAATCAGACTGCCCATCTGATTGAAAACTTGAGCAACCAACTAGAGTCTCTGCCTCTAGTCTGACGTTCCTCTTCCTAGCATAAAACATATAAAACTCTTCAGTATTTTTCCAGAACTCACAAATTACTGAAATTAGTCACACAAGATTCTACACAAGCCAGCCTTAAATAATGTTTCAGCATCATTCCCAACTAACCATACTATTCCTTACCCATATCCTACTGTTTTACATGACCCGCTCTATCCATCTGTAACACTTTACTTTGCTCCCCCATGCTGTCTGCCTGCTCCAGGCTTACTCATCCTCTCAGGTTCACTCCTCTAGGAAATAGATGCATGTACCACTCCACGGGGACTTCTTTCCTCAGTGTTCGTGTGGAAGACTGTGCACACACATAGACATGTGATACATGATATGGATCAATGGTTCAATGGCTCTATCGGGCCACCTGAGAGTAAGGAGTGCATCTTTCTATTTGGTATTCCCAGACACAAATGCTGTGTCTGACACCTAGATGGTGCCCAATAAATGGCTGTTGAAAGAAGAAATGACTGCGATTTGGAGGGGGAAGAATTAATCTGGACATTGTGGTTGTTCAGTCACTAAGTCGTGTTCAGCTCCTTGCGACCCCATGGACCGCAGCGCACCAGGCTTCCCTGACCTTCACCATCTCCCAGAGTTTGTTCAGATTCATGTCCATTTAGTCAGTGATGCCATCTAACCATCTCTTCTTCTGCTGCCCCTTCTCCTTTTGCCTTCAATCTCTGTCAGCTTTTCACATCAGGTGGCCAAAGTACTGGAGCTTCAGCTTTGGCATCAATCCTTCTAATTCAGGGTTGCTCTCCTTTAGGATTGACTGGTTTGATCCCCTTGAAGTCCAAGGGGCTCTCTCAAGAGTCTTCTCCAGCATGGATTCTTTGGCTCTCAGTTTCCTTTATGGAGATACAAAATACTGATAATTCTGGTGGGCTTTTCTTAAAGATACAACCTGAAAATTAAAGATTCTACTTTTCACAACACCTTTGCTCTATTTAATTTCATTCACATTATTTTTTTTGCTGAATATTAAAATATAATCAGTATACAATTTACTTTTTCTAAGTGTTCAGGGGTATTAAACAATACAAATCTATGCTAAACTAAATCAGCCTATTCAAAGACTTAGTCCTGGTTAGGACTACTTAAGGGTAAAAAAAGTACAATTAATAATTGTGTCAGGGCAACAGACATCATAAACCATGACTGTCATTTATCCGTGACAAGATGGGTAGCTACTCTAAGTGAAAGTGAAAGCCACTCAGTCCTGTCCGACTTTCCGACCCCATGGCCTATACAGTCCATGGAATTCTGGAGTGGGTAGCCATTCCCCTCTCCAGGGAATCTTCGCAACCCAGGGATTGAATCCAGGTCTCCCGCATTGTGGGCGGATTCTTTACCAGCTGAGCCACAAGAATAGGGAGAGAGAAAAATTAGGTTCTTTCTTCAGACAAAATAAGAATTCAAACATCTCCTCAAAATATCAATAACTCATAATAAACCCCATTTATATTTTCACATTCTGATGAACAGTTTTATATAAATAGAAGTATTTAAATTATTTTGGTTTAAAGCCAGAAAACACTTTATGAGTAGCCATAATCAAAATTCAACTGCAGTAGAAATCCCATGTGAATGTTAAATTGCATTCAGGTCCACAGTCCATATTTCACGACTTCTGTTCATTCTGCCACTTTATTGCAGGATAGATTGACATTTGGATAATTGACATTCCAGCTCTAAACTGAGAATGAAAGAATGAAAACCCACTGTCCCAAGTAGGGCAAATTACTCATGGATATTTAACATTCTCATTACAGAATATGATTTGGAACACTATAACACACACGAAGCACAAAGGAATTAACGTCCAAACCATTTACTCTCTTCCTGTTCCCTCAGATTCTGAAGGACTTCTTCATATTCTGAGAAGAAGTGTGTCAGCAGTGTGGGGTTCTGGAAGAGTTTGGCTTCCCATGATTTCCATTCCCTCTTCCTCCTGACATGGAGGCGACAGGTAGTGAGATCTTCCCCCAGAGGCAGCAAAGAGAGGCTCCAAGCTAGTTGCAGAGTCAAGTTTCCATCTCTTCTTTCTCTCCACACACAACCAGAGGCACATTTCTTTCCGACTCTCCCTAACTACCATACAGCAAGGCAGGCAAGCCCAAATAACCTGCCAGAAATCCTCCAAAACCCAACAGACCTCTGCTTCTTCAGTTCACTAATGCCTGATAAAAGGGTTATCACTGCAGGCACTTGATGCGGTAGCTTCCTCTCTGCTCTGAAAAAAATGGAATGAAATCTTAAGTCGTTTGTGCCCTCCGGTCACAACTGTGGCCCAGTCTTCTAAACAAGGAGGGTGTTAACAGTGCAAACACACCAAATCTTCAGAAGGATCCACTGGTGCCCAAGGAAGGTGATTTTCTGTAGGCCAAATGAAGGTATCCTTTAACACAACCATTCAGAGTTTCATATGTATCAATTTCAGTTGGTTGGACCAGGTCAAATTGTGGTTATTCTTTAACTAAGTTGAATGAATCAAACATAACAAAGACACCAACAATTTGATGCTACCTTGAGCTGTACTCATTTATTCATTCAACCTCTATTTAAGCATCTACAGTATGTGCTAGACTCCAAGGTGTTTTCTTTCGTTCTTGCTCTTTGGGTGAGTGAGACACTGAGCGGTGCTCACTTCCACAAGCTTCAGTGGCACCAAACAGGTGACCTTTCTCAACTTCTGCGGTCACCCCAGTCAACTCCTACTGAGTTTCATGGAGAGTTTTGTTGGTACCCCTGAGTCTGTGGCATCTCAGAAACTTCTCCACCCTCCAGTAGACTTCAAGAGGTCTGAATATCAGCCTGGGATGGGCCCCTTTTCAAATGTATCCTTTTCTTATATCTCCTGCCTCAGTTCCCTTATCTGCTATTCGTTTATTCCTTAGGGTTCTCTTTATCCTTTAATGGGTAATATGTTATTATTAGTTTTTATGTGTGTCTGCTCTATCACGTCTGACTCTTTGTGACCCCATGAACTGTAGCCCGCCAGGCTCCTCTGTCCATGGAATTATCCAGGCAAGAAGACTGGAGCGGGTTGCCATTTCCTTCTCCAGGGGATCTTCCTGGAGAAGGGAAGAAGGGGATGGATCTTCCTGGAGAAGAGGGATGGAACTCTTGTCTCCTGTATTGGCAGGTGGGTTCTTTACCACTGGGCCACCGGGGAAGCCCAGTATTACTTAGTTATTGTTTATATTAACTTTCTCTTGTCCAAATTGCTGTTTCTATTTGCTGACTGGACCTTAACACAAAACTGGTACCAAAAGTAGGGTGACTCTAGAAGACAGACTTACAAACATGGGATGTGGAGACTGGTTCGTCAGGCCTTTGGGTTTCAGTGCAATGCTAATAAGCACCTTACCAATGGGAAACAGGATACTATTAATCCACGGTACACAGTGGCAACACAGTTAGTTGAGCTGTCAAATGTTGACTGTGTTGGAGTGTAAACTAAAGCAAGTACCTGGGGAGCCCAAGCAACTATTGCCCTTGAATGTTTTGGTGAGAGCGATGACTGCAATAACTGTAGTATGGACAGAGCCTACTGAATATGCTGAGTGCTCAAAGAAACAAAATGACCAACTCAGATCTCTCAAGCACTGAGAGTTAGCTTGAAAATCAGAGTTTATATCACAGCCCCAGAGAATCTCTTATTTCCTGTAGCCACAGGTCCATAACTGAAATGTATAATCATGAGGCCCCAGGTCACTGTGGGCCTCATGAATGAAGGAGCTTGTCCTTAGGAGCCTGAAGATACTGACTAAATCCCTGAGAAAATTTCACCTGGGGCAGATGCTTTGGAGGAGGAGGCTCATTCTCTTTGTGGCCTACCACAGCCACTCCCTCTCACCCTGGGCCCATAACCAGGGTCAAATCTCAGCACGCTCCAGGGCAGCGTTTGGGAAACTACACTGCATGGGCAAAGTTTGCTCAGCAGCCTATTTGTGTAACAGCCCACAACCTAAAACTTTAGACTAGTTTCAGGTTCACAGCAAAACTGAATAGAAAGTATATAGATTTCCCAAATAGTCCTGTATCACCACCAGAAGGCTCCCCTCACATCAAAATACTCACCATCAAGGTACATTTGTTATAATCAATGAACCTATACTGACATATCATCACCCAAACCTCATTTTTCAATGGTTTAAAAAATTAAAACAGGAAAGAAAATTCTGAGAAATTCACATTTCAGTGACCAATTAATAAACGGGCACAGACACACTCATTTGTTTATATACTGTCTAGGGCTACTTCGGTGCTACAGCAGCAGAGCTGAGTTATCTGCTGACAGAGACCATACGGCCTGCAAAGCCTTATACATTTATATCTGGTCCTTTATAGATAAATGCCATGCCAGGTCTAGGATAACAGATATACCTTATGAATCCTGAAGGAAACAGCCTGCACAGAAAAAAAAAAAAAAAGACTCTGATAATAATATATTGGCAGAAACTTGAGGACTAGGTGCAGAAATAGTTTCTAAGGACATTTGACCAAGGAGGGTAGAATATAATTCTATATTTGGTCTTTAATGTGTTAACTAATGCAGCTAGAAGTGGCTCTAAAAGCTTGCTCAGTTAGGGAAGAAAAAACTCCAGTCTGGTTTATACATGAATCTGCACAAATAGACACAGCACTCAAGCCCCACTTAAAGGTAACCCTGAAGGACAATGGTGAGAGAAAATCCTCCAAGTGGGTGGACCTTTGAGCAGAGCATCTGGCTGCCACTCTCCATGGAGTGAGACATTATTTACACTGATTATACTACTGTACCCCACATCACTAATCATTTAAAGGGTATCCACTGTAAAGAGAAAAAAAAGTCTAAGTGTTAGTTGCTCAGTTGTGTCTGACTCTTTGCGACTCCATGGACTGTAGCCCACTAGGGTTATCTGTCCATGCAATTCTCTAGGCAAGAAAACAGGAGTGGGTAGCCATACCCTTCTCCAGGGGAACTTCCCGATGCAGGGATGGAACCCGGCACTCTGCAATGCAGGTGGATTCTTTACCATCTGAGTCACCAGGAAAGCCCATTTATTGTAAAGGAAGGCCTTAATAACCAGGCTGACAAAATGACGCTATGGACATCAGCCAGCCTCTTGCCTCAGGCACCAGAGTGCTTCCTCAATGGATCCAAGAAAAAGTGACCATTGTTGAAGGGAGAGAAGCTATGTATGGGATCAACAACACAGGCCTGCCCTAAATCAAGTTGACCTGGCTAAAGTTATTGCCAAATGTGTCCAACTTGTCAACAGCACAGACTCAAACTCAGCCTCCCATAGGGTACCATTCCCAGGGAGACTAAGTTGATTACTCCACACTTGAACATCATGGGGAGACTGTGGGAGCAATTAAGGAGAGGCAGAAATTTGTTCTCAGTGGACTAGACATGTATTCTGGATATAGATCTGCCTTCTCTTCCTAACATGTCTGCCAGTGCTCATGAAATGCCTGATCCAGCATCGTAACATTTCATTCAGCACTGCTTCCAATCAACAAAGTCATCTCACAGCAAAGTGGGAGAAAAAAAAAGGCTCAAGCCCAGAGAATTAACTGGCATTATCACAGCGCATCACTCAGGATGGCTGGCCCAATTAAAAGATGGAATAATCACTTACTCAGTTGTAGTTTCAACTGGGAAACAACACCCTAAAAGAATGGGGGTAATGCTTTGAATCAGAGAACCTTATAGAGTGCCGTCTCCACAACAGCCATAATATGTGGATTTGAGAATCAAGGGGAAAACACTATTGTGTCCAATAACTGACTCATCGAATTTTTACTTCCAGTCCTGACAGATTAGAGTTCTGCTAATTTGAAGGTGTTAGTCCCCAAGGAGGAAATATACCTACCATCATATACGACAGTTTAATTGAACTAGAAAATGAGACTCCTACATGGCCATTTGGGACTCCAGTGAACCAATGGGCAGGAAAAAGGGCTACTGTACTTGCTGGGAGGACTGAGCCTCATATCAGGGGTAAATTGGGTTGCTGCAACACAATAAAAACAAGGAGGATCAGGTATGGAACCCAGTGGAGTCTGTGAGGTACCTCTTAATACTTCCATGTCAATAATAAAGGTCCATGGAAAACTAGGACAATTTATTAAAAAAAGGCCATACTACTGAAGAAATGACAACTTGAAATTCTAGATCATTTCACCAAGAAAAGAATTTCTACCAGCTGAGGTTCTGGCTGAGGGCAAGGAACCATAAAATGGGTAGCTGAACAAAGAACTCAGAGATACCAATTCTGGTCTTGTGACTAAATACAAAAATAAGAACTGTGATGGCTTTGTATATTTTCTCTTTGTTATATTCTGTTTGTGAATTCCAATAATTTTCTTTTCTTCTTCTTTTCATTATTATAATTTGTCAAAGGTTAACTTTACAATCAGCCTCTTGACAAAAGAATATTATCCACTAACACTGTGATTTGAAGATTGCATGCATAGCATGACTATAGGTACTGAGCACCTCACTTTAGGGAAAGGATGAAACCCACCACCATCATATGAGAGATAGCTTTATCTCGCTAAATGCAAACGTAAGAGTTGTTCTGTTGGTATATGAAAGCTGAAATATACGTAGACAAGTACATATGGATACTAAGTAGTCAAACAGGTAGACTGTGCCAGGTGTCAATGTATTCCCTGTCAGTTTACTCAGTCTCCGTTCACTGCCTTGCTTGTGATAATGGAGCCGGACCCTGTAAATGCTTCTCCTTTGCCAGTTGGCATGATATTAAAGTTAGCAGAGGGTGATGAGGAAGGGGCTTCTCCTGCTTCCAGTGTGCTTTTCCATCTCCTTGCTCCTGTGATGCTCTGCTGGTGTGCAGAACACCCAGTGGCACTCATCCGAACGTGTTTTAACGGGCACGCTAAGCATCTTCTCAGGCAAGTTCTGCCAGTGCCCCAAGCTGACTTCCCAGCGATTCATCAGTACAGCAACATACAGCTTCCTGTTTGCCAACCTTGGTCTACATTTCCTCAGCAAACACCCAGTGAAGACATCCAAGAAAAGAAACTGGCTTTGGAGCAGGAGGGCATTCTTCCAAATTTTTCTTTACTATATACTCTGCTTCAGTCTAGGGTAGTTAACTGCTCCCCTATACCTGCCATTTCCGTATCCTTTAGAATAGCAGCTGCCAACTTTCTGGCACCAGGTTTTGTGGGAGACAGTGTTTCCACAGACTGGGGGTGGGGTGGAGGGTTTAGAATGATTCAAGCGGATTACATTTATTGTGCACTTTATTTCTATTATTATTACATTTCGACATGTATTAATTATATAACTCACCATAACTTGTCACTCACTGATAGGATTTTGATGTGAGTCTGCAAGCAACTGATTTACTATGGGCTCTGTGCAAATTTCTCTGCTAATGACAATCTGTATTTGCAGGGGCTCTCCAGTGTGAGCATCACCACCTCAGCTCCACCTCAGATCATCAGGCATTAGAGTCTCAGAAGGAGACATGTGCAGTTCACAGTAGGGTTTGCACTCGTGTGAGAATCTAATGCTGCTGCTCACCTGACCAGAGGTGGAGCTGAGACAGGAACGCAGGCAAGGGGGTGTGGCTGAGATACAGAGGAAGCCAGGTCCTCTGCTGCTCCTCTTCTGCTACAGCCCGGTTCCTAACGGATAGGTGTCCCTGGCCTGGGGTAGGTGGGGCATCTGCTTTCAAGTTCTCTTTACCCCTCAGTAATTAATTCCCCATTCCAACTACTGTATGGTTTCTGACTCTTGACTAGGCCTTGATTGATATAGATACTGAGAATTAAATCACTCAGATGGCTAAGAGTGAAGAGTTCTCATCACAAGGGGAAAAAAATTTCTGTAAGGGTGGTGACAGATACTAACCAGAGTCTTTTGTGGTCATCATTTCACAACCTACACAAATTCCAACTCATTATGTTGTACACCTGAAACGAACAGTGTTTTATGTCAATTACACCTCAATTTAAAAAAAATCCATAAGATGGTTTAAATCCACACTACAAAGAAAAATGGGGAGAAGAATAAGCAACGTTTATCCCAAAGAACACGAATTACAAGGCACGTGCCAATCTCTAAAAGGGCTGCCACGTGCACGAGAGCATACTGCACCTCTGCTGCTCGGCA
This sequence comes from Tragelaphus eurycerus, assembly GCA_935064755.1. NCBI lineage: Eukaryota > Metazoa > Chordata > Mammalia > Artiodactyla > Bovidae > Tragelaphus > Tragelaphus eurycerus. Next base: position 69,869,494 of record CAKXYN010000001.1, on the reverse strand, counting down.
CCAACACCTGTGACAGCTGCAACAGCAGATTAGCTCTTTATACAGAAAAACCAACAATCAGAAATACTATCTTTTATTAATCAGAAAGCGTAACTCTTCAATGAAGATCACTAAGAAGTCTAATGTTAATACTTAAATTTATAATCTATACAGCTTTGCATCTTCTCAGCTCATTTCAAATTGCTGTAATCTCCACTGGAGGATCAACTGTCCCAGATTTTGGCAGTGACAAAGTCCTAATTTCCTCACAAGAAACAAAACAAAGGCTCTTCCTTCAGTTTGCCTGGAGTCTTTTCAAAGTTTCACCTTCAGTTTTGTCCTCTGGAAACACAGAATCTCCAAAGACAAAGGACACCGAATGTGCTCTAGTTATATCCAATAAAAAATACACACATTTAGTTAGGAAAGGGGGCTGATGACCTAACAGAGAATGATTTATTGGCAGCACTATTTACTAGGTTGCACTTGTAAGAACTATGTGGATGTTAATCATTATTAATTTATTAAACCTCTAATAATCATTTTACATTTATTAACCCCTCAAACAGGTTCAGTTCAGTTCAGTTCAGTCACTTAGTCGTGTCCAACTCTGTGACCCCATGAACTGCAGCACACCAGGCCTCCCTGTCCATTACCAACTCCCAGAGTTCACAGGTTACCAAGCACTGAAATTATTTTCTGTCCCCTAATGTAAACAATTCTTTTATTACTAGTTCTCCTGTTATACAGGAAGAACTTTGGGCTTGAAAAGGGCAAACAATGTCTAGGAGACCAAAGTTAGCAGGTGGTAGATCTAGGCTTGCCCTTTACACAGCTTTCTCAAATGTAAACAAACCACTAGAGGGACTTATTTCCTGAAAGACATGTACCAATAATCTGTCAAAAATCACTGCAATTACATCTGACCCTGCTCTTAACACTGTCTATGTGAGTCCTGACACAAACAGAAAGAACCACCTACTCAGAGAAAAATGCTGGTGAAAAAAAAAAAGAAGGAAACATAATCAAACCCTTATGAAACTTCACAATACACAAAAGTTTAAGGCAGGTAATCTGTTTAAACACAGAATAGCAAGGTGGCCCACTCGTCTTCAACATTAAACAGCTTTTATGGTCTAGAAGTTTATAATTTTCTCAATAGCACAGGAAGTTCATAGCACAAATCTTTATTCTCTGCCACATCTCTTAAATGCTACAGAAATGTAACAAGGGATCTATGGGCCAAAGTCTTGATATGCTTTAGAATGACGCAGAAATCCCCTGCTCCACTGCCAGAGGGGTTTTGCGGCACTCCTCCCCCAGAGCTCGCCTCTCTGCTCCAGTGTGAGCCCATTAGAGCCTCCTCCCAGCCTCCTCCCTTTCATCTTAGCAGATATAACGCTGTCAATTTAAAGATATAACGCTGTCAATTTAAAACAGACTCCTTCTGTAGAACCACATTTCTTTCCTTCATCTTTAAAAATAAAAACAAATCCACATTCAACAAGACTGCTTATTCAATAGCTACTGCGCACCTACTCTATGCCAGACACTGGTCTAGGTGTGGGGCCATAGCAGCAACCAAAGCAAAAGCCCTGTCTCTCTTGTAACATTTATCTTCTAATGAGGAAAGTCAGACAATCAACAAGGTAATTAAATTGTACAAATGATAAAGCAATGGGTGCCATGGATAAAACTAAAGCAAAGTAGGAGAGAAAAATGCAAGGGGTACAATGTCAGGTGAGATAGAGAAGACCTCTCTGAGAAGGTGGAGAGTGAACTACAAGTGTATCTGAGGGAAAAGCATGCCAGATAGAAAAATCAACAAGTGCTCAGACCCCAAGGCAGGGGCCCACCTGGCTTGCCCAGAACTCTGGTAAGAACAGCAGTGAAGCAAAGCTAAAGGGAATAAGGAAACGTGGTCAGAAGGCCTTATGGTATCTGAGTGAGGACTTTGGCTTTTACTCTGAGATAAGAAACTACTGGAGGATTCTGAGCAAAAGAATAACATGATCTATGTACAGGGCCACTCTGGGTGTTTTTGAGAATATACTATAGGGAGCAAATGAATGCAAGGAGGGAGACTCATCTGGAAGGTTACAGCAGTCAAAGTGAGAGGTGGTAGCTCAAACCAGGGAGAGAAAAGGAGGGGAGGTGAGAAGCAGTTGGTCAGGTTGCAAATCTTTTTCTGACAAAACAGACATGGGATGCAAGACAAAGAGAGGATAGGGGAAGTCAAACATTTAGCCTGAGCAACTACAAGAATATTCTATTTCTGTTTAATGAACTGGAGAAGGTTTTGTTTTCTTTTTGTTTTGGGGAGTGGGACAGAAGTTCAGTTTAGGACCCCTCAAATCTGACATGTCAACTCTACATCTAAATGGAGATTTCAAGCTCTAATTTCAAATTTTCTTAGTTCTCATCCAACCTCCTCATGGAATTTAACCAGTATTACATCTGTTCTCACAAGATGTTCCTTAAAACTCTGGTTAGCATTTAAATAATGTTTATAAATTTGGGCATTTCTCTGCGCAACGGGAAAAATTAGTACAAACTCACAAGATGGCTAATACATAAAACAACACTTCAATTCTGATGAGGTCTGTAAGTACACGATGGTTACTTTGAAAAAAATATTTTTTTAAGTGAGCTAGTATTATTTATTTATTTATTTTTACCATTCTTAAATGTGCAGCTCACTGGCGTTGAGTACATTCAAACCAATACACAAACATCACTGCCATCCACCTCCAGAACTCTGTACACACTGAAAAACAACTCCCCATTTCCTGCCTCTTCTCAACTCCTGTCAACCATCATCTTACTTTCTGTCTCTATGAACCTGATTACTTATATACAGTACCTCATATAAGCAGAATCATGTAAGTGGCACCAGTATTAACTCTTTTGTGACTGGCTTTTTTCACTTAGCATAACATCTTCAAGGCTCATCCAGGTTGGAGCATATGTTGGAATTTCCTTCCTTTTTAAGGCTGAAGACTACTCTATTGTATATCCTCTTGTGGTTCAGCTGGTGAAGAATCCACCTGCAATGTGGGAGACGTGGGTTGGGTCCCTGGGTTGGGAAGATCCCCTGAAGAAGGGAAAGGCTACCCACTCCAGTTTTCTGGCCTAGAGAATTCCAAGGACTGTATAGCCCATGGGGTTGCAAAGAACCGGACACGACTGAGTTTCACTTTCACCACTCTATTATACATTATGTATGTATCACTTGGGTTGTATCCACCTTCTGGCTATTAGGAATAATACTGCTATAAACATGGGTGTACAAAGTTCTTGCTTTTATCTGGGTATATATCCAGATGTGGGATTGGTTCATACAGTGATTCTATTTTTAATATTTTGAAGGCCTACCATACTATTATAACAGTTCCACCATTTTGCACTCTTACCAGCAATGCACAAGGGTTCCATTTTTTCCACATCCTCATTAATACTTGTTATTTTCCGTTTGTTTATCTTAAAACAATAGCCTAGATCCTAACAAGTGTAAAGCAGTATGTCACTGTACTTTTGATTTGAATTTTCCTAATGATTGGTGATGATAAGCATCTTTTCATGTGCTTACTGGCATATAAACCAATATATGGAGAAGTGTCTACCCAAGTCCCTTGCTCTTTTTTATTAAGTTTTGTTTTCATGTGGTTGAATTGTAGGAGTGTTTTATATATTCTGGATAATTAACTCCTTGTCAGATGTATGTTTTTGCACATATTTTTTTCCACTTCATGAATTGCCTTTTTATTCTACTGATATAGAGTCTTTTGATGCACAAAAAGTTTTTTTTGGTGGAGTCAAATTTATCTATTTTTACTTTTGTTGCTTTTACTTTTTACTTTTGTACTTCTGGTGTCACATCCAACAAATCGTTGCCAAATCTAATGCCATGAAGCTTTTGCCCTATGTCTTCTTCCAAGAGTCTTATAGCGTTAGCCCTTATATTTAGGTCTTTGAACCATTTTGAGGTAATTTTTGTATATAATATAATGTAGGGATCCATTCTTTTGCATGTGACCTCCAGTTTTCCTAACACCAAGACTATCTTTTCCCCATTGGATGGTCTTGGCACCTTTCTCTAAAATCATTTGACCATATATACAAGGGTTTATTTCTGGACCCTCTATTCTACTCTTTATATGTCTGTTTTTATGCCAAGAGTACCACCGTTTTAATTACTGCAGCATTATAGTAAATTTGGAAGACTGAGAGCTCTAACTTTATTCTTTTTCAAGACTGTGTAGGCTATTCTGGATCCTCTGAGATTCCATGAGAGTTTTAGGATAGATTTTTCAACTTCTACAAAAAAAAGTAGCTGATATTTTAAGGGAAAAAAAGTCTTTGAAAAAACTTTTTTCTTTTCTATTACGATTTTTTTTTATAAGATACTGAATGTAGTTCCCTGTGCTATATAGTAGGACCTTGCTATTTATCCATTCTGCATGTAATAGTTTGCCTCTGGTAATCACAAACTCCTAATTCCGCCCTTCCCCCACCTCCTTGGCAAGCACACGCCTGTCCTCTACGTCCGTGGGACTCTCTGCCTGTCCTCTACGTCCGTGGGACTCTCTGCCTGTCCTCTACGTCCGTGGGACTCTCTGCCTGTCCTCTACGTCCGTGGGACTCTCTGCCTGTCCTCTACGTCCGTGGGACTCTCTGCCTGTCCTCTACGTCCGTGGGACTCTCTGCCTGTCCTCTACGTCCGTGGGACTCTCTGCCTGTCCTCTACGTCCGTGGGACTCTCTGCCTGTCCTCTACGTCCGTGGGACTCTCTGCCTGTCCTCTACGTCCGTGGGACTCTCTGCCTGTCCTCTACGTCCGTGGGACTCTCTGCCTGTCCTCTACGTCCGTGGGACTCTCTGCCTGTCCTCTATGTCTGTGAGACTTTCTGCTTCACTCCAAGTTCATTTGTGTCATATTTTTAGACCTCACAGATACGTGGTATCATACGGCGTATGTCTTTCTCTTTCTGACTTACTTCACGCAGTATGATAATCTCTAGTTGCATGCACACTGCTGCAAATGGCATCATTTCATTCTTTTTATGGCTAAGTAGAATTCCATCATATGTATGTGCCACGTCTTCTGTATCCATTCATCTGTTGCTTGGCATTTAGGTTGTTTCCATGTCTTGGCTATTGTAAATAGAGCTGCTATGAATACAGGGTGTATATACCTTTTAAATTATTTTTTTTCCAGATACATGCCCAGAAGTTGGATTGTTGGATCCTACGGCAACTCTATTTTTAGTTTTCTGAAGAACCTCCATACTGTTTTCCACCGCAGCTGTACCAACTTCCATTCCTACCAACAGTGTAGGAAGGCTCCCTTTTCCCCACACCCTCTCCAGCATTTGTTATTTGTTGACTTTTCAGTGATGGCCATTCTGACTATGTGAGGTGGTACTTCACTGTAGTATAGTTTTGATCTGTGATAATTAGCGATGATGAGCATCTTGAAATAGCACTTTGAATCTTCCTACCAGTGACTGATACTTCACTACTGTTGCTGGCATCTCATAGTTGGAGTAATCATGAGTATACATCCTCTTATCCACACCCCATATTCTTTCACAACAAATTAATTTTTGAACAATGTAATGTAAAAAGTATATAAAATTATTATTATTTTAATTTCTCCTTAAAGCATTAGGATGAGAGCTCTAAAATATACGAAACAAAAACTAACAAAATTGAGAAATAGACAAATCAACAATGATTGTTTGGAGACTTCAATATACCACTTTTAATAATGAACAGAATAACTAGGAAGAATATCAGTAAGAAACAGAAGACCTGAACAATATTACAAATCAAGCAAACCTACCAGGCATTTATAGAACACTCCACTCAACAAGAGAACAACATACATTCTTCTCAAGTACACATGGAACATTCTCTAGGACAGACCATATGTTATGCAATAAAACAAGTCTAAATATATTTAAAAGGACTGAAATAATGCAAAGTATGTTCTCCAATCACAACAGAATGAAATTAGGAAATGGCAACAATAAGTTAATTTGTGAAATTCACAAATATGTGGAGATTAGTAACACACTCCTAAATTACCAATAGGTCAAAGAAATCACAAAGGATATTAGGAAATACTTTTGAGATAAATGAAAATGAAAACACAACACTTATGAAAACCAGAACTTATAAGATGCAGCTAAAGTACTGCTCAGAGGGAAATGTATAGCTGTAAATACCTTTATTAAGAGGGAAGGAAAAAAATCATGTCAGTAACATAACCTTCTATCTTTACTTAAAGAACGTAGGAAGAAAAGAGCAAACTAAACCTAAAGCAAGCAGAAGAAAAGAAATAATACAGATGAGTGTGGAAATAAATGAAATAGAAAAGAGAAAAATAGAGAAAACCAAGGTGACTCACTGAAAAGCTCAATGAAATTGACAAATCTTCACCTAATCAAGAAAAGAGAGATGGCTCAAATTACTCAATTCAAGAATAAAACAGAAGACATTACACCAATTTTACAGAAATAAAAAGGTTATAGAGGAACACCAAGAAGTACAGCATGTCAACAACTTAAATAACCTAGTTGAAACGGACAAACTCCTAGAACAAGAGAAACTACTAAAACTGATTCATAAAACATTAGGAAATTCCAAAATTAATGGTTAGTTACACAGTTTCTAACAATTAGGCTTTGAAATTCGTTCCATGGTAGGTGAGAGTTCAGTTTTCCCTGTATAGAACTCAAGGATATCATCCTCTATGGTGAAGTACAGGCAGACAGATCTTTTGTTGAGTTAACTTTCTGGTCAGTTGGACACCACTTGTGCCCTGCACCTCTCACCCTTTAAATTCTACCCAGTAGGAAAAAGACCTCTTTGTCCACAGCAGTGACAGAGTTAGTAATACTTGATTTTATTGGTTCTTCCTTTTTTCCTTTTCACTTTTTGCAGTCTCCCACTCTTGTTTCCCAAATCACTTCTCAAAATAAATTACCTACATGCAAAAAACCCCTTGCCTCAAGTCTAGATTTTCTCCCAGAAAATAGTGTCTAAGAAAGGCTTTAAACAGGACTTCAAACGTCCATTCTTTCCAACTGACTTCTGAAGATTAGAAGATCTACTGAGACATGACACTGTGGTGGAAAGGGCATAGGACTTACCAGACTAGGTTCAATTTTGAGCTCTCTTATTTAACCTACTTCAACTTCTTCAAATGAAAAATAAATACTGTTATACAGTCAAAAGCACTCTACAAACTTTAATGTGTTTTAAAATAATAAGGTACCCTTATTATTAATAAGATGAATCAGACAATATGTTCATCTACATGAACATATATGTAGATTCAGGTAAAAAATACAAGATCAACTTACAGTAGCTGTGTGTGAACATTAGTTCTGTGAGTAAAAATTTCTGGTCTCTGACAGTGTGGCTCTATCTATAATGCTTTAATTTTTATAATGCTTTAATTTTTCTTAGAAAGGAGAATATATTCTTTTATTACTTACAGAATTACAAATAAAAAAGAAAATATTCTATTATTGACATATGCTTTCTGGCATAGGGTAGTTTCATGCCGCAAAGAGAAGCAAATCATATAAACAAACAAGTTTAAAAAGTGTATCAGAAGCCTGTACTCACTCAAAGCTCAGGAAGAAGCTATTTGGTTTCATTTAACTCCAACAGAAATAGAAATCGAATGGCTCACTGTATAATTAAATGCTGTGTTTGGATGAAGGTTCTCAAGCTCATTCCCTGAGCTGCTCTCCCTGAGCTGCTTTCAAGGGAGTCCTAAATACCCTAGAAGTAAATGTAACATGTTGTATTAATGGGTACATGTGGATTTTTCCAAGAAGTTATTTATTTTTACCAGAAAATAATAAACAACAACAAAAAACTTTAAAGAAATACTAGATGGGAAAAACAAAACCACCAAACAAAAGAAATATTAGGGGTTAGTATGTTACTGGTCTGTTTCCAACACGCAATTCATATCTGAAAAATGAAAGGAATAAAAACTAAAGCTTTGTTTTCAGGATTTGAGCAGGGGCGGGGGGAATGGCTGCCTTGCTGTGTCTACATCCAAGAACACAGCGTGCAGCTTTATGTTGAGGCTTCATGTACAAGATCTAATGGCAGCTTATAGGTTGGTTTTAATAGCTATTCAAAGACTCTAACACTACCAATTTTTCTGTTTAGATTTTATATTTTTGATGGCTTAGAACTTTTCTACATAAAATCCTTTGCATTTCATCTAATGATGCACGTGACAGGAATGAAAAACCCCCAGGACACTCTCCGTGTCATGACGTTCTAGCAAAGCAGTTTCACTGTCTGTTTCACTGCTGGGCTGACCTGAGGTGATGGTGACACATCACGTTCAGAAGAGTTATCACAGTAAAGCCGCCTACTCTGATCGCAGGGGAAGCCACGGGCAACACTGCCATTTGTGGAGCGCCTAGTGTACTGCATCCAGCCCCAAACTGTAAATAACTGTAATCTGCCTCCACAGCACCAGATTTATTCTACAAATAATTTGTGGTTAAATCTTATTAAGCCTTCACTGTAATGGACACAGCATCAAAATAAAATAATAATCCAGTTTTATGCATGACTTAGAAATAAAACCAATACTCTGTGCCTGCCCCACCAGTCCTATGTGTTGGTCCAGAACCCTCTCCAGCCTCCAACTCTACCATACTAACAGGTTAACAAAGAGGAAGAACCCAAGTGAGTCCAGGTTTCATTTCACTTTCATCAAAATGAATACACTAATAAAACACAAGGATTGCCCCATCATGAAGAGTTTAATCGTAGGTTACCTATAAGGTCAGTCAGTACTGAAAATTCTTCTTTATAGTATTTAAATTACTGTGCTTCAAAACTAAGAATCAATTACTGAGCTCTCAATGAAAGGAAACCCAAGAACAAAAAATTGATCTTTCTTAAAAAACAATAACTGCTTTCCAAGCTAAAAAAGTTTATTTCTGCCATGCAAATTACCTTAGATATTCTCTTTCCACTGTCTTAATTCAGTCAAAATATTGCATTTGCAAATCTATCTACTGTAAAGAAAACACTAACCCAGAATGGCTAGGAAATTGGGCATTCCATTAAATTTTTCCCCCGATACAGACTACTAGATGATCAAACAATATGGTTACAAAACTAAAGCACTACTGAATGTAACACATTAATTCAGAAGGCATTTTAAGAATAATGTGAAGTTGATTAGACTAAACAAAATTTAAGTGTGTAGCACTTAGAAAGTACCTTAACAGTAACTGATATGCCATGGAATACTTTTTGGAATAACTTATTGCTACCTTAGGGAGATACTAGAAGACAGAGGAGCTGCAGTCCATGGGGTCACAAAAGAGTCAAACACAACTTAGCTACTGAACAACAAACCACAAATTGCTTACTCTGCCAACCATCTTTCTTATCAGATGCTATAAAATATCAAATAATTATTTCGGTTTCTTAACTCTTATAGATTGCAGACAAAAGAGAGTACATTCTGTCTAAAACGACAATGTAAATGAAGGTAGATGGCAGAAAGTAAAAAAACCAAGTAATTATGGAATTATTATGGGTCAAATTAGAAGCTTTGTTAGACCGAAAGCACAAGGGTCTTTATTTACAAATCTCATGTTCTGGTCACATTATACTCCAGTAATTAAGAACTCAGCCAAAATCCAATCCATATAGTGTTAGTGTAAGATGTTTATTAGCGTGATTTATTTAGCACAATGATCACATAAAAATGTTCCAATGTACAAAACCATTGAAATCTATAATCACAAAAAATACAAACTTAGGTGTGTAAATAAAGTTATAAAAGTATTATTTAAAAACAAAGCTCTACATTGGGCCAAAGAAGAATAAGAGAGAAAGAAAGAGAGATTGCATATAAGAAACAACCATTTCAATAGAGCAACCTTTATCAGTCTGGCTACCTCACCAGTGAGATCCTGGGCCACTGGGTATGACCATCACAATACAGCATTTTATTACAGGACTTCATATGAAGCTATATATGAAATATTACATATATTTCCTTCAAAATGAAACATCCAAGTGAAATACAGCTAACAATATATATGAAAGTTTAGCTGGCTATTAATAGAAATTTTCAACAGTTCCATAAATTCAAAATGAAAACATATTTAGAAAACAAAAACAAATTTCAAACAAAAATAAATGACAAAATGGAAATTAAAGTGGAATAAGTCAATGTCAATGATGAAGCGTGAGTGTGTGTCTGGACACAGCCACACCACAGGGCTCGCGCCCAGGCTCTTCTACCCACCTGTCACCTAGACAAGCTGCGGAGATGGCGAAAGATGTGCAAGAAGGATGTCAAGTATGGCTTTTTAAAGTTACCACTATCAACTCTGAAAAGTTCCTTTGCCAGGAAAAAAAAAAGGCAAAAGAAAAACATATGAGAAAGAGTTATGTTTTATTAGACATTCTGCTCTCCTGTGCTATTTTTCAGATTTTTCTCCAATGGTAAGAGTTTTCATATTTATCAACTGCTTAGAAGGTAAGGCTAAGCACTTCCTCTAAAATGTGCCTCCTGTACTGTCTTCTCTCCAGAACCCACAAAAGGAATTCCTGGCAAAGGAACAAACCCCTGTGACACAGGAGGGAACACTTTCTAAATTCTACAAGTCATTGCAGAGACTTGGTTTAAACTTTCATAACATTCTAGCTTTCACATCCCAAATGTACTTTTGAATCAGAGGATCTAAATGTACCTCTTGAAATCTTCCTCAGAACATAGTGCTAAATATTCAATCTGAAACAATCAGTAGCTTAGTGATTATAAAAGTCTACATAGTAAGAGGACAGAAAATTTTTTAAAGAGTATCTCACATTCTAGATCTTAAACCAGAACTCCTCTACAATATCAAAGCATGGCCCATGCTTTATATTCTACTTTTAAAAATCCAATCAAAGCTTATCATTTGAAAAGTTCCACAGTGTATGTCCCAATGGTTTCAGATTTTTTTAGCTATTATTTTGGAAAAATGAGGAATGAAAAAAAAGAAATTCCAACTGGGACAATCCTCAGAATGTGTAAAAATAAACAGTGAGGTTTATGGGAAAGGACTTAACACACAAGTCTTCATATGTGACCCACCAGTTCCACCTCAGGCTGCACAAAGACACCACCAGAGTTCTAAAGGAGGCAAACTCTGAACAGAGCTTGAGTCCAGTCAGATAATCATTTCATTAGAAACCTGGTAACTGGTTGTAGTTCTTCAATGTGTTGCCATTTAACTTCTCAGGTTGCTACAGAAAGCTATTTTCTATATATCAACATCCCAATATTCTAACAATATAGGATTCCATTTTCCTTAACTTACCAAGTTTTTTTTTTTTTGATAGTTCATCATCAAGCTAATAAAGAAATTTTGGATATGAAATTCCATACATAATAACAAGGCTGTCAAATGTTTAGGAGAATCTAAGCCTGCACAAACAGACCATAATTTCATAACAGAAACAATTTCAGCCCAACTTGCAAATAACAAAGGATGATTTCATTTGAGGAAATACTTATCAAAGTTTAATCAGAACTACTCTAAATTCAAAAACTTGAAATTGAAACAGCTATCATTATTCAAATGTTAGTAAGGTAGAGAGAAACACAGGTAGCCTGAAGGATGAGTCTACCCTAAAAGCAAGCTTGCAGAGGGAAGGAGGAGGAGAGGAAGAGGGAGGTTCACTGCAGTACTGGTGGACTCGACCCCTCTATAAAGCGCACCATTTCATTCGCTGTTACAGTACCCTGATTCATGTTGAAGATTGGAAAACCAAATGAAAAAGGCCAACTAAAAATGTTTAAAGAAAAGAAAAATGTGCAACTGAATTAAATGATAAAATGAGTTTTAAAAGAGAACGAGAAATAAAAGACATTGGACGACCCTCATAAAAACACTAGGATTAAAAAAAATCCATCTGGTACTTTGAGCTCACAAAGGGAAAGCAGGTTCCATCAAGCCCTGCGGAGCACAAAAGGAAGCAGGTGGTTTGCTCAGGAAGCAGCAGAAATGGGCCCCGAAGAACTACCCTCAGGTTCTTCTATATCGTGTCCAGGAAGGAAAGCAAAGCTCTGCAAAATGCTGAAGGTTTTACAAGTGTAACGGTGCTTAGGAAAGATCACTGGTCTGGTGTTGCAGCAGCCCCAGTGTTGAGAGACACGCTAGGCTTCTAGGAGGAGAAAAATAGAAAGGGAGGGAGAAGTAGGAAGGGGAAGGAAAGGACGGAAAAGCACAGGTCATTAGTAAACAGCAAGTTCAACATAGCAAGATGCTCATAAACCCTTATACACTGTCAGCAGAGCAGGTCTGCTCTTAGAACTACAGATAACACTCTGAAGGAAACAAAAATGGGAAACTTCAGAACGGCACAAAGCTACATGCTCCAATTAGTGAGGGCCAAATTAGAATGCTCCGAACAACATGCTCCAAAAACATGCACTCTGCCCGCTTCCTACCCCTTCCCATCCCCAATGAAACGTGCATATTTTCAGTAAAGCACCTGCTTTAACACAGTCAAGAGGTCAAATTCAGAAGATAACATCTCCCCGGGTGTTCAATCTATATTCTACACTAGGGCGGGGAGGTGTTCAAGAGCAGAAAGACCTGCTCCCATAATGGCAACAGTCGGGTTCTTTTTTTGATGCCACAGAACTAAAGTCTTCAAACAGTAAGGGTCAGGCTGCGTGTTTTTCCTGTTTTGTTTTTCTTTTTTTCCCCTGCACTATTAAGCTGTGGCAGTGGGAAAAAACTGCTACATCAAGTTTAAGTCTCCTCTGGTCAGACCTGACATCCTGCTAGAGAAGAAACCTACTCTAGTGGTGATGGTCATTCATTTCCTTACCAGATGAAAAGGGAATTCCTTCTTCCCAATGGCTAACCAATTCAATCCCCCTTTTTCCCTTGGCACTGCCTCCTTGTTAAAGAAAGTGGAATCTATTCATTTTAAAAAAGTTTATGTTCAAACTTCTTCTCCTTTAGTCATTGGGATATTTCTCTAAATATTTTCTTAAAGCCTTTCTTAAAGCTTATATAGATCTTTGCTTTCAAAGCAGGCACAGAAACAGTCAATAGCACATATGAACTAAGATTATTAAAATAAAAAAAAAATCACAAAAATTTCAGTTCACAAAACAGAGAGATAAGTAAATCTGCACTTCTTGTTGGTTCCAGCTTTTAAAGTAAAGTGTTCCTAATTAATGAGTTGCTAGTAAGGATTTACTGTCACTGGGTCAAACTAACATTCATAAAAATAGAACCTGGGTGGAGGGAGGGGGAAAAAAAAAACCTAATCATCAATAAACCTAAAGTATAAAGATGTATACAACATTTCTAAAGGTCACAGGATCAGGATAAAGAGTAAATTCTAGAATAACTGATATTGCTAACAGAAGGCTCTGTGGAAGCCTTAGAAACCGAGAAATCCTTTGATAACTCAAGGCAGGACTTCTAAAGGCTGAGGTATGCATGCAAGAAGAGAAACACAACCACGGCTAGTGCCGGCCTCCCTACAGTAATGTGAAGCAAATGTTATGCCCCAGTTAAACAGAAGTCCTTTCATTTGGGTCAACAGCATCAGCCTGATTGTTCAATTAAGCAAATTAATTGCAACTATTTTTAAAAATTCAGTTTGGCTCTCATATTAGCTACCTAAACAATTTATTTACAGAATACATCCCTGTGGACCCTGCTACTGCTTCGAAAATTTTGCTCACTACAAATACACAAGGGGGAACCACAGTAACTCAGTGCTAGCCTTGGTAATGGGCGAGGCATTACAGACAAATTTCAAAGTAACAGTTAAGGGAAAAAAAATAAAGACAAAACAGACTGAGGGCCCAAGAGAAAGGAAAAAACTTTCAATTTCCAGCTCACAAGTTTCCTAACAGTGAGCCATGGGAAGCAAACTAAGTGCAGTCAGGGACAGACCTGCTCAAAGAGCTGTGGCAGCAAAGGACTCCAACACGACACACTTTGATGACGGTCATTCTGCATCAAAAGTCTATTACTAAGATTGACCCAGCTCTTGAGTGGTACAACTATAAAAAAATTCACAGAATATCAAATGAAATTCACTCTCTCCATTGTTGGAAATGTTATGGGGCAGATGCCCTGGATTTAAATACAACAATCAAGAATAAGAGTACCCTGACAAATAATCCATATGCTCCCACTAACAATCCTCCTCATAGGAGCTGATCAAGGTGTTAGGTGTTTACCATGACTGTTTCACCCACACATTTGAGAACTCCTGGGAACCACTCACCAGTGACATCATTCCGTTCTATTCCGTGGTCACCGTTAGCGAGCACTGCGGCTTGAGAAGATGGAGTGCCTACAACGACCACAAAGAATAATTAGCCACTCTGACAGAAAAATGAAAAACAGATGCCACTACTGTCTAACTACTAGAATTTTTGTCACTTTTCATAATATTAGCTTACAGCAGATAAAATCTGTCCAAAATTTAAAGATCAAATGAAAGGAAATCCAAAAACAGAGAACAGAACTGAGTCATTAATCTCCACGGCATTCAAACTCTAATAGGAGCCACAACTACAGGAGAAGCCTTCCTTACAGCAAGTCCAAGTCCTTCCTGCCCAGTATGTTGTCAAAGACTATCATTATACTCACTAAATTACCATGAAGAGCCAGTGGTTTAGAACCAGTGAGTCAAACCAAATACTCCAAGGACACAGACTTCCCTGGTGACCCAGTGGTTAAGAATCTTCATTCTAATGCAGAGGACGCAGGTTTGTTCCCTGGTCAGCAACTAAGAACCGATGCAACCAAAAATAAATAAAACGACTGCCACATAAAAAGTCTTTAAGGTCCCATCACTGCTTCTTTACGTGATGATCACCTGGAGGTCACCTGCAGCACTCTGGAAGCAGTGGGCTTTTTTTTAAAAAAAAGCTATTCTAATAGACCACCTGGGCTTCCTAGGTGGCTCACGGGTAAAATATCCGCCTGACAAATCAAAGACGCAGGTTTGATCCCTGGGTCAGGAAGATCCCCTGGAGAAGGAAATGGCATCCCTCTCCAGTATTCTTGCCTGGGAAATTACATGGACAGTGGAGCCTGGCGAGCTACAGTACATAGGGTAACAAAGAGTCGGACACAACCTAGCGACTAAACAAAAAAAACACATACGTGAGTCTCATTTCCTAATAACTTAGGGTACTGAGCATCCTTTCATATGTTTGCCAGTCTTTCATTTTCTTTGATGAACTGATTTTTTTCTTTGATGTTCAGATTTTGGGGACTATTTTTTAATTGGGTTGTGTATTTTCTTATTATTGAATTTTGAAGATTATTTATTTTTCTGAATACAAACCCTTATCAGGTGAGTTTTGCAAATATTTTCTCCAATTAAAGTATTTTCTAAAAACATATACCCAAAAAACATGTTTTCATTTTCTTAACTGTGTCTGTTGAACAGCAAAAGCTTTCCATTTTGATAAAGTCTGATTTACCATTTTTCCTTCATGTTTCCATGCTTTTGGTGGGGTATCTGAGAAATCTCTCCCAAACTCAAGGTCACAGGATTTTCTCCGATGTTTTCCTCTAGAAGTTTTATGGTTTTCATTTAGCCCTGAGCCCTTTCATTTCACACTGAGCCCTTTTTTATGTGGTGTTACAATATGGGTCTAGGTTCGTATTTTTGTACATTGATATCTAATTGTTCCTTTATTTCACTGATTCCTTTATACCTTTGTTGAAAAGGTGCAACTGACCATATTACATGGAGGTCTGTTTCTAGACTCTCCTGTGCCACTAATCTATAAACTTACCCATCTGCCAGTACCACAATACAATTAAAATACAATTGATAATTTTATTTTATAAAATCTTAAAGTGACATCATGTGTGTCCTCCAAATTAGGTCTTTTCCAAAATTGTGTTGTTATATTTTAGTGTTTTTGGCTTTTCCATATAAATTTGAGAGACAGCTGTTGATTTCTAAAAAAAAAAAAAAAAAAAATTCTGATGTGATACTGACTGCTCTTACTATATAGATCAATGAGGACATATAAACTTTCTGAAAGGCTCTGACTATATCTAACATTCAGCAATCTGCCTAGCTCTGCAGTTAGCCTGCCAACCCAAGAAGTTCCTTCAAATCCTCTTAACCTCACAGATTTTTCATAAGACAAGTAAAAGTCTAGAACATATGCTACTAAAATACGAAATGCAAGAGTTTACTTTGGAAGACAACAAACTACAATGTCCAAGCTTTTGGGTCTCACAAACTCAATGCAGAAAAAAAACTTTCATATAAACTCACTGAAAAGATTATTCATTCTGTTATCTCAGGTAACAGAGGAACAACTAGAAAAAAACCTAAAAGAATAAGGCAGACTGAAAAGAAAATATCAATTACCTGGAACAAGAGGAGGAAAATAAGAGGAACAAAAGATAACAGACTTTTCTTAAACACCCAGCATGCATCATGCACCATGCTAGGGTTTCACATATTGTATTTTATCAAGAGAGAGAACACCATGAGCTAGAACATATTTCACACAAATAAATTCACACTCATACAGTAAGCTTATAAAATGTATTCTTCCTAGCTCAAGAAAGAGTGCCTATTTTCAAAAATCCACCTCAGTTTAAAATACAAATTGCAAAAAGAAAATAAAATGTAGACTACAGGAAAATGCGTATTACAAAATGATATCATCTTTTGGCTATAAGCATGATGAAATCTTTTTTAAATTTGATAATAGCCCATGATGGCAAAGGTGTAAGAAAAAGGGTAATCTCATACACCACTAGAGAAATATAAATTGAAACAAACTTTCAACAGTTTACCAAATTTTGAAATACCTGTGTAACAATTCATTTTAGGTAGGTAGTTCATGAAAAAGATATAAAAGTACACAAAATTGAAAGTAAATAGGATGCTTATTGTGGCATTGTTTTAAAAGTAACAAATGCCTATCAGGAGATTCACTAAGCTGTGAAATAAGATGCAGCTATTAAAAGAAATGAGGTAGCTAATATGGGGAAATTTCAGGATGCCAAATGCTATTAAAGAAAAAAGCACATATATTAAAATATAATCAGGGACTTCCTTGGTGGTTCAGTGGTTAAGAATCTGCCTTGTAACATAGGTGACAGGGGTTCAATCCCTGGTTGGGGAACTAGATCCCACATCCCTGTGTGCTGCAATGAAAGATCCCATGTGACGTAACCAAGATCTCACGTGCTGCAACTAAGACCCAATGCAGCCAAATAAATAAATATTAAAATATACACACACACACACACACACACACACATATATATATATATATATATATAATCATGTTGCTTTTAAAAAAGAAAGGAATAAAGTAAAAGCAAGTATGACAATAATAGCACTATGATAAACACACATAGATAATCAGGAAAAATATAGAAAAACATATACCAAACATCACTGCTAACTGCTAAGGAATGAAGTGCAGGGAACCAGAGACGGGGGATTAAAAGGAAGACCTTCACAGATGTAAACTACTGTTTTAATTGAGCACCTTAAAGAGTGGACAGATAGCAGACTGAAGCACACAGGCCAGCTTCAATATGCTATCACAAGCAGTCAGAAGTAGCAGGAAAGATTGATTTTTTTAAATGCAATAAAAGATCTAGTAATCAAGAAGGGTACCCCTTAGCAGACCAGAAATTACAAGAAATATCCAAGTAAATGAAGCAAACAGACCACCCTGAGAAGAAACCCCAGCCCAAAGAAGGCACAGGAAGAAAACAGCACTCCCTGGAGGTAACTCTAGGCTTGGAGACAGCCGCAACCGTGGGGGGCTTTAGGAAAAGCTGCCACGCCAGTCCCTACTTCCCCCATGCTCTCCGTCCCTCACCCAGAGCAGTCAGCTTTGTGCCAAACCAAGATGGGAAAAGACACTGAATGCTTTGGCACAGGAGGAAGCCTGCTCACCGGGTGAATGGTGATACCCAGAGGAGCTGTGGGGGGAGCCCCACACTACACCTGGCAGCACTGTCACATCCCTGCCAGAGGCAGGTGGTAGGCAACAGTCACGTATCACAGGGAATCTCAAATAGACAACAGTATGGCCAAATAACTCAGGAAAACCACTACCAAAAAAAAAAAAAAAAAAGACATCACATTCAAAGAGAATAAATTATCATCCAGGGAAACAATGCTGATACAACTAGACTTTTAAAAAGAAGTATGTTATTTTCCTCTTAAGGATGAAAAAAAAAATCACACATCCATAAACAAAAGCAAGCCCCTAAACAAAGTGATTATCTAAGGATTAACAAATCCTTTCCAGGTTAGGGAGTTTCTAATTCTTTGATTTTCCAAAATTGAAAGAGGTCATAATGAGGTTGTCATCTGGTAGGATATTAAAAATTAGTTTTAATAATACTGAGTTATGGAATTCTTAGCACAGAACTCAAAGAACTGAATATATTGCTATAATAAAGCTTCCATTCTCACATAAGAAGCTGTGTGAATAGGGCTTTTTGGCTGTTATTATCTATGAAAACAACAGGAATAAATATTGTTAAGTCTTTTCCATAGTAGCAAAAAAATGGTTACTCACAGATTTAGAATCTAATCAAGGAAAATAATAGAGCAAATAATCTCACTAGAAAAACACCTTCACTCCCCTGGCAGCGCAGTGAATAAGACTCTGTGCTTCCACAGCAGAGGACTCAGGTTCAATCCCCGGTTGGAGAACTAAGATCCCAAAAGCCAAGTAGCCCGCGCCCCCACCCCCCAAAAAATCCAATCAGATTCAACTTTTATGGTTGGTAATAATTTGTCAAAAATTGTGACAAAGGTCACAACTGGGTACTACTAGTAATTGTGATGATAAATCTCCTCTGGACCAAGTTATACTTAGGCTCCTTTGGTTACAGGAACTTTTTACATCAAAATTTAAGTTTACATACTTGTTATAGAAATATGGTAATTTACCTAAGAAAAAACCTTTCAAGTTAAAAAATATATTCCATTAGGATAAAAGTCAGTGACAAATGGAATAGAAATGAGGGTTCAAGGGATCAAAAGAAAGATTTACATTTCCAATGATAAAGAACAGCTTGTTCATGCATTTTTTAAGTAAATGATAATAGGAATCAAAATGCTATATATTTAGAAGCATTTGGATACATTTAAAGGACTGATATAACTATTATTTTATGTGGTAAAAGTGAAACATCCTGAAAATTACATACTTTCCAATGATGTAAACTTCTGCTTCAAAAATTTAGATGTCAACTTAAAAATGTAAAGAGTATAGAATTTTTGAGAATTCCCACATAGGTATGTGACTAAAAAGTTTCAAGATTGCTACTTTAGACAAATGCAGAGTTACAAAGAATGGTTTATACATTCTAGTAGAAAAATTTCTAAGTGGCAAAGTAAACACAGGTTGAACCCATTTGTTTAAAACTTACAAATTTCTGTTTGTAATTTACATAGAAAATAATCCTAAAAGATCTACTTCTTCTTAAAAAATAAATAGATAAGTCAGAGTTAGGGGAGGTTTTCACTTACTTGAATTTCAATTTTTTAAACAAAATTTTTACTGTAGACTAGTTTTTTAAATTTACAAAAAAATTGTGATGCTAGGACAGAGATTCCCATATACCTACACTCAGTTTTCCCTATAAGAAAAGATGGCCAAAAGAGGCTGGGTTGTTTCCAAAGCAAAGGCAGATTGATATATGATGATAAATTCATATAATGTTTGCTCGAACATTCCTGTCTACACTACACTCTGAAATGTCTGCTCTAAACCACTTCTATTCTCTTCAAAACTGTAACCCGTTCCACCTCCATTTCTCAGCATTATGACCTCACCTCTTTCAAAGAAAATAGGAAGCCGTGTCAGAAGAGATTTCCTGCCCCTCTACCACCACACACATAAACCTAAAGCCTCTGCCAAGAAACGCTTCTGCCCGTACCTGCATGCACTTCCTTCCAAAGACAAGCTTCTTCTCCTTCTAGTCTTGAAATCAGATATCACAACCCTCTCAAATCACACAGCTCTTTATTTGCTCTTTTCTTTTGGCACTTGACTACCTTCACTAATGAACTGTAAACTCCTTGAGGTCACAGTTTTGAGTATACTCTCTTCATTTTTTCTCCTTAATAAGATAGCATTCTCAACAAACATTTGCATAGAGAATCAATGAGTGACTGGAATAAATGTGACTGCCTGTGTGTATACGAGGCAGCAGCCGGGGACAATAAGGAGGGAGAAGGCAAAAGCAGGAACTCCTAAGTAAACCTTCAATTTCTAAAAACAAAATTTCAGAGACTGTACTTTTAAAACACTTTAATTTTCTAATTTTATTTACAGTGAAGTTTCAGTTTTATAATCAAGGGAATAAAGCTATTAACAGAAGATTTCAAATGAGAGCAAGACCAGAGCCCATGATTCGTGTGCTATTTCCTTGTTTTCAGGACCAGACATGCCATCTACACAGGGGAGGGAGGATACTGCTGTGGCTTCACGGAGTAATCTTAACATAAAGATGCCTGCATCATTTCCAGAGCAAGAAATCTAACTGTAAGAAACAATTGCTCCTCCCAACTTACCTGGAGTCTGTGCCTAATGGAAACGTTTTATCTGAGGAAAGGATATTTTTTTTAAAAGTACGTGAAAGATAGCTGGATTTGGATAGTTTATTTATTTGGTATCTCTGCCCTATGCAACTCTTAAAAGAGTTTCTCAGCTACAGATAAAACATGGCAAATTAACCTCTTAAGAAATCTCTGCTTTTCTTTTATATTAGGTAGGGCACCATTACTATGAACTATAACTGTTAGTACTATTTTTTTCTATTCCAAAAAGAAATTTAGGTAAGAAATAGAGTATATTTTCAAATCAAAGTCAGAAAACAATTTTTGCAAAAAATTATAAAGAGGGTTCAGGATCAGACACCTACACCTAAATGAAGACCTACCACTTTAGTCTGCAGACTTAAAGTCACTTGTTAGTCTGCACCTTAACATAACCCAAACCTGAATAAGATGACTTTAGTTCAGGAACAGACTAAATGTCCTCAGTTCAGCTTAACAAGCAATGAGTGTATCTCTACTATGTGCCAAGAGCAGTGACTCTCTAACACACATCCGACGAGTTTCCCGCTCGCCTCTGTCTCTGCACAGACCGCGAGACTCGCGTAATGTCGCTGGACGTGTGTCTCCTTGCTTTCACTCTGCCACTTGTCTCACTTGTCATTTGACCTCTTGTTTCTTATCACTGAGCAACCTGAAGCTGCTGGTACTATGAACTTATTCTGTGTCTCTTTGCTTCTGCTAAATGTGTCATTCTGCCAGAATATAAAAATAAACAAAATACTATCCCTATTCTAGAGTAGCTTGAGTGTGAGACAACAAATAGCTTAATTATGACTTTACAAGTGCCTTGAAAGGCCAGGCTCAGGTACGAAAGGCACTTACCAAGGAGAAGAAAAGACAGGCAGGTAAGGGGCAAGTTGCGAGCAAGGATTGCAAGTCAGGAAATGTTCTTGGACAATTACAGCAATCATAAAGGATTTTCTGTAGACCACCACCTTCAGCCAAAGCTTTAATTACCATCACCTCCAGATGTGTATCTCCAGCCCAGAATCACGCTCTCAATTTCAGGTTGTTTTATCGAGCTGCCTACTGCTCTTGACTAGATATCTTCTCTACTATCAGATAAGCTGAAATTCTTACCTTTCCCTCAAAATCTACTCCTTCTACAGCCTTCCCATCTCACATGATAAATCACTCCTTTTGGTTGCTCAGGTCAAAATCATCTAGATTCATCCTTGCCAATGTAAAGGCTTGTACCTTCAAAGGAGCAGCTGAGGGAAATGGTATGGGTTAAGTTGGATGGAAGTGGGTTTAAGAGGGAAAGCAACCGACATTAGAGAGCAGATATATTTGCTTCAAAGAAGGAGCAGCATGAAAGAAAAGTAAATGAGAAGGGCATGGATTGAGACAGAATATTTTTTCTTATGAAGAAAAAAATTAGGGCATATTTGATGCTGATGAATGACCCAGAGAAATGGATGATACAACAGACAGAAGAAGCAAAGGCTACAGTAGTGCCCTTGAGCGAGAGCACGAGCAGTTTACTCCTGAAAGTTAGAGTAACGGCAGAGCAAAGGACACAGGAAAATGTAGGTTAAGAGATTGGTTGAGAGGGTAGGTAGTGTATCAATTCTCTCCTGATTGACTTTACTGAATATCTGTTCTAAAAGCCCTCAAATGAACAAGAAGATGTAAAATAGTTGTCTAGAAAAGTAGAAGACTTTATAAATTTATATAACTTAGTAGTAGAGTTCTCAAGTACATGCTCTTTATGCAAATAAAATAAGACTCTCATTTACATTTCCCTGAACATAGTGTTTACAGATCTGATAATTCTTTTGACTTAAATAAGTGAATATTTAGTTTTGAAAAAGTATCTATGAAACATTAAATAAATTAGAAAGTAAGCATTCATGAAAACAGTATGGTTTCACAGAAAGAACACAGTTTTAAATCACAAGATTTGGGTTCAGGTTGTGGTTCTATCACTATAAACTACATGATCAAATACTATTCCCTTGTACTAAGAAGTCCTGTGTATTCATTGGAAGGACTGGTTCTGAAGCTGAAGCTCCAATCCTTTGGCCACCTGATGCTAAGAATTGACTCACTGGAAAAGACCCTGATGCTGGGAAAGATTGAAGGCAGGAGAAGGGGATGACAGAGGGTAAGATGGTTGGATGGGATCACCGACTTGATGGACGTGAGTTTGAACAAGCTGGTGATGGACAGGGAAGCTTGGCACGCTGCAGCCCATGGGGTCGCTAGGAGCCAGGCACAACTAAGTGACTGAACTGAACTCCTGAGCCTTAAAACAGCCTCATCTGAAAGAGGGGCAATATCTACCTCCCACAGTCGCCAAGAGGACTAAAGCAATAACACTGGAGGCAGCACTGTGGAAATGCATTTTGTGAAGTAAATGTCAACTATTATTATTCTCATTGTTATTGAACTATAGATTGAACAACCCTATTGATCTACATATACAACTATAGATCTTCCGTAGACTGATCACTAGACTACAAAGTAACCTTGAGAGAACACTGAAATTAACTTTTGCCTTATGAAAAACTCATTAAAATGACATTACCAGACTAGTTCATAATTGCAAAACTAAGAAATAAGCCACTTACCAGAATTTAAAAAAAGCAACGCAATGAGTTTAGAAGACAATAAAAGAGATGGAGATTCTAACCATATAACAACTAATGATCTCAAAAATCTAAGCTCAAGAGAGAAGAATAAAAACATTACTGCAGGAAAAAAATGAGGTTTTACAGCAGGAAAAAGGTCTGCATACTTCTCTGTAGATAAGACATGGGTTCTAATCATGGGAAAACTGTGCACTACTGGGTTAAGTCTTCATTCAAAAGATGCTAAACTGTCTGCTTTCTGATTTCCCAGAGGACAAGACTCCGGCTTCAGGAAATGAAAACATTCTCAGCTAAATACGCGTAGCACTGAAAACAACACAGGTTTTTTTTTTTTTTTAATAATCACATGCTCTGAGATAGCTGCTACATTTTCTCTTGCAAGAGATTTCAAAAAAAAAGAGAGAGAGAGAGAGATTTCAGAGTCCTACAGCTGGCAAATCAATTGGCAGAGATGGGAAACAGCAAGAAGCCGAGAAGGCATGTGTGCTGTGTAGAAGAGCCACAGTAATTTCGCATTGGGCAAAATGGCGAGGATTCAGCATGGTCTCAAAGCAAGGCCGCCTCCTTTCGCAAGTCAGACCTGTGCCAACATTGCCCTCTGGTGGCCAATGAAGTTAGTTGCGAAGCTCCTCAACAGAAAGCCCCAGTCAGCTGAAGGAGGACCATTTCTGAGGATCTAGTTATCATCCCTCCCAGGACTTACTTAGACCCTTTCTCTAAGACCAGTGTTTCTCAGTCAAGGACAGGCATCCAAGTCACTTGCAAGAGACTGTTAAAAAACAGACTGCTGGGCTTCCCTGATGGTTGAGTGGTAAAGAATCCGCCTGCCAACTCAGGAGACATGGGTTCGATTCCTGATCTGGGAAGATCCCACATGCCTTGGAGCAACTAAGCTGGTGCACCACAACTACTGAGCCTGAGATCTAGAGCCCACCAGTCACAAATACTGAATGAAGCCCACATGCCCCAGAGCCCAGGCTCTGCAACAAGGGACAGCAACTAAATAAGAAGCCCAAACACCACAACTAGAGAGTGGCTGCCGCTCACCAAAACTAGAGCAAGTCTGAGCAAAAGAGATTGTTGAGTCCTATCTAAGGTTTGCCTAAGAAATGCATTTTGAACAAAGAAACTATAAAGAAAGCTGAGTGCTGAAGAATTGATGCTTTTAAACTGTGATGTTGAAGAAGTCTCTTGAGAGTTGCTTGGACAGCAAGGAGATCCAACCAGTCCATCCTGAAGGAAATCATTCCTGAATATTCACTGGAAGGACTGATGCTGAAGCTGAACTCCAATCCTTTGGGCATCTGATGTGAAGAACTGACTCATTTGAAAAGATCCTGATGCTGGGAAAGATTGAAGGTGGGAGGAGAAGGGGACAACAGAGGTTGATTTGGTTGGATGGCATCATCGACTCAAAAGGACATGAGTTTGAGTAAACTCCAGGAGTTGGTGATGGACAGGAAGGCCTGGCATGCTGCAGTCCTTGGGGTCACAAAGAGTCGGACCTGACTGAGCAACTGAACTGAACTAAGGAAGCTCTTTTCCTTTCTTTATTGATGTCTCCAAATAACCACCTCTCCTCTTCCTCCCATTTATCCTAAGTTAAGCCTTCTATAAACAAGGTGGTATGGGGGGAAAAATACCAAAAATATGCTAACAGCGGAGAAGGCAATGGCACCCACTCCAGTACTCTTGCCTGGAGGATCCCAGGGACGGGGGAGCCTGGTGGGCTGCCGTCTATGGGGTCACAGAGTCCGACACGACTGAAGCGACTTAGCAGCAGCAGCAGCAGCAGTGCTGTACTTAGTCACTCAGTCATGTCCGACTCTGAGACCCCACGAACTGTAGCCCACCAGACTTCTCTGTCCATGGGATTCTCCAGACAAGAATACTGGAGGGAGTTGCCATGCCCTCTTCCAGGGGATCTTCCCACCCCAGGGATCAAACCCAGATCTCCCGCATTGCAGGAATTCTTTATCATCTGAGCCACCAGGGAAGCCTTGCTAAAGGCTAAGTGAAGGCTAGCATGAGAGTAAGGGGTCCTTGGGATCCAGACACAAAAGGACTTCAAATCCACTCCCAGGTTACAAAGACTGGCGGTGGGGAGGGGGACACCAGGGTGCTGCCCTCTGTGGTGCAGACTAGAAAAAGCTGCCACTAAAGCAAAGACAAGAAGCCCTGTCCCCTAGGGCCCTTCTCCCCTGTGCAAACAAAAGCCTTCAGCTGCTGGGGATGAAGTATCAAACGCTGTCAACCCCAGGGCCAGGTGAAGGCCTACTGCAGCTGGGGAAGGAATAAGGAGAAAAATCCTCTCTTACCTTAGGGAGGAGCCAGAAAAAGTCTGAGCCCAGGATCCTACACCAATACTTAGAAAACCCTATCCATGTAAGAGGGATAATATTACTGAGAAAAACACTCAACCATGAGATACATGCACACAGGACTGAGTCTAAACCAAAAAACAAAGATAAACAAAACTCCTGCCCCTCGGCCCTCTTCTGACAAGGGAGGGGATAGAGGGCCTCCTGAGGCACAAGTGCACAGCAGAGGCCAAAAGCTGCGAGTGGAACAAGGACTGACAACAAACCTTTCAGCCCCTCAGCCCCTACTCTAAGAACCAGGAATAGAAGCATTTAACCAGTAGTGCAATGAAGACCATCACAGTAACAACAAAGCCCAACCCTAGTTCAGCCCTAGCCTCAAAACCCTGAACTACCTACCTAGTAAAAAAAGAGATATGCCATTGTTGGGCTGTGACCCACAGGTCTACAAGGTCTTGCCCAGTTCCAAGACTGAAGAAAGAGCCCACAGTCAGCAACAGAGACATCAACGGTGTAATGGATGGGGGACCTCACACAGCTGAAGCAAGGTCCTGGAGTGACACCTCACCATGAGCAGTGAAGGCAGGCTTAGGACATGGAGGTAATCTTTGCTCCCAGGTGGCAAGAGTGATTATCAGTTATACAGGACTTGATGTCAGGAGGGCTCATTGCTATGCTATGCTATGCCAAGTCACTTCAGTCATGTCTGACTCTGTGTGACCCCGTAGACGGCAGCCCACCAGGCTTCCCCGTTCCTGGGATTCTCCAGGCAAGAACACTGGAGTGGGTTGCCATTTCCTTCTCCAATGCATGAAAGTGAAAAGTGAAAGTGAAGTCGCTCAGTCGTGTCCGACCCTTAGCGACCCCATGGACTGGAGCCTACCAGGCTCCTCCGTCCGTGGGATTTTCCAGGCAAGAGTACTGGAGTGGGGTGCCATTGCCTTCTCCGGGAGGGCTCATTAGGCACCAGGAAAACCAGTGGAGGGGCACATCCCTCATGGCCACTTTGATAAAAAACAATCACCAGCTGGGAAAGGACAAGTGTGTAGGAAGGTCAGTAGGAAGGGCATAGGTGAAGCAGGCACTGGCCGGACACAAGAGAACAGCCATCTTGAGTAACATAACCATACACTCATTTCCAGGCATAAATCCTTTTTTAATCTCAGTCTCTGTTTTACATGTGAGGTCTAGAAGTCACTCAGAAATTAACACACGCATAAAAAGTACCAGAAAAAAACAGTGAAGAGACAAAATAATCAGACTGAGGAATGACCCAGATATTTAAATTACTGGACAGATATTTAAAAATTATGATTAATGTGTTAAAGTCTATAGTGATAAAGATAGAAATATGCATTAACAGACAATTTCAGCAGAGAGATGGAAGCTCTAAAGGTCACATAGAAATGCTATAAGTTAAAGACAGTAAAGATATTAAAGAATGTCACTGAGGGTTCATTATTAGATTCAATGCAGCCAGCAAAAAAACATCAGGGAACTTGAAAACAGGTCAAAAGAAAATACCCAAAATGAAACATAAAGAGGAAAAAAAGAGTGAGGGAAAAAAACCCAAAGCATCCAAGATCCCTGGGACAATATTCAACAATTTAATAAAAAAGTAACTGGAATCTCAGAAGGAGAAGAGAAAAAGAAAGAGGCAAAGCAGAGAACAAGCTCAGCGAGTGCCAGGAAGGCAAAACATCAGCTAGGGCTTCCCTGCGGTCCAGTGGCTAAGACATCGAGGTTCCAGTGCTCTGGGGTCTGATCCCTGGTCTCATGTGCCACAAGCAGAAGTTCGTGTGCCACAACTGAAAGATCCTGCCACAACTAAGACCTGGTGCAGACAAAGAAATACCTTTTTTAAACTAAAAAGCCTGTTGATTAAAGTGAAAGAGGAGAGTGAAAAAGTTGACTTAAAGCTCAACATTCAGAAAACGAAGATCATGACATCCAGTCCCATCACTTCACGGGAAATAGATGGGGAAACAGTAGAAACAATGTCAGACTTTATTTTGGGGGGCTCCAAAATCACTGCAGATGGTGACTGCAGCCATGAAATTAAAAGATGCTTACTCTTTGGAAGGAAAGTTATGACCAACCTAGATAGCATATTCAAAAGCAGAGACATTACTTTGCCAACAAAGGTCCATCTAGTCAAGGCTTTGGTTTTTCCTGTGGTCATTTATGGATGTGAGAGTTGGACTGTAAAGAAAGCTGAGCGCCAAAGAATTGATGCTTTTGAGCTGTGGTGTTGGAGAAGACTCTTGAGAGTCCCTTGGACTGCAAGAAGATCCAACCAGTCCATCCTAAAGGAGATCAGCCCTCGGTGTTCTTTGGAAGGAATGATGCTAAAGCTCAAACTCCAGTATTTTTGCCACCTCATGCGAAGAGTTGACTCATTGGAAAAGACTCTGATGCTGGGAGGGATTGGGGGCAAGAGGCGAAGGTGACGACAGAGGATGAGATGGCTGGATGGTATCACCGACACGATGGACATGAGTCTGCGTGAACTCCGGGAGTTGGTGATGGACAGGGAGGCCTGGCCTGCTGCGATTCATCGGGTTGCAAAGAGTCGGACACGACTGAGCAACTGAACTGAACTGAACTGAAAAGGTATTTATTAAAGGTATTTACCACCTAAACACAACATATTCAAGCTGCTAAAAACCCAAGATCAAGATAAAACCTTGAAGGCAGCCAGAAGAAGGGAATAAAAGGAATAACTATCAAAATTCTAACAGACTTCTTATCAGAAACTGCAAGTAGGAAGACTAATTTTCCTTTAAGTTACTGAAAGAAAAGAGTAACACAGAATACGACACCTAGCAAAAAATAACCTTCCAAAACTTAAGGTTTATTTTTCAAAATCAAAAAAGGTGAGGTAATTTACTGTTACGTAGATTTGTATATTTCTGTATTCTCCAGACAATACTGGAGTTAAATCAGTATCACAAAAACATTCAATTAATCCAAAAGCAGACAGAGAAAGAAACTCAGACTAAAGAACAGATGGAAGAAAACTAACAACAAACTGACAGATTAAATCCAACTGTATCAATAATCACATCAGGTATTTCAATAAATAATCTAAACACATCAACTAAAAGATAAGACATCTTCAGGTTAGATTAAAAAAGCAAAAACCATCTATATTCTACTACTACTACTACTACTACTACTACTACTACTACTACTACTACTACTAAGTCACTTCAGTCGTGTCCGACTCTGTGCGACCCCATAGACGGCAGCCCACCAGGCTCCCCCGTCCCTGGGATTCTCCAGGCAAGAACACTGGAGTGGGTTGCCATTTCCTTCCCCAGTGCATGAAAGTGAAAAGTGAAAGTGAAGTCGCTCAGTCATGTCACACCTTCAGCAACCCCATGGACTGCAGCCTACCAGGCTCCTGCGTCCATGGGATTTTCCAGGCAAGAATACTGGATGGGATGCCATTGCCTTCTATATATATATATATATATATATATATATTCTATATATGCCTTCTCTATATTCTAAGCAACCCATTATTAGTAAAACCTGTTGAAAGTGAAAGGAAGCAATTAGACATACCAAGCAAACACTACCTAAGGAAACTAGAGTGGTGACAGTAATGCAAGATGAAAATTAAAATGCAGAGAAAAGAAAATTACCAGGAATAGAGAGACAGTAAGAGGTCAGTTCATCAAGGAGACATGACAGTGTAAATACATACATACACATGACGCCAGGTCTTCAAACAACATGCAACAGAAACTGACACAACTGCAGGGAGAAGAACCCACAAAACTACATCAAAACTTCAACACCTTTCTCAAGTCATGAGAACAAGTAATATAAAGTAGGCAAGGATATGAAAAACCTGAATAACACTATCAACCAACTGCACTTAACTGATATTAAAAAAAAATCCCTAAATACTGAGAAATTAACATACTTCTAAATAACTGATAGATTGAAGAGGAATTCATAATGCAAAATAGAAAATGTTTGAACTGAATGAAGATAAAAAACATATCAAAATCTCTGGGACACATCTACAACTAGGATTAGAGAGAAATATATAACATTAAAAGCCTATTTTATGTGGTTGCCAGAGGTGGGGAGTGGGTGGGAAATGGGTGAAAGGAGTTCAAAAGGTATAAACTTCTAGTAAAATAAATAAATCCCGAGGATACAACGTACAGCATAGTTTTTATAGTTAATAATAACACTGTACTATATTTGAAAGTTGCTGAGAGAACAGACCTTAGAAATT
Organism: Tragelaphus eurycerus; assembly: GCA_935064755.1. NCBI lineage: Eukaryota > Metazoa > Chordata > Mammalia > Artiodactyla > Bovidae > Tragelaphus > Tragelaphus eurycerus. The sequence continues at coordinate 69,839,682 of CAKXYN010000001.1, read as the reverse complement.
CTCATCACATGGGGAAGAGAAGGTATAACTGTATGTGGTAATGGATGTTAACTAGACTTATGGTAATCATTTCACAATACATACAAATATTGACACATTATGTTGCATACCTGGAAAAAAAAAACAAACCTATGAAGCCAAAAGCTGGAGCTTTAAAAAAAATAAGTAATAAACTAGTATCTAGACTCCTCAAGTGAAAAAAAGGAAATAAATTTTCATAATGAAAGAGAGGACATGACAAGAGATCCTTGACATTAGAAGAATATGGTAATATTACAATTTCATCTCCATTAATTCAATGACTTAGAGGAAACAGACCAATCTCTTGAAAGATACAAACCACCAAAGCTCACTTGAGAAAAGAAAACATGTACCATTCTATTATCTCTTAAAGGAACTGAATTCTAAGTCAAAAAGTTGACAAAGAAAACTCCAGGTCCAGATGGCTTCACTGACAAAATCTGTCAAACATTAAAGAAAAAATCAATTCAACACAAACAGTTCTAGAAAACAGAATTAGGAGGGAACACTTCCCAACTCATTTTATGATGTCAACATGACCTCAATTTTAAAACCAGACAAAGGCCTTACAAGAAAACAGACCAATATCCCACATGCACATAAATACAAAAATCCTCAATCAAATGTTAGCAAATTTGATCCAGCAATATATAAAGGTAGCAAATCTCTTTTAAAGGGTTTAATTCATTTTTTAATCCTGACCTAGGATTACTCACAAAGACAGGTGGCATCCAAATTAAGTCTTGGTTTAAATATAAAGTATCTAACTTTACAAAGCTACTTTCAAAGAAAAGGCATAGCAGGCAGTTTAATTTAGGAAATTAATAAGATTATATAGTAGTTGAGACATTACAGAAGAAACTTTAGGGTTAAAAGAAGGTTAAGAGTAAATTACAGCCTGAAGAATACATATTCCAGTAAAAGGTGATGAACCTACCTCCTTGGTTTCTAAGAAATGTAGATAAAGAGAAAGTGCTTATACTTAAAAACTCAGTTTTGTCTCCTTTAAAGTCTTAAGATTTGACCCAAAGTGTAGTCCTTAACCTACTTTCTGAACCTATGTGTCCAGTTTAATTTAATTACTTACCTTCAACCTGGCTAGTGTCTGAGCATGGTTTCTTCTTTGACTCTGAACTCCCGGTTTTTTCATCAACATCCAGGAGAGGAATATAGTCTGTTTTTCCAACAGTTTCTCCCACAACATCATCAAAGGCCTCTGCCTCCAGTGCAGAAATAAAGTCCCGTTTTATCTCTTCCTCAATTTCTGGAGACGGCTCTGTTAATGCATCTGCAAGACTGAGGTCAGCCATTCTGCACCACTGCAACTGCCTGGTTAGTGGGGAAAAAAGGTTTCATGTGATGAGCAGTGCCAAAGAGAAAAACATTCCTAGAAACTCTTGTCATTGTTTTAAACAAACATGGAATTAAAACGCAAAATTTTCAAGCTAAAAGAGACTCTCCCATTTTATAGAATGGAAAATCAAAGCTCAGTAAGAGACTGTCTTACCCAAAGTAAACTCTTCCTCACATCCTGGGAGGAAAGCAGAGCAAGTGTCACTCTGTTCTTTTCAACAATAATAAAAGTGAAGGGCAAAAAGACCCCTCTATTTATCCAAGTGTATTAGCCATAAGAATTCAAATCAGGTCTTTTGATTTCAAGTTTTCAAAACCCTTTTAACTCTTACATTTATCTTAATTTCCAAATCATGTGCAGAGTAATTCTTAAAATGAAAGTGAAAGTGGCTCAGTCGTGTCCGACTCTGTGCAACCCCATGGACTATACAGTCCATGGAATTCTCCAGGCCAAAATACTGGGGTAGCCGTTCCCATCTCCAGGGGGTCTTCCTAACCCAGGGATCGAAACCAGGTCTCCTGCATTGCAGGCGGATTCTTTACCAACTGAGCCACCAGGGTAAAAATACGTACAAAACGAGGTCAGATTAGGTTACGTTCCCATTTTAAAAAAAGGTTAAGTACTATCAGGCAAGTGAAATCACTTTTCCTTACCAGAGACTAGGAATCTAGGCCTTATCTTGTAAGGGTAATATTGCTTCATGAATCACTTGTAAAGGACTTGGTCAACTAAGCTACATTTGGCCCTGCTGGCATGAAAAAGGCAGGCATGTTCCCTGAATTGGCTAGAGAAGGCAGTCTCTCTCTGTGGTCATGTACGTTACTATCTTTACAGAACACCAACCAAGCTTTCAATTCTTAAACATGACCTAAAACCAAAAAATATATGGGAGGGTTTCCCTGGTGGCTCAGTAGTGAAGAATCTGCTGGTCAGTGCAGGAGACATAGGTTCGATCCCTGATCTGGGAAGATCCCACAGGCTGTGAAGCAACTAGGCCTGTGGGCCACAACTGTTGATAGAGCCCAGGAGTCACAGCTACTGAGCCCTACTACTGAAACCCGCCCAGCCTGGAGCCCGTGCTCCGCAACCAGAGAAGCAACCACAATAAGGAGCCCTTCTGCTTGCCGCAACTAGAGAAAAATACTCACAGCAACAAAGACTCAGCAGAGCCATACATAGATAGATAAATAAAAGCATTATTTTAAAAAGTTAAACAAAAATCTTACATACATAAATGTACACAAACACACTGGTTTAAAAAAAAAAAAAAGTATATGGGAAGTCCCTGGCAGTCCAGTGTCTAAGATTTTCACTTTCACTGCCAGGGGTGGGTTAAATCCCTGGTTGGGGAACTAAGACTCTACATGCCGCACAGCATAGCCACAAAGAAAAAGGAATTTTGTAAAGGCCTGATGAATGTCAAAGGGTTCCATAAAAAGGAACCGCTTTTCTCTTTTCTATTTATGGTAACTATTCTTACAGTTAGCCTTTGAAAGCTGTTATGAGCAAAAAACAATAAGGGATGTCTATAATTAAATAGTTTCTTAGTCAAAGAGACCTTGTAAGAACACCTGTACCATCTTTAAAAATACACAGTAAGAGCCCAACAGATCTATTTTTCTATAATACTTCATGCAATCTACTCAAACTTTCCCTAATGTAGGACACTGGTGAAAACACAAACAAAACCAGCAAAACCTTTTAAACCTCATTTATCTGAGTGCAGATTCTCAAAGGGTAGCTTTTTATTCACTGTAATCTTGCTCTCCTCCCTGCCTTGTAACCTCCCAAACCATTTTCTAGGCTGATGTGTGGTTTACGGAATATGAACAGCAGCTTACATTCAGCTTAAGAGGGTAAAATCGATAGACAATCTGACCGCTGGAAAGTGGGAGGGTCGTGCAGCCAACCACCCAGCATCTGCCTTTCAACACAGTTTAGCTATTCTTTTCATGTCATCACATATAAATAGAAGCATGATTTAAACACACACACACAATATACTTATGGAAAATGACTCTGTAAAGGCAATACTGGCCAGTAGAAGCGAAAATACTGGCTTTTAGCCCAAAAGGCCCAGTTTTTAAAAAGGATAAAATTATTCAGTTATAATTATTCTACTCTAAAACATGTATGATAAATTCCTTAGGTGCTCTACAAATCTGTTAAGCTAGTTCTGCAAGTGCTCCAAAATTGATCTTAATAAGCTCATGAATGAATGTGATCCAACACATATAGAAACATTTAGGGTCACTTAATAATATTTATTCACACAGTGTCCTTCTCTAATATGGATACTCAAGAAAATCCAAAGAAGTATTCTACATTTAAAAAAATTATCTCACATTGACTATTTATGCTTTTCTTCTTCTATCTGTACAGATAATAGAGAAACTTATCTGAGTTTGGACTTTTAAAATTGATGAGAGTGAAAGAGGAGAGTGAAAAAGTTGGCTTAGAGCTCAATATTCAGAAAACGAAGATCATGGCATCTGGTCCCATCACATCATGGGAAATAGATGGGAAAACAGTAGAAACACTATCAGACTATTTTTTTGGGCTCCAAAATCACTGCAGATGGTGACTGGAGCCATGAAATTAAAAGACGCTTACTCCTTGGAAGGAAAGTTATGACCAACCTAGACAGCATACTGAAAAGCAGAGACATTACTTTACCAACAAAGGTCTGTCTGGTCAAGGCTATGGTTTTTCCAGTGGTCATGTATGGATGTGAGAGTTGGACTGTGAATAGAGCTAAGCGCCGAAGAATTGATGCTTTTGAACTGTGGTGTTGGAGAAGACTCTTGAGAGTCCCTTGGACTGCAAGGAGATCCAACCAGTCCATTCTGAAGCAGATCAGCCCTGGGATTTCTTTGGAAGGAATGATGCTAAAGCTGAAACTCCAGTACTTTGGCCACCTCATGCAGAGAGTTGACTCATTGGAAAAGACTCTGATGCTGGGAGGGACTGGGGGCAGGAGAAGGGGACGACAGAGGATGAGATGGCTGGATGGCATCACCAACTCAATGGACATGAGTTTGAGTGAACTCCAGGAGATGGTGATAGACAGGAAGGCCTGACATGCTGCGATTCATGGGGTCACAAAGAGTCAGACACGACTGAGCGACTGATCTGATCTGATCTGATCTGATAGTAGATTTACAATGTTTCAGGTGTACAGCAAAGTGATTCAGTTTTATACATATATATATATATAAATATATATATATACACACACACATATATTCTTTTTCAGATTATTTTCCTTTATAGGTTATTGCAAAATACTGAATATAGTTGCTTATACTGTTAACTTTGAATGACTTTGCTCATAGGAGATTTTAAAAAAGCTGGGTTTTTTTCTTACGGAAATGTGAAGACATTTCCATGCTTCACTAGTTCAGTCTGATTCCCAGTCTGGCTTTGAGTGGGTCACCTCCCAGGGTTGAGTTCCCTAGGCTGTAAAATGAGAGTGGTGTGTGAAACAATTCCCGAGGTTGGCTATTCGATAAACTACTTATAATTCAGTTTCATCATTTGGACCCTCCGTGTGACTATTATTTTATACATCAAGTACTCTCAATTATAACTGGGTTCAGGTTTATTTAAAAAGGCAAAAGCCTTTTGGCAAAGACAAAGACTAAAAACCAACTCCCCAGTGCACAGAGCCCTGCTTGAGCAAATCCCACTGCAGCTTAAGAAACTCCACCCAGTTCTGGCTAAGATCAAAGGAGACGTGACACCACTCTGCCAGAAAATAAGCTCCATATTATTTATCCAGGCACCAGAACACTCCGTTTTCAAACACAGGACTCCAGACATCTGATCTTCATTCTGATTACATGCCTGACGTGAAATTATCTAGTGAGGATTTTGAAAATACCTAGGTAAACCAAAGCAAGAAGAAATGACAGGACATGATGATGAAGCACAGAAGACAATTTTTGTCTCTTGACTAGCCTTACTATTAATAGCTATGTGCTCATAAAGAGTAAATAAGAATATAAGATGAAGTCACAAGCACCTTCTCTTCTGTATGGTTTACTTCAGATCACAAACTCTGGAATTAATTACTGGACTAAATATTTTCTAGGTCTATATAGATTAAATAGTGTTCATATATAATTTAATGCACAGAAGTATGGGTCACTTTTCAAACTCCCAGAGATTTAGGTCAGTCTTACCTACAGTCACTCAGTTAAGACCTGTGCACTTTCTGTCTGGTTGTCTGCTGAGAAATTAGCATTCTAGTTTGCAAATGGCCTGTTGTTGCCTCTGTCCCCCGCATACTTTTCTCCCCATCCCAGCCCTGACCAAAGGTACTAAACTTTGAAACTAAACTGGAGGAAGAAAACTCATGAAAAGGAAGAACAGAAGCCTAATTCCCACCAACATACTCAGACACTTCTCATAACCACTGCATTTTCATTCCACTTGATCACATTAGCCAAACTTCTACTAAGATTCACTTGCAGCAGCTAGCATTCTCTTTTTAGAAGTACAGAACCCCACTTCACAATTTAAGGGGCATAAGGGGACACACACCCCTTGAAGGGCCATCATTCCGCTTTGGGTGAATTTAGTGATCAAGTTAGCTTTCCTCTCAACTCCTAAGATAAATTCCAATGAAAGTGTCTGAGTTTCTGGTTTTAGGGTAAAAAGGAAGAAATATAATGCAGCAACATGGAATACTTCAGGGAATAAAGCAGATTAGATAAGGTAAACAAGTAGGGAGAAGGTATACGGATGGGCCCAGAGGCCCTAGGAGGTAAAAGGAAGAGAGGAACGCCAAAGGCAAGCTCAGAAACCTTTTGAAATACTCCTTCTGTCTGTCGGTTTTAGAAAAAAGGAAGATGCTTTCTTCTCAGTAATTTGGATTAATTTAGAACCAAAATTAATCATCACTTATAATACTATTTATCTAAGGGAAATGCATTGAGTTTCAAATAACCAATTTAATAAAGAAACATTTAATAATAACTCTTCCACGTAGGAGACTGTTCATAATACTCACATAAATTGTCTCCATGATTGATATTCTGTCTTATTTAGTAGGGGGTGGGAGTGGAGGGGTGAGTTGTGGACAAGACATGGAACTGTTAAGATATGTGGGCTAATATTTTCCTCTTTTTTTTTTTTTTTGCATGACAGAGAATTCTGAAGCCAGCACTAAGCTGCCATCCCAAAAGAGTGCTGTGGCCAAAATGCAGGGCTTGTTCCTCAGGCTTGGAAGAAACCCAGCATCCCAGAAAGTCACAGGGATCATTTACAATCTGACAAGGTGAAAGGTATAGTCTGAATCATTAAGATTTCATATTCAACATGAAATTTTTTTGGTTTGCCTAGGAAGCTTTCCAGAGAAGGCAATGGCACTCCACTCCATTACTCTTGCCTGGAAAATCCCATGGATAGAGGAGCCTGGTGGGCTGCAGTCCATGGGGTCGCTAAGGGTCAGATACGACTGAGCGACTTCACTTTCACTTTTCACTTTCATGCACTGGAGAAGGAAATGGCAACCCACTCCAGTGTTCTTGCCTGGATAATCCCAGGGACGGGGGAGCCTGGCGGGCTGCCGTCTATGGGGTCACAGAGTCGGACCCGACTGAAGCGACAGTGGCAGCAAGCTTTCAGCTACTAAATGGGGACCTGATTCCTCAGACTTGTTTCAGTGACTTTGGTTCAGAGGCCTGTTACACATCAGGCTGAACCCTGTCCGGTGGCTGTGCTCTGTTTTTAACTTATGTAACTTGAAAACTCTGATTTATACTTTCAATCAAAACAGTATTTCTTTTGAAGTAAAACCAACTGTTTATGGACATGGGTTTGGGCAGACTCCAAGAGACAATGGAGGACACGGAAGCCTGGAGTGCTGCAGTCCATGGGGTCACAAACAGTCGGACACGACTGAGTGACTGAACAACAATGACAAAAGAGGTCTTTACACAGCTTGCAGGCACGTATGACCCCTGAGGCTAAAGCGAATTTCTCCTGCTCCTCCCCAGAACCAGGCTGGAAATGGCAACAGACAGCTCAGCAACATCTTAACTGTCCTGAGCAATAAACTCCAACCCCTCCTGTGGAATATATTAATTTTCCACCCCCAGGTGCCTCCCTACGCACTAAGGACAACAGCTGTACTATGACAAACTGATGGAATTTCCAGGCTTGGCGAGGTTCTGTTCATCACCACCATTTGTCCTGTTCATCATAGGATTAGCAACAGGAGAGCGTCCTTGATTACTAGAATAGCTGAGGGCATCACCCAGTGACATTCCTGTATGAAAGAACACACCGATTCACATTACTTCCATGCAGTCCCCACAGCAAAGAATTCCTTTTTGCACTGCTATTTTGGGGAGCCTTGTCCTGTAAATATAAAAACACTGCACACACAGGCACACACATATTCACATAACTAAGACCTCGAAGCATGAGGCTGAAAGCCTCGCTTGCTTACTTACAGGAACTATCCAGGCAGTTTATATTCCGTCCTGATTGAATGCATTTTAGGTTTCTAAACAAGCACCGGCAGGTGCTTTACATTTCTATCCAAGTAAATTTAAATCTATTTCCCTAAGAAGAATCTACACTAGATACCTCCCACTGTTAGCCATGTGATACAGACAGCATGATGTCTGCTGAAGACTAGTTATGTGCGCCAAAACTAGAGAGGACAATGACACAGCACTTAACATTTCTGTTGTAACCATCCTCAACAGCAAATGCTTCTCTCAATTTTCCTAAAAGAAGAGTGAACCTTAACATGATTCTCAATACCTAATGCCCCCAAATTTTGAAAAAGAGAAAGCATTTTTTAAACCTTTACTATTAGTCCCAATTAATTTAACCTCAGCCTAGCAGGCACAAAAACTTTAGAGTTTGCTTATACTTATTCAAAAATTATCTCTAAACATTTAAGATCTCTAAAGGCTTTTTTAAAAAAAAAAAACTAGTTGGAAAAAAAAAGCAGTTCGAATAACCTAGGATTCAAGTTCCTCACTTTAACAGATGACAAAGAACCAGAGAAAACAAATCCCTTGTAAATGAAACTGGGGTTAAGGATCAGGCTAAGAGGTGATCCAGAGAATACCAGACACAGACGCAGCGTGTGACAAAACTGGCAAAATCTGGAAATTTTACAGTGATATCACTACACTTCAAAATTAATTTTTTTGCTCTACTTTTCCTTCTTAAAGGATGAAGGCAGTTGGGAAAAGACCTGAATATCAGGGAAATATACTAGTTGACTGAAGAGGACTCCAACACATATTTAAAAATAAAACCAAACTTTGTAGCGTGATATCAAGGCCACACAATCTGAGAGGACCCAGTTCTACCACCTACTACAAGCATCAGCAGTTTTCCACTTGGGTCTCTATAGATATTTCAGCCATTTTACAAGCAGACCACTGATGTTATCAGCGCATACCCTGGCTCCCATTGCTCTCCACACTTCCAATTGTCTTTACTTCCTCTTAGGCTCACAATTGAGGTCCACATCCTATCTATCACCTTTTCTCTGATTTCATTTTAGAATCTGTTCTCCAGTACTATTCAGAACTAATACATTGTCTGTCCTTGTAACAGACAGTACAGTCTAATCTCTACTAGAGTGAGCTGTATACACCAGGAGATCCTGTAAACTACGAGGTCCCGAAGGGGAAAGACCCCGTCTAAGTAACGTGCACATCTTCTCTTAGTGCTTTACTTTACACGGAAGACGGGCCAAAACAAAACACAGGAGTTAACTAAACATATAGCTCTAAATGGTAAACGGAAGATAATGAAAAACACGCCTATTTTAAAATTAATTAGAGGTGCCAAAGCTACAAAACTCAGAACTGGAAAAAGAATGAACAGATTCAAGGTGGAAGGGTCATCACTAATGAAGAATATTCACCTCATTTCTTCTACTTTCCAAACACGGCCTGTGACACAGCCATCATGAAAAGAGTAACAGGGAGTAACCAGACAAGCCAGCTCTCCAGGCTGGTCATCTTATCATTATTAGGCACGGCAATAAAAATAGCTCTCTGCTTTTAGAAAAGCACAACAAAGTGATGCAATGTGGCAAAAACAAATTGTTTTCTGTTCAAGAGATCAGCTACCACCATCATGCTAACATCACTAGACAAATATTAAAACTTCTGTAATCGGTAAAATGTTAAATCTCTATAGCAACAGCTCACCTGTCTCTGTCAGGGAGTAATAAATATACTACGGAATTTTAAGCTACTTAGGTTAGGGAAATTGGATGGAATAATCACAACTGATCAGTTCTTAGCTTTAGAGAATTGTTTTAAGAAAAACCTTTCCATTAAGTGAAGTTTCTCTCTGAAGTTCAGAGCCACGGTATTTCCTACTTCATTGTATAAAACATCAGTGAAAGTGAAGGGAAATAGAAGACAGAACCAAGAGGAAATAGGAATTTGTGCTCCTAGTTCTGTAATTATTTATTCACAGTGTGCCTCTCTTCCCGAGCCCACCTTGAACTCCGAGTTTCAAGATGGAAAAGAAAGCACCTTTTATCTTAGGCATCTAGTATAAAAAAGGGACTCCTCTTGGCGTCACTATCACACGGGCATTCTGCTGGTTGGGCTTTGTTCCGTATCATGATACCAGCCTGCTCCTGGTGGGGTCGACACTGACCCAGCTCAAGGAGCCTGCTGGCTTTTCTACTGTTGGTCCTAGACGTGGAATCAGTGCTGGAGCACAGTAGCTCCCCTCTTCTGAGCAGGAAAGAAGATGGCATAAACTCTATGGGAGTACTTAGTAGGCATTTTGTAGAGTAGCCCTAGTGGTGGTAAATGTCTTACCTTTAACATAACGTGAAAACTAAACAAGCAAAATGAAAAGTCAAAGAAACCCTTTTAGTTATTTAACAAAACCCTTTAACATTTTACCCGAAATAGAGGAAAAGATCTGATTTAAAGTGAAAAGCCACTGGCACAGGATCGATCAGAGACAGTCCAGCAATTTCAAAACAAGTTAATTCTGAAGGACGCCCACAGTTGAGAGCTACTGAATTAAACAAAAATTTACCCAATATATTAAAGATGAAGTTCACCAAAATGAAACAAAAAACAGGATTTGTACAACTTAACACTAGAAAGAGAGAGCAAGTTCTCCCTTGTTGACATGGTAGACGCTTTAGATTCAGTTTAATAGAAGCAAAGCCTGAAACAGGGATTTTTATAAACTGAGAGAGTACCCTCAGGAGAAAGCGGTAGGAGAGGGAAAGGAGGTAAAACGGGGTGTAGCTGAGTCCAGCCTCTGCCTCTTCCCTGGGGAAGCTGTGGAGCCCAACTGCAGCCCTGAGTCAGTGCCACCCAGAGGTAAGGGGGCCGGGTACTGCAACCCTCGCAAAGCAGTCGTTAGCTGAGTGAGACACTGGCTGGTTATGGGAATCCAGACAGGGCACCAGCAGCATCCACTACAGAAGGTTCAAGCGTGTAAGAAAATGCACCAGATCGGTGCAGGCATACAACTGTCAACGAAACTGACTCGAAGCAAAACACCATTAGTAGAAATAAAATGACAGAAATTTTAATTCATGAAGATTTATCAATATCAAATATTAAACTTGTTCCCATCTAACAACACAGATATCCAAAAACACATAAAAGTGATCGTAATGAGGAGAAACAGATGAATCCAACTTCACAGGGGTGTGTCATTGTAAACCTTCTCCCAGTAACTGACACATCAAGACAAAAATCAGCAAGAACATACTAGCTTTGAGCGATTCAACGTACAAGTTTCACTACTGACTACACTGCAAAGTAGCGTGTACACTGGAGAAGACACTTTCTCTTCCAGCATTCATGAAACTTTCTTTTTAAAATAAATGTGTACTAGGAAGTGTCTCATAGTTTTAAAATTATTATGCATTCCACATTTATGAAACAAATGAACAAATTAGAAATAAAACCTAAATTTTTTAATGTATTAGGAAATTTGAAAAACACTACAAATAACCCATAGATTAAACCATAATAATAATGAAAAAATACTTAGAACTGAATAATACCAAAAATATTACATAGCAAGGTTTGTGGAATATACCTAAAAAGATAATTTAAGCAATGTCCCTAGTCTTAAGTGCTTATATTAGGAAAAGAAGAATAAAATTAATTGGTTAACATGTATCTTAGATAAAAATAAATCTCAGTAAAATCAAAGGAAGGAAAATAAACTCATAAATAAAAATAAACTACAAGGAAACAGACAAATAGATCAGCAAAGTAAATGTCCTCTTTGAAGACTAATAAAGTTATCAGTGGCTTCTCCGGTCGCTCAGTGCTAAAGAACCCGCCTGCCAATGTGGGAGACACAGGTTCGATCCCTGGGATGGGAAGATCCCTGGAGGAGGAAATGGGAAATCACTCCAGTATTCCTGCCTAGAAAGTCCCATGGACAGAGGAGCCTGATGGGCTACAGTCCATGGGGTCACCAAAGAGTCCAACACGATACAGCAACTAAAAAACAAAGTTAACAAACCTCTGGGAAGATTGTTCAAAAAAGAAGAGAAGGAATAAATGAACAATTTTAGGAAGGAAAAAGAAAAATATCACAAATGCAGAAGAGAGAAAAAAAAGATTATAAGACTATGACAATAAATTATTCCTAAAACAGTATATATAACAAAAACTGATTCAAAATATGATAAACAGAAAACCTCAACAGTATGAAATCAGTTAAAGAAACTGAAAGTTATTTTTAAATCTTCCAAATACATACACACATACAGACACACACCACAAAGTGTTTATAGTATTCTACCAAATATTTCAGGTACTGATCTAATACAAACTCTAGAAATTAGAAAAAAAATGCTTTCCAACTCATTTTATGAGACTAATATAAGTATAGTGTATATAAGTGTAATGCAGTAGGTTAGAGACCGGGATCCACACTGGACTACCAGAAAGTGAAAGTGAAGTTGCTCAGTCATGACTCTTTGTGAGCTCATGGACTGTAGGCTACCAGAATCCTCCGTCCATGGGATCTTCCAGGCAAGAGTACTGGAGTGGGCTGCCATTTCCTTCTCCAGGGGATCTTCCCAACCCAGGGATCAAACCTGAGTCTCCCACATTCAATCTTAATATCTATATCATTTAATATCTATGTGACCAATGGGCAAGTTTCTTAATTGTTTTACTTCAGTTTCCTCACATGTAAGTTGGGAATAACAGAATTAACTACTTATGGATCTGCTAATACATAAAATGTTAAAATAATGCCTAGAACACTGTGCCTTAGGTATTTGCTAGTGATTACTATATAATTACTGGTAATATACCCTGATATCAAAACCAGACAAGAATATGGTAGTGAAAAATTATAAGTTCAACAACCTGGTTCAAGTTCCAGTATATTAACTGTGAATAACTGCATAAAGCACAAATTTGTGGCTAGCTCTTCGGTCTACAAATTACTACATGAATAACAGTTTGTGCATCAAGATTAGTGACCTATCACGTCACAAAGCCTGTTAGAGACTTGTGACTGAGCATCTGTTATTCAGTTCAAGCATAAACTTGTGTTGCCTCCTCTACCAGTGATAAACCCATGTGACGTTTACGCTTTAAGAGGGAACTGGTCAAAATGAAAGTGCAACAAAGAACTACAGAAGAGCAACACTGGAAGTGAAATTCAAATTGAATGTGAATGGAGTTACAGAAACAACAGCTTCACTGTGGGAGTGCAGACTCTACAGTCACTCCAGAGTCTGTACATGCAGTCGGAGGAGCATCGTAAAGGTGAGTTCATCTATGTATTTTGGTGAAAAAGATGAGGATGTCCAAGAGGAAGTGACACAGGCAAGATATTTCACATTAAAACAATTCTCAAAGGCACATTGTGACATTGAAAACACAAAGCAAACAATGTGGGAAGCTGATCCAAACTTAGAAACCAGAACAACTTGCCAAGGCAGAGAGAAGAGGCCCATTCCATGTCATATCACAAAAAGAGAATGCTTGATAAGCTTTTTGCTATGAAAGAAAACATTTTAATTCTCAATGTTTTAAATTACACTGTACTATATATTCATTTTCCTTTTTCTTCATTTCTCTATGCATTTATAACAGGAAACAAGAGAAGTTTCTTAAGTTCACAATAATTTTTCACACAGATTATTATTATTTTTTTTTTTTTGGCCTTGTTGCATGGCACACAGGGATCTTGGTGTCCTAACCAGGTGCCCCATCTGGCGGAAGTGCAGAATCTTAACCACTGGACCACCGGGGAAGTCCCTCCCACTGATTATTAATACTTTGCACAGTTTCACCCTGCATGGCCATTTTTACAGTCTTGAACTACTGTGCTGAAGAGAGGTCCTCAACAACCGTGCATAGCAAGAACTGCCTGTACTCCACACTGCCATTACAGTATGAAAGCTTCAAAAGACAGTAAAGAAATGAGAGTGCCTCAGTTACATTACATTTTATTTATAGACACAAACTCAAAGTTCATGTGTTCACTTGTCATGAAATATTTTTCTTTTAATTTTCTGTCAATTATTTTTAAATGTAGAAGCCATTCTTAGCTCAGGGATTATATTAAAATAGGCAGAGCAAACTTCCTGGTGGTCCAATGGTTAAGATTCGCCTACCAACGCAGAGGACACAGGTTAGATCCCTCCATTGGAAAGATTTCACATGCCTCAGAGCAACGAAGCCTGTTGCCCAGTCCAAGCTCGCGCTGCTTACCGCACAACAGGCCAATGAATCTGAGAGACAAGTTTTTAAGGCAAGGAATATGACTTTATTCAGAAAGCTGACTGATTAAGAAGATGGCAGACTAATGTCTCAAAACAACCATCTTGTCAGGGTCTGGAAGCCAGGTTCTTTTATAGAACCAGAGAGAGAAGCAATGAGGAACCAAAGTCAAAAGGCAGAGAAGAGACGATGAGGCAGTGAGGAAGGTCACAAAAATCACTAACCATAAAAGGCTAAAAATGATAACCTGGACAATATCAAAGGCAAGAATCTATACCCACCCAAATATACCATTAAGAAAGTGAAAGCAAATGAGAGTTGACAATATCCACAGTATGTAAAAAGAAAGAACCCATATATGGGATATATAAAGAAATTCTACAAATGAAAAGCACAACAAAACAGCTAACTATTTTAGGAGCCTATCCAAAAATTCAATACAAAAAAAAAAGTGCTTACTTTCACTAATCAACAGGGATAGGTAACTTAAAAACTATTCTGAGATTCAGTAAATACCTGCCAGAGTTGCTAAAATGAAAAAGTCAGACAATATCAAGCATTAGGAAGAATGAGCAGTCAACTGGACCTCCCCTGTACTGCTATAAATTGATACAATCCTTTTAAACAACAGCATGTCCTTGTTTATAAGAATTTGTATACATCCTTAGACCCAGGCTTTCCAATTCTAGACTTATATCCTAGATAAGCTGATGCATTCATGTTCAAGAATGTTAAAGCAATATTATTCTCAATAACAATAACCTCGTAACAACCCAAATGTACATCAACAGATACAGAGAATAAAATAAATACAGCACTGAAAATGAATTACTTAGAGAAATACACATCAACATGGATGAATTTCAACACAGTGTTAACAGAGTCCTACATCTGAACACAAATATTAAACACAACAAAAGGCACAAATTCAGAACAGTGATACTCTGGTGGGGAAAAAAATTAAAAGGGAAGAGACAACAAGAGGTTTAGAAAAGTACAATTTTGTAAGCTGGCTGGTAGAGTCATAAATGTTTACCTTTTTATTATCTTTAAATGTTGTACATTTTACATACCAAAAGGTATATATAATATATCACAGCATAAAAGGGGGATGCAGAAGACAGACATGATGGAGGGAGTAGAGAGACAAGGACAGAAGGGGAAAAGGAGAAAGAAAGAAAATTCCCCCAAACAATATCTACCAAGTTATGAGAAACAACAGCAACTAGAATGCTAGAAATGCTAGGATGCAAAAAAGCAATGGGGAGATGCCTTTAAAAGTGAGAAGTTATTTTGAACCTAGAGTTTTATACTCAACCCATTTATGGAATCAGAACCAGAGCAGGAAATTCAAACACGCAATAAATAAAAAAAAGTTTATTTTCCAGACATCCTTCCTAAAAATGAACTTTCAGCACAGAGTCTAGGAAAAATGACAAATGAACACAGCATCCGAGGAAAGCCACAGTATCCAAATAATAGTACAATTAACCTGTGAGACATGAAAAGAAATCCCAGGATGATGGCTATGCACTAGGATATGGAAACAACTCTGTCTAAAATCAATCTTTACAAAAACAGTATAATTTTTAAAAGCTAAAAGGCTTAGACATATGGTACAGATAGCATATATTTTTCTGCCTACAACGGAAAAAACGGCCAGTTGCAGTGGGGGTTCAGTTCAGTTCAGTCGCTCAGTCGTGACCGACTCTTTGCAATCCCATGAATCACAGCACGCCAGGCCTCCCTGTCCATCACCAACTCCCAGGGGTCACTCAGACTCACGTCCATCGAGTCAGTGATGCCATCCAGCCATGTCATCCTCTGTCATCCCCTTCTCCTCCTGCCCCCAATCCCTCCCAGCATCAGAGTCTTTTTCAGTGAGTCAACTCTTTGCATGAGGTAGCCAAAGTACTAGAGTTTCAGCTTTAGCATCATTCCTTCCAAAGAAATCCCAGGGCTGATCTTCACAATGGACTGGTTGGATCTCCTTGCAGTCCAAGGGACTCTCAAGAGTCTTCTCCAACACCACAGTTCAAAAGCATCAATTCTTCGGCACTCAGTCTTCTTCACAGTCCAACTCTCACATCCATACATGACCACAGGAAAAACCATAGCCTTGACCAGACGGACCTTTGTTGGCAAAGTAATGTCTCTGCTTTTGAATATGCTATCTAGGTTGGTCATAACTTTCCTTCCAAGGAGTAAGCGTCTTTTAATTTCATGGCTGAGGTCACCATCTGCAGTGATTTTGGAGCCCAGAAAAATAAAATCTGACACTGTTTCCACTGTTTCCCCATCTATTTGCCATGAAGTGATAGGACCAGATGCCATGACCTTCGTTTTCTGAATGTTGAGCTTTAAGCCAACTTGTTCACTCTCCATTTTCACTTTCATCAAGAGGCTTTTTAGTTCCTCTTCACTTTCTGCCATGAGGGTGCTGTCATCTGCATATCTGAGGTTATTGAGATTTCTCCCAGCAATCTTGATTCCAGCTTGTGCTTCTTCCAGTCCAGCGTTTCTCATGATGTACTCTGCATATAAGTTAAATTAGCAGGGTGACAATATACAGCCTTGACGTACTCCTTTTCCTATTTGGAACCAGTCTGTTGTTCCATGTCCAGTTCTAACTGTTGCTTCCTGACCTGCATACAGATTTCTCAAGAGGCAGATTAGGTGGTCTGGTATTCCCATCTCTTTCAGAATTTTCCACAGTTTATTGTGATCCACACAGTCAAAGGCTTTGTACAGGGGTGATTTATCAGAGGGAGAACTATACAAGAGAAGTATTGATCCAAATTATTTCAAACTGAACTGTGGCGTTGTCTTGAGCTAAGTATACATTTTAAAGCGCCTCCCTGGTGGTTCAGATGGTAAAGCGTCTGCCCACAATGCCGGAGACCTAGGTTCGATCCCTTGGTCAGGAAGATCCAGGGGAGAAGGAAATGGCATCCCACCCCAGTACTCTTGCCTGGAAAACTCCATGGACTGAGGAGCCTGATAGGCTACAGTCCACGGGGTTGCAAAGAGTTGGACACGACTGAGAGACTTCACTTTCACACGTTTTAAGGGAAAATTGCATTTAATACTCAGGCTTAAAACATTCTCTTAAGATTTACTAAGAGGACATATTTATAAGGAAAGATACATTTTGGCCTTAAGTATAAAATTGAATGGGGGTTTCCCAAGGTGGCTCAGTGGTAAAGAATCCACCTGCCAACGCAGGAGACTCAGGGCATGCGCGTTCAATCCCTGGGTTGGAAAGGGCAACCCACTCCAGTATTACTGCCTGGAAAATTCCAGACAGAAGAGCTTGGCCAGCTATAGTCCATGAGGTCGCAAAGAGCTGGACAGGACTGAGTGACTGAGAATGTACAGAAGCGTATATGTAATGGATCACAGAAAGAAGGAGGTGGGATAACTGTAACAGCAGCTGAAATGAAAGCTGAAAGGCTTCTGCTGACTCTCTAAGTTTAATCTCAAGTGGGCAGAAGGCAAAGAGAACTTTGCCTCCTCACTGGAATGTGCTTCTCTATTGGTCTGCAAGCCTGCATGTGCTGACCTTTAAAAAAACAGGATAAGGTTTCTCTGTTTTCCCTTCTGCTAGTGGGCTGACAGACTGAACATGAGCGGACAATGACTTGGTGGCTCTGGTGCTGGCTATGTTCAATATTCTAGTGTATTTCTTGAATAAGCAGTGGGAGATGTTTGCCATAAATGCATTTTTTAATCCTTCAAAAATAAACAAGGCATAATGAAGTTTTCAAAAAGTTTAAACCAGTAATGAAATTATAAAAGAAAATAACATGATATTTAAAAAAACAAAAAAACAAACCAAACAACAAATGTCTTAAATACATCAAGTACCAAAGAGTTTATAAACTAAAATAACAAAGACTTTCAAACTAAATTTCTTTTAAGAAATTTGGAAGTAAATTCTGAATGACCATAGCTACAAAAAAAAACAAGCAATAAGAGAAACAGTTCTGTGGTGAATACAGAATCCAAGAATGCACAAACTGAATGGGAGTATGAGATGCTCAATGTTCAACCAATCTGCTTTCTTCTTCCTGGGCACTCAGAACTAACATCTCCCACCTCCACTGCAGTGACAAGGTAGACTACGTGACTGGGTTCTAGTTAGCAAGATTCCACCTAAAATAATATTTGTTGTTGTTCAGTTGCTAAGTCCTGTCCGACTCTTTGCAACTGCATGCACTGCAACAAGCCAGGTCTCCCTGTCCCTCACTATCGCCCGGAGTTTGCCCAAGTTAATGTCCACTGAATCAGTGATCCTATCCAACTGTCTCATCCTCTGCCATCCTCGTCTCCTTTTGCCTTGGATCTTTCCCAGCATCAGGATTTTTTCCAATGACTCTGCTCTACGCATCCGGTGGCCAAAGTATCTGGAGCTTCAGCTTCAGCATCAGTCCTTCCAAGGAATATTCAGAGTTGATTTCCTTTAGGACTGACCGGTTTGATCTCTTTGCTATCCAATAGACTCTTAAGAGTCATCTCCAGCACCACAATTTGAAAGCATCAGTTCTTTGGCACTAAGTCTTCCTTATGGTCCAACTCTCACATCTTGTACATACAACTGGAAAAACTATAGCTTTGACTATACACGCCTTTGTCAGCAAAGTGATGTCCTTGCTTTTGAAAATGCTAAGTTTGCCATAGTTCTGTTTCCAAGGAGTAAGTGTCTTTTAATTTCATGGATGCAGTCACGGTCTGCAGTGATTTTGGAGTCCAAGAAAATAAAGTATGTCACTGTTTTCACTTTTTCACCTTCTACTTTCCATGAAGTAATGGGATCAGATGGCAAGATCTTTGTTTTTTTCAATGTTGAGTTTTAAGCCAGCTTTTTCACTCTCCTCTTTCACCCTCATCAAGAAGCTCTTTAGTTCCTTTTCGCTTTCTGCCATTAGGGTGGTGTCATCTGCATATCTGAAGTTGTTGATATTTCTCCCAGCAATCTTGATTCCATTTTGTTATTCATCCAGCCCAGCATTTCACATGATGTATTCTGCATGTAAGTTAAATAAGCAGGGTGACAATATACAGCCTTGACATACTTCTTTCCCAATTTTGAAGAAGTCAGTTGTTCCATGTCCGCTTCTAACTGTTGCTTCTTGACCTGTACTATAGATTTCTCAGGAGGCAAGTCAGGTGGTCTGGTATTCCCATCTCTTAAAGAATTTTCCACAGTTTGTTGTGATCCATAGTCACAGGCATTGGCATAATCAATAAAGCACAAGTAGATGTTTTTCTGGTATTCTCCTGTTTTTTTTGATGATCCAACAGATGTTGGCAATTTGATCTCTGGTTCCTCTGCCTTTTCTAAAACCAGCTTGAACATCTGGAAGTTCACAGTTCGTGTACTGTTGAAGCCTGGCTTAGAGAATTTTGTGTATTACTTTGCTGCATGTGAGATGAGTGCAATTGTGCAGTAGTTTGAGCATTCTTTGGCATTGCCCTTCTTTGGGATTGGAATGAAAACTGACCTTTTCCAGTCCTGTGGCCACTGCTGAGTTTTCCAAATTTGCTGGCCTATTGAGTGCAGCACTTTCACAGCATCATCTTTTAGGATTTGAAATAGCTCAACTGGAATTCCATCCCCTCCACTAGCTTTGTTTGTAGTGATGCTTTCTAAGGCCCACTTTCCTTCACATTCCAGGATGTCTGGCTCTGAGTCAATGACCACACCATCATGGTTATCTGGGTCATGAAGATCTTTTTGTATAGTTCTCCTGTGTATCCTTGCCACCTCTTCTTAGTATCTTCTGCTTCTGTTGGGTCCATACCATTTCTGTCTTTTATTGAGCCCCTCTTGCATGAAATGTTCCCTTGGTATCTCTAATTTTCTTGACGAGATCTCTAGTCTTTCCCATTCTGTTGTTTTCCTCTATTTTTTTGCATTGATCACTAAGGAAAGCTTTCTTATCTCTCCTTGCTATTCTTTGGAACTCTGCATTCAAATAGGTATATCTTTCCTTTTCTCCTTTGCCTTTAGCTTCTCTTCTTTTCTCAGCTATTTGTAAGGCCTCCTCAGACAACTATTTTGCCTTTTTTGCATTTCTTTTTCTTAGGGATGGTCTTGATCACTGCCTCCTGTATAACGCCATGAACTTCCATACACAGTTCTTGAGACAGTCTGTCTACCAGATCTAATCCCTTGAAACTATTTGTTGGAGTATGTCAAGGCTGTATATTGTCACCCTGCTTATTTAACTTATATGCAGAGTACTTCATGCGAAATGCTGGGCTGGATGAAGCACAAGGTGGAATCAAGATTGCCGGGAGAAATATCAACAACCTCAGATGCACAGATGACACCACCCTCATGGCAGAAAGCAAAGAACTAAAGAGCCTTTAGATGTAAGTGAAAGAGGAGAGTGAAAAAGCTCATTTAAAACTCAACATTCAAAAAACAAACATCATGGCCTCTAGTCCCATCACTTCATGGCAAATAGATAGGGAAACAATGCAAACACTGACACTTTATTTTGGGGGCTTCAATATCAGTGCAGATGGTGACTATAACCATGAAATTAAAAGCCTCTTGCTCCTTGGAAGAAAAGCTATGACTAACCTAGACAGCATATTAAAAAGCAGAGACATTACTCTGTCAACAGAGATCTGTCTAGCCAAAGCTATGGTTTTTCCAGTAGTCATGTATGGATGTGAGAGTTGGACCATAAAGAAACCTGAGCACCAAAGAATTGATGCTTTTGAACTGAGGTGTTGGAGAAGGCTCTTGAGAGTCCCTTGGACTGCAAGGAGATTCAACCAGTCAATCCTAAAGGAAATCAGTCCTGAATATTCATTGGAAGGACTGATACTGAAGGTGAAACTCCAATACTTTGGCCACCTGATGCAAAGAACTAACTCATTGGAAACAACCCTGATGCTGGGAAAGACTGAAGGCAGGAGGAGAAGGGGATGACAGAGGATGAGATGGTTGGATGGCATCACCAACTCAATGGACATGAGTTTGAGCAAGCTCCAGGAGTTGGTGATGCACAGGGAAGCCTGGCATGCTGCAGTCCATGTGACTGCAAAGAGTTGGACATGACTAAGCAACTGAACTGAACTGAAAGTACTGAAATGCTAGATATATTATAGTGAGGTGAAATCGCTCAGTCGTGTCTGACTCTTTGTGACCCCATGGACTGCAGCCTACCAGGTTTCTCCATCCATGGGATTCTCCAGGCAAGAATACTGGACCATTTCCTTCTCCCGGGGATCTTCCCTACCCAGGGATTGAACCTAGGTCTCCCACATTGGAGGCAGACGCTTTAACCTCTGAGCTCAAATACATAGCTTCAGGTTATGTGTTTGTTTCTACAAGAAAACAAAATAATTGAAGCTTTTAACAGTATCTCAAGTCAAATTTTCTTTAAAAAAACAAAATACCAAAATCTAATACAATGAGTAAAAACTAGATGTCTTAAGTCTGTAAAACCTTACAGGGTATTAAATATTGTACTACTTTAGTTTTATAAAATTATACACATGTTACTGATGTTTTCAAAAGCACTAAATGTAGACCATTTATGATTTTCATTATCAAATTTAATTTTAAGCTTTCCAGATTGCTCATTTCTCAGGTGAAAATTTTTGGAAAATGTCCAACAACTTCATTAAAGTGAAGATTTAATTCCCGATAGACAATGTTGGTTTAGCTGCTAAGTCATGTCTAACTCTTGTGAACACATGGACTGTAGCCCACCAGGATCCTTTGTCCATGGGCGTTACCAGGCAAGAATGCTGGAGTGGCTTGCCATTTCCTTCTCCATCAAGTCAAATTTAAAATAAATCACCACTGGCAGATCATCTGGAATCTTTTTACCTCTGCCATAAACTAGATATAAGATCTTGGGCAAATCACCTCACTTTATTTATAAAAAGAATTATCCAGAAGTCCTTTTTAAGCCTACCATGATCTCATTCTATTCAGGTCAACAAAATGTATTGAATATTTACTAAGTGGAACCACATAAAATTACTGATATTTGTTTTTAACCTAGAAAACCTTCATTTTTGTGAGGCTTGACCTAATACTAAGTGCTACACACTGTGTTTAAAATATACTAATTGTTTTAGGCATGTACACCAACGTACTTCCTTAGGGAATAAAAAATTATGCTGATTTAGGGGCTCCTGACTGCTGTCCAAATAGGAAAAGGAGTACTTCAAGGCTGTATATTGTCACCCTGCTTATTTAACTTATATGCAGAGTACATTATGAGAAACGCTGGGCTGGAAGAGGCACAAGTTGGAATCAAGACTGCCGGGAGAAATATCAATAACCTCAGATATGCAGATGACAGAGGATGAGATGTCTGGATGGCATCACCTACTCGATGGATGTGAGGCTGAGTGAACTCTGGGAGTTGGTGATGGACAGGGAGGCCTGGTGTGCTGTGATTCATGGGGTTGCAAAGAGTCGGACACGACTGAGCGACTGAAC
The DNA here is from genome assembly GCA_935064755.1 of Tragelaphus eurycerus. NCBI lineage: Eukaryota > Metazoa > Chordata > Mammalia > Artiodactyla > Bovidae > Tragelaphus > Tragelaphus eurycerus. The sequence continues at coordinate 69,817,112 of CAKXYN010000001.1, read as the reverse complement.
TGAACTGACTGCTGTCATTACAGCTAAAGAGCAAAGTCTACACATGTGAAAAGAAAAACCTCTTACATATTCTCTTCTGAATTCTTATAGCTTGTGCTATTTACAAAGAAGCTACACAATTTTCATTAATTAGTATACTGCATTAGAATACTAACTCAAATGTTTTGGCCAAAATTGCTTCAGTAACTGTATAAACATAAATCCCACTTGTCTGTTACTCCACTAGTTTAGACTTTTACTTAAAATTTAGGGTTAAGCTTGCCTGGTGAAGTTCACAGGGGATTAAATTACCTGTAAATAACCATTCCCATGAAAGACTAAACTGATGCTCATGTTACACCCAATCAAATCAAAGATGTGTCTAAAAACTTTGGCAATCTATACAAAATAGGAATTTAGACTGGCCATCAGAATAGAAGTACGTTTGTTACTAAATTATCTAACAGTAAGATACTTTATTCCAAAGACAATGCCCAGAGCCAAATGAACATATTGTTATAAAAATGCTACAGCTGATCTAAGTATATCAAGTGAATATTACTATTCTCAGAGTACATGAAAAATTTATATTTCCTTTGTCTTTAACATTTTCCTAAAAGAATCTAATCAGATCAGATCAGATAAGTCGCTCAGTCGTGTCCTACTCTTTGCGACCCCATGAATCACAGCACGCCAGGCCTCCCTGTCCATCACCAACTCCCAGAGCTCACTGAGACTCACATCTATCGAGTCAGTGATGCCATCCAGCCATCTCATACTCTGTTGTCCCCTTCTCCTCTTGCCCTCAACCCTCCCAGCATCAGAGTCTTCTCCAATGAGTCAACTCTTTGCATGAGGTGGCCAAAGTACTGGAGTTTCAGCTTCAGCATCATTCCTTCCAAAGAAATCCCAGGGCTGATCTCCTTCAGAATGGACTGGTTGGATCTCCTTGCAGTCCAAGGCACTCTCAAGAGTCTTCTCCAACACTACAGTTCAAAAGCATCAATTCTTCGGTGCTCAGTCTTCTTCACAGTCCAGCTCTCACATCCATACATGACCACTGGAAAAACCATAGCCTTGACTAGGCGGACCTTTGTTGGCAAAGTAATGTCTCTGCTTTTGAATATGCTATCTAGGTTGGTCATAACGTTCCTTCCAAGGAGTAAGCGTCTTTTTAATTTCATGGCTGCAGTCACCATCTGCAGTGATTTTGGAGCCCAGAAAAATAAAGTCTGACACTGTTTCCACTGTTTCTCCATCTATTTCCCATGTAGTGATGGGACCAGATGCCATGATCTTCGTTTTCTGAATGTTGAGCTTTAAGCCAACTTTTTCACTCTCCACTTTCACTTTCATCAAGAGGCTTTTGAGTTCCTCTTCACTTTCTGCCATAAGGGTGGTGTCATCCGCATATCTGAGGTTATTGAGATTTCTCCCAGCAATCTTGATTCCAGCTTGTGTTTCTTCCAGTCCAGCGTTTCTCATGATGTACTCTGCATAGAAGTTAAATAAGCAGGGTGACAATATGCAGCCTTGACGTACTCCTTTTCCTATTTGGAACCAGTCTGTTGTTCCATGTCCAGTTCTAACTGTTGCTTCCTGACCTGCATACAGATTTCTCAAGAGGCATATCAGGTGGTCTGGTATTCCCATCTCTTTCAGAATTTGCCACAGTTTATTTATTGTGATCCACACAGTCAAAGGCTTTGGCATAGTCAATAAAGCAGAAATAGATGTTTTTCTGGAACTCTCTTGCTTTTTCCATGATCCAGCGGATGTTGGCAATTTGATCTCTGGTTCCTCTGCCTTTTCTAAAACCAGCTTGAACATCAGGAAGTTCACGGTTCACATATTGCTGAAGCATGGCTTGGAGAACTTTGAGCATTACTTTATTAGTGTGTGAGATGAGTGCAATTGTGCGGTAGTTTGAGCATTCGTTGGCATTGCCTTTCTTTGGGATTGGAATGAAAACTGACCATTTCCAGTCCTGTGGCCACTGCTGAGTTTTCCAAATTTTCTGGCATATTGAGTGCAGCACTTTCACAGCATCATCTTTCAGGATTTGGAATAGCTCCACTGGAATTCCATCACCTCCACTAGCTTTGTTCGTAATGATGCTTTCTAAGGCCCACTGGACTTCACATTCCAGGATGTCTGGCTCTAGGTCAGTGATCACACCATCGTGATTATCTGGGTCGTGAAGATCTTTTTTGTACAGTTCTTCTGTGTATCCTTGCCACCTCTTCTTAGTATCTTCTGCTTCTGTTAGGTCCATACCATTTCTGTCCTTTATTGAGCCCATCTTTGCATGAAATGTTCCTTTGGTATCTCTGATTTTCTTGAAGAGATCCCTAGTCTTTCCCATTCTGTTGTTTTCCTCTATTTCTTTGCATTGATCGCTGAACAAGGCTTTCTTATCTCTTCTTGCTATTCTTTGGAACTCTGCGTTCAAATGTTTATATCTTTCCTTTTCTCCTTTGCTTTTTGCTTCTCTTCTTTTCACAGCTATTTGTAAGGCCTCCCCAGACACCCTCATGTCCAAGGAGCCATGGCTGCGCGGGCGCAGGAGGACCTAGAGGAGCTATCCCACGTTGAAGTTGAAGGTCAGGAAGGAGAGACCTGACTTCTCAGTCAGGAGGACCTCCTCTCGGTGAGGAGAGACCCCTCGTCCAAGGTAAGGAGCAATGGCTGTGCTTTGGTGGAGTGGCCGTGAAGAGATACCCCACACCCAAGGTAAGAGAAACCCAAGTAAGACAGTAGGTGTTGCAAGAGGGCATCAGAGGGCAAACACACTGAAACCATACTCACAGAAAACTAGTCAATCTAATCACACTAGGATCACAGCCTAGTCTAACTCGATGAAACTAAGCCATGTTCGTGGGGCAACCCAGGATGGGCGGGTCATGGTGGAGAGATCTGACAGGATGCGGTCTGCTGGAGAAGGGAATGGCAAACCACTTCAGGATTCTTGCCTTGAGAACCCCATGAACAGTATGAAAAGGCAATATGGTAGGATACTGAAAGAGAAACTCCCCAGGTCAGTAAGGACCCAATATGCTACTGGAGATCAGTGGAGAAATAACTCCAGAAAGAATGAAGGGATGGAGCCAAAGCAAAAAGAATACCCAGCTGTGGATGTGACTGGTGATAGAAGCAAGGTCCGATGCTGTAAAGAGCAATATTGCATAGGAACCTGGAATGTCAGGTCCATGAATCAAGACAAATTGGAAGTGGTCAAATAAGAGATGGCCAGAGTGAATGTCGACATTCTAGGAATCAGCGAACTCAAATGGACTGGAATGGGTGAGTTTAACTCACATGACCATTATATCTACTACTGTGGGCAGGAATCCCTCAGAAGAAATGGAGTGGCCATCATGGTCAGCAAGAGTCCAAAATGCAGTACTTGGATGCAATCTCAAAAACGACAGAATGATCTCTGTTCGTTTCCAAGGCAAACCATTCAATCTCACAGTAATCCAAGTCTATGCCCCAACCAGTAACGCTGATGAAGCTGAAGTCGAACGGTTCTATGAAGACCTACGAGACCTTTTAGAACTAACACCCAAAAAAGATGCCCTTTTCATTATAGCGGACTGGAATGCAAAAGTAGGAAGTCAAGAAACTCCTGGAGTAACAGGCAAATTTGGCCTTGGAATATGGAATGAAGCAGAGCAAAGGCTAATAGAGTTTTGCCAAGAGAACGCACTGGTCATAGTAAATACCCTCTTCCAACAACACAAGAGAAGACTCTATACATGGACATCACCAGATGGTCAACACGGAAATCAGATCGATTATATTCTTTGCAGCCAAAGATGGAGAAGCTCTATACAGTCAGCAAAAACAAGACCAGGAGCTGACTGTGGCTCAGACCATGAACTCCTTATTGCCAAATTCAGAGTTAAATTGAAGAAAGTAGGGAAAACCACTAGACCATTCAGGTATGACCTAAATCAAATCCCTTATGATTATACAGTGGAAGTGAGAAATAGATTTAAAGGCCTAGATCTGATAGATAGAGTGCCTGATGAACGATGGAATGAGGTTCGTGACATTGTACAGGAGATAGGGACCAAGACCATCCCCATGGAAAAGAAATGCAAAAAAAGCAAAAGAATCTAAATCTTCCTATAAAACCTTGTTGATAAAAAGCAGTCTGAGGTCAAAAGAGAAGGTAACAATAGTCTATCTTATCTCTGTAGACAAAATTCCAGAATGCAGTTTTTCAGATTTCAATTTTGCTGTTAATGAGAATGTCATTATGCAATTTTATGTGTTGATTTTAAGCAGCGGACACCAAATACATTACTCCAAACTGCCACCATCTGATTAGCTTTAACTAAAGAAATAAAGCAAACTACAGAAATGGTATTATGCTCTTCATAACTAAGAAAACACTGTCCACTGTCGGTTTTACCATAGCCCCCAAAAGGCCCACGGATCAATACAGCTATAAATACAGGTTTTCTCATTAGAATCATTTATCTGAAAAAAGAGAAGCATTAACATGTATCATTACATGTGCACAACTACTAGATACAGACTGGAGGCAGCAAGGAAAGCTGGCAAGAATCCTCTATAGTCTACGTGTGTGCATGCTAAGTTGCTTCAGTTGTGTCCAACTCCTTTCGATCCTATGGACTGTAGCCCATCAGGTTCCTCTGTCCAGGGGATTTTACAGGCACCACCTGGGAAGACCCTGTAGTCTATAAGAAACTACATTTGGAGGAAAAGTTAACGATCCCTCTATTCCTAAACTACTTATAATCATAAACCTGTACGGTCATTGTAGAGTTCAAGTGAAACACATGTATAAAAACATAAAATAATAAAGAGTAAAGGGGAATTCTTAAATTATCCAGCGTACTGTCATAATGTACAACTAGTGAAATCCAAAGAGGATTCCCTCTGCCCAAAGGCATCCAGCTAATTAATGGGAATGAGACAATCAGAACTAAGGTCTTACAACTGCCACCCAGCCTGAAACTCTTTCCCCAGGGAGCATACTCAATCAACCTGTAAGAGATGCCCTAGTTCAGGGGTCATAAAGCAGTGATTCTAGGTCTAACAAGACCCCTTGTGCAGTGGCTGTTTTGGAAAAATTTGTGCCAACATCTCAAAAATCAGAAATCTGTGAATGAAGACACAGATCTATAGCTTCTTTCAAAAGTCAGATCAGACTAGTAAACATTCCCACTCAGCGACAATACACAGGAACTGAGAAGCAACTGCCTTTAGAAGACACCCACTCAAACAGTGTTGCAGCATATTCTTCTATTCACTTTAACTGCCAGGTTGCTCTACGAGTCTGACTCCTACTCTGCTGCTGCTCCTGCTGCTGCTCAGTCGCTTCAGTTGTGTCTGACTCTGTGAGACCCCATAGACGGCAGCCCACCAGGCTCCCCTGTCCCTGGGATTCTCGAGGCAAGAACACTGGAGTGGGTTGCCACTTCCTTCTCCAATGCATGAATGTGGAAAGTGAAAGTGAAGTCTCTCAGTCGTGTCCGACTCTTTGCGATCCCATGGACTGCAGCCCACCAGGCTCCTCTGTCCATGGGATTTCCCAGGCAAGAATACTGTAGTGTTATTTAAAGCATCATCAATTCTAAACAGCTCCTAATAGTAGTAGAATTTCTGCTGTGTTTTAGCAGCTGGGTTTAAGTAAATTACTTACTACACAGGCAAGACGTAAGAGGGAGAGGAAAAAAACACACATCGCATGAAAACGGTGGCAATTTCTTTAGCGCATAGCCCAGAGTGTCTTACTTTCCTGGAAGTAAGAATTACTAACTCCTCTTTCAAGAGTTTTAATCAGTGACAGGAAAAGCTGTGTCCTGATACTGCTGCTTTAAGGAAAGAACAATACTGGTTACTCGTATTTCCTAAGCCAGTAATAGTTTTAAATTCTATATATTACAGCTATAAACCACTAGTTTAATGGTATTTTATATGATACATATTTTAAGATTTAGTACTATATTGAAAAAGGAGGTGACAGAAAAGAGAGTAGAATGGGAGAAAGAGGTCTACAAATAAGAAACAAGCCTAAATTTTCCCCCATAAATAGGACATTTCCATTCCATTCAAACACAGATAAAGTTTAATTAAAATCTTCAGGGGCATTCCAGTAACCAAGCAATAAGCACATATAATGTACAGGACTTGGTTTCTAATATTTTCTCTTACACAGGAAAACGGGCTCCTTGGAGAAATGACTAATTCTAGGATCAGGACAGAAATTGTACAAGCAAAAGTCTGGGACATCTTGTAATGCCAGAAAGGTAGGAAATGCTATTAAAATAGTAATTAATTAATTAATGAGGCAATGTGAAAGGAACACATGGGTTAACTAAAAGCTGAAATGATTTAAGCAACAAAATACTGTATTGGATTGTACCTCAAAACACAAGCTTTCATGAATCCATACTGATAGAAATAAATGATTGAATAAATTAGTAAAGAACAAAATTCTTCTACCACGAAGAATTCCAAAGCATTAGTCTAGACTTTTCAGCTTCTAAGTGGTAGAACTTAACCCTGATTGCTTAAGTGTGGTGGGTCACACAGCGACCTCCCTCCAAAAAAGTACAGCATGAAAATGGAGACAAAAGAGAAGCCTACTCTTGATCTCCTGATACCTAAATCGGGTGATCAAGAGTAACTAACAGGGATGAGTCATGCTGATAATATGTACCCTTGATACGTGATAAGAATGGCATTTTACCTCTATAACCTTCCCCTTGAAAATATAAGCAGTCAAAACATAAGAAAAAAATCAGATAAATCCAGCTGAAGGCATCTACAAAATAACAGACCAGTATACTGCATAAATGTCAAGGTCATGAAAAAAGGTCATAAAAAATTAAGCCTGAGAAACTGTCCCAGCCAAGAGAAGCCTAACATCTAAATGTAATATGGTATCCTGGATGAGACCCAGAAGAGAAAAGGGTTGCTGATTAAAACCTAGGAAATCCAAACAATAATTATTAATAATAATTAATAATAATGTATTAAAATGTTAATTCATTATAACAAATATACCATACTAATCTAAGGTGTTAACAATAGGGAAGATCCTAACAACTTTTCTGTAAATCTAAATCTATTTTCTATAGTTTACAAAATTAATTTTAAAAATACTTAAATGGGCTTATTTACATAAAAATATTGATGTAATAATTATAAGCTGTCTTTATTTCTGAACATGGGCAAAACGTACACTTCCAAAGTAATCAGGGAGATTGCTCTATGGCTCTAAGCAATCATGCACTTGAATGGCTAATGCCATTTCAGTATTTTACATTGTTTAAGCCTCCAAGTCATGAACTTGGGCCATATTTATAGAAATTCTGAAATACAAAAAAAATATAAATTGCCCACAATATATCCCCTATTGTTCCTATAATAGGTATTCAGAAACAGATCTAAAGAATAGATAAGTATGCTGCTGCTGCTGCTACTAAGTCGCTTCAGTCGTGTCCGACTCTGTGCGACCTCATAGACGGAAGCTCACCAGGCTCTCCCGTCCCTGGGATTCTCCAAGCAAAAATACTGGAGTGGGTTGCCATTTCCTTCTCCAATGCATGAAAGTGAAAAGTGAAAGTGAAGTCGCTCAGTCGTGTCTGACTCTTAGCGACCCCATGCACTGGAGCCTACCAGGCTCCTCCATCCATGGGAATTTCCAGGCAAGAGTACCGGGGTGGGGTGCCAGTATAGCCCTACATGATTCACAGTTGGCTGAATCCACAGATGTGGATATGGAGGGCCGGCTGTGGAACTTAGCCCTCCAGAGGATTTTGGAATCTGAGGTGGGTCCCTTGTGAATACAGAGGGACAACTGTATATGATATCCATCTCCAACATTCCAATAACAAACAGTATTCACTTCCAAACTGATTGTTGTTGTTTATTCACTAAGTTGTGTCCAACTCTTTGTGACCCCATCAACTGCAGCATGCTAGGCTTCCCTGTCCTTCACCATCTTCTGGAGCCTGCTCAAATTCATGTCCATTGAGTCAGTGATGCCATCCAACCATCTCATCCTCTGTCATCCCCGTCTCCTCCTGCCTTCAATCTTTCGCAGCATCAGTCTTTTCCAATGAATCGGCTCTTCATATTAGGTAGCCAAAGTATTGAAGCTTCAGCATCAGGCCTTCCAATGAATATTCAGGGTTGATTTCCTCTAGTATTGATTGGCTTGATCTCCTTGCAGTCCACACCACTCTCAAGAGTCTTGTCCAGCACCACAAACTGTAAAGCATCAGTTATTCACTGCTCAGCCTTCTTTATGGTCCAACTCTCACATCTGCACATGACTACTGGAAAAACCTGAAAAGCCTGTGGTCCATGAAGGGGATAAATCTGATCCATGACCTAAAACTGCACTCTCACAAAATCTACAATTCAGTTGAGAAACTTACTATGGAAGAAAGTCTGTCTGTATACGTAACATCCAAGACTCTAATCACTGAAAACTAGCTGGCTCTCCATTAAAGTTTCAAATCTGAAGTTCTACCACTGATACTCTTAACTCTAACTTTGCAGATTCACAAAGAATGACCAACTCTAATTAAGGACCTATGCTCTGAAATGTAGAATCCTACATTCAGAGAAACAAAATAACTTAGCAATGTATGTCTAATATTTCCAACCAAATCACAAACACACACAAAAAAAGGCATTTGAAATCAGATCGCACACACACACACACACACACACACACACACACACACACAAAAAGGCATTTGAATCCAAATTTCTTATTTTATGAGAAAAGGGCTAAGGGAATTAACAAGGACACTTGTTCAAGGTCATTCCTAAACCTCAACTAGAACCAGGATTTCCTCTCAGTTCTATAGTATTCCAAAGCAGGAAACTAGGGAAAGATAAGGGGTATTAAAATTCTGAACACTTCCTATGCTAGGTTAGGAAGCTTTAGTTTTCTCAGAGGTCAACAAAATAAGCCAGCCTACCTACTGGAATAGCACAAAACAGCTATTCTTTTTTAAATGGCCCTCCTGACATAGATTCTTGTCTCCTATTTAATTATCTGTTCTTGGATTGTGCCACTGTTCAATATCCATGATGTGAACGTTGAAGCCCTGGTTAAAGCTCCTAAGTGTTCAGTTTAATTTGGTACAATTAGAAAAATGAGGGTATAATTTTCCTTCCAGTTATCCTTAATAGTTCTTTTCCTTTTGTTATTGAAATGAAATTTATAGAACATACACTTAAGCATTTTAAAGTATTCAATACTGAGGCATCAACTTTTCTCTAGTTTGAAAATGCCAAAAAATTTTAATGAGAGATGCACTAATCCAAATGCAGAAGGACTACTCTGTTTTCAATTAATTCATCACATCTCAAGGAAGGCTTCAATCCAGGTTCCACCCTTGAGTGTGGCCTGAGACCCTGTATCATTCTAATCTCTTTCCACACGTGCCCAGCCACAGTCCAGAGGTACTATGCCAAGTACCTTTCACCTTCTTCTACATATCAAGGGTATTCTATCACACTCTCCTGCCCTGAACATAACCACAAAATCAGGCTTATTGTGTGGTTAGCTGACCCAGCAGGCTTTTGTTTCAGTAAATACTTCAACCATTGCAAACTACTTAGGAAGGAATGATCTCATCCCACTGACCCAAAAGCCAACTTTATCAAAAAGCTTTTTGTTACAAGCTGTGATAACCTAGGAAACCAGATCTATGTTTACTGTCCAGCCATAGAAAAGGAAAAGAAATCAAAAGGAAAAAAACAGCTCACATACTGACCATTTTTAAAAATCACTTTTCCTACAGAATTTCTCCCTTTCTTTGATAACTGACAACAACTGAGCGAAAAGAAATACTTTTAGAACTGTTCAATGCTCCAGAAAAAATTATTATGACAAGTGAAAAGCAAACTTCAGGGACTTCCCTGATGGTCCAGTGGTTAAGACTTTGCACTTCCACTGCAGGTAACACAGGTGTTAGCCCTAGTTGGGGAACTAAGATTCCACATGCCAGAGCATGGCTGAAAAAAAAAAGCAAACTTCATATTCCAGTCCAAATACTGAATCTTCTTTGGGTCAATTTGTATGAATAAATAAGGATTCCTCTCCAGCATCACCTCAACATTTACTGCATGCTTGTGTTCTAGGTATTATTCCAATCACTTTACAGATAACAGTTGAAGAAGTATGTTGAACAATTCTAGTATGGACGTATATTATTCTTTCCATTTAAAATAAGGATACCATGGCACTTACAGGTTAAGTAACTTGCCTAATTTGTGGTGTGAGACAAGACTCTTGAGGGTCCCTTGGACAGCAAGGAGATCAAACCCATCAATCCTAAAAGAAATCAACCCTGAATATTCATTGGGAGGACTGATGCTGAAGCAGAAGCTCCAATGCTTTGGCCACTTGATGCAAACAGCTGGCTCAATGGAAAAGACGCCAATGCTGAGAAAGACTGAGGGCAGGAGGAAAAGAGGGTGACAGAGGATGAGATGGTTGGATGACATTATCTACTCAATGGACATGAGTTTGAGCAACCTCTGGGAGATAGTGAAGGACAGGGGAGCCTGGCGTGCTGCAGTCCATTTGGGTCACAAAGAGTCGGTCACGACTAAGCGATTGGGGGCATTCAAAGTACATGGATGTGCCTTTTCTCTGCTTGGCTCCAAGCAGTATACTGTCACTGATGGAGCTATGGCCAAATGCTCCAACAAAGGGCCATACCCAGGCTGTTTCCTCTGCTTATGTGGTCAGTGATCAGCCTCTGCACTAAAACAATCAGGTAAAACAAAACAGATCAAGAGCACTATTTGGAGTGAATCGTCCTAAATCTCTGTGTTAGTATGTATATGAAAATCAGATGACTAAAGGTGAATGATGTAAACAAAGGATTATACAGTAGACAACTATAAGGAACAAAAGCTAGCATAACCTCTGATGGTTTGTGGACAGGCTGTTGGACATTCTAAAGGTGAATGCCGGCCTATCTTAGATCAGATCAGATCAGTTGCTCAGTCGTGTCTGACTCTTTGCGACCCCATGAACTGCAGCACACCAGGCCTCCCTATCCATCACCAGCTCTCGGAGGTCACTCAGACCCACATTCATCGAGTCAGTGATGCCATCCAGCCATCTCATTCTCTGTCGTCCCCTTCTCCTCTTGCCCCCAATCCCTCACAGCATCAGAGTCTTCTCCAATGAGTCAACTCTTCGCATGAGGTGGCCAAAATACTGGAGTTTCAGCTTTAGCATCATTCCTTCCAAAGAAATCCCAGGGCTGATCTCCTTCAGAATGGACCGGTTGGATCTCCTTGCAGTCCAAGGGATTCTCAAGAGTCTTCTCCAACACCACAGTTCAAAAGCATCAATTCTTCGGGGCTCAGCCTTCTTCACAGTCCAGCTCTCACATCCATACATGACCACAGGAAAGACCATAGCCTTGACTAGGCAAACCTTTGTTGGCAAAGTGATGTCTCTGCTTTTGAATATGCTATCTAGGTTGGTCATAACTTTCCTTCCAAGGAGTAAGTGTCTTTTAATTTCATGGGTGCAGTCACCATCTGCAGTGATTTTGGAGCCCAGAAAAATAAAGTCTGACACTGTTTCCACTGTTTCTCCATCTATTTCCCATGTAGTGATGGGACCAGATGCCTATCTTAAGATGAAACAAAAAGATGGGTTATAAAATCAACTGAGAGATAAAGGCTGAAGTTAAATTACTGGCCTAGAGCCTGAAAAGGATTCTGAAGACAGAGTAGACATAGAGTTGACCCTTCTGAAATGCAAAAAGCTTTCTCCAGATCTCAACTAGACCACCACCCTTCACCGTGTCCTGAACTCTTAATGGCTAAAAACACACCTAAGGAGGACAGTAACACAAGCACTAACATGAAATAAAATCTGAAAAAGAAACAAGCAAACTCCAGTAAACAAAGTTCCAAGAAAAGGAAAGAAAGAGTGTCTCCAGGAAGAGGATAGCTGTGATAAGAGCTCAAGAACCTCCCTTCACCTCCTCAGAGCCTAAGTGACCCCCATGCACTCTGGTGCCACACCAGAATTAATGTAGGCAGTACCTGAGTAAGAGTGGATAAGTACATCACTACACTGAGCTAGAAATAACTTAAATATAAATATGGATAGATATCGATTCCTCCTCTACAATTCTAAAATAATTCTCTCTCAATAACTAAAATGACATTGTTCTTTTCCACTCTTTCAAGGCCTACCTTTACTCACTCAGTCTGTCTCTAGGAAAGCCTCCATGGCTTCCAGAGCATTCTAGCTATGTGATGTGTGTCACTAGCACACCACTAACCAACTTTATTATTTACATGTCTATTACCTCTTATGGGGTTCCCTGGTGGGTCAGTGGTAAAAAATCCGCCTGCCAATGCAAGAGACACACAGATTCGATCCTTGGATTAGGAAGATCCCCTGGAAGAGGGAATGGCAACCCACTCCAGTATTCTTGCCTAAGAAATCCCATAGACAAAGGACCCTGATAAGCTACATTCCATGGGGTTGCAAGGAGTCAGACACAACTTAGCAACTAAACAACAATTACCTGTTATCAACTGTGAACTTGAGAACAACAATGTTCAGTGATGTATACCAACATTTACTGCAGTTCCATGAAAATGAAAGATACAAAATAATATAAAATATCTTGAATATTTTTCTAATTCTGATACCTTCAATTTTTTTCTCTTTTGATCACAACCCATGGGGGGAAAAATCATTTCATATAATGACCCATATAGTTATATATTACACACACATATACATATAAATGAAGTATATAAAATGTACTGATATCTTCTGTTCCATTTTTTTAAGGTCTTCCTATAAAACTTTCTATTCTGGTAAAAATAATCTCTTAAGAGAGGAAGGTACACAATTAAAAGCAGTTTTCAAACTTCAATGTGGACATCCCTTGGGAAGATAATTTAAAATAGATTAGAGTCCTAGTTCCAGAATCTGATACAGTAAGTCTGGGTAGAAGCCCGTGTTCTGCCTTTTGAAGTACCCCACATCATTCTGATGTAGATGATAAAACTATACTTATGAGAAACATGCCCATACAATTTCAGATTTAATCTCAAAACACAGTTTCAACTCTCCTTAAAGTACAGGTTAACCAAACTATCTGCAAGAGGTTCCTGCTCCTGCCTTGCTAACAGACTGGTTTTCAATCTGAAAGCTGTCTGGCTCAACAGTCCTTTTATGGATTTCCTCTAATACAACTTGGTAAACCACTAAAATCTAACTGTTCCTCTTAACTACGGCTATTTGCACCAGGAAACACAAAAGAATGATATGAATGAAAGGCATTTTTGTTGCCAAGTCATTTGCTTTAGAACTGAAAGGGCTTTTCAAAACCAGTCACACTGGCCATACAAGTGGCATATGTAGTCATCAGTTTGGAACTCCTAAGTACAAGTGGCCTATAGCTCAAAAGTGCTCGCTGAGTAACTCAACGTCTGACCACAAACTGCTTGAAAGCTACAATACAAGCCTCCTCCACTTGTAATTACAAGCCAATAAGAAGACCCTTGATTCCTGAAAGTTTTAAATTCAACAAGTCAATATTAAAAGAGCATCAAACACTTGCAATGAACAATCCATAAATGAGATTAATTCCATTGACAACATCAAAAAGAACACAATAAATTTAACAAAGTACAAAACTTATAGTACTATGAAAAATACAAAAAACTGGAGAAAGAACATGCCCCAGATTCATAGGTGGGAAGACTTAATATTGTTACAAAGGCAGTATGCCTCCCAAACTCATCCACAGACTCAATGCAATCACTATCAAAATCCCAGTTGGTTTCTTTGCAGAAATTGACAAGCTAAACATCCAAAACAATCTTGAAATAAGAACAACACAGTTGGAGGACTCACACTTCCTTATTTCAAAACATACTACAAAGTCACCACAAGCATTAGTACAAGCATAGATATAAAGATCAATGGAATATAATAGAAAGCTCGAAAATAAGATAAATCTTCACATTTATAGTTAATTCACAATAAAGGTGCAAATACAATTCAACAGGGAAAGAACAGTCTTTTTGACAAATGGTGCTGAAACAACTGGATATCTACAAGCAAAAAGTGAAGTTGGACCCCCTACTCACACCATATACAAAAATTAACTCAAGCTGAAACAAAGACCTAATCCAACCGCTATAAATATAAATCTCTTACAGGAAAACATGGGATAAATCTTCATGGTTCTATTTGGCAACAGTTTCTTAAAATTAGCACCAAAGTGCAAGCAACAAAGGAAGTCTTCCCTGATCTGGGAGGATCCACATACCACAGAGCAACTAAACTTGTGCACCACAACTATTGAGCCTGTGCTCTAGAGTCCAGGAGCCACAACTACAGCTACAGAAGCCCATGTGCCTAGAGCCCATGCTCTGCAACAACAGATGCCCCACCACCACCCCCAGCCCCTGCAATGAGAAGCCAGCGTAGAGCAACAAAGAGTAGGCCCCACTCACAGCAATTAGAGAAAAGCCCTGGCAGCAAGTGAAGATCCAGCAAAGCCAAAAATAGAAAAAAACAAATTTTTCAAATGATATAAAAAAACAAAAGACACACAATCCAACACAGGATAGGAGAAAATATTTACAAATCACATATCTACAATAAGAAACTTCTATCTAGAATACATTTTTAAAAATACTCTTCCAAAGCAGTAATAAAGACAAAATTACCTAATTTTATTAATAAAATGAGCAAATAATGTAAGCAGACATTTCTCCAAAGATGATACACAAATAGCCAATAAACGCATTAGTCAGCAGGAAAATAAAAGTTAATATCACAGTGAGATATCTCTCCAGACACACTAGGATGATGATAAGCAAAGAAAGGACAGATAACAAATGTTTAAAATTACAAGGACAGAAATTGCAACCCTCATACAACTGCTAGTGAAAGTCACTCAGTTGTGTCCAACTCTTTGCGACCCCATGGACTATACAGTCCATGGAATTCTCCAGGCCAGAATACTGGAGTGGGTAGCGTTTCCCTTCTCCAAGGGATCTTCCCAACCCAGGGATCATACCCAGGTCTTCCATATAGCAGGCAGATTCTTTACCAACTGAGCCATAAGGGAAGCCCAAGAATGCTGGAGCGGGCATAGACTGCTCAGAGGACTGTAAAATGGTGTGGGTATGTTAGTTAGAAAGCAGCATGGCAGCTCCTCAACAGGTTAAACATAGGATCCAGCAATTCCACTCCTAGGCATAAACCCAAGAGAAGTTAAAATGTGTCCACAAAAAAGCTGGAACACAAATATTCACAGCAACATTATTCATAATAGCTAAAAAGTGGAAACAAAAACGTCCATCTACAGATGAATGAATAAACAAAATGATATATTCAAACTGTAGAATTCTGTGTGTCCATAAAAAGGAAGGATACTAATACAAGCTACAAGACAGATGAACCTTGAAAACATGCTAAATGAAAGACGCCAGTCACAAAAGACTACATGCTGTATCACTTCATTGATATGAAATGTCCAGAACAAGCAAATCTAGAGGGACAGAAAGATTAAGTGGTTCTCAAGGGCTTGTGGGAGGTAGACAATAAAAAGATCAGAGTGATGCCTATAGAGTATGTGGTTTCTTTTGGGAGTGATGAAAATGTTCTAGAACTGTAGTATTAGTCACACATACCTGTGACTATACTAAAAACCAGGGATTTCTACACTTTAAATGGGTGAATTGTACGGTCAGTGAATTATATCTCAAACTGTCACCCATGCCCTCAAAAGACAGAAAGACAAACAGCACCAGATACATGAAACTAACGTCTTTCCTATGAGATTACCCTAAATATCAGCTTCAGGGATATTTTCTTTTTATTATCAGAAGACATTTTATTTCTTTCTCCATAAGCACAATTTTTTTTTTTTAAATAGCAAAGCTTGGTAAAAGAAATATGCTTTGTTGTTTGAAGAAATTATATACAATGTTAGATGCACATAAAATTATACACAATGTTAGATGCATATAAAAACTTCTGCAAGAAAAGGCTACAGGGAGCCACTAGATGACAAGAAAAACTAAACTTTCAACAGTGAAGTGTAGGCAGTCTTCATTTTCCATAGCAGAGTGAGACCAAAGTAACAATACAAGCTGAAACCATGCAAAATGCCGTAATGATCAGTGAGAAAAGTACAACTGTTCTGTTGTCTTTAAAAATTTTGTTGAAATATTAAAAATTCGGTCATTTATAATTGTATACGAATTTAAAAAAACAGGCAAACTAACATTTATTTAGTATGCTGTAAAAGATTAGAAACATTAAAAATTGTAGTTATAAAAAAATCAAGAGTAGTTAACCTATGATGTGGAATGGGCATCTTTTCTATGCTTTGGCAAGTTGCCACACTCCTTTCTAAGTCCACATTAGCTTCCTTTGTGTTTTCAATGTCAAAAAGGATCTCTGAGCATGCTTTTAATGTGAAATTTCCTGCCTGAGTCACTTCCTTCTCTGGGACACCTTCATCTTTTTCACTAAACTTTTTCCTCATTTACAGAGATGAGCTCACCTTCACTGAGTTTCGATAGCTCCACATCCAGAGTTTTTTTAATGACAGTAGGGTCAACATTTCCACAGTGAATTATTTCTTCTGTAATTCCATTCACATACAATTTGCATTTCATTTCCAACACTGGAAGTGAACTCTCTGCTTCTCTGCTGCACTTTCTTCTTTATTGGCAGGTTTCTTCTTTCAGTTGTTCATTTTTGTAAAATGTCACATACAAGGAGGCAACAGAACTGCATGCTTTGCTATCTGTGCATGAACTGAATAACAGATGTGCAGTGATCAGTCAGTCACCAACAGGCTTTGAAAGGAGTAAGACAACAAATCACTGATACTGATAGACACCTGTTTTTTATGTAGTAATTTGTAGACAGAAGAGCTAGCAGCAATTTTGTAGTTTATCCAATAACAGGTAGTATATAATATAAAATCTGAATTGTGTTATTAGGTAATGGGTATTACTTAAATCACATAATCTCGGGTCTTCTGGGAAGTTCCCTCGGGGTTATCTAATCTAACCACAGAGTATACGTGGATCAGGGATGCAGATGTTGGTGACCACTATGTGACACATATTACTTCACAGCAAAGCTCTTCCACTGCTGAAGAGCTCTAATGATTACACCCCCAAGCAGTCAAGAGCACTGGTTCTTAGATCAGAAGGCCTGACTTCCCATCCTGCTTTTCCTTTTGTTCAGTTCAGTTCAGTCACTTAGTCGTGTCCAACTCTTTGTGACCCCATGGACTGCAGCACGCCAGGCC
Source organism: Tragelaphus eurycerus (assembly GCA_935064755.1). NCBI lineage: Eukaryota > Metazoa > Chordata > Mammalia > Artiodactyla > Bovidae > Tragelaphus > Tragelaphus eurycerus. The sequence goes on along the minus strand of CAKXYN010000001.1, from coordinate 69,799,797 downwards.
ACCTTGTCCATCACCAACTCCCGGAGTTTACTCAAACTCATGTCCATTGGGTCAGTGATGCCATCCAACCATCTCATCATCTGTCGTCCCCTTCTCCACCTGCCTTCAATCTTTCCCAGCATCAAGGTCTTTTCAAATGAGTCAGTTCTTCACAGCAGGTGACCAAATTATTGGAGTTTCAGCTTCAACATCAGTCCTTCCAATGCATATTCAGGACTGATTTCCTTTAGGATTGACTGGTTGGATCTCCTTGCAGTCCAAGGAACTCTCAAGAGTCTTCTCCAATCCATCTCGATGTATAGTAAAAGTAATACAATATTGTAAAGTTAAGAAAAATTAAAAAAATAATAATAATAATAATAAAAAAAATTTCAAAAAAAAAAAAAAAAAGAGTCTTCTCCAACACCACAGTTTAAAAGCATCAATTCTTTGGCACTCAGGCTTCTTTATAGTCCAACTCTCACATCCATACATGACTATTGGAAAAACCATAGCCTTGACTAGATGAACCTTTGTTGGCAAAGTAATGTCTCTGCTATTTAATAGGCTGTCTAGGTTGATCATAACTTTTCTTCCAAGGAGCAAGTGTCTTTTAATTTCATGGCTTCAGTCACCATCTGCAGTGATTTTGGAGCCCAGAAAAATGAAGTCAGCCACTGTTTCCCCATCTATTTGCCATGAAGTGATGGGACCAGATGCCATGATCTTCGTTTTCTGAATGTTGAGCTTTAAGCCAACTTTTTACTCTCTTCTTTCACTTCCATCAAGAGGCTCTTTTCGTTCTTTCTGCCATAAGGGTGGTGTCATCTGCATATCTGAGGTTACTGATATTTCTCCTGGCAATCTTGATTCCAGCTTGTGCTTCATCCAGCCTGGCATTTTGCATGAAGTACTCTGCATATAAGTTAAATAAGCAGTGTGACAACATACAACTTTGACATACTCCTTTCCCTATTTGGAACCAGTCTGTTATCCCATGTCCAGTTCTAACTGTTTCTTCCTAACCTGCATACAAATTCCTCCAGAGGCAGGTCAGGTGGTCTGGTATTTCCATCTCTTTCAGAATTTTCCACAGTTTGTTGTGATCCACACTGTCAAAGGCTTTGGCATAGTGTAGAGCTAGGTAAACTTGGGCAAGTTATGTAATCTCTCCATGACTCAGTTTCCTTATCTGTACAATACAAATGTTATGACCTGCAATCATGGAGCTGTTGCAAGAGTTAAATGAGAGTTAACCTCATTAATTCTAACACATTAAGTGTTCAATAAATGACAGCCATTATAATTAATCATATCACCATCATGAATTGTACAGTGCTTGAGCTTCCTCATTGATCCCCATGTTGGTTCAAACCTTCTCCCTTACCTGGATTCTGTACCAGCCTCTTATCAGAGCTCTCTGACATAGTTCCTCACCCTACTCTCTATACAGTCATTAGAATTATCCCCTGAAAAATCAAATCTGATCCTCTTCTTGTCCAACAATTGAGACTAAAGCACTAGGTAGGGGAGAGCAAAGTTAAGACTGTTTTGCGGTAGGGAGGGAGCCCTGGTGGTCCAGAGTAGGGCATCAAAAACCTAGTAAGGTAAGGCAGGAATTCGCACAGTGAGGTGGCCTGACCCAACTTATTTAACTTACAAGGAGTCAAAAGATAGCTACAATTTTAAAAAATCAAATGAATTTTAAAACTGAGGAAACAAATAGTCCAAGGAAGAGTAACAAAACTTAATTTTAAAAGAAAACAACTTGTCAAAAGGAGACACAATTACAATACACAACTGGTAACCCTAATTCCTTAGAAATAAGTTGGCATTTCAATGTTTGTTCATTTCATTATCCTCAGTTCCACTTTTCACTGCATTCTCTTTCCAAATAAGCTTTCACTTGGAATGGTGGTCTGTTTTTAATTTGTTAAAAGAAGGAAACTGATGAAGGCTGCTCATCAGGTACATAAATATTAAGCATCTGAAAAAAATGCTAGGTCTTAAACAACACAGTCCTAGTTTTCCACCTCTTAAAAGCAAAGAAGGAAAAAGGGAAAAGCGAAGAGGATGATGGAGAAAAAACAAGACAAAGAACAAGGCAGATAATAATAACTTGGAAACTAAAATAGATTGTAGAGCTGCTCTTGAGCTGTAAGCTGATCGTGATGGGCTGATCCTCTCCCATTACAGCGACACATGAAAGCCACAGGGAACGGAGCAAGCACCTTCCTCGTGTTACAATCTCATACACCTGCTTTGGATGCTGTTCCTCCATGCACACCTAGTTCAAGTAGCACCATGTATCTGGGAACATCTAGAACCAAGTAAAAGCCTGAAAGGAATTAACCAGGCAAGGCTGCATGGTACTGTGCCAGAACATACACTTTATCACCAAAAAGACTGACATCTGAATCTGTCCTTTTATTGGCTGTACAACCTTGGGCCTTATCTTCTCTAACAGCTATCATTCCCAACTTTATAGATAAGGAAAATGTCTACACAGAAATATTATAAGGACTGAATGGAATAGTACATGAAACACCCAGCACAAGCCTGCCTCAGACCAAGTCATAAAACCCTTCAAACTCAATTCGAATATAAACCGCAGCAGTTTAAAAGAAAAAAACTAGAAAAGAAAAATAAAGATTTCCCCTCCAACCAACAGAACAAAGTGTAAAGGCAGAAGTACTACAAAGGAAGCACTCAAAATCATAGCCATGTGAGGAGCTTAGGGGTAAAACCTACATGATTTAGTGAATGTGAAGGATACGTCCCATCATATTTGCTGTACAAAATAATGACAAGTTAATGTAAAATATTATATTTAGGTTATAATAATCACTTCCTATATATGAACTTACTTTATGTCAAGTTCAAATATACATAGATTCTATTTTAGTTATAAAATAGATTCAATTTAAGCATAAGAAATTCCCAAGTCATGCCTACTGGGATAAGTAAAAATAGGGAACTGGGCAAGTGGGGAACGAAAATGAACATAAATGGATAATACAACAAGAGTCACTTTTGTAATGCAGTCTTAGATCAAGACAGCTAGCTGTGGAACTGCACTTATACAGGAGGAAGAGGTGAATAAATAGAGTAAACAATGACAGATAAGTATTATTACCTTCTTGTGAAAAAGAAAGTAGTATGGGTCATAACTTTTACTAACATATGAAGTGGGCACAGTTGATAAATTATCCCAGAATACATGTGGATCCACTTGGTAATGGGGTTAACTTAGGTTTTACCCATCTCAAGAAACCAAGTCACTTTGCATCTCCCTACCAATCTGATCCAGAAATGAACATAGTAGTTATGAAATAGCAAATTTTAAAGCTATTAAATATAATCAAATGTAAGATCATACAGGAAAAGGTGTTCGTGTGCAACATGCAATAAAACACTGAAACATGAAATGCAAATATAGAAAGTCAAAAAATGAAAGAGAAAAATTATGAATTTAAGGTATTTGAAGCTGTTTTATTATAAGCTGCCTGGTATTTAAGGAACTGTAAAAATAGACACATAGATTAAAACAGCTAAAATAAAAAGAGTGACTATACCAAATGCTAGTGAGGATGCAGAAAAACTGGATCACTGCTGCTGGGAATGTAATGCTACAGCCAATCCAGAAAAACAGTTGGACAGTTTCTTCAAAAATCAAACACACCCTTCCCATACAAGTCAGCAATCCAACTCTTGGGTATTTATTCCAAAGAAAACATTATGTTCACTGAACAACCTATACACAAATGCTCATAGCAGCTTTATTCACAACAAAATATGAATCAATCCAAATAACTTTCAACAGTATAAAGCTAAACACATGACATCTATACCATGTAATACTTGTTTTTTAGTTACTAAGTCATGTCCGACTCTGTGACCCTGTGAACTACAGCATGACAGACCTCCCTGACCTTCACTATCTCTCAGAGTTTGCTCAAACTCATGTCCACTGAGTCGGTGATGCCGGCCAATCATCTCATCCTCTGTCGCCCTCTTCTCCTGCCCCCATCTTTCCCAGCATCAAAGTATTTTCCAATGAGTTGGCTCTTCATACCAGGTGGCCAAAGCTTCAGCATCAGTCCTTCCAATGAATTCAGGGTTGATTTCCTTTAGGATTAATTGGTTTGATCTCCTTGCAGTCCAAGGGATTGAGTCTTCTCCAGCACAGCAATTTGAAAGCATCAATTCTTCAGCACTCAGCCTTCCTTATAGTAAAACTCACATATTTGCATGTGACTACTGGAAAAACCACAGCTTTGACTGTATGGACCTTTGTCAGCAAAATGACGTCTCTGCTTTTGAATACTCTGTCTAGATTTCTCATAGCTTTCCTTCCAAGGAGCAAGCGTCTTTTAATTTCATAGCTGCAGTCACCATCTGTAGTGATTTTGGAGCCCCCAAAAATAAAATTTCTGTCACTGTTTCCACTTTTTCCCTTTCTATCTGCCATGAACTGATGGGCCCGGACACCATGATCTTAGCTTTTTGAATATTAAGTTTCACATCAACTTTGTCATTCTCCTCTTTCACCCTCAAGAGGCTCTTTAGTTCAGCTTCACTTTCTGTCATTAAAGTGGTATCATCTGCATATGTGAGGTTGTTGATATTTCTCCCAGCAATCTTGATTCCAGGTTGTGATCCATCCAGTCCAGCATTTCACCTTCATGAGCCTTGTTGTGGCAAAGGGGCTTGCTTAACTCAGTGAAGCTATGAGCCTTGCCACACAGGACCACCCAAGGACAGGTCACTGGAGGAGGGAATGGCAAACCACTCCAGTATTCTTGCCTCAAGAACACCATGAACAGTATGAAAAGGCAAAAAGATATGACACCAGAAGATGAGCATCCCCCCCACAAGGTCAGAAGATGTCCAACATGCTACTGGAGAAGAGCAGAGACATAGCTCCAGAAAGTAAGAAGAAGCTGACCCAAAGCAGAAACGACGCTCAGTTGTGGATGTGTCTGGTGGTGAAAGTGAAGTCTGATGCTGTAAAGAACAATATTGCATAGGAACCTGTCATGTTAGGTACAGGAATCAAGGTAAATTGGATGTGGTCCAGCACTATATTGCAAGAGTGACCATTGATATCTTAGGAATCAGTAAACTAAAATGAACAGGAATGGGTGACTTTAATTCAGATGATCAATGTATCTACTACTGTGGCTAAGAATCCCTTAAAAGAAATGGAATAACCCTCATAGTCAGCAAAAGAGTTCAAAATACAATACTTGAGAGAAATCTCCAAAAATGACACAATGATATTTGTTGGTTTCCAAGGCAAATCATTCAACATCACAATCAGATCAGATCAGATCAGTCGCTCAGTCGTGTCCGACTCTTTGCGACCCCATGAATCGCAGCACGCCAGGCCTCCCTGTCCATCACCAGCTCCCGGAGGTCACTCAGACTCACATCCATTGAGTCAGTGATGCCATCCAGCCATCTCATCCTCTGTCGTCCCCTTCTCCTCCTGCCCCTAATCCCTCCCAGCATCAGAGTCTTCTCCAATGAGTCAACTCTTCGCATGAGGTGGCCAAAGTACTGGAGTTTCAGCTTTAGCATCATTCCTTCCAAAGAAATCCCAGGGCTGATCTCCTTCAGAATGGACTGGTTGGATCTCCTTGCAGTCCAAGGGACTCTCAAGAGTCTTCTCCAACACCACAGTTCAAAAGCATCAATTCTTCGGCACTCAGCCTTCTTCACAGTCCAGCTCTCACATCCATACATGACCACAGGAAAGACCATAGCCTTGACTAGGTGAACCTTTGTTGGCAAAGTAATGTCTCTGCTTTTGAATATGCTATCTAGGTTGGTCATCCAACTCAATTCCCAACCACTAATGCCAAAGAAGCTGAAGTTGGCCAGCTCTATGAAGACCTACAAGACCTTCTAGAATTAACACCAAAAAAAGATGTCCTTTTCATCATAGGGGATAGGAATGCAAAAGTAGGAAGTCAAGAGCTACCTGGAGTAACAGGGAAGTTTGGCCTTGGAGTACCATGTAATATTCAGTTCAGTTCAGTCGTTCAGTTGTGTCTGACTCTTTGCGACCCCATGAAATGCAGCACACCAGGCCTCCCTGTCCATCACCAACTCCTGGAGTTCACTCAGACTCTTGTCCATCGAGTCACTGATGCCATCCAGCCATCTCATCCTCGGTCGTCCCTTCTCCTCCTGCCCCCAATCCCTCCCAGCATCAGAGTCTTTTCCAATGAGTCAACTCTTCGCATGAGGTGGCCAAAGTACTGGAGTTTCAGCTTTAGCATCAGTCCTTCCAAAGAACACCCAGGACCGATCTCCTTTAGAATGGACTAGTTGGATCTTCTTGCAGTCCATGGGACTCTCAAGAGTCTTCTCCAACACCACAGCTCAAAAGCATCAATTCTTCGGCGCTCAGCCTTCTTCACAGTCCAACTCTCATATCCATACATGACTACTGGAAAAACCATAGCCTTGACTAGATGAACCTTTGTTGGCAAAGTAATGTCTCTGCTTTTGAATATGCTATCTAGGTTGGTCATAACTTTCCTTCCAAGGAGTAAGTGTCTTTTAATTTCATGGCTGCAGTCACCATCTGCAGTGATTTTGGAGCCCAGAAAAATAAAGTCTGACACTGTTTCCACTGTTTCCCCATCTATTTGCCATGAAATGATGGGACCAGATGCCGTGATCTTCGTTTTCTGAATGTTGAGCTTTAAGCCAACTTTTTCACTCTCCTCTTTCACTTTCATCAAGAGGCTTTTTAGTTCCTCTTCACAGATGTTTTTCTGGAACTCTCTTGCTTTTTCCATGATCCAGGTAATATTACTTAGCTATAAAAAGGAACAAAGTATTGATACAATTGGGCACAAAGGCATTATGCTTAGTGAAAAAAAGCTAATCTCAACAGATCACATACTATATGACTCTAATTTTATGTCATTCTCAAAATGACAAAACTATAAAGATAGAGAACAAATTACTGGTTATCAAATGATTCAGAAAGGTTGAAAGAAGAGGTTTACAAGAACTACACACACATACACAAATGTAGGTTAAGAAAGTTAGGGTAAACTGAATAAAGTCTGTAATGCGATTAACAGTAATGTACCAATGTAAATTTCCTGGTTTTGATATTACACTACAGCTGTTTAAGATGTCAGTCACTATTGGGAGTAGCTAGGTAATGGGTACACAAGACTACTATTTTAACTTCCTGTGAGTCCAAAATAATGTCAAATAAAAAGTTAAACAGTAAAATAAGGACTTTTATGGATTCACTTTTTCACGAATTCACTTTCAAGTTCCACTGAAAAGCATTACACAGTGGCAAAAAGTATGACCACCATTTACTATGTGGTGATTTCTTGATACCTCAATTTCCATGTTCATATAAAGAAGATAATTATTAAAATCTTACTAAATTTCTCACATGCAAACTTCCCGATCAAGAAGGCTCTCCAGAATTTTTTTTATCCTTGTGTATATGGAAGAAATACTGTATTACTAAAGTTCAAAAGCCCATAAATCAAAATATTGAAAATTGTGACTATGCAAAATTTTTTTAATCTTATTTTTAAAATAACATAAAAGGCAAAAGTTTAACAAACAAAGAGGAAAACATCTGTATTACAAATAATAAAGGGCTAACTTTCTTTTTAACCTTTATAATGTACTAATAGCTCTCACAATAAGAAATATGCCAACAACCCAACAGAAAGACAAACCCAGGATACAAAACTGTTCATAGAAATTTAGATGATTAATAAACTCATGTGAGCCTATCTCATGTTACAAAAAATACAAATTAATCAGAAACCAATTTTCACTTGCCAGGAAGAAAGTTTCAGTTTTCATTTAATACTCCTATACTGCTTTATTTTCTTACTATTATTTGCCTTAACTTATAAACATTTTGTAAAATATTTATTCATTTTTGGCTGTGCTGGGTCTTTGTTGCTGCATGGGCTCTTCTCTAGTTGTATCGAGCAGGGACCACTCTGCTCCAGTATGCAGGCTTCCTCACTGTGATGGCTTCTCTTGTTGCACAGACTCCAGGGCACACAGGCTTCAGTAGTTATGGCACATATGCTCAGCACTTGAGCTCCTGAGCCCTAGAGCACAGGCTCAATTGTTGTGGGCCACAGGCTCTCAACATGTGGGATCCTCCTGGATCAGGGATTGAACGCTTGCCTCCCACACTGGCAGGTAGATTCTTTACCACTGTATCACCAGGTAAGTCCCACCATAAACTTTTAAAAGAAAATTACTCAGCATGTGTCACATTCTGGAAAAATTTTGTTTCATTTAGAAAACTTCCCATTTGTGAAGACTTTAAAAGTGAGTTTAACTGAAAAATTTACTTCAATTAATCACTGCACTTTCCCTACAAGAGAAAAGTTGTTATAATACCCACAGATTACATGTCTGATTTTTCTCAATAATATTATACATTTAAGAGTAGGGATGATGACTTTTATCAAACATAATACAGGACAAAAAAATGACAAACATGAAGAAAAAAATGAAGAGATAAGAGGAGAGACGACAAACAGATCTTGGATTTACATTTAGTCTCATTAAACAGCACCACTTCTGAAAAGCCTAAGATTTTAAAACATACACAGACATCCTCTGTCAGTAAGTCATATTACAGTCAGTCTCCAATTTCATTTATAGGCCTATTGAGACATTTTAAATTAATTTCCATTAAAGTATCTTCTTTGAAACAAACTATAAAGTTAGACTCCATGTACAATCTTTTATGCAATCACTGATTTTGGTACAGTAGAGGGATTAAAGAGAGTGAACACAATCTGCCACACAGACTTGGAGTAGACCAATGAGGTTGGTGTGGGACATGTGGGGTTTACTACCAGATAGTGATGAACACTCCAAACCACAAGCTGTGGAGACCAGCAAAGAGGAAACAGCTTGCTGAGAACTCCTCAGTGATTAATTGCTTGTAAAAAGAATACGAAAACTGGTAACTTGGTAAATATTTTCCTTTTTCTAAATTAAAAAATTTTTTCATAGCATTACTTATCACTTTTGGAAAAGCAAAAGTAAAGCAATACTTTTGAAGTTTCAAAAATATTAAGCAATAACATTACAGCTTTATGTCTAATTAGTGACTCCATGTTAGGTTGAAAGAATAGCTTTCTAAACTATGACATATGCACCTTCATATTTAAGAAACAGAAATTAATTATCTGTACAGTGATTTTATCATTATTAGTTTCAGTTTGATATACAGTGCAACTATTCATGATACTAAGAAAAAGAAAGTGAAAAAATGAAATACAATAATTTTTAATTAGATCTGCTACATGAATCTGGACATCAAATATTAAATTCCCAATCTATGAAATAATCTAAACTTCCCAATAAATCTGAACATCTGGAAGTATATTGCACAGCAATTAGAAAAAGTTGCACTATGGAAAAATATTAAAATCATTCTGGCTTATGTTTTGCAAACTCCAGCAGAAAACTAATGCTAGGGTTTACTCAAACAAACACTGCTGGTATCTCCTATTTCCTCCAAGAAAAAACAAAAAGCCATTATTATCTCTGATTTTCTCCTAAAAAGTATAATGATCCCTCTTATGACATAATGGAAAATATGAACTTCAATCAAAATAGCATTCATAAAGACATGTGGATACTTTTAAACTTTAAAACCTAAGTATCTACCCATACACCCAGAGTTTCTGAAATAGCTAAATCTGGTTTACTTTAGACTCCCTTTCGTAAAAAAGCCATGTCTAAACACTGAGATTCATGGGAAACAGTACATCCTTTTAATGTATGGGGGCTCTCTCTTAAGCACTTAACCTAGCAGAGTAACACATATGGATCACCTCCTGAATATACACATTACAACTTAACTCATACCACAAAAAATGTCATTATACACAAGCATTTACTGACAAGGAATGATACTTATAATAGTTAAGTGGAAAGTCCTTGAATAGTATAAACAGTTCATACTTTATGTATGAAGAAAAATAAGTATGTATATCCACAGAAAACAGCTAAAAGATTACATATCAAGATGTTGTTATTCTTTCATTTTTTTATGTTCTAAATTTTCTACATTAAATATACAATCTCATAAATAGAAAAATAAATGTCATTTTTAAAACAATACAAAAACTTTTGCTTCTTGGAAAATAGAGATTTACTTTTTCCTCTTCCTCCCATTAGTTACAACTAAAAATCCTGGATATTATACATATATAAAACAAACATAAGACTTTGAAAGGTGGAGAGAAGAAGGTAGAATGTCAAGGGACCTTGGGATCGAAAGAACAAAAAAGTGATGAGTTCCCTGGGTTTTCTTTCTGTCTAATATATCTCAATATTGGAAATGACGAGCCTGGCAATCCAGAAACACCTAAGAGTGCAGACAAGGAAAACTCCAACAAAACTCTGCTCACTTTAGCCCAAGGACCAGGAAAAAGGCAGCTAGGCAAGATAGAAAACTTTAAGACAATAACCATTTCACTCCAGCCAAACACCAGAGAAAACACAGTAGTCCCAACACTACTGTATGGCAAAGGTGGAACCCTCTCTAGGATGGAGTCAGGGACCAAGGAGTGGATCCAGAACTTCATCCCTGAAGTAGGTAAAGAAGGAACTGCAGTATCAGTGAAGACCACTTGCAGAGCCCAGACTGCCACCACATTCTATCAATATAAATGGCATTTCTCTAAAAACTAAGCATGCAACTACCATATGACCCAGCAATTGTACCCTCGGGCAAACTGCCAAACTGTTTTCCAGAGGGGTTGTGCCATTTACTGTTCATTGTTTCTATGTCAATATCCTTGTTATATGGTTTTGCAAAATACTACTAGGGCATCGAAAAAGCAAGAGTTCCAGAAAAACATCTATTTCTGCTTTACTGACTATGCCAAAGACTTTGACTGTGTGGATCACAACAAACTGTAGAAAATTCTTCAAGAGATGGGAATACCAGATCACCTGACCTGCCTCTTAAGAAACCTATATGCGGGTCAGGAAGCAACAGTTAGAACTGGACATGGAACAACAGACTGGTTCCAAATAGGAAAAGGAGTACGTCAAGGCTGTATATTGTCACCCTGCTTATTTAACTTCTACGCAGAGTACATCATGAGAAATGCTGGGCTGGAAGAAGCACAAGCTGGAATCAAGATTGCTGGGAGAAATATCAATAACCTCAGATATGCAGATGACACCACCCTTATGGCAGAAAGTGAAGGGGAACTAAAAAGCCTCTTGATGAAAGTGAAAGAGGAGAGTGAAAAAGTTGGCTTAAAACTCAACATTCAGAAAACTAAGATCACGGCATCTTGTCCCATCACTTCATGGCAAATAGATGGGGAAACAGTGGAAACAGTATCAGACTTTATTTTGGGGGGCTCCAAAATCACTGCAGGTGGTGACTGCAGCCATGAAATTAAAAGACGCTTACTCCTGGGAGGAAAGTTATGACCAACCTAGATAGCATATTCAAAAGCAGAGACATTACTTTGCCAACAAAGGTCCGTCTAGTCAAGGCTATGGTTTTTCCAGTGGTCATGTATGGAGGTGAAAGTTGGACTGTGAAGAAAGCTGAGCACCGAAGAATTGATGCTTTTGAATTGTGGTGTTGGAGAAGACTCTTGAGAGTCCCTTGGACTGCAAGGAGATCCAACTAGTCCATTCTAACGGACATCAGTCCTGGGTGTTCTTTGGAAGGACTGATGCTAAAGCTGAAACTCCAGTACTTTGGCCACCTTATGTGAAGAGCTGACTCATTGGAAAAGACTCTGATGCTGGGAGGGATTGGGGGGCAAGAGGAGAAGGGGACGACAGAGGATGAGATGGCTGGATGGCATCACCGACTCGATGGACTTCAGTCTGAGTGAATTCCGGGAGTTGGTGATGGACAGGGAGGCCTGGTGTGCTGCAATTCATGGGGTCGCAAAGAGTCGGACACAACTGAGTGACTGAACTGACTGACTAGGGCAAAGGGTACAAAAGATCTCTCTGTATTGTTTTCTTACAAGCTTATATGAATCGACAATTATCTCCAAGTTACAGGTTTAATTAAAAACAGAATTCAAAAACCATACAAAAAAGTGACACACTAAATATTTGGACTTCTTACGGCAGCACTTGAAGGTCAAAGTGCTAGTTACACAGTTGGGTTCGACTCTTTGCCTGCTAGGCTCCTCTGTCCATGGGATTTTCTAAGAAACAATACTGGAGTGGGTTGCCATTCCCTTCACCAGGGGATCTTACCAACACAGGGATCAAACCCAGATCTCCTGCACTGCAGGAAGATTCTTTACCATCTGAGTCACACAGTCTTATACCCAAAGAACCTAAACTGAACCTAGAACATATAAGAGACTCAAAAAGGCCAAGAGTTCCCTCTTGGTCTTGTGGTTAGAATTCTGGGCTTTCACCACCAGGTCAGGTCAGGTCAGGAGACAGATTCTGCAAGCTGCGTGGCACAGTCAAAAAAAAAAAAAAAAAAACCATTTACTGAATTAGATTGAATAATATAATCAACATTTCAAAAATAGGACCCTTAAAAATCTAACAGTTCCATTTCCTTGGTTTTAAACAAAACAATCTTAGAACAACAACAAAAAGCTGATTTCAAGAAAATAAAGTATCCCGGTATTTCTCCACAAAAAGAATAGTAACTGATATCACTTATATGTGGAATCTAAAATATGACACAAATGAACTTATTTACAAAACAGAAACAAACTCACATTGAAAACAAACTTAGTTACCAAAGGGAAAGAGGGTGAGGGAGGAATCAATTAGGAATTTGAGATTAGCAGATACATACTACTACACAAAAAACAGATAAACAGCAAGATTCTGCTGTATAGCACAGGGAACTATATTCAATATCCTGTCTAAACCATGATGGAAAAGAATATGAAAAAGAATATATATGCATAACTAAATTACTTTGCTGTACACTGAAACCAAACACATTATAAATCAGCTATAATTAAAAAATTAAATATAAACCTCAACTGAAAAAAAGTTCTATGCGTGAAATCTGAAATTACCATATAGCAGAGATTCTTTACAAACTAAGCAGCACACATCAATACCATGCATCCAGTAACAGCGGCCTCCCCAGTGCGAACCTGAAGTGCGAGGGGCCCTTCCTCCATCTCTGAGGCCAGACCGCGCTCCATTAAGGCCGGGCAGGAGCAGCTCTGCAGCACCTCTCCTGCCTGTGGCCACAACTAGCTCACCAGGCCTGCTCGCTCTGGGGACAACAGCTCCCAGGCTACCTCATCAGTCACCAGTTGAGGAGTGAGGCCAGTCGCAGGCTGAACCAGCCACCTCAGTGATCCCACTAATGGGCATGTCAACTGCCTCTGCAAGGCCACTGAGGTCTCCACCATCTGCAAGCCTAGCTCCACTGAGGGCTAGACGTCCTGGTCACTTTCTGGTGTCCCATCTTTCTGCTCCGAGTATAGAGGCATCAAGGCCGGTGCACACATTGATAGCTGCTGGAGCAGCCGTTAGTGAGCAACTGTCAACCAGCAACCGTTAGTGGTCCTGCTCAGCCATTGGTTGGTGCCACAATGAGCACCTCCCCCAAGCAAGCAACAGTTAGTGAGCAACTGTCAACCAGCGACCGTTGGCGGTTCTCCTCAGCCATTGGTCGGTGCCCAGTGGGCTCCTCCCCCAAGCAAGCAACCGTTAGTGAGCGACTACCAACCAACAACCCTTAGTGGTTCTGCTCAGCCATTGGTCAGTGCCCAGACGGCCCCTCCCTCTCCTGTATACAAAAGGAGTCCAAATTCAGACTGAGGGAAGACGGCTTTTTCAATATATAATTTTATTTATTGGCTGTGTTGGGTCCTTGTTGCTGTGCAGGCTTTTCTCTAATTGAGGTGAGTGGGGGGGTTAATCTCCATTTGCAGTGCCAAGGCTTCTCCTTGTGGTGGCTTCTCTTGTTGCAGAGTGGGGGCTTTAGGGAGCTGGGGCTCCAGTAGTTGTGGCGCACAGGCTTCGTTGCTCCAGGGCATATGGGGTCTTGCCAGATCGGGGATCAAACTCATGTCTCCTGCACTGGCCAGCGAATTCTTTACCACTGAGCAACGAGGGAAGCCAAGAATGTAGTTTTTTGAGATGTTAGTCTGCCATCTTTTTGGTCTGCTAGCTTTCTGATTAAAGTCGTTATTTCTTGTTCCAACAACTCACCTCTCAATCGATTTATTGGTCTGTTTTTAAGATTAACTGTCATAATTGGTGACCGTCTCTATTACGTATGACCTGACAAAGCGTAGCGTTAGTCTCTCAGTCATGTCTCTTTGTGATCCCACGGACTATAGCCAATGAGGCTACTCTGTCCATGGGATTCTCCTGGCAAAAATACTCGGGATTGCCATTCCCTTCTGCAGAGGATCTTCCCGACCCAGGGATCAAACCCAGGTCTCCTGTACTGCAGGAAGATTCTTTACTATTTAAGCTACAGGGAAGACCCTTTGGATGGGCTCCAGGAGTTGGTGTTGGACAGGGAGGCCTGGGATGCTGCAGCTCATGGGGTCACAAAAGTTGGACACAACTGAGCGACTGAACTGAAGACCCTTTACCTAACAATTCATTCAATAACAAAGTCTCTAATTTTACTAAAAAGATCCAAGCAATTCATTAATTAAAGGAAAAAAATGTAGATAGGGACCTGTGTTGTCACTTCATTTAAAAACAATAAAACAATTGTCTTTTCTAAGTTCCCCTGCATGAACAACTGATCTGAAAATCTAGATGCAACATCAGCTGACTTCATGATTGGTGAAGGTGAAGTCGCTCAGTCGTGGCTGACTCTTTGCGACCCCATGGACTGTAGCCTACCACGCTCCTCCATCCATGGGGTTTTCCATGCAAGAACACTGGAGTGGGTTGACATTTCTTTCTCCAGGAGATCTTCCAAACCCAGGGATTGAACCTGGGTCTCCAGCATTGTAGGTAGACACTTTACCATCTGAGCCACCAGGGAAGTCCAGGCCCTATGATGGAATAGGGCCAAGAGTGCCAGGCTGCTACCGGGAGGAGCTACCCAACACCTGAGGTCAGGGGCGGCCAAGAGGAGCAACCCCACGTCCAAGGAGTGGTGGCTGCGCGGGCACGGGAGGGCCAAGAGGAGCTACTCCCACATTCAAGGTCAGGACGGGCGGTCATGAGGAGATGCCCCTTATCCACGGTAAGGAGGAGCAGCTGCGCTTTGCTGGAGGAGCTGTGAAGACATACCACACGTCCAAGGTAAGAGAAACCCAAGTAGGACAGTAGGTGTGGCGAGAGGGCAGCAGAGAGCAGACACACTGAAACCATACTCACAGAAAACTAGTCAATCTGATGACAGAGACCACAGCGTTGTCTAACTCAATGAAACTAAGCCATGCCTGTGGGGCCACCCAAGATGGGTGGGTCATGGTGGAGAGGTCTGACAGAATATGGTCCACTGGAGAAGGGAATGGCAAACCACTTCAGTATTCTTGCCTTGAGAACCCCATGAACAGTATGAAAAGGCAAAATGATAGGATACTGAAAGAGGAACTCCCCAGGTCGGTAGGTGCCCAGTATGCTACTGGAGATCAGTGGAGAAATAACTCCAGAAAGAATGAAGGGATGGAGCCAAAGCAAAAACAATACCCAGTTGTGGATGTGACTGGTGATGGAAGTAAAGTCCGATGCTGTAAAGAGCAATATTGCATAGGAACATGGAATGTTAGGTCCATGGATCAAGGCAAATTGGAAGTGGTCAAACAAGAGATGGCAAGAGTGAACATCGACATTCTAGGAATCAGCAACTAAAATGGACTGGAATGGGTGAATTTAACCCAGATGACCATTATATCTACTATTGTGGGCAGGAATCCCTTAGAAAAAATGAGTAGCCATCATGATCAACAAAAGAGTCCAAAATGCAGTACCTGGATGCAATCTCAAAAATGACAAAATGATCTCTGTTCATTTCCAAGGCAAACCATTCACTATCACAGTAATCCAAGTCTATGCCCCAACCAGTAACACTGAAGAAGCTGAACGGTTCTATGAAGACCTACAAGACCTTTTAGAACTAACACCCAAAAAAGATGTCCTTTTCATTATAGGGGACTGGAATGCAAAAGTAGGAAGTCAAGAAACACCTGGGGTAACAGGCAAATTAGGCCTCGGTGTACGGAATGAAGCAGAACAAAAGGCTAATAGAGTTTTGCCAAGAGAACGCACTGTATACTGTACAATGTCACAAACCTCCGTCCATAGTTCATCAGGCACTCTATCAGATTTAGTCTCTTAAATCTATTTCGCACTTCCACTGTATAATCATAAGGGATTTGATTTAGGTAATACCCGAAAGGTCTAGTGGTCATAGCAAACACCCTTTTCCAACAACACAAGAAAAGACTTTACACATGGACATCACCAGATGGTCAACAAGGAAATCAGACTGATTATATTCTTTGCAGCCAAAGATGGAGAAGCTCTATACAGTCAGCAAAAGCAAGACCAGGAGCTGACTGTGGCTCAGGTCATGAACTCCTTATTGCCAAATTCAGACTGAAATTGAAGAAAGTAGGGAAAACCACTAGACCATTCAGGTATGACCTAAATCAAGTCCCTTATGATTATACAGTGGAAGTGAGAAATAGATTTAAGGGCCTAGATCTGATAGAGTGCCTGATGAACTATGGATGGTGGTTTATGACATTGTACAGGATACAGGGATCAAGACCATCTTCAAGAAAAAGAAATGCAAAAAAGCAAAATGGCTGTCTGAGGAGCCCTTACAAATAGCTGAGAAAAGAAGAGAAGCTAAAGGCAAAGGAGAAAAGGAAAGATATACCCATATGAATGTAGAGTTCCAAAGAATAGCAAGAAGAGACGAGAAAGCCTTCCTCAGAGATCAATGCAAAGAAATAGAGGAAAACAACAGAATGGGAAAGACTAGCAATATCTTCAAGAAAATTAGAGATACCAAGGGAACATTTCATGCAAAGATGGGCTCGATTAAGGACAGAAATAGTATGGACCTAACAGAAGCAGAGGATATTAAGAAGAGGTGGCAAGAATACACAGAAGAACTGTACAAAAAAGATCTTCACGTTCCAGATAATCACGATGGTGTGGTCACTCACCTAGAGCCAGACGTCCTGGAATGTGAAGTCAAGTGGGCCTTAGAAGGCATCACTACGAACAAAGCTAGTGGAGGTGATGGAATTGAGCTTCCAGTTGAGCTATTTCAAATCCTAAAAGATGATGCTGTGAAAGTGCTACACTCAAGGTGCCAGCAAATTTGGAAAACTCAGCAGTGGCCACAGGACTGGAAAAGGTCAGTTTTCATTCCAATCCCAAAGAAAGGCAATGCCAAAGAATGCTCAAACTACCGCACAATTGCACTCATCTCACACACTAGTAAAGTAATGCTCAAAATTCTCCAACCAGAGTTCATCAATATGTGAACCGTGAACTACAGATGTTCAAGCTGGTTTTAGAAAAGGCAGAGGAATCAGAGATCAAATTGCCAACATCCACTGCATCATCAAAAAAGCAAGAGAGTTCCAGAAAAACATCTATTTCTTCTTTATTGACTATACCAAAGCCTTTGACTGTGTGAACCACAACAAATTGTGGAAAATTCTTCAAGAGATGGGAATGCCAGACCACCTGATCTGCCTCTTGAGAAATCTGTATGCAGGTCAGGAAGCAACAGTTAGAACTGGACACGGAACAACAGACTGGTTCCAAATAGGAAAAGGAGTACGTCAAGGCTGTGTATTGTCACCCTGCTTATTTAACTTACATGCAGAGTACATCATGAGAAACGCTGGGCTGGATGAAGCACAAGCTGGAATCAAGACTGCCGGGAGAAATATCAATAACCTCAGATATGCAGATGACACCACCCTTATGGCAGAAAGTGAAGAGGAACTAAAAAGCCTCTTGATGAAAGTGAAAGTGGAGAGTGAAAAAGTTGGCTTAAAGCTCAACATTCAGAAAACGAAGATCATGGCATCTGGTCCCATCACTTCATGGGAAATAGATGGGGAAACAGTGGAAACAGTAGCTGACTTTACTTTTTGGGGTTCCAAAATCACTGCAGATGGTGACTGTAGCCATGAAATTAAAAGACGCTTACTCCTTGGAAGGAAAGTTATGACCAACCTAGACAGCATATTAAAAAGCAGAGACATTACTTTGCCAACAAAGGTCCATCTAGTCAAGGCTATGGTTTTTCTAGTAGTCATGTATGGATGTGAGCGTTGGACTATAAAGAAAGCTGAGCACCGAGGAATTGATGCTTTTGAACCATGGTGGGGGAGAAGACTATTGAGAGTGACTGCAAGGAGATCCAACCAGTCAGTCCTAAAGGAGATCAGTCCTGAGTGTTCATTGGAAGAACTGATGTTGAAGCTGAAACTCCAATACTTTGGCCACCTGATGTGAAGAGCTGTCTCATTTGTAAAGACCCTGATGCTGGGAAAGATTGAAAGTGGGAGAAGAAGGGGATGACAGAGGATAAGATGGTTGGATGGCATCACTGACTCAGTGGACGAATTTGGGTAAACTCTGGGAGTTGGTGATGGACAGGGAGGCCTGGTGTGCGGCAGTCCATAGGGTTGCAAAGAGTTGGACGTGACTGAGCAACTGAACTGAACTGAACACATATATATGGAATCTAGAAAGAAGGTAATGACGAAGCTATTTGCAGGGCAATTTCTTAAAAGGTTAAATATACACCTACCTTCCAAACCAGCCAATCCACTTTCAGCGTTACCCACTCAAAAAATAAAGGCATGTATCTACACACAAACACACCACACACACCCAAAATCACCCCCAGCACTTATCACAATGCTATGTGCAAAGAAGATTCAGAAGGATCTGTGCTATTAAACTGAACATAGTAAAAAGAATGCTAGAAATTAAAGTCCAAGTCCTGACTCAGCTTTGTGGTATGTGACCTCAAAGAAGATAATTATTCCGGGCCTCACAGTAGTTTCATGAGTCTATGAATTTCATCGTTTCACAGCCAATTTACCATATATATGGTAAAATGAAGCTTTTAGAAGCAATGCAATTCCCACTAAAAACACCAAAACACCACCAACTCCACATCCACAAGATTATAGTTTTACTTGGACCACTAGGCAGTATCTCACTAGCATTTTAAAAGGAGCCTTTCCCATTCACATATCTCTTAATTCTCACAACAACCCTGTGAGATAGGTATGATCAGCACCCTGATTCTGTAAATAAAAAGGTTCACTGTGTTGCCCCAGACTTCAGAACTCTCTTGTGATAGAGCTGGGACCTAAACTCTCGTCTTTTGACACCTGGTTCAGTGCTAATACTGCCATACTATAACACATATATCTGACAAAGGATTTGTATCTAAAATATATAAAAAACTCTTAAAGTTCATGGATTAAAAACAAATAACCTAATTTAAAATGGATGAAGGATATGAATAAACATTTCTCCAATATGTTCTACCTATAAGAAAACAATTGAGAGCTGTCTAGAATCTTCCTGTGTATTTCTATCCCTAAAAGAAAAAATGGGTTATAATCTAAATATCTGAGAACTTCAGACAGTTTAACAACAGCAAAAAAAAAAAAAAAAAGATATCGTAGAATTTCAGACAGTTTAACAACAGCAAAATGATATCTGAGAATTTCAGATAGTTTAATAACAACAACTTTAATGAAGCAAACTTTTTCTTAAGGGTCTCTCTGCTGTTGCTGCTGCTAAGTCGCTTCAGTCGTGTCCGACTCTGTGCGACCCCAGAGACGGCAGCCCACCAGGCTCCCCCGTCCTTGGGATTCTCCAGGCAAGAACACTGGAGTGGATTGCCATTTTCTTCTCCAATGCATAAAAGTGAAAAGTGAAAGGGAAGTCGCTCAGTCGTGTCCAACTCTTAGCGACCCCATGAACTACAGCCTACCAGGCTCCTCCATCCATGGGATTTTCCAGGCAAGAGTGCTGGAGTGGGGTGCCGTTGCCTCTACTCACCACCTATCTCCAATCTCCCCTAAATTTTTCTTTTTTTTTTTCTTTTTAAGAATATAGTATAATCTTCTGTAAAAGCTTTTTAAGTTTTTTCATGACAGTCTCAACATATGTGGGATGGGGGTGGGGTGAAGGATAAGAGAGAGGCTTGAACTGTTTAATATGTGAGTCATTTATAAGTCAGAATCTATACTTTGTCATAATAAAAAAAACCTTATAAACTAACTTCAATCAGTAATCAGTAACTACTGTTTGAAGGAAACTAGTTGTGCCTTTAGAGTAGTAAGATGTAAAATATTTTAATTACAATTTTGCATACAAACTATAGCAGCAAATAAGAAACAAGATCTCTTTTGGAAATACTTTAATACTTAAGTAATAAAGTCAGAAGTAAAGAGAAAATAAACATTAAGTTTTGTTTCTAATTACGTACTACTAGAGCTTCCCTTGTGGTTCAGTTGGTAAAGAATCCACCTGCAATGAGGGAGACCTGGGTTCGATCCCTGGGTTGGGAAGATCGCCTAGAGAAGGGAGCAGCTACCCACTCCAGTATTCTGGCCTGGAGAATTCCATAGGCTGTATAGTCCATGGGGTCACAAAGAGTCATACACGACTGAGTGACTTTCACTTCACTTAAGGATCTGATCTTGAAATTCTCTAGCTGAATATTAATCTATTCAAATAAAAATAAAGAAAGAACATATCAAAGTTATGGACATAGAAAGGATAAATAAAGCAAAGAGAATGGAATCAGGATTCAAAAGGTCCCCTTTGGAACAATGGAGAGAAATCAGGAATTACAGAAAGGGTATGAGTGTACTGGTGGGTCAGATGGTAAAGTGTCTGCCTACAATGTGAGAGACCCAGGTTTGATCCCTGGGTCGGGAAGATCCTCTGGAGAAGGAAATGGCAACCCACTCCAGTACTCTTGCCTGGAAAATCCCATGGACAGAGGAATGTGGTAGGCTACAGTCCATGAGGTCGCAAAGAGTTGGACACGACTGAGCGACTTCACTTACAGGAGTGTAAACAAGTCCTATACATAGTTTCAAGAAACCAACCAAGGACAAAGACTGGTTACCAGCAGCTCTAGAGAAAAAAAGACCTAGAGATGTGCTTACTACCAGACAAGTATAAACTAACACTGAAAAAAAGTGGATATTGGAAGAAAAAAGAACTTAATTTATTCTGCAGAAGCACTGATGGATACTAAGCTCCCTAAGGGCAGGGATCATTTTTAATTCCTTAACCACTTTACCTCCAAGGCCTAATACAGTAGTATCTGTGTGTGTTGTTAGTGGCTTGTGTCGGGACTCTCCTCGACCCCAAATACTCTAGCACACAAGGCTCCTCTGTCCATAGAATTCTCCAGGGAAGAATAGGGAATGAATTGCCATTCCCTTCTCCAGGGGATCTTCCCCACTCAGGGATAGAAACTGGGTCTCCCAAAATTGAACCATCTGACCCACCAGGGAAGCTCTTGAGGACAGAACATATGTGACAAACTGTAGCATGTTCACAGGATAATGCCCAACATGGTAAAAAGTTTAGATAGCACATTTCAGAAGACGTGGCTAGAAGGAAAAAACTGTTTAGTCTGGAAAAGAAAAAAATTTAAGTAGGACAAAATAACTGTCACGGAATAGTTGTAAAGTGGACACTGGATCTACAGGGGATAATTGTAGAGAGCAAAAGTAGAACCAGTAAATAAAAACTACAAGGAGGCACCTCTGAGATCATTATCAAGGAAGTCTTCCTAAATCGACAGATTTGCAAACCTGGAAGTGACAGCCAGCAGCTGTGAAATCCCTATCTAGGGGAGTACTTCTGAAAAGAAAGGGCTGAAGGATTCACTTGTACTGTGTGGAAAGCTGCATTAGATTATCTCTAAGATCTCTTCCAAGTCTATGATTCTGCAAATACAAAGAAGTCCAGTAAAGTAACTGTTGTTGCACTCAACACTCCCAAAGTTTAAAATTTTAAAAATAAAACCCAGGAACTTTGTTAATTAAAGGAACAATCCCACCAAGAAGGGACAAAGGTAGTCAAGATACTTGCTATGAAGAGATTGCTTTGCTTGGGATTAAGCTTATCATTGGGAGTGAGAACAGGTCACCAATTTCAGCTAAAGTCACTCATTCCCTGTTTGGCCAGGGGCAAATGATTTCATCTCTCCAGTGGAACTGAAAAAAAGTAATTTAAAACACCAATATTATAGGAATATAATTTAAATTGGTTAACTGCAAGATGCTTTGGAATTTACCTTGCTGCTGCTGCTGCTGCTAAGTCACTTCAGTCGTGTCCGACTCTGTGCGACCCCATAGACGGCCTCCCACCAGGTTCCCCTGTCCCTGGGACTCTCCAGGCAAGAACACTGGAGTGGGCTGCCATTTCCTTCTCCAGGAATTTACGTTAGGTGACAATTAAAACTGTACTTTTCACGTGAAACTAACACAATATTGTAAATCAATTATATTCCAGTTAAAAGTTAAATTAAAAAAAAAGAAATACTAAAAGAAAACTCTGTACTTTCCTACTTTACACATATATTAGGGTTGAAGTAGTAAATCTATTATAAATAATAAGAACCAAGTATCTCACTGTCAGAGAAAGAAATTACAAATAAGCAAGGAGGGGAATACTACAATGAACTCCGTGATGCTGGATTAGGGTCAGAGAGACCAGCATGAATCCATGTTTATATTTACATACAGATAGATACAGAAACAGGTATGTGTAGGGAGGTCCAGTGCTTAGGACTCTGTCCTTTCACTCTTGAAGGCACAAGTTCAATCTCTGGTCAAGGAACTAATACTCCGTGAGGGCTGGCCAAAAAAACCCAAAAATCAGATGTGTATACTTGGGTCAGTATACATAAATATATTTCCTAACTCTGTTCCCTAAGAGTGTCAAGAAGCAGTAATATCCCAGTAGCAATGAGTAAATGAACACCCAGTTCATTTAGAAACCAGATCTTGGTTTCTAAATATTTTTCTCCAATAAAAAAAAACCAGGAGAAATGGTTGATTCTAGGACCAAGGTAGAGAAAATACAAGATCAGACTGGGGCATCTGTGATATCAGAAAGTAAAAATGTGCTCAAAAAAAAAAAAGGGGGGGGACAGGGTAGGAGGAGGACATGTCAAAAGAACATAGGTGCCAAATGGTCAGAGCTAGAAGGATTTATACAATGAAATACAACCCAAAGGGGATTCATATTCATGAATCCACACTAAATGATTAAATTAAGTAAATGGGAGGAAAAGCACAAATCTTTCTTACAGAAGAATTCCAAACAATAAATGTAGGAGGAATGAGAGAAATAGAAAATCACCAGTAGAATAGCACAGTAATTGCTGCTGTGGGCAAGTTTCACTGACATTAGAGGATGAAACTTTAAGAAAAAAATCAGATCTTTGTATAGCCTCTCAGACATATTTACTAATTACTGTGGGTGGTTTTAACATATGCTCACAAATTCTTTGATACTCAGGAGGTGGAGCTTAAATTCCCTTGCCCTGGAGCGTGGGCTTGACTCGGTGACTCATTTCTAGCTTCTAACAAATGAAGTAAGGAAACGGAAAGAGTCACTTTATAAAAAACCAGGCAGCCAAGTTACTAAAATCAAGTTACTAAAGTTAATATCAGCAATAAACCATGTTGATATCAGATATCATCTGATACAAAATGTGTAACAGGAAGGGCATACTATCTCTCTGATATTCTTCCCTAAAACGCTTAATCTCAGACTAATCAAGAAAAAACACAACAAATTAAAAAAAAAAAAAGAAAACTCAAATTCAGGAACACTCTACAAATGATCACTACTCTTCAAAAGTGTCAAGTGCCAAAGGCAAGGAGAAACCAAGCAGCTGAAGGTAGTGGGTACAATATATATTTGCTTGATCCCCTTTCTTGACCCTAATTGTCCTCAACACACTCACTCCAAGCAATAAGGCTGTCACAGTAAGCTGGTTCTAGGGGGCTCTCCAGGTGGCACAGAGGTAAAGAAACTGCCTGCCAATGCAGAAGCCTGGTGATAGGCCATGAAGTTGAAAAAGCTGGACAAGACTGACTGAGCACACATACACACAAGCTGGTTCTAAGAATGCCATTTAGAAGGACAAAAAAATCAGAGATACCTACTCAGTTTCCTTTTCAAATTGAGCAAATCATATGAACTATATCAAGACAACTTCAAAATGTTCCTTTCAGATGTCCTTGCTTTTTAAGGAAAAATAAAACCTGCATATCAACAAGTGATGATTAATACTTTAAAATAAACAGGAAAAGGAGAACAGTGATGCCAAAAATTTGAAGTGTCAACAGCAAAAGTTTACACAGCCAAAGGATGGATCACCAAATTCAGAGACAAGATCAGGGAAGAAAAGAACAAGACCCTAAGATCAATAGGAACCATATCTCTAAAACTAAGCCACCTATCTTGATGTAGGTGGGAGGTTCAAGCCACACAAAGGAAAACTCATCCCCACCCACCCCCACTCTACACCCAAAATTAAAACTGCAAGCATCTTTCCCTGTTCTCAAGCCACTCTGATAACGTTTGACAACTTGTCACTCTCTCCCTTGAAAGCCAATTAGTACACGAACATTTTTATACCCTCTAAAAAAATAAAGCCAAGCCACGTAAACCTAAGAAAATCCAGGTGTTTCCTTCACTGTCACCAAACAATGGAAAATGACTTTTTTAATATGTAATATAAACTTATTTATAAATTTGGGGTTTTTAACTCAAGTAAATATATGCTGGGATGACAAATATATGTAGAGACGACTTAAAAAACTGAAGAGGCTTCTTTGGTGGTTCAGTGGTAAAGAATCCACCTGTCAGTGCAGGACACACAGGTTAGATCCTTGATCCCTGATCCAGGAATATCCCACATGCCACAGAGCAACTAAGCCTGTGCACCCCATCTATTAAGCCTGTGCTCTAGAGCCTGGGTACCACAAGAACTGAAACCCTCAGTACCTAGCCTGTTAGGCACCAAGAGAAGCCAACTCATTGAGAAGTTGGTGCACGGCAACTACGGAGTAGCCCCCTCTCACCACAAGTAGAAAAAGTCCCTGCCCAACAATAAGTAAATAAAAGTATCTATTAAAAAAAAAAAAAAACTGAGACAGTGAGGAAATGTGTTAGAATCTCCCCAGCACTGTCCAACGTAAATATGTGAGTTAGCACAATGCAGAAAGAAGGCTGACCCTCTAGGGTTCTGTAACTTGATTAAAACATTCCCTAAGAACATCTAGTGCTCTTAGTTTCAATTCTATAATCAACTGCACTCTTATTACTGATTTGCTTGCCCAGAAACAAAGGAGGTGTCCTGGGCCTGTAGGTAATTAATGCCAGTTGTTCATATGGCACTTAAAACTTTGGACGTAAATAAATTGATATCTGGCTTATCGTTCTCCAGTGAGCTTACTTTGCACGAATAAATTCTCAAGTGCTTGAATCACCCCTGTGTGAACCTACAGTTTCTGAACTACTGTGTGGGAGTCAGAAGGACCCTGGTGTGGATGCCACTTAATCTGTGTGACCTCTGATTTCCATCAGTCTCAATTTCCTCACCTAGAAATAAATACCTACAACTAGTGCCTGGCAGACAGCAAGTACTCAAGAAGTGATAGCTTTATTCTACTTAAGCCATATTTGAAAGCAAGTGTATAACTGAGGTAAAAACATTTCATTTAAAAAGCAACAGTATGGACTGTCAAACCACAACAATTTAAAAGACACCCGCAGAAGAGAGACGTCCCGTACAAGAGAGTTGAAAAAAGCAAAGTTAAAACCTTGCAAGTAAAAAACCCCCTGCACTGTACAGAGGGAGTCTCTCGCTTAGCAACTCTAGTGTTGTCCACCAAACACCCAGTCCGTAATAGTTAGAGCATGACAACTGTTCACTCTAAATCCATGTGCTCAGCTTGGATTCAGGACTGACTTATAAAAATAGCTGCTGCTGCCGCTCTTTGAATCTCTTTGAGCTGATGACTGGGCAGTGTCACCCTATAGGCCTAGAGCAGCTGTATTCCCTCACCACACCCATTTCTCTGTCTGCCCAGCCCAGTGAACGGCACCACCTCCCCCTCCCCCAGCCCCCATCTCTGCAGCATACTATTCTCCCTCTTCCTGGGCTGAGTGAGCAAATTACAAGCACAAATATCCCCTGATGCAATGCCACAACCATCCCTGGGAAAGAGCAGAGGCAGTTGCCAAAAGTGCAGCAGCAGGGAAATGGGCGGGACACACACAGATCAAGAAACACAGCAATCCTAGGGAGCCAGGGAAAAGGAATCGAGAGGCCCCGAGAAGCAATACTGTAACTGGACCGAGGAGGGAGGGGAGAAGAGGGGGTTCCCGGGAGAAAGCTGGGTAACACTATCCTGAGAAGCACGTTTCACTCTGGGTCTGGGTCCTAAAACACAAAGCTAAACGTAATCCTGTCTCCTCCCCAAAGCACCAAATGCATTCACTTTACCCATTCCAGGATGAAAGCAAAAACCCTAACACTTCCCCCCACAAGGAGTAATTTCTCCAAAGAACAGCTCAAGCAACACACTAGTGGAGAACCTGGCCCATGTGCTAAATCACAATCTCCGTTCTGGGTAACATTTCTAACTCCCCTCCCGGTCCTATCCTCGCATCCGCGGGCTTTACATAGACCCATGCGCACTCCCGCAGTCAGACACATGCTTACTCCCCAAACAGTGTTCTCGGGCAGCGCGCGCCGGGAGAGCCCAGCCTGGGGCCACGTTCTCTCGAATACCCTCTACCTCCTCCCATAACTCCCTGGCCCAGCACCCTCTCTGAGGCTCACCTCCGCCCCACTTCAACTGACCCTCAAAAGCTTCACAGCACGACCTTTGAGTTCTCCTGTGTCTCCGTGCCCCACCCAGGGCCCCAGGCTGCAGCCGACCCTCGCGCACCCGGCTCAGCCCCAATCCCGCGCCAGAAAACTGCAGCTCAGCCCCGTTGCTCCAGACTCTCTAGGTCCGCCCCGCCCGGCGGGCCCCCTTATCTTGCCTCCAAGACTTGGAAGATCGCGCCCGCAGGCCCCCCTCGCCCGACCGCCCCCGCGTCCCGCAGGCCGGCGGCCACCGCCCTTCCCCGCTTCGGGCGGGCCTGGTGGGGTCCCGGACGACCACGGGGGAGGCTCGGGCAGTCCCGGGGACAGTGAGGAAGCCGCCCATCCGATCGGGCCCCGCCTGCCGCTGCACCTACCCGCCGCCGCCGCCGCCGCCGCAGCCGCCGCGCCGGAGCCGGAGCCGGAGGGAGCCGGGAGAGGGCCTGGAGGAGCCGGGAGCTAGCAAGCGAGCCCGAGGGGCGGGACGCAGGGAGGCGGCCGCTTCCTCGTCGCCCTCTTGAGGGCCGGCGAGAGGGAGGGGCGCCGCTGCCGCCTATCCCGCGGGCGCGGCGGCCTTGGCCAATAAGCGGGGCGAGGGGGCGGGCGGAGGGCCACGGCGGACCAATAGGGGCCGGCTCCGCCGCCTCGACCTAGGCCTGGTAGCTGCCAAGCGGAGGAGGGCGGTGGCGGGTGAGATACGTGAGGGGCCCTCAGACGCCCGTCTCCCGCCCGCCCGCTGCTGCTGCTGCTGCTGCTGCTGCCTGAGCGGCGGGAGGACCGACCGACCTCCCCCGCTGCTCTGTGTGCTGGTCGTCGCTTCTTTTTAGAATCTGAGTGCTGGCAAAGGGGAAGATGCGAGAGGCCCGGCACACGCGGCCGGGCCCGGGTCTCCCCGCCGGCAGGGCCTGTGGGTTCTATGACGTAACCTGGGAGGGGCGCGGGGCGGGGCCGGGGCGCCGGCCAGCTGGTCGCGGTAAAGAACTGTAGCGGGATGAGGACGCGACTGTGGGGGGCCTCTCATGGGCTGCTCTGCCACCAGTCCCAAGTGACGTGGCTGGTCTAAGCTGAGATGTGCTATGAAGTATAGAACACACACCGATATTTCGAGGCTTAGCGCATTCTTAAGTTTAAATTGATCACAATGTGGGTCGTTAGAAAACTGATTGCAGCTTGGGATATCTTTGGTCAAATAAAATTTGTTTAAAATAATCTTTTTTACTACTTTTAAAATGCAGCTACTAGAAAAAAATTAGAATTACTGTTTGGTTCACATTGTATTTCTCTTGGGTACTGCTGGTTCAGAACTTAAAAAGTGATAGCTGACACCCTATTGAATGCTCACTATGCTCCAGGCACTCGACACCTAATAACTCATTTAATCATCACGACAATTCTGTACGGTTGGTATTCATGTTCTCATTCTCATTTTACAGATGAGAAAACAAACACAGAACTAACCTAATGTCAGCAAGCCAGTAATTGACAGAGTGGGGTTTAACTCTGTCAACCAGGCACTAGGGGCCATATACTCAACCTCTAGAGCAGGCTGGTTACCAGAAAGAACAGTGACTTGGTTGAAAGCCAGAGGTCCAGCCCTGATACTTTCTAGACGTGTAACAGTTAAGCAGTTAAGCTTCAGTGGTCTTATTTATAAAAAATGAGAGAATACATCACCAGCCTCTCATTACTGGTAAGATGACCTGGAGGTAGCATACTTAGGTAGTTAAAACTGGACTCTGACCTGGACTCCCTGAGCACTGCTACTTACAAGCTTGTGAGCTTGTGGAAGATATATAATCTCTCTGTACTTCAGTTTTCTCAACTATAAAATGCATAATAATGGTGCCTACCTTATTAGTGTTATGTGGATCAAATGTGTTAATATATGCAAAGTGCTTATGTTGGTCCCTAACAACAAGCACTTACAGAGTTTACAATTAGTATCATAATGACTGTAAAGGAGGGTTAAGAGCCTAGACATATATGAAGGGATTAAGAATAAAAGCATGGGGAGCTCCCTGGCAGTCCAGTGGTTAAGATTCCATGCTTTCAATGCAAGGGGTGCAGGTTTGATCCCTGGTTGGGGAACTAAGATCCCATATGCCTTCTAGGCTGCCAAAAAAAAGGGAGGGGGTAAAAGGATAAGTGGGGGAGGGTATTTACCCAAAGAAAATAAAAACACTAAGTTGAAAAGATACAGGTACCCCTATGTTCATTGCAAGTACATATCAGTAGATGAATGGATGAAGAAGGTGTGGTATATTTACAGTAGAATATTACTCAGCCATAGGAAAAAATGAAATTTTGTCATTTGCAGCAACAGGAACAGACCCAGAGGGTATTATGTTAAATGAATCAAGACAGAGAAAGATGAATGCCATATGATTTAACTTATCTATAGGATTTTAAAAAAAAAACAAAAACAAAGCAAAAACAGAAACGAGTTCACAGATACACAGAACTGATGACTGCTAGAGAAGGAGGAGGGTGGGGAGTTGGGCAAAATAGGTGAAAGGGATTAAGAGGTATGAACTTCCAGTTACAACTAAGTCTCAGGAATGTCATATACAACATAAAGGATATAGTTAATAATTACTAAACACTGAAATAATTTTGAGGTTATTAGACTTATTGTGGTCATCATTTTGTAATGTACTTAAATGTTAACTCACTATGTTATATACTTGAAAATTAAAATATTGCATATCAACTATACTTAATAAAATTAAATAAATTAAAAGATAAGTGAGAAAGGGATAGCACTATGAATTTGGAGCACTGGAAGGGACTTTAGGACAATCACAGCTAACTGAAATAACTGGCCTAGATCACACACCAATTAGTAAGTCAGGTGTCTTGGCCCAAACCCAGGGCTGTCCCCTCTCTCGCCTTACCCAGACTCCAAAGTAGAACTACCATTGCCAAGCCTGAATTCACTCATCCAACAGATGCTGACTGAGTACTGGCATATCAGGAAGGGCCACACAGTGAAGAGCACCTGTATAAAGATGAATAAGATAGATTTTCTGTCTGGTGAAATTAGCATTACTTCACACCAAGCCCACTGCAGGTCTAAGCAAGAACTTAACTGTTGTAGGAAACCACACAGGTGGGAGCTAAAAAAGTTACTTTGTTCCTTCTTCCTGCTGCGTGGAGTAATCAGCCCCACAAGCTGGAATCAAGATTTCGGGGAGAAATATCAATAACCTCAGATATGCAGATGACACCACCCTTATGGCAGAAAGTGAAGAGGAGCTCAAAAGCCTCTTGATGAAAGTGAAAGTAGAGAGTGAAAAAGTTGGCTTAAAGCTCAACATTCAGAAAACGAATATCATGGCATCTGGTCCCATCACTTCATGGGAAATAGATGGGGAAACAGTGGAAACAGTGTCAGACTTTATTTTGGGGGGCTCCAAAATCGCTGCACATGGTGACTGCAGCCATGAAATTAAAAGACGCTTACTCCTGGGAGGAAAGTTATGACCAACCTAGATAGCATATTCAAAAGCAGAGACATTACTTTGCCAAGAAAGGTCCGTCTAGTCAAGGCTATGGTTTTTCCTGTGGTCATGTATGGATGTGAGAGTTGGACTGTGAAGAAGGCTGAGCCCTGAAGAATTGATGCTTTTGAACTGTGGTGTTGGAGAAGACTCTTGAGAGTCCCTTGGACTGCAAGGAGATCCAACCAGTCCATTCTGAAGGAAATCAGCCCTGGGATTTCTTTGGAGGGAATGATGCTAAAGCTGAAACTCCAGTACTTTGGCCACCTCATGTGAAGAGCTGACTCATTGGAAAAGACTCTGATGCTGGGAGGGATTAGGGACAGGAGGAGAAGGGGACGACAGAGGATGAGCTGGCTGGATGGACGTGAGTCTGAGTGAACTCCGGGAGTTGGTGATGGACAGGGAGGCCTGGCGTGCTGTGATTCATGGGGTCGCGAAGAGTCAGACACTACTTAGTGACTGAACTGAACTGAACTGAGATGTGTCCCAGGCTTCATGACTAGAATTGGCTTTGGGCTTTGAGCTCCTTAGATATAAAGTGGCTAAGAAGATTCAGAAGTGTTAGAATCCTCCACTCTATAAGATAATAGAGTCATCATGTTCTGTGTATCCCAAGCTAGACAACCATCTCAGTTATCCCCTTCCTTTTCCTTTCTCAGGCCTACCAGATACTCCTTCTGCCTCAGAAACATCTCCATCAACATGGATGCTGTTCCCTGTTCTCTTCCCTATATACTGCCACAGCTACTTCCAAGTCCCCTGCCAAGCTTGATGGCCTTCTGCATGCTCCCTCCAATTCATATACCCACTCCTGCACCTCATATACCTATTAACAGGACTACCACATATGAACTAAAGAAGCTCTTGATGAAAGTGAAAGAGGAGAGTGAAAAGAGTTGGCTTAAAACTCAACATTCAGGAAACTAAGATGATGGCATCTGGTCCCATCACTTCATGGGAAATAGATGGGGAAACAGTGGAAACAGTGACAGACTTTATCTTTTGGGGCTCCAAAAATCACTGCAGATGGTGACTACAGCCATGAAATTAAGAAAAGTTATGACCAACCTAGACAGCATATGAAAAAGCAGAAACATTATTTTGCCAACAAAGTTCCGTCTAGTCAAAGGTATGATTTTTCCAGTAGTCATGTGTGGGTATGAGAGTTGGACTATAACGAAAGCTGAGCCCCTGAAGAATTGTTGCTTTTGAACTGTGGTGTTGGAGAAGATTCTTGAGAGCCCTTTGAACTGCAAGGAGATCCAACCAGTCCATCTTAAAGGAACTCAGTCCTGAATGTTCATTGGAAACACTGATGCTGAAACTCCAATACTTTGGCCACCTGATGCGAAGAACTGATTCATTAGAAAAGACCCTGATGCTGGGAAAGATTGAAGGTGGGAGGAGAAGGGGACAACAGAAGATAAGATGGTTGGATGGGATCACCAACTCAATGGACATGATTTTGAGCAAGCTCTGGGAGCTAGCTGGTGATGGTCAGGGAAGCCTGGCATGCTGCAGTCCATGGGGTAGCAAAGAGTCCAACACAACTGAGCAACTGAACTGAACTGATAAATATATTACACATATGCACACATATATGTATATATACTATACACGTACATACACATATCCTTATTAATTTATACAGTAAGTCCCCTACATAAGCATGAGTTCTGTCCTGAAAATGAGTTCCTAAGTCCAATTTGTTCATAAGTCCAACAAAGTTAGTCTAAGTACTCAACTCACACAGTCAGCAATATGTATAGCCAAACTATACTATAATAAGTTTGTAATACTTTTCACACAAATAATACATTAAAAAATAAATAAATAAAAATAAAAAAACCATTTTTAACCTCACAATACAGTACCTTGAAAGATACAGTAGTAACCGCTACATCACTACTGCTTTTATGCTTGCTTCGAGACATCCTGGGCTTGAAATAAAGTTACTGTACTACTGTACTCTATCCAGTGCTGAACAGTAAAGTGCACAAAAGCTCAACCGCTTGTAGAGGACACACACATGGGACAATGTACGCCAGACACGTGAACTAATTTACGTGTGTGAATGAACATTCAAATCTTTGACAGTTCACAACTTGAAGGTTTGTATGTAAGGGACTTACTGTATTACATCTTAAATATAATACAACATGTTAATACATAACATAGAGTATTTTATATAAATATTATATATATATATATATGTATATATGATATGGAGCCTTAGGTAAGCCTTTATGAAAAGACAAATTCAGCTTCATTTCTTCCACCTGTCCAGAATATGGACACAATGCCTAGAGGAAAAGAAGCCATCTCAAAAAAATAAGGACAAAAGCCATGGGCTGAAGGTGAAAATAAGAAGATAAAAGGAAAGGGGAAAAAAAAGAAAAAGAGAAACCAAAAAAAGACGATAAGAGGAGACTAGGTCCTTAACATCTTCCAGCAGCTATGCTAATCTTTGACTGCTCACCTCCAGACTTCTTAGAAAATGAGAAAAGTAACCCCTATCTCTTAAAGCCATCATTAGCAACAAGTATCCATTGGTGTGAGCCACCACTGGTCTCTGCCATTTGCAGCGAAATGCAATCCCAAATAGTACACAGAGTAAAAGAACTGGGCTCCAAATTGAGAAACCCCATTATAGTCCCAGCTCTGCCAGGAACAGGTTGTATGGCCTTGAGCAAGCCATTTCCCATCCCTAGGCCTCAGGTTCCTCATCTCTATCAGGGGAACTAGAACAAGATGGTCTCACCTCTCCCTTCTGTGATCTCCCTCTACTGCTGCTGCTGCTGCTAAGTCGCTTCAGTCGTGTCCGACTCTGTGCGAGTCGGACGGCAGCCCACCAGGCTCCCCCGTCCCTGGGATTCTCTAGGCAAGAACACTGGAGTGGGTTGCCATTTCCTTCTCCAGTGCATGAAAGTGAAAAGTGAAAGTGAAGTCGCTCAGTCATGTCTGACTCTTAGCGACCCCATGGACTGCAGCCTACCAGGCTCCTCCATCCATGGGATTTTCCAGGCAAAAGTACTGGGGTGGGGTGCCATTGCCTTCCCCGTGATCTCCCTCACTTACGTGCTATGTAATGCACTGGGTGGGACTTCCTCTCCCTTAAAAGAAGACTACTTCTTTTAAGCTTCGATAAGTATTTCCTTGTTCCTGTGACCTCCAGAGAAATTACAAGGGCTTGTCCTTTTTTTTTTTGGCTGCACTGGGTCTTTGTTGCTTTTTGTTGTGAGTTTTCTCTAGTTGCTGGGAGCTGGGACTACTTTTATTTGTCAAGTGCAGGATTCTCATTGCAGTGGCTTCTCTTGCTGTGGAGCACAGACTTTAGCCACGTGGGCTTCAGTAATTATGACGCACAGGCTTAGTTGCTCTGCAGAATGCGGACTCTTCCCAGACCAGGGATCGAACCCGTGGCCCCTGCATTAGCAAACGGATTCTTACCCACTGCACCACCAGGGAAGTCCAGGCCTGTCACTTTTGAGTATATAGGATGAAACACATCCTTTTGGGGTATCCCTTGAACCCAAAGTCCCCTAGCTCTCTCTTCCTTTGGTGAGTTTCATTTACCTACACCTAGAGGGAGCACACGACTGAGCAACTTTACTTTACTTTCACTTTTCACTTTTGTGCATTGGAGAAGGAAATGGCAACCCACTCTGGTGTTCTTGCCTGGAGAATCCCAGGGACGGGGGAGCCTGGTGGGCTGCCGTCTATGGGGTCGCACAGAGTCGGACACGACTGAAGCGACTTAGCAGCAGCAGCAGAGGGAGGACAAAGGCGGTTCTACTCTGAAGCTAATGGAGCAATGTGCCTACCTCTGCCCTCCTCTTGCTGTGAAATTTCTCCTCTAGGCCTCAAATTCTTCGTATGTGAAATGAGAGGCTTGCAGACGTTCATATGGCCCTTTAGCCCTGACATTCTAAGACTACATTATACCTTCTGAATTCCATCTCACATTGGGATAGAGCTTCCCCAGCTGCTAAGTGCTTTGCTCTATGGTATGACAGTTAAGCTTTCTATAACTCTGAGATAGGCAGGGCTAGTATTATTATCTCTATTTCGAAGTTGAGGAAACAGGTTCAGGAATGTGGAGTAATATGCCCACAATCACATGATCAGTAAGTGGTAGATCTAGAACTAGAAATCCCATCCTTTGATTCCTTGCCCAGGGCTCTTTCCACTACACCTTCATTATTTTGTTTCCTCTTTCCTTTTTCTCTCCAGGATCCACTTCCTGGCTGCAAGTCAAAACTGCTCTCCACTGTGACCCCATCACTGTGACTGATCACAGTCACAGCTTGGGTTCCAGGCACTTGGCCAGCTCAGCCGACACCTGGCTTTTCCCCAGTTCTTCTATCTTCCATTCTGAACCCTTGGTCTCAATAAAACCTCCTAGTTTCTCCCCAACTTTGACCAAGTATCACATCCCATCTAGAGCTCCACTGCGTATATCACCAGGTTGAACTAGACTCTGGCCCTTTGTCTCAAAACACTTCAGATAACTCTCATCCTGGTTCTGTTATTGCTTCTTCACCACACTCTTCACTTCATCCAACCTCTTGCTCAGCATCCGAAGCCCCTAAAGAGATAGGCCATGGTCAGAGAAGATGTGAACTGAAAGGCCCTTAAAGATCTTCCAGTCCAAACAGCCAGCAGAAATTGTAAATGGAGAAGCTGCTGCTGCTAAGTCGCTTCAGTCATGTCCAACTCTGTGCGACCCCATAGACAGCAGCTCACCAGGCTCCCCCATCCCTGGGATTCTCCAGGCAACAATACTGGAGTGGGTTGCCATTTCCTTCTCCAATGAATGAAAGTGAAAAGTAAAAGTGAAGTCGCTCAGTCGTGTCCGACTCTTAGCAACCCCATGGCAGCCCACCAGGCTCCTCCATCCATGGGATTTCCCAGGCAAGAGTACTGGAGTGGGGTGCCACAATATAAAAAAGTAGGGTGGGGGCTGTGAGGAGCAGGAGGGCACAGACCCCACCTCCAGCAATTGGCTAATTGCTAATTGCTGCCAGTTCCTGGAAGTGTGGACCCAGTGTGGTCACACTGGAGCCAAACATTTAAGTACAGTACCCTGGTTGTTGAGTGTCAACAACTGATTAAGCTTTTAAGAATACTGTGTTCAGTTCAGTTGCTCAGTTGTGTCTGACTCTTTGCAACCCCATAGATTGCAGCACGCCAGGCTTGCCTGTCCATCACCAACTCCCAGAGGTTGCTCAAACTCATGTCCGTTGAATCAGTGGTGCCGTCCAACCGTCTCGTCTTCTGTCGTCCCCTTCACCTCCTGCCTTCAATCTTTCCCAGAACACTGTGTAGCCCATGTCGGTGTTGCTCCACATCTGGTTGTTGCTGCTTACATTCCTTTATGAGCCCATATCCTCATAAGCTTTTTGGCAGGTATATGTTGAACACTTCAGTTTCATGGTCAAGAAAGGATCAGAGCCCACGGTTACTGAAAACTGATTTGTCTGTTTTCTTCTGCCTTTTTCCATGACTGTATCTACTGCCTCATCTTGATTTACAAGCAAAACCTAGAAAACCTACAAAAAATAAGTGTTCTGTGGTTTGTCTAAGAATAATACAGAAAATATTGCTGTTATTTTTGGTGAAGAAAATCAATTTTTTAAAATCAATTTTGTATAGTTTATTCTAACCTAAATGTGAATTTTGTTTAAAAATGAAATAAAAGAATACTGTGTAGGCCAAACACCTCTATGAACCAGTGTCTCCTGGTTTGCCAGTTGGCAACTTCTGCTCGGGTCCAAACCCTTCACCCCACAGATAAGAGACCAACGTCATGCACCAGACCGCCAGGAAAGGAGGCAGGATCCAGACTTCAGACCCTGTATTTGGAGCTCAATGGCAACCCACTCCACTGTTCTTGCCTGGAGAATCCCAGGGACAGGCGAGCCTCGTGGGCTGCCGTCTATGGGGTCACACAGAGTCTGACAGGACTGAAGTGACTTAGCAGCAGCAGCAGGCATCACTCTGAAGCCAGAAAGCAGGTCTGGCCAATTCAACAAGTTTCTGGTGAGAATGTGCTCCAGAAAGATGTTCTAGATGAGAGGAGACAAAGAAGAAGGGATTCTTTTAAAAGATGCTTGTCTAAGCTCCACAGCACTTCACTTAGCTTGGGATCAACCATTTGGCTTGACAAACTGACTTATATTTAGCAAGGAGCTGCCCATGTTCATGGAATTTCTGTGGGCACAGTCCACACTGACTGAATTAGGATTTTGGGCACTTTGCAGGGGAGCATTTTCTAAAACTTTTCTTTGGCAATAATTTAAAACATACTAAGTTGCAAGGATAAAAACAGTGCATAGCACACTTATGTACACTTTACCAAAATTCACCTCTTTTCCATATTTTTCTCATTTGCTAGATTATGTGCTACACACACACACATACACACACGCACACACTCCCCACACAAATAATATTTTTGGAGCTGTGTGTAGATCACATGCACCATAGCTTTTTATCCCTAAATAGTTCAGTATGTGTTCCTAATGAAGGTATTTCTTATAACCATAATACAGACTTCAACTTCAGTAAATTTAAATTGACTCAGTTCTATCTAATCTACCATGAGTATTCCAGTGCTGTCAACTGACCCAGTAATGTCTCTTAAAATATGTTTTTTCTTCCTCTAGAACAGGATCCAGTCCAGGATCAAATGTCACATTTCACTGTCACGACTCTTTCGTTTCCTTTAACGTGGAATATTTTCACAACCTGTGTGTGTGTGTACATGGGGATTTTCTTTATGATATTAACATTTTTGAAGAATACAAATTCTTCAAAATTCCTTTCTTTTATTAGAATGTATCTAATTTGGGGAGTCTGATGTTTTCTCGTTGGTTAGATCAGCCTGTATCAATACATCCCCATAAGAATACTGCATGAGCTATGGCATGTCCTCAGGGTATCATTCTAGGAGGCACATGGCCATCTGCCCTTCAGTGCTGCTGCTGCTAAGTCGCTTCAGTCATGTCCGACTCTGTGCGATCCCATAGACGGCAGCCCACCAGGATTGCCGGGATTCTCCCGGCAAGAACACTGGAGTGGGTTGCCATTTCCTTCTCCAGTGCATGAAAGTGAAAATTGAAAGTGAAGTTGCTCAGTCCTGTCTGACTCTCAGCGACCCCATGGACCGGAGCCTACCAGGCTCCTCCATCCATGGGATTTTCCAGGCAAGAGTACTGGAGTGGGGTGCCATTGCCTTCTCCTGTCCTTCCCTAGTGATGTTCATTTTGATCATGGAGACAAAGCGCATTCTGACTTCCCCAGCATATTCTTACTAATTTTTCCCTTGCAACTAACATGCAGTCTTTGGAGAGATGCTTCACGACGTGCTCAGATGCTGCTTCTCATCAAAGTTACTCCCCAGATGTGTCATCCCTTGTTGATTCTTGCCTAACCAACCTTCCCTGTGATGACTGCGCAGCGGTGCATTTTCCATCCCACATCTCCCTCCACGGTTACCTGTTGACCACAGCGTTTTGTGGTCAAATAGATCCCTCCTTCCTGTTTTGATCTCTACCAAGGTAAGTGAGATCTGGAGTTCCACTAGAAAACAGTCATTCACGTGTAACAGGAGAAAGGAGATAGCTGATCTTGCCCAGCCCCTAAGGGCAGATAAAGATGAACTGGGACAACCACTCCAAGGGCTTCAGCTAAAGGAGCTAAGAGAAGTAAAGTGACACAGAGATTCCTCTATGCAGGGGCTTCACACAGAGTGTCTGTTTCAAATTCTGTTTCATCCTCTCATCTGCTCTGTGACCTTCAACAGCTCACCTAACTTCTTTCCCCCTCTGGTTCCTAACTCTTACCTTAGAGGCTCATTGGGAAGATTACAGGAAACAATTCTCATCTCACTGGGCCCATGGTGTGCTAAATGAGAGGTACATGTTATATAGTATATAGGAAAATTAGGTTGTGCTTGAATTATGCTTCATTTCCACAAACATCTGCTGAGGATATACCGCATATAAAGGCACTATGCTGGCAGGTAGAGACAAAATACATCAGCTCTCTAAAAGCTCACAATCCAGAGGAAGAAAAAGACAAACTTAATTCCAGTCCTAGTATTTACCTTTTCCGCTCCCCACAATGGGGCTTCCCTGGTAAAGAATCTGCCTGCAATGCAGGAGACGCTGGTTCAATTCCTGGGTTGGGAAGATCCCCTGGAGAAGGGATAGGTTACCCACTTCAATATTCTTGGGCTTCCCTGGTGGCTCAGATGGTAAAGAATCCCCCTGCGATGCATGAGACCTGGGTGCAATCTCTGGGTTAGGAAGATTCCCTGGAGAAGGGCATGGCAACCCACTTCAGTATTCTTGTCTGGAGAATCTCCACGGACAGAGGAGCCTGGTGGGCTATAATCCATGGAGTCACAAAGAGTCAGACACAACTGAGTGAATATGCAGAGCAGTCAGCACAGCACTCCCCAAATTAAAACAAACATCCTCACACAATGATTTCTTTAAGAATGTTTACAGCAAATATATTCTTAATAGACTTAAACTGGAAACAGCCCAGGCATCCATCAACAGATGAGCAGACAAACAAAAATTATAGTACATCCATGCAATAGAATACTACTCAGCAATAAAGAGGAACAAACAACTGATTTTATGTAACCTGTCTGAGTCTCAAAAACATGCTGAGTGGAAGACATGTTACACAAGAGTACATATTATGTGAAGTCATTTATATGAAGTTCCAGGACAGGAAAGGCAGGAAAAACCATCAAGAGAGTGCTTGCCTAGAAGGAAGGCAGGGCAGGGGGGTGCTGGGAAGGGGCAGGAGGGAATATGCTGAGTGATGACCATGTGCTATATGATGAGAGGGGCTGGATTGCACAGCTGTATGCATGTGTCCAAATCAGCAACTGTTCATTTAAGATTTGTGTGTTTCATTGCATATAAATTTCACATCAAAATAGGAAAAAAAATTGTACCAAACAATTGAACTCTGATTAATAGTATACTTCTAGAAGTATTTAGCAAGAAGGGTACTTACCTCTGGGCTTCCCAAGTGGTGCTAATAGGAAAGAACCTGCCTATCAATGCGGATGTAAGAAACAAGGGTTTGATCCCTCAGTTGGGAAGATCCCCTGGAGGAGGGCATGGCAACTCACGGCAGTATTCTTGTCTGGAGAATCCCATGGACAGAGGAGCTTGGCAGCTACAGTCCATGGGGTCGCAGAGTCAGACATGATTGAAGCAATTTAGCACACATGCACATACTGATGCCTAGAATTCCTTTTGAAATGTATCAAAAATAATATGGATTAATAGATGGATAACAGCATGGAAAGATGGAGACAGATATGTAATCAAACAAGGATGATAAAGTGTTAATGGTAGAAACAGACGTCAGAGAAATGGGAGTTAACTGGAAAATTTGCTCAACTTTGCTGTACATGTGAAATGTTTCATAAGAAAACATTGGAGCGGAAAGCCAGTGTTGTGGAGTGCAAGTCAGACTTTGATGAATGATGTGGTAGAGAAATAACCAGCTTTTTCTGCTGTGGGAGCAGAGAGGAGAAAGTGATGACTTCTGCTGGGGAAGGAGGGTGGCAGGGATCAAGGAGAGTCTCAGAGAGAAGGAGTCCTAGGAAAGGGGCCTGGAAGATAGGATTTTAAAGGCAGAGGAGGGAAAGGGGGAAAAGGGCAATCCAGCAGATAAAAATAGGGCAGTGTGAAAAGGCTAGGTCCTTCTGGGAAGCTGCAAGGGAGCAGACAGACTTTGGGGGCAGAGTGGAAAGAGAGGAGGCTGATGAGCTGAACTGTGCTCAGGCTGGGATGGGAATTAAAAGATAGACAAGAGCATGTGGTTTTGACTCAGTAAACGATGGGGAACCACTGAGAGTGTGTGTGTGTGTGTGTGTGTGTGTGTGTGTAAGGCTTTGACATCTGACAGCCAGAGTAGAGGAAGGCGGGAGAGAGAGCCAGCAATGGGGAGAACAGCAAGGCTGTGTGTGTGGTGGTCAAAGTTTTCTATTGCTATGATTAGCTAGCTGACAAGGAGGGCAACTTTTGTTGACAGAAAAATTGGTCAAGTCATGACCTTTCTGGAGATGAGAAGTCTGCAAGTGAATCTGGGAGATAATTCAGTTTGTTCAAATTCCCAGCTCTTCAGGAACTTTGACCTCCCTAAAGACTTCCTGTTCCCTTTGAAGGCCTAGGCTGCCCACTGACCTCCCCTCTGGCTCTCAGCCAGCGCCTAGGAGCTGCAGCTCCCCCTCGGCACCCTCCGGAATGAACCCACCGGGAGCCAAGAAGCCTGCTTTCCAACCCTGCTGTTGCCGACATCCCTCTGTGCAGCCCAGATCCCTCACTTGTAAATCAGCTGTGTTGGCCCCATTATCTTCCATGGTTTCTTCCAGTTTCAAGACTTCTCTATTGTGATTTTTTTTTTTTTTTTTGACTGACTGTGGCTTGCAGAATATCAGGTCCCCAATCAGGGATTGAACCCATGCCCCCTGCAGTGGCAGTGTGGAGTTCTAACCACTGGACCCCCAAGGAATGCCCAACTCCGGTCTTCTTGCAACCAGTTCCAAGCTCTGTTTCAAATCTTCATTTTCCCCTTGACGTGCAGTATCTCCCTGATTGCAGCTCTCTCTGTCTTTTTCCCATCTTACCTCTTTCTTCCCCCAGTCAGGGTTGTCACTGTGCTGTCCAGCTCCAGTTCCTGGCTGATCTGGGCTGAGGCTTCAGATTTGTGTGAAAAGGGGTTAGGATTCCCACAGCCCTGGTTGTGTGAATAACGAGAAAGTGGTATGTAAAAGCTCAACCTGGGGCCACAGGTACTAATTCTCCAGCTCTTCTCCACAACTTCCCCTCATTCCCCAAGTTCACAGAGGACAGGCAGTGATTCAGGGAAAAGGATTCAGCACAGTCACAGCTGTCCTTGGTCCAACACCCACAACACCCATTTTTAATCCTTATGCCAGCCTTGCAAGGAGGGCAGGACAAAAATGCCCCATTTCCCCAACCCTTACTGAGTTCAAGGAAAAGCTCAAAGTTTTACACACTTCATCTTGAACTCTCACGTGAGGCATGAATGTTTCCCTTGTAACAGTTAAGGAACTGAAAGCTCCGAGAGGCTACATAACTTTCCCAAGGTCACACAGCCAAATGCCAGAAATTCACAAAGTATCAAAAGGAACAGTTACTCAGTGTTCTATATGCCCAGCCCTGACTTCTAAAAATATATACTATAATCCCCACAGCTAGAGTCCATGCAGGCCCTGAGGAGCCTGCCCCAGGGTCCTGGTGCACACAAGGGAAGATGGGGGTGGGAAGGGCTCACCACTCTTGGCGGGCAAAAGGAAAAGGCCTAGAGGTGGCATTTGCTGCTTCCTGAGGGGCAGTGGGAGTTCCTCAAACTCAGCCGTTCAGTGACCAAATCCTGAAACTTCATCTGAGAGTCAACTGGTGGGAGAGAGACAGGGCTTTCCAGGGCCTCTCAAAGATGCAGAGTTAGGAAGCTGAGCAGTGGCCTGGCATATGGCACGCTCAGAGAAGTGGCAGCAGAGAGGAGAATGGACTCCCTTTCGTGGGCGGGGGTCCCTCCAGGGCTCGGCTCCCAGGAGCAGCTTCCACATTCTCTGTGCAGGCAAACCGTGTGCGGCCAGCCTTCCACGGATATCGCCAGCACCGCACTTGTGGGCTCAGTAAGAATGTTGGGAGAATGCAGCTCAGACGCCACCCCGACAGACCTTCCCTGACTCTCCTGAGGGGGAAGAGGTTCATGTCCTCGGGCTACACGTTCACTAGATGAGCACCTCCTGCCCTGGTCCAAGCCACTTCTGATTCCTCCATCCACAGTGTGTTGTGCTGTGGCTTCACTAAGTTGCACACTTCACTGCCTCAACTGCTGCCAGGGCTCATGATCCCCTGGATAGATGACACGGGGACAGGAATGCTGGATCCCCAAGAGAGGCTGTGCACTTGGAAGCCTGCTCACCTCTGAGAGTCTATGAGCTCTGAGCAGACAAGCCTTCCCACCCTCGTTACCTGTGGTTACATAAAATATGTCTGGGCTCCCCAGGTGGCACTAGTGGTTAAGAACCCACCTGCCAATGCAGGAGACATAAGAGGGTTCAATCCCTGGGTCAGGAAGATCCCCTAGAGGAGGGCATGGCAACCCCCTCCAGTATTCTTGCCTGGAAAATCCCATGGACAGAGGACCCTGGTGGGCCACAGTCCATGGGGTCACAAAGAGCTGGGACAACACTGAAACGACTTAGCATGCCCACACAAAATACCTCTAGGACTTTCCTGGTGGCTCAGTGGAAAAGAATTTGCCTGGCAATGCAGGGGACATGGGTTCAATTCCTGGCCCAGGAAGATCCCACAGGCCGTGGAGCAACTGAGCCCGTGCACCACAACTACTGACACCTTTGCTCCTAAAGCCTGTGCTCCCTATCTCGGGAACCACTGCAAGAAGAAGCTGGTTCACTGCAATGAAGAGCAGTCCCTGCTTGCCACAACTAGAGAAAACCCATACAAAGCAAGGAAGACCCAGTAGAATAATAAAGAAAGAAAAGATCCAGAGTTTTTTTTTAATTTTAATATATAAAAAAATATATTTCCAAGAATTCTTGGTTACTTTCAAAGGCGGGGCCTCATTCCCATCGCACTGAATGTGGGCCAGATTTAATGACTTACTTCTACTGTTTAGAATGTGGCAGAAGTGATGCTCAGATTTTGGAGGCCAACATATAAAGAGGTTATAGCTTCCTCCTGGCTCCTTCTCGGACCACTCACTCTGGGGGATGTTGGTTACCATGTTTTTAGGACACTTAAGCAGTCCCGTAGAGGAACCTGCAGGGGGGAGGAAGGGACATCTCTCACCACCAAAGCCAGCACCAGCTTGCCAGGTAAGTGAGTGAGCCCTGTGGAAGGGGATGCCCCAGGCTTAGTGAAGCCTTCAGATGACTGCGGCTCCAGCCCATGTGTGACCACAACACTTGAGACTTCAAGCCAGGCCTGGCCAGCCAAGCCATCCTCAAATTTCTAATCTGCAGAAACTGCTAGAGATGATGAATGTTTCTTATCAAAGTAAGTCACTGAAGTTTGGATAAATTGTTGCATAGCAGAGGATAACTAAGATATTGTGCTTCTCCCCACTGCTTCTCAACAAGCTCCCTCTGCTCCAGCCATATTGAAACACTCAGTGTTCAAAGCAATACATTTCTGCTGAGTATCCTGTGTGCCAGCCCAGATGCTGCAGACAGGGCAGTGACCTGGCTAGACCAGCGTGGCCACTGTCCTCAGGAGCTTAAGAGGTCATGCACCCCAAATATTTATAGATTCTGCTTTGGCCCACATTTTGCCCTTATCTCCTTATGGAGAGTGAAAAGGTTGGCTTAAAGCTCAACATTCAGAAAACGAAGATCATGGCATCTGGTCCCATCACTACATGGGAAGTAGATGGGGAAACAGTGGAAACAGTGTCAGACTTTATTTTTCTGGGCTCCCAAATCACTGCAGATGGTGACTGCAGCCATGAAATTAAAAGACACTTACTCCTTGGAAGGAAAGTTATGACCAACCTAGATAGCATATTCAAAAGCAGAGACATTACTTTACCAACAAAGGTTCGCCTAGTCAAGGCTATGGTCTTTCCTGTGGTCATGTATGGATGTGAGAGCTGGACTGTGAAGAAGGCTGAGCGCCGAAGAATTGATGCTTTTGAACTGTGGTGTTGCAGAAGACTCTTGAGAGTCCCTTGGACTGC
Organism: Tragelaphus eurycerus; assembly: GCA_935064755.1. Taxonomy (NCBI): domain Eukaryota; kingdom Metazoa; phylum Chordata; class Mammalia; order Artiodactyla; family Bovidae; genus Tragelaphus; species Tragelaphus eurycerus. The sequence goes on along the minus strand of CAKXYN010000001.1, from coordinate 69,755,664 downwards.
AAGGAGATCCAACCAGTCCATTCTGAAGGAGATCAATCCTGGGATTTCTTTGGAAGGAATGATGCTAAAGCTGAAACTCCAGTATTTTGGCCACCTCATGCGAAGAGTTGACTCATTGGAGAAGACTCTGATGCTGAGAGGGATTGAGGGCAGGAGGAGAAGGGGATGACAGAGGATGAGATGGCTGGATGGCATCACTGACTTGATGGGTGTGAGTCTGAGTGACCTCTGGGAGCTGGTGATGGACAGGGAGGCCTGGCGTGCTGCAGTTCATGGGGTCGCAAAGAGTCGGACACGACTGAGCGACTGATCTGATCTGATCTGATTTGATCTTGCCCTTATCTAGAAAGCTTGCCGCAACCCACCCCTTATAGCTTTATCCTGAACATTTTTGAATTGACCTTTCTCCTCCAGCCCTGAACCCAAATGCCTCTTCCATGAAGACGTTTCTGATTGTGCCACTGGAAATGAGGTTTCTCAACTCTGAACTCCTGTAAAGCTTTATCTCAACCTTAGCTTGCCCACTTAACATCTTCCTTGTACTAATAATCGAATAATTCTAATAATATTAATCATACAACACCTCTGCTGCTGCTGCTAAGTCACTTCAGTCGTGTCCAACTCTGTACGACCCCATAGACGGCAGCCCACCAGGCTCTGCCGTCCCTGGGATTCTCCAGGCAAGAACACTAGAGTGGGTTGCCATTTCCTTCTCCAGTGCATGAAAGTGAAAAGTGAAAGTGAAGTTGCTCAGTCGTGTCCGACTCAGCGACCCCATGGACTGCAACCTACCAGGCTCCTCTGTCCATGGGATTTTCCAGGCAAGAGTACTGGAGTGGGTGCCATTGCCTTCTCCTCTACAATCCAGCAATTCTTCTCCAGATAGGTCCTTAACAGAAATGGATGGTCGTGTCCAAAAGTACACTTACACAAAAATGTTCAGAGCATCTTTATTTGTAAAAAGCAAAAGCTAGAACTAACCTAAAAATCCAGAAAGGAATGAGTAAACGAATTGTGGCACAGTCACAAGTGGAATCCTACACAGCAATAAAAAATTTAAAAAAATAAATAAATAAAAGAAGAACTACCACATGCAACAACATAAAGTCTCAAAAATATTCTATGGAATGAAAAGCTGGACACAAATGAGTTCATAAATGTAATAATAAGTGATCCCATTTATACACCATTCAAAACAGAATTAATGATTAATTAATTCAGGCAGAATTAATGATTCCTTCTGGGGGAGGGTATTGCCGAGGGTGGAGGAGTGTGAGGGAATTTTCTGGGCTGCTAAACTCTCTTGATCTGGGTAGTGGTTAAATGGGTGTGTATGTAGGTAAAATTAATTGGGCTGTAATCACATTATGTTTTACAGTATGTAAATTATACCTTAATCAAACAAAACAAAGTCTTAGTAATAACCCTGTGCTCAATGCAGTCATAAGGAGACCTATCGCACACACTCTGAGTAATAATCAAGTCACAGCAACCGACACACCTCGACCTGCTTTTGTGCTTTGATTCTGATGTCAAATCTGATGTATTTTTCCCCCATACATCACCAACCAATTCTCTGACACTAGCTGGGTGTCCTATAGTCCAACTCATTTCCGACACGGACCGACCAGAGAGAGCAGGATAACGTCAGATCACACAGGTTAAGGGCTCAGTCCTACAAGACTGCCCCCAGCCTCTCCAGACACTGACCCCAAGTCCAGCTTGTCACCTGTGCTTCTGACCCACCAGCTACAGAGAAGAGGTTCCAAGGGTTCCCTCTTTGGGCTTGATTAACTTGCTAGAGCAGCTCATAGAACTCTGAGAAACTTAGAAGAAATTTTTAAAAAATATTTATTTGGCTGCGTCTGGGTCTTAATGTCAGCATGCAAGATCCTTAGTGGTGGCATGCGAACTCTTAGTTGTGGCATATGGGATCTAGTTCCCTGACTAGGGATCGAACCCAGGTCCCCTGTGTTGGGGGGATGAGTCTTAGCCACTGGACACCAGGGAAGTCCCCTGAGAAATTTTTCACTTCCTAAATGACTGGTTTATCATAAAGGAATATAACTTAGGAACAGCCAGATGCAAGAGATACTCAGGTCAGAGTATTGGGGAAGGGGCTTAAGCTTCCATACCTTGTCTTAGAGCACCACTCTTTCAGGACCTCCATGAATTCACCAACCCAGAATCTCTCCGAACCCCTCCTTCTGAATTTTTATGGAGACTGCTTTACACAGATGGAATCTATTAAATCTCTGGCAATTGGTTCAACCTCCAGCCTCTCTCCCCTCCCCAGAGTTCAAGGGGGCAGAATGAAAGTTCCAACCTCTAATCACCTGGTTAGTTTCCCTGGCAACTGACCTCCATCCTTAGGTACTTTCCAAAAGTCACTTAGTTAACATAAACTCGGGTGTGGTGGACCAGAGTTTGTTATGAATATCAAGATATCTTTATTGCGCTTTCCGCTTAGGAAATTCCAAGGCATCTAAGAACTCTGTGCCAGAAATGGAGACGAAGACCAAATATACATTTATTATAAATCACAATAGTACAGTGAAGAGTTTCACTGGGAGATGGGATTTCAAACAAGTCTAGAGCAGGATTTTACTTGCCAGACTTTCCGAAGTTATAGCTTATCTTCCTGAACTTTCTCAGTGGTAGAGTTCAGACTCAAGCATTAAGTGTTCTTAGTATTTTAAGTTGTATAACACATATAGAATAAAACGAACCATTTTAATCATGTTTAAAGTCTACAGTTCAGTGGCATTAAGCACCTTCACATTCTTCTGCAACCCACAGCACCATCCATCTCCAGAACTTTTTCACCATCCCATAATGAAATTCTGTACCCACTGAACAATAACCCTCCAGTCCCTCTGCCCCACCCCCCTGGTAACCATGGTTCTACCTTCTATGTATGATTTTGACTACTCTGGGTATCAAACATAAGCAGAATCATACTGTACTTTTTTGTGTGTGACTGGCTTATTTCCCTTGGCATATGTCTTCAACGTTCATCTACACATTCGTCTACACGTTGTCTACAACGTGTTGTAGCATGCATTACAACTGCATTCATTTTTAAGGCTAAATAATAATATTCCATTGCATTTAATAATTTTTTTCCCCCGCAAGGAGATCTTACTTCTCCCATTAGGGATAAATCCCGGGCCCTCAGCAGTGGAAGTATGGTGTCTTAACCACTGGACCACTAGGGAAATACCAAATGCTTTTTGATAAAAATGATTCTTTTATGAGCATCCTTACCTTAAGCATAGTGACTATTTCTTGATGCTTCAGCATTGACATGCCGAATCCTTCTACCTCTGCCAGTGCCTCAGTTTCTCTCTACAATGAAAGGGCTCACTTGGGTCTTCCTTATGGCTATGACTGTGGCTTTTGCCTTCCTTGAAGTTTTGGGCCCTGACTCCCTCTCTCTTTATGCAGGAGTGGGAGGATTGTGAGTTCTCTAGACAGAGAAGGGATATAACCTTGAGCAGCACCTTTTCTTGGCCTGGATAGCCCATCATAAGGGGTAAGCACAGTATGATAAACAGTAATATTGTACTATCATTATAAATGTGATAAATGTTGCTGTATCAGCAATCATCAGAGAAGGCAATGGCACCCCACTCCAGTACTCCTACCTGGAAAATCCCATGGACGGAGGAGCCTGGAAGGCTGAAGTCCATGGGGTCGCTGAGGGTCAGACACGACTGAGCAACTTCACTTTCACTTTTCACTTTCATGCATTGGAGAAGGAAATGGCAACCCACTCCAGTGTTCTTGCCTGGAGAATCCCAGGGATGGGGGAGTCTGGTGGGCTGCCATCTATGGGGTCGCACAGAGTTGGACACGACTGAAGTGACTTAGCAGCAGCAGAAGCATCAGCAATCACATTGCAATATATAGATGTATCCAAGTAACACCTTATATACTTTAAACTTACATAATGTTATACATAAAATTTATTCAACTAAAAAAATTTCTTTTTTTTTTTTCATTTTTTTCTTTCAACTAAAAAAAATTGTAATAAGAAAAACAAAAGGTGGGGGCACAGTTTAAGGAGATGAACTCAGGGAGTCTGAACAGGAACACACATCTGACACTTGCATCATGACAGGCCACATCCCTCCCTGTTCAGGCAGGTTGGCTGAAAACCACTTCCAGGCATTTCTCCTGGCATGTATCACCCCAGAACCCAGCCAGAGATCAGCACTGATGTCAGCGGGGAAGCCCAGGCTATCGGCACTCAGGTCCCAGACCCCGCCTGCAGAGAGGAACGTGGCGGTCTGGTCTGGCTCTTCCGGGCACCCAGGTGAGACAAACACTGCCAGAGGCTTGGTTAACGGTTTATGTATGGGAGGAAGCCCCTGCTCCAGACAACGTGTCTGAGATCCCATGAAGGGATACAGTAGGCACTCACATTCTGTACCAGCCTATCCCAGACCTGAGACCCATGGGTGGGCTCAGCAGCCTTCCTTAAAAGTGTGGGAGAGAATATGATGCTGTATATACCAGCATCGCTTTGTAGCTGGGCTCCAGTCCAAGCTCCTTCGTGATGAGCTGTGAGGTCTTTGGATGAAGCATCAAAGCACCAGAACTCAACATGCCCTTGGGAAGCAGAATCAAGGCTCATCACCAGCATCATGATGTTTCAGCCTTCTTGGAGGGGAGAGCAGGTTGACCAGGAGAGGTTGTGAGTTTGTCATTCATAATATACAAAAAAACGGAGAAGACCAATGGAAAGGAACCTAGCAGGCAGGAGCAGAGAGCTGTTTCCCTGGCTGCTGTGGGCCTGGGGTCAGGTCACACACTCACCAGTCCCGTTCCATTCTCAGCAGTCAGAAGCAGCTCTTGTCTAGGTCACTTGCTCAAACTGGGGACTCGCCTGCCCAGTTCAGTCTGGAAAGTCACTGAAGAAGACCCTGCTCAGCTTATGGGCAAGAAAAAGACCCACACTTTGTTTCAAAGTAGAACCAAAGGGGGCTGTGCTTCGTGTGATTCCTCTGGCTCCTCCCTGGGTGCCGGGGATGTTACTCACATCATCAGGAATGAAGCACTGTACGTGGGGGCTAGAGCAGCTGACCGTGAGCACTGGCTTGGTCCGTTAGCAGGCAGTGACCTTGAGCAAGTCGGTTAACCTCTATAAACCCCAAGCTGCTCATCTATAAATCCAGCAAAGGGTTAGTGAGATGGTCAAAGGAGACAACACAAGAAAGCACATTGTCAATGACCAAACCCTATACGAATGACAGGTATTGTGAAAAAATAAAGTGAAAGTGTTAGTCGTTTAGTTGTGTCCGAATCTTTGTGACCCCATGGACTGTAGCCTGCCAGGCTCCTCTGTCCGTGGAATTCTCCAGGCAACAATACTGGAGTGGGTAACCATTTCCTTCTTCAGGGGATCTTCCTGACCCAGGGATCAAACCTGGGTCTCCTGCATTGCAGGCAGATTCTTTACTGTCTGAGCCAACAGATAGGTGTTATAATTATTAAATAGTTCCAGTGGTCTTTCTTGGTGGTCCAGTGAATTAAGACTCTGGACTCCATATGCAGAGGGCATGGGTTCGATCCCTCACTGGGGAAGATCTCGAGTGCTGCATGGCCAAAACAAAGCACCAAATAACTCCATGGCCAGACGTTCTGGATTCTGGCATTGTCCTCACTTTTACCTAGAGGAAGTCCCTTCCCTCTCTGCCTACTTTAACAGTTGGACTAGAAGAGTTTCTCTGTTTGATCCAGCCTGATGCTCAATGGGAACAACGGTGGGAAAGGCAGGGCTTGTGAACCCTGTGCGGGAGGCCACGCACAGCAAACGGACAGCCGCCACCAGTGCTGAAAGGCCTCAGGAAGAGCCCTCACGTGGGGCAGCCTGAGGTAGGGCACGGAGCCAAGCTTCTGGCAGTGCTGGGTTTAAGCAGGGAGGCCTCAGCTCAGCCTCAGTTTCCTGAGCAGCTCCAGGACAAAGCTGGCACGGCGGCATGGAAGGGCCACTCACAACAGGCCTGGAGTCTGCAGGCCAGGCAGACATGATGTCATCTGTGCATCTGGAAACCACAGACCCGCCCTCCTGGGTCCCCAGCGGCTCTCAGGCTCTCTGGCCAGGATCCCCGAGTTCCGCTCGCGCTTTCTCTCTCTCTCTCTCTCTCTTTCTCTCCCCAACCCTTCACATTCCAGGCTTCCAAGGAACTCAGCCTGGACCTCCTGGGCTTCCGTCCAAGCAGCTCCTTCTAAATTCCCCCACCCCCACGTCTCTTGGGAGTAAACAATATAACTTTAAACAAAGACCGCTGCCTCAGCCTTGAGGAAAATACTGGGCTGGATTCAGCGCTCTGCTGACTGTTTATTTCTTCCTACCCACGCTTTCTGCCAAGATAGAACCTGAGGGGCTGTGTTTATCGCCATCTCCTCTCCCTTCCCCGGGGCTTCCAGGCACTGGACATGGTGCTCACATTTCCCAGGGTTCACACGAGTGCAGCAAGAGTGTGTCAAGTCCAAAACTTGGTTGCTCGATTCCAGCTCTGCCCTCTCGTTAACTGGCAAGTCTCTCAGCCTCTCTGAACTTTAGTTTCTTGGTCTGCAAAATGGGGCCAATAATACTGACACCAGACGGATGTTGTGAGGATATGTCACTCAGGGCCGGGCCAGCGGCTGCACACGGTGGGTGCCCAACATCCACGACCTTCCTGTTCTCACCCCCTTTCATCAGACCATGGTTCTCACTCCCCTGGAGGGTGGTCCAAGTTCCCATTGCTGGGCCCCACCACCAGAGCATCAGTTCTGATTCTCCCATTCAGCAGTTGTAAGATTTGCATTTCTAACAAGCCCCCAGGGGCTGCTGCTCTGGTGTTCCAGAGGGTAGTTGAGAACCACTGTACACAGCCCTCTTCTCCCCTGTGAGGAGGTAGAAGGTCTCTACTCTAAGCCTGTCATACAGGGGACCTCCAGGAGGGACTTGGCAAAAGTGAAACACTTCAAGTATTTATTATGTATAATTGGCATATCAAAAAATCCACCCATTTCAAGTGTGCACATTGATAAGCTTTAGTGAATTTGCAGAATTGTGCAATCATCTCCACAATCCAGTTTTAAAACATTTCCACCACTCCAAAAAATTCCCTCAGGGCCATCTGTGGTCAATCTGTGTCCACTCCAAGGCCAGGCCACCACTAATCTGCTTTCTGTCTCTAAGTTTTGCTTTTTCTAGAAATCTCATATACACAGACTCAACAATTTGTGGTCTTTTGTGTCCGGCTTCTTCCGGCCAGCATAATGTTTTTGAGGGTCATCCATGCTGTAGCATGTGTCAGGAGTTCCTTCCTCTTTATTGCCCAGTACTAGTCCACTGTGTGGGTGCAACACAGTTGGTTTATTATCTTGCTTCCCAGGTGGCACAGTGGTAAAGAATCCGCCTGCAAGGCAGGAGACACGGGTTCGATCTCTGGGTCGGGAAGATCCCCTGGAGTAGGAAATGGCCACCCACTGCAGTATTTTTGCTGAGAAAATTCCATGAACAGAGGAGTCTGGAGGGCCACAGTTCATAGGGTCCCAAAGAGTCAGACACGACTGAGTGACTGAGTGCCATGATGGACACCTAAAGTGTTTCCAGTTTTTGGTATTATGAATAATGCTGTTACGGACTTTCCCATACAAGCCCCTTGTGTGGACATGTGCTTCCAAAGGCTGTCCTTAGAGGTAAAACATAATTTACCACATCTCTCCTCCTGAGTCCTCAGGGTGTCTGCCACCAATATTGTTAGCGATTAAGGGCAAAAGGGAGGGCCAGGCTCTCCCGCCAGCAGCTAAGAGCAAACTTGGACTCCTCCTGAGGCTTTGTCTCCCTGCAGCCTCACCTTACCCACTGGTCATCGCTCTCCCCCGCTATTACCCCAAATGTCATGCCTTGATTTAGAACTGGTGATTAAAGGATTTTGCCTTTCAGTTAAATTAAACTGCTCAAAGCAGCCAGCAGGGAAGAGAATGAAAACAGGATTGACCCAGATTTCTTGATAGTCCTGGAGTGTCTCATCCCTCCTGAGCATCACCTGGCCTAGGTGTCCCCATGGATGCAGCAGAATCTGGTCCAAAAGGAGCATCCTGTGTATGTGCACAGCAGTCAGAGCAAATCGAGGACCCAAACACTGGCCTTCTAATCCCAGCACCCCCTGATTCTTGCTGCTATTCAGCTCCCCTGATCTGGCTGACTTTATATCTGACACAGCAAGATTCTTCCTCTTTCTCAGGGGCATCCCAGCTGCTGTACAGGAAAGTATTTTCCCTCTCCACTCCCGAATCCTTACATCTGCCACACAAGGGGGACACCAAAGCTGTTATCCTGGACACATACACTGTCCCTTGCAAGGACCCCAAAGGAATCAGTGGAGCAAAGGCTGATTGACTAAGACCCTTTGCCCTGAGCCAGTTCCCCTTCTCCCATTCCAGGAAACCTCTCCTGTGTGCAGGTAGTTTCTGGCCCATATCTTAAGCGTTTGGAAAAGGAGGTTCTGGCCTTAGAATTCAAATATCTGGGCTTGCATTCCTGTACGGACTTGTAGCAGCAGCGACCTTGGGCTCTTTCCTATGATGAAGGTGACCTCCGGGTACAGATGAGATAAGAGGAAGGGAATGGTTGAGTGTAGCTGCTCTGGCAACCCGTGGGGGATACGCAGGTCCCAGGTCAAAGAGATTCAGAGAGAGGTAAAGACTTCACTTCTGGTACCAGTGTGGGTAGAAACAAGGACCCTTTCAGGGAAACAGCCTCTCAGGAAACTGCCATCCTTGACTTGCTCTCTGGATTTGTCAAGTCAAACGGTGGCCCAGCCAGGAGTTATAGAGATGCATCAGAATGGTGGATTATAGTTGTGTTTTTATGTAGTAATTAGAGGCTGGGTGACAGGTTGGAAAGTGCCTGTGCATATAGTGCAGATGCCGAAGCTCCAATACTTTGTTCACCTGATGCAAAGAGATGACTCATTGGAAAAGACCCTGATGCTGGGAAAGATTGAAGGCAGAAGGAGAAGGGGACAACAGAGGATGAAATGATTGGACAGCATCACCAATTCAACGGACATGAGTTTGAGTGAACTCCGGGAGATAGTGGAGGACAGAGAAGCCTGGCGTCCTACAATCCGTGGGGTGAACAACAGTAACAACAATAGTGCAGAATGGATTGTAACAAGTAGCTGAGAATGAAGCCAGGAGTGTGAATCCTAGCCCTGCTACCTACTAGGTATGTGACCTTAGGCAAATTACTTAACATCTCTGGGCCTCAGTTTTCTCATCTATCAGTGGAAATAATCATCTCCCAAGGTCACATTGAACATGAAGCGAGAGAATGTTTGTGAAATTCTCAGCTCACTGTGTGCTGTGTGCTTAGTCTCTCAGTTGTGTACGACTCTTGCAACCCCACAGACTGTAGCCTGCCAGGCTCCTCTATCCAAGGGATTCTCCCGGCAAGAATACTGGAGTGGGTTGCCATTTCCTTCTCCAGGGGCTCTTCCCACCCAGGGATCGAACCCAGGCCTACCCCATTGCGGGCGGATTCTTTAACAGCTGAGCCACAAGGGAAGCCCAAGAATACTGGAGTGGGTAGCCTATCCTCCAGCGGATCTTCCTGACCCAAGGATTGAACCAGGGTCTCCTGCATTGCAGGCAGATTCTTTACCAACTGAGCTATCAGGAAAGCCCATTAGCTGACAGTAAATGTATCGTTAGCGGATAGTAAACGTGCCAAAAGTGGCACTTTTCTTGTTTATACTTTATTTTTAATAAAGCATTTACTGGGACTTCCCTGGTGGTCCAGTAGCTAAGACTCCGTACTCCCAATGCAAGGTACACAGGTTTAATCCCCGGTCAGGGAAACTAGATCCCACATGTCACAACTAAAACCCAGCACAGCCAAATAAATAACAGGAAAAACATATAAGGGGGAAAATTATTATAAATGAAGTATTTTGAAAAAAAAAAGAAAAAAGCATTTCCTGAGTGTCTGTTATCCATTCGATCATCCACTGGTTTGTTCACTCATTTATTTGTTCATCAATGGCACCCCACTCCAGTACTCTTGCCTGGAAAACCCTATGGATGGAGGAGTGGTGGGCTGCAGTCCATGGGGTCGCTGAGAGTCGGACACGACTGAGCGTCTTCACTTTCCCTTTCCACTTTCATGCATTGGAGAAGGAAATGGCAACCCACTCCAGTGTTCTTGCCTGAAGAATCCCAGGGACGGGGGAGCCTGGTGGGCTGCCGTCTATGGGGTCGCACAGAGTCAGACACGACTGAAGCGACTTAGCAGCAGCAGCAGCAGTCAGTAGAAACCTTGGAGTGTCAACAGTGTGCCGGAATCTATGAAACGCACTAGAAATAAAAATAGTACAGTGCTGGGATTTCTCTGGTGGTGCAGTACATAGGAATCCACCTGCAGATGCAGGGGACAGCAGTTCGATCCCTGGGCGAAGATTCCACATGCCAAGGAGCAACTAAGCCCACAGGCCACAACTACTGAAGCCCACACTCCCTAGAGCAGCACACCGCAACTACTGAAGCCTGGGCACCTAGAGCCCGTGCTCTGCAACAAGAGAAGCCACCACGATGAGAAGCCTGCACACGGCAAGGAAAGGTAGCACCCGCTTGCTGAAACTAGAGAAAGCCCACACACGGCGAAGACGACTCAGTGCGACCAAAAAATAAATAAGTAAACTTTAAAAACTAGTACCGTGCTTGACCGTTTTTAAAGCTCTTTTCCATGCATTGCCTTGTTTTACCTTCCTGCTACTTTCAGTCTGATGATAGGAGAACAGAGGCTCTGCGGATGTGGTGATTTGTCCAAGATCCCAACTAAACAGTGGCACAACGGCCTCCAATGACTGTTTCCAGACATACAATCCATTTTACTTTACAGGACACTTCACTGCTGGAAGGACAGGGTCATTAATAAATGAGTAAGACTGGGCCTCTCCCCACCAGTCTCCACAGTCTGTGCTCCCAGGACCAGGACGCCTCCCTCATTGTAGTCTTTTCCCCACAGCCCTACTGGAGTTGCTGGTTCTGATTCATCTCCGTGTGCCAGGAGGCGCCTGCCCAGAACACAGTACGGCCTCTGCATGATGCCTGTGTCCAGCTGGGTTCTCAGCTGCCAATGATGGGGCAGGGCCCAGGCGGTGCCCCAGCTATAAAGAGGCTGAGAAAGCTTAGGTCTGGCTTCTACCTGGAGGAGTGGGACTCAGAGTGGGGAGTGTTCAGAGGTCTTGGGAAGCCAAAGAGCATGCCATGGGTGCTGTGTCCTGGCCTGAATTTGATTCTGCCTGGCTGGGGAGACCTATAAATATTTATCCTAATTAAAGGGTAATTCTACTTTCTGCAGAGCCTCAGTGCCTCTATGGGGGATCAGGGCCAGGATCCAAGACTTCTGTGTTCAGATGGAGTCCTGGCCAAGGAGGCCTTTGAGCTGGTCTTGGACAGAAGGCCTTACTCTGCACAATCACGGAGACACATGGGCTCCAGGCCCTGCCCCACCCACGTGCAGGGCCGGATGCACTGGCATCTGGCCACTCCCAGGCGAGGTAGGAGCCTCAATACCTAGAGGCCCGTGCAGCTCCTGCCTGGACACCAGCGTTGGGAGGAGTCATCGAGTGTGGCACTGAGCAATCTACTAACAGCACCCAGCTAAGCTGCGGGCTCTGGGGGTGATCCTGTCCCCCACCCTAAAAAGTACAAAACTCCTCTACCCAGCTCAGCTTCTCCAACACTGTTGAGAATACGGAGAGCCAGAGAAACACGAAGATAATAAGTAAGAGAAATGGTAGCTAAGATAAACATGATATAGTCACATGGCCAGGTTTCTCTGATGGCTTAGCGGGTAAAGAATCCGCCTGCAATGCAAGAGTTGCAGGTTTGATCCCTGGGTTGGGAAGATCCCTTGGAGAAGGGAATGGCAACCCACTCCAGTATTCTTGCCTGAAAAATCCCATGGACAGAAGAGCTTGGTGGGCTACAGTCCAAGGGGTCGCAAAGAGCTGGACATGGGTGAGCGCACAGTCGCACAGCCAAACCCATGAGAGAACAGAGGAGAGGTGATTAATGCTGTCCCGGGGCCTGAGGATGCTGGGGAGCAGGACTGGGCCCAGTGGTGAGAAGGACTGGCAGAAGTTTGCTATGCAAAGCGGGGGAAGGAAAGGTGTTTCACGGGAGGGAACAGTGGGCTGTAAACAGGCAAATCATTGAGGCGCGCTGGGGACCGACAGGAGGCAGGAAGCAGGGAGGAAAGGCCAGTAGGGCAAACCGGAACGTGAGACCTTGCCGTGACAGAGACCAAGCTGCCTGGGAAGTTGAGGCGTCTTGCATTTGAAGGGAAAATGAACACCTAGGCTGAGAAATAAAGCTGTGTATGTAATGCCCACTCTGTGCCCAGTGGTTTACAAGCTTTTCCTGCACACCATACAATGTGCACGCTTTACAGGTGTGGACACGACACAGGGCCATGGTTTTTCCACTGTACTAGCCCTGTCTGAGGGGTGACAGGGCAGAAGGAACCCCCACAGAACCACAGCAGTTCCTTGAGGATGAGGACTCCCTTACATGGAAGAAAGCAACTTGGAGCTTTTTAAAGAGTTCGGGACTTCCCTCGTGGTCCAGTGGCCAAGACTCAAGAACCCAGGGCAGGGGGCCCAGGTTTGATCTCTGTTCAGGGAACTAGATCCCATGAGCCACAACAAAGACCTGGGTGCAGCCAAATCAACCCATAAATATATAAAGAGTTTGCTCTTCTGAGCTGAAGATCTGAAACCTGGGTCCCTGCTCTAGGCCACCGTAGCGCTATCCAAGGTCACTGAGCCCAACACCTTGAATGGGCCACCCGTCAAGGATCCCCCAGACTGAGGCTTCTCAGCGGCAGCGCCCATGTGCCTAGTGCGTGGTGCTCAGTGGCAACTGTTAGATGAAGCTTTCTGCAAAGAATTCTTCCAGTTGTCTCCTGGCTGCAGCCAACACCTCAGGAAGTAACTCCAGGTCTCTCTGGTTCACCAAAGTCACGGGGGAGAGGGTGGGGCCCCCCTCCACTTCCATGGTGCCACCCAGGGGTGAGAGTGCTGCTGGAGCACCCAGGCAGCTGAGTCAGGGTGGGGAGGGCTTCTTGGAGTAGGGAGAGCCAAGAGCCTAGGTTTCCCCACGAGGTGGGGGTGGGGTGTGGGGTGGGGGTGGGGTAGGGGGTAGGGGTCAGGGGAGGGGGTGGGGCTTGAGAGTGAGGAGGGGTCTGGTGGGGGCCACTTGGAGAGGGCTCTGGGGGTAGGGGGATGGAAGTGGCCTCGCCTCTCAGGGCTGTGTTTCTCCCTGTGCTTCTGCTGCCTCAGCAGGCTTGCCCGAGGTGGTGGGTGTTGAGAGAGGATGGAGGGGGCAAAGGAACCAGCTCTCCCTGGGACGGGGGTATGGATCAGGCCCTCTGGAGCTACGTGCCAGCCTCAGCTGTTATTTGTGGTAACTTCCAGCCCCTCCAGGCCTGTTTGTTGTTGCTGTTTAGTTGCTAAGTGGTGTCCGACTCTTTTGCAGCCCACCAGGCTCTTCTGTCCGTTGGATTTCCAAGGCAAGAATACAGAGTGGGTTGCCGTTTCCTCCTTCAGGAGATCTTTCCAACCCAGGGGTTGAGCTCACCTCTGCTGCACTGGCAGGCGGAGTCGTTACCCGTGAGCCACCTGGGAAGCCCCCAGGCCTATTTACCCATCTGCAAAATAGGCTCAATAATGGGGTTTCCTGAGGACTCCGTGGAAGGTGATTTTTGCTGGTCTTTAGATTTTGTCTGTTGTTTCCGAGTTCTGTGGAGGTTGAGAAATGAACCCACTGGACCCTCTGTGTTGGATTCACAATAGTCAGATCTGGCATTTTTGAGCCCTTATTGAAACTGTCCTAAGTTCCTTACGTGTATTGTCATTTCGTTCTCACACCACCCTGCTATTAGCTGTGTTTTGCAGATAATGAATGTGAGCTTTCCATCCACCCATTCCCTCACCCAGCACTGCTCATCAGATGCCCGGTGGCCTGGGCTCCGGGTCAGCCCACACTCGTCAGCACACCTGACTTCCCGAGCCAGGCAGATGTCTGGGCAGGCCTTGCAGCTCCCAGACCTGTCGTCGCACCCTCTTTCGGCCCCGCCTGGCCGCTTTCCCTACTCGCCTGGCTAGCTGGGCGGCTGCCAAGGCTTGCCAAGCTTCCCCCCTCCACAACCCAGTTGTTTGGGTGCCGGCAAATGCCAGGCTGGTGAGCAGCCCCAGCTTCCACCGGCCCAGCTGCCCTTGCCCTCAAGGTGCAGGGTAGGCGTGGGGCAGGGAGTAGGGGAGAGACAGGGTGTCTCCCAGGCTGGGAATTGCTGAGATGGAACTGTAGCTGAATCACAGCATTAACTCACCCAGAACTGTGTGTGTCAGTCGCTCAGTCGTGTCTGACTCTTTGTGACCCCGTGGACTGTAGCCCGCCAGGCTTCCCTGTCCTCGGGATTCTCCAGGCAAGAATAGTAGAGTGGCTGCCATTCCCTTCTCCAAGGGATCTTCCCAACCGAGGGATTGAACCCAGGTCTACCGCACTGCAGGCAAATTCTTTACCATCTGAGCCACCAGAGAAGTCCAGGACTGGGGCTCAGGAAAACAAACACCTATGCATGTCGGGGGAGAGACCCAGCATCCCTGGAACATGAGTGGCCAGGAGGTGTCCTCTGCCAAGGTGCGGGCACAATTTACTTCCCTCTCTGAACTTGAACCAGTTGTTCAGAACCCAGCATGAGCCCAAGGAAGAGAAGGCAAGGGAGAGTTTCCCCAGATAAATTAGGAAGTGAAGTCTCACGGGAATCGAGTGGTGTTTCAGTCACCTAGAAGTGGCTTCTGGGCTCAGGGAGTTGAAGCCCAAATCCAGAACTGACAGTCTTAGGAAGGCAGCTTGGACGTGGGAGGACTAAGTAAGGCAACTGAAGCACAAACATCAACTCCCACCTCTGCTGCTGGCAGCCAAGTAAGCAAAAGTGACTCACCTACTGATGAGCATAAGTGTCCTCATCCCTGAGATGGGAGCAACCCCACTGTGTGAGAAGCAAGCGAGGATGTCTACAGAGGAGACACCCGCGTCCACAAAACCAGGCCTCAGCAACCCAGCTCCACAGGAAAAGGGCTACGGGCAAATAGGTTTGGAAAACACTCTCTCCTCTCTGGAAATGTGTCCCACAGGTGAAGGATTTGGAGAAGCCCTGTAATAAGGAAAGTATGTGGAAGTTAACGCCGGGGCTCCCCGACTTGGCCCAGGAAGGAAGCATTCTGTGGGGGTGGCGTTCTGAGTGCCCTGTATGTGAACATCAGGTGGCCGTGGCGTTTGGAAAAGGGCAAGTTGTCCACTTTCGTGGGGGAGAGGAGTCAACTAAAGCAGCCTGGAAACCGGGTGGGCCTTCAACACGCTCCTACATTGGTGGGCGGAAGTGGACATGAACACAGCTGCACTGAAGGCAGGTGGGCCAGGCCGATTAAAATGTCAAAGTCTCCGCCGCTTGATCTCTAGGAACAAATCCACTTCAGGAACTTATCCTGCCTAACTGCTTGCACTGAACTGTATGTACAAGAATCTTCACTGAAACATCATGTGTAAACACTAAAAGGGAAAAAAAAAAGTGAACAATCAAGACATCCAGCCCTGGGGGAGCATTTGAGCGATGACCGTCTATGTATACGGTAGCCATGCATATAGCAGCGTGGACCGTTACCATGGATACAGCGTGGCTGTGCACTCCGATGGGCAAGACTTCCCAGATGTGCAGTTCTGCAGAAAAAGAACTTTCTCACCTCTTTACATAAATACACACATACACACACATATAATACATATGTCTGATTTTTTATATTCAAGTAACACTTTAGTGAACATTCTTGTATATATACCTCATGTAAGTATTTACAGAGGAATAAATTCCTAGAAGTGAAGTTGCCATATCAAAAAAAAATTTAATTCATGTTGATGCTTGGCCGAAACCAACACAATATTGTAAAGCAATTATCCTTCAATTAATAATAAATAAAATTTAATTATAAAAATTTTGTTATTTTTATGTTATATATATAGTATCAGATCAGATCAGATCAGTCGCTCAGTCGTGTCCAACTCTTTGCAACCCCATGAATCACAGCACGCCAGGCCTCTCTATCCATCACCAACTCCCAGAGTTCACTGAGACTCACATCCATCGAGTCAGTGATGCCATCCAGCCATCTCATCCTCTGTCATCCCCTTCTCCTCCTGCCCCCAATCCCTCCCAGCATCAGAGTCTTCTCCAATGAGTCAACTCTTCGTGTGAGGTGGCCAAAGTACTGGAGTTTCAGCTTCAGCATCATTCCTTCCAAAGAAATTCCAGGGCTGATCTCTTTCAGAATGGACTGGTTGGATCTCCTTGAGAGATAAATATAGACATATAGATATGGGTGCATGTATATATGCATATATTTATTAGTGTAATATGTATATATACATACATGTACTATATAGATAGACACATATATGCAACCTACTTATACAAAGATATATGTGTGTGTATGAATACAAATAGAAATGACACACACCCATATTCATATGTACCCAATATCAATACTATAAGTACATAGAAAAGTATCCAGAAAGGGATATGAAAAACTTAACAGAAGCTCTCTCTTCAGAGGGACATGTGTGATTAGGAATAAGGTGGGAAGGACAATGACACTTAACAGCATTACCATCCTGTTTTTATTTTTTACAGTGAACCAATTTCCACAGTAATGAAACTGTCCTTTTTTTTTTTTTGGCCAAGTCATGCAGCATGGAGGATCTTAGTTTCTCAACGAAGGATCGAACCTAGGCCCCCTGCACTGGAAGAACAGAGTCCTAAACACTGGGCCACCACGGAAGTCCCAAGATGTCTTTAAAAAAAAAAAACAAACACTAAAACTAGACTGAGGAGGATGGCTTTGCTTTGGCAGCCAACTCAAAGCCTTTGTTTTTTTGTAACCTGAAGCCATGGGTGTTTGTTATGAATATAAGTATCAAATGACAATTGGATCCCAAGATTCATTGCTTTTGGTTTAGATATACAAATCACTTTTTTTGGTTTGTATTTGAAAAATACCAAAGATCGCAATAAGGTGTAACATATCACTTACAAGAATATATTCAAAGAAAGATGTCAGAATTACCTTTGTTAACCTGAGCAGTCTTCTCTCTGAAAATAACGCTCCTAACAGTCTTCAGGGAACAGGGTGGTGCAGATTCTGAGTGGAAGTCTTGTGAGGCTGTGGGGCACTCTCAGAGCCCGTTTGCTATGCGTTCATGGTCCCTGGTCTCCGGAGCACACAGCCTAGAGGGGGCATGTGAGCCAGCAGTGCCCACCTGCCGTGTTCCCACACTCACATCTGTGTATTGGCCACTGTGCTTGGTCTCCAGGCCCTGTTGCATTACTGACCTTCCTGGATTCTTTCCCATGAAGTGTATCCTTTAGAAGTTCACGTAGTTCGGTTTTCTTGGTGCCATGAAGTGTATCCTTTAGAAGTTCACGTAGTTCGGTTTTCTTGGTGGGGAACTCGCTGTTTTTGTTTATTTGTGATTCTCCTCCTTTTGCTCTCATTCTTTTAAGGTGGTTTTGCCAGTTACACATTCTAACTTGACCACCTACCGTTCGTGGACGGCCTCCTCCAGTCTTAAGTCTCCCATTGTTGCTGGTGAACAGCTGTTAAATTGTCCCTGTGTTAAATGCTCTGGCTTTCAATCCAGAATGAGCCCAAGATCCTCCGTCTTTGGTATTCTGCCCACATTATGTGCCCAGCTGTGGCTTTCTTCTCATTTACTCTGTTTAGGATTCATGGGTTTTCTTGATTTTGTGGATTCAAGTTTTTCATCAGGCACTCTTCCTTTAAAATTTAACTTTCTTCCATTTTCTCTATTCTTTCCTTCGGGGGCTCAAATTTGATATAGCGAGAACTTTTCTATATTCTGTTTCTTCTCTCTTTCTACCTCTTTCCTACTCTCCTCATCAGTATAAGTATGATAAACATCTGTCTTACTGTTACATTCTAAAGAATTTTCTGGCATATTTCTCCAGTGCATTATCTCTTCAGTTGGGTCTAATCTGTAATTTAACTCATTGATTGAGTTTTAAATTTAAATAATTATATTATTCATTTTTACAAGAATAAATGAATTCTCTGGAAAAGAAGGGCATTCCTCGGGGGTGTCAGCAAAGGTGAGAAGAGGGGCACAAGAAAGGGAGAGGAGTCCTGGGTCAGAGGGATGGGGGTACTGTCCAAGACCATCCTTTATTAGATAAGACCTCTATTGCCACTTTCATGGATGCCTAGTATGTGAGAGCATCCAGGGGTGCCAGGCGGGAGGGGACCGGGAAGACCCAGCCTAGGGTGTGTGGATTTGAACCTCCCCATTTTTAACCCAAGATCTCAAAAGACTTCGTGATTCTGGTCCATTGGACTGTCAAGTTAATGCAGGTAATCTTGGAAACAGTGGTAACAAGACTGAATTGGAACAAGCTTCTGGCTCTTACAGGCTTCCCTTGCGGCTCAGCTGGAATTCCGCCTGCAATGTGGAAGACCTGGCTTCAACCTCAAGGTTGGGAAGATTCCCTGGAGAAGGGAAAGAAAGGCTACCCACTCCAGTATTCTGGCCTGGAGAATTCCATGGACTGTACGGTCCATGGCGTCACAAAGAGTCAGACACGACTGAGTGACTTTCACTTTGGCTACTTATAGACCACTCCGAAGTGTGACCCTCCTGGCTTGGCTTTTGTTGAATTTGAAGATCCTGGAGATGCAGCTGATGCTGTCTGAGAGCTAGACGGGAGAACACCGTGGCTGTCGAGGAAGAGCAGAACTCTCGAATGGTGAAGAGAGAAGCAGAAATCGTGGCCCACCTCCTTCTTGGGGTTGTTGCCCTCCAGATGATTATGGGAGGAGTCCTTCATCTCCATGCACATCTCCAAGATGGAGATGTTTCTCCCACAGCCAGAGTAGGTCCCTTTCTAGAGACAGGAGAAGAGAGAGATCACTGTCCCAGGAAAGAAATCTGTCTGGTTCTTTCTAGATCTTTCTAGACCTAGCAGGTCTAGATCAAATGAAAGGAAATTGACCTCTGAAGTCCAGAAAGGCACACAGCTAGTTAGGGGCAGAGCCAGGATTGAAACATAGATCTTCTTATTTCTTGGTTAGGGTCTAGCAGTTGGTCAGGACCACCGAAGAGGGAAGGGATTAGATACTGAAAAGACTGAGATGGATTCCAGTCCGTGTCATCCAAAATAAACTACGAATGAAGTATAGAGAGACCCGACAAAGATCAGTTGTTCTTCATGACTACTTGACATATTTATTTTAAAAAGTACACACTGATAACCCACCTGAATCCTCCTCTTTTTGTTTCCCCTTTTGGCGCCCCTGCTTTGTGGTACACGAAGCACACTTTCAAACTAGGCTACTAGGAATTGCAGCCTGAAAAGGGAGCCACAGCTTTGCCTGCACTGGAGCAGGCAGGACGATCTTGAATGCAGCTGGAAGCCAGGGAGCGGTGGGGGGCTCCCGGAGACCCGCAGCTCCTCCCAGTCGCTGATTCCGGGAAGAGCGGCTGGAAGGCAGATGCTTGAGGAGGCTAACGTTGGGGCACCGTCGCCACCTGGTGGCGTAACCTGGTTATTGCCGCGATCGCGCCTACAAGCCCAGAGAAAGGAGAGAACAAAGGAAATGTGGGCGGAGGCGCCAGACTGGGCGATTTGACTTTGCCCCAAGAATTGCTGAACCGCCTTGTCCATCCCTGGAAGGTGCTAGCCTCCGAAGAGCTGATCTCTTGGTTCTCAGAGTGTGCAAACAGGGAGCCCTGGGCCTTACACGACTTCCAGGCGTCATCACATAGAAATTAGAAAGACCACAGTCTTCAGATCTTAGAATCATCAAGGTAATCCCCAACCCCCATCCCTGCCGCCAGGTCACTGTCACGGGGCTGAGAACTGCCCGAGATCACCCAGCTCCACGCTGTTCCCGCCTCCGCCTCCGCCTAATGTGGGCAGCCTTTGTTCACCAAGGTCTCAGCGACATTCCGGCCCCAGGCGGCAGAGTTTACCTTATCTCTGTGGGCCTCCCTGGGGGCACTGGGCCTTCGGACCCACGCCCTCTCCCTCCCTCTGCTCCCTGGAGCTGACCTCCCTCCCGCCTCCTGCTCCCCTTCCCTCGGGTCCCGCCGCCACGGAGACTTCTGTCCTACACCTGTCCTTTCAACTGCCGTTTGCACATCTGGGACAAGTTGCTGTCACCATTCTGGATATTTCTCCGGGGCAATCCCCTCGCGTTCACCCCCTGACCACCCAGAATCTGTACAGCCCACTGTCTTAACCCGCCCTGTCCATGTAGGAGGTGCTCAGCACTGCTGTCCCCTCCTCCTACAATGTTTTCTTTCTAAATAACATCATACTTCGAGAAAAGTCGCAAAAATAGTACAAAGAAGTCCCTTACCCGCTTTGGTGATGATTTACTCTCTAAGTCATGTCTGACTCTTGGGACCCCATGGACTGTAGCCCATCAGGCTCCTCTGTTGAGATTTTTCAGGCAAGAATGCTGGAATGTGTTGACATTTCCTTCGCCAGGGGATATTCCGGACCCAGGAATCGAACCCTGTCTCCTGCATTGCAGGCGGATTCCTGCATTGCAGGCAGAGTCTTTACCGACGGAGCTACCACTGAGCTGCAGGAGAAGCCCTACCCCCTTTACTGAGAGTCATTTATTTTTAACATTTGCTTTCTTATCCTTTGTTTCCATCACACACGCACTCTTAGAGTTTATTAAACCATTTGGAAATAGGTTACATCATAGCCCTTAACCTTCAGTGTCATTTCCTGAAAATAGGGATATCCTTATATAATTATAAAATTCAGGAAATGTAACATTGAGACAATATTTTAGCCTAATCAATAGTGTGTATTTCAGCTTGGATAATTGTCCCCAAAATGTCCTGTCTAGAACTTTTTCTGTTTTGTCCCAGACCCAATTCAGGTTCACATATTTCATTTACTTGTCATGTCTCAAGTCTCCTTAATCTGAAAAGTTAGCCTCTATTGTGTGTGACACTGATATTTATGAGGGATCAGATCAGATCAGATCAGTCGCTCAGTCGTGTCCGACTCTTTGCTACCCCATGAACTGCAGCACGCCAGGCCTCCCTATCCATCACCAGCTCTCGGAGTTCACTCAGACTCACATCCATCGAGTCAGTGATGCCATCCAGCCATCTTATCCTCTGTCGTCCCCTTCTCCTCCTGCCCTCAATCCCTCCCAGCATCAGAGTCTTCTCCAATGAGTCAACTCTTCGCATGAGGTGGCCAAAATACTGGAGTTTCAGCTTCAGCATCATTCCTTCCAAAGAAATCCCAGGGCTGATCTCCTTCAGAATGGACCGGTTGGATCTCCTGGCAGTCCAAGGGACTCTCAAGAGTCTTCTCCAACACCACAGTTCAAAAGCATCAATTCTTCGGCGCTCAGCCTTCTTCACAGTCCAGCTCTCACATCCATACATGACCACAGGAAAGACCATAGAGGGATACACAGGTCAGTAATTTTATTAAATTCCTCAATGCACATACTTCCTTTCCTCTTGTATTTTTTGCTCTAAGTGCCAAAGGTCTTCCCAGGTGAAAGTCATTCATTCGGTCTCTTTTCGACCCCATGGAATAGTCCATGGAATTCTCCAGGTCAGAATTCTGGAGTGGGTAGCTGTTCCCTTTTCCAAGGGGATCTTCCTGACCCAGGAATTGAACTGGGGTCTCCTGCATTGCAGGCGGATTCTCTACCAGCTGAGCTACCAGGGAAGCCCAAGGTGATGCTAGTGGTGAAGAACCCACCTGCCAGTGCAGGTAGACCTGAGATACAGGTTCGATCCCTGGGTTGGGAAGGTCCCCTGGAGGAGGGCATGGCAACCCACTCCAGGATTCTTGCCTGGGAAATCCCATGGACAGAGGAGCCTGGTGGGCTACAGTGCATACGGTTGCAGAGTCGGACGCATGCCAAGGGTCTACCCAGTTCCTCAGCTTAGGAATGTGGGCCCCTCCCTCCCAGCCTCACCAGGTCCTCATGCCTACTGCCCTTCTCTCCAGTGCCCTTATCTCTCCTCGCCAGCCAGCCAGCCTCTGCTCTGCCCTCAGCGACTGGACTGCTTCTCACAAGCTGGTTGTTTAAAGTGTCATCCTGCAGCATCAGGAGAGCTTGTTGGAAATGCAGACTTTAGGCCCCAGCCCTATGGAATCAGAATCTTTTTAACCTGTTCCTCTTGCATTTCTTTGAAAAGTCCTGCTCTCAGACATCCCTGAAACAGAGCCCCCAGCTCCACACTGAAGGAATGTCCCTCTTCACTGCCCCTGCCCTCATTCTTGCCTCCCTACGTTCAATTGTGCGCTATCACCTTTGTACCATTTAGTCCTTCCTGGAATGCCCTCCTGAGACTTCAAGATGAGGCTTAAAGGTCACCTCTTGCACGCTTCCTGTCACTCCTCTTGGGTGCCATTTCCTCTGAACCTGTCTTTTATTGTAGCTTCTGTTACACCCAAGTGTTACTCCCAAAGGCTCCTGATCTTGAAGTGATTATTCCATTCATTAGGTAGTGAGCTTTCTGAGGGAGAGTCTGCATCTTATTCACTTCCTCATCTCCAGGGCCTGGCACAATTCTAATGTCTGTTGAATGAGCACATAATAGAAACAGCTCTTTGTGGGCTTCCCTGGTGGTCCAGTGGTTTAGAATCTGCCTTGACAATGCAGGGGACACGGGTTTGATTCCTGGTCCAGGAAGATCCCACATCTCTAGGTAACTAAGCCCATGCACCACAGCTGTTGAGCCTAAGTGCCCTAGAGCCCGTGCTCTGCAACAAGAGACCATTGTGACGTGAGGCCCCTATTTGCCGCCCTCAAACAGCAAGTACCCAGTGCACTAAAAAAAAAAAAACAACATCCAGCTCTTCTTTCATGTAAGTCCTCCTTCCGAGTAGACCTGAAGTGGGTATTGGGGTATCCAAATGTTGGGACAGAGGTGGCCACAGGGCACCTCAACGGCCCTTTGTGATCCCTGAGATCAGGCCCCAGAGAGAAGTGGCTTACTTGCAGGTTCTTTTCTAGAGAGGTTGATCCAATGAGTCACCACTGACTCATAACCTTCCTGGACAAGTGCCCTTACATGGTTCAGTGTGAGCGGCAGAGTAGTCAAAACCAGAGTTACAGATGAATACACACGAGATGGAGAGACTTAGGTGAAGTTTTAAACATGAAAACCAATTATGTACCTTCTTGCTTAGGAAATAAGTCATGCCGGTGAGGGATAATGGTTAGCTCAAGAAGGATGGGGGAAGACTAGAGGGCTTATAACCAGGCTGGGATAGGCAGGGGACTTCAGCCATGCTGTTTATTCTTAAGCTGTGTGGAATATGAGTGCTGAATTATTTTTTATACATTCTTATGTCCTCTGAAAATTCTTACCTGAATCAAGGCATCATGCCTGGCACACAGGTGGCCTCTTTTTTTTTTTTTTTTTAATGTGTGGTTTTGCCCAAGGTTTTCAGTTAACCAGCCCTCAAACTTGTGGGTGCCCACTGTTTACTACATGTAAACTTTCTCCATGGAGTGCTTCCAACTCTAACAAGCAAAGTTCAGAGAGTGAAAACAGAATCCCACCCTGTGATGGAAGCTTAAGATGAATATAGATAAGGCTGGGGTTATATCTTAGCACATGGGCTACAGTTCAGATTTCATTTTATAGGCAATTAAATTCTCAAGTAAGAATAGTTTGAACTGCTGCTGCTAAGTCGCTTCAGTCGTGTCCGACTCTGTGTGACCCCACAGAAGGCAGCTCACCAGGCTCCCCTGTCCCTGGGGTTCTCCAGGCAAGAGCACTGGAGTGGGCTGCCATTGCCTTCTTCAGTTTGAACTAATTATTCATTTTAGCAAGGTGACTGTGACAACAGGCCAGATAGGAGACCAGCTGGCTTTTGCAATAATACAGAAGTACTGCCTGCTAATTTATTTTTATTTTTGGTTGTGTCACATAGCACGCGGGATCTTAGTTCCTTGACCAGGCATTGAACCAGTGCCCCCTGCAGTAGAAATGTGCAGTCCTAAGCGCTGGACTGTCAAAGAATTCTCTCAAAGTAAATTTAAAAAGCAATGTATGGTACGAGGTGAAAAGACTGGCTGAGTAGATACTGAAGCTGTGTGATGGGCAGAAAGGTCTACTTAGTCTACTTTCATATGTCTGAAATTTCTCGTTGAAAAAGGTAGGCATCTTATAGAAATCATAAATATACACTGACATGACAAGTAAAAAAACCTTAGTTACCAGAATGGATACTTGGTCTTGGCATAGTTTTTCATAAATAAAGTGCTGTCATTTCATATAAACTGGGTGAAGATAGGTCCAAGGAAACTAGCAAATGATACAGAAATAGATGTTGAAGAGTTCTAATACCATTTCACTGTGAAAGACTGAGAAAAAGCATATCTAAATTAACATTTAATATGCTTTCATTTTTTTTTTACCAGTTTTTATTTTTTGGGGTAACTTTCTACTTTGTATTGGGGAATAGCAGATTAACAAGGCTGTGACATTTTTGGGTATTTTATATGCTTTTAAATGTGTACAAATAATATAGTTGTAGATACTGTGGATATTTAGCTATTTTCGCCATGCAACTTAGTTTGTGGTCTAGCTAATCAGAAGGTTCATATCTTCTCATTAGGAATATGGGGTCTTATCTTGGGAAGGTACTGCAGTATAGGATGGGTTAAACTGACTACAGCCATGTGATTTTACATGTGGTTGAAAACCACCGGTCTATGTATACATCTCTCTCTTTAAATGTATGTGTATATATACATACATACATATGAGGGTATGGCAGCCCACCCCAGTATTCCTGCCTGGAGAATCCCATGGACAGAGGAGCCTGTTGGTTAGTCCACAGGGTCAGAGTCGGACATGACCTAAGTGACTCAACATGAGCACATACCTATATATACACTCTATAATAAACAATAGTGTGGTAAGAGTTGAGTGGACAGTAGGGTGGAAATGTTTAGACACGTAGTATCTCTCTGCATAAGTGAAAGAAAGTGAAGTTGCTCAGTCGTGTCTGACTGTGACCCCGTGGACTGTAGCCCACCAGGCTCCTCTGTCCATGGGATTTCCCAGGCAAGAATACTGGAGTGGGTTGCCATTTCCTTCTCCAGGGGATCTTCCCAACCCAGGGATCGAACCCAGGTCTCCTACATTGCAGGCAGACGCTTCATCCTCTGAGCCACCAGGGAAGCCTGGGTTAATAAACCATCCGGGAGAGGCAGTGGGGAGACTAGTGCTCACTTTGGGGATGTGCTCTTCCTTCCAAATCTTTGAGCACATTAACAGTAATACTCACTGGACTTTGGTATCACAAATTTCCTTTCTTAACAAATTGTCTTATAATTTTTTTTTTTAAATGCTGGGATCAGGCCTCTACTAAAGAGACAAAACAGAAGAGAATTTTGTCTGCAGACTGAGGGAATGGTCCATTGTTTAGACTACACACTTTCTCTGCTGATAGACCCCAAAAATGGTATGCCTTGAGGTGGGACCATGGGTGAAATATAAAGGAATACAAATTCACTGCTATCCAGGTTCCACTCTGTTTTGCAATAGACTTGCTCCAGCTGTTATCCACTCTGGCAGTAGCCCCCAGCATCACACATCCAAGTTTCTCTGGCTGCAGGTGGGCCCATGACTCACCATCTGCCTGATTTCCTTCTGCAGTGTCCTCTGGCTCCTTCAGAACACAACTGAAACTCCTATCTCCTTTACACTGGCCCCTCCTCTGGCCTGTTGCTCAATCCTATGAATTAATACATCTTGTCAGGGAATGTCAATAAGTCCAGGCAGGCTTTTCCTATCCCCATTTCATCTTGTAAGTCAATCTGAATCACAAGTTTGCTTTTGGACTCAGGGGAGTAACTGAAGGTCATCTGGCCAACCCTGATGTCAGGCCACATGACCGCTCTTTGGCATCTTGAGAAAATGTCACTGCCTCTAGCCAGCGCTTTTAGCCAGGTGTGGTCCCAGGTCTTTAGAGACTCAGAGTTCCCTTTAAATCCATCATGAAGCAGGCAGAGAGTATGGGTTCAAGACTGTTTTTATTTTCAGAGCCTGCAACAGTTGGTTAGCAATGCTAGCTGAGCTGGTATGATCTGAAGGCCATCCCACCTCCCTTTTCAGGCACTGAACCAACAGAATCCCTACAAACAAGGTTGGAGACCAGTTTAGATGGGTCTCAAGTGTGTGTGGGGTAGAGGCCTTCTCCTGTTCCCCTCCCTCCCCATATACTTTTTCCAACAAGATTGTTTTATAGCCAAAAGCAACTCAAACCCATAACATAGCAACCAGTCATCTCCAGTATCACTGATTTCCTCCCCACCCCCAGAACAGGAAGCTGAGGCAAGAGGGGAGACTGGCTCTTGAATATAAGAAAAACTTGGCAACACCCCGGTGGAGCAGAGATGGTGAGGAAGCCAGCGCCTAAGGGTAGGGATGAGCAGGCACCAAACAGCCCTGTCCAGAATCAATGCACTCAGCCCCAGCTCCGTGGGAGGTGTTCCTTTGAGATCCCCACTTCTGTGGGGTGAGATGAGGGGCAACTGGTGATGACCCATCTCTCCCTGTCCCTCAAATTAAAACATGATAAACTCAAAGTTTTACCTTCAAAACCCACCATGCTGCTGCCTCCTGAGAAACACACTCTGTAGTCATCTCTGCCAGCACCCATTTCTTTCTAATGCCTGGGGCTTCCAGCCCCTCTCCCCACCCTTGGGGGGCCCAGCCAACACTGATTCCATACTCCTTGACTCATAAAAGGGCTATTTTTTTTTTTTTTTTTAAAACAGAAGCTGTCAAAGAGTATCGGAATAATGAAGGAAGACACTCAAAAGTATACTCCCTTCCCTTATCCCACAGAGCCCCCCGATCCCTGCCCCCCAACACTGGGACACCTATTCTATGCGTTGCAACACTGACTTGGGGGTGTTCCCACGGAAGCTGCCTCCAGTGCTTTCCTGATCGTGACTCTTGCCCAGTGACATCACAGGGAGGTGGGGTGAGGAAGAGCAGGGTCACTCCCCTCGGGTAGGTCTCAGGGGCCTTCGAGGTAGGTCTGGGAGATTTAGCTTATGTCCTGAAGCCAAGCCTGAGTCTGGCGCCTGCTCCCACCAGTGTCTCAGTCCTTGGCTGTAAACAGCAGCAGCCCCAGTACTGCAATGCCTCCCAGGGGAGACAGACAGAGCCCCTTGTTCCCTGTCCCACAACTCATGTCCCTCTTCTTACCCCTCCTTTATTCTTTTTTCCTTTAAAAATGAAAGGCAGAGGTAGTCCCCGGGATGATAAAATCCTACCTAGGATGGCAGTATTCTAAGTGAAAGAAGCAATTAAATAAAAGTCTCCAGGAGTTGATTTTTAAAAAAAAAAAAAAAAGAAAAGAAAGTGATTGGTGAAGTTGAATAAATTAATGATGTGGGCTAGCCCACAAAGACCTGTGCTTCCTGGGCCGTCTTTGGTGTCTGGCCAGCAGCGTCTGGCAGTCTTCTCTCCGTCTCTCCCGTCAGGAGACAAGGCCAGTGCCCAGCGAGGCCGCAGGGGGCCCATCCAACCATGGGGGAGGAGGAGGCAGAACGCCTTGACTGCTGCTCGGAACGCCGCTGCGGCATGTGACAGCCTTGGCTGAGCGCCCTGCTGAAGAAGGACGTCTTCCAGGGACGGAGAGGCAGCGGGAAGCTCTGGGCTCCAACCTCAGGAGGGTGGGAGGTAGGTTTAAGACGTGGAGGCCTCCGCCCTTCTCTCCAAGTGTTGTGCCGCTGGCCCCTTTGCTCAAGTTTCTCTGCAGCAAAGAGGGGAGTGGGGAGGGCGGGGAGGCTGCCGCCGCCTGGCCGCAAGGCCCTCAGAGCTTCTTCAGGCGGCTGTACATCTCCCTCTTGCTCTTCTCCCCGGCCCAGGTCCGGCTCTTGGTGCGGAATTTCTTCAGGTCTTCTTTAAAGTCCTCGTGGTGCATGGGCCGGTAGCTGGGGGGCTCGCAGTGAGACTGGCGGGAAGACAGGACAAGTTCTGGGCACACGGGCCTCCCATGCACACTCCTGCTCCCTCCCTGCCGGGGGCCACAAGGCCCTGCTGGGGTGGGGTGCGGGGTGGTTCTAGGCCCCTTCTGTGCTCAGGGCAAACCCCCAGACCCTGGGTAGGAAACAGCTATGACCACCAACTAGGGGGTGGTGAGGGGTGGCCTGTGCCCTCCAGAGAGTCCATCTCACCTGGCATTTCAGGAAGAACTCCTTGTATCCACCCTTCAGGACATACAGCTCCGGGTAGTGGAGTTTGGGGTACTCGTTACCGAGCCGATCCCTCTCTCGCACGTATCGGCACCTGTAAAAGGCAAGGAGTGCCAGAGTCTGATTAGCTCTGCATGGTCAAAGCAGTGCTTCTTACACATCTCCCCAGCTTGACCTGCACTCCTGGACATAGCGCCCAGATGAGATTTCCTCCGCCACCTGAGACCCTCAGGAACCCTGCTCACAGCCAGTTCCACGGCCTTGTCTTGGAAGGCGGATGGTCTCCTCCCCACTTTCCAAGTTAAACAGTGTCTTGATTCCCACCCAGCGTCCTCTCTGCCACCACCACCACCGATTATTTTAAATCTGAAGTGATGCTTTATTGTAGCTATACTTCCATTTATTTTGGTATAAAATTTATCTCTGTAGTAAACTATAGTAAGGCCTTGGTCATAAAGGCTTATCTATTAGCAGGGGCAGGCGGCGCAGTTCTTTTCACCTCTAGTGTGGCAATAACCTGAAAGTAACATAACCCCCTTCTTTGCAAACATGGATTTGCCAAGTTTGAAAGCGTCATGTTAAGTTTTGCCAAGAGGACATCACGCTTTTCTGGCATTTGCAGGAGTCACCACACTGTCCCTGAAGGATGTCACCAGAGAACAGCAGCCCCACAAGCAGAGGTAGGGGCAGTGGGGGAACCGAAAGAGCCAGAGTTCAGTTCAGTATAAAGGCAGGCTGAACGATGGGCCGGCCCTGCAGTGGCCAGGACTCACTGAGGAGTGGGGGTGATGAAGCAGAGGCCCGATCCCTGGGGCATGCTGCAGAGCGAACACCAGAGTAATAGGCTGGACTGGGGAGGCTGCAGAGCCCTTCCAAGCCCTTAACAACGGCCGTGGTGAAACCATTGGATCGAGCCTAAAACTACACTCCAGAAAGCAGTTCATGAAATCAACTGACTGCTCAACAGGTAAGGATTTAAGAGAACATCTGTTACACATGAACGATACTTAGCCCACTCACATGCGAGGGCCGCGCTCAGAAGAGAACTCGCAGTGGAACACCACGATAACACGCTTGCCATCCGTAGGTACGATAGGCTTCTTGAGTAAGAACTCTTCAACCTCCTCTTCCATGTGCAAGTTCACTGCACCCTGTGAAGACACCAGAGGCTTAGGTCTCACACTGGCGCTAATGATTCTTGGAGACTAGTCTTCACTTGGGTACCTCAAGATTCTGTTATGCCTGTGCGCTGTATGAGTGGTATTTGTCAATGTAGGGACTTTCATGGCCTTAAGAGAGTGGCAGACTCAAACACTGTCTTTAAATTACCTCTTAGTGTATTTCAACGGGCTTCCCAGGTGGCACTAGCAGTAAAGAACCCGCCTGCCGATGCAGGAGACGTTTAAGAAACATGGGTTCGATCCCTGGGTTGGGAAGGTCCCCTGGAGGAGGGCATGGCAACCCACTCCAGGATTCTTGCCTGGAAATTCCATGGACAGAGAAGCCTGGCAGGCTAGGCTCCCCTCATGCAGAGGTCATAAGAGTCGGACACAATGAAGCAACTTAACACACACACATAATGTATTTCAACCCAATGGCTTTCTTCCTGGGCAAGTTACACACGAACTGTTCCAACAGCCACTTCACCAGACAGCTTAACTCAACTATAAAGAGGCATCACTAGGCCTGGCCCATGTTGCCAGAGACTGGATTCTCCTCACAGCTTCACGTCCAGGCATGGCTTAGAAGTCAGTGGGTACCACCTCGAAATGCCCCTGACGGTGATGGCGTGGGGGACAAAACAGGGCGCAGTTTGCTGTATGATTGGTGCACACCAGGGAGCATTCTTTCAGTGCACCAGGAATCAAATGCCTTTTACACCCACTGCCTCTTTTTACAATTCTCATAAGCAGCATGTGAGCATTATAACAAGCAGCCAGGTATCACTCCCTCCTTTAAAAATAAAAATAAATCACAGATACTGTCTATACGGCTCCTGCTATGCCTCCCACAGTAGCAGAGCTTACCCACAAGCCCCAGGAATTTATACCTTGATGTGGCCTCCCTCATATTCATATGGGTATCGGCAGTCGATGATGACAAACTCTTTAATGAGGTTGGCAAACTTGCCATTCAAAACAGATGTAATCTGTGGAGAAAGAGCCAAGGAGAGTCACCTCTGGCTGCCAGGAATGACTAGATCCCAGTATCGCATGGGTGGCAGGTCCCCAAAGGATAACTTACAATTTCTGGAGAGATGTATTTTAAATCCTGATGCTTTCCAGCAACGGTATGAAAGAGGTAACCCTTAATAAGAGAAAGAAATACTTAGCAAATCTGAAAGCTTATAAAGGCAACATTTATATTGCTTGCCTTCCTGGTAAAAGTCAGCTTAAAAAAACAAACAAACAAACATGAATCTAATTGAACATACTGGTTATTTGTGTAAGCACTTCATTAATATCCTAAGATTGAATATTCGCAT
The DNA here is from genome assembly GCA_935064755.1 of Tragelaphus eurycerus. Taxonomy (NCBI): domain Eukaryota; kingdom Metazoa; phylum Chordata; class Mammalia; order Artiodactyla; family Bovidae; genus Tragelaphus; species Tragelaphus eurycerus. The sequence goes on along the minus strand of CAKXYN010000001.1, from coordinate 69,724,824 downwards.
GGCCCTGTGAGGCACATTATCCCCATTTGTAGATGTCAAAACTAGGCCCCTTGCCCAAAGTCAGCCAACAAGCAAGCCAGACCTAAATCCAGACATCTCAGGTGAATTCCTTTATCGGCTGCTTTTGTCGGGAACCCTCATGTCAGCAGCCAGACTGTGCTCACCACTTAAAAAGGACACAGCGAGGAATGACTTCACTGTTTACTGAGCACCTGACTTTTGCAGCACGGCGCTGGAGGAGACACTGGAGGTGGAATAAGTGAGACCCACCCAGCCTTGAGGGGGGAAGATGGGCACACCAGCAATTAATTACAAGAGTGACTGGCAGAGTCGAGTGCTCACCCAACCCTGTGGTCATGTGTGGGGTCATTTCGACAACCAACCAATAGCTTCAAGTCAGACGCAAGCTTTTACCAGTGAGGACACACCACACCCAGGTCTTGGCCTGCTCTTCCCTTCAGACTAGAACTGTCTTCTATTTTTTTTGGCCATGCTGGCATGTGAGACCTTAGCTCTCAGACCAGGGATTGAACCCGCGTCCCTAGTGTTGGAAGTGCAGAGTCTTAACCGCTGGACCCCAGGGAAGTCCTGTCTTCCCACTTATCTCTCCTACCTGGCTGAAATGTCTAGCCCAGACCCAGGGCTTCCCCAACCACCTAGCTGACATAACTCTTTTATTTCTTAGTTTAATGCTTACACTGCACTGATGTTTACTTCAATTACCAGGTGGTACATGTCCACGTGGCATGTCTTACCACATGTTAAGTGTCTTGAGGGAAGGAACTGTGTCTTGTTTTGGAATCTTTGTCTTACACACAGTAAGTGTTTCAGTAGATGTTAGCTACATTAATATGTAAAAGACTGGTCTGGGGACCTTCAAGTTACACGTGGCTTCAAGTCACTACTGACACAGGAAGGTGTCACATTTGACCACAGCACAAAGGTGGATAATCTGTACCAGGCCATCAGCAGACCTTCCTCTGGACCTCCCTGGGGGCATTTTCCCACAAGGACCATGCTCCTCTGAACAAGGGAGAAATTTAGTCTCCATCTGGGACATTCTAAGATGACTTTCTTTTTAAAAAATTAATTAATTAATTTAGCTGCACTGACTCTTAGTTTTGGCACATAGAATCTTCAATCTTTGGCATGCAGAATTTTTTTGTTGTGGTGTGTGGGATCTAGTTCCCTGATTGGACCTGGGATTGGACCCAGGCCCCCTGCATTGGGAGCATGGAATCTCAGCTGCTGGACCACCAGAGAAGTCCCCTAAGATGACCTTTCGACATACAGACTTATATACAATAAGGCTAGAGTTTCATTTCTGCTTCTTTACATTCTTCTGCAGCACTGTTCCCAGAAAGACTGGTTTTTGGGTTGGTGTCCAGGCTCCCTGGACTTGAAACCTCTCATCAGCACCAGTAAGGTCTACAGTCCCCAAGAAATGGAGGTATACCAGATTATGAATGTTTCCTTATTTTTTTAAAAATTTCAAACTGTGTCCCCTCGGTGGGGTTGGAGGGGAGGCTACATAACCCAGGAGCCACTTCAGGGGAGGAAGGCTGGAGGGGGTGTTAGGTATCTCCCCCATCCTGCATCACAATGCAGTTCTGCTTGCAGTTACCTTGGAGAAGTCTCCTATAAGGTCCCTTGGGTCATTATCCAAAATGTTCTCAATGGTCCCTTTTGGGGAAGATGCTAGGGATAAAGACTGATGATGTAGAATCTGCAACAAACCAAAGGTTGAGAATGAGACCAGCCTTTAGAATAAAGGCTTTCTCCTTTTAAAAATGGAAGATTAAAATTAGTTTTAAGTCTACAAAAAGTATTTCTCAGCTTTACCCACTGACGCTCCAGGGGTACAGTACGTACCCCTTTGTCAGTATGTTCCCTAAATACTACAGTTGACCCCTGAACGCAGAGGTTAGGGCCACCATTCCACCAGCTACAGATCATGCAGTACCATAACATGTATTTACTGAAACCAGAGCTTTCTGACTGAATCCAGGCTGGGACAAGAAAAACCTGGAACACCTTGTCATTAGTAACAAGGAAGTGCTCATATTTCAAAGAGCATGTCAAAAGGGCTAACCGTGGGGAAGTCAAGATATCTTAAACAGTACACAAAAAGCACTAAACATAAAAAGACTGGTAAATTAAAACTTGTTTTAAAGAAATCAAGAAATTCTGTTAATCAAAACAACAAGATGAGGTAAGAACAGGCAAGCCAGAGTGGGCAGATAAATAATTCATCTCAATAAAAGATTCATTTCTTAATATATAAAGCATTCTCACAAGAGATAACCCAATATAAATACGGGCTAGAAAGGTGGTTGGGTAATAGGAAAATTTAGAAAAATGACTATCAGAGAAATGCAAAAAAGATACTACACAGGGTTCCCCTTGATGGCTCAAGTGGTAAAGAACCTGCCTGCAATGCAGGAGACACCGGAGACGCAGGTTCGATCCCTGGGTTAAGGAGATCCCTTGGAGGAGGAAATGGTAACCCACTGCAGTATTCTTGCCTGGAAAATCCAATGGAGCTGGCGGGTTACAGTCAATAGGGTCAAAAAAAATTGGATACAACTTGAGCACGCACATGCCCATGCTACACACTCCCCAGAATGGGTAAAAGTAAAGGGATGAACACCACCAGATACTGGACTCTCACACTGTTGTGAGTACAGCTGGCCCTTGGTATCCCTGAAATTGGTTTTAGGAGGCCCGAGGATGCTTATATGGAATGGTACCCAGTACAGCTGGTGCTCAGTGGCCATGGGTTCCAAAGTCAGTTGAAGCTATGGATGTGGAGACCCCAGATACAGAGGGGTGACTGGACAAACATTTTGGAAAGTTATATGGCAGTGTCTACTAAAGCTAAACATATGCCTAGCCCAGGACATGGAGTCCACATGGAAAATGAAAGTGCATGTTTAGAAGAGAAACAGCACAGATACCATCAACTAGAATGCTTGATGAAGAGAAGATAAGTATTTTCAATAAATGGTGCCGGGCAAATGGAATATTCACATGTGAAAGAATGAAAATTAGGCCCCTATCTTACATTATTCACAATAAATAACTCAAGATGGAGTAAAGACTTAAATTTGAGACAGGAAACTATTAAACTCCTAGAAGAAAAAAGTTCCTTGATGTGGGTCTTGCCAATTTTTTGGATCTGACACCTAAGGTACAAGCAGCAAATCAAACTAAAAAGCTTCTATCCATTAAAAGAAATGATCAACAAAATGAAAAGACAACCTACATACAGAATTGGAAAAAAAATCTGCGAACCACATTATCTGATAAGGGGTTAATATCCAAAATGTAAGGAATCCATACAACTTAATAACTCCCCCACCAAAAGAAACAAAAAACCTCCCAAATAAACCAGTTTTAAAAACAGAAAAGGATCTGAATAGACATTTTCCCAAAGGTACACAAATGGCCAGCAGGGACATGAAAGGAGGATCAATATTCAGACTACAATGAGATACCACCTCATGTCTATAAGAAAGACTGTCACCAAAAAGACAAGATGGGGCTTCTCTGGTGCTCAGTGGTAAGAATCCGCCTGTCAGTGCAGGAGACGTGGGTGCGATCCCCAATCCGGGAAGATCTCATGTGCCTTGGAACAACTAAGTCTGCGTGCCACAACTCCCGAGCCTGTGCTCTAGAGCCCACTGCTGCACCTGCTGAAGCCTGAGTGCCCTGGAGCCTGTTCTCTGCAACGAGAAGCCACCGCGATGAGAAGTCCACACACCACAACGGTAGAATAGCCCCTGCTCACCGCAAAGTCTGAGCAGCAACGAAGACCCAGCAGAGCCAAACAAGGAAAAAAAAAAAATCAAATTATAAAATGAATCACTTAAAAAAAAAAAAAAAAAGGACAAGAGCAATTCCCTGGTGGTCCACTGTTAGGATTCCACACTTTTACTGCCTAGGGCCTGAGTTCAATCTCTGGCAGGGAAACTAAGATCCCTCAAGTCTGTGGAGTGGCCAAAAAAACAAAAGACAAGAAACAAGTGTTGATAAGGATGTGAAGACAAGGGAACACTTGTACAGTACTGGTGGGGCTGTAAAGTGGGATGGCTGCTATGGAAAACAGTATGGACGTACCTTAAAAAGCTGAAAACAAAACATATGATCTAGCAATACCACTTCTGGGAACATATTCGAAGGAAACAAAAACGCTATGTCAAGAGAGATCTGCACTCACATTACAGCAGCGCTATTTGTAACAGCCAGGACATGGAAAAAAGTGTTCGCTGACGTTGACAGACGAATGGATGAGGAAGCCGGGATACACATTCACACAATGGATTATTATTCAGTCATACAAAAAGAAGGAAATCCTGCTATTTGCAGCTACATGGATGGACCTTGAGGGCATTATGCTAAGTGAAATTGAAGTAAGTCAGACAGAGAAAGACAAATAAGTATGACATCACTTGTACAGGGAATAAAAAAACGGAAAAAACACAATGCTAACCACTACCACAACCACCAAAACAAAAGTCAAACTCATGGAAAAGGAGGTCAGATCTGTGGGGTTACCAGAGGTAAGCAATGGAGGAGGGGGCCGGATGAACGTGATCAAAACGTACAACTGCCAGTTATGAGACCAGTACCAGGGATGTAATGTACAACATGATGACTATAGTTAGGTCGGATGTATGGTGTATGTGAAAGTAGTTGAGAATAAATCTAGAGTTCTCATCACAGAGAAATGAACTAAAATACTAAGTGACAATGAAAAACACTGTAATCAAAGTTGTGAGACAAACCTAAAGTAGTCCTAAATAGGTCAGGACACAAGAAAAAAAAAGAAAAAAAAAACCCAACCAAGGGAAAAAAGCTATGGCCCTACTCCAGGACCCAACAGCAAGTGGGGAGCTCAGACTTCCACCCTTGCCCAGCTGTAATTAAGTGCCCCAATCTCAACCTCACTGGGATGGTGAACTTCCCACTCCTGCCCAGCAGCCATGAGGCCTGACCTACCTAAGCGGCACATCAAGGGAGGCTGAACTTTCGTCCCCCTTTCCCTGCAGTATCGGAGGACTACTAAACAGCAGTTACACAGCCTCATAATATCCAAAGTACATAGATACAACTGAAAAAAAATCTCTTGTCATATCAAGAACCAGGAAAAATCTCAACCTGAATAGGAAAAGACAGTTAACAGGAAGCCGCACCAGACGCAGATGCTAGAACTACCTGACAAGGATTTTAAAGCAGCCATCATAAAAATGTTTCAACAGGCAATTCTGAACAAGACTAAAACAAATGAAAAATAAAAACAGCCAGTCTCAGCAAAGAAAAAGAACCAAACACGCATTTTAGAACTAACAGATACAACATCTTTGAGCGAAAAAGAAGCTGCAGAACTAACCTCCTGGGGCTTCTCTGGACTAGCTGCCTCTTCCGGACTGGCCCCAGCCACGCTTTTCCTCCGCTTTCTGCCTCCACCTGGGGAATCCTCTAGAGATCGGTCTGGTCTTTTCAACATTGACCGGATGGTAGAGCTACATGACGCTGAAGGGGAGTCAAACAGCTTGCAGCGATTGCCCTTTGGGGAAAAAAAGAGACCCGTGTTTCATTAAAATACATTGATTTGAATAGTAAAGAGGACAGACCAAGGACTTCCTGGGATGGTTTAAGATCAAGCCATTCTAAATTGGGCTTCCCAGGTGGTGCTAGCGGTAAAGAACCTGTCTGCCAATGCAGGAGACATAAGAAAATGGGGTTCGATCTCTGGGTCAGGAAGATCCTCTGGAGGAGAGCATGGCAACACATTCGATTCAGTATTCATGCCTGGAGAATCTCATGGACAGCGGAACCTGGTGGCCTACTGTCCATAGGGTCGCAGAGTTGAACACAACCAAAGGGACTTAGCACACATCCTAAATTAGGAAACAGACACTGTCCATTTATCTAGTCCTTGGCACACAGAAGACACTGAGACCCTGGTGTTCACTGAACATGTTCAAAACCTGACACTGGATACAAATGAGGAAGACTACCTATGCCCTGAAAAGCCTACCTTCTGCACAGGGTCCTAAGAGTCAAAGGGTTCCTGATAGTTCCCAGCAAGTGTTACCTTCCAGCCAGGGCCACACTTCTGGCTTCCTCTTCCCCTCTACTTTATTATTTGCAACTTGCTCGAGCAGCTTGAAGCGGTTTTAACAGCCCCCCTAAATCCAGAAAGGTATGAGGCAGTTGGATTATACTATATATTAGAGCCAGTTAAGGGCATAAAACAGAGTTGAGTTTGAGTTTGCAGTGGGGAGGGATGCCTTCAAAACTGTTTAGAAGTCATTCTCTCTGCTTGGCTGTTTTTCTTTCCGGACTGTACCAGAGCATTTTAAATTCAAGACTTACAAAGCCAAAGGAAATATAGGAAGATGTGCTATAATACTCCTTTTGAGGACTACTTTCTCGGGGTTTGAGAGCAGCCAACCTGAATAGTGGTAGAGACAGTCCGACTTCAGCAATCTAAACTCATCTCAGCCTGTTCACAACTCAGTGTTCTCTGGCTGGGCTTCTCCTTCTGAACTCAGTATCCTTTCACACACATCCTGTGCCCCTCTCCCTCCGTGAAGCTCCCTTTCCAGCTGATACTAACATTTCAGTGTCGCCTCTCCTTTTGAAATGTTCCTAATAGTTTGCAGAAAGCATGTCCCAGAGACCACGGGTTTTCCGCTTATTTTTCTGAAGTTCATTTTAATGGGATGTTGTTCAGAAAAGCAAGATTACAGGGTCTTTTTTTTTTGTATGTTTGTTTTTAACCTAGAAGAGCTGGAAGCATTTTTGGAAAGAGGGTCTACTGCTTTCAGTAAGGTCTCAGAGGACTTGTAAGCTCTTCAAGGGCAGAAACCCCAGTTCTGACTCAGCCCCTGGCCCTTATGATGAGTCTACTATGTTTGTGAAACTCCACCGTTGTGAAGGGCCTACATATACTGTTTATGGTTTTTACATCCAACTTATAAAACTGATAGCCATTTTCCAAGCATTCTCACACTGTATATATTAATGTTATCTTTCAAAAGGACTTAGTAAATCTGGTCATAACATTTTATTGGGGTCTAATCTCTCAAAGCTTTGCACATTAATCTACTAAAATGTATAAGTGGCTTCAAGACTGCAATAGTTCATTTGTTCCATATTTATAGTTCAAATCAGATCAGATCAGATCAGTCGCTCAGTCGTGTCCGACTCTTTGTGACCCCATGAACTGCAGCACGCCAGGCCTCCCTGTCCATCACCAGCTCTCGGAGGTCACTCAGACTCACATTCATCGAGTCAGTGATGCCATCCAGCCATCTCATCCTCTGTCGTCCCCTTCTCCTCCTGCCCTCAATCCCTCCCAGCATCAGAGTCTTCTCCAATGAGTCAACTCTTCGCATGAGGTGGCCAAAATACTGGAGTCTCAGCTTTAGCATCATTCCTTCCAAAGAAATCCCAGGGCTGATCTCCTTCAGAATGGACCAGTTGGATCTCCTTGCAGTCCAAGGGACTCTCAAGAGTCTTCTCCAACACCACAGTTCAAAAGCATCAATTCTTCGGCGCTCAGCCTTCTTCACAGTCCAGCTCTCACATCCATACATGACCACAGGAAAGACCATAGTTCAGGGGCATGGATTAAAGATGTATTCAGCGTCTATACATATACCTAAGAGTGTGTAACTGTACGTGTACTATGATAAGAGCTCACTTTCCCCGGATGTTTACATACATGAGAATGTATGTAAAGACACAGCCTTTGAAAGTGTCCCTGATGCAAACAAATGTCTGTAGTCTACACAAGTAGGTGGGTATTAAAACAAAACACTCTTGAAAAAAACAGCATACATTAACACCAGCAAACACTAGTGATCAGTCAAACAGGCCCATAGGCTCAAACGCAGAATCTCAAAAAAAAAAAAAAAAAAAAAAAAAAAAACCAATTTAGATTCCTGTCACTCCCTCCAGACACACTGGAACTTACTAGGTTGCTAGTTCTTCTCATGACAAGGGGAGCTGTCCAGAGGCTGGCCATGCAGGACGAGGTCTCTTCATCATTCTAAACAAAGAAAAACTGTGTCATAAAGGTCCAAAGGTCCATTAGAAACAACATTAGTTAACATGTGTTAGATTTCTTCTTGCAGAATACCAGAAAGGCGTGAATAGGAAGTCTTCTAAGGGTTAATGTCTCCCCTCTCCACAACATTTTAAGGTCAAGAGAGCAAGAGTGATGCTATCTGAGCATAGCTAAGGGAATGCCCCTGAGGGGCCATAAGGAGCCACTGGTCTCCTCAGCTTTACATCACACGGCAGCTATTCTTTCAGTCGTTGATTCACGTCCTTCCAGGAAAAACAAAAAACAATTGTCAGCTCCTGCAGGGGAGGAAGGATCACATCGGTGTTTTCTTTGGAACACTTCCATAGAATTTAATCAGGCTAGAAGCAGAGGCTCAATAAGTTCCCAACAGATGAATAAAAGTATCAGCCAGGGCTTCCCCTGGTGGTCCAGTGGTTAAGAATCCTCCTTGCAATGCAAGGGACACGGGTTCAACCCCTGGCCTGGGAATTCCGCATGCTGTGGAGCAGTTGAGCCTGTGGACCACACAACAGAGCCCATGCTCTGGAGCCTACGAGCCGCAACTACTGAAGTCCATGAGGTTAGAGCCTGTGCTCCACAACAAGAGAAGCCACCACGGTGAGAAGCCCGTGCACCGCAACGGAAGAGTAGTCCCAGCTCACTGCAACTAGAGAAAGTCCAGGTGCCGCAACAAAGAATACAGCCAAAAATGAATTAAATAAGTAAATAAAACCTTAAAAATGTATCAGCCGGTTGGGGGATCACTGTTCTTTTTCAGATGACGGCTCTCCAGGGAACGTAAAGAATGGATCAGAAAGCACACACCCACACCATACCTTCAAATTGTCTCCATCAAGAAGATCCATGAAGCCATCATCCTCATCAGACAAAGTGGGAGTCACAGGTGACTGGGGCATAAAATGAATGGAATTCCCTGGTTCATTGCCATCTCTTTCATTTGAGGAAAGCTAGAAGACAGAATTCATGGCTTGTTAATAATTAGCTTTGATTTCTCTGAATGGGTTACTAGTTTTTATGAGGAAAATATACCATATTCGTTTTAAGTTTTAACAGCTACAAATCAAAGGAAAAATAAGACCTAAGATTATAAATGAACTGATATCCACACACAGTTCTGAGTCGAGTCAGGCCAAGTAGCCTTCACAAAGAACTCTCCCCAGGAGCAATTCACCTTATAGCGGGATCTGGGGATAGTCTCCAATGAAGGGCAAGGCTTGTTTTTTCTGAGGATTATTACTGGTGAACAGGGATCAGCATGAGGGTAGTAACAGGTAATAATCTGCTAAAATGAGGAAGGGTGAGCAGATACCAAGTCCCTATGGAGACCACAAAACAGACTAGAGAAATGTTTTTGTAACTCCAGTTCTGAGAGAGGGATATAGAGTCTAGAAAGTTCTAGAAAATCCATCCTTGTTTTTTAGACTCGCAGTTTAAATGACAGTTGCTCAGTTTTAACTGAGGAATTACTTGCGCCAGACACTGGGTGTGCTGCTGTGTGCTTATTTGCTAAGTCGTGTCCAACCCTTGCAACCCCATAGACTGTAGCCTGCCAGGCTCCTCTGTCCATGGGATTCTCCAGGCAAGAATACTTGAGTGGGTTGCCATTTCCTTCTCCAGGGGATCTTCCCAACCCAGGAATCGAACCCAGGTCTCCTGCATTGCAGGCATACTCTTTACTGACTGAGCTATGAAGGAAGCCCTGTTTTCAGACTGGGATGTAACCTTTTATGTACAATCCCATTTAAGCCTCACAACACACTAAGGGTAGTTAATCCTCTATTTTCCATTTTTATTTAACAAATCAGGAAGCCAATGCTTAAGAGACGTTACCAAGATTACACCTCTCACTTGTTTGACTGCAAAGTCCAAGCTTTTCTGCCCATTATACTCTCCCTAGGAGAAACCATTCCTGGAGTCAAAATAGAGTATATCTCATTAGGCAATCCTATCTTGTTTTTTCAGTAAAACTCCCATTATAAAATGATTTACAGGGCTTCCCTGGTGTTTCAGTGGTAAAGAATTCACCTGCCAATGCAGGAGACACAGGTTAGATCCCTGATCCGGGAAGGTCCCACATGCCTGGGAGCAACTAAGCCCATGTGCCGCAACTAGTGAGCCTGGGAAGTGCGACTACTGAGCCCACATGCCGATTACTGAAGCCCATGTGACTGACACACACGATCTTCTCTGTGTACAAGAGAAGCCACAGCAATGACAAGCCTGCACACTGCCATGAAGAACAGCCCTCACGCTCCAGAACTAGAGAAAAGCCTGACCAGCAGCAAATACGCAGCACAGTCAAAAATAAATACATAAAATTATAAAAATCTTTAAAAATATATTTAATATAGAAAATTTATAAAATCCATTCAAAAATCTACCATCTAGAGACAAACACTGTTAATAATGAATTCTTTTCTAGGTACTTTTCAAAGATAGTAAAAAAGTCCAGAGATAGATTTTTTTTTCTCTTCCATAACAGTAAATCTCTTTGGGGTGGGATGTGAATGCATTAATCCTCAAGTGACCCTCAAGTTTACTGAGTAGCCTCTTTACTGGCTGAACCCAAACCTCAGTCCCTAAGCCAGACTGGAAAGGTGTATTTTCAGATACAAGTTCCTGGGAAAACGTGGAAACCAAACATGGTCATTTTGCTCAAGTTGGGGCCTCTCTAGTCCACAGCTGTCTGTCCGTCAGATCACCAGTAGGAAATGTGGAAGTAATGACCATCTCTGACAAACAAACAATCCTGGGAAAAGTGGCCCCAAATACAGTCAAATAGCCTTGTAGGCAATGGGTTCACTGGAATACCTAATAGTTCTTAATAAACCAAGTTTGGTAGAAATCATGTGCTCGCTCCAAACAAAATCACTCTAGGAAGTACCTCTCAGCACTCAGAAAGCAAGTTTTCAGTAGGACAGATAATCCCACCATATACACACTCAGAAGAATGACCCAGGATTGACAAGGTCAAATATGCTTTGCTCGAGTCTAGTATTTCAAACACACCACCTCTCACCCTGCTTCTGCCTGTCTGTTCTCCAGATACAGCAGAAACACCGAACATGTGAGTCTCAAAACATGTGAATTTCAAAAGTCAAAGTCCAGATAAAGACAGCTAGAGCTGTTGCAGGGTCTTTTTAAACTCCAGATTGCGGAGGCTTTTATTTTCCCATCAGGAACTCCCAGGAGTATGAAAGCACATACCATCCGAGCCGGGGCGGAGTTCTGCCTCTGTGTGAAGAGATCTTTACCCTCCTCCAGTCCGTGAACATGTAGGCAGCCTCGAGATGCAGGTCTTACTGGCTTCTTAAACTCAAAGACTTCCTGCAAGATAGTATACATGAGACATCATCCACTGTCTGTGAAAACCAGCCCTAGGGTCTCAGCTATAGCTCTGGAAGGCAAGCAAGAGAACAGGTACTGATCACCTGTCTCCAAACCCATGTCTCATCTAATTCAATGGATCTGTGTAATTAAGAATTTCAGTTACTTCTTTGGTGTTACAGTGGATAAGAATACGGCCTGCCAATGCAGGGGACGTGGGTCCTCCGGTCTGGGAAGATTCCGCGTACTACGGAGCAACAAAGTTGTGCCGCGCGCCACGTCTACTGAGCCTGCACTCTAGAGCCCACAAGCTGCAACTACTGAAGCCCACAAGCCTAGAGCCTGTGCTCCACAACAGGAGAAGCCACCTCAGTGAGTAGCCCCCACCTGCTGCAACTAGAAAGCCCGCATGCGGCAACGAAGACCCAGCAGAACAAAAAATAGAGTAAATTAAAAAAACACACAAGTATTTTAAAGATTCTGTCAAAAGCTAACTTCTCTAGTCCAAGTACTAACCAGGTCTGACCTTGCTTAGCTTCTGAGACCAGATGAGATCAAGCACGTACAGGGTAGCATGGCCATAGACAAAAGCTAACTTCTAATAACATAACTTTTTTGTCTTACCACAAACACTTTATTTTCTAACAAACACATGAGTATTTGCCAGGTACACAAGACAGAGTTAAAAGTAAATCAACAACAACAACAAACTAAATCAATAGCTTTCTATCAATTATACTTCAACTAAAATTTTTTTTTCTGAAGTCTAAAGCAATTTCATTTCAATATAATTGAACAGGAATTAAAACTTTTCAGTCTAGACTTGTATTTGAGGACTTTATATTTTCCATTTTCTTCCTACCATAGGAGACAATTAAGTGGAAAACATTTAATGTTATTGTTTTCCATAATAAAAGCCATGAAGAAAAAAACTAATGGCAAAATAACTGTAGCTAACACTACTGTACGATAAGCTAAGATAGTAAATCCTAAGAGTTCTCATCACAAGGAGACAATTCCCCTTTTTCCTTTCTTTTTCTTCTATTGTATCTATCAATATGAGAAGATGGATGTTAGCTGAACCTACTGTAATCATTTCACAATATATGTAAATCAAACCATCATGCTGTATGCCTTAAATTTATAGTGATATATGTCAATTATTTCTCAGTAAAACTGGGAAAAAAAAGATCCTTTTAGTTTATTCAACAACATGGATGAATCTCTCATAATGATGAGTGAAAGCCAGAAGTGACAGAACACATACTGTATGAGTTCATTTTACTTAAAAGTTTAGAAACACTCATCATTCCCCCTCCTAAAATATCCACTTAAGAACTTGTCAAGCACAGGTAGTATCAGAGTATTTACTTGCCCACACAGCACTAAGTACTTTCAGTGCATGAGCTCATTTATCCATCCAATCATCCCCATTTTACAGATGAGGCAACTAGGCCTGTGGGTTAAGTGATGTGCCTAAGGTCTGGCTTCCCAGACGGGACAACTCCAGAGCAAGAGCTACTAACCTATGCTATTTCCCTTCAGAATGAAGCTATAAGCAGGCAATCCTGGGAGAGGCCAAGCTGGGGGTGAGGGGATGGGGAATGTGGGAAAGAGACCAGGCAACAGTGTAATAATAGCTTTGGACTCTTTGGTTAAAAGCACTACACAGAGGCAGACTTAGTGTTCCAAGCACTGGAGACAGGAACTCAATTGTTCTTTCTTTACCTCCCTCAGGGCATCCTGTTGCCAAAGGAATCATTAGGAAAGTTCATGGAGGCAGTAGGTTCTGTAAGTAATAAGTCCAGAAGATTCTAAGTACGTGTTGTAGCATTGGCGTGGAGGATGAAGAAGGGGAGAAAACAGACATGGAAATACAGTGAGAAAGAAGACAGGGAAAGTTGAGCTGATTCACTGAACTCTGCCCTGTGCACAGCACCCCGGCAGGTTTGAGAGAACCCAGGCCAGGGTGTTCTTGGGCTTTTGGCTGCATAACTGCAACTCACCCTCTAAGCTACCATTTCAGTTACCCCGAGATCGCCTGAGATTTGTTGGCTTTGTTCTTGAAAACTGTCAAGAAGCCTTTTCCTAAACTTTTCACTCATCCCACGGTCAGCACAAAGAGGTAAGGAAAGTCTGCCCAGACTCTTCCACATAGTGTTCTTGGATGTTATTCCCCCTAAGAGCCACCTTTTGAGCAACTCCTACCTGCCAGGAACCATTTTAAGTGCTTTTCTACATTATCTCATTTAATTCCAACAACAGTCCTACAAGGGAGTGCTACTCCTATTTCACAAAGAAACATAGAAGCCTAAAAAAACAGCTAAGGTCACAGCTAGCAAGCACTAGGATTCCAATCCAGGTTTCTCTGACTCCAAATACCATCATGACTTTGATAAAGGTTGAGTCTCCCAGAAGACAGCCCTGCTATTTCTCCATCAGCCACTTGTGGGTGTGAGCTCTGCCCCTAGGCAAGCAGGTTAATGCTGCACTCACATTTTCCTTGTTCTCATCCTGGTCAATCAGCTGAAAGACATCATGGTCGAGAGAATCAGAATGGCTCCTCTTCAGAGCTGGGCTACACCCCAAGAGCTTCTGCTGTCAAAGTGAAAAAAGGAATTAGGGTACATCAATGAAAATGGAATGGAAACTCAGTTGTAAAAGGGGGAATAAAATGGTGGTGGTAGGTTAGGGAGGCTTAGCTCCTCACAGTGCAGTGGGTAACTAGTCAACGTGACTAGGACTCTATGGCTTTACACCTAACTTCACAAGACCTACACAGCCCTCTCTGCAAGGACTCAGGTACCAAATCAACCCCCAGATAACATCATTTGCATAAAAAGAACCCCCTTCCTGGTTGGAAAAGCCCTCAAGAGGCAACCATTATTGAAGCTGCTTTAGGTAGACTGTTCTGAATGTTTATGAGTCAAAGTAGAAAAGCAGTCTGTCTAAATTAAGGTTTATGATCAAGGTTACTGGTAGCTAAGGGGCAGATAACAGTTATTAGCTCAAAAGAAACAAGGGAACTAACTTACAGGTAGGGAATTTATTCTCCTCATGGGATTTTCAAGGCTGCAATGAGATCAGAAAGTAAATCATGAGACTCGAGCAAATAAAGTGGTATTCATATTAGTAGATGCATAGGGGTTGCACAGAGTCGGACTCGACTGAAGCAACTTAGCAGCAGCAGTGTCTAAACTACCGTTTGATGGGGTGAGGGGAGCATCAAACATATTCCTGTTTTAGGCAAGATGGAAGAAAAGATTTCTGAAGCTGTTCTGTCTTCACAAGCAGCCCCATAATTGGGCTTCTAGTGAAAAAAGCCCGGATCTTCTCTTAAAATATACACCTTCTAGGGAGTTCCCTGGTTTTCTAGGGGTTAGTATTCCAGGCTTTTACTGCCATGGGTTGGTTGGGTTCAATCCCTGGTTGGGAAACTGAGATCCTACAAGGGAGGCAAAACAAAATAAAAAACAAACCAAAGTTCTCTTAGGACAATGATATCAAGAGACAGAGCAAGGGTTTGAGTGATATTAGAACAGAACCCCAAAATTACAGCTAAAATAAAGGAAGGAAGTTCTGAAAAACTGCTGACACAAACTACTCATCTCAAAAGATACCAGACTTTATAGGATCCAGGAGTCTTAATCAGGATCACTAAATCCAGAGCTTTAGTCCAGAGCATGAAGAATTTCATTTGAAAAATTATTTTTCTAAGCACAAACATTTAAAGGCAGTGAATACATACTTTTCTTTACTATCCAAGGGACCAGGAGAATCCAGACAGAAGCCTGTGTGTGAGGGGAAAAAAAAAAAAAACACCTCAGACTTTATTGTTTTGGGCTCCAAAATCACTGCAGATGGTGACTGCAGCCATGAAATTAAAAGATTCTTGCTCCTTGAAAGAAAAAAGTTACGACCAACCTAGACAGCATATTAAAAAGCAGAGACATTACTTTGCCAACAAAGGTCCGTCTAGTCAAAGCTATGCTTTTTCCAGTAGTCATATATGGATGTAAGAGTTGGACTATAAAGAAAACTGAGCACTGAAAAATTGATGCTTTTCAACTGTGGTGTTGGAGAAGACTCTTGAGAGTCCCTTGGACTACAAGGAGATCCAACCAGTCCATCCTAAAGGAGATCAGTCCTGAATATTCACTGGAAGGACTGATGCTGAAGCTAAAACTCCAATACTTTGGCCACCTGATGCGAATAACCAAGTCACTGGAAAAGACCCTGATGCTGGCAAAGACTGAAGGCGGGAGAAGGGGATGACAGAGGATGAGATGGCTGGATGGCATCACCGACTCAATGGACATGAGTTTGAGTAAACTCCCGGAGTTGGTGATGGACAGGGAGGCCTGGCGTGCTGCAGTCCATGGAGTCACAAAGAGTCGGACATGACTGAGCAACTGAACTGTAACTGTAACACCACTTACTCATTTAAATAAGTATATAAAACTACTAGTACTGTTTCTTTAATGCAGTCAACAAAGCTTCATGGCTTGGACTTTTGCCAGAATTGAAGCTGAATCTCCATGATTGCCAAAACTTCATATCTGCACAAGTCTAAACATTTTCATAGTATATCTACTCATGCTTTCATCCTTGCAAACACCATCTTGGATAATAGGCCATGAGGAGACAGAATTTAACCAAACCTCACGACTTATTTCGGAGAAGGCAATGGCACCCTACTCCAGTACTCTTGCCTGGAAAATCCCATGGATGGAGGGCCTGGTGGTCTGTAGTCCATGGGGTCGCTAGGAGTCGGACACGACTGAGCGACTTCACTTTCACTTTTCACTTTCATGCATTGGAGAAGGAAATGGCAACCCACTACAGTGTTCTTGCCTGGAGAATCCCAGGGACAGGGGAGCCTCATGGGCTGCCATCTATGGGGTCGCACAGAGTCAGACATGACTGAAGTGACTTAGCAGCATGACTTATTTACAAAACAGAAGCAGACTCACAGACTAGAAAATAAACTTATGGTTACCAAAGGGTAAAGGGGACAGTGCGGGGGATAATACTACTATATATAAAATAGATAAAACAACAAGGTTCTACTACATAACACTGGTGACTATATTCGATATCTTGGAATAACCTACAATAGAAAAGAACTATATATGTATAACTAAATCACTTTGCTGTATACCAAAATCTAACACACCACTGTAAATCAACTACACTTCAAAAAAAGAAAACAGGTCTTAAATCATGATTATTAATTCAGTTAGAGGTTACCCAGGCTAACTTTCTGTGAGTTCCAAGCATGGAAAGGACAAGTATTTGCTTTCTGGAATAGTTTTTTATTTCAAATATCTTATATCCTGTCAGATCATGTACATAACTCAGGGGGTTGGAAATGCTTGTCCTTTGACAAGCAAGCATTTACTGCCTTCAACAAGATAAAACCAAGTAAGGTGCTCAACTCAAGGGCAACAGAATAAAGGAGATGCTGCTTAGCATGGCCCAGAGCCATCAGGGCCTGCCTAGCACACACCTCTCCTCCACGATGTCTAAATAATCATACAAGAAGTTAGGTGTTAGTGCTCCTGGCATGACACTCTTCCTTGCCACACTGCCACAGATGACAATCCTATCTCTGGTTCTTAAGAAGCTTACATCTTAAGACTTTTGCTCTTGTAGTTCTTTACTTGAAAGCATCTGTGCAAGTAAACCTTGCCCCAACATGAACTGTTGTTGTTTAGTGGTTAAGTCGTGTCTGATTCTTTTGCAACCCCATGAACTACAGCCCACCAGGGTCCTTTGTCCATGGGGTTTTCCAGGCAAGAATATTGGAATGGGTTGCCATTTTCTTCTCCAGGGGAATCTTCCCAACCCAGGGATTGAACCCACATCTCCTGTGCTAGCAGGTGAATTCTTTAACACTGAGCCACCAGGGAAGCTAACATGAATTTATGGTTAGAATAAGATGTACTGGCAGTTTCTCCAGAGCAGGCTCACTGAAATAATTTCATTATACTTCCAATAACTTGACACAGAATTTTAACCAATAAGATTTCCCAAATGCCACTTAAAGAGTGGTGTGGTTAATTTCATACCACTACTCATCTTTAAGACCAAGCATAAACCACCTCCTTGCAGCCACTTGACAGTTTCCTCTCATCATAAACTGTCACCAGGGCTCCTTTGTACTGTCCTAACAGGTGTCTGTCACTCAGTGCCAGACTTCTGCTTGCTATCTTCACTCACCAAACTGGGCTTCTAGGTGAAAGCACATGTTCCAGCAAATTCCAAGCACTGCTCCCCACAAGGCAGACACATGGTAAAAGACTAAAAGAATACCTGAATCAGTTGATTCGTTGGAGCCCATTCTCTGCAGACTGCTGTTTTTCACCTCCATGGGTTGTTCATACTCACTGAAACCAAGAAAAGTAACTCACAGGAGATGGCCCATGACATGGCAAGTTGCCATACTGCCATAAACCACCATTACTCTAGGCCACACCACAAAACACTTAGGCCACCCAGAACACCCAGTTAGCACTTATGTATAAAAGGAGATGAGAAAAGAGTAGGTTGGCAATGGTCACACTGTAGATAGGAGGAGGACAATGACTATTGGACTACTTCCTGAAATGAGAGCATGTGTTCACTGAGCTAGGAGCGGGGATGAACAGGACAAGTTCCTGCTTTTCAGAGATTGGAAAAGACATGTGCTTCTTTAGAAAATGGGACGTCCAAGACTGATGAGAAAGCAGCTTTACAAAAAAAAAAAAAAAAAAGTCGATGGGATGCTTTTAATAAGGAAAAAGTGCAGGAAAATTTTAGGAGTGGAAAGCTGAGTTAAAAGACCTGGTCTTAGGAAAGCATGGGGCTGGGTGTGTGTGTGTCGGGGGGGACACAGCAGGAATATGCACGAGGCGAGGGACTGCGACGATTTTCGCAAACGCAAGGAAAGAAAATGCCACGTCCCTTGGCTGAGAAGGAAACAGAACTCACAGAGAGCTAAGATAACTACGAGGTGGTTCTGCAAAGGATAGAAGTGAGCGACTAGGAGGGCCTGTTTTTCCCCGTGGAGGCAGATTTCAAAGAGCTTCGTGGGGTAAGGACAGAAGAGCACAGGGCAATCTAAAAAGGGGTGGCGAAGGTGGGGAGCCCAGGCGTACCCCACTCCCTACCCGGCCTGTCTCTGGGCTGAGGGCGGCCCCGGAGGGTCCGAACGGCCTCTCCCGCCCAACATTCGGCCTGGGGGGAAGGTGCACATGGCGGGCCGTCGGTGGGGCCGCCCCCGAGCGGGAGAGAGGCAAGCGCTACCCTCGCGGCCGGTTTTCTGGCCTGATCTACCCGAGAGCCGTCTGGGAGGCCAAACGCCTGAGGCACCGCTCCTCGGTCCCTCCTCACCTGCCCAGTCCCTGCAGCTGGTCCATGGTGACCGTCAGGTTGGTGACAGGCGACAGGCCCCCGGCGGCTGGCGTGCCGAACAGCGCCTTCACGACGGGCTGCGGTGCGGGCGGGGGGCTGCAGGCGAAGAGCAGGCGACGGCGGTGCGGGGGCTCCGGGCCCAGTTCCATGGCGGCGCCGGGCCTCCTAGGGATCCCGCTCCCTCTTTCTCCGCCTCCGCCGCGCCCGCCCCGCCCCGCTGGCACTGGCCTCGGCCGCGCGCCCCGCAGCCGGCGCCCGCGGGTCAAACACAAACACGATCCCGCGGTTCAGGGATGCGGCTTCCGCTGGCAAGAGGCGCGGACAGGCGGGTGTCCAAACTCGGCAGGCGCCAGCCACAGGCGCGGATGCGTCCCCTCACTCCGCGAGGCTGGCGGGCGGGGGGCGCCAGCAACCTGAAGATTAAATCCAAACAAACGGAGCGCGTCGGGGAGGGAGAGCGGCTAGAGCTGCGAGGCAACGACCCGAGCTCACACTCGCTTCACTTTTCTTTCACTCTCTTGCCCGGGAGTGCAGACAACCAGGCCGACATTCATCTCCCTCCCCGGCCGTCGCTGCCAAAGTGGCCTTTCCCGGTAATAGCTGCTCCCTGCGGCCTGCCGCTCCCCCGCCCCCCTTTCCTAGTTGGCGCCAAACGGAATCCACCAATCAATACCCAACTTCTCCTCCTCGCACAGGAATGGCAGCTAGGCTGGACCAATGAGAGGGGAAGAAGGAAGCAGCTCGCGGGACACTGCGAGGTCGGCCCCCTCTCAGAAAGGGGCGGGGCCTAGAGGGGCCCTCAGAACCCGAGGAGCTCAGAGGTCAATGAAAACTCCCAGCCGACCCTGCGAGATGCCGGGAGAGACCGGAAGGCCCCTCTTGACGCGTTGCATGGTGGGAAGAGTAGTTCCCACAGCGCGCCGGAGTGTAGTCGGCTCTTACGCGTTAGGCCAAAGCCCTATCGGCCTCTAGTCTGTGTTCCACACGCTGAGAAAATGTGGAGGGTAGAAAAAGCTGTTCGTTCCCCTCTTCCGCTCCGGGCCTCCAGGCCCCAGTTTTATCACGAGAGAGAGAGAACTGGATGACCCAAGGAGTGGGCCCTGCCTCAGGAACACAGGGCCCAACTCTGGAGCACTGAGGCTCCTGTCCAGCCGGCTGTCCTGGACTTGAGCTGCTGATTACAAGACTTAACCCTGTGGCCTGCGTTGTGGGCCCTGGCATTGTTTGTTCACCTCTATTTTAGCTTTGGTATATTTTCTCAGGACCATTTACTTCTCTCGCACCCTTTCTTGCTTCATTCGGAGTGCCTGGATAAGCAACACTTGGTGGTTCAGTGGTAAAGAATCTGCTTGCCAATGCTGGAGGCTTGGGTTCTACGTCTGGGTCCAGAAGATTCCCCTGGAGAAGAAAATGGCAACCCACTCCAGTATTCTTGCCTGGCAGGAGGAGGCAGAGGAGCCTGGCGGGCTACAATCCATGGGGTGGCAAAGAGTCAGATATGACTGAGTGACTAATACTTCACTTCACTTTGTGTCTAAACAGCAACAGATATAATATTAGTAAACACTTATCTAGTGTTTATGTCCCACTGTTAGAAGGCCTTTATTCATTTGTTTAATTCTTAAAGCAATTCTATGAGAGAAATTATCCCCACTTTATACGTGACCAGATTTGTTGTAATATCCCTTGCACCAGTGATGATTCATAGAATGAATGATTTTATGAGAGAGGCAGAGGTACAGCTGTCAGTCCTGAAAAGGACTTGTCTTTAGGTAGCATGTTTAGAGCAAATACTGTGTTTATTTAGCTTGTGTATTTGATGAAAGTGAAAGTGGAGAGTGAAAAGGTTGGCTTAAAGCTCAACATTCAGAAAACGAAGATCATGGCACCTGGTCCCATCAGTACATGGGAAATAGATGGAGAAACAGTGGAAACAGTGTCAGACTTTATTTTTCTGGGCTCCAAAATCACTGCAGATGGTGACTGCAGCCATGAAATTAAAAGACGCTTCCTCTTTGGAAGGAAAGTTATGACCAACCTAGATAGCATGTTCAGAAGCAGAGACATCACTTTGCCAACAAAGGTTCGCCTAGTCAAGGCTATGGTCTTTCCTGTGGTCATGTATGGATGTGAGAGCTGGACTGTGAAGAAGGCTGAGCGCCGAAGAATTGATGCTTTTGAACTGTGGTGTTGGAGAAGACTCTTGAGAGTCCCTTGGACTGCAAGGAGATCAACCAGTCCATTCTGAAGGAGATCAACCCTGGGATTTCTTTGGAAGGAATGATGCTAAAGCTGAAACTCCAGTACTTTGGCCACTTCATGCGAAGAGTTGACTCATTGGAGAAGACTCTGATGCTGGGAGGGATTGGGGGCAGGAGGAGAAGGGGACGACAGAGGATGAGATGGCTGGATGGCATCACTGACTCGATGAATGTGAGTCTGAGTGACCTCCGGGAGTTGGTGATGGACAGGGAGGCCTGGCGTGCTGCAGTTCATGGGGTCGCAAAGAGTCGGACACGACTGAGCGACTGATCTGATCTGATTTAAATATTTTGGGTGTTTGGTTAAGATTAAGACCATTCTGAAAGAGATGGGAATACCAGACCACCTGACCTGCCTCTTGAGAAACCTGTATGCAGGTCAGGAAGCAACAATTAGAACTGGACATGGAACAGACTGGTTCCAAATAGGAGAAGGAACACATCAAGGCTGTATATATTGTCACCCTGCTTATTTAATTTATATGCAGAGTACATCATGAGAAATGCTGGGCTGGAAGAAGCACAAGCTGGAATCAAGATTGCTGAGAGAAATATCAATAACCTCAGATATGCAGATGACACCACCCTTATGGCGGAAAGTGAAGAGGAACTAAAGGGCCTCTTGATGAAAGTGAAAGAGGAGAGTGAAAAAGTTGGCTTAAAGCTCAACATTCAGAAAACGAAGATCATGGCATCTGGTCCCATCACTTCATGGCAAATAGATGGGGAAACAGTGGCTGACTTTATTTTGGGGGGCTCCAAAATCACTGCAGATGGTGACTGCAGCCATGGAATTAAAAGACGCTTACTCCTTGGAAGGAAAGTTATGGCCAACTTAGATAGCATATTCAAAAGCAGAGACATTACTTTGTCAACAAAGGACCATCTAGTCAAGGCTATGGTTTTTCCTGTGGTCATGTATGGATGTGAGAGTTGGACTATTGATGCTTTTGAACTGTGTTGTTGAAGACTCTTGAGAGTCCCATGGACTGCAAGGAGATCCAGCCAGTCCATCCTAAAGGAGATCAGTCCTGTTCATTGGAAGGACTGATGTTGAGGCTGAAACTCCAATACTTTGGCCACCTGATGAGAACAGCTGATTCATTTGAAAAGACCCTGATGCTGGGAAAGATTGAGGGCAGGAGGAGAAGGGGACAACAGAGGATGAGATGGTTGGATGGCATCACCAACTCGATGGACATGGGTTTGGGTGGACTCCGGGAGTTGGTGATAGACAGAGAGGCCTGGTGTGCTGCAATTCATGGGATCGCAGAGTCGGACACGACTGAGCGACTGAATTAAACTGAACTGATGACCACTACCTTTGTTTTTGGCCTACCATAAGCTCAAATATTTTTTTAAAAAGCTTTTCCTTGGGGCATGGGATAAATTAGGGTGATAGGCTTAACATATACACACACTACTATATATAAAATAGATTACCAAGCAGGACCTACTGTATAGCACAGGGAACTATACTCAATGTTTTGTAATAACCTGAAAAAGGATATATATAATACACACACACACACACATATATATAATAGCTCAATCACTGTGCTATACACCTGAAACTAACATAGCATTGTAAATCTACTACAACTAAAAAACCAAAAAGTTTTGTGTTTCAAAGGTTTGTATTATGCAAATACTATAAAATAATTACAGCCTTAGAAAATACAAATAGTTATACTTCAAAAAATCATCTGTAATTCTACCAGCTTCAAAGAAACAGTGGTCAACATTTTGAACTTTTTGTATGGGTATGCATTGTTATTCTACAATCAATATTTGTTTCATGGTTAAAGAAATGGAAAGGCCTTAGCTGAGCAGACAGACGTTTCCTGAATGGGATCAAATCTGAATACTGGAATGAGAACAGTGTCAGAAATGTTAAAGAACTATTCATTTTCTTTTTTTTCCTTGTTAAAAGATTGATTAAGTGTTGAGGGTGATTTTATTATGTTTGGGTCCATGGATTGTGAAATGAAAGCAAAAGGAAAAGAATAATTGAACCACCTCCTTTTCCCCATTCTCTCAGGCATCTCTCCAAAGTCCTGGAGCAGCACTGGAGAAAGGGAAGAACACCTTGCTGTGAATCGAGAGGTCTGATTTCTAATCCAGCTCTGCTTTGAGGCAAGTCGATGTTTGCTCACTCATTGAATCTCTACTAACAGCCTGCCAATTTTCCAGATCCAAACAGACAGGATTAATTCTTCCTTGGAGACTTCCCTGGAATACCCTTCTTCACCCAGCTAATACTCACCTTTTCAGGAAAGCTCCACCCTCAGATACCCTCACTGATACATTCCCCTGCTAACCGTCCACCCTCCAGGCACCTAGTGTTTACATTTGTTTCTGTGATAATTTAATCAGGGTGCATTCCTCCTTTCCTTAAAGGAGTATAAACTCTAAAGGGTAGGGACTCCTCCCCCATTTCCTTTACTATCGTGCTTGATTCTGGGAACCCTTCAGTACCTGTAGGTTGAATACGGGCTGTGGAGAAAAAGTATGACTGCTTTGAGAATGTTTAAGAAGGGAATTTGATCTGGTCTGGTACCATCAGGGAGTCCTTGAGAAAGTGTCCAGGAAGGTAAGCCTTTAGGAGGGGAGGAGAGTGTATTCAAGGCAGTGTGTGTGTTAGTCGCTCAGTCGTGTCTGACTCTTCATGACCCCATGGACTCTAGCCCACCAGGCTCCTCTGTCCATGGAATTCTCCAGGCAAGAATACTGGAGTGGGTTGCCATTTCCTTCTCCAAGGGATATTTCCTACCAGGGACCTTCCTGACCAGGGATTGAACCCAGTCTTCTGCATTGCAGGCAGATGCTTTACCATCTGAGCTACCAGGGAAGCCTTCAAGGCAGGGTCAGACCCTAAGCAAAGGCTCTGAAGCTGGAAGAAGTCCCCTCCCTGTGTGTGACAGAGGAGTGGGAGGGGAGGATGGCGAGGGCCCAGACTCTGCAGGGGCTCACCACATTCTGCAACTTGTATCTCAAGGGCAATGGGAAATCATTGAAAAGTTTACATTTTATTTGAAAAAGATAATCTGAGCTGATTTAATGTTTTACATGTGCCCATTCTCCTTTCACCCAACCGTGGGGTTAGCCAGATTGGATTTGTTCTGCATGGTTACCTGAGGCAGCAGTGAGCCTCCCTGGAGGCTACAAGGTACTAAAAAGGAAAATCAGAACAAACAGTTTTCCAAGATGGAATGAGCAGTCCACAGATCAGATCAGATCAGTTGCTCAGTCGTGTCTGACTCTTTGCGACCCCATGAATTACAGCACACCAGGCCTCCCTGTCCATCACCAATTCCCGGAGTTCACTCAGACTCATGTCCATCGAGTCAGTGATGTCATCCAGCCATCTCATCCTCTGTTGATCCCTTCTCCTCTTGCCCTCAATCCCTCCCAGCATCAGAGTCTTTTCCAATGAGTCAACTCTTCACATGAGGTGGCCAAAGTACTGGAGTTTCAGCTTTAGCATCATTCTTTCCAAAGAACACCCAGGACTGATCTCCTTCAGAATGGACTAGTTGGATCTCCTTGCAGTCCAAGGGACTCTCAAGAGTCATCTCCAACACCACAGTTCAAAAGCATCAATTCTTTGGCACTCAGCTTTCTTCACAGTCCAACTCTCACATCCATACGTGACCACAGGAAAAACCATAGCCTTGACTAGACAAACCTTTGTTGGCAAAGTGATGTCTCTGCTTTTGAATATGCTATCTAGGTTGGTCATAACCTTCCTTCTAAGGAGTAAGTGTCTTTTAATTTCATGGCTGCAGTCACCATCTGCAGTGATTTTGGAGCCCAGAAAAATAAAGTCTGACATTGTTTCCACTGTTTCCCCATCTATTTGCCATGAAGTGATGGGACTGGATGCCATGATCTTCGTTTTCTGAATGTTGAGCTTTAAGCCAACTTTTTCACTCTCCACTTTCACTTTCATCAAGAGGCTTTTTAGTTCCTCTTCACTTTCTGCCATAAGGGTGGTGTCATCTGCATATCTGAGGTTATTGATATTTCCCCCAGCAATCCTGTTTCTAGCTTGTGCTTCTTCCAGTCCAGCGTTTCTCATGATGTACTCTGCGTATAAGTTAAATAAGCAGGGAGCAGGGTGACAATATACAGCCTTGACGTACTCCTTTTCCTATTTGGAACCAGTCTGTTGTTCCATGTCCAGTTCTAACTGTTGCTTCCTGACCTGCATACAGGTTTCTCAAGAGGCAGATCAGGTGGTCTGGTATTCCCATCTCTTTCAGAATTTTCCCCAGTTTATTGTGATCCACACAGTCAAAGGCTTTGGCATAGTCAATAAAGCAGAAATAGATGTTTTTCTGGAACTCTCTTGCTTTTTCCATGATCCAGCGGATGTTGACAATTTGATCTCTGGTTCCTCTGCCTTTCCTAAAATCAGCTTGAACATCAGGAAGTTCACAGTTCACATATTGCTGAAGCCTGGCTTGGAGAATTTTAAGCATTACTTTACTAGCAGTCCACAAGAAACTGTATAACCAGTGTCTTAGATGCTGTGTGGAGATGAGTACCTAGAATCAAGGATTCCCAAATCCTAGGTCTACATTACAAATATCCGGGGAGCTTTGACATTTATTTATTTACTTACTGAGTTGGCAATCCATTTCCATGGTATAAATTCAAATGATACCAAAAAAGGCCTAGATCAAACATCCCTCCCATCCCTGTCCCCAGGTACCCTGTTTTCCTCCCTGTTGGTCATCACTGTGGCCAGATTTTTGTTTTCTTTTGTTTCTTTTTTTTAAATTTTATTTTATTTAACTTTACAATATTGTATTGGTTTTGCCATGTATCAAAATGTGGCCAGATTTTTGTGTGCATCTCCTAGAACCTGTGTCTGTGCTAACACATGCTTGTACACATTCTCCCACATATACTTTTCAGTTTTCACAGATGGCAACAACATGTTATAATCATTGTCCTGAATCTCACTTATTTCCACTTCCATGTATGTTGGAGTTGGTTCAATATCAACAGATGAAGTTCCTCTTTTTTTTTTTTTTTAATGACTACCAGTTGAGGAGCTTGTTTGAAAAATACAGATTCTCTGGTCTCCCTTGAATATATTAGTAAAATTTTTATTCGTTTATTTATTTTGACTGCACTAGGTCTTTGTTGCTGTGTAGGCTTTTTGAGTGAGGGCTATTCTCTAATTGTGGTGCTTTCTCTTATTGTGGAGTACAGGCTTAGTTGCTCTGAGGAAGATGTGGGATTTTCCTGGGCTAGCAAAAAGCAAAGGAGAAAAGGAAAGATATAAGCATCTGAATGCAGAGTTCCAAAGAATAGCAAGAAGAGATAAGAAAGCTTTCCTCAACGATCAATGCAAAGAAATAGAGGAAAACAACAGAATGGGAAAGACTAGAGATTTCTTCAAGACAATTAGAGATACCAAGGGAACATTTCATTTCATGCAAAGATGGGTTCGATAAAGGACAGAAATGGTATGGACCTAACAAAAGCAGAAGATATTAAGAAGAGGTAGCAAGAATACACAGAAGAACTGTACAAAAAACATCTTCACGACCAAGATAATCACGATGGTGTGATCATTCACCTAGAGCCGGACATCCTGGAATGTGAAGTCAAGTGGGCCTTAGAAAGCATCACGATAAACAAAGCTAGTGGAGGTGATGGAATTCCAGTTAAGCCATTTCAAATCCTGAAAGATGATGCTGTGAAAGTGCTGCACTCAATTTGCCAGCAAATTTGGAAAACTCAGCAAGTGGCCACAGGACTGGAAATGGTCAGTTTTCATTCCAATCCCAAAGAAAGGCAATGCCAAAGAATGCTCAAACTACTGCATAATTGCACTCATCTCATGCTAGTAAAGCAATGCTCAAAATTCTCCAAGCCATGCTTCAGCAATATGTGAACAGTGAACTTCCAGATGTTCAAGCTGGTTTTAGAAAAGGCAAAGGAACCAGAGATCAAATTGCCAACATCCGCTGGATCATGGAAAAAGCAAGAGAGTTCCAGAAAAACATCTATTTCTGCTTTATTGACTATGCCAAAGCCTTTGACTGTGTGGATCACAATAAACTGGGGAAATTCTGAAAGAGATGGGAATGCCAGACCACCTGACCTGCCTCTTGAGAAAACTGTATACAGGTCAGAAAGCAACAGTTAGAACTGGACATGGAACAACAGACTGGTTCCAAATAGGAAAAGGAGTACGTCAAGGCTGTATATTGTCACCCTGCTTATTTAACTTATACGCAGAGTACATCATGAGAAACACTGGGCTGGAAGAAGCACAAGCTAGAATCAAGATTGCCGGGGGAAATATCAATAACCTCAGATATGCAGATGATACTACCTTATGACAGAAAGTGAAGAGGAACTAAAAAGCCTCTTGATGAAAGTGAAAGAGGAGAGTGAAAAAGTTGGCTTAAAGCTCAACATTCAGAAAACGAAGATTCATGGCATCTGGTCCCATCACTTCATGGCAAATAGATGGGGAAATAGTGTCAGACTTTATTTTTCTGGGCTCCAAAATCACTGCAGATGGTGACTGCAGCCATGAAATTAAAAGACGCTTACTCCTTGGGAGGAAAGTTATGACCAACCTAGATAGCATATTCAAAAGCAGAGACATTACTTTGCCAACAAAGGTCCATCTAGTCAAGGCTATGGCTTTTTCCAGTGGTCATGTATGGATGTGAGAGTTGGACTGTGAAGAAAGCTGAGTGCTGAAGAATTGATGCTTTTGAACTGTGGTGTTGGAGAAGACTCTTGAGAGTCCCTTGGACTGCAAGGAATCCAGCCAATCCATCCTGAAGGAGATCAGTCCTGGGTGTTCTTTGGAAGGAATGATGCTGAAGCTGAAACTCCAG
This sequence comes from Tragelaphus eurycerus, assembly GCA_935064755.1. Taxonomy (NCBI): domain Eukaryota; kingdom Metazoa; phylum Chordata; class Mammalia; order Artiodactyla; family Bovidae; genus Tragelaphus; species Tragelaphus eurycerus. The sequence goes on along the minus strand of CAKXYN010000001.1, from coordinate 69,696,868 downwards.
TATTTTGGCCACCTCATGTGAAGAGTTGACTCCTTGGAAAAGACTCTGATGCTGGGAGGGATTGGGGGCAGGAGAAGGGGACGACAGAGGATGAGATGGCTGGATGGCATTACCAACTCGATGGATATGAATTTGAGTGAACTCCGGGAGTTGGTGATGGACAGAGAGGCCTGGCGTGCTGCAATTCATGGGGTCGCAAAGAGTCGGACACGACTGAGCGACTGAACTGAACTGAGGGATTTAACCCATATCTCCTGCATTGTCAGGCAGATTTTTTGCCATGAGCCACCGGGGAAGTTCCTCCCTTGGATATTTTGATTTCATAGGCTTGGTGTTGGAGAAAGCAATGGTAACCTACTCTGTACTCTTGCCTGGACAATCCCATGGACAGAGGAGCCTGGTGGGCTGCAGTCCATGGGGTCACTAAGAGTTGGACAGGACTGAGCATCTTCACTTTCACTTTTCACTTTCACGCATTGGAGAAGGAAATGGCAACCCACTCCAGTGTTCTTGCCTGGAGAATCCCAGGGACAGAGGAGGCTGGTGGGCTGCCATCTGTGGGGTCACACAGAGTCGGACACGACTGAAGTGACTTAGCAGCAGCAGCAGGCTTGGTGTGGGGCCCTTCCTGGAATCTGTATAATCAGGAAACTCTATGCATTGTTCTGAAATACAAGCAAATTTGGGAACCACTTAACTAAATGACTTCTAAAAGTGAAAGTTTAGTTGCTCAGTCGTGTCTGACTCTTTGTGACCCCATAGACTGTAGCCCACCAGGCTCCTCCATCCACAGGATTTTCCAGGCAAGAGTACTGGAGTGGATTGCCATTTCCTTCTCCAAAATGACTTCTAAGGCCACTGAATTCCAGAGATCACACACATTGTTCCAATACATAATTTGTATTTATCCTGCTATGTGCTGGGTAACAAGTCCTATAGGATGGTCTTGTGAGCACAGGCTGAGTCCTGCCTGATGGTTAAATGTTTACTCTGGGTTGACAGACTTTTTTAGCTGAAAATATGCCCCGCCCCCATTCGTTCGCGGGTGTTTTCTGAACAGTTTCACCCACCTCCAGTACTTCTTCAGCCTCCTGTCTTATCGCAGAGAACTACCAAATTCCTGTTAGTAATAGGCATATCCCTCCTGAATTCCTGCCTCTCATCTGAATTAACCTAGAATGGCCCACCAGCAGCTTACACTGGACTTGCCTCAAGTCGTTTACTTCTCTCTTTCCTTCCTAACCGAAGGAACTTGTGACCCTCCCTAATGCCCCTGGCAGGAAACAGCCCTGGCACCTTCACCTGCCTGTCCACCTTCACCTGTCTCCTGCTGCTGACCAGATCTGGCTAGACTCCCAAACCCTCGACCCCAAAATGCTCTGTCTGCATGCAAATGTGATCTCCTCATTTCACCGTCAGTTTGAAGCTGTCCTACTCACCCCACTGCTTTAAGCAGGGGCGCCCATACATTTTGGACCCAGGACCCAGAACACACATATCAGAAATTTTTCAGTGTATCATGTACTCAATAGTACCTGTAACACACTGTTTTCTCTTTTATTTTGTGTCACTTAAGAATCTTAGCTATGAAAAAAATTTTAAAATCCTAGCGATAAACCCCTAAAATTAATGTGTTTTGATGGCCTGTGACCTGCAGTTTGAAAGGCAGTGGCTGACAGGCTCAGCAAGCTGATAATGGTGACTCTCATCTCAAAAGCAGTAAGAAAAAAAAAAAAAGCAGAATTCCCTGGCGGTCCAGTTGTTAGGAGTTTGAGTTTTCACTGCCTTGGCCTGGATTTAACCCCAGGTCAGGGAACTAAGATTCCACAAAACTGCCCACAGCACAGTCAAAAAAAAAAAAAAAAAAAGAGGCCACATCTCCTTTTGTCTTCATAGGCACTCCAGTCGTGGAAAGCTACCCTAACCAGTTCACTCAAACTCACATCCATCGAGTCGGTGATGCCATCCAGCCATCTCACTGTTTCAAATATTTTCCACTTTAAATCTCCGAAACATTCCTTGCTTCTCTTGTTTTGTGTCGTTTATTACTTGACTCAACATCCCTATTCTCACATTCATTCATTCAACAAACATTTATTCATTGCTTACTGGGACAAACCTTTTGCTGGAAATAAAATACCCCAATCCTTACCCTCAGGAGGCTTACTTCTGCCCAATGCAGTCTCACAGAGGATTCCTTGAACTCATTAATATGATAAAGGATCCTGGCTGAGGGGGTGAAGCTAAGAGGAAGAAGGCTGGAGGGGAGAATGTGGAGGGACTTCCCAAAGGAGATGAAAGCTATTGAAACTTGAGGGTGTAGGTTGTTGGAAAAGGGGAGAGTTGGAGTTGGATGAAGTGGGGTGATTTTAAGAAGAGGAAAGAGGCCTCTTCTTCTGGACAGTAGAGGGTGTGGAAGGTGGATCAGAATTGCTGCAGGGTGGATCAGTGGGGGAGAGGGGAAGCCAGTGAGGAGTGGCAAGATCCTAAATTCAGACAGAAATGGGGTAAGGGGTTCTGCAATAGCAGGAGGGGAGCGAGTGACCTTGGGAGCTGGGGAAGGAGATGGAGCTCATTGGGTTTTGATAACGGAATCCTTGAGATGGAGGAGGGAATGGGAGGAGTCTAGAAAGACTTCTAGGTAAGATTTAAGCACCTGGGCGGGGTGGGAGCATTACTTCAACAATAGGAGGCCCAGTTCTTGGTGGAATTTGATGAGCTCAGTTTGGGGCTTATCTACTGTCTGGGGTTGGTACTGGGGAGAGAGATTTGGGGTTCATTAGCATAGGGATGGTAAAGTCCACAGAGGGTGTGAGAGGAGTGTGTTAGGAGACTGGTTCTATGAAACATCAACACTGAGGCTTGGATGCAGAAGAAGCCCAGGAAGGTGGGGCTGGAGAAGCCACTCAAGGCAGGAGTGGCCAGTCTCTGGTTCAGTCCTTGTATCTGAAGGGAGTCACTGAACGGGGCGCATGGAGAGCCTCATCCTGCTGAGTGAGCAGTGGAGGTGGGAAGTGAGGAAGCAGCCACAGGAAGGCTCTGGGAAGGCGAGAGTTGGCACAGAAGGCATGGTACAGTTCACAAATATTCAAAGCTAAATTATTCATTTTAGCCCCAGCAGAGAGCAACCTGTCAGCTATGGAGTGGGTAACTAGAGGTTCTTTCATACAGCAATGAAATCTTACCATTGACGATGAACATAAGCCAGATATGGAAGAGAACATACTCTTTGACTCTGTGGCATAAAGTTTAAAAGAAAAAGAAATTCCTGCTTTTTAATCCTTAGTGATAGAGGTTAGGGTCCTGGTGATTTTAGGGAGTGGTGGGGACTGGAATAGACCATGAGAATGACTTTGTACATGAAGGTGCTCAACCTGTGGAAATTTTGCTCCAGATCTGTTTACTTTTCTTCACAAATAGTATATTTGAATGAAATGTTTCTTGTTAGTAATAAAACAACTTGATTCCACTTTTCCCCTCCAGCTACATTCCTCCCCTTCACAGTAAAATGCAAAAAAAGCTGTCTCTAATCTCTCTCCTCCCATTTTTTCCTGAACCCATTCCAACCAGAGCGTCACCCTCCCAATTTCATGAGCATGGGGTCTGGCAAGTTCTCCGGGGACCTTCCGTTGCTGAACCCAGCACCAACTTGCATGCCTGTCTTACTCTGCCTGGCAGTCACCTGCCCTGGATACAGTTGACTACTCCCTTTGAGAAATATTTGCTGCTCTTGGATTTCAGGACACCCTGCTCCAGATTTTCCACCTCTCCAGTTGCTCAAAAAAAAAAAAAACCCAAAAACAATGCTTTAACAACATTGTAAATCAGCAGTACTCCAATAAATTAAAAAAAAAAAAAATGCTTTAGAGAGGCCATGATGTAGTAAGCGACTGAAGTGACTTAGCATATGATGTAGTAAGCCATTTGCCCATCAGGAGTGGGAGGCAGGCGCAGGGAGCCTTGAAGCTTTGAAGCCTTGAAGTTCTTCACAGACATGTCAGCCTCTTGTCCCCAGCAGGAGCAGCAGCTTAGAGCCTTGCCCAAAGAAAGAAGGGGAGATATTTGTGGAGTAAATGAAAATTAAGAATGTGAATGTTATCCTGAAGGTAGTAGGGTTAGAAAGGGCCTCTGAGACACCATTATTCTTCTCCCCTTCTCTCCCCGCAAAGAAAGTAAACTGAATTTATGGCCCAGGGTGACGAGGTCCCTTTTCTCTTTAGAGAAAAGGTTGACTTTTTCGGCCATTGAGCATTGGTGTAGTACTCAAGGAGGCCACCAGAGGGCGCTTGTTTCCCAGAAGACTATTCTTAGGAATAGAATTAATGAGTGTTGACAGAAAAAGCAGCTAGAGGGACTTGTCACATGTGAAAAACTGAAGGCACCCCAGTCTCTGGGGATCTGTTTCTAGAGCCCTTTTCATGGTGGGACGTGCTCAGGGGTAGGAGCCCCAAACCTGTGTTGCTAGTCTCAGCGGGCCCTACGTCTTGATCACTCTTGGTCTCAGTGGCACCACCTCAAGGAAATTGGAGGAATGGCTCCTGAGCAGTGTACAGCACAGGTGGCATTAGAGAGAATAAAGCAAGTAAACATTTTTCAGAAGCTGGGAATAAACGGGCTTGCTGACCCTCATTGTCCCAGCCTGTCCCTGGCTAATGTCGTACTGTTGGCTGTGTGACCTTACACCCACGTGTCCTACTGCATGAGTGAGTGTCCAGCGCTGGATATTTTGAGAGAGGCAAGCCCTGGCAGGTAAAGTTGGGGAGGCCAAAGTTAGGTCCGAGGCAGCTGCTGGGGGGAGGACCCCAGGGCAATTGGGAACCATAGTATGTTCTGGAGTGAAGGTACGTGACTTCATTCCAGTTGCAGAGTTTCCTTGTGAGATTTCCTGGGGCCCTCCCTCTGGAAGTTAGAGATCCTGGATAGCATCTGGGACCTCTTTACAGTTTGCACCTGGGTGCTATGACCAAGCGCCCCACCCCCCAAGCCGTTTCCCTCACCCCCATCCCCCTAACAGAATGTTCTGGGAGGAGAGGAAACACTTTGTGTTGGGGCTGGAAGAGGCTGGAAACCAGAAACCTCGGCCTGTGGTAACACTGCCTTGTCCCAGTCTTTCTCAATCCCTGGGCCTCTGGAAGGTGAAACTGTCCCTGGGGCTCCCTCTGTCCTGGTTGAGTTAGGGCCTCTTGGGCCATCCTGCTGCTGACTGGTTGACAAATGCCCCCATTAGGCAAGGTGCCTTGTTGGGGAGGGGTGGCAGATGGAGGAAGAGCTCATGGTTGTTTATTATTATTATTATTTATCTTATTTATTTCGCTGTACTAGATCTTAGCTTGCAGCACATGGCATCTAGTTCCCTGACCAGGAATCGGACCCGAGAGCCCTGCATTGGGAGGGTGGAGTCTTAGCCATTGGACCACCAGACCATAGAGCTCAAGGTTTTGATAAAATAAATTTTCATGTATTGAGGTATGGGGAAGCCATTCTGGCTTATACATGAATTAACTTGAATTTTATGGTAACTAAAGCAGCCTGCTTGTGGCCTCTCAAACATACATTGTATATCTGTTTTAATTATTGAAGAAAAAGGCACATTAGCCAGAAGTAATAAATGTCCATGTTAAAAATAAAGCTTAGGGGAGTTCCCTGGTGGCCTAGTGGTTAGGACTCTGAGCTTTCACTGCCGCAGCTGGGCTAACTGAGATCACAAAGCCAAGTGGTAAACAGAACAGAACAAAACACAAAATCTTAAATGCTTCGCTTCCTGGGACACCAATGTGTTTACTCCTCCTTTGATGATGAAGCCCCTTCTACCTGCCAAGGCCATACTGACTTGCTGTGCAAGTGCTGGTCTGTTTTTTTGTAAAAAGTTGGCTTTATTTGTTTCTTATTTGGTCTTTTTGTTTGTTTGTTTGTTTTTTGAAACCTTGATGAAATATATTCCTGACTTCTTTAATGGTCTTTTTTTCTTAAAAGATATAAAACTGTGTTGAGAACCAAGCTTTTCAGGGGCAGTTTCTCACAGTAATCTGGGAAGCTGACTTCCAGGCTGTCGTCCTTCGTTCTCAAATAAAACTCTTTTCTATTCTTATTATAGATTTTCTTTCTTTCTTTTTTTTTTTTTTTTTTTTATGACTGTTTATTGATTCTTTTCATTGACAGTTTCCAGGACTTAGCCCTTTCCAGCCCTGAACAAAACCTGCCCTAGAGGGAGATGGGGCTGGACCTGTTGCAATCTTTTGAGACTAAACTCCAGACTGCAAGGCGTGCCCTGAGCCTTGTGGGATGTTTGTGTGTTCTCTGGAAAAAAGGGCTACATTTGAGGAAAAGGGATCAATCAGAGTGAAACAAGTCCTTTTGTTCAGGATTCCTTAGTGCCTTTAATAAGCTGATGTGTATTGTGAGTCTCCTTCCTGGTGGCTCAGATGGTAAAGAATCTGCCTGCCAATGCAGGAGACCCCAGTTCGATTCCTGGGTTGAGAAGATCCCCTGGAGGAGGGAATGGCTACCCACACCAGTATTTTGGCCTGGAGAATTCTGTGGACAAAGGAGCCTGGAGGGCTGCAGTCTGTGGAGCTGCAGAGTCGGACACAACTGAGTGATCAACACTTTCAAGAAACAGCAAGGGAGATTTCACAAACTTATTTGAATGTAAGATCCTTTGCTTGGGAATCTTGCTTGTCCGTGGAACATACTCTAAGAAGTACTTAATCCAATGCAGGCCCCAAATTGCTTTCACAGAGATAATGGAAATACAGCGGGGTAGGTGTTTGCCCAGCCCCAGGTTAGTGGTCTGAGGCCCTGGGCGCACACAGAGCCTTCCTGAGTGGGCAGGGAGGGGGCTGCCGCAGCGCCACTGCTCTTCCTCGCCTTCACCCCTTTCTTTCATCTTCAGTGACTCAAGGGCCAGCTCATGTGAATTTGGGCTCTACGGTCATGGAGAGCTGGGGAGAGAGATCAGTGCCCACCCCACTGCCAGCGCTTAGGGATATAAATTACCTATTGATAAAATCTGGAGGAGGGCATGGCAACCCACTCCAGTATGCTTGCCTGGAGAATCCCCATGGACAGAAGAACCTGGTGGGCTACAGTCCATAGGGAAGCAAAGAGTCAGATATGACTGAATGACTAAGCACAGCATTTATAACATGGACAATTTTATGTGTAATTATTTAGCTTGTAGCGGAGAAGGCAATGGCACCCCACTCCAGTACTCTTGCCTGGAAAATCCCATGGACGGAGGAGCCTGGTAGGCTGCAGTCCATGGGGTCGCAAAGAGTCAGACACGACTGAGCGACTTCACTTTCACTTTTCACTTTCATGCATTGGAGAAGGAAATGGCAACCCACTCCAGTGTTCTTGCCTGGAGAATCCCAGGGACAGCGGAGCTTGGTGGGCTGCCGTCTATGGGGTCGCACAGAGTCGGACATGCCTGAAGCGACAGCGGCAGCAGCAGCAGCAGCAAATATGTACAATCGTGTGTGTTAGTTGCTCAGTAATGTCCAACTCTTTGCGACCCCATGGACTGTGGCCTGCCAGGCTCCTCCATCCATGGAATTTTCCAGGCAAGAATACTAGAATGAGTTGCCATATTCTTCTCCAGGGGATCTTCCCAACCCAGGGATCGAACCCTGGTCTCCCGCATTGCAGGCAGACTCTTGACTGTCTGAGCCACCATGTAAATCTGAGCCACCAGCAAATCAAGAGGTAGAACGTTTTCATCACCCCAAGCATTCCCTTTGCCGTCAATCTCGTTTTGCTAACCCGTGGCCCTGGCAGCCACTGATCTATTTTCTACTTTTTGCGCTACCCTTTTGCCTTTTCTGGAGGTTTCATATAAATAGAATTGTGCAATATGAGGTCTTTTGCATCTGACTTCTTTCATTTATGACAATATCTAGCATAATGTTTATGAGGTTCATTCACAATGCGTATATCAACAATTCATTCTTTTTTACTGGCAGGTAGCATTTCATCATGTGAATGTCCGCTGTTGATGAACTTGCTGAAGGACATCTAGGCTGTTCCTGGGTTTTGACTATCATCAACATTCTTGTATGAGTTTGTGCATGCATAATGCTTTCATTTCTTGACGGTAAATACCTAGATGACAAATTTCTGGGACGTATGTTAGTGTCCGAACATGCGTGTTCAGTCATGTCTGACTCTTTGCGGCCCCATGGACTGTAGCCTGCCAGGCTCCTCTGTCCATGGGATTCCAGGCAAGAATCCTGGAGTGGGTTGCCATTTCCTCCTCCAGAGTATCTTCCCGACCCAAGGATCAAACCTGCATCTCTTGCCTTGACAGGTGGATTCTTTGCCGGTGAGCCACCTGGGAAGCCCCGTAAGTGTCATAGCTTGCCCTTTTCAAAATGGCTCCTGATTGTCCTTCCATGATCTGCAGGAGAAGAGGGGGATGAGAGGGTGAGTTGAAGCTGGGAGAGGCTGGAACCTCAGCTTGACAGCTGTCTGTGGGTAGTTTGGTGTCTTGAGCAAGTTGCTTTGTTCTGGTCCATGTGGACCGGAGAGCAGCCAATTTCTGCAAATCTTGAGAGGTCCCTTTTATCCTGAGCTAAGTGGGCAAGGCCAGACAAAGTTTGGAGTTATCAAAGGTCATGCTTTTGCCATAAACACCTTGGAATATGGAGGTATAAAGGAGGAGAAAAAAATTTGTAAGGAGACCAAGGAAAAAAGGATCTTTACCACTGTCCTAAACAGACTGGTTCCAAATAGGAAAAGGAGTACGTCAAGGCTGCATATTGTCACCATGTTTATTTAACTTATATGCAGAGTACATCATGAGAAATGCTGGACTGGAGGAAACACAAGCTGGAATCAAGATTGCCAGGAGAAATATCAATAACCTCAGATATGCAGATGATACCACCCTTATGGCAGAAAGTGAAGAGGAACTAAAAAGCCTCTTGATGAAAGTGAAAGTGGAGAGTGAAAAGGTTGGCTTAAAGCTCAACATAGAGAAAACGAAGATCATGGCATCTGGTCCCATCACTACATGGGAAATAGATGGAGAAACAGTGGAAACAGTGTCAGACTTTATTTTTCTGGGCTCCCAAATCACTGCAGATGGTGACTGCAGCCATGAAATTAAAAGACGCTTACTCCTTGGAAGGAAAGTTATGACCAACCTAGATAGCATATTCAAAAGCAGAGACATCACTTTGCCAACAAAGGTTCGCCTAGTCAAGGCTATGGTCTTTCCTGTGGTCATGTATGGATGTGAGAGCTGGACTGTGAAGAAGGCTGAGCGCCGAAGAATTGATGCTTTTGAACTGTGGTGTTGGAGAAGACTCTTGAGAGTCCCTTGGACTGCAAGGAGATCCAACCAGTCCATTCTGAAGGAGATCAGCCCTGGGATTTCTTTGGAAGGAATGATGCTAAAGCTGAAACTCCAGTATTTTGGCCACCTCATGCGAAGAGTTGACTCATTGGAGAAGACTCTGATGCTGGGAGGGATTGAGGGCAGGAGGAGAAGGGGACGACAGAGGATGAGATGGCTGGATGGCATCACTGACTCGATGAATGTGAGTCTGAGTGACCTCCGAGAGCTGGTGATGGATAGGGAGGCCTGGCATGCTGCAGTTCATGGGGTCGCAAAGAGTCAGACACGACTGAGCGACTGATCTGATCTGATCTGATACCCAGATGGCTACTTAAATTGAAAGGAATGAAAATTAAATTAGGAAGTCAGTTGCTCAGTTACACAAGATACATTTCAAGTGCTCAATAGTCACACGTGTTTAATGGCTGCCATACTGGATAGCATGGGTGTAGAATAGTTCCTTCATCCCAGAAAGTTTTGGTTGAGACCCTGAACCTTTTCCTTTGGTAAGGTCAGTGTTATTGTATTGTTGCCATTTAGTGACTAAGTCGTGTCCGACTCTTTGTGATCCCATGGACTGCAGCACGCCAGACTTCCCTGTCCTTCACTATTGCCTGGAGTTTGCTCCAATTCCTGTCCTTTGAGTCAGTGATGCCATCCAACCATCTCATCCTCTGTCATCCCCTTCTCCTCCTGCCTTCAATCTTTCCCAGCATCAGGGTCTTTTCCAATGACTCAGTTCTTTGCATCAGGTGGCCAAAGTATTAGAGTTTCACCTTCAGCATCAGTCCTTCCAGTGAATATTCAGGATGGACTGGTTGGATCTCCTTGCAGTCCAAGGGACTCTCAAGAGTCTTCTCCAACACCACAGTTCAAAAGCATCGATTCTTTGGGGCTCAGCCTTTTATATGGTCCAAATCTCACATACACACATGACTAGAGATGGACCTTTGTTGGCAAAGTGATGTCTCTGCTTTTTAATATGCTGTCAGTATTGTTACGACATCTCTAGTAGACTGAGGCGGGCCCTGTGGAGGTCGGCTGGCTTATAGACTTCAGCAGATCCAGTGGCCAGAGCTCATGGTGAGAGCTGGCTGCACAGGGACCCTGCGGTTGGCTGGCGGGATGGCCCCTGAGCTGGACAGCTGGCCACAGTGAGGGCCTTGCAGAGGCAGAGGGACAGGATGCAGCTCTGGCCTCTGAGGGAGGAAGCATGGAAAAGAAAGGGGCTGGCTGGAGCAGTTGTGGGAGGGGGCAGGTTTGCTAGTGGGGAGACGTGGGAGCTCCATTTGGGTCGGGCAGTGGGCCTTCTGGGAGGGTCAGACATTCAAGGAGAACTGAAGTGGGTCTGGGACTGAGCTGTGCATAGTGAAAGCACCTCCTTGGCTGAGGCCCCTGAACAGGGATCTGTGACCTTTTCCTGCCTGAGCCTGGCTGTCTCTGCAGGAAGGCAACTCTCCTCAGGACTCTCAAGGGTCTCAAGAGTTGTGTGCAGGTCTCAGCCTATGACAGCCAATGTTGGGACAGGACTAGCCCTTGGGGTTCTAATTAGGATTGCAAGAAGCCCTTCAGCAATTTCCATCAGGGAACTTTGGGGAAAAAATATAAAAGGTTCATTACTGTGGGCCTTGGAAATCATTTGGCATGACTAGGGCCACACACAGAGATCAAGGTTAGAGAGACGAAGAGAGTGTCGGCCAGCGGTCCTGCATTTTTTGGGGTTGAGCCTGGTGACTTAGGGTTTCTCAGTTTAGTTGTGTCCGACTCTTCGTGACCCCATGGATTGTAGCACGCCAGGCCTCCCTGTCCATCACCAACTCCCAGAGTTTACTCAAACTCATGTCCTAAGGGCTCACTTTTTATTGTAAATATATAATACAAGTGCAGGCATTTAAAGTGCAGCAAGAGAAAAAACAAGTGGCCCAAAGTGTCAGTTAAAGAAATCGGACACAAAAGAGCCTCCGTAGGGGGAGGTGGCCTGGCTTTTTTATTGTCCCCCTGTGGCTGACAGAGTGTTTATTGAAGATAAACTTTGAAGTGGATATCTGGCAGTTAGAGCTTGAGGTATGCATTTGCATTACAAAAAAGAAAAGAAAGAAAGGAAAAACAAAAGATCAACAGTCAGGGTTTACACTACAATCCACCAAGTGATAACCCAGGCTTCAGCGCCAATGGAGAGAACCTTAACTATGTAGTTGTTAGAGGTAAAGTTGATATGGTAAAGTTAATGTGTAGTTGATATGGTAAAGAGCAGGGGTTAAAACCCAGAAACACACATCTACAGAGGATTATAGTAGCAAATCTTATAATAATTATTAGGCAATAGTCTGAAGTCCACTCTGTAGCCATTGTCCCAGACTTGAAGGTTTCAACCATGAAAACAGGAAAATACCCCACAATATTATGTAAATCCTTGAACAAATTCCCAGGGCCTTCAAGATCACTGACCTATATTTGGGGCCATCCTGTGAAACAGGTTTGAGTCTGTCCAGAGAGGGTAAATTCCTCCATATCTCACTGAACCCATCTCTTAGTCTGGAGAAAAGACCAGTTTAAGTAAAAGGTTGTGTCTCAGTTTAGGAGGCAGTGATGCAAGTGGCTTCTCCAAATAGGCCTAAAGAGTACAAGCAATCAGGTATTCAACTAGAGGCATTTCTATGGAAACAATCGAAACAAAAAAAAAAAATTTTAAAAAGCGAAATTCAGCAGTTGGATCAGTGAAGAGCTGACTCATTGGGAAAGAACCTGATGCAGGAAAAAAAAGATTACAGACAAAAGGAGAAAGCAGAGGATGAGATGACTAGATAGCATCACCTACTCAATAGACATGAATGTGAGCAAACTCTGGGAGGACAGAGGAGCCTGGCATACTGCAGTCCATGGAGTTGCAAAGGGTCACACACAATTTAGCAACTGAACAACAGCAGCGACTGGAGCTGATTATAATTCCAGATTTGTAGGTGTTGGGCTTAAAGCCTCTTCCAATGGAGTCAGAGCAGACAGTGGCAATCTAATAGGTTTTCTTGGATTGCGGTTTGAATATCTCTGGTGATCTTTCTGAGTGGTTCACAAAGTAACAGACATGAAGATTGTTCATACACGAGTCGTTATGGTGATTTCTCTCCTTCTTTTCCCAAGGCTGTTATGCAGTTGTTACTGAAAGGAATGTGTGTGTGGGTTCTAGCTGCTCACTGCTCAAAAGCCAATAAACAGGCCAGGTTGGTGGAAAGGAAAGTTTGGTTTATTTCAGATGCCGGCAACTGTGGGGGGAGGGTGGCAGGCATCTTTCCAAAGGCTGACTTCCCCCCATCCACCTACCCAGACAAGCAGGGGGTTGGGGGTGGTGGTGAGAGCATTAATAGAGTCAGGGGTGGGGGGCTACATGCAGAAACAGCACAGTCATCTCTTAACAGTCATCTTCAAATTGATCATCAGTAGTCTGACCAGCATCATCTTGATTGTTCTAGGTACAGTTAATCTTCGGACAGGACTGAGCAACTTCACTCACTCACTCAATCTTCAGTTCCAGAGTCCATTTGTTCTCGTTTCTTTGCAGTCAGTTCTTGGAACTGTGGCAGCTCATGTCCTGGGAACAGTCTGGTCGGCACGTAGTTAACTTCTCCACCTGGGGTTTTGGCATCTGTAAGACAGCTCACAGGATACACTCAGAATATTATCTATAGCCCTTGGGAAAGAACTAAAGGTCCTTGACTATGCTTAATGACTATATTATTCCTTTGTTTCAGGATTTCTCACTTCTCAGATTACATTTATCCTTTGACTAAAGTTTTCCATAGCTAAAAGACAGACAGAAGACACAGTAGGGCGGCAAGCATCATTGGGAAAGAAACTGATGCAGGGAAAGATTAAAAACAAAAGCTCTGTTTCACAGCCAGTGCCATCCATCTGGGTCACCACTTTCTGAGGTACAACCAAACTCTCCCGTGTGGACAACTGGGGGTATTCATAGGTGTCTTGAACTCAGAGATACAGAGCAGTGATGCGGGTCCAGGAGAACTGGTGTCTTCAGAAGGGCCATCCCCAGGAACGTGTGAGGACAGGGGCGGGGGGGCGGAGGGGCAGAAGCAGCCTGCGTGCACCTGAGCCAGCCCTGCCTCCTAAGAGGAGAGGCCTTGGAGGAGGGTCAGCAGGAGCCCCCAGGGAGGAGGAGGGGACCCAGGAGAACAACACTAGGGAGAATCGGCTAAGGGGGAATTTCAGGAGGACAGAGCGATGCCCAGAGTCTGTATAGATAAAGACAAAGCTTGAGTGTGACTTTTGGATCCAGTAAGGAAGGACAAGCAAGGCTGCAGGGGTCTTGAGCATGAGAGAGGGCAAAAAAGTGTAGTCAGTGACTTACATGACTCTTCTTCAGACTGGGATGGGAGGTATCAGGGACACAGGCCATGTCTGCTAAGGACTTGGGATGGGACATTAAAGAGTGACAAAGGAGGTGGAGAACAATCCAGGAGAGGGTACAAATGGAGCCAAACACCTGACTGGCTGAGGGCTGGTTCCAGAGGACTGAATAGTGTGGGATGGATGTCTGCCTAGGAATGGGCTAGAAATGTAAGTAGAAGGGGTACTTCTAGAAGGGGTTGGTACTGTTATCCATTCTTCAAGTGTTAAGTGATTATCTACTGGGTCCCAGGCAGTGCCTAGAGCTGGAAGTGGAAAGGTGAATACACTCCTTTACCCTGAATCCTGAGGAAATCAGAGTGTGGCGACAGAGGGGTTGTAGAGAGAGTCCGGTCCCTGCGTCTCCTGAGGAGACAACCCTCTTGAGCAAGCCTGCCTGTGACACTTTCCATGGGGTCTAGGGGAGGACAAGGTATTGTAGGAGATGGAGAAACCATTTCTTCACCTTGCACCAGAGACAAAATTCACTCACTGCCCTGCAGTCCCGTGAGGCAACAGCAGGAGCTGAGGCAAGTCCAGCTCACACCCTGGGAGGAGGGCAGGGATGGGGTGGGTCAGGAAGACTCCTGGTTGAACCTTTGCATCAGAGCCCAGACTGGGCATAAAGGAGGATCCCTCATGTTGGGAGGAGGCAGACTGGGAACCATGGAGACCCAGAGGGCCAGCCTCTCCCTGGGGTGCTGGTCGCTGTGGCTACTGCTGCTGGGACTAGTGCTGCCCTCGGCCAGCGCCCAGGCCCTCAGCTACAGGGAGGCCGTGCTTCGTGCTGTGGATCAGCTCAATGAGAAGTCCTCAGAAGCTAATCTCTATCGCCTCCTGGAGCTAGACCCACCTCCCAAGGAGGACGTGAGTTGGGGAGGGGTTTGAGAAAGGGATCTGTCTCCTGACATCCTCGCCACACTGTCGCCCCTTCACTCAGGCTGTACCTCCTGTCAGGAAGGCACTTTTCCCTCTAGGTGGGCTCCCACCTCTTCCAGGAAACCTTCCCAGACCTGGATTTCCTCCCAGCACCAGGCTTCCTGCCTTAGCATCTCTGCTGTGGGAACAGGCGCCCTGCACACCTGGCTCAAGCTCCCTGGACTTCTGGGAGCTCCAGGGATGGGGGGGTCACAGGCTCTGTGAGGTGACTTCCCTGCTAATGTCCCCTCTGCACCTTGGTGTCTCCCTACCAGGGAGGCCTCTGTCAGCCTGAAGGCTTCGGTGACAAGGGCTCTCCCTGCAGGCGGCCCTGACCTCCCTCAGCCCCTCTGAGGGGAGGCGCTGCCATCAGCGCTGCTGTGAGGGCCGCTCCTGCTCTCTGTGTGCCTGTGAGGCCGGGCACGGGCTCTGTCCTCTCCCCTGTGCTCCCGGCACCAAGCCCAGGGCCGGACACACAGGGGGCTGGAGAGGCTGCCGTCCGGGTTGGGGGCAGGGAGACAGATCAGAGAAGGAAACATGAGCCCGAGCCCAGTCTCTCCATTTTATTCCTGGATCAGGATGAGAACCCAAACATCCCGAAGCCTGTGAGCTTCAGGGTGAAGGAGACCGTGTGCCCCAGGACGAGCCAGCAGCCCCCGGAGCAGTGTGACTTCAAGGAGAATGGGGTGAGCCTGGGGGCTGAGACTGAGGGCTGAGATCAATGCTTCTCAGCGTGAGCTGAACAGGGAATTTCAGGGAAGGTTTCCAGCCCTTGTTGGGTGAGGTGAGGTGAGGCTGGGAGGTTATGACCCAGGCTTTCCAGTTTGACCTGGAGCCTCCCCTCCCAGCTGCTGAAAGAGTGTGTGGGGACAGTCACCCTGGACCAGGTCGGGAGTAACTTCGACATCACCTGTGCTGTGGTGAGTGACCCTTCCTGGGTTTCGAGGCTTCTGGGGGGTAGTGTGTCAAATGTTCTTTGGACCAATGACCCACTGCCCCATCCAGGGCAGAGAAAGGCCCTCCTACCTGGGCCTCTCCTTCCCCTGGAGCCCCAGGTCTCTTAGCCCTGGCTCTGCATCCCTTAGAGCAGGGGTTCTCTACTGGGGTCCCCACCCGGGAACTGAGAGGCAGATTCTCAGCCCCACTGAGACCTCCTGAATCCAACTCTGGGGTGGGGTCCAGCCATTTGTATTTTCACAAGGCCTACAGGGGATTCTGACTGTGCTGAAGTTTGAGCGGCACTGACTCAAGTCATGAGCTTTCAGCCCCTGCTGTCGTCCAGCTTTGCTGGGATGGGCTTGTGACCCCAGAAAGCCCTATGTCATCTGTGGGCCTCTGTTTCCTCATATGTCTGTGGTGTGGAGATTCAACCAGAGGCTCCAACGGTTGCAGCCAGAGGGTGCCTGGGCCATAAAACCTCCTGAAATGGCCCAGTTCGTGGGGATGTCCAAGTGGGGAGGATTCTGGTCTTACCCTGGGTCCCTCCCTCCACAGTAACCTGTTTCTTCTCATTGCACAGCCCCAGAGTGTCGGGGGACTTCGAGGCCTGGGTAGGAAGATATTACGTGCTTGGAAGAATTATGGCCCAATTATTGTCCCAATAGTCAGAATAATTGGGTGAATTGTGGGCCCAGGAAAGAGTCCTAAGGGTCTGCCGGCCCTGGGGAAGACTTCTGGACTCTGAGAAATAAATTCTTGTGAGAACAAGTTCCTCCAGGCCTCAGTTTCAATTGTCTCCCCTTCTCCCACTTATCATGACTGAGTTGTTTACTCTGGAAGGCCCTCTGTGTCAGGTGTGTGTATGTGTGTGTGTTTGTCTATGTGTGTGTATGTGTTTGTGTGATCACTCCTATATGTATATGTGTATGATCACTCCTGTATGTATGTATGTGTGTGTGTGTGTGTGTGTGTGTGTGTGTGAGATCACTCCTGTGAACACAGAGAAGCGTGAGGCCTCTGTTTCTTCCAGGAGGGCATGGGGGGCAGCAGCCCCAGGAGCTCCAGAACTGCGTCCCCACCCTCGGGTCCCTCCCGCACCCTTCACCCGCCCCTGCCCTCCTTGTCCAACACCCAGTAGGACATAAGGAGACCTGCCGAGGGTGCAGAGCTGGTGGGGCTGCTGCTCCTGCTCACGTGGAGCTGAGAGTCCAGGAGGGGCCAGGTGCTCACCTTGCTAAACACTCACAGAGACGCAGCTCAGTCTCAGGGCTGAGCCTGCAGGTGCGACGCCCAGGACGTGCCTCTTGCCTCGACAATCTTGATTCTGAAATAGGCCATCCCTCCTGGCTTTTCCTGTGGCACTGAGACACATTATTATTTCTTCCGCTGGGTCCCAGACTGAAGCAGTGGGCTTGTGTTTAGGGATCAGTTCAGTTCGGTTCAGTTGCTCAGTCATGTCCGACTCTTTGTGATCCCATGCGCCAGGCCTCCCTGTCCATCACCAACTCCTGGAGCCCACTCAAACCCATGTCCATTGAGTCGGTGATGCCATCCAACCATCTCATTCTCTGTCGTCCCCTTCTCCTCCTGCCCCCAATCCCTCTCAGCATCAGGGTCTTTTCCAATGAGTCAACTCTTCACATGAGGTGGCCAAAGTACTGGAGTTTCAGCTTCAGTATCATTCCCTCCAAAGAAATCCCAGGGCTGATCTCCTTCAGAATGGACTGGTTGGATCTCCTTGCAATCCAAGGGACTCTCAAGAGTCTTCTCCAACACCACAGTTCAAAAGCATCAATTCTTCGGCGCTCAGCTTTCTTAACAGTCCAACTCTCACATCCATACATGACCACAGGAAAAACCATAGCCTCGACTAGGCGGACCTTTGTTGGCAAAGTAATGTCTCTGCTTTCGAATATGCTATCTAGGTTGGTCATAACTTTCCTTCCAAGGAGTAAGCGTCTTTTAATTTCATGGCTGCAGTCACCATCTGCAGTGATTTTGGAGCCCCCCAAAATAAAGTCCGGGGAAGGCAATGGCACCCCACCCCAGTACTTTTGCCTGGAAAATTCCATGGACAGAGGAGCCTGGTAGGTTCCAGTCCATGGGGTCGCACAGAGTCGGACACGACTGAAGCGACTTAGCAGCAGCAGCAAAATAAAGTCAGCCACTGTTTCCACTGTTTCCCCATCTATTTCCCATGAAGTGATGGGACCAGATGTCATGATCTTTGTTTTCTGAATGTTGAGCTTTAAGCCAACTTGTTCACTCTCCACTTTCACTTTCATCAAGAGGCTTTCCAGTTCCTCTTCACTTTCTGCCATAAGGGTGGTGTTATCTGCATATCTGAGGTTATTGATATTTCTCCCAGCAGTCTTGATTCCAGCTTGTGCTTCTTCTAGTCCAGCGTTTCTCATGATGTACTCTGCGTTTAAGTTAAACAAGCAGGGTGACAATATACAGCCTTGATGTACTCCTTTTCCTATCTGGAACCAGTCTGTTGTTCCATGTCCAGTTCTAACTGTTGCTTCCTGACCTGCATTCAGATTTCTCAAGAGGCAGATGGGTATTCCCATCTCTTTCAGAATTTCCCCAGTTTATTGTGATCCACACAGTCAAAGGCTTTGGCATAGTCAATAAAGCAGAAATAGATGTTTTTCTGGAACTCTCTTGCTTTTTCCATGATCCAGCGGATGTTGGCAATTTGATCTCTGGTTCCTCTGCCTTTTCTAAAAGCAGCTTGAACATCAGGAAGTTCGTGGTTCACATATTGCTAAAGCCTAGCTTAGAGAATTTTGAGCATTTCTTTACTAGCATGTGCTGCTGCTGCCATTTCCTTCTCCAATGCATGAAAGTGAAAAGTGAAAGTGAAGTCGCTCAGTCGTGTCCGACTCTTAGCGAACCCATGGACTGGAGCCTACCAGGCTCCTCTGTCCATGGAATTTTCCAGGCAAAAGTACTGGGGTGGGGTGCCATTGCCTTCCCCGTACTAGCATGTGAGATGAGTGCAATTATGCAGTAGTTTGAGCATTCTTTGGCATTGCCTTTCTTTGGGATTGGAATGAAAACTGACCTTTTCCAGTCCTGTGGTCACTGCTGAGTTTTCCAAATTTGCTGGCATATTGAGTGCAGCACTTTCACAGCATCATCTTTTAGGATTTGAAATAGCTCAACTGGAATTCCATCACCTCCACTAGCTTTGCTCATAGTGATGCTTTCTAAGGCCCACTTAACTTCACATTCCAGGATGTCTGGCTCTAGGTGAGTGATCACACCATCGTCATTATCTGGGTCGTGAATGGTACAAAATTTGCATCATTAAGTACAAGCATCTTGTCCATCAGAGTGAAGAGCTCTGCATGAGAGTGTGAGAGACAGAGTGACACAGAGGTCACATGTCTACTTGGCTGTGTGTTTCAGACACTGCCCATGTCCTGCCCACTCCCCACTCTCTAGTTGACCTTTGCTCTGGGGCAGGCTGGAAGCACTGGGGAGTTTGCACGAAAGGAGAACTTCAACCCACCACTGGGGGGACATGATGGAAAAACACCTCCTCTTTCTTACTCCTTGGGTGGCCCACTCCCAGAAGTGTCACACCTCTGCCTGAGGTCCCCAGCCTCAGGCCTGTCCTGTCCATTCAGTTTTACATCAGTGTTGACCATATGTCCCTTGCTATGGACCAGGCCCTCAACATGCATATGTGACCACTGATAGCAGAAAGGAAATGATGCTAACAATTTTTCCATCTCGACCTGTGAGAAGGAGACAGAACTGGTCCCGGGCAATTGTGCAGAGGCAGGAAAACACAGGGGAGGCCTTCCCTGGTGACTCAGCAGTGAAGAATCTGCTTGCAATGCTGGAGACCCAGGAGCCTCAGGTTCGATCCCTGGATTGAGATGATCCCCTAGAGGAGGACATGGCAACCCACTCCAGCATTCTTGCCTGAGAAATCCCATGGACAGAGGAGCCTGGTGGGCTACAGTTCATGGGGTCACAAAGAGTTAAACACGACTTAGCGAATAGACCACCACCACCAGGAAAGCACAGGGAGGTTTCCAGGTTACCAAACACTCAGTAACCATGTGTGTTGCTAATTATTTGACTCGGGGGAAAGATATAGCTTGACCAAGAGGCCAGTGGGGCAATATCTGGGTGATGTAATGAGGTTGCACAAAACTCACTTCTCTTTCCTTCTCCAAGGCTGAGTGGTCAACCAACATCTCCCATCCAGGCTGCCACCTTCCAAGGTGCCCTGGCCAAGGCCCCAAGGGTCCCACAGGGCAAGTGAGTCCACAACCTCCCTGGGCCTCACGGGCACATGGTGCTTCCCTGGCATTGATGTTATTCTTGGCTTCAGCACTCCTCGGTCCCTTGGGCATAGTATTTCCCCCAGCTGTGCTCTCTTTTCCTCCCCATCTGGTGTTCAACCAGAGCACTGGGCAAGGAATCCTGGAGGTCAAATCAGAAGGGATGTCCTGGACTTCCCTGGTGGTCCTGGGGGTAAGAATCTGCCTGCCAATGCAGAGGATGTGAGTTGGATCCCTGGTCCAGGAAGACCCCACACCAGGCAAGTAAGCCCTTGGGCCACAGCTACTGAGACCTCACACTCTAGAGCCTGTGCTCCGCTACAAGAGAAGCCACCGCAACGAGAAACCTGTGCACTGCAACTAGAGAGTAGCCCTTGCTCTATGCAACCAGACTAGCTGGTGGGCAGCAACAAAGACACGGTACAGCCAGAACTAACTAACTAAACAAAAAGCACATGTTACTAAAAAAACAAAACAGAAGGGATGTCCTGAAGGCTTTGGGAGTCAAGAGGAGGAGCTGCCACTTTTGGTTAAGGTCAGGAAAAATTTTGCAAGGTGGCGTGTCAGGGCAAGCAGAGGCACCAGCTGCAGAGATGGGGGCCAAGCAGGAGGCTCCGAGATGGCTTGTGGTTGGAGTGGTCAAGGCAGCTTGAGACCTGACCTGCAGGGCCAGGGTGTAGACACTGAGGAGCTCCGGGAGATCCAGACCCTGCTGTCAGGCAGGGATCTGTGTGCTCTGAAGGTGGAGGGTGAAGTGGTCAAATCAGCACTCTGCCTTTGCATCTAGAAATGGTGTGAAGGGTGGACAGTGGTCTGGGGAGAGCCTGAAAATCAGGAAACATGGAGTCTGGAGGTTGTGGCATCACTGAGAGGAGAGGAGAAAGGGGTCGGCCCAGGGCAGGGGTGGCGGGAGGTCAGGGCAGTGTCCTCAGGAGGAAGAAGGAGCAGGTGGGGCTCCCAGGCTTCCAGCTCAGGGCTCCTGCGGCTGCACCGAGCCAACAGCCCAGTGCGGACCACCAAGGCGTTCATGGGAGTCTTGAACCCAGAGGTACAGTCCAGTATGTGTGTGATGGGCACTGTTGTCTTGAGAAGGGCGGTCCCCAGAAACGTGTGAGGATGGGGAAGAGAAGCAGCCTGGATGCTCCTGAGCCAGCCCTGCCTCCTAAGAGGACAGTCCTTGGAGGAGACTCAGCAGGAGCCCCCAGGGAGGAGGAGGGGACCCAGGAGGGCAGGGACAGGGGAGATAGGCAGAGAGCATATTCAGGAAGACAGAGTGTTTCCCCAGCACCGTGAAGATAAAGAGGTTGAGCGTAGCAACAGGCCACAACTGCTGACATCTTTAGTGTGAGGAAGTGAGAGAAGAGAAGGAGAGGGGACAGGTGAAGCCGACCCCCTGAGTGGCTGAGGGTTGCGGAGAGACAAGGATGGTCTGACCTTGTGACTGCTTGAGGACAAGCTGGATGGGTGAGACTGAAGAGATTGGAGCTGTCATCCACTCATCCTACTTTACCTATGTGCCTACAGGGTGCCTAGAGGAGGGGTTGTTGTTCAGTTACTCAGTTGCATCCTACTCTTCGTGACCCCATGGACGCCAGGCTTCCCTGTCCTTCACTATCTCCCAGAGCCTGCTCAAACTCATGTCCATTGAGTCAGTGGTGCCATCCAGCCATCTTGTCCTTCATTGTCCCCTTCTCCTCCTGCCTTCAATCTTTCCCAGCATCAATGTCTTTTCCAATAAGTCAGCTCTTCGCATCAGGTGGCCAAATATTGGAGCTTCAGCTTCAGCATCAGTTCTTCCAATGAATATTCAGGGCTGATTTCCTTTAGGATTGACTGGTTTGATCTCCTTTCAGTCCAAGGGACTCTCAAGAGTCTTTTCCAATAGCACAGTTCGAAAGCATCAATTTTTTGGTGCTCAGTCTTCTTTATGGTCCAACTTTCACATCCTTACATGACTACTGGAAAAACCATGGCTTTGACTAGACATTACTAAAGTAATGTCTCTGCTTTTAAATATGCTACGTAGATTTGTCATAGCATTTCTTCCAAGGAGCAAGCGTCTTTTAATTTCATGGCCACAGTCACCATTCACAGTGATTTTGGAGCCTAAGAAAATAAAGTCTGTCAATGATTCCATTGTTTCCTCATCTACTTGTCGTGAAGTGATGTGACCAGATACCATAATCTTAATTTTTTGAATGTTGAGTTTTAAACCTGCTTTTCACTCTCCTCTTCACTTTCATCAAGGGGCTGTTTAGTTCCTCTTTGCTTCCTGCTGTAAGGGTGGTGTCATTTGCATATCTGAGGTTACTAATATTTCTCCTGACAATCTTGATTCTAGCTTGTGCTTTATCTGGCCTGGTGTTTCGAATGATGTACTCTGCATATAAGTTATATAAGCAGGGTGACAATATACAGCCTGGATGTACTGCTTTCCTAATTTGGAATCAGCCCATTGTTCTATGTCCAGTTCTAACTGTTGCTTTTTGACCTGCATACAGGTTTCTCAGGAGGCAGGTCAGGTGGTCTGGTATTCCCATCTCTTGAAGAATTTTCCACAGTTTGTTATGGTCCACACAGTCAAAATCTTTAACGTAGTCAATGAAGCAGGTTGAATAGCAAATACCCTCCTTTACACTGAATCCTGAGGTGTGGAGGCAGAGGGGATGTAGATAGTGCCTGGCCCCTCCATCTTCTGGAGGACTCAATCCTCTTGAGCAAGACTGCCTGTGACACTCCCTGTGGGGTCCAGGAAAGGCCAAGAAGTTGTCAAGGAGATGGAGAAACCATTTCTTTACCTTGCACAGGGTTCAGAAATCCTGTGCAACTGTTCAGAAATCCCATGAGGCAACAGCAGGGGCTGAGGCAAGTCCACCTCACGCCCTGGGAGGAGGGCAGGGATGGGGCTGGTCAGGAAGACTCCTGGTAGAGCCTTTGCATCAGACCCAGACTGGGCATAAAGGAGGGTCCCTCAGGTTGGGAGGAGGCAGACTGGGAACCATGGAGACCCAGAGGGCCAGCCTCTCCCTGGGACGGTGGTCACTGTGGCTACTGCTGCTGGGACTAGTGCTGCCCTCGGCCAGCGCCCAGGCCCTCAGCTACAGGGAGGCTGTTCTTCATGCTGTGGATCGCATCAATGAGCAGTCCTCAGAAGCTAATCTTTACCGCCTCCTGGAGCTAGACCCATCTCCCAAGGAGGACGTGAGTTGGGGAGGGGGCTGGGCACAGGCCCTTCTCCTGCCTGCTTTGGCCACACTGTCACGGCTTTCACTCAGGCTGGTTCTCCTGTCAGGAAGGCACTTTTCCCTCTAGGTGGGCTCCCACCTCTTCCAGGAGACCTTCCCAGACCTGGGGCCCTCCCAGCACCAGGCTTTCTGTCTTAGCATCTCTGCTGTGGGAACAGGCGCCCTGCACACCTGGCTCAAGCTCCCTGGACTTCTGGGAGCTCCAGGGATGAGGGGGTCACAGGCTCTGTGACATGACTTCCCTGCTAATGTCCCCCCTGAACCTCGGTGTCTCTGCCAGGGGGAGCTCGGTCAGCCTGGAGGCTCCGGTGACAAGGGCTCTCCCTGCAGGTGGCCCTGACCTCCCTCAGCCCCTCTGAGGGGAGGCGCTGCCATCAGCGCTGCTGTGAGGGCCGCTCCTGCTCTCTGTGTGCCCGTGAGGCCGGGCACGGGCTCTGTCCCCTCCCCTGTGCTCCCGGCACCAAGCCCAGGGCCGGACACGCAGGGGGCTGGAGAGGCTGCCGTCCGGGTCGGGGACAGGGAGACAGATCAGAGAAGGAAACATGAGCTCGAGCCCAGTCTCCCCATTTTATTCCTGAATCAGGATGAGAACCCAAACATCCCGAAGCCTGTGAGCTTCACTGTGAAGGAGACTGTGTGCCCCAGGACAAGCCAGCTGCCCGTGGAGCAGTGTGACTTCAAGGAGAATGGGGTGAGCCTGGGGGCTGGGGGCACGGGTGAATGCTTCCCAAGCTGCTGAACAAGGGGCTTCAAGGAGATTTTTAGTCCCTGGGGGGAGCCTGGGAGGTTATGGCCTGGGAGTTCCAGTTTGACCTCCAGCCTCTTCTTCCAGCTGGTGAAGCAGTGTGTAGGGACAGTCACTCTGGATGCGGTGAAAGGCAAAATGAACATCACCTGCGAGGAGGTGAGTGGCCCTTTCTGTCCTGCAGGAACTGCTAGGGTGATGGGTTGTGGAACATTCTTAGGACCAAAGACCTCCTCCCCCATCCAGGGCAGAGGAGGGCCCTCCTACCCTGGCCACTCTTTCCCACAAGCCCCAGGTCTCCAGCACTGGTTCTGTGTCTCTTAGAGCATTGGTTCTCTAATGGGGTCCCCACCTAGGAACTGACAGAGATGCAGATTCTCAGCCCAACTCAGACCTCTGGTATGGGGTGCAGCCATTTGTCTTTTCACAAGGCCTCCAGGAGATCCTGATGGTTTGAGAGGCACTGACTTAAGTAATGATCTTTTAGCCCCAGCTCACTTCCATCTTTGCAGGGATGGGCTTGTGACCCTGGTAAGCCCCCTGTCACCTGAGGGCCTCGGTGTGCTCTTTTGCCTATAGGTGTAGGGATTCAACCTTGTGCTTCAAAGGTTGTCGCCAAAGGGCATGCTAGGGTTCCAAATCTCCTGGTGTGGGCCTGGGAGCCTGTGTATAGGTGCAGATGGGTCTGGTCTTACCTCTGGTTCCCTTTCCCACAAGTAACCTGGTTCTTCCTGGTTCATAGTTGCAGAGTGTTGGGAGATTTAAACGATTTCGTAAGAAGTTGAAGAAAGCCTTTCGCAAAGTTGCTCCATACATTGGCCCGCTACTCTATTTGGGGTAAATTGTGAGCCCATGGAAGAATCCTGTGTGTATCCTCCCTGGCTCAGGCTTTTGGATTCTGAGAAAGTAAAGTTTTCTGAAAACAGCTTCCTCCAAGCTTTGATTTCACTTGTCTCCTCTCACTTAGTGGGACAAAATCTTTACTTCTGGGAGCCCTCTTATGTGTGTGTGTGTATGTATGTCTGTGAGAGTGTTTTTTTGTGTGTGCGTGATCACAAATGCACAGTACAGAAGTGGTTGTTATTTCCAGGAGGGGATGCGGGAAGTGCAGCAGGGCTAAGAGATCCAGGACAGCATCTTTATTCTCAGGTCCCTCCATGCCCCGAACCCGACCATGAACATGTGTATGTGAACACTGATTACAGCAACAAAAAATGAATGTATTTCATCCCAGTCCTGGAGGAGGGAGATGTAATTGGCCCCTGTATGGGAGGTCAGCAGGCCTTGTCAGGGAATCAAGTACAGGGCCTGATGTGGAGAAGGACCCAAGGTGTCCAGGGTGGTGATACAACAGGTGGGAGGGTTGGGGCTGTGCTGTAATCCCAGGAGAATCAAGGATTTTACAGAGTGGTCGGAGTAGCACAGGGTCAAAGAGGTCCAGGGAGTTGACATATTGCATGTACATAGGAACTGGGCACTAATAGTAAGTGTACAACTTGCGGAGCTTTTGCTATACAAATACATGCGTGTATTGCACTGAAGGGCTTCCCTGGTGACTCAGTGGTAAAAAACCTGCCTGTCAATTCAGGAGATGTGAGTTTGATCCCTAGATCAGAAAGATCCCCTGGAGGAGGAAATGGCAGCCCACTCTCATATTCTTGCCCGGAAAATCCCATGGACGGAGGAGCCTGACCGGCTACAGTCCACGCGGTTGTAAAAGAGCCATACACGTCTTAGTGACTAAGCAACACAATAGCATTGCACCTAGAAATCTCTTTATCCCCCTTCTAGTTGCTTCCCCATCTCCATAACCATGGCCCTGACTTTGGAACACTTAGGTCAGTGTAACTAGGATTTGAAATTCATAGAAAAGTATATTGTAGTATATATAGTCTCATTTGCACAATTTTTTCATGCAACATGTTTGTGAGAACTCATCATGTTTTTGTATGTAATTATAGTTGGGGAATTTTTTATTGCTGACTTAGTATTCTGGGCTTCCCTGGTGGCTCAGTTGGTAAAGAATCCATCTGCAAAGCAGGAGACCCAGGTCCGATCCCTGGGTGGGGAAGATCCCCTGAAGAAGGAAATGGCAACCCACTCCAGCATTCTTGCCTGGAAAATCCCATGGACAGAGGAGCCTGGTGGGCTACAGTCTATGGGGTCGCAAAGGGTTGGACGCGACTTAGCGGCTAAACCACTACCACTGGGCTGGTGATCCTCTGTTTGGTTAGGAGGGGGCGTGGGCAGAGTTCCCAGGGTCTAGTCCGACCATCTCAGGGCACAGCTGCTGTGGCCACAGAGGTCCTCGCACGCCTGAGGCTGCTCCCCTGCGCCCTCCTTTCCCTCTCCCCCTGCTTCTCTCTCTCTAAGCAAGAGCCTGCCGAGAGAACTGCAGGAAAATGGAGCCACAGGGGTTTCTCAGTTGTGTCTGATGCCATGTGAATTGGGTTCACTCTCACTCGTTGCTGAGAGTTCCACCAGAGCAGAATATTTGCAAGAGGTCACAGCTGGTGAGAGGCAAACCAAGGATTCAAACTCCTGTCTGCCTGACTCCAGTGTCTAAGGACCTGGGTAGCCGCTGGGGGCAGCTTCTGGCCCTGCTGATATTAACAGCTGTTATGGAGCATCAGTTATGGGCCAGGTGCTCCCAAGTTCTTTTCCAAGGTGGACTCCTTTATCAGATCTCGTCCTTGAGCAGGCACCTGTCCCCATGGAAGGGTAGGGAAGGGGACTTCAGTGCTAAGGTTTAGGAAATGCAATGATACAGAGGCAGGAAAGCACAGGGAGGGCTCCAGACACCAGTAACCACGAGTGTTGCTGATTATTTTCTAATGTAATCACCTCTTTTTCCGTCTGTGACTTGGGAAAAGGATACAATTTGACCAAAAAGCCTCTGAGGCCATACCTGGACTGTGAAACCACATCACACGGAGGCCCACCTCTCCTTCCTTCTCCAAGACTGATGTGTAACCAGCGCCATCCATCCAGCTGCCACCTTCCGAGGGGCCCTGTCCAAGCCCCCAGGGGTCCCACAGGAACAACTGGGTCCAAGAGTTACCCCAGACCTAACAACTACACGGTCATTCCTCCCAAGACCTGTACAAGCATTTCCTTCTTGGCCCGTGGCCCACCTATTCCTTTGGTTCATTATCCTCCCAGCTGTGTTCTCAAACCGCCTCCACACTGGCCACCCCAGCGTGGTGTCCCAATCAGGGCACTGGACAGAAAGTCACTTGGGGTCAAATCAGAAGAGACTTCCTGAAGGCTGTGGGAGCCAAGAAGTAGAGGTGCTGAGTCTCCTTGGACATCAGGGAAGGCTTCCCAAGGAGGAAGGTCAGGGCAAGCAGACAGAGATGGGACACGAGCAGGGGGCTCCGAGGGGCCTGAGGGGTTGGGGGGGATGGTGCAGCCTGACACTCAAGGCCCGCAAGTCTGGGGTGAGGACAGCTAAGAACAGCAACCATCTAGGCCCTGATGCCAGGTTGGGCGAGTGTGGGCTCGGGAGGCAGTGAGGACATGGTCAAATGGGCAGTGTGTTGGAGCCCCTAGAAATAACGTGGAAGGTGGACAGTGGTCAGGGAGAGCCTGGTAATCGGGGAAGATGGAATCTTGAGGTTGTGGCTGCACTGAGAGGAGAGAAGAAAGGGTAGGCCCAGGGCAGGGGTGCTGGGAGGTCAGGGGAGTGTCCTCAGGAGGAAGAAGGAACAGGTGGGGCTCCCAGGCTTTCAGCTCAGGGCTCCTCCGGCAGCACCCAGCCAACAGCCCAGTGCGGACCACCAGGGCATTCATGGGAGTCTTGAACCCAGAGACAGAGCAGTGATGTGTGTTCAGGAGAACTGGTATCTTGAGAAGGGTCGTCCCCAGGAATGTATGAGGACTGGGAGGAGAAGCAGCCTGGATGCTCCTGAGCCAGCCCTGCCTCCTAAGAGGACAGTCCCTGGAGGAGACTCAGCAGGAGCCCCCAGGGAGGGGGGAGGGGACCCAGGAGAGCAGGGACAGGGGGGAATTGGTCAGGGGCAAGTTCAGGAGGACAGAGGGTCCCCAGAGTGTGTGGAGATGAAGACACGGCCTGAATATGAATATGGATCCAGTGAGGCCTGGGCAGCCTTGGATGTGAGAGGGCACTGAACTGGGGTCACAGTGCAGATGACCTTTCCCATGCTTGACTGGGGAGGGGTCAGTTGAACAGGCAATGCCTGTTGGGGGTATCTGTGAAGGAAGACTTTACTTTTTACCATTTTTATTTTGTATTGTAGTATAGCTGATTAAGCTAGAGGAGAACAAAGCATGAACTCCTTAATACCAAATTCAGACTTAAATTGAAGAAAGTAGGGAAAACCACTAGACCTTTCAGATATGACCTAAATCAAATCCCTTATGATTATATAGTGGAAGTGAGAAATAGATTTAAGGGCCTAGATCTGATAGATAAGTGCCTGATGAACTATGGAATGAGGTTCATGACACTGTACAGGAGACAGGGATCAAGACCATCCCCATGGAAAAGAAATGCAAAAAAACCAAAATGTAAGGCCTCTGGGGAGGCCTTACAAATAGCTGTGAAAAGAAGAGAAGCGAAAGGCAAAGGAGAAAAGGAAAGTTATAAGCATCTGAATGCAGAGTTCCAAAAAACAGAAAGAAGAGATAAGAAAGCCTTCCTTAGCAATCAATGCAAAGAAATAGAGGAAAACAACAGAATGGGAAAGACTAGAGATCTCTTCAAGAAAATTAGAGATACCAAGGGGACATTTCATGCAAAGATGGGCTGGATAAAGGACAGAAATGGTATGGACCTAACAGAAGCAGAAGATATTAAGAAGAGGTGGCACGAATACACAGAAGAACTGTACAAAAAAGATCTTCATGATTCAGATAATCATGATGATGTGATCATTCACCTAGAGCCAGACATCCTGGAATGTGAAGTCAAGTGGGCCTTAGAAAGCATCACGATGAACAAAGCTAGTGGAGGTGATGGAATTCCAGTTGAGCTCTTTCAAATCCTGAAAGATGATGCTGTGAAAGTGCTGCACTCAATATGCCAGCAAATTTGGAAAACTCAGCAGTGGCCATAGGACTGGAAAAGGTCAGTTTTCATTCCAGTCCCAAAGAAAGGCAATGCCATAATGCTCAAACTACTGGATAATTGCACTCATCTCACATGCTAGCAAAGAAATGCTCAAAATTCTCCAAGCCAGGCTTCAGCAATATGTGAATCGTGAACTTCCTGATGTTCAAGCTGGTTTCAGAAAAGGCAGAGGAACCAGAGATCAAATTGCCAACATCTTCTGGATCATGGAAAAAGCAAGAGAGTTCCAGAAAAACATCTATTTCTGCTTTATTGACTATGCCAAAGCCTTTGACGGTGTGGATCACAATAAACTGTGGAAAACTCTGAAAGAGATGGGAATACCAGACCACCTGATCTGCCTCTTGAGAAATCTGTATGCAGGTCAGGAAGCAACAGTTAGAACTGGACATGGAACAACAGACTGGTTCCAAATAGGAAAAGGAGTACGTCAAGGCTGCATATTGTCACCCTGCTTATTTAACTTATACGCAGAGTACATCATGAGAAACACTGGGCTGGAAGAAGAACAAGTTGGAATCAAGATTGCTGGGAGAAATATCAATAACCTCAGATATGCAGATGACACCACCCTTATGGCAGAAAGTGAAGAGGGGCTAAAAAGCCTCTTGATGAAAGTGAAAGTGGAGAGTGAAAAGGTTGGCTTAAAGCTCAACATTCAGAAAACGAAGATCAAGGCATCTGGTCCCATCACTTTATGGGAAATAGATGGAGAAACAGTGGAAACAGTGACTGACTTTATTTTTCTGGGCTCCCAAATCACTGCAGATGGTGACTGCAGCCATGAAATTAAAAGATGCTTACTCCTTGGAAGGAAAGTTATGACCAACCTAGATAGCATATTCAAAAGCAGAGACATTACTTTGCCAACAAAGGTCCGTCTGGTCAAGGCTATGGTTTTTCCTGTGGTCATGTATGGATGTGAGAGTTGGACTGTGAAGAAGGCTGAGTGTCAAAGAATTGATGCTTTTGAACTGTGGTGTTGGAGAAGACTCTTGAGAGTCCCTTGGACTGCAAGGAGATCCAACCAGTCCATTCTGAAGGAGATCAGCCCTGGGATTTCTTTGGAGGGAATGATGCTGAAGCTGAAACTCCAGTACTTTGGCTACCTCATGCGAAGAGTTGACTCATTGGAAAAGACCCTGATGCTGGGAGGGATTGGGATCAGGAGGAGAAGGGGATGACAGAGGATGAGATGGCTGGATGGCATCACTGATTCGATGGGCATGAGTCTGAGTGACCTCCGAGAGTTGGTGATGGACAGGGAGGCCTGGCGTGCTGTAATTCATGGGGTCGCAAAGAGTCGGACACGACTGAGCGACTGAACTGAATTGAACTGAACAAAGCAACCCACTCCAGTATTCTTTTTTTTACATTTGTTTTATTTTTTAACTTTACAATATTGTATTGGTTTTGCCATGTATCAACATGAATCCGCCACAGGTATTCTTGCCTGGAGAATCCCATGGATAGTGGAGCCTGGCAGGCCACAGTCCATAGGGTCTCAAAGAGTCTCAAAGAGTCAGACACGACTGAAGCGACTGAGCACGCACACATGCATGCATAGCTGATTAACAAACCGTGCTATGATAGCTTCAGGTGAAGAGCAAAGGGACTCAGCCGTCTGTATATATGTATCCATTCTCTTCCAACCTGGAGGTGAACTTCTTACCTGAGAAACAGTGGAGATGAATCTTGGAGAGGAAACAGATGGAGCCAGGCTGAGGGCTGGCCCCAAAGACAGGATGGTGTGGGGTTGCTGGCTGCCTAGGGACAGGCTGGGTGGGTAAGGCTCAGAAGGGGCTGGTCCTGTCATCCACTCGTCAAATGTTAAATAAGTGCACTCTGTGTGCCAGGCAGTGTCTAGTGCTGGAGGTTGAGTGCTGAATACAATCCTTTACCCCGAATCCTGAGGAGCCCATGGTGTAGAGGCAGAGGGGATACAGACAGTGCCTGGTCACTCTCTCTCCTGGAGGCCCCGACCCTCTTGAGCAAGCCTGCCGGTGACACTCCCCATGGGATCCAGGAGAGGCCAAGAAGTTGTCAGGAGATGGAGAAACCATTTCTTTACCTTGCAAACGGGCCTCCCTGCCAACTGCCCAGAAATCCCATAAAGCAATAGCAAGGCTTGAGGTAAGATCAGCCCACACCCTGGGAGGAGGGCAGGGATGGGGTGGGTCAGGAAGACTCCTGGTAGAGCTTTTGCATCAGGGCTCAGACCGAGCATAAAAGAAGGGTCCCTCGGGCTGGGAGGAGGCCGACTGGGGACCATGGAGACCCAGAGGGCCAGCCTCTCCCTGGGGCGCTGGTCACTGTGGCTACTGCTGCTGGGACTAGAGCTGCCCTCGGCCAGTGCCCAGGCCCTCAGCTTCAGGGAGGCCGTGTTTCATGCTGTCGATCAGCTCAATGAGCGGTCCTCAGAAGCTAATCTCTACTGCCTCCTGGAGCTAGACCCACCTCCCAAGGATGTGAACTGGGGAGGAGCTGAGCCATCTCCCCCCAGCCTTGGCCACACTGTTGCCCCTTTGCTCAGGCTGGTTCTCCTGTCAGGAAGGCACTTTTCCCTCTAGGTGGGCTCCCACCTTTTCCAGGAAACCTTCCCAGACCTGGGCCCCTCCCAGCACGAGGCTTCCTGTCTTAGCATCTCTGCTGTGGGAACAGGCGCCCTGCACACCTGGCTCAGGCTCCCTGGACTTCTGGGAGCTCCAGGGATGAGGGGGTCACAGGCTCTGTGAGCTGACTTCCCTGCTAATGTCCCCTCTGCACCTCGGTGTCTCTCTACCAGGGGGAGCTCGGTCAGCCTGGAGGCTCCGGTGACAAGGGCTCTCCCTGCAGGCGGCCCTGACCTCCCTCAGCCCCTCTGAGGGGAGGTGCTGCCATCAGCGCTGCTGTGAGGGCCGCTCCTGCTCTCTGTGTGCCCGTGAGGCCGGGCACGGGCTCTGTCCCGTCCCCTGTGCTCCTGGCACCAAGCCCAGGGCTGGACACACAGCGGGCTGGAGAGGCTGCCGTCCGGGTTGGGGGCAGGGAGACAGATTAGAGAAGGAAACATGAGCCCGAGCCCAGTCTCCCCACTTTGATCCTCGACCAGGATGAAGACCTGGACAGCCCGAAGCGTGTGAGCTTCAGGGCGAAGGACTGTGTGCCCCAGGCTGAGCCAGCAGCCCCCGGAGCAGTGTGACTTCAAGGAGAATGGGGTGAGCCTGGGGTCAGGAAGTAATGGAGGATGCTTTCCAGGGAGCTGATCTGGGGACTCCAGGGGACAATTTCTCATCCCTGGGGTGAGGTGGGGTGTGGCTGGTAGGTTATAGCCCAGGAGTTCCACTTTGATGTCGAGCCTCCTTCTCCAGGTGGTGAAAGAATATGGGGTGACAGTCACCGTGGACCATTGGAACGATGTATTCACGTAAGCCATTGAGGTGAGTGGCCCCTTCTGTGGTGTGCAGCTGACAACGTGGTGGTGTTTGGAACGTGGATTGGATCACCCCCTCCCCAATCCAGGGCAGACCTTGCCCCTGCCTTCTCGAGCCCTAGGTCTCCAGTCCTGGCTCTGCATACCTTAGAACAGTGTGGTCTAATGGGGCCCCCAGGAAGAAACTAACAGAGAGGCAGGTTCTTGGCTCCACTCAGACCTCCTGAATCAGACTCTGGGGTGGAGTCGAGGCATTTGGATTTTCACAAAGCCTCCAGGGGGTTGTGAATATGCCAGGTACTGACTGGACTCATGGGCTTTCAGCCTCTGTTCCGTCAGCTGTGCTGGGATGGGCTTGGGCCCTGGAAAGGCCCATGCTTCCTGTGGGCCTCGGTTACCTCACCTGTTTACGGGTGTAAGGATTCAATTGCAT
The DNA here is from genome assembly GCA_935064755.1 of Tragelaphus eurycerus. Taxonomy (NCBI): domain Eukaryota; kingdom Metazoa; phylum Chordata; class Mammalia; order Artiodactyla; family Bovidae; genus Tragelaphus; species Tragelaphus eurycerus. The sequence continues at coordinate 69,664,048 of CAKXYN010000001.1, read as the reverse complement.
GTGCCAAGGGTCATAGCCAGAGGTGAACTGGGACCCCAAGATTCCTGGAGTCCACCACAAGTGGAATGTCAGATGGGAAGGGATGGGCCATGTCTTGACTATCACCCAGTTCTCACCAGAAACCTGTTTTTATTGGTTCACAGCTTAAGAGTTTCAGGAAATTTGGCTCATCACCGTTCAGTCCCACGAGAGTCCCTGGCAGTGGTTCCCTCTACCAATCTCCCTGCTCCACGGTTAGCTCCAGAAATAGTACCTCCATTTCCATTCCCTAGGCCACAGTTGAACGATATGCAGATAACTGCCTCATAGGGGTTTTTGGTGAGTCAGAAGCTCAGGGAAGACCTCTTGGGATCAGTTTTGTCCTGCGTCAGCATCTGAAAAATAAAATCTTGTGAAAACAACTTCCTTCAGCCTTCAATTTCAGTTGTCTTCCCTCTTCCAACTTACTGGGACCTGTTACGGGTGTGTGTATGTGTTTGTGTGTGTGTGTTTGTGTGTGTGCGCGCATGTGTGTGTGTATGTGTGCATCTGTGTATGGGTGTGTGTCTATGTGCATGTGTGTATCTATGTCTGTGTGTGAGGTCACTCCTGTGAACACAGAGAAGCCTAAGGCCCCTGTTCCTTCCAGGAGGGCAGGGGTGAGGCAGCAGCCCCAGGAGCTCCAGAACTGCGTCCCAACCCTTGGGTCCCTCCCGAGCCCTTCACCCACCCCTGCCCTCCTCGTCCAACACCCAGTAGGACGTAAGGAGACCTGCCGAGGGTGCAGAGCTGGTGGGGCTGCTGCTCCTGCTCACGTGGAGCTGAGAGTCCAGGAGGGGCCAGGTGCTCACCTTGCTAAACACTCACAGAGACGCAGCTCAGTCTCAGGGCTGAGCCTGCAGGTGCGACATCCAGGACGTACCTCTTGCCTCGACAATCTTGACTCTGAAATAGCCCATCCCTCCTGGCTTTTCTGTGGCATTTAGACTCATTACTGTTCCTTCAGCTGGATCTCAGATGTCAGTGGTGGGTTTGTGTTTAGGGATCACATGGTACAAAATTTGCACCATTAAATACAAGCATCTTGTCCATCAGGGTGAAGAGCTCACACGAGGGTGAGAGGCACAGAGTGACACACAGGTCACATGTCTACTTGCCTGTGTGTTTCACACACTGCCCATGTCCTGCCCACTCTCCACTCTCCAGCTGACCTTTGCTCTGGGGCAGACTGGAAGCACTGGGGAGTTTGAATCCAGGGAGCGGCTTCAACTAACCACTGGGGGGACTTGATGGAAAAACACCTCCTCTTCCCCCCTCCTTGGGTGGCCTGCTTGCAGATGTTTCACTCCTCTGCCTGAGGTCCCCAGCCGGGTTGAGCCTTTGTCCGCTTCCTCATTGATGTGTTCACTGACACCTCCTTTTCTGATTCAGGTCCTGCCCTGTCTCCCCTCTCTACACTCCACTCGGTGCTTTCTGGAATCGCCTCCCAAACAAACGACTTCTACTAAATGCTTGTCTTAGGTCTGCTTCTGGCCAACCTGTTCCCAAGAGAGACAGAGGGCAGGATCTCACAGAGCATTTACTTTGTTACCTGTTGGGCTTGTCTTCTCTTGGTGAGCTGGAGGGGCTGGTTTCAGGCAGTTTAGAGGAACCTCATGCTTCTCACTCTACATCACCCCAAGTTGAGGGAAGAAACTCTACAGGGGAAACTGAGGGGGCTTTGTTGGGTCTGTGCCCGAAGATACAGACTTGCCAGAGCCAACTGCTAAATGGTCTGGGTATTTTTGAGGTGGTTGTTATACTCTTGGTAGCTTGAAATCAGCCTTGGTAGGAATGTTTACATCATGGAAATTGGCAAACACTCCATATCAGGCCTGTCACAGTTGGCATGTTCCCACCCAAACGGAGAGGGGGACCACTCATCAGGATGACAAGGCATCTGTGCAGGTCACGTGTGTCTTCAACCCCTTCCCATGATTGCCCGTCCTGCTTCCATGGCAACCCACCTGTAGCCTCAGGCCTATCTTGCCTTTTCATGTTTTATATCAGTGTGGACCAGATGTCCCTTGGCATGGAGGAGGCACTCAGCTTGCGTATGTGACCTCTGATAGCAGACAGGAAAGGATGCAAACAGTTTTTCCCTCTCAACCCTTGAGAAGGAGACAGAACTGGTCCCGGGCCTTGTCAATGCCTTCTACAGTGATTGGGGAGAGAGTCTGCTGCTTGACCTTTAGACCTCTTACCCCTGAGAAGACAACTGACAGTATTTCATTAATGGCATTGAGCATCTCTCCAAGGCAAGCTTGATTTGTCAGTTCTCCTGCAATGCAGGGGATTCAAGCCCAGCAGGAGGGAAAGAAGGTGTTCTGGGGAGAAAATTACTCAGGAAAAAGCACAATGACTGGAGTGGTAGGATTAGAAGTAACACTCAGTTCAGTGCTCAAGGCAGGCATGCAAAAACAGTGCATAAACTTCCAAATTCTCTATTTCCAGGATCACCTACATTTTGCCTGAAGTGTTTGTTTCTCTCTTTCTCTTTCCCTCCTTCTCTCTCCCACTCTCTCTGTGTCCCTCTCTCCCAGCATTTTCTATGTCCCCAGTGTTTGGCTTTATTCATCTGTGGTCCGATCACTAGGTGGGGAGCCCATCGGTGGTGCAGAGTGAGTCTGTTACTCACAGTCCCTGGGGAAGGAGGAGTGGGTGGTGCTGCCCGCACAGGAGAGGACAGTCACAGCCCGTGTGATGTTCTCAGGGAAGGAATGGGCGAGGCGGGAGTGTGAGGCTGACCAGGTTGAGGATGGAGTAGCTTGAGTAATTTCAGTGGGCTGGTGTGGGTGTGCGGGCTCCCCAATTTGTTGGTACCTGGCCCTGGGGTTATTAGGACAGAGATTTAGAGTCTCAGCCATAGAAAGGGTGCTGGTCAGTTTGCATGTGAGAGTCGGGCTGAGGGAGTGTTAGTTAGAGCATCTACTAACCCTGGGTGGAACAGTGAGATGTGAAAACATCAGATACAGAAACTAGAAACCCTGGGTAACACAGGACCACTTGTATTACATAATCATCGACACATCTGGAGTTTAATCTCACATCTCAAAGCTCTTTTCTTCATTCAGATAGTACCTTATTCTCCCTTACTTTTCTGTCTTCTTTAGATTTTTTTTAGGATCCTAGCTTGCAGGATCTTAGTTCTCCAAACAAGGATTGAACCCAAGGCTCTGGCATTGAGAGCACCAAGTTATAACCAATGGACGGCCAGAGAGTTCCCCTCTGGATTTTTTTTATGATTCTGTTTTATGTCCACTTTCGGCTGACTATTTGTACTTCTGTTTAAAATACTTTTATGTGATTGTGTTAGGATTTACAGACAGAATTCATCTGTCATCGACGCATCTGTATTCAATAATATATCAACATACAGTGGAAGGGACTTGCCACAATAAACTGACAACACTGTCTAGTGTTTTCATGTGTAGGCAATGTTTGTTGGCTGGGAAGCCAAAAGTTTCCATCTAACTGCTCTGCCTTCTGTGTTATCAATAGTGCAGGCGTGACTGAACAATAACAACAATACCCAGAGGCTTTTTCGCTGAGTGAAGTTGCTTGAAACATGAGGGCATTCCACAAAACGGAATCCCTGGAGCATCAGGGATTGCTCCCTTTTATAAAGTAAAGGCAGGAGGAGAAGGGGATTGAAGGCAGAAGGAAAAGGGGGCGACAGAGGATGAGATGGTTGGCATCACCTACTCGATGGATATGAGTTTGAGCAGGCTCCGGAAATCGGTGATGGACAGGGAAGCCTGGTCTGCTGCAGTCCATGGGGTCGCAAAGAGTCACTGAGTGACTGAACTGAACTGATAAAGTAAAGACCTTGATGCTCCTGGTACTAGGACTACCTCTGTGCTGAACATGAAATGCCCTTTCAAAGCTAGTCCCTTTTTCTCTTCGTAGTAAACAAAGTCACACTCCATGGGGCTGTGGCCCCATGTGGTCCTGAAGACATCCCTGATGACTCCTCTTTAGGCTGAGATGGTACTATAGGATGTCTTTTTTAGGTCACAAATGTTCCCTTTCAGGATTTCCCCAATGGTACAATGGTTAACACTCTGCCCTTCGAATGTAATGGGCACTGGTTTGATCCTAGGTTGGGGAAGCTCCGTAGCCATTCCGTGTGGCCAAAAAAAAAAAAAAAAGGAAATAGTGACTTAATCCAACCAGAACGCAGTCAATAAAAAATGTATGATGCAGGGCACCGAAAGTCAGTGCTCTGTAACAATCAGGAGGGATAGGGTGGGAATGGAGGTGGGAGGGGAGGTTCAGGATGGAGGGGACACAAGTATACCTATGGCCGCTTCATACTGGTGTATGGCAAAAACCATCACAATATCGTAAAGCAATTATCCTCCAGTTAATATATTGTATAACCCTTACTGTGAGGGGTGCTGACATTGGGGAAAGCTCAGTTAGGACAGTGACATTGGTACAAATGCCCAGTGGGAGCCCTCCAGGCTCTCCTGATCGGCTTGGCCACACGCGTGCCAGGTTGCTTCAGTCGTGTCCGACTCTTTGCGACCCCATGGACTGTAGCTCGCCAGGCTCCTCTGTTGACGCGATTCTCCAGGCCAGAATACCGGAGTGGCTTGCCATTTCCTTCTCCGGGGGATCTTCCCCGACTTGGCCACATGGTGGCAGTAAAGCAGTTTAGAAGACAAGGGTGGAAGTTTAGGAAGGCGCTCCCTGCACATCAGGTGGAGAGCTGGGGATGCAGAAGAACTTCAAGAAAGCACCTCGCGGGTTGTGCAGACTGCTGCCCGCTCAGGCCGATCTGTCCTAGGAGCCTTTCCAGTGACACATGTGGGGGGACTGAGAACCACACAGCCTGGAGCCCGGGGCAGAAGGAAGCCAGCAGCAGGCGACGGTCCTCCTGCGAACACGGACACAGCACAAGCCTGACACTGCACCCTTTCAAGAGGCGTCACTGGCTTGTTACTGGGCATCAGTGGATGTTCAGAGCCTCAAAGAGCAACACCCCTATCACGGGAAGGGTGAAAAATGAAAATCTCAACAAAATGGCTCTTTCCCCCAAAACGGGGAAATGGGGCATTTGGAGGGAAACATGGCCGGTCATGTTCTAGAAGCGGCTCTCTCAGACGTGGAGTCTGTGTCAGCGCTCCTGAGGGGGTGGGGGTTGGTCCACCAGGGTCCTGAAAACCCCTAGCTCTTCATGGATGGATCAGCCAAGTTAAAGGTGGATGTGTGGGCTGTGCCGCTGGGCAGGAGGGGAGGCTGACCCAGCCCAGGAAGCAGCTGGCGGTGTGAGACCTCCTGGGCTCGTTCAGGCGGGTTGGGTGGAGGGTGCTGGGCTGGACAGGAAGACAGGGGCCCAGTCACGAGCTCCAGATGCCCCCAGCGGTGGACAGCTGGAGATGCTGTGGGGAGTGGAAAGAGCACTGATTTGGGAGTCCAGCCCTAGGCTTGCCACGTGCACCCCCTGGCCTTGCTAAGCTCCCTTCTCTCTTGCTCTCCTGGGGCCTGGTTGCCCTTCTGGACAATGGGAATTGCAAAGGCACTGCTCTTCTCCTGTATTTGAGTGTTCAGAGCCTTACTTTCTTTCTTTCTCGCTCCCTCTCTCTCTCTCTCTTTTTTTTTTTTTAACAGAAATCACTTTATGTACTGTACACAGGAAGAGGTTTTTCTTTTTGCTTTTGGCTGCACTGGGTCTTTGTTGCTGTGTGCTGGCTTTCTCTAGGCGCAGCGAGTGGGGGCTACCGTCTAGTTGTGGTGCATGGAGTCGTTTCTCTTGCTGCAGATCATGGGCTCTAGGGCACCGGGGCTGCAGTAGTTGTGGCTCCCGGGCTCTAAAGCACAGACGCAGTAGTTGCGTCGCATGGGCTTAGTTGCGCTTTGGCATTTGGGATCTTCCCTGACCAGGCATTGGACTTGTGTCTCCTGCACTGGTAAGCAGATTCCTAACTACTTAACTCCGGGTAACATCCCCTTCTTTACTTCTTAGAGATGACTTTAGAGAACCAGGAAATGGCAACCCACTCCAGTGTTCTTGCCTGGAGAATCCCAGGGACAGGGGAGCCTGGTGGGCTTCCGTCTATGGGGTCGCACAGAGTCGGACACGACTGAAGCGACTTAGGAACAGCAGCAGCAGCAAATCAAAATGACAAGTGCCTGTTGCATTTCCCAGGGAATTAAAACCTCTACTATCTGAGGAACTCCAGAAGCAGGTACTTGGTGTCCTTCTTGCCATCACTGTGTTTTGGGGGCTGGGGACAGGGCCAGCATCATGGGTGTGTCACCAGGGAGGTCACACAGGCCCCTGTGCTCAGGAGGGCTGGGTACTTGGTTTAATGCTCTATATATCCCTGAGGTCTTGAAATTCTATATACCTTTTGGAGCTGGGATGCTACAATTTCAATTTGCTAGTTGTATAGCTGGTTCTGCTCAAAATTCTCCAAGCCAGGCTTCAGCAATATGTGAACCGTGAACTTCCTGATGTTCAAGCTGGTTTTAGAAAAGGCAGAGGAACCAGAGATCAAATTGCCAACATCCGCTGGATCATGGAAAAAGCAAGAGAGTTCCAGAAAAACATCTATTTCTGCTTTATTGACTATGCCAAAGCCTTTGACTGTGTGGATCACAATAAACTGGGGAAATTCTGAAAGAGATGGGAATACCAGACCACCTGATCTGCCTCTTGAGAAATCTGTATGCAGGTCAGGAGGCAACAGTTAGAACTGGTCATGGAACAACAGACTGGTTCCAAATAGGAAAAGTACTACGTCAAGGCTGTATATTGTCACCATGTTTATTTAACTTATATGCAGAGTACATCATGAGAAATGCTGGACTGGAAGAAACACAAGCTGGAATCAAGATTGCCGGGAGAAATATCAATAACCTCAGATATGCAGATGACACCACTCTTATGGCAGAAAGTGAAGAGGGGCTAAAAAGCCTCTTGATGAAAGTGAAAGTGGAGAGTGAAAAGGTTGGCTTAAAGCTCAACATTCAGAAAACGAAGATCATGGCATCTGGTCCCATCACTGCATGGGAAATAGATGGGGAAACAGTGGAAACAGTGTCAGACTTTATTTTTCTGGGCTCCAAAATCACTGCAGATGGTGACTGCAGCCATGAAATTAAAAGACGCTTACTCCTTGGAAGGAAAGTTATGACCAACCTAGATAGCATATTCAAAAGCAGAGACATTACTTTACCAACAAAGGTTCGCCTAGTCAAGGCTATGGTCTTTCCTGTGGTCATGTATGGATGTGAGAGCTGGACTGTGAAGAAGGCTGAGCGCCGAAGAATTGATGCTTTTGAACTGTGGTGTTGGAGAAGACTCTTGAGAGTCCCTTGGACTGCAAGGAGATCCAACCAGTCCATTCTGAAGGAGATCAGCCCTGGAATTTCTTTGGAGGGAATGATGCTAAAGCTGAAACTCCAGTATTTTGGCCACCTCATGCGAAGAGTTGACTCATTGGAGAAGACTCTGATGCTGGGAGGGATTGAGGGCAGGAGGAGAAGGGGATGACAGAGGATGAGATGGCTGGATGGCATCACTGACTTGATGGGTGTGAGTCTGGGTGACCTCCCGGAGCTGGTGATGGACAGGGAGGCCTGGCGTGCTGCGGTTCATGGGGTCGCAAAGAGTCGGACATGACTGAGTGACTGATCTGATCTGATCTGATCTGATAGCTGGTTCTGGGCAGTGGTGACTCCACACCTCCCACAACACATGAAGGAGTCTATGGAAGTCATTCTGAGAAAACTTATTTCCTGTGAACTTGCCCAGAAAATCCCCGAGTCCTTGCCCCCAGCCTTGAGCAGTCAGAGGGCGGGGGAGAGCCCAGGAAGGGAAGGAAGGGAGTGGCAACACATGTCAGAAGGGGACCCTCACCAGCCCTTCCCTGCACAGAGTGCTTTTGAACTGATGCTCAGCTTTTGAACTGAGTCTTCAAAAGCACTGGGCTGCAGGAGAGAGGCAGGGCAGGTCAGGATGATGGTTGCTGGGGTTGTACAGGGAACCAGGGAGCTAGTTTGAGAGACCGGGAGGCCCCAGTGGGCCCCAGAAAACTCACACAGGAACCAGAGCTCTGGGTGCTGCCATCCACCCTGACTTGGCCAAGACCTCCCTCCCACGGCCACACCCCACCCCACCCTGGGCCTCAATTTCCTCTCTGGTCTTCTGAGACTGGTGGTGAGCTGTGCCCTGCCTCCTGACAAGAGTGCTGTGAGCTCAGAGTGGGTGGATGCGTGGGAGACCATTGTACCCTGCAGGACCACACACCCAGGTCACATTCTTGGACTTACGTCTCCAGACTCCATAGACAACACAGCCATGGGAGGCTGTGAGGTAGGGCAGGACACAAGAGGCCCCAGGCTCCAGTGTTGTTACCATGACCATCCTAGGGATTAGTGTTAGGGTTCTTGCTTTGGTGACAGGATGGACCTGGGGTCCTCAGTCAGTGCTGCTGCCACTGGCAAATTACTTGGAAGAAAATTCTTTCAATGAGGTTGCCCAAGGGTGCACAGGTGACCATCAGGGCAGGATCTCCCAGGAGAATGGAGAGGGGCATCTGTTTCAGGGAGAGCAGGGAGGATCCTGCTGATACCCTCATAGCTTGGGTTTCACACCATCACAGCATGGCTTCCACCAGCTCAGCTCCACCCACCATGGTTTCTGCCACCCATCAGCCCTCCCAGTCTCCACCCCCACCACCTATCTGCAATCCTAGCTTCCTAGGCTCTTCTTTTGTCTGTTGGTTTAAACAAGATGGGGCTTCCTTGGTGGCTTAGACAGTAAAGAATCTGCCTGAAATGTGGGAGACCTGGGTTTGACCTGTGGGTTGGGAAGATCCCCTCGAGAAGGGAATAGCAAACCACTCCAGTATTCTTGCCTGGAGAATTCCACAGGCAGAGGAGCCTGGTGGGCTACAGTCCATGGGATCGCAAAGAGCCGGACACGGCTAAGCTACTTTCACTTCACTTTGATCGAGAAGGTAATTTCAGATAGGAAAGAAACACCTAGAGAGGCTGGTTTTTTTTTTTTTTTTTGCTGGAGACATGATCAGTGGTTCTCAGCTGGTAATCAGAGGCCAGAAATGTGTCTTTAAAATCTACTAAATTCTTTTTGGAAATAAGAAATGTAGGTCTTCCCTGATGATGTAGACATCGCCACCTGAGTCTGTTGGGCTTATGTGAGTGGTAGGGCTGGGGAAAGTGTGTTCTGATCAGCAATCTGTCCTTCTGCTCAGGGGTTGATCCCTGCTCTAGTCACTTTACAAAGTGGACCTGACTGGAGCATCTGAAGGGGCAGTTTCTGCCTTCCCAGGACATCTATGTGCAAATGGATTGAACAAGGAAAATCCAGGATATAGGACAGGATCACCCAAGTACCAGGGACCTGGAAGTGGAAGGGTGTGTGTGTGCCTGTGTGAAGTGCCCTCTCTTACTCCATCCTCCTGGAAGTTGGGCTCCAGATGGCTTGACCTGCCTCCTGTTTGCAGCACATGGGGGTCCTTCTTGGAATGATACCACGTGTAGGTCTCATTGACTGTTCAGCTGGTCAGAGAGCTGGTGGGTGTCCCCACAGTCGGGGGCACAGCAGCCTGGAGTTCAGTTCTCTTTCCTGTGGAGGGTCTGGACAGGAAGGAAGGATGAGAGGAGCAAAGGAGGGGGCCATGCAGGATCCTGGCTCATTCTTGAGTAAGTTGAGGGGAAGGGTGCATGCGGATTTCTCAAGGACCAGATGTGGAGTTGGGGACAACGTGCCTGGGGACGAGGATGTGTTGTCTTCCCTGAGAAAACCTCAGCTCTGACAGCTGTGAGCACTAAACAGGAAAGCTGGTTGCTGGAGGAAGGGAAGGTTCACTACCAACACAGGAGGGGCAGCATGAGGACCCAGACGCGGACCCTCCAAGGGATCCAGGGAGGATGGGGGAGGGAAATTCAGTTTGACGTGTGAGCAGATGCCCAAACCCAGAGTCAGAAAAGCACAGGGAAGGTTTCAGGCTTACCTAATAGCCAGCAACCATGTGTACTACCAGTTGTTTCTACTGTGGACATTCCTTTTCCTCCATTGAGTTGGAAAAAGGATACAGTTCGACCAAGAGGTCGCTGGGGCAATACCTGGACTGTGAAACCAGGTTGCAGAGAGGCCCACCTCTCCTTCCTTCTCCAAGGCTGATGTGTAACCAGCACCATCTGACCCAGCTGAGAGGCTTTGGCCAAGTCCCCAGGAGTCCCATAAGACAACTGAATCCAGGAAATACTACAGGCCTCAAGTCACACGACCAAGTGAAAGGAGAGATGGATGAAAATTTGCTTCATCACTTTCAGACATCTTCATCATTTTGGTTCATTATCTTTCCCAGCTGTGCTCTCCCAGCACTGGCCTTCTCAGCCTGCTTTCTCAGCCAGAGCACTGGACAGGGAGATACTGAGGTCCAATCAGAAGGGATGTCCTGCAGGCCGAGTGGGTGAAGAGGAGGAGATGATGAGTTTAGCTGGAGGTCAGGGAAGGCTTCCCAAGGTGGAAGTCAGGGCACACAGAGGGATCAGAGGCAGAGATGGGAAGAGAGCAGGAGGCTCAGAGGGGCTTGGGTGGTGGAGATGTAAGCGGCAGCCTGACACCTGAGGCCCGCGGGGCTAGGAGTGAGGAAAACTGAAAACAACAGCCTTGGCCCTGATGCCTGGTGTGGGGAGTGTGGGCAGCTGAAGACAGGACTTGAAAAGGTCAAACTGGTGGTGTGTTGGAACGTCCAGAAAATGGTGTGGAGAGTGGACAGTGATCAGGGGAGAGCCAGGAAATAAGGGAAGGTGGAGTGTGGAGGTTGTGGCTGCACTGAGAGGAGAGAAGAAAGGGTAGGCCCAGGGCAGGGGTGCTGCGAGGTCAGGGGAGTGTCCTCAGGAGGAAGAAGGAACAGGTGGGGCTCCCAGGCTTCCAGCTCAGGGCTCCTGCAGCAGCACCCAGCCAACAGCCCAGTGCGGACAACCAGGGTGTTCATGGGAGTCTTGAACCCAGAGACAGAGCAGTGATGTGTGTTCAGGAGAACTGGTGTCTTGAGAAGGGCCGTCCCCAGGAATGTGTGAGGATGGGGAGGAGAAGCAGCTCAGATACTCCTGAGCCAGCCCTGCATCCTAAGAGGAGTCCTTGGAGGAGACTCAGCAGGAGCCACCAGGGAGGAGGAGGGGACCCAGGAGAGCAGGGACAGGGGGGAATTGGTCAGGGGCAAGTTCAGGAGGACAGAGGGTCCCTGGAGTCTGTGGAGATGAAGACACGGCCTGAATGTGAATATGGATCCAGTGAGGACTGGGCGACCTGCAGTGGCCTGGAGTGTAGAGAAGGCACTGAACTGGGGTCACAATGCAGATGACCCTTCTCATGCTTGGTCCAAGAGGGATTAGTGGAACAAGCCGTGTCTTGCAGGGGCAGGGGGAGGGTTGTTGTGAAAGAGAATTCTTTCAGTGAGAAAATAGTGGAGACGAATCTAGGAGAGGGCACCAAGGGAGACAAGCCCTGACTGGCTGAGGTCTCAGCCTAGAGGACAGGATGGTGTAGGATTGATGTCTGCCTAGGGATGGGGTGGAAATGCAAGTCTACAGCAGGAGTTGATGGTCTTACCATTCTTCAAGTGTTAACTGAGTGCCTATTAGGTGCCAGACAGGGCCAAGAGCTGGCGATTGAGACGTGAATACACTCCTTTACTCTGGATCCTGAGGGGCCCATGGTGTAGAGTCAGAGGGGATATAGACAGTGTCTGGCCCCTCCCTCTCCTGGACGACACAACCCTCTTGAGCAAGCCTGCCTGTGACACTTCCCATGGGGTCCAGGAGAGGCCAAAACACTGTCAGGAGATGGAGAAACCATTTCTTCGCCTTGAATAGGGTCCTTCCTGCCCACTGCCCAGCAGTCCTGTGAGGCCACAGCTGGAGCTGAGGCAAGTCCTTCTCATATGCTGGGAGGAGGGCAGGGATGGGGCAGGTCAGGGCCCAGGCTGAGCATAAAAGGAGGGTTCCTAAGGCTGGGAGGATAAGGACTGGGGACCATGGAGACCCAGAGGGCCAGCCTTTCCTTGGGACGGTGTTCACTGTGGCTACTGCTGCTGGGACTAGTGCTGCCCTCGGCCAGCACCCAGGCCCTCAGCTACAGGGAGGCCGTGCTTCGTGCCGTGGGTCAGTTCAACGAGCAGTCCTCAGAAGCTAATCTCTACCGCCTCCTGGAGCTAGACCCTACACCCAATGATGTGAGTTATGAAGGGATCTGGGGGAGGGGGCCAGCTAGTTGGGAGGCAGGGAGACAGATCAAAGGAAGAAGAATGAGCCCAAACCCAGTTTCCCCTACTTTGACCCATGACCAGGACTTCAACCCAGGCACCAGAAAGCCTGTGAGCTTCACGGTGAAGGAGACCGTGTGCCCCAGGACAACTCAGCAGCCCCCGGAGCAGTGTGACTTCAAGGAGAATGGGGTGAGCCTGGGAGCGGGGGAGGAGAATGGTAGATGCTTCCCAGGGATTAGACAGCGGGCTTGGGGACGATTTCCAATTCCTGGGAGGAGGTGGGGAGGTTATGGCCACAGGGGTTCCAGTTTGACCTTGAACCTCCCCTTCCAGCTGGTGAAACAGTGTGTGGGGACAGTCACCCTGGACCCGTCAAATGACCAATTTGACATAAACTGTAATGAGGTGAGTGGCCCCTTCTGGACTGTGGGGTCTCTGGGCGGGGTAAGTATGTGAAACATCCTTTGGACCAATGACCTGCTGCCCCATCGAGGGCAGAGAAAGGCCCTCCCACCCGGGCCCACCTTCCTTGAGCCCCAGGTCTCCAGCCCTGGCTGTGCATCCCTTAAAGCAGTGGTTCTCTAATGAGGTCCCCACCCAGGAACTGACAGGAAGGCAGATTCTCAGCACCACTCAAACCAACTGAATCCGACTCTGGGGTGAGGTCCAGCCGCCGTTTGTATTTTCACAAGGCCTGCAGGGGACTCTGACTGTGCAGAAGCTTGAGACTCACTGACTCAGTAATGATCTTTCATGCCCTGCTTTCCTGGGATGGGTTTGTGACCCTGGAAAGCCCCTTATCATCTGTGGGCCTCGGTTTCATCTCTGTCTGTGGTATGGAGATTTAGCCATATGCTCCAAGGGTCACAGCCAGAGGGTGATCTGGGTCCCCAAGGTTCCTGGAGTCTACTAGGAATGGGCTGGCAGATGTGGACGGAGGGGTCTTGTCTTGACCTTCACCCGATTCTCACAAGAAACCTGTTTTTATTGGTTCACAGCTTCAGAGTGTCAGATTTCGTCCACCAATCCGTCGTCCACCAATTCGTCCGCCGTTCTTTCCACCGTTCCGCCCACCGTTCCGCCCACCGTTCCGCCCACCAATCGTCCCACCGTTCCGTCCACCCATAGGACCGTTTCCTGGTAGACGGTGAACAATAGGCAGATAACTTCCTGATAAGGGCTTCTGATCAATCAGAAGCCCAGAGAAGACTTCTTGGGAATCTCTTTTGCCCTGAGTCAGCATCCAAAAAATAAAATCTTGTGAAAACAACTTCCTCCAGCTTTCAATTTCAATTGTCTCCCCTCTTCCAACTTACCATGACCGTTAGGACTGTCTTTGTATGTGTGTGTCTGTGCGTGTGTGTGTGTGTGTATGAGTGTGTGTGTGATCACTCCTGTGAACACAGAGAAGCATGAGGCCCCTGTTCCTTCCAGGAGGGCACGGGGGAGGCAGCAGCCCCAGGAGCTCCAGAACTGCGTCCCCACCCTCGGGTCCCTCCCGAGCCCTTCACCCGCCTCTGTCCTCCTCATCGAACACCCGGTAGGACATAAGGAGACCTGCCGAGGGTGCAGAGCTGGTGGGGCTGCTGTTCCTCCTCACGGGGAGCTGACAGTCCAGAAGGGGCCAGGCTGCTCACTTTGCTAAACACTCACAGAGATACAGTTCAGTCTCAGGGTTAAGCCTGCATGTACCATGCCCAGAACATTCCTCTTCGCCATGACAATCTTAACTCTGGAAAGTCCACGCTTCCTGACTTTCCTGTGGCATTCAGACACATCACTGTCTTTCTAGTTGGCTCCCACATTTTAGTGGTGGGTCTGTGTGATGGAATCCAATGATATAAAACTTCTCATTAAAAAGAATTATTCCTTTTCATCGGGGCGATGAGCTGAATACTGTGTGAGAGGCAGAAAGTGACACACAGGTCACATCTCTCTTTCCCTGGGTGTTCAGATACTGTCTATGTCCTGCGGACTCCCCATGCTCTAGCTGACCTTTGCTCTGGGGCAGACTGGAAGCACCAGGAAGTTTGTATTCTGGTAGCAGCTTCAACCAACCATTAGAGGGACTTGGGGGAAAAATACCTCCTCTTCCTCACCCTTGGGGTGGCCCACTCCCAGATATGTATATCCATGTGTGAGGTCCCCACCGGGATTTAGCCCCAACCACCCCCATCAGTGACCTCTTCATTGACCCCTCCTCTTCTGACTTATGTCCTGCCCTGTCTCCCCTGTCCACACTTCTGCTGGCTTTTTCTGGAATCTCCTCCCAAACAAACTCCTTCCACCAAAGGCATGTCTTATGTCTCCTGCTGGGTCCTCCTGAACAAGACACAGATTGCCTTCTCTGAGAGGGACAGAGGGCAGGATCTCACAAAGCATTTACTCTGCAACCCATCAGGCTTGGCTCCTCTTGGTGAGCAGGTGGGGCTAATTTCAGGCAGGTTAGAGGAACCTCACACTTCTCACTCTAGGGAACATGGCCTCTGATGGCAGTGGAGTCGTGGAGAATCTGTCCACTCATTCCATACGGGTCAGGTGCGGGGCCTGATGTGGAGACAAGAGAGAAGGGCCCGAGGGGTCCAGGGTGGTGGTGCAGGAGTGGGGGTCCTGGGGGCCAGTGCTGAGAGCCAAGGGGCACTGAAGGTTTCACAATATGGTGAGAGGGGACAGGAGGTCAAGAGGCCCAGGGAGATGACTCCTCATGTTTCTCAGTGTTTGTGTACATGTGAAGGTCACTCACTTCAGCTCAGGGGGCAGCTTCCTTGCTTGGGGGCACTAAAATCAAAGACAGAGTGGAGGAGATCAAGAGATCAGGAAGAGGGGAGCCAATCGGCATGGACCAGAAGGGGCTTCTCCATCCCCCAGACCTGTGCTGTGTCAAGGAGGGAAACTGGACTGTTACTAGGCAAGGTCCTTGTGGATCTTGATTGTATTCGTCCTTGCATGAATGAAGCTGTAAGACATAACATGCAGCCCCCTGTTCGCCCGTGCGCCACTCTGCCTCTGTGTCATCCCCAGCTAGAGCAGGGTAGGACGCTGTCAGGGGAGGCAGAGAGCTACATAGTCACTCTCATGGCCTCTAGGCACTTTCAACTGTGTGGACTCATTCATCCTCAAAAATGTATCTAATGCTATATTTTACAACTCAGTTCAGTTCGTCGCTCAGTCGTGTGTGACTCTGTCTGATGTTCAGAGCCTCAAGGAGCAACACCCCTATCATGGAAAGGTGAAAAACGAAAATCTCAACAAAATGACTCTTTCCTGGAAAAAGAGGAAAACGGGGAAATTGGAGGGAAACATCTAGAGGCAAAGATAGCCGATCTCATTCCAGATGCAGCTCTTTCAGACGTGGGGTCTGTGTCAGAGCTCCCTGGGGGCTTTGGTCCACCAGGATCCCAAAGATGCCTGATCCTTCATGGGTGGATGTGCTAAGTTAAAGGAGGATGCGTGGGCTGTGCCACTGCTGCTGCTCAGCCTCAAAGACATCTTTTGACACCTGTGCCTGAACAAGGCCCCTCGGTCAAGAAACCTTCCCAAATTTACCTGGTTGCATTTCTCACTGTCTCATGGGCAGTACACCAGAGACTGGCAGGGTGATCCGGTGTCTGCCTATGAAACTGGATGGTCAAGCCTCAGTCTCTGGGGGTATCAAATCTTGTTGCAATAGAACACTTTGTGCTCACTACCTCTGTTATAACTCATATTGATATGCAAGGAAAATGACCATTCATGGGCCATGTTAACGGAATTAACAAATGAATTAAACCTGCGCTGGCTAGGTAGGGCCTCTAAGCATGTGGATACACCATCACATGAGACATGGTGATCCATTTAAATTCACCGTCAGACCTCAAAATATTGACAAAACCTAGCAATGCCAGCACATGAGGCCAAGGAAGCCTGGCCAAAGTGGCTGACTCCCAGCCTCACAGCTGAGTGACAAAAGGAATTCCAGGGCAATAACAGGGATGCCATCGCTGTCTGCACAGCGTACATGGGATATGATATTCAAAGACTCCCAGATGGTCTGTGTTTCATATCTGGATTCACAGAACACATCCGATCTGCAACAGCATTGCCTTATAGTAAGAAGCTGGGTGTGAACAGCTACCCAGATGACCCCCCAGACCTTCAATGCCCCTAATCTCATCTCCAAGTAGTCAGTACCATTGGAAGATGAAATGGACTCTGAGTGGAAATATCAAAAGGATATCTATACACCCAAGGCTCACCTCCCAGTGGAGCACACACTTAGGGAAGGCAACTTGAATTCTAAATGAGCTAATTCCCTGGGAGGCTATCTTCTAGCTAAGTAGAATGTTTAATTTTGAGGCTTGGAAATGAGGGAAGAGGCCCATACTGATGGAAGACTCTCAAACCACATGAGTAATCTTTCTCATGCCACTTGTCTTTTTCCCAGGCACCTCTGGCAGCTCCTAGTACTGGAATTTGCAAGCTGCAAAGAAGACCCATTTGAGGGGTGACTCTACCCTAGTGCTCATTGCACTGCCAGTTCTGCTGCTGGAAGGCTATTGATGACAATGGTCATGAATATGAGGTGGAAACTTCTAAGGCGATCGTACTGGTGTTTCAGGGCATAGGGAGTTGTTCTATGATGGGTCACGGCATAAAAAGATTAAGCTGCTGAGCACATAGGTAGGAGTCTGGGCCCATGGTCTAAGACAAGGGCAGGACTGGGGACAGGAGCAGTGATTGCTGAGGGACTGGGCATTCAGATCACTTGGTTGTGAAGAAAGTAACTACCCTGGTGATGGGAATAGAAGGCCTCTGACTCACAGAGTCTTGGAGAAGGAAATGGCAACCCACTCCAGTACTCTTGCCTGGAAAATCCCATGAACGGAGAAGTCTGGTAGGCTACATTTCATAGGTTTGCAAAGAGTTGGACATGACTGAGCGACTTCAGTTTCACTTTTCACTTTCATGCATTGGAGAAGGAAATGGCAACCCCCTCCAGTGTTCTTGCCTGGAGAATCCCAGGGACGGGGGAGCCTGCTGGGCTGCCATCTACGGGGTCGCACAGAGTTGGACACGACTGAAGTGGCTTAGCAGACTCACAGAGTCTAGGGTGGGAAGACGCATCATTCATTGCTCTCTCAGCGTTTGTCTGCAGGGCATCTGGTCACTTTCACCCAGACTCTACCTGATCAACAGCCAATGAAGAGTCTTTTTCTAAAAGTTATTTATTTATTTAGGACTGTGCTGAGTCTTCATTGCTGCGCTTGGGCATTCTCTAGTGGCGGCGAGTGGGGGTTACTCTTTATTGCAGCGCACAGGCTTCTCATCTCGGTGGGTCCTCTTGTTGCAGAGTATGAGCTCTAGAAGGTGGGCTCAGTAGCATATAGGCTTACGGTGGGCTGGCATGGAGGCTTAGTTGCCCCACGGCATATGGAATCTTCCCAGACCAGGGATCGAACCCTTGACCCCTCTATTGGCAGGCAGATTCTTAACCACTAGACCACCAGGGAAGTCCTGAAGAGTCTTAATCTAAGGGCTCTTGTTACCTTTCCAACAACTGCCACCTCCAGGAGTAGACAGCCTCCACTAAACATGACATAACAAGGTTGACCTTCTAGATACTGATAAGATTTTCATGTCTCATCATGAAATTTTGAACTCTTTTACATGTGTTGCCCAGAATATGGTAGCTGTTCTAAGCTTAAAGACTTGTCAGATTCTGATATCACAAAAGCAACATCTCTTGCTGATCTTGCTGCTACTAAGTATGTGAAAGTCTGGCCTGGACTTACCTACAACACCCAGATAGTCTCAACTCTCTCTTGTGATGATAAAGAGTATTTTGTGGGTGGGGGGTAAGGCTGGTATCAAGAGTGTGTCACCAGTGCAGTCACACAGGCCCACGTGCTTAGGTACCTGCTAATGACTTATTCTTGAGGTCTTGAAATTCTCATGATTTTGAACAAGGGGCCCCGCATTTTCATTTTGCAAGTGATGGAGCCAGTGGCTGGCCAGTGGTGACTCCATACTTGAAATAATACAGGAAGGAGGCCCGGGAAACCATTCTGAGAGCAACTTACTTCCCTCCACCCTTGCCCCAGTTCTCCCTAGGGTCTTCCCCCGAACCCCAGCATCTTCAGCAGCCAGAGGGCAAGGGATAGCCCTGGAAGCAATGGAAAAAGTGGGAGGTGGACCAGGACAGAACAGGCTCCCAGTTCAGCCCTTCAGTGTCTAGAGTGCCGCTGATCAAAAAGAAGAGCCTCCAGAACTTCTTAGTTCTGAGATTCACAAGAGATTCAGGGATTGCCACAGTGGTGGGTGGTGGGGTCAGAGAGAGGGGTAGGGAGCTAGTCTAAGAAAGATGGAGGCCCTAGATTGGGTCAGGGGGGCTCCACACTGGATAGGAAATCTGGGTCCTCTATCAACCCTGATTTGGCCAAGACCTCTCTCCCAAGACTGCATATCACCCAATCCAAGGCCTCAGTTTCCTTCTTGGCTTAATGAGACTGGTGATGAGCCTTATGCTGCCCTCCTGACAAGAGTGCTGTGAACTCAGAGGAAGTGGGTGCAGAGGAGCCCGTTGTACCCTAAAGGACCACACACACAGGTCACATCGTTGGACTCAGGTCTCCAGACTCCATAGGCAATGTGGTTATGCAGAGGCTGTGAGTGGAGGAGCCCGGGGCCTCAGGATTCCCTCGCAGTGTTGTTACCATGACCCTCCCAGGGATTAGTGTCAGGGTTGTTGTGTAGGTGACAGGATGGACCCAAGGGATCCCACTCAGTGTTTTTGTCACTGGAAAATTACTTGGAAGAAAGTTCTTTCAATGAGATTGCCCAAGGGCACACTAGTGAGCATCATGGCAGGAACTCCCAGCAAAACGGAGAGAGTTCCCAACTTAAGGAATGGCGGGGTATCAGTCTGGTTTCCTATTCACAGCCAGGGTGTCACACCTACAGAGCATAGCCCTCAGCAGCCCTGCCTGCAATGCCGGAAATCCAGAAGCCGCAGGTTCGATCCCTGGGTTGAGATGATCCCCTAGAGGAGGACATGGCAACCCACTCCAGTATTTTTGCCTGAGAAATCCCATGGACAGAGGAGCCTGGTGGGCTACAGTTCATGGGGTGAAAAAGAGTCGAACATGACTTAGTGAATAGACCACCACCACCAGGAAAACACAGGGAGGTTTCCAGGTTACCAAACACTCAGTAACCATGTGTGTTGCTAATTATTTGATTTGGGGAAAAGATACAGCTTGACCAAGAGGCCGCTGGGGCAATATCTGGGCAAAGTAACGAGGTTGCACAAAACTCACTTCTCTTTCCTTCTCCAAGGCTGAGTGGTCAACCAGCATCTCCCATCCAGGCTGCCACCTTCCAAGGTGCCCTGGCCAAGGCCCCAAAGGTCCCACAGGGCAACTGAGTCCACAACCTCCCTGGGCCTCACGGGCACATGGTGCTTCCCTGGCATTGATGGATTGGAATGTTATTCTTGGCTTCAGCACTCCTTGGTCCCTTGGGCATAATATTTCCCCCAGCTGTGTTCTCTTTTCCTCCCAGTGTCCCCCTCCCCACCTGGTGTTCAACCAGAGCACTGGGCAAGGAATCCTGGAGGTCAAATCAGAAGGGATGTCCTGGACTTCCCTGGTGGTCCTGGGGGTAAGAATCTGCCTGCCAATGCAGGGAATGTGGGTTGGATCCCTGGTCCAGGAAGATCCTACACCAGGCAAGTAAGTCCTTGGGCCGCAGCTACTGAGACCTCACACTCTAGAGCCTGTGCTCTGCAACAAGAGAAGCCACCGCACGAGAAGCCTGTGCTCCGCAACAAGAGAGTAGCCCTTGCTCTATGCAACCAGACTAGCTGGTGGGCAGCAACGAAGACACGGTACAGCCAGAACTAACTAACTAAACAAAAAGCACATTTTACTAAAAAAGCAAAACAGAAGAAGGGATGTCTTGAAGGCTTTGGGAGTCAAGAGGAGGAGGTGCCACTTGTGGTTAAGGTCAGGAAAAATTTTGCAAGGTGGCATGTCAGGGCAAGCAGAGGCACCAGCTGCAGAGATGGGGGACAAGCAGGAGGCTCCAAGATGCCTTGTGGTTGGTGTGGTCAAAGCAGCTTGAAACCTGACCCTCAGGGTCGGGGTGTGGACACTGAGGAGTTCCGGGAGATCCAGACCCTGCTGTCAGGCGGGGATCTGTGTGCTCTGAAGGCGAAGGGTTAAGTGGTCAAATCAGCACTCTGCCTTTGCATCTAGAAATGGTGTGAAGGGTGGACAGTGGTCTGGGGAGAGTCTGAAAATCAGGAAACATGGAGTCTGGAGGTTGTGGCATCACTGAGAGTAGAGAGACGGGGGTCGGCCCAGGGCAGGGATGGCGGGAGGTCAGGGCAGTGTCCTCAGGAGGAAGAAGGAGAGGTGGGACCCCCAGGCTTCCAGCTCAGGGCTCCTGCGGCAGCACCCAGCCAACAGCCCAGTGAGGACCAGCAGGCTGTTCATGGGAGTCTTGAACCCAGAGGCACAGTCCAGTATGTGTGTGATGTCTTGAGAAGGGCCATCCCCAGGAACGTGTGAGGACGGGGAGGTGAAGCAGCCCAGATGCTCCTGAGCCAGCCCTGCCTCCTAGGAGGAGTCCTTGGAGGAGACTCAGCAGGAGCCCCCAGGGAGGAGGAGGGGACCCAGGAGGGCAGGGACAGGGGATAATTGGTCAGGGGCAAGTTCAGGAGGACAGAGTGTTTCCCTAGCACCTGTGAAGACAAATATGTTGAGTGTAGCAACAGGCCACAACTGCTGGGGTCTTTGGATGTAACATCTTAGTCTGAGGAAGGCAGAGGAGAAGAGAGGGAGCAGGAGAGGGAGCAGGGGGAGCTGAGCCCCTGACTGCCTGAGGTTTGTGGAGAGAAGAGGATGGTTTGGCCCAGATGGCTGCCTAGGACAGGGTGGGTGGTTGAGGGGCTAGAAGGGGTTGGTCCTGTCATCCACTCCTCAAACTTTAACTAAGTGCCTATCAGGTGCCAGGCAGTGCCTAAAGGAGAGATCGAATAGCAAATACCCTCCTTTACCCTGAATCCTGAGGAGCCCATGGTGTGGAGGTAGAGGGAATGTAGACAGTGCCTGTGACATCCCCGTGGGGTCCAGGAGAGGCCAAGAAGTTGTCAGGGAGATGGAGAAACCCTTTCTTCAATTGCACAGGGGTCTCCCTTCCCACTGGCCAGCAATCTCATGAAGCAACAGCAGGGGCTGAGGCAAGTCAATCTCACACCCTGGGAGGAGGGCAGGGATGGGACAGGTCAGGGCCTGGGCTGAGCATAAAAGGAGGATCCCTTGGTCTGGGAGGAGGTAGGCTGGGGACCATGAAGACTTAGAGGGCTAGCCTCTCCCTGGGACGGTGTTCACTGTGGCTACTGCTGCTGGGACTAGTGCTGCCCTCGGCCAGTGCCCAGGCCCTCAGCTACAGGGAGGCCGTGCTTCGTGCTGTGGATCCCATCAATGATGGGTCCACAGAAGCTAATCTCTACTGCCTCCTGGAGCTAGACCCACCTCCCAAGGATGTGAATTGGGGAGGAGCTGAGCCATCTCTCCCCAGCCTTGGCCACACTGTTGCCCCTTTGCTCAGGCTGGTTCTCCTGTCAGGAAGGCACTTTTCCCTCTAGGTGGGCTCCCACCTCTTCCAGGAGACCTTCCCAGACCTGGGGCCCTCCCAGCATCAGGCTTCCTGCCTTAGCATCTCTGCTGTGGGAACAGGCGCCCTGCACACCTAGCTCAGGCTCCCTGGACTTCTGGGAGCTCCAGGGATGGGGGGTCACAGGCTCTGTGAGCTGACTTCCCTGCTAATGTCCCCTCTGCACCTCGGTGTCTCCCTACCAGGGGGAGCTCGGTCAGCCTGGAGGCTCTGGTGACAAGGGCTCTCCCTGCAGGCGGCCCTGACCTCCCTCAGCCCCTCTGAGGGGAGGGCGCTGCCATCAGCGCTGCTGTGAGGGCCGCTCCTGCTCTCTGTGTGCCCGTGAGGCTGGGCACGGGCTCTGTCCCCTCCCCTGTGCTCCCAGCACCAAGCCCAGGGCCAGACACACAGCGGGCTGGAGAGGCTGCCGTCCGGGTTGGGGGCAGGGAGACAGATCAGAGAAGGAAACATGAGCCCGAGCCCAGTCTCCCCACTTTGATCCTCGACCAGGTGGACAGGGGAGCTCGAAAGCCTGTGAGCTTCAGGGTGAAGGAAACTGTGTGCCCCAGGCCGAGCCTGCAGCCCCCGGAGCAGTATGACTTCAAGGAGAATGGGGTGAGCCTAGGGGCTGAGACTGAGGGCTGGGATCAATGCTTCTCAGTGTGAGCTGAACAGGGAACTCAGGGAATGTTTCCAGCCCCTGGCAGGTGAGGTGGGCTGAGCCTGGGAGATTATGGCCCGGGGTTTCCAATTTGACCCTGAGCTCCCCATCCAGCTGGTGAAACAGTGTTTGGGGACAGTCAGCCTGGACCGGTACGATGACCAGTTTGACATAAACTGTAATGAGGTGAGTGGCCCCTTCTGTGTTGGGCATATGCTAACAGGGTGGGTTGAGAAACATCTTTTGGACCAATGACCCGCTGCTCCGTCGAGGGCAGAGAAAAGGCCCTCCTACCTGGGCTCACCCTCCCCAATCCCCAGGTCTCCAGCTCTGGCTCTGCATCCTTTAGAGACGTGGCTGTCTAATGGGGTCCACACACTGGAACTCACAGTAAGGCAGATTCTCAGCCCCACTGAGACCTCCTGAATCAGAATTTGGGGTGGGGCCCAGGCATTGTATTTTCACAAGGCCTCCAGGGGATTCTGACAGTGCTGAAATTGTGACACCCTGACTCGAGTCATGGTCTTGAGGCCATGCTCCAGTCCATCTTTTCCCAGATGGGCTTGTGACCCTTGGAAGCCCCTTGTCATCTGTGGGATCAGTTTCCCCATATGTTGTGGGTTTAGGGATTCAACCACATGCTCCAAAGATCACCGCCAGAGGATGATCTGGGGCCAAAGTTCCTTTGGTGGCTCAGTTTGGGGGTTGTTCAGGTGGGGAGAGAGTGGTTTTCTCTTGACCCTTGCGCAGTCCCACAAGTAATCTCTTCCATTGTGGTTCACAGCTTCAGAGTGTCAGGGCTAAACGACCTTGGCCTCCCAAACCTCGGCCTCCTCACAGGCCAAGGCCAAGGCCACGCCCATGGTTCCCGCCAAGGTTCCCCGGAAAACCGTGAAGGACTGGCTATCATATCTATTAATGGCTTTTGGTGAATTCCTAGCCTGAGGGAAGCATTTTAAAGACATGATTTGTTCTGGCTCAGACTTCTGGATGGTGAAAAATAAATTCTTGTGAAAACAACTTCCTCCAGGCTTCAATTTCAATTATTTCCCTTTTTCCCACCTACTGAGACGGAGTCCTTAACTCTGAGAGGCCTCCTCTGTGTGTGTGTGTGTGTCTGTGTGTCTATGTATGTGTGTGTGATCACCCCTGTGAACACAGAGAAGCGTGAGGCCCCTGTTCCTTCCAAGAGGGCACGGGGAAGGCAGCAGCCCCAGGAGCTCCAGGACAGCGTCCCCACCCTCGAGTCCCTCCTGAGCCCTTCACCCACCCTGCCCTCCTCCTCCAACACCCAGTAGGACGAACGGACACCTGCTGTGTGTGCAGAGCTGTGGGGCTGCTGTTCCTGCTCTCATGGAGCTGAGAGTCCGAGAGGGGCCAGGCTTCTCACCTTGTTAAACACTCACAGAGTCACAGTCCAGTCTCAGGCTTGAGCATGCAAGTACAACACCCAAAATGTTCCTCTTGCCCTTGACAATCTTAATTCTGGAATAGCCTGCCCCTCCTGGCTTCTCCTGTGGTTTTCAGACACACTACCATTTCTTCAGCTGGGTCCCAGATTGAAGCAGTGGGCTTGTGTTTAGGGATCACATGACACAAACATTTGCACCGTTAAATACAAGCATCCTGCTCTTTGGGGTGAAGAGCTCTGCATGAGGGTGAGAGACACACACAGAGTGACGCACAGGTCACATCACTGTTTGCCTGGGTGTTTCAGACACTGTCCACGCCCACTCCTTATTCTCTAGCCAATCTTTGCTCTGGGGCAGACTGGAAGCACTGATTTGGGGCTGGGGGGCTGTTGGATCCAGGAAGCTACTTCATTCAACCATTGCAGAGACTTGGTGGAAAAAGATCTCCTCTTCCTCAAGCCTTGGGTGGCCCATTTCCAGACATGTCACACCACTCCCTGATGTCCACAGCTGGGTTGAGCCCATGTCTCCTATTTTTGTAACCTCTTCATTGAAACACATCCTCTTTGACTCAGGTCCTGCCCTGTCTCCCCTATCTACACTCCTGCTGGTGCTTTCTGGAATCATCTCCCAAACACAACACTGCATTAGCCAAAAAGTAATATCTTACCCCAAATCCTGAACAACTTTTTGGCCAACACAATACTTCCATGAAATGCTTGTCTTAGCTCTGCCTCGGAGCCCACCTGAACCAAGACACAGATCGACTTCTCTGAGAGGGACAGAGGGTAGGATCGCACAGGGCATTTACTCTGCTACCTGTCAGGCTTGGCTCCTCTTGGTGAGCAGGTGGGGCTGATTTCAGGCAGGTTAGAGGAACCTCATGCTTCTCACTCGACATCACTCTATTTCATCCAGCATTCTGGGATGAATGCCACAGAGAAACTCAGGGCTGTGTTGTGTCTGTGCCCGAGGATTCAGGCTTGCCAGAGCTACAGGTTAAATGGTCAGGATCTCTTTTTTTGAGCTAGTTGTTAAACTCTGGGTAGCTTGAAGTTGGTGGCTGTTCCTGCTGACAGGTTGATGCCTCCCAAGCTCCGGGCCACCCCGCTCCTGCCTGTGCTGCTGAGGCAGTGAAGACTACAGGAAAGAGAGGTGGTAGTACCTGGAGTCCGCTGTTTCCGATAAATTTGAGCAGCATCTTGCAACAGGAGCAGTCCTGCCCCGCTGTCTTTATGGTTGAGTTTGGTGACTGCTCCTCTTCCCAACCTCACTCCATTCTGTGATGTCATCATTGCTCTGAGAGGTCTCCTTGAGCCAACATGCATTTCCTCTTAGGCATGTGAAGATAAATTTCACCCTGGTGGCTCAGTTCTGTAGGTCAGATGCTAGGAGCTATGATGGGTGTCTCTGCTTTCTGTTCACAGGGCCAGTCAAGATGCTGATAAGGCTGGATTCCTTTCAATAACCTCTAGGGGAGAACTCTTGATGAAAAGTGAAAGTGGAGAGTGAAAAGGTTGGCCTAAAGCTCAACATTCAGAAAACGAAGATCATGGCATCCGGTCTCATCACCAAAGGGGAAATAGATGGGGAAACAGTGGAAACAGTGTCAGACTTTATTTTTCTGGGCTCCAAAATCACTGCAGATGGTGACCTCAGCCATGAAATTAAAAGACGCTTACTCCTTGGAAGGAAAGTTATGACCAACCTAGATAGCATATTCAAAAGCAGAGACATTACTTTGCCAACAAAGGTCTGTCTAGTCAAGGCTATGGTTTTTCCTGTGGTCATGTATGGATGTGAGAGCTGGACTGTGAAGAAGGCTGAGTGACGAACAATTGATGCTTTTGAACTGTGGTGTTGGAGAAGACTCTTGAGAGTCCCTTGGACTGCAAGGAGATCCATCCAGTCCATTCTGAAGGAGATCAGCCCTGGGATTTCTTTGGAAGGAATGATGCTAAAGCTGAAACTCCAGTATTTTGGCCACCTCATGCAAAGAGTTGACTCATTGGAAAAGACTCTGATGCTGGGAGGGATTGGGGGCAAGAGGAGAAGGGGATGACAGAGGATGAGATGGCTGGATGGCATCACTGACTCGATGGATGTGAGTCTGAGTGACCTCTGGGAGTTGGTGATGGACAGAGAGGCCTGGCGTGCTGCGATTCATGGGGTCACAAAGAATTGGACATGACTGAGCGACTGATCTGATCTGATCTGAGGGGGAGAACTGCTTTCAAGCTCATTCAGGTTGATGGCAGAATTTGGTCCTTTGTGCTTGTAGGATCGAGACTGTGAATCCCTTGCGGGCTGTTGGCTGGGGTTGGTCTCAGTTCCTAGAGGCTGTAACCAGGCCTTTGCTCATCTTTCTCCATCTTCAAAGGCAGCAGTGGCCAGTGGAGGCTTTCCCTTTCTCCTAATCTCTCTGACTTCTGAGAGCTTGAATTTCTTAATAATTTTTGATTCAAGGGACCTGTATCTTCATCTTGCAAGTTATGCAGCTGGCCCTCACCAGTGGTGTCTCCACACTTCCCACATCATTTAAAGGAGACCCTGGAAGTCATTCTCAGAGCAACTGATTTCACTCCATCCTGGTGGGGAAAACATCCAATTGTCTTTTTGAAGCCTTGAGAACACAACAAGAATTACAGTTAAAAATAACCAGAGTACCTGGGCTGATTAGCCGAGGTCAGTGAGTCCTGCATGAGCAGTGGGAGAGTGAAAGGTGAGGACTTAGGAATATTGGGTCACCACAAGTCAGAACGCTGCTTGCGAACGCACTGATGGGTTCTCTGATGTTCCTGCGGGGATCTTTGCTTCCAGCCACCTGGAGCCCTTTGTACAGAAAATAACATAGAAGTTCCAAAGAAAATCATTAACTGGGGATGTGACTGGGACCATGGGAAACTTACGTTATCTAAAAAACCAGACACTTTCTGCATACCAAGAGCTCAATAAAAGTGATATTGAATCGGTTAGTGGGGTTCTTGATCCTCGAGATCTTGAGTCCCCGGTCCCATCTTTAAAACTTTAATTCTGTCTGTAGTTTCTTTTTTCCAAACCGTGTGTCGACCCACTTTCGATCCCTACCCACTGTGCTGGCCACAGCACATACTTACCCAGCTTTTACGTGTTGTCTTTGCCCGTAGTCTTGAGCATCCAGAGGACAGGGGACAGCTCAGGAAGGGAGGAAAGAAGAGTGGGAGTTGGCACAGCACAGAAAGGGACCCCCAGAGCAGCCTGTCAATGCTCATGGTGCTGCAAGTCAAAAAGCCGAATCTCCAGGCCGCTTGAAGCAGTGGGCTGCAGGAGCAATGCAGGGCTGACCAGGGTGGTGATGGGGGCCAGGCAGAGGCGGCCTGGGGGTCCTCTGAGAGAGAAGTAGGAGGCCTCATATCGGATCGGGAAAAATTTACTCAAGAGCCGGAGCTGAGTGCTTCCATCAGCACCGGCCAAGACCTCCCTCCCAAGGCCACACCTCCACCCCACCTGGTGGGGCCTCCTTTTCCTCCCTGGTCTGATGTGGTAAGCCCTGCCCTGCCTCCTGACCAGAGTGCTGTGAGGACTTCCCTGGTGGTCCAGTGGTTAACAATGTGCTTGCCAATGCAGGGGACACCGGTTCGGTTTCTGGTCCGGGAAGATTCCACATGCCACAGAGCAGCTAAGTCCGGGTACAGCAACCTCTGAGCCACCTGCCCTAAAGTCTGTGGTCTGCAAGAGGAAAAGCCACTGAGATCAGAAGCCTGCACACCGCAACTAGAGAGTGGCCCCCCCTCGCCACAACTAGAGAAAGCCCGTGCTCAGCAATGAAGACCTAAAAAAAATTTAAAAAATCTCTGAGGTAGCCAACGCTGCTGCTGCTGTTTAGTCTCTACATCATATCCAACTCTTTCAGGACCCCATGGCCTGTAGTCCATGAGGTTCCTCTGTCCATGGGACTCTCCAGGTAGGGATACTCGAGTGGGTTGCCATTTCCTCCTGCAGGGGATCTTCCTGACCCAGGGATCAAACCCGAATCTTCTGCTTGTCAGGTGGATTCTTTACTACTGAGCCACCTGGGAAGCCCATATATCACACACAGCAGTATTAATTATATTTTTTACAAAAGAGTGCTGCGAGCTTAGAGGAGGTGGATTCACAGGAGCCCTTTGTACCCTGAAAGACCACACACACAGGTCCTTTTCTTGGACTCAGGTCTGGCGGCTCCATAGAGAACATGGCTGTGGGAGACTAGTTAGGGGGCAGGACACAAGGGGCCCCACTCTCCCCTCACAGCGTTTTCCTCATGACCATTCCAGAGATTCATGTTAGGGTTGTTGCACTGGTGATAGGATGGACCCCAGGCACCTGACTCACTGGAAGGAAACTGGTGCCACTGCAGAAAAGCTCACTTCGATGAGCTCACCCATGGGCAAACAGGTGACCATGGCGGCAAGGAGCCATGGAGGGAGCTCCCTGCTTCAGCAGCTTCAGGGACAGTCGGGGGGATCTGTTCTGTGCCCACTGCAGAGCTTGGGTTTCATATCAACACAGCATGGCTCTCACCAAACACAGTTCTAGCCCAGCCCGTCCCTGCCACTCGTCCGTCCTCCCAGTCTCCATCCCCATCCAGTCCACAGTCCCTCCTGCCCAGCTCTCCCTTGTGTGTTGTTTTTAATCAAGGTCAGTATCTGAAAAGAGGTTCCCCCTTGGGAGGCAGTTTGCTGATGGAGACATGAACAGTGGTTCTCTGCTTGTGGTGAGCAGCCTGAAAAGTGCTTTTAAAATCTCCAAATTACTTTGTTCTGTTTTTTTTTTTTAATATAAATTTATTTATTTTAATTGGAGGCTAATTACTTATGAGCTTCCCTCGTGGCTCAGATGGTAAAGCATCTGCTTGCAATGCGGGAGACCCAGGTTCGATCCCTAGGTTGGGAAGATCTCCTGGAGAAGGAAATGGCAACCCACTCCAGTATTCTTGCCTGGAGAATCCCACGGATGGAGGAGCCTGGTAGGCTACAGTCCATGGGGTGGCAAAGAGTCGGACACGACTGAGTGACTTCACTTTCACTTCACTAATTACTTTACAATATTGTATTGGTTTTGCCATACATCAACATGAATCTGCCACGGGTGTACATGTGTTCCCCATCCTGAACCCTTCTCCCACCTCCCTCCCTGTACCATCTCTCTGGGTAATCCCAGGGCACCAGCCCCAACCGTCCTGTATCCTGCATCAAACCTGGACTGGTGATTCATTTCATATATGATGTTATACATGTTTCAATGCCATTCTCCCAAATTGTTCTGTTTTTTCTTTTTCTTTCCTTTTTAAAAAATGTAACTATTTATTTATTTATTTTGGCTGTGCCGGGTCTCTTGCCGCTTTGCAGTAAAGGGCTACAGCTCTGTCTAGTTGCAGCGAATGGGGGCTAAACTCTGGTTGTGGTATGCAGACTCCTCATTGCAGTGGCTTCTTGTGTCGCAGAGCACGGGCTCTAGGCATGCAGGCTTCACTGGTTGCAGCACGTGGGTTCTGTAGTTTTGGGTCATGGGCTCTAGAGCACAGGATCAGGAGATGGGGCCACAGGCTTAGTAGTCCCACAGCATGTGGGATCTCCCTGGACCAGGGATCGAACCTGTGTCTCCTGTTTTGATGGAAGGATTCTTTACCATCATATCACTAGGGAAGTCCTTCCTTTTTCTTTCTTTTTTTCTGGTTTAATTTTTGCTGGCTTCCAAATTGTTTTTTGGAAATCAGAAAAGCAAGGGCCACCAGGTCTATTGAGGTTGAACCTGGGATCAGGAGAAAGGTGGATTCATGAGAAATAGAATCAGAGGAGAATGCATTCTGATTTCCAGTTCCTCATTCTCCCCAGGAGTTGGTCCCTTCTGTCTTTGCAAAGTGCATCAGTTCAGTTCAATTCAGTCGCTCAGTCGTGACTAACTCTTTGTGACCCCATGAATCACAGCACGCCAGGCCTCCCTGTCCATCACCAACTCCAGGAGGTCACTCAGACTCACGCCCATCGAGTCAGTGATGCCATCCAGCCATCTCATCCTCTGTCGTCCCCTTCTCCTCTTGCCCCAATCCCTCCCAGCATCAGAGTCTTTTCCAAGGAGTCAACTCTTCGCATGAGATGGCCAAAGTACTGGAGTTTCAGCTTTAGCATCATTCCTTCCAAAGAAATCCCGGGGCTGATCTCCTTCAGAATGGACTGGTTGGATCTCTTGCAGTCCAAGGGACTCTCAAGAGTCTTCTCCAATACCACAGTTCAAAACATCAATTCTTTGGCACACAGCCTTCTTCATAGTCCAACTCTCACATCCATACGTGACCACAGGAAAAACCATAGCCTTGACTAGACAGACCTTTGTTGGCAAAGTAACGTCTCTGCTTTTGAATATGCTATCTTGGTAGGACATCTTTCCTTCCAAGGAGGAAGCGTCTTTTAATTTCATGGCTGCAGTCACCATCCGCAGTAGATGGCAAAACCTCGGAGAAGCTGCTGGAAGTGTTTCTACCTTCCCAGGGCACCCATGGACAGATGGAAGACTTCCACTAGGCAAGCCAGTCACTGGGAAGGGAACACAGAGGCACCCAGGAAAGGGGAGGAGTGTGTGAGCTTCCTGTGAAGGGCCCTGTCTTCCTCCATCCTTCCAGAAGTTGATGTCTGGATGGGGTCAGCTCACTTCCTGCTGGAAGGTCGTGATCTCCAGGAGGCTGACTCTGAGATCCTGAGGGTTTGCAAGTCTTTGTCCTGGTAGAAGAATGAAAGAGGATTTGCTTTCCTGATGTACCCAAGGCATCCAGGGTCCTGTCTGGGGAGACAACACCCCCTCAGTCTCTCTGCTGACAGGTCTGGCCTGGGCCCCCAGCTGCCCTCTCTACACCCATGTCCCCAGTAAAACCCCACTCACAGGAATGGTATCCATGCCCCACAGTCTGTTCACTGCCTGGGGCTGGCCCTGAGCCTGATTCTCTTCTGCAAAGCTCAGGCACCTTCCCGCTCAGCCCCCACCCGGGCCCAAGTCACCTTGTCACACAGTCCCAGATCCATCGGAGAGGAGCTGGTAGGATGTTTGCTGTGCTTGGTGGTAGTGAGATTTGGAGCCCGAGCTTGGCTCAGCTGAGGCCCTTGGAATCACTGGGCTCAAGGCTGACTCTGAGCAGTCACCCCGATGCCTCCAAGTACTCTGGCTATGGTGTGGCTGGTGCAGCCTCTGTTGGTTTTATGTTCACCACCCAGTACCTGGGGGTGGGATGGTGCTGCTCTCCTGCCAGCTGATCTGCTTCATCAAACCCCGTGCCTGGGAAACCCCAGCCTAGCTGAAGAGTTTCAGGAGGACTTAGCCTCCCCACCTCTTTGCTTCACCTGAAGTGATCAGTGGGAAGGAGGAAGTAGACCCTAAGCAGAGAGAGGGTCCTGATGCTCAACCCTCCTTCCCTGTTTCTTGCAGAGGGCAGAAGAGAGGGCCACTTGGTGGGCCACTTGGGCACTTCTTGCCCTCCACTGGTTGCCAAGAGGTGCACGGCGTGCTGGGTCAGTGGAGGTATTGGGTCCCCCACTGGGTCTGCCATTTCCTAGTGAGGGGGGGGTGTCCTTGATTGAAAGATTTGCCTATGGGTCTCATTTTCCTTGACGACTGATCTACACAGAGAGCTGGTGGGTGTTCCCAGAGATCTGGGGCCCTGTTTAGAACTGGGTTTCCATTCCGATTGCCCCAGACTCTCAGGGACCAGAATGGTGGCTGGGATGAGAAAAGGAGGGGGTGATGCAGGATCAGGACTCCTACCTGAGTTTGTTGGGGGTGAGAATTGTATGTGGATTTCCTAAAGACCAGATGTGGAGTTGGGGGCAACCTGGCTGGGGACAAGGGCGTGGTGTCTTTCTTGGGAAGAGCTCTATTCTGACAGACTGTGAGGACTAAAGCAGAATCCTGGAGGCATGGAAGGCTCACACTTGGCATCACAAGAGGCACAGCCTGAACCTGGCAGAGGGCACCACACTGCATCCAGAGAGGATGGATGAGGGGACTTCAGTTTGAAGTCTGAGCAAAGGCAAAGGCGCAGAGGCAGGAAAGCATAGCGTGGGTGTCAGGGTTACCAGTCACCAGGTGAGCACGTGTATTGCTCGCTATTTTCTATTGCAATCATCTCCCTTTCCTCCTTTTACTTGGGAAAAGGATACAGCTTGACCAAGGTGTCTCTGGGGCAATATCTGGGCTGTGTAACCAGGTTTCACAAAGCCCAACTTTCTTTCCTTCTCCAAGACTGAGTGGGCAACCAGCACTGTCCATCCAGGTTGCCACCTTCCAAGGTGGCCTGGCCAAGCCCCCAAGGGTCCCACAGGGCAACTGAGTCCAAGAGCCACCCCGGGCCTCATGGGCACATGGTGCTTCCCTGCTGGTGATGGATTCGAATGGGCTTCATGGTCTCAGGACTCCTCTGTCCCTTGGGCACTTTCTTTCTCCCAGCTGTGCTCTCTTGTCCTCCCAGTGGGCCCCGCTCCCCGACCCCACCAGTGTTCAACTAGAGCACTGAGCAGGGAGTCACTGAGGTCAAATCAGAAGGGATGTCCTAAAGTGTCTCTGCCAGCCAAGATAAGTTTCCTTGTGTGGTTGAGGTCAGGGAAGGCTTCTCAAGTTGGAAGACAGGTCAAACAGAGGCATCAGGTGCAGAGATGGGAGGAGAGCAGGAGGCTCTGAGTGGCTTGTGGTTGGGGTGGATGGGGCACCCTGACACCTGAGAACCGCAGGGCTGGGGTGTGGACAATGATGAGGATCCATATCCAGACCGTGGTTGCCCCTGCCTCAAGGCGGCTGGCCAGTGGCCACATCAGTGGCTGGCAGGAGCCCTAGATGATGGTGTGGAGGGTGGACAGTAGTTAGGGAAGAGCCTGGAACACAAAGAAGTTGATCTCTGGGGTTTGTGGCTTCACTGAGATGAAAGGAGATAGGGGGAGGAGATGGGGGGAGCAGCTGGGCAGGAGTGGAGGGAGGTCAGAGGGGATGTAGACACTGTCTACTCATTCCCTCTTGGAGGGCACAACCCACCTGAGCAAGCCTTACTGTGACACTTCCCATGTGCCCCAGAGAGGCCAAGGTATTAAGAGAGCTGGAGAAATAATTTCTTCACCTTGCACAGGGGTCTCCCTGCCCACTGCCCAGAAAACCCATGAGGCAACAGCAAGGACTGTGGCAAGACCAGCTCACACCCTGGGAGGAGGGCAGGGATGGGGAAGGTTCCTGGTTGAACCTTTGCATCAGGCCCAGGTTGAGCATAAAAGAAGTGTTCCTCAGGTGGAAGGAGGCAGACTGGGGACCATGGAGACCCAGAGGGCCAGCCTCTCCCTGGGACGGTGGTCACTGTGGCTCCTGCTGCTGGGACTAGTGCTGCCCTCGGCCAGCGCCCAGGCCCTCAGCTACAGGGAGGCTGTGCTTCGTGCTGTGGATCGCATCAATGAGAGGTCCTCAGAAGCTAATCTCTACCGCCTCCTGGAGCTAGACCCGCCTCCCAAGGACGTGAGTTGGGGAGGGGGCCGGGCACAGGCCCATCTCCTGCCTGCTTTGGCCACACTGTCACTGCTTTCACTCAGGCTGGTTCTCCTGTCAGGAAGGCACTTTTCCCTCTAGGTGGGCTCCCACCTCTTCCAGGAGACCTTCCTAGACCTGGGGCCCTCCCAGCACCAGGCTTTCTGTCTTAGCATCTCTGCTGTGGGAACAGGCGCCCTGCACACCTGGCTCAGTCTTCCTGGACTTCTGGGAGCTCCAGGGATGGGGGGTCACAGGCTCTGTGAGCTGACTTCCCTGCTAATGTCCCCTCTGCACCTCGGTGTCTCCCTACCAGGGGGAGCTCCGTCAGCCTGGAGGCTCCGGTGACAAGGGCTCTCCCTGCAGGCGGCCCTGACCTCCCTCAGCCCCTCTGAGGGGAGGGCGCTGCCATCAGCGCTGCTGTGAGGGCCGCTCCTGCTCTCTGTGTGCCCGTGAGGCCGGGCACGGGCTCTGTCCCCTCCCCTGTGCTCCCGGCTCAAGCCTAGGGCTGGACACACAGGGGGCTGGAGAGGCTGCCGTTCGCGTCGGGCATAGGGAGACAGATCAGAGAAGGAAACATGAGCCCTTGCCCAGTTTCCCCACTGTGATCTTTGACCAGGAGGAGGACCGGGGAGCTCGAAAGCCTGCAAGCTTCACGGTGAAGGAGACTGTGTGCCCCAGGACAAGTCAGCAGCCCCCAGAGCAGTGTGACTTCAAGGAGAATGGGGTGAGCCTGGGGCCTGGAGGCTGAGGGCTGGGATTAATGCTTCTCAGGGAGCTGAGCAGGGGCCTTCAGGGAAGATTTCCAGTCCCTGGGGTGTGAAGTAGGGTTAGCCTGGAAAGTTATGGCCTGGGGGTTCCAGTTTGACCTTGAGCTCCCCTTCCAGCTGGTGAAACAGTGTGTGGGGACAATCACCCTGGACCAGTCTGATGACCTATTTGACCTAAACTGTAATGAGGTGAGTGCCCCTTGTGGTTTTGGAGGTTTCTAGGGGGTAGAGTGTGGAGCATGCTTTGGACTGATGACCTGCTGCCCCATCCAGGGTAGAGAAAGGCCCTCCTACCTGGACCCCATCATCCCCAGTCCCAGGTCTCCAGCTTTGGCTCTGCATCCCTTAGAGCAGTGGTTCTCTAATGCGGTCCCTACCTGGGAACTGACAGGAGATAGATTCTCAGGTCTGAGAGCTCCTGAATCTGATTCTGAAATGGAAATGGAGTCTAGCCATTTCTATTTTCACAAGTCCTACAGGGGATTCTGACTGGGCTGAAGTTGAGAGGAATCAACTCAGTAATGATCTCTAATCCCCTGCTCTAATCCAGTTTGCTAGGATGGGTTTGTGACCCTTGGAAGCCCCATGTTGTCTGTGGACCTGTTTCTCCCTAGGTCTCTGTATATGGGGGTTCAATCATATGCTTCAAAGATAATAGCCAGAGGGTGAACAGGGTCCGACACTCATGGTGTCCCAGTTAGAGGGCTATTCAGGTGTGAAGTGAGGGATCTTGTCTTGACCCTTGCCCAATCCCACAACAAATCTGTTTTGTCATGGTTTACAGCTTCAGAGTGTCAGGAGATTTCGTCCCCGGCGCCCACGTTTGCCACGGCCAAGGCCAAGGCCATTGCCATTACCACGGCCATGGCCACGGCCAATTCCAAGGCCACTGCCATTACCACGGCCATGGCCAAGGCCAATTCCAAGGCCATTGTGATAATCATTGGGAATGCCAACATCAAGGTTAGCACTACGGCCAAGACCAGCACCAAGCCTACATCCATTCTTGCTGACATCTCCCATTCCAAGGTTTCCTGGAAAACAGTGAAGGATGGTTGACATCATACCCATTAAAGAATTCTGATGAATCCTGAGTCCACAGAAGGGTCCTGAGGGTCTGATTTGTTTGGCTTAGACTTCTGGACGGTGAAAAATAAATTCTGGTGAAGACAACTTTCCCCTACCTTCAATTTCAATTTTCTCACCTCTTAACACTTACTGAGACTGAGTCCTTAAGCCTGAGAGGCCTCCTTTGTGTGTGTGTCTGTATATGGGTGTGTGTCTATGTACATGTGTGTATCTGTGTGTGTGTGAGATCACTCATGTGAACACAGAGAAGCCTGAGACCCCTGTTCCTTCCAGGAGGGCATGGGGAGGCAGCAGCCCCAGGAGCTCCAAGATGGCGTCTCCACCCTTGGGTCCCTCCCGAGCACTTCACCCACCCTGTCCTCCTCCTCTAACACCCAGTAGGACGTACGGAGACCTGCTGTGTGTGGAGTGCTGGTGGGGCTGCTGTTCCTGCTCGCATAGAGCTGACAGTCCACTAGGGGCCAGGCTTCTCACCTTGTTAAATACTCACAGAGTCACAGTTCAGTCTCAGGGCTGAGCTGGAAAGTTCAATGTCCAGAATGTCCCACCTGCTCTTGACAAATTTGATTGTGGAAAAGCCCACTCCTTTTGCCTTTTCCTGTGGCATTGAGACACATCTGTGTTTCCTTACCTGGTCCCAGATTTCAGTGGTGGGTTTGTGCTTAAGGATCACACAGTATAAAAATTTGTGCCATTAAATAGACGCATCCTGCTCACTGGGGTGAAGAGCTCTGCATGAGGGTGAGAGGCACAGAATGACACACAGGTCACATGTCTACTTGCCCGTGTGTTTCAGACACTGTTCGTGTCCTGCCCATTCCCCACTCTCTAGCTGACCTTTGCCCTGGGCAGACTGGAAGCACTGGGGAGTTTGAATCCAGGGAGCAGCTTCAACTAACCATTGAGGGGACTTGATGGAAAAACACCTCCTCTTCCTTAGTCCTTGGGGTAGCCCACTCCCAGACATATCACACCTCTGTCTGAGGTTCTGTGAACTTCAGTAACCTCTTCATTGAACGTGCTCTTCTGACTCAGGTCCTGCCCTGTCTCCCGTCTCTACATCCCTGCTGGACCTTTCTGGAATTGCCTCCCAAACAATCTACTTCTGCTAACACTTGTCTTAGGTCTGTTTCT
This sequence comes from Tragelaphus eurycerus, assembly GCA_935064755.1. Classification (NCBI taxonomy): domain Eukaryota; kingdom Metazoa; phylum Chordata; class Mammalia; order Artiodactyla; family Bovidae; genus Tragelaphus; species Tragelaphus eurycerus. The sequence goes on along the minus strand of CAKXYN010000001.1, from coordinate 69,627,567 downwards.
GGGTCAAGACACAGATTCCTTTCTCTCAGAGGTACAGAGGGCAGGATCTCTCAGAGGATGTGCTTTGTTACCTATCAGATTTGCCTCCTCTTGGTGAGTAGGTGGGCTGATTTCAGGAAAGTTCATGCGTCTCACTCTACATCACTTCTCACTGTGGGAGGAAACCCTACAGGGAAACTCAGGGCTCTGTTGTATCTGTGCCAGTGATATAGGCTTGCAAGAGCCAACTTTAAAATGGTCAGGAATTTTTTTTAGCTGTTTGTTAAGCTCCTGGTAGCTTCAAAACAGTGGACGTTCCTGCCAGCGTGTTGATGCCTCCCAAGCTCCGTGCCGCCCGGTCCTGTCTGTGCTGCTGAGGCAATAAGAGCTGCAGGGAAGAGAGTTGGTACCAGAATACATAACTGAAGTCCACCATTGTTGATGAAACTGAGTAGCAATGTCTTTATTTTCCAAAGTGCACACTAGATGTCAAAACCTAGGAAGAGCCACTGGAAAGGCTGTTTTATTCTTTTATTTATTTATTTTTATTGGAGGCTAATTACTTTACAATATTGTGGTGGTTTTTGCCATACATTGACGTGAATCAGCCATGGGTATACAGGTATTCCCCATCCTGAACCTCTCTCCCACCTCACTCCCTATCCCATCCCTCAGGGTCATCCCAGTTCACCAGCCCTGAGCACCCTGTCTCATGCATCGAACCTGGACTGGCGATCTATTTCACATATGATAATACACATGTTTCAATGCTATTCTCTCAAATCAACCCACCCTCACCTTCTCCCACAGAGTCCAAAAGTCTGTTCTTTACATCTGTGTCTCTTTCGCTGTATCACATATAGGGTCATTGTTACCATCTTTATAAATTCCATCAGTCAGTTAGTCCAGTCGCTCAGTCGTGTCCAACTCTTCGCAACCCCATGAATCACAGCACGCCAGGCCTCCCTGTCCGTCACCAACTCCCGGAGTTCACCCAGACTCACGTCCATCAAATCAGTGATGCCATCCAGCCATCTCATCCTCTGTCGTCCCCTTCTCCTCTTGCCCCCAATCCCTCCCAGCATCAGAGTCTTTTCCAAGGAGTCAGCTCTTTGCATGAGGTGGCCAAAGTACTGGAGTTTCAGCTTTAGCATCATTCCTTCCAAAGAAATTCCAGGACTGATCTCCTTCAGAATGGACTGGTTGGATCTCCTTGCAGTCCAAGGGACTCTCAAGAGTCTTCTCCAACACCACAGTTCAAAAGCATCAATTCTTCAGCACTCAGCCTTCTTCACAGTCCAACTCTCACATCCATACTTGACCACAGGAAAAACCATAGCCTTGACTAGATGAACCTTTGTTGGCAAAGTAATGTCTCTGCTTTCGAATATGCTATCTAGGTTGGTCATAACTTTCCTTCCAAGGAGTAAGCATCTTTTAATTTCATGGCTGCAGTCACCATCTGCAGTGATTTTGGAGCCCCCAAAAAAGAAAGTCTGACACTGTTTCCACTGTTTCCCCATCTATTTTCCATGAAGTGATGGGACCAGATGCCATGATCTTCGTTTTCTGAATGTTGAGCTTTAAGCCAACCTTTTCACTCTCCACTTTCACTTTCATCAAGAGGCTTTCCAGTTCCTCTTCACTTTCTGCCATAAGGGTGGTGTCATCTGCGTATCTGAGGTTACTGATACTTCTCCCGGCAATCTTGATTCCAGCTTGTGCTTCTTCCAGTCCAGCGTTTCTTATGATGTACTCTGCATAGAAGTTAAATAAGCAGGGTGGCAATATACAGCCTTGACGTACTCCTTTTCCTATTTGGAACCAGTCTGTTGTTCCATGTTCAGTTCTAACTGTTGCTTCCTGACCTGCATACACATTTCTCAAGAGGCAGATCAGGTGGTCTGGTATTCCCATCTCTTTCAGAATTTTCCACAGTTTATTGTGATCCACACAGTCAAAAGCTTTGGCATAGTCAATAAAGCAGAAATAGATGCTTTTCTGGAACTCTCTTGCTTTTTTCATGATCCAGCGAATGTTGGCAATTTGATCTCTGGTTCCTCTGCCTTTTCTAAAACCAGCTTGAACACCAGGAAGTTCACAGTTCACATATTGCTGAAGCCTGGCTTGGAGAATTTTGAGCATTACTTTACTGGCGTGTGAGATGAGTGCAATTGTGCGGTAGTTTGAGCATTCTTTGGCATTGCCTTTCTTTGGGACTGGAATGAAAACTGACCTTTTCCAGTCCTGTGGCCACTGCTGAGTTTTCCAAATGTGCTGGCATATTGAGTGCAGCACTTTCACAGCATCATCTTTCAGGATATGAAAGAGCTCAACTAGAATTCCATCACCTCCACTAGCTTTGTTCCTAGTGATGCTTTCTAAGGCCCACTTGACTTCACATTCCAGCATGTCTGGCTCTAGGTCAGTGATCACACCATCGTGATTATCTGGGTCATGAAGATCTTTTTTGTACAGTTCTTCTGTGTATTCTTGTCACCTCTTCTTAATATCTTCTGCTTCTATTAGGGTCCATATCATTTCTGTCCTTTATCGAGCCCATCTTTGCATGAAATATTCCCTTGGTATCTCTAATTGTCTTGAAGAGATCTCTGCTGCTACTGCTAAGTCGCTTCAGTCGTGTCCGACTCTGCGCAACACCATAGACAGAAGCCCACCAGGCTCCCTCGTCCCTGGGATTCTCCAGGCAAAAACACTGGAGTGGGTTGCCATTTCCTTCTCCAATGCATGACAGTGAAAAGTGAAAGGGAAGTTGCTCAGTCGTGTCTGACTCCTAGCGACCCCATGGACTATATAGCCTCCCAGGCTCCTCCATCCATGGGATTCTCCAGGCAAGAGTACTGGAGTGGGGTGCCATTGCCTTCTCTGAAGAGATCTCTAGTCTTTCCCATTCTGTTGTTTTCTCTATTTCTTGGCATTGATCGCTGAAGAAGGCCTTCTTATCTCTTCTTGCTATCTTTGGAACTCAGCATTCAGATGCTTATATCTTTCCTTTTCTCCTTTGCTTTTCATTTCTCTTCTTTTCACAGCTATTTGTAAGCCCTCCCCAGACAGCCATTTTGCTTTTTTGCATTTCTTTTCCATGGGGATTGTCTTGATCCCTGTCTCCTGTACAATGTCACGAACCTCATTCCATAGTTCATCAGGCACTCTATCTATCAGATCTAGGCCCTTAAATCTATTTCTCACTTCCACTGTATAATCATAAGGGATTTGATTTAGGTCATACCTGAATGGTTTAGTGGTTTTCCCTACTTTCTTCAATTTAAGTCTGAATTTGGCAATAAGGAGTTCATAATCTGAGCCACAGTCAGCTCCTGGTCTTGTTTTTGTTGACTGTATAGAGCTTCTCCCTCTTTGGCTGCAAAGAATATAATCGATCTGACTTCGGTGTTGACCATCTGGTGATGTCCATGTGTAGTCTTTTCTTGTGTTGGTGGAAGAGGGTATTTGCTATGACCAGTGCGTTCTCTTGGCAAAACTCTATTAGCCTTTGTCCTGCTTCATTCCATATTTCAAGGCCAAATTTGCCTGTTACTCCAGGTGTTTCTTGACTTCCTACTTTTGCATTCCAGTCCCCTATAATGAAAAGGACATCTTTTTTGGGTATTAGTTCTAAAAGGTCTTGTAGGTCTTCATAGAACCGTTCAACTTCAGCTTCTTCAGCATTACTGGTTGGGGCATAGACTTGGATTACTGTGACACTGAATGGTTTGCCTTGGAAACGAACAGAGATCATTCTGTCATTTTTGAGATTGCATCCAAGTACTGCATTTCGGACTCTTTTGTTGACCATGATGGCCATTCCATTTCTTGTGAGGGATTCCTGCTCACAGTAGTAGATATAATGGTCCTCTGAGTTAAATTCACCCATTCCAGTCCATTTTAGTTCGCTGATTCCTAGAATGTCGACATTCACTCTTGCCATCTCTTGTTTGACCACTTCCAATTTGCTTTGATTCATGGACCTGACATTCCAGGTTCCTATGCAATATTGCTCTTTACAGCATCAGACCTTGCTTCTATCACCAGTCACATCCACAGCTGGGTATTCTTTTTGCTTTGGCTCCATCCCTTCTTTCTTTCTGGAGTTATTTGTCCACTGATCTCCAGTAGCATATTGGGCCCCTACTGACCTGGGGAGTTTCTCTTTCAGTATCGTATCATTTTGCCTTTTCATACTGTTCATGGGGTTCTTGAGGCAAGAATACTGAAGTGGTTTGCCATTCCCTTCTTCAGCGGACCACACCCTGTCAGATCTCTCCACCATGACCCGTCCGTCTTGTGTTGCCCCACGGGCATGGCTTAGTTTCATTGAGTTAGACAAGGCTGTGGTCCTAGTGTGATTAGATTGACTAGTTTTCTTTGAGTATGGTTTCAGTGTGTTTGCCCTCTGATGGCCTCTTGCAACACCTACCGTGGTACTTGGGTTTCTCTTACCTTGGGCGTGGGGTATCTCTTCACGGCTGCTCCAGCAAAGCACAGCCGCTGCTCCTTACCTTGGACGAAGGGTATCTCCTCACCACCGCCCTTCTGACCTACAATGTGGGATAGCTCCTCTAGGCTCTCCTGTGCCCACACAGCCATCGCTCCTTGGACGTGGGGTTGGTCCTCCAGGCCGCCGCCCCTGGCCTCGGGTGTGGGGTTGCTCCTCCCAGCTGCTGCCCCTGGCCTCGGGTGTGGGGGCGTGGGGTAGCTCCTCCTGGTCTCCGCCCCTGACCTCGGATGTGGGGTAGCTCCTCTCAGCCGCCCCTGACCTCGGATGCGGGGTAGCTCTTCTCAGCCGTTCCTGCGCCGTTGCAGCCTGGCACTCTCGGCCGCTGCCCCTGACCTCAGACATGGGGTAACTCCTCTTGGCCGCCGCCCTTTGGGCATGGGGTCCTTCCGGCTTCTGCCCCGACCTCGGACAGGGGATAGCTCCTCTCGACCACACTTAGTGTGCCGGTTGCCGCCGCCCGCGCTTAGTGAGCTAAATTCCATACATATGCGTTAATATACTGTATTGGTGTTTTTCTTTCTGAGTTACTTCACTCTGTATAATAGACTCCAGTTTCATCCACCTCATTAGAACGGATTCAAATGCATTCTTTTTTAATAGCTGAGTAATATTCCTTTGTGTATATGTACCACCGCTTTCTTATCCATCCGTCTGCCGATGGACATCTAGGTTGCTTCTGTGTCCTGGCTATTGTAAACAATGCTGCGATGAACATCGGGGTACACGTGTCTCTTTGAATTCTGGTTTCCTTGGTGTATATGCCCAGAAGTGGGATTACTGGATCATAAGGCAGTTCTATTTCCAGTTTTTTAAGGAATCTCCACACCATTCTCCATAGTGGCAGTCCTAGTTTGCATTCCCACCAATAGTGTAAGAGGGTTTCTTTTTCTCTGCACCCTCTCCAGCATTCACTGTTTGTAGACTTTTTGATAGCAGCCATTCTAACTGGTGTGAGATGGTACCTCATTGTGGTTTTGATTTGCATTTCTCTGATAATGAGTGATATTGAGCATTTTTTCATGTGTTTGTTAGCCATCTGTATGTCTTCTTTGGAGAAATGTCTGTTTAGTTCTTTGGCCCATTTTTTGATTGCGTTGCTTATTTTCCTGGAGCTGCAGGAGTTGCTTGTATATATTTGAGATTAATTCTTTGTCAGTTGCTTCATTTGCTATTATTTTATCCCATTCTGAAGGCTATCTTTTCACCTTACTTATAGTTTCCTTCATTGTGCAAATGCTTGTAAGTTTAATTAGGTCCCATTTGTTTATTTTTGCTTTTATTTCCATTACTCTGGGAAGTGGGTCATAGAGGATCCTGCTATTATTTATGTCGGTGAGTGTTTTGCCTATGTTTTCCTCTAGGAGTTTTATAGTTTCTGGTCTTACATTTAGATCTTTAATCCATTTTGAGTTTATTTTTGTGTATGGTGTTAGAAAGTGTTCTAGTTTCATTCTTTTACACGTGGTTGACCAGTTTTCCCAGCACTACTTGTTAAAGAGATTGTCTTTTCCCCACTGTATATTCTTGCCTCTTTTGTCAAAGATAAGGTATCCATAGGTTTGTGGATTTATCTCTGGTCTTTCTATTTTGTTCCATTGATTTGTGTTTCTGTCTTTGTGCCAGTACTATACTGTCTTGATGACTGTAGCTTTGGAGTATAGCCTGAAGTCAGGCAGTTTGATTCCTCCAGTTTCATTCTTCTTTCTCAAGATTGCTTTGGCTATTTGAGGCTTTTTGTATTTCCATACAAATTGTGAAATTATTTGTTCTAGTTCTCTGAAAAGTACCGCTGATATCTTGATAGGGATTATATTGAACCTATAGATTGCTTTGGGTAGTATATTAATTTTCACTATATTGATTCTTCTGATCCATGAACATGGTATATTTCTCTACCCATTAGTGTCATCTTTGATTTCTTTCACCAGTGTTTTATAGTTTTCTATACACTGGTCTTTTGTTTCTGAAAGGGCTGTTTCTACCTTCTCAGGGCACCCATGGACAGATGGAAGACCTCCACTAGGGCATGCCAGTCAGTTGGGAGAGAACACAGAGGCACCCAGGAAAGGGGAGGAGTGTGTGAGCTTCCTGTGAAGGGCCCTGTCTTCCTCCATCCTTCCAGAAGTTGATGTCTGGATGGGCTCAGCTCACTTCCTGCTGGAAGGTCGTGATCTCCAGGAGGCTGACTCTGAGATCCTGAGGGTTTGCAAGTCTTTGTCCTGGTAGAAGAATGAAAGAGGATTTGCTTTCCTGATGTACCCAAGGCATCCAGGGTCCTGTCTGGGGAGACAAAACCACATCAGTCTCTCTGCTGACAGGTCTGGCCTGGGCCCCCAGCTGCCCTCTCTACACCCATGTCCCCAGTAAAACCCCACTCACAGGAATGGTACCCATGCCCCACAGTCTGTTCACTGCCTGGGGCTGGCCCTGACCCTGGTTCTCTTCTGCAAAGCTCAGGCACCTTCCCGCTCAGCCCCCATCCAGGCCCAGGTCACCTTGTCACACAGTCCCAGATCCAGCAGAGAGGAGCTGGTAGGATGTTTGCTGTGCTTGGTGGTGGTGAGAGTTGGAGACCGAGCTTGGCTCAGCTGAGGCCCTTGGAGTCACTGGGCTCAAGGCTGACTCTGAGAAGTCACCTCAATGCCCTCTATGTACTCTGGCTATGGTGTGGCTGGTGTAGCCTCTGTTGGTTTTATGTCCACCCCCCTAGTACCTGGGGGTGGGATGGTGCTGCTCTCCTGCCAGCTGATCTGCTTCATCAAACCCTGTGCCTGAGAAACTCCAGCCTAGCTGAGGAGTTTCCAGGAGGACTTAGCCTCCCCATCTCTTTACTTCACCTGAAGTGGTCAGTAGGAAGCAGGAAGTAGACCCTGAGCAGAGAGAGGGTCCTGATGCTCAGCCCTCACCCAAGTCCACACTCACAGATCATTGGAACCTTCCCTGTTTCCTGCAGAGGGCAGGAAGGAGGCCCAAATTGCCTTCCACTGGTCCCTGAGGGGTGCACAGCATGCTGGGTCAGTGGAGGGCTTGGATCCCCCACTGGGTCTGCCATTTCCTAGTGAGAGGGTTGTCCTTGATTGAAAGATTTGCCTATGGGTCTCATTTTCGTTGACATCTGATCTACACAGAGAGCTGGTGGGTGTTCCCAGAGATCTGGGGCCCTGTTTAGAACTGGGTTTCTGTTCCGATTGCCCCAGACTCTCAGGGACCAGAAAGATGGCTGAGAGGAGAAAAGGAGGGGGTGATGCAGGATCAGGGCTCCTATCGAGTTTGTTGGGGGTGAAAAGTGTATGTGGGTTTCCCAAAGACCGGACGTGGAGTTGGGGGGAAGAATTGATACTTTTGAACTGTGGTGTTGGAGAAGACTCTTGAGAGTCCCTTGGACTGCAAGGAGATCCAACCAGTCCATTCTGAAGGAGTCAGCCCTGGGATTTCTTTGGAAGGAATGATGCTAAAGCTGAAACTCCAGTACTTTGGCCACCTCATGCGAAGAGTTGACTCATTGGAGAAGACTCTGATGCTGGGAGGGATTGGGGGCAGGAGGAGAAGGGGACGACAGAGGATGAGATGGCTGGATGGCATCACTGACTCAATGGACGTGAGTCTGTGTGAACTCTGGGAGTTGGTGATGGTCAGGGAGGCCTGGCGTGCTGCGATTCATGGGGTTGCAAAGAGTCAGACACAACTGAGTGACTGGCCTGAACTGAACTGGCTGGGGACAAGGGCGTGGTGTCTTTCCTGAGAAGAGCTCTGTTCTGACAGGCTGTGAGAACTAAAGCAGGATCCTGGAGGCATGGAAGGCTCACACTTGGCATCACAGGAGGCACAGCCTGAACCTGGCAGAGGACACCACACTGCATCCAGAGAGGATGGATGAGGGGACTTCAGTCTGAAGTTTGAGCAAAGGCAAAGGTGCAGAGGCAGGAAAGCATAGGGTGGGTGTCAGGGTTACCAGTCACCCAGTAAGCATGTGTATTGCTCGCTATTTTCTATTGCAATCATCTCCCTTTCCTCCTTTTACTTGGGAAAAGGATACAGCTTGACCAAGGTGCCTCTGGGGCAATATCTGGGCTGTGTAACCAGGTTTCACAAAGCCCAACTTTCTTTCCTTCTCCAAAACTGAGTGGGCAACCAGCACCATCCATCCAGGCTGCCACCTTTCAAGGTGGCCTGGCCAAGCCCCCAAGGGTCCCACAAGACTACTGAGTCCATGAGTCACCCCGGGCCTCATGGGCACACGGTGCTTCCCTGCTGGTGGTAGATTTGAATGGGCTTCATGGTCTCAGGACTCCTCTGTCCCTTGGGCACTTTCTTTCTCCCAGCTGTGCTCTCTTGTCCTCCCAGTGGGCTCCGCCTCCCCCTCGGTGTCCAATCAGAGCAGTGAGCAGGGAGTCACTGAGGTCAAATCAGAAGGGATGTCCTGAAATCTCTGTGAGCCAAGATAAGTTTCCTTGTGTGGTTGAGGTCAGGGAAGGCTTCTCAAGTTGGAAGACAGGTCAAACAGAGGCATCAGGTACAGAGATGGGAGGAGAGCAGGAGGCTCTGAGTGGCTTGTGGTTGGGGTGGATGGGGCACCCTGACACCTGAGAACCGCAGGGCTGGGGTGTGGACAATGATGAGGATCAATATCCAGACCGTGGTGCCCCTGCCTCAAGGCGGCTGGTCAGTGGCCACATCAGTGGCTGGCAGGAGCCCTAGATGACGGTGTGGAGGGTGGACAGTAGTTAGGGAAGAGCCTGGAACACAAAGAAGTTGATCTCTGGGGTTTGTGGCTTCACTGAGATGAAAGGAGATGGGGGGAGGAACTGGGCAGGAGTGGAGGGAGGTCAGAGGTCATGTAGACACTGTCTACTCTTTCCCTCTTGGAGGGCACAACCCACCTGAGCAAGCCTTACTGTGACACTTCCCATGTGCCCCAGAGAGGCCAAGGTATTAAGAGAGCTGGAGAAACAATTTCTTCACCTTGCACAGGGGTCTCCCTGCCCACTGCCCAGAAAACCCATGAGTCAACAGCAAGGACTGTGGCAAGACCAGCTCACACCCTGGGAGGAGGGCAGGGATGGGCCGGGTCAGAAAGACTCCTGGTTTATCCTTTGTATCAGGTCCAGACTGGGCATAAAAGATGTTCCTTGGGCTGTGAGGAGGCTGGCTGGGGACCATGGAGACCCAGAGGGCCAGCCTCTCCCTGGGATGGTAGTCACTGTGGCTACTGCTGCTGGGACTAGTGCTGCCCTCGGCCAGCGCCCAGGCCCTCAGCTACAGGGAGGCCGTGCTTCATGCTGTGGATCACATCAATGAGCGGTCCTCATTGATAGGACCTCATTGATAGGTAGCTAATCTCTACAGCCTCCTGGAGCTAGACCCGCCTCCCAAGGACGTGAGTTGGGGAGGGGGCCGGGCACAGGCCCATCTCCTGCCTGCTTTGGCCACACTGTCACTGCTTTCACTCAGGCTGGTTCTCCTGTCAGGAAGGCACTTTCCCTTTAGGTGGGCTCCCACCTCTTCCAGGAAACCTTCCCAGACCTGGATTTCCTCCCAGCACCAGGCTTCCTGTCTTAGCATCTCTGCTGTGGGAACAGGCGCCCTGCACACCTGGTTCAGTCTCCCTGGACTTCTGGGAACTCCAGGGATGGGGGGTCACAGGCTCTGTGAGCTGACTTCCCTGCTAATGTCCCCTCTGCACCTCGGTGTCTCCTTACCAGGGAGGCCTCTGTCAGCCTGGAGGTTCTGGTGACAAGGGCTCTCCCTGTAGGCGGCCCTGACCTCCCTCAGCCCCTCTGAGGGGAGGCGCTGCCATCAGCGCTGCTGTGAGGGCCGCTTCTGCTCTCTGTGTGCCCGTGAGGCCGGGCACGGGCTCTGTCCCCTCCCCTGTGCTCCCGGCACCAAGCCCAGGGCCGGACACACAGGGGGCTGGAGAGGCTGTCGTCGAGTCGGGGGCAGGGAGACAGATCAGAGAAGGAAACATGAGCAACGCCAGTCTCCCCACTTTGATCGTTGACCAGGTGGAGGACCGGGGAGCTCGAAAGCCTGTGAGCTTCAGGGTGAAGGAGACCATGTGCCCCAGGTCGAGCCTGCAGCTGCCGGAGCAGTGTGACTTCAAGGAGAATGGGGTGAGCCTCAGGACTGAGACTGAGGGCTGGGATCAATGCTTCTCAGTGCTAGCTGAACAGGGAACTTCAGGAAGGTTTCCAGCATCTAGGGGGTGAGGTGGGCCTGGGAGATTATGGCCTGGGGGTTCCAGTTTGACCTTGAGCTCCCCTTCCAGCTGGTGAAACAGTGTGTGGGGACACTCAGCCTGTACCGGTCTGATGATCCATTTGGTCTAAACTGTAATGAGGTGAGTGGCCCTTTCCGTGTTGTGCAGATGCTAACAAGGTGGGTTGTGGAACATGCTTAGGACCAATGACCCGCTGCCCCATCCAGGGCAGAGAAAAGCCCTCCTACCCCGGGCCCCTCCCTCCCCCAAGCCCCAGGTCTCCAGCCCTGGCTCTGCATCCCTTAGAGCAGTATTTCTGTAATGCGGTCCCCACCCAGGAACTGACATGAGACAGGTTCTCAGGTCCCACTGAGAGCTTCTGAAAGAGACTCTGGGGTGGCATCCAACCACTGTATTTTCACAAGGCCTCTAGGGAATTGTGACTGGGCTGAAGTTGAGAGGCATTGACTCGATTAAGTAATGATCTTTCATCCCCTGCCCTAATCCAGCTTTGCTAGGATGGGCTTGTGGCCCTGTGAAGCCCCATGTTGTCTGTGGACCTCAGTTTCTCCACAAGTCTCTGTATATGGGAATTCAATCATATGCTTCAAAGATAATAGCCAGAGGGTGAACAGGGTCCGACACTCATGGTGTCCCAGTTAGAGGGATGTTCAGGTGTGAAGTGAGGGATCTTCTCTTGACCCTTGCCCAGTCCCACAACAAATCTGTTTTGTCATGGTTTACAGCTTCAGAGTGTCAGGAGACTTCGTCCCCAGCATGAACGTTTCCCAAGGGAAAGGCCATGGCCAAAGCCATTGCCATTATCACTGCCAAGGCCAGGGCCAAGACCATGGCCGAAACCATTGCCATTACCACTGCCAAGGCCAGGGCCAAGGCCATGGCCAAAACCACTATGATAATCATTGTGAAGGCCAAGGTCAAGTTTGGCACTGTGGCCAAGACCAATGCCAAGTCCACGTCCATTCCTGCTAACGTCTCTCATTCCAAGGTTTCCTTGAAAATGGTGAAGGATCAGCTGCCATCACACCCATTAAAGAATTTTGGTGAATCCTGAGTCCACAGAAGATTCCTACTGTTCTGATTTGTTTTGGCTTAGACTGCTGGATGGTGAAAAATAAATTCTTGGGAAAACAACTTCCTCCAGGATTCAATTTCTACTTTCTCGCCTCTTCCCACTTATTGAGACTGAGTCCTTAACTCTCAGAGGGCTACTCTGTGTGTGTGTGCCTCTGTGTGTGTGTCTATGTACGTATGTGCCTCTGTGTGTGTGTGTGTGTCTATGTACGTGTGTGTCTATGTTTCTGTGTGTGTCTGTGTGTTTGTCTATGTGTGTGTGTATGTATGTATGAACACAGAGAAGCGTGAGGCCCCTGTTCCTTCCAGGAGGGCATGAGGCAGGCAGCAGCCCCAGGAGCTCCAGGACAGCGCCCCCACCCTCGGGTCCCTCCCGAGCCCTTCACCCACCCCTGCCTTCCTCCTCCAACACCCAGTAGGACGAACGGACTCCTGCTGTGTGTGCAGTGCTGGTGGGAATGCTGCTCCTGCTCGCACAGAGGTGACAGTCCACGAGGGGCCAGGCTTCCCACCTTGTTAAACACTCACAGAGACCGTTCTGGGCATTGCACCTGCAGGCTCAGCCCTGAGATGGATCTGCATCTCTGTGAGTGACACACAGATCACATCACTGTTTGCCTCAGTGATCAGACACTGCCCATGTCCTGCCCACTCCCCATTTTCTAGCTGACCTTTGCTCTGGGGGCAGATGGTAGCCCTGGGGAATTTGAATCTAGGGAGCAGCTTCAATTAACCATTGGGGGAACTTGATAAGAAAACATCTCCTCTTTCTCTCTCCTTGGGTGTTCCACTCCCAGATGTGTCACCTCTGTCTGAGGTCCCCAGCTGGCTTTAGTCTCAGCCATGCACTTCAGTGACCTCTTCATTGAACGTACTCTTCTGACTCAGGTCCTGCCCTGTCTCACGTCTCTACATCCCTGCTCGAGCTTTCTGGAATTGCCTCCCAAACAAACTATTTCTGCTAAAAGCTTGTCTTAGGTCTGCTTCTGGGTCAACCTGAACCAAGACACAGATTCCTTTCCCTGAGAGGGACAAAGGGCAGGATCTCACAGAGCATGTACTCTGCTACCTGTCAGGCTTGTCTCCTCTTGGTGAACAGGTGGGGCTGAATCAGGAAGGTTAGAGGAAAACAATAGAATGGGAAAGACTGGAGATCTCATCAAGAAAATTAGAGATACCAAGGGAACATTTCATGCAAAGATGGGCACCATAAAGGACAGAAATGGTATGGACCTAACAAGCAGAAAATATTAAGAAGAGGTGACAAGAATACACAGAAGAACTATACAAAAAGATCTGCATGATCTAGATGATCAGGATGGTGTGATCATTCACCTAGAGCCAGACATCTTGGAATGCGAAGTCAAGTGGGCCTTAGGGAACATCACTAAGAACAAAGCTAGTGGAGGTGATGGAATTCCAGTTGAGCTATTTCAAATCCTAAAAGATGATGCTGTTAAAATGCTGCACTCAATATGTCAGCAAATTTGGAAAACTCAGCAGTGGCCTCAGGACTGGAAAAGGTCAGTTTTCATTCCAATCCCAAAGAAAGGCAATGCCAAAGAATGTTCAAACTACCACACAATTGCACTCATCTCACACACTAGTAAAGTAATGTTCAAAATTCTCCAAGTGAGGCTTCAACAGTATGTGAACTGAGAACTTCCAGATGCTCAAGCTGGATTTAAAAAAGGCAGAGGAAGCAGAGATCAAATTGTCAACGTTTGCTGGATCATTGTAAAAGCAGGAGAGTTCCAGAAAAATATTTACTTCTGCTTTATTGATTACGCCAAAGCCTTTGACTGTGTGGATCACCACAACAAACTGGAAAATTCTTAAAGATATGGGAATACCAGACCACTTTATCTGCCTCCTGAGAAATCTGTATGCAGGTCAGGAAGCAACAGTTAGAACTGGACATGGAACGATGGACTGGTTCCAAGTTGGGAAAGGAGTGCGTCAAGGATGTATATTGTCACCCTGTTTATTTAATTTATATGCAGAGTACATCATGAGAAATGCTGGATTCAGTGCTGGATGAAGCATAAGCTGGAATCAGGATTTCTAGGAGAAATATCAATAACCTCAGATATGCAGATGACACTGCCCTTATGGCAGAAAGCGAAGCAGAACTAAAGAGCCTCTTGATGAAAGTGAAAGAGGAGAATGAAAAAGCTGACTTAAAACTCAACATTTAAAAAAGTGAGATCATGGCATCCAGTCCTATCACTTCCTGGCAAATAATTGGGGAAATAATGGAAACAGTGTCACTTTATTTTCTTGGGCTCCAAAATCACTGCAGATGGTGACTGCAGCCATGAAATTAAAAGATGCTTGCTCCTTGGAAGAGATGCTATGACAAATCTGGACAGCATATTAAAAAACAAAGACATTAGTTTGCCAACAAAGGTCCATCTAGGCAAAGCTATGCTTTTTCCAGTAGTTATGTATGAATTTGAGATTGGACCATAAAGAAAGCTGAGCACCAAAGAATTGATGCTTTTGGACTGTGGTGTTGAAGAAGACTCTTGAGAGAACCTTGGACTGCAAGGAGGTCCAACCAGTCAATCCTAAAGAAAATCAGTCCTGCATATTCATTGGAAGGACTGATGCTGAAGCTGAAGCTCAGACACTTTGGCCACCCTACACGATGAACTAAGTCATTAGAAAATATCCTGATGCTGGGAAAGATGGAAGGCAGGAGGAGAAGGGGATGACAGAGGATGAGATGGTTGGATGGCATCACCGGCTCAATGGACATGAGTTTGAGCAAGCTTCGAGAATTGTTGATGGACAGAAAAGCCTGGCGTGCTGCAGTCCATGGGGTTGCAAAGAGTTGAACATGACTGAGCAACTGAACTGACTGAACTGAAAGGAACCTCATGTGTCTCACTCTACATCACTCCTCCCTGTGAGAGGAAACCCTATAGGGAAACTGAGGGCTCCGTTGTGTTTGCGTCAGTGATACAGGCTTGCCAGAGCCAATTGTTCAATGGTCAGGATTTTTTTTAGCTGCTTGTTAAGCTGTTGGTGGCTTCCCTGGAAGCTCAACTGGTAGAGAATCTTCCTGCAATCCAGGAGATCCTGGTTTGATTCCTGGGTTGGGAAGATCCTCTGGAGAAGGGATATGCTACTCACTGCAATATTCTTTGGCTTTTCTTGTGGTCCAGTTGGTAAAGAATCCACCTGCAATGTGGTTGATCTGGGTTCAATCTCTGGGTTGGGAAGATCCCTTGAAGAAGGGAAAGGCTACCCACTCCAGTATTCTTGCCTGGAGAATTCCATGAACCATACAGTCCATAGTGTTGCAAAGAGTCAGACACGAGTGAATGACTTTCACTTTCATTTTAAGCTCTTGGTAGCTTCAAACCAGTAGATGTTCCTGCCGGAGTACTGATGCCTCCCATGCTTTGTCCTGCCCTGTCCTGTCTGACAGTCACTGCTAAGGCAGTGAGAACTGCAGGTAGGAGAGTTGGTACCTGAACACACAGCTGGAGTCCACTGTTGGTGATAAAACTGAGTAGCATACGTCTTTACTTCCCGAAGCACGTACTCATCAAAACCTGGGAGGAGCTGCTGGAAGGGCTGTTTCTACTTTCCCAGTGCACCCGTGGGCAGATGAAGACCTCCGTTAGGACAAGCCAGTCCGTCGGGAGGGAACACAGAGGCACCCAGAAAGAGGGAGGTGTGTGGGCTTCGTGCAAAGGGCCCAGTCCTCCATCCTCCCGGAAGTTGATGTCTGGATGGGCTCAGATCACTTCCTGCTCAAATGTTGTGGTCTTCCAGAGGCTCACTGTGAGATCCTGAAGGCTTGCAAAGATGGGAGAGGGGACTTCAGTCTGAAGTATGAGCAAATATAAAGTTTCAGAGGCAAGAAGGCACAGGGAGGGTTTCAGGCTTATCTAGTAGGCAGTAATCATGTGTATTGCAAAATCTTTTCTACTGTGAACATCTCCTTTTCCTCATTTGAGTTGGGAAAAGGATACAGTTTAACCAAGAGGCCATTGGGAAATACCTGGACGGTGAAACCAGGTTGCACAGAGGCCCACCTCTCCTTCCTTCTCCAAGGCTGATGTGTAACCGGCACTATCCATCAAGCTGGCACCTTCCAAGGAACCCTGGCCAAGTCGCCAAGGGTCCCATAGGAAAACAGAGACCAATAGCAACCCCAGAACTCACAATTACATGACAATTCCTCCTGAAACTTGTACAAGAACTTCTTTCTTGGCTTGTGGCCCATCTATTGCCTTGGTCCATTATCTGCTCAGCCAGCTGTATTCTCAAAACCCCGCACACTGGCCACTCCAGTGTGGTGTCCCAACAAGGCATGAGACAGGAATTCACTTGAGGTCAAATTGGAGGGGACTTCCTGAAGGCTGTGGGACCCAAGAAAAATGAGGTGTTGAATCTCCTTGGACATCAGTGACGGCTTCCTAAGGAAGAAGGTCAGGGCAAGCAGAGGGGTCAGGGGAAGAGATGGGAGATGAGCATGTGGCTCTGAGGTGCCTGAGTGTTTGGGATGGACAGGGGAGCCTGACACCCGAGGCCTGCAGGCGGGGGAGAGGACAATACCGAGCATCAAGCTCCAAACCTGGTTGCCCTTGACTCAAGGCAGCAGGTGAAATAGTCCAATCAGTGGTTTGCAGGATCCCTAGACAATGGTGTGGAGGGTGGACAGTGGTCAGGGGAGAGCTAGGAACATACTCCCTAGAAACTGCATAAAGAAAAGGCTTTAACCGAACCTAGTTATTTGGGTAGGACTGTCCATCCTGTGGTTGCCTTCACTGTGAAAGAGAACAAAGAACGGTGGTTGTGATACAGATGACACTTCCTCATACTTCGTTGGGGAGGTGCCAGGGTAACAGCCCAGGCATCTGGCTATAGGAAATATATGACTGAGAAAGTAATCAGAAGAGTCCAGAAGAGGGGACAGATGGAGCGAGCTCCTGACTGGCTGAGAACTGAACCCATAGGAGAGGTTGGTGAGGCCTTGATGCCTGCCTCTGTACTGGCTTGGAGGGGGAGTTAGGCTCTAGACATGATGCTACTGTCAATCATTCATGAAAGTTGCTGAGTGCCTACTGGCCAAGAGCCTTGAGCAGGAGATTTATTATTGAATATACTCCTTTAAGGGCTTCCCATGTGAAGCTAGTGCTAAAGAACTCACCTGCCAGTTTAGGAGATGTAAGATGTATGGGTTTGATCCCTGGTTGGGGAAGATCCCCTGGAGACGGGCATGGCCGCCCACTCCAGTATTCTTGCCTGGAGAATCCCATGGACAGAGGAGCCTGCTGGACTCCAATCCATGGGGTCACAAAGAGCTGGACATGCTGAAGTGACTTAGCAGCACGCATGCAAAGTCCTTTAAACTGTTGTCAGGTGTGCAGGTGTAAAACAGATTTCTGACTCCCTCCCTCTCCTAAGGACTCAACCATTTTGAGCAAAGCTGCCGGTGACACTCCCCAGATGATCAGAAGAGACCAAGATGCTGTCAGGGAGATGGAGAAACCATTTCTTCACCTTGCACAGGGGCCTCCCTTCAAACTGCCCAGAAATCCCATGAAGCAACAGCAGGGGCTGAGGCAAGTCTACCTCCCCCCTGGGAGGAGGCCAGGCATGGGGCGGGTCAGGAAGACTCCTGGTTGAGCCTTTGTATCAGAGCCCAGATCAGATCAGATCAGATCAGTTGCTCAGTCGTGTCCGACTCTTTACGACCCCATGAACTGCAGCACGCCAGGCCTCCCTATCCATCACCAGCTCTCGGAGGTCACTCAGGCTCACATTCATTGAGTCAGTGATGCCATCCAGCCATCTCATCCTCTGTCGTCCCCTTCTCCTCCTGCCCCAATCCCTCCCAGCATCAGAGTCTTCTCCAATGAGTCAACTCTTCGCATGAGGTGGCCAAAATACTGGAGTTTCAGCTTTAGCATCATTCCTTCCAAAGAAATCCCAGGGCTGATCTCCTTCAGAATGGACCGGTTGGATCTCCTTGCAGTCCAAGGGACTCTCAAGAGTCTTCTCCAACACCACAGTTCAAAAGCATCAATTCTTTGGCGCTCAGCCTTCTTCACAGTCCAGCTCTCACATCCATACATGATCACAGGAAAGACCATAGCCTTGACTAGGTGAACCTTTGTTGGCAAAGTGATGTCTCTGCTTTTGAGTATGCTATCTAGGTTGGTCATAACTTTCCTTCCAAGGAGTAAGCATCTTTTAATTTCATGGCTGCAGTCACCATCTGCAGTGATTTTGGAGCTCAGAAAAATAAAGTCTGACACTGTTTCCACTGTTTCTCCATCTATTTCCCATGTAGTGATGGGACCAGATGTCATGATCTTCGTTTTCTGAATGTTGAGCTTTAAGCCAACTTGTTCACTCTCCACTTTCACTTTCATCAAGAGGCTTTTTAGTCCTCTTCACTTTCGCCATAAGGGTGGTATCATCTGCATATCTGAGGTTATTGATATTTCTCCCAGCAATCTTGATTCCAGCTTGTGTTTCCTCCAGTCCAGCATTTCTCATGATGTACTCTGCATATAAGTTAAATAAACATGGTGACAATATACAGCCTTGACATACTCCTTTTCCTATTTGGAACCAGTGTGTTGTTCCATGTCCAGTTCTAACTGTTGCTTCCTGACCTGCATACAGATTTCTCAAGAGGCAGATCACGTGGTCTGGTATTCCCATCTCTCTCAGAATTTTCCACAGTTTATTGTGATCCACACAGTCAAAGGCTTTGGCATAGTCAATAAAGCAGAAACAGATGTTTTTCTGGAACTCTCTTGCTTTTTCCATGATCCAGCGGATGTTGGCAATTTGATCTCTGGTTCCTCTGCCTTTTCTAAATCCAGCTTGGCATCAGGAAGTTCACGGTTCACATATTGCTGAAGCCTGGCTTGGAGAATTTTGAACGTTACTCTACTAGCGTGTGAGATGAGTGCAATTGTGCGGTAGTTTGAGCATTCTTTGGTATTGCCTTTCTTTGGGATTGGGATGAAAACTGACCTTTTCCAATCTTGTGGCCACTGCTGAGTTTTCCAAATTTGCTGGCATATTGAGTGCAGCACTTACACAGCATCATCTTTCAGGATTTGGAATAGCTCCACTGGAATTCCATCACCTCCACTAGCTTTGTTCGTAGTGATGCTTTCTAAGGCCCACTTGACTTCACATTCCAGGATGTCTGGCTCTAGGTCAGTGATCACACCATCATGATTATCTGGGTCGTGAAGCTCTTTTTTCTACAGTTCTTCTGCCCAGGCTGAGCATAAAAGGAGGGTCCCTCGGGCTGGGAGGAGGCAGACTAGGGACCATGGAGACCCAGAGGGCCGGCTCTCACTGGGGCGGTGGTCACTGTGGCTACTGCTGCTGGGACTAGTCGTGCCCTCGGCCAGCACCCAGGCCCTCAGCTACAGGGAGGCTGTTCTTCATGCTGTGGATCAGCTCAATGAGAGGTCCTCAGAAGCTAATCTCTACCGCCTCCTGGAGCTAGACCCGCCTCCCAGGGATGTGAGTTGGGGAGGGGGCTGTCTAGGTGAGGGGCAGGGAGACAGATCAGAGAAGGAAAAATGAGCCTGAACCCAGATTCCCCCCCACTTTAATCCGTCACCAGGATGAAGATCTGGGCACTCGAAGGCCTGTGAGCTTCACGGTGAAGGAGACTGTGTGCCCCAGGACAACTCAGCAGCCCGCGGAGCAGTGTGACTTCAAGGAGGAAGGGGTGAGGCTGGGGGTTGGGGGTCAATGTTTCCCAGGGAGCTGAACAGGGAGCTTCTGGGAAGGTTTCCTGTCTCTGGGGTGAGGCTGGGAGGTTATGGTCAAGGGGATTTCAGTGTGACCTTGAGCCTCTCCTTCCAGCGGGTGAAACTGTGTGTGGGGACAGTCACCCTGGACCCGTCTAATGACCAGTTTGACCTAAACTGTAATCAGGTGAGTGGTCCCTTCTGGACTGGGGGCTTTCTAGGGAAGATAGTGTGTGGAACATCCTTTGTACCAATGACCCACTGCCCCATCCAGGGCAGAGAGAGGCCCTCCTACCCTGGCCCCTCCTTTCCCTAAACCCCAGGTCTCCAGCCCTGGGGCTGCCTCCCTTAGAGCAGTGGTTCTCTACTGGGGTTCCCATGTGGGAACTGACATGAGATGGATTCTCAGGACCCACTCAGACTTCCTGAATCTGACACTAGGGTGAGGCCCAGCCATTGGATTTTCACAAGACCTCCAGGGAACTGTGACTGAGCTCAGTTTATGACACACTGACTGCAGTCATGGGTTTTCAGCCTCTGCTCTCATCCAGCTTTGCTGGAATGTGCTTGTGACCCTGGAAAGCCCCATGCCATCTGTGGGCCTCAGTTTCCTCTCTGTCTGTGGTATGGAGATTCAACCACATGCTCCAAGGGTCACAATCAGAGCGTGACCTGGGTTCCAAGGCTCCGTGGGCAGCCTGGGAAGGTAGAGGTGTGGTGTGTGTGTGTGGGAGGTTGTCAAGTGTTAATCTTGAGTAAGTTCCAAAAGAAGCTTGTGGCTTCCTTTTCACAGCTCCAGAGTGCCAGGATACGCATCCGATGGCCATGGCCAAGGTGGCCCCGATTCCGAGGTTGATGGAGAAGAACTGTTGGATCCTGAGCCTGGGGAAGAGTCCTAAGTGTCTGATTTGTTCAGATTCAGGCTTCTGGACAGTGAAAATAAATTCTTGTGAAAACTGATTCCTCCAGGCTTTAATTTCACTTGTCTCCCCTTCTCCCACTAATCAGAACCGTATCCCTAACTCTGGGAGGTCCCCCAAGTATGTGTGTGCATCTCTGTGTATGTGTCTATGTGTGTGTGTGTGAGATCACTCCTGTGAACACATAGAAGCATGAGGCCCTGTTCCTTCCAGGAGGACAGGGGTGAGGCAGCAGCCCCAGGAGCTCCAGAACTGCGTCCCCACCCTCGGGTCCCTCCCAAGCCCTTCACCCGACCCTGTCCTCCTCGTCCAACACCCAGTAGGGCGTAAGGAGACCTGCCATGAGTGCAGAGCTGGTGGGGCTGCTGCTCCTGCTCACGTGGAGCTGAGAGTCCAGGAGGGGCCAGGTGCTCACCTTGCTAAACACTCACAGAGACGCAGCTCAGTCTCAGGGCTGAGCCTGCAGGTGCGACGCCCAGGACGTGCCTCTTGCCTCGACAATCTTGATTCTGAAATAGCCCATCCCTCCTGGCTTTTCTGTGGCATTTAGACTGAATAGTGTTCCTTCAGCTGGGTCTCAGATGTCAGTGGTGGGTTTGTGCTCAGCCATCACATAGTATAAAAATTTGTACCATTAAAAAGAAGTATCCTGCTCATCGGGGGGAAGATTTCTCACGAGAACCTGAGAGACAGAGTGACACAGAGGTCACATGCCTATTTGCCTGTGTGTTTCAGACACTGCCCATGTCCTGCCCATTCCCCATTCTCTAGCTGACCTTTGCTCTGGGGCAGGCTGGAAGCACTGGGGAGTTTGTATCAGGGAAAAGCTTCAAAAAACCATTGGAGAAGCTTGCTGTAAAAATATCTCTTCCTCACTCCCTCAGGGGCCCACCTCCAGACTTATCACAGCTCTGCCTGAGGTCCCCAGCTGGGTTGAGCTCTTGTCATCCACTTTGCTATGCTATGCTATGCTATGCTAAGTCACTTCAGTCGTGTCCGACTCTGTGCGACCCCATAGACGTCAGCCCACCAGGCTTCCTCGTCCCTGGGATTCTCCAGGCAAGAACACTGGAGTGGGTTGCCATTTCCTTCTCCAATGCATGAAAGGGAAAAGAGAAAGTGAAGTCGCTCAGTCATGTCTGACTCCTAGCGACCCCACGGACTGCAGCCTACCAGGCTCCTTCATCCGTGGGACTTTCCAAGCAAGAGTACTGGAGTGGGGTGCCATTGCCTTCTCCGGTCATCCACTTTACTGCCTGTTTATTGACATGTCTTCTTCTCACTCAAGTCCTGCCCTGACTCCTCTGTCTACACTTTTGCTGGGTCTTTTCTCGAGTTACCTCGAAAACAAACTCCCTACCACTAAAGGCTTGCCTTCAGTCCCCTTCTGGGCCACTGTGAACCAAGACATATTCGCCTGTCTGAGAGGGACAGGGGGTAGGATCTCACAGAGCATTTACTTTGTTACCTGTCAAGCTTGTCTCCTTTGGTGAGTAGGTTTGTTGATTGCAGACAGGTTAGAGGAAGCCTGTGTGTCTTCTCTACATCTTCATATTCTGTGGGGGGAAGCCCTACAAAGGGAACTCAGAGCTGTGTTGTGCCTGAGCCCGAGGATCCAGGCTTGGTAGAGCCAAGTGTGAAATGGTCAGTTTTGTTTTATTTTTTGAGCTGGCTGTTACACTCTTGGTAGCTTGAAATCAACTATGGTGGAAATATTCACACCATGGAAACTGCCAAATGGTCCACATTAGGCCCGTCCCTGCTGGCACATGCCAGCCCCACTGAATAGAGGGACCACTCATCAGGATGACATGGCATCTGTGCAGCTCACTCTGTTTTCAGTCATTCCCCATGATTGCCCATCCTGCTCCTATGGCCTCCCACCTGTAGTCTCGGGCCAGTCTTGTCCTTTCATATTCTACATTGGCGTTGACCTGACGTTCCTTGTTGCGGAGGAGGCTCTCAGCATGCACAGTTAACCACTGATAGCAGAAAGGGGTGGATGCTTACATTGGTTCCATCTGAATCCTAGAGCAGGGAGCTGAAGTGGTCCTTGGCAGGGAGGTCTGCAGGCCTACTCAGCACCTTCTAAGGGGATTGGCTTCTGAGTGTCTGCTCTTTGATCCCTGGACCTCTTACTCCCGAAAGGAACAAGTATCAGATCCTTCCGTTAATGGCTTTGAGCATCAGGCCAGGGCAGTGCCACTGAGGAGGGAGGAGCATCTCTAGAGGCTGAGAGAGTGTGGGGCTGCCTGGGATGAGGTACTGAAGACAAAATGAGGCAGGTTGGTGCCCTGACAGGCTGGACTATGCAGGCGTGGGTTGTGAGAGCATGGTCCTGGACTGTTCGTCACCTGGGTGTAGGTAAGAGATGTGTGTGTGGGGAGATGACAGTTCAGTTTTGACCCCTTTGGTTGGGTGGGGCAGAGTCATCCTGGCCTCTGGGTGGGGCGCTGGGCAGTAGGCATTTTTAGTGTCCTGCTCAGATTCTGTCTCCGGGCGGCTGCCCTGAGGACCCCCAGCTGCTGGGACTGTGGGAGGTAGATGCTAATGGCTCACAGGTCCCCCTTCACAGCTGCCTTCACAGCTTCCCCCTCCCCAGGAGATGGCTGGGGTACTCTGTCTCCTCTGGGCTTGGCCTGTGTAAGTGCTGCTCTGTGAAGGGACATGAGAGCCCAGCACCCTCTTCAGTGAGTCCTAAAGCAGGGGTGCAATGCCAGTTCCCGGGCTTTTGGGGTGAGGTTTAAGCTGGTCCCAGGGTAGAGCACCTCCCTGAGGGAGGGGTTTGGGTCACCCTGCTGAGTCTGCCATTTCTTAGTGAGGGGAGTCCTTGATTGAATTTTTATCTGTGGGTCTCATTTTCCTCATCAACTGACCTACACAGAGAGCTGGTGGGTGTTCCCAGAGGTCCAGGAGCACTGTTTGGGACTGGATTCTGGTTCTCCTTGCCCCAGAGTCTCACAGACAGGAAGGATGGCTGGGAGGAGCCAAGGAGGGGGCAATGCAGGATCAGAGCTCCTACTAGAGTTTGTTGGGGTGAAAGGTGCACGCGGGTTTCTCAAGGATCAGATGCGGAGTCGGGGACATGCTGGCTGGGGACAAGGGCTGTGCTGTCTTTCCTGAGAAGACCTCAGCCCTAACAGGCTGTGAGGACTGCAGAAAAGCTGGTTGCTCAGGGCATGGAAGACATGCTCCTCACCATGGGAGGTGCCATCAAGGACCACACTGAGGACCCTAGACAGAAGCAGGGAGGATGGGGGAGGGGACTTCAGCCTGAAGTGTGAGCCAATGCCAAGGCCCAGAGAAAAGAAGCACAGGGAGGGTTTCATGCTTACCTAAGAGCCAGTAACCATGTGTATTGCTAGTAAGTTTATATTGTAATCACTTCCCTTTCCTTCTTTGACTTGGGAAAAGGATACAGCTTGACCAAGAGGCCACTGGGGCAAGACCTGGGCTGTGTAACTGGGTTGCACCGAGGCCCACCTCTCCTCTCTCCAAGGCTGATGTGTAACCAGACACCATCCATCCAGCTTCCACTTTCCGAGGGGCCCCAGCCAACTGCCCAGAGTCCCACAGGTCAACACATGCCAAGAGCTATCCTGGCCTCCAGTCACATGGCCATCCCGAGGGAAGCCTTATTAGAATTAGCTGCATGGTCTCTGAGCCCCTCTAACACTTTGGCTGCTTCTATCTCCCATCTGTGCTCTCTCTACCACCCAACACCAGCCCTCAAGCCTGGTGTCTCACCGACACGACTGGACATGGAGTCAAATGAGAAGAAACTTTCTGAGGGCTGTGAGAGCCAAGAGCAGGAGATTCTGAGTGTGCTTAGATGTCAGGGTTGCCTTTCCAAGGAGGAAGGCCAGGGAAAGCAGAGGGACCAGGGGCATAGTTGGGAGATGAGCTGGAGGCTCCAACGGGCCTGAGTGATCGGGGTGGCCTGGGACCCGATACCTGAGGCCTGTAGGGTGGGAAGCGAGGACAATAAAGACATCCAACCATCCAGACCCTAATGCCCATGGCCCAAGAAGGTGGGTGAAATACCCAAATCAGTGATTTGCAGAAGCCCCCTAGACAATGGTATGGAGGGTGGACAGTGGCCAGGGGAGAGATAGGAACATACTCTCTAGAAACTGCGTAAAGAAAAGGCTTTAACCTTCCCGAAGGCTACAGGACCCAAGATAAATGAGGTGCTGAATCTCCTTGGACATCACTGAAGGATTCCTAAGGAAGAGGGTCAGGGCAAGCAGAGGGGTCAGGGGAAGAGATGGGAGATGAGCATGTGGCTCTGAGGTGCCTGAGTGTTTGGGATGGACAGGGGAGCCTGACACCCGAGGCCTGCAGGCGGGGGGAGAGGACAACACCGAGCATCAAGCTCCAAACCTCGTTGCCCTTGACTCAAGTCAGCAGGTGAAATGGTCCAATCAGTGGCTTGCAGGATCCCTAGACAATGGTGTGGAAGGCGGACAGTGGTCAGGAGAGAGCTAGGAACATACTCTCTAGAAACTGCATAAAGAGAAGGCTTTAACCTAACCTAGTTATTTGGTGAGGACTGTCCATCCTGTGGTTGCCTTCACTGTGAGAGAGAACAAAGAGCTCTGGTGGTGATACAGATGACACTTCCTCATACTTTGTTGGGGAGGTACCAGGGTAACAGCCCAGGCATCTGGCCATAGGAAATATATGACTGAGAAAGTAATCAGGAGAGTCCAGAAGAGGGGACAGATGGAGCCCGCTCCTGACTGGCTGAGAACTGAGCCCATAGGAGAGGTTGGTGCTGCCTTGATGCCTGCCTCTGTCGTGGCTTGGAGGGGGAGTTAGGCTCTAGACATGATGCTACTGTCAATTATTCATGAAAGTTGCAGAGTGCCTACTGGCCAAGAGCCTTGAGCAGGAGATTTATTGTTGAATATACTCCTTTAAGGGCTTCCCATGTGAAGCTAGTGCTAAAGAACTTGCCTGCCAGTTTAGGAGATGTAAGACGTATGGGTTTGATCCCTGGTTGGGGAAGATCCCCTGGAGAAGGGCATGGCTGCCCACTCCAGTATTCTTGCCTGGAGAATCCCATGGACAGAGGAGCCTGCTGGACTCCAATCCATGGGGTCACAAAGAGCTGGACACGCTGAAGTGACTTAGCAGCACACATGCAAAGTCCTTTAAACTGTTGTCAGGTGTGCAGGTGTAAGACAGATTTCTGACTCCCTCCCTCTCCTAAGGACTCAACCATTTTGAGCAAAGCTGCCTGTGACACTCCCCAGGGTGTCCAGAAGAGACCAAGAAGTTGTCAGGGAGATGGAGAAACCATTTCTTCACCTTGCACAGGGGCCTCCCTTCAAACTGCCCAGAAATCCTATGAAGCAACAGCAGGGGCTGAGGCAAGTCTACCTTCCCCCTGGGAGGAGGCCAGGCATGGGGTGGGTCAGGAAGACTCCTGGTTGAGCCTTTGCATCAGAGCCCAGGCTGAGCATAAAAGGAGGGTCTCTCAAGCTGGGAGGAGGTAGACTAGGGACCATGGAGATCCAGAGGGCCAGCCTCTCGCTGGGGCGGTGGTCACTGTGGCTACTGCTGCTGGGACTAGTCGTGCCCTCGGCCAGCGCCCAGGCCCTCAGCTACAGGGAGGCCGTGCTTCGTGCTGTGGATCAGCTCAATGAGAGGTCCTCAGAAGCTAATCTCTACCGCCTCCTGGAGCTAGACCCGCCTCCCAGGGATGTGAGTTGGGGAGGGGGCTGTCTAGGTGAGGGGCAGGGAGACAGATCAGAGAAGGAAAAATGAGCCTGAACCCAGATTCCCCCACACATTAATCCGTCACCAGGATGAAGATCTGGGCACTCGAAGGCCTGTGAGCTTCACGGTGAAGGAGACTGTGTGCCCCAGGACAACTCAGCAGCCCGCGGAGCAGTGTGACTTCAAGGAGGAAGGGGTGAGGCTGGGGGTTGGGGGTCAATGTTTCCCAGGGAGCT
The DNA here is from genome assembly GCA_935064755.1 of Tragelaphus eurycerus. NCBI lineage: Eukaryota > Metazoa > Chordata > Mammalia > Artiodactyla > Bovidae > Tragelaphus > Tragelaphus eurycerus. Next base: position 69,601,153 of record CAKXYN010000001.1, on the reverse strand, counting down.
GTACAGGGAGCTTCTGGGAAGGTTTCCTGTCTCTGGGGTGAGGCTGGGAGGTTATGATGAAGGGGATTCCAGTGTGACCTTGAGCCTCTCCTTCCAGCGGGTGAAACAGTGTGTGGGGACAGTCACCCTGGACCCATCCAATGACCAGTTTGACCTAAACTGTAATCAGGTGAGTGGTCCCTTCTGGACTGGGGGCTTTCTAGGGAAGATAGTGTGTGGAACATCCTTTGTACCAATGACCCACTGCCCCATCCAGGGCAGAGAGAGGCCCTCCTACCCTGGCCCCTCCTTTCCCTAAACTCCAGGTCTCCAGCCCTGGGGCTGCCTCCCTTAGAGCAGTGGTTGTCTACTGGGGTTCCCATCTGGGAACTGACATGAGATGGATTCTCAGGACCCACTCAGACTTCCTGAATCTGACACTAGGGTGGGGCCCAGCCATTGGATTTTCACAAGACCTCCAGGGAACTGTGACTGAGCTCAGTTTATGACACACTGACTGCAGTCATGGGTTTTCAGCCTCTGCTCTCATCCAGCTTTGCTGGAATGTGCTTGTGACCCTGGAAAGCCCCATGCCATCTGTGGGCCTCAGTTTCCTCTCTGTCTGTGGTATGGAAATTCAACCACATGCTCCAAGGGTCACAGCCAGAGCGTGACCTTGGGTTCTAAGGCTCCTTGGGCAGCCCGGGAAGGTAGAGGTGTGGTGTGTCTGTGTGGGGAGGTGTCAAGTGCTAATCTTGAGTCAGTCCCAAAAGAAGCTTGTGGCTTCTTTTTCACAGCTCCAGAGTGTCAGGAGAGTCATCCGATGGCCATGGCCAAAGTGGCCCCGATTCCGAGGTTGATGAAGAACTGTTGGATCCTGAGCCTGGGGAAGAGTCTTAAGTGTCTGATTTGTTCAGATTCAGGCTTCTGGACAGTGAAAATAAATTCTTGTGAAAACAGATTCCTCCAGGCTTTAATTTCACTTGTCTCCCCTTCTCCCACTAATCAGGACCGTATCCCTAACTCTGGGAGGTCCCCCACTTTTGTGTGTGTGTCTATGTGTGTGTGTGAGATCACTCCTGTTAACACTGAGAAGCGTGAGGCTTCCCAGGCTTCCTGCTCCTTCCAGGAGGGCACGGAGGAGGCAGCAGCCCCAGGAGCTCCAGAACTGCATCCCCACCTTCGGGTCCCTCCCGAGCCCTTCACCCGACCCTGCCCTCCTCCTCCAACACCCAGTAGGACGTAAGGAGACCTGCCGAGGGTGCAGAGCTGGTGGGGCTGCTGCTCCTGCTCACGTGGAGCTGAGAGTCCAGGAGGGGCCAGGTGCTCCCCTTGCTAAACACTCACAGAGACGCAGCTCAGTCTCAGGGCTGAGCCTGCAGGTGCGACGCCCAGGACGTGCCTCTTGCCCTCGACAATCTTGATTCTGAAGTAGCCCATCCCTCCTAGCTTTTCTGTGGCATTTAGACTCAATACTGTTTCTTCAGCTGGGTCTCAGATGTCAGTGGTGGGTTTGTGCTCAGCCATCACATAGTATAAAATTTTGTACCATTAAAAAGAAGTATCCTGCTCATCAGGGGAAGATTTCTCACGAGGACATGAGAGACAGAGTGACACAGGGATCACATGCCTATTTGCCTGCGTGTTTCAGACACTGCCCATGTCCTGCCCACTCCCCATTCTCTAGCTGACCTTTGCTCTGGGGCAGGCTGGAAGCACTGGGGAGTTTGTATCAGGGAAAAGCTTCAACAAACCATTGGGGAAACTTGCTGTAAAAACATCTCTTCCTCACTACCTCGGTGGCCCACCTCCAGACGTATCACACCTCTGCCTGAGGTCCCCAGCTGGATTGAGCTCGTGTCATCCACTTTGGTGCCTGTTTATTGACATGTCTTCTTCTCACTCAAGTCCTACCCTGACTCCTCTGTCTACACTTTTGCTGGGTTTTTCTCGAGTTACCTCGCAAACAAACTCCCTCCACTAGAGGCTTGCCTTCAGTCCCCTTCTGGGTCACTGTGAACCAAGACATATTCGCCTGTCTGAGAAGGACAGGGGGTAGGATCTCACAGAGCATTTACTTTGTTACCTGTCAAGCTTGTCTCCTTTGGTGAGTAGGTGTGTTGATTGCAGACAGGTTAGAGGAAGCCTGTGCATCTTCTCTACATCTTCATATTCTGTGGGGGCAAGCCCTACAAAGGGAACTCAGAGCTGTGTTGTGCCTGAGCCCGAGGATCCAGGCTTGGTAGAGCCAAGTGTGAAATGGTCAGTTTTGTTTTATTTTTTGAGCTGGCTGTTACACTCTTGGTAGCTTGAAATCAACCGTGGTGGAAATATTCACACTATGGAAACTGCCAAATGGTCCACATTAGGCCCGTCCCTGCTGGCACATGCCAGCACCACCGAAGAGAGGGACCACTCATCAGGATGACATGGCATCTGTGCAGCTCACTCTGTTTTCAATCATTCCCCATGATTGCCCATCCTGCCCATGGCCTCCCACCTGTAGTCTCGGGCCAGTCTTGTCCTTTCATATTCTACATTGGCGTTGACCTGACGTTCCTTGTTGCGGAGGAGGCTCTCAGCATGCACAGTTAACCACTGATAGCAGAAAGGGGTGGATGCTTACATTGGTTCCATCTGAATCCTAGAGCAGGGAGCTGAAGTGGTCCTTGGCAGGGAGGTCTGCAGGCCTACTCAGCACCTTCTAAGGGGATTGGCTTCTGAGTGTCTGCTCTTTGATCCCTGGACCTCTTACTCCCAAGGAACAAGTATCAGATCCTTCCATTAATGGCTTTGAGCATCAGGCCAGGGCAGTGCCACTGAGGAGGGAGGAGCATCTCTAGAGGCTGAGAGAGTGTGGGGCTGCCTGGGATGAGGTACTGAAGACAAAATAAGGCAGGTTGGTGCCCTGACAGGCTGGACTATGCAGGCGTGGGTTGTGAGAGCATGGTCCTGGACTGTTCGTCACCTGGGTGTAGGTAAGAGATGTGTGTGTGGGGAGATGACAGTTCAGTTTTGACCCCTTTGGTTGGGTGGAGCAGAGTGATGCTGGCCTCTGGGTGGGGCGCTGGGCAGTAGGCATTTTTAGTGTCCTGCTCAGATTCTGTCTCCGGGCGGCTGCCCTGAGGACCCCCAGCTGCTGGGACTGTGGGAGGTAGATGCTAATGGCTCACAGGTCCCAGTTCACAGCTGCCTTCACAGCTTCCCCCTCCCCAGGAGATGGCTGGGGTACTCTGTCTCCTCTGGGCTTGGACTGTGTAAGTGCTGCTCGTGAAGGGACATGGGAGCCCAGCACCCTCTTCAGTGAGTTCTAAAGCAGGGGTGCAATGCCAGTTCCCGGGCTTTTGGGGTGAGGTTTAAGCTGGTCCCAGGGTAGAGCACCTCCCTGAGGGAGGGTTTGGGTCACCCTGCTGAGTCTGCCATTTCCTAGTGAGGGGGGTCCTTGATTGAATGGTTTATCTGTGGGTCTCATTTTCCTCATCAAGTGACCTACACAGAGAACTGGTGGGTGTTCCCAGAGGTCCGGGGGCACTGGTTGGGACTGGATTCTGGTTCTCCTTGCCCCAGGGTCTCACGGACAGGAAGGATGGCTGGGAGGAGCCAAGGAGGGGGCAATGCAGGAACAGAGCTCCTACTAGAGTTTGTTGGGGTGAAAGGTGCATGCGGGTTTCTCAAGGATCAGATGCGGGGTCGGAGACATGCTGGCTGGGGACAAGGGCTGTGCTGTCTTTCCTGAGAAGACCTCAGCCCTAACAGGCTGTGAGGACTGGAAAAGCTGGTTGCTCAGGGCATGGAAGACATGCTCCTCACCATGGGAGGTGCCATCAAGGACCACACTGAGGACCCTACACAGAATCAGGGAGGATGGGGGAGGGGACTTCAGTCTGAAGTGTGAGCCAATGCCAAGGCCCAGAGAAAAGAGAGCACAGGGAGGGTTTCATGCTTACCTAAGAGCCAATAACCATGTGTATTGCTACTAATTTTCTATTGTAATCACCTCCCTTTCCTTCTTTGACTTGGGAAAAGGATACAGCTTGACCAAGAGGCCACTGGGGCAAGATCTGGGCTGTGTAACCGGGTTGCACCGAGACCCCCTCCCCTTCTCTCACCAAGGCTGATGTGTAACCAGCACCTTCCATCCAGCTGCCACTTTCCGAGGGGCCCCAGCCAACTGCCCAGAGTCCCACAGGTCAACACATGCCAAGAGCTAACCTGGCCTCCAGGCACATGGCCATCCCGAGGGAAGCCTTATTAGAATTAGCTTCATGGTCTCTGAGCCCCTCAAACACTTTGGCTGCTTCTGTCTCCCATCTGTGCTCTCTCTACCACCCAACACCAGCCCTCAAGCCTGGTGTCTCATCCACGCGACTGGACATGGAGTCAAATGAGAAGAAACTTTCTGAGGGCTGTGAGAGACAAGAGGAGGAGATTCTGAGTGTTCTTAGATGTCAGGGATGCCTTTCCAAGGAGGATGGCCAGGGCAAGCAGAGGGACCAGGGGCACAGTTGGGAGATGAGCTGGAGGCTCCAACGGGCCTGAGTGATCAGGGTGGCCTGGGACCCGATACCTGGGGCCTGTAGGGTGGAGAGTGAGGACAATAAAGAGACCCAACCATCCAGACCCTAATGCCTGTGGCTCAAGGAGGCGGGTGAAATACCCAAATCAGTGATTTGCTGAAGGCCCCTAGACAATGGTATGGACGGTGAACGGTGGCCAGGGGAGAGCTAGGAATATACCCTCTAGAAACTGCGTAAAGAAAAGTCTTTAACCTTCCCGAAGGCTGCGGGACCCAAGATAAATGAGGTGCTGAAGCTCTTTGGACATCAGTGAAGGGTTCCTAAGGAAAAAGGTCCGGGCAAGCAGAGGGATCAAGGGAAGAGATGGGAGATGAGCATGTGGCTCTGAGGTGCCTGAGTGTTTGGGATGGACGGGGAACCTGACACCCGAGGCCTGCAGGCAGGGGGAGAGTACAACACCGAGCATCAAGCTGCCAACCTTGCTGCCCTTGACTCAAGGCAGCAGGTGAAATGGTCAAATCAGTGGTTTGCAGGATCCCTAGACAATGGTGTGGAGGGCGGACAGTGGTCAGGGGAGAGCTAGGAACATACTCTCTAGAAACTGCGTAAAGAGAAGGCTTTAACCTAACCTAGTTATTTGGTGAGGACTGTCCATCCTGTGGTTGCCTTCACTGTGAGAGAGAACAAAGAGCTGTGGTTGTGATACAGATAACACTTCCTCATACTTAGTTGAGGAGGTACCAGGGTAACAGCCCAGGCATCTGGCTATAGGAAATATATGACTGAGAAAGTAATCAGAAGAGTCCAGAAGAGGGGACAAATGGAGCCGAGCTCCTGACTGGCGGAGAACTGAGCCCATAGGACAGGATGGTGCAGCCTTGATGCCTGCCTCTGTACTGGCTTGTGGGGTGGGGGTGGCAGTTAGGCTCTAGACATCATGCTACTGTTAATCATTCATGAAAGTTGCTGAGTGCCTACTGGCCAAGAGCCTTGAGCAGGAGATTTATTATTGAATATACTCCTTTAAAGGCTTCCATGTGAAGCTAGTGGTAAAGAACTCACCTGCCAGTTTAAGAGATGTAAGATGTATGGGTTTGTTCCCTGGTTGGGGAAGATCCCCTGGAGAAGGGCATGGCTGCCCACTCCAGTATTCTTGCCTGGAGAATCCCACGGACAGAGGAGCCTGCTGGACTCCAATCCATGGGGTCACAAAGAGCTGGACACGCTGAAGTGACTTAGCAGCACGCATGCAAAGTCCTTTAAACTGTTGTCAGGTGTGCAGGTGTAAGACAGATTTCTGACTCCCTCCCTCTCCTAAGGACTCAACCATTTTGAGCAAAGCTGCCGGTGACACTCCCCAGGGTGTCCAGAAGAGACCAAGAAGTTGTCAGGGAGATGGAGAAACCATTTCTTCACCTTGCACAGGGGCCTCCCTTCAAACTGCCCAGAAATCCTATGAAGCAACAGCAGGGGCTGAGGCAAGTCTACCTCCCCCCTGGGAGGAGGCCAGGCATGGGGCGGGTCAGGTAGACTCCTGGTTGAGCCTTTGCATCAGAGCCCAGGCTGAGCATAAAAGGAGGGTCCCTCGGGCTGGGAGGAGGCAGACTAGGGACCATGGAGACCCAGAGGGCCAGCCTCTCGCTGGGGCGGTGGTCACTGTGGCTACTGCTGCTGGGACTAGTGGTGCCCTCGGCCAGCGCCCAGGCCCTCAGCTACAGGGAGGCTGTGCTTCGTGCTGTGGATCAGCTCAATGAGAGGTCCTCAGAAGCTAATCTCTACCGCCTCCTGGAGCTAGACCCGCCTCCCAGGGATGTGAGTTGGGGAGGGGGCTGTCTAGGTGAGGGGCAGGGAGACAGATCAGAGAAGGAAAAATGAGCCTGAACCTAGTTTCCCCCACACATTAATCCATCACCAGGATGAAGATCTGGGCACTCGAAAGCCTGTGAGCTTCACGGTGAAGGAGACTGTGTGCCCCAGGACAACTCAGCAGCCCGCGGAGCAGTGTGACTTCAAGGAGGAAGGGGTGAGGCTGGGGGTTGGGGGTCAATGTTTCCCAGGGAGCTGTACAGGGAGCTTCTGGGAAGGTTTCCTGTCTCTGGGGTGAGGCTGGGAGGTTATGGTGAAGGGGATTCCAGTGTGACCTTGAGCCTCTCCTTCCAGCGGGTGAAACAGTGTGTGGGGACAGTCACCCTGGACCCGTCCAATGATCAGTTTGACCTAAACTGTAATGAGGTGAGTGGTCCCTTCTGGACTGGGGGGTTTCTAGGGAAGATAGTGTGTGGAACACCCTTTGTACCAATGACCGCTGCTCCAACCATAGCAGAGAGAGGCCCTCCTACCCTGGCTCCTCCTTTCCCTTGGCCCCAGGTCTCCAGCCCTGGGGCTGCCTCCCTTAGAGCAGTGGTTGTCTACTGGGTTTCCCATCTGGGAACTGACATGAGATGGATTCTCAGGACCCACTCAGACTTCCTGAATCTGACACTGGAGTGGGGCCCAGCCATTTGGATTTTCACAAGACCTCCAGGGAATTGTGACTGAGCTCAGTTTATGACACACTGACTGCAGTCATGGGTTTTCAGCCTCTGCTCTCATCCAGCTTTGCTGGAATGTGCTTGTGACCTGGGAAGCCCCATGCCATCTGTGGGCCTCAGTTTCCTCTCTGTCTGTGGTATGGAGATTCAACCACATGCTCCAAGGGTGCACGCTCCAAGCCAGAGTGTGACCTGGGTTCCAAGGCTCCTTGGGCAGCCGGGGAAGGTAGAGGTGTGGTGTGTGTGTGTGTGTGGGGGGGGGGGTGTCAAGTGTTAATCTTGAGTCAGTCCCAAAAGAAGCTTGTGGCTTCCTTTTTCACAGGTCCAGAGTGTCAGATTTCCCTGGTGGTGGCCATGGTGGCCTTGGCGCAGAGGTTGATGGAGAAGAACTATTGGATCCTGAGCCTGGGGATGAGTCTTAAGTGTCTGATTTGTTCAGATTCAGGCTTCTGGACAGTGAAAATAAATTCTTGTGAAAACAGATTCCTCCAGGCTTTAATTTCACTTGTCTTCCCTTCTCCCACTAATCAGGACCATATCCCTAACTCTGGGAGGTCCCCTACTTATGTGTGTGTGTCTATGTGTACATGTGAGATTACTCCTGTTAACACAGAGAAGCCTGAGGCTTCCCAGGCTTCCTGTTCCTTCCAGGAGGGCACGGGGGGCAGCAGCCGCAGGAGCTCCAGAACTGCGTCCCCACCCTCGGGTCCCTCCCGAGCCCTTCACCCGACCCTGCCCTCCTCGTCCAACACGCAGCAGGACGTAAGGAGACCTGCCGTGGGTGCAGAGCTGGTGGGGCTGCTGCTCCTGCTCACGTGGAGCTGAGAGTCCAGGAGGGGCCAGGTGCTCCCCTTGCTAAACACTCACAGAGACGCAGCTCAGTCTCAGGGCTGAGCCTGCAGGTGCGACGCCCAGGACGTGCCTCTTGCCTCGACAATCTTGATTCTGAAGTAGCCCATCCCTCCTGGCTTTTCTGTGGCATTTAGACTCAATACTGTTTCTTCAGCTGGGTCTCAGATGTCAGTGGTGGGTTTGTGCTTAGCCATCACATAGTATAAAAATTTGTACCATTAAAAAGAAATATCCTGCTCATCGGGGGCAAGAGTTCTCCATGAGGGCATGAGAGACAGAGTGACACAGAGGTCACATGTCTATTTGCCTGTGTGTTTCAGACATTGTCCGTGTCCTGCCCACTCCCCATTCTCTAGCTGACCTTTGCTCTGGGGCCAGCTGGAAGCACTGGGGTGTTTGTATTAGGGAGCAACTTCAACTAACCATTGGGGAAACTTGCTGTAAAAACATCTCTTCCTCATTCCCTCGGGGGCCCACCTCCAGAAGTATCACAGCTCTGTCTGAGGTCCCCAGCTGGGTTGACCTCCTGTCATCCACTTTGGTGCCTGTTTATTGACACGTCTTCTTCTCACTCAAGTCCTACCCTGACTCCTCTGTCTAAACTTTTGAAGGCTTTTTCTGGAATTACCTCGCAAATAAACTCCTTCCCCTAAAGGCTTGCCTTCAGTCCCATTCTGGGCCACTGTGAACCAAGACATAGTCCCCTGTCTGAGAGGGACAAGGGGTAGCATTTCACAGAGCATTTACTTTGTTACCTGTCAGGCTTGTCTCCTCTTTGTGAGCAGGTATGTTGATTGCAGAGAGGTTAGAGGAAGCGTGTGTGTTTTCTCGGGAGAAGGCAATGGCACTCCACTCCAGTACTCTTGCCTGGAAAATCCCATGGACAGAGGAGCCTTGTAGGCTGCAGTCCATGGGGTCGCTAAGATTCGGACCTGACTGAGCAACTTCACTTTCACGCATTGGAGAAGGAAACGACAACCCACTCCAGTGTTCTTGCCTGGAGAATCCCAGGGACGGGGGAGCCTGGTGGGCTGCCGTCTATGGGGCCCAACAGAGTTGGACACGACTGAAGCGACTTAGCAGCAGCAGCTGCAGTGCATCTTCTCTACATGGTCATATGCTGTGGGGGAAAGCCCTACAGAGGGAACTCAGAGCTGTGTTGTGTCTGTGCCCGAGGATCCAGGCTGGTAGAGCCAAGTGTGAAATGGTCAGTTTTGTTTTGTCTTTTTTTTTTTTTTTGAGCTGGCTGCTACACTCTTGGTAGCTTGAAATCAGCCATGGTGCAAATATTTACACCATGGAAACTGGCAAATGCTCCACATTAGGCCCGTCTCCACTGGCACATCCCAGCCCATCTGGACAGAGGGACCCCTCATCAGGATGACATGGCATCTCTGCAGGTCACTTCTGTTTTTCAATCGTTCCCCATGATTGCCCATCCTGCTCCCATGGCCTCCCACCTGTAGCCTCAGGCCAGTCTCGTCCTTTCATATTCTACATTGGCATTGACCTGATGTTCCTTGCTGCGGAGGAGGCTCTCAGCATGTGTAGGTAACCACTGATAGCAGAAAGGGGTGGATGCTTACATTGGTTCCATCTGAATCCTAGAGCAGGGAGCTGAAGTGGTCCCTGGCAGGGAGATCTGCCGGCCTACTCAGCGCTTTCTGAAGGGATTGGCTCTGAGTGTCTGCTGTGCCATCCCTGGACCTCTTAATCCCCAAGAGAACAAATATCAGATCCTTCCATTAATAGCTTTGAGCATCAGGCCAGGGCAGTGGTCCCGAGAGGAGGGAGGAGCATCTCTAGAGGCTGAGAGAGTGTGGGGCTGCCTGGGATGAGGTACTGAAGACAAAATGAGGCAGGTTGGTGCCCTGACAGGCTGGACCATGCAGGCGGGGGTTGTGAGAACATGGACCCGGGCTGCTCGGCGCCTGGGTGTAAGTACGAGATGTGTGTGTGGGGAGATGACAGTTCAGTTTTGACCCCTTTGGTTGGGTGGGGCAGAGTGATCCTGGCCTCTGGGTGGGGTGCTGGGCAGTAGGCATTGTTAGTGTCCTGCTCAGATTCTGTCACTGGGCGGCTGCCCTGAGGACCCCCAGCTGCTGGGACTGTGGGAGGTAGATGCTAATGGCTCACAGGTCCCAGTTCACAGCTGCCTTCACAGCTTGCCCCTCCCCAGGAGATGGCTGGGGTACTCTGTCTCCTCTGGGCTTGGACAGTGTAAGTGCTGCTCGTGAAGGGACATGGGAGCCCAGCTCCCTCTTCAGTGAGTCCTAAAGCAGGGGTGCAACGCCAGTTCCTGGGCTTTTGGGGTGAGGTTTAAGCTGGTCCCAGGGTAGAGCACCTCCCTGAGGAAGGGTTTGGGTCACCCTGCTGAGTCTGCCATTTCCTAGTGAGGGGGGTCCTTGATTGAATGGTTTACCTGTGGGTCTCATTTTCCTCATCAACTGACCTACACAGAGAACTGGTGGGTGTTCCCAGAGGTCCGGGGGCACTGGTTGGGACTGGATTCTGGTTCTCCTTGCCCCAGAGTCTCACGGACAGGAAGGATGGCTGGGAGGAGCCAAGGAGGGGGCAATGCAGGATCAGAGCTCCTACTAGAGTTTGTTGGGGTGAAAGGTGCACATGGGTGTCTCAAGGATCAGATGCAGAGTCGGAGACATGCTGGCTGGGGACAAGGGCTGTGCTGTCTTTCCTGAGAAGACCTCAGGCCTAACAGGCTGTGAGGACTGGAAAAGCTGGTTGTTCAGTGCATGGACAAGAAGACATGCTCCTCACCATGGGAGGTGCCATCAAAGACCACATTGAGGACCCTACACAGAATCAGGGAGGATGGGGGAGGGGACTTCAGTCTGAAGTGTGAGCCAATGTCACGGCCCAGAGAAAAGGAGCACAGGGAGGGTTTCAGGCTTACCTAAGAGCCAGTAACCATGTGTATCGCTACTAATTTTCTATTGTAGTCACCTCCCTTTCCTTCTTTGACTTGGGAAAAGGATACAGCTTGACCAAGAGGCCACTGGGGCAAGATCTGGGCTGTGTAACCGGGTTGCACCGAGACCCCCCTCTCCTTCTCTCTCCAAGGCTGATGTGTAACCAGCACCTTCCATCCAGCTGCCACTTTCCGAGGGGCCCCAGCCAACTGCCCAGAGTCCCACAGGTCAACACATGCCAAGAGCTATCCTGGCCTCCAGTCACATGGCTATCCCAAGGGAAGCCTTATTAGAATTAGCTTCATGGTCTCTGAGCCCCTCTCGAAAAATTTGGCTGCTTATATCTCCCACCTGTGCTCTCTCTACCACCCAGCACCAGCCCTCAAGCGTGGTGTCTCACCCACACGACTGGACATGGAGTCAAATGAGAAGAAACTTTCTGAGGGCTGTGAGAGCCAAGAGCAGGAGATTCTGAGTGTGCTTAGATGTCAGGGATGTCTTTCCAAGGAGGATGGCCAGGGCAAGCAGAGGGACCAGAGGCATAGTTGAGAGATGAGCTGGAGGCTCCAATGGACCTGAGTGATCGGGGTGGCCTGGGACCCGATGGCCTGTAGGGTGGGGAGTGAGGACAATATAGAGACCCAACCATCCAGAACCGAATGCCTTGGCTCAAGGAGGCGGGTAAAATGCCCAAATCAGTGATTTTCAGGAGCTCCCTAGACAATGGTATGGAGGGTGGACAGTGGCCAGGGGGAGAGCTAGGAACATACTCTCTAGAAACTGCGTAAAGAAAAGTCTTTAACCTTCCCGAAGGCTGCGGGACCCAAGATAAATGAGGTGCTGAATCTCCTTGGACATCACTGAAGGCTTCCTAAGGAAGAAGGTCAGGGCAAGCAGAGGGGTCAGGGGAAGAGACGGGAGACGAGCATGTGGCTCTGAGGTGCCTGAGCGTTTGGGATGGACAGGGGAGCCTGACACCCGAGGCCTGCAGGCGGGGGAGAGGACAACACCGAGCATCAAGCTGCCAACCTTCCTGCCCTTGACTCAAGGCAGCAGGTGAAATGGTCAAATCAGTGGTTTGCAGGATCCCTAGACAATGGTGTGGAAGATGGACAGTGGTCAGGGGAGAGCTAGGAACATACTCTCTAGAAACTGCATAAAGAGAAGGCTTTAACCTAACCTAGTTATTTGGTGAGGACTGTCCATCCTGTGGTTGCCTTCACTGTGAGAGAGAACAAAGAACGGTGGTTGTGATACAGATGACACTTCCTCATACTTCGTTGGGGAGGTGCCAGGGTAACAGCCCAGGCATCTGGCCATAGGAAATATATGACTGAGAAAGTAATCAGGAGAGTCCAGAAGAGGGGACAGATGGAGCGAGCTCCTGACTGGCGGAGAACTGAGCCCATAGGACAGAATGGTGCAGCCTTGATGCCTGCCTCTGTACTGGCTAGGGGGGAGTTAGGCTCTAGACATGATGCTACTGTCAATCATTCATGAAAGTTGCAGAGTGCCTACTGGCCAAGAGCCTTGAGCCGGAGATTTATTATTGAATATACTCCTTAATGGACTAAGAACGCCTTGCCGGCTGCGCGGTGCCCTAAGAGCGCCTAGCTGGCTGCGCCGCGCGCTAAGAGCACGGCCGAGAGGAGCTGCCTCATGACCGAGGAAGGACGGCAGTGAGGACCGGCACACTAAGCATGCCGAGAGGAGCTACCCCACGACCGAGGTCAGGAAGGGCGGCGGTGAGGAGCTACCCCTCCTCCAAGGTCAGGAAGGGCGGCGATGAGGAGAGGCCCCTCGTCCAAGGCAAGGTGCGATGGCTGTGCTTTGCTGGAGCAGCCGGGAAGAGATACCCCACGCCCAAGGTAAGAGAAACCCAAGTAAGACGGTAGGTCTTGCAAGAGGGCATCAGAGGGCAAATACACTGAAACCATACTCACAGAAAACTAGTCAATCTAATCACACCAGGACCACAGCCTTGTCTAACTCAATGAAATCAAGCTATGCCAGTGGGGCAACCCAGGATGGGCGGGTCATGGTGGAGAGATCTGACAGGGTGTGGTCTGCTGGAGAAGGGAATGGCAAACCACTTCAGTATTCTTGCCTCGAGAACCCCATGAACAGTATGAAAAAGCAAAATGATAGGATACTGAAAGAGAAACTCCCCAGGTCAGTAGGGGCCCAATATGCTACTGGAGATCAGTGGAGAAATAACTCCAGAAAGAATGAAGGGACGGAGCCAAAGCAAAAAGAATACCCAGCTGTGGATGTGTCTGATGATAGAAGCAAAGTCTGATGCTGTAAAGAGCAATATTGCATAGGAACCTGGAATGTCAGGTCCATGAATCAAGGCAAATTGGAAGTGGTCAAACAAGAGATGGCAAGAGTGAATGTTGACATTCTAGGAATTAGCGAACCAAAATGGACTGGAATGGGTGAATTTAACTCAGAGGACCATTATATCTACTACTGCGGGCAGGAATCCCTCAGAAGAAATGGAGTGGCCATCATGGTCAACAAAAGAGTCCGAAATGCAGTACTTGGATGCAATCTCAAAAACAACAGAATGATCTCTGTTTGTTTCCAAGGCAAACCATTCAATTTCACAGTAATCCAAGTCTATGCCCCAAACAGTAACGCTTAAGAAGCTGAAATTGAACGGTTCTATGAAGACCTACAAGACCTTTTAGAACTAACACCCAAAACAGATGTCCTTTTCATTATAGGGGACTGGAATGCAAAAGTAGGAAGTCAAGAAACACCTGGAGTAACAGGCAAATTTGGCCTTGGAATACGGAATGAAGCAGGGCAAAGACTAACAGAGTTTTGCCAAGAAAATGCACTGGTCATAGCAAATACCCTCTTCCAACAACACAAGAGAAGATTCTATACATGGACATCACCAGATGGTCAACACCGAAATCAGATCGATTATATTCTTTGCAGCCAAAGATGGACAAGCTCTATACAATCAGCAAAAACAAGACCAGGAGCTGACTGTGGCTCAGACCATGAACTCCTTATTGCCAAATTCAGACGGAAATTGAAGAAAGTAGGGAAAACCACTAAACCATTCAGGTATGACCTAAATCAAATCCCTTATGATTATACAGTGGAAGTGAGAAATAGATTTAAGGGCCTAGATCTGAAAGATAGAGTGCCTGATGAACTATGGAATGAGGTTCGTGACATTGTAGAGGAGACAGGGATCAAGACCCTCCCCATGGAAAAGAAATGCAAAAAGCAAAATGGCTGTCTGGAGAGGCCTTACAAATAGCTGTGAAAAGAAGAGAAGCGAAAAGCAAACAAAGGAGAAAAGGAAAGATGTAAGCATCTGAATGCAGACTTCCAAAGAATAGCAAGAAGAGATAAGAAAGCCTTCTTCAGCGATCAATGCAAAGAAATAAAGGAAAACAACAGAATGGGAAAGACTAGGGATCTCTTCAAAAAAATCAGAGATACCAAAGGAACATTTCATGCAAAAATGGGCTCGATAGAGGACAGAAATGGTATGGACCTAACGGAAGCAGAAGATATTAAGAAGAGGTGGCAAGAATACACAGAAGAACTGTACAAAAAAGAGCTTCACGTTCCAGATAATCATGATGGTGTGATCACTGACCTAGAGCCAGACATCCTGGAATGTGAAGTCAAGTGGGCCTTAGAAAGCATCACTAGGAACAAAGCTAGTGGAGGTGATGGAATTCCAGTGGAGCTATTCCAAATCCTGAAAGATGATGCTGTGAAAGTGCTGCACTCAATATGCCAGCACATTTGGAAAACTCAGCAGTGGCCACAAGATTGGAAAAGGTCAGTTTTCATCCCAATCCCAAAGAAAGGCAATGCCAAAGAGTGCTCAAACTACCGCACAATTGCACTCATCTCACACGCTAGTCAAGTAATGCTCAAAATTCTCCAAGCCAGGCTTCAGCAATATGTGAACTGTGAACTTCCTGATGTTCAAGCTGGATTTAGAAAAGGCAGAGGAACCAGAGATCAAATTGCCAACATTCGCTGGATCATGGAAAAAGCAAGAGAGTTCCAGAAAAACATCTATTTCTGCTTTATTGACCATGCCAAAGCCTTTGACTGTGTAGATCACAATAAACTGTGGAAAATTCTGAAAGAGATGGGAATACCAGACCACCTGATCTGCCTCTTGAGAAATGTGTATGCAGGTCAGGAAGCAACAGTTAGAACTGGTCATGGAACAACAGACTGGTTCCAAATAGGAAAAGGACTACGTCAAGGCTGTATATTGTCACCATGTTTATTTAACTTATATGCAGAGTACATCATGAGAAATGCTGGACTGGAAGAAACACACGTTGGAATCAAGATTGCTGGGAGAAATATCAATAAGCTCAGATATGCAGATGACACCACCCTTATGGCAGAAAGTGAAGAGGAACTAAAAATCCTCTTGATGAAAGTGAAAGTGGAGAGTGAAAAGGTTGGCTTAAAGCTCAACATTCAGAAAACGAAGATCATGGCATCTGGTCCCATCACTTCATGGGAAATAGATGGAGAAACAGTGGAAACAGTGTCAGACTTCAATTTTGGGGGCTCCAAAATCACTGCAGATGGTGACTGCAGCCATGAAATTAAAAGACACTTACTTCTTGGAAGGAAAGTTATGACCCACCTAGATAGCATATTCAAAAGCAGAGACATCACTTTGCCAACAAAGGTTCACCTAGTCAAGGCTATGGTCTTTCCTGTGGTCATGTATGGATGTGAGAGCTGGACTGTGAAGAAGGCTGAGCGCCGAAGAATTGATGCTTTTGAACTGTGGTGTTGGAGAAGACTCTTGAGAGTCTCTTGGACTGCAAGGAGATCCATCCAGTCCATTCTGAAGGAGATCAGCCCTGGGATTTCTTTGGAAGGAATGATGCTAAAGCTGAAACTCCAGTATTTTGGCCACCTGATGGGAAGAGTTGACTCATTGGAGAAGACTCTGATGCTGGGAGGGATTGGGGGCAGGAGGAGAAGGGGACAACAGAGGATGAGATGGCTGGATGGCATCACTGACTCGATGGATGTGAGTCTGAGTGACCTCCGGGAGTTGGTGATGGACAGTTAGGCCTGGCGTGCTGCAGTTCATGGGGTCGCAAAGAGTCGGACACGACTGAGCGACTGATCTGATCTGATGTGATGTGAAGCTAGTGGTAAAGAACTCACATGCCAATTTAGGAGATGTAAGATGTATGGGTTTGATCCCTGGTTGGGGAAGATCCCCTGGAGATGGGCATGGCCGCCCACTCCAGTATTCTTCCCTGGAGAATCCCACGGATAGAGGAGCCTGGTGGACTCCAACCCGTGGGGTCACAAAGAGCTGGATATGCTGAAGTGACTTAGCAGCACGCATGCAAAGTCCTTTAAACTGTTGTCAGGTGTGCAGGTGTAAGACAGATTTCTGACTCCCTCCCTCTCCTAAGGACTCATCCATTTTGAGCAAAGCTGCCGGTGACACTCCCCAGGGTGTCCAGAAGAGACCAAGAAGTTGTCAGGGAGATGGAGAAACCATTTCTTCACCTTGCACAGGGGCCTGCCTT
Source organism: Tragelaphus eurycerus (assembly GCA_935064755.1). Lineage (NCBI taxonomy): Eukaryota > Metazoa > Chordata > Mammalia > Artiodactyla > Bovidae > Tragelaphus > Tragelaphus eurycerus. Next base: position 69,584,786 of record CAKXYN010000001.1, on the reverse strand, counting down.
CAAACTGCCCAGAAATCCCATGAAGCAACAGCAGAGGCTGAGGCAAGTCCACCTCACGCCCTGGGAGGAGGCCAGGGATCGGGCGGGTCAGGAAGACTCCTGGTTGAGCCTTTGCATCAGGGCCCAGGCTGAGCATAAAAGGAGGGTCCCTCGGGCTGGGAGGAGGCAGACTAGGGACCATGGAGACCCAGAGGGCCAGCCTCTCGCTGGGGCGGTGGTCACTGTGGCTACTGCTGCTGGGACTAGTGGTGCCCTCGGCCAGCGCCCAGGCCCGCAGCTACAGGGAGGCCGTGCTTCGTGCTGTGGATCAGCTCAATGAGAGGTCCTCAGAAGCTAATCTCTACCGCCTCCTGGAGCTAGACCCGCCTCCCAGGGATGTGAGTTGGGGAGGGGGCTGTCTACGTGAGGGGCAGGGAGACAGATCAGAGAAGGAAAAATGAGCCTGAACCTAGTTTCCCCCGCACATTAATCCGTCACCAGGATGAAGATCTGGGCACTCGAAAGCCTGTGAGCTTCACAGTGAAGGAGACTGTGTGCCCCAGGACAACTCAGCAGCCCGCGGAGCAGTGTGACTTCAAGGAGGAAGGGGTGAGGCTGGGGGTTGGGGGTCAATGTTTCCCAGGGAGCTGAACAGGGAGCTTCTGGGAAGGTTTCCTGTCTCTGGGGTGAGGCTGGAAGGTTATGGTCAAGGGGATTCCAGTGTGACTTTGAGTCTCTCCTTCCAGCGGGTGAAGCAGTGTGTGGGGACAGTCACCCTGGACCCGTCCAGTGATCAGTTTGACCTAAACTGTAATGAGGTGAGTGGTCCCTTCTGGACTGGGGGGTTTCTAGGGAAGATAGTGTGTGGAACACCCTTTGTACCAATGACCCGCTGCCCCATCCATGGCAGAGAGAGGCCCACCTACCCTGGTCCCTCCTTCCCTAAACCCCAGGTCTGCAGCCCTGGGGCTGCCTCCCTTAGAGCAGTGGTTCTCTACTGGGGTTCCCATCTGGGGACTGACATGAGATGGATTCTCAGGACCCACTCAGACTTCCTGAATCTGACACTGGAGTGGGGCCCAGCCATTTGGATTTTCACAAGACCTCCAGAGAACTGTGACTGAGCTCAGTTTATGACACACTGACTGCAGTCATGGGTTTTCAGCCTCTGCTCTCATCCAGCTTTGCTGGAATGTGCTTGTGACCCTGGGACGCCCCATGCTATCTGTGGGCCTCAGTTTCCTCTCTGTCTGTGCTCACAGCCAGAGCGTAACCTGGGTAACAAGGCTCCTTGGGCAGCCTGGGAAGGTAGAGGTGTGGTGTGTGTGTGGAACTGTGTCAAGTGTTAATCTTGAGTCAGTTCCCTTTCTTTTTTTTTTTTTTTTTAATTTAATTTTATTTTATTTAACTTTGCCACATTGTATTGGTTTTGCCATATATGAAAATGAATCTGCCACAGGTATACATGTGTGTCAGTGCTTGTGGCCTCCTTTTTCACAGCCCCAGAGTGTCAACATTTTACGCTGGATCCTGAGATGGTGGCTTCGGCGCCGTGGTTGACGGAGAAGAACTCTTGGATCCTGAGCCTGGGGAAGAGTCCTAAGTCTCTGATTTGTTCAGATTCAGGCTTCTTCTGGACAGCGGAAATAAATTCTTGTGAAAACAGCTTCCTCCAGGCTCTAATTTCACTTGTCTCCCCTTCTCCCACTAATCAGGAACATATCCCTAACTCTGGGAGGTCCCCCACCTATGTGTGTGCGTCTCTGTGTATGTGTCTATGAGTGTGTGTGAGATCACTCCTGTGAACACAGAGAAGCATGAGGTCCTGTTCCTTCCAGGAGGGCAGGGGTGAGGCAGCAGCCCCAGGAGCTCCAGAACTGCGTCCCCACCCTCGGGTCCCTCCCGAGCACTTCACCCGCCCCTGCCCTCCTCGTCCAACACCCAGCAGGACGTAAGGAGACCTGCCGTTGGTGCAGAGCTGGTGGGGCTGCTGCTCCTGCTCACGTGGAGCTGAGAGTCCAGGAGGGGCCAGGTGCTCCCCTTGCTAAACACTCACAGAGACGCAGCTCAGTCTCAGGGCTGAGCCTGCAGGTGCGACGCCCAGGACGTGCCTCTTGCCCTCGACAATCTTAATTCTGAAATAGCCCATTCCTCCTGGCTTTTCTGTGGCATTTAGACTCAATACTGTTTCTTCAGCTGGGTCTCAGATGTCAGTGGTGGGTTTGCGCTCAGCCATCACATAGTATAAAAATTTGTACCATTAAAAAGAAGTATCCTGCTCATCAGGGGAAGATTTCTCACGAGGACGTGAGAGACAGAGTGACCTAGAGATCCCATGTCCATTTGCCTGCGTGTTTCAGACACTGCCCATGTCCTGCCCACTCCCCATTCTCTAGCTGACCTTTGCTCTGGGGCAGGCTGGAAGCACTGGGGAGTTTGTATCAGGGAAAAGCTTCAACAAACCATTGGGGAAACTTGCTGTAAAAAACATCTCTTCCTCACTCCCTCGGTGGCCCACCTCCAGACGTATCACACCTCTGCCTGGGTCCCCAGCTGGGTTGAGCTCGTGTCATCCAATTTAGTGCCTGTTTATGACCCGTCTTCTTCTCACTGAAGTCCTGACCTCACTCCTCTGTCACACTTTTGCTGGCTTTTTCTGGAGTCACCTCGAAAACAAACTCCTTCCACTAAAGATTTGCCTTCAGTCCCCTTCTGGGCCACTGTGAACCAAGACCTATTCCCCTGTCTGAGAGAGACAGAGGGTAGGATCTCACAGAGCATTTACTTTGTTACCTGTCAGTCTTATCTCCTTTGGTGAGCAGGTGTGTTGATTGTAGACAGGTTAGAGGAAGCCTGTGCGTCTTCTCTATATCGTCGTATGCTGGGGGGAAGCCCTACAGAGGGAACTCAGAGTTGTGTTGTGGCTGAGCCTGAGGATCCAGGCTTGGTAGAGCCAAGTGTGAAATGGTCAGTTTTGTTTTATTTTTTGACCTGGCTGTTACACTCTTGGTAGCTTGAAATCAGCCGTGGTGGAAATATTTACACCATGGAAGCTGGCAAATGTTCCACATTAGGCCCGTCCCTGCTGGCACATGCCAGCACCACCGAAGAGAAGGACCCCCTCATCAGGATGACATGGCATCTGTGCAGGTCACTCTGTTTTCATTCGCTCCCCACGATTGCCCCTCTTGCTCCCACGACTTCCCACCTGTAGCCTCGGGCCAGTCTCGTCCTTTCACATTCTACATTGGCGTTGACCTGACATTCCTTGTTGCGGAGGAGGCTCTCAGCAGGTGCAGGTAACCACTGATAGCAGAAAAGGGTGGATGGTTACATTGATTCCATCTGAATCCTAGAGCAGGGAGCTGAAGCGGTCCCTGGCAGGGAGGTCTGCAGGTCTACTCAGCACCTTCTAAGGGGATTGGCTTCTGAGTGTCTGCTCTTTGATCCCTGGACCTCTTACTCCCAAGGAACAAATATCAGATCCTTCCATTAATGGCTTTGAGCATCAGGCCAGGGCCGTGGTCCCGAGAGGAGGGAGGAGCATCTCTAGAGGCTGAGAGAGTGTGGGGCTGCCTGGGATGAGGTACTGAAGACAAAATAAGGCAGGTTGGTGCCCTGACAGGCTGGACTATGCAGGCGGGGGTTGTGAGAGCATGGTCCTGGACTGTTCGGCACCTGGGTGTAAGTACAAGATGTGTGTGTGGGGGGAGATGACCGTTCAGTTTTGACCCCTTTGGTTGGGTGGAGCAGAGTGATGCTGGCCTCTGGGTGGGGCGCTGGGCAGTAGGCATTTTTAGTGTCCTGCTCAGATTCTGTCAAGGGGCGGCTGCCCTGAGGACCCCCAGCTGCTGGGACTGTGGGAGGTAGATGCTAATGGCTCACAGGTCCCAGTTCACAGCTGCCTTCACAGCTTGCCCCTCTCCAGGAGATGGCTGGGGTACTCTGTCTCCTCTGGGCTTGGACAGTGTAAGTGACTGCCTGTGAAGGGATATGGGAGCCCAGCTCCCTCTTCAGTGAGTTCTAAAGCAGGGGTGCAACGCCAGTTCCAGAGCTTTTGGGGTGAGGTTTAAGCTGGTCCCAGGGTAGAGCACCTCCCTGAGGGAAGGTTTGGGTCACCCTGCTGAGTCTGCCATTTCCTAGTGAGGGGGGTCCTTGATTGAATGGTTTACCTGTGGGTCTCATTTTCCTCATCAACTGACCTACACAGAGAACTGGTGGGTGTTCCCAGAGGTCCGGGGGCACTGGTTGGGACTGGATTCTGGTTCTCCTTGCCCCAGAGTCTCATGGACAGGAAGGATGGCTGGGAGGAGCCAAGGAGGGGGCAATGCAGGATCAGAGCTCCTACTAGAGTTTGTTGGGGTGAAAGGTGCATGCGGGTTTCTCAAGGATCAGATGCGGGGTCGGAGACATGCTGGCTGGGGACAAGGGCTGTGCTGTCTTTCCTGAGAAGACCTCAGCCCTAACAGGCTGTGAGGACTAAGCCAGAAAAGCTGGTTGCTCAGGGCATGGACGGGGAAGGCAATGGCACCCCACCCCAGTACTTTTGCCTGGAAAATCCCATGGACGGAGGAGCCTGGTAGGCTCCAGTCCATGGGGTCGCTAAGAGTCGGACACGACTGAGCGACTTCACTTTCACTTTTCACTTTCACGCAATGGAGAAGGCAATGGCAACCCACTCCAGTGTTCTTGCCTGGAAAATCCCAGGGACAGGGGAGCCTGGTGAACTTCCGTCTATGGGGTCACACAGAGTCGGACACGACTGAAGTGACTTAGCAGCAGGGCATGGAAGACATGCTCCTCACCATGGGCGGTGCCATCAGGACTACACTGAGGACCCTACACAGAATCAGGGAGGATGGGGGAGGGGACTTCAGTCTGAAGTGTGAGCCAATGCCAAGGCCCAGAGAAAAGGAGCACAGGGAGGGTTTCAGGCTTACCTAAGAGCCAGTAACCATGTGTATTGCTACTAATTTTCTATTGTAATCACCTCCCTTTCCTTCTTTGACTTGGGAAAAGGATACAGCTTGACCAAGAGGCCACTGGGGCAAGATCTGGGCTGTGTAACCGGGTTGCACCGAGACCCCCCTCTCCTTCTCTCTCCAAGGCTGATGTGTAACCAGCACCTTCCATCCAGCTGCCACTTTCCGAGGGGCCCCAGCCAACTGCCCAGAGTCCCACAGGTCAACACATGCCAAGAGCTATCCTGGCCTCCAGGCACATGGCTATCCCAAGGGAAGCCTTATTGGAATTAGCTTCATGGTCTCTGAGCCCCTCTCGAAAAATTTGGCTGCTTCTATCTCCCACCTGTGCTCTCTCTACGACCCAGCATCAGCCCTCAAGCGTGGTGTCTCACCCACACGACTGGACCTGGAGTCAAATGAGAAGAAACTTTCTGAGGGCTGTGAGAGCCAAGAGTAGGAGATTCTGAGTGTGCTTAGATGTCAGGGATGTCTTTCCAAGGAGGATGGCCAGGGCAAGCAGAGGGACCAGAGGCATAGTTGAGAGATGAGCTGGAGGCTCCAATGGACCTGAGTGATCGGGGTGGCCTGGGACCCGATACCTGAGGCCTGTAGGGTGGGGAGTGAGGACAATATAGAGACCCAACCATCCAGAACCTAATGCCTTGGCTCAAGGAGGCGGGTAAAATGCCCAAATCAGTGATTTTCAGGAGCTCCCTAGACAATGGTATGGAGGGTGGACAGTGGCCAGGGGAGAGCTAGGAACATACTCTCTAGAAACTGCGTAAAGAAAAGTCTTTAACCTTCCCGAAGGCTGCGGGAGCCAAGATAAATGAGGTGCTGAATCTCCTTGAACATCACTGAAGGCTTCCTAAGGAAGAAGGTCAGGGCAAGCAGAGGGGTCAGGGGAAGAGACGGGAGACGAGCATGTGGCTCTGAGGTGCCTGAGTGTTTGGGATGGACAGGGGAGCCTGACACCCGAGGCCTGCAGGTGAGGGGAGAGGACAACACCGAGCATCAAGCTGCAAACCTTGCTGCCCTTGACTCAAGGCAGCAGGTGAAATGGTCAAATCAGTGGTTTGCAGGATTCCGGGACAATGGTGTGGAGGGCGGACAGTGGTCAGGGGAGAGCTAGGAACATACTCTCTAGAAACTGCATAAAGAGAAGGCTTTAACCTAACCTAGTTATTTGGTGAGGACTGTCCATCCTGTGGTTGCCTTCACTGTGAGAGAGAACAAAGAACGGTGGTTGTGATACAGATGACACTTCCTCATACTTCGTTGGGGAGGTGCCAGGGTAACAGCCCAGGCATCTGGCCATAGGAAATATATGACTGAGAAAGTAATCAGGAGAGTCCAGAAGAGGGGACAGATGGAGCGAGCTCCTGACTGGCGGAGAACTGAGCCCATAGGACAGGATGGTGCAGCCTTGATGCCTGCCTCTGTACTGGCTAGGGGAGGAGTTAGGCTCTTGACATGATGCTACTGTCAATCATTCATGAAAGTTGCTGAGTGCCTACTGGCCAAGAGCCTTGAGCCGGAGATTTATTATTGAATATACTCCTTAATGGACTAAGAGCGCCCTGCCAGCTGCGCGGCGCGCTAAGAGCATGGCCGAGAGGAGCTACCCCGCGACCGAGGAAGGACGGCGGTGAGGACCGGCACACTAAGCATGCCGAGAGGAGCTACCCCACGACCGAGGTCAGGAAGGGCGGCAGTGAGGAGATACCCCTCCTCTAAGGTAAGGAAGGGCGGCGATGAGGAGATGCCCCTCGTCCAAGGCAAGGTGCGATGGCTGTGCTTTGCTGGAGCAGCCGGGAAGAGATACCCCACGCCCAAGGTAAGAGAAACCCAAGTAAGACGGTAGGTCTTGCAAGAGGGCATCAGAGGGCAAATACACTGAAACCATACTCACAGAAAACTAGTCAATCTAATCACACCAGGACCACAGCCTTGTCTAACTCAATGAAATCAAGCCATGCCATGGGGCAACCCAGGATGGGCGGGTCATGGTGGAGAGATCTGACAGGGTGTGGTCTGCTGGAGAAGGGAATGGCAAACCACTTCAGTATTCTTGCCTCGAGAACCCCATGAACAGTATGAAAAAGCAAAATGATAGGATACTGAAAGAGAAACTCCCCAGGTCAGTAGGGGCCCAATATGCTACTGGAGATCAGTGGAGAAATAACTCCAGAAAGAATGAAGGGACGGAGCCAAAGCAAAAAGAATACCCAGCTGTGGATGTGTCTGATGATAGAAGCAAAGTCTGATGCTGTAAAGAGCAATATTGCATAGGAACCTGGAATGTCAGGTCCATGAATCAAGGCAAATTGGAAGTGGTCAAACAAGAGATGGCAAGAGTGAATGTTGACATTCTAGGAATTAGCGAACCAAAATGGACTGGAATGGGTGAATTTAACTCAGAGGACCATTATATCTACTACTGCGGGCAGGAATCCCTCAGAAGAAATGGAGTGGCCATCATGGTCAACAAAAAGAGTCCGAAATGCAGTACTTGGATGCAATCTCAAAAACAACAGAATGATCTCTGTTTGTTTCCAAGGCAAACCATTCAATTTCACAGTAATCCAAGTCTATGCCCCAAACAGTAACGCTTAAGAAGCTGAAGTTGAACGGTTCTATGAAGACCTACAAGACCTTTTAGAACTAACACCCAAAACAGATGTCCTTTTCATTATAGGGGACTGGAATGCAAAAGTAGGAAGTCAAGAAACACCTGGAGTAACAGGCAAATTTGGCCTTGGAATACGGAATGAAGCAGGGCAAAGACTAACAGAGTTTTGCCAAGAAAATGCACTGGTCATAGCAAATACCCTCTTCCAACAACACAAGAGAAGATTCTATACATGGACATCACCAGATGGTCAACACCGAAATCAGATCGATTATATTCTTTGCAGCCAAAGATGGACAAGCTCTATACAATCAGCAAAAACAAGACCAGGAGCTGACTGTGGCTCAGACCATGAACTCCTTATTGCCAAATTCAGACGGAAATTGAAGAAAGTAGGGAAAACCACTAAACCATTCAGGTATGACCTAAATCAAATCCCTTATGATTATACAGTGGAGGTGAGAAATAGATTTAAGGGCCTAGATCTGAAAGATAGAGTGCCTGATGAACTATGGAATGAGGTTCGTGACATTGTAGAGGAGACAGGGATCAAGACCCTCCCCATGGAAAAGAAATGCAAAAAGCAAAATGGCTGTCTGGAGAGGCTTTGCAAGTGGCTGTGAAAAGAAGAGAAGCGAAAAGCAAACAAAGGAGAAAAGGAAAGATGTAAGCATCTGAATGCAGACTTCCAAAGAATAGCAAGAAGAGATAAGAAAGCCTTCTTCAGCGATCAATGCAAAGAAATAAAGGAAAACAACAGAATGGGAAAGACTAGGGATCTCTTCAAGAAAATCAGAGATACCAAAGGAACATTTCATGCAAAAATGGGCTCGATAGAGGACAGAAATTGTATGGACCTAACGGAAGCAGAAGATATTAAGAAGAGGTGGCAAGAATACACAGAAGAACTGTACAAAAAAGAGCTTCACAACCCAGATAATCATGATGTTGTGATCACTGACCTAGAGCCAGACATCCTGGAATGTGAAGTCAAGTGGGCCTTAGAAAGCATCACTAGGAACAAAGCTAGTGGAGGTGATGGAATTCCAGTGGAGCTATTCCAAATCCTGAAAGATGATGCTGTGAAAGTGCTGCACTCAATATGCCAGCACATTTGGAAAACTCAGCAGTGGCCACAAGATTGGAAAAGGTCAGTTTTCATCCCAATCCCAAAGAAAGGCAATGCCAAAGAGTGCTCAAACTACCGCACCATTGCACTCATCTCACACGCTAGTCAAGTAATGCTCAAAATTCTCCAAGCCAGGCTTCAGCAATATGTGAACTGTGAACTTCCTGATGTTCAAGCTGGTTTTAGAAAAGGCAGAGGAACCAGAGATCAAATTGCCAACATTCGCTGGATCATGGAAAAAGCAAGAGAGTTCCAGAAAAACATCTATTTCTGCTTTATTGACCATGCCAAAGCCTTTGACTGTGTGGATCACAATAAACTGTGGAAAATTCTGAAAGAGATGGGAATACCAGACCACCTGATCTGCCTCTTGAGAAATGTGTATGCAGGTCAGGAAGCAACAGTTAGAACTGGTCATGGAACAACAGACTGGTTCCAAATAGGAAAAGGACTACGTCAAGGCTGTATATTGTCACCATGTTTATTTAACTTATATGCAGAGTACATCATGAGAAATGCTGGACTGGAAGAAACACACGTTGGAATCAAGATTGCTGGGAGAAATATCAATAAGCTCAGATATGCAGATGACACCACCCTTATGGCAGAAAGTGAAGAGGAACTAAAAATCCTCTTGATGAAAGTGAAAGTGGAGAGTGAAAAGGTTGGCTTAAAGCTCAACATTCAGAAAACGAAGATCATGGCATCTGGTCCCATCACTTCATGGGAAATAGATGGAGAAACAGTGGAAACAGTGTCAGACTTCAATTTGGGGGGCTCCAAAATCACTGCAGATGGTGACTGCAGCCATGAAATTAAAAGACACTTACTTCTTGGAAGGAAAGTTATGACCCACCTAGATAGCATATTCAAAAGCAGAGACATCACTTTGCCAACAAAGGTTCGCCTAGTCAAGGCTATGGTCTTTCCTGTGGTCATGTATGGATGTGAGAGCTGGACTGTGAAGAAGGCTGAGCGCCGAAGAATTGATGCTTTTGAACTGTGGTGTTGGAGAAGACTCTTGAGAGTCTCTTGGACTGCAAGGAGATCCATCCGATCCATTCTGAAGGAGATCAGCCCTGGGATTTCTTTGGAAGGAATAATGCTAAAGCTGAAACTCCAGTATTTTGGCCACCTGATGGGAAGAGTTGACTCATTGGAGAAGACTCTGATGCTGGGAGGGATTGAGGGCAGGAGGAGAAGGGGACGACAGAGGATGAGATGGCTGGATGGCATCACTGACTCGATGGATGTGAGTCTGAGTGACCTCCGGGAGTTGGTGATGGACAGTTAGGCCTGGCGTGCTGCAGTTCATGGGGTCGCAAAGAGTCGGACACGACTGAGCGACTGATCTGATCTGATCTGATGTGAAGCTAGTGGTAAAGAACTCACATGCCAGTTTAGGAGATGTAAGATGTATGGGTTTGATCCCTGGTTGGGGAAGATCCCCTGGAGATGGGCATGGCCGCCCACTCCAGTATTCTTGCCTGGAGAATCCCACGGATAGAGGAGCCTGGTGGACTCCAATCCATGGGGTCACAAAGAGCTGGATACGCTGAAGTGACTTAGCAGCACGCATGCAAAGTCCTTTAAACTGTTGTCAGGTGTGCAGGTGTAAGACAGATTTCTGACTCCCTCCCTCTCCTAAGGACTCAACCATTTTGAGCAAAGCTGCCTGTGACACTCCCCAGGGTGTCCAGAAGAGACCAAGAAGTTGTCAGGGAGATGGAGAAACCATTTCTTCACCTTGCACAGGGGCCTCTCTTCAAACTGCCCAGAAATCCTATGAAGCAACAGCAGGGGCTGAGGCAAGTCCACCTCCCGCCCTGGGAGGAGGCCAGGCATGGGGCGGGTCAGGTAGACTCCTGGTTGAGCCTTTGCATCAGGGCCCAGGCTGAGCATAAAAGGAGGGTCCCTCGGGCTGGGAGGAGGCAGACTAGGGACCATGGAGACCCAGAGGGCCAGCCTCTCGCTGGGGCGGTGGTCACTGTGGCTACTGCTGCTGGGACTAGTGGTGCCCTCGGCCAGCGCCCAGGCCCTCAGCTACAGGGAGGCCGTGCTTCGTGCTGTGGATCAGCTCAATGAGAGGTCCTCAGAAGCTAATCTCTACCGCCTCCTGGAGCTAGACCCGCCTCCCAGGGATGTGAGTTGGGGAGGGGGCTGTCTAGGTGAGGGGCAGGGAGACAGATCAGAGAAGGAAAAATGAGCCTGAACCTAGTTTCCCCCGCACATTAATCCGTCACCAGGATGAAGATCTGGGCACTCGAAAGCCTGTGAGCTTCACGGTGAAGGAGACTGTGTGCCCCAGGACAACTCAGCAGCCCGCGGAGCAGTGTGACTTCAAGGAGGAAGGGGTGAGGCTAGGGGTTGGGGGTCAATGTTTCCCAGGGAGCTGAACAGGGAGCTTCTGGGAAGGTTTCCTGTCTCTGGGGTGAGGCTGGGAGGTTATGGTGAAGGGGATTCCAGTGTGACCTTGAGCCTCTCCTTCCAGCGGGTGAAACAGTGTGTGGGGACAGTCACCCTGGACCCGTCCAATGACCAGTTTGACCTAAACTGTAATCAGGTGAGTGGTCCCTTCTGGACTGGGGGGTTTCTAGGGAAGATAGTGTGTGGAACACCCTTTGTACCAATGACCCGCTGCTCCAACCATGGCAGAGAGAGGCCCACCTACCCTGGTCCCTCCTTTCCCTTGGCCCCAGGTCTGCAGCCCTGGGGCTGCCTCCCTTAGAGCAGTGGTTCTCTACTGGGGTTCCCATCTGGGGACTGACATGAGATGGATTCTCAGGACCCACTCAGACTTCCTGAATCTGACACTGGAGTGGGGCCCAGCCATTTGGATTTTCACAAGACCTCCAGGGAATTGTGACTGAGCTCAGTTTATGACACACTGAATGCGGTCATGGGTTTTCAGCCTCTGCTCTCATCCAGCTTTGCTGGAATGTGCTTGTGACCCTGGGAAGCCCATGCCATCTGTGGGCCTCAGTTTCCTCTCTGTCTGTGGTATGGAGATTCAACCACATGCTCCAAGGGTGCACGCTCCAAGCCAGAGTGTGACCTGGGTTCCAAGGCTCCTTGGGCAGCCGGGGAAGGTATAGGTGTGGTGTGTGTGTGTGGGGGGGGGGTGTCAAGTGTTAATCTTGAGTCAGTCCCTTTTTTTTTTTTTTTTAATTTATTTTTTTTTTTTTAACTTTCCCACATTATTTTTTCCATATATAAAAGAACAATATACATGTGTGTCAGTGCTTGTGGCTTCCTTTTTCACAGCTCCAGAGTGTCAGATTTCCCCGGTGGTGGCCATGGTGGCCTTGGCGCAGAGGTTGATGGAGAAGAACTATTGGATCCTGAGCCTGGGGAAGAGTCCTAAGTGTCTGATTTGTTCAGATTCAGGCTTCTGGACAGTGAAAATAAATTCTTGTGAAAACAGATTCCTCCAGGCTCTAATTTCACTTGTCTTCCCTTCTCCCACTAATCAGGACCATATCCCTAACTCTGGGAGGTCCCCTACTTATGTGTGTGTGTCTATGTGTACGAGTGTGTGTGAGATTACTCCTGTTAACACAGAGAAGCCTGAGGTTTCCAGGCTTCCTGTTCCTTCCAGGAGGGCACGGGGGGCAGCAGCCGCAGGAGCTCCAGAACTGCGTCCCCACCCTCGGGTCCCTCCCGAGCCCTTCACCCGACCCTGTCCTCCTCGTCCAACACCCAGTAGGACGTAAGGAGGCCTGCCGTTGGTGCAGAGCTGGTGGGGCTGCTGCTCCTGCTCACGTGGAGCTGAGAGTCCAGGAGGGGCCAGGTGCTCACCTTGCTAAACACTCACAGAGACGCAGCTCAGTCTCAGGGCTGAGCCTGCAGGTGCGACGCCCAGGACGTGCCTCTTGCCTCGACAATCTTGATTCTGAAATAGCCCATTCCTCCTGGCTTTTCTGTGGCATTTAGACTCAATACTGTTTCTTCAGCTGGGTCTCAGATGTCAGTGGTGGGTTTGTGCTTAGCCATCACATAGTATAAAATTTTGTACCATTAAAAAGAAATATCCTGCTCATCGGGGGCAAGAGTTCTCCATGAGGGCATGAGAGACAGAGTGACACAGAGGTCACATGTCTATTTGCCTGTGTGTTTCAGACATTGTCCGTGTCCTGCCCACTCCCCATTCTCTAGCTGACCTTTGCTCTGGGGCCAGCTGGAAGCACTGGGGTGTTTGTATTAGGGAGCAACTTCAACTAACCATTGGGGAAACTTACTGTAAAAAACATCTCTTCCTCATTCCCTCGGGGGCCCACCTCCAGAAGTATCACAGCTCTGTCTGAGGTCCCCAGCTGGGTTGACCTCCTGTCATCCACTTTGGTGCCTGTTTATTGACACGTCTTCTTCTCACTCAAGTCCTGCCCTGACTCCTCTGTCTACACTTTTGCTGGCTTTTTCTGGAATTACCTCGAAAACAAACTCCTTCCCCTAAAGGCTTGCCTTCAGTACCCTCTGGGCCACTGTGAACCAAGACATAGTCCCCTGTCTGAGAGGGACAAGGGGTAGCATTTCACAGAGCATTTACTTTGTTACCTGTCAGGCTTGTCTCCTCTTTGTGAGCAGGTGTGTTGATTGCAGACAGGTTAGAGGAAGCGTGTGTGTTTTCTCGGGAGAAGGCAATGGCACCCCACTCCAGTACTCTTGCCTGGAAAATCCCATGGACAGAGGAGCCTTGTAGGCTGCAGTCCATGGGGTCGCTAAGATTCGGACCTGACTGAGCAACTTCACTTTCACGCATTGGAGAAGGAAACGACAACCCACTCCAGTGTTCTTGCCTGGAGAATCCCAGGGACGGGGGAGCCTGGTGGGCTGCCGTCTATGGGGCCCAACAGAGTTGGACACGACTGAAGCGACTTAGCAGCAGCAGCTGCAGTGCATCTTCTCTACATGGTCATATGCTGTGGGGGAAAGCCCTACAGAGGGAACTCAGAGCTGTGTTGTGTCTGTGCCCGAGGATCCAGGCTGGTAGAGCCAAGTGTGAAATGGTCAGTTTTGTTTTGTCTTTTTTTTTTTTTTTTGAGCTGGCTGCTACACTCTTGGTAGCTTGAAATCAGCCATGGTGCAAATATTTACACCATGGAAACTGGCAAATGCTCCACATTAGGCCCGTCTCCACTGGCACATCCCAGCCCATCTGGACAGAGGGACCCCTCATCAGGATGACATGGCATCTCTGCAGGTCACTTCTGTTTTTCAATCGTTCCCCATGATTGCCCATCCTGCTCCCATGGCCTCCCACCTGTAGCCTCAGGCCAGTCTCGTCCTTTCATATTCTACATTGGCATTGACCTGATGTTCCTTGCTGCGGAGGAGGCTCTCAGCATGTGTAGGTAACCACTGATAGCAGAAAGGGGTGGATGCTTACATTGGTTCCATCTGAATCCTAGAGCAGGGAGCTGAAGTGGTCCCTGGCAGGGAGATCTGCCGGCCTACTCAGCGCTTTCTGAAGGGATTGGCTCTGAGTGTCTGCTGTGCCATCCCTGGACCTCTTAATCCCCAAGAGAACAAATATCAGATCCTTCCATTAATAGCTTTGAGCATCAGGCCAGGGCAGTGGTCCCGAGAGGAGGGAGGAGCATCTCTAGAGGCTGAGAGAGTGTGGGGCTGCCTGGGATGAGGTACTGAAGACAAAATGAGGCAGGTTGGTGCCCTGACAGGCTGGACCATGCAGGCGGGGGTTGTGAGAACATGGACCCGGGCTGCTCGGCGCCTGGGTGTAAGTACGAGATGTGTGTGTGGGGGGAGATGACAGTTCAGTTTTGACCCCTTTGGTTGGGTGGGGCAGAGTGATCCTGGCCTCTGGGTGGGGTGCTGGGCAGTAGGCAACGTTAGTGTCCTGCTCAGATTCTGTCACTGGGCGGCTGCCCTGAGGACCCCCAGCTGTTGGGACTGTGGGAGGTAGATGCTAATGGCTCACAGGTCCCTTCACAGCTGCCTTCACAGCTTGCCCCTCCCCAGGAGATGGCTGGGGTACTCTGTCTCCTCTGTGCTTGGCCTGTGTAAGTGACTGCCTGTAAAGGGACATGGGAGCCCAGCTCCCTCCTCAGTGAGTCCTAAAGCAGGGGTTTAGGACTGGAACGCCAGTTCCAGGGCTTTTGGGGTGAGGTTTAAGCTGGTCCCAGGGTAAATCACCTCCCTGAGGGAGGGTTTGGGTCACCCTGCTGAGTCTGCCATTTCCTAGTGAGGGGAGTCCTTGATTGAATGTTTACCTGTGGGTCTCATTTTCCTCATCAACTGACCTACACAGAGAACTGGTGGGTGTTCCCAGAGGTCCGGGGGCACTGTTTGGGACTGGATTCTGGTTCTCCTTGCCCCAGAGTCTCATGGACAGGAAGGATGGCTGGGAGGAGCCAAGGAGAGGGCAATGCAGGATCAGAGCTCCTACTAGAGTTTGTTGGGGTGAAAGGTGCACATGGGTGTCTCAAGGATCAGATGCGGAGTCGGGGACATGCTGGCTGGGGACAAGGGCTGTGCTGTCTTTCCTGAGAAGACCTCAGCTCTAACAGGCTGTGAGGACTAAGCCAGAAAAGCTGGTTGCTCAGGGCATGGAGGAGACATGCTCCTCACCATGGGAGGTGCCATCAAGGACCACACTGAGGACCCTACACAGAATCAGGGAGGATGGGGGAGGGGACTTCAGTCTGAAGTGTGAGCCAATGCCAAGGCCCAGAGAAAAGAAGCACAGGGAGGGTTTCAGGCTTACCTAAGAGCCAGTAACCATGTGTATTGCTAGTAATTTTCTATTGTAATCACCTCCCTTTGCTTCTTTGACTTGGGAAAAGGATACAGCTTGACCAAGAGGCCACTGGGGCAAGATCTGGGCTGTGTAACTGGGTTGCACCGAGGCCCACCTCTTCTCTCTCCAAGGCTGATGTGTAACCAGCACCTTCCATCCAGCTGCCACTTTCCGAGGGGCCCCAGCCAACTGCCCAGAGTCCCACAGGTCAACACATGTCAAGAGCTATCCTGGCCTCCAGTCACATGGCTATCCCGAGGGAAGCCTTATTAGAATTAGCTTCATGGTCTCTGAGCCCCTCTAACACTTTGGCTGCTTCTATCTCCCATCTGTGCTCTCCCTACCACCCAACACCAGCCCTCAAGCCTGGTGTCTCACCCACATGACTGGACATGGAGTCAAATGAGAAGAAACTTTCTGAGGGCTGTGAGAGCCAAGAGCAGGAGATTCTGAGTTTTCTTAGAGTCAGGGATGCCTTTCCAAGGAGGAAGGCCAAGGCAATAAGAGGGACCAGGGGCACAGTTGGGAGATGAGCTGGAGGCTCCGACGGGCCCTGAGTGATCGGGGTGGCCTAGGACCCGATACCTGAGGTCTGTAGGGTGGGGAGTAAGGACAATAAAGAGCCCAACCCCCTAATGTTTGGGCTCAAGGAGGCAGGTGAAATGCCCAAATCAGTGATTTGCTGAAGGCCCCTAGACAATGGTATGGAGGGTGGTCAGTGGTCAGGGGAGACCCAGGAACACAGAGAGGACTTTGGGCGTTCTGGCTCCCTGTTGGAGGAGAGAAGACTGGGTAGGACCAGGGCAGGGTTGGTAGGAGGTCTAGGAGTGTCCTCAGGGAGAAGAAGGAGCAGGAGGGGCTCCCAGGTTTCCAGCTCAGGGCTCCTGTGGCAGCACCCAGCCAATAGCCCTGTGTGTGCAACCAGGGTGTTCATGGGAGTCTTGAACCCAGAGACATTGTGCATGAGAACTAGTGTCTTGAAAAGGGAAGGGACAGCCCCTGGAACATGTGAGAACTGAGAGAAAAGCAGTCCGGATGCACCCGAGCCAGCCCTACCTCCTAAGAGGAGACTCCCTGGAGGAGACTCAGCAAGAGAACCCAAAGAGGAGGAGGGGACCCAGGAAAGAAGCGACAGGGGAGAATCAGTGTTTGGAGGACAGATGGACTCTGCAGCCTGTGAAGATAGAGATAAGGCTTTAATGCGGCCCCTGTACTTAGGGAGGGCTGTCCAGCCTGCAATGGCCTGAGTGTGAAACAGAACAAAGAAGCGTGCAGATGACCATTTCTCAGGTCAGATGAGAGGCAGCCAAAGCAATAGGCCAGGTTTGGTAGGTTCTGGGGACAGGACATTTTTAGACTGAGAAGAGCAATGCAGAGGAATCCAGGAGAGGAGACAAATGGAGCTCACTGTCTGAGTGCTGGACACAGAGACGATGGTGTGGGCCCTGTGTCTATCTAGGGACTGGCTGGTGTGTACATCTTGAGATGTAGTACTGTTATCCATTCACCAAATGTCAAGCGACCCTCTACTGGGTTCCAGGCAGTGCCAAGAGGTGGAGGCTGACTGCTGAATACACTCATTTACCCCGAATCCTCAGGAGTCCATTGTGTGGACTCAGAAGGGATGTAGACAGTGCCTGGTCCCTCCCTCTCCTCGAGGACTAAACCCCTTTGAGCAACCCTGCTTGTAACACTTCCCATGGGCCCCAGGAGAGGCCTAGATATTGTCAAGGAGATGGAGAAACCCTTTCGTCACCTTGCACAGGGGCCTCCCTGCCCACTGCCCAGAAATCCAATGAAGCAATAGCAAAGCCTGAGTTAAGTCCACCTCGCACCTGGGAGGAGGCCAGGGATGGGGAAGGTCAGGTTGAGTCTTTGCATCAGGCCTAGGCTGAGCATAAAAGGAGGGTCCCTCGGGTGGGAGGAGGCAGATTAGGCACCATGGAGACCCAGAGGGCCAGCCTATCCCTGGGATGGTGGTCACTGTGGCTGCTGCTGCTGGGACTAGTGCTGCCCTTGGCCAGCGCCCAGGCCCTCGGCTACAGGGAGGCCGTGCTTCGTGTTGTGGATCAGCTCAATGAGCAATCCTCAGAACCTAACATTTACCGTCTTCTCGAGCTGGACCAGCCTCCTCAGGATGTAAGTCAGGGAGGGGCCTGGGGAAGGGACACTCTGGGTGGGGGAGTGGGGACACAGAGCAGAGAAGGAAGCCTGAGCCCGAGCCCAGTCTCCCCACTCTGATCCTCTAGCAGGATGAAGACCTGGACAGCCCGAAGCCGGTTAGCTTCAGGGTGAAGGAGACCGTGTGCTCCAGGACCACCCAGCAGCCCCCAGAGCAGTGTGACTTCAAGGAGAATGGGGTGAGCTTGGGGGCTGGGGGCACAGGAGGCTGCTTCCCAGATTGCTAAACAAGGGGCTTCGAGCAAGGTTCCCAGACCCTGGTGTGAGGCTGGGAGCTTATGGCCTGGGGGTGGGTGGTCCCACTTTGACCTTGAGCCTCCCCTTCCAGCTGCTGAAACGCTGTGAAGGGACAGTCACCCTGGACCAGGTCAGGGGTAACTTCGACATCATTTGTAATAATGTAAGTGGCCCCTTCTGTACTGTGGGAACTGCTGTGGAGGTGGGTTGTGGAACTTCCTTTGGACCAATGACCCACTGCCCCATCCAGAGCAGAGAAAGACCCTCCTATCCTGCCCCCTCCCTCCCTGAGCCCCAGGTCTCCCATCCTGGCTGTGTGTTCCTTAGAGCAGTGGTTCTCTCCTGGGGTCCCCACCCAGACAACTTGTCAGAAAGGCAGATTCTCAGCCCCACTCAGAACACCTGAGTTGGACTCTGGGGTGGGGTCTGACCATTTGTCTTTTCCCAAGACTTGCAGGATTCTGATTGTGCTAAAGTTTTGAGAGTCACGAGCCCTCAACCTCTGCTCTCTTCCAGCTTTGCTGGGATGGGCTTGTGACTCTGGGAAGCCCTTGTCTTCCCTTAGTCTCTTCATCTATTTGTGAGTGTGGGGATTCCACCTCGTTCATCACAGCCAGAGATGAACTTGTGCCCCAAGGATCCTGGTGTGACCCTGAAACAGGAAGGGCCAGGTTGGGAGGGATCTTGGGTTGATGGTGATGCAGTACCAACAAGCAACCTGTGTTTTTCTTGTTTCACAGCACCAGAGCATCAGGATTACAAAGCAACCATGGGCACCACCACAGGCAGCCCGATCATGTCGCTTCGTGATAATAAGAATTTGCAGATAATCAGCTCTTGTAGATTTCTGTCATAAGCCAGCAAATAGTTCTAAGGGTTTTCTTACTCTGCCTCAAGCTACTGGATCTGAAAAATAAATTCTTGTGACATGATATCCTCCAGGTCTCAATTTCATTGTCTCCTCTCCTCACAGTTATCAAGAAAGAATCTTGAACTATTCCATGTCTCGTGTGTGTGTACCCGTGTGTGTGTGTGTCTATGTGTCTGTGTGTGTGTCCATGAGTGTATGTGTGTGTGAGATCACTCCTGTGAACACAGAGAAGGGTGAGGCCCCTGTTCCTTCCACGTGGGAAGCGGTAGCCTCAGGAGCTCCAGGACAGCGTCTCCATCCTTGGGCGCCTCCTGAACACTTCACCCGCCCCACTCTCCCTCCTCCTCCAACACCCAGAAGGACCTAAGGAGACCTGCTGTGTGTGCAGTGCTGGTGGGAATGCTGCTCCTGCTCGCATGGAGCTGACAGTCCACGAGGGGCCATGCTTCTCATCTTGTGAAGCACTCAGAGAGACACAGTTGAGTCTCAGGGCTCAGCCTGCAGGTGCAATGCCCATGAGTCTCATGGACATGACGCTGGCTGGGAGGAGCAGGGGAGGGGCAATGCAGGATCAGGGCTCATATCTGAGTTTGCTGGGGAAAAGGTGCATGCGGATTTCTGAAAGACCAGGTGTGGAGGCGGGGGCACCCACTCTAAGATGAGGACTGTGGTGTCTTTCCTGAGCAGACCTCAGTTCCCACAGGCAGTGAGGACTAAACCAGGAAAGCCAGATGCTTTCACCTTTTGCATCACAGGAAGTGCATCCTGAGGACCCGGAAGTGGACCCTCCTAAGGATCAGGGAAGGACGGGGGAAGAGGGCTTCATTCTGAAGTGTGTAAGAGTGACAGGCCCAGAGGCAGGAAAGCACAGAGAGGATTTCGGGGTTACCAGAACCTGTCACTACGTGTATTGCTGATTATGCTCTATTGTAATCAAGTCGCTTTCAGCCTTTGATTTGGGAAAAGGATACAACTTAACCACAGTCCAGGGTCAAACCTGGACAAGAAAACCAGGGTGCCCAGAAGCCCACCTCTCGTTCCTCTCCAAGGCTGAGTGTGTAACCACCACCATCCATCCGAGCTGCCATCTTCCGTGGTGTCCGAGACAATTGTCCCGAGTCCCAGAGGCCCACAGAGACCATGAGCTACCCCTGGACTGCAGTCACGTGGCCATCCCAAGGGAAACTGGATTAGAATTTGCTTCACGGCCTCTGGGTCCCTTTAATATTTTGGCTTATTATCTCTCCCAGTTGCACTCCCTCCACACCCCAGGGCTGGCCACTCTGCTTGGTGACTTGTCCAGATGACTGGACATGGAGTCACTTGGGGGTCAGATTGGAAGGGATGTCCGGAAGATTGATGTCCTATGTCAGAAAAGAGGAGGAGGTGCCTTCTGTGCCTGCAGATCCCTGCAGGCTTCCCAAGGAGGTAAAGCAGGACAAGCAGAGAGATATCAGGGGCAGAGATGTGGGGAGGAGCAGGAGGCTCTGAGTGGCCTGAGGGATTTGGGTGGTGGGATAGCCTGACACCCAAGGCCCGCAAGTCTGGGGTGAGAAAAACTAAGAATAGCAACCATCTGGGCCCTGATGCCAGGGCAGGGGGTTATAGGCTGGGGAGGCAGGAGGTGAAATGGTCAAATGGGCAGTGTGTTGGAGCCTTAGAAAATAGCATGGAGGGTGGACAGTGGTCAGGGAGAAGCTGGTATTCAAGGAAGGTGGAATCTGGAGGTTGTGGCTTCATGGAGAGGAGAGAAGACAGGGTAGGCCCAGGGCAGGTATGCTGGGAGGTCAAGGGAGTGGCCTCAGGAGGAAGAAGAAGCAGGTGGGGCTCCCATGCTTCCAGCTCAGGGCTCCTGTGGCAGTACCCAGCCAACAGCCCAGTGCGGACAACCAGGCTTTTTATGGGGGTCTTAGATCAATCCTGGAATTTCTTTAGAGGGAATGATGCTGAAGCTGAAACTCCAGTATTTTGGCCACCTCATGCGAAGAGTTGACTCATTGGAGAAGACTCTGATGCTGGGAGGGATTGAGGGCAGGAGGAGAAGGGGACGACAGAGGATGAGATGGCTGGATGGCATCACTGACTTGATGGGTGTGAGTCTGGGTGACCTCCGGGAGCTGGTGATGGACAGGGAGGCCTGGCGTGCTGCGGTTCATGGGGTCTCGAAGAGTCGGACACGACTGAGCGACTGATCTGATCTGATCTGATCTGATCTGAAACCAGAGGCAAAGACCATATGTGTGTGATGGGCACTGGTGTCTTGAGAAGGGCTGTGCCCAGGAATGTGTGAGGACTGAGACAAGCAGCCCAGATGATCCTCAGCCAGCCCTGCCTCCAAGAGGAGAGTCCTTGGAGAAGAGTCAGCAGAAGCCCCCAGGGCGGAGGGGACCCAGGAGGGCACAGCAAGGGAGAATTGGTCAGGGGCAAGTTCAGGAAGACAGGGGTCCCCAGAACCTGTGGAGATAAGACAAGGCTTGAGTGTGGCTTCTGGATCTAGGGAGGGCTGCTCAGCCTGTGATGGGCTTGAATGTAAGCCAGCAAAGAATTTTTGGAGGTGGTGTAGGTAACACTTCCTCAGGCTCTGCTGGGGAGGGGCCAGGACAACACACCATGTTTTGTGGGGGTCTGAGGACAAGACATTATTAAACTGAGAAAAGAAATGAAGAGGAATCCAGGAGAGGGGAGAAATGGGACTCACTCTCTGAGGCCTGGGCATAGAGATGGTGTGGGCTTTGTGTCTGCCTAGGGACTAGCTGTGTGTGTAAGTCTTAAGTTGTGAGTAGTACTGTCAAGCATCATTAAATGACTCCCTATTGAGTTCTAGGCAGTACTGAGAGCTGAAGGTTGAGTGCACAATACACTTGTTTATCCTGAATCCTGAGAGACCATAGAGGGGAAGCTGAGGAGATGTAGACAGTGCCTGGCCCTTCTGTTTCCTGGAGTACTCAATCCTCTTGGGCAAGCCTGCCTGTGACCCTTCCCATGGACCACAGCAGAGCCCAAGACATTGTCAGGGAGATGGAGAAACCATTTCTTCACCTTGCACAGGGGCCTCCCTGCCTACTACCCAGCAATCCCATGAAGCAACAGCAGGGGCTGAGGCAAGTCCACCTCACACCCTGGGAGGAAGGCAGGGATGGGGCGGGTCAGGAAGACTCCTGGTTGAGCCTTTGCATCAGGGCCCAGGCTGAGCATAAAAGGAGGGTCCCTCAGGCTGGGAGGAGGCAGACTAGGGACCATGGAGACCCAGAGGGCCAGCCTCTCGCTGGGGTGGTGGTCACTGTGGCTACTGCTGCTGGGACTAGTGCTGCCCTCGGCCAGCGCCCAGGACTTCAGCTACAGGGAGGCCGTGCTTCGTGCTGTGGATCAGTTCAATGAGAGGTCCTCAGAAGCTAATCTCTACCGCCTCCTGGAGCTAGACCCACCTCCCAAGCAGGATGTGAGTTGGGGAGGGGGCTGGGAAGGGGATCTGTCTCCTGACATCCTCGGCACTGTCACCCTCTTCACTAAGGCTGGTTCTCTTGTCAGGAAGGCACTTTTCCCACTACGTGGGTTCCCACCTCTTCCAGGAGACCTTCCCAGACCTGGGGCCCTCCCAGCACCAGGCTTCCTGCCTTAGCATCTCTGCTGTGGGAACAGGCGCCCTGCACACCTGGCTCAGTCTCCCTGGACTTCTGGGAGCTCCAGGGATGGGGGGGTCACAGGCTCTGTGAGGTGACTTCCCTGCTAATGTCCCCTCTGCACCTTGGTGTCTCCCTACCAGGGAGGCCTCTGTCAGCCTGGAGGTTCCGGTGACAAGGGCTCTCCCTGCAGGCGGCCCTGACCTCCCTCAGCCCCTCTGAGGGGAGGCGCTGCCATCAGCGCTGCTGTGAGGGCCGCTCCTGCTCTCTGTGTGCACGTGAGGCCGGGCACAGGCTCTGTCCCCTCTCCTGTGCTCCTGGCACCAAGCCCAGGGCCGGACACACAGGGGGCTGGAGAGGCTGTCGTCGAGTAGGGGGCAGGGAGACAGATCAGGGAAGGAAACATGAGCCGAGCCCAGTCTCCCCACTTTGATCCTTGACCAGGTGGAGGACCCAGGAGCTCGAAAGCCTGTGAGCTTCAGGGTGAAGGAGACTGTGTGCCCCAGGACAACCCTGCAGTCCCCGGAAGAGTGTGACTTCAAGGAGAATGGGGTGAGCCTGGGGGCTGAAGGAACAGGAGAATGCTTATCAGGGAGCTGAACAGGGGGCTTCTGGGAAAGAATTGCAGTCCCTGGGGTGAGGTGGGGTGTGGCTGAGAGATATTGCCTGGAGTTTCTAGTTTGACTTCAAGCCTTCTTTTCCAGCTGGTGAAACAGTGTGTGGGGACAGTCAGCAGGTACTGGATCAGGGGTAATTTCGACATCACCTGTAATGACGTAAGTGGCCCCTTTTGTACTGCGAGGACTGCTAGAGGGGTGGATTGTGGAATTTCCTTTGGCCCAATGACCCGCTGCCCCATCCAGGGCAGAGAAAGGTTCTCCTACCCTGGCCCCTCCCTCCCCGAGCCCCAGGTCTCCAGTCCTGGCTCTGTGTCCCTTTGAGCAGTGGTTCCCTACTGGGGTCCCCAACTGGAAACTGACATAGAGGCAGATTCTCAGCCCTACTCAGATCTCCTGAATCAGACTCCTGGATAGGGGGCAGCCTTTGTATTTTCACAAAGCCTCCAGGGGCTTCTGTCGATGCTGAAGTTTGAAATGCATTGACTTGAGTCATGAGCTCTAAACACCTGGTTCCCTTCCAGCTTTGTTGGGATGGGCTTGTGACCCTGGGAAGCCCCCTGTCACCTAAGGGACCTTGGTTTGCTTATCTATCTGTGGTGTGGTGATTTAACCACAGGCTCCAAACATCATATGGGAGGTAAACTGGGGCTCCAAGCTTCCTGATGTGGCCCAGGAATTGGAGTGTTCAAGTGGCAAGGGGTCTGGTTTTAATGCTGAGCCAATGCCCCAAAGCAACTATTTCCTCCTGGTTCACAGACTCAGAGTGCAGGGCTATTCCGCCGGCTGTGGAACTCACTCCGGAGAGGTGGGCAGAAAATCCTCGAAAAAGCAGGGAGAATTGGTGAGAGAATCAAAGATATCTTCAGGGGATGAAGTCCTTAGGATCAGATTATCCTGGCTCAGACTTCTGGACTCTGAAAAATAAATTCTTCTAAAAACAACTTCATCAACATTCAAATTCACTTCTCTTCCCATTCTCAGTCTTACCAGGACCAGGTCCTTAACTCTGAGCGTCCTCTTGAGTGTATGCGTGTGTGTGAGAGAGAGAGAGACAGACAGAGATCAATCCTATTAACTCCTGGATGGGTGAGGCAGGCCTCCTTTCAGGAGGGTATGCGGGTACAGGGATGTAATGGCAGCCACAGCTAACACGGATGTATGGTGTATTTGAAAGTTGTTAAGAGAGTAGAGCCTAAGTGTTCTCATCACAAGGAGAAGACCTCATTTGTTTTTTGTATCTCTATGAGATGATGGATGTTAAGGAAACTTACTGTGGTACTCATTTCACAATATAGATAAGTAAATTCATTATGCATACACTTGAAATTTGTAGTGCTGTATGTCAATTATATCTCAAATGAAACTGGAAAAAATATTTAAAGAGTGTGAAAGGATTATTACAGCAAAAAGTTTGTGAACCGCTACTTAGAGAAACTCTCCATGGGTGTGCAGGGAGACATATATGATAATATCCAATTGGAGTGTCGGTCTGTTTCTTCAATAGATACCAAACAGCAGTGAACACAAATAAATGGATTACCGTGTATCATTGAAAACAAAAAAAAACAAAAAAACTGTGCAAAATGAGCTAGTAAATACGTTATAAGGCTACTTATATAATGTCCAAAAGCGTGGAAACAACACTATGTTTTGCTTGTGAGTATTGGTGGTAAAAACAAAAAAACGTGCTGGAAGAGAACTGAGCAGGTCAACGCGCAAGAACAGTCCTCATTCGTTTCACTAGAGTCGCATTCTGGCCCCAAACTACGCTTCCCGGCAGGCTGCGCGCCGCGCCGTGACGCACTTCCTGCAGACTCACTTCCTTGCCTTTGCGTTGTTCGTTGCTAGTGCAGGGCTGCTGCTGCTGCTGCTAAGTCGCTTCAGTCGTGTCCGACTCTCTGCGACCCCATAGACGGCAGCCCACCAGGCCCCTCAGTCCCTGGGATTCTCCAGGCAAGAATACTGGAGTGGGTTGCCATTTCCTTCTCCAATGCATGAAAGTGAAAAGTGAAAGTGAAGTCACTCAGTCGTGTCCGACTCTTCGCGACCCCATGGACTGCAGCCTACCAGGCTCCTCCGTCCATGAGACCTTCCAGGCAAGAGTACTGGGGTGGGGTGCCATTGCCCTCTATCTTTTAGCAGCTGGATGCAGCTGCGGGTAACTTTGATGCTGCCCCATAGCCCAGCCAGTAGCAGATGCGGACCTCGCGGGAGCAGTTCCTGGGCTTGCCCGTGAACTGTGAGGTGGACCAGCTGGCCAAGTACTAGGGCAGGAAGAGAGCGACCGCCCCCCTGCACCCCCTTCTCGGGTGTTCACCTCAGGCGCAGGCCTGGTGTGGGCCTGGCGTGGGCCTGGGTGTCGCGGGGCTGATTTCCTAGAGGCGCGCTGAGGATGCGACCACCCCTCCCCACTGCTTGCCTTCCTTGTGGGTGGGGCGGCGTTCCCTCCCTCGTTGTCCAGTACCCTGTTCTTGTGGTTTCTAGCTACCTCCCCAGAGTCCCCGGCCTCGCCTTCCGCCGCGGGGGTCCTGTCTGCGCCGTCCACTCCGGCGGCAAATCCGCTGGCGGCGAAAATTGAGCGCTTGAATTGTGGCGAGTGCTACTGAAGAACTACAGTCTTACGTCCTGTTCAGATCAGATCAGTCGCTCAGTCGTGTCCAACTCTTTGCGACCCCATGAACCGCAGCACGCCAGGCCTCCCTGTCCATCACCAACTCCCGGAGTTCACCCAGACTCACGTCCATCGAGTCAGTGATGCCATCCAGCCATCTCATCCTCTGTCGTCCCCTTCTCCTCTTGCCCCCAATGCTTCCCAGCATCAGAGTCTTCTCCAATGAGTCAACTCTTCGCATCAGGTGGCCAAAATACTGGAGTTTCAGCTTTAGCATCATTCCTTCCAAAGACATCCCAGGGCTGATCTCCTTCACAATGGATTGGTTGGATCTCCTTGCAGTCCAAGGGACTCTCAAGACTCTTCTCCAACACCACAGTTCAAAAGCATCAATTCTTCGGTGCTCAGCCTTCTTCACAGTCCAGCTCTCACATCCATACATGACCACAGGAAAGACCATAGCCTTGACTAGGCGAACCTTTGTTGACAAAGTAATGTCTCTGCTTTTGAATATGCTATCTAGGTTGGTCATAACTTTACTTCCAAGGAGTAAGCGTCTTTTAATTTCATGGCTGCAGTCACCATCTGCAGTGATTTGGGAGCCCAGAAAAAGAAAGTCTGACACTGTTTGCACTGTTTCCCCATCTATTTGCCATGTAGTGATGGGACCAGATGCCATGATCTTCGTTTTCTGAATGTTGAGCTTTAAGCCAACCTTTTCACTCTCCACTTTCACTTTCATCAAGAGGCTTTTGAGTTCCTCTTCACTTTCTGCCATAAGGGTGGTGTCATCTGCATATCTGAGGTTATTGATATTTCTCCCGGCAATCTTGATTCCAACTTGTGTTTCTTCCAGACCAGTGTTTCTCATGATGTACTCTGCATAGAAGTTAAATAAACATGGTGACAATATACAGCCTTGACATACTCCTTTTCCTATTTGGAACCAGTGTGTTGTTCCATGTCCAGTTCTAACTGTTGCTTCCTGACCTGCATACAG
This sequence comes from Tragelaphus eurycerus, assembly GCA_935064755.1. Lineage (NCBI taxonomy): Eukaryota > Metazoa > Chordata > Mammalia > Artiodactyla > Bovidae > Tragelaphus > Tragelaphus eurycerus. The sequence continues at coordinate 69,558,185 of CAKXYN010000001.1, read as the reverse complement.
ATTTCTCAAGAGGCAGATCAGGTGGTCTGGTATTCCCATCTCTTTAAGAATTTTCCACGTTTATTGTGATCTACACAGTCAAAGGCTTTGGCATAGACAATAAAGCAGAAATAGATGTTTTTCTGGAACTCTCTTGCTTTTTCCATTATTAATTATGTCCTGTTAATTAATATCTAACTGAATAATGAAGAAGTCTAGAACTTGTTTTTCATCAGACACAAGGTCGTTGTTTAGTTGCTAAGTCACGTCTGACTCTCTATACCCCATCAGGCTCCTTTCTCCATGAGATCTCCCAGCAAGAGTACTGGAGTGGGTTACCATTTCCTTCTCCAGGGAATCTTCCCTACTCAGGGGTCAAACCTGTGACTCCTGCATTGGAGGCAGGTTCTTTACAGCTGAGCCACCAGGAAAGCTCCTGACACAAAGTTACTATTTTGCTGAGACTACATTTCGCTTTAACCATCTTTTTAACGTCTTTTGAAATGTGCTGTAGGTGTGCAAAACACATCTAATATCAAAGAGATAATGGGGGGGGAGAATCTAAACTATTGATAACCATTTAACATTGCATATGTGTTGAAATGATAATATCTTAGATATGTAGGGTTGAAGAAGTGAAGTTAGTCACTCAGTGTTGTCCGACTCTTTGGGACCCCATGGACTGTTTAGTCCCCCAGCTTCTCTGTCCACGTGATTTCTCCAGGCAAAAACACTGGAGTGGGTTGCCATTACATTCTTCACGGGATCTTCCCAACCCAAGGATAGAACCCAGGTCTCCCACATTGCAGGCAGATTCTTTACCCTCTGAGCTACCAGGGAAGCCCATAAAATTAATTTCACCTTTTAAAAAACTATTTGAGATGGCTGCTATGGAATTTTTTTCCCCCAGTGGTGCCGTGTGGCATGCAGGAGTTGGGAATCTTAGTTCCCAGACCAGGGATGGAACCCGTGTCCTCTGCAGTGGAAGCACAGAATCTTACCTCTGGAACTGCCAGGGAAGTCCAGGAAACTTAAAATTACGTATGTGGTTGGCACCATAGCTCCTATATTGCTCTTGGATAGTGCTGCTCTGGGAGAAGGGATATTTCTGCATCTGACAGAGCCTTCCTGGGCTCTTGGGGATGCTTCCTAGAGGAGCTGTTGTGTCTGGAGGGCGTTCTTACCCTGTCTTGTCTGAGGGGGTGTGGTCTACCACATTTAAAGTTACTCTTGGAGGTTCCTGCAGAATGGCTTTTTCAGCCCTTCTTCCCTAGCCACCAGGCACCTTCCTGGGTTGGGTTGTGCTGTAGAGAGAAAACGAAGGACCCGATGGTGACCTGAGAATGTGAGATGGGAGGAGGATGCATCTGTCACGACCAAATGCCTGCTGGTACTCACGTTTTCTTTTCTACCAAAGTAAAGAAGATTCTAATGGTTTTAGAAGCCACGTTTGCAATTTTAATATATGCTGAACTGCCATGTAGTTTGTAGTTTGTGCCCACCAATTATTAAAGAGACATTGTTTTCTCATTGACTTGAAATGCCATATATGCCACTTACTACGATTAGGTTGTCCTTCATTCCACCCACCCAGCCATTCATCCTTCTTCCTCTGCAATAAAAAGTGTAGATATGACCAACCTATGATTGACCTGGATCATGAGGGAGGGGGGACATTATACTAAGTATAATATGTACAAATATATAAGTAGAGCAGAATATGGGGGATCTGGAGTGCTGGGGTGTAGAGGCAGAGTTGGGCGATCAGGGTTGGCTTCTGTGAGGAACTATGTGTGAGCAGAAGCTTGAAAGAGGTAAGGAAGGTATATATGTCGGTGTGGTGGCAGACTCTTCCGGGCACGGAAACAATCAGTGCGCGGAGATAGGAAAGTAAGGAGGCCAGCGTGATCGGAGTACAGAGAGCAAGGAGGAGAAGAAAATATTCAAAGAAGCCCCTCTGAGTCCTACAAGTGAAAAAAATCTTAAAGTGTAATTAAATCTATCAGTTCTGTGTATTTTTTTAACTGATTCTTTTTACTATTATTATTTTACTTTAGCTGCGCTGAGGTTTTGTTGTGGCACGCAGGCTTAGTTGCTCCACGGCAGGTGAGATCTTAGTTCCCTGACCAGGGATTGAACCTGCATTGCAGGGCGGATTCTTAACCACTGGACCACCAGGGAAGTCACCAGTTTCGTGGTTTATAAGTGCTACGGTCTACAGGGTCACAAACGCGTCGGACTTAGCAACTAAACAACAGCAAAGTTATTTGATATCATAAATCGTATTTTTGTTCATTTATTGAAAACTTGAAACTGCCTCCACTGGTAGATACAAAATTATTCTGGATATTCCTGAGCTCTTAAGACTGCTATTTTCAGAGTTGAGCATCAGTGTCTGTCATTTTTTAAGGTTTTTCTCTATTTGGCATAGCTATGAATTAAATAGTTCTGATTTGTTCTACTCTTTTCTGCTTGTATCTGTTCTGAACTGCTTTCATCAGTTTAAACTGGCTCCACTTCACTCCGTTTGGCTTCTCACCTAGTTTCTCCATCTGTCTCAGTGAAGACTCACCCATTTAAATTTGCATTCAGCTAGCCAGTGTGGTTTGGTCTTGTTTTTACCTTGTTTCACCCGGTGGTCTTCTTCTCTGTCACTATGCCCATGCATTTCATTGATTCTGAGAAGTATATTACCTCAAGTTATTAATAAATTAATCTTTTACATGGAAACTTTGGATCATATTGGATCCATTTCAGGCTTTATACTGTTTTGCTACATTTGATTTATTCTTCCTTTTCTCTGCATATCTTTTTTCTTTTATTGCTGAATTATTTAAAACAAATCCCAAATAATGTGATATATCACTCCTAAATATATCACAATGTAGCTAAAACAAATAAGGATTTTTTAAAAAAAATATATAACCACATTATCCGTAGTGTCTTAGTATTTTCTAATACTTGGTCTGTGTTCAAATTTACCTGATCATCTCAAAGTCTTTTATGAATTTGAATCAGGATCTTGACAAGATCCACACATTCCTTTTTTAAAAAAATGTTTCTTAAGCCTGTATCAATTCTTCATCCCTCTTCTGTTTTTTTCTCTCCAGGCCATGGATCTATTTATAATGCTCTGAATCTAGAACATAAATCTACTTTAGATAATATTGTAAAGTAGTTTTCACATAGTAGATTGTAGATCAAGGGAAAAATTGTTTTGAACTTTATCACAAAGTATTCATCAATATGAAAGGCATGGCAATTCCGTGGTGGCTCAGTGCTTAGGGCTCAGCACTTTTACTGCCATGGCCTTTACTCAGTCTCTGGTTTGGAACTAAGACCTCGCACACTGCTTGGCATAGCTGGAAAAAAAAAAGAAAACATTACATCGTCAATGGCATTGCTGGCTGTAGTATTTGAGTTACCACCCACACAGCACACCTGTGTCTGTCATCAGTAGAACGTACACATCATCAATAAGGCACGTCCACGTCTGTCTCCATTTGTAACTGTGAAGTGCCTATAGCTATGAGCGTCTGATTATTTCACTGTGTCTCCTAATGTAGTCCTTCCAATAAATTCATATTAAAAAGCCTAGTATTTTATTGTGAATTACTTTCCTTTATTTCTCTTTTATATTTTGGGTTAGGGCACTATTTTTTAAAAGTTCTGTGTGTGGGGACATTTTACTCAATATGAATCTCATTTCGAGACAGTAAATGAGATGTTACAAAACACAGACTATGAGAAGGAACCTTTGATTCCAATAGTGTTGAGAACAGAACATGGGTCTGTCTTCTGTCTAATCTTTCAAGTTCCTTCTTAATTAACTCTGCTCCTATCACCCATTCACTCAAAAGTATTCATTAACTATTAAATGTTAAGTCCAGCTCTGTGTTCTTGGGATGTACCAGTAGTATATCTGGGAGAAGGGTGTTCCAGACATAGGAACCTGTCAGTGCACAGCAGCAGGACAGAGGTCAGTGCCGCTCAGACTGGAGTGAACAAAGGTAGAGTACCGATGGAATCAGAAAGCCGATAGGTTATGAAAGAATCCAGAATCTAGTGGGCCCCTCTCAGGGCTTGGCTTTTACTTTGAACATTATGGATATATATATATATATATATATATATATATATATATTCATTTATTTTGGGGTGCACTAGGTCTTCACTGCTGCGTGGGCTTTCTCTAGTTGCAGTGAGCGGGGGCTACTCTCTAGTTACGGTGCACAGACTTCTCATCGAGGTGGTTTCTCTTATTGTGGAGCACAGGCACACGGGTTAGGGTTAGGGCTTCAGTAGTTGTAGCTCCCAGGCTCTAGAGCACGGGCTCAGTGGTTGCGGCACATGGGCTTAGTTGCCTCACAGCACGTGGAATCTTCCCACCAAGGATCAGACCCGTGCCCCCTGCATTGTCAAGTGGATTCTTTACCACTGGACCACCAGGGAAGTCCTGGATACATACACATTCTTTAATAAAGTGAACAGTTCTATTTCTTAGAAATGTGCAATAAAGAAGGAAGAGATTGGAATTAGCTTTAGTCACCTGTTCCCAACCCATTCTTCTATTCATGATCCCAGACAGAACTCTCATGGCTCCAGAGAGTACTTCCTTTGGATCAGTGCGGGTCCTGACTTGATTGGGCTCAGTAGACCCTCTAGAGCAACATGTCTTAGCATCCTTCATTCTGTCCTGAGAGAGTCAGTGAAGTTGGACAGATAATGAATGGGGAAATTCAAATGAGGCTTCACATGTGCTCTGGTTAGCCATTATTCTCCACTGTTTTCTGTATTAGAGACATCCAGACTGAGCAACTCCTCTATCAATCTACTCTTTCTTTTTATAGAAAAAGTCAGAAAGAACGTTCCCATATTCGTCATGAAGATTGTTCTCTTGTTGGAAACAAATTGTTGTAGCTTATGTGTCAGTGTAACTGGTTATGGCCTAGAAGATAATTTTAGTATAAGTGCAGATTCTTACAAAGCTGACGATGCCTCTGATGTTTACTTGGAAGATTCCTTTTTGGGATAATATATAGAATAAAAGGTTCTACTGTGAGGTGTTTTTTTTTTTTTTTTTTTGCTTGATTCAAATAAAATATGTAATAAGTAAAAATTGACTAAAGGGTGGTCCAGTGATTAAGAATCCACCTTGTGATGCAAGGGACACTGGTTCAATCCCGGGTCCAGGAAGATCCCACATGTCGCAGAGCAGCTAACCCTGTGTGTCATAACTACTGAGCCTGTGTTCTAGAGCCCACAAGCTGCACCTGCTGAGCCCATGCACTGCAACTACTGAAGCCTGCATGCCTAGAGGCCATGCTCTGCAACCAGAGAAGCTGCCATAATGAGAAGCCCGCCACGCTGCACTGAAGAGTAGGCCCTGCGTGCGACCACTAGAGAAAGCCCGTGTGCAGCAACAAAAGCAGCAACAAAGACCCACCACAGCCTAAAAATAAAATAAATACATCTTTAAAAAAAAATTGACTGTGGTACATAATCTGAACCTAATCATAAGAAAATGTCAGGAATGTTCTATACATATTCTAAACATGAGAAAGATTCTCTAAAAAAACTCTGTTCTTCAGAAATGCCAATCTCATGAAAGAGACACTAACGTTAACTAAGGAAACATAACTAATTATAATATGATTGTAGACAATCCTGTATTATAGGGAAAATGCTGCTGCTAAGTTGCTTCAGTAGTGTCCAATTCTGTGCGACCCCATAGACGGCAGCCCACCAGGCTCCCCCATCCCTGGAATTCTCCAGGCAAGAACACTGGAGTGGGTTGCTATTTCCTTCTCCAATGCATGAAAGTGAAAAGTGAAAGTGAAGTCACTCAGTCATTGGATCAGCTGACAACTGGAATACATATGATAGTCATTAAGTTAAAGTGAAAGCTGCTCAGTCGTGTCCGACTCTTTGCAACCCCATGGACTATATAGTCCATGGAATTCTCTAGGCCAGAATGGGTGGTCTGGAGTGGGTAGCCTTTCCCTTCCCTTCTCCAGGGGATCCTCCCAACCCAGAGATCGAACCCAGGTCTCCCACATTGCAGGTGGATTCTTTACCACAAGGGAATCCCCACAAGGGAATACTGGAGTGGGTAGCCTATCCCTTCTCCAGGGGATCTTCCTGAACCAGAAATTGAATCAGGGTCTCCTGCATTGCAGGAGGATCTGATAGTTGTTCAAGTATTATATAAATGTTAAACTTACCAGTTGATAACTGTATTGTGGTTATGAAAAAGAATATCCCTACTTTTGTCAGACACACAATGAAGTATTTATAGGTAAAGAGCATGATTGTATGCATTGATTCAAAGAAAAAAATGTACGTAATATGTGTGCAAAGTCGCTTCAGTCATGTCCGACTCTGTGTGACCCCATGACGGCAGCCCACTAGGCTCCCCCATCTCTGGGATTCTCCAGGCAAGAACACTGGAGTGGGTTGCCATTTCCCTCTCCAATGCAGGAAAGTGAAAAAGTGAAAGTGAAGTCGCTCAGTCATGTCCGACTCTTAGCGACCCCATGGACTGCAGCCTACCAGGCTCCTCTGTCCATGGGCGTTTCCAGGCAAGAGTACTGGAGTGGGGTGCCATCACTTTCTCCACATATATGTGTACACACACATATATAACACAAATTTTAGCAATAAGTAGTTTGGGAAAAGGGTACAGAGCTGTTCTGTGTACTGTCCTTATTCTTGCAACTTTTCTGTATGTTTGAAATTATTTCCAAATAAAAAGTCAAAAGGGGTTGAAAGAAATATAGGTCTGGTGAAACTTGCCTTGGAGAGACAGACATTAATGGTTGTGAATGATGAATGGACTATAAGACATTATGACAAGGAGGAAAAGCCTAGCTAGCCCTTCCTGTGACTACTTTGACTGAAAACTTTCTTCAGATTCAAAGCCACAAATCCATCCCTGGCCTCTCTGTCCTCTGGAAGTCTGCAGATTCTCAGCCAGCGTGCTCTCTGCAGTCATCCTATTTCCAGATTCATGGGCAGGAAATCAACACCAACCAGGAGATCCTTGCCCAGTTGAGCAGCAGCAGTAGCAGCAGCAACATTCTGATGAAAACCACTGTGGGGAAGGGTGGTGGTGGGCAAAGCAGAACATCAGAGTGAGGGTCTCTACCCCTTCATTTTAAAGTTCCATTGACAGCAGGACTTGAGTGGTTTTCTCTGGCCCACCCCAGGGACCACCAGTAAACCCTCAGGGAGCCAACTAAGTGTTGAAGGTGCAGCTCAGTCTATCCCAGAGGGTGATCTCTGGGGAAACAGACAACGTTCCCAAGAGGGTAGAAATCTCAGGATCTGGAGCAATCCAGTTTGTAGAGTGTGCACTGGATTTTAGCCAGAAGTCAAACCTCTTCAGATGCAGGCTGTCACGGGGAGGGAACATCTTCCGTGTGCAGAGCGTGGGTGAAGCTTTAGTCGGAAGTCATATTCATCAGACATCGGAGGACACACAGGGAAAAGCCTTAAATACATAGGTAGCATGAAAGTGAAAGTGAAGTCGCTCAGTCGTGTCCGACTCTTTGCAACCCCATGGACTGTAGCCTATCAGGCTCCTCCGTCCATGGAATTTTCCAGGCAAGAGTGCTGGAGTGGATTGCCATTTCCTTCTTCAGGAATATTCCCAACCCAGGAATTGAGCCCGGGTCTCCCGCATTGCAGGCAGACGCTTTATCGTCTGAACCAACAGGGAAGCCGTAGGGAGCATGGGCCAGGCTTTTTAGATGTTACCCCTTAAAACCACCAGAGTACACACTCAGGGGATAAAGTTTATGTGTGCTTTTAGCCTCAAGTCACACGGCATCAGAGGACACACACAAGGGAGAAGCCCTTTGTGTGGGTGAGGTATTAGTGAAAAGTCAGACCTTATTAAGTACCAGAGGATTCACAGAGGGCATAAACCTTACGTCTGCAGGAACTGTGGCCAAGACTTTAGGCTGAAATCACACCTCAGGACACATTCAGGTGAGACGCCTTTTGTTCAAAGGGAGTGTGGGTGGGGTCCTAGTCAGAAGACAATTCTCAACACACACCAGAGGACACACTCAGGAGAGGAGCCTGATGAGTATAAGTGTGTGGGCAAGGCTTCAGCCTTCCTTCTCTGGCTATTTCTCTCTTTTCTTGGCTTGTGCAAATATTTGTTTTTATAAGTTCTCTAGATAAATTCAAGCCATTTCACTTTCAGTTTGTAGACTGTCATGGTAATGCTCCCTTTTCACACCTCCCTGCATCTGTGCCTGTGCGGTTGCTTCCCACATGGACTCTGGGCTTGGCCATGTGACTTGCCTTTGTCAGTGGGGTATCAGCAAACACGACTCAAGTGGACGCTCGATAAGCTCATGAATGGACGCCTGCTTTCTTGCAACTCTGAAATAACCATGCAAAGCAGCAGCTCAGGAGGAAACACCACGCTGGACCCAACTGCTGAACACAGCCATGTGTGTCCAGGTGAGCGCAGCAGAATCACCCAGCAGATCCACAGACATATAAACAAGTTCAGTCATTATTGTTTTAAGCAATGAAATCTTGAGGTGGTTTGTCATAGTAGTAGGTAACTGTCATCCTCAGCTGTAGCAGAGTCATGGCTACCTTTAGTGGCTCTGTGCAAATCAGAAAAAAAAAAAAAAAAAAAGAGTCATAACAATATGCTGTTAGTGGGCAGACATACTTTTGCTCAAACCAAAGGTGACCCTTCTTCCAGGATGCAGGCCTTTGTGCTCTACGTAAGCTGCATGCTGCATGAACCTCCTGGGAGATTTTGACACTCTCTTCACTTAGCATAGACCAGAAACTTGACTTAGGACAAGTTTAATTACTCCAGTTAAGGGGAGAGAGAGAGCACCTCGAGTAGTGTTCCCAGCCTTTTTCAGTAGCATACTGATTTTTATTAAGGAAAACAGACCAAATGTGGCTAATACAGAGTCGCTGCATTTTTCAGGCAAGTCAGCTTGGCAAGCTTCTCTTTGAAAATGATAAACAGTTCTCAGAAAAAAGAGGAGCCATCGTTCCGCTGAACCACCCACGAGCATTCCAGAGAAGAGGTAGATAGTGAGATTCTAGAAGAGGTGGCAGTGAGGAGCTTAGGCCCTCTCGCTGGTGGTGGTGCCCAGCAGAGATGGCACAAGGAGCCCCAGGCCTCCCTGGTCCTAGAAGAATGCTCTGGGACCACAGGTCTGTGAGAGAAGGTTGGGCAATGCCACCAGTCTTCACAAACGGACAGGCCTGTGTCAGGCTGGCCCCAGGCCTCCTGTGGGAGCAGCAAAGTGGATGCCACCCTCGGGACTGTAGTGCACAGGGCCACAGCGCAAGTGGGGCTCCTCTTCCTCGTACCAGCGCTGTTCACTGAAATCCGGGAAGAAGGCTGCAATCTCTCTACTGGCTGAAACCACAGAGTCTGTAAGGGGAGGAAAAAAAGAGAAGGGATTCTCATAGGGAGTGCAGGGTAGAGGCAAGAAGCAGTCATAATTGGGTTCAGAAACCAGAGCCTGTACTTCTCCTGCCCCTAAGTCCTGGGCCACATCTGGCGAGGTCACCACAAAGGGCCAACTGGGAGGAAAGCTCACTGGGGACCTACCTTTCAACCCCACCATCCAGCCTGCCCACCATCCTTGAACCAAATTCCCTTATTAATACTGTGGACACAGGAGGCAGCCTCACCTGAGCCGTGGGTTGTGTTACGGGTGTCAGTGAGGCCAAAACTCCCACGAATTGAATCTGGGGCCACGTGGCGTGCTCGAAACACTCTGGTGGGGCCCATCACAGTCCTCCAGAGCTGGATGGCGTCCTTGTGGGCGAGGATGTAGGCTCGGATCGGCCCACTGTGAACCAAGAGAGCACATGTCAGGAATCTGGCTCTGGCTTCAGGAGGGCACACTGTGAGCTCAGGCCCAAAGGCACAATGGACATCCTTAGAGTCTCCTTGCCTTTCTAGCTGAGTACTGCTTCAAAAAGCTGATAGAAGGCTGCTGATGAAGAAGAAAAGCCACCGAGACAGCAGAGTTGTTAGGAAGCATTCAACAACACTCTTCTACAGCCCCTGGATCAGTAAGCACCTCAGAACAGGTGGCCACAGGGTCAGTGTCGGCCCGAGCCCACGTTTCTTCAGACCCTCGACACTGCTTACAACTTTAAAGAGTGGCAAATAAAATTAACAAATCTACTTAGGGGGGCAGGGAAAATAAGTCTCAGTGGATGAAGATGTTGGAACCAAAATGAGAAATACCTGGCCATGAACTCCACCAGCCGCTGATAGAAAAAACGCCCTGCAAGGAGAGAAGACCTCCATTAAGACAGGGTACCAAGACAACTTCTTATACTTCTGTCTCCCTAGAGGAGGGAATAATCACTGTTTTAGAGAAAGGAACAGGGAGTCTGACTTACTTGGGTCTGAACCCAGGCTCTCCAACTTACCACCTGTGTAGTTTCAAGTAAACCAATAACTTCCCTAACTTAGTTTCCTAATCTGTGTGCTGAGGACATAATACCTACCTCATGGGGTTGCTGGGAAATTAAATGAAATTATGAGCCTTTGGACAGTACTTGACAGAGTTTTTTGTTAACTAGTGATATTATCAGGATATAAAACTAAATTTCTTGTTGGTACCATGAGGCAGGACCCTCCTAGAAAATATTTTTAAAACATTGATAATCATGAAAAGTTTGTGTTATCAATCCACTCTCTAGAAGACTGGCTGAATTTTACAGTTGGTGAGTACAGTAGTCATGTATGGATGTGAGAGTTGGACTATAAAGAAAGTTGAGTGCCGAAGAATTGATGCTTTTGAACTGTGGTGTTGGGAGAAGACTCCTGAGAGTCCCTTGGACTGCAAGGAGATCAGACCAGTCCATCCTAAAGGAAATCAGTCCTGAATATTCATTGGAAGGACTAATGCTGAAACTCCAACACTTTGGCCACGTGATGTGAAGAACTGACTCACTGGAAAAGACCCTGATACCAGGACTGAAGGCAGGAGGAGAAGGGGATGACAGAGGATGAGATGGTTGGATGGCATCACCCATATGATGGACATGAGTTTGAGCAAGCTCTGGGAGTTGGTGATGGACAGGGAAGCCTGGCGTGCTGCAGTCCACGGGGTCACAAAGAGTCAGACACACTGAGCGACTGAACTGACATCAGTGAGAACCTGACTTGGGTGTCCATGTAAAATCTTTCTAGGGATAGAGAAGCCTCCCACTCAGAGGACTGTTGGTTCCTACCTTCATGCTCTCGGTAAAATTTCTGGCAGTCTTCCTTTCTCCACAGAAGTTCTCTCATTCGCACAATAAGGAACTTGTGGCTCAGAATCTGCTGATGAACAGCCTGGATAAACGCCACCCGAAAGATAAAAGTCAGTGAAAGGGAGCATCTGAGTGAACAGGAAACCCAGGCTAACCAAAAGAACCCTGGGGACCCTTTAGAGCCTAAAACTTGAAGAAAAGAGACATCCTATTGCTATCTTGAAGATGGGAGTGAGTCATGTAACGAGGAATGTGACTAGTCACTAAAAATGGTAGTCCCCACCTGAAGGCCAGCAAGGGACCTCAGTCCTATAGACACAGAAATCAAATTCTGCCATTCTGAATGAGCTTCAAACTGGATTCTTTCCCACACCCTGGAGATAAGGGCCCGGTCAGTTGATACCTGGACTTTGGCTTTGTGAAACCCTAAGGAGAGAACCTAGCCCTTAGCCAAACCTACTGGACCTCTACATTCTAGAACTGTGAGGTAATGAATGCTGTTTTAAGCTGCTAAGAGTGTGGTAATTTATTAGGCAGCAATACAGAACTAGGGCTTCCCAGGTGGCACAGTGGTGCAGAATTTGCCCGCAATGCAGGAGACATAGGAGACGAGGGTTTGATCCCTGGGTCAGGAAGATCCCCTGGAGGACAAAACGGTAACCCACTCCAGTATTCTTGCCTCGAAAATTCCATGGACAGAGGAGCCTGGGGGGCTACAGTCCATGGGGTTGCAAAGAGGCGGACATGACTGAGTGACTAAGCACAGGATCTTCATTGCTTCATGCAGTATCATTCGTTGTGGCCCATGGCCTTCAGCAGTTGTAGCACGTGGGCTTAGTTGCCCCATCTTAGTTCCCCAATCTCAGGGGGATCTTAGTTCTCTGATCAGGGATCAAACCTATGTTCCCTGCATTTCAAGGTGGATTCTTAACCACTGGACTACCAGGGAGGTCCCTCTTATATTTTATATCTGCCTCAGTTCTCCAACAGCTTTTTTGCCTCCTTGGGGTCAGTGTCCACGACGTCTAGCTTTGCCTCCACACCATCTAGCACAGGACTGTGTTGTCAGTCTTCATAAATGGCCTTGTGGCATCTGAAACAGAAGCAATGCCCAGGGCATACAGTAGAGGCTTAGGACGTGTTCTTACCTCAAGAATCAGGGGGTGAGCAACTGCATCAGGCTTGATTAGGGCCAGAGTGAGCTGGAGAGCCTGTGGGCTCCGCAAGATCGAGGTCATCTCCCTCCTGCCATCAGAGAGCCGGATTAGAGACTCATCAGTGTTGCAGTCCCCATCCTTCTTACTCTGGAGCCATGCAGTCTTGCAAGTCAACTAGGCCTCTCACTTCTGACATTAATAAAGCACATGATAGTTACCTAGTATTTAACTGCCCATTGGGATCATGGGATTGAGGGAAAGGAATAGTACAGGGGCCTTCAATTTACCCACTAGGGGACATAATCTTGCTAATGCAACTGTAACCCTGCAAAGGAGTGACCCATTCATGAGAAGTTCAAGTTTAAACGTTACCTGTCTCTGCCAGTACTCCATTCGCTTCCTATCTTTTGTGTTTTACAGAGGATTTACAATTTACATTCCTATAGACTCTAGCCACAAAGGGTATGGTCACACAGTACTCTCCCATCAATTCTAGAATTGCAAGACTGGATGGATAAGAATTGGGATGTTGCCAGGACACCACCCCTTCTCACCACCCGCGCCCCCCCCCCACCCCCGGCACTGCCTATGTCTGCTGGATACATACAATTTCTATTCTAATGTTACAGATAAGTCAGGATCTACCCTGGCCAAATCAAACCCTTTAATACACTTGCTGTCCTCAATGGCAAGGCTTGTTGTTCAGTTGTTAAGTTGTGTCTGACTCTTTGTGACCCCATGGACTGCAGCAAGCCAGACTTTCCTGTCCTTCACCATGGCAAGGCTTGCAGACATGCAACTCGAAGGTCAAAGACAAGTTGTACTCATTTTGTAGCTGAAATGCGGGGCACAAGGATGCTTAATCAATTCTACTAAATGAACCTATATAGTCTTATTCTATTTATCTTTGCATATCTACAGTCTAATTATGGTGTATGAGCTCAATAAATAATTGTGCTGCTGCTGCTGCTCAGTCGCTTCAGTCGTGTCCGACTCTGTGCGACCCCAGAGATGGCAGGCCACCAGGCTTCCCCGTCCCTGGGATTCTCCAGGCCAGAACACTGGAGTGTGGAAATGCTATAAAAAACAAAAAAGTATTTTAAGCTGGACTAAGAAAACTTAAGATCTCTTCCAACTTTGAAATTCTATTTACACGTAAGAAATTGATCATCTCTGCAGGTCTAAGGAGTAGTTCTCAAAGATTATCTGGGTGGAACCTCTAAATTTGTAAGTAAATAGAGAAGGCTTCCATGAACACACACACAGTCTGGACAACCATGTTATTTCTCTTAGCCCGAAAGTGGCACATTAAAGGCAGTGCTATGGTCTGGCCCAAACAGAAACACTGCCAAGGTCTTTCCTACTCATGCCCTTTCTACAGCATTCAGGCTGATGCTCCAGTCGATCCACAAAGCTAACCGCAGCCTAACCAGTACAAGATCAGCCAACCTAGTTTCCCTAACATCCCAGGTGGTGAGTAACCCAAAAGTGAGCAGAATCTTGTCATATTTTTAGGGAGAGATATCCTTGCCACCTCAGCTTCCTCATCCTCCATATCCACGATCACTAAGTTCTGGCAATTTCGCCTCACCAGTGTGCTTCCAATGCATACAGTTCTCTCCTTCTCAGCTGCCACCACCCCCAGTCCAAAACATCATCAATCCTCCCTGGACTTATGCGACAGCCGCTTTAAAGATCTTCCAGTTTCTACTCTTGCTCCCTCTACAATCTGTTCTCCACACAACAGCCATTGAACTAAAAATGCAAATCTGATCATTTCATTTCCCTCTTTAACCCTTCAAAGGGTACCCTGCTTTTATAATAAAATCTGAAAGCATTATCATGTCCTAGGCTTTGCGTGATCTGATCCCTCATCTAGAACTCCATACACCTTAACTTGCTTTTGCTCTAGCCTCATGGGCCTTGCAGCTCCAAGACTTTCTGGCCTGACAGCCAGAGTTTTCACAGTTCAGAAAGTGTTCCCGCTGGTTACCTCCTACTCACTCACTAGATCTTAGTTCGTTTGCCCACTCTCATGGCTCCTTACACGTCTTCTTCACTTATCTCTTCCCCACTAGAAGGTCAGCTGCATGAAAGCAGAGATCTGTTTTGCTCACCACTGTATTCTCTGTACTGCAGAGTGCCTAGCACACACATGGCTCTCAACAGTATTTGTTGAATCAATCAGTGAATGAGTGATTCAGCTATTCCAAGGCCAGAATGCTAGAGGCTATCCAGGGGAGGGCATGGTTCCTTTTCTAATGCCAGCCAAGTCACGCTTGTCTTGGATACTGGTTTACAACAAAGAGGAACAGGTCGGGAAACTTGCTCAACATAGAAGTCGCTCCTTTAAGAGACTTGTAAGTTTTAGAAGTTTCTTGGGCATTTGCCTCCACAACAGAGGCTCAAATCTCTCCGCTTCCTGGAGGGTGCCAGCCACGTTCTCCGTCCTTCCAAGCTCATCATCACCTCGGCTTTCTGCCTCAATAACCTGAAGCCCCACCCTCCAATGCCCCAAGCTCACGGCCTCAGTTCTAGACACCACCCTCTTCCCCACCCTGCTCTTCCATTTCTCCAGGCCTGCAACCCTGCGGTTTTGGCCCCCTGTACAGAGGCCTAAACCCATTCCAGATTCTGGGCTATTGGGGAGCCCCGGATGGAGTTCGGATACGAGTCACCTGGTCCTCCCGCCGCGGGACCCGGCCGCCAGGCACTGCAATAGCTAGCCCTTCGGTCCAAGCGGGGTCCTTTAGGCATTCGCCCGGGCAGCCCTCTTCGGGGTCCTTGCTGTGCGGCCCGGGCGGGGGAGAGGTGCGGTGCCAGCCAATCCGGGATGTCCTGCAGCAGGAGGGCCCGCCTCCCGGTGGCCCTGATGTCTTTCCAGCGTTTGCTCCGGAGGGAAGAGGTGACGTAGCGGTCTTGGACGGGAAGATGGGTTGGGCTCGGGCGCCCTCAGGTGGGAGAGCGGACCAGGCCGGTGGCACCGCAACGGGATGTGGCTCAGAGAGGACCTCAGAGAGGACGGAATGGGCGTTTCAGGGTGGCAACCAGACAGTGAGTGGGGCCGCCAATGGGGCAGCCGGAGTGGGCTTTGCCCGACTCGCTCTCTTTTATTTTTGATCTACGGTAGTACCTTTCCCGGAGAAGGCAATGGCACCCCACTCCAGTACTCTTGCCTGGAAAATCCCATGGACGGAAGAGCCTGGTAGGCTGCAGTCTATGGCGTTGCTCAGAGTCGGACACGACTGAGCGACTTCAGTTTCACTTTTCACTTTCATGCATTGGAGAAGGAAATGGCAACCCACTCCAGTGTTCTTGCCAGGGACGGGGGAGCCTGGTGGGCTGCCATCTCAGGGGTCGCACAGAGTCAGACATGACTGAAGCGACTTAGTAGTAGTAGTAGTAGTGCCTTTCCCTGATGGCTCAGAGGTTAAAGCGTCTGCCTGGAACGCTAGAGACCCGGATTTGATCCCCGGGTCGGAAAGATCCCCTGGAGAAGGAAATGGTAACCCACTCCAGTATTCTTGCCTGGAGAACCCCATGGACAGAGAAGCCTGGAAGGCTACAGTCCATGGGGTCACAAAGAGTTGGACACGACTGAGCGACTTCACTTTAGTGCCTGGCACTTCGTTGGTGCCCAGTATTTGTCTTTCGGAGGGACGCGGGGGACAAAGAACTTGGGTCTTGATTCGGTTTTGGTGGGACTGAAGTAATTCTACACCAGTTACGAGTCTGAAGTCCATTGGGTGAATCACCCATTATGAGGGTAATTTTTTATTTATCTTCTTTATTATTTTTGCTTTGTGCAGGCTTTCTCTAGTTGTAGCAAGCAAGGTTCGGTGTGCGGAATCCTCATTGCAGTGGCATCTATTGTTGCAGAGCACAGGCTCTAGGCAAGCGGGCTCAGTAGTTGTGGCTCATCTACTCAGTTATGGCTGCTCTGTGGCAGGTGGAATCTTCCTGGGCCAGGGATTGAACCCATGTCTCCTTCATTGGCAGGCAGACTCCCATCCACTGTGCCACCAGGGAAGTCCCAAGAGGTTAATTATGACTTACGTTCATTCCATCCAGAAGGATATCTACCTTTGTCCAGTTTTGTCTCTAGATAGTGGTATTTAAGAACATACTGCCTTCTTGCAGTGTTAATGCACAGTAATAGTGGCAGCCCCTGCCAAGTCTGTTTTGAGATGTTTTTCATTTTCATCCAGCATATTTAAATTGTTGTTTAGTCACTAAGTCGTATCTAACTCCTTGCAACTACATGGACTGTACTGCAGGCTTCTATGTCTATGGGATTTCCCAGGCAAAAATACTAGAGTGGATTGCTATTTCATTCTTCAGGGGATGTTCCTGACCCAGGGATCAAACCCGTGTCTCCTGAGCCACTGAGTACACTGGGCCACTGAGTACAGGCTCAGTAGTTGTGGCTGCTCTGTGACACGTGGAATCTTCTTAACGCACAAGGTATTCACATCACTCCTTTGCCTAAATCACTGCCGTTTTTTCCTGCTCTACTAAGAAAAAAAATCCAAACTCTTCACCATGGACCTTAAAGAACTACATGACTTGGCTTTTGCCGACCTGCGTGCCTTTCCAAACCACTCTCCCCTCACTCCTGTCATTCCACCACCTCTTCCCACTGCAAAGCCTCCACGGGAGGTGTTCACTGCCTGAAAGCTTGTCTCCCCAATGTTTACTTGACTCATTCCTTGGCCTTGTGTCACCTCCTCAGAGAGGCCTGGCCAGACTCACTATCTAAAGCAACACCCTTTCTCATCATTCTCGTCCCCATTACCCTTCTCTATTTTTCTTCTGAGTATTTGCCCCTATCTTTGTTGCTTTAGTCCACACTTTCTTCTGGCCTTACTAAAGCAGAGGTCAGAATTTAGCTAGCAGCCATATCACTTCCTTCCTCTCTGTATGTGTGGATGTGTGTTTGTCTGTGTGTGTGTGTGTGTGTGTGTGTGTGTGTGTGTGTGTGTATGACTAGAAATCTACTGAACAAAATTAGTAAGAGTGCAGAGTGCTTCTGAGGTGGAAAGGTGATTTCTCTGAGCCAAGTGAAGGGAACCCTAAGAGCAGGACTTGCAGATACAGGGTAGTGCCTGCAGGAGAGGGAGACCGGCATATTCCCCCCTTGCTGATTTGCTGAATATCAGGGCCCGGTGTTGCCCTGGTCAAAAGGGGTGTGCAGTGAAAGAGTTGGCATGAAACCTTGACATGTTCTTTCCTGGAATTTGGAGCTTATGTGACTGAGAACCTGATGTCATCTCTCTGCTTGGAGAATCTTCCCCACAGCAAGGAAAAAGAGGGAGTTACCCTCACCCTGCCTCCCTGACTGTAACAAATCCCAACCCTAGTCCCTAACTCAATCCTACTTCCTAAACCCCTAACCCTATCACTGACCGTGATCTAACCTTTTGGACTTGTTACCTAACCCTAGCTCTCCTGACCCTGACTCCTCCTCTTCTGAAGCTGACCTTGTAACTCTCACCCTTCATCCTTACACTCAGGTCCTAAACCTTAGGCCCGTGGTGCAACCCTAACATCTAACCCCACCCCAGTCCCTAACCACCACGCAAATAACCTACTCTTGACTTGAACACTTTTGATCTCTGACCACCACTCTGACCTTTATACTTCTGATACTAATTTCCAACAGCAGCCCAAGCTGGTCACTAATAAATTCGTAACCCTTTCATCCTAGACTTTGTTTCTAGATTTTGAGCCACTGACATTTATCTTCTAATCTCCTAATTCCAACCCCTAATCCTTAAATGCTGCTGCTACTGCTGCTAAGTCGCTTCAGTCGTGTCCGACTCTGTGCGACCACCCCGTAAATTCTAACCTCTGATTCTGGAACCCTCAACTCCCAACCCTGACTCCATGAATGACAAGCCAGTACTTCACCCAATTATGAGCCACAGACAGAGTGGGAGCAGCTCAAACTGTGAGCAGCTCACTGTCAGAGGGCACCATGAGTGAATGCCAGTAAGTTAATCCACCAGACATTGAAAATGATACAATAGGAACCCTAGCAATCCAGGAAAGCTTCCCTAAATACTGGATATGATGGATAACAGCAAACCTGAACAAACCTCCAAGTCTCAGAAGACGGGCAATGAAAGTCCCAGTCACTGTGACCACACCTCTGTGTGCAACACAGCAGCCTCACTCAGCACATCATCCCAGCCTTCCCAAAATGGAGGACAATAGTCCTTAGTTGCAAAACTTCTCAGACACGAGATGGGTGGCCCTTGCCCAAGGACACAGCAAGAGAAACCTTAGCAACACAATAACCATCATGACCAGGAGATAAGTTAGCCATCACTGCTACCATCGTCTCCCTTTCACAATTATCTGGACTCCAAGAGAAGCCCTAGCAGACCAGCTAACAACTCAGCTGAACAGAAGACAGAAACTCTGTGTGACATCAGCTCCTCCCCCAACTCATTAGTGGAAATGAAACAATCCAATTGTAAAATGGACAGAGGACCCGAACATTTTCCCAAAGAAAAAGTATGAATGGTCAACAGCTACATCACTAATCATAGGGAAATGTAAACCAAAACAATAAGATATTGTGTTATACCTGTTAAGAATACCTGTTATTGAATAGATAGATTATAAATGCTGGCAAGGTTGTAGAGAAAAAGGAACCCTTGTGCACTGTTCGTGGGATTGTGAATTGATTATAGCCACTGTAGAAAACAATGTGAAGATTCCTCAGAGAATTACTAGAACTATCATATGATCTAGCAATTCTGGTGCTGGGAATATATGCAGAGTAAATAAAAACAGTATGTTCAAGAGACACCTGCATGCCCATGTTCATAGAGCATTATGTACAATAGCCAAGACATGGAAACAGCCTGAGTGTCCATTGATGAATGGATGGATAAAAATGTTCTGAGAGTATACACACACACACATGAATAAATCAGCCATAAAAATAGAAAGGAATCCTACAACTCGCAACAACATGGATGGACCTTGAGGACATTACACTAAATGAAATAAGTCAGAGAAAGGCAAATACTGTATGATTTCACATGTGAGATCTAAAAAACGAACACAATGAATGCATAGAAAAAAAGAATCATTTACTGAAGATCAATGAGTTTGATTGTAGCTATTGGTTTCCTCAAGCACCAGCATATTCCTCTAAAGGGGATGTAAAAGCAGTCATTGAGATTCACTTGATCATCTGGGAATTCAGTAAGTTCTGTAATGGTAAGTTCAGGAGTTTTCCTGCAAGAGAAATATATGCTTAGAGAAATCAAATTTGGGAAAATGAAGAGAAAAACTACCATACTGGTTACTATAAATAGCAAGAGGAATGTAGAGCAATTATCCTATGAATTAAGGCAGACCGAAGTGACTCAGATGGTAAAGAATCTGACCACAATGCGGGAGACCTGGGATGGGAAGATCTCCTGGAGGAGTGCATGGCAACACAATCTAGCATTCTTGCCTGGAGAATCCCCATGGACAGGGGAGCCTAGTGGGCTACAGTCCATGGAATCGCAAAGAGTTGAACATGACTGAGTGACTAAGCAGCAACAGCAGCAGAGACATTCTAATTTCCTTGAGGAAGAACAAAAGTACAGAGTAGAAGTGGGCCAAAAAGAGGAGAGCTATGGATTTGAATTCTTATGTAAGTCTTTGGACCCCAGAAGAGCCTATAGGAAATTCCATGGGGCAAAAAAGGTAGAGGGTAGATACAGTGGAGTTGATGTGAATCAGAGTCTGGTCAGAGGCATATAGACTGTTGTTTTAGGCATAGAAAGAATACAGTCTAGAACTGACCCTCTGGATTCAAGACTTAGCCCTGCCAGTTCCAAACTCTGTTTCCTTGGGTAAGTTACATCTCTCTGTCAACTTCTGCATCTTTGAATATGAAATGCAGCCAATAGCAACATCTTCCTCATGGTGGGGGCTGTGGGGAGCACAGGAGAGGGGGTATAGGCAAAGCACGTGACAGTGCAAGACACATGGTTGACAGTGATAACTGTTAGTCTTGCTTTGGCAGCTACCATATTCTTTATGATCTTGTCAAGAACAGAGTTTCGCGGGGAGCAAGGATAAATGGGAGATTGGGATTGACATATAACACTACTGTACATAAAACTGATAACTGATAAAGACCTATTCTATAGCACAGGGAACTCTGCTCAATATTCTGTAATGGCCTGTATGGGAGAATGATAAAAAAAAAAAAGAGTGGATATATATCTATATTCAACTGATTCACCTTGCTGTACAACAGGAACTAACACAGGATTGTAAATCAACTATACTCCAATAAAGATTTAAAAATAAATAAAGACAAACTGGGAAAAAGAAAACAGTTTCTGTTCTGCTTTGTTGAAAGACTGTGGGGAGGGGCCACTATTCATTCATTCATTCCCTTTCTCCTTATAGCCTAGCAAGCCATTTTAATGTGTTCAGTGTGTATCATTTTGTTTACATGTCTTTGTGCAAAATATATAATTGTGTTTGTTTATTTTTAACTTACATAATGATGTGTTAACTTTATTTTACTGTCCCTTGCTTTTTCTCTTGCTGTAGTGTTTTGAGATCCATCATATTGCCAAGTATTGTTGTTTAGCGGCTAACTCATGTCCAACTCGTGTGACCCCATGGACTGTAGCCTGCCAGGCTCCTCTGTCCCTGGGATTTTCTGGGCATGAACCCTAGGGTGGGCTGCGATTTCCTTCTCCAAGGGATTTTCCTGACCCAGGGATCAAAACCGGGGCTCCTGCATTGGCAGGTGGATTCCTTACGGCTGCACAGCCTAGGAAGCCTCTGACAAGGGCTGTGGTCCAGATACAAGAGGAGGGGATTCAGCAGGATGATCTGTGAATTGGCCTAGGTCAAAACCAATCTGACAGAGTAGAGATCATGTGATATCTCTTTGTAGTTACCCCAAATAATGAAAGTGCCTGAGAATCTTTAGGATTTTTCTTTAGTGGAACTAGAGAATATTTAAGTCCACTAGACCTTTCCTAGGGGAAGGCAATGGCACTCCACCCCAGTACTCTTGCCTGGAAAATCCCATGGACGGAGGAGCCTGGTAGGCGCCACTCCATGGGATCGCACAGAGTCGGACACGACTGAAGGGACTTAGCAGCAGCAGCAGCAGACCTTTCCTGGTGATTAATATGTATTATTATTATTGTTCAGTCGTTAACTCGTGTCTGACTCTTTGTGATTCAAGATGGCTGGATGGCATCACTGACTTGATGGACGTGATTTTGAGTGAACTCCAGGAGTTGGTGATGGACAGGGAGGCCTGGCATGCTGCAATTCATGGGGTTGCAAAGAGTTGGACACGACTGAGCGACTGAACTGAACTGAACTGCAGCATGCCAGGCTTCCCTGTCATTCCCTATCTCCTGGAGTTAGCTCAGTCTCATGTCCATTGAGTCAGTGATGCCATCCAACCTCTGCCATCCTCTGTCACCCCCTTCTCCTGCCCCTGTGTTTCCCAGCATCAGGGTCTTTTTCAGTGAGTCGGCTCTTCACATCAGGTGACTGAAGGATTGGAGCTTCTGCTTCAGCATCAGTCATTCCAGTCAATATTCAGGATTGATTTCCTTTAATTGACTGGTTTGATCTCCTTGCTGTCCAAGGGACTCCCAAGAGTCTTCTCCAGCACCACTCTTTGAAAGCATCAATTCTTCAGTGCTCAGCCGTTTCTGTGGTCCAACTCTCACATCTGTACATGACTACTGGAAAAACCATAGCTTTGACTATACAGACCTTTGTTGGCAAAGTGATGTCTCTGCTTTTTAATACATTGTCTAGGTTTGTCATAGCTGTTCTTCCAAGGAACAAGCGTCTTTTAATTTCATGGCTGCCGTCACCATCTGCAGCGATTTTGGAGCCCAAGAAAATAAAGTCTGTCACTGTTTTCCGTTTTTCCTCATCTATTTGCCATGAAGTGATGGGACCAGATGCCATGATCTTAGTTTTTTGAATGTTGAGTTTTAAGATAGCTTTTTCAACACTCCTCTTTCACCTTCATTAAGAGACTTCTTTGTTCCTCTTTGCTTTCTGCTATTAGGGTGGTATCTTCTGCATATTTCTCCCAGCAGTCTTGATTCCAGCCTGGCATTTCACATGATGTACTCTGCGTATAAGTTAAATAAGCGGTATGACAATATAGAGCCTTGACATACTCCTTTCCCAATTTTGAACTAGTCCAATTTTTTTTTGAACCAGTTCAGTTTTGAGTATTACCTTACTATCATGTGAAATGAGCACAATTGTATGGTAGTCTGAACATTCTTTGGCATTGCCTTTCTTTGGGATTGGAATGAAAACTGACCTTTTCCAGTCCTGTGGCCATTGCTGAGCTTTCCAAATTTGCTGGCATATTGAGTGCAGCCCTTTCACAGCATCATCTTTTAGGATTTGAAATAGCTCAGCTGGAATTCCATCCCTCTGCTAGCTTTTTTCATAGTAATGCTTTCTAAGGCCCACTTGACTTCACATTCCACAATGTCTGGCTCTAGGTAAGTGACTACACCATCCTGGTTATCCAGGTCATGAAGACCTTTTTTGTACAGTTCTTCTGTGTATTCTTGCCATCTCTTCTTAATCTCTTCTGCTAGGTCCTTGCCAAATAATATGTATGCTGATCTGTAAATCAGATGAGCCTTGTGAATTGAGATTGTCAGAAGAGGCTGTCATAAAAGTATTACAAAATTATGCCTTTTTAACCTGTGTTCCCTTCCACACATGTTATTTTCTCTTTTATTAATTAATTAATTTATTATTATTATTTTGACTGCACTGGGTCTTCATTGCTACACACAGTCTTTTCTCTAGCTGTAGCGTGTCGGGGCTACTCTGTAGTTGCAGTGCATGGTCTTCTCATTGCCATGGCTTCTCTTGTTGCAGAGCATTGGCTCTAGGGTTCCTGGGCTTCAGTAGTTGTGGTTCATGGGCTCAATAGTTGTAGCACAACGGCTTTCTTACGGCATGTAGAATCTTCCCAAACCAGAGATCAAAGCTGTGTCCACTGCATTGGTAGGCGGATCCTTAACTACTGGACCACCAGAGAAGTCCTTCATGTTCTGTTCTAATATAATTTGTTCCAGTCCCGTTGCCATGCCTCATAAAGCTACAAAAATCTCTTTGGCATTAGCCGAGTTCTTGCTTGTACTCTATGACCCTAGAGTCAAAGACACAGTATCAACGCGTGATCTGTTTACTCTCAGAAAAAAAGAGAGGAAGGAAATGTGACAAACACTGCACTATAGGATAGGCATGAAAGGTTCATGGTATCATTATTTCTAATTTTATGTATGTTTGAAATTTTTCATAACAAGTCTTTAAAGTCCTCTAGAACAAGGAATTCTTAACTCTATCTGGTTTACTCCCCAAAATGAAAAATAAAAGTGATTTTACTTACACATGGTCCATCATGCAGTTTAATTATGTTAAGTTTTTCATATCTGTAAGAAATTATATTTCAAAATGATTACTTTTACTCTATGGTATATCACAAATTATGTCTAAATTTGACATGATAATCTTTAGATAAGTTTATGAAGACCTAAAGACCTTTTAGAACTAACACCCAAAAAAGATGTCCTTTTCATTATAGGGAACTGGAATACAAAAGTAGGAAGTCAAGAAACACCTGGAGTAACAGGCAAATTTGGCCTTGGAATACGGAATGAAGCAAGGCAAAGACTAATAGAGTTTTGCCAAGAAAATGCACTGGTCATAGCAAACACCCTCTTCCAACAACACAAGAGAAGACTCTATACATGGACATCACCAGATGGTCAACACCGAAATCAGATCGATTACATTCTTTGCAGCCAAAGATGGAGAAGCTCTGTACAATCAGCAAAAACAAGACCAGGAGCTGACTGTGGCTCAGATCATGAACTCCTTATTGCCAAATTCAGACTGAAATTGAAGAAAGTAGGGAAAACCACTAGACCATTCAGGTATGACCTAAATCAAATCCCTTATGATTATACAGTGGAAGTGAGAAATAGATTTAAGGGCCTAGATCTGATAGATAGAGTGCCTGATGAACTATGGAATGAGGTTCGTGACATTATACAGGAGACAGGAAGCAAGACCATCCCCATGGAAAAGAAATGCAAAAAAGCAAAATGGCTGTCTGGGGAGGCCTTACACATAGCTGTGAAAAGAAGAGAAGCTAAAAGCAAAGGAGAAAGGGAAAGATATAAGCATCTGAATGCAGAGTTCCAAAGAATAGCAAGAAGAGATAAGAAAGCCTTCTTCAGCAATCAGTGCAAAGAAACAGAGGAAAACAATAGAATAGGAAAGACTAGGGATCTCTTCAAGAAAATCAGAGATACCAAAGGAACATTTCATGCAAACATGGGCTGGATAAAGGACAGAAATGGTATGGACCTAACAGAAGCAGAAGATATTAAGAAGAGGTGACAAGAATACACAGAAGAACTGTACAAAAAAGAGCTTCACGACCCAGATAATCATGATGGTGTGATCACTGACCTAGAGCCAGACATCCTGGAATGTGAAGTCAAGTGGGCCTTAGAAAGCATCACTACGAACAAAGCTAGTGGAGGTGATGGAATTCCAGTGGAGCTATTCCAAATCCTGAAAGATGATGCTGTGAAAGTGCTGCACTCAATATGCCAGCACATTTGGAAAACTCAGCAGTGGCCACAGGACTGGAAAAGGTCAGTTTTCATTTCAATCCCAAAGAAAGACAATGCCAAAGAGTGCTCAAACTACCGCACAATTGCACTCATCTCACACGCTAGTAAAGTAATGCTTAAAATTCTCCAAGCCAGGCTCCAGCAATATGTGAACCGTGAACTTCCTGATGTTCAAGCTGGTTTTAGAAAAGGCAGAGGAACCAGAGATCAAATTGCCAACATTCGCTGGATCATGGAAAAAGCAAGAGAGTTCCGGAAAAAGCAAGAGAGTTCCAGAAAAACATCTATTTCTGCTTTATTGACTATGCCAAAGCCTTTGACTGTGTAGATCACAATAAACTGTGGAAAATTCTGAAAGAGATGGGAATACCAGACCACCTGATCTGCCTCTTGAGAAATCTGTATGCAGGTCAGGAAGCAACAGTTAGAACTGGTCATGGAACAACAGACTGGTTCCAAATAGGAAAAGGAGTACGTCAAGGCTGTATATTGTCACCCTGCTTATTTAACTTCTATCCAGTGTACATCATGAGAAACGCTGGACTGGAAGAAAGACAAGTTGGAATAAAGATTGCTAGGAGAAATATCAATAACCTCAGATATGCAGATGACACCACCCTTATGGCAGAAAGTGAAGAGGAACTAAAAAGCCCTCTTGATGAAAGTGGAGAGTGAAAAGGTTGGCTTAAAGCTCAACATTCAGAAAACGAAGATCATGGCATCCAGTCCCATCACTTCATGGGAAATAGATGGGGAAACAGTGGAAACAGTGTCAGACTTTATTTTTCTGGGCTCCAAAATCACTGCAGATGGTGACTGCAGCCATGAAATTAAAAGACGCTTACTCCTTGGAAGGAAAGTTATGACCAACCTAGATAGCATATTCAAAAGCAGAGACATTACTTTGCCAACAAAGGTTCACCTAGTCAAGGCTATGGTCTTTCCTGTGGTCATGTATGGATGTGAGAGCTGGACTGTGAAGAAGGCTGAGTGCCGAAGAATTGATGCTTTTGAACTGTGGTGTTGGAGAAGACTCTTGAGAGTCCCTTGGACTGCAAGGAGATCCAACCAGTCCATTCTGAAGGAGATCAGCCCTGGGATTTCTTTGGAAGGAATGATGCTAAAGCTGAAACTCCAGTATTTTGGCCACCTCATGCGAAGAGTTGACTCATTGGAGAAGACTCTGATGCTGGGAGGGATTGAGGGCAGGAGGAGAAGGGGACGACAGAGGATAAGATGGCTGGATGGCATCACTGACTCGATGGATGTGAGTCTGAGTGACCTCTGGGAGTTGGTGATGGACAGGGAGGCCTGGCATGCTGCGATTCATGGGGTCGCAAAGAGTCGGACACGGCTGACCAACTGATCTGATCTGATCTGAGGAGACATTTAGCTAATAGTGATTTCTTATTTAATAAGTGATTTTTAAATATCTACAATATGTTTATTTGTCAAAGAGGCTGAGTGTATAAAACATATTCAGTCTGAAATCAAATATAGAAAATTCAAAGTTATCTTGAGTATTTAAGTAGAAATGCAGGAAGCGAATGTGCAATACAGTTAAATTATCCCTTTGATGAAAGGTAATGGCAACCCATTCTTGCCTGGAAAATCCCATGGACGGAGGAGCCTGGAGGGCTGCAGTCTATGGGGTCGCTAAGAGTCAGACACGACTGAGCGACTTCACTTTCACTTTTCACTTTCATGCATTGGAGAAGGAAATGGTAACCCACTCCAGTGTTCTTGCCTGGAGAATCCCAGGGATAGGGGAGCCTGGTGGGCTGCCTCTATGGGGTCGCACAGAGTTGGACACTACTGAAGCGACTTAGCAGCAGCAGCAGCAAAGATGTTACTACTGACCTTACAGAAATAAAAATGGTTACAAGGGAAGGCTATGAATAGCTGTACGTCAGCTGGTTAGATAATCTAGATGAAATGGACAAATTCCTGTAACCACACATTACCTAAACTGACTCAAGAAGAAATAGAAAATATCAACAGGACAGATATCAAGTAATGAGATTGAATCAGTTATTGAAAACCTCCTAAAAAAGAGAAACTCAGGACCAAATGGCTTCTTTAGACAATTCTATCAAATACTTAAAGATTTGATACCATTTCTTTTCAAACTCTTCCAAATAGTAGAAGATTACTGATTGATTTTGTGAACCTGCTGCTGCTGCTGCTAAGTCGCTTCAGTCGTGGCTAACTCTGCATGACCCCATAGACGCCAGCCCACCAGGCTCCCCCGTCCGTGGGATTCTCCAGGCAAGAACACTGGAGTGGGTTGCCATTTCTTTCTCCATTTGTGAGGCTAAAATTACCTTACTAGCAAAGACAGACATCACAAAAAAGAAAACTACAGACTAATATCCCATCTAAATATAGATGCAGAAAATGTCAGCTAAATACTGGCAACATTATTTAGCTGGCTTAAAACTCAACATTCAGAAAACTAAGATCATGGCATCCAATCCCATCCCTTCATTGCAAATAGATGGGGAAACAATGAACACAGTGACAGACTTTATTTTGGCGGGGGTGGGGGGGGTGCTCCAAAATCTCTGCAGATGGTGACTGCAGCTATGAAATTAAAAGACGCTTACTCCTTGGGAGAAAAGCTATGACCAACCTAGACAGCATACTAAAAAGAGACATCACTTTGTCCACAAAGGTCCATCTAGTTAAAGCTATGGTTTTTCCAGTAGTTATGTATGGATGTGAGAGTTGGACTATAAAGAAAGCTGAGCACTGAAGAATTGATGCTTTTGTACTATGGTGTTGGAGAAGACTTGAGAGTCCCTTGCACTGCAAGGAGATCCAACCAGTCCATCCTAAAGGAAATCAGTCCTGAATATTCATTGGAAGAACTGAAGCTGAAACTCCAACACTTTGGCCACCTGACGTGAGGAACTGACTCATTAGAAAAGACCCTGATGCTGGGAAATACTGAAGGCAAGAGGAGAAGGGGTCAGAGGATGAGATGGTTGGATGGCATTACCCATTCGAAGGACATGAGTTTGAGTAAACTCCAGGAGTTGATGATGGAGAGGGAAGTCTGGCGTGCTGCAGTCCTTGGGGTCGCAAAGAGTCGGACATGACTGAGCAACTGAACTGAACTGAAATACTGAAAAACTGAGTATAATAGCATATTAAAAGGTCTATACATCATGACCAAGTCAGGTTTATCCCACGAATGCAGGGTGGTTCAACCTAAAAATATAAACCGGTGTATTAACATCATATTAAAAGAATTGAGCAAAAGAGTCACATGCTTATCACATTCATGTTAAAAAAAAAAACAAACATCATTTTAGCATCAGTAATTAACATGGATATGCAGTTCAAAACCACGTGAGATATTACCTGACATCTGTCAGAATGGCTGTCATCAAAAAGAATCCAAATAACAGATATTGACAAAGATGGGGAGAAAAGGGAACACTTGGGCACTGTTGGTGGGAATGTAAATTGGTGCAGCCACTATTTAAAATAGTTTGGGAGTGTCTTTAAAAAAATTTAACATAGAACCATATGACCCAGCATTTCCACTCCTCAGTGTAATTAAAAAAATAATAATAATAATTTGAAAGGATACATGTACCCCAGTGTTCATAGCAGCAGTATCTACAATTGCTTAGACATGGAGGCTACCTAAGAATTTTATCAACAGATGAATGGATAAAGAAGCTGTGGTATACATATACAATGAAATGACACTTAAGCCACACACACACAAAAATGAAATTTGGCCATTTGCAACAACATGGATGGACTTGGAGAGCATTATGCCAAGTGAAATAAGTCAGAGAGAGAAGGACAAATATTGTATGATATCACTTATATGTGGAATCTAAAAAATTACAACAAAGTTTTGAATGAAACAAAAAACTGTCACAGATACAGAGAACAAACTAGTGGTCATCAGTGGGGAGAGGGAAGGGGCGAAGGACAATGTAGGGGTAAGGGGGAAAAGAGAACTATTATGGGAGGATATGAAATCATGGTGTGAAACTTAAAACCTGTTACACACTATAGAATTTAAAGATTCATTCAATGAAAATTATATTTAATTAAAAAACCAAAAATCTGAAAAAACCCACAACCTCTGACAAAATCCAACACACTTTCATAAAAAAAAATTACTCAGAAAACTAGGTATTGAAAAGAAACTCCTCAAAATAACAAAGAACATTTATGAAAATCCCACATCTAACACTACACTCAATAGTGAAAGCTTGAACCAGAGCATTTGGAAAGAAAAAGAAAAATCCAAAATTTTATATTGTTTTCAATTACACTTCAATAAAGCTGGGGGAAAAAGCCATCCAAACTGTAAAGGAAGAAGTAAAACTTTATATTTGAAGATGACATGGTTCTATGTATAGAAAATCTCAAAGAATTCCTATAAAAATTATCAAAGGTAATACACTGAGCAGTATTTCAGAATATAAGAACAAAGGAAAATCAACTGTGTTTCTATAAACCAACAAAGAACAATCTGAAAATAAAATTAATTTGCTAAGTCACTTCAGTCGTGTCCGACTCTGTGCGACCCCATAGATGGCAGCCTACCAGGCTCCTCTGTCCCTGGGATTCTCCAGGCAAGAACATTGAAGTGGGTTGCCATTTCCTTCTCCAATGTGTGAAAATGAAAAGTGAAAGTGAAGTCACTCAGTTGTGTCCGACTCTTAGCGATCCCATGGACTGCAGCCTACCAGGCTCCTCTGTCCATGGGATTTTCTAGGCAAGAGTACTAGAGTGGGGTGCCATTGCCTTCTCCAAAAATTAATTTAAACATTGCATTTACAATATCATTCAAAAAATAAGATACCTGAAAATAAAATTAACCCAGGAGGTTAAAGACTGTGCACTGGATGCTACAAAACATTGCTGAAAGAAATGAAAGAAGGCCTAAATAAATGAAAAGCTCTCCCATCCTCATGGACTAGAAAACTCCATATTGTTAAAATGTTTATACTACCCAAAGCAGTTGACAGATTCAATTTAATCCTTATCAAAATCCCAATCACATTTTTTTTTTCAGAAGTGGAAAAGACAACCTTCAAATTTATATGGAATTGCAAAAGACCTGAGTAACCAGAACCATTTTGAGGGGGAAAAAAGTTGGGGAGGACCCCACATTCCTGATCTCAAAACTAACTACAAAGATAATCAGTGTTGTGGTACCAACATCAGGTTAGACAGAGAATAATGGAATAGAAACGAGAGTCCAGGAATAAACCCAACATCTAAGGCCAACTGATTTTTAGCAAGAGTGCCAAGACTATTCGGAGAAGGCAATGGCACCCCACTCCAGCACTCTTGCCTGGAAAATCCCATGGATGGAGGAGCCTGGTAGGCTGCAGTCCATGGGATCGCTAAGAATCAGACATGACTGAGCGACTTCCCTTTTACTTTTAACTTTCATGCACTGGGGAAGGAAATGGCAACCCACTCCAGTGTTCTTGCCTGAATAATCCCAGGGACGGGGGAGCCTGTTGGGCTTCCGTCTCTGGGGTTGCACAGAGTCAGACACGACTGAAGCGACTTAGCAGCAGCAGCAGCAGCAGCAGCCAAGACTATTCAATAGGAAAAGAATAGTCTCTTCAAAAAGTGGGGCTGGGGCAACTAGATAATTGTATACAAAAGAATGAGGTGGACCCCTATCTCACACATAAAGTTTTTGTTGGCAGAGACTGGAAGAAGGCTTCCCAGGTGGCTCAGTGGCAAAGAATCCGCCTGCCAGTGTAGGAGACACAGCTTTGATCCCTGGTCAGGGAAGATCCGGAGAAGGCAATGGCACCCCCACTCCAGTACTCTTGCCTGGGAAATCCCATGGATGGAGGAGCCTGGTGGGCTGCAGTCCATGGGGTCACTAAGAGTCGGACATGACTGAGTGACTTCACTTTCACTTTTCACTTTCACGCACTGGAGAAGGAAATGGCAACCCACTCCAGCGTTCTTGCCTGGAGAATCCCAGGGACCGGGGAGCCTGGTGGGCTGCCGTCTCTGGGGCTGCACAGAGTTGGACACGACTGAAGTGACTTAGTAGTAGCAGTAGCAGCAGCAGGGAAGATCTCATATGTCACGGAGCAACTAAGCCTGCGTGCCACAACTAATAATCCTGTGCTCTAGAGCCCAGGAACTGCAAGCGCTGAAGCCTGTGCACCTTAGAGCCTGTGATCTACAACTAGAGAAGCCACCGAAACGAGAAGCCTGCACACAACTAGAGACCAGCCCCGGCTCGCCCCAACTAGAGACAAGCCTGCACAGCAACGAAGACCCAGCACAGCCAAAAATAAATAATTTTTAAAAAGAAGACTGGTAGATTTATCGGTTTTAGCCATTTAAGACAATTTCTGTTCAACCTTTAGGAGACCCCTAAGACAATTAAATGGGACCTGTGTAGTGACTAAAATGACTAAAACATGCAAGCTTCACAGAATTATTCCAGAACTCGTTAAACTAACAGAAGCAACAGTAACAAACCTTGGAGAGCAGAGAGAATCTGATTTCCAGGGTTGTGATTATTATACTCCTCCAGTTTTCAACAACAAAATTATGACACAAAGAACTGAGGAAGTACAGCACATATACAGGATTAAAAAGCAGTCAAGGACTCAGGAAGGTCATATTTTGGACTTAGAAGACAGATACTTTGCCCAGCTACCTCCTCTTCTTCATCAGGCTTTTGTTCTTTGGCCTGAGGGAGCTTAAGGATAACCTTCATCTGTGGTCACAAGACCTGAATGCTGTGGCTACTTGCGCTACTGAGTTTGTTTCACTTGATCTTTGTCCAGGCCAGACATAGCACAGTCACTTCAGTGGGTTTTTGTTTCTGTCTGAATGGGATCACACTGGGGAGAATAGGGAGGGATAGAAGAAATGGAGGAGCAATAGTAGAGCAGTCTCTGGAAGGAAGATCTAATCAGTTGGAAGCGTTTCAAGGAGGCCATTCCTATCCTTGCCACTTTTAATCTCTTGACTTGAGAGAAAGGAGAGTAAAAAAAAAAATTAAGACTTACAGAATTCTGTAGCAGAGGTGGCATTCCCCACTGTAGGTAATGTGGTCACTGCCACATATGGAGTCTGTTGGCCTGAGGTAGGCTAAAATCCAGCACTTATTTATATTCTTAGTGCATTCAGCCTGAAGGTGAGACACAAACACTGCATCAGAGCCCTTTATCTAGCTCCTCTAGCCTTGATTGCTGGAAGCAGGGGAGAAGGATGGAATACGGAGCAATAGACCAGGAGCTTGGAGAGCAGGCTTCAGAATCTCAGTATTTGACCCCTGGTGCTCACCACCAACAGAATGTATATAACATAACATAATATGTGTAATCTGCAGACTCCCCAGTCTGGGCCATAAATTCCTTTTTAGGATGAAATTCCCTGCCTCACTAATTACAAAGTGTGGTTGTTAGGTTTCAGAGATTAGAATATGCTTATGAACATTTCTGGTTGACTTGTATATGGTGCATATGGTGCTTCAGATAGCAGTAGGCTCAGACTTATGACAGGAGAGTTACGATTTAGAAGGAAGAGGACAGAGAGAATGAGAACCTCACTTGATCTGTGGGAGGCAAGATGTATGTCTTAGCATATCTCAGTTGAAAGAATGTCCACCTCAGCATAGGATAGACCTGAATTTGAGCCACAACTTCCTCATTTATTTAATGGTGCAAAATACTTGCCTTCTGTCCCACAAGAGAGTTGTATGAACTGATTGGGGTTTATACCCAGGAACATATAAAAGGCACTACATATAGTTAGTGACTCAGCTGTTGTTGTGGGGTTATCCCCACACACATTTTCTCTGGCCCCTGCCTCCCAGAAAAATGAGCCGAGACCATCAGGGAAACTGTTCTTCCTCTCCATTCCTGAGCTTGGGAAGCAAGGAAGCAGAGTTTACCTTTGTCTTTTCTAGGTCAGTCTCTCTGTCCATAGGAAGAGGAAAGTCTGGAAAACAAAAGCATATTCAAAAGAGTTGCCACTCTGTCTTCTGCCCTTAAGGGTAAAAGTGAGGATGAAGGAGACCTGATTGGCACCCAGAAAGCATCAGATACCATCAGGAGAGACAGAAGTTCCTTTTGATGCATGCTGCCCTCCAAAGGGGGACTCAGAGGAGCAAAGAATCAGGAAACTTCTGTCCCTTCCTCTTTGTAAAGAAGAGATCTTAATTCTGACCCTTCCCCTTCACAGGTAAAGAACAACTTCTGCAATCATTCTCTGTTCTTTTTAGAAAACACACTCTAAGTTATATGAAGTAGTTATACTGAGATACCTTAAAAGATGCTGGGTTACATATTCTTGATCCAAAACAGTCTGCAATTACACACACACACACACACATATAATACTTATATAGTTTTATATAATTATATTAATTTTATGTAGCTATATAATTATAATGATCTGATAATATAAAATATATTGTCAACTCTCTCTATAATATATGTATCTTTATTAGATATCATTCATATACCATAGAATTCACCTATTTAAAGTGTATAGTTGAGGACTTCCCTGGTGGTCCAGTGGTTAACAATCTGCCTGCCAAAGAAGGGGACATGGGTTCCATCCCTGGTCTGCGAAGATTCCACGTGCCACAGAGGAACAAAGCCCCTGCGCCACAACTACTGAGCCCGCACTCCAGAGCCCATGAGTCGCAACTACTGAAGGTGGTGTACCGAGAGCCTGTGCTCGGTAACAAGAGACGCCACCACGCCGAGAAGCCTGCACACTGGCTCTCTGCAACTAGAGAAAGCTTGCATGCAGCAACAAAGACCCAGCACAATCAAAAATAAATAAAAATTTAAAGTATACAATTCAGTGGTTCTTAGTATGTTCACAGAGGTGTGCAACCATCAACACAGTCACTTTTAGAACATGTTCATCACCCTCAAAAGAAACCCTGTACCCAACAGCAGGCTCTTCTCATTCCTCCCTTCCCCCAACCCAGACAACTCTAATCTACTTTCTGTCTGTTCTGGACACGTCATACAAATGGAATCACACAATATGTAGTCTTTCCTTTCTATCTCTTTCACTTAGTGTGGTAAAGGTGTATTCATGTTATCGCATGCATCAATACTTCATTCCTCTTTATAATTAAATAATATTCTGTTGCATGTATATACCATATTTTGCTTATCCATTAATCAATCAATAGACATTTGAATTGTTTTCACTCTTTGGCTATTATGAATAAGGCTGCAGTAAGGTGAATGTGATAATCACAACAGTATTGAAACTTGATACACTGCTATGAATATTCTTTTTTTTTCCCCCTGCACCATATGAGATCTTAGTTCCCTGACTAGGAATCAAACCCAGGCCCCTGGCAGTGGAAGCTCGGAGTCCTCACCTAACTGGACTGCCAGGGAATTCCTATGTGCCTGTTTTTTGTGGTCATGTGTTTTTATTTCCCTTAGATATACACCTAAGAGTGGAGGGGTTATATGGTGACCTTTGGAGGAACTTCTGGATTATCTCCTAAGGTAGCCACACCATTTTACATCCCCACCAGCATTATATGAGAGTTCCATTTTCTTCACATCTTTGTTAATGTTTGTTATTATCTCTCTTTTTGATAGATGCTTTACAAATACTTTCTCCCGTTCTCTAGGCAGCCTTCCACTTTATTGACATCTTTGTTGGTATCCTTTACATCACTAAAATGTTTAATTTGATGAAATCCAACTGATTTTATTGTTTGCCACCCTGTGCAGCATGCAGGATCTTAGTTCCTTGACCAGGGATTGAACCCGTGCCCCCTGCATTGGGAATGTGGAGTCTTAACTACTGGACCACCAGGGAAACCCCTGATCTATTGTTTTGTTCCTTTTTTATGTATAATGCAGGCTTTTTTAATTAACAAATTTTTATTTATTTTTGTCTGTACTGGGTCTTACTTGTGGCGTGGAGCATCCTCAATCTTTGTTGCCACATGTACAATCTTTAGTTGTGTAGCGATATATGGGATCTAGTTCCCTGACCAAAGATTGAAACCGGTTTCCCTACATTGGGACCGTGGAGTCTTAGCCACTGGACCACCAAGGAAATCCCTGAATTTTCTTTTTTTGTTTTTTAGTAGTTGCACTGTGACTTACTGTTTTTATCTTAGCTTATCAGAATATACTTCAGATTTGTACTATTTTAATTCAAGTGAGATATAGAAATGTTACTCCTATATAGCTCTGTCCTTCCTTTTATTACATTGTTGTTATACACATTACATTTATATTAGTCACAAACCCAACAATAAATTGCTATAATTATTATACAATTTCATGTCTTTTAGAGAAGTTTAGAGAAGATAGGACAGTGAGTATATATTTAGTGAATTTGTAACATCAATGCTTTATTCACCATTTCTGGTTCTCGTCCTTTTTTCCTGTGGATGTACCATCTAGTGTCATTTCCTTATACCAATACAGCTTTGTTTTCAACCGCCAGTTTTGATACCAGTAGCACTGTGTGAATCCTTTCTTTCTGGGGGTTCAGTGTCTGCATGACTCTGAAGAATTAGACTTAAATAAAACAGGACAGCATTTCTACTTTACTTCTAACTTTTCCATGATCTTGAATA
Source organism: Tragelaphus eurycerus (assembly GCA_935064755.1). Classification (NCBI taxonomy): domain Eukaryota; kingdom Metazoa; phylum Chordata; class Mammalia; order Artiodactyla; family Bovidae; genus Tragelaphus; species Tragelaphus eurycerus. The sequence continues at coordinate 69,522,513 of CAKXYN010000001.1, read as the reverse complement.
TACAGCAGAAAATGTGGGCAAAGTAAGGACACGGAACTCACCAACTGCGAAGGCAGCCCACGTGGAGAGGACCAGAACAAGAATGGCACTAGAGAAGCCCCCCTTCATGGTGACAGAAGAACTGTGGAAATACGGAGATTTTGACAGTAAGACAGAAACACACACAACATATAAATTCTCATAGAGATCCATCGTTAACCAGGAAATGAAGTCTAAATATTTAATGTTTTTTCTTTCCTTGGGTTATTTGGAATGAATTGTGTCTGATGCAATTACATTGCTTAGCTCATTTCCCTGGAGTAATTGGTCATGATAAAAAAAATCATCTCAAAAATAGAATTTTAGAAGGGAATATATGCATGTGTGGGTCTATTCCTGGACTCTCTTCTGTTCCATTATCTATACAAGAGCTTAAACCATACTATTTTAATTATTATGGCTCCATGAAAATGTCAACTGAAATAAAAACACACAACATAAAAGCTGTGAATTTCAGTTTTATTTGCAGGCTTACTGCAGACTATAATCTGGGAGACAGCCTTTCTGATAGCTCTGAAGAACTGCTCTGAAGTGGTAAAGGGGTAAGGGGGTAAGTCAGCATATATGTGATTTTGGCAAAGGAGTATATGCAATCCAGCATACATCTTGGTAGAAGTTGGCGCTAGCCATGAGGAGATGTCTCAGTTAATGATTTTAGTGCTTCTCTAAGTACGGGAAGGCACCAGACATTGAGTTCATAAAATTTTCTCCTGAAAATATCTACCTATCTGAAAGCCTGTTCTGCCAGTTTCCCCAGAACACAGAGTGCCTCATTTCTGATCTTCACCCTGAACTCCTTTCAGGGTGCGTAAAGATCAGTGACTGCAGTGGCTAATGAGTCAATCCTTGTAGATCAAGCAGATGGCAGACAACACTCTTTTGTATATAAGTCCTCCAACTTTGTACTTATTTATTCTTACCTTTTTACCTAAAACAATAATGTATTAGATTTATCTGTATAAGGGTTTGGATTTGAATATTCAGAATAAATGTGTCAGCTGGTTACCTTAAAAAAATACAATTTTAGAATATGTCAGGACTTTGCTGGTGGCACAGTGCATGAGAGTCCACCTTGCAATGCTATTGACACTAGCTTGACCCCTGGTCTGGACAGAGGATGAACTGGCTGGATGGCATCACTGACTCGATGGACGTGAGTCTGAGTGAACTCTGGGAGTTGGTGATGGACAGGGAGGCCTGGCGTGCTGCGATTCATGGGATCCAAAGAGTTGGACACGACTGAGCGACGGAACTGAACTGAACTGGGAAGATTGCACATGTCACAGAGCAACTAAGCCCATGTACCACAGCTACCGAGCCCGAGATCTAGAGCCTGTGAGCTGCAACTGCTGAAGCCTGTGCGTCTAGATAGAGCCTGTGCTTCACAACAAAAGAAGCCACCACCACAATGAGAAGCCTGTGCACCACAATGAAGAGCAGCCCCTGCTGTCCACAACTAGAGAAAGCCCATGCACAGCAACAAAGATCCAGTGCAACAACAACAACAACAACAACAAAAACCTGGGAAAAAATCTAAAAAAAAAAAAAGAAGATGATGCCAGAAAAATAGGTAGTAAAGAATATCTGCAGGGGATCCTTTGGTAAAGCCTCAGCACCAAGACTTTTTCAATGACCTGTTTTAAAGTTGAGATTTATTTCTGAGATAAGAACAGCAGTCACTAGAAAGTGCAGTGACACATGTGAGTCAACAGACAATAAGAAATGGTAAGATTCAAAACACTGAATACTCACTCCCATATCCTTAATCTTCCATTATATGATGACTTTGGTGTTAATCCTTAGTAACCTATAACATTATTGAAGTGAAAACCATAGCATATTTATAAGCAGCTTACTGGCGTTATTGAAAATACTACAGTACAAGCCAATTAACTTCATCTATAGGTTTGTATACATTTTCCAGGGAAATTATGTATCTAGGTAGCTTCTGCACAAAACCTTCCCTGAATAAAACCAAATAATAAATAATGTAACTCTCTTCCTACTCAAAAGTTTGCAAATTATTAAGTCCACCTTACCTGCTGTACTTCCACAGTTGCTCATAGAAACTTGCTGGACAAAATGTTCTTTATTTCCAGCCTGTTGATAATGAAATAAGGGGGCGTGCACACACACGTGTGTGTGTGTTGGCTGGAGGGGTATAACTGTCTTTTTAAGGTTGCAGTGCCTGGCAACAGAACAGAGTGAACTGTGAAACAATGAATGTTGCTCCCTATCCAGTTCTACAGGTATGAAGTTAGCCACTGTAGTTGCTGACTAACGTTGCACTTGGAGGAATTCAGGATGAAACAGGATGAGGAACTCTGTGCTTTGGACAAGCAGAACCCTTAGATAGTTAGAAATAGATCTTAAGAAGAATTTTAGGGAGGTGGGTTCAGGATTGGGAACACATGTACACCTGTGGCAGATTCATGTTGATGTATGGTGAAACCAATACAATATTATAAAGTAATTAGCCTCTAATTAAAAGAAATAAAAAAGAAGAATTTTAATGAACCCATAGTCTTGGATCTTTCCATACGTAGAAAAGCACTAAAAAAAATGATTAGCTTGAGTTATTTATTCTTTGTGAATAGAAGTAACCTATAACCAAGATGTATGCTGGACTGCATATATTTTCTAGCCAAAATTCATATGTAGGGACTTCCCTGGTGGCTCAGTGGTAAAGAATCCACCTGCCTATGCAGGGGACATGGGTTTGATCCCTGTTCCAGGAAGGTCCCCCATGCTGTGGAGCAACTAAATCCGTGCACCAGTTACTGAGCCTGTGCTCTAGAGTCTGGGAGCCACAACTACTGAGCCCACTTGCCTCAATTACGGAAGCCCACATGCCCTAGAGCCCACGCTCTGCAACAAGAGAAGTCACCACAATGAGAGGCCTGAGCACCGCAACTAGAAAGTAGCAGCAGCTCTCCACAAGTAAGAGAAAGCCCATGCAGCAATAAAAACCCAGCAAAACTACAAAAAAATGCATAAATAAGTGATTGCTTAAAAATCATATATAAGTTAACTTCTTTGTCTATTTCTTCAGAGCAGTCCCCTCAGAGCTGATGAGAGGCTGTCTCCCAGGCTCTAGTCCTCAGTAAGGTCCATGAATAAAACGTAAACACACAGCTCTTATGTTGTGCATTTTTCTTTAGGTTGACAAAACTTTAAAGTTGGGAAGTGTAGGCACAATTCAAATCTATTTCTTCCAGATCCAAACTCTGTATACCTAAATCTCTTGAGTTGCTGTTTCAGTTTCCTGAGGGTGATGTGTACTATCCACTGCACTCTAAAATATAGCTGTTCTTGCCAAACTATTTTAGAGGTATGTCAAATCCAAGTTTTTAATTCTTACATTTTTATCTGTATTGCAGTTATATTCAGGACAGCTTCAGATATTTGCACAATACTATAAATTGCTCCATTTGCACGTGCTGTTAATTATTTTATCAACAGTCAAATCTATGTATTCACTTTATCAAAACATTTAGTTTAGAATGTTTTAGTTTTATGCTGGTAGCTTACTGAGGACTAAGCCTGGGAAACAGCCTCTCAGATAGCTCAGAAGAATTCCCCTGAAGTGATAGAAGAGGGGCCAGTTGTATGTATGAATTTTGGGGCTGAGAAATGCATGCAGTCAGTCTATTTTGTTACTACCATTCTAGGCATCTTTTCTGAGGTTTGAAATCAGAACACGAGAATTTTAGTGACCTATATTGGAGAAGGAAATGGCAACCCACTCCAGTGTTCTTGCCCGGAGAATCCCAGGGACGGTGAAGCCTGGTGCGCTGCCATCTATGGGGTCACACAGAGTCGGACACGACTGAAGCGACTTAGCAGCATAGACAAATCATGGTAATAGTGGATGAGATATGTTCTAGTTCTTATCCTTCTGAAACATGTTTAAATTTTCCTCCAGACTTACCCTAATCCCCATATATTTTATTTATGCTAATTGGATACTTGTGTATTCTTCAAAACCAAGCTTTTAAGATGGGTTCTAATCACAGATTCCCTGTATTTCCCACCCAATTAAGCAAGCAAGTAGGTAGACGCCAATAAGGATGGACAGTACTTGCCTGGGGCTCAGTTTTCAGACAGTTTAGTCAGTGTTGCTTGGCTGACATCATTCATTTTTCATATGAATGATGAGTCAAGAACTACTTAGCTTATTAAATTGAAAAAAAAAACAGTAAAAAGGACAGAGTAAAGAGAGCTGAAGGAAACTTTTTTTAAAAATTTATTTATTTTTAACTGAAGGATAATTGCTTTACAGTATTGTGTTGGTTCCTGCCATACATCAACATGTATCGGCCGTAGATATATATATGTGCCCTCCCTCTTGAGCCTCCCTCCCACCTCCCACACATTTTATTCTTGAATGCTTACTGTAGTATGGGCATGTTATCGAAAATGCTGGTATGTATATAAATACAAAATATTGTTTTAAATAAAATATCACATGACACATGAAATTATTGCCAAAATTTAATGTTTTAATTAAACAGCCACATGAAATTCTGTAATATTGATCACTGTGAATCAAGAATGTCAGACCCTTAAGAACTGCTGAAGTGTTACCTAATCCAAGCCATTCATTTGACACATGAAAAAACTGAGACTCCAATGAGAAAAACACAGGTCATGAGATATGAAAACTCACTTTCCCTCCCAGGAGTCCAGGTTTCAGTGAATCATAGTAAATATCCCTTTTGTTGTTGTTGTTTCTAATCAATGAATATAGTAAAGTTGCAGGATATAAAATTAACACACAGAAATCCCTTGCAATACTATACACTAACAATGAGAAAACAGAAAGAGAAATTAAGGAAACAATTCCATTCAACATTGCAACAAAAAGAATAAAATACTTAGGAATAAATCTACCTAAAGAAACAAAAGACCTATATATAGAAAACTGTAGAACACTGATGAAAGAAATCAAAGATGACACAAATAGATGGAGAAATATACCATATTCATGGGTCAGAAGAATCAATATAGTGAAAATGAGTATATTACCCAAAGCACTCTGTAGATTCAATGCAATCCGTTCAAGCTACCAACAGTATTTTTCAGAGAACTAGAACAAGTAATTTCACAATTTGTATGGAAATACAAAAAACCTTGAATAGCCAAAGCAATCTTGAGAAAAAAGAATGGAACTGGAGGAATCAACCTGCCTGACTTCAGGCTATACTCCAAAGCTACAGTCATCAGGACAGTATGATACTGGCACAAAGACAGAAATATAGATCAATGGAACAAAATAGAAAGACCAGAGATAAATCCACGCACCTATGGACAGCTTATCTTTGACAAAGGAGGCAAGAACATACAATGGAGAAAAGACAATCTCTTTAACAAGTGGTGCTGGGAAAACTAGTCAACCACTTGCAAAAAAATGAAACTAGAACACTTTCTAACACCATACACAAAAATAAACTCAAAATGGATTAAAGATCTAAATGTAAGACCAGAAACTATAAAACTCCTAGAGGAAAAGATAGGCAAAACACTCTCTGACATAAATCACAGCAGGATCCTCTATGACCCACCTCTCAGAGTAATGGAAATAAAAGCAAAAATAAACAAATGGAACCTAATTAAACTTAAAAGCTTTTGCACAATGACGGAAACTATAAGCAAGGTGAAAACACAACCTTCAGAATGGGAAAAAATAATAGCAAATGAAACAACTGACAAAGAATTAATCTCAAAAATATACAAGCAGCTCCTGCAGCTCAATTCCAGAAAAAATAAGCAACCCAATCAAAAAATGGGCCAAAGAGCTAAGCAGACGTTTCTCCAAAGAAGACATACAGATGGCTAACAAACACATGAAAAGATGCTCAACATCACTCATTATCAGAGAAATGCAAATCAAAAAACTTATTTTTTATTGAAGGATAATTGCTTTACAGAATTTTGTTGTTTTCTGTCAAACCTCAACGTGAACCAGCCATAGGTATTCATATATCCCCTCCCTTTAGAACCTCCCTCTCATCTGTCTCCCCATCCCACCTGTCTAGGTTGATACAGAGCCCCTGTTTGAGTTTCCTGAGCCATACGACAAATTCCCGTTGGCTACATATGGTAATATAAGTTTCCATGTTACTCTTTCTGTACATCTCACCCTCTCCTCCCTTCTCCTCATGTCCATAAGTCTATTCTCTATGTCTGTTTCTCCGTTGCTGCCCTGTAAATAAATTCTTCAGTACCATTTTTCTAGATTCTGAATATGTGTGTTAGAATATGATATTTATCTTTCTCTTTCTGACTCACTTCACTCTGTATAATAGGTTCTAGGTTCATCCACCTCATCAGAACTGACTCAAATGTGTTACTTTGTATGGCTGAGTAATATTCCATTGTGTATGTGTACCACAACTTCTTTATCCACTCGTCTGTCAATGGACATCTAGGTTGCTTCCATGTTCTAGTTATTGTAAATTGTGCTGAAATGAACAATGGGATACATGTGTCTTTTTCAGTTTTGGTTTCCTCAGGGTATATGCCTACGAGTGGGATTGCTGGGTCATATGGTGGTTTTATTTCTATTTTTAAAAGGTATCTCCATACCATCTTGCATAGTGGTTGTGTCAATTTACATTCCCACCAACAGTTCAAGAGCGTTCCCTTTTCTCCACACCCTCTCCAGCATTTATTGTTTGTAGACTTTTTGATGACGACCATTCTGGAGTATGTCAAGGCTGTATATTGTCACCATGTTTATTTAACTTATATGCAGAGTACATCATGAGAAATGCTGGACTGGAAGAAACACAAGCTGGAATCAAGATTGCCGGGAGAAATCTCAATAACCTCAGATATGCAGATGATACCACCCTTATGGCAGAAAGTGAAGAGGGGCTAAAAAGCCTCTTGATGAAAGTGAAAGTGGAGAGTGAAAAGGTTGGCTTAAAGCTCAACATTCAGAAAACGAAGATCATGGCATCTGGTCCCATCACTACATGGGAAATAGATGGAGAAACAGTGGAAACAGTGTCAGACTTTCTTTTTCTGGGCTCCAAAATCACTGCAGATGGTGACTGCAGCCATGAAATTAAAAGACGCTTACTCCTTGGAAGGAAAGTTATGACCAACCTAGATAGCATATTCAAAAGCAGAGACATCACTTTGCCAACAAAGGTTGGCCTAGTCAAGGCTATGGTCTTTCCTGTGGTCATGTATGGATGTGAGAGCTGGACTGTGAAGAAGGCTGAGTGCCGAAGAATTGATGCTTTTGAACTGTGGTGTTGGAGAAGACTCTTGAGAGTCCCTTGGACTGCAAGGAGATCCAACCGGTCCATTCTGAAGGAGATCAGCCCTGGGATTTCTTTGGAAGGAATGATGCTAAAGCTGAAACTCCAGTATTTTGGCCACCTCATGCGAAGAGTTGACTCATTGGAGAAGACTGATGCTGGGAGGGATGGAGGGCAGGAGGAGAAGGGGACGACAGAGGATGAGATGGGTGGATGGCATCACTGACTCGATGAATGTGAGTCTGAGTGACCTCTGAGAGCTGGTGATGGATAGGGAGGCCTGGCGTGCTGCAGTTCATGCGGTCACAAAGAGTCGGACACGACTGAGCGACTGATCTGATCTGATTCTGACTGGTGTGAGGTGATATCTCATTGTGGATTTTGATTTGCACTTCTTTAATAATAAGTGATGTTGAGCATCTTTTCATGTGTTTGTCTTCTTTGGAGAAATGTCTGTTTAGGTCTTTTTCCCACTTTTTGATTGGATTGTTTGTTTTTCTGGCATTGAATTGTATGAGCTACTTGTATATTTTGGAAATTAATCCTTTGTCTGTTGTTTAATTTGCTATTACTTTCTCTCATTCTGAAGGTTACCTTTTCGGCTTGCTTATAGTTTCCTTTGCTGTGCAAAAGCTTTTAAGTTTAATCATGTCCCACTTGTTTACTTTTGTTTTTATTTCTGTTACTCTCAGAAGTGGGTCATAGATGGTCTTGCTTTGATTTATGTCATCGAGTGTTCTGCCTATGTTTTCCCCTAAGAGTTTTATAGTTTCTGGTCTTACATTTAAGTCTTTAATCCACTTTGAGTTTATCTTTGTGTATGGTGTTAGGAAGTGTTCTAACTTCATTTTTTTATATGTAGCTGTCCAGTTTTACCAGCACCATTTATTGAAGAGGCTGTCTTTGCCCCATTGTATATGCTTGCCTCCTTTGTCAAAAATAAGGTACCCATAGGTGCATGGGTTTATTTCTAGGCTTTCTGTCTTGTTCCATTGGTCTATATTTCTGTTTTTGTGCCAGTACCATACTGTCTTGATGACTGTAGCTTTGTAGTATAATATGAAATTAGGAAGGTTGATTCCTCCAGCTCCATTCTTCTTTCTCAAGATTGCTTTGGCTATTTGGGGTCTTTTATGTGTCCATATGAATTATGAAATTTTTTGTTCTAGTTCTGTGAAAAATGCCATTGGTAGTTTGATAGGGATCACATTGAATCTGTAGATTGCATTTGGTAGTATAGTCATTTTCACAATATTGATTCGTCCTACCCAGGAACATGGAATCTCTCTCTATCTGTTTATGTCATCTTTGATTTCTGTCATTTGTGTCTTATAATTTTCTGTGTACAGTTCTTTTGTCTCCTTAGGTAGGTTTATTTCTAGATATTTAATTCTTTTTGTTGCAATGGTGAATAGGATTGATTACTTAATTTCTCTTTCTAATTTTTCATTGTTAGTATATAGAAATGCAAGTGATTTCTGTGTATTTATTTTGTATCCTGAAACTTTGCTTAATTCACTGATTAGCTCTAGTAATTTTCTGATACTATCTTTAGGCTTTTTGAGAAGATGCTGATGCTGGGAGGGACTGGGGGCAGGAGGAGAAGGGGACGACGGAGGATGGGATGGCTGGATGGCATCACTGACTCGATGGATGTGGGTCTGGGTGACCTCCGGGAGTTGGTGATGGACAGGGAGGCCTGGCGTGCTGCAGTTCATGGGGTCGCAAAGAGTCGGACACAACTGAGCGACTGATCTGATCTGATGTATAGTATCATGTCATCTGCAAACACTGAGAGCTTTACTTCTTCTTTTCCAATCTGGATTCCTTGTATTTCTTTTTCTTCTCTGATTGCTGTGGCTTGGACTTCCAGAACTATGTTGAATAATAGTGGTGAAAGTGGACACCCTTGTCTTGTTCCTGGGGGAATGCTTTCATTTTTTCACCATTGAGAATAATGTTTGCTGTAGAATAATGTTATCATATATGGCCTTTACTGTATTGAAGTAGGTTCCTTGTACACCCATTTTTTGATTATTTTGAATCATAAATGGGTGCTGAATTTTGTCAAAGGCTGTTTCTGCATCTATTCAGATTATCATATGGTTTTTACCTTTCAATATGTTAATATGATGTATCACATTGATTGATTTGCATATATTGACAAATCCTTGCATCCCTATAATAAACCCTACTTGATCATGGTGTATGAGCTTTTTGATGTGTTGCTGAATTCTGTTTGCTAAAATTTTGTTGAGGATTTTTGCATCTATGTTTATCAGTGACATTAGCTTGTAGTTTTCTTTTTTTATGTTGTTTCTGTCTGGTTTTGATATCAGGGTGATGGTGGCCTTGTAGAATGAGTTTGGAAGTGTTCCTTCCTCTGCAATTTTTTGAAAGAATTTTAGAAGAATAGGCATTAGTTCTGCTCTAAATGTTTGATAGAATTCTCCAGTGAAGCCATTTGGTCCTGGGCTTTTGTTTTTTGGGGAGAATTTTGATCACAGCTTCAATTTCAGTGCTTATAGTTGGGTTGTTCATAATTTCTATTTCTTCCTGGTTCAGTCTTGGAAGATTGAATTTTTCTAAGAATCTGTCCATTTCTTCCAGATTATCTATTTTATTGCCATATAGTTGTTCATAATAGTCTCTTATAATCCTTTGTATTTCTGCATTGTCCGTTGTAACCTCTACTTTTTCATTTCTAATTTTGTTGATTTGATTCTTCTCTGTTTTTCTTGATGAGTCTAGCTAAACGTTTGTCAATTTTACCTTCTCAAAGAACCAGCTTTTAGTTTTATTAATCTTTACTATTATTTCTTTCATTTCTTTTTCATTTATTTCCGCTCAGATCTTTATGATTTCTTTCCTTCTACTAATTTTGAGGGTTTTTTTGTTGTTGTTGTTCTTGTCGTTCTTTTCCCCTTTGTTTTAGGTGTAAATTTAGTTTGTCTATTCGATGTTTTTCATGTTTCTTGAGGTAGGATTGTATTACTATAAACTTCCCTCTTAGAACTGCTTTTGCTGCATCCCATAGATTTTGAGTTGTCAAGTTTTCATTGTCATTTGTTTCTAGAAATTTTTTGATTTCCCTTTTGATTTCTTCAGTAACCTGTTGGTTATTTAGAAATGTATTGTTTAATCTCCATGTGTTTGTGTTTCTTACAGTTTTTTTCTTGTAATTGATATCTAGTCTCATAGCATTGTGGTCAGAGAAGATGATTGATACGATTTCAATTTTCTTAAATTTACTGAGGCTTGATTTGTGACCCAAGATGTGGTCTATCTTGGAGAATGTTCCATGTGCACTTAGGAAGAAGGTGTATTCTTCTGCATTTGCATGGAATGTCCTGAAGATATCAATGAGATCCATCTCATCTAATGTATCATTTAAAACTTGTGTTTCTTTATTAATTTTCTGTTTTGATGATCTGTCCATTGGTGGGAGTGGGGTGTTAAAGTCTCCTAATATTATTGTGTTACTGTCAGTTTCTCCTTCTATGTCTGTTGCTGCTACTGCTGCTGCTAAGTCACTTCAGTCGTGTCCAACTCCGCGTGACCCCATAGACATCAGCCCACCAGGCTCTCCTGCCCCTGGGATTCTCCAGGCAAGAAAACTGGAGTGGGTTGCCATTTCCTTCTCCAATGCATGAAAGCGAAAAGTGAAAGTGAAGTCGCTCAGTCGTGTCCGACTCTTAGCGACCCCATGGACTGCAGCCCACCAGGCTCCTCCATCCATGGGATTTTCCAGGCAAGAGTACTGGAGTGGGGTGCCATTGCCTTCTCCTCTATGTCTGTTAGTGCTTGTCTTATGTATTGAGGTGCTTCTCTGTTGAGTGCATAGATATTTACAGTTGTTATGTCTTCCTCTTGGATTGATCCCTTGATCATTATGTAGTGTCCTTATCTCTTGTAATTTTTATTTTAGGGTCTATTTTATTTGATATGAGGATTGCTACTCCAGCTTTCTTTTGCTTCCCATTTGCATGGAATATATTTTTCTATCCTCTCACTTTCAGTCTATTATGTGTCTTTAGGTCTGAAGTGGGTTTCTTGTAGACAGCATATATATGGGTCTTGTTTTTTTATCCATTCAGCCAGTCTGTGTCTTTTGATTGGAGCATTTAATCCATTTACATTTAAAGTAATTATTGATATATATGTTCTTATTGCCATTTTCTTAATTGTTTGGGGTTGATTTTGTAGATCTTTTTTTCTTCTCTTGTATTTCTTAACTATATAAGTCCCTTTAACATTTGTTGTAAAGCTGATTTGGTGGTACTGAATTCTCTTAACTTTTCCTTGTCTGAAAAACTTTTTATTTCTCCATCAATTTTGAATGAGATCCTTGCCAGGTACAATAATCTTGGTTGTAGATTTTTTTCTTTTCAGTACTTTAAATGTGTCCTGCCATTCCCTTCTGGCCTGCAGAGTTTCTGCTGAAAGATCGGCCGTTAAGTGTATGGGGTTTCCCTTGTGTGTTAGTTGTTGCTTCTCCCTTCCTGCCTTTAATATTCTTTCTTTGTGTTTAGTCTTTGTTAATTTGATTAGTATGTTTCTTGGTGTGTTTCTCCTTACCCTGTATGGGACTCTTTGTGCCTCTTGGACTTGATTGACCGTTTCCTTTTCCACGTTGGGAAAATTTTCAACTATAATCTCTTCAAAAATTTTCTCATACCCTTTCTTTTTCTCTTCTTCTTCTGGGACCCCTATAATTTGAGTGTTGGTGCATTTGATATTGTCCCAGAGGTCTTTGAGACTGTCCTCAGTTCTTTTCATTATTTTTAGTTTATTCTGCTCTTCAGAAGTTATTTCCATCATTTTATATTCCAGCTCATTGATTCGTTCTTCTGCTTCAGATATTGTTATTGATTCCTTCTAGAGTATTTTTAATTTCAGTAATTGTATTGTTTGTCTCTGCATGTTTATCCTTTAATTCTTCTAGGTCTTTGTAATTGATTCTTTCATTTTCTCCATTTTGTTTTCAAGGTTTTTGATCATCTTTACTATCTTTATTCTGAATTCTTTTTCAGATAGTTTGCCTATTTCCTCTTCATTTATTTCGACTTCTGTGTTTCTAGTTTGTTCCTTCATTTGTGTAGTATTTCTCTGCCTTTTCATTATTTTTTTTAAACTTATTGTGTTTGAGGTCTCCTTTTCCCAGGCTTCAAGGAAAGATGAAAGTTGAATTCTTTATTCCTTTCGATTTCTGCTCTCCTAAGGTTAGTCCAGTGGTTTGTGTAAGCTTTGTATAGGGTGAGATTTGTGCTGAGTTTTTGTTTGTTTGTTTGTTTTTCCTCTGATGGGCAAGGCTGAGTGAGGTGGTTATCCTGTCTGCTGATGATTGAGTTTGTATTTTTGTTTTGTTTGTTGTTTACAAGAGGCATCCTGCACAGGATGCTACTGGTGATTGGGTGATACTCGGTCTTGTATTCAAATGGTTTCATTTGTGTGAGTTCTCACTATTTGATAATCCCTCCAGTACTCTTGCCTGGAAAATCCCATGGACGGAAGAGCCTAGTAGGCTGCAGTCCATGGGGTCGCAAAGAGTCAGACACGACTGAGCGACTTCACTTTCACTTTCATGCATTGGAGAAGGAAATGGCAACCCACTCCAGTGTTCTTGCCTGGAGAATCCCAGGGATGGCGGAGCCTGGTGGGCTGCCATCTATGGGGTCGCATAGAGTCGGACACGACTCAAGCGACTTAGCAGCAGCAGCAGCAGCAGGGTTAGTTCTCTGGTAGTCTAGGGTCTTGGAGTCAGTGCTCCCATTCCAAAGGCTCAGGGCTTGATCTTGAGTTTTACATGGTTCTATATATTCTTTTCCATTGGTCAGGTACTCCTGTCTTCTCTCAGCTGTTGTTCTGCATGCACTTCAGTGTCTGAAGGCGTATTCCTGATGTATCCGTGGAAAGAGAGGTACTCCACGTCCACCTACTGCTCCGCCATCTTGTTCTCCTCATAGTAAATATTCTTATTTACTTGTTTTCCTGTGGTGTGGTCTTCCAGGTAAGGACTCAGGGCCATAATGGCCACACTTCAGAGTCTCACATACATAAGCAATTAAGAAACATCTGTTCTTGTACATCCATGTGCTAATGCTTAGAATCCATAGGAAAAACTCTAAATTGATCCCTTAGAAGCAAGACGTTATCTATCAATGCTGCTGTGTACTATGTAGCTGGATATTCAAACTGCACCTCAATATTTGATGTTCTCATGCATGCTAAGTTGCTTGAGTCGTATCTGACTCTGTGAGACCCTATGGACTATAATCTGCCAGGCTCCTCTGTCCATGGGGTTCTCCAGGCAAGAATTCTGGAGTAAGTTATTATATGCCCTCCTCCAAAGGATCTTCCCAACCCAGGGACTGAACTCACATTTCTTATGTCACCTGCATTGGCAAGTGGGTTCTTTATCACTAGCGCCACCTGGGAACTGCTCCTCAATATTTGATGTTCTCAGTCATATTCATTTTAGCCATCTTTGTAGGTGGATAGTGATATCTTCATTGTGATTCTTTATTATTTTAATTTTAGAGCAATTTGAGCACTGTAGAACACTCAGCAAAGTGAGGCTCTGTTAAGTGCAAACACATTAAGGGTCATTATGTCTTCCTGGTGAATTGGCCCTTTTTATCATCATATTCCTCTTTATCCTTGATAACTTTCCTTGCTCTGAAGTCTGCTCTGTCTGAAATTAATATAGTGCCTCTTGCTGTCTTTCTATTAGTGTTAATATGGCACATCTTTCTCCATCCACTTATTTTTAACCTATATGTGTCTTTATATTTAAAGTGATTTCTTATAGACAAGATTTAGTTGGATCTTGTTTTTGACCCACTCTGACAATCTCTGTCTTTAATTAGTACATTTAGATTGATTTTTTAAAACTTTTTATTTTATATTGGACTATAGTTAATTGACAATTTTGTTAGTTTTAGGTGTACAGCAAAGAGACTCAGTTATACATATACATGTATCCATTCTTTTTAAAATTCTTTTCCTATTTAGATTGTTACATAATATTGACCAGAGTTCCCTGTGCTATACAGTAGGTCCTTTGTTGATTATCCATTTTATTTTTCAAAGTTTAAACTTTTTATTTTGTGTTGGGGTATACCAGGTTAACAATGTTGTGATAGTTTCAGGTGAACAGCAAAGGAACTCAGCTATACACATCAGATCAGATCAGTTGCTCAGTCGTGTCTGAATCTTTGCGACCCCATGAATGGCAGCACGACAGGCCTCCCTGTCCATCACCAACTCCCAGAGTTCACTGAGACTCACATCCATCGAGTCAGTGATGCCATCCACACATCTCATCCTCTGTCGTCTCCTTCTCCTCTTGCCCCCAATCCTTCCCAGCATCAGAGTCTTTTCCAATGAGTCAATTCTTTGCATGAGGTGGCCAAAGTACTGGAGTTCAGCTTTAGCATCACTCTTCCCAAAGAAATCCCAGGGCTGATCTCCTTCAGAATGGACTGGTTGGATCTCCTTGCAGTCCAAGGGACTCTCAAGAGTCTTCTCCAACACCACAGTTCAAAAGCATCAATTCTTCGGCGCTCAGCCTTCTTCACAGTCCAGCTCTCACATCCATACATGACCACTGGAGAAACCATAGCCTTAACTAGACGAACCTTTGTTGGCAAAGTAATGTCTCTGCTTTTGAATATGCTATCTAGGTTGGTCATAACTTTCCTTCCAAGGAGTAAGCGTTTTTTAATTTCATGGCTGCAGTCACCATCTGCAGTGATTTTGGAGCCCAGAAAAACAAAGTCTGACACTGTTTCCACTGTTTCCCCATCTATTTGCCATGAAGTGATGGGACTGGATGCCATGATCTTCGTTTTCTGAATGTTGAGCTTTAAGCCAACTTTTTCACTCTCCACTTTCACTTTCATCAAGAGGCTTTTTAGTTCCTCTTCACTTTCTGCCATAAGGGTGGTGTCATCTGCATATCTGAGGTTATTGATATTCTCCCAGAAATCCTGATTCCAGCTTGTGTTTCTTCCAGTCCAGCATTTCTCATGATGTACTCTGCATAGAAGTTAAATAAGCAGGGTGACAATATGCAGCCTTGACAACTCCTTTTCCTATTTGGAACCAGTCTGTTGTTCCATGACCAGTTCTAACTGTTGCTTCCTGACCTGCATACAAATTTCTCAAGAGGCAGATCAGGTGGTCTGGTATTCCCATCTCTTTCAGAATTTTCCACAGTTTATTGTGATCCACACAGGCAAAGTCTTTGGCATAGTCAATAAAGCAGAAATAGATGTTTTTCTGGAACTCTCTTGCTTTTTCCATGATCCAGCGGATGTTGGCAATTTGATCTCTGGTTCCTCTGCCTTTTCTAAAACCAGCTTGAACATCAGGAAGTTCACGGTTCACATAGTGCTGAGGCCTGGCTTGGAGAATTTTGAGCATTACTTTACTAGCGTGTGAGATGAGTGCAATTGTGCGGTAGTTTGAGCATTCTTTGGCATTGTCTTTCTTTGGGATTGAAATGAAAACTGACCTTTTCCAGTCCTGTGGTCACTGCTGAGCTTTCCAAATTTGCTGGCATATTGAGTGTAGCACTTTCACAGCATCATCTTTCAGGATTTGAAAGGGCTCAACTGGAATTCCATCACCTCCACTAGCTTTGTTCATAGTGATGCTTTATAAGGCCCACTTGACTTCACATTCCAGGATGTCTGGCTCTAGGTCAGTGATCACACCATCATGATTATCTGGGTCGTGAAGATCTTTTTTGTACAGTTCTTCTGTGTATTCTTGCCACCTCTTCTTAATATCTTCTGCTTCTGTTAGGTCCATACCATTTCTGTCCTTTATCCAGCCCATCTTTGCATGAAATGTTCCTTTGGTATCTCTGATTTTCTTGAAGAGATCCCTAGTCTTTCCTATTCTATTGTTTTCCTCTATTTCTTTACATTGATCGCTGAAGAAGGCTTTCTTATCTCTTCTTGCTATTCTTTGGCACTCTGCATTCAGATGCTTATATCTTTCCTTTTCTCCTTTGCTTTTCACTTCTCTTCTTTTCACATCTATGTAAGGCCTCCCCAGACAGCCATTTTGCTTTTTTGCATTTCTTTTCCATGGGGATGGTCTTGATTCCTGTCTCCTGTATAATGTCACAAACCTCATTTTGTGACATTACACAAACTTCCTACTTTTGCATTCCAGTCCCCTATAATGAAAAGGACATCTTTTGGGGGTGTTAGTTCTAAAATGTCTTGTAGGTCTTCATAGAACCATTCAACTTCAGCTTCTTCAGCGTTACTGGTTAGGGCATAGACTTGGATTACTGTGATACTGAATGGTTTGCCTTGGAAACAAACAGATCATTCTGTCTTTTTTCAGATTGCATCCAAGTACTGCATTTCGGACTCTTTTGTTGACCATGATGGCTACTCCATTTCTTCTGAGGGATTCCTGCCCGCAGTAGTAGATATAATGGTCCTCTGAGTTAAATTCACCCATTCCAGTCCATTTCAGTTCACTGATTCCTAGAATGTCGACATTCACTCTTGCTATCTCTTGTTTGTATCTATCTCTTGTTTATCTGGAATGCTATCTCTTGCTATCTTTTCTATCTATCTCTTGTTTATCTGGAATGCAAAAGTAGGAAGTCAAGAAACACCTGGAGTAACAGGCAAATTTGGCCTTGGAATACGGAATGAAGCAGGGCAAAGACTAATAGAGTTTTGCCAAGAAAATGCACTGGTCATAGCAAATACCCTCTTCCAACAACACAAGAGAAGACTCTATACATGGACATCACCAGATGGTCAACACCGAAATCAGATCGATTATATTCTTTGCAGCCAAAGATGGAGAAGCTCTATACAATCAGCAAAAACAAGACCAGGAGCTGACTGTGGCTCGGACCATGAACTCCTTATTGCCAAATTCAGACTGAAAGTGAAGAAAGTAGGGAAAACCACTAGACCATTCAGGTATGACCTAAATCAAATCCCTTATGATTATACAGTGGAAGTGAGAAATAGATTTAAGGGCCTAGATCTGATAGATAGAGTGCCTGATGAACTATGGAATGAGGTTCGTGACATTGTACAGGAGACAGGGATCAAGACCATCCCCATGGAAAAGAAATGCAAAAAAGCAAAATGGCTGTCTGGGGAGGCCTTACAAATAGCTGTGAAAAGAAGAGAAGCGAAAAGCAAAGGAGAAAAGGAAAGATATAAACATCTGAATGCTGAGTTCCAAAGAATAGCAAGAAGAGATAAGAAAGCCTTCTTCAGTGATCAGTGCAAAGAAATAGAGGAAAACAACAGAATGGGAAAGACTAGGGATCTCTTCAAGAAAATCCGAGATACCAAAGGAACATTTCATGCAAAGATGGGCACAATAAAGGACAGAGATGGTGTGGACCTAACAGAAGCAGAAGATATTAAGAAGAGGTGGCAAGAATACACAGAAGAACTGTACAAAAAAGAGCTTCAAGACCTAGATAATCATGATGATGTGATCACTGACCTAGAGCCAGACATCTTGGAATGTGAAGTCAAATGGGCCTTAGAAAGCATCACTACAAACAAAGCTATTGGAGGTGATGGATTCCAGTGGAGCTATTCCAAGTCCTGAATGATGATGCTGTGAAAGTGCTACACTCAATATGCCAGCAAATTTGGAAAACTCAGCAGTGGCCACAAGATTGGAAAAGGTCAGTTTCATCCCAATCCCAAAGAAAGGCAATGCCAAGGAGTGCTCAAACTACCGAACAATTGCACTCATCTCACACGCTAGTAAAGTAATGCTCAAAATTCTCCAAGCCAGGCCTCAGCAATATGTGAACCGTGAACTTCCTGATGTTCAAGCTGGTTTTAGAAAACGCAGAGGAACCAGAGATCAAATTGCCAACATCCGCTGGATCATGGAAAAAGCAAGAGAGTTCCAGAAAAACATCTATTTCTGCTTTATTGACTATGCCAAAGCCTTTGACTGTGTGGATCACAATAAACTATGGAAAATTCTGAAAGAGATGGGAATACCAGACCACCTGATCTGCCTCTTAAGAAATGTGTATGCAGGTCAGGAAGCAACAGTTAGAACTGGTCATGGAACAACAGACTGGTTCCAAATAGGAAAAGGAGTACGTCAAGGCTGCATATTGTCACCATGTTTATTTAACTTCTATGCAGAGTACATCATGAGAAATGCTGGACTGGAAGAAACACAAGTTGGAATCAAGATTGCCGGGAGAAATATCAATAACCTCAGATATGCAGATGACACCACTCTTATGGCAGAAAGTGAAGAGGGGCTAAAAAGCCTCTTGATGAAAGTGAAAGTGGAGAGTGAAAAGGTTGGCTTAAAGCTCAACATTCAGATAACGAAGATCATGGCATCTGGTCCCATTACTGCATGGGAAATAGATGGGCAAACAGTGGAAACAGTGTCAGACTTTGTTTTTCTGGGCTCCAAAATCACTGCAGATGGTGAATGCAGCCAAGAAATTAAAAGACGCTTGCTCCTTGGAAGGAAAGTTATGACCAACCTAGATAGCATATTCAAAAGCAGAGACATTACTTTGCCAACAAAGGTTCGCCTAGTCAAGGCTATGGTCTTTCCTGTGGTCATGTATGGATGTGAGAGCTGGACTGTGAAGAAGGCTGAGCGCCGAAGAATTGATGCTTTTGAACTGTGGTGTTGGAGAAGACTCTTGAGAGTCCCTTGGAGTGCAAGAAGATCCAACCAGTCCATTCTGAAGGAGATCAATCCTGGAATTTCTTTAGAAGGAATGATGCTAAAGCTGAAACTCCAGTATTTTGGCCACCTCATGCGAAGAGTTGACTCATTGGAGAAGACTCTGATGCTGGGAGGGATTGAGGGCAGGAGGAGAAGGGGACGACAGAGGATGAGATGGCTGGATGGCATCACTGACTCGATGGATGCGAGTCTGAGTGACCTCCGGGAGCTGGTGATGGACAGGGAGGCCTGGCGTGCTGCGGTTCATGGGGTCGCAAAGAGTCGGACACGACTGAGCAACTGATCTGATCTGATCTGATCTCTTGTTTGACCACTTCCAATTTGCCTTGATTCATGGACCTGACATTCCAAGTTCCTATGCAATATTGCTCTTTACAGCATCAGACCTTGCTTCTATCACCAGTCACATCCACAGCTGGGTATTCTTTTTGCTTTGGCTCCATCCCTTCATTCTTTCTGGAGTTATTTGTCCACTGATCTCCAGTAGCATATTGGGCACCTACTGACCTGGGGAGTTTCTTTCAGTAGCCTATCATTTTGCCTTTTCATACTGTTCATGAGGTTCTCAAGGCAAAAATACTGAAGTGGTTTGCCATTCCCTTCTCCAGTGGACCACATTCTGTCAGATCTCTCCACCATGACCTGCCCATCTTGGGTTGCCCCACGGGCATGGCTTAGTTTCATTGAGTTAGACAAGGCTGTGGTCCTAGTGTGATTAGCTTGACTAGTTTTCTGTGAGTATGGTTTCAGTGTGTCTGCCCTCTGATGCCCTCTTGCAACACCTACCCTCTTACTTGGGTTTCTCTTACCTTGGGCATGGGGTATCTCTACATGGCTGCTCAAGCAAAGCACAGCCAATGCTCCTTACCTTGGATGAGGGGTATCTCCTCACCACCGCCCTTCCTGACCTTCAACGTGGGATAGCTCCTCTAGGCCCTCCTGCACCTGCGTAGCTGCGGCTCCTTGGACGTGGGGTTGGTCCTCCTGGCCACATACATGTATCTGTTCTCTCCCAAACCCTTTTCCCATCCAGGCTGGCACTTAGCATTGAGTAGAGTTCCATGTGCTATACAATAGGTCCTTGTTGTTTATCCATTTTAAACAGAGCAGTGTTTGGGATTGACATAGCATGTCAGTCCCAAACTCTCTATCCTTCCCCCTACACTTTGCCCTGGTAACCATAAATTCATTCTCTAAGTCTATAAGTCTGTTTCTAATTTGTAAATAAGTTCATTTGTATCATTGTTTAGATTCTTCATATAGGCGATACCACACTATATTTGTCTTTGTCTCACTGACTTCACTCAGTGTGACAATCTCTAGGTCCATCCATGTTGCTGCAAATGGAAGTATTTCATTCTTTTTAGTGACTGAGTTAAATTCCATGGTATATATGCACCACATCTCCTTTATTCATTCCTCTGTCAGTGGGCACTTAGGTTGCTTCCATGTGATGGCTACTGTAAACAGAGCTGCTGTAAACATTGGAATGCATATGTCCTTCTGGACCATGTTTTTCTCTGGATATATGCCCAAGAGTGGGATTGTAGGATCATATAATAGCTCTATTTTTAGTTTTAGGAACCTCCATACGTGGTCATGTATGGATGTGAGAGCTGGACTGTGAAGAAGGCTGAGCACCGAAGAATTGATGCTTTTGAACTGTGGTGTTGGAGAAGACTCTTGAGAGTCCCTTGGACTGCAAGGAGATCCAACCAGTCCATCCTAAAGGAGATCAGTCCTGGGTGTTCATTGGAAGGACTGATGCTAAAGCTGAAACTCCAGTATTTTGGCCACCTCATGCGAAGAGTTGACTCATTGGAGAAGACTCTGATGCTGGGAGGGACTGGGGGCAGGAGGTGAAGGGGACGACAGAGGATGAGATGGCTGAATGGCATCACTGACTCGATGGATATGAGTCTGAGTGACCTCCGAGATCTGGTGATAGACAGGGAGGCCTGGCGTGCTGCAGTTCATGGGGTCGCAAAGAGTCGGACACGACTGAGTGACTGATCTGATCTGATACTGTTCTCCACAGTGGCTGTATCAATTTACATTCCCACCAATAGTGTAGGAAGATTCCCTTCTCTCCACACCCTCTCCACCATTTATTATCTGTGGGTTTTTTGATGATGGCCAGTCTGACTGGAGTGAGGTGATATCTCACTGTAGTTTTGATTTGTATTTCTCTAATAATTAGTGATATTGGACATCTTTCCATGTGCCCTTTGGCCATTTGTATGTCTTTGTGTGTGTGAGAGAGAGAAATGTCTCTTCAGGTCTTCTGCCCATTTTTTGATTGGGTTTTTTGTTATGAAGATATTAGTCCACATGAACTGTTTGTAAATTTTGGAGACTAATCCCTTGTTGGTCTCATCATTTGCAAATATTTTCTCTGATTCTTCAGGTTGTTTTTTTGTTTTGTTTGCAGTTTTCTTTTTTGTGCAAAAGCTTTTGAGTTTATTTAGGTCCAATTTGTTTATCTTTGTTTTTATTTCCATTACCTGAGAGATGAATTGAAAAAGATCTTGCTGTGATTTATGTCAGAGAGGGTTCTGCTTATGTTTTCCTCTGAACTTAAGAATTTTATAATATCAAGTTTACTTTTACTTCTTTAATCTATTTTGAGTTTATTTTTTGTATGATGTTAAAAATATTCTACTATCATTTATTAATATGTAGCTGTCCATTTTTGCCAACACTTTTTACTGAAGAGGTTGTCTTTCTTCCATTGTATAGTCTTGCCTCCTTCATCATAGATTAATTGACCATAGGTTCATGGGTTTATTTACGGGCTTTCTATCTTGTTACATTTATCTATATTTCTATTTTTGTGCCAGTACCATACGTTTTGATGATTATACCTTTGTAGTATAGTCTAAAGTCAGGGAATCTGATTCCTCCAACTCCTTTTTTTCTTTCTCAAGATTGTTTTGGCTATATGGGGTCTTTTGTGTCTCCACACAAATTTTAAGATTTTTCATTCTAGTTCTGTGAAAAATGCCATTGGTAATTTTATAGGAATTGCATTGAATCTGTTGACTGCCTTAGGTGGCATAGTCATTTTGACAATACTGATTCTCCCAATCTAAAAACATGGTATGGCTTTCCATCTGTTGGTGTCATCTTTGATTTCTTTTATCAATGTCTTATACTTTTTTCAGAAGTACAGTAGATGGTTGATGTTTAAAGTGATTGTTGGAATAGTTAAATTAATATCTCCCATATTTTTTACTTAGTATTTGTTGCTCTTGTTTATTCTTATTTTTGTCTTTCACTCTTTTTTGGCCTTTTGTGGTTTTAAGTGGACACTTTATATAATTCTGGTTTCTTTCTTACCTTCAGTTCAGTTCAGTTCAGTGGCTCAGTCATGTCTAACTCTTTGCAACCCCGTGGACTACAGCATACCAGGCTTACCTCTCCATCACCAGCTCCCGGAGTTTACTCAAACTCATGTCCATCGAATGGGTAATGCCATCAAACCATCTGATCCTCTGTTGTCCCCATCTCCTCCTGCCTTCAATCTTTCCCAGGATCAGGGTCTTTGCAAATGAGTCATTTCTTCACATCTGGTGGCCAAAGTATTAGAGTTTCAGCTTCAACATCAGTCCTTCCAATGAATATTCAGGACTGATTTCTTTTAGGATGAACAGGTTGGATCTCCTTGCAGTCCAAGAGACTCTCAAGAGTCTTCTCCAACACAACAGTCCAAAAGCATCAATTTTTCAGCACTCAGCTTTCTTTATGGTCCAACTCTCACATCCATACATGACTACTGCAAAAAGCATAGCTTTGACTAGACAGACCTTTGTGGGCAAAGTAATGTCTCTGCTTTTTAATATGCTCTCTAGGTTGGTCATAACTTTTCTTCCAAGGAGCAAGCATCTTTTAATTTCTTGGCTGCAGTCACCATCTGCAGTGATTCGGGAGCCCCAAAAAATTAAGTCTCTCACTGTTTTCATTGTTTCCCCATCTATTTGCAATGAAGGGATGGGACCAGATGCCATGATCTTAGTTTTCTGAATGTTGAGTTTTAAGCCAACTTTTTCACTCTCCTCTTTCACTTTCATCAAGATGCTCTTTAGTTTTTCTTCTCTTTCTGCCATAAGGGTGGTGTCATCTGCATATCTGAAGTTATTGATATTTCTCTCAGCAGTCTTGATTCCAGCTTGTACTTCATCCAGCCCGGCATTTTGCATAATGTAATCTGCATATAAGTTAAGTAAGCAGGGTAACAGTATACAGCCTTGATGTACTCCTTTCCCAATTTGGAATTAACCTGTTGTTCCATGTCCAGTTCTAACTGTTTCTTCTTGACCTGCATACAGATTTCTCAGGAGGCAGGTAAGGTGGCCTGGTATTCCCATCTCTTTCAGAATTTTCCACAGTTTCTTGTGATCCACACAGTCAAAGGCTTTGGCATAGTCAATAAAGCAGAAGTAGATGTTTTTCTGGAACTCTCTTGCTTTTTCAGTGATCCGACAGATGTTGGCAATTTGATCTCTGGTTCCTCTGCCTTTTCTAAAACCAGCTTGAACACCTGGAAGTTCATGGTTCATGTACTATTGAAACCTCACTTGGAGAATTTTGAGCATTACTTTGGAAGTGTGTGAGATGAGTGCAATCGTGTGGTAGTTTGAACATACTTTGGCATTGCCTTTCTTTGGGATTGGAATGAAAACACCTTTTCCAGTCCTGTGGCCACTGCTGAGTTTTCCAAATGTGCTGGTATATTGAGTGCAGCAATTTCACAACATCATCTTTTAGGATTTGAGATAGCTCAACTGGAATTCCATCACCTCCACTAGCTTTGTTCATAGTGATGCTTCCTAAGGCCCACTTGACTTCACATTCTAAGATGTCTGGCTCTAAGTGAGTGATCACACCACTGTGGTTATCTGGGTCATAAAGATCTTTTTCGTATAGCTCTTCTGTGTATTCTTGCCACTTCTTCTTAATATCTTCTGTGTCTGTTAGGTCCATACCATTTCTGTCCTTTATTGTACCCATCTTTGCCTTAAATGTTCCCTTGGTATCTCTAATTTTCTTGAAGAGATCTCTAGTCTTTCCCATTCTATTATTTTCCTCTATTTCTTTGCACTAATGACTGAGGAAGACTTTCTTATCTCTTCTTGCTATTCTTTGGAACTCTGCATTCAGATGGGTATATCGTTCCTTTTCTCCCTTACCTTTAGCTTCTCTTTTTTTCTCAGCTATTTGTAGGGCCTCCTCAGACAATCATTTTGCCTTTTTGCATTTCTTTTTCTTGGGGATGGTCTTGATCACTGCCTCCTGTACAATGTCATGAATCTCTGTCCATAGTTCTTCAGGCACTCTGTCAGATCCAATGCCTTGCATGTATTTGTCACTTCCACTGTATAATCATAAGGGATTTGATTTAGGTCATTCTCATATGATCTAGAGTTTTCCTACTTTCTTCAATTTAAGTCTGAATTTGGCAATAAGAAGTTCATGATCTGAGCCACAGTCAGCTCCTGGTCTTGTTTTTGCTGACTGTATAGAGCTTCCCCATCTTTGGCTGCAAAAAATATAATCAACCTAATTTTGGTGTTGACCACCTGGTGATGTCCATGTGTAGGGTCTTCTCTTGTGTTGTTGGAAGAGGGTGTTTGCTATGACCAGTGCATTCTCTTAGAAAAATTCTGTTGGCCTTTGCCATTCTTCATTTTGTACTCCAAGACCAAACTGCCCTGTTACTCCAGGTATCTCTTGACTTCCTACTTTTGCATTCCAGTCCCCTATAATGAAAAGGGCACCTTTTTGGGGTGTTAGTTTGAGACGTTCTTGTAAGTCTTCATAGAACCGTTCAACTTCAGTTTCTTCAACGTTACTGGCTGGGGCATAGACTTGGATTACTGTGATATTGAATGGTTTGCTTTGGAAATGAACAGAGATCATTCTGTCGTTTTTGAGATTGCATCCAAGCACTGCATTTTGGACTCTTGTTGACTATGAGGGCTACTCCATTTATTCTAAGGGAGATTTTTGCCCACGCAGTCCATGGGGTCGCTAGGAGTCGGACACGACTGAGCGACTTCACTTTCACTTTTCACTTTCATCCATTGGAGAAGGACATGGCATCCCACTCCAGTGTTCTTGCCTGGAGAATCCCAGGGATGGGGGAGCCTGGTGGGCTGCTGTCTCTGGGGTCGCACAGAGTCGGACACAACTGAAGCGACTTAGCAGCAGTAGCAGCAGCAGTAGATATAATAGTTATCTGAGTTAAATTCACGCATTCCAGTCCATTTTATTTCGCTGATTTCTAAAATGTCTATGTTCACTCTTGCCATGTCCTATTTGACTACTTCCAATTTTCCTTGATTCATGGTTCCTATGCAATATTGCTCTTTACAGCATCGGACTTTACTTCCATCACCAGTCACATCCACAACTGGGTGTTGTTTTTGCTTTGGCTCCATCTCTTCATTCTTTCTGGAGTTATTTCTCCACTGATCTCCAGTAGTATATTGGGTACCTACCAACCTGGGGAGTTCATCTTTCAGTGTCCTATGTTTTTGCCTTTTCATACTGTTCATGGGGTTCTCAAGGCAAGAATACTGAAGTGGTTTGCCATTCCCTTCTCCAATGGGCCACATTTTGTCAGAGCTCTCCACCATCAATTATATTTCTTTTTCTTTTATTGGTTATCCTAGTGTTTGCAATATACATTTACAACTCCTTTCACATAACAGTACCCTACTTCATGGGAACTATCAGTACATGTAGTGACCTAATGTTCCTAATTCCTCCCCTCCCTAGTATCATTGCTGCCATTCATTTCACTTATACATATTATAATAATTAGATGCACTGTTGCTATTATTAGTTTGGACAGGCTGTTATCTGTTACATGAGTTAAGAACAAGGAAAATAAAATTTCACTTATTCCTTCTCTGATTTCTTCCTTTCTTTATGTAGATTCTGACTTGTATCATTTTCCTTCTCTCTGAAGAACTTATTTTGACATTTCTGACAAGTCTACTGGCAACAAATTCCCTTATTTTTTCTAAGAAAAATGTGTATTTCTCCTTCATTTTTGAAGAACAGTTTTGGAGGATGCAAAATTCCAGGTTAGTGCGTTTTTTTTTTTTTCTCTCAGAATTTAAAATATTTCACTCCATTTTCTTTTTATTTGTGTGGTTTCTGAGAAACTGGATATAATTCTTACCATTGCTCTGCAGTAGGTAAGCTTTTTTTCATTGCTTCTTCAGGATATTCTTTAATTTTTGATTTTTCTGTAGCTTGAAATGATATCCCTACATTTAGTTTTGTTTTGTTTTTTTTTTTTTCTTTTTTGTCATTCATCCTGGTTGGTGTTCTCTGAGTTTCCTGGATCTGTGATTTGGTGTCTGACATTAACTTGGGAGAAATTCTCAGTCATTATTGCTTCAAATATTTCTTCTGTTTCTTTTTCTTTTCTCCTTCTGTTATTCACGTTGCACATATAACACACCCTTTGTAGTTGTCCCGCAGTTCTTGGATATTCTATTCTTTTTTTTTTCTCCGCTAATCTCTTTTCTGCTTGCTTTTCAGTTTTGGAGGTTTCTATTGAGATATCTTCAAGCTCAGAGTCTTTCCTCAGCCAGGTCAAATCTACTGAGGTAGTCTTCATTTATGTTACAGTATTTTTGATCTCTAACATTTATCTTCATTTCTTTCTTGGAATATCCACCTCTTTGCTTACATTGCCTATATGTTCTTGCATGTAATCTACTTTGTCTGTTGGTGCCATTAGCATATTAATCATAGTTGTATTGAATTCCTGGTCTGATAATTCCAACATCCCTGCCATATCTGACAGTGGTCCTGATGCCTGCTCTCTCTCTTCAAATTGTGGGGGTTTGCATTTTGGTATGCCTTGTAATTTTTTTTCTTAATAGCTGGACATGATATACTGGGTGATCAGATCAGATCAGATCAGATCAGTTGCTCAGTCGTGTCCGACTCTTTGCGACCCCATGAACCGCAGCACGCCAGGCCTCCCTGTCCATCACCAGCTCCCGGAGGTCACTCAGACTCACACCCATCAAGTCAGTGATGCCATCCAGCCATCTCATCCTCTGTCGTCCCCTTCTCCTCCTGCCCTCAATCCTTCCCAGCATCAGAGTCTTCTCCAATGAGTCAACTCTTCGCATGAGGTGGACAAAATACTGGAGTTTCAGCCTCAGCATCATTCCTTCCAAAGAAATTCCAGGATTGATCTCCTTCAGAATGGACTGGTTGGATCTTCTTGCACTCCAAGGGACTCTCAAGAGTCTTCTCCAACACCACAGTTCAAAAGCATCAATTCTTCGGCACTCAGCCTTCTTCACAGTCCAGCTCTCACATCCATACATGACCACAGGAAAGACCATAGCCTTGACTAGGCGAACCTTTGTTGGTAAAGTAATGTCTCTGCTTTTGAATATGCTATCTAGGTTGGTCATAACTTTCCTTCCAAGGAGTAAGCGTCTTTTAATTTCTTGGCTGCAGTCACCATCTGCAGTGAGTTTGGAGCCCAGAAAAATAAAGTCTGACACTGTTTTCACTGTTTCTCCATCTATTTGCCATGAAGTGATGGGACCAGATGCCATGATCTTCGTTTTCTGAATGTTGAGCTTTAAGCCAACCTTTTCACTCTCCACTTTCACTTTCATCAAGAGGCTTTTTAGCCCCTCTTCACTTTCTGCCATAAGAGTGGTGTCATCTGCATATCTGAGGTTATTGATATTTCTCCCAGCAATCTTGATTCCAACTTGTGTTTCTTCCAGTCCAGCATTTCTCATGATGTACTCTGCATATAAGTTAAATAAACATGGTGACAATATGCAGCCTTGACGTACTCCTTTTCCTATTTGGAACCAGTCTGTTGTTCTATGACCAGTTCTAACTGTTGCTTCCTGACCTGCATACAAATTTCTCAAGAGGCAGATCAGGTGGTCTGGTATTCCCATCTCTTTCAGAATTTTCCATAATTTATTGTGATCTACACAGTCAAAAGCTTTGGCATAGTCAATAAAGCAGAAATAGATGTTTTTCTGGAACTCTCTTGCTTTTTCCATGATCCAGCGGATGTTGGCAATTTGATCTCTGGTTCCTCTGCCTTTTCTAAAACCAGCTTGAACATCAGGAAGTTCACGGTTCACATATTGCTGAAGCCTGGCTTGGAGAATTTTGAGCATTACTTTACTAGCGTACTGGGTGAAGGAACTGCTATAAATAGGCCTTTAGTACTGACTCGATGGACATGGGTTTGGGTGGACTCCGGGAGTTGGTGATGGACAGGGAGGCCTGGCGTGCTGCAATTCATGGGGTCGCAAAGAGTTGGACACGACTGAGTGACTGAACTAAACTGAACTGAGATGGAATTGTTTTATTTCTTTTTCAAATTGTTCATTATTTGTGCAAAAAACACAACTGATTTTTGTTTATTGGTCTTATACCCAACACCTTGATTTAAGATGTCTAGTATTCAGAACTGTGAGGCAAATTTCTGTTGTGTAAGCTATGCAACTTGTGGTAATTTGTTACAGCAGCCCAAGAAACTAATACAAGGGCCCATGTGCATGATCCAGGATACTATACTTATCTCAAAATTCTTAATTAATCACATGTACAAAGATCCTTTTTACCAAATAAGGCAACACTAGAGGTTCTAGGGATTAGGACATGGCTGTCTTTGTGGGGGGTGGGGGAGTATCAGCCTACCACAAATATATTCATTTTCATTTGGCTTTTTAAAAATATTTATTTTTGGTTGGCTGTGCAGGGTCTTAGTTGCTGTACAGCTTTTCTCTAGTTGCAGTGAGTGGGGGCGACTCTTCATTGCAGTGTGTGAACTTCTCATTGTGGTGGCTTCTCTTGTTGCAGAGCACAGCTCTAGGGCATTTGGGCTTCAGTAGTTGTAGCTCCCAGGCTGTAGAGCACAGGCTCAATAGTTGCAGCGCATGGGCTTAGTTGCTCTGTGGCATGTGGGGTCTTCCTGGATCAAGGATCAAAACTGTGTCTCCTGCATGGGCAATTAGATTCTTAACAACTGAGCCACCAGGGAAGCCCCATTCAGTTTAATTTATCTTCTAATTTCGTTTTTAATTTCTTCTTCAACTCATCAATGTTTAAATTCTTCTTTAATCCATGTTCTTTTGGCTTGCAAATATATTTCTCTTATTGATTTCGGGTTTAAATCTAGTGTGGTCAGAAAACATGCTTTGTATGACTTTCATACTTTTGAGTTTCTTGAAAATCGTTTTGTATACCAGTAGGTGGCCCATATTGCTAAATGTTTTATGTTTCCTTGAAAATAATGTATATACTCTGTTTTTGATGGGTGGAGTGTTTTATAAATGTCAGTTAGCTCAAGTATGTTGATAGTGTTGTAACAATTGCCTAAACTCCGCTGATGCCTGAGACTCAGCAGAGCAAGTAAACCATGCAAGCAACAGGTAACTTCCATTTCTCTTGCTTCCAAAACGTGTCATTTCCCCTCTGCCTCTGGAATCACCTCTCGAAACCCCTAAAGTTCTATGGTGAGTGCTTCGTATTTGTGCACTAGTGCTCGCAGCATGGGTGTTTGCATTTAACAGTGGTTGAAATACTTACCTGTGAAAACATAGAGATATCCACATATCTTTATATAAAGAATAAATAAACTCGTACTCATATTACATATAAGTCAAGAGATTCATATTATTATGCGAAATTTATGGAATATTTAATTTCTCTCACAGAAGACAAAGCAAAGCTTGGAAATATGGATATGACCACCAATGAACACAAAAGGGCAAAATGTTGGGAAACATGCATCTAGAAATACATTTGCATTCATCAGCCACCAATTTGGAAAGTTATACACAGCCATATAGACCGAGGACATAGAAGAAAGTGTGAAAAACAAGACAAAGGCGCACACAAGAATCAGAATATTCTGGGTAGCCTTTTTCTCTGGAGAGAGCCTGGAGATGTGCCTCGAGTTGTGAATATATTTCACTTGCTGTCTGTGGGTGTAGAGATAAAGCACCATGGAACTACTGGTCCGGACCAAGAGCCCCAAACACATCATGTCAATGAACGCGTGAATGACAGCATGGAGTGAGGAGGTGATGGGATGAAGAAGAGAACCAGAACAGTATCCAAAATTGCTCAGAGTGACGTTTCTTATTCTCTTTGGGCCAATCACTTTCAGAGGAACCAGAATGTTTCCCAAAAACAGCACCACCCAGCAAAGGAAACACAAAGGCCCAATATACTTTGGGACTCTGGCTTTGAGCTCAGCCCACCTGGATTTACTGGGGATGATGGTGATGGCCTGGAAGATACTCAGGAGGCAAGTGGAAGAGAGACAAACTTCCCGGGCCACTCTGTGAATATAAAACAAAAATTTACATCCATAATCTTCCAGAAAATTGTTCCACCCGAAAGATATCATTGTCTGGGGGATCCCCTTAGAGAGAAGGACTAAAGAGTTGGCTAAGAATATATGTTTGAGTATGTGGTCTGAAGGTCTCACCCTGTCTCCAGAGTGAAAAGTGAAAATAGAAAGAAAAGAGAAGGAATTCCCCAAAAGTCCAATGGTAGTCTGAGACAAGAAGAAAACCGTCAATGTCAGGTCAATATAATTCATTCTGTCAGTGACTTGGAATGGCAATTCTATGCATACTCAGAGTTATCTTTAGAGAAAACAAAAGATTGACGTCAGTTACATTGCAAATGAAATCCAATGCTTATCCCAACTCCAGAATCTTTAAGAATAATACACTACTTAATATCTGCATATTCTACCCACATCAACTCTTCCCCATAAAGGAATGTGTCATAAATCATATTTACAACACAGTGCATGCATGCTAAGTTGCTTCACTCGTGTCTGACTCTTTGTGACCCTTTGGACTGTAGTCCACCAGGCTCCTTTGTCCATCGGATTCTCCAGGCAAGAATAGTGCCATGACTTCCTTCAGAGGATCTTCCTGACCCAGAGATCGAACTCGCATCTCTTATGTCTCCCACATTGGCAGGAGGGTTCTTTACCACCAGCGCCACCTGGGAAGCCCTTGCAGCACAGTACATACACATAAAAATTGCAAGTTATTTTCTTGTCTATTTGTATATTTTATATACACGCATACGTACAATCACACACAGACATATTTATATCCCTAAGTATAAAAATACATATATACTAAGAATTTTTACGGTGTTTTAAAATAAAATGGTCATTTATGTATATTTTAGGGTTGCATTTACTATGAAAATGCTACTAACTCATCTCTTATAGTTCTAAGACATTTTTTAGTGGCTACATATTTCATGACACAGATATTCCCCTTTTGATGTTCACTACAAAGTTTCCAATCATTCTGTCAATGCAGAAAATGATGACAAAGCAGACACATATTTCGATTACTATTTCCTAGGTACTATTATTCATTATTATTATTATTTTGGGCCACATCATGCAGTTTGCAGGATCTTAGTTTCTAGACCGTGGAAGGGACCTGTGCCTTCTGCAGTGGAAGCATAAAGTCTTAACCCCTGGACCACCAGTGAAGTCCCAGCTAGGTACTGTTTTAAATGCTTTATGCATATAACCTGATTTAATTATAAAAACAGATTTATGAATTAGGTATCATGTTATCCTGTTTCACTGATAAGGGAAATGAAATAGTATCAGATTAAATAATTGCCAGTATTCACATATCTGATGAGTAGCAGAGCTGAGATTTTTATTGGCTCTTGGTCTTTCTTTAACTTTTACACCCACAGTCTCTAATATAATCAGCTTCATTTTATTTTTACTGAGCATATAAGAACCTAGATGTTGCAGCTATGTAGTAAACTTCTTCTTTTATTCTTACAGCATAAATTGACAGGAGTGAATGCTGCTGTAGAGGAGGGGAGGAGGGAGAGAATGAAGAGAGGGATAAAAAGGAAGGCAGTGATGATACTGATTTTCCAGATGGAAACAAGTTAGAATTCCATCAGCAAGGTAGGAGCATGCCAGTCTCCTTAATTTCCACCAACATTAGTAATTTCTCCTCCCCCTGTTTGATGAGTAGAAAGTAATATTGCATTGTTACTTTAATTGAATTTCTTTGCTCAAGTGAATTTGAATATTTTTCTTTAAGTTTGTGTCTTTGGGGATATTTTTTGTGAATTGACTAATCATATCCATTCCTCATTTTCCCCTTAGTCTTTTCTCAAAATTTCATAAGTTATTCTAGTGAAAGTGAAAGTGAAGTCGCTCAGTTGTGTCCGACTCCTCGCGACCCCATAGACTGTAGCCTACCAGGCTCCTCCGTCCATGGGATTTTCCAGGCAAGAGTACTGGAGTGGGTTGCCATTTCCTTCTCCAATAAGTTATTCTATCTACCTAGTCAAATTATGTAATCTGAAGAGTACATTCTTACTAAATTGATTATTTATGTATTAATTGTGTTTATAGAATATATTATCATACATGCATTGTATGTATGATACAGTACATACATACAATAATTTGTATTAAATCAAATAATTCCATTTATTATTACATAGTTTCTGCTTTCTTGTCTTGTTTGATATAGTTATGCCTGCCCCTAAATTTTCAATGTAGTTGTGTAGATATTTTTTTCCAAAATTATATTGCTTTATTTTTTTTTGCTTCATTTTTTAAATTTAAATATTTAAGCTATCTGGATATTTCTAATTCACATACCTTTTATTTAAATATTTAAGCTCAGTTTTAAGTATGGTGTAAGAAGAGTATTTTTTAGTATTTACATACACAGAAAGTTATGATCAAGCTATAAATTAACATATTTTATTATAAATGAAATATCTCATTTTTATATGTTAGTTTTTTATAAGTATAAGGAAATACTTCTTAATTCTTTATTTTGTTAACTATTCTATTTCTTCTATTAGCATTATTTTTTATTTATCTTGTATATTCAAGATTTCTAATATAACCCATTTCAGTATTAAATGAGTGAATTTAATTTAAATTTCACTATTAAATAATCATAAGAAGTCAAAACAGATGTTAGGAAATTATATTCAGTTGAATATTAAAAGCATAATAACCCAGAGATCAACAGCATTTATTCACAAACTACATAGATCTTGTGATAATAGAAATGATAATAGAAATATTATCTTGTGATAATAGATAATAGAAATGATAATTTACCTTTTAGGCAGAAACAAATCTTAAATGGCAATTATCTCTGCACTTTTAAAAATTATTTTTCTGATCTAGCCTATGTGAGGAGAGAAAAAAATAGGAATGAAAATAAAAGAAACCGAGTAAAACATTTACTTATGAGTGATAAGTAAATGTCATTGTTTTTTAAAACAAAATTATATAAAAATGCTTAGAATTAATAGAGTCCAATCAGAGTATGAATACAAAGTAAATATAAAGAAATGAATAGATTTTTATAAACCAACACTCCAAGAATTTTGAAAATGAATTATAAATTTCTAGGCATCAGGGCAGCATGTTTTTGCTGCAGGAATAAGAAAACAAATGAATAAAGCAAAGGTGAGAGTCCAATAATGGGTGTTTTCTCTTCTAAGAAAATTAAGAGCAGATGGCTTGGGCAGGAGCCGACTTGTTTAGTATCCCACAGGGGACGGTGTGTCAGACAGAACGCACGTGAGTCAGCTGTAGGAGAGGCACCGGAGGCTGTTTGGACCAGACAGCAGCTGAGGAAGCTCTGGACCACAGCCAAGAGGGCGGGAGAACTGAGTCACAGCAGACTTCAAACACGTCCATGAAGCTGGGGCTCGTGGGTAATGCCCAAGCAAAGCACAGAAAGCACGCTTTACATATCCGGAAGTATATGGATATGTATATATGGGGTATTTTAATAAACCAAGCATTAGAAATAGACCAGTTAGGTCACAAAACAGCCTCTGCTGGGAATTCCCTGGCAGTCCAGTTGTTAGGACTCCATGCTCTCACTGCCAAGGGCTAGGGTTCAATCCCTAATTGGGGAACTTTTAAAGATCCCAAGGTGATGGCATGGTCCAGGAAAAAAAAAAAAAGCCTTCTTTCAGGCTTCATTCCATCATAAGTGGTTGTCATTCCAACTTGGTAGCTGGTGGGTGGGTGATTCAAGGAAATAATCACCAGTCAATTTGTGAAAACCACCTGTAGCCTGAAGGAACTTGCTAAGAATAGAAATGTAAGGATAACAAAAATAAAAAGGGTAAAAAAAAATTTTTGTATAGAAAGAAATAACAATAAAAAACTATTAAAAGGGATCATTTAAATCTCTGAAGTTTCCAGACTTACATGGTTACATGTTCAATATGTACTAAAGAATGAAAAATGGGCAGCTTCTATAGCTCAGTTGGTAAAGAATCTGCCTGCAATGCAGGAGACCCTGGTTCAATTCCTGAGTCAGGAAGATCCACTGGAGAAGGGATAGGCTACCCACTCCAGTAATCTTGGGCTTCTCTGTGGCTTGACTGATAAAGAATCCACCTGCAATGACCTGGGTTCAACCTCTGGGTTGGGGAGGTCCCCTGAAGAAGGGAACAGCTACCCACTCCAGTATTGTGGCTGGAGAATTCCATGATCTATATAGTCCATGGGGTTGCAAAGAGTCAGACACAACTGAGTGACTTTCACTTTAACTATATCAAGCTGTGAAACATAGAGAAACAAGCAAAATTCTTCCAGTGAGTGCCATCAGAGTATGGGAATTCAAAGATTTTATTCCTTTCAATGAAAACAGAAAAATTATTGCTCATAATATTTGTGTGTAAAATTATAATATTATGAGCAATTATAATATTGCTCATAATATTTGTGTGTAAAAAGAAACATTTTGTAGAAGACGGCACAGGAAAATTTAGATTTCTAAAATATTTTAAAATGCAACTTTAATTAGACTCAGTGTTGAATGGCAAACACATATCCTTAGAAGTTTAGCCTATCAAAATCCAAGTAGTTAAGGACTACTTAACTACTTACTTACTTGCCAAGTCTAACCCATCCTGCAGAATAGTCTGTTCTTTCTAAGTTCTCATCAAGAGTTCAGATAGATACAGAATGCCCAAATGTGTGTGCTTATTGAAATACATGATTTCATTCCCAAAACATTTAATGAAACACGTAACATGATGAGAAAATCCGAATTAGAAAAATCACTGAAGTGTGGGAGGTAGAGTACAGAGGTATGGAAGTCTAGATTTTGCCATAGAAATATATTTCTAAGGCATATATCGTATATTTCACGATATTTGAAGACCAGTAGATGAGAGGGTTGGAGAGGAGAGAGAGGGGAAAGTAAGCAAATGGATAATTGGAGCCACTTGAGAGGCTCATGATAGAGCTAGAATCAGAATATTAAGAAGCCTCGGGGTTTTTTGTAAAAGAGAGGTTTTCATTATATGTTTATATTGAAGGATTTTTTTTCCTTGTGGAATCAATGCTTGAGTAACAATAGATGAAAGACTAATGAATAATGACAAATGAAAATAATAATATCTAAAAAGTGTAAGAGGGATCTATGCTGCTACTGCTGCTAAGTCGCTTCAGTCGTGTCCAACTCTGTGTGACCCCATAGACGGCAGCCCACCAGGCTCCCCCGTCCCTGGGATTCTCCAGGCAAGAACACTGGAGTGGGTTGCCATTTCCTTCTCCAATGCATGAAAGTGAAAAGTGAAAGTGAAGTCGCTCAGTCATGTCCCACTCTTCGCAACCCCATGGACAGCAGCCTACCAGGCTCCTCTGTCCATGGGATCTTCCAGGCAAGAGTACTGGAGTGGGGTGCCATCGCCTTCTCCTAACAGGGATCTGAAGAATCTATATTGGAAAGAGAAACCAGAGTAGCAGTCCTTGAATAAGAGAAAAGGAGTTGAAGAAAAATATACAAGCAATAAAGGTGTAGACAAGAATCTGAAACAGAAAAATTGAAAGTTTAACAAAATTGGAGAGTGATCATTAAATGAGAGATAATGCCTCACCATTGGAGAAGCAAATGGCAACCCACTCCAGTATTCTTGCCTGGAGAATCCCAGGGACAGAGGAGCCTAGTGGGCTGCCGTCTATGGGGTCGCATAGAGTCGGACATGACTGAAGCGACTTAGCAGGAGCAGCAGCAGCAGCAATGCCCCACCATATAAACTGTCTAAAACAGTAAGTCACAGATGTGGAGAGCTGAGGTGTTAGTAGGTTAAGAGAGAAAGCATGGAGCAGTATAAATACCAGCCCAGATGAGGCCCGGATGAATTTATTATTTTCCATACAGCCTCTAGATTTGATTAGAAATCAAGGACACAGTCTCCCCAAAATCTATGTTATTTATCAGTCTCTAAAACTTGACAAATTTCTTGTGCAATCAGTGCACGCTGGTCACTTTGCTGTGGCACTTTTTATGTTGCAGTATCTTAGAAAGCTCCCTTAGGACTTAGAGAGGATGACAAGATCACAGTTTGGATGTGTGAAGGGATAGTTAAGTTTAAAGTTTAGTCTCTCGGTCACATCTGTTTCTTTGCCACCCCATGGACTGTAGCCCACCAGGCTCCTCTGTCCTTGGGATGCTCTGGGAAAGAATACTGGAGCAGGTTGCCACTTCCTTCTCCAGGGGATCTTCCAAACCCAGGGATCGAACCTGCATCTCCTGCATTGGCAGGTGGGTTCTTCACCACTGTGCCACTGAGGAAGCTCGTGGTGGCATAAGGAGTCACATAAAAGGCCAATTGTGAGTGGGAAACCCCTCAGCTTTATATACTTTATGAAAACAATGGCAACAGCTCTGACACTATCAGCAAATGTTCAGTTTGCTTTCTTCTCTAAGCAGTTCCCTCGCAGTATTTCATGGTGTTCAGCATGCTCTCACTTAACAGTGACTGATCCTTTCTCAAGCCAACAAATATTTAATGGAAGAGAACACAAATAGTGTTGTAAACCTATTACAACAGGGACCCAAGTGAATCCTGTTTTCGTTTTTAAAAATATACTGAGGCTCATCCAGCCAGAGCCCAGAGGAAAGGTAGGTACAAACATACATGAAAAACATAAAAAATAAATAAAATAAGAGACTTCTTCCCTGATGATCCACTGGTTAAAACTCTGCACTTCTACTGCAGGGGGTATGGGTTTGACCCCTGGTCAGGATGCATGCCCTGTGGCTTGGCCAAAAAATATGTGTATATATATATGAAATATAATTCATGTGATAATCATTTTGATTGTCTCATCTGACCTATTTAAATATCTTGAGATGTGTGTGTGTGTTACAATATTTACTTTGCAGATGGAAATTATAAGTGTAAATACTTTCATCAGACAGAAGACAGAAGAGGTAGATAAATTCAGCCCAGACTTTTGCTGGAAGACAAAGTAAGTGATATCATAGGCTGACTGAGAAGAGGGTAGACCAGGTCTTTGAAAGTCTCAGAAAACAATTGTTACCCACCCCCCGCCCATTGGACAGCCTGGTTTGCATCTCTTTTCTAAGAGTTCCTTTCACCTGAGATTTGTGAATACTCACCTAACGGAAGGCTGATGCCAGAACAGTGGCTCCGGATGACAGTCTCTATGTATGTGGCAAGGAGCACCACACTCAGGGTTATAACTCCGGGAACCTCTGATCTCATCTCCTTCCATTTCCTGTGACTATCATGTCATCCGCAGCAGGAATGACAGAGGTGGCAAGGGGATATCATGTTAATTGACAGAAAAAAGTTTGTTCACCCTCTTAATTATTATAAACAATTACTGGTGGTTAATGAAAATGCCCAAAGAGACTGTCACAATTAATTAGAAGAGAAACACTCTGGAGATTTCTAGTGATGGGAAACAGATATTCTCAGGTGTAATAAGTGAGTATGGAGAATGTGATTCCACTTTCCAGATAGATTAATAGTTCTTTTGAGAGATTAATTTCCCTGAATGGTAGTTCCATATACTTCATCACAAATCTCAGATACCCAGGCAACTGTGATATTAGGGGTGAAATAGAAACACACACACAGTTCATAAGGGGGCTACCAAGGATATAGAAGTAAATAAGGACCTTTTTTTTCACCATTTTCATTTTAACAAAGAGGTAATGTCAGAGGATGAGATGGTTGGATAGCATCAGTGATTCAATGGACATGAGTTTGAGCAAACTCCAGGAGGTGATTGCAAGAAAATTAACAAAATTACATAGAAGTAGCTCTTGAATTTTGTTAATTTTCTTGCAAAAATTTTGGACACAAACATCATTGTTCAGTTGCTAAGTCATATCCAACTATTTGCAACCCTGTGGACTGCAGCATGCCAGGCTTCCCTGTCTTTCATCACCTCCTGGAGTTTGCTCAAACTCATGTCCATTGAGACAAAATTACATAGAAGTAGGTCTTGAAATCAGAGAAGGCGATAGCACCCCACTCCAGTACTCTTGCCTGGAAAAATCCCATGGACGGAGGAGCCTGGTAGGCTGCAGTCCATGGGGTTGCTAAGAGTCAGGCACGACTGAGCGACATCCCTTTCACTTTTCACTTTCGTGCATTGGAGAAGGAAATGGCAACCCACTCCAGTGTTCTTGCCTGGAGAATCCCAGGGACGGGGGAGCCTGGTGAGCTTCCGTCTATGGGGTCGCACAGAGTTGGACACGACTGAAGCGACTTAGCAGCAGCAGCAGCAGCAGCTCTTGAATTAAGCATGAAGGAAGTTTTGGGGAGCAGATGGCTACAGCAGCCTCAGTGCAACTGTGGTTTTGAAGGATCTAAGCATGGAGGCCTACATTGCTGTGTTGGTAACCCTGTTAAATATTTCAGAAGTGAAAGAAGGGAGGACTTAAATGTTTATCCTACCCTCTGGTATACATGTATCTTACCAGATCTTCCAGAGAACTTCCTATAGCCTATTCATGAGATCCACTTAGCATGATGTCATCAGTGTATTGGAATGTCAAAATGATCAAAATCCCTTCAGATTATATTGTGACATACATAAGAAAAGTTGTCCTTGCCCTGCAGAAAAAGAGCGAATGTGAACCGCTTTCTATTCCAGGTAATTTAAGGTTGCTTTTGGCCTTTTTTCCTGATAGAAATTCAATATACAAATGTTTATCAATTGTCTATAATTAATCATTTTCCTAATTTGTATATCTCCCCCCGCCAAAACAGCTAAAGTCTATTTAATTTGTAAAGTTGTTTGGTATCTGGTAGTGGTCCCTTGAGAAGGTCCCATGGAAACCTCATCTTAAACTCCATGGGATAAATATAAATCAATATTTATCTGAAAAATGTAGATTTGTTCTGAAAAAGGCAAGAAAAAAAGAATACATGAACAAAGTGATAATGCCTTGCTTACTTTCAATGTTGATTTAATTCATATTTGTTGTGTAAACATAGGAACCCATAGGCTGGAGACTGAGAGAGTGAAAAAACCTTAAGAAATTGCAGAAATGCTAGTCAGAGAGAGAGAGAGAGGAACCACGAGAGAGCTTCCAAAGCACAGTCGGTTTGAGATCATCACTCCCACATTATAGAGGGTAAGAACATGAAGCAACCTGAAAATCAGTTGTTAACATTCAATGTCCTGGACCATTAGAGCTGGAAGGAAGCTTATCGTCAAGTTTCCCTCCCATTGGTTATTTGTCCATATGTGAATATATTTAAAGACAAGTTCAGGATATATATGAGACTGTTAAGTCTCTTCAGTCGTGTCCGACTCTGTGCAACCCCATAGACGGCAGCCCACCAGGCTCCCCCATCCCTGGGATTCTCCAGGCAAGAACACTGGAGTGGGTTGCCATTTCCTTCTCCAATGCGTGAAAGTGAAAAGTGAAAGGGAAGTCACTCAGTCATGTTTGACTCTTAGCGACCCCATAGACTGCAGCCTACCAGACTCCTCCATCCATGGGATTCTCCAGGCAAGAGTACTGGAGTGGGGTGCCATTGCCTTCTCCCATATATGAGACTAACAAATTTTAACATGAACTTTTGTTCATATTAAAGGTAGCGATTAGTCAAGTTCTTGTTCATTCACTTGAATTAGATAAACCAAAAACCAGAGATTTTCATTTTATAATTAGTAAAATGGCATAATTCAGGGAAACGGAAAGACTTACAAAAGACTAGAATTATTGATACAAAAGATACCATAAGACTCTTTTTATCTCACTTTAAGACAGAATTTTTCCCCCTTTATGACAGTTTCTTTTTAAACCACATTCTCTTCATGCCACTTTCCTATAAACCTAATTCAGTGGAATGAAATATGAGGTCTTCCTGTAGTTGTCAGGTTTGTATTTTTTTTAAAGATTTTTCTGATGTGGACCATTTTAAAAGTCTTTCTTGAATTTGCTACAATATTACTTCTGTTGCTTAAGTTGTTGGGTTTTGTTTTTTTTTTTTTGGCTGTGAGGCATGTGGCATGTGGGACCTTAGCTCTTGGACCACCCCCTACATTGGAAGGCACAGTCTTAACCACTAGACCGCCAGGGAGTCCCAGGTTTGTATTTCATGAGCCCGTCAATACGAAAAGTTTTCACTCCAGACTCTAAAGAAGAGACACCTAATTGTCCCTGAAATGTTCTATCTGGTTTTGGAGAATGGAGGAGATAATGTTGTAGGAAAAAAATGGTACTTCTGAGAACCACTACTGTGGATCAAGGTCAGTTTAGGGAAAGGATCATCACCATTGAGTCTCACAGAGGGACTCTGGTAGAAAATAGTGGAATCAGGTGTCAAGTTCTTGGGAGACAGTGTCTGGTCAGGGAAAGACACTCACTATGAGAGCCTTCTTAGACGAGGCCTTCACACTTTGCATGGGCCTCCTCTATGGTGGAGTCTGTTTGGCCTGTACTTTCTCCTTCTGCTAAAAAGTTAACACACAAAGATGGAAACCAGGGGGCTGCATTGGTGCTGGGGGATAGGCCCTGTTGGCCACAGTCAGTGACCCGAGTTGATATAGAAATGTGGCAAGCAGATTCCCTAGCCTGGTGATTTGGAATTTAAAGAGTGTCACATTTAAGACTGGGCTTCCCAGCTGGCTCAGTGGTTAAGAATCTACCTGCCAATGCAGGAGACGCAGGTGATTCAGGCTCAGTCCCTGGGTTGGGAAGATCCCTTGGAGGAGGAAATGGCAATCCACTCTGGTCTTCTTGCCTGGGAAATCCCATGGACTGAGGAGCCTGGTGGGCTATGGTCCAGGGGTCC
The DNA here is from genome assembly GCA_935064755.1 of Tragelaphus eurycerus. NCBI lineage: Eukaryota > Metazoa > Chordata > Mammalia > Artiodactyla > Bovidae > Tragelaphus > Tragelaphus eurycerus. Next base: position 69,481,327 of record CAKXYN010000001.1, on the reverse strand, counting down.
CAAAGAGTTGGCTACAGCTGAGCGACTGAGCATGCATGAACACAGAGACTGAATTTGATGAATGTGAGTGTGTTAGTTGAAATTTCCAAGAGTCCTAACAAGTTCATCACCACCTAGAGCAGCCCTAGGTCCTGCACTTTCAGCTCATGGTGTTTAAAAAAAAAAAGCATCGTTGAACACACGGAAACAATGAACACTAACAGGCCAGTGTAGGAAGGCAGGTCCTCAGCTTTGTGGATCAGGCCCCAGGTGAGATGCGGAAGCAGAGGGCAGGCTCTGAATTTACACCCCTGCAGCCTGTTTTTTTATCAGAGTCACGTGGGCTGCAGACTTGGACCAAGCCTTTAAATTCAAAGCAAGCTGGAGGGGGTGGGTTGGAGGCTTGGCGTGGCCTCAGGCTGTGTAAGGTGGCGGGCCTGTTACCAGCCATGCAGAGGTTGAGAGTTGTCTCATTCCTGGACATGATCAGCTTGCTGCAGTTCTCTGAATGATCAAGGTAAATGCTCGTCACCCCGTCTGAATGGGCCGGCCCCTCCTGACACCTTTCCACCTTGGCAGTCCTATGGAAGACCCCTTTCACCTCTCCCTCAGCCTTGAGTCTTGTCTACTCCAGCATGACACCACACAGCCTTTCTTGGTTCCTTAAATTCACCTTATTCGTACCTGACCGTTCAGGTCTGATATGCCTGTGTCCCTTTGAGAACCTGTTTGCAGAGTAGCAGAGCGAGGTAATGAGTGCTTTGGGATCAGCGTCCTTCACTCTGAGGACCTCCGTGTTGCTAAATGAAAATAACAAACGGACCCAGGGGAGTTGTGCTGACTAAATGGTCCTGGGGGCTCCCACTTCAATCTCCAGGAAACCCACATTTCTCCCCCTGAACTCTAGTGGGAATCCCAAGGGTGCATATTAGCTGTGGTGGCCCCTGCTGTTATCCTGTCCCCTTTCCCCAGATATAGGGGGACTTTGAGAGCTGGGCTTAACCGCGTGGGCCTTGCTTCCGGAACAAATGATAGCGGAGGAGGAGCCGGTGTTCAGGTGCTGACTGCCTGCTTATCTCTAGTTTTCTCTCACTTCATACTGGAAGAAGGTTGTTGAGTGTGGTCAGCTGTGGAGCTGAGAGCAGGGTGGGGTGAGGTGGAAGGCAGGTGTGTCCCAAGGGTGAGGAGAATGTCAGGTTTCAGCTTAGGCCCATGTGCAACTTGCCTTGGCAGTCCAAGTGAGGGTTGGACTGAGAATTTCCAGACAGAGCATTTCAGAAGGGAGTGTGTTTATTAAGAGCAAAGAGCAGAGATAGTGTGGGCACTGTGAGCAAAGCGGATCGACCTCCTGTCAGACCAGGGAAAGTCAATGCTTCTGGTGGGTTAGTAGTCAATGTTTATAGCCTCAAGATGAAGAAAATTCCTGCTGGAATGTTGGCGTTAGGTGATTGGTTAGGGCACTATAGAGTGACTACTGGGGTAAACATCTTTGCCTATTATGGGGTCAGGAAGCCTACTGGTGGTACTGGGGGCTTTTGGCACCGGTTACAAAGGGGCTCAGTCAGCTTCAGAGGTGACCTTGGTTCTGGTCTCTGCTTCAGGGGCCTTGGTGCAAGGCCTCCCACCCTGTAACCTTGGGGAGGACTCCACAGGGGCTGTTACAAGAGGCATGTGTGAAAGTTACAGTAGATAAAAGGGTTCAAGGGTACCGGTGGTGCTGAGGAGGTGAACTAATGGTGGTGATCCTCTTTCCAGAAGCCTGTGTCTGAGGAAATGGAACTTCTGCACCTTCTTACATCAGGGCCTGGGCATACAGGCATGGAAGCCATACTCACTTGAACAAACGAAGTGGAAGCACTGGATGGCATTTACACAGCCTGGGAACTTTTCCTACAAAGAAGCGACTGGAAACCTCGGTGTAGCAGAGGGAACCCTAGAGGAACTCCATGTAAGAAATCTACTCTTTATATTTTCTGTGTTCACATGCAGTAAAGACAAAAGGAATTAGAAGTTAATGGGATGGGTTGCTCTCCTCGGTATCACAGGTCTCCCTGCTTCCTCCCTTGTCCTCTGTGATCCAAGCTGCCTGGAGGAACTTGTAGTTTTCACAACATAAACTCAGACCTTGTTATCCCCTTTTTTCAAAGCCTCTCAGACCTCCTAGAATAAAAATTCTGAATAAAAAGGGGACATTTAAGTAATAGAGGTTCTACAGCTTACTTTATTCCTGGTACCTCTTTTAAAACTCAGAATAGTTCTCTGATGGAAAGATTTTTTATCCCCATTTTGTATCTGTGTGCACTGAGATTTAAAAAAAATTTTTTTTTTTTTTTTAAAAAGCAAATCGACCAGATCTCCCAAACAGCCAATCTGCCATGAAACCCATATTTGCATGACTCTGAAGCCCAATTTCTATTCTCTTCTCTGTTGAGTATTAATATTAACCAAACCCGCCAAAGACAGTGGAGGAAAACTGAACATTATCTTATTAGAATTTTCTTTATTCAAGTGGATCATCATCCCTCAACCAGCTGGTGACTGAGTATTGTCTGTGGCCGTTTTTTTCAAGGAATCTTAGGACCTGTGGCCTATCTTTCAGGAATTGACCACACGGGTGGAGAGGAGAAGGTCGTCATTTGTACAGTGTCCTCAGAACGCAAGCTTTATGCCTGCAATGTGCACATGGTGAATCTGGCCAATGAGCTGCAGTTAATGCTTGTCTGTGTCCATCCTGTTAAATCACAAGAAACAAGTGCTGGGAGGAAAATGCTACTCAGAATTGGTAACAGAACCAAGGTTTCAAGTCAGGTGTTCTAACTGGTAGCCTGTGACCTTTTCATTTAGACTCTAGAAGCTGAATTCAATTTGGAAAAACTTTTTGTTTTATGTTAGAGTATAACCGATTAACAATGTTGTGACAGTTTCAAGTAGACAGCAAAGGAACTCTGCCGTACATATACACGTATCCGTTCTCCCCTAAACTCCCCTCCCATCCAGGCTGCCAGGTAATATTGAACAGAGTTCCCTGTGCTGTACAGTAGGTCCTTACTGGTTATCTGTTTTATTTTTTTTTAATACTTTTTTTTATTTATTTATTTTCAGCTGTGCTGGGTCTTCGTTGCTGTGTGGATTTTTCTCTAGTTGCGGTGAGTGGGGGCTGCTCTCCAGTTGTACACAGGCTTCTCGTTGTCTGGCTTTTCTTGTTGCGAAGCACAGGCTCTAAGGTTCAGGCTTCAGAAATTACAGCACGTGGGCTCAGTAGTTGGGGCTCCCAGGCTATAGCAGAGACTCAATTGTTGTGGTGTACAGGCTTCATTGCTCCACAGCGTGTGGAATCTTCCTGAATCAGGGATTGAACCCATGTCTCCTGCATTGGCAGGTGGACTCTTTACCACTGAGCCACCAGGGAAGCCCAGTTATCTATTTTAAATATAGCAGTATGTACGTGTTGATCTCAAACTCACTAACTTTCACTTCCCCTCATCCTTTCCCCAGCAACCAAAAGTTCATCTCTGTCTGTGAGCCTGTTTCTCTTTTGTGAATAAGTTCCTTTGTATCATTTCTTTTTACATTCTGCATATAAGGGATGCCATATGTTATTTCTCCTCCTCTGTCTGACTTACTTCACTCAGTATGGCAGTCTCTAGTCTTGTTGCTGCAAATGGCATTATTTCATTCTTTTTTAATGGCTGAGTAATATTCCATTGTATATATGGGCCACATCCTCCTTTTTCATTCCTCTATTGATGAACATTTAGGTTGCTTCTATGCCTTGGCTATTATAAACAGTGCTCAATGAACACTGGGGTGCATGCATCCTTTTGGACCATGTTTTTCTCTGGATATATGCCCAGGAGTGGGATTGCATGGTCGTAAAGCAGAGACATTACTTTGCCAACAAAGGTTCGCCTAGTCAAGGCTATGGTCTTTCCTGTGGTCATGTATGGATGTGAGAGCTGGACTGTGAAGAAGGCTGAGCGCCAAAGAATTGATGCTTTTGAACTGTGGTGTTGGAGAAGACTCTTGAGAGTCCCTTGGACTGCAAGAAGATCCAACCAGTCCATTCTGAAGGAGATCAGCCCTGGGATTTCTTTGGAAGGAATGATGCTAAAGCTGAAACTCCAGTATTTTGGGCACCTCATGGGAAGAGTTGACTCATTGGAGAAGACTCTGATGCTGGGAGGGATTGAGGGCAGGAGGAGAAGGGGACGACAGAGGATGAGATGGCTGGATGGCATCACTGACTTGATGGATGCAAGTCTGAGTGACCTCCGGGAGCTGGTGATGGACAGGGAAGCCTGGCATGCTGCAGTTCATGGGGTCGCAAAGAGTCGGACATGACTGAGCAACTGATCTGATCTGATGGTAGTCCTATTTTTAGTTTTTTAAGAGACCTCCATACTGTTCCCCATAGTGGCTGTACCAATTTACACCCTCTCCAACAGTGTCGGAGAGTTCCCTTCTCTCCACATGAGAATTCACTTTTTAATGTATATTTTTATATATAAGCTTATATAAGACATTTATACTGGTAGCATGAAATGACTTTGTAAAATAAGCAATCTTTAGTCATCGAGCATCTCTATTATCTATTCTACTGCTTCTCTGTCTGCTACTGGCATTTGTTGTATTGGCTTTTTCAGAAAGTTGCCTCTAACTCAGCTCACTTCCAAGGGCCACAAAGGTCTTAGATCTGGAGGAGCAGATGTGGTGCAAGAAGCACTGGATATGAAGCTGGAAGAATGCAAAGTAGTTTCCGAACTGTTGTATTTTATTTGCTTTCCCTGTTTGTATTTCCCTCTCTTCCCCTTAAAAAATTAGACAATGATCTTCAAACACAGGGTCTTCTGAACTATGATAAATACTCTTATGAAAATAAGCATTAGCAGGGAAATGATGAAATAAAAGTCTACTAGAGTGCTAGTACAGTATTGTGTGTCAGTTACATCTCAGTAAAGCTGAGGAAAGAAGAAACTAGAAGGGTACTCTCTTGAATAACTTTTTCTAGAGGGAGTTAGTCACCGCATCCCTGAGGACATTCAAGAAGCCCAGTGGATAGGTCCACATGTCAGAGAACGCCAGTCTCCTACCAACAGTGAACACCAACTTGCAGTCATATGAATGAGCCATCTTAGAAGCCCATCCTCAACCCCAGATAAACTTGAGATTATTATATCATCAGCCAACATCTTATTGCAACCTAATGAGACACCCTAAACCATAGCCACCTAGGTAATCCACTCTTTAAAGTTTTGACCAATAAAAGCTGTATGAGTTAAGTGATTGTTGCTTTATGCTGTTTTGTGATTTCTTATGCGGCAATAGGTAACAAACACAGTTAATACCTGAAAATGGGCTGCTTCCCTAACAAAACCTAGAATATGGAAGAATTTTGGGGACCAAATGATGCTAAAATCTAAGAGATGGGCTCAAAAAAAGGTCAATCCAGGGTAAGGTCAGTAAACGATACTATAATGTTGAAGCCAAAACAGGTGGCTGTAGAATTCTCTGTTAGACCATGGAATGATCTAAGGCAAGTACCTCAGAACTGTTCAACCATCTTTTCTTCCAAGAAGCATGTATCTTCTAATTTCATGCCTGCAGTCACCATCTGCGGTGATTTGGGAGCCCAAGAAAATAAAATCTGTCACTGTTTCCACTTTTCTCCCGTCTATTTGCCTATGAAGTGATGGGACTGGATGCCGTGACCTTCATTTATTGAATGTTGAGTTTTAAGGCAGCTTCTTCACTCTCCTCTTTCACCCTCATCAAAAAGCTCTTTAGTTCCTCTTCACTTTCTGCCATTACAGTGGTATCATCTGCATATCTAAGGTTATTGATATTTCTCCTAGCAATCTTGATTCCAGCTTGTAAGTCATCCAGCCTGACGTTTCACATGATGTACTCTGAATATAAGTTAAATAAGCAGGATGACAATATACAGCCTTGACATACTTCTTTCCCAATTTTGAACCTGTGCGTTGTTCCATGTCCAGTTCTAACTGTTACTTCTTGACCTGCATACAGGCTTCTCAGGTGACAGATAAGGTGGTCTGGTATTTCCATCTCTTGAAGATTTTTCCACAGTTTGTTGTGATCCACATAGTCAAAGGCTTTTGTGTAGTCAATGAAGCAGAAGTAGATGTTTTTATGGAATTCCCTTGCTTTTTCTATGGTCCAAAAGATGTTGGCAATTTGACCACTGGTTTCTCTGGTTTTTCTAAATCCAGCTTGTACATCTGGAAGTTCTCAGTTCACGTATTATTGAAACCTGGCTTGAAGGATTTTGAGCATTACCTTGCTAGCATGTGAGATAAGGGCAATTGTGCAGTAGTTTGAGCATTCTTTAGCACCCCCTTCTTTGGGATTGGAATGAAAACTGACTTTTTCCAGTCCTGTGACCACTGCTGAGTTTTCCAAATTTGCTAGTATGTTGAGTGCAGCCCTTTAACAGCATCATCTTTTAGGATTTGAAATAGCTCAGCTGGAATTCCTTCACTTCAACTAGCTTTGTTTGCAGTAATGCTTCCTAAGGCACACTTGACTTCACACTCCAGAATGTCTGGCTCTAGGTGAGTGGTCACACCATCGTGGTTATCTGGGTCATTAAGATCTTTTTTGTACAGTTCTTCTGTGTATTGTTGCTGTCTCATTTTAATGTCTTAGCTTCTGGTATGTTCTTACTCTTTCTGTCCTTTATCGTGCCCATCTCTTCATGAAGTGTTCATTTGATATCTCTCATTTTCTTGAAGAGATCTCTCATCTTTCCCATTCTAATGTTTTCCTCTATTTCTTTGAATTGTTCACTTAAGAAGGCTTTCTTATGTCTCCTTGCTATTCTCTGGAACTCTGCATTCGCTTGGGTATATCTTTCCCTTTCTCCTTTGCCTTCACGTCTCTCCTTTTTCTCAGCTATTTGTAAAGACTCCTCAGACAACCACTTTACCTTCTTGCATTTCTTTTTCTTTGGGATGGTTTTGGTCACCACCTCCTGTGCAACATTATGAACCTCTGTTTATAGTTCTTCAGACACTCTCTCTACCAAACTTAATGCCTTGAATCTATTCATCACCTCCACTGTATAATGATATGGGATTTGATTTAGGTCATACCTGAATAGCCTAGTAGTTTTCCCTACTTTTTTCAATTTCAGTCTGAATTTTGCAATAAGGAGTTCATTATCTGAGCCACAGTCAGCTTCAGGTCTTGTTTTTACTAACTGTATAGAGCTTCTCCACCTTTGGCAGCAGACTATATAATCAATCTGACTTCAGTATTGACACCTGGGGATGTCCATGTGTATAATCATCTCTTGTGTTGTTGGAAGAGGGTGTTTTCTATGACCAGTGCACTCTCTTGGCAAAACTCTGTTAGCCTTTGCCCTACTTCATTTTGTACTCCAAGGCCAAGCCTGCCTGTTACTCCAGGTATCTCTTGACTTCCTACTTCCATGCCAATCCCCTGTCTTCTTGGAGTCATTCCTATCACATATGCTGAGAGTCACAATATACCAGTAAATGTTGGACACACAAACCTCTATACCATCTTGGGCTTTGACCTACTTCAGGTACATTGCCCTAGGCATTCTTTTTTATGTAAGATGTTTATTTATTGATTCTTTTTGGCTGTGCTGGGTGTTTTGCTTCATGGGCTATCCTCTAGTTGTGGGAAGTAGGGGCTGCTGACTAGATGAAATGTGGTGCTTTCTCTTGTTGCTGAGCACAGACTCTAGGGAGCATGTGGGCTTCGGTAGTTACAGCTCCCGGGCTCTAGAGCACAGGCTTAGTAGCTGTGGCACATGGGCTTAGTTGCTCTGCAGCATGTGGGATCTTCCCAGACCAGGGATCGAACCCATGTCTCCTGCATTGGCAAGCAAAGTCTTTACCACTGATCCACCAGGGAAGCCGCCAGCCATTCTTCTAAAAAATATTTTTCTGAATTATTTCATACCTATGTCTCTTCTTTCAAGTGTGCAGTATTATATAGTACATGAGCTTGGACAAGGACTATGTGGGGACAAGGAGATATGGTTTTCGGGAGACTTATTTGGAAGGAATGACGCTAAAGCTGAAACTTCAGTACTTTGGCCACCTCATGCGAAGAATTGACTCATTGGAAAAGACTCTGATGCTGGGAGGGATTGGGGGCAGGAGGAGAAGGGGACGACAGAGGATGAGATGGCTGGATGGCATCACTGACTCAATGGACACGAGTCTGAGTGAACTCCTGGAGATGGTGATGGACAGGGAGGCCTGGCGTGCTGCAGTTCATGGAGTTGCAAAGAGTCAGACACAACTGAGCAACTGAACTGAACTGAACTGAGAGAGAATAATGTTGATGTACTGATGAGTAATTATCTTTGAGAAAGTACTTCGGTGCTTACAAAGTGTTATTTCTTGGGATTATCTCCCAATCTTTGTGAAGTAGACTAATCAGAGGTTTTACTTTATTTTTTGCTTTCTAAATATTGTATTTGTATATTTTGGCTATGCTGCATCTTCGCTGCTGCATGCAAGCTTCTCTAGTGGCAGTGCTCAGGCTTCTCATTGCGGTGGCTTCTCTTATTGCAGAGCATGTGCTCCAGGCACGCGGGCCCCATAGTTTCAGTGCATGGACTTAGTTGCACTGCATGTGCAATCTGCTGGGACCAGGGATTCAACCTGTGCCCCTGCATTGGCAGGCGGATTCTTAACCACTGGACCACCAGGGAAGTCCTGGTCAGAGGTTTTAACCTCCATTATGTGATTAAAGAAATGGTGGCATATCTTGCAGCTGACAGTACTGTTTCCTGTACTTGAGGATTTCGTGTCTCTTTCCATGGGCATGATAGTGATGCTTTGGTTTCATCTTTGCTTTGGCAGTTGTGAAGGTGACATCTACACGTTGACAGGGCCTGAGTTAAGGAACGTTTCTGAAGTGAATGCATTTCAATGCAGTGTTGGTTTGCTACACAGCTCTCCTGGCAAGAAATGGATCTCTGCATCTGAGACACATGAATATATCTTGCCAAAGACAGGTGCTACTCTGATAACTTCAGGAGGAGAGTGTCAAGCTTTAGGAAGGCGAGGTTAAGCAGTATTAGAAAAACTTAGTGAAACTTCCACAGAACTTAGTAGGGACCGGACATACTGCTCCTACATCTCCAAGGCTGTATCACATTTTGAATCCATTCCTATAGCCAAAAAGCAACGTTCTCCAAAGCAATAATCAGATCAGATCAGATCAGTCACTCAGTCGTTCGTGTCTGACTCTTTGCGACCCCATGAATCGCAGCACGCCAGGCCTCCCTGTCCATCACCAACTCCCAGAGTTCACTCAGACTCATATCCATCAAGTCAGCGATGCCATCCAGCCATCTCATCCTCTGTCATCTCCTTCTCCTCTTGCCCCCCATCCCTCCCAGCATCAGAGTCTTCTCCAATGAGTCAACTCTTTGCATGAGGTGGCCAAAATACTGGAGTTTCAGCTTTAGCATCATTCCTTCCAAAGACATCCCAGGGCTGATCTCCTTCAGAATGGACTGGTTGGATCTTCTTGCAGTCCAAGGGACTCTCAAGAGTCTTCTCCAACACCACAGTTCAAAAGCATCAATTCTTCGGTGCTCAGCCTTCTTCACAGTCCAGCTCTCACATCCATACATGACCACAGGAAAAACCATAGCCTTGACTAGACGAACCTTTGTTGGCAAAGTAATGTCTCTGCTTTTGAATATGCTATCTAGGTTGGTCATAATTTTCCTTCCATAGATTAAGCGTCTTTTAATTTCATGGCTGCAGTCACCATCTGCAGTGATTTTGGAGCCCAGAAAAATAAAGTCTGACACTGTCTCCACTGTTTCCCCATCTATTTCCCATGAAGTGATGGGACCGGATGCCATGATCTTTGTTTTCTGAATGTTGAGCTTTAAGCCAACTTTTTCACTCTCCACTTTCACTTTCATCAAAAGGCTTTTTAGTTCCTCTTCACTTTCTGCCATAAGGGTGGTGTCATCTGCATATCTGAGGTTATTGATATTTCTCCCAGCAATCTTGATTCCAACTTGTGTTTCTTCCAGTCCAGCGTTTCTCATGATGTACTCTGCATATAAGTTAAATAAACAGGGTGACAATATATAGCCTTGACAAACTCCTTTTCCTATTTGGAACCAGTCTGTTGTTCCATGTCCAGTTCTAACTGTTGCTTCCTGACCTGCATACAAATTTCTCAAGAGGCAGATCAGGTGGTCTGATATTCCCATCTCTTTCAGAATTTTCCACAGTTTATTGTGATCCACACAGTCAAAGGCTTTGGCATAGTCAATAAAGCAGAAATAGATGTTTTTCTGGAACTCTCTTGCTTTTTCCATGATCCAGCAGATGTTGGCAATTTGATCTTTGGTTCCTCTGCCTTTTCTAAAACCAGCTTGAACATCTGGATGTTCACGGTTCACATATTGCTGAGGCCTGGCTTGGAGAATTTTGAGCATTACTTTCCTAGCGTGTGAGATGAGTGCAATTGTGCGATAGTTTGAGCATTCTTTGGCATTGCCTTTCTTTGGGATTGGAATGAAAACTGATCTTTTCCAGTCCTGTGGCCACTGCTGAGTTTTCCAAATGTGCTGACATATTGAGTGCAGCACTTTCACAGCATCATCTTTCAGGATTTGGAATAGCTCCACTGGAATTCCATCACCTCCACTAGCTTTGTTTGTAGTGATGCTTTCTAAGGCCCACTTGACTTCACATTCCAGGATGTCTGGCTCTAGGTCAGTGATCACACCATCGTGATTATCTCGGTCATGAAGATCTTTTTTGTACAGTTCTTCTGTGTATTCTTGCCACCTCTTCTTAATATCTTCTGCTTCTGTTAGGTCCATACCATTTCTGTCCTTTATCAAGCCCATCTTTGCGTGAAATGTTCCTTTGGTATCTCTGATTTTCTTGAAGAGATCTCTAGCCTTTCCCATTCTGTTGTTTTCCTCCATTTCTTTGCATTGATCGCTGAAGAAGGCTTTCTTATCTCTTCTTGCTATTCTTTGGAACTCTGCATTCAGATGTTTATATCTTTCCTTTTCTCCTTTGCTTTTTGCTTCTCTTCTTTTCACAGCTATTTGTAAGGCCTCCCCAGACAGCCATTTTGCTTTTTTGCATTTCTTTTCCATGGGGATGGTCTTGATCCCTGTCTCCTGTACAATGTCATGAACCTCATTCCATAGTTCATCAGGCACTCTATCAGATCTAGGCCCTTAAATCTATTGCTCACTTCCACTGTATAATCATAAGGGATTTTATTTACGTCATACCTGAATGGTCTAGTGGTTTTCCCTACTTTCTTCAATTTCAGTCTGAATTTGGCAATAAAGAGTTTATGGTCTGAGCCACAGTCAGCTCCTGGTCTTGTTTTTGCTGACTGTATAGAGCTTCTCCATCTTTGGCTGCAAAGAATATAATCAATCTGATTTCGGTGTTGACCATCTGGTGATGTCCATGTATAGAGTCTTCTCTTGTGTTGTTGGAAGAGGGTGTTTGTTATGACTCGTGCATTTTCTTGGCAAAACTCTATTAGTCTTTGCCCTGCTTCATTCCGTATTCCAAGGCCAAATTTGTCCAGTTGCAAAGACAAATATTTCTTAATAAAAACTTGTTCATGAAGCCTTAATCAGCCAGAGAGGATGGAGAAGGGTAAAAGATCAAGACATAAGGATCTTCAGGAACCTTATTCACTTTTGCTTTCCTTACTTTATTTCCTTTGGCTGGAAAGTACAAAGGTAGTGAAAGGCTCTCAGTCGTGTCCAACTCTTTGTGACTTCATGGACTGTAGCCTGCCAGGCTCCTCTGTCCATGGAATTCTCCAGGCAAGAATACTGGAGAGGGTTGCTATTTCCTTCTCCAAGGGATCTTCCTGACCCAGGGCATGAACCCTGGTCTCCTGCATTGCAAGCAGATTCTTTACCATCTGAGCTACCAGGGAAGCCCACAAAGAAGTCCAGAAGTGAACAAAAATGCATCAGCTCCGAATGTCACTCTGAGAAAGTCTCTAGCCTGCAAGCAGGCCATTTTTAGCATGGCTAATGTGGACTGGGTGCCAAAGAATAAGGAACTAAGAGAGAAGGCTGCAAAAGCAAAATAGAACTTGACTCATTCTCCAAGATCTTCCCTTCTGTTCAGCCAACCTCGTGATCAGGGGTCCACCTTGGCAAGAAGAGATGCTTCAGGGACATTGCTCTATGTCTGTCCACAACAGGCAGGGTTGGCAAACAGTTACCAAGTGACAAGAAGTGACCACTCAGTGCTTCCTGAGATTCAGAATAAAGCTCTGCTAAAAACAGGCTTTTGAAGGAGGCTGTTCTGGAGTCACTCCTGTCCTGAGATGCTACGACTGCCCCCTTCATCTGACGACATGGGCAGTCATCTCTCCATAGCTATTTTTCATGGAGTGCTTACTGAGAAGTCAGAAGATAAAGCTCCCCTGTCTCCCTCTCATCGTCATCATGCTGCAGAGCCTGCTGGATCCCAAGGAGGACACCCAGGGTAACACTGATGTTTCAGAAAGACGGAACTTGCTACTTTTGATCTGACAACGGAGATGACCGGGGGCTGGATAGTCATCCAAGGTAGGCTGTGCCACATGAGAGGTGCTGGTTTTCTCCCCCGATACACACGTGCCTTCATTTTTCCCCCCCCCCCCCCCCCTATCTATGTGGAGCCCTACCCAAGTCACAGGCCTTCCCCCCCCAAAAAACAAACCCACACTCTACTACTCTAAGTCACTTCAGTCGTGTCCGACTGTGTGTGACCCCATAGATGGTAGCCCACCAGGCTCTCCCGTCCCTGTCCCTGGGATTCTCCAGGCAAGAACACTGGAGTGGGTTGCCATTTCCTTCTCCAATGCATAAAAGTGAAAAGTGAAAGTGAAGACACTCAGTCGTATCCGACCCTCAGCGACCCCCATGGACTGCAGCCTTCCAGGCTCCTCCATCCATGGGATTTTCCAGGCAAGAGTACTGGAGTGGGGTGCCATAGTAACCCTAACCAATCACTAAATGCCACCCTTCCAGCAGAAAGGTCTTATTATATCTGTTGCAAATTTGTCAGCAAGGAAAGTAACTCACTGTGAAGAAACTTTTAAGAAAAAAATGCAAATAAGAGCTTTGGGTGATTAACATTTAACAGTCTACAGAGGGCTGATATAAAGGACACTTCATGGTTGCTTAAGAAAAGTTGGGTGCATAGTACAAGTTTCCTAAAGACATTGAACTGCCTTTGAAATTTTTTATTGTGACTGTAGCTAAGTGAAAAATTATTGTTTCACAGTAACTACAAGCTGGTACCAGACTGGAATTTGGTTTTCTCTCTCTGTTAAGAGAACAAAGTTTTCTAGGAGTGTTAACTTTTGATAGCAAAATATGTGAATTTATTTGCTTTTAAGTGATTTATATTTGTTTTTAAAATCTTCTTACTTCAGTAAAGTTTGGTTCAGTTCAGTCACTCAGTCATGTCCAACTCTTTACAACCCCATGGACTGCAGCATGCCAGACTTCCCTGTCCATCACCAACTCCCAGAGCTTACTCAAACTCATGTCCATTGAGTCAGTGATGCCATCCAACCATCTCATCCTCTGTCGTCTCCTTCTCCTCCTGAGAAATCTGTATGCAGGTCAAGAAGCAACAGTTAGAACTGGACGTGGAACAAAAGACTGGTTCCAAATCAGGAAAGGAGTGCATCAAGGCGGTATATTGTCACCCTGCTCTTTTAACTTATATGCAGAGTACATCATGAGAAATGCTGGGCTGGAAGAAGCACAAGCTGGAATCAAGATTGCCGGGAGAAAGATCAATAACCTCAGACATGCAGATGACACCACCCTTATAGCAGAATGTGAAGATCTAAAGAGCCTCTTGATAAAAATGAAAAAGGAGAATGAAAAAGTTGGCTTAAAGCTCAACATTCAGAACACTAAGATCATAGCACGTGGTCCCATCTCTTCATGGCAAATAGATGGGGAAACAGTGATAGACTTTATTTTGGGAGGCTCCAAAATCCCTGCAGATGGTGACTGCAGCCATGAAATTAAAAGACACTTGCTCCTTGGAAGAAAAGTTATGACCAATCTAGACAGCATATTAAAAAGCAGAGACATTACTTTGCCAACAAAGGTCCATCTAGTCAAAGCTATGGTTGTTCCAGTGGCCATGTATGGATGTGAGAGTTGGACTATAAAGAAAGCTGAGGGCTGAAGAATTGATGCTTTTGAAGAATTGAAGCTAAAGAAAGCATAACACCGAAAATCATGCTTACAGAAAGATCTATGAAGATTATGGCACGTGCAGATAAAGCTCATTCTACTGCTACAAAAATTAACCCCTCATTGTCAGACTTCTGCTATCCTAATGTCCTTAAAACATGTCAACAGCCTACTCCTAAGTCAGGGAACTTGAACTGGAGAAACAATAACTGTAAATCAAACAGTCAGAAGCTATGAGAATTCCAAGGTGGGTGCTTGGCTCTTCCTGGCTCCTTGGTAAATCTCATTTTTTATTTGATGGGTTAAAGCTTTCCTGGCTGTAGGGTTAATGCCCTCACAATGGAAAAAATAAGTTTCACTAAACATTAAATTCTAGTTTTGTTCATTAAGGTCTGTGTTTACCAAGACTCACTTCTGAGATCAGATCAGATCAGATGAGTCGCTCAGTCATGTCCGACTCTTTGCAACCCCACGAATCGCAGCACGCCAGGCCTCCCTGTCCATCACCAACTCCCAGAGTTCACTCAGACTCACATCCATCGAGTCAGTGATGCCATCCAGCCAGCTCATCCTCTGTCGTCCCCTTCTCCTCCTGCCCCCAATCCCTCCCAGCATCAGAGTCTTCTCCAATGAGTCAACTCTTCCCATGAGGTGGCCAAAATACTGGAGTTTCAGCTTTAGCATCATTCCTTCCAAAGACATCCCAGGGCTGATCTCCTTCAGAATGGACTGGTTGGATCTCCTTGCAGTCCAAGGGACTCTCAAGAGTCTTCTCCAACACCACAGTTCAAAAGCATCAATTCTTCGGCGCTCAGCCTTCTTCACAGTCCAGCTCTCACATCCATACATGACCACAGGAAAGACCATAGCCTTGACTAGGCCAACCTTTGTTGGCAAAGTGATGTTTCTGCTTTTGAATATGCTATCTAGGTTGGTCATAACTTTCCTTCCAAGGAGTAAGTGTCTTTTAATTTCATGGCTGCAGTCACCATCTGCAGTGATTTTGGAGCCCCAAAAAATAAAGTCTGACACTCTTTCCACTGTTTCCCCATCTATTTCCCATGATGATGGGACCAGATGCCATGATCTTCGTTTTCTGAATGTTGAGCTTTAAGCCAACCTTTTCACTCTCCACTTTCACTTTCATCAAGAGGCTTTTTAGTTCCTCTTCACTTTCTGCCATAAGGGTGGTGTCATCTGCATATCTGAGATTATTGATATTTCTCCCAGCAATCTTGATTCCAACTTGTGTTTCTTCCAGTCCAGCGTTTCTCATGATGTACTGTGCATATAAGTTAAATAAGCAAGGTGACAATATACAGCTTTGACGTACTCCTTTTCCTATTTGGAAACAGTCTGTTGTTCCATGATAGTTCCTTGATATTATGTTATATTGTTTGTTACTAAATTTAATTAGGTTATTAAAAGGGACATTCTAAGCTTGTTTCTTAAGCCTAACTTCACAATCAATCTTTGGATAAAGATCAGATACTACATGATCTACAGCTAGGAGATTAACACCAGGCTATGATCGTTCAACAGACTAAGTCAGATAACCTACGTATATTCTGGAATACATCTCAAGGAAGTTCTTGATTTTAATTATTACTTACTTACTAATACTGCGAGCTATATTATTTATTTTGCCTGTTTTACAAAATTGTTGTCTCTTACATTACTAAATGTGTGACTGAGTCTTTGATAAAACGATGATATATACTTCCATATGAGATCAATGATTATAACAGTGTAACTCTAGATATGGGAAGAAGCATCAAGAGGGAATATTTTCCTGAGCCGTAAGAGACTGTTAGTAAGGCAGTATGGTGTAGAACTTCTGCTACTCTGAAGGCCTGTTCTGCCAGTTTTTCCCAGAGCACAGAGCACAGTTTTTCCCACAGCTACTCGCAAGGTATAGTTCAGTAATGGCACATTGAGTAGCCAATTAGAAAAATCTTTGAATATCTGGGAATGAGCATTCCTAGCAATGTGGGACAAAATGGTCATACAAGGCCCCCCAATAATGGTCTGATTTATGACCTTGAAGGGGCTCTGCCAACTGGAAACTGGCACTTGTCTTCTGTTTCTCCAAAGATTGGGCTTTCCTAGTGGCTATGATGGTAAAGAATCTGCCTGCTATGCAAGAGACTCCAGTTCAATCCCTCGGTTGGGAAGATCCCCTGGAGGAGAGCATGGCTACCCATTCTAGTATTCTTGCCTGGAGAATCCCACGAACAGAGGAGCCTGGCAGGCTGTGGTCCATGGGATCACAAAGAGCCTGACATGACTGAGTGACCAACACTTTCTCTTCGTACTAAGAATTAAATCAAGAAACATTGCGGCTGCTGAAAGTGCACCCTGAAAGGAGTTCAAGGTGGAGATCAGAAATGAGGCCCTCTGTGCTCTGGGAAAAACTGGCAGAACAGGCCTTCAGAGAGTTGTTTTCATGGAAAGATTTTCATGAGCTCCAATTCTTGCATCTTCTCATACCTAGAGAAACACTTACATCATGGACCAATGTCTGTTCCTAGTTCTTCTGGCTAGTCCCTCTTCTAGGCCTCCTGGCAGCTTTTCTACTTCTATTAATCTTCAAGCCATGCATTTTTAACCTTCTTGTTAAGTTTGTATCTTCTAGAATACAAAAAATAAATCTCCAGATGATGCTACAAGGAGAGTAGCTGGTTGGCACACAGACTACACTGGACTAGGCCGCCTTGTCGCTCATGGACTCTCATCTCCCTCCATAAATGCACCCCAACAGAGAGTAGACATTGGGAGCTAGGAGCCTACAATATCCCTGTCCAGCATGAAGAATCTAGGAGCAGTCTTCACCCTTTGCCCAATGACCTGGGTCCCCATGACCCAAGACAAGGATAGGTAATCAGTTGATCATGTGCAGGGTGTTGAAGGGTCAAAGACTTGGCCCATAGATAAAAAGACGGGAGAATGTGGAGCCCTATACCAAGGGCACAGATGCAGGGCATTTGTACCAAGGCCACAGATGCAGAGCCCCACACCGAGGTCATCTTTGGAACTAAGCACCTTAGCAATTATTGCCATGAGCCCCCTGATCTAAACCAGCCAAATCCCTGACCCCACGAAAGTGAAAGTTAGTTGTGTCCAACTCTTTGAGACCCATGGACTATACAGTCCATGGAATTCTCCAGGCTAGAATACTGGAGTGGGTGGGCCATTTCCTTCTCCAGAAAGTTTTTCCCCACCCACTAGGGTTAGTACCCACCCTAGTACTCACCCTGTAGCAAGCTAAACAATTACCTAATGCCACCCTTCCAAGAGGACTTTTTTTTGTCTCAAGACTTCAAAAATTGGCTACTAACCCTAGTCCTACTCTCCCTAGTCCGTCAGGGGTGCTTACAGCGCCCTCGGTATGTCTGCTCTTTGTTCTAAACCACTCCTTTCTGAAATACTCTGTCTGGACATTCATTTCCCACCCACACTCAGACCTTGACACTCTACATTCCACCCAGCTCTCTGAGCAGACAGGCTTGGATTTCCATCATGCTTTAGGGCCTGGATTCCCCTGAGCTGAGAATCCAGCCCTACGTTCCTGTATCGGAGCACCTATCAGCGCCATCAGGGACAGGTATTCGTCAGGCGTTGGCCTGCCCTTCCTTTTCCTTACTGTGCTGAAGTCCTGTGGGAGCAGGTTTTTCCATTCACTGCAAGAACAGTGTTCTCACTCAGTGATCCAAAGTGTACCTGCCAGTGTGTGTGTGCATTCTCTATCATTCTCTAAAACAGCTCATCTGGTTGCAAGTTTCCATCTGTCCATTCATACAGAAAGTCCTGGTGGGAATGGGCATGAGTGATGGAAACATGATTATTTCTGAAACTGGGACATACCTGTTGCCATTCACCGTCCACGGCCTCCTGCTGCAATGATTTGAGCACAAGAGGATCATCGGCAAGTCGTTGCTCTGACTTTGACTCTGGGCTGCTCACCCACTGGTATCCTTTGCAGGATTCTCTCCATGTCCTTACCCCATCCATGGATGACTCTGCATGTGTTCACGTGGGGAGGAGGAAGCTGTTATCCATACCTCAAGAGCTGCTGTCACTTGGAATGCACAGAGTGATCAGCAAGCTGGTAAGTCCTGCTTTGTGACTTTAAGCTTTCCCTAAAGATTTAAAATTTCTATATAGGAAAATTAATGAAGGGATAAAAGCCATTTTCAAAAGATTATTTGAGTGTGTTAGATATATATATATATATATATATATATATATTTGTTGTTTATATATAGTTGTTTTAAGTTGTATCCAACTCTTTGTGACCCCATGGACTATAGCCCACCAGGTTTCCCCTGTCCATGGGAATCTCCCAGGCAAGAATACTGGAATGCGTTTTTTTTTTTTTTTTTTCCTTTCCAGGGCATCTTCCAAACCCAGGGATCAAACCCACACCTCCTGCATTGGCAAGCAGATTCTTTACCACTGAGCCACTGGGGAAGTCTAAGTTTTGAAGAATTGCCAGATTCTGGAGTTTGTCCACAGTCCTTGCAATAGATTTCAAAAGTCTTTCCAAAATGGCTCTCAATTTATATTCCCAAAAGCAGTATATGAAAGATTCACATCCTCAGCATCCTCTTAACTTGCAAAGTATATGTGCTTTTACAGTCCATTAGTCGTTTGGGTCGCATCTTCACGGAGCTGTCTTTTATTTCCGTAAATTGCTTGCTTGCCCTCATCTAAGTTGCTTTTCTTGAGATTTTTACATACTGTGCATACAGGTCTTATCTTTTACATACTTTACAAATATTTTCTTCCAGACTGTTGCCTGTCCTTCTCAAGTTTATCTTTGGCTGCTGCTGCTAAGTCTCTTCAGTCGTGTCCGACTCTGTGCGACCCCATAGACGGCAGCCCACCAGGCTCCGCCGTCCCTGGGATTCTCCAGGGAAGAACACTGGAGTGGGTTGCCATTTCCTTCTCCATTATCTTTGGCAATATCTAACAAATTGTATATACTTAGATCCTTTGAACTACCTATGCCACAAAGGGAATTTATTGACAGTGTACCTCCAATTATTAAAAATAGACTGGTTGTTTTTTACAGCATTAGTTGTAATTCCCAAATATTAGAAAGCACCTCACTGCCCGAATCTAAGAGATTGTTTAAATTACTATGGTGTAGCCACATAATAGACTATTGTGCAACTTTAATTTTTCTTAAGCTGGGAGAATTCTGTTTAGATGAGAAGTTATTTCCAGTGTTTTTGAGGTAAAACTATATTGTGAAATATGAAGAACTTATATATAAGTCTGAGAAGGCAATGGCACCCCACTCCAGTACTCTTGCCTGGAAAATCCCATGGATGGAGGAGCCTGGTGGGCTGCAGTCCATGGGGTCGCTAAGAGTCGGACACGACTGAACGACTTCACTTTCACTTTTTTGCTTTCATGCATTGGAGAAGGAAATGGCAACCCACTCCAGTTTTCTTGCCTGGAGAATCCCAGGGGCAGGAGAGCCTGGTGGGCTGACGTCTATGGGGTCACGCAGAGTCGGACACGACTGAAGTGACTTAGCAGCAATATATAAGTAAACTTAGCAGATTCCCTCTCAAGTCTTTTATTTTTGTTTTGACTGCACTAGGTCTCCATTGCTGTGCACAGGCTTTCTCTAATTACGGTGAGCAGGGGCTGCTCTTCCTTGTGCAGAGCAGGTTTCTCATCGCAGTGGTTTCTCTTGTTGCAGAGCACAGCTCTAGGTGCATGGGTTTTAGTAGTTGCAGCTCAAGGGCTCTAGAGCACAGGCTCGGTAGCTGTGGCACACAAGCTTCATTGCAACACGTGAAATCTGCCCAGACCAAGGATCAAACCCCTGTCCCCTGCACTGGCAGGCGGATTCTCAACCTCTGGACCACCAGGGAAGTCTCCTTTTCAAATCTTTTGTTCTCTGTATCATACATAAGAAATCTTCAGTTCAGTTCAGTCGCTCAGTCATGTCCGACTCTTTGCGACCCCATGAATCGCAGCATACCAGGCCTCCCTGTCCATCACCAACTCCCAGAGGTCACTCAGACTCACATCCATCGAGTCAGTGATGCCATCCAGCCAGCTCATCCTCTGTCGATCCCTTCTCCTCCTGCCCCCAATCCCTCCCAGCATCAGAGTCTTCTCCAATGAGTCAACTCTTTGCATGAGGTGGCCAAAGTACTGGAGTTTCAGCTTTAGCATTATTCCTTCCAAAGAAATCCCAGGGCTGATCTCCTTCAGAATGGACTGGTTGGATCTCCTTGCATCCAAGGGACTCTCAAGAGTCTTCTCCAACACCACAGTTCAAAAGCATCAATTCTTCGGCGCTCAGCCTTCTTCACAGTCCAACTCTCACATCCATACATGACCACAGGAAAAACCATAGCCTTGACTAGACAAACCTTTGTTGGCAAAGTAATGTCTCTGCTTTTGAATATGCTATCTAGGTTGGTCATAACTTTCCTTCCAAGGAGTAAGCGTCTTTTAATTTCATGGCTGCAGTCACCATCTGCAGTGATTTTGGAGCCCAGAAAAAGAAAGTCTAACACTGTTTCCACTGTTTCCCCATCTATTTGCCATTAAGTGATGGGACCAGATGCCATGATCTTCGTTTTCTGAATGTTGAGCTTTAAGCCAACCTTTTCACTCTCCACTTTCACTTTCATCAAGAGGCTTTTGAGTTCCTCTTCACTTTCTGCCATAAGGGTGGTGCCATCTGCATATCTGAGGTTATTGATATTTCTCCCAGCAATCTTGATTCCAACTTGTGTTTCTTCCAGTCCAGCGTTTCTCATGATGTACTCTGCGTAGAAGTTAAATAAGCAGGGTGACAATATACAGCCTTGACGTACTCCTTTTCCTATTTGGAAGCAGTCCGTTGTTCCATGTCCAGTTCTAACTGTTGCTTCCTGACCTGCATATAGTTTTCTCAAGAAATCTTAGCCTACTCTAAATTGTAAAAATTTATTGCCTTGCAATTATTTTATATTTTTCAATTCATATAAAATCTTTTACTCAATTTTTAAATTAAAGTACAGTTGATTTACAATGGTGTGTTAATTTCTGCTGTACAGCAAAGTGATTCAGTTACAAATATATATACAGTCTTTTTAAAATATTCTTTTCTGTTATAGTTTACATAGTATATTGAATATTGATTCCTGTGCCATATAGTAGGAGCTTTTTGTTTATCCATTGTATATATAATTGCTTTAATGTCCTAAACCCAGTATCCCAATCCATCCCTCCCCCAATCTCCTCCTGCTTGGCGACCACCAGTCTCTTCTCTATGACCTTGATCCTGTATCTGTTTCAAAGGTAAGTTCATTTGGCTCATATTTAATATTCCACATATAAGTGATAACTTATAGTATTTGTCTTTCTGACAATTCATTTAGTATGATAGTCTCTACTTACACCCACATTGCTGAAAATGGCATTATTTCCTTCTTTTTTACGGGAGAGTAGTATTCCATTGCAGAGAAGGCAATGGCACCCCACTCCAGTACTCTTGCCTGGAAAATCCCATGGATGGAGGAGCCTGGTGGGCTGCAGTCCATGGGGTCGCTAAGAGTCAGACACGACTGAGCGACTTCACTTTCACTTTTTCGCTTTCATGCATTGGAGAAGGAAATGGCAACCCACTCCAGTTTTCTTGCCTGGAGGATCCCAGGGGCAGGAGAGCCTGGTGGGCTGACATCTACGGGGTCACGCAGAGTCAGACACGACTGAAGTGACTTAGCAGCACCAGTATTCCATTGTGTATATGTACCACATCTTTACCATTTTGCTCTTTGATGGACATTCACACTGTTTCCACTTCTTGGCTATTGTGAACACTACTGCTATGAACATAAGGGACGCATATAACTATTGGAATTAGAGTTGTGTCTGAATATGTGCCAAGGCTTGCTAAGTCACTTGGCATTTCTGTGTTTAGTTTTGTGACGAATATTCATCAGGTTTCCATACTAATTTCCAACATCGTGGCTGCACCAACTTACATTCCCACTAACATTGTAGGAATGTCCCCTTTTCCCCACACCCTATAGCAGTTGTTACTTACAGACCATTTAATGATGGCCATTCTGACCAGTATGAACTAATACCTCATGGCTGGGTCTTCCTTGCTGGGTGAGCTCTTCTCTAGTTTCGATGAGTGAGGGCCACTCTCTAGTTGCAGTGAGCGGGCTTCTCATTGCGGTGGCCTCGCGTGTTATGAAGCATGGGCTCTAGGGCCACGGGCTTCAGTAGCTGTGACTCACGGGCTCAGTTGTTGCCGCTCCCAGGCTCTAGAGCACAGCCGAATGGATGGGGCACACAGCTCAGTCGCTCTGCAGATGTGGGATGCTCCCGGAGCAGGAATCAAACCCAAGTCTCCTGCATTGGCAGGTGGACCCTTACCTTGAGCCACAAGGGGAAGCCCTGATTTGCATATCTATACAAATCTCAGGTATAGGATAACTGGGTCATAAACCAGCTCTCCTTTTAATGCTTTTAAAGGAACCTCCTTCTTGTTCTCCATACTGTCTGGTACCAATTTCCATTCCCAGCAACACAGGAGGAGTGTTCCCTTTATCTACACTCTCTCCTGCATTTATTGATTATAGCCTTTTTAATGATGGCTATTCTGGCTGAAGGGAGATGATTCTTTGCTATTGTTTTCATTTGAGTTTCTCTGCTTATTAACGTGTGCAGCTGCTATTCGTAGGCTTTTGTTTGAAACAGTGAACACTAAAATTTACCTATTGAAATTGGCATCTAGAAGGTTGGCTCCGTTGAATTCACAGGGCAAGTATCATCGACAGCCCCACAGTCCTGGTGAGTGCCGAGTCCTGGTGAGTGCCCAGAAGTACCCCTTTTCGTGTTGTTTTTACAAAAAGCCACCCCAAGGTGGCAGCAATTCTAAATTGGCAATTATGGTTACAATGGCAACCGGAGCCATAGGGACAGTCCTCTTTGTGGGTTGTCAGAGTGGGATGGATGTGCCAGTAGAAACACGCAAGGACTCGGTCTTTTGACTTCCTCCCACTTACCCTTCAACCTCCAGTCATTCTCAGCCTCTGATATACAGGTGCCCTGAGGGTGCTAACATCCATAGCTGTGGTCCCTCTAAGACAAATGGCTGGAGGTGGGAAACCCAGCACCAGGAGACCAGAAGACTGCTTCCCAAGAAGATCCATGACATTTTGAGTGCACCTGCCTTCACTTAGCTGTTGGAGGGCCTGCATGGGTCTGGAGATTATGGTCCCACCCAGAGGAGGCAGGCATTCCAGGTCCGGGGTGGGGTAGGGTTCATCTGCTCTCATAGTCTTCTAAATTCCACCATCCCCCCTGGCTGTCTTTCCATGGAACTCAAGGCTGCACAGGCTCCATGCTTATGACTCCACTCCAGTTCCCCAAGGCCTGAAAGGAATATAGTAAGCATTTCTTTTTTTCCCCCTTTATAAAAATTATATTTTAATCTTTTATTTGCATTGAGGGGATTCTCTATATTCTGTGTCCTTTCATTGTGCAGAAGCTTGATTCATTTATGCCTATAACTTTATCTAATTTGTGCATGTATGTGTTTTGAGATGGGGTTTCCTAGAATTAAAGTCAGAGGGCTGAATATGTTGCCCTGTACTAATGACAGGTCCATTTTGCTTACCTAGTGTAGGTATTTTAGTGTGTCTCCATGAACTGTCCTGCTGCTGCTGCTGCTAAGTCGCTTCAGTCGTGTCCAACTCTATGCGACCCCATAGACGGAAGCTCACCAGGCTCCCCCGTCCTTGGGATTCTCCAGGCAAGAATACTGGAGTGGGTTGCCATTTCCTTCTCCAATGCATGAAAGTGAAAAGTGAAAGTGAAGTCGCTCAATCATGTCCGACTCTTAGCGACCCCATGGACGGGAGCCTACCAGGATCCTCCATCCATGGGATTTTCCAGGCAGAAGTACTGGGGTGGGGTGCCATTGCCTTCCCCGATGAACTGTCCAAAGGCTCGCAAAAACTCAGACACGACTGAAGCAACTTAGAATGCACACACACACGTGTGTGAAAACCAGCTTCACAGCTGTTCTCTCCACTCCAGCCCCCTATTCTTTCCATCTGGGAATCCTGAGTTTGTTTTCTAGGTCTGTGAGGTCTCTTTCTATTTTGTAAATGAATTCAATTCAATCCAATTAGAAATGCCTCCTCTTGCTGGTATCATGTGAAACGTGACTGTCTGCATCTGTAGAACTTCAGTTAGTATGATTGTGTCTGGGTCCATCCTTGTTGCTGCTAATGTCCTGATTTCATTCTTTTATATGAAAACTTCATATTCTATTGTATACATGAACCAGATATTCTTTATCTTCCCACCCGCCCTGGGATATTTTGGTTGCTCCCCAATCTTAGCTACTGTCAGTAGTGATGTAGTGATCGATGGGGTGCGTGCGTGCTCTCAAGCGACGGTGTTCTCCAGATACACTCCTGGGTGTTGACTGGGGAGCCAAGCACTACGTCTCTTTATAGTGCTTTCCGGAACCTACTTTCTGTTCTCCATAGTGCTTTGTACTAATTTCCATTCCCAGAAACTCCGGAGGATTGTCCCTTTTACCTACACCCTCTCCTACATTTGTTGCTTGTAGCCTTTCTAATGATGTCTACTTGGACGCGGGTGAATGATACCTCCTCGTTATTTTATTTGCATTTCTCTGCCTAGTAGCAACCCACCCCAGTATTCTTGCCTGGAAAATCCCATGGACAGAGGAGCCTGGTAGGCTGCATTCCATGGGGTCGCCTAGAGTCGGACTGAAGCGACTTAGCAGCAGCAGCAGCAAGCAGCCTGGTAGAATGTCCAGCATTTGTTCCTAGGCTTTTGTTTCAAACAATGCCGGTAAAAGTTACTCATGGAAAGTTTCTTGGAAGGCCAGCCCTTTTATAAATTCATTTTTGATTACCTACCACAGGACATTTCATGATAACTTCTGCCATTTACAGCCCCGAACCTGGTGAATGAACACTGAATGCACCGGTATTGCAGAAAACCGGCAAAAACACCAGTTTTCATGTTGTTACAAGGAATGTCCACATGGTGGCAGCATTTCTTCATTCCCAACTCGGTTTATTAGGGCAATGGGAGCCTTAGGGACAGACAGTCCTGGTCCTGCATTATCAATTAGAGTGCAGTGTTCCAGAAGAAACACCCAAGGACTTGTGTCTCTTGACTTCCTCCAGCTAAACCTTCACCCTTCAGATCAATCCAAAACTCAGGAATACTGGAGCTCTGAGGTGGCTTCGGCCCCCTGATGCAAAGAAGTGACTCATTTGAAAAGACCCTGATGCTGGGAAAGATTGAAGGTGGGAAGAGAAGAGGACGACAGAGGATGAGATGGTTGGATGGCATCACCAACTCTATGGACATGAGTTTTAGCAAGCTCCGGGAGTTGGCAATAGACCGGGAGGCCGGGCACGCTGCAGTCCATGGGGTTGCAAAGTTGGATACGACTGAGCAACTGAACTGAACTGAGGTGGCTAATGTCTGTAGCTGTGGTCAAGCAAATAAAAAGGCTGGAGGTGGGAGATAGCCATCTGGAGATCTGAAGAGCGGAAGACACTTTTCCAAACCCAGAAGATCCACAACATTTTGGGTGCAAGTGCCTTCATGTAGCTGTTGGAGAGCCTGTCAGGATCTGAGATTGTGGTCCCATCTAGGGGAGACAGAAACTCCAGGTCCAAGAGGATTCATTTACCCTCATGTCTTTTTGATATTCTGCCATCCCCTGCTGTCTTTCCTTGGAACCCAAGCCTGGGCGGGATCCACGCTTATGACACCACTCCAGGTCAATGAGTCCTGAGTGGAATATAGTAGGCATTTCTTTTTTTCTTTTTTAATTATGTTTTGATCTGATACTCAAATAAAGAGTATTCACTGTATTGTATTTTATATTTGTGTAGAGGGGATTTATTATAATGTGTTTTATTTCATTGTGCAGAAGCTGAATTCACATATACCCATGATTGTATTGTATGTGTGTGGTGTTGGTTTTTTTCTCCTAGAAATAATTACTAAGTGCTGAATATGTACCCTTTGCTATAAACTAGCTCTTTACTTATGTATTTTATCTATTTTGCTGTGTCTGTGTTAAAATTAGCATCACCATTGTTCCCTCCACCCTACCCACTATTCTTTCCACTGGGAATTATCAGTCTGTTTTCTAGGTCTGTGAGTCTCTTTCTGAAATGAAGTCATTTCTATCAAATTATGAATTCTATCTCTTGTGGATATCATGTGACATATGTCTTTCTCTGTCTGCATAAGTTCAGATGGTATGATTGTGTCTGGTCCATCCATGTTGCTGCTAATAACCCGATTTCATTCTTTCGTGTGAAAAAGTAATATTCTGTTGAATATTTGTACCAGATCTCCATCCCCTCACCCGTCCCTGGACATTTTGGTTGCTCCCCAGTCTTGGCTACTGTCAGTAGAGGTGCAGTGACCAGTGGGGCGCGAGGATGTTCTCAGGGAGGGTGTTCTCCAGATACACCCCCAGGCGTGTGATGGTCGGGCCTTACACTGGGTCTCTGTGGAGTGCTTTCAGGGACCTGCTTTTACTGTTCTCCACAGTGCCTGGTACCACTTTCCATTCCCAGCAACATCGGCGGTGTGTCTCCTTTTATCTAGGTCCTCTCCTGCATTCACTGCTGTAGTCTTTCTGATGACGGCTATTCTGACCAGGAAGAGGTAATGACACCTTGTTTTTTTATCTGAATGTCTCTGCATAGTAGCATGTCAAGCATCTGTTCCCAGAATTTAAATTCAAACAGTGCCAGTAAAAGTTACTCATGGAAAATGGCTTCCGGAAGGTCTGCTGCTTTTTTGAATTCTCTTTCGATTACCCACCCCTAGACAGTTCTTGAGCGAAGGTGTCATGTTCAGCCGCGCAGGCCTTGTGACTGAATACCGTGTGCCCAGAAGCACTAGTTTTCATATGTTGTTTCAAGAAGCGGCCACAAGGTGAAGCATTTCTTCATGACAGACTCAGCTGATAGGGCGACTAGGGCCATAGGGACAGTCCTGGTTCCGGGTGGCTAAGTAGGGTGGGATGTGCCAGAAGAAACACCCAAGAACCGGGTCTCTTCACTTCCTACCGCTTACCCTTCACCTTCCAGACTGATCCTAACCTCTGCAAAGCTGGTGCCCTTAGGGTGACATGTCCGGAGCTGTGGTCACTCCAGGCAAAGAGGCTGGAGGTGGGAGACCTAGCACAGCCGATGGAAGACGCTCTTCCGAACCCAGAAGGTCCACCACATTTTGGGTGCATCTGGCGTCATTCAGTTGTCGGAGTGCAGCCTGGGTCTGGAGGTTAAGGTCCCATCCACAGGAGCCAGGCCCTCCAGGGTCATACCTGAATGGTCTAGTGGTTTTTCCCTACTGTCTTCAATTTAAGTCTGAATTTGGCAACAAGGTTTCCTATTAAGCACATGTTAAAATTTAAGAAATAAAAGTTATTTTTAAAACTTTTTTAAAAGCCAGTTTTAAGAGGAAAATTTTACACATTCTTAAGAAGTAAAAAGTGCACATGACGAGCTCTTCACCATTCCTAATTCTTAAAAATGCAAATTGAACCAACGACCAGGTATCATCTGACAGTAGTCAGCCCAAGGTTTACAAACAATAAATCCTGGCGAAACCGTGCAGAAAAGAGAACCCGCCTACACTCCTCTCAGAATACAAGTTTCTAACAGCCTGTATACAGAATGCTACAGAGGTGGCTTGAAGAACTAAAACAAGAGTGACAATACCATCCTGCAATCCCACTCCTGGGTGTACTTAGGAGAAACCCATGGTTCCAAAAGACACGTGCACCCCAATGGCCCCCATAGCACTGTTTACAGCAGTCAAGGCATGCAAGCGTCCAAAATGCCCATCCACTCACCAACAGATCCTGCAAATCTACATACATACAGTGGACGGTTACTCAGCCATAAAAGAGAATGCAACCATGCCATCGGCAGCAACCTGAATGGATGTGGAGATAATCACACGAAGTCAGAGACAGACAAATGATCCCATGATATCACAGTTGGTGAAATGGAGTACTGGATACAAATGAACTAATTTACCGAAAAGAAACAGACTCCCCAACTTTGGAAGTTTTATAGACTCACCAAAGGGCAAGTTTATTTTTGGCCGGCTCCAAAATCACTGCAGATGGTGACTGCAGCCATGAAATGAAAAGACACTTGCTCCTTGGAAAAAAAGCTATGACCAACCTAGACAGCATATCAAAAAGCAGAGACATTACTCTGCCAACAGAGGTCCATCTAGTCAAAGCTATGATTTTTGTGTAGTCATGTATGGATGTGAGAGTTGGACTATAAAGAAAGCTGAGTGCAGAAGAATTGATGCTTTTGTACTGTGAGGCCCTTAGACAGCAAAGAGATCAAACCAGTCATCCTAAAGGAAATCAGTCCCTAATATTCATTGGAAGGACTGATGTTGAAACTGAAATTCCAACATTTTGACCACCTCATGCAAAGAGCTGACTCATTGGAGAAGACCCTGATGCTGGGGAAAATTGAGGGCAGGAGGAGAAGGGGACAACAGAGGATGAGATGGTTGGATGGCATCACTGACTCAATGGACATGAGTTTGAGCGGGCTCTGGGAGCTGGTGATGGACAGGGAGGCCTGGCATGCTGCGGTTTATAGAGTCTCAAAGAGTCGGACATGACTGAGCGACTGAAGTGAACTGAATGAAAAGGCAAGTTTGGGCGGGGGAGATATAAATGAAAAGGCTGGGATTAAAACATACACCGTAATATATCATATATACATATATATCTACATATTTTATATAAACATATTCTATATATAAATATGTATAATATCTATGCATAAAAGATAAGTGACAGAGACTGACCTGATAACTCAACATGCTTTAACAACCTATACAAAAAAAAAAAAAAGCATCTGAAAAAGAATGGATACTTGTTTATATATACCTGGATCATGTTGCTGTATATCTCAAACACACACAACATTGTAAACTATTATAATAGAAAATAGAATTTTGTTTAAAAGAAAAAAATGGAAACAAATGCCTACTTTATTCCCCTCGGGCCTCGGTGACCTGGGCCGCTGTCACATCCTCACAGCCTGAGCAGGCTTGGGTCCCAGGGCTGGACTGTCCCAGGGCTGAGGGAGCTGGGGAGTCTGGGGCAGCCAGTGACCCTTCCTTGGATCTGTACTGCCTGGTCCCCTCTCCACGGGACCCCAAACTCCAGATCCAGGCCGGCCCTCCCACAGCTACTGCAAGCCTACAGCACCCCAAAACTGGTGGACACTCTGGGCTTGAAGAGCTGTGAAAAGCCACTCTTTTTTGATGTCTCCTGGTGGTGGGGTTTCCCCTTCCAGCCTCCCTCCTTGGAGTCCTTCCACCAATCTATGGCACCACCCCCAGCAAAGCACTTTTCTAGGATAAGATTGGACAGGAAAGTGAAGGGAAAGGAAGATAAGGTAGGGAGATACAAGCCCTTGGGTGTTTCTCAGGCACTTTGCACTCGAATTTACAGTCCAGGAGCCCATCTTTCTTTCACTAAGGCTCTGATTACCCAGAGCTGGTCTGAAGAAATGTTTCCCTCTTGTGGCCATTGCTAGTAACAGTGACCTGAAAACCAACCAGTCAATCCTAAAGGAAGTCAACTCTGAATGTTCACTGAAAGAACTGATGCTGAAGCTGAAACTCCCATATTTTGGCCACCTGATGCGAAGAACTGACTCACTGGAAAAGACTCTAATGCTGGGAAAGATTGAAGGCAGGAGGAGAAGGGGGTGACTGAGGACACAATGGCTGGACGATATCACTGACTCAATGGACATGAGTTTCAACAAACTCCGGGAGATGGTGAAGGACAGAGAATCCTGGAGTCCTACAGTCCATGGGCTCGCAAAGAGTTGGACACAAGTGAGCACCTGAAGAGCAACAACAAAGGATATTTAATATTCACAAGACCTGGGGGGTTCTAAATGACCTCGTGTTGGAGAAATAGCCTGTGGTAGGTAACAGTACAATAATTCAAATCAGTGAAGACTTTCAAAAGTCAATTTCAAAAGACAAATTTTACGCATCCAAACTGAAAACACAAATTTCTGATTCTTAATTCTCCATTCCCAAATCTTAGAGAAATGCAAATCAAAACAACAACGGGGTATTATCTGACAGCAGTCAGTACAAAGTTTAAAAAGAATAAATGCTGGAGAAGCCTAGGAGAGAAGGGAACCCTCCTACGCAATTGCTGCTGCTACTAAGTCACTTCAGTTGTGTCCGACTCTGTGCGATCCCATAGACGTCAGCCCACCAGGCTCCCCTGTCCCTGGGATTCTCCAGGCAAGAACACTGGAGTGAGTTGCCATTTCCTTCTCCAATGCATGAAAGTGAAAAGTGAAAGTAAAGTCGCTCAGTCGTGTCTGACTCTTGGCGACCCCACGGACTACAGCCTACCAGGCTCCTCTGTCCATGGGATTTTCCAGGCAATGGTGCTGGAGTGGGGTGCCATTGCCTTCTCTGACGCAATTGCTAAGAGCCTCTATAAAGAGGGCAACAGAAGAGGCTTCAAAACCTAAAACAAGAGCAACCATACCATCCGGCAATCCCACTCCTAGGTGTACATATGGAAAAAAACACCTTTCAAAAAGACACAGGCACCCCAACTTTTACTGCAAAACTATTGACAACAGCCAAGGCGTGCAAGCATCCAAACTGCCCGTCCACACACCAGTGGATACAGAAGGCATGCTACCTTCCTACAATGGACTATTATTCAGCCATTAAAAAAAATGAAATCATGTTGCCTGCAGTAACCTGGATGGATCTGGAGATGATCACACTAAGTCAGTCAGACAGAGAGAGACAAATATCCTATGATGTCCCTT
The DNA here is from genome assembly GCA_935064755.1 of Tragelaphus eurycerus. Classification (NCBI taxonomy): domain Eukaryota; kingdom Metazoa; phylum Chordata; class Mammalia; order Artiodactyla; family Bovidae; genus Tragelaphus; species Tragelaphus eurycerus. Next base: position 69,450,229 of record CAKXYN010000001.1, on the reverse strand, counting down.
ATAGGCACTATCCAAAAAATGGATACAACTGAAATAATTTAACAGACAGAAACAGACTCCCTAACACTAGAAGCAAACTTGTGCTTAATCACTCAGTTATGTCCCACTCTTTGAGACCCCATGGACTGTAGCCCGTGAGATTCCTCTGTCCCTGGGGATTCTCCAAGCAAGAATACTGGAGTGGGTTGCCATGCCCTCCTCCAGGGGATCTTCCCAACCCAGGGATTGAACCCAGGTCTCCCACATTGCAGGTGGATTCTTTACCGTCTGAGCTCCCAGGGAAGCTAGTACACTCAGCAAATGGAAAGCTTGGGCAGGAGGAGATATAAATGATAAGGTTGGGATTAAAACACACAATAAAATATATATATCTAGATACACATAATGTATCTATATGTATCTATATAATGTACCTATATATATCATATATATTTATAGATATACATAATGTATCTATATATTATGTATCTATATAATGTATATATATATCATATATATAAAGAACATATGATCTATATCTATAATATCTACATATAAAAGATATCTGAATGGATATCACATGGAAATCGCAACACTCTGTAAAGTCCTATATGGAAATAGAATTGGAAAAAGAATAGTTATGTGTATATCCTGGATCATGTTGCTGGATACTTCGGAAACTCATACAATATTGTAAACCCACTCTGCATGCGTGTGCGTGCTTAAAGTCCTGTCCGACTCTTTGTGACCCCATGGACTGTAACCCGCCAGGCTCCATGAACCTAAAGAAAATAGAAACTCCATTAAAAGAAAATGAATGAAAACAAATGCCAGCTCCGTTTCCCTCAGGCCATGTGGCTCTCACATCACAACCACCTGAGGAGGCTTGGGTCTCAAGGCTTGACTGTCACAGGGCTGAGGGAGCTGGGGTATGTGGCAGCCAGCAAGCCCCCGATAAGATTCAAGTGCCCGGTCTTGTCCCCAGGGACCTCAGACTCCAGAACCAGGCCAGCCCTCCCACAGCTACCGCAAGTCTGTGTGTGTGTGTGTGGTCTGCAAGTCTACAGCACCCCAAAACTGCGGGACGCTCTGGGCTTGAAGAGCTGTGAGAAGTCACCCTGATTTTGCTATGTCCTGGGGGCGGTGTCCCCGCTTTTAGCCTCCTTTCTCGAAGTCCCTCCACCAACTTACGCAGCACCGCCAGCAAAGCACCTTTCTGGAGTTAAGGTTTGGCTGGCGGGTGAAGGATAAAGAAGTAGTAGTTAGACACCGGAGAAGGCAATGGCACCCCACTCCAGTACTCTTGCCTGGAAAATCTCATGGACGGAGGAGCCTGGTAGGCTGCAGTCCATGGGGTCGCTAAGAGTCAGACATGACTGAGCGACTTCACTTTCTCTTTTCACTTTCATGCATTGGAGAAGGAAATGGCAACCCACTCCAGTGTTCTTGCCTGGAGAATCCCAGGGACGGTGGAGCCTGGTGGGCTGCCGTCTATGGGGTCACACAGAGTCGGACACGACTGAAGTGACTTAGCATAGCATAGCATAGCATAGTAGTTAGACACAGGCCTTGGAGATTTCCTCGAGCAATTTACTTCTAATTTACAGCCCAGGAGCCCAGCTTTCTTTCACTAAGCCTCTGATTGCCCCAGGGACCAGAGCTGGGCCTGGAGAAATGCTGCCGTCTTGTGGCCATTTCTGGTAATGACAACTTGAAACCAGTGCTTAAAATTACTTAATACTCTCAAGGCCTGTGGGGCTCAAAATGCCCCCTAAGCTTGAGAAATAGCCTGCGGTAAGAGTAAGAGAATTCCAATCAGCGATGACTTTCAAAAGCCCATTTCAAGTATTAAATTCTAGCATCCTTAAAAAGTAAAAAAACGAACATGAGATCTCGTCAGCGTCCCTAATATGTAAAGAAATGCAAATCAAAATGATGATGCGAGGTATCACGTGACAGCAGTCACCACAGAGTATAAAGGGCATTCCGCAGAGTCCATGGGGAGAAGGAACCTCCTATGGGGTTTCTGGGAATACAAACTGCTAACATTCACTGTATAGAAGGCTACAGAGGCGGCACCAAGAACTGAAACAAGAGTCGACATACGATCTGGCAATCCCACTCTTAGGCAACCTCCAGAGAAAACTATCCATCAGAGGCATGTGCGCTCCAGCGTGCCCTGCGGCTCTGTTTACAACAGTCAGGGCAAACAAGCATCCAGAATGTCCGTCCACACAGCAACGGATACAGAAGGCGTGCTGCGTACATACAGTGGACCATTACTCGGCCATAAAAACAATAAAATCATGCCATCTGGGCAAACTGGATGGTCGTGAAGATCACATTTAAGTCAGACAAAGAAAGACACATATCCTTTGATATCACTGATAGAAGAGATTGAAAAATGGATACAAATGGACTAGTTCCGAAACAGAAATAGACTCACGGACTCAGGAAACAAATTTAGACTCACTAAAGGGAAGGAGGGCAAGGGGTGATACAAATGAAAAGTTTTGATTAAAACATACTCAAAAATACATCTTATATATGTAAATATATATACATAGTCCATCTAAGCTGCTGCTGCTGCTGCTGCTGCTAAGTCCCTTCAGTCGTGTCCGACTCTGTGCGACCCCATAGACGGCAGCCCACCAGGCTCCCCTGTCCCTGGGATTCTCCAGGCAAGAACACTGGAGTGGGTTGCCATTTCCTTCTCCAGTGCATGAAAGTGAAAAGTGAAAGTCAAGTCACTCAGTCATGTCCAACTTTTCGCAACCCAATGGACTACAGCCTACCAGGCTCCTCTGTCCATGGAATTTTCCAGGCAAGAGTACTGGAGTGGGGTGCCATTGTCTTCTCCGTAGTCTATCTATATGATATATAAACATAGTATAAAAGATAAGCGACAACCAGATCAATACCACATGGAAATCTCAACACTCTATAATAACCTATATGAAAGCAGAATCTGAAAAACAACAGATGTATGTGTAGTTTTAAATGGATCATATTTCTGTGTCTCATACACATATAACACTGTAAACCAACTCTAACAGAAAATGGAAATTCCTTTAAAAGAAAAGAAATAGAAACGCGTGCCTACTCCATTCCCCTCAGGCCTCAGTGACCTGGGGTGCTGTCACATCCTCACAGTCTGAGCAGCCTTGGGTCCCAGGGCTGGAGTGTTGTGGGGCTGAGGGAGCCGGGGTGTATGTGGAGCCAGTGAGCCCCCACCATGATGCTGAACTGCCTGGTCCTGTCTTCACGGGACTCCAAACTCCAAATCCAGGCCGGCCCTCCCACAGCTACTGCAAGCCTACAGCACCCCAAAACTGGACTTGGAAGAGCTGTGAAAAGTCACCCTTTTTTTTTTTTTTCCAATCGCTCGTTGCAGGATTCCCACTCTCAGCCTCCTTCCTTGGAGTCCCTCTGCCGACCTACGGCAGCTCCCTCCAGTAAAGCACCTTTCTGGAGTTAAAATTTGGCTGGAGGATCAAGAGTAAGGAAAATAAGTAGTGCGACAAAAGCCTTTGGGTGTTTTCGAGCAATTTGCTTCTAATTTCTTAGTGAGGGAAACCCAATTTCTTTCACTAAACCTCTGATCGCCCCAGAGACAACAGGTTGAAAAAATGCTGCCATCTTGTGGCCGTTTCGGGTAACAACAGCCTGAAACCGGTGCTTAAAAACACTATATTCTCAAGGTCAGCTGCATTCTACATAACCCCTATGCTTAAGAAATGATGTGCGGTAGATCATCGCAAAAGAACTCAGCTCAGCCATCAGTTTCAAAAGTCAATTTTAACATAACTGAGGCGCTGCTTTTTAAAAACAATTATAACAAAAATATTTACAAATTGGTTAAACCACTAGCTCTTTTTGTCACCTCAAGACATCTAAAATGCCTAGATGTTGCAAAGTAAAAGATGAACCTCGTCCAAAATAAACATAGGTGCTTTAAAAAAATGAACATACAAAAAAAAAAAAAAAAATGAACATACAGACAGACAGTTATAACCTAAACTGTCTCCTAGATGTTAGCCAAGCCCCTCTCCCCTCACCCTTCCTCATATCCCTCCTCCAGCATTTCAGGGATCAAGTACCCGACCACATGAGACCTAGAAGGGCACGTCAAATGGTAAATTGCTTGTGATTATGAATGGGTTATTTTTTGCTTCATATGTTTTTTGGTTTGCTTTTATGCACGTGTTAAATTTTTAAAAAAATATTATTTTAAAGACTTTAAAAAGCCAACTTTAAGAGGCAAATTTTATGCGTCCTTAAAATGGAAAAATGTACATGAAAAGATATTCACACTCCTAATTCTTAGAGAAATGCAAATCAAAACGACAATGAGGTATCATCTGACAGCAGTCAGCACAAAGTCTACAAACTATACATGCTGGAGAAGCCATGGCAAAAGAGGAACCGTCCTATGCTGCTGCTTGGAATGTAAGTTGCTAACAGCCTCTATACAGAAGGCTCAAAGGTGGATTCAAGAACTCAAACAAGAGTGACCAAACTGTCTGGAAATCCTCCTCATAGGCATATATCCAGAGAAAACCATCCTTCAAAAGGACACGTGCACCCCACCATTCACAGTGGCACTATTTACAATAGCCAAAACATGCAAGCATCCAAAATGTCCATCTACTCAAAAATGGAACAGAAGGTCTGCTACATACAAACAATGGACTATAACTCAGCCATAAAAATAAAATAAAATCATGCCATCTGCAGCAGCATGCACAGATGTGGAAGTGATCACACTAAGTCTGACAGAGACAAATATCCATTGATGTCACTGATAGAGGACTGAAATATGGCTACAAATGAACTGATTTACCAAACAGATATAGACTCATCAGCTTCAGAAACAAATTTAGACTCCCCAAAGGGAATTGGGGGAAATATAAATGAGAAGTTTGGAATTAAAGCATACACAGAAATATATCATCTGTGTGTATACATATATAATCATGTGTATGTATATATATAAAATTCTAGTTATATGAAGTGTTAGTTGCACTGCTGCTGCTACTGCTAAGTCGCTTCAGTCGTGTCCGACTCTGTGCGACCCCATAGACGGAAGCCCACCAGGCTCCTCCGTCCCTGGGATTCTCCAGGCAAGAATACTGGAGCGGGTTGCCATTTCCTTCCCCAATGCATGAAAGTGAAAAGTGAAAGTGAAGTCGCTCAGTCGTGTCCGACTCTCAGCAACCCCATGGACTGGAGCCTACCAGGATCCTCCGTCCATGGGATTTTCCAGGCAAAAGTACTGGGATGGGGTGCCATTGCCTTCCCCTGTTAGTTGCACAGTCGTGTTCAACTCTTTGCAATCTCTTGGGATGTAGCCCGCCAGGCTCCTCTGTCCCTAGCTTTCTCCAGGCAAGAATACTGGAGTGTGTAGCCAATCCCTTCTCTAGGAGATTTTCCTGACCTAGGAACTGAACCCGGGTCTCCTGCATTGGAGGCAGATTCTTTACCGTCTGAGCCACCAGGGAAGCCCCCTAGTTATAAAAACATGTTCTTTATACATGATACATATATATAATATCTATGTAAAAACGTTAAGTGACAAGGACCAACTGCATTGTATATGGAAATCTCAACACTCTGTAATGACCTATATGAAAACAGAGTCTGAAAAAGAATCGACATATGTACATGCATAACTAGATCATGTTCCATATCTCTCAAACACACATTGTAAAGCAACTCTACTCTAATAGAAAACAGAAATTCCTTTACAAGAAAATAAATGGAAACAAATGCCTAGTCCATCTCCCTCAGGCCACAGTGACCCAGGCTGCTGCCACATCCTCACATGAGCAGGCTGGGGTCCCAGGGCTGGGCAGTTGGGGGGCTGAGGGAGCTGGGGTGTATGTGGCAGCCAGCGAGCCCCCCAATGGTACTGAAGTGCCTGGTCCTGTCTTCATGGGACCCCAAACTCCAGGTCCAATCTGGCACTCCACAGCTACCGCACCAAACTGGGTGAACAGAGTGGGCTTGAAGAGCTGTGAAAAGTCACCCTTTTTATCCATCCTCGGCGTTCCCAGCCTGTCTCCTTCCTTGTAGTCCCTTCACCCAACTACGGCAGCACCCCCAGCAAAGCACCTTTCTGGGGTTAAGATTTGCCTGGCCGATCAAGGGTAAGGAAAGGAAATAGTGAGACACAAATCCTTGGTCGTTTCTTTAAGCAAGCTGCACTCTGATTTACAACCCAGGAACCCAATTTCTTTCATGAAGGCTCTGATTGCCCCAGGGATCTTTGCAGGGCCTGAAGAAATGCTGCCATCTTTTGGCCATTTCTGGTAACGACAGCTTGATAACTGGTCCTTAAAAATCCCTCAATACTCTCAAGGCCTGAGGGGCTCAAAATGATCCCCACGCTTGAGAAATACCTGCGGTGGTAACAGACAATTCCAGAACAGTGATGACTTTTGCAGCCAATTTCAAGAAGTACATTTTAGCATCCTTAAAAAACAAAAACGAACATGAGAATTCTTCTTCACCATTTCTAATATTTAAAGAATTGCAAATCAATGAGGAGGTATCATCTGAGAACAGTCCGCGTAAAGTCTACAATCAATAAATGCTGGAGAGTCCCTGGAGGAAAGGGAACCTTACCACGTTGCTGCTGGGAAAGTAAAGTGCTAACACCCACTGGAAAAAGGCAACAACAAAAGGCAAGAGATGTGGCTTCAAGGACTAAAACAAGAGTGACGATATGATCTGGCACTCCAGCTCCTAGGCGAACACCCAGAGAAAATCATCTTCAGAAAGACAGGCACACCCCACTTTTCACCGGGGCATTGCTTACAACAGCCAAGGCATGCAAATTCCAAAATGTCCATCCACACACCAACGGACACAGAAGGCATGCTACGTACATACAATGTAGGTAGCGATACATACATAAAAAAGGGATCTGTGACAACCTATTTGGATCGGGAGATGATCACACTAAGTCAGACTGAGAAATGCAAAGATCCTGTGATATCACATCGAGGTGAAACAGAATAACGGATACAAATGAACCAATTTACCAAACAGACACCGAATCCCTGACTTAGATAACAAATTTAGACCCACCAAAGGGAAAGTTGAGGCAGGAGGATATAAATGTACAGGTTGAGATCAAAACATACACAGTAACATATCATATATCTGTATATATATACATATTATATGTATATAAACATATTTTTATATATGTGTATACTTAGGGCTTTCCAGGCACCACTAGTGATAAAGAACCCTCCTGCCAATGTAGGAGACATAAGAGATGCAGGTTCAATCCTGGGTTGGGAAGACCCCCCTGGAGGAAGGCATGGCAGCCCACTCCAGCGTTCCTGCCTGGAGAATCCCATGGACAGAGGAGCCTAGCGGGCTACCGTCCATAGGGTGGCAGAGTTGGACACAACTGAAGGGATTTAGCATGCACACATATGTGTACTACCTAATAAGCCACAAGGGCCGACTGGTCAGCACATGGAAATCTCAACACTGTGTAATGACCTATGTGAAAACAGAAGGTGAAAAAGAATCTACATATGTATATATGAATAGCTGGATCATGTTGCTGTAAATCTCAAACACACACAACATTGTTAAGCATTTCTACTCTAACAGAAAATGGAAATTCCTTTAAAAGAAAATAAATAGAAACACATGCCTACTCTATTCCCCTCAGGCCTCAGTGACCCGGGCTGCTGTCACATCCTTGCAACCTGAGCAAGTTTGGGTCCCAGGGCTGGAGTGTCGTGGGGCTGAGGGAGCTGGGATATGTGGCAGCCAGTGATACTCCAGTGCCTGCCTGGTCCTGTTCCCATGGCATCCCAGACTGCAGACGCAATCCAACCCTCCCACAGCCACTACGAGCCCACAGCACGCCAAAACTGGCGGGCGCTCTGGGCTTGAAGAGCTGTGAAAAGTCACCTTTTTTGGACATCTGGTGGGGGATTCCCGCTTTCAGCCTACTTTTTGGCGTCCCTCCGCCAAGTTATGGCAGCACCCCCAGCAAAGCACCTTTCTGGAGTTAAGGTTTGGCTGGTGGGTGAAGCTTAAGAAAGAAGTAATGAGATACAAGCCCTTGGGTGTTTCTTCTAGCAATTTGCACGCTAATTTACAACCCAGGAACCCGACTTTCATTCACTAAGGCTCTGATTGCCCCAGGGACCAGAACTGGGCCTGAAGAAATGCTGCCGTCTTGTGGCCATTTCTGGTAACGACAACTTAAAAATCAGTGCTTCAAGGGCTAAGTTCACTCAGCCCATTCTACTCTCCGTGACCCCATGGACTGTAGCCCACCAAGCTCCTCTGTCCATGGAATTCTCCAGCCAAGAATACTGGAGCAGGTAGCCATTTTCTCCCAGGGATCTTCCCCACCCAGGGATCGAACCCGGGTCTCTTGCATTGCAGGCAGAATCTTTACCATCTGAGCCAAGGACAAGTTGAAAACCAGTGCTTAAGGACAGTTAGTATTCACATGGCCTTGGGAGCGCTCAGTGAGCCCTGTGCTTGAGAAATAGCCTGAAGGAGGTAATGGTAAAGAGAATTTCAATCAGAGATGACTTTCAAAAGCCAATTTCAAGTTAATTTTAGCATCCTTAACAAGTAATAACACACATGAGAAGGTCTTCACCATTCCTAATCCTTAAATAAACGCAAAGCAAAACAACAATCAGGTTATCATCTGACAGCAGTCAGCACTAAGTCTACAAGTAATAAATGCTGGAGAGGCCATGGGGAAAAGGAAGCCCTTCCTATGCTGCCGATGAAATGTAGATTGCTAACAGCCACAATAAAAAACGCTACAGAGGTGGCATCAAGAACTAAAACATCAACGACAATACCATCCAGTAATCCCACTCTTAAGCGTACGTTCAGAGAAACCCATCTTTCAAAAAGATATGTGCAGCCCAACATCCACTGTGACACTATTTACAACAGCCAAGGCATGCAAGCATCCAAAATGTTCATCCATTCACCAATGGATAAAGAAGGTGGACCACATACACACAGATGGACGATTACTCAGCCACAAAAAAGAATGATATCATGCCACCTGTGGCAACCTGGATGGATCTGGAGATGATCACTCTAAGTCAGTCAGACTGAAAAAGGCAAATATCCCATGATAACATGTCAAAGTGAAATGGAATAAAGGATACAAATGAACTAGTTTACCAAATAGAAACAGACACTCTACTTAGAGTAGAGACTTAAGGTTACGAAAGGGGAAAGCTTGGGTGGAGGGATAAAAGTAGCCTGGGATTAACATACACACACTACTATATATAAGAGAGATAACCTTTTGTATATTACAGGAACCTCTACTCAATATTCTGTGATAAGCTGAAAAAAATCTGTGATAAGTGAAAAAAAATCTGAAATAGAGTGCATCTACCTATATATGTAATCAATCTTTTACTGTATACCTGAAACTAGCAGGAAATTGTATATCAACTATATTGCAATAAAAATGTAACATTACGTATGTAAGTAAATAAATAAGTCGGCTTACAAACAAACTTCTTTGCACAGCAAAGGCATCCATAAATACACTATAGACAATCTATGGTATATGGAAAGTATTTGCAAAAACTGTAACCTATGAAGCATTAATTTCCAAAATATATGTAGATCTCATACAACTCAACATCAGAAAAAGAATGCAATCAAAAAATGGGCAGAAGACCTAAATAGATATTTCACCAAGGAAGACATCCAGATGACCAACAGGCATATGAAAAGACGGCCAATATTGCTAATTATTCAGTTCAGTTCAGTCGCTCAGTCATGTCCGACTCCTTGCAACCCCATGAATCACAGCATGCCAGGCCTCCCTGTGCATCTCCAATTCCTGGAGTTTACCCAAACTCATGTCCATCGAGTCAGTGATGCCATCCAGCCATCTCATCCTCTGTCATCCCCTTCTCCTCCTGCCCCCAATCCCTCCCAGCATCAGGGTCTTTTCCAATGAGTCAACTCTTCGCATGAGGTGGCCAAAGTATTGGAGTTTCAGCATCAGTCCTTCCAATGAACACCCAGGACTAACCTTCAGAATGGACTGGTTGGATCTCCTTGCAGTCCAAGGGACTTTCAAGAGTCTTCTCCAACACCACAGTTCAAAAGCATCAATTCTTTGGCGCTCAGCTTTCTTCACAGTACAACTCTCACATCCATACATGACTACAGGAAAAACCATAGCCTTGACTAGACAGACCTTTATTGGCAAAGTAACGTCTCTGCTTTTGAATATGCTATCTAGGTTGGTCATAACTTTCCTTCCAAGGAGTAAGCGTCTTTTAATTTCATGGCTGCAATCTCCAACTGCAGTGATTTTGGAGCCCAAAAAAATAAAGTCTGACACTGTTTCCACTGTTTCCCCATCTATTTTCCATGAAGTGATAGGACCAGATGCCATGATCTTCGTTTTCTGAATGTTGAGCTTTACACCAACTTTTTCACTCTCCTCTTTCACTTTCATCAAGAGGCTTTTTAGTTCCTCTTCACTTTCTGCCATAAGGGTGGTGTCATCTGCATATCTGAGGTTATTGATATTTCTCCCAGCAGTCTTGATTCCAGCTTGTGTTTCTTCGAGGACTGTAAGGCTGTTGGGCTGTTTCACTAAGAGCCAGAGGCTTTCTTTATTCAGAGCCACTTGAAGTTCTTTTGTCAAAGGAATGTTTCTTGTTTACTGACCTTCTAGGACACCAGCTGAAAGTGACATCGACTGCGGTGCTAAGCGCGGGCGGCTGCGACCAGCTGAGAGGAGCTACCCCACGTCCGAGGTCAGGGGCAGAAGCCGAGAGGACCCCAGGCCCGAAGGGCAGCGGCCAAGAGGAGTTACCCCACACCTGAGGTGAGGGGCAGCGGCCGAGAGTGCCAGGCTGCAACGGCACAGAAACGGCCTAGAGGAGCTACCCCACGTCCGAGATTAGGGGCGACGAGAGGAGTTACCTGCATCTGAGGTCAGGGGCGGCGGCCAGGAGGAGCTACCCCATGCCTCTAAGCCCAAGGCCAGGGGCGGCAGCCGGGAGGACCAACCCCATGTCCAAGGAGCTGTGGCTGCCCACGCGCAGGAGGGCCTAGAGAAACTATCCCACGTTGTAGGTCAGGAAGGGTGGTGGTGAGGAGATGCCCTTCGTCCAAGGTAAGGAGCAGCGGCTGTGCTTTGCTGGAGCAGCTGTGAAGACATACCCCACGCCCAAGGTAAGAGAAACCCAAGTAAGGCGGTTGGTGTTGCAAGAGGGCATCAGAGGGCAGACACACTGAAACCATACTCATAGAAAACTAGTCAATCTAATCACACTAGGACCACAGCCTTGTCTAACTCAATGAAACTAAGCCATGCCGTGGGGCAACCCAAGGCGGGCGGGTCATGGTGGAGAGGTATGACAGAATGTGGTCCACTGGAGAAGGGAATGGCAAACCACTTCAGTATTCTTGCCTTGAGAACCCCATGAACAGTATGAAAAGGCAAAATGATAGGATACTGAAAGAGGAACTCCCCAGGTCAGTAGGTGCCCAATATGCTACTGGAGATCAGTGGAGAAATAACTCCAGAAAGAATGAAGGGATGGAGTCAAAGCAAAAAGAATACACAGCTGTGGATGTGACTGGTGATAGAAGCAAGGTCCGATGCTGTAAAGAGCAATATTGCATAGGAACCTGGAATGTCAGGTCCATGAATCAAAGCAAATTGGAAGTGGTCAAACAAGAGATGACCAGAGTGAATGTAGACATTCTAGCAATCAGTGAACTGAAATGGACTGGAATGGGTGAATTTAACTCAGATGACCATTATATCTACTACTGCAGGCAGGAATCCCTCAGAAGAAATGGAGTGGCCATCATGGTCAACAAGAGTCCAAAATGCAGTACTTGGATGCAATCTCAAAAAAGACAGAATGATCTCTGTTCATTTCCAAGGTAAACCATTCAATATCACAGTAATCCAAGTCTATGCCCCAACCAGTAATGCTGAAGAAGCTGAAGTTGAACGGTTCTATGAAGACCTACAAGACCTTTTAGAACTAACACCCAAAAAAGATGTCCTTTTCATTATAGGGGACTGGAATGCAAAAGTAGGAAGTCAAGAAACACCTGGAGTAATAGGCAAATTTGGCCTTGGAGTACAGAATGAAGCAGGACCAAAGATAACAGAGTTTTGCCAAGAGAATGCTCTGGTCATAGCAACCCTCTTTCAACAATACAGGAGAAGACTCTACACATGGACATCACCAGATGGTCAATACTGAAATCAGATTGATCACATTCTTTGCAACCAAAGATAGAAAAGCTCTATACAGTCAGCAAAAACAAGACCAGGAGCTGACTGTGGCTCAGATCATGAACTCCTTATTGCCAAATTCAGACTTAAATTGAAGTAGGGAAAACCACTAGACCATTCAGGTATGACCTAAATCAAGTCCCTTATGATTATACAGTGGAAGTGAGAAATAGATTTAAGGGACTAGATCTGATAGACAGAGTACCTAATGAACTATGGACAGAGGTTCGTGACATTGTACAGGAGACAGGGATCAAGACCATCCCCATGGAAAAGAAATGCAAAAAAGCAAAATGGCTGTCTGGGGAGGCCTTACAAAAAGCTGTGAAAAGAAGAGAAGCGAAAATCAAAGGAGAAAATGAAAGATATAAGCATCTGAATGCAGAGTTTCAAAGAATAGCAAGAAGAGATAAGAAAGCCTTCTTCAGCAATCAATGCAAAGAAATAGAGGAAAACAACAGAATGGAAAAGATTAGAGATTTCCTCAAGACAATTAGAGATACCAAGGGAACATTTCATGCAAAGATGGGCTCGATAAAGGACAGAAATGGTATGGACCCAACGGAAGCAGAAGATATTAAGAAGAGGTGGCAAGAATACACAGAAGAACTGTACAAAAAAGAGCTTCACGACCCAGATAATCACGATGGTGTGATCACTGACCTAAAGCCAGACATCCTGGAATGTGAAGTCAAGTGGGCCTTAGAAAGCATCACTACGAACAAAGCTAGTGGAGGTGATAGAATTCCAGTTGAGCTATTCCAAATCCTGAAAGATGATGCTGTGAAAGTGCTGCAGTCAATATGCCAGCACATTTGGAAAACTCAGCAGTGGCCACAGGACTGGAAAATGTCAGTTTTCATTCAAAACCCAAAGAAAGGCAATGCCAAAGAATGCTCAAACTACCGCACAATTGCACTCATCTCACATGCTAGTAAAGTAATGCTCAAAATTCTCCAAGCCAGGCTTCAGCATTATGTGAACCGTGAACTTCCTGATGTTCAAGCTGGTTTTAGAAAAGGCAGAGGAACCAGAGATCAAATTGCCAACATCTGCTGGATCATGGAAAAAGCAAGAGAGTTCCAGAAAAACATCTATTTCTGCTTTATTGACTATGCCAAAGCCTTTGACTGTGTGGATCACAATAAACTGTGGAAAATTCTGAAAGAGATGGGAATACCAGAGCACTTGATCTGCCTCTTGAGAAATTTGTATGCAGGTCAGGAAGCAACAGCTAGAACTGGACATGGAACAACAGACTGGTTCCAAATAGGAAAAGGAGTACGTCAAGGCTGTATATTGTCACCCTGCTTATTTAACTTATATGCAGAGTACATCATGAGAAACGCTGGACTGGAAACTTACATTACCATATGTAAAAGAGATAGCCAACGGGAATTTGCTGCATGGCTCAGGAAACTCAAACAGGGGCTCTGTATCAACCTAGAGGGGTGGGATGGGGAGGCAGATGGGAGGGAGGTTCAAAAGGGAGGGGATATATGAATACCAATGGCTGGTTCACGTTGAGGTTTGACAGAAAACAACAAAATTCTATAAAGCAATTATCCTTCAATAAAAAAATAAATAGCTTTTTAAAAGTCTATCAACAATAAATGCTGGAGAGGTAGTGAGGAAATGGGAACATACTCATATCATGGGTGGAAATAAAAACTGGCGCAGTCACTACAGAGAATGTTATGGAGGTCGATCAAAAAATAAAAAATAGAGTTATCACATGGTCCACCAATCACACTCCTTGGCACTGATCCAGAAAAAATGAAAAGTCTAATTCTAAAAGATACACTCACACCCAATGTTCACATGTTCATAACAGCACAATTTGCAAGAAACAGCAATGTAAATGTTCCCAAACAGATGCATGTATACAGAAAATGTGGTGTGTGCAGTGTGTATATATATATGTATATACACACATACATACATACACACAGGCTTCCCTAGTAGCTCAGTTGGTAAAGAATCCGCTGCAATGCAGGAGACCCCAGTTCAATTCCTAGGTCAGGAAGATCCACCGGAGAAGGAATAGGATACCCACTCCAGTATTCTTGGGCTTCCCTTGTGGCTCAGCTGGTAAAGAATCTGCCTGCAATGCGGGAGACCTGGATTTGAACCTTGGGTTGAGATTATCCCCTGGAGAAAGGAAAGGCTACCCACTCTAGTATTCTGGCCTGGAGAATTCATGGACTGTATATAGTCCACGGGGTGGCAAAGAGTTGGACACGACTGAGTGACTTTCACTTTCAGACGTACACGCACACACTGGAGTATTACTCAGCCATGAAGGTAAAATAATGCCATTCCTAGCAACATGGATGGACCTTGAGATTATCATCCCAAGAGAAGTGAGTCAAAGGCAAATGCATCACTTATATGACGAATTTTTAAGTCATGGAAATGATCCTATTTATAAAATTGAAACAGACTCATAGACATGGAAAACAAAGTTATGGTTACCCAAAGGGAAAGGAGAAAGGGATAAGTGAAGACTTGGGGATTAAAAGATAAATATTCCTCTATATAAAATAAGAAAGACTTACTGTATAGCATGGGGAACTATATTCTGTATCTCATAAAAACCTATTATGGAAAGAATCTGACTATATATATACATATATATATATATATATATATATATCACTTTGCTGTACACATGAAACATTACAAATCAACTATACTTCAACAAAAGAAATACAGTACTCCTGGGTCTTCTAACTGGACAATTACTCCAATATTTAAGTTGCTGCAAGTTTATTTAATAAAGTAAGTCACTCCCTAGACTCCTTAAGATGTCCCCGGTGATGAGAAACGAAGGTCTCTTGCATGCTAACATGTTTGTGGGAAATGTAATATGTGAGGGTAAATGCGTTATCATCCTTTCATAGAATGTCCACTTGCAGCCATAGTGTGTGAATGAAGACTTAGAAGTTCCTGCCTCACTGCATAGGTTTTGTGTTCTCTATACCCTTTATTAGAACATCCTGTGAGGGCCGAGACATCGAGGTGTTCCGTGTGCAGGACGTGTTCCATACTCACGGGCTTCCAGGTGTGCAGGTACGTGGTTTTCTCTTCCCCACAGCCCTCACCTACCTCGTTCCAGGCCTCCTGGAACCTGCAGAGGTCGGAGCCCCTGACATGGACACGAGTCTATCGCGGCACCCAAGACGCCTTGACTCAGAAGACAATCCAGTGACCAGGAGCCCCAGAGAATATCGCAGGCTACAGGGGTTCGGAGAGTCTAGAAACTACTGAGGAAGAAACCCTAAGACCCACGCCGCCTGGAGTTCATGACATTGATGCCATTCTTTCCCAGTTCCCTTCAAAACAAACCAACAGGCACGGAGAACTGTGAACACCCAGACTGCAGACAAGGCAGGTCTGCGTCAAGAGCCCACAGACCCCTGCACCCTGGGCTTCAGGCCCCCCTCCCCAGCCCCATCCCTGGGTGGGATCTCACTTCCTTCACAGTAGCTTTGACCCCAGCAAACCCGGCCCAGGAGTCAAGGAAAGCCCAGCCTGCCCTGTATTCCGGAGCCTTCCATGGGGGCCAGAGGCTGAAGACCCCACCTCCCCCTGGTTCCTGCCAGGCACAGGTGCCACCGTCTGACAAAGGGAGGCTGGGCCGAGCCCACATCTCAGACACCAGATAGTGTGTTATCCTTTAATGAAGAACCAGGTGAGTGGGGCCACCATTCTCCTGCAGGCCCCCCTGCAGCAGACACCCCTCACTCCTGGCGGCCTCGGTAGCAGGGTGGCCCTGAGGCAGCCAGCCCTGCTGAGGGGTGAGTTGGCGGTGGCCTCGAAAGGCATTCATCTCTCGGACCCAGGAACGTGGCAGCAGCAACAAGGCCAGAGGCGGCTGACGAGGTCAGGGCTGATGGAGCAGGAGGGCGGGATGGGAAGTGGGGCCTCTCCTCCTCTCTCTCTGGATCTCCCTGGGACGGAGGCCAGCGCTCACAACAGTCCAGTCTCTCCAGGGGCTGGAGGCCCTTGCGGCCCGGCCCTGGAAGCCCTTAGTCCTGGTTCCCTGCAGACTGACGTCACACAGGCAACAGCCCACAGGGTCGCCGGGCGTGGGCGGCAGACCGGGCACCACGCCGCCGCCTCAAGGCCCCCGGCCTGCGAGGCGAGTCCAGCGGGGCCCGGGCCAGAGCCACCAGGAGCCCAGGAGGCACCTTCCACTAACTCTGCTGCTCAGGCACTACGGGATCTAAGAAGGTGGTCTCTCCCGTGCAGTCCTGGGGTTGTCCAGGCGGGGCTGGGGCACGGCTGGCCCGCGCTCTCGCAGAGCCTACAGATCCGTGACCTTGTTTTCCACGGCGGCCGCGATCTGCTGGAGCCGATAGCCCAGCTGCATCTTCTGGGCCGTGCCGTCCTCCTCCAGGGCAGTGATGATCTGAAACGCAGAGACCAGCTCGACAGGGGGAGGCAGCCTCCTCAGCTGCTGCAGCAGTTGAGGGTAGGGGCCCAAGAAACCCTGTGGGCTGCCTCACTTCCTCAGGGCCCGGCCGGAGGGAGGGAGGGAAAATGACTACGGGGTTTTAAGGACTCCTGAGGTGGGCAATGGAGTGCCTGACTCAGGACTGGGCACTCAGGGCCGAGGAGCATCACCTCCCCTGGTAAAATCGTTTTCAGTGGAGGCCAGCCTTGCCCACCATGCTGGTCTTCTCCCCAGGAAGGCCCCCTGGAAGCCCAGCTCCACCCATCCTGGCTCCGCATCCACCAGCCAACAAGCAAATCTGAGTTCCCACGTGTCAGGTACAGGTCAAGGAGCAGAGACCCAGTGATGTGACGACAGATACGATCCCTGGTGTTGTGGGGCTCGTTGGAGGGATGGTGTGGGGGGCAGGGACAGGAGGGCTTGCTGGTCACGCCTCCATGGGGGGACAAGACACAGGCCCGTCTCCCCCACACAAGGCCGTGGCACCTGGAAGTCACGCTTGCACACCACGCCTTTGCTCACTGCCTGTCTATACTCCAGGCCTGGGCCAGGAGGCAGGTTCTCATCTCTCAACAGCAACGGCCACATCCCTGGGGCCACGCAGAGGTCTGGGCACATGATTCCAGCAGGCACTCAGTGGGCTGCTGCATCCGTCAGCAGACTGATGGACGCTCTGATCCTAAGGCCTAGCCCAGAATCCCCCCTAAAGCCCCCTCACTGGCTCCATTGTGCCCTCACCTGCCCCAGACCCTACATCTAGACACTCTTCTCTGTCTGCACCTGCAGCCCAGCCAGGCCCATGCCCACAGAGATGGCCTACGTACCACACGGCCACGTGAGGCCTCAGGTAGGGGTCTGAGCGAGTACAAGTCAATCAGTTTTAGTCTCTCTGTCATGTCCAACTTTTTGCGACCCCATGGACTGTAGCCCGCCAGGCTCCTCTGTCTATGGGAATTTTCCAGGCAAGAATACTGGAGTGGGTTGCCGTGCCCTACTCCAGGGGATCTTCCCACCCAGGGATCAGATTCCTGCATCAGCAGGTAGGTTCTTTACCGCTAGCACCACCTGGGGCAAAAGTGCCTGAACGGAGATCAGGGAAACCCAGTTAGGAGAAGGGACTCAGAGGAAAGGAAGTGAGGGAAGGAGACTCTTAGTCACACTCAGAGAAGCCCGGCAGGTAGTTCTGCAGGTGGAAGAGGGGAGGAAGCAGCTGGAGCTGTGTAGAAGATTAAAGAGGGAACTAAAGCAGGGGCCCCCAACCTCTAGGATCTAATGCCTGATGATCTGAGGTGGAGCTGATGAAATCATACTAGAAATAAGTATTCAGTCACTCAGCCGTGACCAACCCTTTGAAGCCGACCAGGCTCCTCAGTCCATTGAATTCTTCAGGCAAGAATACTGGAGTGGTCTGTCATTTCCTTCTCCAGGAGATCTTCCCAACACAGGGATCGAACCCAGGTCTCCTGCATTGCAGCCAGATTCTTTACTGTCTGAGTCACCAGGGAAGCCTGAACTAAGTGAGTGGTCTATCAATTGGATTTTTCAACCCTGGAGGGTATGTGAATTCATTTTATAGTCATGGGGGAGTCAGGGAGAGGGAGTCAGCTCACGGTTAGGGCCAACGTGGCTGCTGTGTGTCCCACCCCAGCACATCCTGCACATCATCTCCAGGCCCTGCTAGACCCCCAGCCACCCCTCGCCAGGAAGCCCTGCCAAGGGGCCCGGATGGGGAGGGTGGTAGCAGGTAAGAGTCAGGCCGATACCAGGAAGCGCACGGCAAGAACAAACACTGCCCGAGCCCACCGCTCTATGCCTGGGGGAAACGCAGAGCCAGTCACCCACTCAGGGGAGACGCGGAGCCAGTCACCCACTCATGTCATTCTGACCACGCCCAGGTTCTGCTCACCTGGTCATAGTATTTGTTGATATACTTGTAGAGCTCATGCAAGGCCACTCGAGCCCCCAGGTCTCCAGAGTAGTTCTAGGAGGAGGAGAGATAAGAGGTTTTAGAGCTAAGGGGTGCTGCCGGCCCCTAGAGGAAGCCCAGGACCCCAGGGATGAGGAGTGGGGAAGAGGGCTCGGGAGGCAGAGGAAGGAGCAGAGCCTGGTGTCGGGGAAGCAGAGCCCCTCTCTCGATGAGGGGCTGCCAGATTCAGCTGGGCACAGGATAGAGCCAAAAAGGGCCTCCTGGGTGGAGAAACCCCGGCTCTGCAGTTCCACCAGGCCCTGGGGTCTCCACTGGGGCCCTGCCTCTCTCCCGCTCCAGGCTCCAGCTGAGACCCTCTGTCACTCCAGGGGACCGCAGAGCCCAGCAGGATGGACACTGCTCACAGCCTGTGACCCAGCCCTACTCTGCTCTGATCTCACTGGAGTCTGTCCTGAGGTCACACCCGGGCCCCCTCCCTGGGGACCTCTCTGAGCCTCAGCCTCCTCTTCAGGATGACAGAGTCGATGTCGCCTAACTTGCAGATCTATGAGCGCAGTGAGAGGGAATCGAAGCACCCCACCCACAGCAACACCTCCAACTGTAGCTGCTATTGTTTCTGCGGTTGTGATCTTCATCATCTCGGTTTCAGATTTAACATCGTTCATAAATTCCCCAGAGTGCGTGTTTGGGGGCTGTTTTAGGAGTAGGCGGGGGCAGGTCTACACTGCCCAGGAAGCAGAGCAGCAGGATGTAGACAGGCTGGGCCAGACGGTCCTGGGGTTCAATCCCCGCCTCCTCGCTTGGGAACCATGGCCCACAAACCCTGAAGGGCTGCAAACATCTTAACACCCAGCTGAGTCTGGTCAGGTGGTAGCTGCCGGGACAAGACCCTGCTGCTCTCTGATGAGATGCTGGGAGCCCTGGTATTTTACAGAGCCAGCAGGAACACTCTTCAGAGGCCCCAGGACTTCCCTGTAAAGGAGCAGTATGAAGCAGGCAGGACCCTTGGGGCAGAAGGCCTGTGCCCAACCCAAGAAGCGGAAGAAGGGCCATACCCGAGACAGCTCGGCCAGGATAGAGTTCATTTCTTGATCACTGGCGGGGATGGTCTGTCTGATGTCTGCGTAGTACCTACCAGAGATTATGGGTCCAAAAGTCACTAGGGAAACAAACCCTTTCTCACCCCACTAGGCCCACCCCGGGGGCCTCCGCTGTAAACACCCACCCATCCATCCACTGGTTATCTTCCAGACCCAACTCCTTTCCCTCGTACCTTTCCACCATCCGTTTGTACCGGGGAATATCGCGAGCATACAGAAGTTTGTTGATGGGGGAGTCCTGGGTGCCAGCAGGCAAGCAGCAAAAGCAAAGGAAGGATGAGAGCCCTGTTAGGGTGACCAGCTGTCCCACCGTCCCCAGCACTGCTTCAGTGATAAAGCCCAGTCCTCGGCCTTCCCTGGTGGCCCAATGGTAAGGACTCTGCCTGCCAATGCAGGAGACGCGGGTTCCCCGATCCGGGGAGATGCCACATGCCTCCGGACAACTAAGCCCCTGCGCCACAACTACTGAGCCTGTGCTCGAGAGCCCAGGAGCCGCAACCATGAGACCACGTGCTGCAGCTACGAAGGCCGGGCACCCTAGAGCCTGTGTTCCGCAGCCAGAGAAGCCACCGCAACGAGAGACCCACACCCTGCACCCCACTCACTACAACTAGGGGAAAGCCTGCACAGCGAGGAAGACTCAGCACGGCCGAAAATAAATGAATAAAATAAACACACATTAACAGAAAACTAAGTCCTGAATCACAGGAAACCTCCTCAGTCCCAGGCAAGCCCAACAGCTGGTCACCCCAGCTCCTTCCTTCGGTCACCCCTCCCCGCTGTCCCACCTCTGCCATCATCACCTTGAACTTCTCCCCCCACCTCCAAGGTCATCTCTCAGCTCCACGTGCCTCCACCCAGATCCAGCAGGGAACTGGCGAGCCGCATGGAGCCCTAACACTGCTTCTCCACATGCGATCCATTCTCCACAGACTCATCTTAAAACTCAGGAAACTAACCCGGAAATTTAATTACATTGCCCCAGACCATCTCACTCGTGCATGGCTGAGCTGGGATTTGAAGCAGGTCTCTCTCCGACCAGGGCCCACAGTCTAACAGGACCAGACACATCCTCTACCACCGCACTGGGCTCCAGTCCCAGTTCTGTCCCGGTGGCTGCAGACAGCATACTTCCGTTCTCAGGACCTGCTGCCTCAATCCTACAGCTGCGGGGAGGGTAGGGCAAGACTGCACTGCCCGCTGAGAGCCAGGGTCTGAGACCAGATGCCTGGTTCTCAGCCGCTCTCCGCGGGGGCGCCCTTGGCATCCTGGTTTGCCCTATTCCTGACTCACCGAGGAAGCACCTGCAGTACTGCCAGGAAGCAGGGGCTGTGTGAAGATCAGACATCAGACCCTGGACACAGAGAGCACACACCCTGGAGGGGACCCCGGGTCCCGGTGTGGCCCTGTGGGTCTCAGCTCATCATGGGCAGAGTGATGAGAGCTCACAGACCAAAAAATGGCTCCCAACAGACAGCTCTACGGATTGGAGCCTTCCATCTCGTTTCTTCATACAGGGCTAGAGACAGATCTCTCAAGAGGTCACAGGCCAACTGCGGCCCCGAGGACCAGGCTAAGCAGATCCGATCACAGGCCTGAGGAGCCACGAGGGTCCTCCCTGCTGGGTACCTGTGCAGTCCCGGCGGGGACCCTGAATAAGTCATGGACTCTCTGGGTTCTGACCCCTGTGACAACTGACCTGCACCCTCTGTGCCACCAGGCAGCAGCAGTCAGCTCCCTCTCCGTGCTTCCCGGCTCCTGTATCCGCACATCCCTGCTCGCCTGGCCCTCCCCAGACTCTCTCTCCCCCTTGTACTGCCCTGGCTGGTGGAAACCTCCTCCGCTGCCCTTAGAATCCAGCCCCCCAGGCAGCCAGGAGATGTTTGGTGTTTACAGAATCCATGGCTCCGCCTAGAGACCACCCGGCGGCTCCTCCTCGAAGTCTGAGCTCACAACAGCCAGTGGCCTAGGAGTCAGAAGGCACCCCTCCCTCTTCCTCATCCCCCACACCCAACCCACAGCTCCTGCCCGCCCTGTACCCTCTCGATCCAGCTTGAACGCAGCCACTGCTCGTCCCATGGACAGCACAGCTTCTGCTCTGGACACCAGGCTCCAGTCCATCCACTACCAAGGGGCTCCGCCTAGCTCTCAGGTCTGACCCCCCACCCCTGTCCCCAGGCCCTCAGTGGCTCCCCATCACCCTCAGGGTGAGCCCTCGCCAAGTGGCCCTGGCCTACTGCCACACCCACCAGCACCTGCTGCCTTGTCTTGACGTTGTGAATCGGCACACGTGGCCCCGGCCCTTGCTATATCAGCCTCACTACAAGGCTGAGGCATGGCTACCTCCCAGGGAGCCCAGGGACAAAGCCCAGCCTAGGGCCGGGGTCAAAGGCCTCCCATATCCTCCTCCCTGACATCCTCCAGAAAGCCCGGAATCTGCGGGCGCACAGCACAGTCCACCCCCAGCCAGGCCGCCCCACCCACCCCCCAAGCCCTCCCGGCCCACCCCGACCAGCTCACCCGGCCCAGCTTGTGGTCAGCCAGGGTGCAGGCATCCATGAAGGTCTGGGCGATGACCAGGAGTACCGCGTCCATATTGTCGGATGTCTGCACGTCGAACACGAACTGCGGGTTTTTGATTATGTTGATCCAGAACCTCAGGGGCAAGCTGCAAGGGGTGGGGTGGGGGAATGGGAGGGGCCGATGAGCCGCATGGGGGAGGCAGGCGGGACCCCACACTGAGCAGGCCCACCCGGCCCGCCCCGCCCCCACCTGTTGGTCTTCCAGATGTGGACGGTGTCCTGGTCCGAGATGCCGTGCTGCTGGGCCTGCTCGTCCAGCAGGTCAAAGAAGTACTTTATGGCGAGCGGCACCGGGCGGCTGGTGCTAAGAATCACCTGGAACAGGTCATCCACGAACTTCTGCAGGGTCCCCTGTGGGAGGGGTGGGCGGACGAACAGGAGGTGCGGTCAGCAGGGGACCCCGGCCTGGCCCGGCCTCAGCTACCTGGTGACACCACGTGAGCCCCGCACGCCCCATCCCCCATCCCACTGCCCGTCCCTGCCCTGAGTGCCACCTTCATGGACAGCAGGCGTGTCAGGTAGATCTCCGGGATGGCCTTGGCCCGCTCCCGCTCCCCGCCCCGAAGGCTGCCCCTCCGAGGCCGGGGCGGCTCCGGCTCCTCGCTGGGCTTCACCAGGTGCCAGGGCCGGATGCCCCCCTCATCCACATCCTCCAGCATCGGGGTCCCTGTGCCGAGACCTTACAGCTTGTCACCCCTTGTCAGTGCCCGCTGCCCTAGGCCCCCGGGGTCCTGCCAACACCCAGCAGTGTGGGGGCCCCAGCCCCAACCCGGGTGGAAGGGAAGCCCACCCTGAGATCCAGAGGACCTTCTCCCCTTACTGGACACCAGGCAGACCAAGGGCAGAGGACGGTGATGGGGGAGGGGTGCAGGGGGATAGGTACTCACTCTCTCCTGGCACGTAATCCTGGCTTTCCCCGGAGGACGTGCTTGGTGAGGCAGGGCACGAGGGCCACAGTTGCTCCATCGGGGACCTGCTGACCACAGTTGGTGACCCCTCCGCCAGCCCGCCCCACCACGCCCCCACCCCCACCCCCGCTCAGCTCCCACTCCTCCCACCTTGTAATGCTGCAGGGTGTTCAGGCGCCTCCACAGACCCTGGATCTCAGATGTCACATCCTCGTCGGAAAGAATGAGATGCCCAGCCACCCCAGACCGCCACTCTGCAGGGACAAGGCAGGTTCGGTCCAGGGCTTTCAGAACACCCTTCCTGCAGCGGGCGCTGTCCCCTCTTCCCAGAGGCATTGGCCCCTCTGTGAGGAGCAACCTCACCCAACTTCTCGGAAGAGCAGAAACAGGGGCCCCTACCAGGCGCTAGGTCATCCCTGCAGAGATGCTGCAGAGTCCACCCGCCTCCCCCTGCCCCCCGGTGATAAGATGACCCTGCTTGGCTGGTCTAGGGCCAGCCCCAGCCTCGGGGTACCCAGACCACCCTTCCCCTCCACCCTTACCGACATCCAGGGTGCGGGGATCTGGCCGCTGGGCAAGGGGAACTCCTTTATAAAGCTGATCCAGCATTTTCTCCTTGGCCTGGGAGATGGTGTCACAGTCCAGGACCTTCACGGGCACGCCCTGGGCTTCTCCCGCTCCATGCCCCACAGCCAGCAGCGCGTTCAAGGTCTGTGCACGACACATGGGGGCAGTCAGGGCTCACAGCATATGTGGGACGACCAAGATGTCAAGGCCAAGGATAGGGACAACCCGTGAAGAAGCCACTGCCTCTGACCTCCAGGCACCACACAGTCACCCACTCGTGTCTCTTCACCTGCCTGCCTCCCCACGGACAGCGGCGCCCTCCACCCCATGCCCAGTGCGCTAGCGTCTTGTTGGGTGAATGGCAGAAAAAAACGGGAGAGCACCAGTCCCTGTGCACTCAGATCCCCAGGCTCCTAGGCTCAGCTGGTCAGGCCAAGGAACCTAAGAAAACCTGCGTAAGAAGTGGAGTCCCTGCCAGCTGGCCAGAGGAGCAGGTAGGCAGAGGCTAAACGGGATTTTCCCCAAAGGAACTCCAGGCAGGGCACCAAGGGGGAAGCAAACCCAGAGGGAAAGGATGGGCAGGTCTGCCAGGGTGACTCCCAGCCTGGTGGGCTCAACCACACACCCCTGGCTGAGACATGGGTCAGGCAGACACTCAGGCCCCGACACAGCAAGGACCTGGGCTGGCTGCTCCCTAGACCCTGGCTGTGGGTACCCTGACTCCATTCCAAACCTGGGGAACCTCTGAGCCCCGAATCTTCAAGGTCTGGCCCTCAAGCCTCTATCCTGTAGCCATCCGGAAGTTAGGCTGGCTCCAATCAATGCAGACAATCACATGTGGTCGCCCTGCTCACCCTCATGGAGACTGACTCACCAGCAGGCATGCATGCACATGGGCATGCGTGTACACACACACACACACACACTCTTTCTCTTTATTTCTCTCTCACCAGGGGCCGGTACTCCACATCCTCTCGGAGCAGGCGGTTGTCATTCAGGGTGTATTTGGCTTTGCCGGTCACACTGTCTACTGGCCCTTTGTCCACCTGATGCTTAATTCCACGGAAAAGCATGTACAAAGGCTCCCCTACTGCGTCCTGCGGAAGCAGCAGGCAGTTAGGGCTCCCGGGGCGGATGACAAGCACGGGGAAGGGACAGGATGCAGGCCACAGAAGGCCAAAGATGACTCAGGACGTGCTGGGCAGGGGCGCGCGGGGCAAGAAGCTGTGAGGGTCAAATCCCAACCCTCCCTGGAGGGGAGTCTCATCCGCCTCTGCCTCACTCACCCTCACGAAAGTGTAGAGGCAGATGGACATCCAATTGGTGAGCAGCTTCTCCACTACGGTCTCTGTCCTAGGATGACAAGGAGGAGGGGAGGGGCAGAGTCAGCAGGTGCGGGGCGCGCAGCGCTGTCTATTTGGCAGACCCCACACCCGGAGGGCCTGGCTCAGGTCTTGGCTCCCGCTGTCCCGGCCACCGGCCCCGTGGCTGCTGGCGGACACACAGACCTGCGCAGCATCAGCTTGGGATTCTTGGCCACGTACTGGGCCACCAGGTCGCTGAGCAGGGTGCGCAGGATGTCGGTGAAGTACTCCAGCTTTCCGTGCAGCGCCACAGTGAGCAGGGACGCCACGTAGGCACGGTCCCGGGCTGAGAAGGTGCGCTGGCTCTCCAGAGTGTGGATGAACTGGCGCCAGGGAGAGGGGACAACAGGTGGGCAGGGAGGGCAGACTCAGAAACGGAGGGACTGAGAAGGGGCGGGGCCAGAGGGCTCGGGGGCTCCCTCCCACCCCTGGAGGGTCGGGATGGAGGGGCCAGAGGGGCTGGCACCTTGGTCAAGAAGAGCTTGCTGTTGAGCAGGTTGGACAGCTGCCCCAGCCCCTGCTCCACGGTGGGGCGCCTGCTCTCAGGCACGCCCAGGTCCCGGTGCAAGGGCGACTCCTGGTGCCCAGGGAAGAAGACCCTCTCAGCATACACCTTGTAGTCGAGGAAGGGGATGCCGCTGCCCAG
This sequence comes from Tragelaphus eurycerus, assembly GCA_935064755.1. NCBI lineage: Eukaryota > Metazoa > Chordata > Mammalia > Artiodactyla > Bovidae > Tragelaphus > Tragelaphus eurycerus. The sequence continues at coordinate 69,424,399 of CAKXYN010000001.1, read as the reverse complement.
AAGGTCACTGGTGAGGTCGGTCATCTCGGTCATCAGGTCTGTGGAGCAGAAGAGGCAGGTGTGGGTGCAGATCCCAGGAGACGGGTGCAGGCTGGGCGCGGAGCCCTGGGGCGTGGGGCCTGGGCAGCCTCACCTGTGAACTCCTTCTTGCAACGGTCCCGCACGCTGCTCTCTAGGTTCTCCAGTTGGATCTGCACTTTCTTATAGTCCCTCAGGGCCTGCTTGCTCTTCCTCCTGCTCAGCACCAAGGTCAAAGCAGGGAAGGCCAGGGGAGGCCTAAGCCCTTGCAGGGTCCCACCAGGCCCGGGCCCACCCCAGTCTAACCCAGCCATGCCCAGCAAGCCAGGGTCTAGTTAGAGTAATTCAGCCTGTCCCATCCTAGGCAAGTCACTCCCACCCCTGACCCAGTCTAGTTTGGGATCAGTAAACTGTAACAGGGCCACGTCTGGCCCCTGGCCGGCTTTTGTAAATAAAGACTTGTTGGAACACAGCCATGCTTGTGTGTTTGTACACCGTCTGTAGCTACTGCCAGGCTGGAATGGCAGAGCTGAGCCACTGCTGCTGAGACCGCCTGGCCCACAAAGCCCAGAATAGTCTCCTGCCCTTTCTAGGAGGCGTTTGCCAACCGGTGGTCTAGTATGCCCCTTCCCAATCCAACCACCCTGCCACCTGCCCAGACCAGCCACACCTGGCTATACTCACCTGTACATAAGGACAATGATGATGACACCCAGAGCCAGGAGAGAGGTGCCCACCCCCAAGCCCACCTGGGCTGCCATGGGAAAAGCCATGGGGCTCTCGCCATCGTACTGCACGTGGCCCAGGGAGAAACGAAGGTTCCCCATCTGCACCTGCAAGGGGAGCCCCCTGTGAGCGCAAGTTCAGCGCACGCCCAGGGCCCGCCCCAGCCCAGCGCTTTGCCCACTGACCGTGAACTCGGGCAAGGCGTCGGGCGCCTCCCGGAGGGCATGGTGCCGGGGGAGGGGCTGCTCCATGGGAGGTTCACAGTACAGGTGGTGCCGGGTCAGCGTCTTCACCACGCATGGGCCGTCCCCGATCATGGCCACCACCTCCTCCTTGGACATCGCGAGGTCCAGATTCTCCCCCTGGGAACACGGGGTCACCGATCGATCACTCAGAACTCTTCCCTAAAGGGAGGAGCTGATGGTCACTCAGATCTTATCTCCCCAAATGCGGGAAGGACGGTCCTGCGACCCACCCACAGGAGCAGGGTTCATGGTATCTCGGCACTTTTTGCCCTGCACATGGGGTGAAGACCCCATGATATTTTCCAAGCTGCTTCCTGACCTTTTCTGCCCCTCCCTATCCTCCTTCCTTTTCCTGGAAAAGTCTTAAACTTTTCCAGAGCTAAAAATCTAGAGAATAGGACTTGCCTGGTGGTCCGGAGGATGGGAACCCACCTGCCAATGCAGGAGACATGGGTTTAATCCCTGGTCCAGGAAGATTCCACATGCCAAGGAGCAACTAAAGCCCATGGACCACAACTACTGAACCCCTGTGCCCACATGCCATGCAACAGGCATGGGGGGAGCTTGTGATGAAAGGCCTGAGCCCTGCAACCACAAAGAGTGGCCCCCACTTTGTGCAACTGGGGGGAGCTTGCACAGAATAAAGAAGACCCAGGACAATCAAAAATAAATATAGGGACTTCCCTGGTGGTCCAGTGGCTGAGACTCCATGTTCCCAATGCCAGGGGCCCAGGTTCCATCCCTAATGGGGGAACTAGATCCCACACGCCACAACTAACAGTTCCCATTCGCAACTGAAGGATCTGAATGCTGCAACAAAGACGGAAGAGCCTGCCATGCCGCAACCAAGACCAGGTACAGTCAAATAAATTAACAAATATTTTTGAAAAATAAACATAAACAATGTTTTTAAAAAAGGATGCAATGATTTGTGGGGGGCGGAAAAAAAGAGGAATCCACCTGCCAACACAGGGGACATGAATTCAATCCCTGGTCTGGAAAGATTCCACGTGCCGTGGCGCAACTAAGCCCATGTGCCACAGCTTCTGAGCCCGTGAGACCCAGAGTCCGTGCTGTGCAGCAAGAGAGGCCACCGTGATGAGAAGCCCGCGCACCCCAACTAGAGAGTTAGCCCCAACTTGCTGCAACTAGAGAAATCCCAAGCAGCAACAAAGACCCAGCACAGCCAAATAAACATTTAAAAAGTCTGGAGAACATAAAGCTGGGCCCAAATCCTGCCCAGGGATCTGAAGAAGCAGAGCCTCTGTGGGGTCTGCTGGCTCACTGGGTGGGCAGTGATGGGCCATCTACCTATGGCCTTTCAGGGTCCCCACCTACTGCGTGCGTCAGAACACATGCCGAGTACGTGTCTGCATGAGACAGGCTGCCAAGGGGCAATCAGCCCAGGCACCTACTATGTACCTGATCACCACAGGGTATGCCAAGCCATTTACATATTGTTATTCAGACACCTGCCACAGAGCGTGTCAGGACCCAGGCCACGGGACCCAATCCAGGCAAGCCACCGCCAGCCCCCTCACCAGCCGCCGGGTCCGTGCCCCGGCCCCTGCTCTGCTGTCGTGCCAGCTCTGCCATACACAGCAGTACTGCCCAGCAAAGTGAAGGGTGTTGGGGCCCCACCCAGTCCCATCTGAAGCAGTACCTCCACAGAGAGCACACTCCCAGGCTTGTGCCGGAACGGTGCGCTGGGGTCCTCAGGGTTGAGGGGCTGCAGGATGGGGTCGACCTCATAGGAGAAGGGCGTGGGGTTCAATGTCGCAAAGTCAAAGACCAGGTTGTCAAGGATAAATTCCACACGGACCCAGGGGTCCTCGGGCAGGCCTGGGAGGGCCGGCGTGCGGCACGTGATGAGCTGGGAGGAGTTCACGTGGCAAGGCTCCTCAAACTAGGGCAGAGGTAGGGAAGACAGGGAGGGGCCGCTGAGAGCACACACGAGGCGGGCCACAGCCTCCACTGGTGCCCACCCCCCACAGCCGTCCAGGGCTGAGCTGGGTGATGGCGAGCCCGGTGCAGGCGGGAGACGCGCATGGGGGTCTTACATGAAGGCCACCACAGGACACGCCGGGGGAGCACGCTGTCTCTGGGACCACTCGGCGCCTCCGCTCAAGCCCCTGGCCCGGCCTTGATGCTATCATGGCCACGGTGACGCGGATTCTTGGTATCTGTACCACATCTAAATTCTGGCCACAGACCCGGATCTCACGGCCTCCACTGAAAACACAGCCCAGGAACCACTTGTGGCTCGTGTGAACCTCAGGCGCAGCCCAGGCCCCGATGTTAGGTCAGCCCCAACCCAAACCCAAAGGAGTGGGTGACCGAGGACCAGATGGTTGGATGGCATCACCAACTCAGCGGACATGAGTTCGAGCAAGTTCTGAGAGATGATGAAGGACAGGGAAGCCTGGCATGCTGCAGTCCATGGGGTCGCAAAGAGTCAGACACAACTGAGCGACTGACCAGCATACCCAAAGCCCCACGACCCCTCTGCCCACCAGCACTGTGGCAGCTGATGCCCCTACTAGAGCCCTGCAAAGCCCCACGGACTGGAGCCACAAAGACCTCGCTGCCACATGCTACGCAGCTGTGCCCTTGGCCTAGCACCTGAGGAAGCTCTTGGTGGGACTGGCAGACGTGACATTGGGGTCTGACGTGTACTCGAACTGGCTGTGCTGAAGCCTCCGCTCGGCGGCCCCAAACCACACAGCCACGGGGAGAGTGGCAGGCGTGGGGTGCGGGCTGGTCTCACATTGCAGCTGCTCAGCCTGCTGCTCCAGCAGCCTGGGGAAGGGAGGGAGCAGTGGTAGGCGGGCCAGGCCAAAGGGGGCACCAGAGTGGGGAGGGGGATTGCGGAACTCAGACCGCTCGAGCCTCAGCTCACTCCCCTTAGGTGCTGACAGATGTCTCCACGGGTGACCCTGGAGGTTGCACACCACCACCCACTGCCCCCCAACAACCCCGCAGCAGGAGGGGCTGGCTGCTTCCTGGTCCCTGTCCCCCTTTCTCCTCTCCCCAGCAGGCCACCCCCCTCCATCTTCTCCCCGGGGCACAAGGATAGTTGCAGGATGAGGAAGCAGCCCTCACAGGTGACAAGGCTGGTCGCCCACCACCACTCGGATGTCCTCCAGCCGCCCGGTCAGGAGCTTGGAGCCGTGCAGGGTGAGGCTGGTACCCCCAGCTCTGGGGCCTCGGGCTGGGAAGACGGACTGCACCCTGGGGTCCTGGAGGAAGGGGAAAGGGAGAAACAGTCAGGCCTGAGGCCAGAAACAGGGAGGCAGAGGGAGCCGGACGTAGAGCAGAGGCCCTGGGGTGGGAGCCCCAAAGGTGAACCGGGGGGCTGGAAGGAGCCGCGTGAGGGGGTGGGGACTGGGCAGCCAGGCACCTGGTAGGCAAAGTCACGCTCTGAGACGCCACGTCCTCTTCCTGGCACCTCCACCGTCACGGCGCCCGCCACCTCCTCCCTGCTGGCCCCGGTGATACACACGAGGCTGTGGGCACAGGGCAAGCTGAGGTGCTGGGCCACACTGAGGACCCCTCAAACCTACCCGGTCACCCCCTCCCTGGCCCACTACATCATGTGGTCTCCCTGCTCCCGATACTGACAGAGTCTCTTGCTTTGGAATGAATTCCTTAACAGATTGCCAGAAGGCTCTGCCATCTGAGAATTAATATTCGTGGTTCAATCCTTCTAGTCCAACCCCAGACCTCCACTGACGAGGAGAATTTCTCTCTCCGTGGGGCACAGATTTATGAAGGGACCCTGTAATGCTGGGGGCAGGGGTGAGCTGAGAGTTGAGCGGACCTGACTGGCAACCTTCACCGCGGCTCACAGCACCAGTTACAAGGTGGTGATACCTTGGGACTTCCCTGGTGGTCTAGTGGTAAAGAATCTACCTTGCAATGGAGGGGACGCCGGTTCAATTCCTGGTTGGGAAACTGAGATCTCACAAGTCTCAGAGCAACTAAACCCATTCACCGCAACTACAAGAGTCCATGAGTTCATGTACCACAATGAAAGATCCCCAACACAGCTAAATAAATATGTGTGTGTGTGTGTGAGTGTTAGCACTCATTCATGTCCAAATCTTTGCAACCCCATGGACCGTAGCTCACCAGGCTCCTCTGACTATGGAATTCTCTAGGCAAGAATACTGGAGTGGGTTGCCATGACCTCCTCCAGGGATCTTCCCAACTCAGGGATCAAACCCACAGTTCCGGCATTGCAGGCAGATTCTTTACCATCTGAGTCACTAGGGAAGTCTGTATGTACGTGTGTGTGTATATATATATATATATACGTATATTTAAAAAAAAAAACACCACGGTGATACAAACTCAACTCCCCTCCAAAAAACTTCCGAACACCTCTAGTCAGGTCTGGGGTTGGACGTGAAGGGAAAGTGAACAATCTAAGAAATGTTAGCTCTCAGCCAGAAAACAGAAGCTCGGGGCCAATCACTCTCCAGAATGTGAAGCCTGCAGTGGCTGGACTCTGACATTGTCACGGTCACTGCAAATACCCACAGGGAACAGAACCACCGAAGTGTGAACTCCCCAGGAGAGGCTTCCGCTGGAATGCATTTTGATCACTTTGTACGTCAGTTCAGAAACCACTTTAGTCTCGTGGTTCTAGGATCATTAACAGTCACCTCAAGCTGTTAGTCATAGTACATTTAGTATGTTCTGGTGGCAAGGACAAGCTCTAGGAAAGTCTTCTTGAAAATCAGACCACGGGGCCTACATATGCAGACCTCTACAGGAAGTGGGGGAGGTGGTGTGAGGATCTGCCCTGGGGGTTTTGGACCCACTTGCCAGGTAACCCTGACATCCAGCGGGTTGGGGACCTGCGGCTTAGAGATGTCTCCTTGGCCTCGTTCTGTGTGTGCCTCTGGGACGGTGGCAGGGGTCCCAGAGCCTGGCACTCAGCAGGTGTGTCACGAGTCAACCGTCCCACTGAGGAGCCCGCCAGGGGCAGTGCTTGGGGAAGAAGTGCTAGAGGGCGGGAAGGTCAGCCCCAGAGCACAGCTGTCTGGGATCCAAGGCGACTGCTGCCACAACTACGTCCATGGTCACTTGGAAAGCTGGCTAAGCACACCGAGGCTGAGCCGCGAAGCAGAGCCGCCTGTCAGCTCTGGGCAGGGACTGGGCTGCAGACCAGGAAACTGCAGGTTCGTGCACCAAGCCAAGGCCTCCACAGCAACCCCAGCCCTGAGACGCTGTGACCAGAGCCAAGGGAAGCGGGGAGACGGGCACGCAGACAAGCCGCAGGTGGATGGCGCTCAGCCGGAAAGCCAGCCACCGCAGCCCACGGGGTGTCCCCTGCTCCTCTCGGTGCAGCCCGCTCACCTGCTGGACACCTCGTACTCCTGGGCGTCCACAGCACAGGGCACTCCAGCCACTCTGACCGTGTCCTGCACGTCCTGCACGTGCTGGCCCAGGTTGGAGCCCCTGATGGTGACCCGGGTGCCACCGTCTACAGGCCCAGTCAGTGGCTCCACCTATTCCAGGACAGGGACTGGTCACCTCTGTGCACCTGGTGACCAGCCTGGAGAGACAAGAGACAGCCCAGCCTCTTCCACCTCTCCACCCCCTGAACCCACAGCAGCATCCGCCCACCCTCAAAGGGATGCGCCAGTATTTCAACTCACCGAGTGGATGACGGGTGCTGGGCACTGGGTGACCACAGCCTCAGCCTCGCCACAGGCCTCGCGGGCCATGCACTGGGAACGCTCCCCCTTGCACCACACGCAGCCGTACTGGGGCAGGGCAGTTTGGCAGCGGCTGCAGTCCTCGTGGCCCACGGAACAGTCATAAAGCACCACTGTGGTGGGGAGAGAAGAGAGTGCCAGGCAGGCCGGGAACAGCCCTGCTGCCTCCAGCCAGGCCCCGCAGCCCCAGGTGGCTCACCGTGCAGCCCGTCCACACTGTCCACACGCAGACGGCCGGCCCGGCGCAGGAACAGCCCCACACGGAGCTCCGGCTGCAGAGCCTCGTAGCTGAGCTGGAGAAACGGGAGTGGGGTTAGAGCCCAGGCTTAGGGGAGCCACTGGTCCTGGGGAGAGGGTGGCCAGAGAAAGGACCAAAGTGTGTGTTCCCTTTGTGGGAACGCAAAGCCGGAAGTCAGAGCTGGGGTACAGGATCCCCCGGGGCACAGGGTCAGAGCAGAACCCCTGGGGCACAGGGTCAGAGGTCAGAGGTAGGGTACAGGATCCCCCGGGGCACAGGGTCAGAGCAGAACCCATGGGGCACAGGGTCAGAAGTCAGAGAAGAACCCTCGAGCACAGGGTCAGAGGTCAGAGGTGGGGTATAGGATCCCCTGGGGCACAGGGTCAGAGCAGAACCCCTAGGGCACAGGGTCAGAGCAGAACCCCTGGGGCACGGGGTCAGAGGTCAGAGGTGCGGTACAGGATCCCCGGGGCACAGGGTCAGAGCTGAGGTACAGGATCCCCTGGGACACAGGGTCAGAGCAGAACCCATGGGGCATAGGGTCAGAAGTCAGAGAAGAACCCTCGAGCACAGGGTCAGAGGTCAGAGCTGGGGTACAGGACTCCCTGGGGTACAGGGTCAGAGGTCAGAGCCGGGGTACCAGGATTCCCTCGGGGTCACATGGTCAGAGAGTGGGCTAGGGTGAGCGTGGTGCAGCCAGCGAGCTCAGTAGCCGCCCTGCGGCCAGCGCCCAGGACTCGGGGGTGTACCTGGTGCGGCCGGCATGTGACGTGGCACCGGGTATCTGGAGGCAGCTCACACTCGACCCGGGCCTCAACCACCACCTCCCGGCCCTCCAGCTCCATCACGCACTCATGGTCTCCTGGGCTGTCCTGGGGGCAGAGGACACGGTAGCAGGGGCAGCTTCAGGAGCTGGGCCTGGTGAGCCCTGCGGGGTCCCCAGCACGGTCCCTGGGCTGGGATCAAGGCCTGAGGTCACGCTCTCCCCTCCTCCCCGGGACTTGTGTCTAGTTTGCCAACAGCCAAGGAGGCCACTGCTTCCTCCTCTGGTGGCTCAAGCAGTAAAGAATCTGCCTGCACTCCCGCCACGACGGCCACTGAAGAACAACAGCCATGGCTCTGCGCGACCCCGGGGCCGTGGGCCTCAACAAGCGCCACAAGGCGGCCAAGGACGTGAGCAAGCCGAGGCACGCCACCGCCGCCGGGGGCGCCTCACCAAACACGCCAAGTTCGTGCAGAACACGACCCGGGAGGCATGCGGCTTCGCCCCTTATGAGCGGCGGGCCAGGGAGCTGCTCACGGTCTCCAAGGATAAGCGGGCCCTCAAGTTGATCAAGAAAAGGGTGGGGACACGCATCCATGCTAAGATGAAGAGAGGAGCTGAGCGACGTCCCAGCCACCATGAGGAAAGCAATAGCCAAGAAGGACTGAACCTTTCCCCTCCGTGCACAATAAACCTTTCCAGAAAAAAAAAACAGAAAAAGGATCTGACTGCAACGCCATAGACCTAGGTTTAATCCCTGGGTGGGGAAGATCCCCTGGAGAAGGAAATGGCAACCCACTCCCGTATTCTCACCTGGGAAATTCCATGGACAGAGAAGGGTGGAGGGTTGCAGTCCACGGGATTGCAAAGAGTCGGCCATGACTGAGCAACTCACACACACACACACACACACAGGAGGCTATGGCAACACCCACACAAGGGCCGCACGCACCTGGAAGAGGCGCAGGTTCCGGCCCAGCAGTCGCACTTCTCGCCGCACGTGGACGGGCATCAGGCTGGAGCCTTGCACGCTCTCCACACACGGGCAGGAGGCTGCCCCCCAGGTCGCTTCCTCCTGTGGTCCCAAGCGCAAGGCAGTCTATGGCACCCACCCACCATCACAGCGCCCCCTCCCCAGGCAGAACCCCGGGAGGCCCGGGCCAGTGCGAGGCAGTGGACCCCACCCTCCGCCCCATCCCTCGCCAGCAGAATCACGAGGTGGGCCCCCATCCCCTCCCCTGAGGCCCCTTCCTGGGCCAGGTCTCACCAGCTCCCCGAGCCCAGGGCTGTCATACTGATAGTCCAAGCTGGACAGGATGAGCGGGGCGGGAGGGCCCTCGTGCTCAGCGGAGTCTCCATCACCTGAGAGGAGGCTGGAAGTGGAGAAGGCGGGCATATCACCCCCCGTCCACTCGTCCGCCTCGGGCAGCTCGCCGCCTTCTCTCATGAGCCAGTCCAGAGCGGGCTTCGTGGAGCCAGCGGCCCCTGGGAAAGTGGTGGCGGGGGCAGAGCCGGGGGGTGGTCCCGGGGACCTGCCGAGGGATGGGCCTCGGGGCCAGGCTCCACAGGGGCGGGGGGCAGGGCCGCTGCCTCAGAGGGTGGTGGGTGTGAGGCCAGCAGGTCCTCAGGGGTGACCAGGGGTCCTAAGGGCGAGGTGGCGGGCACAGCGGGTCCAGGTGTGCTCTGGGGACTGGAGGGGGCAGGAGGAGAGTCCCCGGGGATAGGCGACTCTGTGGGAGCCGAGGCAGGGGTGGGGCCAGTTTCTGCCCACGGCACCCAGGGACTTAGCAGGGAAGGCCTGGCCCCGGGGGGGACATCGGAAGCTATGGAAGGAGTGTCCACAGGCAGGGTGTCAGGGGTGGGAGTGACCATGGCCTGGGGGGCTGTGGGTGGGAAGGAAGTGGGTGCATCTCGGGCAGGAGGGGCCGGGGGAGAGAAGCGGGCTCTGGAGGGGGAGGCAGAGAGGGACAGGAAGGGACAGGAAGGGCCACTCAGCAGGCAGGCACGGGAGCAGGCGGCAGGCAGGCAGAGGGTATGTTAAAAGGAAAGGAGACCAAGGAGAAGAGAGACAAAAACAGCCCATTAATTCTCCAGAGGGGATGGGAGGGGGCAGGGGGCAGGCTCTGGGGGTGTCTGTGCCGAAGTGGGGCGCAAGGCCCAGACCTCTCCTGCCTCTCAGCCGCTAACAGCCTCTACCGAAACAGGTGGGATGCTGACAGCCATCCTCCAGGGAGCAGGTCCCACATGGCAGCTCAGGTGCTCGTAACGTAGCACTTGGGCAGGCAGACACACAGAGCCCGGGCCACCAGAGAAACCCTCACGACGGTGACCCCCATGCCCCACCCCGCCCTCCCGCCCGGACCCAGCAAGGCGATGGGCTCACCTGTCGGCCGACCACCATGGGCCCGGCATCACACGAGGCCTTGTGTGTGCAGAGGTGCTGCCAGACACACCAGTTACACCCCCAGTGGCTGCTCACGCAGGCCTGGCACCTGCACAGAGCACAGTCATGGGGGTGCAGGGGGCGCCACGGGGCAGCCCGTGGTTAGGGGGAGCACCAGGGGTCGGGGGTGAGGAGCTCACGGTGCTGACGGGCGGAGCAAGGTGAGAGCCACGCAGTCGTAGAAGGAGAGGGCAGCCTCGGCGATCGTGACGGTGCCAAACCTGAGCTCCATGCTCACGGACACGTGGTCTGCAGAGAGGGGAGGGGCTAGGCTGAGAACAGGGGAGGGGCACCTGGACCCCAAACCCAGGCACACCGGGTTTGGGATCAGCACTCCAAAGGTCAGGAACACAGTCCACAGGGTAGGAAAGAGGGACTTGAGGGGACTTGGGAGCAGAGGACGCAGAGAAAGGCACCGCTTCAGCGTCCTTTGTCTACATTCACACCTCATCCCCATCACACCCCTTGGAGCAAAATGGGAAGATGGCGGGGCTCCTTCTCTCACCCACCGGCTCCTCTTGGCAGCTCTGGGGCCTCGCTAGGGTCCGGGGAGGGGCACATCACCCCGGAATTGGTCAGCAGGGCAGGACTCTGGGATTCCCCGAAGTGGCAGGAGTAAGACTCCCCTGGCCACAGTGGGGGCAGGTCAGGTACAGACAAGAAAACCTGCCAAGAGAGGCCGGGACACCATTGGAGCCCCCGGGCAGCAGATCAGGCTCCGTGTACAGGCACCCGGTGTGGGCAGGCACCTGTGGCCACTGGCCCCCAGGGGTCACAAGCGCCCCTCCCAGCCTGGGTTAGTAACAGGGCCCCGCCTGGTCTGGTCTTCACCTCCCTCCTCTCCTCACGGCTGATGTTGGCAGGACTCAAGGCTGTCACGCGCAGACATCCCAGCTCAGGCTGGAAGCTCCACAGCCACCGCTCTGAGCCCTGGCCCCGAGAGCACTCGGAACGGCGACTGCACCTGGACGAGAAGGACCAGTGTCCACCTGTGACCCTCAGGGGGCCACTGGCAGTTCACGGGGCAGGGACACATGCAATCCTAGGGACCTGGGCAAGATCCTCAAAGGGGCCATGACATGCCTGGCAAGTCAGGGTGGAGGATGAGACTGGCACATCCAGGGGTCAAAGGTGGAGAGTCAAGGGCCAAGGACCGGGAACCCTGGAGACAGGGCAAGTGGGTAGGAGCATTGCGGGCAGGAGGCTGGGGGTGGGGTGGGGATGATGCGGGGGGCGCTGACCTGCCGAGGAGCACACACCACCCACAGTATGGGTCCCTGTGAGCCAGGCAGGATGCACAGTCCAGGTGCTGAGCACAGGAGGCCACGGGAACCTTGAGAAGCTATAGCAGCAAAGAAGATTCGAGGCCAGCAATCCAAGTGCCAGCAGCTCACCAACATACAGGGCTCTGGTTCCCTCAAGGGCCCTCCCAGCTGCCACGCCCTCCCTGGGCCTGGCACTCACCGTGCTTTGGGTCATGACATACAGGTGCTGGAAGGCCCCATCAAAGATGAGGTCTCTGCTCACCGCAGACCCCTGCTGGACGATCTGGGTGGAATACGGGTGGCCATCGCTCCCTGGGCCCAAGTAGACCTGAGATCAGAGACCACAGGGTCTGAGGCCCAAGGCCCGCCCTGCTCGCCCCAGTAAAGCAATTTATAGGTAGAATTTCCTCCTAGGCAGTACAGGTCATTACCACCGAGCCCCGGGGTGGGAGTTGGGGTATCACGGGTAAACGCCATCCAGCCCCAGAAAGAGGAACACAGGTCATCTCCCCCAGCCTGGGGCCAGAGATACATAGTAGATCTCACATCGCAGCCCCAGGGGGTCCTAGGAGTAGTTCTGCCCAGGCTGGGTCCCTAGCAGCCCGTCCCTTCCAGATCTGAGGCAGGGCCCAGTACCTCCTGTGGACTCACCCTATGCAGCTGCCCTTGACTGTCGCCCAGGAAAGCAATGGTGTGTCCATCTTCCACGGTGATCGCCACGGCTGTTAGCTGGACCCCCGGCCACTCCAGAACTGGCGTGGCTTCCAGGGGAACACGGCTGGCCATGGGGCTGGGCGTGTGGTCTGAGCCACAGGGATACGCATCCAGAGTGTCCTGCAGACAGCCAGAAGCCCAAGTTAAGCCCTCCCCAGATCCCCTCTATCCTCCCTAACAACCCCATCCCCTCTCCCAGCATCTCTGCCAGTTCTTGGCTCTCCCTTAGCGGCATCCTTGGTCCTGCCTCAGTGGCTTCCCTCCACAATCTGCAGCAGCTCCATCGCCTCCTGTGATCCCCACATGTCTGGGGGCCCCACTTTCTCCCATCCCTGGCCTGGGAGCTGCTTCTTCCAGTTCATGCACAAGCCTTGCCCTGGACCATTCTTCCAAAACTTCTTCCAGCCTACATCCTTCTCTCCATGTCCACTAACCTGGGTCCCTTCCCACCTCTCACTGAGTCAGTCTACCTATATGCAGCTTCTACCCTTTTCATCCAACCTGCATTCGTGCTAAGTCGCTTCGGTCAGGTCCGTCTCTTTGCGACCCCATGGACTGTAATCCGCCAGGCTCTTTTGTCCATGGGACTTCCCAGGCAAGAATACTGGAACGGGTTGCCATACCTCCTCTAGGACATCTTCCCTACCCAAGGATTGACCCTGCATCTCTTATGTCTCCTGCATTGGCAGGCGGATTCTTTACCACTAATACCATCTGGGAAGTGTTCGCCCATCCTGAGACGAGAGCCTAACAAGTCTCACCAAGCCTGAACCTCACTTGCCTCTCAAGAAACTTTAAACAATAGAGTCCAACCTTGCCACATTCTGGGTCCCTGCCCAGTACCCTAGACCCTCAAACACCCTCTCAGTCCACCTACACAAATGCCATCTCTTCGGTGCCAGATCCAAGCATAGCCCTGCACAGCTGGCTGTCTGTTCCCCCTGTATGCCACTCTTCCTATAAGGTATCCCTCCATCGCCCAAACACAAAGGAATCACTTAACATCCACTGACCTGACCAGTAAATGCCTGCCCAGTGGCCTCAGAGACAGGGAAGGGCTGGCCAGCGCCAGGACTTACCACGGGCAGCTGAGCACAGTCGGAGTTGACATCATACTCTATGTAGGCCACCTCCGCCCCGTCCTCCGCGCGGCCCTCCCGGGTGTAGCATGCGTCACGGGTGCGATTAGCAAGGCGATCCACCTCATCCAGGGGGAAGGCGCAGAGCGCCGATGCGCCAGTAGTCCCGGCAGCTGCCGATGGGGGCCGGCCCACAGCTGGGGGAGCCGCGGAGGAGAAGGCCACGAAGAGCACCTCGCCCTGGGCCACATCCGCGGACGCGGCCACTGCCGCAGCCTGGATGAGCCCGTAGCGGCCCCCTGACAGGCCAGGGGCAGCTCCACGTAGGAGTAGTAGTGCTGATCCCGGAGGCACACGCGGGACACGTAGGCACGGAAGGCTCGCGACTGGGCCTGCAGGTCCCGCCGAAGGAACAGGAAGTAGGCACTGGCCCCGCGCGCAAAGGCGCTCACGAAGTGATGGCTGTACTCCGAGAGGCGGCCCACAGCGAGCTTGGCCGTCTCCTCATAAGAGAAGGCGGCCTGCGGGTCCGGGGGCTGTAAGGCCCGGGTGGTGATGGGCGGGATGCCGCCCCCTACGCCTCGGCTGGTGTAGCCTCGCCCCACAAATAGGAGGGGCTCCCCAGACGGGCCCTGGGCCACCAGTCCCACCGTGCTGACGGTGGGGTCGTTGGCGGCCACATACTGGGTGTCCCCTGGCCGCTCCGGCCGCAGCAGCAGCTGCCCGAGCTGGCCCAGGCGCCTCTGCTCACAGACCCCCTGGTGCACGCTGCCGCACACCACCAGGGCCCCTGGGCTCACCAGGAGCAACTGGTTCAGGTTGCTGGTGGGCTGCGCCTGGGGGCATTCGTCCGGCATCACAGGGGGCAGACAGTCCCTGCTGTCCAGCACAGGGCCAGTGGACACAGTGGCCTCCAGCTGCAGTTCAGGGCTCAGCTGGAACAAGAAGTTGGTGGCTCCGAGGTAGAGGGTGCCTGAGGTGGGGTCTCGAGCCAGGTGCTGCAGACGCGTACCGTTGGGGGTGAAAGCCGTCGGTGGCAGGGGCTGGAGGCCGAGGACCCACCCAGCCCAGAGCGCCTGGAGGAGAGCTAGGCCGAGGGCAGGCATGGTCACCTGGCAGGGAGACAGAGAGCTTGAGCAGGGCTCGGGCGGCCGCCTGAGCCGCGTGGGACCACTGGTGAGAAACAGGGCTGTGACACTGCCAAGATGCCCCTCCCAACCCAGCGAGGACCAGGCTGAGATGGCACCACGCTTACGAGGACCACAGGACCACACATTCGCAAGGGCTCAGCAGACGCTGTCCTGGAAACGTCAACATTGCCCGTTCTCTGCAAGTATCACTCTCTCAAGAGACTGGCAACCCCCACCCCTCACCTAGACTGCCCATTGTCAACACAGGGTCCAAAGGTGAGGCTAGAGAGGCAGAGATGCGGGAAACATCCTGCTCCTGGGGACCAGGGCCTGGAAGGGGCAGGAGAGCCAGGGGATGGGAAGAAGGGACCCAGAATGCCCCTCTGCATGGATGTCAGTTTCCTAGGCAGGAAACAAGAGGGTGAGATCCCGTGGGACACCTGCATGTTAGGGCAGGGGAAGAAGTGGGTGAAGGGCCTTTCAGGGTAGGAATCCAGAAGGGTGATAAGCAGAGAACCAACAGACCGGAGAGCTGAGGGGGTCAAGGCTGCCATGGACAGGGCCTAAACAGCTGGACCCCAGCTTGGAGAGCCCCTAATAGAGGTGGGAGTTCCACACTTGGGTGTGAGGCCAGGCTCACCTGGCAGGGCCGGCTGGATCAGGAGACAACGGCATGCCCCGAGCAGGAGTCACCTAGCCAGGGAGAGAGCAGAGCATGGAGCTGCGAGCTGGGTGGCAGGCACATGGGCCCCCCACCACGGAGGCAGCACAAAGGTACCCCTCCCCGCTGCCCAGTCTGCTAGTGGAGCTGGGCCCAGCCTGGCCCTCGGCCACCAAACACATTCCACAGGGGACGCCTCCTCAGAGCCCATGGAGGGGGAGGGCAGCGGAACCAGGCATCCTCAGGGCCTGGGAAAGGGCAGCTATGGAGGAGATGCGTGGCCGGTGGGCCCAATCTGGGCCTATCCCCCCTACAGCCCACCCTCAGCATCTCCCATCCTTGCCCTCTGCCCAAACTCTGCCCTCTCAGGGCGCCCAGGTACATGCCCTGCCCACAGGCCCAGGCCAAGCCTTGCCCCAGGCTGCCACCAGCATGCGAGCACACTCATGCTCACACACATCAAGAAATATACACACCACCCACCCTGCATGCACACACCAACACCCAAACACATGAGCGTGAGCACACACCTAGATGCATGCACACACCACCTGTACATACAAGCCAGAGACACATACCTGGAAGCACACCCCACACACAGACACACTTACCCACCCACCCACCCACCCAAGACATACACACCACCACCCACATCCTGACCCCACACACAGACTCACACACACTTCCCTGGTTCGAGCCCCTAAGTCCTCAAGGGCTCTGGAAGCCAGGCTATCATCTCTTGCTATTTCCTCTCCTGCAGGTCAGAGCAGAGTGGGAGGTGGAGGGGGCAGGGGGTGGTCCTAGAGGAAGTCACCAGACGAGTACCCCACATCCCCTGAAACTTCCCAGACCTTGAGGGCCTGCTGTCCTCACAGACCCCCTCCCTGCAGACTCCACCTGAAGCCTGGGGAGACCAAGAAACCATGACACCACCTTGCTAAAACCTGGCTGGTCTCCAGCCTGGAGCACCAGGGTGGGTAAAGCGCTGGGGACCGGCAGCACATCCCAAGCTGTGAGATATTCTCACTGCTTGTTTGTGTCCAGGCCACATGGCCCGGCCCCTCCTGCCACACAGCTGCCAGTCTGCCGGTGCACAGTGCTCCTCCAAGAGCTTCCCAGGGTCCAGGTTGGTTCCTCCCAGCCGAGGCCCCCCAGCTGGGTGCTCCTGAAGCTGGCCCAGAGGGAGCAGGGCTGGGCGTAAGGCTTGGAGGAAGGTCCTGCGAGGAGCTGTGGCCACAGCCCTGCTGGGCACTGCTCCCAAAATAGCTTGGGGGTTTCCATTTTTAGTGTGCAGAGAACAGGGCAGCTCTATGGGAGCGGGAACAAGGCAGCCACTGTTTGCCACCGAGGGGGCAGGGGGAGGGGGGCGGCAGGGAGAGTCGTGAACCCGGCAAGAAGCCCAGGACTATGGCAAGGCCAGGCTTCTCAGGGAGCCCCCCACCTTGTGCCCAAGGCACGGTGGGGAAAGTTTCTTACCCCAGGAAGATGGGGTCTGCCTGAGGATGGGCAAAGGCCGGCTGCTACACTCAGCTACTGCTTGGCTCCTCCCACCGCCTCCCTCCCAGGGACGCGCCTTGGGCAGAGGGTCTCCCCCACCATTCGCTTACAAACATTTGCTCAGCGCGGACTTCATGCCAGAGTTCTCCAACCCTCAAGGGGCAGCCACCAAGGCACTCCCTACATGTAAAATCACAACTGAGTCGAGTGGCCCACAGGAAGCCAATGGGCAGGACCCAAACAGCTTCTGGCAAAGTCACATTGCAGGCTGGAGGCTGACCCCCGCTGGGAAAAGTGTCAGCCTTCTTCAATCACTGCCACGGGGCCGAGCCACCCTCGCCCTTCCCCACATACCATGGGTGGGAAGAAAAGAAGGGTGGTGACATTTTTCTCCTTATCCGCCACATATTTCACTTCACCTCGGCCATAGACAGCCTCTGGCCCCTCCAGTGCACCTCCTCCCACCTCAGGGGGACTTTAAGCAGAATCTGAGGATGTCCCTCTCTCCAGCATCTTTGGAGGCACCCCCCAGGGCCCGGAGGATAAAGGTCAAGGCCCTCCCGTCCTCATGCTCTCCTGTGGGATCCTTGCCAGGGCTCTCCCACACATGCTCTTCGTTCCTGCCAGGCCAAACTGCAGACTGCTCATCACACCCCTCCACGCTCACTCCCTATTACAGAGGTGCCCAACCATCACCTCCCAGAGAAGCCCTCACTGTCCCCCAGGCTCCTGAGGTGCCCACCACGTGTGATCGGCCGGCATCCCCAGCCACCACCCTGGTGTACACTGCAGCTCTGCCTTGGGCTCTCTGAGCCTCAGATTTCCCATCTGGAGAATGGGAGGCAGGACTGCTCTGATCGTTCAACGTGATACGGTGTGTGCCTGGCACGAGAGGCACCAGCCAAGGCCACTTTTCTCCCTGTTCCACGGTCCTATCTTGAAATTCCTTAAAGGCAGAGAATGTGACTTCTAATTCAGAGGCCCCAGTAAGCAGGACAGACGTTAGCACCGAGCAGGTGCTCCTCGAATGTTGAAAAGAACCCTCATTTCACAGCCAAGAAAACTCAGCCAGCAGGGGAGATGCGGAGCCCACAACCCGCTCCAAGCCACTCAGCTTCTCCAAGCCACTCAGCTTCTCGAAGGACACAGTTGTCAGCCCCACTTTTATTAATGACTAGGCCAGAGCAGACTGAAAAGGGTACTTTGGAGCTGGGCCTCCAGTCCCCAACTTATACAACTAAGATCTCTTCTCCACGCCCAAGATCTCAAGCCCCAACTAGAGTCAAAGCCTAGCTCTTCTGGGCCCCCCATCTCTGGACCGATTCAGCAGGGCCCAAGGCTGCCTAACTTCTGCCTGCAAAGAACAAGCAGAGTCTCCTGGAACTGGGGCTGTCCTGGCCAACCAAAAGGGCATATAAACTCTGCCCTTGAAACTGGGAGAGTGTTCATATCCCAGCCCTCTTCACCGGAGTCGTAGGGATTGGTGCGAAACCGGCCTTTCCTTTCGGCCCTCTCGCTGGGCTCCCAGGGTGCACCCAGAAGTTACTCATTGACAGCATCAGAGTGCAGAGTGCCGGCCCTGTGGTCTGTGTTGAGCCGGGGTAGGGGCGGGGTGGGGGGCACCATTTACCGGTGAGGACTCAACGAGCGCTCATCAATCACCCACCGTCTGGGTGCGGAGTGGGGGGCTCCCCCTCTGGGGGTGCGTGGCAGGGGGATCCCAGTCTGCCTTTGTCAATTGCGCCGAGTACCGCCTGGAAGGGCTGCTACTGCGGAGGGGAAGCCTGGACCTCCCTGTTGCTCTTCCCCGACCCTCCTCCCCCCTCCCTGACCAGGGCAAGGACCCCCCCAGTGGTCCTGGGAGGGCGGGGAAGAGGCCGGCCGGTCCCCGGCAGAGGCGGCGGCGGCGAGGAGGGGGCGCGGAGGAGCGGCTCCACCTCCTCTGTCTCCCAATCGCGTTACAGGCGGAGCCGCCAGAGTTTCCCTTCGCGCGGAGAAGTGTGGTCCCAACTCTCAGGATCGAAGCCGCCCACCACTCACCCCGGGCCGCCTCGGCCCGGCGGCATCGCGGCTCCAGGCCCGTCCACCCCGGGGACGCGTCGCCCCGGCCCCACCGCCCGGCCCCGGGCCCCGCACTCACCACCCGGCCGGGCCCTGCGGGACGAGCGCGCCGAGGCGGGCGCCGGCCGCTCCGGGTTCGGGATCTGCGCGCGCGGCGGCCTGCCCCCCTCCCCCTGTTCGCCCCCCCTGCTCCGCCACCCCCCGGAGGTGGGTCTGGCGGAGCCGCAGCTGTTACCCGGAGACCGAGGGGCGGAAAACTGCGCCCGCCGCCCGCCCCGCCCGCCGCGGCGCTGCCACCGCCGGGAACAAAGGAGACAAAGCCGCGTCGGCCGGGCCCGGCTCCGCTCCTTCCCCCCCACCGCGCCCGCCGGGCCGCCCTCCCCCCGCCCGCCGCCCAGGCCTGGCCGGAAGCAGCCGGGAGAGCCGGGCGCGCGGCCCCGAGCCGCCTGGGACCCCGCATTCCAGCCCTCCCAGCTCTGCACTTGCAGAGGGCGGGGGACTCGACCCCTCGCACGCTAGGGGGGCGGATGGTGGGGGGAGGGGAGGGGAAAGGGCTGCACCCCGGCGGTTGCCAAGGCAACGCGGATGGCGGCGGGAGGAGCGCGCAGAAGCGAGCCGCGGGACCGGCTGCCCCACCCCGCCCAGTCCCCGCCGGGCCTCACCTGCGCGCCGCTCTGGAGCCGGAATTGGGAACCCTCCGGCGCGGGAGGGGCCGGACGGCGGGGGCTGGGGGGTGGGGGTCGCGCTCTCCACCCCGACGTGTGGTGGTGCTTCGCCCGGACCTCCGCCTGCCTGCCTGCCAGCGCCCGGTGGGACCCACGCCCCTCACCTGCCCCACCAACCACCGCCAACCACCACCCCCGCTCTCCGGGGCCCCTCTTACCTGTCCAGTACCTGGCTCCTGTGGTCATCCTTCTCCAACTTTCTTTACCTGAACTCCGGGGCGCCTGGTTTCTGCCCACCGGTACTACTCCTGGGACTCTCAAAAACGGCCAAGCTCTCCTTCCGGCCCCCACCTCTGGCTGTGCGGGAAGAGCGCCGGCTTTGGGGTTGGGCCTGGGTTTGCGCCATCACTGAGCCAAGAAACCTGACCCCTGCCCCCCAAACACACATGCTTATTTGCTCACCGTCAAGTGGAGGTGATGCCACACCTAGCCGGGCTGGGAGAGGAGGGCCCACCGCTGCAAATGTGCACAAGCTAGGGCGCATTTCCTCCCAAACCTGTACCTGGACCCGCCCCAAGCTGAGAAGCCGTGGGCAAGTCCAGACTCCCTCATCCGTAAACACGTCACCCTTCAAAGGCACACCTGGGTTCTCTCCTGAGGCCCAGGTGTGCCCTCTGCAGGGCCCTTCAGGCTTGGCTCCCTGCAAATTCAGGAGCCAGCACTTAGTCCATCCTATTAGGACTTCCGGGGGTTTTGGCTCTCAGCCACTGGGACAGCCGCCTGGGAGGCAAAATTTGTCACACACCCTGAAAGCTCCCAGGGCCTCTGCAAGGCTTGTGGGGAACCTCGATCAGGTTTACATCATCCACACTGGCTGCTGTCTAAAGAGCTAAACTTCAGGCACCCTCTTCCCACCTTCCACTCATCAGCGTGCCTTCTTCACTCACAGACCTGACTCTGCCTTCCAAGTTGTCCCTCCCCAGCACCTCGGCTTGCTCCCCGGACCTCCGACCAATCTTCTAACATCTGGGTCCAGGATTCAGCACCCTGTCTGCACCAGGATGCCACCCTTTCCCCAGTTCCCTCGTCTCTGGACATCACAGACCCCAGGTGCTATCTGGCCTTCTGGGTGCCCCACTGCATTCTCTAACCTTATGCTCCACACCCATCACCACCTCAGTCAAGCTGGTGTGCCCCAAGGCCCTCAGCCACCTTGCCTTGCTTTCCTGTGCAGCTTGTGGGGGTGTGGGGTGGCCCTTCCATATACCTGGACTCCCCTCCCTAGACCCATTCATTCAAGTGCACACCCTTTAGGACGTACCTCACCCACCTATTTTTAGGACCTAGGATTTCCAAACCCCACAACACTCCTGATATGGCATCTCCTACCCCACCAGGAGGATGAACATCCCAAGGGTAGAGGTCGTTTAATCCCACGCCCTCCAAAGGAATCATTACAAAAAGAAAACAAGGCCACAGATGGAGTGACCAGATGATCAGAGGTTCACTGCACCCATGGGGCCACTGGCCAGGGCTGAGCACAGGCTCCCAAGAAGGGCAGGATCTCATGGAAGCATTTCTGCTTCCACAGGCCTCTGCCGTGCATCAGCTCTGCTCAACCTGCTGACCCACCTCATTGCATCCGTAAAGGAGGGTGGGTTCTTCAGATCCACAGTGCAAGCAGAGTGCCTCCTGTTTACTCAAGGACACACAAGGCCACCCATGGCCATTCGACCCAGGTCAAAGGCTGCTGTTCTCCACTGAGAAGGAAGAGGTCAAGGGTTCTCAGTGCAGTATGCCTCCATGCCCCCCAGCCGTACCTCCCACCTCTGAGAGGTCCCTCCCCATCACTGCCTCACCGTTCACACTGCTGGCGGGCTGAGCTCTGCCCAAGGCTGGAGAGGCCATCCCTAGGCTGTGTGTAAGATGACACCCTGCCCAAGTGGTGCTCCAGCAGGGAACCAGATTGGTCGCCAATCCCTGTAATTCTGTCCCCAGCGGTATTTACCAACCATTCCCCCAATCCCTGTTCCCTGCTCTCCTCTGATCAATCCTCCACTGTTAGAACCAGGAAGTTCTCTCCAACATGGCAGAGCAAGTGATCCAAAAGACAGGCTGTGACCATGGTCACCAGTGAGTGGAAGCGAGCCAAGCTTTATTGACTGGAAATCATGGGCCATCCGACACAGGTGAGTTGGACAAGTGGAGGACAGGCCAGGAAATCCGAAATGAAAATCAAGGCCTGGCGGTGGGTAGGGGTGGACCAGTGTATCCAAAATGGTCTTGAACCAAGGGCCAGATCAAGAGATGAGAGAGGAACTATAAGGGGGCGATTATCTTACTTTCAGGCCCAACCCTCGAGTTCCAAATCTGAATGTTCAATGGACAAAACTCAGTCTCACATACATTACTTTAAATAAGAAAAATGAAAGATGTTTTAATAAGACAAAATTGAAAGACATGGGCACAAATATTTGCTAGTTAACGTCAATTAGTGTTGCCTAAAAAGCAAAGGATGTCTGCCAGTGAGGTCAGGCTCAGGCTGAGTACACCCCTGGAAGTTCACTTCATTACTTCGTTCTCTTACTAAATCCACATCCATACCCCCTCCCTCTGGAGGAGGGTCCAGGGGGCTAGCTGGCCCTGAACAGCATATAAAGCACAGGCAGGATGGCCACAAATGTCGCGCAGGTGACCAGCGTGCCATAAACGGTGTTCCTGTTGACCTGGGCTTCCAGCCTCTGCTCCGTGTCCGACAGCGCCATGATCATGCTCCCCTGTTCTATCAGGGAACCAGGCAGAGCTCCGTCTGCAGACTCCAGGCCCGGGTGTGCTGCAGCCTTTGCAAGCTGAACCACCCCAGCCACTTGGCTCACGGTCTTTTCCAGGCCATCAAGCTGCTCTCGTAAACCCTCTAGACGTGAACGGACCTGTCTAGAATGGCTGAGCTGCTCTCTCAAGGCAGCTGAAAGGACATCTGTGTCTCTGTCTCGGGTGGGGGAAGAACCTGCCTGGGACAAAGAGCCCTGCCGGGTCCCAGCTTGCACCAGGCCCTTCAGGTCTGCCACGAGGTCACGGAGGTCCCTCTGCTGGAGCGAGTAGCTGGACGCCTGTTCTCGGATGGCTTCCTGGAGGCTCACAGGCCCCTTCTGGGCCTCCAGGAGCAAAGCCTTCAACTCCTGGAGCCGCACACGGTTCACGTAGGTGGAGCCAGCCACACCGATCAAGGCCCCCAGGACTGACCCGATGAGCGACCAGTTCTTGGTCCTCTCCGCCCGGGTGCGCTCCTTCTCATGGCTTTCCCGCACGGCTGCAGAGAAGAGGGAGAATTTCTCTCGCTCAGAGTCTTCCGCGCGCAGGTAGGTCATACGAAGCCGCTTCTCCTCCTGTGGAAGCAAAGCTGTCATGTAGCAACGACCTGGCCCAGCAGCCTCCAGTGGAAGTCCCACGACCAGGTCCCTGGGGCTTGGCTTCAGGCCTGGCATGGAGTACATGTTCCATAAACATGCTGGGTGACTGAGGAGAGCGTTAAGTCTGGACGGGTTGGGGGAGCAAAGGAACTGGGGATGGTCCAGGTAAGCAGTGCTATCCTTCCTGGGCAGCCGTGGGTCTGACCGGACATGCACAGGGGTCTCCAGACTGTGTCTGTCAGAAGGGAAGTGTCTGGCGCTCCCCAGGAGGCCCTCTCCATGGTGCTCCCTCCCAATAATCTGGGGCCCAGAGTATACTAGACCGTTGATCCCAGTTCTCCAGGAGTGGAGAGAGTGGACAGGCACTGTAGCCCAGGAGCCCAGTGTCTCCCCAGGGTCTTCTGGTTTACCTCCTCACCAGGTCTCTGACCCCCAAACCCATCAGATCCCCCACCTCGCCCCTCCACACCCTGCAGGCTAGGGTCCCTGGCCAGGTGAGGAAGGAGCCTACCTGCAGCATCCTGTGCTCCAGAGTGGCCAGCTCCAGGTACTGGTTATCGTCTCTGGAGATGCGGTCCAGGCGGTCCCTCACCTCCTTCAGCTTGGTCTGCTGACCTTCCAAGTCATCGCGAGCCTCCCGGACAAGCCCTCGAGCCACCATGAACACTTTCTCTGCCTGCAGTGAGAATAGAAGTCACCCACCCCTTTCTCTACGCCACACAGGGTCCTCTCCACTCCCAACCAGACACGGCTGAGAAGAGGTCTGGGGGGGCGTCAGTGCAAAGGCTGGAAAGACAGTCCCTCGGACACACAATCCTGGCTCACCCCCAGTGGTCCTCAGAGTGCAGCCCGGGCCTTTTATTGGCTTCCTGGGTGTTACCTTAGCTACACCTCCCAACATCAATGAACGCCATGACAGGCATCTCCAGGCCTCCAGTCAGCAGGCTGAGAAACCCTGACTCAGCCAAAGTCATGACCTCCGAGGAGAGAGACAACACTGCACCTCAGTACCTCTGGTGAGCCCCGAGTTCTTCCTACCCCGCCACACTGGTCTGTGCCAGAGTGGGAACAAGACTCTCGTTGTTGTTCAGTCGCTCAGTCATGTCTGAATCTGAGACACCGTGGACCGCAGCACGCCAGGCTTCCCTGTCCTTCACTATCTTCTAGCTGCTGCTGCTGTTGCTGAGTCACTTCAGTCGTGTCCGACTCTGTGTGACCCCACAGACAGCAGCCTACCAGGCTCCTCCGTCCATGGGATTTTCCAGGCAAGAGTACTGGAGTGCGGGGCCATTGCCTTCTCCAACTATATTCTAGAGTTTGCTCAAACTCACGTCCGTTGAGTTGATGATGCCAGAGATGGTGGAACACGTTTCCCCTGCCACAGAGGACTGGACAACCAGAGGCAGTTCTCTCCACCTCACAGTCTGATTAATTCCCAGGGCCTCTACCTTCTCAAGGGATGTTTTAACCACAGTCGGGACTCTGAGGACCTTGTAACCCTCCAGGCAACTCTCACCACCAACCCCTAAAACAGTCAACGAAGGAAGTGTTTGCTGGCCCAACAGAAAGGATATTAATGGCCTAGGACCTCCTGGTACACAGCATACACAGCAATTTGTTTCAATGGGGAGCGGGGGGGCCCTTCAGCCCGGTGATATCAAACCCAGCCATCATGTAAGAAACAACTCAGCTCCCCGTCCTAGTACGTGTTCAAGGACAGACCAGTCTGGACGTGGCTTCCCAGCACCTGTGGCTGCTCATTCATTTGGCAGGAGCCTCCAGGCCACATTACCCAGGTGAGAGGGCAGGGCCAAACCCCAGCTCCCGTCCTCACCTCAGTGACGTTTCCCTGGGCCTCTCGAACTTCATTGAGTCCCACAAACTCTTCGTATCTGTCCCACCAAGTCTTGGCCGTGGAGGACGCCCACTGCCGAATGCTGTGCCCCAGGGCTGCTCCCAGTGCGGTGAGGCGGTGGTACAGCCCCAGGGCCACCTCCTCGGGCCTCTTCTCTCTGGGCTGGCTGGGGCCATGGCTACAGAGAGTCCTGGTCAGAAAGAGGTCTCTCCGCACCAGTACGGGAGACACACTCCCGACGTGCCGCATGGCCAACACACGGCTGCGCCCTGTCATCCGGAGATCTGTGGGGAGAGGCCAGACAGATCAGCTGACAGCTGACACAGGCAGGGCTCAAGTCGGGTCTCATGCCCGAGAGTTTCCATTAAAAAGTCCAAACTGGGGACTTCCCGGGTGGCACGGTGGCAAAGAGTCCAACTGCCAATGCAGAAGACAGGGGTTTGAGCCCTGATTCGGGAAGATTCCATGTGCTGTGGAGCAACTAAACCCGTGTGCCACACAAGTACGTGTGCACGTGTGCAGCAAGCACTGAAGTCCGTGAGCCTAGAGCCTGTGCTCGGCAACAAGAGGAGCCACTGCAATGAGAAGCCCCCGAACTGCAGCAAAGAGTAACTGGCTCTCCACAACTAGAAAAAGCCTGCGCGAAGCAACAGAAATCCGGGGTGACCTAAATAAATAAATATATATATATATATATATTTTTTTCCCCCCCTAAGTCCAAACTGTTGGGCCCGGAGAGGGCAGCCACCAGGGTCAGGCTTTGCCGGGTGTTCTCCTGGAGAATGGAGCACATAAGGGAAGAACATATATAGGAACCCAAGCCTCCCACCTCCCTCCATGACACCAGGAGCCAGACCCTCCCATTCCACCCACCTGCCTGCATCCCCAGGTCTGCATGAGAAGCCTGGTGGCCAGTTTCTGGATAACCTCAAAGATCCTTTTTTTTTTCCCTTGATGTGGGCCATTTTTAAAGTCTTTATTGACTTTGTTACAATATTCCTTAAGCTTTGGTTTTTTGGCCTACTGAATTGCTTCCGTTTTCTGTTTCACTCTTTTGGCCATAAGATATGTGGCATCTTAGCTCCGGACCAGGGATCCGACCTGCACCGCGTGCATTGAAAGGTGAAGCCTTAGCCACTGGACCCCCAGGGCAGTCCCTCACAGCAAATTCTGAAACCTGTGTTGTGTCCATGCTTAACAGAGCCTCACAAGGATGCACAAAGACTGCCAGGGAAACTGGAATTAACTGAGGGGATTTGGGGAAAGATTTCTGTAAATAACTATCAAAACCAGCTTCCCGGACTCCTGAGAGCTGTCTTCAAACGGGGAAGCAGTTTCATTTCTATTCTAGGACGCAGGTCATTCATGTCCCAGGACAGAAATCTCCCGCCTCAAAAGACAATTCCGGGGTAAAAACAAAGCAAAGTCAAACCGCTCGGATTGCTTCGTAGAGGACAGCTCTTCTGAGGTTCCCAGCAAACCTTCCTTCTGCCCTCCAAGCGCAGACATTCCAGGTGACCAACTCCCAGGCTCGCATGTCTCACTTTCCGTAAGCTTTCTTCCTCCTCCCCAACCCCGGGAACTGCCCAACAGGTTAGGTTTCTTTCACCTTTCCCTTTTCAGCCTTGCTCTGATGTTTGGGCCCCCACAATGCCTGCTCCTCCGGTACCTGAAGAGCACAGGGAGTCTCCCTTCAGCCAGGCAGGCCTGGCCCGAGCCCAAGAGCAGGAATGATGCTGAAGACCCAGAAGAGAGAGCCAGGGGACCCTCACTCTCAGGCAAACCCTGCTCCAGAGCACCCCGCCCCAAGTACTGACTCTGGCTATCCAAGCAACACCCGGGAGTCAAAGGGCCGGACCAGAGAGAGGGCAGGGGGCGGGGGGGGGGGGGCACAGGAAGACTAGGAGAGCTCCAATTACAGAGAAAAGTGCTTCCGGATGTAAGGTGATCTCAGCCTCCCACCCCGGCCCCCTCCCCACGGTACCATAGAGAAGCTCAGACCCTCTTGGAAACATAGTTGGTTGGGTCGGGGCATGCGTCCTGGCACAAGCCTGAGCTGAGAGCCACAGAAAAGGACATCCCTATGACAAGGGGTCCAAGCTGGCGCTGCACCCAAACCCCAAAGGCCCGTCCTGGCACAAGCCTGAGCTGAGAGCCACAGAAAAGGACATCCCTATGACAAGGGGTCCAAGCTGGCGCTGCACCCAAACCCCAAAGGCCCAAAGGAGCACAGGCTACCCACGCCCCAGAGGTCCGGCAAGCCTCCAGGACCTCAAGGCCAGTGCTCACAGCTCACAGACTGTGCCCCACAACATTCCTGCAGGTGCGCCCCTGTCAAAACAAAGCGTGCAGCCTTGTGGACCTGCCCACCGCCACACCCAGCAGAAATGTGTCCCTTCTGGCTGTCACTACTTCCTAGCCCCCTTCTCTCTTGATCCCGCCTGACCAGCAAGCCTGCTCTCCTGAAGCCCTGCAGAACCTCCCTCTTGTCGCATGCAGCAGCTGCTACTCGGACTTCTCCTCCAGCACCTCTGCAGCTTTCAGCACCCGCTCATTCTGAAATCACCACCCTGCCTCCTCAGATTCCTCCAACCTTCTCAACCTCCTGTCTCGGCTCCTCCTCTATCAGCAGCACATTCCTGGATCCCAGGAACGTCACTCATCCCAGGCAGAGAAGACAGCCCCCGCCTCCTACACGGTCTTGGCTTCCTCCCCTGCCCCTCACAGCCAACTTCACAGGGGAGGCTCTGTTAACTTGTAAGTCAGATCACACCCCTCGGGTGAAAACCCTGAGAGTTTCCCAGTCAGCTGGCGTGAATGCCAGTCCTGCCAACAACCAACAAGGCCCGGTCCTCTCAACCCAATCCCCTTTCTTCTCTCCATCACTCTAAGAACCCCACTCCAGCAACCCCACCACACTGAACACGATCCCGCCGCAGGGTCTGTGCCCCGCTGCTTCCTCTGCATGGACCACTCCTCCTCCACAAGTCCAGCCACTTTACACCTACGTCTGCTCAAACATCACCTCTTGAGAAGGCCTTTCCTGATAACTCCCTCCTTTGCCACCATCAGACTCCCGCGTTTTCTCCATCAGACACACATGTTGCCTTCTTCCTGTGTGCCTCGCCCCTCACCAGAACAGAAGCTTGGAGAGATTAGGGACGCGGCTTCGGGAGGGAACGCACCAATGACTCCCAAGTGGCTCCCTGACTCCAGGCTCTCCTCTCAGCCTCCCACCACCCCCTCGCCCCCGTCTCCCAGCTCCTTCCCACGGAGATGTCTCATAGGACCCTGACCAGCGGAGGGAAGACATTCCTGGCAGAGAGAGAAAAAGTGGAATAGGGCTTGACGTCTATAAAATCCACAGGGCTACCTGTGCAGCCGGAAAGCAGTAGTGAAGAGGAGTGTGAGGACGGCTGGACCGAGGCCAAAGTGAGCAGGGTCCGGGTCAGGTTCAGAACCTTACCTCTCCAAATCCATTCTCCTGCTCCAGCCAGATGACTGTCTCCTACCAACTGCCCTCTCCTCAAACCTCCATCACCAGCACCTCATGCTCACCTGCAGCTGATGGTCGGCTTCATTTCTCACCCAGAAAATGTTTTAAAATTGGAAGAGAACGTCCATAAACCCCTACTGTATCTTTGCACCTGCCAGTGTGTCTCATCCCCACCTGCTCTAGCTCCTCAGGATGAAAACTTCCTGCTGTAGGGAAGGCCATGCCGTGCTCCAGGTCCCATATCCTCTCCCCTCCTCAGACGCGGCTCGGGAATTGATGCGACCACCCCACCCCCACCTCAGCAACTGCCCCGCTTCTCTGCTCCTCTTTGCTCCGTGACAGAGCACCCACACCAGCTGTCTGCAGCTCCTCTCCTCCTGGTCGCACTTAACCACCTCTCTGATCTGGCCTTCACTCCCACCGGGCCAGTGGAACTGCTCTTGTTCCGGTCATTCCCACGTGCCTCAAACCAATGATCAGTTTCCTTCTCATCTCACTTGCCCTGTCGGCAACCTGTGCCTTATGATAGCTTCCTCCTTCTTAAACCACCTTCTCCTCTTGGCTTCCAGTCCCCACTCATTTCCACAACCTCTCCACATGGTGCCCCAGGGCTCTGTCCTCAGGCTCCTCTTTCATCCAGTCTTGTGACTTGAAAAACCGGCTACTTCTACGATTGATTGTAGGGATGGCTGCACAAGACGGTAAATACATTAAAACCACTGAACTGTACGCATTAAGTAGGTGAATTATATGGCTGCGTGCCAGCTGAGTCACTTCGGTCCTGTCTGACTGTTTGTGACCCCACGGACTATAGCCCGCCAGGCTTCTCTGCCCACAAGATTCTCTAGTCAAGAATACTGCAGTTGGTTGCCATGTCCTTCTCCAGGAGATCTTCCCAACCCCAGGATCAAGCCCACGGCTCCTGCATTGCAGGCAGATTCTTTACCACTGAGCCAGCAGGGAAGCCGGAAGTATAGGGTTAGGGTTATGTAAATCATATCTCAATAAAGCTGTGACTGGAAAACAAACAGGGCTTTCCTGGTGGCTCAGTGGTGAGGAATCCACCTGCCGATGCAGGAGACACGGGTTCAATCCCTAGTCCAGGAAGATCCCAAGGAACAAGCAGGCCTGTGCACCACAACTACTGAGCCGGTGCTCTAGAGCCTGGGAGCCACAACTACTGAAATCCGCAAATCTGCTCGCACTAGAGCCCGAACACCACAATTAGAGAGTAGCCCCCACTTGCCTCAACTAGAGAAAAGCCCGTGCAGCAAGAAGACCCAACACAGCCAACAAAAAAAAAAAAAACAACCAGAATTCCCTGGTGGGCCAGTGGTTAGGAGGACTTGGGAGCTTTCACTGTCAGGGCCTGTGTTCAATCCCTGGCTGGGGAACTTGGATCCAGAAAGCTACATGGGGTGGCCAAAAATAAAGTAAAAAAAAACAAGCAAGCAAACTGTTTTCGGGCCTCTCCAGTCCACAGCTCTCTTCTGAATTCCAGGCTCATTTACCAAACTGCCCAATCCAGGTCTCTGCTAGGAAGGCTGATGGGAATCTTCCTCTCCCAAAGCTGCCTTTACCACAGCCTTCTCCATCTCAGCGGATGGAAACCCCAAGTCCCAATCAGGCTCAAACTCTCACATCATCCCTGACTTTGCTTTCTCTCCCTCCTCACAGCCAGTCCACTAGCAAATGTCACCTCCACCTCTGAAACTAAATTCAGATTCCCTCTTCCTCTTGCCCCTGCCCCTGCTACCCCAAGTGCCCAAGTGAAAGTTGCTCAGTCATGCCCAACTCTTTGTGACCCCATGGACTATACAGTCCATGGAATTCTCCAGGCCAGGATATTGGAGTCGGTAGCCTTTCCCTTCTCCAGGGGATCTTCCCCACCAGCGACTGAACTCAGGTCTCCAGCATTGCAGGTGGATTCTTTACCAGCTGAGCCACAAGGGAAGCCCTAGTCCCAAAGACCAACGTCTTTTTGCCTGGGTTATCCTAAGAGCCTCTGACAGATGTCTGTGCTTCTACTCTAGCCCCTACTGTCAGAGCAGGCAGTGGTCCTTTCAAAACACAGGTCAGACCATCTCTCTCTCTCTCTGCTCAAGTCCTGCAATGGTTTCTCCATTTCTTTCAAGGTAAAAGCCAAAATCCTTTCCAAGGCCTACATGGCATCCACCTCCTGGTCCTCATCCTTCTCTCCTCTCACTTCATCTCCCATCCGTCTCCCTTTCCCCACTCTGTTCCAGTCACATGGACCTTTTCTCCCAGTTTTTGTGAGATAAAATTGACATACACCATCACATAAACTTGAGATGTTCAGTGTGATGACATGACAAATGTATAGATAGCTAGATGTTTACCACAATAAGCTTAGCTGACACATCTTTCACTTCACAAAGTTCCCATATAATTCCAGGCTTCCTGACGCTGCTCCCACACACCAAGCTATTCCCACCTCAGGACCCTGACACCTCCTGGTCGCTATCTGTGTGCTTGCGCTCTTCTCTTTTTTCAAGTCCTGCTCAAATGTCACAGCTGTGCACTCCCACTCCAGGACGCCTTACCCACTGTTTTATTTTCCCCCAGACACCTATCACAGGATCCGTGCTTTGCAATTCACGTATTCACTGATAGTCTGTCTTACTCACCAGAATGGCCGCTCTGCCAGGGCAGGCACTGTTTTGCTCACTGCTGCAGCCTCAGTGCCTAAAGTACTACCTGCGTGTACTACACGCCCAGCAAAAAAATATACTGGATGAATAAACAGAATTTGCAAAATGTCGCACTCCGAGCTTTACACAAAACTCCTTCCGGGAGTCTCCAAAGCTCTAGAACCGGCGATCTAGGCCCCCGCCCCGCCTCACCCCACCCCACCCGGCTCCTACTTCCCTCCCATCTCCCTCCAGTCACACTGTGCTTTCCTAGGTTCCAGCGATGCACCGAGCTTCAAGGCCTTTGCACAAGCCCATCTCTCTACCTGCAGTACTTTCCCTGTGCTTTTTTCCAAGCTTTGCACTTGCGGTTAAGCACCCCTCGCGGATTCCGGACTCTCCCCGGGAAGGACATCCCGCCGCCCCAGTACCTGACGCGCTTTGCGCCTCAACCCCCAAGGAGCGCCCGCCACTCAGTTGATCGCCGACCCTTTAGGGCCCGCCTACCGGAGGACCGCTTCCGGCAGGAGCGCAACTTCCGCATCAGGAGCCAATCAGCGAGCCCGCGTGGAGGTATAGGCGCAGGGAGCTAGAACGGGGAGCTCCGCTTCCGGTGGCAGGGTCTGGGGAAGGGGCGGCAGGCGCCATGTCGGGCCGCGAAGGTAAGTGTGCAGGGACGATGGAGTGGGTCAGGGCAGAGAGGGTCGAGATCCGGCAGGGGCCAGGCTGAGCGGTCTCGTGTCTCACCCAGGTGGCAAGAAGAAGCCCCTGAAGCAGCCCAAGAAGCAAGCCAAGGAGATGGACGAGGTGAGGGCGGGCGCAGAGGCATGGGCGGGCGCGGAGGGACTGGGTAATCCGCTTGCAGTGAACCCGCTTTCCCCTCTCTCTAGGAAGATAAGGCATTCAAGCAGAAGCAGAAGGAGGAGCAGAAGAAACTTGAGGAGCTAAAAGCAAAGGCCGCGGGGAAAGGCCCCCTGGGTAAGTGAGGGCGGGGTAGAGATCAAACCGGATAAACGCTTGAGCATCAGTCTGGATACGGTACCGAGCAGCTCAGTGTCCTGCCTCGTGGATAAGCTGCAAGGTCTCTGCTCCTGTCCACTGCGGTGGTTGGTCCTAGCCAGGCTTGGATTCACAGCAGCTGGACGGGGTGAGAGCCAGACCCAGTATGGGCTTCTCTTGCTTAGGGAAATGGCAGAAATGGAAATACAGACATGTATCTCACACAAGTTCGTATAGTTGAGTTCCAGATATTCTCTATAGATTCTTGCTCCAAATCCGGACTTCACTACTACTTTGTTGCTTATAACACTTCTTGACTACTCATATAATTAAAAGTCTAGCAAATACTTTTGCACCCTGAGTTTTCACTGCTGGATGCGCCCATGCTAATGGATAAAGTCCAGGCTTCTTGGCGTGTTTTTAAACTTAATTCTCTACCATACTGTCTCTTCTCCCTTTGTGTAAGAGGAATTGATTACATATCAAAATATTTTTCAAAACTCAGCAGTCGTTGTATTTTGTGCTTCTTAAATCCTGCTTACATTCATCAAAATAGGGATTGTTTTCTCAGCAGTTATCTATACCCTACAGGATCACTGGGGCTCCCCAGGTGGCCCAGTGGTAAAGAATCCTACCAATACAGGAGATGCAAGAGAGGAGAATTCAATTCCTGAGTCAGGAAGATCCCTTGGAGTAGGAAATGGCAACCCACTCCAGTATTCTTGCCTGGAAAATCCCACGGACGGAGGAAACTCAGGCTACAGTCCGTGGGATCACAGAGCACGAGCAACAGAACACGAGCAGCACGCACATTTAAAAGTCTATTTTGTCACAGCCCATTGGACTTTCATTCCTATATTAGGTATGCTTAATTCTATAACTGTTTGTTAAATTACCTGCCATGTGTTACTTGTAAATTGGCTGAAGTAAAGGTATTGAGTAAATCAGATCCCAGGATTGTAATACATAAAGTAGTGTGGTATGTGACAGTTAAGCATATGGACTTGGAAGTCACTCTGCCTAGGTTGGCATCTTTTCTTTGTTGCATTACCAGTTTATAACTTTGAACAATATCTAACACTGAGACTTTTTTCTCTGTAAAATGGGTTGAGGGGATGCGGATTAAGTGAGCCAGTCTGAAATACCCAACACAGTTGAGATGCAGATCAGTGTACAGCCATTACTTGTGCCCTGCCTTTATTCTCATTCACCACCTTATTCATTTTTGCCCAGAAATAATACTGGTAGAACCCTGTGTATGCATCACAAAAATATCCAGTACAAGAGCCTGGCCCTTATTATTTAATAGGATCCATGGTAGGCCCCTGAGACTTCAACCATAGAGCTTGTGTTTTTCCTTGGTTGAGACTTTTTTTTTTCCTTTTGCAGCCACCGGTGGAATTAAGAAATCTGGCAAAAAGTAAGCTGTTCCTTGTGCCTGAGGCAATGATGACCCTTAGTTCCATTCCTGTTTAAACACCTGGATTCCCTGCCATAATATCTGTTGCCACCTATAGCTAGAATGAAGTGTTGTCTTGGAACCTATTGTACATTTAAGAATAAACTTTTGTAAAAAAAAAAAAAAAAGTACACTTGGCTCATCTTGTCTTTAGTTCTTCTCAGCCATTCCTACCTTAGCTATGAGATCCATATAAACCCAGTCCAGAATCCTGCCAAAGTGTTTTCTTAAGTCTGTGTGCCGTCCTGATTCCTGTAGCACCTTAATAAGGTGGTGGGTCTGTTCATGTAAGGAACCTGCTGTGTGCAAGCTGAACATCCGCCAGTGAACAGTTCCTCTTGTCAAGGCACTTCTCTATTGTTGCAGGGGAGCGAGTCTGTAAGGACTAAGCTTACTCTGAAGCACCCAGGTCTGCATTTCCACTAGGGCTTTAGAAGATCTATGCTAGATTCCCACCTCTTATCTCCCCCACCCCCAACTCAATCCATCAGCAAAATTAAATCTAGACCCTTCATACTTAATTCTAATGCCACCAGATCTTCACTCTAACCCTAAAATCCCTCACCTGAATATTATAGTGAAGTCAAAATTTGTCTTCTCCGTACCCTTGCTTCCCAACAGCTAGTGCTTACTCAGGACCTAGAGTTATCTCTAAACCTTAAAGTTATACTTTGTTTCTCCTTGGCTGAGAATTCCTCAGTAGCTTCTTAGAGCAAAAAAATAAATAAAAGTCCCCACAATGACATGTGAGGCACTAAGGGGTTTGGATGCTGCCCCCTACCCTCTGGTATCTACAGTTCATCCCCCTGATCCATCTTGAGCCACGGAGACCTACATTCCAAGCAAGCTTTCTCTTCACTGTTTTCACCTACTAGAAACTCTTCCTTAGTCCTCATGTCTCTTAACCCTGTTTCCTTTTTTTCTCCTGACACTTGTTATCATCTATTACTTTTGACTTCAGGAAGGGTAAATTCCTGGAGGACAGAGACCATAATGTGCTAAATGCATATGTATTGAAACAGTTTAGACGCACAAGTCTAGATTTCATTTCTAGGATCTAGACACAACTATGGGAATAATGCTAATAACACTAAGCTTTCTCTTGAGAATGTGTTTTCCAGAAGAGCCCTTAGATTTTGCTGAGTGAAAACTGGAAAAGATTTTCATAGATTGAAGCTTGTCCACTCTTATGTACTTGATACTAGTCATAAAAGATAAACATCCCGCTTCGGTTGTCTCCCGGAAAGTTAGACAGCCAGCAGCATCCTCTTTGGACTTCAGGGATTCCCTATGGGACTTGCCAGCTGGCACCCATCCCTGTGCTGCTGAGAATAACCCTTTGGACAGCCAGAGCTAGCACACTGCCCCTGAGATGAATCTACTGCTCTTTTATTTGATGGAACCCAGTCTGCACTTATGAAGTATAATCTTGTGTTTTCACGAGAGCAGAAACTTGGAGCAATTAAGATAAGTATCCAATATTTGGGTGACTATCTGAGGGAACCTACCAGTTACCTCAAAAAATTAAAGCCAGGTACTGAAGACCCTCTGCTGCTGCTGCTAAGTTGCTTCAGTCGTGTCCGACTCTGTGCGACCCCATAGACAGCAGCCCACCAGGCTCCTCCGTCCCTGGGATTCTCCAAGCAAGAACACTGGAGTGGGTTGCCATTTCCTTCTCCAACTGAAGACCCTCTAGCCCCTGACAACTATCTCCCTTTCATTTACTGCCCTCCCAAACATTCATAGGATACTCATAGGCTAAGTTAGAATTCCACGGACAGAGGAGCCTAATGAGCTACAGTGCATGGGACCGTGAAGAGTCAGACACGATTGAGCGATACACACGGATGAAAAGTCTTGCCCCTGTTACTTTCCAACACCTTGTTCCTGCTAAATGTCCTGCACACCACAGTGCCGTGCCTAGTCACCCAGTCGTGTCCGGCACTTTGTGACCCCATGGACTGCAGCCTGCCAGTAAAATCCTGTCAGCTGCTCAAGCCCAGCTTGCGTCCCTGCTCCTCTCTAAAACCTTACCTTCCTATTTTCCCGTTGATAACGCCTACCTGGCACTTGTGTGGCCTCCATTTCAGTGTTGTATTCTTGTCTGAGTAATCTTGATGCCATCCTCCTTAATACCTCTTGATAACACCCTCTTAACCTGTAGGACAGCCCAGTTGCTACTTCCATGGGACCTTCCTTGACTTCTTGAGTCTCATTCATTTCCATATGACCAGCACTTGGAACAAAAACACTTAAGAGCTCTCAGAGAAATGAATAAATATTAACAGCCTGAGCAGTTTCTACACCCTGCAACACAAGTACACCCTTCTCAGACTTTCACCAAATGTACACATTCAAAACATTTACTGTACTCAAAAGATGTGTGCTCATAACAGCTCTATTCCTAACTCCTAGCCCAACCCCATTCTTCCACACTCCTCAAAAAGAGCCTGGGGTATTTGAGAAGTGGGTCTGGCTGGACAGCGAGGTCACAAAAAACAAAAGTCTGAATGCTGCTGCCTGCCGTAGATTCACACTGCACGGGTGAATATCTATCTATCTGTGCAAACTCCAGCAAGCGTTGCTGTGTACCCCAGGGCATGTCAAGGAGCGGGCACACGGCTACTTGCGTGGTGGGGCTGGTGAGTTTGCCTAGGTAATTCAGTTCGCTGCGCTTAAACCACCGCAGTGGCCTACTGAGTCCTAACAGTCGGTACCAGAGCGCCAGGCGAGGTTGGGCCCAAAAAGGGCGGGAAGCAACAGGGCTCAGCGGGCACTCAATGGAGCACCGCGGCGCGCTCTGATGATGTCATTCCCCCGCGCCCGCCAACTGGCAGGTGATTGGCTCGTTGGTTCGGGGGCGTGTCCCGGCGGCTGAGGCGAGCCACGGCGCGCGGGCGGTTGGTCCATCCCTCCTTCCACGCGGGTATAGACCGGGTTCAGTGTCTTTAGAGATCAGCTGGCGGCAGGCATGGCTGGAATCTCCGCGTCAGGCAGCAGGAGGCGGAGTGGGCCCCCGACACCTAGTCCTGGCCCTCCGCCCAACACCGGGCACCCTCCAAGCAAGCGGGCCCGAGGCATCCCCGCCGCCCCGGACCCCGAAGACCCATTCGGCCTGCATGGGGATTTCACCGCCGACGACCTGGAGGAACTCGACACGCTTGCGTCCCAGGCCCTGAGCCAGTGCCCGACCACGGCTCGGGACGTGTCCAGTGAGTTCGCCTTTTCCCCTTGAGAGTTGTGCAGACTTCCCTAGACCCCCTAGATGGCTGTGCCTTCGGAACCCCGATGTGACCGTTCCGGTGTCTTGCACCCACACTGCCCCTTCCTAGGGACAGTTTGATTTAAGCAGCGGTTGTCTCCCAAGAGGTCTTTTGATTTGAGGGGAGAAATGTATCAGGAATGTCAAACAGCTGATTTGGAATATAGGAATCTAGGTTAACATTTTACTTGGGTTTCTATACTTTGGACCACTGGGTTCTTAGTTCTCAGCAGAGATCCTTGCAACACAACTACCATAGCCATAAGAACCATCTTTACCTACCTACACATGGGGACCCATTCTTATGACATATTTGGGAGGCTTAGATCAACTGAAGACCGCCTTTTCCTTTGGAACAACTGAGCACAAGAGGGATCTGGCAGAGGCAAGAGATAGGATAGACTTATTCTTTTTATACAACCAATAAATTATACTAGGTGCCCAAACTTTAGAAGCTACAGACACTTAGCAACAAACAAAAGCCCCCAGCTTCTTGGAGCCTACACTCATTCTAGTGATATCTTATGGGGCTCCCTGGAAGAGAAAGGTTTTGAGGGTACCTTGAATCTCGACTTGAATGTCTTATCACATCAGATCAGATCAGATCAGTCCTTCAGTCGAGTCCGACTCTTTGCGACCCCATGAATCGCAGCACACCAGGCCTCCCTGTCCATCACCAACTCCCGGAGGTCACTCAGACTCACATCCATCGAGTCAGTGATGCCATCCAGCCATCTCATCCTCTGTCGTCCCCTTCTCCTCCTGCCCCCATTCCCTCCCAGCATCAGAGTCTTCAATGAGTCAACTCTTCTCATGAGGTGGCCAAAATACTGGAGTTTCAGCTTTAGCATCAGTCCTTCCAAAGAAATCCCAGGGCTGATCTCCTTCAGAATGGACTGGTTGGATCTCCTTGCAGTCCAAGGGAGCATCAATTCTTCGGTGCTCAGCCTTCTTCACAGTCCAGCTCTCACATCCATACATGACCACAGGAAAGACCATAGCCTTGACTAGGCGAACCTTTGTTGGCAAAGTAATGTCTCTGCTTTTGAATATGCTATCTAGGTTGGTCATAACTTTCCTTCCAAGGAGTAAGCGTCTTTTAATTTCATGGCTGCAGTCACCATCTGCAGTGATTTTGGAGCCCAGAAAAATAAAGTCTGACACTGTTTCCACTGTTTCCCCATCTATTTCCCATGGAGTGATGGGACCAGATGCCATGATCTTCGTTTTCTGAATGTTGAGCTTGAAGCCAACTTTTTCACTCTCCACTTTCGTTTTCATCAAGAGGCTTTTTAGTTCCTCTTCACTTTCTGCCATAAGGGTGGTGTCATCTGCATATCTGAGGTTATTGATATTTCTCCCAGCAATCTTGATTCCAACTTGTGTTTCTTCCAGCCCAGCGTTTCTCATGATGTACTCTGCATAGAAGTTAAATAAACAGGGTGACAATATACAGCCTTGACGTACTCCTTTTCCTATTTGGAACCAGTCTGTTGTTCCATGTCCAGTTCTAACTGTTGCTTCCTGACCTGCATACAGATTTCTCAAGAGGCAGGTCAGGTGGTCTGGTATTCCCATCTCTTTCAAAATTTTCCACAGTTTATTGTGATCCACACAGTCAAAGGCTTTGGCATAGTCAATAAAGTAGAAATAGATGTTTTTCTGGAACTCTTTTGCTTTTTCCATGATCCAACGGATGTTCGCAATTTGATCTCTGGTTCCTCTGCCTTTTCTAAAACCAGCTTCAACATCAGGAAGTTCTTGGTTCATGTATTGCTGAAGCCTGGCTTGAAGAATTTTGAGCATTACTTTTCTAGCGTGTGAGATGAGTGAATTGTGTGGTAGTTTGAGCATTCTTTGGCATTGCCTTTCTTTGGGATTGGGATGAAAACTGCCCTTTTCCAATCCTGTGGCCACTGCTGAGTTTTCCAAATGTGCTGGCATATTGAGTGCAGCACTTTCACAGCATCGTCTTTCAGGATTTGCAATAGCTCAACTGGAATTCCATCACCTCCACTAGCTTTGTTCGTAGTGATGCTTTCTAAGGCCCACTTGACTTCACATTCCAGGATGTCTGGCTCCAGGTCAGTGATCACACCATCGTGATTATCTGGGTCGTGAAGATCTTTTTGTACAGTTCTTCTGTGTATTCTTGCCACCTCTTCTTAATATCTTCTGCTTCTGTTAGGTCCATGCCATTTCTGTCTTTTATTGAGCCCATCTTTGCATGAAATGTTCCTTTGGTATCTCTGATTTTCTTGAAGAGATCCCTAGTCTTTCCCATTCTGTTGT
This sequence comes from Tragelaphus eurycerus, assembly GCA_935064755.1. Lineage (NCBI taxonomy): Eukaryota > Metazoa > Chordata > Mammalia > Artiodactyla > Bovidae > Tragelaphus > Tragelaphus eurycerus. The sequence continues at coordinate 69,385,744 of CAKXYN010000001.1, read as the reverse complement.
TTTCCTCTATTTCTTTGCATTGATCGCTGAAGAAGACTTTCTTATCTCTTCTTGCTATTCTTTGGAACTCTGCATTCAAATGTTTATATCTTCCCTTTTCTCCTTTGCTTTTCACTTCTCTTCTTTTCACAGCTATGTGTAAGGCCTCCCCAGACAGCCATTTTGCTTTTTTGCATTTCTTTTCCATGGGGATGGTCTTGATCCCTGTCTCCTCTACAATGTCACGAACCTCTGTCCATAGTTCATCAGGCACTCTATCTATCAAATCTAGGCCCTTAAATCTATTTCTCACTTCCACTGTATAATCATAAGGGATTTGGTTTAGGTCATACCTGAATGGTCTAGTGGTTTTCCCTACTTTCTTCAATTTCATTCTGAATTTGGCAATAAGGAGTTCATGATCTGAGCCACAGTCAGCTCCTGGTCTTGTTTTTGCTGATTGTATAGAGCTTTTCCATCTTTGGCTGCAAAGAATATAATCGATCTGATTTCGGTGTTGACCATCTGGTGATGTCCATGTATAGAATCTTCTCTTGTGTTGTTGGAAGAGGGTATTTGCTATGACCAGTGCATTTTCTTGGCAAAACTCTGTTAGCCTTTGCCCTGCTTCATTCCGTATTCCAAGGCCAAATTTGCCTGTTACTCCAGGTGTTTCTTGACTTCCTACTTTTGCATTCCAGTCCCCTATAATGAAAAGGACATCTTTTTTTGGATGTTAGTTCTGAAAGGTCTTGTAGGTCTTCGTAGAACCATTCAACTTCAGCTTCTTCAGCGTTACTGGTTGGGGCATAGACTTGGATTACTGTGACATTGAATGGTTTGCCTTGGAAACGAACAGAGATCATTCTGTCGTTTTTGAGATTGCATCCAAGTACTGCATTTCGGACTCTTTTGTTGACCATGATGGCCTCTCCATTTCTTCTGAGGGATTCCTGCCTGCAGTAGTAGATATAATGGTCCTCTGAGTTAAATTCACCCATTCCAGTCCATTTGAGTTCGCTGATTTATAGAATGTCGACATTCACTCTTGCCATCTCTTGTTTGACCACTTCCAATTTCTTATAGGCATGTTAAACAATTTCTATAGAATGTCTTATAGGTGTGTTAAACTCCACACAGTCATTTCCTGGAAATCCAGTCATCCGCCAGCATCTCCAGCTTGGTGCCTGGCAAAGCAGACATTCAGAAAAGATGTGTTGATGAACACATGTTCTGCATGGCGGAGACTGACACCACTCTCCATCCCGTACCACAAGCCAACATCCCCCTTGCCCCTTTCCAAATCTTGTACCTTTACCTTTTTCTTCCATCTCAAGAATCCATCCTCTGCGTCATCTCTGCCATCTCCCTGATCTGTGTTACCATCACCCCTCCCCTGGACGAAAGTCCAGTAAATTGTGTCCACATTCCCATATGACTCCTACAAGTCAGACTTCACACCACAGCCAGAGTGAAGTTTTTCATTTTAAAACTAAAATCTCTGTCACACACAGATGCACAATGAACATCCCTACTGAAAGCCTTTAATGACTTCACACTTCTTCTAGTATAAAGATTAAAATCATTAACATGGCCCGGAAGACCCAGGATGGCCTGACCCTTTCCCTCTCGGGTTTCCAGCCACACTGACCTTCCTTCATGCCTTGAATTCTCCCTGGTTCCCTACAATACAGAAACTGCACATCGCTGTGTCTTTTTTTTTTTTTTTTTGCACTGCATGTGGGATTTAGTTCCCAAGGATCAAACCCACCCTCCCTGCAGTGCAAGTGTGAAATTTTAACCACTGGACCACCAGGGAAGTCCATATTGCTGTTTCTTACACATTGAGTGTTCTTTCCATCCATTGCCCATCACCACTCCTCTGGTTAATTCCTGCTTGTTCTTCAGCTCTCCATTCAGTTATCACTTATCTAGGGAAGGCTTCCAGAGAAGGCAATGGCACCCCACTCCAGTAGTCTTTTGCTTGGAAAACCCCATGGACAGAGGAGCCTGGTGGGCTGCCATCCATGGCGTCACTAAGAGTCGGACACAACTGAGCAACTTCACTTTCACTTTTCACTTTCATGCATTGGAGAAGGAAATGGCAACCTACTCCAGTGTTCTTGCCTGGAGAATCCCAGAGTCAGGGGAAGCCTGGTGGCCTGCTGTCTATGGGGTCGCACAGAGTTGGACACGACTGAAGCGACTGAGCAGCAGGGAAGGCTTCCAGTCATCCTTGTGGATGAAATCCCCTGTTACAGGCATTCCTCTATTTGTTCTTCTCTGCAGCTCTTATAACAGTTGTAATTTTACGTTTATTCTTATATTTTTGATTGCCGTGTAAGCTCCATGAGTGTAAGGACTATCCATTTTTCTCATCACTGTAGCTTTCTTGAGAGGCTAAATTGTGCCTGACATATTGTAGATGCTGAGTAAATATTGTTGAATAATGGATCACTGAGATTCAAACAGTGAGGTTCCCACAGCACCTTTCAGGCTTTAGCTGAGACCCTTAAAACTGGATACAGGGGAGAAAAACAAGAAACTGAGTGCGGAATGGCCTGGAGGGGGTGGCAGAATTTGTTATTTCATAAGGATTGAATCATGTTCTTATGTTGGAAAATACGAATTCTACTTACTAGATCTTTCTCTAATTTGCTTTCAAAAGTGATTGTTTTCAGCACTGGCTGGTGAAAGTGGGAAAATACCTAGTCTTAAAAAGTATATGGGAACTGAGTTTTTTTGATTGTTGTTTTTTACAGATGTTCATAAGGTCACCAGATTAGATGGGATGTCAAAATATCCTGCAGGGAAAAACAGAGAAAGTGGTCCAGTTAAAGATAATTTTGAATTAGAGGTACTTCAGGCACAATACAGAGAACTTAAAGAAAAGGTAAGGGATTTAACTTGTAGTTTTTGTAGTTAATTCATTCACTTATGCATATGTTAGAAAGCATTATACAGTAAAATATAGAAAAGTTTTAAGACAAGAGTCCAGATTCATCCCCATGAATTGGGAGAAAGCTGGGGAAAGAAAGCCAGAAAATTTTGGTTACAACTAAACCCTGAGATTCCTAATAGCCAAGGCAAGAAAAGAAACACTTTGTAAACCCTATGCAAAAAGAGATACAAACTTTCTGTTATAGTACTGAGATAAATTTATAGCATGTGTCTTATAGAAGAAATACATCATAATGGTTGCTATTTTCATTAACAGTTTTGCAAAAAAGCAGACATCTTTCATATGACTATCTGTAGGTCCCTAGGACCTTTGGAATGTGCATGCAGAAGTGACAAATATGTCCTTAAGCTATTTGCTGAAAACCTGCTGTCCCAGGAATGGACCTAGCAGGTCGTGGTCTGGTTGGCATGGATGTATTCTGAGCACTTTTTTTTTTTTTTTCTGAGCACTTATTGATCCTTTGGACATGTTTTAAATGTGTTTCTTCATCTCCCTAGCTACATGTTGGAATAAGTGCATATATGCATTAATTATAATGCAAATAAGCACATTAAATATTATATATAATTTTCCCTTACAAACCTTTCACAAGATCAATTTGGAATTTCCAGATGAAGGCAATGGAAGAAGAAGTGCTCATTAAAAATGGAGAAATTAAAATTTTGCGGGACTCATTGCATCAGACAGAATCCATTCTAGAGGAACAGAAAAGATCTCATTTCCTTCTTGAGCAAGAGAAAACTCAAGCACTCAGTGAAAAAGAAAAGGAGTTCTCCAAAAAGGTGACCCAGAGATATGTTTTGCTTGTATGGACATCAGCTTTGCCTGCTTACTGAGTTCCTTTGGAAGTAATGCCTAAAGTTGCTTATAAATCTCCCAGGAAGATTTCAGCAGTTGTTTGTTGAAAATACTTTTGCTACCAACTGATTACATGTACTTTTCTTTGAGGCTCTGTGGTTTGGAAAAGTACGTAGATGAAATTCTGCTTTGCTGTGGTTGCCTAAGTCACTGGCTAACACTTTGCAGAAACAGGCTTAAATTATTTGCTTCCTTTTTTTGGGGTGGGGAGGCAGATCAGAAACTCAACTGACCTAGCTTAGGCCAAACAAACAAAAAAAGGATTGCGTTCTGTAACTAAGTCTGGGGAAAACAGATGTACTGCGGTCTCAAATGACTCGAGATTTGCCAAGACTCATCTTTATTCTCTGTACTGTTGATAAGTTCCATCCTTAAGGCTGAGGATGTTTTCTCCAGGAGCTCCAGGGCTCATATTTCACAGCTCCAGAACAGACTGAAGACTTAGGGGTCCTCATCTCGAGTTTTAAAATTCTGGGGAAGGCTCTAATTGGTCTAACCTGAGTTAGGTGCCTGCCCCCGAACTAGTCACTGGGACCAAAGAGATAATAGCTCCCATTCAGATCATATATTCAGAGGCAGGAAAATGATGTTTCTTACGGGAGGGAGACACTGTTGTGGGGAGAAAAACTGGGTGCCAGGTATATTTTACTTTCCTTCACTTCCCAAATAAGGACATGGGTTTTACTCTGCCATTACTTCATTCAGCAAACTTGGCAGTCTTTGAAGAAGCGCTGACCTGTGCCTAACACTAACAGCAGTATTTGCTTTTCCATATGCATAGTGAAGACCAAGGGATGTACCAATAAGCCAGGCTTTATCACATTCAAGCGGTGACCTCAGTGTGATCAGTCATGTTCTATGACTCATCTCCTTTATCTGTTCCCGAAAATAACCAGAAGGGTTGTTGTGCGACTTAAATGGTCCTGCTCTTGTGTCCGGTGCTATGCCTGGCATGGACTGTGCTTAGGGAATGGCAGCAGTTACTGCCGGCCAGAGCAGCAGGTCTCCCCGCACTGCTCAGGGTTTTGGTAAAACTATTCCAGATTCTCAGCCCAGAGCTTCAGGAAGACCTGGACTGTGCACCACCGTGTTCCCTGGTGGCTCGGGGTAAAGAACCCACTTGCCAATGCAGGAGCCGTGAGTTTGATCCCTGGGTCGGGAAGATCCCCTGGAGGAGGAAATGGAACCCATTCCAGTATTCTTGCCTGGGAAATCCCATGGACAGAGGAGCCTGCGGGGCTCCAGTCCATGGAATCGCAGAGTCAGACGCAACTGAGTGACTGAACCACAACAACAGGTTCACTACAAGGTCTCCATGTTACTGTGAGATACTGCACCTTGGCAAGCTTTGTGCTGGGCATTTTACAGTTACATTCTTACTTAATCCCCCCAGGCATGAAGACAGGTATTTATCTTACACATCAGCTGAAATTCAGAGAGGCCGAGTAAATGGTGTTTGAATCCTCACATACCACCTAGCAATAAGCAGGTCAAAATATCTTTCTAGACTACCATGCCATCTTTCAGTAAGAAAGCTAAAACTTGATATTTTGGGGCCATTTATGTCACAGCAGACTTTGATACTATTTATCATTGTTTTTCTTTTACTAGCTTGAGATTTTTGAAGCCCAGAACTATTTTTTATTGTTGTTGGTGGTGGGATCCTTGTTCCCACACCAGGGATCAAACCTGGACCGCTTGCATTGGAAACATGGATTCTTAACCACTGGGCTGCCAGGGCAGTCCCCTAGAGCTGTTTCTGTATATGTGATGAGACTGCTATATTTCTTTTGCCTTCCAGCTCCAGTCCTTGCAGTCTGAACTCCAGTTTAAAGATGCAGAGATGAATGAATTAAGAACGAAGCTTCAGAGCAGTGAACGAGCTAATAAACTAGCTGTACCCACCGTTTCCCATGTCAGGTAATGCTGGAGCTAGAGGGAGGAAACGGTTTTGTTATCGTTTCTTAAAAAGTCTGAGTGACCGTATCAGGCTAGTCGTGAACGAAGGTCATTTAGACTCTGCCACTGGGGCACAGATACTCTCTTCCGGAGGCCTCAAAGTTGGTTCAGATGAGGCTGGAGTGGTTTGGGGGATCATAGCATAAGGGCCCCACACTCTCTGAAAGTGCCTTCTTCCTGTAGGACTTTATAAACACAACTCCTCAGGATGAGAAAAGGCTGGAAAGATGACCTCTAGAGTTTTAGAGTAGACCAGTCTTCGTTTTTATGTAATTTGTTTCAAATAAGTGATTTTGTCCCAACTGTATGTCAGTCCCTATTGCTTAGAACATTTTTTCTCATTTGCTGTCCAATGGCCCCCAGCTTTGCTGCAGATATAATCAGTTTGTTAATGGTCCAGCCTGTGAGAAGTCTGTCAGTATCAGCCTTGAAACTTGAATAGTGTGGGTCAGGTCATCTTTTTCTGGTATTCAGCATTCTGCTGCCTTGCTTATAATGGGCAGGGTATGAAACTGAACTCTTTAGACCTTACATAGTCCAGGTAAGACAGAGGACAGCAGAAGGAACCCATCCTTACCTCTTCACACTCTACTCACAGGACGGCCTCAGCATTGTCTGATCTAATCAGAGGGTTAAGACTGCTTCTCTAACATAAAAGCCCTGGCACCAAGGAAAAAGCCGTTTCCTAGTTGCAAGAAACAACACACCTCTCACTAGATGCTCTTTCTACCGAAAATCTTTTAATTCAGTCCCTGGCTATTAAGAAAGAGGTTGTTATAAACTAGTGGTTGCCAGTGGGGAGAGGGACAATATAAGGTAGGGGAGTAAAAGGTACGAACTATTAGGTACAAGTATATACTGTACATAAGCTACAGTACTTAAGCTACAAGTATATACTGTAAAACAAAGGGAATATAGCCAATATTTTATAATAACTATAAATGAAGTATAACTTTAAAAATTATGAATCACTATATCACATGCTTATAACATAGATAATATTGTATAGAACTATATTTCCATTTAAAAAAAGAGGTTGCTGCAAATCAAAACTACAATGAGGTATCACCTAACACCAGTCAGACTGGCCATCATCAAAAAATCTACAAACAATAAATGCTGGAGAGGGTGTGGAGAAAACGGAACCCTCTCACACTGTTGGTGGGAATGCAAACTGATACAGCCACTGTGGAGAACAGTATGGAGAGTCCTTAAAAAACTAGAAATAAAACCACCATATGACCCAGCAATCCCATTACTAGGCATATACCCTGAGAAAACCATAGTTGAAACAGACACGCGTATCCCAGTGTTCATTGCCACACTATTTACAATAGCCAGGACATGGAAGTAACCTTGATGTCCATCCACAGATGAACGGATAAAGGAGTTGTGGTCCATATATACGATGGAATATTACTCAGCCATAAAAAGGGATGGATTTGAGTCAGTTCTAGTGAGGTGGATGAACTAGAGCATGTTATACAGAGTGAAGTAATTCAGGGAAAAACAAGTATCGTGTATGTATATATACATACGGAATTTTGAAAAATAGTACTGATGAATCTATTTGCAGGGCAACGATAGAGACCTAGACACGGAGAACAGATTTGTGGACACAGGGAAGGAGAGTGTGGGACAAATTGAGAGACTAGTGCTGAGACATACGTACCAGTGCTGTATAACACAGGCAGCTCAACCTGGCACTCTGTGACAGCCTAGAGGGGTGGGATGGGGTGGGCGGTGGGAGGCAGGTTCAAGGGGAGGAGACATGTATACTAATGGCTGATTTGCACTGTTGTATGGCAGAAACCAGTACAACATTGTAAAGCAATTATCCTCCAATTAAAAGTAAATTTTTTTTAAAAAAAGAGGTTACAAATTGAAAATGTGTTTTGGTGGAACTGGAAATAGTACTTGAATTCTGCCCAATACTTTTGAAGGTGGAAATAAATGAAAGATTTTTTTCTACCATTTGGATGAAAATGCCTTGACTTTTACACTGCTGTCCTGACAAAGACTAACAGATGTGGAGTAGATGAATCTTTTGGTCAAATCACCTAGACATGAAAAGTTTAAAGCCTGTTAGAAGTTTTATAACCAGGAATTTTACATAGGGTTAGCAGAATCATTACTCTGCTTTCATAGTTAACTTTTTCCAGTCCTAGGAAAAGCCCTTCTGTGGTTATAAAGCCAGAAGCATGTTCTCCACTATTTGGAAAACCATCTTTCCCTACAAAGGAGTCTTTTAGTGCTAACAAGTCCCTTCCCCAGCCCTGCCAGACAGAGGCAGCATACAAGTCCCCGATGAGCAGAGAGGGTAAGTCCATCTCTCTATCATCTACAACTCAATATCAGACCACTTGACCTTGAGCCTTGAAACAATTGAGTGTTTATTTTCTCCTCCTTTCTGTGGGCCCACAGTTCTGACAGCATAGTGGGGATAGTTTGTCTCTAAGGGTGCTGGAATCACTGAACGCTTGTCAGGGGCTGGAGGATCTATTTCAAGGTGGTGCGCTCACATGTCTAGCAGTGGAATTCCTTTTCACATGTGGGCTCCTTGGCTGACCTCCTCACCCCATAGATGGCTTCCTAAAGAGCTGGCAAACTCAGAGAGCTTGGTGGAAGCGGAATCTATCCTTTCTGAGTCTGAACCTTGAAGTCACATAGCGTCAGTTCTATCACTCAGCATAAGTTCTGTTCATCAGAACTGAGTCCCTGAGTCTGGGCCGTGTTCAAGGGGAAGGAAACTAGGCTGCGCCCTTTGAGTGCAAGCGTGTCAAAGAACTTGCAGGCATATTTTAAAACCACAGTCAGCATCCATCGACAAGCCAGAAACACAACTAGGGTGCAGGAGTACGCGCTCCTTTCATAGCCAGGCTGAGTCCAGACGGAAACAGTGCTCCTGCTTTCTAGAGAGAAGCAATCTAGCATTGGTAGTTTTCACTGGGAGACTGTGCTGTGCCCATTTATCCTGACATTCAGATCCACCGCCTCTGTCCTACCACCATCAGCTCTTTCAAGTCATTAGCATCACAGGACCCCTGCGAACTACAGCTACGCACATTTTTGGAGCAAATTGAGAAGTGGTTATAGTTGGGAAGATTTCCCTGGAGAAGGAAATGGCAACCTGCTCCAGTATCCTTACCTGGAAAATTCCATGGACAGAGGAGCCTGGTGCAGGCTACAGTCCATGGGGTCGCAAAGAGTCAGACATGACTGAGCAACTAAGCACACAAACACACACTGAACACACACACACACACACCTGAACACACACACACCGAATCTCTATGCTTCACTTTTCCCATATATAGAACAAAGCCACTAATAACACCTCCTGGGAGGGCTGGTGTGAAGAACAAGAGAGTTGACAGGTGTAAAGCTCTTAGAACAGTGTCTGGCATGTAATAAGAATCACATAAATGTTAAGGTTACAGCTTTTATGTTATTGCCTGACTTTGGAGTGGGGCACACAAGTTAATTTTCTTTTCCTTATGCAAGTTCCTATTTTATATGAGGAAGGCAAAGATGCGAAGGTTCATGAGTTGCTTTGGCTCTTGTTTTGATCCAGAGTTGAAAAAAATAGAACAATGTATGTTTGAAACTCGTCACTTTTAAAGGGTTTCTGATAGATGCATGCTTTCATGTTCTAATTTTGATTAACATTTTATTTATCTAGTTGCAGAGAATAAGGCCCACAGTCTGGGAGGTGGCCCCATAAAGCAGGAAGAGCCCCAGAAAAGTCTTAACAGCTGGAGATCAAACAATCAAGGTACCAGAAGGCGTGCCCCTTCTGTCGGATGCCTGCCTGGCTCTGATCCTGCTCTGTGAGGCTACACTGGAATTGCCCAGATGTCCTGGGCTGTGGGAACCAGGCAATGCTTTAGAGGGTCAGTGGGAATAGGAATCCGTGATTGAAGCATGTGACTATAAACTGGGAGGGCCAAGAGCAAGTATGCCCCTGAGCCTTCAGTACCCACCGGTGTCTCAGGGGACTTCAGTGGCTGTTGAGAGGAGAGTTGGCATTATAGAAAAGCACTCTCATGTCACCTGTCTTTCTGCAGGCTCCATTTTGATAAACCTTCTCCTGAAGCAGCCTTTGATCCCCGGGTCCCCCCTGGGTCTGTGCCATCTCCTGAGCAGTTGTCCTGAGACTCCTGCTAGCACCCAGTTCCAGCTACCGGGGCTTAGCAGGTAAGCACAAGACTCCTAAAAAGCTTGTCTGGAAGGAGTTTTGGGGAGGCAAGTCCCCATCTGGTCCTGACCAGCCTCAGACATCAGCTCTGGGCAGGGAGATGAGAGAATTTGCCGCAGGCTGTCTGGGTTGCTTGACCATATCTGCCTCTCACACTTGTGTCTTTTCTTTTGTTTTTGTTGATAGTACCTTGACTGGGATTTCAAGCCTGAGGACCACAGGTCCTCGAGATGGGTCATTTCCCTTCTCAGCCCTGAAAGAAGCGCAGCACATGGCACTCACCGGACTGAACCTGGTGGCCAGGAATGAGGAAGGCTCCAGCGACAGAGACCCAGCAGAGGGTGGCAGAAGGGCCTTCCCGCTCCACAGGCTCCCTGGGGCTGTGCATCTCCTCCCCCTGGTACAGTTCTTCATCGGCTTACACTGCCAGGCTCTGCAGGATTTGGCAGCAGCCAAAAGAAGCGGAGCGCCTGCAGACCCGTCAACACACCCCTCCCGTGTGAGCCCTGGGGTAGAGGCCAGCCCCGAGGACTCTCTTTGTAACCTGGAAGGCTTCTCAGTGGCGGCACTTAGCGTTCTCCAGCACCTGGTATGCCACAGCGGAGCAGTCGTCTGCCTGTTATTGTCAGGAGCGGGCGCTGAGCCTGCTGCGGGCGAAGGAGACCAGAGCCAGGTTCATGGACATAGTCATGGGGATGTGACCTCAGCCCCAGAGGGGCTTGCCAAGGACCAAGGCCAGCATCCACTCTTGAAGATGCTCCTTCACCTTCTGGCTTCCTCTTCTGCAGCAACAGGTCACCTTCAAGCCAGTGTCCTCAGCCAGTGCCTTAAGGTTTTGGTGAAATTAGCTGAAAATGCTTCCTTTGATTTCCTGCCCAGGTATCCTGCAGCATGGGAGTCATGATTCCTTGTGGGTCTTACCTGACCTCTCGAGGTCTGTCCTGTGGCCCCTGAGCTTGCTCCCATCTTGCCGCGTTCATACTGCTCGGCTCTAAGCCTTGGTTTAGGTTCTTGGCTCAGGGAGTTCTGAAGTCATAGGAAATGGGGCCAGGTGTTAGAACCAAGGAAGTGGTTTATTTGGCTTAGTGCTGCCTCTAGACAGTAGGTAAGCAAAACACACGTGTTAAAAGAAGGCTGCTAGTCACTATGGAAGAGCGTCCTGACCCCAAGACAAAAACCGAACCCAGAGACCTTTGGACCTGGGACGTGCGTCAGGTGAAGACTGCACATCACGGGCGTGTTGGAGTTGAGTTTGCTGGGGTTCCCTGAGGAGGCAGAGGGTGTGCAGGGACAAGCTGACTGCTGGGAATCTGCCCATCTGCAAGGTGCCCACCACTGGCATGAGCCACAGGTCACTTGTTCCTCTTAAAAGTTTGTTGTGAAACACCATTATAATAAATTCCTAGCTTGGGATTCCAGTCCTTGAACACTTGGGAAGGTAAACCTCACCCAGCCAGTCCTCCAGTTAGTCCTAGAATCTCATCTCCCCCCTCAGCACTCCACCCAGAGGCCAGTTCCTGTGTTGGAATCACTCCACTGGCTGCACAGATCTTAAGTCTTTTCATCTCTGAGCCCAGAATACCTGTTTAGTAAACACATTTCTGGATCCTGGTTGCCGTATGAATATATGCCCGCCTGTCTGGTCCACCTTAAAGGTGGTGCTCAGAGCTCGACACAGTGACTGCAGAGTAGTGTGGACAGCAAGGGAGGCCCAGGTCACAATGGCCGGTTGCTTGGATTTTTTTTTTTTTTGAGTCTTCTCTTTCCTTTTTTTCTTTTTTTAAAATTCCATAGTGCTTTACAATTTTCAGAAGTTTCACACACATGATTTCATATAATCCCATAACAACGCTGCTTTAATCTACCCCCATTTTGCCCCTCCTTCCTTCTCTCTCCCCAAAGGTAACCACTAGTTTGCTCTGACTATGAGTCTTTATCTTTTTTAATTCACCAGTTTCCTGTACTTCTTAGCTTCTACATATACATGATATCATACAGTTTTTGCCTTTCTCTGTCTTATTTCACTTATCATAATGCCCTCTAAGGCCATCCATGTTGTTGCAGATGGCAAAATTTTGTTCCTTTTATGGCTGAGTTGCAGTTTGAAAGCAAAAGGAGAAGGGAGTGGCATTGGATGAGATGGTTATTAGATAGCATTACCAATTCAATGGACATGAATTTGAGCAAACTCCAGGAGATAGTGAAGGACAGAGGAGCCTGGCATGCTGCAGTCCACGGGGTCCCAAAGCGTCCGACCTGACTTAGCGACTGAACGACAACAGTATTCCATTGTGTGTGTGTGTGTATCACAGCTTCTTTATCCATTCACCTGCTGATGGACACTTAGGTTGCTTCAACACCTTGGCAATTGCAGATAATGCTTCTGTGAACATCGGAGTACATGTATCTTTCCAAATTACTGTGTTTTTTTTTTCTTCCCGGATATAACCCAGAAGTAGAATTGCTGGATCATATGGTACTCCCATTTTAGTTTTTTGAGAACCTCCCATCCTCTTCCACAGCATTAATTTACATTCCCACCAACAGCACTGGAGGATTCCCTTTTCTTCTCATCCTTGCCAACATTTGTTACCGGTGTTCTTGATGGTGGTAGCCATTCAACCAGTTTGAGGTGATAGTTCATTGTGGTTTTGATTTGCGTTTCCCTGGTGATGAGTGATAACTGAGCATCTTTTCATGCGTCTGTTGGCCATCTGGCTGTCCTCTTTGGAAAAATGTCTATTTAGTTCTGCTCATTTTTGATTGGGTTCTTTGTTTGATTATGAGCTGTTGTATGAGCTGTTTATATATGCTGAATATATGACCCCCTTATCGGTCATATCAGTTACAGTTATCTTCTCCCACAATAATGGGTTCTCTTTTCATTCTGTCCACCGTTTCCTTTGTTGTGCAAAAGCTTTTAAATATAATTAGGCAGGTCCCATTGGCTTTTTTTTTTTGCTTTTGTTTGCTTTAAGAGATGGGTCTAAAAATCAGTTGTTGCAATTTATATCAAAGAGCATTCTGCCTGTTTAAATTTTTTTCTTCTAGTTCTGTGAAAAATGCCATTGGTAATTTGATAATGATTGCACTGAATCTGTAGATTGCCTTGGGTAGTATAGTCACTTGGACAGTATCGATTCTTCCAACCCAAGAACAGGGTCTATCATTTCATCTGTGTCGTATTCCATTTCTTTCATTAGCATCTTACAGTTATTGGAGTCTGGGCCTTTTGCCTGCTTAGGTAGGCTTATTCTTAGGTGTTTTATTCTTTTTGATGCAATGGTAAGTGGGGTTGTTTCCTTAATTTCTCTGATAGCTCATTGTTAGTATACAGAAATCCAACAGACTTCTGTGTATTAATTTTGTATCCTGCAACTTTACCAAATTCATTGATGTGTTCTAGTCATTTTCTGGTGGCATCTTAGATTTTCTATGTACAGTATGTCATCTGCAAACAGTGACATTTTTTTCTTCCTTGCCAGTTTGGATTCCTTTTTATTTCTTTTTCTTCTCTGATTGCTGTGGTTAGGACTTCCAGAACTATGCTGAATAAAAATGGTGAGAGTGGGCATCCTTGTCTTGTTCCTGATCTTAGGGAAAATGTTTTCAGCTTTTCACCAATGCGTATGATGTCAGCTTTGGGTTTTTCATATGTGGCCTTTATTATTAATATGTTGACCTAAGTTTCCTCTATGCCTGCTTTCTAAAGTTTTTATCAAAAATGGATGCTGAACTTCAGCAAAAGTTCTCCATCTGCTGAGATGGTCATATGGTTTTTAGTCACTTTGTTGATGCAGCTTGTCACATTGATCTGTGGATAAGTGAAAAGTCCTTGCATCTTGGTTTCTTATTTTTTAAATGAATGAATTCCAGGAACCACATTTTTACCAGTTATCTTGGTAGATAGATCACCATTCTGTTCCTGTTGACCTTATCTGTAATGTGAAACAACAGCCGTTTCATGGGTGCTTATGGGAGGCCAGCCAAGTACCTTCTGTTCACAAGCCCAGGCGGCACCCTCAGAGCCCTGCATCCTCCCGCCCAGCACAGAGCCTGGCTCTCTGTGAGCCCTCAGTGTCTGCTGAGTGAATAAACTCTGTGTTGAGTTAGGGAATCTTGTCTGAAATTCCAGAGGGAGTGTATTAGATGGTTTCAAGCCAGTTAGGCTCCTGAATGACTGTCTGATGCCACTTCCCACACAGTACTTCCCTTCCAAATTCCTTCATGCTTACAAGCTGAACCTCATTACCACACAGCTTCCTGTTCACCTTGGAATAAAAGCAAAAGCCAGGGACAGGTGCTGGGCTGTGCTTAGTCGTTCAGTCCGACTCTGCGACCCCATGGACTGTACTGCCGGGGTCCTCTGTTCATAGAGATTCTCCAGGCAAGAATACTGGAGTGGACTGCCGTGCCCACTCCCAACCCTGGGATTGAACCGCACTGCAGGCAGATTCTTAACCGTCTGAGCCACCAGGGAAGCCTAACACAGGTGCTACCAGGGCTCTAAAGCAGTATGTGGTTCAGCACAAGTGGCCAGGCCGCCTGTGGTCTCTTAGGAAGGGTACCACTGCCCATCTCGGCTTGAGGGCATGTCATCCCCTCAGAGTTTTGTCTTTCTGCCCCATCTGGTGTAGCAGTTAGGTGGTTCAGGGTTGCTCCCCAGGTACTGGCATGGCAGGGGCATTTTTTTTTTTTCGGACAGGTGCTTTTGAACAAAAAGGACTTATCCCCAACTCATGCAGACTAGCACGACTGTTACTTATTGTGCATTTGGGGGCTCTGGAGGGGGAAAAAAGCGTTTAAAAGAAGGCTCTGATGTTATCAAAAAATATCGGAAATAACTGCGTTGTATATGTAGACATATTTATTTAGTTTCAGTGGGCCACTTCTAGCCTAATAATGAAATTAGGTTACTTGTTAGTGGATACTTGGAAATTCCAGTTTCCCACGAAGTTCCAAACTCCCTGGTGGCTAGAAACGTTCAGCTTGTCTATCGTACAGGATTTGCTCTCAAATGAATTTGCCCCAAATAGACCTTGTTCCCTAATGGTACACAGGGAATATTCTTAACCTCCTTATATGAAAGGGGACACACCCATAGAACTCCCCCACCACCTAGGAGGTTGTGTGGGTTGAGCAAACAGCAGTGCTTATCTTGGGACTTGGCTCCCTGGTAATGAATGGGCCAGCTCTTTGCCCCTGAGACTGGGGGGAAGAGTGCCCGAGCCTCTCACCATGCACACCTCAAGTGGGTACCTTCACATACTTGGCTGCAGAGGAGCTAGTGTTTGCTGACAAGCGGAGAAAATGAAGTCTTCCTTGCTTGGCAAGTGATGTCATGAGATCCGACCAGAGTCTGGCCAGTCCTTTGGTGGTGGGTTCAGGACTTTCCTCTCACACTCAGCTCAAGACCTGGCTCTGTATTTGAGAGCAGGGGCAGGAAGGAGCTGGGAGCAGTGTGGAGGCCAGCTTCCCAGGTCCAGGGAGGCATCCCGTATTTTCGAGGTAGCACTGGGCCAGGCAAGGTCCTGTCCTCTTTCAGGCACGGCAGCCCCACAGTGAAGGGTAACTCACTTGTTTGCAGGCTAGCATTTGAACCCAGGTCTGCCTGAATCCAGGCTCCTCTTCCCTGGCCTCTTCAATTTCCCGTTACGACAGTGAAAAAGGAGGGTGAGTTACGGAGCTGCGTTGGAGGCATCATGTCTTTCTGGGCCCCTGTGTTTCAGGTTCCAGTGCGTGTTCAAGGTGCTGCCGCAGTGCCTGTGCCCAGAGACGCCCCTGCCCAGCGTGCTGCTGACGGTTGAGCTCCTGTCCCTCCTGGTGGACCACGAGAAGCTCGCACCTCAGCTCTGCTCCCAGTCGGGTAAAGCAGGCCAGGGGGCACGCGCCTGGACAGCTCCGGCTGGTTGGAGGGGAGGGAGGTGGCAGGGACGGGCCAGGCACCTCCTGAGGCCTCCCGCAGCTTGCACCTCAGGCGGTGGGTGGGAGGGCGGAGCCTGAGTGCGAGCTGGGGCCTCCCTTCCAGAAGGCTGCCTCCTGCTGCTGCTGTACATGTATATCACGTCAAGGCCTGATAGAGCCGCCACCGAGACACAGTGGCTACAGCTGGAGCAAGAGGTAAAAGCACCAGAGCCCCTTTGTGGACGGCTTGCCACCCCACCCCACGCTACCCCACTGGAGGGGCACTTTTCCTCCCTGGGGGACAAAAGGGGCTTTTGTTCACATTGGTGACGTGTTTATTTATTTATTTATTTTTTATTAAATTTTCTTTTGCTTAACTGGTGACATGTTTAGAAACTAACAAGGAAGACTCATTTTGGGGGCCCCCTACTATACAGATATAACACGCATGGACCCAGGATATCCTGGGACTTGGCAGGGTGGCCTGGTACCTGGAGGCGGGCCTGGAGGCAAGGGGTCATTGGCGAGACACAGGTCTTGGTCCTGAGCATCTCCTGGGAAGGCCCAGGATACCATCGCCTCTTGGATCCCATCAGTGCAGACAGTTCAGTTCAGTCGCTCAGTCTTGTCAGACTCTTTGCGACCCCATGGACTGCAGCATGCCAGGCTTTCCTGTCCATCACCAATTCCGGGAGATTGCTCACTCATGTCCATTGAGTCAGTGATGCCATCCAACCATCTCATCCTCTGTCGTCCCCTTCTCCTTCTATCTCTAATCTTTCCCATCATCAGGGTCTTTTTTAAGGAGTCAGCTCTTCGAATCAGGTGGCCAAAGTATTGAAGTTTCAGCTTCGGCATCAGTCCTTCAAGTGAATATTCAGGACTGATTTCCTTTAGGAAGGACTGGTTTGATCTCCTTGAAGTCCAAGGGACTCTCTAGTCAGGCAGCTTCTTAGGCAACTGGAGCTCTGTGAGAAGCCTGAGAAAGCCCTCACAGTGACCGGAATTGGGGTGGTGTTCTGGCGCGGATGTAACCAAGTCTGTTCTTGTTCTAGGCCGTGTGGCTCTTGGCCAAGCTGGGTGTGCAGAGCCCCTCCTCCCCAGTCACTGGCTCCAGCTGCCAGTGCAACGTGGAGGTGAGTGCCGGGGGCAGAAGGGGGCTGGCAGCGGGCAGCCCTGCTGGTGGGTGACGGGGCAACTGGAGAGCATTCCATACTCCTTCACTGGTGCCGCCACTCAGAACCCTCCTCACCCCGGGGTGAGGCTAGGACCGGGGCTGGCCCGCCGAGCTGGTGGTCCGGGTGCAGAGACCACATGCCCTGACCTCCGCCCGCACCCTCCCGCAGGTGGTCAGAGCCCTCACAGTGATGCTGCACAGACAGTGGCTGACAGTGCGGCGGGCAGGGGGGCCCCCGCGGACCGAGCAGCAGAGGCGGACGGTGCGGTGTCTGCGGGACACGGTGCTGCTGCTGCACGGCCTGTCCCAGAAGGACAAGCTCTTCACGGTGCACTGCGTGGAGGTCCTGCACCAGTACGACCAGGTCATGCCCGGGGTCAGCACGCTGATTCGAGGGCTTCCTGACGTGACCGACTGTGAAGGTGAGCCTGCAGGAGGCCCCCCCACCCCAGCCCCCACATGGGGTCGGCTCTGAAGGCCCCGGGCGAGTCAGACCCCCTGGCCTTAAGTCAGCTGCCCGCCATCCACACAGCCTTTGCCGGCACCGGGCCACCCTCCCCTTCCTGCTCTGGCTCCTCAGCATATCAGCCTGCCTTTGGCTCATATCTACTGAGTCAGCCTGGCAGAGCCATGGCTTTTCCAGAAACATCCCTGTCTGAATTGCCTTTGTATCACTTTGCTTGCAGTAGCTGAGGGAGCGAGGCCTGGGCGTGGAAGGGACTGGTTAGTTCCTGTGGGCCTGGGGGAGCAGACAGAGTGGTGGGGCCACCCCCAGTCCCAGTGCCTTTGGGCCTTCACCACAGAACCTTCTGGGTTTTGGCTCAGAGGCGGCCCTGGAGGATCTCTGTGCTGCGGAGACCGACGTGGACGAGCCCGAGATGGACTGTGGCTGAGGCCTGTGAGCACCGAGCCACACGGTGGCACCAGAGCCACTCCCATCCTTCCCTCCTCCTCTGATTAAAACCACTGACTGGCTGAGAGCGTGCCAGCTTTCTGTTTCCTGAGTTTGCTCCGTATCGGCAGAGTGGGAGGGGCAGAGCAGGAGTGGGACCCAGGAAAGGCTGAGATCCTTGCTGGGCCCTGCTCGAGTGGAGAGCTCCAGCCCCACGGTGATGAATCTGCCCTGGGGAAGGAGCCCTGCCCCTTGTGGATTTGCCCTGAGTCATCCCTCTCTCCTGAGGCCACCGGAAGAAACCATTGTGCGTAGGGGTGGAGGTGGCCCTTAGCCCAGGCCTAAACCAGGGAGGCCTGGGAAAGTGGGGCCACGGACTGGGTGCAAAATGGCCATGGCAAGGGGGCTCCCGGCAGGCCGAGTCATGGAGCCAGCCTCCCTGCATAGCCTGGTCCTCCCACCGTGAGCGTGCGAGGGCCCTGGTGCACCATGCTAGCCAGCGGGCCCACAGCCAGAGATCTGAGGCCTCTGGGGTGGCCCTGCGGGTGCCTGGGGAGGGACGGGTGCTATCAGGAGGGATGGCCCAGGCCAGCTGACAGCAGGGCGGGCCGTGCTCACAGCAGCCCTTGGGCGGGCCTGGGCCAAGTTTCACTTCCCGCCACTGCTGCTGCCGGCAGCAAGAACCAGAGAGTGCACCCTGAGTCACTGCTGCCTGCTGGCTCCTCGGTAAGTGAGAACCCCCAAGGGGGTGAGGCAGGGTGGGAGGGCCATGGGTACCCCCACACACACTAAGAGGGCACCCGGGGAGGAGCTGAGCCTTCCCCTTCAGGGGACAGCTGAGTGAGCAGGTCCCACTAAGGAAGCCACCCTGCCTTCTCTGTCTTCCTGCCTGATGGTGGGTGCTGGAGCTCAGCAACAGGATCTAATGGGGCAGGGAAGGCCAGAGGTGCTCCCACCCCACCCACCTTACAGCCCGTCAGCGGACACTCACTCTCCCACCCCGACTCCCTGCTCCTCCCCAGGTTCAGTGGCAGACACCCACCATGGGTTCTCGGGCCCTGCCCCCGGGGCCTGTACAGACCCTCATCTTCCTGGACTTGGAGGCCACCGGCCTGCCCTTCTCCCAGCCCAAGATCACCGAGCTGTGCCTGCTGGCCGTCCACAGATATGCCCTGGAGGGCCTTTCCGCCCCTCAGGGGCCTCCGCCAACAGCACCCCCACCGCCCCGGGTGCTGGACAAGCTCTCCCTGTGCGTGGCTCCAGGGAAGGCGTGCAGCTCTGCAGCCAGCGAAATCACAGGCCTGAGCACCGCCGTGCTGGCTGCACATGGGCGTCGGGCCTTTGACGCTGACCTGGTCAACCTGATCCGCGCCTTCCTACAGCGCCAGCCGCAGCCTTGGTGCCTCGTGGCCCACAATGGTGACCGCTACGACTTCCCCCTGCTCCGGGCCGAGCTGGCACTGCTAGGCCTGGCCAGTGCTCTGGACGACGCCTTCTGTGTGGACAGCATCGCTGCCCTGAAGGCTCTGGAGCAGACTGGCAGCTCCTCGGAGCACGGCCCAAGGAAGAGCTACAGCCTGGGCAGCGTCTACACACGCCTGTACGGGCAGGCCCCGCCAGACTCACACACCGCTGAGGGGGACGTGCTCGCCCTGCTGAGCGTCTGTCAGTGGAGGCCGGGGGCCCTGCTACGGTGGGTGGATGCTCACGCCAAGCCCTTCAGCACCGTCAAGCCAATGTACGTGGTCACAACCTCCACTGGAACCAACCCGAGGCCGTCTGCTGTCATAGCCACTGTGCCCCTGGCCAGAGCGAGCGACACCGGCCCCAACCTTCGCAGTGACAGGAGCCCCAAGCCAGCCCCTTCCCCAGTGATGCGCCCTGGAGCCCCACCTGGGGAAGGGCTGCTGGCCCCCCTGGGCCTGCTGGCCTTCCTGACTTTGGCAGTAGCCATGCTGTATGGGCTGTCTCTGGCCATGCCCGGGCAGTAGGCCAGGAAGGGGAAGTCTGACTAATAAAAACCCCCACAGCACTGAGCAATCACTCGCCTCTACCCTCCGTGGTGGCCTTACAGCCATGCTCTGAGACCTGGGGCCAGGGGCACACAAAATGAGTCTTTGTCCAGCACTCTTCCTACCTGGACGGGGTCAGACTTCTGAGTCCAAGAGAAGTAGGAGACCATGAACTTCAAATACTGGATGGAAATGATAGCTAGCCTCACCCCCAATCCCAGCAGCCAGAGCTACAATGAAAAGAGGCAACAGCTCGAAACATCTGCATTTATTACAAACAAGGGTGCAGACCTGAGACTCCAAACACATTACGAGGCCCCGACCTACGACGTGGTAAGACATGGACAGAGGGGTGGGGAACACCGAGGTATGTGTCTAGGTCACAGGAGCCCCCTCAGGGTCCCCTCCACCTTTGGTCCAGACGACACCTTGGCCCAGGTGTCCCCACTGCCAGGACACACCTAGGCTGGGGGTCCAGCAGCCAGGTAGCCTATGAGGCTGGTAATGGGGAAGCAGGGACTCAGAGACTGTCTCCTCTCTGGGGAAGTCTCCCTGTAGGACCCAACGGTTTCAGCCTCACAGAAACCATTACACACATTTTGGAACAGAAAACAGGTAAAATATTTAGCTAACAGTAAAATTAAAACTGCAGGGAGCACACCTGAGTGGACAAGTGGTCAGAGGCTGCCCAGGGCCAGGGCCACCCAGAACCCTGGGGAAGTCTGGGCTTCCAGGTGGTCCCAGGGAAGGTGCAAGAAAGGTCCAGGAAGGGTGGGGTTCCGCCTGAGGCGTTCAGATAATCAGGAGGCCACCCACCCTCCACAGGGCACGGCCCAGGCTGCAGGAGCCACGGGAAAGGTCGAGACCCACCTGCAGTCCGCAGCCTCACCCACTCGCCCGCACCGTGGCTCTGGTGCTTCAGAGACAAACCTGGGGACAAGCCCTGGCCTCACACCACAGCTAGGCATGCCACAGAAACCGGAAGACCGGTGCGTCCTGCCCACACAAAAGCTGTGCTGTCCTAGTACGACAAGCATCCCTGCTCCAGCCCCAGGTCTCACTGGGGTGGCTGGAAAAGAACCGTTCTTTGGGGTTCCGGGAAGCATAATCTCAAGTGAGGAGGGGAGCACAACATGGTCCCGGCAACTCTGACATGGACTGCTTCCCGCACCCCTCGTCGCCATCACCAGAAGCCTCGTGTACAAACGGGACACACACAAAACAAGCCCGGGGAGAGAGGCCCGCACCCGCACACCCATTCACACACGCAGGACAGATCAGCTGGTAGCCAGAGATGCCAGGGCGTGCTCAGGGGAATGTCTTCGGGGGCTCCATGTAGGCCGGATTATAAGGAGGCTGGCTGGCAGGGTAGGGCAGGGCTGCAGCTCCTGAAAACAGAGAGGACACCAATTAGCTGTGGCCATGGCTGCAGGGGGTTAGGCATGGCGGAGTTGGCTGGCATACTCACCAGCCATCGTCTCGTGGTAGGCGGGGGGGCCCATGGGCTGGGTCGGGTAGGGTGCTGTTGGCATCCCTGGCTGGGGGACCACGGAGTGGTAGCCCTGGTACGTTGGTCCAGGGTAGCTGGGCGGTTGCAAGTAAGGGGTGTGGGTCACCGTGGTGGCCATGGTGGTGGTCACAACCGCTGCAAAGAGAGCCTCAGTCAGGACCGCCAGGTTGGCCACCCCTCCCTCCAGCTCAGGCCAGTCAGGGCCCTGATAAACCCACCACCACCACCTGGGGTCTGTACCTGCCCCCAAGGGGTCACCGTGGGGCAGAGGGGAGATGCTCACGTTGTGGGCGCCGGCACATCTTATACAAACAGCAGCAGGAGCAGGTGCAGCAGACAATGACGGTGACCACGGCAATCACAAAGAGGGTCACCCCGATGGCGATTACTGTGCCGAACCTGACAGAAAGCCAGTCAGCGCTCCAGTGGCCACTCCACATTCCCACTGCCGGCAGCATGGGTTCGATCCCTAGTCAGGGAACGAAGATCCCACGTGCCGCGCACAGCCAAAAAAGAACCTAAATAAAGCCAGTCAAGATCCAGGGCCTCTCGCCCCGACCCAGGACCCACAGTCCACACCACACCCACTCCCAGACGGCACCTCTCTAGCCGGAGGGACTGGGCAACACAGATAAAGCCACTTCTGGGGCGTGGGGCTTGAACATGTTTCTCCCTCAAGTGTTTCCTCAAGTATATGGGGTTGACCTTGGCTGCCCCCGGGATGCCCCTCAGGAGCTCAGGAGACAGCTCTTCAGGTGTCTTCCCCCGTACACACGTCTTGTCCACCTCCAAGGAGCCAGCAGCACACGCACACCCAGTATCCACCACCAGCCAGGCCTAGGGTGGCTTGAATCCAAAACTCAGACGTGGGCGAGACAGACCAACTCCTGGCCTCTGTGAGCCCACAGACCATTACAGGAGGCAAAGGTTGAAGGGAAAATGACTCAGGAAACACAGGTAATGAATCACAGGGAGAAGTTTCCAGGAGTGGGGAGAGGCCAGTGTGGCCAGGACGGCGGGGAGTGGTATGGCTGCAGGCCCCTGGAGCGATGGTAAGCCTGGGGGTGCCAAGCACCCTCACTCCAACCCGGGGGGGCAGGCAGGTGGGTCAACCAAGAGCCAAGCAAGAGGAGGCCTCCCTGCCCACACAGGCTTAACCCTCAGCAAGGGCCAGGCCTGAGTGGAGAGTCTTACCACCTGAGAAGACTGGCCCTGGGCGGGAAGTCCACCAAAGCCGACTCTCAAGAGCAGCCACAGCCCCCTGCCGTCCTCCCCTGTTCCCAGAGACCAAGCAGTATTCCTTCCAGTAAAAGGGAATTGCACCAACCAGCTGTTCCATTAAAACATGGAGGGGACTTGGTGAGCTGTGAGCTGTAGGCTCCCCTGCCCCTGAGGTCGAGGGGAAGGTCCCCACCCCATCCCCTACTCCACCCCACCCCACCCCCCACCCCCGCTTCCCCCGCCCCAGGTGGAGGGTCTTTCATCTCATAGGCCAGCTGACATCACAGCTTTGGGATGGACTAAGGACAGACCCTCCCGCCCCAGACGCAAAATACCCAATTGTATTCATAAAACAGGAGCCACTGGCCACTGTGCGGGCCAAACCAAGGCCCCAAGGCAGGAACAGTGGGAGTCAGGAGGTGCTGCCTGCACGCGCGCGTGTGCACGCACACACACACACACATACACACACACACACACACACACACACACACACACACACACACGCAGGACCGCGATGAATGACACATGATTGCAGGGCCACCACCACCAATCTCCAATCTCTCTCTCCCACTCTCTTCCTCTCTCTTGTCTCTATCTCTGACACACAGCACCGGCACTGAAGCTCACCCCATGTTAGTCTCTGCCTTCACTAGGGCCTCCGGCAACCCGGGGGGCTTCCCCATTCCATCCTGAGGCCACTCAGTTTCAATCTCCTCCCCTTCCAGGAAAAGTAAAGCGAATCTCCTGGGCCCTCCCTAGCCCTGACGTCAGAAGCTAGAAGGACAGAGCCTCTTAAAGACACAGTGCAGTGGATGCCCCAAATGGCTGCGCTCCCAAATGGGGCCAGGATGGGGGGGGAAGAGCTCCCGGAGTTGCCTCCCCACCCCACTGTCCATGGGGTCCCCAACCACACTCCTGCTCTGCCTGGCTCAGCCCGCCAGCCCCGTTCCAGGTGTCCACTCAGTGGGTACCTTTAGCCATCTGAGCCCACCAGCAGACCCAGGGCCCGCCGGCCACTCCCCTCAGCTCCTCTTCTCCCACCAGTGCATGCTGGAACCTACCTACCCAAGTCCCCTTGGCCAGCCTGTCACCTCTGATCTTGTTGCTCCTGCTCAAGAGACTAGTATGACTCCTGGAGCTCCTGGGATCATGCAAGAATTTGCTTTATAATTTCTTTGTAAACTCTGTGTAATGTGTGTGTATCTGTACTTCTCTCTTTCTCTGGACTTCCCTGGTGAATCAGACGGTAAAGAATCTGCCTGCAATGCAGGAGACCCGGTTTCGATCCCTGGGTCAGGAAGATCCCCTGGAGGAGGGTATGGCAAACCACTCCAGCATTCTTGCCTGGAGAATCCCATGGACAGAAGAGCCTGGTGGGCTACAGTCCACGGGGTCACAAAGAGTCAGACACAACTGAGTGACTAACACTAATAACTAATAGTGTGATAAGAGAGGGGGGAAAATCTAGCATTTGTCTCATCACAGAGTAACACAATAAAGCAAATGTCAATCTCTAATTAAAAGTCTACATAAAGGGCTTTCCTGGTGGCTCAGTGGTAAAGAATCTGCCTGCTGATGCAGGAGACACAGGTTGGATCCCTGATCCAGGAAGATCCCACATGCTACGGAGCACTGAGCCTGTGCTCTAGAGCCCGGGAGCCACGACTGAAGCCCAAGTGCCCCAGAGCCCGTGCTCCACTACAGGAGAAGTCACTGCAATGAGAATCCCACGCACCGCAACTAGAGAGTAGCTCCCGCTTCCCACAACTAGAGAAAAGCCCGAGCATCAACAAAGACCAGGCACAGCCATAAATAAATAAATAATTTTTTTTTTTTTAAAGTCTAAATAAAATAAAACTCTGTGTGGGTGGGGGGACTCCCACCCTCCCTCCTGTATGATCCAGCCACATCACCCTCCTTTCAGCTTTTTTTTTTTTTGGCTGTGCCATGTAGCATGTGGGATCTTAGCTTCCCGACCAGGGATTGAACCTTGCCCCCTGCAGTGGACGCACAGTCTTCACCACCAGACCTCCAGGAAGTCCTATTGTTCGCTTCTGGAAGCACTGTACACTCTGTCTTCCCTCAGGGCCTTCATACAGGCAGTTCTTCCTACAGGCAGTTCTTCCTACAATACCACCCCGCGGCTCTTTTTCTCCCATCCCTATACAATTCATTCTTGGTCACTTTTCACATCTCAGATTAAAACATCACTGCCTCTAGGACACCGCCCCTGACCATGCAGAAAAGGTCAGACTCCTTGATAAATGCTCTTACAGAATCAATTGCCTGTGTACTTCAGTTTATCAACACACACGCCTTTGGATTGTGTGAGCACTGGATTACCGTGCATCTTGCTTCCAGCCTATGGATTCACGGAGGCACAGACTGCAACCAGCCCTGGACCATCACTATGTCTCCAATGCCTGGCCGAGACAGTGGGTGCTCAGGAAGTATCTGAGAAGTGAATCAAGTCACTCAGGGATCCCGTGGGCAGCACCGAGTAGGACAGCAAGGCCTGATGCCCTGAGGAACAGCAATATATGAGGGGTGACTGCAGGGTGGGGCAGGGATCTGTGGCCCCAACAAAGCCACCATATGAACAGAATCACACCTCCGAAGGCTGAGGCTACCCCCCAGAGGTCAAGTTCAGAAGGCGAGAGTTGGCCTAGGAAGGAAGGGACAGAAGGGCAGGGGAGCAAGAGCCCAGGCAAGGAGCTTGCAGCAGGGCTGAACAGGATGGTCCCTAGGAGGCCAAAGACCCCCACTGTCCCAGAAGTGAAAGGGCCGTCTCTGGAGCTGGACACCAGCATTTCTACCACCACACTGGCCAGGCAGCACATGGCTGTGACCCAGTGGGTATGAGAACTGCGGGAAGGGTGCTGTGAGGGCCAAGAACTAACACAGGCTGGCCATGCCCATGCCTCAGCTACCAGACCTCCCTGCCTTCCTGGTGTATTGCCACGGCAAAGACGGCATAGAGGGTCAGCAGTGACCAGCCTGGGGCCCTCAGCCAGAGTTTCCACCGCTCGCGTGCTTCAAAACACGCCATTCCTGCTGGATGATCCTGTGAGTCAAAGGAGCTGGGAAGGGACAATGACATCAGGACCCAAAAGGACCGTGACGGGGAGCCAAGAAAGCTCAGGGGTCAGGGGGGACTACATGGACCAGCCACCGAACATCAGCAGGGCAGGACAGGAGTCACCTACTAAAGTGGCAGGAAGACCCACCAATAACATGTCTGCTCTGTGGGGAGCACGGAGAACGCCTACGTTCTGAAGGCAGATGGAGTCCCAACTGCACTGCTGTGCTCTGACCTGCTGCCTTGTTCTTGGGGAACCCAGGGAGTTGCTCAAAGGAAGAGCCGGGGTGGGGGTGGACCAAGAATGAAGAAGGAGGGGACAGAGGTGGGGAGAGGGTGGAGTTGGCCCAGAACCCCTCAGCACATCGGGTCCTTCCGCTGTGGAGCACTCGCAGAAGCTTCCAAACAAGGCTGGACCCTCCCAAGGAACCATCACGCCAGTGGACAATCAACGGTAACCCCGGCTGAGGAGGCAGCACATAAATGCTCACCCGAGAGGGTGGCCTCTTGGGGCCCTGATGGGTGGTCAAGGGGGCACCCAAAGGACACATAGCCCTGTCTCTCCACCTCCCAGTACCTGCTCCTGGAGCCTCAACCCTGTAAGGCAGGCGCTGGACGCCACGCTGGGGCTCCGCTCAGAAGCAGAGGAGAGGTGGGACAAGATGGGAAGAAGGCCCAGAGAGAGAAGAAGGATCCGCCCAATGGACAGGCAAGATGGCCCAGTGGGGAGGCTGCAGGTCTCGGGCACCTCGAGGAGGGCAGGGAGGGTGCGCCTGAGCTTCCCCCAGGAACCTACATCTCCTCTGCTCCCAGGGGACCTTGTTCTGCGATGTGGAATCCACATTTCTCACACAGTGCCCAGTGCGCACTCACCAACCAGGCCACCTTACTCTTTCCTGCCCTTCTCTGAACCCTCTCTCTCAGCACCTCCTACAGCCATTCTTCAAAGGTCACTGACCCTCAACACACTCGATCCCACCCAAACCCAAGCCCTTCATGCGAACCCCATTCGTTCTCTGTCCTGGATCCCTGAGCAGGGCGGAGGGCAGGGCACCCCATCCCGGCCCCTCCCCCAGCCACTCAGTTAGCAGGCAGCCTCCCTCGGGCCAGACCAGGAAACCATGCCCTTCCGACTGCCTGCCACGCCCGCCCCACCCGTTCCTGTCATCCTCCAGGAAGTGGTGGTCTTCATAGGAACACCATTCAGACCCTCAGACCCCAGCACTGCCCCTGTGCCACCCCAGGAAGAGGCCCACACTGGCTGGATGTCAGACAGTGAGATGACACGGTACACTATCCGTTATCACAGCATCTTTACCACAGCTGTATCCCCCCATCACTATGCCCCCTGCCCACCACCACCGCCACCATTATGCCAACACCTCCCTGCCACTGTCCCCCATCGCCACATCATGACCTACTATCATACATCTGCCTGTCACCCCACTACACACCACCACAGCGCCCATTACCATC
The DNA here is from genome assembly GCA_935064755.1 of Tragelaphus eurycerus. Lineage (NCBI taxonomy): Eukaryota > Metazoa > Chordata > Mammalia > Artiodactyla > Bovidae > Tragelaphus > Tragelaphus eurycerus. Next base: position 69,358,514 of record CAKXYN010000001.1, on the reverse strand, counting down.
AGCCTCTCCACCATCAACACGAACACGTGCACCTGCCCCAGTACCACACGGCCACCATCATTCATCATCACTCTATCCCCACCACCACTGTGCCATCACCACACACTCGGCCTTGTAGCCAACACCTCTGCCCTGCTGCCACCACCTGATCACTATCACTTTTGCCACTATTGCCCCCATCACGGTCACCCCCTTCACATCACTTACACCTACAGCCCACACCATCACCAAGCTCACCCTCAGTGTTTCAGTTGTCAACCAGTCACCCCAATCCCCAGCACAATGATGAAGACAACTTCCCAGCATAAGAATCCAAGCTCCTGCAGCTCAGACATGGCAACAGCTTCTCCGGGGCCAAACGCCAAGGACTCTGTGCCACCCCAGTCCCTGCAGCCCTCTTGAGCCCCCGGTCACCTCTGCCAGGAAGATGTACCGAAACCGCAGGTTACGTACCTGGCCATGGGGTCACTGTCGAAGCTGGGGTCAAACGCGTGGATACTGCAAAGAGGAAATCTCACAATTAACCACCTGCACCCCACCCAGCACACCAGGAACAAACACAGCCTTAGCACACACACAGAACATGCATGGAGGCCAACCCCACAATGGGCCAGAAAGGTGGGGCCCTGGTGGCCTCCAGAGGCCAGATATCACACATACCAGGATTTCAGGCTACAAAGCCACACATCCTTCTCAAGCACACACAGGATATTCTCTAGGAGAGACCACTCAGGGGGCTCAGACAGTAAAGAATCCACCCTGCAATCCAGGAGACCTGGGTTCAATCCGTGGGTTGGGAAGATCCCCTGGAGAAGGAAATGGCAACCCACTCCAGTATTCTTGCCTGGAGAATCCCCACGGACAGAGGAGCCTGGTGGGCTACAGTCCATGGGGTCGCAAAGAGTCAGACACGACTGAGTAACTAAACACTAACACATATGAGGCCACAAAACCAGTCTCGAGAGATCTGAAAAGATGCCTATCGTACAAATTATTTTCTCCAACAACAATGGAATGAACTTATAAATCAGTAACCAAAGACCCACGTCATAAAGTTAAAAACAAAATGCTAAAAACAAAAACTCTCATACCTTGAGAAACCAACATATTATAACAGAAGAGCTGTAGCTTAAATAAGAAATCATAGAGGATATTGAGAAAGCTGTAAGACCAAATGAAAATAAAAACCCCACTGGTCAAAACTGATGACACACAGCTAAAGAAGGAAATGTAGAGCTTTGATAGTGATATGGTAGGAAACCAAACAAGATAGGAAAAACGTAACAGAACAGACTCCCAAAACAAGGAAGGAATTAATAAAGATAAGTGCAAAAGTCAAAGAGAATAGTAGCCACAGAAAATAACAGAGAAGATGAACGGAACCAAAGCTGGTGGACCTCTGGCCAGACTCATGAAGAAAAGGAGAAAAGATGCAAGAAGACAAAAATACCGAGTGAAAAGAGGTAAATAACTGTAAGTACAACAGAGCTTTTCAAAAAAGTAGAAACTGGAAGTTCCCTGGCGGTCCAGTGGCTAGGACTTGGCATTTCCACGGCTGTGGCCCGAGGTTCAATCCTTAGTAGAGGAACTAAGATCCTGCAAGCTGTGTGACGCAGCATCCCACCACCCCCCAAAAAATAATAGTAACTTTGAACTGAACAAACCATCTGCAAAAACAGCATTTGGGAAACAAGCGAAGGCAACTGAAGACTAGTATTAAAAGCTATTAAATAAACCGGTAATTGTGCCAAGTGTATTCCAGATAAACGACCATACTTGTTTTTAAAGGACTCTCTTGGGACTTCCTGGTGGTCCAGTGGTTAAGAATCTGCCTGGCAATGCACATGACATGGGTTTGATCCTCGGGCGGGGAACTAGGATCCCATATGCCGTGGTGGGCAACTACAGAGCCCACATACCCGACAAGAGATCATGATGATGGAACTGAACCCAACGCTGTCAAATAAATAATTATTTAAAAAATAATCATAGTGCTCGCTTCGGCAGCACATATACTAAAATTGGAACGATACAGAGAAGATTAGCGTGGCCCCTGCGCAAGGATGACACGCAAATTCGTGAAGCGTTCCATATAAAAAAAAAAAAATAAATCATAATAAAGGACTCACTTGTACTGATAAAAAAAACTAACATTTAAGGAGACATTTTCATGTCTGGGATTGGTTTTAAAAGACCCAGGAAACAAAAGTAGTGGGAGGTAGGTGGAACATTAGCAGCAGAGTATTGCTAACCAGGGGGGCAAGCAATGGATATATGGGGTTATTCTCTCTGCTTTTATATGTATTTGAAAATTCTCAAAAAAAAAAAAAAAAAAAAAATTGAGAAACAAACAGAAAAATTCAAGATAATTAGGAATAACTATATCCTAAATTTGAAGGACAAGTAAAGCTAAGGAAACAATATTTTCAAAAAAATCAGTGTGCAGGCTTTGGCCAGCAATAACAGAGTAAAGCACACCAAGCTGGGAAAAGGGGGCAGGGGCGGAGTGGGAAGAGGCTTCCATGGAGGTGGGCCTGGCATCCAAAGCCCCCTTTCTCCTAGGGGCACCAGCCTATTTCAGAAGATAAATTCTCTAGGCAAGAAGACTGCTGTGGGTTGCCATTTCCTACTCTTGGGGATCTTCCTGGGATTGCACTCTCATCTCCTGAAGGGGCAGGTAGATTCTCCTTTTTCTTTTTTTGTTTTTAAAACAAAACTATTTTATTGAGGTCTAACATACTTACAGTTTAAATTCGTTTAATTATTAACTCAAATTTTATTTAAAATGCTTTAAGATAATTGTATATTTTAGATCATAAATCAAGATTTTTCTCTGTTCCATAAAATTGTGTATCTAGCCCAAAGTTTCACATGTTTACTCATTCTATTCTGCCTTTCTTTTGTTGTTTGTTTTTTTTTTTTTAGTTTGTTTATTTTAATTGGAGGCTAATCACTTCATGAGAAGCTCTGTACTGGAAGAAACACAAGCTGGAATCAAGATTGCTGGGAGAAATATCAATAACCTCAGATATGCAGATGACACCACCCTTATGGCAGAAAGTGAAGAGGAACTAAAAAGCCTCTTGATGAAAGTGAAGGTGGAGAGTGAAAAAGTTGGCTTAAAGCTCAACATTCAGAAAACGAAGATCATGGCATCCGGTCCCATCACTTCATGGGAAATAGATGGGGAAACAGTGGAAACAGTGTCAGACTTTATTTTTCTGGGCTCCAAAATCACTGCAGATGGTGACTGCAGCCATGAAATTAAAAGACGCTTACTCCTTGGAAGGAAAGTTATGACCAACCTAGATAGCATATTCAAAAGCAGAGACATTACTTTGCCAACAAAGGTTTGCCTAGTCAAGGCTATGGTCTTTCCTGTGGTCATGTATGGATGTGAGAGCTGGACTGTGAAGAAGGCTGAGCGCCAAAGAATTGATGCTTTTGAACTGTGGTGTTGGAGAAGACTCTTGAGAGTCCCTTGGACTGCAAGAGATCCAACCAGTCCATTCTGAAGGAGATCAGCCCTGGGATTTCTTTGGAAGGACTGATGCTAAAGCTGAAACTCCAGTACTTGGGCCACCTCACGTGAAGAGTTGACTCATTGGAGAAGACTCTGATGCTGGGAGGGATTGAGGGCAGGAGGAGAAGGGGACGACAGAGGATGAGATGGCTGGATGGCATCACTGACTCGATGGACGTGAGTCTGAGTGAATTCCGGGAGTTGGTGATGGACAGGGTGGCCTGGCGTGCTGCAGTTCATGGGGTCGCAGAGTCGGACACAACTGAGTGACTGATCTAATCTAATCTAATCACTTTATAATATCGTGGTGTTTTTTGCCATGCATTGACATGAATCAGTGGCAGGAAGATCCTTAACCACTGAGGTCCTGAACAGCAAGGAGAAACTCAGCAAGGAGCTCAGCTTCTACTCATCTCAGTCTCTGCAATCAGGCCGAGATGACTTTAGAGTGCTCGTGTCCCTGGCAAAAGCAGTTATCGGTCCTTCCTGGAGGAAGTCTGGAGCTCCAAATGGCTATAATTCATTCTGCAAATACAACGTTTGGCACACAACTGGTGATCTCCAGGAACACGAGAACATCAGACAAGAAACAACAGAAACAGCCGACAGGAGAAACATCCACAGGGCTCCAAACACTGCCGTTCTCAGACTCTGACCTCTGTTCAAGGAGATCAAAGGAAAAAGATGCAGCAGTTTAGGAGAACTGCAAACAAAAATGAAACAAATAAAAATTCTAGAACTAAAAAATCATGCAAACATCAGTAACTTATTAGACAGCTCAAAATATAATCAATCAACTAGAAGACAAACCCAAACAAATATATATACACTAAAGCCTAGAGACACAAAAAGATGGTAAATGTACATACAGAAGACAGTAGGTGAAATATGGAAAACCGTCGTAGAAAAGATCTTCAGTTCAGTTCAGTCGCTCAGTCGTGTCGGACTCTCTGTGACCCCATGAAATGCAGTACGCCAGGCCTCCCTGTCCATCACCAACTCCCGGAGTTCACTCAGACTCACGTCCATTGAGTCGGTGATGCCATCCAGCCATCTCATCCTCTGTCGTCCCCTTTTCCTCCTGCCCCCAATCCCTCCCAGCATCAGATCTTTTCCAATGAATCAAGTCTTCCCATGAAGTGGCCAAAGTACTGGAGTTTCAGCCTGAGCATCAGTCCTTCCAAAGAACACCCAGGGCTGATCTCCTTCAGAATGGACTGGTTGGATCTCCTTGCAGTCCAAGGGACTCTCAAAGAAAAGGTCTTATATATGTGTAATTAAAGTCCCAGAGGAAGAAATGTAAGAATGGAGTAGAAGCAATCTTTAAAAAGAGCAATGCATGCTATTAAAATTATTTTTCTCCTAGCAAAAATGATAAAACAAAAAAGATAATGGCTGCAAATTTTCCAAAACTGGCAGAAAACAAACAAAAAAACAAGCCAGATTTCAGAAATATCTTAAGCCCCATGCAGCAAAAATTCAAAGAAAAACATATCTAGGTACATTACAGTAAAACATAAAAACCAAACATGAAGAGAAAAAACTCGAAAATTAGAGAAAAGACATGCTACTGGCAAAGGAGCAATAATAAAACCACTATCTGATTTCTCAACAGAAACAACAGACGTTAGAAGACAATGGAATGAAAGCTTCAAAATGCTGAACTTTGCTGAAAGTTTGTTTATACCTTCCAACCTATTAATCCATACCAGGAAAAATATCCTTTAAGAAGGAATGTAAAATAAAGACATTTTCAAACAAACAAAAGCCAAGAAAATTTGACACCAGTCTACCTGTATGAAAGGTAGAAGGAACATGTCTCAGATGAAACTTAAACATGAAGGAAGAGAAAATAAATATACTGATAAAGGCAAAAGAGACAACTAAAATACTGTCTTTGGGAAATGCAAATCAAAACCACAATGACATATCACCTCACACCAATCCAGACAGCTATCATCAAAAGAACACAAATAAAAAACGTTGGCAAGTATATGGAGAAAAGGGAACTCTCTGGCCCTATTGCTGGGAATGTGAATGGGTGTAGCCACTGTGGTAAACAGTATGGAGGTTTCTCACAAAATTAAAAATAGAGAATTCCCTGGCAGTCTAGAGGCTACGACTCTGGGCTCTCACTGCCAAGGGCTGGGCTTCTACCCCCATTTGGGGAACTAAGATCTTGTATGCTACTGAGCATGGCCAAAACGAATGAACAAAAACCCTGAAAAGAGAACTAACGTATGACCCAGCAATTTCACTCCTGGATACACATCAAAAAAAAAAAAAACCACCACCACCAAAACACTAATTTAAAAAGATACATGCACCCCGATGTTCACAGCAGCATTATTTACAGTTGCTAAGGTATGGAAGCAACCAGTGTCCACCCACAGACGAATGGATGAAGATGTGGTATGTGCATACGTGTGTGTGCACACATACATGTACACAATGGAATACTATTCAGCATTAAAGAATGAAATTTTGCAATTTACAGTACCATGGATGGACTTGGACAGCATTATGCTAAGTGAAATAAGTCAAAGAAAGTCAAATGCTGTAGGATATCACTTATATGCGGAATCTAAAAGTACAACAAACTAGTGAATACAGCTAGTAAATGGCACCCCACTCCAGTGTTCTTGCCTGCAGAATCCCAGGGACGGAGGAGCCTGATGGGCTGCAGTCCATGGGGTCGCTAAGAGTCGGACACGACTGAGCGACTTTACTTTCTCTCTTCACTTTCATGCATTGGAGAAGGAAATGGCAACCCACCCCAGTGTTCTTGCCTGCAGAATCCCAGAGACGGGGGAGCCTGGTGGGCTGCTGTCTATGGGGTCGCACAGAGTCGGACATGACTGAAGCGACTTAGCAGTAGCAGCAGCAGTGAATACAGCAAAAGAGAAGAAGACTCACATATACAAAGAACAAAGTAGTAGTTACCAGTGGGGAGACAGGAGAGGGGCACCACAGGGGTGGCAGTGTGAGAGTACAAACTATTGGATGCAAGATAGGCTCAAGGTTGTATTGTACAACATGGGGAATATAGCCAATATTTTGTAATAACTATAATGGAAAGTAACCTTTAAAATCTGTGTGGCAAAAAGGGAACCCTCCTACACTGTTGATGGGAATGTAAATTGGGACAATCACTATGGAGAACAGTATGGAGGTTCCTTAAAAAACTAAAAACAGAACTACTATATGATCCAGCAATCCCACTCCTGGGTATATATCTGGAAAAAACCATAATTTGAAAAAATACATGGACCCCAATGCTCACTGCAGGACTATTTATAATATTAAGACATGGAAACAACCTGAGTGAACTTATATACAAAACAAACAGACTCACAGATTTCAAAAAACAAACTTATGGTTACCAAAGGGGAAATCAGGGTGGGAAGAACAAATCGGGAGCTTGAAATTAACATATACATGTTACTACATATAAAACAGATAACCAACAAGGACCTCCTACTGATCAGCACACGCAACTCTACTCAATATTCTGTTAATACCCTATATGGGTAAAGAATCTGGAAAAGAAGGTATATATGTATAACTGAATCACTTTGCTGAATATCTGCAACTAACACAACATTGTAAATCAACTATAATCTAAATAAAAGTTAAAAAAAGAAAGAAAGGGAATAAAATACTATCTTTGGGGTTTATAGTATAAAAGATAGAGATAGTAAAAGATAGTACAAGAGATAAAGGGAGTATCAGATATAATAAAACGAGGAATTCATCAGAAAGTGGAAACAATCCTAGATATGTATGCACCTAATAACAAAGTATTAGACCTCATGAAGCGGAATACTGATAGAACTAAAAGAATAAACGTATCTGTAGTCTCTTGGTAATCAACAAAACAAGAATAACAAAACCAACGAGGATAAAAAAGATCTAAACACTATTATCAACAACTTGACCTGACACTTATAAAGAGTACACTTAACAACTGCAGAATATATCTGAAACACTCACCAAGGTACAGTATATGCTAAGCCATAAAATGAGTCTCAATAAATTTCCAAAGACTGAAACCTTTTTTAAAAAATTTTCATTTATATGGCCACGTCAGGTCCTGGTTGTAGCACACAGGCTTAGTCGCCCCGCAACGTGGGGGATCTTAGTTCCCCAAACAGGGATCAAAGCCGCACCTGTATTGGAAGGCGGATTCTTAACCACTGGACCACCAGCGAAGTCCCAAAAAAACAAAATCTTAAAACAACACAATGAGATATTACTACCCAGCCACCAAAACTACACAAAGTGAACCTTTCTAGAAATCAGCAATAATCTGTATCTTATTGCCTGGTGCCCTGGTGGCTCAGTGGTAAAGAATCCTCCTGCCAATGCAGGAGACGCAGGTTCGATCCCTGTGTTGAGAGCTCCTGGGAAAGGAAATGGAAACCTATTCCAGTATTCTTGCCTGGAGAATCCCATGGACAGAGGAGCCTGACAGGCTACTGTCCATGGGGTCGCAAAGAGACAGACATGAATTAGCAACTAAACAGTATCTTAACTAAAGTGTTAAATACAAGAAGTATACATTTATTAAAACTTGATTCAAATGAAGCATTTATGTACTTATACCTCAATTTTAAAAGAAACATTTACAATACCAAATTTGGAGAGAGTGTGGGGCAAATCTGACGCTCTCATCTGGCTGGTAGGAGTGTAAATGGTACCAAGTGCTGGATGTACCTGTCAAAACTGGACACATGTACCCAGTGCCTCAGGATTTCTACTCCTAGATATTTTCCCACAAGGAAGATATTCCTTTTAAAAGGCACCAGAGATTTATAAAAGAGGGTTCTTAGCATCACTACCAAAACAGCAGAAACCAGGAATTCTCAGCGGTTAGGACTCCGTGCTTTTACCACCAAGGGCTGCGTTCAATCCCTGGTTGGGAACTATGATTCCACAAGCCACACTCAGCTTGGCCAAACACAAAAAGAAAAACTGAATAAACGAAAGAAAACCTAAATACATGGACAGATATGCTATGCTGATGGACTGGAAAGCTCAATCAAGTAAAAAGTCAATTCTACAAAAACAGTAATAAATCAATGCAATCTAAGCTGGTTTTCTTGAGAAGCTGATTCTAAAATTTACTTGGAAATACAAAAGACTAAAAATAACTAAGACAATATTGAAGACTATCAAAGCATAATATAAAGACACAGTAATTATAAGTCTGCTTTAGCCCAAGGATAGTCAACATAATGTAGTAGAGAGCCCAGAGACATCTACACATGTGGATACTCAATCTGTAGCAAACCTGTCATTGTAGAGTGAGAGAACTATCATTTTCTGAGACACTATAGTATATATGTTGCTTGGACAATCAGAGAAAGTATCTTTATAAAATTCACGGAAAAATTCTTCTTCACTGAAAATTTCGTGATGTGTGTGTTTTGAAAATTTCACAGTAATAACTTTGTGTTTATAATATACACAAGTTGGAACAAAAACAAAGCAAAATGTGAATGGTAACAACAGTCCTAAGTCACATAATAAACCCTTGGTCAATTTTAAGCTCCAACAACTTTACGTACTGATTGTATCATTTTCTAAAAACATTGATACGTCTCTAGTCAATAATGTATTAACAAATGAAACGATCTCTACTGACTTATACAACTACTTCTAGGCATACTTAAAGCGTACACGGGCTTCTGTGGTGGCTCAGTGGCAAAGAATTTACCTGCCAAATCGAAGCAGACACAGGTTTGATCCCTGGTCTGGGAAGATCCCACACGCCAAGGAGTAACTAAGCTGGTGTGCCCCAACTACTCAGGCTGTGCTCTAGAGCCCAGGAGCCACAATTACGAAGCCCATGTGCAGCAACTACTGCAGCCCCCATGCCTAGAGCCTGTGCTCTGCAATGAGAAGCCACCACAACGAGAAGCCCTCGCGCTACAACTAGAGAATAAGCCCCACTCGCCACTGCAACTAGAGAAGTCCACACAGCAAGAAGACCCAGCACAGCCAAAAAAAAAAAAAAAAAAAAATGAATAAATAAAAATTATTTTAAAAGTAACAGAAATGCATATATATGTGCGCCAAAAGATATGTACAAAGATGCTCAGAGCTGCATTATTTGCAATCAGATCAGATCAGTCACTCAGTCGTGTCCGACTCTTTGCGACCCCATGAATCGCACCATGCCAGGCGTCCCTGTCCATCACCAACTCCCGGAGTTCACTCAGACTCAACGTCCATCGAGGCAGTGATGCCATCCAGCCATTTCATCCTCTGTTGTCCCCTTCTCTTGCCCCCAATCCCTCCCAGCATCAGAGTCTTCTCCAATGAGTCAACTCTTCGCATGAGGTGGTCAAAGTACTGGACTTTCAGCTTTAGCATCATTCCTTCCAAAGAAATCCCAGGGCTGATCTCCTTCAGAATGGACTGGTTGGATCTCCTTGCAGTCCAAGGGACTCTCAAAGAGTCTTCTCCAACACCACAGTGCAAAAGCATCAATTCTTCGGCGCTCAGCCTTCTTCACAGTCCAGCTCTCACATCCATACATGACCACAGGAAAAACCATAGCCTTGACTACACAGACCTTTGTTGGCAAAGTAATGTCTCTGCTCTTGAATATGCTATCTAGGTTGGTCATAACTTTCCTTCCAAGGAGTAAGCATCTTTTAATTTCATGGCTGCAGTCACCATCTGCAGTGATTTTGGACCCCAGAAAAATAAAGTCTGACACTGTTTCCACTGTTTCCCCATCTATTTCCCATGAAGTGATGGGATCGGATGCCATGATCTTCATTTTCTGAATGTTGAGCTTTAAGCCAACTTTTCACTCTCCACTTTCATCTTCATCAAGAGGCTTTTTAGTTCCTCTTCACTTTCTGCCATAAGGGTGGTGTCATCTGCATATCTGAGGTTATTGATATTTCTCCCAGCAATCTTGATTCCAACTTGTGTTTCTTCCAGTCCAGTGTTTCTCATGATGTACTCTGCATAGAAGTTAAATAAGCAGGGTGACAATATACAGCCTTGACGAACTCCTTTTCCTATTTGGAACCAGTCTGTTGTTCCATGACCAGTTCTAACTGTTGCTTCCTCACCTGCATACAAATTTCTCAAGAGGCAGATCAGGTGGTCTGGTATCCCCATCTCTTTCAGAATTTTCCACAGTTTATTGTGATCCACACAGTCAAAGGCTTTGGCATAGTCAATAAAGCAGAAATAGATGCTTTTCTGGAACTCTCTTGCTTTTTCTGTGATCCAATGGATGTTGGCAATTTGATCTCTGGTTCCTCTGCCTTTTCTAAAACCTGCTTGAACATCAGGAAGTTCACGGTTCACATACTGCTGAAGCCTGGCTTGGAGAATTTTGAGCATTACTTTACTAGCGTGTGAGATGAGTGCAATTGTGCGGTAGTTTGAGCATTCTTTGGCATTGCCTTTCTTTGGGATTGGAATGAAAACTGACCTTTTCCAGTCCTGTGGCCACTGCTGACTTTTCCAAATTGGCTGGCATACTGAGTGCAGCACTTTCACAGCATCATCTTTCAGGATTTAGAATAGCTCAACTGGAATTCTATCACCTCCACTAGCTTTGTTTGTAGTGATGCTTTCTAAGGCCCACTTGACTTCACATTCCAGGATGTCTGACTCTAAGTCAGTGATCACACCACTGTGATTATCTTGGACGTGAAAATCTTTTTGTACAGTTCTTCTGTGTATTCTTGCCATCTCTTCTTAATATCTTTGCCTCCCCAAAAAAGAAACAATCCAGATGTCCACCAACATTACAATGGGTCAACTGTGGTCTAAAAACCTAACACACACCAATGGAAACGAACAAACAACACAGTATGGATGAAACTCACATGGTGAAAGACACCAGATAAGAAATAGAGCTATGATGTCACGTATATGTCTGTGGGTGTTGAGTAACAGAGCAGTTAAATATTATGCTTGGGGATAACAGAGGGCATACTGATTGGGAAGTAACCCGAGGAGGTTTCCAAGATTCCATGATGTGTTAATTCTTGCCCCAGACAAGTGGTGGTTTCGTGGAGTTGAATGTGTTTAAATTTCAATAATTCACTAAGCTGCATGCTTTACATTTATGTACTTTTATGAATGTATGATATATACAGCTTCCAACCCCAATAAAAACTCTACTGTAGGGACTGCCCTGGCAGTCCAGTAGCTAAGACTCCACACTCCTAACGCAGGAAGCCTGGGTTTGATCCCTGCTCAGGGAACCAGATACCACATGCCACAACTAAGAGTTGCATGCCGCATAAAAAGATCCCTCGTGGTGCAACCAAGACCCAGCCAACCAAGACCTGATGCAGACAAATACATAAAATAAAAATAAACATTAAAAAAAAAGACTAACTAAGCTGTAGAACTTAGAGATGCATGTTTGGGTATTATAAATCTAAAGAAAAGCAAGGCTATATAACAGACTCAACACTATCTTAGAGGGATGAGAGACAGTGATTGAGAGTGAGCTCAAGGGGACGTCTGCTGCCTTGACCTTAAGAGTGGTTATGCAGATATTTGCTTTATGATAAATCACTGAGCTGTACATTTATTTTAATGCACTTTTCTGAATGTGAGTTTTATGTTACAACAGAATAAAAAACAACCTCAAGGAGTGAGTTTAATAGCAAATTAAACATATATGAAGAATTAAATTAACTAAAAGTTTAGAAGACACAATCTGGAATGTAACACAGAGGCAAAAATATGGAAGAGACAGACTAGGAGATGTGGACACTGGAGCAGAAGGTGCAGCACGTCTAAATGAGTTCCAGAAGGAAAGGAGAAGGCAGGCTAATATTGAAGAGTAGCAGAGAATTTTCTAGAACTAACGAAAGACACTAAACCACAGATTTAAGAAGCTCACCAAATCCACAATAGCATAAATAAAAAGAAATCTAGGGACTTCTCTAGCAGTCCAGTGGTTAAGACTTCGCCTTCCAATGCAGAGGGAGCAGGTTAGATCCCTGGTTGGGAAGGCAAGATCTCACAAAAAACCAAAGCATAAAATAAAAGCAATAATATTGTAACAAATTCAATAAAGAGCTTTAAAAAATGGTCTCCATCAAAAAAATCTTATAAAAATAAATCTATACTTCACTATATCATGGTGTAACTGAAGAATACCAAAGACAAGAAAAAGAATAATCTTACAAATCTGTCAAAGGGGAAGAAAAAAGTTTTTTTTTAAATGCTGGACAACTGACTATTGAACTGGTATCTCTACAGAGATAATGGAAGCCAGAGAAAATAACCATCAACTTAAATTCACCTCAGAGAAAATATTTCTTAAGAAATGAGATGAATGTGCTGCTGCTGCTGCTGCTAAGTCGCTTCAGTCGTGTCCGACTCTGTGCGATCCCATAGACGGCAGCCCACCAGGTTCCTCCGTCCCCGGGATTCTCCAGGCAAGAATACTGGAGTGGCTTGCCATTTCCTTCTCCAATGCATGAGAGTGAAAAGTGAAAGTGAAGTCGCTCAGTCATGTCCGACTCTCAGCGACCCCATGAACTGGAGCCGTCCATGGGATTTTCTAGGCAAGAGTACTGGGGTGGGGTGCCATTGCCTTCCCCATGAGATGAATGTAATTTACCATATTAACAGAATAAAAATAGAAAAATCATCTAATTATCTCTAAAGATGCAAGAAAATACTTAACTAAATTCAAACTTACTTCATGATTAAAAGTCCAAGGAAACTAGGAACAGAAAGGAATTTCCTCCACCTGATAAAGGGCAGGTATGAAAAGCCAGAGAAGGCAATGGCACCCCACTCCAGTACTCTTGCCTGGAAAATCCCATGGACGGAAGAGCCTGGTAGGCTGCAGTCCATGAGGTCGCTAAAAGTCGGACACGACTGAGCGACTTCATTTTCACTTTTCACTTTCATGCATTCGAGAAGGAAATGGCAACCCACTCCAGTGTTCTTGCCTGGAGAATCCCAGGGCCGAGCCTGCTGGGCTGCCGTCTATGGGGTCGCACAGAGTCGGACACGACTGAAGCGACTTAGCAGCAGCATGGAAAGCCACAGCTAACGTACCTAACAGTGAATGTTTTCTCCCTGAAACGGAGAACAAGATAAGGATGTCTCTTACTACTTTTTTTGTTGTTCTCACTTTTTTCATCATTGTACTGGAGATTCTGACCAGTGTGATAAGACAAGAAAAAGACAATGAAAGCATACAAATTGAAAAAGAAGTAAACAGTAGAAGAAAAAATGGAATTAGAAAAAAAAAAAGGCAACACAGTAAGTGAGAAAGAAATTTAGAACAGAGGAGACAAATATAAAGCACAAAATAAGATAGCAAATATTGAAAACAATCCCAGAAATCCAATAATTACCTTAAACTTTAATGGAATAAATCTTCCTGTTTTTTAAAGCTATCAGAATAGATTTTGCAGTCCTCTCCCCTGGTAGTGCTGCTGCTGCTAAGTCGCTTCAGTCGTGTCCGACTCTGTGCGATCCCATAGACGACAACCCACTAGGTTCCGTCCCTGGGATCCTCCAGGCAACAACACTGGAGTGGGTTGCCATTTCCTTCTCCAATGCATGAAAGTGAAAAGTGAAAGTGAAGTCGCTCAGTCATGCCCGACTCTTAGCGACCTCATGGACTGGAACCTACCAGGCTCCTCTGTCCATGGGATTTTCCAGGCAAAAGTACTGGGGTGGGGTGCCATTGCCTTCCCCCCTGGTAGTGCAGTGGATAAGAATTCACCTGCCAATGCAGGGGACGCAGGTTCAATCCCTGGTCTGGGAAGATCCCCCATGCCTCAGAGCAGCTAAGCCCGTGGATCACAGCTATTGCGTCTTGGCTCTAGAGCCCAGGAATCCCAACTACTGAAGCCCCCATGCCTTAGAGCCCATGCTCTGCAACAGGAGAAGCCACCAGACTGGGAAGCCCTCACACTGCAACTAGAGAGTAGGCCCCACTAACCACAGCTAAAAAAAAAAAAAAAAAAGGCCCGTGCACTGCAATGAAAACCCAGCACAGCCATAAATAAATAAATAAATAATTTAGAATAAAAAGTAAGGGGGTTCATTTTGCCCACAGACTATAAACTTTGCAACATAGAGAAATGAAAGAACACAGCAGACTGAGTGGTTGCCTATGAAACGAAGGGAGTGCAATGGTCATGGACGATTAAAATAAGATGTGTAAGATGGTGGGGGTTTGGACTTGCCCAAACCAACGATGATCACTTGCTAGGAGCTGAGGCGTGTGACCACCTCAACTCTCTGGGGCCAAACACAGAACGGCAAAGGAAGACACACACGGGAGCCCCTTGGTTCCTGCCTACAAAACAGTTCAAACCCCAAATGCAATGTAAATCCATGGGCCATGGCAAGAGAACACAGGTATGGCCCACAGTGGAATACACACAGACCTGCATAAATCACACACAACCCCCACAAGGTGCGTGCAAACACTGCGGGATACACTCGCACCAAGGGGCCCACCCTGAGGACATGCGGTACACTCCCAGGGGTAAGCCACAGGGCTGGCTGAGGCCACCAACCCCTGAGAGACCTGCTCAGCCCTCGAGGCTGGGGGAGAAGCGCAAGGGCTCACGGAAACAGAAGGTCCAGGGGAGTCCAGCGAGTGCTCCACCATCAGCTCGAGAGGACTGACAGGCTGGATGGACAGGCTCAGGCCGCCCACCTCGTGACCTCAGGTGCACTCACCTGGCCTCCGGAGCACGGCAATCTTCCTCAATCCACATAACCTGCTTCAGCATGTCCGAGCAACAGTACTGGTTGTTACAGTCACCGCAGCAGAAATCAGGACAGACCCAAGGTTCGACCTTGCGCCCATGAGAAATCATACACAGCTGACTCTGGGCTGGAACACATAAAATTACTGTTCACCCGTGGCCACGGGGCCAGCCTTCCGCCCTGTCCCAGCCCACACCACCCCTTCCCCAGCAAGGCCAGCAGGCCCGAGCCAGCCAGGCCATCTCCACAGCATCCTCTGGCCACTGCCCCAACCAGCCTCACCCTCTCCCATGGGCCACAGCAGAGGCACCCACCTGGGCCCCCTCCCTCTCCCATCAGTCCATTTGCCCTCCAGATGGGATGATGAACTTTCTACATGTGGGTCCGACTCGGCCACTCCTCAGCCTCAAGCCAGGGGATCAAGCCCAGGCTCCACAAAGCAGCATCCGGACTACAAAGGACCTTGAAGGTCACTCCATTCCCCACCTTCAAATCAACTTACCCACAGAGGTCTTCCTGTAGGCCCCCTTCTATGGGAGCCACCCAAGTCCAGCAGTCGCACCCCCAAAAAGCAGTCCCCCCTGTAGCTGAGGACTAGACTGACACGTTCTTTTTTTCTTCTTCTTTTTGGCCAGGCCACATGGCATGTGGGATCTTACTTCCCCGACCAGGGTTCAAACCCATGCCCCCTGCACTGGAAGCAAAGTGGACTGAGCTGTTCTTAATCCTCACGTCCTGTCCCCACCACTCAGCCATGGCAGCCTCGGCCCCTGCTGGACACTGTGACTCCAGGGGCCTGCCCTCATAGACCATAGCCTTACAGCAGGCTGTCTCCTGACCAGTTCACCATCGGCCACAGTCACTCCCACCACAGAAGTGTCCAGGTCGTGTCCCAGCACTCCTGCCGGGCCTGCAGCAGGCGGCTAGGAAATGTCCGTGCCCTCAGTAGCCAGGCACCATGTGGAGCCTCAGAATCATCACACTTAGCCACAGCTGGGATTTAAGTACACCTGGCTGACAGGTGTGGAAATAGACCACAGTTTGCCGACTTCCAGGAAGCTGCTACAACCAAATGTTCCCAGCATCCTTGGGCTACATCAGCACAGATCTGGTGTCCACCAGCAGGAGAGAACGGTCCTGGATGCCACCCTGATAGACCCTAAATGGAACACCCAGTCCAGCAAGGCCCAGACAACTATGGTAGACTGGGGATGGTCCTGACGATAAACCCTGAGGTAGAAAGTCCTGGCACAGCACTGGGACTCTAAGAACCCTGTCTGACTTCATCCCCAGGGCAGCGGGCAGCATCTGGAGACCCAGCCTGGTCAGTATATTTGTCACTCCCAAACATTCCTCTTTGGGCTAAGGATGATTTTCAGCAGTTTATTTTTAAGCAACTGCAAACAAAGGAGAAGCTCTGAAAACTGAGTAGGAGTTACCCTTTTGTAATAAGATATTTGCAAGTATAAAGGAAATCTCCATTTGTGGCTCAGTGGTGAAGAATCCACCTGTAATTGCAGGGAAGATCCTCTGGAGAAGGGAATGGCAACCCACTCCAGTATTCTGGCCTGGGAAATCCCATGGACAGAGGAACCTGGCAAGGCTACAGTTCATGGGAGTCACAAAAGAAACTAAGAAACAACTTCACTGGCCTACTAGGAAGAAGGTAAGGAACATATCTCTAGAAACCTATCAAGGCCTATCACAGATTTCAATCTGTGTAACAATTTTACCCCTTCTTTACTGGGTTTTTCCTTGTGGCTCCAAATATCGTGACTCTTTCGCCTTTAGTTCAAGACAGCATTCAAGGTGAGGGCTTCCACCATTGAGACAAGTTTCTGTTTCCTTGGGTCTCCCATGCATACCGGAGGTATAGTGGTAGTGTTAGTCACCCAGTCATGTCCGACTCTTTGTGACGGCATGGACTGTAGCCCGCTAGGCTCCTTCCTCCGTCCATTGGATTCTCCAGGCAAGAATACGGAGTGGATTACCATTCCCTTCTCCAGAGAATCTTCCCGACCCAGGGAGCCAACCTGGGTCTCCTGCATTGCAGGCAGATTATTTACCGTTTGAGCTACAGGGAAAACCTAGTCCACCATTTGAGCAAGTTACTCAGTTTCCTTGGATCGCTCATGCATTCCAGAGGTATACCTGGAATGTTGTTAAACTTTTTTCTCCTGTTCATTTGTCTCTGCTGCTGCTAAGTCGCTTCAGTCATGTCTAACTCTGTGTGACCCCACCAGGCTCCCCTGTCCCTGGGATTCTCCAGGCAAGAACACTGGAGTGGGTTGCCATTTCCTTCTCCAATGCATGAAAGTGAAAAGTGAAAGTGAAGTTGCTCAGTCGTGTCCGACTCTTAGCGACCCCAAGGACTGCAGCCCACCAGGCTCCTCCATCCATGGGATTTTCCAGGCAATCTCACTCCAATACTGGAGTGGGGTGCCAATTGCCTTCATTTGTCTCACATCAATGTAATTAGTAAACCAGCCAAAGAACCTTACAGGGCAAGAAGAGGAAATCTTTCCATCCCAACAGTATCAAATACCCTGGGGCCACCGGTGGAGCAAAGTCCAAAGACAGAGGCATTGACGGACCTCCTTGAGAAGGGTCAACTAGGTGGTCGGTGGTACTCTGGGCAAAGCTGCAGGGCAGAGGGTAGGCCCACCAACAGGGCCAACCCAGCCAGCCGTCCACCTGGCCGCAGGTAAGGCCAGCACAGCCCATCCTACTGGGTAGCTCAGGTGACCTACCTCCTTTTACAGACTTTCCAGCCACAGCCCAGCCCAAGCTTCTAAGCTGGGCCTGAAGACACACACAGGTTGAGTGTTTGAGCCAAAAGTCCATGACACAAATGTTCTTCTGAACCCGACACTCAACCAGTCTCCAGTCTTCACTGGAACTTCCCACCCCCAAGCCCTCCAGATTCCTCCCAGTCCCCAGGAATAATAAAGTCCTTCCCTTGGAGAAAAACACCCACCCCAGAAGCATCTTGAACTTCCTAGGGAGATGGGTGGGGCAGGGGGAGGGCACTCTTCTACTTCCCTACCTTTAAAAGTTACCCAGCCCGGCCTCCAATGTCTAGGATTCATCAGTCTACAATCAACCTACAACAGTTAAGTGTCCATCCAACCTTGGGGACCAGCCTGAGTGGTCTCCAGGAAGGCCAGAGCAATGGAGGCAGAAGATGGAGGTCTTCCTCCTCCATCTTCTGCAGGCCCCTTCCCTGGCCAATAAACTGAGGCCAGGGAAGGGGCCTGCAGCGGCCAGGCCTCCCTGCAGCCAACACTCCTCACTAAGGCCAGGCAGGAAATCCCACCCCAGCCTCTGAGAAGGCAAGCCCTTGGGACCCTAGAGGACAGACCTCCCCCGCAACCACCACCACCATGCCAGAGCAGAACAACGACGGCAGATGCCCGAGGTCTGGGCAGTGTCAGTGCAGAAGGGAGGGAGGCTGGGGTGGAGGACAGACCAGTCGTGGGGTCCGCACACTGCCTCGGGGTTATGAGGCTCGGTTGGGGTCCCTGGGGGGACGGCGCCGCCTGGGCTTGCAACCAGGGACGGCGCGGACATGGCCGCCTCCCCTGTCTGCCCCGGACGAACTCCTCGGCACCCACCAAGACTCACCTCCCTCAGGCGCCGGGAGCAACAACAACAAGAGCACCAGGATGCGGGGCGCGAGGGCCGGCGCGGCCATGGCTGGGAGAGCGGGGGACGGACGGACGGACCGGCAGACGGTCCCGGTGTGGCCGCAAACCTCAGCGACCCGCGCGGCCGCAGGCTTCCTCGCCCCGCCCCGCCCCGGCCGTTCCGGGAACCCCGCCCGGGGGCGAGAGGAGGGACGGGAGGAGGAGAAGCGGACGCCCCTCCCAGCCTCGGGGCCTGGGACGCGTCCGGTGTCGGCCCCTCTGGGCACAGGCTTCCGGACGCAGGCGGCCACCCAAGTTGCCTTCGACTCTGGCCCCCGCCCTCGGGTCCGCAGAGGGGTCTTCGCGGGGATCAGCTTCCTAACACTTGGAGCGCCCGTTGGGTGCTGCCGGCTAAGCCCGGAGCCCTTCCCCGCCCCTCCGGTTCCCCACCTGCCCGGACATCCTCGGTCCTCCGGAGCTACCTGAGGACCGAGTGGGACCGCGACAGCGCCCAGAGACAACAGACACAGGTTCCCTTGTGAAAGCCTAGTTCGGAGGCTTCCGGGGGACCCCATCTCTGAGGGCACTCCATCGCCCTGCCTCCTGGGGTGACACCCCTATCCCGGAGGTCTCCTTACCCTGCCGCCAGGCAGGATCACCCCCTGCCTCAGGGCAAGCCTGGCTTGGCTGGCTCAGCCTGAGGAAAAGGAACTAGCTGCCTCCAGACACACTGTAAGCCACCACCTGCCTCAGGGTTGGGCCAGCTGGTCCAAATCCTTGCCGGCTGCCAGAGCACTGGGCTCTCACAGGGCACCCTGAGCTGGGGCCCCGGCTGACTGCCCCCTCACTGTGGGTTAGGATGGAAAGGAACAGGACCCTATGGGGACTTCTCAGGACAGACCTCTTCCCCATGTCCTCTGCTGCATCACTCCTCTCAGAAGTACCTAGATAATACTATCTGATCCCCATTTCCTGAGTTGTTTTATAGTTGCTAAAACTACCACCAAATGGGAGAAAGTAACCACTTGATGATCAGGCCCACGAAGCCCCAGGATGGTTAACACCTGTGAGGCCACCCTGTTACCTCACATCCATCAGCACATGTGCACCATCCGAACTGCACATGTGCTGATCACATATCCTGCAATTCTGTCCTTCACCTGGCCTTTGAAAACACTTTGCTGAGGGGCTTCCCTGTTGGCTTGGCAGTAAAGAAGCCACCCGTGATGCAGGAGACACCAGTCTGGTCCCGGATCTGGGAAGATCTCACATGCTGCGGAGCAGCTAAGCCCGTGCTCTACAACTACTGAGCCTGTGCTCTAGAACCCATGCTCCACACGACTGCAAAGTGAAAAGTGTTCGTCGCTCAGTCGTATCTGACTGGTTTGCGACCCTGTCAGGCTCCTCTGTCCATAGAATTCTCCAGGCAAGAACACTGGAGTGTGTTGTCATGCCCTCCTCCAGGGACCTTCCCAACGCACAGATCCGTCCTGGGTTCACCTGCATTGCAGGCAGATTCTTTCCAGTCTGAGCCACCAGGGAAGCCCACTCCACAATAATGAGAGCTAGAACTAGAAAGCAGCCCCTTCTCTCTCCACAATAAGAGAAAAGCCCGCACAGCAACGAAGACCCAGAACAGCCAAAAATAAATTAAAAAAAAAAAAAAAACATTAATTTGTGGACCTAGCTTGACCAGTGAAAAGTGTTGTGAAAGTGTTAGTCACTTAGTCATGTCTGACTCTGTGACCCTATGGACTGTAGCCCGTCAGGCTCCTCTGTCCATGGGATTTCCCAGGCTAGGATACTGGAGTGGGTTGCCATTTTATTCTCTAGGGGATCTTCCCAACCCAGGGATCGAACCCAGGTCTCCTGCATTGGCAGGTGAATTCTTTACCACTGAGCCACCTGGGAAGCCCACAGCTCTTAAGATAAAGTCCCGATTTCAGTTCCTGCACTGACTGTGGCTCCGTGTGCCTCCTTGCTCTCTGCATCCACCAAGCATGTTCTCCCACCCTCCCTGGCTCCCAACTTAAACAGCTCCTCCTCTAAGAAGATTCTGGAGATGCCAAGTCTGGGTTAGGACTCCCCTAGGCAGTCCCACAGCCCTTGTGACCCCCAGCCCAGTACCACACCTTGGGTTATGTGGGTGTCTTCTGCTACTTTGGGGGCTAAGTGAGGCTGGGACTATGTCTTGTTATCCAGCACAGGGCCATGCACACAGCGGGTGCTTGATAACAACTGGAAAAGGAAATAAAGGATCTCCCATGGAAAGTGGCCCATGGACCACTTTCCCCTGAGCACCACCCCAGAAATCACTCCCCCAGGGGATGGGCTGACAGCACCCACAGTCCTCTCTGTGGTTTGCACTGACCCCACCCTCATTGCCCCAGCACTCGCCAGGTTGGGGCATCTACCTCTGCCAGTGAGCCTGTCTTCTCCTCTTCCCTCTACATCCTTCCTCTACCCTACCCTGTCCTGGGGCTCCCTTTTTCTCTCTCCCTTCCTCTAGAGTCAACAGAAGGCAGCTGCAGGAGGTCAGAAGGTGGGAGGAGAGTACATGGGTGGGGCTCTTCCTTCCCTAATCCTTCCTGAAAGCTCCTGGGTGAAATCTGACACCCCTCCACCCAACTCCCTCAGCTACAGCTCCCGCCTCCTTCCATCAGAGCCACAAACTGAGAAACTGAGATTTTATCTTGAGAGCCCCAGGGAGGGACTCATTGAAGAGACCCCTCTCTAACACAGCTCATAGCAACTGAATAGGAGATCAGGGGCCAATGGGAAAGGGGGTTCCCACCAGGTTCCAGTAACCCTTCCCCTCCTGAGCCTTGCCCCTGCAGGCTGTGGACAGGAAACATTACCTAACTCTCCTGTGAAGAACGTTGCCCACTATCTCAGTTCTCTTTCGTTCTTCCCTGGTGGCTCAGGTGATAAAGAATCTGCCTGTAATGCAGGAGACCAGGGTTTGATCCCTGGATCAGGAAGATCCCCTGGAGAAGGGAATGGCAACCCACTCCAGTATTCTTGTCTGGAGAATCCCATGGACAAGGTGGGGCTAAGGTCCTTGGGGTCACAAAGAGTCGGATGCAACTGAGCAACTAACACTTTCACTTTCATCCCAGTTCTGCAAGAATCTAGCCATTAGCTACACCATAGACGGTGCACCTGAGGAGAATTCGGGATGAAAAAAATCAAGAAGCCTTCTGTGCTCTGGATACTGACTCTGCAGAGTGAAGATGCATATCAAAGGAATAATTCCAATGAACCCAGTCCTTGCATCTTCCCTCACGTAGAAAAACCAGGGCTGGAATCATTCATCTGAGGTGTCGGTGCTTTGTGATAGTAATCTACGTGTTTTTGTTTTTGCTAGCAAAATATGCCTGTATATCCTGGGTCCTCCCTTACCTCTTCAGAGCAACTCCTCAGCGCTTTCTGAGATGCTGTCTTCCGGGGCTTTTGTCTTCATTAAGGTCCCCAAATAAAATTTAACTCACAGCTTTCAGGTCGTGCATTTTTCTTCAGGCCACACAGCCTAGGGATGAAAAAGGCTCCCAATGATGCTAGCCCTGAGTGCTGTCACCCAGATCCACCCACAGCTCTGTAAAGGGCCCTTTTAGCGAGCTCTCTTCTAATGTGTATTGTTAAGAATGACTATTTCCTGAGATCTTCCCTGGTGGTCCTGTGGCTGGGATCCCATGCTCACAATGCAGGGGGCTTGGGTTCAATCCCTGGTCAGGGAACTAAATCCCACGTGCTGCAACTCAGACCCAGCACAGCCAAATAAATAATTATTTTTAATAAAAGGAACTCCCCTGGTGGTCCAGTGGTTAAGAATCTGCCTGCCAATGCAGGGTACATGGATTCAATCCCTGGTCTGGTAAGATTCCACATGCAGTGGGGCAACCAAGCCTGTGTGCTGCAACTACTGAAGCTCGTGTGCCCTAGAGCCCATGTTCTGCAGCAAGAAAAGCCGTCACAATGAGAAGCCAGTGCACTAAAACTAGAAAGTAGCCCACACTTGCCACAACTAGAGAAAACTCTGGACAGCAACAGAGACCCAGCGCAGCCAAAAATAAATAAACATTAAAAAAAAAAAAAAAAAGACTGCTGGAACTTTTACACACACAGTGTGGCAGCCACACTATAGATGGGAACTCTGCCTGGGGCCAGAGCAATACCCAGTGATGCCCAGAAAGCCCGTGCTCTACAGGACTGTCATGCCAGGAGCGTGAGAGCTAGGTGGAGCACAGCCCAGGGCCCATGTTGTTCCTCTTCACCAGCACCTGCCCCCCAGCCTCCTCCGTATAGGAAGGCAGAAACGCCAGACCCAGTTTTCAGCTTCCTTTATCCAGCCAATCAGACGTACCCTCCTGGGGTCAGATGTCCCTTCCCTGGAGTCAGAGGTCCCTTCCCTGAGGCATGCTCAGAGGGCTAGTGACCAGCGGCAGGACAGCAGAGCCTCTGCTGTGGTGGGGGTCCTGGCAGCTGGGGAGCAGCCCACAGTGTCTGCCAGAGAAGAACTGTGATGTGGGCATGACCTCTCTGTCTTGTCCTCTTGTACCTCGGTGGTCCTGGGAGGAACACACGTTCCTTTTCATAAATTCCACAGTTTCTTCCACCTGATAAAGCTGTCAGCAGGTGACCAGGGAAATGGGGGTGCATCAGGTCTGGACGTTTGCCTGGTTGGAGCCAGAGGCAGTGGAAATCTCGCCAGGATGAAGGGAGAGGTTTTGGTAGCCCTGGCAGACTGAGACAAAACTAGAACAGCCATTACTGCCAGCGTGGGACAGGTCTTCCCGGACTTACGATGGGGCTACATCCTGATAAACCACCTGTAAGTTGAAATGTCATAAGGCGAAAATGTACTTAATACATTCAGGACATTGACTACTTTCTCAGTGAGGCCTTCTTACATCCTTACAACCCTGTCCCAAGCCCTCCGCTCTATCCCAGCACCCTCTACTACATCTTTCTCTGTTTTTAATCTTTTCGCTGCACCCCGTGTTATGTGGGATCCTAGTTCACTGACAAGGGGTCAAACCCCCACCCCTCACATTGGCAGCATGGAGCCTTAACCACTGAACTGCCAGGGATGTCCTGATGCACTACATCTTTATACCTCTCTTTGCTGTGTCTCCCAACACCAGAAAGTCAGCATTGTGAGGCAGGGGGTTTGCCCCTGTGGGGCTTCCCTGGTGGCTCTGATGGTAAAAAAATCTGTCTGCAATGCAGTAGACCCAGGTTGGAAAGATTCCCTGGAGAAGGAAATGGCAACCCACTCCAGTATTCTTGCCTAAAGAATCCCATGGACCGAGGAGCCTGGCGGGCTACAGTCCATGGGGTCGCAAAGAGTCAGACAAGACTGAGTGACTAACACTTTCCCTTACCGCTATATTCCTACTGCTTAGTACATGGCAGGTACTTTATGTAGCAAGTTGATGAATTAAGTGAGATGAAGATGCATATGAAAGAATCAGAGGAATCAGATTGCCACCAACTTCCACCCCTTCTCCACGTCCCTTACCTGCCTAACCAAGGGATCCTCCCTGATACCCCATGAGGTTGTTTCTTTGCAAGGGGAGTCAAGTCTTCTCAAGCCCCTCTCCCTAACTCCTTAAATTAGAGATGGATTCCAGCATGTGTGGAGACCTTATTACAAAGTCAAACCCAGGGGATGGCTTACATATCAAAAGAATCTTAAGACTTTGGTATTTTACATTAGCTAAAATATGCAGACTTTATGTGGGCAGAGACTTTATGTGGGCAGAGACTTTATGTAGGCGTCTTAGAGGGGGCAGAATTTATCAATATAGGTGATCTTACCCGGAACTTCCCTGGATCAGGAAGATCCCCTGGAGAAGGAAATGGGAACCCACTCCAGTATTCTTGCCTGGAGAATCCCATGGACAGAGGAACCTGGTGGGCTACAGTCCAAGGGGTCGCAAAGAGTCGGACACGACTGAGCGACTTCACTTTCACTTTCACCCGGAACTTGGGATTCAGATCAGATCAGATCAGATCAGTCGCTCAGTCGTGTCCGACTCTTCGCGACCCCATGAACCGCAGCACACCAGGCCTCCCTGTCCATCACCAGCTCCTGGAGGTCACCCAGACTCACACCCATCAAGTCAGTGATGCCATCCAGCCATCTCATCCTCTGTTGTCCCCTTCTCCTCCTGCCCCCAATCCCTCCCAGCATCAGAGTCTTCTCCAATGAGTCAACTCTTCACATGAGGTGGCCAAAATACTGGAGTTTCAGCTTTAGCATCATTCCTTCCAAAGAAATCCCAGGGCTGATTTCCTTCAGAATGGACTGGTTGGATCTTCCTGCAGTCCAAGGGACTCTCAAGAGTCTTCTCCAACACCACACTTCAAAAGCATCAATTCTTCGGCGCTCAGCCTTCTTCACAGTCCAGCTCTCACATCCATACATGACCACAGGAAAAACCATAGCCTTGACTAGGGGAACCTTTGTTGGCAAAGTAATGTCTCTGCTTTTGAATATGCTATCTAGGTTGGTCATAACTTTCCTTCCAAGGAGTAAGCGTCTTTTAATTTCATGGCTGCAGTCACCATCTGCAGTGATTTTGGAGCCCAGAAAAACAAAGTCTGACACTGTTTCCACTGTTTCCCCATCTATTTCCCATGTAGTGATGGGACCAGATGCCATGATCTTCCTTTTCTGAATGTTGAGCTTTAAGTCAACCTTTTCACTCTCCACTTTCACTTTCATCAAGAGGCTTTTCAGCCCCTCTTCACTTTCTCCCATAAGAGTCGTCAATGTGCTAGCATAAGCTATTGGAGGTTATTCTGCAAGTCTGGTTGCTTGACTGAAATGAAAACTGGGTCTCACTAAATGCAGTTGAGATGACAGTTGCTTCCTGGTACAATGTAAAGAATCCAAAGCTTCAGAAAGATGCACACATTCATTCAAAATAAATGTTGGACGGAATTGATCCAGGACAACTCACCTTTTCCCTGAGTCCCTGGAGAGGACCCAGGAGATACTCCCTTCACCGAGACTTTGGGAGGTTCATTGCTGAGACGTTTCCATTCGCTAGGGCAGCTATAACAAAGTCCTAGACTCCGAGTGGCTCCAACCACAGAAACTTACTGTCTCATAGTTGTGGAGGCTGGATGTTTGAAGCCAAGATGTCAGTAAGATGTCAGTAGGACCCATGCTGTCCCTGAAGGTGCTAGGGAATTTTGGTTTAGGGTCACAGCCTACTCCAGTATGACTTCATCTTAATTTACGACACCTGCCTTTGGCCAGGATCAACAGACCCCTAGGACCAAAACTGATGGGAAGCTAGGAGAATCCTACTGGATGTGTATGACAAGAGAACCAGAGGTCTGATGACCAGAGACCTAACTATGGAGGAGAGGATCTCTCACTAATTTTCCAGATCAGGTCAGTTCACAAACCCAGAGGTCCTTGAAGGAAGCAGGGTGGGTGCCCATTAAGGTGGCCCTGTGAAAATAGCCCAGCTTCATGCCAGCACTTTCCCCACAAGCCTTCCCAAAGGGACCTGTGGCCATTCGCCAGGGTTTGGCAGATACCACTTTTGGTCCACCACAAAGCCATTTTCCACTTTTAATGAAACAATTTTTGCTTAAACAACAAATGTGCCCAGCCTCAGGGGATGAATAGTGACTGGTCTAAACCAAACCTGGCAACCCTCACCTTAAAGGTGATAATTATATATTATTAATGTGTCATATACAAGCTGATTATAAAGATAATTCAAATGTTGTTGAAATCTATGTCTTTGTAACATTTCTATCCAAATACCCTCTGATCCCATCTTAAAATTCTTTAGCATAACCATATATCATTGCTCTTTCTAAATTGGTTGTGTGTGTGTGTGTGTGGTAGACTAGTGGACCTGAATTAAAATTCTGGTAGTGTTATTATTTCATTTCTTCTGTGGTTGCTTTGCTGTTGAAAATCTTCAAAACTTCTTCAAAAAGTGCTAGGAAGGGGACTTCCTTGGTGGCCCAGTGGTTAAGACTTCGCCTTCCAACATAGGTGATACAGTTTCAATCCCTGGTCTGGGAGCTAAGATTCCCACATACCTTATGGCCAAAAAAACCAAAGAATAAAACAAAAGCAATATTGTAACAAATTCAATAAAAACATCAAAAAAAAAAAAAAAGTGCTAGGAACCCTTCAAGGAGGTCAGGTATCCACTCCAGGAACTCTATGCCCAGGGACAAGGTGGGGACAGTAACCTCACATATCAGGAAGATGGTCATAGCTGACATCACTCTGAGCCTAGTTCCCGTCATCCGCTGTGACACAGCCACCCTCTGCCCTGACACACTAGGAGAGGCACGTGCGGGCACCCAGCCACGCCCAGCTTCATCATGTCCCTGGAGGAACCATGCTGCCAACACGCCAGCCCTGGGGCAGAGGCGTATAAATAAATAAAATGAAAGTCACCCAGTCGTGTCCAGACCCCACTCATGGACTATAGTCCATGGAATTCTCCAAGCCACAACACTGGAGTGGGTAGCCTTTCCCTTCTCCAGGGGATCTTCCCAGCCCAGGGATTGAACCCAGGTCTCCCACATTGCAGGTGGCATCTTTACCAGCTGAGCCACAGGGAAGCCTAAGAATACTGGAGTGGGTAGCCTATCCCTTCTCCAGCAGATATTCCCAACCCAGGCATCGAACTGGAGTCTCCTGCCTTGCAGGCGGATTCTTTACCAACTGAGGTACCAGGGAAGCCCTATCAGGGAATAAGGTGTATGAAGTCAAACAAAATCCTAAGGCATGGGAGGGAAGGATAAATTAGAAACTTGGGATTAACATGCACCATATATAAAATAGGTAACGAGGACCTGCTGTAGTTCGCAGGGAACTCTTCTCAACACTTTGTAATAACTTCAATGGGAAAAGAACATGAGAAGAACAAATATATGCATAAGTGAATCACTACGCTGTACATCTGAAACACATCAATCAACTATGCTCCCATGAAAAAAATATTTTTCCCTACTCCGTCCAAAATCTGAAAAAAAAATTTTTTTGTATTGCACAAGGGTGAGAAATTCTGAGGCAGACGAAAGGGTACCCCTTGTCACCATCTTCCCCAGGCCAGAAGCAACAAAACATACCAGAGAACCAGCCAACACGCTCCACCCACAGCCTTGTGTACCCCCTCCATCCTCGACCCCTCCCCAAGGGTGCCAGTATTAGGGACCCACATTTCTAGGGACCCCAGATCCCCACTATGTCTGTTTCTCCCCCAGTGGTGAGGGCCCAGCAACCTGGGTCAGCCCAGAGAAAACTCGGGCCCTGCCCAGGGCTCATTCCAGGGCAGAACTGTTTCTGCTCCCGGGATGAGTAGGCATGGCAGTACAGCTGGACGAAGGGTCCCACCCAGACTTTCTGGGAGAGAGCACAACATGGGGGTCTGTAAGCTGCTGGAAAGAATACCTCACCAAGGGAGACCTGGCCACAAGACACAACATTAGGAGTGTTCTTTTTTTTTTTAAATTATTTATTGCAGAGATTGTTGGACACAGTGTGACGAGTGGCTGAGTTCCAACAACATCCATTCCAGGACAAGGAGGAAAAACGTCTGCAACAGGACCACATGGACCGTCCCGGCTGTAAGTGGGCAGCCGGCCAGGTGGATGCTGCCCAGGCAGAGAGCCAGCTCAGGGTGAGCCCCTGCAGGGATTCCAGACCTCCCTCTGCCCCATCCCAGTCCTGTGACATATTTGGCCCTGGCGGCCCTCTGAACAGAGAGAAGAGGCCTCG
This sequence comes from Tragelaphus eurycerus, assembly GCA_935064755.1. Taxonomy (NCBI): domain Eukaryota; kingdom Metazoa; phylum Chordata; class Mammalia; order Artiodactyla; family Bovidae; genus Tragelaphus; species Tragelaphus eurycerus. The sequence goes on along the minus strand of CAKXYN010000001.1, from coordinate 69,329,863 downwards.
CTGGTTTCACCTCAGTGAGCCTGAGGTCCTAGAGAGGTGGTGACATCTAGATGCTCAAGCCACTGACCAAAGGGACCCACCATGGGCAACAAGCAAGCATAGCCGGAAGTCACCAAGACTCCGGCGGCCACAGAAGCAAAGGCTGCAGTCCCCGAGTCCCAAAGGCAGCAGCGTGGCCCACTGGCCCCAGGTCTAAGGAGCTTGGGGCTCCAGTGGAACGTCGGGCCACAGCCCTGTCCTGGGCATCTCCCACCCGGGTTTGGCCAGAGCTGCTGCAGCACTTGAGGCCATCAGCCCAGGCCAGGGTCATGGGATCCTCGGGCCTGACTTCACCCAGGACCACCACCCATGGACAGCAGCACATCCAACTACAAATCCACACATGTTCTCACCCAGCCTCACAAGGTGCTGGCTAGTCTGTTCTCCCAGCTACAAAATGGAGCTGGAATCTACTGCCCAGCCCACCTCTCTGGGCCCCAGAGAACTCAGGGGCATGATGGCAGGCTTCCCGAGGTCGTTTTCATCAGGCTCTTTAGAACAAGAATCAAAAGTGATGACATGGCTGGGAAAATCCTCCCAGACCAGGGGCTGACTCCAGCTCCTGCCTTTCCCAGGCTTCATCCCCCAGGTGGAAGTCAACGAATGCCAGGACAGGCTTTTCAAATCCTTTACAGCAGACGCAGGTGTGGGCACCAGTGTATACTCGTGCATGGACACCGGCAGCAGCAGTCGAGGTAGCCGGTGGCACAGCTGGGAGCGGAAAAGGGCAGCCTCTCCCTCGAGCACTGGGAAGGGGATGCGTACAAGAGCTCTGTCCTTATGTCTTTCTGTGTTGCTCCAGTTTACATGTTGCACCATGAGAGCAGTTGGGGCAGGGGTGGCCTGGCCACCGGCTCCCACAAGTATTCCAGTGTAGGCATCATTGGGAAAGGGTGACCGCCAATGCCCCCCTGTGTGTTTCTGGGTGTCCCCACATGCAGAAGTGAACACACCGCTTTCCCAAGCGTCTGCCAATGCAGATGCAGGGACCCCAAGGTCTAGCCTGTGGAGGGCGCTGCCTGCCGTGCTGGAGGCTCTTCAGCTCCTGGCAGGGTGGGCTGGAGAGGGTTTACTCCTGCTGACTGAGGCCAGAAGCAGCTCCAGATTCCCTGAAGATCTTGCCTCTGGCTCCGGAAGTCGCTGCAGAGAGGGCAGAAGAACCCTGGCAGGGTCTCCAGGTCCACCCAGGCAGCGCAGCCTCGGTGGCTGAAAACATCACAGCAAATGCTTTCCGTTTCACATTTTTGGGGTTTTGTGCTTCACAAGGCCCCCCCGGCCGGTAAGAGAGAACAGGAGGAGCAGGTGTGGGAGCCCTCACCGGCCGGGGGCAGACGCGGTCAAGCGAGCATTGCTCAGCAGCAGGTCAGACACCACGTATACAGCCCTGTGGCTGCCAACAAGGAAACAGGTGGGCTGGGGCGGGGCTTCTGGGTGCCACCAGCCAATCATGGCTCTGAGGGCGTTTCCTGGGTGGTGACTGTCACACAGACCAGTGGGCCTGGAATGACCGCTGTTCACAGGGATCAGTGCCGGCCCAGGGGTCACAGTGGACGAGATGCGGTCACTGGTGAGCTGGGACCGTGACGAGGGCTTCCTCCGGAGGCCTAGAGATGTCTACATTCTGCACAAAAATAGACACACAGAGCACTGACCCTGTGCCAAAAAGAGACAGACACTGCTGTCTGCTCTGCTCACCACTGCAGCTGTTGGACTCACATTCTCACCCTGAGGAGCCCCAGCTGCAGGACTTACAGCCCAGCCTTCCCTAAGAGCTGGGGGTCAAGGGTCACTTGGCACATGGTGGGTGGACAGACACCAGAACAAAGGTGGGAGGGGGAGGACACCTCCAGTTACTGCTTGCTCCTTGCAGGCAGGTCAGTGGTTACCCAGAAAGAGGCCATCCCCTCCTCCTGCCTCAGGTCTGAGTCAGGTGGGGAGAAACACCTAGCTGGGGATTATATCCTCTCAGGGGGCAGGAAGGGGACCAGCTCCTGGGGATGCCCTCCTCCTGGCTGTGTCAGTGGGCAGATGTCAGATATGGGCCCAGCAGCCTATAGGCATCTCTTAGTCTGCAGCTGGTCTGTCCCTTGAGAGCTGGGGCCCCAGACCCCCTGCATGTCCTGAAACCACCACCACGCCCGCCGAAACCAACAGAGAACTCAAGCTCACTCAGGAGGCCCCCAGCTGGGCCTGGCCATGGCGCTGGCTGTGTCTGGACCCCCAGGAACATGCCCACCACCCCAGTAGTGACCCCGCTGCTACCTGAGGCCTGTCTCGGTGTGTGTTCACGGCTGCCACATTCAGGAATATGGACTCCACTTTACAACCTGCCAAAGGGAAGATGTACATCCATTTCCCCTCCTGAAAGGCAGCTGGGCCACAGGTAGAAGCTTCCCTCAGGAGGCAGCTTGGGGTGCTGGGGACCGAGCACAGCCTCAGCCTCACCCCAGACCTCCCACCTTAGGCATTTCTGGGGGCCCCCTGGGGAATGATGAGGCACCTTGTCAGGCCCAAGTCTCCATGCCACTGCCCAGCGCGGGCTCAGCGAGAAGCCCAAGCACCAGGCAGGGCCACATTGAGGACAAGAAGCCTACCTCGGGGGCTGAAGGCGGTCCGAGGAGCAACAAGCCGAGCTCAGTGAGGGGTCATTATGCACAGTCCTCAGGGCCCCCAAACCACCATACCCAGCCCTGTCACACACACGAGGCCAAATCACCATAGTACTAGGCGCTCAGTGCAAAGGGGGACGAGGGGATTAACACACACATAATGACATGGGCTACCACTGAGCTTTGCAAGTATTGCCCCAAGGACCCAACCGTGTTGGGGGTGCCTCTCCCAGTGCTAAAGGGGAAAAATCGAGACCGAGGAGGTTAGGAAGCCGCCCGAGGCCTCCGCTGGCAGAGCCCAAGGCAGGGGCACAGATTCTAAGGTTCAGGTACTGGGTGCCATGGGGCTTTGTGGGGGATTCTAGAAAAATCAGTAGAAAAGCCCTTCCTGTGGGTGGGTGATGGTTAAGGAAAAGATCACCAGGGGGCCAGAGAAATCAAAACAAAAAAATTAAAAAACAAACTGGGGTGTTATCCTTCAAAGGGAAAAAAAAAAAGCAAACTGGATCTTGCCTAGGAAATCCCATGGACAGCGGAGCCTGGTGGGCTCCAGTCCATGGGATCACAAGAGTCAGACAGGACTTAGCGACTAAACGAAAACATGGACTTGGCAGTTTCTGTTTATGTCCGTGCTGTAAGAATCGAAATAATTAAAAGCAGTATCTGTGATATATAGAAAACAAAAAGCAAACTGGGGAAAGGTGGTGGGGTGGCAGCAGGAGGAATGAGCCTCTAATAGAATTTTCAAGGGAGGGTTTTGCAGACTGTCAAGGAACCATGTAGAGAGCCAGGCTGGCCACCAGGTCAGCGTGCGGGAAGCTCCCTTACCGTAAGCCACGGGGGTCAGCTTCAGGACCGTGTGCAGCGGACACTTGAGGTAGGGCAGCTGCTCTGTGGACACAGGCAGGGAGGGCTGGCACCAGGGAGGACCAGGTGACAGTCCCCTGCGATCTCTCACACCCACCCCACCTCCCCCGGCGGGGGCCGCGTCCACACCTGCCGCCTTGTCAAGGAAGTAGGCCAGGAGGCAGCGCATCACAGCCTGGTGGCAGATGACCAGCACGTTCTCCTGCCGCTCCAGCTCCATGATGACAGGCTCGAGTCGCTGGACTAGGTCCTCGTAGGACTGTAAGGGCAAGTGGGAGGCAGTCCCTCAGCCCAGCTCCAGGCATAGGCATGGACACGACCTGGAGGGGAGGCTACCTTCTCCTGGAACGCCTCGCCCTTTTGGAAAGTTGGGGAGGACTGGCAGTCTGACAAAGGGATCCCCTCCCCAATCCCAGGGCCCAGCCCCAGTAGGATCAAGAGGGCAGGGCTGGGGTTCAGGCTACATCCAAGGGATCACCTCCCTGCCTACTCTGGGCCATTCGCTGAACCCTCAGCAGCTGGAATTCACATGCTGGCCGCTGACGACTGGTGGAAAAGACTGCTCCCTGGGGGCCCACGGCACACGAAGTGCAAAGAATGAGCTTTGGGGGAACGGGAAAGCAAGCCCCCAAACTTCCCACAGTGCAACCTGTCAGAACACCTGAGCTCCCAGGAAAGACCCTTACAGCTCCGTATACCTCCCAGGTGCTGTGAGAGAGCCCATGGACCAACCTTGGGGCCTGGCAGGTTCAGAGCTTTACACTAGGAGACCCAGCCCTGGAGCTTCACCCCTCTTTGCACAGAGTGAGCAGTCCTTTCTGGGGGAAAAAAATAAAGGCCTCAAGCTTGGCGCTGCGTTGGGCTCATGTTTTGATTGAGAGTAACACCAACCTGATGTGTGTGGGTGCCCGGGGTTTCTGAGGGAAATCCTAGATTGATTCTTTTGGCAACTAACTTCCCTACCAGATCCTCCCCCTGCCCCACCCTGCCCTATCCTCTGAGCAGTTAGCTACTCTGTTTCACTTATCTGGGGTGCTTCTAAATTTGGGCTCTGCCTCACAGTGTGATGTGGAGAAACACTAATGCTACCCAGAGCTGTCCTGTCCCCAAGGACAGCACAGCCTGGCATTTGGACCAGAGGCTCCTGCATGGGTACACAGAGGCGTGTACACCCCGGGGCTCGTGCATGGGTACACAGATGCGTGTATACACAGAGCTGTGTCTGTGGGAGGTGCTTTTGTTTGGCCACTGCCCCAGGTCACCTCTGAGCAGTGGAAGACACACAAGTTCCAGGTGACGCCGTTTCTACCCAAAACCTGGGCTGAGGCAAGAGCCAGTCTGAGGGGAGGTGACAGGGCAGGTGACTTGTGGTGGCCATGACTCAGGTGGGGAAGGGGAATCCCTAGGTCTGGATTCAGGGCTGGGGGAGGTGTCTGGAGCGGCAGGGAGGATGGAATCAGCCCATGAAGGGAGAGTAAAGATAGGGGCAGCACTGGCCATCCCCCACCCAAGGAGGGGCCTGCAGCCTGGGCCACAGCCGGTAATTGACGGAGACCACACACACCCAGGTGGCCGACCTCTGAGGCCAGGCCCCTCCTGCTGCCCACGCAGCCACTGCAGAGCGCCTCAGGGCCCTCGGCCACAGACAGGCAGCAGGTGGCAGGGACTAAGCCCCCAAATCCCACCTACCTCCCCTTTGGGGTACCGGTACCGGTACTTGTCTTGGTCTCGCAGGGCAAACTCCAGTGGATAATGGTCCTGAATCTCCTCGTAGGTCATTTCCTCACAGACGCCCTAGGGAGACACCACAGTCATCACGGCACCCACTCCAGGCCCGGGGGTTGGGGAAGGGCGTTTCCTGGGCCACGGGGGCTTCCTAGCCTGGAAGTTAGAACCCAGCTGGGAAGAGTAGGCCCCCTGGGAACACTAAGCAGGGGGCACTCTTGCACTTGGAAACAGCTGTCATGAGTCTTTTCAACCCACCCATCATACATCCATCCAGCCAGTTTATGCCATAAAAATACACACAGAAATCTTAACTAGGTGTCTTTTCTAAAGTGTCTTTTGTTTTCTGTGCTCTAGAAATGCTACACCAGCACGTGGATGACTGTCAGTTCAGTTCAGTTGCTCAGTCGTGTCCGACTCTTTGCGACCCCATAAATTGCAGCATGCCAGGCCTCCCTGTCCATCACCAACTCCTGGAGTTCACCCAAACTCTTGTCCATCGAGTCGGTGATGCCATCCAGCCATCTCATCCTCTGTCGTCCCCTTCTCCTCCTGCCCCCAATCCCTCCCAGCATCAGAGTCTTTTCCAATGGGTCAACTCTTCGCATGAGGTGCCCAAAGTATTGGAGTTTCAGCTGTAGCATCAGTCCTTCCAAAGAACACCCAGGACTGATCTCCTTTAGGATGGATTGGTTGGATCTCCTTGCAGTTCAAGGGACTCTCAAGAGTCTTCTCCAACACCACAGTTCAAAAGCACATTCTCTGGCGCTCAGCTTTCTTCACAGTCCAACTTTCACATCCATACACGACTGCTCGAAAAACCATAGCCTTGACTAGATGGACTACTGTACAAGGTATAAAGTAAGATTTCACTTGTGTCACTCAGGCTGTACACACACACGCAGCATAGAGTACCTTATACAAGTGCCATTTTAAAACAAAACCAAAGAGCCCAAGAAAATGTGTTGTCTGACTGGTGTCAGTCTTCCAAGGCTCAAGCCAAGACCCAGTACACAGGCTATGTCTAGAGAGGAAGCAATTAATCACCCGTAATAAAAAGCAGGTGTTTTATGGTATGTGTGTGTGTGTTTTTTCCCCTAGACAAAGCCTCGAGGCAAAGTTGTCTATCAAAAAGGAAATATAAAGGGGAAAATTTGTATCTGTAAATGCCTATATCAAAAAAGAAAGATGTCATATCACTAATCTCAATCTTCCACCTTAAGATCCTAGAAAAATAGCAAACTAAGCCCAAAGCAGGCAGGAGAACACAGTACAAATTCAAACAGAAATTCATGAAATAGAAAACATACTGCAGTCCATGGGGTCACAAAGAGTCAGACATGACTTAGTGACTGAACAACAATAAAATGCCAAGAAATAAGAAAACTGAGATCAAATAGGAAAATTCTTACAAAGATACAAACTACCCATTGTGAGATGAATGTGTTCTCCCAAAAGACACGCTAAAGTCCTAGACCCTGGCAAGTGTGAATGTGACCTTATTTGGAAATTGTCTTTGCAGATATAATCAAGTAGATGAGGTCCAATGACTGATGTCCTTTTAAGAAGGCCATGTGAAGACACAGGGAGACACACACAGGAAGAAGGCCACACGATGAGGGGGACAGGGACCAGAGTGATGCACCAATAAGCAAAGGAATGTCAAGGATTGCTGGCAGTTACTAGAAATTTGGTAAAAAGATGGGCACTATTAGGAGGAATTCCCTGGCAGTTCTCATTGCTGAGGGCCTGGGATCAATCCCTGATCAAGGAACTAAGATCCTGCAAGTCAGGTGCGGCCAAAAGAAATGATTAGGGTGATGGCTCAGAAAGAAATGAAGGGCAATAGAGAAGCCTCTATTGTTCCAGGGAATACATATATCATTGTGAACAGAATGTTGCTAGAAATATGAATGCCAAGGAAATTTCGGCATTTCCTTGGAGGTTCAGTTGGTAGGACTCTGCTTTCATTGTCATGGCCCCAAAGAGGAACTAAAAAGCCTCTTGATGAAGGTGAAAGAAGAGAGTGAAAAAGCTGACTTAACACTCAACAAGCTAAAAAACAAAGATCGTGGCATCTGGTCCCATCAGTTCATGGCAAATAGATGGGGAAACAGTGGAAACAGTGACAGCCTTTATTTTCTTGGGCTCCAAAGTCACTACAAATGGTGACTGCAGCCATGAAGTTGAAAGACACTTGCTCCTTGGAAGAAAAGCTATGACAAACCTAGACAGTGTATTAAAAAGCAGAGACATCACTTTGCTGACAAAGGTCAGTCTAGTCAAAGCTATGGTTTTTCCAGTAGTCCTGTACAGGTGTGAGAGTTGGACCATAAAGAAGGCTGAACGTGGAAGCATTGATAATTTGTACTGTGGTGTTGGAGAAGATGCTTGAGAATTCCTTGGACTTCAAGGAGATCAAACCAGTCAATCCTAAAGGAAATCAATCCTGAATATTCATTAGAAGGACTGAAGCAGAAACTAAAGTTCCAATACTTTGGCCACCTGATGTGAACAGCCAACTCATTAGAATAGACCCTGATGCTGGGAAAAACTGAAGGCAGGAGAAGGAGACGACAGAGGATGAGATGGTTGGATGGCATCAGCTGTGCAGTGGACATGAGTTTGAGTAAGCTCTGGGAGACGATGAAGGACAGGGAAGCCTGGCGTGCTGCAATCCATGGGGTCGCAAAGAGTCGGACATGATTCAGCAACTGAACATAGATATTATCAGTAGACTAGTTTCCAAACTACAGATAAAGAAGGGGATCCAGAGCATCTAAGAAAATAATCAGATTAACTCCAAAGAAAAAAGAAAAATCAAGGCTTCTCTGCAACACCAAGTGTTACAGCCACATTCATGTCCCTGAAAGGTACATATCAGATCTCTCACCTGAGTCAGGGAGCTGTTAGCTGCACGAGAAAGAAGTTGGGGCTGGAAACCTCCCCAAACTTCCACCAACCACAACTGATGAAAGCCCACAAAATGGATTAAAGAACCTATAAAATGGGTCCAAAAAATTGCTTACTCTTTCGAAAGAGTTCATCAACTCTAAAGAGCTAAAACATGGAGAAGGGAATGGCAACCCACTCCGGCATTCTTGCCTGAAGAATCCCATGGACAGAGGAGTCTGGCAGGCTACGGTCCATAGGGACACAAAGAGTCAGACACAACTGAAGCGACAGCCCACACGCACTAAAAACAATTAAAAAAAAAAAAGAGCTAAAACGGATTAAAAAAAATAAAACCATGATGCTATACTCTGCTCAATTACAGTAATGAAGAAAAAAAAAGCAGATGGAAACAAACAGAAATAATATATTCTAATAATTCCCAATAGAATCAAGAATTGTTTTCCTGTTACTAATTTTGATAAGTATATTTTAGTTATTCCTTTATTTATAAGAATTCTACTTAAGAATGTCTTTGAAAAGCTGTAGGTAATGACCATTGGAATAATAAAAACCATTGCTTGCCTTCCAAATCACAGAAAAGATGATGTTTATACAGGGGGAAAAAATGAAGAGAAATTTGCAAGCCATTGGGTAAAAAAAAGGACAAAGACAGCAACTATAATAATAAATATAAATGGGTTTAGATCCCTAAATGAAGAAAGCTCTCAGGTCAAAAAATAAACCAAAGATATGGTCCTTCCATCTAAAGAAATGACAGAAAGAGGTTAAAAATAAAAAGGAGTGGGGCTTCCCTGGTGGTTCAGTGGTAAAGAATCCGCCTGCCAATGCAGGAGACACAAATTCGATTTCTGATCTGAGACGATCACACATGCCGCAGAGCAACTAAGCTACCAGCAACTGAGGCACCACAACTATTGAGCCTGTGCTCCAGAGCCTGGGAACTGTCACTGCTGAGGCCACGTGCTGCAACCACTGCCGTCTGTGCACCCCAGAGCCTGTGCTCAGCAACAAGAGAAGCCAGCGCAATGAGAAGCTCGAGGATTGCAACGAAGAGGAACCCCCACTCACTACAGTCTCCTGCACCGCAGGCAGGTTCTTTACCGAGTGAGCTACAAGGGAAGCCCAGAGAAAGCTGGCACAGCAACAAAGGCACGGCACAGCCAAAACTAAAATAAATAGATTTTTAAAAAATAATAAAAGTGAGGAAGTATAGCCCAAAAATATGGATGCAAAGCAAGGATGGCAAATTTAAACCAAAATGAGATATCACCTCATACTCGTCAGAACTATCTGTCAAAAAAAACCCAGAAAAATAACAAGTGTTGGCACAGATGTGGAGAAATCAGAACCCTTGTGCACAGATAGTAGGAATCTATAAAGGTGGAGTGGCTGTGCAAAAAAATACAGCAGTTCCTCAACAAAATAAAAATAGAATTACCATATGATCCAGTAATTCCACTTTTACATATGTACCAAAAAGAAAGGAAAGCAGTGTCTCAAAGGGATATTTACACACCCAAGTTCTTACCAGCCCTATTCACAATAGCAAAAGGTGGAAACAACCCCAATGTTCATAGATAAAATGAACGGATACGCAAAATGTAGTATACACATACAGCGGAACCATATTCAAACTTAAGAATGGGATCCTGACATTTGCTACAACACAGACGAACCTTGAGGACATGATGATAAGTGCAAGAAGCCAGTCACAAAAAGACAAATACCATATGATTCCACTTCTGTGATACACTTAGAGACAGAAAAATCATACAGACAGAATCAAAGAGATTGAAAAGGGAATGGTAGCTGTTAGAGGCTGAGTGAGGAGGAAAAATGGGGGCTACTGCTTAATGGGTACAGAGTTTCCATTTTTCAAGGTGAAGAGTTCTAGAGGGACTTTCTTGGTGGTCCAGTGGCTGGGACTCTGTGCTCCTGATGCAGGGGGCCTGGATTCAAGTCCTGGTCAGAGAACTAAATCCCAAATGCCACAACTGAAGATTCCACACGGTGCAACTGAGAACTGGTGCAGCCAAAGTAAATAAAAATAAAATAAATAAATATTTTTTAAAGTTCTGGAGATGGACAGTGGTGATGATTGAATATTATGAATGTACTTAATACCACTGCACTGTGTGTTTAAAAAGGTGATTGGGACTTTCCAGGTTGTCCAGTGGTTAAGACTTCCACTGCATGGGGCACAGGTCTGATCCCTGCTCAGGGGGCTAAGATTTGGCATGCCACATGGCACAACCAAAAAAAAAAATTTAAAAAGGTGGTTAAGATGATAAGTTTTATGTTATTTGTATTTTACAAAAAAAAAAATGGAAAAAGAACATCAGAATGATAATATTCAAATTGGTCAAAGTATAGATAAATCCGTGCAAAATGTATTTTATAGTAGACAGTAACTATCCAAAATGAAGGCTGAGCCACAATGGAGTAACTGGTACTACATTTGCTCTGGGTCCAACATGAACAATTCAAAAAAAATGAAAATGGACAAAATCACGCAACAATTGTTTGTAGACTTGAGACAACAGGCAGAGCAGGGCTGTGATCCTCCAGAAGGGCCACAAGGCACCTACAACTGCTGCAACTTATTGCACAGACACTTCCTGGACTGCAGAGCAGAACATCACAAGGAAAGAAATAGAAGACACACAGGAACAAAGCTGAAGTCTAAAATGTAAGGTTCACTGGATGAGTTTAATAAAAACAGAAGTACAGACAACTGAACCTGAAGACACAGCAATAGAAAGTACCCAAACGGAAGTTCAGAAAGAACAAAAGACTGAGGAACCATGAACAGAAGCTCGATGAGCTGTGCGATCATCCCAGAGGTTCTCTATATTATACCAAGGGGTCTAACATACATGTTGTTGGAGTCCAGAGTAGGAGACAGGGTGGCAGAAAATATATTTGAAGATCTGATGGCTCAATTTTTTTTTTTTCAAATTTCATAGTTAGAAACCCAGAGATCCAAGAATCTCAATAAATTCCAGCAGGATAAACAGGAAGTAAAACATACCAAAGCATATCATAATCCAATTACTTAAAATCAATAATAAACAGAAAATAGAGCAAAAGAAGATACATTATACAAAACAAAGATGAGAATGACAGCAAACTTCGTGCCGATACAACGTGACCCAGAGGACAATGGAACAGCATTCTTAAATGCTCAAACAGAAGGCAGGCTCTGCTGGTTCCTCTCATTTGCCACTCCACGTCTTTTGACTTTTCTACCTGCTCTCTGCCCCAGGAGACTGACCTCTGTGAACACATCGACAAGGCTCCCGTGGCCACTAATTTCTTTTTGGGCTAGGCCACGGGGAACATTGGTAGGAGGTCACAGGACAGAGGAGAGTCAGGCTGAGATGTTTTTTCTGACTCCCTCTTATAGAAGTTGCTTTCAGCAGTCTAGGCCCTCACCCAAGGTCCATCCTACCAGGCTGCCCTCTCCTCACTGCTCCCTGCCCCCAGGATCCTGTATCTTCTCTCTCCTCTACCCAAGGGAAGCAACGGTCCCTGTTGTTTCAAGGCTTCTATATCCTGCCCATTATCATTGCAAAATGGTATATATAAATCTTTTCATAAATATATAAATGTTTTATAAATCTTCCCCAAATTAACCCGATTAGAGTAGCCATCTGCTTCTCTTTATGTCCCACAAATTCTTATGTCATGAATTTAAATTACTTTATAATAAAACATGAATATATATACAGCAGAAAAGGTAAAATAAAACTGTTGAAAATGCAAGAAAAATCAGCAAAATTTTAATGAGTATATTTAACAACTATTGATTTATGATGATAAATAGACCAAAAAAAGAAAATGTGAATGATATAATGAAAGAAGCTGAAATTAATACACCCATGCATGCATCTCTTAGCCATAAATGTTAATACCACAAAGCTAATCTTGTTTCAACTAAACTTATACTTTTTTCCTTCTCTCTAGCCAATTCTGAAGAAATGGCTTTGAAAGAAATTACTTTCAAGAAAATGCCAGACATGATTCCATTTCTTCTGGAATACTTCAATTTAAGACTCTTAAAAGTTAGAAAGCTTCATTATCTCTCTTTCACATACACACACACACACACACACACACGCACACACCCTGTTATTCTTCCGTATAATTAGATAATGAACATTTATTGGATACTGTATCCAACTAGCAGGCAATAGACCTTCCTTTCAAATGAGATATTTATAAAAATTTACCATATTCTAGGCCACAAAGAAAGCCTCTAAAAATTCCCAAAGGCTGAATTACAGGTCACCTCCTTGGATTGCAACATAGTAAAGTCAACCATGGGGATTCCCAGGTGGTCCACTAGTGAGGCCCTCACACTTTCACTGCACAGGGCCCACTTCAATCCCCCAGTCAGGGAACTAATATCCTGCAAGCAGTGCAGCATGGCCAAATACGTCAATCGATCAACCAGAAAATCACCTTAAATGCTTTCATTATTGAAAAAGAAAGAATGACAATAAACACGTCAGTCAATAAACTTTAGAAGGAAAGTAAGGAAAAGGAAAATAACATAAAAGCAAAATATAAATGAACTAAAAAAATAGAAGAAGAATAGAACTGATACAATCTGAGATCTGGTTCTTTGGAAATAAAAATTTCAATAAGTGACTAATCTCTGACACACCTAATTAAGAATGAAAACTGCGAAATATCAAAGGACGGGAACAGAGGTAATAACACCTGACACTGAGATGACTCCACCATCAGGTTCTAATATACGACTTACTCTGATGAACAAATAAAGTTTGAATAAAATAAACTATCCAGAGGACTCAGGGATGGAGAGAGAAACAGGAAGTGATAAAATAGCCACTACAGCTATACCTTGGAGATACTCTGGGTGTGGTTCCAGATCACTGCAATAAAGTGAGTCACAAGAATTTTTTGGTTTCCCAATGTACATAAAAGTTACACTTACATTATACACTGTTAAGTATGCAATAGCATTATGTTTTAAACAATGTACATACCCTAACTGAAAAATAAATTATCTCCAAAAAAAAAAATTGCTAAGTATCATCCAAGACTTCAGCAAGTCATAGTACGGACATCAGAGATCACTGGTCACAGATCTCCATAACAAATGTAATAATAATAATGAAGAGCTTGAAATACTAAAGCGAACAAATGCTTTTGGAAAAATGGAGCCAATAGACTTGCTGGATAAAGGGTTGCCATCAACCTTCAATTTGTAAAAAGCACAGTCTCTGCAAAGTGCAATAAAGCAAAGTACAATATAACGAGGCCTTGCCTGTACTGTAAAAGCTTGATTGTGGATACATGGAGGTGGGGACATGACGCACCCTAAGATGATTACCAGTGAGTCAAGCTCTATTTAATCCCCTTCCCTGGAGTAGAGTACGCTCAGAATCAGTGACTGGCTTCTACCTTTTTTTTTTTTGACCATGCTGCACAGCTTGCAGGATCTTAGCTCCCTCACCAGGGACTGAACCCATGTCCCCTTGCAGTGAAAGTTGGCAGTCCTACACACTGGACCACCATGAAGCTGTCCCTTATTAACAGCCCAGCGTCAGCCTCCCTGGCCTGGCACCCCACAGGAATGCTGGGCCTGTGGCCTCTCCCATCTCACAATGCCACGGATGCCCCCGTTCCCGTCCCCCATCTTTTTCAGCAGGGATGGATTCCATGGCATGTGGCTTCACCACCTTTCTCCCTACTCCTCACCTTCTCTGTCCCACATGCTTCCGTCTCAGCCACATGGACACAATGGAACCAGCTTGCGTGCTGAATGAACGTTCTGCCTTTTCCACAACTGCTGGGGGCTGGAGGACCACCCCCAGAACACAGACAAGGGCACCACAGAAACTCTCCAGACCACCCAACTCGCCCCCTTGGCTAACTCCCCTGGGAAACTTCTCCTTCCTTTCACTCCTGAGTGAAACCTGCATGAAGTTCTAAGACAGGACTCTGACCACTTGCATCCCTTTCCCTTCCTGATATCCTGGAAACTGGGCCTCGGCTGACAGCTTATGGTGAACAACGCTAGATTCCTGATCTCCGAGGAAGAAGATTTAGCTTTGGGACCAGGTACCAAGCTTGATCCTTCAAAAGCTTTTGTGTAGCAGAGTTTTATTAAAGTAAGAAAAGGGACTGAGAAAGCTTCTGACATAGACATCAGAAGGGGGACGGAGAATGTCCCCCTCACTAGTGTTAGCAAGGGAGTTATATACTTTTTAAATTAGTTATTACAGTAAAGCAAAAGAATGTCTCAAGGTTAAAAAATTCTACCAGACCCACTCCCACAATTTACATTTTAGGATAACAGGATTAGGATTTAACAATAGAAAGATCCTACCAGACCCACTCCCATAATATACATTCTAAGATATCAGGATGAGTCAGAAGATTTTCAGGAAGGAGAAACTGTCCTCAAACAGAATACACCTTTGTCATATAATCCCTAGTACAGAGTTTAAACTGAGTTGTGTAATCATCAGCTTCCGGCTTAAAGGAAAAAAAAAAAACAAACCGTTTTATGTGACTAAGACTAAGGAATGTAGAGAAAAAAAAAATAAAAGCTTGTCCTTTCTTCCTCCTTGAGAACCCCAGACCCCTCTCTCCTCGGGGACCCCGGAATTCTTATCAACCTGCCTAGGCATTGACTCGCTCACCGCCGTCTCTCAGAGCCTCCTGTCCTCATTCTCTCCCTTTCCACCAGCCTCTCATCATCAGCTTACACACGGCCAAGTATCCCTTGACTCTGAGCCTCTTGCCTCCCACTCATTTCCCCATCCAGTCCCATTGGGCAATAGCCCACTAGGCTCATGCCAAGACTCCCAGTGGTCCTATTACGACATCCCAACAGTCAGCTTGGAGATTGGCCTCATTGCCCTTTGCTATGGAATCTCACCCCACTGACCATAGCCTCCTCCTCTCTGCCTTGACTCCCAAGACCCTCATTGGGCTGGTTTGCCTTCCACCTCACTGGACACCTATCCATAGCTTCCTCCACAGCCCCTTACACACCAAGGCTCCCTTGGGCTCTGTCCTGGGTCCCACTTCACCTCCCTCAGCCACCAGATCCATTCCAGTCTCAAGCACCATGTCTGTGGCAGATATACCCAAGCCCCACCTCTCCTTAGAGATCAGGTTGCCTCCTGAATATCTTCCATGGAACATCTCCCAAGAACATAACTTCTTCCTCTCATGCACTACCTATTTACCGAGCACCTGTCAAGTGGTGAATAAAGTAGACATAGTTTGTGCCCTCAGGTGAGCGCCTCACCTTCCCTGCCCCAGGACCCTTCCCAGTGGCTTGAAATCTGGAGCCATCCTGGATGTGTTTTTCCTTTTTACATCCTTGGTGGGGTATCATCAGTCTCCATCTCTTCACCTGGATCTAGGTCCCTGGCATCTGGCCCAGTCCCTTGCATAGCGTGTGTGTGCTAATTCACTTCAGATCAGATCAGATCAGATCAGTCGCTCAGTCATGTCCGACTCTTTGCGACCCCATGAATCACAGCACGCCAGGCCTCCCTGTCCATCACCAACTCCCGGAGGTCACCCAGACTCACATCCATCGAGTCAGTGATGCCATCCAGCCATCTCATCCTCTGTCGTCCCCTTCTCCTCTTGCCCCCAATCCCTCCCAGCATCAGAGTCTTCTCCAATGAGTCAACTCTTCACATGAGGTGGCCAAAATACTGGAGTTTCAGCTTTAGCATCAGTCCTTCCAAAGAAATCCCAGGGTTGATCTCCTTCAGAATGGACTGGTTGGATCTCGCAGTCCAAGGGACTCTCAAGAGTCTTCTCCAACACCACACTTCAAAAGCATCAATTCTTCAGCGCTCAGCCTTCTTCACAGTCCAGCTCTCACATCCATACATGACTACAGGAAAGATCATAGCCTTGACTAGGCGAATCTTTGTTGGCCAAGTAATGTCTCTGCTTTTGAATATGCTATCTAGGTTGGTCATAACTTTCCTTCCAAGGAGTAAGCATCTTTTAATTTCATGGCTGCAGTCACCATCTGCAGTGATTTTGGAGCCCAGAAAAATAAAGTCTGACACTGTTTCCCCATCTATTTCCCATGAAGTGATGGGACCGGATGCCATGATCTTCGTTTTCTGAATGTTGAGCTTAAAGCCAACTTTTTCACTCTCCTCTTTCACTTTCATCAAGAGACTTTTTAGTTCCTCTTCACTTTCTGCCATAAGGGTGGTGTCATCTGCATATCTGAGGTTATTGATATTTCTCCCAGCAATCTTGATTCCAACTTGTGTTTCTTCCAGTACAGCGTTTCTCATGATGTACTCTGCATAGAAGTTAAATAAACAGGGTGACAATATACAGCCTTGACGTACTCCTTTTCCTATTTGGAAACAGTCTGTTGTTCCATGTCTAGTTCTAACTGTTGCTTCCTGACCTGCATACAGATTTCTCAAGAGGCAGATCAGGTGGTCTGGTATTCCCATCTCTTTTCAGAATTTTCCACAGTTTATTGTGATCCACACAGTCAAAGGCTTTGGCATAGTCAATAAAGCAGAAATAGATGTTTTTCTGGAGCTCTCTTGCTTTGTCCATGATCGAGTGGATGTTGGCAATTTGATCTCTGGTTCCTTTGCCTTTTCTAAAACCAGCTTGAACATCAGGAAGTTCACGGTTCACATATTGCTGAAGCCTGGCTTGGAGAATTTTGAGCATTACTTGACTAGCATGTGAGATGAGTGCAATTGTGCAGTAGTTTGAGCATTCTTTGGCATTGCCTTTCTTTGGGATTGGGATGAAAACTGACCTTTTCCAGTCCTGTGGCCACTGCTGAGTTTTCCAAATTTGCTGGCATATTGAGTGCAGCACTTTCACAGCATCATCTTTCAGGATTTGGAATAGCTCAACTGGAATTCCATCACCTCCACTAGCTTTGTTCATAGTGATGCTTTCTAAGGCACACTTGACTTCACATTCCAGGATGTCTGGCTCTAGGTCAGTGATCACATCATCGTGATTATCTGGGTCGTGAAGATCTTTGTTGTACAGTTCTGTGTATTCGTGCCATCTCTTCTTAATATCTTCTGCTTCTGTTAGGTCCATACCATTTCTGTCCTTTATTGAGCCCATCTTTGCATGAAATTCACTTCAGTCATGTCTAACTCTTTGCGACCGCATGGACTGTAGCCTGCCAGGCTCCTCTGTGTACAGGATTCTCCAGGAAAGACTACTGGAGTGGGTTGCCATGCCCTCCTCCAGGGCATCTTCCCAACTCAGGTATTGAACTTACGTCTCTTAATTCTCCTTCGCTGGCAGGCAGGTTCTTTACCACTAGCACCACCTGGGAGACCCTAGCATAGCATGCTGCTGTTGCTAAGTCACTTCAGTCGTGTCCGACTCTGTGCGACCCCATAGACGGCAGCCCACCAGGCTCCCTTGTCCCTGGGATTCTCCAGGCAAGAACACTGGAGTGGGTTGCCATTTCCTTCTCCAATGCATGAAAGTGAAAAGTGAAAGGGAAGTCGGTCAGTCGTGTCTGACCCTCAGCGACCCCATGGACTGCAGCCTACCAGGCTCCTGCGTCCATGGGCTCACATAAATATGTGATAAATAAATGAATAAAAACACCCCCCCAGTCCTCTACTCCTCTTTAACTGCCACCACCCAAATTCCAGATTCATCACCTAATCAGGACACATCAAGCACCTCTAACTAGTCTCCCTCCTCCAGCTTTTCCTCTCACCTCATCCCAGCAACACAATTCTATCCGGTGGGGTGATCTCTGTAAGAGTCCAATTTGATCTTAGAGACTTCCACATCAGGCAATGGTAGACTAGCTTGTTTTAGACTAACCCTTGCCCTGAGAGCGACTGGAAAGGCCAAACAGAAACCAATAAATACATCTGCTTGGTATCATCACAGAGCCATGAGGCAAAGAAGAGTGAGGGGCCTTCCCTGGTGGCCCAGTGGTTGAGAATCCGCCGTGCAATGCAGGGGGACACCAGACGGATCCCTGGTCCGGAAAGATCCCACACGCTCCAGAGCAACTGAGAGCCTGTGAGCCACAGCTGCTGAAGCCTGAGCGCCCTGGAACCCATGATTCTCAGGAAGACAAGCAACTGCAATGAGAAGCCTGCACACTAGCTAGGGAAGAGGCCCCGCTCTCCACAAGCCCAACGAAGACCCAGTGCAGGCAAAAACACAAAAATAAAAAAGGAAATACAGTTTTGTTTTGTTTTGTTTAAAAAAGAAAGAAAATCACTTGTCTAAAAAAAAGACATGAGAGATCAAAATCCTGAACTGAAGGGAAGCCCAAAGAGATAAGCCTTATACATGGCATCATTTTTCCCTTGGAGCTTTTGTTGACTTGAAAGTGAAGTTAAAGGGATGAGAAGCCAGCTGATAGGCAAAATGGGTGAAGGTGTAAACTTTCCGTTAAAAGATAAATAAGTCCTGGGAACGTAGTGTACAGCATGGTGACAATAGTTAACAATAGTATAACAATATGTATAGTTAACAATATGTATCATATATTTGAAAACTGCTAAGACAGTATGTCTTGAAAGTTCTCATCACCAGAAAAAGAAAGTTTGTAACTATGTGGTGATGGATGTTACATGAACTTACTGTGACACTTATTTCACAACATATGCATACCCCATCTCTTCACCATGTACCTCTAGATAATTATATGCAAAAGCAGGGAAGAAGGGAGGGATGAATCAAAACCATGATCAATGATGACATGTTAAACAAAAAATTCTTTCTGACCCTCAACACCATGGTTCTGACCCTCAACGTCGTCACCTTGGGCAAGCGCAGCTGTGCCCAGACCTGGGCAGGGGAGGGAAGAGACGTCAATTACCGCATCAATCTCGTTGAGAACTTTCCACTGCTCGTAAGGCACACCCAAGGCCTCGGCCGTCTGGATTGTCCTCTTCATCTGGCTTGTCCAGACCTTTAGGTCCTTGATGTTCTGATCCCTGATGAACTGGGCCAGACTCTTGGCAAACTGAAACACACCAGAAGCAACCACACCTGTTCAGATGGACAGGTTCTGGGCTGTCCTCAAAGAGTCCATGGGGCCCAGCCTCAGAGAAAATCGGTGTGGTAAAAAATAAATAAACAAAACACATGAACTAATTCTCGATGACCCCCACTTCCACAAGTACGGTCCTTGTGCATTCTTCCCAGACCCTGAAGGAAGTTCCAGCTGAGGCTCATCAGGTCCCCTGCCAGTGCTGGCCCCTCCAAACCACATGCGTAGGCTGGACTGTTTTCCCAGCAAGGCTTCGGTTTTTTCCCTGGACTGTGGCAGAGGATCACCCATTCTGCGGGCACTCAGCTCACTCTCACAGTGGCATATGCCACTCCAGGGAAGGCGCTCAGCTGGCGACAGCTATTATGGAAGCCAGAGATCCAGGCATCTGCCGGTGACCTTCCCTATGTAATGGGAACACTCCAGACTGGATTGCACATTAGCTGGAGTCCCTCACCAGCACACGCGCGCGCATGCACACACACACACACACACACACACACGAGTGCGAACACTGACCTCCCTGCCCCGGGGGGACAGCCCTGGGTCCCCGCCGATCCGGCCCTTGAGGTTGAGCTCGCTCTCCCCATGCCGGCAGAGGTAGATGGAACGGGGCGTCACGTGGATGTTCATGAGGTAATACACAATGCGGCTCTGGATGTGGTCAGCCACGCGGTTCACGACGTAGCTCTGCCCCACGTCCATGATCTTGATGTAGGACAGATCCCTTTCCAGAGAAGACAGGGAGAGGTGAGTGAGACCCGGGTCCTCCAGGGTACGCCCTGCCTGCTCCGGAGCCTTTCCTCTCTGACCCCGCCAGGCTTGAGACCACAACACACTGGACCCTCAGCTGGTGTGCGAGTGACAGGGGTGCGGTGGGAGCAACATGACACGCGTGATATACAGACAAACCCAGTGAGAAGTGCCCCACGCTCAGCATGCTCACAAGAGGTGACAGCCCAAGAGAGGGCTCGGTCCTACCACATCCGGACTTTCATCGCTGCTCTACGTCCCCGGGCCCCTCTTGCCTACCTCTGAGCTCTCCATGCACTGTCTGCAGGGTGAACAGGAGACAGTTTTTTCCACGATTGACCTGATGGTAGTAGCTGGCAAACACACTTCCCTTCTCCAGTCTTCCAGGTCAGCCATCCATGGGCCTGACCTGGCCTTTCCTTCCCCCAGTGAACCCTCCCCCTAGAATCCAGCCCATGTCATCTGTGTGTGCCCAGCTCCCATGCCATCCCATGCCAGCCAGCAGGTAGATGAGACAAGCAGCACAGGAGGAGGGTACTAAGGGCAGCAGCAGATAAGCCCAGCTCTACCACATTCCCTGCTTTGGACCAGCACAGCCCTGCAGCGTGGACAGCAGGGCCACAAGGAACAACGCTGCACTGGGGAGACCAACAGAACCACAGAGGCAGGGCAGCAGCACCAAAACACAGCCTCAGCAAGAAGACACACAGCCAGTCCAAGGACTGTCCCGCAGACACCCCACACACCATCTCTCCGACAGTCACTTGACTTCTTTGGTGTGTAATTAAAGATTCATACATAATTACAAGTGACCCAAGTACAAGTTCATATTCCAGCCTTTTTATTTAATGCTACATAACGTATGGCAAAAGGAAAAGGAGCGACAGAGGATGAGATGGTTGGATGGCATCAGTGACTCAATGGACACGAACTTGAGCAAACTCCCGGAGATAGTGAAGGACAGGGAAGCCTGGTGTGCTGCAGTCCATGGGGTGGCAAAGAGTCGGAAAGGGCTTAGCGACTGAACAACAAGAACATACACTTTTCCATGTCTCTTTGGCACAATTTATGAGGACTGTGTAATACTTTATTCAGTTATTAACTTAATCACTTAGGTGTTAATTACTTAAGTGTTATTCACTTCACCACCACCCCCACTTCTGCTATAAGGAGTTGTTGGCAAACTATGGCCAATTAGTCAAACCCAGCCTGGTTTTGCAAATAAAATTTTACTGGGACACACTCATGCCCATTTCTTTACATGTTCCTTTAGTACTAGATGTCAGAGTTAAGAGACTGTGCGCCCCCAAAGCCTAAAATATCTACCACCTGAGCCTTTACAGAAAGAGCCTGCCGATGGCTGGCTGCTGTCCCCATTCAGAACTCACTCCTATGAAGCACTGGCCACTGTCAGCTCTTCGTGGGTAGGACCTGGGCACCCCGTCCCCCTTCTCAAAACACAGACCACCCACCAAAAGAAGAGCATGTACTGTTTGCAAATGCCTCATGGGAAGACCCTCTGTACAGAAAACACGCTTGATTTTATGATGCCATAGTAGAAAATTCTGACTTTCAGAGCTCCAGATAAAGCAGCTGCAGTTCTATGAGTCACCTCTGGGCCGCAACCTCCACCCTGAGGACAGAAACAGAGGGCGGAGCATCTCTGCCTGCTGGGGTGGGTCCTCAGCCACCACCTCGGAGGGCCACGGAAGGCAGCTAGTGGACCAGACCCAGCCCCCACCACAGCCGAGGACACGGGGCTGCCCGGCTCACCGGTCCAGGTCCTCGTCCAGCGTCTCATACGAGTTCTCATAGCACTCGATGCGCCTCATGAAGTCCTCCGCGGCCTCGTCGCTATCACGGTTGATGTAGTCGGGGCTGCCCAGTTTGACTTGCTGCCAGGCACAGAGGACGCATCAGCTCCAGAGGCCAGGAAGAGGGGACCAAGGACAACCCTGGACAGGGGCCAGGGGAGGAGGCTGGAGGCCAGCTCCAGGGGGCTGGTCCCATTAGGAAGAGGCCAGCGGCTCCCTGCACCAAGCTCCCGCACCAGTGGTAAGAGAGAGAGCACTACTGGGCATCCCGAGATTGCAGTCCCTCGTTTTGGTGGTACAGGGAGAGGTGAGGCCAGAGGGATAAGGGGCCTTGAAGCCCCTCCCCACCTGAACTATCTCCCCAGACACTGATGTTCATTTCTCAGATAAAAAGGGAATATGGGTGACGGGTCAAATCTCTTTACCCTTCAAAATAGTAACACCCTCTCCCCACCCTCCCCTTCCCTCTAGGGGCTGAAGCTCGTCTCCTACCATCCAGGGGAGGAGGAAGGGGAAGGAGACAGAGGGGAAGAGAGGGGAAGAAGAAGGAATGCACAGCCCTCCAGACGAGTGGTACTCGGGAATCCAGGACCACCCAGCCCAGAGATCTACTGCCTCCCCACCCCCCACCCCCACCAATCGAGCTAAGGTTGGCCCAGGCATCAGCCCAACCTGCAGAGAGACCTCACTGTCACAGGCCGTCTTGGGTGTATTCCTGTCCCCCACAAGGTCAGACGCACCACACCACTCACCACAATGTTGGCAGCTATGACCTCAGGATCCACACAGATGGACTCGACGAAAAAGGTCTGCGGCAAAGACCAGGGCGGGCAGGAGGGTAGGAACCAGAGACACATTTAAGGCCCTGGGCCTGCCTCCCTAGAGCTCTCTACCCACTGAGGGCCATACTGATCAGCCAGGCCCCTGAGGCCCGCCTTCAGGGGAGAGGGCCTGGACAAGGGACATGGAACCCCCAGCAGGTGCCACCCCATCCAGGACTCGCCCACCAGGAAACCCACTTCCCCAGAAAGAAATCCAGGTGGACAGAAAAGCATTATCACAAATCCACTCAGGAGCCCACTTGCCTGCACACATCAGGAGGCCGACAAATGGGCCCCAGGGGGCCTGAAGGTGCCACAGCCCAACCAAGGAGGTAAGCCGGGGGGGCCTCACCTTGTAGCCGTTCTGTTCCCCAAAATTAAAGATGGTGGCTCTCCGTTCTCGGGTGGTATTTGTTGCATCAAAAACCTAGGATCAAATTGGGGTTAACTCAGCCTCTGGCCCTGGAAAAGGTGGGAGGCCACCCGACCGCTAGAGCACAGGGGCTGGATTTCTCACTGAGACCAGCTGATGCCTGGCCATCCACCTGGCCAGTACCCTTCAGACTTGCAGTGGCTGGGCTGGTCCTCCAGTTCCTTGGCAAGTGCCCCAAGGAAGCTAGAAGGAGCAAGTGCCCATGCTCACAGCCAGAGAGCAGGCACTCAGCTCATGTCTGACCAACAAGACTTCCAGTGAAACTAGCCAAACCTGGAGAACTAAACCCACATTTATTTCCACTCCATCCTGAGATCCCAGTAAGATGGAAACAGGACAGGAGATGGGCGATGTCACCATAATTTTTTTCTTTAAGACAGACACTTGGTGAGCGGCTCAGAGAAGAGCAAACACAAGCCCTTACCAACGAGAGCACACCTGTTTTGCAGACCTGGGATAGCCAGGAACTGGGCACAGGCATCTCAGCAAAAAGGGACAAGGGTGTAGAGGAAGGGGAAGCACTGGCTCCACTGGAAGTGCAAGTGGAGCCCCAGGACCCCTCCCCGCCCCGTCCAGGCGGGTTCTGAACTGCCTGGGACCTGCCCAGCATCCTCAGGTGCAGCCCACCCAAGTAGATTTTAGAGCACCACTTTTTATGAAGGGATATATCATTAGACCAGGGTCACTGAATGCTCCAGCAAAATCTCTAACATGGAAAATGAAGAAGTGGGAATTCCTTGGTGGTCTACTGATTAGGACCCCATGCTTCCACTGAAGGGGGCACAAATTCAATCCCTGGTCAGGGAACTAAGACCCCACAAGCTGTATGGTGCAGGCAAAAAAAAAAAAAAAAAAATGACTAAATAAAACATGATAAAAGGAACTTTAAGAAATGAGGACAGGGCATAGCATAGAAGGAAATGTCAAAAACTTACAATTATTGTCCAAAGAGACGCGAAATGCCATATAGTAAGCACAAAACAAGAGCAGGGTTCGAAAAAACTGAAACACTCAAAAAATAAGACATTTTAAATTTGGAAATTGTACCATAAAAGTATGAAACTTCAACCAAACACTTCTCAGATAATGTTACGGAAGACTCCCTGAAAGTGGAAAAAAAGAGACGAAGGGAGAGTAAGGGGGAAAAAAAGACTGAGTTAGGGATTAGGACTAACATACAGCCACCAGGAGTTCCAGAAAAAGCATCTCAGAAAGTGGGAGAGGAGGGTGAGACAGTGGTGGGGGTGGCTTAACAAAGTAAAATATATGACAATTTCTCTGACCTGTTGGAGAAGAGTTTCCTGATGAAAGCCCCCAGCCCAAGGACCCAACATTGTGGAGAAGACCACCGTAAGACGCATCACTCTGAAGACCCTAAAAGCTTCTCCAGAGAAAGGGCCTGAGACGCCCCCAGCTCCTCTAGGAGATAAAATCTTTTCTTTTTTAATCTTAACTTTTTTTTTCTGGCTGCACTGCAGGGCGTGTGGGATCCTAGTTCCCCGACCATGGATCGAACCAGAGTCTTAACCAGAGTGAAGAGTCTCAACCACTGGATCACCAGAGAATTCCCTAGGAAATACAACTTTTAAGGAGGATCAACAAATCAGAATGACAACAGACTTTCCCACAGCCATAATACAATGGGGCAATGTCATGAAAATTTTAAAGGAAATGTTCTTTCCATCTAGAATTCTATACCCACCCATCAAAGGTGAGGATTTAAAAAAAAAAAAAAAAAACATTTCTGGACATGTAAGATCTCACAAAATTTACTTCCCAAGTACCTTTCTGAGAAAGCTACTTGTCTGTACTCCAACAAAACAAGTCAGTAAACCAAGTAAAAGGAAGACATGGGATCTAAGAGCCAGACATTCAACTCAGGAGGGAAGAGAAGGAAATTCCCAGGGTGACGGCTATGCCACAGACCTAGGGGGCAGCAGATCTAGATGGAGGTGGGGACAGAGCTCCAGTCTGCATGCCTTCAAGAGGAAGAAGGAAGGAAAAATGGCCATGATGTTTGACAGCAGAGGGTTGGGGTGGGGCCCTTTCCTGAAGACACCCTTGCTCAGCTTTGTGCATCTCACTGGAGGGGCCAACACATAGATGGAATTCCCTTACCCAGCATTCAGTTGATTTCAGAATGGTCACCAAATGCTGGGCAGGATGCTCTCCACACGGGGAGAAATTGCATTTGCAAAAGACTCCACACTGGTGTGCACTCTGTACCGTTGTGCGGTTTCTCCACACCGGGAGAAATCACATTTGCTAAAGTAACATGACACGCCTAACTTGTGGAGTAGCCAGTCCTGTGAGTGTTCAGAGGGAAGTCCTGCAGGGTCAAACACAACCACAAGCCCAAGAGGGAAGTTCTTGGCCCCATCCAGCCTCTGGCTTCCTACTGCAGAGCAGCTTCAGGCTTCCTCCCGGGGGGCGGGGGGAGACCCAGGGATGTCTAGGGCCGCATGTCCCCTGCCTTCCCCTCCAGATACCTGGTAAGTAAAGGGGTAGAAGTAGGTGGGCTCCCACATGTCACTCCCAGATGCTGCCAGCGTGTTATACTCACCGCCACGTGTCCCCCCTCCTCACTAAGGAACCGCCGAACGTCTCGGAGGGCTGTCAGCGCACACTGCCTTCAGAAAAGAACACACTGTTCAGCCAAGAACCTGCTGGCTGCTGCAGGGCAGTAGGTCAGGGAAATGTGCTATGCCAACCAGGAGAGGGCCCTGGGGCCCCTTCTCTCTTCTCAAGGTTCCTCTTTCCTCGGGAAGATCGCCAGTATTTGGTAACCCTGCTCCTGTAGGTGGAAGGCTATGCGCTCCTGGCCATCAGGAATACTTTTTTTAGTATACATATTTATTTATTTTGGGCTGTGCTGGCTCTTTGCTACTGCTCAGGCTTTTCTCTAGTTGTGGCAATCAGAGGCTACTCTCTTGTTGCGAAGCACAGGCTAAACAGTCGTGGTGCACGAGTTTAGTGTCTCTGTGGTATGTAGAGTCTTCTCAGATCAGGGATCAAACCTGGGTCCCGTGCATTGGAAGGTGGATTCTTAGCCACTGGACCACCAGGCATGTCCAGGAACACTTTTTGAAATATCATGTTTCAGTACTTTTTTCTTTCATCTCATCAGATACAAAAGCAGGCTGCCATTTTGCCATCTTCAGGACTTCTAAGAGTCCTACATTTCTCCTGATTATCAACATAAGCACTTTGAAAACCAGATACTTCCTTGTGTGTGTGTAGGGCGGGGAAGCTGGCTGTGGGAGAACAGAGACAGTATCGCCGGCCTCCAGCTTAAAAGCCAGGATTAAGCTTCAGGTTCAATTTTCTTTCCTAGAAGGGAAATGTGGACCAAGGAGGCCACCTGCTGTATCACCAAACAAAGGATGTTGCAGGCTTTAAGGCTCAGCCGCTGCTATGCTATGCTATGCTAAGTCACTTCAGTCATGTCTGACTCTGTGTGACCCCATGGACTGCAGCCCTCCAGGATCCTCCGTCCATGGGATTCTCCAGGCAAGAGTACTGGAGTGGGTTGCCATTTCCTCCTCCAATGCATGAAAGTGAAAAGAGAAAGTGAGGTCGCTCAGTCATGTCTGACTCTTAGCGACCCCATGGACTGCAGCCCACCAGGCTCCTCCATTCGTGGGATTCTCCAGGCAAGAGTACTGGAGTGGGATGCCATTGCCTTCTCCGCTGCAGCCGCCCCCAAATGTGCACCCTGAGGGGGACTCAGGAAGGAAAAGAATAGGACACTGGACCCAGATAGTTGAAATGCATATCAAAAGGATGACTTCAATGAGCCCAGGCTCTTGGCTCTTTCCATTTAAAGAAAAGCTCTAGGTTCCTTAACTTGAGATGTCTGTGTTCTTTAATTAACAGGCCCCCTTGATGTTGTGGGCTACCTGATTTTTGTCCCCCAAACTCCTATATGTCCTGGAACCTTCCTTACTTCTGCGAGCAGTCCCTCAGAGCTATCTGAGAGGCTGTCTTCCAGGCTTAAGTCCTCAGTTTGTTTGGCTATGCTGTGCAGCCTGTGAGATTTACTTCCCCGACCAGGGACTGAACCTGGGCCCTCGGCAGTGAGAGTGCAGAATCCTAACCACTGGACTGCCAGGGAGTTCCCAAGTCCTCAGTGTTGCTCACCGAATAAAACATAACTCTCAAGTTTTAAGTTGTGCATTTTTCACAACTTAAAATTTGGGACCGAGAACTCCCCACATGACCCCTTCTGGAGGAGGGTGCTGTGTCTCCGCCTCCTGGACACCCCCATGTCCACAAAGGCTCTGGAAGGCAAAAACCCTCACCACGGCTGACCACTGACTACACTGTCTGTCCTCAGAACACCGCAGCCTTTTTCTTCATTGCTGCAAACTGGATTGCCACATACAAGGATCTTTCTAACTTTATCCATTTCTCCTACAAGGTCCAAAGATAGATAAATCACTTTGACCTTTTATCTATGCAGTGGAGCAGAATGTGCCGCCCCAAAATAAATCTCTTTGGCAGAAGGATTATTTTCAGGCTGATTATTTTTAAGAAACTGCAGACACAGGAGAAGCTCAGAAAACACGAGTCAGTTATCCTTTTTTTTACATGTCTATGCATGGCCAAGTCCCTTTGGGGTTCACCTCAAACTATCACAACACTGCATGTTAACTGTCTATGTCCCAAAACAAAATAAAAAGTTAAAAAGAACAGCTTACCCTTTTTTTCTTTTTCTTTTTAGGGCTTTCATAGTGGCTCAGACAATAAAGAATCTGCCTAAAACGCAGGCGACCTGGGTTCCATCCCTGGGTCAGGAAGATCCCCTTTTAAGAGACATTGACAAATATAAAGGACACCTCCATTTGTAAGGGTATCTCCCTTGCCAAACCAGGAGGAAGGAGATGACCTTATCTCTCTGGAAACTATCAATGCTAAAGGTATAGATTGATTGATTTGCTTAGGCAGCGCCATGTAGCTTGTAGAATCTTAGTTCCCAGATGGATCAGGGATCAAATTGGCCCTGACAATGGTCCCACAGTGGTCCTGTGGTCAGAAGCTTACCCACTGGACCACCAAGGAATTCCCTGAAGGCACAGATTTAAATCTGAGTAACAACCTCACCCTTGTTCAGTGAGCTGTTCCTGGTAACTTCCCCTGATTCCTCACCCTCAATGTCTTCCCTTCTCTTCGGCCGAAGATGGTTTTTAAGGTGAGGGCTTCCCTGAAGGCATAGATTTAAATCTGCATAAAAACTTTACCCTAATTCACTGGGTATTTCCTGATAATGTCCTCTGACTCCTTACCCCCAAGCATCTTCTTTTCTCTTTAGCTGAAGATGGTATTTAAGGTGAGGGCTTCTTAGGCCTCTCCCATGTACGCAGGAGATACAGGTGCTATTAAACTTTTTTTCTGTCTTGTTAATCTGTGTCATCGTCAATTTAATTACTAGACCAGCCAAAGAACCTAGAAGGCAAGAAGGAAACATTTTTCCTCCCAAACACTATTACCTATACTTTTTCTGATGTAAGAGCAATATTAGATCTCCCATTTGTTCGATCTTGGAATTTTGTGTGTAAACCCCGAGTGCACCAACGCACTGACTGCGCAGTGTGCCCAAGCGTGGAGGCGGAGGCTGACCAGAACACTGGGGTCACGAGGAAACTGGGGGCAGAACTGAGTCCAGGTCACTGGAAGGAGCTCTGCTCTCACGCTGCCTTGTGACCTTTCCATGTCCTCCTGTATCCTTCACCCACTAAATTCTGGGAGCAGACCCTCCTGCCCACCAAGCCTCACACGTGTCCTAGTCTAACAAATCATTTCTCTCGCTCTGCCCTTCACAGAATTCTTTCTGTGCTGAGACATAAAGAACCGGAGCTCCTTGAAGCCCCTCTAAGACACATTTCTGCAGTCTCAGCATGGCTAGGGCCATTTCTTGCCACCCACATGCAGAGCCCCGTGTCCAGGCTATGATCTCTGGGGGCTCCTCTGGTTGAGGCTACATCTAGTAGGAGGGATCAAGGGGCCCAGGTGGAGATGCGGTGGGGGTGGGGGGAGACGCCTGGGAGCCCCCGTGGGTGTGAGTGTGGATGGGCACACATGTGCATGGGTGGGTATGTGACCGGTGAGTCATTAGTGAGCACCTGTGAGCACTCCTTAGGGGTGCAGTTACACACGTGCAGAGGGGGTCTCTGTGGTATGATAAATATATCTGGTCTCTGTCCAGGGTTCTTGGCAGAGCTCCTAAAACCCTTGGAATTCCCTAAGTGACAGGAGTGATTTCTGTCATTCACAAGCAGCCTCTTCCAATCACACCTGAGTTGATGCTAATGAATTGATTCAGGGTGGGGCCCCTAGACAGCCTCAGCATGGAGCTGGTCACAGAAAGTGATGAGGAACCTTTAGTCCTAGCCACCACCCTCCAGGAAGGGAGGTGGGTGCCAAAGATGAACTGAATGAGGAGAGTCAAAGCACTTCCAGGTTGAAAAGATGAGGTGCTGGTAGGGTGTGACAGTGCTGGGCCCTGAGACTCGTTACTGGTGTGTGAAGTGGGCTCAATTTTGAGGGACTGAGCCCTTAACTTGTGGGAACTGACTGATGCTAATGCCATTTAGAAAGGGTCGGAACTGAATGGAACTGGTGGACACGTCAGTGTCAGAGAGAACATCCCAGTGTCCCTAAGCCCATGTGTAGTATGTGACTGAAAAGGTAGAATTAAAAAAAATAGAAAAGGTATAGTTATGATTAAACGTATTCACGTGCACATGGGGTATGTCTGTGCACACACCAGTGTGCACAATTATAGGTTTTTATATGTCCAAACATGCACACAGAGGATATGCACGTGTGTGAACACTTACATACGTTGTACATAAGGTGTGTGCACACATCTTCCTGCACTATGTGACTCTGTGCACGTATACAAGTGTGCCTGGTGTGTATTTAAGCACTTACCGACGTGTAGATAAAGAGGGAGCATCTGCACACACATGGCCGCACATGCCTTCTTCTAGACCTTCCACTGTGCCCAGCGTCAGGTTCAGACCTCCACACTGTATACATGCAGGAACCTCAACAATGTGTACAAACCTGTGTCTCTGGGAAATGTAGGCTTCTCTTCCTAGGTTTGCCATTTTTTAAAAGTCTGATCCTTCTATTTTGCCAATTATCCATGGGCCATCTGGGGCTGGTTAATGGGAAATGGGGCCCTGATGCAGGGGCCAGACCCAGGCTTTGGAAACACAAGGGAGAGTTCCTAGGGACAGCCAGAGGGTGTGCCTACAGAGAAGCACATGCGAACCTGCCCCCAGCGTCTACTCCTAGGACCTCTGTTCCCACTGGGTGATCTTGGACTAGTTCCCTAACCTCTTCTGAGTCTGGGTTTCGCCATGAGAATTAATCCCAACTCCTACCTTCAATAGGCAGTCTAAGCAGAATGGCCACCAAGCTCTGGGAATGCACTAGCTTCCTATTCTCCCCACAAACACTCTGGAGGCAGACAGTCCTGGCTTCAAATCAAACCCTGAGTGATCCCAGACAATACCACCGCTTCTGACCTCAGCCTCAGCATCTAGGGGAGGGAGGCACCACAACCCACTGTAGGGAAGATCAAAGCCGTTAATGAGTGCCCACAGCTTGAGATGGGTATAGAATTTGCACTTGATGCAACCTTTGATCTTCGAATTGGGTAATGTGAATTGGGAATGATGGACAGGACAGTATATAGTGATACAGGGGCTTAGACCTAATTCTGGGCTCTGTGAAGTTACTTGGTATTTTGTATGAGACCCCCCTGAGCCTCAGTTTCCTCATCTGTAAAATGGGTGGGTGGTGGCAATGGGCATCACACACCCAGCACCTATGGTGATAGGTTCAAGTATCAGTCCCCTCCCTTTTGTCATTATCACCAGAGAGCCCACCCTCGAGTTTTACTCCCAATTTGGCCCCAGAGGCCTGAGTGTCAGACTCCCCTTCCCTTGGTGCATCAACGGCCAGCTCCATTGACCCAAGAGCAGAGAACCTGATTGGCCAAGCCCGATGGGGAACTCCTGCCCCCTGGTGGCCAGAGAGGGAGCAGGCAAACCGCAGCAACAGCCGGTGGCTTGTGGCCTAGCATTCCAGTGACCCACTAGAGCTGGGCCAGCCTCTGCTCAAAGCCCTCCCACAGTGGCTGGGCCCAGAGAAAGGGCAGGACGCTTCCTGACCCCTCAGCTGACAGCTGCCGAGAAGGGCACAGCACGGCAACTCAGACCACAGCTAGTGCTCAGTTAATCTGCAGAAAGCACTCAGTTCACGGCTGAATGGAGGAGGGGAGTGGGTATCACACGACTTTGCATCCTGTCACCCAGCAACACTGAGACAGCTGCAAGGGAAAGCTGAGGCCTCCAGTCACATGCCAAGGAACATGTAGCAAACATCCTCCCTATATCAGCAGGAGGCTTACCCTAGGGCTAGGGAGGAAAGTCCTGGGTCTGAACTTTCTGTCTGTAAAAGAAGGCATCAGGAAGTGATGCCAGGCCCACTCTGCCCCACCTTGGAGGCCGGAATCTCTGCTTCACTTTGAGCTCCCTCCCTACCAGAGCCCACCCTCTGAGTATATCCTCTATGCAGATCTGCCCTGGCTAAGCTTCTACTACCTCCCTGAAGCTCCCTCCCAGAGATAACAGGACAGGGCAGGGCAGGACAGCCACCAGTGGCCCACATACCCTTTCCCTCTGTTCCCAATCCCATCATATCCCCACCCCACCACATCCCCACCCCACCACAGCCTGAGATGCCAAGAAACCAGCTCTGTCACAGCCCACGGGGCAGGGCAAGGACCAGGCTCAGAGAACAGCTTGGTCATCACTCGCAACTGGGCTCCAGGGCCTTCTCCATAAACACACATAGACACACACTCACTTCCTGATTTTCAGGCCCTCTTCGTTGTCTGGAAGGAAAAACTCAAAAGATTTGTAGGTCTTGACCATGTCCCGGCGATACTGGCCCACGTTGAACTCTGGGGGAAAGGAGAGGCTCCGTTGTCACACAACAGCATCCCTTCCCAACACCCAACCTTGACCCACCCCTCTGGCCCCGCTGCAGTCCAGCCTTCTCACTCCTCCCCCACAGAGACCCCAAGCCCTGCTTGGGAAGCCAAGGCCGAGTCTCACCCCGAGTGGGCACGCCAATCCAGTTCAGGTAGCGAGTCAGCTTCTTGGAGATGTAGGTCTTGCCCCTGGCAGGCAGCCCCACCATGACAATGAGCGTTGGACAGTTGGTCATGCAAACTGAAAGGCAAGGAACGCGGTGTCCCACGAGGCCTGGACCCCTCCCCGGGCGCCCCCGCCTCTCTGCCCAGGATTCCTCTGCCTCAGGGCACAGGACTGGCCTCCGCTATGTCTTTCCAGGCTCCTGGCAGCAGAGAGCTTCCCGAGGACCCCCAGACTCTGGGGTGGGGGGTGATGTCTCTAACCAAGGCTGGCATGCACCATTCCCTGAGCCTTTCAGACACCACGGGATCTCACCAGACCTTACCCTGCCCTGCACCACCAGATACAAAGCTGGAGCTGCCACAGGCCTGGCGAAACACCACGGGGGAATTCCCCTAGCAGGCAGGACAGAGCCGACACCAGTCTGTCATCCAGGAACCTGCACCCCCACCCCAAGAGTCATTCAGTGTTCCTGCTCGCACACCAACACTGCTTCAGCATCCCAGGGCGGGGTGGGGGGCGGTGGTGGATTTCTCATCTACAAAGCCCGGAAGCTGCTTCTGCAGTGAGTCCTTCCTTCAAGGCACCCGCATGCCCACCTGGTGCGCTCTCTCCCTCAACCCAACCCAGTCTGCTCTCTACAACCTGTCACTTGGCACGGAAGCAGCCTTGCAGTGTCTGAGTCATCTGGGATCCCAAGGTCTGGCAGAGTTGGGTGCTCAAAACTTGTGGGCAGGGAGGGAGAGGGAGGCACCTCAAAATCCACCAGGGTGAGGGTCACAAGGGGCTGAGACCAGAGACCCAGGCCAATACCCACAAGGGTGGTCTGGCTGAGAGCCACCCACTGCCATCCCACGTGCCACCAGGCCAGTGCACCAGAAAGGAGGTGCTGAGGCTGGAGGCAGGGAAGAGTCTGGACACCAAGGTGGCAGAAGTGCCAACCTCGTGCGATCCAGCTCAGTTTTCAGCGTGGTCTTGACTCCAGAAGCCTCCCTTTCATCGTCCTCAGGGCCTGGGCCAGGTGAAACCACAGCAGACAGACACATGGACAGATGTGGAGACCTGTCACTGCCCCTCCTTTGCCCACACGCTCTACAAGTGCTGTGCCCCACCCTTCAACTTGTCTCCCTCACTGGAGCCGGAGTGCAGAGGTCCCATTGGTAGCCCTGCCTGGTGGTCAGAGTCAGGCAGGCCTGAGTTCTGACACTGTCAACTCTGAGCCTCTGAGTGTGCGTGCGTGTGTGCGTGTGTGCTTAGTCGCTCAGCTGTGTCAGAGTCTTTGCGACCCCGTGTACTGTAGCCCACCAGGCTCCTCTGTCCATGGGATTCTCCAGGCAAGAATACTGGAGTGGGTTGCCATGCCCTCCTCCAGGGGATCTTCCCAATCCAGGGATCGAACCCGTGTCTCTGATGTCTCCTGCATTGGCAGGTGAGTTCTTTAACACTAGCAGCACTTGGGAAGCCCGAGCCTCAGTATCATCACCTGTAAAACGGGGTGATGATCCCTCAGCAAGGTCTAGCATTCTCCCCGTGTAAGAGCCAGAGCACTTCCAGGAAACTGTGTCCTGTGCTCGGCCTTGGCAGCCTGCCTGGCTAGGGAACAACATGCACCTCAAGACTGCCCTTGGGACTTGGGGTGAAGAGGCATCTGTTTGTCCCCAGGCAGGCCCTGAAGAGAAGTAAAGAGCCCTGCTTGCCAGTGGGAAGCACTCAGCTGCTCCTACTCAATACCTTTGGGCAAATGGGACCCATACTGAGTACCAGGAGCGAGGGGGAGGGGATCCCGCTGACGGTGAGCAAGAGTGAGGAAACTTGCTGAAAAACCTCAGCATTGGCTAAGGCGAGAGTAAAACAAGTTAGGCAAGGCCCTGCATCCTGAGGGCCAGCCCAGTGCTGCTGGAGCCTGGGCTGTTTGCACAATTCCTACCCGCCTGGCTCCAAGCAACTGGAGGGCAATACCGTCAGCTACTCACTGCAGGGTAAAGGCAAGCTGCACCCACCCTGGTCCCTCTGATGACCAAGGAGCCAGGAGGCTGAGACAAGCATAGTGCTGGCCAGTGACTACCATCTGGTGGTGTCTCCATGGGGGCAGTCCCTGGAGAGGGTTCCAGAACTGAGTCCTGACCTGTATCTGCTCCCACTGCCTTGGGCCGGGCTGGAAAAAGGAGAGTTCTTTAAATAAAACAAAGCAAAGTGGCATTACGGCCCCATTCAGAGGGGACAGAAAGTCATCTGTCCAACCCCTTCCCATGGCTCTGTAAGGGGCCCTCCCATGACCTCAGGGCTGGGGTTCCGCATCCCCTCTTCACAGCTTTCATCTCCCCAGGGACGTCCCTGGCCTCCTCACACACATTTGGTGACAGCGTTCCTCCTCATGTCCCCCGGCCACCTACGCAGCTATGGTGGGCAGGCAGGACAGCAGGTCAGTGCTGGGCACATCAGAGCCATAAGCTACCTATCACCTCTGTTCCTCAAGATAAGATCCCAAGTAAATACTCAAAAAGAAAAAGCAGAGTACAAGTGTGTTCACAAGAGCCCTGTTTGGAACAGCAGACCAGGGACATCCAAGCAATGGAGAAATTGCAAACCGAGGCCCCCCACGGAGGGAACACACTTGAATCGAGGGCGGGCAGACTAGGAGAGCTGGTGCTTGCTGCTGGAGCTCAGCTCCAGGCCCTCAGGACCTCGATGTTGAGCAAGGGGACAGAACACAGGGCATGTGCGGAAGGAAATCTGAAAATACGCAAGTCAGCTTTTCTGGCAAGTTCCTGTAAATTATCTGTAAACGTACTCAGGGCCACCAGCCCAAGGAGCCAGGAGGCTGAGATAAGCGTGGTGCTCGACAGTGACTACCATCTGGTGATGTCTCCACAGGGGCAGCCTCGTCCCTGGAGGGGGTTCCAGAACTGAGTCCTGACCTGTATCTGCTCCCACTGCCCTGAGCCAGGCTAGGGAGGGGAGAGTTCTTTAAAACCAAGCAAACTGGCATCACAGTCTTGTTTGGAGGGACCAAAAGTCATCTGGCCTTCTGTCCGTGCACACATCAGTCGTGTACTTACCCAGGAAGTCTTGCACACTTTTGGCTAAGAAAAGCTATCAAATACAGCCCTTTTTGCCGTGTTCCCTGAAGCCCATCTCCATCTCCTACCCCATCTGCCCCCAGAGCTCCTCCAGGTCGATGAGCAGAAAGGTAACAGCTTTTAGGCCTCCTGTGTAGCTTTGGATTTATGAAAAGGAGGCAGAACTGCTAGCAGAAAGTGGTAGGAGGCAGGGACATCCCCCTGCCAACCAGCCTCTGGTGCCCTGAGGAGCTGGACTAGACCCCAGGGACAACCCAGCACACAGCACAGCCTAGTGATGGGTCCCCACATCCTCTTCTCTATAAAGCCCTGTGATGGAGTCAGCTTCCAACCACCCCGACCTCAGGTTCCCACCTGTCCTTGTGGTCCTCCAACCTAGTTAGAAGACCACCAAGCAGAGGGTAACATGCTGCATGAATGAGAGCTAGACCTAAGATGCTGTCTCCATGCTCATTCACCGCTTGCTCCCTCCTTGCTATGAACTCTGGGACCATAGCCTGGGGCCCAAACCCCCATACCATCTGCAGGTCTCATCTTTGGCCTCTTGGGTGCTTCCTCCAGGAAGGCCTCCTGTGCCGGGTCAGCTCACAGTCCCACCCACTGCAACACCCTGAGGCAGTGCCAGGTCACGGGCCCCTGTGCTCAGCCCAGAGCCACATTTTAGTTGCATACCCAGAGCTGGAGAAATACAGGCCTGCCCCAGGGGCCGTGAGACCTGGCAAGTTCCCTCCCAAGGGGCCTCAGCTCCTTTGCCACCTGAAAGGGGGTTAGCATGGAGCTGTTCACTGATGCTTCATTCCCTGACGGTGAGGAATGGAGAAGCAAAGAAAGAAGGGTGGTGACAAGATACTAAAGTAACTGCTATCACTTATCAAGAGGCTCACAGTGCAAGGCTGTTGACTGTCTCAGTCTCAGAGATAAGGAAGCTGAGACCTGCAGGGTCAGCTCCGTGCCCAAGGTCACCCAGCTGAGCCACGACACAGTCTGAGTGCTCTTGCCTCCAAAGTCCACCTTCTCACTCCTCTCCCTTTATGTTACAGCAGAGTGCACCCACCAACTCAGGGCAACACAGCCCTAACACAGACTGACTCGAAGCACAAGAGAAAGGGGACTTGGCCCTCCACACCTCCACAAAAGTCTGGAAGGAGGGTTGGCTAGGGTGAAGCCATGGTCCCTTAGGACTGAATATTGACTGGAAACCCATGGTCCCGGAGCTAAAGGCAGGATCACAGTTTTGGCACCCCACCAGGACCAACATCAAAATCAGAGCCAGGACCCACCAGGATGTCTGATCAAAGCCCCAGCCATGGCCACCCCTACCAGAACCAATAATGTACTAAGAGATACACACACTCCTCCTCCAGGTGGTGTCACATCCTGGTCAAGGCCAAGGGCCCCAGGCCAGCCTGAAAGCAAAACAAGCACCAAGCACTCTCTCTCCTCCTGTCATTCCCAAGCAGAGGTCAGGAGGCAGGGATAGCCCAGCATGTAACACCATCTCCCCACCTCCATTTCCCAATAGGTATCAGGACCTAGACTAGATGTTCTCTGAGGACCCTGCCAACTTGCAAATTCATTACAATGTTTCAGCAACTCCTAAAATAAATCTTTGTTTTTCATTGTAATAAAGAAAGAAGTTGCAGACTCATTTAAGGACAAGCAGGCAATCGATGAAATGGAATAAACACCTAAGACCATGGGGAACATGAG
Organism: Tragelaphus eurycerus; assembly: GCA_935064755.1. Classification (NCBI taxonomy): domain Eukaryota; kingdom Metazoa; phylum Chordata; class Mammalia; order Artiodactyla; family Bovidae; genus Tragelaphus; species Tragelaphus eurycerus. The sequence goes on along the minus strand of CAKXYN010000001.1, from coordinate 69,292,894 downwards.
CCCCTTAACAATTCTATGATTTTCCAGCATATCTTCTAGATGCTTCCACCCTTCAGTTTTACCACTCACCCACAACCCCACCTGGACGCTTGCACACCCACAGACACACAGACAGGCCCATATAACCAAGTGTTCTCACTGTCTCTCTCCTGAACACATCTGCACTTTCCTGAAATTGCTTCAAAAACTCGTTTTCAGGCCCAGAGATGGGCTTTCCTCCCACCCTGGTGTCTTTGAAAGTTCTAGGCTCAGAGAGACCAAGCAATTCTCCGAGGGCCAACACAGCGGCAGATCCCAGTCTGACCATTCGGCCCCACGCTCTCTGACCAGCAGGGAGAGCAAGACCGAGGCTCCAAGTTCTGCCTCTCCGGCCTGAGACGGTGGGGACAGAGTGGTGGGCCAAGGGTCCCGCGCCCTTCCCTAGGTGATGGCAGCCAGACGCAGTCCCGCTGAGTCGAGACACCACACACCTGTACCCGCCTCCTGCTTTGCTACACCTGTCCGAGGCCTCATAACTGTTCCTGCTTCCTTGCCACCGGCAGCGGCAGCCTCACCTGTCTCCGGTTCGCATCTGTGCATGTGAGATCAATACCCATTCCCGTGCACTGCCTTCCCCCCTTCCCCGCGGACCCCGTCTTACCACCGCGCTGGCAGGCGTGCAGAGCGGGCCGTCCATTGCTGTACGGCATCCAGATCTTCTTCAGGGGGTTCTGGGTCAGTTCCCGTGGGGACGCCATCCTGGGGCTTGGATGAGTCCGACTGCGCCGCTGCCAACCCAGCAGCCTGGCCACCTCGGGCCACTCGAGGCCCCGCCCCTCAGCCCCGCCCCTCCCAGAGCCGCGTTGACGCCGGCCCCATTCCCCGCAGGCCCCGCCCTAGGTCGAGTAGGCTCCACCCCAACCGAGGAGGGCCTGGCGTCCGACCACGCATGCCCAGCTCGCCCGAGAGCCCGTTTGGGACCAAGCGGGCCCGCCCTACATGCCAGGATGGAGGACGCGCATGCCCAGCTCCCCGCAGGTTCGGGGCTCCGATGGTACAGGCCCCGCCCTGGATGCCGGAGCTCCGCACACCCGACGCTGATCTGCATACGCCTCACGCACCGTCTCGCCCTGGGCTCCCCAGCGTGCCTTCAGGACACGCGGTTCCCGTTCTGTGTGACCTCAGAACCCTCAGAAGAAGGGGTTTGCATGGGTTGGGGCAGGTCTCCGTGACCCCCAGAGCTTGGTCAGGAACAACCTGGAGGCCCCTGCGTGACTGGTCACCGGCCCGCTGGCACGGTTGTCAACTCTCCCGCTGGCCTTGCACCCTGACCCTCCGAGTCCCGGGACTCTCCACTGCACGCAGGAACAACGTGCTCAACCACGTTGAAAAAGCCCATTTATCTCATGGACAGGAACACAGAACAAATCTCAAAACTGACCGTGTTTCCCTCTTTGCCTTAGCTGCTGGGGAGCTCGGGTTAAACCCCAGCCCACCTGGAGCAGGTGAGTAGGACCAAGCTCCCAGGGGACTCATCCAACTCTGACAGTATCTTCCTTTTCCTTCCGGGACTTCATTTTTACCAACTAAATTTTACATTATTAAGTTTACACACTTGTTCTTTAATGAGCCTCTGCTTCTTCATCAGGAAAACAGAATATGTACTGTCATCAAGGACAAGATTCTGGTATGGATTAAATGTGTCCATGTCTGAGAAATCCGTTCTAAAGCCCAGTAATGCTATCATTTATTATGTTATTTATCTCCTTCCTGTCTCTAAATATGCAGTGGAGGCAAGAGGAAGGGGAGATACCCAGAGGTTCAGGAACACACCTGGCTCCTTCTCTCCAGTCCTGACTCCTCTGTCTCAGCCCAGCCTCTTGAGCTTTGTACACTTTCTGCCAAGGCCTTAGCTGACACGGCTCCAGTCTGGGTCACACTGCCCTCTAGTGATGTCCTCCACCACATCCCCTGGCAGGACCACTGCATCCCGAAGGCCTCTCTACCGAACCTGTGCCCAGCCGGGACTCAGGGGCTGGGGCATGGAGCAAAGACTCCACCCAGTGCGCCACAGGGGCAGCGCAGCTTCCTCTGCCCAACCTGCTACACTTCTGCCTTTAGTCAGTCCTCCAAGTCCCAGCCCAGCCCTTCAGAGCCTGGCAAGGACCTTTGAGATGACTGATGCAGATGTCTTGCTCATTTCACAGGGAAGGAAGGTTAAGGAGGTCCACGTGCTAGAAGCCCACACAGACCTTCCTTGGAAGCAGCTCAAGCTGCCTCCCCAGGGAAGTCCCTACCTCAGACCAACTCAACCACTTCCGCTCTTTTTCAGCCTCCCTCTTCAGTGTCCACCGGCCACCTCCCTCCCCGCCTCATGCCCAGCAGCCGGCACACCCATGGGCAGGTCCTGATGAGCAGCATGCCCCTGGTGACCTCCCACCCACTTCCTACTTCTCCAAAGCCACTCATGCTGTTCCTGACACAGCCCTCCTCTGTCTCCTGGCCACTACCAAGGCCATTCTGGGGCTACGCTAGCCTCAGAGACCTTGTCACCACACACCCACACCCTGTCCAACCCCCAGCACTCATTGCAGTCTACCTCCTCTAACACCCACAGACATCCCGCACCTTCTCAGACCTGCCGTTCTCCTCCCTGGCCCTCTTGGAGTGTTAGTCAAAGGTTGGGGATCAGGGACAGCCAGGGTCGGGCAGGAGGCCAGGACCAGGTCTGGGAAGCCAACTCCATGTCCAAAAGTGTGAGTCCGGCTTCCCAGGGAAGCAGTGACTCTGTACCTCCCACTCTTCCCCAAACAGTCTGACTCTGGATTGACTCAGACACTCCCTCCCAAGTCCCCATACCCAGGGCAGGGCCACATGTCAACAGCAGGAGGAGCCTGGAGCCCCTCCCCACGGCCAGGGTCAACATCTGCTCTGAGGATATTCCCCATCTCCTGTGTTGTGGCGCCACCTCTCACATAAGAAACTGAGGACAGGGAGAAGGGCCCAGAGTCACAGAGTTGCCTGCCCACCGTGTAGGATGGACTCAGCTCAACTGCCAGCCCTTGCAAACCTCACCTCCCACACGCGGTGTGCTATACCCACACATCCCATCTCCATACCTGCGCTCTTGCACGTTCCCTGCACCGAAATGCTCTCCTGGCTTTCCGCTCCCTCAGCATCAGCATGTGTTCAATAGAGTAACTGGCCCCTGTGGCTTGCCCTCCTTGGGGCCATTCCAGAGTGAGCCAGCTCTCCTGGCCCAGGGGTGGGAGGTGTGCTGGGATGTTGTGTATGAACACATCCTGCTCAGCCTCCCCCCTGTACCACCCGTGACCCTGCCTGGCTTGTGCCGGAGGGCTCTTGTGGTGCCCTGTGCACTGATCACTGGACCTCCTCCCAGTGTCCCAGGCTCCAAGCTGCGAGATGTCCTCAAACTCTTCCCAGTCCCCATATCCGCTGGGCAGTCCTGGCCCAACCACCATGCCACCCTTTGTAGCAGAAAGGCCCAGGGACCTCAGCGCATCCCACATGGACCCACACACCAGTCCACAAACGTATGGTGCACACAGTCACATGTGTACACGCACTACCGAGCCCCATGCCCAAACCGGCAGCCTCCCTCCCCCTTTATTCCCTCCTCCTCTCCTCTCTGCGGCCACTGGGAGGTTGGGGAGTTCCCAAGAGTCCCAGTGGCTCTGGCCATTTCTAGCCAAGGATCATCCCGTGTCTCCCTGGGAGCCGAGCTCACACAAGGTGTGAGGTTCCAACTCAGGAGCAGAGAGCCATGTGACCGAGCAGCCCTGGTCTGCACTTGCTGATTCCCGCCTGGCACAGGACACACAGTAGGTGCTCAGAGTGCCTCAGGACCAGCCAGGGCACACAGTCCGAGGTGCTCAGAGAGGTTCGTGATTGGGACAGAACACACAGTAGGCGCTTAGAGCAGCTCAGGACCCACACAAGGCACACAGTAGTTGCCCTAGAAATGCTGGTTTAAGGGCTAAAGTCACATCGTATGAAAAGCTTCTCAAATGAGCCTCTGAACCTTCCCAAGCTGGTATGACCCCTGAGGGGGGACCTGGACAAGTATGACCCCTTGGAGGCCAGGAAAGGGCAGAGCGGGAGGCCCTGGGGCAGCTCCAGCGGGTTGTCCCTCCCCCTGGGCTGGAGGAAGCAGCTATTTATAGTTCCCCCCTTGGCCCAGCTCCCTCTCCCCGGTGAGGCGCCAGTGTCCACCCCCTCCCTGCCACTGACAGACCGATGCCCCCTCAGAGCACCCCTAATCCTGGAGAGACCCCCAAAGCTCTCACACCCCGTCTAACACCACCTCCACTTCGCCCAGGTCTTTTCCCAGTCCGCCCACCCTCTCCACCCTGCCCGGCGCCTACCCCGTCTGCTGCTCCCTGACCCGGGTTCCGTCGGGGAGATGCCTCCTTCCATACCTCTGTTCATCCTGCTCCCGAACTGGCCCGGGCCGCCGCCCCCTGCGGCCGGGATTGGGGCGGCCCCGCCCTCCAGGCTCCGGAGAGCACCGCCCCCCCCATGGCTCCGCCTCTCCGCCCCGCCTTGGGCCCGCCCCCCAGGGCTGCTGACAACTGTGAGATCCTGGTCAGTGCCCCCCCCCCCCCCGCCCCCGGCACCCCCGGCGGCCACACTTCCGACAGTGCTAACTTTCTCTCCAGCAAGGACCCAGTGTCTGCCCTCGTCTCCAGCCCGAGTCGTCTACACTACCCACAGTTCCTGCCCCATCTGCTGGCAAGCCTGGCCACACACTCCAGAAGGCTGGGTCTCATCTCCAAACCCGCCATGGAGATGGGGTTGGAAGATTAGGCCAAACCTGCAGCCTTCCACACCGAGGACAGGTCAGTGAAATCGGGGAGGGGGAAGGGGGTTAGAGGAGCGGCTCTGACTCCGCCCTCCCGTGTGTCACTGCCTGGGGGCACATGACTGTGTGATTCTTGTCTAGCCCATTCTCCAGTCACTGTTTATTGAGGGATTTTTTTGCGGGCGGGAACCTTCATGTAGGTTATTACATCACTCAGTGCTCACAAGAAGCGTGGTGGCATCACTCGGCTTTACGGAGGAGAAAAGAGAAAACTGAGGCTTGGAAAACTGAGGTTCAGGACTGTTTAATGAAGGAGAGGCCAGAGCCCCCATCAGCCTGCGCTCCCTTCTCCCCTGAGCCATGGGTGTGCAAGGGCAGAGCCTGGGTACGCAGGGGTGTGTGTAAGACAGCACCTGGGTGTGTGCTGAGCATGCTTCATGCAGATTTGGGGGACAGGCTCCCGTTCTTCCCCGCCCCCTCACAGGCCCACACCTTGTTCACACGCACAAACAGCTGTCAGATACACGGAGACGCGGCCACCCATGTGTATAAACCGCCCCCACCCAACACACACACACAAGACAAGGCTGCCACAGCCACAGACCTCCCACGTACGAGCATCCGCCTATGTCTGGAGATGCCCCCATCCATCTGGGGTGGGTGCTGCCTGGGAACCTCTGCTAGCACCTGTCTGTGTGGTGACCCGTGGGGGCAGGGCAGACCTCTGGGTCTGGCCTTAGATTGGCGGTTCTCTCCGATGCAGCTGTGGTGTCCTGTGTTGAGGTTCCTGTAAGTGGCATTATGGAGCCCCTGTATGATGGTGTCCGGAGGCTCTTGACCGTGGGGCTCAGACATGACCAGACTCCATGTAGCAGTGACCATCCACGGTAGTGTCCAAGCTCTCCAGACATATACCGTAAATCTGGGGGGCTCCTAGGAGTGGTTAGAGTCCATTGGCAACCTGGCGTGGCAACATGCATGCTGTGCACACACACTCTGTGAGGCACTTTGATATGACAGTGACTCCATGTGGCGGAGTCCAGATGCACCGTGTCCAGATGCACCACGTCCAGATGTAGGTTCAGCTCCGCCGCTGCCCTGCCGGTCTCCCCCATCCAGGGTGGCTCCATCCTTGTGACTGCCTCCTTCAGGCTCAGCGGCGGCCGACCTGGGCCAGGATGCGGGCATTGGCAGCAGCCTGCTCCCTCACAGCCCTGGCCCGGGCCTGTTCCAGTAAGATCTGCAGGAGGCCAAGGGGGATGTCCAGCGAGAGGGTGATGCGGGGGCCAGGGTGGGGGTCAGGGCTAAGGCGGCCCCAAGCAGAGGGTGCCGTGGTGCTGGCTGAGGGGCTCTCCGAGGTCACGGGACAGGCAGTGGCCTGTGGAAAGTTCTGAGGGAGGAGCTGGAAGCCTAGGGTGGGGGTTGCTGGGACAAGCAGGGTCTTGCCCAATGTCAGGACCATCAGTGTGAGCAGAGCCCACCTGGTCATCGTGTAGTCAGGCTGCAAGGAGAAAACAGGTTCAAGGCAGGGGCTCTGGTCAGCTGTGGCCCACGGACAGAGGCAGATGGCAGATGGGGAAAGCAGACAGAGAGAGAGAGTGGCCAGGCCAGGGGCAGAGGGACAGAAGCAGAGTTGAAGGGACAAGGAGAGAGCCAGAGTGACGCAGAGAAAACTGAGACAGAGCCAGGCAGAGAAGGGGTCGGAGGGACGGAAAGAGTGAGAAAGAGAATGAGGCAGAGATGGACAAAGAGATGGAGGAGTGACCCAGAGACAGAAAGCCACAGGGATATCTGGATATGGATGTATTTGAGAGAGAGAGATGGGGCGGTGGGAGGGGGGCGGAGAGCAAGAACAAGAAAGGGCATGGAGAGGGAGAAAGAGATGGAGATGTATCAGAGGGGGATGGAGCAAAACAGAGAGAACGGAAGAAAAAGAGACAGTGTGATGGAAATAAGGATGCAAAGAGAGACACAGAGCGACGCAAGGGGAGCCTGAGGTTTGCACGAGAAAGCATGTCCAGATCCAGGGCACAGAAAGGCAGGCAGGAATGGGGGTCCTTAAGACAAGGAAGCAATCAGAGGTCCCAGGGCGCCTTAGACCCGAGACCTCCACTGACCCAAACCCCAGATCCACTCTACCCCAACGGTCCTGTCCATCCCCCAACCCCAGGCTCACCAGCAGCAGCCTCCTCTGGGGTAAGCTATGCCAGGCAGTGCTCCCCTGCACTGGTCTGCTCCTCCATCCACTTTGGGGCCCATTTATCTGGCTTGAGGCCGCCCCCTACCCATGATTCATCCTCTCCTGGGGGGCAGTGAAGGCATACGCTAAGCCCCTACCCTGTCTTTTTCTGGGGACAAGTTGGGGGCTGAGGGTCACAGGACAGTGACAGGCTGGACAGAGGGACTCTGTACCCACTTGGATAGCATGGCCCTCCCAGGGAAAACCTGCCCCCCTGACACCCACACCCCCCGCAAACAGTCACAACAGGGGCCTTTTAAAACAGCAGCTTTAATGACCCCCAGAATCAGCACCATGTCATCACTAGCGTGGGGCAAGGGGCGGGGTGGATTCAGTCACTTCCGCTCACTGCCCAAAGCCTCCCCAACACTGAGTCATCAGCTGGGGAGGCAGCAGCCACAATGGGGGTCTGTCCACTGAGGGGAAGGCGAGACCCGTGGAACAAGTCACTGAAATAACGGACATGCTCACGCACGCTCACGTGCAGACAGGCCTCTAGCACCAAGGGGGAGGGACGGCAGGGTCCAGCTGAGACACCGACTCCTCCAGGGGATGCTGGACTGGACCTCAGCTCCGGGCAGCACCTGGGCAGGGCAGGCAGGGTTCAGCCATCTAACGCAAGGGCCGCAGAGGGTGGGGGAGCCGGGGGCACAGCGGGTGTGGGGGCTCTGCCCACAGAAAGGGGTCCTTACTCAGGTCTTTAAGGGAGGGAGCACCAAGGGGTACCGTACTGGGGACTCCACCCAGAGCCGGGCTTCTCTATCAGCTCTTTGGTCGGAGGCGGGGTCTGTCCCAGGTCCCCCAGTCTGCGGTGGGGGGGGTGGCTTCTGACCCTGGATCCTGACCCTGGACATAATCTGGGCAGGCCCCTACCGGAATGGAGGTACGCTCGTACCTGTCCCTTGACTGTGGGCCGCCTGGGGCAGGCAGCGGTGCTCACAGGCCTCACGGGTCCCAAAACGGTTGGCGTTCCCTCCGCAGCCACCATAGACGAAGGGGTGACAGGCCTTCGTGCCCCCCGCCCCAGCCCGATGATACCAGCGCAGGGTATAGGCACTGCAGGAACCCTCGTCCAGTGGAAGCGAGCAGGGGTCTGGGGGTAACGGAGGGGCAGAGAGGTCAGCTCGGATGGGCTCGGCCTGCCCCTCCCCACGCCCCTCTGGGCCCAGCCCCCTTCCTCACCAACGTCATCCCAAGGAGCCGCGGGGTCCTGGTATTCCTCCATGGAATACTCAGAGTATTCATACTCATCGTCCTCGGGGGGCACCTGGCCTGCACGCACAGTAAGGGGGTGCTGTGAGCAGGGCCACTGCAGGGCCCGGTTCATGTGGCCCCACCCTGGCCTCCCACGCGTGTTCCCTGCATGCGCCCCCTGCACACACGTGCACACACAAGTGGCCCTGTGCACGTGTGCTCCCGCCCCACATGCCCCCCAGGCTGCAGCCATCCTCACCGTCCTCCTCTGAGTGGGACACGCGGAGCACGGGCACGGGGTGGAGCTGCGGGCCAGCGGTGTCTGCTGCGTAACTTGGGAGAGGCCCTGGAGCCGGGAGCAGGGGCCCGAGGCCCGGGGGTCAGCCTAGTGGCCGCCCTCGCCAAGCCCCTGCTGAGACGACCCAGGCAATGGGCACAGCAGGGCCCGGCGCGAGGCAAGCTCCGGGAGCAGAAAATACCAGAAAACTACTCACGTGATCCAGATGCGATATACTGGCCCTGACAGGCTGGAGGGGGCAGAGAAGGGGCCAGGGAGAGAGACAATAACAGAGAACAGGAGACAGAGGTGGAAAGAGGCAGGGAGAGAGGCTCACGGGGGCAGACATACGGAGGGGATGGCAGGAGAGAGTGACAGACGGCGGGCGAGACGAAGGGAAGCAGACACAGGGAGAGAAAGAGACCAGGGGGAGAAGCGGACCAATGGCAAGAGAGAAGTAGGGAACAGGCCAGCCAAAGGCGAGAGAGAGGGAGGGAGGCAAAGGGTCAGGAGCCAGCAGGAATGGAGGAGGACAGGGAGAAGGCAGAGAGGAAGGAGACGAGCTTCACTCTGATGCCCCCAGGGCCGTCAGAGTCCCCACCCCGCACTCCAGCACCACGTCTGGCCCGAGGAGCCGGCTCTGCTCACACCTCCTCCCCTCCACACACGGCCATCCTGGGCACAGGAGCACGTGTGCGCCCACCTCTGCCCGGGTCTCCACTTGGGGGAGTCCTGTCAGCATGTCCATCCTGAAACATCCATACTTTGTGTATCCGTTTGTCTCCACCTGCCTCCCTGACTGCTTGCCCCCTGGACGTTCTGGGGGTGCTGCCTGCCTCTGTCTAGGGCTGCGGGGATGCTGTGGGGATGGGACCCAGGAGACTCCAGAATGGACCCCACTCACCGCAATGCTGACTCATCTCCTGACGCACAAGGCCCCGAATGTCATCCTCCTAGGAGCCCAAAACCACAAGGGTCATGAAGGAACCCACGGGTCATGGAAGGACAAAGCGTACATGATGCAGGGATCATGGAGGAACAGTGCCGAGTCACGGCCCAGGGCAAGGGGTCGGGAGGAGGCAGGGCCCCTGCCCGCCCCCTCAGCCCCACACACACTCACCGTCAGCGCAGCTTCTCCCTTCTCCCCACGGGGCCCCGTGGGGCCTGGCCGCCCCTGTGGGCAATGGGCAGGGCTGGGCTGTGACCTCTGACCTCACGGACCCCCCAGCCTTTGACCCCAGGCCCAGGAATTCCCACTCACCTGCTCCCCTCTCTCTCCAGGGGTTCCAGGGGCCCCGGGGGCACCCACCACGCTCTCTCCAGGGGGACCTCGCTCACCCTGTCAGACACATGGACTGAGTGAGCAGGGTCAGAGGCAGTGGGGGTCAGAAGTAGGACAATTTGGGATCATAGGTGCAGAGGTTGGGGCAAGTATATTGGGGGAATGGGTTGTAGAGTCAGAGGTCAGGGAGGTTGGGGAAGGGTCAGTGAGGTTCAGGGGTCAGGAGTCAAGGCCTCTCACCTTCTGACCCTGAAGTCCTTCAGGGCCTTTGGGACCAATGCTGCCAGGTGGCCCGGGAGGACCACTAGAGCCATCATTGCCCCTGGGACCTGGGAAGCCCCCCACTCCTGGGGGTCCCTGGGGAGGGAGAGATCAGGGTCAGTAATCAGAGCTTCCAGAGAGCCCAGGCCCCTCAGTTCGCCATGACCTCAGCCTCCACTTACCCGGTCCCCTTTCTCGCCCTGGTCACCCTTGGGTCCTGGCTGCCCATCAAAACCTCGGTCACCCTGGGAATAGAAAGAGGCATGAGAGTCCCTCTGCCTTGGCCTCCCCAGCTCAGCCCCCATGAGCCCGCAGGCCCTATGGCCACCACCTCGAGTTCCTGTGGCCTACCAGCCAGAGACCCTGAGTCCACCATGATTTCCAGGACCCCGCCCCACTGTGACGCCCCCTACCCTGGCCCCACCCATTTCCCCTTCACGGACCCTCCAACCTCCCCCTGACCTCGACCACCCTAACCCTCACCCCTGAGGCATGTACTGCGCCGCCTCCCACCCCACAATCTCCACTGTGACCCCAGCCTACCCTGAAACCTCACGACCAACCCCACTGCACCCTGCAGTGTCCCAACCTTCCTTGACCCAAAACCTTCACGACCTTATCGTGCCATCCCTGCCCAATCCTGAACCCCACTGTCCACTGTGGAGGGACCCCCTTACCTTGGGACCGATCAGGCCCTCCTTCCCAGGGGCCCCTGCCTGACCTGGAACACCCGGCTCCCCCTGGAGGAGAGAAGACATTAGCCAATTCCTGGCCCACCCATCCGCTCCTCACTCTGGGGGTGCCCCACACTCACCAGCTCTCCTTTGCGTCCTGCCAGCCCTGGGCGGCCTGGGGGACCGGCTTCCCCCTGCAGCGGTCAGGTGGAGGGGTCAGCCTTAGGCTCCAGGCCCCGTAGACCCCACATCCCCTCATATCCCTCATCACCTCTGTACCTTATCTCCCTTTTCTCCATCGAGGCCACAGGCTCCCTTAATTCCCCGTTCACCCTGAAAGAAAAAAGTAAGAAAGTGACCTCATAGATACCTCACCTATGACCCCTGACCCTGAAACCCCTCTCCAAACTCCCCTTAGGTACTCCAACCTCTGACCTTTCCACCTCTGACCTAACACCTCACATTCAACCCTAGATGCCACAGCATCTGACCCCAGATACCTGACCTCTGACCCTGATACTTAACCCTCCAACATCAGGTCCTGATTACAGGAAAAAAAAAGCAGCCCCCTTCCCACCTTGAGGCCCCGGGGACCCATGAAGCCAATATCTCCTTTGTCTCCTCGGACACCAGGGACTCCATCTTTTCCTGGGGATCCCTGTGGGAAAGGTGTTAATGAGGTCAGTGTCAGGGCTCTAAGGGACACTCTGATGTAACGGACAGGGAACACCACAGGGTGAGAATCGTCATGGGGGCCAGAGCCACTGGAAGGGCAGGGTTTTCCACAGGGACGTGTGAGCCACCACAGGGGTGACTGTGAAGGTAGGGTCCCTGGACAAAAGGAGAGAGCTGGTTCACTATAAGGTCAAAGGTCACCACCCGGGGCTGGGGTCCCTGGTGGGGTGGCAGGGGCACCTTACCGGTTCGCCGGGGATCCCTGCGGCACCAGGCTCGCCCTGTGGGGAACGCAGGTGGGAGAGGGCAGCCCCTCAGTGCCACTGCCCCCCGTGCTGGCCCGTCGGCCACCCTCAGCGACTGCTGGTCTGCCCACCAGCCCGTGTGAGTATGCGTGGGACCAACAGTGAGGGAGGCGGGAACCCTCCTGTGCTCAGGGGACACCCCGGCCAGGCGGGCGTGACCCACGGCTCCGGGTCAGCGCCTGGGATGGGACTTGCCTTGGGTCCCGTGAGTCCGCGCGCTCCCAGCAGCCCGGCTGAGCCCTTGTCACCAGGTTCTCCCTTGGTGCCCTGCAGCAGTGACAGGAGAGGGCCATGATCAGGACCAGAGCAGGCTGCAGGCTCCCGGGAAGACCGGAACCTGCCTGTTGCTCACGCACAGGCCCCCGAGGCCCCTTGCCTCCAGCCCACGCTCATGGCTGGGACTGGAGACCCTGGCCGTGGGGTGGCTCATTTCTCACGCCGGGACCCCCGATTCCTGCCACCACTCTTACCACTGGGCCCTAGCCCTACCTGGAGTACCCCAAGCACCCAAGGAGCCCCCTTCCTGTTCTCACAGGCCTCCTACAGGGGCCACAGTCCAGACTGCCCTCCAACCTCACATCCAGGCCCTGGAGCCCCTCCCACAGAGCCCCCATCCTCTCAGCCGCCCCACAGTTGCTACAGCTGACAGAACCCCTTCCCCTCGGACCCCCAGAAATCCCTCTTCCATCCTCTGCTTCTGTCCTCACAGACCCTCCCCGGGGCCCTCCAGCTTGCAGGACCCCCTTCCTCACCCTGTATAGAACAGCCCAACCTCGTCCCCATACCTTCTCTCCAGGTTCCCCGCTGTCTCCCCGAGGTCCTTTGTCACCATCTATTCCCCGAGGCCCTCGTTCACCCTGGGTCAGGGCCAGAAATCAGGGTCAGGGGCTACGAGCCCCTTACCCTCTGAGGATTTGAGATCTCAGATCCCCCTGGTCCACCCCGCACAGGAGCCCCCCGAACACACAGACCAGACCCACTCACCGAGTCCCCCTTGGCACCCCGTGGCCCCGGAGGCCCCAAAATCACAGCTGAGTCGCCCTGAGTGGACAGGGGGAAGTCAGAGGAGTCAGGAGCACCCTGAGCCCCCCGCCCTCTCCCGTGCCCACACTCACCTTGTCCCCCTTCAGTCCTGAAGCACCAGTGTCACCCTGTTGGATACAAGAATGTGGGTCTCACGCCAGTGGTGAAGCCCCAGATCCTGAGTTATAAGACCCGTCCCCACCCACACTCACACCAGGGGCCTCTGCTCCACATCCTTACCTTCTCCCCACGTTCTCCCCGGCTGCCTGGGGGGCCCTGCATGAGAGAAGGTGATAATGAGCTAAGGGAACCTGGGGGGACCAGTGGGCAGATAGCTCAGGGTGCAGGGGAGGACCGGAAGGCCCCAGGGAATGGGGGAGACAAGGGACCAGAGAGCAGACGTGGAGAAGCACAGGGCAGCAGAGGCTGTGGAGACCCCCAAGGGCACAGAGGACTCAGGCAGGGGACTGGGGCACGCCACTGCTCCTCTCCCCCAGGGGACCCACCGCGAGTCCTCGGGGTCCCTCCAGGCCGGGGCGGCCATCTTCACCCTGGATGGTGACATTAGATTCAGTGACTCAGTAAGATGGAAATCAGAGGCGAGAACCATGAGGAAGGGAGTCCCAGTGTGGCTCCCAGCAGTAGCCATGGCCGCAGGACAGGACATACGCACCCGGACACCAGGCTCCCCACGCTCGCCTCGGGCCCCAGGCAGCCCTGCTCCAGTGTCCCCCTGGAGATCAACGGGACACCAGGGGTCAGTCAGGGGAACTGGTGGAGGGCAGAGGGTCACGGGACGTGGGTGGGAGTTAGAGGGGATGATGGGTCAGTGGAGGCTAGAGGAGGGGACGAGTCAGCGGAGGTTGGAGTGGGGGACGGGTCAGTGGAGGCTGGACAGGGGGGCGGGTCAGCGGAGGCTGGAGGCGGGGACGGGTCAGCAGAGACTGGAGAGGGGGGACGGGTCAGCAGAGGCTGGAGAGGGGGACGGGTCAGTGGAGGCTGGAGGCGGGGACGGGTCAGCGGAGGCTGGAGAGGGGGGACGGGTCAGCGGAGGCTGGAGGCAGGGACGGGTCGCGGAGGCTGGAGCGGGGGAACGGGTCAGCGGAGGCTGGAGAGGGGGACGGGTCAGCGGAGGCTGGAGGCGGGGATGGGTCAGCGGAGGCTGGAGAGGGGGGACGGGTCAGCGGAGGCTGGAGGCGGGGAACGGGTCAGCGGAGGCTGGAGAGGGGGGACGGGTCAGCGGAGGCTGGAGGCGGGGATGGGTCAGCGGAGGCTGGAGTGGGGGGCGGGTCAGCGGAGGCTGGGTGGGGGGGGGTCAGCGGAGGCTGGAGGGGGAGGACAGCGGAGGCTGGAGGCGGGGACGGGTCAGCGGAGACTGGAGAGGGGGAACGGGTCAGCGGAGGCTGGAGAGGGGGGACGGGTCAGCGGAGGCTGGAGGCAGGGACGGGTCGCGGAGGCTGGAGCGGGGGAACGGGTCAGCGGAGGCTGGAGAGGGGGGGACGGGTCAGCGGAGGCTGGAGGCGGGGGATGGGTCAGCGGAGGCTGGAGGCGGGGACGGGTCAGCAGAGACTGGAGAGGGGGAACGGGTCAGCAGAGGCTGGAGAGGGGGGATGGGTCAGCGGAGGCTGGAGCGGGGGGCAGGTCAGCAGAGGCTGGAGGGGAGTATGGGTCAGCGGAGGCTAGAGGCGGCGGTGCAGAAGAGGGCCAGCAGCATTGTCACATCTACCTTGTCTCCTTTGAGTCCAGGGGCCCCAGGTGCTCCCTGTGGGCAGTAAGATGAAGTCAGTCTGTGGCTCAGCCCCCAGCTAAGTCCCCAACACACAGCAATCAGAGACGTGGGGCATTGGGGTGTTCCACTCACCGCTGACCCAGGTGGTCCAGGCGGCCCCAAGGGACCTGGGGCTCCCTCTCTCCCTGGGGCGCCTGCCAGACCCTATGGTAAAAATGAGGCAAGAGAGGGGAAGGGAGACTGGGGAACCTTCCTCCCATGCTATTCCCCCAAGACCAGGAGCCCCCTGGGCAGGGCTGGGTCCCCTCCTCTTCCTCACCTGCCACCAGATCCAGAGGTCCTGGGCCCACCAAGTCCCCACACGCAGCCCTTGGCCCCCTTACCCGCTCTCCACTGGGGCCTGGCTGCCCCAGCTCTCCTCGAGGCCCTGTCTGACCGGGGAACCCCACAATACCAGGAGGTCCGGGGGGTCCGGGGAGCCCTGAGTCTCCCTGAAACAGAGATAGCAAAGGGAGGAATGGCCCCAGCAGGAACCCCTCCCAGGACTAGCCCCTGAAGACCCTCTTCCTCCCACCTCCAGGCCCCCCACCCCACCTTCCCCCACCACTAGGCATGGGGCACTGTTTTACCTTTAGACCTGGAGGGCCAACTGGCCCAGGGGGCCCCTGGACCCCAACTCCTGGGTCACCCTTCAAGGCAAAGAGGAGTCAGATCAGGCTCAGGGTGTCTTGGGACGATGACCCCTCCATCGGGAATGCCTTAGGGCACATATACCTTGTAACCTTTGGGTCCTGGAGCCCCCTTCTGACCCTAAGAGAAAACGAAGTAAACAGCACTTGAGAGCAGGAACATGAACCCAGAGCTCAGGTATGGTCCCAAAACATTTCCAGGGGAGCTCAGAGGTGACCACAGGCATTTGGGACCGGGGATGTGAGCGCAGGTTCATGGGACTGCGGACAGAGGCGGGATCTCAGATGTGTCCCAGTCCAGGGAGCTTAGCAAATGACCACAGATCTGACCACAAACATGACCACAACATGACCACAGACAGGAGCTCGGATATGGGAGCAGAGCCTGGGCGGGGGAAGGGGCAGCACCAATACGTGATCAAGGAGGGGCCACAGAACTCCCACAGGCCCCGAGACCAGGAGAGGAGACCAGAGCACGCGTGCTCACAAGGGAGGGCCGGAAGACCTAGGAGGAGTACGTGGAAGCCAGGAGATTCGACCCCCGTGTGCTCCGGGAGCAGGACCCCGAGTGCTGGAATGTTCGGCCAGGCTCAGGTTCAGAGGCACCCAGGCCCAGGAATGTTCCCTCACGTGCACGACTACACTCCTCAACCTGGACTTGGACTCGCCCGGGCCCCAGACTCACATCTTCGCCAGGGTCTCCAGGCTCCCCCGCACGGCCGGCTTCACCCTGAATAGAAAGTGGGGTGAGGGTGAGGGTGTGTGGCCACCCAACCGTACCCCTCCCTGCCCAACGCTCAGACCCTGGGGCCAGGCCCACCTCACCTTCTCACCCCGAGGCCCCGGCAGTCCTCGGTCACCTTTGGCTCCCTGTGGATACAGGGGTCAGGAGGACACATGGGTTTCAGGGTCCCAGACAGCAGAGACTCAAAGAAGGAGCGGGAGGCCCGGGCCGGGTGGGGCGTATCATGGAACGTGAGGGTCCCGGGGTGGGTGACCTGTGTGCTGGGGGTTCCACACTCACCGGCTCTCCCACCAGGTCTCCAGCAAGGGCTCCAGGGGTGCCCTGATGAGAGAGAAGGGTCAGTGGGATTCCTCAGCCCTCACCCCTGCCCCTCACCTCAGGGCCTCCCCCACACTCACCTTCTCTCCTTTTGCTCCAGGGGGCCCGACCACAGCCTGTGGGGAACGCCTGGTGAGTCACCCCGCTTCCTGCCACCTCCCCACCCCTACCCCACCGTCCAGATGGGAGGGACAGACTAAGCTTGGGGGCCGGGCAGAGGAGCTGATGTGGAATCTGGGGGTCAGGAGCAAAGATCACCTGTCCAGGGGTCCCCATGGGTCCCGGTTCTCCTTTAGGTCCGACAGGGCCCGGCAGGCCTGGTGACCCCTACGGCAGAACAGCGGGCAGAAGTCAGTGCCTCTCCCTGCACTACCCTTGCCGCCCAGCCCTTCTCTCCCTGCAGGCACGTGGCTGCACAGCCCCCATCGCAGGCCCGCAGCGAGCTCCTCCGAACACACACCGGCACGCCTGGGGCTCCTCTGTCTCCGTCTTTCCCAGTGGCACCATCACGACCCGGCGCTCCTGGCTTCCCCGTCTCCCCCTGAGAGGGAATAGCTCTGTTAGGGGCCTTCCCGCTGACTTCCGAACCCCGGAGCCCAGCCCTGACCCCCAGGACTCACCACTTGTCCAGGCAAACCTGGTGCCCCTTGAGGACCCTGTGGGGAACAAGTCAGATGTGAGAGGGACATGGAGAGCAGGGGACCCAGCGGGGCAGGGACTTCGTGTCTCCGCAGGGGCCTCACTCACCACCAGGCCTGAAGGGCCAGGGGGCCCAGGAAGTCCCACGGCTCCAGTAGGTCCAGGCAGGCCCTGGAGGAAGCGGGAGTTGAGGGCAGTGCCAACCCCGCCCAGCTCCCTGTGACTTCCCCATGGGCTGAGCCACTCACCCGTCCTGGTGGTCCTGTCTCTCCGGGTTCCCCCTGCCAAAAACACAGATATTGAATGAGCCGAAAGATGGACCAGAGGCCCCTCAGCCCCGGTCCACAAGCAGAGCCCACATGGACGGGGCACCTTGGTGCTCAGCGGGGCAGTGACGTCCCCGGAGGCTGGCAGACATTGTCCTGGAGCAGACAGGCTGCTCTGAGTCCCTGCCTCCTTCCAGCCTCACACCCACACATGCCTATACTCACCTTTAGGCCAGAAGGTCCCTGGGGTCCCGCAGGGCCAGCAAGACCCTATACAAAAATATCAAGGGCAGGAAACAGGGGTCCGAGTTGCACCTGGACTTACGGACTAACAAGTTTTCCACCCGATGTGGGGACTGATGCCTGTCTCGTACCCACCAGGCAGTGCTTCCCTGTCACTCACCGGGGCCCCGGGTGGTCCAGGGTCTCCGTGTCCACCCTGTGGGAGAGAGACAGAGCCAAATGGGGTGGGGGGAGCCAGTCCCACCCTACCAGGGAAACTGAGGCAGGACTACCCATTGTAGGGGGTGCCAGTTAGGAAGAGAGCAGGATTCTGGGGTACTCACCGCTGGGCCAGGGGTCCCCCGTGGACCTTGCAGACCCTGTATAGATAAGGGAGCTGCTGAGCCTCAATCTGGCCTCCCATGGGCCTGTTCCTGCCCTCTGGAGACCTTGGCCTGGAGGCCCCACCTCTGGACCCTCGCCCCTCCCAGGTATAAGTCACCCTGTACCCATGAACTGCCCCTCATGGACAGTACACATGGGCCTGTGCACACGCACAGCCATCAGACATGTGCGCTTGGACCTGGGCAACCAGGCACACCCCATCACTGGACACGGGTGACCCTGCATGCAGGGGCCACCACACTGCAAAAGGGTGACTGTGCCCCAGAACTCGGCCCAGGCTGTTCCTGCTGCCACTCACCGGCTTCCCCTCGGGCCCAGCCACACCACGCTCTCCTGGCAGACCCTAGAGAGAACATGTTTATGGCCACACCGTCTCATCCCCCATTCCAGCTTCCCCTGAGACAGTCCCGGGCAGAGCAGACTCCAGCCCAGACAACACAAGTGAGAGCCGTGCGCTTGCACGCACGTGGCGCTGTGGGGCAAGGACTCACCGGGCTGCCACTCAGACCCCTCTGTCCAGGCTCTCCCCGGTCGCCCTTGATGCCCGGCTCACCCTGCAAGCGGAGTGTCGCACCCTGAGTATCACTGCCGGGTGCCCACGCACACACCACCCCAGCATGCCCCGTGAAGAGGAGGGGAATGGCGTGGTGGGATGACGGGAGATCTCACCCTGTCTCCTTTGGGGCCTCGGTCGCCATCACTGCCTGGATCCCCCTGTGGGAATGACATGTCAAGCCAGGCCCTGGTGCCACGGCAGGGGTGGCCCCCAGGCTGAGCCCGCACACAGACCTTAGCGCCCTTGAATCCAGGGGGTCCTTGTTCTCTAGAGAGCCCAGAACCTGGCTCGTCCACGGCCACCTACAAGCACAAGGTTACAGGGCAGAGCTGTGCTGTCACAGCGGCAGGGATGGGTCGTCCCAGAGGGTTGTGGGTTCAGGGTCACCACACGGAGCTTCTGGGGCCCAAGCCAATGGTGGTCTCTTGGTGAAAGCAGTCACAGGCTTGGGCAGAGCTGAGGTGATCACCTTGGGGCCTGGGGGTCCGGGGGGTCCAGGGAGGCCAGGAAGGCCGTCTCTGCCCTGCAGAGAAGAAGGAAATGGGTGGCCGTCCCAGACAGCCTGCAGCCAGTCCCGCCCGGTGAAGCCCTGCCCAGTTCACCTGTTCTCCACGTTCTCCTTTCTCTCCCCGTTCTCCCTGAAAAGCAGATACCAAGGTTGGGGGTATGCCCATGGGGAGTCCAGCTCCTCCTGACCCCACTCCCCTGGCCACTCCCACCAGTCCCCAGGCTCACTCTCTCTCCTGGTCTTCCGGCCTCCCCCACACTCCCAGCTGGGCCGGGGAGCCCAGGGATACCAGGCTTCCCAGGCTCCCCAGCAAGGCCGGGAGGTCCAGGAAGGCCCCTCTCCCCCAGGGCCAGGCCAGGTGGCCCCTGAGGGCCGGGGTCTCCACGATCTCCCTTTGGTCCACGTTCTCCAGAAAAGCCGATGGGGCCCTGGAGGAGCAGAACAGTACATGCTGGTGGTCACCGACACCATCCACAGAACAGCCCCTCCCCGCTTAAGTACCCAACACACACCTCCTTGCCTGGGGGGCCCCGCTCGCCTGGGTCCCCCTTGGGGCCGCGACGCCGTTCAGGCGTGGGCAGGAAGCCGCCAGAGCTCTCTTCCCAGGTCTCCACGATCTCCCTCAGGGCAGATGTCTGGGTGACATGATGCAGGGTCAGAAGAGGGAGACCAAGGCTGCAGCCACCCTGGCTGGCCCTGGGGGTGTTACATGTCCCGTGGCGCTCCCCGCAGCCCCCATGCCCAGCCCTCATCAACCTACCTTGATGCCAATATTTTCCAGCAACCGCTCTGCATTCTGGGGACACAAACTGGATGAGGGGATGCCCACAGAAGAGAAGGCCCCACACTGCCCCCCAAAACAGCCTCTATACCCTCATCCCCTGGCTTCCTGCCTAGAGGACCCTTTAGCCCTTGGCTGGGGTGACTGGAGGCCACTGGAAGCCCCTCCCTGGCATGTCCCATCACCCAGGTTCCCGTCCATGTAGCCCACAGGAATCCCAAAAGGGCAGGAGCCCAAGCACATAGGATAGCACCTGTGGCTGCAAGCGGAAGGGGGCAGAGGCGGCCCCCATAGACATGTACGGAACAGTCAAGGACCATGTCCCAGGCTTCACTCACCACCAGGCTCCCAGGCTCTCCTCTCAGGCCACGCTCTCCTGGGAGGCCCTGGAGACACCAAGAGGTAAGCTGCTGGACCCAGCGTGGGGTGTGGCGTGTGGGTGCCTGTGTGGGTGCTATGGCTACCGGGGCAAGTGAAAAAGGTGGGGGCCTCACCTGCTCCCCTCTGGGTCCAGTCTCCCCACGGTCACCCTGAGAAGAAGAACGACTGGTGGGAAAACGCCCCCACTCTGGGCAGCCCCCCCACTGCTCACCCAGCATCTGCACACTCACCTTGGGGCCTGAACTCCCTGGGACGCCAGGGAAGCCCTGAGATATGAAGGAACGCAAAGAGGTCACAGGGGATCACGGACTCCAAGGGTGGCAATCTAAGGCCCCTGTTGATTGCTCCCAAGTCCTGGAACTACCTCAGATACTCACCTGCCCGGGAGGGCCAACCTGCCCCGGGAGGCCCGGGGGGCCCTGGAGTCCAGGGCTACCAGGAGCTCCACGCTCACCCTTGGGGCCGTCACGACCCTGTGGAGGATGCAGCCAGCATCAGGACCCTGAGACCCCAGGAAGGAGGGGGGTCATGTATCCCAGGGTCAGGGTCAGGGGTCAGAGATTGCAGAAGACACCAACACTCACTTCTCTCCCAGGGGCGCCCGAATCTCCCTTCTCTCCCTAAGGAAGACAAGGCTGCTTCAGACCCGGCCCCAGTCTGAGCCAGAGCAGACTCCAAGCGAGGGCATCTCACCTTCCTCCCGTCTTCTCCAGGGTCCCCGGGTTCTCCCTGCAGGCAGAGGACGCACATCAGATCCAACAGAGTTAAGAATTGTCTGTGTGTCTTGCTGTTGGCAAATCCTGTGTGTCCCTCTCTCCGTGTGGCCATATGTATATGAGTGAGTGTGGATACAAACACGTATGTCGGGATGTCGCCACGTGTATCGCCCCTCAGAGCCTTGGTGGTGTGTCCGACATCTCCACAGAGGTCCGCGTGCAGCCCTGGGGCCTGTCACAGAACGTATCCGAGTGTGGCTGCGGGGTCTGTGTCTTCAGTGCCCTGAATGGGGGCTTCACACCTGCATGTCTGCACGTCTCCATCTGTGTCTGTGCCCTTCGCCTGTGCCCATGGCCGTGGTTATTTTAGCCTAAGTTGGTCCATCCGGGCACAGGTTGGCATGTCCATCTAACCATGTCTGTGAGGCTGCCTCTGTGTGTGCGTGGACATGTATTTCCAGACGTGTCTGTGTGTGTGGGTTAGGTACACGGGTATCAGTGCACGTCAGCCTGTATCTACATGTGTGCCCCTTGTGTGTTGCACGTCTGGGCTGTGTCCAGGTGCCAGCATTTTTTGGAGGTTTCCCTGTGTCTAGACACTCACGTTTTTCCCGTTCAGGCCAGGCTTGCCATCCTCGCCCGGCTTTCCCTGTGGGAAGAGATCATTGGTCAGAAGTCAGGGTTGGGGTGAGGGCAGGAAGTGGGCAAAAGGGTACCATGAAAGTGGGACTCACCGGTGCTCCGGGGGGACCAGCAGGGCCAGGGGGGCCCTGTTCTCCTCGAAGGCCCGGAAGTCCCTGGAAAAAGTCTTTGTTAGGATTGAGACGGTCGCTGAGATATCCCGTGGGGCACATCCATGGACTTGGAGGACCCCACTAAAAACCTCCTCCAGGGTGGAGACCCCCCCAGAATTGGGAGATACCATTGAGGTCCCAAGGCTGAGACTCAGTAGGGTAGGGTGTCCCCTGCTGAAACTCCCAAGGGAAGAAGCCTCAGGTTTGGGGGGTCCTAATATAGGCCCGAAGGCAGAGAAGACTGGAAGGCAGAACTCTGCTCAAACCTGCCTGCTAGACCAATGCCCCTACTGCCAGTAACTATGGCGACCAGGCTACAGTTTATGCTGGACCCCTGAGCTGCCCTCCATCCTAACATCCCCGCCTTACTTACATCTCTCCCTGGGTCTCCGGCCTTGCCCATGCCACCCTGTAGAGAGACTCAAGTCAGGGAGTCTGCAGTGGTCGTGGGGTCAGGGGCACTGTCCTCTGACAGGGCCACTAGTTCTTGTGAACCCAAGACCTACCACACAGTAACACCCCCCCCAGCCAGGCGGGGTACTAGGAGACACAGATAACCTAGCTGGCCCCAGAGCTCATCAAGACCCACAAGGCTCCAGAGACTGGGGCCATAAGAAGGGACAAGGGAAGAGGTGCGACCACGCAGTGACCGCCACAACTCACATTCGGCCCAGGGGGACCAGAGGCTCCTGGTTTCCCATCCAGCCCACTGCGGCCATCCAGGCCAGGAGGGCCCCGGTCGCCCTAGGGAACACAGAGTGAGTGGTAAGAGGCCTCGGAGGATGAGATGGATCTGAGAACCCAGGCTCATAGTTGGAAACCCTCCACGCCCTCTCACCTTTTCTCCTGCTGGGCCTCGAACACCTGGGTCCCCCTGAAGGGAACAAGGTCACGAAGTCAGTGAGAGGAGAGAGCAAGAGGGACATTTAGGCTGATGGTACCAAGTGCATCACTCACCTGTGGGCCTGGAGGCCCCCGAAGTCCACTGACACCCTGAGGGCGGGAGAGGAAGAAATCAGAGCAGGGTTTCCCAGGCCCCTGTGGCCCCATGGGACCAGCCACACTCACCCTCTCCCCAGAAGCTCCGGGGGGGCCAGGGTCGCCCTTGGGTCCTCGTGGACCCTCCTGTCCTCGGTCCCCAGGCTCTCCCTGTAGCAGAGACGAACGTGTTGAGGGAACAGCACTGGGGCCACAGACGCACCCAGGGCAGAACTGGTCACGGGGGCGCTGGAATGCCTCTCCACACTACAGCCTCACTCCACCCCAGAGCCTGGTACCTTCTCTCCGGCTCCAAGTCCCACGTCCACCTGTGGGGGAATGGCCAGTGAGAACAGTCCAAAAAGGGGAAGAGGAGCGGGTGAGGACCAGTGAAGACATCCAGGGGCAGTGGGGAAAGTGGGAGTCCGTGAAAGGGATGTGTGGGGCTGGTAGGGACAGGTGGGGGAGATGACAGGATCAGACCAAGTCAGCTCTTACCAGCCGTCCAGGGGCTCCTGGGGGACCCTAGGGAAGGAAATAACTGTAATCAACAGGAACTCTGGGGCCCCACGGCGTAGCTCAGATTTGCCCCAAGCTCACCTCTGCTCCCAAATTCCCTGCACCTCAATGCCAAGCCCCAGAAGCCAGATCAGGCCTGGGGATGACCACCAGGGCTCCTGACCTTGATCTCCAGGCCCTTAGCGGAGGTGCTCACCAGACAGAGCACCGCAACCCTCCATCCCCTCTGTGCCCGCAACACCAGCACTACTCACTGGCTCCCCACGGTCACCCTTGGGTCCAGACGGTCCAGGGCTCCCCTGCAGAGGCAGAGGGTCAGGGTCAGTGAGGAGGGGCGGCAGTGTGAGGGGCTTTGGAAACACCCGAGGGACTCATGGGGATCCTTGTGGCCTTTGAGGGTTGTGATGAGGGGACAGGGGTCACAGGAAATCACTGTGAGGGTTGGGCATTGCAGGGTTGGGGTGGCAGGGTCAGAGGCTGGGAGCTGGATGGTTGGAGACTGAAGCTGAGGTTAGAGTTCAGGAGTCAGAGGTCATGACTCACATTTCGTCCATCCTCTCCAGGATCTCCCTGGTCTCCCTTCTCACCCACAGGCCCCCGAGCTCCAGGCGCTCCCTGAGAAGAGTAGCTGGTGTGAGATGGACCCTCCTCCTCCCAGGATTTTGGAGATCACCCCATGACCTCCATACTGCCCCGGGTTCTCCATCACCCCAAAAACCATGTCAGAGTTTCCCGTCCCCTTTGTTCCCGCCTCCTCTAATACAGATCCCCCCCTTATGTCTCCCTGCAAAGCCTTACCCGAAGGCCACGCTCGCCAGCTTTTCCAGGCAAACCTGGGTCACCCTGGTGGTGGAGAGAAGCCCATATCAAACAGGTGAGTTAGGCTCAAACTAACTCAGAGAGGGGCGGCCAAACAGGCCTGGGTACTGACTGGACGGGAGGCAGGAGGATGGACGGGATAACCTGATGGAGCCCACCCGCTGGGATTCCCATTCAAAGACAAAGGATCAGAAACCACAGTGGGAAGGGGTCTCACCGGGGGGCCTTCATCGCCCTTCTCTCCAACTTCACCCTGTGAGACATGAGGGTCAGCCCTGATCCCCAACTCCCAGGGGTGCCAGCATACTCTACTCCCCACCCCCCAGCACTCCCCCAGTCCAGTCCTCTCACGTCTCGTCCTCGGGGGCCGACGGGTCCTGGGGAACCGGGCCGCCCAGGGTCTCCCTTCTCTCCAGGGGGTCCTGAGTCGCCCTGCGGAGGAGGAGAGAATGATGCTGCACGTATAGCCAGACCTTGAGGGGAGGAGACCCCAGAAACCTTGATGGTACCCGAGGTCACAGGCACTCACCGGGGGTCCTGCTCTGCCAGTGAGGCCAATGGGACCCTGCAGGGCATGGGGAGCGGGGACAGGACTTAGTTGGGGCTCCCAGGCACCATCCCATCTCTTTCTGTCACATTCCCCTTCCCCACATTTACGCACTCGGCCTCCAGGGTCTCCCTTGGGGCCAGGGTCTCCAGGAAGAGCCAAGCCAGGTGAGCCCTGTGGAAGGAAGAATCAGAGGTCAGGGGACACAACTGTCACCTGCCCGACTCCCTAACACTTCCCACACTTACCTGTTCCCCTTTGAATCCGGTAGCTCCTTTGGGCCCAGGGGGGCCCATATCTCCCTGGAGGTGACAAAGATGATCAGCCTCAGCCCCAGGCTCCATGAGCCCCACTACCCAACAATCATGCCACAACTGTCATGACCTCCAGGGGCCCTGCTTGAGGCGCGCCCTGTGACCTTGATCTCAACCCTGTAACAGCTGCCCTTCACTTCTCGCCAGACATACCTTCTCTCCTTTGGCTCCAGCACCCCCAGGTCCCTGAAAACAAACAGGACAGACATGGCTTGGCCAAGGGATCATAGTACGACAGCCCTGATTGGGGTTCGGGTATATATGAAACCGGAAGTCTCTGCCCAGAGGTTACAGGGTCACCACTGGGAGCAGAGCAGGGGTTACACGGGGCTCACGGCCTGTACGAGGGTCATGGGGTCACAGCATCACAGCCAGGAGTTGGAAGGTTTGTTACAGCATCAGTCACAGAGCTCTAAGCCCACAGTGCTGGCTTCCCGGTGGGTTACAGCGCTCAAGGGGCTGTGCTGTGATCAGAGACCCACCCTCCCTTCACTCACCACTGCGGGTTCTCCAGGCCGACCAGGCTCCCCCTGTGGACAGAGGATAGCAACAGGGCTGGGTTAGGGACCCACATGGGGACTCAAAGGCCCAAGGTCCCACCTGCCACAATCCCGAGTATAGCGGGGACTGACTCCCAGCCCATGACCTACCTTCTCTCCTCGGCGGCCGGTCGGTCCTGGTGGCCCCTGCACATGGAGAAAGAGTGAGCCCAGGATGGGGAGGAACACATAAAGCCCCACTCCTGGGGCCACAGTCACAGACTTACTTCAGGACCCTCGGGTCCAGGTCGTCCAGCAACTCCTGGCAGCCCCTGGGGAAGAGAAGCAGAAATGCTGACCCAGGTGGGGCAGGCGAGGGTAGAGGAATGATGGCAGAGAAGGGCTGGAGGTTCAGGATAGGGGTCCCAGAAGATCAGGATTGAGGTCAGCAGGAAGACAGAGACCAGGTCAGTGGAAGTCAAGGTCAGTTCAGCAGGGTCAGAGATATAAAAGCAGGTCCCTGAGGTTGAGGGTTAGAGCCTGCAGCAACAGAGATTAGAAGTCATGTGAGGAGTGGTGGAAGGTCAGGGGCAATGGAGGTCAAAGGTAAGAAGCCAGAACCAGGAGGGGTAGGGAGCCAAGGTCCGCTGGCACAGGCGGTCAGTAGGCTCACCTGTGGTCCCACTGGGCCAGGCGATCCACGTTCACCCTGATGGAACAGAACAGTGGGTCAGAACCAAGTCTGCCCCAGACCCTGCAGGGCCCTGAGAGACCCCCCAGGGCGCACTGACCTTCTCTCCAGCGGCCCCTGTTAGTCCTCGGTCACCCTGAGGAGAGAGACAGAAAAGGGGCCTTCACTGCTGAAGCCCAGATGAGGTGTCTCAGGCTCCAGTCATCTGCCCCTGAAACCGCAACCTCTGACCTGGAGAGAACTCTCACCTCCGTGCTCTGCATCCCCTAATCCTGCAGGGGTCCCAGAGTGTCACCCCTCATACCTGACCTCCCCAAAGGGCACATTTTTTGGTTTTTCTTTTAAGTCATTTCGGTCTTTATTTAATTTGTTACAATATTGCTTCCCTTGTTTTATTATCTCTTTTTTTGGCCATGGAGCGTGTGAGGTCTTGGCTCCCTGATCAAAGCTGCACCCGCTGTATTGGAAGCTCGGAGTTTTAACCACTGGGCCCCCAGGGAAGTCCCCGGCACTTACTTTGGGGCCAGCATCTCCAGGAAGTCCCCGAAGGCCCTGAAAGGGGTTCAGAGATTTGGGTTTGGTAATAAGGATGGAGTAGAGGGTTGATGGCTGAGGCTGAGGGCTGGGGCCTTGCCCACCACACTCAGAACCCCTGGGCCCCACACTCACCCGCTCACCCGGGATCCCGGGTTGTCCTGGGAGGCCCGGGGCTCCATCTTCACAGTCACCCTGAAGGAGGAACAGATGGTAAAAGAGCCTGCTCCCTGCACCTGGACGCCTCCCTCTACTCGAGAACTGCGACACCAACAGGTCGCGTCTCCCACCTTTTCTCCTTTCTCTCCAGGGGGGCCAACTGAGCCTTGGGGTCCAGGGCTTCCAGGAAGACCCTAGGAGGAAGTGAGGAAAAACTGAGAGCCGCCAACTGGCCCAGCACCGCCCCCCAACTGTCCCAGCAGAGCCCTTGGCTCCCCTATCCACACCCCGAGCGTGGCCCCCGGGGTCCCCAGCAGAGCCTCAGAGCTCCCTCACCGGTAGCCCAGGCTCGCCCAGAGCAGCAGTGCCGTCACCCGGTCCAGGGGGGCCCTGGGAAAGAATAGGAGGTCGGGGGATGGCCAGGGGAATCAGGTTTCATGCCACCCCCAGCCTAACGTGCCCCTTACTTACCCGCTCCCCACGATCGCCTTTCTCACCCTGGAAGAGAGATTATGACCCATGACCACACCTCTGCTTCCCAAGATCCCAGGAGGAATGGGCGTCTTGTGGTCAAACTGGGTTACAAAGGTCACGGAGGAACTGAGGTGTCACAGGCAGGGGGTGGTCAAGAGGGCCTATGGGCTCAGAGTGACCAGTAGGGGTAGTGTGGGCTCAGAGGAGGTCACCAGGTCACTGGGTCACATGGAGGTGATGAGACCATGGTGGTCATGCTGTCACCTTCACAGCTGTTCCAGGAAATCCCGGGGGACCCCGGGGTCCCGGGTCCCCCAGCGGCCCACGAGATCCAGGGGGACCCTGATGGAAGAGACAAGGTATAAAGCACAACCCCATGGACCCCCATTCTCTCCCACCGCCCGTAGGTTCCCCCCACCACCAAACTCTAGAACTTACTGGAGGTCCAGGGTCCCCTTTCTGCCCAGGAAGCCCTGGGCCCTCGCCTCCAATGACTTGTCCGGGCTCTCCCTGCAGGACCAAGAACAGCAGGCAGGATTCAGGGTATGGGAACCCTGAGGTGGGAGAAGCCCCAGAGGTCCCCAGCTATTCCTCATGATGCCTTAGGCTCTGCACAGTATCAGGCTGGGGGGCAACTCTACTCCCCCCTGGGACATCCAGCTTGGCTCCCTCCCCTCCATCCTTCACCTACCGGCTCCCCCTTTGGGCCTCGAGGTCCTCGCTCTCCCTGAGGGCAAAAGAGCAAAGGGGGATGTCTGATTCCAGTGCATTTCAATTTGGGCCCCCACAGGCCAATCCTGCTCCACCACCCCAGGCCCCCACCCTGCAGAAAGAGCTCTGGGAAGATGCTGAGAGGGAGAGCAACTTACTGGTTCTCCACGAGGGCCAGCCCACCCTGGGGAGCCCTGTAAACGGAAGCCAGAGTCAGAGCAGTCAGACCAGCCCACCCACTCAAGCAAAGCGTCCCATCATGTGAACTGCGCAGGGCAAGGCTTGCTCACCTTTAGACCAGGGGCTCCAGGAGTCCCAGGGCGGCCAGGGCTGCCTGGAAGCCCATCTGCCCCAGGGAAGCCCTAAGGAGGCAAAGAGGTCAGAGCAGGAAGGAACGCTCCCTCGGTGCCCCTGGTTCGCTGGAGGGATGCTGACTGACTGTTCTTCACCTGGACCCCTCACCCCAGAGGCCCAAGTGCTGTTGGGGGTGAAGCCGGAGGGCCAAGATGCTGCCCCTGAGCTGAAGGGAGCCAAACCCCAGGCATAGGGGCAGTGATAAGGCCAGAGCCTTCCATGCCTCGAGTACTTCAAACTTCCACCCAGGCTCTCCGGGGCCCTCGAAACCCCACTGGCCCCCTCCACTTCAGACCCTTCTCCAAAGCCTCTGCCACCATCTATCACATTCACTTAGGCTTCCAGAAATACTCTGAAGCTTCAAGGACTGTCTTAGGGGAACCTCAGTGGGCTCTACACTCACCCTCTCGCCCTTCGCAGAGACACTTCCAGGAGGTCCCTGGGGGCCAGGAGCACCAATCCTGCCCTGAGAGGAGAGAGCAGGTGAGGGGACTCTTCGCAACTCAGGGTGCAGACGACAGGCGTGGGGAGGCACTCACCGGGAGGCCGGGGGGGCCAGGAGGCCCGGCTTGTCCTTTCAGGCCCTAGGAAAGGTGATCAGTGAGTCCTCTGCTGCTGGCCTCCCCTGCCCCACTGGGCCCCCCAACCCATTCTCTACCCCCAATCGGAGCCACTCACCATCTGTCCGGGTTCCCCCTTCTGGCCCTAGGGAAAGACAAGTTGGGTGAGGGTCAGAGTGGCTTGCCCCAAGAGTGGCCCTCACTCACACTCTCAACCCTAGACACTCACCTTTGGACAATGCACTGAGCAAGGCTCTGGCTGTGGCTGTGGATACAGGGTCTCCTTAAGGTCAGGCAGCTCAACCAAGAGCCCCCAGACCCGCTTTTCACGACCTAGTCCCCCAGACGCCCCTTCCAAACCTGCGTGGTCAAGGCTGTCTGACACAGAGCTGCTGCCAGACTACTGACGGCCCGCTCCAAGCTCGGACCATCATCCACAGCAAAGAAGGTCTGCGAAGGGTCCATGCCAGGCACCAAGCGACGCAGCTGCTCTGGGTCAGCTCCTGCCAGCCCCAGCATCATCACTTTGAGCCCTAAGGAGTGGTCCAGCAGCCTGCATGATGACCCTGCCGGGGCCAAGGCTACTCCCAGATCCCATTCCCACCAGCCCTGCTCCTCACCAGCAGACTGGGCCTCACGGATAGAGTTGAAGATGTCACCTCTCAAGGGCTCATCCACCAAGAGAACCATCACGCCTGGCACATGCCGGCGGCGTCCAGGCGCATCTGGTGCCAGCAGGTATCTGTGGGCTGTAACCACGGCTGTGCCTGGGAGAAAGGACATGTCAGAACCCAGGGGCACTGAGCTCCCCAAGGGAGAGCCCCAAGAGTCCATGTCCACTGGAGTCCTTACCCAGGTTGTTCCCACTTGGGTCCGTGTAGGGGATGTTGCGGATCTTCTGCAGGATGACGCCAAGGTCATGGGAGCTGTTCAGCGACAACAGTGGGGAGGGCCGGTGACTGTAGGACAGGAGGCCGACCTAGGGTGGGCAGACACAGAACCTGGAGAGGATGACCCAGCAGGGAGAGGGGACACAGAGCCTGGCGGGGGGAACACAGAGCCCAACATGCGTAAGTAAACCTGCGCTATTGGGGGGCTCAGCAGTGATGGCAGGATGTGGAGTCAACCAGCTAGTGAGGCGATCTGGAGCCTGCGGAAGGGCTGGGAGAAAACCTGGACTGCTGGCAGGGCAGGGAAATGGTGTCGGGGCCAGGGGTGGGCAGAGACAGGCCAGAGTCTGGCTGCCTCTGGGGCCAAACCTGGATGGCCTGTGGCCCGAGAGGCCCGAGTGCAGACACCAGGTGCTCCAGGGCTTGCTTCACAGCCTCTGAGCGATGAGCATTGTCTCGAGTGGTGTGCACCAGGAACACCACATCCATCAGGCCACGGGGACATGCTGCAGGAAAGGGGGCTGAGTTTCTGAGGAGCCCGGCCCATCCAGCTACTCTGGTGGGCCCCTCCTGCAGTGCCCACCTCACCTGGGCTCTGTGTGATAGAGGCCTCAGGACCCCGTACACCGTCCCGGACAGGAGTTAGGAAGAAGAGGTAGGAGGTGCCCAGCTCTAGGCCTGTCACCTGCTGGGAACTTGAGGTCCCCGGAAGTGTCTGTGAGGCCCCAGGCAGTTCTGCAGAGGACAGAACTAAGTTAAACAGGATGCCTTCCATGGAGCCCCCACTGCCAACCTGCTCCAACCCAGGCTTCCCTTTCACCTTGGCCAGGGCCTCTGAGAGGCCGCCAGGATAGAATGTAGCTGGATACCCCAGAGATTGGGGTCCAGGCCAGAGTCACTGAGTCGATTGACGTGTCCACCACACGCAGTTGAGTGCTTGGGACACGAGGTGACTCTGGAGGAGGAATCAAAGACCAGGGATCAGAGTCTGTGTCCTGAGAACCCAGAGAGATCTAAGGAGACCCTGGGGCAGATTCAGCTTGGTGAAGGAAGTGTCACCGGAAGTCATGCTGGGATCACCCCAGGTTAAGAATGGTGGAGGGGGCTACAGGAGTCACTCAGGGTCATGGGGTGCAGGAAGTCAGGGTAGGTCATCAGGTGCAGGAAGTCGGGGTAGAGGTGTAGGTAATCAGTAGTGGTAGGAGCACACCAGTGTATGCAGTCACTTCCGAGGGGGCCCTTCTCCAGCCGTCCCCAGCACGCTCAGCCATATGTGGTAGTGGGTCGCTGGCTCCAGCCCATCCAGGTCATAGCTGCTGACTTCTGGCCCCAGGACTCGGGACTGTTCCTGGCCACCTGGGGCAGGCGTGAGAGTGGAGGTCGGGGCATGTAGGAGGATGCTACAGGCTGGCATTAATGGGCATGTCCACCTCACTGACCCTCACTTACCTCACTGACCATGACCCCCGCCAGCCTCACTGACTGACTCTGCAAATGGGGTCTACCTCCTGACTGTGATCCTCATTCTCGCTGACTCTGCTGAATGACCCTCACTGATCCCACACACCTAAGTGACTGATGCAGACCCCCCACTGACAATCCGTGCCCACTCTCACGGATTTCACGGACCCCACTCCCAGCCCCTCCCCCACTGATCCCTAACTCCGCCACCCCCGCACCGGGGGGTACCTCTCACCCTCAGGTCGCCAACGCAGACGGAAGCCGCGTGCACCAGGCACCGGCTGCCAGAGCAGCCTCAGCGAGTGCTCCCCTCGCTGCACCACGCGAAGTGTCTCCAAGGCTGGAGGAGCCTCAGGAGCTAGAGGAAAAAAAGCACGCCCATCAGGGAGGCTCCGCCCCGCCCCGATCTGTGCCAATCCCAGGCCAACCCTGGAAGACGCACCGCCCCCAATAGGCCTCAGGATCCAGGCTGCATCCCGCCTCCCCTAGAAGACCCCACCCCCACAGGTTCACGACGACCAATCCCCGGTCCCTTTTCCATTCCCGAGCACAAACCCCGCCCCCAAGCCCTGGAGGAAGCAAAGGCTCGCCCCAGCCCAAGCTCTGCCTACGGGTGGTGACGACTATGGAGACAGGCGCGCCCTCGCGGTCCCCTACGAGTGCGGTCACTCTCACTGAATAACTGACTCCGCCTTCGAGGCCCCGTATTTCTGCGGAGTCCGTGTTTCCTGGGAGAATCTGCTGTCTTGTGGGGCCACCTGGCCAGGTGAGCATAGGGTAGCAGTCAGAGATAGAGGAGGCGGGACAGAGGGGGCAATCCCAGCCAGGAGGGGCAAGGGCAGGATCAGGGAACCATACCCTCGCTCCGGCCCCAGGCCAGTCTGTAGGCTGTGGCTCCAGTGACCCCCACCCAGGTGACCCGCAGAACGTCACTGGAAGCATTATGGATCTGCAGCTTCGACACACTGCCCACGGGCTGAGGCTCTGGGGACAGAGGCAGGGAAAGGGGTCACTGAAGAGCTGGCAGAGAAGAGGGTGGCGGAACAGGCATTGAGACCTTCCTCAGTGCAGGAAGGACTATCTGAAGCTCAGTGTGAGGTGAGTGTGACAGGTCAGTGTAGGCAGCTCCTGAGAGGGAGGAGCTCAGTGTCTCGGGGTGGGCAGTGGGAACAGCCAAGAGGTCACTGTGCGTGGCCTCCTAGTCAGTGTGGGGCAGGTCAGTGTGGGGAGAGAAGCCACGGAGGGTCAGCGATGGAGCGGGCAGCTGGAGCACTCAGGAATACACAGCAGGACGGGCCAGTGATGTGGTTAGCAGCTGGCCAGGGTCCACCTACCAGTTCTCACAACCGCAGAGGCAGGCGTCCCGTCCACACCAGCCACACGGGCCCACACACGCACGGTGTACTCAGTATCTGGCTCCAGTCCATCCAGCTCGGCCACCGTGGCCTCCCCAGAAACCAACTGGGATTTCTCTGGGCCTAGGAGTGAGGATGAAGGTAGCCCTAGGACTATCCTGACTCTGACCCCCAGTGTCCCACCTGGACCCCTAAGAAACCCCCCTGCTCCCATTCCACCCAGACCTGCCCCGCCCCAACCTCCAAAACCTCTCTGTTCCTTTCCCAAATCCCTGGTCCCCACCTCGGCCTGAGCGCCAGGAGACCCTGTACCCTGTGGCACCAGGAACCCGGTTCCAGGTGATGGTGACAGATGAGCTGCTGACTCGAGTCACGTGGACTGATCTCACTGGGCCCAAGGGATCTGGAGGGGAGAGGCAATGGGGAAGTCTGATGGAAGAGGCAGTGGAGGGTCTGATGGGGGAGGTGTTGGGTATCTCTCTACTAGAGGAAAGCAATAGGAGTCTAACCGGAGGCAGGGATTTGACAGCAGAAGGCAGTGGGTGGGTCAGATGGGGAAGGAGAGGGGTTCGGACAGAAGGGACAGTGGAAATCTGAGGTGGCAGCGGACAGGAGCGTCTGACAGAGAAGGTAACAGGGTTCTGGTGGAGGTATTAGGAGTAGAAAGTGTATAAGACTAAGAGGAGGGTCAGAGCCAGCAGAAAACAGGCAATGGGGTCTGAGAGGTGAGGGGGTGAAACCTGAGGGCAAGAAGAGTGGGGAGTTGAGAAAGGCAGAGGAATCTGAAGAAGGCAGGGACTTCGGGGGAGCCAAGGGAGACTGAGGGGGGAGCAGGGCCTCTGGGGGAGGAGGAAGTGGGGCTCTAAAGCGGGAGACTGGAGTTCTGTGGAGAAGCAAGGGTCTGAGAGGGAAGCCATGGGGTCTGACAGAGCACTGGAGAGCGCGCCAGGGGGCCGGGTCAGGCCCTGACCTGTTCGAGCCACGATGACCGAGGGAGGGCCCTCTTCTCTTCCTCGAAGCGCTGACACGGCCACCTGGTAGGAGGTCCCAGGTCTCAGCCCCACGATGTCAGTGGCAGTAGAGTCTGAGGGGACTGTCTGGCTGGACTCCAGACCTAGTGTCAGAGGGAAGTGCTGGTACACATGGCCCCTGCCTGCCCTCGGGCCCCCACACCCTGATCGTCCCCGCCGACAGCCCTCCACCCCCCACCCACTGACCATTGTCCGTCCTCCAGCTAATCCGAAATCCGCTGGCTCCGGGAACTGGTCCCCAGGCCACCCTCACTCGCGTTGCGTCTGATGCCACAACCCGCAGCCCTGGGGTAGCCAGTGGGGTTTCTGGCTCTGGGAGTTAAAGACAGAGGTCAGGGATTAAAACCAGGACCCCAGAGTGAGTCAGGCAGCTGTCCCCCCAGCCCTCGCGTGCCACGCTCACCCCGGCGGACAGTGAGGATGCTGGCAGCGCCCTCCCGGCTGCCCACTCGCGCTGACACCCGCACTGTATAGCTGAGCCCAGCCCGGACATCATCCAAGTCAAAGGCCGTCTGACTCCCAGGAAGCACCAGGCTCCGCTCAACCCCTACAAGAGAAGGTAGGACAGGCAGGCAGGGGTCAGTGAGGGATGGGGGCGGGGGACAAAGGCGGTCAGTGATGGACAGAGATACAGGGCGAAAAGGGTCAGTGAGGGATGGAACGTGGGACAGAAAAGCGACACAGGAAGAATGTGCCCGTGATGAATGGCAATAGTGATGGGAGGAAGCAGACAAGGACATAAGATGCAGGATGTCAGAAGCTGGTGGATGGCAATGTGAGCTGACAGGTCATTAATAATGATGTCGGGTCAGTATTGGACAGGGCATGGGAGGACAGTGGTCCCAGCTAAGCTTATAGAAGGGCGGAGGTTGAGCTCATGGTTGTGGAGAAGGTGAAAGCCATGGTCAGGGATGTGGGGCGGGGAGTGGAGACAGATCCAGGTGCAGAGCTAGGCAGGGGCATGACAGGGGTAAGACAGGCCCCATGACAGGTGTGGCTTCGGGGCCTTCTTGGGAGATGGATGGACAAGGAGACAGGAGGAGGCGGTAGAGCCCCAGGAGTGGAAAGGGATGCAGTAAGGGTGCAGTCAGACCCCGAGGGCTGGAACTTCAGTGTCTGCACGGTCTGGCGATGTCTGCCTCACCCTGGGCGCTGCGCACAGTGATGCGATACTCAGTGGCGCTGGGAACTGGGTTCCAGGACACTCGCACGCGCTGCCCAGGCAGCTCGGTGGCCTGGAGGGCTATGACGGGGCCCACGGGCAGCTCTGGACCGGCAAGAGAGCACCGTGTGAGAGGTGGCCTGGGACATCCCCCCTCCCGTCCCTGCTCACCCGACAGGGCCCATGGGGCCCTCACCAGTAGGGACCACGGTTGCTGGGGTGGCCACCTCATGGCCCTCTAGCAACGTGTAGAGAGTGAGGCGGTACTCGGTGCCTGGCTGCAGCCCATCCAACTGGTAGCGGGTCACGTCAGAGGGCAGCACCACCTTCTGTGGCACCTCTAAGCCTGCAGGAGGATGGGGTTAGGCCAGCCAAGGCCAGGCCTCTATCCCACCTGCTCACCCCAGCCTCCTGCACGGACCACTCTCGCGCGCCACTCCAGCCGGTAGCCACGGGCCTCAGGCACCAGGTTCCAGGAGAGGAGGATGGACGTGGGGCCCAGGATGACAGGACGCAGGGTCTGCTCCACGGACGTGTCTGCCGGGGGCACGTGGGACATCAGTGGTCCTCTGTGCCTGGCCAGCCTGCCCACCCAGCCTGAAGGAAGCACCCAGCCCTCTCACCAGTGCGGGCAATCAGGGAGGTGGCTGGCCCCACGCTCCGGCCAAGCAGGGCACTCACGGTGACCTCATAGTCGGTGCCAGGCTGCAGGTCCCTCAGCAACACTGACCCCTGCCCAGGGCCCAGCTCCTGCTGCTGCATGGCCCCACCTGCCCGGGGGGCACAGAAGGGTCAGTGGGTCTTGCAGACTCAGGACCCCACCGTCCTGTCTAAGGCGCAGGGACTCCCTTCCTCCCACAGCACATCACTCACCCCTGACGACCCGCCACGTCACCCGGTAGCCAGTGGCACCTCGCACACTCCGCCAGGCCACCAGGAGGCTGTGGGCTGTGGTGTTCTGGATGGTCACTTCTGGCCCCTCCAGAGCAGCTAGGGGAAGGTCCCATCGGATATTAGTGAGTCCAGAGAGCAGAAGGGTTACAGGGATGGGAGATTGGGCGAGTGAGGTCAGAGGTTAGCAAAACTGCTCACTGGTCCTAGCAGTCCCGCTCACGGCCTCCCCGATGCTGTTGGCGTAGAGGGCAACCACCGTCACTTGGTACTCAGTCAGCGGCCGGAGACCCTGCAGCTGCACGCTGGTCTCACCAGCTGGGACGCTCACCTGTGATGCCCAGGATCAGAGGTCACTCCATCTTGCCCAGCTAAGCCCCAGCACTCCACCTCCTACTGCCGACAACCTTACCTCCCGCCGCTCACTTGGCAGTGGCTGTCCCAGCCCCGTCAGGGGTGCGTACTGGACCTTGTAGCCAGTCACGGGGCCACTGGCCGCTGTCCACTGGACTCTCAAGGACTGACTGCCCGGCTCAGACAGCAGCAGGTCTCGTGGACCAGAGGTCGAGTCATCGGCTGGGGAAGGGGGCAGTCAGGCAACCAGGCAAGAGAATCAGGGGTCAGCACTAAGGGTGCAGGGTCAGTCCCAGGGTCAAAGGTTAGGAACACATGGGATGGAATTGGCATGGCCACGTTGGGGCTTGGGTCGGGGTTCAGGTCAGGGCACCCAGGGTGAGCGGGAACTCACGGGGCAGGGTCACGGGCACACCACCAGCAGTAGTGCACACCCTCCGGGAAACCAGAGGCAGGAGCGTCCTCAAGATGCTGAAGTCATTGACGAAGAAGAAGAAATCGCTGGTCGGCTGTGAGGCGATTCGCTTCAGCTCCTCGGGGTCGGCATTCTTGATGCCTGAGGTGACGCCCAGTCAGGGCTCA
Source organism: Tragelaphus eurycerus (assembly GCA_935064755.1). Lineage (NCBI taxonomy): Eukaryota > Metazoa > Chordata > Mammalia > Artiodactyla > Bovidae > Tragelaphus > Tragelaphus eurycerus. The sequence continues at coordinate 69,256,549 of CAKXYN010000001.1, read as the reverse complement.
GCTGCCCACATGCCCTCTGACTTGCCCCTGCCCCAGCTGACCCGTCACCCCAGCCTGGTGCTCACCCACAGCAAACAGCTTGACTCCCTGCCCCTTCAACCTCTGGGCAGCTGTGTCCACCATGTCCTGGGACTTTCCATCTGTGATGAGGATACAGACCTGGGGCAGGGGCAGGGTCAAGTCAGGACTGCCTCAGACCCTTCACGTGAAGGCAGGGTAGGGCGAGAGATCACCTTGGGGACACCGGGTCGGGCCAGCTGGGGCAGGAAGACGCGGTCAGCCACGTGGAGAATCGCAGCCCCTGTGCGCGTGTTGCCCCCCTTGTAGCTGAGCTCTCGGATGGCACGGATCACATCGCCGCCCGAGCCAAGTGCGTCCAGGTCAAATTCTGTCCTGTGGGGAGGCGGGTGGCAGCAGGCTAGGGACAAGAACCTGTGCTGGCCTTGGCCTCTCAGAGGTCTCGAGGGTGAGGGTGGTGAGTTATCAGGCCCCCTTGAGGGTCCTCTCGGTTCTCTGATTCTGTGATTCCCTCCATCCCTGAAGCTCCCAAGCTAACAAAGTCATTAGGTGCCTCTCTGTGTCCTGCCTGGGGCTGGGCTTGAGCAGGCCTGGCCCCCGTGGGGCTCCCAGGCTCAGGGGCCAGGATGTCTGTTTAATTAAATAATGGTAGGAGGAAAGGCCCTGTTGTAGGAAGGTGGACACTGGCCAGACAGGGAGGCCCTCTGCTGAATGAGAGGCTGATGGGCATCAGGAGGCTAGAACATGGGGAGTCCAGCAGACCCAGGCCATCTCAAGCCCCTGGCCTCCCCCCGAGGCTCTCCATCTCCAGATCAGAAAACAGAGCCCCTGACTTTGGCAGGAGCCAGTGGAGAGCGGGGTCTCAGGTGTCAGGACTCCACCTGGGAGATCCCTGCTTCTTAAAAGGAAGCCTTGGTGGGTGGAAGGAGGGGACCCCCTGGGTTCCCTAAAACCTGACCCAGGGGCTTGGAGCTCTCTTTCTGACTGGGGGAGGGTTCCTGGTGGGTCCAGTTGTGGGGGTCCACTGACCGTGGGTCGTCGCTGTACTGCACGGCCGCGAAGCGCACACCCTGTGCCCCAGCTGCCCCGGAGAAGGGCAGCACCAGCCCTTCAAGGAAACCTCGCACTTCGCGGAAGTTGCTTCGGCCGATGGACGAGGAGCCGTCAAGGAGGAACACGATGTCAGCGGCGTAGAGGCGCGTGCAGCTCACTGTGGCCGGCAAGAGTCATCAGGGTTTCTTCCAGGAGCCCACCTACCCTCTCCCCTCACAGTGGTCCCCTGGGGCTAGGGAGGGGGCGGGTGGGCCTCATCCACTGTGCAAACCGGCCCAGGCTGGCTTGGGCCTGGGAGCGGTGGAGGGAGCAGAGGTGGAGCCCGGAGCGGACTCTCCCGCGGAGGATTGGTGGGGAGGAAGAGTCGCTGGTGCGGGCATGAATCAAGGACTGAAGTTGGCCTCTGGGGACCAGCGCAGACTGTCATAGGGGTAGGGGACCCACGGACATCTGGATGCAGTTGGGGAGACGCAGGGTGGATCGCGGAGGGTTTGGGGAGTCCGGGGGAGAGTTAGGAGAAATGCGCGCGGAGTTGCAGCGGGTGGGAGGCGGACTCTAGGATGAAGGCCCAGTGGAGCCGGGTGACAAGGTGCAGTGCCCTGGATGGGGTCCTTCCCTGCCGTACCCACCTCTCTCCCTGGGCTGGGCCCACACTCGGGGAGCCCCTGCCAGGATCCCGGCGCAGAGCGCAGCCACCAGGAGCCACAGCCTCATCCTCAATGAGGGAGACGGGCAGCCAGGACTCCCGCCTCTGTCCCTCGGCCTTGGCGGTCCGAGCCTGGCGCTCTCCCACCCCCAGTCCCGGTCTTGCCTGCTGGTCCGACGCTCCCGTCGCTAGACGCGCTGCAGTCCCGCCGCCACAGCAGAGAAAAGTCCCAGATCCCAAGGGGGCGGAGCGGCGGGCGGGGAACCAGGCGGCCCGCCCCAACCCATCGTCCCAGAGGTCGCCGCCCCTGCTACCCCTCCCCGCGACCGAGGATCAGGCTCCATTTAAGTGTAAAGCCCCCCACCACTGGTGGCTTTTGGTATTCCCCTGGGAGGTTCTCTACACGAGAGAGGTTGAGGGAGCCCCCTCCACCCTGTGTAGGGTCAGGAATCTTGGCTGCTTTACCTCAAACAGACTAGAAGTGACTCCTGGAGACCGGACTCCAGAGAGGTTCCTGGGGACCCAAGATGCAACAGGATGTTGGAGTTGGGTGGGGTGGGGGTGGGGTGGGGGGGGGGAGCTGCAGCTGGAGATGACTCACCGCCCCCCACAGGGGCACCCAGACAGCCCTTAGGCCATGAGTCCCGCCGGCCTCTCTGATTCAGCCATCCTTGTCTGGTGGGTCTCCTGTTTCCCACCCTGATACCCTCAACAGCAAACGAGGGACTCAGGCTCACCCCAGGGAACCCGAGGCACCGCTGGTCTGCACCGTGTGTACCACTGGACACGTCACATCCGCCCCCCACTGTGAAGGGGGAAGCCAGGAGAGAATCTGGGTCGTGCTTGTGCAGATGTGGCCATCCCGGTGTCCTGCATCCGCATCCCTGCTATGCCCAGGCAGATGCCATCCAGCTGTGCTGCAGGGAGGGGCTACCACGTATGGAGGGCGGACCACCCACAGCGACAGCTCCTCTCTCAAGAATCCATCCCCTCCTGCCTCCACCCCCACTGGTGGGCCTGATCTGCTCCAGCCAGGCCCCTGACCACACATTCTGAGACCCCCATCCACCCACCACTTCCGCCAGGCCCAGCGGTTATTTTGGTCCCCCCCACCCCTTTCTTGCTGCCCTCTCTCTCTTGCTCCACCTGTAGTGTCCACCTTCGTAACTACCTTCACCCCGCTCCTCTCCCCTTTACCAGGCTGACTTCCCATCTGTCTCCTGCAGGTTCTGTGATCATGGACAGTCCCCTAACACACCTGCAGGCCAGAGACCCTCTTTGTATATGCATTTGTGTTCATTAATAGGGGGTGATACTGAGGCAGAGAGTCACTCCCAAGAGCAGGCCCTGTTATTTTTTTTCTGCTACTCTTGAGTAATTCTGGGAAGCCCGGAGCCTATGCCTATACCCACCCCTGCCGTTGTGCCCCTTCCAACATGCCTGCCCCCGCCAACCTCTCCTGGGGCTCCACAGGCTAATGGGGAAGAGATGGGGTTGGCACGTCTATTGAACCTGTCTGCTTTGACCTCCTCTAGGGCTTGAGGGTCTCTGGTGTGGCCAGAGCTGGGCATGGTGAGGCCCATCTGCACTGCCGGTCTTCCTGTTATCCAGCAGGCTACAGGGACAGCCCCAAATTATCATGGGTCCAGCACTGTGATCCATAGGGCCCAGAACCTTTTCCCAAGGTGAAGATCTTCTCAGCCACATCCAAGAATCACCCAGTCCTCCGTCCTATAGGTCCTATAGGTGAGGGCTGCAGAAAACCAGACACGCTTTCGTTACAGAGGCAGCCCCGCCTCAAGACCTTTACCCCTTCTCGCACAGAAGGGTGGCTGTAGAAGGCAATGGCACCCCACTCCAGTACTCTTGCCTGGAAAATCCCATGGACAGAGGAGCCTGGTAGGCTGCAGTCCATGGGGTTGCTAAGAGTCGGACACGACTGAGCGACTTCACTTTCACTTTTCACCTTCCTGCATTGGAGAAGGAAATGGCAACCCACTCCAGTGTTCTTGCCTGGAGAATCCCAGGGATGGGGGAGCCTGGTGGGCTGCCGTCTGTGGGGTCGCACAGAGTCGGATACGACTGAAGCGACTTAGCAGCAGCAGCAGCAGCAGAGCAGGGCTGGTATACAGTGTACACACATACACATTTGCGTCCGGCCTTTAGGGGAGATTGGAGGAACAGGTGAACAGGTGTCCATCTCATCAGAACCATGAGTGACCCCCCAAAAGGAAGGGCAGCCTGTTGTGAGGGGGTCACTCAAAGGTTGGGAGGAGAGGTTGTTGGTGGAAGCTAGGTTGCAGACGCGTGTCTGTCTCCTGGGAGGCTCATGAGCAGGGGTGTGGCCCTCGGAGGCCCCTGGCTCCAGCCTCCTGGCAGGCACACAGCCTAGGGCCCAGCCCAAGAAACCAGCCCCCTCCATCCGGGCAGTGGGGCCCTAGAGGTCTTTTTCTCCCTCCTACACTCCCCTGGACATTTCCTCCTCTACTTCAGTCTCTGCACCGTTATGTCTCCATCTGGGGCCTCTTTTGGGGGGTTCCACCCCACACATCCCACTGTCTTAAGACACTTCCAAATTCCTCAGAACCGCAGCCAAAGCTGGGCAGGTCATCCTCCTCCAACCCACCCCTCCTCTGTGGTACCCCAGCCCTGCTGGGGATGCTGTCCAGCCTGTGCCCCCGCAGCCCAGGCCCGCTCTTACTACAACTGCCACAGTGCTGGCTCGCTGGGACCACACGGAAATGCTCCTGAGTCCACAGGCTATCAGCTGAGCAAGTCACTCCTCTTCCCAGTAACCCTCAATACATCTCCCTCAGTATGCCTCCAGAGGAGAGATCAAACTCCCTGTCTAGGTCTGCAAGGCCCGTTAGGACCACGTCACCCCAGGGAGCTTGACTGCTGTGTCCAGCGCACCTGTGGCCTTTAAGGGCCAGGCCTGGGCTTAGCAGACAAACCAAGGCCCATCCTCCCGGGGCTCAAACGTGGGCTGGCAGGTAGCCATGGCAGCAAACAGGGTAAGGGAGAGGAATACCGGGGTGGTGGGAGTGAACTGCGGGTGCTCTGGACACTTCTGAATAGCCGCCTTCTCAAGAAACTTCGTCCCAGAACCCTGTCCACCACTGCCAGCACCACCTCCCTCACGGGCAAACTGGGCCCCACACTTCCATCCACCCTACAGTGGGCTCCCAGGAACCCTGACTGGAAGGGTGGGGGGGACAGGAAGAGGGCCTATCTGCCCTCCTGCCTTGGGGACCGGAGCCCAGAGGTGGCAAGGGGACTAGACAGCTGTGAGCTCCAGCAGGTCCTCAGGAGACGGGGAGGGGACTGCTGGGCCAGCAGCTCAGGACTTGCCTGGGACATAACGCGTCGAGGGAGGGGGCTCAGGCCCCACTGAGCTCAGGGATATTCTTAGAGCCTGAGTCAGCGGCAAATCGAGGCAAAGGATTCTTGCCTTGCCTGTCCAGGCAGCAGTGAGAAGCCAAATGGGAACACTGTGCCCCGGGCTATCCTCCTCCCAGAATCCAGAGTAAACACACAGAGGCGGCTTCCTCGAGGACATTTCTTGGCCTCTCCTGGTCTGGGGAGCCCACGGTCCCCCAGAGAGTAACCCCCAGCAAGGGGCTTCCCACCTGAATCCCTAGGATGGGAATCCTAGGAGGGTAAAGGCTGGGTCTGCAGTTCCCATGGCCCCCCACACCCCTCTCTTGGGATAGGCTGGCGAGAAGAATCCCCCATGTGGCTAAGTGCAAACAGCTGGCCTCGGCTCCCCACAGGCATCACAGGCTTCCGGCCTCCGTGCTACGGCCCCCACACTCGCCCCTGACTAAGGACACATCAGCCTGTGGGAAGCAGAGCATCCAGGACACGCAGACCCGGGGGGAAGTCCCAGCTCCCCCCCCATGGCCCGGGGACTCCACGCCAAGGACGAGAGAGGGATGACACAGTTCTCGATGCAAGACTTTATTGGTTGGTGGGTCAGCAGCAGCACAGGTCTGAAGGACTGAGGTGGTGTGTTTGTGGTGGGGGGACCGAGAACCCCGGCCCCACTCTCTCGCCTGCACAGGCTTCCTGCCTAGAAGCGCAGCCAGAACATGCCACTACGGATCCGGTTATAATCTGGAAGCTGTTCAATGGGGCCTGTGGGGAGAGGGTGGGGCGTCAGGGTGGGGCACCTGGGTGGTACAGGGACACCTGGCCCCGAGCCACGCCCCACTCAGAGCTGCCCAGAGCAGCACAAGGCAGGCTTTAGTGGAAAGAAGGTAAAGAACATTCCTCCAGGGGGTGCTGAGCCTGCCCCTTCACGCTCTGGCCTCTGGAGCCCCACCCCACACGCGGAGGTGTCCGTTACCTGGCGGGTGTGGGGTATTGATGGAGGCACCTTGGCAAGGAGTCAGGGAGCTGCCAGGACAGGTTTTCTGAGCAAGAACTCCCTGGCAGCCAGGCAGTTGGGCAGAGCCTCTTGGGGGCCCCAACTGGCTGCTCCCAATGAAAGTTGGGGGAAGAGGGAGAGGGGAGGCCCAGACAGTAGCCTGAGGCGGCAGCCAGAGAGCAGACCTTCCAGGCCACTCACCGAATCCAGCCACTGCCGGGCACTGGTCGTAGAAGTACTTGGAACAGACCTCACGCACCACCCTGGCGTCCACCTCCTACAGGACGACACACAGGGCACGCTGAGTGGCAAGGCCCCTGGGGACCCGTTCACAGCATCCAGCGACCAAGACCTCCCCACGCACCGAGGGGCTGACCCTGCACCCAAAAGGGGAACGGCAGCAGGGCTCCCCGGCCACAGGCTTTCACGGGCCCCAGGCACCCCGCAGCCACCCATGCCTCTGCCCTGCCCCCCGGTTACACCACCAGGGCACCCACAGGAACAGTCTGCCTCAACTCCCCACCCTCTGTGAGTCGGCCAGCTCAAGACTCCCGAAGCCCTCTCCCCCAAGGGGCCTGTTACCGCAATCCGGCTTTCCCACTCGGCCAGGGGGATGCGGCGGCCATACGTCAGGAGACTGCGTCCGATGTCCTCACAAATAGGAGTGGTGCCTGCAAGGGTTAGGGAGGCTCACAGGCCGCACCGAACCTCCAGGGTGCTGCGCTGACCTGGCCCTCGGCCTGACCCTAGACCACAATCCTCACCTGTACAATCTGACCTGTATCCATGGGCTTCTTGGGCCCACCCACAAGGGGTCCCTGAAACCCCAGGCCCTGGGGAAGGGGCGCGGCGGGACACGACGCGACTGCCAATGTCGTCCTTGTCGGTCTCGGTCAGGAGCGCTGGTTGCGCTGGGACTGGCACCGCCCATACCCACCCCACCCCTCGCCGCAGGGCTGCAGGACTCACCATCCAGATGAGACACCAGAGCGTTTCGGAGGAGGTTTTTGCCCCGGACCACCTCGCTCTCTGTGGCGCTGGTGCACAGGCGCATCCTAGGGCAGGGGCGGGGTGAGTCATCCTGAGACGCTGCACTCCCCAAGCCTCCCGCCCACCAGGGCCAGCAGGAGCGGCCGCCACTCACCACTGGCCCTGCAGGACGAACATCATGTCGTCGATGCTCATGTGGTCGCAGACGAAGTGCGCGCCCAGCAGCCCGGTGTCTGCGTAGCAGATGTTGAAGGTCTGGAAACTCTGGCACAGCTTGTTGGTCGCAGCGATGGAAGCCAGTGGGCTGGACAGGTGCTACCAGGGGCCAGGGTGGTCAGCACCCGCCCTCCTCTCTGCCACCCGCCCCCTGAACCCGGCAGGATGAGCGCCCGCACCCAGCTGCCCCTCTCCCCTGAACCGGGTCCATGCCCGGCCCACTCACCGCGCTGCCCCCGTAAGTGCAGTCGTAGTGGCCGATGACGGCGTTGGCCACCTGGAGGGCCACGTTGTCCGGGTTGGCCCAGCCAGGCCCTTCCACTGCGATGGCCACGTGGGCCAAAGGCAGGCCGTCCTCACGGTGGCGGATCTGAAACGGGACGTGGCAAAGCTGAGGGACAGCCAGGCCTTCCCGGTGACAGCAAAAGTGCCAAGTGTGGCGGGGAGTGTGTGCACACGAGCGTGACCACGTATGCCTGAGAGGCAGCAGCGACCCTGGCCCAACGCCCGAGGCACCTCCACAGCTGTGAAAGAGCCAGGCCCGCGGGAGCACCGCCCCGCCCACCCCTGCCCACCTCGCTGCCTGTGAAGCGGCACGGACTGAGAGTGGGCACAGCGTCCTCGTCGTACGTCCCAGAGAGCCCGCCGAAGTGCTTCTGGGCGAGGTCGAGCAGCTGCCGGTGCTCCAGCCCTGCCGAGACGGACAGCGTGCTTACCGGTCAGCCGGGCCCAAGACGCCACACAGAGGCGCAGGACCCCGTGTCCTGCCTCAATGGGAGACCCCCAAGACAGGCCATCAGGACACGGTGAGGGAAGAGGGGCCTCCACAGACTCACTCCAGCTCAGCGGCAGGCAGGGCAGGCCCCCCAGGGCCCAACAGCTCCCACCACCTCAGCCACAAGGAAGCAGCACACGCCGGGCTGAAGGATGGGCCCTCACGTGATGCACTCTCACCAGCACCACACACAAGACTGGTGCCCACTGGGCATAAGGCCACCCGTCCTGCCTCGCCCCTCCAGCCCTTCTTCAAGCAGATTCTGTAGGGCTGGCAGGTGAGAGGGCACAAAGAAGCGCCATGCAGGGCTGTGACTGGCTCTGGGGCCCCCTGCGCCAGGGACATGGAGCAGCAATGTCACAAACTCACGTCTCACGCCCCTGCCGGACCTCCCCTCCACCAGCGGCTTCCGCTGCCCCAGCCCCTCAACCAGCGGGCGCTGTGGTAGGAAGCAGCGCCCCCAGGTACAGGCTGCCAGGTGCCTCTGCCTTTTTTCTTTCCTTCCTTGAGCTCAGATCCTGCAGGTCGGATGTGTCAGGAGCTCAAACTGCTCTTGGTTCACTAGGCCCAGGGCCACCGGCCGAGCTCCTCCTATCAGGCTCTCCCGTCCAGCCAGCTGCCAAAGTTGGGGCAGTATCCTTGACCTGCTCCTGTACCCTGCTGGCTCAGACGTCCATCAGGCTTCCATCTACAAACCCATCTCAAGTTCATCTGCGTCTCTCCCCCTCCTCCTGCCGCCTCCCGCCAGGCACCCACCACAAGCCCTCCGTGTACCCGCCTGCTTCCACTCTGGCCCCAACACAGCAGCAGTTGCCACTGTTCAGTCGCTGAGTTGTGTCCAACTCTGCAACCCCATGGACTGTAGCCCACCAGGCTTCTGTGTCCATGGGATTTTTTCAGGCACGAATACTGGGGTGGGTTGCCATCTTCTTCTCCAGGACATCTTCTTGACCCAAGGATCAAACCCACGTCCCCTGCACTGGCAGGTGGATTCATTACAGCGGAGCCACCAGGGAAGCCCACACAGCAGCAGAGCAAGCCTCCAATCACAGAGCAGCCCGTGACACTGCTCTGCCCTCCGCGCAGATCCCCGCTCCCATGTAACTAAATCCCACCACTCTTCAGCCCTCTGTTCAAATGACAAGTACGTCAAAAGCACCTCCCTAACCTCTGAGTCCCCCACAAAAATCCCCTGACCACACCGTCCCTTCCTTTCAGAGCACTTTCCATCTACCGTTCGATGTCCAGTTTCCCACAAGGCCAAGAGGAACAGGCTGGAGGCCTGAATCTGCCCCCAGCCTCGACCTGTGTCTCCAAGGACCAGGTGAGGCTGAGAAAGTCCTGTGGCCTGCAGAGGCCAGCAGGCCAACTGAGGTGTGCACAAAACGCGAGCAGTAGCCCCAGGTGGCAGAGCAGAATCCCACCCCACCTCAGAGGGCAGAGGACCGAGGTCACGTCCCTCAAGGACAGGATAGGGCGGGAACAGGGTCCGCAGGAATGGAGGATCCCCCACAGTCAGAACCAGGAGACCTGGCCCTGCTAATCAAGGCCGCAGCCCAGCCCAGCCCACCCCCCCATTACCACAGGGCTTCAACCAGCCCACTGCTCACCTCCAGCTGCTGCTAACACCATTCGGGGGGCCTTGTAATGCCGGCTGAGGTACTCGGTCAGGTCTGCCCGCGATAGCTTCCTGCAAGACACACCGCCAAGGGGTCAACACTGCTCCCAAACCGCAGTGATGTGGGTCACACAAAATGGGGCAGAGGAGACAGACAAGGAGACTCAGCTTCACTGGATCCTTGCCCCATCTCTGGCACTTGCCACTCTGGGGCCAAGAGGGCAGCCTTCACTGGGGCCTCTCACGTCCAACTTCAGGACAGGCTTGGAGTCCCCTCCAAGGAGGGTATGGGCTGACATGGGGGCTTGAGGGGCAGGGGCAGGGCTCCTCCTACCAGAGGATAAGAGGCCACATGGAGGGACCCCCAGAGCAGCCTCCCTCAAGCTGGTAGGACACACACATGGAAACAAAGCCCGCAATTTGAGTGGGGGCCACACAAACATTCAAAAAGACTCCTGGGGAGCATGTGGCAACACAGAAAATGTCTCCAGTTGTGTGAATTAGGAAAATAAACAGCACAGGCACTCAGCCAACTAAATGCAAACTCCTGCAGCTGTGGCCTGCCCAGGCCCTAATAAGGGGACAACCTGCCCCCTGGACTGGCCAGCTCGCACCTGACATTCTCACTGGGCCCCTCCACGGACTGGGCTAGAGGTGTGCCCTGGAAGGCCGTGGCATGCAGGTAGTTGAAGACCACGTCCCTCATGGACGTGTCATTCTCCTGCAGCTCCTGCAGGATCACGTCCCGCTCCTTCTCAATCTGGGAGTCCTCAAGGCTGCAGTTCTGCACGATGTCGGCCAGGAGCTCTACAGCTGGGTGCAAGGAGGACAGGTGTGGAGACAGCAACAGCATAAACCCCCCAGGCCTGACCCCCTTGGTGTCAAGGCCCTTCTCTAAGGATCATCCCATTCTTCAGTCAGGCCAGAGGCTCCTGAGCGCCTGTCCTCTGCACCCCGGCAGTCCTACTGCGTGCCACCCGCCCTCCAGGCTCACCTTTGGGCAGGTCCTTTGACAACGCCTTAATGTAGTAAGCCGTGTGCTCCCGGGTACTGTAGGCATTAAGATGGGCCCCCATGCTCTCCACCTCCTTCTCCAAGGCATTGCCAGGCCGATTCTTTGTTCCCTGGAACCAGCCACATGGGAGCCCAAGATCCTCCATCCTCATAGGCTGAAGTCCCAGCAGGACCACTGGTCCACAGGTAGCGCCCTCAGCAAAGACTCTGGGGTTGCAGGGCCCAGAGTCTGGGGTCACCAAGTGTTCAGCAGGCCTTAAAGCTGATCAAGGCCACAGCACCGTGGACTGACAGAATGGAGACATCCAGGGGCCAGGGAAGAAGGGCATGCCCACAGCAAGTGTTACCAGAAACCCAGCACCCCAACACCAAGAGGGGGGACAGCTCTGGGGAGCGCATGTGACTGCAGAGCGTCCATGGCAGCCTGACCTCACCAGCCCTCACTTACTGACAGCCATGGGCAGGTGAACTCACACTGTGCTCAGGAGACGCTGCTCCCCACTCTCCCTCACACCACGTACGACTATGTGTGTGCGCCAGGGGTCTCTGTGGGGCTCAGCCTTCATCCTGCGTGTGTGTGAGTACTGCTGTCCAATGACACACGCCCGCATGCTGAGACTGACATGCATATCTGTGACGCTGGAGCCGGCTAGCTGCCCGTCCCTGCTCCACACCCTTACCAACCCTGTATTGTCTCTATTTTTTTCATCCCTTTAGAAACTCAGTGTCTAATCCATGCAAACCCAGGGTGGCCAAGGGCTTGTTCTCATCCTCATGAAAGCTCCTACTTGATTCTACATATCAGAGATATACAGCATTTTACAAAAACTAAGTTACTGGACTTGTTACAATGCATGTGTACATCCGCAATTCTACGTCCGTGCAGGCAAACAACACAGGCCTGGCTTCTGGTGAAGAGCAGGGCTCCCCATGCTCCTTGGGGTTTTTCTGGCTCTGGGGACCTTGTGCAGGGGTTTACCAGGTAGGCACTCACTCAGGAGAGGCCTGGCCCACGTGGTGTCTCCCAGGAAAGCCAGACAGAGATTGCTTCCCTCCGCCCCCTTGCTAAAAGTCCTAAGTGAGGAGGCTAACTTTTCTGACCGGCATACTCAGGAGGGACAGCAGGAAGCCCTCAGTACAGGGGAGATGCAGGACTTTAGGAGCCTCACCTTGAAAGCCAGATGCTCCACAAAGTACCCCGCCCCGTTGTTCTTCTCAGTCTCGTAACGGCTGCCGGCATCAATCCATACCCCCACCTGGACAAGAAATCACCAAAAAAGGTAACAAACTCACACCCGACCCTATGGGATCCAGAACAAGCCCCAGACAGGGGCTCATGGTTCCAGGTGGGGAAGACATTCTCAGTAGGCCCCGAGGTTGGACGCTCAGGCGCCAGCTGACTGACTAGTCACACTGCATCACCTCTAATCCTCGCTCTGATTTCTGCTGGTGACGAGACTCCCAGGGAAGCTTCTAACTGCACATTCACCTGTCCCATCACTGCAGAAAATTCTTAAATTCAATCTCACTTTTCAGTTGATTCTTTGTTTCTTCTCCGCAAACAACTTTTTTTCTCCTTCCTAAAAATTAAACCCTGTCTTTTTGTCCTGGAGACTGCATTCTTTTGCCATTAAAGGGGGAGGCTCATTCATACTTAAAAAATCTTTTTAATCAGACGTGGACACCTAACACTGCCAAAACACCTTGGCACCCAATGAGAGGTTCTTATAATTTTAATAGCTTCCTTGTGTGTTGTGAAATGCATATCACACTACCCACCCCCATGGTAACAAAGATCTAATCTTTTCTTTTACTATTTGTATCATAGCTGATTTAAAATGCTCACATCTACTTTACTAAGACATATTCATGTATGTGCTATATACCATAATTTCTTACATGAACATCATCTACTACCCATCTAACACCTTCAACAGATATGGATTTTGTAATCCATAGTATTCCTTGACTACACCTGGCAGCGTTCTTTCTCTGGGAGTTGAGCACAGCGGTGCTCCTTAAGATCAAGGGCATCTTTTGTTTCGTTTTTGCTCAGTCGCTAAGTCGCATCCAACTCTTTGTGACCGCATGGACTGTAGTCTGCCAGGCTCCTCTGCCATGGGATTTCCCAGGCAAGAATTCCACAGTGCGTTGCCATTTCCTTCTCCAAAGGATCTTCCCAACCCAGGGATCAAACCCATTTCTCTTGTGTCTCCTGAATTAGCAGGTGGGTTCTTTTGCCACTGAGCCACCTGGGAAGCCCTGGGCATCTTAGTGTCCATGAAATACAGCATTCTCGATCAAGGTTTCTTAAAAGGCTGTGTGTCAGCTTATACAGGTGTCATGTAGTAAGAAAGCTACCCATCACCTTTTGCAGTGTTCAGTCACAACTTGCACTACAGGACATTATTCCTGGAAAACTCAAAGAATTTACCAATCAAACCACTTGGAGAGGGGGTGGGGATGGAATGAGAAAGAGACAGATCGCCTCTTGAGAATCTTCTCTCCTCTTTACCTAATCAAGATATCTATCTTTAAGCCAATCTTCAGGAAAATTATCCATTTAACTGGAATTTTCAAGTGGTTTTCTTTTGCAATACATTTCCAATCTCGCCAAGGGATTACAACTTTGGACCATGAGGATGGCAGTCACCAAAGTCTCTGAATCCCATTTTCTTCATTGAAGGATGACTTCTTTCATATGGGCTGCTAAAAAAAAAGGTGAAAAGGGGGCTGGCCTCCTGACTGGCAGGCATCACAGGCTAAATGAGTGTTGGTTTAGTGAGAACTGCCTCCATGAAGTCAAGGCATGGTTAGAATCGCGACTGGAGTAGGAGGGTCAATCCTCAGGGTGACTGAGGAGAGTCTGACCCAAACCATAGAGCCCAAGGTCACACCCCGACCTGGGAACGGAGGCCGTGCCCAACATGGAGGAGCCCTCCTGACAGCGGACTCTGCTCACCGTGCAGGTAGGCTGGGAAGACTGCTCCGAGGCCACTCGCAGCCCGTTGTCCAGCTGGCTGACCTGAGTCTCTGGCACGCTCTGGAGGGCCTGGGCGTAGGTGGCGGTGCCCCTCAAGTCAGATGACCTCAGCAGGGCCGGCTGTTGGAAAAGGGCGACCGGGACTGAGGACTAGAGTAGGGGGTCGCTCCTCAGCTTGCAGGCCTGCAGTGTGGGATCCCCGTCCCCGTCCTCAGGCGGTCCACGAGACTCCCATTCGCGCCCTCGGCCATGACCTTCCCACGGCCCTGACCTCGCGACCTCCCCATTCTCCACGGGCACTAACAGCCCGCTCCCGGTCCGCGTTCCGAAGCCCCGCTCCCCACAGCTCTGCGCTCTCGTTGCCACCTCACCGAGCGGCGGGTGCGCAGCAGCACTCGCGTCCCGGCGCCAGCTGCCCGGCAAACCGCGGAAGCCGCCATCTTCTAAGCTCCAGTGGACGCTGGGCCACGCCACGCATGCGTAGAGGCGCGAGGCGCAGGCGCAGTACTGGGGTCTTGGCGCTCGGCCGCCCCCTGGCGGAGGAGACCGGAAAAATTCATTTACTCTCTGCAGGTGGCTGCTGCTTGTCTTCGCGTCCCTGGGTACCGGCGCGCATCAATGCCCCTGGCTAGTCATCGTCCTGCTCAGGTCTGTTCTGGATCCAGTTCATCTTCCCCCTTCACTCGTGGGAGAGTGCCCGACGTTTCTCACGAACCGTGGGCGCCTCGACTGCACTGAGTGCTCGGAGTGGGCGAGCGGGCCGGAAGCGCAAGCGCAGCTTGTTTGCGAACCGCAACCCCAGGGCTAAAGCACCAGGCTGGAACCTAGGACTGCTGGGCGGCTGTTGAAAAGTCACGGTCTTCTTTTTAAAGGAAAGGAGTAAATTCACATGGTTGACATGGAAAGAATTTAGCAATATGTTGCTAAGAAAAAAGGAACAATTTTAGAGACTGATTTGTGGAAAAGATTCCTTGTTTGGAAAACAAAACATACATCAAGAGGCAATAGAGAGAATTCCTAGGAACTCACTGTAAAGTCTCAGTCAGATGACTTACAGAAAATAAATTCAGGGGAAGGGGAAAGAGGCTACCATTTTCACACTTCTGTTTTATTTTAATACATAATTTAAAATTTTTAGGGAATTCTCTGGCAGTCCAGTGGCTAGGACTCAGTGCTTTCACTGCAGTGGCTGGGATTCAATCCCTGGTTGGGTAACTAAGATCCTACAAGCCGCTGTGCATGGCCAGAAATTTAAAAAAAAAAAAGTAAAATAAAACTTTTATTAAAACTGTTTTTGCTTTTGAAATAATGGCATATTTCTGAACTGAACTTCCTTTTACAGGTATATAAGATTTTTTGTGACCTTTCAAAATATCACTCAATGAAAATAGAACTTTCTTTTATGAAAATGAAACAGAAGGGGCTTCCCTGGTGGCTCAGTGGTAAAGAATCCACCTGCCAGTGCAGAAGACACCGGTTTGAAACCTCATCTGGGAAGATCTCACATGCCAAAGAGCAATTAAGCCCATCTCTTGAGAGTCCCTTGGACTGCAAGGAGATCCAACCAGTCCATTCTAAAGGAGATCAGCCCTGGGTGTTCTTTGGAAAGAATGATGCTAAAGCTGAAACTTCAGTACTTTGGCCACCTCATGCGAAGAGTTGACTCATTGGAAAAGACTCTGATGCTGGGAGGGATTGGGGGCAGGAGGAAGAGGGGACGGCAGAGGATGAAATGGCTGGATGGCATCACTGAGTCGATGGACGTGAGTCTGAGTGAACTCCAGGAGTTGGTGATGGACAGGGAGGCCTGGCGTGCTGCAATTCGTGAGTTCACAGAGTCGGACATGACTGAGCGACTGAACTGAACTGAACCACAACTATTGAGCCTGTGCTCTAGAGCCCTTGTGCCACAGCTATTGAAGCCCCCACACCCTAGAGCCCCTGCTCTGCAGCAAGAGAGCATCACCACAATGAGAGGCCCGAGCACCGTGAGCAGGAGCAGCCCTGGCTCACTGCAGCTAGAGAAAGTCCATACAGCAACGAAGATATAACGCCGCCAAAAATAAACAAATAAAATTATGTTAAACACCAAAGAGAAGATGCTTAAGTGTGCATTGATTAATACCTTGTGAACTAAAATGATGTTATCATATAGACATGAAAAATAAAGTGAAATAGAATCTCCAAGTTTTTTAGTACAGTTTTTTTTTAAATTACTGGTGTTTAGAACCATTTTATATTTACAGAAAATCTGAGCAGAAAGTACAGAATTTCCCATATATACCTGCCCACATACAGCCATGCACAATTTGCCTTATTAATAGCTTACCTTATTCTGATAACTTTGTTACAATTAATGAATCAGTATTGACACATTTATTATTACTAAAGTGCAAAATTCTTGGACTTCCCTTGTGGCTCAGCTGGTAAAAAATCTGCCTGCCATGCGGGAGACCTGGGATCGATCCCTGGGTTGGGGAGATCCCCTAGAGAAAGGAAAGGCTACCCACTCCAGTAATCTGGCCTGGAGAATTCCATGGACTGTGACCATGGGGTCACAAAGAGTCGGACATGACAGAGCAACTTTGACTTCATAGTTTATTCAGATTCCCTTAGTTTGTTTTCATCTAATGTCCTTTTTTGTTCTAGGATCCTGTCCAGGATACCACATTACATTTCATTGTCATGTTTTCTTAGGCTCCTCTTGTGACACCATTTCTTCCGGTGACCAGCACACTGTGTACCTTCCTTCCAGCAGTGTGCGTGCGTGTGCAGTCATTTCGGTCGTGTCCAACTCTTTGCAACCACATGGACTGGAGCCCACCAGGCTCCTCTGTTACTGGGATTTTCCAGACGAGAATACTGGACTGGTTGCCATTTCCTCCTCCAGGGGATCTTCCTGACCCAGAGATTGAACCCACATCTCCTGCATTGTAGGTGGATTCTTTACCCACTGAGCCACCTGGGAATCCCTCCAAAGAGCTCACTGCCTCCAATTCTTCTCCTCCCACTCTGTCCCAAAGGCACTCCATGTCCACCCCCTATTCATTCTTCCAAAACCACCCCCTATTCATTCCTCCAAAACCACAGCTGTAAAGGTCATCCATGAACTCCAGGTTGCTAAATCCAATGGTCAGTTCTCAGTCTTGTTTAACCTGATTGGACACATTTTCCTCCCTAGAGCCTCATCTCTTCTCCACGTTTATTTCCCATCCTTTCCTATTGTTCTACCTCCCTGGACACTCCTCCTTAGCTCCTCGGCTAATTCTACTTCACCTCCCGACTTATATATATACAGTGAGTGCCCAGGGCTCAGTCCTGGCACCTTTTCCCTTCCTGATCAAAACCTGCTCTCTGGTCATCTCATCCAGTCTCATGGCTTCAGCGCTGTCTATACCGACAGAGGCTCCTGTATTCCCATCATCTACTCACCATCTCCACCGGAGAGCTAACAGCCATTTCGATTTAACATGCTAAAGCTGAACTCTTTACTTTCCCTCCCAAACTTGTTCCTTCCATAATTGTCTTCATCTCAGTAAATGACACTTCCATTAGCCAAGATGCTCAGGCTAAAAATTTAGGACTCGTCCTTGACTCGTCTCTCTCAAAATCCACACCCAGTACCTATCCCCCACCCCTGCTTCCTCACCCCCGCTGATCCCCTGGGGTGAGAAGGGAAGGAGAAAGACAACCAGGAAGTGTGATGTGATAGATGCTGTTTCAGGAGATTGGTCAAAAAGGAAATGCTACTGAAAGGTCAAGTACAAGTAATGGTCATTGCAATGATTTGGCAAGAGTCTTGGATGAGTCACTGATTTTCTGAAATTCACTTGGCATATGAGGGGAGGTGAGATCAAAATAGCTTTCCCCCCTAAATTGCAAGCAGATTTTTGTAACAGCAATTTTGTTTTGTTGGCCATGCCGTGCTGTGCACAGTATCTTATTTCCCCAACCAGGGATCGAATCCACGCCCCTGGCAGTGGCAATGTGGAGTCCTAATCCCTGGACCACCAGGGAAGTGCTATAACAGCAATTCCTGACCAGGCCTCCTTTCTCTATCCATCTCTGAAAACTTCTTTTATTTCCCCCAGAAAGTCTCAAAACTATAAAGCAGGTCCACGTAGGCTGTCTGAGAGGGCTCTAACACTCACTTATTCTCACTCAATATTTGTTTGATATACACTTAAGCTTATTGGTCTTGATTTTTTCTTTTTATGCTTTATTTTAGTGTTTAAATCATGCTAACATATACATAACATTTGGCATCTTTATTATTACATCTTAATTATTACACAGTTAAGTATGTATTAATTACAGTGGTGTTAATTACATTCAAAATGCTCTGCAGGGAATTCCCTGGCAGTTCAGTGGTTACAACTTGGTGTTTTCACTGCCGAAGCCTAGGTTTGATCCCTGGTCTGGGAAGTAAGATCCTGCAAGCTGCATTATGTGGCAAAAAAATATACATATATATTGTGCAACCATTACCACTATCTACTTTCAAAACTTTTCTTCATACCAAACAGAAACTCTATTTCCATTAAGCAATAACTCACAATTTCCACTTTCCTTGAATCTCTAACAACCTCTATTCTACTTTCTGTCTCAGTGAACTTGTCTAGTCTAGGTACCTCATATAACTGGGATTATACAGTATTTGTTGTTTAAAAGATAACAGGCCCAAAATAGAGTCACTTATGCTAAGCAGCATGCCACCAAACCAAGTCTTAATTTTAGCTTGGGCTCTCCTAGAAATTAACTTTTAAAGCAGTTGAGCAGGAATCACCTGATCAATACGACTTCATCTGCCTGATAAACCATGCCATTCCCTAAAGGACAAGAAATTTGCAGTAACCAACTGCTTTTTTTTTTTTTTTTTTTTGCCAACTATAGTATCTTTGGTCATACTCCCTTTTACCTATAAAAGTCTTCCACTTTTGTTCAGTTCCTGGGAGTTCTTTTCTTTTATAATATTTATCTATTTACTTACTTAGGTGGTTGTGCCAGGCCTTCGCTGCTGTACACCCGCAGAATCCTTAGCTGTGGCCCAGGGATCGAACCCAGGGCCCCTGCACTGGGAGTGTGGGTCTTAACTCCTGAGCCACCAAGGAATGGTCAAACTCTTTCCTATCTGCCAGATTGGATGTGCCTGATTTGAATCAAACTTTGTTCATATAAACTCTTAAAAATTTCAACACGCCTCCGTTTATCTTTCAACATTGTCCTTTTCTGTTTGGCTTATTCCACTTAGCATGATGTTTGTCTGTTCATCTGTAGGTGGACATGAGCTCTTTCCACCGTTTGGCTATTGTGAATAATGCTACACTGAACGCCCACTGACATACAAGCGTCTGTGTGAGACTCTGCTTTCAATTATTTTGGTGTTTACAGAGGAGCGGAATTGCTGAGTCGTATGGTAATTCTATTCGTAGTTTTTTGAGGAGTCACCAGACTGTTTCCTAACAGTGCTTGGGCCATTTTACATCCCTGCCAGCAATGCAAGAGTTCTAATTTCTCATATTTTCACCAATATTTGTAATTTTCCATTTTTCCCCTCATAATAGCCATCCTAATGGGGGTGACATCATATCTCACTGTGGTTTTGATTTGTATCTTCATAATGACTAGTGATGTTGAGGATCTTTTCAGGTGGTTATTGGCCATTTTGGAGAAGGCAATGGCACCCCACTCCACTACTCTTGCCTGGAAAATCCCATGGACAGAGGAGCCTGGTGGGCTGCAGTCCATGGGGTCATGAAGAGTCGGATAGGACTGAGCGACTTCACTTTCACTTTTCACTTACATGCATTGGAGAAGGAAATGGCAACCCACTCCTGCGGGGAGCCGACTTGGATCAGCGCTCCACTCGTGACAAAGGTCATGAGGAAGGAGGCTTGGCAGACGCAAAGGTGAGATCAAGCCTCAGGAGTCCCCCTGGATATTCTCGAGCATCTACCTCCAAAAAACCAGAGTCTGCCTACTTTACTGCTTTGTGCTCTCACCTCTGACTTTGCTGGGGGCTGTCCCCCACCACCATCTCGCTCTCTCTAATAGAGAATTAACTTACAGCTCCAATTAATAAAGTTCCTGGACATTAGGAGTGTTTAAATTCAAACCCCTCAGATAGCTTTCTAACTCGCCTGATAAGTTTACCCGGACTCCTACAGCTATGCATACGATTGTTTACAGTCTCTCAACCGTGAGAGGCAAGGGAAGCTTAAGATACTCAAATAGCTTAGAGTCTCTCAGAGAGTTAAAAACTGTCAGAATAAAAACTAGTAAAAGATTTTATTAATGAGCCAATGCTTTTTGCCAAGTTTTCACATCCCCCGTTTTGTATCCTTGAATGTGTATTAATTAATATAGTTGGTTTGTAGAAAAAATAAGTAGTGGCCTTGGTGCTAGTAACTTTAGACCCTTAAGGTAGTAAATTCTTTTCTTTGTTGTAAACCCACTGCACCTCCCCCTATAGGAATGCAAGTTTATCTAACACCTGTGGATGAAGATGGCGCCAAATCTTAAAATAATTACTCTTAGAGAAAATAAGTCTTGCGGTTGACAAACCTTTGTCAAGAGTCATTAAATGTTAATAGGCCTTCTGGCCAGAAGATGATGTAAATCACCTGAACCATTTGTACGCGATAAATTTGCAGGAAAGAAACCCTGGTTTTTGATAACGATCAAAGACTGCTGGCTTTGCATGATTTCACATCCCCTATTATCCTCTATGTGTAACTTAGGGTATAAAAGCCCCTGTTGAAAATAAAGCTACGGGCCTTGCTCACCAGAGCTTGGTCTCCCCGTGTCATTCTTTCTTCCTTTTCCTCCTTTTCTCTTCTGTTCTTCCTTCATGCCAAAATAATTTGGAGCCTGGGGTCCTCTGCGGCCACTTATCTGCCTGGGCTTCTAAGACCCACTTGAGAAGGTGCCCGAGGTGGGGCACCTTCCGCTATTCGAGAGAGCGCCTGCGGCCTCCGTGGTCAGAGCAAGTTCGGTGTCACGAACTTTATTGATTTCCCACGTAAACCAGTTATTATTGAGCATCTAATAAATCTCTCAGCCTTTGCTATCCCTTTATTGCCGACGCCGTCATCCTGAGGGAAGCCCTGGACCCAACCGGGGCTGGACCCCGACCCACTCCAGCGTTCTTGCCTGGAGAATCCTAGGGATGGCGGAGCCTGGTGGGCTGCCGTCTCTGGGGTCGCACAGAGTCGGACACGACTGAAGTGACTTAGCAACACTGGCCATTTGTATATCTTCTTTGCTGCTGCTGCTGCTGCTAAGTCGCTTCAGTCATGTCCGACTCTGTGCGACCCCAGAGACGGCAGTCCACCAGGCTCCCCCATCCCTGGGATTCTCCAGGCAAGAACACTGGAGTGGGTTGCCATTTCCTTCTCCAGTATATCTTCTTTAGATAACATCTATTCAAGTCCTTTGCCCATTCTTGAATTTGGTTGGTTGGTGTCAGTGAATTGTAGGGATTCTTCGGGTATCCTGGATATTAGTCCCTCGTTACATATACAATTGGCAAATATTTTCTCCCATTTTGTGAGCTCTCTTTTGACTTCCTTGATAGTGTTCTTTGATGCACAGATTTTTTATTTTGATGAAATCCAATTTATTTTTTTTTCATTACCTGTTCTTTTAATGTCAAACTTAAGCAATCATTGCTTTCTCTAAGAGTATGAAAATTGCATCTATGATTTCTTCTAAGAGCTTTATAGTTTTAACTTTTGAATTTAAAATCTTTGATCCTTTTATTTGTATATGATGTCAGGTAAGGCTCTAACTTCATTCTTTTGTATCTGGATATTGAGTTTTCTCAGCACCATTTTTTGAAAAGATTCTCTTTTCCCCATTAAATGGCCTTGGCACTCTTGAAAATCAACCGGACATACATGTGAAGGTTTATTTCTGGGCTTTCTGTTTCATTGGTCTCTACATCTTATTCGTGTGCCAAGACCACACTGTTTTGATTCCAGTACATTTATAGTACATCTTGGAAATCAGAAAGTAGGAGTCCTCCAACTTTGTTCTTCTTTTCCAAAATTGTTCTGGGTATTTAGAGTCCCTTGAGATTCCATATAAATTTTAGGATGGGCTATTCTATTTCTCTAACAAACCACTATTGGGATTTTCATAGGGATTACCTTGAATCTGTAGACCACTCTGGGTAGTAGTGCCATTTTAATAATACGAAGTCCTACAATCAAAGAACATGGAATGTCTATTTATTTAGATTTTCTTTAATTTCTTTCAGCAGCAGTTTAAAGCAAGAGCAATCAGGCAGCACCTTCAGCACTTCGCTTGGAAATTTCATCTGCTAAATATTCAAGTTCATCATTTACAAGTTCTGCTTTCCATTCAAAATGGGTTATGATTCCATTAAGCTTCCCACGACTATTTAACAAAGATTCCTCTTACTCCTCGTTTCCAGTAACACGTTCCTATCTTTCTTCTGAGCCCTCTCCGGCAACATTCTTAATGTCCACATTTCTGCTAACAGCTGGTTGAAGACACTTTTGGCTTTTTCTGTTATGCTCACCGACTCAATGGACATGAATTTAAGCAAACTCCAGGAGACAGTGAAGGACAGGGAAGGTCAGCATGCTGCAGTCCACAGGGCTGCAAAGAGTTGGACACAACTTAGCAACTAAACAACAACTGTGCTCTCTGACATCCTTTCAGTCTTTGCTCACTGCTCAATTCCACAGCCACTTCCACATTTTTAGGATTTGTTACAGCACTACCTCTCACTTTTGATACCAACATCCATAGTCGTTTTCTACTGCTGCTACAACAAATCACCAACAAACTTAATTGCTTAGAAGAAATCAAATTTATTATCTCACAGTTCTGCAGGCCTCAGATTCAATATGGATGTCACTGGGCTAAAATCAAGGCATGAGCAGGGCTGTTGTTTCTTTCTGGAGGCTCAAGCAGAGAATGTGCCCTTGGTCATTCAAGTTGTTGGCAGAACTAAGATCCTGGTGGTTAAAGGACTGAGGTTTCTGTTTTCTTGCTGGCAGTTACCCAAGGGTCATTCCCAGCTTCTAGAGGCCATCTGGATTCCTTGGATCTTTGGGTGGTAGAAGATCTCTGCCACCATCTTCAAAGCCAGCAGCAGACGATTAGTACCTCATACTTTGACCAACTCTCCTGCCCTCCTCTTCCACTTCTTAGGGCTCATGCAATTACACTGGGCCCACCAAAACAATCTTCCCGTTGTAATGTCTTTCAGCTTAATTCCAGCTTCAAAATCCTTTCTGCAATGGACTATAAAATATTTATAGATTCCATGGATATCTTGAGGACTATTGTTCTGGCCTACTGCAGACTCTGACCAACTCCTGCCCCCATCCCCAGCCTGTTCTCTCCTGTGCCTCAGATTTCCTTCTCTCCCCTGAAATCCTGAGCATCTTACAGTTCCTGCAACAGGTCAAAGTCTCTTTCCCCACCTGGCCCTTGTATGTGCTTATCCTTCTGCCTGGAGCTCTCCTCCTCCTCTTATCACCCCACTCATTCTTTAGGTCCCAGCAGTCAGCCTTGCTCCCCCCCAACTGGGCTAGCATACCTCTCTGCAGAGAAATTGCCTTTTTGAGTCTGCTTCACCACCACCTCCACCCTAACCTGTCTGTGAGTGGGTGAAGGAGGAGCCATTTCTCCTCTGTACATCAGCAGATCCTGATGCCTAGCCTGTGGTAGAGGAAGGGAGGAAGGGGGCGGTGAGGGTCCCTTGGGGAGGTTTAGCCCTCATCCCGCTTCCAAGGGGTCTTAGAGCAAAAGCCACTTAGATGCCTCTGCATGTTTGAGATGCCATAAAGATGAAGGCTGCCAGGGCCCACCCTCTAACCCCCAGCCCCAGCTCCGGCCCCGCAGACTCAACCAGGAGCCCTAGCTGACTCAGCCACATGGTCACCTCTGGGCTGCCCTCCCCGGACCACCCACATCTGCCCTGATGGCCAGGTCTCCTCCCCACCACACTGGGAACCCCTGAGAAGCCCCAGAGGAGCAGTTGTATTTGTGAGGGTGATCCCTAAAGAGGAGGGCTGAGTTGGGATGGGGGGCAATGGAGCAGTGTGAGCCAGCCCAGGCCCCACCTGCCCCCGCCATCAAGGGACACTGAGGCCTCAATGGATCTGCTGGCTCTAAAAGTAGGAAAGGGGCACAGGGTCCCGACAGGTCTGGAGAGAACGAGACACACTGGCCTGAGCCTGGTCCAACAAGCCACAAGACAGAGAGAGGAAAGTGTTGGGTCACCCGGTCTGGGCGGGAGTCCCCTTTATTTGGGAGCGCTGCTGGGCGGCTAGACGCTGCAGGTGGCACTCAATATGCAGCAGGAGGGCATCCAGCATATGTAGGACACCAAGGAGGAGGGCACGGTCTGAGATCGGGCCCCGTTGTTTCCAAGTGGCGCAGGGGTGGGCAGCCAGCTGCGGATGCTGAGGATAAGACCAAGGGGCAGGAGTGAGAACAGAGGGAAGGGACAGAGGCATGCTGGGAAGCGGGGGCTTAGAGTGATGGAGGATCAGGGAGCGGCCGATGTGGCCTCGTGTGGTCTTGGGGCCCGTGCAGGCTGGGTGAGGGCTAGAGATATTACAGGGGGAGGACGGGACAGGTACCCTCCACCACGGGAAATGGCCAGGGGGAGGATGGGATAGGGTACCACCCACAGGAAATGGCCAGGGACTGTTGGCTGTGGACAGAGACGTAAGACCCTTGGGGAGGAAGCTATGAGGGAGGGGCGGCAGGAGACATGAGTAGGGGGATGGGTAGAAGAGAGATAGGAGGCAGTGGGGACAGAGCCCGGCTTACCTCGCTCTTAGAGGCCTGTGAACGCCGCCGCTGCATCAGCGCACGGCTGAACATCAGCATCATGGTCGTGGTGACCGTGACCCCAGCCACTGGGTAGATGCGGTTCGTCCCCAGGCCCATCCAGTAGCCGGGACAGCCCAGGCTGCTCTCACAACCCTCCAGGCTGCTTGGCTGGCACCCCCAGGGATGTAAGTCTAGCCCCACCTGGTACCACATGGGCCGTGACCAGGCATGGGTGCAGATGGGCATCATCAGTAGAAGCAGCCATGGCAGAAAGGACTGTATGCGCAGCATGGCTGCGGCAAGTGCCAGGGGCCGGAACCTGGGCGCCTGGCAACAGGCAAACACCCCCTCCCCCGGGGGGCGCAGGCGAGGCAGGAGGTTCCGGCTGGGCCCGTGGCTTTCAGGAGGGGCAGTGCGGCCAGGAACCATGGAATGGTGGGGGGGGGGGCCAGGCTGGGGGTCCAGAACTGAAGGCATAACCCCTCTCCTCTCCTCCTCACCTAGCATCCAACCCCTAAAATTCTAGCCCCCACAACTCCTAATGCTGCTCTCCACCTGTGACAGGCCAATCAAGCCGAGTGTAGACGTGCTCCCTGCTTCCCAGACTCAGCCCCAAGGACCACTCGTGAACACCCAAAAATGCGGGCGCATACTCTCAGGAAAGAAGCGGAAGGCTTGCCCTGGCCTGTGAGGTGCTCCGTGCCCTGGTCTCCCCTGCTGAGCCATGCAGACCACGCTGGTGTTCCTTGAACGTGCCCTACGCCAGAAGCACTGTCCAAAAAGATGCCTGGATGGCAGCTCAAGTGTCACCTGCTCCCTGAGCCTCCCTTCTAGAACCATCCTGGGTAACACAGTCCCCTCTCTCTCACATGACCCTGCTTTACTTTCTTCAAAGCATCTCTAAGTACAGGTACACCTCAAAGATACTGTGCTTCAGTTCCAGCCCACCAAAATACGTAAAGCGAGTTGCGTGACTTGTTTTGGTTTTTCAGTGCATATAAAAGTTACATTTACACTACACAGTATTCTATGAAGCATGGAATAGCATCATGTCTAGGAAAAAGTACATAGCTTAGTAAAAAAAAAAAAAATCACTTTATTGCTAAAAATTGCGAACCGTCATTGGAGCCTTCGGCAAGTCATAGCACTAACAAAGATCACTGATCACAGATCCTCATAACAAATATAACAAAATTGAAAAAGTATGAAATACTGTGAGAATCACAACATGACAGACACATAGTGAGCAACTGTTGGAAAATTGGTATCGATAGACTGGCTCCAATGCAGGGTTGCCACAAACCTTCAATCTGTTAAAAAAAAAAAAAAAATACAGGGCAATACACAAAGTCTCCCTGTAAGTACAGGTTCATGTTTGTGGTTTCTCTTCCACTGCAGCACCTACGCTTCACTTAACCAGTATTTACCCAGCACCTCCAGGTGCCAGGCACTGTTCCTTGTGGCTGGAGACTGTGACATCGTGACAGGCAGTGTGACTGCGTGACAAAGCACCCTGACTTCCTGGGCAAGGATGTGGGGGGGTGGGGGCAAGGCACTGAAGGCCAGGAGAGAAACAGCCAGGCAAGGGGGGCCCCATCCACTGGCCCAGCACCTGAAAAGGGCAGGCTCACATGTTTCAGCAGGTGACGCGAGTCTAGCGCTGCTGCAAGCTATCTGTAGCATTCGCTCATTGAATACTCCTTGAGCAACCCATGAAGTGGGTACTATTCTCATTCTCTCCTGAGGAGGACAGAGGCCCAGAAAGATTCGACCCCTCACCCTAGCCCTGATCACTCAGCATCAGCTGGCCCAAAGGACCACTGCTGTCCACAGGGCCGCACGCCCAGATGTCAGTGTTTTATGGCTGAAATCAACACGTGGTTCTTGGCCAACAGTGACCTGCAGAGTCCAGATAGTCTAGTTATAGGAATAGGCAATTTTTCCCCAAGTAAAACAATCACGCGCATTCTTTTTTTCTTTTGACCCTGCTGTGTGACTTGTGGGATCTTAGTTTCCCAGCCAGGGATCGTATCCTCACCCTTGGCAGTGAAAGCTGAGTCCTGACCACGAGACCGCCAGGGAATGCCCACACTCTCTTCACTGCAGGTGTTCTGAACGCAGGTGTTCACAGCACAGCTCCCGGGGGCTGCCCAGCGGCACCTGGCCTGCCCTCACCTGCTTAGGTGTCCTTGTGAACAGGTTATTCTTGAGAAGCAGCTCTGATTCCAGCCACTTTATAGATGAGGACACAGGTGCCAAGGGCTGCACGCAGCAGGGGATGGATGGGGTGCGGAATGTGGACTCCCACTCCCCCTGCCTGATCCTGCCCTCCCCAAACTTTTCCCCCAACTTCTGACTCCAGTTCCAACTTTGGGGTGTAGGAAGGGTCAGAAGCCAGGGCTGCAGACCACACCCTCGCCCCACCAAGCCACAGTAGAACCTGGTATCAGGCAAACAAATCTTTATTCCTGAGGTTAAAAACACATTTGCTCCTCCAACTCGGCCAGTGTCTCAGCCCCAGCCTAAAGCATTGAACTTGGAGTCCCAGGACCTCCATCCCTGAGTTATGTGTGTGAATGTGAGTGCACGGAGGGGACTCCTGGTGACATCCGGAGGCAGCCCAGGGGTGGGGGGTTTCTCACGGGTACCCTGTCAAACCTTCAGAGGCAGGCAGTCTCAGGCGGAACGGCAGCATCGTCAGAGTTTGGTAACCTGGGCGGGGAAAGGAGGAGAGGAGGGTCCTGTCATTTTCCAGAGGACAGCCTCCTCTCCAGGCAGGAGGGGAAGGCGGTGGGTCCCCACAGGACAGAGCCATTCTGAGTCATCCACGAAGGGCGGACTTCCCAAAATGGGGTCAGGAGGGGACGAGCAGGAGATAAACAGACAGAGCTCAGCAGGCCAGAGGTCAACTCACCAAAACAGGGTCGACCGGGCCAGACCTCCGGTGTTGGAGTGCAAAGAGGACAGCGTCGTGGACCGAGGCAAAGAGGTGCTGCTTGGTGATAGAAGCGTCAAAGAAGTGCCCATCCTCAAGCTGCGTGATCACAGGAGCTGTGGGCAACGAGTAGGTCTCTCCTGACACCAGAGCCACCAGGAACCCCCAGGCGCTGGCAGAACGTCCCCCTAACCACCACCTCTGTGGCTTATAGCTAATCCCCTACTTGTGACCTTTGACCCCGGCCTCCCAGGACACCTCTGACCTCCAGTTTCAGAGAAAGACTTTTTCCCTGTGCTGCCTGGCAGACTTCTCGGCCGGAACCTCCACCCCCAGCCCAGACCTCTCTCTCTGTGTCCACCCTACGCACCGTGGCAGGCGGCCATGTACACCTCCACCTCAATCTCCCGGAAGTCACGGAAAATCTGCAGCAGGAAAAGGGGCCAGGCTCAGGGTGGGGCTCCGGGCAGGCAGGGGGAGGGAGTTCAGAGGGGTAGCTTGGGGCGGGGTACCAGGCTCAGAGGGGGGCTCAGGGGAGGCAGGGGGAGGGAGTTCAGAGGGGTAGCTCGGGGTGGGGGGACCAGGCTCAGAGGGCTCTTGGAGCTAGTTTAGGGTCAGGGTTGAAGATCAGGGTTGTCCTCCCCGAAGGCCCTTCTTAGGGACGCCCCCAGCCCCTTACATTCTTCAGGCTCTTGAGACACACAGTGTCCACAAAAGAGAAGGAGCTCAGGTCCAGGATGAGGGTGTGGAAATCTGGTTGAGGCAGGCCTAGGGCCTTCAGCGAGGACATGTCTGAGGCTTTGGCATCTTCTGGAGCCGAGGCTCCTGTATCCTCTGGCTCAGCCCCTGCGCTCGCCTCCTGGGGAACCAGACACACTGCAAGGGCCGCCCATGGTGAGGGCAGGAGGGCAGGTGGGCAGGGAGCTGAGGGGAAGGCAGGGAACATGCAAGATGTGTGGAGACACAATCAGACGTGAGAGCATACACGTAAATGCACATATATATTGGGTATGCAGGGAACACAGGAGGACATCGGCACGGGGAGCTGGTATGCAAAGACAGGAGGGACACATGGGGACACCCAGGAGAGGACACCCAGACTCGGGGAGCACACAGACCGTGCTCTGTTACCGCCTGGGCCCGCACTTATAGGGACATTTAAGAAGGATGGGGAGACTTCCCTGGTGGTACAGTGGATAAGAATCCGCCTGCCAATGCAGGGGACATGGGTTCAATCCCTGATCCAGGAAGATTCCACGTGCCACGGAGCAACTAAGCCGCATGCCACAACTACTGAAGCCCATGCACCTAGAGCCTGTGCTCCGCAGCAAGAGTAGCCACCGCCATGAGAAGCCTGTGCACCACAACAAAGAGTAGTCCCTGCTCTCCACAACTAGAGAAGTCTGCACAGCAACAGAGACCCAGCATGACCAAAAGCAAAAGAAATAAGCAAATAAAAATTATTTGAAGAAAAAAAAGAAGGAAGGGGATCAGGAGATCATGCCCCATCCACAGGGGGCCAGAGTGGACTGGGTAGCAGGCGCTGGAGCAAAGCAGAAGAGACACACGGACACACGTGCTCACGCAGACATCCCACTTGATGTCCACCAGCGTCTCTACTTGAGATCGGTGTCCCCTTTGACCCCAGATTTTTCCCACATGCTCAGCCCCTCCCTGCCCCCTGTCCGCCCATGAGCACAGACTGTGGAGTCTTGCGGGATCCACAAATTCAAGGTCTTTGTCCAGGCATCAGATTACAGACTAGAGAGCCCCAAGCAGAAGTCTATGGCATATCATGAGAGGTCTCCCTGCACAGTATCAGATCCATCACTCCCCTCCTCCTGCCACTGGCCTGACAACCTTGAACCCACAGCTGGTAGGTCCATGGACTTCCTCCCGGGATCACCTGGGCACCCTCATCCCTGAAGCTCCCCCTCCCTCCAGTCTCACCTTGGCCTTGGAGCCCTCCACATCGTTGTTGCTCTCGATGTCCACGACAGTGGTGTTGACGTTGATGGAGATGGACGTGCCCTTGGAGATGGACGTGCCCTTGGAGGTGGCAGCCTAGGCCGGGAAAGCGGGCGGGCCAGGAAAGAGGTGTCTGAGATGTCAGGTGACAATCAGGCCGGGCAGGCCTGGCGTTGTCCCCTGGCTTTCTGCAGGTAGGTAGGTGGACCAGGAACTGAAGCTTGGGACCTGGAGCAGCCAGGCTGAAGGCTGTGGGGTTGTGACCCACTATGGGAAGAGAGGACTGTGATGGTTCATGCCACCACTGGCTTAGGGGGCGGGAGAAAAATCAGACTCCCCCTAGAGCCCTGACCTGCCAGGGGAGGAAAGCAGGGTCCCTGGGGGCATCGGGGAGCAAGGAGAAGGGCTGAAGAATGAGGGTGAGCAGCCAGGAGGCTAGGAGGGGTGGGAGGGCCCTGCCTGTTTGGGGAGCTTATTCTCCTTCTGCAGTCGCTTCAGCTTCAGCTCTTGCTTCCGGAGCAGCTTCTTCTTCTGGGAGAGGAGGTAGTCTACATCCACACCGCACTGCAGCGAAGGACAGCGCAAGGGATGTGCAGGTTGCGAGAGAGGAGGGACCCTCTGCCCCTCGCCCTCGCCCCGCGGACCCCAGGCCTCACCCTCTGCTTCAGTGAGTCACTGTAGAGCTCGGCGTTGGCGAAGTACACGGTGACTGAGGAGCGGAAGACCTTCACGCCTGGGACCTCCCTGGCCTGGGGACAGGTCAGGTTGGGGGTGGCTGAGCCCCTCGTCTCTCCTAGCTGCATCGTGCCCTCCTTTCTTTCCTCCCCCTGTGTGCCCTGATACCTGCCACCCCAGCCCTCTGCTCCCCAGCCAACACAAGGCCCAGCCTGTGGCCCATGCCCTCCCAGGAGCTAGTGAGGTCATCCTGACCCCTCAGCATGGCCTATCAGAGTTTCTTCTTCCTCCTCTGGGGGGGGTCCTCAACCTCTGTCACCCCATCCCCCAGTCCTGCCAATACCCGGGCTGGGGGAGTTCCCTGGTGGCCCAGTGGTTAAGACTCCACACTTGCACTGCAGGGGTGTGGGCTTGATCCCTGGTCTGGGAACTAAGATCCTGCAAGCCTCACAGCCAGGCCAGGTTTTAGCGGCTCTCAGCTTCTGCTTGGGTGTCCAACCCTAGCACTGGGGGGGCTGTTTCCTGCATGCAGACAGAGCTCCTCCACAGCTGCTAGCCCAGCCAAGGCTTCCCCGGCTCCTACGCCACTCAGGACACTCCAGGTCTCTGCTCAGCCTTTAGGCCTGAACCATGTCCCTGCCTGCCTCCCCGACCCCCACTTCCCCCACCTGCCTTGCCATCCAGCTGAGCTCCTCCCTGCATGTCCCTCCCCCGCCACCCTCCCACTCTGCCTCATGTACTGGGCTCAACCTTCAAGTCTCCATGAGGGGAAATGAGCTGGTTTGATTCTGGAGCCCCCGCCTTTGTTCTCAGAGCTTGGCATGAGGCTTCTCAGGAGGTAAAGGACAGTAACTCCATTGATCAGATCCGGAAACAACTTCCCCTACATCCTGGTGCTCTGGATCCTGCCCCTCTGCATTCCTGACCCAGGGCTATTCTGCAGGACGGGGCTTGTACTGCTGCCTCCAAGACGGATCCCACCCCTGGGCCCCAAGGCCCATACTCTGAATGTATGTGTAGGGGGACCCCAAATTCCTCTCTTGAAATTTCAAGGACCAAAGCACCGTTAGCACCCCACCCCACTCCCTTGCCTGTGCCAGGCATGGAAGGCGCTGATAAGGGATGATCCAGTTTGCCCCGTCCCTCCCCATCCGTGTCACCCCCCAACTTAGCCCTTGCTGCTCACCCCTGAGTACTCTGCCACATCTCTGTAAATATCTGTGTCTGGCACCTGCCCCAGGACAGAGTAGTGGGGCCTGTAGAAGGAGACAGTGCCACAAGAAGGGGGCGTTAGGAGAGGGGGCAATGGGGGCTTTCTAAGGAGCCTGGGGTCTCCCCCCGCCACAAGATGTGAGAAAGCTGGAGGAAGCCAGTGGGTACCTGGTCCCCTCAGCAGCTGGAATGAGGGGGACGATATCACGGGGGTGACTTACATCTGGGTGCGGACCACCACGAGCAACAGGGAGAATACTACTGCCACTGCCAGGCCGAGGTCCAGATTCAGCAGGATGGTGGCCACAAAGGTCACCACCCAGATGAGCTGCAAACAGAAGGGTCGCGGCCCACAGGCTCCAGCAGGGTCACTGGGGCTGAGGGCCCTGACCCCATCCCCAGCGTCCCAGCCGTCTCACCAGATCCATTCGATTGGCCTTCCAGAGGGAGACCACGTCAGTGAACTGCATCACCATGCCCTTCAAGTTCACGATGACCACGGCGGCCAGGACCGCCTAGGAGACGAGGAAGGCCACCAGGGGCTAGTGAGAGGTGCTGGCTGCTTACCACCCTGAATCCCCTGGATGAACCAGACCGTCCTGGAGCGCCTGGTAGGACCCTCAATGACACCAATCACCTCCTTTCCTCGGAACCTAATGCTGTGCTCTGACACTAAGGTTTTTATCCCTGCCCCTCCACTCCAAACCTCTCCCCAGAGATTTCCAGCCTGACCCTGTATCCCTCCCCGTCTCCTGGGACCTGATGGAGTGCTCTGAGTTCCTGGCCTGGCCTAGGCCCTCGAGCCTGGCTGTGTGGGCTGGGGGCTCACCTTGGGCAGATCTTGGAAGAGTTCTCCCAGTTTGACGATGATAATGAGGATGAAGAGGGAGGAGACGGCTCCAGCCACCTGTGGAGTGGGTATAAGCAGGGCAGGTGGGCTGGAGTGCAGGGGAGAAGTGGGGAGAGCCGGGGTGGGGGGAAGGGGGAGCAGGGGGAGGACCACCCAGCTAAGCAGCGCACGCGGAGGCACACCTATGCCCACCTGTGTGTTGCCCCCCGTGCTCTCTTGCACCAGGCTCCGAGACATAGAGCAGCTCACAGGGAAGCACTGGAAGATGCCGCCGAGGAGGTTACTGAGGCCGAGAGCCACCAGCTCCTGAGCGAGGAGTGAGGAGCGAGCCCACGTCACTAGTGGTGCGGGGTCATCGTGTCCAGGCGGACGCACCCCCACCTCCACGCCCACTTTGCAGCCCACAGAGACTTGGCCACTGTCCCACGTCCCCCACGCGGCCCCAGCACATCTGTGTGCTCTTTCCCTGTCTCCCACCTGGTTCTCCATCCCCCCACCCCCTCCCAGGGCCTGGGGTCTGGGGACCCCTGCTCGCTCCGTGTCCCGTATCCCATTCCCCAGACCTGGTTGCTGTACACCCGGTAGCCATGCCTCAAGGCGAAGATCTTGCCCAGGGAGATGGCGATGGCAAACCCAACCACAGCGATGGCAAAGGCATTGCCCAGAAGCTTTGCGAACAGCTGGGGGCGGGGGGCCATCGGGGGCTTCAGCCTGTGAGGGGCATTGGTGAGGCCAAAGGAAGGTTCTGGGCCTGGCCGCCCAACCCTCCCTGACCCGACAGGGGCTGGAGCTCACCCCGCGGGGATTTTGCCCACGATGTCCACCCCGAATGCCTGCTTCAGGCCCACGCCGTAGGAGATGCCTGTGGCCCCGATGAGCTGCGGGGAGAGGACAGGGTCAGGGGAGGCCCTGGCACCACCACCATGAAGCGGGAGAGAAACCAGAGAAAACACATGAGGGGTAAAGAGAGAAGCCTGAAGCGAAACCTTCAGACAGGTGGGGAGATGTCAGCGATGGGCTGAGAGCGGCACACCACCATTCTGAGAAAAGGAGATGCTGCCAGGGGCGGTCTGCTGGGGTTCCCCCTCCCCACCACCCCATCTTCAGTCCCCACTCCAGCTAGTTTCAAAAACGTGGGGGATGCCCACACGGCAAGGACTCTCCTCACTTACCCTTCCCCCATTCTGCCACCACCCCCCCACCCCATCCCCACCCCCACCCCCACCCCCGAGGGGCCCCCAGAATTCCAACCGTGAGCAGCTCCCCGGGGAGTGGCATGGGCAGATGTCGCCGTAGCTTTTCATTCAGCAGCTTCACCAGCACGAGCACCACTCCCGCCACTATGGCAGTGACCATGGTACCCACCACCGTCTGGGGCAGCTTCCAGCAGACCTCCAGTACTGTCTGAGGGGAGGCGGGGTCACAGCCAGCCCTCCTGGTCCTGGGCCCATCCACCTGTCCCTCCTCCCTGCCCTCACTCACATAGATGAGGGACAGCGGTCCAGAGCGGCTGCTTAGATGGAGGCCAAACACATACTTGAGTTGCGAGACAAACACGTGCACAGACGCGGCCGTGGTGTAGGCTCGGACCAGAGGCTCTGATAGGTAGGTGACCACGAAGCCGAAGTGGACCATGCCCAGCCCCACCTGTGGGGTGCACGGGACAGTCAGGGGAGGTGAGGGCCCTGGGCAGGGGAGGTGGCTGGGGCAGAGCCCAGGGCAGGTGAGATCATGAGCGATGAAGGGGGAGGTGATCGCCAGACACTCAGAGAAAACTGTCAGATGGGGTGGGGCGGGGGTGTGGGGCGGGATTGGCAGTCAGGGGCATGTACTCCTGATGGCTCTGCACCTGGAAGAGGCCAACAAGGACACTGAGAGTGGAAGCCAGCTGCACCCGGGTAGCGTCTCTGGCTGCCACATCAAGTGTGGAGTTCAAGCCCAGCAGGAAGGCGTCATCTGGAGCCAGTGATTCCATCACACTGCCCACCATCACGGACATGACGGCAAAGGTGCCTGCAGGGGCAGATCAGGGTGGTCTGAAGCGGGGACAACACGGCCTGCCCTGGATTCCGGGTCTTAAGGGAGCGACCAGGAGACACCCAGTTCTAGACAAATGTCCCCAGACTATGCTGTGCTAATGGAGGGCAGTGCTGACAGTCAGGTATGCACCCCAAGTTCCAAGGCTCTTGAGGATGCCTAGCATCATTTCCCCTGCCCAGACTGTGTCCACGGGCTCAGGACAGCTCCCCTAGTGAAAAGTGGAATGGGGAAGGGCACGTGGCCTGACTCAGGCTTCCAGGCTTGTGCCAAGTCTGGGCCCTGTGAGTGGCTTCACCTACCACATCCTCCTGGGTCAGGGCCTCTAATCAACTGAATCTGTGTCTGCATAGTCAGAGGCCCAGTCCCACCTAGAATGCCCACACCAATGCCTCCCTCCCTCTTCCTTCCCTAGGTCTTTCGGCCTTACTCAGTACCCCCTCTCCCTGCCCTCATGGGGAATGCAGGCATGCTCCTGCAAGGCTAGGCCTGGCTCCACTCACCCACAGAGATGTGCCGGGAAGTCCCAAACAGGAAATAAACAAAGACAGGATAGAAGGAGCTGTAGAGGCCAAACACGGGGGGCAGTCCAGCCAGGAGGGCATAGGCCAGGCCTAGAGGTGGAATGGTAGCAATGTAGACTTGAGGTCAGGGGCTTGAAAGGATGCAGATATGCTGGCCCTGGGTCATGCACCATAGTCCCAGGGGGAGGAGTCATGGTTTTGGCCATGGGGAAGGCGGGGGTTGAGGTGGGGGTGGGGTGCACAGACCACAGGCTAAGGCCTTGAAGGGTCAGGATCACCATCCAAGGGTTGAGGGTACAGTCTTCAGGTCAAGTATGGCTTACCCTGTGGTAGCTGCATAATGGCCACACTCAGGCCAGACAACAAGTCACCCAGAAGCCAGTCACGAACAGAATACTGGGGGAGCCAGGCCAAAACCGGGAGGTATTGAAGCAGAAGCGCTTGGGCCCGTGCACGGGAGCACCTGGGGACACCAGGGTAGGTATTAGGTGCTGGTAGAAGTTTAGTTGCTCAGTTGTGTCCTTCTCTTTGTGACCCCCAAGGACTGTAGCCCGCCAGGTCCCTCTGTCCACGGGACTTTTCCAGGCAAGAATACTGGAGTGGGTTGCCATTTCCTTCTCCAGGGGATCTTCACGACCCTGGGAATTGAACCCGGGTCTCCAGCACTGCAAGCAGATTCTTCACCGACTGAGCCATCAAGCCCAAGCCCAAGCAGGTCTCAGAGGCAGGGGCTCCCTTGGTCCTGGCCAGGGCCCACCATCAACCTTACCGAAACCAGGTTCGCCACTGGAGCGTCACTGGTGCTGGGCTCCGGCTCCCCAGCTCCTCCAGCTGTTCTTGGTTCAGCAGCAGCCGCTCCACATGGTAGTCTCGCTGCCTCAGCTCCATGGCCTGTGTCCTGGATAGCAGTGCCTGCGTGTCCCTCTCTCTGGTGGCGGGTAGGGGTGGGGTGGGCGGTGAGGCCAGAAACAGTGCGGGCACAACCTGGCCCAGCCGCCCCTAGACCTCCACCTGGAACTCGAGGATGCCCCACCTGGCTTTTCTAGGTCTCAAGATCTAGACAGGTCCAACCCCTCAGCCGCCTCCTGCAGGCCCCAAGGCCCACGCCCAGGCAGGGGCAGTACCTGAACTTTGGCTAGTGGAAGACTCTCGCTGGGCCAAAGTCCCCCACAAAGAGACAGCAGGATGAGCATAAGCCACACTTCGGCCCAGGTGTGGCTGCCCAGCCTTTGGTGTTCTGTTCTCCAATCTAGCTCGCAGGCTGACTGCTCCTCCCAGCCTCCTCCCCCAACCCCTGCTCTCCGCCAGCCAATCCCTGTCCAGTCTGAGTGCTTATCCAGCCGCCCCACGAGCCCAGTGCATGTTGTCAGAGAGTGCAGACACGGGAGAAGGAATCCAGCACACCAGGCAAGCCTCTTTATAGGAGGCGGCGGCTCTAAGAAAAGGAAAGCATCGGGGCTAAGACTGCCCCCAGAACTCCAGTCACACGGTCCAGGTGGTAGACAACTGAGGCCCCATCTGGGAAATCCAGGGGCATGGTTCTCACCAGGAGTTTCGAGCCTGGAAAGGGACACTCCCTTATTAATGGGGGACAATCTCACTTGAGAAGATGATCTCTGGGAGGATTTCGCCTAATAGGAAGCTCTTCCCTAACAGGTAAATTTTCATCAGCTAGGTGAGGTCTGTCCTGGGGAGAATCTCTGATCTGCCCAGTGGCCACCATCTGAATAAGGGGAATGATCTCATTGGAATAGGAGATCTGGGTTGGGGTGGGGGAGGGAGTTCTTAGGGTTCCCTGATGGCTCAGTGGTAAAACAAACAAAAAAACTGCCTGCAATTCAGGAGACGCAGGTGCGATCCCTGAGAATCCCATGGACAGAGGAGAGGAGGCTGATGGACTACAGTCCATGGGGTCGCAGAGTAGGACATGAACAATCGATCGACTGAACTCACAGGCTTGGGGAAGGAGTTTTTACCTGGGGCACGCTCTCACCTGGGAGAAGCTGTCCCAGAAATAGTTCTCCCTTGGGAATAGGAGCTCTTAGAGAGTGAGTGCTTACCTGGGGGAAAGTTTTCACCTGCCAAGGAACTTCTGATCAGGAGGGACTTCTCACCTAAGGTAAGCTCTGAATGGTGAAAGCTCTCACTTAGGAAGGGATCTCAGAGGGGGAAAGCTTACCTGGAGAGTAGCTCCCCTCTTCAGGGGGAAAGCCTTCACCTGTCAGGAAATTTCTGACCGGTGAAAAGCTCTGACCTACGGTAAGGTTCCCAGCTGGCGGGCAGGAGCTCACCTGGAAAGGGCCTCTAACCTGGATGTCCCGGTGGAAGGAGGGAGTGGAGTGGGTGCAAGGACGATCCTGAGACTATTGGCATTGCCGACTCACAGAGATCTTTGAGCCCCCCTCGCCCCTCCTCCGTGAGTCACTTGAAGTCTTAAAGGGCGCCCACTCCCGCCCCCTCCCCTCCCCCCGCCGCCGAACCCGCGCTTGGAGGGCGGGGCCTAGCTCTTTGGCCCCTCCCTCTAGGAGGGCCCGGCACCCAGAAGGGCCGGAGATCTCATTCCCGGACCAGTTGCATCGCTGGCTGGACTCAAGCCCCCGCTATGGACACTCTTGCAGCCACGTCCAGGGCCCCAACGCGCCGCACCGGCGCACCTCCTGGGCCGGAGCTCCTCCGCACACAGCCGCCTCCCGGCGGCTCCCGGCTAGCCCTCGGACGGCGCTGGAGCGGCTTTCCTCGCAGCCTATAGGGGCTGGGGTCGCGCGGGCTCCCGCCCCATCCCTCGCTACGGTTGGGCAGCCGCCTGCAGAAAATCCACAAAGCGGTAAACAGAGGCGCGGCGGGCGGGAAATGCCTGCTCGGAACTCGGTGGTGCCCCCACCCCTTTCCTAACTAACCCAAGCCGGGCGCCTGCTCGGGGGCCAAGGGGTGGTCCCCCCTCGGGCACTCGAACACGAGGAACCGAGGCCGCGCCCTGCACTCACCCCGGCGCTTCTGACAGCCCCATGGCGGGTGGGCATCCGAGAGGCGGTAGCTCCCAAGCTCGGGCAAGAGGCCGCTACGGCCCTAGAGGCGGGGCCAGGACAGAGGCGAGGCATGAGGCTCACTTCCAGCGGCCAATGCCCGGGCAGAACGGGGAAGGCTTGGGCCAGTCAGCGTGCTGGGGCGGGCTTTAAGGGACGCTCCGCCGGCTCAGCGAACCCCAAGGAGGGAGATTTAACCCTTTCCTTCCCCTATGACTTGGCTCTAGCTCCTCGTGGCCCTACTAATTCTCTTGCCTGAGCGGGTTGTGGGACTAAGCGGTATTAAGGACCTGAGCTGGTTCCTGAGTTACCAGGTCCTGGCTTCTTGTGGAGGGTGCCCTCGGGGTGGGGAGCAGAATGTCTAGGGGTGCGGCTGATGACCAGAGCCTTAGCTCTCCGTGGGGTGTCCGGGTCCATGGGGCCTCTCCTGCCTCCATGAGGGCACCACCCTCAGGCTTTGGCCCTGAGATCTGGCATGTCTCTAAGACCCGAGGGGCTCAAGGGCTCCCTTCAACGCTGGACCCACAGATCTGAAAGTTTGCGAGCTCCGTCCCCCGCCCCTGACCACCCTCCCCAAAGGAAGCACATGATGTCGAAAGGCTTCTGCCTGGGTTCCTAATGAACGGGATGTCCCGACAGCTGGGGATCAGTGGTGTCAATGGACTGAGGGCAGCTCCTAGGGTCGGTTTGACAGCCAGAGCAAATGCCAAGTCAGGGCGGCAGACTGGGCAGACCTAGGAAGCCATCAAGTTGCCGCCTTGACGGGGCCTTACCCTGTGCTCATACTTCAAGCCCAGCTTCAAGTCGAAGGGACAGAATTCAGGATGAGATCGCAACCTGGTCCAGATCTTCAATGAAATGAGCTAAAAATAGCCGAATATTCTCGGGGAGGAGGAGGGGGCAGTGCTCAGATTTCTCCCCAAGGTCAACCCCGGGAAATCATTCATAGCCACCCTCCAACCTCATCCCCCACCCCCAAACAAAATGAGGCAATAACCATTTTCTATAGAAGTTTATTCCCAAAACAGAGCGCGGCTTCACGGAACAATTTACACAGACAGGAAAAGGAGCCACTGGGCTGGAGGGGGGACTCCCCCTCCCAGAGAGGGGCAGCTACAGAACCTAGGACATGGCAAGGACAACCCCCTCTCCCCACAGCAGGCCCTTCAACCCTTCAAGGGTTGGGGTCACTCTGGGTAAGGAGAGCTGGGGTCCTGGCTGGCGGGATTTGGCACCAGTCAGTAAAGTAGAACTTTTAATCTCCTTGAAAACTGCCTCCCAAGAGTATGTGTGAAGGAGATGGATATCTGCACAGACCCTCCACAGCCCTGTCGGCTGCTGTTCCCAGTGGTAAGAAGATGCCTACTCTTACCACTGGGGCTTCTGGGCCTGCTGTTCAACAGGGGACTCAGGGCTGACCTTTGGCCTGGGACGACTAGGGGGTTAGAAAGCCCTCAAGATGACCAGGTTCAGCGTCCTCACAGGTGGGTCCTCCAAGCCCCTCTCCCACTTTTTCTACCTTTCACTTGTAAACAAAGGGGGAAAAAAAAACAAACAAAACATTCTCAACTGTAAACCAAGTGCAAAAGTTCACAAAGTTTTAAACTGTAAACAAAGTGTAAAAACTGTTTTAAACTCTTGATCTGTAAACAAAGTAACAAAATGTCAAAGCCCCCAGTTCTGGACATCAGATGAAGTAATAAAAGTGAGAGTTTGTGAACTGGGTCCTAACAGTCGTTTTTCCCTTTACAAGGGAATCAAGGAGCGATGGAACTGAGTCACTTCCTGCAGCCCGGGTGCCTGGGGCCAGGGAGGCTCCTGTAAACATGGGAGGAAGTGGCACCTACATTCTGAGTCTTTAATTCCCTTGTTTTTGCTCCCTTTGCTCCCCCTTACATCACCCTTCAGAATAAATTCTAGCAGGGGGCAGTGTCAGGGAACCAAATGGCACCACAACATTTGTACAGGGCAGGGGCAAGGGCTGCCAGGACTCCATCCACCCTCTGCAGGAATGTCTGAATAGAGGCCTGAGCCCCTCCCGGTGGGAGAAGGGAAGCCTAGATCTGTAAACATGACATCTGCTGATCCACCAGCGCCCCACAGCATCAGTCCTGGGACATAAGGCAGTAAGTGGCAGGGACTCCGCATAATAAACACACATACACGGGGAGGGGAGCATGAGCGAGCCCCTGTGAGGAGGTCAGAGGACCCCTGTTTTCAAGACCAACCCCCCCAGTCCCCACAGTGTGCCCTGTGGGACATCCAAGCAAAAGCAAAGATTAATTCTGCACTTGGGGCCCCGAGAGTATGCAGATCAACCAGGGAATAGGGGAGTGGGGGTGTATTTACCCCTCCTGTCTGAATCCTCCCCATTAAGATGAGAGGAAAGAGCCAATAATTTGCCAGGGACCCAAATGGGCCCAAACTCTGTACCTCTTTCCCCTCTGTCCCCCTCCCCCTCCCAGCCCAGCCTCAGAACCCCGGGAGACAGAAAAGCTGAAAAATAACATAAGCATATCTCTCTGGTTACAAAGGTACAAAACGTATAAAAGTCCTCCCCCAGCTCCCTCACTCCCCGCGCCTGTTACACGCTTGCACACGCTCCCAGGCGAGCATGGACAGTCAGCGCTGCAGCAACAGGGGGAGCTGGGGGCGGGGCTGTGGGAGGCTGCCCCGGGATTGGCCCCGAGTCCCGGAATCTCTTCCATTAGCCCAGATCTTCCATTGCCTGCTCTGGTCCTCTTCTGCTCAGCCGCTTCTCAGGAGTGACCTTCACTTCTGGGAACTCTGCAGAGTTGAATGTGAAGATGGAAGGCGGTTACTGAGAGTCAGGTCCCCCGGGACACCCCACCATACCTGACCCGGGCCGCCTCCCCCATCACCTTTGCCTCTCAGACTCACCAGCCAGGCCCTTTGGCTGGCCGCCTATGTCTTTCCTCTAAGCACTGAGTGAGCACCTACTATGTACGGGTTCTGTTAAACACCTGACCAAAAAAAATGTCCCTAATCTCCACACCTCAACAACTTTTTTGCAGGCCTATTTTGCAGATGATGAAACAGGTTCAGAGAGGTCAAGTGTGAATCCAGAGCCTGAACCCCTGCTCAGTCCTCCCAGCCCTCCCCAACAGTCAGACCCAAGGCTAGGCTGCAGGAGGGCCCAGGGGGTGCTCCCAGCTCCCTCATCCCCACCCCACCCCCTTCCAGAGCCTTGGGCACCTCAGATCTCCTCCTGCACCCTCTCCTTCCTGTCTTCCCCCCCATCTCTGCTCAGGTTCTGATGGTCTCCTTCCCCAGTCCCAGGGTCTCCTTCCCTCCAAAGGCTTTTATCACCGTACGGACCTCCACAGAACCTGGCTTAGTTGTTCCTCCTCCTTAAAACTCAGCTCCGCTTTCGGCTTCCGAGGCCTGGTCCTTTCTGACTCCTCCCCACTCCCTCTCTGACTCCTGTATCCAGTTTCATCCTCTACCCCACAAACGCCCGAGGTGCACCAGGTCCCAGCTCAATTCCTGTGTGGCCCACCCCACAGTGCCTCCAGGCAGGAGGAGCTACATATCGACTGAGTGAGCAAGAGAACGAACTATTCATTCTCAAACTGAAGTTCCACAACCTGACCCTACGTTGGACTTAACCGCACTCCACCCTAAGCAAATTTCCCAAGCAGACTCCTCCCTTCCCCTTCCACGTTCCAGGCTACCTCCTGCCCTCCCCCTTCAGGAGCTCAAGCCCTTTGGAAGGTACCTGACTCGCCTCCTGCATCCAGGAGGTGCAAGCCCAGGTCACACAGCCACCCAGTTCCTGTTTATCACCCCACTCACTGCCAGACTTCTGCCCTCAGCCAGTGGCTCCCTGGCTGTGCTGAGCCCGGGGCAGCCCACGCTCTCTGCCAAACCCCACCCCATCTAGTGGCGGAATATAGGGCAGGGTGCATGGGAGATTGCCCTAAACTGACGGGGGTGTGAGCAGGTGGCTGGATGCCACTTACTCTGAGTCGGGCGACAGCTCCGAGATGCTGTGGGAGGTGGCGGAGCGTGGCGTGGAAGGTCCGAGAGCAGAGGCAGTGGCAGAAGGGGTGGGGGTGGTATGAGGGCCCGAGGGCGTGCCTGAGGACTGCACGGAGGAGGAGAGAGCCGAGGAGGTGAAGGAGGCAAGGATGGAGGAGAGGATGTCCAGCTGCTCTGTGGAGGGGCCGTGGCTAGGGCCGCTGGCAGGCGCTTCCCGGACTCTGAGCAGCTGTGGGGGTGGCCCAAGGCCTTCTCGTGAGGGGTGTCGGCTAGGCGCATGGTCCAGCCGCTCCCCTGAGTTCGATCTCTTGGACACAGAGTCCAGGGGCCGGGATGGCAAGAGGGGGTCCCTTGAGAGTTGCCGCTGGGGAGACAGGGGCAGAGGTGGGGGCTGTGGGTCAAGGTCCCGGGTTCCCCGGGGGTGGGGACAACGTGCTCAGCCACTCGCAGGGTGCCCCTCGGTCCAGCGCATCCCGTGACCCGAAGCGGCCCGCCGTGGCGCCAGGGTGGTCCCTGGGTGGCTGCCGCCGTGGTAGGGTGCTTCCCCGATCCCTGGGCTCCAGGCGGCCTGGCACGGCGTCCAGGCGTTCCTGGGAACCTGGCCGGCTCAGGGGATGCAGGACCGGGGCAGGGGCCTCCTCCAGCCGCTCGCGGCTCAGCTGCCGCCGCAGGAGCAAATCCAGCTGTTCTCGGGAAGAGTAGCGGCTGGCGGGCTGTGACAGGCTGCCGGTGCCCCCGCCAGCACAGATGCGACCGTAGGAGGCAGCTGGCACTGCACGGTGGCCCAAGGTGGCAGCACGGCACCAGGACAATTCAGGGGCTCCCCGGGTCTGTGGCACCAGCGGGTACTGCAACCGGTTCTTCAGGATGCCTGTGGGAGGAACACGCAGGGGACAGCGTGCGTCTGGGGGCCAGGAACTCCCCCAGGGCTAGGGACGCAGCAGCCTCTGGGATCCCTGGGACACAAACTTGGGGGCAGAAACCGTTTGGGGTAAGGGTACAGAGGCCGCTCCTGGGAATCGCAGAGAGGTTGCAGGACAGGGATAAGAGTGAGGTGGCAGTAATCCGTGGTCTCAGGAGAGGAGTGGTCCCCTTGCTGTGGGGGTAGGGGCAAACCATCCCCCAAGATCAGAGGAGGAGCAGCCCCCAGGTCAGGGTCAAAGGGACAAGGATCCCCAGGGTTGGGGCAGGAGCAGTCCCGGGGGTGACTCAGGAGTAGAGGCAGAGACCCCCTTGAGCTGGGTCAGGGACAACCCCTTGGGACCCCTGGAAAGCACGACCAGGGGGGAAGAAACCTTCCAGGGGAACAGGGAGGAATCCCTTGAGTTAAGGCAAGAGTGGCCCCTGGGGTCTCTGTAGGGCAAGCAAGTCTCAGGCCAGAGTGGGGCTGTCCTGTGGGACAGTGAAGCAGCATAGAGGAGCAGAACTCCCCACGCAAGGGAGACAAGCCCTCAGGGTCCCT
This sequence comes from Tragelaphus eurycerus, assembly GCA_935064755.1. Classification (NCBI taxonomy): domain Eukaryota; kingdom Metazoa; phylum Chordata; class Mammalia; order Artiodactyla; family Bovidae; genus Tragelaphus; species Tragelaphus eurycerus. The sequence continues at coordinate 69,213,361 of CAKXYN010000001.1, read as the reverse complement.
GTGAGGCTGTGTGGATTAAGAGGATGAAATCCTCTGGCTCAGGGCTTGGCCACTTCCCAGGGTCTCTGGAGCACAGGCTAAAGTCAGTCTTTTGTTCTGTTTTGGTTTTTCGGCTGGGACATGTAGGATCTTAGCTCCCCCAACCAGGGATGGAACCCGCACACTCCCTGCATTGGAAGGCGAAGCCTTAACCAGTGGATCCCCAGGGAAACCCCGAGGGCTCCATACCTTTTCTCTGGCGCTGGGCCCCACCCAAGGAGGTTTCATCGCCACTGGTCAGGGCCAGGTCAGGCTGGTTGTTGTTGGCTGCGTCCTTGCTGGTGTCCAGCCCCAGGCGCCTTTCAGAGCCCCAGGTCTGCAGAGCGCAGGGAGCAGCCTCGCACTCCCCCAGGGCTGGCCAGTAGGACAGGAGGTCATTGCCGTCCACGTCTGCGGAGCCAGGGTCGATTATGAGAGTCACCGCAGGGTCTGGCAACCCCACAATCTGGACTCCATGGCCCCCTAACCCTAATGACACCTGAGAGCTGGGCTTTTCTGATGCAGCAGCAGTAGGAATAGGAGGGTGGATCTCGGAAATCCATGGAACCATCCAGGGACTGATAAGCTCCCCCTACTCTTGACTGGAGACAGACAGAGACTGGCGGGGGGGGGGGGGGGGAACCTGATAACTGAGGGGTCAGGAAGTCCAGGCTCAACCCCAACCCTCAGGGAAGAGGAGGGATGGCACGTCACCCTGTAACATCCCTGACCTTGCTGGTCTATTGCCTGGGCCCTTTCTGGGTCTCTCTAGCCAGCAGAGCTCTGCTGGGAGGCTGGATGGGGAGAGGTGTGGGGGCACCCCACGATGACCCCAAAGTCAGTCCCAGGAATCTTCAGGGCCTAGCGGGGCTCCTGGGTTCACACCCAAGTGGAATATGGGGTATCTCTTGGTCACCCATGGGGTCAGAGGGGTCCTATTACCTTTGGGGTGGGTAAGGAGCCTCTCGCTTTGGGCTGCCCGGCGGAGTGGACGCTGGAAACGGCCCCGCGTCCGCCCATTGTCCTCACTTTCTGAGGATGGGATGGACAGACTTCTCTCCTCCTCCAAGGACAGGTCACTGTCAGAGTCGGAGTCTGCGCCTGGAGTGGGGAAGGTCAAGAGAAACACACGGCAGTGGCCAGCGAGGTGAGGGCCGTGGGGTTCTGGAGGGAGGCTCTGGGAGCTCGGGACAAGCTTGGAGTAGGGGGCAGGAACAGGAGGGCTGGGTCATGGCCAGGAGAACCCGGGCTGGCTGGGTAGGTGCTTCCTGGAGCTGCGACCTTGGGGGAGCTTGCCCCAGCCCTGTCAGCTGCTGCTCCCAGCTGGGGGCAGAAGAAAGGGGAATGGGGGAGAGACCCTCTGAGTCCCTCCTCCCTGGCCCGGGCCCCCACCTCCACCAGCATCTCGATGGAACATGGCCACGTCCAGGTCAGTGGGGCCAGCGTGAGCCTGGAGGCCATGGTCAGTGTGGTCAGCAGCCGAGCCGTGTCGAACCAGGACGTTGTCCCTGGAAACGCAGGAGCCCCCATCAAAGAGGGATGTGACGGGGTGCTTTGGAGGCGGGGCACCTGTGAGTACCCAGCTAGCCGCACACGGTATGGCTCTGAAGGTGCCCCTGGGTGTGTGGCAGAAGACACGGGCAGAGGCAGCAGAGCAGAGGCCCAGATGGCCAAGACGGGTGGAGCCAGTCCGAGGACCCAGTAATGCCAGCCCTGGGCCATGTGCCCCCTCACGAGGTGGCCCTGCCCTCACCTGAGGTAGCTGCGGCCCCGCTGGCTGTCTTGGTCCTGGGTCCGGCCAGACCGGGCACTGCTCACCGAGGAGACAGTGGAGGCACCGAGAGTGATGCGGATGAGGCCACTCTCCTCGAAGAGGGCCGTGTTGTTGTAGGCGCCAGGCCCCTGGGGCGGTGGAGGGGACAGGTGCGTGAGCCAGCCCTGGGGAAGCCTCCAACGCTGGCCTCCCAGGGCCCCTACCCCAACTCCTCCGCCCAGAGGGCCCCTCACCGTCCCAGGCGCTGGCCTGGCCTCCTCGGGCGCTGCCTTCCTGCCCAGACAGGCTGGTGTCCAGGCAGCCCGGGTGTCTGCGTTCAGGACACAGAAGAGCAGCAATACCACCAGGCCCTGCGGGTCAGCGAGGATCAGAGAGGGGACAATGAGGGCCATGAGAGGTCAGAGCAGGGCTGTGAGGGGGTCAGCTAGGGCCAGTGGAAGTCACTGAGGGTCAGTAAGTGGGATCAGTCATTGTAGATGAGAGTGAGGCAGTGGGGAGCCCCGGGGGACCCAGTAAGGGAGTGAGGGAAAGGCAACAGAAGTAATGAGAAGTCATGAGTGACTGGAGTCAGTGAAGGTCATTGTGGACCAGCAAGCGGCCAGGAGCCTCAGCACTGACGAAGGCCAGTCCAGGCTCAGCAGCAGTCAGCTGTCAATCATCGGGTGGGCATCAGCTCCAAGCCTGGGGTTAAGGCCCCGGGCCCCACCCTACCGAAGCCCCATCTGGTCCAGAGTCAGGGGGGCAGTGTCAGGGTTACCTGGAGCCCACAGAGTCCAGCGTGGAGGTAGTGGAAGGCCAGGATGCTGTGGTTGACCGCAAGAAGGCCAAAGAGCCAGGAGGCACTGATCAGTAGAAGGAGCAGAAAGGAGCTGCGAAGGGTCCTGCCGAGGGAACGTGAAAGGACAGGACATGCGAGGGTCACGCAGGGCTCATGAGGGGGACATGGGAGGACACACAGGGACGTGGAGGGAAAGGAACTCACACGGAAATGTGGGGGTCTCAGGAGGGCACTAGGGGAGTCTGGAGGTCACAGGCGGAACCAGGAGAGTACTCAGGGAGCCACGAGGGGACATGGGGAAAGCCGACTGGAATTGGGAGGCAGGGCATGAGAGAGAGCATGGAAGGCACATGGAAACACGCAAGGCAAAGGGCAAAGTGAGCCATCCAGGCACTGGGAGACTGGAGAGACAGCAGGGTGGAGACAGACGTGTGGGGCCGAAGTAAGGCAAGGGTACCAGAGAGGGACTACTGGCTAGGGGATGAAGGGTGACTTCATCCCCCTACCCAGAATCTGGAGCCCAGCCTGAACCAGGGGTGCTCCAGGAAGCCCCCCAACCCCACCCAGGAGAGGGCTGCCATTCTGAAAATCCCCTACTCCCTCCCCCAACAAGCTAACTCACAGCACAGAGGTCTTCTTGGCCTCCCTCTGCCCAGTGGAGCAGGATGTGCGGGCCGCGAGGAGAAACATGGTCCCATTCATCTGGACCCACAGCCAGACATGTGGATCAGGGGCAGGGCGGAGAGAGACAGAGAGAGTGAGAGACAGACAGAGAGACAGGGACAGAAGACACTGAGACTCACAGACAGAGAGGCAGAACCCATGAGAAATATACACAGATATACACAGACACACACACACATAATAACCAGGGGGAAACAGAGGAGCTTAGAATCATGGAAAAAGTCAGAGATAGGGAAGTAATTCAGTTCAGTCACTCAGTCATGTCCAACTCTTTGCAACCCCATGGACTGCAGCACACCAGGCCCCCTTGTCCATCACCAACTCCTGGAGTTTACTCAAACTCATGTCCATTGAGACGGTGATGCCATCGAGCCATCTCATCTTCTGTCATCCCCTTCTCCTCCCACCTTCAATCGTTCCTAGCATCAGGGTCTTTTCAAATGAGTCAGCTCTTCACATCAGGTGGCCAAAGTATTGGAGTTTGAGCTTCAGCATCAGTCCTTCCAATGAACACCCAGGACTGATCTCTTTTAGGATGGACTGGTTGGATCTCCTTGCAGTCCAAGGGATTCTCAAGAGTCTTCTCCAACACCACAGTTCAAAAGCATCCATTCGTCCGCGCTCAGCTTTCTTTATAGTCCAACTCTCACATCCATACATGACTACTGGAAAAACCATAGCCTTGACTAGACAGACCTTTGTTGGCAAAGTCCAACAAAGGGAAGTCCATCAAAGGGAAGCAGAGAGGGATGGAAAAATAGAGATGGAGAGATAGACAGGTAGGGAGAGCAGCTGAGTCTGTGACCCCACATCTCCCATCTCCATGCCAGCTGGGCAGGAACAGAAGAGGAGGCTGAGCCCAGGAAGCCTACAGACTGCCACCTGGCACCCCTCGGCCGATACCACCACACCGGCTGCAGGGCCACCTCCCATCCCATCCCACTGAGGGGAGCACAAGGCGGGACTGAGTACAGGGTACTTACCACGAGCACAAGGATGACAGGGCCGGCGAAGCTCCAGATGAGGGGGTCATGGATGGAGATCCAGCAGAAGTCAGGGTTCCCATAGCCCTCGGGATCCAGGCCAACGGCCAGGCCTGCGGAGGAGAAGGGACAGGATGGAGGGGGTGTGTTCCAGAGCTGCTGACAAACCCTCTCACATGCTCCGGGAGAAGCTGGGGTGGGGGCAGGGCAGGCTCCTCCCTGAACAAGTGGCACAGGGGAGTGAGGCTGGGGTCACGATCAGGGGCAGGGGTGAGCCCACGTGATGGATGGAGGTCAGGGGTCACAGGCCTGGACAGGCCAGGGAGCAAGGCCCTCACCCAGCAGCACGGCAGGCACGCCCCAGCCCAGGGCATGGTAGAAGCGCATGGCGCCACGGTCCACGTTGCGGGGCTCCACCTGCATTCGGTACAGGTGCAGCCCCTGCACGAGAAGCCACGCGAAGGTGCCCAGGAAGAAGTAGTGCAGGAGGATGGCAACCGCGGTGCACAGCAGCTGGTGGGGGTTGGGGGGGACATCAGGACCTCTCCGCCTCACCCCGCCTCTGAACCCTCAACCGCTGCACCCTACCCCAGCATCCTGCCCCAAAGTGACTGACCACCCCTGACCTCTGACCCTGCACTCTGGCCCCCTCCGCCTTCCTGGGCCATATGAGGTCAGCAGCACATGGGTCCCCCAACCCAGCCCCTGCACCTGGTTTTGGGTCCTGTGGATCCCCAGCAGGAACAGGAGCTCAGCCACCCCCAGGGCAGCAGCCACGTTGGCATGGATCCCCCGCATGTTGGACTTGAGGCTGCGCAGGCTCAGCAGGACGGCCGCGGTCAGCAGCAGCGCGGCCACGGACACCGCCATGACCACGTGGGTGAACACTGCCAGCAGTTCCAGGTCACCCTCCAGCCGCTGCGGGGACAGGGAGGGTCGCAGGGGCTGTCAGGCACCCCCTGCCCTTTGAGCCTCCCACTCCCTCAGCTCCCCGAACCCAGCCCCACCTCACGGGGGGAGGCATCCATGAGGACCCCGAAGGTGCCCGTCCGGCTGCAGCGGCACCGTGCGTGGGACCCGTTCCTGTGCACCAGCTCACAGTCCCGTGCGGTCCACAAGCCGTGCTGGTCCGCCCTGTGGCCACAGCGCAGTCAGACCAACCATTCCCTCGGGGGAGAGCCCCGTAGCCAGGCAGGGGTTTATGAGAGGCACTGGGAGGGGCCGCGGGCGCCTGGAGTTCTGGAGCCGCATTCCTCATGGGTCTGGGTGCACAGGGGCATGGGTGGGGGCCCCAGGGGCAGGCTGGGCCTCCCAGGGGCTACCAGGGGGACCAAGGGTTTCCAGAGTGGAGGTCCTCACGGGCCAGGCGGGTCCCACTGCACGCAGATGGCCTTGCTGCGATTCGCTGTCTGTAGCAGGCGGAACTCCAGGCTGATAGGGGACTCCAGGACACCCCGTAGGAAGTTGCGTCCATGGAACACAGCCACACTGACCACCGGGGAGTTCATAACTGGGTTCTGGGGAACCCTGAGGAGACATCCATCTGGGCTTGGACACCGCCGGCCTTCCCAGGCTCTGACTGCCCACCTCCCTGTCTTCCCCTGCCCAGAGCTTGGGGCGCCCCGGGCTGGGTGTTGTTTCTGAGAACCCCTTCAGCCTCCACTGAGCAGCCTCAACAACAGGAGTCCACGGCCTGGTTCCGCAGAATTACAGCTGAGAGGCTTTGGACCCATTGCCCACATTGGAGCCTGCAGTCTAAGCAGCTGTAGACTTTGTGTCTCCCTGCATGCCCCCGGCTGGCCCCCTTCGGTCAGCCCATGTCCATCGGCCAGTCTGCCTGCCTGGCTGGCTTCTGTATCCTTTATGTGACTGGCCCAGCTGTGGCTCTGTGTCTATCTAGTCCCCCAAAACATTGACATGGCGGAGCCTGGCATGGACGAAACTCGCAGAGCAGGAGTGTGGCCAGGCACGTCTCTGCATGATGGTGAACCTGCTTGTCTCTGTCCACCATAAGTTGGGGGTCTAAGCTGGGTCGGAGAGAGCGGGCAGCCCAGGGGTGAGAGGCCTGGGGGTAACTCTACTCGTACCTGGCACCCCGGCGCTCGGCCTGGAACTGGGCAGGGAGCAGCCCCCCCAAGGGTGCGGTAAACCAGGAGGATGACAATGGAGATCCCAGGCTCGGGCTCGGGCTCTGGAGGGGGTGGTGGGGGGGCCACGCTCGAGGTGGTGGCATTTTCCATGCTGCTGCCGCTGGGGAACAGAACTGCCAGAGGAGGGGGAGGAGCCGCTGTCAGTGACCTCTGACCCCCAAGCACCCACAGACCCAGCTCTGACCCGGAGCCAGCATCAAGCATGGGAATCTCTTCCCTGAGGGTTCAGAACCAGGGAGTGCAGGGAGCAGGTGCCAGTGAAGAACTCACGGGCCCCCGGGGGCTGAATCCCGAGTATCCAGGCCTGATACTGGATGAGAGGTCATTTGCGGTGAGGGGGAGGGTCTGGACGAGGGGAAAAGTGACAGGAGGGCCATGCGGGTTCTGCTTTGGGCAGGGGTGGGGCAGGGAAACAGGACCCAGCCTGGGGGTGACCTCTCACCTTCAGCGGGGGACGGCCGTGGGGCCTGGGAAGACAGCAGCACATGCGTGTGAGGGTCCCAGGCATCCTGGCCCCGGAAAAGGTTGCTGTGGTAACGAGGGTAGCGACGGGTCCCCCGGGTGGGACTGGGGTGCTCCATGCGGTCGATGCTGAGCACTGCCCCGGAGGAAGAGGGGTGAGACCCAGCAAGGATCTCCACCCTGTGCTGAGGGATCTCCCCTTCCCGCCTCCCCCCACTCTGGACCCAAGTCCCAGCACCCATATGGCCTCCTGGCTACCAGCACAGAGCCTGCGAACCTGCCAAGCACAATCTCGAGCCACTAATGTTGCCACCCACAGCCCCCGCCCCAGCCCACCCTCCACATACTGATGTTGGGTGTCACCAGCCCCACGGGGTTCAGGTACGTGAGTTCCATGTTCCTCGCGAGCGTGGCTGCATACTCTTCCAGGCGCTGCACCAGCCCAGCGCTGCCTGGGGAGCCTCCGGGGGCCCGCTGCCCCAGTGCAGCCCACAAGTCCCCAGTCTCTGGAGCGAGCAGTGCAGAGCCGGCCCACAGCAGATTCTGGGAAGAGGGAGATGAAAGCGGGCCCAGCCAGGTGAGGACACGTGAGGGGGTGCCTGAGGGGGCTGGCCAGGTGCTCAGAGGGGCCCCAGTAGGCAGGGAGTAGGTCTGGAGTGAACAAGGTGGGAGAAAGAGCCCATGAGCTTCACTTCCCGGGGATCAGGAGGGGCCTGAGCAGGGGGGCGGGGGTCCGGGGCCAGGGGATCAGGAGCCCCGGGTGTGGCCCCACCTCATTGAAGTGGGCGTCCTGTGTGGCTGTTAGCCCGAAGCCCTGCTGGCGGCTCTCAAAGGCCAGCAGGTGGGCCAGCAGACGGGCAGTGACTCGGACGTCCTGGCTGAAGTAGTGGTCGGTGTGGCCGGTCACCTCCCGCAGCCTCTGAGCCAGCTTCTTGGCCTCCACCGTGTCTAGGACCGTCTTATTCAGCTCCAGGCCATCCAGCTGCCAGATAAAGAAGTGGTCACTCTGTGGTCTCTTGGGCCTTTCTCAAAAGCCTCAGGGGATGAAGGGTTTGGCCAGATTAAAGGGCCACACAGAAAAGCCCAGGAGGTCAGGGGCTAGGGCATGATGTGTAGGGCCTGCCACGGGCCTGGGAGATGGGCCAGGGCCACTGCTGGGGCCAGTCTCATGTGCAGGGCAAGGTGCAGGCAGTCTCACCAGCAGACTGAGTTCTCGGAAGGCCGGGGAGGTACAGTTGAAGAGGTCAGGCTCCAGCCATCCCCGGTCCTCGTCGCACAGCCGCACAGCCGCACCTGAAGGCAGGTGACCCTCAATCAGTCCTGGGGCCTAGACCCCTTCACTGAGGAGGCAACCACAGCACCCTCCTCTACCCCAGGGGAAGCTCTGATGCAGGGACCAGGGAGTAGGCATCCATGGCTGCACCCCTGGATGGAGAAGACCCAATCCCCAGCCCAGATGGGCCCCAGGCACTTATCAGTCAATTCCTAGAGGTCTGGGAACCATTTCAAACAGCCATGACATAAAGGAGAATACAAGGGTGGGACTGTGTGTGTGCGCTAGTCACTCAATCGTGTCTGACTCTTTGCGACCCCATGGACTGCAGGCCACCGGGCTCCTCTGTCCTTGGGGATTTTTCCAGGCCAGAATACTAGAGTTGGCTGCCATGCCCTCCTCCAGAAGATCCCCACCCAGGGATCGAACCCAGGTCTCCCATGCTGCAGGCGGATTCTTTAACGACTGAACCACCAAGGAAGCCCAAGAATACTGGAGTGGGTAGCTTATCCTTTATCCAGGGGATCTTGCCAACCCAGAAATCAAACCAGGTCTCTTGCATTGCAGGTGGATTCTTTACCAGCTGAGCTACCAGGGAAACACTGTGTGTGTGTGTGTGTGTGTGTGCATGCACACCCAGACACACAAGCCAATGCTCACACCTACACACAAGTAGATGCTGTGTGACCCAGGACAAACACACAGACACACAATGCTCCCTCTCTCTCTCTTTCACACACACACAGACATCCAGATTTTCCAGTAGAATTTTGTGACCAAAATAGGGTGGGGATCAAAATTCTCACACAAAATTCAACTGCCCCAAAGACTTTGCTAGCATCTCTCCCTAATCTGTGAGATTGGAATGAAAGTTGAATGAAATTGACCTGGCCCTTAAGAGAGCTTGTCGCCACCAGCAAGAGGGACACTGACTTGAACACAGAGACCCCTTCCCAAAAGACAGACATAGACACGTGCACAGGCACAGGAAAACACACGCAAGAGCATGCACACGCAGACAGCTTTGGTCCAGCCACGGCGGGACCTCAAGCAGCAGGGAGGGTTCTGTGGGGACCTCAGGCAACAGAGAGGAGTCTGTGGGGTCCTCCAATGGAGGGCAGAGGTCTTTCAAGACCTCGGGCAGTAGAAAGAGGCCTGCAGGAAGCTGAGGAACTGAGCAAGAGTCTACAAGGACCTTAGGAAGTGTGTGTGGGGGGAAGGGCCTCCAGGGACTTCAAACAGTTGGGAAGAGCTTTTAGAGACCTCAGGCAGTGGGGAAGGGTCTGCAGGGACTTCAGGCAGCAGGAGGGGGTCTGCAAAAGCTCTGGCAGTGGGAGGGGGCAGCGCACCTGAGCAAACACGTACCCCTTACCTGCACCCCGCAATCCTGCCCAGAAGCCAAGAGAAACAGACGGAGGCTCAGTGAGGGTCAGGGGGACGAAGCCAGAGCCCCAAAGAGGTAATGGGGGACCAGTGTCGCCCCCCCCACCCCACTCCCACCTCTTGGCAGGAACAAGGCCAACCAACTCAGGAAAAGAGGTGGCTCTAGCGGTCAGAGGACACGCCGATCGCCACCCTCAGCAATGTGCCTGTCCCCCACGTACTCACCTAGGGCCCCCCGAGGACAGGGCACTGAGGCTAAGACACCAAACTTGGTCTGCGGCCACCACACCCCGGATCTCAGGGACTTGGGGCAGGCGTCATAGAGCACTGGGGAGGAAGAAGACAGTGAGGCAGGCAGCCAGGGGCTGGGGCCAGGGCCAGCCACATCTGCTGAGCCCTCACCTACCCCGGGCCCACTGCCTGCCACTCTGCTGTTGGCCTCAGGGGAGCTGGCCCATCAGGTTCTGTGACAGGCCATCAAAATACTTGGGGCCAATGTGGGAGCCCCTGGGCAGGGCAAGAAGCCGCCCAGAGCCCCCACCCAGAGAGCCAAGCATGCCATGGGACTCGGCGGCAACATGCCAGAGCCAGCCTGCTGCGCGTGGAGCCTGCTCACCCCGGCAGCCGCTGGCTGTGACCTCTGCAAAAGGACTGTCACAGCTGTTGCACTGGCGGCCAAGGGCTCCTGGGCGACAGGGGCACTGCCCGCTGTGGGGGGCGCAGGAACGTGAAGTGGAGCCCACTGGGTAGCAGTCACATGGCAGGCATGAGTCGCTGCCCCGCGGTCGGTAGTGGAACTCCTGTTTGAGAAAGGGTCAGGGGCTGGAGGTCAGGGGTCAGGGCTTGGGGAGTGAGTGGAATCAAGGGCAAAGGGTCGGGAGAACAGTGCTCACAGGCCATAAGGAAGATGGGCCTCAAGGGAAATGTAAGGGAGGGGTCAGATGTCAAGGACAAGAGGAGGCAGTTAGGTCACAGGGTAGGGGTAAGAGGTCAGGGGCTGCGTCAGGTGGCAGAGGTCAGCTAGAATCACAGAGTGGCTACAGCACAGGTGAAAGGGCAGGGGCCAGGCGCACCTTGCAGTGACACTGCCCGTCTGTCTTGTTGCAGTTGGGGTCAAAGCCCTTGTGAACGTCGCAGTTGCAAGGGCCACACGTTGGGCTCCCCCACCAGCCCCGTGGGCACTGCTGGTCCATCCTGGGGTGGAGAGCCAGGTGAGATGCCTCCGCCATAGCTCAGCGACCCTCCCCAGCCCTCTCCAACTCTTCCCATCACCTCAGCCCCCAGCCCCTTACCTGTGTTCACAGTGGTGCCCGAAATAGCCACCTACACAGTCGCAGGTATAGCCATGGGGGGCCCCCGGGAGATGCCGGCACGACCCCTGGTTCTGACAGGGGTTCAAGAGGCAGGCGTCCACACAGCCTGGGCCATAGTAACCTGTGGGTTGGGTCAGGGAGCTGAGGACACTGGCCACAGGGCATGGGAGGAAGCAGGCACCTGTCCTTCTCCGCGCCTGCCTCCTCTCCAGGTCCTCCAGTCTTCACAATGAGCCTCCAATCACCCTGCTCCCACCCAGGCCCCACCCGGCCAGCAGGTACACCCCATCCAGGCCCCACCCGGCCAGCAGGTACACCCCATCCAGGCCCCACCTGGCCAGCAGGTACAGGAAAAGGTTTGCCAGAGGTCTCGGCAGTCAGCATGGGGAGGGCAAGGCCCAGAGGCACAGGCATTGGTCACAACACAGCCAGGTTCCACGTTCACTCGATGGCTTGGGGGAAGCAGGGCTGGGGACCCCGAAGGCGTGGAGCCAAACCATACTCCCTACGGGCATAGCCGGCAAGGTGAGACCCATGTCAAAGCACCTCAGCCCCGAGTCCAGCAGAGCCACCCACATGGTCTCATGACCCCTGACATGCAATCTCCCTACAAACCCCGGTGTGTTTAGTCGCTCAGTTGTATCCGACTCTTTGTGACTCCACACATCGTAGCCCGGCCAGGCCCCTCTGTCCATGGAATTCTCCATACAAGAATGCTGCAGTGGAGAATCCCTAAACCCTGATCCAATATTCCCATTTAGTGCCCCCATGAGAACCCTAATTATGCTCTCCCTGACGTAGGCCTCTAATGGCCCCTGATCATCTAAGCTGGACTCACCTCCAACAGCACAGAAGGGCCTGACCTGTCTCTGATGGCTCTGGTCACCACTACCCCTATACCAACCTCCAGGTGAATGCAGCATCTCGGGTCTCAAGGCACCCCTGATCTCTGACCATTCACCCTAATGCCCCACCTCATATTTGCACGCTGACCCTCACCTGGATACAGCCAACCAGACCCTGAGGAGCCTCCTCTTCAGCGCCATGCGGCAAGCCTCCCACATGGAGTCGCTTTACCTTCAGGCCCTGCAGCTCACTCCCCACTGCCAAAGTGTCCTGGGGGAAGGGGACAGTCAGCACTGGGGGTGAAGGGGGGACCGATGAACCCCTGCCCTACTCCAGTGTCAGCCTTGGCCTTATCCTAGCCTTGCACCATACTCTGGATCTCTGGACCAGAGGGCTGGTCTGGGCATGAGATGCTCCTGAGTACAGAGGACCTGCTGGAGCACAGGGGATAAATGACAGGAAGGTTTAGTCTAGAGCTGGGCTCCGGATTGGGCCCTCTCTCCTGGACCCCGAATAGACCCTGAAATTCCATGATTTTGAGCTGGGATGATCAGGAGACCAGAAGAAGTTTGGCAAAGTGCTAGCTACAGAGGTACCCCAAGACCAGGCCAGAAATCTGCATAGCCTCCCTGACATGAGGAGGGCGGAGCAGGGTGGGCTTAGAGCAAGGACATGAGGAGGGGGACTCGGGAGACAACATCAGACTATGTGCAGTGGACGGAAGAAGAGGAGTTGGACTGGGGTGGGGTTCTGATGAGGTGGGTCTGGTTGGAAGGCTGAGAATGGACCACCCCAGGGTTAGAAGTCAGACCTGGAAGAGACTGAAGTCCAATGAGACCATGAGGACGTGGTGGCCCCGCCGGCCACCTGGCTCCTCTTGCAGCTCCAGCCGCAGATCGTGCCACCGGCCGTCACTGACTATCACCTGGTCCAGAAGGAGGTGGGCGGCCCGGCCTGAGGCCCTGGTCACTGTTACAGACAGCAACCCCCGATCCAGCTGCAGGCAGAAAGACACAGCCCTGGGGTCAGAGCCCCACACTGGGCTGGGGCCAGCAGAGGTCAGTACAAGAGGGACAGGCTATATTTGGCATGGAGGGCCCTGTGCCAGGGCACTCTGCTTCTGAGAGTAAAGTTAAGGGGCAGGGGTCATGGATTAGTGCAGGTGGCAGGGGAGAGCTAGGCTGGGACGCTGCACCTGCAGAGGACGTGATAGTGGGGAAGAGGGTCAAGGGCCAAGGTCGAGAGCAGGGTCAAGCATGATCAGAAGGCAATGGCACCCCACTCCAGTACTCTTGCCTGGAAAATCCCATGGACGGAGGAGCCTGGTAGGCTGCGGTCCATGGGGTCGCTAGGAGTCGGACATGACTGAGCGGCTTCACTTTCACTTTTCACTTTCATGCATTGGAGAAGGAAATGGCAACCCACTCCAGTGTTCTTGCCTGGAGAATCCCGAGGATGGGGGAGCCTGGTGGGCTGCTGTCTATGGGGTCACACAGAGTCGGACACGACTGAAGTGACTTAGCATAGCATAGCAGAGAAGTATGCTCTGTGTGTTTGTGTGTGTGTGTGTGTGCGTGCACGCGCTTAGTCTCTCAGTCATGTCCTACTGTTTGCGACCCCATGGACTGTAGCCTGTCAGGCACCTCTCTCCATGGGGTTCTCCAGGCAAGAATACTAGAGTGGGTTGCAATTGCCTTCTCCAGGGGATCTTCCCAGCCCAGCGATCAAATGCAGGTCTCCTGTGTTGCAGGCAGATATTTCATCATCTGAGCCACCAGGGACCAGGCCTGAAACTACAGGAATGGTGCTGGTGGCCTCAAAGATTGAGAGCTGGGGGTCTAGGGAAGGGCTCAGGAGGACAGACACACCTGACAGAGGAGTGTGCTATGTGGCCCAGCCTGGACTTGCATCAGGACCCCCTGCTTCACCCGCGTCCGAAACGCCAGCCCCAGGTACCACGGCACAGACATGGCCACGTCATTTCCAAAGTCCCAGCTCAGTGTGCCGTTGCCATGAAAATGGTGGGGATGGGCCATAGCTGGTGGGGCAAAAGGAGCAGAGTCAGAGGCCTCACGTTGAGAACAGAAGCTATACTCCACAGGCCCTTCCTGCCCCGGGCTTCCCACTCACTGAGCCGACAGTCTTTGCCTCCAAAGCCCACTGGGCAGTCGCAGCTGAAGCCACCCCAGCGTTCTGAGCAGATGCCGTTGTTCTTGCAGGGGCCCGAGTCACAAAAGTGCAGCTTGGCCTGGCAGCCTGAGAGAGGAAAGTACATAGAGGCCATGCGAACATGAGAGAGGGCACGAGTGCTGGACAAAACATAGGGCCCGGGGGCTGAAAGTGCCCAAGACCTCAGCCCCATGTTCTCGCAGGGGGTGGAATTGGTAGAACTCAGGTCCTAAAGGCCAAACTGCAGCAGAATGCTTGCCAGAAAAGGAGACAAGGAGGAGGTCAGAGTTTGAGTCCATCCATAAAGCCCTCGACCTTTTCCCTATGATGGGGACGTGGCCTACCTGCCACGGTGCCATTGTTTGCGACAAAGGACGCCATGTCCACTCGGCGGCCATCGATATGCAGGTCCCGCATGCAGCCAACGAAGTCCTTGTGGGATACGGGGAAGTTCTCGGGAAGGTTGGGGACACCCCCCAGGAGGAGAGGGCCTGTCAGGTCCAGGGACCTGGGGGTCAGGGGACCAGGTCATTGGTGGGACTGGGGCTAGGGCAGGTTTGCTCCTGGGCTGGGGGAGGGGATAGGAAATGGAGGGGGTAGGACTCAGAGGGTAAGGTGATTGAATGGGGAGAGTATGATCAGGCTGAGGAAGGACTAGGGACTGACTTCAGTTGTGGGGATTCAAAGGAGAGTTACTGATGGGCAGATGGTCTGGGAAAGGTGGAAGGGGCTGGGGTTGAGGATGAGGATGAAAAGGGAGGCAGAAGGGTGGCTGGGGGTGGTAGGGGTCAGGTGGGGCTGTGGGGCATTACCAAGACCAAGAGAGGAGAGAATTTGGGGGAGTGGGTGCCTGGGGGAATGTGTACAAGCGGGGAGTCCGGGGTAGAACAGAGATGGGGGCTAAGGTGAGGTGGGGTTTCAGCATTCGAGTGGGGAAAGGAAAATCTGGTGGTTTGGGCAAGGATGGGGAGTTTGGAGGCAGTATTGGAAGGGTGGGGGTGGGCTCTGGCAGGCAGGGGGCTTGGGGCTCAGGGGCTGGGGAGCTCACTTCTTGGAGCTTGTTTGCGTGCCGGCAGCTGCGCACGAGTAGTTGCCAATCTCAGCCCCAAACTGCAGAGCTACAGCCACATCGCAGTCATCCACGCTCAGCACAGCCACCTTGTCCTTGGAGGGGCCCTGAGCACCCCCCAGGGCATCTGTCCGGGGCTAGAGACCTGGCACGTCACTCAATAGGACCCCTCGGGGTCACCTGGTATCCCACAACCTGGTATCCCAGCTCCTTCCCCGCGCTCCCAGGCTGAGGGCGGTGCCCACCTTGTTGTAGTATCTCAGATGCACTGTGTGCCACTGCCCGTCACTGAGGCCCCCTGGAACCGTGGGGCTGACCACTGTGTTGGACTCACCTGCAGGGCAGATGTGTATGGAGGCTGGTCTGGAGCTGTGAGGCTTCCCCTCCCCCTACCCAGTCATGCAAGCAGAGCTACTCCCAGGGTAACCCTGGATGCATCAGATAACGTCCCCCTGCTGGTGGCCACACTAGCCGGACCAGAGTGCCTCTGGACACGTGGGAGAAGCACAGCCTTCATGGAGAGAGAAAGTGGTCTGTTGGGCATGGGTGGAGCTACATGTTCAGGAGGGCCTGGGGGTTCACACCCCTTCCAGCCAACTCCCCCACACATGCACCCCATCACCCCTACACTGACCCACGGGGCGGGGGCACCCACCGGTGGAATATGTGAGCCTCACTTGCCCAGCCACGAGCTCCAGGGCCAGGAAGTCGTGCTTCTCGTTCAGGCGTCCGTTGTAGAAGAGCAGCCCACTGGGCTGCACCGTGGCGAACCTGCGGTCGGGGAGGGGCCGTCACAAGCAAGACCCCCTCCTCACACCCACTATCCCTGTGACAAGAAGGTCTGAGGGAGCCCACCCAGGCTAGGTGAGGGAGGAAGTGATGAGGGGAGGGCGGGGAGGGGGCGGTGTCCCATGGGACGCCAGGATGGGGGCAGTCAGGAACCCGGGTCTTGGAGGTGGTGGGGACCCCGTGGGGCGCGCAGATGCGGGCGAGCACCTACGAGAGGGACAGCGTGAGGTGGAAGCGCTGTCGAAGGCCGCGGAACATGACGAAAGAGCTGGGCGGAAAGGAGCGCGCCGCCACTTCGCAGCGCGGACCCTCGAAGGCACCGCCCGCCGGGCACTGGCAGCGGAAGCCGCCGTCCGGCCCGTTGGCGCAGGTACCTCCCGTTGCGGCAGACGCCCGGGACGCAGCGTCCGGCCTCAGTGTCCAGCTCGCAGTCTTCGCCTAGGGGGTAGAGTCGGCGGCAGAGGCGGGGTCAGACCGCGCCCCGCCCCTGGCTCCAGCGGGCCCCGCCCCTCCGAAGGCCATGATCTCCAGGTAAGAGCCAAGAAGATGCTCGCTGTGGGCACGCCCCTATTACACCTTCCGGCCACGCCCCTCCCCAGAGTCACGCCCCCTCCTCTTCCTCTGCCCAGATAATCTGTTAGTTGCTGGCTCCTCTGTCCGTGGAATTTCCCAGGCAAGAATACTGGAGTGCGTAGCCATTCCCTTCTCCAGGATCTTCCCCACCCAGGTCTCTTGCACTACAGGCAGATTGTTTACCATCTGAGCCACCAGGGGGTTGGCCCAGCCAAGACCTTTATTTCTTCGCGGCCTTAGGCTCCCTCTCTGCCAGGTTCTACCGCTTCTGGACTAACCGCGCCCAACTTGACCCCGGGTGGCTCAAGAGTGATGCCCAATGCTCACTTGCACTGACTTCCGCCCCCCACCCCCCACTGCCTGAGGTTCACCCAGCCCCGCGCCCCGCTCACCCGTGAAGCGCGGCCGGCAAACGCAGGTGTAGCCGCCCTCACGCCGCGAGCAGGCGCCGCCGTTGCGGCAGGGGTTGGAGTAGCAGAGGTCGAGCTCCGTCTCGCAGAAGTCTCCCGTAAAACCGAGCGGGCAGCGGCAGCGCAGGCCTGCGATGGGCTGGATGGGTCTAAAGAGCGTAGAGGCGGAGGCCAGGAAGGGCGCAGAGGAGTCAAAGCGCAGCACCGACACGCACTTCATGTAGTTCTCGCAGGGCTCGCGCAGGCACACATTGTCGTCGAAGGGCAACACGTCCAGCAGCGAGCGGGCGGCCAGGGCGGCGCGGCGCACGTACAGCTGCTCCTGCAGCTCCTCGGAGCTGAACCAGGGGCCCGCAGAGCCGGCTCCAGCCCCGCGGGGCGCCAGCGCCGAGAAGCTCACGTTGAGCACGGTGCCCCCCACGTCCGTGTCGTTCTGGATGTTAAAGATGAAGACGTCCTCAGCGGGGGTGGCAAGTACCGCAGCCACGCCTTCCAGGAAGTGGCCCAGTAGCGGCGACAGGAAGCGTTCCTGCCACATGTTCTCCAGGCGCACGGTCAGGCTGTTGGCCAGCAGCTCCTCAGTTATGATGACCACACGAAGCACGCACTGAGCCGTTACACTGTGCAGCCCATCTGCCGGTGGAAGTGGGGGAAGAGGTCAGTCTGGGGTCAGCAGCTGCCCCCCAGGGACAGAGGAGGGTTACTGGCCCAGTCCCCCAGCACCTCTGTGTTAGTGGACTGACCCTACCAGGACACAAGGGGGTCTGGGCTTGTGATCACCAACTCTCTCAGCACCAAGGTGTCAGCAAGGTACTGTTTCCTGTCCCCTCCCTCCAGCATGGGAAAGGTCCTGAGCCAGGGATCAACCCACCCACTCTCTGCCCGCCAGTAGTGCCGATGGGTCAGCAGGTCATTCCTTCAACAGCACACAAGATGGTCCCTAAGTGATAAGTAACCCACCCTTCCCCTGGTTTATGGTCAGCAGGCCAATCAGGATAGAAAGAGGAGCCAAGGCTACTGATGACTGACTTTTTTTCCTCCCATTCCCCAGCACTGCAGAACTAGCAAAACATCCCCTTCAAGAATATCCTCTAGGTGCTGCTAAGTCACTTCAGTCGTGTCCGACTCTGTGCGACCCCATAGACGGCAGCCCACCAGGCTCCCCCATCCCTGGGATTCTCCAGGCAAGAACACTGGAGTGGGTTGCCATTTCCTTCTCCAATGCATGAAAGTGAAAAGTGAAAGTGAAGTTGCTCAGTCGTGTCCGACCCTCAGTGATCCCATGGACTGCAGCCCTCTAGACTCCTCTGTCCGTGGGATTTTCCAGGCAAGAGTACTGGAGTGGGGTGCCATTGATCCTCTAGATGAGGGATCACCTATTCCCTATCTCTGGTTAGCCAACTGCCTTCCCAGTTCACTAGAAGGGTCCTTAGGCCTGTGACCACTCAACCGCATCTCCTAGAACCCTGGGTCAGCAAGTTCCTTCTCTCCAAGAGAATCTTGGACCCTGACCTCCTCCTCAGCATCCTTGGGTCAGCAAACTGCCCATCACCCCAGACCTGGGTCCTGCGAATTCAGTGGCCACCCTCAGAAATAAGGATGAGGTGCTTATATGCCTCGTCTCCACACATTGGGTGGCCAACAGGGTTTGTTGTCCAGGGAACTGAGGGATGAATGAAGACGTGCCTTCTTTGGCAGTGCCAGGAGTTCTATGCCTCAGAATTGGAGAATAAGCACTGGTAAAGTCTGTCCCAACTCCTGCAGCCTCCAGTATTTAGGCCTGCAAGAGCTTTTCCCACTCGCGCTCTCCTTTGAGGGAACAGTTTGTGGAAGCCTTGGTCTACAGCTGCAGAAGAGACAAGTGGATCTCCAGACTTTCTCCCAAAGGGCAGGGCCTTAGTCAGTCCCATCGCTAGCAGCCAGGCTAATATGGGTCTGCTCTCTGTCTGAAGCTGCCAAAGGAAGGTGCTGTTCCTGACCACTAAACGACTGGCCTCCTTCTTCTCCACAGGCTGAGGGTCAGAATGGACCCAAAGTAGCCCTTCATCTGAACATGAGTATGATGCTGGCTTTTCCTGGGATATCCAGAGCATTACTCCAGCCTTTCAGAAGGAGGAGAGCAATCCCTAGATTAACAAGCAGATGGTTCTTGGGCTTCCCTGGTGGCTCAGTGGTAAACAATCCTCCTGCCTATGCAGGAGACAAATGGGATTTGATCCCTCAGAGCAACTAAGTGCGTGTGCCACAACTTATTGAGCTGTGCTCTAGAGCTCCGAACCACAACTACTGAGCCCATGTGCTTCAACTACTGAAGCCCAAGTGCCCCAGAGCCCACGCTCTGCAACAAGAGAAACGACTGCAATGGGAAGCCCACATGCTGCAACTAGAGAGTAGACCCTGCTTGCCACAATTGGAAGAAAGCCAGCACAGCGAAAAAGAAATAAAAAAATAAAATAATGATTTAAATAAAGCAGACAATTCTCTAAGAGTCTTTATGAGGTCTGCTCATAATGCCCTAGAATCTTTGGGGTTCTCTGGAGACTGTCCAAGACCCTAGGCAGAGACTGCTGCTGCGGCTGCTCAGTTGCTTCAGTCATGTCCGACTCTGTGTGACCCCACAGAGGGCAGCCTACAGGCTCCCTGGTCCCTGGGATTCTCCAGGCAAGAACACTGGAGTGGGTTGCCATTTCCTTCTCCATATAGCCAGAGACTATATGACCTTAACCTGGGAACTCTATGGCAGATCCTGTGGGATGCAGGAACCCAGCACTTAAGGGATTCTTGGAAAGTCTGGAAACCCCTCTTTGAAGTGCCATGTGGGGAGCCCTGAGGACCTGACAGGCTAAGGTCACTGGCTCACTTGCTTAACCCCCGCCCCTCACCTGTGACAGTCACCAACATGGAGGCCACCAGTGGGCGGTTGTTGTCTAGTTTGCGGCTGAGTCGGAGCTCCCCGCTGGTCTGGTTGACCACCAGCAGCTGCAGCTCATTGCCCCGCTCAAAGGAGTAGAAGAGGTGATCAGAGACATCTGGATCATAAGCTGGGATGCGCCCAATGATGCCTGAGGGGAAGGTGTCTGAGCGGTTGGATACGTAGTTGTTGAAGAGGATCTGGAAGTTGTTGAGCACAGGGCTGTTGTCATTTTGATCAACCAAGCGGACGTGTACAGTGGCCCGACTGACCAGAGGGGCTGATGTGGCCTGCACAACAATTATGTATTCCTGGCGAGCTTCATAGTCCAGGTCAATGAGTGCCGTCAACTCTCCCGAGAAGATGTCCATTTGGAACAGCTCAGGGATGTTCCCTTCCACGATCTGGTACATTACATGAGCATTGGGGCCTTCATCCGGATCCACCGCAGTGATCTGGGCCACCACCGAGCCCACAATGCTGTTCTCCTTCACTCGTACCTCAAACTCTTCAGCTGGGAAGACCGGTGCATTGTCATTGACATCCTGCACGGTCACCTGGATGCTAACTGGAGTCCGGAGTGGGGGCACACCTCGGTCCACTGCGTAGGCAGTCAGTTCATACACCGGCACCGCCTCCCGATCCAGCCGCCTTACGGTGCGGACAATGCCAGAGGTGGGTTCAATGGTAAAATCTCCATCCCCATCTTCCCCGTTCTGGAAAGTGTACTGGACCCGGCCATTGGCATGAGCATCCCGGTCAGTGGCCGAGATCTGCAGGATGCTGGTGAAAGGTGGGGCATCCTCGGAGACCAGCCCTGTGTAGTGGGAGGCCACAAACTGCGGAGCGTTATCATTCACATCATTGACCATCACCTCCACATAAGTAGTGTCTGCCTTCTGTGGGATGCCGTTGTCCCGAGCTGTAATAGCCAGTGTGTAAGTCACCTGGTCTTCATAGTCCAGGGGGGCCTGCAGGGTAATGGCCCCTGAGTCTGCGTCAATGCGGAACTGGGGCAGGTTGTCTTCCAGGAGATAAGTGATGCGAGCGTTCTCACCCACATCATCGTCAGAGGCACTGATGACCACCACAGTGCTACCCACTGGCCGATCCTCATTCACACTCACTGAGTAGTGGGCACTTTGAAACACAGGCCGGTGAGTGTTGGCATCTGTGATGTTGATGTGCACATAGCAGTGATCATGAAGGGCACGGTCAGATGCAGTTAGCACCAGCTTGAAGTAGCGTTCCTGCTTGTAGTCCAGGGGCAGGGCCAGCGTCACCAGACCTACACCCCCCTGGGTGCTGATAGCAAAGCGATTCCGAGTGTTGCCTCCTGTGATCTGGTAGCTGATGGCACTGTTGGCATCACGGTCTACAGCAGTCACGCTGACCACACTGGTGCCCACGGTCGCATCTTCATTCAGTCGGAGGTGGTACTCTTTCATGGTGAACTCAGGCCGATTGTCATTAACATCCAGCACAGTCACTGTAACGCTGGCTGAGGCTGAGAGTGGGGGCGAGCCATGGTCTCGGGCCTCCACACCAAAGAAGTAATGTTCCACAGACTCACGGTCCAATGGACCACTCACAGAGACCCAGCCAGTGGCACTGTTTATCACAAAGGGTGTATCAGGTGCCACACCAGTTAGGGAATACTCCAGTCTGGAATTCTCTCCATGGTCTGCATCCACTGCCTGAATGTGGATGACTGAGTGGCCCAGGGGTGCATTTTCCAGGACAGAGACCTGGAAGGGTGTGCTGACAAAGATAGGAGTATGGTCATTGATGTCCACCACCTGGATGCTGGCCAGGCCGGTGTTGTTGGACAGCGGGGGGCGGCCTGCATCCTGAGCCCGGATCCGCAAGGCATACTCTCGTTCTGCTTCAAAATCCAGAGGGGCCACCACCTGGATCTCGCCTGTGAGGCTGTCAATGGCAAAGTGGCCGCGGCTGTTACCACTGATGATGTTGTAGTGCACTAGTCCATTGGCATCCTTATCCCGGTCCGTGGCTGTGACGCGTAGCACCACCGTATGGGGGCGCACATCCTCGCGCACCTGTGCCACGTAGCGTTTCTCGCTAAACTGGGGCGCGTTGTCATTCTCGTCCAGCACGGTTATGTGCACACGCACGGTGGCAGAGCGCGGCCCGGGCTCTTGGCCCTGGTCGCTGGCCTCCACCACCAGCTCGTAACTTTCCATGTGCTCGCGGTCCACACGACCGCTGGTGCTGATGAGGCCCGAGCGCGGATCAATTTCAAAGGCAGCAGCGGCGGCGGCGCGCGCAGCTGGCGGCCCCACAAAGCGGTAACGCAGGTTGGCGTTGGGGGGCGCGTCACCATCTGTGGCACGCAGCTGCAGGATGGGGTAGCCCTCTTCCACGTTCTCGCGAAGCGTCTCCCGGTATTGCGCCTGCTCAAATACCGGCGCGTGGTCATTGCGGTCGGCCACTGTAACGGCCACCATGGTGGTGGCAGAGAGGCGCGGTGAGCCATGATCCTGCGCCGTCACGCGCAGGTAGTGGCGATCCATGCTCTCGCGGTCCAGAGCAGCCTCTGTGCGGATAAGCCCGCTCTGCGGATCGATGCTGAACAGCTCCAGTGAGCGGCTGTTCATGAGCGCAGCCAGCGAGTAGACTAGGCGCCCAGCCTCTCCGGTGTCCGGGTCCTGCGCCACTACGCGTAGCACCGCGGTACCCGCCGCCTCATTCTCCGGCACTAGTGCCTGGTAGTTGTACTGCGGAAACTGTGGGTGGCGGTTCGCGGCGCGACGGGGGCGGGCCCGGCCCTCTAGGGGTATTCTCCAGGCTCCAGGCCGGGTCGGGGCCCCAGGGGGGCGCGGCCCGGGGCGCTGCGGGAGGAAGCGGCGGCGGAAGAGACCTCGGGAGCGCATGCGCTCGGGCGTAGGCTCGGGAGCTGTCCGAGACTCGCGCGGTGCTGAGACAGACGCGGGAGCTGTCCTCGCTGTGCGAGGTGCTGAATCCAGTCCGGGGCCAGATCCCACGGCCCCGGGAGGGCGGTCCGACCGGGGGTCTGTCCTCCTCGCTCGGGATGTCGCTGTTCTTTCGATTTGACCCCTGCGCCCTGGTCCCCACAGTTCCCCGCAGCAGCGCGTGGTTCCCACTTTTGGGGAGGAGCCTCTCCCAGTATTCCTCTGAGAGGACACCGGCTGAGAACCACGGGGCCGAATCAGAAGGTCCGAAGGGAAGGGAGGATTGTTCTCCGGGCCTGGGACCCCTGAGGACAAACCCTCTGGTGACAGACTATCTCTTCGCAAAGGCCCTATCCGCCTGCAAGAGGAGACCTCTGGGCGCCAGCGTAACAGAGACCCTGGTCCTTGTCCGGTCTCCCGCCCGCGGCTGCCAAATGTCTTGACCCCATATTCCGCTCCCAGCCCCGGCTGCTCCGGGGGCCCTCGACCGCTTTGGGCGCTTTGCCTTCCCCCTCGGAACCCTACGAAGACAGGTTCCCTGACTCCCAGGCCAGGCTCTCCATCCTCTCGGACCCCGGGAGGCTCGGGACAAAGAGCTAAGGCTCCGTTGCCGATCCGCGCCCCTGGTCCCGTAGCAGCAGATACCCCCGGATCCCAGCCGTGGCCCCTACGGTCCCCCAGCTCCTCCCGGCTAAGAGGGAACAAAGAGAGGAGGGAAAGGAGCAGGAGTAGCGGGGTCGTCGGCCCCCTGAGATCCCACCACGGCTGCCGCCTCGCCATCACCCCCCACTTCCCCACACTGCCTCCACTGTCCTCCACCCCGGTCCAGGCCTTGGGCCCGCCTCGCTGCTCGGACCCCCACCCGGACCCCTGCCGCCACCCCAGTCCTCTGCCTCTAGGCCTGTCGCTCCACGCCGCCGCCACCCTCTGGGCACCATCTACTTCACGGCCAGAGGCCCTTTGGCGAGCGGCCCCGGCTTTTGCCGCCCCCACCACAGCATCCCTGACGCTGCTGCCGCCTCCCGCCGCTCCAACATGGCTCCCGGCCGCTACGATGGTTCATTCCATCCCCGCCCCGGAGCTCCAAATCCGATGGTACAGGCCACTGCGCATGGCAGCTGCCGACTTAGAAGTCATGATCGCCATCTTTATTGAGGGCAGAACGCAAGTGCTGCCCACGGTGCTGAACCGGGCAGGGAGATTTACCGCCCCTGGTCCCACCCTCCTCTTCGTGGCCACCGCCCTCACCCGCCTCCCTCCCTCTAGGGCGCTGTCTCAGCTCTGTCTTCAGCCTTCTGCTTGCGGATCTCTTATGCCCCGCCTTCCTGGCCACTAGTTCCGAACCCCGTCCCGGATTTTGGTCTGAAATTTTGGTGCCTACGATGTGCAGAGTTTTCTCTCAACTCTTGGGTGGAGATACCATCATGAGGTCGGAAGTGACTTGGGGTGCCAGCTGCCCGAACAGCCTTAACCGTTCGATCAGTGAGTTTTAACTCATGAAACATGTCGCGACCATCTGCTTGTTTGGAGCTCCCCAACCGAGCAGGGACCAGAGGTGACCCACCCGAAGCCGGAACAGAGGCTAAACTTCCCTGGTTTTTCGGCCGGCTGCTCTTCCACTGGAAATTACACCCCTCTCTTAGGTAGCGGGTCTCCAGTGTTCTGGAATACCACATGAACCCTGCGTTGCCGCAGGACTGAGGCTCGGATTCCTCAGATCCCCTCCCTTGCCCTCTACGACTGCGTCCCTTAACCCCTTGAAGGAACTAATGGAAAAGCTCAGTTTTGCCCGCGCTGTTCTACTCCCGGCTCAGATCAGATCAGATCAGTCGCTCAGTCGCGTCCGGCTCAAGTAAGACTCAAGTAAGATCCAATGGGCAGACGCCGGGGAATAAACGTCACCGAAGACGAGCGGGGGCGTGGGGCGTGAACACCGAGCGTTCCAATCAGAAAGTCACTGTTTCTATTGGGACAATGGGTGGCTCCGCCCCCACGGCAGACTCATTGTCTGGGGGAGGAGGCTCCGCTGGTTCCAGAATAGCCGCGAGAGACAATCCAGGAGGTGTTCTACGGCCCAGCCTGCAGAGCAGCACCGACAGTGGGCTGCAACGCCACAGTCAGACGGCGTCGGCGTCCCTGGATCGAGGAGAGGTTTAGGGCCAAGGCCCCGAACGCTCCAAGGGGCGCGGCTCCTGCTTGGAACCAGCCGAGAACGCCGGCTTCGGCCTCTGGCCCGCCCCAAACGGTACCTATGACATCACCATTAACCAATCAAATGGCGTATTCTTAGGCCCCCTCATAGACTTTTTAGCTTCCAGGAGGCGGGATTCCCCGTTCCAGCACCTCACGTGACTACGGAGAGCCGGTGGATGGGCTCCAGTGGTGCCCTCTGTTGTTTCAGAATCTGAGGACTTCCTAAGGTCAGAGCAAAGAAAGTACGGTCTGGGTTACTATGGGCGTTGGAGAGGCGCTGAAGGCCGACCTTGGGTGGATGGGAGCTCGGTGCAGGGGCTGGAGGAGGAAAGCCAAAGACATGGTTTCCATCGCACCTTCGCCCTCAGGGTTCACGATCTAAAGAGAGGAGGGCGGAAAGCTTTACACTAACGAAGGTGGTAGATGGGTGGGACGCTAGGGAGAGGGATGCTGGATCCCAGAGGAGGTGCCTGAGCCAGTGGAACCATCTGCCTGAGTAGATCTTTGAATAACCAAAAGATGGAAGAGCCACCTAGGTCTTGGAGGCTGTGTGGGCAAATGTTCTGAGGTTTAAAGGGATCGTGGCCATGTTATGCCTTGCTCCCTGTCCTAGGGCTAGAAGACTGGGACCTTTCCTTAACACCCTTGGTGCCTGCAGAGGATGCTCCGTGTCCTCCCTGAAGTTCTGCCTCCACTGCTGTCCTCTCTTTTCGGCTGCTTTTCCGTGGAAGCCTGTCCCTCTCCCTCTGCCCTCACCTCTATGCCCCACCACCGGTGACAGCTTCTCACGCTCCCTGTAAAGGCAAAGCAAGTGGAGCTCCTCTTTCCACTGCCCTCAAGGACATTTCAGATCCTCTCCTCATGCCTTTTCCTCTCTACCCTGTATTTGCCCTTGTCACCTGCATTGCAGGGGGATTCTTTTATCATGAAGCCACCTGGGAAGTCCTTACCTTAACCATTAGCCAGCCCGATAACAATTCTCCTACCCTGGCTCTTCTTAGACAAACTCACTGGGCTAAAATCTAACCCCAGTTAAAACAGACTATTTGTGAATTCCTTACCTCTGGAGCAGCAGAGCATTACTAGAGAAAAACAACACTTTGAATTCTTGACCTTAAGCCTTAATATTATATTGGAGGGCTTCAACAGTGCAGTAAGGTAAAAAAAGAAAAAAAAATAGTAAAAAGGTATAAGGATTAGAAAGGAAAAAAAAAAGTTTTCACAGGCAACAGTAATGTGTATGCAAAAAAGCTAAAAGAACTTACAGATAAGTTATTAGAATTTAGCAAAGTCACTGGATGCAAAGTCAATATATAAAAATCAGTTGTAATTTCTATATATCAACAAGTGAAAACTTTTCTTCATGATGCAATTTACAGTAGCATTGTGCAACATAAAATTCCAGGAATAAATATAATGCAGTATGTGCAATGACTCTTCACACGTACAATAAAACATTGACACTGAACACTATCGTAATCATTTCATGATGTATGTAAGTCAAATCATTATGTTGTACACCTTAAACTATATAGTCAATTATGTCTCAATAAACACTGAAAGAAAAAATAGAAACATAAAGACATAAACAGAGTGCAAAATTATGTTCAAAGATTGGAAGATTTAATACAGGCATACCTCAGAGATACTGTGGGTTTGGTTACAGACCACCACAATAAAGCAAATATCACAGTAAAGTGAATTATACAAATGTTTTGGTTTCCCAGGGAATACAAAATTTGTGTTTAGACTGCAGTCTGTTAAGTGTGCAACAGTACTATGTCTAAAAAAAATGTACATACCTTAATTAAAAATACCTTATTGCTAGGACTTCCCTGTGGGTCCAGTGGTTAAGACTCCACCTTTCACTGCAGGAGGCACAGGTTTGATCCCTGCTCAGGGAACTAAGATCCTTCATGACAAATGGCTGAAAAAGAAAAACAAACAAACAAACACCTTATTGCTAAAAAATGCTAAGCATCATCTGAGCCTTCAGTGACTCATAGTCAATTTTTTTTTTTTTGCATCCTTGGGTGGGCCTAAACATCATCTTTTTAAAAGTAACATCAAGGAATTCTCTGGCAGTCCAGTGGTTAGGACCCTGCACTTCCACTGCAGAGGGCCAAGTTTGATCCCTGGTTGGGGATCTAAGATCCCACATGCTTCCTGGTACTGCTGCTGCTGCTGCTGCTAAGTCGCTTCAGTCATGTCCGACTCTGTGCAACCCCATAGACAGCAGGCTTCCTGGTACATCCAAAAATAAATAACATTAGAGATCACTGACCACAGATCAGCATAACAGATATAATAATGATGATAAAGTTTGAAATATTATGAGAATTACCAAAATGTGACACAGAGACATGAAATAAGAAAATGCTGTTGGAAGACTGGTGACAATAGACTTTCTATCATCTATTATCTATTGAAGGTTTGCCACAAACCTTCAAAACCTTTCAATTTGTTGTAAAAGATGCAGTATCAGTGAAGTGCAGTAAAATGTGGTATACCTGTATTGTGCAGATGCTATTTCTTCCCAAATGATATATGGATTCAATGCAACTCAGAAACCCTAGTAAAGACTGTGTAGTGTACGTGTGGGTGTAAATTGACAAACTGGATTCTAAAATGTTTGAGGGCCAAGAACACCCAAGACAGTCCAAAGGAAACCCAAGAAGGAGAACAACTTCCTCCACTAGAGATCAGGAAAGCTACAGTGACAAAACCAAGACTGTGTGGCGCTGGTACAGGAATAGACAGACAAGTGGAACAAAATCCAGAGAGGGGCCTACAGGTGCATGAAGACTTGAATGTTTACAAGAGTGGCTCTTAAGAGCCAACACAAGCAAAGGATGGGCTTTCCAGTAAATGATGCCACATCAACTGGACATCCGTGTAGACAAAAATGAGACCCCCTACTTCATACTATCCACATAATCAATTCTAGATAGATCTGACATCTGAATGTGAAAGGAAAGACAATACATCTTTTAGAAGAGAACATAAAAGTTCATGACGTTTAAGCAAACATTTTTTAAGAGGACACAAAATGGACTAACCATAAAGGAAAATACTGAAAAATTGAATTACATTACAATTAAGAACTTCTTTCATCCAAAGACATTAAGATAAGATAGGTTACGTTAAGATTAAGACATTAAGATAAGATAGGGAGAAGATAGGTTAAGATATACAATCCAAGGACTCATATCCTGAATACATACTATAAACCAATAAAAGGTCCACATCCCAGTCAATGAATGGGCAAGAGATGTGAAGAGGTGCTTCACAAGAGAAGATTCAAATAGCCAGTAAACTGATGAAAAAATGCTCAACCTCTTTAGTCATCAGGGAAATTTAAATGTGAAAGTAAGTATTACTGTACTCCACCAGAATGACTAAAATAAAAATGACTGACAATACCAGGTTTAGGGAAAGAGACAGAGGAGCTGGCAATGAGACACCAGTGGAGGCGCATACATTGGTACAACTACTCAGGGAAGCTATTTGGCATTTTCACTGCAATTCCACTTTTGAGAATATGCACCCCCCCTCACCAATATAATGCATACGAGCAACTAAAAGACGAGTACAACAGTGCTCCTGACAGCATGATTTGTAATAGACAAAAACTGGAAACTGAAAGATTGTCAATGTGGATAAATAAACGAGGGTGCACCGTACACGACACAGAATGAACCAACTGCAACCGCGTACTATGGTGGGCGAACTGTGAGATCTGATGGTGAGGGAGGAAGCCAGTGCTCATGTGACTCCATTTAGTGAAGCTGGAAAACAGGCCAAACTCCTGAGGAATTACCTCTAGGGAGGAGGTCTGGGGAGAAGGGAGGAGGTGGTGATTCAGGGAGCTGCACGGTGGGCTTGGGGAACCTGTGACACTGGCTGGTGACAAGATTAGCATCTTGTCGTCATTCATATTCGCCTACTGCAGTTTTCACAGTATGTTTTTCTTCCGTTAAACAGGAAAAAAAGAAAAGGTGGTCCCCTCGGACTTGGAGCCTGAGTCTGTATCTTTTGGGGGCTGAGCAGGCAGGTGCTCTTCGCCTGACCCCCTTGCCCTGGAGTTGCCTTATGCACGCGTAGCCTGTCGTCCTCAGTTGTATTGCACAGACGTGTGCCACACCTGTAGGGACCCACTTCTAGCCTAGAGGTTGGCCTAAACCCCCAGCCCACAGGGCCCCTCAAAATTGTTTGAGTTTTCCTCAGCCCCACCCAAACACTCCTCTTTCCTTGAGAGGCTTGGTTCTCCGTCTCTGCCCTTTCCCCTAACCACATCCACGTCTACCATCAAGCAGGCAGAGCTGTTCTCCCAGATAGTTCCTTCCCTGAGGAATTCTCTGGCTAACTGTTTTCCCTGGTGGTTGTAATTTTGTGCAGTGAGACCACCATCAAGGTGTTTGCTGAGGGGTCCTAGAGTCCTGGCCCCCGTTTGCTGCCTGGAGCCGGCATTTCTTTAAATTTGTCAGCTGGGGCTCAAGTAGCCCTGATGAATATGTGTAAGGACCCCTTGGACAGTCACGCAGGAGCAGGCTGGGGCTCTGACCCTCCTGCCACAGGACTGAGCTTTGTTCCTCACGGGGGCCAGCACGGGGACAGATGGCACAGCCCAGCCCTGCTCTTCCCACAAGGTCAGCATGTGCAGCCTGGCAGTGAACAGAGCAAGTTATGGAGGCCACCGAATGTCCCCGCCCCAGCTTCCTGAGGGCCTGTGCTCATCCCTGAATTACTCACTCTCAGGAGAACTGCGGGGCTCTGCCTTCAGCTCTCCAATGAGAAAGGACTTGTACCTGGAAGTCAGCGGTATTGATTCTGGCTGTGAAAGGGAGGCAGAGGCCTCCAGGATGAAGTGACTGTGCTGTACCACATGGAGCTTTCCTGCCGGCCACTGTGTCAGTTCCTCCTCGGGTCCAGGTGAACCTGTGCACTCAACCTTCTAGAAGAGTCAACAGTTCAGGAAGGATGTCTCGTTGTCTTCCTGTGCTTTGCACCCACAGACCTGTTTTCCTGGGACCCCCACCCCAGGGGGTCTTCTTTGCTGCATTTCTCTCTGCTGGGAGAGTAACAGCCCCCTGCCGTCAGCATCCCATTAAGAAAGGAAAACTCATGGCCAGAAGTCACAGTATCTGATTTTCGAAGTGTGGAATCCTATGAGAATCATCTTGAGTAACAGAATGGAAGGGACTGTTGGAAACCACTGCTGTCTGGTGTCTGCCTACGGGTTCTGACTTTTTTCCCCGACTTACAGCGAGAAGCCCTTGATAACTCAGCAGCCCACAAGGAAAGTTTTTGCCCAACGCTGGCCTGATTCCCCTCAGACAGCAGTGTGAATCTATAACCCTGTATTCATTGAGATACTCTTTTGGTCCTACTGTAATTACCAAATCCCTGCTAAGGCTGCAAGGTGAGGGGATCTTGCTGGATCCAGTGGAAGACAAATGAGGAATGGAAACAGCTGGGTAGGCCGAGGAGTTCAGGGAGGGCAGGGCTGGAGGTTGGGGGGAGATGCTTCATTTGAGAATAGCTGTAAAGGATTATAAGGGTTTTAATGGGGGCGAGAGACATGGCATTCAAGGCAGAGAGAGATGTAAGTGAAGTCTGCAGGGACAGTCACCTGCAGATGGACTGCTGGGCTCCCGGTGGCGTGGCTGTGACCCAGGAGAAGTGGGAACCCAGGGAAGATGTGGGAACTCAAGGGACCTTGATGGAGGGGCCTGTCGGGGACCACCTGACAGGTGGTCCTCAGGTCCTGACAGACCACCTGGAGACTGGAGAGGGCAGGGCAAGCTACTGATGAAGTCCTGAGGTTCCCCCACCCCTGCCCACCCTCTCCCAGCGCCCCTCAGGATCATACAGGGAGGCCTGTTTCCAGATGCCTTGTGATTTATTTCCAACGGTGAGCTGCAGCACATAGGAAAATACACATGGCTTCTCAGTCTACGTTTTTCCAGAGAAAATAGATTCTGTCATTGGCTTTATCAGTGCCATCACCCCCACCCCTCCCTGTTCTGTGAGGCTCCAGGAGGGATGGCCTGTCTCTAAGATTCTGCTCTCAAAGCAGCAGCTTGGCCAAGACCTCTGGGGGTTGGAGTGAGGGGCAGCGACCGCCCCCACGGGGCGGGGGTTGGGGGGTGGGCAGAGCACATGAGCGGCACTCACTTCGAAGCTAAGGCAAAGAACAGCTGGCGGAGGATGCCCCCTCTCACCCCAGGGACAAGGCGTGCTGAAGCCCAGGACACAGACCAGGTGGGCGCAGGGGCTGAGGGCTCGGGCCCAGCCTGGAGCAGCAGCAAGATTCTGTGTGTGTATAAGGGCGGGGGTGGGGGCATGCTGAAGAGGCAGCCTACCAGGAGACGGAGGGGCTTCAGTTCACACGCTCCCCGTGCCCCAGCAGACCTCCTGGCGCGTGGTCCCCAATTCTGTGCTTGGCCCCTGGCGTTAGCTCTATGTCAGGTGAGGGTCCCCGCTCAGGTCCCTTCTACCATCACCTCCCCTCATACTATATGTGCAAAACATTCTTAGGGCCAAGCCTCTGAGTCCCCTGCACCCTGCCCAGGGCTGCAGGGAAGGGAGGAGAGGAAGGTGCTAGCTGGGGGCCTCGCCCAGCACCGGGAACTCCTTGCACATCTCTTGGACGATCATGCGGTCCATCTGGCACTGGGGCGAGGCTTCCTCCTCGGCCAAGATGCGTCGCAGTGTGGCCTGCAGGTCAGGGAGCCGGTGGCGGTGCTGCAGGTAGGGCGTGGAGCGGACCACGGCATGCATCAGGGAGAGGTACTCCATGCGCAGCTGTGGGGAGAGCAGGCAAGCTCAGGGACCCCAGGGAGGTGCTGTGTGCCACTGCCACCAGACGGGGACAGACAGGCCACTACTGCCTTCTGGCGGCCACGTGGATGTCACGCCTGACACCACTGAAGATCAGGGTTGCACCCAGCACCCAGCATGTAACCTGGCACCGAGCTGGCCTTCGACAGTCATTGTGTGAGTAAATAAGTGAGTCCTCGCAGTCCACACGCAGTCCCAGAACATGGCTGGCCCAGGAAGTCCTGGCTCAGAGAGGTGGCAGGAGGAAGCGGTGAGCCCCTACCTGTGTCTCATGCTGGGCCCTTGTGGGGCAGCTGTCTGTTGGAGGCCCTTCTGCTTCTCTCTTCTCACCCTGGGAGATCTCATTCACACCCACAGCTTCAAACAGTGACCCACACTCAGACTTCTTTCCTAGACTCTCCAGAGAGCTGCAGATGAGAATTTTCAGCTGCCCACTGGTCATGCCCTGCTTATCTCAGAACTCAAACTCCTGTATCTACCATCAAACTCACGATCGTCCCCATCTGCCCAAAGCTGAAGGCTTTTCCTGTGTTATCTTCATAAAGAGCACTTCTGTCTGTTCTAATGTTCAAGTCAATACTACAGGTGTCCTCTCTGAGTCCTTTCTCCCCACATCCCGAACCCAACCCATGCCTGAGACCTGGCGTCTTACCTTCTACCTGCCCTGAATCCATCTCCAACCCTCCCTCCCAACCCACCTTCCCAGCACCTCTGGCTTTAACGGCTCTAACCGCCCCTCCAGTGTGACACACCAGCTGCTCCTTATCCTCACTAGACTCTGATCCGCTGACCTGGCCCCAGTACTTCTTCTCCACCTGCCCCCTTACCATCTCTCACGTCTCCGCCTCTGTTTAGAGGAGTCAATACCCAAACCTTTCTTAGGCAGTATCACCCTGCTAACTCCCAACCTTGGTCAGGCCAAAAAGCACCTGCCCATCAAATTTTAGTATGAATAGCTAAGCAGCAGACCATTACGGAGCCGTGCACAAGCCTGAACACCATTCCCCACCACAAACCACACTGCCCAGAGCCGCTGCCACTTTTCTCCACCGGGCCCACCATCTCTGCGTCTGCCAAATCTAAAGTCCCTGACCAGCTGGCCTTGTGATTCATGAAGAAAACAAGCACAACTTCAGAAACTCCTGGACTTCCCTTGGCACCCCCACCTCAACTACTGTCCCGCTACTGAATGGACTGCCCGGGTCCTGCCAGGCGCCATCCCTCCATGCGGGC
Source organism: Tragelaphus eurycerus (assembly GCA_935064755.1). Lineage (NCBI taxonomy): Eukaryota > Metazoa > Chordata > Mammalia > Artiodactyla > Bovidae > Tragelaphus > Tragelaphus eurycerus. The sequence goes on along the minus strand of CAKXYN010000001.1, from coordinate 69,180,574 downwards.
CTGAACTCTCACCAGCCGCCTGACGTACTTTTGACTCCCACAGTGGCTGACCCTCCCAACACCTCAGCCTCTTCGCCATAGTCGGCTTGCTGGATCAGTCCCTCTGGCTTAGACATCCACCAGCATCTCCCACCTTTAAAAGACTTTCTCTTGGAGTTGGTGGTCTAGTGGTTGGGAATCTGCCTGCCAATGCTGAAGACACGGGTCTGATCCCTGGTCCAGCCAGGAAGGTCCCACGTGCCTCAGAGCAACCAAGCCCGTGCACCACACCTATTGAGCCTGTGCTCTAGAGCCCGGGAGCTGCAACTACTGAGCCCCCATGCCTAAAGCCCATGCTCTGCAACAAGAGAAGCCGCTGCAATGAGAAGCCTGCACACCGCAACTAGGGAAGCCTGTGCGGCAGCCCAAACCTAGCATAGCCAAAAATAAAATACATAAATAAACTTACAAAAAAAGACTTTCCCTTGGTCCCATGTCTCCCTCCAGTGATCCCCCACCTTTTCTACTCCCCTTTACATAAACAGAACAGAAGCAAAAGAGATTAGGAAGAGGTGGCAAGAATACACAGAACTATACAAAAAAAGAACTTAATGACCTGGAGAGCCATGATGGCGTGGTCCCTCACCTAGAGCCAGACACCCTAGAGTGTGAAGTCAAGAGAGACTTAGGAAGCATTACTATGAACAAAGCTGGTGGAGGTGATGGAATTCCAACTGAGCTATTTAAAATCCTAAAAGGTGATGCAAGGTGCTGCACTGAATATGCCAGCAAATTTGGAAAACTAAGCAGTGGCTACAGGACTGGAAAAGGTCAGTTTTCATTCCAATCCCAAGGAATGCTCAAACTGCAGCCCAATTGCACTCATTTCCCATGCTAGCAAGGTAATGCTCAAAATGCTTCAAGCTAGGCTTCAGCAGTACATCAACTGAGAACTTCCAGATATACAGACTGGGTTTAGAAAAGAGAGGAATGAGAGATCAAATTGCCAACATTCGAGGGATCACAGAGAAAGCAAAGGAATTCCAGAAAAACACCTGCTTCATTGACTATGTTAAAGTCTTAGACTGTGTGGATCACACAAACTGGAAAATTCTGAAAGAGATGGGAATACCAGACCACCTGACTCGTCTCTTGAGAAACCTGTGTATGAATCAAGAAGCAATAGCTAGAACCAGACATGGAACAAAAGACTAGTTTCAAATTGGGAAAGGAATATGACAAGGCTGTGTATTGTCACCCTGTTCATTTAACTTCTATGCAGGGTACATCATGCAAAATGCCAGCCTGGATGAATCACAAGCTGGAATCAAGACTGTCAGGAGAAATATCAACAACCTCAGATATGCAGATGATATCACTCTAATGGCAGAAAGTGAAGAGGAACTAGAGACTCTTGATGATGGTGAAAGAGGAGAGTCAAAAAGCTGAGTTAAAACTCAATAGTCAAAAAATTAGGATCATGGCATTTGGTCCCATCAGATCAGATCAGATCAGGTCAGTCGCTCAGTCGTGTCCGACTCTTTGCAACCTCATGAATCGCAGCACGCCAGGCCTCCCTGTCCATCAACTCCCGGAGTTCACCCAGACTCACATCCATCAAGTCAGTGATGCCATCCAGCCATCTCATCCTCTGTCGTCCCCTTCTCCTCTTGCCCCCAATCCCTCCTAGCATCAGAGTCTTCTCCAATGAGTCAACTCTTCCCATGAGGTGCCCAAAGTACTGGAGTTTCAGCTTAGCATCATTCCTTCTAAAGAAATTCCAGGGCTGATCTCCTTCAGAATGGACTGGTTGGATCTCCTTGCAGTCCAAGGCACTCTCAAGAGTCTTCTCCAACACCACAGTTCAAAAGAATCAATTCTTCGGTGCTCAGCCTTCTTCACAGTCCAACTCTCACATCCATACATGACCACAGGAAAGACCATAGCCTTGACTAGACGGACCTTTGTTGGCAAAGTGATGTCTTTGCTTTTGAATATGCTATCTAGGTTGGTTATAACTTTCCTTCCAAGGAGTAAGCGCCTTTTAATTTCATGGCTGCAGTCACCATCTGCAGTGATTTTGGAGCCCCAAAAATACAGTCAGCCACTGTTTCCACTGTTTCTCCATCTATTTCCCATGTAGTGATGGGACCGGATGCCATGATCTTCGTTTTCTGAATGTTGAGCTTTAAGCCAACTTTTCCACTCTCTACTTTCACTTTGATCAAGAGGCTTTTTAGTTCCTCTTCACTTTCTGCCATAAGGGTGGTGTCATCTGCATATCTGAGGTTATTGATATTTCTCCCGGCAATCTTGATTCCAGCTTGTGTTTCTTCCAGTCCAGCGTTTCTCATTATGTACTCTGCATATAAGTTAAATAAACAGGGTGACAATATACAGCCTTGACGAACTCCTTTTCCTATTTGGAAACAGTCTGTTGTTCCATGTCCAGTTCTAACTGTTGCTTCCTGACCTGCATACAAATTTCTCAAGAGGCAGATCAGGTGGTCTGCCTGATCTCGCATCTCTTTCAGAATTTTCCACAGTTTGGTCCTGTCACTTCATGGCAAATAGAAGGGGAAAAAGTGGAAATAGTGATAGTTTTATTTTCTTGAGCTCCAAAATCACTGAGGAAGTCATGAAATTAAAAGACTCTTACTTTTTGGAAGCAAAGCTGTGACAAACCTAGACAGTGTGTTAAAAAGCAGAGACATCACTTTGCCAAGAAAGGTCCAAAGAGTCAAAGCTCTGGTTTTTCCATAAAGAAAAACCATAAAGGAGGCTGAATGCTGAAGCATTGATGCTTTTGAACTGTGGTGTTGGAGAAGACTCTTCAGAGTCCCTTGGACAGCAACGAAATCAAACCACTCAATCCTAAAGGAAATCAGTCCTGAATATTCATTGGAAGGACTAATGCTGAAGCAGAAACTCCAATACTTTGGCCACCTGACTCACTGGAAAAGACCTTGATACTGGGAAAGACTGAAGGCAGGAGGAGAAGCGGGTGACAAGTTGAGATGGCTGGATGGCGTCACCAACTCAACAGACATGAGTCTGAGCAAGCTCTGGGAGATAGTGAAGGACAGGGATGTCTGATGTGCTACAGTCCATGGGGTCGCAAAATGTTGGACAGGACTGAGTAACAAGTTCAAGTTCACATAAAAACACATGAGGGTTGTTTCCATTCAGTGCTCCCACCTTCCCTCTCTTTCCACTCCCCTCCAACGTCAAACCTCTTCAACTTCCCACTTGGACTCTCTTCCCTCCACTCCACGGACACTACTGGTCAGTCACGCCTGACCTCCGTGTGGCAAATTCTATATCTCCCTCTCAGGCCTCGTCTCACTCAGGCTCCTAACTGTGGCAACAGCTCATCCCCTCCTCTTTCACACACAAGTCTCTGGGCTCCTGCTCTCCTGGTTCTTCCTCCTGAGTATCTCCTGTGTGCCCCGGCTGAAGCCTAAGCTTCCCTCTGACCCATGCATCCCACACCCAAGGTGACCACACTGTCACAGGCTTCCCAGCACACGTATGCATAGCGCACTCCCAAGTGTCTCCTTCCTGTCCTCACTCACACCCCAGTGCCTCGCTGACGTTCTCTGTACCTGGATGTCCAGCAGATACCTTCTCAGTCTCGACACATTAAAACACAACTCTACTCAAAAGGTCTTCCCCACCAGAGGGATCAGCACTTCCTCCACCGGGCTGGTCCAGACCAATTGAGCAGCAAATCCTGCCAACTCACCTCCAACACATCCAGGCCTGACCTCCTCTCCCACTCCTAGTGTGCCACCCGGAGGGCGGCAGCTGCTTCCACACCAGCCTCCCGCTTCCGCTGTGATCTCATTTCATTCTCATGTGATCATGAGAATGTGATCATTCTGCTATGATCAGCCTCCATTTCATTCAGGATGGTAATCAGATCACTTCCCCTACAAGGTAACCACCTCCTGCTGCAGCCCCCAAGGCTTCGAGTAAACTCCACTTGCTGTTCTCACCTCCTGCCACTCCTCCTGTCTCCAGACAGCGCATCATCTCCCCTGATCACCATAAGGGAGCCCCAGAGTGGGCTCCCTTGGGTCTTGGCACACCTGTCTTGGCTGAGCGGCCTCCCCTACTTACCGGCTCCAGCATGCCCCCCACCCTAGTCTCAGGTTCCCCCCTCCCCCGGGGTGTGACAGCTTCCGCCCTGCTGCAGCCGCCTCCAGGCACCTTGTCTCCGGGCGACAGGTCCGCGATGTGTCGCACGGTGATGTCGATGAGCGCCATCATGTCCGTGTGGTAGAAGATGGCAGCTGTGGTGGGGCTGGCGAACACGTCCTGCAGGAACTTGAGGATGGAGTGTGGCGGCTGCGGCTCATGCTTGAAAATGCGCACAGGGTCATCTAGAAGGTGGGGAAGAGGGCTCAGGGCAGTCCTCTAAGGAGGGCCAACAGGCGTCATGGCGGGGGCGTGGTGGGGAGTCACAGGACCTAAGTGGCCCTGTGCAGATTCCTGGGCACTCACCCCCTCTGTTCAGGAGCAACAGCAGCTTCTCGGAGAAGATCTTGACATTGGCGTGTTTGCTCAGGGCGGCCATGATGACGTTCTGGTCTGGGGCTGAGGAAGGACATGGGTATGCACGAGGGCACCAGTGCTGAGCCTGGCGGGTCCTCCTCCACCCTCGCAGCGCGAGGCAGCCACCCCAGGCAGGCCCCACCCTCACCTGGCAGGTGCAGGTTGAGAGCCAGAAGTAGATTCACGCAGAGATCTGGCAGCTGCTCCGTGGTGTCCAAGGGCAGCCCATCCTCAACGATGCTCAGCAGGAACTGGGCGAAGGGTGTGCCCAGGTGCTCTAGGAGAGGGGCACACAGAGGTGTGCAGCCCAGCCCCACTGCCCCACCTCCCTGGGTTTCCGTGAGCCCTGGGGACGCTCTATGCGACGCCGGTCAGGGGGTCCCCAGCCCTCGGGCCGTGGGGTCCCTGCAGTCAGCTGGGCTGTGACCTGCATTCTTACCATAGTGTGCATAGGGCACTGCCTCGCCCATGGAGAAGACCATGGCCAGGATGAGGGGGCGGAGTAACAGAGCTTCTGGTGGTCTGCAGGGGTGCAGAGCAGGTGGTCAGAGCCCGAAGATAGCGGGAACCCCCAGGGGCAGGGAGCTGGCCCTCACTCGCTCACCCTGCGTGTCTGTTTGCATATCCCGCGCCAGCTCCACGGGCAGCACGGACGACACGAGCGTGGAGATGATGGCCGCGTCCAGGCTGCACATGGCGCCGAAGCACTTGAGGAGCAGCAGCCGCAGCGACACCCGGTGCTCCTGGCAGGGGACCCCGTGTGCGCTCAGTGCCCAGATGCCCCACCTCTGCCTGGGTCCCTCTGTGTCCCCCGCCCTCCCCTCGCTCTCACGCACACACCATTTGGTAGTAGGCCACCAGGGCCAGGACAGACTCGAACTCGTTCCGCTTGCACATTTTCTTGCAAACTTCAGGGTCTGCGTCTGTCTGCAGTGGGGAGGAGATGTGAAGGAGTCGCTCAGTGTGCGTGGCCGCCCGTGAACGTGCCGAGGACCAGTGGGGGAGACTCTCGAGCGCGGGGGAGGGGTGGGGACACCTGGGGGCCCCCAGCCCGCACCAGGATGTGCAGCAGCTCCTCCAGGTAGCAGCGGATGACGCCCTCGTCCTCATACAGGGCCCAGCTGCGCTGCTGGGCATCGTCCTTCCGCCGGGCCAGGTCTGCAAAGATCACCTCCAGCCGCTGCTGGTCATGGCAGACCTGCCCTGAGGGCAGGGCAGTGCTCAGGTCCTATGGGCACAGGGCGAGGAGGGACTCAGCACTCCTGCCCCGCACCATCTCCAGGAGGCCCTTGAGGCCTGGCGCTCAACCCAGACCCTGGGGTCCAGGTGTGCGCTCCTGGCCTGTGTCAAACCAGGGGCCCTGAGCCTCACCTACAAAGGCTGCCTGGAGCCAGCGTCCTCCCAGGACTGGTGAGTGGACCAGCCCTCGGTTCTCTTCCGTCCTCCCTGCTGCTCCCCATCAACTTCCCAGGGCCCATCCCTCAACATTGAGGCTCCCAGGGGCACCAGCCCTGTTCTGCACACCCCCTCCAAGGAATTCCACTGCCTTCCGGTCTTCCCCCCTGTTCCCCGTCACCTCCCCCAATAAACCAGCAGCTTATAGGATCTTATTTTCCTGACCAGCGATTGAACCCTTGGCAGTGAGAGCATGGAATCGTAACCACTGGACTGACTTCAAAGAATTCCTGCGCCCCCATGTCTTAATAACCTCCTGAGACAGGATTCTGTACAAGACATGTCTGCGGGGAATTTTCCAACAACCTGCCTCCTGTCCCTGGATAAACATCCTCTGTCAGGAAGGCCACGGACTTCTCACGGCCTGCATGTGACTTGAGATTCTACCCTCTGATTCTACACAAAGTGGGACAGGCCTGTCAACCTGCCTCCCGTGTTCTTCTTGAGCCTGCTGGCCACTGCTCCTGCAGGCAAGCCCGTGGCCTCACCGCTGCCCACACCCCGAACCAGAGCTGCAGCTCCCAAGGAAGGAGGCACTTCCGGCCCATCTGGCCCCCAATCCTGCTCCCTGATCAGTGGCTCCCCCACCTTGGCAAGGGATGCCACCCATCCCACGATGCCCACACCCCCTACCATCTGAGTCAGCATTCAGGCCTCCATCATGGCTCTCGAAGCACCCAGTGCTCTCCACTGCCAAGGCCAGCTTGGTACTGCCCTCTTTCACGCCCTCTGTCCATTCCTTCCCTGCAGCCTGAGACAACCCCTGGCCACCCACAGCTGTTTCCTCTGTCCCCTGCCCTAGGTCTCACTTCCAACCACACCTCTTGCTCCCTCCCTCCCTCGCGGTATTCCAGCCATGCTGGCCTCATTCCAGTCCCTCCTGTGAGCTGAGCACGAGGTGCTGCCTTATGGCCCCATCCAGGCTGAGCGTCTGCCTGCAGTGTTCTTCCTCCCTTTCTCCTTCACGGATTGTCCCCCAAAGTCCCCAACACCCAGCACAAGGAAGCCGAGAGCTCAAGCTCAACAAATACCTGTCAGGTAAAGGCTGGATACATGTGCGGGCGGGGAAGGGGCAGGGGTGGCGGGGCGGCCCCTGGCCCTGGCCCTGGCCCACCCTCACCTTGCCCTCCACCAGCGAGAGGAGGACCTGCTCCATGACAGGTGAGCTGGCCGGCACGGAGGCCTGGATGTGGCCCACCACGACGCCAATGGCCACGCGGCAGAGCTCGTGGCTCAGGCCGGTGTTCCTCCGCACGAGCTCCATCAGCTCTGCCCCGATGGTCCTGGGCACGGCGGGCTCAGCCGCCGCCTTCTCCTCTGTGGCCCCCAGGTTCAGTGCCCCCAGGGCCTCCAGCTCATCAAGGGCCGGGGCTGGGGCTGTCTCCACCACTGCTGCCGCTGCCTCCTCCTCTGTAGGGGGCTCCGGGTTTGGCACCTTGCAGGGAGGGGGCTGAGCTTGGGACACAGCGGTAAGCGCGCCTCGGCGGGGCACAGGTGGGGGCGTGGGTGAGCAGCTGGGGCCTGGCTCAGATGAGCTGGAGCCGGTGTAGAGCGTGTCAAGGGAGGTGCTGCTGACTGAGCCGCCGCTGGACACAGAACTGCCCCCGGAGGGCGTGGTGTTGCGGCCGCCTGTGGGCAGAGAGGGGACGCTGTGCTGGGGCAGCCCCCTAGGGACCCTTATCTCCCCAAGCCCAGAGCCCTCAGCCGTCCAACCCCTGCCCTGTCTTCACCCCCAAACCTGGAGCCCCCAGCTTTCTGACATAGGCAGAGCAACTGTTCTAAGCACAGAGTGCCCCCAACTCCCCCATCCCCGCCTTCTCACCACTCCCCAAGACCATCAGGGCGTCGCGGTCTCGGCGCTTCACAGGCGGGGGTGGCGTGGTGGGTGCTGCTCGGCGAGGCTGTGGCGGGATCTGGGAGGACAGAAGTGGGATCTGAGGGCCATTTGGGGTGCAGCCTGAGCTCGGCAGGGCAGGACGAAGGCTCCAGGAGGCATTGCTGATAGGGGTGGACGCTTGGAGCCTCCAGACAAAGCCTTAAGGCCCCCGCCACCTCCCTTGCCCAGGCTGCTCTCACCATGTACCTGGTAGAGGCCTCCATCCGCCCCGAGATACTCAGAACTGGGCAGGCTGTGCTGCCGCTCGAACCCAGCTCGACACATGCCATTGGGCTGCCTGGTGGCGGCGGCGTCCAGATGGTGGTCACTGGTGGACGGGGTCATAGCTGCAGGGCTGGGGGTGGAGGGGCCTCTGCGGGACAGGGTCTCTTTCCGGTGGTGGATCAGCTTCCTGAGGCAGGGGCAGGGAGGTTACTGTGGGAGTAACCCTACAACTCCCCAAGTCTGCCCATGCTCCCTGAGGGACACTGCCCACCCTAGCCCAGGCCCCCCATCACCCTCATGCCCCACCCATCTCTGCACTAGCAACCTTGCCCTCTAGAGTCCCGGAAGGACCCCATCCCCTGGGGCTCACTGGGAGGCCCCCCCACCCCCCACACTCACTGGAGGATCCCGCGCTGCTCCAGGCTGTATTTGCCACCATCCCGCATGGCCGCGTTGTGCACAGCCTCAATGGCCCGGTCAATGGCTTGGAGGACATCCTGCTCCAGGCCCTGTGAGGGGGGCAGGAGTGGGGTCTTAGCCCTGGGGACCAGGTAAGGGCACAGAGGCCAGAGCCAGCCCTGGAGGGAGCCTGGCTCAGGCAGAGGGCCACAACTGCTCTCAAAGCCTGGAATACTAGAGATCAACACAGCAAGATGAACTAGAATATCAATCGGGGTTCTCAAACTGCGTCACTCGGGAAGCTGGGCCACAGGGAGGGGCCCAGGCTGCTGCTTTATATATCGGGCCCCTGCTCGGGATTTTACCTATGGCGAAGCTCTCGGCTAAGTCATCTCTGAAAGTCTGGGCTCTGAAGCAAAACCACAGCCCACGGACCCCCAGTTTGAGGCCAGGAGTGCACACTTACTCTATCGCCAGGCTTGGCTCAGATCCCAGGCTGAGATGCCAAGCTGGGAGCCTCTAGGGTCTGGTGCTCTGAACAAATCCCTCTGGATCTTGCTGACCCATCACAAAAGCAAGGCCACACCCCAGGACAGCCCCATCCTCAGAGAGCCTTCTGCAGGCCCTGGTAGCTGAGGACAGGCCAAAGGGACCTCCTCTTTGTACCCGTGTTGCCAGCCCTCATCCCCTCTAGCTGTGAGAAAGGAATCTTCCAGAGCTGCGCTGGGAAACAGCAGTTCTGGGTTTGTGGCAGAAGATAGACATAAGCGTGGAACCTGGCCCCTGCCCCAGATTTTGTGTCGCCATCCGCAGCAACTCAGGGGTCCCCTTGACCCAGCTTGGCTAGCATGGGGTGGGGGGAGTAGGGGGCTGCCAACTGCGGGACCAGTCACTCCCACCCCTCCCTTGCTTTTGGCACCCATGGTCCATCAGGCACAGGGGCCTCAGAACTAAGGTGAGATCACACCAGAGTGGGTTGGAGAGGCTTCTCGGATGGGGACAGACAGATGGACTCAGAGGTCAGCAGAGCCCCAGAGGTAACAGGGGGCGTGTCAGAGTGCAGGAGATAGCAGACAGAAAAGGGGACAGAGACAGAACGGCAGACGATGCACAGAAAGCAAGAAAGATGGTGAGAGAGAGAGGGAGGGAGAGACAGAGAGAAAAAGAGAGAAGCAGAGGGAGACAATGCAGAAAGAAATTGAGATTCAGAGACAGAGAAGGGGAGAGAGTTGGAGGATGTGGACACACAAGGGGAGAGTCAGGATGACACAAAGACAGCCAGGGAGACCGAGACGGAGGGGGATGTGCAGCAAGAAACCAGGAGACAGAGAAGACGGCACCCTCTCTGCCCTTCCCAAACACCCAGCCCAGGAGCCAAGGCAGGCCCTGGGGGAAAGTGGGGGACTCTCCTTGGAGGCCTCCAACAAGCCCCCAGCCCCAGAGAGACTGGCTCTGACATGCTCACTTCCAGACCCAGCAGCCCTGGTGTCCGGGGCTTCCACTCTCACCCAGACACTCCTGGATGCCATGAGGCCAAGGGTTCAGGGCCCTGGGCCCATCCCCTCGGGTAAAGGCCACAGATGACATCTCCAAATTTATCCTGTTATTTCTGTCCCGAACTGGGCCGGCTTGGGATGTTTCCTACAGCCAGAGACTAGGATGGGGCGGGGGTGTCTGGCACAGGGCAGGCCTGGAGGCTCCGGGCCCTCCTTCCCCCTGAGATCAGAATAGACCAGCTGGAGACAATGCAGCCCAACCCCCACACCAGGACTATTCTGGGGGAAACTAACTGGGGCTGCACCTCCAGCGGAAGGAAACAGGGGGGCTATGGCCACACCAGCGGACGCCGTGGGGAAGTCCCACTTCCTTGCTAAGGGAGCAGCTCCCCACCCCAGGCTGGGGACAAGGAAGGCTCAGGCTCCCTCACTTTCCAAGAAAGGAAGTCTGAAAAGTCAGGGCCTGAGGCTTGTAGCGCCAGGGAGTGTCAGCAGGAGCTGGGAACCTAGGCTCAAAGTAGACTGACAAGGGTGTTTTTGGAAGAGCTTAGGGGCTAACTACAGGACAATAAAAGATATTGAGGTCTCAGGGCCTGGGGGGTCACTTAGGGGATGGGGGTGTCCACGGCTCCCTGGTCCAAGTGCAGGGGGTGGGATGGGAGGGTGAAGACGTAGAAGATGGCTGGGGAAACAGAAAGTGCCCAGGGTTGCCGGGGGGTCTCAGGGGTGGAAGCTGCGGAAGAGGAGGCAAGACTGTTGGGATCCTGGTGATCCAGGCGAGGGGCCAATTAAGTCAGGGGCCTCAGGGATCTGGGGAACTGCTCAGAATCTGGTGTACAGGAATTTCGGGGCTGACTCTTGAATTGTATTCGGCTGGGGATTCAGATGTTAGGTCTGGGGTGTCGGTCCCAGAGTTAGTCTTTAGGTAGGTCTGGAGTCCTCAAGAGTTGGCTGTCAAGGGCCTGGTCCTCTGTAAGGGGAGCGGGCTCTCGGGGTCCCAGTCCTCGCGGGGTCTCTCAGTCAGGTTCTCAAAGTCCTCATCTGCTGGAGGTCCCCACCGGCCGGTGATGGAGCTCAGTCTAGGGGCGGCGGAGGCCGGGCCGGGGAGGGGCACACTCACCTGCAGGCGGCGCAGGTAGGCGGGCGGCACGTAGCCGGTCTCACCGCTGCGCGCCCGCGCCGCCAACCACCAGTGCGCGCTGCTGCGCTCCAGCACCAGGAAGGTCTCGCCCGCGGCGAACGCCAGCGCGTTGGGCTCCGCCGAGCGGAACGCATACAGCGCGCGGTACATGAGGCCGAGTCGCGCCGGGGCAGGGGAGACGGCAGGGGGCTGAGGAACCAGGACGCCAGGCCGGCAGCTCCTCGCCGCGCTCGCCCTGCCCCGTGACACACGGCGCGTGCGCGCGCGCGCCCGGCTGCCCGCCGCAGTCCCGCCCCGGCAGTGTCGGCTCCTGCGCGGGAGCGCGGCGCCCCCTGGCGGCCCCAAGGAGCGCGGCTCTCGCGAGTCCACCGCCCTTCCCGAGGACTTGGTCGTCTCCGAGCTCCAGACTCCCTGACCCGGCACCCCGCCTAGAGCCCCCAGCCCCAGCTGCTCCTGCCAGGCCCTCCACTCCTTTTACAGGCTCAAGCCCTAGTACTGCGGCCTACCCTACTTCTCGAAGGAGTGCTCAGCCCGCAGCCCAAAGGCAGAGCCTGTGTCCTGTGCTGATAAGCCTCTTGCATCTATGCCACCCCAGGGAAGTGGATCCTGACCTACTAAATAAAGTACAGCGACCCCGGGTCTCCTGTGTGTCTCGAGGCGTGCTGAGCTCACTTCTTTAAGCTCCAGCGGTGGGCAACGGGGAGCAAGAGTGGAGAGGGGGCTGCAGAAACAAAAACCAGGTCAGGCCATTTCGCTGTCCATAGTCCTCCCATCCTCAGTCCCCATCTCTTCTCCTCTGCCACTAACTTCTCTCTTCCTCTCTAACGTGGGTTCTTGCACATCCATTCTTCTGCCTGGGACGCTATTCCCCTCCTCACAGCATAAGGTCAGGCTCCCACCCTTATCAGTCACTTTCACATCACTCTCTTCTGTTGTCTTTGGAGACTTACAAATCCCGGTTATTTCTGATGCTTCCTTCTGAGAGCAGATAGAAGGGCTGGTGGATGGGGAGGGGTGTACCATGTGGCGTTAAGAGCCTGTTTGGCCCAACTTCCAGTCAGCCCTGACCTGGAAGGGCTGAGGTCATTTGTAGTCCTATGAAGCAGCAGGGAAAACCAAGGGGACCTGGGCTTAGGTAAACTCAGTGTCCTGGGGACCTCCCATCCCCGTCCAGAGGCTGGTCCAGCCACATTCTCCTCTGGAAGCCTGGACCCAGGGAGCAGGTAGGCACAACCCGGCCAGTGTATGCAGCTGGGTGATTTTGGATATAGTGGATATAGGCATAGCGGATCTGGGAGAGAAGGTGGTGAGAGGTTCAGGTAAGAGGTAGGGCTGCTAGACCTGGACATCCAGATCCTCCTTTCTTGGCACTAGTTCTGTGTCCTTCTCCCTCGTGCCTGTGTCGGCAGTTCAAGATCTCATGCCACACTTCTCCCTGAAACCCTCTGAGAACAATGCAGAAACAGCTCTCTTGGGGGCTGCCCAGGCTGGAACCACATGAAGGATGGCACTGGCGTGGCTGCAGTGGGCTCCAGGGCTGGGTAGGAGTGCTGGCAGATGGTGTGGCCAAGAGGACCACTCAGCCCAGAAGACCCCCTCCCGTCAAGCCCCTCACCTCCTGGGACCTCCTGGGACCTTGAGCACAGAGTCAATGGCCGCCAACAGACAAAAGACTGGTGGCCACCTAAGGTCCCAGGATTGGCTCCAGGATGCCTGACATCACAATGTCCGGCCAATTAGCTGCTGCCGGTGGCACAGGAGCTGGACCCGAGGTTAGGCACACCTGCTGTCCAACTCTTACTGAAGCTACGAGAGGGCAGGGAAAGACCTGTGTCAAGAGTCAAGAGCAGTTCTCTGCATAAGGGTGCTGGGATGGACCCATTTAAGGTTATGCCTGTGGGTGCTTGGTTAGCGGACTGAGGACTTAGCCAAGAGGCTATGGTGACTTCAGGGCCCATGGGGTGGGGGCAGTGGCAAGGGGGACACTGCTGGACCAGGGTGGAGATCGTTGTATGTGTGACGCTTCTGAGGGTTGGGAGGGGGCTGGCTGCCAGCCCCCTATCCCTGGCAAGAACAACAGCAGCACTGTTACAATTAACAAAAAGATCTGTATTAGAACATTTACACTCAGGGAAGAAAGAGGTATCTGCATCATCAAATGTGGAATGTCGAAGAAATAGTTAAAATAAATAAAGACTCCGAGCGCAGCAGGGGCTGGCTCAGGCTGGGACTCCCAGAGGCCTCTGCGCATCAGCTCCAGGCTGCAGGGCCACCGCCTGGCCATACTGGCCGCCTCCCCGACGCAGCACAGCTGTGCCCGGGACACAGAGTCTCTCAGGTGCTGGTGCAGCCAGAGCTCACTCCCCGCTCTCCTCACTTATCTCTGTGACAATGTCTATGAGGCTCTGGAGCCCAAAGATATAGCCAGCATCCTGGCCTTCGTGGACCACACTGTCCTCACCATACAGCCTGCATGTGGTGTGTGCGAAATCAATCATGCGCACGTCCACCGAGCTGGTGCCAATGGGCTTGTAGGCATAGGCACCGGCTGACTCGTCAGCAGACTCCTCTGACAGGTCCTCCAAGTCCTCCGCGTCTGAGTCCAGGGCCACTTCAGCCCGCTCCTTGCCGTCATAGATGATCAGCAGGGAGCTTGAATAGAAGCGGTAGGATTCTTGTCGCTCCAGCACACCCTTGAGTTCAGTCAGCTTCCTGAGCACCGGGCCCAGGAGCTCGCGGCGCAGGTACCGGCCATTGTGGAAAAACTGGAAAAGTGCCTCTTTGAAGCCCTGTACGGACAGCTTCCGTCCGTGGTACTTGTTCATGAACATGAGCTGCCCACTGCCTGCCTGGTACACCTGTGGGAGGGAGACCAGCAGGTCAGGGACTGACAGGCATATCTGGCAGAGATGGCCCGGCCCCAGGAGAGTGGCAGCAAGACGACAGCCCTGGACCCAATCCTTCAACTCATTCAGTATAACAGTCACACGAGGCCCTGTCCTTGCCAGTCAATAGCCCTCTGACCTGGGCGCCATCACCAGCCCTCTGCTCAGTGTGTGGGTTGATGGAGAGGGCCCAATGTCTCCCCTTTCCTCTCTCTCCGGTCCATAGCTTCTGGACTCAGCCAGTCCGGCCAGCCCCAGAGAGCATTACCCACGCACACAGGCTTTCCTTTCTCACCAGAGAGCAACAGGATCAGTCCAATCTGGAATCTTTTGAGAAAATGGGGCTCTGCCATGGTGGGAGAGTGGCAGCTCCCGGCTGCCCAGCCAGCCCACGCCCGCCATGCGCTGACACTCCTCTCACCTGCATGCCGCACACGCGCACACCGATGACTGCCGACGTGCTCTGCTGGCACTTGCGGATCTGGTTAGCTGCCTTCTCTTCTGAAGCATCGTCACCATGCTGGCGCGTCCCCATTTTGAGGTCCAGGACACAAGGCACCTCGTAACAGGAAGTCAGGTTCTCCAGTAAGATAAATTCTGAGTGGTTAAGGATAAGGCCCCTCTAAAGAAAAGGTGCGGCTCCATGGCACTCCCAGGGTGCAGGGCCTACACTCGGCATCCCAGAAATCCTGCTCTACCTCCCAGGCGGGCCGCCCAGGGCTGACCAGAAGGCTAAAGGGCACCTGCAATTCTGGCCAGGGAACTGGCGTGGGAGCAACATGGGAGACACACACACTATTTCCTGACTCAGCAAGATGTGGACCACAGTCCAACAACAACCTGTCCTAAATCAGACACAGAACATCAGTAAGTTCTGTAATCCCAATCTTAAACAAGAACTAAATGGCACCCCACCCCAGTAATTTTCCCTGGAAAATCCCATGGACGGAGGAGCCTGGTAGGCTCCAGTCCATGGGGTCGCTAAGAGTCGGACACAACTGAGCGGCTTCACTTTCACTTTTCGCTTTCATGCACTGGAGAAGGAAATGGCAGCCCGCTCCAGTGTTCTTGCCTGGAGAATCCCAGGGACGGGGGAGCCTGGTGAGCTTCCGTCTATGGGGTCGCACAGAGTCGGACACGACTGAAGCGACTTAGCAGCAGCAGCAGAAATGTAACTTAGGAACTCATCAAGTTTTCTCTTTTCAAATAAATACGTATTTCCCAGATGGGGACACTGAAAAGGCCAAGAAACAATGACCAGATGTATGAGTTCCCCTGGTGCTTCCCAGGTGGCGCTAGCGGTAAAGAACTTGCCTGCCAAGTCAGGAGACATAAGAGACACCAATTAAATCCCTGCATCAGGAAGATCCCCTGGAGAAGGGCACGGCAACCCACTCCAGTATTCTTGCCTGGATAATCTCATGGACAGAGGGGCCTGGTGGGCTCTGGTCCACAGAGTCACGAAGAGTTGGACATGACTGAAGCGACTTAGCACAATGCCCACACCAGCTCCTAGAGTGCAGACTGGTGAACCATGGGCCCCTGCTCACTGCTTTACAGCTGATGTTAGGAACAAGTGGTTCTTATAAATGAATTTTTTCTTTTTCTGGTCACATGGCCTGTGGGATCTTAGTTCCCTGGCTAGGGATTGAACCTGGGCCCTCAGCAGTGAGAGCATGGCATCCTAACCACTGGACCACCCGGGAATTTTCAGTTTTTAAATTTTTAAGAGGTCAAAAAGTGTATATAATATTTCATGATACATGAAAGCTGAATGAAATTCAAGTCTCAGCAACCATAACTAAGAGTTTAACAGCCACGTTCATTCATTTACATCATCTATGGCTGCTTTCATGCTACAGATGACAGAGCTCTGATACAGTGTATGGCCTGCAAAGTCTAAAACATTTACTACCTGGCCCTTCACTGAAAAAGTTTGCAACCCCCGCCTTAAAGGAATGAGTGAATGCACATCTGGAGTACAAAACATGCCTGACCCTGTATCATCTCTGCATTCCACAAAAGGAAGGCAGCTGCACAGACGACTGTGCTTGTCTAAAAATGACTCAGGAGCCTAGTTTAAAAGACTCCCACTCGCCACACATAGGACAATTTTAGCATCAGAAATAACTGCAATGAACTGAAACACGTTAAGTATGTTTAGGGAATTCCTTGGCAGTCCAGTGGTTAGGACTTTCTACTTCCACTGCAGGGGGTACAGGTTTGATTCCTGGTCGGGGAACTAAGATCCCACATGCCGCATTCAAAAACTTAAACAAATTCATGGGTTCATGATGATGCGGGAAACCTCACTGGTTACCTTTGGAGGATGTATTATTTCAAATAGTAAATTAAGGAAAATGAACATTTAACCTGCCTTTCCTATTTGAACTATACTTCATGATAAGCACATAGTTGATGAGGAAAAACTTTTCTTTCAGCAGGATTCCAGCTCATGAATGAAAAAGGAATGACAAAAAACCACCTACTTAAAAAATTGATGTAAGGCAATGGCAATACAAAAGAGAAGGACGATCAAGCTCCGCTTCCCAATCAACAGGTAAATACCATTTCTGAAGGAGTCTTGCCCCCACTCCCTCCAACTGCCCCTGAATCTGATCAAGCCTGTAGATCAAATTATCAGCTTAATGGAAACAGAGGGGAAAGAGTAATGTGTAAGACACCACAGGATGTAATCAGTAAAATCCAGGGGGTGGGTAACTCTAGAAGACCCAGTTTCTCTGACAAAATATTTTCAAGAAGAAAAAAACAGAAACATATTTTAAAAGACTTAAAACGTTTCAAATGAATGCAACATGTGAACATCATTTGGACCCACATTCAAACAAACCATAAATAAAACATTTATGAGACAATTAGGAAAATGGGAAAATAAATTAGATATTTGACAGTAACAAATTACTGTCCACTTGCAAGGAGTAACAATAGTGTTTCAAAATATCTTTATCTTTTAGAGATATACGCTGAAGTGTATACAGATGAATTATCTGACACTTGCTTCAGAGAGAGTTCAATTGGGGGTGCTGGGTATATATAGACAGGAGACTGACATGAGCGGGTTAGCCAGCTGCTGGAACTGGGTGACGGTACCATTAGGTTCAGTGCATTTTCTATAGTGTGCATCCAGGTTCCCTGATTGAAAAAAGAAAGAAACCTTTCCCTTGTGGTTTCTTCATGTGGCAGCCTGGTAAACCAGACTGAAAGATCAGTCCAACCCCACCGCAGACCCTGGCATTTAAGCTCTACTTGGGGACTTCTGCAAGTGTGTGAAAACATAAACCAGCTCCTTGCACTCCAGGGTAAAGCACCCCGAATGCAAGCTGGCCCCTCCATGAGGTGACCCTCATCCCCAGAAACCCATCAAACTTCCTCCCCAGCACCTGCATTCCCAGACCAGTGCTCAGCCCAGAAGGAAGTGATATCTGCCCAGTTATCACGCAGGGTGTCCTGGCACAACCATGACTTTAAAAAAATCCAATTTCTCTGTCCAAGCCTGAAGGGTCTCCTCCCTTGTCCTCCCCTCTCCCCAATGCAGAGATGCCCTGTGAGCAAAGGATACTGTACTGGTTCCGGTGTTTCGCATTCTCCTTCATTCTCTGTAACTGTTGCTGGTGACACTTCATGCTCCAAGGGTTGTAGTGTTTAAGCTGAGAACTTACATTCCCCTTTTTCTCTACACTGTAGTACAAAACTTCAGATTTCTTCAGCCACTCAAATTCTTCTTCTAACTTATGGCTATAAAGAGACAAGAAGCTGATAAATCATAAAATCTCATCAGAAGTCAGGGGCAAAGAGGCATGAAGGAACTTTCTGCAGTGATAGGAAGTTTGATGCTCTGATGTGGTGGCTGTTTCAGTGAACACATTAAACATTTCAAATGGGTACATTTTACTGTAGTATACCACACCTCAAGACAGTTGATTTAATAAAAAAATTAAGGGGTTAGCTTGCTGCTTTAGGAAAACCTAAGGTGCAAGGACAGCCTCTCCCTCCAGACCACACCCTACAAGGCAGCCTTCCCTGCTCCCACGTTCTAGGCAGTACCACCCCCTGGCTTCTAGGACATCCAATTCCCTCTCAGGACGCTGGAGACAGAGGCTGAAGTGAAATTCCATGAGAATAAGTCAATCTATTTGGCTACACTTAAAAAAAAAAAATATATATATATATATATATATATCTTTGGCTGTGCTCTGTGGGCTTTCCTCTGGTTGTTGACAAGCAGGGGCTACTCTCCAGTTGCAGCACATAGGCTTCCCCTTGTGGGGGCTTCTCCTGTTCACAGTGCTGGCTCTAGGGCATACAGGCTTAGTAGTTGTGGGCCACTGGGTTCAGATGCTCTGAGGCCTGTGGGATCTTCCCAGACCAGGGATTGAACCTGTGGCTCCTTCATTGGCAGGCAGATTCTTTATCACGAGCCACCAGGGAAGTCCTTAGCTACGTTTTTAATACATATACATACACAATTTATCTCTTCATAAGCTCTGTCAAGGTGTGCCACTTGGGAGGGCTCTGCCTAGGGGGATCCCCAAGATGCGTCCATTTTGTCTCCCACTATCAGTAAACAACCTGCGGTAACGGGACAGCTTCTGTCTGGGTCACTGCTACATTCCCAGATGCCATGCAGGGCCTGGCACAGGACAGTTGCAGGAGGAATGAGTGACTGAAACTCTCTTACAGCTGCCATGACAGTTGTTCTACCCAAAATGGCACAATCTAACTCAGAGTCAAGCAAAGAGAAGCCGGGCACGCCGCGTGGGAACCGACCCGAGTGACATGGCACCTACTGAGTCCATCAAGTGAGCCCTGAGCCCCGGGGCACTGGGCTGTAACTGAGGATCCCCCTCCTCCTGCGTCCAGTCCCCTCTCAAGTCTATACCCACCTCTTCACTTTTTCCTCTTTCCGGTGTTGCCGTACCCAGTCCTTAGAGGTCTTGTCCGTTTCTAGAACGTGATGCTTTTTGTTTGTCCACCTGAGCAGCTTACTTTTTGGTTCACAGTCTGAATTATCTACACTGTCCACAGTTCCGTGGTCCCCTTTTACTGGATATGCTATTAAACATAAGTTCCTGTCTTCGTCTTCTTCGAAGCTCACAGATACCACACCTAGAAGGAGGGTGAACACGGAAGACTTTCAGTTCCACAGGAACATGTGTTATAAATAACATGATTGGAACATTTGTTTTTTTCTTACCCTGTTCCTTAGTCTCTATGTTGCCAGAGGCCCCAAACTCATCTGCAAACCTAACAAATATCAAAACAGCTAGAAAAGATGACACCATACAAGACAAGCGATTAGGGAGCAAACGTGGCCGAGAGTCTTCCTCTATGATTCACTCAACGAGGCAAGAGCCAAAGAATTACAAGACACATTTTTCCATCAATGAAAATGTTTATTAATTTTTATGTAATTCTTCTAATCCTGAGAGAGACATGAGGACATTTGCTTTTTAAATCTTGTGGGATTTTTTTACTATCTTAAACAGAATCTCCGACGGCCTTGAGGCTTGCTTTAAAGCAGAGCCTGAACAGAGATTTGCCTGAGGGGTAAGAAGTGTCCGAGGGTAAGGGAAGACTGGGCAAGCAGAACAAAATAAAGGAGCAAACAAAACAAAGCACAAGACACCCGGCAAAGGCTTCTTGCGGCGCCCCCACACGGTAGGCACCCAAGCCTTGCGTCCTTCTCAAATATATTCCTTTATTGGTCTTTGCAGTCTCATGTCACAAAAGAACAAGATGAACACAAGGCAAACGGGGTTGGGCTGGGAGCACAGACGTGTAGTGGCCTTGAAAGCAGCTCTCCCCGAGTCTCTAGAACCTGCCATGTGTAATGAGACAGTCTTTGAGGAGGGGGCTGTCAGGTGGGAGGGTTTCAGCAGGTGCCGACGAGTGCCTTAAAACCGACTGGCTGAACACCTTTCCTCCTAGGCCTCTCTGGCCTGGGATCACTCAATTTGCTCAGTTCTTGCTGCCCGCCCGCTTGCTCGCTCGCTGCAAGGGAATGCGTGCTTAGAGAGACGACACTTCTGAGGTGGTACCCGGCTCTGGGCGTAGAGGAGCTGGGGTGGGGAATTCAGGGGACCAAACTTTCCTGTGGTGGGAAAGAACCAGGGAAAAAATGGGGGCAAGGGCAGCCAGCTAACAAGGGACCTTTGGCTCATGTCCTGGAAAAAACAACAGAGAGGACCAAGTGAGGGCCCCAACTACCCCACCCCCACCAAAGCACCATGCATATTCAGAGTACAGAGGCGACTGTAACATTCTATCCTCAAAGAGTATGTTTCAACAGTCCCAGAAGAACCCAAGTTGTTCAAGAGTCTTTTGCATAAGCAGGCAATGCAGCTTTACAATTAATTTCCTTAAAGGATTCTCCTTTGATTTACAAAGGATCCCCCCTCCCCAGGAAAAACCACACCATGCTGATTTCCCCCATTAGAAAAAGGAAGAGAGTCACCATATGTGAATCAAAGAGTTGCCATAATATAGCAATTTTGGGGACATTCCGTAATAGCAAAGTGCTTCAACTAATCAGCACAAGCCTCCCACTCCTGCGCTCCATCTGACTCAACCCTGCTCCCAGCCTACCTAATCACCAGGGCTTCTCGTTTCCTGGAGGACAAAAAGCAGGCGCCAAGTATTCTGGGTAAAATCCTCTCAAAGTCTTCCCCGATGTCCCCGCATGGGGGACTATGGGTTACCGTGATCAAGAGACACCTGAACATAAAACACAACTACACTTCCACCAAAAATAAACTCAAAACAAACCCACAAAACAGAATTGAGCAATCTTACCAGGGCTTGTAAACTGAGGGTGTGAGGTGCTGGGCGGAGGGCCAAGAGGAGGAGGAGGGAAAACACAGAGCGGGTGGGAGGGGTGAGGGCTCCCGGGGTGGCTGCCCGGACCTCCTCTGGCCGCGGCGCCTCACGTGTCCTCGCCAGGCGCTGGCGACCCCTAAGGCAGCTGCGGGCTCACCTTTGTACTGGGGAGTGAATTTGCGCATCTCAGCTGGGAGAGTCTCGTAGAACTGGTGCTCCCTGGGGACCAGGGGCTTGCATAGGGTCGTCTCGTTGAAGCGGAGCACGCACGAGTGCCCCCCGACCTGGTGGACAAAGGGCTCCAGCAGGATGCCCTTGTCGCGGGGCTCCACGTCCATGGCCCTGAAGGCTGGGCTCATCCTCCAGGTGCGGACAGCAGGGAGAAGGGGGGCAGCGGGGTCCAGCGGCCAGCGCGTCCTCCGTCTGTCGTCTGTCCGTGCGTCCGTCTCCCTGGCCTCAGCTCCGCGGCCGTGTGGGCCAGGACGCTCTGCGGAGAGTGACAACGGAGTTGGAAACAGCCGGGCACCGCCTTAGAGGCGCTGGCCGTCCTCCTCCAGCAGAAAAGACAAAACAGCCTGATCTCCCGCGGAGTCCCGCCCACGCCGCCCACTCGGCCCCGCCCCCTCCTGCAGAAACAAACAGCCGCCGTTGTCCCGGGCGGGGCCGGATGCCGACTCGCAGGGACTGGCTGCGAACCCCAACAGCTCCAATCACCCCCACCAGGCCTTAGAAGGCCACTACCACGAAGACACGATGAGGTAAAATTACAATTTCAAACCTAATAGTCGCATTAAATCGTACCATTTTCTACTACAATTGTTAGATTTAAGAGTAATTGACATCCAAGGCTCTCCATTAATTAATATATTTTAATAGACTTTATATTTTACAGCAGTTTTAGGTTCATGGCAAAATTGAGAAAATACAGAGGTTTCCCACATACCCATCTGCCCCACACATGCATAGACAGCCTTCGCCATTATTAATATCCTCCATCAGAGCGGTACACTGGTTACAGATGATGATGAATCTATACTAACAGCATGGTTTATATGGTGGTAACAGGGTTCCCTATTGGTCGTTATTTATGTTTTTATAAAATGCATTTAAAGGGAAACCTGCTTATGTACCACCTAGTAAGATTACCAACCATCCGCCCCCACAGGTGTGCTGCACTGCCCCTGCTCAAGGCCAAAGACAAGCCCCATTAACCTTATTAGCAGTGGAGCTTGGGCCCAGCTTTAATGATTAACTTCTGTATCTAAAAACAACAGATCACGGCTGGCTAACTCTTTTAAAAAAGATACACAGTGTTCTAGGTCACAGACTATTTTTATTGGTTCTCTCCCTATCTCCAAAAGCTGGGGCACACCTTTAAACCAAAGCTGCATTCTTGGGGCCCTTGTCCACTGAGGTCCAGGAACTTCGGATCCCCAAGCACACTGGATCTCAGAAAGCACACCTCCACATGTTAGTGAACCGTTTAAGGGTATGCCATGTTCATTCTGTTTTCCGTCTAGAATTTACAGACTGACTACACAGGTGCTACTAGCAATACTAATGGGGGCGGGGGGGGGGGGGGGTGCGGTGGCTTGGGATATGCTTCAGTATCTGTAAGGGGTTCTTACTGGGAACTCCTCCAATTCCCATGACTCCAAATGAGATGCTGGTGGTGGTGAGAATGGGTCGGATGGAGGTTTGCCCACTGTCCTCTAAGGTGGGTAAAGCACCCACTCTGTGCTAGGCTCACTGCAGGGACTTAATTTGATCCTCCGGATACTTTCTATGAGACATTATTCTCCCTGTCAGAAACAAGGAAGTTGGTTCGGGAAGCTGAGGAAACTCATCCAGGGCTAGAGCCAAGAAGCCGGAGTTTCCAAACAAACCTCAATTTGTTGTCTGTCCCTCCACAGCTGCCTCTGGGGTCCAGGGTCTCTGGCACATGTGCTTCGGTACAGCACTCAGATGTATATGGGACACTTAGCTTGTCCTGTGATGGTGTTTTCACCATGTTTTTATATTTTCTATTTATAAAGCAGCCTCTTTCAAAGAGTTTAGCTGGTGTTACTCTTTTTCTTTCAGAGAGAACTGACAGTGGGCTCCCTCCCACTGGACTCAGGGATTAAAAATCCATACGCTTTCCTACATGCAAAGAGCAGAAAGTCAAAGGTTCTGATTTCTCACACTCGGCACTACCTTCTCATTACAGAAGCCCTCAGGAGGGCAGGTGCTGAGAAGCATCCCAAGACACAACACAGGCGATCAGCTAGAAGGACGAGTACCTTCCAGCCATTCCAGACTCTCTACAGAAGGTGGAGCTCTGAGATGCGTGGCCACACAAGCCCTTTAGCTTTATAGAGAGCTGTTCTCATTCTTTTTCAGTAATGAAAAAGACCTCTGAAGTTAGAGCAACCCCAAAGGAAAGCTACTGATTCATGATCGGTCTGCCAGTACCCAAGAAAGAACTAGGTACCATAATTATTAAATTATGAAAGCACAAAATGTTCTTCATCAGCCAGGCTTTAGAAACACAGTTCAAACCTTTCATAACTGTGAAAACTCCTTTTGTTGCCACAGCAATACTAACACTAAATGCCTAACACCCTTTCTAATAACTCTGTTCAAGATTCCTTAAATGTATTCAATTAAAAAAAAAAAATCTCTCTCCAGGCATCTCTCTTACTCCAGTGAAAAATCCCAAACAGTAACTGGCCCTTCATGAAAGCTCTCTGGAGTATGGTTCATGGGTGTGGCTGGAGGCTGAAAAGCCCACTGAAGGTCTCCACCTTCTCCCATGTGTTCATTAGTGGCTGGAACCTTGGTGTGGAACCTTGCCACCCTCCCTCCAGCACCCAACTCTGGCACTTCGCAGAACACTGCTCCCTGGAGAACAATCATCACCTTACACAGAGGCAAGAAAACTAAGGCCCTTTCCCGCCTGTGCCAAGTCTGATGATGGAGGAAACTCTAAATGGCAGAATTGGGGAGAAAACTGACCCTGTAGTTAGGTAGAGCCAGATTCTAGCCCCAGTTCTGCCATTTCATTGCTTGGAGAAAGACTCCCAAGTCACTGGCTCCCTTTGGGTTCCAGTTTTCTGGTCTGTAAGGTGGGAAGGAAAGACCTGAGGCAGACATCTACTCTGAGGGCTTCCCTTTGTGCTCAGTCAGTGAAGAATCTGCCTGCAGCGCAGGAGATGTGGGTTCAATCCCTGGGTCAGGAAGATCCCCTGGAGAAGGAAATGGCAACCCACTCCAGTATTCTTGCCTGGAAAATTCTATGGACAGAGGAGCCTAGTGGGCTACACAGCCCATGAGGTGGCAAAAGTCTGACACAAGTTAGCAACTAAACCACCACCACCAGATATCTACTCTAAGGGTGGTATAATCCAATCAGTGAGTGGCAACCAACAGTCTGTTTTAATCAAATAGGGAAAAAAAAAAAAAAAGCAAAACCCACTGCATCACAGATAATAAGCTAAGTCCTGTTTTGTGATTCTTTTAATTATGGTCGGTCTCTCAATTTGAAGATAACTATGGCTTCACTGTACAACATATTTCTCACATTGGGGCTGCAGAGAAATAGAGCGTTTGTTTTAGGGTCCCTTAAAGATTGAATGCCTGTGGGAAAATGAAGGAGCAATTTCCCAATGATTATACCATAGATCGGAGAAGGAAATGGCAACCCACACCAGTATTCTTGCCTAGAGAATCCTGTGGACAGAGGAGCCTGGTGGGCTGCTGTCCATAGGGTCGCACAGAGTTGGACACGACTGAAGTGCCTTAGCATGCATGCATGCATTGAAGAAGGAAATGGCAACCCACTCCAGTATTCTTGCCTGGAGAATCCCAGGGGCAGAGGAGCCTGGTGGGCTGCTGTCTATGGGGTCGCATATAGTTGGACATGACTGAAGCAACTTAGCATGCATGCATGTACTGGAGAAGGAAATGGCAACCCACTCCAGTATTCTTGTCTGGAGAATACCAGGGGCAGAGGAGCCTGGTGGGCTGCTGTCTATGGGGTCGCACAGAGTCGGACACGACTGAAGCGACTTAGCAGCAGCAGCAGCAGCAGCATATCTCTAGTGGCTTCAGCCTGGTCAGAAGTAAAATGCCCCAAGAACCTGCCGCATTTCACGGCCAATCTTTTCCCACTTGTGGTTTGAGCAGTTGGGTCTCTTAAAAGTTTTTCAACATCTGAGTCGTCTAAGGCCTGGTTTCCCAGGAATCCTAAAACATTAATGATTACTAAGAAGTGCGTGTGATGGACCCTGAACCTAGTGTGAAAGGGAATAATTGGAAAATACTGACTTCACGTGTAGCATCTGTTTTAGCTTTCCACATTGCCTCACATTTGTCCACGAAACTATCAATTGGTGAGAAATGCAGAACATGATTCATCCTAGGACATGACACATATTTCCCCCACAGCTCATGCCCCTAAGCCTGTTTAAGGTTCTGCTGCAAACAATGCCTTAATAGTTGTATCCTTTAAAATACTGAAAATAAAACAACTAAGACCCTTGGGCCCTTAGCTCACACATCTAGAATTTGGTTAACGTGGGAGGCTACAGACGGGATCTGCTGGGGCCACTTACTCTGCCTCAAGAAAAGCCCCAGGGTTGAGCAGTCACAGGGGACAGCAACCAAACAACCTTTACCAGCTGAACCTCCTCCATGAGCCTCAGAGCCAGTGCCCACATCCATTCACAACCCATGACTATACCACCAGGGTCAGTCACTGTAATTCTCAAACACTGTTGGTAGGAAAAAAGAAGTATAGCCACCATGGAAAACAGTTTGGCAGTTTCTTATGAAGTTAAATATATACTTATTATATGACTCAGTAATCCTACTCATAGGTACTGACCTAAGAGAAATGAAAACAAATGTCCACATAAGGACATTGTACTTGAATGTTCACAGTGGCACTATTCACAATAACCAAAAGGTGGGGAAAATCCCAGTGTCCATCAAATGCGGGAATGAATAAACCAACTGTGATGTATCCATATAATGGAATATTATTCAGCAATAAAAGGAATGTACCGATATACAAAGATTAATCACAACAACAAAGATTAATCACAACAACAAATATTAATCCCAAAAGCATTATGATTAACTGGAAAAAAGCCTATCACAAAAGAATGTCTGCTGTATGATTCCATTTACATGACATTCAAGAAAAAGCAATAGCAGAAAGGAGATAAGTAGTTGCCAGGGGGCAGAGGGTAGGGGACCAGGACTGACTGCAAAGAGGCCCAAGAGAACATTTAGGGGTAACGAAAATGTTCTATGCTGTGACTGGAACAGTGATTATATGGCTGCATAAATTTGTCAAAACTCATCAAATTAGAGATTTAATGTCAATGAATCTTACTGTATATAAATTATATTTCAATAAAGAGCTTGAATTTTTCCTTATACTTTTTTAATTTACAAAAATTTCAGAACAAGTACAAATTAAAAGAATCAGAAAAGATTGTAGTTAAAAGATCCTATCAGCTGACAAGTAGTTTCTATATGCGAATGCACTAGCTGGAATTGACCCCCTATTTACCCTCCTGTCTATTCTAACTGGGCTCACTTGCCTCCACTGAGCATCTTGAGTCACTCATGCCAAACAGGGTAAGCCTGGTTCGCCATCCTGGTCAAAGTAAGGGCTTTGCCCTTTCTGTGAGGGCGCTCCCTGATGGTAGAGACTTTCAGCGACAACCATGTTCTCTCTTAAATCCATGACACCCACTGCTAATCCTGAAGCCATCTGCTCACCTTCAAAGCCTAGTTTTTAGCAGGCTTTTACTCTTAATACTAAGAGTAGAGAAGGAAATGGCAACTCACTCCAGTCTTCTTGCCTGGAGCATCCCATGGACAGAGGAGCCCAGCAAGCTACAGTCCATAGAGTCACAAAGAGTTGGACTGGATTGAGCACACACACCCATTTAGCGCAGGCAGCTGTGACTGGCACATTTAGAGCGGGTGGCTGCGACCGCATGGATGTGAGTCTGAGTGAACTCCGGGAGTTGGTGATGGACAGGGAGGCCTGGCGTGCTTCGATTCATGGGGTCGCAAAGAGTCGGACATGACTGAGCGACTGAACTGAACTGAGCACGCACACACGGCTAATACTAAGAGACCTATACCAGTTGCATGGTTATCTTTTTTAATTCTTGCAAAGTCAAAGCAAAAGCATCCTTTACACACAAATAAGCAGAAGAGATGCAAAATGGTTCAATAAGCCTTCCAATAAAACACCCATCACGAAAGAAAGATCAACAGCAAATCTGCTTCAATTATCCTGACTTTCTTGTTATTTCTCAAACATGCCTGATACACACCTACCTCAGGGCCTCTGTTCTTGCCATTCCCTCTGCATGGTACACTCTTTCCCAGATATCCCCCTGGCCCACTCTCTTACCTCCTTCAGCTCTCTATCCAAACATCACCTCTTTAATGAAGTCTTCCTTAGCCACCCCATCTGAAGGTGCCATATCTCCCCATCCACATGCCTTACACAACTCAGCTTTATCTTCTCCTCAGCACTTATCACCATCTAACATGCTATATATGTTTTATTTGTCCTGTTCATTTTCTGTCTCCTCCACCCTGCCCCCACCAGAAAACCAAGTCCATAAAGTTGGAGATTCGTGACTGCTGTTTACTGCTCAATCTCCATAGCCCAGAAGAGCACCAGCACAGAGTCAGCACCCCATAGGAGGTGCCTCAGATCACCTCTGCGTCGTGAGTATCTGCTGCACACAGATCAACAGAGACCTCAAAAGGCACCTGCTGCAATGAATCAAACCCACCCCAACCATACAGGGAGTACCACCATTAAATAGCCACACCCTTCACCAAATGCATTCTCGGCATCGACTAGGTGTTAATTTTGTATTTATAATCTCCCACTGTATTAACTCCGCATTAACCGGGGCGTGTAAATGAAGGGTCCTGCACCTGAACACTCATCTGGGACCTGCTGCTGTGGAACCATTTCATGTCAACAAAATCTAAGCTCTTAATCTAATAAAAGCCAACCTCTTGGAAAATTCTCTCTCTGTAGAAAATCAGGCAAAAGCATAGTCACTGAAGAATAAAACTTTAAAATGTGGATACAAGAAGATTAAAATCCTCTCACCGTTTACAAATATACTAATTAGCATTCATAAATTCTGCATTAGCATTGAGCTGACATCCCAAAGACCCAGCTTTCAGGTTGCTAAGCTATCACTTTAAAAAGTAACACTGACTCACAGGGGTCATGGCTGTTCATCTTCCTTCCAAGGCCCTGGAGTCACTGCATAAAAAAAAATATTAAATTTTTAACCACAAGATCGCCAGGGAAATCCCTATGTGACCTTTTTATAGAAAAATTATGACACTGCTGTCATAAAATGAGGCGGTCAGCACACTGCCCCGAAAGGTGGGGGGAAAGTACTATAGTATTAGCACTGCCCTAGCAGTCCAGTTGTTAAGACTCCACACTTCCACTCAGGGGGCATGGGTTCAATCCCTGTTTAGGGAACTAAGATCCCACATGCCACTCACCAGAGCAGAAAAAAAAAAAAAAGTATTGTAGTACCAATTTTTTAAATGTATGACTTTTTTTTGGTTTTCTTCTTTCAATCCAAATTTTTCTTACCTTACTGGTGTTTTTTTCCTTTTTTTTATTGGTGTATCATTGATTTACAGTGTTAGGTTAGTTCCAGATGTACAGCACAGTGAATCAATTATACATATAGACATATCCACTCTTTTTTAGATTCTTTTACCATGTAGACCATTACAAGTTACTATGTAGAGTTCCCTGTGCTATACAGCAGGCCCTTATTACTTATCTATCTCATATACAGTAGTGTATATATATGGCAATCCCAGTCTCTCAGTTTATCCCTCCCCTCTCCTTACCTGTGGTAACTCTAAGTTTGTTTTCTTCATCTGTAACCCTATTTCTGTTTTGCAGGTTAAGTTCATTTTCTTACCTTACTGTTTTCACAACTGTAAATTCTTTTGTTTAAAGATGGATGATACTTACATGTTTATATAAATCAATTACATATATTTATGTTACATTATATAAACCTCAGCCATCAGAAAAGCTGGATCTGCCCTGTACTAAGTGATAAGATCATTATTCCCTTCTCTTCAGTTTCCGGAATGCTTCAAACTTCTTGAAATTTTCTCAAACTCAGAGCATGTCTATTACCTTTATAACTGAGAGTGAAAACATTAGGAGGAAGAACAGAAGAATTCACTATGACCGAAACAGAAAAACGCAGATGGCTGCTCAGCTCTCGAAGGTTATGAACTCATCCACAAAAAGACACTGATGCCACCCACACTGCAACTCACAGCTCTACTCCACAATGGAGACGCTGGGAGACCAACCACATGTAAACAAGCGAGGATAATAATCCCAATAATCCGGCCCCCAGAGTGTGTACAAGGTGCTGACAGGTCAGAGGAGGAAGTGACCAACTTAACCTTCAGTGACGATGGGATACAACCATGCCAGAGACAAGAGCTTCCGTTTACCAAGCCCTTAGTCTGTTCTGTAACTCCTCTCCTCCTCCCACAGCCTTTTGGAGTAAATACTGCGATCACTCCCCTACACGATCACTCCCCTACACGATCACTCCCCTACACACAGCTGCACTGAGGCACCAGACCACCTAGGGCTCATCATGGAAAACAAGATGTTCTTTGAGATGAACGAGGTCACCCTCATGTCACAGCAAGTGGTGGCTCCACCAAAGAACACAGCAGGGCGGAGAGACAACACAGAAGCCCTGCAACTGACCTGACACAGATGCCTGGGGTCCAACACCAGGTGTTCATTTCCCCCCTCATTAGCATCTTCTTCTAGTTTTAATAAATGAGAAACTACAGGTTGTAAGTGTACTTCATGACAGTCACAACAATGCAGATCCTTCCACCAATTCTGAGGAACAAATAAAACAGCAGGTTCTGTTCCAAAAATGCAGAAAAACTTTTCCATAAGGCAAACAGTAGCCTCCCAGAGGCTTCTCTGAGGATCACACTGGTCCATCTCTTTGCCTCATCAGACCAGATTTCTGGAATGAAAGAACTGAGGGCCGAAAGATGGAGGGGGGACAAGAAGAAGGAGCTTTAGGCCAACCCAGAAATACATTTATCAGTTACACTGGTTGAATGACAGTGTTTGAGCAATTTTAAAGTTTTTCAAGCTAAAACTGGAGCAGTGCTCCTTCAAGAAAATCTAAATTTTTGATTATAAGTTATCACATGTCCCCTTTACCAGAATATCAAATTTACTTATAAATGGAGATCAATCCTGAGTGTTCTTTGGAAGGACTGATGCTGAAGCTGAAACTCCAATACTCTGGCCACCTCATGCGAAGAGCTGACTCATTGGAAAAGACTCTGATGCTGGGAGGGATTGGGGGCAGGAGGAGAAGGGGACGACAGAGGATGAGATGGCTGGATGGCATCACCGACTCGATGGACAAGAGTTTGAGTAAACTCCAGGAGTTGGTGATGGACAGGGAGGCCTGGCTTGCTGTGATTCATGGGGTCGCAAAGAGTCAGACATGACTGAGCAACTGGACTGGACTGGACTGAACTGAACCTAAATGTATTCCATACACAGACCAAGAATTCCAAGTCCTCCTTAAAAAGCCTGTTACCCTTCTTCAAGGGCCATTTTCCATCTGGCACCTCTTCCTCCTTGATGCAACTGCAACTCCTACCACCGTGTAGGCAACATACCCAACAGGAACAACAGAAGTGATGCTTGACGACTCTGGCCAAAACTGGTCTTGATCTATGGGGGACTTTCCTACACTGACTCACGGTTCTCTCTTGAGCCAGTAAAGCAACAGTCCATTAGCTTCAGGCAAGATCATATGCTCCCTGCCTGCGGTCAGTGTTTACCCTGCTCATTTCTCAGCAGTTCCCAAACCAGATGACACATGAACCCATTCTCTGAAACAAATGGTGCCAAAAATGATTCAGTCCTCATGGGCAGCCAGAGGACCCAGGCAGCCCCGACCTGCACAGGCCAGCACAATGAGTGC
This sequence comes from Tragelaphus eurycerus, assembly GCA_935064755.1. Classification (NCBI taxonomy): domain Eukaryota; kingdom Metazoa; phylum Chordata; class Mammalia; order Artiodactyla; family Bovidae; genus Tragelaphus; species Tragelaphus eurycerus. Next base: position 69,149,669 of record CAKXYN010000001.1, on the reverse strand, counting down.
TGTGCCTGCTGGTGGAGGAACCAAGGTGTGCCCTGCGCTACACCAGATCCCGAGCTCGGAGGGCAGTTTCCTCCGGGTGTCACAATACCTCGTTCAGGTGAACACTCCCCTCAAGGGTATGCAAAGCATCCCATGCTAACAGGACCAATACAGCAGCTTTGGACGTCCCTGGTGGTCCACTGATTAAGAATCCACCTGCCTATGCAGGTGGCCCAACTTCTACCCCTGATCCAGGAAGATTTCACATGCGGAGGAGCAGCTAACTCTTACTAAGTGGAAGTCCTCAACCTCCAATCTCCCATATGGAAAATGGCAAAATGGTAAAGGGCTACAGCCTCCCTGGTCACAAGGCAACTGTCTCTGAAAGATAACATCACAGCCAACAGGAGGGCCAGCTGGGCAGCGCTGACTTCCTCTCTCCAATTCTGGTGGGACACAGTGCAGTGGTGTCCTTTCAAACAAGCCAGTGTGCGAGGCCTCTCGGGAAGGCGGATGGGTCAGCGGGGAGGGGGCAACACTGCGGGTGGGGGATACAGGGTTTCTTTGGGGATGAGTCACATGGGATGTGAACTGTATCTTAATAAAGCTATTATTTTAAAATAGCAACACAATAAAAGGGCCACACTGCAGAGGTCACAACCAGCTTGGGAGAAAGGTTCCAGTGAGAATGTCAACACTGAGAGGAGTGGACAGTATTTAAGAGGAGAGCACCTCCAAATGTGGCCACGGGAACGGCAGAAATGCACACAGGTGACTTGGAGAACCAATTCATGACCAGTCAGTGAAGCTGCTCAGTCGTGTCCGACTCTTTGCGATCCCACAGACTGTAGCCTACCAGGCTCCTCCATCCACAGAATTTTCCAGGCAAGAGTACTGGAATGGGTTGCCATTTCTTGTGTGGATAAAAAGCGTAACTTCTAAAGGAAGTTATTTATTTATAAAGAGATAATAACTAAACATGTATGTGCAATTAAAAATAAATATTATAAGAAATCCAACTTTCAATACCTCTGTAAGTCTGCACACTTAAATTGTACCAAAAAATTCTTTTACAAATCTTCTCCCTGACATATTGGGCCTGTCTGATGCTTGGGTATAAACAGTGCTTCACCTACTCTCATGTCTCTATCTGTACACAGGCATGGTAACTTTAAGGAGGTGCCATGAGATGGGAACACGATGAAAAAATCCAGCCTCCTGCCTGCTTTACGGGTGGGTAATGCACTCCTCAAACGTGAGCTGTCCTCTGTCCACTGTCCCAGTTCCTACAGAAAGTCCAGCGGGAGATGGAGGTCAGAGGATGGACTTGACAGTGTAAGTGGATAACGGCGTATTAAGCCTGCCCTGGGGGAGGGGCAGGGTGAAGAAAGGGGTGACAGGTAAAGGAAGAGAATGCCAAAGGACATCCTGTTCATTTCCTACAAAAGAGACTTTTAAACTGGTTACAAGTGTGATAAAATGACCACCACTGTTAGCTTGGGGTCTCTTCATCCTGTCGATCATCTTCAGTGCACTTTTCTATTCTTTCCAGAAACACGATCAGGCTATATATGTTGTTTTGCCTTTCTTCCTGCCCGTAAAATCAGCTTTATTTTTCTCACCTAATGTTTAAAAAATACTGATAAAATACACACAATATAAAATTTACCTTTTAAACTATTTTGGGGTAGACAGTTCTCTGGCGTTAAGTACATTCACAATGTTGTACAATAATCACCACTATCTGCAGAACTTTTTCATTATCTCAAACTGAAATGCTATACATGTTAAGTAGTAACTTCCCACTCTGCCTAGCCCCTGGCCCCTGGAAACCACCATTCAACTTTCTGTCTCTATGATTTTGAGTAAAATTATTCAACACTTGTCTTCTGTTTTGCCACTTCCCCCCCCAACTAAACTATATGACTTAGACAGCCTGCTACATCTATCTATATATGATTCCTTTTAAAGGCTGTGTAATAGTCACACAAAATCGTAATGTATTTATCTACTTCCCTACTGACACTATTTCCAACTTTGAAATTACAATAATAAAGCAGTGAGCATGCCTATATCTGTCTTTGCATACCTGTGAAGTATTTCTGTAAGAAAAAGTCCTAGAAGTAGCACTGTCATTGGGACAGAGCATAGATTTTAAAAGATTGCACTATTCTTTACTCTGACCTGACCCACAAGGTATGTGAGCTACTGCATCCTGGAGCACTGGGGCAACATTTTATATCAGGAAAGTTAACCAGGCAGAGAGACAAGGAAAAACGTGGCTTCAGAGAGGTCCAGCCGGTCACTACTACAGTGACATGAGTGGAAGGGTGGGGGCAGCAGGAACCAGCATTTGCCGGGAGCCTTCTCCGTCTGCATTCTTACCTAAGGAACAAAGGAAGAGATACCAATCTTCTTCATATTTATCAGAAGCTCATGTGTAAAAGGGGTTCAAAAGAAGAAAAGTCCTTAAGCTTTTAAAGAAAAACTGTGAGTGCCTTAAAAAACTCTCTCACACTTCTCTGTCATGTTTCATACCATAGAAATATTTCAGGTAACTTCGTAAGCTTATGAATTTAATATCTGGTTACTGGAAGATGTCAAAACTAAAGGTAAAAGAGAAGGAGGCAACACACTCTCCCAGTCCCAAGCTTGGGAGTTCCCTAGAGGGAGTATATGACAGCAGGAAGAGCCACCCGCCAACAAACAGGGCTGTGAGCCCCAGGAGGCCATCAGGACTGCAACCAAGCTGATGTCTCTATCATCTCACCGTCTGGGCTTCCTCCTCTTCTGAGTCTCTCTGCATCTGTTTGTCCCAAGAGGGCAGGTGGGAAAACATCATGACAGCCCCCAGGCTCCAGGGCCACTAAGACATCAGAACTGCCATCTCCAGACACCTGTCTCACCTGGAGTGACCTCATTAACATCATCTCCCCTACTCAGTGGCACACATGGCAGGGCACAGGGCCTCCTGTCTTCTCCACTGCACCCACAGAGCCCAGCCCACACAGGGGAATTAAGGAGGGAGGGGAGGAGATAGAGAAGGATCTGGTGGAGGGTGAGGTGTAGCACGCTGTAGCCCCCCTCAACCCTTGAGGGGGCAGCTGACCCCGGAGAAAATCTGAGACAACTGTAGGCCTCTGTCCTGAAAACGCATACCCTCCCTGAACTCTGCATACGATGCGTGGAGCTGGCAAGCACAGACCCTCTCTTTAGAACCCCTAACACACGGAATCAAATTACAGGAATGAGTCAGATACTAAGTCTTCAAAACAAGTCAGAACAAGGATATTTTGTTCATAAAGTCAGATACAGCTGAGATGTGCATTGACCTGCCAACAATTAAATACAAGGGATGATCAAGCCATCAAGAAGAAATGTACCGCAGGTAATTGGTAAGGTGGGAGTGAAGCCTAAGTGAACCTAACTTGAAAAGAGATTTGGAAATTAGCTGCAAAGCAAAGAGCAGATGGCACTCCAAGAGTAACATGCAAAGAAAGAAGAGCTCTGGGTCAAGATGCCTGTAAATGAACAGCCTGTGGGCAGAGGGTGCAACACTAGTGAGAGGAGGAGGTCTGTGAGGAGACAAGGAGCAAAATCCCTACATTCCCCTGGAGGCCAAGGGTAAGACTCACTGTTCCACACAGAAAATCTGGACCACATGACACAGAGGGAGGAGGAGGGTCTTACACTGTGTGGCCCTACAGGTCCCTGACAGTCCTCAAGAGTTCATGGTTTGGGGCTCACTTTTGAATGAGTCTTGGCCACTCCATCACAACTTCTTCACTAAAAAGATATACAGGTGTCATGACCCCTTCACACGCAGCCACCATTGTCAAAAGGTCTCAAACACAGGGTGTGATCAGTAAAGGCGAGAATGTGGGAACCCCTACAAGATAAATGACAGTTGTTTCAACAGATTAATTACAAAACAGAGTGACCATATACGTATCTCGAGGAGTTGGTGATGGACAGGGAGGCTTGGTGCGCTGTGATTCATGGGGTCGCAAAGAGTCGGACACGACTGAGTGACTGAACTGAACTGATATACATATCTAAGAGACACTTCATCAAATGCAGTTGAAGACTTTATTTGGATCCTAGTTTGAACAAACTGACTATAAAAAAAACCCAGTGAAATAATCAGGGCCATCTGACCATGACTAAATATTTGAGAAAAATCAAGAAATTATGGCATCACCAACTCAAGGGACATGAGTTCAAGCAAACTCCAGGAGATAGTAAAGGAGAGGGAAGCCTGGTGTGCTGCAGTTCATGGGACGGCAAACAGTCGGACGTGACTTTGTAAGTGAACAACAACAAACCAAAGGCCTACTGGTGTAGAAACTGTGGGTAGTCCCTTGTCTTAGTGATATGCCATGAAATACTTATGGATATTATAGTTTGGGGACAGGCCTCCTAAAATTTCAACTTTTTTTTTTTAAGGGGAGGGGAGGAAGGCAGAGTGTAAAGATCGGATAGGAGTTCCTAACTGCAGAGGCTGGTGATGGATGGATGGTTAACAGACCTAAACCACCTTATCCATCATTTTCGGAGACTCTTTTCCTTCAAATTCTGAGGATTCTGAGGTAAACACTTAACTCAATTTGGGGGAAAAGGCTTCTTCCTTGCTACCAGAATATACTGCAAACACTAGAACTGCTTATTGCTACCTGGTATGCAAATAAGCAAAAATATAATTTATTTAAAAAACAAAAATATGCTTTAAAATGTAATCACATGAAAGCAATCATTTACTATACAAAAATGTGTTCAATGTTTTTAAGGTGATTACCCCACGAGGTAAAATAACTTCATTTGAAGGAAAAATTCATCCCCAGCGCATCCTTCTTGAGCCAAACAATGGAAAATTTCCACCTCAGCAAGCTGGCCTCGGGGAGGCTCAGTCTTAGCTCTGTTGCCTAGCGACGGGTGACATCTTCAGTGCTTACAGAAGTCTCTGGCACCCCTTGCACCCCTCTGCAAAAAAAGACTGGCTACAGTTCATCAGTCAGTAGTCGTGCCTTCCTCAGACCTTCCACTGCTCAGACAGATATAGGGCTGGTGGATGTCACCTGCAAAGCCTTGAGATGAAAAGAAGTTTATTACATCTGCTAAACTGGCTTTTACAACTGTATCAACTTCAGTCCTAGCTCTCATCCGACAGATTCCTAACAATTCCTGTGAATTCTAAAGTCTAAAGTTACAAAGCAGGTAAACCAAGTAGAATACCAGCTAACCATTCAATTTTTTCCTCCAGAAAAAACTACCAAGTGATCAACTGGTTTATTACGTCAACATGATAACGTATTCATTACGCCAATTTGATAAAAGTATACATCTTGCTCAGGTTTCTAATTTTGGTAGTGGTTAAAGTTAAAACAATAACAATACCAGCCTGAAACTTCTCTTTAAATCCTAAACACCAGGTTACAGGATGAAATTACACAAACTCCACAAGACCAATCTAGGTAAATAAGCATTTTAGTTCACTTAAAATGTTACCCTGCTAAAAATGCAAATACAGCAAATAATTAAATACTAGAATTCATCAAAACTACTGTAATCATGGTGCTTTATACAAAGTATCATAAAACTTGTGACCTGCAAGATTTTTTGTTACCACTTTTCAGAACTTTCAGTGCTTAAAACTATTCTTGCACATGATTTTATCTAATTCTTGTTCTATGTACATTTCACTATCAAAATGTTTCATCCCAAGCAGTGATTAGTTTTACTTTCCCAGTATCTAAGAGCACTAGATTTTACTGGTTTCTACATTTTCTTTTCACAACATTTGGACTCATTTTTCTGCAATTCGGCTCTAAGAAATTGAATAAAATCCAAAAACGAAACTAATCACTTGGACGCAAGAGACAAAATGCAGTCTGCAATCAACCCAATGTGAAGGATCTGCATGCTCCATCCATGGTGAAGCTTATCTCTATGAAGACGTCCCTGGATCCATTTTAGGGCTTTGGGGGATAAGACGGTTAGATTTGCAAATATCCCCCTCCCCGCGCTGACACCAGCTGACAAACCCAACAGACATTCAACACTCAAAATGGCTGCACAGCTGCAAGCCTCAGGTAACCGTACCTGAGGCACTGAGTTCTCCAGCAGAAGACTCAGGGAGACCCCCATCAATAACCAGAGATATCGTGGACGCCAATGTTCTGGGGAGAACTCCCTCAACGACCCAGAGATCTTGCCCTCTTCCAAAGAGCGGAGACTCCAATGACCAACAGAGACCCCGTATCACCAAAATATTCGGGAGACCCCCCCCCGTCAATGACCAGAGAAGATTCTGCCCCTCAAAATCAGGGCAGATCTTCTCTCCCCAGTAACCTGAAGAAATAATGCCTCTCTCAAGTGACCGGGAGAAATCTGGCCCCACAGGGACCCTGAGAGATCTCTCTTACACCCATAATCGGGGGAGAACCCCTCCCCCAAAACCTGGGGACACCCCTAATGACCAGAGACTTCGCTCCCTGAAGACCCAGAGAAACCCTCTTCCAAAGTCCCCGGGGCGGGAGGGCCGTAGGCCGAGGAAAGGTAGCATTACCTGCTGCCTCAGCCGGGTCCCGCGGAGCTTCCTTCCTATTGTTTCTATCCCACCAAGATGGCGGCCGCCGCGCCGAGCCCCGCCCCCTGCGTCTCACTCCTTGAGCCCCTCACTATTGGCTCGCACCGGGAGTCCAGCTCGCGGACTGGGCGGCCCAAAAAGCGCTGTTGCTAGGGCGCCCGGATTCGTTGTAGCCGCTTCCGGAAGGGGCGGGGAATGGGCGGAGTTAGGGAGAGGGGTGGACTCTTGTCTGCCTTCAAGAGAGAGGGTGGCCAAGGAGGTCAGGGTGGGTGGACAGATGGGCTTCGAGCCCATGGTTGCAATAAGGGATGCCAGGGATACAGATGGATGAGCCAACTGTATCATTTTTCCTAGGACCGAGGAGTTTCCTGGGATGCAGGACTTCACATCGAGAGTGTGTGCAGCAATTTGGGAAGTTGGTCACCCTAGTAGATGGATGGACAGAGGACTGGATGAGGTTGGATAGAAAGATAGACAAAAGAGTGGCTGTAGACGGGAGACAAAGGGCAGTTGTAAGCATAGGTGGACAGGTGACCGGATGTAGATGGATGGACAAATGACTGGGTAATAGAGGGGTGAACAGAGGAAGGGCTGTATAGTCCCTTTGTGGACTGGTGGGGGATCCAGTGTTCAACCCAGGTTCCACCAAGCTCCACCCTTCAGTGCTTGTCTGAAGCTTGTTTGTCCTATGCCCTGTGTTGGCCAGAAGGGCTCCCACCTGAGTCAATGTGGGTGTCAAAGGCAAGGCAGGACAAGGATGCTACTGAGAGTGGGTAGGGCCTACTACCTGTTCTCTGCTCTTAAAAAAAAAAAAAAATCAAAATCACCTGTGCTGGGAGCTTGCAGATGTGTGCATTCAGGAACATACCCATTCATTCAACAAGTATTTATGGAGCACCTAAACGCCATACTGGAAATACAGCAGTGAGTGAACAAAAGCAGTAGGGGAAAAAAAAAGAAAAGCCTGCCCTTATGATGACAGGCTGGAAAGATTTCCTGTGACCAGCTGATCTCTCCTCTCTTGGAAGCACCTTCCCTGTGTGGCTTCCAGGGCTCCATGCTTCCTGGTTTCCTCTGCTGTCAGTGGTTTCTCCTCTGCACCTTCTCTCTGTCTACACTATTGCTCTCATAATCTTACCCAGGGTCATGGCTTCAAATCCCACCTACATGTCAATCAGTCCCAAAGGTGTATGTCCAGTCAGACCTTTTCTGAGTGCCAGACTCAATCAATGTCCAGCTGTGGACTAGGCATCTCACTCTGACTTTCCTCTTGGCATCTCAAACTCAACTTGTGCCACCCTAGCTCCAGCTCATCCCCCAAACCTACTGCAGCCCAGCTCCACCAGCGCAAGTGATGGCAGCTCTCTCCTTCCTACTGCTCAGGCCAGTCACCTCAGAGTACATGTTGATGACTGTCTTTCCCACTTAGATTCAATGCATCAGAAAGTCCAATTGTTTCCATAGAATCATCTACCTACCATGAAACCACTTCTTACCAGGTCCATGGCTTCCACCTTGTCCAAGCCACCACCATCTCTCCCCAGGACAATGTCTCAGTCATGTCCCAGTTTCTTCCTGCTGCCCTTGCCACCTTCACTTTGTTCTCACATCAGCCTGCTGCTGCTGCTTCTGCTAAGTCGCTCAGTCGTGTCCGACTCTGTGTGACCCCATAGACAGCAGCCCACCAGGCTCCCCCATCCCTGGGATTCTCCAAGCAAGAACACTGGAGTGGGTTGCCATTTCCTTCTCCAATGCATGAAAGTGAAAAGTGAAAGTGAAGTCGCTCAGTCGTGTCTGACTCTTAGCGACCCCATGGACTGCAGCCTACCAGGCTCCTCCACCCATGGGATTTTCCAGGCAAGAGTACTGGAGGGGGTTGCCATTGCCTTCTCCACCTCACATCAGCCTATGTATATATAAATCAGAAGCTCTCCTACCCTGCTCAGAACCCTGCAGTAGCAACTCCCTCAAGGAAAAGCCAGAGTGGAAGGGGCTCCATTGTTCCCTGTCACCTCTGCGAGCATCTCCTTTGTTTGCCTCTGGCACCATGGCTCACCTCCTAAAATTTCTAACATCTCACATTCTGTGCACTCTTGTGGCTCACAGATGTATCCTTTCCCTTCCTCTGCCCACCCAATCTCCCATTCCAATGCTCCTGTGTGTGGGGAGGAGGCTGGACAGGGCGAGGTCTCCCTGGAGGCCGTTCAGTTTTAATTCACTCTTCCATTCCTTCCATAAGTGCTTAACACAGGCTTCCCCAGGCTAGACACTGGGTACCTGGCAAGAATGGACACAGCACTTTCACTTTTCTCTTTCATGCGCTAGAGAAGGAAATGGCAACCCACTTCAGTATTCTTGCCTGGAGAATCCCAGGAATGGCAGAGCCTGGTGGGCTGCCGTCTATGGGGTCGCACAGAGTTGGACACGACTGAAGCGACTTAGCATAGCATAGCATATCCTCTCTTTAGTTAATGCAATGACTGTAAATATAGAAAACTACTACATAGTTTCAGAGAAGGCAATGGCACCCCACTCCGGTACTCTTGCCTGGAAAATCCCACGGACGGAGGAGCCTGGTAGGCTGCAGTCCATGGGGTCGCTAAGAGTCAGACATGACTGAGCGACTTCACTTTCTCTTTTCACTTTCATGCATTTGAGAAGGAAATGGCAACCCACTCCAGTGTTCTTGCCTGGAGAATCCCAGGGACGGAGGAGCCTGGTGGGCTGCCGTCTATGGGGTCACACAGAGTCGGACACGACTGAAGTGACTTAGCATAGCATAGCACTACATAGTTTTCTTGAAAACTATTACAATAGATAAGAGAAAATGTTAAGGTGATAAATATAAGAAAAATATATTTAAAATAAGAGCATTTACTAAAAATAAGCAAGAAAAACACTCAGTTAACTATAAAATATTTAGGAATAAAATTATCAAGAAAAGTATAGGAACTATATAGGTGAGAAACCTCTAAAATCTTATTAAATGACATGAAACTTACAGAACATTATTAAAGGATAAGATAAGAACAAGTGGAAAGATATTAAATTCCTGATGTGGTGTGTGGTCCAGATCTCAACTCTCAGCTCTCTCTCTGAGAATGGTCCTCAGCAGAAAGCAACCACCTCACCCAAGGTTAATCACCGCCACCCTGAAGGTAACCCCTTGGAATCCTAGTTACTACTTCTCCTGCAAAGGTAACCACTATTCTGATTTTCATTACCATAGACAAATTTTGTCCATCTAAAATTTCATATAGATTGACTTATACAATATGTACCTTTCGTAGGGCTTTTTTATTCAACATTATATCTGTGAGTTTCATCCATACTGTTGTGTGTTGCTTTAATCTTTTCTTTTCCATGTCTTCATAGTATTCCACTACATGACTGCATATACCACCATCATCCTTAGCTTATTGACTTTTGTCTTCATGCTTGTGGACCCAGCTTTACAAGGTGGTAATTGTCTCTCCAGACATCACATTAGTATGCAAAGCAGAAGAAAATCTTGCTGTTGGCACCACCCACATCTTTCTCCTTTATCTGGTAAGCAAACACCTTTCCAGAACTCCCAGTAGACTTATATTTATTTCCCAATGATTAAAACTGGGTCATCTGTGGCCACGCCTAGATATAAGGAGATTAAGAGATGAGGGAATGGAGTCAGGGGATCACTTGGGACTGGACACTTGCTGCTCTGGACAAAATTCAGGTTTGTTAGCAAAGATCAAGGGGAAAAGGGTATTGTGAGGCAAGCAACAAGACCTTACAAAGTAAAAAGATGTTCAAATTCATCAGAAAGCAAAGAATGCAAATCAAAGTGAAAACTTTAACAATAGAAAAACTATGGAGACAGTAAAAAGATCAGTGGTTGCCAGGTGTTTGATGGGGAGGGAGAGATAGGTGACGCACAAGTAATTTTTTAGGGCAGTGAAAATACACCGTATGATACTGTTGATACAATGGTGGTTGTTGTTTAGTCGCTGTAAGTTGTGTCTGACTCTTTTGCCACCCCCTGGGCTGCAGCCTGCCGGGCTCCTCTGTCCAGGGGGTTCTCCAGGTAAGAATACTGGAGTGGGTTGCCATTTCCTTCTCCAGGGGATCTTCCCGACCCAGGGATCGAGCATGCAACTCTTGCATTGCAGGCAGATTCTTTACCCCTAGCCACCTAGGAAGCCCTGAAATATTGGTAACTACACATTATTAGACATCTGTAAGAACCCATGAAATGTACAACACAAAGAACGGACTCTGTAAACTTTGGACTTTGGTTGATGATGTGTTACCACTGGGTCACTGATTGGAACAAACTACGATACTAGGGCAGGGTGTTGATGGTGAGCAAAGCTGTGTGTCGCAGGAGAAGGGGGTTATATGAGGACTCTTGGTACTTTCCACTCAATTTTGCTGTGAACCTAAAACTGATCTAAAAAAGTTTTTTTGTTTTTTTTTTTTGAAGAGTAATAATAAGTCACTTTAAACTGCAGGGGGCACACGTTCAATTCCTGGTCAGGGAACTAAGATCCCACATGACGCGTGGTGTGGACAATAAGAAAAGACAAAGGAAAAAGAGAAAAAGAGCTACACCAGGTCTGGCTTTCAGGGATGTGAAGAAAAATATTTGTCCAAACACTGTTGCTAAAGGTAAGATCAGTTAGAGCCTTTTTGGAAAGCAATTGTGTGTGTGTGTGTGTGAGAGAGAGAGAGAGAGAGATGCCCAGGCTTAGTTGCTCCGTGGCATGTGGGATCTTTCTGGACCAGGAATCGAACCTGTGTCTCCTGCATTGGCAGGTGGATTCTTTACCACTGAACCACCAGGGAAGCCCTGGAAAGCAATTTAACAAGCTCCAACAAAATAAAAATGCATATGCTTTTGAACTCTAATCCCAATGTTAAGATTCTCACTTATAGAAATAAATATAGTAAAAAGAAAATCGCAAAGTGATGGCCCATCCACGGGGCACCGTTGGGACATTTTGGTATCTCCATACTGTTCTGGTTACTATGTTGTGTAATATATTACCCAAATTTAGTGGCTTAAAACAACAATATTTTAATTTTGCTCACAAACCTGCCCTTTGTGAAGAATTCAGTAGAGACTGCTCTTCTCTGCTGCATCTTAAACACTAGGGCTGGAATCATTTGAAGGCTCCTCACTTAAAGTCTGGTGTTTGATGTTGGCTGTCAGCAAAGACTGTTTTCCTTCTGGCCATGCTGCATGACTTCTGAAATCTTAGTTCCCTGACCAGGGATGGAACCCGGGCCCTCAGTAGTGAGCACCCCAAGTCCTAACCTCTGGACTACCGGGGAATTCCCTGTCAGTTAAGACTTTACCTGGAGCTGGAACACCCACACGTGGCCCCTCCGTGTGCCCTGGGCTTCCCCACAAAGGGTGGCTAGGTTCCAAGGATGATTGTCCCGAGAGAGGAAAGGAAGCCAGATGAAAGCTGTATCATCTTTCTAACCTAGACTCAGAAGTCACAGAGTCATTTCTGCCTCATTCTCTTCATTAGAGTCAAAGTCACTAAGACCAGGCCTTATCCAAGGAGAGGGAAATTAGACTCCATGTTTTGTGGGAAAAGTAGCAAAAAGTGTGAGGACCTGTTTTAAGTCACCATCAAAAAGGAGGACTTGGAATAAATAATATCACTTGATTTAGGGGACCTACCACAAAGTTGAGATGAGAAAAATAAGATGAAGAAAAATGCATACAAAAATGATCTAAATATGTAAAACAAAGACAAAAGTGAAAGTGAAGTCGCTCAGTCGTGTCTGACTCTGCAACCCCATGGCCTGTAACCTACCAGGCTCCTCCGTCCATAGGATTCTCCAGGCAAGAATACTGGAGTGGGTTGCCATTTCCTTCTAAATGTGTATATATAGTATGTATATATACACACATATTATATGTGTGTATATATGTATAGTATATGTATACACACACACTATATATATGTGTATACATATGATTATATAAGGAGAAATATAGGGAACATGTCCTGGTAACCAGAGGTTCCAGAGAGTAGTGATGATAGAAGGGAGAGGCAAAGGAAACAAAAGAGAGAAAGACAAAACTGTTCAAAACTAGCAGTGAGGATGGCTTCTCCTTTCTGCATTTAATTACATGTATATATTTCACTGTATGAGGAAAGTGATTCCTTAGATTTGTTTAGGTGGTAAAAACGAATCAAGAAAGTGATGACCACCTTACCTTAAAACTCAGGATAGAGCAGGAGGGAATGACTGGTGGGTCACAAGAAGGGCTGCAGAGCCCTGACAGTGTCCTCATCTGGGCTGCACTCCAAGTTTCTGGCCTACGGGAAACCATTGAGTGGGATGCCTTTGTCTTGCGCACCTTTGGTATATTCCACATTTTTAAAAATTAAAGGGGGGTGGGAGGGAGGCTCAAGAGGGAGGGGATATATATGGATACTTAGAGCCGATTCATGTTGTGCAGTGGAAACTCTCATAACACTGTAAAGCAATTATCTTCCAATTAAAAATTTTTTAAAGAATAAAATTTTAAAAAGAAAAAAAAAATGAAAGAAAAGCAAACCTTTCAGCTAGTTCCCAGTAGGAAGAGCGAAGAGCCAGGAGAAGGACCCTGACCTGGGGCCACCAGACTCTCAGATCAGCCGATGTCACAGGTGGAGGTCTAAATCCAAGGTGTTCAACAGGGAGTTAACACCCCAGGGCTGTCCCTCCCAAGGCGGGAGAAAGCAGAACCCAGAGTGGAGCCCTGGGTCATTTCAACCTTTAACTATAGTCTGGGTTACACCTGGCAATGGAGGTGGGAAGAAAACCAGGAGACCTGGATGCTCCTGGGAAGGTGGTTCTTGAGGTAGAAGGGAGAAGTCTGCCGTGGTGGATCAGGCTGAGACTCCAGAGGGTTGGCTCTGTTCTCAGCTGCTCAGCAGCTCTGTCCACCCCGTTAGCCACTGGGAAGCGCAGGGCAGGGCTGGGTTGTGAGGGACAGGAGGTGAGGGCTCAACTGCAGGCAAGTCTTAGGGCTTTTGCCAGTGAAGGGAGAACAGTGGGGCAGGAGTGAGCAGACCACGTGGCGATCAGAGGAGGAGCCCGGCGCTTCCGACCCATTGCTTCTCTTTTCTGCCTGAAAATCAGGAGAGGCCATTGCTAGGGAAGGGTGAGCAGGGATTGCAAGAGGCTAGAGGACAGGGCAATGGCACCCCACCCCAGTACTCTTGCCTGAAGAATCCCATGGATGGAGGAGCCTGGTAGGCTCGTCCATGGGGTCGCTAAGTGTCGGACACGACTGAGCGACTTCACTTTCACTTCACTTTCATGCATTGGAGAAGGAAATGGCAACCCACTCCGGTATTCTTGCCTGGAGAATCCCAGGGACAGGGGGAGCCTGGTGGGCTGCCGTCTATGGGGTCGCACAGAGTCGGACACGACTGAAGCAACTTAGCAGCAGCAGCAGCAGCAGCAGAGGACAGGGCTGGGCTGTGAGCAGCTCGAGGGGCCTGGAGGTGAAGGATGGAGGGGAGGTGCTGATCAGAGACCTCATCTCAGGGATGTAGAAGTAACCAGGCCCCAGGCAGGAATGGGCTGTGAGGTGAAAGAGGCTGTCCGAAGGTGCAGGGGACCAGCGTTGGACCAGGAGATCAAGGCAGCCCTTCTGTGCTGGAGAGGATGGCAGGGGAGAGCTTGAGGTGTGTGTGAACAGCTGTGGCGCCTTGTCTTCCCTCCAGCCCTGGGCTGGGGCTGGGAGTGAGGTAGCGCTCCTCTCTGCCAGGGCCTGGGCCAGGGGAGGGCCGGGGCTGGGAGTACATAGAGTTGTTCTGGAATCAGATGTCTCTTGGAGTTCCTTTCCCTTCCGGTTTCTCAAATCGAGCTGGCCATTCTCACTCAACCCTGTCTCCTCCCGCCTGGAGTCCTCCCAGGACCCCTAGTCCTCAACAGTTGGATGAGCATCTCTGAGTAGGGAACATGATGTTCCCACCCGGGCAGGGGAGGGGCTCAAATCCCAGATGTCCCCCTCTCACCCCCAGCCAGCCCTGGGATTAGGCCATGGTGGGAGGGACTGGCTGCAGATCACTCCTAAGATTTTTCTTTTTTTCCCTCAACACATACATCCTTGACACATACACCCTTGTCACCAGCTCATGCGGGGAGTAAACAGTCTAGTGAGGCAGCTGGAAGAATTTCCATTGTGCTGGAAGCCAGGCTGGTCTCGGCGGGCCTTGCATCTGTACTCTTACGGTACTTTCACCAGCATGTCGCCAACCTGGCACTTCAACCTAGTCCGGAATGTGAGGCTCACCCTCCTGTTATAGTTTTACCCATGGATCAGGTATGAGGATAACTCACCCTAGTCTGAAATTTTGAGGTCAGCTCTGTCAGGGAGGAGGGGCTGCTTTTTCTGTGAGCTGGTGATGTCCAGCTTAAAGTGAGCACAGCGGGAGACCACACCAGCCACCAGGCCCCAGCCCCTGACAGTAGTTGTGCCTTGGCCCAGCCCAGGCAGATGAGAGGCAAGGCTGGGAACCTCCTGGACTGTTGCCTGTGGGCAAAGCCAAGGGCAGGGGTTGTGTGGATGCCTTCCCATGAGTCTACCTCTTTCTTCACAGTGGAGCAAGCCAAGGCCCTAGATGAGGGCTCCAACTCATGTTGTCTGGTAGGGCTTTGGGCAGGAGCTGTCAGCTGGGTGGAATCATCGTGAGTTCTCATGCAGACCAGTGCCTGAGTCTGGGGTCTGTGGGGATCATATACCCTCTGTCCCCCAGCTCCATCCTGCTTGGGAAAGTATTCAGGCTTCCAGAGGTGCCGGGGTGCAGAGCCTGTCATCTGGGGTTCAGGCCAATTCCTGGGGGCCTTTCAGCCCGTGCATGGCCCCATTTCTCACCCTAGGCCAGCTGCACAGCTCTGGGACAGGACACCCAGGGGCCGAGGGGTCTCCTGCAGGATTCCGACTGGTTCCAAATAGGAAAAGGAGTTCGTCAAGGCTGTATATTGTCACCCGGTTTATTTAACTTACGTGCAGAGTTCATCATGAGAAATGCTGGACTAGAAGAAACACAAGCTGGAATCAAGATTGCCGGGAGAAATACCAATAACCTCAGATATGCAGATTACACCACCCTTATGGCAGAAAGTGAAGAGGAACTAAAAAGCCTCTTGATGAAAGTGAAAATGGAGAGTGAAAAAGTTGGCTTAAAGCTCAACATTCAGAAAACGAAGATCATGGCATCCGGTTCCATCACTTCATGGGAAATAGACGGGGAAACAGGGGAAACAGTGTCAGACTTTATTTTTTTGGGCTCCAAAATCACTGCAGATGGTGACTGCAGCCATGAAATTAAAAGACGCTTACTCCTTGGAAGGAAAGTTATGACCAACCTAGATAGCATATTCAAAAGCAGAGACATTACTTTACCAACAAAGGTTCGCCTAGTCAAGGCTATGGTCTTTCCTGTGGTCATGTATGGATGTGAGAGCTGGACTGTGAAGAAGGCTGAGCGCCGAAGAATTGATGCTTTTGAACTGTGGTGTTGGAGAAGACTCTTGAGAGTCCCTTGGACTGCAAGAAGATCCAACCAGTCCATTCTGAAGGAGATCAATCCTGGAATTTCTTTAGAAGGAATGATGCTAAAGCTGAAACTCCAGTATTTTGGCCACCTCATGCGAAGAGTTGACTCATTGGAGAAGACTCTGATGCTGGGAGGGATTGAGGGCAGGAGGAGAAGGGGACGACAGAGGATGAGATGGCTGGATGGCATCACTGACTCGATGGATGCGAGTCTGAGTGACCTCCGGGAGCTGGTGATGGACAGGGAGGCCTGGCGTGCTGCGGTTCATGGGGTCGCAAAGAGTCGGACACGACTGAGCGACTGATCTGATCTGAAAATCACTGCAGATGGTAACTGCAGCCATGAAATTAAAAGACACTTGCTCCTTGGAAGAAAAGCTATGGCCAACCTAGACAAGCATATTAAAAAGACATTACTTTGCCAACAAAAGTCTGTCTAGACAAAGCTATGGTTCTTCCAGTAGTCATTTATGGGTGTGAGAATTGGACTATAAAGAAAGCTGAGCGCTGAAGAATTGATGCTTTTGAACTGTGGTGTTGGAGAAGACTCTTGAGAGTCCCTTGGACTCCAAGGAGATCCAACCAGTCTATCCTAAAGGAAATCAGTCCTGAATATTCAGTGGAAGGACTGATGCTGAAGCTGAAACTCCAGTACTTTGGCCACTTGATTTGAAGAACTGACTCACTGGAAAAGACCCTGATGCTGGGAAAGTTTGAAGGAGAGAGGAGAAGGGGACGACAGAGGATGAGATGGTTAGATGGCATCACTGACTCAATGGACATGAGGAGCAAGCTCTGGGAGTCGGTGATGGACAGGGAAGCCTGACGTGCTGCAGTCCATGAGGTCGCAAAGAGTTGGACATGGCTGAGTGACAGAACATACTGATAAGAGTTTCTTCATCTTCAGCTGCAAAGAATATAATCAATCTGATTCCAGTACTGACCATCTGGTGATGTCCATGTGCTGTTGGAAGAGGGCATTTGCTTTGACCAGTGTGTTCTCTTGGCAAAACTCTGTTACCTTTGCCCTGCTTCTTTTTGTACTCTAAGGCCAAACTTGCCTGTTACTCCAGGTATCTCTTGACTTCCTATTTCTGCATTCCAGTCTCCTACGAGGAAAAGGACATCTTTTTTGGTGTTAGTTCTAGAAGGTTTTGTAGGTTTTTAGCATTAGTAGTTGGGGCATGGACTTGGATTACTGTTATATTGAACGATTTGCCTTGGAAATGAACTGAAATCATTCTGTCATTTTTGAGATTGCAACTAAGTACTGCATTTCAGACTCTTGTTGACTATGAGGGCCACTCCATTTCTTCTAGGGGATTCTTGCCCACAGTAGTAGATATAATGGTCATTTGAATTAAATTTGCACATTCCCATCCATTTTAGTTCACTGATTCCTAAAATGTTGATGTTCACTCCTGCCATCTTCTGTTTGACCACTTCCAATTTTACCTTAAATCATGGACCTAACATTTTAGGTTCCTCTGCAGTATTGTTTGTTTCAGCTTTACTTTCAAACACATCCACAACTGGGTTTTGTTTCTGCTTTGGCTCAGCCTCTTCATCTCGTTTGGATCTGTTTCTCTGCTCTTCTCCAGTAGCATATTGGACACCTGCCAACCTGGGGGATTCATCTTTAAGTGTCATTTCTTTCTGTCTTTTCACACTGTTCATGGGATGGGGTTCCCTTGTAGCTCAGATGGTAAAGAATGTGCTTGCAATGCAGGAGACCCAGGTTTGATCCTTGGGTCAGGAGGATCCCCTCCGTGGAAAAGCGAATGGCTGCCCACTCCAGTGTTCTTGCCTGGAGAATTTCATCGACAAAGGAACCTGGCGGGCTACAGTCCATGGGGTTGCAAAGAGTTGGACACAACTGAGCAACTATCACTTTCAGATCTAATTATTGACATTCTAATTCAGAACTTAGATAATACTCATCTGAATTCACAAATGATTATTTAATATGTTCCTGGGTGATGCTCTGCATTTCTCCAAACAATCAGATAACAGCATGTATTGCTGGCCATCATCTGTGATGGGACATTTGTCTTTAGAGAGAATGTGTAAAGAAAGCAAAATTCATATTTAACATGAATGATGTGGAACAACTCTAATCTCCTTTATCACATTATAAGTAATACTGTTTCAATTCTGTTGTTAAAAAGTTGATACACTAAAATCACTAAAGATTTATTCAGTTAATTTGATGGCACAAGTTTCTAGCTTCCTGTTAGAACATATAATAGAAAGCAAAGTCCTCATATAATGTTCACTCTTCAAGGCGAAGGCTGTGGACCATACAATCCTGTCATTTTCCTGGCACTTCTTAAGTGTTCATAGTAATACCAAACCAAAACCACAAAGGCCAAACCATATTTAATGTTTAAAGCCTCAAACCAAGGCCAGTTTGGCTTTGCATAGCTCAGCAACCAGTTTCTCAGACGCCTATCACATGGGTGTTTTACAATTCACCTGTTACTTAGCCCTTTTGTAATGTCAGGTGAAGGCAAGATCGATGTGGAACATGATTTTGTTATAGAATGAGCTTCCTTTGGTCACTGGGAAAGAAACTGTAAATACAGTGGGCTATCACAGAGGCATTGCCAGTCCTATTTGTAACAATGCTGTTGTTTAGTCGTTGTGTCCGACTTTTTGTGACCCTATTGACTGTAACCTGCCAGGCTCCTCTGTCTATGGGATTTCCCCAGCAAGAATACGAGATTGGGTGCCATTTCCTTTTCTGGGCATCTTTCCGACCCAGGGATATAAATTGTGTCTCTTGCATTGGCAGGCAGATTCTGTATCGATGAGCCACTAGGGAAGCCAATAACTACGCTACAGAGAAGGAAGTAATTAATATCGTCAGATAGGAGATGTTCTCTGCTGGGCTTCATCAGTGAGCATATCATTCCCCAGAAAGAGATATATTGGATGCTCTTGTATACCATCCCCAAACGATTCAAACAGCATGCTGTGGTGGTTTATTTTATGTGTCAACTTATGGGCCATGGGGTATTTGGTCCAACACTGTTCTGAGAGTTTCTGTAAAGGTGGTTTTCGATGACATTAACATTGAAATCTGGAGAAGGCGATGGCACCCCACTCCAGTACTCTTGGCTGGCAAATCCCATGTGCAGAGGAGCCTGGTGGGCTGCAGCCCATGGGGTGTCGAAGAGTTGGACATGACTGAGCGACTTCACTTTCACTTTTCACTTTCATGCATTGGAGAAGGAAATGGCAACCCACTCCAGTGTTCTTGCCTGGAGAATCCCAGGGACGGCGGAGCCTGGTGGGCTGGTGTCTATGGGGTCGCACAGAGTCGGACACGACTGAAGCGACTTAGCAGCAGCAGCAGCAACATTGAAATCAGGCTTCCCAGGTGGTGCTAGTGGTAAAGAACCTGCCTGCCAAGGCAGAAGACAGAAGAGACTCAGATTCGATCCCTGGGTTGGGAAGATCCCCTGGAGGAGGGTATGGAAACCCACTCCAGTATTCTTGCCTGGACTATCTCATGGACAGAGGAGCCTGGTGGTCTATAGTCCATAGGGTTGCAAAGAATCAGATACAACTGAAGCAACTTAACATGCATGCACACAATATTAAATCAATGAACTCAGTACAGCAGATTGCCCTCCCTAATGTGGGCAGGCCTCATCCCATCAGTTAAAAGTCTGAACATAACAAAAAGCCTGGCTCTCCCAAGAAAGAGAGAATTATCCTGCCTGACTGCCTGCATAGTGGGATGTCGTCTCTTCCTGAGTCTTTAACCTGCTAGTCTTTGGATGAGAACAGTGCTATTGACTCAGTTCTCAGGTCTTCAGACTCAGCCTGGAATTGAACTATCAGCATTTCTAGGTCTACAACTTGCCAACTCGCCCTGCATATCTAGGGACTTGCCTGTTTCCATAGCTGTGTGAGCCAATTCTCTATAATCTCTCTTTCTACCTGCCTCCCTTTTTGGCTGCAGGATCTTAGTTCCCTGACCAGGGACTGAACCCGTGCCCCCTGCAGTGGAAGCGCAGAGTCCTAACCACTGAACCACAAGGGAAGTCCCCTCCTTTCTAATTTTCAAGAGCTCACACCCCAATCTCAATAATGGGTCTGCCAAATGAATGCTGTGATGGCCTAGAGTCCTGAAATGAGAGGACAAAAACAGAACACAAGACTGCACCAAAGATTCAGACGTGATTTGTCAGCCTTTATTAACCAAGAGCAAAGCCGAGCCCTAGAGTTTCCTTTTAAAAAACCCAACCTTCTTTATGGCAAACAATGATTTTAAGTATATGTTCAATACTACAGAGCAAGAATTGATTACTTTCTAATCACTTATTCTTCAGAGATTAAAATACAAGTGTAAAACAGGTTAAAACAAGATTCTCCCCCATGATTTAAAAATAATTCCAATTGAAAGACATTTCAAACACTATGTGTAGAACTCAGGACCAAAAAGACCTTACAACATTTTTACCTTTGAGGTAGCACAATAATGCTGAATTAGATTTCTTTCACTACAATGAGCTCAGAAAAACAATGAGGAATCTACCTTTCACTCAAGGTGGCCTAAATGGTTTTCTGCAAATCCTCCATGAGTTTGGTGACAGTTTTCTCCTTTTTTTTTTCTTGAAGTATAAAGATAGCCCTGCAGTGTGTAAAAGGAAACCCACGGGAAGGCTGCTTCCCATAAAAGAGACATTAGAATCATTGAGCAACGTCAGCAGTCAAGACAGGAGGAACAAGAGGTAATTGTAGTGAAAAGCCAAAACAACTTGTATCTTGGCGAGATTGGTTTACAAGTGCATGTCAAGAACAAAAATTCCAACATTGGCCAACTGAAAACAAAATATAAAAGATGACATTCATGGGTCTTTTTCCTTTTGCTCTGTGCAAAAATGCTCTTTTAATTTCCATAAATGAGAGGATTGTTTGTACACTATGACAGGACATGGAGATGCTGTGTGTCCGGGGGCTGCTGGGCGCCAGTGGCACCTCACTGACCATTGTGACTAGACAATCTGGGCAGTAAGAGGATGAACAGTACCTCTCCTGGCTGGAGAATCATCTCTTAACACTTCGCTGCTGAATTCACTCATTAAACTGTTCAAAGAAAAGCTCTACTTGGATTTCTGAGAATTTACTGCAATCATACATAACACATTTATACATAAGGATGAAGGATTAAGAGGACAGGGAAGATGAAACTTTCCTTCAGAGAATACAACCAAAAGAAGAGGGTGAGGGGGTGTGATAAAGTGGGGCCAATGGGAAAAATAATACTGCAGATTAGACCTCAAGGCTCTCAGCAACAACTTCCACCATGCAAAATCAATAGCAAAGCCAGAATGGAGGGCATGAAGCTCTAACCCATCCTAGAAGAGAACGACATAAAACAATGATCAGAAAGATCTCTTCCCAATAGATGCTCCTCCCTGTGAAGCTCAGCTCTCAGCACAGGGCTTGCGCAACATGGTGTGAACAGCAGAGCCCAGAGTCAAACTTGGTCTGCTGCCTTCGACTCTCCATGCTATAAGGAAAAACTGGAACACTGTCAGGCTCCTGGTGCCTTGGTAACAGCTGTGTCCTTTTCACTCACACTGGTCCCTTGACTCCCTCCCTCAAGCCAAACCCTCAAGGGGCCCTAAAGGCAGTGAGGGTCTGGACTGATGATCCATATGTCCATCCGCAGTTAGAGCAGGAAGACTTAAACCTGATGAATTCTACTTTGTAAAACAGAAACCGTCAGTATGCTGGGGGTGTCACAGAGCTTCTATGAAGGGGAAGACTGAACTGGGATGTTAAAGACGGCAGGACGAGAAGTCCTACCCCTAGCAGCCTGCAGGAGTGACTGGCTCAGAATTCACAGCTGGCCCTAACTAATGCTGGCATGGGGATGCGGGGGGGGGGGGGGGGGGGGGGGTGTAAGCGGGCACGTGTTCACAGAGTCCTTATACAGTCTGGGGGCGAGATCTCTGCGTCACTCCTGAAGCCCAATGTACCTGTTACCTGCGTGAGAGACAGGTATGGCTCTTGTTTGCTAAAGTGCAATGTCTGCTTTCTTAATTTATGTGATAATAAAGCAATGCCATACAAAAGAAGAACCTTGGAAAATCATGGGGAAAAACCACACAGGCTTTCCTGGTGCTAGCTGCCGGTTTTGGAGTATTAGTTACAACCTTTCCCAATTCTGAGAGCTGCAACGCAGGCTGCCGACTGAGAGTCTTTCTGCTTTCACTTCATGGAGAACAAGGAAAAGGGAGAACCGAGCAAGGCAATGATGAACTGCCACTCTAAGATCTCTCAACTATACTGTCTGTGGCAAAAGCAGACAGCTGGGTTTAAGAGGGCAATGGTGACTGCATGGGCTCCATCGCTGTCTACAACAGGGATGACTTGAGCCCCAGCATGTTAATCTCCCAGGGATTCACTGCTATATACAAGTTTAAAAAATTCATATCAGAAAGGGCCTCTTGATTTAATATAAATGTGGCTATGACATCCAAATTTATCTTTAGGTAAATGTAACACTGCTCTTAGGATCTCTTGTAACATCTGATTCTAGGTCATTCTGAAGAAAAAAAATTTCATTCTGAAATATATCTAGTTAATTATGATAATTCATCAGAACTCTACCTGATATAATCAAAAGGTTAAAAAAAGCTAAGTTACTTTCCTGTGGGATTAACAACTGGAACCCCAAATATCCCAACATCTTAATTAGAAAGGTCTTTGCAGTAATTCTATGAAATTGTACACGATACCAATTTTTTAAAAACTAAAAAAAAGAGTTGATCTTTAGGATGAATGCTTGAGTCAGCTGACAAACTGATATAAAGGAGTATGTGCAAGGGGAATTCTCTAGACGGAAAAAAATTTTTTTTCCATAAAGATAGCTGCTTTTTCTTTAAAGAGTTTAAAAATTGATGGTCCAACAGCAAAGCTACGTAACCACTCTGGAGTAGAAGGGAAGGGCTCTGCCAGCACACTGCCATCAGCTGGTAGAAACGACTGGAAACCAAACAGGCAGGAGTGGCTCAGGAACATATTTAGGTCAGAGAGAACAATGGCAGTCCCAGACCCCGGCTCCTTATAGACAGACAGCAATCCACTCATGCAGACTGCACAGAGGTTAAACAAAATGAAAACAAATGTACTAAAACAAAAGAAAACACACCCCTCAACCCAGAAAACCTTCCCTGGCTCTCTGCTACCTGAAGAATGTGCCAAACCCGTTTTCTGCTCTACCGTGGATTCTGATGATTGATCAGTGAGCTCTGGGGTGCTGACCTGCTGGGCCCTGTGCAGGACCTCTCCCTAAGCATCACTGAGAACTGGGGGACAGCTGTCATGTGCCACTGTCAGCAGACAGGACAGTGCCACAGGCCCATAGACCTCCATCACATCTGCCACCACTTTAAACAGTACAATCAAAAAGGCTACAGTTGTGAACAAATGTGGACTTTCTCCAAAGACAGAAGAGGAGACGGAAGGCTACAACATGTCCCTCCTTGAGAGAGGTTGGGGGAGGTGTCTACAGTTACACCACAGGTTTGTGCCAACCTGTGGTAACTTTCAAAAGCCATAGTAGCAGCAAGAGAGGAAAGGAAGATGTTTACACTTTGGACTTTGTATCAGGCACTTAAATTGTTGGAGAGACATGCCATTTGGAACCAAAGATGTGAAGACTGGGTTGGAGTGATCGTGACGAGTGGTCTAACAATGGACTTTCAGAAGCAAAGTGGAGGTGTGGGTTGAACCTCTCCCATCCTTTAGTGCTGACTTTCAGGTTTTCTAAGTGCCCATGGCCATGGCAATGGCAGCGGCGGTGGCAACAGCAGGAACGGTTCTGTCATGTCTTCTGTTTGTGTTCTGTGGCTGACCGGAAGTTTCTGGTGTCACACTGAGAAGGCTCTGGGGTGTGGCACACCTACTGCCCGGGATCGATCAGATCCATGCTGGAGCCAAACATCTTCACCAGCTGTTCCTCATAGTGCGAGATGTTCCTCTTCATGATGTCCATGCAGGGCCCCAGCAGCCTCTCGAATGCTTGCACATCCATAACTGTATTGTTAGAAAGAGGTGAGGGAGAGAATGAGTTCTCCACACCAGCAAGTCAAACTCGCTTCCCTCATGTAAACTTTTTCTTAAATATGTCCATTCCTGTTGGAGGAATCAAACTACTGGATACTGGACATTTGAAAAAGATGGGGTGTTATGTGGACACAGCCCTGCTATTGAGACTTTGCGGAGCACAGCAGCACCCATTCTCTCTGTCCCCGCACAGCCCTGGATACCAGTCTCCATCTCTGCTCTTTCTACACAGGCTGGGGGCTTCTATGCCAGTCTTATTCACAGGCTATTGTCAGTGCTCACGAATGTTTGCTAAAAGAACACATTCACCCATTTCTGGTTGGTCACACAAGCTGTGCAAGCCTAGATGTGAGAGCTGGTGGAGTAAGTCAAGGCATGTTGATGGGGAAAAAACACTGCATATTAGGGGGAAAAAAATAATGCACAAAGCATCTTTCTTACCTAAGCATTTCACATCTCCCACTGCATAAGCCGAAGCAGCTCTGGGTTTGTTGGTGACCAGTGCAAGCTCTCCAAAGTACTGCCCCTTGTGGCAGCGCGCAATCTCGACCTCCTGGTTCTCACCATCCTTGTTGACTTTAGTCTAGAACAGGTAGAGAACATGACTGATTCCAGAATCACAAGTAGGCATGTCCAGTTGCACATCCTTGTGGTCCCTTCTCAGTACACTTACCAAAATTACCTAGAGATTCGTGTTGCAGAGACTGACTACACTGTGTAAACTGCATGGGCTACTCCCAGGGGCCTGGTTTAACCAAAGGAGCTGGCTTTTACCAAGAGGTGAGGTGTGTGTGTATATATATAAATATTATTGTAGTATATATTATATACTATTATTACATATTAATGTAATACAGTATATAAACCAACATATAATATTATGTTAATATACTTTAACATATATTACATGTATGAAATATTTAATATATTACATGTACATTTAAATATATATATGAATGCAATCCATTTGGTAGATGCTGACTTCTGAAACACAAGGGAAAAGACAAGGTCTTTTGCTAATTCTTCCTAAATAATGCCAATGCTTCTCTTGGTTAGAGTCACAATTCAGAGCTACTCCTTTTTGACTCAAGGCCCAGCAGGACTCAGACAATACATTACAGAGACCAATTTCATTTTTATGTACTGTCTGCATCTTAAACTAGCGGTCCCACTACATTTATTTAGAGGAGTTAAGTAACTAAAAACTTTTTATAGTAGTTTGAATTTTAAAACAATAGTTTAAGAAATCAAACAGGTTATATTTTGTGCTTTTTGAATTAGAATAATGTACTATATTTTACTATCTAGTTTTTTTTTTTTTTTTTAACAAATCTATCTGCTAAGCTAAGCAATAACTTGTTTAAATGAAAAAATACTTATTAGTAAGAATTAGTTTTAACCTGTAAGAGCCACTTTATGGCAGGGGCAGATAAATAATTTTTTGAAGGTTAATTTAGCAAAATAGATAAAAGCACCACGCTCACTTACATAGTTTGATTTTCTCTCCTTCCACACTTATGCCCTGACCTGTTTGCTCTGAAGCTGATCTACCCCTTCCGAGCCAATGCTCTCTCTCCAGTGTCTGTTGTATTCTCTGGGACTGCAGACATGCTCATGTCCGCCTAGTCCCTTCTCTAGAGGAGCACTTATCCCACTGTATTGTGAACACCAGCCCCCTGTAGGTTTTGATATATGCAGATTCTGATTTGGTAGGTCTGGGCAGACAACAAGACTGAATCTCTGACAAGCTCCCCTTCTTTCCCAATCCAGTACCACAGTGCTGTTGGACCTACCAACACAATACTATGCTGTGATCAATAGGTGTCAATAAACATGAGAAATGTATAAACATATATCAGTAGTCCAAAAACTATAAGTAAAAAAATTTTAATTAGGAATCAAGCCATCTTATAGCAGTAATCATATTTTTCTTTCTCCGCTGTTGCTGTTTAGTTGCTCAGTTTTGTCCGACTCTCTGCGACTCCATGGACTGTACCCTGCCAAGCTCCTCTGTCTACAGGATTTTTCAGGCAAGAATATTGGACTGGGTTGCCATTTCCTTCTCCAGGGGATCTTCCTCATCCAGGGATCCAACCCGCCTCTCTTGCAGTGGCCAGCA
This sequence comes from Tragelaphus eurycerus, assembly GCA_935064755.1. Lineage (NCBI taxonomy): Eukaryota > Metazoa > Chordata > Mammalia > Artiodactyla > Bovidae > Tragelaphus > Tragelaphus eurycerus. The sequence goes on along the minus strand of CAKXYN010000001.1, from coordinate 69,123,344 downwards.
GATTCTTTACCACTGAGTCACTGGGGAAGTCCTCTTTCTCCACCCTTAACTTTTACAAAAAATATTTTGTAAAAGGTTTTACACTAAGTTGATTTAGTATCATATAGTAAGTCAGTATTCTAAAAAATTCTTTATTCTTAAAAAAAAAAACTGAAACAATATCTAATGACGATGAATTTATCGTAAGAATCACTCTTTCCACCTATAGGTCATTGTGTTTTCTGGGTCTCCCTATCCATCAAATGGCCACAATAATAACTGCCCTAGAGACTCCCTTCCTAGCATGCTAAAAAGGAAGCTTTTTCATAACCAACACTCACAATGTATTCTTTGTTATATATTCAATAATCTTCCAATTTTCTATTAGGGTATTTACCCTTTTTCTTATTGATTTATAGGTCACTATTTCTCATATCCTTAATTACATAACAGAGGTAAAAGCAACAAGAAAGATATATATACTAAATATTTATCAATGAATGGGCTTAAAGCCTGGTCTCTGTCTGTCACATATCTCACATAACGATTCTGGCACATGAAACACACTTCACACTATTAAAGTAAACAGTTACATTCTGTGCATATACCTGGCATCTGGATCTCCCCTGGAACAACCCACATCGTCACACATAAACTCACCTTGCTTTTGATCAAGATGCTCACTTCACCGGACTCTATAATGTAAAAGCTATCAGCCTTTTCACCCTGAAAAGGGAGAGGAGGTGAGGTCAGAGCCATACATATGTACTGAGGGACACAGAAATAGACTATCTTCACATTGCCTGAGTTCCAATTTTATTATTTTCCAAACCTACAAACCAATTGATGGCTAACAATTCAGAACAAAAACAGGAGGATCCTGATCACCAGGGATGTCAGTTCAACTACAAATGACAAACATCTCTCCTTCCTAACATGGAATATTCCCATCTGTCTCCGTGAATATACTCAGGCTGGCAACTGCACAGATCATATTCTTACAGCTCATGGTGGTCAGCTAACGAGACCTATGCTGAGGGGTGAGTAGCCAAGTCGGCTGCAGGCAGTATCAAGGTGACTCTTGGCTAATCCTGGGTCATGAAGCCCAGCGATAATCTCCACCATCAAATACAGCCCTCCAGAGGACAGCGTGGAGCTGGAGAAAGCACCGCCTTGGTGAGGCAGCTGTCTTCATGGGGGCTGATGTCACTCTTACAAGCCTCAGGCTTTGCTTTGCTTGTTTTGATGTTAAACCACTTAGCTGAACCAGTTATTCAGGTAACTCAACAAATAATTATTATGTGCCAGGCATGAGAGATAAATCAGTGGATAAACAATATCCCTACCCTTGTGGAAATTACAGTCTGGTAGAGTAAACAAACTGTAAATGACCAACATAATGAATCAGTAAATTATGCTGCTGTACTGGAAGGCAATAAGGGCCACAGGAAAAAAGCAGAGCAGGGAATATGGGATCTGGAGTGGTGAGGGAAGAGACGTTATATAGCATACAGGAGCACCTCAGTGAGAAGGCAAGACGCGAGCAAAGCCTGGAAGGAGGAGAGAGGTAGGCAAGCAGATATGGAAGAAGAGGTTCTCAGGCACACATCAGTCTGACTTCTCACTTAACTTCTGAAGCAAAGACCATCTACATTGAATAATCCAATACTAATCATGCGCTCTCATTCCATGTGACAGGTTATATGTCTTCATAAGACTTCATGTCCTTCATGCATCACACAGGAACCACACACAGCTGAGGCTGACATTCCTGAGTTAACCCCACTCCAGTACTTTTGCCTAGAAAATCCCATGGACGGAGGAGCCTGGTAGGCCACAGTCCATGGGGTCGCTAGAGTCGGACACGACTGAGCGACTTCACTTTCACTGTTCACTTTGATGCACTGGAGAAGGAAATGGCAACCCACTCCAGTGTTCTTGCCTGGAGAATCCCAGGGACGGGGAAGCCTGGTGGGCTGCCGTCTATGGGGTCACACAGAGTCAGACACGACTGAAGTGACTTAGCAGCAGCAGCAGGTTACCACATAATAATCACTGCTCCATAGTCTTATAAGGGGCTGTCTGTGGATTTCTGTGTTGCTATGTTGGGTAGGTACCCTGCGTTCTTTGGTAGATAGATTAAACCATCCTTTGGTTTGATAGATCAAACCAGTCCATCCTAAAGGAAATCAGTCCTGAATATTCATTGGGAGGACTGATGCTGAAGCTGAAGCTCCAATATTTTGGCCACCTGATGGGAAGAACTGACTCCTTGGAAAAGACCCTGATGCTGGGAAAGATTGAAAGCAGGAGGAGAAGGGGATGACTGAGGACAAGACTGTTGGATGCAATCACGGATTTGATGGACATGAGTTTGCGCAAGCTCCAGAAGCTGGTGATAGACAGGGAAGCCTCGCATGCTTCAGGCCATAGGGTAGCAAAGAGTCAGACAAGACTGAGCGACTGAATTGACCCTACATCCAGCAGAACAAAATCAACAATAAGTTCTATTCGTGTAATACAAATAGCTTTAGGATATAAGTTGATGAAGGATGGGAAGCCATGAAGGAAACTAAAGAGGAGCCAGACACAGGGCCACCAAGAGGGAAAATTGTTTCTAGGTCCAAGAAGGGAGTTTCATAAAGGAAGATGTGATTACCAGTGTTCAGCGCTGCCAGGAGGTCAAGAGTAATAGTCAAATGTATGGAAACACTCTGGTGACCAAGAAGAGAGTAGTGAGCAGTAGAGAACTGTAGAAGTGAGAAGTGGTAAAGGGCGGTGTCTGAGCCCTTTCTTTAGAAAGATATATAACAATTATTTTAGAAAGATATATAACAATTATAATTTAAAGTGTTCATTTCAATGCTGCAGCTTGATCAATTTTTATACCTTCCAGAATTTTTACACTTACAAAGTTCCCAGATGGTGGTTACACCCGTGTAACCACCCCTAGAACAAATGAAAACTGTCTGAGTGACCCCACTTTTACATTCTTGTGCCCAAATTCCTACTCTTTTGTTTGTGTGTGTGTTAGTCGCTCAGTTGTGTTCGACTCTGCGACCCCATGGACTGTAGCCCACCAGGCTCCTCTGTCCATGGGATTTTCCAGGCAAGAATACTGGAGTGGGTTGTTGTTTCCTTCTCCAGAGGATCTTCCCAACCCAGGGATTGAACCCGGGTCTCCCGCATTGCAGACTCTTCACCATCTGAGCCACCAGGGAAGATACTCTTCTGTTTGAGGTATACCAATAAGGAGTAAACCTGAAAAACCCTGGGCACCACAAGCACCGTCATCCCCAGTAAAGGCAATTCCAGGTCAGTACGTGCGCATGTATGGACTTTCCCCTGTGAACTCACTGTGCGGCTCTGGGCCTGCCTCTCAGGACCTATGAGTAATAAACCTTGTTTTTTCAAAGTTCCCAGATGGTTGTTGCTCAAGGTGCATCTTGCAATCATAATAAGAACCAGAAGGGCTGGTTGGCGTTGGCTCTGCCAGGGTAAATGTTTGTGAAGCCTCACCACAAGTATTAACAGTATGAGCAAAGATGAGTACCCCAGGCATTCCTAGCCAACAGCATCATTTTCAATAGCCTGAGACTGTCCCAAAAGGCTAACTATTAAGATGTCAACTACTCCCTGAACTTATCTATAGATTCAACTTATGTAATCCCAATAAAAAAGCTCAGCAGGGTTTTTTGGTAGAAGTTGATAAGCTGGTTGTAAAATGTATACAGAAATGCACAGACAAAATAATTAAGACAAAGAACAAAAAATTTGGAGGGCTTTAAACTATCTGATTGAAAGATTTACTATATAAAGCTACTGTAATCAAGACAACACAGCATTAACTGAGAGACAGGCATAGAGCAGTGGAACAAAAGAGACCAGACATAGACCCAAACATATATGGGAGACTGATTCTCATTGCAAGTGTCCAGGCAGTGGAATAGGAAAACGGTGCTGAAGTAACTGGACATCCATACGAAAAGCTCTAATCTTCTCTATCTTGTAGTTAATTCAAAATGGCTCACAGATCTAAATGTAAGATCTAAAACTATGAGACTAGAATTGTATGGTTCAGTTTAGGAGCCACTAGTCACATGTCACTACCGGGCACCTGAACTGTGGCTTGTATAAATTCATAGGTGCTGTAAGTGTAAAATATATGTTGAATTTTAAAGACTGAATATCCTCCAAATGTAAAATATCTCATTATTAAATTGTTATATCACTTAGATGTTGAAATGTAATATTTTAGATATAGTAGGTTAAAATACCTTATTAAAATTAAAGTTCACCTGTTTTTTTTTTAATTTGGCTACTAAAATACTTTAAATTGTTTGTGGCTCACATAATACTTCTACTGAACAGTACTTGCCTAGAAGTTAAATAAGAGAAAATCTTATTGATTACGCAAACTTTTTTTAAGTAGGACATAAACAGAGTGAATTACAAGAGGAAAAAAATGACAAACTGGACTTGTCAAAATTTAAAACTTTTGCTTTTTAAGGTATTACTAATAAAATGAAGAGACAAGCCTCACAGCCACATTCTGGGAGAAATATTTACAAATCATTTGCCTGGTAAAGGATGTGTTCTCAGAGTACATAAAGAATTCTTACAACTCAGGGGATTCCTTGGTGGCTCAGTGGTAAAAAATTCACTTGCCAATGCAGGGGACACAGGTTCAACCCCTGGTCAGGGAATCCCACAAGCGGCGACTAAGCCCACGGGCCACAACTACCAAGCCAGTGATCCAGAGCCGGTGCTCCGCAATGAGAGAAACCACTGCAACGAGAAGCCAGGGCACCACAGCTAGAAGGTAGTCTCCACAATAGCAGAAGGGCTGCGTGCAGCAGTGAAGACCCAGCACAGTCATAAATCAATAAATAAATCTTTATTTTTTTTAAGAATTCTTACAACTCAATATATTAAGAAGTGGAATGACCTAATTAAATAGGGCAAAAGGTGTACTTCACCAAAGAAAACATATGGATGAAAAGCAATCACTGGAAAAGATGCTCACCATCATTAGACATGAGGTAGATGTAAAATAAAACCAAAATGAGCTATTCACTCTAGGGTGGCTAACACTAAAGACCTGGTACTAAGTGCTGATGTGGATGCACAGCAGCTGGAGCTCGTGAACACGGCTGGGGGAATGCACAGTGGTGCAGACATCTTAAAAAACATTCTGGCAACCTGTGAAACAAATGTTTACCATGTGACTCAGCAATTCCATAAAAACATATATCCATGCAAAGACTTGTATGTGAATGCTTATCATAGCTTTATTCATGTCAAAATTTGGAAAGACCCCAAATGGCTCTCAACTGCTGAGTGGAAAGACAAGTTATGGTACATCTGTATAATGGAATACTATTCTCCAACAAAAAGGAATAATCCTCTGAAACATACAACATAGATAAACCTCAAAAACATTATGCTAAGAGAAATAAGTCAGACATGAGAAAACTATACATTATATAGTTTCATTTGTGTGAAATTCTAGAAAAGGAATTTCTAAAGTGATAGAAAGATCAGTGGTTTTCAGGAATAAGGGGTGGGTGAGGGGATTTATTTAAAATATAAACAAGCAGCTTTTTGAGGTGGTTAGAAAAGCTCTACACTATGATTATAGGGGTAGTTATAAAACTCTCAAATTGTATACTTAAACTTAGTAATTTTATTGTATGTCAAATACAGGGTAACAAAGCTGACCAAACAAACAAGCAGACAAACAAAACAACATCAAGTATGGTTTTTGCAGTTGGTCTGGCATGGGGCCCAGGAACCATAATTCCTAACAATTTCTAACATTCTGATATAATGCTAATACTGCTACTCCTTAGAGAAGTCTTGGTCAAGAGACACTGCCAAAAGGGGTCTATAAGGTGGGTATCATCTTAATTTGCTGTCCATTCTGCACCACCACCTAGCACTCCTAACTTCAAGAACACACATATCCCAGAAAACACTGTGGGTTTTTATACCTCTTGATATACCTCCTGAAGGCCTGGGGCTTTCAGGACAAAGTAGAGGCTCTCTGGGGTAAATTAAAGTGCTGCAGGTTCAGAAACAAATGTGGCCAGTCAACACATTCCATCGGCAACTCAGCTGCACGTTCTTCCCATACCAGGACACTTGGCCTGGAACAAAGCTCACACCCATGGCCTTTGCTTATAGTGTTCTCTTGCCCTGGAATATCTTTCCCTGACCTCAACTGCTGAAAATGCACTTGTTCTTTCAGCTTAGTTCAAAGATTGGTTCCTCTATGAAACCATATGGAATACTTCCATTTCTACATTCTCATTGTCATTCTTTCCCCTCTCATTATAGCACTTAAATCTGGTCCTACTTGTCTATCTTAACAAATACTTACTGAATCAAACCAACTTCTAATTAAAGGAATTATTAACAGTGGGGCTATCTGGAAAACAAAGGCATTTGGAGATGCCACTTAGACACCATTTATTCGTTAGTCCTTTTTCTCTGGGAGCCTCTCTCTCTCCTTCTGTCATCAGTCTGATTAATTTCTGTGGCACTGGCTGGGTCAACTCCACCTCCAGGCCCCAAGGGTGATCTGGGGATTTAGGTATGTCCACTCCGAGTCTTCCTTCTAGCCCCAAGTTGAGGTTCAAGGAAGGCACATTTCTCAACCCAAACCAACCAGACATCTGCCCAGTGCTCCTTTTGTTTTTTTTTTAATTAAAAAAATTTTTTTTTGGCTTCAGTGTGTGGCTTGTGAGATCTTAGCTCCCAGCCTGACCAGGGATTTAACTCGTGACTCTTGCAGTCAAAGCATGGAGTCCTAACCACTGGACTGCCAGGGGAAGTCCCCTTCCCAGCAATCTTGCCAGAACCACTCACAGAGAAGTTTATAATATGGAAATGGAAATATAAAATGGAAAAATCTATAATGCCTTTTACATGTAATTTAAAAAGCAAACACAGTAGCTAAGGAAACTTATTGCACAGCACTCATCATGATGTTCAGTCCACCGAGTGGCGCTCCTCACAGTACGCGGAGTAACATGACAGAAGGGCCCGACGGAAGCACTAAAGGCACCGTACACACCTGGCCAGTCACTGAGGCCTGCTGTGTGCTGGGTGAGCTAAGAGACACTCTAGGCCAAACAGAGAGAAAATACACAACCTCTGACTTCCAGGTTCAACGGTGATGAAGGAGGCTTACTCAGGGTTAAAAGAAAGCGATACCCAAAAGAACAAAACCAGAGGCCAAGGAAAGGTGAACAGAGGCCAGAGGTGAACATCAATGGGCTTCAGAAGATTCTGCAGGATTGTGCCTGAGTACCTCGCAACACGAGCTCCCCAGGATGAGTGGCAAATGACGCACTAGTCCTTCAGGAGGTGACTTCCGAGAAAGGAGCTGCCCAAGACCCCACTCACCTGAGTGATTATGCGCTCTCCATCCTTATAGACCTTTTCTCCTATTACATCCACGATCTTCATTCGCTCTGACACCTGAAACAATGAACACACAAATTCTAAGGAAAAGACCTTAAATAAAAGTCACAAATACTGACAGTATCTATATAACATTGAAATGGGCTAGAATAGTATGAATTAAGAAACCTAACAAGAGAATTGTTTTAACAGCTTTTAAGTCCCCATATACATACTCATATTAAAATAGGCTTTACCTCTAGTGATTTAAGAAGCGGCACAGATTCAATAAATGATTCAAACATCTTCCTCTTTTTTGCATTGTTTTTCACTATGATTCTTCTAAATGTCACACGGTCCTGTAAGAAAGAATATGAAAATTCTGGTGAGTGCCCATATAAGAGAGCATCTGTCATTTAATTAAAACTATGCCACAGCAAAGATCAGAGGTCTTTGGAAGGTACTGGATCAACTGAGTGTTTAATGATATTTCTATTTGAGTCATCACCAGAAGAAAAAGATCTGCAGCCTGGACAAGACAGATGTCTCATGTTGTCACTTGCTGTCAAGTACTCAATGAGTGCCACCTATAGGTCATAAATAAAATAAAAAATTGAAAAAGCTCACAATCACTGTTCAAGGTGAAAAGATACACCTTCAAAAAAAAAAGGAGATAAAACAGTAAGATGGTTCTTGCCCTCAAGGACTTTATAATCTCAATGGGGAAGTAATACAAAATTTATAGGAATAAAAAAAAACACAGTTCAAGACTGCATATGAAATTTGCTGGATGAACTATACAGACAAAGCAAGTCCTAGAAGAATTCTGAGGAGAGAGCGCATTCACAATAGCCTGGAGTGATCAAGGAAAATTTTGTTGCAAAAATATAAATTTGTCCGGTATCCGAAGGGGAGGTAGGTTTTATAAATTAATGGAGAGAGAGAGTAGGAAACTCAAGATGGAAGGCAGGCATGTGAAACATATCTTGACCCCAGCAAGCCAGGGATTCAAACTCGAGACAGTTAACCAGAGTCATGGTCAGGTACTTCTCAAATGCATGTATGTGTGTATGGGGAGGGACATGCAGCCAGGAGAATGTTAATTGCTTAGGCTCCTACAAGGTTAGGCAGTTTTTTATACCTAAGTTAATTGCACCTTTCTTCTACCTTGGGCTCTCAGGAATAGAAATATTTTTTTTGAAAGTATACTAATGACATTCTAAAGGCTGAAAGAATGAAAAACAGTAAGGGGGTAAGGGCAAATTTAGGTGTAGGTTTGCTATTTTAGTATTCTTGATGATGGGGTGGGAGCTGGGTGGAGGAAACACACAGAAGACAACTGAGTAGTGATGTCTAAATAGATTTCACTGGCTCAAACGCCATTAGAGTTCCCTGGTCCAATCCCATGCCAAGTTCCATCTGCAGAAGTCACGTCCTGTGCCTTGTGCTCAGAGTAAAACGTGGCAGACTCCTTCCCTCCCTTCCTAAACTGACGTACAAATGATGTCTGCTCTCTGGCATAAGCCAGACTCTGCCCCCATTTTCTTTTCCATCCGTCTGCTTGCAAAGAGCCGTGCAATCCCTGATTGCTCTAATGGGCTGCACTACTCGCCACTGCTTTTTTGAAGTCCACAGCTGGAGATGTATTAATATCATTGAAAATGTTACTGTTGTACTTTGGAATATCACTCCATTATCTTTAGACTTCAGTTTCCATGTGTTTTCTGGGCCAATCGAGGCAAAGGGTACTGTGGAAAGAGAACACTCAAGATTGAGACAATGGGAGTTATGAAGTTCCCTTCCTTGTGTTTGAGTAGACATTGTCAAAAAACTACTATTTCTAAATCCATTTATTATGTTACAAAGTGAAAGTGTTAGTCGCTCAGTGGTGTCTGCCTCTTTGAGACCCCATGGACTACAGCCTGCCAGACTCCCTTGTTTATGGGATTTTCCAGGTAAGAATACTAGAGAGGGTAGCCATTCCTTTCTCCAGGGGATCTTCCCAACTCAGGGATCAAACCTGAGTCTCCTGCACTGCAGGCACATTCTTAGCCATCTGAGCCACCAATAACATAACAAAGATTACCACAATTGCAGCAAATGAACTGTATTTCCAGCTAAAGAGAAAACACCTGCTGTCTCTTAGAGTGACTCATCTGTGTTCCAACCTTTCTGTGTATGCTTTTACACTTCCCAGAGCTCCCATGCCGAACAAGCCCAGGCCCTGTGACTGTGCAGTGTATACAAAAGCACCACTCCAGCTTTCAGGAAGCTTCCAATGGAGCTGTGAAGAGGAAACTCCTACTGTGAAATGGTAGCTCCCTCAGCAAACAGCCCTGAAGTTCAAAAGAAAAAAAAAGAACGCAACCCTTTCCTTTGACTGCAGAAGTTCCCTGAGAAAGATTCTACTGACTTTCATGCAAGCAAGACAAAGAGGGAGCAGAGACTAAGTGTAGCACTTAGTCTTGCCCCTAGTAAAAGAAAGTGAAAGTGAAGTTGCTCAGTCATGTCCGAGTGTTTGTGACCCCATGGGCTATAGCCTACCAGGCTCCTCTGTCCATGGGATTTTCCAGGCAAGAGTACTGGAGTGGGGTGCCATTTCCTTCTCCAGGGGATCTTCCTGACCCAGGGATTGAACTCAGGTCTTCCGCCTTGCAGGCAGACGCTTTGCCATCTGAGCTGCATGGAATCCAATCTGAGAAACTCAGTGGCAACACCAGGTCCTCCCTGCTTTAGCCTCAGAAGGAATTTCCAAGACCTTGGGAGGCACAAGTGTGAAGTCACACTGTGGAGGACACTCTGGGGGTCACTCTCCTGAAGGAAGTACTGGAACATTGGAAGGGCTTGGACTTTTTTGTAAAACAGGAGAAAAAGACATCTAAAAAGATCACATAAGGCAGCAGGGAGATGAATCTCACTTAAGATAGCAGGAATAGGAAGAAAGACTGCACAGGATAAGGCGAGGAACTAGAAAGGCAGAGCAGGGATCTTAGGAGAGGGAGCTTCAGGAAGAGAAGGGTGGGGAGCAACCCCACAACCAAGGGGTGCAGGTGTCCCCACTCAGTAGCATCCAACATATGCCAGGCCCTAAGGGAATGGCTTGTCTTGTGTCCTTCTGTTTAATTCTCATATCCCAACCAGAAGGCAAGCAGTTTTACAGTTCAGTTTTAATAAATTTCTATTGAGACTTTCATATTACTTAGGAATGGGTTAATTTCCAAGTGTTTGGAGATTTTCCTGTTATCTTTCTGTTACTGATTTCTGGTTTCATCCCATTGTGGTTAGAGAACACACTGTCTGATTTCAATTCTTTTGAATTTGTTAACTTTTTATATCCCAGGATATATGTAGTTTATGAAAACATAAAGAGAAAATGCAGTAAGAGCTGACACAACTGCTAGGCCACAAGACCCAGTCTTTTCTATGTAATTTGCAATAAGCAGTCTGTTGACAAATCACTTCAGGGAAATGGAAAAAACACATTGGTCAAGACCTTCCACAGTGTCTTTCAGATAATCAGCTATAAAATATACCGTGAACCAATAGCCAAGGACAGAGACCCAGAAGTAAGGGGGATTAAAGCATGCTATGCAAGGAGAACCATTTCTCTAACTCACCAGTCCCCAAAGGGAGCCTTCTGAAGTGGCGACAATGGTAGCAGCTCTCGGGGTATTGTACATCAGAGCTAGTTCTCCAAAACTCCCATGGTTGTCATACTGACCAACAGAGCGGGTTTGATTATTTTTTGTTACTAAAATATCATAGGTTCCCCTGGAAATATAATAAGAAACAATTTCATTTATAATGGGCAGGTATATATGAATAGAAGGTACATATGATATACAATGTTGTTATTGTGGGAAGTCCAACAGATTTTTTGCTAGTATATAGAAACATAACAGATTTTTGCATTTGACTTAGTATTATGTGACCTTGATAAACTCATTAGTTCTAATGAGTGAACTTGGCATTTTCTAGAGGATCATGTCATCCGCAAACAAAGACAGCTTTATTTTTCTATTTTTCTTCCTTTCCAACCTGTACGCCCTTCCTCCCTCCCATCAGTTCTTCCCTCCTCACTCCCTCTTTTTCTTTGCTTTATTGCATCGGCTGGGACCTGCAGTGTAATACTGCAGGAAGAGGTGAAAGCAGACACGCTTCTCTGGTTCTTCATCTTAAAGGGAAAACATTAAGTTTTTCACCATTAAGTATGAGGTTAGCTATAGATTTTTAAAAATAAATGCCTTTAATCGGGTTGAATAAAAGTCCCTTCTATTCCTATTTTGCTGAGTTTTTACCATGAAAAGGTGATAAACTTTGTCAAATGCTTTTCCTGCAGGTATTGAAATGACTGGTTGGGTTTTCTTTTGTAGTCTGTTGAAAACTAGGATGTAGAATTGATTAAAATTTTTTAAAAATACAGTTTTCTCTCTATTGATTGTTCATTAACAGTGGCTAAAGAAAAACATTCACAATGGATGGCATTTGGAGAGATAGGCACTCTCAATATACCACTGAAGCAAATGTAAATTTCCAAATTTCTCCAAGATAATTAACAACAGAACAAATTCCTTGAAGAGACCCTTTTACACAGTAATTTCATTTCTAGGTATACTAAAAGAGATAATAGAAGATACTGGAACATATTTAACTGCAAGGATGCTTACCAGGTAATATTTATAACAGCAAAAAATCACAATTTAATCTGCTAACAATAAGATAGGTCAAATATATGTGTATATTCATATTATGCAGTCAATATAAATGATGACGTAGAATAATATTGTATCCTATGGCAAACGACTTCAAACAGATTTTTAAAATGAAGTCAATGTATATGAAAGCAATATATATAATTCAATAAAGAATTAACTACATTTTACATGTTTGATTGTTATCAGCTTTGAAGCCCTACCACTCCAATATTTTCCTCTTCTGTCTCACATCTGGGAAAGTTGATAAGAAAACCTAGATGCTCCCTCATTTGGTGTTGATAGGAAATCCAAATCACACAAGAGCCTGCCCATATACAAGACTACTCTACCTCAGCTCTACCTTCTACACCATGAAATACCAAGCCAGTCACCTCTCTGTGCTGTCTTAAGTCATTTTTGAACCTCTTGGGAACCTATCCTGTTCGCCTTTAAAACACTCATTATGAGAATGAGCAATCTTTTCATATCCTCTTAGTCTGTGTGTATGGTATTATCAGTCTTGATATCTGAACCAAATCTGGGGTAATGGATCTGACTTAACTGTAAGGCAAAGGGAGGAAAAAGAAAGAATATACTCTGGTGATAAAATTAGGGCAAAATTACCTTCTTCCCTGTTTCGGTTGTTTTTTTCCACACTTATATTACCTACAAAGAGCCTCCACTTGTCTGATAAAAATCACTAGGTATCACATGTTACACAAGAAGCAAAGAAGTGGTGATATAACTTAAAAATTTTTTTCTGCCACTACTTATAGAATTCTATGAAGGAAGCCTAAGCATGCCAGATAAAAATAAAAGACTCTTTAAGACGATATTATTTGTATCATCTTTCCTCTTTAAATAAAATATTTCCTTCCTAACTCTTAATTGGAATCATTTGTCACGGTATCAAGGGCCCAAAGGTTATTCAAGGAATATATTCTTGAACATTTTTCTGAATGAGCAAAAGGCTTTGATAAGAAAATGGACTAGTTGAATCTAGTACAGCTGCTTGGTACAGATAAAAAGACCCTTAAAAATCAGGGAAACAATTGGGAAAAATTGAATAAGGTCTGCACAGTAGATGAGAGTACTGTATAAAATGTTAATATCTGATTTTTATAATTGGTCTCTGCTTACGTAAGAAAATGTCCTATTTTAGGAAATATATACATATATTTGGAGTGAGAGAGCCTGACAACATGATCTTGGCTAATTTGCTCTCTCCCCACACTTCATCCCTTCAGGATCTCTTATCTCACATCCTATACGTGCAACTTACTTTCAAACACAAAGCTAATCTGGTAAAACATTAACCCAGGGAACCTAGGTTTCTAAGAATTTTTTGTACTATTTGTGTAACAAGTCCATAAGTGTGAAATTACTTGAAAGGAAAAAATGAAAAATAACTAATGGAAGATACTGGTGAAGCAACATCTTATTGATCCTAAACTCTGGTGAGTGTTCTTTTCAGGACTGAGAGGGAGTCAGAGGGGGGTCCCCCAGATGATATACCAATAGTAATAGCTCAAGAGGTGAGAACACACCAGGGTGAGCAGGTTAAACCCTTATGTTTCATGTCTTCCAAAAGACCTAAACCTGGAACAGAGCCAAAAGGGGCCAGAGGTATGGAAGTTGAGGAAATATACTGAAGTGTAAAATCAGACTAGGATTGAATGATCTGGATGACAATAAAGTGTCATGGAAATTACTTCTCTTGGACACTTGCAAATAACATGTTTATAAAGCGCATCTTGCACAGCTCACCTAATTGTAGATAGTGGCAACCCAAGTATGCGCTGTACTCAGGACTCAGGACAGCAGAAGATAGAGAAGGGCAGGCTGTGGACAGAGAGCAGCAAACTTTGAGGAGCTTGTTAACCTGGCCCTAAGTCCTGTCTGGGCTGAACAAGGCACAGGGTAAAGCACTTACCCTGAACCACGAATCTTACTAAGTACAGGTGTACAATTGCAAAACACCATCTCCTACCGTTCAATGACATAAAAGTTGTCTCCATCATCTCCTTGGTCAATGACATGCTCATCAACTTTGACTGTCCTTTCAAACATGGCATCAAGGACTTGGGATAGCTGTTCCTGCAGGGAACACACAAGGAGAAAAGATGGCCTTTATGTTTATGAGGAAAAAAATTAACTGTGTTTATCTCAGGTGGTGACTACATGGGAGAAGTCCTCACATCAGACTATCCCCCACATCCAAGCAGAAACCTAAGGGTCTGAAACAAATGCCTTCCTGTGGCCATTCAGCTTTGCATATCCACATACACAGCCCAGTTGCCAAGCTCTCTGAGGCAGTATTATTTTTGAAAAACAAAAAACAAAATTCTACAATTTACGTGAAAACAGCATCTAAACCATGGTGCCTATTCACCCAGCCACACAAGACTGTCACCTGCCTTGATGACACGTGTACAGCCATGATGGCTCTGCTGTATCATGTGTAATGTTGTGACGCCAACCTTCCTACAGGTGTTGATCTTAACAGGATCGTCAAATCTAATAGGCTGAGATGTTTCAGAGGTTATCTCATGGAGCAGCACAGCTGCTGTTCCTAGTCAAGCACATCACTTAATCTGAGTCTGTTTCTTCATTACAAAAAAGTGTTTAATAAATAGCTTCCAGCTCATCAGCTTTCATGACTAAAGGATAAAAATCTATGGAAAATATTTATCATGTAATAGGTACTTAATAAATAAGCTCTATTATCAGACACTTAATATTGCTAGTTATTTATATACAACACATACAATTACTTACCAATATCACCTGCAATAACCAGAAGGTAACTGTACCAACAAATATTAAAATAATCAAAATAGTGCTATTCAATTCTAACAATACAGTGGTCTCAGTCTAGGGCCAGCATCCCTCTGTCAGTGACTGCTGAGCATATGTGTATGCTAAGTCGCTTCAGTTCAGTTCAGTTCAGTCGCTCAGTCGTGTCCAATTCTTTGCGACCCCATGAATCTCAGCACGCCAGCCCTCCCTGTCCATCACCAACTCCTGGAGTTCACTCAGACTCACGTCCATCGAGTCAGTGATGCCATCCCAGCCATCTCATCCTCTGTCGCCCCCTTCTCCTCCTGCCTCCAATCCCTCCCAGCATCAGAGTCTTTTCCAATGAATCAACTCTTCGCATGAGGTGGCCAAAATACTGGAGTTTCAGCTTTTGCATCATTCCTTCCAAAGAAATCCCAGGGCTGATCTCGCTTCAGTAGTGTCCAACTCTGTGTGATCCTATGAACTGCAGCCCACCCAGGCTCCTCTGTCCATGGGATTGCCCAGGCAAGACTACTAGAGTGGGTTGCTGTGTCCTTCTCCAGGGGATCTTGCCACCCAGGGATCAAATCTTCATCTCTTATGTCTCCTGCATTGGCCGGCAGGTTCTTTAACACTAGCACCACCTGGGAAGCCCCAGTGACTGTTAGGGAGCACTAAAGACCAGTTTCAACTCACAGAAAGACTTTCTCTTTGGAGGATTGTGGATTGAAGGCCTGGCAAGGAAATAACTTTATTGCTGCATAATTTCATGTGATTTAGCATTCTGCTACTTAAAATAATGTATCACCAACAAGCAGCTCCTTAGTTCCATAGTTCCATGGGTGGTGAATACTGTACAAGCTGACAGATACTATAAAAGAAGTCTTGCTATTCGTGTGTCCACATTCATGTGGAGTGTGAGCCTAGCATTGCCTGAAATCTCATATTTAAATACAGGTAACAAATTCAAATTTTCACATACAACACAGGCCAAACACATACATCTACACCTGGTGTGTCTGGCCTGTGGGCTGTCCATTGGCAGCCTCATGTTCTGAGTAACAAATCTTCTAGCCCAGAAGATCTTCAAAAACATCAGTGTAGTGAGATATAGAATAAGGCACAGGGGAAGCATTCTGGGTTAGAGGGACTAAAGTCATGCCATGACAACCAAAAGCAACATGTGATTCAGGACTGGAAAAGAAAACAAAAAAGCTATAGAAAACTCCTGGAAAAGCTTAATATGGACTGTATTTAGGTAATATTATTACAACAGTGTTAGATTTCTTGGGCTTAATAATGATAGTGTGTTAATGGAGGAGAATATCCTTGTTCTTGGAAAATATAACTTAAGGCATTTAGCGATGGCACCCCACTCCAGTACTCTTGCCTGGAAAATCCCATGGATGGAGGAGCCTGGTAGGCTGCAGTCCATGGGGTCGCTAGGAGTCGACTTCACTTTCACTTCTCACTTTCATGCATTGGAGAAGGAAATGGCAACCCACTCCAGTGTTCTTGCCTGGAGAATCCCAGGGATGGGGAAGCCTGGTGGGCTTCTGTCTGTGGGGTCGCACAGAGTCGGACACGACTGAAGCAACTTAGCATTTAGTGGTTAAGAGCCATGATGTCCTCAATATATTCATAAATGGCTCAGGACCTAAAAAAGCAGTTTATACGTACCTATATATGTGCATACATACACACATAAGAGACAGAGTAAACGTGGCAAAATGTTAACAACTGGTCAATCTAGGTAAAGAATATACGCAAGTTTTGATTTTTCCATAAATTTGAAAATTTAAACACAAAAGTTTGAGAAGCAAATTGTTTTTAAAGTGGAAACAAATACACTCACTGGAATGACTAAAATTTTAAAAGACAGATAATATCAAAAGTTGGTAAGGATATAGAACAACTGAGAATATCATATATTGTTGGAAGGAATACAAAATGGTAAAACCACTTTGAAAAAGACCCAGCAGTTTTTTATAAAATAAAAAATACACCTACCCTATGACTCAGCAATTTTTGTCCTCGGGTGTTTTACTGAAGAGTACAAAATGTCCACAGCATTATTATCAAGAGTTAAAAAACAAGAAATAGACCAGGTACCCATTGTCAGAAAAATGAATAAGCAAACTGGCATCTTCATATAATAGAATACTACTCAAAAATAAAAGGGAATGAACTAACATCGTGAACAATGACACACTGAATGGATCCCTCGACCTGATCCTCTGAGAAGGATACAATATAATTTCTATAGTAGTCTGGCCAAGATGTATAACCACATTTCAATCGTGAAGAAACGGCAAACAAATTCAAATTGAGGTATAGTCTATAATGTAACTAACCAGCACTCTTCAAACTGTCAAGATCATCAAATACTAGAAAGGACTGAAAACTATAACAAACTGGAGGAAACTATGGAAAAATAGCAACCAAGTGCAATAATGGATTCTGGACTGGATCATTAACTATGGAAAAAAAAAACATTAGGGAGAAAACTGATGAAATCTGAACAAGGTTTTTAGTTTAATTAATGATGTTGTAATAGTGTAAATTCCCTGGTTTTGATAACTGTACTGTGGTTATGTAAGATGCTAACATTGGGGGAAGTTAGATGAGGGCCATATGGGAACTCTTTACTATGTTTACATCTTATCTGTGAGGCTAAAACTAGTTCAAAATAAAAAGTGAAAAAAGAAAATGGAATGCTAAACAACATGAAAGAATCTCAAAAATATTGTGCTGAGCAAAAGGAGTTTCTCACAACGGAGAGAAATCTTATATGATTTATTACATGAAATCTTATATGATTTCATATCAGGATTACACTTACATGAAATTCTAGAAGGCAAAATGAATTTATGGTAGAATAAATCAAAATAGAAGCTGCCTCTGTGGGCAGGGGAATAAGAATTAATCATGAAGGGGCATGAGGGAAGTTTCTGAAGTAGTAGTAATATTCTGTGTCTTTTTTCTGGCTGCATACATTGTGTGGCATGCAGAACTTTAGCTCCCTGATAAGTGCCTGCATTGGGAGTGCAGTCTTAGTCTTAGGCACTGGACCACCACGGAAGTCCCAAATTCTATAATCCTCTTTCTTTTTAAAAAATATTTATTTTTATGTATTTGGCTGTGCTGGGTCTTAACTGTGGCATGAGGGATCTAGTTCCCTGACCAGGGATTGAACCCCGGCCCTCTGGAGTGCAGTCTTAGCCACTGAACTACCAGGGTCCCTGAAATTCTATACTCTTGACAGGGGCTTGGATTACTTAAGTGTATACATTTGTCAAACCTAAGTGAATATACATTTAAAACTCATGCATGTGTTTCATTACATGAAAACTTTACATTAAAAAGCAACAAATACTGAACTCCAGTTCATGATATGAACACCAAAATATTTAAGGGAACTATACTGAGACTATCCAAAAAAAATAAGATGGGTTAATGTAGGACAGCAAACAGCTGACTGTAAACATTTTACTGGAACACAGCCATACACTTTCATTTATGCATTGCCTATGGCTGCTTTCCTGCTACAATAATGAAGTTGAGTAGTTGTGACAGAAATGTTTCATATTTGCTATGGGCTTCCCTGGTGGCTCAGATGGTAAAGAATTCGCTTGCAATGAGAGAGACCTGGGTTCGATCCCCGGGTTGGGAAGATACCCTGGAAGAGGGCATGGCAACTCACTCTGGTATTCTTGCCTGGAGAATCCCATGGACAGAGAAGCCTAGTGGGCTACAGTCCATGGGGGTCCCAAAGAGTAGGACACGACTGAGTGAAGCACAGCACACATCTGGTTCTTTAAGCAAAAGGTTGCTAACCCCTCTGTTGAGGGTAGATGGTATATAACACAACAAGCATAGTAAAATGTTAATGTTAGAGTCAAGGCAGAGGATAAATACATGTTCTGTAAAACCCTTCTCACTTCATTGTATTTGAATATTTTCATGATAAAATGTCAGAAAAATATAATTAAGTCTGAAAATTTTGTTTTTCAATATCAAAATGATAAAATGATGCTCTTCATCACTGAGAAAAATCTGAATACTAGACTGACATAGCAACTTCCTTTAGAACATCTGCTAGTATAACATTTGCAAGGGGTTTTATTCACAGCAGATAAAGAAGTTAAGTCCCTTTTCTATTGATACAGATGGGTCTTCCAGGGAAAACAGCAGACAGACTAGTATTTCTTACAACCAGCCTTTCCTTGAACTCACTGTCCTTGTTTTATTCAATCTCAGACTAATAAATTTCTGACTAAAGTTCCAGCTGTTCCTATAACCACAAAGCTACCAGTCTGGTTTACAGACTCCAGGAATACATCATGGACTCATGTCTGACCAATCCAATTCTCAGAGGGCTGTGGGAATATCTTCAGAAGATTTTATTTGCAGGAACTGGGTAGTAGGAAAATTCTATTTCCCATCCCTCCTGTCTCTGCAC
This sequence comes from Tragelaphus eurycerus, assembly GCA_935064755.1. Classification (NCBI taxonomy): domain Eukaryota; kingdom Metazoa; phylum Chordata; class Mammalia; order Artiodactyla; family Bovidae; genus Tragelaphus; species Tragelaphus eurycerus. The sequence continues at coordinate 69,104,021 of CAKXYN010000001.1, read as the reverse complement.
ATTCTGGGATTCCCTAGCAGGCCCAGCACTTTCGTCATCCATGGGCCTTCAGCACATGGCCCTCAAAGTACTGAAGAAATAGGAAATTTGAAGCATCTCTGTGCTCAGGAGGCAGCCCTGTTCTCGATCTTCACCGAGAGAGGCAAGATAGGCACACACAGATCCTGTGCACAGCCCTATAGACACATACCACTCTGTGTGTCCCAGGCCTGAGGTCTTCACTGAGAATAATCACAAGAGATGCCTCACACCAAGGAGGTGAGAAGCAGTCACCCACTTCCAGGTGTAACTGCTATTGGTAAGGAGGACACCACACTGGCATCTTTAGAGAAATTACTCTGCAGCATAAATAAAGACCCTCTAAACTAAGCCAGGGTCATGTAAACCTGAGCATTTCCTTTTGACATGACCCAAATGCATGTTTCACAAATGGTACTGCCTTGGAGGAAGTACCAAAGCAGGTCAGAGAAATATTAAAAGTCATTTGTGTTTAGCTACAGTGCTAAACACAATGCAAAAGAAGAAGCTAAGGTTTTATTGCCTCATATGGCTGTGGCTAAGATGCTAAAAACTGTTAAAATGATGAAAAGCTAAAAGACAAAAACATTTTAAAAGTCAGTGTTACCCGATCAAGATTTTTGAAAAGAAGAATATCTTTGCAAGCTTCCTGAAGTCTGCACCGCTGTTGATCAGTTTTAGGATGAATCACCTGCCAATCCAAAGAAAACAAGGGAAATTTTAATATTCTATTTTAAAATATTACTTACAAATTAGAATATTTCTTTCTCCTAAAAATGGGAAAAATTAAGAGCACGTTTACCGTAATTTTAAACAAATACCAAGCAGTACCCTGATCGTGGACAGGGAATGGGATGGGGGTATGGCTGGCAGCAAGTCAGCTATCCGCTGGGAGCCCCAGAATCCCCATCCATAAAGCAGGAGGTTACATGTTCATTCATTCAACAAACATTTGCATCAACTAGGTGCCAGGCACCATCTCAGCTCTGGGGACAGAGCAGTGAACAGGAGACACAAAAACCTGCTCTCACCTTCAATAAATACATAAAGGATGGTAGAGAGTGACAGGGCTAAGGAGAAAAATACGGTAGGGAAGGGTGATTAAAAGCGTGTGTGTACATGCAGGCATGTGTCCAGATGAGGCCTGAGAAGGTGACATTTGTGTCAAGATCCTAAGGAACTGAGGACAACCTGAGGGAGTGAGTCATGTGGACATCTCTGTGAAGATGACCTCAAGCAGAAGGAAAAGCAAATGAAAACAATATGATGGGTGAATAGCATGTTTGAGAAAAACCAGGAGACAGGTGTGACTGACAAAGAGCGAGGGAAAAGATCAGGAAGAGACCTGGTTTGGGGCTTAGGTGGAGGGCAATGTAAATCATAGAACTGGGACTTTTCTCTAGTGACATGGGGGCAGTCTCAGCGTTCTGAATGAGGAAGGAAAGGGATCTGACAGATGATTTTAAAGGCTCAAGTTGGTTCCTAAGTGAAGAACAGCCTTGACGGATACAGGAGCGGAAGCCACGAAGTGTCTATGATTATCCTAGTGTCAAACTGGTGATTAAGACTAAGGTGGTAGCCACGCAAGTGTTGAGAAGTACTGGAATTTTGGATATGATCTGAAGACCAAGCCCATTGGATTTGCTGAAAAATTGAATGTGGGTATAAAAAATTAAGAGGAACTGAGAGTGACCTTAAAATTGTGGACCTGAGCAACAGGAAGGATGGAGCTGCCATTTAATGAGCTGGGGAAGACTGTGAGTGAAAAAGAATGTCTCAGTGGAAATCATCAGGAGCTCACTGTAAACTGTCTATTGAAATCTAAATGGAGATGGCAAGTAAACAACCACTATATAAGCTGGAGTTCAAACATCAACAAACTTAGTATTACCAGTAATAATAGTGGTGCCTACAAAATCAGAGTTGCCATAGAATTAAATGAGATGATACAGGCAGTGTTTAAAATAGAACCTGGCATTCAGTAGATGCTCAAAAATTATTACTACTACCACTAATACTATAGATAGTCAATACATGCTTTTTGAACTAAAAAAGAATTATTGCCCAGCATTGCTGTTATAACTGAAAAACCTATTAAGCGCCATCCTAAGTATTGTCTTCACCCTAAAAAATCTACATCACTTAATTTAGACCAGAAATAACAGATGTCAAAAGTGCTAAGTAATTTAAATTTATAATATTAAATAGTCAGTTGAAAAAGTTTTAACTTCTAAAAGCCTTTTCAAAATTTTATAACATCAAGAATGAAAAATTTAAAAACCTACATGTCTATTATATTCACACAATGGTAGCATTTTATTATTAGAATAGTTTAGAAATCTTTTCTAGTCTGCTCACTTGAAGACATATTTGAAAGATCATTAAAGTTTCTTTATAACATCAGTCTTTTTAAAAAGATGGTTCAAATTTGCTTTTATAAAAGTAACTTGTTAACTATATAAAAGCTGAAAAATTTGAGTTTTTGAAAAAGCAACCCCCAAATCAACTGTAGTCTTGCAACAACTACTGTTAAAATCTGGGATGTATCCTTCCAAGCATAAATCTTTGTATAAATAAGTAAACAAGTAAATAGGTATGAAGATGGATAGATATTTTAAATTTTTTATATTATAAAATGCTATATAAAATGTACCTCAAATTTACATCATTCCATGTCATTTAAACCCAGTCCTGTACCATCATTTCCAATGGTTCAGATTTTCTTGATTTGAATGTGCCATAATTTAGCCCCTGGAAACCCCTATTTTAGTTCATTTATGTTGCTTCCATCTTTCACTATTATAATACTGCAATAACCTCCTTAGAAAGGATCCTTAAGAAGGATGCAATTGGTAGGTATGAATTCTCCTGCAGGTAACTGCTGAGTCAGTTGGCTTGACTAAGTGTAAAGCTGACAGCCACAGCTAGGCACCCCTTCTTGCCATATCCTCAACCAATCTTGCTTCCTATTCTTCTTTATAATTGTCAGTCTGTTAGATAAAAGATGGTATCTTGCTGAGATTTTAATCTGTATTCATTTTAAATATCAGCATGATTAGACTTGGTATATAGAGGAAAAGGGGAGTGAGTGGGGACTGAAATTATTCTAACTAATACCTTTGCTGTAGTTCTTACCCTTGGATCAGTATCTTCCTCTTCCTCATCAGGGTTATAGGTCTCAGCACAGACTAAAGTCGGAGAGAAAAAAAGAGAGAAAAATGAATAAAACAGATGTGTATTTTACTGGAAAATAGGAAGTAAACATAATTTCCTTTTGTTCACTGTTTTCTAAAGCTATAATTAACTTTGCAACCTGTTCTTTAAATTAACAAATATACTAAGTACCTAGTAATGCCAGGCATTCTGTTAGTGATGAAAAGTCAGCTATCCAGGGGTTGGTAGACCAAATAGGAGAGAAACCATAAAAAATATCATCTACTAAATTCTATGGTAGTGGTAAGGATAAGCAAGGATGTGCTTTCTCTGCTGAGCTATGAAGCAGGAACAGAAAACCACCAAATATAGTACACGCAATATAGACATATGGATATAGAATTGAAGTACTCACACAAAAAAGCAAAATATCTCAACCTCCTTATGTATTAGAATGACTTAAAAGAATGAACTTTAACAAAACAAATATAATACTATTTGTCAGGCTCTGTTATAAATACAATATTATATAATTTAAAGCCACCTCGGTTTTCTTTGTAGGTAATCTGTGTTTGCACCAATGGGCTGCAGGATTTGTCTTTATCATAATTCAAAGATTTAAAAAATGTTAACAAAAAATATGCTAACCAAACAATTGTTTATAATACCAGAATATCATAAATGATGTAAGTATGGATTTGAATAATTCAGCTATGAGAAAGATTGAGAAAGACCCCCTTTGGCTAATTAACAGTCAGCTCTATGGGAAAAAAGGCAAAAAAAGGAGGTGAAGAATATATTATTAATATGTAGCAGACTGTCCTTCCATAAAGAAGGACTTCCATGAGAAAGGAGAGCTAAAAATGATGGGAGAGGGAATAAATAAGTATGAATATATATATACACACACACTCATATATGAGAGAGATATATACACATACACAAAAGTGAAAGTCACTCAGTCAAGTCCCACTCTTTGCAACCCCATGGACTATACACTCCATGGGATTCTCCAGGCCACAACACTGGAGTGGGTAGCCTTTCCCTTCTCCAGGGGATCCGTCCCAACCCAAGGATCAAACCCAGATCTCCCACACCGCACTCTTTACCAGCTTAGCCACCAGGAAAGCCCATATAAAAAATTTTAATATATTTATTTTTCCAAAAGGAAACAAGAGAAGGATAAACCAAAAAGTAATAAAATTGCTTCTTAGTAGGTAAGCAGAAACAAAAAAGGGACAGGGTAGGGAAAGGAATAAAAGTTCTCTGAGAACAAAATTTTACATAGTTTTGACATTTAAGCCCTGTTAAAAGGCAGAAAGTGAAGAGGAACTAAAAAGCCTCTTGATGAAAGTGAAAGTGGAGAGTGAAAAAGCTGGCTTAAAGCTCAACATTCAGAAAACGAATATCATGGCATCTGGTCCCATCACTTCATAGGAAATACACAGGGAAACAGTGGAAACAGTGTCAGACTTTATTTTTGGGGGCTCCAAAATCACTGCGGATGGTGACTGCAGCCATGAAATTAAAAGATGCTTACTCCTTGGAAGGAAAGTTATGACCAACCTAGATAGCATATTCAAAAGCAGAGACATTACTTTGCCAACAAAGGTCCGTCTAGTTAAGGCTATGGTTTTTCCTGTGGTCATGTATGGATGTGAGAGATAGACTGTGAAGAAGGCTGAGTGCCGAAGAATTGATGCTTTTGAACTGTGGTGTTGGAGAAGACTCTTGAGAGTCCCTTGGACTGCAAGGAGATCCAACCAGTCCATTCTGAAGGGAGATCAGCCCTGGGATTTCTTTGGAAGGAATGATGCGAAAGCTGAAACTCCAGTATTTTGGCCACCTCATGCGAAGAGTTGACTCATTGGAAAAGACTCTGATGTTGGGAGGGATTGGGGGCAGGAGGAGAAGGGGACCACGGAGGATGAGATGGCTGGATGGCATCACTGACTCGATGGACGTGAGTCTGAGTGAACTCCGGGAGTTGGTGATGGACAGGGAGGCCTGGCGTGCTGCGATTCATGGGGTCGCAGTGTTGGACACAACTGAGCGACTAAACTGAACTGAACTGAAAATGTTTTATATAGTCTTAACAATAAATTTGAGAAGGATGGAGGAACCCAAAATTTGAATACAAATAGAAACAAATGAATCTAACCACATATCAAGTTGATAACATAACCACAGAAAAGGAAAGGGGGTGATTTTAAGTAGCTTCTGAACATAATAATCTGACCAGTGGGATGTATCCAATGACAAAAAAGAATTGATGTTGGCAGTAGTACAATAATTCCAAAACTCTGTGTACTACAGTTGTGAGTAAACAAATATATACTTAGTTTTTCACTGGAGAAAAGGGGAATATTAATACAAATACAGAACACAAGATGAGTTCAAATTGGAGATGTCAATACAAGTCATGCTTTTAAAATCTTACCCTTAGGGATGACAATAGTAGACACAATGATTTATGTAATGAATAAAAAAGTTAGTGTACTCATAGAATATTTTGTCAGGAATGTCTAGATGTGATCACTGGTGTTACCCAGAAAGTAACAAACCTGTTCCTTCCTCACAAGAGCTTTAGTATACGTCATTATAGCTAAGGAAAAGTTTTTCTTCTAAAAAATCCTCAATTATTTGCAATAACTGTGTGACCTGGCTTGGTTTACTTCAAATCTCCACCTTCTCTTCTGCACACTGGAGCTAACAGCAGTGATTCCCTTCTGAGGACTGTTGCAAGGATTCAAATAAACAAGTGCCTGGCACACAGTAAGGAGGCAGTAATGTCAACTCGTTGAACTACTGCTATCATCACGTTTCATTTGTTCTGGTCTTCTGGAACTTTAATTACCATCATCTTGGTTCTACTCTCTATCCGAGCTCTTTCAAAAACTATCCTCTCTGCAAGGCTGTCTTGTATTGCAGATTTTGCCCTTAAAATTTTTACTTCTTTTGCCCTCTCATGCAACTATGCCAAAGCCTTTGACTGTGTGGATCACAACAAACTGTGGAAAACTCTTAAAGAAATGGGAATACCAGACCACCTGACCTGCCTCCTGAGAATCTGTACACAGATCAAGAAGCAACAGTTAGAACCGGACCTGGAACAACAGACTGGTTCCAAATTGGGAAAGGAGTATGTCAAGGTTGTATACTGTCACCCTGGTTATTTAACTTATATGTACAGAGTACATCATGCAAAATGCTGGGGTGGATGAGGCAAAGCTGGAATCAAGACTGCTGGGAGAAATACCAATAACCTTAGATATACAGATGATACTACCCTTATGGCAAAAAGTGAAGAGAACTAAAGAGCCTCTTGATAAAAGTGAAAGAGGAGAGTTATAAAGCTGGCTTAAAACTCAACATTCAAAAACTAAGATTATGGCATCTGGACCCATCACTTCATGGCAAATAGGTGGATAAATGATGGAAACAGCAACAGACTTTATTTTCTTGGGCTCCAAAATCACTGCAGATGGTGACTGCAGCCATGAAATTAAAAGATGCTTGCTTCTTGGAAGAAGAGCTATGACTAACCTAGACAGCATATTAAAAAGCAGAGATATTACTTTGCTGACAAATGTCCGTCTAGTCAAAGCTATAGTTTTTCCAAAAGCTATGGTTTTTCCAGTAGTCATGTATGGATGTGAGAGTTGGACCATAAAGAAAGCTGAGCGCCGAAGAATTGATGCTCTGGAACTGTGGTGCTGGAGAAGACTCTTGAGAGTCCCTCAGACTGTAAGATCAAACCAATGAATCCTAAAGGAAATCAACCCTGAATACTCATTGGAAAGACTGATGCTGAAGCTCCAATACTTTGGCCACCTGACGTGAAGAATTAACTCACTGGAAAAGACTGTGATGCTGGGAAAGACTGAAGGCAGAAGAAGGGGACAACAGAGGACAAGATGGTTGGATAGTATCACCAACTCAATGGACGTAAGTCTGAACAAACTCCAGGAAATGGTGAAGGACAGGGAAGCCTGGCGTGCTCCAGTCTATAGGGTCGCAAAGAGTCAGACATGACTGAGCAACTGAACAACAAATCATCATTTTGTAGTGGACCCTTCTAATCTTCATTCTTCTTATATCCTTAATCCACCAAGTTCATTTACAAGCCTTATGTTGTTTGTTAGGGTTTACGTCTTATTTGTGAGCAGGCAAGGAATATAACTGGTTCTTGACCCTACACTCCATTCTTCTGTATGATGGATAAAAATCTCTATGTATCTACAATGAAGGGATGAGATGATACATACCACTCTCAATCCCTGATTTCTTAGAGACATTTACTCCCCTCAGTGCTGGTCTAGCTGCCCTCCAGCTTCCTCTTTCTCACTGATTTTCTGAACTAATGGAATACCTGAGAAATGGTGACTCTCACATGACCTGCAGACAGGATGCCCTTTCTTGTCCAGCCTATAGGTGTGGGCCATGCCTTCTGTGCTGTACTGCCATCAATACTCTGCCTAACAGGAAACCAGGATCCTTAAATAGATGGAGAAAAACTCGGGAGAAGGGAGTAAGAGAACAGACATCATTCTAATCCCTAAAACAGCATCAGGTAATGTTCTGTATAGAGCGCTGCCCAACCCCTGGTAGCACAGGCTTTTGGAGCTGAGCCAGGTAAGGGATGGAATATAATGACTCCCTATCTTTCGAGTCCCTTGGACTGCAAGAAGATCCAACAAGTCCATTTTGAAGGAGATCAGCCCTGGGATTTCTTTGGAAGGACTGATGCAAAAGCTGAAACTCCAGTACTTTGACCACCTCATGTGAAGAGTTGACTCACTGGAGAAGACTCTGATGCTGGGAGGGATTGAGGGCAGGAGGAGAAGGGGACGACAGAGGATGAGATGGCTGGATGGCATCACTGACTCGATGGACGTGAGTCTCCGTGAACTCCGGGAGTTGGTGATGGACAGGGAGGCCTGGCGTGCTGCGATGCATGGGGTCGTGAAGAGTCGGACACGACTGAGCAACTGATCTGATCTGATCTTTCGCCAAGCTATTCGTGTTTCCACAAGGAAACAAGTTTATCTCAGGTCTGTCCTAAAGATTAAGGCAGACACCTTCCTGAGTTCTTAGATGTTACTGCTGTCACTTTTCACATTTTCATAGATATCTGGGTAGGGAGCTGAGGAAACTGTGTTGAAGGCAGCTCTCAGATAGTATGTTAAACTGCAAACCTTTTGCTTCTCTGTGCTCTTGATAAACACTGTCATTGTCAGCCCAGTTTTCTAAACTAGAAATTTGGAACTCACCATTACTGCCTTCTTTCCACCTGTTACCCAATGAATATATCAAATTCTGCCTCAGAAATATTCTCATACTTGACCTTTATTCAGTCTACCCTGTTACTCCTTGGTCCAGGATTTCAAAATGTCTTCTTTGAAAAATGCATTTTAAAAACCCTCATTTTGGAGATAGGTGGGTACACGGGGATTATTATACTAACTTTCTCTACTTTTGCATATGTATGGAAAATTTTCATTTAAAAAGTTGAAAATAACAAGTCTTTTAATGATGAGACTGACAGGATTTTACTGATAATGACACGTAGTCTTGAGCTTGCTTATTTTCAGGCTTGCTCTTCTTCTGATTTTGGAGGAAAGTACTGTAGCACTTAGCTCATTTTTGTACTTTTAGACATTAATGTAACTGAGGCAACAAATGTTACATCTTGAAGTCTTAAGACACAGCACTATGATTTAAACAAAAGAAATTATTTTCATTAAAATTATTAATATGTTTCCTATTTGTGAAAAATGGAGAAGGAAGTAGCAACCCACTTCAGTATTCTTGCCCGGGAAATCCCATGGATAGAGAAGCTGGTGGGCTGTAGTCTACGGGGTCACAGAGAGCTGGACATGACTGAGCACACACATTAGTGGAAAAACAGTGTATCTTTATTTTTTTAAACTGGTTTGGATGTTTTCGCTATTTTGAACATGAGACTCAGCTCCTTTTTCTTCTTCCTCTGTTTACCTCAACCTCTCTACTTCTTCCTGGTCCTGATCCGAAATTACTTTTCTCATTTTCTATATAAAAATCTAGTCTCTGTAATTGCTGTCCCTTATGGTTCTAAATATCAGGAAGCTTATCTCAGTGTAAAGGTTACATGGGGAGTCCCAGGGTCAGTGTGATCCCCTTTGCAGCCTCAAGAACTACACTGAATGTCATGAGATGCTCAAGACTTACTGAAGACAAAGGCTAAAAGAGCAGCACAGCTTCTCACTTGAGGGTATTAATTTTGCCACCACTGTCCAGCAGATGTCACTAGTTAGTAATAGGGAACTGTACAAAGTAACAATAGATTATCCAGCATAACTTCCTCCTCTAGATTTTAACTGCTGCTTTCTTCATCCAGAAATGTGAATCACTAAAATGTATTTGTGAGAGAAAACCCCTTCATTTCTACCAGGCCTGGTCACTGGCTTCAGGCCCTATGCTGCCCTGCTGGTTACCGTGAAGAGTTGATACAGCCTGGTATATTAGAGAGTGAGGGTTGCCATAACAAAACACTACAGACTGGGTGCCTTTTTAAATACCAGTAATAGCGGAGACATTACTTTGCCAACAAAGCTTCGTCTAGTCAAGGCTATGGTTTTTCCTGTGGTCATGTATGGATGTGAGAGATAGACTGTGAAGAAGGCTGAGTGCTGAAGAATTGATGCTTCTGAACTGTGGTGTTGGAGAAGTCTCTTGAGAGTCCCTTGAACTGCAAGGAGATCCAACCAGTCCATTCTGAAGGGAGATCAGCCCTGGGATTTCTTTGGAAAGAATGATGCAAAAGCTGAAACTCCAGTACTTTGGCCACCTCATGCGAAGAGTTGACTCATTGGAAAAGACTCTGATGCTGGGAGGGATTGGGGGCAGGAGAAGGGGACGACAGAGGATGAGATGGCTGGATGGCATCACTGAGTCGATGGACATGAGTCTGAGTGAACTCCAGGAGTTGGTGATGGACAGGGAGGCCTGGCATGCTGTGATTCATGGGGTCGCAAAGAGTTGGACACGACTGAGCCACTGAACTGAACTGAATCTATAAAATGAAAGGTTTTTGGTTTTCCTTTTTTTAAAGTTTTTAAATTAACAGAATCAAACTAACGTTTCAACCTCAAGGACAGTCAATGCTAATCTAGGATGAATTCAAGAAATCTGCCTTTAAAGAATTTATGGACTGTATTCAATTGATGTATTCATCACTTGATGTAGAGGGGCTGTTTTGCTAGAATGTAGGACTTGGAAGCTGCAGGTTTTCAATTCCAGTACTTTGCAGGGGAGAGGCAGCATCAAAGAGGGGAAGGCCTCATCTCGGAAGCTACACACACTACAGTCTGAGAGTGGATCCATTATTCCATACTCACTATTTCTCTACGTCCCCAGTCCTTGGTCTCTTCAACGGTATGAGGGTGTAACAATACTAGAACCTTGTTAAAGCGTTAATAATAAGAGGAGACATTTAAATACAAGGCCTGGCTCACAGGAGACTCTCAAGAACTGCGAGCTCTCCTCTGCTGCTTTACCTTCCAGGTTATTTTTCAGTGAGACATCCTGAGTTGTTGAATTCTCTTCTGCAGTGTCTGACAAAGCACATGTATTCACACAAATAGTTTAGCTGAGATCCTTGGATCATATCAGGAGCCCATTCCCTAACTCTCTTTCCAATTTATTTTATTAAATTTTTTTTTTTTTTCCTTTGGCTGTACCTCATGGCACATGCAGATCTTCCCTGACCAGGGACTGAACCCATGCTCTCTGAAGTGGAAGCAGAGTCTTAACCACTGGACCACCAGAGAAATTCCTCCAATTTTATATCCTCTCCTATGGCCAGAGCAGCTGGGTCCCGTTTATCCTCCTTCAAGTTTTAAGTCATTCTTCTACCTAGAATGCATCTTTCTTGGTACTAGCCCAACAGTAGCCATATTTTTCAACTTCCAGTGCAATTTCTGCCTCCCTCCAAGAAGCACTTCTTGATTTTTTTTCTGCCTACAATAATTTCTCTTCCTGATTCCTGATCTTTCCTGATCTGGCCATATTTACCGACACTGTTCCAAATGTTAACTATACACAAGTGAACAAAACAGATGAAATTCCCTGCTTGACTGGCGTTTATACCCTTGCATAGTGAACAAGATGGTAAATGGGATAAGTAAATTAAAAGAGGAAGGCCTCTAAGGAGAAAATAAAGTAGGGAGATAGGCTGTGTTTGTATGCTGGGGAGGGGTGAGGATTTTAGGCCATACTTAAGGCCTGAGAAGGTATCCTTCACATGAGGGTCTGAAGAATGCGAGTGAGCAGTCCACAAAAGTAGCTTTGGTGAGATATGGGAACAAAAGTCTGACTAGAATGGGCTCAAGAGAGAACAGAAGAGAAACAGGAAGCATGTATGGACCATTCTTTCAAGAGGTTTTGCTATAAAGATAGGCAGAGAGAAAGAGTGGCAGCTGGAGAGGGAAGAGTGATTTGTAAAAGTTTTATTTTAAGAAGGGAGTGCCAATGATATGCTGCTGAGAAAAACCAGCTGAAGGATGAAGATTATGCAGGATAAAGAAGAGGTAACTGCTGGAAGGATGAAGGGTTGAGATCTAGTGTCCAGGTGCACAGGCAGGTGGGGAAGGACAGATGTGGGAGTCTACAGAAATTCTCTTCTATTATTTCTGTTACTTTAGTTAAATTGAGAAGATTATCTGCTAGGAATAGGAGCGGGAGGAGGTGTTGTAGGTTTGGGGAGAAAGAGGGTATGAAAGACTCATCTAGGAGAACAAGAGAGTAAAACAAGTATAGAAATAGTATGCGTGTGGTCATCAAGAGCATACCAGACGTTAATGATCATGAACTGAGGGTAAGATCAGTCAGCAGGGCTGTGTATTTTCCCTCCACCAAATACAGATGCAGTGCAGACACAGAATATGTGGGGAATGGGTTTAACCAGTGTGTGGCTTAGCCAAGCAAATATAAAAGGAAAAGAGAACTGAGGGAAGTGGTTATAATCACTGATCAAGAAATTTAAGGTTAGTAAAGAGGAATTGAGAGAGAATGAAAAGGAGACAGGATCAGTGAGTTGTGAGGGCTGGGGGAGGACAGCAAAGGAGCTGTTAGAAGACAGTGGGCAGTGCTGGGAGACCTGGACCACTGATTGAGAATATGGAGAGTTGTGATGCTGGTCCTACCACAGTACAACCACAGCAGTGAGTGGCTGAAGTAGGTGGAAGACCACAACCCTGGAGGAGAAGAGGTCAAGGAATGGAAGGACCAGACGCTGAAAGGATTATTTATGTGGGAATGAGAAGGAATCTGGGAGTTACTAGAGGACAACAACAAGGACGGGAGGTGGCTGGGAGAATATAATGTGAGGCTTGCGGCTGAGGGCTTTAGGGAGGAGAGAGAGAGAGAGAGAGAGGTCTAGAAGCAACGAGGAACAACAGAGACATTCACATCTGCCATCAGTGTTACAAGGAAAGGGAAAGAGAACTGACCTTGAGGGCAAGCCACGCTTTAGCTAGATCACGAAGATGAAGACCGAACTCAGAGTGTGGGCTAAGAAATTTACAGGATTTAGCTGAAGACTGAGCAAGAGTTCTAGAGGGTACAAGAATGGGTACTTAGGGATGGGAAGGTTACTACTTAGGTGTTAAGCTATCTTTGGGCATTTTATCACCTTGACTGCTTCAAGTTATGTAACCTCTGCTTTGCCCCAGTTTCCCCACCTGAATAATGGGGTAATCAGAGCATGTAACTCATAGTGTTAGTGTAAGGATTATATTCAACAATACAAGGCAGGCATTTAGGAAGACCTTAAAAATGTGTACTGAGTACACAGCCGGCACTCAAAAAACCATTAGCTCTTGCTAACAAGCTATTTTCTCTGCTGCATAATCATTTTTGGTTCTGTTAAGAATTCTTTATTTTCATTTAACATTTGAGTGATATTAACAAGTTTTAACTTTTCAGTAAGACTGTAAGAGCTAAGCGTGAGGAATAATACCAAGCACTTGTCTGCATTCTGCAGAGTTCAAGGACTGAACCACACTGACAAAGAGCCTACGCAGCAATTCATCCGTCACCCTCTGTGACCTCTGGAGGAGGTGTCACTGCACTCTCCACTTCCCAGGCCTGTCCCACAGATGTCAACAGCTATTATTACGAAACTTTGGGTAAAACGAGGTGCAGGGAAGAAGAGAAATGGGAGATGGCAGCTCATAAGTCTCATACTAGCCTTAATTCCTACTCTATTTCCTCTCCATAAATGACTTTTTTTTCTTTTTGAGCTGCACCTCAAGGCATAAAGGATCTTAGTCCCTTTTCACCCCCAACTAGGGATCAAACCCGTGCCCCTGCAGTGAAAGCTCAGTCCTAACCACTGGACCACAAGAGAATTCCTATCTCCGCAAATGACTTTTTATAGGAAACAACACATTCTTCCATCTCCTTTCAACAGACTTTGGTAAACAGTCTTAGCAAAAACTTTCTGAAAACATAAATGAGCAGATTCTCTCAAAGAAAAGGACTGAGAAGTAGAAAAGGGATTTGGAGCCTTACTAGATATTAGGTCACATGACAATTTAAAATCAAGAAACTTTCCCGAACAAGGGGATATGGAAGAATGACAGCACACATATAGCTCGCACAGCAATTGTGAAACACATTAACATCCCAGCTGTATGACCAAATAAACTGGATACATCCAGAAGCTTAGCATTTTAATTATAAGAAAAACTTTCAGATAACATATTTATCAGCTTTCTGAAAAAATGGGGCCCTTCTCAGCTTAAGAACAATCATGAAATAAAGAGAGATGTATATAGTCAATACATATTTACTGAGTACTTGCTGTGTGCCAGGAAGTATTCAAGGTACCAGTCACAGATCAAAATTTTTGAGCCAATAAAAAAGAGCAAAATTAAATTATCTAGACCATAACAGTTAAATGGGAAATGTATCATTAAACTAGTTGCATATAAAAAAATAAAAATAGACTTCCTGTATTTGGAAAATATTCATTTTTTTGTTAATAATCAAAGGAATGCCAGATAAAACAATCCGAGGCACTATTTTACTTCTGAATTAAAGGAGTACATTTGTAAGTCAAGAATATAAAAATATGTTTAAAAAATAAAGGAGTCAGCACGGCCTATATTAGTGAGATGAAGAACAGGTCTTGGCAGGGCATCTTTCTCCCTGCAGCCTATTTTCTAGACTGTCTCTTGAAAGTAGTACAAAGAAGCCAAGGCAATGTTCAGTCTCTGACCAGAGACTGCTACTCCCAGCGCTACAACTGAGGAAGTAATTTAAGGGGCTCAACAACATAAGCAAGAAGTTTAGGCTGACTTCCCTGGTGGTTCAGTGGTTAAGAATCTGCCTGCCATTGCAGGAGACATGGATTCAACCTCTGCTCTGGGAAGCTTGCACGTGCCAAGCCTACGCTCCACAACTATTGAGCCCAGGCTCCAGAGCCTGCAAACTGCCACTACTGAAGGCCTCGCGCCCTAGAGCCTGTGCCTCACAAGAGAAGCCACCACAGTGAGAGGCCCACGCACCACAACACAGAGCAGCCCCCTCACCTCAACTAGAGAAAGCCCATGTGCAGCAATGAAGACCCACTACAGCCAAAAAATAAATAAACCTTAAAAAAAAATTAATGGCAAGCATAATCTAGAATGCCAGAAATAGCAATATGAAAAGTTGTTTTTAGAAGCTATAATTATGGACATGGAAAAATATCCATGACATAAATGAGACAAACTTACTATAGTAATCTAAAAATAAGCACATATATATTTAAACCAAATGAAACAGAACAAAGGCATCACAGGTAATTCTGATAATGTTCTATAATGCTATCAACTTACCTTTTTATTAAAAAGATGAACTTGTTTTTATTTAAGATAATCCCATCTTAAAATAGCATTTTAGTAGTATGCTATGAAAAAGAATACATACCTGACACTCGCCGATCAAATCTGCCAGGAATTGGAACTGCAAAACAAAAAAATAACGTTTAGTCATCATTATGTCACACAATCCATCTTTATTTCCCCTTTTTGTAAAGATCTTTCACAGGAGAACCAGGAAACTCAATACCAATGGTGGATCAATTCATATTCTTTCATCATCAACCACAGACAGTGGTTCAACATGATCACATAAAGACAACATAAAGAATATATTTATGTCTTTGAAAACAAACTCTTTATAACTTTAACATGAGTGGCAATTTTATTTCCGCTCACATTCAAGTTTGTCTAATTTGTATCACACCAGATAAGTAAGAAGTCTACTAAATTTACTGGTAATGTCACGATATCAAACATTTAAATTTTCTTCTTTTAAAAATAATTACAAGACCTGATAACTAATAGTATTTACATTTCCCTTTAAAATAATTTAATGAGTATTACACTAAAATTAAAAAATGAACCATTAAGTTATACTCTCCTTCAATATGGATGGGTTTTTTCCACCCATGGTCAGTGTATTAATTGGAAAAATGTATCACATGTCTTTAAGTTAAAAAATTTTTTTTTCTTTTTGCTAATTTTTTCTGTTTCTCACCTATATCATTCCTTGTGTTTGATGGTTATCTGAATTCTTACTACTGAACTGTATCATTTGAACAAGGTAGGTTTTTCTGTTGTCGAAGATTAATCTGATTAATTTTATTATAAAAAACATACAGAATATGCCTTATTAATCTCCAAAAAACAGAAATTTGAGGGTTACTGAAAAAGAAATTGAAGATGGCTCTGAGAGCCAAACTCTAATGCAAAGTTTCTGAAACAAATACAGACCCAGGAAGGAGGGAAATGCTCATCTTAATAGGATTAGAATTATCATTTTGCATAGCACAGGGTCAAAGGTATGTTACTGGAACAAATAGGCAAATAATCAAAAGAAAATCCCAGTGGTTCCTGAAAGTACCTACAATCATCTGTCACTACTTCCTCAGTAAAAGAGTGGATTAAAAATATAAGCAGAGTACCTAGTACATGCCATGCAGTGTAGTAGACAATTTAGAAAACATTAGTGAACAAAATAAAGATCCCTGATTTTATGAAGCTTGAGAGATGCGGGAGAGTTGACTTTGATCATTTGAAAATACATGTCTCATCACTCAGGTAAATAGATGAAAATACACCAGCATAAGCCCTCAATCGAGGCCTCATGGGGTTTCCATAATTAAAACCCCACCAAATACTAGTATACAATCTGAAATTATAAAGCACATAGTGAAACAATTTAGCATGGTGCTATCAGGGGATACCTCAAAGGGCTAGACAGAAAAACTTATCATAAAGTAAGAACTGTATGTTTAAAACAAAGACATAAAGAAGGAATCAAAATTTTTAATACTTTCATCTATAGTGCAAAAAAAAGACAAAATTATTTCTTTTTAATTCCTAAAGCATTCTCACTAACTGAAAGAGTTCAAAAGTGTTAAAAAAAAAAAAAAAAAGTTGACTTGTAGTGTAAAATGTAATTCAAAACAAGAGACTTAAGGCATTTAGCACAAATGGATCACCGAGTGGATGAAAAGGTAAACAAAATGGGCACAGACATACTGCCTGATAAATCTACGTGTTATTTCATTTTAAATTAGTACACATCTTAAAAACTTTTATAGGGTCAGAGGAAACAGCTGCAGTTGGAAGAAGGTAACAACGCCAAGGCACACAGAGGATGCAGTCAGAGACCACCCATTCTAATTTCACCACTGCTTAGAGAGCTCAAAACAGCGGATCAGACTTTATGTGAATCCAAGTATTCAACCAGTGTAAATCTGAGAAAGTCTTCCAGCAGAAAACAATGCCTAAAATGCTCTCCTTTTCTATCATAAACAAATACTGATGGGAGTAGGAAAACTTAAAATTTAGGTTATCTGATCTGAAAATATGTGCCTCAAAAATATTAACAAATGCAATCTCAATGGAAACTAAAAATCATTATTACTGATTAAATGAACTCCTAAACACAGACATACTCTGAAAATTAAAACATGGTTCTTTGAGCATGTAGAATATTTTATGTGGTAAATATTAAGAACATCTGGAGAATTTGAAAACATTTCCCAAAGTCTCTCTTAAATTGAAATATGATAGACAAGATAATAGAATTTTCCCACGGCAGGAAATGGCACAAAAGCCTGGAGAACAAAACCCAAGCACGATTAGGGCAGGGCAGAGCCCTGTAGCTCAGACGGTAAAGAATCCATGTGTAATGCAAGAGACCTGGGTTCAATCCCTGGGTTGGGAAGATCCTCTGGAGAAGGGAATGGCAACCCATTCCAGTATTCTTGCCTGGAGAATCCCATGGAGAGAGGACCCTGGCAGGCTACAGTCCGTAGGGTCCCAAAGAATCAGACACAACTAGCGACTAACGCTACTAGAGCTCAGGATTAAAGATTCTGTGACTCCTGGGAAGGCAAATAGCCAGGCTGGTAGGATGTTAGCACCAGCTGTGTACAGAGGCAGAGAACAGAAGCAGGACATTAACGAGGGCCGTGTCTGGGGGACCTCAGCCTAGTATAACATAGCACAGCATAGCAAATCTCAAAAGTGGAATACAGAGCAGCTGTCAGGGCAGGCCCTTCAGCACAGTTAATCACAACATGGAGACTGCCAGGAAGGGCTGCCACCAAAGGGTGACATTGTGCTGGGCCCTCATAGGCCAGGGGGTGAAAGTGCATCTCTGGGCAAAGCTTGAGGAAAGCCCCAAAGGCAAGGTTTTTGGATTGGATAAATATCCCAGGGTGCCTGGAAACAGATGAGGGAGAAGTAGGGTGTCAGGGGAGGACCATTCAGTGAAGCAAGAGAAGCCCAAGAAAAAGTGCTGGGTAAAGGCTCTGCTGCTGCTGCTGCTGCTGCGTCGCTTCAGTCATGTCCAACTCTGTGCAACCCCACAGACGGCAGCCCACCAGGCTCCCCCGTCCCTGGGATTCTCCAGGCAAGAACACTGGAGTGGGCTGCCATTTCCTTCTCCAATGCATGAAAGTGAGAAGTCAAAGTGAAGTCGCTCAGTCGTGTCCGACTCTTCACGACCCCATGGACTGCAGCCTACCAGGCTCCTCCGTCCATGGGATTTTCCAGGCAAGAGTACTGGAGTGGGGTGCCATTGCCTTCTCCCAGGTAATGGCTCAGCAGTAAAGAATCCATCTGCCATGCAGGAGACACAGGAGACTCAGGTTTGATCCCTGAGTTATGAAGATCCCCTGGAGAAGGAAATGGCAACCCACTTCAGTGTTCTTGCCAGGAAAATCCCAGGGATAGAGGAGCCTGGCAGGCTACGGTCAGTGGGGTCGCAAAGAGTTGGACACGACTGAAGCAACTGAGCACAACCCAATTAGGGTTCTGAGACCCAATCAGTAAACTATAGGACTCACTCTTGGTTCACAATTAAGAAAAAAGAGAAAAGAGAAGTAAAAGAGAAAAGATAAAGTATCTTCCATGGGTTCACACACAATTCTGCTTTCTCTGAGGGTCAAAAGAGGGAAAGAATGCCGCTATCCTTTCTTCACTTTTTCTTCCTAGAATCTTGTGCTGGTTGAACAAGGTACATGGTCACTGAAGTTTAGAGCAAAAACTCCAACAGTATGTTTTCCCTGGTATGGTAGTTTCTGCCAGTACCTATGACTATATGATGATAATGAAGTCCATCCCATTGAGCTATTTCTCTAGTCTGTCCAACATCTGATATCCATCTTCCCACAACCTATCCAGAGAGAACTCCTAGCAGACCCTGCTAGGGCCTCTAGCTATATCATGCACATAAATACTTCCTTCCAACATCAAACTTCTCAAATGAGCTGTTTTGTGAGCTGACCCTTTTTTTTTTTTTTTTTTTTTGAGGCTTTTGCAACCTGGCTTCCAACTATATTAAAGTAGCCTCTTCCAAAATCACAATTTTCCTTTATATTATTCCTCTGTATTGATTATTTCCTCTATCCTTGAGCTACATAAAAATCATTCAATATTGGTTGGTGCCAAATACATATTCATTCATTCAACAAATAATTACTGAGCCCTCCTATGACAGGCACTGTGCGATCTAGTGGGGAAATATGAATAAAGTGATTCTGATATGACCCCTGCCCACAAAGATCTTGAAAGTGAAAGTCGCTCAATCATGTCCGACTCTTTTCAATCCCATGGACTATACAGTCCATGGAATTCTCCAGGCCAGAATGCTGGAGTGGGTAGCCTTTCCCTTCTCCAGGGGATCTTCTCAACCCAGGGATCGAACCCAGGTCTCCTGCATTGCAGGCGGATTCTTTACCAGCTGAGCACAAAGGAGGCCCAACAAAGATCTTAGGAGCTATCTAAAAATGACCAATAATTATCATCATAATGATGTGATATCTATTGATACTACAACAAAGGCAAGTACAGAGTGCCCTGTGAGCACATACGAAGAGTGCCTACAGAAAGCCCAGGAAAGTCTGGGTCTATAGTCAGGTCTCGGCATGGCTGGGATGGGAGCTGAGTGAACTTAGGATTTTGGGAAATGAAAGACATATGATATGGCATGAGCAGTGTGGGAAAGGAACAGAGATGCAGGAGAAGAGGTGAGCAAGGGTCATTTTGGAAGCCAACCTGTGGCAGAGCCATGTTCAGAAGTAATGAACTATAGTTATTTCTATGTCTTTTCTTTTTTGTTCAGCTGGAGGAGAAGAGCAGGAACAAAGATTTAACCTGATAAAGATTCCCTTGGATATGACTGCAAAACCAGAAGGGAACATATGGAGCAGAGTGACCAAGGCTTAATGAGAGATGAAGTACCAGTTAAGAGAAGAAGAAAGGATTCCCTATTCCAATACTAGGGAGTGGCAGGAAAGTCTTAGAGAATAGCCGTCCCTTTGCTCCACTGATTCCCCACCCGAGGGCTCTCTACTTCCCCCTAGTCTTGAACACCTGTGAGACCAACAGAAAGAGGATGGGGGCTCAGCCACCCCCAGACAAGGTGGAGTTGGAGAGAACCACTTGGAAATGATCCCTGTGAGTGGATCAGCTGTGGACATAGCATTTCTGTTCAATATGAAGATACTGGAGCAAAGGCAGTCATCACAGACTGGATTTTATAAAGATCACTCTTGACGGCAGCTGGTAGAAGGAGGTAGTGCTCTGGTCATATCTGTCACTGTAGACAGAAGGAAAATAAAAGGAGTCTAATGATTTACAGAAGATTAAAATCTATAATGTTTAGTGATAAACTCAATGTTTGCTCCACAACAACATCAACTGAAGTTACACACCTACAATTATAGAAGAAAAAGTATTCAATATGTGCTTCAGTCAATCTATAAATAAGGGTGCTGTCATGGATCCCCAAGTTATAAAATGTCAGAGTGGCACAGCATTTACGAATTCATCTAATCTGGTCATGGCAAGCCAAGTTTCATCTCACATGACAAGTCTAATTGATGTCACGGGTCCACCTGAATCATCCTGACTCCTTCCTTTCTTTCATTACTCACATCTGCTTCATTAATAATTCCATCTGTTCTCCCACCCACTTTGTTTCTTGAATCAGTCTACCTTTCTCCATATCCACCCTAGTCTGAAGGGCATCATTTCTTGCCAGGATGATTGCAACAGCCTCCAAATCTGTCTTCCCACAGCCCATTTTGCTCTACATCAATCTATTCCCCACACAGTCATCAGAGTGATCTCAAAATTTTGGAAGAAAATCTGGCAGTTTCTGTCAAAATTTTTACTGTGAACTGCCTTTGACCTAGCAATAATTCCACTTTTAGGAATATGTTTTATATATGTATATAAAATACTATATGTAATACTATAATCACTATAGTATTTTAGGTAATAGAAAAAGTGAAAATAAAAGTTGTCTAGAAAAAGAAGTTAAGGAACTACTGGTATAGCTAGAGTATGAACTTCTATGCACACATTAAAATTTAGGATGCCACAGACCTACATGAACTGCCAGGGAGACCTTCAAGATAGATATACTGTTAAGTAAAAAAAAGTTTGACAATTATTATATGAAATAACCCTAATTTTCTAAAAATCTTGTTATCAAACTTTAACATGTCATAAGTTTAAAAGCCAATTAGTACAATAAGGCTGTAATGAAGAAAACAACATCAATAAAACAGAGCCCTCTTCTAATCCATCTCTCCCTGCTTGCAATTCCTGCTCCCCAGGGGCAACTGCATCAACTCTTTTGGTTATGTCTCCTGAGATTTATTTTACCTTAACACACTTACACTACGAATTCTATGTGTTTTAATTACCCTTTGTCTTTCAGCTCTGGAAAAGAAAAGGAAAAGGCTTGCAAAGTAGCAGGACATGGATCCCTAACTTCATGAAGCCCCCTGTTCTACTGGTCCTGAACTTCAGGCTGCCAATTTTTTGCCACTTACAGACAAACCTAATCTTTTTCAAACTGAAGTATATATAGTTGCTTTACAATATTACATTAGTTTCAGCTGTATAATGGACTTCCCTTGTGGCTCAGCTGGTAAAGAATCCACTTGCAATGAGGGAGACCTGGGTTTGATCCTGGGTTGGGAAGATCTCCTGGAGAAGGGAAAGGCTACCCACTCCAGTATTCTGGCCTGGAGAATTCCACGGACTCGCAAAGAATCAGACATGACTTAGTGACTTTCACTTTCAACTGTATAACACCACAATGGTTCAATACATTTTATAGACTATATCCATTTAAAGTTGCTGCAAAACATTGGCTATAGTCCTCGTGCCACACATTATATCCTCGTATCTTATTTACTTTATACCTAGTAGTCTGTACCTCTTACTTCCCTCCCCCTATCGTGCCCTTCTCCCCTCAGCCTCTCCCCACGGTAACCACCCATTTTCTCTATCTGTGAGTCTGTTTCTGTTTTGCTATATTTATTCATTTGCTTTATTTTTTAGATTTCACATATAAGTTAAAACATATCATATTTCCCTCTCAGTCTGACTTATTTCACTGAGCATAATACCTTCCAGGTCCATCCATGCTACTGCAAATGACAAGATTTCACTCATTTTTATGGCTAATATTCCACTGGGTGTGTGTATGTACACATCACATCTTTTTTTTTAGTCCATGATTCATGTGGGATCTTAGTTCTCCAACCAAAAATGAAACCTGTGTCCCCTACACAAGAGAATGCAGTCTTAACCACTCAACCACCAGAGAAGTCCCTGCACCACATCTTTACCTACATTCATTGGCTGATGGACACTGAAGTTGCTTCTGTATCTTGGCTAATGTAAAGAATGCTGCTGTGAACACAGAGGCGTATGTATCTTTCTAAATTAATGTTTCCGTTTTCTTCAGATATATATCCAAAAAACCTAATCTTAGTCAATACAGAAACCAAAGGAAATTCTACTGATCCAAATAACAAACAATGCTGGAAATTATGGAGATGAAATAAATAAAAACATATAACATTTACGTGCCAGGATGGGACTTCCCTGGAGGTCTAGTGGTTAAGACTCTGCACTCCCAATTTGATCCCTGGTCAGGGAACTAAGATCCCACATGTGTCTTGGTCAAAAAAAATAAAAGTTATGTGCCAAGATCTGCCCTGAACACTTCATGGTTATTGTGAAGTAACTTAACTCTGATACAAACTTTATGAGGTACCATCAAACTTACGAGTCATTAAGAATATAAACTTATGAGGCACTACTACACTTAGATAAAGAATCTAAGGCAAGAAAGGTTAAATAACTCATTCTACTAACAAAGGTGGAACCAGACTGAGTGCAGGCACTCAGCTTCATAGCCCACGCTCTCAGCCATGGAGGACAACATCCAAAATCAGCCCGGGGATGCCAGCAGGGTAACCAGGTAACACTCACACCAGTGTAACTGTGTGAATGCACCTTCTTTCTTGAAATGTCTAAAATGTCTTTTTAAATGATGTTTAATGCCCCCGGTAGAAATCTGCATTTGGAATCTTGACATGAGACTAATTCAGTTTATCAAATATTAGTACTTACCACGGGGAAGGCAATGGCACCCCACCCCAGTACTTTTGCCGGGAGGGTCCCATGGACGGAGGAGCCTGGTAGGCTCCAGTCCACGGGGTCGCTAAGAGTCGGACACGACTGAGTGACTTCACTTTCACTTTTCACTTTCCTGCATTGGAGAAGGAAATGGCAACCCACTCCAGTGTTCTTGCCTGGAGAATCCCAGGGGCAGGGAAGCCTGGTGAGCTTCCGTCTGTGGGGTCGCACAGAGTCGGACACGACTGAAGCGACTTAGCAGCAGCAGCAGTACTTACCAACAAATCAAAATTTACTGATGAACCTGGTCCAAAACTGAGTACTTTTCTAAGATCAGCATTAACAGTTCTTTTAAAAAACTTTTTTTTTCTCACTTAAGTTCACTTTAAGTACAAAGACTGAGTCAATATAAAGAAAAACAGAAGTAACCATAACTGTATTTGGCCATAGCTTAACCTCTCAGGGGGAGCCTGGGATTGCAATAGCTAGAGATAAGATGGGAAGAAAAAAAAAAAAAGCTTTATTTTTCTTAATGTGATAGCCTTATTGAGATATAATTCACATATCATATAGTTAACCATTTATACTACACAACAGCTATTAGTATATTCAAAGAATTGTGTCTCCATTACTATAATCAATTTTAGATCTTTTTCAACACCTCAAAAAGAAACCCTATATCCATCAGCACTCCCTCCCCATTCCCCCCAATCCCCTTGGCCGTAGGCAACCAGTAATTTACTGTCTCTATAGATTTGCCTTTTCTGGACATTTTGTATAAGTAGAATACAATGTGTGGCCTCTCATAGCACCTTTTAGTACTTCATTTCTTTTTGTTGTCGGTTTCATTGTATGGATATATCACATTCATCTATCCATTCATCAGCTGGTGAACACCTGGGCTTTTTCCAATTTTTGGCTATTAAGAATAACAGTACTATGAACCTTCATGTATACACATTTTACACATTTTCATTTCTCTTGGGCATACATCTAGGAGTGAAATTGGTGGGCTGTATGGTAACTCCATACTTAAGTTTTTGAGCAACTGCCAGACTTTTCCATTTTCCACTCCTACTAGCAGGATGCAAGGGTTCTAGTTCTTCCACATCCTGGTCAACACTTGTTAATATTTTTTTATTGTTATAACAGTGGGTATAAAGTAGTATCTCATCATGGTTTTAATTTGCATTTCTAATAATTGATGTAAACAGTTTTGTTACTGCTAAAAATCCTTATTTCTGAA
Organism: Tragelaphus eurycerus; assembly: GCA_935064755.1. Taxonomy (NCBI): domain Eukaryota; kingdom Metazoa; phylum Chordata; class Mammalia; order Artiodactyla; family Bovidae; genus Tragelaphus; species Tragelaphus eurycerus. The sequence continues at coordinate 69,079,616 of CAKXYN010000001.1, read as the reverse complement.
AAGCTAACAAGATTTTATTCACTATCATCTTAAAAAAAAAATCCTCTCTCCTCTCCTCTGTGACTTGATGCTGAAAAACAGTTCTCACGTCCATGATCAGTAAGCCAGTCTGGACTTCACAATAACTGCTTTCTTGCTGGCCTTGAATCTCTGTTCTTCAAAGGATTATCTGTTACAATTACTGATAATAGGCAGAAGTTACTGTGATCACTTATTTTTCTTTACAAACACTAAAGTTAAAATGTTTATCTAAACATTTGTGAAAACATCTGCAGGGGCATATTCATTTTCACTGATTAAATAATGGCTTATCCTGAATATCCTCATTTGCTTTGAAAAATGTAACATATCCAGTAGGAGGAGATGTGACAAAAACCACCATCCAACAAGAAAATATAATTCATTGTTTAACTGTTTCATTAGCTTCCACTCTGCTACCATTTCTTTCCATTCCTTCAAGGCCAGAATTAGTGTGCATGCTACTTAGAACCTCGGAGCAAAATCTGAGATACAGGAAATGTTTAAGACCTGCCTTATAAAACTGTAGCCCAAGAGAATCAAATTTGATCCCCCATGCCATTTTTAGTATAATGGTGATGTACCTCTGTTTCTATTTCCTTCTCTCCCCGCATCACCAAATACTCTTCTGGAAGACAAATGTTTAGGGAAACAGCTTTGGAGGAGGAACTCTAAAGAAGGTTTAATTAGATAAAATGTTCTTTATTATAGGAAATTGGGCAGTTGGTGATCACATGAAAGCAGAAAGGTACCTTAGTACTCTCAATCTATCCTGTTCAATTTGTTCAAATGCCGTATTAAGCAGAACTTCTATATAAGATCAACAAACACTCCTCCATAAACACTCAAAAATCTACTTAATTCCCAAGCCTACTTGGTGAAGAAATGAAAGCCTGCAGGCAGTGAAGGCACAGGACACCCACTCTCTGGCCTGGATGCCCCTGAGATGGACAATGAAGGAGGTGCTGAGGCTAGGGATGCGACCAAAAATGGAGCTGGACCAGAGCACATGTGCTCGACCTTTTCACACACATGCTCCATTTAATCTTTTTTCTTGAAGACTCTCATCCCCAACGACCAGCTTCACTTCTTTTTCATTTGATAGAAAAAAAAAATTTTTTACATGGAATGAGCTTTTTTAAAAGTATTAACTACTTTATTACTGTTTCTACCACTTTGCTCTAATCACTTTTGTGATTGAGCTCATCTTGATTTTGTGGGGTGAAATTATAATACATTTAATGATCTAAACTAAAGGAAGTCAACTGGAAAGGAAGCAGGCAAAGTTGGAACACTTGTATTTTTCTACAGCAATGAGAGAAGTCTAAGAAGTCTTCATGCTGACCACCTGCAGAAACTAAGTAACATGAAGACGGTAACTCTGCACAGTGAGACTTTGTAAGACACAAAAGAGAGAGATGTTTCTAAGCATCTGAGGTCAGCAAATCCAGAAATAAATGTCCTTCATGATCAAGGCCGTTTGTCTGATAAAGCGCTGTGGAGGTATCCACTGGACAGTAAAACTTCCTCCTGAGTAGAACTCAGACACCAGATGCAGTGGGCCGTGCTCCTCACTCCCTGGGAGGCTGGTGGCTCCCCTTTCCTGTCGGTCCCTTCCTCATTCTACTGCATCTCCCTGACACCTACCATAGTTGGGGAGGGTAAGATAGTGAGATGGACGAGGGACAAACCTGAATCTGATCAAGCTGACGGAGCAATGGTCCTCAAACTTTAGGATACATCAGAATCATTGAGAAGACTGAAGGCCTCTTCCTCAGAGTTTCTGATTCAACAGGCCTGGAGTGAAGCTAAGAATCTGTACTTCTAATAAGTTTCCCAGATGATGCTGATGTTACTGATCCTGGAACCTCATTTGAAAACTACTGCTCTAGTGCCAATTATGAAATGAGAGGAAAAACAGGGGATGGGGAACTTTGATGCAAACATCATGGGGATGCAATCAGCAAAACTCTACAAAATAAACTTTATTCTACAAATACTCTTCAAAGGAAACAAGAAAGAGATCAAGAAAGATCCTACAGACTAAAAGAGGCTTAAGAGATAAGGCAGTCAAATGTAATTCTTGACCTTATCTGAAGATGTGTGGAGAAGTGTGAACATAGATTGAATATTTGATATTAAGGAATTATTGTTTATTTTAGATATGATAAAAGTTTTGTGGATATATTTTTAGAACTAGTCCTGAGGGACATAAACCTAAATACTTATGGATAAAATTATTTTTGATATTTAAAAAAAGTAATCAAAGAGGAAGGTGGTCTGAGTCACGAGCTGGGATCAGGAGAACTGATTCTGAAAATCTTTACCTAACTTCTTGTTCAGTGAAATTGTGTGGCAGCTTGATACTGGTATAGTAAATACATGGGTAAAGACTCCCCAAGAGAAATTAGCAAACATTATAAATCAAGTCACTGCCCAAGAGTTAACAGAGTTGGGGATAAACAGACGGGGGTTATTACACTATTCATTTTACTATTGTCCATCGACATTTCCCATCATTAAAAAAAAAGGTAGAAAATAAAAAAACCAGCATTCCTGGGAGAGGATGGGGGAACCAGGGGACAGAGAAATTCTGATACAGTGGTCCATTTAACCTTCTTTCCAAAAACACTGCCCTAACACACACATCCAGCCAGTAAACATAATCATTTATCCTGAAACAACCACTGGCATCCACAACTCCCTGTTCCCATCCACTGGACATCTCTCTGGTCCTAAAGTACCCACTGCCTAGAAAATCCATCTCTAACCCAGCCCCAATGTCCTGCCAAAGAATGAAAATGCCATTCTAAGAGCTGAGATTCCTTCTCTACCACAGAATGCAAAAATTCCATGTGTCTACTACATTACATTAAAAACTCCTAAGGAATAAGTATGGGGACGTTCCTACCACCTTTTGTCTGGCACAGACCTTGTCATACACAGACACTAAATGTAGATGGACTGAATGAATGAGGCCCTAATAAGTGGGCCAGAAAGGACTAAATGCCATGCCCTCCTTCTGGGGTATATCACCTCAACTCACATCTGGCCACTAATTTAAGTTGAATTATAACAGGAATATAAAACTACTCTGACACCAACTGGTAAACTTCAATACAATTCTGATGCTAACCCTCAGGGTAGCACCAGAGTCCACATTTCAGGGACATGGTCCCCAACAAGACTGCCCTCACTCCAGTTGCTAGTTGCACTTTGGTAGTCCTGGGCCACCAACATGTCTAACCAACTGGCTACAAATTCACAGGTTCCCACAACTCTCAGGTTTGACTTGCTAAAACAACTCACAGGACTTTAGGAGATGGCAACCCACTCTGGTATTCTTGCCTGAAAAACTCCATGGACAGGGGAGCCTGGCAGGTCACAGTCCATGGGATCGCAAAGAATCAGATACGACTGAGCACGCACTCACACACACCTATTCCTGGGGGTTTCCGATAGTTCAGTGGGTAAAGAATCCACCTGAGAATGCAGGAGACACAGGAGATGCGGGTTCTATCCCTGGGTTGGGATGATCCCCTGGAGAAGGAAATGGCAACCCATTCCAGTATTCTTGCCTGGAAAATTAAATGGACAGGGGAGCCTGGTGGGCTACAGTCCACAGGGTCGCAAAGAGTTAGATGACTGAACACACACAAGCAAGCACATACCTATTATTACAGTTTTATTATAAAGGATACAAATCAGTATTGGCTAAATAAAGATACACACAGAGCACAGTCTGGGAGGGCCCTGAACACAGAGTTTCCCTGTCTCTTCTCACAGCATCAGGGTGCTTCACCTTCCCAGTATATCATCAACCAGGAAGTTCCGCCAAGCTTTGATGTTCAGAGCTTTGCTGGGGTTTCATTCCATAAATACGATTGACTGAATCATGGGCTACAACATTAAATTCAATCTCCAGTCCCTCAACTTTCCCCAGAGGTCAGATTGGCTCAAAGCTCCAACGTTCTAATTACATGGTTGATTTTTCTGGTGACCAGGCCCCATCTTGAATGATATTAACATAAACTCAAGTCTGATCCAAGGGGGCTTATGTATAACAAAAATATTTCCATTACTTGGGAAATTCTAAGAGTTTTAGAAGTTCTGTGCCAGGAATCTGGGACAAAAGCCAGACATGTTCTTTATTATTCAACAAAAACAAACTGTGAAAACTCCCTAGCCAACTTACAGAAATAAAGCAAGCATGAAAAAAGCCATACAAGACCACTCACTTTAGGGTGTTAAATCCCTCTCTCACTTGTCGGCATTTCAGATACCAATCATCTGCTAGACCTACACAACACTTAAAAATCTGGTATGCATTAAATTGAACCATACTCTGAGAATTATCTATGGATCACTATCAACAGAAAAAAAAAACAAAAAACCTGGAGCATCACCAATCAGACATGGCTTCTCTGTGAGTTGAGAAACCAACTCATTAGTTGAACACTGGACTCTTGATTTGGTAACAGTAAGACAGAGCAGTTGCCCTGTTAATGATCACAGAGTCACCAAACAAAAAGCTTTAATAATCTTTTTGAAGAGAATCATCAAGCATTCACAGCATGAAGCAAATTCTCCTCTAATCATCATTTTACTTTTGTTTAAAAATAATGGATGTCTTAAAAAAACCAGAGGTTTAATAATAACATTGAGGAAAAAAAAATAATAACGTTGCAAACTGAACAATAATTCTCCAGCCACTGGTTTACCAAAACAATCTACATCCAAATCTTGACATCTTTAGTCACTGTCTTCACACACATTATTTTGTGGGTACCACATCTTAAAACTGTTGTTAACAAATTCCCTGGCAGATATCAGGGCTTGGACTAAAAAACTCAAGCCATCTATTTTTTAATCGTAAATTCACTTAAATAAAATCTCAAATGCAAAAGAAATAATATAAGATAAACATGCCTGTTTTGTTTTTTTTTTTCCTGGCCTCACCTGCAGTAGAAGCATGGAGTCTTAACCACTGGATCACCAGGGAAGCCCCATGATTACCTTTTTTTAATTCCAAAGAGTCATACACTAAATTCTACACTAAACAGGAAAAAATACATACATGAGAAAAACGTATTGTGATGATACAAAATGCCAGAACAGCCCTAGCAGATGTTATCTTTTTTATTTGAAATATAATTGACTTTCAATATTATATTAGTTTCAGATGTATAACATAGTAATATTTTTATATGCTACAAAATGATCACCATAGTAACTTGCTACCAACTGTCACCATAAAAAATGATTATCATCTTATTACCTATATTCCCTGTGCTGTACGTTACATCCTTGTGACTTACTTGTTTTATTATTGCAAGTGTGAACCTCTTATGTCCCTCACCAATTTCACTCTTACCCTGACTTCACGTCCCTATGGTAACTACCAGTTTGCTCTCTGTATCTGTTAGTCTGTTTCTGTTTTAATACATTTGTAAATTTGTTTTATTTTTTAAGTTCTACATACAAGTGAAACCATACAGCATTTGTCTTTCTCTGTCTGACCTATTTCATTCAGCATAATACCCTCTAGGTCCATCCAGGTTGTCATAAATGGCAAGCTGTCATTCTCTTTTTTAGCTGAGTAATATTCCACCTGTAAATATATACATCTTTATCCATTCACCTAACAATGGGCACTCAGGTTGCATTCTTATCTTGCTTCTGTAAATAATGCTGCCTTGAGCACAGCGGTGTGTTTATTTTTTTGAAATAGTGTTTTTGTTTCCTTTTGGAAAAAACTCAGAACTGGGATTGCTCAGTCATACAATAGTTCTCTTTAAATTTTTTTGGAAAACCTCCCTACTGTTTCCCCTTAGCTTAGATGTTCACCTCTGAGACTCAAGTAAGTAAAAGACAAGGCCTTAAATTAAGAACACAAAGAAGTAAAACCTAAAATTATCCTTTAAATTAAATAGCAGCTAAAGCAAATAACATTCCTCTTCTGTTTCTGAATATGAGATGTCCCCACTTTTCCCCTCCATTCTAATCCACCTCCCCTCCCCCAACTCCAGGACCTTGCCCCATCAGACACTAGCTCTCCATGGGCTCCTTTCCCTCTGCATGTGGGCATGCTTATGGTGACTCTGACTGAACAAAACAGAATCAGAGACCTGCCTTCATGTCTGTACTTCTTCAAGCTACCACCAAGTCCTTTCTACAAGACATACTCACTATGTTTTATATGAATCTTCTGCAGGCTCTGTCTTCTTTCCTTCTTTATTCCCTCCTTCGTTCCCTCCCTCCCTCTCTCTCTCTCACACACACACTCCCTGACCCACTGGCACCTGACCTCTTCCATCACAACCCCACTAGAGCCTCTATCCCCAAGAATCACAGCTGAGTCAATCATTTCAACACTGGCTTTATCCAATTTGACCTCTTCACTGCTTCCAACACCACTGATGCCTGTTTCAGTCACCTTTATTCAGCATAGTACTGAAAGCCCTACCAGAACAATTAGGCAAGATAAATAAATAAAAGGGCATTCAAATAAAAAAGGAACAATAAAACTATTCACAAATTACATGATCATATATACAGAAAATCCTAAAGAATCCACAAGTTGCAGGGTACAAGATCAACATACAAAAATCAGTTGCAGTTGCCTATATTTACAATCAACAAACTGAATATGAAGTTTAAGAAAACAAGTTTTGTGGTTTTGTTTTGCAGAAATGGAAAACCTGATTCTGAAATTCATATAGAATTGTAACTAGTCCTGAAAACTCAAAAGAATCTTGAAAAAGGAGAACAAAATAGTGGTGACAGTTACACAAAATAATGACTGTACTGAATGCCCCTGAACTGTATACTTTAAAATGGTAACAGTAAATTTTATGTATATTCTACCAAAATAAAAAATGCATTATGATAGCTATGCAAAGAAATTTTTAAATGCTTATAGCCTTTTCTGTAAATAAATAAATAAGGCAAGAAAAAATTGAGAGGCAGTTTAGGCATGAAATAAAATGAACAGTATAATGGCATTAAATGCAGCCTAAAGTCAAACCCTGCTTATTATATGGTCTTGGATAGTTTCTAGGTCTCAATTTCCTTATCTGTAAAATGGAGATAATTATAGTCCCTACCTTTTTCAAAAGATTAGGAGGATTCAATGAGATGATGCATAATAAATAACTGAGCACTGAGACTAATAAAGAATAAAGGCTTAATAAACGCAAGCTGTCCTAATCGCAGAACAGTATTTATGGGTAAATTACGTAAAATGTAGAAAGAGAGCAAAAAAAAAAAAAAAAAAAGTCTCCTCCAGCTGATATTTCCAGAGCAAGGTGAAGGAATACATAGTGTATATAAACAATACACATAAACAATCATGTTGCACATCTGTGATTTGTGCACCTTTTTGTACATATGTTTTACTTCAAAAAAAGTTCACCTGACTCAAAAAGAAAGTTGACTGCACAACACTGTGAATGTACTGTACTGGTGACACTGAACTGTACACTTACAATGGTTAAAATGGCAAATTTTACATTACATACAGTTTACCACAGTTCTTTGCAGGGAGGTAAAAGCAAAGAAAGGTGACTTTGGTGACAGTGTATAGATGGGTGGGAGACCTACAGGATGCATCCAGTTAAGAAGCAATATAAGGATTTCCCGGGTGGTCCACTGGCTAAGATGCCATGTCCCAATGCAGGGGGCCTGGGTTCAATTCCTGGACAATGAACTAGATCCCACATGCTGCAACTAAAAGTTCACATACCACAACTAAGACCTGGTGCAGTCAAATAACTTTTCTCTTTTAAGAAGTAATAAAAAGCAAACCCAAGGCAGGGAAGGGACAGTAGGGAAGGAGAAGATGGGGGAACCCAGAGATCAAAATAAATGAAAGTGAGAGTGCAAAAGAGAGAAGAAAGTGATGGATTTCTGGGTTTCTTGCTGAAGAAATCAGAAAAAGGTGACTGCAGAGAAAACAGAGCTGTGTGACAGGTAAGTTGACAACATTAGTTTTAGGCATCATGAGTTTGAGAGATGAATGAGAGGTGACCAGTTGACAAGACAATCATAAATAGGGTGTGTGTCTAACAGCAAGTTTTGATTCTGAAGGTTCAGGTTCAAGGCAGGTTCAATGCTTAGGAAGAGAACTGTCACTGAGGGAGAAACAGTAAACAAACCAAATTCAGGGGATCATCAACAGACATTTAAAGGACAGAGGTGAGAGGGTCAAGACACGGGGGAATAAAGACACCAATGCCAAGGAGGGAGAAAGTTGCAAAGAGGGCTGGTTCAACTGTGTCAAAATCCTCCTGAGAGACCCAGATATGTGAATTGTAGAAATATTATTATTATTAAGCAAGTCTCAAAAAAGTTCCAATAAGGCAATTTAAACCAACTCCAATTGTTATGTGGTATATACTGTGCAATAAAAAATGCTGGGGAAACATCCTAAGGAATCCACTAAAAAACTAGAGAACTAATAAACAAGTTCAGCAAGACTGCAAGATACCAGGTCAATATCTTAAAAATTAACTGTATTTCTATACATTTGCAATGATCAATCTGAAAATGAAATTAAGAAAACAATTTCATTTACAATCACTTCACGAGAAATAAATTACTTAGGAATAAGTTTAATAAAAGAAGTGAAAACTTTATATTCTAAAAACTACAAGACAACTTGTGGTTCTTTAATTTAGAACTTATAGAAGATTTAAATAAATGAAAAGACATTCTATATTCACAGATCTGAAGACTTAACATTGTTAAAAGGCAATACTCGCCAAATTAATCTCCAATTCAATGCAATTTCTGTCAAAATCCTAGTAGGCCTTGTTGCAGAAATTGACAAGTTAATCCTACAATTCATATAGAAATGCAAATAGGCAAAACAACTCTGAAAAAGAACAAAGTTGGAAAATTCACATTTCCTGATTCCAAAACTACTACAAATCTACAGCAGTCAAGGAATGCAGGAGTGGCACACAGGCAGATATACAGATCAATGGAACAGAACTGAGAGTTCAAAACAGACTCTCGTATTTACAGTCAGTTGATTTTCAACAAGAGTAGCGAGACAATTAAATGGGGAAAGAACAGTCTTTTTAATAAGTAGTGCTGGGGACTTTCCTGGTGGTGCAGTGACTAAGACTCTGTGCTCCTGACGCAGCGGGCCTAGGTGCAATCCCTCATCAGGGTACTGGATCCCACATGCCGAAACTAAGTTGCAACATAGTGCAACGAAGATCTGGTGTAGCCAAATAAATAAATACTAAAAAAAAAAGTGGTAATGGAAAAACCACAAATAAAAGAATGAAGTACCTTACTTCCTAAACAAAAAATAACAAAAATGTACTACAACCTAGGGACGTCCCTGGCAGTCCAGTGCTTAAGATTCCACACAAGGGCACGGGGCACAGGTTTGATCCTTGCTTGGGGAACTAAGATTTCCTATGTTGCACGGGCAAAAAAAACAAAAACCCAAAGTACTACAACCTAAATGTAAAGCTAAAACGTAAAACTCATACAAGAAAACAGAGAGGTTAATCTTCATGACCTTGGGTCTGGTAATGGCTTATTAAATAAGATACCTAAGGCACAAACAACAAAAGACAATGATACACTGGACTTAGTAAAAATTAAAAACTCATGCTTCAAAAGACTATCAAAAAAGTAAAACGACAACCTGTTAAATGCAGAACATATTTTTTTAGTCATATATCTGATAAAGGACTTGTTTAGAATATACAAAGAATTCTTAGAACTTAACAATAAAAAGACAAACCAATTTTAAAAAATGGACTAAGGACCTGAATAGACATTTCTTCAAAGATACACTAATGACCAACAAACACATGGAAAGATGCTCAATATCATTAAGAAACTGCAAAGCAAAGTTACAATGAGGTAGCTACTACTTTCTACCCGCTGCTGCTGCTGCCGCCAGGTCAATTCAGTCGTGTCCGACTCTGTGCAACCCCACAGACGGCAGCCCACCAGGCTCCCTTGTCCCTGGGATTCTCCAGGCAAGAACACTGGAGTGGGTTGCCATTTCCTTCTCCAATGCATGAAAGTGAAAAGGGAAAGTGAAGTCGCTCAGTCGTGTCCAACTCTCAGCGACCCCATGGACTGCAGCCTACCAGGCTCCTCTGCCATGAGATTTTCCAGGCAAGAGTAACCACTAGGCTGGCTATAATAAAAAAGATAAAAAGTGTTGACAAGGATGGGGAGGAATCAGAACCCTCAATACACTGCTGGTTAGAACATGTAAAATGGCACAGCCACTTCTGGAAAACAATTAGTTCCTCAAAATATGAAGTATAAGAGTTACCATATGGTGCAAGAATTCTACTACTGTGTATATACCAGAAAGAAATGAAAACCCGTGTCCACACAGGAACTTATACACAGGAGTGTTCACAACAGCATTATTCATAATAATAAACAAGTGGAAACAACCTAAGTGGCCATCAACTGCTGAACGGACAAACAAAATGTGGCAGACTCACACAATGGACAGGATTCAGCAATAAAAAGGGATGAAACATTAATATATGCTACAATATTGATGAAGTTTGAAAATATTATGCTAAGGGGAAGAAGCCAGAAGCAAAAAGACCATATATTTTATGATTCCATTTAAATTAATTGGCCAGGACAGGCACATTCATAGAGACAGAAAGGAAATCAGTAATTGCCTAAAACTGAGGGGAATAGGGATGTAGGCAGGGGATGGCTAAAGTGTATAGGGTGTCTTTTTGGGGGGTGATAAAAATGTTCTAAACCTGACTGTGGAGACAGTTGTACATATCTTGTAGATATGTAGATAATAAACCAATGAACTATACACTTTAAATGGGTTAATTATGTGGTATATGGATTATGTCTCTTTAAACCAAAAAAGAAAAAAATGCTGAGACCCACAAATATAAATGTTTTACTGTAATTACAGAAGTGAATTAAGTCTAGATGCCAAGTTATTATTCTTATGAGGATGCAGTCAGAGTAACTTATTAATAAGTCAATAAAGTCTGAACTCTTCAGGCTTTCCCAGGAATGAAATATTCATTCTAACACTTCATATTTGATGTGTTGTTAGATATCAAACTGTTGTTAAACTAAACCAATAACAATTAATGAAGCTTTTTGAGTGTTTCTAGTAGCATACAGTTTAATAAACTGAATTGGTGGTTAGTCATTCAGGACCTTACTAAGTAAAGTGAAAGTGAAAGTCGCTCAGTGGTGTCCGATTCTTTGCAGCCCCATGGACTATACAGTCCATGGAATTTTCCAGGCCAGAATACTGGAGTGGGTAGCCTTTCCCTTGACCACGGGGATCTTCCCAACCCAGGGATCGAACCCAGGTCTCCAGCACTGCAGGTGGATTCTTCACCAGCTGAGCCACTAGGGAAGCCCAGGAATACTGGAGTGGGTAGCCTATCCCTTCTCCAGTGGATCATCCTGACTCAGGAATCGAACAGAGGTCTCCTGCATTGCAGGCGGATTCCTTACCAACTGACATTGCAGGCAGATTCTTTACCAACTGAGCTATTAGGGAAGTCCTACTAAGTAAAGTCTCTCTGATATATTATGGTTCTAATACTATATACCCTATTTCTAATTTTAGGTACTGTGGACTTACTATCCTAATGTTCCTAATCACTGGATATGCAATGTGTTCTGTATGATGTTACAGAAAAGCCTGAATGAACTTTTTGGTCATCCTAGATTTATCTTTTCAAAAACATATGTTTTCTGCATAACATAAAATTTACCATTTCAAACACTGAAGTGTACAATTCATGGCATTAAGTACATTCACAATGTTGTGCAACCATCACCCCTATCCAATCTCAAAACTTGGTCATCATTCCAAACAGAAACTCTGCCCTCATTAAAAGGTAACTCCCCACTGTCTACTCTCCCCAGCTCCTAGTAATTTCTATTCTGCTGTCTTCATGAATTTGCCTATTTCAGGTACCTCATATAAATGGATTCATACAATATTTGTCCTTTTGTGTCTAGCGTATTACACTAGCATAATGTAGTCAAGAATCATCCACATACTCCTCTTTTCTCTTCTCCGCCATCTTACGTGAGGTTGAGTTCTCTCCTCACCATGTCGTCTCACAAGACTTTCAGGATCAAGTGATTCCTGGCCAAGAAACAAAAGCAGAATCGTCCCATTCCTCAATGGATTCGAATGAAAACTGGCAATAAGATCAAGTACAATTCCCAGAGAAGACACTGGAGAAGAAGCAAGATGGGTCCATAAGAAGCCTCACATAAAAAGTGGCACACATGTTAAGACCACTTGTTTAACCAGCCAAATCACAGCAAGAACATCACTACTGTAATACTTGGCTCCTGATGTTCTTTGTTTCCTCACTATCAGTCTATGAGACTCAGTAATAAATATGAAACATTGTCGGAAAAAAAAAAAAGAATCATCCATGCTGTAGTACACATCAGAATTCCATTCCTTTTTAAGGATGAATAGTGTGCCATTGTACATATATACCACATTTTGTATACATACCACATTTATCCATTCATCTGTCTATAGAACACTTGGTCTATCTTTTGGCTATTGTGAATGATGCAGCAATGAACACCAGCATACAAGTATCTGTTTGACTCCCTGCTTTCAGTTCTTCGGGGGTATACACATAGTGGGATTGTTTGATCACACAGTAACTCTATGTTTAACTTTTTGAGGAAAAGTCAGTTTTCCACAGCAGCCGGGACATTTTACATTCCCACCTGCAGTAAGCAAGAGTTCCCAATTTCACTACATCCTCACCAACGCTTGCTCTTCTGGTTTTTTTTTTCCATAATAGCCAACCACATGGGTATGAAGTGGTATCTCACTGCGTGCAGTGTATTTTTAGTCTATTATCTGTAAATAGAAGTTCACCTTGTGTTGACTGCTATAATTATACTTAGCACAGCCACTGAAGAGATATAAACAAAAAAAAATAAATACCAGTAAAATAAAGCACAGGGTTACAAAGATTTAAGTCAATTCAACTTTGAAAAAGATAGAAAAAATGACCAAAAAATGAAGACATGACACAAAACTTGGAAATTCAGTTTTACTCACTTGGGACTAATAGCTAAAATAATAACATTTTGGGTAAATAAAGATTGTTGCAAAGCAAGTTATAACTTTGTGATTTATTGTTATGACAGTGAAACAAATGCAGAAGTCACTCCTGAAATAAATCTTTTAAAAACATATTTATTCCTGGGAGATTGTGGTCACTAATCTTATTTTAAAAATAAGCAAATTTGAAATCAGATAATTTCCATGGCTTGTCTTAGACCATAAAGCAGTTCTGTGGCAGGGGTTTGTGAAATAATTTCTGATTTCCAGGTTTAAGGTGAAAAACCCATAATTTAATGTGTATTAAAGCCAGGGTAACACGGATGAACAATTTCCATTCTTAGCATGAATAAACGAAGGGAAGTTGTCCACAGCACTGAACCTTACAACCTCCAATAGCAATGACCAATAATTAACTCCCTGCCAGTCTTACATGCAGATTCAACTCAAAACTAGGTTGTTGGGGTTTTTTTTCAGTGTGAGCTAGTAAACACTAAGTCTCTAACTTTGTCTCTCAGACGTTTTCATTGCTTTGTTAAATTCTGGCTGTTCAAAACTAGGGTAATTCTATCGTTAAATTGACAAAGTCTATGTTGAAGCCATCAAGGAAAATGGAATTGCTTTTTGACAATCTTGCTTAAATCAGATATAGAGGTGTTACTAGTCTTCTTTCCTGCACCACATATGAGAAAAAAATGTATTGTTGACACTCACCACATTTGATCCAATCATTTTAGGCAAATTAAATATATCTTTATACATATACTGAAGTATCCAAGGCTGAAAGAACGTGAAATGCTGGGACTTGCTCTAAAATACTTAAGCAAAGGAGAAAAAAAAAAAAGTATAGATGAAACATTTGTGACAGATATTTCAACTGTGTAACGTGGGTGACGGCATATAGGGAGTTCAGGTCACCTTTTCTATTTCTGTCTACGCTTAAAGTTTTGCACGATAACTTTTCACAAAATGAGTTCTTTCCCAAGTTACCGCCCTGGTTAGGAAACCCGAGTCGGTGTAGGCGAACGTTCTTGTCTTCGCAACGAAACCGGGCGAAGCTTCTCCAGCCAAGGTGAAGCGGCCGTGGGCTCCACGCCCCTCCGGCCCCGCGCCAGCACGCGGGCCGAAAGCGCGCACGTTTCACTCGAGCTGAATCTGACAACTCGCTCGCTGCTTTCCGGGGCTGGCGGGATCGCCGAGCTCAATTTGGAAGTGGCGCACGCGGGGCTCACGCCAGCGGCTTGGGAAACCCGGACGAACTCCCTTCGCGGGCTCCAAGGTCCCGGCCCAGGGTGGCGGGCCTGGGCCCCTCGCAGCCCCTCTCTGGATCTCGAGAGACCCCCGCGCCCCCGGCACCGCTCCCTCGGTCCCCGTACCGCGAACTCCCGCCCAGCCCGCCGCCTACCGTCCAGGTCCTCTTCGTCCTCCGACTCGCTGTCCGCCACCGCGTCGGCGACCAGGCCAGCGCCGGGATCGAAATCCTGGGAGCCGGAAGGAGGGGCGGCGGGCGGGGTGGAGGCTCTGGAGCGGGCCTCGCGCAGGCGGGTGAAATAGTCCACCGCGAAGTCGACGAGGTCTGGTGGCCGCTGCCGCAGCACCTCCACGGTGTAGCCCTGCAGCAGCTCCGTGAGCCCGGGCGGGATCTGAATGTGGCTCATGCCGGCGACGGCAGGCGGGACCGGGCCGCCGGCGGCCACCGCCTAGGCGGGCGCTCTCTCACCCCGGCCTCTCGCCCGGCGCCCCGCGACGTCTCCTCACGCGCGACCCGGGTCGGGCCTTCCTCGCGCCACGCCGCCCTTTGGCCGGGTGTGTGTCTCCGGGCCCCACCACCCTACGCTACTCCGGCCGGCCTGGCGCCGCCGCCGCTGTCACTGGGCAGCCGCCGCCGCCGCCGCCGCCGCCGCCGCCGCGGGCACCGACGAGCGGGCGAGCGGGACGGGCGGGGCGGGAGCCCGGGTTGTGACGCACGCGGCCGCGGGCGTGCGCGCTCCCGCCGAGCGCCGGCCCTCAGTGCGCTTGCGCCAAGGGGCCATCTGCTCGCCCCGCTACCCTGGCGATCTTCAGTCCCGGCGCAAGGATGAGAGGTCTACCCGCTAAGCGGAGTGTTAGTGCCTCTTATCTTTCATTTTTTCTTTCAGCACACGCTAAGATCCAACCATCTGCCCGCCCTTACTGGGTACCAGGGACATAGCTGAGAGCCAGAGGCAAGAATGCCACCTTACCATCTCGGTGTGGTTCCAGATATGGTGGAGAACAAGGGGACCCTCTTTAGGGGGTGACATTCAAGTTGACTCCGAGGCCTGGGCAGGATCTAACCACAGGAAGAGCCAGAGGAAAGCCATGTGGGCATAGAGGACAACAAGAGTAAAGACCTGGAAAAGTCACACCCTGTTGGGTGGCATGGTGGCATGACCATAGGACCCTCCAAAGTCTGGCAGGAGGTCTGTGAGATGTCAAAGAAAGAAGGCCTTGTAGACAGTAGGAGTTTCGATAGAATAATTTGGGAGCCACAGGCAGATAAATCTGGAAGAATGAGTTCGAAATATGTTCCTTGAGAAAAGGGAATAAAGCCTAGGGCAGGAATGACCACTGTGCCTGTTTATCTGCTTCAGGATTCCCATCAGGATTCCCAGGACTAGGTCTGCACACCTATATTCTCCCCATACTCTGCCCTGGACCCTGGGCCCTGGGCCAGCATTGCTTGATGGTGTTTCAGCAGATGGCAAGGCACTGTTATCCTTTGTCCCTAGGAAGTACGCAAACTGGAAAGGCCATGCTATTTCCCAAGCTGCACTTTCACCTACAGCAGATTGGAAAGGAAGAGAAAAAAGTGGAAACCTTCCCAGTGTGTCCATAACACAGCCCAGGTGCTGACCAAAGTCCCAGTAAGCATGGGACAGCATTCTGTCTCTCTGCTGGGCCAAGTCAGAGAGTGACTAGACATAGCCTTGGGAATCTGAAAGGCATTTGGGATGGTTAAGCTCTGCCTGGTAATTACCCAGTATTAATTAAAGCCTCACTAGGACCTCTCATTTTGTCTTGGCACACATCCAGGAGCTCAGTGCTGCTGGGAACTGAGCATCTAGAAGCAGGAATACCTGATCCCCACTGGTGCAAAAGCCACCCAGGCCCCAGGCCAGGCAAGTCTGTGATTCCAAAGAGCAGTGTCTCCCTGGACAAGTTTCTTGACTCCTGGGAGAAGTCCTGAACCATCAACTTTGTTAGGAGAGGGGTAGTGTCCAGCTCATTCCCTGCTGGGGTCCTTAATGCACAGTCTTGCAAAAGATTTACTAAATAAATGAATAATAAATTTTCACACAGCAAGAAGAGCCAGTGAGACTGCTCTCCTGACCTCAGTCTCAGAACTAGGATCCTTTATTCAAAGATATGTGTCTGATCTCAGAATATAAAGACTTCAGTAAGGACAGGGCAATGAGAAGCTGAAGGGGCAGGGTTCCTCAACTCTTCTCTGCTCCTGTGTAGACTGACCCAAGTTTTCCAGGAGTCAGCCCATACTCAGGAAACCAAGGTGGGACTCCCACTGCCCTGCCACACCTGGGGATATGACCCATTCAAGAAATCCTACCACTAACCTTTTAGGAAGGCAAATTCGCAACTCCATTCTCTAGTTTGCCCATTTGTCAGGTTTTATACATTTGAAAGGGGGAAAGGTAGCTGTACATTTAGGACTCCAGTTGCAAACAGGGTAGGAAGCTACTCCAGGACTGATGACAGAACAGACTGTGGGCAGGTTCTCCCAGTCACTCCAAGGACCCCCCTCTCAGCCTCTGCCTGAAGGAGGTTGGTCCTCCTGGCTTAGTCTCAGATACCCTAGCTTGGCCAGCCAGCCAGCCAGCAAACATGGCATTCAAAGGCATCCTCAGACCTGAAGGAAATGAGGACCACAGAAATCGGAAACTATAGCTGCTACTTACCTGTCTCCAAAGACCAGCTTCAGAGGAAGGATGGAGAGCCAGCGTCCAGGTCCAGCTTCATTCTCCTCCCTGTGTACCTGGTCTTCAGAGCAGGGATCCATCTCTGCCCCTCTGGGGAAACCCTTCAATAGCAAGGGGGAGTTCTCAGTGCCCTCACCAGCTGAGCTGGCAAAAGAACAGGGCCTTGGAACAAGAGATTATATGAGAGGCCCAAGCTCCACATCTTTGATCCTCACTCTTCTAGGATTGCCTTCATTCAAGCCTGTCCACCAGCACCACTGGGGGTTACCATGGCAACTGAATGCACAGGCAGCCAGTAACTGGGAAACAGCTACCAACAGCCAGTAATGGTGGGTGGGAAAGGTCAAGAGCAGAGACCTTCGAAAGCAAAAGAAATACAGAGACCATGATAGATAGAAGAGGAGGCCCCAGAGTCCTGCGAGATGCTCTACTCAACCCAGATATACTCACCACCCAGAAGGTAGTCATCGTTTTGCCAGGGCTGCCACACTACCAACCTCAGAACAGACATGGACACCATGGGGCCAGTTCTCAGAATTGTTTACAACTATGCTTACTCAAGTGGGGCACCTGTCTAGTCTAAGCGCAGTGAGTCTGGTGATAATGAACATGGGTAGGGTACCAACTGCTATTTCCAATGGAACAGTTATTTCCTGTGCTCTTGACAGATTCATGATTTAAAAGGTTTCCCCCCCCCCCAACTCTTTCCAGGAAGAAGGGAGATGCTCATAGTCCCCTAGACTTCTCTGGAGGACACCCTGCTCTTGGCTCAGACCCCCTGGTTAACTCACTGTCTGCCCTCTGATGCCCTCCACCTGCTCTGGGGACTCACCCCCAGCAGGAACACCTCCCTCTCCTCTGCCCCAAGGGGCTGCTTCTCTAAGTCTAGCTCAACCCCCACTCATCTCCTGGGACTTGTTCATCTGACCTGCTCTACATACCAGTCCCCTGGCCCAGTCTCCCTGCATACTTAGTATCTACCACTACCTGTTTCTATTTTGCATTAGAAGTGTCCATGAGCCTCCAGTGGCCAGAGGGGAGTAAGGAAGTGCACTGTTTCCTCTGCCCTCACCCAAGGCTCCATAGTGTCTCCCCCATGAAGCCACTGCCTTTGGTCCAGTTATTTTAATAAGCATCCATGGTCAAAAGAGCAGTTAATTCTTGGGCTGCTTATTTCTGCACTTGTGAGCCATTTATGACCACCACTCCCCCACCGCCACCAACCCCAGACACTGTCCCAAGAAAGTGTCAGTCTCTACAGTGGACCTAGGGTCTGTCTCTGAGACATCTCAGAGCAAGGACAGAACCTGGGAAGCAAAGGAGAGCCCTAGCTGGAGAGCCACAGGCCTGCATGCCAACTAGAGCAAAGAAGGTAGGAAAAAGAGCCCTCGGGGAGCCCTTGATCTTCCTTGTGTCTGCTGGGACTCTGTGTGCCGTCCCTGGCCTGACTCAGGCCAGCTGCCCAGGCTTTGATCCTGCAGTACAGACAGGCTCTTGGAGTTTGGGTCAAGCAATCCCAGGACTGCTGATAATGTCACAAGCCTTTCTTCAGGCCTGTGGACACTGAGACACCACTCTGTCAACCACACTCTGATATCCACTTGGCAATGATCTTGGTAGATCACTTTTCCCTATCTGAGCTTTGGCTTCCACATCTGAAAGTGAAGGTATAAATCCCTACCCATTAAACACTGAGTTTGTTGCTGTTGTTGAGTTGCTAAGTTGTGTCTGACTCTTTGCAACTCCATGGACCACAGCCCACCAGGCTTCTCTGTTCATGGGATTTCCCAGGCAAGAATACTGGAGTGGGTTCCCATTTCCTTCTCCAGGGGATCCTTCCAACCCAGAGATCAAACATGCATCTCCTGCATTGGCAGGCGGATTCTTTACCTCTGAGCCACTAGGGAAGCCCAAACACTGAGTTACATGGGGTAAAAAGATGAGAATGAATCCCTCAAGAGGTTAGGAAAGGAATAGGGGGCTCTAGTCTAAAAGAACTGTGGGTAGAGATGCTATGACCTTACAGCAGAAATGGTGCTGCTATTGCTTCTAACAGGCTGAGGTTGGAACAACCTCCCCTTTGTCCTTTACCTTTGACCCAGTTATACTCTTCTTTGTGCTTGCATAAGGTTGTTCTCACTGGCTGGTTGTTTTAACCATTACTGGCTTCTACTTAACGCTGCCTGTAGGAGTCTAAGAAATTCCTTAAGGGGGCCCCAATCTCTCCCCAACCCTTACCCCCATCAAGGAGAGAAGAGATATATCAGGAACAGGTGGCATTTCAAAGTGCATCATAAACAGGAAGTGCCAGCCAGAAGGGGGTTACTCACCATCTGCTCTGCTCCCTTCACACATATGCCTCCAGGGGCTTCCCTTTTTTGACTTCACATCTCTTGAATCCCCAGAGGAGTAAAAGAATCCACCAACACTAGCATCAAAGAATCAAAATATTCCACTTTCCAATGGAAGCTGTTTCAAAGGGCAAATTACTCAGAAGCAGGAGACTGTAAAAGTGATCCTGAACCATGGGAATGGCTAGCATTTAGCTAGAATGCAAACGCACTCCCAGGGTTCCCGGGAAAAGGTTGAGGTCTCAGGACTGTCTCAAGGACTGAGCAGTGCTGAGAAGAGCTTCAGGAGACACCTCGGAGGCCATCTCCTCATCAGAGAGAGATTAAACAAAGATATCCTGCAGCATGAGGCGGGAAAGCGTAACACTGAATTAATTAATCTTCCCAGGAAGACAGCAAACAATTTTCATCCTTGAAGCAGTTATTTTTTTACTTGACCATCATCCAGAAATATCTTCCCAGGAATAAAGCTTCCTTCCTTAAACCCCCAAATCTTCAGCTTCTGGGCAAATTGGCCACACCCACTCCCAGATGGGGGTGGGTGCCTTCCCCTCTCACCCATTTACGCTGAGTGATACCTCTGAAGCCAAAGTCCAAGGATCTCTGTGTAGCTGCAGTGAGGTGGGAAGTGCCAGCGGCAGTGTGACTGCCAGATGGGACAAAGTCAGAGAAGCCCAGCTCTGGTAGCCTCTCCCTCCCCAGCTAAGGACAGACTAGCTAGCCTGTCACTCTCCACTCTGACTCCCTCATCTCCCCTGGCTGCACCCAGTCATCATCTTCAGCCTGATAAGTAAGGCCAGACATCAGATCATACAGCGACCCACAAGTGCTATGGAACAGTTACCGGTCAGGTTGCCTTATCCTACCCCACCGATCTGACCCTCCATGAACTGGCGCCGGGGCAGTCAGGGAAGGCCGGGTGGGCCAAGACTTCTTCCTCTTTCTCTTGCTGAAATTGCTGCCTGAATTCCATCCAGGGAAGGCTGCTAGATGCCTAACAGCCTCCACCGAGGCCCCTGGCTGCTTGCTGAAATGACCCAGAATCAAAAGAAAAAAATTTCACACGATGCGAAAATTAGAAACAATATTTATTATTTCCTGTCCAAATAGGGCGCTCTCATGAGAAAAGAGTGTGCAAAAAGAGTCTTCCTACACCCTGGGCTTTCTCACTTTCTCACTTATCCTAGCAAGCTGGGATGGTCTATTCAAAACTCTCCTCACTGTGTAGGAGGGAAAGCTTTCCACTGACTCCTGGGAAATTAGGCTACTCTGATTACTTGCATGCATTAAAAAAACAAAACAAAACCCAAGTGTTAACAGGCTCTCCGCCCCTAGGCACATTTGCTCAGTCTGCTTAGACAGACAGATGCAGGCCTCAGGTCCACATTGCCATGTGGACCTGGAGCTGTGCAGGCCAGGATTAAAGGATACCCTGGTGGGTGTTCCTGGCTACGGATCCAGGAAGGCTCCAGCTCCTAGTCAGCTGGCTGAAAACATGCAGAGTGTCTCCAGTGAGAGGTTGACAGTCCCCCTTTCTCGAAGAGTACTCTGGATGTAGGAGGGCCAGTAGTCAACTGGCAGACAGCACCCTGGCCACAGGTGGTATGTGGTCTAGAAGCTACTTATTCCACCTCCAAGTCCTCATGAGATCCCTTAAATTGACAAGAGAGGATTCAAGTTGCAAAATGGCAAATTACACCAGGTAGAGGGTATGATTAAGACAATGGTCTCGACAGGTCCATGCACAGAGCTCTCATCCCACCATCCCCCTCTCCTCACACCTCAGGACCGCCTAGTCCCGCCCACTGTTCCTCCTGGATGACAGCTTCTGGCATCCTGAAGCCTGGAGCAGCCTTCAGCCTCACAAGTTGGGCACGGCCCAGTTAAGGAACTTCATGGCAACTTCAAAGCCCAGGAAACAGGCCTGAGAAGGGGTTGGAAGGAAAAGCCAACAGGAGTTGTGGCTACTCACAGATACCCCCAGCATTGTGCTCAGCTGGCCCTGTCAGGACCAAAACCCCTTCCTAATCTTACCCCCCACTCAAGTCATGGAATCAAGCTGTGCTTTCTCATCCCTAATAGGGAAAGAAAATGCATGTCCCACAACCGGCCACTTCTGATGGCTATGCCAGGAAGTCAAAGCTCCTCGCCTTGGAGAATCACAAAGGTAATTCATCTGACAGGTTTAGGAAAGGGGACAAATAAGGAGGCTCTGGCTGAGGGTGGGACTCTAGAAAAGCTGAGCCCCCAGTTCAATCTCAGAAGCAAGCAAAAGTCGGACCACCTGCACTCTGCTCTGAGCCTGAAATGGAAAAAGCACAGCCCCCGCCAGTCACTCACCGCGTTGGCTGGGAAGGCTCGGATCATCACTGCATTGAAGCCCTTGTACAAGGATGTGATGCCTTCATCCCGGATCAGCTCCCTCAGCACATCTCTGAAACCATTAGGATATTTCCCAGGAGGTGCTGTGGGCAGAACCCAACCGTTAAGGCTTCAAGAAGCTTTCTGACCTGACCGTGGTGACCTACATGGGGACAGTTTTGTAGTCAAAGTCTTCCTGCAGGGCCACAGCACCAGGGAGAGGCTATTCTGTGGGTCACCCAGAACCAGTCCATGGACAACACAGTTCACCCTGGAACTAACCAATATCTGGATTATACTAGTGCCGAGGGAATGGGGAAAAGAATGAACAATGAAACAGTCCTTCCGCTCATGTGGGGGAAGGAAGGCTGACGTGACTTCTCTCACTTTTTTTGGTCACATTGCGCAGCATGTGGATCTTCGTTCACCAGGGATCGAATCTGTGTCCCGTCTGGTGGAGTATTAACACTGGACCACCAGGCAGTCCTCTCAGTTACTTTATGTTTAGGCTGACAAGAAAATGAGTCTCACATTCTCAGGACACAAATGACTACATGGGAGAATGCTGGCCAGACACTCGCTGAGAGCTACTGTGGAGAGGGAGTGTGCCTAAGACCTTAAGAGCTCTGTATCCCAGGGGCAGCCAGTTTGGGGGCCCACTCCAACCTCATCCACCCCTATTCTCCCCTACTAACCAGTCTGGAAGCGGGACTTGAGCACGTCTGGGGGGATTGCCACAGCCCAGTTGAAGATCCCTGCAAAACCCCCAGCCACCAGGATCCGAGGCACGCTGAGCTCATTGACGCTGCAGAACATCAAACAGAGCCCTGGTCACACAAAGGCTGTGAGAGTGGCATGCAGATCATCCCCCTCTGTGCAGACCTGGCAGCCACAGAGCGGGAGGAACTGGCTGGAGAGAGGTGGTCCAAGGCCAAGACTCCTGTGACAAGGTAGCTGCCAGTCTTTGGAGGAGGTTTTCTGCACTTGTTTCAAACCCTTGCTCCACTGGGTGAGGCACAGAGTAAGAGGCATTGGTATTAGCTGGGGCTCAACAGTAACAAGGGGAAAGTAGACATGGAGACAGAAGCAGGTCCCATTTCTGCCTTCAGACCCACTAATGGGAAAGGGCAACCTACCGGTAATGAGGGAAAGTGGCTTCTAAGCTCTTCTGTTCTCACCTCTTTCCCTCTGGAGTGAAGATATTTTTCAGCCACTCATATGTCATGAAATACATGCCACTGGCTGGAACATCTGTTAGTGGCAAGAAAGATGTAAAATAAATGACAGAAAAGCCTCACAGATTTCTTGATCTTAGGAGAGCCAACCTTGGCATTGGAGCCTTGAAGGTTTCCTGAGAAGTTCCTCAGCAGCACTTCCTATCTGCAGTGATCAGAGGTGGCTCTGGGGCCAGCACTGGTGTCAGTGAGCACAAACAAGCATGACATTATTTCACCTTCAGACGCCCTCTGAGTGGTCCCCACTAACATGCCCACTCCAAGCAGTTTTAACTGGGGCTAACATCCGGCCTTCCTCCGAGCTGCCATCTCAGGGCTATCTCTGGTGCCTGGTGCCACCCCTGTAGGACATGCCTCTCAAGTCAAATAGAGCTCCACTGTTATTAAGTCATTCTTTTTTTTTTTCCTGGCTGCACCACATGGCACCAGGGATCAAACCCATGCCCCCTGCATTGGAAGCTTGGAGTCTTAACCACTAGACCACCAGGGAAGCCTCCTATGGTATTCTTTTTCCCACTCATCCCTCCAGCCATGCTTTCCATCTACTTGCTACTGCCACTGTCATGATTTCCACCCCTGGGGGCCAGCCTACCAGAAGGATGGAAGGTCCCCCCATTCTCATGCGTGTCCATGCTGGCCAGAGGTGAAATGGCCTAAAAGCAGGACACACCATGCCAGCCCTATCAGGGCTGTGGCATGTACGGTGCCAAGGCTAATTCAGAGATCCAGGCAAGACCTCCCTGTGGCAAATCCACCACAGGTGGAGGGCTCAAAGGTTACCTCGCATGAGCGTGAGTACAGTCCCCTTGTAGATCCCTCGGATCCCAGCCTCTTTGTATAGCTTCTTCGCACAGTCCAAAGGACCAGCGTACTTGGTCTCCCCTGAAGAAGCCTGAATCTGAGAGGGAGGAAAGAATCATCAAGTCAGCAAGAGCAACATCCAAGTTAACAGACTCAGCAGGCTACGGAAGAGTGCATAGTGAGTGTGCCAGTGGTCATTATGCATTAGATCAATGACAGACTTCACTGTCAAATCGATAGTTGTTTAGAATGTATAATATTGGTGGAAGTCACTATGAACTAAGGCTAAGTGAAAATATGACAAAATATATACACATTGATTAAGAAAAAATAAAAAACTGCGGAGGAATTGGAAAGTAAGTTGAAAACTAAATTCCCAAGTATCTTTATCCCCAATAAACATAGTTGGAAGTTCTAGAAAGGACTAGACAAATATTTCAGTCATTTACTTATTCCTTCAACAAATATCTATGGAATACTAAATCCATTCCAAGCTCTAAGTGATCATGAAGCTTGGTTAAGAGAAGGTGAACTGGAAATTGTATTCAGAGCTCTAAGTGCTTGGATAGAGGTACTGTGCAGAGCCAGGGGAGGGCCAGGGAGAGGTCCTCTGTCCCAGTCTCTTAATTAATTAAGAAAATTAAATGTGTATTAATTTTTAAAAATACCATCCTTGTACAGAAGGGGGGACAAAAGGAAGCAAATGTAGAAAAATATGGGAAACCTATTGAAAATGTGTTCATTTCCCCAAGAGCCTGAGGGCAAGCAGGAGGCATTCCAGAAAAGATCTAAAAGAAAGAGAGCCTGTACAGGATCCAAAGCAAGTACAGAGTCAAGAGGAATCCGAACATATATATATACAAAATAAATACATAAATCCGGCAATTTTTGTACATACCAACAACAACTAGTTGAAGAATAATGGAAAAGAATCTCATTCAAAATAACAAAATATATGTGCATCAAGCCATAGGATTGGCGTAAATAAAACTCTAAAAACTTTCCAAGGGATATTAAAGAAGAGGTGAATAAAAAGAGAGTAAGAGTTTTGTTGGGCTTCCCTGGTGGCGCACTCTGCCAATCCAGGAGACGCGGTGTGACACCTGGGTCAGGAAGATCCCCTGGAGAAGAAAAGAACAACCCACTCGAGTATTCTTGCCTGGAAAATTACATGGACAGAGGAATCTTGAGGGCTACCGTCCATGGGGTCTCAAAAGAGTAAGATGTGACTTAGCAACTGAAGAACAACAACAGTTCTGGTTAGGAAAAGTTTTCATTCAGGAAGATGTCAATTTCTCTAAAAATAATAAACTTAAGACAATATCTGGTTGAGTATCAATGGCTTTTAAAACAAAATATGACTTCCCCAGATGATCCTGCCACAGGTGAACCTGGTATGTCTGAGGGACAGCAGGGTGGCCCATGTTATCAGAGGATGCTAGAGTTGACTCACAGTGACCTGCGGGGACAAAGAAGACGGAGCATGGAAGTGACAGAGTAACAGAATCCGTTCACTGTAACATATGGTATAGACTATAAACAGGGAAACAAGTGAGGAGGACCTTATAGTCACCCAGCACAGTGATGAAGGTGACCTGGGGCCACGTGGTTTACAATGGAGGTGGTGGGAAGGAGTAGATTCGGGATACGGTAAAAGCCAGCTTAACTGTTCAACAAACGGGATGTATTCAATGAGACAAAAAGGAATCCAGGAGGACTCTGGGGTTTTAGGGCTGAACAACTAGACAGATGGTATTGCCCCCAACAGAGCTGTAGAAGGCTGTAAGTGAAGCAAGTACTGAGGAAGACCAGGAGTTCAGCTTTGCACATGGTGACTTTGAGGTACCTATTAGTGTCCAATGGGAATGTTGGATGAACTAGTCCAGAGTGCAGGAAAAATCTGAGCTGGTGATACAAACTGGAAAATCATCATCATGCAGATTGTATCTAAAAGTCATGAGACAAGAAGAAATCATCAGTGAGATGAGTGTAATACCACTGAGTCTCGTGCACATGAACACTAAAAGATCGAGAAGATGATGATGAATCAACAAAGGACATAGAAAAGGAGCAGCCAAGTAGGTAGAAAGTCGGGAGAGAAGCCACGTGAAGATAGCTCTTCAAGGAAAAGTAGGGGACCAGTTGAGTCCAATTCTGTTGATGAATCAAAATGGATCAATGTCCAGGTCAAAGAACTGAACACTGGACTTAGTGTAAAAGTCACTAGTGACCTTGATAAAAGTAGTTTTGTTAGTGTTGTGAGACAAAAGCCAGTCTGATGTATGTTTAACTATTAGGGAAGAGGTACTAGAGACAAAGAGTGGGGAAAAAAACAACAAAAATGATAAACTTTTTCAAAGAGTTTCAATGTAAGAGGGAGTAAAGACGGAGCTTCCCTGATGAAAGGATAAAGAATCTGCCTGCAATGCAGGAGACACAGGAGATTCGGGTTTGATCCCTGGGTCAGGAAGATGCCCTGGAGGAGGAAATGGCAACCCACTCCAGTATACTTTCCTGAAGAATTCTGTGGACAGATAAGCCTGGCGGGCTATAGTCCATAGGGTCACAAAGAGTCAGACATGACTGAGTGACTAAGCACCCGTGCATGAACATGCACAGAGCAAAGACAGGAAGCCTGGAAATGGTGGTGGAAGGTAAAAGAGAGAAGTCTGTATTTTTAAGGTGAAAACATAAGCAGGTTCATGCCTTTATTGCCAAACAGAACAATCTACTAGAAAGCAAAAACTGATGCTGAAGGAGAGAAAGAAGAACTGCTGAAACAAGGTCTCTGAATGGGCAAGAGAGGGTAGGAGGTAGGGTCAAGCAGAAGCAGAAGCATGGGCCATTCTTGGTGGAAATAGGCTAGGCAGCCACAGATGTAGTCAGGTGCCAGTGGGGCAGTGGAGGGCATCTGATAAAGTTCTCTTCTGGCAGTTTCAGTTTTCTCTGTGAAGTAGAAAGCCAGGTCATCTGCTGAGAGGGTCAGGGTTTGAGAAGAGAAGACAGGTACAAAGTAGCCACCCAGCAGAGTGGAGGAGTGCACAGGGACTGTCTGATCTAGGAGCAGAAATCAGGGGGACTTCCCTGGTGGTCCAATGGTTGAGAGTCCGCCTGCCAATGCGGAGGATATGGGTTCAATCCTCGGTCTGGGAACTAAAACCCCACATGCCAAGGAGCAACTGGGCCCGTAGGCCATAATTACTGAAGCCCGCATGCCTAGAGCCTGTGATCTGCAGCAAGAGAAGCCACTGCAACTATAGAAAGCCCTTGAGCAGCAACGAAGACTAGCACAGCCAAAACTAACTAATTAATCAAAAAAAAAAAGAAAAGGACTTCAGGCATAAAAGAAAAGGAAGAAGCCATGATGGAAAAGGCTAATGGATAAGGCTACTGAAAATAAAATATTCACTAACTCAAAATCAATATACAGACTTCTAGCAAGTCTTTATTTTTCCTGCTAAATACCAAAGGAAAAAAAAGCCCTAACATTATTTGTTTTAAACAAGTATAAGAGGGCTCTGAGAATTTGGAGAAGCAGACTCACTAAGGACTTTCCCCCTTGAGCAATGACATCGTGGTGAGTTCCCTGTATATTCTCACTTGACATATCTCAGACTTGAGGCAGAAGATATTGGTGATCCAGGAATACCAACAGGCACAGACTAAAAAGAAGGCCCAATGAAAGCCTGCATTCCCTAGACAAAGGATCAGAAAAGGAACAGCCTAGAAAGACAGAACATTTTTAGACAAAAAACACTCTACTCCAGCCATACATCATAGAAAAAACTGTAGCCTCACCCTCACCCACATGAGCAAAGACCATGTCGGGAGCCCGGATTTCCTCCTTGCAGGGCTATAACAGGTACCCAACATGCTGCCTGGGTGGAGTCAGAGAAGACCAAGGAGGGAATGAGGACTTTCATCCCTGATAGCTGTAACCAGGGCTCTCCTGTCCTGTGTTGTCAGTGAAGTCACTAGAACTCCCACACCCACCCAACAGTAAAAAGCAGTGCCCCACCCTCAAGTGTCAATAGAGAGCAAGTGGAGCCCCTGCACTTGTACTCACTTGGCAGTAACAAGGCAGCAGCCCTCGCTTCCTACTGGCGTGGTGTCAGAGAAAGCCAACAGAAACAGGAAGTTTATACAGGATCCAAAATCTCAATAAAACATGCAAATATCCAGGTTCCAACTGGAAATCGTATATCATATCCTAAACCAGGAAGATCTCAAACTGAAAGAAAAAAGAAGCAGTAGAGGCCAACACCAAGATGACAGAGATGTATGAATTCTTTGACAAACATTTTAGAGCACGCATTGTAAAAATCCTTCAATGACGAATAGTGAATATGCTTGAAATAGATTCAAAAAATTAGAAAGCCACAGCAAAGAAAGAAAATCTTCGCACAGAAATGAGGAAGAACCAAATGAAAGTTTTAGAACTGAAAAACAGCCAAAATTAATAACTCAGTGGATGGCTTGCTCAACAGAATACAGGGGAGAGATAGGAAAAAAAAACCAACTCAGCATTAGAAGACAAAACACTGGAAAATATCCAATCTGAACAAGACACAAAACAAACTGAAACAAATGAAACAGAACCTCAGGGACTGTAACCCCATGGGGCTATATCAGAAAATCTGAATATTTGTGTCCTCACAGTCCGAGAAGAAGAGGAGACAACAGGGTACGACTGAACAAGTACTCAAGTCACTGCTGAAAACTCCCCAAATCTGGGACAAACATAAACACAGAGAGCTTCCCTGACAGCTCAGCTGGTCAAGAATCCGCCTTGGCCCCAGGCAAATAGCAGGAAGGGAACACAACTCCATCAGTCAACAGAAAATTGGATTAAAGATTTACTGAGCATGGCCCCGCCCATCACAACAAGACCCAGTTTCCCCCTCAGTCAGTCTCTCCCATCAGGAAGCTTCCATAAGCCTCTTATCCTTCTCCATCAGAGGGCAGACAGACTGAAAACCACAATCTCAGAAAACTAACCAATCTAGTCACATGGACCACAGCCTTATCTAACTCAATGAAATTATGAGCCATGCCATGTAGGGCCACTCAAGACGGATGGGTCATGGTGGAGAGTTCTGACAGAATGTGGTCCACTGGAGAAGGGAATGGTAAACCACTTCAGTGTTCTTGCCTTCAGAACCCCATGAACAGCATGAAAAGGCAAAACGATATGACACTGAAAGATGAACTCCCCAGGTCAGTAGATGCCCAATATGCTACTGGAGATCACTGGAGAAATAACTCCAGAAAGAATGAAGAGACAGAGCCAAAGCAAAAACAAAACCCAGTTGTGGATGTGACTGGTGATGGAAGCAAGGTCCGATGCTGTAAAGAGGAACCTGGAATGCATAGTAACCTGGAATGTTAGGTCCATGGATCAAGGCAAAGTGGAAGTGGTCAAACAGGAGATGGCAAGAGTGAACATTGACATTCTAGGAATCAGTGAACTAAGATGGACTGGAATGGGTGAATTTAACTCAGATGACCACTATATCTACTGCTGCTAAGTCACTTCAGTCGTGTCCGACTCCGTGCGATCCCATAGACAGCAGCCCACCAGGCTCCTTTGTCCCTGGGATTCTCCAGGCAAGAATACTGGAGTGGGTTGCCATTTCCTTCTCCAATGCATGAAAGTAAAAAGTCAAAGTGAAGTCACTCAGTCGTGTCCGACTCTTAGCGACCCCATGGACTGGAGCCTACCAGGCTCCTCCGTCCATGGGATTTTCCAGGCAAGAGTACTGGGCTGGGGTGCCATTGCCTATATCTACTACTATGGGCAAAAGTCCCTTAGAAGAAATGCAGTAGCCATCGTAGTGAACAAGAGAGTCTGAAATGAAGTACTTGGATGCAACCTCAAAAATGACAGAATGATCTCTGTTCGTTCCAAGGCAAACCATTCAATATCATGGTAATCCAAGTCTATGCCCCAACCAGTAATGCTGAAGAAGCCGAAGTTGAATGGTTCTATGAAGATCTACAAGACCTTCTAGAACTAACACCCCCAAAAAATATCCTTTTCATTATAGGGGACTGGAATGCAAAAGTAGGAAGTCAAGAAACACCTGGAGTAACAGGCAAATTTGGCCTTGGAGTACCAAATGAAGCAGGGCAAAGGCTAATAGAGTTTTGCCAAGAGAACACACTGGTCATAGTAAACATCCTCTTCCAACAACACAAGAGAAGACTCTACACATGGACATCACCAGGTGGTCAACACTGAAAACAGGTTGATTATATTCTTTGTAGCCAAAGAGGGAGAAACTCTATACAGTCAGCAAAAACAAGACTGGGAACTGACTATGGCTCAGATCATGACCTCCTTATTGCCAAATTCAGACTTAAATTGAAGAAACCACTAGACCACTCAAAGTGAAAAGTGAAAGTGAAGTCATTCAGTCGTATCCAACTCTTTGCAACTCCATGGACTGTAGCCTACCAGGCTCCTCCGTCCATGGGATTTTCCAGGCAATAGTACTGGAGTCGGTTGCCATTTCTTTCTCCAGGGGATCTTCCCGACCCAGGGATTGAACCCGGGTCTCCTGCATTGCAGACAGACGCTTTACCCTCTGAGCCATCAGGAAGTCCAAGACCACTCAGGAATGACCTAAATCAAATCCCTAACAATTATACAGTGGAAGTGACAAATAGATTCAAGGGACTAGATCTGATAGACAGAGTGCCTGATGAACTATGGACAGAGGTGCGTGACACTGTACAGGAGACAAGGAGCAAGACCATCCCCAAGAAAAAGAAATGCAAAAGAGCAAAATGGCTGTCTGAGGAGGCCTTACAATTAGCTGTGAAAAGAAGACAAGCAAAAAGCAAAGGAGAAAAGGAAAGATATACCTATTTGAATGCAGAGTTCCAAAGAATAGCAAGGAGAGATAAGAAAGCCTTCCTCAGTGATCAGTGCAAAGAAATAGAGGAAAACAGTAGACTAGGAAAGACTAGAGATCTCTTCAAGAAAATCAGAGATATAAAGGGAACACTTCATGCAAAGATGGGCTCGATAAAGGACAGAAATGGTATGGACCTAACAGAAGCAGAAGATATTAAGAAGAGGTGATATTCTGGTAAGAATACACAGAAGAACTGTACAAAAAAGATCTTCACAACCAAGATAATCACAATGGTGTGATCACTCACCTAGAATCAGACATCCTGGAATGCAAAGTCAAGTGGGCCTTAGGAAGCATCACTATGAACAAAGCTAGTGGAAGTGATGGAATTCCAGTTGAGCTATTTCAAGTCCTAAAAGATTATGCTGTGAAAGTGCCACACTCAATATGCCAGCCAATTTGGAAAACTCAGCAGTGGCCACAGGACTGGAAAAGGTCAGTTTTCATTCCAATCCCAAAGAAAGGCAATGACAAAGAATGCTCAAACTACTGCACAATTGCACTCATCTCACACGCTAGTAAAGTAATGCTCTAAATTCTCCAAGCCAGGCTTCAACAATACGTGAACCATGAACTTCCAGATGTTCAAGCTGGTTTTAGAAAAGGCAGAGGAACCAGAGATCAAATTGCCAACATCTGATGGATCATCAAAAAAGTGTTAGTCCAAGAAAAACATCTATTTCTGCTTTATTGACTATGCTAAAGCCTTTGGCTGTGTGGATCACAATAAACTGTGGAAAATTCTGAAAGAGATGGGAATACCAGACCACCTGACCTGCCTCTTGAGAAACCTGTATGCAGGTCAGGAAGCAATAGTTAGAACTGGACATGGAACAGACTGGTTGCAAGTAAGAAAAGGAGTATGTCAAGACTGTATATTGTCACCCTGCTTATTTAACTTTTATGCAGAGTACATCATGAGAAACACTGGGCTGGAGGAAGCACAAGCTAGAATCAAGATTGCCAGGAGAAATATCAATAACCTCATATATGCAGATGACACCACCCTTATGGCAGAAAATGAAGAAGCGCTAAAGAGCCTCTTGATGAAAGTGAGAGAGGAGAGTGAAAAAGTTGGATTAAAGCTCAACATTCAGAAAACTAAGATCATGGCATCCAGTCCCAACACTTCATGGGAAATAGATGGAGAAACAGTGGAAACAGTGTCAGACTTTATTTTGGGGGGCTCCAAAATCACTGCAGATGGTGACTGCAGCCATGAAATTAAAAGACAGTTACTCCTTGGAAGAAAAGTTATGACCAACCAAGATAGCATATTCAAGAGCAGAGACATTACTTTGCCAACAAAGGTTGGTCTAGTCAAGCCTATGGTTTTTCCAGTAGTCATGTATGGATGTGAGAGTTGGACTATAAAGAAAGCTGAGTACCAAAGAATGGATGCTTTTGAACTGTGGTGTTGGAGAAGACTCTTGAGAGTCCCTTGGACTGCAAGGAGATCCAACCAGTCCATCCTAAAGGAAATCCTGAATATTCATTGGAAGGACTGATGTTGAAGCTAAAACCCCAATACTTTGGCCACCTGATGCAAAGAGCTAACTCATTTGAAAAGACCCTGATGCTGGGAAAGATTGAAGGCAGGAGGAGAAGGGGACGACAGAGGATGAGATGGTTGAATGGCATCACTGACTCAATGCGCGTGAGTTTGAATAAACTCTGGGAGCTGGTGATCAACAGAGAGGCCTGGTGTGCTGCAGTCCATGGGGTCATAAAGAGTCAGACATGACTGAGCGACTGAACTGAACTGAAACACAGAGATTTAAGAAGCTGACCAAAACCTAAACAGAATGCCCCAAAATAAATCCATGCCAGAGCACATCACAAATGAACTTAGTCGAAAACGGAAAACAAAGAAAGAAGCTTAAGGGTAGCCCGAGAAAAATAACACATATGGATATGAGTTGGACCATAAAGAAGACTGAGCACCGACAAATTGATGCTTCTGAATTGTGGTGTTGGAGAAGACTCTTGGGAGCCCCTTGGACGGCAAGAAGATCAAACCAGTCAATCCTAAAGGAAAGCAGTCCTGAATATTCACTGGAAGGACTGACACTGAAGCTGAAGCTCTAATACTTTGGCCACCTGATGTGGAGAGCCAACTCACTGAAAAAGACTTTGATGCTGGGAAAGATTGAAGATAGAAGCAGAAGGGGGCGACAGAGGAGGAGATGTTTGGATAGCATCACTGACTCAATGGACATGAGTTTTAACAAACTCTGGGGATGGTGAAGGACAGGGAAGCCTTGTAGTCCATGGGGTCACAAAGAGTTGGACATGACTTAGCAACCAAAGAACAACACTGAAATATTTAGAATGACAGCAGGAACCCGGGGCGGGGGGTAGAAAGGAGTGGCACAGTATCTTTCAGGAGCTGAAAGAAAAGAACTGTCATCCCAGGATCCTATGTCAAGTGAAAATATTCTTCAGGAATAAAAGGAAAAGCAGGCAGTCTTAGATGAAAGAAAACTAAGTGACTTTGTCATTCGCAGATATATCCCAAGAGAATGGCTAAAGGAAGTTCTTTAAACAGAAAAGAAAGTATTAAAGAAGGAACTCTGGAACATCAGGAAGAACACGGTAAGCAAAAATATGGAATATTATATAATGGTGATATGAAGAACATTTACACAGTGATAAAAGGGCCAATCCACCAAGAAGACATAGCAATTCTAAGTGTGTATACATTAAACAAAAAAACTGCAAACTATGTGAAGGGACACTAATAGAATCGAAAGAAGAAACAAACTCACAGTAACAGCTGGAGATTTTGAACTCCTCCATCAACAAACAGAACAACTAGACAGAAAATCGTCAAGGATAAAGAATTCAACACCATCAACCAACAGGATATAATCGACATTTATAGATTATGCCACCAAACAACAGTAGCACACATATTCTTTTGAAATGCCCATGGCACACAAACAAGATAAACCATATCCAAGGCCATAAAGCAACCCTCAAGAAATTTAAAAGAATGTAAATAATACAGAATATGTTCTTCAGTCACAATGGACTCAAACTGGAAATCAATAATCTCCAACACTTAGAAACTGAACAACACTCTTCAAAAGCAATTCAAAAAGGAAGTCCCAAAGGAAACCAGAAAACACACTCAACTGACTGAAAACTGAAATATATTGGAGTTTGTGGGACATAGCTAAAGCAATGCTGAGAGGAAACTTTATAGCACTGCCTGCACACTTCAGAAGAGAGGAAAGGCTTCAAACCAATATTCTAAGCTTGCACTTCAAAAGCTTAAAAATAAAGAGAGAGAGAGAAAGAAGAAAAGCAAACTAAACCCAAAAACAAGCAAAAGGAAGGAGATCATAAAAACAGAAGCAGAAACCAATGGAACTGAAAACAGAAAAATAATAAAGAAAATCAAAGAGGGGAGTTCCCTGTCGGCCTAGTGGTTAGCATTCTGGGCTTTCATTGCCACGGCCTGCCTGGTTTCAATCCCTGGTCGAGGAACTGAGATCCTACAAGCTGCAGTACACAGCTGAAAAAAAAAAAAAAAGAAAAAAAATCTTTTTTGAAAAGATCAATAAAAACTGACAAACCTCTAGTGAGTCTGACAAAGAAAAAAAGAAAGAGAAGTCACGGAGTACTAATACCAGGAATAAAACAGAAGATAATACTATAGACCCTGCAGACATAAAAAAGACAATAAAGGAGTACTACAAACAACTTTACACACACATATTTGACAACTTAGATAAAAAAAAAAAAACAAAAACTATCACAATTTTCCCAATATGAAATAAGTAATTTGAATAGGCCTGTAACTTTAAAGAAAGCTGAATTCATAATTAAAAAATTTCTTCCCCCAAATCTCAAGCCTATATGATTTCACTATAAAAGTCTACCAATTCTACCAAATGTTTACAGAAAAATCAACACATATTCTATACAGTAGAAGAGGGAACAATTCCTAATTCATTTTATGAAGCTAGTATTACTCTGATATCAAAACCAGACAAAGACAATACAGAAAAAAAATGACAGACTAATATCTCTCATGACTATAGATGAAAAATCCTTAACAAAATATAAGAAAATAGAACTCAGCAATATATAAAAGGGAGTTTATTCCAGTAATGAGGAATTGGTTCAGTGTTCAAAAATCAATGGAAGTAATTCACTATATTAAGAGTTTAGGAGAAAAATCACACGATCACATTAATAAACAAAGTAAAAACATTTGACAAAAGTCAATATCCATAAAACTCTCAGAAAAAGAGGAAGAGAAGGTAACCTTCTCAAGTTGACAAAGAGTCTCTAGCAATGCGGGAGACCTGGGTTTGATCCCTGGGCTGGGAAGATGCTCTGGAGGAGGGCATGGCAACCCACTCCAAAATTACATCTGTGTCTCTTGTACTGGCAGGAGGATTCTTTCCCACTGAGCCACCTGGGCTTCCCTGAGATTATATGTAATGGTGAAATGCTGAATACTTCCCCATAAGATTGGGAACAAGGAAAAAATATCCATTCTCATCAGTCTTACTCAACATGGTACTGGAAGTTCTAGCCAGTGAAATAAGGATATAAAAGGTAAACAGAAAAAAAAAAAAAAGGTAAACAGATTAGAAATGAAGAAATAAAACTGTCCCTGTTTGCAAATAACAAGATTATCTACATAGGAAATCCCAAAGAATCTACAAAAAAAAAAAAAAAAATTAGAATTAATTGGAGCATTCAGGAAGGTTCACAAGATACAAAATTAACATACAAAAATCAATTGTATTTCAGGCTTCCCTGGTGGTCCAGTGGTTAAGAATCTGTCTGCCAGTGCAGGGGACACTGGTTCAAATCCGGGAAGATCCCACATGCCACAAGGCAACTAAGCCCATGCGTCATAGCTACTGAGCTGTGCTGCAACTACTAAAGTCCAAGTGCCCTTGAGCCTGTACTCCACAACAGAAGTCATTGCAATGAGAAGCCTGCACACTGCACCTAGAGACTAGAACCCACTCACCGTGACTAGAGAAAGCCCTTGAGCAGCAACAAAGACCCAGCGCAGACAAAAATAAAAATAAATATTTTAAAAAATCCATTGTGTTTTCTACAAACTAGCAATGAACATGCAGACAACAAAATTAAAATTATACCATTTACAATGCCACTTTACAAAGGACTTAGGTGTGTAAGAAAACACATTAAGAGCTTATATGCTGAAAACTACACAATGCTGATGAAAGAAATTAAAGTTCTAAATAAATGGAGAGGTGTAACATGTCTGGGTATTGGAAGCTTCAAAATAATGTATTAATTCTACCCAAGTTGATCTATAGATTCAACATACTCTCAGCAAGAATTTTCTCAGTTTTCTAAATTATCCTAAAATTAACATGGAAATACAAATTAGAACAGCGAGAACAGTTTTTTGTTTGGTTTTTTTTTTTTTTGCTTGGCTATGTTGAGTCTTAGTTCCGGCACTGGGTCTCAGTTGCGGTGTGTGGAGTCTTAGTTCCAGCACTGGGTCTGAGTTGCGTTGCGTGGAGTCTTAGTTCCGGGACTGGTTCTGAGTTGCGGTACGTGGAGTCTTAGTTCCGGGACTGGGTCTGAGTTGCGGTACGTGGAGTTTTAGTTCCGGTACTGGGTCTGAGTTGCGGTGCGTGGAGTCTTAGTTCCGGTACTGGGTCTGAGTTGTAGTGCGTGGGTTCCAGGGTGTGTGGCCTCAGTAGTTGCGGTCTTCAGACTTAGTTGCCCCATGGCATGTGGGATCTTAGTTCCTGGACCAGGGATCGGACCTACACTCCCTGCCTTGGAAGGCAGATTTCCAACCACTAGACCACCAGGGAAAGGCAATGGCACCCCACTCCAGCACCCTTGCCTGGAAAATCCCATGGATGGAGGAGCCTGGTAGGCTGCAGTCCATGGGGTCGCTAAGTCAGACACGACTGAGCGACTTCACTTTCACTTTTCACTTTCATGCATTGGAGAAGGAAATGGCAACCCACTCCAGTGTTCTTGCTTGAAGAATCCCAGGGATGGGGGAGCCTGGTGGGCTGCCATCTATGGGGTCGCACAGAGTCGGACACGACTGAAGTGACTTAGCAGTAGCAGCAGACCACCAGGGAAGTCCCAGTTTTGTGTTTTTTTAAAGAATAAAGTGGAAGGGATCAGTTGAGACAGTTTCAAGACTTAGCCTATGGCTATACTAATCAAGACTGTGTAATATTAATGAAGGGAAAGTTGCATAAATCAATGAAAGAAAACAGAGTACACAGAAGTAGACCCACACAAACATGTTCAACTGATTTTTAACAGAGGTACAAATGTAATTCAGTAGAATAAAGGTAAATCTCCAGGAAATGGTATGGTGCAACTGGATAGCCCCAGGGGGGAAAAACCCTCTGACCTAATTCTCATACATGATACAAAACTTAACTCAAAATGGACTCACAAACCTACATGGAAAAGGTAAACTATAAATAAAATGTTCAGAAAAAAGCATATAAGAAAATCTTTGGGATTTCAGGCTAGGAAAAGATTCCTTAAGATCTGATGTTCTAAACATCCAAAACCCTACCTATAAAAGAGAAATGAACAAACTGGACTCCATCAAAATGTAAATGTTTCCTCTAAAGACTCTGTTGAAAGGATGAAAAGACAAACTATACACTGGGAGAAAATAATATGCAAACCACATATCTGACAAGCAATAGTATCTAGAATAAAGGACTCTCAAAACTCAGTAATAATAATAAAAAAATCCCAAATAATCCAATTAGAAAATGGGCAAAACACATGAACAGACATTTCACCAACTAGGATATACTGATAGCAAATGAGTACATAAAAAGATATTCAACACCTTCAGCTATTAGAGGAATACAAATTAAAATGAGGTATCACTATACATCTCTCAGGATGGCTAAAATTAAGAATAGTGACAACACCAAATGTTGGTTAGGATGCACAGAAACTGGATCACTCATACCCTGCTCATGAGAATGTAAAATGATACAGTTACTAGAAAAAGATTGGTAGTTTCTTTAAACATGCATGGAATTTCCCTGAAGGTCCAGTGGTTAAGACTCTGCACATCCACTGCAGGGGACATGGGTTTGATTCCTGGTCAGGGAGCTAACATTACACATGCCAAGTGGCATGGCCATAAGAAACAAAAAAAGAAAACTAAACATGTAACTACCATATGACTCAGCAATTATACCTCTGAGCATTTATGCCAGAGAAATGAAGATTGATTTTCCCAGAAAAATCTCTGTACGTGAATGTTTATAGCATCTTTATTTGTAACAGCCCTAAACTGGAAACAACCCAGATGTCCTTCAATGGATAAAAATTAAACATATCTGTAGTACACCCATACTATGGGACTACTAAAAAGGAATGAAATATTCATACATTCCACAATCTGTACAACTCTCCAGAAAATTTACGCTAAGTTGAAAAGGCCAATGAGAAAAGGTTACATACTATATGATTCCATTTACACATCTTGAAGTTACAAATTTATAGAAATGGAGTTCAGATTAGTGGTTGCTGGGGTGGTTAAGAACTGGAGTGGAGGGACTTCCCTGGCATTTCAGTGGTTAAGACTCCTAACTGTGGATTCCATCTCTGGTCAGGGAACAAAGATCCCACATGCTGTGCAGGCAGCCGAAAGAAAAAAGGACTGGTATGGGGAAAAGAAAATGAAAGTGGCTATTCAAGGGCTACATGAGGCATCGTTGGCATGACAGAATTGTTCTGCATCTTGACCGTATCAATGCCAGTATTCTGGTTTTGATATTATACTACAGTTTCACAATACGTTACCTCTGTGGAAGAACGAGGTAAAAGCATGTGGTATCTCTTTGTATATTTATTTCTTTTCTTCCCTTTGTATTATTACAACTGTATGTGAACCTTTAATTATCTCAAAATAAAACATTTAATTTAATGCACAAAATTGAATGACTAATGCAAAGCATCGAAAAGATTTGCCACATATGTAAGAAATTAATAACCTTAATATTTCCAAAGTGTTTAGGGGTGGAGGAGTGGAAGGTATAAATTACTGGGTGAAGACAGGCTACAAGGATGTATTGCACAACATGGGGAATACAGCCAATATTTTGCAATAACTGTAAAAGGAGTGCAACATCTAAAAATTGTATAAAGATTTTTTTAAATCAGGGACTTTGCTGGTGGTCCAGTGGTTGACTCCACACTCACAACGGAGGGGGCACAAGGTTCCATTCCTAGCCGGAGAACTAAGATCCCATGTGTCGCGTTTAATATTATTACGATAATATTAAATCAAAACATGTCTAAAGCTTTTATAAATCAAACAAACTGACAAATGAGCAAGGAATACAAAGAGGTGTTTCACGAAGGATAGATATAAACAGCTAATATGAATCAATGTAATTAAGCTCACCGACAATAAAAAGCAAGAAAAATTAAAATAACGCAGATTTTTCACACACACGCTAGCAGAGACGGTAAACAGATGCTGTAGAATCTGCTGGGAAGTGAGAGCTCTTCTTCTACTGATGGGAATAGAAAGTGACAGACCTTTCTAGGAGGGCTACTTAGTAACCTACATTACTAACGCACATACATTATGTGCATGTACTCAGTCACCCAGTTGTGTCTGACTCTTTGCGACCCCACAGGCTCCTGTCCAGGGGATTTTCCCAGGAAGAATACTGGAGTGGATTGCCATTTTCTCCTCCAGGGGATCTTCCCTACCCAGGGTTTGCACCCAAGTCTCCTGCATTGGCAGGCGGATTCTTTACCACTAAACCACCAGGAAACCCCAATGTGCATTGAAAATTCTTTTAAAAGTACGTATCTTTAAATATACTAACTTCAAGTCTAGACATTTATCCTAAGAAAATAATCAGGAACACATGCAGAGACTTATTCATAAGATCTTCACTATGATATATAATTTGGATTATCCTCAGATAAAGGATTATTGGGTAAATTACAGCCCTGAATTGAAATTAAGCACAGAAAACGATGTCTGAGAAAAATGATCACAAAAATATTGTGACATAGCAAATGAAAAGAGCTGGTTACAACACTATGACAGTATGTGACCCCAATTTTATTTCAAAAGATAAGTTTTTTTAAATATACATGTTTACTAAAAAGATGAAGAATTCACACAGAAAGTATAATGGTGCTTAGCTCATGGGTGATAAACATTGTTTTCTTCGTGCTTCTCTGCATTACCAAAATTTTTCTAGCAAAGACTATGTATTAAATTGCTTCGGCCGTTAGAAGAAAAAAGCAGTACTACTCTTTTTTAAAGGGAGCCCTGTGTGGTAAGGCAGGCAGCCAGTTCACAGTCTTAGCCTGGGAACAAGCTCAGACACTCTAAGGGCACTGAGCCCTTGGGCAGTGGGTGGAGACAGACGATGCTGGGCAAGAGCAGCCTCCCTTCCACCTCTGAAGACACACGACTCACCTTTTGGAGTTCCTGAAGTAGCTGCTAACAAGGGTGGATAAGTCTGAGTTGATCCATCACATGAGTGACATTTGGTTCATTTGTTACACTGTCCTGGTTGTTGACTCCAGTACAACTGCTTCCATGTTCCTAAAAACCTTGAAACTGTCTGCACACCTGATCTGAAGCCTTTGTAAAGGGTAAAAGGACATACACATGCCCACAAAATTGTATACCCAGTAGAAAAGCTAGCTGCCTGCCTCCAAACAGTATGTCCCCCAACCCTGATCACATCCTCACCTGTAACAAGCACTTGATTCGCTCTCCAGGGGTCATAATTCCTGTGG
The DNA here is from genome assembly GCA_935064755.1 of Tragelaphus eurycerus. Classification (NCBI taxonomy): domain Eukaryota; kingdom Metazoa; phylum Chordata; class Mammalia; order Artiodactyla; family Bovidae; genus Tragelaphus; species Tragelaphus eurycerus. The sequence continues at coordinate 69,039,116 of CAKXYN010000001.1, read as the reverse complement.
TGAATACTCCGGATAACATCCCAGCTGCAAATATCTGGGGATAGCTGTATTGGAAACAAAAACAAAAGGCAAGAACCTGTGACTAACTACTCAGAACAGAGGCAGCCCCAGCAAAGAAAAAATCAAGTAAGTACTCGGACTGGGCAGAAATCCAGCACAAATAGATTATGTTTCACACCAAAGCCAAGTTCTATGTATATTCTGACGTCAAATTTCCCAGGGCAGGGGTCTCAGCGCCAAGAACAATATGAGCTTGGTCACAAGGCCCATGGGCACACTCAGATGGCCTCAGTCATGGTAGAGGTTCTCCCCTGGCCGGCCATGCAGTGACTATGGATGAGTTTCCAGGCCTCTCTGAGCCTTTATCAGCGAAGTTCGGGGTTGTTGTGAGAAATAGACTATTATCCAGGATGTAGACCTCAGTTAACCAATCTCCCCTTCTCTGGATCACCAAGAGCCTGATAACACTTTAAGCCAAGACTTACACAGGACAGCGTCAAGGCCAGGGGAACGGCTGTGGCCATATCCACAGGCCAAGTTGTGAGGTACGTGCTGTAAGCTGTTGGGAAATGCCCTGCCAAGGATGGCACCCAATCAGGTGTGATGGGTCCTATGGCTTCTGTGCAGGGAACAGTCCTCCAGAGGCCAGAGATCTGGATCCTCCCCGTGGCCCTCACAGAATGAACCCCACTGAGTATGCGGAGGAACTGGAGGCTCCTAGCATCACTGCCTGTGCCGCCTCTGACATCTCCTTTTCTTCCCGAGATTAAGGAAAATCTGGTCTTCAGGCAGACTGGTCTCAGAGGCAATGGAGCACAGAGTTACAATTTTGCATTTCAACAGAGTTCCCACAATTGAGCACAAGTTGATGAAAAACTTCACCCTCTTGCCTGACCCTCAGGCCCCTCCTGACCCCAGGCCTCTGGAAGCCGAGCCTTCAGGACTATCCCACCCCACAGGAGCCCAAAACCTGGAGAAGAGATGTCAAATGGAGATAGGGAGACATGCACTTCCAGTCCTGACATCAAGTTTCCCAGGGCAGGGTTCTCAGTGCCAAGAGCAATACGAGCTTGGTCACGAGGCAGGGCACTGGTCTCAATGGCTATTTTTCCTGTGCACTCACCTCAGACAGCCCTCACACAACTACCTCAGGTGTGCAAGCCCAGCACACAGGCTGTTTGCTCAACCACTGGGAGACCTGCTTTCATGTCTGGCCTCCTTCACAGTTTCAGTTCACAGTGCTGTTCCCGAGAGGCACCCTTTCAGCAACAGAACTTCCCCTCATGAGACCAACATCTGTTCTTCCATGGATGCCCAGACCTTAGACTGCACCTATCTCCCGGGACTGGGGACTCTCCTCTGAATAGGGTCTCTGCATGTACACAGGGTACCATGTAAACAGCCTGCATGGGTGGCCCATTCCGCCACCCCTCACTCACCCTGGGGAAGCATCTTAAGGTCTGGACCCTCGAGCTTCCATCCAAGGCCCTGGTAATGTTCCTTTCTGTACTATGCCCAACACTACAGTGGGGAGGAGAAGGTGGCAGGGTTGACATTCAGGATTCAGAACACGGAAGGATTATGGGGCAGGGATTGGAGTGTCTCAACCTTTGTTCAGGCAGGAAGGGTGCTTCTCTGAGCACTGAAGTGACAGTACAGGGAATACAACCCACAGGCTGAGGCAGTAGCAGTCACCCCATGAAAGTTCTTGGGCATGGCCCTGGTTCATGATACAGCTGTGAGCTAGCACATGAGCTAAAACCCCAGGTGCTCAGAGAGGACATGTGTCCACAGGCTATTTGGACTATCACAGCCAAACACATGGCCTTCCCTAGTGGCCCAGGAGCTAAGATGCCACATTCCCAAGGCAGGGGGCCCAAGTTTGATCCTTGGTTAGGGGACTAGACTCATCGCAGCCAAATTAAAAAATATATATATTTTAAAAAATAGTCAAACACAGCTTCCAAAGGACCCCGCCCCCTACACTCACATTTGGGGCCACCTATGGCTTTTTATAGAAGCTGGCCACATTCAGAGAGTCACGGGGACTCCAGAAATAGTTTCATGTTACAAGCATTTCTATTTACACCTCGCCCCTTACTCAGCCTGCTGCGGCCTGAAGTAGTGATCGAAATCAACCACAGGGCACCCTGGGCTTCCTCCCTTGAGCTCTAGAATCCAAGCCTAGCCAGCTGCTGTGGGTCCTATGCTGTATGCAGCCCCACCCAGGAGGTGTCATCCCAGACTGAGTGTGCCTTGTCATCCTGGGTGTCAACTCAGAATGCCCCTGCATCCCAAGAAGCCTGTTTTCATTCACTGCTTTGTCAGTTCTGAGCCCTAATTCTACCTCATCTGCCTCTCCATACCCAAATCCAACTTCTGAACGTCTACTGGAAGGAAACATACTAATTTATTTCACTGCAACAGAGACACCAATACTTGGAAATAATTATAATCACGTTACGAAAATGAAGGAAGACAGAAGCTGCAACCTTCGCGTCTCCCATCCAGGGGATGAGAAACAAGGCTGCTGCCATCATTACTGTAGCACCAGGTACCTTCGTGGTATCTGACACACACTTTAGCATTCAGACCTCCCAGTGCTGTGGGGCTGGTATTACTAATATCCCCAGTAAGCAAGACTACTTCACGTAAGAAATGACGACAATCTAGTTAGGGGGGTTGGGGGAGGGCTTTGGGTTTTATCTTTTCCCCTATTGGTCCACAGGGCAAAGGAAATCCAAGTACCTCCCTGATGTGGAGAAGAGGACAGCCATTGCCGGTCTGACAGTTCTTCTCTGAAACTTGCATCAGTCACATCACCGGCAGAACAGCATCGAGTGCTCCGGGCTGGTAAGTACTCACCTGAGCACATCCTCTGGGTGTTTCTGTTGCAGTTTCTTCCCCAAACCAAACCCAAAGAAGCAGACAGCAAACATGGGGGTGACCCCGACGATGGGGGCAGCCATGCCCCGATATAGACCCCTGATGCCCTGCAAGGAAGCACAGGAGGGGAAGCTGTTTACAGACACTACTAACATCTACATCACCGAAGCAGGGAAGCAGCGCATCCTCTGACCTGTGGCCTTCTTTCCCCAAGCAAGGAGAGCTTTAAAAGGAAGAACCTTCCCATACTTATCAGAAATGGCTGTCTTCTTATATACTGCTGGAGAAACTGAAAACAGCTTCTAGTCTAGAAGGCAAACTGGCAATATGCTGCTTACACCTCCATCAGAAAACTACCTGTCTAGAAACATATTCTAAGGGAATACTCAAAGATATAAAAAAGAATGACATCAGGCATTTATTAAACACCACACTTTGGAACATTCCCAAATAGGAGATTAATGAGATAAATTACGGAAACCTCATACTGGACTATCACACAGCCATACAATCACATTGTAACATGAGAAGAGACTACTAAATTGGAAAAAAAAAAAAAGGCTACAAAACAGAATGTACAATGTGACTTGCTTGGGGGTGAGATACAGGTGCTTAAGAAATTTTTGTATTTCCCAAGAATTAGGACCTGAGGGGAGTTCCCTAGTGGCCTAGTGGTGAGCATTCTGGGCCTTCACTGTGGTAGCCTGGGTTCAGTCCTGGGTTGGGGAACTGAGATCACTCAAACCACCCAGTATGCCCCCTCCCAGAAAAGACATAAGATTCTTATTCTTAAAAACAATAGCAAGACTGCACATCAATTTTCACTAGTACATTTAGATAATGAAACCGACTATGCAGTAGCCAATAAATAGACAGACAAACAGACAATCCAACCGAACAAGTTAGTACAACAAGGACAAGGAAGATCTGGGACCCAGAGACCAAGGGTTTGGCCCAAGAGAGGGGAGGGGTGTTCCCAGGAAGGTGTTGGGTACAGCAGGCCTGGGAAGCCAGTTGACATTAGAGTATGAGACCCAGGACTCCAGGACGAGTTTATTTGTTTTCTAAGAAAAACAAAGCAAACAACAAACATTGGAACAATAGATGATAACTGTCAGGCAGTGTGAAAAACCAAACAAAAAGGTATTCTACAGCACATTTAGGACACAGGATGACACAGGCAGAGATTCAAAGAGACACAAGCAAAAGAAACTGACACAACTGTTCACCCAACTTCAAGAAAAACAAAAAGCTGTACAAGTAATGAAATGTGCCCTGAAGGACACTACTTTGTTAACAGACAAAATACACAAAGGATGATGAAAATTATTGGGCAGAGCAGAAAAAGGAGCTAAGGAATACAAGAGTTAAAACCATCTACCAGAAACAGGTAGCTGAAACAGTTTTAAATGGATAAAATACGTGCATGCAGCTCGGTAGAAAACAGCATTAATAACTGAGAGAGCTGAGGGACTTGCCTGATGGTTCAGTGGTTAAGACTTCAGGGGGCAGGGGTGCAATCCTTGGTGGGAGAAGTTCCCAAAAAGGGAGGAGGAAAAACAGTAATTGAGAAAGTAGAAAGTAGCAACTTCTAGAGGATTCGGGTGGGGGGCTACTTTGTTACAAGTCCTTCAGTAACAAACTACCTGCTTGTATCATTTTAATACAAAATAAGGGCTAATTTTTAAAAACCTGTTACAGTTGCTCCCTACAGGAGGTAGCAAGAGAAATGGGCAGGGGAGGGGATGCTACACACAGGGGAGGCTCCACAGATCTAGGCTGGAGAACCTGCCTCACTGCAGACTCTGGGCACTCACAACCCATCTTCTTTCCAGAACTAAAGGGCACAACTGTACTTGTCAGCATTCCTCCCAGATCCTGCAAAGGTCTACCATTACTACAGACTATAAGCAGACTCTCCAAGGGCAAGAAGGTAAAGAGGGAAGGGTGAATAGGAAGAGAAGGTTCTGAGAAGGATCTGCAAAAGCCCCTCAGGACAAAACCCTCCCAAAGCCCCTCCCACAGCTTCCCACCTGGTTGAGAAGGATGCCCAAGGCTGGAGGGCCAACAACTCCCAACAACTTCTCCAGCCTTCCTTCCACTGTGTGGCCCACCCAGTTCCATGCAGTACAACCAAGACCCGTCCAGTAGTACCAGAAAGTGAGCTCAATCTGGCACAGCAAAACCCAGAGACAAGCACAAATATGGACTGAGGAAGTCTCTTTGACGCTGCAGGGAGTTGGGTTTATACAAGCCATTATCACCAAGCCTCCCGCACCCAGCACATTGCTGAGGCATTAAACAGGTGCTCAATAACATCTGCTGACCAAGAGGCATATAATCCTGTCTCTCTGTAAGGGCAGAGAACTCTTAGCAAACTGGAAGCTCAAAGCCACCACTGGACACTGATCAGACTCCATTCTGGCTTGATGAGAGAAACAAAGCCTTATAGAAGCAAAGACGGCACCATCTCTAGCATGGATTAATTGGGTAGATTCCACTTCCAAATCTTCCTGCCACACTTGGGTCCTGCAGGAGCCCCGGGAACAGCTTCTCCTCCTAGACTGAGACCATCACTTACCAGCATTCCCTCTTTGTCTGGGTGATACCTGCTTCTTACTTCTGTATATTTAATAAAGACTATATATTTACTATTTATTCACATTAGAGTTATATTTTAGGCAATGAAGGAAAAGTTCTTAACACGGTGTTGTTACCTATGTGCTAATGAAGTCAGTAATAAGCATCACTAGTCATTAAAACTTTTTTAAAATCCCATGTTTTCACTCTAAGAAATATCTGAAAAATGATTATACAATTCAATAACCTCACACCAATTTAGTTTCCTTGTCTATGGGTTTAAAGACTCTTTCTTTCACTCTCTCTTTTTCCCTCAGACAGGCTGACCTTTCCTCCAAATTTTACGTGAACTTCTGACACTGATCCTCCAGCTTTGCATTTTCTTTTATTTCATGTCTCCAATTATTCCTCATGAATTCCCTGTGGTCTAAATTCTGCCTTCCAAGAGAGACAGAACCATTTTATTAGCTTAATTCATCCACATAAAGCAGTAACTGGAACTCTCAAACACTCCGGAGCAATGAGAACAGAAGGACATAGGATGAGATGGGGGTGAGAGAGCCAGGCTTGTGGGATGGACCTCCTGCAGAACTATGCAGTCCCCCAGGCCTGAAAATGTGTTCCTCTGAATAGGAGAAATGCCCAGCACCATGATTCCATACCTCTCTCATCAGAGTCTTCCGGAAACAGTCAAAGGTGCCAGAATACATGGGAGGCTGTCCAGGCAAACTTGGGGGCTGCGTCTGCAGTCGGACCTAAAATCAGAAGTTAAAACACAGTCATTTCCCAGAAGCAGAACTGCCTGTCTGCTTCAAGCCAGAAGCAACGGCTTGACCATCTGCCAAAATCTCAACAGAGAAAGCAGCACCTGTGTGCATGTCTTCAGCATTCCCCTTATCTGCTGGATTCAGACTTCTCTTTCCTCCAGTTTATTCCAACCCTGTACTCACAAGTCATCAGTAGCATGCTTTTGAAGAGTGAGACAGTTCCTCTGATTTCCTCAGCCACTTACTTTTGCTATTTATTTCTTATCTAAAGGATCCCATGGTGACCAAATGGAATAGGTATGACCAGTTTACAAATGAGGAGACTGGGTTCATTGAGGTCCAGTGATGTGCCAGTAACTAGACCTGGCTGATGCAAAGCTCAGCTCAATTCTAGGCACTCTCCACACTCATCTGAAGTGCTTTGCTGGGGGTTAGGTAATGTGCTCAACAAAGATATTTCGAAATGAGTTGGATTTAATATCCTGCTCTTCTTGGTCCTCATCCTTCTCCACCTTTCGGTGGATCCAATGCTTCCAACTGTCTCTCTTTAAACATTCCCTCTTAGCACTCTCTCCTTTGTCTCCTTTTCTACTCCCGGTGCCCTCCAAGGCTAAGTAGCCTACCCAGGTGGTCCACTATCCCTTTCAGAAAACACGTTCCAGGGCTTCAGCTTATGTTCAGTGATGACTTTTACTCAGCCATCTTCAGACCTTCTCACCTCACCTTCTGGGCTATATTTCACTGCCTGGGGAAGCTCTCCCTACTCAAATCACCTCCAAAATCTCATCCTTTCGATAAATGTCCCATTTGTCCCAGAGCCACCAGTCTACCATTTCTTAGGATTTTAAACTCTAGCATCCAACTACTTCCTGTGTTTCTCCTCTTATTCATGTGGGCACCAAGGCTAATGGAAAGTTCTTTCAAGATGCTTCCAGGATCCTAATTTCTTCCTCTCTCCATCTGAAGTCTTCCTCCAGGCAAAGTGCTTGCCCATTCTTACCCAGTGTGGTAGTTTTCAAAAATGCCCACTAATTCTTTGATACTCTTGCCCTTGAGAAGTTAAACCTAAATCCCCTCCCCTTGGATGTGATCCAGACTCACTTCTATCAAACAGAATGTAATGATATTGATGCTATGTGACTTCCAAGGCTAGGTGACAAAAAGGTCAGCTTCTGCCTGTGTCCACCTCAGGTTATTTGCTTTGGGGAGTCCGTCACTATGCTATGAGGATACTTACACAGCCTGAAGAGGCCATGTGTAGGGGAAACAAGGCCTCTTGACAACAGTCGGCACTAACTGCCAGCATCTGAATGAACCACATGGAAGTCAATCCTTTGGTTGAGTACAGTCCTGCCCAACATCTTTTTGTTGTTTTTGACTGGAAGGGAGGGTTTTTGATTCAGTATTTTTTTTAAACAAACAAACAGCTTTATTATGATATAACTTGTATACGATAAAATTCACCCATTTTATACAGTTAGAGGGTTTTTAGCAGTTGCACAGTTGTGCAACCTTCATTATAATCAATTTGAGAACATATTTATCACCCCAAAAAGAAACACCACACCTATTAGTCGTCACTCTTCTCTTCTCTCAGCCACTGGCAATTACTAAGCTACCTTCTGCCTCCATGAATTTTCCTATTCTCTATCTTTCATATAAATGAAACCATACCGTATGTGGTCTTTCACACCTGGTTACTTTTACTTAGCATCAAGTGTTCAAAGTTCACCTATGTTGCAGAATGTAACAACTCTTCATTCTTTTTATCGGTAAATAATATTCTACTACACAAATGAACTATGTCCTGTTTATCTGCTCATCAGATAATGACAAATTACATTTTTTCCACTTTTATTATTATGAATAATGGTGCTACAAACTTTTGTAGGTTTTTGTGTGGACATACGTTTTTAGTTCTCTCGGGTGTTATATGGGTCAAGAGTCTCCTGAGAAACAGAACCAATAGGCTATGGAGAGTTATTTATTTGTTCGTTTGTTATAAGGAACTGACTCACACAATTATGGAGGCAGACAAACTGCAAGATCTGGAGTCAGCAAGCTGGAGACCCAGGAAAATCAATGAGATAGTTGTATTTCAAGTGTTAAGACCAGAGAACCAGGAGAGCTGATGGTCTAAGTCCCAGTTCAAAAGTTGGCAGGCTCAAGACCCAAGAGAGCCAACGTTTCTGTTAGAGTTCAAAGGCAGGAAAAGACCAACATCCCAGTTCAATCAGTCAAGAGGGAGGAGTTTTGGCCTTTTGCTCTATTAAGGCCTTCAACTGACTAGATGAGGGTCACCCACATTAGGGAGGGCAATCTGCTTGACTAAATCTACCTTAAATGCTGCTGCTGCTGCTAAGTCACTTCAGTCGTGTCCGACTCTGCATGACCCCATAGACGTCAGCCCACCAGGCTCTCCTGCCCCTGGGATTCTCCAGGCAAGAAAACTGGAGTGGGTTGCCATTTCCTTCTCCAATGCATGAAAGTGAAAAAGTGAAAGTGAAGTCGCTCAGTCGTGTCGGACTCTTAGCGACCCCATGGAGTGCAGCCCACCAGGCTTCTCCATCCATGGGATTTTCCAGGCAAGAGTACTGGAGTGGGGTGCCATTGCCTTCTCCGACCTTAAATGCTAATCTCATCCAAAAACATCCTCACAGATATACCCAGAATAACGTTTGACCAATATCTGGACACCCATGGCTCAGTTGACACATAAAATTAACCCCAACAGGAGAATTGCTACGTCAGATGTTAACTCTATGTTTATTCAACCTTTTGAGGAACTGCCAGACTGTTTCCCAAAGAGGCTACACCATTTACACCCCCACAAGCAGTTTATGAGTATTCCAAATTCTCCACATCCTTGCCAACACTGACTGTCATCTACCTTTTTTTTTTTTTTTTTTTTAATTATAGCCGGTGTTAGGTGGCTATTAGGTGGTATCTCCCTGGGATTTTGATTTCTGTTTTCATGATGGATAATGACGTTGAACATTTTTCATGTATTTATTGGCCATTTGTGTATCTTCTTTGGAAAAATGTCTATTCAGATTCTTTGCCCATTTTTTCCTTCCCAATTTTTTTTTCTGTCATAAAATACACATAAAATTTACCATCTCGATCATTTTTAAGTACACAGTTCAGTGATATTGGGCTTCCCTGGTGACTCAGCTGGTAAAGAATCTGCCTGCAATGCAGGAGACCTGGGTTGGGAAGATCCCCTGGAGAAGGGAAAGGCCACCCACTCCAGCGTTCTGGCCTGGAGAATTCCATGGACTATATAGTCCATGGGGTCACAAAGAGTCAGACACAACTGAGCGACTTTCACTTTCACTTTTCAGTGATATTAAATACATTCAAAATGTGGTGCAACCATCACCGTCATCCATAATTCTTTTTATCTCCTCCCACCAAACAGTAACTCCCCATTCGCCCTACCTCCAGACCCTGGCAACCAGTCTACTTTCTGCCTCTAAGATTTTGTGTACTCGAAGTACCTCACATAAGTAGGATCATAAGGTACATATCTTTCTATGAATGACTTAGTTCATTGAGCCTAATGGTTTCAACATTCATCCACGTGGTTGCAAGTATCAGAGTTTCCTTCTTTTTAAGGCTGAATAATATTCTATTATATGTATAGGCCACATTTTGCTTATTTGTTCTCCCATTTGTGGACACTTGGGTTGCACCCATGTTTCGGCTACTGTGAATAATGCTGCTAGGAACAGAGTGTACAAATATCTCTTCAAGACTCTGCTTTCAGTTCTTTGGGGTAAATATCCAGAAGTAGAATTGCTGGATCATATGGTAATGTTATTTTCACTTTTTTGAGATACTGGTATACTGTTTTCCACAGCGGCTGTACAAATTTAACATTCCCAATGATAGTGCACAAGGGTTCCAGAGTCTCTGCATCCTTCCTGACCCTTGTTATTTTGTTTTATTGATAGTAGCCATTCTATTGGGTATGAGGTGGTGTCTCATTATATTTTTTATTTGCATTTTCCAAATGATTAGTGATACTGAACATTTTTTTCATGTTTTTTTCCAATTATATATCTTCTTTGGAGAAATATATATTTAAGTACTTAATTTTTTTCGGCGCATGCAACAATGTCTTCTATTATATATGGGTTTTAAAAATTGTTTTTGTAATATCTCCATACACAGGCAAAAAAAAAAAATTGTTTGGCATATTGGAACTTGCAAACCTGATCACTGCAGAGAGAAGGCAAAATTATCCCTACAGCATGCTTAACCAGGCCAGTTCATCCACCGACCTTCAAGAACATGGAGATGAACATGATAGACAGCCTGGCCCCCATCTGAACCTTCATTCACCACCATTCGATAGCCCTTCTTCAGGCCCAGATCAGCAGCACATTTCTTGCCAACAATCATCAAATGCCCAAGAAGACTTTAATCATCTGCTGCTGCTGCAGAAATCTGGGGTGTGATTTTTTGGGTATCACCAGAAAATGTGTTGGTGCTTGAGGGAAAATGTCAAGGAAAGCAAAACACTGGTCATCCTTGTCAAGGAAAGCAAAACACTGGTCATCCTTATAAATGATTTTGGCTGGGATTTCCTTGTGAATCACCTTCCTGAAGATGGTGTTGCTGCCAAGCCGGGCGGCCTGAGCCTTGGTGATCTCATCTGCCATCTCTGCCTCCTTCCCGAGTGGCCGGCTGGGGAGAAGGTTGGGAGGAGGCTTTGCTTATTTTTAAATTGGGTTGTTTTTTGTGTTAGTGACTTGTAATAGTTCTTTTATATATTCTGGATCCCAGACAGCATCTGCCAACTTCACAAGAAATCCTTGAGCCAGACTACCCACCTAAGCTGCTCCCCAAATCCTATCTCACAAAGATCAAGAGAGTTAATGAATGCTGTTATTGTTGTTTTGGCTGCACTGTGCAGCATGCAGGATCCCAGTTAACCAACTATGGATGGAGCTCAAACCCATGCCCCCTTGCAACATGGAGTTGCAACCATTGGACTTTCAGGGAAATCCCTATTGTTGTTGTTTAAAGCCACTAAGTTTTGGGGTTAAGTTGTTACATTGCAAGATAACTGATACACCCAGTCATTATATTTCTGCACTCTTTTTCCTGCTCTGTGTCCTACTCCCTAATCCTTCTCAGTTTGCTATCATACTAACCTTTCCAAGACACCATTTTCATCATGCTGTTTTTCTATTTATTTAGGTTGGTGCAAAAGTAATTTTGGTTTTACATTGTTGAACTTTGCCATTTGATATTGAAATACATTCTTCTTTTTTTATTTTTGTTTTGGAATACATTCTTAAATGTGGTTATGTTACACATCTTTAATGTACATTTGCTGCTTTATGTTTTTTTGCTAACAAATTGTTACTTGCTGTTTACTTTATATGTAACCTAGACTATGCAAAAGATGTTAGACAAAAAGCAAATTCGAGTGATTTTCTTATACTAGTTCAAAATGGATCATACAGCAGCCAAGACAAATCACAACACCAACACTGCATTTGGCCTAGGAACTGCTAATGAACACACAGTGCAGTGGTGGCTCAAGAGGCTCTGCAAAGAAGAGGAGAGCCTTGAAGATGAGGAGCACAGTGGCCAACCATCTGAAGGTGACAACGACCAACCGAGAGGATTTGAGCACTTCAGAATTGATGCTTCTGAACTGTGGTGTCAGAGAAGGCTCTTGAGAGTCTCTTGGACAGCAAGGAGATCAAGCCAGTCAATCCTAAAGGAAACCAGTCCTGGATATTCACTGGAAGGAGTGATGGTGAAGCTGAAGCTCCAATACTTTGGCCAGTTAATGTGAAGAACCGACTCCTTGGAAAAGACCCTAATGCTGGGAAAGATTGAAGGCAGGAGGAGAAGGGGATGATAGAGGATAAGATGGTTGGATAGTATCACCAATTTGACAGACATGAGTTTGAGCAAGCTCTGGGAACTGGCGTTGGACAGGGAAGCCTGCCATGCTGCAGTCCATGGGGTCACAAAGAGTCGGACAGGATTGAGCAACTGAACTGTACTGAACTGAATTGAGAGGATCATCAAAGCTGATCCTCTCACAACTACTTGAGAATTTTCTCAAAAACTCAAGGTCAACCATCCTACAGTTGTTCGGCACTTGAAGCAAACTGGAAAGGTGAGAAAGCTCAATAAGCGGGTGTCTCATGAGCTGATCACACACACAAAAAAAATCATCGTTGTGAAGTGTTGTCTTATCCTATGCATCAACAGCAAACCATTTCTCAATTGGATTGTGACATGCAGCCAAAAGTGGATAGCATACAACTGGTGATGACCAGCTCAGTGGCTGGACTGAGAAGTTCTAAAGCATTTCCCAAAGTCAACTTGCACCAAAGAAAGGGTGATGGTCATTGTTTGGTGGTCTGCTGCTGGTCTGATCCACTACAGCTTTCTGAATTCTGGCGAAGTCACTATATATGAGAAGTATCCTCAGCAAATCAATGAACTGCAGTGAAAACTGCAACACCTGCAGCCAGCATTGGTCAAAAGAAAGGGACCAATTCTCTGCGACAACGCCCGACTGCACATTGCACAAACAAAACTTCAAAAGCTGAATGAACAGGGCTACACAATTTTGCCTCATTGGCTATATTCACATGACCTCTTGCCAACCGACTACCACTTCTTCAAGCAACTCAACAACTTTATGCAGGGAAAGTGCTTTCATAATCAGCAGGATGCAGAAAATGCTTTTCAAGGGTTCATCGAATCCTGAAGCATAGCTTTTTATGCTACAGCAATCAACAAACTTATTTCTCATTGGCAAAAATGTGTTGCTTGTCAGGGAGTGATTTTGATTGGTTATGATTTTGATTAATAAAGATGTGTTTGAGCCTAACTATCATGATTTAAAATTCAGGGTCCGAAACCACAACTACTCTTGCATCAACCTAACAAATTTTTCATTCTTGATTTTGTGAGGGCTTTTGTTAGTCCTGCGCTCTAGGCAATGGAGGTGACATGCAAAGCTGAGAAGTTTATGGAACATAACAGTAGACATATCCAGAGGCTCCCACTGCTTTACATCCAATATCCCTTACTTGGCCTTCAGATTCTCCGTGGTCAGGCACAAATTCCTCAAGTTAGTAGAAGGAGAGTGAGATGGACCAAAAGTTCTGACTGATACCTTTCTTGTGATTTTGTATAAACTCATACCTGTCTCATCATGACATCCATCATTTAGGCCCAGCAAGAACATTAAAGTCTTCCATGGCTGGTCTTCTTTTACAGCCTGGTTCCCACTGCCAAGCCTGTATCCACCTTCATTCCTGCCTTCCCTCTGCCTGGAATATCTGGGTATTCCTACTTCTCCAGTTAGAACTCAGCCAGCCCTTCACCACCTGCCATAAAATCTTTCCAAGCTGAAGAGCTGCAGCTCCTGCCTTTCCAGACCACTGTTAGTCACCTTGGATCTCTGAAAACGTTTCTTGGCCAAGCTTTGACCAGAGCCCACCTGGCTCCCTGAGGTCAAAAGGACAGTAGTCAGCAATTTGTGGGTTTGGCTTAAATCAAAGGGAGACTTTCTGATTATTAAAAATGCAGTGAGGGCTTCCCTGGTGGTCCAGTAGTTAAGAATCCACCTTGCAATGTAACAGATGACAGTTCGATCCCTGGTGAAGGAAGTTCCCACATGCCATGGAGCAACTAAACCCTAGTGCCACAGCTTCTGAGCCTGGGTGCTGCAACTAGTGCAGCCTGCATGCCTGAGAGTCTGTGCTCTGCAACAAGAGGAGCCTCTGCTACAAGAAGCCTGTGCACTGCAACCAGGGAGTAGCCCCCACTCGCTGCACCTAAAGAAACCCACACAAAGTAACAAAGACTCTGCACAGTCAAAAGTAAAATTAATTGATTGATTTTTAAAAGATAAAAGCTTAAAAAAATGCAGTGAGCATTTTCAGTCATTTACATTTCAGTACACAGATGATCCTTCCCTTCCTGGGAGTGACATCTGATGGGGAGGAAGGCCAAAGGATATGGAGGTAAGAGCAACACTTGTATTAGGGAGCAACAGGATTTTGTTTTTCTTTAAAGAGAGGCCCCAGATAACTAGAACTAACAAGATCAAGAGTAGAAAGAGAGGCCAGACAATTCTCCCCTACATCAGTGTTGCTTAAAATGACTACTGTTGGGGAAGCCCTAACACACATGGCATTTATCAACTACTGAATAAACATCTGATTTCATGTTTCACAGTGCCCAAACCAGCCCGATGGCTTTAATCTTAGTCTTGTGATAAAATGATCCCAGATCTTCTTCTAGGTGAAGGGTAGCAAAAAGCCTGCTGCCCAAACTTGCTCAGAGAACATCACCAAAGCAATTTTCTTTGCTTTGGTGGAGGAAAACCCAATTCAACAATCCAAGAATTCCTCTACACAGGCTTTCCACTCTGCAAGACTCACGTCTGCTCCCCACAGGCTCACCCTGGCCATGAACTGTCAACTTTCTCCAAGTGTGTGCAGAGATAAGGTTAGAAAACTGGGATGAAGCTTTGAATGCTAATGGACTTTGGTCTCCAGTAAGGCCTTGCTGTAAGTGCTGCAGGGGAAAGAGTTGATGTGCAATGTGAGGATAACCAGGGAACAAGCCTTGATGAGATTCCACCTTCCCAGAGCCTCAATCTGACCATGGCTTCCACACCAAGTTGTTGTGAGGATCAGCCTGGCCCTGGGCAAAGCTGATCACTTGATTTCCTTGGAAGGGACTCGGTCACTGAGGGCACTGTCGCTTCCCACAGGAGACCGCTGAGGTTAACATGGGGCGACAGACTGAAGATGGTTAAGAAAGGTGCAAAAGAGACAGTGGCGGAGCACTTTGGCCCCAGAGAAATGTGTCAAAAGACATATCTAGAGTAACCTGCTTTTAGCTCTCTTCCAGAAGAAGGATTTACAGATGACCTGTTTCAACCTTGCTGATGTTAGGGTTTGCAGAAGTTAGAACTTTGAGCAGGCGCTTTTTCTTTACCATCCCCAAAGTAGGAGCCCCAGATGAGAAAAGGTTGCCGGACAGAGAACTTTTTTAAAATCAAGAGTCTTCGGAGGGCGATTAGAGGCTTCTCACTCCGCGCCGTCTAGCTCCTTGGGGCGCAGGAACAGTTTCCTCCACACCCGAAAGGGTCGAGAAGGAGATTCCCCAGACTTCTCACGGAAGCTCCCCCGTGCCCCACTTCTGTCCCGGACCAAGCGTCGCGAGAGACCCTGCTTCCCGCGCCCTGCTCGGTCGGGCCTCCTCCCTCCAGCCCGCGCGCCCCAGCCTCCTCGCACCTTGACAGTGTCCAGCGGGTGTCCCACGAACACCAAGCACATGCCTCCAAAGCCGCCGGCCAGCAGGTTCTTGAGCGGGCTAATGGGCTTCACCTCGTCTGCCATGGTCAGTCAGTCCGTCACAGTGCCTGTGGTTTCCCGGCCAGCTCCGCTCCACTGCTCCAGCAGCGGCGCCGGCGCCGCCGACCTTTCACCCACTTTCGGGTGGGCGGGGCATGAGCCCGGGGCAGGTCGGGAGGAGGGCCTAGACCTCCTGCCCGGCCCCGGCTTCCGCCGGTGGCGCTGCTTCCGGCCATAGCTCCTCCTCGATGGGCGTGGCTTGCGGGAGAAGGGCTGGCCCCTACGCCTTCTGGGCGGTAATTTGGAGTGGCGGTTGGTGGGGGTGGACTTCAGTTCAGTCGCTCAGTCGTGTCCGACTCTTCGAGAATAGACTAAGAAGCAGGGAGACTTGAGGAGGCTAAAGGTCATAGTCAGAGATGCTGGATTGGATTGGATCAGAGAACAGCAGAGGAGATGATGAGATGTGTTTGGATTCTGAATATATTCTGAAAGAAGAACCTAAAGGAATTGTTAATGAATATAACAATTCGGAGTTAAGAGAAGCCGCTCAGTTGTGTCCAACTCTTTGCGACCCCATGGACTGTAGCCTACCATGCTCCTCCGTCCATGGGATTTTCCAGGCAAGGGTACTGGAGTGGGTACCATAAAGGTGATGTTTATGTTTTTGACTTATTCACTCTCGGTACATGGTATTCAGGTATCCACTATATAACTTGTCATTTCTGTATGTTTGAAATCTGTCAAATTAAAAATTTATAAACAATAAGCATACCCCTCTGTAGCAGGAACCTCACTGCCCAGCTAACCTGATAGCAATCCTCCTCTGCAGGCACTCCCAAGCTAGGAGGAGCCTAGAATGGGGAGGATGGACCATGTACACTATGGGTGGAAAGATTAGTGACAGGAACCAAATTGGGATCAGGAAGTAATGGGGCCTGACTGGGGCAGAAGACCTGTAAAGGGAGTGGAAGGCAAGGAGGCTGGGGCAAGGCTCAAAAGTCTGTTTAACCTATGCTATAGGCTTTTTCTCGGAGAAGGCAATAGAACCCCACTCCAGTACTCTTGCCTGGAAAGAGATCCCATGGATGGAGGAGCCTGGTGGGCTGCAGTCCATGGGGTCGCTAAGAGTCGGACACGACTGAGCGACTTCACTTTCACTTTTCGCTTTCATGCATTGGAGAAGGAAATGGCAGCCCACTCCAGTTTTCTTGCCTGGAGAATCCCAGGCAAGAATCAGGGGCAGGAGAGCCTGGTGGGCTGACGTCTATGGGGTCACGCGGAGTCGGACACGACTGAAGTGACTTAGCAGCAGCATAGGCTTTTTCTAGATGAGGATGGGGAACCATGGAACAGTTTTAAGCACAGCGGTGACATGATCAGATTTGTTTTAGAAAATCTATTTGGGATGGATGAATTTGTGTTGGGAGAGAATGGAAGCAAGGAGAACAGTTAAGAGAAAATTACATTGGTCCAGGCAAGAGGCAGTGAAGGCATTAATTGAACAGGGTGTTCATCATTGGATTGGTCTTATCGGAATGTCCAAGATTCAAGGTTTGGTAATGGGACCATGTTTATTTCACTTGTGACTTCTAACACTCCGGCTGCAGAAGAGGAGCTAACTTAGAGTCAATCTGCATCAGAGCAGCTTCAGGAAGAGGTGCTGTTTGTACAGCCCTCCTGATAAACTCTCCTGGTAGACCCTCTTGGTAAACTTGACAGACCTGAACATGGACTCCACTCAAGCCCACCAAGTTCTATTAAATCTTCATAGGGTAACTGATGATCCCCAAACAAATGGTCTTCCTGTTTCCTCATCTGATAAGCCTTTACACACTGCTAGAAAACTTACCTGAAATTTAACCTGTCATTCCCTGGCGAAAAAAGCCTCCTCAGCTCCTCACTGCATCAGAATAGAAGTGGTTCAGGGCAGACAAGGTTTCTCATATTTCATGCTAGCTTACTGCTTCAACCGTGTTTTCCCCTAGACTGTATCTTCCTCTCTGAGCAAACTTAGCTTCTACTGGTTTACCACACAGCCATCCCTGTTACTTAACTGACCTCACCCTCCACCCCCCCACCCCCCCAGTAGCCAGGCCTTTACATATCCTGTCCCCTTCCGCACGAGGTACCTTTCCTCTCCCCACTCCAGGTAACATACTGATGCAGGAGATCGATACCAAGTTGCCCATATGCTAGACATTGTCCGACCAATGGTTCTTAGCCTCTGGGAGGTGGAGAATTCCTGGCACCCTCTCCCCAGAAAACTGTACACATGCATATGCACTTCCAGGTTTGCTATCACTTCCACAAGCTTCATGTCGGGTGGCATCCCTGACTTGATGGACATGGGTTTGAGCAAGCTCCAGGAGTTGGTGATGGCCAGGGAAGCCTGGCGTGCTGCAGTCCATGGAGTCGCAAAGAGTCTGAGCGACACGACTGAGCGACTGAACTGAACTGAACCACAAGCTTCACAAGGAATGTGAAGGTATCTTTGTGAGGCAAGAGGGGCCCACCCAGGGTAGATACTGCAAGATGAAAATAGGAGGACAGTTGAGGGAGGAGGCTGGGGTCTGCCCCAAGAGGAGAGACCATTTATTTCTCATTTTTGAAGTAAGGTGAGCTCCCTGACTACACATGCACAGAAAGGTTCCTTGGAGGTCAAAAGGGAGAGTGCTGCTAGGTGATGCTAACTACCTGTACACCTCTAAAGTAGAATCTGCCTCGGCTGAGACGTGTGTGCACATATAAGAGGATCCTAAGGTACACCAATTATGGACTCTAAGCCAGGGAAATCAAAATGGTTGGCCAAAGGAAACCCAGAAACAAATGCTCCATATAAGTGATCATACCACCATGAGGGCATGACTCTGGGACTCTGAGTCCACCCACGTGTCTATCCATATGTACTCTTTTTTTCCTCCTAATAAACACTTGACTTCTCTTACCACTTTCCGTCTTTATGGCAGTTCTTTTTCTGCAAAGCTGAAGAGCCAGGGCCTTGTCACTGACCACTGGTCTGGCAGCTGGGATTTGGTGCTCTCATTGCACCTCCCCAACCTCAATGTCTGGCCAGGGAACAAGGCCCAACTTCAAGCTGCTGCAGGCTGAGGCCATCTGAGATCACTTGGACCTCTCTTGAGAAGCCTTCTTCCTAGATTTTAGGAATCAAACATGAATGAGGGGGACCTTCCCTTAGGTCATACCCTTCCTAAGATTGTTCACACCCTGTGACTGAGCAAGGGAGGGATTTAATGCCTGACCACTCTGACATGTTATCAGATACTCTGACAGGTAGTATTCACACTCCAGTGCTCTCTATGGTTTATCTGCCACCTCTGCCTAATTCTGCTTCCTGCCCCCTCCCTTTACACATGCTGGTCCCTAATAAGTATCTTGCTCCCCAAGCTCCATCTCAGTACTTGCTTCCGAAGAGTTCAACTTGCAACAGTAGTATTCAACATCATTCCTTACCAAAAACAAGATAAAACCAAAAGGGAAAGAACATAAAACTGTAAATTTAAGATTTGAAGCAAACTCCCTTGTAATAGATAAAGAGTAACTACTTTTTTTAAAGCAAACTAGTAACTACCATATTTTTTCTCAGCAAAACAATTTAATGGTGAACTACTAGACGCTATCCTATTAATGATAGGAGAACAAATAGAGATTTTTTTAAATCATGATTACTGCTTAACGTTTTACTGGACTTAGTAGCTAATGCAAAAATATCAACAGGGAGGGAGGGAGGGAAAGAAATAGCAAACTAAGGAAGAAGTGAAAGAAAGTGAAAGTTGCTCAGTTGTGTCTGACTCTTTGTGACCCCCATGGACTATACAGTTCAGGGAATTCTTCAGCCCAGAATACTGGAGTGAGTAGCCTTTCCCTTCTCCAGGGGATCTTCCCAACCCAGGGATCAAACCCAGGTCTCCCGCATTGCAGGCGTTTTCTTTATCAGCTGAGCCACCAGGGAAGCCCATAAGGAAGAAAGAAAGAAGAGTGTGGGTTTGTTGGTGGGGGGCGAGGAAGAAAGGAAAAGGAAGGAAAGTAATAAAAAATTTAAATATTAAAAAGTAAGAGTCCTTGGAACTTCCCTGGCAGTCCAGTGGTTAAGACTCTGTTTTTCCACCACAGTGGGTGTGGGTCTGATCTCTGGTCAAACCAAAAAAAAAAAAAAAAAAGAGTCCAAAATATTCCTATTTTCAAGTGATCCAAATGCTTACTTTGAAAATTCAAGAGAATCAGTTGAAAACTAATGAGCAAATTTAAGTAAGGAGACAGATACAAGAACAGTATCAGAAAGCAATTACTTTTTGATCAGTTCAGTTCAGTCACTCAGTCGTGTCTGACTCTTTGTAACCCCATGAACTGCAGCACGCCAGGCTTCCCTGTCCATCACCAACTCCCAGAGTCCACCCAAACCCATGTCCATTGAGTCTGTGATGCCATCCAACCATCTCATCCTCTGTCATCCCCTTCTCCTCCTGCCCTCAATCTTTCCCAGCATCAGGGTCTTTTCAAATGAGTCAGCTCTTCGCATCAGATGGCCAAAGTATTTGAGTTTCAGCTTTAACATCAGTCCTATCAATGAACACCCGGGACTGATCTCCTTTAGGATGGACTGGTTGGATCTTCTTGCAGTCCAAGGGACTCTCAAGAGTCTTCTCCAACACCACAGTTCAAAAGCATCAATTCTTTGGCACTCAGCTTTCTTTATAGTCCAACTCTCACATCCATACATGACCAATGGAAAAACCATAGCCTTGACTAGACAGACCTTTGTTGACAATGTTAACAATAACAGATCACAAACAGGAAGAATCAATCCTATTCAGAATAACAGCAAAACCCATAATGTATGCAGGACTAAACCAAAGATCCATGTGAATAAAGCTATATAAATTCAAATACACAAAAGGCAAACAAAAGAAGTATAAAGAAACAGTAATATTCCTTGGATGCAAAGACTCAATAATGAGGCTATCAGTGCTACCTTTTAAGTTATTCTTAAAAATTCAGTGCTCTCCAGTGGATTTTCAAAAATGAAAACACGTCAACCTGAATCTAAGATTTATACAGAAGAAAAGTTGTATGATATTGGTGAAGAAATACAAGTCTTCTAGATGAGGCCCCAGAGTTCAAGGAGCTAAGACCACTCATTCCCACTATAGGGAATGATTCTGTGACACAGAAACTGAGAGACATTGTATTTTGTTTACATATCTTATATGCAAATTTATTTTGAAGACAGAATACTACACATATCATTTCATATTCTATTTGTATCACTTAAGAGTATATTACAGGACTTCCCTGCTGGTAGAGTGGCTAAGAATCTGCTTGCCAATGTAGGGGACACAGATTCCATCCTGGTTCGGGAAGATTCCACATGCTGCGAGCAACTAAGCCTGTAAGCTCTAACTACTGAAGCCCATGCACCTAGACTTTTGCTCCACAAGAGAAGCCACTGCAAAGAGAAA
This sequence comes from Tragelaphus eurycerus, assembly GCA_935064755.1. Taxonomy (NCBI): domain Eukaryota; kingdom Metazoa; phylum Chordata; class Mammalia; order Artiodactyla; family Bovidae; genus Tragelaphus; species Tragelaphus eurycerus. The sequence continues at coordinate 69,018,056 of CAKXYN010000001.1, read as the reverse complement.
CCCGAGCACCAAAATGAGAGTAGTTCCCGCTCCCTGCAACTAGAGAAAGCCCAGGCACAGCAATGAAGGCCCAGTGCCACCAAAAATTTAAAAAAAGAAAATTTTTTTTGAAGAGTATATCCCACACACCCAAGCACAGCCAAAAATAAACTAAAAAAAAAAAAAAAATGGTATTAGCAACAGCTTAATAAACATCTATTTAACAGAGTAATGTTGAAAACAAGGATGGATATGTGACCCTAAGAAACTCACCTTGGGACTTTCTTGGGAGTCCAGTGGCTAAGACTCTGTTTTCCCAATCCAGGGGGCCCAGGTTCAATTCCTGGTCAGGGAAGTATATCCCACATGCTGCAACTACAGATCCTGTGTGCTGCAACTAAGACCCAGGGCAGCCAAATAAATATTTAAAAAAAAGAAAACTCACCTTCAGCAGGGGAGAGACAGGAGAACAAATAAGGATAGTACCTGGGATTCCAATATATTGTACATTTGTATGCTTGATATATGAATGTCCTCATTCACTATTTTGCAAATGCAATAATTATACAGAAAAACTGATTGTTCCCTTTTATTTATTGGGGAAGATTTATTACCAGTAACCCAGAACGAATGCACCTAAAGAGATTTCATGAGCAGAAAATATAGTTTGGTTCCTTCACTAGTGTCATGATATAAAGGACTATGTTTTGTTATAACAAATAAGTACATCGAACTACAGGCTTCCCTTGCGGCTCAGACGATGGTAAAGAGTTTGCCTGCAATGCAAGAGACCTGGGTTAGATCTCTGGCTTGGGAAGACTCCTCCCAATGTTCTTGCCTGGAGAATATTCTTGTCCATGGGGGTCTCAAAGAGTGGCACACGACTGAGCAACTTACAGAGTTTTACGTTGCTAATATATAAAATTCACAACCTTACAACACGTCACTGACTCATTATTATTAGTTTTCACTCCAAATTAAGGTGTGTGTGTGTGTGGGGATGGTTTTCTAGTATTTGAATGCACCTGATTTGGGTTGCTGCTAAGTCACTTCAGTCGTGTCCGACTCTGTGCGACCCTATAGACGGCAGCCCACCAGGCTCCCCCGTCCCTGGGATTCTCCAGGCAAGAACACGAGTGGGTTGCCATTTGGGTACATGCTCCTAATTAAACAGGAAGCTGAAAATCATGTATACAAATACATGCAAGAACTGAAGAGAGTCCATTACACATCAATATCCTGAATATTAGCACATACACGACTCATGCATGGGTGGAAATGGTTTGGGTTATCTATGGACTTGCACAGCGAGGAAGCTCCCTAACATCACTGGCATCACTCCGGTGTTTCCACGTTGTGCAGCAGCAACTTAAGTGAGGCTTCATGTCTGTCTATCCATAACACTCGACAAAGGCCCCAAAAGGTACTGAAAGGCATAATGGCACTTCCTATACTGTGTGAATACACTGTGCAGCAAGGTAGTTAAGAATTCAATCTTGGGTGATTGGGAAGCCAAAGAAATTAGGCAGCGAACTAGGCCACGGAGAGGGAAGCGGAAGCCTGGCGTGGTTCTACGAATCGGCCTAGATAGAAATTCCCGGCCCGGCTTGCTGACACGAAGACCCAGCTCTCATTCGATCAAACAGCTGCCATGAAACATCTGTCCTTTATCGACTCCACGAACGATTGGAGGTCTTCTCCGCTCCGGACTCCGAGTACAGTGAAGTGAGGAGAGTCCGTCAAAACAACAACAAAAACCCTGGTTGAAAGGATCCAGGCCGGGGTCGCTGGTAGGCGAAAGCCCGCGGCGATGCCATGGCTGCTTTCCAAGAAGCCTCTCCTTTGCTAACCGTCGGCGCGAGCCGTGCGGCGGGCGTACTCCGGTCGCTGCGCTGGGCTGGAGTGAAGTGTCCTCAGAGAGGCGTTATTACCCAGCGCCTGTCGCGACCCCGGCGACCGCCGGGCGACCCCGGGCGGGAAGTGACGCAACCGCTCCGAGCACTTCCGGAGCTGCGGCGACGGCTCCGCCGGAGGAAGCAGCGCGGGCCTTGGCCAGCGTTGGCCCGCCGCCTCCGCCGCCGCCGCGCCTGGGTCCGGTTCTTCTGGCCTGGCCCGACCCGGTCTGGCCCGCCCGGGCTCAGCGGCTGCGGGGCCGCGGCTCCCGGTAAGTGCGCGGCGCGAGTCGCGGCCTTGTTTACCCCGGCGGGCCGGGGGAGGGGGGTGGGCTCTCCGCGCGCCTCCCTAGCCCTGCCGGGGCTCCGCCTTCGTCGCTGCCTGCGAGGTCCCGGCGCCCCCGGCATCGCGTACTGGGTCTCATGGCCCTCCGCCATCCCACTGATGAGCTGCCGGTGGCCGAGGCCAGGGCGCACCGGCACCTGAATTCTCTCGGTCTTTCCGCCTCCTGCCGCCTGCAGTTCGCCGAGAGGTCGCAGGCCAGCGCCTCTGACCGACTGGTGCCGAGCGTATCTAGGCCCTCCCCGCCGGGCGTGCCGGGGAAACGCGGCGCCTCCGGGGGCTCCCCACTCGGGTCATCATCGGGAGCTCTCGCAGTGCCCCACTCCCCGCGCGGTTAGTTAACGCCTGGCGGTGAGGGGCCCCCTGCGCGTGGGCTCCGTGTCCTCGCGTATATATTCCGGCGCCTGGGATTGGGACAGGCGGCCCTGGAGCTGCGTCGCCGCCTCACCGGACGCCGCTCGTGGTAGCCGCCGGAGAGGCAATCGGGTTCTCGGATGACTTCACCTCAGTACTGATTGTTACTCTGTCCCATAGAACTTTCTGCCACACTGGTCCTATTCTGTACCTTTGCTGTTCAGTAGGATAGCCATTAGCTGCTACACGTGGCCATTGACTTATGGCTAGTGCGACTGAAAATCCAAGTGTCAGGTTTTATTTAATCTTTGAGTTAAATGTAAATGACCACATGTGGTTAGTGGCTACCCCATTAGACAGGGTTCATATTTTTGTACCAACGAGTTTTCTTCGGAAATATGGATTTAGTAAATGACACTTAAGTGCTAAATATATCTGGAGTAAACATTGATACCAAAAAGTCTGTTGTCTTGTTCTTGTCAGCCTTATACTGAGAATTCTTCCGTTTGAATTCCTTAGCCCAGGATGGTTGGCAGCTCTTATGAACACGTGACTTTGATGCTGGGTGGGGGGCGGTGGGGAGCGCAGTAATTTTTGTTACTCCTTGCCTGTTTGGGAAGTAAGGCTAATGTTTAACATCCGAAGGAAATCAAAGCGTTATCTATCATCTGTTGTGTTAATGAAGCAATAACATACTGGCCCCTTGAAACAGTGTCAGCACTCTTTCAAACAGAATAGGGATATTTAACTTGGAAAAGACTAGTAATTAAGATTTTATTTAAATCTGGACCTAGAGCACCCAGTAAGTATGAAATGATTTTCCCCTTTTTGGAAGGGAGCCTGAAGTTTTCCCCTGCTTCTTGAATATTTAGCTGGTGAGAAGCCCCATTCGTGGCAAGAAATCCAGAGAAAGTGAAAACTGTGCTTTTTTTGTTGTGGTCGTAGGTAGCTTTGGGTAGTATTCGGCTCTGTGGGAGGGTGAATGGGGCATTGTGAGTCCTCATAGATCGTAGATCTGGTGAAAAGTACGATGCTGGATGCTACTGGTTGTCAGCACTGTGGTCCTGGGCAAGTTGCTTAATCTTTTTGAACTCTAGTTTCCTCATGTGTAAGAAGAGGACGATCGCCACTTTGTAGGGTTATGAACATTTAATGAGAATGAGTCTGACCTGAAATTGGCTCTCATTAAGTGAAAGCTGTTCTTGGTAGTGATTATTTTATAGATGGGAACAGTATTTGTAATGCTATTTATGCTTATATGCCTAATAAGCAGTATCTTACGTAAAAATGCAGATAAAAGAAAACAGACTTAAAAAATCAGTTGTTCCTCTACTATTTTGGAAATCGTCTTCCACAATCATTGTTTGGACTTTGGTTTTCATTTAGTTTGTATTTGCCTCTCTGTGTTAGAAGTATTTCTTTGAAAGTTATCGCTGGTTTTCCAAGAAATTTAAAAGGATAAAAACATGGACCTAAAATTTCGGGTTAAGTAAGTCAGTGGTACTTATTTAGTCTTTGATAGAGGGATCTGTAGCTCTGAGAAAGTCAAGTAGGCCTTGAACATGTCAGAAGAGAGGTACAAAATGGGTGTTAATATTGCCTATTGGGTATTGTACTAGGAACATTTTTTTTTCTTTTTTTTTTTAAGCCTTAGACCACTAGGAAATTGCACCCTCCCCCCGTTTTTGTTTTTTTTTTAATTTTTGTTTTATGTTCTCTTGTGGACTTTTTTTATTTGAAAATAATTTTTCACAAATAAAGTGAGAGCTGAAATATTGACAGTATTCTGTAAGTGTTAGAGTACAACATTGGAGATGACTTTATGATAAAAGCCCAGTTCACGTCAGTTAAAATTTGCTTTGTCAATCTCTATCATTTAGGATTGAAATTGTAGTAGTTAATTTAGGAAATCTGAACAGTACGAGTGAGGTAATACACAGCACTGTAAATCAACTATACTCCAATAAAAATTAAAGAAAAAAAAAGTAAAGTAGTGGACTTTCAAACAGAGGGAACGAATGAGAGGGAACTGGTTACCCGAGGTTAGATTATTATTAGCTGTTTACTTTAAATACTTTCTTTTTTTAGAAGGCCATGTAACTCTTGTCAATATATAATTATGAAGTGGATTTCTATGGGACTTATAAGAAAATAATTTCTGATTCTTTGCTGCTTGTTCTTTTAAATGTCTTTATTTTTAAAATTTGTGAACGCAGGCTACCAATTTTACAGTATGTAAATAGATTTATCTTTTTTCATTTTAGATGGAAATTATATGAATGAAATTATATGAATGACTATTTAGGTGACATCTTCCTGCAAGATCTTCAAGAATTACAGGTATTTTTTTTTACAGGTATTTTTAATTTAAAAATTAATTCTTTCTCCTAAAGGAAAAATAGTTAAGTTCAGTTGTGATTAGGTGGTTCTAGCATATAACACAATTTGTTAAAAGTCAAACTGAAAATATATTATTGCTCTCTCATTAGTGTGACTTTTTTTTTAATTTAAGCATTTATAGGTAAAATATCAGAGGTAGATTCACTGATATTTTTATAATATCATTAAAATGTGACTCTGTAGTCCTTTAGACTGGTTACATATTCAGTAGACATTCATTTTAATCTTTTTTTCATTATTAATTTTTGGAGAGATTATCTACTTCAAATAGGTTTTAAATTTACTTTGGTATTTAATCCAGATTTGGTTATATAAATTATCTCATCCCATTCAGTCCACATGCTCTTGTGTTTTAAGATCCTCTTAGTTTTAGATTTAAATCACTGTTTGATACTATTCCTTGGAAACGGTCACTTGAAATAGTTCTTGTGTAGACAAGTTAATGGGTATTTGCCAAAATCGTCTCTTAAGAGTTAAAATATGTGACTGTTTTACTTTTTCAACTAGTATTCTCTTTTCATTTATATGTAATTGAGTCACATTTTGGTCTACGAGGATTTTTCAGTAGCTGTTGCCATTTGATCTTGTTTCTTTACCCTAGTAGATTCTGTTTTTTCCTAGGCTCGATCCTGCCAAAGTAGTATATCTATAGTTTTCCTTCACTATTGGGTCAGTTTCTTTGCCTCTCAGTACCTCTTTTAGAGGATTAGTAGAACCCTTTAAAGTCGAAAAATCAGGTACCTTTGCAGACAAGAGGAAGATGTTGATGTTGAAGAGCTGTGTGGTTTTTATTTTTTCTTTACTATGCACTTTTTTCCCCCATATATCTGAGAGCAGTGTCTGTAAAACACTGGTATTATTTCTCCAGAAATTGTAGTGGGATGGAACTGTGTCCCTATTTATGTTCTGTCCGTGTCACCACTCAGTAGGGCACAATTGGCTGAGAAAATTTAAACATTGGCTCTTCAGCCTTTAGGATACTTCCACTCCGGGCAATCAGCTGTGGGAATGTGTTTCTCTCTTAAGGACCCTGGCAGGAAGGACAACTCTATTAGAATTTGACTCCTTGACATGGAGCAGACAGCCTTACTCTTTCATGCCAGACCCTTCATGTGAAGTTACCATTGTTAACTGCTTCTGCCCCTCCAGGAAAGGGTTTCCCTTTGAAAAGCCTGGCAGGGAGATGATGGTGAGGTTTCCTGGATGAGAGGAGAATTGGAATAGGCCATAGTAGGGATAGGACCAGTGCTGTGCCATTTTGGTTCTTGAATGATTTCTGTTACAGCTTTTCACAGTGAAAGTAACTAACACATATTTTTTTCTTTTCCTCCCTTAGAAGACAAAAACACTAATGAGTTTGAGAAAGTGAAGTTTGGGGGGAGGGAAAAAAACTGCTTTCCTGATCTGCACCTTGACTGGATGTTAAGATGTCTGTGGACATGAATAGCCAGGGGTCTGACAGCAACGAAGAGGACTATGACCCAAATTGTGAGGAGGAGGAAGAGGATGAGGACCCTGGGGACATAGAGGACTATTACGTGGGAGTGGCCAGCGATGTGGAGCAGCAGGGGGCTGACGCCTTCGACCCTGAGGAGTACCAGTTCACGTGCTTGACCTACAAGGAGTCTGAGGGTGCCCTCAACGAGCACATGACCAGCTTAGCTTCTGTCCTAAAGGTGAGCAGTGTTGTCAACTCCCAAGTGTAATCCCTGAAATTAAATCTAAATATGAGCTGTTGCTAAAGTCTCCTCCGGCCTGCTTAAATGGCCTGTAGCTTGAAACCGAACTGAATTAAGTGTTGCATCCTCTGGACACATCTGATGTATTTGCTTTGTCTAAGGTGCATATCAGAGGACCTCAGCTTCTTAGACTACTAGGAATTAGAAAGGCGGGGTGGAGTGGATTCAGGGGAAATAGACCAGAAATACACAGAAGCAGAGCTGTGTAGATTAACACTTGTTTCAGAAAGTCTTACGAAATTTTATGAGATTTTATCCTCATAAAATAGGATAAGCATCAGAATCACCCAACAGTGTGTGGGCGATTGATAAATCTCTTAAGAGAAGCTCCTAGGTCTCCCGGTTTGCTGTGAATAATCGGTGCTTCTAGGCTAATGAGTTCATTTGTTTTATATACTGGTGACTAATGTCTGATGTTGAAAGGAATTTTAGCAGTAACTAAGAATAAAGTAATTTCTCATAGCTTGAATTTCATTGATTTGAGGGGTGTGAAATTGAAATTGTAAGTAAGTAACAGAATTGATGATTATTTTTAACACTTAAACTAGCATGGTTTTCAATGTCTTGCACCTTAGGCCAGGTATTATCCTTACAATGGACATTTTGTATTATATAATATCGAACTAGTACAGAGTAAAACACACGGGACACCATTGACTGTGAATTATGATAGTGTCCCAGCACATTTCTCCTCTCAGTGGACCATCATGTGAAAGTGGGAACATTTCTCCTACTTTACTGTTTTCACTGACCTTCCTTTCAGGAGCTGTTGCATGGATTTTGTTGTTCGCTAAAACTGAAGATCAAGAGCACATTAGCATGATTTCAACCAAATAATGTTCCTTTTGGTATTGAAATGGAAATAACGAAGGTGTGCCGTACTCTAAAAGTTGCTTTATCCTACTAGTCCAGGAATTTTTTTTTTCCCAGGTGATCAGCAAATGTTAACTAATACCTTGGATTTGGATACTCAGGGCTTTATTAGCAGCTAGCTAAAAGCTGAAAGCTAAAGATTTTGTGCAACTCACTTCTAGAAATGGGTAGGTTTCCTCTTTCACGCTCAGCAGAAAACTGGAAGAATGAAGACCCAGTGGAACCTCTGGGTTAGGGATTTCTGCTCATAACAATAGCAGAGTTGCTGGGGCATTTCCCTGGGAGAAAAGAGATCTCAGATCTCTTCCTTTGTCATTATTCCCACCTCTCCCTCTCTGGTCAACTAGTTTCTTTTTCTTTAACCATATTTTACATGGTGTTGGTATTTAAAATTAGAGAAGGAATTGTTGGGTATGTGGTTCTGGACAGTATCAGTTGGCAGAGTTCATCAGGATGTTTCCACCGATGCATAGGAACTCTCTGTTAAGCCCCCATGCCAACTTTCTTTCTCTGCTGGAGACAGCTGAGGGGCACAGGCCTTTTCCTCCTTTTTTTTTTCAATTGTAGTAAAATCCATAAAATATACCATTTTACTCCTTTCCTTTTTATTAGGCTGTCCTATTGTGGGCCTGGGGAGGCCCTCTCCTTAATTGTTCGGACCCTCACGGCTCTTTCAGGCCTACCTCGTGCCCTCCCTGAGTGAGCCTCCTCACAACCTTCTAGAACACAGTGGTTGGCTCCTGTTGTAGACCCAGGGCCCAGAGGTTACAACCCAAGTCTATTAACTTATATAGTGCAATCTTCTAACTGCTTGATGTTATTTTAACGTTTTCACATATTTGGGGATGTTTTCTTCACTGTTTGTCACATCACAGAGGGCAGAAACTACTTTTTTATCTCGTCTCCCCCGTCATTCCCATCACAGTGTTCGTCCATAGCAGGCATTGAGTAATTTGGGGGCACTGTGGACTTTGTCAATTGCTGCTGATGTCGCTGATTTTATTGGTATGAGCTCGATTCCCTAGTCCGTCTGTCCATCCTCTACTGTTGTAAAAGGGCATTATTCTCGGCCGCAAGATCAAGAAAAATAGGACAAAAAGAACTGGGAACAGAGATGAAGGAGCAAAGAGAGAAGGAAGAAAGTTGAAACCCCAGGAAAGGGTTAAAGGGAAAATAAAGCAGAGAGGAAAATAATCCATGAAATTCTAGATGATGGTAGAAAAGGAAGATGGATTTTTTTTTTCCCCTCCCTAACTGAGGAGTGTGTCAACACCATTTCCATTCTGGGCCTGGGCAGCCGAGGTCCTGGCTCTTCTGGTGGCTTGGCTGCATGTAAGGGGGCTCTGTGGTGTTCTAAGAGGTTTTAATTTGACCAAGGAGGACAGGCAGAAACGGCTTGGTCAAGAGTACAGGAAGAGGGAATCACACACAGTCTTCCTCTTTCAGGCTGGCTAAAACCTAGCATTGGTTTTACTTTTGCATTTGAAACTTTTTTGAGGTAAGACTAAGTCATTGAAGTGTTGAATTTACAGAATGGTGTTCACAGGTGCTTTAGCTACTCGCACTTCTGTTGCATGTGTCTGTGAGAAAGGAGCTCAGTAATCATCACCCAGGTCACTGCTGATTTCCCTCACTGATCACGTGCTATTTGCACACTCGTGACTTATTGAGATATTTCTTTCATACTGTTTAGGTGTTATTTGGCCAATAGGAAATGTGTATGTAGTTTCAAAGTAGAGCCTCATGAACAGCTAGCTGTCCATGAGCAAAAGCTGAGTTGGAGAAGTGGCATCAGTTAGCCACTGATCTGTGTTTTTTCATTCTGTTGTGTTCTGGCAGTCGCCTATGGATGAGCCATAGACTAACACAAAGTTAAACTTTCTGTTACCTTTTGGGATTTCCAGTCTCTTAGGCAGAAAATTCCCAGCTGTCTGGGACACTGGGCTTCTGGTTTAGTGAGGGCCCTTGCTATCAGAGGGTAACTTCCTATATGTATTCTGCGACCAGTTCTTGAGTAAGATTAATTGAGAAAAGAAAGTGCCCAGAAGAATCAAATTAAGGGCTGAGAATAGACAAAGGAGAAAATGCTTACCTGTTATGGGGTAGAGGGAAAACTGCTGATGTTCACATAATGGCAAAACAGAAGCCTTGTTTAGAGAATGAGCTATCATCCTACACGAATGGAATGGTTGTGAAAGATGAAATGGTTGCCAAATGAGGTGGATTGTGATGTAAGGGGGGAAATCTCTGACGAATATTTTAGTGATATTCGAGTCTTCAAAAAATGAGCAAAGTTACCTGGTCTTTATATGAAACTTACACAAAAAAAGTATTGTTGCTGCAATAGATTTGGGAGGCCTTCTCTACTAATAACAGGCCCTTTTTATTACAAAATGTGTATAGTTAACTTGGAAGAATTTCGTCATTCAGTGAATCCTGCTGGTACTTGTTCCCTGAATCTCAGGGGGCATTTGCTGTCAGGCTGCTCAAGAAGGGGCTCAGCCATGGTCCAGCCCCAGACAGAGCCCAGGCTAGCTTTGTCTGCTGATGGGCTGGAGGTACCTCCCGCGTTGTGCTCCTTCTCTCAGCAGTTTGTTAGGGCTCTGGGCAGGGAAGGTGGGATGTTGCTGCTCAGAGCCCCGCCCAGACTTCAGAAAGGAGAAGAAAGAGTCCATTTTGGACTAGATCTGGTCCGTGGAGCTGCCGTGAGCTCTGTGAGCTTTGTGTTGATAAGAGAACCTCAAGATGGGATGTGGCAGGAGTGGGAGTAACAGAATTCCCCAGGTCAGTTAGGCATGGGGGCAGGAAGTTGCCTTCTGGCCGGGAGTGGAGACTCAGATGTATAGGTAAAAAGGAATAAAACAGAAGATCGTGAATGCTACCTAAAGTGTCTTTACTGTTGAAGGAAAGAATTAGATTTTTTTAAACTTCAGTGCTGAACTGTGCTGCTCACTTTTCTCAAGCCTGGTTTTCCTCAAATAGGGTTAGAGATATAAACTGATTATTGAGAGTGTTTTTACTATAGTTCTTGCCTCACAAATTGCTGTATTAACTGCAGTAGAGCTGGGAGAATGTTCCCCAGAAGACTATTCTGCCACCCTTTTGCTTGAATTTGTTTTAAGATCTAGTGCTTGCTATTCAGCAAATTGTGGCTGGAAAATCTCTCCAAGTTCTTCTGTGGGTCATTTTTCCCTTTTGTGGGTGAACCATGAATTACCTTATATATTTATCCTTTCTCTCAAGTAGCACTAAGATCTTATATAACATCTGGAAAAGACTAATTGTATTTATTAAATTAACTTTCTTGTATCCTGATATAGCTGAATGTAAGAACATGTTAGTTTTATTTATACATTCATTAATTAACCAAGTAATGGTTGTTTTCATGTTACTGCTCATGGGAAAGCGTCTTTAAGCTGGGCCCAGTAACACTGAATGTTTGTGTGCTGAACGGCTGTCTGATTTCTATTTTTATGATCTGATGTCAGGTTTCTTTGCGTGACTCTATCTCACTAGAATCTAGATTAAATTCCTGTGTTTCAAATAGTTGGTCGTTAGTGGATGTGTTGACATACTTCACCATGCTTTTTAGTCTGGAAGTCTGATAAGTGTTTTACTGGTGTGTAAATGTGTTTTTTAAAGGGAGATGAGAAATGTCCAGAGTGACATTGAGAATTGCCTAAGAGCGACTAGTGCTAGAGTTATCCCTGTCTGGCCTGCTTAGAAAGGTTATTGTTATCATTGACTTTGTGCCCTCACTCTGTACCTGGCACCACGTGCCACATGCTCCCTGCCTTTTGGAAAAGAAGCTCTCCATGAGATTCAAGGCCAGCTTTCATTCTGGCCTTTTGTTGTACTTGCACACTGCCTTAGGAACTGTGTGATCAAGGGGGTGATTCTAATTCCACTAAAGAATACCATTCATAATTTCGTTAGCCTAAAATAAAAGCTTTCTTCCTTGCACAGGTCTTGTCCATGTTCACAGATATGTTACTGTTCCGCAATTCATTCATTCAGCTAGTATTTATTGAGCATCTGCTATGTGTTAGGCACTGGGAAAATAGCTGGGAACAAAATGGAAAATCTCTACTCTGGGTGACAGTACATTCCAGTATTCATTATGTGCATATATTTATATATTCTGTCTTTAAAAATGTGAATTTCAAACACTTCCCCTTGTTTATGCTTCATCCTCACATGTTGTTTTAAGTATAACACATTATCTTGTTTTTGAACCATAATTTGCTCTGGCTTTCCCTGTTAGGCATTAGGTGAGTACTTGTGTGTTACAGTTACAAGGACTGGTTATACTGTGAGCATTTTCATGGATGCGGCTCGTGTGTCGTTGAGTCTGCACTACTAGTGGTCAGGCTAGCCTGAGTTCTGCTTCCTTTTCTGCCACGTAATATAACATGACCATGGGCAAGTTTCTCAACATCTGTAAGCTTCAGTTTCCTCATCTATGAAGTAGTGATAATTAATAACCTTCTTCACAGCATTAAGTGAGATAATACACGTAAAGTGCCTGGCACGTGAGTGTTTAAACATGGTCATGGTAGAAGCAGGGCAAGAGTTGAGTAACGAGAACATTGCTGTTACATGTGTGCTATGGTTCCTTGGAACACATTCTCAGGATTGTGTGTTTTAAGTCACAGGGTAGGAACCAAATTGCAGAAGGTTCTGGGTGATGTGTTACTGACTGACGCTTCTGAGTGTGCATGCAGTACTTGGATCATGGACTTTGGGCTCTCTTGCCCTCATCCAGATACTCTGATGTCCTTCTCGTGGGGCCTCTGATAAGAAAAGTAAAAATAACACAAACTGAATTTTGAATTGGGACCAGGAAGAGGTTATAGGGGAATATGGTCTTGTCTTTAGTTTCTGCATTTCTAGTTAACTGCAGTGTTTGGTCTCGTGCCTGCGTTGACAGCACTCCTTGCTGAAGTGCTTAGCTTGCTTAGCTTAGTTCATTCTGAGATCCTTTACTAAGGATCCTGTTTTTAAGATGCTTCCTTACTTTTTTTTTTTCCTGCCGTGCCACAGACCATGTGGGATCTTTAGTTCCCCAGCCAGGGATCAAACCTGTGGCCCCTGCAGTGGAAGCACATAGCCCTAACCACTGGACCACCGGGGGATTTCCAAACACCCCCAAGGACTTTAACTTTTGCTCTGCTCCAGTTTTGCTCCCCTGCTGCCCTAGGAAAATGTAAAGGATTTGATTTCTCTGTCTGAAAGAGGGAAGAGTTAGAGCAAATATTTGAGAAGAGGTACAGACTGAGACAGCAGGAAGCTTTCCATCCTGCTTAGCCTGAAATGTGTCCTGCTGTGGCTTCATTACTTAAACTGACATGAATTTCAGAATTCGAAGCTTGTGTTGTGTTCTCTTTGCTCTAGCCTATCATAACCCTTTATAACCATGAAATGGTTTTGCTGTGATAACCACAAGTAATCAATCATAAATAGAGGAAAGAACATGCAGGAACATAGAGATGTTTGTTTAGAGAGTTTAGCAGGACAACAGAGCTGTTCTTATAGTCGTGAACAAAGAGTGGTCTCTATCTGGGAATGCTGCTCTCTTTGACTAGCAGTTTCTTTCCTGCCCAGTACATGCTCTACCCACACATTTCCTTTTCCCCTTGTTTTAGACTTTTACTGGTCTCTTCAGTGCGCTCACCATCATTTTCCAGTCTTGCTGCCTTTTACAATATTCCAGAGCCATCCAACCTGGCTTTCTGGATTCTCTATCTTCATTGGTGATACCACCATCCACCAGGCTGGAAACTGAGGACTTACCCTTGGCTCCCTTCTCCTCTGAAGCCCTCTCTGATCTCCAGGCAGATTCAGACACTTAACTCTGCTCCGCTTTTTGCATGTTTCTTGATATATACTGATACTAGTTGTTTGTATGCCAGGAATTGAACTCTTTGAGATAAAGGTCCATACTTTTTCTTTGTATAAACAGCACCGAGCAAAAATGCCTGGTTATGTTTTGATCTCAGTAAGTGTTGCTTGTTGTTGATTTGACTAAATAAGCCCAGGCCAATAATTGCAAAAGTTGAGCATCTAACCCCAAGGCTCTACTTCTATATGTTTCCGTTTGTTAGTAGCCGATATGCTTATTTAAGGGCTTCCATGAAGCCAGCTGACTTTCAAATATAGATGGTATATACCTGGTAGGTGTGTGGTTGCTAGCTTGGTATGCATGTCAGATTTAGCTTTGGCAGTTCTTATATGAAGATGTTTGAACTTTGTGCAGATGTAATAAAACAGAATCTTCAGAGGTGAGATGAGGTATTTGACATTATATTCCTCTGGAAATACAAAAAAAATTGTGAAACGATCCAGTTGAAATGAGGAGTGAGCAGTACATCCTCTTTTGGCTGCTGAAAAGATACATCCAACATTTGGAGTGCACTGGTTTTGTAACCAGAATGGGAGTAGGATGTAAACTGCCCACCTGTACTCACAAATTGGATAGGATTCCTGTAATATTTTTGATATCTAAATATAGCTTCATATTTCCTTACCAAAATAAAAGTGGGTTCTTATGTCCACATTGATAATGAGTAGCTGTGAAAATGACTAATAGTATCTGCAATCATAAATACAATGTGAATACTTTAAAGGCTTTTTATTTTATGACACTCTAGTAGAACACAAGTCTTTGCTTCAAGTTGGTTGGCTGCCCTCACATACATTTGTCCCTTCTGCATTTGTTTTTGTTTGGTATTTGGCTGTCTATAGCAGTTTGATTTGCAATAGCCAAAAACTGGAAACAACCTAAATATCTACAAACAGATGAATGAACAAATAGTGGCTTACCGGCAGAACAGCACGCTCTCATCAATATAAAGAGAGTAGGCTGCTCATACAAGTACCATTGATAAATCTCAGAATATGCTGCATGAGGGGACTCAGGGGTGGTGGTGGGGGGGAATAAGCAATTTATGATTTCAGTCATATAACATGCTAGAAAATACAAACTTGTCTGTTGTAAAGGAAAATAAATTAATGATTGCCCAGTGAGCTGAAGAGGGCAGAAAGATTATTAAAGAGCATGAAGTAAATATGGAAGTGCTTCTCCATTTTTAAATACCATGAAAATGAAGGTAAAAGCAAATATATGTTGCTGCTGCTGCTGCTCAGTCGCTTCAGTCGTGTCCAACTCTGTGCGACCCCATAGACGGCAGCCCACCAGGCTTCCCCGTCCCTGGGATTCTCCAGGCAAGAACACGAGTGGGTTGCCATTTCCTTGTCCAAGGCATGAAAGTGAAAAGTGAAAGTGAAGTCGCTCAGTGGTGTCTGACTCTAGGGACCCCATGGACTGCAGTCTACCAGGCTCCTCTGTCCATGGGATTTTCCAGGCAAAAGTACTGGAGTGGGATGCCATTGCCTTCTCCGAAATATATGTTACAAACACAGAATAACAGAGAGAACATGTAGGGGGAACATATGGGACATCATTGCACATGGGAGCCGGTTTGTCCAGCATGTCTTTGAAGAGTTGTGGGCTTTGATCTGACTGACTTAGACTGGAGAAGGTAAATGTGCTACAGATGGGAGGATTAATTAAAGGTCTGTATGTGGGACAGTCAGCCCTGCCCCCACTTGGTCTCTCTCTTGGCAAAATAATCTGGATAATCTTAGGGAAATCAGGCCCTTAGAGAAGGTCAGATTTAGCTATCTTCATTTGTCATTTTGGGAGCCCTTGAGTCTTGAATAATAGCTGCTTCTGATCAGTCACCCTAAGGAGAAGCCTGACAGTTGCATGGTTCTGTTCATGTGCATAGAGTTAGGGTTCATTTCCTGAGACTCCCTTTTTACAAATTGTAATATCCACATAAAATTCACTTTTGAAAGTGTACAGTTCAGTGGCATGTTAATACTCTCATGGTGTTGGGCAGTCATCTTCTTCATCTAGTTCCAGAACATTTTCATCACCCCCAAAATGGAAACTTGGTACCCAGTAAGCATGTATACTCTCCACTCCCTGTGTCTCTGGCAACAACAAATCTGCTTTCTATATCTCTGGATTTACCTATATATGTTATAGAAATGGAATCATGAATATGTGACCTTGTGTGTCTGGTGGCTCTCTTAGCATAAGTTGTAGCCTATATCAGTACTTCATCCCCCTTGTTGCCGTTCATTTTGTTTATTGTGAATGGTGATTCTAACCAAGAATCCCCAGACATTTGAGGAAAACATGCATAATGAAAGAGAAACAGAGATATTGACTGTAACTGATGTAGACCAATAAGTAATTTTGCTTGTTTTTAAAAGTGTACTATTTAGTATTTGCCAAGATACTCAAGAAGATGTGGCTTCTATAACACAATCAGAGATGCCGTCAGGAAGAAAATCAAAGCAGAAAAGAACCTGTGGAGATGAATTATGGGTTTGCCAAGTTAAAAAATATACCATAGATAGATCAGAAGATAAAACCAAGAAAATCTCTCAACATAAAGCCTAAATACAGGCTATATATATAGTATATGTATATGTATATTATATATACGTGGATGTATGTGTGGGTGTGTGAAAAAACAGAGACATGGAGATTCAATCCAGATACCCAGGATTTACCAGAATTTGTGGCAAGTGAGAACAAAAAAAATTGAAGGAAAGAAAAGATTAAAAAAGTAAAAGAAGAAGATTTCCAAGAGCCAGAGGGAGGAACAGTTTTCGTATTGAAAGTGTCTGTCTGTTGCCCAGAAGGGTAAAGAAAGAGCCATTGCCAGAATTGTCCCTATGAAATTTCAGAAAAACAAGAACAGAAAACCTTAAAGGTTTCCATAAAGATACACCAGGTCTAAAAGACATGGGACTCATGTCTCCAGTCTCCAGCATTGACAAGCAGAAGATAGTGGTGCAATAGTCTTGCAAGTCCTCAGGGAAAAGAGTTTTTAATCTACAATTCTGTCATTGCAAAAATAAACTTATTTTCAGATGAGCAAGGACTCCAAAAATTTACTTCTGCACCTTTGCTGAAGTAATTCAAGATGAAGATCAAAAAAGAAAAATAATAATTCAAGAAATAATTAAACTAACTTGGCAGTCCAGTGAAAAATCATATGTTCTGCTTGTAGCGGGCCTGGAAAATGGTCATCCCAGATTGGAACAGAAACTTGGTGGGATCCAAGAAAAATTTCTTCTGGAATAGAGTGAGGTGGATTCCTAGCAATAGATAGAATGAAGAAGTTGGAAGATGGTTGGGATGTGATGAGAAACCATATAACTCTTCATAAGGGGGAAGGGAATTAGAATTCCCATGCAAAGCTGAAAAACTACACACAAAAATCACAAGCCAAATGATACAAAGCAAACACACCATGTGGCACAAGTATGTGTGATTGGCAGCTACTAATAATGATAATGTATTTATGCCAGATGTACAAACATTCTTCTTTGAGTGGGCCAAGGAGAGTGCCATTGGAAGCTCAGGGTGGAAATGCAACTCTGGTCCTGTAAACAGTGTCTTAAGATTACAAAGGCTACAGATAGAGGAACTGAAAATAGTGATTTAAATATTCAGAAGTTGGGGCTGGGATGGGAGTGGGTAGGGAGTGGCGTAGTAAGTATGCTAGGTCTGATAGAGAATTACGGGCATGCTCAGTGATGTTGGTAACAACCAGAAGAGCCCAGACAAGTGACTGGGAGAGATTTGTCCTGGCTAGGAAGACTGGGAGAGGATCAGGATGGGGTGGGACGGAGTGGCAGGTACTGTTCCTTTTCATCAAAATGCTTTTTATGAACCATTTTATTTTTTGTTCAGTGATAATTGGAGTAGGTTAAGAGTTTGTTGTAATTGGGATAGGTTGAAAATGTGATGATTATCAATAAAACAAGTGTTTCTGAGTATCTTCTGTTGTTTTAACTTCTAGATAGATGCTAAGAAAGATGGGGAAAAAACAATTTAACCTCTACCATAAAATAATTTAAAGGTCTCTTGGCCTTTATTTTCTGCCTCCTCCTTTTTTAGAATGATAAGATAGAAAGCAGATATGCATAAATAAAACCTTTTCCGCTTCTATTCCATATTTTCTGACACAGCCGCTGAAAACACCATTGTATCTTGCTCTGTTGAGAAACTTAAAGTGGTTTCTCCAGATTCCAGCCTGAACTCTTTCCTGCTCTGCTCCCTAATGTTTGATTTTTGGCTCCTCAAACCTCCTGTCAGAATCTCTGCCATTCCTGTCACATTTAAAGACCTCTCAGTTCACCATCCTGTTTTTTTTTCCCTTTAAACCTACCTTTCTAGATCTGTGTCTGGCCTCTCCTGCTAGATTGTGCACCCCCTGAGGGCTTGGAAGGCTTTGATGCCTGCCTGCCAGGGCTCTGGAGGAGGCTGTGGTTAGGCAGTGATTTCAGCTGAGACCACAGGAGCCAGGCGGAGGGAAGTGTTAGAATATGGGACCTAGCCCTGGCACAGGCATTGTTCTAGGTGCTTAGGTATGACAGAGAAGGGAAGTGGTGTGAAAAACCTCTTCCCCTAGAAAAGAACTTCATTCCGATGGAGGTTTATTTACATAAACATATAGGTGTATAGGTGTAGCTCCTCTCGGCCGCGCTCCTAGTGCGCCGCGCAGCCGGCGGGGCGCTCCTAGTGCGCCGGTCGCGGGAAGGCGAGGCGCTCCTGGTGCGCCGGTCGCGGGAAGGCGAGGCGCTAGTAAAGTAATGCTCAAAATTCTCCAAGCCAGGCTTCAGCAATATGTGAACCGTGAACTTCCTGATGTTCAAGCTGGTTTTAGAAAAGGCAGAGGAAGCAGAGATCAAATTGCCAACATCCGCTGGATCATGGAAAAAGCAAGAGAGTTCCAGAAAAACATCTATTTCTGCTTTATTGACTATGCCAAAGCCTTTGACTGTGTAGATCACAATAAACTATGGAAAATTCTGAAAGAGATGGGAATACCAGACCACCTGATCTGCCTCTTGAGACATCTGTATGCAGGTCAGGAAGCAACAGTTAGAACTGGTCATGGAACAACAGACTGGTTCCAAATAGGAAAAGGAATATGTCAAGGCTGTATACTGTCACCCTGTTTATTTAACTTATATGCAGAGTACATCATGAGAAATGCTGGACTGGAAGAAACAGAAGTTGGAATCAAGATTGCTGGGAGAAATATCAATAACCTCAGATATGCAGATGACACCACCCTTATGGCAGAAAGAGGAACTCAAAAGCCTCTTGATGAAAGTGAAAGTGGAGAGTGAAAAGGTTGGCTTCAAGCTCAACATTCAGAAAACGAAGATCATGGCATCTGGTCCCATCACTACATGGGAAATAGATGGAGAAACAGTGGAAACAGTGTCAGACTTTATTTTTCAGGGCTCCAAGATCACTGCAGATGGTGACTGCAGCCATGAAATTAAAAGACGCTTACTCCTTGGAAGGAAAGTTATGACCAACCTAGATAGCATATTCAAAAGCAGAGACATTACTTTGCCAACAAAGGTTCGCCTAGTCAAGGCTATGGTCTTTCCTGTGGTCATGTATGGATGTGAGAGCTGGACTGTGAAGAAGGCTGAGCGCCAAAGAATTGATGTTTTTGAACTGTGGTGTTGGAGAAGACTCTTGAGAGTCCCTTGGACTGCAAGGAGATCCAACCAGTCCATTCTGAAGGAGATCAGCCCTGGGATTTCTTTGGAAGGAATGATGCTAAAGCTGAAACTCCAGTATTTTGGCCACCTCATGCGAAGAGTTGACTCACTGGAGAAGACTCTGATGCTGGGAGGGATTGGGGGCAGAAGGAGAAAGAGACGACAGAGGATGAGATGGCTGGATGGCATCACTGACTCGATGGATGTGAGTCTGGGTGACCTCCGGGAGTTGGTGATGGACAGGGAGGCCTGGCGTGCTGCAGTTCATGGGGTCGCAAAGAGTCAGACACGACTGAGCGACTGATCTGATCTGATAGGTGTATAGAAATGTGATGCGTTTTGAGCATAGTTAACAGCAGCAGTCAATGGCTCTGTCTTTGAAACATGCTGTTGGAGTTTGTGGCTTTGTCACTAAGATATGCCGGGCTCTGAGGTACGCTCTGGAGAAGAGAGGTGATCTGGCTGGAACTCCCTACAAGTGTCTGGTACTCCCTCTCCTTTGCCCTCCTCACAGTCGCCGTAGCTGGAAGAGACAGTGCATCATTTGAAATCACGCTGGACTGTGAAGAAGGCTGAGCGCCGAAGAATTGATGCTTTTGAACTGTGGTGTTGGAGAAGACTCTTGAGAGTCCCTTGGACTGCAAGAAGATCCAACCAGTCCATTCTGAAGGAGATCAGTCCTGGAATTTCTTTAGAAGGAATGATGCTAAAGCTGAAACTCCAGTATTTTGGCCACCTCATGCGAAGAGTTGACTCATTGGAGAAGACTCTGATGCTGGGAGGGATTGAGGGCAGGAGGAGAAGGGGACGACAGAGGATGAGATGGCTGGATGGCATCACTGACTCGATGGGTATGAGTCTGGGTGATCTCCGGGAGCTGGTGATGGACAGGGAGGCCTGGCGTGCTGCGGTTCATGGGGTCGCAAAGAGTCGGACACGACTGAGCGACTGATCTGATCTGATCTGATAGACAAGATGGGCTTGTAGCTGCAGGAAGATGGTAGGAGACTTGGCCTTTAGTCCTACTGTGTGTTATTCATTGGCTTTGAGCTCCTATCTGCATTTCTTTTGGTTGTGATTAATGGATAGGACTTTGGTTCACCAAAGTAGTAGTCATCCTAGCTGTATATGGCTCCTCCCTGGAAAACCATATGGAATTCTAGAAGGGGCTGTAATCTGCCTTTTGTACTAAGTATTTCCCAGAAGATTTTCATTGAAATGCAAACCCGAAAAGATATGCTGGCTGAGATTTACTTTGCAGTAATCTCGAGGGTAGTGAGGTAGGTAAGGTATAGCCTGGTTCTGAGTTGATGTTGGAACTAGGTGATGGGTACATGGGTTTCATCATACTCTTCACTTATGTAGATGCCCAGAGATTTTCATAATAAACAAAGTACCCTCAAGGTCAAGGAAGGGATGACTTTTGTATTTTTGTTTATTGTATTTTTCATAAGTAACTGTAGTTAGTCAGGTCTTTAGATGTTTTTTTCTGGAGAAGGAAATGGCAGTCCACTCCAGTACTCTTGCCAGGAAAATCCCATGGACAGAGGAGCCTGATAGGCTACAGTCCATGGGGTTGCAAAGAGTCGGACACGGTTGAGCGACTTCAGTCACTTAGATGTTTTTGGCGTTGATTTTAATGATCAGAGACCATAACAGAACTAAGTTAAGGTTAGACTGGAGAGAAATCTTCAAATTAATGTTCATTAATTAGATTTTGTAGAGCATTTATAACATATGGGTGCCTCAATTACCAGTCCGCTCTCCCTCCATGGAGAGAAAATGCAAGGAAGCAAAGTTAGAATAAGGTCCCAGAGAGCGGACCTTTTAGAGCCTGAGAGTATGGAGGTGTGAAGTACAGGAGAGGTGAAGGCCCACCGCCGAAATTAGACTTGAGGGCTGGGTCTTGCCACCACCACCACCGGCACCGCTGATTTGTCCCAATCTGGCCTGGTGTTCATCTTCTCTTTTGTCTCTGTGCTTTAACCTTACTTCTTTCTCTTATTCCTTTAGTACTTTCTCACCTCACCTTCTACCCTCCAAGACTTGAATCCATCCATCTTGATCTCTTTCGGCTAGTTTTCCCATATTACATCCCTTCCTACCCTAGACCCAGAAGCTGGCCAACAGTTCACTCCTTTCCTTCCTCTCTGCCTTGTAGTGAATGACCACTAATGTTTGTTAACAAATGTGATTGGACCATGAAGTGGCTTAACAACAGGCTGAGGCATGGAGCCCTATTCGGGTAGCCTTAAAAGATTTCAGGCAGTTGGCAAGTAAGAATTCTAAATAAAAATTGAAACTACCACCTGTATTTTTTCAGGCCGTTGATGCTCTCTGCCATCGGCTGCATCCTCCCTATGGCACTGGTAAGTGTGGGAAGGGCTGGTGACAGTTCTGGTGGGCTGCTGAATTTCTGTCTTCTGGGGGGAAAAAATCTATTTGCAAGCTGTGCTGTTAACTCGTCCGCAAGGACTGGACAGCTTGAACCAACTATAGGAGATGAAAAAGATGAAGAAGCACCTAATGAAGCTCAGGGTTTTCCTGGGGAGCTGGTGTCAGGAATGGAGGCTTTCAGTATGTGCCTCGATCCTTACATCAAACTAGCATGTCCTGTGCATTATTTGAATAATAAACGTATACAATCCAAGTGCTCTGGGATGTCAAGTAATAACGGTTAATTTCCTGAACTTCTGAATACATTTTCCCCAAAGATAGGTGTTGGCTTTGTATTAGAAAGGATCCAGGATATTGTATGTACTGAGCGTCTCCTTCCATGGCAGGATTTATCTCCCTCTGGTATTTTAAGTGCTTTGTGGTCAGGGGATCAAAAACATTTGTTCCACTGATTAATTTATAAAATTCTGATAACTCGAATTTTTCTGAGGAAAGAGTTTGGTGGAAATCAGAAAAGAAATTTGAGGCTCTTATGTACTAATGAACTTCAGGTGGACTCGGGGTCCTGTGATTTGAAAAACAGATTCACCACAGTCTGCTTTCTGCTTGGCGACCTAACAGAGAAAATACATGCAAGAAAATTGAAACATAGAGTGGGGAGGCAAGCCATAGGAAGGCTAAAATGTAAGCCAGTAACTAAATTGCTGCTGGAGTTGTGTTTTCTAAGCTCCTGGAATCCTGTATCTGTCTCCTTGTAATGAGTGGGTCAGAGGCGCATAGATCCAGAAGTTTTATCTTATCAAGATAGTCTCCATTCCAAGTTGACAGGCTCTAATTCACTGTTTACACTGTTTCACTTCTCTAGTCTCTAAAGCCCTTAGATCCCAGAAGAAAGTGTGTCCAGAATATCTTCTGAAATGCTGAGGTTGTGGATTTGTGTGCTGTTAGCCATGTCAGGAATGGCTTGCTGATAACAGCAGCTAAAATCCTCATGTACACGTCACTGCATCTCTGTGAGAAAATCTTAGCTTCATTGGCTGCTATCCAGGATTTCCCCCTCAGGTCCATCTCCTCCCCACCCATTCTCCCAAACCCACACAATTCTATTGTGTGGACACTTTATATATTCTTTATTTAAAAAAACAGAAAGGAGAACTTGACTCCCTAGCAGTTGTCTATGCCTTTAGGTGTCTGCACAGGTGGTAACTACTGAACATGTTTTGAGAGCCTGTATCTGGGAAGTAGCTTTTTAAAGGTCTCTTCCAAACACAAATTACGAAGGATTACAGAAATTTGCCTACAACTTCTGGGAAATAGTGATGTCTAGTAGCCAAGTCCTTTTTGACATTCATGTAGCCAAGTGCTTCCTGAAATAAAGATCTGAAAACCATCTGAGGGTGTTGAGATTGTAAATGTCATGGCAAAGCCAAGCCAGATCGGATGGGCAATACAGAGCCGAGTCCAGGCTGGATGATGACAGAGGTGACCCCACGGTCCTTTCAAGCTTCACGGAATGCTCTCCAGAGCCTTCAGACCCATCGTGGGTCAGGTTTGAAGGCACAGGGCATGAGAGGGAAAGGCAAGGAAGGTGGGCTACACTTGACCATGTTCTGACTCCATCTTTGACTCTGAAAACCTTCTCTGGACCGCCCAGGGACTTCAGGACCCTTCAGTGTTTGATGAACTGTATACCACTACTTTCTCTCCCTCCCTCGAGGGCTTGGTTTGGGAGGTTTAGAGGGAGCCGGAGTGTTGTGAAGTTACTGGCATTACAGGCCTACTTATACTAAAATTCACATTGTCTAGTCAGTTCATCTTTGGTCAGAACTATGTATGTTCCAAACTCTGAGGGGGATGTTTTCATTCTGAGGAGTACGTAAAAGATTAAAATGAACTATTTTGATGCAATGGTGTAAGGGTCAACTCTCTGTTTCTTGTGACATTTGTTTATTCAGAAGATTGCCATTGAATTAAAGTTGGCAAACTTTCCCTCCAACTTCATGAAAAATTTAAAATATACAAAGACTTTTAAAGAATTGTACAGTAGGTATCCATTTATCTACCATCTAGATTATATAGGTGCCAACTTTTTCCTACATTTACTTTATCATGTGTCTGTCCATCGATCAATTTTATTTTTAGCATTTATTGAAGTATTCCTTACATTCCATTAAACTCATCCATTTTAGAGTGTACCAGTAGAGGAGTTGTAGTAAACGTAAACAAATGTGCAGCCATCACCACAATCCAAGGCATAGAACATTTTCATCAGCCAGAATGTTCCCTTATATCCATTTGTAGTTAGTCCCCACTCCCAGCCCCAGGAAACTACTGATCATCTTACTGTCTGCATAGATTTGCCTTTCCTAGAAATTTCATATGAATTGAATCTTATAGTATGTAGTCTTTTGTGTCTGGCTTCTTTCACTTGGCATGTTTTCAAAGTTCATCCATGCTGTATCACATGTCAGTAATGTTTTCCTCTTACTGCCCAGGGAGGATTTTCCATTTTATGGATATAGACCACATTTTGTTCATTTATTCATTCATCAGTTGATGAACACTTGGGTTGATTCCAGTTCTTGGCTCTTATGAAATATGCTGCTGTGATGGTTTGTATAACAGAGTTTTGCATGGACATGTTTTCATTTCACTTGGATAGGATCGTGTTTAACATTTTAAGAAACTGCCAAACTGTTTTCTGAGGAGACTCTGCTCTCTTACATTCCCACCAGCATTATATAAGTGTTACAGGTTCTCCACCTGCTTGCTAGCACTAGGTATTGTCAATTTTCTGTATTTTTCTTTATTTCTAGTGAATGTGAAGTAGTATCTCGTAGTTCTAATTTGCATTTCCCTAATGACTAATAATGTTGAGCTTTTTTGAGTTGTGTGAGTTCTTTATATGTTCTGAATTAAGTTCTTTATCAGATATATGATTTGCAATTATTTTTTCTGTTGCAAATCATATTTTGAGGATCGTCTCGTCCATTTTCTTAATAATATCTTTTGAAGAATGAAATTTAATTTTGATGAGCTCCAGTATATCATATTTTTTCTTTTAAGGATTGTGCTTTCAGTGTCATAGCTAAGAAATCTTTACCTAAAAAACCAAGATTGCAAAGATTTTCTTCTGAAAGTTTTATAGTTTTCAGTTTCATTTAACATTATGAACTATCTTGAGGTAATTTTTCTGTGACATGAACTAAGCATTTAAGTTCTGAGTTTTGTATAATGATGTTCAGTTATTGTGGAACCATTTGTTGAAAAGACTGTTTTATCTTCTGTTGAATTACATTGGTACCTTAGTAGAAAAGTAATCATAAGTGTATGAGTTTACTATTCTGTTACATTGATCTATATATATGTCTGTCCTTAAGCCAGTACCCCACAGTCTTGCATAGTGTAGCTTTATAATAAGTCTTGAAGTCAGATGGTGTACGTCTCTTCAACTTTGCTCTTTCAAGGTTGCTTTGGATATTTGGGGTCCTCTCCATACATTTTAGGATCAACTATTAATTTATACCCTAACCCCCGCTTTGATTTTGATTAATTTTGATTGTTGTGTTCTGTCTCTAGCTGCGTTGTTCATTATGGTAGCTGTGATCACATGTAGCCACTGGGCATTTGAAATGTGGCCAGTTGGATATGTGCTATAATTCTGACTACAATGGACTTTGAGCAATTAGATGGAAAAAAAAGATGTTAAATGTAGTTCATTAATAATTTTCAGTGCATTAACATGTTGACATATTTTAGATATATTGGGTTAAATAAAATATATTTATCAATACATTTTAGTTTTATCAATACATTTTAATTTTTATTTGCCGCTATGTAGAAACACATTTGTGATATTTATGTATTGGCGTTCTATTTTTTCAACCTTACTAAACTTATTAGTTCTACTGGTAGTTTTGTGTCTTTTTTGTGTGTGTCCTTTTTTTTGCCCCCCATGCCCTATTAGGGCCTTCAGCACAGTGTTAAATGAAATGATGAGTGGTCTTCCCTGTCATGTCCCTGATCTTAGCATTCACTGTGTTGTTACAGAGTATAATGTTTTCCTTAGACACCCTGTATTAGATTTAGGCAGTTCTAAAGGTTGGCTTAAAGCTCAACATTCAGAAAACGAAGATCATGGCATCTGGTCCCATCACTGCATGGGAAATAGATGGGGAAACAGTGGAAACAGTGTCAGACTTTGTTTTTCTGGGCTCCAAGATCACTGCAGATGGTGACTGCAGCCATGAAATTAAAAGACGCTTACTCCTTGGAAGGAAAGTTATGACCAACCTAGATAGCATATTCAAAAGCAGAGACATTACTTTACCAACAAAGGTTCGCCTAGTCAAGGCTATGGTCTTTCCTGTGGTCATGTATGGATGTGAGAGCTGGACTGTGAAGAAGGCTGAGCGCCGAAGAATTGATGCTTTTGAACTGTGGTGTTGGAGAAGACTCTTGAGAGTCCCTTGGACTGCAAGAAGATCCAACCAGTCCATTCTGAAGGAGATCAATCCTGGAATTTCTTTAGAAGGAATGATGCTAAAGCTGAAACTCCAGTATTTTGGCCACCTCATGCGAAGAGTTGACTCACTGGAGAAGACTCTGATGCTGGGAGGGATTGAGGGCAGGAGGAGAAGGGGACGACAGAGGATGAGATGGCTGGATGGCATCACTGACTCGATGGATGCGAGTCTGAGTGACCTCCGGGAGCTGGTGATGGATAGGGAGGCCTGGCGTGCTGCGGTTCATGGGGTCGCAAAGAGTCAGACACGACTGAGCGACTGATCTGATCTGATCTGATCTGATTTTTCTTCCTAATTTGCTAAGAATTTTTATCTTGAATGATGCCTTGATTTTGTCAAACGAGTTTTCTTGTATCTACTGAAATGATCATTTGGGTTTTTTTCTGCCTTTGTTAATTCAGTGAATTGCCTTAGGCATTTTCACATGTTAAATCAGCCTTTTATCAGGGTTATGTTAGCTTCATAAAGTGAATTTGGAAGAAGTATTCTTTCCTGCTCTTGTTTCTGAAAGTGTATTCAGAAATGGAAAAAAGCCTCATACATAAATAAGACTTTTAATTTTCTTATTGCATGTTGATCTTCAGATCAGATCAGATCAGTCGCTCAGTCGTGTCCGACTCTTTGCGACCCCATGAACCGCAGCACGCCAGGCCTCCCTGTCCATCACCAGCTCCCGGAGATCACCCAGACTCACACCCATCAAGTCAGTGATGCCATCCAACCATCTCATCCTCTGTCGTCCCCTTCTCCTCCTGCCCTCTATCCCTCCCAGCATCAGAGTCTTCTCCAATGAGTCAACTCTTCGCATGAGGTGGCCAAATGTTGATCTTATAGAACCTCAAATCTGTCTTGAATGTGACATGGTCATGTGTCCTTCCCAAGTCATTAGTCTATTTTGATTCTCAGTGGTGGTTTATCACCCTTTTTGGAAGAGGTTTGACCTCATTATAGGTTCTTCTTGGGGGTTTCCCTGATGGCCTAGTGGTTAGAATTCCGGAC
Organism: Tragelaphus eurycerus; assembly: GCA_935064755.1. Lineage (NCBI taxonomy): Eukaryota > Metazoa > Chordata > Mammalia > Artiodactyla > Bovidae > Tragelaphus > Tragelaphus eurycerus. Next base: position 68,990,947 of record CAKXYN010000001.1, on the reverse strand, counting down.
TTTCACCACCATGGCCCGGGTTCAGAGAACTGAGATCTCACAAGCTTTGCGGCACAGCCAAAAGTGAATGAATGAATGAATACTCCTTCTTGATAATGCATACATATGTACATACATAGATACTTTTAAGTCCTTCTTGGTAATACATAATCCTAACTACTCACAGGTTATTAGTTGCTTGATCAAAACAGTCCAGCAATAGTTTGTCTTGGTTCTGCTGGAAGACTTTTGTTCTCCACAGTTGAGCACATAAGAAGAGTGGAAGACCTTCCTCAGTTACAGAGTGTCAACTGTGATAGATTCAGAGTGGATTGCCAAGCTCTTTGAGCATTACACAAGAAAATGGTGTGAATACTTGGTTAGTTCTTTCCTGAGCTCAGCTGTCTGCACTCTGAGAATGACAGACTTTTATCTGTAATGTTTTAATATCATATATTTGTCTGGGCCCTCTTGCTAAAGGTAACTTAAGTAGTGCCCCCCGCCCCCACATCACCTGACATCTCTTACTCTGGGAGACTGCTGCGGGTGACAGTGGGTGGTGAAGTCACTTCTCTCCTGTGACCCAAATCAGGGAGGAGGCAGCCTCTCTTCAGAGACTACCTGTTAGCGTAAATTCTTCTAGATACTCTTCCTTAACCCTGTGCTGCTTTCTGCTCAGAGGGCTCTTTGTATCCTGACTTCCCTGTAGATCTTCCTTGGTGTCCGTTACGGGGCAAGAATGTCCGTCATTCTACATTTTGCTTTAATTAACGGTCTCAAAATTCCTTCACATTCATAATGGATTAATTGGGGGAAACTGAGTCCTTGGCAGTCTGTGATACACTGTGGCCATACTGTGGGCAATCACAGTGCCTCCTGTAGGAGACTGGTGGGAGGTGCGTGTGCCTACAGTGTACATATTGATGTATCCTCAGCAGCTGGCTTTGAAAGAAGAGATGGACATCTATCCACCTTAATAAAGTGCTAGACACGTATATATTGATGTATCCTCAGCAGCTGGCTTTGAAAGAAGAGATGGACATCTATCCACCTTAATAAACTGCTAGACATGTATATATTGATGTATCCTCAGCAGTTGGCTTTGAAAGAATAGATGGACATCTATCCACCTTAATAAATTGCTGGACACATCTCTGACTCGATGGACATGAGTTTGAGTAAGCTCCAGGAGTTGGTGATGGACAGGGAAGCCTGGTGTGCTACAGTCCATGGGGTCGCAAAGAGTGGGGCACGACTAAGCGACTGAACTGAACTGAGACACATCCTCTCTTCACATTATCAGTTCTCACCAGAACTCTGCTGGAATATTCTGAGTTGGTCATTAGTGGACTTGTAGTCATCAGTAAAATTTTCAGTTTCAGCGGAGGCCTGTGTCGTATTCCATACATGGAGGGGCTGCACCTGGTATGCTAATTCTGAGGCTTTGTTGCTGTTGCTAGTGCTGTTGAGATCAAGGGATCAGACCAGGTATGGTGTTGAAGTTCTATTTCTTTGGGAAGGTCAAGAAATTTCATTTTGGGAATTGCCTGGCGGTCCATTGGTTAGGACCCCAGTCTTCCACTGCAGGGAAGTAAGCTCCCACAAGCGGCGCACTGCAGCCAAAAATAAATAAATAAAATAAAACAGTATAATTTTCAGGTTGTAAAAATATAATTGTAGCCAAAAGCTATTCTCAAGCAAATTTTAACATTTATACCAAATACTTTGTGTTTTCATGTAGTCTTTGTGGATGAATAGTTTTGTTATAGAGTCAGAGGTTTTAACCAGGGGTGATTTTTGTTTGTTTTGTTTTTCTGGGTTTATATAAGAAGTTCAAGCCTGGAGAGCTTCTGCAAGTAACACGCCTACCTGGAGGTACTCGTGTATGGCCTCCTACAGCAGCTTCAACAAACATAAATCACATTAGGGAACCTACAGCTCTTCTGCTTACTTTGGATTCTAGGTCCTTATTTACTGTAGATAGGATGGTTTTGTGTAAGTCTGAAATCAAACTAATTTCTTTGAAGGGTTGCTAATGAAAACAAAGGTTGAAAAATCGAGAGATCCAGGAAATTGCTTAAGACTCTAAGAGTTTGAACGTAAAAGATAAAACAGAACCAAGAGGAAGATTTAAAAAATCAAGTCTGGACCTGCAGTAGAGAGGAATGTTTGTGTTTCTCAAAATGTAAGAGCACTCTGAAAAAAAAACTGCATTATAATTTGATTTCTTTTTTTCTTCTTTCTAGGTATCTCATTCAGTTGCTAAACTTATATTGGTTAATTTCCACTGGCAAGTTGCTGAGATACTGGACAGGTAAGGTGTTTTGGGGGAGGAAGAGATGGCATTGTCTGTAACTTCTCTCTGCCTGCCCACCCAGTGGTAATAATTGTCTGTGTTATGGAGAATATCCTTACAATGTGCAGATTATATTTTTAAAACACTGGGTCATATTGTATAGCCTTTTTCTCTCAGTATATGGTGAACATTTTCCAATGTTTTCAGCATATTCTTTCTGTACCCCAGTTTTAATGAAGGTACCGTATTTTACCATATTGATGTTCCACCCTATTCCAAACCCCTGTTGTTGGACAGTGAAGTTAGGTCAGAGTTTTTATGCCATCATTAATGTTAAATCAGTGCTCTTCTAGATAACACTTAGCAATATCTCCAGTTATTTCTTTCAGACACATCAAGTGGAATTAATATATCATGACACAGTGCTTATTGCCTTCACAGAGAAAGATCAGCTCATTACCACCACACCTCCAGAACCAGAGCTATGATGCCCTTTATGCCTTTTGTTTTGTAGGTACAAGTCTAATTCTGCTCAGTTGCTCGTTGAGGCCCGAGTTCAGCCCAATCCATCAAAACATGTGAGTGTCCCTTCCTGATACACATGGCTCTTGCTGTGGCTCACACAGTTATTGAGAACCGTCTTACTTTGTTTATCGTGCAGCATCCCCAAGATACTTGTTCCAGTATAGGCCTAAATCTTCCATCTCCAACGTCATTTGGAAATTTTCCTCATAGGCGAGGAGTGCATCACTGCCTGCCCTCTCCAGCCTCACCCGTCTCCTGCACTTACATATAGCCTGTACTCTGTCCCTGCCATGTTCTTGGGGTGCCCATTCACTGCATGCCTCTTTAACTCTGCTGGTGCCTTCCTTGGCTGGGAACATCCAGATCCTGTCCCCATCTTTGCTCGTGAGAATGGAACTCACCTTTAAAGGCCCGAATCCAAGCCATCTCTCCCAAAACCTGTCTCCTGAGAATACTATGCTCCAAACTCCTTTAATTATATCTTTCAACCTTTACATGTACATTGCAGTGATTCGCTCATATCTTTTTAGCTCCCATAGTACACTGTAAGTGCTTTTTAAGTTTAGGAATCATATTCTATAATGTATAGCAATTTCCTATTGCTGAGAGTTCGGTCAGCATTTGTCAAATGAATGGGGGAGAATTAGGGTTCAGATTCACCACCTAATTTACACAGCCTCTTAGAGAATTTCCAGGAGCATACCAGACAGAGTGTGGTCCTTTTCCTCAAATTATTTTCTGTATCCAGTGAATTAACAAGAACCTCATGTTGGGTTTTCACTGGTTTGTGGTTTTGGCTGGTGTCCCCAGACTGTCTTTGCCAGTTTGTGTAGCAGAGAATGGGTTCTGGAGCTATTAGAGGCTCACACTTCAGCCCCTAAGAACCTATTGGCTGGGTTTATAGTACTTGTTGAGAAGCAACTCTGTGCCATGCTGAATGTTTTCAAAAGAAACCCAGTAGCCTCCAAAAGAAGGCAGATTGAATGACCTCTCGGGACCTTGACAGTTCCGAAATCCTGGTCTTTTCAGCCTGACCTTATAAACTACTGTAAGATCTCGTTTCCATCTTCTCTCTCCCTCTCTAAATCTAGGGCTTCACCAAGCCTGGCTTTGCTACCACCTCCTTTGGGAAGCCTTCCTGATAATATTTTTTTCCACTCAGAACTGGCACTCGCAGAGCCCACACTTGGCAGTTGAGTTCTGACCCTTGTTGCAGGCTGGCTCACATCCCTGTACCTCCCTCCAGGTGCCCCCGGCCCACTCCCCTCACCACTGCGCAGTGTGTATGCAGTTTGTGCGGAAGGAAAACCTCCTCTCTCTGGCCTGTCAGCACCAGTTCTGCCGCAGCTGCTGGGAGCAGCACTGCTCCGTGCTCGTCAAGGACGGTGTGGGTGTGGGTGAGTCTGCCGTAGGGTTCATAACCGGCTGGCAGGAACTGTTTAGCTTCAGCCCTGCCCCTTCTGCTAATCAGGTTTTCTTGTGAGCATAACTGAAGTTTTCAAAAGTTTTCATTGGTTTCCACACATGTCAGTCTGAACAATGGCAGTTTACCCTGGTCCTGAGCAAGATGCAAGAATTAAGGCTAATGTTTGGGCGTTTATGTAAATGCTGGTGTGACGGCAAGGCTACCTTCTCTTGCCTTTTGGGAGAACTGTCCTTTAAGCTGCCTACCCTGTCTATCTTGATTCTCAAAGTGGCAGCCGTATCTCAGAGACTCCTAGAGGGTTTACTGTGATTTAGGTAAGCACAAATCAAACTTGGTGATGAGTTAAAGGAGTCTTCATTGAATTATGACTCCATGATATTAATATTAGCATTATATCTGTAAAAGCTCACTGTGTTGACGGTAATCACATGCACATAATAGTAAACGTCACGAAACTAAATTGTAAGTCAAGAACCTGCTGGGGTTTTTTAGGCAGTGCTTTTAATTGGTGCTCTTTGTGATATATACTATTTAATTGGTCTTGTTTTTGTTGTTTGGTTGGTTTTGGTTTTTGTGGGGGTTTTTTTGTTGTTGTGCCATGTAACTTACAGGATCTTAGTTCCCTGACCCAGGGCTCTGGCAGTTAGAGTGCCAAGTCTTGACCACTGGACCATCAGAGAATTCCCTATCATTTTAAAATTTGTAATAATATTTTAGTTGCATCACTATGTAAATATATTGATTTCTCTCTTCTTTGAATAAATTCTGATGTTTCTGGGGTTCCCTGTGTAAAACGTGAATTTGTTGGGTGAACTCAGCAAATACATTATAGGTGTGTCTTCTGTGATACAGTTGTCTATCCAGTTGTCTTTGTTCAACAGGTGTCTCTTGCATGGCTCAGGACTGCCCACTTCGAACACCAGAGGACTTCGTGTTTCCATTGCTGCCCAATGAAGAACTGAGAGATAAATACAGGCGCTACCTCTTCAGGGACTATGTGGAGGTATGCCCAGCTGCTGTTGTGCCTGGTCTTCCTGAGCCTCCTTTCCATCAGATGCTCACCAGTTACTATGCAGAGGAGGCTGCCAGTAGATGCTTTCAATCTGAAGAAAGAGCTGCACGGCTTTTAAAAAGTTTGAAAACTCTATAGAGTACTAGTAAATCCCAAGTCTGTTTCTTCCTCACTCTGTATCCTTTGACCCCTTAGATTCCTTCTCTGAGCCTTGGTTTCTTTCTTGTGTAGAATGGTCAGGCACACCCACTTTGTGAAAGTGAAAGTCGCTCAGTCATGTCTGACTCTTTGCAACTCTGTACAGTCCATGGAAATCTCCAGGCCAGAATACTGGAGTGGGTAGCCTTTCCCTTCTCCAGGGGATCTTTCCAACCCAGGGATCAAACCAGGTCTCTAGCATTGCAGGCAGATTCTTTACCAGCTGAGCGACAAGGGAAGCTGGGCACCCCGCCCCCCTTACGCAGAGTTCTTAAGCTATTGTATGTCAGGGGATAAACATAAGTCAGGCATATCTCAGGAGTTGCTGTTCTATTCCCTTCACCTTGTGATTCGGCCCAAATAAGGAGTGTTGCTTCTTGGGCGATTTGGCAATTTGTTCAAGTTCTCAGAGTGCTCAGTTTTGGAATCCTTCCCCTCTGTTGGGCTACCTGTTCAGGCTTGCTGGTTCCATGCAACATAATTTTGATCTTTGCCTATTATTCCTAAGCTTATTGGATTGACTGATGGTCTGGGTTGTCTCATGCACAGGCCACAGGAAAAACAAGCGCCTTTGGTAGATGCCTGAGGGTTGTTGAGCCCCTCGGAGTCTCATGCACAACTGACTGGGCCATGTTCCTTTCCAGCCCTAGTCCCTGTGCACTTTCATCTCAGAGACATGATTCTGTAGTCCGTTCTGTCGTCTAAGTTTAGATCATTCCGGTGAGTTGCTCCCTGGTTTAAGCTAAACATTCAGAGGGCATTTTCAGGACCTGCCTAATGTCTGGTCTTCATGACATCCATCATGAATTCCTGTAGCCCCGTGATGGAAGAACAGGAGGCGTTTGAGTACTCAGGGAGGTCTAATTTGGAGGCACCAGCTAGGGGATGTCCTCATTATTCCCCCCTTGGTGTGTTCACAGAGTCACTACCAGCTCCAGCTATGCCCTGGTGCAGACTGCCCCATGGTTATCCGGGTACAGGAGCCCAGAGCTCGCCGAGTACAGTGCAATCGGTGCAACGAGGTCTTCTGGTAAGAGTGAGTGTGGATGCCAAGCAGCCCTGGTGGTGCCTTCTCCTCCTCTCGAGCATCACTTCTGTGGCTCTTGTGAGGGCGGGGCTGGGAGAGGCAGGGCCTTTGGGCCAGAAGAGCAGCGCTGTTCCACGTGGGCAGATGTTTGATGATACTCAGTCTGGAGACAAGAAGGAGACACAGACTCTTAGAGAATGTGCTGGGGTTTATGCTACTAAGACTCAGGGCCCAGAGACTGCATGTCTGTGTGGATGTAGATCTGTCTGCATTGATAATTCACATATTGCCGTATATGAAAGCTCCAGTCACCAGCACTTTAATCTTTCTCTCTGTTGGCCATTCTGCTGATTTTATAACACTGCAATTCATAAGCGTGGTTTACATCTATCTGGAGTTTACTCTATTCAGTAAACATGATGGAACTAGCTGAAGCATACTGAAGGCTTACCAGCGGAGCCGCTCTCCTGACCACTTTCCCTTCATTGTCACAGCGACTGTGTGTGATTGGTACTGCTGTTCCCCTTTCTTATAGGTGAGGAAAGTGAGGTGCAGTAATGACAGAGCCTTCATTTAGGTCCAGAAGAGTCACAGTGGGGCTTCAGGGAAAGTAGAGAGAAAATGGGGTCCGTGTGCATATGTGCCTGCCTTTCAAGGCATGGTTGAGGGAGTCTGTGACTCAGCAAACGTTAAGAACCACCAGTGCGGTTGCTCTCCACCCTTTGTGTCCCACGTTAGGGTCTTCTTTCCCTGGGACATATGGTAAATTACCTGCCTGAGAGCCTTTATCCAGAAAGTCACATTGGCTTGGACAGGGGGGGAATTAGAAACATAGGAGCCTGGCCTGATGAGTTTCAGAGTTTTTCTTTTCTGATTCTAAGTTTCGGGCATCGTCAGAGGTACTGTGCCCCTCACAGACTGCACACGTGCCAACAGTGTGCATCCAGTGCGTACCTTGGACTCAGACAAGCCAGGGCTCCCAGGCCTGGATCTCATTCCTGCTTTGGGTTGGATTTGAGTCCTCTTCTTGGAATACCCTCCCCGAGCCCTTTGAAAAGCTGAGTTCTGAATTTGAGATCCTGTTAGGAAGGATTGACATTACCTAAGATATTAAAAACAAATGTCTTATTTGGGTTTATTGAGAGAAGTCCCCCCGGACTTCAGAATAATCCTAGGTAAGTCAAGGTCTTGGACGCCATGAGAGGTGACTTTTTACCTCTTGGAAAAGCTCTAATTCCATATCTGTTGGCTTGGACAGAAGGAAAAGGAAAAACGCAGGATCTGACCTAACGGTTATCTTTTCTGGTTTTAAGTTTCAAGTGTCGTCAGATGTATCACGCCCCCACAGACTGCGCCACAATCCGGAAATGGCTCACGAAGTGTGCAGACGACTCTGAAACAGCCAACTACATTAGTGCCCACACTAAAGACGTAAGGACTGTATCTTACCTGTCCTGGGTCTGCCCTCCCTAGTGCCACCCAGAGCCACGGGGCTCGTGATGGAGGTGGCAGACCCTTGCCCGGGCGCGGCAGAGTTTGCAGCAGTTGATTTTAGCATGCACCAGGCGCTTTTCTTTTAATGAAATGCTGAAATGCTTGGAGAAGTTTGACCTCAGGAAAACTCATTAGAGAAAAACTAGGTTTTACTGAATGCCTCCCCAGCGTTAACAGCCCTGGGAGGGAGGTAGTTGACAGCCACATCAAACAAGTAGCAAAACTCTAATGCAAGCCCAGGCCTGCCCATTTCTCATTCTGGAAACATCCCACGGGAAAGCATGGCCCGCAGCCCCTAGAGTTGTGCATGACTCAGCACTTGGGGCCCTCGCCGGTGCCAGTCACATGCTGAAGCGAGGCACCCTGCAGTGCAGCTGTGACCATGACATCATGAAGTAAGGTCCTCTTCATGGCCATGAAGTGCCCGGGGTCAGACCGGTCCCCACTCTGTCTGGGGCTGCTGGTGTCTCTGAGATGGGAGCGAGCTTTAGAGGTGATTTCCGTGCCCTCTTCTGGAAGCCGAAGTTCAGGCAGGCTGAGCGGGCCCCAGTCCAGGGTGGCAGCTCGTAGGCTGCTCTGGCGTTCCTCTCAAGCCGGCCAGTTTTTTACTGACTCAGCTTGAGCTTAATCCAAGCGGCCTCCTGGCAGGGACAGATGGTGGCAGACTTAGCGTGGCTCAGCTTGGAGTGTTTCAGGGCCAAACCTGCTGACCTCATTTCCTTGAATTGCTGTTCCAGCCTCAGCGACCCGCCACATTTAAGTGAGAGGCTCCTCCCCAGAAGTGCTCGCACGATGAGCTGCTGGGCACGGGTGCCAGGAGCTTTGTGTAATTTGTCTTAGAACCGGCCTGATGGTGTGTGAGCCTAACGGCGCCCTTCTGTCTCCTCAGTGTCCCAAGTGCAACATCTGCATTGAGAAGAACGGCGGCTGCAATCACATGGTGAGCAGAGGCCTGTGCGTTTTGCTTGTGTGGCCTGAAGCCTTTGGTCAGAGTGCCCTTAACATGTTCTCTTCTGTTTCCCTCCGACAGCAATGCTCCAAGTGTAAACACGGTGAGTCCCAAGCTTGCTGCACCAGGCCCAGCGGCACAGTCTCTGTTTCTTGTGCACAGGTCTCTACTGCTTTTTTTTTCCCCACTGCTTTTATGATACAGTGATCAAACAGGGTGGCTTCCGTCACTTATAGTCATGAGGACCAGAGTACAGCAGCTCTACGTTTGCTGATTGTTATTTCTTGGTCCCTTAAATAATCCTGCTGCCAACTGTGGGATGGCTCTTACACCCTCACATATCCTCAGTCATCCAAGAAGAAAGTTTTAGTGTGTTCTTTTGATTTTTGCCAAGGCAGGTAAGTAGCATGGGGCTTTTCTGTGCTGCCTGACGGACACTGTTTAGAGAAGGCTGCCCATGGTTCTCCTGGAAGCAGTCAAATCCTAGTTTGCCTTTGAGGTTTTATAAAAGTTTTCAGAGAGGATTTCTGGCCTCCTTCATCTGGCTGGTATAGGTTCCACAGAACTGTTGGTTTTGCTTTCCTTCCTGCCAGCTCAAGTAAAGAAATAAAACTCCTTTAGGTAGAGTATGTATCCAGATAGACTTCTTCCACAGCTGCTGACATGCCACCCAGCTGGCCCTGAGAGTTTCTTTTTGTAAGAGCCTGGCCACTGCTGTCCCTGGGTCCTCCCAGGATCACACTGTAATCAGAGTAGTCAAGGCAAGGTATTAGATGGGAACGGTGACGCCGAAGTGTAGAATGAAGATAGGCCAAGAGTAGCAGCGTGTTTCCTCGGTGAAATTCCACCCTATCTTTTCTGCGTGTGTTTGAATGAGAGGGACGTGCATGATCCACTTAGAACAGTGTGTAAGACGTGTACAGTTTAAAGAGAAATGCCCGCATGCACACCCCAGCACCCACCCCAGTCCTGGTACTGAAGAGTCCTTGGTGTGTCCTCTCCCCATCCTTTACTGCCCAGGGTTATCTACCATAGCTCGCGTTGCTGAATAGTTTTACCATCTGGATGGGCAACCCTAAGCAGTGTAGCAGTATTTAAGGCAGTAGCAACCACAGCCTAGCTGACTGAGGCAAAAGGTGTATTGATTGCACTCTTCCGTGAAGCCTTCCCGGAGAAGAGAAGTGAGCGACCTCTGGGTCTCTCGCTTTGGCTCTAGCTTCCCCAGGTTTTACACAAGCCCCTGTGCAGAAGTCAGTGAGCCAGCTTATGGCAGTGAATCATGGGAAACAGTCTTTACTGCTGTCTGGGTCTCTGGCAGAGTCAGAACACACAACCATGATTGGCCCCTGTCCATTAAGGCACAGTAATTGTTCAGATATATGGCGTCCATAGGGGATCTCTGTTTTTCCCTCTTGGCTTCCTCAGTGTGGAAACAGTCATAATTCTGGCCATGAACTCTAGGGTAGCAGTGGGTTTGATAAAAATGTGCTTTTTCCCTTTTTTGTTGTTTTTTGTTTGTTTGTTTGTTTGTCACACTGGCTTGCAGGATCTCAGCTCCCCAACCAGGGATTGAACCTGGGCCCTGGCAGTGAAAGCACTGAGTCTTGACCACTGGGGAATTCCCATAAAAATGTGCTTTTTAAGAAAGAAGAAAAAGGGGGAAAGCCTTCATCCCCAGTTTCATGTACAGCACCTAGGATGGGTGCTGAGAGTGGGAGGCCGACAGGAGGGCAGAGGTGTTCTCTGAACGGCTAGGTGGGCCCCAGGCGGACATGGCGCTCTGCTGCTCAGGAGGCACTGGCGCAGCGCACCAGCGGCCTTTGTACGGTCAGTGTCTGCCTGCGTTGGATTAAAAAGGCACTAAGCGTATGTGTTCTTGAAACGGAGACCATCTGTAGGCTGTCATTCGGATCGGCAAGGACCGGCTGCTGGGACCATGGGCCGTGACAGGCATGAGACGTGTCCACGCCCTCTGGAAAGAGGCGGCCAGGGAGAACTCTGGTCAGGAGACCCCTGGAGCCGGCTCTGTCCGCCTCCTGCTCCGCCTGTGCCTGTGGAGGGATGTGGGCTTGCGTTGTGTGTGTCAGTGCTGCGTTCTGTCCCTGCAGACTTCTGCTGGATGTGTCTAGGAGATTGGAAGACCCACGGCAGCGAGTACTATGAGTGTAGCCGGTACAAGGAGAACCCTGACATCGTCAACCAGAGCCAGCAAGCCCAGGCCAGGGAGGCCCTCAAGAAGTACTTGTTCTACTTTGAGAGGGTAGGCGTCCTCTACTGCACCTGCTTCTCGAGGGTAGGCTTCTTCCACTTGGCCCTGCTGGGTGAAACTCCCAGGGACCAGTGGCCGCAGCGGTGCGTGCGCACCGGAGTCAGGGCGAGGAGCGCCAGCCCGGCCCGACCAGGCGTGGCTCTCGGCTCCCTGGGCACAGCCAACAGGGAAGGACCTGCCAACCTTGTGTGACACCGAATTGTGAAGGATAAGGAAGGACCATCAGGTGGTCTTTGTCCATCCAGTGCCACATTTGTTGTTTGTCTTTAATTGAGGTATAACTGGCTTATAATGTTCTGTAACTTTCAGATGAACAATGTAGTGATTCAGAATTTTTAAGGGTTATACTCCATCTGTCAGCATTATAAAATACTGGTTACATTCCCTGTGCTGTTCAGGGTATCCTTGTAGCTTATTTATTTCACACACAGTAGTTTGTATCTCTTAGTCCCCAGCCCCCATCTTGCCATGCCCCGCAATCCAGTGCCGTCTTAATAGTCAGATTCAGAGGGCAGGTTTTCCCAGAAGCCCAGAGAGCATGGGACCTTTGGTTTCTAAGCACAGGAGACCTGGGAGCACCTAGCTTTGCTGTGTCCTCGGGGCTAGAGTCCTGTTGCTCTAAGCGGGTCAAGTGATCTGGCAGGCAGATAACAGCTCCAGACAGGGTTGGTAGCGTGGACTGAGGAAGTCCCCCTCGTGCGCTCCTGAGGACAGCCCCCATCAGCTAGACGAGGCTGTGACCATTCTGAACGGCTTTTGAATCCCTGCACCTTCCTGGACGCCTGCAGCTTTCTCTCTCCTCTGACCCCACAGTGGGAAAACCACAACAAGAGCTTGCAGCTGGAGGCACAGACATACCAGCGGATTCACGAGAAGATCCAGGAGAGGGTCATGAACAACCTGGGGACCTGGATCGACTGGCAGTACCTCCAGAACGCAGCCAAGCTCTTGGCCAAGGTTTGTCCCCGCTCAGTCTTCCCATCCCTGGTTCTCTGAGGCCCAGACCTCTGAGGATGGGAGGCACTGTCGGGGGCAGGGCTCACCCCCTGTGAAGTCCCGCATGTGCCTGTTCATGGGTCCACATCTTCCTGGGCTGTGGCCACTGAGGACCCTGCCCTCGCTGGACATCCAGGGGACTCAGTATTCTGGTGCCTCTGCCTGTGGGGACAGAACCACAGGGAAAACGAGAGCCCTTCTCTTCTTTTGTCCCATCCATGCATCACTCAGAGGAAAATAAGAGATTGTCTTGGGACAAGTATTGAGATAGATGTGTGGACTCTGAGGTCCGACTCAAGAGGGAAGAGCCGTTGAGGCAGCTGCTGGTAATAAACCCCAGTGTGGAGAGGAACCATGGGTGTTCTGTGACCATTTCTGTTTCAGTTTTTGCCATGTTGTCCCCCAGTTCATCTTTTATTTGCCTTGGCCTCATCTCTTTCAGGCCCATGCCCGTAGAGCCAGGCTGATTTGCATGGTGGGGTAAGACCTGTATCAGCACGTGAGGTCCATGGAGTTAGGAGTCATAGACACAGATCCCTTGTGTTCTGTTGCAGTGTCGATACACCCTGCAGTACACGTACCCATACGCCTACTACATGGAGTCCGGGCCCAGGAAGAAGCTGGTAAGGGAAGCCGTCCTTCTGCTCTGCCCTCTTAGCTTCAGAGGGGCCTTCTCTGCCCGCACCTTGCAGGCGAGCAGGGACCAGACCCCTGGTGGCTGGGAGGACAAAATCAAAACAAAACTGGCCACTGGAAAATTTTGTTCCTCGGGCCCCGACTAGGCATTTCCAAAGTAGATTTCAGGTGCTGCCATTTTGTGTAATAGGAAGGCAGGTGTACTGGAGCCATTAACAGCTGTATTTTTTAGGGTGGCTGGCTGAAAATATCTGTGACCACTTGGGAACCAGTGCTTATGTTTGGGAGGATACCCAGCATGCGTGTTCCTAAATACTGTGGAGCTCATTTGCATCTTTGTGTACTTTTCATCTTAGATAGGGTTTTTTTCCTCTCCAATTAATAAGATGATTCACACTGATTGTTCAAATGTCGAAAAAGTTAGGAAAATATTTACATCATCCATCTTCCCCCCAGAAAGAAATGAGCACTGTTAGCATTTTCCAGCCTTTGAAAATTAGTACTGTTTCTATAATCATGGTTATATATATGACATTTTTTGTTACAACAGTTTTTGCAGCTGTCATTATTCACCAGGCTGGAAAATGCCATTTTTTAATAGTTGCATAGATGTCCCATTATATGGTCGTACCATCATTTGGGGTGTTTATTCTTTCTGTTTTTCACTATCACAAATAAGACATTGGGAAACCTCTTTGTGCAAGAGGCATATACTTACTAAGTCAAATGATTTGAAAATTTTGAAGACTTGATTTTCAGAAAGGCTGAAAAAAACGAAGTATTCAGGGAGCACAGTGTCAGTGAATGTCCACTTTGGCTTGTTTTTGCAGCGGCCATTTCCCCATATGTTGGGAGCATTCTCCTCCGTGGCTTCAGTCCTTCCCCTTTCTTTGGGGGTACAGGGCAAGTGCAGCCTGGCCACCTGGCTGCCCTCCGTGGGCAGCCATTGGATCGGCCTCTGGCTCTGGGTACAGGAAGTAGCACTGCCCTCTGAGGACAGCACCCAGCTGTCTGGAGCTCCTGCAAGCCTGAGGTGCTGCCTCTGCCCCTCCCGTCTGCAGGCCCTGCCCTGGCTACCGTCCCCTCTCCTTTTGACCCTCCTGCTCTACCCATACAGTTTGAATACCAGCAGGCTCAGCTGGAGGCTGAGATCGAAAACCTGTCGTGGAAGGTGGAGCGGGCGGACAGCTATGACAGAGGGGTGAGTGACTGCTGTCCTCTAGGACCCTCTGGCAGGCAAGGGAGAGCTGCTGTGGTGATCGGTCCCACGGTGGCTGGCCTGGGGGCTGGAGGCTGCCACTGAGAAGGGTGGGGAGGGCCGTGCTTTTGACGCCTCGGAGCCCGTGGCAGGGGGTGGCTTCAGCTAGCCCGTCCTCATGGGGCTGGGCCATGCAAGCCCGTGTCTTGCTTCCCTGGTGCAGGACTTAGAGAACCAGATGCACATAGCAGAGCAGCGGAGGAGAACGCTGCTGAAGGACTTCCATGACACCTAGGCTGGGACTCGGGTGTGCCGGCGTGAGGACGATGTGGCTGCGAGGTCTCCCTGCTGCTGTGCTGGATGCTGCAGGCTCCCTCCCTCTCACGACCCCAGGCAACAGCCCAGGACCCCACTCCTGAGAGACACTGGCCACACACCTCTTAGTCGATTTCTGGTTGTTTGTTTTTTTTTTCCCCTCCTCTTTTTGCTTTTTGTTTCCACCAGGGTAGAGGCCCCGTTGAATTGGCCTCTTAGGACCGTCAGTTCCCCCTGGATAGTTGCTGGGAGGGAAGGAAAGTTTTTCTGAATGACTATTAATAGTATTAGATCATTACAACTTATGTAATTTTCAAAGGTTGTACAATTATACAAAAAAAAACAAACAAAAAACCGGGGGGTAAACAAAGCATAGAATGACACAGAACCCTTTTTAAAAATAAACTGGCATTGGAGTGTTTTACCCTCTAGCTATTTTACTTAGAACGCAACATACGCTGTCGCCCCCTTGCCTCAGGATATCTGCTGCAAAAGGGCCCTGGGTGGTACTCGCTTTCCAGATTCACACGCCTTTGGCCACAGCTGGAGCCCCAAGGGAAGAGCATGGGTGGCAGATCGTGGAAAATGGGGTTGGCCTGTGTAACACCGTGGTGTGCAGAGAATCACGCCCGGCCTCCTGCCTGGTCCTTGTAGACCCTTCTGTGATCAGGGAGGAGACAATATAGAACAGAATCTTGCCCCCGGTATCATCATGTCCAATGGCACTGCGTGTCTGTGGACTCATTTATCTTGAAAGTGAGCTTTACCTGGGCCTGGCCACTTAGGCCAGAGCCCACAGCAGAGCGCATAGGTGAGCTGTGGTCCTCCAGCCCAGGGGACGTGAGTTCAGCACAGTTTTCTTTTGTTTCCTGAAGAGAGATCCACTTTCAAAGGGAATCATTCCCCCAAAGCCTTGTTTTACCTCGGCCCCTTCTTTTGTGCCAGTGTTCCCGTGGAGGGACCCCGACCAGGTTGACACACAGCCATACCTGATGCTGGCCTGCTGCGCTCTCCTCTGGTGAATGTCGAGGTCAGAGTTCAGCAGAGCCCTCCCTAGGGCCATGGTCTGCCTGGCTCAGGGGCTATGTCTGCACAAACTGTTTTTATGTTAACCGGGAGTATGTGTCTCCATGACCTGCTCTGGGGGTAGGGTGTGCTCCCCCTCGCCTGGTTTCCGGTGTTGGAGGGCAACACCTCTGGGGTCTGGACTCTGAGGCTGGTGGGGGGTGGTTCCTAATTTGTTGTCCCTGCTCCTATACCTGGAGGCTGGCCAGGGAAAAGGCCAGTCTTTTCACAGTGCAAAGGAACAAGCGGTTTGCATGGTATCCTACTGGTCCTATGGGCCTTTCAGAAATTACATCTGTGATTCCTGGGGTTCCTGCGGCTCTTGTTCAGGGCCTCCTTGACCTCCTGGAAGAGTTGCTTGGAAATCTGTGAATAAATATTGTGTTGGGAATTCTTTGATATTCCAACATTTTCACCTCAGTCAGTAATTCCCCCCAGGTACCATGTTAGTTGCAAACTGAATCGCTCTTGGAAGACAGAGGACAGTTGTAACTCTTGTGGTCATGGGGTCCATGGTTGGCTGCAGGCCCCCTTTCTCCCCAGTCATGTTTTGCCTCTTCCTGTCATCACCTGCAAGGAAGGGACCATGGGGTGGAATGAGAGGACAAGTTAGTATAACAGACGAACCCAGAATTGGACAGCGCTGAGCCACACAAAGGAGGAGAGTGTCTACCTAGAGGTGGGGTATGACTGCTCTGTTGGCACATGGAAGATCCTAGCGTCTGGAATGTTCGCCTCTCCATTGAGTCCTCTGGGTCACCGCCATGGCAGCAGCAGGACCTGAGTTGCAGCTCTGCACCTTCAGCCCCACCCTGCGCATTGTTTGCACTGTGTAACCCACGCAGTGCACTTGCAGCCAGCTGTGACCCCCAGCCTCCGGAGCTGCAAGAGGTTCTGTGCCCAGACCGCAGCCTGCAGTCTTTGACCTGTGGAGAACTTCCTTCCATGCCCCAAGTGGCTGTCTCTTGCTAACATCATCAGGAGCATGGAAAAGTTCAGGCAGAATGCTTCTGCCCTGCAAAGGAAGGCACAGTGTTTTCACAAATTTACCATATATCTTTGTTTTCTTCAAAGAAAAAGTTGAGGCAATGTCATCTGCTCAAAGTTGAGTGGTTTACTCAAAATAAACAAAGTTTCTGATTATAAAAGTGCGTGTGGCATCTAGAACTTATTTTGCTGGACAGTGGTTTCTCCAGTATCCTAAGGAAATTGGTAAGATAGTCCCTAAGGGTGACTTGACTGAGTGACTGGATGAAGCCATGTATGGCACACTGATGAAATCTGCCATTGTGTATAGAATCTTCAAGAGAAGGTGGGCCTGCCCCACTGAGAAGACCAGAAAACATACATGTTACTTTTCTGAGAGGAAGTTGGAGGGGGAGGGGAGCCTAAACAGGGTAAGGAGAAACCACCTGTGGGGACCGTGTGAATGATGTTGCTCTTGTCTGCATATCTCCGGGGTGGAGGGGGCGGGGGTGGTGTGGAGCAGAGCACGAGAGAAAAAAAAAGACCAAGCTTTGGTGTGTCCTCTCACCTCCATATTTGGGCATAAGCTGAGTTTAACTTGCTTCCAAGACGTTTAAGACTTATTTATGGAAAAGTCCCTTTCTCCCTTTCCGAATGTGGCAGCGGTGAGGCAGAGTGTTCCCTGTGCACCTGCTGCGTTCCTGCAGGTTACTGTTACCGGTGCCAAGGGTTCCTCCAGGAAGCCCTCTGTGGCCGCTCCAGACCGGGTCCCCTAGCCTAGGGGACCCCGCACATCAGGCAGTCCGTAAAACCTGACTCCTGCAGACCTCCCTGAGAGGTTCACACCTACTGCAGAGTAGACCTTCAAGGCACTCTTGACCTCCTGCACTGGCGAGCGTCAGTGTCGCCATGGGTCCCACACCATCACTTGCGCAGTAATCGGCCTCCAAGGCGCCCCAACCCGCCGCAGTACTGAGTCATATTTTGGCCCAGCCTCCTGGTTGCCACCCCACTCCGGGAGCGAGAAAATGCAGACCATACTTTTCCCGGAAGAGGGAAGTGCGTCTTAAAAAGGAGAAAACTACTACTGGGGTTGCCAGTACCTGTGCATCTGCGTTTGTGGGGGGCGCGGCTTCTGCCCTGGGGAGTGTGTATCTCTGCCTGACAACAACCCAGCTCAGGAAAGAGACACTTTAGTGTGGTTCGGGGTCCAGGGCCGGGAGATCTCGAGTGCAGCGTGGGCGCGACGTCTCCCGGCACCCTCTCCCGGGGACTACTGCGCGCGCCGGCTCCGCGGCCGTTGTCCTGGCGACAAGGCGTGCGATCCGCGGCCCCTCCCCTGGGTGCGCGCGCAGCCTGGGCGCCATGGCGGCGGCGGCGGCGGCGGCCGGCCCGCGGCCTGAAGCGGCGAGTCCGCAGTGGCCGCCACGGCATCACGACCCGGCCGAGGCTGCGGCGGGGCTGGGCGACTGCGAGGACGCACCGGTCCGGCCGTTGTGCAAGCCCCGCGGCATCTGCTCGCGCGCCTACTTCCTGGTGCTGATGGTGTTCGTGCACCTGTACCTGGGCAACGTGCTGGCGCTGCTGCTCTTCGTGCACTACAGCAACGGCGACGAGAGCAGCGACCCCGGGCCCCAGCGCCGCGCCCAGGGCCCCGGGCCCGCGCCCACCTTGGCTCCCCTCACCCGGCTGGAGGGCATCAAGGTGAGGCCCTGCGCCACCAAGCCCGAAGCGGCTGGCGCTCTTGCCGGGGGCCGCTCCGTGCGCTGCTCCCGGTCTGCCGCGCGCACCCCCTCACTCGCCCGCCGCCGCTCCCCGGACCCGGGCGCCCTTCCCTCCTCCTCCCTAGCTGCCCGCTGTGCCGCTTTCCCTTAGGTGGGGCATGAGCGCAAGATCGAGCTGGTCGCCGACAGGGATCACTTCATCCGAACCCTCAGCCTCAAGCCGCTGCTCTTTGGTAAGTTCTCCAGGCGCCCCCTGGGAAGGGCCATGGGCTGCGATGCGGTGGCTGCCTTCAGGCTCCTTTGACCACGTGACTTCTGTTTTGAAAATGGCTGCTTCAAAGTAGCCCTGTCTTCCACCCAGAGGTTGTCCCCAAGTAAGGTACCTGCCCCCACCTCCAAAATAGGGTGACGAGTGACCTTTCTACACTCCCTTCTGTGACTTCTGCTCTCTGCCGCTAGTCCTTCCATCACAGGGCTGGGCCATGTGACCTAGAAGCTAGTGCCTATAAACCTTTCATTGAAACTGTCTTTGGACCCTCTCTGAGGTGGTTAATTCTGTCACATTCTAGAATGGGGGAAGGGTTGGAGATACTGATAACCAGGTCCTAGCTGATAGGAGGGGAAATTCCATTCCCAGAATGGGCCCTCTGGTCTGATAAGAAGCAGGCTGTCCAAATGTGGATAAGCTGGTGCCCCCAAAACCAGCCTTTGCTTTCTGCGCTCTGGGATTCTTTTTAGGATGGCGTTTTTGTTCAGCCATTACAGTAGGCAGAGCCTTCCAGGGTGGCCTCACTGGGAACCGGCACCCTAGCTCACATTTTCTGAGCTCTTGTTATGTGCTAGACTTCATGTGATCGTTTGGCTTAATTCTCACAACCTCCCTGTGAGGTGGGTGGAGATCCCACTGTCAGGCTGGTGGGGGTGAAAGGCACAGTGAGCCCTGCTTGCTTGCAGGCTCACACAGCCCGATCAGGGTGAAGCTGGGATTCAAACGAGGCAGGCTACCCCTTGTGTCTGCACTGTCGAGCCAGCGTGCTAGTTGTGAAGACTCTAAAGTCCTTCAGGGTCTAGTAGCATCAACAAGATGGGGGTCCCCGGACCTATGACCTTGCCCAGGATAGGTTTTCCCAGCCCCCATCCTGGGTACCCAGCCTCAGTGACACACTGACCTGCAGACCTGAGGTGTTCCTGGCTCCTGCGGAATGGAGTGGGTAAGGGGCTGTCGGGAGGGGACTGGGGACCGAAGCAGAGCATCTGAGCACCGCTGTTACCCCTGGGGCAGAGGGCACTGGTTGGGGATTATCCCAGATCTGTGAGAAAGATTTCACATGCCCGCTGTTTGAGGGGAAGTAGGTTAGGATGTGAGTCCTGTGCTGGGAGGGGCTCTCAAAGATTGTTACTGTACAAGGCTGAAGTCTGTGCAAAGCACTAGTTGAGCTGCTGGGAACACAACACTGGACAAAATAGGAAAACAAACAGAACATCTGAAGCTGACATTCCAACGAGACAGACTAAACAAACACTCCCGGTGTGTGTCAGATGGGATAAGTGGTCACAGACAAGTAGGGCAGAATTTCAGCTGGGGTTGAAACCCTGAGTGTGGTGGCCAGGGTGGGCCTTCCTGAGAAAGATATTTGAGCAAAGACCTGCAGGAGCTGTGAGGTGAAGTTGTCAAGGAACAAGTGATCCAGGCAAAGGGAACAACTCTCCCCATTACTGCTACACTGCCGTGAGACAGACACAGTGAGGTGGGTGTGCTTTCTTCTCTTATCCGCCTTTATTGGACCCGTATATGCTTAATTCAGACGTATGTTAGGTTAAGTGAACCATGAGATATAACCCCTAACCCCCTAACAAAGTTGCGTCCAAGTCCTACAAAGCCGAGAGTGAGAAGCCCAGACCTGAAGTCACCAAGAGTACATGACAGGAAGCAGAAGAGATTTGACCAAAGGTAAATTGATTCTGGTTAAGCCATCAAATGATGCTGCAGACACATTACAAAGGGCATGATTGGGAGAATCGGGCAGTTGCAGCAAGACCTTCCTGCTTCTGGTCCTCGTGTCCTCCGAATCTCCTACCCTACCTCTCAGTCTTGGTGAAAGATGCCCCACATTTTACCTAGAAAGTCTGGGGCTTTCTGCTTGGTGAAATGAGGCTAGACG
This sequence comes from Tragelaphus eurycerus, assembly GCA_935064755.1. Taxonomy (NCBI): domain Eukaryota; kingdom Metazoa; phylum Chordata; class Mammalia; order Artiodactyla; family Bovidae; genus Tragelaphus; species Tragelaphus eurycerus. The sequence continues at coordinate 68,970,710 of CAKXYN010000001.1, read as the reverse complement.
AGTGAAGAAGAGATCTGTGATCCGTGATTGTAAGAAGTCCAGTTGTGAGACAGGCCAGCCACAGGGGAGAGGGTGTCCAAGGAGAGGCAGTACCTGAACACAGTGCTGAATGAACCCAAAGAAAGAAGCCTCACCCCAAGAAGGCACAGTGTCTGTTTTCTGGGCCTGTCTGTCCACTTGTTGTCGCCCTAAAGAGGCAGGCAGGGCCCAAGGAGAATGGGCCTCCTGTGGCTTCTACCACCTGTGCCCCACTGTGACCCACCATCAAGGACCCAAGACACTTGGGCTCAAGGGGTAGGTGTTCAGGGTGTGAACAGGGGACTGGGTTTTACCCCAGGGTGCCTCCACCTCTGTGGAACATTTCCTGTTTCCCACATCTGTTCTTGGAGACATTTGGCAAATGGGACCTGGGCCACAGAAGGCCCATTCTGAGTTCCTGGCAGATGCCTGCTTGACTGTGGTAGGCATTTCCTAAGGGTTCAGACCATTGTCCTGTTGGGAGGCATTCCAGTTCCGAGTCACCACCAACCTCTCTGCTTTCTCTCACGTGGCTTACTTCTCCCTCCACCTCACACTCATTCTGTATTTAAACAGCAGATCAGATCTGCTCCCTTCCTTAAAATCCTCCACGAGGCCCTCACCTCTCATCTCTCGCCACCCCACTTTCCCTCACTCTCTGTCGATTCTCAGACTCTGAGTTCGCTGCTGCCTTGGCGCCCTTGTATGCGCTTTTCCCGCCACCGGAAGGCTCAGGCTTGGTTCTCATGAAGGGTGCCTTCACCCCCATCAGGCCTCTGCTCAGGCCTCCCCTCCTCAGGGACCTCTCTCCACGTCAGACTGGTCTTACTGCTGCTGCTGCTAAGTCGCTTCAGTCGTGTCCGACTCTGTGCGACCCCATAGACGGCAGCCCACCAGGCTCCGCCGTTCCTGGGATTCTCCAGGCAAGAACACTGGAGTGGGTTGCCATTGCCTTCTCCATTGTGTGAAAGTGAAGTCGCTCAGTCGCGTCCGACTCATAGCAACCCCATGGACTGCAGCCTACCAGGCTGCTCCATCCATGGGATTTTCTAGGCAAGAGAACTGGAGTGGCTTGCCATTGCCTTCTCCGAGACTGGTCTTAAGAGGTTTCCAATCTCCCTGTTGCATCAGGCTGCTTGGTCTACTGTATTTATTTGGCAACTGTGTCTGCCCCTAAAGGTGAGCTACGCGCATCGGGGGGGGGCCTGATTGGATTTGCTGTGTGTCCAGTGGCCAGAGTCTACAGCTGACAGTTACTGGTCAGCTGGAGGGCTTCACTGGGCGCCCTCGGTCTCTCTGCACAAGTGGCCGCCGCCACCACCCTAAGGAGGAGCCTCCTGATTCAGCACCCTCTGCAAGAGCAGCAGGGGGCACTCCCAGTGGGCCAGCCAGAGTTTTATTCCACTTACTTAACCATCTAAGGTAAACGAGTCATTGACAGCCTCCCACAAAGCACTGCGTTTTAAAACCGTGGCCTCTTTATTGTAGGGTTTCCAGACATATCCTTTTTTCAGCTTAAAAAAACAATTCAGCAGCTACCTAAGACCACTGTGTTGTCTTGACAAGACACTGGAAGCACAGAATTAGAAAAAGAATTTTAGTGTATGTGTATGAGTTCAGGTTAGTGAGCAGCTTAACAGTTTCCTGCATGGACCCCCCACCTCTGCTGTTCCACAGTCCTGTTGCTTGGCAGAACTGTGGACTCGGTTAAGGTCAGGAAGATATAACTGAATCTGTCTGGGGCTTGACAAGCAGCATCGTGCCTGGGTGAGCATCGCCCAGGATTTCGTGCCTGCCCTCAGTCTCAGCGTGGGGTGCTTGTGGCAGTAGCAGGCATCAGCCAGGCTGGCATCACAGGGCTGGGAGGTGCAGAAAGCTAGTTGTACCCGCCCGGCACATGCAGCTGCCTGCCTTTTACCCGGCAGAGCACTGCTGATTCAGGAAGGGGCCCCTCCCTCTGACCACGGAAGCGGACTTCTGCCCTGCTCCTGCTGGGTCTGGGCAAGCTTGGAGTGTCTCTGAACCCTGGTCTGCACATATCCCTGGAGGGCAGCAGCAGGAGGGGTCTTATGTCCAGGGGAGCACACGGTGTGCGGGGCCCCTGCGCAGGCTCCAGTTGTCACATCCCAGGCCCTCCCCACCTGGGTCGCCTCTGTTCTGGGCACTGATTACCCTGCCACCAGCACGCGGCCAGCCGTAGATTGTAGTGGTCCCCACTCCAAGCAGAGGCCACGGTGACTGGCCAGCGGTGACCCTGCACCTCCCCGCTCAGCACATAGGTCCCAGCAGGCCTTGCGTGCAGGAGGCCATGCACACGTGGCATCTGGATGCAGCCAGCATCACAGACCAGGCGCCAGCTCCCCAGGGCGGGGTGGGCAGCAGGCCCACCCTCAGCACCCCTAGCTGGGAGTCTGAGGGTCTTGGGGACCACCCATTGTGCTGGGAGAGGCTGACCTTCACAGCTGGAGGGATCAGAGGGGCCATGTGATGAGCCTGGCATCTCTTGAGTATCCCCTCCTCCCTTCCATCTGGTGAACTGCCCCCTCTTGTCTGATGCTCTGCTCTTGGGATCAGGGTTCTGGCGAATGCCTGTCCTCCTGGATGTGATTGTGTTTGCAATGCCCCATGCTTAGGAAGAGAGATCCAACTTCTTTGTTCTCAGCAGGCACAGCATTTGGGCATGCCCTGTCTCTTTTGTCCTAGTGCCCAGCCAGGTGCCGTAATGAACGCACCTGAAAGGGGTTGGAAGGGGTGCTGAATGCCAGGGTTCACCAAAATCGCTGGTGTAGAGTCTGTCCAGGACCTCCTTGGACCAGCTGCTGTCCTGCAACCCACAGTCCCTGCAGCCGGCGCGTGATACTGGGGGGAGGGGTTGAGTGAGGCTCCCCTGGGCCTCGGGTGGAGGAGGGGAGCCCTCAGTAGAGGTTCTTCCCACTGTCCTCCTTTCTTCCCACCAGAGACCCATTTACCTGATTCCAGGGAGTTGTGATTTGATAGAGTGGATTGCAGCCCCTGGGGCCGAGCAAGGGTGAGACCAGCCAAGAGAAGCAATGCAGAGACTCTGGTGGGCAGCTTGGGTGGGTTGGAGATGACAGGCACTGAGGCTGTGGCTGGTGGGGAAGCGTCCGCAGGGCAGGATGGCTGACTGGGGGTGGCTGTGGCAGGCTTTGATGGGCATGCAGCTGGCTGCAGCATGGGTACATGAACCTGCAGGGCAGAGGCAGTGGGTACTCAGGACCCGGTTCCTGGATTCCAGGCTGAGGCCTCTGGGTGCTCCTGGCTAGAGGCCCAGCCAGACACTCCATGGTTGCTGAGCAACAACACCCTGGTTACCTAGCAACAGCCCTGCAGCTGGCCTTGCTCCTTTGCTTGCTGAAGTCTTAGCCCTCAGCCCCATATCTCCCCTCCCAGCCTCACCCCTCCCCTCGCCCAAGCTGCTTTCCACCTTTCCAGTGCACCCCCACCTCCAGCTCCACTGGAGGCCAAGTGCCTGGGAGAGGGGGTGCGGGGGTGGGGGACCAGCACTCTGGGCCTTCACTCCTCACTTTGGAAGGAGAAAGCAGGGCCCTCCCTCTCATCCTGAAAGGCCTGCTGGACCCTGCAGTTTCCGGCCAGGACTAGGGCTGGCAAAGAGCAGAGGGGCCCCATCCTCAGGTTCTGAAAGAGCCCATTCTTGCTGCTGAGGTTGCACCCTGAGGCTCTAGGCAGGGCCCTGCTCTGCAGAGAAGAAACTGAGGGGGCTGCTGTTCCCAGGATAGGTGAGGCTGGGGAAGGGGAGTCAGTCGTGCAATCTCGGGACTCTGGCAGACAAAAAGCCACCACATGAGCCGTGGCTCCATCTCTTGGCAAGATCCTGTGGGCAGAGTTTGCACACCTCCCTGGAGAGGGTGGTCAGCTCCACAGGCTAAAGCAGCCTGCTCACTGGCCCGGCCTCAACATTCAAGAGCCCTTGTGATTTGCGGGTCCAGACCAAGCGTGCTCACCAAGGATAGTCCCCTGCCCATGTCTCCTCTGTCCCCTGGGCCTCTGCTCCTTCTCTGCTGGCAACACCCTGACTGAAGAGTCCTTCCTCTCCCTGTCCGCCCCTGGCATTGGTAGGCACACGGCAGTGAGTAGTGAAGAGCTACCAGAGCTGGCCCCCGCTGGGGAGATACCCCCCACCCTTACCTGGAAGCCCCTGCCTCACCTGTCAAGGCCAAGATGAGGCAGGAAGAGGCACCTGTCAGGGTGGCACCCCCCTGGCCAGCAGGGGCAACCAGCTGACTGACTGCTGGACAGCCTCGACCACCATGTCATGGTCCAGCAAGCTGGGTGCCTGCATCTCTGTGTAGCCAGTGCCCTGGCACAGCACCAGGGCTTGAGGAATGGGCATGCACTCTGCAGGGCCCCAGGGAGCCCCTGCCCCGCCATCACCGCACAGCATCACCAGTGCCACCGGCAGCCACAGCCCCTTGCTCTGTCACCCGGTTTCTCTGCCTTGGTCTCGGTGGACTGAGGTTGGGAACTTCATAGTGCTATACCCACCCACCAGGAGCCAGTGTTTGCCCAGCTCCCATGAGCTTAGACCCTCCTGGTTAGGACGCATGTGCTGGCCTGAACTGTTTGATTTGATTAGCCCATGGCAGGGGACTGTAGAGAGAGTGGCATCTCTTTTGGGCCTGTGAATTACTGGCACCTAATAAACTGAAGAAACCTGGGCTTGTGTTTTCTTTCTCTGGTTTACTTTTCTTGTTCATTTATGTTTTAAAGCCATTGGGAGGTGACTTTGTGGATTAGCAGTTTGGTCTAATCCATTGTCCCGTAGCGCTCCCCACCCCCACCCCACCCCTTGCCAGTGCGTGGCTCACACCCTTTCTGGGTTCGCCAGGTTGAGGGGATCAAGCCGGCCAAGGGCGAAGGCTTGTATCCTGTCCTCAGGGTCGTTGGATCTGGGTCCCTTCCCCTTGGAAGCAGAATCGGGCTGTGAGCCTGGGTTTTGCAGGACAGCAGCCTGTGTCACTGGCCAAGTCGCCAATGTCTCTGTGCTTGGGGCTTCTCCGGGGGAGGAAGGGTGAATTCGTGGGGCCTGGTTTTCTAGGATGAGGATACAGATTACAGAGCTGATGACGTGCTTAGGACAGGACACAGAGTTTGTGCTCCCTGAATGTGATCTGCTGTGATTACTATTAAAAACGGCTCCAATCCTGGCTGAGTGGCTGTTTCCCATCCCCTTGGCCACAACTGGAACTTCATGCTGAGAGAAAAGCCAGAGGAGCGGCAGGAGTTCTCGGGGGTCGCAGTGGCGGCCCGGCTCTTTCTCCGGTTAGTTCCTGGCTGGGCCTCTTGTGACCCATCCAAGGAAGGCGTCTCTCCCAGGAACAAGAGAATGAAGCGAGGCCCAGGCTCCAGCCTCTGGAAGTGCTGGGATGTGGGCTTGCCAGGTGTGAGGTTTGCCATCCAGGCACCACTGAGCTGTTTGTGCCGCTGGGGTGGGGGCATCCAGACACTGGAGCCAGGGCCCCGACCTGAATGGCCTTTACTCGGGCTTACAGGCTTGGAAGGAGGCGTTCAGTACACGTTTGTTCCCAAAGCAGAGAACACCGGGGCATCTTCTCAGAGCATGTGCCAAAAACCCAAGTGACTCCCACTGGCCTCCCAGCCCCCTTGTGCAGGAGAGTGGGGCGGGATGGGGGGTGGCATGGCCGAGAGCACTGGGCATATTTGAACACTGCTGAAAAGCAACAATGAGGGCGCAAACCTGCCAGTGTCCTCTCCCCCGCTTAAGGCTAGGAGGTCAGCCCTCCGGCCCTCAGGTCCACCCTGGAGCCTTTGGTCCCACCCCAAGGTGGGTTGGCCCACCCCCAGCCAGAGGGGTAGCTCTGGCTCCACTCCCCAGGACTCCCCTGGAACACGCGTGTTCTCAGCATCCAAGAGGGAGGCCCCATGATCCCAATGCTGGCCAGCCTTTGCAGGACAACTTGACCTTGGACTCTGAGTCCAGAGCAGATGTAAAGGGGTGTGTGAGGTCCTCCTGGCTGGGTGACCGGCAGGGGACGGGACCCAGCCCCGGCACGCTGCAGACCGGAAGGCCCTTGGCCTCACCCCCTCCTCTCCTGGCAGAGATCCCCGGCTTCCTGAGCGACGAGGAGTGTCGGCTCGTCATCCACCTGGCGCAGATGAAGGGGCTGCAGCGCAGCCAGATCCTGCCCACCGAGGAGTACGAGGAAGCGATGGGCACAATGCAGATCAGCCCGCTGGACCTCTTCCAGCTGCTGGATCAGAACCATGATGGCCGCCTGCAGCTGCGTGAGGTGGGGGGCCTGGAGGAGCCCCCCGCCCCAGGGTGGGAGCGCCCCTGACTTGTCTTTCTAGTGGCCCGGTCACACGTGCTGCTCTGCCCCGGCCACAGGAGCCTGATGCCACCTAACCTTGGGCATGAGCAGGGCCAGGGTCCTCCTTCCCAGAGGGCCTCCTGCTGCCCTGGGAACCCTGGAGGATAGCAGGGGTCATCTACTGGGGGCAATGGCACTTATTACCACAGTGCCCAGGGTGCCATGCTGTCTGCGCTCTGGTTTCCTTGCCGCCATTGCTGAGAGCCCCACAGGATTCGCTGTCAATGAGGCGGCAGCTCCGAAGAAGCCAGACGTCTCTGCATGCCTCTCTGCGTGCCCCTCACACCCAGGCTTCTGAGAGAGGGCTTGGTGGGGTGTGGGTTCCCTTGCCTATACAGAGCGTCTCACGGAGTCCGATCTTCCTAAGGGGTCCCGTGGACAGTCATCTCCCCACCATGCCTCTTCCGTCTTCGTACCAGGCCCTGGTCTCACCCACCTCACCTGGGGTGTGTGGGTGGGACGCCGGCCTGGCCTCCCTTTTGCCTCCAATAAGCCAACATTCCTCCTTGTGGAGCCACAGCTCCCCCAGGGTTGAGGATGCTCGTGGCCCTCCGGTGTCTGGACTGGGAGCCCGGGCCCTGGCCTTTGTCCTTAACCACATCCTGTCACCCGAACCCTCTGCCCTCCAGAAAGAACAGGGCAGCTGTGTGTGCCCTGGCGACTCTCCATCATTGGAGCCAGCCCCCTGAGGCACCATCTTGTGCTGTGTAGGTCCTGGCCCAGAACCGCCTGGGGAATGGACGGTGGATGACTCCAGAGAACATTCAGGAGATGTACTCTGCCATCAAGGCTGACCCTGACGGGGATGGTGAGCTCATATCTCGTCACTGTTGTGTCCCAAAGCCTCCTCCTGCCCCCAGCCAGGTGGCCCCTAGGCCCAGCTGCTAGAGTAGCCGGAGGTGAGGGGCCAGCTGTGCCCTTACCCCGGAAAGAGGCAGGAGCTAGACCCGCCTGCTCCCCTTTGGTGACAGTCCAAAGGGCACCCTCTTGGCCTCGTCGGGCAGCATGTGGGGTACAGGAGGTATGGCTGCTGGCTGGCAGAGGGCAGAGCGGTAGAGCGGGAGTAAAGGAACAGTGAAGTCAGCTTTGCATCTGCCTATCCAGCCAGGCACATGGTCCCCGCCAGCTGACTGGTCTAACCAGGGTCCCCCTTGCCTGCCTCCTGCCTGCCTGGAGTCCTCTAACTGCCGGGGGTGGGTGTGGGCAGGAGAGCTGTCCTGGAAACACCCTCCCCTTTGGTAATAACCCCCAGGAAGTGTCTCAGGTTTAGTCATTTCCCTCGTGCCCAAGTTCTGCACCAGTTGAGGAAACAGGACTTGGAAGGATGACCTTCCGGTTGGTGAGCCCCAAGTGAAGAATCTGGCCCGGACCCGTGCCGGGAGAGGCACCAGGCTGCTCCTGCCTGTGTGCTGAGCTAGTGACACACTCATAGCCCCAAGCGCCCCCACCCTCAGAGACGCCCAGCCAAAGCACAGGAGTGTGTCACTGGGGTCAACCAGGGTAACTTGTAGCAAAGACACCAAGCCACTCTTCCCGAGCCTCGAGAGGGTAGAGCCCAGCTTTGTGGCTTGAGCAGAACAGGGGAGAGTGTTCTCATTGGGGAGAGCGGCCTGATTGTCTCTGCTGAGGGAGACTGTCTAGCAGGCAGGACTGGCCCGGGGTGTTCCACCAAGGATGAGACCTGAGGTCATGAGAGAACTCCGGGGGACCGGTTCTAGCTTACATCCTCCAGTGTGGAAGGCCTGGGACAAAACCCAGCACTGAACACTCTCTTTCTTCACCCTCTACAGGACCAGAGGGTGGCCACCACACTCTACAGAGCCAGGCTGGAGGGCCGAGGGCAGTCCTTGGCCTAGGGTCTTGGCCATATGGCCTGAGCTTCCTATGGAGAGCCCGCTCTGGCCAATCTGACGGGGTTGGGCTTCATCCTTTTGGGGGCCAAATCAGGGCTTAAACTGAGGACACGAACTTCTCTGGGTCTTCCTGTAGGGCCTGATGTGACAGAAGCCAACTTCATCTGACCCGAGTCCAGGTTGGGGGACAGGTGCACATGGCCCCCCAGTGCCTGAGGCCAGGGGTAGGTAGGAAGGTGCAGCCTCCCCACTCTGCCCTCCCCACACGGGCGTGGTGGGCATTGATGGTGGGGGGGTGCCCTGTGCAGGAGTGCTGAGCCTGCAGGAGTTCTCCAACATGGACCTTCGCGACTTCCACAAGTACATGAGGAGCCACAGGGCGGAGTCCAGCCAGCTGGTGCGGAACAGCCACCACACGTGGCTCTACCAGGGTGAAGGCGCCCACCACGTCATGCGCGCCATCCGCCAGAGGTGAGCACTCGAGCCTGGGCTCCCTGATGCAGGGAGGAGACCACTCAAACCCCCACAGAGGTCCTTGGCTGAGATCAAGAGAACAGAGCTCAGGACTGGAACTCACTGGAGACAGGCAATTAACAAAAGCAAATTAGCCCTAATGGTGGGCAAACGATATACACGTGCGATTAGTACTAGATTGAATGTCTGTTTTCTGCTAACTAGAGAAATGATCTCTTAACTCTGTCCACAGGACCCCCTGTCCCTGAGTAGCCAGGGGTTTTAGATAAACAGCATCTTCCTGGAGGGAGGGTCTCCCTCCCCACTCCTAGGCCTAATGGAAATCTCATTTTTCCCAGCCAGTGGATGTCTCTGGTTCATCAGGAGTCACCCCTTCCTGCTCTTATAGCAGTCCAGGGTGGCTTAAAGAGCTCCCAGGGGAAATAGGGGCAGCACTCATGGCAGGCTCTCAACTCACCTGGCCAGCTCCTTCAGGGTGTCACCCCTGGCACGGGGCTGCCCAGCTGAATGCCTGCTGCCCACCAGGGTGCTGCGCCTCACCCGCCTGTCACCCGAGATCGTGGAGCTCAGCGAGCCACTTCAGGTCGTGCGGTATGGCGAGGGAGGCCACTACCATGCCCATGTGGACAGCGGGCCCGTATACCCAGAGACCATCTGCTCCCACACCAAGCTGGTAGCCAATGAATCTGTACCCTTCGAGACCTCCTGCCGGCAAGTAGTCCCACCTGGGGGTGGCTCCCAAACCTGGCACCCCCGACACCAGCATAGCCCTGCCCTGTGGGTGTGCCCCTTGGTATGGGGCCAGGAGAATGCTGGGCATCCTGCTTGAGAATTCCCCCATGTCTCCCCCCAGGCTGTTTATCAAGGGGCCCAAAAGGGGTGGTCGTCTGGTCTCAGCGGCCAGACCAAGGTACGCACAGACACTGCAACTCGCCCCCAGATCCCTCAGGAAGGGGCAAGGCTGGACCCCTGATTCTTTCTGCCCCCCTCCCCAGGTTGTTAATCCTGTCTGCACTGCTGGAGACCTCAGCTTCTCCCCTTGAAGCTGCATCCCCCTCCCCTGCCAAGGCATGGCAGTAGGTCCTCCCTCTTCATGCTCTGGCTCAGCCCCTTCTAGTTGTAGCCAGCCGTCTGCATGATTCTGCTGCTTCTCAACTTTGCCAGCAAGGCCCTCAGGCAGTCACGTAGTTTAGCCAAGTGCATGCACCTGTGATCTTGGCCACACCAAAAAAAGCCTGTGACACACAAAAAGAAACTGGGCTCGTGAGAAGTATGGGCTAGGGACATTGGGTACAGACCTCCTCTGTTGTCACTGATCCCAGCCTGCCCCTCCGGCCCCTGGGAACCTGGGCAGCTTATCCTGCCCACAGGTAAGCCCCTGGGAGCATCCACAGCTGGGGACTTGCTCAACAGACCCCCTGCCTTACAGCTATATGACAGTGCTGTTTTATTTGAACAACGTCACCGGTGGGGGCGAGACCGTCTTCCCTGTAGCAGACAACAGAACCTATGATGAAATGGTAAGGGCCAACCAGGCTGTTCCTCTGGTGGGATGGCAGGGCCTTGGGCAAACAAAAATAGTACATAAGCTGCCAGACCTGGGATGAGGCCTCAACTATCCCCTGGGCACATCTGACTGGTTTCCCTTGAGCCACCTTTGGCTGCCTGGCCTTGGGCTCCTGGCCCTACAGCTCAGGTGGTTTGAAAACCCTACCACTCTGCCGCCCACAGAGTCTGATTCAAGATGATGTTGACCTCCGTGACACTCGGAGGCACTGTGACAAGGGTAACCTGCGTGTCAAGCCCCGCCAGGGCACAGCTGTCTTCTGGTACAACTACCTGCCTGATGGGCAAGGTGAGGACCTTGGCCAGGCCAGGGATACCTGGAGGGAGCTGCCTTCCTTTATCCAGCCCTGATTGCTACCCTGGTGAGCTGGTTCTGGCAATCCCCCACCCCTTCATATGTTTTCTGTTTGGTTTTTTTGCCCCTGCTGCCTCCCAAAGACCATCCTCAGTGACTTCAGCAGGCTGCACCTGTGCAGCCTCCTGGGTTATCTGGAACCCTGTGATTCTTTGATGCCCCAGCCTTTCAGCTCACTGGGGCTGAGGACACATGCCCCTTAGTAGCCCAGACTGGGAAGGGCTGTGGACAGGCCCTGCAGCAAGAAAGCTGATTTCAAAGGGCAGTGGTGTTGAAAAGGCATTTGTTGGAGAAAGATGCTGAGCCGCCAAGGAGGCCTTGGGGCCAGATGTTTGCCACAGAAGGTGTGCATAGCTGGGCCTGCCCTAGCCACGCACTTGGACAATAGGAGGCCAAGCTCAGGCCAGCCAGCCCAGCCTAGATTCCCTCTGGTCCCCTCACACCATCCTCCTCTCCTAGGTTGGGTGGGCGACGTGGACGACTACTCGCTGCACGGGGGCTGCCTGGTCACGCGCGGCACTAAGTGGATTGCCAACAACTGGATCAACGTGGACCCCAGCCGGGCGCGGCAGGCACTGTTCCAGCAGGAGATGGCGCGCCTGGCCCGCGAAGGTGGCGCCGACTCGCAGCCGGAATGGGCCTTGGACCGGGCCTACCGCGACACGCGCGTGGAACTCTGAGGGGTGACCATCCCAGTCTCCAGCCGCAGGTCACCCTAAGTCGGGGGCCCTGCCGTCCCCCTGTACCGTTGCAGGCTGAAGGCCTGGTCGATGTCTAGCCCTACCCCCGCCTCCTGCCGCGATTAGGGAACAGTCCCTACATCCATGTTATTTATTGTGTACAGCCCCGTGCTTCCCGGACAAATAAAACTAGGCGGCATTGGAGCTGCAGGGCCGAGAGGCTCGGAGTAGGCTGTAGGTACAGTGGGCGGGGCGGAGCCCCGCGGCCGGGGGGTGGGGCTTGTTGTACGTCATGTGACAGGGGCGATTCGGCCCGGCCAATCCCAGCCGGACGGCCTGGGGCCGAGGGCGGTCGTCATTGGACTAGGCGGCGGCCGCCCCTGCCTCTGCTACCTGTTGCTACGGGCGCCGTAGAGCTGCAGCACAGCTGCACGCGGGAAGACTCGTCTCGCGAGAGCTCTGCTCCTTTCTTGGCCGTGGCAGCTGCAGCGGCTTGGGGGACCGCCATGGACGCTCACGAGGACTACGTTTGGCCGCGGGCAACCTCGGAGCTCATACTTCTCCCGGTCACGGGTCTGGAGTGCGTGGGGGAGCGGCTGTTGGCGGGTGAGTTGTGGTTCGAGGCCCGGGCTAGCAGAGAAGAAACCGAACGCTCGCCTGAGGAGGGGCCTTAAGAACAAAGGGATGCCCCGTGTAGGAGGAGGACGGGCGGCGGGCGGGAACCCACGGCATGGCGGGGCTGAAGCGCAGCCTGAGGAGCTCAGGAAACAAAGAGCTGCGGTGGTTCCCGAGGCGTTTCAGAAACTGCAGGTGATGCGGAGAGGGCGGCTGGGGGCGGCAGAAAGGTGCAGGGAAACGCGGTCGGCGGGGGGGCGGGGAAGGGACTAAGAGACGCTAGTGGACGAGTTGGGCGGGGGCTGCAACGTTCCAGCGAGGATGCGGGGGAGCTCCCCGATGACGCCCCCCCGTGGGCGGGTCCAGGGTCCTGGGCGTGGCCTTTCGGGGGTGGGCCAAGCCCAGAAGGGGGTGTGGCCTCTCGAGTGTGAGAGAGGGGCGGGTGATGCTCTTCCCTAGATGGTGGGGATGAAGAGCCTCTGAGCAGCATGGAGTCGCGGGAAATCCGAGGATGAGACCTTTCTGAGTAGGCCAGTGGTCGGGGAGGCGGAGGCTGAGGCCCCTCCCGAGATGGTTGGGGTCCAGGAAATCCCATGTCAGTGCCTCTTCTGAGGAGGGTTGGCTCGGGTAGCAGAGGACAGGGACCCGAGGCCACAGAGCCCCATAGAGCGGTGGAGTCCGACTGGAAGCTAGTACTAGTGACTTATGTTAGAGCTGCTGTGTTTAATAAGGGTCGCAAGGCAGGGCACTGGCTGGCAAGCCTTGAGTGAGCTGCTCGCAGTCCTAAGAGGGGTGGATGTATGGGGGTGGGAGATTAGGGCGGGCGATGACCCAGTTTTGGTTTGCTGTGAAGGCTCTGGGAGCCCAAGGTTTTTACCACGAGCTAAACTCCTAAGGCTCCTGGAGGAGGGAATAGTAGGCAGAAAACTGAAAAACCACAAGAGTAAACTCGGGGAAGACAGGATTTAAGACAGAATTTGCCACTTTATGGAAAAGAGGCAATTCTTGGGAGGATTTAGCAGGCAGAGCGGAAGGGCTTGTCTAGGTGAAGAGGCTGGATAAATGAGCAGAGACCAGTCCATTTCAGCCGTAGATCTGACTTATCTTTAGGGGCATAAAGCCCCATTGGTGAAGCCCCACTGAGAAGTTTTAAGCAGGGCAACGGCTTGTGAAATTTAGTTTAGTAAGCTTTTAAAGTGAATTCACCTACTTCCAGTATTTCCCAAGTGACTTTTCTATTGACAGTTCTCAAATCCCACCCTTGTGAACCTATAGCCTGAATTCCAAGCCCTGTTCTCATGTGAGTGCCAGGCTCAAGTGCACAAGGGCCTACAAATTGGAATACTCCTGCTGGTGTTTGAGCTCAGGTGAGGGAACATCAGCCACGCAGGTGCCCAAGCCGGGGAATCTGCCTCTCTCACCCCCCAAGCAAGCCTGGTTGATGCTGCACTTCATACATGTAGCATGTGTGTGTCTTTTTCTACCTTTATTACCATCATTTGAGGCCATGCAGCTATGCCTCCCCAATCCCCTCAGTAGCATTCTCTCGAGCTTATCCTTGAACCTTTTGTTTCCTGTTCTAGCCATGTTCCCCAAAGCTCACGCTCATCTCAGGGTTTATTCACTACTCCAGCATATCGTTCATTGTCTGGTTTATAATCAGACAATTAAATTTAAAAAATTTTAATTAAAAAACACACACTTTTTTTTTGGCTGGACCACACTGCTTGCGAGATCTTATTCCCCAATGAGGGAACAAACCCAGGCCCCAGCAGTGAAAGCTCCAAGTCCTAACCACTGGAATACCAGGAATCTCTCAAATAAATGTTTATTGACTGTCAAAAGATTGAGATTGCAGGCTGGGAATAGCATGAGGGATTGCTACTGTCATCTCTAGTTAAGAGGTATGTCCTGGACCGAAGTCACTGTGGTTGATTGGATTTGCAAGCTCTTTAGAAAGTGAAATCTCCAGAACTTGGAGATAAGAGGTGGGCAGTTAAGAGGTGGGCTTCCCAGTTTGGGGCTGGGGTTGGGCAGAGGATGGTAATATTAGGTCACTGGGGTGAGGAGCATGGAGCAAACTTGAGGATGAGCTAGTAAATGAACAAGCCTGCAGGGCAGCCAGGTGGCAGCTGAGGCTCACAGGAGTGTCTGCTTCCAAACTGCGGGCTGCCTCTCCCCACTGTTAGTGAATGTGCTCTCATCTTCTGAGATACAGAGAAGCTCCTGGAAATCAGGAGGGGTTCTGCTGTGGTCCGAAAGTGGAATGCTTGACTTACCAGTGTGCCTGTTTCCTGGGGGAGGAGTTAGTGTGAAGAAGGTCAGTGAGGCCGAGGATTTGAGGACTAAAACTGAGGATTCCCGTCTGAAGCATGAGAAGTTCAGTGGGATGAGGAGGAGATGGGAGTTTGACGAATTCATGGTTGAGCTGAATGTCATGGGTAACTGACAAGGGGCTCAGAGAGAGCACTGAGAATACAGCTGAAGCTGAGAGCAAGCTCAAGCCTGCAGGATTGAGTGACCTAATACGTTCATAAACTACCTGCTGAGGAATTCCCTTGCTCCCTGTCTCTTCTTGGCCCATGAGAATTAGAGGAGGGGTTCTGATGTGGCTCTTTGCCTCTGTCCAGGTGAGGGGCCAGATGTCCTGGTATACACCTTGGATTTCGGTGGACATCTGCGGATGATGAAGCGAGTGCAAAACCTGCTTGGCCACTATCTTATCCATGGGTTCCGAGTGCGACCAGAACCCAACGGAGACCTTGACCCGGAGGTCATGGTGGCGGCGTTTGGCAGCAAGGGCCTCCGAATTGTGAAAATTAGCTGGGGACAGGGCCGCTTCCGGGAGCTGTGGCGCTCTGGCCTGTGGAACATGTCTGATTGGATCTGGGATGCCCGTTGGCTCGAGGGGAACATTGCCTTGGCCCTGGGCCACAACTCGGTGGTGCTGTATGACCCCGTGGTAGGGTGCAGCCTGCAGGACGTGCCCTGCACGGACAGGTGCACTCTCTCCTCGGCCTGTCTGATCGGAGACACCTGGAAGGAGCTGACCGTAGTGGCTGGCGCTGTTTCCAACCAGCTCCTGGTCTGGTACCCAGCATCTGCTCTAAAAGACAATAAGCCCGTAGCCCCCGACCGACGGGTCAGTGGGCACGTGGGGGTCATCTTCAGCATGTCTTACCTAGAAAGCAAGGGCTTATTGGCCACAGCTTCCGAGGATCGAAGCGTTCGCATCTGGAAGGTGGGTGACCTGCGGGTTCCCGGGGGCCGGGTCCAGAATATTGGGCACTGCTTTGGGCACAGCGCCCGTGTCTGGCAGGTCAAGCTCCTCGAGAATTACCTTATCAGTGCAGGAGAAGACTGTGTCTGCTTGGTGTGGAGCCATGAAGGCGAAATCCTCCAGGCCTTTCGGGGCCACCAGGGCCGTGGGATTCGAGCCCTGGCGGCCCATGAGAGGCAGGCCTGGGTGATCACTGGGGGTGATGACTCGGGCATCCGGCTGTGGCACCTGGTAGGGCGTGGGCACCCGGGCTCGGGGGTCTTCGCACTCTCCTTCAAGTCCCACAGCAGGCCAGGTGTCCTCAAGGCCGTGACGCTGGCTGGCTCGTGGCGAGTACTGGCCGTGACTGACGCAGGGGCCCTGTACCTCTATGACCTCGAGGTCAAGTGCTGGGAGCAGCTGCTGGAGGACAAGCGCTTTCAGTCCTACTGCCTCCTGGAGGCAGCCCCTGGTCCCGAGGGCTTTGGACTGTGTGCCCTGGCCAACGGGGAAGGGCGCGTCAAGGTTGTCCCCATCAACACTCCGACTGCAGCTGTGGACCTGACCCTGTTCCCAGGGAAGGTGCACAGCCTGAGCTGGGCCTTGAGAGGCTATGAGGAGCTTCTGTTGCTGGCATCGGGCCCCGGTGGCGTGGTGGCTTGCCTGGAGATCTCTGCAGCGCCCTCTGGCAAGGCCATCTTTGTCAAGGAACGTTGCCGCTTCCTCCTGCCTCCAAGCAAGCAGAGGTGGCACACGTGCAGTGCCTTCCTCCCCCCAGGCGACTTCTTGGTGTGTGGGGACCGCCGGGGCTCTGTGCTGCTGTACCCCTCCCGACCAGATCTGCTCAAGGATCTTGGGGTGGTGAGCAAGGTTGGGGCGATCACCTCAGTGCCTGGAGCAGGCAGTGGTGAGGGGGAGCCCTCCTTGGCTGAGTGGGGCCCTGTGTCCACCCTCCCTTCTCTGCACGGGAAACAAGGTGTGACCTCAGTCACCTGCCACGGTGGCTACGTGTACACCACAGGGCGTGACGGTTCCTACTACCAGCTCTTTGTGCGAGGCGGGCAGCTCCAGCCAGTGCTAAGGCAAAAGCCCTGTCGGGGGATGAACTGGGTGGCTGGGGTCCGTATGGTGGCCGATGGGAGCATGGTCATCCTGGGTTTCCATGCCAATGAGTTCGTGGTGTGGAGCCCCCGCTCGCATGAGAAGCTGCACATCATCAATTGTGGCGGAGGGCACCGCTCCTGGGCCTTCTCTGACACCGAGGCGGCAATGGCCTTCGCCTACCTCAAGGATGGCGACGTGATGCTCTACCGGGCTCTGGGTGGCTGCACGCGGCCACATGTGATTCTCCGGGAGAGCCTGCACGGCCGGGAGATCACTTGTGTAAAGCGTGTGGGCAGCATCACCCTGGGGCCTGAGTCTGGGGTGCCCAGCTTCCTGCAGCCTGACCACCCAGAGCCCGGCGAGCCTGTCGAGCCTGGCAGTGAGGGCCCTGGCTTGATCGACATCGTGATCACGTGCAGCGAGGACACCACCGTCTGTGTCCTGGCGCTCCCCACAGCCACGGGCTCGGCCCACGCGCTTACAGCGGTCTGTAACCACATCTCCTCGGTGCGTGCAGTGGCTGTGTGGGGTGTTGGCACCCCAGGTGGCCCTCAGGATCCTCAGCCAGGCCTGACCGCCCATGTGGTATCTGCGGGGGGCAGAGCTGAGATGCACTGCTTCACAATCATGGTCACCCCAGACCCCAGCCCCCCAAGCCGTCTTGCCTGCCACGTCATGCACCTTTCGTCACACCGGCTTGACGAATACTGGGACCGGCAGCGCCACCGGCACCGGATGATTAAGGTGGACCCTGAGACCAGGTGAGGTGCACTGCCCAATAGCGAGGGCTGGGCATGCAAGGCCAGGCTCCGAGTGATGTCTGTCTTTTGTCCCCGCAGGTACATGTCCCTAGCTGTGTGTGAGCTGGACCGGCCTGGCGTTGGCCCGCTTGTGGCTGCTGCCTGTAGTGATGGGGCAGTGAGGTGAGTGTAAAGCACTGGTCCCCAACCTTTTTGGCACCAGAGGCCAGTTCATTTTTCCAGTGTGTGGGCGGGGGATGGATGGGGACGAGAGTTCTGGTTTTGCCTGCTGTTCACCTCCTGCTTCCTGGTCTGGTTCCTAACAGGTCATAAACCAATACCGGTCTGTGGTGCAGGCTGGGGCTTCTTAGTGTATAGGACCCAAGAAGCCTGGAGGCAGCGAAAGGGTATACAGATGTTCAGAGTGGCTTCTGAGCTGGACTAACCCCCGCCCCCCAGGCTCTTTCTCTTGCAGGACTCTGGGCGGCGACTGCAGCTGCTGGCTGAAACCTTCCACCACAAGCGCTGTGTCCTCAAGGTGCACGCCTTCACACACGAGGCACACAATCAGCGGCGGTGAGAGGGCCTGCGTGGCGGTCCCACATGGGTTGGGGGTGCTCCTGTTGCTTTCCATCCCCCTCACCCAGCTGCTCTCTGGTTTCCAGGAGGCTGTTCCTGTGCAGCGCAGCCACCGACGGCAGCTTGGCCTTCTGGGACTTCACCACCATGCTGGACCAAGGCTCCCCTGCCCTGGAGGCTGCAGCAGACCCTGGGCTGCCCTTCCGTGAGTAGCTACACTGCCACTGTGGCAGCGCCCCACCCCACGCACTCAGCTGTTACGTCAGGCTGCGTCCTGACAGCTGTCCTCTCCTCTTTCTCCAGAGCTGGGCAGCCCCTGCCTGACTGTGCAGGCTCACAGCTGTGGCGTCAATAGCCTGCACACCCTGCCCACCCGTGAGGGCCACCTCGTGGCCAGCGGCAGCGAGGACGGCTCCCTCCACGTCTTTGTGCTTGCCGTGGAGATGCCGGAGTTGGAGGAGGCGGTGGGGGGTGCTGAGCTGCTGCCCCAGCTGCAAGTGCTGGAGGAGTACTCCGTCCCCTGTGCGCACGCTGCCCACGTGACAGGCCTCAAGATCTTAAGCCCCAGCCTCATGGTCTCGGCCTCCATTGACCAACGGCTGACCTTCTGGCGTTTGGGGCACGGTGAACCCACCTTTATGAACAGCACAGTGTACCACGTAGCAGATGTGGCTGACATAGACTGCTGGCCCGTGAGCCCGGAGTTTGGCCATCGTTGTGCTCTGGGGGGCCAGGGCCTTGAGGTCTACAACTGGTACGACTAAGACATCCCGCGGTTGCCGGCACGCTGGGCATGGGGCCTGCTCACAGACAGAGTGACTGTCTGTGCCCATGCCTGGTGTGCCCAGAGGGGAGGAAGAGGCAGCCGCGGGTCCCTGACTTCAGAGCAGGAGCTGAAGGTGAGTAGGATGCCACCTGGACAGACCAAGAATATGCACCACTGCCACCACGGGACAAAACCTTGTCACACAATTTATTTTGGTTCCAGATCGCTAAAAACAAATCCAGATTTTTCCCCCTTTCAGTTGCTGACTTGGTGGACATTCCTGAATCCTAAGGCCTCTGTGGCCTTAAATGTGACTCAGCGGAGGGAGACCCAGCATGGCCAGCCCAGCGTGGAGCACTTCTTGCACGGCCCGCAGAAGCTGCAGACGGGCAAACATCTGACCAAACAAGTGTGGCCGAGGCTCCTGGAGGAGAGGAGGAGGCTGCTGGTCTCATCCTTTGCTTTCCCTGCACCACCCACCCCCATCTGCCCTTTTGCTGTGCACTTACCCCTAGGATGTGTACTCGGTTATAGTATGAGCTGAAGTCCATGCTGAGCTGGACCAGGAACTTGCATACCTAGAGACAGAGACCAAATTGAGGCCCTGGCCCACCCTTCCTTTTGTCTGCCGAATAAAGAATAGTGTGTGCAGTGAGTCTTGCTCTTCCGTCCTCACCGTCTCTGTGCGCACAGTGACGTGAAGCCCTGGGGCGGTACGGGTCAGGGTCAGGGCTGCCGTCTGCCTCAGCAGGTCTGGGAAGGGGAGGATGCTGTTGAAGAGTAGCAACCACTCACCCTGTGGGGGAGAAGGGCGCTGGGAGGGAAAGGCCCGAGTTTCCTACACATGCCAGCTACCCAGGAGAGGTGCTCACCTCATCACGCAGCAGGGAGAAGTCTAGACTGCTCACAGGCGGGAAGGTGGGGTACAGACCTTGTTCCACGCTACACCGGTAACCCTCAAAGAGGGTGGCGAGACGTGCACAATTATACATGACAAAGGTGCCACTTTTGCTGCCCTTGGTAGAAATGCTGCTGTCAGCCAGGGCCAGGAGAAGCTGAAGAATAAAGGCACAGCTGCACGGGGAGGACCGCCACCGCACAGCCTGTCCCCCAACTCCAACCCCCAGCCCTGGTCCGGCAAGATGCCCAGGCTCACCTGACTCTGGGGGGCTGTGCTGAGCATCTCAAATTTAACGGTCGCCACAGAGAGAACCCTGAAGATATCCGTCCAGGCTGGGTCTGAGAGAGTACGGGTCAGTCAGTCTCTGCAGGCAGAGAACGAGGGGTATGTGTGCCAATGACCTCCCCCTGCGAGAAGCACAAGCAGGGTCTCCCAGGTGTACCTTGTTCCAGGTCCTGGCCATGCTTCAGTGATGACGCCTTGCACACCTGAGCGTGCCGGAGCCTGCATTGAGAAGAGAATGAGGAGGACTGGTGGGCAGAGTCCCCCCACCTCCACCGGCCTGGCTTGGTGGCCTGCCTTCCAGCTTCACTCACTCGTAGTACTCGGGGGCAGTCAGGGTGCTGGGTGCACCAGCTACTTTCACTGGGCCACAGACCAGGTGCTTCTGTCAGGAAGATAGCAGGGGTCAGCCACTGACGATACCCTCCAAGAACCTAAACGTGTTCCTGGCCTCCCCGAGCTTCCGACCTTAAGATCTCTGTTTCAAGTCCAGAGCCCTCTCCTAGCATCTGCTGCATGTGCCTAAGGTCCCCCTCACGGTCAGGTGTCACCTTTTGGACCCATCAGCTAACAAGTGGGTTTCAAGGAGTCCTCTGAGGTTGCTGTGGGAAGGTTACCATCACTAACCTACCTGTGTGAGAGGAGCCTGATGATCCAACTTCCACCAGAGCAGGTCCAACTTTTGTTGCTGGAACTCCTCCTCACAGCTCACTACGTGTAGGACCACGTTGGTTTCTGCACCAGCATCTGGGGCTGCAGCCTGTGGGGTAGGACAGTCACTGTGGGGGATACACTACACCTGGTTTGCCAGAAGCATACCAGGGTGGGGCAGCAGTCACTAACCAGGCCTAGGGAGCTGCCCTCGGCCCCAGCCTGCACAGCCTCCTGGAGCTCGGCCAGCAGAGAGAGCAGATCCTCCATCACTAGGGAGAGAACACACGGCTGAGGCTGGCCGGGGAGTGCGGGGGGTGGGGGAGCGGCGGCGTCCCGACTTTCTGGCCCCTAGGTCCCGGGCCTACCCAGACAGCTGTCCACATTGGGGTCATAGCCAGCTGTGCGTCCCCGTTCCTCCATTAGTTCCTTCAGGCACACTCGACCCAGGGTGCCAGGGGGCAGGGATCCAGCATCACCGGCAGGGGAGAGCTCTGCAATCGCGCGATTCCTCAGGGTTTCGGTCGAGGCTCTCTCTGACACCTCGGGCCAGTCCACCCGCAGCTGCTGCAGGAAAGTCGTCATGTGCGGGTCCCGCACAGCAGGGACTCGGCGCACACTCACCCTGCGAGAAGCGAGACGGCCGCCTCAGCCTGAGCACCTGGCTCAGCTCGGTCCGACTTCCCACTCGCAGACCAGTGCGGCCTGTCCCCGCCCAAAGCCATCGCGCACCTTCGTTATGGGCCTCTCTCACCTGTGAGCTTGCAGAATTCGCGCCAGGTGGTCCGCCACAAGCACGGCACGGAGCTGGCTCAGGCGGAGGGCGCTGGGACTGCAGCGCAGCGCCGGGCAGTGCAGGACGATACGCGGGGTAGGGGCAGTGGGGGCGGCGGGCGCGGCATAGGCGGCCACGGAACAGAGCACGCGCTCGAAGACTGCGGACCGCTGCAGTTGAAGAGCCAGCCCCGCGGGGGTCGGCACGCAGCACAGCACTGGGGCCACGCCCGGACCCTGTAGGCCAACGATGGCGTGAACCACGCCCTCGGGCACCTGCGGGGAGCCAGGCAGGTGAGCGGCCGCTGCGCTCCCACCTGTCTCCGTCCCACGTCCCCCGCCATGCGCGCGCCTACCTGGTCGTCCCCAAAGCGCGCCTGCAGTGCGCGGCGCGGTGCCAAGAAGTCTCGGGCGCGCAGGTGGCGGGCGTGCGTCTCCTTGAACCACACTGGTCCGCCAGGCCCCAAGGCCGAGTTCAGGGCTCCCAGCGTCTCCTCTACCCCGAGGCGCATGGCTACCGGAAGGGGCAGGCGGGACCGGAAGCAAAACGTCGAGGCGGGATTTCCGGGAAGGCCAATTGGTTGCGGCGGGGAACTGGCAGGGACTCCTGAGTGGACAGTGGACAGTTGCGCTCACTCCCCTACCGCCGCGTGGTCCACCTGACTGGTCCGGACTAGGGTAAGAAATCTCGGCCTCTACTCCGGCCTTAGGGCTCTCTCGCTGTTGCCCGCAGTAGCAACAAGGGAAGAATCCACGCAATCCGGTGGGGCCCAGACAAGGTTGTCTCTCTTACATTTATGTATTTGTATAACGTTTCATTTCCTCCTTGTACACATGATCAATGGGGAAGGAAATAGCAACCCACTCGTTCTCTTGCGTGGAGAATCCCCATGGACAGCGGAGCTGGCGGGCCACAGTCCATGGGATCACAAAAAGTCAGACACGACTCACTAAGCACACATGATCAAAACGCCTAAAGTTACAAGTGGATTCTAAAATAGGGCAGGTAGCATAAAAGCCACGTTCATGACCTACAGAAAAAAAAGTCACATTTTAAAGGGAATTTGTGGTCTTCAGTTTCAGGTTATTTGCAAGCATTCCCTCCTTTGAGATAGGGGTTGTCTTTTAATCCTAATGTGTCCACTCTGATAGAATTGCCGTTTTTCTTCTCTTGAATCTTGAATAATTAGAACCATCATAATAGTTTCCAGAAGTTTTTAATGCTTCTCCTTTAACCTGTTGCACTGTAACAAGGACCCTCCCATTTCCTGGTTTAGACTACCAGCCATTGTGGGTCAAATAAGCAATGCGACCTGAAAAGACCCAGCTGAAGAACAGTTCTCTGAGCGTCCAATTCCTCTACCAACTCTTTCCTCTTTCCCATCAGGGCGGCTCAATGTCTTCACTTAACCCCTGTTCTCTCTTTTCTTAATATAGGGATGGGACGTGAGGCACTAGAGCACTGTGCAGCAGAGCACTGACGACGCCCTGATCTCTGTCCTGGAGCAGTGAGTAAAGAGAGCTCAGAATATAGAGGAACCTAGGGGCAGGAAAAGCTTAGCAAGAACCCCTTCTGGGCTAGGGCTGCAAGGCCCCGCTGGGAAGCTCCGAAAGAGCACTGGGCGGACACGACATTCCCGATGGCTTCTTGGGTGCCCACTCAACGGGAGTGATCGTGTCATTCCAAAGCGCTTTCCATGCCTCGTGAGCAAGACCAGGGGATGGCTGCTAACAGGACTAGGGGTCTGGAGGCCAAGCTGGGGACTTCAGCTACTCTAAGTGCATTAAAACCGTTGGGGGTGGTTTTACCCCAGGAAGTGAAGGGCTATCTTTAGCGAGCTGCGGGCTGAGGCGGCCCTGTGGGACTCACCACCACTGCAGCCCTATCCGGAGGCCCTGGGTCCTCCCTCCCTTGTCAGTGCTATCTCGGGCTCCAAAGGTGGCCACCGCCTCGGTTCTCTGACGTCTACGCCTGTCAGTTCCAGCCTGAGGGCACACCTGAGAAAGAGACGGAAACCAGAGCGACCCAATAAAGTATGTCTGGGGGTCAGGGGCTAGCCCACCCCACCTGAGTCAGGACGCTGCTCAGGCAGGAGAGCAGGGAACGAAATCCAAGCGCAGCTGGAATGCTCTGGAGACAACAGCTGCTTTTGGGATTCCGTTGCCCGCTGTCCAGCCATGGCGGGGCGGGGAGGGCGGTTTGAGAGGATTATCCTTCTCCCTAGGGAAATCAAACCCCCCTCCCCACATTCCTATTCTAGGAGGCGGGCCCAGGAGTAGACGGTGAAACCAAGACGAATAGGAAAAAGCCGCTCACCTAGGTTCCCAAACAACAGGTGTGGGGGGGGGGCCTTCCCTGGGATCAGGTCTCGATTCGGATTAGATCCGCAGGGTACAGTTAGCCCTGTTGGTCCCATGCCGTCAGGGCCACTGTAGTGACGGCGGTGGGGCGGGCTTCGGGATCAGCCAAGAGGGAAGCGCGCCCGTGGGGTCGGAGAGGAAGTAAACCCTTCTCGGGGACTCCCCCGCACCCAGGGCCCTTTGTCCGGTGACGCTGCCAGTACCCGGAGCGCTAGAGGCCCAGTGGGCCCGCACTGCAGCGACGGGACTCTCGGAAACCCATTGCGACCGTCCTCGGTTGTGCTGAGCCTCCCGCCAGCCCGGCCCGGCGGGTAGGAGACGCGGCAACGTGCCCCTGAGGCCAACACACGGTGGGCGCGCGGAGATGCTGGAACCTGCGCGGGCGCCAGCGATTCTCACGCCAGTAGGCCTTCTGATTCGGCTCAAGACGCGGGGCACGGGATTCTCGGAGCGCAAGCGAAGTGCAAGACAACAGGACGAGGCTCCAGCCACTGTCTACTTCACCGTCTGGTCCAGTCTGGCCCGGTAGTCACGACGAGCAGCTTGAAGTTCCCGACCAACGCGTCCCCTTCCGCTTGCTACGGGCGGAGTTGGAGCCATTTTAAGGCGAAGCCCCCAGCCACGCCCCCTCGGGCTCCGGAGAGGCCAATCCAGGCGCAGCCCCGCCCCGTGCGACTCGCGGCCGCGACGCCAACGGTCGCGCGGGTGACGGTTGGGGAGGGGGCGGGACTCGGGGGACGAGCGACGGAAACCTGAGCTGCCCGCCCCGCCCTCGGAACCCGAAGCTCTAAAGCCGGGATTAGAGGCTGGGCGGGTGTGGGCGGGCGCCACGCCCAGGCCAGGTGTGCGCGACTCCAACAGGTGCTCGACCGCCCTCCCCCGGCCCTGGGAGCCCGGCGTAATGGCTGAGAGCTGGGGGCCAGGCAGTGCCCTGCGGCCGGCCGCGCCTCCAGGTGTCCGGCTCCCCCAGGGCGGCCTGCGGGCACCAGGGGCGGGGAGGACGGCAGGTGCCGACACCGGAGCCGCGCTGGGGGACGCGGCCTCTCCTGGGACTGAGGGCCCTGGCCCGCTCCCTCCCTTCTCCCGCCCTGGGCCGGCCGAGCCGCGCGGTGTCCTCCGCGACGCTGGGGGCGCTGCAGCCGCGCTGGGCTGGGGGACGCCGCGACCCCGTTGACCCTGCGCCAGCCTTCCTGCGCGCCGGTCCGCCATGGCCGCAGCGTTTGTGCTTCGGAACCTGTACCGCGCGCGACCCGCGCTTCGCTCTCCGCCCGCGGAGCTGCCATGGTGAGCCCGGACGCGGTGGCCCTGACCACCCGCCCCACGGCCGGCCATTCCTGGCCCCCTGACAGTACCTCTCCGCAGGGCCCCGCGGCGGGGACATCGGCTCACACCGGCGGATGACGAGCTGTATCAACGGACGCGCATCTCACTGCTGCAGCGTGAGTCCCCGCTCACCATGTACATCGACAGCTACAGCAGCCGCGGCTTCGTGGTCAACGGGAATCGCGTGTTTGGACCCTGCGCGCTCCTCCCACAGTCAGTGGTGCAGTGGAACGTGAGCGCTTCCCTACAGTGAGGAAACCGAGAGCCCGAGTCACGGGGCCTGCCTTTTCCTAGCAAACCTGGCTTTTCTTTCCTCCCGCTCTGGAGCAGGTACAGGGTCTCTGGGAAAACCTACGTGGGCTTATATTTAACTTGCTGCCTCTCCACACAGGTAGGTTCCTACCAAGACATCACCGAGGAAAGCTTCTCTCTCTTTTGGATGCTGGAGCCCCGGATAGGTATTGGAGGAGGGGAGGGCTGAAGTTCTGAGCCCCAGAAAGGCACCCTCTAGACCGAGCTGGTTGTAGACTAGCTGAGCCTATCTTTTCCTAGAGATTGTTGTGGTGGGCACTGGAGACCGGACTGAGCGGCTGCAGCCTCACGTGCTGCGAGCCATGAGGCAGAGGGGCATCGCGGTGGAGGTGCAGGACACAGTACGTCCGGGACTGGGGATCGTGGAGGGGAGCCCAGGCTGAGCCCTGGCCCGGCTGATGCTAGCTTTCTCTTTGCAGCCCAATGCCTGTGCCACTTTCAACTTCCTCTGTCATGAAGGCCGAGTGACAGGAGCTGCTCTCATTCCCCCACCTGGAGGGACTGCACTCACATCTCAGGCCCAAGCTGCGGAATGAACCACCAGAACTTAACCCGACTTGTCCAGGAGGGCCTTGTCACCTGCAGAATGTAGCGGTGCCCAGAGCTTTCACTAGCCCCTCCCCTTTGGCACTGTAAGACTTGTTTTGCTTGCCAGCAAATTAATAATTTAAGCTGCTTGTCTGATTGTCTACTAGCTGTGTTGCTGGCCAGGAGCTGTTGGCTCAATGGGTTCTTGGAGGGGGTTGTGAACGAACCAGGGGGTCATGGCTTAGCCTCTGAGAGGCCAGGGGGCAGTACAGGAACCTGTTCAGAACTGTAGGTCTGTTTGCTCACGTACAGATTTGAGGGGACCTCTGTGCTTCCTCCATGATGTCCCTTAGAGACTTACACTAGAGAATACGTGAAAAGTGAAAGTGTTAGTCACTTAGTCGTGTCCAACTCTTTGTGACCTCATGGACTGCAGCCCACCAGGCTCGTCCGTCCATGGAATTCTCCAGGCAAGGATACTGGAGCAGGTTGTCATTTCCTTCTCCAGGGGATCTTCCCCACCCAGTGTGGGATCTTCCCCTTCCCAGTGTGGGTCTTCCACATTGCAGGCAGACTCTTTACCAACTAAGCTGTCAGGGAAGGTTAAGAGAACACATGTGGGTCTAAACCTGGTCCCATGTGGCCAAACTTTGGGCTAGCAGGAGGTCCTGTGGATACCAGTCCAAAGCCCCATGGACTTTTCCATGACCCTTTGTAAATACCCACAGTCAGATTCTCAGTGTAAGCCCAAACTCTTGGGGGCTAGAGCTGGTCTGAACTGCCTTTTGAGTTACCCTAGGAGGAGCTTTTGAATCTAATTAGCAACCCCCACTTCCAGATCCTTAGAGCACCCTTATCTCAAGGCCAGAGGCTTTCTGTGGAAGGACAGTATTGTGTGTTTGTGTGTCTGTGGCAGCAGCAGCTGCAGAGCCCCACCTGCTTGTTGACCTCAAAGATCAGGCATCACTTTTTTTCAAACTTTTATTGAAAAATCGACGGGGTGTGCTGTATAATCGCTTTTCAGAAAAGACGCTTCTCATACCTGTAGGCAGAAGAACCAGCTATGAAATGAGGGTATGAGGATGGAGGCAGGGGAGAGACCTCCATCCCAAGGACAGAGGAGTAGAGAGGGTTGCCACTTACGAATGGAGGCTGTGGACACCACCTTCCACCTGGGCTGAGGATGTTCTCTTCTCAAACTTGAGCTCACCAGAATACATCATGGCTCTGAAGAGGGGCAGATGTCAGATGTGGACAGCTGGCCCTTGGCCAGCCCCTCTACCCAAGGTCCCAGCTCCCTAAGCTTACCGAACTTGGGTCAGACTCTTAGCACCAATATCCTGGCAAGAGTGCTGGATGCCAGCAATCAGGTAGGGAACAAATTTGTGGATGGATCCTTTATCCTGAACAGCCCCAGACACCCCCTGGGCCACCTTGATTTTGTCTGCTTCACTGCAGGGAGAGCCAGGGAAACATGGGCAAAGTCAAAACATGGATGATGATGCTGGTGCAAGATTAGCATGGGGTAACTGACCTGCCTGTCCCACCTGAAATATCGGTTCTGGCTGCTGAGATGCTTGTCCATGGCATCGAGAGAACCCATACCACGGTACTTCTTTAGCCGGATTCCATCAGAGAAGAAGTACTCGCCAGGGGCCTCAGTGGTAGCAGCCAGGAGGGAGCCCATCATAACTATGGACAGAAGGAGTGCTGGGGGAAGACCCTGAAGGGCA
This sequence comes from Tragelaphus eurycerus, assembly GCA_935064755.1. Taxonomy (NCBI): domain Eukaryota; kingdom Metazoa; phylum Chordata; class Mammalia; order Artiodactyla; family Bovidae; genus Tragelaphus; species Tragelaphus eurycerus. Next base: position 68,943,465 of record CAKXYN010000001.1, on the reverse strand, counting down.
TTAGGAAAGGAGTCCCACCAGGCTTCCTGAGTGTTGGGCCTCACCTGTGGAGGCTCCAAGGGCCAAAGCTTTGGCAATATGGCCCACATTTTGGATTCCTCCGTCAGCAATGACAGGAACACCAAAACGCCGCGCATATTCGGACACCTTGTAAACAGCTGTTGCTTGGGGCCGCCCGCAGGCCAGCACTGTTGAGACATGGAGGATAAATGGAGGGCTGGAGTTAGTGGGGACAGACAAGAGGCTCTGTCTGTCCTCTGTCTGTCTGCACAAATCAGCATCGAGGAGCTCTCAGCTCCACCTGCACCAGCCTGGTTGAGAAGAGTCTTGTCTGGGATGGCTGCTGCCCCATCTACCTTAAATAGTACAAATAGCTGTGATGGCCTCCACTCACCCTTGGCTTGTGCGCGTGCATGTGTGCATGGCCCAGGGCAGCCTCAGGCACGTGCAGTCAGCAGCCGGGAAAGCCCCACCCAACTGGTATCAGATGGGGTAGGGGTGACCGTGCAGTTAGTACCCAGAAACCCACCCCTTGCTCCCTGCATGGTGGGCTGCTCAGGCAAGATCAGGGCAGTGGTCGTGTGGAAAGGGAAGCCCAGAGTTGGTCCTGAAGCTGTGCCTACTGCAGGAGATGTGGGCAGAGCAGGGCCTACCTGGAGAAAGGCCTGCCCTACAAACACCCCAGAAGAGGAGGGAGCTGTGTTCTTGAGCAGCTCCCAAAACCATGGTCTGTCATTCACTTTGCCTTGCCCACCCATCAGCACCACAAACCCCGGGAGCTACAGCTACAGTCAACCAAGCAGCCGGGCAGTGGGCAGCTGGGCCGGGCCAGTGGGCCGGGCCGGACTTACTATAGCAGCCCGTGACAGTAGAAGGGCATTTGGGGCTGTGGGACTTTATGTCTGGAGGGATCTTGGGAGCCGCTAAATAAAACAAACAGACCAGAGTTTAGAGAGGGCACGGAGCAGGAGCGAGGAGGCCAGGCGGGGGAAGTGGCAGGTGAAGGACGAGAGCTTGTCTTGCTGTTACCATCCAAGGGGCCTGTGTGGCCCTGGGGCTGCCCCTACTGGAGGACTCTGTAGCTCCCAAAAGAGCACTTGGCTCTGAGGCATGTGGGGCTAAGGGCCCTGCTAAAGCCTGGTCTTTGAGGCCCTTGCCAAAGCATTTTCTTACCTTCCTGAGTGATGCAGATGGAGCCACTGCCCATTCCCACCCGCAGGGCATCTACGCCAGCATCAATGAGGTTCTTGGCCTGAGCAGCCGTGACCACTATAGGAAGGAACAGGGAAAGGCTCATGTGAAGGTCTACATGGGACCTAGCTCCCCAACTCTCACCCCACATACATCAGTGCCCCCTCATGTCTCACCATTCCCTCCAATAACTTGGAGACTGGGGTATTTCTCTTTGATGTACTTGATCATGTTGATCTGGAAGATGGAGTTTCCTTGGGAAGAATCCTGGGACAGAAATGTAGCCCCAGTGAGACTGTGGTATGGAGCTGCTCTTACCACCCCACCTTGCCTGTGCCGCAGCTCACCAAAACCACTACGTCCACACCGGCCTGGGACAGCAAGTCTAGCCGATACTTGTCATCCTCATGAGTGCCAATGGCTGCTCCACACAGCAGCTGCTTCTTGGCATCTTTGGAGGCCAGTGGGTAATCTCGGTTTTTCTTCAGGTCTGTCCGGGCAATGATGGCCACCAGCTCATCATTTTCATTTACAATGGGTAACTTTCCTGAGGGTAGGCAAGACATAAATCAGGACATTGGTCTTTGGTTCCTGAACCCTTCCTACCTCGAGGACTCACCCTTCTTGCTACGCTGCAGAATTTCATTTGCTTCTTTCAATGTGATGCCCGCAGGGGCTACCACCAAGTCTTCCCTCTTTGTCATGATCTATGAGAAAGGACAGTTATGAGGAGGGACAATAAGAGATCAAGTCTCCCAACAGACCTTGCCCTAACTCAAGGGTAAGGTTCCAAACACCACCATGTTTAGACACCTGCATCCAGCCTACCCTCGTCAAGTAAACACAACAGCCTATCTATTGGCAAGAGAGAGAATTTAGTAGAAATACCAGGTACATGGAGCACATTACAGAGAAAGAGCCATACCAAAGGAATGACAAGAGGCTTCAGCTGGTCCTTGAACACTGGCCCCCTCTGGGAGTGGCAAAAAACTGGGGTATGCCTGCAAACATTTTGGCAGCTTCAAAGTCTTTGGTGGGGAAGGGATGCAGGAGTTCTATTAAAGGGTCAGAAACTTGGGCATTCATCCTTCCTGAAAACTAGCGCCCTCAGACATGCCATTTGGGCAAGAGAGTAGAAGTCTTCTAATCTTTAGCCCTGGACTGTCAGGGTTTGGATGTGGTGTTACCCACCTCTCCCAAAAGCCGGTCATGCTCCTCCTCCTTGAGAAAATCAATGTCCCTTGAGGAGATGATGCCCACCAGGTGGCTTCCCATCCGGCCTGTGTCAGTGATAGGGATACCACAGAACCCATGCCGGGCCTTGGCTTCAAAGACATCCCTCACGCGATCCCTGGGACTGAGGACCACAGGGTCTGTGATGAATCCCTGCTCATATTTCTGGAAAGGGTGGTGAAAAAAGGTACTTCTGAACCATTTTCATCAAACTCTTGGTCTGAAGCCTGGGATCTATGCCAACTCCCCCTTTGGCAGTGCCACAGGATCAAATCACAATCACACAAACACTTCAAACCCAGAGCTAGGAAACATGAGTGGACTGTAGACACTGTCCACGTGGTCCTCTTCTGCAGCTGTAAGACACAAAGTCTCAGGCTCCTCCTCAGGAAATGAACCCCCACAGTGAGAAAAAAGTGAGAACAGATCACCCATCCCCACCCCACTCCACCACCGTGAACTTCCCAGGAACTCATGATCACAATCCTCGCCCTTCTGACCTTCACTTTCCGAACTTCATTGGCCTGGAATTCTGGTGTACAATTGTGATGAATGAAGCCAATACCACCCGTAAGCTGCAGGATACACAGAAAGAAAACAGGGAAAAAGTGACCAAAAAACTGTGTCATGATTGTATGCCTCTGGGAAAGATGATGTGGCCCCTGCTTCTGCCCTCACACCATAGTGCTCACCGCCATTGCTATGGCCATCCCAGCCTCTGTGACTGTGTCCATGGGTGAGGAAACCAGTGGGGTCTTCAGAGTGATCTTTTTAGTCAGAGCAGAGGTCAGGTCCTAAAAAAATAAAACAGACTAATGTGCAACAGCACTTCATACACCTCAAGGCAGTACCATGTTCCCCACAAAACAGGTGCTCTGTATGACCTGCATGCCAGTAAAACCCTTCCATAGGCATCCACCCCAAACACAATCTACTGAGGTAGCCAAGAGGGGACAGCAGCACCTTATTCAATCCTGACACTCAGGATCCTGCTCCTGTCCATACTCACCACTTGGTCTGCAGTGAAGTCGATGTACCCGGGGAGAATGAGAAAGTCACTATGGGAGGGGAATTGGGAATAAGGGTTAGGCTTACGGCAGCCTGCGATGCCATCCTCACAGATCATCTCTGAAGGCAATTGAGCAGAAAGGGCAATGACCTAAACCGAATATCACAAGCAAGGCAGAAGTAGAGAACAAGGTAGAGATGGAGACCAGGGACCTTTTCTGCCACCAGCTGTCATCAGCACCCCTGGCAAACTGACAACTCCATGTGCCCAGAAAACGGAGTTCCTAGGCTGGAAATCCCGGGCGCTACCAAGATGCCTTCTCCATCCCGCCCGCTTCGGACCTGCCAAACCAAACCTCAGATACCGGTGGGGAATTTCTGGAACCCTCCCTCCACGCCCAACCTAAGCGGGCTCAATGGAGGCCCCACCCGGCCTCCCAAGCGCGCCGCCCCTCTCCTGGCCCAGGTGAGCCCGCGAGGCCCGCACTTGTAGGTGAGGCCGTCCCCGCAGTTGAACAGCTGCTGTGCCGTGAGCCCGTCGTCCGGCACGTAAGACGTGCCCCCGCTAATCAGGTAGTCGGCCATGGCTAGGCGGGGAAAAGCCGCGTGTCTCCGAGGACGGCGCCGCAGAGGCCTCTGTCTTCTGGGCCGCGCGAATATAAACTCACAGATATCGTCACGCCGCCATGCGCGTCCCTTACGTCAGGACGCAGCACGCAAAGGCGGAGCCCATTGGCCTCTAGGGCGGGGCTGTCGGGGGGGGGGGGGGAGCGCATGCGCACAGTACGCCTTAACCGAGTCGCCGGGGAGTTCAACTCTTTCCCGTCGCAAACCCCTCCCGGAGGACCTTGCCCTGAGCAATTAACAGGCAAGGCTTGGCTTCCACTGTCCCGCCAGACTCCTCCCAAATAATGAGGCGTTGTTCACTAGCATGTTGAAAAGACGTGCTTGTCATTCTTAATAAACAACTAGATTAAGAATACATAAGAGAAACAGAGTGGTATCTTTATATGATACACAAGTGTATGTTACAATTCCATCAGGCACAGAAGCCTCAGGTTTAAGGCCTCAGTGTTAGGCCGGAGTAGGGGGAAAAAAAGGCATGGTAAAGTTTTTACTTTAACATCTAAAATGTCACTTGTCATAAAGGAAGGTGTAATAGAAATTGTCTTTAATAAATCATAATTGAAGTTCCCCTCATTTTCCTTCCATTAAGATGCTAGGTTTGTGTCTGAGCATGAAGAAAGAAAAGACCGTGGCTCCCCGGTGGTCAGCGAAGTCTGCCAGTCAGAGTGGAAGCCAGCTGGGGAGATTCCCTGGAGGGTCCATCCATCATTAATTCCATCTTTCTGGAGGAAGGGAAGGGGCCACATTTCTCCTAACAGTCCAAGCCCTTTCCTCAGGCCCCACACACACAAAAAAAGTCAGCCAGCAACTTTCCAGGACATCTGGCTCTCAGGAAACCTTTAGCCCCTATGGGCTGAGGAGTCCCCACAGCAGGTTTATGAAGATGCACAAGGGGGCAAAGTTTCCTTTTACAGTTGAAACAGAAGCAGTCTGAAAGGCTTCATAACTACACCAATAAAAAAAAAGAAAAGAAAAAAAAATGGAGGCCTCTTCTTTAGTGTGAAAGTCTGTCCGTTTTTTTCCTGGATGGTCTCCCATGCACCATGGCTGAGGGGTCTCTCAGTGTATGGTGCTGGCGCTGGCCACTGCAATGGCCTCCTGAATTTCTCGTATCACCAGGATCCGAGTCAGCATCTGTCCCATCTGCTCTCTGCTGATAGGCTGGACTGAGTACCAGATCGGGCTGTTGGGGGCCACCACCGGCTCGGGCGTCAGGTAAAAGGTGTCATTCCGGCCTTTCACACTCTGGGGGCTGGAGAATATATGGGTAAAAAGCTGGGTAAAAGCGTCATAATCTCAACCTTCCCACCTTGAACCTCCTGGACAGATGCTATCTACAAAAGATGGGAAGTTCTGGAAAGAATGGTGGCATAACTCCTAAGCTCCATGCAGCCAGGGCACACTACCTCTAAGATGTCCCCTACTTTCTTCTCCCCACCTCGCACGCTCAGTCTTCTGATTAGGCTTCCCCTGGCTCAGCTACTTGAGTCCAGCCGTATCCCACGCTGAACCAGTTGCACCACCTATCTATCTCAAAGTCTTTGCTTATGCTGTTTCCTCTACCCTATCCACTGATAATTTCTCAATTTCATCTATCTGACTTCTCAGCTTGCTGTGATGCTGTGGCCTCTACCTGGACTCACGCCCACCCCCGATGTTGTGCTGTACTTCTCTTAAGTACTTAGCATATGCCATCCTCTAACAGTTATTCATCCACTGATTCAAAGTTTATCAAGGGCTACTGTGTGCCAGGCCTGCACTAGGTGCTGATGTTAAAAGAAGTGAATAAGACCAAAGCGTCCCCATATAATGAAGGTTACAGGTAAGAGGGGAGACAGACAGCAATCAAAACAGTTACATAAAGACAAAATAACAAGCAGTGGTAAGGGCTACAGAAGAAACAGCCAGAGGGAACAGGAAGGGAATCTGGAAATACTTCTCTGATAAAGTTCTTTTAGGAAGAATGCATAGGATGAATAGGAGCTAACTGACCAAACAGGTTGGGGGTGTGGCATGGTGAGCCCAAAAGGGAAAAATTCTGTGCACAGGTCTTGAGGAAGGGAGAGTAAGATATCCTTCAGTAGAGAAAAGCAGTGTGACTAGAGAGCCAAGAGCTATGAGGACAAGAGGTTAGCAAGGGAGCGTGCATGAAAGGCCCTGTGGTAATTAGGGCAGTAATTAGAATTACTGTCTTTCTTCATAGAATAAAAGGAAATCACTGAAGGTTTTCATCTAAGTAACACAGTAAGACCTACCATGTTGAAAGATCTGCTGGCAGTTTGTGAGGATGATATGCCCAACTGCAGAAGCAAGAAAGAGCAAAAGCCAAGAAGAGGATCTCCCCTAGACCTACAGTGTAGTGACCAAAGGTCAAGACCAGGAAAACACAGGGCTATATGATCAATATGTGACAGAGGTGGCCTCTCTGTACCTTCCCCCCTTCACCTTCACCCCCTCTTCACCAAAGTGGACCAGCAGGGAGCAGCCCTAGGCACATTCTTTGGGAAAACCAGTAAGTGTGCTTCTATATTTAGCCTTCTGAAATCTGCTTTTACTTAGCCTAGGAACTGAGAATGCTTCTGTGAGCACGTGTGCACACACAACCACACGCAGATACACACATGCACACACAGGCGCGCACATACCCACACCCCCAGTCACACTCAGCCTCCTCACCATTTAAAGAGGTAGAAATCGTAGAGCTTGATTGGGCATCTCAGTGGGTTCTCTGGATTTTCCGTCTGCTCTGCATACATGTCATCTGTAACTATAAAACATAGCCCCCACCACAGACACGGCATCAGACTGCCTTTACTTAGGCTCAGATTAGGAACCTCAGGCTTTCAGCTATCCCAACTAGGAAATACTGGGAAGGAAAAGGGTATGAGGCATGGGCGGTGAATATGAAAGGAAAAGTCAGCTATCATTTCTGGGGCATCTCTGCTTCTAGAAGAGTTTGACGTCAATGACTGGGGAGAAGGGAAGGGAGCATTCCTATATGCAAATCCCCTAGTGACACTCACTAGCCCCCCAGGCACGAGGGCTGGGCAGAACTAGTAGCACCTGTTTCTGCAACCCCTGCCTCCTTCCCTACCTTTCTGGCCAGTCTGGTGTATCCCAAGTGCCTTCAGGTACCGAATACTCGTGCTTTTATCCTTGGGATTAGAGGGGTTCTTCTTTGTCTGTCGTAAGACCTTGGAGAAGGCCAGCTTCATGTGCTGGTCCACTGTCTTCAACAGGAAGTATCTGCACCACAAGCGAAAGCAAGGCAAAGGGAGGGGTGCCAGGAGGAGACCATGACTTACCCTCCGTCATCGGTGCTTCAGAGGAGCCGCTGCCCACATTCCCAGAATCTGGGCAGGCCCACACCCAAATACACTGTCCAGTTGAGGAGTCTCATAAAGACTGATGGTAGGGACCTGGCAAGGCTGTCTGCCTTACTGGTTGCCACACAAAATGTAGCCAAGTGGGGTGGAGGGCTTCACTAGCCCAAAGGCTCTCAAGCATGTCAAAGGATCTCAGAAGTCCATCTGGATAGTTTCTACCCTCTTCACTAGGCGGATGCCAGCAGTGGCTAAGCATGGAGCCTCTGGAACACTTACTTGGTGTTAAAGAACATGAGGGTGGTCAGCAGAGTGGAAGGGGAGTGAGCCCCGAGCTGCTTGCACTCCCACAGCATCTCCTCAGTCACGTGGCTGGGCAGGACATAGCCTAGGAGGAACAGAGTACTGCTACAACAAGAGGATGGCAGGATGGAGGCGTGAGGCACAGCGAGCACCACACGGGAGTACAAGTTTAACTGGAGAAGTCTTCCTAGGATATAGCAGAATCATCTGGAAAGCTTGTTAAAATACAAACAACTGACTCTCAACCCAAGTTTCTGGGGGAGGACCTGAAAATGTGTGTTTTCAACAAGTTCCTAACACCACACTATGAGAACCCCGGCCCTCCATTATCGCTCTCACTGGATGTTAATTCTTCCTCTAATCCCAGGTTAATATCAGGTAAAAGGACATCCCTCAGAGAGCTGGCAACACCCCAAATTAAATCAACCTCCGCACATATGCAAACTTCTCTGAGAAGAGCATACAGCACTTTCATCGTAGCTTCCAAGGTGTCCAGACCAGGGCCCAAAGAACTGGTATACATGCCCCTGTTTGTCTTTGTTAAAGCTCTATGTCATCCATTCTTATCCCCCTCTGGAAATAGAGCAGAATGATATTCAGATCCCTGATAGGTTTCCCCCACAGGGCAGGTTTTACTTTCATGAGCTAACTGAAAGCTGGACAGGGACAAAGGCAGTGGTTTGATCAAGAGCTCTGGACACACAGGTCTATGCCAAAGATGACACAGGTTGATCACCAAGCCCCCTTCATGTGTTCATAAAACAGTCAATGTCCAGGTGTGTGTGTACCAGGCACTGAGAACATGGTGAAAAACACCAGCATTCTCCTATAGGAGTTCCAGGATTCTCCAGGCAGGCAGCAAGGGTGGCACTTTCTAGAAGCAGGGGAAAACATGTTCTGCCCAATACATTCCTTTTCTCTGGTCCTGACAAAGCTGGCCCTCTGATTTCTTTAGTACTCTTCCACCTCTTTAGGGCTCGTCTGCCTCTACTATTCTATTCTGTGGCCCAAAGGCAATAAGATAAACTTCCTCACTGCTGCTGTTTGGTTGTGAAGTTGTGTCCGACTCTGCAACCCCAAGGACTGTAGCCCGCCAGGTTCCTCTGTCCATGGGATCTCCCAGGCAAGAATACTGGAGAGGATTGCCATTTCCTTCTCCAGGGGATCTTCCTTAGTCTCAGACAAATCTTAAGCAGGATGAGTGACAGAAGATGCTCTTCTTGGGGAAGGCTAGCCCTAGGAATGGTCCAGGCATACATTTAGGATTGCTCTATTTTCTCTGGGTTCTTTCTGCCACCTTGTCACTTCCCTACCTTTAATCACTTCTTAACAGTGGAACTTAAAGTGAACTTCAGTATCTGAAAATCAGAACTCCTAGCGGGGGCGACAGGAGTTATAGATAGAAACAACGTATAAAAGCCTCATAGTTCTGAATCTGAACTGTAAAGTATCAAAATGTTCTATTTTATATTTATTTTTGTAGTTCTGCCTAGAAACTATGACCAATCCAAGAAGCAATGAGCACCCCTACCACCCAGATGGTGATAATGAAATACCATTTAACACTGAAAGGAACCAGCCTCCATGGAGAGCTGATTGAATCCACACTGGGAGACAGAAAATGGCCAAGATAAGCCTGGAACATTTTTGGTGAACCAGAAATCAAGGAAGTAGGGTCATGCCAAACAGACTTAAGAGCCAATTTAAACAGTATCCAAATGGCCAGAAAGAACAATTTGTATATCATTAAAGATACCAAGTGCAATGAATTGAATCATTAAATATGTTTAAATTAACTTGCCCACAATGATTCTTTAAACAAAGAAATCCCAGCTGAAGGAAGCTGGTAAACCAACTCATTACTGTCAAAACTGCTGAACAAAAGAGAAGAAATAAGCCCTCATCCTGCTTCTTCTATATAATCTCTACTGCTAGGAAATCAAAGAGCCGATAAGGCAAATTTTCTCTTTGTATTTCAGCTAATAAGGAAGTAATAACATTAGAATACCAATGCTTGCAACTCCTAATGAACTAATGGATCCAGACATCATTGGCACCCACCTATGATGTAACCCTGCCAAGAAGAAAACACACAGAAAAACCAAAACCTGATTTATCAAGTCTTTATATCCAACTACCAATAAACTGTAAATACAGCGGACAGAAGAATATGTTAAATTACAGCATGGAGATATTAATAGCAAAAATTAGACTGTAATAATTTAAAAGCCTCATTCCTTCCATAAATAAACTGCAAGAAAAGTAAGTTTATTTTTGAATTTAATTAAAAGTTATTAAATTAAGATTAAAACTAAACATTAAAAGATATTTATGCAATTTCAATGTGTGGACCTTATTTGCACCTTGACTCAAACAAAAAAAAGTGACATTTATGGGACAACTGGAAATGTGAAAAAGGGCAGATTTTGATGAAACTGTGGACTATTCTTTTTATAAAAAAGTAAAATAATGGCATTGTGGTACATCAATTATGCTAAAATATTTATGGATAAAGTGTCTGGGATTTACTTCAAAATAATATGGGAGGGAGAAACAGATAATGTATAAATGGAACAAGATTTGCCATGGGTATATGGGAATGCCATTATTCTGTTCTGCTTATTTTTACATGTGCTTGAAATTTCCTTAACAAAACTTTTTAAAAAAGTGCATTTTATACAGCCACACTTGGTCTGAAAATCCGCAAATCATGCACAGAAATTCACTTACTCAGGTGACTGTTCTATATATCTGCTTAGAGAGGCTTCCTTCCTAACGCCCTTAACACTTTCCATTCTCTGTGCTTTGTCCTTTGAAGTACTTAATTATCATAAATTAACTTGATTATTTATACAGTCTCCCCATATTAGACTGCAAGCTTCATTTTTTTCACTACTGAATTGTATAATCTACACCTGGAACTGCCTGGCACATAGTAGACACTCAAAAGACAGTTGTTTAAATGATACTTTTTTTTTTTTTTTTTACCAGATAAGCAGTAATTATGACAGATGATAATGAGACTAAATCGTTTCACAGTATACACCAACTGTATCAAGGCACTGTTGTACACCTGAAACTACTATGTCAATTTTATCTCATTTTTAAAAACTTAATCAGTATACATTTTATTAAATGGCAGAGCCAGGATTAAAACTCAGATATTTGTGTGGACCTAAGTTTTTACATCATCTGGGTCAATAAAAAGAAGCATGACTGGTACATCCTAAGATAATATGATGTTTGGGAATTCAGCCATTCTAACAGGTATATAATGATATATCACTGTATCCATGTATGTATGCATGTATGTATCAATATTTATGCAAGCTGCATGCTAAATCTCAGTTCCCCGACCAGAGACTGAATCCAGGCCACAGCAGTGAAAGCATCAAAATCTAACCATTAGGCCACCAGAAAACTCCCATCACTGTTGTTTTAATTTGCAACTGACTGATGATATATGGTAAGTTATCTTTTCAGATACTTATCTGCCACCTTCTTTGGTGAATCATGTGTTCAGATCCTTTACCTATTTTTTAATAGGTAAAGGTTCTTTCTTTGTTTTGTTATTGTTGACTGTTAAAAGTTCTTTATACATTTTGGATATCAGCCCTTTATCTGGTATGTGTTTTGTCAAGATTTCCTCCCAGTTTGTGGCTTGTCTTTCATTCTCTTAATAATGCCTTTCAGAGAGCATAAGATTTTGCTTTTTAATTTTTAATCAAGTCCAACTTACCAATTTTTTTCCTTTCATACAGTATTCTTTTTATGTTGTACCTAGAAAATTACCACCAGACCTAACGTCACCTAGAGTTTCTATTTTACCTTCTAGGAGTTTTACATATGGGTCTATGATTTTTTTTTTTTTTCAATGTGGTTGTCCAGCTGTTCCAGTAGTGTTAGCTGAAAAGACCATCCTGGGAATTTCCTGGAGGTTCAGTGGTTAGGACTCGACACTTTCACTACAAGGCCCGGGTTGAATCCCTGGTCAGGGAACTAAGATCAAATGAGCTGCAAAGTAAACCCAAAAAACAGAGAAAAAGAAAAAAGGACTATCCTTTCTCCATTTAACTGCCTTTGCCCCTTAGTCAAAGATAAATTGATTATACTCATGTGGCTTTACTTCTGGACTCTATATTCTGTCCCATGGATCTGTCTATTCTTTCACCAAAGACCTTCACACAGTGTTTACAGCTGCTTTATTTATAACTGCCCAAACATGGATGCAACCAAAATGCCCTTTAATTGGTGAAGAGAAAAACAAACTGTGGCACATTCATAAAATGGGATACTATTCCGCAATAAAAAGAAATGAGCTATCAAGCCATGAAAAGGCATGCAGGAACATTATATGTATATTGCTAAGTGAAATACTGAAGTATTAATTAATACTGAAGTGTTCTAACTATGTGACATTCTGAACAAGGCAAAACTATGGAGACAGTAAAACAGATCAGAGGTTGTCAGGGATTCAGGGGGATAAAGGGAGGGACGAATTAAGTGGAACCCTGGGGATTTGAGGGCAGCAAAACTTGTATGTGATACTGAATTGTAGGTACATGTAATTATACACTGTAAAAATCCACAGAATATACAACAAAAGGGTGTGAACTCTAATGTAAACTACAGACTTTAGTTAACAATAAGGTATCAAATGTTGGCTCCTCGATGTTAACAAATATACTACACTAATACAAGATACTAATAACAGGGGAGACACGGTTTGATGGAATATATGGGATGCCTTGTATATTCCACTCAGTTTTCCTGTAAACCTAAAACTGCTCTTAAAGAAAAAATTATAATAAACAGCTCAAACATTCTCCTGTGAAACTCATGTTCTTTCCAACACAATATGATGCCTAGGTTATTCATGAGTAAAGCAAAAATTACGTTCTATATATGCAGAGAAAAGCCCTATATGTAATATAGTTAATCTACAGATGAAATAGTTCATAATTTGTAACTTTTGCAAGGATTCTAATTTTAATCAATAAATTTAAATAGAAAAAAATGGAGTAACCACTCCACAGTCTGCATGCCCCTGTGTCCTTGCCACACCACACCAGCCAGGTTCCCTGGTGAGCCATGCCCCTCCATACTGGGCCAAGCAGCACAGAGACCGACGCTGGGGCCTGCAATTTACAGCCTCCTCACCCACATGCTATTATCACAGCAAGCCACACAAGCAGCTCATCTTTTTTAAACCCAGGTTCAAAAGACATCCAAGGACTAGGAAGATTCTTACCAAGTGGAGTCACTCGGGGCTGAACGTCCTTCAGAACTTCATGCAGCCACTCCGTGAATCGAACATAATAAAGATCGGAGAAAATGTCATCAACCCGTCCATTCTCAAAAAGATACTAAAAGGAAAATAATCAATAAAAGCTGTTGGTAGACTCTTGGTAAGATGTTGAGGGAAGCAAATAATTTTCGAGCGGTACCCTCACATCTCCCTACCGATTCGTCCCACATTAACAAACCAGCACACTGAGTCAAAACCGCCCAGTGCACAGCACTTCCACAGCATACTTCAGGATGGGAACCAACTCTCACAACACTCTTGAAAGTTGGCCAATGGAGCAGATTTCGTGAATGCTACCTCACCCAAGCAAGGCACTGTCTTATGGTAGCAAAAAAACATGATGCAGGCTCCAGGGCCAGTCTCTTACTAGCTATGGTGTAAGTTATGTAACTCAACGTGAATCTTGTAACTTTGGGGGCTCAGTTTCCTTGTTTGTAAATGGAGATGACTATGCCTGCCTTGCATGAGTGAGAGAGCATGGAATGAGACAAAGCATATACCGTAATTCACCCAGTGCTCCCAGTGACTGCTAAGAAAGAGTAACAAAATGGGAAATGGGTTTTTCTCAGGCCTCAGCAACAGGGTGAGTCCCAGTCAACAAGTGTTCTTCCATCACACCGTGGGCTTCTCTACAACAGCATTCAAACACTACGAAATCCCCATCTGGTCTCTGAAACTGCTGGTCCTAAAATCAATCTCCCTATTCATCTTCGTCTTAGATATCCTGAAAACCTAACTACAGTTGTATATTCTAGCTGCTGCTGCTACTGCTAAGTCACTTCAGTCGTGTCCGACTCTGTGTGACCCCATAGATGGCAGCCCACCAGGCTCTCCCGTCCCTGGGATTCTCCAGGCAAGAACACTGGAGTGGGTTGCCATTTCCTTCCCCAGTGCATGAAAGTGAAAAGTGAAAGTGAAGTCGCTCAGTCATGTCTGACTCTTAGCGACCCCATGGACTGCAGCCTACCAGGCTCCTCCGCCCATGGGATTTTCCAGGCAAGAGTACTGGAGTGGGGTGCCATTGCCTTCTCTAGACTCTCAAATAATTATTTTGCATTAATGCAGGAAACAATGAGAAAATGAACTATATGTTAGCACCAGACTGTTCTAGAAAAATTGCTTTTCTGCAAACTAGATGTTTACTTTAACAAAAAGTGTTATATAAATGTTTCATGATTTTTAAAAAGTCTCTAATGTAATATATATCTTAACAAACATTTCTCGAGATTAAGGGATTATTTTATTATCTGATTTTCTAAAGTGAACATGCAGATCTTTTCCAATCTAAAAAAAAATACATTTAAAAACATTTCCAATTTTTAAAAAATGTACATTTAAAACCTCATTATATAGCTGGAAGAGAGTATCTTTATTGTTACCACTTTTGTCATATTACTAATGTGACTACGCAGCAAATACCCAATGGGAACACAAGGCAAACAGGTTCCTACGAAGCTCTGTTTCCTACCTTTTGAATACACAGGAAAATATAGTACAGCACATCTGGGTCATAGGGTTCACCTTCTCCATTTCGAGCTTCCCGTGTCATCAGACAGAGCCCATAATTCAACTCAGCCACAGCAGAAGAAATGAGATCTTCCTGGAATCGTAGCAACTGACGCCCTACAACATAAGTCCCAAAGGTCAGTGAGGGTCCTGGCAACAGCCATTTCTTTACTGGTTTCTCATATCCCTGGAAGGAGGTTACAGAGCAGACACCACCCATCAAGGCACTAGGGTGAAAACAATCACTTGTATCTGTGATCAAAACTAGCCTACAAAGACAATAATCCTGTTTGCCCTATTACTAAAAGGGTTCCCTTCCTATCTCACATATCCCTCAATTATTAGGGCCAAGAAATGAAAGCAAAAACATAAAACCCACCCTCTGTAATACGAGAAAGTATATGAGGATAATGCTAAGTAAGAGGGGCCCTAAGAACACTCACTAGTTCCTGTCTCCTCCGAGAAGTCTCTGCCCCAGAAATCCATATGTACAAAAACGCCTCATCTTGGGCATACCCCACAAATCCTGCTGGTTTATAGCAGGTCCAGCCTGCCTCTTGTCTTGGATTCAGCACACTATTTCAGAAGGAGTGCCCAAATGCCCAGAGCCAAGGGATACACTTTCCTGCCAGCCATCCTCCTGCTGCTTCAGTGCCACTGCATTTCACACAGAGTCCAACCCCCCTGCCCTCCCGAACACTTACTCCCAATGGGTGCCAGTCTGTTCTGAGCATCCTTCTCAAGCTCAGCATTCTTGGTCTGCGCCCAGTTTTTCCACACTTCAAGCCCTTCTTCTGGCTTCAGGGAATTTGGAAGCAGAAGTTCTGGTGAAGGCTGTGGCTGTGACTGTGGTTCAACTTCAGCAACCTGGACAGTTTGAGCCTATGAGAGAGAAATCATCAAACCGTGTCAATAGGTCATTTGACAAAACTGCCAGAAAAATGCTGTAACTCTTTTAACTAAAAAGCTGCACTTCTGCTTGCTGTCCTAAACTGTGGAGTCCTGTTCTTTATTTCAGAGACAGCAAACACCAATACCTGAGCTCCACCCCAGAATCTCTTTTTAAAGAGGTATCAGTCTTTTTTAAAATCTTCCCATGTAAAAAGGCAATTCTAATCTTTAGTCACTGCCCAGCGCTACTGGCACAAAGCACTGCTCATCAACTACAATGTGCAAAAAAATTTTATTAAAACGTGGATTCTGATTAGGAAGATCTCACGTGGGACCTGAGATTCTGTATTTCTAAGAAACCCCCAAGGATGGGAGCTGGTCTTCAGACTACACTTTCAGTACCAAGCTTCCAGACTGTTAAACTTAGTTGCACCTTAAAATCATCTGGGCTGCTTTTAAAAAATATCCATGCCTGGGCCTTGTCCCTAGGGATCCTGATTTAACTGGTCTAAGGTGGTGGCCTGCCATTGGTATTTTTAAAAGCTCTCTGGGTTATTCTAATGTCCAGTCATGGTTGAGAATCATCACGTTCCTTCTCAATAATACTGCTTTGGCTCATAAGGACATTTTCTGAAGACAGGAAGCACTGTCTGAGCTTCCCACCTCCAAATCAAGAGCAGTCCCATCCTCAATGGTCTGAGAGCCAAACTGTGCAGACAAAAGGACAGAGAATGTCCATGACCCTCAATCACAGTCCCCATCAGGCAGGATAGACACCAACACAGATGCAAAGCACAGGCTCTTGGTCTCACAATCTGTCTACACTGTAAAAAAAATTCCCTTGAACAATTTTCTATGCCAGGGCCTACCTAAAGGGCTGAAAAATGCCAAATCATTCAACTTGAAGGCTAAACAATGACTATATGACACATACATTTGCTTATCAATCAATAAAAACTATCCTACTAGCTTTGATACAAGATACATTATTAAACAAGGAGATAAATAAATACCAGTGCCAGACTCTTAAATGTCTCTCGACCCTGGAGCTCCCCTCCAGACACACTTCTCAGTTCAACCACCATTTTTCTTGGTGAGTCTCCAACACTTGCCCCATTAGGATCTCCATGTTTGCTAACTACGTGCCTCTAAGCTAGACCACGCCTTAATATACTCAATGGGTACTGCGTATCTCAGACTGAACATCTCAAAGCCACCTCAAACTAATATCTAGGGAGAGAATTCATCACTTTGCCCACCCAGAAGTCTTCTCCTCAGACTTTCCTCCCTGTTGTTCAATGGCAACACCATCTACCCAAGTAAGAATCTAGAAGTCTGACAGGATCAGCAGGTGAGAGCAGTGCTTCTCTACTGTCTTAGCAGCCAGATTCTCTTCACAGTGTGCCTCCACTCACTAAACCTAACACTCCCAACCACCTTCCACACACATTCAAATGTCTATAAGTGGGTAGGGGAAACAGAAGTTTCATCCAGGTTAAAAACTACTGATGCAAGACGACTCAGTAGTTTCGTCTACTGAAGGTAGATTATTACCTTCTGATTATTACCTGATTATTACCTTCTGCACACCCCTGGTGTAGAGTTTTTCCCATTTAAAATGGAGCCCTTAAAGAGTTGGAAAGTGACATAATCCTACATTTTAAGAATATTATTCTTGATCTATAGAAAATGGAATACTGGAAGTAGGTGCTGGTGGCCAAGACCAGGATGGTGGCAGTGAAATGATTTAAGAGATTCTGAGAAGTTTGGTGGCAGAACCAATGTGGCTTGTTGATAGTTCCTGACTGTGAGGAGGAAGGGAACGCAGACTCAAGGACTCTGGGTCTCTGGCTTACATAACTAGGTAGATGATGGTATCATTTTCTGAGATGAATAGTTTTTGATAGTGGTAGAGGAGATGCTGATGAAGAGCTGAGATATCTTTACCAAACGCAGGTAAATAATAAGTGGGCTGCTGAAAGTATATAAGGGTCTGAAGAGGAAAGGCACAGTCTAGGGATAAAGAGCTATGCATCACTGTAGTACATGGACTGCACATAGGTTAAGACATGGGCTCAGGAGCCCACCTATTCAAGGCTGAATGTCAACTCTGCCACTTGCTAAAAGGTGACTTTAATCTCTGTACCTCAGTTTCTTCATTTGTAAAATGGAGATAGGAGTACATACCTCTTAAGGTTGGTGTGAAAATTAAAAGAGTTATTACATGTAACACTATGGACAGTGCCTGGCAGAAGGTATCAGGGATTATTACCTTCTGCAGCAGTCATCTAGAGGATTCTGAAAATCATGGCAATGGACAGAAATCCCCTGGGGGAGAAAAGAACATTAGTACTGAGCTCTGAGAAATACCAACGTGTATGGTTCAGACAGAGGAGATAGAAGCTTCAGCAAAGTCTCCTGAGAAGGACAAATAACCAGTAGGGTAGGAAGAAATAACACAGAAAGAAGTCCAGAGGAAAGTTTCAAGAAGGCAGGCTTGGTCTGCTTTGCTGTGTGTTGCTGTGAGTGAGATAAAAACAGACATGCCTGCTGGATCTGGCCATGGGGAGCCAGGTTAACGATGACCTTGACAAAAGCAGACCTGGTCATGAGCTGGAAGAGAAAACTGGTCAGAGAGTAGAGACAGCCTGTGCAGATAATGCTTGTGAAAACTCTGGGAATAAAGCAAAGTGGAGAAACAGGGGAACAGATGGAGGTGGGTGTGAGGTCAAGGGAGGGAGGTTTTGCCACAAATCTGGTTTTAAAGACAAGTTATAAAAAACCTTTCAAAAAGGGTATGCCAGGTGAAAGAACACATCAGCTCTCCCTAGGATTCAACTCACATCACAGTACAATTATCTTCACATGGGCTATGAGGGCTCCAAAGGCAGCGGCTGTCTTATTCGTCTCTGTTCCCCAACATCTAGAACAGAGCCCCATAAGGGGAACAGAGGGATATCTGTGGTGTAAATGGGCAAGCTAATCTTTCCTGCATGATGGGCGTTCTTCCCAATATTTCTTTTCCTGGTAATAATCCTTGACATATGTCCCTATAAAGGGACATATGTGTCTCCTTTGCTAAAGGAGATACAGCCTCTGAAGAACATGAAGAGCACAGGCTTACTAAAATGGACTCTAGAAAAAGATTTTCCAGTTGAAGGGCCCAGATGTGCAAATTACTAGCAGAGCCCGTTGAGCAACAAAAGAGCCCTGAACTGCAAACTGGATCATCAGGCCCAGGAGAGTGGAGAAGAGGCTGAAGTTCAGCACAGTGCACAATGACAAGTCTCCGGGTGGTCTCTCCTACACGCGCATCTATTCCACACACCACTATCTGATTCTTCAGAGTACCATAACTCAGGCAGGATTCTGGAAATTTTCCCACCACAGACCATACCAACTCTTCACTTCAGGAAGACAGCCCCTTTGCCCCCTCCACTAACCCCTCTCCCACAGTTTTCCCTCCTCTCATGTTAACCTAGGCATACCCCTTGTGCCCACCCCTAGCTCTGCATTCATGCTACGTCATTCTGTCAATCTAAGCTATAAACAAGAGATCAAATGCCAGTTTTTCCAGAATGATTTCTGAATTCCAGTCTGACTTTCGTTTGAGTAGTATACATTCACACTTGATTATGTTGCTCTATAAAAAGTTTATAAAGAAACGGAAACCATGTGCTCTTCCTTCCACCAGATTATTAGCATCTAAAGCCATGACTCTGCCCTATTCTACTCCTCGGCCTGACAGCTGGATTTTAACAGGTCCTTAAGGAAGTCACCGAAGATTAACACACTGTTGCCTCTATGAAACCACTTGGCCAGTTGTTGCTTGGCCAATCATTTATGGCTTAAGTTTCTGAGTGTGGTCCCTGGTCTGACAGTGCTTTGTTGGTGCCAGCTCCCTCACATGCACTCCCAGAGCAGCTGTGCTGAGGCACATTGCCTTCAGCAGTGTCATGAGACCAGAGGCTCTACAACTAGTCTAAATGTCTGCTAGACAAGGGACCAGAAACTTTATTAATAGCCTTAATAGGCGGACCTATGACAGCCTCAAGAACACTAACAATTAGCAAAAAGAGCCAAGCAATTTTAAAATTAAAATTTCAACAGTTCTATTTTAGCAACTTATCTATAAATCTAAAATCATTTCAAAAGAAAAAGTTTTCAACACAGATGCCATGACAGAAAACTCATTAACCATGACTTATCTTAGTATTTTTAAGGAACATAAAAATATTGTTGGAAAGTCCCACTTGTAAAGGTCGCTTATTTAAGAGTCCCAAAGATAATCACTTTTTTCTTTTTTTTTTGGCCATGCTACAAGGCTAGAGGATTTCAGTTCTCTGACCAGAGATCAAACCCATGCCATCTGCAGTGGAAGCACAGAGTCCTAACCACTGGACTACCAGGGAATTCCCCAAAGATGATCACTTTTAACAGGCCCACCAGGAAATCTTTTAGATCTCCTAATTCACCTATACTGTGTCCCGTGTAGTCCATCTTTAGATGACAACTAAAGAAGGAACAATTTAACAGCTTCTGCACTGTAATGAGTTTACAGCCTGTGTGTTCAACTACAGAGGTTCCACTAGATCTTTTCATTTGCGATGCAGAAAGCAGCTTCTGGGACAAAAATAACACTTGGGGTGACCCGTTAGTCTCAACCTAAAACTTTACTTTTCCTAAAAAGAGATCACAAAAAAAGCACTCCGAGTATTTACCCCCAAAGCAGTTTCTGGTCATTTACCTCCAGACACAAAGCTAGAATGCCTGCCTATTCCATAGCCTCACCCCATTCCCTCTCCCCAATCCTAATTAAAATACTAAATACTGTATTACTACTGCAAGGCCAACATCACTCTGGTAAACAAGCCAGAGGTTGCCAGGCAAGTTCGGTGTGGCACTGGGCCCCAGGGAGGGAGGCTGCCCTACAGGTAAGTCTCACTTACTGAACAAGTAACCTGGAGCTGCTGCTGCTGCTGCTGCTGAGGCGGCGGCGGCGTCTGTTCCTGGGGGGTCTGTTGCTGTGGCTGCTGCTGGGGGTCCCATATATGGACAGTCTGAGCTGTATTCTGGTATGTGCCTGCCACGGCCTGCACAGCCACTGGAATGTGGATGTTGCCATTCATGAACTGTGCTGGAAAGAGAGAGTTTGCAAGGGTCTGCACTACCTCTTCATGGGAGTTTTTCACTACAGACGTGGTGCCCACCATCTTCTCCTTGTCATCCTCCAGCTTCACAGCTGCCAGGGCTGTGGGTGAGCCACTGACGTGAACTGCGTTGTAGGCTTCCTGGGGAATGGCAATGTGGGTGATGCTCTGCTGCTGAGGGTCCCCCCGGGGCTGGGCAGAGTAAACAGGTATGGTCCAAGTTTCTCCTGTAGGGCTAGTAATGGTCCCAGTGGCACTGTACAGGTGGGCACTGTCTACCGTCAGTAAGTCGGGCCTCAAAGATACGTAACTCTGCTGCTGGCCCTGTGGAATGGCCAGTACAGTGGCCACTGGCTGCCCTGAGATGGCGTAGGACACAGTGATGGGCATGTCCACTTTGCGCTTCTTCACTGGCTGGAGGACACTGGCTGTGCCAACCCGCCGTTCCCCTTCCCGAGGTGAGCCCTGCTGAGACGGCGGTGGGGAAAGAGCACCCACAGTCTGGATTTGGATCTGCTGACCCCCAGCAAGAGACTGGCCAGCCACCAGCTGAGCCTGGATCTGCTGGTGCGGGATGTGCTCCTCCGGGATCTCTGGAGCCTGGATCTGCTGGGCCGCCTGCATGTGCTGCACCTGGATCTGGGCCGCCTGCAGCTGCGAAGGGCTGGGGCTCTGCAGAGATGGGGTCTGGATGGAGGGGGCTGCTGGCTGTGCTGCTTGGCCTTGGATCTGCACCTGGACGTGGATGGGCTGCTCAGCAGGCTGGTGAACGGTGAGTTGCGGGGAGAGCTGCTGAGCCGAGACCTGCTGCGGAGACTGCTGTACCTGTACCTGTACCTGCGGCAATAAGATGCGGCAGTGAGTGAACTGGACAACATGGAGAACCCAGTCCGGAAAGGCAGAGATCTCAGGCAGGAGCCCTGCGTACTGTGAGGAGGAGGGGCTGCCATACCCCAGCCTTCTGAGGAGGCCGTAATCTCTGAGTATGCTGCGTAGAGAGCAACACACAGCCACCTGAGAGCACGCAAGACTAGCACATGAGAAATATCAAAACTCTTGCTGATTTCTTACCTTCTTTTTAAAAGTCACCCCTTTTGTTTTTGCATACTCATATAGTAGTACAAGAATACAATGTATAAATATATACTTAGGTGTATATTCAAAAAATAGTTTATCCATGTGGTTAGTGATTGAAAGTGTGGGGACGTTGTTCTAAAGGGTCAGAAAGAGAAGTACATTCCACAGGCATTCAACTCCCAACTCAGGATCAAAACTACTCCCACCACAGACAAAACACAGTAGAGACAAAATGCTTGAAATCCCTTTATGAGACATCTCCAATTTTGCTGCTAAAAGACAGGCACAGATTCTTTAGAGTGCTTATTTACGATACCTTTATTTTACAGAAGCCACTCGATTCCTGATAATTTAATCTAACTAAGGTGACTATATCCCAGACAACAGATTTCTGATGATAATGCAGTTCATGTCTTACTGCTGTACTTCAGCATACACAATAGCATGAAAAGATGCTACACATACTATGTAACTTTAAAACAGACCGTATTTTTCCATCAGACATTTATCTAAATTATTCTGAATGCATGTAGGAATTAGGAAGGTAGAAAATAAGGTAGATCAGTGATTGTATACATCACAAAAGATAACCAAAGATGGTGCTGGGACAACTGGCTGTCCACATAAAAACAATGAAGTTGGACCTTTTTCTCACATCATACACAGAAAATGGGAAAGGATCTGAACAGACAATTCTTCCAAGAAAATGGCTGGCAAGCACATGAAAAGTTGTTCAACATCATTAACTGTCAGGGAAATGCAAAACAAAAGAAGATACCATTTAAACCCACTAGGACAACTATAATAAACAGATAACGGGTTTCCCTGGCAGTTCAGTGGTCAAGAAGTGGGCATGGGTTCCATTCCTGGTCTAGGAACTAGGATCCCACATGCTGTGTGGCACAGTCAAAAAATAAAATTAAAAAAAGAAAAAAAAAAAAACCACAATTTTTTTAAGAATAAAAGATACTGTTGGCACGTATACAAAAAAAAAATTGGAATTTTCACACACTGCTGGTGGGAATGTAAAATTGGTATAGCTGCTTTGGAAAAAAAGTCTGGCAGATCATAAAAAAGTTGAACATAGCATATGACAAAGATACGAAAAACAAACCGTATGACCCAGCAGTTGCATTCCTAGGTACATACTCAAGAGAAATAAAAACTATACTCACAAAAAACTTGGACGTAAATGTTAATAACAGCATTATTTATAGTAAGTGAAAAGTGGAAACAACCCAAATATCCATCAACTGATGAATAAATAAAATGTAGTACTTCCATACAAAAGAATGTTGTCTAGTAAGAAAAAAATAAAATGCTAATAAAAAGCTGCAACACAGATGAACCCTGAAAACATTATGCCAAATGAACTTAATTGCCGAAGACTACATATTGTGTAATTCCATTTATATGAGTGTCCAAAATAGGCAAATCTACAGAAACAAAGTAGATTAGTGCCTGTCCAGGAGATAGGGATTGGGAGAAATATGAACTAATGGCTAAAGCCACAAGCTTTCTTTCTCGGATGATGGGAATGTTCTAAAATTGATGTGATAATGGGTGTACAACTCTGTGAATAGACTAAAAACTATGAAGTTGTACACTTTACATGGAAATGAATGGACATGAGAATTATACATCAAGAAAGCCATGACTAATTAAAAAAAAAAAAATCATAGGCAAGGAGGAAGTTATATAAAGAGCATAGACCTTGAGAGCTGACTTGAAATGCTGCTGTACTTTCCTGGCTACAAGTCCCTGAAGTTTCTGTTTCCTGAGGAACAATAAAAGGGCCTACCTGCTTACCTCCTCACAGAGTGGTCATGAGCATGAAATAATCCTTATTGACATACAGTAGGTGTTCCAACGGAGAAGGCAATGGCAACCCACTCCAATACTCTTGCCTGGAAAATCCCATGGATGGAGGAGCCTGGTAGGCTGCAGTCCACGGGGTCGCTGAAAGTCAGGCACGACTGAGCAACCTGATTTTCACTTTTCACTTTCATCCATTGGAGAAGGAAATGGCAACCCACTCCAGTATTCTTGCCTGGAGAATCCCAGGGACAGAGGAGCCTAGTGGGCTGCCGTCTATGGGGTCGCACAGAGTTGGACACGACTGAAGTGACTTAGCAGTTTAGCAGCAGCAGCAGGTATTCAAAAAGTTGGTTTTCTTCCTCATAAGCAGTATTTCTTTACACCAGTGAGTCTCAAAATGTAGTTTCCAGGCCAACATCATCATCACCCATCCAACTTGTCAGAAATATAAACTTTTAGGTGGAACAATTAAAACAGAAACTCTAGGGAATGGGATCAGCAATCTGATACATGCTCAAGTTTGAAAATCAGTGCTTTACACCAAGGACATAAAGGAAAGTATGAAGCCAATTACTAAAGAAGAACTGCTTTCAAGCTTTCTAGAATCAGGACCCTTTTAAAAAAATGACTGAAGACCCCAAAGAGCTTTTCTATAGATAGCAATATTTACTACATTAGAAATTAAAACTAGGAAACTTAGAAAAATATTCATTAAAAATTACCATATAAACCAATATAAATGTCAACATAAATCATAAATTCTTATGAAGAGTAACTTTATTTGCCAAAACAAAAAATCTGTAATAAGAGTTGCATAAAATTTTACATCTTTGCAAATCTCTTTAATGGCTGACTTAATTGAAGACAGCTAAATTTGCTTTTGCAATCTGTTGTGCACACGTCACACATGGTCTCTGCAAAACCCCACTGTACACTCATGAGAGAATGAGAGTGAAAAAGGCAAATAAACATCTTCATATTATAATAATAACAGCCTTAACTTTAAGGAATCACTCTTAACACTGTAAGAGCGTTTAAAATTTCAGAGTGCTGGGAACTACCAGTCCCTGAACTACCCTTTAAGAATCACTGTTGTAGAGTTAAATACACAGTATGTTTTTTAACTATATTATTATTGCCTTAGAAACAAAAGTTCAAAAATCTGGTTATTATCATTGAATTGTAGTTCATATTCTTAATGATTTTACTCTATCTCTTTACAATGACTTTTCTTAGAAAGCATTTATCAATATTCAATCTTCCAACAGAAACAAGTTAGCAAAATACCAAGGAATCGGAACTGAAGGCATTTACCCAAATGAGGCATTTACTCAAATCAGAACAAACAGGTAAAGATAATCTGATGCTACTTTATATCCTAAGTAGTTAGAATTTACAATTAAAAGAGTAAAAGTTAAAGCACTTTCTGACATTTCCTTACCAATGTCAACATACTGTATAGGGTATCAATTACATGTTTATAACCTTTACCCATTAAGAATCATGTCAATAAAAAATTAAATATTACTTGTAATACGTTTCATATCTTTATTTACATAAAAATATAACTTTTTATCTGATTAGGTAATTACTACAGAGTCACTGCAAAATCACTGCAGAGGGCAAATGCAACTATGAAATTAAAAAACACTTGCTCCTTGGAAGAAAAGTTATGACCAACCTAGACAGCATATTAAAAAGCAGAGACATTAATTACCTTGGCAACCAAGGTCCATCTAGTCAAAGCTATGGTTTTTCCAGTAGTCATGTATGGATGTGAGAGTAGTAGAACTATAAAGAAAGCTGAGAGCCAAAGAATTGATGCTTTTGAACTGTGGTGCTGGAGAAGACTTTCGAGAGTCCCTTGGACTGCAAGGAGATCCAACCAGTCCATCCTCAAGGAAATAAGCCCTGAATATTCATTGGAAGGACCCATGCTGAAGCTGAAACTCCAAAACTTTGGCCACCTGATGCAAAGAACTGACTCATTTGAAAAGACCGTGATGCTGGGAAAGATTGAAGGCAGGAGGAGAAGGGGACGACAGAGGATGAGATGGTTGGATGGCATCACCGACTCAATGGACATGAGTTTGAACAAACTCTGGGAGTTGGCAACGAACAGGGAAGCCTGGAGTGCCGCAGTCCGTGAGGTCGCAAAGAGTCGGACATGACTGAGTGACTGAACTGAACTGAACAGAGTCACAGTGAAAATCTGTAAAGTCAGTGAAGTAAAAAAAGTTTTTTAAATTTTACTTGAACTTATGAGGAAATGAAATTAAAACTGAAGGAATACCTGAACTTTGAATATTTCTTCACACTAAGAAGCTCTGACAAGATTTCTCTTAAAAAGAAAAAAAAAGACAAAAATCTAAGACAGACGTTCAGAGCTGATACTGTCTTTATTAACTATTTAATTTTCAAAGGTAGGTAAACTGTCTCAGAAAACAACTGACAGACTGAAACCTTAACAAAAAATTAAAGAGAAAAAAAAAAAAAAAAAAAGGCAGTTTGAAACTTAAGCCTGCTACTGCTAAATCACTACAGTCGTGTCCGACTCTGTGCGACCCCATAGACGGAAGCTCACCAGGATCCCCCGTCCCTGGGATTCTCCAGGCAAGAACACTGGAGTGGGTTGCCATTTCCTTCTCCAATGCATGAAAGTGAAAAGTGAAAGTGAAGTCGCTCAGTCGTGTAGGACTCTTAGCGACCCCATGGACTACAGCCTACCAGCCTCCTCTGTCCATGGGATTTTCCAGGCAAGAGTACTGGAGTGGGGTGCCATTGCCTTCTCCGAACTTAAGCCTAGATTTGAAATGATTCTAAAGAAACACAGAAAGAAAAAAGACCATCCCAAAGATATGCATGTATTAGGAAAGTGATATATTGATGGGGGAGAAGGACATTTCTGGAGAAGGTGAATTTGGTTTTATTGTTTTAAAAAGCACTATTTCTTACCTTCTATCAATCCCTCATAAATCACACTATATTTCAGTTCCCTTCACATCTGAATCCGTACTTTACATTCAGCAACCCCCACCATCTTTCCCAGAGTTTTTCAATTGCTCTTCTTCCCCTCTGTTGATCAGAAGAGATACACTTTATTATCCATCTGGGCTTTTGATGACATAGTATGTACAACGCTAATTACTTTCTTCTTGAGCATTCTGACTTCCTATTTCAACCTGGACAGACTGCATTCTAAGTCTTCTGTACAGACTTAAGATTTAGATTTCAATTCCGAGCTGGTTCTGTTTCTTTTATTCTCATGACTTTTTAAAAAATTTATTTTTTAACTGAAGGAATAATTGCTTTATAGAATTTTGTTGGTTTCTGCCAGACATCAACATCTCATGACTTCTTTGCTAGATTTTTTTTTTTGATTGCATATATTAAGTTTTTCAGATATGTTTGAATGTGGTCTTCAGATTAGCAGCATCAGCACCAACCTGGAATTTGTTAGAAATGCACATTTTCTGGAAATGAAAAAAAATGCTGGAGAGCTATGCATTGCCAAATTCACATCAGCATTATTTACAATGGCCAAGACATGGAAACAATCTTAAGTGTCCGTCAATACAATGAATATTATTCAGCCATATAAAGGAGGGAAATGCTGTCATCTGTGACAACATGGATGAATGGTGAGGGCATTATGCTAAGTGAAATAAATCAGAGAGAGAAAGACAAATACCACATCATCTCATTTATATATAAAGACCTAAAAAAAAAAAACCCAACCAAACTCAGAAAAACAGATCAGATTTGTGGCTACTGAGGCAGAGGCAAAGACAAGAGGAATTGGATGAAGATCAAAAGGTACAAACTTCCTAGATAACTAAGTACTAGGGATTTATTTATTTAGTTGGCTATACCAAGTCTTAGTTGCGGCATGTGGGATTAGTTCCCTGACCAGGGATGGAACCCAGGCACCCTGAGCTGGAAGCACAGACTCTTCACTGCTGGACCACCAGAGAAGTTCTGTTCTAGGGATATAATATACTACATGATAACTAGTTAACACTGCTGTATAGTGAACGTGAAAGTTAAGAGAATAAATCCTAAGTTCTCATTACAAAGGAAAAAATGTTTCTTTCTTACTCTGTATATGAGATGATGGATGTTAATTAAACTTATTGTGGTCACCATTTCATGATATATGTAAATGAAATAATTGAACTGTACACCTTAAACTTATACATTGCTGTATGTCAACTATATCTCAATAAAACTGGGGGGCAGAGGGATATAAATTCTCAGCAGTGACCTCAGACCAGCTGAATTTCAAGTGGGAGAAGGATGGCCATTTCTGTTTTAAGAAACCCTCCAGGTGATTCTAATGTACCCTGAAGTTTGATAACCAATAGTGTAAAAGTTTTATTGGACGTCACTAGCTTAGGTTCTTCAGAGAAGGCAATGGCACCCCACTCCAGTACTCTTTACCTGGAGAATCCCATGGACAGAGGAGCCTGGTGGGGTGGAGTCCATGAGTTCGCTAAGAGTCGGACAGGACTGAGCGACTTCACTTTCACTTTTCACTTTCATGCACTGGAGAAGGAAATGGCAACCTACTCCAGTATTCTTGCCTGGAGAATCCCAGGGACGGAGGAGCCTGGTGGGCTGCCGTCTATGGGGTCGCACAGAGTCGGACCCGACTGAAGCGACTCAGCAGCAGCAGCTTAGGTTCTTAACCTGTTTGCAGATGAATAATCTATTTCCTTTTCCTCAGTGTCATTGAGAACCTAAGTAATACAGAGCTCAACACAACATAAGGACTAAGTACTCCAACTAAAAACCAATGAGAAAAACCATGAAGTAATACATGTATTACCCCGCTTGGGAATCTTTTCTTCCAATCACTGACACTTAAAAACAGTATATTATCTAACACCATTTTTTAATATTTTTTGTTCTCTTCTGTTTTTGGCTACTTTGAGTATAAAGCCAGTATTTTATGTATGTAAGAATAAACCGGCTGAGTGTGCTGGGTCAATTTCAGAATTCCATCCCATAAACAATTTTAAAAGTTACTTTCTTATTTTCACACAAAAAAAGAATAAACAATTCTTCTCTCATATTTCCCTAAAGCTGCATTTGTTACAAATTTTTAGCAATCACTTAAAATGTGGTTAGTCTAAATTACAATGTGCTCACAAGTTCAAAACACAAAAAGATTTCAGATTTGTGCCAAAAAATGGTAAAATAATTCATCAACAATATACAACTTGAGTAATGCTGAAATAATATATTAGTTTAAATAAAATGTGATTTTATTTTTTTAAACATGATTTTAAAAAGTCAATTTCACCTCATTCTTCCCTCTTTTTCCATTTAAAAATTTTTTCTTGAAATATAGTTGATACACATCTTTCCCCTTATGTATAAAACCGGCTACTAAAAATTTTGGAGAAGGAAAGGGCAACCCACTCTAGTACTCCTGCCTGGAGAATTCCATGGACAGAGGAGCTTGGTAGGCTACAGTCCATGGCGTTGCAAAAGAGTCAGGTACAACTGAGCAACTAACACACACACACACACAC
The DNA here is from genome assembly GCA_935064755.1 of Tragelaphus eurycerus. NCBI lineage: Eukaryota > Metazoa > Chordata > Mammalia > Artiodactyla > Bovidae > Tragelaphus > Tragelaphus eurycerus. The sequence goes on along the minus strand of CAKXYN010000001.1, from coordinate 68,914,493 downwards.
CTAAAAATTTTAGAATAACAAATGTGACTTACATTCAATTTCATCCTCTGAGTCTCACTGAGGAGGGACTCAGGAGAGGACAGTTCTCAGTGTGGCAGAAGAGATCCCACTAAGTGAGGAATCACAGCACCTGGGATCCAAATACACCTGTGCCTTTTAATAACTAGTCTGCAAATCCTTGGCAGAACTTCACTGTTCAAAAAAATGCTCTTCTGAAAGTGGTAAAAATCTTTATCCAAGTATCAAACATTTACCAAACTCTTATTATACAAATGAATAATCTACATATGGTGAGGGAAGAGATTTAAACATGGGTAAAAGGCTAACATGTCCACTGACAGATAAATGGACAAAGATGAGATATATATATCTATATATCTCATCTTTGTCCATACACACACACACACCAGTATTAGTCATTACAAAGAATGAAATAATGCCATGTGCAGCAACATGGATGGACCTAGAGATTACCATACTAAGTGAAGTTAGAGAAAGAGAAATATCATATACATCACTTCTATGTGGAATCTAAAAATATGACATGAACTTATCTTCCAAACAGAAACAGACTCACAGATATAAAGAACAGACTTGTGGTTGCCAAGCAGGAGGAGGGGTAGGAGAGGCCAAGTACTGGGACTTTGGAATTAGCAAGATGTTAAGTATTATATATAGGCTGGATAAACTAGGTCCTACTGGATAGCACAGGGAACTATATTCAATGTCCTGTGATAAACCATAGTGAAAAAGAAAAAAAAATATATATATATATGTATGTGTATGTGTAACTGTACACTCTGCTGTATAACAAAAACTAACATAACATCATAAATCAACTATACTTCAATAAAATTAAAAAAGAAAAGACTGGACATGAAGGGCCAGAAAAGGCAGGAATAAACGGCCCAAAAATCTGAAGTGATGATCACGATCTCAATCAGCTCACAAAATCCCAGAGAGAGTAGCTGATTGTATTCCTATTTTTGGCTGCAGAATACACATTCTGACTTCTGCCTCCCCCAGGCAGAAGCTGGAATCACTCTTTCAACATCTCCCGCAGCGAGAGTGCAGGCCTGTGACCAAGACTTCCCAATTTAGACACTACATGAAATCTGGACTCAGAAAGGAGTAACATGAGGCAGCAGGAACCACAACCTCCTTTTCTGGTGAGAGCGGAGGACTGTGGCAGAATGGAACAGGATGGCATAAATCCCAATGAGAGATCATGGTAGGACAAGGACCTGTGCCCAAGGGTGTGCCTGCACGTCTTTGGCAAAGCCAGCCAGCAATGTGACCTGAGTCCTTTCCTGGCTGTGCAGCCTCCAAAATCCATTCTCTGACCCTCCTATAAATTTCCTGAGCTAACCACTACCCTTTATCCAATTCCTCCGAGTAAACTAGGAGGAGGGAGGTGGGGGACTAATTGCCTGATACTTGTAACTAAAAGTCAAAACTCAGATGGATACAGAAAATATAACAAGTTGGAAACTTTAAGACAGTATTCACCTTAGGAGAGGAGGATGTGCAAAGCGGTACTAGAGATCTGAACTGCACCTGCAAAATTTTATGTCAAAAAAAAAAAAAAAAAGGCAAACTGCCAACACAGCAGGAACACGTGTTATAAAGATTTGTCTGGATACTTTTCAAATGTCTGAAAAGCAACTAGGGCCCTAGGTAGGAATGGAACTAATGAGGAGAGCAGGAAGAAAAAACAACAGTAGCTATGATTTATTTATTGAAGGCTTACTACGTGCCAGGCGGTGTACTTAAGACGTAGCATTTTATGTAATCCTTAAAATAACTACAATATAAATTATTTTATTTCTATGACGTAGATAAGGAAATGGACTCAAAGAGGTAATCACCTGCCTGTGACCACATATCTAAAGAATCAGAGGAGGATCAAACTCATCTTTGTCTAGAGCCAAGCCTGGCTCGTAATTACTTTCTTCCTCACTCTCAGCAACTCTACATGGTGGTGAGGGGTTGCTGCTGCTAAGTCAGTTCAGTCATGTCCAACTCTGTGCGACCCCATAGACGGCAGCCCACCAGGCTCCCCCGTCCCTGGGATTCTCCAAGCAAGAACACTGGAGTGGGTTGCCATTTTGTTCTCCAACACATGAAAGTGAAAAGTTAAAGTGAAGTCGCTCAGTCCGACCCTCAGGGACCCCATGGACTGCAGCCTTCCAGGCTCCTCCGTCCATGGGATTTTCCAGACAAGAGTAATGGAGTGGGGTCCCATTGCCTTCTCCGGGTGAGGGGTTAGGGAGTGACTATACCAGCAGAGAGGGAATGTGCAACAGCAAAAGAGGAAGAGGGACAGAAGTTGGGATGACAAATGAAGAAGAGCTGCACTTTGATCTGTGAACCTTGAGATCTTTACTTTTAACAACAAGAGTTGAGTGCTGAGAAATCCCCTGCGTCAAAGCATCCTTCATGGAGTAGGACCAAACTGAACCAGCCTTATCTGAAGCCTCAGTTCCTGCCCTGGAGAGAAATGCAGGGAAGAAACAACCAATTCTGTGGGTGCTAAGTAGAATCAGACTCCTAGAATTCACCAGTGGGTCTTCTCTCTGGCACACAGATTTAATTCCATGTGGACACTTCAGCAAGTACCCAACTCAAAAGGGTTCTTGAACGTGAAGTTCCAAATGAACCATTTTTACCTAGCTCAGGCAGACCTATCCACAACAAGAAACTTAAAAGTTTCCTAGTATTATACAAACTGTTAAGGTATTTACATGACAGCGCTACCTTTTGCCTTCAGAATAGTACCTCCTTGTCTTAAATAAACATATGCTACTTGATATAATGAGAAATAACAACTTTTGGTCTTTTCTCTGATTCCTCGTCAGAGCTCCTAAGACCTTTGTAATTTTCGAAGTGATAATATAAATGCTAGGACCATATTATGTTCTAATGAGGTGACTCTTGGTGGGTTCCTGGATGAGGGCTCATCATCTCAAAGACCAAGCTAAGACTAGAAACTTGATACTTTCAGCCCCACCCCCTTTCTCTGGAAAGGGAAGAGGGGCTAGAAATTGAGTTACTAATCAATCATACCTACATGACGTAGCCTCCATAAAAATCCCCACAATAAAAAGTTTAGGGAGCTCCTGGGTTGGTGAATATATCCATGTGCCGTGAAGGTGGTACACCCCACCTCCATGATGAAAGAAGCGCCTGTGTTCACAACCCTTCAGAACCTCACTCTATGTGTATCTTTATCTGGTTGTTCATCCATATCCTTTATCATTTCCTTAATTATATAATAAACTGGTAAATGTGTTTCTCTGACTTCTGTGAGCTGTTCCAGCAAATCATCAAACCCAAGGAGGGATAGTAAGAACCACAACTTATACCCAGTTAGAAGTACAGCTGAGATAATCTGGGACTGGCAACTCTGAACTGGGGGTGGGGGTGGGGGTGGGGGGCAGTTGTGTGAAACTGACCCCTTAACTTGTGGGGATCTGACACCAACTCCAAGCAAATAGTGTCAGAACTGAACTGAATTATATACAAGCCAGCTGGTATGGAGAACTGCTCATTGTGGAGGAAACCACACACACATTTGGGGGCCAAAACTGTTGAGAGCGGTAGGAGCAGAGACTGAACAGACACGGTGAGTTTTATTCTGACAGCTACTCTAATTAACCTTTGACACACACCTTTCTCTCCCATCAATTCACTAGAACTATTCTAGGGATATAATTACTTTGTCAATTATGTGGCTGCTTCTAGACTGGAAAGATGAGAAATTTATGGGGGCAGAACAAACTCTCTGGGATGGGGACAGACGGTTTTAAAAAAGCAGTCTAATTTTGTCACTTTTTTTTTAAGGTGATCTAGAAAACTGCCTCTGCCCTCAAGGCAATAAACTTTTGAAATTTCAAATGACGTTAAGATGGGCATAATTTTACATTCTTATCAAAAGAGTTAGGTTGAGACACAATACTATGGGTAAAGAGTCTTAACAACTGAACTGAGAAGGCAGGTCTGCTCAGCTCTTTGTTTCAGTGGACACATCGCCTCTCTAGCCTCATCCTTTCACTCAGTGCATTCTACTTATGCAGCCATTCTGCTGTTTTTTCAAACGAGTAGGCTCCCACCTTAGCGCTTTCTGACTTCGAATGCTCTTTCCTCAGATAGCCATATGGCTCATTCACCAACTCTCTTTGGTCTTAACTCATATGTCACCAGCATATTAAGGCTCACCCTGGCCACCTGCATCTACTCTGTTTTTCTCTTTTTCATTTATCACTATATAACAAGATTTTTAAAAATCTTATGTATCATCTTACCCCTCCCAGCTATAATATATGTTCCACAAGGTCAGGAAGCTTCGTCTTGTTCAATGTTGTCCCTAAGCATCTAGCAAAGGGTTTTACACATAAACACAAATACATGGAGGTGTCTAGGAAAGAGAAGAAAAGGTTAAAAAACCATAGTCCTACACAAATTCAAAGCAAAATATTCCCAAGCAACACCTTTTTTTTTTAATTACAAAGAAGTTCATGTTTAATCAAATAATTTAATAATTTAAATAATCAAATAATTTAATAATTCAAGAACTCTTTCTTAGTCTCCTACCCCTTCAATTCCTCTCAGGCTTTATTACTACTATTAAAGGACTACCACATTCTACATATGTTAAAAGCCAGTGATACTAAACTATTTATAACACTCTACAATCTGTTAAACATCCCACTTTGTCAACATACATAGATCCACCTCATTCTTCTGGCGACAATATACTACAGATGTATCATTATTTCCCATTTCCTTTACTGAAAGTGACTTGTTCCCAGTATCACTACTATAAGTAATGCAGCACTGAATATCCTTATACACACATTTATCTGTGAACACAAATTTAAGGCCAAAGGTATGCATACTTAATACATTTGACAAGTATTGTCAAATTAACTGTCAAGAAAATCCCACTAATTTATCCTCTCATACTCTTGCTGCCCTGGGTAAACTCCTTATTAATGTTTTCCTATCTAATAAATAAAACATATTTCATTTTAAAAACTTACACTTCCATAGTCACCAGAAGCATAAAGTGTCTTTTCATATGCTTACTAGTACAATCTTTATTTCTTCCTCCGTGAACTATTTATATTCTTTGTTCATATTTCTAATTATTTTTTCTATTTTGCATGCTCCTTGTGTAGTAGAACCAGTAGTTAGGAGCACAGACTCAAGTTAAAACAGCTTGAGTGCAAATGCTAACTACGGGAAGATGAGTTAACCTTCCTATGTCCCATTATTTTAGTGCTTATTTTAGTTTCAAAAATATACTTTAAAGAAAGAATATATAAACCTATAAAAGAGATCAAAAAACCAACATGTTTATAAAATAATTTTATAATTGCTAGGCCCATATTTGAGCCTGCTGTCACTCAAAAAGAAAATGTTTTTTCAGTCTTAAATAAAGTTGTATCTTTAGTCATATATTTATGCAAATCATCTGGTTTAGTTTTTTAAAAAAACAAACAAGTTTTTATCATATTTAAGACACTCAGGGGGTTTTTTGGCTGCACTGCATAGCTTGTGGGATCTTAATTTCCTGACCAGGGATTGAACTCAGGCCCTTGGCAGTGAAAGTTCAGAGTCCCTTACCACTGGACCTCTAGGGAATTCCCTAAAAGGTCATTTTTAATTTTAAATATGGGGGGGGGGGACTGCTATTGCACATATCATATACCACAAACAATATCTCAGCAACTTGTACTGCTGCTGCTGCTAAGTCACTTCAGTCATGTCCGACTCTGTGCGACCCCATGGACGGCAGCCCACCAGGCTCCCCCGTCCCTGGGATTCTCCAGGCAAGAATACTGGAGTGGGTTGCCATTTCCTTCTCCAATGCATGAAAGTGAAAAGTGAAAGTGAAGTCGCTCAGTCGCGTCAGACTCTTAGCGACCCCATGGACTGCAGCCTACCAGACTGGTCCATCCATGGGATTTTCCAGGCAAGAGTACTGGAGTAAGGTGCCATTGCCTTCTCCGCAGCAACTTGTACAGTAGAAATTTATAATAAGATTTTTAGGACTACCTGAATAAACAAAAACAAAAACCCTTCAAATAGAAAAAAAAAATTTTTAAGGAAAAAATGAGGTTTACTCTACCTACACAAATAACTTGAATTAAAATCGATGACCTGTGTGAGAAAGGGAACCACACATAAAACGTAGCCTAACAAGTTAGCCAAAATGTAGATACACAGAAAAAAAATATGATTTTTACCAAAAGAGCATTGATAATTATTACTCAATTATTATATCAACTGCTGATCAAGCTAAGATTCCATGAGCTGTATATACAATTAATTTTTATGCAGGAGTTCCCTGAGACCTCAGAATTAGTTCAAAGATTCTTTCAGGGTAAAAAAAGACTGAGAAAAACTATTTTTGAGTTTACTTTCTTCCTTAGGAAGGCTTTTCACAACCTAAAAATCACAAAAACTTTCTATACTGCCTTTTCATAATTCACTGCTTTCTTTTTATCTGACTCTTTAACCCACCTGGACCTAATTTGTATTATGAAAGATATCCACCTTTATTTCCAAAAGAGGAGTAGATGCCTTACTCTCCTAATAGAATATATCTTCTCCTCACTGATCAGCAGAGCCACTATCATCCTATACCTGGTAGCTACTCATTATGTGTGCTGCTGCTGCTGCTAAGTTGCATCAGTCGTGTCTGACTCTGTGCGACCCCATACACGGCAGCCCACCAGGCTCCCCTGTCCCTGGGATTCTCCAGGCAAGAACACTGGAGTGGGTTGCCATTTCCTTCTCCAATGCATCAAACTGAAAAGGGAAAGTGAAGTCGCTCAGTGGTGGCCAACTCCTAGCGACCCCATGGACTGTAGCCCAGCAGGCTCCTCCGTCCATGGGATTTTCCAGGCAAGAATACTGGAGTGGGGTGCCACTGCCTTCTCCGACTCATTATGTATACCGACACATAAATGTGCTTTGAAGTCCTTGGTGAAGTTCCAGCTTCTCCCATTAGGGGACCCTAAGAACTGCTCTCTTTCATAAAAGTTTCTCTCCTACATGAATTCCTCTATCACCTGATGCTGTTTGCTTCCTCTCTTGTGGCAATTTCTTAGATTTAATGGATTTTAAAAAAACAATCATTCTCTATTATTTTTATTGAAGTATAGCTACTATATAATTTTATAAGATACAGGTGTACAATATAGTGACTCACAATTTCTAAAAGTTAAGTTTTAGTGGGATTTTTGATGGCTTTTTTTTCCCAGCACAGATAGAAAAAAAATTTTTAAGTATCTTTGTAGTCACTAAGAATGGGAAAATCTGAGTCCATGATATTGGAACCTATCTCATGGATTTATTATAGTATTTCTTCGTCCATTTACAAGAGGTTTGGGTTACAATGATGATGCTAATAGGTGATCTCAATTAGCTATCTTGAATATAGTCTCAAAAAACACATTAAAGTCAAATTTCAAACTATTTTAATCTTATGAAAAAGATCCAAGCTATAGATAACAGAATAATTTTTTTTTAGAATAATTTCTTAAACCGAAAAGTCAGCCTTCTCTTTTTACTTTTCCTGTATCCTTCCTTTCTCATAAAGATCAGAATTAACAACTTCATCTCTCCACATGCCAGATGTTTTCCTGCTATCTCTTTCAGTCTCACTGAACGGTATTATCCCTACCAACACATGAAAAAACTAGAACTAATAAGATTAAGATCGTATCAACAAATAAGAGGTCAGGTCAAATTCAAACCCAGGAATGTAACTCCAAAGCTCGGTCCTTCCAATACACCCACTTACTTTGCTAAGGAGCAAAGTCTTCTATCTTACCAAACACACCTCTTCACACTCGGCCTCTCCATCATGTTCCACTTCCTTTCCTATTCTCCTGGTAGAAATCATCAAGGGCAAAGTGATAGGCAACCACAGTAGATAGTAGCAAGAAAGCTGCATTTGTAACTGGAGGAGACTTTCAGTTTCACATGTGAAAGTGTTAGTCAGTTCACATAAGGACTCCCTAAAGAAGACAACTTGTATCTTCTCAATAAATATATTAAATTTCTCCTTCTTCAGTAAGCTTATTATCAATTGGCATTATCTCTTGAGGCTTATATCAAATGCAGGCCTAGAAATCTACAGGTGACCTGAGTCATGGAACTATACGACTAAATGAAGGTTACTAAAATATAAGAGCCTTTCCATTAAAAAAAAAAGTTTAAAATATCCTACTTTTAGTAATGAGCTAAGATGAGCCCTCCTATATTCCTGATCAGCTCAGGGTGACACAGACAAGAAGGGAAGCTTTGGTCACATGCCGTTGGGACATACCCAAATCCAGTCCCAGAAGACTTCTTCATGTCTGTACTGCTCAATTCTCCAAAGCAAATGGCAAGTTCAGTTTACAGAAGTGCCAAATATTTTTAGTGTTAACAATAAAAGCCCTTGTGTAAAATAATATGTTTTGAAAAATACAATATTCTTCTTAATGAAAATAACCTCTGACATTTGTATACAGATATGATGCTCTACTAACCAAAAACCTAGGGCAAATTCCATTCAATAGGATGCACCTCAACAGTGATTACCCCTTTACCTGAACCTGCTGTGGCTGTTGAACCTGGATCTGCTGTTCTGGCTGGGTTTGAGGCTGAACACTCGTGGTGACTGGACAGGCAAGTTCAAGCAAAGACCCGGCCACTTCGGTGCTGTCTGTGTAAATGCAGTTCCCACCCTGCTGGTACACCATGGTAGTGGTGGCCGTCTGCTGGAACTCCTGAAGGGCTTCTGGCCCCTTAGAGGCTAGCGAGTCCAGAAATTCCTTCATCCTGTGTTGCGGGACAGACCGCGCCTTCACTCGGATGTACTCTTCAAAGGAGATGGTGTTCTCCAGAGAATTATTCATATTGCAGAGTCCTCAGGGTTCCTAGGAATAAAACAAATGAACAGAAGTCAAAACTATGCCATGGTTTTAACATACTGAAATGCACAGAGCAACCATTCTAGCATTGGATTGGAATATTCAGGGCAGCCGCATACATAAGGAATCCAAAATACAATTTTATTAAATAACCTTTTTTTTTTCAATTATTGGCATCTGAAATTTGTTTCCATTAACATTTCTTAAATCAAACTATCATACTGAAAACAAAAAACAAAAGCATTTGTCACAGTACTGGATGAAATGGGCTGAAAACACACTCTCCATCCAGCACTTGGCCAGGCCAATCCCATCTTCTCTGCAGAATCAAGCACTAGACAGTGAAAGCCACAGGCAACACTACTCTGTAACCATCAGAAGACTCCAAGGAAGGTAGGAGCTAGGATTCCTATCAATATGTTCTAGTTCCACTGCCAACTTTGTTTTACACTGACGGGACACGTATGCCACCTAGCTGTGGCATGACCCTAGACACAAGAGATGTGTTCATCTCCCCCACTCCCCCAAACACCACAAAACCTCATTTTGCTATCAACTGCTCACACTCTTTTGTTGCATAGCTTACTGGTTAAGAGCATGGATTTTGGAGCCAAACTTCTTGGATTTAAAACCCAGCTCAAACTCTCCTTTTTTGTGTTATCTTGGACAAGTCAGTTAACTTTGGTTTTGTCTATAAAAGAGGGATTAAAATAATATTGGCACCATAGACATGAGGATTAAATATGTGTAACGCACTTACAAAAGTACCTGACATATAGACAGTTTCATATAAATATTAACTAATACTACTTAAATAAGTAGGAGACTGAAGTTGAATAGTACCTTAAGTAACTAGGTCACTTCTAAAACTCAGAAATCAATTCTGCAAGTTTTTCATCAGGGTGTTTACCTTAGGGTACAGGGGTGGATAATAGCCCTCAAACAGCTGGGAGACAACCACGCAATCTATCCGTGAATGCTGAGTGTCCTGTACTGCTGCTTTCATACCATTCTCTCTTGACCACTACCACCTACCAAACAAAAGCAATGAAAGGGTATGAAAATAACATAAACCAAGTGAGTCTCTTTGCCCAAAAAAAGATTCTCGGTCAATCTCAAATGCCTAGGAAAGTGATTTGTTTCGTTGAGCCATCAGACTAGAAATATCAGTCTTTCACTGCCCAGATGCTGTCTTCTGTTAACAGATACAAAGTGGGTGGGTAATCCTCTCATTATTATCTTCTGCTGCTGCTGCTGCTAAGTCGCTTCAGTTGTGTCCGACTCTCTGCGACCCCACAGACGGCAGCCCACCAGGCTCCTCCGTCCCTGGGATTCTCCAGGCAAGAACACTGGAGTGGGATGCCATTTCGTTCTCCAATGCATGAAACTGAAAAAATAAAGTGAAGTCGCTCAGTCATGTCCGACTCCTAGCGACCCCATGGACTGCAGCCCACCAGGCCCCTCCGTCCATGGGATTTTCCAGGCAAGATTCTACCTGGCTCTAAACTCTGGTAGACAAGACTGTATTCTGGTCCTCTCTGAATGGCTGACACGTGTAGGTACTTAGCTGTTGCATCTGGAATTCAATGTGGAACAAGAAGGATTATGACTCTTTGTTCCTGTAACATGTATAACTTACAACAATAAAATTTTCTGCTTTTCCCTAGTAAATGGTTAATCTATACCTTGAAGGAAAAAAAAACAAACTATATATTCAGGGCAAGAGACCAAAGGAAAATATGATCCATACTCCTATTAATTTCCTGACACTGGTAATACTTCTGTGGGATGCTGTTTAAGTATAGTATACAAATTATATTCAGGTACTTTCAAACAGAACAGACCCCAGCAAGAAATCTTTTATTATGAGGCCCATAATACATTGCAAATAAATTTCTCCATAAATAAAGAATACTATGTATACCTTATCCTGTCTAAAATGCCTAGACCACTACTCTCAGGGAAGCCTCCACACAACAGGAGTCAGGAAACCCCAAGCACAACAGAGTACAGAAAATGCCAAGTACAGGTCAGGGGAGTGAAAGGTGAAGCTGTTGCTGATGGCCTCTTATCTTTTGAAACTTAACTCCTATTTGTCCCTTTCTCATCTCTTCTAACCACCTCTCCTGCCCAGGTCTCCCTTCTCTCTGATGCAGAGACTCTTAGTTATGTTTCCCAGAACAGAAAATCAGGAGGTCTGCTACGAGACTTCAAGATTAAGCTACAAATAATGCCCATGGCACATAAAACAGGGGCAGCATCAGGGTTTCCCAGGTGGTGCTGCGGTAGAGAACCGCCTGCCAGTGCAGGAGACTTAAGAAACATGGGTTTGATCCCTGGGTTGGGAAGATGCCTTGGAGGAGGGCGTGGCAACCCATTCCAGTACTTTTGCCTGGAGTATCCCATGGACAGAGGAGCCTGGAAGGCTATAGTCCATTGGGTGGCAGAGCATCACACCCAACTAAAGCAACAGCATGCACGCACTCAAGGCCAAGCACTTCATATTCAGAGCAGGCCATTCCAGCATAGGTGAGCCACAGTCACTAACTGCACTGGCACAGACTGTGTCAAAGCTTCCCTCTGATAGAGCATCATAACTGAAACTTCCTTCCTAAGGAACCATCTCTCATACTATAGATCTAGTAACATTACAAAGTTCACAGTATGTGACCCTAATACTCAATCACATACAACCTTCTGCTCAAAAAGGGATAAAGGAGAGAACTGTGTGAAGCACCATTTACCAATTCTTTACTATGCTGGTACATATTTCAGTTTTTCACCTCCATTACAGAAGACGAGCAGGGGGCAATTGAAATTTACACTACTCCAAATTTATTTTTTTCAATAATTAGTTATATTCGTGTAAAATACTTAAGAGATGGCTTGAAATGTGAAGATTGTCTGTGCTAGAAGGGTAGCTATTCTATCAAAGCAATTTTTTAAGAAGTATAGAGAATCATGCAAAAAAAAAAAAAAAATCTTTTTTTGCTTCCAATCTGGGAGAAGGTAAGTTTGAACAAGCACAAAGAAACAGAGTAAGTTAACTTTACAGAATCGGAAACCTTCACACAAATACTGCTTGGTATAGGTAGTCCACAAAATCTTCTGAGTGACCTTGTTTCTCTTCACTCTTTCAAGTTTCAGTAATCAAGGAGGCTTAAACCTCATCTGAAGTCTGACATTAAGTACAAGCAGAATTATACCAACTCTTCTTCCTAGAATCAAGCTTTCTTCAGTTTTCAGTGTAGAACTCCATCTGGTTTTGTTTCCTATTTTTTGTCTTTGTTTTTTTGAAAGTGAAAGTGAAGTCGCTCAGTCCCATCCAACTCTCTGCGACCCCATGGACTGCAGCACCCCAGGCTTCTCCATCCATGGATTTTCCAGGCAAAAGTACCAGAGTGGGTTGCCAACCCAGGAATCGAACCCAGTCTCCCACACTGCAGGCAGACGCTTTAGGGGGGAGGGTTAAACACACCTATTGTTTTTAGAAAAATTATTCAAATAGTATAAGAAGGTATAAAATGAAAAGTAAAACCAGCTAAGTATGCTATGACCTCTGCTTCCTGATCTATGAATTTTAAACACTCATCTATCCTCTTAGGAAAGGTAAGTTTAGGGCATTTAAAACACCTTCCTCTCACTAACCCCTGCCAGCCATATTTTAGTTTTTGTCACGATCAGTTTCACCACAGGAATAGTCCAAATATAAATTTATTCCCTGAGCAGGACAGCAAATAAAACTCATCTCTCAGAAAAAATGGGATAAAACCTTGGAAAAGTATCTGCTATAAAGCCTCAAAGTTCATTCTTTAAGCTTCCATCAAAAAAAAGAAAACACCAACAGTTTTAATTAGGAAAAATTCTATAAAACTTAGAAAATGTTGATAAAGGTTCATATACAAGTTAATTATATTCTTCTCTGTTCTTATGAAAATATTTGAAATAGCCTATGACAAAATTACCTTTTGGTTTACAGCCAGCCATGTATTTTAAGTAGCTGAGACTCTCAAGTATAAAACCCTCTGCAGTGCTTCAAGCTTAAAGTCTATCCTTGGCTCTAAGCAGAAGCCATTACTTCCAATTCCCATTGCTTTTTCCTTTCACTAAGCTCCCAACAAGTTCTTCACTAGCGATACAAGTGCACAGAATCATGTGAGAACCACTAAATCAGAGGAAGCTAAAGAATATTAACAAATAATGGATTCGATGCAGAACTTAAAAATTATATAATGGAAAAGCCCAATTTGAAACAATATTTCAATCTGCTCATTTATAAACAAGGCTTCATTTCTTGTCCTTTTAACCTGCTCATTTGGCATTATCTACCAGACCAACACATCCCAATAATGAAAGTACACTAAGTCAGCATTTGACCTGATACAAAAGTACTGCTTAGAAGGGGGTGGAGAAAAAGGCTTCAGAAATACATTTAAATATTTGAGACCAGACAGTGATTAAAAACAACACTGAGATAAATTAAGGAAATTCTCAATAGTAGTGATATTTCTTTGTTTTTAAGCTCAGAAAAAGTCCACCTTTACCATAAACTTATTCACCTACAATTATGGATGTGAGTCTGAGTGACCTCTGGGATTTGGTGATGGACAGGGAGGCCTGGCGTGCTGCAATTCATGGGGTCGCAAAGAGTCGGACATGACTGAGCGACTGATCTGATCTGATATCTTTTATCAAATGCTTTGATTTAGAATTTCTTTTGCATCATCTGAGGTAAAACTCTAAGTTTTTTTCAAAGACCCAACAACTTGTCCCTGTATCATTTACTAAATTACTGAAATTTCTTTGCCCAATGATTTAAAATGCAACTCTGATTATACACCAAATTCATATAAAGAAGGTCTGTTTGTTTCCAAGCTTTTTATTGATTCAGCAGATCTTTCTGTAACATAGTAACTTAAAAAAAATTTTTTTAAAGCATGTTAATACCTACAAGATCTACTTTCCCACAACCAAAATGTGTGGTTTCAAACTAAAAAAATGTAATGACACAGAAAGTACATTATGTGTGAAAAAGAAGGCTAATACAATTGTATTTATATATCCTGGTATGGCTTAATTATATACCTAAGAAGAAAAACTGGCATAACAGCAGCTATGCCTGGGTGGTGTGGAATAACGGAAGACTTAAATTTCTTCCTGTTTAATACACTCCTGCATTTTCCACAACTTGTATTAAATTTAAAAAACAGTTAAAAAAATAGTCCTTTTTGTACAGTGGTTATATCACAGTAAGAGACATACAAACAATTTTGGTTGATCGTAGTTTGATTTTTCCCCCCTCAAAATCTGGAACCCTGAAAGACAAAACCATCAAGCTACAGAAGTCTGCATAATAATGAAGACTGTTAGCTTCAAGATGTTGCTCACCAGATACAAAAGGCTGAGCCGTGGTAACAGAGAAAGAAAAATGGATAAACTTAATGAAACTACAACTTATAACTCCCAGAGAAACAAGATTCTTAATTAGCTTCAAGGCAAAGACTTAGTGAGGAGCAATAAATAAACTGATTAACTAAAATAGTTCTGAAAAACATGAAGCTGGAAGGATAGTTGAGTACTCTCAATTTTTGGAAGTGAGAAATGAAGGGGGAAACACTCTGCAGCTCTTTGAGGTACAGTCTGTAACTAAGCATTTGCTTCTGAATGAATACTTTAAGTACAGCTGCTTTGCAAAACAATGAACAGATGAACCAACCCCCCACCAACAGACCCAGGAAATTTTCCCTATAACCGCACATATTTTTATGGGTTATTTCCCCTGTACTTCCTTCTACAAGAACTAAGAGCAGGTCCTCAGTATACCACAGTTATCATCATTCCAATTACTCTATCTCTAGTCCACAAGAGGAAAAAGTCACTCCAAAGCCACAATTCTACATTTCTGTTTGCTGATTTTTTTTTTTTTTTTTTTTCTATTTAGGTACCACGGGAATGCCTACGTGCTCAGGGGCACCCCTTCTTGAGTGCCCTCAAATCTGACAGCTCTTCCTGGCTCCCCCATGCAGCTCTGCAGAGTGGGTCTTGAACAAGTGATGAACTAAGATTAGACGCTCAGAGCTGCCTCAGAGCCCTCCTCTTCCTATTTACCCAATGGTCATGCTTCTGGGCTCCCTCTCAAGGCTCACATCTACTAGCAATGGATCCTGATAGCTTGGTTCTGGTTTGAAGAACACATTCCAAAGGAAAAAAAAAATCAATTTCCAATTTAAGGAGTCAAGAGTCACAGTCACATTTGTCCTAATTAACAACTAAGAAATCATTTCAAAGAAGGAAATTGGGAGACACTGTTCTATTCCTAAAGAGATCAATCCACCATAGGGTTTGTGATAGAAATTAGCCCATTAGGACATTCACTAGACAGAGAACTCCTCATTTAGGGGTATTTTCACTATGGATCTAGTTTTGGACAACACACTTTCAACCAGGAACTTAAAGTCACATTCCTACCAACGACTGATGAAATGTAAACTGGTAAAACTGTTTGCATTATCTAAGTGAAGCTGAAAATATGACCCAGCAATTCTATCCCTACATGTACATGACACACACCAATACAAAGGTACATAAACAAGAATGTTCATAACAGCATTGTTAACAGCCCCAAACTGGAGAGAATCCACATGTCTATCAATAATAGAATGAATAAATTATGATTTGTTCGAACAGCAGACTACTACACAGAAATGGGAATGAATGAAACACAGCTGCACACAATGCTGAAAGATACAAAGAACAAGCACAATGCTAAAAGATACAAAACAGCATGATTCCATTTATATAAAATACAAAATTAAATAAAACTATGTTGTCGAGGGATACAAAGGTAGTAAAAAGAAAAACAAAGAACAGGATTATCACAGAAATCAGAATAGTAGCTGTCCCTAGGGAGTGAGATGCTATAACCAAGAAGGGACTCATGAAAGGTTCAAAAGTGCTGGCATTATTCTGTTTCTTGAAGAGGTGCTAGTTACACAGTGGTTCACTTTAAAATTTTTCACTAGATTGTACACAGACCAACTGAATTAATACATATAGACAGATATTTCACATACACATGCCAAAAAAAGAGCTTTCTGACACAGCCTAGCAGCTCTACATACAGTTGTGCACTAGCCTCAAGTGTGACACCAAAGGACCATTCTTGTCCCCTTTTCAGCAAAGCAAGGGGTTAATCTATCATTTCTTCATGCACTTACAATTAGAAAGCACAATGCAATGTGACAGGAAAAAACTAGCTAAGCATGTAAGTGAAGCCTGGACTTAAAACATCTAGAACAAAATGCAGGGCAACTACCTATAATGAAATGGCAAAGAACAGGAGTTCACCTGACATTTCATTCTGAAGCAAAGAAATAAAAGACCATTACAGAGAGAGGCTGGCCATTTAAAAAGTATACAAGCAAGATGCATGGCACATCAAAGACAAACTAGTACTTGATTCAACTTAAAGAAGGCATGCAAGCCTGAAGGAAGAAATCACTGATTCTGAAGTTATCATGATGGAGGACAGCCACACCCAAAGCCCCTTAACTTTGGTTACCTTTTGGAGCAATTCAAATTTACATGAAACTTCAAGCACTATTTGATCTTTTCTTTAAAATAGCAACATATGTGGAAAGGGGTTGTGGAAAGGCAGAGGTTCATGGAGAGACACACTAATTATGCATCACAGAGGAGTGGAAGTAGGACATCTTATAATGGGGAAATTTTAGCTAATGAGCTTATGGAAAAGTATTATCTACAGACACCAATTTAAAATGCAGACTTCAAAAGTAATGGTTAAAAATTTCAGAAAAAGCAGGCTTAAACGGTGTATTAATATTTTAAGTGTATCCTAGATAAACTCACTGCTTGTCTTTGAAACATTCTGATCCTTTGAAAAGGTGATGCCTTGTCATGCTAAAGCCTGAAAGTTGCACTGACATAGTTTAAGAGGAAAAAACTGTTCAAGCAGCAAACTGGCTGGATTCGAAGATGCAGTTCTCCCACATACTCAATTTTCTAGCACTGAGTCGTTTCTGGCAGACAGCACCCAGAATGATTGGCAGGATTTGTAATGTTTCAATATTCCCAGCATATGAATAATTTTAACTCACCAGTCACCATGGTGCATACATTTCTGCTGCTTGTCCTGAGTTCTTAAGACTTGTAACATTCTGAAGAAGACAGAACAAAGAAGTCCTTCCATCCCCAGCCTCTTTTAAAATTTTAACTTGTTCTTAAGATAATATCGTATATTAGGAAAAACTACCCCCATCATTTTCAAATTTGATTGCTAATTTTAGTTCCTCTTAGCTTCTTTTCCCTTAAATTTAATGAAGCAAGACTGTAAAACATAAACTAGCAGATAGTCCGACTTAGAAAAAAGAAATGTCTATTTCTCTGAACAAACCTAGATTTTCCCTGGAACCAGAACACAGTGCAGGGATTTAAAAAAAAAAAAAAAAAAAAACGCTGAAAAGGACTGAAATCCTAAAGTGAAATCAAAAGCGACTTTTCCAGGCAGATTTCAGGAATTTCTGCTGAGGATCTTTGGAATTACGAAAGAAGGCAAAACACTGACTCGGGCTGTTCAATTCTGTTCTGGGCAACTTTTTGGCTGAGCAATAGCGGGCCCTTTAACCTAAGAGAGTACAAGTAAGCCCCTCCCAACCACACAGAGGAAAAGGCTGCATTTCAGGATTTAAAGCGGCATTTTAGAGCTCGGGTAGTTTCACAGCGTCCACAGAAGCGGATCCCCTTCCGGAGCGCACAGAGGTGACGTGTAAGAATTGCGGTTTAATGAAGAATTACTTTCTAATGTCAAGAAAACAGGTATCACTGACGGGCCTTCTAGGATTTGCCTTCCCTTTCCAACACAAAGCATCAAAACAAGGTGAGAAAAGTCTAGGGGTTTCGCTGCCCTCAGACAAACAGCGATCGGTTTCAGAATCAGGGCAGCACCCTCCAAGCACCCACCCCGCACATGGGCCTCGGGACACCGCATTCTTAAGAGTACCAGCAATCTCGCCCACTTCGCTGAGGAGCGGGGCCGCAAGCTAGCCCGCAAAGCAGGTTGGTTTCTCCTCAGGCCTAGGCCCAGGCGATCCGGGGACGTCACCTGAGCTGCAAGGGTCCAACCCACAACCTTCTTTAAACTGCAAGCCGCCCGTCCGCCCGCCGCCCCTCCCCGCAGCTGGGGTGTCTTGCGCGCCGTCGCACCGGTGCCGCCACCCAACAGCACAGCGCGCGCCTGCCCGCGACCCTCGACTTCTGGGCGCGCGCCCCAGGAAGCCGCTGCGGCCCACGGGCTGCAGCTCCAGGAGCCGAGATATCCGGGCCGGGAACGCGCACGTCAGCGGCCACGCGCACCAGGAGGGCCGCACAGCGCGCGCGCGCCCGAGCGTATAAACAGGCCCGGCCGCGCGCGCCCACCAGCGCGCATTCGCGCGCCGCGCCCACCCGAATCCCCGAGCCGCCCCTCCCCCACCCAGGGGGCGGGGGCGCGCGAGCCCAGGGACGTTCTCGGCTCCGGAGCCGCCCCGAGGTCTCCTGGGCCCAGCGGCAGCGGCCCGCCCGCCCCCGCCCGCCGTTGTGTGGGGTGGGCCCGCTGTCTCAGGCCCGCAACCCCGCTGCATCCCTGCCCCCACTGGAGTCCTCACCCGGCGACGTCGCCGCCGCCGCCACCGCCGCCGTTCTACCCGCCGGCCCCGCCGCACCGCTCGGGGCCCCGGTTCTGCCGTCGCCGCTCCAAGACCGACAGGATTTTCCCCTCACAGCTCCCTGGGCGCCATCTTACATTCAACCCTCACAGCCAATGAGTGCCGAAAGCCTCTCTCGCGATAATTGGTGCGTCGAATCCCGCGAGAATTAAGGCTGCCTCCTGGCCAGACTTAAAGGGAACGCTTCTGCCGAGGAGAGAGGCCGAGCGTAGGGCTGCGGTAGCGGCAAGAGCCTGGGGTGTAGGGCGGAGCGCCCCGCCCTCAGACGCCCCTCCACGTGGGGCGGAGCCAGGACCGGAGATCGGCCTAGCCTTGGAGCCAGGGCAGGCCGGGGCTTGAAGCTCAGTCTCAGGACCCTTCTGCCGCCTCCCCGGGCTTCCTTAGCGCAGCCTCACGCCGTGCGGAGAGCGGCCTCTTACTTAAGGTGGCCCCCACAACCTCTGACCTAGGCCCGGCGCCTCCAGCTGCTCAACCCACCTGGGAACCCCCAGGTCACTCTCCTCCAGGACCCCCTAGCATCTGGGACCCACGCCTCACCCTCCATCTGCTGTCATCCTAATTGAACCTTCCGCAGCCCAGTCCACCTTAAAGCGGGCCTCGGGTAGTCTGGTGTTTGTATACAGGGAAAATGTGGAGGGTGTTAAAGCTGCAGGCACATGCGGGCCTCACCAGTAGCCCACACTGCCCCAGAGGGGAACAGACTGTTATATACTCTTTCTTAAAAAGGCCTCTGGACCTTTGCACTTGTTCCTCCTTCCTGGCAAACCCCTAGTCTTTTGGGGTTCCCCTCAGGAGGCACCTCCTGAAAATAGTCTTCGGAGGCTCAGGCTGGATCAGGAACCCCGGATCAGCCTCACACAGGCCCCAGAGCAACGTCTTCTGCACAATGCCTGGTCACCCTCTGTCTCCCCAACTAGATGGTGGACTTAAAAGGCCACCACACAGGCCTTCCTCATTCTGCTGTGCCTGGCACATAGTAGGTGCTCAATAGTTTTGGATAATTAGACTAGGAGCCAGACCTCTCAATCTGCCTAGGCATGCAGGCAGGCACAAACCTTCTAGGTTACTCTGACACAGGGCTTCTAACGGTGAAGCAGCATCCAGGACCACCGTTCCCTCAGACTAGGAGCAGAAGGCACCCAGTCAGGCCCAGGCCTCTCCCTCAAGTGCACCTGTGATTTCAAAGCTGTCAGTACTGCTCTGTGTGCAGTATACCTTCCCTCCACCCCACAGCATGACTCTAAGGCCCTCGGGTGCTAGGAGAGCAGAGATATAATACACAGACTCCAGGGAATTTAGCTGTTCTTTATTGACATGGAGTCTGGGTACCCCTAGCCTCCAAAAGGATGAGGTAGGTCCACAGGACTTGCAGTTCACACTTTTCCTGGGTCCTCCTTCAGTGTGACGGTTCGGTTGAAGACAAGCTGGAGGACAGAGGGGCAAGAATGACCACCAAGCCCGAACCAGGCCAGGAGGCCCAGGTGAGTCTCACCAGACACCCCACTCCAACCCTCACTTCATCCCAGAGGAGCTAAGCACCAAATAACTCTAGTTCTCAGTAACTTTTTGACTTTGGTTAAAGGACTGGCTGGCTCTGGGTCTCCATTTTGTAAGAGTTATAACAATCCCTATGCCAGCCTCCTACCTTGAGGAACAAGGAAGGGTTCATAGAAAATGTTGTGCATAGCCTTAACCTCTGAGCCTATTTCCTCCTCAGTGGAACGTGGATCCCACTGCAGGTGGGGAGGATTAAGTAAGGAAATGTCAGCATAGTGCTTGGTGTAGAGAATGGCGGCTACCACCGGCACTGTGGTGGAAAGGTAGATTCAAGCACCTGTCCCTGGTTGCTATCTGGATCCACGGAAAAGTAACCAAGGCGCTCAAATTGGAACTTGTCGAAGGGCTTTGCCAGGGCCACAGAACAGTCCACTAACGCTGCCTCCACCACTTGTAGCGAGGCCTGTGGGCAGAGAACTCAGGTGGCTATTGAGCTAGAAAGGCCCACCACCCTCACCCCATACCCCATGAGCCTACCGGGTTCAGGTCACTTAAGAATCCACCAGGCACCTCAGCAGGATCCTCGGGGTTCTTGTGCTGAAATCTGTAGCCAGAGTGAAGGTCATACTGCACTGGGCAGCCACAGCAAGCAATGCCCATCTCATAACCTGCCCCAACCCCAGCTCTGCTCACTCACAGTCGCTCGTAGAGGCGGATCTCACATGTCAGAGGCTGTGATACCCAGTGAATAAATGCCTTGGGCTTTTCACCAGCATCTGCGTGCCTGCAGGTCACCTTGAGGCTTTCCACACAGCCACTTGGCCCCTGGGAAATCATGGGGCCTGCAATCAGACTTGGACCCCACTACCAAGACTGCAGGCTGCACCAGATCCTCACCCCAGCAGGCACTGCAGCAGGAAGCCTGCAGCTGGCTCTCACCTTGACAACATGCTGCAGCTCGATGACGTAGCCTGTATGCCTCAGGCCCACGGGCTGGCCCCATGCCAGGCGCTTATAGCCTGGCTCTGGCTCCTAGAGGTAGGAAGGTGAAGAAACACAAGAGGCTACAAGGGTCAGGCAGGTACAAGAGGCTTCTTCCACCCCTATGTCTGGCAAAGGTTGGTTTGAAGAAGGGATGATGGGCCCTCGGGACTGAGCTCAGGAGCAAACCAGACCCTTCACCCCACCCCCAACTCACCTCTTTGAAGTCTGTCCTTTCAATGAAGACAGTGGATCCAAAGGGAACCTGATGGAAGCCCTTGGTCTCATCAGCTGGGAAGTTGGGCACCTGGATGTCCAAGGCCTGGAGCAGAAGTGTGAGTCACACTAGGCACTGGGATGCCCACACCCAAATCCAGGTACACACCCCCTCTCCCCCTCCCACACACACCTTGAAGAAGACTTACCTTGGCGGCAGGAAAATTGGTGATGACCACCTGTAACGGCTCCAGCACAGCCATGGCCCGAGGGGCTGTGTCATTCAGCACATCACGCACACAGGCTTCTAGCAGATGTGGTTCCATTGTGGTCTGTGCCACTGTCACTCCCACCTAGCAGGAAAGGTCAGCTTCAGTCGCAGCCGTGACCACACACTGCTGTGCTCAGCCCCCAGCTGTCCACCCAGACCACTGGGCTATACCCGAGCACAGAAGTTGTTGATGGCCTCGGGCGGAAAGCCCCGGCGTCGTAAGGCTGTGAGCGTGAAGAGCCGGGGATCGTCCCAATCCCTGTGGGCAAGGAGGGGATGAGAAGGCCGTTGGTAGCACATGCTACTAGTGCCGCCAACCTTCAAAAAGCCACACGTACCGCACAGCGCCAGCCGCCACAAGCTGGAGAATCTTCCTCTTGGAGACGACAGCATAGTGCAGATTGAGGCGGCCGTACTCCCACTGCACGGGACAGTAGACGTCCAGCGCATTGCACAGCCAGAAGTAGGAGGAGCGTCTGGGTGGGAGGGCAAAGTCAGGGCTGGCCACCTCCAACCCGGGACAGACTGCAGGAAGAGCTGCTGGAATCCCACTGACCCTCCCCTCCCCACTGGCCCAGCTCCCTCACCGGGCCTGGAATTCCTTGGTGCAGAGTGAGTGGGTGATGTGCTCGATGGAGTCACAGAGGCAATGCGTGTAGTCATAGGTAGGGTAGATGCACCTGCAGGGCACAGGCAGTGGGCCCCACCATCCAACCCCACTCTGCCCGACCCATGGCCCACCCCACCACCCCACAACTCCGCAAGCCCACCCAAAGCTCACGCTCACCAGGTGTCCCCTGTGCGGTGGTGCGGCGTGTACTTGACGCGGTAGGCCACGGGGTCCATCTTGCCATCCTCCATCACCAGCTTCATCCGCAGTGTGGCCTCACCCTCAGCAAACTTGCCCTTGCGCATTGCCTGAGCAGGAACAAGGGTTTGGGCTGCAACTCAGCCTGACGGCATCTCATTCCCAGCATTCTGGCCCACCCAGACCCAACTGCACCTCCAGATCCCCACCTCGAAGAGCAGCAGCGACTCCTCTGTGGGACGGTCTCTCCAAGGTGAGGGCAGTGGGTTGTGGCCTTTGAGCTCCTCTCCTCGCTGGTGGCACACGTAGGCCTGACCCCTACGAGGAAGGGGTGTGAATGCCCGGCATGGCTGCACCCTGGTCAGCCTGTCTGGCTCCATACTGTGGCCTCACCTGCGGATAAGCTCCACAGCCCAGGCATACAGCTGGTCAAAATAATCGGAGGCATATGTCACCTTGTAAGGGGTGTAACCTGGGGGACAATGGGACACTATTAGCAACCAGTCAGGAGCACCCAGTGGCAGGCTGTGGCCCAGGGAGAGGCCCACGGATAATCAGTTCGGCCCAGGCCCTCCCCAGCCCATACCCAGCCAGGCCACCATGTCGTAGATGGCAGTGAAGAACTTTGCTTCCTCTTTCTCAGGGTTGGTGTCATCAAAGCGCAGAAAACAGATCCCATTGTTGGCCTAGGAGAATTGCAGTATCTGTGAGCTCCCATTATCATCAGCTCCTACAATCCAGCTCATCAAACTAGGACCTTCTCAGAGCTCACCCATGTCAGAATTAAAAATATCTTTCACTCACCTTCCTGTAAATGCCCTAAACAAGGCATCTCATACTAATGTGAGATACAACACAGTCTCATCCTAACTCCGAGAAGTGGCACTGGGAATTTCCCCAGATTTGAACTTACTGCCTCACCAAGATCTTTTTCTCAATGAGCCCAATTGGGTGGATTCTGAGGTATCTGTCACAAATTTCTAGGTATCCCCTTCAAGGCCTCTTTCTGCTCTTGGACACTTTATGGGGGCAGCAAGAAAAGTAGGGACAGACACCCCTCTGGTACCTGCTCATGGGAGCAGCAAGTGGTCACCCTGCTTGCCAGGTCCCCAGACACACTCACCTTGGCATAGCCAAAATTGAAATTGATTGCTTTGGCATGTCCAATGTGCAGGATTCCATTGGGTTCTGGCGGGAATCTGGTACGAACCTATGATTAGGGGAACGGGAGCAGAGGAAACAGGTCAGAGCTCAGACTACACTAAAGGATGACCCTTCCTGGGGAGGCCATCATGACAGGTAAGGTGGAGTAGCATGTAGGCAGCCCAAACCGCAGGCATGATGGCATAGCTTGCCTGCCAATACTACCACACACCTGTCCTCTGGTGATCTCCAGGTGCTGCTTCAGTAGATCCATGGTATGAGGAGTGGTCACATAGCCCGGGGTCTTGTAGTTCTCACCTGCCAGGGCCAGAACAAGCCTGATGACACCAGGCTACAGCACAGGGCTTCCAACCCCAGGGACTTGGCTATAAGAAATGCTACTAAGATCCAGCCCTGCACAAGAAAAAGAACCTCTCTTACAATATTGAGAATGTTAACTGGTGAAGCCATATGGAAAATAGTATGGCGGTTCCTCAAAAAACTAAAAAGAGTTACATATGAATCAACAATCTTATTCGTGGGCATGTATCCAGACAAAACTATTATTTGAAAAGATACACACACTACTATACTCAAAGCATTCAATATCCTTGTCTTGGTTACATTTAATAGCCTTACCTTGGCTACATTCAATAGCCAAGACATGGAAACAGCCTAGATGTCCATCGCCAGATAAATGGATCAAGAGGATGTGGTACATAGATACAATGAAATATTACTCAGCTATCACAAAGAATGAAATAATGTTATTTGCAGCAACGTGGACAGGCTTGAAGAGATTGTCATACTAAGTGAAGAAAGTCAGAAAAACAAATACCATATGATACCACTTACATGTGGAATCTAAATAACGACACAAACAAACATACCTACAAAACAGACTCACAGACACAGAGAACAGGCTTGTGGTTTCCAAAGGAGAGGAGGGGAAAGGGAGAGAGAGAATGGGAGTCTGACATCAGCAATGTAAACTGTAACACGTAGGATGACCAAACAACAAGGTCCTATAGGACAGCACAAGGAATTAAACTCAACACCCAGTGATAAACCACAATGGGAAAGAACGTGAAAAAGAAGAGATAACTGAGTTGGGGTTTGTTGTACAGCAGAAATTACTCATTATCAATCAACTATACTTCAATAAAATTGAAAAACAAGATCCAGCCCTCCACAGAGTTTCAATCTGCCTGCTCACCAGGTTTGTGGAACTTAAGTGCCTCGCCTCGGAGCTGCTCCATCAGAGACAGGGTCTGAACAGCAGCCTCACCTGCAGAGAAGAACCAAGGAAAACTTATTCTCTGGATACAGCTATCACATCCAGCTCCAGGAGGTGCCTATCAATACTGTCCATATCCTGTAACCAGAACAGAACCAAGCAGTCCCCTCTTCCTCCAACCCTAGAAACAACAGATACACAGCCAGACTTCTCAGGCCTCCTCTGGCTAGTTTCTGAGTAAAGGAAAGGAAGGAAACACCAGAAATTCCAGTCTTGCAGCAGAAGACAGACTTGAGTAAATGACGGCCTGAGGAGACTGGGCTGTAGGAATCCACCAGGTGGAAAACCCAGAAATCAGGGAGCTGAATGCGACAGGAGCCTCAAGCCTCTCACCATTCTCCACCACATCCTTTGCTATCCTTTGGTCTGTCTCTTCTGGCCGAGCCTTTGCCACCTGAGAGAAGTTCAAAAGATGGTCAAGGTCTTAGGATTATTGGATTCAGATACCCCCTTCCCCAAACTGAAGTTTCACCCTACCCCGTACCTCCTCCCCAGGGACCCCAGACCATGCTCAGTCCCACCTTGGGCTTCTTCTCCAGATCAGTCTCTGTCTTGGGTCCCAGAAGATGGAGGACCTGAGCAGAGACCAGAGTCAGAGCTGGGACAGGACGCCATGACTTGTCCCACCCACACACCCACCAAAGGACTCCTGGGCCTATTTACCTGCACCGCCTTGAAAAACCTACCTAGCCCATCCCACCTCTGCTCGTCACATGTTTCTGTGGCCTCAAATACTCTTTCCCTCCTGAGGGTCCATATTAAGCTCAGGTAACAGAAACAGCCATTTACACAGAGGAACTGTGGGCCCAGCATCGAGGTAAGCCATCTACCTCAGCCATCACCCTCCTGTGATTCTCTGCCAGCATCCTGAGATGAAGGCCACATCACCCCAATTTACAAGATGAGGAAACTGGGGTTCAGAGTAAAGCAACTCACCCCAAATTAGGCATAACCCAGGGGCCCGAGTCTTTGATTGTTCGCCAGGTGCTCCCCCCTCTACCCTAGGCACTACTATCCACCATGACGACAAGAACAGGCTCTCTTCCCCGCCCAGCCCTGTGTACCCCTCAGTGGACTCAACATTCTGGCAGGGCCTTTGCGTGCTTCAGCGCAGAGAGGCACCCACCTGCATGTCTACTTCATGCTTGATCATCTTGCCATCTGCCCACTTGAGTGCAGCCCGAGCCTCCCCTAGAAACGTGGACAGAAGGAGATGCAAAAAGGCAAAGCAGGACATTTCCCATCCTCTTTCCCAAGAAAAGGGCCTAGCTGACCTCAGAAACCAGAGCGAGACCACTTCTGAGGTGCTCCTATTCCTCCTCCCACCTCCCTCTCACTCATCCCTAAAAGAAAAGGCATGTCCAGCTAGAAAAACATAGTCCCTGTCCCAAGCCCTGCTCACCCATCAGCAGCCCCATGTTGAAATGGTACCGCTCTACCAGGAGCTTGGCTCGGTGGTGATTTATGGCAGCCTCCACCTACAGAAAGCCAAACCGTATGGCTCAGAAATGTTCCGGGAACCCACACTCTCACCCTGGGGTCTTCCTGATTGGAAAAGCTGAGCCACTCCTGTTCAGGATCAGTCCTAAGGAGGCAACTGATGCCTGGGGAAAGACTCACAGCCTCTTCAATCTGTTCTGGGGTCACCACAACGCCCACACCGCATTCCTGCTCGAAGTCCTCAGTGTTGATGGGATCCAAGGGATGACTCCGCACATACTCAAGGGCAGCTAAAAAAGAAGAGCGAACGAATTTGTGGCATCTCAGCTCCAGGAGCTTAGAAATAATAAGAAATAATAAGACGGGACCCTAATCCATCCAGGAAACCCCAATAAATTTGGCTCCTGGGAAACTAAGTCGTGCCCCTCTAGAGAAGCTCTGAGGCCTCAGGAAAGAAGCATGTGTTCTGAGGGAAATTCGTCATCAGACCTAGGTTCTCTAAGCCAGTCTCACTGGAGTGGCCCTCTCCATCTGTCAGTGTCAGGGCCTTGGTTTAAAGGGGAAGGCAGAACTAGTACTCTAGAGAGACACCGAGGGACTTCTGAGAAGGGACAGAAAGGGGTCTGGGCTGAGAGAAGTTTGAGGTGGAAGCGCAGGTCAGGGAGGGGTCTCACCGCTCAGCTGGGTCTCAGTGTGGATCTTCCTACTGGCTATGTAGCTCACGAGGAAAGAAAGGCGCCGGGGATCCCGGAGTCGGGAGGCCAAGCCATAGAGCAGGGTCCCGGTAGCCTTGTCGATGGAGGAGCCCAGAGTCTGCTGCGCCTGGGGTCAGAGGGGTCAGAGATAAGCCCCATGCCCAGTAAGAAAAGCCTGGGCAAGACAAGGTGGGCTGCTTGGGGTTGGGACCCGATCCGGCGCTGCGCTGGGGCACAGTCGGCAGCCGGGGCCAGGGACTTAGGTTGGCACCTGGGTCGCCGCCTCGCGTAGCTGCGCGCTCAGAACCGTGTTCTTGAGCGTTTCGCGGGCCTTCTGCTCGCTCAGGCCGAGGCCAGTGAAGAGCGACAAGGAGTCCAGAGCCGCCATTGCAGGGACGCCGGAAAGCGAAAGAAAACTTTGGGGCCAATCTGAACGTTGGTATTAGCCCACGGACCAATAGGAGAGCAATGCTGTCAGGAAGAGCCAATAGTGTCCTTCCTTGGCGGGAAGGGGTGGGGCTCTCTAGGGTTTTATTAGCTCCATTTAAAGAGCAGAGGGCGGTCTTTCCGGGCGCTTCACTTCCGTCTTCGTAGTGGCGACCGCACTTTTAGGAGATGCTTTGCCGCGGATCAGGAAACATAGACATGGGCCTTTGCTCTTCGACCTTTCCCTTTCAGCCCTGGAACCCTCGTGACCATCCCATTTCTGTTCTTGGGAATATGTGAGTCCCTATCATCTTTCTGACTTCACAGCTTTGGAGTTGTCATGGAAACAGTTGAACAAAATGAAGCCCGGGAAATCCTGTCAAAGACTCCAGAGAATGTCTGAAATGGCCCATATGATGGGGCCCCAATAGTCTGGCACTTCACTTCTTCAGCACCCACCTCACCACACACCTGGCCAGGAGGGACCTCAAAACGTTCTGTGATGATTTGGTTTAAAATCTCTGGGAATTCCCTGGTGATCCCGTGGTTAGGACTCTGCAGCCCACTGGTAAGGCCTGGTTTTCGTCCCTGGTCGGGGAACTAAGATCCCACAAACCACGCGGTGTGGCAAAAAAAAAAAAAACACAAAAACCTGTCATACTTAGCACCCTTAACCAAAGCATGCATGTCAGGAGGACCACAAGATCAGACCTTGAACTTCATATTTAGGTGTTGGACAGGATGTTTTATCAAAGCTGAGATAAGGTGGGACAGAGGAGGAAACAAGGAGAATAGCCTGATACTGCAGAAGCGGCAGTGGCCATAGTGCTGAGGCTCACAGAAGACTTGTGCGGAGGCCCGGCCCGGGGAAGGGTCCTGGGGCAGGCTCGGCAGCAGCAGAGCTATGGTCAGAGGTGGACAGAGCCCCTTGAGCAGTGCATCCAACACATGCAGCCCACCAGGGTCCAGACACTTAGGGCTGCACCCAGTGAAGGCCCAGGACAATCCTGTTGCTGCCCACACCTAGCAGACCCTCCCTCCAGCCGTGTGTCAGCACCAACACCCAGCTTGGCAATTCCACCATTACTGCAGGGCCTCACACCCAGCTCTCCAGGCCCCTCTCCATGACCAGTAACCCCACATGGTCCTTGTGCTATTATTCCAATAGAAAATAACCAACTCTGGTCACACGGTTAGCTTTCTCCAGGAGCTCCTGCTCACCACCACCCCAACTCCAGCCAAGGCTGAGGGGTACTAGCAGGGCCCACATGCTGGGCTTATCGTAACACTGACCCCTCAGGCTTGGGGGCAGGGATGGACCACTGCGGTTGCAGGGCCCTGCCCCATCCTTCCCTGCCTTACACTCTTCTGGCTTTCTTGAACACCTGCCCATGACTTCTTTGTTGCTCCCCATCCCCCTCCAGCTGGAGATACCCACTGCTAACCCTGTGCAGTTGGAGACGGAAGTCTCAAGAGACACCCTTCCCTTGCAGTATGTGTGCACAAAGGCGTGTGCTGGGACAAGCCTGCTGACCCACTGTGGGCAAACAGCCTGGGATACCTGCCAGAAGCCAAAATCTCAGGGAATGAAGGGAGGAAATGGCCTGGCAGGGGCCTGCACCCTCCCTTCCACAGGAAGCCAGCCAAGATTAGCTCTGGTCTTCTCTGCCTATCCTTTTGGAGCAGGGTCTCCTTCCCCAAAACCCAGTTTTTTTCCTGCTCCATTCTCCCAAGGGATTCAGATGTTTTGCAAACTACAGCAAATAAATACCTGAGAAAAGGAGGGACTTCCCTCCACCCACATGTCCTTCCTGCTCCCCAGTAAGTCCTTCCTGGCCTGCTATCTGGTTGTCAGCCCCAGTGCCCACACCTTTTACTCCATGCTGTCAGCTTCTGAAGTTTCATGGGGTAGAGTCCACCCCTTGGGTCTGAGGTACTGATGTTGCCAAACCATAGCTGCCTCCAGGCAGGACTCAGAATCAGTGGAATCAAAGGGCAGAAGTCAGGCCCCAAACATCTGCGTCTTTGACACACACTCACTCACTCTGTCACACTCACACACACACACACCCCCCAGTGTATCACAGTGACTAAGTCTGCTTATTTGTCATTTATTTTTAAAATATATTTAAACAGCAGCAATCACTTCCAAAATGCAAAACAACAACAAAAAAATTACAGGTTTTTAGAATAAAATTATAACGTTTATAATGCAAGTGAGAAAGAACTGAAGGTACAACTGAGAATCAAACCACGCAGCACTGGGGGTGGCTGGAGAAGCCAAGGCCCACTGGTTGGGGTGGGGGGGGTCAAGGTGACAAGAGGTCCCAACCTGTGAGGCTTCCACCCTCAAATCATCCCCCCAACTCCCCAATGACGAAGCCAGTGTCCTCTAGGTTAGAGAAGGAGAAGCGGCAAAGCGCTGGCCCTCTGGAGGGGATCCCACAAACCCAGTCCCCCCACCAGCCAGGGACCTGCTAATCGACCTCCTCCATGTTGCTGTAGGTGGGGGCTGGGCGGTCCACAGGGGGGCGAAGCGTTCAGGGGCTGTCCGCGTGGGGGCCACCTCGGGGGCCTGGCCAGGGCCTAGTCCCTGCAACAGAATATGAGGACAGGGGTTGGGGGCTGCCCAGTATGCCGCCTGGCATCCCAGGGGTGCTGGCTTGGAGCCCTGGCACCCAGGGGAGGGCCCCAAGGCAGGCGCAGACAGCAGCGGCGTTGAGACAGAGAGACAAGATCGGGCCTGAACAGTCTCGCTTTATTAACACTTTAAATACAAGAAGCTGCTTGGGTAGGGCTAAGCCCCAGATCAAGGGTAGGAGCAGCAGGACAAACAGACAGACGGCTGGACGGGATACCCACCCTGGGATGCTCTGCCCCTGCAAGAGGCACAGTCCCCCCACCCTGTCCCCTCAGAGGCACCCACTGAGCCCCAAGTCAGTCCCCACCACAGAGGCAGGCGTGGCCTGGTGGGGAAGGTAGGTGGACCAGCTCACAGCAGCTGCCTGCCGGTGAGCTCATCTCCAAGGGTTCTGGGATACCAGAGGATAGAACACGTTGAGCACAAGGGCCACCAAAGCTGCCACGGTGCCCAGAACAAAGTATCGGAGACAGCCCTCGTCTGGTGTGGTAGGGCCACGTGGCGGGGGGCCCACCC
Source organism: Tragelaphus eurycerus (assembly GCA_935064755.1). Taxonomy (NCBI): domain Eukaryota; kingdom Metazoa; phylum Chordata; class Mammalia; order Artiodactyla; family Bovidae; genus Tragelaphus; species Tragelaphus eurycerus. The sequence goes on along the minus strand of CAKXYN010000001.1, from coordinate 68,883,910 downwards.
AGTCTTGGGGCCCCCAGGGACCCAGAGGCGCAGGCCCCTCGGGTACTGGCTCCTCCTCGGCCTCCAGCTCCTGCCAAATCCGGGAAGCCTATGGTGTGCGGAAACGGCCATCAGCGCCCAGGGCAGGGGTGAGTGGGGAGGGAGACCCAGTGTCCCTAAGACCCCTGGCCACAACAGTCCCACCCAAGGTAAATGGTGCTAACCCCCTACGTCCCAGGTCAGGCGGCACAGAGGGCAGGCAGGAGCCAAGTGGGTCACTTGCCGGGTTGTTGAGACTGAGAGCACCAACCATGATGGGTGAACCCTGACTGCATTGTGACCTCAGGACACCCCCCAGTGGACAAGCAGCTTCCCCGCTAGGGTGCAGTTAGTGTTGGGGGTTAGCCGGTCAGTGTTTTAGCCCAGGCTCCCCACAGAGGAGACTGGTTCATGGAGGACATAACTGCCAAGCCCAGAGTCATCTCCTGGTGCCCTCCCACCCACGTTCAGATCCTGATCATGGTCTCACAGTCTGCGCATTGAGGGCTCAAGGGAGAGCAGCGCCAGGAGCAGACTAGTCCAGGAAAGAGTTGGGGCTGTGCCCACCAACCAGGCCTGGGACCCACGTCAACAAGAGAGACAGAAGATCCTGAAGGCCCAGCAGGAACTGATGCCCACCTCAGAAAGGGGGACGGCCACACAAGGCTATGGCCTGCTGGCGCAGCCTGACCTGAGTGCACGTCAGAACTCGGGGACAGTCATAAGGGAGGGTCTGTGGGCCAGCGTGTGGGAAGCAGCAGAGGGAAAGCTGGGAGTGCCGGGTACAGTCCATTCACAGCCCAGTCAAGTTTTTAGCAGCTCCTGGCCTGTATTTGATGCACACGGTGTGTATGTGCCTCTGTAAGTGTCCCTACAGACGGTAATGGCTCTGGCTAAGGCTGCAACGTAAGGGAACCTCATCTGCGGCTTAAAAAGCCCAGGGCTTTAGGAGCTGTAGGAAAAGAAGCTGTGCTCCATGCGCTGCACCCCCACATCTGAGAGCTGGGCCCCCCTAGCCTGCGAAGCCTCCCCGTGCCTCACCTGGCTGGCAGCTGACTCTGCTGCAGGGCCCAGGTCAGGGTGGTGCTCAGAGTGACCTGCCCGGGGGGGCCTCTCCACGGGAGAGTTCCGCCGGCGGTAGAAGAGGACATAGGCGTAACGCGTCACCACCTGGCTCTCGTCTACCGTTGTCACGGTGCTGTCGTCGAACAGGCGCCAGCCTACAGCAAGGCGGGGAGAGTGTGAACAGGGCCTGCGCCACCGCCCCTCCCGTCCATCCTGTCGGCGCGTGTGCCCTCACCCACGTCGCTGCGCTGGCTGCTGCGGTCATTGGGCAGGCGTGCGCAGGCGGTGTAGTGGCCGCCTATCATGCCCCCGTAGTGGTTGATGACGGCGTACAGGTCGTAGCTGGGCAGCTGCTCCTCTTTCTGACCAATACAGAACTTGCCCAGGTCCAGGTTCCTGCGGGGCCGGCCCAAGAGCGGTCAGCCGGTCAGTAGGTGCCCCTCCCCGCCGCCACCACCAGCCCTGACTGCAGGCAGCAGGGCCCTGGCTCACCGGACGGGGAACTCCACCAGGTCGTTGATCTTGTCGCGCCAGATGAAGCTGCGGAAAGAGAAGCGCTTGAGCTGCACGATGAGCACGTTGGGCAGGCGCCACAGCAGCAGCTGCTTGGAGGCCTCGCGGTGCTGTTTGCACTGTGGGCAGTACCTGAGGGAGGATGGGGCACGGTCAGGGGCAGCAGAGCGCCTGGTGCCCCCGCCCCCCACCTGCCAGCCACCCTAGCCTCACCAAGCCTCCTCGGGTGCCAACACCTCCGGCCGTGTGAAGAGGTTGAGGCACTGGTCCAGCGTGAAGTGGCCAGCGCGGGCAGCCTCGCCAGCAGACCCAGGGTCCTCGGCACACTCCAGCTCCTTGGAGGCCACCAGCACGAACTCCTGCAGGCGCTCGTTGTTGCGCCAGACCAGGGCCAGGCTGCAGTCGTCTCCCAGCTCCAGCGGGACGTCTCCTGGAAACGGGCAGGGAGGGGAGTCACACTGCTGTGGAGAGCTGCAGCCCAACCCACGCCAGGGCTCGCCCGCCTGACGGCCTCAGACACCTTTGTCCTCTAGCCGCTGCTCTCGGTTGGACGCGTCAATTCTGTAGATGAAGAACTGGGGAGTGTGGGCACTCAGGGCTTCACTTGGGTGTTGGTACCCGGGCACAGCAGCTGAGAAAGGACACGATAATCGGAGCTCTCCTGTCTACCAGGGCCTGACCCAGCTCTCCCCTACCTTCCCTACCCCAGAGCCTTTCAGCAGACTTTTACCTTCAGGCCGGGACACCCTCTCACCAACAGTCAAGGTGCCAACTTCAACGGGCCCACTGGCCACCATCTCAGAAGAAATGCCGCTGGTGCTGGGCACAGGGCCCCGATCAGGGGATGCCCATGCCCGGGAGGCCCCAGTGTCCCCCTCAGCCACAGGGGTCACCAACTGGAGCTCTGGTGGCTGAATGGGGTCCCTGTCACTGTCCCCGGCCTCCAGGGAGCTAGTGGAGAGTAGAGTGGTGCAGCCAGGGCCCTGGGACTCCAAGGCCATGCGGCCGGGCTGGAAGGGCGGCTGGAACACACTCACAGAGTACCTGGCAATGGGCCGCAAAAGCCAGTAAGAATTCAGACCAGCATGGCTGGCGTCTCTGCCTTCCACCCCACCTTAACCCAGCTCCTGGGCACTTACCGGGCATAGCCCTCTAGCAGCTGAGCGAGACGGGCGTAGGTGAGGCGTGAGGCGGGGACACTGACCAGGAAGGGGTAGCCGATGTTCTCGGGGCGGCAGAGGCCCTTGTGGTCAGGCCAGTGGGTTTTCTGACAAAGCCTGGAAGGAAAGTGGAGGGAAGAAGGGGGCTTCAGCCCTACCTCTGCACCAGGGCCAGCCCAGCTTCCCCAGTAGAGTGGCGGCGGATGGGGACAGGTAGAGGACTTAAGACACCCAGGCTTTACGTGAAGAGGGAAGGTGGCAGGTGGAAGCAGGAGCAGGGACGGGGCAACACGGGATCCTCACTGGTTGCAGTAGCCCACGCGGTAGCACCGGGTACAGCGCTTCAGCTTCTCGTCCTCTGACTGCTGCTTCCGCTGGCAGGCTGCACACTTGGAGATGGGGATGCTGGGCACCTGGGGGCGCTGGGGTGGGTGGTCTGGCTCAGCGAGGGCAGGCGGGGCAGGAAGGCCATCTCCGTACCCCCCAGGACCCTGGGTCAGCTGGGTGGCCCCTACTCACCTGTTGTACCTCTAGCACCACCACCCGCTCCTTGGCCAACTCTGGGGACAACAACTCAAAGCAGAGGAGTGTGTCCGACGGGGACACGGTGTCCAGTGAGTGGGAGGGCAGGAATACACGATGGAAGCGATTCTTAATCACCTGGGGACAGAGAACACAGAGATCCAATGTGAGGACGAGTGCTTCCCCTAGCCCTGCTCCAAACCACAAGATCTGGCCTTGATCTTGGGTCACTGGGGACTTGTCAGGGGTAAGAAATATGTGCCTCCACTGGCAGCAGCCTCAGTGCCCAATGGAGTGAAGAGCCTGGTGGATAGAGAGGATGCAAGATCAGGACTGGGACAGCTATGAACCGTACCAGCTTGCCACACCAAGGGCCTCAACCCTGCTGTCACCCCAGTGGGTCCTGTGGAGACTGCAACGTGGTTACTCTGGAGGAGCCACCTTCGAAGAAGTGTGCCCCATCCTCTACCCCGCTGAGGAACAGGACACTGCCAGGCAGCAGCACACAGATCGGGGAAAACAGGAGGGAGAAGCACGATGCAGAAGAACCAGAGCTGGTGGACAGCTAGTCCTGTGGCCCAAGGTCCTTATCTGAAGAAGAGCAGCTGGGGGCCACCACCAAGAGGGGGAATATATTCAGATGATGGCAGGGAACTGAGGGCACCTCACGTGCATCGCCCAAGTGCCTGGTTTCAACCACGCCTCATCCCACAGCACCTCACCTGTCTGTGCAGTCACACGCACGTCTGCGTGGACACATACAGATGCTAACAACTGCACATACCTTATCTGTGTGCTGCAAACACAGACACACATCCCTGTGCAAAATGGGCAGGGAAGGACAGACACACCTCAGCCAGACGCAGGTTCTCAGGCTTCACATGGACACTCTGAGATAGGGAGTCCAACACTTCGCTCGCACTGGAGTTCTCCTTGCTGACACTCACCAGAAACTGTGGTGACAAGAGCAGAGAGTCCGTCAGGGAGGAAGGCCAGGGTCTAGGCCGTAGCCCAGAAGTACAGGCCAAGTTCTCACCTTGATGGGCTTGCTGTGGGGCTCCCGGGCAAAATAGAAGACAGGGAGAACCTTTTGCTTCTGGGGCAAGGGCACTGGCAGGTACAGGAACGGGTCAAAAGTGATGGAGACCTGCAAACGCACAGGTGCCACTGGGTGGCCGCACAGGGAGTGGGGGGGCAGGCTGCTGGTGCCCAGAGCGCCTGATCCAGGCCCGGGGACAGCTCTCGGGCCTCACCGCCCAGCCTCAGGCTGAGAATGCTAGATGGACCAGGAGAACCGGCTGGAGAGAAGGATCCCTGTTTCTGACACTGGAGGCCTGCTCCGCCAGGCCCCTCCCATGTTCCCTTACCTCACTCCATCTCAGGTCACCCAAAGAGCGCTTTCCCCTCAGTCAGGAAGCCCTCGCAGCCTGACCTCTGTAGCCCACAGGGCCTCAGGCCTCCCCCGAGCTTCTTTGCCCAAATTGTGCTCTGCAGCACCTAAAGGTACCTGTGCCTCTGAGCCCATTCTGAGTAGGCTAACCAGGACAAGCCAGGGGGTGCCTTTCTTTCTAGGGAGCCCGTCACACCTTTGCACACACGGGGCACACCAGCTTCGACTTGTACTGGCCCTGAAACAGGTCCACGATGAAAGAGTCGTTCCTCATCTTGTGCCGCTGCCAGGCTTCCTCAGCCACCACCTGAGGAGCAGAGTGGTGAGGGCCAAGGAGATCCGGGGGCTTGGACGGGCGGGACACAGGCGCGCCTCTGCCCCCAACTCTGACCTCATCAGGCCGCCCATCTGAGTCCACAGTCTCCGTGTAGGGCTTATTCTGAATGCGGTTCAAGTCCTCGTGCAGCCCATCCAGCAGGAAAGCCATGAACTCCTGGGCATCGTGCTGGGCGTAGCCTGTGAACTGGCTGGCCTTGCTTGCCACGATGGCCTGGATACATGGGCAAGGTGTGAGCCCGGAGCCCCAGCACCCACCATGCTCCGGGCTGGCTGGCCCTCCCCGCCCTCTCCAGCCAAGGGGAGGAGTGGCCACAGATCACCTTCAACTTGGAGGGCTGGAAGGCATGGTGGGTGCCCTTCCACAGCGCCCGGAGCAGCACAGCAAAGCCGATGGCCAGACGCCCACCAGTCCCCAGCGGGTTGTTGTAGTTGATCTCAGCCTCGAAGGAGCGGTCTAGGGACAGCAGCCCAGCAGAGATGTGAGCGGGGGCAGGTGTCCCCTGTCCCCGGGCTCCAGGTGCTGCTCTCACCATGGAAGAAGTCCCGCAGCTCCCGTGTGTTGGACAGTGACTGAATGACGCTGTTCATGAAGCAGGTGTTGCCTAGGTTGACGAGGCCGGTGAAGCCCGGCAGACACACCTTCTTCTCTTCCTCCTCCTCTTCCTCCACGCTGTCTCCACTCACCGGGCTATGGGGCATTGGAGGCACCATACATGTGGGCTTGGGCTGTGGGAGCAAGAGAAGCATGAGAGAGCAGCCCTGAGCTCTCCAGCCTTCAGCCCTGGCCCTCTGCACCCCGAGATTCTCACCGACGCCAGGTGTGGCTCTGACTTTGGGGCTACATGCTCCATGGGGGTGCGGGTGGCCACCCCATCGAGGCCTGTGTCCTCAGATCGAGCCTTGGGTTTCTCCTTCTCCACGGCCCGGGCTTCCTCCTGGCCTGTCAAGGGATGGGGTGTACCTCCCGGTGGGGCTGAATCCAGGGGGGATGGACCTGTCGGCACGGCGACCTTTGCACCACCCACTGCACCTTAAAAAGGGGGAATGGGGGGCTGGTGGTTAGCAGCATGTGGCAGGGGGTGGGGGTCCGGGTCCCAAGGACCAGGCAATGAAAGGAGCTCGTGGGCAGACCTCGTGTAGCCGGGGCCTCCAGGCCCCCCCAGCGCTGGCTCTGCCGCTTGCGGAGGCAAATGTCAATGCGCGAGGCTGTGAAGCAGAAGGTGCACTGCTCGGGCTCGATCAGGTTCCTGCAGGGGAAAGCTGTACTCAGGGCCTCCGGTGGCCAGACGGCCCAGGGACGTGGACTGCAGGGCAGCAGGACAGGCAGAGGGGCGGGGCTAGGCACCACCCACCTGAGCTTCACCTGCCAACGGAAGATGGTGTGGGGTCCGCAGCCCGGGTGCAGTCTCAGGAAATTTCCATCCCTGCAGGGGCAGGGCAGGAGAAGGAGCATGAGACGCACTGCCCTGCCTGAAGCACACTGTCTGCCCCAAGTCTGCCCACCCACCCACCTGGTCTGGAAGATAAGCGTGAAGTCCTGCTCACGGAAGAGCACTCGAGAGGTGTCCCTGCGGATTTCCTTCACGTACACGTGCACCACCACTGAGTCCGGCCCCTTCTCATACGAGTCATTCTTGACAAAGGCCAGGTTCACCGTGGACTCGGGCTCTACATTGAGACCACAGCTCAGTGCTACCCTGGACAAGTTCCAGCCTGTTCCTATTCTACTCCCTGCCCACCCACTCACCCACCCACCTTGCAGCTCCAGCTCGGCCTGCCCAACCCCAGCCCCACCTTTACCATCCACCAAGGCTGCAGCATCTGTGGCCACTGCCATCTCCTCCTTGGAACGATCGTCCTTCTCAGGGTCTCTGCTCTGGGCCATGGTAGGGGACACTGGGTCGCTCCTGGGGGCTGCTGCCTTCTTTCCTGTCAAAAGTGCTAGATTCTCCTCTGAGCCCAGGAGGCAGGTCTGGGGGGTCAGTGGTGGTACACGGAGCTGTTCCTCAGCCTCAGCCTATTCATGGCGAGATCATGGGCAGGATCAGCCTTGGGTCTTGCAGGCAGCTCCCTCTCCACTGGAGTCTACACCCTTCCCCCTCACCTCCCAACCCCCAAGCAGGCACCCCACTCTCACCTGGGTGGCCGGCTCAGCCAGGAATTGGGGGGCATCACCCCGAGGCCCAGGGCCATCTCTGGCCCCTTCCCCCTCTGGCCCTCTGCGGAGATGCACGGCCCTCTTGGCGCTGGGCCCTGCCTGGGCCCCAGGACCAGCCCCAGCGCCTACCTCACCACGGCCCTGGGCCCGCTTCTGGTTGCGGGCCTCCTGCTTAGCCCGCCGGGGCTCAGGGCCTGGCTCCAGGGCAACGGGGAGATGGCTCCTGCCCATTCTCCTGGCACCGCAACCCTGGCACCAACTCCTGGGTCCCTAGAGGTTTCTTCTGCCAGAGATATAGCAGTCAGGCTCTGTCAACTACACTGGGGATCCCTGCCTCTCCCCTCCCACCACTCTGGGACTTACCAGCAGAGAGGGCCACGTAAGCAGAGGCACCTTCTTGGGCAGTGACAGCTGCAGGAGACCACCTTTGCGAGCCTGCACTTTGGTGCAAGAACTCTCTATCTCGGCATAGAAAACACCACCCCACTGCCGACCATCTGGCAACAGAGTGGAGGAGTCAGCTGGGGCAGGGGATATCAAGGGGCTCACATGTATTGCTGGCCTCGGAGCAGAGGGACGTGCCTGGGAGCCGCAGCACACAGTCCGTGTCTGTGAAAGCAGCGTCAACTTCCTCCAGCCGCACGGGGCCGGTTCCCACGCGCAGCTTGACAATCACCTCATCAGCACTCTGCCTCCAATCGAGCCCTAAGTCTATACAGGGAGTGACCAAAAGATTGTGAGGGTCTAGGTGAGCTTCTGGTGAGGATCAGCAGGTACCAGACACCAGCCCTAATGGAACTGCTCTAGACAAGGGCTATACCCCCACAGCACCCACCACCGCTCTCCCACCAAGCAAAGCACTCTAGCATCCAAAAGGCCTATTCTTTACTCACCCTCTTTGGTCTGCTCCTCCCGAGGAGTGAATGCTGACCCTGACAACAAAGGAAAGAACAAGGAAACAAAGATGGACAGGTAGCCTCCGAGACTCGAATACCCCACCATGTTGAGGACTTCAGTCAAGTACTACAAACTTCAAAGCTGATGCTGTACCCAGCCTGCCACTGATCCATCTCAGCATCAGACGAGGATGGAAGGAAGAACAAAGAGTCGTCTCCCAACCCCCCATGTGTATGCTCAATAGGAAGGGAGGAGAAGGCCACAAAGGCTCCAGGAATGCCACGCCCACCTCTCCTAGGATCGCCGTCTTTGCTCTCCTGGTTTGCTCGATCCTTCTGCTTTTTCTTACTGGTTGCCTCCTCCAGTCCTGGGGGCCCTCTCCTTGGGCCTGTGGCGCTGGCCCCACCAGACATCTTGAGCCGCTTGGTCGACAGCCAGAGTGCCCCGGGGTCGGCAACGGCGTCTGGGTCAGGGCTACGACGCTTTCTTCCTGGCCCAGCTATCTTGGCAACTCTTTGTGGACAAATTCTCCAGCAAGGAACAGACAGCCTAACGAGAAGGGGACCAGCGATCACTACCAAGGGCCGGAGTTTGCTCCCTGCTTACACCCAGGACTCGGCAACCTAGGACATTTCTAACCCTCCAGAGCAGTGTCTCTCCAATACCTGAGGCAGCCCTGGCTACTCTCAGATGATTCCTAAGGGGGAATAAATAATGCACGTAGGACCAACCACTTCTGGCTGAGCCTCCTAGATGCTGCCACACAGACCCACAGAGAGAGAAGCCTCACTAAGGAGGAGCCAGGTCAGGGCAGCCATGGCCTGGGACCAGGCTCCTTCATCAATCTGGAGACAAGCCATGGCTCCAGCCCACAGGGCTGGCGCTCTGAACAGGGTGCTCACTTTTCCTTCACTCTCACTGGCTGCTTAGTCACCACCCGAGAAGTAGGAGGTGGAGGAGGAAGCCAGGAAAGGAGGAGATAGACAATTAAACAGCAGGAGGACCAAGCATAGTAGCTGAAAACATGCCTAGCCCAGGTGCTACCACTGCCCAGGCACAGTCTTCAGGTTAAGGTGCCCCACCCGCCACATGAGAGTTTTCACTCTTCTCTGAACCTGGTTCTATGCACTGCTTGCTTTTGTTTTCTTTTTTCTCTACGTCTCAAGAGACTCTGCTCTCCAGCTGCTGTCCTATGCAGAGAGGGTCTTGCAAAAGCTAAGGTGAAAAGGGTATTCAGATGTCACACTTCCCTTTCAGCAATATCCTCACCTCAAGGCGCCCTGAGGTAGAGACTGAAACAGACATTATCCCCTTCCTTCCCAGGTCCGCCCCCTCATCAGCTCTGAGCCAGAGACTTCTACCCAGTTTCCCACAGACCCACAAGGGGATTCTGGGCTATTTCTCCACCCAAAATAAAGTTCTCAAAACTAAGATGAGAGTGGGGATGAAGAAGCAGTGTATCCAGGATCCCTGGCAGCCCCCAACACGGCCTGAGACAGTGGCAGGACAGATAGTGACCAGTCTGTGTTCCCCAGTGTGAGTGTGTGTGTGTGAGGGTGAGTGGGGGAAATGTAGGGGGCGGGAAGAGATTCTTCTACGGGTCAGATGTGGGACTGGTGGGCTGGATCTCCAATGACGACAGATCCAGAATCGAGGGATGGACATCCTCCGTCTCTTTGCTCCCAGGCCCCAGCTGAAGGTCGCGTCCCTCCCCTATCCTCTTGGGACGTTGAGGAGGGAAAAGGGCTGCCTAGAGACCCAAGGTAGCCTAATCTGGCCGCGCCGGGTTACTGACCACAGACCAGCGCCCCAGCCGGGCTGCGACCCAGTTCCAGCCTCCGAACCCCGGGCCCATCACCACCTCCTCCAGGAAGCCGCCCTCACTCGCCGCCAGCCCTCTCGGAGACGGCAGGCCGGCCACAGGCTGAGTGTAACGGCCCTGCCTGCAGCAGTGGGCCCAGCAGGCCGCCGGACTCGAGGGGAGGAGACTGGACGGCCCGTGACCTTGAACAGGCCGCTCCGGGCCCGCGTTGCGGCCTCCCCGCTCCGGCGCGACAGGCGAGCAGCGGCCAGCCCCACTCACCGAGCGAGGCCGCCGCCGCCGCCGCCGCCGCCAGCCCTCTTCGGGCCTTGGCAACCCGCTCTCGGTTCCGGTTCCGGCGTCAGGTCGGTTCCGGTTCCGGCGCGCCCCTCCCCCGTCCCGGCGCCGCCGCCACCACCTCAGCTGCTTGTTTTGTTTCGACTTCCAGTTACGGACGCGGGTGGCTGCACGCAGGGCCGGTGACGCACATCCGGCGGGAGCGGGCACGCGGCGCCGGGCAGCTCCGGGGGCGGGCCAAGCGGAGGGGGCGGGGCTCCGGTGCCTGGGCCTCGCTGGGGCCCGGCGGGTGGCCGCCTCTACAGACTCCTCCCAGAGACCCCGCCCTCCCCAAATCAGAGTACAGACCACACCCGGGAATTCACACTGGTTTATTGGCCTGGTGCCTTGCCAGGCTGAGGATTGTTCATGCACAGGCGATCATGCGTGCGGGGTAAGGCTAGGGACCGGGGGTCGCCTCGGGCAGGGGTCACTGGCAGGTGTTGTAGATCTGGACCTGCAAGTTGATGGCCTGAAGCACACTGCGCATCCTGGCCTCCAGCCCGTCCAGCTGAGCCGCTTTTCCTTCCAGAGCCCGCTCGTTCTCCTCATAAGTGCCTTCCAGCTCTGGCAGAGACGGGTCTCAGATGAAGGGTCCTTCTCCCAGAGAGCCCCACCTTCCTGGGGCCCTCCCACCCCCATCCTCACCTTGCAGCCGCTGCAGCTTGTCTTGAGCGGCCTGCAACAAGCCCCGAGCCTCGTCCCGCAGTTGCTCTGCCCGCGCCTGCGCAGCCAGCACACCCTGGGCCTTGCGCTCAGCCAGGGCCCTCACTGTCTGGTACTGGTCCCCCAGAGGGCCCTGCAGCAGCTGTGGATGTAGAAGCCAGGGGCTGGGTGGTGGCCCAGTGGAGGCCCAGCCTCTATCCCCAGCCCTTCCAGCTGGCTCTGCCTCAACCCACCTGTTCAGCTTCCCGGGCACGATCCTGGGCACTGCCAGCCGTTTCTTCCGCACTCGAGGCTGCCAGGCTATTCCCTGCTCGCTTCAGTTTCAGAGCCTCCAGGAGACCATCCAGTTGCTGAGCCCGCTCACCTGCGGAGCTCAGTGCCTGCTCGGCACCTGCCATCCTCTCCTGCACCTGCCATGGGTGGGCCCAGGATTAAAGGGGTTTATGCGGTGTGCTCCTAACCTGGCCCCACTAGTGTCCAGGGAGGCCACACCTGGTGTAGGGTCTGCTCTGTGTCCTGTGTGTCAACCACTGCCCCCTGGATGGCACCCTGAGCAGCACCCTGGGCCCGCTGGGCCTCCTCCAGTGCCGCCTGGACTGTCTCTGCCTTCTGTTTCTCACCCTCAGCCCAGCTCCTGGGGAAGAGAGGGAGTCAGAGCCTGCAGTATCAGGATCAGGTGTCAAGGAGGGGGCAGCGGGGGTGTGGGAGGGTCCAAGGTTGGGGATCAGACCGTGCCCGCCGCGCGTCGTTCAGGAGCTGCTCAGCCCGGCGCACGTCTCCCACAGTGCGCGCCAGGATCGTGTCCACATCTGCCAGGCTCCGGACCCTCTCTGCAATCTCACCCGCCAGCTGCTGGATCTGCTCAGGCGACGCTGGGATGGAGAGTTCTAGCACCCGGGTGGCCACCATCTCAATGCTATCAGGGTCAGCCCCCTCCTCTATGGGGACACAGGCAAGGACTTAAGGTCAGAGCTTGGGCACAGGGACACGATCTGGGGGTATGGACTCAGAGACCACACATGGGGTATGGATTTGCTAGCAGGCAGAAGGATGTAACCACAAGGACAGGACTCTACATGGGACACAGATTTGGGGCCATGGACTTTGGGATGACATAAAAGCAGGGCTCGGGGTCCACACATCCTGAGTCCCTGCCCACTGGTGGTCACAAACACAGGTGCCTTGTGGGCTCTGACTCAAGTATGAACACAGACACGAGGGAAACACCACGTGGCCTGGGCCACAGGGAGGCTCACGGCTGAGGAAGTCCTTCACATTCTGGATAAGTTGCCGCAGTTCCTGGTTGGCCTGCTCCACCCGGCCCCTGGACGCCTTAGCCTTGTCCAGGGCTGCCTGGGCCCGCTGCTGGGCCTCGCCTGCCTGTCGACGGGTTTCAGCTACCTGGCTGAGGGTGCCACCGCCTTCTGCCAACGCCCGCTGCAGCTCTGCCTGTGTGTGGCGGGCCCGACCCAGCGCCAGGTCCGCCATGGCTGCTGCCCCACTGCAGCTGAGGCCCCCACAGCGGGGCTGCCCCTCCTCATCCCGGCAGCCGGCACCCCCGCAGGGGCTCGTAGCACAGGGCGCATCTCCTGGGGACCCACACACCTGCCAGGCACAGAACAAGTCAGGGCTGGGGGAAGGAACAGCCACTCCCACACGTCCCACCCCACACTGAGCCTTACCAGTTCGTTGATGCCTGTCAGACTCAGGGCGTGGGTACGGGCAGAGAGCTCGCCCAGGGCCCGCTGGTTGGCTATGTGCCTGCGGTTGAAATCCTCCCTCTGGGCACTCATCAGGGACTCTGTCCGGTGCCTGGTGTCTGCTGAGTTGCTCACAGGGCTGGGCACTGTCAGGGCCGACATGTTGGCGCGGCGTTCTGCCTCTGCAGACAGTCTGTGGGCCTGGCGGATGCTGTCATAGGCACCTGAGTTGGGCAGAGGCGGGCAGTCAGCTGAAGATCCACCCTCATCCAACTGCCTCGGGGGTCACCAACTCACCCAGGAAGTTTGAATGCTTGAGCAGGTCCAGATGCTGGTCAAGCTGCCGCAGCGTGAGATTAAGCGCAAGCCCATCTCGTTCTAGACTGCTCAATGCGTGGTTGGCGTTGAAATTGTCATCCTGCACGTCTGTAAGCTCAGCCTCCAGCCGGGTCAGGTGCTCCGTGGCCTCCCCAATTTCGCGCCTGTGTGAAGTGATACAGAATTCAGCCCTGGCATGTTGGGCCCCTGCCCCTTCCCACCACTCATCCTCAGGCTCGTCCGCACCGCAGCTGCTCTGTGGCCTCCACGAGCTGTGTGGTGGAGGCAGCGGAGGCGTTTCGGGCAGCTACGATGCCCTGCACAGTGTCCAGCTTCTCCTGCAGGTGCTGGAAGCTGCTCTCAAAGGCACCCAGCACGCCTGTCTGCTGCAGCTCTTGCGTCCGCTGCTCCAGGCGCCGTGTGCGGGCTGCCAGATCCTGCACCACGCGGTCCCAGTCCCCAAAGCACGCGTGGCAGGGATGGCAGGTGGGAAAGACTCCCGAGAAGCCACGGGCACACTGGTCGCAGCGCACGCCAGACACGCCGGGGCGGCAGCTGCAGTGGCCCGTGGAACGATGACACTGAGGTGTACCTATCCCACGAGGGTCACAGTCACAGGCTGTGGGTAAAGGACAGACCACAGGGTCAGGATGCCAGTGGAGCATCCTGGGAAGCGCCCCCCCATCTGCTCTGGCCCCTCTAGCACCCTCACCTCGGCACTGCAACCCAGGATCTCCCCAGTGGAGCTCCTGGCACTCAGAACAGGTCCGCCCGCCGAAACCAGCACGGCAGTGGCACTGTCCTGTGAACTAGAGTGGGAACAGGCAGAGGTCAGTCAGGGGCAGAGCCCAAGACAGGAGGCAGGCAGCTGGTCCCACCCACCCAGGGATCCACAGGAAGTGCCCTACCTCGTTGCAGGTGGGGCCTCTGGCTCGGCTTGGGTGGCAGGCACAGGGCTGGCAGCCACGGCCACTGGTGAGGTTCCAGAAGTTGGGGGCACAGCGGTCACAGCTCAGGCCCTGGACGTTGGGGAGGCATGGGCACTGCCCACTGCTTGGGTCACAGTTGCAACGGTCAGTGGATGGGCACTGCCGGGGATCTGTGCCCAGCAGGTTGCAGGTACAGCCTGTGCCAGCCGAGATGAGTACACCAGTCAAGGGGTGCGCACCAGTCAAGGGGAGAACCACCCAGTGGTCCCCTCCCATCCCCACACTCACGGTGACAGCTCTGTCGGGCAGCCTGCCCATGGAAGCCAGGCTTGCAGTGGGCACAGTGCGGCCCCTCCGTGTGGTGTAAGCAGCGCAGGCATTGACCCGAGCGGGGGTCACAGGCATCCGGGTCCGTGGGGTCAATGTTCCCACTGCACTCACATGGTTGGCACCCGCCGCCTGGCCTTGATGGGTCCCCAAAGTGCCCGGGGGCACAAGCTTCGCATCGCAGCCCTGCCCACAGTCGGGGGGTGGGGGTGAGGAGGCGTGAGTGCTCAGCCCAGCTGCTCCACCCTGGTCCCGCGCCTGAACCTCCCCACTCACCTGTGTAGCCTGCCCGGCAGTGGCACACGACCTGCTGTGAGTACCCATCCCTGTGGCAGGAAGTAGCAAAGTGCCGCCGGCTCCCAGGGCCTTCGGGGCAGGGGCAGGGCCGGCACTGGCCCCCGTAGGGCAGCCGGGGATCCCCATGGAAGCCAGCAATGCACCTGCAAGGAAGAGAGGGAAACGTTGCATCCTCCCTGGGTGGTGTGCCTACCCACCCGCTCGTCCACGGCTGCTCCAGGCTCACCTTTCACAGTGCTCACCCCCAGTGTGGTCCTGGCAGCCCAGGCAAGCGCCAGTGTTGGGGTCGCACTCGTCTGCATGCCCATGGCAGACACAGGGCCGGCAGTTTGGGAACCCCCACTGGCCCCGTTGGCAGCGGTCACAGCGAAGCCCAAATGCACCAGCTCGGCAGGGGCACTGCCCACTGGTGGCGTCACACAGGCCACTGAGCGCCCCGTCGGGGCTGCACTGGCAGGCTGGGGGCAAGGCAGAGACTGAGCCAGGGAGAGACTTTGAGGGGAAGCTGGGTGAGGTCAGAGTGGAAGGTCACGGGATGGAAGAGAAGGTCAAGTGATCAGGGCTGAGGATATGGGATCCGAAGCCAGAATGAGAAGGAAGAAGTAGCGCCAGAAAAAGGAGGAAGAACAGTAGTGGGGCGGGGGGCAGACAACTGGAGGGATGAGGCCAGTGAATACCTTGACAACCTGTGGGGCCAAAGCCATAGTAGCCAGGGGCACAGAGGTCACAGCGGCGCCCAACCACTGCAGGTTTGCACCGGCACTGACCGCCATGGGGGTTGCACTCGGAGCTCAGGGAGCCCTGGGGGTCACACTGACAGGCTGTGGGGAGAGGGAACAGGGCAGGTCAGGATGAGCCCCCACACCTCCGCCCCACCAGCCACATCACACACACTCACGCAGGGCTCCGTTGTAGAGCAGCGCAGACAGGCTGATGAGGAGGTGGGCACAGGCCTCAGAAGGAAGGGGCTTGCTGGGCATCAAACCCTCCTCGTGGCAACGGTAGCGTTCAAAGGTGGCCCGGCGCTCCAGAGAGGCTGCGTCACCCCCGCTAAACATCTCCAGCACCAGGACACGGGGCAGCAGCACCAGCTTGAGATGAGAAGGAAGAGTGCGGTTCAGAGCCTGGACCACGTGGGACCACCAGGACACGAAGCTGGGTCCCCCCAGACCTGCCTGTTCCATCCCCAGCCCCGTCCATCCAGCCACCACTATGGGACCCAGCCCACAGGCCCCACCATCTTGGTAGGTGTGGGAAGAGGGAGGTGTTCACCGAGTCAATGAGTAGGCTGGCTCCGGAATAGGGGGCCTCAGGCTGGGCACTTCCTCCTGTTCGCACCAGCTTGAGATGTAGCTTGTAGGAGATGCCAGGCTCCAGGCAGACAGGTCTGGGAAACACCATGTGCCTGTGGTAGGGGAGGACAGGTATGGGGGTCACCCAGGGTTCCCGTATGCATCTTCTTGGGCCTCCCCACGCCACACCCAGCAACCAAACCACTGGCCAAGAAACAGACTGCGCTGGGACACTGGGCCACAGCTGACAGCCAGGCAGAGAATCTGTATAGAAGATTCCCATCAACGTGCCTTCACTCGGATCATCGCCTGTGCTGAAAATACTCCATATGGCCTTGCAACCCCACAGCATTTCCCTGGCACAAATATTCAGTTCAGTTCAGTCGCTCAGTTGTGCCTGACTCCTTGTGACCCCAAGGACTGCAGCATGCCAGGCTTCCATGTTCATCACTAACTCCCGGAGTTTACTTAGACTCATGTCCATCGAGTCAGTGATGCCATCCAACCATCTCATCCTCTGTCGTCCCCTTCTCCTCCCGCCTTCAATCTTTCCCAGAATCAAAGTTTTTTTCTGAGTCAGTTCTTCACATCAGGTGGCCAGAGTATTGGAGTTTCAGCTTCAGCATCAGTCCTTAATACTTTCCAGTTTTCCCCCCATGTCCTTTTTACGCTTCCTCCAACCCCCACCTCCAACCTTTGACCATGGCTCTTCACCAAGACTGCATCGCCTCCCCTGCCCCAGGTCATTCCCAAGAGCTTCTAAACCTACCCTAGGGTTCTTCTTCGATTCTCCCTGAAAAAATCTTTACTCAAGATTCAGGTCTCCCTCAGCTGCTGCTCTGTCTTTGTTCTCCTGCCCAACATAGCCCTAAAATGTAACCGTAGTCACTGCGTCCACTCTCTAAGCCTCCCACTCCCAGGGAGCTTGTGTCCCAACACGCCATGCAGTTGGCCTGTCTCAAGGTCACCGGTGACCTCCCTGTAGCCAAACCCAGTGGCTACTTCTCTATTCTTATCTGCTGAGGCATCCAGCAGCATGCAGTGCGAACCGTACGCCTTCCTTCCTCAGACGCTCTTCTCAGTTTCTGGGATCTTGTCCAGACTCCTGACTTCTCCCCATCCCCCAGATGCTCCCTCTCTACTGGGTTCTAACACTAGATTACCCCAAAGCTTGCTTCTGCTCCTCCTTCCTTTTTCTGGTCATTTAATTGAGAACCACCTCTTTACTGACAAGTCTTACATCTCCAACGTGAGCCCTCCAGCAATTCCAGACACACAAATCCAATCAGCCCCGGCCTTGTCCCCTAATGTCTCAGCATCTCAGAAGTGCTCCCCGCTAGATCTCCATCTCAGAAAAGAGCCCATGCCACCCAGACGCCCAAGCCCCAAACCCTGGAGTCACCTTTCCACGTTTTCTCCCTTTCCTACACGTCTAAGCTGTCAGCTCTGCCACCAGAACCCTATGGAAACTTCCTCTCCTTGCCGCCTCAACCGCTACACCTGTGTCCAGCCTGCTGTCACTCGGCTAACTCAGTAACTTCTAGCAGAGCTCCCACCTTCCACCTGGGCCCTTTAGGTCTATCCTCCACTGGGAAACTAGAGAAGTCTTTGTTAAATGTAAAGTTGGCCAAATGTCCATGGTGGATACAGTCAGGCTCATTATGCTATTCTCTCTGCTTCTATGTATTTCTAATTTTCAGTTCAGTCGCTCAGTCATGTCCGACTCTATGCGACCCCATGAATCGCAGCACACCAGGCCTCCCTGTCCATCACCAAATACCGGAGTTCACTCAGACTCACGTCCATCGACTCAAGTGATGCCATCCAGCCGTCTCATCCTCTGTCGTCCCCTTCTCCTCCTGCCCCCAATCCCTCCCAGCATCAGAGTCTTCTCCAATAAGTCAACTCTTTGCATGAGGTGGCCAAAGTACTGGAGTTTCAGCTTCAGCATCATTCCTTCCAAAAGAAATTCCAGGGCTGATCTCCTTCAGAATGGACCGGTTGGATCTCCTTGCAGTCCAAGGGACTCTCAAGAGTCTTCTCCAACACCACACTTCAAAAGCATCAATTCTTCGGCGCTCAGCCTTCTTCACAGTCCAACTCTCACATCCATACATGACCACAGGAAAAACCATAGCCTTGACTAGATGAACCTTTGTTGGCAAAGTAATGTCTCTGCTTTTGAATATGCTATCTAGGTTGGTCATAACTTTGCTTCCAAGGAGTAAGCGTCTTTTAATTTCATGGCTGCAGTCAACATCTGCAGTGATTTTGGAGCCCCCAAAAATACAGTCAGCCACTGTTTCCACTGTTTCTCCATCTATTTCCCATGTAGTGATGGGACCGGATGCCATGATCTTCGTTTTCTGAATGTTGAGCTTTAAGCCAACTTTTCACTCTCTACTTTCACTTTGATCAAGAGGCTTTTTAGTTCCTCTTCACTTTCTGCCATAAGGGTGGTGTCATCTGCATATCTGAGGTTATTGATATTTCTCCCAGCTATCTTGATTCCAGCTTGTGCTTCTTCCAGTCCAGCATTTCTCATGATGTACTCTGCATATAAGTTAAATAAGCAGGGTGACAGTATTCAGCCTTGACATACTCCTTTTCCTATTTGGAACCAGTCTGTTGTTTCATGTCCAGTTCTAACTGTTGCTCCCTGAACTGCATACAGATTTCTCAAGAGGCAGGTCAGGTGGTCTGTTATTCCCATCTCTTTCAGAATTTTCCACAGTTTATTGTGATCCACACAGTCAAAGGCTTTGGCATAGTCAATAAAGCAGAAATAGATGTTTTTCTGGAACTCTCTTGCTTTTTCCATGATCCAGCGGATGTTGGCAATTTGATCTCTTGTTCCTCTGCCTTTTCTAAAACCAGCTTGAACATCAGGAAGTTCACGGTTCACATATTACTGAAGCCTGGCTTGGAGAATTTTGAGCATGACTTTACTAGCGTGTGAGATGAGTGCAATTGTGCGGTAGTTTGAGCATTCTTTGGCATTGCCTTTCTTTGGGATTGGAATGAAAACTGACCTTTTCCAATCCTGTGGCCACTGCTGAGTTTTCCAAATTTGCTGGCATATTGAGTGCAGCACTTTCACAGCATCATCTTTCAGGATTTGGAATAGCTCCACTGGAATTCCATCACCTCCACTAGCTTTATTCATAGTGATGCTTTCTAAGGCCCACTTGACTTCACATTCCAGGATGTCTGGCTCTAGGTCAGTGATCACACCATCGTGATTATCTGGGTTGTGAAGATCTTTTTTGTACAGTTCTTCTGTGTATTCTTGCCACCTCTTCTTAATATCTTCTGCTTCTGTTAGGTTCATACCATTTCTGTCCTTTATCGAGCCCATCTTTGCATGAAATGTTCCCTTGGTATCTCTAATTTTCTTGAAGAGATCTCTAGTCTTTCCCATTCTGTTGTTTTCCTCTATTTTTTTGCATTGATCACTGAGGAAGGCTTTCTTATTTCTTCTTGCTATTCTTTGGAACTCTGCATTCAGATGCTTATATCTTTCCTTTTCTCCTTTGCTTTTCGCTTCTCTTCTTTTCACAGCTATTTGTAAGGCTTCCCCAGACAGCCATTTTGCTTTTTTGCATTTCTTTTCCATGGGGATGGTCTTGATCCCTGTCTCCTGTACAATGTCACGAACCTCATTCCATAGTTCATCAGGCACTCTATCTATCAGATCTAGGCCCTTAAATCTATTTTTCACTTCCATTGTATAATCATAAGGGATTTGATTTCTATTTTTACATGATAAAAAGTTTAAAAGAAATAATGATTAAAAAAAAAAGATGCATGAAACAAATACGAACCCCCCAATATAAAAAAACCTTAATCAGGCCAGTTACATCCCTGCTCAGAGCACTCTGACACCCTCCCAAGCCCCTACAGGCACCCCCCATCCTGACACTGAATGGGCTTCCCTCAATTCCTGCCTTGGCCTCTGGAACTTGGGCCCCTAAAGGAGCAGGCCTGGTTTTCTCCAGTTCCTTCCTCTAAGCCACACCGTGCCCAGCAGCATCGGCAAACAGCAGCCAGGAGGAGCAAGCACTCAAAGGAACAGATGAATGAGCAGTGGGAGCGGAGGGCTGTCCCACAACCCGCCCCCAAACAGTGGTAGGTGCTCCCAGTAGCGTCCTCACCTGCTGCCCGGCTGCAGGGTCCCTGGGATGTGGTCGTCTTGGGGCAGCACGTGCCCACATGGGCTGCGGGCAGACACAGGCCCTGGGCGCTGCACGGTCAGTTCCATCTCCGCCCACTGCTCTGGCACCTGGGGGGACACGGGATGATGGAGGAGGTGCTCCCACGTTCAGAGGGTGAGCTCTGGGTTAGGTGTCGCAGGATCTGACCTGGGGCTCCAAGCGCAGCAGCACGTCATAGTCCATGGCTCTCGGTACAGAGGCCACCATGAACTCCAGCACCTGGCCATCCCGTAGCCTAACAAAGCCTGGGCCCGTCCAAGATGGAGTGCTCCCAGGGGTTGCCAGACGCTCCACCACATCTAGCACCTGAGAGGCAATGCAGCTGGGGGTGGGGGCTCTTCTGCCACAGCCTGTCCCCAGGCCCCAGCTCTCCAGTGGAGGCCCTGCTCAAGGCAGACACCCTCCCTCCACCAGGCGCCACCCATAACCCAGCCTCTCCATCCATAGTGCCATCCATGCCCTGCCCCCCAACAGTGCCCCCGCTTACCTGCCCCTGGGCTTCCTCACCCTCCCAAGTTAGGTGGTCAAGGAAGGGCCGGAAGTAACCAGGCTGCACCTGCTCGCAGCGTCGCCCCACCATGTGTTGGCGGCAGCGGCACTGACCCGTGGCCTCGTTGCACCTGGGGAACACATGGTTACTCCAGAGGCTCCGCCCTCTTGCCCAGGATCCTCTCTCCACCCACCCAGGGCCCCTTATACAGCACTCACTGGGGATCCAAGGCACCACCGATGTCACAGTCACACGGACGGCAGCCGAGCAGGTCATGGCTCAGCCCCCAGTGGCCAGGCTGCAGGACAAGAGGTTGCTGAGGGCCCGAAACAGACTCCCCTCTCTGCCCAGCAGAGTCCGATGATGACTCTCAGCCTCTACACTCCTTGGAGAAAGCATGGGCCCCAGACCACTGGCTCCCACCCTTGGCCTCTCACCCAGGTTCAGGCCCTACGCCCTCAGCACCCACCCAGGGGGGCATGGACACCACCCCCCAGCCCTATGCTCTGAGGACAAGCACAGAACTCCAGCCCCCCTCCAGTCGCACCAGGCAGCGGTTGCAGCCCTGGCCGGTCACCAGACGCTTGCAGAAACAGGCTCCACTGTTGCGGTCACAAGGGGTGCCCCCCGGCACCGTGCCCCGTGGATCACACTGACATCCTACAGGGAAGGAGACATCAGCACTGCGGGGAGCTGGGGCAGTGCTCGTGTCTGGCTGGGTCAAGTGTAAGAGGTCCAGGGTCAAGGTCAGGACTGGAATCAGGACAGGAGGCACATACGCTGGCAGCCCAGGGGGTTGCTGGTGCTGAGCCCAAAGAAGCCGTCGCGGCACTGCTGGCAGCGAGAGCCCACCACGTGTTCTTTGCAGCGACACTGGCCCGAGACCAGCCCCAGGGCAGGGTCATCGTGGGGATCACAGCGGCCCCCGTCTTGGGAACCCATGGGGTCACAGTCACAGGCTGGGGGCACAAAGAAGTGCAGAGTTACCCTAGGCCAACGAGCCCAGCACCAGTCAAGTCTCAAGCTCCACCCTAGATTCCCAGTCTGGCCCCACCACTCCCCCACCCTCCACCCCAAATCTCTGCAACTTGGCCATAGTCTGGCACATCCTCCGCTCCTAACACAGGGACAGCCTTCCTGCTCCAGGGTTCAGTTCCCGCCTTACAGCGGCACACAGCAGGGTCGCGCAGGTCCTTGGTCGGGTCCCGGTAGAAGAAGGGCCGGCAGAGCTCACATTGGCGCCCGGCTGTGTTGTGCTGACACCCATCACACACGCCTCCGCTCACATTGCCGGATGCCAGGTATATGGCCATGTCAAAGTGACAGCTGTGGGCGTGCCCGTAGCACTCACACTCTTGGGAGAGGGGAAGAAAGAGAGGGCAAAGATCACCGGAGAGACTGTGCCCTGAGAGGAAGGGACTTAGGGACCCCCAGTGCCACCTTAGGTCCCTGCCACCGGCCAGAATTTGTGGGTGGGGGTTTGGCTTTCTACTGGGCCCCTCATCAGAGCACACTGTTGAGAAGGGTTGAAGGAGTCCCCAGGGGCATCAAGACCAGGATGAAAAGTGAGTGTTAGTTGCTCAGTTGTGTCCGACTCTTTGCGACCCCATGGACCGTAGCCCACCAGGCTTCCCTGCCCATGGAATTCTCCAGCAAGAATACTGGAGTGGGTTGCCATTTCCTTCTCTAAAGGATCTTCCTGACCCAGGGTCAAACCCAGGTCTCCTGCATCGCAGGAAGTTCCTTTAACCATGTGAGCCACCAAGGAAGGCCCCTTCACAAATCTTTTTTTTTTTTTTGGCCACGCCTCATGGTTTGTAGGATTTTAGTTCCCTGACCAGGGATTGAACCCAGGCCCTGGCAGTGAAAGCGCTGAGTCCTAACCACTGGGCCACCAGGGAATTCCTTCCTGATACCCTTCAGACACAATCTAGGTATTAGGGATTTAACCAACCAGCTCTAGGTTGTACCCAGGGCACAGCCAGGCCACAGAGTTTTGGGGCAGTGGGGGCTAGGGTCTCACTCACTCTTGCAGGCATGACTGTGGCGGTCCTCAGCCGGGTGCCAGGGCAAGTCATGATAGAAATCCTGACACTGCTCACAGTTAAGGCCGCGAGTGTTGTGTTTGCAGACGCAGGCCCCATGAACCTAAAAGGGTGGCCAGGCGAATGGTCAGCACGGCCCAGCCGGGCCCGCCCCTGCCCACAGCCCAGCTCAGCCAGCCAAAGGCCCTCACCATGCCCTCAG
This sequence comes from Tragelaphus eurycerus, assembly GCA_935064755.1. NCBI lineage: Eukaryota > Metazoa > Chordata > Mammalia > Artiodactyla > Bovidae > Tragelaphus > Tragelaphus eurycerus. The sequence goes on along the minus strand of CAKXYN010000001.1, from coordinate 68,861,231 downwards.
CGTGGGCTGGTGCCCCCGGGGCGGGCGCACACTGTGAGGCGTGTCCGTAGCAGAAGCAGTTGCCACGCACAACCAGCTCATAGAGGGCGTAATAGTACTTTTCGCGGATCTCCCGCCGGGGGTCAAGCAGGTTGTCCCCAAGTGTGTGTAGTCGTGTCAGGTTTACCCGCAAGTTGGTGATCTTCAGCAGGTCTAAGCAGAGGGAAGAAGACTGGGAACCCACTGGCCCACACCCAGCCGGGGGGCCGAAGCTGCCAAGGTCACCTTGGGAGACCTCCTGTCTCTAGCTGTATGAGCTAAACTGGACTTGGCACCTGCCCTAGGAAACACCCAAAATAGCTCCCGAGGCCCCAGATAGTCAGCAGCCGGTCTCTGGGACTGTGCCAGGCTCAGAGAAGGGAGCACTCACTCTGGATCCGTGGGCTGTAGGGGTCTGGAATGGGGATGGCAGGGTCCAGCACCCGATAGATGACCTGGGAGGGCATGGAGGCATTGCAGACACTGGACCTGTGTCCAAGGGCACGCCCACCGTGCCCCCTCTCTGCCTCAAGCCCAGAGGCCAGCCCTCACCTCGCCTTCAGTGGATGGCTCAATCTCTGAGTAGCGGGACTCACAGACAACATCGTCCCAATGCCGTGGTGGGGCTAGCGGGACTCCAGGGAAGTCTGCTGCACAGTCATAGGAGAAATAGCGGTACACGCGCCACGTGCGTCCAAAGTCAGCCGAGCGCTCCACCAGCATGGCAGCAGGGCGAAATGTCTGGGTGGGAAACACGGCTCATCATCATCAGCGGGCACCAGGACCCAAGTCCAGCCCAGGCCTGTCAAGAACCCTGTCCAGTTGGAGCCTGCTCTCAAGCAGCTCATGGAGAAGTAGGGGTGACCAAAGTGAGCCAAGAAAGAATCGGGAAGGAAAGCCACCCTGAGTGGGGAAGTCAGGAGCCCCAGGGAGACAGCACCTGACCTAGCCTGGGATTGGGGCAGTGTGTACACAGGCCTGGAGGTGGGAGGCAACAGAAGCTGTGGGAGGTGAAAGGCCCTCCCCATCTAGCCAGGGCACAGCGTATGAGTACAGAGAGGCTGGACTGAAGATCTGGGACTCTGTTCCCGGGCACTGGGGAACCAAGAAGGGTGCTTCAAGCAGGCTCCCAGACATGCGGGCACCTTGAAGGTCATGATGAGGTGCGTGAAATGGAACTCAGCCTCCAAGTCCAGCTGGATGGTGACCATGGGGACACCTGGGGCAGGAGTCAGAGGTCAGGGCCTTGAGGCTACTTGGTGGGCAGCCCTGCTCCCCCCATACCCCACCCGCAGCCTCACCATTCTCTGACTGCCACCAGGCTGCCCGGCGCTGTGGTGCAAAGCTGGTAACTACATTCTGGATGCGATGGCTGTTTGGGTTGTCTCTGGCAGAGAAGGGGCGCCGGGAGTCACACAGAAAGCATTTCTTCTCATCCTAGGTTGGATCAGGGTCAGGGTCAATGTCTCAGCGACTGCTAGTCTGTCCTGACTTGGCCCCCACCTCCACCCCAATCCCACCTGCAGGTGACTGACGATGCAGTAGGGCTGGGGGCCGCGCAAACCACAGGTGGACGAGGCGGTCAGTCTGTCAGCGCGGCCCACCAACAGGTCACCTGTGGCAGGGTAGCAGCTTCCCCGAGAGCAGCTTGGCACATCCGGGGCTGGGGCCTGGGCCAGGGCGGTGACCAGCACTGGGAACAGGGGGTCAGCTGGTTCTGCTACACTACCCCACTCCCCTCACCCCCTGATCCAGCTACCCCAGGACCCACCATCACATCCCATCCCCGCCAGGCCTTCACCAGGCCCTCTCACCACTCAGCAGCAGGCCCAGCTGAAGCTGCCAGGGCCCAGGCTGTCCCGGCAGGTCCCTCCCTCGTCCCCCTGCTGCGACCCACTCCATCCTGAAGAGGAGAGGAAGAGGATGATGGGGGATGAGAGGCCTGGGGCCCGTGCCCTCCTATCCCCTCCCTTGGGGTCCCATGTTGACTCTGCCTGTGTGAGTCCTTGGCTGATTCCTCACTCGGTCCTCTGTCGGTCCAGCGGTCCCTCCACTAGCGCGGAGTCCAGCGACTTTGAGCAAAGTTGGGAAGTATAGCAGGAAGTAAAACATGGAGCGGATCTCGGGCGGGAGTGTAGCATTGTACAGAAAACCCCCTACCTCCCTGGGAACTCTCACTCTAGAAACTAGACACAGACCGGCTCACTTGGAAACCTTTATTGTGCCCCCAGGCCCAGGTCTGCACAAAGCCAGGGGAACACTGAGGTTTGGGGTCCTAGGCCACTGTAGTTCAGGGACACACCAAGTAGGGGCTGTGGCATTAGCCAAGGAGAGGAGTGTGAGCTTGGAGACCTCAAGGGGCCATGGAGACTGTGTCCCCAGGGTCGCTGGTGCTCTCCATGTCTCCATCACTTAAGCTTTTCAGTCCCAGGGCTGCAGCATCAGGGGGCGGTGGAAAGGCGCACTCAGGGTGCCAAGCTCCCCTCTTCCGGGACTGTGAGAAGCTTCAGGACAGCCTGACCGGAAGGACAGGACAACATGAGGGTTTGGGAGAGGTGGAGAAAGGCCATCCCCTGTCCAGGGCCTCTGCCTCCCCCAGTCACTACAACAAGTAGGCATGAGAAGAACTGTATCCTGGTGTGAAAATGGGAGCTGGGCACCAACAACAGACCAGAGCGGTAGCGAGTGAATCCAGATCTTCCGGCTATTCATCCACTCCAGACGTTTCGGCCCGCCGGGAGCGCCCAGATCCGGGCTTGGAATGCGGGCTGCAGGGAGCGCGTGCCCCACCCAGGCCCCTGGGACCTCGGAAGGGACCAGACTCCAGGGTCTGTAGGGCCCTGTCGGGACGACTTTGAGCTTGCTACATCCGCGCCTACTGTCTTGAGTCAGGTGGAGAGTACTCTGGAGTGGCAGGCCCAGGGAAAAAAGCTGGGGTTCTTTAGGGGAAACATCAAGGTTCATCAGTTATCTGGAGTGGGGTCACCAGACACCAGGGGGGTCATGTGGTCAATCTAAGGGGCTCAGGGCTACTAGATGGCGCTCAGAATTATGGATCACTCAGAGATAAGGCCCCATCAGGATCTCGGGGAGCACTAGATGGCCTCAGGGAGTTGTACATGATCCCTACTATTTGTCAAGATCAGAGGACCACTAAATGACAGGCTGTCACATGGATCATTCAGGGTCAGCAGGCACTCTGGTGTCTCTGGGCTCTCAAGGTCAGGGGATTCCTGGGTCACTGTGGGGTCACTTGGAGTCAGACCGAAGTCAGCAGGTGCCATATGCCCTGGCCCACAGCCGCATGTGGCCCAGTAGCTCTGCTGCCCACTGCTCGAGGGCCCACAGGGTGGCCACTTTCTTGCCCAGTGCCTCCTCGTTCTGAGCCAGGCGGCGTTCCAACCCTGGGGATTAAGGTCATCTGAGCCAGGCTCTGACCTCTGGCCCTAATCTCTGACCCTGGTCCTCATCTCCATCAAGACCTTGACTCTGATCCCAGCCCTAAATAAGCTCTGACACTAATCAACATTTGACCCCTCTGTTCTGGACTTTGACCCCAGCCTGATCCTCATATGAATATGGACCCAACCTGGATCCAGCCCTGACCCTCCCACACCATCCCTCTAACTCTGACCCTGACCACCCTCTGTATCCACCCATCCTGGCCCAGCCACATACCCTCCAGTCTTCTCCAGCTGTTCTGTACCAGCGTTAGCAGCTCTCGGGCCTCAGCTCGCACCCGGTGTGCCCGCTCTCCTGCATCCTGCACTGTGGCCACAAGGCTGTCCGTGCCCTCCTGCAACTCCATCACACCCAGCTGGGCCACCTGTAGCTCCTAGAGCAGGGCTGGCTCTGAAAGCCCACCCACCTCGACCCTACCATCCCAAACGCACTGCCTCCTCAAGTTCCCGGGAGGAAGCGGGGCTTTAGAACTGAGACCCTGCCTCAGCCCAGTGTAGCCCAGTCCTACCTAAACTCCAATTCATGTTACTCCACAGGGGTCCCTGAGACCCTGAAGTCCGCTTTTCCCATCTCACCTGGCCCAGGCTCCTGGCCACATCCAGGGCATGCGTGGCTTGCTCTTCTGCCTCCCGGGCCTGCCGCTGAGTCAGGGCCAAACGGGTCCTGAGAGCCGCAGGTCCACTGGACAGATGTCCCAGGACTGGGGTCACATCCCCTGCCAGTGCAACCTGGGCCAGGTGGCTGGCCACCTGGGGCGGAGATCAGGGGATCACAAAGAGGTCACAGCATGGCAGGGTATTTAGCACCGTGCTGTTAGAATAGGTCAAGGATCTCAGGGGAAGAATAGAGATAGCAGCCTCTGAACAAGAGGTGTGGGGGAGCTGAAGGGCATGGGGGCGGGGCGCGGATCACCTCCTGTACACTGGCCTCCAGATCGCAAAGTCTCTGTTTCACCACCTGCAGCCCTTGCTCTGCAGCCCTTGCATGAGTTCCCGCCTCAGCCAGCACTCCCTCCAAATCCAGCGCTTGGTGCAGAGCCCTGGCTGTACCCACCCTGAAGGATGCAGGCAATCAGTCTGGCATTCCCTTCTTTCCCACCCTCTGACCTCTACCGCCAGCCTCCTGGCCCTTCACCTGGTCTGCTGTGCCCAATGGAGGACACCTTCAGCTTTGGGCAGCTCCTGACCCACGGCATCTGGTGCAGGGAGGGCACCCTGGATCTGATCCAGCAGGAAGGCAAGGCCCGCTGTCCCATCTTGGGGGACGGGCACCACCAGCCCACGCCATGCCACCAGCTCTATGCTCACAGCATCTGCACCTTCAGCTGTGGGGATGGAGGTAGGGATCCTGGACGTGAACTCTGATCCCTGACTCAATGAGCCTTGACCCTAACCTCTCACTGACCCTGCCTCTGATATGACTATACTGTGTGCTAGAGACTGTGTGCACGCTCAGTTATGTCCAGTTCTTTGTGACACCATGGACTGGAGCCCGCCAGGCTCCTCTGTCCATGGGATTCCCCAGGGAAGAATACTGGAGTGGGCTGCCATTTCCTCCTCCAATTGTTAAATAATAGGTAGGCGGATATCAGTCATGATGGGAATTACTCATACCATGGAAATTGACAAACGTGACAAATCAAGTTCTCCTGACCCCTAGGTCTAACCTGTTCAAGATTCGCTAGCACACTAATGCTCCCACTGGACCCCTAGTCAGCCCTGACAAGTCTTCCTCATTCTAGGAGTATCCTAGCAGAGTCCTGGAGACCCACCTGCCCCTGCCCTCAGCAGTGAACATATAACCAGCAGACATGTACCCAAGAGGAAACGCTGGATGGTCTGCACAGTTGCTTGCACACGAGCCACAGTGGCCACGCCCCAGGGCCCCCTTGCACGATGCCACGTCTCCCAGGCCTGGATTCCTGTGGAGCTTGCAGTGGCCTGGGTCTGCCATAGCTGGTAGGGGTGGGCCATATATGGAATGTGTCTCTTGTGAGCCCATGGCCAAGCCATCATACCCTGTGACTCCCCCAGGCCCCCCTCCACAGACCCCACAGCTCTGTACCAGATGCTGGCACTGCTCCAAGGTGATGAATGCTATGTCCAGGCTATGGGAGGAGTTACGGGAGGCAATGAGAGCCCACTGGGAAGTAGGCAGGGTCCCAGGGCAAGAGGGAACACCAGAGGGCACAGGAACACGGGCCAGCCCAGGTCCCTGACCCCTGCATCCCTGCCAACAAGATTGGGGTCCCGTGAGGAACTTATGTCCTGGATCTCAAACGGCCCTACATTCAGTTTAGCCCCAGGAGAGAGTCCTCTCCTTGGCAAAACATCCCCCAGTGATCCATATTTCCACCCACCACTCCAGCTTTATCTAGTAGTCCCAGAAGCCTAGGGCTCAGCCTCTGGACCCTGTTGACCAGCCCCTTCAATTTCAGCCGCAACACAGCTGGCCCTCTGGGCCGGCCCGTTGCCCATAGTAGCTGCTCTGTCCATCGCCGGGCCTCCTGGGCCTGTCCCAGGAGGCTGTCTGGTCCTCCAAGTGTGGCCATGACCTGGACTGTACGCAGGGCCTCTTGAGAAAGCAGGGCAGCTGAGGAGACCTGGGCCTTGGCATCTGTAGGGGATGGGAATGATCGGGCGGCTCGGGGCTCCAGGGGCTGAGGTGGGGTCCATCAGCCTCCTGGGCCCCCCAGATACATAAGCAAAGGCACCTATTCCCTTCCTCCTGGCCCAGCCTTGCCCCCACCCTCACCTGTGGCCCATCTACCTTGGCCTCACCTTGGGCTCCCATGGCCTTCCTGGGCCAGGCCAGGCCCTTGACATGGTCTAACTCCTGGGATAATTCTTCCAGATGTTCACACTGTCCCCTAACCCATGACTCTCCCTCTGCCACAACCTGTGCTGTGACCCATAGTGTCTGGGCCAATGTGGTTCTTTCTGTCCTGTGGGAAGATGGAATATCAGCCTGGCCAGAGATGCCCTTTTCCCCCTGTCTTCTCACTCCAGAGGACTCACCTCACTCGCGAACCCAGGACTCAGATAGCCAGCCAGAGACCGTCTGAGTCCCTGATCCTAGGAGGCCAGCTGGAGCCCTCCTCCCCAATGACCCCAGACCCCTTGCCTGAGTCCGGTGATCCACTCTGTAAGTTGTCGCAGGGGCCCTCTGGTGGGGGAAGGCGATTCCAGGAGTGTCTGGGCCTGCTGGAGTTTACCCTTCAGGGCCTGCAGCTGATCTCCCCAGAGCCCAGCACCCCAGCCAGGCATGCCCTGGCGCAGAGCGGCCACCTCGTGGGCCATGGTGTCCAGATGCAGCTGGAGCGGAGCCAGGCGTTGGTCCCAGGAGGTGAAGCAGGGAGGGCAGGACGTGCAGCGTGGGAAGCGGCCTGTGGAGCCACGGGCACACGCCTGGCACTTCGGCCCTGAGATGCCCTCTCGGCAGCGGCAGGTGCCTGTGTGCGGGTCACAGCTGGGCGAGATGGAGCCCTGGGGGTCACAGGCACAGGCTGTGCCAAGAGACAGGGTCAGTGCAGGGAGCAGGTGGCGCTCACCCCAGTCCAGTCCCCACCAAGCCTGGAAGAGGAAAACTGCCCTGTGTGAGTGTGGTGGTCTCTCCTAAGCCACTGCTCGGGTACTGGCATCTACCCCAGGCAGAGGGGCCATCCTGAGTGACCGCCTTTGGGCAGGAAGACAGCCTGGGGCTCCAGGGGCTCTGCAGCCCAGGCTGGGGTCAGCTCAGGTCAAGACTGGCAGGTGGGGTCAGGAGAGAACCACCCAGCATGTCTGCTCCACAGACCCACCTGACATGGCCTTGACTACACTCTTTCCCTGTAGCTGTTTTCACAACTATTACTTTAAGTTTTGGAGGAAACAGCCATGAACACGTTGTGCACTCCCTCAGGTCAAGCCCAAGGTTCCCCTGCCCCCCAACCCCACCCCAAGGGCCCTGTCAGGATGGCCTCACCCCTGGTGGTGGTGGAGGGTGTGAACAAGCGTGCCCCGCTCACCTCTGCACTCCTGCTCTGGGTCACCCCAGTACCCATCCCGACACCGGGAGCACGTGCGGCCCCCAAATCCTGCCCGGCAGGGGCACTGACCAGTGACCTGAGGGAAAAGAGTGTGGCCAGTCAGTGAAACAACGAGGGAGGGAGAAGGGCAAGAGGGCCCAGAGCAGCACACTGGTGCTGCCCCTCAGCCCTGTCCCAGCCGGGCAGTACCCACACTTGTGCTTGGCGGCAGGCTCCTCCCCTCCTTCTGCCTCTGGTCTGAGCCCCAGGCCGGCCCCCACTTTCCCACCGTCCCCCGACGTGTCCTCTGGGTTCTCAGCTCCTGACAGGCCCCTGTGTGTCCCGAGTCGAGCACCCCACTGTCTCCACACCCTCTGACTCCCTGACTCCCACCCTGTCCGCACCAGGGACCCGAGAACACACTTCAGACCTCGTCTCCTTCAGGCACCAAATGAATGGGGTTGGACCCGTGTGGTCTCACAGCTCACGTCGCACGAGAGCACAGACACACAGCTGTTCACAGCCCTGCACACCTCTGTGTTAACACTCACACTGGCCCTAAAGCACACCGTGTCACAGGCATGGACATGCACTCACACCCGGCCACGGCTACGTGCCACGCGCAACAAGGGCTGACTCACTGGGTGACAGCCTGGCTGCAAAGTGTGTCGGGCATGGCAGCTGCAGGGCTCACAGCCCCGGGGCCCCCCAAGGTTCCAGAAGAGGGGGGCACAGCGGCTACAGTCCCGCCCCAGTGTGTGGGGGCGGCAGGGGCACTGCCCGCTGACCGGGTCACAGAAGCAGGCTTCAGCCTCAGGTGGGCACCTCACAGGGCTGGTGCCCCGGGGGTCACAGCTGCAGCCTGGGGACAGGAAGGGCTTGACAGGGGCTGAGGAATGTGAATCCACCCCTCCCCCACCTCGGGATGCCCTCACCCACCCCCCCACACACTCACGCCGGCAGCCCCCTGGGCGCAGGGCACTGCCGTGGAAGCCAGGCCGGCAGTGGGCACAGCCAGCGCCGTGGCTGTGGTGCAGACAGCGCTGGCAATGTCCGCTGTGGGGGTCGCAGGCGGCTGGGTCACGGGGATCAATATTGTTGTTGCACTGGCAGGGCCGGCAGGGACTCCTTCTGGGGTCATCTCCAGGCCAGGGGCGCCCGAAGTAGCCGGGGGAGCAGCGGTCACAGCGGGGGCCTGGAGTGGATTGAAGTGAGAGGGGGTTATTTTAGGCGTCTTCCTATACCTTCGGGGCCTCTGGGTCCCACTTAACCAGCCAAAAAGTTTGCCATCCAGCCAGGAGGAGGATACAGGAGGGCAGAGGATAGGATAGACACACTGTGGCCCATCTTCTTGGCCTACAAGTTCCACGCCTCTAATGCATTAAGAATGGGAACTCCCGCGACTTTTCAGGTGGTCCAATGGTAAAGGATTCACCTTCCAATGCAGGGGACATGGGTTCAATCCCTGATCGGGGAACTAAGATTCTATATGCCCCAAGGCAATTAAGCCTACGTGCCACAACTAGAAAAGCCTGCTCACTGCACCTACTGAGCCCGTGCATCACGACAAAGACCCAGCACAGCCAGAAAAAAGAATGGGAACTCCTTGATGAGAGGAGCCCAGCCTGTAGCTCAAACACACAGGTGGCACTGGCAGAGATTTGCTTTGTGGACCTAACAGGACTGTGAACAAGTGAGTGGGGCCGTGGGCTGGTCACTGCCAACCGTGCCTCACCTGCATAGCCGGGGGCACAGAGGCACAGAACACGTCCACTGGTGCTGTCCACATGGCAGGAGGTCCCATGATAGAGGCCTGAGCCAGGGTGCCCAGGACAGGGGCAGGGCTGGCACCGCTGGCCTGAGCCCAGGGTGGGGTCTCCATAGTAGCCATCCAAGCACCTGGGGGCAGTGGTATGTGGAGCAGGGCCTAGCCCCTCATCCTGACCCCCTCCCCAACCCTTCCAGGGCAGCCTCACCTCTCACAGTGCTGGCCCGTGGTGGCTCCGCGGCAGTCCTGGCAGACGCCTGTGAGTGGGTGGCACAACTCGGCATGTCCATTGCAGGCACAAGGCTGGCAGCGTGGGAAGCCCCACCAGCCAGAGAGGCAGCAGTCACAGCGGCGACCAGCGTGGCCTGCCCGACACGTGCACTGCCCGCTCGTAGGGTTACAGACGGCACTGGCAGCCCCCTCGGGGTGGCAGCGGCACCCTGGGAAGTGACAGGGCAATCAAGCCACGTAGAGAAATGACATGCTGGTCCCAGACCCCACACCCACGGGCCCTGAAGGCTCACCACGGCACCCGGTGGGCCCGAGGCCAAATGTCCCAGGCAGGCAGCTGTCACAGGTACGACCTGTGATGTTAGGGCGACACGGGCACTGCCCCCCCAGTGGGGCACACTCGGTGCTCAGTGAACCCTGCGGGTGGCACTCACACGCTGGCAGGAGAAATGGCAAGATCAGATGAACCCTGCGGGGCCCACTGCAACCCCCATCCTCCAGTCCCCCTCCAGCCATAGCCACACGCTCACCAAGGCCACCTCCATGGAGCAGGGCTGAGATGCTGCAGGCGAGGCGGGCACAGGCCTCAGGCATGCTTTGGGGTGGGCTCACCCTCGCTGCCTCCAGGCAGCCTGCCTTGTGGAGCTCCTGCAAGCGCTCCGGTGCCCCCGGGTCCACGGACCTCAGTCCAGGCAATTCTCCAATCCGCGGCAGGAGCACGACCTAGTAGGAGGGTAGAGGGTGGAGGGCAGGGGGCAGTAAGCCCCGTCCCACTCACTCACATCTGCCCTGGAACTTCCGTTTGTAGACACGATGGCCTTCACAGCCCCTTCCTGCCGCTTTCCTGTTTCTCTTTTGAGTCTATTTCTCTTTCCTCTCCAGTGGCCCCAGAGATTCCCTGGTGGCTGAGACAGCAAAGAACCTACCCATAACGCAGGAGATCGGGGTTCGATCCCTGGGTCAGGAAGATCCCCTGGAGTAGGGAACAGTACCCACTCCAGTATTCTTACCTGGAGAATTCCATGGGGTTGCAGAGTTGAATATGACTGAGAGACACACCCACACATCAGTGGCCCCAAACCAATCTAGGCAATGCCACCCTCACTCTGAATCACTGCAGCAGCCACCCTCTAACAGTGTCTTCCCTGCTCCAATCCCTTCCAGGGCTCCCACTTCCCCAGGACAAGCCCCTCCCCTGACCCATAAGGTCCTGTGAGGCCTGATGCCTGCCTGGCTCACCTTCTACCCTTGGCACACGCATTCCCCCTACCTGGATCCTCCTCCCTCCCTCTCTCCACCTACCTCAGGCCTCTTGGTGCAACTCTAGGTCTCCAATGACTCCCTGTCCCTGGGCCTGCTGCACCCACACTGTCCTGCTATAATTTGTGTCTCCCCCAGATGTGGCAGGGAGCCCCTAGGATCTCACTGAATCCAGGAGGATCGTGCCCCCCTCGGGTCTCTGCCCCTCCTTGGTCCGCCACAGCCGTAGGGTCACGGAGTACTGTGTTCCAGGTTCAAAGCAGAACGGTCTGGAAAGAACCACGGCTCTGCAGGGACCAGGGAGAGGAGTAAGGGTGGGCTGAGGAGGTCATGATCATGCAGTCCAGGAATGCTCCATTTCCACGGTGCAGACATGGGGTCTGGTGTTTCATCATAAGAGCAGTGAGGAAAGATCAAGGTGGAACTAAACCCTGCTCTGTTTTACATTAGGTCCCTGCCTTGAATGTTCTATGACATGTTAGCTTCCCTGGTGGCTCAGTGGTAAAGAACCTGCATTGGCAGGCAACGTGGGTTTGATCCCTGGGCTGGGAAGATCTCCCAGAGGAGGGCATGGCAACCCACTCCAGTATTCTTGCCTGGAGAATTCCAGGGACAGAGAAACCTGGCGGGCTACAGTCTATGGGGTCACAAAAGAGTCGGACACGATTTATCAACTAAACATGTAACATGTTGGGCGTTTCCCACTTCATTTGGGTATTGCTTCAATTGTGTTGGCTACATAATAGAGTTTTGGTTTGGGGGTCACAGGGTTCACCCTACCTGCGTGCATAGGTCAAGGTCGCCTGGAACAGCTGCTCTGAGGGCAGCGGACGGGCACAGCGGGTACTGCGGGGCTGTGACTGGGCACGGACCCGGACTAACGCCTGCCACACTTCAGGTGCCTAGGATCAGGAGCCAGCAGTCAAGGATCTGCCCTGACCCACCACCTGGCACCACCCACCCACCTGCCTGGCAACCATGCCACTGACCTGGGTCTCATAGCGTAGGACGATGTCATAGTCCAGGGCGTGAGGCACTGTGGGTGCCAGCAGAGAGAGGCCAGCCCCGTCCACCACATGTGCAAAGTCTGAGCCCCTCCCCAGTGCAAAGCCAGCTCCCCGATGCAGGGGCGGGGGCTTCCCTGGTGTCTGGATGTGAGACACAGACTCCTGGGCTCAGACCATTCCAGGACCGAGAACACTCAGGATTCAGGTTCCCACTCCTCTAAGATCCCAGTGACCCACAGTCCCAGGGCTTGGGCCCCTCCCTACTAAGACCTAGTGACCTATGACCCAACCCTGCCCCTCGGAGTCCTTACCCTGGGAAGCTGGTGGCTGTACCGGGCTTGCCTGGCACGTTGGAGGGCACAGCGAGGGTCACGCTGTCTCCAAAGTCGGGGCCCGAGCCAACCAGAGGAGGTCCCTGGGGCTGGTGTACAGTAGCGGGGAGCAGGCCAGGGGGCTCCCTGGGGGCAAGTCAAACGTCAGCGTCCTCCCATACTGTCCTGGTTGGGGATTTTTTTTTTTTTTTTTGCCACAGCTTGCATCTTGTGGAATCTTACTTCCTCGAGCAGGGATTGAACCCACCACCCTCAGCAGTGAGCGCTCAAAGTTCTAACCACTGGACCACCAGGGAAAACCTGTCTCTGTTCAAGTCACCAAACTTCCAACCATGCTGATTCCACCCCTACCTGGACCTGCCTCACCTTTCTAACCCTGTCCGGCCTCTTCTTCCAACTAGCTCTCTCTGGACGTGCTCTCCCTGCCCTGAGCCCCAGGATGTGAGCCTTGATTTCCCCCTGCCCCGGCTGGACACTCACAGGCAGCCGGGGGTCAGCAGGCTGGAGGCTGTGGCCATGCTCTGCTTCGGCAGTGGCCTGGTCGAGGGTGGCGCAGAAGTACCCAGACTGGAGTTCCTGGCAGCGGCGGCCGTGCAGGTGGGGGCGGCAGAGGCAGAGGCCCTGCCCTGCGGAACACCTGGGCCAGAGTGGGATGGGGGCGGGACACAGTCGAATCCCCAACTCTCCCCACTGGACCCAGACCCCAGGCCCTGCCCTGTACCTGTTACTGTAGGCACCCCCAAAGTCACAGTCACAGGGCCGACAGCCTAGAGAGTCACTGCTCAGACCCCAGAACTCAGGCTGTAAGAGAGGAAGGTGGGTGGAGGAAGGAGAGGAAGATGTGGGCAAGGAAAGGACCATCAGGAGCCTATGGCTCAAAGTATACGGGGACCAGTTGTAGGAAGAAGCTGGGGAGGGAGCTCAGGGCTTGCTTGAATGCTCTTCTGTGTCCATCTGGGAAGGCTAGAGGGGCCCCTGGTGGACTCCTGCACAGCTCCACAGAGGGGAGGTAAGAGGTAAGAGGATGAGGACACAACCAGGAGTCAAATAAAAGTTAAAGGACTTGTAACGTTCAAGGAGAGGTAAGAAGGGGATGCTCCGAGTGCCCCTTCAACCTCTTTTACTGTGAAACCTTTAAACTCAGCGCACCATACTCCTGCCACTCCTTTTAACTGCTTTTCCTTCTTCTGTTACCAAAGCTCCCCCGTGCTGGCTCAGTTAGCCAAGGCGGCGCTTACTCTGGTGACCAGGTCAGGAAGTGGCACCGACCCACCTTCAAGGCTCAGTCTGCAGTCACACTTGTTACAGCCGGGTACTTGCCAGCTTCTAGAAGCTCAGCACCCCAATTCAAGGTCAGATCAGAAGCAGGGGGGTGGGGGGTCAAGCCTCACCAGACAGCGGCTGCAGTCCCGTCCAGAGACAAAGCGTTTGCAGTGACAGGCACCGCTGGATGGATCACAGGCCTGAGTGCCGGGGACCCGGCCCCGGGCGTTGCACCTGCAGGCTAGGGCACACAGCTGTCAGGGTGCTTCGAGACTGCTGCGGGGGCCAGGGTGCTATTAGGGCAGTAACTGGGGACAGAGCAAGGAGGATCTGGGGAGGGGGGTCACGCTGAGGGTCACTCACGCTGGCAGCCTTCTGACTGGGTGAGGCTCAGGCCATAGTGACCTGGCCGGCAGGAGTCACAGCGCTGGCCCCAGACGTGAACTTTGCAGCGACACTGCCCGGAGAGGAGGCCCTGGGTGGCATCTGTGTAGGCATCACACAAACCCCCTTCCAGGGCACCCACAGGGTCGCAGTCACAGGCTGGATCAGGGGTCAGAAGTGGGGACAGAGTCAGGTCAGAGGTCATGTGAAGTTTAAGGATCAGGGTCACAACTGGGATCGGGGATTGGAGGGCTCACATTTGCAGGAGTGAAGGGAGCGGGGGTCCTTCAGGGGGTCCCGGTGGAAGAAGGGCAGGCAGAGCTCACAGTGGCGCCCGGCTGTGTTGTGTTGACATCCATCGCACACACCTCCACTCATGTTGCCAGATGCGAGATACAGGGCCATGTCAAAGTGACAACTGCGGGCGTGCCCATGGCACTCGCATTCTGGAGCCGGGCAAAGAAGGTGGGTATGGAGTGGGCTGACCCATGGCAGGTGTGGCCAGACAGAGTGGGGCATGGCACCTACCCTGGCAGGTGTGGGGGTACCCAGGCTCTGCTGCCTGCCACGGGCGGTCCTGGTACAGGCCCTGGCAGCGTTCACAGTGGGTACCAGTGGTGTGGTGGCGGCAGACACAATGGCCATGCACCTAACAGGGATGAGGGCAAGATGAGTCGGCCCTGGTCCCCTGGCTTACCCTCGCACCAGCCACCGGTGCCCCTCCAGGAGTACTCACCATGCCTTCCACGCTGGGTGGGGCCCCAGGTGCGGGCCTGCACTCAGAGGCATGGCCGTGGCACAGGCAGCTGCCTCCAATCACTAGCTCATAGAGAGCATAGTAGTAGAAGGGGTGGCCCTTGAGGCCCCCCAGGGGCCTGTCACCCAGTGTGTGCAGTTTGGAGAAGTTCACACGGAGGTTAGTCACATGCAGGAGTTCTGGAGACACATGGAGAACCCTCAGGTGCATAGAGGTTGTGATCCCTCTATGCCCAAGATGGAGGAGGAATTGTGGGGGGTTTCTCCCCTCTCTATATCACTGAAGCCACTTCCTCCAGCACCTGCGCTGTGAGATTCTCCCACCCCTAATCTCCTGAGTATACCGCTTTAGGATGACCACAGCCCAGTGGCGATTATCCCACCTCTGCACTGCGTCAGAACTGCCATCACCCCGGGGCTGAGACAGGTACACCCCACTGTTCCCTGGACACCCCTTTCTGGTATCGCTAGATACGGGAAACCTGCTTTCCCAGCACAGTAAAGGACCCCACTCCCCAGCCCATCACTAGACTCAGAGATCAGCTCTTCACCCAGCCAAACCACGTGAGGTGTGTGTACTTATTGACTGCCCATCTTATTTGTTATATGAGCTCCAAGACAGTTACCCTATCTATCCACTCCACTGAGCACTGCCCAGAAGATGCCAGGCCCACAGTGGGGCTCCACGGGTCCACAGCCCCCTTTCTCTACACAGCTTAACTCAGTTACCAAGCTAAGGCCACCTCCTGTATCTCTTTGCCAGAGGTCCCTTTTCTTCTGATCAGAGGAACACACTCTAGGCCTTAGAAGGGTGAAAGGTGTGTGTGTGCACATGCATGCCCAGTAGCTGGTAATAATCTAAGTCAAGGTGGGTGGAGATCGTAGAACACAGAGAAAACGCTACTTTGGGGTTTGTTGTCCTGTTCTGGCCCTCTCCTGGCCTGCTTCTGGGCTGCCCTGCTGGGTTATGTTATGTTTCTCTTGTTCTTTATCAAGATTTATTTCACAAGGAAGAGATCACACCCAAAGATGTGCTGGCGCCACCTGGTGGCAGCTTCTGGAATGCAGTAAACTAAGGAGGGGTGGCGATGGCACCCCACTTCAGTACTCTTGCCTGGAAAATCCCATGGACGGAGGAGCCTGGTAGGCTGCAGTCCATGGGGTCGCTAAGAATCGGGCACGACTGAGCGACTTCCCTTTCACTTTTCACTTTCATGCATTGGAGAAGGAAATGGCAACCCACTCCAGTGTTCTTGCCTGGAGAATCCCAGGGACAGAGGAGCCTAGTAGGCTGCTGTCTACGGGGTCGCACAGAGTCGGACACGACTGAAGCGACTTAGCAGCAGCAGTAGCAGCGAGGAGGGGTGGGAGGGCAGACTGGACCATGAAGGGGCTGTGATAGGGAACAGGGACAGTGACTCACAGTTTATGGGGTACAGTGTGATACAAGTAGAGGTGGGGGATAAAGATTGGTCTGGCAGGGCCAGGAGTGATGGGGACCACAGTAGGGTCTCCTCACAAAGGACTTCAGTGATGGGGCAGAAATATAAACTGCTAGCATGCTGGTCCCTATGCATTGGGCACAGGTATGGGGAGCAGTAACGGGACATGCACGGGGAGCCCTAACAGGGGCCACAGTAAAGGGCCAGGATGCGGCAAGGCTGGGAAACAATCGCTGGGGGGCTGAGCTGGTTTGCCTGCCGCTCTGCCCCACTAGCGCACAAACTTAGGCAGGATCTCTCCTCCCACAGGTAGGTTTCTGGTTTTCCTGACACACAAAGCATCCAGGACTGACCGTGGGATAGTTACCCTGAATCTCCGTGTTGTGTGTGTTCTCCGCCAGAAAGGCTGGGTCCAGAACTTGGAAAATTACCTGGGAAGAAGCAAGCCTGAGCCTCTGGCTTCATGCCAGGGCCCCACCCTCATTCCTCTGGGTCTGACCTCTCCCTCAGTGGCAGGCTCGATGTCTGAGTAACGCTGGTCACAGACGACGTCACTGACTCTGCGGCCAGGGGCAGGAGGGATCCCAGGAAAGAGGCCTGAGCAGTTGTGGGCGAAGTAGCGGAACACATGCCAGGAGTGGCCATGGTCCACTGAGCGCTCAAGGAGCAGAGCTGCTGGGCGGAACATCTGGGGACAAGAGGGGGTCCTTGGGTCACCAGGGGTACCCATCAGTGGTGGCCATCGGGTCAGGATCAGGAGGCAGAGAATAAGCCTTCAGGGTGGGGCACTGGGTCACCTTAAAAGTCATGATGAGATGGGTAAAGTAAAAGGCACCTTCTAGGTCTAACTGGATGGTGACGTTCTCAACACCTGTAACCACAAGGGCTGCTCAGTGGCCAGGCCTTGACCCGAGCCCAGACCTGCACACAGGGGTACACGAGGACCCTCACCACTCTCTGCTTGCCACCAGGTCTTTTTGCCATCAGGGTCACTCTGGGAGACCACATTCTCAATGCCATGGCTTTTCCCATCCCGAGAGTCACAAAAGCAGCAATTCTGAGAGTCCTGGAGAAGTGCCTGAGGAGAGTTACTCGGCAGAAAGTGCATGGTTGGCCCCCACCCTCCTCCAAAACTTCACAGCAATGACCTGAACTCCCACAGGAGCTGAACTTGCCCAAGAAACCCAAAGATACCACCTCCAGAGGTCATACCCATCTCCCTACCTGTAGTTTACTGACAACACAGTAGAGTTCAGGGCCATGGAGGCCACAAGTGGATGAGGTTCGAAGGCTCTGGCCACGGCCAATAACCAGATTGCCAGTAGGTGGGTGGCACTTGCCACCTGAGCAGCCAGGCGGAGGCATCATGTCTGGTACCTCCTGGGCACTTGTTCTGGGAGCTGGGACTTGGAGGGGGCAGGGTCTGGGTAGAGATCCTAGGAGTACCTTCCCCCCACCTCATCCCATCCCCCAGGAAAGCCTGGTGATTTCTCCTCCCCCTCCAAAAGGCTCTCAGGGAAAAAGACCATCTCTCACCCATGGGTGGCGGCAGCAGCAGCAGCAGGGCTAAAAGAAGGGGGCCTAGCCCGGCTGGGGCTCCTGGGCAGTGGGAGCCAGCATCAGGCCTGAGAAAGAGGACGCAGAGTGGGCCCCTAGCTGGGCCGTCCCGAGGATCTGAGTGCGGCCCTCAGTCCCGTCCCCATACTCACATGGTAGCTGAATGCAAGGCTATCAGAGCCAGGGAGCATGCAGGGTGGGGCCACGGCGCAGCTGGGAGCAGGGAGGTCCCCAGAGCCGGAGAAACCAAGGGAGGCTGTGGCTGGGGACAGGCTATTAATGGCGGCCACCAGATGCAGACGGAAGGTGGGGGAGAGCAAGAGGCACACAGAGCTTCTCCGCCATCCAATGCAGCTGGCGCTAGTGGGGCCGCGGTTCAGACTAACCCACACGGGCAGAAAAGACCTGATTCTCATTCAAATGAGCTTCCACTCAAGCCCTGAAAGGCTGTTCTCCAGGAGCCTCTGGGGAATGTGTCCCCCTCCCCACCAGCCCCAGACCCTGCCTTTCAGGCTGGGCAGCCAGTGAAGGGCTGGCAGATGGGCAGGGAGCTAGTTCTGTCCAGGCCCCAGGGCCCTGCCCCCTCTCCAAAGCAGACAGAACCGATGTCTGAAACGCACAAACCCCTGTTGGAATTGTGCTGAGACTGGACCTGGAAACGGAGCACTTGGAAGCCAGGCAGAGTGCACGGAGAGGCAGTGTGCAAACTCTCCAGGCTCAGCAATCGCAGCACTCCACCCACCCGAGAGTGTCCTGGTCAGTGAGGAGACTTTGTGGCCCTACAACCCAGAGCCACCCTGACCTCTGACTCAACCCCCAACCCCTTGCCACCAACTGGGGAAATTCAAGCTAGACTCTCTCCTGGAAGGAGCAGAACGGAGAACAGGCAGAAGTACTTCAGCCAATTTAGGCTGGCCCTGACCCAGACAAGCCCCAACAAGGCCCCAAGGTTTCAGCCACAGTAGAGGAGGCCAGGTGTCTGCACCGCCCCTTCCCTGGCCTAAAAACCTGCAGCTGCAAGCTGCCCCATGGAGCCACCTGCTGTCCTCCTCCAAGGGACCTATCTGGGTAACACACCAGGGCAGCCCCAAGGGGAGGTGTCTCACTTGAGTGGCTCGGCCGCCCTCCTTTCACTCACACCCACGACGTTCCCCAGGCTACCAGGCTCCTCTCTGGCATCCTTGTTCCTGGGGCTACCTTTCCTATCCGCTCAAGCTGGCCTCCCAGCAGTCACATGTGCGTAAAAGACCACAAAGGGCAGGCGGGGAGACTGGAAGGTGGAAAGGTATAAAACGTGATAGGTGGACAGCAGACATACAACTTGAAGAGTAAGTCACAGTGCGCTGCGCCATGAGACCACCCTCCCGTCCGCCCGCCCACCCCACCTCCTCCAGTCTCTGCAAGGAGGTCAGTGGCCCTCAGGGCCCTGGAGAGGCACCCGGAGTCCTCGGGCTTGTGGAATCCATGTGCATTGCACAGTCACTGGCCACACGCACAACAGGGCTTGGTTTCCCCAAACATCGCTGTGTCAGGGAGTCAGGGTGCTGAGTGTGCTGGCAACGGCTGCAGTCGTATTACAGGGGAAAGGTTCACACGGAGGATCCGCTGAGCCTGCTGCCGCACCTCGTCGTCTGAGGCCAGTCTGTCCACCTTGATGGCCCTGAACTTCAGCAGCCTTGCTGTTCCAGGTCCGAGCTGCACCTTAGGGGATCGGGGCCCAAGCCGTGTTCTCTTCCGGGGAGGAAGGTCCTTTGCTTCCTCGGCTCTTTTCCTCTTCTGCCCCACAGTCTCAGGGCAGCTTTTCCGGTTCCTCCTTGCAGTCCTGCCCTGAACAGACCCTTTTGGCCTGCCCCTGCCCCTGGGCTGGGTCCGAGCCACCTTTGCCTTGGCCCGTACAGCCCTGGCCTTGGCCCTGGCCCGCACTGCTTTCGCCTTGGCCCTGGCCCGCACTGCTCTGGCCTTGATCCGAGCTGCCTGAGCCTTGGCCCTAGCCCGCACAGCCTTGGCTTTGGCCCGGGCCTGGGTGGCTGCGGCCTGTGTTTGAGCCGCCTTGGCCTGGGCACGGGCAGCTTTGGCCTGAGCTGCTTTGGTGCCCAGAGCACCGCCATCTTTCATTCGTGGGCCATCGAGAGACCCAGTGACTTTGCAGGTCTTGCTCTGGAGCCCAGAGCCTTGTCGGGGTCCAGACCTGGGGCCTCTTCGAGCCAGACACTTGGGGCCCTTGCTTGTGGCTTTTCTGGGAGCTTTGAGCCGGGCGTTCCCCAGCCTCTTCCCTGGACCTTTCCGCACCTTCAGGGGGGAGTCCCCCAGTGACAGGTGCAGTGACTGCACCTTGGGTTTGGCACCCAAGCAGGCCACGGGGGTTTTGAGGGGAACTAGGGCCTCAAGGACAACAGAGAGTCGCATGGCAGGGTAAACACCTGGATAGAGGTGAGTGGGAAAGCCCACCGCTGCACCCTGGGCACGGCCGGCACTTGATTGCTTCAGGGAGCTCAGCAGCAGGTTGGTGGTAGCATGCTTGGCGAGGCCTGGGGTGGATCCTTTGGCCAGCCTGCCAGACAGTGGCATGGGGAGCAGCGTGGCCCGGCCCGCAGGCAGCCGCATGGCAGTTTGGGGAGCACTGGCTGGAGGTGATGTGGCAGCTGGGGTGGGGGCACGAGCCTGAAGTTTTGTCTGGCTTGGGGGGTTGGCTGTGCACGAACTATAGCCATAGACATCGCCGCTGCGCAGGATGGTAGGCTGGAAGCCATCATCCCGCAGGCCCTGCAGGAAGGCCACAAGCTGGGCCTCAGTGGCACTGAGATCCTGGCTCATGGGGTTGAAGACAAGCAGCGCTTCCTCCAGGGCCTTCTTCCCCGCCGTGGAGATCCGTGACCAGGAGTGCACTGCTTTCTCCTCCACATGCTGCACCACCACGCTCATGGCATTAGGCACTGCAGGTCTGCCTGGGGATCCACAAACCAGCAGCTTGCACCTCCAAGACAAGAGGAACAGAGTCAAGAAGGGCACCACGAGAGGGGCCAGGACAGACAGGTCAATCAGGGCCAGCATTCATAACATTCATGGACACACAGGGGCCTGGTCAGAGTGAGACAAGCACTCCACGGAGCCAAACCTCAAGCTTCTCCACCTACCAAGGTGGAGCATGTGTTGGAAGGTAGGTGGTGAACTCATATAGGTCAGAGTTTCTTCAGGATACATGCCCATAATCAGAGCCATCCAACCTACTGCTGGGCCCCTGGAAAGATCTGAGTTTGGCCAAAATCCTAAACTCAACACTGGGAATACAGATAAATACCTCTGTCTGCCAGAAGCCCTGTACAGAAGGCAAGACAGAGATACCCTTAAGGTTCTTGGGATGCACATTGGCATACAGCTCAGCTTGCCAACGGAAGGATT
This sequence comes from Tragelaphus eurycerus, assembly GCA_935064755.1. NCBI lineage: Eukaryota > Metazoa > Chordata > Mammalia > Artiodactyla > Bovidae > Tragelaphus > Tragelaphus eurycerus. The sequence goes on along the minus strand of CAKXYN010000001.1, from coordinate 68,840,346 downwards.
CCCGAGGGGAATACCCACGTGGCATATGAGTGATGAACATGAAAGGACCACGTGGAGATGGTACAAAAAGGGGAACAGCCAATGCAATGGCTTCGTAATGAGAAAGAGTAGGGCAAACCTGCTATGACTGGAATCTGTGGTCAGGGCTGGGTCAGCTGGAAAAACCAGTGAAAGCAGTGCAATACAGGCTTTGAACGCTGCTTGAATGTCAGCCTAAGGGCCCAGACTTACACCCCAAACTCAGGACCGTTTCTGGCTTTCAGAGTTCCCAGACAAGCCACTCAAGAGGTATAATTCCTAGCACTAGAGCCATGGAGAGCAACCCCAGAGAAAGAGCCAGCCTCTCCTTCAACAGAAAGAAAAAAAATGATGAGTAGCAGGTACTAATAAATTATCTCTAGACAATCAATGGATTTGAGTTTGAGCAAGCTTCTGAAGAAGGTGAAGGACAGGGAAGCCTGGTGTGGTGGACAGGGAAGCCTGGCGTGCTGCATTCCATGAGGTCTCAAAGAGTTGGACACGACTAACTGAACAACAACTAGACAATTAGGCAGCCTGGGGCCAGGCAGCCAGACCAAGAGCACAAAGTCTGACAGTGGGAGCCACAGACTCCACGTAAGATGCTTAATAAAGTGGGCCCAAGAGATCTGATACAGCCCACTTGGAGCTTCTGGCAAGAACCAAGTTGTCCCAGGCTTCTTTGAAGAAGCTGCAGGCCGTCAATCAGGACTAATAATCTAGCCCAATCCAGCACTGAGGGGTCCCAGAGGCAGCTCCGCAGCTGCACAGGAGCATTAAAAGATCAGCTGGGATCAGGCAGGTCCCTGGAGCCAGGAGGTGCGTCTGTGCAGCTTCCTCCTCCACCCTAATGGAGCAGAAGTTTCAGAACTCCCTGGAGGAAGCGCCCTGGGGCCCTTTGTTTGGAAATATTCCTGGATCCTCAGGTGTCTCAGGCACTTCCCCTCTCCGGAGGCCATTCTCCAAGTACAGTCTTTGCACATGACTTTGGTTCTTTTATTACCCCGCCCCCGCCAAGGGCTGTAGTTCCCAGAACTGTGAACTGTACAATAAGGATGTTGGGGGTAAACTGGGGCTCTTCCGCCCAGGTTGGCCACAGCCCTTGGGAGGGGTCTTCTGGGCTTTCCAAGAGGCTCCGGAAAACAGAGGCTGCAGCCCGACCCCTTACTTCTCAACTATCCCTGGGGCCGGCAGGAGAAACTAATGACAAATGCGGGATGAGAGCAGCCCCATCCAAGCGGAACCGGGGTAGGGAAGATCAGGGCCCTCAGGTTGGGAGTCCGCGTTCCTGGTGCCCAAGCAGAGAGTTGACGCGGGGGACCTTGGAGGCAGCGAAATGTACCGGCAGGCAGTGGGAGCCCGACCGGGTCGCACAGCCCCAGGGTGGGGTCTCTGGGCACGGGGTGGGGGGATGTCTCATCCCGGCCGCCGGAGGGCGCTGGTCCCGAAAGAGCCGGCCACCCGGCCCACCGCCCTGCCGCCTCGCGGACGGCCCCTCCGCGGCGTGGCTAGGCCCACGGCCCCAACCTACCGGCGACGCCGCGGGGACCCAGGACGCGCCTCTGCACCGCCTTCGCTGATCCAACATGGCCGCCTGCTGCGCACCGGAAGTCACCGCGCTTCCGCTTCCGGGACCCGGCCCGCCCTAATGACCCTTGACCCCCCGAGACCCCGTTTCCCCCAAAGTCTAGGGGCCGGACAAGTAGGAACCAGAGACGACTTCCTGGAGGAGGTGGCAGCAGGGACCGCTCCAAACCTTTGGGAGCCTGTGCAGGAGTGTGAGGGGCAGAGGTGCTTTTAGAAGCCTATCCAGACCGTGTCTGGATGCTTCATCTGGGCACTGGTTAATAGCCCTCCTTATTCCCCATAAAACCCCAGGATCCTCTGGCTACTCTATGTTTCTCTGCCTATACAGAGGGGTCTGGACATCCCTGAAGAGAAAAACACTCCACCCTAGGCCTAACCTTGTGCCCCTAAGCACCTCAGGGCCTCAGCCCTGGTGGTTGGGGTCCTTTGGCCTTTAAGCATAGCCAATATATCCAGCAGGAAATGCAAACTCTCCTGCTCCTCTAGTCAATGCTTCTAGTCCCCTTGTGTTGGTAGAGAGAAGGGAAGTGTGGGCTCTCAAAGGCCAGGGTTTCAGAAGGTGTGATCAGGAAGTCCCACCTTAGCACTCTCAGTCCCCAACTTTGGGTGAGCCCCATTTCTGCCCCATCCATGGTTGAGAATTAACTGTTTATTCTTAGGACTAATTCAGCCTCACCTTCTGCCCAAGTTCTCTTCCACAGCTTCTCCAAAGCCAGCAGTGTTGCCCTCTGTATGCAAGTGGGGCCAAGCCTGTGTAAACAGAATCCACTTCCATGAAGAAGCAGAGCCCAGCCTCCAGGGATGGCAGGGGCCTAGATGTGTCCCGAAAAGAGGATACATCTCTAGTGATGTCCAGTCTAGAAGTTAGTGCAAAATGGAGGACAAAAAAGGGTAGGTCCATCCCCAGTCTGTATCCCTTCCAGACATTAGAACTAGGGGAATGGTATGGCTGAGGGAAAGTGGTCTGGGGTACCTAGTTCTCTGAGGGGAGGCTGATCCTTCTGCCTCTTGGCACCCAATATATCTGGGATGGAGCTGTCTGGGATCATTCATCAGGACCAAGTCTGACTTGACCTAGACTCTGGTGGATGCTGACTGGGATCAGATGAGATGAGGTTGAAGAGACCTCAGGGCCATCCCAGGATCCAGCCCTTGCTTTCCACTCAGCATCTTTTAGATATTTATTTGGCTGTGTCAGGTCTTAGCTGTGTCTTAGTTGTGTCAGGTCTTAGCTTTGTGTCCGGCACACAGGATCTTCGTTGTGTCATGCTCTTGTTGTGGCGCATGGACTCTCTGGTTATGGCACATGGGCTTAGTTGCTCTGAGGCATGTGGGATCTTAGTACCCTGAGCAGTGATTGAACCTGTATTCCTTGCTTTGCAAGGCAGATTCTTAACCACTGGACCACGAGGGAAGTCCCTCCATTTGGCATCTTTTCTAGCCCTGAGTGATGGACCCTAGACCCATATCCACCAAAGCAGAGATCTGGTGAAGATCTAGATGCAAAGGAGGCCAGTGGTCTTGAAGGGATCACCCCAGGAGGGAGTCTATGTCCCAAGGAGGAAAGCTAAGGCTGGGTCTTGAGGAGCTGTTTCCTAGGGTGGGAGAGGAAGCAGGGCCTGTAAAAGACTCCAAGAGGCAGAACAAGCAACAGGAGAAAGCCAGGGTCACAAGGGTTGAAGCTTTGAAGATGCCAGCAAAATGTCAATTAAGAAAAAGATCACAGAGCCCCTCCCCCATTTTTTATGGTGTGCCATGGTAACTTTGGCAAGACCAAGTTTTGAGGAGCAGTGGTAGTAGATATAAGGTTGACATTAAGGCAGTGGAACCTGTAAGAGAAGATGACTTCAAGAGTTTGATTGGAAGGAAGGGGACACTGGAGGGACTTCGGGTGCTGGGAGAGAGCTAAAGGTAGGACGCTTTTATGTGCTTAATTGCTGGAAAGGAGAGGGGGAAGAGGCCTGGAAAGGGAATAGTGAGAAATGTGAGAGGGTGTGAAGGAGAGTGTGAATACTCTGAGGAGGAAGGTACCAGTGGTTTGAGTGAGGAGCATGTTGAGAGAATGGAGTGGGAGGGTGGAAGCCTTCTAGCTAGGATCTGTAACCAGCCTTGGCACCATTTCCCTGCCGGCCCTCTAACTTCATCTGCCAGGCCCTGAAAGGGACTGAAGACGCTCTGGTCATGGAGAAGGCAGACTAAGGTATTCATGCCCCGGAGCTCCTCTCAGCCCATTTCTGATGGAGGTTTGAGAATCAGTACCTTAGCAACCCTTGCTCTGATTGGAACAATAATGTGAGGCCCATGTTCTATGCTGGCTCCCAGAGTCCCCAGCAGGATTTGGTCCCTGTTGCCCACAGTGGGAACTTGTTTGACACACCCTTAATTGTCTGGTTTCCCTGTCTTCTTGCCACTTCTCTGCTGGCGCTTCCTGTCCTCATTTCCCACATTAACTGTGTGCATTTGTGTCTCAGTCTCCAGGTGTGCTTCTGGGGAAAATGAGGCAGACTGTCTATAAAATAGGGACAGGATGGTAGCAAGCACAAACATCCATGAGGACCTCTGCTCTTAGGTGACCACTGACCTGTACAAGTGGGCCCCAGTTCACAGACTCAGCCAGTACTCTTAGTGCTGAGAAGATAGGATGAGCCAGGGTCTGGGTCTAAGGTAGGTCGGCCTCTGTCACACCAACTTGCTTTGGCCTGACCCCCGAGTTGGCTAGAGGCAGGCACAGGACCGTGGGGATGGACAGTCACAAAGTGCCTTGGGTCCCAGAGTAGCCCAGGCCTTAGGCCCCACAGGATAAGCCCAGAGTGACCTGCCTGGGAGGTCCGTGGCCTCTGACGCTTCATCCTTTGCTCAGTTACACTCCCCCACACAAACTGTCCCCACCCAGCCCTGTGGAAGGGCCTGTCAAGTACTGAGGCTGGCACCTTCTGCTCCTCCACCCACGGCTAGCCTCGATGTGCATCACACAACCTCTTCTGTGCCCTGTCCGAGCTTGGGGAAGGGAGACCCAGCCATTGCCCCCGCCAACTCCCAGGCCTTTCCCTAAGAGGCCTCAAGGGGGCGCCGCCGCAAAGCCTGTCGTGGGCTCTTGAGAGCGCAGTAGCGGTGGGCGGGCGCCCGCTCCCTAATTCCCCAGGTTCTCCTGGTCGGGCCCTTCGCGGGTGCTCCCAGGCTGGGTCCCGCTCAGAACCGCTCGCATTCTACACGTGTCGTGAGGCCCATCGCCGCTTCCTTTCTCCCCGCTGCCCGAGGTCGGACCCCAAAATCCTGGGCAGGCCCAGTGTCCACGTGTCCGTCTGTCCACCCGTGTGCCGGTGACCATAGGTCGGTGCGCCCTGCTCCGGCCACGGCAGGTGCAGGGTTAAAGCAGGGGGAAGGGTTTCCCGAGTCGGGAGGGGAGACGAGGGGCGGACCCCGTCCAGCCCCGCCCCGCGCCGGAGCAGAGCCTGAACCCCGCCGGAGCCTGGCCTCAGCCCCAGCCAGAGCCGGCACCAACGGAGCCAGAGCCGTGGACCCTGCGCCCAGCGGCGCCGGAGCCCGGGCCGGTGAGTCCCGCGGGAGCCGCGCTCAGGGGAAGTTTGGGGCGCGGGGTGTAGAGCCCCAAACACGCTCGTCAGGACCCGCCCCCCTCCCCCCTCCCCCCGCCCCCGTTACCCGAGCTGTAAGTTTGCGGCCAGGAGGCCCTGGCGCCAGAGGTCCTAGGAATATGGCCCCCCTTGGGAAAGGAGAAGACTGGGAACTTGGGGGTCTGCTGTAAAGTCCAGCTATCCATTCCTGCTGGCAACGCCCTGGACTCTGTGAACCTCGAGTCCAGTGCTCCTAGGTTCCCCAAATCACCCTCCTCCCCTTTCCAGACATCAGGTCTCCGGGGGCGGGCATGGGCAGACCCCTGAGGATAGACCTTGAGGCGAAATGTGGGACTTTGGCCTCCAGCCCCTCCCCTCCCGGTTCCAGGACCCTGATCTTGGTCTTTTGTTGAGGAATGGATGGACTCTATGGGATGATTCTCAAATGGGATGTAAGGATACCCTCGAGTCTTATCTTTGGCAATAGGTGGGAGACCCCAGTGACTGTCCAGAGCACCCTGGAAGCCAGTAAGGGGGAGGGTCCAGTCTAACTCCACAATGCAGAGCACCAGGATGTGGACTGTTGAGGGGAAGGGAACAGGGCTGGTGTGGAAAGTCCTATTCTAGTTACTTTACCTCCCACCTAGACCTAGATTCAACCAGGGAGCAGCTAGGTGAGGGCAAGGTATGGGAGGAGAGTTCCTCAAGTCCCAGAGGAAGTGGGGAAATTGCTTGGGTAACTGGGAGACTGCCCTCCTTCCCACTCCGGGAGGGAATCCACATCAGTGTGGTAGCCAGTGGGGGTGGGTCCTCCCTCTGCTTTTCCCAAGCAGTTGGGGGCCAGGGTGCTCATCAGAATCCTGGGGGGCTGGTCAGTGGCTCTGATTCTTCATTTTCCGTCTCTTCTGTAGGTGAAGACCAAGTCCCTGGACTGGCCCCACACTCCCTTATAGCCCCCGTAGAGTCAAGATGAGGCCCCATCATGCCCTTCATTGAGGCCTGCAGCCTGAGCAGATAGCATGGCCTGCCACTGTAGGTGAACACCATGGCTACAGGAGGAGGCCGGGCCTTTGCTTGGCAGGTGTTCCCACCCATGCCTACCTGCCGGGTATATGGCACAGTGGCATACCAGGATGGGCACCTGCTTGTGTTGGGGGGCTGTGGCCGGGCTGGACTGCCTCTGGACACTGCCGAGACGTTGGATATGGCCTCGCACACGTGGGTGGCACTGGCGCCCCTGCCCACTGCCCGGGCTGGCGCGGCTGCTGTGGTACTGGGCAAGCAGGTGCTAGTGGTGGGCGGTGTGGATGAGGGCCAGAGTCCGGTAGCTGCTGTGGAGGCCTTCCTGGCTGACGAGGGCCGTTGGGAGCGTCGGGCCACTCTCCCTCAGGCTGCCATGGGGGTTGCGACTGTGGAGAGAGGTGAGTGGCCTCCCAGGGAAGGTCCGTCAGGTGCCCCAGTAGCCTCCATTCTTTCCTGACTTGGTCCCTTTACCTTCAGAGGCTGGGTGGGAGCTGTACATTTTGCCTAGGTGCCCTGGACATGGATTTGCCTCCTGTAGCCTTCCCTACCTAGCTTTGAGCTGGGCCAGCAGCAGCCTTAACTGCGTTTTCCAGCTATGAGGTGGGACTCAGAGCCCTGGCTAGCCGCCAGCATGATGGGAGGGCCAGGCCACCTCCCTGCCCCATTCCTCCTCTCTGAGAGACCAGAAGGGGTGGCCCAATAGCTCCCATAGTTATAAATAGTTTGGGAGGGGAGGAGGGGACCAGGGCCTTGGCTCAGAGCCCAGGGAGTGCTTAAATTCCTCGCGCCACACAAACAAACCTGGGAGATGGAGATGGACAAAAGCCAAGCTGGCCTGGAGGCAGTTGCCATGGAAGCCCTTAGCTGACTGGCCATCTCCCCAAGGCCCTCAGACTTGCCCCCAGCTGACTCTGAGGCCGTCACAGGGCAAGAACCTTCTCTAGTGAGAGGACAGGATACAAAAGTGCTTGCAGGAGGCTCGTGGACAGCATCCTCATCCTGCAGGTCCAGGCTCCTTCTCCCAGTCCCCCAGCTGATCCCGAGCCCCCTCCCCAGTCTGAGCTCCCTGTTTAACAGATCTCCATATGGCCCCCGCCCCTGGCTTAAACCCCTCCCCCCCTCCCCCATGATAATTCCCACCTTGTGGCCTCCAGGTCTGACCACCGGTCCTGCTTGGATGCCAGACTTCGTTGCCATAGCGTCTCCAGGGAGACGGAGACAGATTATAATTAGATCAACTGCCTCCTGCTCTTCACTTGAAGGGGGCCTGGCCAGAGTGAGGATCCTAGCTCTCCCAGCCCCCACACCACAAAGGCAGGAGGGTTTCTGCTGCTAGAGAGGGGTACCGTAAATAGGTGTGCCCCAAGCCACCCCCAGGCCTGACCAGGGCAATTGTCAGGGTGGAGGACTGTGGCCAGGCCCAGGGATAGTCTGTGTTACTCTTTTCTCTGCAGATGGTATGGTGTATGCACTGGGGGGAATGGGCCCTGATACGGCCCCCCAGGCCCAGGTTCGGGTGTATGAACCCCGCCGGGACTGCTGGCTGTCGCTGCCCTCGATGCCCACACCCTGCTACGGGGCCTCTACCTTCCTGCATGGAAACAAGATCTATGTCCTGGGTAAGGACCTGGGGATGTGCCAAAGTGGTTTGAAGTCCAGAAGCTTCAAATTTATCCCTTTAGGTTAGTCTGGGATGGTGGGACAAGAGCAGCTTTGTTGATTTGCGTCAGGGTTGCTCTGAGGCCCTTTTGGTGGCCCTGCTAAGGCTGGAAAACCAAAGCCCAGCGCCTAAGGATCTTTGGGGTTGATCCATGCTCTGGTATGTACACAGCTGGGTATGGGTGGCTGGGGCGGGCAGTGATAAAGGCTCAGCAACCTGGTAAAAGAAGGGCCTGCCAGGCCCACCCCCACTAGGGCCGCCTCCCAGGTGCCCCAATTCCATTGGCAGGGGGCCGCCAGGGCAAGCTCCCAGTGACTGCTTTTGAGGCCTTTGATCTGGAGGCCCGTACCTGGACCCGACACCCAAGCCTGCCCAGCCGCCGGGCCTTTGCCGGCTGTGCCATGGCCGAAGGCAGCGTCTTTAGCCTGGGTGGCCTGCAGCAGCCCGGGCCCCACAATTTCTACTCCCGCCCACACTTTGTCAACACTGTGGAGATGTTCGACCTGGAGCATGGTGAGCAGTGGTTGGTGTGGGCTACCCTCCCACTCTCCATGGGATGGAGGGGTGCAGAGTGCGTGAGGGGGCTAGCCCTCACTTCCTCGCCTCTCCTGCAGGCTCTTGGACCAAGCTGCCCCGCAGTCTGCGCATGAGGGACAAGAGAGCTGACTTTGTGGTTGGCTCGCTTGGGGACCATGTCGTGGCCATTGGGGGCCTTGGTAAGTCTCTGTGGGGCTTGGGATAGGAGGGGAGCCCGAGACAGGAAGCAGTAGCCCTCCGCATGAGCACCACCTCCTGCCCTTCTCTAGGTACTCCAGGGGTCAGGACTTTATGAGTTTTCCTTTCCCAACCAGTCAGTGGGTAGCCTACCTGGCTCAGCCTTTGGGGTGTCTCTCAGCACCTAACTGTGGGTTCTGTAGTGGCAGGGGCCCAGAAGATAGAAACAGGACAAATGACCACTGAATGAATGGAGAAATAGGAATGTGAATGAATAGATGAATGAGTAATGAAGTGGGGGCAACGGGTAGCAAGGCCTTGGGTGTCCCATCCTGGGGCAGCGTATGCTGGGCCATGCTGTGGGCTCAGGGAGCAAACAAGATACAGCCCTTGCAGCCTGTGCCCTTTACACACTCTGTCTCCTTCTGGCAGGAAACCAGCCGTGTCCCCTGGGCTCTGTAGAGGGCTTCAGCCTGGCACGGCGCCGCTGGGAGGCACTGCCAGCTATGCCCACAGCCCGCTGCTCCTGTTCTAGTCTGCAGGCTGGGCCTCGGCTGTTTGCCATCGGGGGTGTGGCCCAGGGTCCCAGTCAGGCTGTGGAGGCCCTGTGTCTGCGCGATGGGGTCTGAGTGCCTGATGGGACCTGTCCACAGGAGCAGTTCTGTGCCAGGAGCAGGTGTCTGTGGTTCCTTTCGCTGCTGAGAAAGCTCACTGTGGCTCTGTTGGGTGAGGGAGGCACAGGGCGGGGCACTTGAGACACTGCCCCTGGGACGTGGGGGTGGCCTTCATCTTTAGCACAGGACACACAGACCCTTCGACCCACCTTTACTCCCATCCATTCGTGGACCATGATGCCCAGCTCCACCCTTGCTCTGGAAACTACTGGGCCTCTGACCAACTGGGAAGTGGGAGAGGGCAGAGTTGGCCTCCTGCCCCACGGCTCGGTGCCTGCCTGGAGTTGATCAGGCCCACCCCAATGGCTATTCCTGAAAACTCCTCGCTGTCAGCCTGCCTGGAAGGCCCCCATGGACCCAGAAGAGTTCAGAGAGGGCGGGAACACAGAGGGGTGTAGGCGTCAATGTGGGGACCTCCAGAGGGCCAGAAGAACACTGACTGTGGGCCCTTCGCACTGCTGGCTGTGTGACCTCGGGCAAGTCACTTCACCTCTCTGTGCCTCAGCATCCTCATCTGTAAATGGGGACCTCGGGGACCTTCCTGCCCTGCCTACCTCACAGGGCTGTTGTGAGGACCCGGGGGTTCAGATGTGGAAGTAAAAGTGCTGCTAACTCCGGCTTGTGGCCTCTGCTTTGGACTCCTATGTTACCCCTGTGTCCCTGGCTCTCTTCTGGGGACCTCAGTTTTCCTAGGGATGAGGGTCTAGAGGAGCCTTTAGGATCTGGCCTCAGCCCTCAAAGGGTTCTGGTGTGTGTCTCAGCCCCACCAAAGCCTGCGCTCCTCTTCTGTGACTTGAATGACCACCCTCTCCCACTGTCCTGGGTGTTAGAGCTCACAGAACGAATACCATAGAATTAAGATGACCTCCAGATCCATGTCACACAGCATCTCCTCCAGGCCTCTGCTCACCTCCATGGTGGGGGTGGGGGTGGGGGTCCAGTGGGGGTTGGGTCCCTCTGTACCAGCTGTGGGGAAGCTGTCTCTTAGGCATGGCAGTGTGGCCACTCACCAGATGCCCTGGAGGCAGTAGCCTCCCAGAAAAAGCAAAGCTGCCAGCCCTGGCCTCCTCCTCCACTCTTTGCTGCCCACCAGTAGGGGCTGCCAACTCTGCAACCATACTGATTGCAGGGGGTTCACGGTTGGGTTTGTGGCCAGAACGGATTTGGGGTCCTGGAACCCACCTGCTGTGTCCAAGGTAACCCTCATGGACTGTTAGCCTGGGCTGTTAGCACAAGGTGCCACAGCACAAGAACACAGGAGGCAGGCGGAGGGCCCATCTTACTGTTCTCCAGCCTCTGAGACCTCTCGGGCTACAAGCACAGACCTCTGGGTCAGCCATCCTTGTTTAATGTTCTGGACCAGTTTAGACACTCAGAGACCCCAGCATGAAGATAATGCTGCAGCAGCTTGGGTCTGGGGATCCCCGGGAGGTCAGGCAGTGGGTCGGTGACTGGGGTCTGGGGGCCCATGTTGTCGCTGCCACAGTGGCCACCCCGGGATGGCTGGCAGAAATTCTGCTGGTAGGTGGTGTTAACGCGGAGAGGCTGGATCTGCACAAAGTGGACAAGGCGCTGGGGGAGGTCCCCGAGTCCTGGCCCTGACCGGAATTCGGTCTGATAGGAGGATTCAAGGGGCCGAGGCTGCCGCAACTCCAGTTCACAGGGTGCCCAGCGCAGGAAGGTATGTTGCTGCCACAGGCGCTCCAAGTCTTTCCGCCTTCCGATTCCCTGTAGCAGGCAGTAGGGGCCCTTCTCAACGGTACGGGCCCTTGGCCCACAGTCTTGGCACCAGGTGATTCCTTGGGCCCCTCCTATACCCCAGCAGGCCTGGTGATGCCTGGCCTCCCTGGCCTGTACCGCAGACTCTTTGAACTGCATCCCAGCCATGCCTTCCATTCCAGAGTGAAAGGAGCCCCAGAAAGTCAGTGGCCCCTAGGATATTTGCACATTATCAGGCAAATTGGTGGAGGAAGCCAAAGCAGAGGGACCTCCGTTTAGGGAATGGCTGCCAGAGGAAAGAGGTTATCAGGCAGACAAACACTACTCTGGATAAAGGAGCCTGCTCTGCCCACCAGGTCTTATCCCCTCCACCCTACCTCAATTTCAACCTAGGCTGGAGGGCTGCCCATTCTTCCTCTTCCCAGCACTCACCTTGTCGAAGGAAGTGCGGTTGTCATGCTTGGAGAAGAAGTGTTGCTGTGGTGGCTCCTTGAAAGACAGAAAGAGGGTGAATGGGGGAAAATGATGCTTAGCTGTCCCTAATATGCTACCTGAAGGTGCCATAATGGAGAGAAGTTGCCAGGAGCCACCACCCCTAAACTGCCAACACCGTGAAAGGGCAGATACAAATTAAAGCAACAGCTTATTCCTGGAACATCTCATCCCAGCACTTGCCCCTGAAGCAGAAGCCTTTGGGGTCTCTGATTGAGAGAGGGGCTGAGGCATCTTACTGGACATCCTTCATCAGTAGGGCAGCGCTTCAAGTTTCACACCGGGCCTTTAACCCTAGATCGTTCACGACTAGGCTCCAGCTCTCTCCTCTTTTACTGTCTCATCAGTGACCCAGGCTCTTGGCCCTAAATATTATACTACCTGGAAACTGACATTTTTCTTGATAGCTTGAGCTCTCTCCTGAACTTCAGACTAATTAGCCAACTGCCTGCTCCATATTTCCAAGTAAATGTCTAACAGACATCTCCAAACACGTGTCTTGGTTCTGGATCATTTCACAAAACCACCCCACTGGCAGGCTCCCCCAGCTCAGGTCATGGCAGTTAGATCTTGCCAAACACCCCAGAGGCCGCTTGATTCTTTTCTTTCATACCCTGAATCCAGTGTGCCAGGAAATCCTATTGATACTTCCTTCAATATGTACCCAGATCAGACCACTTCTCATCATGGCCACTGCCTTCTCTGGTCTAAGCCACATTCTTCTGATGCCTGAATACTGCAAGAGCTTTCCACTTGGTGTCCCTGCTTCCAGCCTTGCCCCTCCAGCCTACTGTCCTCTTAGCAGTAGAATAACTCTTAATATGTAAGTCAGATCACACTCCTGGTTTGCCAAAAATCAATAGTTCCTCATGTGTATAAAAGTCAAAGTCATCATAGTGATCCATGAGACCCACATGATACTGATTTCTTCACTACCTCCAGCCACACTGCATCCTCACTGCTCCTCAAACATACTAGCTACTTCATCTCAGACCTTTGAACTACCTCTTACTTCTGCCTGGGACTCTTCTCCTGGCTGGCCATAACTCCCTCTCACCTGTTACTTGGGAGGCCTTCCTTGACCACTAGAGTTCCATCGCCCCAACCCTGCATTTTTCACCTTCTAACTATTGTATGATTATATATGTTGCTATTCATCTGATGCCTCTGACTAGAACACAAGCGCCTCATGGGTAAGGTCTGTCTTACATCTGTAACTCCAGCACTGAGCTTGGCACTGTGCTCAATACATATTTGCTGTTCAAGGACAGGGACTTCCCTGGTGGTTCAGTGGCTAAGATTCTGAGCTCCCAAGGCAGGGGGCCTGGGTTCAATCCTTGGTCAGGGAATGAGATCTCACATGGGAACTAAGAGTTCCCATGCCACAATTAAAGATCCCACATGCTTCAGTGAGGGGCTTCCCTGGTAGCTCAGCTGGTAAAGAATCCACCTGCAACACAGGAGACCCCAGTTCAATTCCTGGGTCAGGAAGATCTGCTGGAGAAGGGATAGGTTACCCACTCTAGTATTCATGGGCTTCCCTGGTGGCTCAGCTGGTAAAGAATCCACCTGCAATGTGGGAGACCCGGGTTCACTCCCTCAGTTGGGAAGATACTCCGGAGAAGGGAACAGCTACCCACTCCAGTATTCTGGCCGGGAGAATTCCATGGACTGTATAGTTGGAAAGAATCTGACATGACTGAGTGACTTTCACTTTCACATGCTTCAATGAAGATCAAGGTTTTTTGTTTTTAATAAGATCTTTCATGCTGTAAGACACAGCACAGTCCAATAAATAAATGGCTTTTTTAAAATAATATTATTTTAATAAAGAACCTACTATAGCAAAGGGAACTCTAAGTAATACTCTGTAATGACCTATATGGGAATAGAATCTAAAGAAGAGTGGATATATAGACATGTGTAACTGATTCACCTTGCTGTACAGCAGAAACACAATGTTGTAAATCAACTATACTCCAATAAAAATTATTTTTAAAAAAGATATTATAGATTTTTTTTGATGCACCACATGGCTTGTGGGGTGTTTGCTCCCCAACCAGAGATTGAACCCCAGGCCCTCAGCAGTGACAGCATGAAGTCCTAACCACTGGACCACGAGGGGATTCCAAGATTTTATAGATCTTAATACACACACAAATGGGAAATCTGAATGAGAGAGGTGGATTACATCCATGTCAATGTCCTGGTGGTGATAGTCTACTATGCTGCTGCTGCTGCTGCTAAGTCGCTTCAGTCGTGTCCGACTCTGTGCGACCCCATAGACGGCAGCCCATCAGGCTCCCCCGTCCCTGGGATTCTCCAGGCAGGAACACTGGAGTGGGTTGCCATTTCCTTCTCCAATGCATGAAAGTGAAAAGTGAAAGTGAAGTCGCTCAGTCGTGTCCGACTCTTAGCGATCCCATGGACTGCAGCCTACCAGGCTCCACCGTCCATGGGATTTTCCAGGCAAAAGTACTGGGGTGGGGTGCCACTGCCTTCCCCCGATAGTCTACTATAGATTTGCAAAATGTTACCACTGAGGGAAACTGGGCGAATCATAAAAGGGATCTCTCTTTACAACTTCTTCCAACTGCCTATGAATCTACAGTCATCTCAATAAAAATTTTGATTAAAAAATCTGGGGGTCTGGGGTATATTCCAACTGCTCCTCCCTTCCCCCCACCCCCGATTCTTCCTGCATCTCCATCCTTAGCCATGGAACTGTACACAGCCCTAGAATGTGGATGCCTCGCTGTTGAAGGCAGCTCTGACTTTGGAAACTCACTATTCTTACAGTGACAGGATAATCTATCAACTCCCACTGACTTGAGTTTTATTCTCACAACTGTGGGAGCCTGGTGAAAAGTGCAGTCATTTCCTCTCCGCCCAGGCAGTTCAGAGTATTCTTGTCCCCAAGGAGAATTTCACCTGCATCTTTGCTTCTAAACCACTGAGGGCTCCTTTTCCATTTAGGTAGTAAAGCCCATGGCCTCTGAGCAGGTAGGGCTTGGGCTAGAATACAAGCTGAAGAGCCCTTGGGGGAGAAGTAGGTTTCCTGGATGGGTCAGTGTTTGCCTGTGGGAGGGCTAGGAGGCCCTGTGGAGGCTGAACAGTGTGCATTTAGGGGGCTACTGAGTTGGGCGGGGGGGCTCTGTGGCAGACTGAGGTGTGGTGGGGATGGGGCAGAGACAGGGACACACAGCAATCACGGTACCACAGGACCTGCCTCCAACCATGAGGCCCTGACATTCTGGTCTGACCTGGAGAACAAATAAGCCCAGGATGACATTTTCCAAGAGTCAGGCAGGTGAAGGCTAGAAATAAATTAATCTGGTTTAGAAGAAAAAAAGAGTAAAAAGAAAAAAGAATTTTCTTGCATCTGAATGACAAAATTCCTATCTACCCCAAACTAAAGGTAAATTGATGCCACATATTGGAAAGGTTTTCAACAAGAATAGCTGCAGTCAGCTAGCTGACACCTGGTATCTCTCAGCAAATAAGGGGGAAAAAAATGTGCACCTTCCCAGAGCAGTTCCACTAATTAAAACAGCTTTAGATCTAGAGTCAGGAGACCTGGCATTTGTACAACCTAAAGCCCAAGACACATAGATCATGCTATTTGGGGTTGATGATAATGCCAACATATAACAAGTCTTGACTTTAATCAAAACAGGTCCCCAAATATGTCCCCTACTCTGTTCCTGGAGGGACAGGTTGAGAGGACATTCAGGTCTTTGGGATGAGAGCTACAGCTGAGGACTACTACAGACACCAAGCAGGACGTGTCCAGGTTGCCTCTGTCCCCGCGCTGTCCAGATCTCATCATTCTCTTGGGGGAGGTGGCCCCAGACGGGCAGTCTGGAGTCGCATTTGGGCCTGACTCAGTACGCAGTGACAGACAGCCCTTCCAACTGAGCATGGTGAGGAAGCTCAGGCTCTGCGGCATGGCAGATTCCAAGACCCTGCTCCTGGCCTGGGAAAGCAATTTGTAGTGAATCCAGATGGCCCAGCGAGTAGGACCTGGCTGGAGGCCGGGAAGCAAGAAGCTGCAGTGGGCGGGACAGGTTCCAGGCACACCTCCAGGTCCCTCCTCCACCCTGCTCTTTCCCAGGAATCTGATGTGAACCCAGTTCTCACCAGGCTGACTTCCCTTGGACCTGAAAGGAAGCCGGAGAGGAGATGGAAGAGAGGCAGGAGATCTTTCTTCTCCTGGCTCCCTTTCAGGCCAGCCCTCCCTTGCCTGTGTCTTACCACTTCTCTCAGGACGGCCCTCTCCACACCACTCTCTCCTAGGTTCTAGAAGTCATGCCTTCCCCTTGCCCCTTCACCCAGCAATACTGGCCACTTGGTTGTTACCACCCTGTGAGACTGCCTTCCCCTGAAGCCCCCACACCTACCCCTGTATATTAATGCACTCCTGAGTGCTCCCGTTTTGAGTGGGCTTTTTGCTGTTGGGCCACTGACTGACGCTCAGCGCTCTCTCCTTGTCTCTAGGCCTGGAAGCATGACAGGGATAGGCGTCTGGCAGCCCTTTCCTTTATCCGGAAGCCTCTTGCAGCCACTCTAGGCCACTTCTGCCATCACTCCTTCCAGTCCTCCTTGGTCACACATGGAGGTGAATGTGTGCATGCGTGTGTGCTAACTAAATTGCTTCAGTAGTGTCTGACTCTGTGTGATTCTATGGACTGGAGCCTGCTAGGCCCCTCTGTCCATGGGAGTCTCCAGGCAAGAATACTGGAGTGGGTTGCCATGCCCTTTTCCCGGGAATCTTCTTGACACAGGAATTAAACCTGGGTCTCCTGCCTTGTAAGCAGATTCTTTACCTCCAGAGCCACTAAGGAAGCCCATGGGGGTGGATACCTGCCACTTTTCATGCTGTTCTCCTGACCAGAGGAGGCTTCCTTCTCACTCCTGAGCCCGTGGACTATGAGGCTGACTGTGAGCTAGGCCACTGACTTTTAGGGCATCACGAAATTCATGCTGAAGGACAGTTGTCTGCAAAACTCAAGGCTTACTTCTTGGGTTATGGAGGCCCTCACTCCATGATCACCCATCCCACCTTGGCCCTGATCCTTCCTCCATTTAGAAGGAGCAGTGAGCAGCACTGTCCAGCCGGGTACCAGCTCTTATGCACCCTATCTGTCGGGGGAAGATCTGACATTTCAGGGACGAGGGCCCAGGCCTCAAGCAAGTCCTGGGGATAGGCTGGCCTCAGGTGTCGGTTCAGCTGTGGTTGGGCTGAGGATGTTGCTCTTTCGGTCTGAGAGCAGCAGAATGTGGCCCAGCTGCTTCCTACCTGACAGCGCTGCAGGAACACTGCTGGAGGCTGGGGCTTGGCTGCAAGGCGGTATTCTCGAGCACTGTCACTCCTGAATTGGCCTCTGTAGTGCCCATAGAAGCCACTGTTGTGCTGTAACAAGGCAGGCTTGAGGGTGAATCCCACCCAAAGCCCCCTCCCAAGTCTTAGACCTCCAGGCTAGAAGCCTTTCCTGGGCTTTCCTGACAGAATAAAAAGAATCAGAGGAGGAGGGACACCCTGGAGAGGAGCCAACAGAGGAATGTCTCATCCATCATTAGAACAGTTGGCCTCAGCTGTGCTGGGCAATCGGGGAGGGTTATGTGTGTGAGCAAAGGATTCCTTCCTTCCTTCTTCTCACCTCCCTCTCTCGTTCTCTCTCTCTCCCTGCCCTCCTTCCTCTCCTTCCTCTCTTCCTCCCTCTGTCTCTTTCTTCAGAGCATCCTAATATGGGCTGGCAACCTGCAGCAGTGAAAAGACAGAAAGACCCGGCTCCTGTGAACATTTCTTCTAGGGAGGAAGTAAGACAAGTGATTAGAGTCAGGAAAGAAAGAACCTGATGACTGGATCGAGAGTGCCAGGCAGCAGGGGACAGCACCTCATGACAATGGGGGTGGTACCTGAACATGAGGAGGAATCAGCCACGTAAGGAGAAGTCAAAGAGCATCCTATGTGTGAGAACTGCAAGTGCAAAGATTCAGAAGGCAGAGAGAGACTTGTGTTGGAAGAACCAAAAAGAGAGAGAGAGAGAGAGAGAGAAAAACAACAACAAAAAAGACCTTATTGACTAAAAAAGACTGTGAGCAAGACGAAGAGAAGTGAGGTGGTCAGGGAGGGACAGGGCCTGGATTGGATTAGGAATATGGATTCTAAGAGCAAGGGAAGACTTCAGTAATGGAGGGAACCAGATGGGTTCTGAGTTGGGGTGACTTAGGAAGCACTGAGCAGAGTTTTGAGAACAAGGACACTATCTAGTACTGAGATCCTTTCCTGAGGGATCTGAGAGGAAGTTCCCTTCCTTGTTCTCCCTGCATGAATAAAGGTCACAGGTCCCTGAAGAGCAAAGATTAAACTGATCCATATTCTGCACCTATTGACAAAGTCATGAACACCTGTTTGTCGCACACTTTGCTATTCTGGGGTGAACAGTGCACCATCTGAAACTGGAACAATGGATGAACTTTCTAAAAGAAGTACTTCACCACAAGTGGATACTTTTGGAGAGAATTTCAGAGACAAGGACTGGCAGAAGACAGAAATGAGCACACATCAGGAGTATAAGAAGCTGTATTGTACTGATGCCATGAGGCTTACAACACGGTTGACCATGTCCTGCCAGGGAAGTCCTGTGGCCCGACCTCATTGTTCTCAGTGCTCCCTAGAGAGGACAGTGTGTCTAGCCCACTCCACAATCACAGCCCTGAGCAGAAAGAACCTGTCCCAAGCTGGCCTCTGGCCATCAAAATAGGCTTCTTATCTTTTCATTCCGCTGAGGGCTTAGGTCATCCAACTTGTCTGTCCTTCCTTCTACTACCGTCAGATCTTCCTCTCTATTCAGTTTATTTCAACAGTATTTACTGGGCCTTGACTATATTCCAGATATGGGACATAGGGCTAGAAGGAAAAAGTGTTTACCCTCAAGATGTTCCCGGTCTAGAGAGCAGTCAAACTACAGAAGTTTGGGAAGATCAAACAAAAGACTGGGAATAAATGGGGTGGCAAGAGGCTAAGAGGATCATCTAATCCAGGCCTGAGACCCAGACACAAGGAAGAGGGCATGGTGTCAGGAAGAATAGGTCAGCTCTAGGGGGCCCACAGAATGGCAGAGCAGGAATGGGCAGTTGGGGGATCCTCTTCCAGCCTAGAGGCTAGATAAAACCCTTCTCACTTTACTCCCTTGAGTCATTCAAATTTCAGGTACTACCCCAGGGCCAGGGGCTAGGATTAATTGTAAAGTGCATTCTTACCCAGGAGCCTACTAGAGCACTTTGCATCTTTATGGGAAAGGAGCAGAAAAGGTAAACTTTCCTCTTGTCTTTTTCAGGCTACTTCTGGAGAAGGAGCATCTCAGCAGGTCAATTTCTTGTTGCTTAGTGACAAAGGGAGGCTGTGACTACACAATGCTCCTGATTGTTGAGGCAGTGCCCAGCCTGCTACTCTCTTTGTGCTTTTTGCTTTGTTCTTCTCTTTGAGAGAAACCTGCCCCTCAGCACTAAAACCTGCCTCTCAGCTTGGGAGAGTTCTTATATATAGAAACATATAAGGCTTCACAGCGGAGTCGGATGAACTCACGATGAAATAGCAAAGAACATTTTAGAGGCAAATCCTGTATTTTTAAAACTGTAACCATACTGCCAGGGATATAAATTTAGAATACATTTCACGGAGTCAGAAGAAATGCTAAAGGGACTGGTGGCTCCTAGGATAAAAATGCTGCTTCAGAATAACGCTCCGTCAAGTTCTCAGGAGTTTGTGGTAACTGAGAACAGTAACTGTTGGCAGGTGAATGTTACATGGTCCCAAGTGAAGGAGAAGAGAGCATAACAGTGGAGCAAAAGCAGCATGAAAATATCTGACACCATGGTTCCATTCCAAGCTAGCCTCAGGCGGATTATTGTCTCTCTCATTTATAACATAGGCATGTGAACATTTCATTCTCTTTTCTAACATGAATAAGCTGGTGATGAGCCTCTAAAAATGTGCCAGTGAAAAGTTCAACAACAGGAAACACTCAGTAGGGCTTGTGTCATTGGCACAAGCCCTACTAGCCAGAAAGTCCACCCTATTAGTATAGTTACTCTGGAGATCCCCTCCCACATGTATTCACAACTACAGGAAGTTTATTGCTATATCTGTAGAGGGGAAGAACTATAAAAAGGCTGAATAGTTATCTAGAGCACAATGAGAAAACTGGCCTATAATTACACAATAAAATATTGGAGTTGCCATAAATCGGCTACAGATATTTGAATCCGTAGAGATAAATCTTAAAAATGGTAAGTCAAGTAGTTGTAGAGGGAATTCCTTGGCAGTACAGTGGTTAGGAGTTGGCGCTTTCACTGCCAAGGGCCCAGGTTCAATCCCTCATAGGGAACTAAGATCCCATAAAAGGTGAGATATGGCCAAAAAAACAAACAAAAATTTGTATAATTTGACACAACTTGATTTATGTATATACCTATGAAACATAACCACGATCAAGAAGCAAACATATCTATCACCCTCAAGTTTGTTCTTGCCCATTGGTATTTCTTCTCTAGGGCATTCATTGGCCTCAGGCAATTGCTGAGGCTAACTGTTTGTCTTTCTATTATGATAGATTAATTTGCATTTTCTAGAACTTTATGTAAATGGAATCATTCAGTATGTGTTCTTTTGTAAATTTGTCTTCTCACTCAGTATAATTATTTTGAGAACTATCTATGTCAAAATTCTCCAAGCCAGGCTTCAGCAATATGTGAACTGTGAACTTCCTGATGTTCAAGCTGGTTTTAGAAAAGGCAGAGGAACCAGAGATCAAATTGCCAACATCCGCTGGATCATGGAAAAAGCAAGAGAGTTCCAGAAAAACATCTATTTCTGCTTTATTGACTATGCCAAAGCCTTTGACTGTGTGGATCATAATAAACTATGGAAAATTCTGAAAGAGATGGGAATACCAGACCACCTGATCTGCCTCTTAAGAAATCTGTATGCAGGTCAGGAAGCAACAGTTAGAACTGGTCATGGAACAACAGACTGGTTCCAAATAGGAAAAGGAGTACGTCAAGGCTGCATATTGTCACCATGTTTATTTAACTTATATGCAGAGTACATCATGAGAAATGCTGGACTGGAAGAAACACAAGTTGGAATCAAGATTGCTGGCAGAAATATCAATAACCTCAGATATGCAGATGACACCACCCTTATGGCAGAAAGTGAAGAGGGGCTAAAAAGCCTCTTGATGAAAGTGAAAGTGGAGAGTGAAAAGGTTGGCTTAAAGCTCAACATTCAGAAAACGAAGATCATGGCATCTGGTCCCATCACTACATGGGAAATAGATGGGGAAACAGTGTCAGACTTTGTTTTTCTGGGCTCCAAAATCACTGCAGATGGTGACTGCAGCCATGAAATTAAAAGACGCTTACTCCTTGGAAGGAAAGTTATGACCAACCTAGATAGCATATTCAAAAGCAGAGACATTACTTTACCAACAAAGGTTCGCCTAGTCAAGGCTATGGTCTTTCCTGTGGTCATGTATGGATGTGAGAGCTGGACTGTGAAGAAGGCTGAGCGCCGAAGAATTGATGCTTTTGAACTGTGGTGTTGGAGAAGACTCTTGAGAGTCCCTTGGACTGCAAGAAGATCCAACCAGCCCATTCTGAAGGAGATCAATCCTGAAATTTAGAAGGAATGATGCTAAAGCTGAAACTCCAGTATTTTGGCCACCTCATGCGAAGAGTTGACTCATTGGAGAAGACTCTGATGCTGGGAGGGATTGAGGGCAGGAGGAGAAGGGGACGACAGAGGATGAGATGGCTGGATGGCATCACTGACTTGATGGGTGTGAGTCTGGGTGACCTCCGGGAGCTGGTGATGGACAGGGAGGCCTGGCGTGCTGCGGTTCATGGGGTCGCAAAGAGTCGGACACGACTGAGCGACTGATCTGATCTGATCCATGTCATTGTACCTGTCAGCTGTGTATT
The DNA here is from genome assembly GCA_935064755.1 of Tragelaphus eurycerus. Classification (NCBI taxonomy): domain Eukaryota; kingdom Metazoa; phylum Chordata; class Mammalia; order Artiodactyla; family Bovidae; genus Tragelaphus; species Tragelaphus eurycerus. The sequence continues at coordinate 68,818,900 of CAKXYN010000001.1, read as the reverse complement.
CCTTTTTATTGCTTAGTAGTTTTCCATTGTGTGGATATGCCAAATCTCACTTCTTGCTCTTTTTTTTAATAATTTATTTTTTAAATAGGTTTAATCTTTTAATTTTAGGCTCACTGAAAAATGGAGCAGAATGTCCGCAGATTTATCATATACTTTCTGCTCCCACACCTGTGTACATTTATTATAAATGCGGATCCAAGATCAACACATCATTATCACCCAAAGTCCATAGATTACCTTAGAGTTCACTTCTGGTGAGGTACCTTCTATGGATTTGGACAAATGTATAATATATAATGACGTGTAGGCACCATTCTATTAGGTTGGTGGCAAAGTAATTGAAGTTTTGCATTGCTGAAAGTTGCCATTTGATATTGGAATACATTTTTAAATACATGTGGTTGTTATACATAATTTTAATGTGTATTTCTTCCTTTATGTGTTTTTGCTAATGACTTATTGTCATTTATTTTATATTTATTTTAGACCAGGGAAATGATGTCAGACAAGAAGCAAATTCGAGCAATTTTCTAACTCGAGTTCAAAATGGTTTGTAAAGCAGCAGACACAACTCACAAGATCAATGATGCATTTGGCCCAGGAACTGCTAATGAATATCCAGTGCAGTGGTGGTTCAAGAAGTTTTGCAAAAGAGCCAAGAGCCTTGAAGATGAGGAGCACACTGGTCAGCCATTAGAAGTTGGTAACTACTAATTGAGAGCAATCACCAAAGCTGATCTTCTCACAACTACACGAGAAGTTGCCCAAGAACTCAACATTAACCAATCTATGGTTGTTTGGCATTTGGCAAATTGGAAAGGTGAAAAAGCTGATTAAGTGGGTGCCTCATGAGTTGACTGAAAATTTAAAAAAAATAGTTTTGAAGGATCATCTTCTCTTATGATGAACACGCAACAACCATGAACCATTTCTCCATCAGATTGTGACACGTGACAAAAGTGGGATTTTAGACAACAACTGGCAACAACCTGCTCAGTGACTGGACCGAGAAGAAGCTCCAAAGCACTTTTTAAAGCCAAACTTGCACCAAAAGAAAGGTCATGGTCCCTGTTTGGTGATCTGCTGATGGTTTGATCCACTACAGCTTTCTGAATGCCAGTGAAACCATGACATTTGAGAAGTATTCTCAACAAATCAATGAGATGCACCAAAACCTACAATACCTGTGGCACTGGTCAACAGAAAGGGCCCAATTCTTCTCCACAACACCTGACTGCAAGTCACACAAACAATGCTTCAAAAGCTGAACAAATTGGGCTATGAAATTTTGCCTCATTGGCCATATTCACCCAACCTCTTGCCAACTGACTACCACTTCTTCAAGCATCTTGACAAGATTTTGTAGGGAAAATGCTTCCACAACCAGCAGGAGGCAGAAAATGCTTTCCAAGAGTTCCTCAATTTCTGAAGCATGGATTTTTATGCTACAGGAATAAACAAACATTTCTCACTGGCAAAATTATGTTGATTGTAATGGTTCCTATTTTGATGAATAAAGATGTGCCTGAGCCTAGTTATGATTTAAAGTTCACAGTCCAAAACTGAAGTAACATTCACACCAACCTAATAGTATCATACACAATAGTTTCACTGCCCTAAAAATCCTCTGTGCTCCACTTATTCAACCTTCCCACCCCCTGTAGCCCCTGGCAACTAGTGATCTTTTGACTATCTTCATAGTTTTGCCTTTTCCAGAATGTCATACAGTTGGAATCCTGCAGTAGGTAGCCTTTTCAAGATTGGTCTCTTTCATTTAGTAAATAAAAGATATTTAAATTTCCTCCATGTCTTTTCATAGCTTAATGAATAACTCTTTCTTCGTCCTGAATAATATTTCATTGTCTGGATGTACCACAGTTCATTTATCCATTCACCTACTGAAGATGAAATCTCAGTTGCTTCCAAATTTTGACAATTATGAATAAAGCTGTTATAAATATCTATGTGCAGGTTTTTCTGCGTGCATACATTTTCAACTTCTTTGGGTAAATACCAAAGAGCATGATTGATGGATCATTGGTAAAGGTAAGTTTAGTTTTATAAGAAACTGTCAAAACATACTCTAAAGTGGCTGTACATTTAGCATTCCCATCAGCAACAGATGAGAGTTCCTGTTGCTCCACGTCCTCACCAGCATTTTGTGTTGCCGTCTTCTGGGTTTTGGCAATTCTTTTTGTTGCTGGGAAAGATTGAGGGCAGGAGGAGAAGGGGGTGACAGAGGACGAGATGGCTGGATGGCATCACCAACTCAATGGACCTGAGTTTGAGCCAACTCCAGGAGATAGTGAAGGACAGGGAAACCTGGTGTGTTACAGTCCATGGGGGTCACAAAGAGTCAGACATAACTGAGTACTTGAACAACTGGTGCACAGTGGTATCTGTTTTATTTTGTTTCTCTAATGACATACACTGTTGAACGTTTTTCCTGTTTATTTGCCATCGGTGTATCTTCTCTAGAGAGATGTTCTGATCTTCAAAGTTTTTTCCTATTGTTGAATATTTTGAAATACATTTTATGTACCAGTCTTTTATCAGCTAAGTCTTTTGAAACCACATACCAATCAGGTTTTTGTCCCCACTACATCACTTAAACTGCTCCTGTCAAGGTCACCAATAGTTAATTCTCATTTTCCTTGATTTATTAGCAGCATCTGACACTTAACTTCCTCTTTGATGGATGGTCCCGGAGGCTTCCACAACTCCTCAGTCACAGCTGGTGTTCCTCCCCTGTCCCTGACCACTCCTACTCTGACTCCTTTGCTGCTTTTTCCTCATTGAAGCCTCTAAACTTTGCGTGTCTTGGGACTCAATACAATCTTTTTTCCATCCATACTCCTTCATTGGTGATCTCAAGCCACTTCATGGCTTAGACAGCCATCTATAACTATTGTGCATTAAGTTGAGAGCATCTAAGAGCGTCTGCATCAGCGAGGGAATTCAGGACAAGGTGTGGGTGGACAGCAGGGTATGAGTATGCAGGTGTGAGGATCCATCTCGTCAGGTGTGTGTGGGCTGGGTGTTGCACAGCAGTATGTGGTGAAATGTAGGTCAGCGGACCGGGCCCAAGATTAAAGGCTTCACAAACTATTAGGACCGTTAAAACCGTTAGCAGCCTGCTGTGGCAGGAGCGGGCCCAGGGGAAGGGAAGTAACTCTCATTGGTCAGAGCGCATCCTGGGGGCGTGGCCACACAGCTCAGGCAACCACCTCGGGACCAAGCGGCCTCTAGATCAGGCGCGTGCCCTCAGAGGTGGAGGCAGGAGGGGGTTGGGCAGGGCAGGCTGGAGCGTGGCGGGTGGGGGGTGGGGAGTCGGGGGGTGGGGGTCGGGGGATGGGGACGCGGGGGGGTCGTCGGGGGATGGGAGGTGGGGGTGTGGTGTTAGGATTAGGGTTAGCCCTTTCTTTCTCTGTGAGGAAAGACCACCCTGGCTCTTCAAGGGACTTGACTTCAGTTTCCCTGGGGAGCTGTTTTCGTCAGGTTCTTTGGGGACGAAGGCTTCCCGGCCTGCCTCAGAGACCTGGAAGAAAGTCCGCCCGAAGTCAGGGTGAACCGGAACCCAGGGAAACCCACTGGGATTGGTCATTGATTATTATGACGGGAAATCCCTTGGAGGGGTCTGGAAAGGACAAGTAATGACTTATTTACTCTACGATCCCAGAGCATGTCTCCTAGTAGAAGAGACTGAAAATGAGAAAGAGCGACTGAACCGAGGTTGAGGCCGGCCTGGTGGAGGCCGGAAAAACAGACTAGTTTTCCCTGTCGCCAACTAGGGGCACTTCGAGGACCCTGCACTGCGATCTCAGGATTGTCTTAGTTGAAGATGGGGTCAGATGGGAGGGCTCGGAGCCCCTCAGGACACACCCTCTTCAGCCCCATATATTCCTCCCTGCACCATGCCAAAGCCCTTCTTGTGGAAACAGTCACTTGCACTGAAACCTTTCCCTTCCTTTTCTGCTTCCTTTAATGGAATTGGAGGATGAAGAGAGGGAGGGAACTCAGCCCTTGTAAGGTGTTAATATGTGCATTTCAATGTTCATTTACCTTAAAATAGCTAAGGTCCAACTGAGAATGACTACCTCTTCATTACTAGTGTTATACTAGTATCTGTGAGGAGAGGGATTTTTGTAGATGGAACTTCTACCCTCTGAGACTATAAAAGCATGTATACAGATAGCATGGTGACAGGTGAATGCACAGAGGACAGGTAAACTGAGACTCTTGGCACATAAAGCACCAGGTGGCCATTAAGCACAATTGGTTTAACCATGGAAATTCTTCAACCATATTTAAGAAACCTCTTAAGAGTAAGTTAAGTCTGGAACCTGGGGAGTAAGTTATTCTAAACCGCAAACAACAGGTTATATAAATTACTCCATCAGCATAAACAGAAGTGAAAAACAATAGAGGATTTATCATCTCTATGTAGTTATAATGACCTTGTAAAAAAAATGACCTTGTAGTGATATGTAGAAAAGTGTCTAGATTCTAAATCTACACTTTAGATGGAGGAAATTCTGCTAGTGTGGATGGAAGAAAAAGAAGGCGGACTATCAAAAAAACTCGGACACACAGACCCCATAGACTGTAGCCCGCAAGGCTGCTCTGTCCATGGAATTCTCCAGGCAAAAATACTGGAGTGGGTTGCCATTTCCTACTCCAGGAGATCTTCCTGACCCAGGAATCCAACCCAGGTTTCTCCTGCATTGCAGGCAGGTTCTTTACCATTTGAGCCACCAGGGAAGCCCCAAACATGAGGATCAGGAATCCCATATTTACTTTATATCCTTTATTAAAATATATAATAAAGTCTATGATGATCCAGGAACTTAAATGTAATAATTGAAAACAATGTGTTTTAAATTTATGGATATTTAAAGTTTATTATTATTATTTTATGGATATTTAAAGTTCTATTAAGGAAAGTTTCACTCCATTGTCCTAATTTAGTTCCCATTTACTCACTTAACAATATTTTGTATTATTTTCCAGCACTTATTATTTGCTAGGCACAATTTGTAAATTCTGAGGGTATAGCAGTGGAACAAAACAGACAAAAATTCCTATCTTCAAAGAGCTTAAAACCACATTCTGGTAGGCATGGGTGTGCATGCTGAGAGACAAAATATGATAAATTAATAAAATATATAATGTATTAGGATGATATGGTAGAGAAAAAGCAGGGAAAAGACATAGTGATGATGATGATGGTTTTGGCCTTACCACTTGGCATGTGGGATCCTAGTTCCCCGACCAGGGATAGAATCTGTGCTCCCTGTAGTGGAAGCTCAGAGTCCTAACCATAGTACTGCCAGGGAATTCCCATATAAAGGCTTTTGAGTTTCTTTTACTATGAACCATTGGCTCGGATGTCCTGACCATTTTCTGTAAGATTTGTAGTGTGATACAAAATTTTCTTTTTAAAAATGTTATGTAGTCAGATTTGTCAGTTTTTTTCTTCTGGACTTTTTGAGTCAAAGTTTTCCCCACTTCCAGGCTATAGAGAAATTTACCAGTTTCCTCCACCCCAGTGCTTTTATGGTTTCATATTTATCTCTGATTCATTTGTAATATTTTGTAACATATGGTGAACAGACTAGATCTGATTTTTTTTTCATATATCTATTCAGTTATCCCAACTCTAAAATGTTTATCTCTCCCCAACAAATCTGAGATACGACCTTTATCATAAACATACATTTCCATTTTCAGAAAGATTTATTGCTCTGTTCTATTATACTGGTTTGTCTATCTAATCCTGTGCCAATTTATGTGATGAGATGTGAGGAAACATCTTGCATTGTTCCTGATTTTAGTGGGAATGTTTTTAGTTTCTGACCATTAAGTATAATGTTAGCACAATATTGTAAATCAACTATGCCCCAATGAACATTTTTTTAAAAAGGATGATGTTAACTTTGGGTTTGGGGGTAGATGTTTTCTATCAAGTTGAGGAAATTTCTGTTTTTTTTACTTTGCTGAGAGCTTTTATCATGAATGGGTGTTGGATTTTATCAGACGCCTTTTTGTATCAATATGGTTGCATACTTTTTCTTCTTTAGCCTGTTGATGCAATGAATTAGCAGTTCAGTTCAGTCTCTCAGTTGTGTCTGACTCTGCAGCCCCAATGGACTGCAGTACGCCAGGCCTCCCTGTCCATCACCCACTCCTCGAGTTTACTCACACTCATGTCCGTTGAGCCTGTGATGCCATCCAACCATCTCATCCTCTGTCGTCCCCTTCTCCTCCTGCTTTCAATTTTTCCCAGCATCAGGGTCTTTTCCAATGAGTCAGTTCTTCGTATCAGATGGCCAAAGTATTAGAGCTTCAGCTTCAATATTAGTCCTATAATCCTAATGGATTTTATTAATTGATTTTCAAATGCTGAACTAGCCCTGCTTGCATCTTCTGTTGTGTATAATTCTTTCAATCCATTGTTGGATTCAATTTGCTAATAATTTGATGAGGACTTTGCATCTATGTTCATGAGAGACACTGGTCTGTAGTCTTCTTTTTTTATAATGTCTTTGTCTGGTTATATTATTAGCATAATGCTGGCCTCATAGAATGAGCTGAAAGTGTCCCTTCTGCTACATCTTGGGTGAGGTTATACAGAATTAGTATGGTTTCTTCTATAAATGAATTGGCAGAATTTACCTGTGAACCCATCTGGACAATATTGCCAGTTTTTAAAATGAATTTTCTTCAGTTTTCATCTCAATGATCTAGCATAGAACCTATTTATCAAGAATTATTAGAATTTGAGCTAATTATTTAACCTATCTGAATCTTCACAAGCTTTTAAATGGGGATAACAAAATCTGCCTCACAAAATCATTAAGCTTATATTCTGCAATATGTCCAGCACTGTGCCTAGCACATAGTAAATACTGTGAAAGTAGTACTACCTTTAGCCCCTTGATTCTGTGGTCTATTGACTTAACTTTCTTGCAAAACAAATGCTTATAAACACACAAATGTGTGTAATGTTTTAGAAAGTTAGAAAACTTCAGTGTAATAAATTTCTCTAAACAAGGTTAAATTATATTAAGTGTATACCAAACTACCTGTATTTGTTCAGAACTTATGTGTCATCTTATCTAGATCTATATTGGGGATTTCATATGTGTGGGTATCACTTTCTGATGCTCTCAGTGGTAATATACAATCTGATACATATGAATATTCTGTAGGATCAAGGAGACAAAATTGAAAATTGGGCTTGTTTCATAAAATCCAGGCTGTATAATCATCATATGAACTGTATTATGCAGTATGTTAGATTGGCAGTGAGCGGAATAGGAAACTGCTGTAAGAGGTGTGGGAAGACACTTTTGCCCAAAGCACTTATTCTTCAACCAGCTTCTTACTGCCCAAATTCCACAGCTTTCTTGGCATTCCAATATCCTATGGACTGAGAAGAACCAGTCTTTTCAGGAAAGGTTATAGATTAAGTCATTCATTGTATCAGGCAATAAAAGAGGGGTTTATTGGTCTTTTTCTAAAAGCAGATTATTAGTAGAGGTAGCAGAACAAGAAACAAGAAAGCAAAGGATGGCAGGCAAATTTACTTTTTTACAGGTAGCTGGGTTTGGGCTCTAGTATTGCGGGGAATTTGCGTGCAATTTAACTGCAAGAAAAAAAAAACACAAAACCTATTTCTGGCAGATATGTAATGGGAATTTTCACCAACTGGATGAGAATATAACTGCTGAAATGCCCTCATCTACATATAACAGTCACTGTAAAGTAATCTTTGGAAAAGTACTGTATTAACCTTTTAAATGAATGTTCCTCTCTTTTTAAAAGGAATAATCATAAGACATGAATTTTAATGTCTGGAATATCAAAGATATGTTCAGTATCCCCTCAGGCTCTGGGTAAGTTTTCTGATTATGTATTCTTCTACTTGAGAAGATTGATTTCAAGAAAACAGGCTCCCCTTCGTATGGGTTTATAGTAATAGAGTTACCCCGTATAGCTTCTTCCCCTTCTCTTCCCCTCACTTGTCACCACTGTAACCCCCTCATACTGTCTTCTCCCTTTGCCTATTTTCTGATTATAAAATTAATATCAATTCAGCTATGTGTGTTAATTGAACAATGACTGTCCAGCACCAGACCTAGGGACTATGAGACCTGTGAGAGTTAGACATGGTCCAGCATCTAGAAACTCTAACCTCATTTGGAGCAATTGCTATTGAAAAAGCAAGGAGCAAACTCAAGACAATGTATTCAGCTGTGTCGTACAATTTGTAGGTACCATGAAATTAAGAACCACTCCAACTGCTAAGAGAGCTCACTGAAATATTGCTCCCTCTACCACTCCGCTGAAGTACTTAGATTGGTGTCCTCTACCTATGCAGAAGGGCCTGATATTGCTAGCTTGGTGGGTGTGCCCCAGAAGTGGTATATATAGAGGGATTTCCCATTGTTTTTGGCATGCTTTAATCTTTGAATAGTTTTTTTCCTCCTAACACCTTCCTAAAGACAGCAAAAAACCTAAAACATTGTTCTTTTTTTTTCCTTGAAAAGAACAAAAAGGCTTACAGTTGATAGAGTAGGGGAAAAAAATATATGTTTAATTCTAGATCGTAGCTTGAAGATACAAATCCTACATGACTTCTGTAGGCTCACAGAGCTGTTTCTTTTCCAGCCCAGCTAATTATTCTCTTTGACCTAAGAACAGAGTCACAGAGAGCTATTTAGCTATTTTGAGCAATGATTATGCAAACCATATTATAATATATGTGTGTAGCCCATTACCTTAGCTAATCTTAGAAAATGATTCTATGACTCAAAATAATTTCTCTTCTCTGTTCTGAACAAGTAGGGTTTCTTTCTTTCTTGTATTAATATATAATGATTCCTTTGGCTTAGAATATGTACTTATGTGCTATCTATTTTAAATTTAGCATTTGGAAAAGGAATGATCTGCCTGTGTGTTTTAATGAAAAGGATGTTTTCTGGGTTTTATATACAATTAATTAGATTTAAGTGTTTTTTAAGTGTGATTTTTTTTAATTTTTGACCTTTCTTTTTTTTTCCTCTTTTTTGTTCTCTTTTGCTGTGTTTAGTTTGTTTATTTTAGTTTTTATTATATTATTCCTATCAAATTTTTACTTTAGAGTGGGGGTTGAGGGGGGAGGGGGTAAGGTGGGGAGGGAAGTAGGTGAAAAAAAAAAATAAAAAAAAAAAAAGAATAAAACAAAATAGTATAAAAGAAATAAATATTTTTTTTTGGAATTTTTTGTGGGCAAAATTTTTGATCATATTTTTTTCTGTTTTTTGGAGTCCTATGTTTGTGTGACAGAGATGAAAAAAAAAAAAATAAAAAATAAAAAGAATAAAAAAAAAAAAAATTTTTTTTCAATAAATTTGAAAAAAAAAGAAATAAAAAAAAAAAAATATTAAAGTATGTTTGATTTTTTTTTTGTCTTCTTTTCTTGCTGGCGGTAGTTTTTTTTTTTTTCTTTCTTCCATAAAAGAGAAAGAAAAAAGTTTTTTTTTTTTTTTTTTTTTCTTTACAATAATAAAATCAAATGAGGCCCCCCCCCTTTTTTTTTTCTCTCCGTCTTGTCCTCCGCTTTTTTGCCACCCCATAAAACCCAGCACCCCCGCCCCCTTTTTCTCCCCCACCACCCCAAATACTAACACACTAATGTCCATAGAGTCAATTATGCCATCCCACCCATCTATCCTCTTTCGTCCCCTTCTCCTCCTCCCCCCAATCCCTCCCAGCATCAGAGTCTTCCAATGAGTTAACTCTTCGCATGAGGTGGCCAAAATACTGGAGTTTCAGCTTTAGCATCATTCCTTCCAAAGACATCCCAGGGCTGATCTCCTTCAGAATGGACTGGTTGGATCTCCTTGCAGTGCAAGGGACCCTCAAGAGTCTTCTCCAACACCGTAGTCCAAAAGCATCAATTCAATTCTTCGGCGCTCAGCCTTCTTCGCAGTCCAACTCTCACATCCATACATGACCACAGGAAAAACCATAGCCTTGACTAGATGAACCTTTGTTGGCAAAGTAATGTTTCTGCTTTTGAATATGCTATCTAGGTTGGTCATAACTTTCCTTCCAAGGAGTAAGCGTCTTTTAATTTCATGGCTGCAGTCACCATCTGCAGTGATTTTGGAGCCCAGAAAAAGAAACTCTGACACTGTTTCCACTGTTTCCACTTCATCTATTTCCCATGAAGTGATGGGACCGGATGCCATGATTTTCGTTTTCTGAATGTTGAGCTTTAAGCCAACCTTTTCACTCTCCACTTTCACTTTCATCAAGAGGCTTTTTAGTTCCTCTTCACTTTCTGCCAGAAGGGTGGTGTCATCTGCATATCTAAGGTTATGGATATTTCTCCCAGCTATCTTGATTCCAGTTTGTGCTTCATCCAGCCCAGCGTTTCTCATGATGTACTCTGCATATAAGTTAAATAAGCAGGGTGACAATATACAGCCTTGACATACTCCTTTTCCTATTTGGAACCATTCTGTTGTTCCATGTCCAGTTCTAACTGTTGCTTCCTGACCTGCATATAGGTTTCTCAAGAGGCAGGTCAGGTGGTCTGGTATTCCCATCTCTTTCAGAATTTTCCATAGTTTTTTGTGATCCACACAGTCAAAGCCTTTGGCATAGTCAATAAAGCAGAAATAGATGTTTTTCTGGAACTCTCTTGCTTTTTCCATGATCCAGCGGATGTTGGCCATTTGATCTCTGGGTCCTTTGCCTTTTTTAAAACCAGCTTGAACATCTGGAAGTTCACAGTTCACATATTGCTGAAGCCTGGCTTGGAGAATTTTGAGCATGACTTCACTAGCGTGTGAGATGAGTGCAATTGTGTGGTAGTTTGAGCATTCTTTGGCATTGCCTTTCTTTGGGATTGAAATGAAAACTGACCTTTTTCAGTCCTGTGGGCACTGCTGAGTTTTCCAAATTTGCTGGCATATTGAGTGCAGCACTTTCACAGCATCATCTTTCAGGATTTGGAATAGCTCCACTGGAATTCCATCACCTCCACTAGCTTAGTTCGTAGTGATGCTTTCTAAGGCCACTTGACTTCACATTCCAGGATGTCTGGCTCTAGGTCAGTGATCACAGCATTGTGATTATCTGGGTCGTGAATATCTTTTTTGTACAGTTCTTCTGTGTATTCCTGCCACCTCTTCTTAATATCTACTGCTTCTGTTAGGTCCATACCATTTCTGTCCTTTATCGAGCTCATCTTTGAAGGAAATGTTCCCTTGGTATCTCTAATTTTCTTGAAGAGATCTCTAGTCTTTCCCATTCTGTTGTTTTCCTCTATTTCTTTGCATTGGTTGCTGAGGAAGGCTTTCTTATTTCTTCTTGCTATTCTTTGGAACTCTGCATTCAGATGCTTATATCTTTCCTTTTCTCCTTTGCTTTTCCCTTCTCTTCTTTTCACAGCTATTTGTAAGGCCTCCTCAGACAGCAATTTTGCTTTTTTTGCATTTCTTTCCATGGGAATGGTCTTGATCCCTGTCTCCTGTTCAGTGTCACGAACCTCATTCCATAGTTCATCAGACACTCTATCTATCAGATCTAGTCCCTTAAATCTGTTTCTCACTTCCACTGTATAATCATTAGGGATTTGATTATGGGGTAGACCGGAAGGGGTGAGGTGTTTTTTTTTTTTTTTTTAAATTAAGTCTTAATTTGGAAAAAGAAGGGGGGAGGAGCGGAGCCCCGGCCGCGCCCTGTTTTTTTTTTTTTTTTTTTTTGGGGCCTCCCCCTTTTTTGGCAAGAAAAAAAAAAAAAATAATTTTGTGGTTGTGGACTTGGGGGTGGGTAAGGTTAGAAAATTTTTTTTTTTTGTTGGAAGAGGGGGTTTGCTATGACCAGTGCATTTTTTTGGCAAAACTCTATTAGTCTTTGCCCTGCTTCATTCCGTATTCCAAGGCCAAATTTGCCTGTTACTCCAGGTGTTTCTTGACTTTTCTTACTTTTGCATTCCAGTCCCCTATAATGAAAAGGACATCTTTTTGGGGTGTTAGTTCTAAAAGGTCTTGTACGTCTTCATAGAACCGCTCAACTTCAGCTTCTTTAGCATTACTGGTTGGGGCATAGACTTGGATTACTGTGATATTGAATGGTTTGCCTTGGAAACGAACAAAGATCATTTTGTCGTTTTTGAGATTGCATCCAAGTACTGCATTTCAGACTCTTTTGTTGACCATGAGGGCTACTCCATTTCTTCTGAGGGATTCCTGCCTGCAGTAGTAGATATAATGGTCATCTGAGTCAAATTCACCCATTCCAGTCCATTTCAGTTCACTGATTCCTAGAATGTCGACATTCACTCTTGCCATCTCTTGTTTGACCACTTCCAATTTGCCTTGATTCATGGACCTGACATTCTAGGTTCCTATGCAATATTGCTATTTACAGCATCGGACCTTGCTTCTATCACCAGTCACATCCACAGCTGGGTATTATTTTTGCTTTGGTTCCATCCCTTCATTCTTTCTGGAGTTATTTTTCCACTGATCTCCAGTAGCATATTGGGCCCCTACTGACCTGGGGAGTTCCTCTTTCAGTATCTTATCATTTTGCCTTTTCATACTGTTCATGGGGTTCTCAAGGCAAGAATACTGAAGTGGTTTGCTATTCCCTTCTCCAGTGGACCACATTCTGTCAGACCTCTCCACCATGACCCGCCCGTCTTAGGTGGCCCCACGAACATGGCTTAGTTTCATTGAGTTAGACAAGGCTGTGGTCCGTGTGATTAGATTGACTAGTTTTCTGTGAGTATGGTTTCAGTGTGTCTGCCCTCTGATGCCCTCTTGCAACACCTACCGTCTTACTTGGGTTTCTCTTACCTTGGACGTAGGGTATCCTTTCATGGATGCTCCTTACTTCATCTAATCCTAATTACTTCCTAAAGGCCCTATTTGCAGAACTCATCAAAATGGAGATTAGATTAGGGTTTCAACATAAATTTTGGGAGGACACACACATTGAGTCCATATCTAGGTCTATATTGTGATTGTGTATTATAGCATCTTCTCTCCCTCCAGTCCTGCTCCTTTCCTTCCCTACAGACACACATTCTAGGGGAGTTAATGTGTATCCTTCCCATTAATCTTCTACATACTCAATTACATACTTGTTTGATATGTATGATGTAGGCTTATAAATTACATTAATACATGAGAGAGTTCATTACATTTTTATTTTTCTTCACTCAAAATTATGTTTCTGAGACTTATCTATGTAGTTATATGTAAATCTAGTTTATTAATTCTGACTACTGAATCGGTTATATGCATAAGCTGTATTTTATTTTTAATCTTTTCCCTTACTGATAAACAAATTCAACCTTTTAAAATGTTCTCTTAATCCCTAAAGATTTTATGACCTTTGATCTCCAAAATGGTGTTAAAGCTCATACTCTTGTTGTACAAGAAATAATGGTATTAGTCCTTAATGTTTGAATTTCCATCTGATTGTTCCCAGGTTGTTGTAATCAAAATGTCTGGCATTCATAATTTCCTTCTTTCTTTACAGGTAGTACTGGCAGTGTGCAGGGGACTGAGAGGTCAAAAAAAGCTAGCATTCTGCCCAGAATATTCTGAAATAATTTTGAATTATGGTTTTCATTTGTTCAGGATGTTTGTCTACTTGATATACTTTTATCTTCTTGCTTAATTTCAGGGCCACTAAGTCATCTAACTGGAATAACAATCAGACTGATTACTCCAGTCTCAGTGATTCCCAGTTCCTTTTTGGATCCCAGTTCTGTCCAGAAAGTTCACAGACCCTGTCAACACCCTTGGATTCTGAAGTCCACTTGAGACATCCAAAACAGTCACAACAGAATTCTCTGGATGTGAGTTTGAATTCCAGAATTTCTCTGCACATGTTTTACAGTTATTATGGAAATAAACTGTAAAGATGACTTATTCTGCTGGACTATATTTTAGAATTGTACACCTCTAAGGATCACTGTACTAAATAGATTTGTGTTTGATTGGTGATTCATTTGACTTGGTAGTCTGAAATGGAAAACATTTATATTTGCATTTTCTTCTATTACTAAAGCAACACAGAACATTTCCAGTATTTTGACCACTCCTAGGGAATGCCAAATATTACATGACATTTTCTAAGGCTTGTTATATTATTGTTTGTGAATATTCAATAAGAAAAAAGAACTTTAGAAAAATAGGGACAAAGTAATATAAATATTATTCTATATGGACATTTTTTTCCTAAGAAACATCAGATGCTTTGTGGATTTAGTCATTAACTCCTTGAAGAAGGAGATGAGGATACTGAGGCCTAAGTTGACGAATAAGGGCTAGAAAGTGTGAAAGTGAAAGTCACTCAGTCGTGTCCGACTCTTTGCAGCTCCATGGGCTATACAGTACATGGAATTCTCCAGGCCAGAATACTGGAGTGGGTAGCCATCCCCTTCTCCAGGGGATCTTCCCAACCTAGGGATCGAACCCAGGTCTCCTGCATTACAGGTAGATTCTTTATCAACTGAGCCACAAGGGAAGCCCGAGGGACAGAATCTCTTGATTTTTTGGAGATCAGCTTGTTTTCTTTTGTAAGTCAGAAATATATTTTTTTAATTTATTTATTTTGGTCTAGAACCAGATTTAACTTTATACACAGACTTAATTGCATCAGATAGATGTAATAAGATTAGGTCACTACTGTAACTTAGTAAGATATGCTCTGAGATAAGTATTTTAGTACAAAAAATGGTACCCAGTGATATGAAGGAGTATTACCTGAATATTTCAGAGTAAGTTTTGCTTTGGAATGCAGGAAATGGCTTACCATGTGCCATTTACATTCCATGTCAAACTTATCAGTAAGTCTAGTTCATCAGCAACTGAGCAACGCCAACGTGAGTTAAACTTATTAATATAAAAACTTTAACACATTATCTCAACACAGCATCATTTTCTGTTGTTCCCTTTAAATTTATATAATGATTTTAAGCCATTTTAGCTGATATTTTAATTATCTCTGGGCTGGTAAGGCAGAAATTATATTAGTAAAAAGAGTTGCTTTTCTTTAATATAATTTTCTGGTGCATATGAAATAAAAAGGAAATACTATATGCTGCATTGGATTTTAGTATTATAGTTTGCATTTAAGTGTAACTCTGCTTTGTATAGAAAATAGTGAATGCTATAAATATTTTTATGTGTGAAATGCTCTGATGTTTTTCTTTTCCACTGAACAGAGTGAACCTAGTATTTTCACAAAGTACCAAACAAAACCCCAGCTGCTTGGAGGAGATACAAAAGATGGCGGCTTGTTTCCTCTTCCTTTGTCTCTTGGAAAACCAAAAGGCCTCTTGGAACAGTTTGAGGAGAAAAAGAAAAGTGCAAAAGACAAATGTGACAGGTACACAAAAACCTTTCAAGTGGAGACAGCTTCTCTTTTCTGAGTGAAATAGCAAATGGAATGTCAGTAGTTGAACAATTCAGTTTCAGCATGATAGCATTCTTACTTTTACAGCTCATCTAGTAATTACTCTTTATTTGCTTTCTTAGGCTGCCACAGTTTTGGTGTCTCTGAATATTAAGCTAAAGGACTTCTTAGAGAAATGCAATATTCAAGTAATGTTAGGTTTATTCTGCCTAAAATTCTGTCCTTTTTCTTCAGATCATCAGACATAGGAAGTTAGTTAACATTTGTTTCAGGGTCAAGAATATAGCACATGAATTCTTAAATCATAGTTTAGCTGATTTTCTCACTTTGAAATGTTGGTATTTTTAAAGATATAGCCTAAATTTTATACATATTCTTATTTGTTTTATATATATATATATATATATATAAGCAAATTTAAGACTACTACATTAATTTGTAAATAAGTAAGTTGCAGTCACTGAGGAAATTAACTTGTTCATTTCTCCAAGGTAAGTTATTATGAGGCCATCCTTAGTTATCACAGAAAGTGTAACACCCAAGCAGAAATATACTGTATTATTTCTGTAACAGTAAAGATGTGTCATTTAGCATCACCACTAATACTTTTATGTTGATTTTGTTGTTGTTCAGTTGCTCAGTCGTGTCTGACTCTTTGTGTTCCCACAGACTGTAGCCCACCAGGTTCCTCTGGCCATGGGATTTTCCAGGCAAGATTACTGGAGTGGGTTGCCATTTCCTTCTCCAGGGGATCTTCCTGATCCAGGGATAACTCATATCTCCGTGTCTCCTGCATTCAGATCAGATCAGTCACTCAGTCGTGTCCGACTCTTTGCGACCCCATGAATCGCAGCACTCTAGGCCTCCGTGTCCATCACCAATTCCTAGAGGTCACTCAGACTCACATCCATCGAGTCAGTGATGCCATCCAGCTATCTCATCCTCTGTCGTCCCCTTCTCCTCCTGCCCCCAATCCCTCCCAGCATCAGAGTCTTCTCCAATGAGTCAACTCTTCTCATGAGGTGGCCAAAATACTGGAGTTTCAGCTTTAGCATCATTCCTTCCAAAGAAATCCCAGGGCTGATCTCCTTCAGAGTGGACTGGTTGGATCTCCTTGCAGTCCAAGGGACTCTCAGGAGTCTTCTCCAACACCACAGTTCAAAAGCATCGATTCTTCGGCGCTCAGCCTTCTTCACAGTCCAGTTCTCACATCCATACATGACCACAGGAAAGACCATAGCCTTGACTAGGTGAACCTTTGTTGGCAAAGTAATGTCTCTGCTTTTGATTATGCTATCTAGGTTGGTCATAACTTTCCTTCCAAGGAGTAAGCGTCTTTTAATTTCATGGCTGCAGTCACCATCTGCAGTGATTTTGGAGCCCAGAAAAAGAAACTCTGACACTGTTTCTACTGTTTCCACTTCATCTATTTCCCATGAAGTGATGGGACCAGATGCCATGATCTTCGTTTTCTGAATGTTGAGCTTTAAGCCAACCTTTTCACTCTCCACTTTCACTTTCATCAAGAGTCTTTTAGTTCCTCTTCACTTTCTGCCAGAAGGGTGGTATCATCTGCATATCTGAGGTTATTGATATTTCTCCCGGCAGTCTTGATTCCAGCTTGTGTTTCTTCCAGTCCAGCATTTCTCATGATGTACTCTGCATATAAGTTAAATAAACATGGTGACAATATACAGCCTTGACGTACTCCTTTTCCTATTTGGAACCAGTCTATTGTTCCATGACCAGTTCTAACTGTTGCTTCCTGACCTGCATACAGATTTCTCAAGAGGCAGATCAGGTGGTCTGGTATTCCCATCTCTCTCAGAATTTTCCACAGTTTATTGTGATCTACACAGTCAAAGGCTTTGGCATAGTCAATAAAGCAGAAATAGATGTTTTTCTGGAACTCTCTTGCTTTTTCCATGATCCAGCGGATGTTGGCCATTTGATCTCTGGTTCCTCTGCCTTTTCTAAATCCAGCTTGAACATTAGGAAGTTCACGGTTCACATATTGCTGAAGCCTGGCTTGGAGAATTTTGAGCATGACTTTACTAGTGTGTGAGATGAGTGCAATTGTGCGGTAGTTTGAGCATTCTTTGGCATTGCCTTTCTTTGGGATTGGGATGAAAACTGACCTTTTCCAGTCTTGTGGCCACTGCTGAGTTTTCCAAATTTGCTGGCATATTGAGTGCAGCACTTTCACAGCATCATCTTTCAGGATTTGGAATAGCTCCACTAGAATTCCATCACCTCCACTAGCTTTGTTCATAGTGATGCTTTCTAAGGCCCACTTGACTTCACATTCCAGGATGTCTGGCTCTAGGTCAGTGATCACACCATCCTGATTATCTGGGTCGTGAAGCTCTTTTTTGTACAGTTCTTCTGTGTATTCTTGCCACCTCTTCTTAATATCTTCTGCTTCTGTTAGGTCCATACCACTTCTGTCCTTTATCGAGCCCATTTTTGCATGAAATGTTCCTTTGGTATCTCTGATTTTCTTGAATAGATCCTTAGTCTTTCCCATTCTGTTGTTTTCCTCTATTTCTTTGCATTGATCGCTGAAGAAGGCTTTCTTATCTCTTCTTGCTATTCTTTGGAACTCTGTATTCAGATGTTTATATCTTTCCTTTTCTCCTTTGCTTTTCGCTTCTCTTCTTTTCGCAGCTATTTACAAGGCCTCCCCAGACAGCCATTTTGCTTTTTTACATTTCTTTTCCATGGGGATGGTCTTGATCCCTGTCTCCTGTGCAGTGTCACGAACCTCATTCCATAGTTCATCAGGCACTCTATCTATCAGATCTAGGCCCTTAAATCTATTTCTCACTTCCACTGTATAATCATAAGGGATTTGATTTAGGTCATACCTGAATGGTCTAGTAGTTTTCCCTACTTTCTTCAATTTAAGTCTGAATTTGGCAATAAGGAGTTCATGGTCCGAGCCACAGTCAGCTCCTGGTCTTGTTTTTGCTGATTGTATAGAGCTTCTCCATCTTTGGCTGCAAAGAATATAATCGATCTGATTTCTGTGTTGACCATCTGGTGATGTCCATGTATAGAGTCTTCTCTTGTGTTGTTGGAAGAGGGTATTTGCTATGACCAGTGCATTTTCTTGGCAAAACTCTGTTAGTCTTTGCCCTGCTTCATTCCGTATTCCAAGGCCAAATTTGCCTGTTACTCCAGGTGTTTCTTGACTTCCTACTTTTGCATTCCAGTCCCCTATAATGAAAAGGACATCTTTTTTGGGTGTTAGTTCTAAAAGGTCTTGTAGGTCTTCATAGAACCGTTCAACTTCAGCTTCTTCAGCGTTACTGGTTGGGGCATAGACTTGGATTACTGTGACATTGAATGGTTTGCCTTGGAAACGAACAGAGATCATTCTGTCGTTTTTGAGATTGCATCCAAGTACTGCATTTCGGACTCTTTTGTTGACCATGATGGCCACTCCATTTCTTCTGAGGGATTCCTGCCTGCAGTAGTAGATATAATGGTCCTCTGAGTTAAATTCACTCATTCCAGTCCGTTTTAGTTCGCTAATTCCTAGAATGTCAACATTCACTCTTGCCATCTCTTGTTTGACCACTTCCAATTTGCCTTGATTCATGGACCTGACATTCCAGGTTCCTATGCAATATTGCTCTTTACAACATCGGACCTTGCTTCTATCACCAGACACATCCACAGCTGGGTATTCTTTCTGCTTTGGTTCCATCCCTTCATTCTTTCTGGAGTTATTTCTCCACTGATCTCCAGTAGCATATTGGGCCCCTACTGACCTGGGGAGTTTCTCTTTCAGTATCCTATCATTTTGCCTTTTCATACTGTTCATGGGGTTCTCAAGGCAAGAATACTGAAGTGGTTTGCCATTCCCTTCTCCAGCGGAACATACCCTGTCAGATCTCTCCACCATGACCCGCCCATCCTGGGTTGCCCCACGGGCATGGCTTAATTTCATTGAGTTAGACAAGGCTGTGGTCCTGGTGTGATTAGATTGACTAGTTTTCTGTGAGTATGGTTTCAGTGTATTTGCCCTCTGATGCCCTCTTGCAAGACCTACCATTTTACTTGGGTTTCTCTTACCTTGGGCGTTGGGTATCTCTTCCTGGGTGCTCCAGCAAAGCACAGCCATCGCACCTTACCTTGGACGAGGGGTCTCTCCTCACCGCCACCCTTCCTGACCCTGGAAGAGGGGTATCTCCTCACCGCCACCCTTCCTGACCTCGGTCGTGGGGTAGCTCCTCTCGGCCGTGCTTAGAAAACATATGGATGGCAAATAAATACATGAAAAGTTTCTCAACACCATTAGCTATTTTGGAAATACAAATTAAAATCACCATGATATTACTAATATGAGCAGATGATATTACTACTCATCTATTAATGTGACTAAAAATAAAACAGACAAAAATTGACAATTCTGGGCAAGAATATAGACCAAATGGAAATTTTGCTGGTGGATATACAAAATGATATAGCCCCTTTGGAAAAGTTTGTCAGTTTCTTATAAAATTAAACAATTTATTATCTGCCTCTGCAGTTCTACTGCTAGGTATATATCCTAGATAAATGAAAACTTATGTTTTCATTAAAGTCTATGCAATAAAGTTTATTGTAGCCTTGTTCATAATCACCAAGAATTGGGCACAACCCAAATGTCCTTCCATGTATGAATGGATAAATATGGTATGTCCATACAATGGAACACTACTCAACAACAAAAAGGAATAAACTATTGCTATACAGCAACACAGATGAACCTTAAAGGCACTCAGTTCAGTTCAGCTCAGTTGCTCAGTAGTGTCCGGCTCTTTGTGACCCCATGGATTGCAGCACACCAGGCTTCCCTGTCCATCACCAACTCCCCGAGCTTGCTCAAACTCGTGTCCATTGAGTCGGAGATGCCATCCAACCATTTCATCCTCTGTCATCCCCTTCTCCCGTGCCTTCCGTCTTTCCCAGCATCAGGGTCTTTTCAAATGAGTCAGCTCTTTGCATCAGGTAGCCAAAGTGTTGGAGCTTCAGCTTCAGTATCAGTCCTTCCAATGAATATTCAGGGCTGATTTCCTTGAGGATTGACTGCTTCGATCTCCTAAGGCACTATGCTGAAAGAAACCAGTCCAAAGACTATATACTATATGATTCAATTTATATGACATTCTGAGAAAAGCAAAACTATAGGGATGGGTATTAGGTCAGTGATTACCAGAGATTAGGGGTGTGGGCTGGTCTTTACCACAATGAGACAGCCTGAAGGATTTGTTTGGGGGATACTGTCTCATATCCTGGTTGTGGTGGTTGTTACATGAATCCTAAATTTGTGATAAACTCACAGACTGTGTATACATACATATACAAATTTCCTATGTTAATTTAAATTTTTTAAACTGTTAAACATTATTGAAAGATCTTAAGTCGTTCATTTTATTAGGATTATGTTCAACTGCATTGACATACGTACTCTCATTCTCGTAATAATAATAGAAGTATTTAAAAGATGCTTATTTTTCTTTAATGCAAAAAATCAGCCTGAAATGTGTGCTCCAGGGCTAGAATGGTAGCTCCATGGACCCCATGGCTCCTTCTAGCAGTGTGAATCTAGCAGATCCCTAAAGTATGATCCCTCTCAGTCCTCACAGTGCTTGGAGCTTTTATATCAGATTTCCAGACAGTTGATGGATGAAAGAAGGAAAAAGGGTATTTTCTGTTCCCTTTAGGATTTTGTTTTTCTTGGTCATGCTATGTAGCTTGCAAGATCTTAGTTCCTCAATCAGGGATTGAACTTGGGTCAACGGCAGTGAAGGCATGGAGTCATAACCACTGGATTGCCAAGGAATTCCAGAGGATGGAATGTCATCTACCTAGGTGGCAGGGCATGGTGGGTGGAGATTAGGAATCCAGTTTGCAAGGAAGAAAATGAGGTCAATTTAAGTTTCTGCCACAGTCATACAATTGCCAACAACTACCTACCATGGACAACTTTCCAAACAAAGTCTCAAAATCAGTCCCGTGCAGATTCTGCTGCCTACTAGCCTCTGCCCAGAGTGCACTGGACCCTTCCCTCAATTGTCAGTGTAGTCCACTTTCATCGGTCCCATGGAGCTCCATCTTTCTACCACGATAGCCACAGCCACTAGAGAAAGAGGTCACAGTATTTTTACCCTGACTCCCAACCTGACAAGGTGTATGTGAAAGGAGAGCCCAAGTTCAGGAAAAGCTCAGAAAGCAAGCCCTGGCACTTTCAGCCTCAAGAGGAGGAAAGGGACTCTGCTTCTTCCCAAGATCCCTAATCTGAGGAACTCCTCAAACAGTAAAGAGGATCAGATGGAGAACAACCTAAAATAAAGAAACTAGACTTTTCACTCTAAGTACAAATTTGTAAATGCTGTAGTAGAGGTTTCATCCAAATGCTTTGGGAGCCCTGAGGACAGGCTTCCAGTTCTGACTGGGGGCGTGAGGAAAAACTCCATCCAAGGGAGCACATCTAAACTGAGTGGGAGTTCTGGGCAGAGATCTTGGGTCTGTCAGATTCTCAAGTCTGCCTCTGAATCAGCTTATTCTGTGAACCACCATTAACACTGTTTTATATAACTCTGTTCTATTTTTGCATACTTTCAAAAAATAAAAATGGAATTGTTTCCTATGGATTATTTTCAATCTGTTTTTTAATTTAATAATATTGAACGGTTATATTTCTATTTCATCTATAAAATCTTTTCAGTGGCTGCACTGTGCTCTTTTATATGGATCATTTAGAGGGTTAGGTTTTAAATGTTTAATACATATGAGAAATGCCAAGAATATACAGTGCGGTAATGATAATATTTCAACAAATGATGTTGGGAAAACTGAATCCCTATGCAAAACAATGGAAAAGGATCTTTAACTTATACCATTCACAAATATCAACTCAAAATGGATTAAAGACGTAAATGTGAGACTTGAAACCACAGAACACCTAGAAGAAAACATAGGGAAAAACATTCTTGACATTGGCCTTGGCAATGATGTCTTGGATATTACACAGGTAACAAAAGCAAGAATAGACAAATGAAATGACATCCAAGTACAGGCATCCCTCAGTATCCACAGAAGACTGGTTTCAGGAGTCCCTGCATATACCAAAATCCAAGGATGCTCAAGTCCCATAGTTAGCCCTCTGTATCTTCAATTTTGAATGCACAGATTTAACCAATTGAAGATGGAAATTTCTGTCCATGTTTGGCTGAATCTGCAGATGTGGAACTCTGGAACGTAAGGGGCCAACTCTATTTATTGAATGAAAAATCAGCATATAAGTGGACCCATGCATTTCAAACCTATGTTGTATAAGGGTCAACTGTAAAAAGTTTCTGCACAGCAAATGAAATCAACACAGTGAAAAGGCAACCCATGTGATAGAATATACTTGCAAAGCATATATCTGATAAAGGGTTAATATAAAACATTAAAGGAATACCTACAACCCAGTCGCAAAATCAAAATAACCCCAAAATATCCTGATTAAAAGATGAGCAAAGGAGTTGAATGGACAGTTCTCCAAAGAAGACATTCAAATGGCCATCAGTTATATGAAAAGATGCTCAGCTTTACTAATTATCAGGAGAATGCTAATCAAAACCACAATTAGGTATCATCTCACACCTATCAGAATGATTATCATTTAAAAAATTAATAACTGTTGGCAAGTATATAGAGAAAAGGGAACCCTTATACACTGTTGATGGGTGTGAAAACTGGTACAGCTACTTTAATTTTTTTGCCACATCGTAAGGCTTGGGGGATCTCAGTTCCTCGAGGTCAAACCTGCGCCCTCGGCAGTGAAAGCTCAGAGTCTTAACCACTGGACCTCCAGGGAATTCCCTAGTGCAGCCACTTTAGAAAACAGTATAGAGGCTTCACAAAACATTAAAAACAGAACTACGATATGATCCAGCAATTCCACTTCTAAGTATATACCCAAAGGAATTGAAATAAGGATCTTGAAGAGATATCTGCACTCTCATTTTCATCACAGCATGGCTATTATTTAAAATAGCCAAGAATGGAAGTAACTTAAATATCTGTCAATGAATGAATGGGAAAGAAAAAATAGTATGTACATACAGTGAAATATTCTTTAGCCGTAAAAAAGAAGGAAATCCTGTCACTTGTAACAAATGAATGAACCTGGAAGACATTATGATAAATAAGCCAGACACAGAAGGAAAAATACTAATTATATGCTACCACTTATATTAGGAGTGTGAAATAGTCAAACTCATAGAAGCAGAGTTGAATGGGGGTTGTCAGTGGGGAAGGTGTGGGGGAAACAGGAAGTATTACTCAAAGGGTACAAAACTTCAGTTTATACAAGACAAATAAATTCCAGAGAGCTACTATACAACATAGTGTCTACAGTTAACAATGCTTTATACTTTAAATTTTGTTTAGAGGGTGGATCTTTGTTAAGTGTTCTTATCACTAATAACAATAAAGAAAGAGGGTGGAAGGAAACTTTCTGAGGTGGCAGATGTATTTATGGCATAGATTGTGGAGATGGTTTCATGGTTGTATACTTATCTCCAAACTTGTATATGTTAAATATGTACCGCTTTTTGTGTGTTAATCATACCTCAATGAACTAATTTAAAAAACCGAGTACTGACCACTCAGAAGAGATGACGACTACAAGCACCTGGCACAGCTGCCATTGTACAAGACTGGGAGTGCTTCTCGTTCAGAATTTCTAAAGCATTGCTCCACTACCTTATAGATTTCTGGGTGCTTTTAAGAGGTCTGCTGCCATGCAAATTCCTGAGCCTGTATATATCACCTGCTTTTTTTATTTCTGCAAATTTTTAGGACCTTCTCATTATCCTTAGAGTTCTGCAGTTTTACAGCACTACGGTTTGATGTGGCTCATCATAAGCCCTTGGCATGGAGTAATTCCTTTTGCCCTATAAATTTGTGTCTTTTGGTTCTGGAAATTTTTCTTTTATTATACCTTGGAAAACCTACTATTTTCACTCTTCTTACAGTCTGGATCTCCAATTTTGGTCAAGCATTGAATCTCCTGCATTGATTCTCTAATTTTTTTTTTTTACTATTTACTTGTCTTTCATCTGTCTTTTTTCTGTTTTCTATCACATTTCCATACTGTATCTTCTGGTTAATTCTACTTGTTTAATTTTGGCTATTTTAATTTATAAGTACCTTTTCTTATTATCTGCTTTTATAATTTAATATCATTCTGTTCTTATCCTTAATTCACTAAATTTTTCATTTTAGATTTTCATTGTTTTCAGGTCATGTCTTAATCTTATTCATAAAACTGTATGGTTTGTAAGACTCTGAAATGGTACTATCAAATTCCTCTTTTAAAGTCAGTCTTATGGAGCATCCATAAGACGGTGGCATAAAGAGCTGTCCTGTTTGGGTTCAAAAATTGATATGTGTATTGTAAGAAACAAATGTGTATCAAAGAAACAAAAATCTGTAAAAATTTTTAATGATGAGCCTTGTCTGATTTTTTTCAAAAGTGAGAAATTTGAGGAATAATTATGATAATTTGTTTTTCATTAAAAATCAATATCATTCCCAGAATTATCTCCATTCTTACAGACAAAATAATAGTCATTAGACTAATATGTGTCCAGGAATTTTTGACTATCCATAGAAAGTCACTATCCTCTGAAGCCGTGTTGCCATAAAAATGAAAGCTGGTGTGTTCTACTATAGAAACCACTTGAATTGCTAAAATTCAACCTCATTTAAGATCCATATAGAGTAAATTTTTAAAAACAGAATAAAGTTTTGTTTCACTTTGGAAATGATCACGAAAAGTCAGTGTTCTCCTTTTCTAATCTGGGCACTAAGGTTTCTCAGGGTTTAGTCTTCAGCTCTGATCAACCACTGTTTTGATGCTGCACTGGTAGAATCCTGCTATGTTCATGGAATCAATTTTGTTACCTACTGTTTAAATATTTCGCAAAGGGTCACTTTCTTTTTTTCTCTCCTATTTTAGTGAGACTTTATACAACTTCGTTTCCCATATCAAAGAAAGCATTCACAAGGTAAGTATGCCACATTTCAAGGTGTTAGAACATCTTACATTTTAAGAAGTTTAATAATTGTACTGGTTTTTGTTAATGTAAAATGGCAGTATTTTAACTACCCTTTTTTTTATCATTAAGTGACAGTTTGCCAAGTTAGTAAAATGAGGCAACAATCTGTGAATTATTTCCTAATTTGGGGTTTCTTAGTTACAGACATCAGTGGAAGAGTCTGAGGAACATCTCAGTTCCAGAAGTCAGTCTATTTTGGATTCTTTGGAAACTGTGGCCAAGACATGTGAGTGTCTCGTGTTTGAGGTTATTGGCAGGGGGCACTGGTAAGCAGTGACTGTGAACTTGCTGACCCTAGTCAGGTTTCTGCCAGTGGTGAGGTTCCACAGAGTGTTTCAGATTAGAGAATGGGTACATAAGATGAGCCTTGAAGAGATGCGGAGCTGAACTGGGTAGCAGGCCCCAGCCCTGTATGGGAATGCCTGGTCCCTCCATGCCTTTTTTGAAGCACCAATCCCCTACCCAGTAACCCAGCTGCTTCAAGGCAGATGGTTCTGCCAGATTTCTAATCTCACCACCTGAAGTGAAACAATGGCATCCCTGAGTCTCAAATGAACTGCTGGCTGTGTTGTCTATAAAGGCTCCCTTGCTCCCTTAGGACCTAGAAATAAAGACACCACTCCTTCAGGAGTCAGAAATATTCCAGTCACCTACTGTTTTGCTTGCTGCCTTCACTTCAGTGACAGCTGTTTTGTAGTGAATCACAGCATCTTTCTCAATTTCAGTTACAGTCTGTGGTCTGTAAAGTCCTCTGTTCGGTCAATTAGTGATTTACGTTTAGGTGAAACCATGGTTCAGGCCCTTATTCATCAGAAGGGAGCCATGACACAAGTTTCCTTAGATGAACACGTCCTCTGGAACCAACAGCTTTTCAGCTCAACAGCAAGCTGATGACTGCATCTGCACTTGTTTGCATTTGTCTCTGTGTTTATTTTTTTTTACTTTAAACAAATTGAAGTCAACTTATTCAAATGCCAGGGATGGATTGCTCATGATTTACAAAAATTAATGCCTTTGTGTAACTTTGAAATTAATCCCCATCTGTCTGCAAAGAAGCACTGTACTGTCTGCTGGCTTCCAACCTGAGTGTCCCACACACAGGGCCATGTGCATTTGCTTAGAAACCAGTTCTGGAAGCCCAGGACTGTTACCCTCACAAGAAGATGCAAGACAAAGAGCACAAGGAAAAAGGCGGCTTCCGGTGTTTAACATGATAAAATAGCTCATTGTAAGTGCGGAAAGGCAGGCACTCTTTTTACTTCTCACATTTAAAACTGGGTGAAATATTGATACAAAAAGGAGGACTGCAGCAGAGGTGTGGCATTTAAGGTCCAGAACCGGGAATGGAAGTGCTCAAGGCCACAGCACAGGGTCAAGGCAGAGAGAGGAGAACTGAGTCTGCAAAGGGAGACACAGGGATGCCTCGGTAGGCATAGGGATCCTGATTTTGCACTCCTGACAGTTCCTTAACTTTCAGAGCTTAAGACTGACCAGGCAAACAGTAAAACACTGTGGCATTACATTAATTAAAAGCCAGGTCATTCTTTAAAATAGGCACGCAAGTAGCCTGTCCAGAACCATTCCCTTTCTTGGTAGGTAGTCACCGAGATCAGATCAGATCAGTCGCTCAGTCGTGTCCGACTCTTTGCGACCCCATGAACCGCAGCACGCCAGGCCTCCCTGTCCATCACCAGCTCCCGGAGGTCACTCAGACTCGCATCCATCGAGTCAGTGATGCCATCCAGCCATCTCATCCTCTGTCGTCCCCTTCTCCTCCTGCCCTCAATCCCTCCCAGCATCAGAGTCTTCTCCAATGAGTCAACTCTGCGCATGAGGTGGCCAAAATACTGGAGTTTCAGCTTTAGCATCATTCCTTCCAAAGAAATTCCAGGATTGATCTCCTTCAGAATGGACTGGTTGGATCTTCTTGCAGTCCAAGGGACTCTCAAGAGTCTTCTCCAACACCACAGTTCAAAAGCATCAATTCTTCGGCGCTCAGCCTTCTTCACAGTCCAGCTCTCACACGAGAGGAACCAGGTAAATCTGCTGTCAAATGGCTAGGCCCAGTCCAGCTAGCCTAGAGCACCGAAGCTGCCAGTCAGTGCATTCTGCAGGCTTTCAGTAGGCACTCACTGTGCTTGGAAGGGGGAAGATTCTATGTGAACGCACTCTCTTGGTTTATTATGTAATTCATGCCTTCACAGAATGAGGTCATAAAGTCTTTCCTCAGTCACACTATGCCTGTACAACCAGAAGGATCACTCAAAGCCATCTAATCTAACTCCCCTTCTTCTTCAGTTGAGGACACCAAGAACCAGACGAACAGAATGAATTGCCAAGGCCATCCACAATCCACTTTACCTTGGGTTTACGTGAGGTAATTAGTACACAGCAGTACTTTCACCTAAGATGTATAAATTCTATTGAAAAGTATGGTCATTAGGAGAAAAAAAAAAGGAGAGGCCACTATCAAAATCAGGAAATACCTCTTTTGGAAAATAGGTAACTCCATACATCAAAATTCATTCCATAGGAATCAACATACTGTGTGGTGATTAAATCATAAATAGAACTATAAGAAGCATGAGCAACATTTTTATAATTTTAGAATGAGAAATGCCTTTCTGAGCAAGGCCCAAGAAGAATGAAAGCCATCTATATGAACCATGTTGGAATGGAAATATTTATTAATTGATAGATGAAGATAGCAAGGTGCTTATGTTCACATGGCTTGCTCCAGGACACATCTTATGGCAGAGAGAGATCAGCCAGTGAAAATTGGGAAGGGTACCCTATAAAAAGGGAGGACTGAGCAAACTCCTCTTGTACATGGAGCCTTCCAGACCTTTACTCAGGTGGCTTTCATTAGCACAGCAGGGAGAGCAAAACTATAAAGGGGAATCAGCGTACAACCTCATCTCAGTGGAGCCCTTGTTGAATCTCTAAAATAGAAATAAAATCTTTTTTGAGGATGGCAACAAGGTGATGGGGAGTAGAAGGACCTTCAGTTCACCTCCTTTTACAAGCATGCCAAAATCACAAGTAACTGCTGAAGAACCATCAATAAAAAAGACTGCAATCTACCAAAAAAAGGGGGTCAAATTCAAAGACATGAAGAAGAAACCATGGGATGGTAGGAGTGGCATACTCACAATATAATCAAATCCCATCCCATCCAGGTGAGCGACCCACAGTCTGGAGAATCATTATATTGCAGAAGTTCTCCCATATGAGTGAGAGCTCTGAGCCCTGTGCCAGACTCCCCAGCCCAGGAGTCCAGCATGGGGAGGAAGAGCCCCCAGAGCATTTGGCTTTGAAGGGCAGTGGGGCTTGACTGCAGGAGCCCCCAGGACTGGGGGAAACAGAGACTCCATGCTTGGAGGGCAAAAGCAGTGACTCCATAGCAGCGACTACCTGCTGGTCTTGGAGGGTTTCCTGGAGAGGTGAGGGCAAGGGCGGTGGTGGGGGACTTAGCAGGGTCCTGCATGAACTCTGGCTGGAGGCGGACATTGCAGGTCCCTGGTACCAAGACCTGGCCCCACGAACAGCCTGAAAACTCCAGTGCTGGGACGCTCAGACCCCACAGAATCATCTTTACAAGAAAACAGAGGGCTTCCCTGGTGGTCCAGTGGTTAATAATCCGCCTGCCAATGCAAAGGACACAGGTTCAATCCCTGGTTTGGGAAGACTCCACATGCCAAGAGGCAACTAAACCTGTGCACCACAAGTACTAAAGCCAGTGCACCATGCACTGAGCGCCTGTGCTCTGCAACAAGAAAAGCCACCGCAATGAGGAGCTGTGCACCACAATGAGAGAGTGGCCCCCAGCTCATCGTAACTAGAGAAAGCCTTCGAGGCAAGGAAGACCTAGTACAGCCCCCAAATAATTAAATAATAAAATTATTTTAAAAGAAAATAGAAATATTGGCTATGTACTGGCAGTGCTCTCAGGGGTCCTGTGGATCTGTCTCTTCCTTCAGTGGTGTTTGGATGGAACAGACCTAGGGATGCCCTTTGCTCTCGCCTCTGACCACCCTCCAACTTTTTTTCCACTCACCGATTTATAGTCAGCCACTCAGCTATCCTTGGCCACCAGGCCCAGCCAAGACCATTTTTTGAGATTAACTCCTTATTACCCATCAACCATGTGAGCTCGCAGATTTGTCACAATTATTCCATCAAGGTGGAGGCCACTGTCAACCGCCTGGTCAACAGGCGTCTGCAGGCCTCATCTCCTACATCTAGAGGGTGCGGGCCACTTTTTCCCGCATATTGGCTGAGCAGAAGCACCAGGGTGTTAGCGTCTCTGGAAAATGCAAAACCAGTGTGGTGGCCACTCCCTGTTCCAGGACGCGCTGAAGCCATCTCAAGAGAAGTGGGTAAGGCCCATGATGCTTATGGAGACGGCTATGTTCATGGAGAAGAACCAAAACCAGGCCTGTGTTGACCTGTGCGCCCCGGGCTCTGCTGGCGCAGAACCCGCCTGTGGCTTCCGGGAGAGCCGCTTCCTGGAGAGGCAGGTGAAGCTCATGAAGAAGATGCCGACCACCTGATTAACCTCTGTGGGCTGGCTGGTCCCCAGGTAGGGCTGGGCGAGCATCTCTTTGGAAGGCTCACCCTTAAGTCTCCCAAGCACAGTGGCCTTTGAGGAACCCCTGTGGTTTCCGCGCTTCTGCCTGAAGCCCCTCTCTGCAGCCACAAGGCAGCT
The DNA here is from genome assembly GCA_935064755.1 of Tragelaphus eurycerus. Classification (NCBI taxonomy): domain Eukaryota; kingdom Metazoa; phylum Chordata; class Mammalia; order Artiodactyla; family Bovidae; genus Tragelaphus; species Tragelaphus eurycerus. Next base: position 68,788,660 of record CAKXYN010000001.1, on the reverse strand, counting down.
TTTTAACCATCCTGGAGCCCTCTCCCAAGCCTTGGACCAAGTGTAAACAGGAAACCTTTTTGAAGAAAAAAAGATTGTCCAGAGTATGGAAGTAGACTTTAAATGGCATATTTTTCTAAAAAGTTAAAAATATCTGTTTATAACCAATGCAGAAACGAAACGAGTCCTCTTCTCCGGAAGACACACACACACACACACACACACACACACAGGATCTATAACCTATACGTGGGTATGCACATATATTACTACAAAACTCCAGAAAATGCTCATAATGGTAAATCCAGGAAGCGAGAACAAAGTGTACATGGGAGCGATTTGATCTTTTTCATTGGGAGCATTTTTATAATGTTATAGTTTTTAATATATGTTTATTGGCTGTGTTAGGTCTTAGTTGCCAGCACTTGGGATCTTTCCTTGCCACGGAATGGAATCTCTGGTTGTGGTGCCTGAGGCTAGTTGCTCCGAGGCATGTGGGATCTTAGTTCCCTAAGTAGGGATTGAACCCGTGTCCCCTGCATTGCAGGGCAGATTCTTAACCACTGGACCGTCAGGGAAGTCCCCATGCTGTGATAGTTATTAAAACAAAAAAAAGTGGATAGATTTTGGAAGTAATGTGCTCAATACAAAAGCTCTTTAAAAGAAAAGACACTAAAAAAATAAAAGAGAAGACCTTGAATGTGTTTCCTAGAGACAAAGAATATGTGGGATCACAGACTGATGCTTACTGATTACTGAATCTAGACTTGAACACTTTGCTTGCCTTCTTCATTCTCTGCTTTTGTGGCTGGTAATGTTCACTGTCGTAGAAGGCAATGGCACCCCACTCCAGTACTCTTGCCTGGAAACTCCCATGGATGGAGGAGCCTGGCAGGCTACAGTCCATGAGATCGCTAAGAGTCAGACACGACTGAGCGACTTCATTTTCACTTTTCACTTTCATGCATTGGAGAAGGAAATGACAACCCACTCCAGTGTTCTTGCCTGGAGAATCCCAGGAACGGCGGAGCCTGGTGGGCTGCGGTCTATGGGGTCGCACAGAGTTGGACACGACTGAAGTGACTTAGCAGCAGCAGTGTTCACTGTTCCTAAGAAATATTGCTATTCATGAACTCATCTAGGGTAGGGTAATTAGATTTGCTTTCTACTACAAACGTCAACATAGATGTCTGGAAAAATATTTCATTAACTGAGTTTAGGAACAAGGATCCAGTGCTTGCAATGCGAGTAAACAGTCAACACATGGAATTTACCATGATCATAATAACTACATTCTAGAAAGATCACTCTGGTGACAGGGCCAAGAAGGCAGGCCAAAGATGAGTTGGTGGCATCACTGGGGGAGTGGGTTTCAGAGTCCCAGCAGGTGCTGAGGTTGAGTCTGCTTTGGCCAGGATGTCCTCAGGGAGGGAGGGAAGAAGAAACAGTGGGGGAACCACCCTGCTCTTGCTTTATCTCCTCAGCAAGGTTGATCCAGATAGGTGCTGGCAGAACAGGCTCAGGTGGCCCATGCCAGCTTCCAGTTCCTCCTTCTGCCCCCACAGCAGCCTAAGCAGGGTGGAGCATACCACAGTCCTCATGTGGTGAATTATTATTGTTCTGTATTTAGGGCAGGAGACTGCAAAAGCTCAGAGTGATCTGATGTTGGAAATAATGCAGGACAAAGGCAACGTGGAGCAGGCCATCCTTGAGTTGCAAAAGAGACTCGAAGCTGTAAGTGTTAGACCCTGACCCCTCTCCTCAAGTGTGTGTTTCTGGCTTTGTTACTAAGACCTATAAAGAAATCTTTAAAATTGCAAATTTTCAGCCAACAACAGAGGCCACCACAGGCCCCTTGGTAACAGGCCAGGGGAGAGCCCAGCTTCCTTTCTCAAGGTTCTCTGGCATGTGGACCCTAGGGCCCCTGCTCCAGAGTGTTGCCATGCTTCCGCTCATAGTACCCAGCAGGGTACAAGGTTCGGTTCTGCTGGCCCATCCTTTGTTTGGTTCACACATTTTATTGTGCCTTCTGAGTTGCACTGTCCGTAACTCCTTACTTTTTCACTGCCTTTCTTTAGAGACAAGCAGAGTTTATAGAAATGAAGTCCGACCTGAAGCACCTCGAGGTTTTGGTTACCCAGCAGAGTAAGGACTTTCAGCAGCTGTGTGAACATCTAGGCCAGCTGAATATGCCCAGCATTCTAGCAGAGTTAAAGCAATTGACCTCCATCGCTCTGACACCCAAACACGTGAAAGACAGTGCCTCTCAGACCTCACCATCTCTGGCGCAGAGCCTCAGTTTCACCAGACAGGACAAATATACCTCTGAGAAGCCAGTTATGTGGCAGGCCCAGGCCCTCCCTGCTGCATGCAGTCTTAGTGTGGGCTCCCCGAGGCCCAGGGAGTTTGTTGTCTGGGGTAAGGGATCAAAGAGGGATGCTCTCCAAGAAGAGGCTGTGCAGCCGGCAGTTGGAACTGGCAAAAGAAACAGGCAAATCAAGGACAGGGCAGTGCAGACTAACTGCCAGAACTCTGTTACTAAAACAGGCTCTGAGAACTGTGGCTCTGCCATCCTGGGTCACAACGTTCCTAAAGATAGGGACCCAGTTTTCCAAGGAGACTCGCAACTTATATCTCGAGGATATAAGGACTTAAACAACTCTGCAACCGGCATTAAGAACACCAGCCAAAAATGGCAAGCTAAAGGCGCATTTTCATGTGACCCTTGTGAACAAAGGTTGGTGACTGAACAGAAAGGCATAACTGTAGAAAGAGGGAAAAAAGGCAAGCAGCAGCAGCCCAGGAAAGCCCCCAGAAGGAGGTCCCTACGCAGGAAGCAAGAACAAATGCCTAGCAAAACCTGTGTTTCTAATTCTAAATATCCTCGGCCTCCAGTTTCCAGCCCACGAAGGTCCCCCCGGGGGCAGCAGGAAACTCTACCTCAGCCCCTGCAACTTTGGGGCCCTAGGAACCCCACAAATCTAGTCTGCTCTGCTCAGGGAGGAACAGTCATGCCCAGTAAGACCACGAGGGCAGAGCAAGGGAACCTCGTGCAGCGCAGTGGGCATTCCTCCCAAGACAACAGCCTGCTTTTTCCCAGTTTCCAGGGGGACCACAAGATGAGCTGGTTCAGTGATCTCAATGACCTCAACCCCAGGACAGAGTCCCCTCAGTCCCAGGAGTCAGGGAAGAATATACTCTATGACCTGGGTTTTGATAGCAGCGATGATGGCTTCTGACCAGCCCATAATGAGTTTGGCTGATGGTTTTTGGTCTTGTTGGAAAGACAAATCACAGAACATTTCAGGTGGCTGATAGCAGAGTTCTCAAAGCCTGTCTGGAGTCTTCAGGGTCAGAGGCTGGGCTTGGATGGGGTGGTGGTGGGGGTCAGTGGAGGGCTGGGGAGGAGATGTGGCATTCTGGGTACTGGGCACTCCCCAAGACAGAGCATAAGGGATAAGTGCATCCTTACTCATGGGAGTGAAATGTGTGAAGAGGGTGTGAGGAGAGCTAGGGCAGCAGCCCGGGAGTGGGGCATTAGCAGGAGGGTACTGGGTCTGGTACAAGGAGAACTGCCCTCCATACGGAACATCCAGTAGGAGAAGGGCTCTCACAAAACTGTTGCTATGGCAGCAGGACTCCCAAACACATCTTTTTGGTCTTCAAAACATTTCCTTCAGATGACTAAGATCTTTCTGGGCCTCAGGATTTTTTAAAAATTTGTATCCGTTTTTGCTGTGAGAACATGTCCATTTTTGGGGTCAGTGGATGTATTCTGGGACACACACTAGGTCAGACTTCTTGTGAACAGAGAAATAATAGTGTTAAAGCCACGAAGGAAAGACAGGTGACTCACACTACATGCTGGGAGCCGCACCTGTCACAGCCACGGAGTCCCACTCTTCTCCCCAGCTGTTTTCCCTGCCCTGTTTTCCACCCCTTTTTTAAAGCTAGTAACAGTGGCTGCGGACCCTGCATCATTTCTGGAGAACAGTGGGCTTATGTGAGACTTTGGCTTTCCATTTGTATCTTGTTAAAGTTTTTGAATTTTTGCAACACATATTTCTTTTGTAATTCAAAATGATCATTTAAAGATAAAACTTTAAAAAGCATTTTTTCATTAAGTTTATTGATCTCCAGTTTACTCAAGATCGAGATTAAGATGCAAACCATCTTTTTATTCTTTCTCATAAATTTTAATAAACCACACCCTACTCAAACTGATTGTTATGAGAGTAAAAATCCTCATGGATGAACAGCTTCCAGAATTTGCCCACTTTCAAGCTAGTACAGGGTTGAAATAGGGCTTTTTTTTTTTTTTTTTTTTTTTTGGGGTCGGGGAGGGGTGCTGTGCCAGGTGGCTTTTGGGGATCTTAGTTCCCCAACCAGGGATTAAACCTGGGCCACTGCAGTGAAAGTCCTAACCACTGGACTGCCAGGGAATTCCTGAAAATGGGGCTTCTAGGTGGACCATAATAGCTCCTGATTTATATTTCAGGGGTGCGTATCCCACAAAAATTTGGTAGAGTTTAATTTGCCTGTGATACCTTTGGCAGGGCTACCAGGCAACCTAAGCTGCTTTCAGTCTCATTTCCGGACCAATGGCCTCCTGTGTTCTGTGGCCACAAAGCAATGGCAGCAGCCAAGAAACTGAGACTTGGGCCCTGCCTCAGGCTGCCCTGGACTCTGCGCCCTCTGTGGGTCTCTCGGGGTTATCTGTTCACCCCTCTGCTAGCCTCCACTGCCTTCCCTGCTGGTTTTCTTTGCTTGTGCCAAGGTGGCAAGGGGAAATGGAACCCAGGCCTTCCCAAACAAGCTCCAGGCGGCCGAGCAGCAGTTACTCTCAGGCTCGTAGAGCAGAGCAGTCTGCATTTGGAAATGTTTTATTGCTCTAAGTTGAAAAGTTTCATCATTTTACTTCAAAGCTGAGACCCTGTTGAGAAAACTCCACCAACATTTATGACTGTGGCCTTCTCATTGAAGTTTCCTTCCAACTTTAGAATGCCAAGGCAGGACCCTCTATTCCTTAATTCTGCTGTGTTATGAAATCCTGTATTTCTTTAGAAGTATTTTATTTTGTTTAAAGTCAAAAGGCCAGAGGGACTCAGTGTTATATGAGCTGGGTGTTTTTGTAGAATAAGCAGTACATTTAACACCTAACAAGGCTGGGCTAATTAAAATTACACTGCCTGTCTCTAGTAATCATCAGGAAAGGATATTATATTTCTTATTTTATTCCTAAGGGTTTTTTTTTTTTTTTAAAAACAAACTATTGTGTTCCTGCCAAATTTGGTGAGCATGACACAGCCCAGAACATCCCTGAAGCACACAACATTTTTGGTTCTTCGGATGCTGATAGAGATGTATGTAGCTACACAGGGGCGGATGTGGTGGGAGGTCTATTGGCCCAGGGCCCACCTAGGGGCTCCTCCCTCTATACAACCCCAGCTACAGTCTGAGGATGGAAAAGCAGCCACTTGCAGCACCTAATTGTCTTGACAGTCAAGTATCAATTTAAACATCACCTACAGAGAGGCCTCTGAAGGGGCTTGCCCTCCTCATTGCCCATTGCCTTACTCTGTTTTCATTTCTCTCAGGTAGTTCCATCTGAAATGACACTTTAAATCTGTATTTTTGCCCACCTTGCATAATGGAATATAAACTCCAGAAGCCAGAACAGCAGCTGTAAAAAATAAAAGAACATCATCTACCTCATCCCTACTGTATTCTCAGCATCCAGGAGTGGTGTGTCACTAGGAGACGCCTGACAAATATGTACTGAGGGCAGGGACAGCTTGCTTATCAAACAGCTCCTGGCAGCCTGTCCTGAAAGTTGGGTCTCTCCAGTAGCCTTCTGCAACTTCCCTTTTCCATCTCAGATATTCCAAAGGGCTCCTGACGACAGGTCTCCTATAAGATGCCCATTCCTCTCTCCCAGGCCAGCTCCCACCCAAAGTACCCAGAAAACCACAGCCTTTTTGCCCTCAAAAAAGATAGCTGCTTCCTACAAGAGCTGAGCAGGTTTTAAAATTATTTTTCATGCCAGGCCTTAGGCCAAAACTCTTAATCAAATCAGGCATTTTGCAGCTGGCCTAGCACAGAAAGTCCTTCCCCACTAGGGCTGCAATCCATTGTCAGTAGATTTCCTGAGTAAAACTTTGTTCCTTCTATAAATATTTAGCAGGAACCTAAAATATTAATGTTCTCCCACGTACCCCAGGGAGAAAGCAAATTACCAGAGCCTCAGATTGTTACCGGATGACAGCCTTTTCAATAATGACCCACAAGCAGGTTCGGTGGCCGCCCCAGTTCCCCTTTCTGGTTCAGTGGCCTTCTCTGCCGTATCAAACATCTTGTGCCTCGGTTAAGAGGAGGCTCCCTCTGGTAGTGGGTGAGCCCCTGGCCCGTGATTCACGAGGAGGGAATCCTTTTCATCAATTTCTTTGACCATTAACAGCTCACGGCTTCTCCTGTGGCAGGATGGTACTGCCTTACCAGCACATTCCTGGATGCCAAGGTGAGAGGCACAGATCCCCCAGGTGGTCTGTCTCTGTCCTCCTGGTCTCCTGACCCCCTTGGAGTCTTCCCTGGGCTTGGAAATGCAGGATCCAGCAGAATGTTAAGGAGGCAGGGCAGGTGGGCCAAGAGGTGGCTCCCCCACTCCCCTGGAGAGGGGAGCAGGGGGCGGGCAGCCCTGAGACTCAGAGATGAGAAGGTAGGCTTGTGTGCCTGATTATGCTGGCTGGAGCCACACTGAGGCAGACGCCTACTGACCATCAGTGCCCCCAGAGCTTACCTGGCAAGAATTCAGGCTCTAGTTTCGATCTCTATGGCTAGACGGCCAGGCCCAGGAATGTAGGGAATCACTGAAATCTGGAAGGGGCTGAGGGCGAGGTCACTGTTTCCAGTCCTTGGCCACCCTTGACTCATCCTCTTGAAAGAACTGCTGCTCTACTCTCAAGCCTCAGCTGTGGCCTCTGCTCCTTGATGGACCTTCACTTGGCATTTACTCATCTCTCCTCTTTCCTGTCCCTTCTCCCTTCTTTTCCTCCAGTTCCCAGCCTTTCCTTGCTTCTGCAGACCATCTCCTGCCCTATGTTTTGTTACAAAGTTTACCAATACACCCACAGAGCTGGTTTCTAGTGATTTTGGCCTCCACCCTGCAGGCAGGATGCAGCCAGAGGACCTGGAAACCCCTCCTTACAGAACTGGATGGGCCCAGCTTCTCACATGCCTTGTGCTGTAAGTTGAACTTGCAGTTGGCGACTAGCCGGTTCCAAAGCTCCTATTTATTCTTGAAGCTGCCTTGTTTCTATTTTGATTCTGCTAATCCAAACTGCAGTTTGGTGTTTCCACGGAAACAATCCAGTGATTGTTTGGCTTGCCAAGATGAACTGCGGGGGAGAGAAGCAAATGACGTAAAACATTTTTAGTTTCTCAAATATCAATGTCTCCCCAAGAAGTTTTTGGTCCCAAGTTTTATTAAAATAAATGTTCTAGGTGAATTTAAAAAAAAAAAAAATCTAGGCTCCTGTTAGTCCTCCAGCTCAATCCCTAGAGACTGGTTCCCCAACCCTCTGCTCTGAGCAGATGAGCACGCTTCTGCCTGCTGCCTGAGGCACGTGACAGAGGCAGGAAGATGTCCCGTGGGCACCTTGGGGAGCCAGGGAGGCAGAGACAAGAGAAGGTGTCACCAAGGCAATGACCATGTGGCCATCCCAGCTACTCTGTGAGTGGCATGCCAGAGGCTCAGGGCTCACCTGCTTTACCCAACAGCTGTTTCTACAGTGAGGAAAAGCTCCTCCTTTAAGGAGTCCAGGCTGGATTAGTTCTTTGGTAAATCTGAATTTTCAAAGGCTTTGCTAAGCTAGAGGTATACTTGTCTATCCAGCCAGGAGAATCTAAAGCCTCCTTTCTGCCCCACCCCTAACCCAGGCTCGGCCCTCATTCCCAAGTGCCACAGTCCATGTTGCAGGCAGAAAAAAAGTCTTCTCATTTCAGTCTTGTAGGGTTAGCACTGGATCTCTGCTCCCAGCAGCAACCCCCTCTGCAAAGCCTCTCCAAGGAGAACTAAGTGGTGAGAAACTGCTCTGTGAGACCTAAAGCTTCTGGCCCTGAGGGTCCAGCACTATCAGGGAAGGGTGAGCCACTAGTGAGGGTCCTGCTGAGCCTCCTGTGCCAGCCCTGGACCTGCTGCAGTTCCCGGAACTGTGAAGGTCACCTCTGGGCAGGTATCTGGTGAGGGATGCCCACGGCTGGCTGGCAGAGGTGAGGGTTTTAAAAACAACTCTCATTTCTTCTTTCTGCAGATGTGATTCAGGTCCACTGCAGATAAACTGAAAAGCATAGAAAAGACTAAAACCCTCCTTGTCTTCTTCGGTAACAATGTCACAAACTTGGGATCGACCGCATTTAAAAAAAAAAAATTTGCAAATTTTGGAATAAATTCAGGTTTACAGGAAAGGTACAAAGATAGTAAGTTCAAATATATCCTTCACTTAGCTTCTCTTAACCTCTTGCATAACTGTGGTGTACATGTCAAAATTAAGAAACTAACAAACATATTAAGAACTAAACTTGAGCTTGTATTTGATCTGTTTCTCCATGAACGTCCCCTTTCCATTCCAGGACGCAATCCAGGACACCACTGGATTCGTCACTGTGTCTCCTCAGTGTCTGCTGCTGTGTGACAGATTTTGAGTTTTTCTTTGCTTTCCTGACATTGACAATCTAGGGTACTGGCCAGGCATCCAGGAGAATACCCCCCAATCTGGGTTTAAAATGAAGCCCTCATCTCATTGCATCCTGTCGGGGGGGTGAGGGCACACCTGAGGACAGCACGGCGGGGATGCGCCTTCCTCACCTGGCTAAGTGGTGTCTGCCAGGCTTGTCCATGTCTCTGCTCTCTTCCCCAGCTCTCTCCCTGGAAAGTGAGTTACTGAGTCCAGCTCACTCTCCATGGGTAGTGATCCGCAAAGACTGGGGAGGATGGGGATCACGCCTCACTCCTCTGTGGGAGACGATCCACATCAATACATATTTGGAACTCACTGTTGGGAGACCTGGTGTTCTGATGTCAAGTCGCCTGACATGTGTCCATCCAGAGAGCCCTTTCTCCCGAATGCGGCGGCCAAGAGGCTGTAAGCATTTCTTCTCACCTGCTCCTGTCCCTCCGGCTCAGGGACTAAACAGTGAACCCCGACGCCACCATCTGCAAGTGTTTATTATCCACTGCAGGGACTGTCAGGTGGCTTGGGTGGAGCCTCTGGTTAGCCACTCTGCCCTTCACCCAGCAGTGGAGGCCTGTCCCTTGAAGTGGCCAGAAGCTAGTTCCCAGGGTCGGGCAGGTGCCTGGCTTTGCACCACTAAGAACTAGGTGCACGGTCTCCACCTGCGGGGTGCAGATCAATCTCTAGACCTGTGGTGGTGATGGGGTGTTGCCAGCCCTGCAGCCTGCCTGATGAAAATACAGCCTCATGGGACGTCCTCGGCCCCTGGGCCTTCCTCCCCAGCTCTTTGAGTTTTATGTTACAACAAACAGCTCTGCACCAGCCTTGTCGCCCCCACCCTCCCCTATGAGCCAAGGGGGTGAGCAGTTCCCTGACACTCAGTTTCTGGGAGATATCATACCTTACTCAACAGTTTATTAGGTTTCCTGAAAGAACATCATGATGGTTTTGAGAGACGGGTTCAAATAATCCCTGATGGTGTCCTTTCTCTCAAGTGGTGGGGCTGGAGCCAGCCCTGCTGAGCTGCTGCCGCCACGCTGACCTCAGAGGGCAGTGGTTCAGCCCCTCCCCACCCCCTTCCATCTTATCCCAGTACGGTCACTGTCATGGGAACCACCTGTGGGCTTGGGTTCAGGAATGAAGTGAACGAGCATGACCTGTGCTCATCTCTTCCTTTCCCCCCTCAGCTAAGGGCCCAGATGTCTGATGTGGATGTACGGTGGGCTGGCCTCACAGAATGTCCTGCCAGAACAGGAGCTGGATGCTGCCAGCTCCCTGGACACAAGTAGGAGGCCTCTGAAGTGGGCAGGGGCAAGGATGGAGGGACTGAGGCTCTGGCCATGAGGAGGGCATAATGCCAATGCAGGGACAGGCAGCCATGTGTGCGGCGTGTACAAATGCTGCAGAGGGCCTGGGGCCAAGGTCCCTCTTGAGGCCAGTTCCTCCACTGAGCTGGCCTGGGATGGGGGGTCCCAGGGGATCAGAAAGCCCGCACTGCTTGTGGAACTTGTACGTTTTCAGGGGCCCATGGAAAAGAACATCAAGAGACACAGCAGAGGCCCACGACCTGCACCTGCCTTGGGTACTGTGTATATTGAACAGCAAAACAGTCAAGATGTTAGGGGGAAAAAAGTGAAAAAAGAAACATTTTAAAGCAACAAAGTTAAAAAACAAAACAACAACCAAAAAACTGTGCTGTCAGCTGAAAAAGGGACACCACTAGAAGTTAAAAGGTCACGGTAATTCGGATTCTGCTAAGCCTTTGACGTGGCCCGATGATTGCGACAAACCTGCACAGACATCCTAACATCGGTCTCCTCCTGTAAAGAATCAAAGCTGAAGCCAACTGTCCTTACTCAATTTGGTATTTAAAAGAGCTCATCAAATTGTAGTCCTCTTCCAAGTCCAGAACAGTCTCCACGATATTGTGGTCATCGAAAGCCTGCTTCAGGCTGCCAGAGTCTGCGTCCGGGGCCTTCTGAGGGCTCTCGTCCACCAGCAAGGCCCAGGCTTCCTCCTTGAAAGGCAAATCTTCGCAGTGGCCACACACACGGTTCAACTCGTTTTCAAATTCTAGTTTACCAGCCAATTCTTCAATAGTTCGGAGGCTTGTATGGTCTTAAAAATAAAAATATTCAGCATTAGAATTCCAATGGGAGAATCCTGAAGACATTTCGGGCAAAAGTTAAAAACCACAAATGGGTGGCCGTCTCCTGGGAGCGCGCAGAGCCGGTGCTCCTGACCCGGGCTGGCAGGCTATCGCACTGTGATGTGGGCTTGGTGCCCCCCTTTCTACTGCAGGTATTTACTGAGTCCCAGACATCCACTGGTCTCCAAGGAGGGTGTACGTGGGAGGATACAGAGATGCATGTGCTTATCCTGGATCTTGGGGAACTATTCCCTGACCTGAGGACACAAGACACCGTGTGGGGTCTTTTGAATAAGTAAAATGCTGCCTATTGGGATTTCCCTGTCGGTCCAGTGGTTAAGACTTCATAACCTCCACTGCACGGGATATGGGTTCGATCTCTGGTCAGAGAACTAAGATCTAACCTGGTCAGGTGGCACTGGTGATAAAGAACCCACCTACCAGTGTGGGAGAGATAAGACATGTGGACTGGATCCCTGGGTCAGGAAGAGCCCCTGGAGGAGACCATGGCAATCCACTCCAGTATCCTTGCCTGGAGAAACCCATGAGAGAGGAGCCCGGCAGGCTATAGTATATGGGGTGGCAAAGAGCTGGACATGACCGAAGTGCCTGTAGATGGCAGGGTCCATGGAAGGAGGTAAGCAGAGGCAGTGATGACTTGCGTTTGCCTACTGGGACCGTGGGAGGCGGCTCAGGTCATTAGAGCAATGGCAGGGATCTTGCTTTGTGCCACCCCTCACCAGATCGCCTCCTTTCCTGCCCCATAACCTGGTGACCCTTCAGAGCCAACATCTTTGGGCTGCTCCCAAGGCTACGTATCTCTTAATTAGGAGCTGTCTGGCCACTGTGCATTGTGTAAAAATAGGGCGCATGAAGTTCACATATAGAATATACAGATGTGTGTGTAGCAAAAGTGTCTACGCCAGGATATACCGCACTGTCGCCTTTGTGGTGGATGGCAGAATTAAAGGGGAGCTTTGGGCTTCTAACTTTTCTTTCAATCTTGTGTTGCCACCACCCACCCGAGCTGGACTACTCCCCCTCTCTTCATCTCTGCTTATGTCCTGTTTCCGTCACAAATAAACTCATCCACCAACAGCGGCTGCGGTCCTTGGCCTCCGGGGATTCACTGTAACTGTACATTTATGAAACATTTATGAAACGACTTGATGGATGTGACTCCAGGCTATCAGCTCCACAAAGGCTCTCTGCATGGAGCCTGCTGTGAACCAAACAAATCTACCAAGCCAATGGAAGAGACGTTAAGTATTTTTTATAAGACACTTGCTGACTTGGGGGCTTGGGTGAAGGATCTATCCTTTCAGGGAGAGGATGGAGCAGCCCTCTGAACTCACCAATCATATCAAGCAGATCCTTTGTGACCTCTTGGCTGGAACCACTGAGTGGGATGCCTGTGTCAACTTTCAAATCCTTCTCTGTATCATTCCTGCAGCCCCCAGGAGAAAAGAAAAAGGCAGAGGATTAGGTCCTCTTTCAAGAAAGTATCGGGGGTGAACTCAGTATTAGATAATCTTAAAGACAATCACTAGTCCTTTGAATTGCCATTTATGTTGTGATTCGAAAACTGGGAACTACTAAATTAGTGAAGTTGACTAAAAGCATCCTAATGTCCATTAATGTCTGTGAATAAGAGCACAGATATTTGTAATACTGAAACAATTAAATGGCTTCTTCAGTCTCTGCTTCCAGGGCAGCCAAGATGGCAGGAACTAGAAATTTCAGCCCACATGGTCCTCCTTGCTAAGAGATGATACAAAAATAAACTTAAATTTTAATTAAGCCTTTAAAATGTACCTAAGACCGGGCAGTTTGCAATCACCTGGGAGAAGACAAGGTCCAGGGAAGACTTAGAGCCCCCGGTGAGTGAAGTCACTCAGTGGTGCCCGACTCTTTGTGACCCCATGGACTGTAGCCTACCAGGATCCTCTGTCCATGGGATTGTCCAGGCAAGAATACTGGTGGGTTGCCATTTCTATCTTCAGTAGAGCCCCCAAGGGGAGGGAAAATCAGTCTTATGGACCCACCTTAGGATTTTCAACAATTCCCTCCCCCCTAGATAGGAGATTCCCCCTAATTGTAGCTGTTAAACCCATGAGATTGGAATCACCTTAGACTGTCTTTTCTCCAGAACTCCTCATCTCCTGCTGCTCGCCAAAACTGTCTTTCGGGTGCCAAAATGGAGGAACGCATCAGGATGTTTTCCTTGCTGCTCAGAGGTTTTCTTTTGGGGCAGAGAGCCTGGGGCTTTGCATTCACGGGGGCATGGTTTGCTGCAAAAGCCACGTTCTCATTCTCCGGAGCGCCAGGGACGGGAGAGAATGGAGCCGCAGAGGAGCAGGCTACCAGCGGGTGCCTCCGGCAGAGGAGCCGGTGCACCGGGAGGGGTAAGGAGAGCGGGGCGGCATCGAGCTCCACCCGCGGGCGGCCCGAGCACTCCTGGGAATGGCTGACTCCTTCAAAGGCCCGGTCGATGGCTGCAGTTAGCTCCTTTCTGCATCTCCTCAGTTTCTCAGACATCTTCCCTACAAGCGACTGTGTCTTTATTACGTAATACACTGAAAATGCACAAAACAATGTGAGAATCGCGGTACAGATGAGGTTGTAAACCACCGACGAAGGGGTATTTGTCAGTTTCCTTGAGTTTGAGCCACGCCACAGGTCGGAGCCGAGAAACCCACTTTCGGGAGATTTTCTCCTCGCGGGAACAGCTGCTTCCCCACTTCTCCACCGGAGGAGGAGGAACCCGCGATCAATCGAGCCCGGCCCGCCTCCTCGGCTCCTGGCCACCCCCACTCCTCCCAGGCCCCACCCCGCAGCCGCCCAGGGCGGAGATCCAGGGCCGCGTCCTCACCCATCAGCCGGAGAAACCGCACCGCCGACCCCGCCGACCCCGCCAACGGTTGTTCGGTCGTCCCGCGCTCTCATCAGCTGATCGCGCGTGTCCGCAACTGACGAGCCCAACCCCCACGGCTCGGGTTAAAGGTCAGACAAGGGACGCACGGACGGCCGCGGTTCTTTGAACCCACGCAGCGTGACGGGGAAGCAGAGGGCCCACGCACGCACGGAGGGGACAGCGACAATGGCCGTGAGAGTAGGCCCGGGGGAAAAGGTGGGGAAATCAGACCATGGTGGCCGTGGCCGAGGGGCGGGGATCTCACTTCTAACCAAAGTCCCCAGCAGAAGGGAGCCCTTTCCAAGACCAGCAAAGTTCCTATTCTGAAGCCAACACGGAGAAACGGCTGCAGGAGACCTGGTACCCCGCAGTGTCCTGATATCTAAGGGAGACCTAATACAAGTGCCACACGATATCCAACTGCCTCAATTCATCAAGGATGCTAGGAAACAGAACAGAACTGCTAGGTTCCACAGGAGACTGAAAGGCAGGAAACCCCACCACCAAATAGCATTCAGGAGAAGGAAGCTGCAAATTCCTAGGTGACTCAAAGGGAAACAGGAAGGGGCGTCAGTGGCTACTTTTTAGGGTATTATAAACCCATCTCCGTGCACAGCAAGGGAAAAGGGGACGACATCAAGTTTACTTGAGGTTGATTTACTGTGGGTAGACCACTGGGAGGACCAGCAACCAGCACCAGAATCCGAAATCCAGGAGGGCAGTGCGGCCCCAAACTCCATGACAGCGTGTTCCCCTCCACTCTTTGGAATGTCAGACATTCTCCACTGTGCGCTCCCCACCGCCAACCCCAACTCTGCAGCTCTACCTGTTTTACAGAAAATTTTTACCACCTGTATAAAAAAAAAATAATTCAGCCTCTTGACATAACCCTTCTGAGCAAACAGGGTCTTTTTTTTTTTCTTCTGCTCATAAAAGAAGGAAATTTCCTCATCTGGTTTTTAGACGGAACACTAGCAGTCTCAGTGTCAAAGGTGTTCTCCCGGGGGACGGCACCGGTGCTGTGGTGCAGGGTCGCTGGGCAGGTCAGTTGGTGTCCATGCTGTAAGTCTCGTCATCCCCCGTGCCCTGCTGTGAGCTGCTTGGTCTTGCACCTCCATCAGAAGAGCCAGGAAAACTGAGTGACGGCGTCTGATGAAACTCGTCGTCTCGACGCTGGTAAAACAGCACGTAAGCTGCTTTTGTCTAAACACAAGAGGCACAACATCCATTCACAGGTTCGAACAATCACCCATTCCCCCAAGCTTTGCTGTCTGTTCAAAACACACCACCCTCAGGGATCCGCCGTCTTGCCCTGCCCAAGTGGATACACACTGAAGTGATGGTGAAAACCGTCCCACCTACAGCTGGCTCGTGCTGACCATGCCCAGGGAGTTGGGAAAGGCAGGAGCCCTAGGACAGACTCAGGAGAGTGAAGTGTCTCATTTAGGAAGGGTCCCAGAAGGAATGGTAGTCAATTCTTTCTCTACCGCACTTAGCTCCCACTGTCCCAGCAGGATGACTCAATAACCAACTAGCCTGGGAGACTCTTCCCAGCTCTAATCCCTAAAGGTAAGAATGGGAACCCGGTGTGAGGGCCTACTCACCACTATCTGATCCTCACAGGCCAGGGACACATTGCTATCATCAAAGTAATACCACTTCCCGTTCAGTTTGTTCTTCGCATACGCAGTGTCTGCCAAAGCAAGAGAATATGCTAGTTGGTCATCAAGAGCGGTGATCTGGCTAGCTCAGTAGGCTGGCACTCAACAGCTCCAAAACATGACACATATCAAGAGTCTGAAATTAAAGATAATTTACAGCTTGTGTCCTAATAACCGAAAAAGAACTCATCCTTAAAAAAAAAATAAGATCTTCGCTTCTCAAAAAGGCACTAAAAGGGTAAAAATGGAGCTGCTAGGGACTAAGGCTTTAAACTGTAATTTTGGGGAAAACAGCTATGAGCACTAATTCAGAGTTGGGGGACCCATAAAAGGAGCTGATACTTTTTAAGATTTAAGCAAAAGCATAGTTGTCAAAAACATGCCAAGTCAAACACTCCCGCTGTATCCGGGAATGGCTGTCTACTGTTGTCTCTCACTGCCTCTGGAGCCTGTGGGGTTATCCCCGTGAGAGACACACTGGGGGCTTGGGTTGGCAGAGTTGGGATGTGAACGAGAAAACTTAAATTTATCTGTCTTTGAAACTCTGAGGCAAGAATCTGTGGCTCAGTAACAATTCCTCACACCAGTCCAAGTATTTTCCACAGTGAACACTTCCGGTTTTGATTTTACACTTTCCGAGCAAGATGTGTTTACAACAGTCCCAGCAGTGATACCCGATTCCTGCTCCACTCAGACTCTCAGAAACGACTGAATCTGATAGAGATCTGGTTTCTGGTCTTGACCTGCTGTGTGGCTCTGGCAAGCTGTTTAACCATTCTTCACTGCAGTGCTTACTGCACCAAGCGGTGGTGAAGGACACAGGACACGGTGACAGAGAAGGTGCCGGGGCCTGTCCCTGCTGTCCCCGCTTGGCAGAACAGTATAAATCACGGTGTTCCAACTGTGGACCCAAAGTGGGAGTGCACACAACCAGCCTAACCTGGATAAGGAAATTGAAGCATTTGGAAGCTAAGTAACCTGCCCAAACAGTATGTTTGTACACCAAAAGAATTAAAAATGAATACATGGGTCCAGTATGAATGAATACAGGTATCAAAATTAATTTGCAGAGAAAAAAAAGTGCTATAGGATGCGGTATGATCACAGGTATTCCAAGTAGCCACTCTACAAGAGTCCCAATTTTTAGACAGGCACAATTTTTCTTTCCCACCTGTTCCTACAGCTAGTTGGTAGTCCTGTGACCAAGCTATAGCCAATGAGATGTATGTAGAGGAGTTGAGGGGGATTTCTGGGAAGTCTACTTAAAAGGGAAGGTCATGCCCTTTTTTCCCCTTCTTCCGATGGCCTGGAATGTAGACCCGAGGGCTGGAGAATGAGCAGCCATCCAAAGGCAGGAGGTGATATGGTAAGAATAGAGAAGCAGGAGAACGGACTTGGGCCAACAGAAAAAGCTTACCAGTACAGGAGAGTAGACTGGGGTTTGGGGCAGTTCATAATCCACTGTGAGGGTAAATGGAACTGACACCTCCCATGATGTCATCTCTTGGGGTCCTGACACTGGGTGTAGTGGCAGTTGTCATGGTGCAGATGCAACAGAGGACACATGAGGAGACCCAGCTCCTCACTCCAACATCACTAACACCTTTCCATAAACAAGTAACCAAATAGACTAGTAAAAGTATAAATGTGAAAGTAAACCTACACATTACAGAAACTTCGCAAAATAAAGTAGAGCAAAGTAAAAAAAAAAAAGTAAAGCGAACATTTTGGTCCCTCTCTTTCTAGGCTGTTCCCTCTCCTAGCACAGTTTGCCTTTTGTTTCAACGTACATAGTTGTGATACTACTTTCTGTAATGATGCGATTTTGTGTAGCTGTTTCCCCTGAACACATCATGGGCGTTTCCCTGTGGTATTATTTTGTTTTGCAATGGCTGTGTGCTCTTCCATCGAGCACATGGACAGCAGTGCCAGCTGCTGATCACCAATGCTGCTACTAATTTTCCACTAGTGAAGTGAAGTCGCTCAGTTGTGTCCGACTCTGCGACCCCATGGACTGTAGCCCACCAGGCTCCTCCATCCATGGAATTTTCTAGGCAAGAGTACTGGAGTGGGTTGCCATTTCCTTCTCCATGGGATCTTCCCAACCCAGGGAGTGAACCCAGGTCTCCCGCATTGTGGGCAGATGCTTTACCGTCTGAGCCACCAGTATAAATGGGTAAATATCTTTGTACATGAAGCTTTTCCCCGAAGTCCAGTAATTTCAGAAGGGTAGATTTACTGGAAGTGGATTACTGGATTAAAGGATATGAACCACCACCCTAGCAAAACAGCTGAGGGGCAGCCTGCAACTGGAGGCCTGCAGAGCTCTGTAAGTTAGTCCTTAGGGCAGTGGCTGGCACACAGGGAAGGCTGGTGACAGATGAGTGGCCAAGGGCGTTTGAACATCTCAGAGGGGAGCAGATGCCAGTACTCACAGTGGCCAACCCCCATGGCTCCATAGTGATTGGACACGGCGATGAGGTCGTACACATATGGCCTCGCAGACGGGTCACAGACAAACTCCGACATGTTCAGACCTCTAAGCACAGAAAACAAAAAGAACCCTTCAATACCTTAAACTGTGAGAAGTCAGAGCGATCTAGCCACCCCTTTCATGCAACAGGCCAGAACACAGGAGGCCCTCAGAGACTGCAGAAAGAACGGATGAAGAGTCCAGACAGAAGGCACCCTGGGGTCTTGCTCTGACCACTGAAATGTTAGGCTGGAGAAGGGAAGCCTCCTGGCGAACACCAAGCCCTGACAAGATGCCAAGGAAGGGCTCTGGGCACAGACATGAGGGCTGTTGCAACTTTGTAGAAATGGCTATTACTGTCAAAATCACAGTCAGTGCCATAAAAATGTAAGCTAAACACCAAAACAGGCTCCTCAAAGCATTTTTTCCCCTAATGTTTTATTTGTAAAACTTTAAATATACAGAAAAAAAGAATTTGACAACAAATACCTCTATTTGTTGACTTAGTGCCATCTAGGTCCTCCCACTGATATGTCTACACTGCATCCATCTACCTGTATACCTGCCCCTGAAAAAAGCACTCTGAAATCTGCATGTTGTGGGGAACGCCTACCTTGCTGACCGACTGTGTCACCTACACTCTGTACCTGAGAGGACCCAAGTAGACAGCCAGTCCCAGCCCCTGCCCCAAAGACAGGACTGCGGTGGATCTGTACCACCAAGGGTGGTCCCCAGCAATCCAATTCTCCCCAGTAGATTACTCTCTGGTTCCTTGTGCCCCTGCATTAATGCGGTGCAGCACGTTCGTGTGCTGTCCTACCGAGTGTGGGCTCCCAGGAACCAAGGATAGGTAAGAAGACCAGGTTAGTCAAGCTGCATAGGGACTCAAGAGGGGATGTGGTTCTACCAGAGAGACTTCCCCAGACAAGGAGGGGAAATGAGCCTAAAATCCTAACTGCCCAGAGCCCAGCAACACACACATCTTAATGCAGAAAAGCCTTTGGTGGCAAAACACTCTATCAGTGCCCAGATGGTCTGCCTGGTTTTTAACTTTCCACTGCAGCCCAGGGACCCACCTGACTGGGAACTCCACGACTGTATCAAGCTTATCCCTCCAGTATCTATTGTAGGAGAAACGTTTGAGGTGGACCACCAGGATCTTCGGCAAGGACCACAGGTCAAACTTCTTTGTGGCCTGCTGGTGCTTCTTACAGTTGGGACAGTACCTGAAACAAAAACCTCTGCTGAGTGGGGAGGCAGGGCCACCTGGGCACGCAAGGATGGAGGCAACCCCGTAACATCCTGTTTTGCAACCATCAGACTGCTTCAGGGCAGCGAGGTCTCTAAGCCACCTTCCCATAGAGGGTGATGGCCTGAGGCTGGAAAGCACAATTCACGCAGAAACACCTGTGTTTCTGTGTCAGCCATGTACAAAAGTGACAGATCCAAATGAAAAGGTTTGTGTTACACAGATGGCTCCAGCAGATCTCAGAGCCCCAGGGTGCCTGGGTGCCCCTGCTCAGACTGGTGAGCTGCCTACCAGGGGTCATGTTCCCCAAGGGTCTCCATGGTAGTGAAGAGCTCAATGCAGTCCCTCAGGGCCACCGCCGTCTTCTTTTTCTTCTGAGGTTGCAACATGCTGACGTGCTTCTCGTACGTCTGTGAGGAACAAAGTGCTGAGTTGGCTGAGGAAACAAAACCTCGCCAGGCTGAGCCACCACCTCATGAGCTCTTGTGCCTGGAATATAACGTACTTTCTGGAGCTGCTGAGCATTTAATAACAAAATCTTTCAGTGCATTTCATTCTTAGTCTAAAAGATAAGCTGTGAAGCCAGCTGTGGAACTGGTGAGAGAGACCTCTCCAGAGCAGAAACCAGCACATCCCCTGACCAAGAGTCCCGAGAGACCTACCTCAGATTCCTGCTCGTTGTAGTAACGGCTCCGGGTCTCACTGTCCCAGTCGATGGCTAGTGTGGACCGAGCTGTGGAGGAGGACCAAAGTGTCACTCGCTACGGAAAGGCCAGCAACAGGAGAGGCTCCGCCGGCGACGGGAGGGAGGAGGAGCACGCTCAGGCTGTGTTCTAACACCTGCCCACCTAGCAGCAGCTACCGCTGAGAGCAGTGCTCTGCCTGGGGCCAGCCAACCCGGAACCCCTGGGTCCCAGAGCCTCTGGCAAAGACTTCCTCCGCATATGCTCTAAAGGCTGTGATACGCTCTAGACTCATGGAACGACACAGATTTCTGAAAGGACGCAACTCGAGATGGAATAACAGTGACTAGGTTTTTCCTCTCTTCTTAAACCACATGAAAACCTGACAAGACAGATGACACAACTGTTTCCAGACACTGAATATTAGGCAGAGCAAGAGTGAGATTCCCTGAGAGAAGGCAGAAAATAAGGTGATGCCCACATGGCCCACGCTTACTGCCTGGAGGCATCTTCCAGGCCGTAGCATAGCAGGGGAGGAAGGAGATTTGATTCCTGGGTTGAGAAGATCCTCTGGAAAAGGGATAGGCTACCCACTCCAGTATTCTTAGGTTTCCCTAGTGGCTCAGCTGGTAAAGAATCCGCCTGCATTGTGGGAAACCTGGGTTCGATCCCTGGATTGGGAAGATTCCCTAGAGAAGGGAACGGCTACCCACTCCAGTATTCTGGCCAGAAAAATTCCATGGACTGTGGAGGTGGGACACGACTGAGCGACTTTCACTTCACACTAAACAGAAGAAGCTGCCCAGACACCATGGAGCTACAGAAAGACTGACAGACATAGAGATCCAAAGCGATCTCAATAAAGCTCTTTCAAAAACTCAGTATTTTTAAATGTTCTTTTTTTTTTTAATTTTTTTAAGGGAAGAAAGCAAGGTAGCTAGCTGGAGGACATGTAGCAAATCCCTTCTCTAATGAAGGAAGTTAAAGACACGAGATGCTTTTGCAGCTCCCTTCCTGACCCTGGGCAGGCACCTTCATCATCCACATGCACTTTCAACACACAACACACACTCCATGTGGATGTCCCTTATGGTCTATAGATCCCAATCAGGCTCCAGGTAACAGCCTGTGAAATCCACGAGCATCCTCTAGACAGGCCGCATCTCTAGAGTATTCTCATGGAACAAAAGAAGTCTGCATGTATTCTCCTATGTCCGGGGAAATGCTGCCACCTAAGGAGGGTCACGAGAAGTGTTATCACTGACAGCAAAGGTCCTGAAGGGTGGTGGGACTGAAGGGACAGCGTACTTCATTCTGAAGTCATCAAGGACTGAAGAGAAAAGCCTGACAAGAAGGCGGAGGAAGCGGCGGCAGGAAGGGCTAGAGCCAGGTCCTATCTCTGAAACAGTCTTTGGGGATCCAGCCAAGGATCACTCAAGTGTCTGTCCCTGGAGTCACACTATGACCCTACAGAAGCCCAATGTGGTGAGTGCTGAGTACAAAGGGTTTTCCAATAGACCCTAAGTCTCCCAAAGCAGAGTTTGCAAAGTCAGAGAAGGTGCTTACAGTTGAGTTTCAGTAGTTTCCCATCAGTGGCAAGGGAATTTATGTCAGCTGTGCCATAGGAGTTCACAAGGCTGAAGGTAAAAAGCCTTCTGGAGCAAGGCCGGCCTTTGCTCTTCTTTTGGGTGGCCTCGCCGTGGTCACTTCCTGGCTCATCGTCCCCACTGCCCTCCGTTTCTGAGAGCTGCTCTCTGCCTTCTTCCTGATGCTCCATTTCTTCTTCATCTTCACCTAGCACACAAATGAGAAGGAAAAAAAAAAACAAAAACAGTGTACGGAATATGCCACTATTTCAACGCTGAAATTTTTACTTAATGCCTAACTGTGGTGCTTCCTTCCAGGTTCTGTCCTGTGCATGGGAAACTCTATACACTTCTCTGCATTTACAAGGCACTTAAATTCACACGTGACCCTCTTCACAACCTGGTCAGTAGGCAAGAGGGCACTGCTATTCCACGAGGAGGACGCAGGGGCCCAGAGCAGTTCAAGGGATCAGGTGAAGGTACAAACCTGCGTCAGCAATCCTGCCAGTCCTAAATTTGGGCCTCTTACCACTTGGTTACTTTACTGGGCTTCACTTGACATAGTCTGACTTTTCAACTTGATCATTAGGCCAACTGAGAGAAAACGACCAACTATTTATTTTTTTTGGCCACACAGCATGTGGGGTATTAGTTCCCTGACCAGGGATCGAATCTTCACCCCATGAAGTGGAAGCACAGAATCTTAACCACTGGACCACCAAGGAAGTCACCAAAAGACCAAAATTAAACACATACTCAATACTCAGGAAGACAGGCTGGTAAGAAAAAATTTAAATTCAAATTTTTAAACACGATAAAGAGCACAAATATTAAGTGAAAATCTTCAGTTCCTCCACAAGGAACCTGCTGACTCTCTCAAGTATTTCCTGAATGTCTTCCAGGTGCAGCTGCCATGACAGGTCCCAGTAACAGGGCATACAGGATTCTCCCCTCCTTTTTTCTCTTTATTCCTTTGGATTGCCAAGTGTCAGGAGTTTTAAGACGGGGAATTCCCTGGCGCTTCAGTGGTTAGGACCCAGTGTTTTCACTGCTGTGGATCAGGGTTGAATTCCTCATCAGGGAAGTAAGATCCTGTAAGCCAAGTGGCACTGCACAGCTCTCCCCCACCAAAAACGAGAGAGAGAGAATTAAAAAAAGAGAGAGAGACAGAGCTTTAAGAGGCATTGTACAGACATATACTGATGAGACAGACATATACTGATGAGTATTTTTCCCAGAGAACTGGCTGGTGCATATGGCTGCAATAAAAAGATCCATGATCATATTTTTTGCTGTTGGGCAGCCAAAGGGGAAAGCTAAGGTATCAGGTATGTCATTTCAACAAAGATGGGGACAACTCCAAAAGGTGATGTAAAAGTAACAGGGGAAGAAAAGATTCAAAATAAGAAGTTTATATAGTCAGGGAAATAGCAGTAGAAATGGAAACTGATTAAAGGAGGTCAGATGTATATTGTCCATAAAAATTCACTTTCAAGGACACTGTGTCTTGGGAGTGTTCACGAGGAAGGAAAAGTCGGGCCCAGGATAATGCGGCACAGTTCCCTGCCAGGCCCCAGGAACAGCAGAGCCATGGATGAGGGTGTGACATGGGTCCCCATGAACAGCGCTCTGAAATAGCCAGTATGCACGAGACCGCCAGTCCCAGCTCTCACAGAGATTCCTTCCCTAACCAGCTCACTTCACTCCTGGAGCAGTGGCACTGTGCCGTTTACACCCAGCCCTGCCAGGGACTCAGAGACTCAGCAGGGGACAGCCACCAAGGACCTAACAAGCAGCCATGACAGTAAAGAAGTCAGAATTATTTCAACATTAAGCAAAGAGTTTGAAGCCTACGCACCAAGACTCACTGCTGGGATTTGAAAGAAAGCAGTAATTCTTCCTAATTAGGAGAATGACAGATGGAATGTCTAAGAAACTAGGCTAAGTGTGTAACAACAGCAAATACTTACATGGTGCTATTATTAACTGAGCATCTAGGATGTGCCAGATACTCTAACCACACTACCTCATTAAATTCTAACTTCAACTCTGTGAAGCTGTTGTCATCATCCCATTTTGCAGATGGATAAACCAAGATTCAAAGGGATACAGTGACTTCTTGAAGTCCACCTCCACACCTCAAGCTGGGAATCAGTGCCACAACTTGCAGAGCACCCTGTTCGTCCCTAGTGGGACGAGAACATGATATTCTGGGCAAGAAGAGGAGTACGATGATAATAAACACATAAATCACTAGGACAATTTGGAACATCCTGCCAGGACCAAGTCTATGGCTGTTACTTTTTTAATGTCAATTTCTCACTTTTCGGGACCATGCATGTCATGCAGAAATGTGGGCATTTGCAACTGAGAATTTATATATTCAGCTCTTCACGAATCATAGGAATTAGAGGACACTTCCAGTTTTATAGGAATAAAGCAACCAAATCAGTCACCTAGGCCCCCCAAAGCAGGATGACAGCCACAACGCAGGTCAGACACAGCTTACTGTTCAGACGAGCTTGTGAGCACAAGGCCACAGGAGGACGGCAGCGAGGACTCTGGGTTTCCTATGGTATGGTTACCCTACTGCTAATCCAGCTGTGGCTCTTCACTCTCATAGCAGGAGCTATCCAGAGCCGGCCACCACCCATGGCTTCCTGGGTAGAAACACCCAGGAGAGTGAGATTGTCTCTGCCTTCTGACAGGCTGGGCAGGACGCCTGAGGCAGCGGCCGCAGCATGGTGACAGGGAAGGACCAGATAACAGCTCTGCAGACAGAGCCAGGCTGTGGAGGCAGCCAAGTGTGTATTCAGCAATCCCAACACAGCAGAAGCAGATCCTGGCTCTGCTTCACGACCATGGGCAAGTCACTCGGTCCTATTAATGCTTACTGTCTCCCTGAGGTGAGACCCAGCCTCCACGTCTAAATTCCATGAGGTGTCAAAGGCAGACGATGGGCTCAGGCAGAGCAAAATGATGCATACACGGCTTTCAGGTCTGCTCTCTGGACTCAGCCCCCAGCACCCGCTTCCCCCTGCCTGCCCAGAGCCTCCCTCTCCCAAGTGTACACCACCTTCAGAAGAGGGAGGCCAGAAGGGGTTTGGCCAGTCACAGCCCCACACCGAGGCGAGTGCTCACCTGCACAGCCGCTCCTGGAGCCATTGCAGGCCCCCAGCTCCAAGGGCGGGCTGCCTGACTCATCAGGCAAAGGCTGTTTTATATAGCGGCTTCAAAGAAGAAAGAAATTGTTAGTTGCAACCGTTTACTATTTTTCTCCTCTCCTCAGCTAGAAGTTGTTGCTATATATTTGGGAATTATATATTCCTATATATTATATATTCAACTATTCACAAAGCAATTTATGTAAATAAAAGGGCCTTAAAAATCATGGGATGGCTAAACACTTCAAGAAATTGAGAGGAACTCAAGAGATAAGATGTCTAACTACCAGGTCACTAAAGACTCTCAGAAAGTCTGTTCCTAATCTTTGATGACTGCTGCATGGCACCCTCATATAAAAAAATATTTCCCAGTAATGTTAACGATCAGCTTCAGAATGATAGTGGAGTACTTCAGAAACTGTACTCAAATATAAAATACCATCAAAGCACCAGACTTCCTCAAGCAAGGGACTGAGAAGTGTGAAGACATGACTCCAGGGACCAGAGGAGGCTGAGGTGCTCGGTGTCATGGTGTTCAGGTATGCCCATGGCCTGTCCCAGCAGCACCTGCCCCAGCCCTCCCAAGGGTCAGCACGATGGTATTTCTGAGAGAAGGGAGCACAGCGGGGCCACACTGGCACTCTGCAGGGGGCAGTCGCTGCGACTACTGGACCTCTCTGATGTTAGAGAACCAGCAAATGGCATTCCCCCCACAAACCTGATGCGTTCACAAACCGCCTGGTACAAAGACTCGAGGGTGAGCTTGTGCTTGGGGACAGAAACCAGCAGTGGCTGCCCGTACAGCACTGCCCCAGTAGAAGTGCTCGACGGCCTAGATTTCCTCTCCCTGAAGTACACAGGAAGCGTGACACACTCAGAGCCGTCCGGGGAGGTGCTGCAGACTTCGTACCTGTGTCAATCACACAAGAGAGCACTTTTAATGGCAGGCCCCAGTGAGCGATGGAGATCTGCACTTCAGCTACATGGCAGCCAGGACTAGGGCTACTAGAACAGAGCGTTCTTCAGTACAGAAGGTGAATAAGGCATTTCCAAGAGGATGCTAGAGACTGGGTCAGGAATTTCAAGAGGGTCACTGTCTGTGAACACAATGTGAACCTATACCACCGAGGCCCTGGGGCTAATGTGATCCTCCTTCCCCCAGCTATGGCCTTAAAGTCTGTGCTCCTTCAACTGGGACTCAACACAGACTGCAGCTGGCATCCAGACCATCACTTCACACAAAGGCACATGGGGGGCCCGGCCACCAAGTTCATCTTCTGTCACCCACCAAGGAGCTCAACTTTTAGAAAAGGCATTCTTAGCGCCCTGCCCTTGGATCAAACCAAATACTGTACAAGGACGTATACCTAGACTACAAAGCCAAAGACTCTTCAAGTGAGAAAGCAAATTTATAAATCTGTTTGCCATCTTTGTTCAAAAATACTCAAGTAAAAGACTCAGATTTAATTTTTTCAAAAATCAAGATAACCAACAAAACTGCTAAAAGAAAAACCAATGATTTTGAAAAATGTGTCTTACTTAGCGAATATATGGGAGATTTATACATGTTTGGGGGGGAGGTGGGCCGGGCGGGGGGGAAGGAGGGGGCGGCGGGCAGGGGGGAAGAGGGGACACGACTGAGCGACTGATCTGATCTGATCTGATCTATCCTGGAACAGATGTTACCAAAATTGCTGGCAACTGACTGTAGTCTTTCCCTCTTCCTATAGGGGGAGACACAAACTTACTGATTCAATGCTTGAAAACTAAACACACACATACAACCCTCCCCAGATGCCTGACAAACAGTCCTGACTGCAATATGTGCAGGAGTTCAAAGAAAAACTAAGGTAAGATGTGCTTTAAGATAAGAACCCTGGGGTCCAGCATAAAGGTCAAGAACGAAGCCTTGAACCGGGAGGCCTGGCTCGGGATCCCGTCCACCTTGCCACTCGCTGGCTGCTGGGACCAGGCCAAGTGCCTAAACCTCCAAGTCTGTTTATTCAGGGACAATGGGGTCTATCACCTACCGTACAGTGTGGAGGTAGTAACTAAGTAACTCAGTCTCACAGCACCTCACATGCTCATGAAGTATTAAGTGCTCCAACTGTGTTTTCATAAGACCATTATCAACTTATCATAACAATTTGCTTTCATAATGACTGGCCCTCAAGCCCTCGGAAAATTCCTCTGTGGGTGGTTCGCCAATCTTTCCACAAGGTGATGCCCCAGTTCTTCTCAGTTTAGCTATGTTCGAACATTAGTCTCCGGAGTTGAGGGAGACTGTGTTGAGGACTTGGGGTCAGAAGTGTACAGTCCCAGTTCTGTGGCCCCTCCATCTGTGAAGTACGGGAAGGTGGCTGGGAGTAGGGCAGCAGCCTGTGCTCCTGTGTGAATGGAATTAAGAATCTTGGGTGTGGTTAAGAACGCTTCCTTTTAGAGTGACCAGAAGTTACAGGAACATAAAGGGAAGGAAATGCTTCCCTTGTGGACTGCATTCCTCAACCCAAACCAAAAACCAAAACCAAAACCAAACCCTGAAAACCTCTCTCAGCAGAGACAAATTTCTGAGTGAGAGGGACTGAGGAATATGCAACGTGAGTGTGGTCCCCACGCAAACTGCTCTGACAAGCGGCTGCTGGGGGGTGCAGGCAAGCTTCCGCTCCACCCCGCCCCACCCAGAAGAGGGACACACACACACATAGTCACACTGAGCAGCCCCGAGGCAAGAAGACTTGGAAGGGGCTGAGAAGATGGGCTGCAGTTGGAGTGCACTGTCCCCAAAGGGATGAGAAAATTCCATCTGCTGCTGCTGCTGCTAAGTCGCTTCAGTCGTGTCCGACTCTGTGCGACCTCATAGACGGCAGCCCACCAGGCTCCCCCGTCCCTGGGATTCTCCAGGCAAGAACACTGGAGTGGGTTGCCATTTCCTTCTCTCCAATGCATGAAAGTGAAAAGTGAAAGTGAAGTTGCTCAGTTGTCTGACCCTCAGCGACCCCATGGACTGCAGCCTTCCAGGCTTCTCCATCCATGGGAGTTTCTAGGCAAGAGTACTGGAGTGGGGTGCCATTGCCTTCTCTGACTTAAATCGACTATCCCTGTTATTCTGAGATGGCACCAGTGTGAGGACCCACTGCCTATGGCTTGGAGAAAGAAAACCCCCTTCCTGTACTGTGCCCCTTCTCCCATCTTTCCATGACCCCTGACAAAGCTGTGACTCTTCTTGAGAAAAGCATTTCTGACAGCAGGATTATCTGCAGGACCACTGAAGAGGCCTTCTTAACAAGTAGCAACTGTTGACAAGAGGCTTGCCCAACCGAAAAGAGGTATCTGGAATGCCTAGCTCTGAGTGCCCGTAGGCACTTAGCACTGGTAGCTGCCCACAATTCCCTGAATGTCCATCTCATGCGCCCAGGGCTCAAGGCAAATCCACCAGCTGCCAGATCTTCACCAACTAGGCAAAGCCTCTGGAATTTTTCCGCTGACCCCACAGCAGAAACCCTAAGTACTCACACAAAAATGTCATCCCGAGGCATGATGTGGTTTAAACCTTCATCCATTTGGAAAATCTTGTGGAACCGGTGATTATACACATCTGTGACCACCATCTAAGAATCAGCAGGAATAGCGTACTTAATACTCAGGTGCAGATGAAAAAAAAATGTGCTGAAGGGGTGCTGCTTCCAGAGAGATTACAATGTGGCCAGGCCCAGAGCTCAGGGGTCAAGGTCTAATGGAGAGCAGCAAGGCTGTCACCAGCAGAGAACATGCCGGTAACACCTGTCCTAAGGTCTATGAGGGGATCTGCCCTCCAGTGGTGGGAGTGGTGGGAAGTGGGTGTGCACCAGAGACCAGTCGTCACCCAGAGCGCTCTGGGGTGTTCCCTGGGGCTGGAGGTCCCCAAGCCATCCTCACACATGGCGGAAAAGAGCAAACCCCAACCACCAAGACCTACAACTTGACACCAGCAGGAGGTGCAAGGGGAGTGGGGAGAAGGGCACTGACCAGGACTGGGACAGGGGAGGGGCTGGGGGGTCTCCAGGAGGAGGGGTCCTCATGCATGGAGAGGTCTTCACTTTCCCCACCTCCACGTGGGGCCAAGCTCAGCAGAAGGGCCAGCATGAGCAACTATTTTAAAATAAAGATTTCCTTTGGGACAGGAAAGAAGGTAGGTGAAACTTCTCACATTACAGATGAGGTCAAGGTCAGGTAAGAAAGGGAGGGGAGGTGACAGCAGAGTCCCACTCCTGGCCCTCTGACCACAGCCAGGTGTCCTCCATGATGGAAACACTGTTCCAAGGGCCAGAAGGGACAGTCTCAGCCACACTGAGCACAGTGAACGGGGACCAGGATGTCAGAGGCATCCAGATATAATCACATGTGCCGGCCCATAAGAACCAGCCCCCAAAAGTGACTAAAAGTTTGAAAACTAACTCCAAAGGACTATGAAATGCTCCCAATAGGCAAAGAGCCACAAAACATCCCGCCTTACGTTTTCTGCAGCAATGCCAGACAGTTTGGAGAGAGCCTCACACAGGTCGGACACGGCCCCCATCAGTGGCACAACCACGCGGTACTGCAGAGGAGAGAAAGGAGGCATGATGAGGGTGCTCTGCAGAGGAGCTGGGAGATGAGCTGGGAGGAGCAGGCACCATGGAGGCAGAGGTGCCCATGGTGAGGACAGGGCCAGATGAGCTGCCAGCAGAGCGAACACACAAGTCTTTGGCCTCAATGTCTGTCTCTATTCAGGCAGCACCACATAGAAGCTGGGCCATTTCTTTCTCTGCTACACACGGCTTCGTTTTTTCTTAACTTTTTGGAGATGTTCACTATTTCCTTTTAAAATATGTTAAAATTCTACAAATTGCCAAACACTCCTTGTCATCTTTTTTTAGAGACAGAAGAAAATAAAACTAGAAGCAGCATGCACTGAGCCGCCAGCTGGGCTTAACACCTTTCCATCTAGCCTTTTGCTCTGGCCAGGCCCTCCCAGTTGATTCAGGGGTGAACATGACCAAGGAAAGTACTGTTTCTAGTTCCCTAACGTTCAGATTTAAGTATCTTGTAGCAGATCAGCCAGGTTCCTTTAGACAAATGAATGAAGCATGGGGGAAAAGGTGACGGCAGAGCCCAGAGGACCTCCACAATACACATTAAAAAAAAAAAAATTCTTCATTCATTTGGCTGTCCTGGGCCTTAGTTGAGGCACACACTCTCTACTTGTGGTGCATGAGCTTAGTGGCCCTGTGGTATCTGAGATCACAGTTTCCCAACCAGGGATTGAACCTGGGAACAACACACTGGAAGGTGGACTCTTAACCACTGGATCACCACCGGGAAGTCCCCATGATGTGCTGGAATACCACGGGATTACACAGAGGTCTGACGGAGGACACAGGCACACGCTCAAGGCAGGCACCAAGGGGTTTCAGAGGCAGCTGATGGAGCTCCTGTCCTAACAGAGGGAAGCAGCCCCACTCTGGGTCTGCAGGCCTCTCACGACGAGGGATATGTGAGGGTGCCAACTCTCTTACCTGGGCAGGCCTGCAGCGAGGGTCGGCAGGAACTAGGAAGACCTCCATAACTCGGTCTTTCTTCAAGGGCAATGGGAGAGTTAAATAGCAAAATGGGTCAAAGGTCACGGAAACCTTAGCACATTCTGGGCAAACCAATGTAGATTTGAAGAGGCCATGGAACGTGTCCACGATCACAGAATCATTCCTCAACCTATGATTCTCCCAGGCTTCCTTTGCCACCACCTGGAAGAAAGGAAAGCGGATAAATAAAACATTCTCAACATCTCCCAGTTCTTAACCTCTGCATCCGGAACGATTCACAGCAAAATCTGAGATGGACTGTGAGGCAGTCTGTGTAGCCAAGTACTGGGTCCAGGCCAGTGAGAGCCAGGACTGCTCTTAGCACACAGACTCACTGCACATGCCGGCCCAGGCCCACATGTAACAAAGTGCGAACGTAGGTTCTGGGACACAGACGAACTGAAAGCACTGTGGACACATGGGCCTGCTGTGGGGGGGACTGTCTCCTAAAGCTCCCAATAATTCTAAGGCCCTTCGAGGACTTCCCTGGTGTCCCGGAGTTCAGACTTGGTCTTCCAAAGCAGGTGAGTATGGGTTCAATCCCTGGTCAGGGAGCTAAGATGCCACATGCCTCTTGGACAAAAAAAAAAGAAAGACCAAAAACAGAAGCAACAAGTTCAATAAGAATTTTAAAAAAATGGTTCACATTAAAAAACACCACTTGAATTTAAAATAAAAAAAAAAGCCTGCTTCATGAGCTAGCTCATGGTTTTTCCTTTAAGATGTGAATTCTACTTTAAAATATTCACACTGAGGGGACTTCCCTGGTGGCCCAGTGGTTAAGACTCTACACTTTCACTGCAGGGCTGCTCCAGCCTTGAGCCCTGGTTGGGGAACTAAGATCCCACAGGCTACACAGTGCAGCCAAAATTAAATAAATTAATTAAATAAAAATTTAAAGCATTCATATTGATCATCCCAATGTGATAGGATAACTTAGATACTAAATTCTCTCTTTAGAGATCTGAAAATCAAGGCAAAAAAAAAAGTGCCCTAAATAATATTATTAACAAAATATTTTAACAATCATAGTTGGATTTTAATGAGAGGAGTAATAATCCCAAATGCCCACACTACAGGCACTTTTTTCAGGGGCTTCCCTGGTGGCTCCGACGGTCTGGTATACCAACAAGGAGCATCAGAGGTAACCAGAGTTAGCCCCTCTGTGATCCGCAACACATTTCTCTATGAGACTGCATGTCCATGTTACCAACAACAGGGAGAGAAAACCAGGGCCCCACTACCAATACTCCGAGACCAGAAGAAGGCCCCTGGATGTGGCTTCTGTGGAATATTTTTGTCCAAAAGTCTCCAGTATCATACCGCATCTGGCCGCCCATTGGCATCCTTCAGCTCTAGGTAGGGTTTTTTCTTCACACGGTTCAGATCTTCATGCAATCCATCTAGAAGAAAGGCTAAAAGCTCCTGAGAGTCTTGTTGCTGGTAGCCAGAAAACTGAGGGGCAAAACGTCCCACCTGAGTCTACAATAAAAGCAACCACATTAGAAGGTTTTCAGTTATAAAGAACCAGGGAAGTCAGATGGGAAACTGTCATCAGAAATAACTTTGCAGTCACCCAGGACCAGAAGGAAGAAGACCCTTGGTCCAGTAATCCCATTAACTTCACAAGGGCCTAAAGGCAAGTAGTTCTCACTGGAGAGAAGAGGGCTAAGATCTGAAATTCAGGATGACTACAGATCGGGAACCCGAGCCACCACCCTGCAAGCAGAGTGAACACTGACTCCCTAACTACATCTCCTAAGTACAGACGCGAATCCCTCTCCAACCTCCTCCTTTGGTTCAGTCTCCCTAAGAACTTCACACATGGTACGTGCATCAGCCAGAGGAATCCTCCTGTACATAGGAGCCCTCCTAATGGATAGAGAGCTTGGGATGGACATGTACACACTGCTATATTCATAATTGAAAACAAACAAGGATGTACTGTGTAGCACATGTACCATGTTCCATGTTACGTGGCAGCCTGGATGGGAGGGGAGCTTGGGGCAGAATGGATGCATGTATAGGTGTGGCTGAGTCCCTCTGCTGTCCACCTGAAACTATCACAACATTGTTAATCGGCTATACGCCAATACAAAATAAAAAGTTTAATTTAAAAAAAAAAAGAAAGAGAGAGCCCTCCTGGCCATAAATGTCTGCCCTGTACTATTCTACGTCACTGATCCTCAGAATGCAGTGCCCAACCAGTGGCATCAGCAATACCTGAGCGCTTGACAGAAATGCATGCTCTCAGGCCCCAGCCCAGACCTATGGAAACAGAAACTCTGGGAATAGTCATTTACACATGTTGCCCAGGGATTAATGTGACCAAGAGGATGGAAAGAATTTGTTTTCAATTTTAATAAACAATATAAGGTTTTAATTTTCTCCTTGAGCTTGCTGCTGCTGCTAAGTCGCTTCAGTCATGTCTGACTCTGTGCGACCGCATAGACGTCAGCCCACCAGGCTTGCCCATCCCTGGGACTCTCCAGGCAAGAATAGTGGAGTGGGTTGCCATTTCCTTCTCCAATGTGTGAAAGTGAAGTCTCTCAGTCGTGTCTGACTCGTAGTGACCCCATGGACTGCAGCCTACCAGGCTCCTTCATCCATGGGATTTTCTAGGCAAGAATACTGGAGTGGCTTGCCATGCCGTCTCCGTCCTTGAGCTTAGGTGCTATTTTTTCCCTCTGTGAATCAGATGCTTCATTAAGTATCCTTGAAACAAACAGGATTCCCAGACTTCATCACATAGAGGCAAGCCACTTCTCCCTCAGCAGGGACATTCAGAGCAAAGGAAGGAAGAGCTGTTTCAAGTGCCCACTGCAGTTCACCCACCTCCCCATCTCCCTAACTGACGGATCCAAGTGAGAACTGCCCCTCACACCACCTTCCCAGACTGTCAACCCAATTCCTGACTTAAGGGGCTCAACTGAAACCATAGTTGGTGTAAGTTCCAGTCTCAGAGAATCTGGAAGAACCTCTCAGATAATACTGGATATTAGGTTGAGTTTTTATGGTCTGGCTTAGGGTACCAGCCATTTAAAGTGGCTCAGCTAGTAAAGAATCTGCCTGCAATGTGGGAGACCTGGGTTCAATTCCTGGGTTGGGAAGATCCCCTGGAGAAGGGAACAGTTACCCACTCCAGTATTCTGGCCTGGAGAATTCCATGGACTGTATAGACCATGCGGTCACAAAGAGTTAAGACACTACCCAGCGACTTTCACTTTCACTTTTTTCACCGTAGAATACGGCATTCTGAGCAAGCAGCTTACAATACAAATGATATCTGAAGAACCCTCATCCCAGCGGTGAGGGTTAAGTCACTTAAGATAAGTATGTGCTAAACGACTGAACAGAAAAGAAGGATCTGATCATGCAGTCTCAAAGCCCATCTTAATGCCAAAGTGCAAGTAAGGGAATACTTTATTACAACATTAAATCACTCTCCCCAAAATAGGAAAAAGGAAAGACATATATCAACCTACTTTGAACATGCGAGGTGCCACGTGAGCATCCCTGCCAGACCACATCTGCTTAATGAGCTCTGCATAGGCCTCTGCAATTTCCCCTTTCATTCCCAGGGGGTTGTCCCTGTTGATTTCGGCTTCGTATTCATCTTTGAGAAAGTAGTCGGTCAACGGTGCTGTGTTGCTTAAGCACTGAAAGAGAAATGATCACAGCTCACACATCTTCTGGAAAGCACACAGACACACAGGAAAAACCCAGTTCTAAATGAACAGTGAAGGGCACTCCCTTCTCTGGAGGGCTCAGAACAGGAAGGCGCAGGCACTCAAAGGCCAAGGCTGGTGGCCACATAGTGATGAACCTTCCAGGAACACTGTCTTGAGACCAGCTCACCGCCTAAGAACCATCTCTGAGACAAGCTTAGGGCAGAGGCCGTTGGTCCCAAGTGCCTGATCACAGTTTACTCCTTCACTCTGTCAGTATATTTACAGACACTGCTTAGCTTTTCAGGTGTTTAAACCAGTCTGGTTTTCCCAGCACAAACCCCTCCCGCTTGTTATATGTTACTTTCACTTAGACCTCACTGATTTTGATTTGCTAAAATGTTATCTACATTACTTGCCGCTATGCTTGTGAGATATGGTAATCTGTATCCTTTCCCTATAATATACTGTAACTGTAAGGAGAATTACTTTCAAGTGAAGTCTATGAGTCTGAGCAAATTAACAAACTGAGGGTCATCTTTAGGGACCCCCAAACTTGCAGTTGGAGAAGGAAATGGCAACCCACTCCAATGTTCTTGCCTGGAGAACCCCAGGGACGGGGAGCCTGTGGGCTTCCGTCTGTGGGGTTGCACAGAGTTGGACACGACTGAAGCGACTTAGCAGCAGCAGCAAACTTGCAATGGTGTCAGAAATAAAGGCAGTTATTAGGGACTGTGCCCTCTTAACTTTGTAGCTGGGCTCTAACTCCAGCCCATGACCCCAACAGTCCCATTACACAGTAAGTGCCCAATAAATATTTGGTGGATGAATAAATGAGGTTTCAACAGGCATGAGCTGAGATAGCTCAGTGGTGAAGATGGTCAGCCTCAGGCAAGAATACACTGGCATGGTACCAGCTGCTCTGAGATCTCATCCCATTAGAGACCAACCAGGCATGTATTCCAGTACTTTGTGAGATCATTCTCTAAGGGTCAACAAAACTAAAAATATTTTCACTATAAAACCAAACCAAACTGAGAAGACATTTTGAAGCCAGGAACACTGATGAGGCCATTCTGTACCACCCAGTGGCTATGCACTGGCAGATTCCTGAAGTACTAACCATGGGTCGTTAGGGACCCTGGAGAGGATCCTCCCAACACCGCAGAGGCCACTCCCACCCCAGCCTCAAGTACTGTGGAGACCTGGGGTTAACTGAGATGGCAGCTCTCCCCCCTACCTGCAAAGCGGAGTTCATGAAGCAGGTGTTCCCCAGGTTTCCGAGTCCGCAGAGCCCAGGCTGGACGTGAGTCAATGGGGATTCCTGACAATTATACGAAGCAGAGAAGCCAGATCCACTGGAAAACACAACCCACACCAGCAATCAGGTGAGTGCTGCTCACATGCCTTAAGACGCCTCTTGGGGCTTCACCTGGGCCTCCAGAATTCTCACTTGATAATGACCCCATGATATAAATTCTCTTTACTCCCCTCCCCAGCTCCCCCAACCTCGACCTTGACCTGACATGATAATAGGTGGTAAACACATCCTTAAGGGGAAGAGATGCTGTTTGAATCCTCTGCTCTCTAGCTTTATTATGGAGAAAGAAATGGCAACTCACTCCAGTATTCTTGCTTTGGAAATCCCATGGACAGAGGCGCTTAGTGGGTTACAGTCCATGGGGTCGCAAAGGCTTCAGCAAATGCTAATTCTATATCCCTCCAGAGGGCTAACTGCCAGGTGACTTTGGGGAAGAGCACTGTGGTTACCAAGATGGAAGCCTGCACCTGCCACCACCCACCCGGCCACACTTGGTCTTGGCAGTGCCTGAGTGTGCGTGCACTCTCTCTCGCCTCACCTTCCTCTACCACTCTATCTGCGCTCTATGGCAGGTGCTCTGACACACCTGGAGAAAGGACCACAGCCACACAGAGGAGAAGCAGGCACTCCATGCCCCACCGCCCCGCAGCTGACAGTCACCCTGACAGCCATTCTGCCAGAAGGCCAGTACATCCCTTCACAGACAAATGCAGTGATGGGAAAACACCAGCTGGTAGGAAGACAAGCAGCGTACACCAGAACTAGGAAGCACTCTTTACTGGGGGATGAAATGGAACAAAAAGCCATGTGCAGCAGGTTCTCATGGGGAACCCGAGTCCTGTATGTGCTCAGGGCAGCAGCAGAGGAGCTGTCAGGGAGGGCCCGGGAGAGGACTCGGCGGGAAAGGAAGGAAAGTGAAAGGACCTGCTCTTACCCCCTGCTGACACCGGAGCTGTGCATCCCCGAGGTGTTAGTGCTATCACCATTTGCAATGGGAGAGGCAGACACTGAGGAATAGGGACTTGCTGATGATTTTGGAGAGGTAGTAAAATTTCTGCTAGGCGCAGTGCTTGATCTGGGAGAGAGAAGCAGAAACAATGCTACTGACTTTGTGCACAGAAGCAAGCCCTCTTTAAGGCTTGCTTGAGAAGAAGGTGTCTTCTCAAGAAACACATGTTCTCCACATTCAGTTATTTAAAATTAATTGCAAATAGCCTATTTTCATGCTACTTGAAGGTAAATTTTTATTGACTTGAGAGTAAAGAAATTAATTGGTCTTCCTGTCTCATTCATCCACATGGTCATACACTGAATCTTTCAGTGAGATAAACCACAAGGCTGACCTTCAGGGCATCCTGGTTTGATCGATAAATCATCAGCTTCCCTGAATTTTAAGAGTTACCAGTGAAAGAGAAAGAAAAATGGTGATAAGAGATGAATTATTTCAAAACACTAGACCCAAATTACACAGATGGCTGTAAGTACACCAGAACACGAAAATGGCAATTTAGAGTCACTGTGCTATTCCAGGCAACTGCTTTTGTTTCCTGAAATTTACCAAAGTGAAAAACCTCTCTGTTTCAAACTTCTGTTTCAGTATTTTTCAGTGTCTTATTTTAGATTTATTTCTAATTTCGGACTAATTAACTCAAGGACTAATTGCCCCAAATCTTAAATTGACAACAATTTTATCAAGTTTTCTACCAAAATCCACATAAGACAGGTAGATGGAAATGAGTTGTCTGCAATGTTTCAAATACGTACAATGATGATTTTCCTTCCAGATTGGGAGTTATTTTTAGAATAGAGAAAATAATTAAGCTGTGTTGTCCCTGCAGAGTGCCCAGCCTCATGGGATCTGATGTCAACCAGGGATCCCTGTGAGAAGAAAGTGGGGTGTGGCAATAAAGATGAGGGATCCTGTACCCACACTGTAGGCAGATGTCAGGGACTATTTAGGGGCCTCAATAGGTGTCAGGAACTGAGTTCTGCTTCACACTCTGAAGTCACAGCAAGGGAAAGGGAAAGAGGGCTCCCCAGGCTCTCAACCACCCACAGAAATGCACCTTCACTAATCCTGAAGAGCATTTGCTTCACTGAGCCTCATCTTCATGCTGCAGAGAAGTCCAAGAACTATGGCAGCTCCTTAAGTGAGGCTTGGCAGAACCAAGGGACACACTCTTATGGCACACAGGGGACTTCAACAAACATCTAAGGCCTGTCCCGGGTGCTGCCAGAATGCCCAACCTCCTATGCAGACAAGTCGTTACCCAAGGCTGGGCTCCCACAGCAGACTCTGTTAACTCAGGTCTGCAGATACTACAAGACAGTGAAATTCAATTTCTGACATACAAACCGCAAGGCATATGGCTTAACACTCCCTTTTTAGTCATCATTCACTGGTAACTTATTTTATTCTCTGAACTTAAGAGGGCAAAAATCCATATAAGGCCCATTACACGTATTCAACATGTCAACTTCTTAAACAGACAACCCTTCTGGTTGAAATGAAAGAAAATGAGAAAAATTTTATTTGACATTCATATACAATGTTTCAGAAAATAGTGCCAGTAGTTTTCAGAGTAAACCCAGTCAAAAAGAAATCCAGGGACTTCCCTGGTGGTCTGGTGGTTAAGAATCTGCCTTTCACTTCAGGGGATGTGGGTTCAATACCTGATCAAGGAACTAAAATCCCACATGCCTTGTGGTCACACGCCAAATGAACGATGACCCAGCTGAGATCCAACACAGCCATAGGTTAAAAAAAAAAAAAAAAGAAGAAACCTAATGATGACTATCTAAGGATATATTTTATATGCTTGAAAACTTACATAATACAAAGTGTTCTTTGCTGTTTTTTAAACTCTACCTTTGACAGACAAATCAAAAAGTAAGACCTCTGCACAGAATGACTTGACCTGTACCTGGGAAACGCTTGGGTGCTTGTCACTTGTCAGGCAACTTGCGAGCACACCCGAGGGAGCTGCGAGCTGGGAAGCAGGCAATGGTAGGAAGAAGCTGACATGGGGCAAGACCTCACTACCAACTGTGACCGAGTCTCATGCCACGAACATTCTGAAAACAGAGGCTACATCTCCAAATAATGGTCCCTCTGCTCCCAAAAGATACTCTGGCCAAGCCTCTGGTCTCCTGGCACCTTTCTCCTGAGGCATCTCCTGATCCCAGGCATGCCAGGTCATTACCATCACAACGGAACCGAGCACTGACCAAGGGCTCTGTAACACTCACACCTGCCCTCCTTGCTCTGCTGCGCTCTGCCTGCCTCTCAGACGCTCTCCAGGCTGAATGCTGCGCTGAGGAGGAGTCCACTCTTTAAGTCTACCCTCTGAACCCAGAGCCCGCATCTGGCATTATCCTTAAGACAACAACCAACTAGTAGCCACAATCCTCACTGCCTTCACAACATGTTAGGCTGTGATCTTCCCCACACACACCAACACTGTTAACCCTCATCTGAGTGCAACTCAAATCTCCATTTCAGAACACTGGCCTCTTCTAGCTCTGGGCAAGCAGCGCTAGAAGGAGATGATGGAAAATAAATAAAGGGGACGGTGGTACAGAGCTAACTAGGCCTTATAGTTATCAGGCAAGTAAAGTTAGAATTAAGAGAGAGACAAAAAAATTGCAACCGGATCTACAGAAAACCTTGGCAGAAGAGAGAGGTTGGAGTAATCCACAGGAAAGGGAAAAAAAAATAATTGCAGATGCTCACAATTAACCAGGTGGCTCTCACTGGTGAAAAAAAAGCTGAATGGAAACAATTTCATTATGCTTCTTCTTGCCAGGATACATGGAAAATTGATTTTATGAGTGGGTTTTCTTTTAAAAAAAGGATAAAGCCAATTACTGACATTCCCTGGATGATATATTCACTTGACGTACTTTTCACATTCCCTCAATTTCATCCTACCTCTTCTCTGACAGACAACACGTTACTGAACATGATTTTAAAAAAAAAAAATCCAATTTGAGTTTGTCTTTTGAATAAGCTGAACGCCTCTACAGGTATTCTAATTACTGTTCTAGCTGGACTTAATTCGGTCTCCTATGTTTTTTATTACCACACTTTTCCGTTGTTTTTCCCCTCATTCTCGCCTTCCATCCCAATTTCCCTTTTAGGTATGACAGTTTCCTAGTGCATCCTATGGCACTGTGATTTAGAATAAGAAATACATGCTTTGGTTTGGTGCAAGGTTCTTGGTACACAGCTTCTGAAACTGTTGCAGTGTCTTAAGTGGTAAGAGTAATGGGAACATCTTTCGTTACATTTTGGTTTTCTCTTTGGTTCCTGAAATTGCTCCAAAGTGATAAAAGTGAAAAGTGTCTGTTGTTCCTCCCAACACAGATCTTTCACCCACATCTCAATTTATGCATATGACTTCTGGAAAGTTCCAAAGGATTGGTAGGGGTAGGGGGCGGCTTGCTGCTGGCCAGGGGAATCAACCTTGTGATGAGAAGGTTGGATCTTTTGCCCTTACCCCCACACACCCACCTCTGGAGAGGGGAGAGGGGCTGGAGATAGAGTTCTGCCACCAATGGCCAGGCAGTTTAATCAATTCTGCCTGCTTACTGAAGCGTCCACAAAAACCCCTGAAGTATGAGTTTTGCTGAGCCTCCAAGTTGGTGAACACACAGAGGTGCTAAAAGGGTGACTGCCTGGAGAAGGCACACAAACACCTCACTCTTCTCCTGCATCCTGGCTATCCATTTCTACCACTTCACTGTTCCAGAGTTATACCTTCCCATAATAAAGTGGTCAAATAGCAAGCTACCTGAGTTCTGTAAACTGTTATAGCAAAGTATCAAGCCCAAGAAGAGGGTTGTGGGAACTTCTGATTTACAGCCAGTGGGTCATCAGAAGCACAGGTTACACCCTGGCTTTGGGAGTGGCATCTGTAGAGGAGGAAACCTGGTGGGACTGAGCCCTGAGCCTGTAGGGTCTGATGCTATCTCCAGATGAACAGCTGCAGAACTGGATTAAATTGCAGGACACTCAGCTGGTTTCAGAGAATTGATTAGCATGAGATAAAACCCTCACATACTGGGTAGCTAAAAGTACTAGTAGAATAAAGTTGTTTTGTTTCTTTCTTACCTCCCAATAGCTATTCTTCCATTTTTCTTTAGTTTCCAAATTCCGAGTTTTATCTAGACCCCTTGCAACTGCTGAAAGACATTTCCCAGCCTCCTCTGAACCCAAGTGTGGTCACAGAATTTGCCAGAGAGATATACAGGGCCATCTTCTATGATTTCTGGGTAATATCCTTACAAAGAAGGGGCATGCCCTTTCTCCTGATTCCTCCTCAGCTACCTGAATGCACATATGATCGGTTCAACTAAAGCGGTCACCCTGGACACTGAGGTGACCACCTTGGAAGCTGAACCCACACAAAACAGTCACACGAGAGAGCAGCCGGGTTTTTAACAGCAGCAGTACTGCACTGTCCTCCTTAGAAGTTCTTTTTGGAAAGATGTGCCTACCCTACTTAACAGACTAATTTTCAGGTCTTTCTTCACTGCTAGCAAACCTTTCCTAATCAATACAACATGTTAAATAAAAGACATAAATTATACTTTTGTACTTCTGGTAGTTATTCCATTA
Source organism: Tragelaphus eurycerus (assembly GCA_935064755.1). Lineage (NCBI taxonomy): Eukaryota > Metazoa > Chordata > Mammalia > Artiodactyla > Bovidae > Tragelaphus > Tragelaphus eurycerus. The sequence continues at coordinate 68,747,867 of CAKXYN010000001.1, read as the reverse complement.
ACTTACTAGGATCTGTTAACTATTTTTCTCTTTCCCCATCAATTACTTCAACTTACTAACTACATTTCCCTGCAAGAGAAGTAGTTCAGGACATTTTCATCTCTCTTTACTGCCTCCTCTCCTCACCTGTCTTCCATGTCAGGATTACTCGGTATTTACTTCTGGATTGTTATTGATGCAGGCTGCTTTCTTAAACCTTTCTTCTTAACTATTACTAAACTTTTTATTGAAGTATTACATAGAGAAAGATATAAATCATGAGAGTACAAAAGTGAAGACTTTCTTGGGAATTCCCTGGTGGTCCAGTGGTGAAGACTTGGTGCTTTCACTGCTGAGGCCTGGTCTGATTCCTGGGTTGGGGAATGAAAATCCCACAAGCCATCAGTATGGCCAAAAAAAAAAACACCCTCAAAAGACATTCTTATCAAGTGATGGCAAGAATGTTAATTATTCAGTCATGTCCAACTCTGTGCAACCCCATGGGCTGTACACCTGCCAGGCTCCTCTGTCCATGGAATTCTCCAGGCAAGCATACCAGAGCAGGTAGCCATGACCTCCTCCAGGGGATCTTCCCGACCCAGGGACTGAACCCGGACCTCCTGCACTGCAGGCAGATTCTTTACTGTCTGAGCCACCAGGGAAGCCATGCACCTATATAATCACTACTGCACTACCCTCAGACCAAGAAGCTGGACAGCACCACCTCCCATGTGTCCTCCTCACGCTCCCTGCAGTCACAATTCTTTCCAGAGCTAACCTCCATGGTGACCTTGAGACGCACAATTCGGTTGTGCCTGTTCTTAAGCTTAATATCAGGGACTCACACAGTAGGCCATGTTTTGGGTCTGGCCTCTCTCATTCAACATCACTGATGAGCCTCAAGGCTGTCATGGCTGGAGAGAATTCTGTCGTATGCACACACCACAGTTCATTCTATTCTGGGTGGCTATTTGGATTAGCTCCAGTCTGTGACTATGACAAGCTGTGCTGTCACGAACATCTTTGAACGTATCTTTAAGTGAATGTGACATGTATTTCTGTTGGTTGTAAGCCTAGGAGAGGCTCGCTGGGCTGTAGAAGATGCACACAATTATTCATTTAGTGCTTGTTGCTAAATCTTCTAAACTTGCTATACCACTTTATACGCCCCACCAGCAGGGTCCAGCACCTCAACCACACTTGCTACTACCTATGCTGGGGATGTGCAGAGGCACCACATTATGGCTTGAATTCACCATTTCAGGATGCCTGCCAAGGCTGAACGCCTCTCCGCATGCTCACTAGTCAGCCACAGGGATAACTTCTTTCTTCAGATCACTGTTACAGGTTTTCTTGTCCCTTTTTCTAAAATGGGTGTCTGACTTTTTCTTACTGACCTAAAGGGGTTTCTCTGAAATTCTAGGTATAATCAATCTGTCAGACATACGCACTGCAAATACCTGTCTCACCCTGTGGCTTGCCTTTTTACTCTACGATGAACAGTTCTTAATTTAAAAGTCATCCAACTCTATTTCCTCCTCTACAGTTTGTGGTGCTGTGTCTTGTTTAAGCAATCTTTGTTTCTCCCAAAGTCCTTGCTTTCTAGTCAAGAGCACACTTTACTAGCTGTCTGCTAGTAGATCTGTCTGCTGGATTTTACTGCCTGCTCTCTACCGCCACTTCTCCCAAGAGGTTTCCAAGAGGACCTCTGTGTAGAAAACCTTATAGGGTCATATTCAGCCAGAGAAAAAATTTACTTTATCCTCACATTTATTTATTTTTTTCCCTCAGGGACACACACAGACTGCAGAATATCCTCACATTTAGATAATAGTGTAGTAGCTTGTAAATTCTAAAGTTATCCTACTTAAACATGTGTTTGAACAAGCTCCAGGAGATGGTGAAGGACGGGGAGCCTGGCATGCTGCAGTCCATGGGGGTCAAGTCATACATGAGTGAGCGACTGAACGACAACAACTTTGATACTGAAAAAGTATTCCTTAGGTCCACAGATGCCACTGGGAAATTTGATATTGATCTGCTTATCACTCATGACTTTCTCTTTCAAACAGATTTGACATTTTTGCTACATGTCTGTTGTTAAATTTCAATCGAACCTGTCTTGGTGTGGTCTCTCTTTTATCTGTCATGTTTAGCACTCTTTACATTGAAGATGTTTCCTCTTTCGTGATTATGAAAAACTCATGGTCGCTCCTTCTAACATTTTCTTTCCCTTGCCCATCATTTCCTCTCTGCTCCTGAAATTCCTATTATCTGGACATGGGCAGTTCTACTCCCAGCCTCCACAGTATGCTTTTTTTTTAAATTTACGTTTAATTGATTTACAATGTAGTGCCAGCACTTTTCTATTATCTTCTACCTCCTTATCTCCTAGAATTCTTCAATCTGAGCTGTCGACTTCTACTTTGAGTCTTCAGCTACATTCCTTCTGCAACTCAACCCCGCCCTGAATTCTTTGTTCTCATGTTACTTCTCTCCTTGTTTCTGTTTCATATACCCATTTCCTCTTTTTTGTGAGGATTTTCAGCATTGACTGTGTCCTCCTAAGCAGCTGGGGCTGTGAATTCTGCTCCAACTAGCATCACTTGTCAATCACTTTCCTTCTATTCTGACTCTGGTTGTCAGCTTCGCACTGTGGCTCCCTGTCAGCCTTTCGCCAGGTGAGATCCACCCGTCCTCACTCACCACAGCCCTCCAAGGAGCTCCCAGAGGCAGAGGTGGAATCCAGCATCCCACACGGCTCACCTCAGTCCCGTCACTCCTCTGAGCCCAGCCACAGCGAACTCCGGCTGCTCTTCAACCAGGCCCTCTCGGCCCCAGGTCTCTGTAGGTGCTGTCACCTCTCCGCCTCACAAAACTGTCTGCTCACGAAGCACCCCATGCCCTGCTGATTCCCTTGCCTCCTTCATGACCCTGTTCAAATGGCACCTCAGCGGGGCCTCACTATCATCCCGTTTATGCCCAAAGCCTTAGCACTTGCTCATTTTTCTTCCTGGATTTTTTCCCAGAGTACTTGTAAATCTACAGACATGTGTCTTTCTTATTTTCTGCTCCTTGAGGACAGAAATTTTGTTCCCTTTATTGCTGCATCCCCGGCTACTAGAACAGGCACTACTGGGGGACTAGTAAGGTGAGCTGTGCCTTAGGAATTCTGCTCTGAGCTCATTCAGCACTGGACACCCTCTACCAGGAGACTCTAATGTTTGGGGTGTCTCAATGAGGCAGTGCTCTTTTCCAAAAGTGGTTTCCCTTCCCTGAAACCTCTTAGGTCTAAGGCTCTGGAAGGAGTAGGGAGATGCAACAGGAGGAAGAGGAAAAGACCCAACTGCCAACAGTCTGCCTTGGCCCGTACACTTGGGCTCTTTCACTCCAAGCTGTCAGCCCTACCTCAGAGGCTAGAATCCAAGCACCTTCTGTCTCCTAAGGAGGTTGTCTCAGTTTTTATGTTATTTTCTCTTAGTTCGGTGGCATTTCCAGTTCAAAGAAGGGAGTGAGAAGGCTGCTGGGCTACTGTTACCTATTTTTTAGGCTGCTGTCACAAATCACCACAAACTTAGTAGCTTAAACAACACAAGTTTATTATCTTATGGTTTTGGAGGTCCGAAGGTCAAAATGATTGTCACCAAGCTAACTCAAGGAGTGGGCAGAGCTATGTTCCCTGGTGAAGGCTCTAGGGACTTCCAGAGGCTGCCCAGCTTCCCTGGCTCATGGCCAGTTGACTCTGTCTCACGTTTCATTGCTCTGACTCTGCTTCCACCTTCACATCTGACTCTTGGCTGTCTCCCTCTTCTGATTATAAGGACATTGTGATTATGCTGGGCCTACCCAGATAATCCAGGATCATCTCCCATCTCAAGATCCTTAATCACATCTGCAAAGTCCCTCCTGCCAGTAACCTAACACATTCATAGGTTCTGGGGATTAGGACATGGACTTTGTTGGGGGTAGGGGTTGGGGAACACAATCACTACTCTGCATAACACAGCTATTTCGTCATCTTTTCAGGAATTGGGGATTAGAGTTTCTTACACTGAAGTCCATGGCTAAGCTTTAGGGGAGGGGTCTATAAAACCCTTGAGATTGTTGGCAAAATGCTGCATCTTCCTGTGTTTCTCAAGAGAGAGCTCGTAGCTTTTGTAAATTTCATAGAAGAGCTATAAGCCCATTACCACAAAATACTCACTGTCCAAGATCTGACTGAGGAAGATAGCAAAGACCAACATTCTCCCAATAACTACTGGAATACAGACACGATTCCCCTATCTTATACTGTATGAAAAATCCACCACTCCTTTTTGTCCCCTTCTCAGAACATGCATTAACTCCACACCAGACATGAACCTCTCCTGAAGACAGGGGTGCCTGGAGTCCCAGTTTAGTACTAGAGTAATTCCCCCAGGAAGTGACAAGGGCAACAATCAGAAACACTCGCTGGGGTAAAGAGTGGGATGGAATGGAACTATTACCTGTAAGTAGTTAAGACCCTATGTCTGAGCCCTCTCTTTCCTCCATCAAAGCCCCTGCCTATAGGTGGAAAAAATAAATGCCCTTGACAGAAACAAAGCCTCATCTTGGCAGGGCAGCATCCCCAGATCCCGGCCCCTCCTCTTCCCCATCTCCTCCTCAAAAGCAGAGGCTCACTGCCTGGATGACATGTCTGACAGCTTTCCCTGGGATGGCTGCCCAGCATGCTGCTTACCAAAGGCCAGGATTATAGACTTTGGCTACAACAGCCAATGTTTTCCATCTGCTGTAAAGAATGTTTTTCTTTGGCGTCTCTCGCATACCCGTGTGCCCAGCCACAAGAGAGAACAAGTTCACTCACTTTGACTGCTGGGTCTGCCTTGGCCATGTGCCGTCTTCATTTTGGGGCTCAATTACTAGCACCTGAGTGAAAGAGGAAACCATATTAGGAACGTGCAAACCATCTCACTTGCTGACGTGCTCAGAACCAAAAAACTATCTGTCCACACATCCTGGTGGAGCTGTCTGCGGGGGCACGCCTGGGCCCTCCTACCTGACCCTGGTACAGCCCGGCATCCTGCACAGTGTTGTCCAGCTTGCTCAGCTGCTCGTAGGTGTTGCTCATGTATTTGTTCCACAGCCGTGTCTCACGCTCTGCAGGGATGTTGAAGAGCTTCCTCATCTCCTTCTCGATGGTTGCTGGGGACAGGCAGACACATCACTCTGGGCTTTCTCCCGGTGCAAGGACAACAGCCGCCACAGCAAGCTGAGGCTCATCTTCCGTCCTTATCAGACGGGCATGGGATGCTCAGGATCAAAAGCTCTGACTGACCTCCGCCCCTAGGTGACTCGTAAGGCCAAACATCTTGCATGGGGCATCCTTTCATACTCAAACACCCAGAGACAGCCCTTAGGCTTCGCATTATTTGATGATGTGGGTCCCCGTTTACAACACAAAAGCAACATGGCATAGTTAGAAAATGAACCTCTGGAACTAAGACAGATTCGGTTTCAAATACTAGATCTGCTGTTTTCTCACTGAGATTTCTTCACCTTTACTATCATACGTTAAGTAAGCAGAGAACATGTGCAGTGCTTCTTACAACATGATTGCGAGGCTTAGCTGTCCACAAGAGTGCCCTGGAAAGAGGGCACCCAGGTCAGGACAGGTAACCACAGTCTGAGACTATCTGGGTAACAAGTCTAAAGAGGGTGCCCCACCTCCCCACTCATTAGCCACCACGCCCTGCACGCTCACTAGCTTCCTGGAATGCCAGCCAGGGGACTCACCGATGGTGTCTGCCTTGCTGAAATGGCAGCTCAGCACGTTGGTGGGGTCACTGTTCTCACAAAGCTTCAGTTCCAGCAAATATACCTCCACCTTGCAGTGCTTGACAAACAGGCCATGTTCTACCACCTGCGAATGAGAGTGCGGGTGAAGGAGCTCTGGTCCCACACCGGGACAGTCTGGGAAGCAAGTCTGGGAAGCAACATGCCGCATCATTGACAAAAGGAAGAGTCTACATGACGATGAGTGTGAGCTTTAAAGTCACCGGCATGTGTCTCAGGAGTTTAAAAATCTTATTTCCACTGGCCCCAGATAGATGAGGTGCCTAAGAAGAAATATTTTCAGTGAGTCCAGACTCTTGCATATTCCCATACAGAAAAGCACTAAATTCCTTCACTTGAGATTATGTGGTTTTCCTTTACTTAACAATAATCTTTCGATGTTCAGACTACCTGCCCTTGGTTGCAGAACTTCTCCATAACCTGGCTCCCCCAGCCTCCCCTCCTCAGAGCAAGTCTTTCAGGGTCACTTGAGATACTGTATCCTGGGGGCTTGAAGTTCTAAAAATTTCCACCAAATAAAACATAACTCTCAAAGGAAAAAAAAATCTTATTTCTACTCATTAGGACCAACCAAGAGCATCGTGACGGAACCAGAGCTAGCAACAAGAGGGCACAACAGCAAAGTCACTGTTCATCTCTAAGTGGAGATCGTGATGCTTCCCCTTGCAGGGTCTGTGGAATCAAGGCCTGGAGAACACAGTTAAATCCTTCGGCAGCTTGCTTGCCACACAGCAGGACTGTGGGATTTATGGGATACCTGTGAAAACTGGCCTGCCCCTCACCATTTGATTCCTAACCCCTCTCGGAGTCCCAGGTTTCAGGTTGGAGAAAGAAGGTATTCCAGCCTTGAAGAGTGACACTGAGAAGCTTGACCTCAGCACTGCAGCCCTTCCCTGCTCTGCTAAGAAGGGAAACTGCACACCATGTAGAGTGAGAAACGCACCCAGGGCCTACTCCTCCACCAGAGGAGACGTCCCCCACAATGGGACAAGCAAACAACTGTGGGAGTCAGGCTGGTGCTATTCTTGTGAGTTCTGGCCACCAGAGGGGTTGATAAGCTGGGTTTCTCTCCCAGGGCCTGCCTTCCCTTAAGAGATTGTTCTTCTCTTGGCTATTAACACCTGTTTTCCGAGGTACTCAACAATGTGATCAGAGATTCCTAACTACAGGGGGAAGAGCAGTATCAGAAAAGTTAAGTTAAACAAGAAGCAGCACATTACTGTGTGTCCATATGCCCCCAAGTGAAGTTTCCCTCACAGAAGCTTCCAGAATGCGATCTCACTGTACTGCTGGACACATCCCAAGCCACTGGGCAGCTGTGACATTTGGAGGCCTCCATTCAACAGCTTAGGAGCGTCTGTATCCCAGGAAAGCAAAAGCAGTCAGTGCCAGGGAGCGCTCACAGACACTGACCAGCGGGTGGGACAATGCGGGTACTCACTTTTCTGACAATGGGCTGCTGGCCTTCTACGCAGCCATACCAGTTTAGTAACTTATTCCAGGCCTCTGCTGGGACCAAAACATAGTCCAATTCATCAATTAAATGCTCCTTTAAGGTCTGACTCTCAGGATCTGAAAAAGGAAAACAGCACATAGCTCACTGCTCTTCTCCCCAGAAATGTTTGTTTTACATGATTCTCACCTACTTTTCAGAAACAAGAAAAGTATTTATAGGAACAAGTACAAAACTCCAAAATTCTGTCACTGGCTATAACATAGAGCAGATCTGGATGATTGTCTTTAACTGTGATTTCTGAGCAGTTTGTGAGGAACTTATATTTCTTCCAAAATTGGAGGGAGAAGGAAAGAGAAAAACTCCGATTTACATTTTCAAAGTGCGTCCAGCTCCATAATTAAAACTCTTTTACTATGAATATTTAACAATATTCTGCTGAATGAAACTGCACTGAAATCAGGGATCACCTTTCCTAGAAAGATTTACTAAGCAAGCAAATGAACAAGTCAATGAAGTTAAATTTATTTTTACCAGGAGTCATTTACCATTCTTAGTGTCCAAGACTCCAAGACAAAAGCTCAGCTGGACACCAGCCATAGAGAGAGAGACTTTCTTTAACATGCGAAGCATCCATCTTACACCCCCACATGGAGGCAACACAACTGGGATTCAGAAAAGGACATCCATGGACTGCCTTGGTGGTGCACTGCATAGGAATCTGCCTGCCAATGCAGGGGACACGGGTTCGATCCCTGGTCTTGGAAGATTCCACATGCCACCAAGCAACTAAAACCCTCGAGCCACAGTTACTGAGCCTGCGTGCTACAACTACTGAAGCCCGTGTGCCTCGCGCCTGTGCTCTGCAACAAGAGAAGCAACTGCAATGAAAACCCCACGCACCGCAACAAAGAGCAATCTCTGCTCACTGCAATGAGAGAAAGCCCATGTGCAGCAAAGAGGACCCAGCACAACCAAAAAGAAAGAAAAGGACATTCATGGTCTGAAATACATTCTCTTAATGGAAGCCCATGGGACTGGACCAAGAGAAGCCTGACCACCTCCCACCAGGGAGCGTCCCTGCTAAGCCTGTGCACATCAACACCCACTCCTGCAACAGTGCCACTATTCTCTTCCAGACAAGTGAAGCCACAAAGCCAGGGAAGCAGACAGTACCCACAGTGGTGTAACTCACCTGTACAAGACAGAAAATGTTAAAAATAAAAGCCAAAAACAGCACTCACAAGATGACCAGGGCTTCCCATCTGATTCACCTTTGCCTTTTTCATTTCCAAGGAAAAAGGAAAGACACTAATTAGGCTTGGAGAACAGGAATCCCCAAGTGAGAAGGATGCATGGATAAACAAAATGCCATATATAAGCACAATGGTGTATCATTTAACCTTTAAAAAGAAAGAAATTCTGACAGGCCATAATATGGATAAACCTTGAGGACCTTTTGCTGAATGCAAAAAGCTGGTCAGAGACAGACAAATACTGTATGATTCCACTTATACTAGGAATCAAGAGTAATCAGAGACAGAAAGTACAATGCTGGGTGTCAGGGTCTGGGAGAAAAAACTACTGTCTACTGGCTATGGAGATTCAGCTGTTGCTGCTATTTTGACATTTAGATTTATTTCTTTAGGACATGCTGGGTCTTCATTGTGGTGTGCGGGCTCTCGCTATTCCATGCATGCTTGGTTGTGGCATGTGGGATCCAGTTCCCTGGCCAGGTATTGAACCCAGACCCCTTGCTTTGGGAGCACAGAGTCTTAGCCACTGAACCACCAGGGAAGTCGTGAGATTTAGTTTTACAAAATAAAAAAGTTCTGGAGATTGGCTTCGCACCAATGTAAATAGACTTCATACTACTCAACACTTAAAAATATTTAGATAGTACAACTTTCCTAGTGGTCTGTTGATTGAGACTCTGCACTTATACTGCAGGGAGCACTGATTCAACTCCTGGTCACGGAACTAAGTCCCCATAGGTCACAAGGCAAGGCCAAAATAATAGTAATAATAAAATAAATTTAGATGGTAAGTTTTATGTGTATTTCACCATAATTTATTTATTTATTTTTTTTTACAAATAAAAATTTTATTGTACAAAATAAAGGCCCTCACAGCTCACTAAGGCTAAACAGAGACTAGGTAATGTTTTAAATCCTTTACAAAAAGCTCACATACACTTCCGCTTTCCCAACCATTAAAATGAACTGACCAAATGTTATCAAAACGAAAGCTATAAATAACACTGAGTCCTTTAAAGACAGCTATCCCAAATGTTATTTTTTGGCATAGGTGATCTTCATGGCATGGGACGGTGTGATCTTAAATCCCTGCAGAGCATCCCTGGCAGCTCCAGCCTGTCCATCATTTTCAAATTCAACAAAAGCGATGTCATGCCTCCCAGGTACCAAACGTACTTCCTTGAAACCAGGGAACTGGTTAAACAGCATGGATAGCATCATCTCATTAGTCTCTTCTGGTAAATTATTAAGGAATAAAATATAGTTTGGAGGGTAATCAGGGACCTGAGGATTTGGTGTTGCATTTCCTTGGGTATTAGCTGAATTTGGTGTTCCCTGACCAGGCTTTTTGTTCACAGTTGTTGCAGTCTGTTCCACAGTTTTGGCTTTCTTCTTTTCTTTGTCAGCAAAAGTGCCACGCATTTTAGATATTATATCAGAATCTGTTTTGGCATACTGGATTCGCATTGGTTTGCCATAAAATGGAAATCCTTGTAACTGTCTCAAGGCATTTGTAGATGAGCCTAGTTCCTTAAATATAACAAAGGCTTGTCCCCTCATCTTCATGGTCTTCAAAGCAACGATATCTACCACGTGGCCAAACTGAGAAAACAGGGCATACAGGGATCTCTTCAATTCTTCTTTTTTAATTTTGTCATTCATATTGTTGATATAAATTGTATGATTTGGTCTGATATCCATGTTTTGGGTTAAACTGTTCCAATAGCCGAACAGGTCCACCACGTCCCGTAACAATCACAAGCCAGAAGCCGGAAGCCCATAATTTAAAAGGGAAAAAAAAAAGTGGCTCCTCACTGATGAGCCAACTGTTTTCCACAGCAGCTCTGGCACAATTATTCACACTGACAGATCATATGTTTTTATTCAGTAACAGAAGGATGATCCAAGAGGAGTACTTGAAACAAAAGCTTCACACCTCAACTCCAAGGTCTTCTCTGATTTGCAAATTAAAACTCACAAAGGTTCTTCACCAGTCTTACTTGGAGACATATACCTTCTTCATTTCTAACACTAAAACTAGCAGGTCTGGCTACCCATGCTGTGCCCAACAGCAGCCACAGACTTTTAAAGGTGGGAAAGGAGCCAAGCGCTTTTAGCGTCATTAACCCCAAGTACATCAGTTCTACAGGGCGAGAAACTACTGGGGAGAAACTCAGAGGCTCAGTTACAATTTTCTCAAACATGTCATTCTAATGACACTCAAGGGCAAACACAGGAATTTAACTGGAATTTGCAATACAGTTCACCATTTTTACTTAAAACTGCATCAGTCAAAGGGCATCATAGTAAAAAGCACACAGGGGTTTTGCAATAAGGACTGAGCCTTTGCAAATTTCTTCAACAGAGGAAATAAAGGGGAAAAAAATAAGAGTACAACTTGGTCTTGGCATAAGGATTCCCTCAGATATACAGGAGGGGCAGAAGTGGAAAATGAGAGAGGAAATGAGCAGACCACATTAGTGCGGACATACCCTACCCACTCCTTCCCACTCGTTCAAGAGCCCCTTCTAGGCAACTCCCATGACTGTAGGCGGCAGGCAGCCAGACTGGGACTGGCAGGTGACTGAGAGTCCAAGAGCTAAGAGGGCGGCCCTCATTGGCTAGAGATAGGCCATTCCTGCTCTGTCAATGTTCCAGGGTCTGAACGGAATGTACTTCTCGCCTCCCAAGCACACAACAAATGCTTCGAGCCTAATCCAGTGACTTCGAATTGAAAGACAACAGAAGAAATGCTTGCCCTCAGCTGAAGGTCATACCAAATGACTTGAGGGTCCCTCCAGCTCTAGGATTCTCAACACCAAAACTATTAAGAGCCTTAAGTGGGGTGGGAGGTGGGAGGGAGGTTCAAAGGGGAGGGGACATATGTATACTTATGGCTGATTCATGCTGATGTATGACAGAAACCGATACAATATTATAAATCAGTATCTTTCAATTAAAAAAATTTTTTTTTAAAGCCTTAAGAATTCTCCTTCTCAAATAAAGATGGAAATGAACCAAGTGCAAATACAATACAATGATCCTTTGGGGCAACTTCATGGTATACTTCCACCTACAACAGGAAGAAAAGCCTGTAACATTATTATGTCACTCATCCCAAAAAATAAGGTATACACTGAAGCACTGCTCGTTTTTAAAAAAACACCCAGGATAGTGTTAGGCATCTGAATAAAGCCTCATGTACTGTCTGCCTTCCTGCTGCCTTGACTGTGGGCCCAGGCAACAGATCATCTGTCATGCTTGCACGGGAGTCTAAAAGCAAGGCAGAAAAAAGGCCGAGGAAAGGCCAACTGCCGTTTCTATGCATCCAAAGGCGCAAGCCAAGCTCAACCATGTCATACTTCACTTTTTCAGTCACTTCTTCCATGAGGAGCTGGTCTGTGTTCGTAACTCTACTAACCTTCCACCTCCCCTCACACTACTTCTATGACAAACATGGCCATCACAGCAATGCCTGGTGAATGTTGTCAGGTCTACAGTTTGTCCCACTGCAAAGGATAACACAGAAAATTCTGGTTCCTAAATTTCAGATTCCAGATGCAGTTTCAAAATAATATGCTATTTCTTTCCATTCAATATAGTAATCTCAAATCTCTAACAGAACTTGAAAAAAAGAAACGATAAAGAGGGACAGGCAGACATTTCCTCAGACATTCCTCACTAAGACATTTCTGCTTTTACTAAATGGAGTTAATTCAGGAAAAGAGCAGCTTCACTTCTCCGTGAGGGCCTGCAAACACTTCTGCTATAGACCCAAGTCAAGGCCCCTTGTTTCTATCCTCTCACAGTAGGAAAGTCAGGTTCATGATACCCGTGGCAAAGATAAACAGAACCTCAGGCCACCATGACCTCAGTTTACCCAAGTGGACATTTCAGTTAGAAAAGCAACAGGATACTGTACCTGAAAAGAGTCCGGAGTTATCTATCGGGCCAGGATACAGATTATGTTCACCCACATTGTACATATCCCAGCTGTCGAAGCCCACATACTTCTTCCACTGCTTGAACCACCGGCTGTCAATAAGATACCTAGAGACAGACAAAAATGGACTGTACCCAAAAACCTGAGGTTGTACGTTTCTGCAGCTGCTCCCTAAATTTTTTAGGGTCCTTCCACTTGGGGAACAAGCAATCCCTGCTAAAAAAACACACTCTCAATAGTAGGAGCAGGGCCAGGCCCTCTTGGGCCTGGAACAGAAAGCCTGGCCCAGGGGATGCACTGACTAAGTGAAACGGCTGTTAAAAGAATAAGTAAAAGGAAGGAAATGGCTAGCTTCAAAAATGCTTGTTTAAAGAAATTCTTTCTATGGGGAAAACCTTATTTGCTAGTGACCATGTCATTAATTTCATAATGATCTTTACAGAGGTCCTTGTCTAGACAGACAATTTGGATACACTGCTTTGCTTCATGTGAAGAGCATTAAACCAATTTTCTTTCTAAAAATAAGATAACAACATAACACACTTCAGTTTTCCTTTAAGGACCAAACGTGTGTGTGTATATATATTATGTATATATACATACATGTGCACATATATACATACAGACTTATATAGATACATACACACATATATACATACAATGTCGTGGTGTGTTTATCTTATCAAAAAACATTATGCTGACCTGGTTATATTTTAAAAGTATCATCATACTGTTTTATTAATACAATTAAGACAGAAGGAGGGGGAAAACTCTGTAGGGGAACAAAGCGTAACAATTACATTGGTGAGTCCTTCAAATTTTATAACCAACAAACTTCAGGAGATCAGCCAGCCTCCCAGAGGCCACAAGGATCCATAAATATATCCACATCTCTAAAATGCTCTTTTCTCTCCAAACACTTTACTGTGTGATTTGAGTCTATCTGAAACCTCCTCTGCTTCTGCTGACTATTCTTCACGAGTCACCACGATTCGGGATATCAAGTACTTCTGCCTGCTCTGCCTATCACAGCTTGGCCAGCTCAAGGACACTGTAAAGACTGAGTTTCTCTTCCCTGTTCAATTTCTCTGTCACTGTGATACAGCCATTATCACCACCATCATCGTTTCTTAAAAGCGGGTTGCTCAACCACATTCAGTGCAACGCCAAGCCCCAGTTTCTGTTTCCACACAATAATACCACCCAGGAATCTCTTCACTAGTGGAAGTACTGTCCCTGGTACTAGATAATTTATTAAGAAAAACTTACTCAGACTTGCTCGACTAGGCTCTAGGCTAACCCGTCTCGTTCACTCGGAAACGCTGTTGCCACCAATTATTTTTAACATTTGCTACCAAAATAACCTGGGACTCTCAGACAATTGTTCAGCTACTGACCTTGACGTCTGTCCAGCAGCTTACAAGTTACAGAGTATCTACTTCTTATCTACACCTCAAGCACCTGAGGGCGAGGGCACCAAATATCGTTATCTTGATCTTAAAAATAAGAAGCCAAGGTCTGTGAGATGTGGACGCCTTCGCCCAAAATCACAAAGTGAATCCTCAAAGGTAAAGGACTCTCCTCAACCGCAAGGTCCCCGGGAGTACTCCCCTTCTTTCCATCTCGTAGCCCCAGCCTCCGTTGGATACGCCCCCTCGGGTTCCAAGAAGACCGGACGACCCTCAGCTCCACCCACGCTTTCATCCAGTGCTCTCTTCCCTAAGGGGCGGGAGTCCAGTCACTCTCAGAGTCACCAACATCTCCCCTGCCCAGCCTCTAGCCAAGCCGGGCAAGGGGGCCGGGCCTGAGCACCCGAGCGCCGGCCCCTGGCCCAGTGGGGCAGAAAGGCGGGCGCGGCGCTCACCACTGCGCCCCTCGCTGGAGCGTGGTCCTCATCAAGGCCCCGAGCTCGGATTTCTGGGTCTCCGCATCCGGTCGCTCACGGTACCCTCCGCCTTCCGCCATCTCGTCCGCGGCCCCAGCCCAGCCGGCCCGGACATCCGCCTCGCGCACAGCGTGCTGTGGACCGCGCCCACGCGCGCACGCACGCACTCACATGCGCGCACGCAAGCCCCTCCTCGTGCGGCGGCCGGGGGCGCCGGCCCGCCCCTTGCTTTCCCCCACCCCTAACGGCGCACCACCACCACCACCACAACCACCCCCCTCCCCCCGGCCCCGGCCTCCTCCGCGCGTGCGCGGTGGAGCCGGGAGCCCGGCCGGAAGAGGAGGCGGGCGTCGGGAAAGAGCTGCAGTGTTCTCAGCCAGGCAGGCGTCGCTGAGCCGGCGCTGTCCGGCACACCTTTCTGAGTCCAGCCCGGCGATCTCGAGGAGTCAGACCACAGGCCCCACGACCCTTCGGGTACCTCTTCTGGCCTGCGTGGTTATCCTGGTCTTAAATGAACGCAGCGCCAGGTGCGAGGAGTCCTGAAACTAGATTTTCTTGTTTTCACTCCAGCCATTCCGCTTTGAGCGGAGACCTCAGGCGAGCTCTTAGCTGACCAAACGTGAACTTCTGATCCCTGTCCGGCAGGCCCTGCGGGAATATTCGCAATCATCTCTGTCTGAACCCCCAGAATCACTTGGCCCAGGCCGAATTCCACAAGCCCTCCAATGAACTATCTACTTTATCGGGCAGGCAAGCAGCCACAGGGGGGCGATAGCAACGGGGGTGGGAGGAGCCGTCAAGGTATATTCTCCACATCAAGTACCCAGGCTGCTGCTTTGTTGTTGCAACAAAGTACAATAGCCTGAACACCTTATGGCTCCCACTCGACCGTGCCTACAAGAAACACAGCCCTTCTTCTGGAGGGCTAGACTATATGTGTCTAGCACCTCCTGCCCTCAGAAAAAAATTAGACAAATATGACTCAGTACCTGCCCTTATCCAGTGATCCCCATTTTTTTTTTTTTTTTTAGTTCTACCAGTTTATTGCTACCAACCCATCACCCTCCACCCTCATGCACACATGCTCAGTCATGTAACCCCATGGACTGCAGCCCGTCAGGCTCCTCTGTCCATGGACTTTGCCAGGCAAGAATACTGGAGTGGGTTGCCATTTCCTTCTCCAGATCCCCATTTTTTTATGCACCAGGGACCTATTCCGTGGAAGAACTTTTTTCTTGAGGTGTGGGGGTTGAATCTTTGGGGAAGATTAAAGCGCATTACATTTCTTGTGCCCTTTATTGTTTTTACACCAGCTCCACCTCAGACGGTCAGACATTAGATCGCAGAGGATGAAGACCCCTCCTTTACCCAATCTAATAGAGAAGAGGATCTATTCCACAAATAAGTCCAGCACCCAGTCAAGTGTGTGATAAGCACCATTAAAGGGTATAAATCAAAGACTGTAGACCCCAAGCTGTGAAACGAAGCGTTTCACTTGAGTACCTTTTGAGTGTGATCTTGAAAGCATAGAAATGATGGTGCATGTTAAAGGAGAGGAGACTAAAGGGGTTAAAGGAAATTTCTGGAACAAGCAGGGAAAATCAGAGCGAAGATTAGGCCAGTTGAGCTGGACACAGACTACTGAAAGGGCCTGAGATCTATGGCTAGAAGGGAGGCTGGTCCCATATATGCATACAAATATTGTAGGAGGTTTGAGAGCAGAGAGAAATAAATAGCTGAGGGTACTTTACACAGAGGTACAGCCCACAGACCTACTAAGAACCCTTTGGAAAGATGTCTGTGAGGAAAGAGAAAAAACAAGTGCAGAAGAAAGAACTGGCCTGGTGAAGTTGAGGTAGGTCATTTGAACAGATTTACTATTTTTTTTAGGTTGAGTTTTGGCTAATTGAAATTAATATATTAAGCACTATCTGCTAACAGAGGCCTCTTGGCAGCTGGGTAGATAGTGGGGCAAGGTAATTTGGAATTAAAACTACCTTGAGGGACTTCCTTTGTGGTCCCGTGGTTAAGACTCTGAACTCCCAATGCAAGGGGACTAGGTTCAATCCCTAATCAAGGAACTACATGCCACATGCCACAACTAAGACCCATAGCAGCCAAATAAATAAATAATAATTTTAAAAAACGCCTTGAATAACTACATAGCAGTTAATCCCATGTGCATAAGAGTTACCATCAAATGATGATAATTCTACATCTCGATCCTGACACCCCCAAGTGCCCGTCTGTGGAAGTTCTTTTACATTGTTAAAATTGTTATTGAACCAGAACCACTGCTTTTAGTCCTATTTATGGAAAATGAAAGCTGGGTTAATGGGCATGACTGAACCTCCATTACAGTGCCTGCTTCCCTCTTCCTTTTTTAGTACTTCCTCCTATACCATTTATGGCATGGGTCAGATTCTTAAGGAAGTAGGACAAGTCAGCACCACTACAAAGGGGGACAAAACCTAATTATAAAAATGAAAACTTTGGAAAATCTTTTTTGAGCCCGGATGTCTTCAATGCTATTCAATAGCTGTAAAAAAAAAAAAAAAAAAGTACACTAATTATGAGTAGTTCCTAAAAATTTATATTCAAAACAAGTGTTATAAGTTAAAATGCAGGGAATAAAGTGACCCTTCATAATCACCATTATTTCTAAATAATGGTGAAGATCACCATTATTTCTAAAGTTTTCAAACTTTTATAGTGAGTTTGATTATTACACGTTAAAAACAGAACTAGAAACCATGAACATCTGCGTGCATGTTCCTGCAATTGTGGGAGTGACCCACAGATTTGGGAGGAAAGGAGTTGAGTAATTCAACCCAGGACACACCCTGGCCCCAGGACTGGATTCTGTGTTGGGCCATTTCCCCCAGGGGAGGGGTATAGGCCTGATAGGCCCCTCTGTTGGCCTGGTAACCAAACCTCAGAACTGAACAACTCACCCATTGCCATGGGACCTTGGAGCACAACAACAGGAAAGAAAGCAGGAAAGGGAACTAGAGGGAACAGGCCTGACTGACTGGTCACATACGTGCGGTCTTGGATGGGGATGATCTAACTGAGGGTTTGTAATGTCTGGGTGTGTAAACTTTAAGCTTTATTTGGTTTCAAACGATAAAGTTCTTTCCTTGGCTGGTGCCATGGCTTACTCTAAACCTACTCCCCAGTCACCCTTGGTCCACACCTGCCTAGCAGTCACAGAGCACGTGTGGCTGTATTCACAAATATTGAGCACCTTTTGATTAGAGGTGGCATCAGAAGAGAAATATTTTTTGTTTCCTCCTTGCCTGTGCTTTTTTAGCTTGCCTGGGGACAGTGAAAAAGAGAAAGGCTCTAGAGATACATTTTAGAAGAATTAAATGTCTTATCAGTGACACTATCACCTCTGTGGTATAAGGGGTAGGTTTACTGGGGGAGGGTGACATTTCCAGAGTGGCTCAGTGGTAAAGGATATGCCAGCCAGTACAGGAGATGTGGGAGACATGGGTTCCATCCTTGGGTTGGGAGGATCCCCTGGAAGAGGAAATGGTAACCCACTCCAGTATTCTTGCCTGGAAAATTCCATGGGCAGAGGAGCTTGGTGGCCTACAGTCCATAGGGTCACAAATCGCTGGACACAACTAAGCAACTGAACACATACACCGAGGAAGGTAACAGAGGCAAAAAACTGAAGGAATCTCACAGAGAGGATGTGGGGTCATTTTTTCCCATGTTGGAGACTCACGCTGTTGCACAGATTCCATTCTGGTTATGCCTCTGTCAATAGGCAGCCCTGATTGGGCGAGGAAGGTGTTGCACCCTGGGCCTGGGTGTGGCAGTGCCTTCTCTTCCTGCTTGAATTCTGTTACCATCAATATCTGAACCTTAAAAAAGTATTTAGGTATTAATTGTGTGTGTTGTTTGCCCTTTGCACAGAGCAAATTCTCAGTAAGCATTTCTTGGGTGAATGAATGAAAGAATTATCCAGATAGTAGTCATTTTTTCCTTTGAGTAATAGTCTGTTATGTACTGAAATAGTCTGTTATGTACTGAAAGGAACATTTCATGCAAAGATGGGCACAATAAAGGACAGAGATGGTGTGGACCTAACAGAAGCAGAAGATATTAAGAAGAGGTGGCAAGAATACACAGAAGAACTGTACAAAAAAGAGCTTCAAGACCCAGATAATCATGATGATGTGATCACTGACCTAGAGCCAGACATCTTGGAATGTGAAGTCAAATGGGCCTTAGAAAGCATCACTACGAACAAAGCTAGTGGAGGTGATGGAATTCCAGTGGAGCTATTCCAAGTCCTGAATGATGATGCTGTGAAAGTGCTACACTCAATATGCCAGCAAATTTGGAAAACTCAGCAGTGGCCACAAGATTGGAAAAGGTCAGTTTTCATCCCAATCCCAAAGAAAGGCAATGCCAAGGAGTGCTCAAACTACCGAACAATTGCACTCATTTCACATGCTAGTAAAGTAATGCTCAAAATTCTCCAAGCCAGGCTTCAGCAATATGTGAACCGTGAAATTCCTGATGTTCAAGCTGGTTTTAGAAAAGGCAGAGGAACCAGAGATCAAATTGCCAACATCCGCTGGATCATGGAAAAAGCAAGAGAGTTCCAGAAAAACATCTATTTCTGCTTTATTGACTATGCCAAAGCCTTTGACTGTGTGGATCACAATAAACTATGGAAAATTCTGAAAGAGATGGGAATACCAGACCACCTGATCTGCCTCTTAAGAAATCTGTATGCAGGTCAGGAAGCAACAGTTAGAACTGGTCATGGAACAACAGACTGGTTCCAAATAGGAAAAGGAGTATGTCAAGGCTGCATATTGTCACCATGTTTATTTAACTTATATGCAGAGTACATCATGAGAAATGCTGGACTGGAAGAAACACAAGTTGGAATCAAGATTGCCGGGAGAAATATCAATAACCTCAGATATGCAGATGACACCACTCTTATGGCAGAAAGTGAAGAGGGGCTAAAAAGCCTCTTGATGAAAGTGAAAGTGGAGAGTGAAAAGGTTGGCTTAAAGCTCAACATTCAGAAAACGAAGATCATGGCATCTGGTCCCATCACTGCATGGGAAATAGATGGGGAAACAGTGGAAACAGTGTCAGACTTTGTTTTTCTGGGCTCCAAAATCACTGAAGATGGTGACTGCAGCCATGAAATTAAAAGACGCTTGCTCCTTGGAAGGAAAGTTATGACCAACCTAGATAGCATATTCAAAAGCAGAGACATTACTTTACCAACAAAGGTTCGCCTAGTCAAGGCTATGGTCTTTCCTGTGGTCATGTATGGATGTGAGAGCTGGACTGTGAAGAAGGCTGAGCGCCGAAGAATTGATGCTTTTGAACTGTGGTGTTGGAGAAGACTCTTGAGAGTCCCTTGGACTGCAAGAAGATCCAACCAGTCCATTCTGAAGGAGATCAATCCTGGAATTTCTTTAGAAGGAATGATGCTAAAGCTGAAACTCCAGTATTTTGGCCATCTCATGCGAAGAGTTGACTCATTGGAGAAGACTCTGATGCTGGGAGGGATTGAGGGCAGGAGGAGAAGGGGACGACAGAGGATGAGATGGCTGGATGGCATCACTGACTCGATGGATGCGAGTCTGGGTGACCTCCGGGAGCTGGTGATGGACAGGGAGGCCTGGCGTGCTGCGGTTCATGGGGTCGCAAAGAGTCGGACACGACTGAGCGACTGATCTGATCTGATCTGTTATGTACTCACAGCCCCTACCCTCCAGGGGTTCATAACCAGCGTGGCTGGGGAAGATGTTTTCACGTGTAATTATAGTGCATTGTGTGATAAAAGTGCCAGGGGGAAAAAAAAGTGCTAGGGGAACATGAAGGGTGATGCTGTAGACACTTGCCTAGGAAGAAAATAATGTAATATAAGCAACTGGTGTAGGAAACAAAGGTATGCTTAATATCCCTCCTGGCCTCTGAGCATGCATAGTGAGTCTGCCAAGAAATCCTCAGGGGCCAGGGCTTCTTTATTTTTCATTTTTTTAAACTTTTTAGAGAGCTTAGGAATAGGCTGTTTTATTTTATTTATTTTTTGAACCACGCCTTGGGGCATGTGGGATCTTAATTCTCTGATCAGTGATGGATCGAACCTACACCGCCTGCATTGGAACAAGAGTCTTAACCACTAGAGACCGATAAGGAAGTCCCAGATCAGGGCTTCTTTAGATTCATACACAGGTACACAGGCACAGTCACAAGCTGGGGACAGAGGCCGGGGCAACAGATACACAGGACTGTAGGACGCCAACCAAGCTGGGCTGCGTGTGTGCCTGGCTACTACCTGACCCTAGGCAGTTGGATTAAGTGAGTCTGTTCTTGGGTCTCCTGTCTTGGCCTTGCTGGCCATGGCTACCCTAGACCTGGCAAGGGTGCTGGGAATAGGATTTCTGTCTGCAGGATAAATGATGGCAAGGCTGCTGGACCTCTGCCCAGTATATCACTGTCATGTCCTGTCAGTTTCGATGCTTCTGGATGCAACTGACAGAATGCCCACCACCAAGTGACCCACCTAGCTGGTGATTTTGTTTTTGCTTTTTCCCCGACAGGTCTGGAGTTGAGCTCTTGGGTAGGTCAAAGCTGAAGGATGTCCGACCTCAAGTCGGCTTCCCTGTTACCCTCAGGGCCCACGAGCCCTCACTCCTCGGGTAAGAACCTCTCTCATCTGAGCTCCCACTTCCCGGTCCAGCAGTCCCTGATGCCCAGTAACTTGTTGAGCAGCACCAGCTGGGTTTTATTTTAGTGCCAGCACAGGTGTGTCACACCTGTCACACCTCTATGAAAGCACACTCTTCCAGCCTATTTGGTGACCATAGTAACAAAAACCTGCCAAATTTGGAGTACTCTGATCTGGATCCCTGTCCAGTCTTTATAAATCCATGCCATGGATGGATTTATTTCTCCTGGGGAAATTGTTAGCCAGTATTTTTCACTCAGTATTACCCCAAAGTTAAAACTTATGAGAGGGACTTCCCTGGTGGTCCAGTGGTTAAGACTCTGTGCTTCCAATTCAGGGGACACAGGTTGGATCCCTAATCTGGGAACTAAGATCCTGCATGCTGCAGGGTGCGCCCCCCCCCAAAAAAATACGAGAAAAGATTGATCAGGCCAGGAATGCCTCTCTGAAAATAAACTTGTTTTAAGTGTTGTCCGTTAAACTCCATGGAGACCGAAGAAGGAAGTCATCTGATAAAGGGCTAATTGTGCAAGAAGGGCCTGACCAAATGGGTTGTATCAGATTTTGTTTTTTCATCTTTGCTGAAGTATAGTTGACAAATAAATCTGTAAACTATTTACTATTTAAACTATTTACTGTGTACGTAATTGTGCAGTGTAATGGTGCAATATACACATACGTGATTTACTGGATTTAATGTTTAGAAAAAGTTTAAACTAGCCTTTCTGGAAGAGCTTCTGAAAAGGAGACTTCTGAACCTGTTGCATAACAGCAGGGCCCAGCCCTTCTCGGAAGGCCTGTGGACTCAGTTCTGCTGCCTGCTCCCAGATCACGCAGTGTCCCAGAGGCAGTACTACGTCAGGCAGACTCGCTGGGATTCCTTCACTTTTACTTGTTAATTCGAGCTGCTGATTCACAATGGGGTGGAGTGGGTACAGGTCCCAGCCAGTAGCAGTAGGGTGGTGTGTGTTTTCGGGGAAGAGGTCTAGTTTATGCGAAGGAAGATGAACCCTTAGTGGGGCTTTAGACTGAGTCTTCCTGAAAAAAAGAGAGTTGGAAAAGACAGTTAAAGGAGGCAGGCAACTTCCAAATCTGAGGAGGAGTAGTCACCATCCCGGGGAAGGCAATGGCACCCCACCCCAGTACTTTTGCCTGGAAAATCCCATGGATGGAGGATCCTGGTAGGCTCCAGTCCATGGGGTCGCTGAGAGTCGGACACGACTGAGCGACTTCACTTTCACTTTTCACTTTCATGCATTGGAGAAGGAAACGGCAACCCACTCCAGTGTTCTTGCCTGGAGAATCCCAGGGACAGGGAGCCTGATGAGCTTCCGTCTATGGGGTCGCACAGAGTCGGACACGACTGAAGCGACTTAGCAGTCACCATCCAGCGTCAGCTACCTGGGGGGATCTCAGAAGTTCCTTTCTCTTAGAGCTCAAGGCATAAACTGAAGAAGAAGGAAAAAAAGTGGGTAATGAAGGGTGAGTCACTGGGCACCCAGACTCTCACCCTCCGGGGTGAGACAAGTCACTCATAGATGTCATCGAGTCTTGGTTCTAAGAGGGGCACAGATAGGGTGGGGTCTAAATGGGCAACGGAACTCGCCCTTTGGTCACCTCAGAGGGGCCTCCAAAGCTGAGGTGGAGGGGATTTCCCCCAGCAGTTTACTGATGAAGACTCTGTGCTTCCAATGCCGGGAACGCAGGTTCCATCCCAGGTTGGGCAACTAAGATCCCACACGCTATGTGGAGCAGCCAAAAAGTAAAAAGAAAAGCTGAGGTGGAGAGGCCTTGAAGCCAGAGGGAGGTGGTAGGCCTGTTGATGATGGAGGGAGAGGGAGCCAGAACAGTTACTGCCCTTAATGAACTAAGGGCAGACGCAGGGGGAGAACAGCAGCAAAGCTTTCTGCTTAGGGTTGGAAGAGAAGTTTTTCAGAGTTGATTCCAAACACAGCAGGGACTTGAATCACCGACGTGACCATGAACACTGGGACCCCAGAATCTCTGGACCACATTCTGGAGTGATAATGAAGTATCTGGGTGCTTGTCTGTCCAAACAGAAGCTTCACTGCAGTGCTCACTTCGGGAGCAGATATACTCCAATTGCAGTGATAAGAGATTAGCATGACCTCTGCGCAAGGATGACATACAAATTTGAGAAGCAGTCCGTATTAAAAAAAAAAAAAAAAAAGTTTGAAAAAAATACAGAAGCAACTTCACTGTGTACACCCCTGCAGAGTTCCTTGTACAGTGATAGGAAGTGGCTCCAGATCTGTCTGTCTCCAGAGATTACTGACAGCAGGGACCACAGATGGAGGGGCTGGAATTGAGCCACACCTGGGAAATGGCAGCTGGCCTCCAAGATATGCCTGGCCCTGAGCCTGGCTTTGAAATTGCAACTGCTGGGCAGGGTCAGAGCAACCAACTGTGTACTCTGTTGACTACCTGAGCGGCAGCCACCAGGAAGCACAGCTTCAGAGCAGACAGAAGCGCTGGGTAGACCTATGCAAAGATCTAGCAGTGTTCTGGGGAAAGTTATGTCACATGAGCTGCCAACTGTGTAAAGTAGACTTATATGGTCCTAACACCTGGAGAAACTGTTAAAAAACAGGACTGGCTGCCTGACGGGCATAGAAGCACCTACTTCTTTTATGTCTGCACTAGATCTTAGTTGTGGCACATGGGATCCTTAGTTAGCAGCACCTGGGTTCTAGTTCCCTGACCAGAGACTGTACACTGGCCCCCAAGTTGGCAGCTTGGAGTCTTAGCCACTGAAACACTAGGGAAGTCTCTGGCACCCAGAAGAGGAGTTTTACTGGGAGGTGACCTTAACTGGGAGGTCAATGGGCAAGGACTCAGGAGGCAACTCAAATCTGTGTCCCTAATCCAAAATCACTGCAAATGACTGCAGCCATGAAATTAAAAGACGCTTACTCCTTGAAGAAAAGTTATGACCAACCTAGACAGCATATTAAAAAGCAGAGTCATTACCTTGTCAACAAAGTAATGTCTAGTCAAAGCTATGGTTTTTCCAGTAGTCATGTATGGATATGAGAGTTGGACTATAAAGAAAGCTGAGCGCAGAATTGATGCTTTTAAACTGTGGTGTTGGAGAAGACTCTTGAGAGTCCCTTGGACTGCAAGGAGATCCAACCAGTCCATCCTAAAGGAAATCAGTCCTGAATATTCACTGGAAGGACTGATGCTGAAGCTGAAACTTCAATACTTTGGCCACCTGATGCAAAGAACTGACTCACTGGAAAAGCCCCTGATGCTGGGAAAGATTGAAGGTGGGAAGAGAAGGGGATGGCAGAGAATGAGATGGTTGGATGGCATGACCAACTCGATGGACATGAGTTTGAGTAAACTCTTGACAGTTGGTGATGGACAGAGAGGCCCGGCATGCTGCAGTCCATGGGGTCGCAAAGACTCGGACACAACTGAACTGAACTGAACCTGGAGTTTGATAAAACTTTACTGAGTTAGGGGAGGATGGGTTAGTATGCAGAAGTGCTAGTGTGGCAGGTTTTGATTTGAGGGCATTAGAACTTGGCCATTTAAGGTATGGTCCTCCTGGACAACGGACCTTTCACTTTTCAAAGTGTTCCAGTGTTCAGGTTATGGTTATGTCCAGGTTCTTTTGATTCTATGTCAGGGAGGAGGGGTGGAGGTGGAGAAACTTTGATTTCAGGCATTATTAGAGGTTAAAATTTTTCTCCTCTGCACATGCTCTGGGCTGCATTTTTGGTTTTGTTCTGTTGTCTCTGAAGAACAACTCACTATCTTGGTATCATCAGAGGAGGGCCAGTTTGGGCCGGCTCTGCAGTTACAAGGCCACAAACTAAACAAATGTGAATGGGAGCCCAGGGTGTTATTTGTGAAGGTCATTTTGAGCCTAACAGATACTCAGAAAGGAGAGGCATAACTACAGGGAGGGGGTTAGGCAGTTTCAGCCCTTGACTCATCTTCCTCTTTTTTAAATAAAGACTTTCTTTTGTAACAGGGCCTCCGGATGGCCCTGCTGAATGTCCTGGCAGAGGGAGAAATGCTGGGAGAGGAGCCTGGATTCCCACAAAAGAAAGAGTGGATTCCACTGCAGACAGTGTTGGAATATTCATGTTTGGCTAGGTAAGGCCAGCTAAGAAATGGGGGCTTAAGCTCCCAGCCCTATGACAATGAGATCAGTAGGAAAGCTGTCCCCCCGCTGACAATGTCACAGGACACACACACACACAGTTCTGCACACATCTGGTACTTTATTCATAAGGAGCTGTGGTCTGGGAAAGGGGAGGCTGGGATGGATAGGACCAGCGCCCACCTCAGGGGATTTTCCTGGACATCAGGCATTCCTCCACATAGGTTTAGAGGGAACACCTTCATGGGCAAAATCCCTGGAAAGCAGCGCTGACCGCCAAGCAGCAAGGGTGGGAGGGGCACCCTAGGCAGAGGCCCCCTGGGACAGCAGGGTTTCAATGTCAGGCTCGATGTCGATGGTCAGAAAGCGGCGGCTGTACCTGCGCACGGGCACACCGTCTGGGCCCACCAGGAACTTCTCGAAGTTCCAGGAGACGTCGTTGCGGCACACCGGGGACCAGGTGATGAACTTAGGGTCGGTCATAAGAGCAGTGGCGTCGTCACTTGGCGTGGGCAGAGCCTCCCGAAGGAAAGCGAAGAGCGGATGCGCTTTCTCGCCATTCACCTCGCACTTTTCGAAGAGCATGAAATTGGGCTCGAACCCGTCGCCTGGTCGGACGTACTTCAGGCAATTCAGGATCTCCTCGTTCTTGGCGTTTTCCTGCGAGAGGGGAGAGCAGCTGGGAACCAGGGCTGCGAGGGGGAAGGGAAGCCTAACTGAAAACCTGGAGTTTTCCATGAGTCACCCGACTGTGACCTTTCTTGCATAACTCCAGGGTGGATTTGAACCTCAGCCGGGAAAAGCGTCAGAGGGCTCCGAGGCGAAGGCCCGCCTCTCCGCGCCCGGGGACCCGGCGGAGCACCAGCGGGCGCTCCTAACCCGGATAGCACGCCCACCCCCGCTCCGCCCGGTTAGGCGCACCTGATGCCCAAACTGGTTGCACGGGAAGCCGAGCACGACCAGGCCCCGGGGTCCGAGGCGCCGCTGCAGGTCATTCATCTGGGTGTAGTCCCGCACCGTTGTGCCTCAGAGCGATGCTACGTTCTCAATGAGCAGCACCTTGCCCCGCAGGGAGGCCAGGTGGAAGGGCTCCCCGCCGGCCAGAGGGCGCGCGGAGAAGGCGTACACTGTGCTCGGGGCTGCCGCCGCCAGGGCGGCCGCCGAGCGCTGAGCGGCGGACATGGTGTGCGTTCCCGAACTGAGAGCAGGGAGCCGCGGACTTGAAGAACAAGGGGGTCGGAAGGCGCCTGCTTTTAAAAGGCGGGCCACCTGGCGTCACGTGGTACACACACTTTTCCGGCCGCGGCTCCTCCCCGCCTGGGTCCCGCCTCATCCGGCCTCCGGCCCCCAGCTCCGGGCCCACGGGGCGGGAGGGTGCGGCCGGGCCGGATGCGGACGCCGCCCAGACCCTGCGGAGGCGCGGGCGCATTTGGTCCAGCCCAGAGAGTGCAGCGCCGGCACTGCGGTAGTGGCCCGAGTGATTCCCGCCCAGGGCCCAGATGGGCTCGGGATTCTTTCGCAGTGGTTCTTCAGGGATTGGACCTGGCCCCGGGAGGGTGACCAGCAACAGGAGCGTGTGCTGTCTGTGGCTGCACAGCCCACCCTGCCTGTGCCATATCACTACTCCTGAAGAAAGAGCCCTATTGGCAGGCGCGGGGATGATGCAGTTGGCGGCAGCTGCCAACGCAGTTCGGGAGCTTTGAAGGTTAAATTGCAGGAGGGTGGTCAGTGCTGCGGAGAAGGGGGCAGACAGTCAGGGATGGACTGCAAAAGCCAGCTTTCTCCTATCCTTGCATTCTGGCGCTGCCCTAGACTGTGCTCTCATCCTAGCTTCCGGTTTCCCGCCTTCTTTGACACCCCCAGCGCAGCACTGCCTTTACACAGTGTTTCTGGGGTCACTGTTCAGGCCCTGCTCCAGACTCCTGGAGGGGAGCCCAAAAGCATGCAGGGCCAAGGAGACTGAAGTGGATTTCAGACCATCCTCGTACCTAGTCAACTTCATCTGGAGCTCAGGCTTGCCAGTAAAAGACACTGAGAATGGACAGGTAGTAAGAAGAGTAAAGTATCACACTGAGATCTGTCTGGAAGAATGACTGCTTGGAATACCTCCTACTCCTCAGTAGGCTGTATTCCCTACTCCACCCCACTCTGAACTTGAACGTGACAAAATACTCATTTCCACCTCCTTGGCTGAAGTCAGGTTAGTGCCGGTTTGGGGGAGTGGGTGGGCAAACTGGTACTTAGACCCCTGAAGGAAAGGTGAGCTGGGCAGAATTCATCCTCCCATTCCCAGCCCTGGAGAGAGCAACACAAACACCAGGATACAGGAAGTTTAGAAAACTGCCTTTATTCTATTAGTAGTTGGAAAAATTAACTGGTACAGAAAAAAAGTTTAGTCAGCTGGAGAGGAGAGAGAGAAACTGAGGGCGGCCCAAGAGAACTGGCAGCTCCTCTGGGAGGGAACCTGGATACAGTGAGAAGAAAGAGCACTGTGAACTACAGAGCCAGACCCTGCAGTCCAGGTGAGACAGGTTATGCCACCTTCTGAGTGTCTAAGTGCCTCAGGCAGAAGACTCAATTCTTACTTAGCCCAGCTCTGGGGAAGGGGGTACTGGAACATGTGGGGCCGAAATGGGGGAACATGGCCATCTTTTATCCGAGAAACTGACAAAACGGGAATTTAAAAAATGAATTTTCCATCTGACTTTATTTTCAAATACACTTTCTTTAAAAAAAAAAAAAAAAAACAATACACTTTCTGTGAAGATGACAAATATCAGTATTAGGAAATCCAATTATACAAAAAATACTACATCTAGTCTGGGGTAGATATATTTATTTTTGGTAACATACATTAAGCGGCACTAATTACACAGTAACTATAAGGTAACTAACATGAAACCACAGAACTGTAACTTTACCACAGCTGCATGGACTTGGGCCTTCCTGGCTGAGCACATTTTCAAAAAACTGGATAGCCACCCAGAGCTATGCCAATGAAATCTGTTAAAAGGAGTAAAGCTCTGAAATGGTGACTCACCAGAGTACCTTGCAGCTGATAGATGACAGACAGGACATGTTAGTTATAAAGTAGTTACAGCCTAATTCACAAAAGTTACCAACGGTTTCTCTTTCTAGAAAGAAGCAAGAAGTTAAGAAATTCCTTGAATTAGCGCCTGGTGTGTCAGGTGGGAGTGCAGAGGAGGGCTGTTAAGAGCAGTGTCAGAAGGACCCTGGTGGGTCAGGTGGGTTGGACATCATTAATAATCATGGTTGGCTTCTAAATACTGGTAGCAAGATGACTTCTGATTTGTAATCTTAGGTAAATTATAGATAAATGAAAAAGGCCAGTAATCATACACTAAGATTAATAAACAGCACTTCAAAATTAACCGCATGAGGGCTGTGCTTGCAGCAGGGGTTTCACAAGACAAGGCACCCAGATTTTTTTCTTCCCACGTCTGGCTTGCAGAGCAGCTCTCGTGGCCATTTCAAAAACCTCCCTCACTCCATCTTTGGTCTTTGCTGAACACTCCATGTACCCAAAAGCACCAATCCTGTTTGCCATATCTCTGCCTTCTTCGGGTTTTACTGGCTCCTAGCAAAGAGAAGAGAGCACTTTTAGTTAACAGTGTTACATATAGTAAGTAGGTGTAGAGCATTTAAACTCTGCTAAAAGACTTCAGAAGCCAAGGTGTCACCCCCATCACTTTTAAAAGGCTATTAGGGGCTCTCTGTTTGGACTCCCAGGTTGCCTGATCCTTCAGTTGCCACCAATTTATCTCTAGCCTCATGTATACGAAGGTAATACCTGGACAGGGAGACTGAGAGCTTGATAAAGCTCCTGCATCTGACACACTGACTACTGCTGTGATGGTCCCTTCTCAGGGAGGCAATCTGCACGATAGAGGTCCCATCTTACAGGACCAGGGAGCCTTAGGGACTCTCTGCGCAAGCCCCAGTCCATGAGGCAGAGAGAGAGGCTTCTGGGACTCTCTCTGAAACAGCCTGGCCTATGCGGGTTTCTGCCTCGTTCCCTGAATCTCCCATCATGGGTCCAGGGTCCCCAATGCTACAGAAAACAGAGCCCCACCCCAGACCCACCTGCTTCATCTTGGCCAGCTCCCGCCTTGTGTGCTCATCATTTCGAAGATCCTTCTTGTTCCCAACCAGGATGATAGGCACGTTGGGACAGAAGTGCTTGACTTCCGGGGTCCATTTTTCTGGGATGTTTTCTGAAAGCAAAATGCACATAATTATAATTCTATCTTGAAGAATCTCCAGAAGCCCTAGTTAAATTGTGAAGAAACTTCAGAATTGTGCTGGACATATAATGGAATTTGACTAGTTTCAAAACCATGAAAAAGGCAAAATCTAACCCCCTTTCTCTTAAGCACAGAATCACCAGCTTTTCTCAGTCATACCAAGGAGCTCATCTCCTCTGGAGGTGGCGCCAGGTGAAGGCTACAGAGGAGCAAAGGATTCAGAACATGGGGTGGCTCCACAACGGTGCCCCCTGCCCCACTGGCCGGCCATCCACGTCACTGTTGGATGATTCTGACCACAGCTTACAGAAGGAGTCCCCATTCTGCGGCTACAGCTAGCCCAGGGTTCACACACTTTCTCTACACCATACTCATGGGCCTTCAGAATGACCTACCCTTCGGTTACTGGAATTTCAAAGGGCTTCAGTGGCTTCTGAAAATGAATCATAACCAGTTGCAGCTTCTTGCCAATACTATAGTAATTTAGATAAGGTGGCCTGGGTTCAACCTCCCACACCGACCACATTGAGCATCTCAGAGTCAGGGATGACGTTACAAAATGGAAATAACTCTAATACTCCACATGAGGTTATTCTGATTCAATGTGTACAGCATACTTAGTATGATGATCATTTAAACGGTACTGAACATAATCTGACACTATGTTTTAGGCGTAAACTGTTCACTCTCTGACTTCAAGACCAAAAGGCAGGAGTTACAATATGGAAAGATGCCCTGCCTTCTGGCTAGAAGGTAGAGAAATTATATGAGTAAGGTCAGAAAACTCAATTCAATGCTCCACTCCTCAGCCCACAAGACAGATACTTTCCTCCTTTGCTAGAGCAGCTACAGTCAATCACTAATGTTACAACTTAAAACTCAAAGCCTTATTCTAGAACAAAGGGGTCCTTAAGAACTGCAGAGCAATAAAGACACAAGGGCCAGCATGTCTGACACTGAAGCCCAACAGCCTCAGCGGTCAATCTTGCTCCTGGCTCTGCACCCTGTGGTCAGTTTTCAGTGAAGCGGCAACAGTGATCACTTTAAAGAGTAGGTGAGATCACACACATCTCTCATGTTCAAACCATCTGAGAGTTCCCAACTCTCATGACCAAAGGAGAGGTCCACAGCATTAACCACATGGCTCTGCAACCCTCGCTCTCTGTACAGCACACTGAACTTCTTCCTTCCTCCTGGGGAGTCTTTTGTTGGCCTCCCTCACCTCTGTTCAGAGGTCTCCTTTTCAGTGAGGCTCCTGACCAGCAGCATGTGGTTATCTTCTAACACTACATACTACCACAGCCTATTCCATTTCCACTATCATGAATGTTATTTGTAACCTTTCCTGCTATCAAATTTAGATTTTGGCTCTTCTGTCTCCATCTAGAATATAGGTTCTATAAGTAGGTGCTCAATAATTATTTGCTAAACATACAAAATTATTACTCTAATAGTCTCCCCACCTCCAGAATCCAGGACATGTAAAATAAAATGAATTGCCTCTCTTATGTTCACTTTTTATGAATAATTTTAAAATTTAATTTTTTTACCTTTTAATTCAGTGATAGCACTCGCCTATAATTGCTCCTACCTTCAAAGTAATCTGATCATATCAGGACACATCACTTTACCCAGATTTACAGTACAGTGCTTTGGATGTCCTTGTGAATTCCATTAAGCTAGAGAAAAGGAATTCTTATCGAGATCCAGAGTCTACTTTTATAAGTCAAGTTTTACTGGAACAGAGCCAAGCTCATTCATGGATATATTTTTTATGACTGCTTTTGTGTTACAACAGTATAGCTGAGTAGTTATGGCAAATTCAGGAAATGCAACAGAGAACACACGGCTGACAAGCCTAAACTATTTACTATTTGGCCTTTTACACAGGATCGGCCAGCAACAGGGCTGAAACCTGCACACCAACATTCTGATTGCTGATCAAACTTGCTACTCTACACCCAGACTTTGGGCCATGGTCTAACATCCAACCATACATAAAAAGCAAATTGCAACATTTGGTTGACATTAGCTTTTCATTTTCTTGATATAAACTTTTGAGTTTCCAAGACACATTTTACTGGGGCAAACTACCAGTGGAATTCTCTGCTACTCCCTAGCCAAAATACGAGAACTTTTAAAAGGCCCTTGGCAAAACTAAGGTAACTCAGGTCAGCAAACGGGCCCTACCTACGTATGATACTCCTGCCAAGACCACTAGTGAAGGCACAGCACCAGCCCACCCCACCCCCAGGTGCATCTGTACTCCAGAGAGGGAGCTCAATCTCTATGCTTTCTACCTCTGCCTTCTTCCCTAGAACCTGCCCTCTGGGTGAGGGGATAGCAAAAAACAAGTCATAGTAAACAGACAAGAGGTCAAAAGTCGAAGATTTCCTTGAGACCAGAAGATACAGTGTTCAAAAAAAAAAAAAGGTAAGACAGAATAAGAGTAACATCTTGCTCTGAAGGTATTCTTGTCCCTAAAGGATTATACCCTGGATGAGGTGGCAAAGGGTGCACAGTCCTAATTCCTACAGGATTTAGGCAAAGTTCATCATGTGTGTGTTTGAATGGAAGGTGTCCATGTTCTCTCTAAAGTTCAGCCTCAAGGGCCTCTGGAGAGTCCCACCAAAGGAAGCCGGATTAATTTGAAAACTGAAACTAAAACACAACTGTTGAACCAAAGTGAGACAATGACAGGCAGTACCCACAGTCTCAGTCCTGCGAAGTATCACACAGGAGGCTCCATCTCAACTTGGTTCCTTGGGCTGCATGACGCTGAGCAAACGGTTCTAAGTCTCAGAGCACCCCTCAGTATTGTCATTTATGTGAGTACAAGCAGGACACACAACTCCACCCTAACCTCCCAGGAACAGCCCAGGCCACCAGCCAGCCCTCAACTGTCATTTGTGGTAATAACAACAGTGTCTTTGCCCCATCCACTGCCCTGTTAAAACAGGGCACCACAGCACCGAGCAAGATGTTTTATCATCTTTAGTACAAACCAAAAGCAAGTTCTGTTTCAGGCCCCGGTGCTCTGTTTTGCAGAATAAGATATCAGCATCATTCACACATTTTTTTTTTCTTTGAAGGAAAGCAGCTTCTGTAACATGACCAACTGAGCTAGTGTAATATCAGGTTTAAATCTCTCTCCACTAGCTAAGGGGCTTTATAAAAGGGCTAAAACAGGGCTAAACAGGGCTAAAACAGTGGTGTTAAAAACACCACTAGGAATCAGCAAATCATCAGTCTAGATGTTAGGAGGCAGCAGGCTCAACATTAAGTACTGAAAAAAGATGGGGACACCCAAAAAAAGCCTTCCCCAAATCTCAGTCCGGAAAATAGCTTTGGGGAATGCCCTGGAGATCCAGTGGTTAGGACTCCGTGCTTTCACTGCTGAGGGCACAGGTTTAATGCCCTGGTCAGAGCATGCTGCATGCCCACCCCCCATCCCTGTCCCCTTTAAAAAGAAGAGAGGAGGGCAAAAAATAGCTTTCTATTGGAACCCACCTACTTTACAAGGTGAACATGGCAGTCAAGGGAGACCAAAGCTGAAAAGGGATTCAGGGCTCAGGGTCTACAGTCCTGAGACTCTAGGACTCTGGCCACTTATGATCTCCCCTGAAACTCATGTATGCTTTTCAGCCACTTGATGTCTAGAAAGGACCTGAGAAACCAAAAACTGACCACCACACAGGGAGCGACAAACGTCAGGCTGCAGGGCTACTCACCTAAACTATCAGGGCTGTCAATGGAGAAACACATCAGTATAACGTCGGTATCCGGGTAGGAGAGAGGCCTCAAGCGATCATAATCTTCCTGCCCAGCTGTGTCCCACAAAGCCAACTCTACCTATGACAGGAAAAATGAACATAAGAGTGCAGGTTAATCCCACCATTTACTTTCAGAAGTGAAACCACTGTACCTTAAAATAATAGACTGTCCACATAGTAAAATACAAAAATGGTCAGTTTTATTAGTGTCAAGTCAAAAGTAATTTTGTAGTTTATAAGTACTTATAAGTACACAAATAACATTCTACAGAGGAAAGAAAGTGAATGAACCATGGACAACATCCCACCAGGTATACAAGGCAAGACAGGGAAAAACCAGAACAGGTAACTTTTCTTAATACAATCTCACTCAACCATTTCCTTACCTTGTCTCATCACTCTGCTCCAATGATGAAACAAGATTGTATTTGAATTGATGGATAAGAAAAGTGACCATCCTGGGTGTTGGGCAAGCTCTGAGCTGACATGAAAGGCCTATGGCTCTGCTTTTACTGCTCAAAAAAATGTCTCAATGAAAGCATCATATAGGTAGGGGGT
Source organism: Tragelaphus eurycerus (assembly GCA_935064755.1). Taxonomy (NCBI): domain Eukaryota; kingdom Metazoa; phylum Chordata; class Mammalia; order Artiodactyla; family Bovidae; genus Tragelaphus; species Tragelaphus eurycerus. The sequence continues at coordinate 68,714,067 of CAKXYN010000001.1, read as the reverse complement.
ACTCCTTTCATCTTGGGAATCTGTTCACTTTCCAGTGGGAGGAGGGCAGACACCTGGACTTAGATAGGACTCCACCACCCCCATGCCTGTCAGGGACTGTACTCAGCCCAGTCACTTCTTACAATCACAGTGGTTTTCAGCTCTTGTGGCCCAAGGAGTTCTCCCTCCAATGCCTCAAGTAGCCTTCTCCTCCTAACACCTTCAGAGTGTTTCAGTATCTAAATATTATTCCTACCTTAAAGTTGATGGCTAATTATTTCTTCCACCTTCAACCTCTGCCCCAGGATGTGTCTGTCACTCACAACTTCCACAAGTCCCACTGTGCCTCTGTCACACATATTACCATCAGCCTGGTACAAGAATCCATAATATATTAATGCCCAACCCTCACAACTGGTCTGACCTCAGGATGCTACAGCTCATTCTCTCACAAATCCCACTCCCCTGGCCTGGCACCCCCACACCTCATGAGCATTCAGTCAGACAGAAGAGCTAACTCTGTCTCCTGATAAATGATTCCAGGGTACCAGGCCTGTCTCACGTCAGGGCCTTTCCATTTTTGGCACACCTATTCCCTGGCCCATAACCACCTAGAATCCTGGATGGCTCCCTGGGCTCTGTGGGTGCATACTCTTATGAGAACATTCGCACAAGGCGCCCTCTCTCACCCTGGGGTACCGACTTGCTCTGAGGTAGGTAACTAGGATATGATACCCTCCTCTTCCAGATCAAGTACCCTTTTTTCAGGGTTCTTCTCCCTAGTTAAAGGGCTTTCATTTTGCCAGGGTCAGGCAAAACAAGAAAGATACTCACTGATCATTCCTCAAGGTTTGTAAGTCAAAATCCCTATATTTCTTAAGGGTAAAAAGATCCTGGTCATTCCAAGACCCCAAGGCAAAGATGATGCTTCCAATAGGACAGAAGAGCCAATAGTACCCCCCAAACATATACTGCCACAGATGGAAAAGACTTTCCCAACTTCTGATTGCAGACACATAGCAACCAACAGCTGTCATTCTCTAAATGACAAGATAAACATATAAACAATATACACAATATAAACAACATACATTCAGTACACCTTTTGAGAAATGTGCTATGAAAACACCAACCTACACCTGTTTGTTTCCTTCAAGTGTGTGTGTGTGTGTGTGTCTATCTACATTGAGTGAGAGGTCTGGTATGTGACAGCAGGCCCAAATTTTCACCAGCTTGTCAGAACTGGGCCCTGTCTCTACACAAAACCAATCTTCCTATGAAGCCCACAGAAACCTGTACCCAAAAATCCACTCAGAGAACTGACTGAAAGTTGAATTGGTAACACTGATGGGCTACCTGTAGGGTATAGGACCCAGACAAAGTTCTCTTAGGCACGAATTCATTGTGGTTTTTTTCATCCATTCGTGACCAGAAGGGTGCCATGGGGTTCCTGATGGCCTGAGAGCATCCACTGTGGCCCACATGGCTTCTGGGGACACTATAATAGGGGGTGTTGAGTATGTTCTTGTTCAGTCCAATTTGTCAAGTGCTTTGGTGCTTCCAAATGCCTTGAGTCACTTCACAGACCCTAGCTGTCAACTGTAAAATGGCTTAAAGAAAGTTAAAGTCAAAGTGAAGTAAAGCTCAGTCGTGTCCGACTCTGTGCGACCCCATAGACTGTAGCCTACCAGGCTCCTCTGTCCATGGAATTCTCCAGGCAAGTGTACTGGAGTAGGTTGCCACTTCCTTCTCCAGAGGATCTTCCTGACCCAGGGATCGAACCTGGGTCTCCCACATTGTAGGCAGATGCTTTACCGTCTGAACCACCAGGGAAGCCTAAAATGGCTTAAACCACTTTACAAATCAAAGCGGCTTCAAGATTAGACAGCTTCAGATCAGATCGGATCAGTCGCTCAGTCGTGTCCGACTCTTACTCATGGTCACAGAAATATCAAGGCACCCTGTAATGACGAATCCTACAATTCGAAGCAGCTGGCCTAATGTGCTTTCCACACACAGTCCCACAAAATGAGGTTAGGTAGTACTGGGACAGAAAGGGACAGCAGGAAAGCAAGAACAGGAGAAGGAAGAAAGGAGACAGAATTGTGGAAGCCAATAAATTAGGTGCTAGCACTATGAGACATGTGACTGAATGCCTAAGAGGACTGTGTTGGAAAATAGCCCGTTGTTCTACTTTTCTTTTCGGCTAACCCATTTGCAATGAGAATTTCATTTCTCTTCAAAAGATGGACAGGGACCTGGATATTATTTTGACAACAAAAGGGAGGAGAATAGAAAGAGACAATTCTAATTTCAGCAGTTTTGCTCCAGTCTTGCTGGTGGGCTTTCAGGGCAGACAGGAGGAAACACTGTCCTCACCTCCAGTGACAAGTAACTGAAGCAAATGCAGCAGCCTGTTTATGTTAAAGTCAAAAGACATTAAAAATAAAAAACAAAAACCCAAAACCTAAATGTGAGCATGTTGTTTAAATGTCACACTGTTGGTGGTGCAGAGCCGTACAACCCTTTGAGAAGCATAATCAGCAAGAACACATTGACCTAGTAATCTCAAACTTCAGCACTTAATGAAATACTATGACAGAACCATCCATACAAAGGTTCATTTTAGTCTTAACCATTTGGCAACAAACTAAATTTCAAATATAAATAAAGCTGGAAAGAACAAATATTCTAAGGCTTCCCCATGTGAAATATACATGAATGTGGACATAATCTAGATGATAATAATTTAGAATGAATAAAATTGGACTAAGCAAGAAAGTTCCAGGAAAACATCTACTTCTGCTTTACTGACTATGCCAAAGCCTTTGACTGTATGGATCATAACAAACTTAAAAATTTTTAAAGAGATGGGACCACCAGACCACCTGACCTGCCTGCTGAGAAATCTGGATGCAGGTCGGGAAGGAAAAGTTAGAACTGGATCTGAACAACAGATTTGTTCCAAATAGGGAAAGGAGTATGTCAAGGCTGTATATTGTCACCCTGCTTTAACTTATATGCAGAATACATCATGAGAAACGCTGGGCTGGAAGAAGCATAAGGTGGAATCAAGACTGCCGGGGAAAATATCAATAACCTCAGATACACAGATGATACCACCTTATGGCAGAAAGTGAAGAACTAAAGAGCCTCATCATGAAAATGAAAGAGGAGAGTGAAAAAATTGCCTTAAAGCTCAACATTCAGAAAACTAAGATAATGGCATCCGGTCCCATCACTTCATGGCAAATAGATGGGGAAACAATGGAAAGAGCGAGACTTTCTTTTTGGGGGCTCCAAAATCAATGCAGATGGCAACTACAGCCGTGAAATTAAAAGACGCTTGGTCCTTGGAAGAAAAGCTATGATCAACCTAGACAGAATATTAAAAACCAACAAAGGTCTGTCTAGTCAAAGCTATGGTTTTTACAGTAGTCATGTATGGATATGAGAGTTGGCCTGTAAAGAAAGCTGAGTGCCAAAGAATTGATGCTTTTGAACTGTGATGTTGGAGAAGACGCTTGAGAGTGCCTTGGACTGTAAGGAGATCCAACTTGTCCATCCTAAAGGAAATCAGTCCTGAATATTCATTCGGAGGACTGATGCTGAAGCTGAAGCTTCAATACTTTGGCCACCTCATGCCAAGAACTGACTCATTTGAAAAGACCCTGATGCTGGGAGGGACTGAAGGCGGCAGAAGGGGATGACAGAGGATGAGATGGTTGAATGGCATCACCAAGTCAAAGGAAATGAGTTTGAGTAAACTCTGGGAGTTGGTGATGGACAGGGAAGCCTGGCGTGCTGCAGTCCACAGGGTCGCAAATAGTCAGACACAACTGAGCGACTGAACTGAACTGAAAACGTGAGAACAGATTTCTCATTTTAACTTTTTGTTGTTGTTATGTACTGAAGAGACAAAGAGACCTAATTCTCTCAAGGCTCTATGAATAGCCTAACATAAAAAACAGTAGCAGTTATTCTGAAAAGTATACTCACCTGCTTTCCATCCACTTCAATATCTGCCACATAGTTCTCAAACACCGTAGGGACATACACCTCTGGGAACTGGTCCTTGCTAAAGACAATGAGCAAGCAAGTCTTGCCACAGGCTCCATCTCCAACAATCACCAATTTCTTCCGGATGGCAGCCATTGCTGAAACAAGACAAAAGTGTTGTCTAAATGCACAAGAATCCATGATAGCTTTAATCTATAGCACATACTTTCTGCCCACGGGGCACAAGACTCTATTAGCACACCAAAAATATAAGATAAAATGCTAGTAACACCTTTCCACGTGGCATCAAAAGTCATACTAAAACCCCATAACTAACATTATACTTGATGGTGAAAATATTGAAAGGTTTCCCTTAAGAATAGGAACAAAACAAGAAAGTCCACTCTTGCCACTTCTAAGGGGGTTCTGGCAATTAGGCAGAAGACAACATAAAAGACATCCAGGCTGGAAAAGAAGAAGTAAAATTATAAAAAGCTATTAGAAATGATAAATTCAGCAATTTACAGGATACAAGATGAACATATAAAATCAATTGTATTTCTATACCCTAGTAATGAACAACCTGAAACTGAAATTAAGAAAGCAATTTCACTTACAACAGCATCAAAAAGAATAAAACATGAATAACAAAAAAGCATGAAACATACTCTGAAAACTTTAAAAAATATAGAGAGAAATAAAAGATATAAATGGGAAGACATTCATGTTTAAGGACTAAAGGCCAATACTGTTAAATGGCAATATACTGTTAAATGGTAATATCCTCCAAATCAATCTACAGACTCTCACAACCTATCAAAATCTCAGCCAGCTTCTTTGCAGAAACTGACAACTGATCAGAAAATGCAAATGGAAATTCAATGGACTCAGAACAGCCAAAACAATTTTGAAAATGAAGAGCAAAGTTAAAGGACTCAGCAAAGTTAAAGGACTCACACTTCCTGATGTCAAAACTTACTATAAAGGTGCAGTAATCAAGGCAGTACTGCACTGTTATAAAGATATAAACAATTCCCTGGTGGCTCAGACAGTAAAGAGCACCTGCAATGCAGGAGACCCGGGTTCGATCCCTGTGACAGAAGATCCTCTGGAGGAGGGAATGACTACCCACTCTAGTATTTTTGCCTAGAGAATTCCATGGATGGAGGAGCCTGGCAGGCTAGAGTCCATGGGATCCCAAAGAGACACGACTGAACAACTAACACTTTCATAGATCAATACAGTAGATTTGAGAATCCAAAAATAAGCCCTCCCATTTAGGGTCAAGTAAATTTTCAAAGAGGATGCCAAGACAATCCAATGGAGAAAAAACAGACTTTTCAACAAATGGCGCTGAGACAACTGAACAGATAACATGCAAAAGAAGGAAATTAGAACACTACCTCACATCACATACCAAATTAACTCACAATGGATTACAGACCCAAATGTAAGAGCTAAAACTACAAGATATTTTTTAAAATGCAGTAAAATACACAGAAAACTTGCCATTTAAACAATTTGTAAGTAAGTACTTTAGTGACATTACATATATTCAACACTGCTGTACAATTATCAGAGCAGTCGCTCAGTCGTGTCCAACTCTTTGCAACCCCATGAATCGCAGCACACCAGGCCTCCCCATCCATCACCAACTCCCAGAGTTCACTCAGACTCATGTCCATCGAGTCAGTGATGCCATCCAGCCATCTCATCCTCTGTCGTCCCCTTCTCCTCCTGCCCCCAATCCCTCCCAGCATCAGTGTCTTTTCCAATGAGTCAACTCTTCACATGAGGTGGCCAAAATACTGGAGTTTCAGCTTTAGCATCATTCCTTCCAAAGAAATCCCAGGGCTGATCTCCTTCAGAATGGACTGGTTGGATCTCCTTGCAGTCCAAGGGACTCTCAAAGAGTCTTCTCCAACACCACAGTTCAAAAGCATCAATTCTACAGTGCTCAGCCTTCTTCACAGTTCAACTCTCACATCCATACATGACCACAGGAAAAACCATAGCCTTGACTAGACGAACCTTTGTTGGCAATTATCACCATCATCCATTTCTAGAACTTTTTTCACCTTCTAAAACTGAAATTCTATATTCATTACACAATTATCGCCCCATCTCCCCCACTTCCACTGTTGGCAACCACCATTCCACTGTCTACCTCTATGAATTTTACTGCTCTAACTAACTCATGTGAGTGGAATCATATAATATTTGTCATTTTGTGACTGGTTTATTGCACTCAGCATGTCTTAGAGGTTTCCTCTCTTTGTAGCATGTATCAGAATTTCCTTTCTTTTTAGATTGAATAATATTCCACGTATATACCACATCTTATTTATCCATCTATCTGCAGACAGACACTTGGGTTGCTTCCATCTTTTGGTTAAAAAACACATTTCTCACAATGTATTGTGAACAGTGTATTCACAAATATATCTATTACCAAGAAACAAAGAAGAAAGATAAATTGGACTTCATAAAAAATTTTAAAGCTTTTGTGGTTCAAGAGATAGCATCAAGAAAATGAGAAGATAATCCACAGAATAGGAGAAAATGATATGGGACCTATATCCAGAATATATAAAGAACTCCTACAACTGAATAAAAAAAAAGCAGCTTCGGTTGGTGGTCTGACTTGAGATCTCTCGTTGCAGTCAAAGTTGATGTGGACCCACAATATGTAAAGAACTCCTACAACTCAATAATAACTAGACAGACAATCCGATTTAAAACCGGGCAAAGGATCTGACTATATCTATGACCCAGCAATTCTACTCATAACTCCAAGAGAAATAAACACATGTTCAAACAAAAAATTTACATGAATGTTCACAGCAGCATTATTCATCACCATCAAAAAGTAGAAACAAACCAAACATCTAACAACTGATGAATGGACAAAATGTGATTTATCTACACAATGGAATATTATTCAACAATGAAGTGGGGGGATACTAATACATGCTACAACATGGATGAACCCTTTCTAAACATTACAATTTGTGAAAGAAGCTAGTTACAAAGAAACACATGTTGTGTCATTCCATTTATATGAAATGTCCAGAACAGGCAAATGCAGAGATAGTAGACTTGTGACTTCCAGGGGAAGGGAGCTAGAGGAGGGAGGAATAGGGAATGACTACCGAAAGAATAGTGAGGTTTTTTATAGGGTGATAAAATTTTTCAAAAATGATTCTCAGATGGTTGCGTAACTCGAATATTCTATATACAACTGAATTGTAAATTTTTAATGGGTGAATTATAATGTGTGTGGATATTACCAAAGCTGTTACCAAAAAAAGGAAAAGCATGAAGACTCCCTAACTCCACTTGCTACAGCCTAGAGGTCAACCTGAAATCTCACCATTACCTCTTAGAACAGCACTTCAATTTTTAATTGTGCACTTTGCTGCCCAGCTAGAAGACATTTCTTAGTTTCCCTTAGACTAGATATAGCCATGTACAAACTTCTAGCCCCTGAGATGTAATCAGAAGTATTCTTTGGGACTTCCAGAAAATCTTCCTTAAAGCTGGAAGTCCCTGCCCTTCTTCATCTCCTTCCTCCTTCCTGCTGCTTAAAGCTGGAGTCACGGCTGCTTTCTAAACAGTCATCCTAGAATATGAGTGCCACACCCTGGAGTTGAAGGAATAAAGGATGGAAGGCACCTAGATCCCAGATATCTTGGGAGCCACCATCTCAGCCCAAGACTGCCTACTTCCATACTTCTTTTATGTGAATGAAAAGTAACTGTCTTGTTTAAGGTAGTATTTTTCAGGTCCCCATTATGTATAGTCAAACTAATCCTCAACAATACATTCACTGACAAAACCATACTGTCTCAAGGGAACATTTCTCAAACTGGAGTGGGTGACACAATCCACTGGGGTACATATCTGAAGTAAACATCAGAAACATTTTAGTCTGGAAAACATAGGAAATTTAGCTTTAAAATTTAATGCACATAAACTCATAAGGTTCTGTAACGTGAAGGGCTCACGCTGCTGTCACTCATTTGTAAGTTCTGAGAACATTCGTGGTGTAGTGCAATGAGTATGTGGCTGGCTAAGAATATACATAATATCATGAAGTTTTAACCAACTCACAATATTATCTAGTAATAGTTAAGACTTATTTTCTGTGAAAAGGCAAAATAAGGATTAAGGATAATACTCCTAATGAAAGCACAATAACCAGCATATACATAAAAGGGAAATGTGCTCAATACAATTCTTTAAAACATAGGACCACACAATGAAAACAGTACTGTATAGAGACTAGCCCTTTAAACTATAACTCAGGGACAGGGGAGCCTGTTGGGCTGCTGTCTGTGGGGTTGCACAGAGTTGGACATGACTGACGCGACTTAGCAGCAACAGCAGCAGCACTTCTGACACCCATTCAGCTCCTATATCCGTCCCTCCATTTTTGTTTTTGATTCCTACTTGATTCACTTGTGTTTTGTCTTCCAACCAGACTGCAAATCACCTCAGAGCAAAGGAAATATCTTCTATTTCTTCACAGCCCTATGTGGCTCCATACTTGAGTGGACATGTAGTAGAATTTAAGCAAGTGAAGGGTATGAAGCAAGTGGAAATGTTTATCTTTTCTTTGAAACAGACCAGAGAGAGGAAGGTTAGTAGAGGAAAGCACGGACGTGGGGAGGTTCCTTGTTTTAAAACAGGCACCCTGCACTTTATGGCAGACTCAAAGAAGGAGCCAAAAGACAGGAGAGATGAAGCGGGGGGTGTGGGATACATATTAAGAAAATCCAAAAACAAAACCATTTTTTTAATGAAAAAGGAGAGACAGACTACTTCATTTTCAGTCTCCTATAAAATAATCCAGGGCACAGACGCTAATTTACCTTTTTTAAAAAGTCTTTCCTCTATGTTCAGTCTGACTGCTAACATCTTGATAGGATTCACAAATCATTTTCTGTTTTTTTCTTATGTTCTCAAATTCATGTCACAATTTTACCTCCTAGGCCTATCTTCGGGGAAGGCAATGGCACCCCACCCCAGTACTCTTGCCTGGAAAATCCCATGGACAGAGGACCCTGGTGGGCCGCTGTCCATGGGGTCGCTAAGAGTCGAACACGACTGAGCGACTTCACTTTCACTTTTCACTTTCCTGCATTGGAGAAGGAAATGGCAACCCACTCCACTGTTCTTGCCTGGAGAATCCCAGCGACGGGGGAGCCTGGTGGGCTGCTGTCTATGGGGTCGCACAGAGTCGGACACGACTGAAGCGACTTAGCAGCAGCAGTAGCAGGCCTATCTTGGTATTGGTGTATGCCCAAAGTCCAGCAATCAGGACCTTATAGGATGTAAACAAAATGTATCTGTAATTCCCTGAATTATTAAAAAAGACTGCCATCTTTGAATAGTATCCTTCCTAGAAAGTACTCAATTTTTAAGAAGTAATTCCTCTAAATCAAATACAGTTAAGGACACACAAAATAAAAATGCCAGGGAGCAATCAAAAAGGCTCTTGAATATTTCCCTTAGGGAATATTCTGCCCAGGAAAAATATAAAACCATTCAGCTTCTACTGATGATAAAGAAAAGAAATCAAAGTGATTATGGGACAAAATGAAAATGAAAGGCTATAATTACAAGGTGATTTCTGGGATGCTGGGAGTCTGGCAACACAACCAGAAATTGTTGACAAGATATGAAAAGTAAGTACAAACATCAGAAAATAAAACCCACTACTTTTTTTCCTGAAATGACCCAGGAATTTTTTACTCTAGTATCTTTCCTTTCCATGTTGTTATAATCCAGCATCTTTTCAAGTAGATGGCCTGCCAGCTTGAGAAGGAAAATCACACTGAGCTCTCTCTGCAGTCTCTCAGCCAGATGTGTTATTTTCTAGATTCTGAATTGTTTCAGATATAATTATTAAAAGTTTTGAGTAGAGGTTTGTTTTTCCAGTAACAATCAGCTGTAAGATATCTATTTAAGTCACCTGTAATAGCATGCAAGTGAGTGTATATTTATTTAGAGGAGTTTGGGGAATCTACGCATCTCTCACAGGGTCTGGCATAAGACAGAGGAATGCAGTGAGCAAGTTATTCCTACTAAGGTCTCTCCTGCCCAGGCCTAACCTTACAGCCTCCAGCACCTTTCAATTTATATAGTATTGCCACCTGGGGTATCCCACACACCTCCTTCATCTCTCCTGTCTATTGGTTCCTTTCAGTCCACCATAAAGTGCAGGGTGCCTATTTTAAAACAAGGAATCTCCCCACATCCATGCTTTCCTCTATTAACCTTCCTCTCTCTGGTCTGTTTCAAAGAAAAGGTATATATTTTCAGTTGCTTCATACCCATTCACTTGCTTAAATTCTACCAACGTGCACTCTGCCCAGACTTCTACTGAAACTTTTTCAAAAGTCACCAATGACCTACCTTCACAAAATCGAGTCCTGATTCTTCTTGATATTTTTTACCACCTTACCTTCCTATCCTTGAACCTCCCTGACAAAATATGCTAAAATAAGCACTGTTTATAATAGCCAAGACATGGAAGCAACTTTAATGTCCATCAACAGAGGAATGGATAAAGATGTGGTACATATATACAATGGAATATCACTCAGTCACTAAAAAGAATAAAGCCACTTGCGACATCATAGATGGACCTAGGGTGGATCATACTGAGTGAAGTAAGTGAGACAGAAGGAGAAATATCATATGACATCCCTTATATGCGGAATCTAAAAAGAAACTATACAAATGACCTTAAAAAAAACAGAGAGACTCACAGACTTAGAAGAGGAACTTTACGGTTGCTGGGGGGGTGGGGGTGGGGGAGGAATAGTTAGGAATTTGGGGAAGGTCATGTACACACTGCTATATTTAGAATGGAAAACCAACAGGGACCTACTGCATGGCACATAGAACTATGCTCAATGTTATGTGCCAGCCTGGATGGGAGGGGGCTTGGGGGAGAATGAATACATGTATACGTATAGCTGAGTCCCTTCACTGTTCACCCAAAAGTACTTTGTTAATAGGCTATACCCCAAAACAAAATAAAAAGTTTATAAAAGTCTGGAAAAATAAAAACAAAAGCCCCCAATTTTAAGTACATAGTTCCTAACACCACTGTATTGCAGTTGGATCCTTCACATCTGAAAACAGCCCTGTAAAATGCCATCAGAAAGGCAAGTAGCGCCACAGCAAAGATACCTGCTGTTAGTGATTACTATTCACAGGGGACAGTGTACCAAGTATACTGGGCCCAGTTCTGCCCTGTGATTTTTAAGGGCTCGAAAATTCCCTGGATGGGAACTATGGCAGTATCAGTGGTTGCTGCAACCTCTCAACATCAACCACAACAATGACAAATTAAGGTAACCTTGACTTACATGAAGATATTAAGAAGAGATGGCAAGAATACACAGAAGAACTATACAAAAAACATCTTCATGACCCAGATAACCACGATGGTGTGATCACTCACCTAGAGCCAGACATCCTGGAATGTGAAGTCAAGTGGGCCTTAGGAAGCATCACTACGAACAAAGTTAGTGAAAGTGATAGAATTCCAGTTGAGCTATTCCAAATCCTGAAAGATGATGCTGTGAAAGTGCTGCACTCAATATGTCAGCAAATTTGAAAACTCAGCAGTGGCCACAGGACTGAAAAAGGTCAGTTTTCATTCCAATCCCAAAGAAAGGCAATGTCAAAGAATGCTCAAACTACTGCACAATTGCACTCATCTCACACGCTAGTGAAGTAATGCTCAAAATTCTCCAAGCCAGGCTTCAGCAATATGTGAACCATGAACTTTCAGATGTTCAAATTGGATTTAGAAAAGGAAGAGGAACCAGAGATCAAATTGCCAACACAGAGATCAAATTGCCAACATCCACTGGATCACAGAAAAAGCAAGAGAGTTCCAGAAAAACAAATACTTCTGCTTTGTTGACTATGCCAAAGCCTTTGACTGTGTGGATCACAACAAACTGTTAAAAATTTTTAAAGAGATGGGACCACCAGACCACCTGATCTGCCTCCTGAGAAATCTGGATGCAGGTCAGGAAGCAACAGTCAGAACTGGACATGGAACAACAGACTGGTTCCAAATTAGGAAAGGAGTACGCCAAGGCTATATATTGTCACCCTGCTTATTTAACTTATATGCAGAGTACATCATAAGAAACGCTGGGCTGGATGAAGCACAAGGTGGAATCAAGATTGCCGGGGAAAATATCAATAGCCTCAGATATGCAGACAACACCACCTTATGGCAGAGAATGAACTAAAGAGCCTCATCATGAAAGTGAAAGAGGAGAGTGAAAAAGCTGGCTTAAAACTCAACATTCAGAAAACTAAGATCACGGCATCCGGTCCCATCACTTCATGGCAAAAAGATGGGGAAGCAATGGAAACAGCGAAGAGACTTTATTTTGGGGGGGGCTCCAAAATCACTGCAGACGGTGACTGCAGCCATGAAATTTTTAGAAGACGCTTGCTCTTTGGAAGAAAACCTATGACCAACCTAGACAGCATATTAAAAACCAACAAAGGTCTGTTTAGTCAAGGCTATGGTTTTTCCAGTAGTCATGTATGGATGTGAGAGTTGGACTATAAAGAAAGCTGAGCACCAAAGAATTGATGCTTTTGAATTGTGATGTTGGAGAAGACTCTTGAGAGTCCCTTGGACTGCAAGGAGATCCAATCTGTCCATCCTAAAGGAAATCGGTCCTGAATATTCATTGGGAGGACTGATGCTGAAGCTGAAACTCCAATACTTTGGCCACCTGATGCAAAGAACTAGCTCATTTGAAAACATCCTGATGCTGAGAAAGACTGAAGGCAGGAGGAGAAGGGGATGACAGAGGATGAGAAGGTTGAATGGCCTCACTGACATGATGGACACAAGTTTGAGTAGGCTCTGGGAGTTGGTGATGGACAGGGAAGCCTAGCGTGCTGAAGCCCACAGGCTCGCCAAGAGTAGGACACGACTGAATGACTGAACTAAACTGACTTAGATGTGGAGTCTGCCTTGCCTCTGCTGCATTGCTTTTGTTTGGGGAGTTTTCTGTTTGTTTTTTTGGCCATGCCAGGCGACTTGTGCAATCTTTGTTCCTCGACCACAAATCAAACTCAGGGCCCTGGCAGTGAGAGCACCAAGTACTACCCACTGGACCTCCCGGGAATCTTCCTGTTGCTTTGCTGTGGTAACAGTTACTGTTCTATAGGCAATAGGAAAGAACCACATATAGTCTTCCACATATAGTCTCATTCACAAAGTTACTGATAACCACATCAAAAAAGCCAATTAGGCCTTCTGACTGTGTCCAGAGGCTTGATACTTTAAGTTATAGCAACAAGGTGAACTTAACAAGGCCACACAGGGGGGCTGTCTGGGCCTGGCACTCAATGATTTAGTGGTTAAAACATAAAATACAACTAAAAAAATATTAATTCCTATTGTAAGGTTTCTATTAGGAAACTTCTGTTTTATTTGTTCAAAGACTCAAAACTTATCAAAAACTGGAACTCAGCACAGGACTGGCTGTGCTGCTGAGCAGCAGTGCTGGAAGTGAATTTCAAGAGGTCACCCTTCTGGGAAACCACCACCTTCCTTCCACAGGAGGAAATAAGGGCTGTCTGCACATGAACATCCTCCCTGAACAGCACTGAGGACAGAGGGCAAGAATATCTTTTTTGTAATGTGCAAATCCTGGCTGGCACAGTCTTAAGTACTTGGACCAATGCCCCATTCAAGGGTGACTCTTCTGCTGGCACTGATGATGAAGCACTGTCCACGGCAGACTTCACTGGCTGCATCAGAGGCTTGGGCTTTTGGAGGACAACCAGTGAAAAACACTTCACTGCCACATGTGACAGTGCTGCCTACCGCTCATCACAAGCTACTCCATTTCTGCCTCACCCCATTACCTGACACACAACTTCTTCAAAAAACACACTATGCTAATCATTCTTCTGGTTCTCCCTTTAATGATACAGTGTTGTAAGTTTCAAAATACACTATACTACAACAGATCTTACACTGTTTGATCAGCCACCATGGTCCTTTTCACTGGTGTATCACAAATCACTTGCTACACATTTGACAGGAACTGATTTGATTCTGAACTTCTCCAGAGGCAGATATAATTATCATTCATTTTACTAAGGAGAAAAGAAGCAAAGAGTTACTATATTTTACTGAGTAAAAGGCCACTAAGTTATTAAAATACATTTTCAAACTGGAACACTGTTCTAGCACGAGGTACCCAATTTTTGGAGAGGTTACTGAAATGTAACTTGTGCAACTGGGATCGACAACAAAGGATTTACTCATTGCTGAAGATCAACCAAACTCCATTAGCCTAAATTTCTGCCAGTAAACATATAAATCAGGGCAGGTCTACAAAGCAAACATGTCACAGAAACCCTGTACTGATACCCAATGAAAGGCATGTGGTGTCCAACTGCCAGAGGGCAAGGGGAGAGGGAGAACACGACACATGTGAAAAGAAGCTATTCTATAGTATGCGTTACTTGTGTGCATTATATAGTGGGTATGTGTGTGCAACACACATATAAAATCTTTCTTAAAAATATCTCAATTGAAATAAAATTCACATACAATTTATCCACTTGAATTCCATAATTCTGGGTATCTAAGGTACAGCACGGGGAAGGCAATGGCACCCCACCCCAGTATTCTTGCCTGGAAAATCCCATGGACGGAGGAGCCTGGTAGGCTCCAGTCCATGGGGTCGCTAAGAGTCGGATACGACTGAGCGACTTCACTTTCACTTTTCACTTTCATGCATTGGAGAAAGAAATGGCAACCCACTCCAGTGTTCTTGCCTGGAGAATCCCAGGGACGGAGGAGCCTAGTGGGCTACCGTATATGGGACTGCACAGAGTCGGACACGACTGAAGTGACTTAGCAGAAGGTACAGCATAATGATTATACATTATGATACTCTATCATATACTTGAAAGTTGCTAAGGAAATATATCTTAAATGCTGTCTGTCACCTCATACACAAAAAATGGTTGTTATGTAACATGATGCAGTTGTTAGCTAATGCTTTGGTGGTAGTCATTTTGCAATTTAAGTGTATCAAATCAATAGCATGCACCGTAAGTTTATACAATGTCAACTATATCTCAAGTAAGCTTGGAAAAAAGTACAAAATAGTTTTTGGCATTTTACATTATTTTTAGAAGTTGTGATAATATATAGCAAAATTTGCCATTTAAACTATTTTATTTTAAATGCATAACTGTGATATGACGACTTATAAGAAATACACATATGGTCTTTGTCCTAGCTCCTGGCACATAGCTACTAAAACCTTAGTAACTTTCTAAGTGACATGAGCAATGGAGAGTTATTTGTTATAATATTTGGTCTTTTGTCCTCAAATAGCTTCAGTTCCTGAAACAGCTTCAGAATGATCAGGGTGAAGAATGTCTTGTTATTCATAACAAGCTCTTTTCAATCATACCTGAGTTTAAGTTAATGAAGTGACTTTGGAAAATCCCTAGAATTAGATTGCTTTATAAACCCCAGGGGATTAGTGTTGTAACTTTCAGTCCACCTCCCATGCAAGCAGGAAAGAGCTGCTGGAGGTTGATCAATCAAAGCTGGCTGTTGATTTAATCAACCATACCAGCATAATGAAGCCCTTCCTAAACCCAAAACAGTTCAGAGAACATCCAGACTGGTGTGAGAGTGACACACCCAAAGAGGATATGGAAGCTGTGCCCCTTCTCTCATATCCTGCCCTATGCATCTGGCTGCTCTTTCTGTAAGAAACTGGTAACCTAGTAAGTTAAATATTTTCCTGAGCTGTGAGTCACTCTAAACTCCAAGAGGGGGCTGTGGGAACCTGGGGTTTATAAAGCAATAAAAGCAGAGCTCTTTGGGTGTAAATGACAGATTCTCAAAATTAAAAGTTGACTTGATTCAGATACAAAATCTGAACCTTTAACCCAAACTTTGCTTGCTTTGGTAACTAAGTCAAGTTTCTTTCAAATTAAATTACTCACTCAACAAAATTCTGTTACTGTTATCTTTAACCTCAAAACATTAGGAACCCAAATCTAACTAACCAGCTTCACCTCCATATGTCTTACAGAGTGATTTACATTTCTTCAAAGAGATGAGATCTATATTTGGCCCAGGTTAAGGTCTCTGGAAGAATCTACTTAGAAAACCTGCAACTTAAATCATCTCCATGTACACAGGACAAGAGCCATTGAAGGGTGCTGGTGCTGGTAAGTTGCTTCAGTCGTGTCCGACTCTGTGCGACCCCAGAGACGGCAGCCTACCAGGCTCCCCTGTCCCTGGGATTCTCCAGGCAAGAACACTGGAGTGGGTTGCCATTTCCTTCTCCAATGCATGAAAGTGAAAAGTGAAAGTGAAGTCGCTCAGTGGTGGCGGACTCCTAGCGACCCCATGGACTGCAGCCCACCAGGCTCCTCCGTCCATGGGATTTTCCAGGCAAGAGTACTGGAGTGGGGTGCCATCGCCTTCTCTGTATTGAAGGGTAATGGAAGACTAATTTGGCAACAGCCATTTAATATTACTAGTAGCCTTTAGCAGAAGAAAAAAGCTTTCTCGAAATTCATTTAAGGGCACAATCTATAGGAGTTCTCCCCAAATAAAGTAGCCTGAAGTCTTACTGCACAGGACATCCAGGCCAGGGTCTAGCATTCCAAATTTTTTTTCTGGAAAATCCTATAGGCAGTCATCAAAGTAGCAGCAAGATAATCGGCTTACTCAAGCCACAAGCTAGAATTTTTCAAGCTCCTTGTGAGAGCCCAGATTCGGCAGCAGCAGACATGAAGTGATGCCCAGTAATATCTCTGGGAGATGCGTTCTGTTCAAGGCCTTATATGTAAGAGTTTTAAATCTTAGTTTAGTTTTAAACCTTATAACCTAGGTTTGCGAAGCTGCTAAGTCGCTTCAGTCGTGTCCGACTCTGTGCGACCCCATAGACGGCAGCCCACCAGGCTCCCCCGTCCCTGGGATTCTCCAGGCAAGAACACTGGAGTGGGTTGCCATTGCCTTCTCCTAACCTAGGTTTACTTGGACAACTTAGGCTATTCCAGAGTTCTTTGGCTTTACCAGATTGTCTACGTAAGGACTTTTCCTTATGACACAAATGGAGTCAAGTGGAACCCTTGCATACATACCACAGCCTTACTCCTAATTCTTTAAAAAACTTTAAACAATGAAGTGAGAACCCCTTTACAGAAAGGGAAAGTCATTTTCTCAGAGGGAATGAAAGCAAACACACAAGTCTGCAGGCATTCTGCTTTTCTAAAAAAAATTCTGCCCCCTTCCCCCAAATCAATTCTTTTAATACAAATTTTTGATTCCCTGGGTCATGCTGTCAGCTAGGTGTGAGGAAAACGAAGAGTGTAGGAATAATATATGAAGTGAAAACACAAATAAATATCTAGTAGATGGTTACTTCATGAGAGATGAACCTTCCTTGACTATTCCTCAATAACTCTCAACTTAAATTGTACATGCAAAAAAAGGGGGGGGGGCAGGGTTACAAAAAAAAAAGAACAAAACCCAAGTCTCAAAAGGTCTTGAGATGTCAGTGGGAGGCAGTAAAGAAAACTGAAACAAAGCACAGGGAAAGAAGTTAACTTGGGGGTGGGGCGGGGGAATTTTTTTATAAGGAATTTCACAAAGTGAGCACATCCATGTAACCACCACCACGATCAAGAAACAGCACAGCCAGCATCCCACAAGGTCCCCGTGTCTCCGTCCTCCTAAGTCATTCCTGGACTAGTCTGGTTTCTTTATTTGTGGATTGGTTTTCGCTGGGTTTAAATTTCTTAGCTGGATTTTGAACTTTCTTTGGAGTTACTTTAACAATCTTTCAGAGACTTCATCCAGTTTGCTTCAATAGCATTTGGTTTACTTTCACTGCTGTGCAGTATTCTGCTCTTAACTAATGATTTCTGCCTTTTAGGAATAAATACTGTTAATGGCAAATCTTGCACATGGCTTAGTATATTTACTAAACAATTTTGTGGGTTTACACTTAAGAGAAGGTTTTGCTTTAGTACATACTACTAAACAGCTTTGCAAAGTAGTTGTATACACCCACAAGCAGTAAGTGCTTTCCATTCAATGATTTTCTTCAAATTTTAGCCTACTTGGTGGGTGTGTAGTGATATTCCACTGTGCTTTAATTTGCACTTCTCTGATGATTAATGGTGTTGAACACCTTTTCCTGAATTTACTGGCCATTTTACAAAGCTGCTTTTGTGGGAAAAAAACGATTACTGTGAACTAAGAAATTTAATTTTACTAGGGAAATAAGATAGCTATGAAACATATGAAGATGTAGCCTGAATTTTTTTTTTTAACAGAAGCCAAGAGTAACAGAGTAGGTCAGACTATCAATCACTGAGAAGCAAATAAAACTATTTCAGACTTAGATTCAGTAAAAATTACTCTGGGGTAACTGGTAAATGGTGCTTCATTTTACTCCTATAGCACATACACTGATTAAGAGGTTCTCAAAATGTACCTTGCATCAGCATCATCTGGAGAGAGGACTTGTTTAAACCCAGACTAATGGACCCAACTTCCAGAGGTTCAGATTCAGTAGTTTTGTGGTAGGGGCTGAGATTTTGCATTTCTATCAAATTCCATATGATGCTAACACCACTAATCTAGGGACCACTTTGAGAACCACTGAAGGCTGAGACAGTCACCTTAATAGGATGATTTCATTAACTGAAGACTAAAGACTAAAAAAAAAAAAAAACAAGGGAGAACTAAACCAATCATGAGTGCCTTACAATATCTGCCTGCTAACCTTCAGGTAGCAGTTATTTTTAATTTCCAATTCAATTTAATCTAGAAGACTCCAGAATGTTGCATACTAAACTCTAGGCATTAAAACAGCTCCAGAAAGCCTTCAGGAAGCTACTCAGACAAAAGTGAGTCAACATCATGGTTATACAAACATGAGGAAATCACAGAAGACTGCTGTGTGAAATGGAGAGAACGGAATGTTAATGCATCGTTGTAGTTTACCTACCCAAGTGCAGGAAGCAGCTGAGAAATGTCTGAAGGACCACTCCCACACTGCAACAGGTAAGCATGACAGGCAGGAGTACAAACAGGCTGTAGTATGCAGAGGGAATCATGAGACTTATAAAAAGAAGTGTGAAAAGAGCTGGCTACCACTTATCAGTCTAATTGTAGCAGAGCTTCCTGAAAGTCAGAAAGCTGCTACCCTCGCTTGACATCATCTGTCTCCCAAAGAGAGTAAACAGACTAAGACACACTAGAACTAAATCAATGACTTTACAGCAACTCAAACGTACTTGACATTTGGTAGCTCTCTTCCTCTGGTGTGTAAATGATAGTCTAAAAAGAATGTGTACAAAAAAATAAAAAAAAAGGATAGAAAGATGATGAAATGTGAACTATAGTGTTTACAACCACAAGACTTTTGATCAAATATATAAAAAACTCAGTTAAAGAGAAATGATTCAGAGTGATCAATCACTCTGAGTTACAGTTTAACTGATTCTTTCACAATATCACCAAGATTTGCTTGAAGAGGCAAGAGAAAAGCATACTAAAACCTGCAGGATTGCTTCTTGATGCTTGTGGGGGCAGAGAGAAGGGTGAGAATAGTGTGTTTAGAAATACAGTCTGTGGAACAAATTTGTTTATTGGTTCAGTGCCTTGTTCTGCCCCTTACTGGTTAGCTGTGTGACTCTGGACAAGTTAGCCTTTCTGTGCTTCAATGTCTTTTTCTGTAAATTAAGAATATAGACTCTAAACCGTAGGGCTGTTATGAGAGTTAGATGTGTTCATACAAAAGAAACAGTCTATAAAAGTATTACTTAAGTGCTTCCTATTTCTGGCAATTTTCCTTTTATTTTCTACAAAGTGGTGGAAGACAAGGCTCCTTTACCTTTAACTCAGTGCCTATGGTTTTTGGTACAAGTTTAGAGAAAAAGAAAGTTGCGAGAGTGGGCTGCAAAAAAGAAAGGTGATTTAGATAAATGGAAAGACATCTGTGGTCATGGAACGTAGGTTGCAATATTCCTCAAATTGATCTTCCTCAAACTGATCTATATATTCAATGCATTCCTTATCAAAATCTCAGCAGGGTTCTTTGCCAGAAATTAAGAAGCTGTTCCTAAAATTCATATGGAAATAAGGGACTCAGAATAGCCAAAACAATATTGAAAAGAAAAATTAAGTTGGAGGATTCCCTACTTTCAAAACTCACCACAAAGCTACGGTAATAAACCAAAAGGCAATGTGGTACTAGTATATAGACAGACATACAGATAAACAGAAGAAAGATCAGAAGTAAACCTTCACATATATGGTCAGTTGATTCCTAATAAGAGGCCATTCTATAAGGAAAGGACAGTCATTCCAACAAATAGTGCTGGGGGAACTGGAATATTCACATGCAAAAGTCCAGACTCTGAGTTTACACAATGAACACAGTTAACTCAAATAGGTAAAAGAGGAAAACCATAAAAACCTTAAAATACTGGGGGAAAAATCTCATCATTGGATTTAACAATAATTTCTTGGATATGACACCACGAGCAAAGTCGTTAAAAAAAAAAAAAGTTAAACTGAACTTCATCAAAAATAAAAACTTTTGTACCTCAAAGAGCACCATCAGAAAGTAAAAAGATGACCCACTTTTCAGGAGAAAGTATTTACAAACCACGTATCTGACATAGGATTAATATCCAGAATATATACAGAACTTCTGCAAAGAAATAAACAACCCAATTCAAAACTGGGCAACAGAAAATATACAAATGGCCAATAAGCTCATGAAAAACATGGTCAACATCACAAATTATTAAGGAAATACAAATCAAAGCTACAATTAAATACCACCTCACATCTATTTGGATGGCCAATATTTTAAAAAAGACAAAGAAAACAAGTGTTAAACAGGGATGTAAAATGCTACAGCCACTACGAAAAACAGTATAGAGGCCTCTCAAAAAATTATAAACAGAACTACCATATGACCCAGCATTCCACTTCTGGGTATATACATCAAATAACTGAAAAGCAGGACCTGGAAGAGATAGTTGCACAATCATGTTCATAGCAATATTATTCACAATAGCTAAAACATGAAAGCAATCCGAGTGCAGACATGTAAAATGTGGTATATATACATACAAGGAATTATTCAGCTTCAAGGAAGGAAGGAAATTCTGCAGTCTGCTACAACATGGAGGACATCATGCCAACTGAAATAAGTCACACACACAAAAAATATATGATTCCACTTATGTTTTAGTCAAAATCATAAAGATACAAAGGGGAATGAGTGGTGTTTGCCTAGGTCCACGGGGACAAGAGAATGGACGATTAATATTAAATGGGTATAGAGTTTCAGATTTACAAGATGAAAAGAGTTATGGGAATAAATGGTAGTGACGGGTGCACAACAATGTGAATTTTATTTGGCTGGCAGGATCTTTATTTCCCACCCAGGGACTGAACCTGGGGCAGGGCAATGAAAGCCTGGAATCTTAAGCATGAAGCCACCTTGGAACTCTTGACATGAATGTATTAATATTTAATACCCCTGAACTGTACACTTTTAAAAATGGCTAAGACAGGGACTTCCCTGGTGGTCCAGGGGCTAAGACACCAAGCTCCCAATGTAGGGGGCCTGGGTTTGATCCCTGGTCAAGGAACTAGACCCCACAAGTTGCAACTAAAACCCAGAGTTGCCAAGTAAATAAATATTTTTATATTTAAGTTTCCATGATACTCTTTCCATACATCTCACCCTGTCCTCCCCTCTCCCCACGTCCATAAGTCTATTCTCTATGTCTGTTTCTTCACTGCTGCCCTATAAATAAATTCTTCAGAACCATTTTCCTAGATTCAATATATGAGCATTAGAATACAATATGTTTATCCTTCTCTTTCTGACTCATTTCACTCTGTATAATAGGTTCTAGGTTCATCCATCTCATCAGAACTGACTCAAATGAGTTTCTTTTTATGGCTGAGTAATATTCCATTGTGTATATGTACCACAACTTCTTTATCCATTCATCTGTCAATGGGCATCTAGGTTGTTTCCCTGTTCTAGCTATTGTAAATAGTGCTGCAGTGAAAAATGGGATAAGTGTGTCTTTTTCAACCTAGGGTATATGCCTAGCAGTGGGATTGCTGGGTCATGCTAATGCTATGCTAAGTCACTTCAGTCGTGTCCGACTCTGTGCGACCCCATAGATGGCAGCCAACCAGGCTTCCCCGTCCCTGGGATTCTCCAGGCAAGAACACTGGAGTGGGTTGCCATTTCCTCCTCCAATGCATCAAAGTGAAAAGAGAAAGGGAAGTCACTCAGTTATGTCCGACTCCCAGCGACCCCATGGACTGCAGCCTACCAAGCTCCTCCATCCGTGGGATTTTCCAGGCAAGAGTACTGGAGTGGGGTGCCATTGCCTTCTCATATGGTGGTTTTATTCCTAGTTTTTTAAGGCATCTCCATACTGTCTTCCATAGTGGCTGTATCAATCTACATTCCCACCAACAGTGCAAGAGTGTTCCCTTTTCTCCACACGCTCTCCAGCATTTACTGTTTGATGACTTTTTGATGATGGTCATTCTGACCGGTGTGAGGTGATATCTCATTGTGGTTTTGATGTGCATTTCTCGAACAATGAGCAATGTTGAGCATCTTTTCATGTGTTTGTTAGCCATCTGTATGTCTTCTTTGGAGAAATGTCCGTTTAGGTCTTTTCCCCACTTTTTTGATTGGGTTGTTTGTTTTCCGGGTATTGAGTTAACCAATACCAGTTTAAAAAAAAAAAAAAAGGCTAAGAAGGTAAATTTTATGTTTTGTATTAAAAAAGAAAGGTGACCAGTAGGCCCCAGTCTTCACACTGATTTAGAAGACAGAATCAAATCAGTTTTAATTTATTTTTTAAATATAAATTTATTTATTTTAATTGGAGGCTAATAATTTACAATATTGTATTGGTTTTGCCATACATCAACATGAATCTGCCACGGGTATACATGTGTTTCCCAAACTGAACCCACCTCCCACCTCCCTCCCCATACCATCAGAAAAGGAGGCTTCCCTTTCTATAGTGACCACAGGCTGGCTATCAGAGGCAATCAGACTGAGGGCTCCTGTGAGGATTTAGGAAATTTAATCTGTTTCACTTTGGAATAGGCAACATGTAACAAAAAAATACAGATCAAACAAAAGTTAGACTGGAACAACATATGGCCTATCCTAGGCTCAGGATTTCAAGGAAGAGTTACAATGGCAGCCTTAGAGAAACTACATAAAACTCTTTCAGGAATAAATAAAAACAAGTCAAGGTTATTAATATGAAAGAGATAATCAAAGGGGAAAATGGGGAATCAAAGTGAAAAATTTACTGAACAGTGAAAAAGTTACCGAGCAGTTCTTCAAAGAGCCCAAAGTGACAAATGAGTGCAGCTAGCAACTGTTGCAGATATCACTGATTTGGGATTTTAAGAAACATACCTTAATTACAGTTTATCTGGAACAATGCTGTCACCAAGTCTCATCAGACTCTTTTGTGACCCCATGGACTGTAGTCTGCCAGGTTCTTATTTACACTTTATCTAGAACTAAGGCAAGTAGAAAGATGCCTGAACTAAGGTACCTTCAATATTCATGAGACATTTCAACAACAATATAGTAAGCACCTATATGTTTATATACCAACAGTTAATCCCGCATAACTTCCTAAAAAGTTGGCTTTACTAAGCAATTAAGTTAACGGAACAAGGACTTCATCTAGAATTAGGTAAGAAGGGTCATAGGACAGAAAAACCAGTTTACGGATCAAAGTTCAGAAATTTAATCCTGGATCACAAGGTCACCCACAGACACACACTTGGGTTTTAAGGACTGCGCTACAGAAGCAATGTTCTCCAACAACCTTCTGACATTAAAGGTGTAAAGGGTCCAATTCACTCTAGGCCTATTCCATTAACATTTGCACCATGATAAAATTCTGTAAACAGTAAAAGCCTATTCTGGTCCTGTATACACTTTCCTTCTGCCCAAGAAGCCTCTCTACATCTTCTTTATCAAATATTTACCTCCCAAGATAACACAGTTACTTCTTTCCTGATCTCCTCCTCCATTTCCTTTTCTTTCTCCACACAATCTCCTTTATATATTTATAATATATATTCTCATACCTATTTATCATTCTTACTTAAATAAGAGGCTTCCCAGGTGGCACAGTCGTGAAGAATCTGCCTGCCAATTTGCAGGAGACAAAAGGAAACGTGCGTTCAACCCTTGGGTTGGGAAGATCGCCTAGAGTAGGAAATAGCAACCCATTCCAGTATTCTTGCCTGGAAAATTTCTTGGACAGAGGAGCAGAAGAACCTGGCGGCCTATAGTCCATGGGGTCGCAAAAGAGTCAGACACAAATAAGACTTCTCCTACTGACTGAAAGCTAACTTAGAGCAGGGACAGTTTTATTCATTTTTAGATGACCAAGGCCAAGCCAGACACTAGTCGGCTCTCCACGTGTATGCTGAATGAATGAACGAAAACCACCATATAATTTACCACACGGGCTGCTACACAAGAGAAATAAAAACTTGACTTCAACCCGACTTTGAAAGGAAGTACTAGTGAAGCTCTCCTCAACATGCTTAAGACTTCTCTCATATCTAAATTATTCATAAGCAGGAAGGAAGTCAAAGACTTCAACAAGAGTTATCAACTGGAATACAAAAACAGTGAAAAAATACATTCAGAGAAGCAGTCATTGCCTGAAGCATGAATATGAGACAGAATGTTTGGTTTGCATTTACTCCCAAAACTGGTACTGTTACACTTTCAACACCCTACATGATAGCCACAGTCACACGTGACTAATTTTTTTAATATTTTAATTAAATTGAAAAACTCACTTCTTTGGTCACAGTGGCCACATGTCAAATGCTCATCAGCCACATGTAAGTACTGTGTGAACAGACAGATACACAATATATCCATCATCACAGAAAGTCTACTAGACACAATGATTCTAAATAATTCTCCTATGGCTCTTTGGTAGACACAAGATTCTTATTCAGTGTTCTGTATTTTTGCATGCTACAAGGATAATTTCATGTTACAGATTTTTCTGGAAAACATTACAGAAAAAGTATCAGATCATTTAAAGATAAATTCTAGAAGGCACTCCCATTCAATCCCGTTAGTTACTCTTACATCCTTTAGTACCTACACTCTTACTACTGCAGCACAATGGTGATCACCTCCCTGCCAGATCCAGTGGCCTTGTCTCAATTCTTATTTCCCTTACTTTTGATCAGTCTAACCCAAACCAATAGTGTTCTATGGGCCATTCTCTATTTTAGGTGCTAGAGAGCAGACTTATTGAAAAACACCCTTGCAGAAAACAACACTGTAACTAAACGTTTAAGAGAAGCGTATGCTCTCTGGTCTAAATGGAGAGAAAAGCAAGCAATTCTGCCAGAGGGCTTCACAAAAAGTAACATCTGACCCCGACCTGGAAGAATGAGGATTAGTCCCCTGGAAAGAGCTGAGAAGAGAGGTTGGTGGCTCAGGAATACTTTCTAACATGTGGGAACAGCCTGAGCAAATGACCTTAAACTAAAGCAGTCAGAGAGGAGACAATAAAGCTGGAAAGATGAGTGATGGTTAGACTGAAAGGTCCAGAATGTCATTTATGGCAATTTGACTTCTACTCTGTAAACAAGAGAAAACCAATGGAATGGCACCATCAGATCTATGACTAACAAAGAGAGCCTTGCAGCAATGAGAAATGGCTAGGAGGTGAAATGAGGGTAGAAATGAGAAGACCATGGTGAGGGTGAGGGTCTGGAGTGCTTTTTTCCTAACCCTACGCAAATTTTCTCCCAACCTGATGAAAATGACTGGCACTCAGACTAAATTCTAATTACAGGTAAAAACAGCACAGCCTTTAAGTATGTGGAATAGGGAGAGACAGTGATCTATCTATCCACAGAGACTGCTGGCAACATGAAAGAGGTGGACATGAGGAAGTCAGATTTTTGAGCAAAGTCAGAAAGCTGTGACAGAATCAGCACCAAGAGAAAGAGCATTTCAAGGAAATGCTCCATATTATACAACTAGCAAAAAGGGCACAGACACAGCCATCAGGTCTCCAGCAGCACAGGGGTAAAAACCTCTCAACTGGCCAAAGGTGAGGACTACATTGGCCGCACTGTGGTAGATGGAGATGAGGGCACTGAGGAAGGTAGGATAAAATGCTCTTTCAAGTCAGAAGATACATGTTACAGTATGGACGAACCTTGAAAACTTTATGCTAAATAAAGGAAGCCACTCACTGAAGACCAAATATTATGTGGTTCCACTTGAAACGTCCAGGACAGGCAAATCTACAGAGATGTTGTTGCCTAAGGTTGGGGACTAGTGATAGGGGGACTGGAAGATGACAGCTGGAGAGTACAAGAGTTTCTTATCAGGGTGATTAAAGTGTTCTAAAGTTGACTCCACAAATAAAACGAATATACTAAAATACACAGACTTATATACACCTTTAACAGGTAAACTGTATGGCATGTGAATTATACCTCAATAAAACTGTTGCCAGCAAGTGCGAAAAAAGTCTGGAAAGTGTGGCAGACCCTGCTCAGTGCTTCCCTCAAATCAGTCATTTTCTTTCCTGGTCAAATGGCTACGAACAATAAAAACTACATTCCCTGCCTCTGTGGCTAGTGGGATATGACGGTCTCATCAACAGACTGAATGTAGAACTGACGCAGGGGAGGGGAAAACTGCTAAAGCAGAGTTCTGAGGAGATCAGAGGGGGACTAGCACACAAGCGGAGAGGCTAGTCCTGGAAATGAACTATGGACTCCCAAAGGACCACGCCACGGTAACAGAGGAGGAAGCAGCCTCCAACAGCCAAGTGTAGGTAAGTAGGTGTAGTGGTGGACTCTTCTAATTGCTTCCATTTTCTCAATTAAGGAAGAGGCAAGATCACTGGTTGACAGTGAGGGTGGAGAAGGGAAACAGGTTTGAGCTAAGGAGGTAGGGCCATACTGTCCTGAAAATAAAATAAATGGACTAAGGAATCTTAGTGGGATGGCTAGTCAGTGTTTAACTTAGGAAAGAACCACTTTTGAGGTTATGGATCCTGAGTTCAAAATGAGACCAGTCAGCATATCTTTCTCCTGCTCCTGACAATCAGTGAAAGGGTAGAATAAATGAAGAGTTGGATCCAACCAGGGCCGAAGTTTTGCCAGATAAGATGAAGTGAGAAAGGATATGAGTTAAAAATATACAAAAGGAGATGACTACAGTGATGAACTATGAACTGTGAGGAGGAAATTGGGAAGTGAAGAAGATTGAAGGGCAGTAAAAGGGTAGTAAGATCAATGGACTGTAAACCCCAGTGGAACTGAAGGATTTCAGTATCTGAGTAGTAAAGGGATTAAGCCATAAAAAGAACACATTATCAATGGAGAGAGCAACTCTCTCTAGGGTTATTGGCAATATTAGAATTTAAACTGCATATATTGGGAATTCCCTGAAAGTTCAGTGGTCAGGACTCCACATTTCCACTGCAGGTGACATGGGTTCGATCTCTGGTTCAGAGAACTAAGATCCTGCACACCTCAAGGGATGGCCAAAATAAGTAAATAATAAACTGCATATATATTGCTTGAACCAGCCAATTCTACTTATAAGAATTTATCTCATAAATATATTCACATGGAGGTAAATACTTATGTTCAAGAATGTCTACTTCAGCCATAGCTTTATTATTAATATATTAACAAAAGATTAGAAACAACTTAGGTGTCCCTTTTGAGGACTGATTTAAGTATCCATAAAATGGCATATGGTATGGACCTAACAGAAGCAGAAGATATTAAGAAGAGATGGCAAGAATACACAGAAGAACTGTACAAAAAGATCTTCATGACCCAGATAATCATGATGGTGTGATCACTGACCTAGAGCCAGACATCCTGGAATGTGAAGTCAAGTGGGCCTTAGAAAGCATCACTACGAACAAAGCTAGTGGAGGTGATGGAATTCCAGTGGAGCTATTCCAAATCCTGAAAGATGATGCTGTGAAAGTGCTGCACTCAACATGCCAGCAAATTTGGAAAACTCAGCAGTGGCCACAGGATTGGAAAAGGTCAGTTTTCATTCCAATCCCAAAGAAAGGCAATGCCAAAGAATGCTCAAACTACCACACAATTGCACTCATCTCACACGCTAGTAGAGTAATGCTCAAAATTCTCCAAGCCAGGCTTCAGCAATATGTGAACCGTGAACTTCCTGATGTTCAAGCTGGTTTTAGAAAAGGCAGAGGAACCAGAGATCAAATTGCCAACATCCGCTGGATCATGGAAAAAGCAAGAGAGTTCCAGAAAAACATCTATTTCTGCTTTATTGACTATGCCAAAGCCTTTGACTGTGTGGATCACAATAAACTGTGGAAAATTCTGAAAGAGATGGGAATACCAGACCACCTGACCTGCCTCTTGAGAAATCTGTATGCAGGTCAGGAAGCAACAGTTAGAACTGGTCATGGAACAACAGACTGGTTCCAAATAGGAAAAGAAGTACGTCAAGGCTGTATACTGTCACCCTGCTTATTTCACTTCTATGCAGAGTATATCATGAGAAACGCTGGACTGGAAGGAGCACAAGCTGGAATCAAGACTGCCGGGAGAAATATCAATAACCTCAGATATGCAGATGACACCACCCTTATCAATAACCTCAGATATGCAGATGACACCACCCTTACGGCAGAAAAGTGAAGAGGAACTAAAAAGCGTCTTGATGAAAGTGAAAGTGGAGAGTGAAAAAGTTGGCTTAAAGCTCAACATTCAGAAAACGAAGATCATGGCATCCGGTCCCATCACTTCATGGGAAATAGATGGGGAAACAGTGTCAGACTTTATTTTTCTGGGCTCCAAAATCACTGCAGATGGTGACTGCAGCCGTGAAATTAAAAGACGCTTCCTCCTTGGAAGGAAAGTTATTACTAACCTAGATAGCATATTCAAAAGCAGAGACACTACTTTGCCAACAAAGGTCCGTCTAGTCAAGGCTATGGTTTTTCCTGTGGTCATGTATGGATGTGAGAGTTGGACTGTGAAGAAGGCTGAGCGCTATAGAATTGATGCTTTTGAACTGTGGTGTTGGAGAAGACTCTTGAGAGTCCCTTGGACTGCAAGGAGATCCAACCAGTCCATTCTGAAGGAGATCAGCCCTGGGATTTCTTTGGAAGGACTGATGCTAAAGCTGAAACTCCAGTACTTTGGCCACCTCATGGGAAGAGTTGACTCATTGGAAAAGACTCTGATGCTGGGAGGGATTGGGGGCAGGAGGAGAAGGGGACGACAGAGGATGAGATGGCTGGATGGCATCACTGACTCGATGGACATGAGTCTGAGTGAACTCTGGGAGTTGGTAATGGATGGGAAGGCCTGATGTGCTGCGATTCATGGGGTCGCAAAGAGTTGGACATGACTGAGGAACTGAACTGACTGACAATGGCATATTATACAACCATTAAAGATCTGTTAATAACTGATCTCAAAGACAAGACTAAATTTAAAAAAATAATATATTAAGTATTTACAGTCATGCCATTGTGTATTAGTGGGATGTACAGATATACAGAACAGAACCTGGCAGAGAGACACAATTAACATTCACCAGAGACAACGAACACTGGTATATACACAGACTTTCTCTCAAAAAATACACAAGAAATTCTTAATGGTTGCTTCTAGGAACTATACATCCTTTTGTATCGTCTCAATCTATAAAATGTATGGTTTTTCCAGGAGTCATGTACAGATGTGAGTTGGACCATAAAGAAGGCTGAGAATTGATGCTTTTGAACTGTGGTGCTGAAGAAGACTCTTGAGAGAGCAAGGAGATCATATCAGTCAATCCTAAAGAAAATCAACCCTGAATATTCTTTGGAAGGACTGATGATGAAGCTCCAATACTTTGGCCATCTGTTATGAAGAGCCGACTCACCAGAAAAGACCCTGACGCTGGGAAGTATTGAGGGCAGGAGGGGAAGAGGGCGACAGAGGATGAGATAGTTGGATGGCATCACCAACTCAATGGACATGAGTTTGAACAAACTCCAGGAGACAGTGAAGGACAGGGAAGTCTGGCATGCTGCAGTCCATGGGGTTGCAAAGAGTCGGACACAACTTAGCAACTGAACAACATGAAATGTATGTACTATGTTTTTAAAACGATTAGTGAATTTTAGTATTGACTGACTTGGAAAGGTCTAGGTAGTATATTAGGCAAAAAGGGCGGGGGACAAAGCAGCACATGTGTAAGACTCCATCTTGGAATCTGATTTCCTGTATATTGAATCTAACAGAAGTATATTGCTCCCCTCTCACTTAACTTCCCTAGGCTAACCAACACTGTCCACCCTCTCTTCCCTACAAGGAGGTAAAACAAGATTATCTGTGTTCAAGCAGTTGAACACTGCCAAGGGCTGATTCACACTCCTCTCTATCTCCTTTTAGGCCAAGTTACGCCCTCCCCAGAGATGACACCCTGACTACTCCAGCACAAATTCTTCTTTAACTTCAAACTCTTACAGCTGTTTCCCAAACAACTGTGTTAGCTTGCATCACTTGATGCACTGCACTGATAGAGAAGGCTTCTGAAATCAGGTGCCTAGGGTACAAAGCAACTGTCAATCTCTGAGTAAGTTACTCAACTCCTCTGATCTTCTACTTCCTCATCTGGCAATGGGGAAAATATGGCTCTTACCCTCATAAGACAGTGCTACTTACTCAGTTAACACAAGAAACTACTTAGAATAAACAACACCCAGCACACAACAGCCAATGCTTCACTATTGGATACTATTATTTGTAAGCTCCAGTTTAAAAGAAAAAGACTACACAGTCAGCCCCCCTCTACAGCCCTGCCCTCTATCTATATGTTCTTCATCTATGGATCCAAAATAT
Organism: Tragelaphus eurycerus; assembly: GCA_935064755.1. Classification (NCBI taxonomy): domain Eukaryota; kingdom Metazoa; phylum Chordata; class Mammalia; order Artiodactyla; family Bovidae; genus Tragelaphus; species Tragelaphus eurycerus. The sequence goes on along the minus strand of CAKXYN010000001.1, from coordinate 68,683,064 downwards.
TTGGGGGGAAAAAAAAATTAGAAAGTTCCAAAAAGCAAACTTGAATTTGCCATATGCCTCCAACTATTTATATATCATTTACATTGAATTTGTGCTTCCCTCATAGCTCAGTCGGTGATACACTGAATTTATGTCTACAGCTGACCCTTGAACAACACAAGTCCACCTATACTTGGCTCTTCAATAAATACGATACCACCACACAATCTATGGTTGGCTGAAAGCAACTAACTGGGACTTAAGTATCCAGATTTTGGTATTTAGGTCAGGTCCTGAAACCAATCCCCATGTAAACTAAGGAACAAGTATTTACAGTGTATTAGGCAACCCACTCCAGTGTTCTTGCCTGGAGAATCCCAGGGACAGGGGAGCCTGGTGAGCTTCCGTCTATGGGGTCGCACAGAGTCGGACACGACTGAAGCGACTTAGCAGCAGCAGCAGCAGCAGCAGCAGGTATTATAAGTAACCAAGAGATGATTTAGAGTATATGGAAGGATGTGCACAAGTTATATACAGATCTGTGAGGGATAACCATCTTCATTTCTATATTCCCTACAATCCCTAACAAGGTCAAAAATATCACTGAACAGAAATGTGTTCACCAAATGAATTAATAAGAACGTAGCCTTCCTAAGTTCATAGACAGAAATGTGTTGGTATAAGAAAGGGTTAATTTTCTAACTTTTTGAAAGGAAACTTTCAAAAGCCCAAGTTACTAAAAATAGACATTACCCTTCAAATTTACTTCCTCTTAGTTACTTGTCTGTTTTCCTGAATTAGTCTTAAGTCTCATTCTTCAAGTAGGAAGTTATTTCTTTTCAAACAAGACTTACAATTAACAAACCACTGTATATAAAAACTCTGTAGCTAGCCCCTACATTCGTGTATGAAACATCACCGTAAAAGGAGAAAAAAGGGCTAAATGTCTATCTTACCACATGAGGTATGGCAAAAGACCTTTAGCAAAAGCCCAATGCTCTGGTAATATTTTAGGGGGCATCAGTGTTCAACCAGCATGAAGAGATTCATTATAGGAGATCAGAGATAATTTGTTAATAATAGCTAAAATACTGAATATATAAGAAATTTATTTTTTCCATAAATTAAAGCAGAGTCAAGGTTATCTGAATATAGTGGTGTTTTTTTCCCTAAAATGAAAAACTCCCTAATTCAGTACATGTTTTAAGGCCCATAAGCATTCCCTCCTTGCATTCTATTGAGTCCTTTCAAGCAGAAGGGGAAAAGGCCTGGAAACTGTGCATCTCCACTGTTATGTTACGTTATGAAAAAATCCTGATAATTCACTGTAGTTGGAGGAAGGTGTAATCACTTGCACTTTAACCCTTCCACCATCCACACATTCAGGAAGGGGACAGCTGACACAAGCTCTCAGCATTCCAGTGATTCTGATCCACCACCCCTCCCAACCCAAAACACTCTCATCAATGTTATTTGACCAAACATTATTTTTGGGGTTCAAAATCAGAGTCCCATCCTGGGTGTGTCTCACAAGCATACAGCATCTACTATATGGACTACTACATAAAACGAGAAATATTCACTACATGGATAAGTCCCACACAGACTAGCCAAAGAAAAGGTTCTTTGAGAAATTAATTTCCAGGTATAGGAAGCAACCGAGTAGAAAGAAGGCAGTTTACAGTAGCAGTAAAGGAGCTACATTACCTGGAAGTTATCTTACTAGCTTTGTGCCCCTTTACAATTTCCTTATCTGTCAAGTGAAGAATGGAACCTTCCAAACAGGACTATTATAAAGATTAAATAATATATTATACAAAAAGAGTTTCCATATATGGAAAATAGGTCAATGTTCAATAAATGTGTGTTATTATTTAGGTCTTATTTTATACAAACGACAACTCTGTCCTTTCAAATTCTATCTGTCCAGAATTTGAAGAACAGTTTATAACATGGCCTGATCTGAAATGAACATTTTTCCTAAAATGAAACGTCTACCAGCTCAGCAAATAATTATTTTTCCAAAGTGCATATCCCATCCATACTTCATCCTGCATTCTCCTTTCCCATTAAAGAAAAAGACTTAGCTTTTCCCTCACTGCCAAGAACTACAGATCCACAATTCTTCAACCAACAGTCTTGGGGTTAGATGTTTCTAAATTCAGAATTTTTCATATTTAGAAAGGCAATATGGTACAAATGTCAAATATTCTGTAATACACACACTGGGTTAACAGTTCTTCAGTAAAATAAATCAACAATCACACCAAGTAGGATGAAGACTACACAACTTCTCACCAGTTCAGTTTAGGTTTTGCCATCAAATGAGTCTATGATTTTTATAACTTTCTGAATGGCAATTATGAAATCCTTAACCAATGTCAATCTGCTATAAACACACAATCACATTCCTGTTAATAGTTTCTAAGCACCTTTTGTAATGCACTCGTCTGATTTTTCCATGACCAATAACCATGCTGTTATCTCAAGGAAATAGACTGAGCTCCTCCTGATATAAAAACAAAACAGGCTTTAAATTAGGTGAGGAGGGGATTGGCTGAGTTATGACTCCAAGCTAAACTGTAGGGGCAGACAGCGATTTGAATGCTACAATGTAAATTTGCCAAATAATTTTGATAACTTGGATAGGGACCACACATTTTTACAAAATTTTTTTTTCTTAGACTCACAGGATTATCTGCCTCTGTGCACAGTTTTTAGCAGATAAGGAGCCACCAAAGACTTTTAAGATAATGCTACCAGATTATAATGAATGCATTATATACACAGGCATTTATTAGCCAAACATTCATTATAAGCAGGCACAAAACAGTTCTCCAGCCGAGAAAAAGAAGTACAAATAATTCAACTGAATAACTGTACTGCTTCTGCTGGATCAAGATCTTTACAATATTTTGGAAAGATAATGAATAAATTTCCATGCAGAGAAAATAATCACAGCTTGAAAAAAAATCACTAACTCAGCATACTTGAGAAAATTATTTTACCTCATAATTCTTCAAAGGGATTAGCTGCACAAAAGAAACAGTGATGACTACAGCAAGCTTTCTACAACCTCTCAGCCAAGAAATAAAAGCATTTAACACCAGCACAGCTTTGGACATGACTTAATTTTTACTTTTGTACTGCATTCATTATTTTAAACACAGAGGACACAACAGATTAGAAGTTGAGTTCATAACACTTACCTTGTTAGCATCCATATGACTCAATTATGTAATCCAGTTGAAATTTTATATTATTTCTCTAATGAAGTTACAATTCAGTATTGTACATATGACTATTATAAAACCAAAAACTGTATAGTCTTTTGGAAGCTAAACTTCACATTTTACAAGGAAAATTTAAGACTCATAGAAATCCTGTGAATTTCATTATGAAGAACAATGATCCTAGTGTACATAATAACTTACCCGCAACTTTATCTAAGTTTTGTCAATGTTAGTTTCTGTGGAAGGGAGTAGTGTCAATTCAAGAGGTATAAAAAATATTTTGGATGAAATATGGGTACAAAATGTCATATTGCAGATAAGAAAAAACTTCAATTCCCAAACCACTAACATAAAATTATAAAACCCAAAGCATACAACCACCCTCAGCCAAAACAATATCCTGTAATTCAGGATATTAAGCCATGTTTTCTTCACTGTTCCCTGGATGTACATCATCCACCCTTCCCCCACTTAGATAACCTCATACTTAAGGCTAAGTCACTTTCTCTCAGGCCTTCCCTGACCCAATTTAGATTAGGCCCCTTAAGTACTCTGAATCCGTAATATTTCTCTCTACCTCACTCATCACACCCCTCCAAAGTTTCTTCCTGCCAAACTCCAATTAGTTTAAGAATCACATCTTATTCAGCATTGTTGGACAAGCACAGGCCCAAGCATGTAATAATTAAGTGTTCAAATAACAAATATGAAAAAATACATTTCACAAAGAAACTTTATATAACCAATTTGCTGTGTGCAAATTTTTAAGAAAATGGTTACAAAAAGATCAGCTGTGTACACCAGTGGTGAGCCACCTTATAAGACACAGTTGTTGTAATCTAAGAATACAGAAACCCCTCATAAAATCAGGAACTGCAATTATCTATAGAAGGAGTGTTACAACTCAAATCCTCCCTATGAACTTATTTGTTCTTATTTTAGCCAACTCTGTAATTCTAGCTGGGCAGCAGCTAAGTGCACAGTAGTTACGAAAATGCACGCGTGAGTGAGAAAGAGGTGTAGCCTATGACAGGGAAGTAGAAAACCCTGTAAATCAGGCTCAGAAAAGTAAAATGGGAAGGCAGAGAAGTGCCACTCAGGCCAGGCCAGAGTCCTAAAGCAATTCAACATACTCTAAGGACAGACCTTAAAAACCCTTTAGGAGGAAAGGATTACACAGGAAACCGCATTAGACAGGAAAGCTTAAGGCCCAGACACAAAGAGAGAAAAAGATATTCACTACAGGAATAAAACAAGTTGTAAAGCTTAAAGATGCAAGCTTCTGTTATCCAGAACACAACGATACTATCTTGGTTTATTTAGGATCTCAATTTTTCTACATGAGCCATATTTCCTGTCCTTAAATACTCACAAATGAACGTTTACAGGATGCCCTGCAATGCACCCTCCTGAAGCAAGGCTATCAGAACTATAAAACTGAAATTAAAGGTCAAAATACAGGCTTTCCTTCAGATAGACCTAAAAGTAACAACCAAACTAGAATCAGATTTTTCTTCAAAGAATAAACCTGGCTGAAAACAAGTGTAGACTTTCGTAATAAGCACTCCCTTCTCCAGTACCCTCCTCCATACTGCTGTTTTGGTCTTTTTGTTAAAATACACATACAAATGAATATAAAACAAACTTCTTCCTTAAGTCAGAGGAAGAAACTATGTTTCAATGCAATGGGCAGAAATTGTCTTATCAACAATCTGGTTCACCCATATCTAGGACTGTGCTGAGCACACTGGAAACACCAGTAACTACTTGGGGAAGTAAACTGAAAACAAATGCATTTATGGACTACACTGGAAACCGGGTGGCAAGGAGGCCCAAACTACCATCTGTCCATTTGCTCAGAATGAGCTTGAGCCTAGTACTATCAATATTATTCAGCCATCCTGATCAAGCAGTTGCCAAGGGTCAATATCAGTTCAAGGGACCTTAGAGACCAAAAGCAGCAGGCCGAAGGTACATAAGCAGAGGAGAATGACAAAGCCTCCAAAACACTGCCAACAAGGAATCATCCCAGATTTAAATTCTTTGCAGGGTAGGGGGCCAAGAATACTGGGAGAGAACATATCTCCTGGCTTCCTAATAGGAGCACTGTATCACTGACTTCAAAATGTAAATATTTCAGGGTGAACTTTAAATAGATGCACAGAATCAGAATTGGATTTTGTGCAACCTAATTCTCCACTGACATTGTCCCCAAGATAGTGCTTGACTTGAGAAATGACACACAGAGGAAAATGAAGCAAGAGCCCCAAGCTGCTCATGGCCTGCTCAGATGTTTCAGCAATGACACTGCATAGCCAGGAACACTGCATTTTGGCCCCCAAATCACTATTCTTCTCAAGTTTCCACAACTAACTGAAAACTCTTCAAGGTCTGGCCTCGACATATATTTTAAAAAACAATTTTTTTAGTTGAGATGAAATTCACATAGTATAAAGTTAACTTTCTAAAAGTGCATAATTCAGTAATGTTTAGTATATTTGCAATGTTGTGCAACCACCAATTCTATCAAATTCCAAAACATGTTCATTTTCATCACCACCAAAGAAAATCCCCTACTCATTAAGCAGTCACTCTTCAGTTTCCCCTCCCCTCAACATCTTATAGCCACCAATTTGCTTTCTGTCTCTATGGGATTTACCTATTCTAGACACTTCATATAAATGAAACCATACAGTATGTTGCCTTTTGTGTCTGGTTTCTTTTACTTAGCATAATGCTTTCAAGGTTTATCCATACTACAGCATGTATCAGTGCCTCATTTTTTAAAAATAGCTAATAATATCCCATTGTATGTATGTACACTGTTTACCCATTCACCTGTTGATGCACATTTGGATTATTTCCACTCTTTGGCTATTTGAATAGGACTGCTATGAACATTTATGTACAAGCATTTGTGTACCTGTTTTCAATTCTTTTAGGTATATACCCAGGAATGGAATTGCTGGGTCTCACCCACTCCAGTATTCTTGCCTGGAGAATCTTAGGGACGGAGGAGCCTGGTGGGCTGCCGCCTATGAGGTCGCAGAGAGTCGGACACGACTGAAGTGACTTAGCAGCAGCACAGTAATTCTATATTTAGCTATATTTAAGGAACTGCCGAACTATTTTCCACAATGTATACTTTCAACTATCTTGTCAAATAATTACCAAGACATATTGTTAAGGGGAAAGAATAGATGTATAACAGTGGGATGTGCATTAGTCTGTATATAAAAAGGGACAGAGTATGACTATAAGGATACATATGAAACAGTTACTTGGTTTATATACAGGAAACAGGTACAAAGGTTTTCTCTAAAGTGAGAACCTTGGGAGGCTGAGATGTGAGAAAGGCTTGTTGTTTTCAAGCTCAACCCCTTCTGCTCTGCACTGTACATCCACACTTTACCAACCCGCTTGCCCTAAGATACCTTTAAAGCTCCAACAGAAGCCAAAAGTCTGAAAGCAGGACTGCACGAAGTTTACTATCCTAACCATTTTTCAGCGTACTGTTAACTGGTATTAAATACTGTCATAATGTTGCACAACCATCACCACAGTGTATCCAGTAACTCTTCATCTTGTTGTCTAAAACTATACCCACTGCACATTAACTGCCCTCCCCCGCTCGCCTATTCTTCACCCCTCCCCAACCCTTGGCAACCACCATTCCACTTTGTCTCTATGGTTTTGACTACTCTAAGTACCTCATATAAGTGGAATCATATAGTATTTGTCTTTCTGTGACTGGCTTATTTCAGTTAGCACGTTCTCAAGGTTCATCTACGTTGTAGCACACTGCAAAATTTCCTTTCATTTTAAGGCTAAATAATACTCCATTGTATGTATATAGCATAGTTTGCTTATCCATTCATTGGCTAGAAGACACTTGTGCTGCTTCCCTATTTCAGCTCCTATGAATGCTACTGTGAGCACACCTGTACAAATATCTCCAGACTCTGCTTTTAATTCTTTGGGGTATTAACCCAGAAGTGACATTTCTGGGTCATATGATAATTCTGTTTTTTAAGGCCCTTTATACTGTCTTCCCGGAGAAGGCAATGGCACCCCACTCCAGTACTCTTGCCTGGAAAATCCCATGGATGGAGGAGCCTGGTAGGCTGCAGTTCATGGGGTCGCTAGGAGTCGGACACGACTGAGTGACTTCACTTTCACTTTTCACTTTCAGGCACTGGAGAAGGAAATGGCAACCCACTCCAGTGTTCTTGCCTCGAGAATCCCAGGGACGGGGGAGCCTGGTGGGCTGCCATCTCTGGGGTCACACAGAGTCGGACACGATTGAAGTGACTTAGCAGTAGCAGCAGCCTTAGGGACTACGGTAAGGATGCAAGGTGAGAACATTTAATTAATGGAAAATAATACTTCTAAAGAGTAAGTCTGAAAGATAAATGAAGTTTGCATATAGTTCATACAGGATAAATAAATGCTTTGTGATTGAAGATTCTTCAGCTACAGTTAGACACATGAATGTGTATGAGTTGGCATGGATTAGATATTGTTCAAAACCCCTTCAGTTATAAAAGGCAGTGGCAGCAAGTAATAATAGAAAAAAATCTCCACCCCATGGATCTACTTTTCTGTCCATTTCTTGGAGAGTGCAATCTCTGCTGCTACTATTTACTGATGCTTAAGCATAAAACTAAATGATTCCATCGTCAGATAAAGGCAGAATCACTACTACAACCCAAGAATGAATCTAGACAACTTGTGATTAACATGGTCTCATGTTTACCAAACTATTATTCATGATGTCAGTTAACATATATAAAAATGATGGTGAAACCTTAGTCCAACATACTAACTCCTACAGTTAAACAAACAAAAGACAACAACAAACACATGCTTCTCCTATACGGTCAGGCAGCAGTAAATTCATAAAACTAAGCTTCCTATCAAAATCCTCATCATTCTGAAAGCAAACAGTCACCATATAAATTCAATGCACTGATATCCTAGAAGAAAAATATACCTGCAGAATCTACCAGAGTTAGAACAAGTATTTCCACCAACGGAGAAAATTAACATGCATTGAGCACTATGCTCTTCACATATTATTTCATAGAAAATTCCTATGAAAGGGAATCTTCATTTACAGATGTAGGTCCTGAGTTTCAAAGAAATTAAATAATCTGCTTAAAGATAGATGGATAGCTAGCTAGGCAGGCAGGCAGGTCATCTTTGGCAGAATTCTTTTGTAATTATAGGGCCATCAGCCTTTCTAGTTTTTAAAAAAAAAAATCTGATTTAAGCAAACCTACAAAGCAAAAGCATAACCTTCCTTTTGTTTTTAACTCAATAATGTAAAAACTGAACTGAGAAAACCCTGAAACATAGTGTGTCCTTTTTTAAATAGAGGCCATCAATCAAACCACTTTAAAGCATCACTCGAATCTGCTGAAAGGAGAAATTTCAAGCCTCATGGGACTGCAACAGAGCATCATGCCCAGCAGTGCTAGTCTAGCTGTCATCCTATGTCCAGCAGTTGCAATGGCTAATCTCTTGCCATAGGTCATCAGTATTCCCTACTAGAATAAAAATGGGCAGTGCTACTAATGTTTTTGTGACCATTAACCCTGGATGTGCTTTCTACTTTCTCATCAGTGATACTGAGAAAAGCAGATGAAGTGATTCAAAATGTTAATGTTTTTAGGAATAAAGAGTGTAAAAGAAAGAAAAAACTATCTGAGGGCAGGGACTGCCTTTGTTTTCTTCAAATGTGTCCCAAGACAGCACCTGGCACATAATAGCTATTGAGGAACTATTTCTTTAATGAATGAAAAGTGACAAGATAGCTTGGCCATTCCTCTTACCATGCTAAGAAGTTCAAGGCCAATCAAAACCATTACCATTATGTGACTTCCCTGCCAGGTAGCCCATCTCACCAAAAGAGAATATTCATCCTCTTAAAAGCTCTCTTTTTTATATATAGAGTTCCCTCTGACCCAAGGAGAACAAGAAAAGGTAGTCAAAATAGTACCAAATCAGGATACTTGGTATCAATTAAATTGGATGATTATATTTCCTTTATTTGTAATCAGTTCAACATATCTGAACAGCCCCAGGATGGGCTGTTACACCTGTTATTAACACCACTCCCACTCAAACCAGTACTACTGCTGACTCCTCTGGCAAGAGGAAGATCCAATCTTCATTCTCTGATTGAATTATTTTTTATTGACAATCAGACATACCCACAGCACAGGCTGTGGTAAGATGTGTGTAAGGTGACCAAACTATAGAAAAAATGAAAACGTAAAGACATTAAAAAAAGAATTAAGATGAGAGTGAAACAGAAGTGAGAGAAGTATGTGTAAAATGCAGTAAACACATCTTAAAAATTAAGAGGTTAGAAAATATATTGTCAACTAAGGAAGAAATACTGGTAGAATAGAAGAGAAAAGGAAGTTATAGGAATACCATATAGAGAGACATAGGGAAATGAGACCAGAGGGGAAAGTTATGGAGTAAGATAAAGATCTCAAGGTTGGTGGAAAAGAAAATCATTAACAGTACTGCACCGACATTTCCCTAGAACTTACATTAATATGTAATACATAATAATTTCTCTTCCATGGAGAAAGAGGAATGAAAGTTATTTACATACCTTACAAATGTGCTGCAAGACCCACGGCCTATATGGCAGAAGCTCTACAAAGTGCCCTGAACTTCTCAGATGAAAGGCACTATAAAAACACACACAAAATAAAACGAAATCAGGAATTATGTCTATTCATTTCATGGGGGAGAAAAACAAAGCACAAGATGTAAAACGGGTTTGCCCAAAGACCTGGTAAGTAATTCTGAATCCAAAGGAGGAATAAATGCAGAAATTAATTTTAATTGACATACCATAAAAGTTACCACTTTTAAATGTTTTGGCCTCCTTCACTCAACAAAATGCGCAGTATTAACCTTATTTTCTGAATGTTATAATGTTGCCCTCTTAAAAGTTAAAATCAAAAGCAGATGAATTTTATGTAAATTTTCCAAAATTATAAACATGCAACACACAGCATTATCAACACATAGCACAGGTAAAACAATTTTACACTGAACACCTGTATGCCTACCACTCAGCCTACCATGAACATGCAAATGACCTGCTTTATCAAATTACATTTCCTTTTTAATACAGGCATTATAGAGACATTGCAGGCTAAAGGACAACTGTCTAAAAGCCAATGGCTTCAAAATCACAGGTTGAAGTTATTAGACTAAAGACATTAATAATATGAAATCCTTCTGATACTTTTGTCAGAAATGAGCAGTATTGGTTTACTGTTTTGAAGGCAGAGTGGATTCAGACATATCCCCTACTCTTGGTGAATGATTCTAACTGTTTAATGTAGGATGGTATCATCATCCTCATTTTTTAAGAAAAATCTGATGATTAAAATAAAAAATCCAAAAACTTCCCATGTTCTAAAAGATCCTACATGATGTGGTCCCTGCCCACCTCTCTAATTTCATTTTACCTCCTACTTTTCCCTTCACTACACTGCAAACTTATTTCACTGGCTGCTTATTTCTCTTTCCATTTACTGGAATATTAAGATGCTATTATAAATATGCTTAAGCATATTTACTTTACTCATCCTCTTAAAAAAAAAAAAAAACCTCATTCTGCTATCAACTACAAACTGGCTCAGATTTAAGAGTATCTCATGTTTTTTATAATTATTTGCTATAAAAATGTATTCGAATCATGTGGAGGAAGCACCAATACACTCAGTCCAACACCCAGAATGAGCAGCTTCGATGTCTATCTGATTTTTGGTCACATGACTACCATAATTATGAGTATACAGGCCCTTATTTAATACTACAGCACCACAGATTAAAAATGAGTCACTTGAAATAGGAATTTCACAGTAATCACTAACTTCAAACTGTCTTGAAAATTTTAATTTATTAATCTCACAAGTATTTAACAGTGAGCATGTCCTCAGACAGCAGACTATAGGAAGATACATTAACACAAGTTTAAAATTTGGTTACATTAATCTGAAAGTGCAAACAAACAGTTCTACAGCCCAAGTGCATCAAGTATAAAGTGGTAAGGGAAGAAGAAATTCCCTTAATTCCTTTTTTCTTCTTTTAATTCCCTTTTAAACTACAAATACGTGATAAAATCCAGTGATTATGTTCAATCCCATTTAAAATTATCACTACCAGCCACAATGCAATTAAACCTGAGGTGCTATCTATAGAAGCCCAGCAAATCCAAATTAGTGCTCTTAAAAGTTTAAATATCAGTCTTTCTTCTGGCAAAGTTAACATAAATCTCTCAGCTCCAGGACAAAGTAGCAACCCACCTCCTCGAGTCACTGCCTGGACTCCACCCTCTGAACAAGAAACACCTGAAGATCTACGTTTTTACTCTCCTAATAACTTACAGCCACACATAGCCAGGTTAAACTTATTTTCTGCCACACCATAAAACATATGGGATCGTAATTCCCTGACCAGGAATTGAACCTGTGCCCTCTGCACTGGAGCTGCAGAGTCTTAACTCTGAACCATCAGGGAAGTCTCCCAGGTTAAACTTTTAAAAAGAGTTAACTGACAAACAAGGAATCAGGGCTGAAAACACTCCAGCAAAACCACTACCACATACATATGAAACTATATACGCTTTTTCTCCCCATCCCACCTCAAATCAAAAGAGCCCACAGTTGCCTATTAGAAGTTATCAGGACATAATTACATTGGATTTGGAACAGGGGAGCCTGGTCCTGCCTCTGGAAGAAGCTGGGTCCCTCAAAAAGGCCATAACACCTAAAACCAGAAACTACACCAGGCAGAGACCCTGTATATTCATTTACCTATTTCAATCAACTGCTATAGGACCATCCAAATTACAGAAAGGACAGGAAAAGCTAAAGAATTGAGCTTTGCTTGAAAAAATTTTTAGATTCTCTCAATGCATTAAAAAAACAAACAAATAGCAATACATAAAAGGAGAAACACTGGAATAAGCTGAAAGTCCTGAATTTTAGCTGACTCTCGGCAAGCTGTTTGGGAGGAGGACATGGAGAAGATCTTACAGAGAAAATAGTTCTGGCTGGCACCTGACTAGACATACAACTGTGGGAAATTTACTGAAGTCTCTGGGACTCAGCTTCCCATCTGCAAATGAGGTTGGGAATACAAGTCCTGAAGATTCCTTTCAGGTCTAAAATTCGTAATGAAAAAAATTGGTGGGTTCCTAATCTCTTCTTGCCTCTAGTATGGATTTTTATGAGAACAGAGGCTATAAATCTAGGGCTAGACTTTGACTAAAACCAAATTCCATGTTACATATATTTTTGTTTGTTTTTAATCTTACACATATTATGTCTCCAAGAGCCATCCACCAGTGCTCAAAAAAAAAAAAAAAAAACTACCTAAGGCAATTTATCAAAAGAGATCTTTCTTAATTATCCTTTACAATTAAGAACTAATCTTGTATTTCAGTCCAAACAATGTCACTTGTGCCAAATGCTCAAAACAACATCTCTCGCAATTGAGCCATGTCTAAAGTGACAATCAAGCACTGGTACATAAACATTACACATCTGGGTGTGCGACACTAAGTGGCAGAAAAATTCTCACCTCAAACAACATTTAAAAGAATTTTTTTAAAAGTATTTTCCCCCCTTCAGAGCTGGCAGGAATATAATCCCATTACACACCTGCAAGAAAGATTTACTTAAAAAGACTTAAAACACAAAGAGTCAAACAAGTTACCAACAGAGGTAAAAATGTTAAATCAGGACTATTAAGAAACACGAGTGAACCAACTCCAGGTAGAAAGAATGCCAATTTTCCATTATAAACTACTAAACATGGTTTTGACCAAACTGACTGCAAATAGTGCCATTTAATGAACTTGTAACTGGATCTAATAGGTAACTAAGCACAGATGTTTAGCTGATTCCTAATCAAGGTAGCAACTTAGACTAAGCAAATTATTACTTTATTGTGATCCCACAGAGTTTAAATCATGAAAAAAAATGTTCCTCTCAACTGAAAAATTGCCTTCAATACCGAAGAATCCTAACCTCTAAGATTTCAGCACTATGCTTTACTTACAAAATCTTAAAGAATACTGCATTAAAAAAGAAAATACCCAAAACATAACTGGACTTCACGCAGTATAAAACGGTGATTCATGTTTCATATTAAATGCAAAAGCCAAAATGGAGTTGTAAAGAGTTTCTTTCCCATTTCAACTCCGACAGCCACGCGCGCTTCACAGGGGCCGGCTGCCCGTCGGGTCGTGGGGCCCGGCTCAGAGCCCCCGCCCTGCCCGGCGCGGCCCTAAGAGAGGAAGCGACGGGGACCGCGGGCGGGCGGCTTGGGCTCTAGCAGGCCAGGCCGGGCGGGGGAAGGGGCGCGGGAGGCCGCGGGGCGCGCTTCCGGGGACTGCGCGGGCGGGGCCGCCGCTTTGGGAAGCCGGGCCTGGGTCCCCGGCCTGGAGTCGGGGTCAGGGGCCAGGGTCCTGGTGCTGGTGCTGCCGGCCAAGAGCAGCAGGTGGGGCGCGGCCGCGGCGGGGCGGCGGCCGGCGGGCGGCCGGAAGAGTGTCGGGCGGGCGGGCCCGCGGCGCCAGGAGGGAACCCTCTCACTCACCTCAGGCGACGACTCCGAGTCCGGCCTCTCCGCGCCGAGGACTCTTGTCCTCGAGTCGCAAGCTCGAAGACTACGGCGAGTGGCTGAGGAGGCGGCGGCTGACTAACGAGACAACCGACGGAGAGCGACGGGCGGGGAGCGCGAGAAACCAAGAGCGGGCGGCGACGGCGGCGGGAGGGCGGGGAGCGACGTGCGCGCCCCCGCGTGCCCAGCGGGCTCGAGCCGGCCCCAGTCGCGGCCCCGCGCACGCGCGCGCACTCCCTGCTCAGCCACGATTGCTCAGGAGCGCGTCCACACCCTAAAGGCAAGGCGCTTAACCAATCATTGCAGCCGCGTGGGGCATCACGGGAACTCCAGGGCTATAAAAGACCTGGTTGCTATTTTATACTCCTCGAGTCAGTCATCCTTTAAGTTAGCAGGGTGGGGCTAGGTGCGCGTGCGCGGTTTTGATACTCCGCCCCAAACTGCCAACTCTTCGCGCAAGCGAGGTAGACGCGCCTTGCTTAGGTTTACGCGTGCGCACTAGCGGACCTGGGCCCGGAAGACCAGACGCTTGCGCAGTGGGGACAACGGTGACAGTCCCCCGGGAGAGGCGCCGGCCAGTCATGGCGGAGCCTTGGTCTGGGCAGTCCTTGCAAGCTCTGCCGGCCACTGTGCTGGGCGCGCTGGGCGCCCTCGGCAGCGAGTTCCTTCGGGAGTGGGAGGCGCAAGACATGCGCGTGACTCTCTTCAAGCTGCTGCTGTTTTGGTTGGTGTTAAGTCTCCTGAGCATCCAGCTGGCGTGGGGGTTCTACGGGAGTACGGTGACCGGGCTGTATCACCGCCCAGGTGAGACTCCCCACCAGCTTCCGTGGGCCGACCACACCCCCTCCGCCATAGACTGTACCTTTGGGCTCTCCCGAATCCCCCCCAGACTACCACTGATCCCTTGAGAACCTCATCACAACTTAATGCTGTACCCCTGACCCATGTCAACATTCATTTCACACCGGAAACCCCACCAGTCCATACATCACGTATAAATTTCTTTGAACCCCGTATCAGAAAATACCACTAGTCCCTTAGGGCTTCCACTACTCTGTCCAGCAAACAATACCTCTGGCCTGGACTGATAACTGCTTGGATACCCACCCCCAGCCTGTTGCATTTCTGGATGTGTTCCTGCCCCCAGGTCTGGGCGGCCAGAACGGATCCACACCTGATGGCTCCACGCATTTCCCTTCCTGGTGAGTAAATCTATTCTGATTTCTACCCCATGCGCTTAGTAGGCAGAAGCCACTCCTGAGCTGAGGACAGGGGAAGGAAGTTTTCATGGTAGGAGTCCACCAGCTTAGTGGTATTCACAGCACATTCCAGGGCCTGCAGTAGACCTCAGGCTTCATGACACCGATGTCTTTATAGCCCATCCATAACCTGTTCAGTAACCTGTGGGGCAGATGGTATTATTGTTACAATTTCAGAGATGAAGTGGCAAGTCTGTAGGATTCCACTCCACTGTAAGCCCCTCAGTTGGAAAGGCAGGACCTTCTGTCCTTAGTGCCCCAACTGGCCTCCTCAAGATCAGCTCTTCATGTGTAAAACATGAAGTCACTAGTTAGAGCATTTATTCAGGTGATCTCTGAGCTCTTACTGCATGGCAGCATCCCCACTGGGTCCAGAGAAGAACAACCCAGGCCCTGCTCAGAGGGGGAGCTAGAGATTTAAAGGGAGGGCGGGCAGCAGTGCAGAGGTGAGGTCTGTCAGAGCAGGTGGGCAAAGGCGAGGCGGTGTACCAAGCAAAGAGAATGGATAGAACAACACCCGGAGGCAAGAACAAGTGTACCATATTGGAAGGATACACAAGGCTCTGACGTCTGAGGTCAAACATGAAGGCATGGAGGGACCTGGAACACCCTATCCAATAGAGAGGGCACAAGGCCAGTTAGGAGGCCTGCCACTGCACAGGTTTCTGTCCCTGGAAACTGGTGAAGGATGGGAGCACCATGCACAAAGTGGAGAAGCAGGAGGAAGAATAAGCCTGCAGGTGAAAGGTGGGACTCCTTCCCACCGCAGTGAGGGCTGTGGAAGTTCAGCAGAGAGGTCTAGGTTATAGTGCGGCCTTACTGAGCCCAGCTCAGGCCCCATAAGTAGACTGTTGTACTGTCCATGGAATAACTCCTCTTCTCTTCTGTCACTTTCAGGGAAACAGCGGCAAATGAACCTCTCAAAACCCACAGAGAATAAGGGAAGCCAGCAGAGGGGTCTCCAGGGATATCACCAGGTCTGCTGGCTCCCACACTGAGTCCTGTTGCTGCCCAGACCCCAGGGACGACAGCAGAAGGGATGGGGTTGGGGGCAGGGTGTACCCCAGTGTCTCAGGACTGGGCCTCCACTGCCCTTGGCCTTGCCTTCAGCAGCCCTAGGCATTGGGCCAGTAAAGAATTTGCCTCTACCCTGATCTGGGTGCCTTAAGAAGAGAAGACCTCCTCCTCCTTTCAGGGGTCAGCTCAGAAGCCTCTGCGGTTGGGGGGGCCAACAGTCCATTTTTTGTCTTGGCTTCTTCCTGTTCTTCCTCCCATCCCCCTGGGATGTGATCCTGTAGAGATTTGTCCCTGAGAGGAAACCTGAGGTTGATCACCTCTGAGATTTTTCAGGCAGGTCTGTTTTCCCCTGAACCTTGAGTTTGCTGTATTTCTTTGCTTTTGCTTTGCTGGCAGGGAGCCAGGGAATCCTGGCCTGGACACGGCCTTATATTCTGTGGCTACTTAGCTGTCCATTCTAGTATAAGACAGGGGGCAGCTGGCACCCTCCAAACATGGAGGCACCAAACACCCACCTCCTTTGACCTCTCCAGGTGGGAGTCGGGCTGTATAGGTTCTTTTCCCAAGCATCATACTCATCCACCTCTTAATCCCTCCCGGAAGAAAGCTGGGTACCTAAAAGAGGATGAGTCTCGGGTGACTTCCCACCCCCACTGCCTAAGTGCCTGTGGGGTTGTGCATCTGTGCCCCGCCAGTCACAGGGACATACTAAGCAGCTAGTGCAGAGCAGCCCCATCGTGCCCTGCAGCCTCCCCACTTCCCATCTTTACCCGGGACCAGAGGAACTTCATCCTGCCCGTATGCTAGGCAGCCCTGCCACTTCCACAGTGGGCCACACAAGCTCCAGATGAGTAGTGTGGGCCTGGACCTGCCTTCCTCCCCGATGGTCGTACGTCTGCCTGCTTCCGCTGGGCTAGCAGCTCTCTGTGTCCCACTGCCTGCTTCCTCTCTGGCCAATGTCACATCCATCTGGCAGCCTAGGCCATCTTTGCAGTATGCACTGAAGTAGGGCTGTGCTGAGTTCATGCGTGAGGACTGGTGGTGGGATGATGGTTCTGCAGCCCCGGGCCCGCCTACTGACAACAGACACCACACTCACAGTCGGTCTCACGTTTCACCCCAGGCTTAACTGAGGATGTGGCTTATTAAACCTGGAAGTGCATTAAGTGTGTGGTTATTCAGACAGGATGGAGTGCGCATGCACAGCAGAAACTGGGGAGGGAACACCCTGGG
Organism: Tragelaphus eurycerus; assembly: GCA_935064755.1. Lineage (NCBI taxonomy): Eukaryota > Metazoa > Chordata > Mammalia > Artiodactyla > Bovidae > Tragelaphus > Tragelaphus eurycerus. The sequence goes on along the minus strand of CAKXYN010000001.1, from coordinate 68,665,684 downwards.
GGCCGCTGCCCCTGAGCACCCAGACTTGCAGAGGTGGAGAGCTGATGCCAGCTTCCTACCAGCAGTGATAGTGTCTGATAGGGGCACCCCTTTAGTTCTTACAGAGCTGCCTGCCTCAAGGGGAACCCACTCTGAGCCTCGGCCAGGCAGGCCGGCATTAGACTGGCACCCCCAGGAAGTCTGTGGACAGAGAACAATGAAGCTAGAGACCCTGGAGAACAAGAAAGCTCATTTATTTATTTATTTATTTTTAGTAGTCTGTGGAGTCCAATAATAAGTCCCAGGGGTGAAGGTCAGCTCAGGATAAGGCAAGTCGGGGAGGAGGCCCAGCCTGTCCACAGCAGCCCTGGGGCTCAGAACAGCTGGTGTGCCTAGCCTGGCATGGCTGGCTACTGGGCAGCAGACTGGGCCAACTGGAGAATGTGAAAGAGTGGATCCATGCCCGAGTTTACACATGGGCCCTGCAGCCCTACTGGCCAACCCTCTATAAGTCGGGAATCACACCCCTGCCCAGACAAAGCCAATGGCTTGCCTTCATGGCCAGTGAACTAGAGGAGGTAGCCGGCACTGCAGTGTGAGAAACTGTGGTGAGGTAGGTTGTGCAGGCTTTCTCCCCCCTTGAAGTGAGCCTTTTGGAAGGATGAGATACCAGAATCGATCTTCTCCAGCAGGCAAGAGAGGGGTCAATGGCACGTGGGCTGGTCCATCACACAATAATGCGCTCTTGAAGATATAGTGGCAACGGGATGAGGCAGCAAGGGGTGGTGTGTCCCCACTCACCCAGACAAGAACCAGCATCCACCTAGCCACTCACCTTGGGTGTGTTTCTGCCTTAGCTTCCTGACTAACCTCTGGTAGAATGCCCCCCAGTGTGAGGCTCCTGGAGGGAAGGGCCCCATCCCCCAGTCATCCTCACTTAAGGATGTAGTAGTTTGTGGGCACAAAGGGCATCTTGCTGACCACGGCCGGCTGCTGCTTCCGCCGCACCTCTACCAGCAGCGGGGTGCCTGGCCGACTGTACTCGTAGGGCACATAACCCATTGCCACATTCTTCTTCAGGCAGGGTGAGGGGCAGCCACTGGTCACAGCACCTGTCCGGGCAGAGGCCGTGTGTCAATACCCTCCTGCCAACCCAAGGCCCCCGCCCTCCTAGGGGAGGGACAAGGCTCTCCAGCCTCCCTGGTCCACCTACCGATCACAGTACCCTCTGGACTCAGGATGGGACTCTGTGCCCGTACGGGAGCCCCGTCACACATTAACCCCACACGCCTCCGCTGTGCCTTGCTCTTCAGCTGGGGAACAATTACTGAGGCTCCTGGGAAGTCCATAGCAGTTCGGCGGCGCTTCCCTGGAGCGTAACAACAGATTTAAACCATCGTCCATCAGACCTGACCACAGAAGGTCCCAGCAACAAGCACCCCAAGTAACACCCCTCCAGGGCTTCCCAGGTGGCACAGTGGTAAAGAATCCACCTGCCAGTGCAGGAGACACAGGAGATCCCAGGGTCTGTGATCCCAGGGTTGGGAAGATGCTCTGGAATAGGAAATAGCAACCCACTCCAGTATTCTTGCCTGGAAAATTACATGGACAGAGGAGCCTGGCGGGCTACAGTCCTTAGGGTCGCAAAGAGTCAGACACAACTGAGCATGCCCGCGTGTACAACATCCATCCATCCATCATCAGGGCCCCTTCATTCAGGTGCCCCCTGGACCTGATGCCTTCCCCTTCAGTGCAGTTAGTCACCCACCTCCTGCCCCCTGGTCTTGAAGGCTCCCCTGCCCACCTCACCTCTGTTGAGAGTCCTCAGCATCTACTGGCACTGTGGCACCTTCAGAGAATGAAGGCTCAGGGAGGCTGTGTCCCCTGTTCTAGGCTACACAGCCTTGGAAGCAGTCCTGGGCTGGCTGGTCTCAGTGAGGGTCCCTCCAGCCTTCAGGATCCCCTCCCTGAGTGCTAGCCCAGCTCACCGAGTGTCCAGCTCAGGCTGCCTTCCACCGGGGTGGTGTGCTCGTCAATGTCATTCCCATACAAGCAGAGGCCTGCCTCCAGGCGCAGGCTGTCCCGGGCTGCCAGTCCTGCCAGCTTCACCTCGGGGTTTTTCAACAGAGCTGCTGCCAGGTGGACGGCCTCCGCTGCCGGCACTGAGATCTGCAAGGGACACCAGACTGAGCAGGTGGGCAGCTGGACCCAGAGTCCAGTGCTCGGCACTGCCCCATGCCCGCTTCTTGACAAACCTCCACACCGTCCTCTCCTGTGTAGCCGCAGCGGGTCACGCGGCAGCCAGACACGCCAAACACCTCCATCACAGCACTAGTCATGAAGGGCAGTTTCCGCAGATCGTCAGCCACGCCAGCCTGTAGCACCTGGGCCGCAGTGGGACCTGGGTCCAGGGAGCCAGTAAACAAGTGTCCAGGTCCCAGTCCCCCAGGGAGCTGGATCACAGCCCTCTGGGATAAGAACAAGCCCCGAGCAAGCCCCACCCTGTAGATGGAAGGAGATGCTCCTGTCCACAGGGCCTCATGGCAGGTATAGGAGGGCATGATACCAAACACAGAATTAGGTTGCAACACCCTCACTTGCCCCCGGCACGACCTTCATGCCAAGCAGTAGAGGAAACCTGGAAGGCGAAAGTCAGCTGCAAGCCCAGCCTGGCCCACTTACCTTGCAGGGCTAGCAGAGCATTATCCATCACCTCCAGGGCCACATCACTGCCCTTGCTCTGAAGCTCCCTAACCTTGTCCTGAAAGGAAAGAAATATCCCATTAGCTCCGGGATCCCTTTCCCTGAGCACCTGCTGTGGGCCAGGTGCCACAGAGCTCAGCACAGTGGGCTCTCATCTTCCAAGGTCATATAACTACTAAATGGTAGGGATGACTCTAGCCCTGGTTTGCAAGCTCTAACACCAGGTTCCAGCCCTCCACCTTCAGAGGATGCTCACTTAGGGGCCAGGATCAGCTTCACCTCCCTACTTGCCCCAAACATCTTCAACACTGCAGGGCCCATTCTGGCCTGCTTTCTTTCATACAGTCACTGTCTGAACCCCTTATCCATTTCAGGTCTGTCCTGGACAAGGATGCAACTCTGTGAATAAGGAGGACAGGGTACCTAGAACACAAGAGGGGCTTACCTGCATGAGGGTCAGGTCCTTCTCCCTGCAGCCAGCATTGGACACCACATACAGGTGTCCCTCAGAGGCGCTGGTCACAATCAAGTCATCTAAGATGCCTCCAGCCTCGTTGGTAAACAGCGACAGTGTTCCCTAACATCAAAGTGGAGCATCATTGACTCCAGCTTCAAGAGGCCAAGGTTAAGTGTGAGGCAGACAACCCCTGGCCCCACCCCACCACCACAGACTTATAAACCCTCATGTGCAGGGCTGAGGGATGGCGGTGCAGGGAGCAAGCTGGGTCAGCCCAGGCCCCATAGGGACTCCATCCCCCAGGAATACAGGTCCGGAGAAACTATGTCTGCTCCAGCTCTATGCCCCCAGGCCTGAAGCCAGGACTCAGATGGATTTGCTGGCTCATATCTAAGGACACTCACTGAGCAGAAATAAAAGAGGGGCTCCACCTGGTTTGGCTTCAGCTCTGCAATATCTCCAACCACTAGACTCTCCATCAGCTTCACCCGGTCACAGCCAAATATCTTGGTCTGGGAAAGAGATCAAAAAGCATCAGGTCACTGCAATAGCTACAATCTGGAAGGCAATGGACAAGGAAGCATCTTCTCTCCCCCCACAGCCCGGCCCAACTCAGCCAAAGTGCCTGACTAGTCTTTTTGTTCTGCAAGAGGCAGAAGCCCCCCTTTAATTTCCCCACATCTGCCAATTCAAGAGATGCGCTGAGAGAAGTTAGGGAACTTGAAAGGGCCTGGCACCCTCCTAAAATAATCCCTCTTCCAAACCAACACCCAGAAGGTGGATGACAATGAGTGGTAGCCCCAGAAACCCCCAGGACGTTGAGGTACCCCTAAGTGGGAGCAGGCTGGAGAGATGAGATGGGGAGATGAGCAGGAGACCCTCTAAACTGGTCTGGCCATAGTCCATTATTACACCCTTGAGACCTCGAACTCTTCTGAGAGGGCTGCTCTGGGCATCCAGCTCCTAGCAAAGGCCAGGGGGTTGCACTGCTGTGGATGGCAAGGACCCTAGGCTTGGCAGTCGGCGCCCTCCCCCAGCTCACCTGCAGCATGTGGGACACGTCAAAGAGCGAGCAGTGTTGCCGTGTATGCAGGTGTGAATTCACGTGGCTATCCCGGTACTGCACGGGCAGGCTCCAGCCCGCGAACGCCACCATCTTCCCACCATGGGCCAGGTGGAAGTCATACAGTGGGGTCCTGTGGAGCATGTCCTGCAGGCGGCCAGGCTCAGTGCCACCAAGGCCCCAGTCCCCAGCCCTCTCCCCTCCCCCACCCTCCAAGACTGGCAACACAACCCCGCAGCCTCCGGCCCACCTGCGCACAACTGAGCGAACGGCATGGGGCCGAGGGAAGAGCTTGCAGATGCGAGCCCAGACGGGACACCAATCTCCTAGCCTGCTGCATATTTGCCTACAACTGGTACAGGCGACGCACAGAGGCCACCACTCTGCCAGGCACGCTGGGAGATGTAGTCCAGGCCCTGCTTAAATAGGTCTCTCTCCACACCGCCCCCCTCCCCCCGCCCTCCCCGCCTTGGGGGAATTACAAGAGTGGGCAGCCCCAAGGGCAGCCGGGGCTTTAGCACACACAGTGCCTCGACTCCTCTTACAGGAAAATAGCCCCGGGCCCTTCTTCCATCTGATTAGGGCAGATACTGAGCCAGTGAAGCCACTCAGAAATAGAGCTGGGGGCTAGACCTCCCTGGGCTGACCGCCCTGCCTCCAAAGGGCCAAAGTTCTGAAAAGGGCTGAAAGGCCTGAATTACCAGTTTGGGAAAACAGGCCTGTAAGGTCACCTGGGGGGAGGGGAAGGGGTGGAGAGGGCACAGGAGGGTGGAGCCAGCCTGGTAGGCAGAATACCACTGTAACCGGGCCTCCTGGGAGGGTCTCCTGCTCTCTCCCTGGACGAACACAGATAGCCAGCACAGGGATGCATTCCACAGGTATTTATTGATTTTGCTGCACACTAGGCCCTGTGCTGGGGACACAGCTGTGCAGGAAGTCTGCCATCCCAGGGACCTCCCCGCTCCCACCCATACACACTGAGGGCTGCTACTCCTTGAGCACAAGACTGTGCTCAGCAAAAGCTGAATGTGGCTAAGTCAATGATCCTGCAGGCAGATTCCACTTGCAAGAACTCTTGATGGTGGAGAACAAAAGGTGACCACAAAAGGTGGCTGACCTTCCCCCATAAAGCTGCTGAACCACACAGACATCCAGTTGGCCAGGTCCAACACACATTGCCGAACTGCCTCCCAATAGCGGCCAGAAGAAAGCCATGAAAAACCAGAGAGAAGCAAGATTTTCTCGTAAGAAAACAGCCTGTCTTTTTCAGCTGCTGGCCTGGGGTTGTAGGAAACCTCAGCTTCTCAAAAAGCACCATTGAGAACCCTCATCCAGACCCACCACCCCACCAAGGTTGATCCCTCATCACTCTGAGCATGGCTTGTAGAAGGGGGTGAATGGAGGAGAGGCAAGCCCAATATGCTTTGGGCTCCGTCAGATGGCAGCCAAGTCCCAGGACTCATTTTCAGGCCCCAGCCTTGCTGGAGGCACCTGCCCAGACCCAATAGGTGGACAGACCCATTTGAACACACATCCAGGAGCCAGCTCAGGGACCAAGGGACTCAGGCTGCCCCACTTCCCAGCCCTGTGTGGCTCCCAAGGCGAGCAGCAAAAGGGTTTAGACTGGAATTTTTTCTTTTTGTGGGTATAACACAAAGGGAGAAAGACCATTAGGAGGTGCAGAAGGAAGAAACGGGGTTCTTGTTTCTCCCTCAAGCTTCCAAGCTATTAATTTAAGCAACTTCCAAGGTTCTGGGAGGTGACCCTAGCCCGCTGCACTCTGGGGTGCGAGAGCAGGCAGAAGACAGGAATGTGCAGCTGGGCAGGGAAACAGAGGGCACAGAGGGATTCTTAGTAACAGAACTGGAGTGTTTTTAGGGAGAAGGAGGAGTTTCAGGTTGCAGTCAGCTGAGGACAGAGTGCATCCCCTCTAGGAGCTCATGCTAAAGCAACACAGTGAGCCCCCAGGAATCTTGACTCTGTGAACGTGGTCCTGACAGAAGGCGCATGCAGGCAACACTTGGAATGCATGGGGACGGCACTTCAGCCTCTGATGGGGGTCCAAACTTGGCCTAGGTGGGCACAGACGGCCAACGTCTTGACGAGCCACAGCTCAAGTATAGGAGAGCAAGTTCAGGTCATAACAGCCATCCACCTGCAACACAAAAGACCATCAGACCTGACCCACTCAGGCCAAAGGGAGCCACGCAGAGGGAAGCGATCACTCACGTCAAAGCGGCCGATCCTTGTGGAGGTGTGGCTGGCCCGGATCATCTCTGTCAGCGCCCACATCTGCTGAACCTCGGAGGATACCCTGCTGGGGTCTGGGAGACCCTGCTCCAGAAGGAGGGGTCAGTGGCCATGGGTCTCTCCCCAGCAGTGCCCTCAGGACTCCAGAGAGGCCGAGCGGGGCTGTGGGGCCCTCCAGCTGACATTCCCAGATGACTTGTGAAACAGGACGATGGGGCCTGATGTGCAGTAGGTGGCCCAGCCCCACACAGAGATGCCTCAGATCCCAGAAGGGAGGTCCCACAGGGTGAACCAAGGGCCCTGGGTCTGGGTCCAGCCCCAGATTCTTGCAGAAAGGTGTCCCCTTGGGCTTGTGCTGGACACCAAAGCTGTTCACACATGGCTCTCACCCAGGGCGAGGCCTTACCTCAAGAAGGGGAGCGGGCTGTTCACAAGGCACTGGATGGGACAGCCACTTGGGGAAGGTCATGGAAGGGCTCTGCAAAGCAAAGGGTACTGCCCTGAGAAGGGCACAGTAGGAGAGCCCTGGAACCAGAGCCCAAGGTCCTGACGACAGAAGAAGGACGGGCCCCTGAGCCCCAGACACTGAGAAAATCCTTTTCAGGACTCAAGGGCACATAAACTACCTAAGTTCTTCTGCTGCAGAAGGAAGCCCCATGAAGACAAGGGTCAAAAGCAGATTCTGTTGTGGCGGATTCATTTTGATGAATGGCAAAAGCAATACAATATTGTACAGTTAAGCAAAATAAAATTAAAAAAAAAAAAAAAGCAGATTCTGGTCCATGAAAGTTCCAAATATGAAAGAGGCAAGTAGCCCCCAAAGACCAGAAATATGAGGGCATGCCCTCACCTCTCATCATGAGCTTCCAGAATTCCCACCTGGCTAATTTCCCTGTGAGTCTTCCCATCCTTACCCATCCACTGCCACCCACACCCCCAGGCCTTCCAGCCATAGCTAGGAGCATGGTGGAGAAAGGGACAGCCAACAGCTCTGAGCTGGTCACTCACCTTTGGTCCCTGCTGGAAGATCTGAAGCTCCTCCACTGTGAAAGACAACCACAGTGGTGATGGCTGTCGCAGAATCAGGCGCAGTTCCAGTACTTGGGCCATGTCACACAGCATCTGACACATAAACACACGGAGACACACACACACACACACACACACACACACACACACACACACACACACACACGGACCCAGAGAGGCCCCAGCTCACTGCCCAGGAGCCAACCGGCAATGAGCCGAGTGGCCTTCTCCCCAGGCCTTGGAGAAGAAAAAGTAGTTCCTCCAAGGCACTTACCAAAGAACTACAACCCAGACCAGCCTTGCCCACCCCTCTTCACGCATGTATCCTGGCCCAGACCCCAGGCCCCTTGGAAGCCCTCATCTGGGCTGCCCTGGCCATGCTGAGTCCCAGCTGACCTGGTGCTTGAACAGCGATACGTACTCCTGGGCTCCCTCCTCACTGTGCGGATCGGGCATCAGGCAGTAGTCCCGCAGGCAGGTCACCCACTTGGCTGGAGTGTGTGTTGAGGTGTGCTGGCGAACACGGATGGTCAAAAAGGCTGTGTAGTAATTCTTAAACATGATCTCCTGCAACTAGGGCACACACAACCCACCAAAACAAATCAGACCAAGGTCCAGGGCTGCAGGGGTTTCAAAAGCTCTTCCTCCACTGAGGAATGGACTCTTCTACCAATCTAACAATTTCAGTAAGAACTCATGCGGGGCTTTGCTTTCCTAGAAGAACTCACAGTCTAAATAAGCACATCATGCAAACAAACCATGATCTCAGGTCTCGCCGCATGTCCTTGATGCTGCCAGAGGTCAGCTGCTGCTAAGTCGCTTCAGTCCTGTCCAACTCTGTGCGACCCCATAGACGGCAGCCCACCGGGCTTCCCCGTCCCTGGGATTCTCCAGGCAAGAACACTGGAGTGGGTTGCCATTTCCTTCTCTAGCCAGAGGTCAGAGCCCTACCTAACTCTAGAGGAGTCAGAAAATGTATAGATGAGTTCCTCAAGTGGACGGTCAAAGGGTAGAAAATGTAAAAGTAGCATATACAAAGGAGCACCAAGAAGCGAACCTGGCACATGCCTGTGACAGAGAGTGGTTCAGCCTAGTTACAGTAGTTCTCATCACTGCATAGGCATCAGAATTAATCAAGGAGGGGATTCCCTGGTGGTCCAGTGGTTAGAACTCGGCACTTTCACTGCCAGGGCTGGGATTCAATTCCTGGTTAGGGAACTAGGATTCCACGTGCCACGTGATGCAGCCAAAAAAAAAAAAAATACTGAAGGAAAAAAATTTTTAAAGCATAGGTGTACAGGCTCCACCCCAGACCTACTGAATCAGGATTACCAGGGTTGGGCACTTTAATGAAGTCTCCCAGCCTAGAGAAAGGAACAGCTTGAATAAGAACCATACACTATAGGACAAAGTGGGTGGGGCCGAGGGGCAAGGAGGGCAAAGACACAAAGTGGCTCTGAACGTCAGGCCATTAGAAAGTGGACTTTGTCCTCTCTTGAGGGCCTGAGGTGTCCAGTTACTCATGGTAACTGGAGTCTGGAACTGCAGCCACTGGGAAGGTCCTGTTGAAGTTTGAGTTAACAGCAGGGTCTGTTGGAATGGGCAGGCAGCAGGTATGGGGGTAGTTCATTGTCAAATGATACCTAGCCAGTGGCCAGGGACAAAATCACCTCGCACCTCTGGTTCAAAACTGTTATTTCGAGCACCTAGCCTACTATTCTGGCACTTCCGTGTTAACACCGTTCTGGACATGGGGGAGAGATGTTGAAGTGAACAGAAGAGGAAACTGCACTCTAATACGTGTTAACAAAAGGAATAAAAAAAATGGTTAACTGACTATTACGGGCGAGATACCGCAGAGGCTTTCAGCAAACGATTCTTTGCCTGGGACACGCCCGAGTTCCCAGATAAGCCCCGCCCAGGAGCCCCGGTCGCGCCCACAGGGCTTGCTCACCTCGAAGGGCGCGACGCTGGGGAAGGTGACATCGATGACCAGCACACCAGGCCGGCCTTGGGAGGTCCGCACGTCGCCCACCTGCAGGGCTACTGTACCTTTCACATGGCAGGGGACCGACACGCGGGACATGGTGGCAGCGGTCGCGACTATTCACAACCGCCGCTCTCGGCCTCTGCCCAATGGTTCTTCCCGGCGTCCTCAGCAGGGCCTCAGGAACTACAACTCCCGAGAGGACTCGCGCTAGGCCAGCCCGGCCAGTCACCGATGCTCTGGGCGGGCCGGAATTCGGAAGTGCTCGCGGAAGTGCTCCTTCAGCCAATCACTGAGCGAGCGAGCCGTACAGGTCCGTCGCAGACCACGCCCAGGAACGGCCTACCCTTCTGGACAGAATCTGTGCTGAACTCTCTAGGCGCCCAAAGTCTTACTTCGTTTCTACCTCTGTGCAGGGCGAACTAAATTTAGCGCGTAAAGTTAAAAAGCATGAGTGAGCATGTCTGGAAGACACTGATTGCAGAAGTAGATATTAAGCCCTCCCCCCTTTTTTAAAGGGCAAAGGATTTGAAGAGATAATTCACAAAAGAAGATAAATAGCCAATATGCCCATGAAAAGATGCCTAACATGAGTATTCATCAGGGAAATACAAATTAGAACTTCCCTGCACCCACTCCTGTTGCTGCTGCTGCCAAGTCGCTTCAGTCGTGTCCACCTTTGTGCGACCCCATAGACAGGGTCCCTGCCTGTCCATGAACCCCACCAGGCTCCTCTGTCCCTGGGGTTCTCCAGGCAAGAATACTGGAGTGGGTTGCCATTTCCTTCTCCAATCCTGCACCCACTAGACAGGCTACAGTTAAAAACTGAGGAGAATGTGGAACCCTTATCCACTGATAATTTCCTGCCACTTTGAAAGCAGTTTGGCCATTTTTTTTATGGACTAAATTTATACCTAAAATATCATTCAGCCGTTGCACTCTTTAAGTATTTACCCAGAGAAATGAATTAAGCGTCCATTCAAGGGCTTTATTCATAATAGCCAAAGTTTGGAAATAATCCAGATGTCCAACAGATGAGCACATGAACAGATTAGGTAATTGTGGTATAGCCATACAATGAAATACTACTCAACAATAAAAAGAAATGAACAAATCCACGTGTCTATCAACAGATGAATGGGTAAACAGTGTAATTACACAAAATGGAATTATTCAGCCTTGAAATGAAGTTCTGGCATAGGCTTCAACATGGATAAACATTGAAAATATTACACTAAGTAAATAAGCCAGATATAGAAGAGCAAATATTGTATAATTCTGCTGATGTGAGGTACCTAGAAGAGGCAAACTCATAGAGACAGAAAGTTGAATAGAGGTTGCAGGGGCTGGGGAGGGAGAAATACAGAGTTGTTGCTTAACAAGTACAGAGGTTTAGTTCAAGATGGATGAAAAAAAAAATCTGGAAATGGTGGTGAGAAGTACACAGCACTATGACTGTACATAAGGTCAATGAAGTATGTATACAGTTAAATGAATAAATGGTAAATTTTATGTCATGTATGTTTTACCACAATAAAAAACAAATGAACAACTGATATACACAGTACCACGATTAGATTTCAAATGTACTATATTCAGCAAAAGAAGTCAGACTCAAGTGAGTTCATATGGTATGGTCCCAATTATGTGAAATTCTAGAAAAATGTCAATTAATCTAGAATGATATAAATCAGAACCGTTTTCCCTAGGGCCAAGGGTGAAGGGAGGAGATTGACTATGAAGAAGTACCAGGTGAGTATTTGAGGATGATGAGAAGGTTCTATGACTTGATTGGCTGTGGTTGTATTTCTTTAGACTTTTGTCAAAGTTCATTAAACAATCCTTAAGATATGTGCATTAAGAAAAAAAATTTTTTTTTTTTGTCTGCCCCACAGGGCATGTGGGATCTTACTTCCCTGACCAGGGATCAAACCTGGCACCCCTGCATTGGAAGCATGGAACCTTAACCAGTGGACTTCCAGGGAAGTCTCAATATATGTGCATTTAATTACATATAAATTATACTGCATTTGGAACTTCCCTGGCTTCCAGTGCTTAGGGCATGAGTTAAATCCCTTGTCAGGAAAGTAGGATCCCACAGGCTACACAGCAGGGCTGCAATAAATAAATATTGATTTGTTAAAAAAAAAAAAAAGTATGCCTCAATAAAGAAATAAGAATAATAAGAAAAAAGGGTTGAAAGGGAGGTTCAAGAGGGTGGGGATATATGTATGCCTATGGCTGACTCATGTTGATGTATGACAGAAACCAATACAAGATTGTAAAGCAATTATCCTTCAATTAAAAATAAACAAATTTAAAAACAAACAAAAGTAAGTTATACCTCAAGGAACATAATTCAACAATAAAAAAATTCACCATCATATTTATCGTCATCACCATCCTTCCAGATACCTGTGGAACAATGCTCCAGAAATTGTCAGTTAAGCCTGCTTTATGGAGGCCATAACAAAGCTGAGGCCAGACACAGTTCAGTGATTTCTGAAGCCAAGAAAGCAGTATGGAGTAGAGCTGGAACCAGAGCCTCTTTTGCATTCCTTCCTTATAAGTCAGAACCCTCCAGACAAACCCTCCACCTTTGGTGACCCGGGCCTTATCTGTGTGAGGTCTCCAAGAGACACAGGCCCAGTGTAGCCCATAGAATTCTTATAGTGGGTCATCAAACAGACACAAAACCACAATTCCAGGCCAGTCCAAGGAGCAGTCTGGAGGAGCTGAGCCTTCCCAGCCCAGACCTAGAGGCCTCCAGTGACAGAAAACTCTCCCTCCTTCATTGTAATTTGGAACCTTGGGCTTCCCAGACTGCTCCCTGCTATCTCCGTTTTGACTCAGACTATAGACTCCTTGCCTGGGTCCTTCCCGGTTCCTGAGGGTTTCCCCTTTAGAGAGCAGCACTCCCTGCCCCATACTGGAGCAGTGGCTTCCCTACATTCCAGAGGACTATAGGCCTCCTGAGAATCAGAAGGACACAGGCAGGTTGTGGTCTTCAGAACTCAGCTTCGGCAGGAGACCCATGAGTGCCCTCATCACAGATGAGTCTCATGTCATCTCTCTCTGGTAGACAGCTGCCTCTGCGCCATATATGCATGGAGAGAGAGCTCAACTGAAAGATTAAGTTTATGAACTTACAGATTGTTGGTTCCCGGGAGTACAGAGGCTGAGAACTCCCACGATCTGCAGCTGGCAGATCTGAAACCCAGGAGAGCCAGTGTATAGTCCTTCTTTAAAAAATAATTTATTGTTATTTATTTGCTTCTGCCAGGTCTCAGTTGTGGCAGGCAGGGCCTTTGATCTTCTTGTGGCGTGTGGAGTCTTCATTTCATTTTATTTTTTAGTTAAAACAGCATGTGGGATCTAGTTCTCTGACTAGAGATCGAATCCCAGGCTTTGGGAACGCCACTGACTCTTAGTCACTGGATCACCAGGGAACTACACCACCAATGTGTAGTTCTAATTCAAATCTGAAGGCATAAGAACCAGGAGAGCTGATAGTATAAATTCCAGTCCAATAGCTAACAGGCTTGGAGACCCAGAAAGAGCTGAAGTTTTGGTCATAGCCCAAAGGCTGGGAAAAAAAGAACCATGTTTGAGTTCAAGCAATCAGATGTGAGGGTTTCCTTTTATACTCAGCCTTTTTGTTCTATTCAGAAATTCAATTCATTGGATGAGGCCTGCCCATATTAGGGAGGGTAATCTGCTTTACTCAATCTATTCAAACATTAATCTCAAAAACTTAAAAAAAAAAAAAAAGAGAGAGAGAGAAAGAAATAAACCAATGTTAATCTGACACAGAAACACCCTCAGACACACACCCACACACCCAATAAAGCTTGGCTAAATATCTAGATACTCCCTAGTCATTTCAAATTGATGTATAAAATTAATCAGCACACAGTATGGTTTTTTTTCCCAATATGTTTTTAAATTTCCACATATATAAGATTTTTTTTCCTGTTTTCCTTATCTTATTGATATCTAGTTTCATTCCATTATGACCAGAAAGGAAAAAATATTCTGTGTGATTTCAATCTTTTTAAATTTATCGAGACTTGTTTGTGGGCTAACACATGACTTATTCTGGAGAACGTTCCATGACCGCTTGAGAAGACTGTATATTCTGGTATTGCTGGATAAAATGTTTTGTACATCTCTGTTAGGTCTCGTTGGTTTACAGTGTTGCTCAAGTCCTCCATTTCCTTATTGATTGTATCTGCTTCTATCCATCATTGATAGTGGGATCAGATCAGATCAGATCAGATCAGTCGCTCAGTCATGTCCGACTCTTTGCGACCCCATGAACCGCAGCACGCCAGGCCTCCCTGTCCATCACCAACTCCCGGAGGTCACTCAGACTCACATCCATCAAGTCAGTGATGCCATCCAGCCATCTCATCCGCTGTCGTCCCCTTCTCCTGCCCTCAATCCCTCCCAGCATCAGAGTCTTCTCCAATGAGTCAACTCTTCGCATGAGGTGGCCAAAATACTGGAGTTTCAGCTTTAGCATCATTCCTTCCAAAGAAATCCCAGGGCTGATCTCCTTCAGAATGGACTGGTTGGATCTCCTTGCAGTCCAAGGGACTCTCAAGAGTCTTCTCCAACACCACAGTTCAAAAGCATCAATTCTTCGGTGCTCAGCCTTCTTCACAGTCCAGCTCTCACATCCATACATGACCACAGGAAAGACCATAGCCTTGACTAGGCGAATCTTTGTTGGCAAAGTAATGTCTCTGCTTTTGAATATGCTATCTAGGATGGTCATAACTTTGCTTCCAAGGAGTAAGCGTCTTTTAATTTCATGGCTGCGGTGACCATCTGCAATGATTTTGGAGCCCAGAAAAATAAAGTCTGACACTGTTTCCACTGTTTCTCCATCTATTTCCCATGTAGTGATGGGACCGGATGCCATGATCTTCGTTTTCTGAATGTTGAGCTTTAAGCCAACCTTTTCACTCTCCACTTTCACTTTCATCAAGAGGCTTTTTAGCCCCTCTTCACTTTCTGCCATAAGGGTGGTGTCATCTGCATATCTGAGGTTATTGATATTTCTCCCAGCAATCTTGATTCCAACTTCTGTTTCTTCCAGTCCAGCATTTCTCATGATGTACTCTGCATATAAGTTAAATAAACATGGTGACAATATACAGCCTTGACGTACTCCTTTTCCTATTTGGAACCAGTCTGTTGTTCCATGACCAGTTCTAACTGTTGCTTCCTGACCTGCATACAGATTTCTCAAGAGGCAGATCAGGTGGTCTGGTATTCCCATCTCTTTCAGAACTTTCCACAGTTTATTGTAGTCTACACAGTCAAAGGCTTTGGCATAGTCAATAAAGCAGAAATAGATGTTTTTCTGGAACTCTCTTGCTTTTTCCATGATCCAGCGGATGTTGGCAATTTGATCTCTAGTTCCTCTGCCTTTTCTAAAACCAGCTTGAACATCAGGAAGTTCATGGTTCACATATTGCTGAAGCCTGGCTTGGAGAATTTTGAGCATTACTTTACTAGCGTGTGAGATGAGTGCAATTGTGCGGTAGTTTGAGCATTCTTTGGCATTGCCTTTCTTTGGGATTGGGATGAAAACTGACCTTTTCCAATCTTGTGGCCACTGCTGAGTTTTCCAGATTTGCTGGCATATTGAGTGCAGCACTTTCACAGCATCATCTTTCAGGATTTGGAATAGCTCAACTGGAATACCATCACCTCCCCTAGCTTTGTTCGTAGTGATGCTTTCTAAGGCCCACTTGACTTCACATTCCAAGATGTCTGGCTCTAGGTCAGTGATCACACCATCATGATTATCTGGGTCATGAAGATCTTTTTTGTACAGTTCTTCTGGTATTCTTGCCACCTCTTCTTAATATCTTCTGCTTCTGTTAGGTCCATACCATTTCTGTCCTTTATCAAGCCCATCTTTGCATGAAATGTTCCTTTGGTATCTCTGATTTTCTTGAAGAGATCCCTAGTCTTTCCCATTCTGTTGTTTTCCTCTATTTCTTTGCATTGATCGCTGAAGAAGGCTTTCTTATCTCTTCTTGCTAGTCTTTGGAACTCTGTATTCAGATGTTTATATCTTTCTTTTTCTCCTTTGCTTTTCGCTTCTCTTCTTTGCACAGCTATTTGTAAGGCCTCCCCAGACAGCCAATTTGCTTTTTTTGCATTTCTTTTCCATGGGGATGGTCTTGATCCCTGTCTCCTATACAATGTCACGAACCTCATTCCATAGTTCATCAGGCACACTATCTATCAGATCTAGGCCCTTAAATCTATTTCTCACTTCCATACTGAACTATTATTGAAGCATGTGTATTTCTCCTTTCAATTCTGTCGATTTTTACTTCATATATTAATATTTTGGGGCTCTGTTGTAAGATGTATGTACATTCATAACTGTTATATCTTCTTGCTCTATTGTACCTTTTATCAATATTTTCCTTCTTTGTCTCTTGTAATCTGTTTTGACTTAGGTCTAATTTGCCTTACAATCAAAGAGCCACCCAGCCCTCTTTTGGTTACTATTCAAATAGAATATATTTTTCCACCCCTTAGTTTCAACTTCTTTGTGCCCTCATACCTAAAGTGAGTCTCTTATAGATATATATATATATAGAGAGAGAGATAGATAGACCATTAAAAAAAAAACAAAAACAGCATTGGGTGGGGGTACGGAGAAAAAAAAAAAAAAAAAAGAAAAAACAAAACAAAAACAAAAACATTCAATCTGGGGAATTCCCTGGTGGTCCAGTGGTTAAATTGGACTCACATGCTTTGGGCTTCCCAGGTGGCTCAGTGGTAAAGAATCTGCCTGCCAATGCAGGAGACGCAGGAGATGTGGGTTTGATCCCTGGGTTGAGAAGATCCCCTGGAGAAGGAAATGGCAATCCGCTTCAGTATTCTTGCCTAGAGAATCCCATGGACAGAGGAGCCTGGTGGGCTACAGTCCATGGGGCCACAAAGAATCAGACAAAACAGAGCAACTGAGCATGCAACTGTTTTCACTGCCAAGGGCTTGGGTTCAATCCCTTGGTCAGGGAACTAAGATTCCACAAACTGTGCAGCATGGCCAATACATACATAATAAAAATACTATATATGTCATCTGAATGACCAAAATATATATTTCTCATATATATTTGATCTTTACCCACAGTGTCTGGTTCACAACCTTTCAAAACTCTTGGAATTTCCTGAGAGATAAGAGCAATGGGATAATACTTGGCTTCTTGTCCTCAAATCCTGAAAACCCTTTAGGGAAAGTGACTTTTGGATCCCACCCAAGGGTGGGGGCTTATTGCAGGAGAACTTTTAGTCCCACTCCCCAGACCTCAAGGGAGGGGAGAATGGCTGGAGGTTAAGTCAGTCACCAGTGGCCAATGATTTAATCAATCATGTAACAAACCTTCCATAAAAACCCCAAAAGGACAGGGTTCAGAGACCTTCCGGGTTGGTGACTATGTGGACATGGGCAGAGAGTGGTGCCTGGAGAGAAACTGGAAGCTCCACATCCCTTCCCATGCCTGGCTCTTTGTATCTCTTCTTCTGGCTATTGATGGGTATCCTTTAAAAATCTCTTAGGACAAACCAGTAATCTAGTAATGAAGATGTTTCACTGAGTTCTGTGAATTGTTCTAGCAAATTAATGGAAATTGAGAAGTAGGCTTTGGAAGTTCTGATGTATAGCCAGCGGGTCAGAAGTACAGGTGACAAAAGTTGAGATTGGTGGCATAAGTTGATTGGTGGCATAAGTTGGAGAGGGTTATTGTAAACTCAATATGTGGCCAGTTGTTTAGAAGCACAGGTAACAACCTGGCCTTGTGACCTCTGTCTGCAGTGGAGGGCAGTCTTGTGGGACTAAGCCCTTGACCCATGGAATCTGATTCTATCTCCAGATAGATATTTGATGATGTTTAAAGTCTGTAGGAATTTATGGAATAGCTAACCAAGATCAACAAACAAGTTCAGTCTTTATGAACATCCATATGCTCTAGAAATAACTACTGAACTCCTAGTGAAAAGTGTCAGGATAAAAAAGGCACTAAAAATTAATCAGATCTAGTGATAATGGCTTATTATTCATTGAATATCATCTTTATTTCTAATAGGATTTGTTGCATACCATTCCTGAAATGTCTGTCTTAGAAGTACAGTTACAATGGAAGGATTTAATTCATGATAAAGACCGGTATATGTTGAAAACATGTAGTTCAGTTTGTTTCAGATTAATGTTTTCAGGAAAAATTGTTTTAAAGGCTCAAGGAAGCCATAGTTATAACTGAATAATATTATAGTTTTATTATTGTGATTTACATATTCTTTCTAAAAAATATGTTGATCCTTTAATTCCCAAAGAGATGGAGACCTCAATAATAACCATATTTACAAAATCCATGTCTTAAAACAAGGCTTACTTACCAGACACAACTGAATGTAGAAAGTCCTTTTTCAACACTGTATGCAAATTAGTTAGGATTTTGCATGCGTATTTAAGACTATACTTCAGCTGATAGTGTTTGTATCTTCAGTGTGTACTTTAATCGGGTGGTGAATTATTCTTTCAGTCTTTGGTAGTAACTAGAAGTTGTCTCATGCTTTTGGTATTGCTTTGTAAAAGATTTTCATTTCAGAGAGGAGTGTTCACCTTTACCATTTAGCATAGTGATTTAAGTGTTGATCGTTCCATTCAAGGAGAGTCATAATTTTTAATGGTAACTAGGAGAAGGAAATGGCAACCCACTCCAGTGTTCTTGCCTGGAGAATCCCAGGGACGGGGGAGCCTGACGGGCTGCCGTCAATGGGGTCGCAGAGTCGGACACGACTGAAGTGACTTAGCAGCAGCAGCAGTGAGGTTTCGGTGGCTCAGATGGTAAAGGGTCTGCCTACAAGGCGAGAGACCCGGGTTCGATCCCTGGGTGGGGAAAATGCCCCTAGAGAAGGAAATGGCAACCCACTCCAGTACTCTTGCCTGGAGAATCCCATGAACGCAGCAGAGTGGTAGGCTACCCTCCATGAGGTTGCAGAGTGGGACTCGACTTCACTTCACTATTTTCAGTGATGGTTTCAAGTTACATTGTGTCCTTTCCATTAAACCTGAAAGACTCCCTTTAGCATTTCTTGTAGGGCAGGTCTACTGCTATATTGTTGCTTATTTTAAATAAGTGAATAGGTACTTTCCTGTCTTGTGGTTAAGACTCCACCCTTCCCCAGCAGGGGGCACAAGCTGGATCCCTTCTAGTGGAGCTAAGGTGGTGCTAGTGGTGAAGAATCTGCCTTCCAACGCAGAAGACACAGGTTTGATCCCTGGGTCAGGAAGAGCCCATGGAAGAGGAAATGGCAACCCACTCTAGGTTTCTCCAATCTATCCCTGGGATCATATGCGCGGAGAAGCCAGAGAGACTGAGGAACAGCCACACAAGCTGTTGCCTCTTTATGAAACACCCACTGGGAGAAATAATCAGTCTGTGAGAGTTAATAAGCCTTTCTCTTATCAAGAAATACAAAGAACCAAGGAGGATCTGGGAGACTATTTAGAGGACCCAGAAAAATATATTAGAGCCTTTAAAGGTGTTACTCTGCTTTATGACCTCACTTGGAAAGATGTGATGTATATCTTGGGACAAACGTTGACTCCTGAGTCAAAGACTCGAGTTTTGGGAAAAGCGGTTGCTTATGGAGATGAATGGCTTGGTAATGAATCAGTAGGGAAGAGGGAGAACGAGATAGCGGCCCTCCTCACTGGGAATCAGGCGGTCCCAACTATAGAACTAGACTGAGACTACAACACAGCTAAAGGAAGATGGGTCAGAGTCATTTTGTTAGATGTATTCTTGAAGGACTTAGGCAGGCGCGTTCTAAGCCTTTAAACTATGGCAAATTGGCAGACATAGAACAGGAGAAGGAAGCTCGTGGTAAATTCCTAGATGGACTGAGAGAAGGCCTTCGCAGATTCACTGAGATTGATCCCGAAAGTGAAGAGGGAAAAGTGATCTTAAAGGATAGATTTCTCACTCAGTCGGCTCCAGATATCCGCCGTAAGCTATTAAAACGGGCGTATGGACCAAATCAGTCTTTAGATACTCTGTTACAACTGGCTCAGACAGTCTATTATGGTAGGGAATACGAGGAAAAGAAAGAAAGGCAAAAAAAGACAAAGGAAAAGGCGGAAGCCTTCGCCATGGCTATGAAAAACGTTCTTAAACAGCCTGAGAAAAATGCCCAGAGGGGCCCAGGTGAAAAGGGATGGGCTTGCTATCACTGTGGAAAGGAGGGGCACCTCAAGAGGGATTGCCCTCAGGCTTCTAAGCCGCCCCCACCCCACCCCCTCCCCACCCCCCGGCCCCCGCTCCATGTCCAGTCTGCGAAGGACCACACTGGAAGAGAGACTGCCCCCAGAGGCGTAGGTCTCCGGGGTTGGACTCTCAAGACAATCAGGACTGAAGGTGCCCGGGGGTCCCCACACAAGCTGCCGTCCTAATTACACCTGAGGAACCCCGGGTATTAATAATTGTGGGGGGCCAATCCATCAATTCGGAGAAGGCAATGGCACCCCACTCCAGTACTCTTGCTTGGAAATTCCCACGGATGGAGGAGCCTGGTAGGCTGCAGTCCATGGGGTCGCTAAGAGTCGGACATGACTGAGCGACTTCACTTTCTCTTTTCAGTTTCATGCATTGGAGAAGGAAATGGCAACCCACTCCAGTGTTCTTGTCTGGAGAATCCCAGGGACGGGGAAGCCTGGTAGGCTGCCGTCTATGGGGTCGCATAGAGTCGGACACGACTGAAGTGACTTAGCATAGCATTAGCACTCTAGTATTTGTGCCTGGAAAAGTCCCTGGACAGAGGAACCTGGGGGGCTACAGTCCATGGGGTCACAAAGAGCTGGACACAACTGAACGAGCTGAAGAGCACAGAGAGCTAAGATTCCCATGTGCCTGGCAGTGTAACTAAAAAAAAAAATTTAAAGTTTCCTGTTTTATTTTCGAACACATAAACCTCTACTCGAGAGATATAACTCACATAAAATCTCTCTTGAGTTGTCCTCGGTTATTTTAAGAGTGTAGCCGGAAGAAGGCAAT
Organism: Tragelaphus eurycerus; assembly: GCA_935064755.1. Taxonomy (NCBI): domain Eukaryota; kingdom Metazoa; phylum Chordata; class Mammalia; order Artiodactyla; family Bovidae; genus Tragelaphus; species Tragelaphus eurycerus. The sequence continues at coordinate 68,645,126 of CAKXYN010000001.1, read as the reverse complement.
GGCAACCCACTCCAGTACTCTTGCCTGGAAAATCCCATGGATGGAGGGGCCTGGTAGGCTGCAGTCCATGCGGTCGCTAGGAGTCGGATACGACTGAGCGACTTCACTTTCACTTTTCACTTTCATGCATTGGAGAAGGAAATGGCGACCCACTCCAGTGTTCTTGCCTGGAGAATCCCAGGGACAGGGGAGCCTGGTAGGCTGCCGACTCTGGGGTCGCACAGAGTTGAATACAACTGAAGCGATTTAGCAGCAGCAGCAGGACAGAGGAGCCTCTCATGCTACAGTCCACAGGGTCACAAAGAGCTGGGCTCAACTTTGACAAACCAACAACAATGTTGACACTGCCAAGCAAATTGAAGCAGGGTGGTGGTCTCAAAGAGTCCTGGGTGCCACTTATAGCCTCTGACTCCACTCGGTGGGTGTCTGTGAGACAGGCTGCTTGTTAAAGAGGTGGCAGAAGCTGAAGCTAATTTATCTTGTACACGCAAAGTGTGTTTTCCTAATCTGAACAAGTTCCATCCCTTTCAGCTGTCACTCCGGATAAGGGTTAATACCAGGGTGGCGAATTTCAGTTTGAAACTGAAGTTTCCGATGCATACAACATGCTGCCTCCCAAAGTGAAGTGCTTGTCCAGGATCTGGCACCCCTAACATCACAGAGACAGGTTAAATACCCCTAAGTTTACTGAGAGAAAATTCAGTGTTCTCGACTGTTTGGGGCACTGGCTGGACTCCCACGAGGACATGGAAGGATGTTGTTTGGGGATTAAACTGTTTACTAATCTTTTGAGTTTCAATGATCCACTAAATATTGGAGCTGCAGAACATCATTTGTGGGACAAGGAGGACTTCCGGAATAAAGTTGAAGACTACATTAAGCGTTAGGCCAGATGACAGGAGTAGCAGACTGCAAAGCCATGGATCGTGCATTAAGAAGCTTATCTCCAGGCTTCCCCGGTGGCTCACTGGTAAAGAATCCACCTGCCAATGCAGAAGACACGGTTTCCAATCCCTGGTCTGGGAAGATCCCACATGCCAAGAAATAACTAGGCCTGTGCACAACTACTGAGCCTGTGCTCTAGAGCCCGGGAGCCACAACTCCTGAGCCCACATGCTGTAGCTACTGAAGTCCACTAACCCTAGAAACTGCGCTCCGCAACACGAGAAGCCACTGGGATGAGAAGCCTGTGCACTGCAACTAGGGAAAAGCTCATGCAAACAGTGAAGACCCAGCACAACCAAAAATAAAGAAAATTATATATTAAAAAAAAAAAGAAGTTTGCCTTCAACTGAAAGCAGAAGGTTGTTCCCTCCCCCAGTCGAGTAAAAACCACTCCACGCCTGCCCATTGCAGACAGAGAGTTACACGTAAATAAAGGAAGAAAATGTGTTTGGGGTTCTAAAGAGCTGTCTGCTCACCTTAACACGTTTACTTTTTGGAAACTGCACTGTACAGGCTGTTGATGAGGTTCCCGAAAAGTTGTAATGAACTCTACATTGAGGCTAGAGCTGCCTTTGTGCACTTTCCCAAAGTCAGTTCCCTGCTCTGGTGATGCTAACGATGTGTTCATTGTAGTTTACAGGTTGGTGATCAGAAACACACTCCAAACTGTGATTGCACGCAAATTCTCTTAGCTCCTTCCATGAATCTTGGTCCTGCCTAGATGTTATGAAGCTTCCCAGTAGATCCCTTAATGAAATGCATATTTTATTTAAGTATATTTTGGGACAGATTTGTTACTTGTACAATTTAACACTTTATTTATTTTTCTATTTTCATTTAGTTTGTATTTTCATTGTATAGCACAGACAGAAAGATGTTAGGTCAAGCAACTTTTTGGGGGCGCAAATTTTGAGGAAGAGTACAAAAAAAATATGAAAAGCAAAAAATAAAGAGTGTATGTGTTCTCAAAATAAAAACTTTGAGATCCGCTCTTCTAGGCTTTATAAATTGTCAGATCATGGCTGTGAGAGAATGAATATCCTTACATTTAATCAATAACATCAAACTGCTTCCCAAAATGGTCCTTTGCTTCCCAAAATAACAATAAGCAATAATCTTTTTAAACTGCATCTCTGGCCCTCCCTTCCTAATCTACCTCTTACGCTATTCTATTCCCTGCTCTGGCCCCATTAGCCTCCACATAGTCCCAGGCTTACAGGTTTACTTCTACCTGTTTGCTCACTCTCTCTCCTTTCTCCTTCTCAGCCCTGATATCTCCTTCAGTTCAGTTCAGTTCAGTCGCTCAATCGTGTCCGACTCTTTGCGACCCCATGAATCGCAGCACGCCAGGCCTCCCTGTCTATCACCAACTCCCGGAGTTCACTCAGACTCACGTCCATCGAGTCAATGATGCCATCCAGCCATCTCATCCTCTGTTGTCCCCTTCTCCTCCTGCCCCCAATCCCTCCCAGCATCAGAGTCTTTTCCAATGAGTCAACTCTTCGCATGAGGTGGCCAAAGTACTGGAGTTTCAGCTTTAGCATCATTCCTTCCAAAAAAATCCCAGGGCTGATCTCCATCAGAATGGATTGGTTGGATCTCCTTGCAGTCCAAGGGACTCTCAAGAGTCTTCTCCAACACCACAGTCCAAAAGCATCAATTCTTCAGCGCTCAGTCTTCTTCACAGTCCAACTCTCACATCCATACATGACCACAGGAAAGACCATAGCCTTGACTAGATGGACCTTTGTTGGCAAAGTAATGTCTCTACTTTTGAATATGCTATCTAGGTTGGTCATAACTTTCCTTCCAAGGAGTAAGCGTCTTCTAATGTCATGGCTGCAGTCACCATATCTCCTTACCTAACATTATATCACACGTTCATTTATTTGTCTGACCACCCTTTGGAACTGCACTGTCGAACAGAAATAAAATGCCACCCACAAATGTGAGCCCGATATGTAATTTAAAAATTCTCAGTAATTATGTTAAAACAATAAAAAAAAAGTATTCTTAATATTTTATAAGTGAACGTACAAGAGATAGATTGGAATGGCCTGCAGTTGGTATCCTTCCCTAGAACAGGTCCCAGAAATCTGAGAAAACATCTCCTGGCTGGCAACCCTCTGACATAATAAGGACAACACCACCATCTGGATGAGAATGAGGGATAATGCACTCATGAAATGGAGAAGGCAATGGCACCCCACTCCAGTGCTCTTGCCTGGAAAATCCCATGGATGGAGGAGCCTGGTGGGCTGCAGTCCATGGGGTCGCTGAGAGTCGGACACGACTGAGCGACTTCACTTTCACTTTTCACTTTCATGCACTGGAGAAGGAAATGGCAACCCACTCCAGTGTTCTTGCCTGGAGAATCCCAGGGACGGGGAAGCCTGGTAGGCTGCCGTCTATGGGGTCGCATAGAGTCAGACACGACAAGCGACTTAGCAGCAGAACTCATGAAAATCACGTCCCAGCTTTCTTCGAACACATCTCGGAGGGTGGCAGTTCAGTTCAGTTCAGTCGGTCAGTCATGTCCGACTCTTTACGACCTCATAGACTGCAGCACGCCAGATTTCTCTGTCCATCACCAACTCCTGGAGCTCGCTTAAATTCATGTCCATCAAGGCAGTGATGCCATCCAACCGTCTCATCCTTTGTTGTCCCTTTCTCCTCCCACTTTCAATCTTTCCCAGCATCAGGGGCTTTTCCAAAGAGTCGGTTCTTCGCATCAGGTGGCCAAAGTATTGTTCAGCTTCAGTATCAGTTCTTCCAATGAATATTCAGGACTGGTTTCCTTTAGGATGGACTGGTTGGATCTCATTGCTGTCCAAGGGACTCTCAAGAGTCTTCTCCAACACCACAGTTCAAAAGCATCAATTCTTCGGCGCTCAGCTTTCTTTACAGTCCAATAGTCCAACTCTCACACATCCATACATGATTACTGGAAAAACAGTAGCTCTGACTAGACGCACCCGGCTGGCAATCCTCTGATATAATAGGGACGACAGCACCATCTGGTGGGGAATGGAGAGTAACACACCGATGGAAATCGGGTCCGGGCTATGACCATAGCGCCTGCTGGCAACCCTCTGATATAATAGGGACAACACCACCATCTGGTGGGGAATGAAGGGTAATGCATCCATGAGAATCAGGCCAGGGGACTCAAGGCTGGTGGAGGGGATAGAAGGTGGAGGTGGGCTCTGGGTGCCTGGAACGTTATTTCTTATCTGTGTCTTGGTCCCTCAATTTTCCAAAAATCTTTCTCATACCTTATCTCTTAGTATTACCAAAGTAACTATCATATTAAAAATTCTATCAATAATCAAAAATAAGGAGACTATGCCAGGCTCCCTTTTGCCTGGCCTACTCCTGAACTCTGGAAATTACTGTCTGAAAGAGTATCCTACAGCCCAGCCCTCTGCCAAATCCTTATTATCATTCTTTTCTTTTCTTTTTTTTTTTTGGTCAGCGCTGGCAGGTTGTAGAATCTTAGTTCCCTGACCAGGGATTGAACCTGTGTCCTCAGCGGTAAAAGCCAAGAATTCCAACCACTGAACTGCCAGGGAACACCTTGCCCAGTCACACACACACACACACACACACACACACACACACACACACAAGCTGCTCTTGCTTGTAATGTTTGGGGTTGTGCTGAATGAATGGCACCCTTGTCTAATGGCATAGTCTCCAATAACAATCAAGTTTCTGATCCAGGTGGGGAAAGCACCTAGCAATGTTGAGTAAACAAATTAGAATAGTAATAATAACAGTAATAACAACCACTAACATCTAGCATTTACTAAGTAAGGGCACTGGTCTCTTTATGCTTGTGTTCTTTCTTCCACTCCCCTTCAAGGTAGAAATTGCAATTATATATTACAGGTAAGAGAAATGAGTGGCAAGGTTGAAATACTTGCCCAAGGCCATACAACTGATGCGTGGCCAAACTGGGTTTCAGTTTTGGCAGAAGGACACCGTGTTGTAAACAGAATCTGGCTTCAACTCTAGGATTTTGGTAATTTAATAAATACAAACTGACCACATTTTTTTTAATGTGGGCACACAGCAGTGAACAAGTCTCTCCTCTCATAGAATATTCATTCTTGTGGAGGAGATAAGACAAATAAATCAGTTTACATATAATGTCTACAAGTGATAAGTACTCTGAACAAAACAGCAGGTAATGCATACAACCCAGTCTTGCTAGGATTCAGCCAGGCCCTTTGTTAAAAGCCTTCAGGGGCATCCCTGGTGGGTCTAGTGGTTAGGATTTGGTGCTTTCACTGCTGTGACCTGGGTTCAGTTCAGTCCCTGAAGGGGGAAGTGAGATGCCCCAAGCTCCATGGCAAAAAAAAAAAAAAAAAAAAGCCACCTGGATCCTAGGGAAGATGATAGTTCTTTCCCCATTTCCTACCCTGGGTTCAGCATTTTGATTGGCAGCAGGAAAGAAAGTTGGTGGCAAGAAAGTGACTAACAAGGCCAGGCTCTGCTTAAAGGTGACCACACCCAAAGCCCTAAAAGAGTAGACGAGGGATTCAGTTTCAAGATGAACCAACTGGGAAGGCTGTGCTGAGTGGGCAGTGAAGGTTGGGAGAGTCTGAGACTCAGGCAAGATCCAGAAATAAGGCGTGATTTAAATTGAGCTATGCTTAGCTTAAGGCGTGGTACATCAGATCAGATCAGTCGCTCAGTTGTGTCCGACTCTTTGCGACCCCATGAACCGCAGCACGCCAGGCCTCCCTATCCATCACCAGGTCTCGGAGTTCACTCAGACTCACATTCATCGAGTCAGTGATGCCATCCAGCCATCTCATCCTCTGTCGTCCCCTTCTCCTCCTGCCCTCAATCCCTCCCAGCATCAGAGTCTTCTCCAATGAGTCAACTCTTCGCATGAGGTGGCCAAAGTACTGGAGTTTCAGCTTGAGCATCATTCCTTCCAAAGAAATCCCAGGGCTGATCTCCTTCAGAATGGACCGGTTGGATCTCCTTGCAGTCCAAGGGACTCTCAAGAGTCTTCTCCAACACCACAGTCCAAAAGCATCAATTCTTCAGCGCTCAGCCTTCTTCACAGTCCAGCTCTCACATCCATACATGACCACAGGAAAGACCATAGCTTTGACTAGGCAAACCTTTGTTGGCAAAGTGATGTCTCTGCTTTTGAATATGCTATCTAGGTTGGTCATAACTTTCCTTCCAAGGAGGAAGCGTCTTTTAATTTCATGGCTGCGGTGACCATCTGCAGTGATTTTGGAGCCCAGAAAAATAAAGTCTGACACTGTTTCCACTCTTTCCCCATCTATTTCCCATGTAGTGATGGGACCAGATACCATGATCTTCGTTTTCTGAATGTTGAGCTTTAAGCCAACTTCTTCACTCTCCACTTTCACTTTCATCAAGAGGCTGTTTAGTTCCTCTTCACTTTCTGCCATAAGGGTGGTATCATCTGCATATCTGAGGTTATTGATATTTCCCCCGGCAATCTTGATTCCAGCTTGTGTTTCCTCCAGTCCAGCATTTCTCATGATGTATTCTGCATATAAGTTAAATAAACATGGTGACAATATACAGCCTTGACGTACTCCTTTTCCTATTTGGAACCAGTCTGTTGTTCCATGACCAGTTCTAACTGTTGCTTCCTGACCTGCATACAGATTTCTCAAGAGGCAGATCAGGTGGTCTGATATTCCCATCTCTCTCAGAATTTTCCACAGTTTATTGTGGTACATAATAGGTGTTCAGTTAAGGTAGTGAATGACTGACTGATAGAGCTGATAATTGAAAGGAATAAAACAAAACCCTAGGAGGTGTGTTGATGGGTGCGTGTGTGTGTAAATGAGCATTTAGAGCTTCCAGAATTCTCAGAGGCCCACAGGTTGGTGGCCAGACCCATCTGGAAGGCAAGCGGGCAGCAGATCCTATTGGGGTGTAAGTGTAACCAGTCCAGCCCTGGTGAGTGCAGCACAAAGTTCTCAGCTGAGTTTGAAGCCACCCTTTCTTTCGCACCAGGCGTCCCCAGCCTCTGGGCTGAGAACTGGTACCTCCTGTCAGACCAGCGACAATGTTAGAAAAGAAATAAAGTGCACAGTAAGTATAATGCGCTTGAATCATCCCCAAACCATCCCCCTTCCACCCCCAGTCCGTGGAAAAATTGTCTTCCATGAAATCAGTCCCTGATGCCCAAGACTTTGGGGGTGGCTGCTTTACTGTATCTCCAACAAGATAATTTGAAGTCGCTCCAAAGAGGCGGCTTGGCAGACCAGCCCCTTGAGTCTCCCTGGTCCAACCTCTCAGGCTCTAGATGGCAGTACAAGTCAAGATGGTCAGGAGGTGGCCCACAGCTCAGCCACTTGGGGCGGAACCAGACTGGCATTTTTCTGACCTTAAGCACACTGCAGGGCTTTCTAGCCTGGAGGGCCTGCAAGCACTGCCCGATGTTCAGGGCCTTCTGTATTTTCTTAAATTATTTTATTTATTTATTTTTGGCTGTACTGGGTCTTGGTAGCCGCTGCCAGGGCTTTCTCTAGTTGCAGGGCGACTCTTGGTTGCGATGCGCGGCCTCTCACTGCAGTGGCTTCTCCTATTGCAAAGCATGGGCTCTAGAATAGGGGCTCAGTAGTTGCGGCACCTGGGGATCTTCCTGGACGGGATCCAACCCGTGTCCCCTGCACTGGCAGGCAGGTTCTTATTCGCTGGACCACCAGGGAAGTCTGAATCTTTTTAAATGAGAGGCAAGATTATGAGTTTAGGGAGTATTTGGGGGAATGTGTCGATAGGTTTTTCCGATTACGGAGGTGAGGAAGGCTGGGGACTCTGCCACGGGGAATGAAATCCATGGTCTCCACTTCCCAGAGTTGGTGTGCACACAGGTTCTACACTTTCTTCCTAAAGTTTGGCCAGTAGCCCCAGGTCCTTTGGGGCCTGTGGAGGACACAGCTGCTCTCATCCAGGGAGCCTGTGTCCAATGGTAGGAGGGGGTGGCAGGAAATAAGACTTTCTCTAGTCCTTGGGGGCTGCTGGGCACAGCTGGGCACTTGGAGCAGCTTCCTGCAGCTGCTAGGGACAAGGAGCCAGGGAATGCTTGCCCGTGTTTCCCTGGCTTTCCTGGGACCCGCTCTCCTGACACTGAAGTCACTGGGCCCCACCAGGCCCCACTCTGGCCTCACCGTTGGTACATTTTATCCCATTATGAAAGGAATCTGGAACGAGATGACTCTAGTGCTGGGCAATGCGGGACCGACAGGAGGCTGCCCAGAGGTTTGTCCGGTCAGTTCCCCTCCCTCCTTCCCTGAGCTCCTCCGTCTCAGCCCCCACGTTCCATCCCATCCCAGAACCTTCTGTTTGGAGTCAGGCAAGTTTCAGCAGAGTCTAGGATACCTAGTCAGGGCCTGCTCAGGCAGTCACCTCTACCCCATTCTCATCCACGTGGCCAGGCCTGGACCTGCTCTGATTCGGCCGAAGCCCTCCTGGGAATTCCCCAATCCAGCGGGAAAGAGCCAGCCTCAGTGACCTCTCCTCTACGTGCACTCCTAGCCCGGGCCAGGCTGCCTGATTCCCCTCTCCTTGTTTGCAGCTTTCCCAGGGGAGTTGCAACACACGCTTCTTTGTTATCCTGGCTGTGACTTGTAGTTCTCTGCCTTTGACCTTCTTGCATGTCTGGGAAAACATGCGGACATGTTTCCCCAAAGGACTTGGGGATATTTTTTTTCTTTTTTGGCCATGTAAGAGCATGTGGGATCTTAATTCCCTGACCAGGGATCGAACCTGCACCCCTGCATTGAACAAGTCTTAATCACTGGACTGCCAGGGAAGTCCCTCTTTTCGCCCTTTGAAAGGGGCTGGCTGAACCTAGAGTCCTCTGCCTTTTCCTCACTGATTTCTCCCTGCCCTCCCTAGTCCCTGATCACTCCCACAACTCAACACAGTCAAGACCCCACCAAGGCTACGCCGTGCAAACAAAGGGAGAAGAAGACAAAGACCTGGGCCTGTTCTTCCAAGTCTGGAAAGCCCTCTCATGGTTCAAGGCCTCTGTGTCTGGGGCTCCAGAGGTGGACAGGTCTTGGGAGTTTAGGTTTTGACCCAGCTGTATCCATCTGCTCACTCATAAGGGGAGCCTGGCATGCTGCAGTCCATGGGGTCGCAAAGAGTTGGAAATGACTGAGCGACTGAACAACAATAACAACTCATTCAGCAAGCGCCAGTGGAGCTCCTCATTCTGGACTAGGCACAGTGAAGGCTACGACAGTGAACACAGACCCGCAGCCTGGCTATTTACTGGCTGTGTGACCTCTGGTGACTCTATCCTTGGGCCTCAGTTTCCGCATCTGTAAAATGGGGCCAATAATAATAGCCTCTGCAGTGCGTTGTTGGGAGGCCAAGTGAGATTTTGCGCGTCCAGGGTGCAGGACAGAGGTCAGCGACGGCAGCTGTTATTATCAAGGGATATGTTTGTCCTCCAGAAGCCTGAGGTCTCTGGGAAACATAGGGAGTCAGGTGCTGAGAAGGCTTGTGGATGCTGTTCTTCTATGGAGTAGGCAGGACTTGAGTAGGTAGAGGAAGAGGGGCCCAGGCAGGTGGCATTCTGCAGTGAGTTTAAGGAAAGTGGTGAGACTGGCAAATCTTTTTTTTTTGCCTGTGCCAGGCCTTAGTTGTGGCGTACAGGATCTTTAGTTGCAACATGTGAGATCTAGTTCCCTGACCAGGCATTGAACCTGAGCCCGCTGCATGGGGAGTGCAGACTCTTAGCCACTGGACCATCAGGGAAGTCCCAAGACTGGGGCATCTTGACCACTCTGGGGCAGGTCCCTATAGCCCAGGGTGGTGTAGAATGCAGTGCAAATTTACTCTGTAGGAGGCTAGAAGTCTCTGAAGATATGTTGGTTTGTAAGATTTGGGCTCCAAAATGCCTATTGAACTCACTGGGAGGTCTCTTCAGAAGGCTCCGGGTCTCCAGCACAGTTTTAAGGCTCTAAGAGGCCTCTGATTATACAGTGGAAGTGAGAAATAGATTTAAGGGCCTAGATCTGATAGATAGAGTGCCTGATGAACTATGGAATGAGGTTTGTGACATTGTACAGGAGACAGGGATCAAGACCATCCCCATGGAAAAGAAATGCAAAAAAGCAAAATGGCTGTCTGGGGAGCCTTACAAATAGCTGTGAAACGAAGAGAAGCGAAAAGCGAAAGAGAAAAGGAAAGATATAAGCATCTGAATACAGAGTTCCAAAGAATAGCAAGAAGAGATAAGAAAGCCTTCTTCAGCGATCAACATAAAGAAATAGAGGAAAACAACAGAATGGGAAAGACTAGAGATCTCAAGACAATTAGAGATATCAAGGGAACATTTCATGCAAAGATGGGCTCGATAAAGGACAGAAATGGTATGGACCTAACAGAAGCAGAAGATATTAAGAAGAGATGGCAAGAATACACAGAAGAACTGTACAAAAAAGATCTTCATGACCCAGATAATCACGATGGTGTGATCACTGACCTAGAGCCAGACATCCTGGAATGTGAAGTCGAGTGGGCCTTAGAAAGCATCACTATGAACAAAGCTAGGGGAGGTGATGGAATTCCAGTTGAGCTATTTCAAATCCTGAAAGGTGATGCTGTGAAAGTGTTGCACTCAATATGCCAGCAAATTTGGAAAACTCAGCAGTGGCCACAGGACTGGAAAAGGTCAGTTTTCATTCCAATCCCAAAGAAAGGCAATGCCAAAGAATGCTCAAACTACCACACAATTGCACTCATCTCACACGCTAGTAAAGTAATGCTCAAAATTCTCCAAGCCAGGCTTCAGCAATACGTGAACTGTGAACTTCTGGATGTGCAAGCTGGTTTTAGAAAAGGCAGAGGAACCAGAGATCAAATTGCCAACATCCACTGGATCGTGGAAAAAGCAAGAGAGTTCCAGAAAAACATCTATTTCTGCTTTATTGACTATGCCAAAGCCTTTGACTGTGTGGATCACAATAAACTGTGGAAAATTCTGAAAGAGATGGGAATATCAGACCACCTGACCTGCCTCTTGAGAAATCTGTATGCAAGTCAGGAAGAAACAGTTAGAACTGGACATGGAACAACAGACTGGTTCCAAATAGGAAAAGGAGTACATCAGGGCTGTATATTGTCACCCTGCTTATTTCACTTCTATGCAGAGTACATCATGAGAAATGCTGGACTGGAAGAAGCAGAAGTTGGAATCAAGATTGCTGGGAGAAATATCAATAACCTCAGATATGCAGATGACACCACCCTTATGGCAGAAAGTGAAGAGGAACTAAAAAGCCTCCTGATGAAAGTGAAAGAGGAGAGTGAAAAAATTGGCTTAAAGCTCAACATTCAGAAAACGAAGATCATGGCATCCGATCCCGTCACTTCATGGGAAATAGATGGGGAAACAGTGGAAACAGTGTCAGACTCTATTTTTCTGGGCTCCAAAATCACTGCAGATGGTGACCGCAGCCATGAAATTAAAAGACGCTTCCTCCTTGGAAGGAAAGTTATGACCAACCTAGATAGCATATTCAAAAGCAGAGACATTACTTTGCCAACAAAGGTCCGTCTAGTCAAGGCTATGGTTTTTCCACTGGTCATGTATGGATATGAGAGCTGGACTGTGAAGAAGGCTGAGCGCTGAAGAATTGATGCTTTTGAACTGTGGTGTTGGAGAAGACTCTTGAGAGTCCCTTGGACTGCAAGGAGATCCAACCAGTCCATTCTGATGGAGATCAGCCCCTGGGATTTTTTTGGAAGGAATGATGCTAAAGCTGATACTCCAGTACTTTGGCCACCTCATGTGAAGAGTTGACTCATTGGAAAAGACTCTGATGCTGGGAGGGATTGGGGGCAAGAGGAGAAGGGGGCGACAGAGGATGAGATGGCTGGATGGCATCATTGACTCGATGGACGTGAGTCTGAGTGAACTCCGGGAGTTGGTGATAGACAGGGAGGCCTGGAGTGCTGCGATTCATGGGGTCGCAAAGAGTCAGACACAACTGAGCGACTGAACTGAACTGAAGAGGCCTCACTTTCCTTCAAGTGTTCACTCACTCATTCCAATTTTACTGGGTACCTTCTAAGTGCCAGGCCCTCTCTCCAGTCCTATAGATTGCCAGGATGAAGCTCATAACCGGACACAGCCCCTCTGTCTGTCCCAGGGATGAACTCAGATGCTGCTGCTGCTGCTGCTAAGTCGCTTCAGTTGTGTCCGACTCCGTTTGACCCCATAGATGGAAGCCCACTAGGTCTCCCGTCCCTGGGATTCTCCAGGCAAGAACACTGGAGTGGGTTGCCATTTCCTTCTCCAATGCATGAAAGTGAAAGTGAAGTCGCTCAGTGGTGGCCGACTCCTAGTGACCCCATGGACTTTGTGGCTGCCACTCAAAGGCTGAGTTAGCAGTGAATCCGGCCCCACAGCGCTCCCCTCCTGGCAGGCCACCTTGGATTTTAAAAATTATTTGTCTATTTTTATATTTTTAAATTTGGCTGCTTCAGGTCTTAGTTGCAGTACGTTGATTTTATTTGCACCATGTGAACTGTGGCATGTGGGATTCAGTTCCCTGACCAAGGATCGAACCCGGACCCCCTGCATTGGGAGAACGAAGTCTTAGCCACTGGACCACCAGGGAAGTTCCCCTGTGGTTTTATGGGAGAAGGTGCTCGGGAGACCGAGGCCCAAGAAAACTAGGGGAATGTGAAGGGTGGAGGTTGGCACCTCACCATCGGGCCGACAAGGAGGCAAGGGGACCTTGGCCCTGGAGGAGGCTGGGAGCAGCAGCAGGCAGCCCACAGCTGTGACAGGTCCCCAGAATTTGAGGTCAAGGACATCTGAACCACAGGGCTGTGGGTTGGCTAGCAGGGCCATCGGGGCAGGGGAGGAGGAAGTCGTGGCGATTCAGCGGGAGGCAGTGTCCTGCTCTGATCCAGCTGTCAGGGAACAGCTGCTGGCCCGGAAGGCGGAGGGACCCCAGGCAGCAGCAGGTGAAGAAGTCCCCTGGCTGCTGGGCTGTGGGAACAGAGGTGGGGAGCCAGTAAGGGGTGGGGAGGGCCTGGCCGGGGGTAGGCGCAGCATCTGCTGCCCATGGGGCCAGCCTGGCTCCAGCTTTCAGAGGCAACTGGAATTCCTCTGAAAAGGAAAGGCTGGGCTGAGTTTGGGGGTAGGGGATCATGGCCAAAGGATCTCCTCCGTGTTCCAGTGGTTGCCCCGACCCACCGCCCAAGCCATTCTCTTGGGCTGCACTAGCTCCCTCAGGAACCCTCTAGAACCCTTCCCCTACCTACTCCCTGTTTTTTTCCCCCTGTCTCCCCGACTCCTCAGCTCCTTGTCTGCACCTGCGCCCTGGCCCTTCTTCTAGGAAGGAAAGCAGACAACCACAACCGGGGTCTTTCAGAAAGCTCCAGCCCATGGGTCGTGGAGAGAGAGGAGTTTGCCCAAGATCCCAGTCAGTCAGAGGCCGGTGCCAAGGCCCCTGCCTGTGTGCCCCCAGCCCTTGGGGCCTCAGCTCTAAGGAGGTTGAGCAAGTAGGCCTGGTATCCACCCCCAGGCCAGGAACTGCCTTCTGTGGATTGGAAATTAAGGGGGAGTGAGGCTGGTCCCAGCGGTTGTAGGTGCAGGAATGAGGCCTGTGCTTTCCCACTTGTCTGCTCACCTCAACCCCAGGGCCTCAGCACCACCACCGCCATTGAACCAATGGCTGAGGGTCTGGGTAGCGGGGTGGGTACATGGAAGTTTCAGGCAGTGGGCAGACAGGGGGTCAGTTGAGGCCAGTGTTCTGTCCTGGGGCCCCGCAGCCTGAGAGGAGCAGCTGCTTGGCGCTTCTGTGAGGTCCAGACTCTCCCCTTTGGGAGTAGTCATCTCCACCTGAGGTCCCGCTGTTGTGTTTTTCCAGCTGCCATGTTCCCTCAGACACTTAGGGGCACAGAGTTGGGATGGGGAGGAAAATTTCTTTTTACCTTTTCTGTAAAAATTCTCCAGGGATCATGAATGGGTCTCTGTAGGGCTCTTAGGTCCTGTCAGAGTGCAAAGAGTTGCTGCCATGCTTACAGCCAGTCATGCCCACAGCCAGAGGTCCAGTGCCCTGGCTTCAAGTTGGGGACTCTCTTACCTCAAGGGCTCATCCTGAGTCCAGTCCCCAGTCTGTCCCCTTCCAGGCCTTCCTGATCCCTGGGGTCCCCTGTTAGGTTCAGGCAACGGAACCCATCCGACGAATACAGATCCTCTCCTGCCCATTTCCGGGTGACCCCAATCGGGCCCTTCGTCCATTCTGGCCAAGTGGCAGCTGCAGGGAGGGACCTTTGAAGGTTACGGGTCCTGAGTGGTGAGCGGAAGAGAGATGGATGGGACAGCTGGCCAAAGCCTCATGCATTTGCCAGGTGACACCCCGCATGTCCTGAGGGCCTCCTGCAAGCTGTGTCTAGCAGCAGTCCCAGGGGAGTTGGGTGAGCGGGTGTGTGTGTGTGGGGGGGGGTATCGCCCCCCTGTCTTGGGGCCGGGACATCCTACACTATTCCTATATTCTCTCCCCGCCATCACCTGGACCCAGTCCACGGGCTTCCCTTCCTCAGGGAGAAGGTTCTAGGCCCTTTGGTGGGCTCTGCAGGATGTCTCCTAAAGCCTGCAGGGTAAAACAGGAACTGCTCAGGCCATTCCTCTCCCCACTGGCACGCATACCCCCCATCCTTCCTTCTCTGGGGCTGGAAGGAGAGGATGCTGCTGCCTCTCTGCCCTTGCTGCATTCCGGTGGAAGGTGGAGGCAAGGAAAGGGGGTAATTTGTTTTCTAAACACTTGTTCTGACTTGACTTCCCTGGCGCCTGGCGCCCCTCCCCGAGGGACCCCCATCTCTGCCCCATCCCTGCCGGCTCACCCACCTCCTTCCCCACGTAGGGGAAGGACAGGCTCCAGCACTGGGGCCAAGCTGCCACCCCCTCCTTCCTGGCCCCACTGCATTCCTTCCAGGAGGCCTGAGGGTACGGTCCCCACTCCCCTCCTCCTCACTCCCACCTCCAGCTTCCCTGCTGCTGGCTTCTGGGATCCTGTACTTGTTTCAAAGCCTAGCCTGGTTCAGTGCAGCTCCAGAGTCGGCTACCTCCCCCTCCCCCAACCCCCTCGGTCACTCTTTCTCCCTTGTTTTGTGTTCCATTCACTGGTCAGGCCATGGTGACCGCCTGGTTTCCTCAGACCAGTCTGGCCACTTTCTCCTCTGCCTTCACCTCGGTGGCCTTTCCTTAGAAACGCCCAGGACTCCCTCCTTCACCTCCTGTGGCCTAGGCCTTTGAAGAAAGGGCGTCCCTGATGAGCTGTAGCACACAGCAGATCCTGGCCCCTCCCGGGTCTCTCATCCCCTGATGACTACATTTTTGTTTACTGTAGAGGTTGTTGCACTAGAATCTGGGTCCCACAAGAGCAGCTTGCTCCTTCTGTCCTTTGCTGGGTTTCCAGCATACAAAAGGCTCAACAGATACCTGCGGATCAACAACACACTGATGGATATTTCACACTGGTTCTGACTCAGTCCCAAAAAGTGCTCTTTCATCACTCTCAGTGAGCAGGCAGGTCTGAAGCCCGCATAGGAGGGCACCTGGTGATGAGGGACAGGCTCAGAGAAGGCAAGTAGCTTCCTCCAGGTCACACAGTGAACTTAGCTCTGGGTCCCAGCAGGGGCTTATTCCTCATATGGACACACCTGGAGATTTGGCCGATAGGCTAACATTCTCTCTCTCTTTTAAAAATTTTACTGAGTTTATTTGACTGTGCCAGGTTTCAGCTGGGGCATGCAGGATCTTCAGTTGCCCCATGTGGGATCTAGTTCCCTGACCAGGGATCGAACCCAAGTCCCTTTGCTTTGGGAACATGGAATCCTAGCCACTGAACCACCAGGAAAGTCCCATCGATCTTTACCCTTATTTATTTTTTGGTTGTGCTGGGTCTTTGTTGCTGTGAGTGGGCTTTTCTCTAGTTGAGGTGAGCAGGGGCTACTCTTTGGCACGGTGTGCGGACTTCTCATTGTTGAGAAGCTTCTCTTGCAGCCTCTCTTGTTGTGGAGCACAAGGGCTTCAGTAGCTGTGGCTTGTGGACTCTAGAGCCCAGACTTGGTAGTTGCGGCGCACAGGCTTTGCTGCTCCGTGGCATGTGGAATCTTCCCAGAGCAGGGATCGAATCTGTGCCCCCAGACTTAACAGGTGGAATCCTATCCACTGTACCACCAGGGGAAGTCCCACTGTTTATTAGTGCCCCTTAAGATGTTTGGATGAATCCCTCTTATTCTTCCCCGCAATGCTGGGGATTTCCCAGGCCACAGGTGAAGTTCCCAGGGGCTCTGCCTGTATGTGTCAACACAGCGTAGAGCAAAGGCTATCTGTCCACTAGAGGTTCAATGCTTTCCAGTGTTCTAAGGACATACACATCAGCCATGAGTGCAGAGTCAGAACCCATGGTTGTGGGGTAGCCTATTAATGTCTCTTGACTAAGAGGCCACTGAGAGGAGCCCAGGCTGATGACAGGCACAAGCCCAGATCACAGGCCTCCTCTGAGAATAAGAGGTCTCTCTGTCCTGGAGACACTCTGGCTGAGCTCGAAGTCAGACATGGACATATGACTAAGCGTGGGGAAGGGGCTCTCAATCTGGCTCAACAAGAAGAGTGTGGGTGGTGGAAATCCCCTGGCAGTTCAGTGGTTTGGACTCTGAGCTTCCACTGCAGGTGGCACAGGTTCGATCCCTGGTTGGGGAACTGAGAGCCCAGAAGCCACTCAGTGTGGCAAAAAAAAAAAAAAAAAAAGAATGTGAGCGGCTTCCCCCTAAGACTCTGGGTTTAGGGACTAGCGGGTCAGTGACTGAAAATAATTAATAAATAGGTCCCTCAGCTTTGCTTGCCTCCACTGGCTCCTCGGCCAGACGAGACCCAATCTGGTGTTTAGTCCAGTGCTCAAGGCCACAAGCCCAGCGTTTTGAGAATAATCACCCACAGTTGGCCTTGGGGAACTATCTTATCCCTGAGTCAGAAAGGAGTGGAATGTGGCTAAGGGAAAGGGCAGCAGACATGTGTCCATCCAGAGGAAAGGTGACTTTTTTTTTCTTAAGTGTTTATTGAATTTGTTACAATATTGCTTCTGTTTTATGCTTTGTTTTTTGGGGCCAGGAGGCATGTGGTATCCCCTCCTTTGGAAGGCAACGTCTTAACCACTGGACAACCAGGGAGGTCCCGAGAGATGACTTTCATTCATTTGACCAACCCTCACCCTTTCCACGGAGTTCCTGTCCCTACAGGACTGCGTGTTCTTGGAAGGCCAGCTACCTGGTTGGCTAGAGGAAGGCCCTGGCCAGACATGTATGAAGGGGTCGGGTGGAAGTGCTGTGGTAGAGGGTCCTACAAGGGGAGGAACTGCATTCTGGAAAGGCTGGTGGTGACCAGCAAACACGCCTACTGGCAGTTTCTCCCGGATAGACTTATCAGCCCTTTCTTTCTGCCAGAGCTGCTGGACAATCTGCCTTCTGTTAAAGCCAGACAAAAGGGACTCCTCCCTTGCTCTGATTTGGCTGTTCTTGCTTGCCAAGCCCACAGCCTCCGGCAGGCCTGCAGGCCCAGCATTTGTATCATCGGGCCTCACTGACCCCTTCCCTTCTCCTTGGTGGCCTTGGGGGAGTATCAGGAATACCAGCATCCCTCTCTCTGGAAAAGTCTGAGGCTGGGCACTGGCCCTTGGCCCTCAGTTCCTAGGGAATATGCTAGAATATTAAAGCTCTGGAAGCCTAGCACCAGAAGAAAGTTTGGTCCAGGTAGGTGTCTGCTGGATTTCACTTGAGCTAGAACCAAAGCCCTTGCTTCAATCATATCAGCCCCAAGTAAGCACTGGGTCATTTGCCGTGGGCCTTGTACAAGGCTTAGACTTTTGGGGAATGATTGCCAACCAAGGGGCAGGCAGCACTCCCTGATTCCTACCTTCCCAAACAGAAGTTGAGCCTCTATTACGTGTGTGATGTTAGGCGATGATTGTGACTTGGATCAGGCAGGTGCACGTAACTGGCCTTGAGGGCTCTTAATCTGGTGCGGAAGACAAACTTTACTTAATCTGATAATCTTCCCAAAGCCTTTGACTGGGGGCCTAAGTGGAGGGTGGAGGATGCAGAGGAAGCTATAAGGCCAGGCGAGTTGAGGGCTGACTGTCACGCCCAAAGGGTCTCAGTCTCTGTCTCTTGATCAGTTCTCTCTGGGCGCGTACCACGTGGGGCCTTTGGGCAGCTGTTCCTGGGTGTGCCCTGGGCCTCACTCTTGGCTGTGCTTTCCAACTGGCTGTGAACACCAGGCCTGACCTACGATGGCTTAGGCACTGCTGGGGGTTCCAGTATAATCTCCCAAGGGTGAGTCACTGGGGACCCTGTGCTGAGCCCTAGGGTGAGCTGTGAGAGTCCCAGGAGGGGAAAGGCTTCAACTCTCAGGACTACAGGAAGTAACAGGGCCTTGACTTTACAGCCCCTGCCCAACCTAGGGGCCCATGAAGACTGTTGGCCTCCTCTTTACTCTGGGGTGGTCTCCATGTGGGCTGGTTGGGCTCCAGTGGGGACTGGCTAGGCCCCAAGAGGCTGGCTGTCCAGGCCCCCTACCTTCGGGGCCTGAAGGAATAGGGGCTTAGGGAACCCCACCTCCGGGCAAAAAAGAAGAAAGTCAGCAATGAGGCCCAGGGCTTGCAGCTGTTCTGGCCTTGTGGGAGGATCTGCCAAGGCTGGAGGACTGGGGGAAGGGAAGAGCATCAGAGCCAGCCTGGGACCACAGCATCTCCAGTGAGCCCCAAACCTGGAGAAGCAAGGACTGGAAGGATTTGGCTGTAAGGGTTTCAGGCAAACTCTGGCTGTTGCTCCTTTCCTCCTAGGACTAGGAAGGGCCTATCCCACCTTTTGGCGTCAGCTAGTCAAGATAGCGAGACCTTCTCTTGGTTGGAGCTCTGGGGGAGCTTGGGCATGGATGGGATGCTGGGGCTCCGGAGGCCAGATTGAAGCCTGGTGCCTCATCTAGCAAGACCAGGGCCAAGAATGAAGAAGGAGTGTTACTCTAGCATCCACTGCTGGTCAGTGAAGACCAAAGAGCAGCTAGGAGTCTTTGGGCTCCTCTGGTGGCTCAAATAGTAAAGGATCTGCCTATAACACAGGAGACCTGGGTTCGATCCCTGGGTCAGGAAGAAACCCTGGAGAAGGAAATGGCAACCCACTCCAGTATTCTTGCCTGGGAAATCCCATGGACAGAGGAGACTGGCGGGCTACAGTCCATGGGGTCACAAAGAGTTGGACATGACTGAGCGACTAATACACACACACACCAGCTTCTGTGTCGATGCTATGAGAGATGAGGCCTGTACTCACTGCTGTCTTTTGTTTTGGGAAAACACACACACACACACACACACACACACACACACACACTTATGTAATTATATAGACAGACACTAAAATACCCAGCAGAATCTCAAGCTGCAAAGCAGTGTCTGGTGTGCCTTTGTGGGTGGGTGGGAAACTCTGTAAGCTGAAGGAGTGAATGAAAGAATGTATTTTGTTTATAAACCTGAATAAATTCCTGCATTTTTAGCCTTTATGAAGCAGCAGAGTTTTAAAACTGGATTTGAGAGGCCATCCATTTTTAGGCTTAACATCCAAGGGATGATTAGGGAATTTGGGACTTTTTCCAGGTTTTTAGTTCTTTTTCCAGTTCATTTCCAGTGAATGAAGCTTGGAGCCTCTGCATTTAAGTATAAAGAATCACAAACAGGTATGCGTGTTGGAGTCAAGGTGTTCTTTTTGCTTTCTGAAATTTGCTTCTTCCAGTTCTCCCTATCGAGGGGGAGAAAGCAGGGGAGACCAAAAGCTGTTGGGATTTTCTGGGAGGAATCCGAGGCAGGCAGCAGCCAGTTCTGTGTTCAGAATGTACTTGCTGACAAGAGTGCGGGCCTGGAATTCCATGCTGGCCCCGGGCCCAGAAGGGGATGGAACCATCCTGAACAGGGTTTGGGGAACAGAGCCCACCTCAGGTCGCATCCCCAGAGTCATCCCTTATCTGTGGAGTCTGGGGCCTTTGAGATAGTGGGTCTAGGTAAGCCCTGGGGAGAGTGAGAGAGTTTTTAGGACCCTCTCCTTGAAGGGAGACAGACCTCAGCAGTAACTCCCAGCCTTTTATTCACCCATCTCCCTGAAAGAATGTGGGGCCTCGAGCGAGTGACCAGTGCCAGCGGGTCAGAGCTATTTCTGGAGGCTAAGGAGGCATCGGATTCCGGGTGTTCAGGGCAGGAGGAGGAGTGGAGGAGGGTCAGGCCTGAGGCGCTTCCCGGACGCGCTCGCCTGCTGGGGGCTAGGCCCCCGGAGAGGGGCCGACTTCCTGTTCTTCCGGCCCTCGCCTCAGTTTCCCCATCAGTTTAAGAGTCGGACAACGGGGCCATCATCGTTCCAATCTGGAGGACGCTTCCTGATTGTTTTCTTGGCTTACAAATAACCTGATATGAGTTTGAAGGAAATCAGGAAGGCGGAAGGCAGTCTATGGGTGGCCAGTTGCGGCCGGGCCAAGTTATCCAGCCTGACCACCCGGGTAGGCTGTATGTCTCTCAGACGCCCAAATGCCTGAGGTTGGGTGGGGAGCCCCTCCCCCATCCCTAGTCCTGAGCTCTCCGGGCAACCCGGACGGGCCGAGGCGTGTCCCTGGGACCGACCCGGCTGGCCGCGGGCGGGATTTCCAGGATGGGGGCGTATCCTTTCGAGCGGGGGCGTGGCGGGCCAATGAGCGGAGCGGCGCGGACGGGGGCGGGGCCTGTGCGCGGGTGCGGCGCGCTGCGGGGCGGCCGACGCAGGCAGAAGCGGGCGTCGCGGGGACTGCCGGTTGGCGCCGCGCGGAGCTGGCCGCGGGATTGGCTGCGGCACTCGCGTGTCAGGGGGTTGCTAGGCTTCGGTCGCGCGCCCCGCCCTCGCGCTCCGCGCCCTCTCGCCGCCCGGTACGTGCTCGCGCGGAGGCTGCGGTGCGGCGCTCGCGCTCCTGGGGCTCGGCGGGGGCGACGGCGGCGGCGGCGGCAGCAGCTTCGCGCCGAGTCCCCGGGGAGCAGCGGCGGCGGCAGCGTGTCGCAGCCGGAAAGAGCGAGCACCTGCTGCGGCCCGCCCGGCGGCGCTCGGTGAGTGCACCGCCCGTGCACTGCCGCCGAGCCTGCCAGCCCAGGCCCCCCATCTCCGTCGCCGGCGGAGCCTCCCGAGGAACACCTGCTGCTGTTCGCTGTTTGGCCCGGGGCGGGGACACGGTCGCGGACGTCCTTGCGGGTGAGGCGGCGGCGGGGCCCGGGTAGAGCCGCCCCTTGCTCTCGGCCCCTCAGGCACAGGCTGGGGGCGTCCAGAGTCCGGGCCCGGGCTGCGCGCCGCGGCGATGGGCCAGGCCTCAGCCCGGCCCGCGCTCCCCGGGAACGCGGGGCCTGCGCATCGGCCGCGGGCGTGTGCGGCCGGCCTGCGGACTGCCTCCTGGGCTTCCACCGAGGGTCGCGCCTCCCAGCTTGGCCAGATCCCGAGGTTGGGGCGTTGAGCCCCCTCAGGAGGCGGGGAAGGGCGCCGCAGCCGCCGGAGCCTGAGCTCAGAGGCTTGGGGTCACCCCTTCACACACAGACACACTTGGGCTTCTTTGGAAGCCTGCTGCTACCTTTTCACCTTTTCACTTAGTGTTTGGAAAACCATCTTCACCTGCAGGAATATTTGGAAAAATGTCTTCGGAGAAATGGCTCTCTGGGTTTAGAAGGCTTCTGCCGTAAATTTCAAGTTAATTTCACACCCTCTCAGCTGTTGATTTAAAATGCGGATTTTAATCTCTGTGATTTGAGAAGCTTTTCGACCTGGGAACTTCAGAATGAGTTTTAATGGTGACCGTGAAGTTTGGCCTTGGTGAGAGCTACAGCCTGGGACAGCACGGTTATAGCCTAGAGTTCTAACTTAAGAGCCCGGCCGGCTGTTTCCCTAAATAAGCGAGTAGACGTGATTCCTGGCTTGGAAGCCAGACTTCTGTGCAGGGAGGTGGTGTTTACAGGACATCAGTTCAGAGGAAGGGTTGAATGTGCTGCCAGGTGTTTGGGAGTTTGGTGTAGATGGGTTGTTATAACTTTATCAGGTTGTTCTATGCTTAGCTCTTGAGAGAGGTAATTTGGGGATGTCCTTTTTTCTAAAAGAATTCAACATGGGAGGCATAGTTTGAATATGGAGAAGTCGAATTGAACTTTGTTGGCCTTGGAGCCAAGTAATCAGAGCTCCTGGCCTGCGTGCTTAAAGGAGATTGAGGAGCCATTTCTTGGAGCAGTGAGATTTGGGGAGGGAGTTCGATGAGCCTGTCGAAGGCTTGCAGGATACTGTGTGAAAGGAGATGCAAGCAATGCAATTTGAGCAACAGACATCTGATTGGAACATGAAAGCTTGTGTTGCTGTGTACCTCTGTTGAAAGAGGCAGAGAGCCAGCCTTCACTGTTCTGAAAAAGTAATTTGGCAAAGTACATTCATTTATTTAACAAATACTTGACTTCACTACTTATCAGATTCTGTGGTAGGTCCAGGGGACCCATGTATTGGGTTGGCCAAAAAGTTCATTGAGATTTGTCCATACACTTTTCCAGAAAAGCCCTAACAATTTGTTGTTGTTGTTGTTCAGCCCTAAAAAAGAGCCTGGTTCTGCCATTATGGAAGTCAGTATGGTGCACAGTGGGGGGATGGGGAACCTGTGATTGACAGTGTCTGCCCACTCAGTGTGCTCAGATGGTTCTTGGGAGCCTGAGGAGAGAGGGAATTCCTGAGCCAAGGCTTGTAGGGCCAGCAGAAATTAGCTGGGGGACAGCAAGGTCCCGACTCAGGGAACCACATGTACATGAGTGCCTAAAATAGCACCTGTGAGTCCTCCAGCTTGAGAGGTGGGGGCCCCTGGCTTTTCTCTTGTGCCAAGGAATTCAGACTTCAAATTCAAGGTGCCAGAGTCTGGGAAGGGTTTTCCTCAGTGGAGTGGTGTGGTCCAGACCTATGTTTAGAAAGGTCTTGTTGGTGGCCACATAGGTAGTGCAGGGAGAGGATGGGAAAAGGACCTAGGGCTCTGAGTTAAACCCTTAGAGGACAGATGAGGGTGAAGGAGCCAGCCTAGGAGGCTGGCTGAAAAGTTGGAGCAAAGGGAATTCCAAGCTGTGATGGGGGAGGAGGCTCTATTCAGGAATGTGTGGGCCAGAATATTTAACATGACCAAGGCTTTAAATCACCTCTTCTGTAAATTTGCTAGTGTCTCTTGAACATTGAATATGGTGGAATTTGGAGGGACCCTCAGGCCACTTAGGCTGGGATTGTTGTTTATGAAAGGAGAAGCATAGCGTTTTTTTTTTGTTGTTAACAACCTTAACCTTATTTCTCACTTGAACTGGGGGCATCGCAGTTTTTCATGGGCAGGGCTGGGATATTAACCCCCGAAGTAAAAAGATATGTGTTCATCCTTGTTGAGGCAGATGAGAGCATGTTCAGTCCTTTAACCTCCCAGTCGTTCCAGCCTTTCCTGAGCTCTGGATCAGTGATGCGATGGATCTACACCAGCACAGTCTAGGGCCTTCTGAGTTTCTGCTCTCCATGCACTATTGTGAATGCTTCTGAGAGTCCTTTCCAGTGGCTTAGCAAACTGAGTCACAGAGGAAGGAGTGTTCCCAAGGTCACACAGCTGTCATGTGGCGGATTTAGGATTTGAACCCTGGTTGGACGTTTTGCTATTCCCATCTGTGTTTGTGTCATATCAGACTAATAATGGTGGTCTCAGTTGGGTCCTTCTCTGGCAAAGACCAAGCCCAGGTGTTTGGTGGTGGGCAGAATGCTGGGACAATATGAGAAAGTATCAGTGATCCCACATGGAGCTCCAGGAACATGCTCTGAGGGGCTATTTTCAGAAATCTAGGGTTTATTAAAGGGGAAGGCAATGGCACCCCACCCCAGTACTTTTGCCTGGAAAATCCCATGGACGGAGGAGCCTGGTAGGCTCCAGTCCATGGGGTCACTAAGAGTTGGACACGACTGAGCAACTTCACTTTCGCTTTTCACTTTCATACGTTGGAGAAGGAAATGGCAACCCACTCCAGTATTCTTGCCTGGAGAATCCCAGGGACAGGGGAGCCTGGTGGGCTTCTGTCTGTGGGGTCGCACAGAATCGGACACGACTGAAGCGACTTAGCAGCAGCAGCAGCAGCAGGGTTTATCAAAGCCTTCTTGAGCCCTGCGCTGGTGGCTCTGGGCACTGTAGTAAAGCCAATGAACTTGGGTCCTAGGCTGGAGAGGGCAGACCTTAGGGGAGAACTACATTTGAGCTAGACCTTCAAGAAGGGTTAGTGGTTTGATTGGTGAAGGAGTGGTGGCAAGAAGGTCACAATTGTGTGGAAGAAAAAGAAGTGAACAGAGGAAAGGGGCCGGAAGGAGAAGGCTGGGCCGTTTTTCTGTATGTTCTGGAAGGTTGAGTTGGAGTCAGAAGGCCACATGGAGAAGTTTGATGTTATGGAAGAACAGGAAACCTTGGTGATCTCAAAACACAACTGTGATGGGATCAGCTCTGGGTTTTCAGAAGTGAGCCCCCAGTGTGAATGTTGAGGTTGGGCTGGATTAGAGACAGGTTGGTTAATTACTGCTGTGGTCCATTGGGGGAGATAGTTGCTCTGAACTAAAACAGTGGTCAGCAGGGCAGTGGAGATTAAGAAGGTTCAAGATGAGCCAGTTCAGCAGATTTTAGGGACCAGAATGCTGCTGGTACCAGCAGGGATCTACCACAGAGTGAGGCAGGAGGTTGACAGTGAAAAGATGAGGATATGAGGCTGCATTAGTCAAGCACTGATAAGGACTTGAGAAACGCTGAATAAAGAAGGGCCCCTAGGGAATTCCCTAGTGGTCCAGTGATTAGGACCCTGTGTGTCACTTCGGAGGACTGGGTTCAATCCTTGGTTGGGGAACTAAGATCCCACAAGGTGTGTGGCATGGCCAAAAAAAAAAAAAAAGAAGGGCCCCTAGATTGCCTGAAGTGGGGAAGGCTTGAGTTTCTGTGGCAGGCAAGCAACAGGGCAAAAAAGAGGTAAACTTAACGAAAGAGAGCACAACTGGTTGACTCACTTGGTAGGTAGAGGGAAACATCTATACTTTCAGATACTCAGAATCATGGTGGGTGTAATGTAGCTTTAGACTGGATTTCAGGTTAAGAATTGCCAGTGACTTGCACATTTGACCTGTGCAGGACAAACTAAAGGTGTCCCATGATGGTGTGACGTCAGAGCCCCTTTACGCCATGCTTCCTTTTTAAGTTGGTTTTTTTTTTTTTTTTTTTGATCGTAGCCTTCTTGATAAGAGGCACGTAACTGGTCTAGTTGAATGACAAGTGGTGATAGACTGGTTTTGCAGGTGGGCAAGAGTAAGAGTGAGGTCTTCTGAGTTTTTTTTTTTTTAAGATTTTATTTATTTATTATTTTTATTTGCTGTGCCAGGTCTTAGTTGGGGCATGTGAGATCTATTCCCCAACCAGGAATTGAACCCAGCCCCCCTGCACTGGGAGAGTGGAGTCTGAGCCTCTGGACCACTAAAGGAAAGTCCTGTCTTAAGAGTTTTTTTTCCTAACCAGTGTAGGAAGTCAGCAATGAGAAGTTTGACTCAATATTCCAGGTTCCGGGGTACGTTGTTTTGGATTTGAGCCACTGCAGAGGGTAACGGCTTGGAGGCTGGCGGCTTCCAGAGTATCAAAGAAGTAAGAAATGCGGGTGTGAACATGGAAGGGGACCCAGAGGCGGACTAGAGTGTTGAACCATAAGGGAACTCTGAGTGAGAATACAGGTAGTGTGGGCTTCTAGGTGCTCTGTGTATTGGTCAAGGATTTCTCCCTCCTCCACGTTCAGGAGTATTTCTGTGTCTTTGCCAGTGTTACTGTTTCGTAGCTTAAGCCCCCATCTTTCTCTGCTTTTCCTGGGTTGATGCTCCAGTCCTGGAATAAGATGTTGGTGGTTTTGAATATGCAGGTAATTAATGTGGTCATTTCCCAGTAGGTCTCTGTGTGCCCATGTCTTTGGGCGCTAATTTAAAGTAGTCTTCCTTTGCGTTGCATAACCTGCTTCGCCTTTTGACCGCCACTCTTCACTCTGATCATTAGTCAGTGATACTGCTCAGATAGCAATTTCTATAAATAGGATTTTAGAGTAGTTTACAAAATTATACCAGCCAGAGGGCTTAATTTAGCTCTAGTGAATAGGGTTTCCTATTTTCCCATTCCTTGGGTTTGAGAGAGCTAAGCATTTTCTTAGCTTTGCTCTGGATCCAGGGTGGAAGGATGGATGTACAGTATCATGAACTGAGTGTGTCTAAGTTGATGAAACTGTCCTGTGTTCTCTGTTGGAATGAGGTAAATCTGAATGAACTTTTGCAGTATGTTGACTTAATTTATATTTTACAGGTAGAATCCTAATGGGAGTAATCAGCTGAATATAAAAAATCATTTTTATAACAGTGTCTTTAATCTACACATACTGTGATGCATTTAATAGTGTTGAGGTTTTGCTTCTCAGTTATACCTTCTTGAGCTAATTATTTTTGAAAATACCCCTGTCTAAATTTTAGACATTGAAATTAGTTTTGTATGTTTTGAAACGGTTTATAATTTTTTGATCCTAGATTGACTCTATAGAAGACATTTCATTTTCTCTGTCATCCTTTGACAATAAAGGGTGACTGGTGGTGTGGGCAAATGGAGTGGCACGCCCCACTTCCTTTGGAGGTGGTGGTTGTGGTGTATGTAATGCTGCCTTGGTTGTGGACATTCACCAATATTGGTTCCTTCTTTTCCTGTAGGGTTTCTGCTCTCCAGGAAGATAAGGCTTTTTTTTTTTTTTTTTTGTCCTCGCTGCACGGGATATGGGATCTTACTCCCCCTGCAGTGGAAATGAGGAGTCTTAACCACTGGACCACCAGGGAAGTCCCCTTAAGATAAGGCTTTTAAAGCAGCCTGGCACTGGAGCCTGAAGAAAGGTACTTGGAAAGGGAGGTTGCTGCTAAAGCAAGATGAGGGATAATCACGTACTTGGCAAAATGATCATGGAATTTTAAAACACTGTAGTGGGGCAAACGCTGTATTAAATAATACATGTATTAAAAAAAAAGAAATGTGGAAGATGAAAGTCGAAAGTAAGGGGAAGATCTTTTGTCTTCCCCAACTTTATTCCTTCTTTAAATAGCAAATGCTAACAACACATGGTTAATCTCAAAAAGTTCTCAAGGATTTTTGTACAGGGGAAAGAAATCTTTCTTCCATCTATCCCCTCGGTCCCTGCTTCCCCTCCCTAGAAGCAGCCGGCATCCCCTGATTCCTAGGTGTCCTCCAGAGATGGCCCTTGGGCAGGCAGCACTTTTACTGAGTTAAAATTTAATTTTTAATCTTGCTTTTGCCCTCCCAGCATTATAGTATTCTTTGTTCTATAAATATAACATTTCTGATGGTTAACCTGTCTTCAGTTCTTACACGGTTGTTAATCTTACTTTAGTTATAGTAGATAATATTGCAGTTGACATCTTTGTACGTAGTTTTTTTTTTAAGAATCTTTTTCTTACCTCCACAATATTAAATATAAAACTTTTGGGGAAAGTGCAGTGTGACTTACAGTTTTGAAGGAGCCCCTTTATAACATCAAGTAAGGCAGGTTTGTATTGAATGTCATTTTTTAAGCACTGTGTACATTTTCCCGAGTCCCTTTTCTGTGACTTGCATGTGTGTGCAATTTTTGGAGCTTCATGGAGGCCAAGACTTGATATTCCCTGCCACTGGGGGTATGTGTAGCCACAGATTCATTCTTCCTGAGGCAGTCACAGCCCTCGGATACCCTAAGTATAGGGGAGTGTGCCAGTTGAGGCAAGCTTAAGGACGAGTGAAGCCCTTGGAAGGATGTGTCATACTCAGGGAAAAAGAGGCCAGTGCCCGTTTTCGTCTGTTTTGGCGTTTGCTCTTCATTTCTGTGGATGTTGAGTTTTTGTATATGGAGTATGGGAATCCACAAATAAGAAGCGCTGCTTACAGAGTCCTTTCTAAGAGCTGGTGTTAATGTATATGCATTGAAACAAATTCGTGGAATTGGAAGATGCCTGTTTTGGCAAATGTTAAGAGTGAGTTGTCTCTGTTTTACTTCTCACTGTACTGGGAACACTTCCCCCGGGAATTCCAGGGGTTGATAAGGATTACTTAAGGAGGCTCCCGAGGCTGTCTGTGGCAGAAGTGAACCAGTTCTGCCTTGGTTTTCGGAAACGCCTCTTTTAATTAGCCTAGTTGTTCTCCAGGGCTGGGTTGATTCTTTAGCCAGTTTTTGCCGAGGAAAACGATGAAGTCAATGATAGAATTGCAAATACTATTTTCTTTTTATTTGGCTGTTAATCAGCACGTGGTACACCATCCATTTTCTGGGCCCTTACTATACAAGAAATGCTTTCATAAAGTATTCATCTCTTGTCGCTGTAAATATCCTCTGCCTGTTTCTGCTTGGGCTGCTGGATTGTCTTTGCATTGGATCTGCCCTGACCTCAGGGAGCCTCACTCACTGGATTTTTGAATAGCGGAGACTAGCCTGATGAGTAGTCCTTGAACAGGGGGGCATTTTGAGTCTTGTGGAAAATGAGGAAGTGTTGAGAACTTTGCTCTACCTGTTATGTTAAGCATCTTGGACTAAGTGTCTTTTATTTTTAGACTTTTGAGCAATGTTGGGAAGACTGAATTGCCTGAGTAGAGAGATTTGGTAGGAGGAGACTAGAAACTCTTTATTAAAGATCTAAAAATAGAATTCATTAAAGTCACAGATAACAGAATTCCTGTCTCCCTTCCTTCTTTGGGTTGTTCCCAGCTGTTGTTTCTGCTTACCTGGAAAAGATCACAATATTTTATCAGAAGGGTCAATAGTGTAGACTTAACACACTGTGTTTGCCAGTCTGAGCATGTGCTTTATCCAGTTTTAAAAGTAGTCTAAAAAGTGACTGGATTCCTGGGCACTGGGAAGAAATCTTTAGCGGGAAAAGTTGATTGTTCTTGCAGTACGAGCCCTGGGCTGACGGGGACCATGGGGTGCCTGAGTATTTGTTTGTTTTTCCTTCTGGTTGGACACTGTTGACCAGAGAGAGGACACCTGTGTAGGCCACCTAATCCACATGACTTAATCAGTTGGCACCTCAGGACTCCCTTCTGGTTTTTCAGGAGGGGTCCTTTCTGGCTAGTGCAGCTAGAAGGGAAAATGGCTGCTCAGGCTGTCGTCTTCGGCAGGCCTCTGCTGCCCTGGGCTGCCTGTGCCCTTTCCCTCCATGTGAAGGGGTGAAGGACTGTCCCGGCCTCCCCTCTCCCCTCCTGCCATGGGCTTCCAGGGAGAATGGGGCCCATTGTGGGCTGTGCACAGCCCTCCACTTAAGTGTCCGGCCTGCCGTGGCCTCTCTTCAGTCTGCTGTGGCAACGGGATGCTGAGGGGCCACGAGCCCGACGAGCCGTCATTTCCTCACAGGCTGCCCTGCCATTCAGGAGTGCTCTGAGCCACGGTGCCAGTGCTGTGTTTGCCCGCGGGGCTGGGCTCTGATTTTGTCGTGTCTTGGTCAGCATTCTTGTGGACCCCTTTCGAGGGCTGAGCTCACTCTTGCGGCAGATCTCAGGCCATATTTGGAGAGGCAGGCCTGCTGCTCCCAAGGGTGACTGAGTGCCTGGTCACAGGAGGCTGGGGAGTTGTCACAGGAGGCTGGGGAGTTACCCCAGGCCTTTGTTGTGTTCTGAATCCACTGGGAAGCATCGGATTAATCTGTTTGTGAATGAAACTGGACTTAGATTCTTGCTTTTCAAATTTATTCTGGCCTTCAGTTGTACCTTAGTAGAGCTGGGGAAAAACTTATTTTGGCCTTAATCAACTGTAGAATTTGTTGAAGATGTGAAATGCTGGAATATGGGATAGGGGAAGCCAGGGAGACTCAACTTAAAATGTGTGTGTGTGTTTTTTTTTTTTTTTTAATTTATCTGGCTGCACTGGGTCTTAGTTGTGACATGCAGAACTCTCAGTTGTGGCATGCGGGATCTAGTTCCCTGACTAGGGATCGAACCCAGGCCCTCTGCATTGGGAATGCAGTCTTAAGCCACTGGCCCACCAGGGAAGAGACTCAGCTTTTTAATAAACAGGTTTCTTCTGGATACAGGAGCTCTCTCTTGATACCAAATTGCCTTACCCATCAGGTAGTTCTCCTGACTCCAGGCCAGTGTGTCCTTGGGAAGAAAACGTAAGAGATACGTAATGATTTAAGGGAGACCGTAATGACTTGAAGAGTGAACAGATAGGGGTCACTGGCCGCTTCTCTTCCGAGGGTGTTGGCTTCAGAGAAGCAGCCAGGTTCGTCATCAGCAGTTGTTTAGCAGGTTCTGTGAAGGGTAGCTGAGCGAGCTGGTAGTGGAACGGAAGATGGAGAAGGCCCAGTTAGGCCTTTCTGGAGCTGGTGAAGGCCTTTTCTACGTGAGGTCTATATTGATTGCCTGGAAGGCCACTGAGAAGTTTGCTCCTCTAAAACCCAGGTAGGTTGACTTTGGAACAGTCCTGGAAATTGTTCTTGGAAGGCAGCTAAGCTACCCACTATACCACGAATGCCTTGATTTGAAATTGTTCTTGATCATAGTAAAAAAAAAAAAAAAAAAATCCATTCTTCCCATGATGCTTCAACATGCACAGTTGCTTTGTTTTCTGGGAAGTGTCTTGTGAAAGGAGCAGCATTGCCCTGGATGTTTGCCTTCCTCCTACTTTTTTTCTTTTTATTACAGGAAAAAAAAAATTTCAAGCCTATTTTAACCTGCTACCTGAGCAGAGTGATCTGCTTCCTTCTCCGTTTTAAGATTGGGAGTGGCACTCGTTTTTATCAAATAAAAGAATAAAACTTGCTGTGCTGAGATAACACTGCAGATGCCAGCTTTTTTTTTTTTTTTTTTAATAAATGATACTGAGTTTTCTAAAGGAGAGTTGTTCTTTCAGATAGTGCCTTGTCATACTATGGTCTCCTGGGTCATGACCTCCCAAAAGGTGAGGTCTGCCCACTAAAGGCCCTTGCTTTTTAGCAAGACAAGCAAGGACCTGTGGTACAAGTTCGATGAGGTCGGACAGTGAAAACACCGAGTACCCTCAGCAGTAGAAACCTGAGCCTGAGAAGGGAACATACCAGAGGGCCTGAGCTCCCTTGTCTCCCTGCCTCAGTAAAATCGGGAGAGAATCTCCTCCCCATAGGCTGCTGAAGAGAAAGTAAAACTTTGTGGTAGTGAGTCCTACACCTCTCCATAACTGGTACCTGTTATTCTTACACTTGCACTTTTTCTGGTGTAAACTTAACAGTCCAGTATTTAGTAATTAAAAAAAAAAGTGTTAGTTGCTCAGTCTCATCTTGACTCTTTGCAACTCCTTAGACTGTAGCCCGACAGGCTGCTCTGTCTATGATATTTTCCAGGCAGAGTATTAAAGTGAGTTGCCCTTCCCTTTTCCAGGGGATCTTCCCAACCCAGGGATCGAACCTGGGTCTCCTGCATTGCAGGTGGATTGGTTACCGTCTGAGCCACCAGGGAAGCCCAATATTTAATAAAGAAAGCCCAATATTTAATAAACATATTTCTTAGGCTAAGTGATTGATTCAGGCTTTTTAAAAATTGTGTTTCATTTTACTTATGTAATAGATTATATTTTATGTGTACCAAGTAGTATCTTATGTATTTTTTTTAAAAAGCCTTAGGCTGTGAGCCCATTGTGCAGTCACTTCAGTCATGTCTAACTCTTTGCACCCCTGTGGACTTCTGTGTCCAGGCTCCTCTGTCCATGGGATTCTCCCATCTGTGCTTCCCAAAAAGCAGCAGGCTTGACTGCTCGCTCACCTGTGGAGCTTTGGGCGCTGTGGTGTCTCTCTTAGGGTGGCTGATCCAGGAGGGACTGGCCCCAGCGAGATGAATAAAAGACAGAAATAGTTTGAGGATCAAGGATTTTGGTAGCTAGACAGCGTTGTTTGTAAGGAGTTCCTTTTCGATGTGCCCAGCTTGTTTTCTCGAGCCTCACTAGTGCAGTAGAAGGAGCTCAGCCTGGCAAGGTTGTCATATGAATTGATTGACTAGAAGTGCTTGGTTTCCTTTTTTTTTTTTTTTTTGTATAATATTTATCTCTCTCTAAATATTCAACTGCACTGCGTGCCTGGTTTGAAAAGCCCTTGGTTTTCAAAGGACTACACATATGCTTATTTTTTTTTTTAATATATACTGATTTTTTCCCCATGTGACCATATGGCTTCTTGACTATGCTATGCTATGCTATGCTAAGTCACTTCAGTCGTGTCCGACTCTGTGTGACCCCATAGACGGCAGCCCACCAGGCTCCCCCATCCCTGGGACCCTCCAGGCAAGAACATGGAGTGGGTTGCCATTTCCTTCTCCAATGCGTGAAAGTGAAAAGTGAAAGTGAAGTCGCTCAGTCGTGTCCGACTCTTAGCGACCCCGTGGATTGCAGCCTAACAGGCTCCTCCGTCCATGGAATTCTCCAAGCAAGAGTACTGGAGTGGAGTGCCATTGCCTTCTCTATGACTTCTTGACTGGGGAACTTATAAAACTGACTTTTAAGCTAGCAGATGCATTTTAAGAGACTTGGAGCCAGTGGGCGCGCCTGGTTGAATGTTGGGCAGCAGCAGTTTCTGTACCTGGAACATACAGTCCAGCTGAGCTGTAGGGCTGGAACTCTTTAGAACAGGAATTTTAAGACTTAAAATTTGTTGCTTAGTAGGATGAATTTGGAGAAGGCAGTGGCAACCCACTCCAGTACTCTTGCCTGGAAAATCCCATGGATGGAGGAGCCTGGAGGGCTGCAGTCCTTGGGGTCGCTGAGGGTCGGATACGACTGAGCGACTTCACTTTCACTTTTCACTTTCATGCATTGGAGAAGGAAATGGCAACCCACTCCAATATTCTTGCCTGGAGAATCCCAGGGACGGCGGAGCCTGGTGGGCTCCCGTCTGTGGGGTCGCACAGAGTCGGACACGACTGAAGTGACTTAGCAGCAGGATGAATTTAGTCTGGAATGTCAGAACCTTACTCTGTAAAGTCTGCATCCTCCCTAGAAACCTGAAGTGTTTGCAGCTTCCTTGACCCCCTGAGGTACAAACCGAGCTTAGAGCTGCTGAGTATAAGGAAGATAAGGGTATAAACTCTGTTGGCTGATTTCTGAGTGGAGGATAATTATCCTAAAGACAAAAATTGGGTTCCAGCCTCTGGATAATGAAAGCACCAGGCTTTATGATTCTGTGTCCAGAGGGAGCTGCCTGTGGGTTCCTACTGGAGAAGGCTCCAGGTGATTTCCAGATAGTGAAGGCATTTGGTCTCTGACCTTTGTTTTAGAGGCATTGAGGATAAAGCTGTTGGCTGTTATCAGATAAGAAAATGACATGATACCCCCCAGAGGGGAGCGGAAAAGCTCTAAATGGTCACTAAATCCTCTGAAAGGAAGCAGAGCCCACAGGGCTTCTCCCAGCCTGAGAGTAGCTCTGGGTCTGGGCAGGGCCTCACAGAGGAGACCACTGTGAGGAGTTGATGCTCAGGACAAGAGAAGGAAACCCAGCTGTGGAAGTAGTCCATTTCTATTGCAGGCGCTGCAGACTCCTTATCATTGTGGGGGTATCATTGACCTTGGCAGTTTGATTTCAGATTTGGGTCTGGGGTGGATAAAGCAGGATGCCCAGAAGTGTGTATTGTGATGTCCAGATTCCTTCGCTAGGCTGCCCATTTAGGTTGTCTGAAGCACAGAAGTATTAAAACCGTCAAGAGATTGTGGATGACTGGATTAAGGTCATTTGTATTTTGTATATATATTTTAAGATGTGCGATGTGAGGGATCGGGGAGAGGACCTTACAGAGCTGGCAGGCAGTAATAGGTTATTTTCAAAGCCAGACTGACGTTCAGGTGCACACTGACGTGTCTGTGACCTGTGGGGCTCTTTCCTGACCCTGATGCCATACCTTAGTCGTGATTCTGGCGGGGCCTTCGGGTGGAGTTTCAGAGAGTTGGCAGAGTTGACTGTGGGGAGCCATTTTGGTTTGGTGCTGATTTGGATGAGCGTGTATGTGTGTGTGTGGGGGGCTCTTTGGGGATAATTGGGGAAGCTGCAAGAGGAGATGGGAGGGGAATTAGGGAACGTGAGCCTTAGAAAGAGGTCGGGAGGGAGAGGATCACTCCCAGTGTGTGAAGGAACCTTGCTCTGTTTGCGTTGTTAATCCCCAAGTCAGCGGAGGAGGTAGGAGGCAGGGGTGCAAGGGGTTACTGTCTGGGGATGGTGAGGGGTGGGGACTGAAGGCCACCATGGGCCAGGTCAGCTAGTGGTAGGGGTGGGAGATGAGTATAGTGACTTTGGCCAATCCTGAGGTCACTCCAGTACTCTTGCCTGGAAAATCCCATGGATGGA
This sequence comes from Tragelaphus eurycerus, assembly GCA_935064755.1. Lineage (NCBI taxonomy): Eukaryota > Metazoa > Chordata > Mammalia > Artiodactyla > Bovidae > Tragelaphus > Tragelaphus eurycerus. The sequence goes on along the minus strand of CAKXYN010000001.1, from coordinate 68,610,719 downwards.
GGAGCCTGGTAGGCTGCAGTTCATGGGGTTGCTAAGAGTCGGACACGACTGAGCGACTTCACTTTCACTTTTCACTTTCATGCATTGGAGAAGGAAATGGCAACCCACTCCAGTGTTCTTGCCTGGAGAATCCCAGGGACAGGGGAGCCTGGTAGGCTACCTACCGTCTATGCGGTCACACAGAGTCGGACACGACTGAAGTGACTTAGCATAACATAGAGGTGACAGACTTCTGGCTGCATGGATAGAGCCAGCTGAACAGAAACAGAGGCTGTGAGGGTGGACTGGCCCTGAGTTGAGGGGCCTGAAAGGCAGTGCTGGTGTGCTTTGCCAAGGGAGCAAGTTAAAAACCCTTTAGGCCCTGGGAGTCAGGGAAATCTGCTGTGATGGGACTAATGACTAGACATGTCGGCATTTGAGGGCAAATCCCAGGGACGGCGAAGCCTGGTGGGTTGCAGTCTATGGGGTCGCACAGAGTCGGACACGACTGAAACGACTTAGCAGCAGTTTAAAAAAACTACACTACCTTTACCCTGCCCATGGGAACCAGTTATGGCTGCAGTACCAGCTTAACAAGCAGCAGAGCTATTGGAGAGTGTGGGACTTGGGTGAGCCGCCAGTGGTGGTTCCCAAGGCTGAATCCCTGAATTAGAGGAGGTCCCCTCCCAATTGCCTGTGAGGCCACCCTCTCTTTTCCAGGCTTCCTGGTGCCGTTCGCTTTCTGCAAATGCTGCTTTGCAAAGCCCTCAAGCTCTTCCAGGACTGGTTTTATGTTTGAAAGTGAAAGTCACTCAGTTGTGTCCGACTCTTTGCAGCACCATGGACTATACAGTCCATGGAATTCTCCAGGCCAGAAAACTGTAGTGGGTAGCCATTCCCTTCTTCAGGGGATCTTCCCAATCCAGGGGTCAAACCCAGGTCTCCCGCATTGCCGATGGATTCTTTACCAGCAGAGCCACCAGGGAAGCCCAGTTTTATGTTTACTTCATCTTATTTATTTATTTATTTTTGACTTGGAAAAAACTTCACTAGTGCAAAAATGAAACAAAAATGGAGAAAACAAGACCACCCCCTTCAAAAAATGTAGAGCTTAGTAAATTATAAGGTCAAGAAAAGAGGTTTGTCTGTTCCCCCAGAGGCTTCTCGGCGCGCCCCAGTCCTGCCACAGCCTGCTCTTTCCCTTCCTTCACAAGATGACCCCATCCTGTCCTTTTGTAGCTGTTTCCTTATTTTTTTTTTAATAGTTTTATTCTCCCAAATGTCTGTCCTTAGGCACTGCAGTTTAATTTGTGCATGTTTTGTTAATTGGCGTGTGTTTTAAGTTTCTTTATCTACATTCCCCCGCTCTGTCCTGTTTCCTGGCAGTTATCTGCTGTAGAACCTGGGCCATTAGACCTGTGGGATCTCTCCCAGTCCAGAGTGAGCAGTTGTGTCCCAGGGTGCAGATCAGCACACCCTTCTCTGTGTTTACTGTGAATCGGCAGCTGGATCTAAAGGCTCGATCTGCCTCAGCCCTGGTCCTTCTGGCAAGGCGGAGATGGTTTGGGCCTTTGCTTTCCTTTTGTTCCATATCTTGCTCATAGGCAGGGACCCAGAGCGCCACTTCTGTGGCAGGACAGTGGGGCCTGAGGAGAGGCCAGGCCAGCTCAGCCTCTCAGTGGCTCCGCCATCCTTGTCAAACCAGTTTCCCCAGCCCAAGTGTGACAGGTGTGGCAAGGGGAAAAGGCTGGATGTGTTCTCTGGTCTGATTCGCTGATGGACTTCCCTGGTGGTCTGGTGGTTAAGAATCCGCCTGCCAGTGCAGGGGACGTGGGTTTGATCCCTGGTCTGGGAAGTTGCCACATGCCACGGGTTAGCTAAGCCTGTGCACCACAGAACTACTGAGCCCCACTGGAACCCTTGAGCTGCAACACGAAAATTCACCAAAATGAGAAGCCCATGCTCTGCAACTAGAGAAAAGCCTGCACTCAGAGACGAAGACCCAGCACAGCCAAAAGTTAATGAATAAATAAATAAATGCAAAACAAGAGTCCTGACTTTAAAAAACAACATAATTCACCGAGGTGGGTTCACAGAGGGCCCTCTCAGGTCCTCTCTCCTTCCTCCACACTGACCCTTCTCCCCAAGGCAGTGCCTCTGCCTTCTCCACGCAGGGCGCACACAGCCCCAGGGGTCAGAGCTTAGAGAGCAGCCAGACTCCATAGTTTTTCGCCATATCTGCGCCATCAGGCCATGGAGGTTGGGAGGATAGTGGGACCCTTTGTGGGCTGTGGTTGTGGCCTCACCTGCTGGTCTCCAGGTGGTCTGCAGAGACTTGCCTGACAGGATGGGGAGGCATGTCAGCTGCCAGTGTTGTTGGCTGGCAGCTAGAAAGGGGGCACGTGGAGGACCAAGATGAGTGTTGCTTCAGTGTGAGGGTAGCCTCAGGGTTCAGGCCCAGGGACTTGCCCACTAGTCCTGGCTTTCTTGTCTAAAGCCCACTCCAGCTTACCCCCAAAATTTGATGGGCAGCCTAAGCCAGGGTCTGGTGTGGGGCCAACTACGTGGTCACCTCAGAGTGCTGCTGCCGGCTCAGCTGTTGCCATGAGGCCCTGGAGGGTCAGGGCTCTGCTCACGGCTGGCCTCTACCTGTGAGGGGGTTGGCCAAAGAGTTTCTTGGGTTTTTCCATATGCTGTAATGGAACAACCCATATGAGCTTTTGGGCCAACCCAATATATAGCAAGCCTATTGCCCTTCAGATGGTAACTGCCCCTGAGAAGAGGTGTCTTGTGATTGATGTGTCAGAATTGATCTGGCCTTTCCCTGCTATGACGCTTCCCATGTGCCTGTGGTGTTTTCATTAAAGTCACACATTAAAAATTCCATTTATTTTTACACTTAAATACTTTTGAAGCCAGGTGCATTCAGATTTTTGCATCCTCTGTGTGCATCAAGGTTGCTTAGGCCTAAGGAGGCCGAGCAGGCTTTGTTTTCTTGCCTTGAATCCAAGTTTTCTGAGGGTTGTCCTTTAGGGAGGAGAATGTAAGGAATTCCAGAGTCAGGGAGGCGTGGGCTGTGCTGGTGGAAGGGCTGGAGAGGCTACTGGGCACTGCTCAGGAGCTGCCCGAAGGAGCTGATGTCAGCAGTGGGCATGGCGGGGAGGGGAGTGCTGAATTTCCTGTATTCGAGATCTGTACCACTACATTTAAGAATTGAATTCCTTGGAATTTGGTGAGGTCCAGACCGCAGCTCTGGCTAGTTGCTTAAGTGGTGAAGCAGGAGTTAAAGCCATATTTTCTGGTGTTGGCTGCTCTGGTGTCCTTCACTCCTAAGAGTGAAGGTCCTTAGAGGGAGTCCTTGCTTTTACCTCAAGTGTTAACAAGTGGCAGGTGGGTAGCAGACCCCAACCAAAACGATCCCAGGCCAGAGCAGAGTCAGCTCATTCTTGAAAATCTGTTCTGTTAGAGATGTTGTTTCACTGAATCACCTGCTGACTATTACTGTTTGATTTTTTTTTTTTTAACTCTCACTGTTAAAAACAGCTGAGGCAAAATCTACATGTAGCAATATGCATAAATCATAAATGTACAGCTTGACAGTTTTATATATGTATAGACCACTTAGATTAAGATATAGAATATTTCCAGTATGTTCTCTCATGCCTTTACCCAATCAGCATCTCCCCAGAGGTAACCACTGTTCTGGTCTTGAGCCTAGTTTTGCTCCTTATGACCTTTATTTGTTTGGCTGTGTTGGGTCTTAGTTGTGGCATGACTTTAGTTCCCCCACCAGGGTTCGAACTCACATCCCATGCATTGTAAGGTGAGTTTGTAACCATGGGACCACCAGTGAAGTCTCCCACTTTTCTTGACCTTTATGTAAGTGCAATGGTATAGAGTATGTATGTACTTTGAGGTGCCTGTCTTTTCCTAGCCTAGAACGCTAGGTCTCTGACATCTTTGTGGGTCTGTACAGCAGTTTGTTCTCTTTTGTTGTGTAGTATTTCACACATGAATATACCACAGTCTGCTGCTTTTCCTGTTGGTGGACATGTGGGTAGTCTCAACTTTTGGCTATCATGAATAATACTGATAAAAAGCCATCCTTTTCCATGGCTTCTAACACCTAAGCGTGACTTCGGTACACTTCACATTTAAACTGCTGGGAGTTTTCTTGGTGTGCCTTTGTTGTGTTTTGTTTTTGGTCTTGTGGAGAATTTCAAGTGCACCAAAGGACAGAGTGATGTGAATCTCATGGGCCTGTCACCAGCCCCAACGTCCACCAGCTTCCATTCATCAATGGGCTGGTCTTGCGCATTCACACTGCCGACTGCTGTCCCCCTGCAGCTGTTATTGTTCTGGAGCACATCTCAGACATCCTGTCATTTCATCCATCAGTAGTTTAATGGGTACTTGTAAAAGGTAATGGAACCACAGCGGCTGCTGAAGGGCTTCCTGCTCCTCTTTGTCCTCACTGTAGAGTGTGGCTCCCAGTTCCTGTCTACCCGTCATCTCAATCGAGTTGCCTGTGTCACGTGCTTTTGCCGGCAGTTTTTGAACCAGGAGCCAGCATGGTGTAGAGCTGGGAGGGTCATCTTAGGACATTGGTATGTCCATCCCTGTGGTGGGCACCACTTTCTGTTGGATTAATTGTCATGTGTACAAGTTAGGCTGATGCGAGAGGAAGGTGGGAATGGACTGGTGAGTACTTCTTTTGTGCTCAGATACACAGCTGCCTGTCCCAGATGGCTGCACCGGTCTGGGACAGATGGTTCTTCCGCAGTGCTGCTAGAGTCTGGAGGGTGTGACCCCCAGGACAGCTGGGCTCCAGCATTCCTCCGAGACCCTGCCCCTCAGTTGAAAGACATCAGATTCTGCGATATGATTTAGAAAAGGTTAATGTTTTTCAGAAAAGTGAAACTACAGTATGAAGATTAGACTTGGGAGCTCCCAAGTACCGTCTAGCATCCCTCTTCTGTCCTCCCTGGGCTCAGCGCTTGTATTTGTGTCCCCACTACCCTGAGCCCAGAGTTGTTCTGGGGTGGGCCCAAGAGGCACCCTGGCCCAGGGCTGTCCCACAGTGGGAGCAGAGAGCACCACAGATACCTTATTATTGGGAGTAATTAGCTCGTAAATTTTACATAGCAGTTTTCCTGAGGTAGTCAAGTCCGACTAGAAAAACATCGTGCTGTGTTGTGATTCATTAGTCATCTGGACACTCTCACTCCCCTGGTTTCACGCTGCCTGACTAGGAAGCACCATTACTCCCAGCTTGAATTTATGACACCTGCTGCCCACTCTGCCCATTATCCAACAGCATGAGAGGGGCAGGCCGTCTCATGCTCTTTCAACCAGTCTCTCCCTCCTTCCTCTGCCATCTCGTGTTATTAATAAAGGAGTTTAACAGTAACTCAGTTTTAGTGAAAGTAAGGGAAAAGTTACTCATCTCTTTCAGTCAGAATGTACATAGAAGGGTATTTTGCCAGTCTCTAGCAGTTCTAAGGTACATGACCTTTGACCCAGCAATTCTACATCTAGGATTTTATTCACCAGTTTCTTTCCAGAAGCATGCATGTCTGAGAGGGAGAGCGCACCCTTCAGACCAGAACACGCAGGATACTTGGACAGGTCTGTGCAACAAGCAGCAGTAGAGGGTGAGGCGGTGGATCTGCTCACTCGGGCTGAGGTCTTCCAGTTCTAGTAAAGTGTAAAAAGTATTAGTTATGAGCTATGTGATTCCATTTGAACTTTGTAAGAATGAAATAAAAAGAGATGTCTTAGTTTAAGTGTTTAGAGATACTTTAAATGTGTCATTTGTGGAAAGCTGCTGAAGAAACCCAGCCTCTCATGTATGTGCGTCGTAGGATATTGTGAAATTTGTTTCACCTCCACGTGAATTACTTTTATTGCAGTAAGTCCAAAGGACCTGACAGCTGATGGCATCATTGCAAGGCTCACCGTGTGTCTTCTGTATCATGCCCGGGGATTGTTAGTGGGAAATCTGATACTGGGAAACTGGTTTCAGCCTGCCCAGAGCTTGTGTTTAGCTCTGGGGCCTCTGAACTTGGTGAAGGTCTGGTCAGGGGTTTTTTCCCTCCAGGAGGGGAGGCTCCTGGGAAGGAAGGATGAAACTATTTTTAATCTTGAGCAAACATAGCCCAGTGTAGTAATTTCAGGCCCCAGTGTGACATTTTCTTCCATTATCATCCGAGTCCCTTTTAAAACAAATAAACAAAGTCCTTTTTTGGTATACTTTGTATTTGTGGTGTTTCTAGAGGGAAATGGTTTTAAGATACTCCCATTTCGCCTCATGGAGGAGGCCATAGGGGCCTGGTGGGCTGTGTTTTGAATCACGTAGTCACGGAGCCTGGGGCCTGGGGCGCTGGTTGACAGAGTGCAACGGTGTGAGGTGAGCATTCGGGTGGGGGTTGCTTAGGCCCTCAGTGCTCACAGAGCCCGTCTTCTGACTTTGCCTCACAACTGCTGATGAACATTGCTGCTTTGTCGGGGAAGAACTGAGGTCGTGAGACGAGAGGCAGACCGTGCCCCACCTTCCTTTCTCTTAGCATTTATGTTCATGTCACATAGCTTATATTTTTGTAACTCAAAATTTGGATTCAACTTCAGACTGGCAGAAAAATTGCTAGAGTGGTACAGGAAACTCCTAAATATGCTACCTTGAGTCACTATTTGTTTCTATTTTGCCTTCTTTTTGCTTTGTCATTCTCTTTCTTTTCTCTCTCTATACATTTTTTTCCCCCTGAACTATCTATAAGTGATTGGCAAACACCATGCCCCTTCACTCCTAAATAGCTAATCATGTATTTCCTAAGAATAAGGATGTTCTCTTACATGACCACAATATGTCTGTCAGTATGAGGAAGTATCGTATTGGTTCAGTGTCTAATCTGTTAATACAGTCCACGTTTAGACTCCTCAGTTGTCCACAGTGTCTTTGATGACCAGCCCCATGTGAATAGGTACACAGTGCTGGTTTGTCTTGATGGTCAGCCCTGGCTGGGAAGGTACCTAACAGTTTTTTCCTTTGCAATTAATAAGTAATTCGTGGGAGGACACTATGTAAATATCCTGTTCCTTATCAGACTTGGACCCTCTGCTTTCAGCATGCAGTGATGCTTCTAAGACCATCATTCCTTCTATATTGTCGTCTCATTCGAAGAGCCTTCTCACCTCCATTCATTGCTTTGTGTATGTGATTTCACATTGATAACTTAGTGTGATAGCACCCATTCTTGTCATTATTCATTTTGAGGCCCAGATTGTGCCAGGTTTGGCTAGCAGGAACACAGAGGCTGGTTCCTGTGTTCTTTTGACATGTCTCCATCATGGTTTGAGCACTTCCTGATTTTCCAGTGCAACAAGATGTTTCAGGTTTCTTTCCCTGGCCTGGCGTCAACCCTTTCCACAAGGAGCCTTGGTTTCTTTTAGTTAAAGTAGCAGTTAGAAATCAGGATATGGATGCATATGGTACATATGTTTATTTACTGAAGTCTTTTAAAATAAATCTGTATTAATTTTGTATTCAGTTACTTAATCTTGTTGCAGTTCAATAAAGGCATTTCATGAACTGAATAAAGGAGTTCCAGTTCTTGATTTTTGCTATAAGTGGAACAAGTGAACACACACCATTAACAGAGTGAGATGGACTTTAGCAACAAAATAAAAGAAGGTTTCACCTGCTCAAAAATAATTTATTTCTGCTTAACTGTTAGAGAAATTAGCAGAACCACTGAGCTAATTTCTGAAGAGGAAGGCTATACCTGAATATGGATGCCAGGGAGCCTTGTTCCGGGCTGTGGGCTGCCTGAAGCCCAGCTCCAAGAGGCTGTGCCCTTCCCTCCTGTTGTCAGAGCTTTGGAGTAACTGCGGTGTCCATGGAGGCAATGAAGCCCCTGTGTCCTAGTGTGTCAGGTGGCCTATGACATAGTCCCCCAGGTGGGTTCTGGTGTCGTGGGAGGACCTGGATCTGGCCTGTGTTCCCCCTGTGCCATCGTTAGGACGATGTGGACAAATCAGACATGGCCCCTGGGCTGTCTCTATTCTGAGGATTTAATAAAGAACGGAAACCATAGTGGAGGGTTAATTGGTTAATGGAGGACTGAGATGAGTGGGTTTCTCGAGGAAGCAGCATTTAGGAGGCTGGCAGCTCTCCACTCTGGACTGCTGCGACCTTTGGTAACCACTGACCTCTTTCCTGTCCCATTCCCAGAGGACCGTCATATCTGAGGTTCTCTTGGGCAGGACCACTGCTTCCCTGTTGAGGTGTAGATGAAGTTAGAACATGTTCATTCTTGAGAATGTTTCAGGTGTGATTCCTTTAAAGCCTGTTGTGCCCCATCCCAGTCCCCACTCCAGTACTCTTGCCTGGAAAATCCCATGGATGGAGGAGCCTGGTAGGCTGCAGTCCATGGGGTCGCTACATGACTGAGCAACTTCACTTTCAGTTTTCACTTTCATGCATTGGAGAAGGAAATGGCAGCCCACTCCAGTGTTCTTGCCTGGAGAATCCCAGGGACGGGGGAGCCTGGTGGGTTGCCGTCTCTGGGGTCGCACAGAGTCAGACACGACTGAAGTGACTTAGCAAGCAAGCAACCCCTTACAGGCTTCAGTGCCCAGGCCCTCTACTTGTTGCTCTGGGTCATCCTGCAGGATGTGAGCTACAGAGGAGTAACCAGTACCAGGCAGGTACACCTCAGTCCTGTGTGAGGTGCTCCCAGAGTCTCAGATGCCCATTGAGGTTCAGGCCTTGTCACTTTCCTGGCTCCACGGTCAGTGTCAAAATCAAACACTTAATTGTCTGTAAAAGCAAGAGATAGCTGAGGTCCCTGGTTGCGTTGCAGATAAACCAAAAAACATATGCACGCTTTAAATTGCTCTTCTTTGAACTAGCTGCGGTTGTTTACAGGGTGGACCCTCTCAGAGACTGCTGCTCAAGTTTGCAGCTGCACTAATCTTTGGAGTATGAGAGGTGGCAACTCTGGTGTCAAGAGCGTGCTGGGTGACTTCCTGCTTCTTAGTTTTAGAGAGCTTGAGTGACTTGAGGTGTCTGAGGAGCATGAGTTTATAAAGAGAGCTTGACTTGAAAACAAAAAAAGCTACGTTCTAGATAAATGCTCCTGATAACTGGTGAATTTACTCTCGGTTGTTCTTTGTTACAAAGAAGTCAGGATTTTCCTCTGCTCGTTTGCTGAATACAGCAGGCCGTGATCTCAGTGATCCAGGCAGTGATTGTGGCACAGAATTGGAGGGCTGCTCTCTCCCTTCGGATGAGAAGCATCTCCAAGGAGCTCGAGGCTCCATTTGCTCCATGTCCAGTTCTAAGCCACGTTGATGGTGAGACATCTACTTGGGTTGTAACAGTCAGTGAAATCCCAGAAAGGACCCTACAAGAGGCATTTAGAGAGTGAGGGCTGTGGTCTTTGTGGCCATTTTCTCATCGCACTAAAGTGTCTCCAGCCTACCTTGCTGCCCTAGGATAAACAGCTTGAACAGGGTGTGGAGGGCACTCTTTCCGTTTCCTGTCGGTTGTTGTCCTGACTGTCTTGTCTCTGCTTCGCCCACTCCCCCATACAGAAATCTTATCAGGGGATAACTAGGTGACGGGACACATGGAGAGGCAGAGACCAAGTCCTCACTGACCAGTCAGGCTCTACGGGGGGCAGCTTGGGTCTGAGAAGATAGAAACAGAGCTCCATCTAGTTTACTCACACTTTCTCTTTTGCCTGTGACCTTTCTGCCTTCCTGTCTCCTTTCCTGACCAAGGACGTTCTGATGGGTGGGCAGCAGCTATCCCTGTGGTTCTTTGAGGGGCCAGCCTGTTAGAAGGACTGTGTTGCCATGAATCCCTCACAGTGTCCGCTTTATCCCTGTGTAAGATAAATGCAAAGAGGTTCCTGACTCTTGATTAGCTCTGTTCTTAAGGCCAGCAGAACTTTTAAGGTTCACTGGATTTGGTATACAATGAGAAGACATGAAATAAACTTGTCATTTATAAAAGGGGCAGTTAGCTCCCAGCACAAATGATTTACCTAGAGCCTGGGAAGGGTGCAGGGTGCCTTGGTGCTCGCATGAGAAGCCAGTTGAAGATCCTTGGGAAAAGAATATGTGAAGAGTATCTGAAGGATGAAGCCATGGGCTGGTGGGAATCTTTGTTCATTCGTGCTGTGGGAGTCCACTCTTGCTTGATGGTGGCCCAGCTTGGAAATTTAGAAGCTCTTGGCTCTGTTTGGAAGAAGAAAACACCACCTTTGTGCATCAGGAAAGGCTGGCCACTGCTGAAAAGTACAATACTTGGTAGACGCTACTGTCCCCCCAGTACTTGGGAAGAGGTAAATTGTATCTGCACCCTTTTGATAAGACAGATGGTCCTCTGCATTTGTCCTCCCCTTACCTGTTTTTGCTTTTAATTTTGAATCCTTGGGTTCTAAAAGTCAGGAAGGAATTTCCAATTAATTACTACTGAGTGGACACCCACTTCTTCCTTTGTGCTCAGGGAGGGATCAAAGCCTGCAGAACGAGGAGGTAGAAGCAGTGGGAGGTGAGGACAAGGGCGTCTTTAAGGGTTTCTTCAGCTGTGTTCAACCCGGATGTAAGTCCGTTCCACTCCAGGCCTGATTCCGAGGTCACACATGGCATAACCTTCTCAGATTGGTCTTGTTCACTGCTTGACTGCCTGGTCACAGACTCACTGTGGCTTTCCAGCACAGGGGTTCCCAGAGTCTGCAAGGCCATCTTCTGGCTTTTTTGCTTCAGCCTTTGGAAGCATACCCCTAAAACTGACCAGAGAAGTTTGTGATGATTTAGATTTTGTACCTGTGGCAAGGCTGAGGTAGGTAGAAAGCCCAGTTGGACAGAGCCATATGTGGGAGGGAAGGAGTTCTGCTAGCGAGAAAGTCTGAGCGAACGGAGTGGGTGCTACTTGTGTCTTGTCCTTTTGTAGACAAGGTTTGTTGATCTGGGCATTTCTGGCGTGATTCAAATGTTCTTGATGCTCGGGACTTAAGAATGTGGCCCCCCAAAAGATTATGGTCTAAAGCAAGTCATAGCTTTATTTTTTTTATAATTATTTCTTTTTAATTGGACGATAATTGATTTACAATATTGTATTGGTTTCTGGCGTGCATCGACATGAATCAGTCATTGGTATACATATGTCCCTTCCCTCTTGAACCTCTCTCCTACCTCCCACCCAGGTCATAGCTTTAATGCTGAAGGTTGCGTATTTGCCCAGATAAACACCTAGAACAATGGCATCTTCCTGTGAAGGTGCAAGAGCTCCCAGTCCCAGGGGCTGGACCGGGATTCCCCTGTCTGGCTCCTGACGCCTGTATTGAGAGGTTGCTGGTGGGGTCAAGGGGGCTGTGGGAATGGGGGACGTGAGGAGGGAGCTGGTAGTGGCTGGGGCCTCCTGGATATTTCATCTCACTCTTCCGTTCTGAAATCTGATTAGCCAGTCAGGTCAGGAAGACCAGCAGTCAACTATCTTTTTCTAACCTTAATTCACTGAAGCCTAATTAACATGTTAGTTTTGAGCCAGGGTACTTACTTTTAGCCTTTTGTAGAACAATGGAAACAAATATCAGAAAGCTCAGCTTTTAACTTCAAAGTGTGAAGTGAAGTGAAAATCACTCAGTCATGGCTAACTAACTCTTTGGGACCCCATGGACCATGCAGTCCGTGGAATTCTCCAAGCCACAATTCCCTTCTCCAGGGGATCTTTCCAGCCCAGGGATCGAACCCAGGTCTCCTGCATTGCAGGTGGATTCTTTACCAGCTGAGCCACAAGGGAAGCCCTCAAAGTGTGAAGTCAGATGATTATTTGCTTTGTGCTTAGTGGATCAGTTTGGGGATTCAGTGGAAACCCTGTCGCTATACCCTGGTATCTGCTGAGGGCCTGCTTGGTGCTCGGCGCCAGTGGGGAAGAAGGCGGCAGAGCCTACGTGGCCCCAGACCCCTCCGGGAGGGGGACCTCTGCTCCTCCCTTTCCTCTCTGGGCAACCCTTGGCGTCCAGCCTTGACGTGACAGGTCCCAGCCATCCTGCCCTTACAGTGTTATCCCAGCCCTACCTTTGTCCTGAGATGGGTTGGATAGCCAGAGGAAGTTTGGGGTATCATTGCAACTTGTATTTTCTAGTAAGCACCTACTTGAAAAACACTTGTGTTTAGTTTATTGCCTCTTGTGTATAACATTTAAGTATTTCATTTATTACCTTTTATTAGTAATGTATGTAAATCTTAATTGACTATTTTTGTATGAAACTTGGAAAGACTACATGCATAGCAGATGAAGCCTCACACATAGTACAGGGTAGGTAGTCGGTAAACATGCACTGAAGTGTTAATTATTGTTGGGCTGTTTTTGGATGATTGTAATTTAATTGGGTTCTTGGATGCCACAAGGGTCCGTGAATGGAGAAATTCATTCCTGCTTGTTTTTGCTGGGTCTGGCCACCCACCTCTCACACTTACTCCACTACTTCTACCTCACCTGCAAAGTCCAGCTGCTGCAGCCAAATGGACAGTTAGGCCTGGTCCTTGTGTTTGAGCGCTCAGTTTATCTTTTTCCAGCCTCAGTGCCTTACCCAAGGCACTTTATTTTTGGCTGTACCATACAGCTTATGGGATCTTAGTTCCCCAACTAGGGATCGGACCCAGGCTCTCAACAGTGAGAGCGCAGAGCCCAAACCACTGGACTGCCAGAGAATTTGCCTGAGGTACTTTTAATCAATAATTAAAAGTTGATCTAAGGCCTCTTGATGAAAGTGAAAGTGGAGAGTGAAAAGGTTGACTTAAAGCTCAACATTCAGAAAACGAAGATCATGGCATCTGGTCCCATCACTACATGGGAAATAGATGGAGAAACAGTGGAAACAGTGTCAGAATTTATTTTTCTGGGCTCCAAAATCACTGCAGATGGTGACTGTAGCCATGAAATTAAAAGACGCTTACTCCTTGGAAGGAAAGTTATGACCAACCTAGATAGCATATTCAAAAGCAGAGACATCACTTTGCCAACAAAGGTTCGCCTAGTCAAGGCTATGGTCTTTCCTGTGGTCATGTATGGATGTGAGAGCTGGACTGTGAAGAAGGCTGAGCGCCGAAGAATTGATGCTTTTGAACTGTGGTGTTGGAGAAGACTCTTGAGAGTCCCTTGGACTGCAAGGAGATCCAACCAGTCCTTTCTGAAGGAGATCAGCCCTGGGATTTCTTTGGAAGGAATGATGCTAAAGCTGAAACTCCAGTATTTTGGCCACCTCATGAGAAGAGTTGACTCATTGGAGAAGACTCTGATGCTGGGAGGGATTGAGGGCAGGAGGAGAAGGGGATGACAGAGGATGAGATGGCTGGATGGCATCACTGACTTGATGGGTGTGAGTCTGAGTGACCTCCGGGAGCTGGTGATGGACAGGGAGGCCTGGCGTGCTGCGGTTCATGGGGTCGCAAAGAGTCGGACATGACTGAGCGACTGATCTGATCTGATCTGATCTGAAGGCTCATATAAGTGTTTTTCCTAAAGTTTAATTGGTGTTCTTCTTGAGTGATGTGGAGTTTCAAAAAATATTTATAATTGTAGTAAAATATATATAACAAAGTTTGCCACCCTAACCATTAACTTTTTTAAAAATTGTGATAAACAGCATAAAATTTAACCATCCTAATTGTTTTCAGTGTGCGCTTGAGTACTGAGTAATGTTTAACAGCAGCATATGGAGTTCAGTGGAGTGTAGAAGGAGCTGGTTTTTCCGTGAGCTGTTTCACATAGGATGTTAAAAATCTACCCAGGTTTAAAATCACAGTCTAGTGGACAAATGGCCATTTGGCCCTGGCTTCTGAACCTTGTCTTTCTCCTCTTCCTCTGGGATGTGTTTGCACCTGAATGGGTTTTTGCCCAGGTAGAAGACTTTTACTTCCTTCCTGCCTTTGTTGAGAAAACCACACCACCGTCAGCAGAAACCACTGCCCTTCCTGGACCTCCGCTTTTGGTATCTGTGATCACTGAACGTCTGCAAGAGTTCTCTGAGCGAGAAAGGCGTTCACGTGGTGTTTCTGTTTAATAGACTGTTGAGTAGTGCTTGCTTCTCACAGGTGGTCATTTTTTCCTCCCACATTTTTTTTACTTTTACTCTGGCTGTGTATGTGGCCCTGGATGCTTGGTGCATTCCTGAGCTCCCTGCTGGTGTATTTGCCAGGCTGCTCCCACACCTCTGGTGATGCTTCCTTGGCACACAGGCCAGACAAGAACCTGCCTCGTGTCAGGGGAACCTCTCCTGCTTCCTGCGCACTGTGAACAATTTGAAGGTGACACCTTGCGTCTTCACCAGTGACTTGGCTCAGCGCCTTCCTTATCTGACCAAGGTATGAAAAAGGCCTGATTTAAACTCAGAGCAGGGATGTCTGCCCATCTTTTTGGTATTTAAACCCAGGTAAACAGTGACTTCACACTATTGTTTTCCATCGTGTTGAGTACATCATGTTGGCAGTCAGATTGAGCAGTTTTAAACTGGTTACCTTTCCCAGATTTTAGATTAATAGTAGACATGTAATGTTTACTTGTAACTTCGAAGTGTCTGGACAAAAGCCTTCTTGCTGAATGGAACCTAAAGTGGTTGTTTCAGTTAAGATTATTCCTTTTCACCATTTAAAATAAAGTCGTGGAATGTTATTACTTTCATTTGGTTTTAAAAAGACAAATCCCATTTTCCTTACAAGTTTTAACTACCATGGTGAATGGTAGCAACTGGGCAGTGGAGCTTACTATTTTCAGGTAATTAACATAGCTGTTGGAGATGTAGGGGTTCCTGCCAGTGGTGGAGTAGGCTGCCTCTGCCTCATTTTGTGTGGTTAATAATGGATTGAGTCCCACAACTTTTCCTTCATTCTTAGAAAGTAAAAACTAGTAGGGAGCCATTCTCTCAGAGATGTTAGGTAAGATATTTAAAAGTTTCATTCTCTGTGGATTTTTCCTGCATGTGAGGAAGCACTGAGTTCACTGTGAACTGTTAGTGCCGTGTATGCTTTTGTTCCTTGAGTGTTTTGAGTGGAAAGTTTTTATTGCCTGAGCCTCTCCTGTGTTGGCGGTACTTGCGCGTCTGATAACCTTAGTGGAACAGAACTGCTTCCTTGTTGGGGCTGGAATTCCAGAGGGAGTCCTCTAGTTCCCAGGGATCCAGGTGTGTCTGGACAGGGTCACAGGATGCTCTGCCCACCCCCTCCACGTGCTTCATTTGCCTAGAGATAGGAATTAATGACAGGAGGGAGGCCAGAAGTACTCATTCTTGGTGAACTCTGCCTCCAGTGTCTGGGGCCCTCGTCTGCCATCAAGCAATTGCTGTCGATTCTCTAGTTGTGTCCCTGCTGCCCGATGTGGTCAACATGAAGTGCACCTGCCTCCAAGGCAGGTTGGACGCATTTTGTTTCACAAAGGACACCACTTTGTAGACAGCTGCTGAAAACTTGGCTTTCTGTTTCTGCCCATCACTGGAGAGTCCCCAGCGTTGAAGCTGGGGAAAGGAAATGTGCCCATTTCCACACCATATGCCGTAGCTGGCCGAGCGGGTGTTCAGAGCGCCAGGGGCTTCACCTGGGCTCTGGGAAGGTCCTCTTCACAGAGTTGGGTTTTGCTGGGGTCTGGAGCAGTGCTCAGCTCAGACTCGATGGTGGACGTTGCACTGGGGACTGGCGCAGAGGAGTGCGTTACCCAGAGCCACTGCCCATCTCCCAGCAGGAGGGCTTCGGCAGGTTCCATCAGCCACACAGTGGTGAGTTCAGCTAAGACGTATTCTTGGGCTACTGTTAGCATTTCCCGGTTCCAGAGGGTATCCTGTGAGTGTGCATATGCAGTGTTGAAATGAGTGGCTGTGTCAGGGAGACTGGGTGACTCTGACCACAGGCTTTCTCTGGTTCCTGGGTACCTTCTCCTCCCACCGTGTCTGACCTCAGGCTGTATGTGACCATGGTTGAGTGTTTACCTCTCTTTAGGTCTTGCTTCTGAAAAACGGGGAGGAGGATCTCTGTAGTGCCTCCACCTCTGGATGACCTACTATATGACTCTGTGTAAAAACCTCCCAGAGGGATGTCCTAATCCTGGTGTTTGGATCTAGCCTGACAAGTTCCTAGCACAGGGAGACTGACCCTTGTTTATAGGAAGCCAGTATCAGAACGATACAAGGCCAATTTTCAAGAAGACCTTTCCTCCCCAGAACATGGAAAACCAACACATAGCAGCAGTTGGAGCTGTGCCCTGGTCATTGCCCACTTGCTAAATGCAGAACACTTAGTCATGCTCATGAACCAGATACCCCATGTTGTCACATGTCCGCAGATAGCAGACTGAGCCTGTGTTCCTGCTAGGAAAGGGTGTGTCTCATACTGTTGGCTTGTTTTCACATAAGCTGAGAATGTTTAAATGGAGAATCGGATCAGAAAAGTTAAAAGATCGTCTGGATCTAATACATAGAAAAGTAAGTGCACAGAAGAGTGAAGACATGGGAATAAGATTTTAAAAAACAGAAAAACACCTCTTGTATCCTCTCCATTCATGTATTAGGTGTGTGCTTGGCATACATCAGTGATTGCAACGGATGTATTCCCGCCCTTGCCTTCCACAGCTTACAGTCTTGTGGGGGTGTTGATGAAGCTGCACCGTTTACTAAGTAATAATTCCTATGTATAAGAAAGGAAAAGGCCATTGGAAAAAGCACTATGGAACAGTAAAAGAAACTCTAATGTTACAGTTTAAGATAGTATAAAACAGAAGACCCAGAAAATTAAAAAAATTAAGTGATAAACTGTAAAAGGGGTACAGAAGCACAGACAGTTAAGAAACTGGGAGATATTTAAAAACAAACTAGCAAACAAAAACACAGAGAAGAGCTTCAAGAAAAGCTTAATTTGGGGCAGCTTATAAGGGTCTCAGGAGAAGACCTCCACCCAGGGTGCAGTGAACACCAGCTGTTGGAGAGCTTGGTTGTTTCCTACCTTGCTTTTCCTGGTAGAGGACCTCACTGGGAGTTAAGTCGTTCTTGGCACCAGTGCCTGCAGGACCCCAGCTTCTAAGTCCATGGTTATTTGGTATCCCCCTTGAGAAGTATGGCATTTAATACTGCTGGCAAGTCTGGTGGGCAGATGTGGTTTTCATGTTGCTTTAATTTCCTTTTCCTTGATGACTAGGGAGGTTGAGCATCTTTTTGTATGTTTGTTGCTATTCAGATTTTCTGTAAAGTACTTGCTATCTCCTCAACTCATTTTTATTGTTTTAGGGTACCTGATATATTTCGATAGGAACCCTTCAGCTACTGTATGCCCTGAAAAAGCTCTCTCCCAGGCTGTGGTTGGTCCTTTTTACTTTCTTTATAGTATCCTTTTATTGTACAGAAATTTAAAATTCTAATTCCGATTTATTTTCTTAGGGGGCAGGTTAAAACATTAAAAAAAACTGTAGATTCATATGCAGTTGTTAAAAATAATGCTGAGAGATCCTCTATGCCCTTTACCCATACATATTTCCCCCCATGATAACATCTTAAATACTATTACAGTCTTACAGGCAGGATATTGATGTTTATATAGTCAAATACAGAATCTTTTTGTCACCAGAAGCATCCATCACGCTACCCTTTCAGAGCCACATCTGCCTCCTTTATGTCCTAACTCCCTCTTTAACTCCTGGCAACCACTAATCTGCTCTTTAAAAAATTTTGTCACTTCAAGAACATTACATAAATGGGGACTTCCCTGGTGATCCAGTGGTTAAGAATCCACCTTCCGATGCAGGGAACTTGGGTTTGATCCCTGATCTGGGAAATAAGATCCCTCATGCCGTGGGGCACCTGAGCCCTTGAAATGCAATTGCTAAGCCCACACACTCTGGAGCCCACTTGCTACAACTTGAGAAAAGCCTGCACACTGCAGCAAAGATCTGGAGTTCAGTTCTGTGGGCCTCGCCACTGCTGAGCAGTGATTATGAAGTTCTGACTTTGACCAGCCCTCCTCTGACACCCTCCAGCAGGGAAGGGGAGAGGCTGCTGCTTATTACTTGGGTGGGAATATATAGAAGTCTAGGTTCCCAAGTAGTTTCCACTGATACTGTGAGGCTGGAGGAAGAGGGTGGTGCATTGTTATTGGCCAGTGGGGATGAAAGTCCCAGCGCCCTCCCCAGTGGAGATATTAGGGGGTCTTATTACAGCCTCCTGAGGGTGGAAGTCTAGGCTCCCCACTTGGCCTTTGCCAGCATGGGTAGGAGTAGGGCTACAGTTTTTTTCTGTGGTGTTTGGCTCAAATAGAGCTTTTATTGTCTAAATGTTTTCTGTCTTGCTAGCCCACCCCTTTCCTGCTCCTTTGGCTAAAGAGAACAGACTTTTGTTAGAATGTTTTTTGCCTCCTCTGTTGGCATTTCTGGGTTGCCAGCTTCTTCAGCTCCCAATTCTGGGATATATGAGTCAAAAAGAAGACCCAGGGAGCCCACTGCTTTTATCATTCCTTGAATCCTGGGGTCCCTAGCTGCTCTGCCTTCTTCTCTCGACTTTTTTTAAGAGTCTCATGTTAAAAAAAGTCTCGTGTTTATTTTTCTATATAGTGTCTAGAATTTTCCCTTGTATTTAGTGGGAAACTAAGGAGAAATACACCTCCTTCATCTTCTTGGAAGTGAAAGTCCATTTTGTCTTTTTCTTTTAAGTTTTGTGTTTTTGGATATCTTTTAAAAATGAAATCCTTCCTTACGCTGATATTCTACTATATTCTAAAAATTTCAGAGTTCTTTTTACATCTGTGTATCTAATCCACCTGGGATTTGTTTTGTTCTCGATGGAGAAATGACAGAAGAACCTAACTTTTTTTCTACATAGACGGCCACTTGTCCTGGCGCCTTTAAACATCTCCTTTGCGAGCTGGTTTTGGCTGTCGCTTTGCTTCCCTGGTGGCTCAGCTGGTAAAGAATCTGCCTGCAATGCAAGAGACCTGTGTTCGATCCCTGGGTTGGGAAGATCCCCTGGAGAAGGGAAAGGCTTAGAGAATTCCATGGACTGCATAGTCCATGAGTTTGCGAAGAGTCAGACACGACTGAACAACTTCCACTTTAACTGGTTCCGCAGTCCACTGTCTGCTCTGCCCCACCTGATAAAGGAGCTTTGTGATAAGTCTTGGTTTGGTAGGATAGGACTTCCAACCCTCAGGATTGTTATATACTTTTTTGGCTTTTGTCTCATGAATTTTAGTTCAAAAAATAAGAACAGGAATAGCAAAATCAACATTGAAAAAATCCTTTTGGCTTTGGCTTGGACTTACACTGATTTTAGAGTGTGCTGGCTGTTTCAGTGACCTTGTTTTCTTCAGCGTTTTTATTTACTTTTCATTACCCACGTCAGAAAGCCTCACGTGGCCCCGAGACAGCTTGGCTCAGGGCAGGGCTTCTTCCTTTTTCAGAATGGGAAATTGCTTGTGATGGTTGTGGCCATCTGTGGGCACCCAGAAAGCCCCACAGTGCAGGGCATGAGCTGCTTGAGGCTGGAGTGGCGGACAGGGGACAATGTGCAGGGTTTTAGGCACTGTTGGGGCTGTTCACTAGCACTGAGTGCAAATATAGGCAGTATTGGGGGTGTAAGAAGTGGGCAGTTGGCCACACTCCTCTGTGCAAATACTTGGTATTTCAGTTTTTCCAAAAGTATTTGTGGTATTTGCCACATTGTCTTACCTCTTTGTATACGTGCACACGTTTTTTTTACCCCCCAGTGGAGCATTTCAAAATGAGTTGCAGAGATTTTTGACACTTCATCTCTAAATACTTCGGAATTGAGGATGATATTATCAAGCCAGACTGCCATATTTCGCCTAAGAAAATTAACAATAAATTTAATCTCCAGCCCACATACAGAATTCGTCAGTTATCCCTTTGGGAGCTGGTCTTTTTTTTTTTTTTTTTTTGTTAAAAAGTAACTCCAACACAAATGAACCTATCTGTGAACCAGAAATAGAATCAGGGACGTAGAAGGTTGACTGGTGGTTACCGAGCTGGCGGGAGGTGGCAGAGGGTTGGGTTGGGAGTTTGGAATTAGCAGATGCAAACTGGCATGTATAGAATGGATCAGCAAGGCCCTGCTGCATAGCACAGGGAATGGTGTTCAGTATCTTGTGGTAAACCATAATGGGAAAGAATATGAAAAAGAACGCACATATATGTAAAACTGTGTTTGCTGTGCAACAGTAATTAACACCACACTGTAATTTAACTGTACTTCAATAAAGAATAAATTAAAAACAAAAGTAAGTCCAGAGTCCAGTCAAAATGTACACACTGCATCTGGTTGCAGTCTTTAAATCTAGAATAGTCCCCTTATATTTAGAGGTGTCAGCATTTGGAAAGACCAGATCAGTTATCTTGTAGAAGGTCCTGTCATACATTCCAGATTTGTCTGTGTATTCATGGCCCTGTGTTTCCTATAAATTGGAAGTTAGGTATAGAGCAGCACTACCCAACAAAAATATGATGTGATCCACTATGTCATTTAATATTTTCTGGCAGCCATATGGAAAAAAATAAAAATAAGCAGGTGGAGTTAATTTTAATCATGTCTTTAATATTATGTACTATTTATTAATAGTTTCTTAACTCTATTATATATTTTAATATCCAAAATATTATTTTAATATGTAATCAATAATTTTAAGGTGTTAATGAGATATTGTACATTCCTTTTTTATATTTAGTTTTCAGAATCTGCTGTGTATTTTATTTTTATACTTAATGGACCAGCCACATTTCCAGTGTTCAGCAGCCATGTGTAGCTGGTGGCTCTCACCCTGGGCCGTGCGGGGGGAGACTTAATCCAACTCAGGGTAGATATTTTGGGCAGGAACACTTAGAGGGTATTAGCTGCCTGTGCTCAACTTGGAAACCATGGAAGTTGCTGAAGTCTGAGTCTTCTCTTCTTTTTCAGGCTCCGGGTGCTCTGGGATGGAGCAGGTGTGCAGAGGGTGAGGACCCAGTCCTGGGACCACGTCGCTTGCTTCCTTTCTTGGAGAGACTTACCTGCCTGAACAGACTTGAACCGGGGATGAGGATGTCTGTAGGCCCGTCGCTGCCGCTTCCCCTCTGGGGGAGGACCTTTCTCCTTCTGTTCTCCGTGGCCGTGACTCAGTCCCACTGGCCCAGTGAACCTTCGGAGGCCGTCAGGGACTGGGAGAACCAGCTCGAGGCGTCCATGCACTCAGCACTCTCAGACCTCCACGAGGCTGTTCCCACGGTGGTTGGCATTCCTGATGGTACCGCTGTCGTCGGACGCTCATTTCGAGTGACCATTCCAACAGATTTGATTGCCTCCAATGGAGAAGTCATCAAGGTGAGACTGGATAGAAGCTGTAACTGAGGAAGAATTCTCATCTTGCAGTTTAGTTTTGATTTTAGTGTTAGTTTTAGGTTATTTTAGTTGAAGTTTAGGTTTTCAATTTTCTGGCAATTCTGAGCTCAGTTCTTTCAGGACCTGTTAAGTGTTCCTTCCTTAAGAGAGGGACAGCTGCTGACATTCACTAGAGCATCCCCGTGTTCCTCAGAGTAGCATCTGAAACCTTTATTCTTATTCCCATTTTGAGAGTGTCACTATTAAAAAGCTTTTACATCTGTTCTCTGGAAGATTTTTTTGGTCATCAAGTTAGGGATTTGATGGAAGGGCTTGTGTATAAGGAAGCAGTCTCCTTTCATTAACCTAAGAAATATGGAACTTTTTTTTTTAATTTAAATTTATTTATTTTAATTAGAGGCTGATTACTTTACAGTATTGTATTGGTTTTGCCGAAATATGGAACTTTTAAATGCTTTGAAAATACTTTTAAAATATAAGGTATAAGTATATATCAAGAGTTTTGCTGTGCTTGGGTATTCTATGTTTACTAATATATTCAGTCCCTTAAGACCCAAAAATATGGAGAAGGAAATGGCAACCCACTCCAGTGTTCTTGTCTGGAGAATCCCAGGGACGGGGGAGCCTGGTGGGCTGCCATCTATGGGATCGCACAGAGTCGGACACGACTGAAGCGACTTAGCATAGCATAGCATAGCAAGACCCAAAATTAGTACATACATTTCAGCCTCGCCTCATCTCCTTTGTTCTCAAGCAACCCAGAGAACAAAGGCACCTGAGATCTCAGTAACAGAAGAGTGATGGCCAATGAAGGATGGAAATTTGGTGCAACCGGAAGCTTCTGTGTGAAGAAGGACCATCCCTTTAGGATTATGGAATTTCCCCTAGCTCCTGAGTGAGTTTGCAAGGTGGCTGTGTGGGTAGGTGGGGTATACCCCTCAGGCTATGAGCATCTCCTAGAGCAGAGGTCGGCATACTTACTTTTTAAAAAGTCAGAGAGTATTTTTTTGGCTTGGCTGGCTGTCCGGTTTCTGTTGCAGCTCCTCATCTTGGCCAGTGCAGGATGAAAGCAGTCACAGACACTGCACACGAATGCGCGTAGCTCTGTTCCAGTAAAACTGTACTTTTAAAAACTTTACTGAAACTGAAATTTTGCTTTCATATAATTTTCACACGTCAAATAATGTATCTTCTTTTGATTCCCTCCCAATTGTTTAAAAATGGCAAAAAATATGTCTAGCTCATAGGCTGTATAAACACGAATGGCAGCCCAGATTTGACTCATGGCCATAGTTTTCTGACCCTTGTGCTATAGCATACTTTCCTCAGAGATGTGACTTGAATATGAATTAAAAATATTCCAAGATCTATACTTTGTTATGGTAGCTTTTATATCAGTTTTGTATTTAGACTTCTGCATACATATAGTGTCCTGGAGATTTATTGGTATATTTAAAGCATCAAAAACAGTGATTTGAAATGGCCAAAGGGCTTTAGAGCTCATCTGGGGATCTCATCTCTGCCGCACTAGAGTGGCTCACCTGGGCCTGGAGGATCCACTTCCAACATGAGGCTCACTCATGGCTGGCAAGGTGGTGCTGCCTGTTGACGAGGAGCTTAGCTGGGGCTGCCCATCAGAATCTTTGGTTTCTCCCCATGTAGACCTTTCCACGGTGCTTGGATTTCCTCACAGGTACGATAGCTGGGTTGTACCTGTGTACAGGTATTCCTTGAAGACTGAGTGTTCCAAGATACAGGAAATGAAAGCTGCCAATCTTTTAAGGCCTGGGCTTGGAACTTCCTTTGTACTCTGTTGGTCAAAGCAGAGTGAGGCTCTAATGAGTCTTCACCAGCTTGCCCCTCTCTGACCCACAAACCCAGGGCATCTAGATTAGAAATGGTCACAAATTCCATACCACTCTTTGCACTGAGAGGTGTGTCTTTGCCCCTTGGAATCTGGGCAGACTCGCTCCTCCCCGACCCTCCTTGTGTTCTCTTCCTTTTCCGTTTTGGCCCCCTCTCTTTAGGTCACAGCTTGCTCTAGGGTGGCCTCGTGTTCTCAGAGGTCATCATACTTCTGAAGATCCTAACTGTCTTCTGTGGAGCTCCTTCTGGCTTGTAGAGTCTTTGCAAAAGGTTTCCATGTAATCTTCATAATAGTCCAGTAAGCCAGATTCTAGTGTCACTATTAGATGAAGAATGGCATTTTTGGTAGTACATTTCCTACCCAGCATCACATTTCATCTTCAGAATATCCAAACCCTGTAGTGATTGATTACCTTTGTTCTGCTGGCTACTGGAATGTTGGACGTGGGTTAGTCTGGACCAGAGTTGCCTTGAGTTGATACAGCGAGCTGACTATTTGCTATAGCTGGCAGAGAGATGTTTAACAGGTTTACTCACCAGGAGAGCAAAGAGATTTTATTAGGAAAACAGGATTTCATCTGAGTGTATTTATCTGTGGAAAGCAGACCATTTAGTAGCTGATTAACCTGTAGAAAAACAGATGAAAGTGTGTGACTCTTTGTCCCAAACAGTCTTAACATCAGGGTTGTGTAGGGTGGGAATCAGATCAGAAGGCCTGACTTCAGGGACTTCCTTGGTGGTCCAGTGGTTAAGACTTCCTTCACCTTCCAATGCAGGGGGTGTGGATTGGATCCCTGGTTGGGGAGCTAAGTTCCCACATGCCTTGAGGCCAGAAAACCAAAACAGAAAACAGAAGCAATATTGTAACAAATTCAGTGAAGACTTTAAAAGTGGTCCACATTTAAAAAAAAAAAAATCTTAAAAGAAAGCTTGACTTCATTCCTGGAGCTTTGGTTTCCCTATGTGTAAAACAGGATTGAAAAGCCTTTACAGTAAAGGAGTTTTTTTCACGCCGTTAAAATAACAATGTATAAATGTATAGGAAAGGGAGGGGAAAAAAGAAACTCTGGTGGTTCCTACCACTAGTGTACTCGTACATCATTTTCTGCATTCGTCAACAAGTATCCATGTCACATGGGCACACAGACATTTTAGTCAGACCTGAAATCATATTTTTTAACCTTTTTTCATTCACTGTACTTTTGAGTTTTTCTCCTTTGTTATTTAAGTATTCTTTGGGAGTGTAACTTTTAATGGCTGCCCAATATTCTTGGGTATGTGAGGAACATTTCAGATCTTGGTCCCAAGGAGCCTTGTTGGGGTGACCTCCAAGTCATATCCATCAACATTGCTATCAGCCAAAGTAGCACTCACTCAGCTCTTCCCAGGCGCCCTGCCTCCATTCTTAACCCTTCAGTCTGTTCTCCATACCAAGGCAAGAGACATCTTTGTAAAGTTCAAGTCTGCTCAGAACAGACCTCCCAACCCCCCTGCACTTAGGATTAAGCCCTGTTTGATCTGGCTTCTGGCCTCCTCTCTCCCCTTGCCCTGTGCATGCCATGTCTCAGCACAGCAGCCCCTTTCTGCCCCACAGGTAGGCCAAGCTCAGGACCCACCCCAGGCCGCTGGCTCGTTTTCTCTTCCGTCAGCATGGGTACAGCCGCCTCTTTCAGGCTCAGTTTTAGCATTGGAGCCCTTTTCCTCCACTCCGACACAGGCAGATTTCTCAGGGCCTGTGGGGAGAGGTCCCACAGAAGCCAGCTTTGCCTTTGCTGGGCAGATCCGAAGCTGTTCCAAGTAGGCCATAGTGTAAGTGACCCTCCTGACTTCCCGCAGGATTGGCGCCGGCTCCTTAAGGGCGCCTGTCCTGAGTTGAGTGAGTGTAGGGATGGCTGAGGGCTTCCCAGGTGGTGCTAGTGGTAAAGAACCTGCCTGCCAAATGCAGGAGACTTGAGACATGGGTTCAGACCCTGGGTCGGGAAGATCCGTTGGAGGAGGGCATGGCAACCCACTCCAGTATTCTGGCCTGGAGAATTCAATGGATAGAGGACCCTGGCAGGCTAGAGTCCGTGGGGTCACAGAGTCGGACACGACTGAAGTGGCTGAGCATGCATGCAAGCAGGAATGGCTGAGGAAGGTGATTATATGACAAGACCTTCCAACCCCTCCTCTCTGGGGCGGTCAGAAGTCTTTGCATCTCACAGAACGATTGCGCTGCCCCTCTGGGGCCCCCCTCAGATGTTTCATTTTGGTAGTGCCCTCGAGGATGGCTTTTCATCCCTGCTTCCCTTCAGTCTCCTTGTCTGGAGACAATGTGGAGTTTCTCCCAGCCCAAGATGTCGGCAGACTGGGAGCAGCCCTTCCTGGGACTGTGCTCTCAGCTGCTGGCATCGGCCCCCAATTGTTCCCTGCAGAACAATGGCCACTCTTTTTGGCCAGGAAGGGGAGCTCATGAAAGGAGCATTTCTTTGGATGCTTGAGAGCTTTGCGGCCACCCCGCCTGCGTGAGATGAACTGCAGTTTCTTCCTGCCTCAAGTGGGTGTTCCCTGGCTCTGAATGGCTCCCTTGTGAACAGGGCACACCGGGAAATGCGGGTTGGCGAAGGCAGGCATCCTTGGGGGTGGGTCGTCAGAATGGCATTTGCCCAGACATATCAGCTCAAATACTTACTGGATATATAGGCTTCTATGTTTTAGGGGGGAAAAAAAAGTTACTGATAATGACTGAAAGAACACAACAGAGTGAAAATGGTTGATCTCAGGGCTTGGGATTGATGGACTGATTCTGAGAATTTTACTAGTGGCTATAATTGTGCTCAGCTGTCCCTTAGTTTTGGGGGAAAATGATGAATTTTTGTGTTTTTTTTTTTTTAGATGAGAACCGTTAACATCAGGTAAAATGCTTCATAATTCAGACCAGAGAGGCACCGATTAGGCTGGACAAGTTGTGTTCAACATATGATCCCGTGGCCTTGGCCTTTGTGGTATTGGACGTGTTCTAGTGTGAACTTTGAATGTCACGCAGCAGGACCAGTGATCGTGTTTCAGCAAAGCAAAGTGTGTCCACCCTGGTTCCATCCCCTATATGGGGGCAAAGCCTTGGCCCTTTGACCTCCAGCCAGAGGCTCTTCCTGTTGGCATGTGCCATCTCCCCACAGCCTGGCCATGTGACTGCCCATGTGCATTATTTGCAGAAGTTGAGCTTGGCCGCAGAGCAGATTTGTCTTATTGTCATAAGTCCACGGCCAGACACAGGCTCATCCTGAACGTGAGTCAGTGCCATGGGGGGGCGGGGGCTCAGAAACTGGAAGCTGAGTTCATCAGAAGGACTGTTTCCTTCACCCCGAACAGCACAGGAGCCCACTGCACAGTCGCTTCATGTGCCAGTACCTTCCGGGTGTTGCCTGTGGTTCCCAGCCATAGACAGGTAGTCTGTAGCTTTTCTGAGGGGAGAGGGGCTGCAGGGTCCAGGAGCCAGTGACCAGGTCTGAGGGAAAGCAGGGGCTTAACCAGGACAGGCTGCTCAGGGGCCAAAGCAGTGTGGTGTCACAGGGCAGCAATTTGTGCCTCTGTGAAATGGGCCTCTGAGAACACCCTCTGCTGCCACATCGGTTGGGTATTCAGGGAAGGGCCCAGGCCAATCCCCTGGGACTGTCCTGGCTCAAGGTGTTGGTTGGAAGGTGCCAGAGGACCCTCCAAAATGTTTGTAGTGTCAGGGACTTCTCACCAAATGAGGAGAAGTTTTTTGATTATACTTGATTCCTAAGATCCCACTTTGCTGGCTGTCATTAGCCCCTCCAAGTGACATGAATATGAAAGTGCTCATCCATCTTTCTGGAGTCTTTGCTTGCTGTTTATAAGTCCCGTAACACCTACATGGATAAGATACCACTTGGTGGGTTCTGAATGATAAAACTTAGATTTTCTCAGTTTTAGGAGCCAGTGATCATAAGAGTTAATTAGGCCCTAGTGAGAGTCCAACTCCTCAGTTTTGTCTTTCAGTTCTGCCTAGCTCCATGGCCCAGACTGTGGGCAGATACCTGCTCTTTGATGAAGCGCGAAGTAATAGAAGCTCCTCTACCCATTTCTTCTTGTTCTAGGTGTGAAAGGATACTGATTTGGATTGAGAGACTCTACGTATGTTGCATGGTGTTTAACACAGGTCTTTTTTCATACTGCATGCTTGACAGGCTACTGTGCAAGAGAAGGTACCAGATAAGCAATTGGAGAGAATGTCTGAGAACTGAACAGGAAGTCAGTTCATTTGCTAGTATAGACTGAGGCGTGACCAAAACCTCTCTATTTGGTAGTTCCCCAGTCCTTGGTTGTGCTGATTAATTGCGGGCATCACAGGGCAGGTAGTCTTTAGAACTCCTTGTGGGTCTGCTCAGGTTTTGTGATTTTGATTCAGTGATTTGATTCCAATGTTTTTGCATGTTCTTTATTGATCAAGACCTCTAAAACTGGGTGTATAGCTGTTCAAGATCTTGTTTTCCTCCG
The DNA here is from genome assembly GCA_935064755.1 of Tragelaphus eurycerus. Classification (NCBI taxonomy): domain Eukaryota; kingdom Metazoa; phylum Chordata; class Mammalia; order Artiodactyla; family Bovidae; genus Tragelaphus; species Tragelaphus eurycerus. Next base: position 68,583,003 of record CAKXYN010000001.1, on the reverse strand, counting down.
TGCCGGGCTTACCTTCCATCTCAGAAGTGTGGTCTCTCTGAGGGTTGCTGAAACCGATGAGGTTTCTGGCTCTTTCTGGGTGACCTGTGATATGGAGCCTGTGATGTCAAGTCAGGCTTCCTCCTGCCGTTTCTGCCTCCTGTTCCCATTGCCTGAGGTCTCCTTACTCTCAGGCTGTGCTGGTATTTAATGGAGGGGGGAGTTTCATGTCCAGGACAGCCTGTCACCCTAAATACATGTGCTGCTGCTATGAGCACTTCACACAGAGCTCTGATTCCTGCTTCTTGCCTGCCATCCTAGCCTAGCAGCTCTTAGGGGTTAGTCGTGGCTGGCTACAGTACAGTGAAGACAGAAATTTCTGTACGAGTAAACGAAGGTTTCCAAGGATAGTCAGAATCTCAAGTGCAAATGGGCCAGGATCAGTTGCACCCATTTTAGACTTAAGAGGAGGTGAGTGCTGGCTGTGGGCTGTCACTGACAGTGGGTTCTCCCCACCTCCATGCCCCCTCAATGTTTTCATCCACTCTTAGCAAACAGGTCTTAACAGGTAAGCACCTCCCTGAGGGTCCCCAGCCTTGGCCTGCTTCGCTTAGCGGGTCCTGGTTCTTCTTCCTCTGGCCTCTCTGCTCTCCTTTGATGCTTTGAGTTTCTGCTTTGGGCTATGAGCAGGGAGACAAGGCCTCAGTGTCTGCTGGGTCCGAGGCCAGTTGGGCAGGACGATTAGGGAGTGGAGCCTGGACACACCCTGGACCCATTCCTGTGGCTGTGAGCCTCACAATGTGTGCTGTGTCCTCTCTCAGCCCAGAGGGGTGGGCAGGGAACCAGCACTGACAGAGTCCAGCGTGTGCCTGGCCCCGTGATCACACAAGGTTGGCATCTTCCCCCTGTTTTTAGATATGAGAAAACTGAGGCTGGATGAAGCTTCAGACTGCCTGCAGCTGGGAGTCAGCCAAGAGCTCCTGAAGATGGGGCTTCCCCTTGGGTAGGGTGTTATTATAGAGATGAGTCCTGGCTTGTCACAGGCACTGTGTCTCTAAGAAGGAACTTTTCACATCTTGCTTCACCCTCAGGCCTTAAGAGGAAAAGTGGTCCGGAACTGGAAAGTTTTGAAAGCTGGGGAGGAAGTCTGGAGTTCCTGTGGACTGGGCTGGGGGGTCTCCTGCTTTGTCAAGGTAGAGCAGGTGTTGCATCTCAGAGCGTTTTCCTTGACTGAGGGCCCTTGAGAGGGAGGGGCAGCTGGTGGAATCCTTGGGGATGTGGACACTGTCAGACCTTCAGGCATGTTCAGACTAACCAGTTCAGGGACTTTCCCTAAAATGGCCTTGAAAATGCAGAGGTGCCAGCTTACTTGCATCTTGGCTAGATTTCTTGTGGAACTTGGATTTGTTTTGCTTCCTGTAGCCCCTCTATTAAAATGAATCAGTGCCAGCCAAAGTGCGGCCTAGATCTGATGTTTGCAGCACCAAGACGCTCAGAGATGCATGGACTTCAGTCTGTGCACGTTAATGCCTCTCCTTCCTGTCTGAGGAGGACCCATGATGCTGGGAACTGTTTGCTTTGGGCTCTAGATCCGGGAGGAACACCTGCCCTGTGGCCAGGGCTCTGGGACTCTGAGGAGTGAGAATTTGCAGACGGGAAGGCAGGTGCAGGTTGGAGTGACTTGGCTCTGTTTTTCTGACTTGGCTTACCCCACATGTCTATAAAGCTGTGGGTAGACCGTAGTGAAAGAATTCATTTCCATAACCAAAATAAAGCTACACAGTCTGCTCTTCCATCGCCCAGTTTGAGATTGAGCATTATAACTTGCTTTTTGTTAAAACCTGGGGTTTTCTTTAATGTTTGTTATTTATGTTAACACATTATTAACATGTTAAAATGTTAACTTGGCATAGTTTAAAGAAGACTGGGTGTGTGGAGAGTCTTGGCCAACCTGGGTTTATTCCTTGGAAATGTCTGACTGCAGAACTGTGCCTCTTGGGGGTCCGCAGAACAAGAAGCGAGCAGGCAGGGCGGCTTGAGGAGGCGGGCGCCCTTCTCTGTTATAGACTGCCCTTACATAACTGAGACGGACTTGAAAAGGCACTGGGACTGCTCACTCATCTGTGCTGCTGGAACACACAGGGCTGGGCGCAGGCCTGACTGCCCGACCACTGAAGCAGGCTACTTGGCAGCCACCTGAGCCTCTCCTGGTCTCTCTTGCCCCTGTTCCGTCTTCTCTACAGGCGGCTCCTGCTGGCTGACCTCACCCAGAACTCCGTTCCGGCCTCCCTTTCTCCTTCTTCTGTCTTGCAGGTGTGCTCTCATCTCAGTGGTGGTCACTGGGATGGAGTGGGCTTAGGAGAAGTGGCCGTGGGTGGCCGGAGAGCTGGTTCTGCACCCTGGCCTACCCACTGTCCCCCTCTCAGCACCGCAGTCCCTGCGCCACCCCTGGGAAACATGTCATGGTCCCCTGACTACTCCATTTGGCCTTACACCTTTGCTTCACATTTTTCGCAAATCTGGATCGTTCAGCCTTTGATCTACATGTTTATATGTGGATGTGGCAGTTTTTGTATTTAGCATACATGAACTGAAAAATTTTAAAGCACAGGTTTTTCAGTCAAAGCAGTTGTAATAAGTATTTTTGTAGTTAAAAAGATTGTAAGGAAAGAATATATTTAGTATTTTCCATGGATTTGAAGACACCCGTGTTTACAGTAAAATAACTATACAGTTATACATTATATATTTTACTGTATATAACTGTATACAGTAAAATATATTTCCGATATTGGTTGCATTTGCAGTGCATGGTGAGTGATGAGATGGGTGATTCTTGATGGTACATTAATTAGGTGGAATGTGTTCACAGACCCTCAGTGAACTCAGTGGTTCAGAGAGTAGTCAGTGAAGGACAACTTCTGATAATGTTACATGTCTTCTCATGGCTTGTTTGCTGGAGGTGGGAAATCTCTTTAGAAGTGGGGTAAACTTCAGGTCTCTGATAAGGCTGATGGAATGGCATGCCGCATGAACGTCCACCTAGAGCCCAGCTGGGAAGAGTAGGTACAAGTCCAGGGTCTTCTCTCCAATCATTTAGCCACTTGGCTAATTAGGAGGAGGAAGCCAAAAAAAAAAACGGAGGAAGCCTGAGGAACCAGGGCCCCTTGGGAGCCCAGCAGACATGGCTCTGGCCTTCCTGCCACAGGGAGGGAAGCCTATTAGGGTGTCCCTCTCCTGAGCAGCAGTGACCACGAAGGTCAGTCCCTGGGCTGAGGCTGGCAGTGAGACATCCCATCTGTTGGCCAGCATGTCTGCACTGGACGGACAGGACAGTGGAGTTGAGTGCCTCGAAGCAGACCAAAGAGTGGGTCCCCCCTTTCTTGCATGGGGGGCAGGGGCAGGTATTTCCCAAAGGTGAGAGGAGTCAGAGGTGGGGCCTGGACAAGAGGTGAGTCTCGTTTCCCTCTCGTCAGCTGATAGTAGAAGTTTTTATGGTGGCAATCCCTTGGGGGGCTTTACGTAGTACCAGTCACGTCATGGTGGAAGAGGACTTCGTCCCTGAAATAAGTCTGGGAGGTGCTGCTGGGTGGAAAAGGGGATGAGTTCCCGAGGCCTGCTTCTGTGCTCCGGCTTTCCAAGGGCAGAGGTGAGTTCCGTATATTTCCCAAACGAAGCTGACTACTGAACTCTCTCTCAGAGAGACCAGAGGTCCTTGGGATGCCTTTGGTAAACACTCTTAGAGCCATTTTTTCCATTCCCCCCTCTCTGAGCATTGAAGTTTTGCTTGAGATTTGAAAAGCAGGGTTAATGGGGACATCAGCTACAGCTAACCAGATGTGCCCCACCACACTGGAATGTAGCGTGGCATTTGTCAAATGAGTCACGTGGGGGCACTGAGCTGTCCCTGCACCCCGCTGTATTTCTGCTTCTGGGCAGGAAAGGCACTCCAGGCCAAGCGTAGGACGTGGGCAAAGTTGTGGTGTCCGTGGAAGGCCGGGGAGAAGTCTGCGGTGAGGGTGGAAAGGAGTGCTGAGGAGGGAGACCCTCGGGCTTGACCCTGCAGGCAGAGTGGGTGAGTAGGTGGCAGGCATGTCACCGCAGCACTCGAGCTCTGTGGCACCAGTCCTGTGCCAGCACTGCCCCACTGTGTGACTCTCTTGGGCGAGTCATTGGCCTTCCACGCTAGCCCATCTGGCGGCCCCAGTCTTTTGTGACAGGTGAAGCGGAGGTGGTTCCTCCAACAGGAATTCTGAATTGTACCTCAGGCCTGCCCCACAGGCTAGGCCCCTGGTTAACTATTGTGATCACGTTATGCAGTGAGCGTAGTGACTAACTCACACTGATGTCTCTCATAGGTGTCAGCCGCGGGGAAGGAGGCCTTACCATCCTGGCTGCACTGGGACCCGCAGAGCCACACCCTGGAGGGTCTGCCCCTTGACACCGATAAGGGGGTGCATTACATTTCAGTCAGCGCTGCACGACTGGGGGCCAACGGGAGCCACGTCCACCAGACTTCCAGCGTGTTCTCCATCGAGGTCTACCCTGAAGACCACAGTGAGCCGCAGTCGCTGCGGGCGGCCTCACCGGACCCCGGCGAGGTGGTGTCCTCGGTCTGTGCTGCCGACGAACCCGTGACCGTCCTGACAGTCATTCTGGACGCTGACCTCACCAAGATGACCCCAAAGCAAAGGATCGACCTGCTGCACCGGATGCGGGGCTTCTCCGAAGTTGAGCCACGCAACATGAAGCTGGTGCCCGTGGTGAACAACAGACTGTTTGACATGTCGGCTTTCATGGCAGGCCCAGGCAACGCAAAGAAGGTGGTGGAGAACGGGGCCCTGCTCTCCTGGAAGCTGGGCTGTGCCCTGAACCAGAACAGCGTGCCTGACATTCATGGTGTGGAGGTCCCCGCCAGGGAGGGCGCCATGTCTGCGCAGCTCGGCTACCCTGTGGTGGGCTGGCACATCGCCAACAAGAAACCCCCTCTGCCCAAACGCATCCGGAGGCAGATCCATGCCACACCCACGCCTGTCACAGCCATTGGGCCCCCCACCACGGCCATCCAGGAGCCACCATCCAGAATTGTGCCCACCCCCACGTCTCCAGCCATTGCTCCTCCAACCGAGACCATGGCTCCTCCGGTCAGGGACCCTGTTCCCGGGAAGCCCACAGTCACCATTCGGACTCGAGGTGCCATTATTCAGACCCCAACCCTTGGCCCCATCCAGCCCACTCGGGTGTCAGAAGCTGGCACCACGGCTCCCAGCCAGATCCGCCCAACAATGACCATTCCTGGCTACGTGGAGCCCACAGCAGTCATCACCCCTCCTACAGTGACCACCAAGAAGCCACGAGTGTCCACGCCCCGACCAGCCACACCTTCTACTGACTCCTCTACCACCACCACTCGAAGGCCAACCAAGAAGCCACGGACATCCCGACCAGTGCCCCGGAGCACCACCAAGGCGCCTATCACCAGACTGGAAACTGCCTCCCCGCCGACGCGCATCCGCACCACCACCAGCGGGGTACCCCCCGGAGGGGAACCCAACCAGCGTCCAGAGCTCAAGAACCACATTGACAGGGTGGATGCCTGGGTCGGCACCTACTTTGAGGTGAAGATCCCATCGGATACCTTCTATGACAAGGAGGACACCACCACTGATAAGCTGAAGTTGACCCTGAAGCTTCGGGAGCAGCAGCTGGTAGGCGAGAAGTCGTGGGTACAGTTCAACAGCAACAGCCAGCTCATGTATGGTCTGCCAGACAGCAACCATGTGGGCAAGCACGAGTACTTCATGCACGCCACGGACAAGGGGGGCCTGTCGGCGGTGGACGCCTTTGAGATTCACGTCCACAGGCGCCCGCAAGGGGACAAGGCTCCTGCACGCTTCAAGGCTAAGTTGACAGGTGACCCTGCAGCCGTGACGAACGACATTCACAAGAAGATTGCCCTGGTGAAGAAGCTGGCCTTTGCCTTCGGGGACCGCAACTGCAGCACCATCACCCTGCAGAACATCACCCGGGGCTCCATCGTGGTGGAGTGGACCAACAATACCCTGCCCCTGGAGCCCTGCCCCAAGGAGCAGATCACAGCGCTGAGCCGGAGGATCGCAGAGGATGACGGGAAGCCTCGAGCCACCTTCGTCAACGCACTGGAGCCTGACTTCCAGGCCATGAGCATCACAGTGACGGGCTCTGGCAGCTGCCGGCATCTCCAGTTTGTCCCAGTGGCACCGCCCAGGAGGGTGCCCTCAGAGGCACCAGCCACGGAGGTGCCAGACCGGGACCCCGAGAAGAGCAGCGAGGACGATGTGTACTTGCACACGGTCATCCCGGCTGTGGTGGTGGCGGCCATCCTGCTCATCGCGGGCATCATTGCCATGATCTGCTACCGCAAGAAGCGGAAGGGCAAGCTCACCCTGGAGGACCAAGCCACCTTCATCAAGAAGGGGGTGCCCATCATCTTTGCGGATGAGCTGGACGACTCCAAGCCCCCGCCCTCCTCCAGCATGCCGCTGATCCTGCAGGAGGAGAAAGCCCCCTCCCCCCTCCCTGAGTACCCCAACCAGAGTGTGCCCGAGACCACTCCCCTGAACCAGGACACCGTGGGAGAGTACGCGCCCCTGCGGGATGAGGATCCCAGCGCGCCGCCCTACCAGCCCCCACCGCCCTTCACAGCCCCCATGGAGGGCAAGGGCTCCCGGCCCAAGAACATGACCCCCTACAGGTCGCCCCCTCCCTACGTGCCCCCTTAACCCACAAGCGCCTGGGTGGAGGTAGGGGTAGGGCAGGGCCCTGGAGACAACACGGTGTTGTCTGTGGAGGCCGGTGGCCTGCAGACCAGCGCCCACTGGGAGCTGACACCTGACCTAGCGCACACGGACACACACACAGGGCCTGGACAAGCCTGCCCTCTCCGGTCCTCCTAAACCCCAAAGCCACTGGAGAGACTTTGGGGACATTTTTTTTTCCTTTTAATTTTTGCCTAACAGCTTCTTGTTTGTTCATAGAAAATCCTTCGCTGCGTTTTTTGAAGGCTGGCTGGCTCTGAAAGCACCATTTGGAGTAGAGGTAGATGGAGGGAGCGAGGAACCGTGAATGAACTCGCAGGCAGTGCTGGGCGGCCTCCCGGCGGCTCTCTGCGTTTTGCCTTTAACACTAACTGTACTGTTTTTTTCTATTCACGTGTGTCTAGCTGCAGGATGTAACATGGAAAACAGTAGCTAAAGATTAAATTCAAAGGACTTTCAGATGTTAAGTTTTTACATTTAATCTGCTGTTTACCTAAACTTGTATGTATCATTTGGGGGTGGATATGGGAAATTGCTTTGCTAAAAATAAGCTCCCAGGGTGTTTCAAACTTAGAGAAGACCAAGGGACAGTATTTTTTATCAAAGGAATCCTATTTTTTCACACTACGTAAACTTGGTTGCTCTGATACCCCAGAGAGCCCTCCTGGGGGCCTCCTGGCCCTGGCTCAGGGGCCAGGGCCCTGGTGCTGGGCTTGCTGTCCCACCGTTGCCAGGGGCTGGAAGCTGGAGGGGGCCTTTTAGGCCAAGGACATCCACACCCCCCACCCCATGCACGCTAGTGGCCCACCACCAAGGGGTCTTCATTTCCATGGAAAGGGGACTCCGAGAGGCAGCGGTGGCCGTGGCCCCCAACCTAGGTGCTCCAGGGTGGGCCAGCTGCTCGTGGGGACGGCTGGGGAGGTCGAGGAACTCGACCACATCAATCTGTTTTCTTTTATCCTTCTTCTGTGTGTGGTTTTTTTTTCTCCCCCAACCCCCACCCGCCCCAAGGAATATCATGGTTTCTGAAACACTCAGTGGGGGACATTTTGGTGAAGATGCAATATTTTTATGTCATGTGATGCTCTTTCCTCACTTGACCTTGGCCACTTTGTCCCAACAGTCCACAGCCCCACCCTGACCCACATCACCCCTCTTCTCTGGCGCTCCAGTCCCAGGCCTCGGGCCTGCACAGCTGGGCAAGGTCTGGTGGCTGGGGAGGAGTGCCAGCAATAGTTCATAGTAAAAAAATCTGTGGGCTCTCGAAGCTAATTTTTTACTAAAGTTTTTATACAGCCTCAAATTGTTTTATTAAAAAAAAAAAAGATTAAAAACGGTGATGCTTAACAGCAGTTTGTACAAGCTCTTAGTGTTGACTCCATGGGACTGACAGCTTTGCTCATTTTGATCCCCGCCCCCCTTCTTTTCCTAATGGTTTAAATTCCAGAATTACACTGGGGCTCCTTTTGCCTTTTTTAGCAGAACGTCCGTCCATCCATCCGCATCTCTGTCCCGTGACTCAGGGGCACCCACTCAGCTTTGATTCTCCTCCTTTGGAAGAAACTGTTTTGAGCAGGACTTCTTGATGTCTGAGAGTTATTTTGGGTACCTTTTAGGGAGGAATGCCTTTTGCAATAATGTGTCCCTTCCGTGATCAAGGGCAGGTGGGTGGACCCAGGCTCCCTGTGCACATCAAGCAGCCACTTCTAAGCCATATTGACCGTTTTGCAGAGGATTCGCGTGTGCTGCCTCAGGACGGGAGGGATGGTCAGAGTGGAGGGGTCTTCACCCTGCCCTTCTATGGAGGGCGTTCCCCTTTGCACCTCCTCCAACAGGGCCCAGCCTCTCTCCTTCCTGGCCCGCCGGTGGGGTGAGCGGTCCCCCCGGGTGGCTGGAGCCTGTAGTGAGGGCTCATTGGACCTGTGGTGACTGGCCCTTGTGCCTCCATGTCCTGATCCAAGCTGGAGTTCCCCCAGTGCCCCAGAGTCAGGAGCACAAGCTGGATCTGACCTGGTGGGATGATTTTATTTTTGATGACCTCGCCAAAAAATAAACAATTTCCAGTGTTCCAGGTGAGGGCTTTGAAAGGCCTTCCAAATAAGCTCCGTTGCCCCTAGCAACCCCACCATTGGGCATTGCCACACAGAGACGTGGCTGGCCCAGAATGGCCTGTTGCCATGGCAACAGGAGGCAGTGGGGCAGTGAACAGAATAACAACAGCAACAATGCCCTTGCAGGCAGCCTCCTCCCCTGAGCGCCTGGCTGGCAATGGTCTTTGGACTCTGTGAGACAGAGAGCCAATCTCACATTCAAGTGTTCACCAACCACTGACGTGTTTTTATTTCCTTCTATATGATTTTAAGATGTGTTTTCTGCATTCTGTATAGAAGCATATCGAACTAAATAAAAGCAGTGTCTTTATTACAATGCCATTGCCTCCAAGCATCTATTTCCCTACACAACTTGAGTGTAGGGTGGGACTGGAGTCCATGTGACAGAGGCAAAGAGGGGGCCCGGCTAGGCCCACTCAGAGGTGGCCTTTGAGCAGCTGCCCAGATAGCCTTCACATCCTTACCATTTCTGTGCCTCTGAGAGGGGTGGTGGTTGGCACTGGAAGTTCTGGCAACCAGTGAGCCCTCCCTAGCACCTCCTCTGCCTAAACCAGCTGAGACAGCTTGTGTGTCAGTTTCCTCATCTGTAGTTGGGGGGTGGGGGGAAGAATAGGCAGGAAAACCCAGTGAGACTGGGTGGGAGGGGAGGACTGGGTGGTGCAAGAGGTCTTACTAGAGGAGGTCTGCCCCAGAGTGGGTCCCAGGCAGGGGTCTCTCAGGCTGGGCCCCTTGCCCACTGACCTTGCGGGGTTGAGGCTGGCCAAACCTCCCAGGGAGTCTCCAGGCAGTTTGGCCTTGGCCTTGAATGGGGAGAAGGGGAGGGTGGTTTCTGGTTTGGCTGTTCTGCCCTCTTTGGGCCTATGGTTATAGTTTCTGGGGGCCTGCCCCATAAGTGCCCCGCTGGGGGTGGACAGGCCAGCTGGGTAGGCTTAGTATGACTTAGTGCCCAGGAAGGGCTGGGTTTTCTGAGGACACTGCCCAGGGCGTGGGAGGCAGGGGATACAGCAGCTGTGTCTTCAGAGGCAGGATCAGGGGCCATTGGTCACGGAACAACTGGTGCCCCTTCTGGGCTCACTCCCACTGCCACAGGGCCCTCACCACCTACAGCCCCCAGGCTGCTGCCCTGCTAGAACCTTCAAGACCCAGTGCTGAGACCGGTCCTATGTTGCAGCTATAACTCAGTCCCAGAGCAGGGAGTTGAGGGTCAGACAACTACTTGGAGGAGGAAAGTGAAAGTGTTAGTTGCTCAGTCATGTCCGACTCTTTGTGACCCTAGGGAATGTAGCCCGCCAGGCTCCTCCATCCATGGAACTGTCCAGGCAAGAATACCTGAGTGGGTTGCCATTTCCTTCTCCAGGGGATCTTCCCAAGTCAGGGACTGAACCCGGGTCTCCTGCGCTGCAGGCAGATTCTTTACCTTCTGAGCCACCAGTGCCTCATACTAAATACCACACTGATAAATTCCAGGAAAAGCTGTCCCCAGGAAAGAGTTCAGAAACATATATACCTCACCACAGGACCCAGCAGCAGGGGCCTAGGAAATGACCCTGCCCTTTGCTCTCTTGGCCTCTGGAAGTTCTGCTTAATGTTTAACCTAAAGCCACTGGATTAAGTGGACTCACTCTCTTGAACTCAAGGAAAGGGATTTCTGGTTTTAGCCAAGAACAGTAAGATAGCGGGGTGGGCGCCGGAGAACCCACAAGTTTCTCCTGCCTCAGCCCTGCCTTTCTCTCCTTTAGGGATGTCTGATCTTGGTCTGGCGGGGCCCCGCCCCACTGCACTCCTGCCAGATCTCTGTGGCTTCACCTTGGTGAGGACAGGGACTATCTACTCAAGTTTTTTTTTTTTCAAGCTAGAGTGGGTGGTATAGGGCAGAGGCAGGAAAAAAAAAGGATACAGTAAGGGAGAGGGAGCTGTCTGACCTACAGAAATCTGCCTTCCCCTCTGTCTCTGACCCAGGGCAAGTTCCCAGGATCCGTCAGGCCTGGCTTCCCCATCTGTGAGATAGAACAGTGTTGGTCTCCAAGGGATTCTGAGAAATCCTGGGAACTGTGGGGTGGAGTGGGGATAACAAGTCACCCCCAGTGCATCTGTCTCTAGAAAGGGCAGGGAATCTACGCAAGGCTAGAAGACTCTTCCATCTCTCCCGGTGTAAAGGCACTGCCTTGGACCAGGCCTGGGTCCTGGCGTTGGCTGCAGAATACTAGGGTGTCTAAGAGCTCCTAAGAGCCAGGCTTGTCTAGAACATCACCACTTTGGTGAGGACTGGAGGCTCCCCGTGACTCACCTTGCTCCCCACAGGCAGAAAAGTCTCCTACAAGAGACCTTTCTCTGGCTCATCTAAAGCATGGAAGGCCCCACTCAGGCCCCACTCAACTTTCAAAGGTGTGCTTTATTTCTCTCTCTCTATTATTGTATCTTAAAAATACAGATCGGCTCAAGTTTTTAAGCTAACACTTCCTGCTATGCTTCCCTTCTCAATCCACCATCTTGAGGGCAAGGTCCAGGTACTGTGGCCAGTGCAAAACAGATTCAATTCTAAGTAAGGTTTTTTTTTTTCCCCCTAGATGGTAAAATTTTGTTCCTATGGTAGAGCCGCAACAAATTATCTGAAGCCCCCTCCCCTCACCCCAGGAGATAGGGGCACCCTTTTCCTTATGAGAATGCTAGCAGACCCAGAGAAGGTAGGGCAAGAGGTTCAAAGTGAGGGTTTCCATCCGCTGGGAGTGGGGCGCTCCTGCACCTGCAGACAGCATGGAGGCCTGGCCACTGGGGCCCTCGCTAGCCCCTCTGCCTCAGTTTCGGTGGTGGTGACCCTAGAATCACAGCTGAGATGGGGCGAAGTTGGTCTGTTTGTGTCTCTGTGAAGACTCTGTGTGTCCAGGAGGTGTCCCTGTGTGGTTTCTGGGCGGTCGGAGGGGCAGCTCTCGACTTTGGTAGTGATTTAGGTGTGTCCCGTGTGAGCCCCGCAGAGAGCCAACAGCCAGGCCCTCTGGGCCAAAGAGGAAGGACAGTGTCCACTGGCTCCCAGGAGGTGGCGCCACAGGCTGGAGTAAGCCTGACAGCAATGGGCAAGTCAGACTGTGGGCGGGGTTAAGTCACAGCTGGTTGGGGGAGGGTCTGGGAGCTGGGAGAGGCTGGCTGTGGGAGGGTGGAACCCTGCCTAGGGCTGGGCCAGGACGGCCAGGGACTGAACTGAGGTCTTGAGGAGGACTAAGGCGATAGGTAGGGCCTAACCCTGAGGGTACTCTTGTCTTGTGTCCTCCTCGTGGCGTTGCAGCCCCAGGTCATAGAGGGCAAAGCCCAGGTTTGGGATTTGCCAAAATGGCTGGGAACTGAGGCCGAGTCAGTCTGCTCCTTTTCCAGGGATCACACCCTATTTCCCTTGGCACCTCTGTTGCACAAGGTCAGGGGAAAGAAAGGTGAGGAAAGGGACTGGCTCCAGCCCACAATGGCAGGGGTGGGGAGGTCCTGTGGGAGGTGGCAGCAGCTTGTCCCTGGGTGTGCCTGGGGGAGAGGACCAGCTTGGTCCTGAATGCACTCGCCCTCAGGGAACATGTGCCTGGGCTTGGTGGATGCGGAAGGGGGTGGAGTCCTCCTCTTGTTTGAGGAGCCCAAGGTGTACATGTGTGTAGTGGGGAGGCCAGCTCTGCGTCCCTATGTCCACTACAGCGATTAGAGTGCAAATGAGAGATGGAGGAGCATCCGCTGTGACCCCAATGGCTCTGACTCAGCAGCCACTGTGCCTCCCGAGGCCAGCCCTGGGCCCCAGGTCTCTCCTCAGAGAGGCCGTGGGCCAGGTAGGGCTAGGAGAGGGACACAGCTACCCCGTGAGCCCCAGGAAGATATCTGGAGCAGATCCGGGGCTGAGGGGGAGGGCTTGGTTGAAATGAGCAGAGACGGGGAGGGAAAGCTCAGTGGCAAGTGGAGGCTGTCCCTTGTTCAGCCTTACTAGGAATTCCTCAGACTGCATTATTAGCTTCTGGTCAGAAAGGCTACCACCTGGGAGAGCTGATGCCCATGCCGGGTCTGCCAACTGGGGGAGTTATCAGTACATAACTAGCGGTGGTAACCCAGATGCTTCTGTACAACTGACACCTGCTGCTCCCCACCCCAGAGCATGGGGAGACTTGCATGTGACTTCAGCCCTTGCTTGGTCGAGTCTGCTTTGGGCACATGCAGGGCTACAGGGGATGCCAGCAGTCCCTGCACAGAGGGCCAGCAGTCAGGGCCTCCAGAATCAGGGCCTGGTTTGAGGAGCAGGCAAAGGCCAGACTTGGAGACTGCAGCTTCAGTGAGGGTAGTGTGGGCTCAACAGTCTTAGTTTCTGCTGCATCCCTGGGGCCTAGTGTGATGCTGTCTTTGTCCTAGGGCTCGAAAGTGCCAAACTGAACTGAAATTTAACTACATTGAATTTGGTGAAATTGAAATCATCCATCCTGGAAGGGGCCTAAGGGACTGTGGACCTTTCTACTTGTCAAAAGCGTTTTGTTTCACTGACCTGCGCTGTTCTATTTTTCCTGGAAGGCAGGAACTGTTCCAGTGATTCCTGAAAGCTTCCTGGACAAACCAACCCTATGTTAATCCACTCTGACCAGGAAAATACAAACCTCAGTGCAGAGCATAGCTATGTCCCATGAAATCCCTGGTGGTAAAGGGTAATTCTCAGTAATGGGCTTGGATTTGCAGTAGGAGAGCCACAGAGTCTCATGAGATAGGGTTCCCTTTAAAAGACTTCCCTGAAGACTGTGGAACTGAGTCTGATGAAGGGGCTGAGCTAACTGTCCCTTTCCCGTGAACTGTCGAAGTCATGTCTGAACCTCTGTTGCCTGGAGTAGGCACATGGGCTCATCAGGAGAGGGCATACAGACATGACTTGCCACCTGGGTCTGTTTCCCACCCCTTACCTCTGCACCTGTGGGACAGAGGTAGGTGGAGGCAACTCCATGGAAACTAGAATCCTAGTGGGAAGGATTGCAATGGGGATTGAGATAGTATTTTCTATAGTTTACAGGAAACTGTTTATGTGCTTGTCTTTCCCATTCTGCAAACCGAACTCCTTGAGGGAAGGTCCCTTAGTCTTCACTGGGCCTGGTACTGAGTAAATACTGATTTGGCACTGGCTGAAGGAGGATGAGTATGCAGGTGTGCATGAATGAGATCCACAAAGCCAGCCTGGAGGCTTGTCTGAGGGAAGGCAGAGGGACAAGGAAAAGCAGCGTGTTTTGACTTGGGCACTTACAACTTGGAGAAAGCATGTCTTCGTTATTTTTTTCTTGTCACAACAAGCCTTTGGAAGCACATAACTCTAATAGCAATGGGGCTTAATGAGCTTTCTTGGGAGCACTGCATGGGCGGTGGGGCTAGGTTGGTGATAAACATTTCTGATGATTTTTTTCCCCCCTGGATCTTTTCACAGAATGCAAGTAAAGATTTGCACAGTGGAACGGGAAAGGAATTAGGCAGACAAGGCCTCCAGCAAGTTCTATATTTTTCAGTTTTGTTCCCTTTTCCTACTCTACCAAAGGCATGGCTCATCTGAAGAACCTAGTACACAAGCAAAAGTGTCCTGGCCAGCCCGGATGGGCTGCTGAGCAGGACACAGATCTATCGGGTTTCTTATTTGTAGCCTCATACCAGCCTGCAGCTTGCCTGGGGAGCTGCCTTATTGCTCGTGTTGGTGGGTGGTGCTGACAAACCTCAGCCAGGAGGGAAACCTGTTTCTTCGCACTTCCTTCCTTCCTTCCTCTTCAGTTCTGTTTTTCCATCCCGGTGGAGGAATGCAGACAGGGATCCAGTTTCCTGAGTGGCTTCTCCCTGGGAGGTGAGACAGGCCTCAGCAGCACTACAACAAAACAGAAGAGCAGAGAGGTCAGGAGACCCCGGGAGCTGGCTCTCCCAGTCTTTCAGGAACAGTCCACAGCCCGTGGCACCATGCCGATCCCAGAACTGTCCTCAGCCACCATCCTCATTCCCTCCCACCTCCATGCTCTCTGCTCCCCTTCTTGCTGGCAAAGTTTGTCATTCCTCGTCACCACCATCGGCATCTTCATCTTTGACTCCTGAGCCTCCCTGTGGCGGTCACCATGCTGAAAGTAGCAGCCTGGGGTGAACTGGGCTCTGTGGGGAAGCAGGAAAGCCTCAGAGTTTGCACACTGCCCCTCCTGTGCCTGGGCTCGCCTGCATGGTGCCTCACCCATGGCCCAGCTGGCATCTGGGTGCAGGTCCCAAGGCCTTGCATCTCTTCATGCTTTCAAGATTTGCCTCCCAATGACTAATCATTTCCACAAACTCCAGCAGCAAGCTGGCTCTGAACAGGCCTTTTTCTACCTGGATAGATGTTTTTTCCCGCAGTTACATTTTCCTTCTGGTCTTTTATGAGTGTTTGAGAGAACAAGCTGGAGAAGTCAGTGGACGTGTGTCTATCCATCGGTTCTATTTTGGCATGTCGACTGATTCTCCTCCCATATGGGCTTTCTCCAAAATGACTGCTGTGGGTCATATGTCACATCGAAGTGGGAAGAAAATACCTTTGGCAAGTGAAGTTTAGGGGGTTTGGAAACTTCTGTAGGGGCTCCAGGTCCATCCTGTCCCTGGCTGGGCAGCAGCTGGACCCAGGAGGAAATGATACCAGACATCCCAACTGCTGGTTTGTATAAACTTAGAGATTTGTGCATTCACTTGTCATGAAGTGAAGCCTAGTGAATTCTTCTAGTTAGTATAGGTAGCACATCTATGACCCCTTCAGCAGGAGACACTTTGGGCACAACCTCAGCACCGTCCCTGTTATTCATGAAGTGAATAATCCATGCACAGTGATGCAGGAGCTAAATTCAAAGGTCCCTCTGGGGTCCTTTAGCCTGGTGGTTGGTGAAGCCCTTGGAAGTGCCAGTGAGAGATATGCCCGGAGGTGCCTAGAGAACTCAGCCCAACCAGCAACCCCAAAGCCCTGCTGAAGGCCAGCCCAGGGAATAGGACAAGCCAGACAATGTCCTGCTCTTGAAGAGCCCCCACTAAGTCAGAAGGAAGGAAACAACTCCTGGAACAGTGAATAAAAACCAGGGAGTGAGTCAGAGCCCCAGACCACCAGAGGCCAGCGCCATCCCTCGGTCAGCAGGAGTCCCTGGGCCAAATGTGAGGGATGGATGTGGACACGGCAGGCGTGTTCCTGCAGATGTTTCTTGGAGGAAGTGAGATTGACAGTTGGGAAGGAGGGCAGGGGAACCACTAACTCACACTTCCAGGTCCCCACTGCACTGTGTTCTTTGTTACCAAGGCAGCAGAGACCCTGGAGGTCTGCTAAGAGCCAACAATCCACTCTGATGAGGACAACTCCCCAGGTCCGCTGCCCAGGTAGGGCTAATTACCCCCACTGGAACCAGGGGCACGTTGATTTAAATCTATGGGAAGCCATAGTTCTTATGGCTTTTACAAAAACAAACATCCTTTTCTCTCCTACTTTCAAGCAGTCCAGCCCACAATGACTGGTGTCTGTGAAGCCGGAAGGGCCTACCTAGGTCAGGCCAAGGTCAGGTCACTGGCCTGCTCATACTGCCTGTGTACATGTTCTTCCCCAGGAGAAAAGGTGTGACACAAAATCTCCAAATCCCAGACCATCCGCCAGAGAGACAACCAATAATAAATTTGGTCATGTGTATACCAGGCCCTTGTTCTTGTGTTTTATTTGTATCAGCCACTGCACTCTCACAATCCCTCACATCAGAGGGGGCTAGTATTATAACTTTGCAGGTTAGGACATGGAGGCTTGGTGAGTTTAAGTCAATTGCCAAGGTCCCATCTAGGAAGTGGCAGGGCTGAGGTGTGGATCCTTGAGGAGCCCAGATACACATATTCACCAGACACAAAGATGATTGAAACACAGGAGGAAACACAGTGAAGACCATCATAACATGGGCAGAGAGGCTCTTGTTATTCCAGGCAGTCAGAGTCAGGTAGTCAAGTCAGCAATCCAGGCTTCATGGAAACTCCATCCTAGAGGTCATAGGGAGCAGATCAGTGTGCATGGGAAGGCCCAGCTAAGGTCTGTCCATCTGGTTATCCCTGGATTATTATTATCATCCCTGGAATCATACAGAGATCCCTGTCCATAGGGATCCCTGGATTATTCCAGGTCAGGTTAGAACTGCTGACATCCCATTTGATATATTCTCCACCATTAGGTTTCCCTGGTGGTTCAGAGAGTAAAGAATCTGCCTGCAATGCAGGAGACCTGGGTTCAGTCCTTGGGTTGGGAAGATCCCCTGGAGAAGGGCATGGAAACCCACTCCAGTATTCTTGCCTGAAGAATCCCATGGGCAGAAGAGCCTGGCACACTACAGTCCATGGGTCACAAAGAGTTGGACATGACTGAGGACTAACACTTTCACTTTTCACTTCCATCATTAGGAGAATTAGAGGAGCTTGTAAAATAGGTCCAAGTTTACTTAAGTTCCTCTACACAGCTGTGATTTATGAAGCCAGGAATAGTTTGGAATATCTTTTAAGAAATAATGTCCCTTAGGAAAACCCAGGTTTGTGTGAGAAGCGAGGAGTCACAGTAGTATGCAAACACTGAAGTCTGTAGAAGTGACTACAGGAAAAGTAATTGGTAAGCTCTCAGGTCCATGCAGAGGCAGCCTGCAGTCCTTCATCTGACAGTCCCTGGGAACCACAGCTCAAAATCTCCAAGAAGTATCAACTCTCCCCGCTCCCCATCCCCAAGGTCACT
The DNA here is from genome assembly GCA_935064755.1 of Tragelaphus eurycerus. Classification (NCBI taxonomy): domain Eukaryota; kingdom Metazoa; phylum Chordata; class Mammalia; order Artiodactyla; family Bovidae; genus Tragelaphus; species Tragelaphus eurycerus. Next base: position 68,565,388 of record CAKXYN010000001.1, on the reverse strand, counting down.
CAGTGTTCCAGGGCCTACTGAGGCAGCATTCCATCTGGCTTCAGGCCAACCCTGACACACCGTCCACCTTTCCCAGGGATACTTTTTGAGGTTCCCATCTCCCGGGACTAAGCCTGGACCTGAATCCCAGATGGTTGCACCGTGCCACTTGTATAACGTCTTCACTCCCCAGCTAGCCTTTGAGAAGCTCATAACCAGCCCCATATCTCAGCATCCTTTAAAATCTCTGTCCTTCCATGACATTGCGCCTTTGAACACTCTTCGTTCATTAGCGTTTTCAACTCTTAAACGTCCTTTAACGCCACACTCGGCGTCCCCTCTCTGAGGCCAGATCCCACAAAGTCTGACAAAAGCTGGGACACTGAAGTTACCCAAATGAGAGCTCCCACGCCCAAGTTCCCCGAGTCAGAAAGCGCCACTGACTCCAGGACAGGGCATGGAGTGACGCCCCCACGGACCCGTCTCGTTGTCCGTGTCCCTCCAATCCTAGTTAGGCGGGACGCTCCTACCAACCCTCACACGCCTGGTAGTACCCGCCGGCCGCGTCGGCCTCGGAGGGCGCATGCGCCAGCCGCTGTATCCCGGCGATCCAGCCTCAGGCTCGTGGACTAAAGTCTTCAGAGGCCGGCGGGAGCGCGCGCACGCGTGGAGGTGGGGGTGGGGGGCGTGTGCAGAGAGGGGCACGCCAGCCGCGCATGCGCAGTGGCAGGCGGCGGCGCTAGCCGAGCTGGGAGATGGCGGCGGCGGCGGCGGCGAAGCGGAGCGTGTGAGAGTCGCCCGGGAGCCGCCGGCCCGGGCCCAGTGCTACCCCGACCCCGCCCGCCTGCCCGCCATGGGCAACGAGGCCAGCCTGGAGGGCGGCGCTGGCGACGGGCCACTGCCGCCCGGAGGCTCCGGCCCCGGCCCGGGCCCCGGTGCCGGGAAGCCGCCTTCAGCACTGGCAGGCGGAGGACAGCTCCCGGCGACAGGCGGGGCGCGGGCGACCGCCGGACCAGCGGGTCCAGGCCCCGGGCCTGGGGGTGGCCCGGGCAGGTAAGCGCGCGGCACAGCTCCCGGGGGCGGGGGCAGGAGGGCACAGGAGTGTGTAGCCTGAGGCGGAGGCCAGTCCCGGGGCCCACGACCCTGCGGTCTAGTCTGGACAGCGAGGTCGGACGTCCGGCCACACTTTGAACCCAGCTGGTTTGAGGAGGTGGCATGAGGGAGGGTGGTCGCGGGACGCGGCCCTCTCTTTACAGCCGCCCTGCCTTAGTATAAAGCACGATGCTGAGCACAGGGTCAGTCCGGGCCTGCAGACCGTGACTTGGTCACGAACCCCAAATTCTCTTCAACCCATTGCTGGGCTAAGGAGGGGCTTATGTAACCTCAGCCTGGTCCCTCCGCACTGGGGAGCAACGGGATGGAAAACGTCCTCCCTGTCTGCTGGTGTCTGCCTGTGTCCATTGTGTTGGGCCGAGGAAAGAGCACAATGGGAGTGGCTGTCAGGAAAGATAAGTGTCACTGTGAGGAGCAGAAAGATGTGGAAATAGTTGAACCATGAACTTGGTCATGCGCTTTCCTCAGGCATTTAGTAGCTAAAATCTTTGGAGGAGGGGAACTGGACACCAAAAGGTACTTATTTAGGCTCAACAGTACTAACAGGGTCATGTGCTTTCACCATGGTTTAGTGAAACACTTTGGGGTGAAGCAAAAATGCTGTTGAATCATCTAGAACCAAATATGTTCTGTTGCCTCATGATCTAGAGTCCCACCTCAAATCAGTGACATGTTTTAAACAGAACATGTGAAAACAGTATTTGATATCTGATCAAATACTATGAAACCAGCTCTTTAAAATGCATGTGATGGTCCTATAAACAATGAAGTGGCAATGAATGCAGTGAAAGGAAATACCAATATATAATAAATCAGTCGGCTGAAAACTCAGGAAAGCTAAGAGACGACAAGATAAAATGGAAGGCGTTATCTTCACAGCAGATAGACCCGGGGAGTAACAAAGCTGGGGTGTGCTTCGGATCCACGTGAGTCTGCTGATAAATGTTGCCTTGGTTTTTCTGTGTGTCCCACAAACTGTAAGGGAGCATAATTTTTGCTTCTTCAGCTGCCCAACTGTGCCTCTCATGGGCTTATTTTCTCAGAAACCGTTTCTTAGACAATTAACGGTAATGAAAAGCACTTGGTAGCCTGAAACCTGCCGCAGACAAGCCAGCTTGTGACAATCCCTTTTAGAGGGGGAATTTGCCCATTTTACATTAGCTTTTTTGGTAATGCAATTGTAGAGCATACAGTTCTTAGCACTTCAAATACTGTCCATTTTGCTGCGTGTTGAGCTGCTCTTTGAGTTTTAGCTCAAGGGAGGCTCACTCAGGCTTTAGAGCACTCCCTCCAAGGGAAAGCCTCTAGAGCTGTGTGGAAAAACACCTTGTTATTGGGAGTTCTCTATATGGGAAACTCGACATTTCCCTTCTGGTAACCAAGCAAGCTACTCTGCTTATCGTTTATCTGATGTTGCAGAGCCAAGCATATGAAAATTTGGAAAGACTTGGACATCTCAAAGAGACAGGAAGAGGCTAGTGTCTATTCATATTCCTTTTCAGTATTTCATTTCTACCCTGTCTACGTCTTCTACTACCAGGCAGACCCATGAACCACTGTGAGGTAGGGAATCATGGGCTCCTGCTGGATTTAGCAGTCACGTAATTTTGCTCTTGGCTGTAGGCAGTGCATACACACGGGCCTGTTTAGCTATGGTCCTATAGCTATCAAGTTCAGAGGGTGAGCTGGTTATTTGTCACCAAAGCTGGGGATTGGAGGTCCTTAGGAGATGGGGTTTACTCTTCCAGCTGATATTCGCTTGTCTGGGCACCTCAGCCAAGCCGCAGCTCCATGATATGTCTCTCCTTCAGCATCCGTATAGCTCCACTTCCTCTCACCCAGCGTCTCAGGTACCTAATGCCAAATTTAGCATGTTCTGTTCTGAGATGCTGCTGAACAGATTGGCCCATTGATGGAGAAAAAGCCCTGTGGCATGTGCTTCTGGGCATTTGGGAAAGAGCATTGGCATAGTTTCAAGCCAGCTTGTGAATTTGGGGGAATTACATGGTGAATAGAGATAGGTGGAGGGCCAGGTAAGGGGAAGATAATTTTACTGACCCCAGAGGAGAATGGAACTGAGGCTGTTGGGGACTGGACTCTTGGCTCTTTCCTGTTGCTATATTACCCCTTGTCACCTCAGGCTGAATTAGTCTTTTCCTCCTCATACTGAGCTGACTTGGGCTCTGCGAGGGGCCATCTTCACCATTTGAGGCTGAAGAGCTCGGTTAGAACCCTGTGAGTAGTGCACCACACCCATAGTGCTGCCTCTTAACCTGTTTGGATGATACGGCACTTTGGGCATCAGAGAGTCTCTCAAGGCAGGGCTCTCTGCTCCTGGTCCCAGGGTCACATGCGCAGTTACATAGGTTGTGCCTTCCCTGAGGAGTGCCAGATCAGGGAAGGCTGAACTCTGTCTCAGGCCCCAAGTTCTATGCCTTGGTGTGGGCTGCATCTTCCTGCAGGAAGGGGCACCTTTCAGTTATTCATTCATTCAGTTCATTTTATGGCTGAATGGCTGATGTTCAGTGAAGGTCCTGAGTTGATGGGATTTTTACCTGTACACAAACCAGTTCAAGAGAAACTTTATCAGTACTCCAGAAAGCACCTTAAAAAAAATTGCACAAAGAAACCATGTAGACCAGTTGCAACGTGGTTGATCGACACCAGCTCTGTGGACTTGCAGAGCTTTGACATTTGCAAACTGATCTTTAGTCAATCAAGCAAGGTATATTTACCAGTATCAAGAGCAAGCACTGTGCTGGGTTTTGTGGAGGATCTGGAAGGATATACAATGCTCCCCTGGCCTCTAGCACCTCACAGTCTGGTTGGTCAGAAAGCTCTTGAAGAGCTCTTGGAGAATACGGAAGGATCCTAGGAGTGACACTGTAGGCAGCTCAGTGTCTGAGGAGCATTCAAGTAGGTAATGCTTATAGAAGGGTTGTCAAGTGAGAAGAGTAGAGAGGCAGAGCCAGTCTTCAAAAGAAGGAGAATCCCAAGTCTCCTTGGGAAAGTGAGGGAGGTGGCCCTGAGAGGTAGAGAGAGGAATAAATGACATGAGGCACATGGTCTACACAGGCAGAGACTGGGGCTGAGTGCAGGGGTGTGAAAAACTGCAGCAAGCCATGTAAGGCTTCTCCTTCTTACCCCATTGAAATCAGTGATCAGTGCTGAGCTGTCACTCACTTCCAGACCATATGTCAGGGAGACATCTTGAGCCCAATGCAGCTGGGCACAGAGAGCCTGGGCATTTGTGGGAAGGTAGGCGAGGCTGCCCTGAGAACCATACCCAGAGTTCCTTTCTCAAGATAGGTTTGCGATAATTATATCTCGAAGATAAATTAATGAACGAATAACTAGGTTTGTCAAGCAAAGTATCTCTGGTCTGAGATTAGCCAGACTTGTTATACTATATCAGCTAACAGTCAGGCTCTAGAAAAATCTGGGATTAATTTGTAAGGCCAGAAAGAAAGGATACAATTATTAGGTTTAGAAATAATGGGCCTTTATCATTTAGAGATTATGTTAGGCCACTGGATTCTCATGCAGGACATGTCATGGAGTTTGTGCTAAAGTGACCCCAATATCTGGATGGTGATGTTGTAAAAAACTCACCCTAAGAGGGAAGCCATTTTTGCATTTCTTGCCTGGGAGAGAGGGGCAGTTTTGATAATATAGCTATTTGTAGCCTTGGTAAGACTGATAAGATGCCATAGGTCCAAAAAAAAAAAAAAAAAAAGCTATGGATTTGTTAGGGAGAGAAAGTCTATTTTATTTAAAGTTTTTTTTTTTATTATGGAAAATTTCAAACACACATACATAAAAGTAGAAAAAATAAGTTAATGAACTGCCATGTTCTCATTGCCCAGCCACAGTCATCATCAACTCACAGCTGATCAGGTTTATCTATCTCTCTTACTCTACTTAAAGCATCTTCAATGGAAGCATCTTCCAGATATTCAAACATTTCATCATCAGTGTTTCAGTGTATATTTCTAAGAAATAAGGGCTTTAGGGACTTTCCTGGTGGTCCAGTGGTTAAGATTTCATGCTCCCAATGCGGGGGACACAGGTATGATCCCTGGTCGGGGATCTGAGGGGCCTCCCAAGCGGTACTAGTGGTAAAGAACCCACTTGCCAATGCAGGAGACATAAGAGATGCAGATTTGATTCCTGGGTTGGGAAGATCCCTTGGAGGAGGGCCTGGCAACCCACTCCTGTATTCTTGCCTGGAGAATCCCCTGGACAGAGGAGCTTGGTGGGCTACAGTCCATGGGGTTACAAAGAGCTGGACACAACTGAAGTAACTTTAGCACGTGCTCACGGGAAACTAAGCTCTGTCATGCTGCATGGTGAGGTGAAAAAGAAAGGAAATAAGGGCTTTGTGTAAACATTACCTGGAGAAGGCAATGGCAAGCCACTCCAGTACTTTTGCCTAGAAAATCCCATGGACGGAGGAGCCTGGTAGGCTGCAGTCCATGGGGTCGCTACAAGTCCGACTTCACTTTCACTTTTCACTTTCACGCATTGGAGAAGAAAATGGCAATCCACTCCAGTGTTCTTGCCTGGAGAATCCCAGGGATGGGGGAGCCTGGTGGGCTGCCATCTGTGGGGTCGCACAGAGTCGAACAAGACTGAAGCGACTTAGCAGCAGCAGCAGCATAAACATTACCACAGCACCACGATTACATCTAAAGAGGGTAACAGTCTCTTCTTAACCTCAGCGAATATTCCATCAGGAATCAGTTTTTTTGGATTATTTAATTAATTTATTTTTATAATGCTTTGTTTGAACTGTAATCTGAACGAGGTCTTCACATAGCATTTGTTTGCTACGTTTCTTCAGTTTCTTTAATCCATAAGTTCCACTTGTGATTTATGATTGGCTGTGTGGTTTTTCCTGTGGTTTCTCACACACACACACACACACATACACTCATATTCTGGATTACGCTGATTATATCCCTTTGGTGTCATTTAAGATGTTCCCCTGTCCCATATTTTTCCTCAAAACAGGGAATTACATCCAGAAGGCATTCAGAATCACATCAGGGTTTTTTTGGCTAAGAAATCCTAGCTTTTTAAGAAAGAGTTTGTTGAGCACTTCTGATTGGAAGCGGCTAGGAGTTCATTGAAAGAAGATCCAGACTTTGGACTAGCTTGAGAACAAAGATTGATTCCATGGGTCATTTTTCCATTCTTTTTCTAAAGTTCTCCTTCCACCGAGTAGGTTTGGTTCTGAGTTTAAGAAGTCAAAACTTGCAGACCCCCTAGGTCATGCCTTTTCACCCCAGCGTCACAGGTGAAGCCTTCCCTGTATGTGTATTTTATATACTATATATGTATAAGTAGCTGCCAGGAGATAAGATCTGGGGCTTCAGTAAATCCTCCCTCTTCTCCTAGGTCCTGCCCATTTCAGTGGGCCCCTTTCCCCGTGTCTGTGATGGAAGCAGGGAGGGACAGACCTTGCTATGTGTGGGTTACTTGTGGAGAATCTGTTCTGGAGCCTGTGGCCTGTGTGCTGTGAGTTGGGGCTGATTGTGGAGGTAGGCTGGCAGAGCTGTTGTAACAGAACTACCACTGCTGGGTGCCTGCTCCATCACAGTCACTCCTCTAGGTGTTTACACACACTTATTCCTCACTCCGGGCTTCCCAGGTGGTTCAGCGGTAAAGAATCTGCCTGCCAATGCATCAGACACCAGTTCAATCCCTGGGTCAGGAAGATCCCCTGGATTAGGGAATGGCTACCCACCCTAGTATTCTTGCTGGCAGAATCCCCATGGACAGAGGAGCCTGGCGGGCTACAGTCCATGGGATCACAAAGAGTCGGACACGACTGAGCAGCAGAGCATGCACACATTCCTCACTCCACCTACCTGGCCACGCAGCTCCCGCAGGTTCTGTCTGCCCTGGCCTTACTTGCCCTTCCTGTCCAGGGATTCACTTTTTAAAATGGTGAAATGGTGAGCAGAGACCTGCATGCCTGCAGCAAGGGCCGAGTGTCACACTAGGACTGGAGGCCCTCCTGGTCAGCCGGGCCTCAGTGGACACTCCAGCTGTGGGGACTCCCATCTTAGTTGATGCCTGAGTATGTCATGTGGGTATTGGTCCTGCTTCTGGAGGACTTGCTCAGGTTCCTTTCCAAGAGGGCCATCTGCCATCTCCATTCAGCAGTGCGGTGATGGGAGCTGGTCGAAACTGGGGGATGACTTGGGACCCTGGCCTGTGTTCAGGGAGATGGGATTCTGGTGACCCACCCACTGTGGATTGGGCCTCTGGCAGGGGTCTGTCCCCTTCTGGTATTCTCTGAGCCCATGGTCTTATCCTTGAGCCCGTGGGACAGCTGGGCCTGTGGGACGGAGCCAAGGTGCATGTTCCAATTCCCCTGGGCACCCAGGCTACTCTCTCCTTCCTGTACTTTGCTGTGAGGGGCATCTAGGGTTCTTAAGAGAACTTTGCTCTAGCAGGCATCTCTTACCTGGTATCCTCACTTCTTTCTAACAAGAGGCTCACCTGGAAGCATATTGCAAGTCTCCAAGGCATTGTAGGTTACCCCTGGGGCCAAATCCAGATTTCTTTGGAGGGACCTGGCTACTTCTGAAATGGTGAGACTACTGTCAGGGCCAAAGGTGAGGATGAGATTTTCCCTAAGGAGTTGTAGAAGGGCTTGGTCTCAACCACTGAGGAGATCATGGAGCCTCCACAGATTGTCCAGGAGCTCACACGAGGGCTCACTGGGCCTGGTCCCATTTGGCACCACCACTTGTACCCAGAGGAGCCCAAGCTCTCCACTGCTCCAGGCTCAGGGAGGGGGCTGTCCCCCCAAGGATGCTGGAAGAACCAGTAAGACACTGGATGCTTTGAAAGAAAGGGGAGGTAAGGAAATTTGCCAGTAGGCACATCCGTACACTGGATACATTTGTGTGTGCTGGTAGGTAATCAGGGTCATCTGCACTTTTCATATATGGGAGTGGATATGAGGAGTCATATATGTGAGGGATTTCTACAGTTAAATTCTACTTAGAAGTAGGAGGACTTTAAAGTGAAGTTCATCCATGTATTCTGGAAACCTTTGCTCAACACCTATCAGATGCCTATCCCTGGGTGAAATGAGAGGAAGAAAGAAGCTCAGGAGGTGGGCTCTGCCCTCAAGGGGCTCACAGTGTGGTGGGAGAGAAATAGACACTTCAGTTCAGATCTTTACCCTTGCCTTCCCTAAATTAGAGTTCGCTCCTGCCTTTGTCTCACAGAGGTAGGGGGAAAGAGTGCACCATGAAAAGGGGTTGTATCATTTCATCTTCTAAAATAGTAGAGCACATATTTGTATGATGTTTTACAGCTTACAAAACACATTCACAGCACTGACTTACTCTGTTGGGAGCTCCAAAGGTCTAACATGAGAGATTCAGAAGAACAGCCAGCTTCGCTGACTTTAGCAAACCCAAATGCCATACACTGAGCACAGCTGGAGAGCCACGTCACTTCCCTGCCTCCTGCTCTCAGAAGATGGAAAATTTAGCAAGAGGATGGCGAGGGCTTTGAGGACAGGGAAAAGATCTGGAAGTAGGACATTTGAGCAAAGGAGAGGGTAGGGTGGGGTGGGGGATGAAGAACAGTGGACACTGGGCAGTGGGAAAAGGGGGTCAGAAACTCAGTTTGTAATGAGTCCTGACATTGCCTGAAATGGACGGTACCTGTGGGCTTGGTCCTCGTTTTTTTTCCATCTGTAAACTGAGAAATTTAACTAATCTCCCAAGTCCCCTCCACCTCTGACAGCTTATTTCTGTGAGATGATTGAAAAGGAAAGGGGAAGCTTCCCGCTGTTCAGCTTCACAGAGTAGAGAAAACAAGTCCAACCGGCTGCCTTTAGGTTAATTAGAAGAGCTTTAAATGAAGAGGATTGGTCTCCCATTGTGGCCCAGAGATCTTCCGGAGTGGACAAAATGACTTCACAATCAAGCCGGGAGCCAGGAGGGGGACTGGCTGCCGCCTTGCCACTTGGTCGCTCCTGGTAAGCAGGGGCTCTTGAAAAGCTGACGGCCTCCTACTGGCTCTGCTGGCGGCCAGCAAGGCGCCCAGGCGGGCCGGCAGAGCCTGCTGCCGGCGCCCTCTCCCCAGCTGTGCTCGACGGCTCACCTCCTGAGTGTTGTCCCCTCCACATTCCACAGGAGTCTGGCAGCAGCCTGTGTGCTCATGACTTCCAGGGGAGCAGAGGTTGACAAACCCTTCGTGGTGGGGGAGGCAGGGCGTGGAAGGGGCTGGCCTGAAGGAGACCCTAGTTCTGCCCTCTCCAGTCAGGCAGCTGTTCGGCTTCCTCCACTTGTAGAGCGAGGAGCTGGATGTGGTCCTCTCTGCAGTTTCTCCTGCAGCTGCGTGGGTTCTGTGGGCTCAGGCCAGGTTCAATGTCAAGGTCTGGCCTGTGAGGCCACTTCCTTCAGGAGCATGTTTGAGCTTCAGCATCTGATATGTTTGCTCTGTCCTCCTTTTATTTTGAGCATCTAATCAAACCTCTAAGGAATGCCTGGATGGCAGCTTCCATATTCCCCAGAGGTAGGAGCTGTGCCTTGGTGTGACTTCCCCAGGGCCTTTGCTCCCACCCAGGCAGATGACCCCTGCTTGGGAAGTTCTTCTCTCCCTTTGTGGGTCTCCTTGCACCTCCCGTCTCTTGGTCCTGGCTCCACCCTCTGGCCCCACTGACTTACCCGCTACAGATTTGGCAGGATTGCACGATGCTCTTACCTCCTCAACCCCAGTCTTCTCTCGAAATGACTTCTCCAGCTCCCATGGCTGGGAAGTGGCTCTGGGACCCTTGCTGACCTGGGCTGTCCACCCAGGGCTGTCAGATCCTGAGGCCAGGGAGGCTTGGAGAACAGGGCTTAGCTGGTCACGTGGACTATGAGTGACGCAGCCTGAGGATGAGGCGCCTTGGCTCATGCAGCCTGAAAACACCACCCTCCACCTTCCTGAGCGCTCCGTGGCACTGCACCCCATGGTTGTCCAGCCTCATTCTGGGCATCTCATCCTGAAGGCTGGGTTCCCTCCTTCCTGGGCTTGTGCAACCTGAGTGTGAATCTTTGGGGGTTCTGCAGGGGTCCCTGACATGACTTCTCTGGTTGCACTTAAAGATCCCTTCCAACCTAGTGAGACCTCTTTTAGATCCTGATTCTTACCTATGAATTGGGGTAATAACTAAGGCAGTCATTGTTTTAGTAATTATGTTATGAGAACTTCTCCCCTTCCTATGGCCCCTCAAGCCCACTTTCCAAACCCCTTTGTCTGCTCTTGAGTGGCCAGTGTTGGGTCTAGAGGCCACAGCCTTGCCAGCTTGGGTTTGCAGGGATGCCAGCTGAGGACAGTGGCAGAGTCAGGGCTTGAATGGAGAAGCAGCCACTGCTGGCACCCTTGCCATGGCAGACCCGGTGCAGGCTTGTCCTTCGCTGGTGGCCAAGTCATGCTGGCTGCTCTTCAGGGTGCCTTGGCCTTTGGCTCTGTAGGTTAGATGTCCCTGGGACCGCAGATGCTCTGAAGATGAGTTTCAGACACACATAAAAGGAGAAAAGATAACAGGGTGAACTCCCTCCTATGAACCCATCATCCAGCATCAGCAATGATCAGTGTTTTGCCAACTTGTTTCATATATATTCCTCCCACTTTTTTTTGGCTGGAGTATTTTCAATAAAAATCCTAATGTATCATTTGAGTCATAAATTCTTTAGGATGTACCTCTAATAGTTAAAAGATATTTTTATTTTCATCCAGTGACATTATCACAGACAACAAAGTTAGTAAATTCTTAATATAACCTAATACCTAGTCCATGTTCAGTTTTCCTTGATTATCTAAAAAATGACTCTTTATTTTTAATTTTTTAAACTTTTTTTTTAGCAAGAGAAAAGATAGATTTTTATTTATGTATGTCTGGGGGAGTTCAGAGAAAAATGTGATTTCCAAAAACGACATTTTAGAGTTTGTTCTTTCACATTAGAATGCAAACAAATCTTGCATATGTATAGACTGATATATATATATATATGTGCTTATTTCAAAATAATAATATAGATATTTTTACTAGCAGTAATACTAATGAGCCTGGTAGGCTATAGTCCATGGGGTTGCAAAGAGTCTGACACGACTGAGTGACTTCACTTAATACTAATGAGTGTAGTTTAAGTTTTCCTCATGGTTTCTTTTGTCCTTAGCTTATATCCTTTCAGGAATTTGTAGTCAAAGTTTGTGTTCTAGAGTTATTATAAATGATTCTTCTCTGTCTAGTTATGTTACTAAGAGGATATGCAATTAAGTTTGTTTTTCCAGTTTGTGTTCAGCTTGTAGAGATTGCTTTTCGATCACTTATCTGTTGCCATTGTCATACTGCACAATAGATCAACCAAACTCAGTGGCTTCAAAAGCAGTTTTTGTTTGTTTGTTTTAATTCTCACTCATGCATTTGCCTTCTGGCTGGAATTCACTGATTTAGGCTGGACTCCAGGCTGCAGGTGAGTCCAGGTCTGCTCCGTGTCTCCCATCCTCCTCAGATAGCAGGCTGCCCAGGGCGTGTTTCCCATGGCAATGACAGAGGCACAGGAGGGCACGCCTAACCGTACACACACATTCCAAGCCACTGCTTGGAATGGCACATCCACTAAGATTTCTTGAGTCAAAGTAATTTATAGTTAAGCCCATCATCAAGGTGTGGTACTATAGTTACAGTGGCGATATAGCAAATTACCCCCAAAGTTCGTGCTGTAAAACATCATTACTTTGCTCACAGATTCTGTAGGTCAGAAATTGAGGCAGAGAACAGAGGGATGGTTATTTCCGCTCTACAATGTCTGGATCTTCAGCTGGACGACTTGAAGGCTGCGGACTGGAGTCATTTGACATGTCTTCATCATTAATGCGTCTTACAGCTTATGCTGGCTGTTAGCTGGGGCCCTCAGTACTTCCCCATGCAGACTAGATTGAGCTTCCTCACAACATGGTTCCTGGGCTCCAAGGGTGTCCTGAGAAAGGAAGCAGGTGGGGGCTGTGCTGCCTGTATTGTTGTTGTTTAGTTGCTAAGTCATGTCCGTCTCTTTTGTGACTCCATAGACTGTAGCTTACCAGGCTCCTCTGTCCATGGAATTCTCTAGGCAAGAGTACTGGCGTGGGTTGCCATTTCCTTCTCCAGGGGATCTTCCCTATCCAGGGATCAAACTGTGCGTTTCCTTCTGGCAGGCAGGAAAGCCTACCTTTCCCTGGTGGAAAGCCACCAGGGAAGCCCACTTCCTTTATTACCTAATCTCAAAAGACGCGTTGTTACTTCTGGCACATTCCATTCATTGGTGCAGTCACAAAGTCCTGCCCAGATTTGAGAGGGGGAGAAAGACTCCATCTCTTGATTGAGAGTGTTTTATAAGAGCATTTGAGGGAATTCCCTGGTGGTCTAGTGGTTAGGACTCTGTGCTTCCACTGCAGGGGACATGAATTCCATCCCTGGTCAAGGAACTAAGATCCTGCATGCCATGTGGCTTGGCCAAAAAAAAAAAAGAGCATATGAGACTGGAAATCTTGCTGAGATTATTTTCGAAAATAGAGTCTGCTGCAGCTGGAAAAATATACTGCATCTCCAGTGGGAAAAATTGCAGAGTCACATGGTAAAGAGCAGAGATCCAGGGAAGGTAAAAATTGAAGAACAATGCCATCTACCACTTTTTTATTTTCCACTTAATTTTCTTAAAATTATGTACAACTTTCATGTGATTCCAAATAAAACAAGGCGTACTGAGAGAGGGCTAGCGCCATCTTGTTCCTTTCCACCTTGTTCTCTGCCTTCCCTGATAATAAACCATTTTTTATTAGATTCTTTCTCTTTCAAAATGTAAGGAAAAAATACATTTATATTCTTTTCTTTATATGGTCAACAAACCCTAAACACTATGCTATACTTTGCCTTTTTTTCATTTAATGTCTCCTGAAGATCATTTCCTAGCAGAATACAGAAATCCTCCAGATTCCTTTTTCCATGTGTGCACTGCTCTAGCACGCGGTCATGCCATGGTTAATCCATGAACATCAGCCTGTGTCTAGTCTTTTGCTCTTACAAAGTGCACCACAGTGAGAAACCTGGTGTATATGTCATTTGTATTTTTACCAGTGTGTCTATGGGATGCATTGTGTTTTTTCCAGTGTACCTATAGGATAGTTTCCTGTTAGATGTGGAAACAAAATGGTAAATGCATATTTTCCTCTCCGTTGCCAAGTCTGAGGGGCAAAGGCGGAAGCTGGGAGCTAGTGAGGGGTTTGGACAGTGTTCAGGTATGAGAGAATAGTCACTGGATGAGGATGAGGAGGGGGTGATGGGGAGTGGGGGTAGGGGGCTGAGAGTGCTGGCAAGTGCTCGACTTCTGAATAGATTCTGGACGTAGTCAGCTGGGTGGCTGGAGGGTTGACTGTGACGAGTTAGAAAAAGAGAGGAGTCGGGAGGATCCCTGAATTTTGGCCTGAGTGTCTGTGTACACTGGCAGCAACAAGGATGGGTCTAAGATCAGGATTTTGTTCCAGGACAGCTTGTGTTTTAGGGGCATCCAGGAGAGATGTTAGGTAGGCAGTGGGGTCGTTAAGTCTGGTCTGGGCTAAAAAAATAAAGCAGCATTTCACCTGCAAATGCTTTAATATTAATGCCACCTGGTTCCTACAAGCACTCGGAGTAAGAGATAAGGAAGAGGAATAAATTGAGGCAGTACTGGAGTTCCAAGAGGGCAAGTCAAGTATATTTAGCTCTACAAGCATTTACTTTATCAAATGAAATGCTAGAAATGAAAGCACTCACAAGAGACCTGGCATTAAATACCAGCTGGTGCCCAGTTCCTGCCCAGGGCTGAGGATATAAAGATGAACAGGTAGATTAGCATCCCTGTTTCCTGCTACAGAGCATCTTTGAATTAAACTTGATTGAAGGTATGGTCTCTGCCCTCTGGGAGATGCTCAGAGGATGCAGAGAGGACTGTGGTCCATCCTGCTCATCTTTACAAAAAGCTACTAAAGCAGATACAGAATTTGAGCCTCAGACCTGACAGTTTACTTGAAAGTCCTGGCCCGTACCATAGGCTCTCAGAATTCATCGCTGGTTGGGTCTGAAGCCCAGACCACCAGAGCCACAGAGAACACCCTCTCGCTGTAGGGAGAGTATCACTTTTCCCTCTTGACCCACCCTTGTGTTCATAAACTCCAGGAAGGCTGGACTGTGGTGTGGGACAGGGTCAGAAAGTCTCTGTGGCCACTCCGGATAAGGAGACTCTTGTGTGTCCAGCAAAGGGATCAGACATCTAGAGTGCAGGCCTGGCCTGCTTGGTATCCCCTCTGCCCCTGGGTAGAGTGGGCTCGGGGTGGGGAGCCAGTGACAATCTCAGGGTGGCCTAGGGGTATAAAGCTCCAGGGCCAGAGAGAAAAGCCCAGCCCGCACTAGATGGAGTTCAGGGGCAAGGCCTCTGCCGCAGACACCTCTGAACAGCTCAGTCTTGTAGTGCACTCACTCCGTGCCAGACCTCAGGGTGCAGTCGGGAGCAAGCACAGAGATGGTTCAGTTGTCTCATGCTGGCGTGGATGCAGGGGGCCCCTTGTGAACAAGCCCACAAGCTCCAGGATCTTGTGGCATGCACAGCCTTCAGATTAAGACCCACAGCCATATAAGTGATTCTGATAAACCATGCTAGTTATTACCCCATGACCTGCCTTGGGAGGTAGGTATAGACACCTAGATCTATGCAGCACCAACACTCTCCCCTGACAAATTGATTTCTCCAGAGGCCCTGCATTATCCCCAGGGAAGGCTTTGCTCTCAAATGATTCCCATCCTGAGAATGCTGTTTCTCTGTCCCTTATTTTTGTTCAGTGTTTGTTCATTCAACAAGCCTTTATTAAGCCCGCAGTGTATCTGAGTCTGTGCAGGCTCCGAGTTCACAGAGGAAATGCAGTAGTCAGCCTACTTGGACCCCACAGTCCGAGTGAGCATGAGGGACTCAGCCAGAGCCACCCAGTTCAGAGAAAGGAGTGAGAAGCGCTGGGGAGGGATGGGGCTCAGGGCAGGCCATGGTGAATCATGGCCTCCCCGTGGAGAAGCTTCTGGGTGGGCCCAGGTGTTTCTCTTGGAGTTGAACGCTTAGTCTGTCCTGTTGGAATCTCCCCTAAGGATGCTGCCAATTTCCCTTTTTTAAGCAGGTGTGCAGCAAGGGCTCTCTGGAGCAAGCCCGCTAGCTCTCATCAGCCTTATCAGCTTGTGACAGTGCTCCCAGGGAGGCCTTCTTGCAACTTTGGCTTCAAGGTGAGCCTCTTTAAACCCCCACAGCACAAGTCACACCTTTGGGAAGCCAAGGCCAGGCCTCCGGACAGATGGAACAGAGACCCTGGCTCCCCCTCGCCCACTTCCCCTCCCCAGGACTGACCCCAGAAGAAGAGGCAGGGAGAATGGCAGGGGGGCAGGAAAGCCTGCCTAGGGTGGCTTCCACCGGGTGTCTGTGATACCACTGACCAAGGTGCTGACTGTGTGCTTGCTTAGCATGACTGGGACCTGGAGAGCAAGTTTACTACGTTTTCATCCCAGACATAGTAGGGGCCCCAGGAATGGGCTGGACCCTCAGCAGGGACTTAGGGAAGGAATCTTGTGGGAAGGATCCTCTTTGGATCCTGCTGCCCCTTGCTTCTCGGAGATCTTGCCTGACCAGGACTCCTGTTGCCAGTGAGGCTTGTTTTCTGTCTCTGTACCTGGGCTTTTTCTTGGCTTCCCTTTTTTATGTTACTCTCCCTCCTCCTGATATATCCAGGTAATTCTGAGTTTTAGCTTTGTTGATGAGACTCTTCTGGAATTAATTAAAAATTATATAAGTAAGAATTGAATATATTTTTGATGTAAACCTTCAAACCATCCAATCATGTATTGAGTAAAACTTCTGTTTTGCTTTCTAGCATTATTGCTTTTCTATCTATACTTCTAAGATCTTCCTCCAAGTATTTATATTCTTGAATCTGTTGTGTACACACACATACACACACACTTTTAAAAAATAGCTCAGTGTTATTTTCTCTAGTAACAAACATTTACTCACCAAACAAACCTTGTGCCCCCTCTGGACAGGCAGAATGTTTGGCTGCAACAATAAAGTGGCAGCTAATCCAGAAATCAGCGCCCTGGGGAAGGATGTGCTGTCTGGGAGGGGCACAGAGTTAGACTCAGCTCCCTTTTTCCTTGCTAAGGCTTCACAAAAAATAGGCCACAAAGCTCTTCACCACTAGAGAAAGCTGGTCAAGACAGGAAGGGATGGGAAATTCGGAGTTGACCAGGGTTTTCAGCCATTCACATGGAGCTACATCTGAACTGTCCCTCAGAGTTAACCATTTGGAGTCAGAAACTGGTGGATGATCTCCACCTCTCCTCTTAGCAAAGGAACAGTGAAGCTTGAATTGGAGCACTTCGTTACATGGACCTCGAGCCACCAGGCCTTGGTGTATACACCTAGGTACCTGTTCTATCTGGGGGGTGCCACAGGCTATGGCATCTTCCTCTCCTGTGATGCCAGGGCCTTAGGATCACCCAGAGTCCCTAGAGTGCCAGGCCCTGAGCTGCTGGGGCTTTCAGGACCACCTGGCCTGCTTTGGCCGTCGGTGACTGCATCCGCTGCACTGGCCATGGCTCCTGCACCTTTCTCCACTGTGCTTGTGGCTCCTTCACCATCTGCCATCTTGAATCCGCCCACCTTCTCCACTGGCCACTAAAAGATGAACACACATACTTTTTTTTTTTATAGAAATGGTATCACATTGAATATGTTGTGTTGCAGCCAGCTTCCCGCCCCCCAACAGAACAGTGTGAGGAAACATTTCTTCCTACCCTCCCACTTTTCAAAGAGTCAGCAGTTTGGGCCCTAGATAACCTTTTGCCACCTTGTCCCTTCCTGAATGGGAGTAATCCTTGTGCCTTTTGGGGTCTGTTGGTCACCCCTGTGTCCCAGGCGTATCTCCAGGCAAGCTACCAGACCTTTGTCTAGCTGGACACCTAACTGCTCAGCCTTTGAGGGTAGCATGTGCTAGAGCAGCAGCCTGCAGGGGTACAACAGTGGTCTTGACCCTGAGGCCCTGCCCCCGAGCTTCAGAGAGTTTCAGGGTTCGGCTCTGTTTTGCCAGCTAGGGCTGTCTCCTGGATGCAGAGATCCCTGCAAAGTTCCTTTTTCTTCCCTGACATGTGGTGTGAATTCCCTTTCTCTCTTCACACCTTTTGCAGGTTGCACTGTTCAGTCATCTGAGTAGAAGACTGCTTGCAGGGCAGGGCCACCTACAGCACGAGGAATTGCCTGTGCCAGCATCTTGTGTTTCTTCTCGGTCCCCTTGGTGGCCTGTATTAGTATACACTGCCTATGCCCCTGCAGAGACCCAGCCCCCAATCTGATGGAGGCTGGACTCCAACTCTCTAACTCTTCCCACTAAGAGTTTTGAGGTTTGAAACTTGAAGGTTTTTTAATGCAGCCCAGCTCCATGTTGGGTCAGACCTCCACTCCAGGACAGAATGTACTTGAGGTCATTCATTTATTCAGTAAATATTTATTGAGCACATGCTACATGCTAAGTACTGTTCTAGGCAGTCCTTACTATTGCCTATTAGTCATGTCCTCCTCCCAAATTTCTTCTTTGCTTTGCTGGTTTCCTCACTGCTTGCAGAGGCTTTTGCCTCTAAATTTGCCTCAGGAACATGAAACTTAAATGTCCAGCTAAATAAATCACAAGAATTTTTTTCCTGAGTTTTTACTCAAATTCTATCCAACCAGGAACTAAAATTTTAATCTCCTATGAAATGCCAAACAAACAGGAGGCCCGTTTCCTAGAAACTAGCCTTGGTATGTTTCTGATGAGGCATTTATTTTCTAATGCAGCTGCGTTTGGTTTGTTCTGGCTGTGCCAGGTGTCTGTGCTGTGGGGGCTTTCTCCAGTGTGGTGAGCAGGGGCTCCTCTCTAGTTGCAGTGTGTGGGCTTCTCATTGCAGTAGCTTCTCCTGTTGCAGAGCGCAGGTTCTAGGGCACTTGGGCTTTAGTAGTTACAGCACATGGGGCTCAGTCGTTGTGGCTCCCTGGTCCAGAGCACCAGCTCAGTAGTTGTAGTGAATGGGCTTAGTTGTTCCATGGCATGTGGGATCTTCCCGGATCAGGGATGGAATCTGTGTCTCCTGCATGACAGGTGATTGTTCCCACTGAGCCACCAGGGAAGCCCAGGCACTTAGTTTTAAGGATTGGGAGTTTGAGAGTGGGGCTTGGAGGGGCAGCAGTTCTTAGGCCAGGACCCAGCCTTGCTGTCTGTTTTTCTGGTGCCCTTAAGCTGCTTTGTTTCTCTGTTTATTTTTTGGCCACGCAGCCTACGGGATCCTAGTTCCCCAACTAGGGATTGAACCCGTGCCCTTTGCATTGGAAGCATGGAATCTTAACAACTGGACCACCAGGGAGATCCCTACTGCTTTGTTTTTTTAATCTTCAGTCTTCTCATTGGAAAAAAACGGAAATGATAAGAATACCCACCCTGCGTGGTTGTTAGGAGGTCAATTACGTAAAGGGCCAGTCTGGCACACTGAGTGAGCTGAGAGTGTGATGGTGCTGGGGGTGATGGTGTTTGTGACCTGACGCCCAGTGAACGAAAGGCAGTGAAGCCATTATATATCTCATCAGCCAAGACTTTTCTTTAAATATTACTTTTTATTTTCTGATTTTGTGAATGCTTAATACATTAGCACAATAACACATGCTTATAATTTTGAAATGAATATTGTGTATTTGAGGGTACTATTTTGAAATCCTTTTCTAAATTATAATTCACATACTATAAAATTCACCCAATTTTAGGTGTATCATTCAATGGTTTTTAGAACAGAGTTGTATCACAAAAGCTATAATAAGTTTAAAACATTTTCATCACCCCCAAAAGAAATCTCACATCCATCATTTGTTATTCTTTCCCGCCCCTAGGGTCAGGCAGCCAATAATCTATTATACTATTTGTGTCTATAGATTTGCCTACTTCGGACATTTCATGATTAAATAGAAGCATGCAATTGCGGTTTTTATGTCAGACTTCTTTCACTTAGCATGTGTTCAGGGTTCCTCCATGATGTTGCATATGTCATTAATTTAATCCTTTTTACTGCCCAATAATATGCCCTTCTACGGATCTACCAAATTCTATTCCCTTATTGGCTCATGGACATTTGGGTTGTTTGCACTTTTTGGCTTTGGCTATTATGAATAATTCTGTTATGTATGTCTGAGTACAAGTTTTTCTGTAGACATATGTTTTAAATTATTTTGGATGAATTCCTAGGAGTGAAATTGCTGGGTCATTTGATAGCTTTACATGTAACATTTGGAGAACTACTGGACTCTTTTCTAAAGTAACTGCACCATTTTACATTCCAACAAGCAGTAAATGATGGTTCCTTTTTCTCTGCATCCTTGCCCACGTGTGTCATTATCTTTCTCTCTGATTGATTTTCTAATTTCCCTTGTGATTTCTTCTTTGACCCATTGGCTATTTAGGAGTATGTTGTATAAGTTACAGTTACTTATGAATTCCCTAAATTTCTTTCTGCTATTGATTTCTAATTTATTTGTTTGTATTTTGTGTTCAGAGAGCATCCTTTTTATAATTTCATGTCTTTTAAATTTATTGAGGCTTGTTTTATGGTCTAGCCTGTGGTCTGACCTGTAGAATGTTCCATGTGCACTTGAGAAGAATGCACATTCTGCATTGTTGGGCAGAGTGTTTCATAGATGTCTGTTAGTTCTAGTTGGTTTATAGTGTTGTTCAAGTCTGTTTTCTTGTTGATTTTCTGCATGGTTATTCTATCCATGGTTAATAGAGTATTGAAGGAAATTTCCTGGTGGTCCAGTGATTAGGACTTGCACTTTTACTACCAAGGACCTGTATTCAGTCCCCGGTTGAGGAACTAAAATCTCGCAAGCCACGCAGTGCAACCAAACAATTTAAGAAAAAGGTATTGAAGTCTCCAATTATCATTGTTGAATTTTCTCTTTTTCCCTTTAATTCTGTCAGTGTTTGCTTCATGTATTTTGGCACTCTGTTTCTAGATGTATATATGTTTATAATTATATATAGTTAGATATTGTATGGAGAAGGCAATGGCACCCCACTCCAGTACTCTTGCCTGGAAAATCCCATGGATGGAGGAGCCTGGCGGGCTGCAGTCCATGGGGTCACTACGAGTCGGACACGACAGAGCGACTTCACTTTCACTTTTCACTTTTATGCATTGGAGAAGGAAATGACAACCCACTCCAGTGTACTTGCCTGGAGAATCCTAGGGACGGCGGAGCCTGGTGGGCTGCTGTCTATGGGGTCGCACAGAGTCAGACACGACTGAAGCCATTTAGCAGCAGCAGCAGATATTGTATACTGATTATATATAGTTATATATAATTTAAATCTTGATAATTAACTGATTTCTTAAAATCAATCTTTATCTTCAGTACACTTTTCTTCTACAATCTGTTTTGTCTGATATTAGTATAGCCACTCTAGCTCTCTTACGGTTGCTGTTTGTGTGGTAATCTTTTCCCATTTAAAACATTTCAAACCATATCTTTGACTTTAAAATATGTCTCTTATAGAGAGTATATAGTTGAATTTTTAAAATCAGTCTACTAATTTCTGCCTTTTGATTAGATTGTTTGATTTTTATGTAAGTGATGTTATTGATGTAGTTGGGTTTACATTTGCCAGTTTGGTTTTTATGTTCTCATTGCTTTTAATTCATTTTTTCCTGTTTACAGCCTTGTTCTGTATTCAGTGTACTCACTTTTTGGAGTAACATTTTAGTTCCTCTGATGATTTTTAAATTACATATGTTTAGATTATCTGCCTGGTAGTTGCTTTAAGACTGACACAGTATACATCTTGGTTTGTCAGAATCTACTTCAGATTTATGCTAACTTAATTTCATTGAAATATAGTAATGCCACTCCTTTACAATTCTATTACTTTACCCTCTTTTTTTTTATATGATTATTGTTACACATACTATATCTCTTACCCTTGGACTGTAAGGAGATCCAACCAGTCCATCCTAAAGGAGATCAGTCCTGGGTTCATTGGAAGGACTGATGTTGAAGCTGAAACTCCAATACTTTGGCCACCCGATGTGAAGAGCTGACTCATTTGAAGAGACCCTGATGTTGGGAAAGATTGAGGGTGGGAGAAGGGGACGACAGAGAATGAGATGGTTGGATGGCATCACCGACTCAATGGACATGAGTTTGGGTAAACTCTGGGAATTGGTGATGGACAGGGAGCGGTTCATGGGGTCGCAAAGAGTTGGACATGAATGAGCAACTGAACTGAACAAGTACATCATTATAATTATTGTTGTTGCTCAGTTGCTAAGTCATGTCCAACTCTTTGCCACCCATGAGCTGCAGCATGCCAGCCTTCCCTGTGCCTTATTATCTCCTAGGGTCTGCTCAAACTCATGTCCATTGAGTTAGTGAGGCCATCCAACCATCTCATCTTCCATTGCCCCCTTCTCCTCTTGCCCTTAATCTTTCCCAGCACTTTATATAATATTGTGTACTGTTATATACAATCTTATAAGACCTTTTACAGAAATTGAGAGAAAAAGGGTAGAAAGTATACATTTGCAGAATTTGTTATACTGACTTTCTTATTTACTGAGTCTCCTCATTTTTTCCTGAGACTTCGAGTTACTAGCTGATGTCATTTCCCTACCTCAATATAGCTTTGTTCCCACGCACCTCTTTTCTGCTCTTTTTGTCAAACATATTATGTTTTTATACATTATAAGCTGAAAAACACACACGGTTTTATGCAGTTGCCTTCTTATCAGTTAAGAGAAAAATATGCAATTATACATTCTTTTATACTTGGTTTCATAATTATCTTCACCAGCACTGTCTGTCTTTTTGTGTGTGGATTTGAATTACTATATGGTATCACTTGTTATCTGTTGAAGTAATTTCCTCTATTATTTCTTTCTTTATTTTCTTAGCTTTACTGAGGTATAATTGACTTTTATTGTTTCTTATGGGGCAATTTGATATCAATAGGTTTTTTTTTCTGCTTTTGTTTATCTGAGGATGCTTTATTTTGCCTTCACTTAAAAATATCTGTTTTTCCAGAGATTTCTAAACTCACTTTATGTTTGTTATTAAAAAGAATGTTGGCTCTGATAAGACTGAGAACCAAAAGGACAAAGTAATATTATGAAATGATGAAATATCAACACATTTCTTATTCACAGTTTTTAAAAACTATTAAAAATATTTTAAAAAAATTTTAATGGCAAGCCAATGGACAATTGGTTTTATTTAAAAATGGACAACTTGAGACACATTTTAAAATTTAAATTATTGTAGATTCACATGTGGTTTCAGAAACAATGCAGAGACATTCCTTCTATATTTTGCCCAATTTCTCCCAGTGGTGACACTTTGTAGAACTACAGTATAGTATCATAGCCAAGACACTGACATTCATACCATCTTATTCAGGTTTCCCTAGTTTCATTTGTACTCATTTGTATGTGTGCTTATTAATTACTAAGGTATACAGTTTTATCAACTGCATAGATTTGGGTACCCACTACTATAGTCAAGATTCTGAACAGTTCCAACTGCACATGTCTCTTGTGTTGTCCTTGTGTAATTGCGTCAAGCCTCCCTCCTGCCTCTGCGCTCCTCTCCATCCCTAATCCCTGGCTACACCAGTCTGTCCTCAATTTTTAAATTTTGTCCTTTCAAGACTGTTGCACAAGTGCAGTCACTACAGTGCATAACCTTTTGGGATTGGCTCTTTTCCCTTTTTTCACCGCTAATTCTGTTAAGATTTGTCTAAGTTGATGTGTCTATCAGTTGTTCGTTCCTTTTTATTGCTGAGTAGTACTTCATGGTATGTATATGCCACAATTTGTTCAGCCAGTCACTGTTGAAAGACATCTGGGCTGACTTCAGTTTTTGGTCTCTTACAAATAAAGCTTTTAGGAACACTCGTGCACGGGTTTTTATGTGAACATAAGTTTTCATTTCTCTGGGATAAATGTCAGGAATGCAACGCCTGGGTCTTTTGACAGTTGCAAGCTTAGTTTTTAAAGAAGTTGCCAAAGTGTTTTCCACAGTGGCTATACCATTTACATTTTCATCAGCAGTATGTGAGCGATCCAGTTTCTTTGCGTCCTTTCCAGCCTATGGTATATTCATTACTTGTTTAGTTTAGTTATTCTGATATGCATTTTGGTTTCATTTTTCATTTCCCTAATGGCTAATGAACTTCCCTGGTGGCTCAGACAGTAAAGCGTCTGTCTACAGTGTGAGAGACCTGGGTTCGATCTCTGGGTTGGGAAGATTCCCTGGAGAAGGAAATGGCAACCCACTCCAATACTCTTGCCTTGAAAATCCCATGAATGGAGGAGCTTGGTGCAGGCTACTATCCATGGGGTTGCAAAGAGTCGGGCACGACTGAGCAACTTCACTGCACTTTCAATGGCTAATGATGTTAGACATCTTTTCATATGCTTATTTGCCATATATGCTCTTTAGTCTGTTCATGTCTTTTGCCCACTTTTGAATTGATATTTTTTCTGTCTAGTTTTGGGAGTTCTTCATGTGTTCTGAATACTAGTCCTTTATTGAACATGTGATTTCAGATACTTTCTCTTACTACTCTGTAGCTTTTCTTTTTTAGAAAAGCTTACATAGGCTTTTACAAAGCAAAACTTGTGAAATTTGGTGAAGTCCATTGATCAATTTTTCAATTTTTCTGGATCATACTGACAGTATCAAGTTTAGGAACTCTTTGCCTAGTTAGATCTTGAATATTTTCCTGACCTTTAAGTTTATTATTTATTTTGAATTAGTTTTTGTATTAAGTCTGAGGCTTAGGCCAAGGAGTTGTGTTGTGTTTTGTTTTCCCCTGTCTTAGGATGTCTAGTTGCTTTAATACAGTTTGTTGAAAACTCTGTCCTTCCTCAGCTGGTTGGTTTTGCGCCTTTGTAAAAAGTCAGTTGAGCAGATTTGTGTGCATATATTTCTGAATCCTGTAATCTTTTCTATCAATTTATATGTTTATCATCTTAACATTACTATTTTCTTAACATAGTTATATAGTAAGTGTTAATACTGGATAGAGTTATTCCTCTCACTTTACTCTCCTTTAACAAGATTATTTTAGTGTTGTAGGTCCCATTCTTTTCCATATAACTTCTAGAATAAGTTTGTCTATGTCTATAAAAACTTTACTGGAATTTCAATATGAATTGCATTAAACCTAATAGATCAATCTGGGGAGAGTTGACATCTTT
Source organism: Tragelaphus eurycerus (assembly GCA_935064755.1). NCBI lineage: Eukaryota > Metazoa > Chordata > Mammalia > Artiodactyla > Bovidae > Tragelaphus > Tragelaphus eurycerus. The sequence continues at coordinate 68,540,958 of CAKXYN010000001.1, read as the reverse complement.
TCTATGCTGAATCTTCTAGTTCATGAGCATAGTATGCTCTTCCATTTACTTAGGACTTCTTTGATTTCTTTCATCAGCATTTTGTAATTTTTAGGTACAGATTCTATAAAAAAACTTTAAGTGTTTACCTTTTGGAATGATTATAAGTGACATTGTGTTTTTACTGGTGATTTCTTCATGTTTATTGTTAGTATCTAGAAGTAGAATTGGTTTTATATATTTATTTTGTATCTTTCAACCTTGTTGAACTTATTTAATAATTCTATTTTTTTTGTAGACTCTGGGATTTTTAATGTAGATAATCATGTCATCTGCAATATATTCAGTTTTACTTCTTCCTTTCCAGTATGGATGTCTTTTATTCCTTTTACTTGCCTTATTACAGCAGTTAGAATTTGCAGTACTATGTTGACTAAGAGTGGTGAGGGAGTTCTGGGCCAAGGGATGTCTGGGTATCAGGTTTAAGGGGGCAATGAGACCAGAGACCAGAGGGCTAGGAGTGGCCAGCGGGATTTGGACTTGAGTTTGTTAAGGAAATTCTTCTGGACACTGTCTGTGACATTCATCAAGAAGGGGAGCCTGGAGCCCTGGGAATGAGTGGAGGCTATAGTCACAGCCCAGAGCCTCATCTTGGAGCCAGTGTCAGTTCAGAGGTTGCTGAACATGGGCCTGAGATAGAAGAATGGCATGCAGGAAGTGAGGAAGAAGTAGATGAGGCGCCATCTTCAAGACTAGACCAAGGCAAGACAAGAAGCCCCCATTTATTTTCCTTGCCCCCGTGACATGGTCAGTGACCAGTGGCAGGTACCAGTGCTGTATCAGAGGAACTCCTCTTGGGGAGCAGAGAAGAGAAAAAGTAGGAAGGCGCCTAGGCTCCAAAAAAAAGGGAAGCCATGGTGGGTGCGGTAGGCTGGAATAAAAATTGGAGGGACTGAGGAGGTGGCCTGCAGTACAGGTGGCAACCTTCAGAACTACCTGAACATCATACATGAGACTTGCCCCCTGAAGGTTCTGGAGAAGTTAAGGAGGTCCTTACTTGCACTCCAGTGTGCAGTGAGCTTAACTCTGCTTTCCTTTCTGAGGCCTAGAGAGCTATGTGAGTAACCAGAAACCTAGAAAGACCTTAGTAAGAAAGTGGTTTCTTTGAGGTTGGTCTTTTGATTGTTAACACCTCTTCCAGTGCTACCTTATGGCTCTGTGTCTTGGCCAAAAAATTTGAGGGTGAAGCTAAGTCCAGAACTGGTAAACAGAGGCCAAGGCTCTGGTGCTAGTCCCCGGGGCAAATGCCCCGGATGTGGTTTTCCTCACTGAATTCGCTCCATGATGCTTCAGAGTGAAGGCTCTCTATCTAGTCTCAGAAAGAGACCAGATAGCTTCACAAGTTTTTGTGTATTATCACTAGCATTGTTTGCTTCTGAAGAATTTATACTTTTATTTCTCCATAGGAGGTAATTATTAGATTTCTGGGAAATGTGGGGTTTGTTTAAATGAGTCACAGCAGTTGGCTGAAATAGATAGGACTCCATCTGTTGCCTTTGCGTGGTCTCCAGTTCTGTTCTCTGTGACTAAGCTATAAAGGAGGCAGGAGAACTTGGTGTTCTGGGCGCTCACCATGACTGGCCCTGCCTGTCAGGCCCAAGTCTCACAAGCAAAGATGCGGGGAAGAGGACCCTGTTTCCTGAGAACTTCTCAATGTGTGATCCATGCAATTTGTCCAGTGAGCTTGGGTGAGGCAGGTGCGGGCAGGAGCCCAGGGCTCCTTGTCCACTGACCTTCATCAGTGACAGGTCTCTCTCACGTGCTCAGTGAAAGAAGAGGTGAGCTGGGAGTCAGGGGCACAGCATGTGAGGTGGTCATGTCCCCTTTCACCCTGCGAGGCTGGCTGCTCTGTGGGCGGAGCAAGTTGCTCTCAGATCCCAGCCTTGTCGCCATCAGCAGATTGGCCCGCCTCACTCACCTGCTCACAGACCTGTCTTTTGTTGGGCAGCTGGGGCCTGGCCTTCCACACCCATCGGAGGGGCTGGGCTCATAGAGCCATGCCCGGGACCAGAAGCCTGGGGACTCCGGAGGGGCACAGGTGCTACACTGCTGCTTTCCTCTTCTGCTCGAGCCGGGAGGCCGTGTTCTGAACTGTCACTGGAAGTGCCGCGCCCCTCACCTCTGCCGGCTGGTGGTGTACTGCCGGCCAACGTATGGCCTCAGTGGGCTCCTCCTCCTAGGGCTCACTGAAGTGACTGTGAGGTCACTGTAAGCAGATGCCGTCAGCTCCACCTGATTCCTTCTTCAGTTTCCCAACTACCCAGGTGTGTCACGGGATTGATTGGCACCCCAGTCCACACAGGCCTGTCAGGTTGCATCATGAGTACAGAATTGGCAAACAACCAGAGGCCTTTCTCAAGAGCGAGCCTTGTGTGGGGAGTCCTGAGTGGACCCCACTCCACTGCTGGAGATGCCCAGAAGCTCTTCCCTATAGGGATACTGGTAGCTCTGAAGGCCCAGGGAGATAGCGTTCCTTTTGGCTGTTCTTCTGGCAGGTTTTGGTGAGCCTCGCTGTCTCTCTGTGCTGAAGCTTAAGGCCCAGCTCAGCCTAAAGAAGTGGCCAGCTGAGCTCGCCAGCTCCCAGCGGGTGCAGAGCCCCCACACCTGTCTAGTTCTAAAACATTCTCTTCACCCCACAGAAAACCCCACACCCATGAAGTAGTTGCTCCCCGTTTCTTCCCCCAGCCTTTGGCACCCAATAGTCTGCTTTCCCTTTCTATTGATTTACTTATTCTAGATATTTCATATAAATGGGACCATAACATATGTGGCCTTTTGTGTCTGGCTTCTTTCACTGAGCGTAATATTTTCAGGGTTCATCTACACTGTAGCATGAATCCGGATTTCATTCCTTTTGTTTTGTTTATTGTGGTAACCTATACATCACATACAATTTACCATTTTAATAATTTTTAAGTGTATAGTATATGAGCGTTAGGTAGGTTCATTGTTGTGGAGCCATCTCCACAGTTCTGTCCATCTCCAGAACTTTTTCATCATCCCAAATTGAAACTGTGGCCATTCAACAGAATTCCCCATCCCCACTCCCTAGCCCCTGGTGACCACTGCTCTCCTTTCAGCGTCTATGAACTTAACTGTTCTAGGTACTTCATATAAGTGGAATCGTGTAATATTTACTCAGACTTAATTTAACATAATGTCTTCAATATGAACATCCATGTTGTGACATGTATCAGCGCTCCATTCCTTTTTAAGTCTGAATAACATGTCATAGTGTGTATATGCCACATTCTGTGTATCCATTTAGTCATCCATGGGCTTTGGGGTTGTTTCCACTTTTAGGCTGTTGTGAATAATGCAGGAATCCTGCATCTTGGCAACCTGGTGGACAGGGAGAGCACAGACATAGCCCAGCCCTGGGATGAGGTCCTGAGGCTTGGGGACGAGTCCAGAAGCAGGGTCTGCTCCCACATCCCACGGCCTTTGTGTGGCTCTGCTCAAGTGTCCCCTCTTCCGAGGGCTCTCCCCCTCCTTTCTCATCTATATTGTTCTGAATGAGTCAGGCTTACCCATTTGTCTTCTTGGTGTTTGCCTGTCTCTGCACCACATGGCAAGTTCCAGAAGAGAGGCCTTGTTTGCCTTGCTCACTGCTAGGTAACCATGGTCTGCAGTGCAGTGCAGTGCCGGGCACCCTGGAGCTCTTGGGAAAATGGGTGTTCGGTGATGCCTCACACTTGTGCTGCTGTGGCTGCTGCCAGAGCCCAACCCACTTTTATCTCCCCATCGTGCATTTGGATCGCACCCACCACATCCTCTGTCCAGGCATCACCCCGTTATCTGGAACCCCAGACCACCTGAGTCCCCAGACATTCCCTCCACTTCTGCCAGCTGAGCGCCTGGCTCTGCGTGAGGACACAGCGTTCCCCTCACCCCCTCGGCAGGGTGATCCAGACCCCCACTCACTCACTTGTCCCTCCTGGCCAGGGGGCCTTTGGGGCAGTGTGAGCCCGGCCCTCAGACCCCAGTCCTTCCTCTCCCGTCAGCCACTGGCCATATGGTTCTACTCCTTTCTCTCCCTCGGCATCACTGCCTGCACCTCTCATTACTTGCCACTTCCCTAAAGACTTTGGCATCAGAATCCCAGGCTCCCTGCCCACTCCCCTTGCTGTAAGCCAGGGAAGGAAGGAAGGGAGGAAGGAAAGAGCGTGTGTTTTTCTCAGCGCCTGCTGGGCACCTGGCATTGCTCTTCTGCAGGCTGGGGTGACCCTGTTCTCTCTGCTGGCTCAGGCTGGCCTGGGCACTCTGGGTGGGGACGCAGGGCTGGGTTAGTCCCTCAGGACATCGGCCCTTCCCCTTGGGAGCAGACATCCTGGACTTTACTTATTACTCAGAGTGGTAACTCCATGTACCATGAAAAACGTGGTCACACATGTACTCACACATGTGTATGTGCAGTGAACTGCCCACACACACCCACACTAGTGCCCACATGCACACACAACCTTGTACACACATGTGAGCACTCACGTGTACCCCCCACTCACACATGTGCATGTGTACTCACAGAGCATCTCATCATCTCAGTCTTAAGCCACATTTTCCTTATGAGTACATCTGTCTTAATGGATTTTTTAAGCCCAAGTGGCTAAGTTTAATGCTCTCGACATGTGAACACGTGTCAGGTAGGAACATAGTCATCCCCAAGCCTGTGCTGGTCGGAGGCTGAGCCCTGGGAAAGGGAGGAGAGTAGGGAAGGGAGCTCTTGGTCGAGGGCTTTTCCTGGCCAAGGGCCCCCACCTGAAAAGGACTTAGGCTCCTTGGATAGGAAGCTCTGGCCTTAGGTCAGGCCCAAGGGGCCTTGCAAGAGCTATCCTACAGTAGCAGGCTGAGCTGTGGGAATCAGCCCCTTGAAGGAAAGAGCACATGTTTTTCTCAGCGCCTTGAAGCAGGAGGAAGAATGAGGTGGGGTGAGGAGGGGTGGGGCAAGGGGAGCGCCTCCTACAGGAAGCCTCCCTGGCCTCTCATGTTATTGGGAAATCTGTCCCAGTGGCAGGCAAGCTCCCTGGGGGGCTGGTAGGTGAACCTTCAACAGGAGGAATCTAGAAAGGAACTCCCAGCACCTTCCTAGCCCTCACAGTCTAAGGGAGAGGGAGGTTCAGGAACCCAAGAGCCACAAGTAGATGTTAGATTTCTCCCTCTGAGTTAGAGCCCTCAGAAGTGAAAGACAAGAGAGCCGCAGAGGAAAGACTGTGAAATTGGCAAACAAGGAAACTGAGCCCCTAGCCATGTGCATTTTTCTGCAACTAGGCTGAGGGGGGCAGGTGGAACAATGGACACGGGGATGCTGAAGGCTGGAAGGGTGGTGGGTACTCCTTGCTTTTGCAGTGTCGTTTAAGACATGCTTTTTCCTGATGGAATCTTGAGTCTCATTTCCCATTTTGAGATGTCAGTTTTTGTCATTCTGATTTTTTTCACAGGCCCTGTAAAGAATTGCATTCACTAGTTAAACACTGGGGAAGGCAATGGCACCCCACCCCAGTACTCTTGCCTGGAAAATCCCATGGACGGAGGAGTCTGGTAGGCTCCAGTCCATGGGGTTGCTAAGAGTCGGACACGACTGAGCGACTTCACTTTCACTTTTCACTTTCATGCATTGGAGAAGGAAATGGCAACCCACTCCAGTGTTCTTGCCTGGAGAATCCCGGCGACGGAGGAGCCTGGTGGGCTGCCGTCTAAGGGGTCGCACAGAGTCGGACACGACTGAAGCGACTTAGCAGCAGCAGCAGCAGCAGCAGCAGCAGCAGTTAAACACTTCCTCAGCACCTTGACTATAATAAATTTGAAATTGCCAGGCAAAGGTGTTGTTCAGAGGCTTCTCTTCTCTTTTCAGGACCTGCGGTTTCCAGTGCTGCAAGTCCTTTGTCGGAAGGCAGGACTCTCTAGTTAGTCTTCCCCAAGGACTAACTCTGTGCCCTGGGCTATGGGCGCAAGTGACAGAAGGCAGGTGCAGGCAAGGTGGCTCTGGGAGATGAGCAGGCGGGGACCCCCCTTCTGTTGTTTCATTTAGAGCTGAAACTAAGGGCCAGAGATGACCCTCAGTCACAATTTTCTTTTACCATTTTTGGGTCACAGGTAAGTTTTTCCTTATGGTATAGAAGCATAAAGAGCAGGCAAGCTCTTACTAGTTTAAAAAATGTTAAACTACGGGGGAAAAAAAAGAAAAACAGCAGGCCTTATTTCTGGACAGAGAGGTTTTTAACATGGAGACATTACTTTGGTGTTTCTTTCTCTCCCAGAATACACAATAGATGTAGTTTTTGGATCCCGCTGGCTTCCAGGAGAAGGGAACTAAGGGTTCCTCAGGCTCGGTGGGGTTTCCCTGCTGGTCTTGGAAGAGCAGGCAGTGGGAAGCCTCAGACACTTGAGGTGTGTTCAGGTCCCACCTGGTTGCCCGCGCTCGGCAGATGTTCAGCTAACTCACGTATTAATGATGCAGGCACTGGCTTATCTTACTCACAGCATTGTTCTGGCCCATCTTCCTTCCAGCGCTTGGATCAGGGCTGGATGTGAAGTGGGCCTGTAGCCATGTTTGTGGCACAGGATGTGTCCCTGGCCCTTAGGGCAGGCTGAGGGCTCAGGCTGCTGCGCTGGGTCTGAAGACATGGCTGAAGCTCGTCAAGCTTTGTGAGCCAGAGTCCTGGCTTCCGATTGGAGCGAGGGGTGAGGCCTGCCGTCTGCATTGTCACAAAGAGTTAGAGTCTCCTCTTAACTTATCTCCTGGTTTCAGCAGAATCTGGAGGCGAGCTGACAAGCATAACGCTGTCCCCTTGGTAAAAGGCAACAGTTGTAGAATTTGCTGGAGCGAGAAGCAGGGAAGGGCTGGCTCAGCTTTATGTAATGATGCCTGGCTCCTGATTAGAGCTTCCCAGCTCGGGAATCTTCCCCCTGAGCCAGAAAACTGGGACACTTCTCAGCTCCAAGTGGTCCTCATGTGGGGTCCCGGTGCAGATGTCTGCAAACCCAGGGCTGTCTGGGGGCAGGTGCCTCAGTGGCTTGGGCTGGATTAGAGCTCCTGGGCCATGCCTGGAAGCCACAGCACTCCCGGAAGACAGGGTTGGTAAATGAGAACCGAGGGCTGGACTGGGGCCAGAGCTCTTGAGAAGGCTGTAGGAGGGGTGAAGAATTTGCCTGTCTGCCATGTGTGCCCTCAGAAAGCTGAGCCTGGGAGGGGAGTCCACGGGGGCATGTGACTGGCCTGGATGCACTGTTGAAGGGTACCCCAGTCACCATAGGCTAGAAAGGCCAGGGAGTTCAAGTTCAGATGCTGTCGATGCCGTAGGCCTTAGGACAGGATGTGCAGGGATTAGTCCACACGAATGTCAGCATACTAGGTCCAGTCCTTGTGGTGCCCAAAGGGAAGGGTCCCTAAGGTGGGGCCCTTGTTTCCTCTGATGTCCCAGGTCAGGCCACCTGGAACGCCTGGGGGTGTTGGGGAGAGCCTTTGAGGAGCTGCTGACCTGGGTCTCAGCTCTTGGCGGTGACTCTGGTCACTCTGCTTTGACCTGCTGCTTCTTCCCTCCTCTGGCCCTCTTGGCTCCCAGTGTGGGGCCCCTGCTCCTGGCTCCCTCAGGAATCTCCTACTGATGCGCTGTTACCCAAGACTGATGAATAAGTGGGAATAAGACATTAGAGCACTAAAAGCAGTAACGCTCCCCTCCTACTGAGTTCTACCTAAGGAAGCCAGTTCCTTTATATGCTATAATAAAAACAATGTTTGGATCCCTTCCCCTTGGAATTTGTGGTAATTGGCTGAACCAGACATTTGTAAAAGGTAAATGATGTAAATATGACTGTTTAATTCACCTAAAATACGAAGTTGCTTTCAAGCCCTACCAGACTCATTTCCTACAAATCTTGCCTAATTGCAAGTTGTTTTTCATCAGTTGATTATAACTACCTGTGTGAACTTCTGCTTCCTTTGACTGGCAAACAGAGATTGCAACCAGATTAGATTCTGGGAGCCCCTGGCCTCCTGGGGTACCCAGTCTGCCCAAAGAGACAGACAGTGGGCAATGCCTTGCAGTGGGGCAGCACTGGGACCGGGCTGGTGGGGGACACACAGGGAGGGGGACCCCGGGAGGCTCCACACCAGAAGTCACATTGGACTGATGCTGTTTAGCCAGCGCTCTAGGGAGCCTGTGGGCACGGATGCAGGAAAGCCTCTGGCCCTCGGGGAGCTCCCAGGCCTCAGGCAGGGCTTGCATTAGGGAATGTGTGAGCAGTGCTTGGGAGACAGGATGGTGTGGAAGGTAGGGGCCTATGACTTGAGACCCAGACTAGGGAACAAGGTTCCTATGAACTTTTAAAAAATGAATGAATGAATAAAAACTTCTAGAGATGCACTCTGAGCCCCTGGCTGGCTCTGTGTCCACTCACAGGCTCCTGAGGCCTGCGGCTGAGTGTTGCAGAGGCCTCACCTCTGTGCTGCTGCTCTTAGCAAGACAATTCCTTTTTGGTTCATCAGTGGTCAGAAAGGCTGGGGAGGGCCCCCCGATAGCCTCAGGCCTCCCCGACCCTGACCTCAGTACACCTGTGATGGGGCAGGGCTGAGAACAGGAGAGAACCTGGTCTTGGCAACCAGCAGAGACCCCTTTAAAGACTGGGAGAGTAAGAATTCCCTCTGAACTGGGGCACACGTGGTGGGAGAGGAGGGAGACAGGACAGTCAAGTGAGGCATGGGAGAAAAACGTGAAAATTCCTATTTACATGTGTGCCCTATCTCATCCTTTCAAACATTGCCAGTTAGGGAGGTGTGTTTTAGCAGTAATATATATGCATTTAATTGGTAAATAAATAGTCATCTGTCAGGGATACGTGAACATGTTTTAGTGATAGGGACTGGTGATCAAAAAGGCAGGAGGCCACTGGCCTGAAAGTGGGCAAATCAGGAAACGTTTTCTTGTGTGAAAACTGGACTTTTTTTTTTTTTAACTCAAACTTTCTCAATTCTCCCATCCCTTCTTTAGAGAGCTGCTCCGGGGCCCAGAACTAGATCCTGGTGTCCACTGTTGTGCAGCCCCTGCTTCTCTGTCTGGACACATGGGGCCCTCTGGGCTGTCCTAGCCGTCCTTCCTAGCCTGGGCCTTAAAGAAGTCCTCTCCCCTGCATCTCCTTGGCTGTAATTGCCCGTTACAGAAAGGTCAGCCAGGGATTTATCAAAAACCTTGTTTGAACCCTGCAGGGCTCTTCCGGCTGCTCTGACTTAGAAAAAGTAGTGTCCTTAAGTTCACTCCCCTCCTGGTGAGCAAAGACAGCTATTTGTTTGTGTGAAGTATCTTTCTTTCAAATACTCAACTGGAGGCGGCAGGGGGCGGGCAGGGGGTGGGGTGTGAAGCTCTAGAAGGCTGCCATGTGGAACCCAGCCTAGTTTTCTCTAGGGACCCAGCACGGTCTCTCCCCGCTTTTCCGGCCAGTCTGCCCAGCCTGAGGAGGCCCCCCCGCCGAGCGCACCTGCCAGGGCAGCCCCGGCTCTGCCCTTAGGGATGTACCTGGGGTCAGAGCATCTTCAGCCACTGGAGCTTGTTGGCTTCCTGCCTTTCTTGGGGGTTTCTGACAGAGCAGAGCCCAGCTTCTAATCAGCGCAATCTGGATTATTCCTTCTGGCAGTGGTCATGGAATGGGACAGCAGGCCTCGGGTTACTGAGGAGAGTTGCGGGGGAGGCTGATGGGATGGGCCTTGTGGCGGAGGCTCCTTCCTGCTTTGCTAACCAGCTTTAAGACTTGTCTCTGATCAGTCAGTAGCCTTAAATGCTGAAAGGGAGGAGAGTTGGTGGAAATACAGCTATTTTTGCATCCTCCACCTTTCGTGGCCATCTTTTAAAAATATCTAGCCTGGATAAGGCATTTTTAGTCTTCCCCTCCTTGTCTTCCAGCCATTCCTCCGTGCTTCTGCCCTCTCCCTCCTCCGCCTGCCTGTCCTCCTGTGTCTTTCCCATTTTATGGTAGTTTCCTCTCCCCTTCCTGCTCACCTGTCCTCATCCCAGCCCTCCCCAGGGAGCAGGGCTCCCGGAGGCTGAGGGAGGTATACTGGCTTCCAGGGCTCTCACTGCTGATGAGCCACATCCATGAAACCAGGGCTTCCCAAGGCTGGGCTGGGTCCTGCCTATGGACACTTCCCTCCCTCCCTTCTGTGCCCAGTGGAGACCTTTGTTAAGGAGGTTCCTCTGGAGACCTGCCTATGAACTGAACCCTTAACTCTCCCAGGTAAAAATATCTAGACTTGTCTGAATTGAACCCAAGCTCCAACCCATCTCTTGATATCTCTTGGATGCCCCCACAGAGATCACCAATTCGACAAAACCAGCTCAACCTTGTGATTTTGCCATTTCACCCCCCAGTCTCCACCCACCAATTGGCTTCTCTCCCTGGATCCTCCAGCTCAGTCAAAAGGACCCTCCTCCCCAGACCCCAGGCCAGAATACTCCTGCGGAGCCTTCCCTCTCGTTCAGTCCCTGGACTGTCTTTTGGGCTGTCACCTTATTCTGTCTTCCTGGTAGGGGGTCCCTGGTAGCTCAGCTAGAAAAGAATCAGCCTGCAATGCGGGAGACTCTGGTTTGATTCATGGATCAGGAAGATCCGCTGGAGAAGCGATAGGCTACCCACTCCAGTATCCTTGGGCTTCCCCGGTGGCTCAGCTGGTAAAGAGTCCGCCTGCAATGTGGGAGACCTGGGTTCGATCCTTGGTTGGGAAGATCCCCTGGAGAAGAGAAAGGCTACCCACTCCAGTGTTCTGGCCTGGAGAATTCAGGCCATGGGGTCACAAAGAGTCAGACACAACTGAGCAACATTCAGTTATTCTCTCCGTCTCCCTACCTCCACCATCTCTGTTCCAGAGTGGAATACTTCCTTGTTTGAAAAGCTTAAAGGCCCTGCTCTCCTGGCCCTTCCTATCTTGCCTCTGAATTCAGGTTGTTTACCGCATGCTGTCTCCAGGAGCTGTTCTAAATGCCGAGAATAGCACTGACTTACACCCTGTCATGGAGCTACCCCGGTGACTTAGTGATAAAGAACCCACCTGCCAATGCAGGAGATACGGGTTGGATTCCTGAGTCAGAAAGAACCCCTGGAGAAGGAAATGGCAATCCACTCCAGTATTTTTGCCTGGGAAATCCAATGGACAGAGGAGCCTGGCAGGCTACAGTCCATGCAGTTGCAAGGAGTCGGACTTAGCTACTCAACAACAGCAACACCTTGTCATACATCTGGGTCTTTGCACGTGTTTTCCCTTCTGCCTCAGTTCCCCTTTACCTGGGAGTGGGGTGGCAGGCAGCCCATCCATTGAAGACTTGGTTTAGACACCTCCGCGTTCTCAAAGCCTTCTCAAACTCCACCCCGGACTGTGTGGACGTGTCTTGCAGTGATTTGTTTGCACATCTGTTCTCATCTCTGGACTGGAGGCTCCCAGAAGACTGGATCCCTGTCTGATCCACTTTTTAAAAAATTTATTTTAATGAAATATTGAATAGATGTTTATACAGAATATAAGAATACTTATAAAATATGTATACGATGTAAAGAATAGCAATACAATGAGCACCTGTGGACCCACCTTGCATTTGTGAGTCGCAATCCATTCATACCATCAGCACCTATCACACAGCCTGGAGCTATCATTCCAGGGGTCAGTGAATGTTTGTAAATGACTGAATGCTCGAATGAGCAAGTCACTTGAGTGTGGTTTTCTCTGTGAATCACATTGCCGTGCTTCCCGCTCCTCTACAGCCTCACTGTGCTCACCCAGAGGCAACGCGGAATGTGTTTTAGGATGAGGACTGGTGGCCTTTTTGTTTTTTTTGACCACACTATGTGGCATATGGGATCTTAGTTCCGCAACCAGAGATCAAACCCCTGCCACTTGCAGTGGAATCACAGTCTTAACCACTGGGCTGCCAGAGAAGTCTGAACTGTTGGGCTTGGTATTGGAATCACAGCACCACCACTTACAGGTCATAATGACTTTGCAAATTGCTTAACTTCTATGTGTGGCAGTGTTCTCATCTATAAAATAGGCAAGTTTCATCCTACTTCATGGATTTGCCGTGAGGCTTGAGGAGTTAACATGTGACAGGTGCCTGGCATATGGTGGTGTTCAGGTGCGTGCAAGTGCGTGGTTGGCACGAGCACTTCTGTGGTCAGTGGAGTGTTCTGTGTGGTGGGACTGGAGGTATATAGCAAGTGGCCGGAGAGGGCTCGGGGTGTTGCTCCTGCTGCTCTGCCCTGCATGAGGCCAGATCCAGGGGTGGGCCAAGTGCATGCCCATCATGTGCCGTGTTTCCTCAGCTCAAACACATTTAGGGGCCACGTTTTACTGTTCTGAGTCGTGATATGAGTGCAGTCCGTCCACCCAGGAGACATGTATGAGCATCCAGCAAGTGCTGGGTTCTGGGGCACCGCTGTGGAGGAAGCCCAGAGGTCTTGCCGGGACCACAGAGGGTGCACGGTGCAGCAATGATGAGTCGGGAGGTCTCAGTGCCCTGGAGCACAGAGAGGCTGGAGGGATGGAAGCTGCTTTTTTTTTAGATTTTTTTTTTTTTATGGACCAGTTTTAAAGTCTTATTGAATTTGTTAGGGCCTCCCTGGTAGCTCAGCTGGTAAAGAATCTGCCTGCAATGCAGGAGACCCCAGTTCAATTTCTGGGTCAAAAATATCCCCTGGAGAAGGGAAAGGCTACCCACTCCAGTATTCTTGGGCTTCCCTGGTGGCTCAGAAGGTAAAGAATGGGCTTGAATTTGTTATAGTATTGCTTCTGTTTTATATTTTGGTTTTTTGGCCTCCCCCACCAGGAATTGAACCTACACCCCCAGCACAGGAAGGTGAAGTCTTAACCCCTGGATGGCCAGGGAAATCTAGAAGCTGCGTTTTTTAATAGATTGGTCTGCAATATGTCTCCACAAGGATGCCACTCCCTGTATCTGCTCCCCTTCTGCCGGTCCCGCTTCTGTCTCTGGGCGTTTGTATCTACGTGCACTCTCTTGAGTGTGTGTACAAGTGCCAGCAGGTGCCAACATCCAGAGACAGGAGCAGGCCTGGCAGAAGGGGAGCAGACCCAGGGCGAGAGAGAGAGTAGGAGCTGGAGGGAAAGGGCACGAACCTCGCGGGACCTCACGGGCCGTTGTAAAGCCTTTGGCTCTTCCTGTGGGAGGGAAAGGAAGGTTTAAGCAGACAAGGGAAGCGGTTTGATTCATGTGTATAAAGGATTATCCCAGCTGCTGTACAGAGAAGACCGTAGATGGGCAAGAGAGAGCAGCCCAGCTTGTGCAAAACTGGAGAACAGAGGGCACTGTGACTTGAACCAGGTGGAGCGAGGAGGCAGCGGGGATGTCCAGACACTGAAGCCCAAGGTTTACTGATGACTGATAAGGCCTGAGAGGAGAAGGAGTCAGAGTCTCCAAGGGGAAGACAGGGAGGAGCACGTATGTGGGCAGATCAGGGGCTCAGCTTGGGCATGTCACGTTCAAGGTATCTGTAAGACATCTTGGTGAAGACATGGGGTCGGCAGTGAGAGGAGAGGGGAGTTCAGGGGAGGGGTCTGGGCCAGACACACATTTGCAGTTACCAGTGGGGAGTAGGAGATAAAGCCTTGAGCCTCAGGGAGCTGTGGGCTTGGAAAGCCTCGTGTGCACAAAGTCTGAGTCCCTACAATGTCAGAAGTGGGATTCTGGGTTTGGGAGATGAGGAAGCACCTGCAGAAGAGCTCAGAACAGTATGACCAGGAGGGAGGAGGCCACCTGGCAGAGGGTGGTATTCCCAGGGGAAGCTGAGAATTTCTTTCAGGAGAGAGGGAGGGCTCAGCGCTGTCAGGTCAGGGGATGATCAGGTGAGAGGAAGAACCTAGAAGCGCCTTTCGGATTTGATGCCGTGTAGGTCACCAGTGACTATGACCTGAGTGACTTATATATGGAAGGATGGGCGAAGCCAGGTGGCCTGGTTGAGAGGAAGGGAGGAGTGGGGCTGGAGGCCATGAGTGGAGGCCACTCTTTAAAGGAGTTTTGCTGTAAGAGCAGCAGAGAAATAAGGCAGTAGCTGAAGGGGAAAGTGGGCCAGATTTCCTTTTTCTTTTTCAAGATGGGAGAAGCATCTTTGTATGGGCATTGAAATCATCTGAATAGAGAGGTAAGCAAGGACGATGAAGGAGGGGAGAATTTGTGAAGGTGAGAAGTGGGCCTTGGGAGCAGGAGACTGGCAAACACAGAGACAGTTGTCAAGAGGCCTTAGTTGTACAAATTCCCCTCCAGCCGCTCCCACTTTCCCAGCAAGATGGTGGACAGGCTGTCAGTGGCAGTGAGCAGAGGGAGGCGGCTGGCGGCCTGGAGATCAAGGAGAAGGTGTGAGGAGTCATCCAGGAGACAGGAGAGTTAAGGGTCTACGGGTGTGTATCGCAATTGCCGGGTGTCCGCTGCAGCCACCGAATGGTGTATGGACGCACATCGGGCCTGTGTGCACGGGGTGCCAGCCTTGCCACACAGGCTCTGCTGGGTGCAGAGGGCATTGCTTGTTTGTTCAGTGCCACCACAGCTGAGTTGAAAGTTAACTTGAATTTGGATCCCTGATGGTCACATACAGTGTCCCCAGAAAGACTGCCTTTCGATGCAACATTGAATTAAAAAGTCACTGTGTACACAAAAGATTGCGTGTCACACACCATGCAAAACAAACAAACACAGTAGAAATTGCTTGCTTTCTCAGAAGAAAACACGGACCTTGCCCAGCCTGGAAACAGGGTTCTGGTCCCTTTGCATGTTATAAAGGGTTCTCCATAGCTTCTGATGAGCTCTCAAGGGCTGCTCTTTAAATTCCAGCCCCAAGTAATTTAAGTAAAAATGAAATGATGAATTTAACCAAGTGGGATTATTTCTTTATGACACCTAGAAATTAGTCTACTGAAAGGCCCTGGAGCCCTTTGGACCTAGAGATGGCTGCAGCCGCCACCATCCACATCATTGCACTGGGCCTCACAGCTGGTGGCAAAGGTGACTTCCAGAGGGCTAGACTCAGGTTCTGGTCATCTGGAGTGGCCAGTCTGTGAGACCGGATAGATGGGTGTGTGCTGTGTAGGCTGACAGACAGTTAACAGTGTCCTTTTTCTTTTTCCTGAAAGAGTCTTTATTAGACCGAGGGTGTGTCTCCTCCCTGGCAGTCCCTTGGAAGGGAGGAAGGACCATAGAGTGTCTTGGAGTGGGTCTCCCAGCGGGCTCTGCGGCTCCCTTCTAAAATGGCTTTATCTGAGACAGCCTACCAGTGGGCTCTTGAATCTTTTTGGCAAGCAGATGGTGATCACATACGGGCAGCAGACTTAGAGCCTCCTTCTGTTAGTCAGACCCTACAAGGACTGGGAGCACAGGGGCCGAAGGGGCCAGGCCAGGATGCTCCACAGGTGGCTGTGGCCGGGCTTCCACAGTGACTTTCAGCCAGGCTGCTCTGTTGCCTGGGTGCCAGCATCCACCCAAATGAATACACACTGAAGCAAGTATAAAATGTCACAGAAGCAGCATGAAGCCTTGCCTTTGGCTTTTCGTACGTGGCTTTCTTCAAACTGGAAAACTGGGAGGGGGGTCAAACGAAGGAATGTGGGGCATTGAGTTTAGCCTCATGGTTTGCCTTCTACTCAGCTCTGATGGCTCTGCTGCAGCTGGCCCATGTCGGATGGAGGTGGGGGTCAGGCACATTGAACTCCCCTCGATGGTTCCTCAAGGCCTGGATCCTAGAGCTCTGTCCCTGTCCTTTCTTATAGTAGCAGAAAAGTAACAAACCCATCACCCATCTTGATGGACTTGGTCTGGCATTAGACATTCTGGAAGACCACCAGAAGGAAGGCTCCATTGTCCCTGCTGGTGGTGGCATTAGCTGGGCCTTCAAGGGCCTCCCCTGCTTACATCCAGTTGCCCAATATGGGCCTCTGGAGCAGACAACCCAGAATGTAACATACCTGCCAGAGCAGTTGATCTAAACTGCATGTTGAAATCCCTCATGATATTGATGTAATTTGTCTGGTGTGCAGTCTAAGAGTCAGAAATGTTAAAATCAGTCTAGGTGTTACTTATATATAGTTTAGAACCTTGGTTCTCAAAGTGTGGTCTGCAGACCATAGTAAAGGCATCACCTTAGAGATTGTAAAAGTACAGACTATACCGCAGACCTACTGAATCAGACTCTGCATTTCAGGGAATGTAAAAGGGGACATTCCTGAGCAGACCACATGGCCCGGTGCTGATGGCTCAGGTGGGGACACTTGTCAGGGCTCAGCATGGAGCACAGTTAGCACCGGGCTGGTGGAGGACTGTGCTAATGGCACCGGCTGGCAGAGGGGGGTGGTGAGGGCACCTGGCAGCCACTTGGGTTGGTGGAGACCTCTGCAGGCAACTTCTCTAACTTTGTCATTTTCAATGTCATTTCAGCATTCCCCGGAGACTGGACCCCACGGAGCCCCTGGGTAGCCAGAGAGCAGCTTCCCCAACCCCGAAGCAGCCTTCTGCTACCACTCCCGGCCGTGAGAGCCCCCGGGAGACGAGGGCGCAGGGCCCTGCAGGCCAGGAGGCCGACGGCCCCCGCAGGACACTGCAGGTAGACAGCAGGACGCAGAGATCAGGGCGGTCCCCCTCTGTGTCACCAGACAGAGGGAGCACCCCCACATCACCCTACTCCGTCCCCCAGATCGCCCCCCTTCCCAGCAGCACGCTGTGTCCCATATGTAAGACCTCGGACCTCACGTCGACCCCCAGCCAGCCAAACTTCAACACCTGCACCCAGTGTCACAACAAGGTCTGCAACCAGTGTGGGTTCAACCCCAACCCTCACCTCACCCAGGTAATCACCTCTGCGCCGGCTTCCCCCCACCCCACCTGCCTTCCCAGGCCTCCCCTGGTTCCCTTTCTCTTCCTGGTCATTTCCCTTGGCCGCCAGCCCCTGCATCTTCCCTGGGCTGGGATTCTGGCTCCCAGGTGTGAAAGTAGAGAGCAAGTCCTGGTCCCAGATCTCCGGAGGGGCTGATTACTGCACCTCCTGAAAGCTTGGGCTCAATCCTGTGTAGAAGGTACTTTCCTATCTGCTCCAAGTCTGACCTGGAAAAATGCCCTAGGGTAGCCAAAGAGAGCCTTATGGATAGCTTTTCCCATGGGTGCACACTTGGAGAGGGTCATGAGCAGCCTCAGGACCCAAAGAGAGGCAAATCTCCCTGACCCCTGGCCAGCCTCCCTCCAGTGGATCCTGGAGAGGAGCGCAGGGGAGGGGAGCAGGTGTTAAGGAGGCAGGAGACTGCGATTCGGGAAGAGCCTCCTCTGTGTCCCCTTCCGGTTAGCTGGGGCCTGAGGGGGCGGAACAGCTCCCCTTCCCCGGTGAGGAGCCAGGATTCACATGGTGACAGTGTCCTACCCTCACCACGAGGCCACTGGAAGGCCATTTCCATGAGATTGGCCCCCTTTCTGCCCTAGAGGACCCAGGGTCCCCAGCCTCACTCTGGCTGTGTTGGGATGCTTTGAATTGCTGTGGAGTGCTCAGCCAAGCCCAGGAGCCTCTCTTAGGTGCCCTGGAGGCCAGGTGCTCCAGTATACTAGCTGGGCTGGGGCCCATGCCTCTGAAATGAGTGGCTCCCTCCCTCCCCGCTACGGTAACCCCTGGAAGTCTCCGGTTGTCCCCCTAGAGCTCTGCTCTTGGTCTGGTTGGAGCGTGGTGACTGCATGGCTGTGGCTGCAGCTGGGATTAGCAGCAGCAGGAGCCGTTTGGACCACGTGGGTCAGGGAGGGCTGAGTGAGAATCGTTCACAGGTCGGGGTCTATTTGTGACATGAGGTGCTGTGGGTGTGGGACGTGTGGTTTGCAAGAGGTAAGTGTGAGATTCCGAGGAAGGAGCTGCCGGTGTAGGGAGATGACTCAGTGCGTTTGGAGTCGCTCCTGGAGTGTGGGGGCTTCCTGCAGAGGCGTGCACACTCGTGATTATTACATCTGTGATTATAAACGGCCCGTCCCTGCGCTGATCATTTAGGTAAGTGTTGCTCTGTAGTATCTAGAACACTGTGATGAAGGCCAGGGAAGCTCACCTGTGATCCTGCTACCGAGGAGCCAGAAGCACCCAGCCTTGCAGGAGCAGGGGCTTTGACAGGCAGGGATGAGAGGCCTCTGTGGGAATCCCCCCCTCAACCTTATGCTGGCCCCGCCCCCTGGGATCCAGCTTCCAGAGACTCACAGAGCAGCAGGACCTGAATGACGCTGGGTGCGGTGGGCGGAGATCAAGGGAGAGCCACACACGCAGCACCAGTTTCCCGGTGGGTACCTTCGGTGAGCAGGGAGGGCAGCCAGCCTTGGGCCGTGCCTGGAAAAGCAGCAGAGTGGGAGGGCCTGGTGACACTCAGTTCATCTGCCTCATTGTGCTGGGAGGAGCCGAGGCTCGGGGCCAGGAGGAAAGGGGCCCCCAACTTACTGCAGAGGAAGAGCAGGCCTCCGGGCCAGGCCCTTCACGGCACATCCAGGCAGGAGCTCTGAGACGGGGCTGTCACTGGCCACCTTCCCCAGACCTGCTTTCATGGCTGCGGTTATGGCACCCAGTTTGGGAAATGCTGACCATTCTCCAGGTGCTCACCTGACAGGGTCCGAACGTTTCTTGCCCGCCCCAGGAGACCCTCCCAGTGAGGACGCACTGACCAGGAGCCCAGAGGTGTTCACATTTAAGCCTATCCAGTGCCCAGTGATGGGGACAAGACAGGAAGGCTGTTCTCTCCCTGGATGTGGGTTCCTACACAAGCACCTTAACCTCCCGAAGGTCGCATTTCTCTCAGGGAGAAGCAGGCTGTGGGTGCCAGCCTCAGTGGCTTTGCTGATGCCCCAAGCCTGCTCCGCCCAGTTAGCCCGCCTCTCTGCTCTTCAGTGACTCCACATTCAGGCCTGTCACCCCTTTCTCCTCCAGGACAGAGACACCTGTTCTGATAGCTGGGCAAAGCAGACAGGTGTGGCCGTTGGCCAGCAAGTGGAGGGGAACGGTGAGGTCGGGGTGGGAGCCACTCCTGGAGAGGATGAGCCGTGCCCTGTCTGTCAGCCCCATTGGGGGCCTCCTTGCCCCGCTCGGAGCTGCCCCAGCAGTGCATCCTGGCTTGGAACTCCTCCAGAGGAGTCCGTCCTCACCCCAGAAACAGCACCACAGGAGTGAGTGCTGTGTGGAGGCAGGGTTGACTGCACGCCTGCGCGTCTCACTCCAATCAGCAGAATTCTCCTGGAGCACCACCCAAAATGAGGCTGCAGCCTGCACCCGGGGGCGCCCACCCTCTGCCCCTGTGGGTACAGCAGGGCTGCCACCTCCTCCCCACTCTTCCAGGTCCAGGAACCCGTGTGCCTTCCACCCCTCTTGCTCTAGTCAGAATCACTCACAGGCCCCCTCTAAGAAAACTATGGAAACATGATCACAGTCTTTCTTCACCTGTTCCAAGGTCTAGATGTTGTCGAGATCAAGCTACTGTGCCATCACCCCACCCCCACCCCCTGGCAAACCTTGGGCTTAGGCATGTACCCAGGGTGGGTGGTGTGGAGAAGGGAGGGAGAGACGCAGTGGCCACAAACCTCTTCCTCTCCTGCATGCATCCCACTCTTTCCGGCGGCGAGGGCTGGGCCACCAGATGGCCCGGGGGTGGTGCTGTGAGTGCAGCCCGGATCCCTCTGCCACAGCCTCCAGCCTTGCCCCCTTCCCTCCACTCCTTCCTGGTCGCCTTGCTACCCACCCAGGCTGTGAGGAAAGAGGAGCAGGTGTTAGAAGGACATGGATCAGTGGTGGGCTGAGGAGCGGCTAAGGTGTCTTCCTCTCTTCCTGGGCCCAGCCCTTCCCTGTTCCACATCCAAGCAGAGGGGATGTGAAAGGACCTCTAGGTGGCCTTTGTCCCTTCTGGATGGGTTTGCTTGGCAGTAGCCACTTTGACCCAAACCATCTCTGAGTCAGTCGGGAAATGCCCTGAAGCTTCAGCCAGCCCTGGGCAGCTAGCCCTACCAGCCCTGCTCCCAGGAGCTGGGCCTCTTGGTCGTCTCGCTTGGATCACTGTGAGGTGGAGGCTAGAGTCACTGGGGCAGACCGATGAGGCTGCTGTGCAGGAGAGGGGGTTTTTCACTGCTGCGGCCATCAGGCTTGGCACACCTAACTTTAGCTATGAGATGGGGCTGTAAAATTATCTGAGAATGAATATATAGCACAGAGAAGATAGGCCTGGGAGGGAGGGGGGCCATCTGGTATAGGACTGGGGGAGTTGAGGGCTCTTGGGAGGTGGAGAAGGACCAGCAAGGGATAAACTCTCTCCCTTTCATGGAACTTCAGGCTAGTGAGGCCTTCCAGCCCCAAGCAGCAATTGGGTTCAGCCTCCACTACCCAAATCCTGGCCTCAGATGCTAGGCAGGTTCCGAGGGCCTTTCTCAGGGTCCTGACCTGATGACATTGGCACGGACCTCCCCTGTGGTCCAGGCCTGGCTGAACAGGCTCTGGATCAATGTGTTCTGCCCTGTGGGACCCTGTGGTGCCCACCTCTAGGCCTGAGGTCAACCAGTTGACAGGGGAAGCAGTTTAGTGGCAGACTTGAGACAGTTGGATGCTGGATGAGGCAGGTGATATGTCCGATGCCATGGGCAGTGTGAGCGCACAGGCCCACCCCCGTCCCTGGCCCACAGTGGGCTGCGTGCCTCCAATCGTGGCCTGGCCCGTGACTCACAGCCCAAAAGGGCATGGCATCATACTGGCCAGTGGGGCCCTCCCAGAAACCTCTGGACTTGGCACCAGCAGGGAGGGCTCATTTATAACTTGCTTCTGTGATGTTTCAGCTTGTACCAAAATGGAAAAAGGCGTGAATGCAGCATCAGGCATGATGTCAGTGCAGTGATCTGACACGCAGCCTGCCTGCTCTTCCTGGGAGGGCTGGGCTCCGAGGCAAGCCGCTGGCTCTCCGCAGGAAGGCGGGCCACGTGACGTGTGCCACACTCCTTCCTCCTTGCTGGTGGCGCCGTGGAAGGGGATGCTGCGGGAGCACCCATTACTGCTGGGGGCCCAGAGCTCCCCGGCAGCCCTGGAGGTGACAGCGCCGCAGGCCCCACCTTGGGCAGCCTTCTTTGGGGCCAAATAACCACATGCAAGGCTGGATTCTACCCTCTGGGGCTTAGACACAGAGCGGCAGGTGCAGTGCCACCAGCGTCCCTGTGGGAAAGATAAACCCGTCCCGAAAGGTGTCCCCACTCCCCTTCCTGCCCCAGAGCCCCATGGAGGGAGAGGCCACGCAGACGTGGGGTTCCCAGAGCCGCCAGCCTCTGGCTCCTGGAGGGTGGCATCACTTCCATTGCCCTGTTGTGCACTGAATGGTGCGAGGAAGGGAGCATCTGAGAAGGCTCAGGGAGGACACCCCTTCAGAGCCCACGGGGCTTGCTGTGCTCACCCTCGAGACGGTTCCTGCAGCACAGGCACTGCCTCCCTGCCAGAAGCCACTTTCCTAGAGCCTCTGCTTCCCTGCCTCCTGATGAGCACACCGCCCTGAGCCTCCCCACCCCCGCGGCTGCTCAGGCCCCTACTGGGTGGGATGCAGGGGCCTCTGAGCCTCTGAGATGGCAGGATGGGCCCCTTGCTTTCAAGAAGGATCAGCCACCACCTGGCAGAGCCATCTACCTGGTAGCTGGAGCCCTGGAAGGTCCCCTTAGCTCCACCTCTGGGTCTTGGGACAGGAGGTCTGTGACTGGCACATCTCCCAGCCGAGTGCCAAGTTAGGCTTATGGAGATATCTGATAACAAGGCTCTAAAAGAGGTCCTCTGTCACACTGCTGGAAGGCCTGCCCTCTGATTCTAGTGGGCAGTAGGCTAGGAGGGTGCCCAGGAGCCATAGACACGGTCCAGCCAAGGAAGACTCTCTCTGTGGTTGATCCCGGAGTCTGGGGACCTGCTCCAGGCCTGGTCATGGATCCATAGCCTAAGTGGGCTGGTGATGCACAGCCATCTCCCTGCCTAACCAGTGGGCCACCTGCATGTCCCTAACATGGGATAAGGACCTTGCAGTAGGGAGGAAGAGGCTGAGGATGACCCCCTCCCAGCAGGCTCCCAGGGGTCCACGGGGGAGCCAGAGAGGGGAGTCTTATGGATTCAGAGATTTGCCCAGCCAGCATCCTCCCCAGGAGGCTTGTGTGCTGGTCCTCTCAGCCCAGGCCTGGGCCTGGGAGAGGCTGGGAGAGGGCACAGTGCAGGCTCCTCGCCGTCTGGAAGATGCTAGATAGAAATAGCTGCGCCCATCTGGGAGATGACTCACTGAGGGGCGTTTTAGCTGTTTCTTGGTGAGGTTCTATTTTAGGTGAGACGCCTGTGACAGCCTGGGTGCCGGGGGGATGGATAAGGGGACCTTCTGGTGGTAGGTGCAGGAGTTTTAGCACAGACCCTTGTTGACCCCTTATTGATCTGGGACCCAAAACGGGGTCTCCCTGAAGTCTCAGAATCAAAGGGTCTCACCTCCCAGATTCCTCTTCTCCAGAAGTCCCATCTCAGAGTGTGCTTCAGAGACAGGACCTTGGGTGTGAGCGGCATACGCACCTCAGGAGCTGAGTCTGTGGCTTCTGCCCTGGGCCAGGGCCTTGGCACCCCACTCAGGAGGGTAATCATCTCTTGGGTCTCTTTGAGAGTTAGCCCAAACAGCTCGCCTCTGCAAGCTCCTACTTTGGACAAAAATGAACCCTGACACCCCTACGAAATATGACTTCTTTAAAGGAGTCTTAGGGCTGAGTCCCAGGGACACACATTGTCTTCTCTGTGGCTTTCTCTGTCCAAAAGTGTACAGAGCTGCCTTGGGTCTTCAAAGTGCTTAGGTGAGTTCACATTCCCAGCTTGGGGCGGGGCAGTTCACACCCAGTGCTATGGCATGTCTGATCTTATGGTTTCCAGAGCTGGGCTTGGTCTTTGAGTTTCTCGAGGGCAGCTTCTAGACCTCTGACTTGCATGAGGCTCAGTGGCCTGCAGAAGAGGTAGACATGTGAAAGGCACTGGGCTCCAGCCTGCAGCTCAGGAGCTGGGCAGGGCTGGCAGGGCCAGTCTCTCCAGCAGCACCACTTCCTAGCCGGGTAACCGCAAGAGCCAGAGGCTAAATCATATTAGACCTTGGTTTTTCTCTACCGTGAAGACAAAATGAAAGAATGCCTGCAAACATGCCCTGCATGATGCAGGGCGCCCTGGAATACTCACCAAAGCGCATGCTTCTCCCCTGTCTCATGCTACTCTTGGTTTCATGGCAAGACAGCCAAGCCCAGGCTCCCAAACTCCAAGTCAGCCACAGTGGCGGCCATACAGCCTTGTGACCTTAAGGCAGAGAGCAGGGCCAGAGGTACCTACTGAGGATGGGCAGAAGGGGCTTTCTGCCCCAAGGACCAGACTGAATTTTCCCTGGCAACTAGGCTACTGTGGTGCATTCAAAGACTCTTGTTGCAACCATGGATGAACAGACTTGTCCTCTGCCTTGGCTCAGGTTGAGAAGGAGGAGCTCCTTCCACACTGTGGGGTGCTGACTCTCCAGTCTCATGGCTGTAGCCTTGTAAGAGCCATACCTCTATTAATAGGTTATCTTTCATCCCCCAGCAAGACTCTGTGGCGTAAGCTCTGCTCTGTGCCAGGCACTATGCACTGTCCCTGGACCACCTCAGTAAAAGCTCGTGGGCGGGGCAAGGAGACACCCAGAGGAATAAGGTAGCATACGCTTTGGGAAAGAACAAGTACCATGAAGACAGACCGGGTGGTTAGCTACAGAGTACTTCGGAGGGATTTTCAGTCGTCTGGCCAGGGAGGGCCCTGATGGGGAAGTGATCCTGGCTGAGACATGTGCAGGTAGCTGGCTCCGGGGCTGAGGAAAGAGTGAGTGAAAGGCCTGGTTATGGAAGAGAGCGCAAAGGATCACTTGGTAGAAGAGAAGGCCAACATGCCCGAGGTGAGAGGGCAGGAGAGAGGGACAGAGAGAGGCGTAGGCTGGAGTAGATCAGGGCCCTCCCAGATCACAGTGGAGAGTTCCCATGGTAAGTGAGGGGGCAGTCCACTAGAGGGCTTTGAGCCTGTAAGTGACATGTTCTGATTTATATTTGGATTTTGAGAGGAAGACAATATTGGCTTGTGTAACTGGGAGTCTGAGGGTAGATTTAAGGCAGAGCTGAATCCAGGGAATTAAATGAAGCCATGGGGTCTGCTCATTCCTCCTTTCTTGGCTCCATTTCTGACTAACTCTTCACTTCATTCTTAGCGCCTCTCTTCACGCTGGGCAAGAAGGCTCTTGCCCACTCCACCGCTATGTCCTTCTGATGAGTGACCCTATCTCCTACTGTTCATTCACCCTGAAATATGGAAGGGCTCTGATTGGCCCTGTTTTCAAGGTCATGTGCCCATCCCTGCAACCCTGGCTGAAACCAGTGATTGGCCCAACCCAAATGTGAGCCCCTTCTCCTTGGGAAGGAGTTAATGACAGAGAGAAATGACACATCCATCATGTGAACAGCAGCACATGCCTTGTTTAGTCTGGAGGCACAAATTCTCCCACTTTCTTTAAAAAAAATTTGTCTTCCTTAAGAAAGCAAAAGATTTTTTCATTCGGCTTACGTCACTCCCGTCGCATCACTTTGCCTTCATTTATTTCTCTCTCAAGAAGTTTCATTTGTATCTTTTCTCCTCAGCAAGACTCTGAGCTCCTGGAGGACAGGGATCATGGTTTCTTTTTGTTTTCTTTTCCTCCCTCTCCCACCTACTACTCTTCACTCCTTTATTCATTCTGCAAGTTTTTATTGAGTGCCTGTTGCATATCAGGCACTTGTTCTAGGGCCATGCGGTCTGTCCTGATATACATTTTAAAAGATCACTCTGCTGCCCTGTGGGAGTGACCGGAAGGGGGCAGCAGGGGAAAGAGAGTGAGCAGTTGGAGGCTATTCTTAGATGGCCCTAGGGGTAAAGAATCCGCCTGCCAATGCAGGAGACACAGGAGACGTGGGTTTGATTCCTGGGTTGGAAAGATCATTTGGAGAAGGAAATGGCAACCCACTCCAATATTCTTGCCTGGAGAATCCCATGGATTGAGGAGCCTGGCGGGCTACAGTCTATGGGGTCGCAAAGAGTCAGACATGTCTGAAATGACTTAGCATGCACGAGAGGTCATCCAACCAGGAGGATGGGAGCGTGGGTTGGCAAGGTGGGATGTGGAGACGCATGATGTTCCCAGGTACAGCCAGTGGGTGTGGGGAGGACCCTGGCCGGCAGTGGGTTGGCAGTTTGGGGCTGGGGAGTGTGTGAGTGCCTCCGTTCATCTCCGTGAACCTGGCAGCTGCTCCTGCCAGGGGGCATCTGCCCCTCTGCCCGGCTCCTGGCAGCCCAGAAACACCTGTCCCAGGCTTGATGCTCCTGCCTGTGCGAGGAGCTGGCCCTGGTTGCTGGGGGCTGTGAGGACCTGGGCCGTGGGCGCCCCAGTCCTGACGGTCCTGGTGACCCTGCTGCTTCCTCCTCAGGTGAAGGAGTGGCTGTGTCTGAACTGCCAGATGCAGAGGGCTCTAGGGATGGACATGACCACGGCGCCTCGCTCCAAGAGCCAGCAGCAGCTGCACTCCCCAGGCCTGTCTCCTGCCCACTCCCCAGCCAAACAGCCCCTGGGGAAGCCAGAGCAAGAGAGAGCTCAGGGCCCAGGGGGACCACAGCCTGGCCCCCGGCAGGCCGAGACAGCCAGGGCCACCTCAGTGCCGGGGCCTGCCCCAGCCGCCGCCCCTCCGGAGGTGGGGAAGGTGTCTCCCCAGCCCTCACTCCCCATCAAGCCTTCCACAGCCGAGCCCAGGCCCCCGGCAGGAGAGGCCCCGGCCAAGAGTGCTACCGCAGCGCCCTCCGGGCCTGGTGCTGCTGAGCCAACCCAGGAGGGCCTCACTGGGAAGCTCTTTGGCCTTGGTGCGTCGCTGCTGACCCAGGCGAGCACCCTCATGTCTGCACAGCCTGAACTGGACTCCCAGGGCCAGCCTGCCTCCAGCAAGGGGCCACCCAAGATTGTCTTCAGCGATGCCAGCAAGGAGGCTGGGCCAAGACCCCCAGGCTCAGGGCCTGGGTCCGGGCCCACATCTGGAGCCAAAACTGAGCCTGGTTCAGGGCCCAGAACCCAAGCGAGAACAGGGGGAACCACCAGCCCAAAGCATGGCAGAACAGAACACCAGGCAGCATCGAAGGCTGCTGCCAAGCCAAAGACCACGCCGAAGGAAAGGGCCACCTGCCCACTGTGCCAAGCTGAGCTCAACGTGGGCAGCAAGAGCCCCGCCAACTATAACACCTGCACCACCTGCAAACTCCAGGTGTGCAACCTGTGCGGCTTCAACCCGACGCCCCACCTGGTGGAGGTAAGAGCTGGACCAAGCAGGTTCCTCTGGGCCTTGGTGAGGGGCTGAGCCTGGGGTGATGGAGGGCATCAGAGTCAGAAAGGGCGGCAGAAAGCTGATTCTGGAGTAGTCATGGGACTGTCCCTATAGCTGCAGCAGGGCTCCGCTCCCTTATCTGGCCCTGGCCCCAGACTCTCCTTCCACTCCAAGAGTTAATTGGTGCAGTGAATGGAGTCCTGGTGCCCACTGCCTCTGACCAGCTGACCAGTGCCTGAGGCTGGTCCCAAAGGTTAACCAGGCTTAGGAGGCCCTGTGCTGGCTTCCCCATTCCCAGCTATCATGGGCATGGCCCTGATGGAAGATTCCAGTCACCCCTGTGCATGTAAGAAGGGCCTGAGGTCCCACCCTGCCCACTGTCTGTGACCCTCACAGGGGTTGAAGGGCAGTTAGGCAGTGGGCTGTGCCCCCATACCCAGGGCCGGGCAGAGGGCTTCCTCACAGCACAGCAGCCCAGCCAGGCAATGTCCTCCCTTCATCCCCTCTTCCGAGATCATGGGTGTTAATGTTTACTTGTCAATGCCATAACCTTTGGTCCACAGATGCTCCCTTGCAGGGCCTGGCTGTCCATGGAGCTATCTGTGGAGATGCTCAGAGATGTTCTTCTTACCCAGAAGGAAGTCTGAGGAAGTACTGGGGTTGGGGCCCATCTCTCTGTAGTCCCTCTTCCACTGGAGGGCTCTGGCCTCCAGTGCAGAGTGGGGTGAAAGCGGGCAGGAGGCTTGGTATTCTCGTGAAGCTTGGAGCCCACCCTGGGAGGCTCTGAAGGTGCCCATGGAGCTACCCTGGCAGAGCAGGGTGAGCCTGGGCTGGGAGGCTGCTCCGTCTCCTCCCCTCACCCCACTCTGCCCAACCCGGTTCATCCATGCGAACTCCACTTTTGCTGCCTTGCACATAGCTGGGTGCGTCCCCTTCCGAGAGTGCCCTTGGGGTCTATGATTGGCTCATCTGGGCAGGTTGATGTGTCCCTAGCTGTGTGCTGGAGAAGGAGATCACACCAGGAGATGTCAAGCCCCCTTCTCCGGCACACAGCAGTCACCTGAGTCTTGGGGCCCCTGGTCTGAACCATGTGTAACTGGTGGTGGGCAGAAGAGTGTGGTGCTGTGACTACCGCTGGCCCAGAGACAGCAGAGGAGTGTGTGTGGTGGTGGAATGGGCTCTGTGGCACATAGTTCTGACTTGTCTTGGGTCAGGCCTCCGTGGGAGCAGCTCGATAAGGAAAATAACTTTGGCTGAGGGAGACCATGTTTTCCAACATTCAGGGAGGGGTGGCTTGAGCAAAACAGATGACCTCTTCATGGATGCCCATGTGGCCCTCCAGGCCCTCAGTGCCACTGCCCCAAGCCCTAAGTCTGGTGGCTCACCGGAAGGTGGCTGGCCTGGCAGCCCGGAGAGGTAAGGGGATACCAAGAAGCCACCGCAGAGCAGAGGCGCTCTGGTCAGAGCCAGGCACACACGCACTGCTGGGTGGGGGGCCTGAGCCAAGCCCCTCTGGCCCGCTGTGCTGCCCAGCCCAGAGGACCTTGTCCCCGGGGAGACCTCCTGGCCCACATTTCCTCGTTAGGCAGGCTGTGCAGAGGGGAAGGCAGAACTGTCTCTGGCCAGGAGGATGAATGTTCCTGACAGTGCCTTTCAGCGGCCTCCAGGCTGGGCCAGAGTAAGTGCTGATTCTGCCCAAACAGAAGAGTCCCAGTCACATGCTGACTCGGGCTGAGTGGTCTGGATTCTTAGCTCAGCCTCTCGTGAGAGGTTGGCTTGTCATCTTCCTGGACTCTGGAGCTTCTGCCCCTTGGCGGTCATGGCCTCTGCCCCCATTGTCCATGTCCCGCTGTATCCACGTCCTGCCCCACTGCCTCCTCCTGGGCCAGGGCCACCCTTGCCTCCTCAGGATCTGTGGGTTCCATGGGCTTAATGGCAAAGCTGCTGGGTGTCCTGGTCCTGTGCTCTTGACAGCAGTCCGGAGGTTGCCCAGCTTCTCTGACTCATTTCTCCTCAGGGCTCTGCTGCTTAAAGCTGCTATCCCCAGAGGGCCCGGGGCTGCTCCTGGGAAAGTGTGGATGGGCAGCCATCATGCCACTTCCTGTGGTTCCTAGCATGAGACCATGCCACCATCATCCATCAGAGGTGTCAGCTGGCAGTCTTGGACATCCTCAGCTCCCTGTCCCCCTGAACATCCTCCATGGCCCAAGCCCTGTGGCTCTGCCTTCTCACTGGCTAGACTCTGGCCTCATCTCTCCATCCCGGTAGCCACGGCCCTACTCCAAGCCTTTGTCCTCTCTCCCTGCAGACAATGATCAGAGTTTTCTCACAGCTCTGCCTGCTTTTGGTCCTGCGAGGGGCTGATGGGAAGGGACTGGTGCTTGGTGTGTCTCCCCCCGCCGCCTTTCCCACCAGCACTGTTGCCTGTCCTCCGTGAGACTCTTAACCAGGCCCTGGGCCATCTTTGGTGTTGTCTCAGCAAATGGCCACTTGGCTCTTGGAGCAGTTTTGTGTTTCCCTGTGTGTTCTTGGTAAGAGGCTCTTGGTTTCTCAGCAGGTGGCCCAGACACATCCCTCCCTGGGAGGGAGGTGGCAGGAGGAGGTAGAGAAGAGAGCCTTCTCCAGGACCAAGGGTTAGGGCTGCCTTGGCAGTCTCTCCCCATCAAGCTGCCTCTGTGCACAACATGGAACAGAGGGAGTCATGTCAGCATGCGTGCTGGGTACCTGGCAGGGACGGACCAGCTCCCTCCAGGCCTCTTAGACCTGCTGTGGCTCCAGCCACCTGTCTGGGCTGCCAGGGTGGGGACCATCCCCAACATCTCTGAGCCATAAAAACCGAGTCCAGAGCACACAATGGAGGCGGCATTGAAAAGCTAGATCTCTTTTCCCTTTGAAATTTCCTCCGAAAAATTAACCATAGTGCTACTTAGTGAGTCATTTCATAATTAAGAGTTGTTGATTCCAAATTTTTTTTTACCTATTTATCTTTTTGAAGGATAATAGTACCCTCTGGCTTAATTTTTAATTGGCTTTTGGTTCAAAATAGAGTTTGTGAAGAAATTAGTGCAATCGGAATAGTTACAGTAATGCTGCCAGCTTCTTATTTTATTATAATTGCTGAAGTAGCAGCCGTGGCCTTGAGAAGTCAGGCCTTCCCGTGGCAGAGGGCCTGGCGCCTGTGATGTGGAAGGGGCTGGGGGAGGGGGCTACCTCTGCTCTATACCTGCCTCAGTCTGCCTCTGGGAATAGATCTCAGGGAGCCTTGTTTCCTCCACTCGGAATGGGAGCCATAGCGCTCTCTCTTAGGTTTCTGTGAGAACCAGTGAAATGCCATGCCTCAGACCCTTGTGCAAGGTCCAGCACCCAGGCAGCCCTTCAGCCAGGGGGTCAGAACCAGAGTGTCCGAAAAGGAAGTCTCTGCAGGGACAAGAAAGTCCCTACCAGCCCCGACTGCCTGGGTGTGAATTGAGCCCGTGGCCAGTGCAAGCCCCTTGTTTCATCAGGTTTGGCCCCAGGGAATGAACACATTTGTTGTTGCAGCGTGAGTAGAGGGCAGCCCAACCATGAAGGCACACCTTGGGGCTCTCAGCAAGGGTTCCTCTCATTGGAGGCAGAGGCCACAGTCAGGAGAGGAGCAGCAGCCCAGTGATGGCCGTGCCTGTGGTCCAGTGTGCCACTCTTGGGCTTTTATTTTTTTAACCTCTGGGCATCCTTGTCTCAGGAGTTTTCATTGGCTGTCCCAGGTCTGGCAGTAGGACTGGGGATATGTTGGGCTAGGCAGCCAGCCCAGTGTCACTGTAACCAGGTGGACACCTTGGCCAGCAATACCTGCAGAGAGACTATGTTCAGCAGGGTCATTCAGGCACAGTGTGGGGAGGAGGCCCAGCTGCTAGGGCAGCCACGCTGGGCTCTCTCGGCCCACAAGGCACAGCAGCTAGTGATTCTGGAAGGTAGGAGGTCTCGTATGCCTGCCAGGGAGTCCCTACCAACTCTCTGACAACTCAACGTCCCCTGCCTTGCCCTGAACCCACCTAGCTCCATCCGAAGGGTAGCGCATGAGATGGTGATTGCCCTTGGGGGCTGCTACCTTCCTGCTCCCGGAAAGGCACTGGACAGAGGGAGGCAAAGCCGACATGGTCATCAGACCCTCCCATTGTCCATCCCCAGGTCCCAGATCATCCCACTTGCCAAAGAGGGTAGGAAAAGAGCAAGCAAGCAGCTCCTCCAAAGCTGGGGCTGGGTGACGAAGAGTATGACAGAGAACACGCAAGTGAATGAATGAATGAGGGGTAGACACTAAATGAGGAGAGGGAATGAATGAACAGGGAATGAAGGGGTGGTGGTGGAGTGGGGGCAAGTGAGGGCCAGAGATGCGAGCAACACAAACAGAGGAGTCGGGGCTGCAGTTCCAGCTTCTTCCCGCCCCCAGGCCCAGCCTGCCTCCCATCCCAGCCTTATCCTCCAGAAGACTTGGGCCTTGGCCAGGTCTCCCTCTGGCTCCCCCTGTAATGGTCCCAATGCCCTATACCTTTCTCCCCCAACCCCCAAGGGGCTCGGGAAGGGCCTCCAGCTACCAGGTCAGGTGTTTATTTTTAGCTCTTCCCTCACATGCCTCTGCCTCCCCCACCTCCCTCCCCCGCTGCCTGCTATAGCAGAGCCAGGAGCAAGAGGGCCAACTGGGGCCCCCCTTCTGCAGCCTGGCTGCCTCCGTGAGGAGTAAGTGTGGGAAGGAACAAGGCCTCCGGGAGCCTGTGACCACAGTCAACACACTCTGCTGAGGGCTGGGCCTCTGGGCTCAGGTAAGCAGGCCACTGCAGGGGCGGGCTCTGAGCTCTAGGCATGAAGTCTGTCACCTCCATTCTGGCCACCCTTCCAAGGTGTCCTTGCTTCATTTGGACTGTTTCTTCTGGGGCTGGGTCTGCCAGCCAGAGGAGGAGGTCAGAGGTTTGCCAAATCACCAAGGTGAGCAAGGCAGATGACTAAGCTTCGAGAGGCCTAACCTGGATGGCCATCTACCTGGGGCCAAGGGAGAGCCAGGGCGGTGTTACCCTGGGCCAGCCCCCGATCCAGGCCCAGATCCTCACCCTATGATGCTGATCGTGGGGCTAGGGAAGGGACTGTTTGCTCATTTCTAGAACTTTGTCTGGGCCTCTGCCGACACCCCTCTCGATCTTTTTGCTACCTCACAGCTGTCTCCAACATGGAGGGATTCCCACTGTGACCCAAGGTGATGCTGGCTCAGCCCACCCAGCAGTCTCCCTAGGCACCAAGTGAGCCCTTGGCCCAGCCAGGGGCCAGCACCCATGACCTTGTAGGAATTTGTACGGGGGACACACACAGCATCCAATAAGGTCCCAGGGAGTCAGCAATGGTGCTAGAACCAGGCCCTGCAAGGAGCAGGGTGAGGACATGTACCTCTTAAGGGTTCGCCTCTATAGCTAAGCCCCTCTGCTCAGGACCTGGGTGTGGAATTCAGCCTCCAGGCAGAGTTGGAGCTCCAATCTCAGGGAAGCATTCTCAAGGCCTGATTCCCAAGCCTGTGGACCAGACCTATCCCTCAGTCAACACCCAGGCCCTGCCACCCGCCTGGCCTGGCCTTCTGCCGGGGCCCAGGGCAAAACCATTGATACAGCACCCACCATGGTGGCCTGCAGGTGCCAGGCCAAGGGCAGACATCTTGGAGGTACCATACTTCCAGGGTTCTGTTGGGTGGACTCAGGGATGTCGTGGGCCCAGGGGCGGTATGTGAAGTAAGAGTGCTAAGGATTCTGGTCCTCTGGGCTGGTAAGGGCTGAGGGCGCTCTCTGGCCCTGTCCCTGGCTCTCTGACTGTGTGGTTCCATGTCCTCTGGTTCCCCTGACTCCCCATCCTGATGGTCAAGCTGCTGGCAGGAGCCCAAGAGTCTGGGCACCCTCATGTATAAGTGCAGGATAGTAGGGGTGCCAAGGCTCTGCACCTCTGGGGTGAGAACAGGCACTGGGGTGCCTGTTACTCTCATTCCCCGCCAAAGTCCCGCCAAGGAGGAGCTCTGACTCTCGAGGAGGCCCTTGGAAGACATCCCCTGCCCGCCGCTGATCTGCTACAGAAATCACGTGCTCAGAGGTGCTCATTCCTTCCCTGTGCAGACAGTAGCACCTGGGGGGGTTCGACTTGGTTGCTGGGGTTCTGGAAACTTCACCATTGATGTCCATGTCATACTTGGACCCTTTGGGCTCTGGCTTCCAAGAAGACTGTACCAGCCCATGTGTCCGTCTTAGTTACGGCTGTGTCTCCAGCCCCCAGCACTGAGACTGACACAAAGAGAGTAGTCTTGAAAGCGAGGGGCTGATGGTGGAGGAGGAGCCCAGCCTGGCTCTGGAGGGAGCGGGGCCCCTGACCTCAGAGCCAGCACACAGTCCCCATCAGAACAGCCCAGAGCCGGGGGAGCAGGAGGAGGCTTTTGCATGGGGGTCTTTACTGGTCTAAGACAAGGTGAGTTGGGTTGGAGGGTGTGAGCAAAGGGGACTGCTCGGCCCCACCCCCAGCCTCCAAGCAGGACTTCCCCTAGACCGCCTCCCCTGGCCCAGAGAGCCGGTCCCCTCCCAGCACAGCACTTACTTGGGAATGGAGAAGGATGGTGCCTGAGGCCTGAGAATTAGGAGGCTGGGGCGAGGCAGTGCATCTGGGAGGTGCTCCCAGCCTGATGCCCTTCCTGAAAGGGTGCGCTCACCTGGGGGACTCTGCTCCACTCCCAGGGGTGTTCACAACCTGGGGGGAGTCCCCAGCCCCCCTCTTCCCTAGACCATGTGCTGCTTTTGTAGCCTCCTCTCTCATACAGGTCCTCCTTTTCAGCCTAGTAAAAAGCTCCCTGTGGGGTAAGGAAGGGATCCTTCCTTGGGGTTTGTCTTTTTAACTCTGTACACGAGCATCTAAAAGGCTGGGGCCCTCTGTCATTTGGGACCAACTGACCCATCAGTCTTCTGCTCCTCATCAGTCCTTTTGCCTGTAGTGTCAAGCTTTGGGAGTCTTTCTCCTCCTTATGTTTATAGAAATAGTCACAGAAGTCATCTTTAAGTACTTCAGTGTCTTTGTGATTTTCATCAAAATCCTCCTGTCTCATTTCCTTACAGAAAACCGAGTGGCTCTGTCTGAACTGCCAAACTAAGCGGCTTCTCGAGGGCAGCCTGGGAGAGCCGACGCCCCTGCCGCTGCCCACCTCACAGCAGCCCCCTGCGGGGGCCCCTCACCGTACAGCTGGAACAGCCCCTCCAAAGCAGAAAGGGCCACAAGGGCTGGGCCAACCATCAGGCCACCCACCTGCCAAGGCCGCCCCCCTGCCCACCAAGGCCACTTCCCTGCCCACCAAGGCCAGTCCCCTGCCCACCAAGGCCAGTCCCCAGGCCAAGCCCTCCAGGGCTTCTGAACCCAGCAGAACCCCGAGCAGTGCCCAGGAAAAGAAGATAGGAGTCCCAGCTAAAGCCGAGCCTGTGCCGAAGCCCCCTCCAGAGACCACCCTGCCCCCTGGGACTCCTAAGGCAAAGGGTGGGGGTGCGGAGGACTGAACCCACCACTCCCATCACGAAGGCTGTTCCAGAAGCCCCCAAGGGTGGGGAGACAGAGGTCAGTCATCATTCCCAGGGGTCCTGGCTTTCGGGCAGGGGAGTGTGGAGAAGGGTTTAGCTCCCCGCGGGACTGGGATATGGACCTGGGATGGCCCTTTGGGCCAGAGAGGACAGCAGGGCTGCCTTACTGAGGCATGGTAGGCCTGGAGCCTGTGGGTTCTAGGCTGATCCTGTGTTTGAGGACTTTTTAGATGCTTTGTTGCATCTTTGCTACCATTAGATCTAGTAACACTTCTCTTTGAGAACCTAGGGATGCTTGTGGTTTGACATGGAGCCTGTGAGTTATTCAAGCCCAGAGCAATGGAGTGGGTGGAGGGCCCTGATTCCCCCAGGAGTGGAGGCACCCCCTCCCTAGGGCCCCGGGGGTTGACAGAGAGGCTGGGGCTCCCCCAGGAGCTGTCTGCCATTGGCAGTCAGCGTCTGCTTCTTGCCCTCTGTAGGAGCCTGGGGGCAAGCCTTACTCTCAGGACCTGTCTCGGAGCCCACAGAGCCTCAGCGACACAGGCTATTCCTCCGACGGCATCTCCAGCTCGCAGAGCGAGATCACCGGTATTGTGCGGCAGGAGGTGGAGCAGCTGGACAGCGCCGGGGTGACGGGGCCCCGCCCGCCCAGCCCCTCAGAGCTCCACAAGGTGGGGAGCAGCATGCGGCCTTTGCTGGAGGCCCAGGGCCCGGCGCCCAGCGGCGAGCGGAGCAGGCCGCCGAGCGGCAGTGCCAAGGAGCAGAAGCGGCGGCCCCACTCTTTGTCCATCATGCCTGAGGCCTTCAACTCCGACGAGGAGCTGGAGGAGATCCTGGAGGAGGACGAAGACTCCACGGAGTGGGGGCGCCGGGGGGAGCAGCAGGACGCAGCGGAGTCCTCTGACGACTTCGGGAGCCAGCTGAGGCACGACTACGTGGAGGACAGCAGCGAAGGCGGCCTGTCCCCTCTCCCGCCCCAGCCCCCGGCCCGGGCAGCAGACCTGACTGAGGAGGAGTTCATGCGGCGGCAGATCCTGGAGATGAGCGCTGAGGAAGACAACCTGGAGGAGGACGAGGCCGCCCCCGCCAAACACGCCTCCCAGAAGGGCAGCCCCCGGCCCCGGCCTGAGCCCAGCCAAGAGCCAGGAGCACTGCCCAAGAGGCGCCTGCCTCACAACGCCACCACAGGCTATGAGGAGCTGCTGTCCGAGGGAGGCCCTGCGGAGGACGTGGATAGCGCTGCTGGGGCCCTGCAGGGTGGGCTCCGCCGCTTCAAGACCATCGAGCTCAATAGCACGGGCAGCTACAGCCATGAGCTGGACATGGGCCCAGGCCCTGACCCCAGCCTGGACCGGGAGCCCGAGCTGGAGATGGAGAGCCTGACAGGCTCGCCCGAGGACCGCTCCCGCGGGGAGCACTCATCCACGCTGCCGGCCTCCACGCCCAGCTACACGTCGGGCACCTCGCCCACTTCCCTGTCCTCGCTGGAGGAGGACAGTGACAGCAGCCCCAGCCGCCGGCAGCGGCTGGAGGAGGCCAAGCAGCAGCGCAAGGCCCGGCACCGCTCACACGGGCCCCTGCTGCCCACCATCGAGGACTCCTCGGAGGAGGAGGAGCTGCGGGAGGAGGAGGAGCTGCTGCGGGAGCAGGAGAAGATGCGGGAGGTGGAGCAGCAGCGCATCCGCAGCACGGCCCGCAAGACCCGGAGGGACAAGGAGGAGCTGCGGGCCCAGCGGCGGCGTGAGCGCTCCAAGACCCCCCCCAGCAACCTGTCGCCCATTGAGGACGCCTCGCCCACGGAGGAGCTGAGGCAGGCGGCTGAGATGGAGGAGCTCCATCGCTCCTCCTGCTCTGAGTACTCGCCCTCACCTTCCCTCGACTCAGAGGCCGAGGCCCCAGAGGGGGGCCCCGGCCGGCTCTACAAGTCGGGCAGCGAGTACAACCTGCCCACCTTCATGTCCCTTTACTCTCCAACCGAGACCCCCTCGGGCAGTGCCACAACCCCCAGCTCCGGCCGGCCCCTCAAGAGCGCTGAAGAGGCCTACGAGGAGATGATGCGGAAGGCCGAGCTGCTCCAGCGGCAACAGGGCCAGGCAGCAGGGGGCCGCGGACCCCACAGTGGTCCCTCTCAGCCTGCAGCTCCCCGGGCTCAGGGTTCCTTTGAATACCAGGACAGCCCAGACCGCGACTACAGCGGGGTTGCTCAGCCGGCCATAGAGGGCACGCCAGCCGGCCTGGGAGCAGCCGTGTACCAGGAGATCCTCCAGACGTCCCAGAGCATCGCCCGAATGCACCAGGCCTCCTCGAGGGACCTGGCCTTTGCTGAGGACAAGAAGAAGGAGAAGCAGTTTCTGAACGCTGAGAGCGCGTACATGGACCCGATGAAACAGAATGGCGGCCCACTCACCCCTGGTACCAGTCCCACCCAGCTCGCTGCCCCTGTGTCTTTTGCCACCTCCACCACCTCAGATAGCAGCGGGGGCCGAGTCATCCCTGATGTCCGTGTGACTCAGCATTTTGCAAAAGAGCCTCAGGACCCTGTCAAGCTGCACAGCACTCCTGCCTCCCCCAGCTCCACCTCCAAGGAAGTAGGCATAGGCTTTGCCCAGGGCCTCGGGGCCTCGGCCTCCGTGGCTGTGACCCCTGGTCCGGCTGGCCTGCCACGAGGGTACATGGCTCCGACTTCCCCAGCAGCCTCGGAGCATAGCCCTTCACCCTCTTTTGCTGGCCATGGCTATGGACAGAGCCCGGCCACTGCACACTATGGGTCTCAAACTGAGGAGCTACCCCAGGCACCCCGTGGCCCAGCTGTCAGTGGGCAGGCTACCAGAGAGAAGCCCCTGGGCATGAGTGAGGGTGAGAGTGGCCCCCCACAGACCTCCCGGGGATATCCTTACTTTGTGGGCTCCAGTCCCCCTCTTTCTCCATCTTCTCCCTCAGAGAGTCCCACATTCTCCCCTGGCAAGCTGGGCCCAAGGGCCACTGCAGAGTTCTCTACACAGACACCAAGCCCGACCCCTGCCTCGGACACACCACGGAGCCCTGGTGCCCCTGCACCAACACCCACAGTGGCTCAGGGCACACAAACACCACACCGACCCAGCACGCCTCACCTGGTATGGCAGCAGTCCTCTCAGGATGCCCCGTTCATGGTTATCACCCTGGCATCAGATGCCTCCAGCCAGACCAAGATGGTCCATGCCAGTGCCTCCACTTCCCCAGTGTGTTCACCTGTTGATACCCAGCCCATCACCCACAGCTACAGCCAGACAACACCTCCAAGTGGGTCTCAGCCCCCAGAGCCGCCTGGGCCCCCTGGCTTCCCGCGGGCACCCAGCGCTGGTGCAGATGGGCCCCTGGCAGTGTATGGCTGGGGCGCCCTGCCTGCCGAGAACATCTCCTTGTGCCGGATCTCCTCCGTCCCTGGAACGTCTAGGGTTGAGCCCGGCCCCAGGCCCCCGGGCAGTGCCGTGGTAGACCTTCGCACTGCTGTCAAGCCCACACCCATCATCCTCACCGACCAGGGCATGGACCTGACCTCTCTGGCCGTGGAAGCGAGGAAGTACGGCCTGGCTCTGGATCCAATCCCAGGACGCCAGTCAACCGCTGTACAGCCTCTGGTGATCAACCTCAATGCCCAGGAGCAGACACATGCCTTCCTCAGCACCGCCACCACCGTGAGCATCACCATGGCCTCTGTGCTCATGGCTCAGCAGAAGCAGCCTGTGGTCTATGGAGACCCCTTCCAGAGCCGGCTTGACTTTGGCCAGGGTGTGGGGGAGCCCAGTGTGCCTGGCCCAGGTCAAGCAGGTAGAGCAGGCTGTCCAGACCGCGCCGTATCGTGGTGGGCCTCGGGGAAGACCCCGGGAGACTAAGTTTGCCAGGTATAACCTATCCAACCAGGTAGCACCTCTGGCCAGAAGGGACGTTTTGATCACTCAGGTGGGCCCAGCCCAGAGTGTTGGCCTCAAGTCGGGCCCAGTGCCAGAGCCCGGTACCGAACCCCATCGGGCCGCCCCTACAGAGCTGCGGTCGCACGCCCCGCCAGGCGCCAGGAAGCCGCACACGGTGGTGGTGCAGGTGGGCGAAGGTGCAGCAGGCACTGTGAGCACACTGCTCCCAGAGGAGCCGGCAGGGGCCCTGGACCTCACGGGGATGAGGCCAGAGAGCCAGCTGGCATGCTGCGACATGGTCTACAAGTTCCCCTTTGGCAGCAGCTGCACGGGCGGCTTCCGCGCCGCCCCAAGTGCACCTGAGAGGAGTGTGGCAGAAGTTGCCCCACCTGGCCAAGGCAGCGGCCCCTTCTACAGTCCCCGGGACCCGGAACCTCCTGAGCCCCCCACCTACCGGGCGCAGGTGATTGGGGGACCCGGCCCCCACGAAGAGCAGAGGCCCTACCCACAGGGCCTCCCTGGCAGGCTGTACTCCTCTATGTCTGACACCAATCTGGCTGAGGCCGGCCTCAACTATCACGCCCACAGGTTTGGGCAGCTCTTCCAGGGCCCAGGGCGAGACTCGGCCATGGACCTCAGCTCCCTGAAGCACTCCTACAGCCTGGGCTTTGCAGATGGCCGCTACCTTGGGCAGGGCTTGCAGTACGGTTCGTTCACTGACCTGCGTCACCCCACAGACCTTTTGACTCACCCGCTTCCCATGCGGCGCTACAGCTCAGTGTCAAACATCTACTCGGACCACAGGTATGGTCCACGGGGAGATGCAGCTGGCTTCCAGGAGGCCAGCCTGGCCCAATACAGCGCCACCACAGCGCGTGAGATAAGCCGTATGTGTGCAGCCCTCAACTCCATGGACCAGTACGGAGGGAGGCACGGGAGCGGTGGTGGGGGCCCCGACCTCATGCAGTATCAGCCCCAGCCCGGGCTTGGTGCCCCACAGGGCCTGGCTCCCCTGAGACCTGGCCTCCTTGGGAACCCCACCTTCCCGGAGGGCCAGGGTAGTCCTGGAAACCTGGCCCAGTACCGGCCTACAGCCGGCCAGGCTGCAGCAGTCAGACAGCTGCTGCCATCCACAGCCACTGTGCGGGCGGCCGATGGCATGATCTACTCGACCATCAATACTCCAATTGCTGCAACACTGCCCATCACCACGCAGCCTGCCTCAGTCCTGCGACCCATGGTGCGTGGCGGCATGTACAGGCCTTACCCACCCAGTGGAGTTGCAGCCGTGCCGCTTGCCAGCCTGACGCGCATGCCTGTGATTGCCCCGCGAATACCTCTCGGGCCCACGGGACTGTACCGATACCCTGTACCAAGTAGATTCCCCACCCCTGCCAGTGTTCCACCCACTGAGGGTCCTGTCTACCTGGGGAAGCCGGCTGCTGCCAAGGCCCCAGGGACTGGGGGGCCCCCCAGGCTAGAGCTGCCTGCCGGGGCTGCTCGGGAAGAACCCCTTTCCACAGCACCCCCTGCTGCTGCCAAGGAGACGGGAGCAGCCCCAGCCCTGGGGGCGGGCCAGAAGCCGCTGGGAGAGGCCACTCCCGGTGGTGGTGGCGGGGCCCTGGGCCGGCCGGGGCTTGAGAAGGAGGATGTCTTGCCGGAGGAGAGGCAGCGAAAGCAGCAGGAGCAGCTGCTGCAGCTGGAGCGAGAGCGGGTGGAGCTGGAAAAGCTGCGGCAGCTGCGGCTGCAGGAGGAGCTGGAGCGGGAGCGTGTGGAGTTGCAGCGGCACCGCGAGGAGGAGCAGCTGCTGGTGCAGCGGGAGCTGCAGGAGCTGCAGACCCTCAAGCATCACGTGCTGCAGCAGCAGCAGGAGGAGCGGCAGGCACAGTTTGCCCTGCAGCGGGAGCAGCTGGCCCAACAGCGCCTGCAGCTGGAGCAGATTCAGCAGCTGCAGCAGCAGCTACAGCAGCAGCTGGAGGAACAGAAGCAGAGGCAGAAGCCGCCCTTCCCCATGGCCTGTGAGGCACCTGGCAGAGGGCCGCCCCCGGCCGCCCCAGAGATGGCCCAGAACGGTCAGTACTGGCCACCCCTGACCCATGCAGCCTTCATCGCCGTGCCTGAGGGGTCCGGGCAGCCGCGTGAGCCCATGCCGCACCGCGGTCTCCCCCAGCTCTGCCTCGGACATGTCGCTGCAGACGGAGGAGCCATGGGAGGCGGGCCGCAGTGGTGGCCTCAAGAAGCGGCACTCCATGCCACGCCTTTGGGATGCGTGCGAGCCCGAGTCGGCGCCTGAGCCCTGTGGGGTCAGGAGGATCGCGGACAGCAGTGTGCAGACGGACGAGGAGGATGGAGAGGGCCGCTACCTTCTGACCCGACGGCGCAGAGCGCGGCGGAGCGCCGACTGCAGCGTGCAGACCGACGACGAGGACAGTGCCGAGTGGGAGCAGCCTGTGCGCCGCCGCCGGTCCCGTCTCTCCCGCCACTCAGACTCTGGCTCTGACAGCAAGCACGATGCCACGGCCTCCTCCTCCGCTGCTGCCCCCACCACGAAGGCCATGAGCAGCGTGGGCATCCAGACCATCAGTGACTGCTCCGTGCAGACGGAGCCTGACCAGCTACCCCGAGTCTCTCCAGCCATCCACATCACAGCCGTCACCGACCCCAAGGTGGAGATCGTCAAGTACATATCAGCGCCCGAGAAGACTGGGCGCGGTGAGAGCTTGGCCTGCCAGACGGAGCCGGAGGGGCAAGCCCAGGGCGTGGCCGGGCCGCAGCTCATGGGGCCGACCGCCATCAGTCCCTACCTGCCTGGCATCCAGGTCGTCACCCCAGGGCCCCTGGGCAGATTCGAAAAAAGAAGCCGGATCCCCTGGAGATCGGATACCAGGCCCACCTGCCCCCGGAGTCCCTCTCTCAGCTCGTGAGCCGCCAGCCTCCCAAGTCCCCCCAGGTCCTCTACTCACCTGTCTCCCCTCTGTCCCCACACCGGCTCCTGGACACCTCCTTTGCTTCCAGTGAGAGGCTGAACAAGGCTCACGTGAGTCCCCAGAAGCACTTCACAGCTGACAGCGCTTTCCGCCAGCAGACACTGCCGCGCCCCATGAAGACCCTGCAGCGCTCCCTGTCCGACCCTAAGCCCCTCAGCCCCACCGCCGAGGAGTCTGCCAAAGAGAGGTTCCCCCTCTACCAGCACCAGGGGGGGACTGGGTAGCCAGGTATGGGCACCGGGGCTGGGCCAGGGTGGGACAGGGGTCTCGGCCTAGCCTGGGGGGCCCCACAGGGAGGGGCATCTCCTGGGGTCGGGGTGGAGTCACCTCCAGCTCCAGAGGCCCAGAGCTAGAAGTTGAGAGTCAGAGGCACATTGGGTCCATATCTGGTGGAGCCCACAGCCCAGCAAGGTGATCCTGGGCAAGACAAACTCACACTTGGGCCCCCACGGCCATCCAGACCCTGCTGGAAACTTCAGCCCCTCCTTAGATCTGCCTCTTCACGGCCCACAGCTGGCCTAGGCTCTGCCACTTCCTCCTTGTGGCCTCCTCAGCTCTCCCATCTGGCCTGTGCCCCTCCTAGTGCAAACCTCTTCTCTGGATTTTTCCTGGGAAAATGAGTAACATGGACCTGGCTGAGCTGCTTCCCAGTCTGCAGCTCCAGCCTGGCTCCCCTTGCCCCACACAAAGCCCCAGCCCTCTGAACTACCCTTCAGGGCCCATCCCCATAGGTTGCAGGGTGCACTCCACCTCATCTTATCCTGTGCCTACATCCAACCCTCAGTGAATCTGTTCACACACCTGTCTGCTCCCCTAGATAGCGGCTCCTTGTCTATGACTTTAGTTGCCAGTGATGTCCTGGAACTGTGAGAGAGGGCCTGGTGTGTTGGAAAGATGGGGATGGCTAGGGCCTGACACCAAGGACTTTGAATGCCAGGCCAGGAGGGGAGGGCTTTTCTCAAAGGCCCTTGAAGCTTCTGGATGTTTCAGGCAGGTGAGACAGGATGAGATGAATATCTTAGGAAGCTTCCTGGGCAGAATGTGGGCAGGTGGACTGAAGGAAGCGCCTGTACAGTGGCCCTGGGGAGAGCCTGCAGGAGCCAGAGGTGTTGTGAGGTGTACTTCTGGGTAGGATGCAGAGAGGGGAGAGGTGAGGCCTCGATGGGTGGGGTTGTGGAGGAGAGCCCTGGGGTATGCAGCCCAAAGGGGATGGGGTGCAATACAGAGTCAGTGCTGGCAGGGAGGGCAGATCAGAGAGGCGGGGGTCCTGCCTCCACACTAGGGTCAGCATAGAGGTCCCGTGCACTGGGCGCGCACTACTATGAGCACTCATGGCATGTGATCAAAATGACAAGTGATGGATAACAGCGTGAGGAATTCAAAGAGGGAAATTTGTTCCATTCCCTCAAAGGCCACCCTTTGTCCTGAGGTTTAGGGACACATTAACATTTCCTTTAGGACACGTGTTGAAAGCAGGTTGAGAGTTGCTTGGCAAGTCCAGTGTTAGTCCCCAGTGTATTTGGGGGATTTGGGTGGGCCACAAAACCCAGAGGCCAGGGAGCTAGAGACAGTTGGAGGGCAAAGCTTCTGGCAGGGTGGACCTTGGGGCAACACAGAATGAGCAAGTGAGCAGGGCCCCACGGAGCACACATTAGGGAGCCCCGACCAGGAAGCCAAGGAGCCAGAGATATGGCTGCAGAGGCCTTCGAGGGGTCTGGCAGCCTTAGGGCAGGGGGCTGACAGGGATGTGGAGGAAGCTGGGG
The DNA here is from genome assembly GCA_935064755.1 of Tragelaphus eurycerus. NCBI lineage: Eukaryota > Metazoa > Chordata > Mammalia > Artiodactyla > Bovidae > Tragelaphus > Tragelaphus eurycerus. Next base: position 68,498,354 of record CAKXYN010000001.1, on the reverse strand, counting down.
CCAGGCGGAGAGCATGGCCTGGCAGAGGGTGATATAGGGCTGCAGGAGGAGGAGACTGTGAACAGGCAGCTGAACTGCCTTTCACTTGAGAGAGGAGGAGGGCAGGAGGCAGAAAAGAGCCTGCAGCCCCTGACCTTGTCAGCATGCACCCCTGGCCACGATCTTCTAGGGAACCTGGTGGGCCCAGGACCCTCTCCACTCCTGTCCATGGCCCTCCGCTGCCCTTGGCCCCTGCCAACTGCTCAGACCCACACCCAGAGCCAAACCTGTACTCTCTTGCCCTCGGTACACTCAGTGGGAGGTAGAAGGTGCTGAGCCCACTGGAAATGAGCAGGGGTTCTCAGAGCCGCTGGGGGCCAGGCCAGTACTGGGCATCAGCCAGAGAGGCCTCTGCTCCTTCCTCCCCTCCCACTGCCCTGAGCTCTGGGAATGAAAAGGCCCATAAGACAATCACAGGTCCTCCTTCCAAGGCCATTGGGTGGGCAGGGCAGGCCTCGAGGCTGCCTGGAGAACCAGGGCGCTGACCCCGGCCAGGCCAGGGCTCTTCTACCCCGTGCCCCAGCAAGCCACCCACACCTTGGGTCTCAGTGCTGCCCGCCCTTCCCTCTGTCTCAGGTGTCGGCGCCGCCGCCCAACGGCCTGGTCCGCAAGGTGAAGCGGACACTGCCCAGCCCCCCTCCAGAGGAGGTTCACCTGCCCCTGGCTGGCCAGGCTGCTCCCCCGCAGCTGTATGCAGCCAGCCTGCTGCAGCGCGGGCTGGTGGGGCCCGCCGCTGTCCCCGCCACCAAGGCCAGCCTGCTCCGGGAGCTTGACCGGGACCTACGGCTGGTGGAGCATGAGTCCACCAAGCTGCGCAAGAAGCAGGCGGAGCTGGACGAGGAGGAGAAGGAGATCGACGCCAAGCTCAAGTACCTGGAGCTGGGCATCACCCAGCGCAAAGAGTCTCTGGCCAAAGACCGGGGTGGCCGGGACTACCCACCTTTGCGTGGTCTCAGCGAGCATCGCGACTACCTGTCGGACAGTGAGCTCAACCAGCTGCGGCTCCAGGGCTGTGCCACCCCGGCTGGCCAGTACGCGGAGTTCCCTGTCACTGCCGCTGCCGCTGCCCCTGCTACTCCCTCCGGCTCCGCTGCTTTCCAGCCGCCCCGGTTCCCACCTCCAGCGCCACTGTACCCTGCAGGCAGCGCTGGGCCAACTCAGAACGGATTCGCAGCCCACCAGGCACCCCCCTACCCTGGTCCCAGCACATACCCAGCACCTGCTTTTCCTCCCAGCACCAGTTACCCCGCTGAGCCTGGCCTGCCCAGCCAGCAAGCGTTCCGTCCCCCGGGCCATTATACAGCCCAGACGCCCCTGCCAACCACACAGACCACCCTTTTCCCAGCCCCAGCTGACAGCCGTGCCCCCCACCAGAAGCCGCGCCAGACATCACTGGCCGACTTGGAGCAGAAAGTGCCCACTAACTACGAGGTGATCGCCAGCCCCGTCATGGCCATGTCTTCAACCCCATCGGAAACCAGCTACAGCGGCCCTGGCCCCGCCTCCAGCAGCAGCTACGAACAGGGCAAGGCTCCCGAGCTGCCACGGGCCAGTGACCGCGGTGGTGTGAGCCTGAGCCCAGCCCCCATCTACTCCTCTGACTCACACTACACCAGCCTGGAGCAGACTGTCCCCCGGAACTATGTGATGATTGATGACATCAGTGAACTGACCAAGGACAGCACCTCCACTGCCCCCGAGAGTCAGCGACTGGAGCCCCTGGGGCCAAGCAGCAGTGGGCGTCCAGCGAAGGAGCCAGGAGAACCAGGGATCCTTGAGGGGTCCGCACTGCCCTGCTGCTATACCAGAGGGGAGGAAGAATCCGAGGAAGACTCTTACGAGCCCCGTGGTAAGAGTGGCCACCACCGGGGTGTGGAGAGCAATGGCCGACCAGCCAGCACGCACTATTACAGCGACAGTGACTACAGACACGGCACTCGAGTGGACAAGTATAGTCCAGGCCCTGCAGGGCCCAAGCACCCCTCTAAGAGCCTGGCCCCAGCTGCCGTCCCCTCGAAGCGCAGCAAGCACCGGAAGCAGGGCATGGAGCAAAAGATCTCCAAGTTCTCACCCATCGAAGAGGCCAAGGATGTGGAGTCAGACCTGGCTTCCCTACCCCTCCTCTGCAGTCAGCAGTAGCCTGGCTTCTCGGGGAAGGAAGTTCCAGGACGAAATCACCTATGGGCTCAAGAAGAACGTGTATGAGCAGCAGCGGTATTATGGGGTGTCCAGCCGGGACCCAGCGGAGGAGGATGACCGCATGTATGGTGGGGAGCAGCAGGTCCCGGGGGGCACCTGCATACAGCGGGGAGAAGCTGTCCAGCCATGACTTCGGGGGCCGGGCCAAGGGATACGAGCGGGAACGGGAGGCTGTGGAGCGACTTCAAAAAGCAGGCCCCAAGCCCTCATCTCTGAGCATGGCCCACGGCCGGACCCGGCCCCCCATGCGGAGCCAGGCCTCTGAAGAGGAGAGCCCCGTCAGCCCCTTGGGGCGGCCCCGCCCTGCTGGGGGTCCCCTTCCCCCGGGGACACCTGCCCACCATTCTGCTCCAGCCACTCGATGCCTGACGTCCAGGAGCACGTCAAGGAGGGACCACGGTCCCACTCATATAAGCGTGACGAGGGCTACATCCTGGATGATTCCCACTGCGTAGTTTCCGACAGTGAAGGTAATGGCAGCTGGGGGTGATGTCTGCGGATGCTCAGCACCTGGGGGGCCTTGCCTACCCGTGGGGTCCTGAGCCCTGAGGTGTCCCAGCGGGGCCGGGCCTGGTGCCTCACCTGGTGGGCCCTGCTGCTGGCTGCCCTTCCTCCTGCTCCGCCTGTGCCCTGGCCCCAGCGGTGGGGGGGGGGGGCTGGGGGCCTGGCGTTAACGCTTGTGGCTGTGGCGCCCACTCTGTTTTCCTTGCATGGCTTCAGCTGGGCCAGCCCCCTGCGGCCAGCCCGGGGGTTGACCGTGTTCTGTTTTTGGTCTCTGAAGCGTATCATCTGGGCCAGGAGGAGACAGACTGGTTTGATAAGCCCCGGGATGCCCGCTCTGACCGGTTCAGGCACCATGGGGGCCACGCAGTCTCCTCCTCCTCCCAGAAGCGAGGCTCTGCCAGGCACGGCTACCACGACTACGATGAGCCCCCCGAGGAGGGCCTGTGGCCACACGATGAAGGTGGCCCGGGCCGCCATGCCTCAGCCAAGGAACACCGACACCACGGTGACCACGGGCGGCACTCGGGCCGCCACGCCAGCGAGGAGCCGAGCCGACGGGCTGCCAAACCACACGTCCGGGACATGGGTCGCCATGAGGCCCGGCCTCACCCGCAGCCCAGCCCTGCCCCGGCCGTGCAGAAGAAAGGTCAGCCTGGGTACCCCAGCTCCGCCGAATACTCACAGCCATCCCGTGCCCCGTCAGCATACCATCACTCTTCCGAGAGCAAGAAGGGCTCCCGACAGGCCCACCCTGGGCCCGCGGCGCTGCAGCCAAAGCTAGAATCCCAACCGCAGCCGCAAGGCCGGCAGGCAGCCCCAGGGCCACAGCCGTCCCAGCCACCGCCATCCAGGCAGATGCCCTCGGCAACAGCGTCGCGCCAGCCACAGACTCAGCCGCAGCCACAGCAAGGTCTCGGGCTGCAGCCTCCTCAGCAGGCCCCGTCGCAGGCGCGGCTGCAGCAGCAGGGCCAGCCAGCTGCCCGGGGTCCGGCCTCTGCTGCCAGCCAGCCAGCAGGGAAGCCTCAGGCAGGCCCCCCGACAGCCACAGGCCCCCAGCCATCAGGACCAGTAAGTAGGGCTCCGGCACATGGATCCCCTGCAGGGTGGATGCTGGGACCGCAGCTTGGATGGGCCCTGGGTTCCAGGCTGGGCAGAGCAGATGGACAATAGCTCAGCTGTGTTCTGTGTTTTGCAGCCACGGGCAGAGCAGGCGAACAGCTCTAAAGGGACAGCCAAAGCGCCCCAGCAGGGGAGGCCTCCTCAGGCCCAGCCACCGCCAGGACCTGGCCCTGCAGGTGAGCCTGCCTTTGGGCACCCTTGGCTATGACCCAGCACCTGGGCTGCCCTCTTCCTACGCTGACTGGGACCCTGAGCTTCCCCACACTGCCTGCCGTCACTGGTTCCTGAGAAGTCCAGTGCAGCGCTGCAGGCCTCCCCAGTAGAAATGAGCCTGGGGTTAGAATTAGCCAATGGGTCACCAGCACGGGGGACTTAGGGCCCAGGCAGCTCTGAACGGAGAGCCTGGAAGGGGCTGGTGAGCACAGTGCCACGACCTAGCTCGTTATTTTCCTTCTTCCCTCCTCCCTCTTTTTTTTCTGCCTTTCCCTTCCTTGCTCCCTCTTTAATTGTTCTCAACTTCTTTCTCTTTTCTGCTGCTTCACACTCCTTTTCTTCCTGTTCTTATCTTCCTCTCTTGATTTCTCCATCCTCCTCCTCACCTTTCATTGCACAGGGCACCTGTGTTGCCATTACTTGCCTGCTCAGACTCTCAAGAGCCGGTCCAGGCACAGCTTATGATGGTGGCTCCTTTCCCCCTAGGCGTGAAGGCTGGAGCCAAGCCTGGAGGGACCCCAGGGGCTCCTGCTGGCCAGCCAGGTGCCGAAGGGGAGAGTGTGCTCTCCAAGATCCTCCCTGGTGGGGCCGCGGAGCAGGCCGGCAAGCTGACGGAAGGTAAGCAGCCTACAGCTGGGTCCGCGGTGGGCGGTGCTCACGCGCCCTACCGTGGCAGAGTTTAGGTCTGGGGAATGGTTCCGGGCTGGGCCACCCAGGCACGGGCCAGCCCAAGGGCGCACCTGCTGCTGCCTACTTATTCTTAGGGCAGTCCCTGCCCCTCAGGCCGAGCTTGGCTTTGCACCAAATGGCCTTGACTAGGAGGGAGCCTTGCCCACTTTCCTGACACGTCTCTCCTTTCTCCTGTGTCACACAGCTGTGTCTGCTTTTGGTAAAAATTCTCCTCCTTCTGGTGACCATGCCCTCAGGGTGAGTATGAGCCTCCTGTACCCACCTTCCTCTGGGAAAGGCCTGAGGCACTAGATGTGGGGGAGGTCTTCTGGGAGGAGCATGGTCTTCAGTGATGCGGAAGCATTCACTGAAGCATTCACTTCAGGAGCGGGTGATGTGGTCAGAGCTGCAGTGAGTGTAGGAGGAGGAAGGGGAGGAGGGGCCCTCTGCACAGAGGGCCCAACGTGGGGCCTATACAGTAGAGATCCCCAGCAAAGGGAAGCCAGAGCCAGCTTCCCTTTATCCTTTTCCAGCACCCCCAGCCCCTGACAGGGTTCTGAGAGCTACGCGTTGACATTAGGTTGTAGGGGGTTCCACAGGGGTGCAGCTCCTCCCAGCCCTCCCTTGTGTATACTCCACAGGCTCTTGAAGAAATGAAGGGAGATGATGTCATTGCTGTGGAAAAATCTCTGGAGCCAGAGGCCTGGGCGCAGCTCTGGACTCTGCGTATAACAGTGAGTATCAGGACCATGCTGGGCTGGGCAGAGGAGGAGGAGGTGAAGGGCCCAGGCCGCCGACCCAGCTTCTGTAAATGTGAACTAGGAGGGGCCTATGGGAGCTTCCTTCAGCTGAGACAGGCCCAGCAGCTACCTGGAGGCAGAAACAACTGAGCTGGGTGAGATGACTCAGCTAGTAACCTCAGGAAAGGGCTGGGCAGAACCAACTGTGCCCCACAACTGGGGCTCCATACATTGGGCGCTGATTCCAGAGCCCCGTCTCTGAGGCCTAGTGCCGGTCACTTTGCTCCAGACGTTCAGATGAAGCTGGAGTCTCCAAACCCTGTAGAGTTAGCAGTCCTCAGTGTGACGTCAAAATAAAATTCACCTCACAGTTGCAAGAGGGACATGAAGAATGAGTGGAGAGGTGGATGGGAAAGGGACAGAGTCAGGGGAGGACACCTAGACGGGAGTCTCAGCTCCAGACCAGGTCAGCCCAGGAAGAGAGCAGAAGGGCCTCAGGAGGAGGGCCCTGGCTCTTGCTGGGCTGTGGTGATCAAAGCAGGATCAGAAGCCTGGACCTAGAGCCTTCTCTGGCCCTGGCCTTGCCTCTGGGCAGGCAAGAGGAAGTGGTACCTCCTGCAGGATGGTGGGGAGGGTAGGTTGGCTGTCTGCGTTGCTCTGTGCAAAACCAGGGACCACCTCCTCGCATTCCATAGCCTTAGGGTCCTCTTCCTAGCCTCCTTTGCCACTTCTGCTGCTAAGAGTACAGAGATATGGGTGCTTCTCATGGTGGGCAGGCATGTGTGTGGCAGGGCCAGGCGCTCAACAATCAAATCACAAGGGAGCCCTGGGACCAGCCGGGGCCTTTGCCCAGGCCTGGCCTCCTTGTAGGAAGGAGTGAGATCGAAAAGGTCACCTGTCTCTGGAGGACCAGTGGGGAGACGGGAAAGGTCCAGTTCCCATCCATTTATTCATTTATTCAGTAAGTGTTTGTACAAGTAGGTGCTGGGCCCTGTTCTGAAGAGTGCTGAGGATCCAGCAGAGAACAGGACTGGGTCCCTGCCCTCTGAAGCTGGCAGCCCGTTAAGAGGTGCAGAGAAGAAATAAGTTAAAAAAAAATGTGATGAGAAGGTAATTTCTGGGATATCCCTGGAGGTCCAGTGGTTAAGACTCTGCACTTCCAATGCAGGGGGTGCGTGTTTGACCCCTGGCTAAGGAACTAAGATCCCACATGCCACAGAGCATGGCCAAAAATATTAAATAAAATGAAATTGAGTCCTTAAGTAAAAAGAAAATATTTTTAAAAATGAGAAGCATATAAATCTATAAAAAAGTCTTAAAAAAATAAAAGGAATTTCTGAAGGTTTTAAGTGTTCTAAAGCCATTGAGGTAGTTTTGGCTCAGAGGGGTCTACTCTAGAGAAGGTGGTCAGTGACAAGTAAGGCTCAAGCAGGGAGAAGAGGCTGCTGTGAAATGTGCCCAGGTGAGGGAACAGCACCTGCAGAGCCTCCAATGAGACAGATAGACTTCAGGGACAGACAGAAGGCCAGCACAGCCAGAGCTATAGAGGAGGGGAGAGATGTCCAAGGGTGTAGTCGGAGGAGCCAGCTGGGCTGGGCTTTGCAGGCCAAAGTGGAGAGACCAGAATTCCTTCTAAGGAGACTAGTCACAGTGCAGCACTCCAGTGTTCATCCCGCCTTCACCCTCAGGGCAGCGGACTCCCTGCCACCTTCCCACTCCACCACATGTTTTCTCTGAGTTGCCTGGGAACAGAGGTGAAATGGGAATTTGTGTTGAAGGGAGGGGAGGTAGGAGCAGCTCGGGACCAGGCCCATGGCAGGATCTGACTCGGGTATAGGGCCAGGGCTGTGTTACTGGGGAGCAAAAGGAACCACTGGCGTGGCTTCGTCCCACGTTCTGCCCCGTGATGCACATGGGCCGCTGAAGCCACTGACTGTGGACTTCAAGGAGTCTCCCTCACGGTCTGGCATCCAGCTGATCGGGCCAAGTGGTCAGCACTGCTATGAGTGTCCGTCTCCTAATGCCTTTTGTGGAGATTTCAGAAGTGGGCTGGAAGAGGCTCGTCATTTTAAACAAAACCCCATCTCCCTCATTCTTTTTTTAAAAAAATCTAAAAAAATAAGTTTGTTTCAAGGTTTACAAATAACAAAGGTGTACCTTGTATTTAAAATTGCCATTATAGATGAGAGTGTGCATGCAGAGTCATTTTTGTTTGAGTAATATTTTTAATGTAATAGATTTCAAGATGTGGTGAGGGAGGGATCTGACAGAGATGAATGTGCCAAGCAAAACCACAACTGTGTATCTTTTAAAGCACATCATGGCTCTAAGTACCATGTTGTTAAGGATTCTCATGAAGTGCCATAGACTGTACATCAAATCAGTATTATTTGTTCAGTATTATTGTTTTCAGATCCACATTTTGTTGCTTATTTGCTAGTATTAATCAGTCAAAGGGCACCATTCTTTTTTTTTTGGGAAACCAAAGCTGTCTCAGAAATGGCCGATTTAACTTTACAGTAACAAAATAGCACAACACAGACTCTCAATACAGATTAATTCGCACAGACTGGAGATTATGCATAATAGATATATATGAAGCAACCTGCTTCTTCTTTCTTCCTGACCTTCTCTTTATGACCTCAAACCTGCCCCAGCACCCATCTCCTCCACCTCAGTGGGGCTGGGATCCCATGGGTGCGGAGGAGCCGGGCCATCAGCCTGTGGCTGACAGCTGGAAGGAGGGCGGGCGAGAGGCAGCTGTCCATGGTGCTTGACCAAAATTTTCTCTTTCCTTTTTCCTTCTCTCCTTCCTCCTTTTCTCCTCCAAGCATCTACAATCTGACAAACCTTCAGCCCAAAGACTCGCACAAGGTGGGATGTGGCTGTCGGGCCTCAGTTGAGGACAGGATGTATTCTAACAGCAGCTGCCGGGGCGAAGCCTGTGCTGGTCACGTGGGACCACTGGACCCGGGTACCCGTGACTGTCTTCCCAGAGACCCTGCTCTCCTCCGGGCGCCACCGTCAAGGCGCAGCCATCGGTGGGAGGGAGGAACGCCCTCTGGAGACCCTGCCACACGGCAGTCTTGCTGCTCTTCCCATAGCTGCCCTCGCGGCCCGGCCGGCCTGGCCTCCAATGCGTTATACACAGAGTTGGGGCGCACGCTGCCTGTTTTTGACGGATGCTGCCCTCCCTCCACCATGCCAGAAGTTTTTCCACAGCCTTGGAGAGGGGCTTTGACAGAGGGCTGGGGGCCCCAGGCTCCGTTTCCTTCACATTCCAGCTGGCCCAGATCCCTCTGTGGCCACAGGGCCCTGCCCCCCTCACCCTGCCCTCTGGGTGACACTGGAGCAGGCGTCCACGTGGCTAGTGTGGGATTGGGAGAACTTTACAAACGTTAGGACCTAACACTGTCTCATCGCTGAAATCAGAGGCCATAGCACCGAAAAGCAGCGTGGGCGCCGGCTGAGGCTTCTCCCAGCCTGTGGGCGGCCGCGTGCTAGCACGCCCGCCGCCATCTTCAAAGCCATTCCCCCCAATCATCATGAGCATCCCAGCGGCCCCTCCATTGTCTCGACCAGCCGGCTCCTCGTTCGTACACCTGGGGATTTCTTTTGATTTCAAGAACAGCCTTAATCATTTCAGTTTGATTTAAGTGTATACCTCATAAACATTGTTCTTTCGTTTCTCCCCCAACCCCTCCTTTCTCTCTTCCCTCTCTCGGCTCACCTCCTTGCTTCTCCCCTCCACCACCACCTTGTGACTGATGGTTTGGTTTCCTCTTTGCTCTGCCCCTGCTCAGCACAGGGAGAATGTTGATTAAGAAGCAATAGTGGGCAGCAGGCCACCAAGAGCACAAGCCCAGGGCAGGGTCTAGGGAGGCCCCTCAGCCCACCTGTTTACCGTGGAACTCCAGTCCTTCTTAAGCCATCACCAGTGGACGTGCTCAGAGCAGAGGGGCCAGGGCTTCTGCCAGCCGAGAGAGGGAAGGGCCCAGAGTCCTGTGCTGGAGTGGCTGGCGCCGTCCAATCCACCCCACTGGACTGGGCGGGGCTCCTCCCCGAGGCCCTTCCGTCTGGGGCCTCCCTTCATCTTGGGCACAGCCGCAAGTCTCATCTCTAACGTTCTATGCAATGAAATATAAACCCTCAAAGACAACTGTTAATATTTATTAAATTCCATGTTACGTACAAGGAGTTAATTGCGAAGATGCAATTGAGAAACTGGATAGATCAGCTCATATCCAACCCCTCACTCCCCTCCCCCTCCCCCGCTCCCACCGTGTGTGTGAAGTTCTCAGTCTGTGGCATGTTCGACCTGTGGCAGGACTCGCTGCTGCCAAGCAAGTCACCGCCGGTCCCGCAGCGGAGCATGCACAGCTCTCAGCCTCTTTGCACGATCTCATCCATTTTAAATGCTCGACCCTCTTGCTTGGAGTTCTTTTTGTCTCAGACCCCTCCTTCAGGAGTGCTTCTAGCTGACTTCTGCACGAGCTAGTGAGGACAGCCGAAATTGCTGCCCAAGCATGCCAGGCCGCGGGCCCGGCAGTACAAGGCCCCACACACCCTGCGGGTTTCTCTGACCAAGACGTCTCCGGGGAGACACACAGTGGGAGCCCACACAGGATGTGTGCACGTGAACGTTTGGAAGGTTGGCTGTGGGATTTCCATCTGTAAGTTGCCCCCCGCCCTTACCCTGGCCCTGAGCCAGAGACATCTGGCTGCCCCTTCCCAGCGGGGCAGTGTTCGAGGGCAGAGCTGGGCTGCCTCTGCAGCCAGAGAGACAGAAGCCAAGAGTGGGGCCTGCCTGTGTCCTAGGACCCCAGCTCCTGACTGTGCCTGATCTGTGCCTCTCCTCTGGCTTGTAAGCTCCAAGGTCTGTGAGCCAGGAGATCTAGGCCGGGACTGGAGGCCAGAGGGTGCTCAGGAAGGGCTGGACTTTTGCATTTGTGGTGCGGACAGCTGACAGAATCACTTTGCATCAGAGTGGGTGTTCCTATAGACAGTGGCTTCAAGCGGAGTTTTTTGGGAAGCATCTAAATAACAAGACTTCCAGAAGGTTCTGTGGTGACACTCTCTGTGTCTGTCCCCAGGACCTAAACGCCCCACCAGCCCCCATCTCTGGAGCCTCAGCATCCCACTGCTCATGACTGAGCCAAGCGTGCAGCAGGCACTCGACCCCTCCAGGCCTGGCCTTCCTCCAGAGTTTGCTCCATGCATTTCTCAGGGGTCCGCATTTCTCCTTTCCAAAAAGGTCTACAAGCCCTTTCAGAGAGGGATCCTGGCTCACCTCTGGCAGCTGTGGATGAAATAGGAGGCTATTACCTGCTTTGTTGGGCCCAGGCCCTGCCCTTCTGGGTTTGGGCTTCACCCATCCAACAGGACACCTGCCTCATTGCAGAGAGCAGGCCTGGGCTATGTGAGGCCATCTGTGCAAGGGCTGAGGGAGGCCATCATCTGGCCCCTCTGAGCACCCAGGGCCAGGTTTTTGTGAGCTGTGCCTAGTGGCTGGATACATATGTGAGGGACTAATGCAGTGAGCCTCCCCACAGAAGGCCAAGGGACGGGTCCAGAAGCGGGGAACGGGCAAGGAGATGACAGCAGGCCAGCCTCCATCAAGGCTAGTTTCAGGCTCTCACACATTGACTTTTCAGCAAATCTTTCTGGTCAAGCTCTCTGAGTTGGACATTTCTGACATCTCCCACTCCCCACCCCCCCAACATATCCACAGGACACATCTGTACCATCACCCCCTTGTGAAGGTGGCTGGAGCAGGCCTCTGGGCCACAGGTGTGCTGGCCCTTGTGTAGATACAGCTGTGACTCCGGGGACCAGAGGCTGAAGGACGAGTGTTTGATGCCTTGGGTGCTGGGGAGCACCAAGCACATCTCCACACAGGCAAGGGGATGTCTCTGGGAAGCAGGCCAGGCCTTCTCTATACCCTCCCCCGCCCCAGTGTCATGAGTAAGGGCACTGCCTCCTCTGTCTACTTCAGGGCCCAATGCATTCACAGCGACAACCCCTGCCCCACCATCGCTTAGTCCTTGGGAAAAGACTGGTCTCAGGGCCCATGGTGAGAGGCAGCAGTGGGAGCAACTATGTCCTGTCTTCTGGAGCCTGTGGGGAGTTTTCCAGACCGATCCTTTGCCATGGCAACAAGGCCCTGGCCTGTTGGCCCCTCCCTTGCCCTTGTGCCCCCTCCCCCCACTCTGTAAATACTTGTCGTCATGGACTCAGACAGGGTCAGAGGGACAGGCCTGACCAACTGAAGCGCCTCAGAGACATCACCTCTGTCTCCCTGGGTACCAGCAGCCCTGGTGCTGTGTGCACTGGGGGGCACGGGAGAGCCATGGGAGTCGTGAGGTTATTGTGTGTGTGCGCATGTGAACAAGCGTGTGAGTGTATGTGTGTGCGTGTCTGCCTCACTCGGCCTCTGGGACCCAATAAGCCCGTCCTCTCTCAGAGCAGCGCCCTGGAGAGCGGTGGCCACCCCACGCCTTTCCTCTGCTAGCTTCTATGTCTTGTTTTGGCTCCCCCCTACACACTCCTTCCCTGCCTCCCTTCTTTCCTCTCTTCCCTTCTTTCCTTCTCTCCTTCTTTCTTTGAGGGGGGAAGAGTGCTGTATAAAGTCAAACAAACAAGTTTACAGTTGTAAGTGCAATGACCCGAGTCCTTCACGTGACCTTGTGAACCGTGTGCCGTCCTCTGTGCTCTGTGAGAACTCGTGGTACTTCAGTGTCCCTCCCTCTGTATTGTGACAAGGTAATTCTGTGGTATCAGAATAAAAGGACTTGATATAAACAACCTACAGACTGTCTCTGGGATGGTTTCTGAAATGGGCAGGTGCAGGCAGAGGAACAAATCCCCCAACTGTGACAGCCCCGTGTTTTCACGGTTAAAGGGAAAGAATGAGAAGGCAGAGTTGCAGAAGTACCGGCAAGGCCAGGGCAGAACTCACAGCAATCTGGCCAAAGACAGTGGGTCCCACCACAAAGGCAAGTTTAATGCTGGAACCTGGAGAGAGCAGTTAGTTCACTGGCAGACTTGTTAATTTTTTTTTTAAGTTTTTTAAATTGGGGTTTAATTACTTTATAGTGTTGTGTTAGTTTCTGCTATACAACAAGGTGAATCAGCTATAAGTACACATATATCCCCTCCCTCCCACATACCCCACCTCAAGGGCAGACTGTTGAGGGTACCTCCACAGTCTGCAAGTGTCTGGGGTGCACACTTTTCTAGGGCCTGATTCCTGGGGACGCAAGTGAGCAGGTGCTGCCCCCTGGTGCCGCCAACAAGCCCTACACCTGTCTGCCTTGGCTGTGTACACTCCAACCCCCAAACTCTTGGGGGCTACTAGATCTTAGTCCTTCCCCAGACTAGGAAAGCCTTCTTATCAAAGTAACCCTGAGTTTCTAGAAATGTTTAAAAACACGGATAAGTGAAAAGAGTATCAGCCTCACCTCTGGCCTTCCTCAAAGTTAGTATCTTGATGCATGTCTTTCCTTGATGCATGTCTTTCCTTCCTGTGTTTTTCATTTTAAACAGAGCCAGAAGATACAGCAGTTCCTGTTTTCTACCCTTCTGTTTATTTCTACACGTTTATTCCAGATACTTAGATGTTCATCCTCCAGTGCCCAGCCTCCAGAGAGCTGCACCATGAGTTTATAGCCAGGCTGCTAAAAGTGCCCTCAAAGACAGGCACTATGTTCCCAGTTTTCCTGTTGTAAACAACGCTGTAGTGAACATCCTCATTTCCAACTTTCCACCCAGATGGGTGGCTGGGGCCACTCTTTCTGCTCCCAGTTCTGGCCTTAACAGGCCTGCACCTACAGATATTCACAAATAAGTGGCCTCAGAAAATGGAAACTGTTTTTACCTGACTAGTCTGATGGGGAAGGGGAAGCTGCAGGCCAGTCAAGTGGGATCTTGAGTCACAGGCAAGGCAGGGCACAGGGACCCAGGGTCTTGAGGGAGCCAGGGTCCTTGGCTCTAGCCAAGCTCAGGAGACATCCATTGCTTCTGGCTTGACAACTGGCCAGCCTCTCCTGCCATGGTAACCTGCCCTGTCCAGTGCCAGTGTCCTGAGGGAGCCTTCCTGCCAAGGTTTCTCATTCCACAGGAAGGACTCTGGTTCTGGGTGGAGCCTGTACCCACCAGGCCCTCTGCACCCAAGAACTTGGGCTGAGGCCTGGGAAGGCAGACAGAGGCTCATGTGCTGATCCATATGCCACGGAGCAGGGTGGGGAAGGGCTGGAGGGGCAGATAGCTTCTGGGACAGGCTTGGTGTCCGATAAGACCTGGCAACACCCTGTGTGAACTTTGTACCCGCCCTTCTTTGCCATAAGCCCAGAGCTCTGCATTCTACCAGGAGCACACCTCCGCCCTTCTTTTCTCTACGGCCAGAGAACCCCCTGCAGAGCAGCGTCTGGTGAATGCACGCCTAGCAATAGACCAGGAGGACCCGACAGCCAGCCTCCGGGCTGCTGCGGGAGACCCCAGCTGGGGCTGACTTTGGCTTGCATCCCGCCTCTTAGGCTCTGCCCCTCACCTCTCGCTGGACTCGACTTTACCCTCGCTGGGCTCAGAACCTCCCACTCCGCCCCCGACTCCCGCGTCTTCGAAGAGTCCTCGGTCTATAGTGTGGCCTCAACCCCTCGTGGGCCCTGTAGTTACTCGCACACTTCGCCCCTCCCTAAAGACCAGCGCCTTTATTCCGTCCCCTCCCAGTAATAGGCGAGGACTTGGCCCACAGAGTTCGCCTCTCTTCAGCCTAGTCCGCCCCGAGAAGCTGCCTTCTTTCCGGGAGATCCCTGCTCTTTCCCTGCAGGATTCCAGCGACCGCAGCCCCTTCTTGTTCCTTACAGGCCCCGCTTCTTTACCGTTGAGGTCCCGCCCCCCCTGGCTAACCGTCCTCGCCCATTCGTCGAAAATCCCGCCCCTCTCACATCACTGCAAGCCCGTGGCGAAGGCGGGCTGGGCCTCTCCGGGCTCCGCCCCCGGAGCCTCACTTCCGGGAGCCAGCAGGCCCCGCCTCGCCCTGGCGGCCCAGAGCCACCATGGAGCGGCAGGTGAGGGATCGGCCCGCGGTTCCCGTGGTCTTTGAAGCCCGGGCCGGGCCTGACCCTGCTGTGTCCCCTGCGCAGGTGCTGCTGAGCGAGCCCGAAGAGGCGGCGGCGCTGTACCGGGGCCTTAGCCGCCAGCCCGCGCTGAGCGCCGCCTGCCTGGGCCCAGAGGTCACCACGCAGTACGGGGGTCGCTACAGGACGGTGCACACTGGTGTGTGTTTGGAGGGGATTCGGGGAGAGGAGGGGGACGTGGAGGGCTCGCTGCCTGACGGTGCACACGGGTGTGCGGAAGAAGGCCGTTCTTGGAAAGTGGGTGTGAAAGGGTGCCTCCCCAAGAGGCCCGTGCACACAGGTGTATGGGGTGGGGGTGGGGCTTCCTGGAGTATTATGAGCTGGTGCCCATGAGTCCAGAGCGTGGGCCTTGTAAGGGTTACCCCCATCGTCCTATCCCACACCCACCCTCAAGGGTCCAGGGTGGATGCTAGGAGCAGTAATGGTTTCTCTCCTGAGATGTTGTCAGCTTAGGCTCTGGAGCCCTAGACTTGAGCTGGGTTTGGGTGTTACCCATCCTGCCCCCAGAATATCTGGAGACAGATTGAGGGAGGTGGGGGCTGGGGAAGGGAGCCCGTGCCAGGACTGGTCAGTTTGAGCAGTCTCATGCCTCTCCTCGCAGAATGGACCCAGAGGGACCTGGAACGCATGGAGAACATCCGATTCTGCCGCCAGTACCTGGTGTTCCATGATGGGGACTCAGTGGTGTTTGCAGGGCCTGCGGGCAACAGTGTGGAGACCCGGGGGGGAGTAAGTTTGAGGGAGGAAACTTGTGCGCAAGGCCCCAGCCATCTGCAGGCCTTTTCTGAATGCCTACCATGGGCCATGGTGTGGGTATGAAGGGAAGCCTGGAGTCAGGTTCCTGCTCCCTGGGAGCTCAGGCAGCCTCTAGTGACATGGTCATAAGCGCTGGAGGCCTGCTCCAAACTTGGGATGGGACTAGAGGCCCTGCCCCAGGAAGCGGAGGCAGGCAGCTGCTGTGAAAGGACTAGAAGGGCTGCAAGGGTGGGTGTGGGCTGGAGCCTGAAGAATCTTGTCTAAGAGGTTGACCAGTAAGGGGACCGGATGGGCTGTCACTGTGTGGGAGGTCATCCTGACCCGCTATCCCATATCGTCCTCAGGCTGCTAAGCAGAGAATCTCCTTCAGGCACCATGAAAGCTGTGCTGCGCAAGGCTGGAAGCACTGGGGAGGAGAAGCAGTTTTTGGAGGTGAGTCTGCACAGGACCAGGTGGTGGGCAGCTAGGGGCTCTGTCCCACCAATGAGGTTCTGTTGGAGGACAGGCAGCCTGACTACCAGATGTCCTCAGGTCTGGGAGAAGAACCGGAAGCTCAAGAGCTTCAACCTGTCAGTGCTGGAGAAACATGGGCCGGTTTACGAGGATGGTGAGGCAGCCGGCTGGTGAGCAGGCAGGGTGGCCAGGAGGGGCAGCCATAGCCCCGGGCTCCCCCTGATCGGCCTTCCTTACACCCAGACTGCTTTGGCTGCCTGTCCTGGTCGCACTCGGAGACACACTTACTATACGTGGCAGAGAAGAAGCGCCCCAAGGCTGAGTCCTTCTTTCAGACCAAGGCCTTGGACATCAGTGGCAGCGATGATGAGATGGCCAGGCCGAAGAAGCCAGACCAGGCCATTAAGGTGCTCATGGCCATGGCCAGTTGGTGAAGGCTCCTCCGGGCAGCCCTTGACCTCAGTACGCTCTCTGCCCACACTGTGCCTACCAGAACTGGGGAGGCACTGGCTTCCAGGGGGCAGGGCAGGCTCCCACAAGACAGGCTGGGCATTGAGTGTCTTGTGTTCTCAGGGGGACCAGTTTTTGTTTTACGAAGACTGGGGAGAAAACATGGTTTCCAAAGGCACTCCTGTACTCTGTGTTCTGGATATCGAGAGTGGCAACATCTCTGTGCTTGAGGGGGTCCCTGAGAGTGTGTCTCCTGGCCAGGTTAGTGCTGACTTGGCCTGCATCACTCCTGGAGTCTGGGGGCCCTGCCTGAGTGACTGCCCCTTGTTCACACCTGCCCCGTGGTCTTGTTTACAGGCCTTCTGGGCCCCTGGAGACACAGGTGTGGTGTTCGCAGGCTGGTGGCATGAGCCCTTCCGGTTGGGCATCCGCTTCTGCACCAATCGGAGGTGAGGACAGTCGAAGGGGTGGGGCAGGCGCCTTGCAGCTCAGTCTGGCCTTGAAGCTGAGTGTCTCTCTGGTGGTTCCAGGTCAGCCCTGTACTACGTGGACCTCACTGGGGGGAACTGCGGTACGTGCTAGCATCTGCCCGTGCTTTGCCGACACACACTGGGCCCTGGCAGCCTGCACGATGCTCACATTTCTGTCTGGTCCAGAGCTCCTCTCGGATGACTCTCTGGCTGTCACTTCCCCCCGGCTGAGCCCGGACCAGTGTCGCATCGTCTACCTGCAGTTCCCATCTCTGGTCCCCCATCAGCAGTGTGGCCAGTTGTGCCTGGTGAGCTGGGGGGAGGGAGGGGTGGGGGGAGGTCAACAGGAGGAGAGGATGGTGGATAAGAGCTGAAGAGTCAATTTCGACTCCCCAGGAGCACCTCAGTGGACCTTGTGTCCTGGGTGCAGTGATGGTGTGAGGTCCACCCAGCCTTCTCGCCAGGCAGGGCCTAGAGGCTGAGAGTGTTGTCCTGGGAGGCTCTGTACAGTCAAGACTCACCACTTGGAGAGCATTCTCTGTCTACAGGAATGCTTCTCATCTGCACGCGGCTGGGCTCTGCAAGGGGCTGGGAGATAGTGGGCTCTGGGACCGTCGTGAAAGTCAGAGGCCTCTCCAGACCTCTGGTCCAGGTCACCAGAAAAGAGATACATCGGGCTCCTCTCAGGTCCTCCCTTTCCTGCCCTGAGGGCGCTGCCAGTCCCCTGGTGGGCCTGACCGCCCTGTTGTCTTGCAGTATGACTGGTATACCAGGGTCACGGTGGTGGTGGTGGATGTCGTGCCTCGGCAACTGGGAGGTAAGGGATGTGTGGTGGGGCGGCTGCTGCAGAGCCTGCAGCTCTGTTCTCTAGCCATCTGTTCCCCTTGCTCAGGGCCAGCCCCCTCAGCTCTTCTGTCCTGAGTTCCTTCTGAAGTCTTCCCTTCTGCCAGACCACCCCAGGTTCAGCTGCCGCAGCGGGTATGACCATCACCATCGAGCATGGTTCTGACAGAAGGAAGTCACTTGGACCAGAGCTGAGATGGTTTCATTCAGGCTGCAGCCCAAAGGACAACCTTTCTTGTCCTTCCAGTGGCTGATTAAAGCCCCTGCTCCTTCACGGGCTCTCGGAAAGTACACTAGGTTGGCAGGTCCTACCCCCAAGGGTGAACCCCCACCCCAGCTTTTGTCCAGTCCAAGCCCTCCGGGAGGGTGGCTCTTGGCTGATAAGCTCCAGTCACAGTCTCAGGCGCTCACAGCTCTGCTTGGGATCCCAGGCTATCCCAAGGATGTGAGGGGTGAGTCTCCTGCCTTCTTGGGCCACCTGGTCTGTTCCAGGACACAGGGACAAGGGATGCTCTCCTTTTCCTCTCTTTGGGCTACAGGGATGCAGCTGGTACGAATTCTGGCCCTACCCCGTATTAGCTGGGTGTTCCTGGGCAGTATCCTGACCCCCTGAGCTTCCATTCCTTTATGTGAGGGGGAAGTGGTTGTCCCTGCTCTTTGTGGGACTGTAGTGAGAGTTAAATGAGTGATGATACTAAAGGGTAGGATTTATTTAGGCCCCTGGGCCAGGCAGTCAGCTAAGTATGGTAAAAGACAGACAGGTGTTACCTTGGTTACATCATCTGCTCCTACCAGGGGCCCAATAAGAGCAGCTCACAGGAATGCCAGTGCTTGCTGTTTGTCTCAGGAGCTCTTAAGCTCCCCCTCTCCTGGGCCCTCAGAGCCTCTGCCCTTCAGCCCACACTTCAGGCAGCTCCTCATCACCTCGGGTACCCATGTGTGGGGCCCCAGCTGAATTCCCCAGCAACCCAGACTTCCTTACAGTCTTGCTGCCCCCCACCCCCAGCCCCCTCCACTCTTGGATGTGGCCTCTAGCTCTTTGCCTTTGCAGAGAACTTCTCTGGGATCTACTGCAGCCTGCTGCCTCTGGGATGCTGGTCGGCTGACAGCCAGAGAGTGGTTTTTGACACAGCTCAGCGCAGCCGGCAGGTGAGGGGCCCCGACTGTATTGAGAGGCAGCCCTTGACCAATTCCCAGGAGCTGCAGGCCTGGGACATCTAGGGGACACAGGGGTGCCATGGGAGTGGACCCCTGAACACCACCATATGGCGAGTTGATGGAGGTGGGACAGTGGTTTCTCCTCAAGGTTGAGCGGGGACACCACAGTATGCCAGCCTCCTTTGGGGTGTGATATCATTGGGTCCTCAGGGTAGCTGGAAGGAGCTCAGGGGCATTCCCTCTCCTGCCCAGGGTCACTCAGCATGTTGTGATGGAACTAGGATTTGAACCCAGGTCCCCAGGCCACATCTACTGTTCTGAGTAGCTGTCACCATAGTCACGCACAGATCTGGCCTGGCCCCAGGGTCCCCAGGAAGGTAGAGAGGAGGTGGGGCAGGACCCAAAGGGCCCTTGGATGTGGTGCCACACGTGGCCTCCCCTCTGCTTCAGGACCTGTTTGCTGTGGACACCCAGATGGGCACTGTGACCCCTCTGACGGCTGGTGAGCGGGGCCAGGGAGGGGTCAGGCCGGGGGAGGGACCGGAGCTCAAGCACACAGGGCTGCAGCAGCTCGCGTCCACTCTGCACCACTGACTGTCCCGCAGCCTCTCCTGACAGCTTTGAAGACCCTACCTCTGTAGGACCCTCAGCCAGCCAACAGACTGCCTCCTCGCCTCCGCCTGCCCCACCATGTCCCGGCACTGCTCAGCACAGCCCCCACTGTGGGGTTTGGCTCCTCAAACCCACACAAGTCTCTCTGGCCAGGATCGGCCAGAAATGTTTTCTGAGTCCTCCACCTGCCCAGGCTGTACTCACCACTCCACAAAGCTACCAAAGCGTTATTCCCAAACTGCGTTTCATCGTACAGTCCCCGGCTTAGGAATCTTACTCTCCTTGGACCCCACTACCTAGAATCAGCACTGCACCCCCGCCCCCAGCCTCCTGGGCCCAGCTACCACCCTGCAGACTGCATTCATCAAGGAGTGGGTGGATGTACCATGGGGTCTGGTGTGTCTCCATATCTGGCAGTACCAGGGCACAGCCACTGGATGGGTGGGCTGAGAAGGACGCTCTCCAGGAGCTGTATGCAGTTGGCTGTCATTGGCTGTGACATCTCTCTCTGGGCATCCCTTTGCTGTTCAGGGAGGAAGGGGCACCTGGCTTTAAAGCCACCACCCTGGGGGTTCTGGCTCTGCAGTTAGGGGGCGGGGGGTATGGAAGTAGTGGTGGCCTCTGCCTTCTCCAGGCGGGTCAGGTGGAAGCTGGAAGCTGCTTACAATTGACCGGGACCTCATGGTGGCCCAGTTCTCCACGCCCAACCTTCCTCCATGCCTGGTGAGTGTTGGTGGGCCACATACCAGGAGGCAGGGATTCTGTGCAGGTGGAGTTCCCAGGTCAGGGAACTGACCCAAGTCTTGACTGGCTGGTCAGTTCATGAGCAGCTAGGATACAGACTCAGCTCAGGATAGTCCATGAGATCTGGCACCATGGGGAGGAATGCCTGAGCTGAAGTTTGCTCTGTACAGAACAGGGTGCCTGGGAAAGTGCTCAGTCCTCTGGCGTAAAATAGCCTAGAGGCTGAGGAGGGAGGGGTACCTCTGTGTGGTTGGGTGAGTGCCCGTGTATATACCAGCTTACGACAGGAGTCCACGCCATGCCCTCTGGAGGTGGGCAGACAGCCCAGTAGAGCGAGGGCTGTCCACGCTCACAGTGGTAGGAAGGCTGGGAGGCAGCCAGGCCACCTGTGACCCACTCTTTTCCCTTGGCAGAAAGTCGGGTTCCTGCCTCCTGCGGGGATGGAGCAGGAGGTGGTGTGGGTGTCCCTGGAGGAGGCCGAGCCCATTCCTGACATCTCCTGGAGCATCCGGGTACTACAGCCACCCCCAGAGCAAGAGCATGCGCAGTATGGTGAGCTGGGCAGGGGCAGAGGGACACCTTCTCCAGGTTCCCCAAGCACACGGCATTGGTGGTTACCTTTCCCATTTTCCTGTCTCACATTTTGGAGGGGAGGGTTTTGAGATTGTCTCTAAGAGTTGTTCTGCTCCTCTTGTGGATGATCATGGGGAGTGGTGTCCAGGCATCTAAGCACCTGCTCTGGGCATCATCGGGCCGTGTCATCTGTGGTGGGATAGCAGAGCCCAAAGAAGCCAGGCGTACGCGAGGCCTCTGTGACCACACCTCCTCCAGAATGCTGTCCCTGCAGAGAACGGGACTCCCCAACCAGGGTAGAAGGAGCATGAATGAGCCCCCTGGGGTCCGTGCATCACAGTGTGGGCTACCTTTGCCCAGCCTCCTGTGTCAGAGGTCAGCCCCAGACCTGTGGCTACAGCCAAGGCTTTAGCTGGCAGAGCCCCAGGCAGTAGCCCTGGGTCTGCTGACTGCTGCTTCTCCCCTGCAGTTGGTCTTGACTTTGAAGCGATCCTTATCCAGCCCAGCAACCCTCCAGATAAGACCCAGGTGCCCATGGTGGTCATGCCCCACGGTAGGCAACTGACCTAACAGCCCCTGCCCTTCCTCTCCACCCCTCCTTAGCTGGCTATTTCACCCTCTGTCTGTTCCCTATTTGCAGGGGGACCCCATTCATCCTTTGTCACTTCCTGGATGCTACTCCCAGCCATGCTTTGCAAGATGGGCTTTGCAGCACTATTAGGTGAAGGGGCAGGGCCCTGCAGCTCTGGTGGGGCCGTGGGGTGGTCATGGGGTGGGCCTGGTTGGTGCAAGTGTTGTGGGTACTGTGCTCGTCTCCAGGCCTCTCTGCAGGCCTGAACTGGTAATCACTATCAGAAGCTGCCCTGACTCAGCCTCGGGCTCCATGGACTAACTTGGAACTCCCATGAAAGGGCATGTGGCCACTGGGCCATCTCCGACCTCTTGGCCCCTTCCCTTGGCATCTGATGCAGCTAGCCCCAAGGCCTACTTCACATAGAGGTGAAAGGGTATCCAGGGCTCCAGGAATGTCACTTGACCACCCTGTCTGGTCCCTCCTTGGCTTCCAGTGAACTATCGTGGCTCCACGGGCTTTGGCCAGGACAGCATCCTCTCCCTCCCTGGCAATGTGGGCAGCCAGGATGTGAAGGACGTCCAGGTAGCAGGGACTGGGGCTTCTGGACAGGTTGGGAGGGTAGGACAGCGGGGGTGTGGTTCCGTTCAGCTGGGCAGGCAGCTGGCTGCAGCATGATCTGCTCCACCCTGTAGTTTGCAGTCGAGCAGGTGCTCCAGGAGGAACACTTTGACGCAGGCCGAGTGGCCCTGTTGGGTGGTTCCCATGGCGGCTTCCTGTCCTGCCACCTGATTGGTCAGTATCCTGAAACCTACGGTGCCTGTGTGGTGCGGAACCCTGTGATCAACATTGCCTCCATGATGGGCTCCACGGACATCCCTGACTGGTGGGTGTGCCCACAGGCCCCCCACCCTTCTCCCCTCCCCTCCATATCCTCATGGAGCTCCTGAGGGGCCCAGCACTCCCGGGCCTGCATTAGCATGGTGTCTTGTAGGTGTGTGGTGGAGGCTGGCTACCTCTACAGCAGCGATTGCCTGCCAGACCCCAACCTGTGGTCTGAGATGCTGAACAAGTCACCCATCAAGTACACCCCTCAGGTATGGAGCCCTCCTCGCGTCCCCACCACCAGTCTGTCCAGGGCCCTGGGCCCTGCTCACCACTGCTCCCCGCATACTTAGGTGAAGACACCAGTGTTACTGATGCTTGGCCAGGAGGACCGGCGTGTGCCCTTCAAGCAGGGCATGGAGTATTACCGTGCCCTCAAGGCCCGGAATGTGCCTGTTCGGTGAGTGCATGCAGCAAGACAGCCCTCGCAGCTGGTAGGCTGGTGAGCAGCAAAGGCACCTCGATTCTCACACACTGCTGCTCAATCCTCCAGGCTCCTGCTCTATCCCAAGAGCACCCACTCACTCTCAGAGGTGGAGGTGGAATCCGACAGCTTCATGAATGCTGTGATCTGGATGTGTACCCACTTGGGCCACTGAAGCCCTGCCCGTCGGCATGCGCTGGGTGGCATATGCCACACTGGGCTCTTGGAGGGCCCCAGGGTCTGGCAGAGCGGCGAGAGGCTTCCTGGTCTCTGGACTTAATGGACGGGTGAGCCGAGGAACATGGGCTGCATACTCATAATAAATGAAGACACGGAGTCTGGTTCCTGCTGGTACTTTGTACCAAGCCACCACTAACCCCAGCCCCACCCTTGGGGTTCAGAGACTGTAGGCCCCTGGGTATGGTAGCCATCAGATTGGCATCTACCTCTAGGGTGAGGGGTAGGGGACAGTGAGAGGCCCAGTTGTCACCTGTCCTGGCCAAGTAGTTCTCCAGCAGGCTAGCTCCCTCAGCTGCAGCCCCTTGTGTTAAAAACTGCCCTACACCACTTTCTCCTCCCTGCCATTGATTTAGGGGACTAGTGAGGCCCTGCCCTTCCATAGCACCCACAGGTTAAGGCAGTCCTAGGGCAGATCACCCGCCTAAGATGTACTAGACTTAAGTCACGGAGGCCCTGCTGCGGAGTTGCCAATTCATTCCCCAGAAGCAGAGGCCAAGAAGCACCCTGCACAGACATCAAGAGGAAAGGTGGCTTTATGTTGGACAGAAAGCTTCAGGCTTGCCAAGGCACACAGGATTGAGGGACTAGCCCAGCCTCATGACCTTGTGAATCCAGTCCACAAACACAGAGACACGCATGAAGATGGCTGGCCAGCGGGGCCGTGCACACACTCGGTTGGGGATTATAATTCCCTGCAGGACCCAGCAGTCATGAGTAAAGCAGGCAAGTGGGCCCCCGTAGTCACCCTGGTAGGTGCAAGAACCTGTGAGGGGGGCCTGGGCCGTGGCAGAGACTAGCCCCCTTGGGGGTGAAGCAGTACATTTTCAGCTGGCCAGGGACCCTGCCACTGACCTCACAGGCTCCCACTGGGGCCAGCAGTCCTGCAGTGCACATCTCACTCTCCCGTACGCGTCCTCGGTGCTTGACATTACATTCCTGGTTGGAGATGACACTCAGGAGGGCTATGTTCAGGACCGTGTCGTCCCCTGTACCTACAGTGAAGGGAATGAGCAGGAGAGGGTCTGCGGGTGGGAACCAAGTTGGGGCCTATTGGCCTGGAGAAGCCCATGCCTCTGCTGTTCTCTTACCTTTGGTCTCACCCCAGCCTGCAATCTCACACCTGGTGCCTGGAGGCACCACATACCGCTCAGGGGGCAGGCAGATCAGGGCCACACGCTGGTTCAGGATCACAGGTCTTGAGCGAGAATGAGGGCTTTCAGGGTCTGAGGCCACAAGGCCCAACCCCACCTCACACCCTCTTGAGTTCTCACACACCTCTCCAACTTGAGCAGAACAAGCTGGGAACCAGAGGGCCCACAGACCATCTTGGCCATTGGCATGCGCTGCAGGTCTGGCTCCCCGGGCTGTGGGTCCTGGAACAGGGTGCCCAGCCACACCTCATAGCCCACGAGAGACATATGGCTGAGAGAGAAGCTCTGCTAGATGAGTTCAGACTCAGGGTCTGCTGCCCAGTGCTCACCTGGTGACTTGCCAGGAGACGAAGGCAGGGGGTTGGGACTGGGTCCCCAAACCTAAGGGAGGCTCACCAGGAGGAGAAACACTGCTGGGCAGTCAGAACCCACTGCTCCTTCACTAGGGAGCCTCCGCAGAAGTGCTGGCCCTGCCTGCAGGAATGCGGGTTAGGAAATGGTCCTGAGACCCAGGCTGGACCTGCCATCTCCAGGTCCCCTCCAGGTGGGGGCAGGTTCCCACCCTGCTACTGGCACAGGCACAGAGGATATAGCTTCAGCCCATCTTGGGGAGTCAGGCAGTCATGCCTCACCGGTTGCGCAAGCTGACTGTCCAGGGTGAGTTCCCAGGCTGGCCCCCGACCACACGCAGCTTGGAGTGCAATGGGTCCACTCGCGTCACTCTTTTGCCACATTTATCAAACAGCACCTGGTCTGGGGGACAGAGTGTGCTGGATGAGACCCCCGACTGGATGGACCTGGGGGTGTAAAGGGGCCACAAGGAACGCCTGGCCCAAGTCCATACCTGCAGTCTCCAGGATGGACGGCTGTTGGTCGTCATCTGAAAGATCCAAATTCAGCATTAAGGGAGCCAGCCTTTGGCAGTTGAGGCTAAGGGCGGGGCCGGGGTTGAGTCGCGGGTGCTCACCACAGCGCCGCAGTGCACAGTAGTCGAATGGAGTCCCTGGGTCCGTGGTGTAGCACCAGGGCCCGTGACTATCCCCGTCTGGGTTCCGGCAGAAGTTTTCCTCCAGGGGCGCGTGTGGGGCAGAAGTGTGCTTGAACCTAGGCCGAAGAGGGGAGCAAGATCAAAGGGCAACCCCAAGCACTTCAAGCACTAACCAAGATGCCTAGGCTTGGCACCCTAGGCTTTGTCCCGGGCGGGGCCTGTGGCCTGGGTCTGGGAGGTGCCAGGTGCGCGGACAAGCTTACTGCGGCTTGTGTGGCGTCTGAGCCGACCAGTTCTGACACCGGATGCCCTTTCGGGTCTTGCTAACAGAGCCGCGGTACAGTTCCCCCGCGCCATGGTAGCAGTCTGCAGTGGGCGGACAAGGGAGACCGTCAGCCGGTTCTCGCTCCAGCTCTCTGGCTCCGTGTCTCCAGCCCCAGCTTCGGCCTTACCCTCGGGCCGCACGTCGTCGGTGCAGCGCCGGATCTGGTAACAGAAGGCCATGCGCATGCCAGGCCGCGATGTGAAGCACCAAGGCGCCTCCGATCCGTCGGGGTTTCGACAGAAGTTCTCCCGAAGGTCTCTGAGCGGGCACGCTGCTTAGCCCAGGTGGGTCCCAGCCCGCCAGCAGGAGCCGCAGTCCAGCCTTCGGCTTCTCCCCAGGTCTCGCCTTCCTTCAAGCCCCGCCCGGGACCCCCCCTCAGGTCCCAACCCCAGGAGTACTCAGCTCCCAGCAGCTGCCAGCCAACTCACTTGCACGCATACTTTTCCGGCGCAAAGCGATGCTGATGTGGGAGCTGTGCATCCCAACGCTGGCAGGGCACGCCCGCGGCGGTGGTGTTGACTGTGCCCCGGTAGCCCTCGCCTTTCCCGCGGAAGCAGTTGAGCGTCGTGGCTTCCTGGCTCGGCTGTGTCTCGGACCCTTGGATGGACCGAGGCCGGTCGGAGCCGGAGTCGGAGCTGAGACCGGGTCGCGGGCTGGTGCGGAGCCCCAGGGTCTCTGGCCCCTCGCCGGGTCACGCCCAGCCCTGCCTCTCGCCCCCAGGCCACGCCTCTACGTATTCCAGGTGCCCTCCCAGGCCCCGCCCTCACGCTGTACCGCAGCGAGGTAGGTCGCAGAACTCTCTCTCCATCTGCGGGTCAGTGGTATAGCACCAGGGCCGCTCCGAGCCGTCCGGATTCCGGCAATAGTTGTCGTCCAGATTTTTGTCCAGAAACCTGGGGGCGGTGGCCGGGCGTAAACAAGAGCCTGGTACTCCCCTGTCTGACCCCATCCACTGGGCCTTCTATCGCCCCGCCCCTGGAGACCTCGGCCCTCCCCTTGCCCACCCTCCTCTCGCGCCGAGCCCGCCCCCGCGTACTTGCCGGGCTCGAAGGGGTGTGGGTGCGGGTGCTGCAGGTCCCAGCGTTGACATTCGCGTCCTGACTCCGTGGTGTCCACTGAGCCGCGGTAATCCTCGCCATTGCACCAAAGGCAAGCGGCTGGAGACACACGGGGCCGATGGGTTCGTGGACGGGCGTGGGCACGCGCCTCCCGCCCTAGGCTTGGCTGGGAGCCGCTTACCCTCCCGGCAGGACTTTATGCCACAGCTCTGGAAGCGCACGGCAGGGTCGGTTGTATAGCACCAGGGACCTCCCGGGTCCCTGTCCGGGTTGCGGCAGAAGTTCTCCTCCAAGCCGTTCCGGAGTGTGGGTGTGAACCTGTGAGAGCAGCAATACAGTGCGTGCTGGGGGGCAGGCGCCAGGCGGGCAGAAGCAGAGGGAAGCTGCTGTCTGTCTCACTTGTGGTCATTGGGAAACCTGTGGCTCCAGCGCTGGCAGGGTAAGCCACCCACGGTGATGGCCACAGTGCCCCGGTACTCGACCCCGTTGTCCACGATGCAGGTGCGAACATAGTCTGGGAGCAAAAGACCCAGAATCAACAAGGCTGGAGACCTCAGCAGCCCTCTCCCCAGAGCACCCTTCGCAGCCACTCACTTTTCTTTTGGAAGAGGTCACAGCGCCCAGAACGCTGCAGTCGTGTATGAGGTGAGTGCTGGGTCCATGGCAGCAACTGGCAACCATGGCTGCTCAAGTTGTAGTGGAAGGCCCTGGGAAGAAGAGGCACAGGGTCACCAGTGCCCAGGTTCCTCTCCCTCCAGTCTTATCTAGGTCCAGTGGCCACTCACCTGCAGTCCAGGAGGGGCCCACAGCGGCCTGCACATTCCTCAGCATTTGCCACATCTTCTTGCCAAGGCCCGGGCCCCACTGAGTGTAGCAGGTGTTGCAGCTCCGTACCCCGAAGCACCTGGAAGTCATTCAAGGGCGAGCGCTGCCCTGCAGGGTGGGCATGCGAATCAGCACATGGATATCAGCATGTGCACACTTTATTCATTCAGGAGATCAAAATACAAGCCTCTGGAGTGGGTCAGTGATCCTTCAAGGGTCAGACCCCTGTACTGGATGGGAGGAGCAGGCTCAGACGTGACTGTAATCACTAGTGCACCTGTTTAGTGGGCAAGGCACTGGGCTCAGCTGTAAAACATACTCTGAGCGCAGTGCATGCTGGTGCTGGCCCTATGGAGCTTATGATAGCTCATTTCTCACGTGAGGATGTGAAGGCCCAGAGCTATCTTATTAACAAGGCAAAGGCCCAACCCAAGCATTCTGACTCCAAGTCTAAGTTCTAACCAGCATAAGGGTAAATGCTGAAAGTGTTGGTCGCTCAGTCCTGTCCAACTCTTTGCGACCCCATGGACCATAGCCTGCCAAGCTCCTCTGTCCATGGGATTCTCACGGCAAGAATACTGGAGTGGGTTGACATTTCCTTCTCCAGGGGATCTTCCCAACCTGGGTCTCCTGCATCGCAGACAGATTCTTTACTGTCTGAGCCACCTAACCAGCATAAGGGTATATGCTAGGTAGGAAGATTAGGTGTGGTTCATAAGGGATAAATGCCTGGATGTGTGTATGTGTCTGTGTGGTCCTAACACTGCCTCAAAGCTACAGCAGACATTTCACCGCAGGCCTGAATAGGCAATGTGTTTGTGTTCCTTTGGCTGCCCAGCTCTGTGAAAGAAGCCAAGGTCACTCACTGCTACAGGCTCAGTAGGAAGGCAAGTTCCTGGCTCAGATAGCGGGATGGGCCTGGGGCCGACCCCTTTCTGAATGCAGATGGGGATCAGGGCTGAAGGGAAGGGCACTTACCAGGGGCCCCTGAGAACCATATCAGAAGCAGCAGGAGTGGCAGCCACCCCATCCTCCTGGCTGGAGGCTGCACTGTGACCCACCACAGCCCCGTCCGGGAAGTTGTGAAACCTGTCCCTACGGGATTGGGTGACTCTGTCTCCACACCCCCACTCTAGGCTTGCTGGGATCTGACCTGAGACCCAGTGGCAGTAATGGGGGTGGTGCCAGGCCTCAAGCCCCCTAGGTGAGGTACAGGGGTCCTCACTCTGGCATAGTTACCCCCAAGAAGCCTCCCAATATAGTGGGCAGTGTTGGAAGGGTTCACTGGGGATACTTGAGGTGCTGTGGGGTGGGGGTGTGCATCCCTCACAGCCTAGGCCCCTCTGAATGGAAGGGCTCTGTGGATATGCTTGCTGCCAGAGGCGAGAGTTCCAGCCTTAAAGTTGTGATATTAAATTTTCCTGAGTTTAAGCTTTCCCCTGTAAAGTGGAGAAAATTCCCTGTTGCTTTGATGACTGATGGGCCCCCACGGGGGCAGGTCTGCCTACGCCCCTGTCAGCAGAGCCCAGGGAAGCTCTCCTCGCCCGGCCAGAGGTGCCATCCCTGGGAAAGGTGAGCGAGGCCACGCGTCTGGCCTGAATGGAGGTGAGGGTGACAGGTGGCAGAGACCCTTGGGAGGAGCAGCCTTTCGGACGTCCTAGCGGACCTTTGGGCCGGATCTCCAAATACGGGCAGGAGTAGAGATAGGCAGCCAAGATCTCTCAGGACACAGCGTTAACGGCACGGCTGGGCCAGGAGCTCCTCCCGCCCAGGTCGGGGACGGCGGCGAAAGAGGTTGGGCAGTCGGGGCGAGGCGGGCTCAGGGAACATCCCAGCTTGGAGGCTACAGAGCGGCCACCTAGCGGAGGCCGGGCGCTGGTTGGTGCGCGTGCGCATGCGCGGCGGCCCGCGGTTTGGCCGAGGACGGGCGCCGTAGCCCAGTGCTGGACGGATGTGGTGAGCCGGGACTCTGCGGCGGAGGCTGGGGGGGTGAGTGAGGGGCGGCCGGGCTCCGAGATGGGCGGGGTTCCCCGTGGCTCCCCTTGCGTCCCCGGCCCGTCCAGTTGTGAGAGTGCTCGCCGCGCGAGGGATCGCAGCCTGTGGTGCCGGAGTCCGGGCCGGAGCTGGCCTGGAGGGTCCGCCAGAGCTTGGGGCCGAGACCGAGGCGACTTGGGGGAGACTAGCGGTGCCCTCACGTCCTTGGGGGTGGCTTCGGTTCCGAGCCCGGAACCCTTGGCGGGGCTGAACGGGACGACGTGGCAGGGAGCCCCCGGGCAAAAGTCAAGGCCCGCCTCCCACCTGGGTCCTCAACACCTGACACCTGGTGTGGATGTCTGGAGGTTTGCTCATCGGTTCCGTGGCGACGTCTAACCTGTCGTGCGCCTGCTCTGGGTCAGAGGGCCGGTGTTGGGCTTCAGGGCAGGGAGTCGCCTTCCTAAGGGGCAGGCGTGGTGCCCACTGGGAGCGGGCAAGAGTGTCTGGCGGGAGCAGAGGAACTGTTTGGGGTGAGATAAGAGAGAGTTCTGTCTCAGGCATTGCTGGCGGGCTAGGCTCTAGACCCGCACCGACTAATAGAACTTTCTGGGATGATGGCAGAGTTCTTTATTTTCGGTGTGTAGTCCAGTAACCATAACCACATGGGGCCACGGAAATCCTTGAAACGTGACCACTCTAATTGAGAAATTGACTTTTAAAATTTTTAACTCTTTCCCACCCAGGGACTGAACCTGCATCTCTTAGGTCTTTCTGCATTGGCAGGCAGGTTCTTTACCACTAGTAAAGGCGGGTTCTTTACTACTGCCTGGGAAGCCCTCTGAAACTTAAACTGAAATTTAAAGAGCCACATGTGGCTAGTAGCTGCTGTGTTGGGCAGCACAGCTCTAGATCAGTGAGGCTGGCACCAGGGACTCAGTGCCCTTTCAGAAGCAGCTGTAGCAACCCCATGGCGTGTGAGGGACGAACAGCAGTGGGAACGTATGTTCTGTAATGAGGGCAGGGGTGCTGCTGTAAGGGGGTAGGATGCTGTGTGTGTGAGTAGGGACAAGAAAACTTGCAGACCTTTGGAGTAGAGAAGGGAGGAGGATCCTGGCACTGAGGCAGGGGGTCCTGGCCTTGGATGTCAGTAAGACTTGCAGCTGGAGATGGCACCAAGACCTTTGGATGGTAGACTAGGTTTAGGGTTCTCTCTTCCACATGTGGACCCAGCATGGCTGATAGCCGAGAAGATTGCAGGAGCTGTGCTCCTTGGCCACCTCCCTTTGGACGCCTGGGTCTGTTCCCACTGGGTTGAGGCGTTCGTTCATTACTAGTTTGGTTTAACAAACACATATCTGGCATCTGCTCCCTGTCGGGGCCTGGGTGAGCACTGGGCCAGGGTGGGGTCTGTCCCACCGTCAGATCCCCACCCCCCTCCCTGTGTAGGAAGCGGGAAACCCTTGCTTGGAGGGCCCCAGGGTCTGGCAGAGTGGTGAGAGATTTCCTGGATTGATGCGTGAGTGCCCATGCAGCGGCTTCACCTGTTCCTAGGCCTTCCTGACACCCCAGGATTGAGGTCAATATGGGAGCCCTTGGCTTCCTTCGAATAGACAGGCTCTGCCTCTGCTTAAGCCCTCAGGACTACAGGCTGCCCACAAGAGATGAAAGATGGCGTCCAAAGAGGGCGGCATGGCTTTCTCGCGCAAGAGCTACAAACTGACCTCAGATGCTGAGAGATCCAGGGTCACAGGTAAGGGCTGGCAGGACAGAGAGGAGGCTCCCAGTGTTGAGGGAAGCAGGAAGAAGACACAGAGGCAAGCATGTCCCGGGTCCATTGAGCCCCAGGCCCTCCTGCGCCTCCCTGTACCTGTGAGCCGCCTCTTTTCCACCAGCAGCCGTGGAGCAGGGCACCCACCGGGACTGCTCCTCTGGCCTGTGTGCTGGCAGGGGCTGGGAGCCACACTGACCGTGCGTCCCTTCTCCCTTCTAACCTGTGGCCCAGGCATCGTGCATGAGAAGCTGCTGAGCGACTACCTGCACCGTGTCTTTGCCTCTCCTGATCACAGACCTGCGGCAGCCACCAGCAGGTATGGCCGGTTGGCTCTCCCCTCCCTCTGCGGTGCCAGACCAGAGGCAGGAGGCTGGGGTGTGGGGAGGAAGGCTGGGCTCTGGGTAGGCTGGCTTGCATTCCGTCCTCGCTCTGCCGCTCCTGACTGCGAGACCTGTGGCGCAGAGAGTACCAGAGTCTTTGCCCTGGCGGTGCTGATACCTCCCTTGAGGGAGTAGCGGAGGTCAGGGGCACGGTGCAGGCTTGGTCCTCTGTGTGGCACTTCACACCTGCTCCACACGCAGCATCTGGTCTGTGTGCCCCTGCCCTTACCTCCAACGCACCCTGGCCCTCTGTAGCCTCTGCTGGATCTATAATATGCAGACTCCACCAGCCCTTTATTCCCTGTATGTTTCATGTATTTAAGTTGAGCTTATATCCAAGTTGTAAGTGCAGTTTAGCAGCAACTTGTAGAAGCAAAAGCACCTGCCATCCTCTTCTAATATAAACGACCGCGCATGATTCCATTTTGTGTTATCTCATAATGTGTGCAGTTTGGGTTTTGTGTGTGGGAAATTTGCTTCAAATTTTTGTCACTGTCAGTTTCTTTAAAGTTATTGAGGAATAAGTGGCATACCATAAACTGTGTGTATTTAAAGCCACACCATCTAGTAAGTTGTGACACAGATAACCTGAGAAACTATCACTGCATGGACATACCCCCAAAAGCTTATCAGAGTTTTAAATCCTGTTTTTGTCATCAGAGGTTATTCCTGCCTGGTTTTCTACACTACAGATTGATACTGGTGGGCATCTTTTAGGGCCAGGAATCTTCCTGAGCACTGCCCTGGTTTAGGGGGGCTTTGGTTTTTGTAAACAGTGCTGCATGAACACCCAGGGTTGGGATCACGTGCCTGGAGTGTTTGAATCTCAGTCACTCATAGGATTGCTGGTGAATTTCTTCTTCTTCAAAGGGTTCTGAACATTCTTCCTCCCTGCAGTGAGGCATGGGGGTCCCTATGTCTCAGCCCCCTCTCCAGCCAGCCTTGTTCTGTCTTGCACAGTCTCTGCTCACTGGACAGGCCCAAAGGGCCCCCTCTTCCATTTTAGCAGCCATGGTGGCCAAAGGGTTTCCACTTGTGGAGGGCTGGGGCCCACCTCTACCCCAGCCCCAGTCCTGGCCTGTCCCCAGGCCACCCGATCCCTCCCTCATGTGACGGCAGAAATGATCCTGCTGCCACTGGCGCTGCTGTTGCCAAGAGTGAGAGCAGGTGGCGGAGCCGTTAGTCAGTGGTGCTGGGGACGCAGAATTCTGGGCCAGGACCTGGGCAGGCCAGAAAGGCCAGGCCAGGGCTGAGGGTGGCCAAATGGGAGGTGCTGCAGGCATTCACTGAGGCCGAGTCTCAGACTGCCTGCCCGCAGCTGCTCTTAAAAGCAGGTACAGGACTGGAACAGCCCTCCCAGCAGGCTGTAAGAAGTGCCCTTGAGGAAGCTTGCTTGATCTGTGGGCCCGCTGGGGGTCTTAAGAGACAGAGGGGCTCCAGCCTTCCACATTACTGGCAAGACACCCCACTGCACAGCTGCCTCCTGGCCTTGACCTGGGGCTCCACAGCAGTGGGGAGGAGGCTTCGTGAGTCTCTCCTTCTTGCAGCTCAAGGTCAGTTGTAGTTCATGGTGTGGGAACATACGACCCCTGGGCCTGGGCTGAAGCTACCTAGCCAGAGAGTCAGTGTGCTGGCCCATCCATGTGCCCTTCCAGGGCCTGACCTCTCGGGCGGTGAGAAGGGTGTGACCTGGGATTCGACAGGGAAGAGCAGGTGCCAGCAGTCTGCGGGCTGGATCCTCTTGGGCCTCGGGCCTCTGCTCCTGGAGCCCTGCTAGTTACCACCACCTCATTCCTGGCTATTCTTAGCAGCTGAGCTCAGGATTAGCTGGCCAGCATTAGGCAGAGCTCTTTCTCCTCTGGGCATGTGTGCTGGGAGGATGAGGGGGCCACTCAGACACATCCTCCTTGCCCCTCTGGCCGGGGCAGGTGGCCTGCCGTGTGCTCTCCTCCCTTCTGCAGGTGGGTCCAGGACACAGCCAGCCGGAAGCTAAGAGGGCTGAGCCCTGCATCCTCCCAGGACATGTCTCATTTAACACACAGGCTTCCCTGGATGGGACCACAGAGCTGGGGTCAAGGATTGGACTGGCTGGTCTTGGTACTGAGCATCCTGGGGTTCTGCGCTTCTCCCAGCCCTCCTGGCCCAGGCGTAATCAACAAGCCACCTTCAGGAGTGTGCAGGTCCTGGGCTGCACAGGGAGCGTTATTGCTCGGACTCTTCACAGCATCTCTGACATACAGCTGTACAGATGAGGGGATTAAGGCTGACAGAGGGCTCTTCCTTCTTCTTCTTTTTTCTTTTCAAATCAGTCTTGCAATGCTCCAAGTTTAGTGGATAACCCAGTCTTCTGACCCCCAGCATCCCAGAATATGGGTCTGGCACACCTCTTGTTCTGGAGTCTGGGTAGCCACCCTCCTCAGCTCAGGAGAAGGGGACTGAGAGAGGGGTTTGGCATCATCTGGCTGGTTTCAAGGACTTGGGGGCCTCCTCTCAGCCTCTCAATCTCCCCAGGAAACCCCTGAACTTCCAGAACCTGCCAGAGCATCTGGACCAGCTGTTACATGTGGACGACAAGGAGGAGGAGGAGAGCCAGGGTAGGTGACAGCATCAATCTGGAAGGGGGTTCGGGGGCTGGGTGGGCCTGGGGGGCTCAGTGCCCTCTCTGTGTCTGCCTGAGCCTGTGCCTGGCCCAACCCTTCACCCTCGTCTCTGCTTTTCAGAACAGGATGAAGGGCGGCTTGGCCCATCCACTGTGGTCCTCGACCACACAGGTGGCTTTGAAGGGCTGCTTTTGGTGGATGATGACCTCTTGGGGGTGAGCAAGGGCAAGGCCTGGGGCCCCAGATCCAAGCCCCTCCTGATGTGGCCCATTGAGTCCCCAGCCCCCAAACCCTCCTGACAGTAGCCCCGAAATGCTCTTGGTGTGACCCCAACCCCGAGGTCTTCCCAACACAGCCCCCTCCCGTCACGCTTGCAGCCCAGGATCCCTCCTGACCCAGGCCTGGGCCCTTTCGCCCTGTTCCGGCATGGTTCAGGATTGGCCACAACAGGTGTCGCCACGAAGGCGAGCCGAGTTGGCATGGGACTGTGCTCCCTTGGGGAGGCCCCCGTGTGCCCAGGAGGAGGCTCACCACCCCCTGCTCCCCACCCAGGTGATTGGACACAGCAACTTTGGGACGATCCGCTCCACCACATGCGTGTACAAAGGTGAGACCATGCTCCACCATGGCCCAGGGAGCCAGCAGGGAGTTCGAGGGCCCAGGCCTCAGACAGGAGGCAGTCTTTGTTTAAAACCCTGCAGGGTCTGACACGACTTTTTCCAGGGAAATGGATCTACGAGGTGCTCATCTCCTCCCAGGGGCTCATGCAGATTGGCTGGTGCACAATCAACTGCCGCTTCAATCAGGAGGTACCAGCGGAGAGGGGCCCCGCTCAGGCCTCAGCAGGGCTCAGGCAACCCCCAGCCCAATGGGTCCTTTGAGGACACTCACCTGGACTGCCCTCTGGAGGAGGACCATGTCCCACCCCATCGCAGGACACCGCAGCCCTGAAACAGCCCTTGTGCCTTCCCTCAGCGCATCAGCCCCCTTCAGTAGAGCCGTGTGGGTCCAAGGCTGGTGCCTAGCGGGCTCTGGTCCTGCCCCTCCCCACTCCCTGGACCTCACAGACGGCTCCTCCCTAGGAGGGGGTTGG
Organism: Tragelaphus eurycerus; assembly: GCA_935064755.1. NCBI lineage: Eukaryota > Metazoa > Chordata > Mammalia > Artiodactyla > Bovidae > Tragelaphus > Tragelaphus eurycerus. The sequence continues at coordinate 68,463,390 of CAKXYN010000001.1, read as the reverse complement.
AGACACACACAACTCCTACGCCTACGACGGCAACCGGGTACGCAAGTGGAACGTGACCACGACGAACTACGGAAAGGTGAGGCCTCCGCACCTGTTGCCACCTGCCCTCTGCCCCTCCCGTGGCTCGGTGCGGGCAGCAGTGAGGGGGTAAAGGGCACCAGAGGGGGGCACGGACTCGGGTCCTCTGGCCTGGGGCCAGTCTCCCCTGGTGCAGTGCAGACGCAGGTTGGAGGGGCAGTGTGGGCAGGGCCCTGGGCTCCTGCTCACCTGCACGGCGTCCTCCCCTGGCAGGCATGGGCGGCGGGGGACATCGTGAGCTGCCTGATCGACCTGGATGAAGGCACTCTGTCCTTCTCCCTGTGAGTCTCCCCTCTGTCCCCAGGCCTGGCTTCTGGGGCATCCCAGGCTGCCCTCACGGTCCAGGCCCTACTGTAAGGGCTTTGGCTCTGGCAGCCAGAGGGTGGGCAGCCCCGACAGAGGCCTGCTCGTGGGTCCCTTTCAGTTACCTCCTTCTTTCTTAGCCCTGGCTCACGGGCCCTCCTTTCTGCTCCAGGAATGGTGTGTCACTGGGCACCGCCTTTGAGAACTTATCCAGGGGCTTGGGCATGGCTTATTTCCCAGCCATCAGCCTCTCCTTCAAGGAGTCTGTGGCCTTCAACTTCGGCAGCCGTCCACTGCGATATCCTTTTGTGAAGAAGGCAGTGGGCCCTTTGGGTGCGCTTGAGGAAGCTGGGAGCGGGGCTCCCTGCTCCCGGAGCTCTGTGGGCTGGGGCGGGCCCTGCTGCTGCGAGGAGTGAATGGGGTACAGCTTAGGTGAATGTCAAGGATGATGCTTACACTAACCATCGTTGCTTCAGTTGAACAGTGAAGAGCATGAAGTGGCAAGAAAAGGTTCAGTCCACAGAGAAAGGGGAGGGAGGGGTGTGGTGCAAACTAGGCAGTCTGACCTCGCAGCCCTGCCCTGGAGCCCAGGCCCCACCGCAGGGGTCTCCGTGGGAGCGACAGGCGTGCTGAGCCACAGAGCAGCTGTTGCTGGCTTAACTCGGTGGTACCTACCCAGTGGCGGGCTACCGGCCTCTGCAAGACCCGCCGAGCACCAGCCTGGTGCGGGCACAGAGGTTGCTGGGCTGCTTCCGGGCAGTCCTCAGCGTGGAGCTGGACCCTGTGGTGAGCCGGCGTCAGGGCCGGGTGGGCTGGGGGCTTTCTGCGGCCCTCCGCCCCTCACCGTCCTCTCCTCCCCCGCATCCCCAGGAAGGGCGGCTGGTGGAGAAGGAGAGCTCTGAGTGGCAGTTGCAGGGCCAGCCCACCGTCCTCCTCACCCTGGCTCACATCTTCCATCACTTTGCACCGCTCCTGGTGAGGGGACGCGAGGGAGGGGAAGGGCCCAGGCTGAGGGCTGGGGTGCTGAGGTGTGTGAGGTCCAGCCGCCTCACCTGGCAGGGCCCCCATGACCAGAGCTCTCAGACCTCAAGGACGTCATGGGGCAGCGGGGGCTAGGAGGAGGAGATGCTTCCAGCTGAGGGTATCGGGCTTTCTAGAAAAGATCCAGGGGTGGTGACATCCGAGGCCAAGGGAACAGCCTGTGCAGAGCCCCAGAGGGACCGTGGGGCAGCGGCCTTTCCTGTGTCTCCGTCAGACCCCAGAAGGGCTCCTCCATGTCTTAGGGGTCCTCCAGGGGGCCCAGGAGCAGGGTGGGGTGGGGGTGGGGGGCGGCCTGAGAGGATAGAAGGCCGCCACCTCACCAGCACCCGGCCCTGGTGCAGTGCGAGGTGTACGTGGTGGAGGCTGTGCTCATGAGCTTCCTGCTGGACGTCGTGGAGGCGGGCCCGCCCAAGCAGGCGCAGACCACGGTGCACCACGTCCTGGACCTCCTGTGGCTCTTCATGGAGGTGAGGCCAGGACATGGGAGGTGTGGGCAGGTGTTGGAGAAGGCCGCGCAGACGGCTGACCCGGGGCTGCTCTCGGCGGCTCGCCATGCAGCCTGACCCCCTCTTCCAGGACTACGAGGTACAGGACTGCCTCAGGCAGCTGATGATGTCCCTGCTGCGGCTTTACCGCTTCTCGCCCATTGTCCCCGACCTGAGCCTGCAGGTGGGAGCTCCTGCCCCGGCCCTGAGCCCCCCAGGCCTCCCCCGCCCCCTCTGAGCACCCTCTCCCCACAGATCCACTACCTGCGGCTCACCATCGCCATCCTCAGTCACGAGAAGTCCCGCAAGTTTCTGCTTAGCAACGTCCTGTATCCTCCTCTTGCTGCCAGGCAGGCCAGCCCTGCGGTGCCCGCTGGGGTCAGCAGAGGCCCTGCGAGGGCAGTGTGCCTTCAGCCAGGGCTCCCCACGGAGACTCAGGAGGGCCAGAGCCACCTTGTTTCAGGACTCAGCCTTCCAGCACTTTCCCTCCAGAGCAGGGAGGGTAGCGCTATGCAGAGGTGGGTGAGGTGCCACCCGCGCCTGCGCTCTTCAGCCAAAGCGCCGAGATCTTTACAGGGTCAGCTCTTGTGTTTACAGAAAAACGTGGAGAACAACAGGAGTAGGAAAGAGCATGGTTTCAGGCCCCTGGCTGGGAAGCCTGTGCCGGTAGCTGTCCTGTCTCTCTGGGGTCCTCAGCCTCTAGGAGACAGAAGCACATAGAGAGGCCACAGCCCTCCGCCCAGCTGTCCCAGCATCTTGTGCTCTTGTGACAAGCCGGGTGCTTGCAGGGAATTGGGCGAGGAATTGACAACCACAGTCCTTTCTCAGGGCTCACAGGCAGGGCAGACAGGCACACAGCAGCCACGGGCCCCTGGGAGGGAGGCAGGCAGGCTCTGGGAGGGCTTCCCAGGGAGGACTCGTGAGGGTGTCCGGGGCCCTGGCAGTGAGTGGAGCTCTGCCTTGACGACCACCAGCTTCGATGTGCTGCGGTCCGTCGTCTTCTTTTACATCAAGAGCCCACTGCGTGTGGAGGAGGCTGGCCTCCAGGAGCTTATCCCGACCACATGGTGGCCCCACCGCTCCCCCAGGGAGGTGAGCGGGCCTCAGGCGGGTGGGCGCGGTCTCAGCAAGGGCTGACCCGGGCTGTCTGAACCACCTGCGCTTGGCACACAAGGCCACTTCCTGGACTGAGGGCTGGAGCAGGGCTCTCCTGGGTCCTGGGTGAGTCTTGCTGTCTCGGATCCCCCTGCCCCTGCCCAGGGCAAAGAGGAGGTGAGGGAAGAGACCTCTGAGGAGAGGCTCCGGCGGCGTGCCTACGAACGGGGCTGCCAGAGGCTCAAGAAGCGCATTGAAGGTTGGCCCCCAGCCTTGGGCACTGGGTGGGGGTGGAGGATTTGTGTACAGGTGTACTTGGGGCACTTGGTGGAGAGCATGCTTAGGTGGGACGCAGGGATCCCTGGTGGTGGAGCCCTGATCCAAAGCTGCTCCCCCCGCCCGTCTCCGGGAGCCTGAGGGCCCGGCCCGGCCTGAGAGTGTCCTGCTCCCCACCCCACCCCCAGTGGTGGAAGAACTACAGGTCCAGATCCTGAAGCTGCTGTTGAACAATAAGGATAACAACGGGGTGAGTGACTCCCAGGCCTGCCTGTGTCCCTGGTGGGGAGGGTGCCAGACAGACCCCGGAGACCCAGAGGGCAGGGCTGGCATGAGCCCTGTGGCAGGGTGCAGGACGCAGCCTGGGACGTGCCACTGGGTCCAGCCTGGGGCCAGCGTCCTCAGCTCCTCATAGGCTCAGCTTTCCTTCCCCCAAAGGGTGAAGCTTCCAGGTACATCTTCCTGACCAAGTTCCGGAAGTTTCTGCAGGAGAATGCCAGCGGCCGAGGGGTAGGTGTCCCCACCACAGCCCCCTAGCTGTGTCGTGCGATTTGCACCTGGCTTCAGGCACTGTCTGCTCGTCCCCTGCTGCCCCGCCCTCCCCACTGAGTCCTGGGTCCCAGGGCGGGGCCTTGGATGAGGAGTAGGCTGGCCCCTGGGCCGCACAGACACGTGTCTCACACCCGTGTCTACAGAACACAACCATGCTCTGCCCCCCGAGTACATGGTCTGCTTCCTGCACCGCTTGATCTCAGCCCTGCGCTTCTACTGGGATGAGTACAAGGCTTCGAAACCACGCACCTCCTTCAGTGAGGGTGAGTGTGGCCCGAGCCCCACTTGGCAGGCACTGGGCAGAGCTGGACACCAGCAGCCCGGGGCGTTGGCCGAGGCCAGGGCGGGGAGCACTGTCCCAGACCTCCTGCCTGATGGAGCCCTGCTCTCTGGGGCACAGTGTTTGCTCTGATGATCCCCAGCTTCCTGTCTTCCATAGGCCCCTTTCCTCGGTCCTTGCCCGCCCATCCCTTCATCAGGGCTGCCTTGGGTGGGCTCTGAGGTGCTGGGGGCCCTGCATTTGTGTGGAACAGAGTCCTCAAGACTCAGTGGGAGCAGCCTGGATTGGGGATCTCCCACAGGGCTGGGTCAGGGCCCTCTGATTCTCCCCTGGGTGACCCACAACCAAGAATGCCCCCTTCATCACAAGTTGTGCCATTCCTGGAACTGGCGTGAAATGGCAGAGGGCAGGAGTTGTAGGGGAAGGCTGGTCAGGTCGGTGGCCTACGCCAGGGGTCCTGCTGGGCTCTGACTGCTGGTCTGACCTCGCAGAGGCCTACGTCCCACCCCAGATCTTCTATAACGGCAAGGTGGACTACTTCGACCTGCAGCGCCTCGGAGGCCTCCTCTCACACCTTCGGAAGACGCTCAAAGGTGCGCATGGGCCGGTGGGTGGTGAGCAGGGCAGCTCCTGAGCCAGCCCTGCCTTGATTGCTGAGCTGCGCTGTGTCCACCAGAGGGCGCCCGAGCTTCCCACCTGCTCAGCGGGGAAGACGCTGCTCTCCCTCCTCTGCCTTGGGCTGTCCTCCAGCTATTCCTTCCCCTGCATCCACCCCAGAGGAGGCCTGGGAGCCCTGTCATGAAATCCGGGGCTGATGGAGCGGGGAAACCTCGGGGTCTCGGTGAGGGGTGGCGTGGGGTGAGGTGGCACATGTTTGCTGCTTGAGCTGCTTTCGAGGATGAACACAAGCGGCTCTGGTGCAGAGGGCTGAGGGCACAGTGTGAACGGTGGCAGAGGTGCCAGCGGCAGCCCAGCACGGCCTGGAGAGGTGTGCCAGAGCCGGTGTGCCAGAGAGGAAAATGAGAGGCGGGAAGCGGTGGGAGACGGGGCCCGGGAGTCTGCACGGCAGAGTCTGAAGACCTGTGGGCTACAGTTGCTGGAGGCTCCTTCAGGGATGGGTAGCTTTGGAAGGTCCTAAAGCAGAGGAGCGAGGTTGGGGTTGGGAGTCTGCATCATAAGAAGCTCCCTCTAGACACTGGGGTGTGGAGGGTGGAGTGCAAGGGCCCAGAAAGGAGACAAGGAAGCAAAGTCGTCCGGGCAGCAGAGAAGATGGGAGGACGTGGGGGGGAGGGGAGGGGTCAAGGATGAGCCCAGGCTTCCTACCAGAGGCTGTGGGGTTGAGGCCTCCTGAGGAATAGGAGCTGCAGGAGAGGGTAGTGTGGTGTGTTTGAGGGCCCAGCGATGCAGCCAGGATGAAGGCCTGGGCTGGAGGCAGAGCTGCTATGTCTGGCTGTCAGAATAGAGGTCTGCACACACAGTGTGCAGGTCAGACAGGTCTATAGTGAGGCCCGGACAACTCTGGATCAGCTTCAGTTTATGAAGCAGGACAAGGAGGAAAGTCAGAGGAGTAGAGGGGCCCTGGACAGAGTGAGGTCACAGAGATAAAGACAGAGGGAGCAATGGGAGAGCCTCTTGCCTCACTCAGCAGGACTTGCCCCACGAGACCCAGGGCCTCACGGTGCAGAGTGAAGGCTGGGTTGGAGCAGGTGGACGGCAAGGCACAGGCAGCGTGGTCAGTGTGACTCCGGTGCCCTCTCGCTGAGGGTGACCCCTCTCCCCTCCGCTAGCCTGAGAGCCTTCCTGCCCTTCCTCCTAGATGACCTTGCCTCCAAGGCCAACATCCTGATCGACCCGCTGGAGCTCCAGGCGACCACCATGGATGACCTGGACGAGGACGAGGAGCCAGCCCCGGCTGCGGCCCAGGTGCCGCGGTAGGGGCAGGCGGGGGCTTTGTGTCGGGCTGTCCCTCTAGCATCAGGGCTGGAGTGTCACACGGGCCATCTCCCCGTCCGTGCTGGCAAGGAGCTTGTCATCCGGCAGGGTCCCGTGCTGTAGGGGAGGCGTGGAGGGCTGGTGTGGTGGGAGGGCTGCCAGCTGCTGAGGCCGTATGAGACCCTGGGCCTTGAGAGGCACAGTGAAGGCTGGGCAGGGGCAGTTGGAGGACGAGGTGTAGCCATGCATAAACAGGACCCTGTGGGGCCTATCCCCCAGCCCACGAGTCAAGGGAGCCCCGAGCGGGCCCAGGCCCTAGGATTGTTGAGTGGAGTCTGGCCTCCTCTCTCCACCACAGCGCCCCATGCAGTCCCTGGCCGTGGGGGGCGCGCTGCCCCTGCCTCGGCCCGGCTGGCTCAGTTCTCCAACCCTGGGCCGAGCCAACCGCTTCCTCAGCACCGCAGCTGTGAGCCTGATGACCCCACGGCGGCCCCTGAGCACCTCGGAGAAAGTGAAGGTCCGCACGCTGAGCGCAGAGCAGAGGACCCGTGAGGACAGTAGGTGCCAGGCAGGGCCGGGCGGGGCCCCCCTGACGGAACCTTCTGTCCTGTGAGACTCTTCCCCCTCGCAAAGCCAAGTACACCCGTTCCCTCCTGGTCCTGTGGCCTGGCAGCATCTCAAGGGTATGGGAAGTGCACTCTGAGGGCGAGAGATCGATGCTACAGAAATAGGTCCTGGAGGCAGGACCTTCCCCGCCCCCGCCCGGCTTGTACATTCTCCCTGCAGGTCCGTCCTGGGGCCCGGGCCGCGGGTGAGGGCTCCCTTCTGCTGCGAGGCCCCTCCTGGCTCCATAGGCTTAGACGAGAACTGGAATGGCCTCGACCCTGACCCTGACCCTGACCCTGACCCTGTCCCTGTCCTTCCCCTGTTCCCTAGTCGAGGGTAGCCAGTGGAATGAAGGCCTGCTGGTGGGGCGACCCCCGAGGAACCTGAGCAGCCCCTCACCGAGAACTCCCTGCTGGAAATCCTAGATGGTGCCGTCATGATGTATAACCTCAGTGTTCACCAGCAGCTGGGCAAGGTCTTGCACGCACGTGTCACGTGGTTCTGTGTGTGTGCATGCATCTGTGTGTGCCCACAAGCCCACTTTCTGCAGGGGTACCTGGGCACAGCTGTGCGCGTGAGCATATGTCACAGCAAGACTAGGGTTTCTGCCAGTGCCCTTGACCCAATTGACTTCTATGGGAGGGGGCTGTCCTCCTAAGGTGAAGGATTTGGCGGGGCTGGGGTCCGGGCTGTGTGTGGAGAGCCCTGTGCGAGGTGCCCAAGGGTCCCCCTGGACGTGTGGTGTCCACTGTCCGGTGCTCTAGATGGTGGGAGTGTCTGACGATGTCAACGAGTACGCGATGGCCCTGCGGGACACAGAGGACAAGCTCCGCCGGTGCCCCAAGCGGGTACGGTGGGCGGGCAGGCGGGACTTGGGGAGGGCGGGCTGTGGCAGAGGGCGGCTCGCTCGCTGGGGGTCCCCAGGGCAGCCCACGAAGGAAACCTGCTTCTTGCCCCTGAGGGCTGCCCAGCAGCTCCCCTGTCCCCACCCCGTGCCCTGGCCAGCCCACGGCAGTGAGAGGGGCCGGCAGCAGGGCCAGGCCCGGCCTGAGTCCTATTAGCAAGCCGTGGCCTGTGCCAAGGTACCCGCACCCGGCCACTAAGTGCTGACACACACCCACTCTCCTCATCAATTATGGATTCGCCCCGAGTGCATCCTCGGCCACGTGCAGAGTCAGCAGGAAGCAGGGCCTGCCGCCCTGCCTCCCCTGGAGTCCCTGTGCCGTAGCTCTCCGAGGTGGGGACCAGAGCCATTCCCTGTCCAGGCAGCCCCTGGCCCGCATCTGCCTGCCCACAGAGCCCAGGCTTGTTCAGGACAAAAGCAGCTGCTGGAGCTGCAGTTCTAGCCTGGCATTGCTGGGGGTGCCCCACCACGGGCTCAGCTCAGCCCCACATCCATGCTCTGAGGGGCCCTGGGGCCCTGGCTTGCCCAAGCCCACCAGCAGGTCAGACTGAGGAGGGTTTTGAAGAGTGGAACCGGGTCCACCCCGCCCTGTGCCTGCCCTGGGCACAGTGGGCCCTGCCAAGCTGCGTGGGTCTGGGCACGGGGCCCTGTGCTGACTTCCCTCTTCTCCTCCTCCTTGGGTGGCAGAGGAAGGACATCCTGGCAGAGCTGAGCAAGAGCCAGAAGGTCTTCTCAGAAAAGCTGGACCACCTAAGCCGCCGCCTGGCCTGGGTCCACGCTGCCGTTTACTCCCAGGTGAGCAGGGCGGCCTCGGCCCGCGGCTGCTCCCTCCGCCGGCTCATGGACTAGCCACTGACTGGGCCAGGTGGTGCCGGGCCTCAGGCACACACCTGCCCCCTCCCAGCTCCTCAGGCTCCCTCCCACCCCGTGCCATAACCCCAATGTTTTCACGCCCGTGAACTCCAGCAGATGCCGTCTGTGGGCCGCAGTTCCCCGTTCGAGCTCTCGTGGTCCCCCTTGAAGGACCAGTCTGTCTCACCTGCCCCCGGGCCTGCTGCCTCTCCTCCTCTTCTCCCTGCGCGTCCAGGGCGCTTGGCCTCCCCAGCCTCAGTCTGCTTCTCGGACTCCCTCCATCCCCTGCTGTTAAGGACACTGGCTTGTTCCCTCCTCACTCATTCATTCCCTCGTTCATTGAATAACGTGCCCAGACCCCGGAGAATGCCGCACGCCTTCGTGACCGGGTAGTTCAGCAACAAGCCAGAGAGCTGAGTCTGCCTTCCCAGGACAGACGGACAGACAGTGCACTCCTGCTATGACTGTTTTGACACCCCTCTCCCGGCCCTGGCCCCGCAGCACTTGTTTTATCTCCCCAGCTGCCCTGGCATCTCCCCAGCAACCAAGCGAGTGCCTCTGGATGCTCCCCAGGTGCCCGTGTCAGGGCATCTGTTCATCTTTGTGGACATGCCCCTCCTGCATGAGTGGGTAATCACAACCCTTAGTCTCCCTGTCTCTACCCGGCCGTCTCTGCTTGCTCTCTCTTCTGGTGGCTCCTCCCCAACCCCACCCACCTCCACCTGTTACCCCTCTGCTCCAGCCCCACAAAGATGGGTGTTGGGGATTTTCTCCCAGGGACTTGGAAGTGACGAATGTGAAAGAAGGACACTTGGACAGTCTCTTGCAAGGACTGACAAGTTTATTTCTGCAGTCAAGCCTTTTTATAAAAGTAGGAACAAAGAGCTTAGACTGTACGGCCAGCAGAGCACATACGGGGTTAACACCTAATCAGTAAAAATATTTCAAGGGCGGCGTGCTCTGAGTGACCCATGAGCTTATCCTATAACCCGTTTTCTCAAGCAACATCCTTAATATTTATTATTAAATCTTGGCGCCAGGCACAACCAAAGGCACGAGATGTCTTTCGGCCCAGATACATCAAGCCGGGGTATTTCTAGCCCTTCGCCATTTTCCCAAGGACTTCCTCCAACCGGCTATTTTGCACTGGGCTTCCCAACATATCCTCCTTTTGTTTTTAATTTAAGCATGGCAGCTGCTAGTTGGACTCCATTGTGGGAGGCATGGAGTCTTGAGTAGAGACATCTGAATCCTATAAGCAATGACAGAAAAAGCAGGGTGATTAATACATATATAAAAATGTTGCTTCCTGAAAACCAAGCTCTAGGGTCTAGAGATGATAGGGTTTTGGTTAAAGTATCATAAAATTGAGTGCTGTACAATTCCTTAGGTACCTTAATTTGAAAATTAGCAACTTGTTTTAACAAATTGATGTCTAAACTTGAGTTATCTGTGAGATCCTGCACATGCGCTTTAACTTTATCCCAAGGATATTCAGTGCTATTATAGGGCATGTTAGTCAGACAAAAAGAAGTAAAATTTTAGTGACAACGTATACGTGTTTGGAAAGCCAGTTGCTGCACTTGATCTCCTAAGTGGATAATCACAGTTTGTAACTCATTAATTCATGTTTGTAATTGCTGATCTATTTGAGCTTGTCGAGTCCACAGATCATGAGAGTCTTTGTGCCAAGCAGTGATAAAATCATGATTTTGTATAGAATTATGTAAAGCCATACCAGACAAAGTTCCTACAGTCACAATGGAGATAAGGCTTAAGATGCCTGCAATAATCCACCCAATGATACGCTTAGATCGCCTAAGTCCAGTTTTCAACAATACAGAAAGAAATACAGAATCAGTCCAAGACTCAGTTAAGTTTACGGGACGCCATAACTCAGATCTTTGTTTAACTAGCGCAGTGCTAGCATTGTGATAGGAAATGGTGTGATTAAGGCAGGTATATAATGCACATGCAGGACAATTGACAAGCTTGGCTGATAAGTCAATATCAAAATGCCCTACAATAAACAAGTACGGCAGGTGAACACACCATTGAATGTAGCCAGTACTATTATATAGGAAGGTATAATTAGAAGGACAAAATACACCCACAGTCCCATAAACACTAGCGAAGTGCTCTAAGAAGCTGTTGGAATTTTCCAAATGTGACATTGCTTTGGCCCCACAATGGGGGCAACAATCCTGGGCCGTCGGGGTGATAAGCCCCCATTATACCAATTCAGCAATATGTCCTTATCAGTCCAGAAACTTGTCTTAGATTTATGAAAGCCTCCAATGCTTGATCTATTAAACCAGGAGCAATTATGATGTTCCTCCTACTCTTCAGAACAGTTTACATTGCCAGAAACAGCTTATCTGGAGTCATAGGAGTTCCAGTACTCTTCAGTGTCTGCTCAGCCTGACAAGTCATGTTTTTCACTTGAGCCCATGTCGGATAAGGATTCAGACGATGGCGTTTCCTCATTGGCTCCTCCAGGGTCATTGACGAGACCCTTCGCATCAACTTCGTCACTTCCCGAGGGAGTCCAGTTTTGGGGTCCCTCTTGGTAACGGACATGGCGAAGGGGAACCCAGATTTCCTGTCCATCTGCAATGACAAGACCATAACCCTTGCCTAGGAGTCGTAAGATTCCTAGCAGCCACTGATTAAATTGCTTACACCATATTGGTGTATTGATTTCTAATTTGCTGTTTTTGTCTTCTGCAAAATGTCTGTCTGCACGAGTATCAGAATTATTTTTTGTTAAGTTTAAAAAATTCAGGGAATAAAGAGTAATTGAGCGTTCATGGGATAAGAAGTGTATCTCCTCTACCATATTCCCCCTTTCTGTTTTAATAGATGAGTTTTTAGGGTGCAGTGGGCTCTTTCAATAATGGCTTGACCCTGAGGATTATAGGGTATTCCTGTAATGTGTGTTATGTTCCATTCTGATAAAAATGAATGAAATGAATGCGAGGTGAATGCAGGTCCATTGTTTGTTTTCAAGACAGAAGGAATCCCCATAATGGGGAAGTAAGAGTGCAGTGCAGTGAATAAGAGTGCAGAAATGGTGTGTTTACTGGATTCTGAAGGGACAGGTACTGTTTAGATAAAGCCTGAAAATGTATCAACTGAGACAAAAAGCAAAGAAAACTTTCCTAAGTAGCAATGAGTGAAATCAGATTGCCAAAGGGAGTTAGGCTGTTGCCCCCGGGGATTAACTCCCGAAATCGTAGTTCGTAAATGCAGAGGGGCACAGACATGACAGGTTTTAATAATATGCTGTGCTTCAGTGAGAGGAATATGGTATTTAGAGTGCAGTCTGTTAGCATTGGTATGAAGATTAGCATGTTTGTCATTGGCAGACGTAAAAATGGGAGCTATGAGCCTGTTGACAGCATCATTTCTTGCAACCAGAGGGCCAGGTAAACCTGAATGAGCACGTATATGTGCAATAAAGAAAGGTTCCGTATGTGAGCGAATTAAAGCTTGAGTCTGTGAAAAGAGTATATAATTCTTCATCTAGGTTATATAAAAAGGCAGTAACAAAATCAGGAAAAAGGGAAGCAAGGTATTTGGAATGAGCATATACGTTGAAGGATAATGGTTGAAGCAACCAAAGAGCATATAAAGCATACAACTCAACTCTTTGTACTGAAGAATAGGTAGTGGGTAGTTTCTCTTTGATATCAGGACTGACAATCCCTGCTATGCCTTTCTTGTTGCCATCAATGAAATAGGTGGGTGCATTGGAAATAGGCTGGGATGCAATGATATTAGTTATAATGAATTTAGTACATTGTAGAAAATCCCATAATTTTCTTTTCGGCAAATGAAATGAGATAACATTTTGAAAATCACTTAATGCCATTTGCATGGTCAAGTTATATTGTAAGGCGATTTGCAATTCCTTGTTTGTCAAGGGAACGTGTATTGCATATGGATCAAATCCAGTCAAAGTTTGTACATGGCTTCTTCCTGACACAATTAAGTGCCCTATTTTCTCAATATATGATACAATTTTTTTAGATTGTTTAGTGTGTAAATATACCCATTCTGTTGGGCTATGCTGAGCTATAATTGCAGTGGGCGAATGTTCAGTGGGGAATATATATATAAAGAAACTGGTTGATCATAATCTAGCCAAGCTGAAAAAGATTGTTGAATGCGTTTCTCCACTAAGGCCAGTTCATCTTTGGCCTCTTTTATTAGCTGCCTAGGGCTATGAGGGTCAGGGGATCCCTCTAAAATTTTAAATAGATTTTGTAAGGCATAGGTGGGGATGCCGACAGATGGCCGCAGCCAATTAATATCTCCTAGCAATTTTTGAAAATCATTCAGCGTGCGTAGAGACTGCACAGAAATTTGAGTTTTTTGAAGTTTGATTTTAGATTCTTCCAGAACATGTCCTAAATAATTAAAGGGTGTTTTCCACTGAATTTTATCTGGTGCAACAAACAGGCCATGATTTTGAAGAGTAATAGTAACTTCATTGTATAACTGTTGCAAATAGAGTTCAGATTCCATAGAAAGAAGTATATCATCCATGTAATGAATTATAAACGCAGTAGGATACTTACCTCTAATGGGTTGTAATAAAACAGATATGAGATATTGGCAAATGGTAGGAGAGTTCATCATTCTCTGAGGTAGCACCTTCCATTGAAATCTTTTACTAGGAGCCATGTGATTTACAGAAGGAACTGAAAAGGCAAAACGTTTTCTATCTTTAGGGTGAAAAGGTATAGCAAAAAAGCAGCCTTGTAAATCAATAATAACTATAGACCATCCTTTTGGTACCATAGAAGGAGAGGGCAATCCGGGTTGTAAGGGCCCCATAGGTAACATGGTATTATTAACATTTCTTAAATCTATCAACATTTGCCATTTTCTTGATTTCTTTTTTTATTACAAAAACAGGGGAATTCCACAGGGAAAATGAAGGTTCTATATGAGCTTTTTGTAATTGTTCATTTACTAATTGCATAAGAGCTGCCAATTTTTCTTTAATTAGGGGCCATTGAGGTGTCCGTATTGGGGTATCAGATTCCCAATTGAGAGGCAGCAGTGTTAACTCAATGGCCCCATTAAAAAGGTTCATTTAAAGAAATTGTGGCTTTCGTTTGTTCAAAAAAATCCCATCCTCATAAATTGATAGGGATATTAGTAATATGTGGTTTAAGATAAGCTACAATTTGGTCAGGGCCATACACTTGTAAATAGGATGCATTGACAAAAGTTTGTGTGGTATCAGTTTCATCCACTTCTAATAGTCTAGAAGGAGCCATAACCTTACTCCAATCAAGGGGTCATTCTGCAGCTTTAATGATTGAAATGTTACCTCTGGTATCTAACATGCCTGTGAAATTTTTTCCCCATATGCGTAAAGTAAGCATGGGTTTCTGATGTTCCTTTAATAAGGTGGATAGTGCAGCAGTAAGGTTGGTATTGCCAAAGCTTCCCTGCTGAACTTTATCAGATGCCTTCATTGATTTGACATATGGCAAAAGTAATAATTGTGCAAAATGTTCCCTTTTTTGTAAGTATATATTTCCCATTTTCACAACATTTACCATAACATGTATTTCCCCTTCATAATCTTCATCCACAACACCAGTCAATACCATTAAACCTCTCATTGTGCAGCTACTACGTCCCAAAATCAGTCCCACTGTCCTGGGTGGAATCAGGCCATAATATCCAGTGGGAATTTTGTGGGGGTTGTATAATTCTATTAGTTCCATATCATAAGGACTAGATATATCAATGCAGGCACTCTTAGATGTAGCTGCTTGTAGCGTCGTAACGCTAGGTCCTCCTTTTGTAGTGGGGCTAGAGGACGGCCCCTTTATTAGTTTCCCTGTTATTTTTGTTGTGGACCGGGCTTCAAAGTGTTTCCATCCTTATCAAATTTAGAATGACATTCATTCAGCCAATGGAACCCCTTTTTACATCTTGGACATACTCCTGGGGGTCTCTTATTAGAAGTAGTATTTTTTCTGGCCTGTGTTGGCAGGTGACATTGTTTTTTCATATGGCTGTGCTTCCCACAAAACATTTGGCATTAGCAGCTTTTTGTACATTAAACGTTTCCAATGTTGCCAATTTTGTTCTATGGGAACTAGATCTGATAGCCCTATATGCTTTCAGATATTCCATAAGAGAGCCAGTCTCTCGAATTGGCCTGAGCACAGATTGACATTCCTCATTAGCATTTTCAAAAGCAAGTTGTTTTAAAATAATATTTTGTAAAGTCACATCCTTAATAGATTTCTCAATTGCATCCTTTAATTTTCCTATAGATTGAGAATATGCCTCCTCATGTCCTTGAATAATCTTAACAAATGAACCATCAGAGTTAGTGCTATCAACCTTTGCTTATGCCCTGCAGGCAGTTTCTTTAATGAAATGTAACATCTGAGGGGTAATATTAGCTAGCTGTGCAGTCATATCGGCCATGGCTCTTGTGAGTATATCATAGGTTAAATTGGCAGGGTTACCATGAGATTGCTGGTCCCTCATCAGCTGTTGGGCCTCGTCATTAACCCACATTTGCCATTGCAGTAATTGTTGAGGATTTAAAACCATCTTTGCTACTTGAAAAAAATCATATGGCATCCAATGGTCAGCCCATCCTCTGAGAAATTCTATACAGTAAGGACAATTAGGTCCATACAGAGTACATGCTATCTTAAAGTTAAACAACATGCCAAAATCTAGATTAGCCCAAGTTTTTTGGTCTTGGGCAAGTTGATTAAATTGCATTGGGAAAAAAAAAAAAAGGAAAAAAAAAATTGCATTGGGAAAGCGAAAGTACAAGCAGGCATCTCCCGAGGAGGAGTGAAATGATGAGCAAAGTATGAGCAAAGTTAGCAATTGCTGTTACAGGCGGAGCAGAAGGAAAAACCTCAGATTTGGGCTGTCCGTTGAATGAAATGACCTCCGTTCTAAATGGCTTCAGTTTTGACATATCCTGTATATGTCTCTAAGTTGTTTTTCTAAGGATTGTGTCTGATTGAGCATAACATTCTTCTATTTCAAAGCACCTTGTGTATCTTGTTCTTTAAGCTCATATTCATGTAAAGATTGAATAGTTTTTACTTCCAAATCAATGTTATGTCCTTCAATTTGTTCTATGACAGCCCGTATGAGTGACCAGGTAACCCTTGCCAACATGCTCACAAAACATTATTTTTAACCCTTTTCTATATGTCTAGATTGAGTGTCCCCTCTTCTGGGAACCATGAATTGTTCCAGCAAAATATGATAGCAGTCGTTCACCTGATCTCTTGAAACATTAACACCGTTTTGTTTCAAAAAATGATGCATTATAGAAATGAAATGAATTTTCCTGCTATGTTGTCCCATCCTGCTTGCCTCTTTCTGCCGGGGCTCGTCGCTTTGTTCAGCCTTCCTCTCAAGTCCCTGTTCGTGGTGCCACTTGTTGGGGATTTTCTCCCAGGGACTTGGAAGCGACGAACCTGAAAGGACCATTTTGCCATAATACAATATTTGTGTTTTTCTTTCTGGCTTACTTCACTCTGTATAATAGGCTCCAGTTTCATCCACCTCCTTAGAACTGATTCACACGTATTCTTTTTAATGGCTGAGTAATACTCCATTGTGTATATGTACCACTGCTTTCTTATCCATTCATCTGCTGATGGACATCTAGGTTGCTTCCAAGTCCTGGCTATTATAAACAGTGCTGCGATGAACATTGGGGTACACGTGTCTCTTTCAATTCTGGATTTCTCCATGTGTATGCCCAGCAATGGAATTGCTGGATCATAAGGCAGTTCTAGTTCCAGTTTTTTAAGGAATCTCCACACTGTTCTCCATAGTGGCTGTACTAGTCTGCATTCCCACCAACAGTGTAAGAGGGTTCCCTTTTCTCCACACCCTTTCCAACATTTATTGCTTGTAGACTTTTGGGTCGCAGCCATTCTGACTGGCATGAAATGGTATCTCATAGTGGTTTTGATTTGCATTTCTCTGATAATGAGTGATGTTGAGCATCTTTTCATGTGTTTGTTAGCCACCTGTATGTCTTCTTTGGAGAAATGTCTATTTAGTTCTTTGGCCCACTTTTTGATTGGGTCATTTATTTTTCTGGAATTGAGCTGTAGGAGTTGCTTGTATATTTTTGAGATTAGTTGTTTGTCTGTTGCTTCATCTGCTATTATTTTCTCCCATTCTGAAGGCTGTCTTTTCACCTTGCTTATAGTTTCCTTTGTTGTGCAGAAGCTTTTAAGTTTAATTAGGTCCCATTTGTTTATTTTTGATTTTATTTCCAATATTCTGGGAGGTGGGTCTTAGAGGATCCTGCTGTGATGTATGTCAGAGAGTGTTTTGCCTATGTTTTCCTCTAGGAGTTTTATGGTTTCTGGTCTTACATTTAGATCTTTAATCCATTTTGAGTTTATTTTTCTGTATGGTGTTAGAAAGTGCTCTAGTTCCATTCTTTTACAAGTGTCTGACCAGTTTTCCCAGCACCACTTGTTAAAGAGATTGTCTTTAATCCATTGTATATTCTTGCCTCCTTTGTCAAAGATAAGGTGTCCATATGTGCGTGGATTTATCTCTGGGCTTTCTATTTTGTTCCATTGATCTAAATTTCTATCTTTGTGCCAGTACCATACTGTCTTGATGACTGTGGCTTTGTAGTAGAGCCTGAAGTCAGGCAGGTTGATTCCTCCAGTTCCATTCTTCTTTCTCAAGATAGCTTTGGCTATTCGAGGTTTTTTTTGTATTTCCATACAAATTGAGAAATTATTTGTTCTAGCTCTGTGAAGAATACCGATGGTAGCTTGATGGGGATTGCATTGAATCTATAAATTGCTTTGGGTAGTATACTCTTTCACTATGTTGATTCTGCCAATCCATGAACATGGTGTATTTCTCCATCTATTAGTGTCCTCTTTGATTTCTTTCACCAGTGTTTTATAGTTTTCTATATATAGGTCTTTAGTTTCTTTAGGTAGATATATTCCTAAGTATTTTATTGTTTTCATTGCAATGGTGAATGGAATTGTTTCCTTAATTTCTCTTTCTATTTTCTCATTATTAGTGTACAGGAAAGCAAGGGATTTCTGTGTGTTGGTTTTATATCCTGCAACTTTACTATATTCATTGATTAGTTCTAGTAATTTTCTGGTGGAGTCTTTAGGGTTTTATATGTAGAGGATCATGTCATCTGCAAACAGTGAGAGTTTTACTTCTTCTTTTCCAATTTGGATTCCTTTTATTTCTTTTTCTGCTCTGACTGCTGTGGCCAAAACTTCCAAAACTATGTTGAATAGTAATGGTGAAAGTGGGCATCCTTGTCTTGTTCCTGACTTTAAAGGAAATGCTTTCAATTTTTCACCATTGAGGATAATGTTTGCTGTGGGTTTGTCATATATAGCTTTTATTATGTTGAGGTATGTTCCTTCTATTCCTGCTTCCTGGAGAGTTTTTATCATAAATGGATGTTGAACTTTGTCAAAGGCTTTCTCTGCATCTATTGAGATAATCATATGGTTTTTATTTTTCAATTTGTTAATGTGGTGTATTACGTTGATTGATATGCGGATATTGAAGAATCCTTGCATTCCTGGGATAAAGCCCACTTGGTCATGGTGTATGATCTTTTTAGTGTGTTGTTGGATTCTGATTGCTAGAATTTTGTTAAGGATTTTTGCATCTATGTTCATCAGTGATATTGGCCTGTAGTTTTCTTTTTTTGTGGCATCTTTGTCCGGTTTTGGTATTAGGGTGATGGTGGCCTCATAGAATGAGTTTGGAAGTTTGCCTTCTTCTGCAATTTTCTGGAACAGTTTGAGTAGGATAGGTGTTAGCTCTTCTCTAAATTTTTGGTAGAATTCAGCTGTGAAGCCGTCTGGACCTGGGCTTTTGTTTGCTGGAAGATTTCTGATTCCAGTTTCAATTTCCGTGCTTGTGATGGGTCTGTTAAGATTTTCTATTTCTTCCTGATTCAGTTTTGGAAAGTTGTACTTTTCTAAGAATTTGTCCATTTCTTCCACCTTGTCCATTTTATTGCCATATAATTGCTGATAGTAGTCTCTTATGATCCTTTGTATTTCTGTGTTGTCTCTTGTGATCTCTCCATTTTCATTTCTAATTTTATTGATTTGATTTTTCTCCCTTTGTTTCTTGATGAGTCTGGCTAATGGTTTGTCAATTTTATTTACCCTTTCAAAGAATCAGCTTTTGGCTTTGTTGATTTTTGCTATGGTCTCTTTTGTTTCTTTTGCATTTATTTCTGCCCTAATTTTTAAGATTTCTTTCCTTCTACTAACCGTGGGGTTCTTCATTTCTTCCTTTTCTAGTTGCTTTAGGTGTAGAGTTAGGTTATTTATTTGACTTTTTTCTTGTTTCTTGAGGTATGCCTGTATTGCTATGAACTTTCCCCTTAGGACTGCTTTTACAGTGTCCCACAGGTTTTGGGTTGTTGTGTTTTCATTTTCATTCGTTTCTATGCAAATTTTGATTTCTTTTTTGATTTCTGTGATTTATTGGTTATTCATCAGCGTGTTGTTCAGCCTCCATATGTTGGAATGTTTAATAGTTTTTCTCCTGTTGTTGCTGCTGCTGCTGCTAAGTGGCTTCAGTCATGTCTGACTCTGTGCGACCCCATAGACGGCAGCCTCCCAGGCTCCCCCGTCCCTGAGATTCTCCAGGCAAGAACACTGGAGTGGGTTGCCATTTCCTTCTCCAATGCATGAAAGTGAAAAGTGAAAGTGAAGCCGCTCAGTCGTGTCCAACTCTTAGCGACCCCATGGACTGGAGCCTACCAGGCTCCTCCATGCATGGGATTTTCCAGGCAAGAGTACCGGAGTGGGGGTGCCACTGCCTTCTCCTGTTATTGAGATCTAATCTTACTGCATTGTGGTCAGAAAAGATGCTTGGAATGATTTCAATTTTTCTGAACTTACCAAGGCCAGATTTATGGCCCAGGATGTGATCTATCCTGGAGAAGGTTCCGTGTGCGCTTGAGAAAAAGGTGAAATTCATTGTTTTGGGATGAAATGTCCTGTAGCTATCAATTAGGTCTAACTGGCCTATTGTATCGTTTAAAGTTTGTGTCTCCTTGTTAATTTTCTGTTTAGTTGATCTATCCATTGGTGTGAGTGGGGTATTAAAGTCTCCCACTATTATTGTGTTATTGTTAATTTCTCCTTTCATACTTGTTCGTATTTGTCTTACATATTGCGGTGCTCCTATGTTGGGTGCATATATATTTATAATTGTTATATCTTCTTCTTGGATTGATCCTTTGATCATTACGTAGTGACCTTCTTTGTCTCTTTTCACAGCCTTTGTTTTAAAGTCTATTTTATCTGATATGAGTATTGCTACTCCTGCTTTCTTTTGGTCCCTATTTGCATGGAAAATCTTTCTCCAGCCCTTCGCTTTCAGTCTGTATGTGTCCCCTGTTTTGAGATGGGTCTCTTGTAGACAACATATGTAGGGGTCTTGTTTTTGTATCTGTCTTTTGGTTGGGGCATTCAACCCATTTACATTTAAGGTAATTATTGATAAGTATGATCCCGTTGCCATTTACTTTATTGTTTTGGGTTCGAATTTATACACCCTTTTTGTGTTTCCTGTCTAGAGAATGTCCTTTAGTATTTGTTGGAGAGCTGGTTTGGTGGTGCTGAATTCTCTCAGCTTTTGCTTGTCTGTAAAGGTTTTGATTTCTCCTTCATATTTGAATGAGATCCTTGCTGGGTACAATAATCTGGGCTGTAGGTTATTTTCTTTCATCACTTTAAGTATGTCTTGCCATTCCCTCCTGGCTTGGAGAGTTTCTATTGAAAGATCAGCTGTTATCCTTATGGGAATTCCCTTGTGTGTTATTTGTTGTTTTTCCCTTGCTGCTTTTAATATTTGTTCTTTGTGTTTGATCTTTGTTAATTTGATTAATATGTGTCTTGGGGTGTTTTGCCTTGGGTTTATCCTGTTTGGGACTCTCTGGGTTTCTTGGACTTGAGTGATTCTTTCCTTCCCCATTTTAGGGAAGTTTTCAATTATTATCTCCTCTAGTGTTTTCTCATGGTCTTTCTTTTTGTCTTCTTCTTCTGGGACTCCTATGATTCGAATGTTGTAATGTTTAATATTGTCCTGGAGGTCTCTGAGATTGTCCTCGTTTCTTTTAATTCTTTTTTCTTTTTTGTCCTCTGATTCATTTATTTCTACCATTCTATCTTCTAATTCACTAATCCTATCTTCTGTCTCTGTTATTCTACTATTTGTTGCCTCCAGAGTGTTTTTGATCTCATTTATTGCTTTATTCATTATATATTGACTCTTTTTTATTTCTTCTAGGTCCTTGTTAAACTTTTCTTGCGTCTTCTCAATGCTTTTCTCCAGGCTATTTATCTGTGATTCCATTTTGATTTCCAGATTTTAGATTAATTTCACTATCATTATTCGGAATTCTTTATCAGGTAGATTTGCTATTTCTTCCTCTTTTGTTTGGTTTGGTGGGCATTTATCCTGTTCCTTTACCTGCTGGGAATTCTTCTGTCTCTTCATCTTGTTTAAATGGCTGAGTTTGGGTTGTCCTTACTGTATTCTGGCAGTTTGTGGAGTTCTGTTTATTGTGGCGTTTCCTCACTGTGTGTGGGTTTGTACAGGTGGCTTGTCAAGGTTTCTTGGTTAGGGAAGCTTGTGTCGGTGTTCTGGTGGATGGAGCTGGATTTCTTCTCTCTGGAGTGCAATGAAGTGTCCAGTAATGAGTTATGAGATGTCTATGGTTTGGGGGTGACTTGGGGTAGCCTGTATATTAGAGCTCAGGGCTGTGTTCCTGTGTTGCTGAAGAATTTGCTTGGTATGTCTTGCCGTGGAACTTGTTGGCCCTTGTGTGGTGCTTGGTTTCAGTGTAGGTATAGAGGCATTTGAAGAGCTCCTGTCAATTAATGTTCCCTGGAGTCAGGGTTTGGACTTAAGCCTCCTGCTTCCAGTTATCGGTCTTATTTTTACAGTAGTCTCAAAACTTCTCCTTCTATACAGCACCATTGATAAAACATCTAGGTTAAAGATGAAAAGTTTCTCCACCGTGAGGGTCACCCAGTGAGGTTCACAGAGTTACATGGGGAAGAGAAGAGGGAGGAGGGAGTTAGAGGTGACCCGAATGAGATGTGGTGGAATCAATAGAGGAGAGAGTGGGCTAAGCAGTAATCACTTCCTTATGTGCACTCCACAACTGGACCACTCAGAGATGTTCACGGAGTTATACAGAGAAGAGAAGAGGGAGGAAGGAGACAGAGGTGGTCAGGAGGATAAAAGGAGGCAATGAAAAGGAGAGAGACAGATCCAGTCAGTAATCAGTTCGCTAAGTGTTTTCCTTTGTTTGGAACACACAGAAATTCACAGAGTTGGGTAGAGTGGAGAGGGGTTAGGGAGGAGACGCAGGCGACCTGGTGGAGAAAAAGGAGAGTCCGGAGGTGGAGAGAACAGTCAAGCCAGTAGTCTCGCTCCCTAGTAAAAAGTGGATATTGAAGATTAGGTTCTAAAAGGTACAAAATTGGTAACAAATGCCTAAAAGCAAAAATTAAAATTCTAGAGTAAAGTTTGGAGTTTCAAAACTACAATGTTAAAGAAAAGAAGAAGGAAAAGAAAGAGAGAAAGAAAAAAAAAAAAAGAGTCCCAAAAGTTATGAAGAAAATATAGGTACAAATCGATACCAAATACCAAAAAGCAAAAGTTAAAAATCTAGAGTAGAGTTTGGAGTTTCAAAAATACAATGTTAAAGAAAAGAAAAAAAGAAAAAAAAAAGAAAGAAAAAAAAAGGTCACAAAAGTTATAAAAATATATATATATTAAGTTTTTTTTAAGTCTTTTATTTATTTATCTAATTTTTACAGAGTAATAGTAGGTTATTAAAGTGAAAATTAAAGGAGTAACAGAGGATTAAAAAATTTTTTTAATTAAAAAATAAAGAAAGAAGAATGATGGTAAAAATCAGATCAGATCAGTCGCTCAGTCGTGTCCGACTCTTTGCAACCCCATGAACTGCAGCACGCCAGGCCTCCCTATCCATCACCAACTCCCGGAGGTCACTCAGACTCATATCCATCGAGTCAGTGATGCCATCCAGCCATCTCATCTTCTGTCGTCCCCTTCTCCTCCTGCCCCCAATCCCTCCCAGCATCAGAGTCTTCTCCAATGAGTCAACTCTTCGCATGAGGTGGCCAAAATACTGGAGTTTCAGCTTTAGCATCATTCCTTCCAAAGAAATCCCAGGGCTGATCTCCTTCAGAAAGGACTGGTTGGATCTCCTTGCAGTCCAAGGGACTCTCAAGAGTCTTCTCCAACACCACAGTTCAAAAGCATCAATTCTTCGGCGCTCAGTCTTCTTCACAGTCCAGCTCTCACATCCATACATGACCACAGGAAAGACCATAGCCTTGACTAGGCGAACCTTTGTTGGCAAAGTAATGTCTCTGCTTTTGAATATGCTATCTAGGTTGGTCATAACTTTCCTTCCAAGGAGTAAGCGTCTTTTAATTTCATGGCTGCAGTCACCATCTGCAGTGATTTTGGAGCCCAGAAAAAGAAAGTCTGACACTGTTTCCACTGTTTCTCCATCTATTTCCCATGTAGTGATGGGACCAGATGCCATGATCTTCGTTTTCTGAATGTTGAGCTTTAAGCCAACCTTTTCACTCTCCACTTTCACTTTCATCAAGAGGCTTTTTTAGTTCCTCTGTATAGGACTTTCACTGACATTGTTGTGGGTATTGTGGGTTCAGTTCATTTTCGGCTAGTTTCTTGTTCCGGCTTAAATTTCTCAAGATCTATAGGCCCCTTCCTATGTAGTTGGTACTAACCACGGGGTTTTAGTTTATTGCCTGTCGCTTCCACAGCAGTTCCCTCTGTTATAGCTTCTTCTGTTTGCTGGTCTCTTCAGTTTCTGATTTCTGCCCTGATACAAAGGGGGCGTTTTTTTTTTTTTTTTTTTTTTAGGCTCACTTGTTCCGTAGCGCTGTGGGGAGGGAGGGACGCTGCAAATAAATAACACTGGCGTGTGCTCGCAATGCCTCAGCCACACTGGGCCTGCCCCGGCTCACAGCGCGTGTAGCCTCCCTGCCCACTCTGCTCAGGCTCCGCCGGGAACCATCGGCGGCCGGCTCTGGGCTGCTTGCCCCTCCCAGGTCTAAGCCGCTCAAGTTCAGGTAGTCCTCAGAAGCCCAGGTTCGGTTGGGCCTGCGTTTTGTGTCCTTCGCAGGTTCCAGCAGCGCAGGTTATGAGGTGGTTAGCAAGCGCAGCTTCTGCGACTTATCACCTCCCCGCCGCTCAGTTTTCTAGGTGTACAACCACTGCACCTTCTCAGGCGGATGTTCACCGACCAGAGCCCCAAGAAGTCTTAGTTAGCAAAGAAGCCTGCTTACAGTTTTGTGGATAATGTCTCTCTGGGGCTGCGATTGCCCCCCTCCGGCTCTGGCTGCCTGTCACCGGAGGGGAACGGTCTGCAGCTGGCTATCTCTGTACAGTCCTTTGTTCCGTGCGTGGGCCTGGCGGTGTCTTAGGTTAGGGCTGGCTTTTCGTGTGGTAGATATCCCACAGTCTGGTTTGCTAGCCCAAATTATTTCGCTCAGGTAGCGCTCAGGATCCCATTTTTTAAAATTCTGTTGGGTGTATACCCAGAAGCAAAACTGCTGGATCATGTGGTAATTCTATTTTTAATTTTTTTGAGGAGCTGCCGTATTGTTTCTCGTAGTGGCTGCAGCAGCCCCATTAGCAGGACGCCGGGGTCTAATTTCTGCCTGTCCTCACCAATAATTGTCACTGAAAAAAAATGTTTTCACTAATGATAATTGTAACCTGTGTAAAGTGGTACCTCATTACGGTTTGACTTGCATCTCCCTAGAGGTTAATAACGTCAACCTTACTGGGTATTTTATATCCTTTGAAGAAATGTCTAGTCCATCCTTTTGCTTAGCTTTTATTTATTTTTTTTAAATTTTATTTTATTTAACTCTACAATATTGTATTGGTTTTGCCATATATCAAAATGAATCTGCCACAGGTATACATGTGTTCCGCATCCTGAACCCTCCTCCCTCCTCCCTCCCCATACCATCCCTCTGGGTTGTCCCAGTGCACCAGCCCCAAGCATCCAGTATCGTGCATCGAACCTGGACTGGCGACTTGTTTCATATATGATATTATACATATTTCAATGCCATTCTCCCAAATCATCCCACCCTTTCCCTCTCCCAGAGTCCAAAAGACTGTTCTATACATCAGTGTCTCTTTTGCTGTCTCGTATACAGGGTTATTGTTACCATCTTTCTAAATTCCATATATATGCGTTAGTATACTGTATTGGTGATTGTCTTTCTGGCTTACTTCACTCTGTATAATAGGCTCCAGTTTCATCCACCTCATTAGAACTGATTCAAATGTATTCTTTTTAATGGCTGAGTAATACTCCATTGTGTATATGTACCACTGCTTTCTTATCCATTCATCTGCTGATGGACATCTAGGTTGCTTCCAAGTCCTGGCTATTATAAACAGTGCTGCGATGAACATTGGGGTACACGTGTCTCTTTCAATTCTGGTTTCCTCAGTGTGTATGCCCAGCAGTGGGATTGCTGGATCATAAGGCAGTTCTAGTTCCAGTTTTTTAAGGAATCTCCACACTGTTCTCCATAGCAGCTGTACCAGTTTGCATTCCTACCAACAGTGTAAGAGGGTTCCCTTTTCTCCACACCCTCTCCAGCATTTATTGCTTGTAGACTTTTGGATCACAGCCATTCTGACTGGCGTGAAATGGTATCTCATAGTGCTTTTGATTTGCATTTCTCTGATAATGAGTGATGTTGAGCATCTTTTCATGTGTTTGTTAGCCATCTGTATGTCTTCTTCGGAGAAATGTCTATTTAGTTCTTTGGCCCAGTTTTTGATTGGGTCATTTATTTTTCTGGAATTGAGCTGTAGGAGTTGCTTGTATATTTTTGAGATTAGTTGTTTGTCTGTTGCTTCATCTGCATTATTTTCTCTCACTCTGAAGGCTGTCTTTTCACCTTGCTTATAGTTTCTTTTGTTGTGAAGAAGCTTTTAAGTGCTTAGCTTTTAATTGGATTATTTTTCTGTTTTTCACTTGTAGGAGTTCTTTCTGTATTCTGGGTATTAACCCCTTAGCACATTACAATTAACAAATATTTTCTCCCACTCTGTGCGTTGTCTTACTGCTCTGTTGATTGTGTTTTTTGATGCACAGTTGAAAGTTTTAAAAATATAAATTTATTTGGCTGCACTGGATCTTAGTTGAGGCACATGGACTCTTTAGTTGGGAGCACAGAATCTTAGCCACTGGACCACCAGGGAAGGCCCTCGCTCCCACAACCCCTCCGTGCCTCCACACTCCTGGCGGTCCAGTCCTTTGCTGTCCTGGACTTGGCTGTGGCTGTATCCTCCTTGCAGGCTCATCCCCACACCCCTGCAGCCCCTTCTCCTCTGGGCAGCGTCCCAACAAAGGCTTCTGGTCACAAGGCACCCTCTCACTTAAGGCCTTGCATACCTTGAAACAGTGCAGACAGGCTTCTGGCTGGGGCTCTAGCGCTGCCTCGCCTGGCTGGTGGCCTGTCTGCCTGCCCAGCAGTGCTTGATCACATCTACCTGAGCTCCTCTCCTGCTTCCTGGAGTCCAGCCCTTACATCGTGCTCCTGGGAGAGCTTTCCTCATCCCCTGACTGGGCTGCACCCCATGATACCTGCCCCCCCACTCCGCAGCAGCTTGGCAGTACCTGTCCACTCCACCTCCCCCCACAGGAGAAGATGCAGGACATTTACTGGCTGCTTCGAGTCTGCCTGCGGACCATCGAGCACGGTGACCGCACGGGTTCTCTCTTTGCCTTCATGCCCGAGTTCTACCTGAGCGTGGCCATCAACAGCTACAGCGCCCTCAAGAATTACTTCGGCCCCGTGCACAGCATGGAGGAGCTCCCAGGTGATGGGGCCATTCAGGCTGGGAGGGGGCAGAAAAGGGGGCCTCTGCGGAGTGAGCCCCGGGAGCCCTGTTCTGAGCCCCCATGACCCAGAAGCATACATCCCATATGGGCTCAGACAGCATCACACAAGTGTCTGCACAAGTCCCGCCTGGCGGAGAGCCGCGTCCTCGGACCGGCAGCCACAGACCTCACAGCTGCCCCCTGTGTGAGGAGGAAGCAGACAAGATGGAGCACAGGCTGTGAGGGGCCCCGCCCCGCCCGCCAGGACTGCCACTTCTTCTTGGTGCTGCTGTGGCCCAAGAGCCAGCCAGCCTCTCACCCTCCGCCCTGGCACTGACCATGGGGTGTGGCATCCCACGCGGGGCAGGTGGGCTTGCAGATCACAGCAAGGAGCGGGGGCCCTGCTGGTGGCCACGAGGAGCAGGGGCTTCTCACAGACCCCAGATTCCAATCCGGCTTGGCTGGATTGGCCTTGGCTGGATTAGGCTGTGGGCTTTTAGGCTCCTGGCCTGTCCCCTGCCCTGCCCTCAGCCTCGGGGCCTGCCCAGCCCCCATCCTGAGTCTGTGCCTTAGTCTCTAGCCAACCATTAGTGAAGGTACTGCCTAAAGTCCCCAGATGGCAGCTTGGGCCCAGACTGGCCCTTGGAGCTGGCTCTGGAGCCCGCTCCCCAAGCCCACCCACCAAGAGATGTGCCTGCTGCTGGCGTCTGCAGTTCCCACCAGCTCATCCTGTCACCCCACCCTGCAGGCTACGAGGAGACCCTGACCCGTCTGGCCGCCATCCTTGCCAAACACTTTGCAGACACACGCATCGTGGGCACTGGTGAGGCGCTGGACAGAGGGCTTGGAGGGATGGGAACGGGGTATCACCCTGGGCTGGCCATTTTCTTCACAGATTGCCCCCAGGTGGGGGTAAGGCATGGGCACCAGGATCATGCCAGGCACCTGCTGAGGTGTGGCCTGTCCTGGCAGACATCCGGGACTCACTGATGCAGGCCCTGGCCAGCTACGTGTGCTACCCCAACTCCCTGCGAGCCGTGGAGCGGATCCCCGAGGAGCAGTGAGTGGGGGTCCAGGGGCAGGGGGCAGGCATGCTGCCCTGCACAGCACGAGCCTCACCCCGGGCCCACCACCCGTTGCTCTTGCAGGCGCATTGCCATGGTGAGGAACCTCCTGGCTCCCTATGAGCAACGGCCCTGGGCCCAGACCAACTGGATCCTAGTTCGGCTCTGGCGGGTAAGGCTGGCTGGAGGGGAAGTGGCTGTGGCTGGAGGGGTTTCCCTGCCCCACTGACCTCCTGGCGTCTCTACTCCCAGGGCTGTGGGTTCGGGTACCGCTATACGCGGCTGCCACACCTGCTAAAAACCAAACCTGAGGATGCCAGTCTGCCCAGCCTCCAGAGTGAGTACCCGGGTCTGGCAGACCGGGGACCCTCACCCGCTGTTCTGAGGTTCTCACAGACTTCCCCACTTCTCCCAGCCCCAGTCCTGGACTTGCGGTAGGCCCCGAACTTCCTGTCCATCCCCCAGGGTTTCCATTCTCTCCTTCCTCCCATCTGAGGACACTCTGGGACTATCTCTGCACACCCACGAGTGCTGGCAGCTCATGCACCGAGCGCGCCCTGTCCCTGGTCCTCTGACCCAGCTCCCTGACCTCCAGGCTTGTCCCAACTCCATCTCCTCTGGCCCTTTACTTCCACCTGGTGGTGCTGGACCTTGGATACCTGAGTCAAGGCAGGGGCACAGACTGGGGGTTGGCCAGGGCCCCAGAGGGTGTCCATGGGGCTACCTGGAGGAAGGGCCATTTATTGGGAGCAAAGTCTGCATTCTCTGTCCTGTGAGCCCAAGGACCTTCACTGGGCCCAGCCCAGCGTCTTGGGCAGTCTAGCTTGCAGAGCCCACCTCCCCTACGCTGTACCTGCCCCACACAGTGGCCCGCTTCAGCCTACGAGGTGTTTCTGCCCTTGTGGGCAGTGTTTGGGCCTAATGGGGTCTCCAGAGGCCAATGGCCTTGTGGCAAGTCCTTGCCAGTTGCCTTGGTCCTGGCTCTAGGGTGGACCTGAGCTGCCCATGGAGAGCAGGGGACAGATCCTCGTCCTGCTGTTGCCGGAACTATTGATTCACTCGGGGGAGGGCTGGCCAGCCCGGGTGTGGCTGAGGGCTCTGGTTACTGCTGCCTGTCAGCCCAGACTTGGCGCCCACCACCTCAGCTGTCTGCCAAGGCCATACCAAGGGCAGCAGAGGACAGGAGGATGGCAAGGCTCAAAGTAGGCTCTTGGGGAGGATGGCCTTGAGTGGAGAGGGCTCTGGGCCGCCCTGTCTGTCTAGCACACCCTGAAGGGCATGTGACTGTGGACTTGCTGGCGCTTGGGGGCTGTTCTAGAACTTGGGGTGGGTTGGGGGCTGGGAACAACTGCAGCCTGTGGTTGGCCCAGCAGAGGGAGGAGACAGGTTTAGCCCTAACTCCTGGTAGCACTGCACACTGTGCCCCTGCCTTTGAGACCTGAGGTTCCCAGAGAGCCGTTTCTCTGCCCTTAACCAGCGGCCCTGTAAGGGAGGACAGAGGTGGGCAGGCGGGGCCGCTGACCGGGGTGTGACGATGCCCAGCCACTGCCCCCCGCCCTGTGCCCACAGAGCCCTGCCCCTCCACCCTGCTGCAGCAGCACATGGCAGACCTGCTGCGGGAGGGTCCGGACGTGGCCCCCAGCTTCCTCAACAGTGTCCTCAACCAGCTCAACTGGGCCTTCTCCGAGTTCATTGGCATGATCCAGGAGGTGGGTCACAGGGGCGCCTTGCGGGCCGGGGGTGGCAGAGGACAAGGCACCACCTGCATTGTGGGCAGACTCCTGATGGGCGCCCACGCGGCGGGGCTCAGATCCAGCAGGCTGCAGAGCGCCTAGAGCGGAACTTCGTGGACAGCCGGCAGCTCAAGGTATGTGCCACCTGCTTTGACCTGTCAGTCAGCCTGCTGCGCGTCCTGGAGATGACCATCACGCTGGTGCCAGAGATCTTCCTTGACTGGGCCCGACCAACCTCTGAGATGCTGCTGCGGCGGCTCGCACAGGTGTGTCCATCCGGGCAAGGGGTTGGGACCCTGGGGACACCCTAGTGGTGAGCCCGCCCACCCACCAACGGGTTCCTGCCCCACAGCTGCTCAATCAGGTGCTGAACCGGGTGACAGCTGAGAGGAACCTCTTTGACCGTGTGGTCACCCTGCGGCTGCCTGGTGAGGACCTAGAAGCCCGGGACCCAACACACTGCAGGCCTCGGTTCCTCTGCCCGGAGCAGTGCTGCCTGACCCGACAGCCTGCACCGGACCGCTGGGGCCTGGCACGCCCAGCCTAGCTCAGCTGTCTGCGGGGAGGACAGAGGGAAGTGCTGGAGCCCCTGCAGCAGGAGTGCTTTCGAGGCTCACCGCCCCGCTCCCTTCCCCGCAGGCCTGGAGAGTGTGGACCACTACCCCATTCTGGTGGCAGTGACTGGCATCCTGGTGCGGCTCCTGGTGCATGGCCCAGCCTCAGGGTGAGTGCTGGGAAGTGCGCTCCCCTCTGGGGGCTGGGTGGGGCCTTCCTGAGGCTCACCCTCACGTGGGCCTCAGTCAGGCCTGGGCACCGAAGGAAGCTAGAAGAGGTGTGAACCCAGTAACGAGTAACTAGGTGGCCATGGCAGCAGCTCGGAGCAGGAGAACCCAGGACCTCAGCAGTGCAGGCGCCCTGGCCTCGGGCACCTCGAGTCAGTGCTAGGGGTGGGGGTGCCATCCTACCATGCCAAGACAGCCCTACTGGGCTTCAGAGCTGAGTGCACATACCTGGGTCTGAAGCCTCCAACAATGAGCATGTACTGCCTTTATTGAGAAATCCCATGACAGCTGGATCCAGGACACTTCTGGGCCCCTGGCCCAGCCCCCTCCCTGGCCTCCCCACAGTGGGAGCGGTGAGATGCATATGAAGCCAGGGCACTACTTCAGCCATTAGGGCTGAGACCAGTGCCAGCCCTTAAGAGGATTCTGCCCTCAGGGGACAGTGAGTTCCAGCTGGGCCTCGGGTCTCAGCCAGGCTCGGCAGGCTTTGTACAGACAAGCTGGGGACACAGGCCATGGCGCCCCTTACTGCTGTCTTGTGAGCCCATGGGAGAGGCCCTGCCCTCAGTAGCCTGTGATGCCCAAGGGGTCCCTTAAGGAGCTTACTTGCTGCTTGCCTGCTCACCAGACTGCATGGACTTGTGAAGCTTGAAGTAGCTGAATGTAGGTGCATGGGGAGTCATATTTCACCAGAGCAAGGGCTTGGAATTTCTTCTTTGCACCCTGAAGGTGGGGACTGGTCTTCATTTGAAGTCCTCCTCTTCCCCTGCAGGCCTCTCCCTTCCCGTCCCCTTGGGGAGTGGGAAGTGGTCACAGCTCCCTGCCTCACCCCCACTCTCCATAATAGCTGGCTGCCTCGTCCCCGCCACTCATTCTGGGGCTCTAATTGCAAGGGCTCTTCCAGCTGGGCCTTGGTTGCAATCCTCGTGGGCACACGTAGGCCCTGCTAGGTCCCAGTGATGGGGAGAAGCAGGAGAGAGGTAGGAGACTTGCAGTCCTCTACCAGTGGGGTTGCTGTGGGAGGCTGGAGGACCAAGCCCAGGGCTTCTCACCAGCAGCTGGCAGTTGTTTGGGGTAGCAGCTGGGAGCAGGGCAAGCAGCAGGCAGGCAGCGGCCTCAGTGGGGGCCATGGGCAGCCTAGGTCATCACCAGACCTTCAGAGGCTGTGGAGCTAGTGGACTCGGAGCCAGCCTTGAGCCGCAGGCCCGAGGGATTGTAGAGGTCGAAGTCTTCAGCTACCGCTAGCTGCACACGACCATTGAGGCCCCTCCTGCCAGGCTCCAGAAAGACCACGTGCTTGTGGACACTGGCTTTGCGGCTGGGTGGGTCAGGTGGCGTGGTGCTGAGCACCGAGGACTGTGCACTCAGCTCCCGGAGCGGGCTGGGTGTTTGGGGCCAGCGGCGGCAGCAGTGGCAGGTGCGGCGGCAGCAGCGGCGGCAGCCGGGGCAGGGCGGCGCAAACAGGTAGAGGAGCACGAGCGTCAGGCCCACGGCGCAGCCCAGCAGCGTGGTGAAGCCGGTGTTGAAAGCGTTGGGCTCCGGGTGGGGAAAGGACACACTCACGTTGTACTCGTGCGTCTGGTTGTGATGCAGGCGTGGCCCAGTGGCCAGGCACACAAAGACACCCTCGTGCCACGGCTGCACACTGCCGATGGCCAGGCTGCCATCGGCCAGCACAGCGATGCTGCCATTGTGAGATCCTGGTGCCACGAGCAGCTCGTGCTGCGGGGAAACCCAGGCCACACGCAGGGCTGGGGCACTAGTGTTGCAGTGTAGCCGCAGGGACTGCCCCACCTGCACGTGCAGCTGCTCTTCTGGCCGCTCCAGGTCCTGAGCCAGGGCCACCGAGCAGTTCTCGAAGACACGGCTGTGCGCAAAGAAGCGCACGCGAGAGTCAGGTACCTTGAAGGCCAGGCAGGTATACTCGCGGGCAAAGTCGCTCACAGCGCTGAGCCCCCGCTGGTGCCAGCGTCGCAGCAGGTGGTAGAGACGGCAGTCACAGGGTAATGGGTTGTCGTGCAGGTAAAGGCCGTTCTTGAGAAAGGCAGGCAGCGCAGCCAAGTCAGGCACGTGGGTGCGTCCTATGTGGTTGGAGGAGAGATCAAGAATACGCAGGGGGGCCGCGCCCAGCCCGTGCAGGTGGTTGAAAGAGAAGGATGAGAGTTTGTTGCAGCCTAGGTAGAGACGACTGAGCGTGCCCAAGCGGTGGAAGGCACGTTCGTCCAAGTGGGTCAGGTGGTTATTGAACAGAAGCAGTGTCTCCAGTGCTCCCAGCCCGTCGAGGTCGTGGCGGCCAAGTGCCCGCAGGGCGTTCGATGATAGATCGAGCAGCCGCAGGCCACTGGCGTTGGTGAAAACTCCCTGACCCAGCACCTCCAGCTCATTATGATTTAAATGCAGGGCGCGGAGCCGGGAGAGGGGGTGCCAGCCAGCCGGGGGGCAGGCGCTGGAGCCCATTGTGGCTCAGGTCGAGGTCTGCAGCCGCAGCCGGTAACGTGACCGGCACCTCCCGCAGCCCCAGGCCGGCACAATCCAGCAGGTCGGCAGCACAGATGCATTTGTGGGGGCAGTTATGAGGCGCGTGGGGCAGGAAGCTGTCTGAGTCCTGGGTGCCTAACCCGACGCGCAGCAGGCACAGTAGTGTGCTCTGCAGCACCAGCCGGGCCATATCGGAGGTTGCCGGGGCCAGGACAGGGCAGCTCAGTGGGCGGCACAGATCCGAGACTCACCCGCTTCTCCGGTGATAAGTGCCGGGCAACGGTCAGCGAGCCAGGATGCGGGCTCCGTCTCGCCAGGCCGACTAGTTCCAGGGGATGTGAGTTGGAGATGTGAGTTGGCCGCGCTCGCTCACCACGCCCTTCTCGGGATTCCCCAGCTCCCTCCTTGAGTGCCTTCCTGAGCGCGCTCAAGCTTCTAAATACTCCCCGGGAGGCGATTTCTCAGGGGGCGGGGCCGCCGGCTCCCATTGGCTCCCACTGGAGGGGCGGGGCCGCCGCGTCCCGCCCCCGCCCGCCCCCCTCCCTCCGCGACCGTAGTCCTCCTGTGGCCGCCAGGGGGCGGGAGTTGGGCCGGCGGCTTTCCAGAGGACCTGTCTCCCGGAAGAGAAGAGGAAGCCTGGGAGGTACGCCTTCCAGCTGCTTGTGTGTTTTTTTGAAGATAAACGTGTATTAGGGAGATGGCGTTTTCCTTGAAGGATTATTGTGTATGAGGGGCAGGTGGTTCTTTTGTAGGGTTAATGTGTAAGAGAGAGCAAGTGGACTTTCACCATCTCATGGTGGTGCCCCCTTTGACCTGCTCAGGAGCGAGTCCTTACTGGAATCTAGGACTTTAGTGGGAGGATCTGAGAGCAGGAGGGAGATAGGGTGGGACGAACAAGGATGTGATGGGAGTGGGCTGGACTTTCACAGGACCCCAGCCCTCCAATAATAGGAATTTCAGGCCCAGGCTCCTGACTTCCCTCGTACCCTCTCCTACCTAGGATGGAGAGAGCCACGTCAGTGCTCCTGGCTGATCCCTGCTTCCAGCTCCGCTCCATATCCTACCTGCTGGGGCAGCCGGAGCCCCCAGCCCCTGGCACTGCCCTGCCTGCCCCTGACCGGAAGCATTTCTCCCTACAGAGTTGTAAGTGAGCCAGGGAAGACAGGGATTTGGGGCTGGGTCAGGTCAGTCGTCTTAAGAGCAAATTCCCAGGCTGGAAATACTCAAGAGGCACTGGGTTCTGAGGCCACATTTGGCCTGACACCTCCTCCCACCCCACCCCCACCACAGATACAGATTACATCAGTGTGGAGGAGCTGGCCCAGGTGGAACAGATGTTGGCACACCTAACCTCTGCATCTGTGCAGGCGGCAGCTGCCTCCCTGGTGAGTGGGGCCACAGCACCCGGGGCCACACCAGTTCAGTACATGTCAGCACAACTGTGTGTGTAGTGCACACCCACTTGTCTGGGTGTCTGACCCAGCCCACCCTGCACTCTGCTCCCTGCAGCCCACCAGTGAGGAAGACCTCTGCCCCATCTGCTACGCTCACCCCATCTCTGCTGTGTTCCAGCCCTGTGGCCACAAGTCCTGCAAGTACATGGGCTCCTCGGGCACAGGGGGCTGGGGCGGGGGGGGCGGGGGGGGGGGCTACACCAGCCACTGGCACGCCCTGCCGTTGCAGAGCCTGCATTGACCAGCACCTGATGAACAATAAGGACTGCTTCTTCTGCAAAGCCACCATCGTGTCGGTGGAGGACTGGGACAAGGCCACCCACGCAAGTGCCACTTCCTCGGCTGCCTAGGCCCGCCTCACCCACACGCAGGAACCTCCACCCCTCAACTCAAAGCCAGGCTGGGCCCTGTTCTTGAGCCCCTTGCCTCATCCCCCTCCCCACCCCATCCCACCTCCTCGCCTGTGTGAACCTCATCAGCAGGGGCCCAGCCGTGCCCTGTTTGTGCCTCAGCTTGATTTTCAGTCAGGGCCGCAGTGAGCATTAAATTATTATTCCATACAGTCCCAGCCCAGTTGTTCTTAAGGGAGTGGGCTTTGTGGGGTATGTCCAACAAGGATCTTGCCAGATTATGTCCATGGGAGAAGGCAGGTGTCTGGCAACTTCAGCCTTGTCCAGTCCTCCCCAGTCACATGGCAATGAGTCCAGGGCCTTTGGACACGTCGAGCCAGCGTGTACCCTTGTCACTGGGGAAACAGGCTCGACCGGCCCCGCAGCACCCCTCACATGATGATGCGAGGCTCCGGCACCGACTCACCAATAGACTTGTGGGGCAACACGCTGGCCCCGTTGAGGTAGAGCTCATCGTTGACGATCACATCCTCGCCCAGCACTGTCACATTCTCCATGCGCACCTGCAGGGAGGAGGCGGGCACGGCAGTGAGGCAGAGATGGTCCCCACCCTCCCCACCGAGCCCAGCCCAGAGCTTACCCACTGGCCCACGCGGCAGCGCCAGCCCACGATACAAGACTCCAGCCAGGAGTGGGAGCGGATGTGGGCATCTCGCAGCACGGTGCACCGCCGAATGCACACGCCATCCTCCACCACCACACCGGGACCCAGACTCACATTGGGGCCAATGCTGCAGTTCTCACCAATACGGGCACTTGGGTCCTGAGGACAGCGGGGAAAACCCAAGTGGGCCACCTGTCATCCTGGATGGAGGGGACAGATTATGGGCTGGGCAAGGGCCTCACCACCAGCACGTTGCCCACAATGCCAGGGCCTGAGCACAGCTGCTCAGGATGCTTCTGTCGCACTGACTGTAGGAAGAGGCACATGCCAGTGAGGAAATCCTTGGGCTGCCCAATGTCCATCCAGAAGCCTGCAGGGGGAGAATGCATCAGGGGGCTCAGCCCAGCCACAGACCACCCCCACCCGGTGGCCTCCCTGCCTCACCCTGCAACTCCATGGCATAGAGCTGCCCTTCCTTGGCCATGACAGGGAAGATCTCCTTCTCAATGGATGTGGGCTGCAGCTGTGAGAGTGGGCAGCTCGTGAGCAGGGTCATGGCAGTGGTGGCCTGTCCTACCCCAGCCCACCCAGCAGCTGGCGTCTACACACCTGGATGCGCCGCAGCACGGAAGGACTCAGGATGTACATGCCTGCATTGATCTTGTTGGACACAAACACCTGCGGCTTCTCCACGAACCGGTGAATGCGGCCTGTGTCTGCCTCACACACCACCACACCGTACTTAGAGGGTTCCTCCACTTTGGTCACCTGAGTGCAGGGGGACTTCAGGCCTAGTCCAGTACTCCTGAGCCTTGAGGTACATGTTGTCCTAAATTTCCCACGCTTTGTCCCCAGTGCTTAAAGGCACAAACTGCACAGCTCTACACCCACACCACCACCGGGTAGTTCAAGGCTGCAGAGTGGGAGACACTGGGCATGAGGACGTGAGTATCAGAGAAAGAAAATGTGCTATCTTACCAGAATGGAGCCTTCCTGACCGTGGTGCCGGTGGAATTGCACCATGGCTTCGAAGGGGAAATCACAGATCACATCACTGTTGAGGACGAAAAAAGGGTCTGCAGTCTCACAGAGCAAGTCTCGGGCCAGGGCCAGGGGCCCAGCTGGGGGAAACAGAGGCCACCATCATCTTGAGGGTCTGAGCCCCTGGAACCAGGCTCAGCAATCCCTATCCAAGCTTAATCTTGCCCTTTCCTGGCCCTAAACCCTCTCCAAGGGATTTTGCTGTCTCTCCTGACCTGTCCCCAGAGGCTCCTCTTCGTGAGACATGGAGATTCGAATCCCTAGCTGGAAGGGAGAAAACTCCCGTCAGTTTCTTCTCATCAGAGTGAAGAGCAGGGACAAGGGAAAGGGCCAAAAATCAGTGCCTCACCTTTTGCTCCTGCGCTTTCATTTCCTTCTCCAACACCTGAGACATATAACTCACGGCCAGAATCACATGGTCCACGCCGGCCTGGGGGACAGAACAGCGCCCGCCGCCAGGCGGGCTCAGCCGAAGGCACGGACGTCCCCGATTCCCAATCCCTGGCCAATCCCACGGCCTACTAAGACCCCAACCAGGGCCTTACCGCAGCCAGCGCCTCCACTTGATGCAGCAAGATGGGCTTATTGCAGAAGTCCACCAGCGGCTTCGGGATGCTTAGCGTCAGCGGCCGCAGACGCGTCCCATAACCGCCCACCAAAATCAGTGCCTTCATTGCACCTTTGAGCGGCCGATGAGTGAGTCCGAGGCTCCGAGGTGTCCACGGCCCGCCTAGTTGAACCCTGCCGCCCACTCCCGCCGCCGTGCCTTTCACTAGCCAGACTGACCAACTGTGACTCTGCCCTGTCCGCCCACTCCGCGATAACGTTAGCCCCGCGGCCACAGCAAACGGGATCGCTACGCCGGACGGAAAGCTTCGGGCTCCTACCTCCAGCAGACGGCGGGCGGGAAGTGACGTAGTGCTCAGGCAGGCCAATCAGCTGTGGTATACGTGGCACGCCGTCAACGTAGGAGCGCCGGGACGCGAGGCTCCGACAGACGCAGCCAATGAGAGCCGAGCGTGCCGGGCTGCCATGGGAACCGGGACCCGGACCTGCGGGTCAGCTAGCCATTGGCGGATCCAAAAGCGGAGCTGGCGCCAAGGGCGAGGCTTCCTTTGCGCCGCGCCCCGGCAGATTCCGGAACCACCCCGCCGGACCGGAAAGAAGGGGCAGGGCCGGGGGCGCGGCTGGGCCTGATCAGGCAAGACTCCCGGAGTCCGCCGATTTTCTCCAAGACACGGACACACGTCAGTTTCTAGCGGCTTTATTTTGACATACACGACCTCAGACACAAGCGGGGCGGGCAGCGCTAGGTGTACAGCAAGGGTGGACTCGGCGCAAGGCCTGACCACTCCCTCCCCCTGCACGCAAGGTCCCGAGAAAACGCAACCGCGCCCAGACGTGACCGGAGCCACGTGTCATATCCGGGCGCAGGGCTTGGACGGCGTGGAAAGACTTAGGCAGCTTCCAGGAAAGTGGAGCAGAGAGCGGTCCTCTGGACAAGGCCCTGTAGTTCCCCGAGAAGCAAAGGAACCAGGCCCTACCCACAGTTCTCCCACAAATTTTCCCCATTAAAACATTTTTTAAATCGGTACAAACGAAACCAAATTGAACAGTTTTAAAGTTCAAAACAATCTGCATCTAGGAGTGTGCATGTGACCAGGTAAGAGCAAGGGAGCAGAGGATACCGAACAAGCCCAGGCCTTTGGCCCCTTAGGAGAATCCTCACGCCCACTGCACAGGCCCGGATGTGAGGGAGGGGTGGGGTCCCTGGCAAGTTGCTACACTGGTCCCCTTCCTCTTTAAGCACCGCCCATCCCACCCCGCTAGGGGGCTGGTGTCGACTTGGCCCACGGAAGCACTATAGAGAGGGGTCACTTGGACACCCCAACCCGTGATCCCGTCTTGCACTTTGGTCCCAAGTTGGGGCTGGGAAGGCAGGGCCTGGCAGGGACAGGGCTCTCTGGCATGGAGCAGGGCAAAATAGTGGCAAAGAGCGAGTGCAGACACACATGCCTGCCACCCATTAGATAACAGGGCTGCGTCTTGCAAGTGTTCAAAAGTGCCGAAAAGAAGGGACCCTGCCCTGGGAAAGCAGCAGCAAATACCAGCCCTGCTGTTTTAGTGCCAGGAAAATACTGAATATAAGTGGGTGTAACCTCTCTCACAATGAAGAGCAGAATGGGGCAGCAACTCCCACAATACACTAATTCAGGAAGCACGGCACATCCCCACACTGGGGAGGTGCCATCAAGTGGGTCCCGAGCGGACCCAGCCCCTTTGGTTTAGCCTCGGCCTTGCCAGGAAATAACCAGCCACGCTAAGGAAGAGCTCATGGAGAAGATGCTCTTTACTGACCAGAAACAGACAAGCTGCTCCTCCTGGCCCCCAGGAATGGGAACCTGCCCACCCAATGGCACCAGGGTCAGAGGGCCGAGAGAGATGGGATCCCATCGTGGAGCCCATTTAAGCTGTGTGAGGCTACATCTCTAAGGAGCAGGAAAGTAGTCCATCAGTTACCGAGGCCTCTCACAGACTCAGGCTGGCAGGCTTACCATTAATGCCGTAACAGGGACATGCTAGCGGTGACAATGACAGTGGCCCTGGGCTCAGAGGCGAGGCCACGAACCTCGGCAACAAGTAGGGGAGCTCCTGGCCACACCTACTAGAGGTGGCGGGTCTCTGTGCCATTATGGGCTGGCAGCAAAATCACCGAAACCATCGCCAAAGAAGGGGTCACCCCCGAGGTCTTCACTGTGGCACTGTCAGTGCTGAGTGCCAAGGGGGCCACGCCGCAGGCTCACAGAGACGGTGCTGGGCCAGCCGGGAAACACCTCCTCCGACTCATTCTGCTACCACTTTTAAAAGGTAGCACCTGCTGAGGAAGGGCACAGGGGCAAAAGCTCACCTCAGAAATGAGGAAGAGGATATTCTGCTGAGGGAAGCATGAGGGAAATCAATACTCACTACTGAACAAGGCTACACCCCAGGGGAAAAGATCATAGGGGCTGGCACGCGGATGAATGGACAGACGGATGGACCCCAGTACTGGTTAAGACAAGACTCTCGTTAGCAGAATCTGGGCATCTGCACCCAGCACCCAATGTCCTCAAAAGCAAACAAGCCTGAAGTTCTCCCTCACAAGCCTGGAGCTCCTCACAGTGGGCTGCTGCCTTGAGCTTGGCCTGGGGAGAGGTGAGACCCTGAGCGGACCACAGCCTTTGAGCCCTGGAAGGAGCAGTCTCTCCGAGGCAGCAGAGCTGCCCAAGAAGCCAGAGGAAGTGGATTCCTACCCACAGCCCAGGGGCTGCAAATACTGTCTGGGTCAGAGCCATCAGAGGCCCCAAAGCCTGCTGGGAGGCTGACTCCCCTCAGCACACAGAGCAGGGCCCCCTCCAGTGGGCCAAGAGGGGATGGCCTCCTTAGGCAAGGGATCTTGGTGAGAAAGGCTGGCTGGGGTGGGCAGGCAGGAACAGGTTCAAGTGCCAAACAGTGCCTGGGGATCCCAGAGCCTGCCCTCTGCCATAGCTGGCTTCTGCACAGCTTCATGAATCTAACCTCATGCCAAGGTCAGAACCAGGAAGGGTCCAGCTGTGTACAGTTGGCCCCTTGGTGCCCTGGGAACACCTGTCAAAGAGATGGGTAATACCCACAGCACAGGTTACAAAGTCCCCCAAGAGATGGGCACCCAACCCTCTGTGACTGAGGAACCAGGGGTGAATGAACATGGAAGGGCCCTGCGCCAACCCAGGGCTTCACCCTGCAACTAGCAGGACCCTGCAGTCACAGACTCCAAAGACCTGGGCAAGAGAAACCAAAGTCCAAGGGCAACCTGTCCCTGCTGCCAGGCCCACCAGGGGCACCTCTTCCTTCCTAAGTACACCTGGACACAGCAGTCAGAGCCATCAAGCTAGGCAGCCTGGCTGAGAGGACGTGTTCTGCCCTCCGTCACTTTATATATATGGATTCCAGGCTACGGCTAAAAACATTTCTTTTAGTTTACACCAAAGAGAAATATAACCCTTTAAAAGCAAGTCTGTGTGTCCTCACGGCGAGTTGAGAGCAATGGTCCCTGCCTGCGGGTGGAGAAGAAGGGGGTCCGGGGGGCCCCGAGCTGGGCCTACTGGTTCTCGTCCCGCATCTGTTCCATGATGCTGATGAGGTTCTCCAGGCCGAACACATAGCCTCGGTCGGGCCCGTCATGCACTGTGGGGTCATCTCGGAAGCCCTTGAATGTGCTGTGTGCAAAGTCGATCATGCGGACGTCCACCTTGGGCGGAGAGAAGGGGCCCGCCTCTGGGCTGGTGCTGCTGAGGCTGGTGCTAGGGCTACAGGGTGGGGCCACCTCCGGGAGGCTGGTGTCCAGGTGCTTCAGACGCATTTCGGACCTGCGGTCCAGGTAGGACTCAGACCGGCACTCCTTGCCGTCATAGATGACAAGCAGGGAGCTGGAGTAGAACCGGTAGGAGGCCTGCCGCTCCAGCACGGCCTTCAGGCCCCGCAGTTTGCTCAGGATGGGCTCAAAAAGGTCACGCCGCAGGTCCAGGCCGTTGTGCAGGTACTGATAGAGGGCGTTGCGGAAGCCTTCGATGGAGAGCCCACGGCCATAGTACTTGTTCCTGCAGAGGTAATGCCCCGTGTCCAGCTGGTACACCTAAAACCCCAGGAGACAGGCGGGTGAGTACCAGGGAGGTCTGAAGACCTCACGGGGCCCTGGGCAGTCACGGTCTGGAAAGTATTTCTGACCAACCTGCGCTTTTCTGCTCCACCCTGCACAGCTGGAGTGAGCAAGCCAAGTTCGCCCTGAGCTTTCCTGTGGTAAAGGCAGGAGAGTGCGGAGACCAGGCCTGCAGGTGTTCCGCCATTACCTGTGGGGATCTCCGGGAGACCAGCTGGACTCAAACTAGGAATATCGATCGTGCTGACAGACAAGAGTCAGTTGCCCCAATGTCAAGGCAACAGGCTCTCACAGTGGTTCTGCACTAGAGCCCAGTCCAGGGTCCCCGGGTAAGGACGAGAGGGCTCAGGGAACAAACCTGCAAACAGGCACTCAGCGCCCCCCCAGGGGACTCATCCTCCCAGAGGAGATTCTGGCCCACTGTGGGCTGGGGGGACCCCCGGCACGGACAGCAAGCAGGCACACATACACAACCCCGAATACGCAAGCACCTAGGCTCTCGCCAAGGCCGACTCACCTGCATGCCACAGACCCTGACGCCCAGCGTCGCCGACGTACTCTGCTCGCACTTCCGCATCTGCCGCGCAGCCTTCTCAGCGGATGCATCATCGCCATGCTGCCGGGTGCCCATCTTCAGGTCCAGCACACAGGGGTACTTGAAGTGGTGCACCACATTCTCAAGCAGGAGGAACTCTGGGCCGCGGTCAAGGGGGATAACGACCATACTCGCCAGCAGTCCCAGCCAGCAAAGGACAATCCAGTTTTACTCCGAAAGAAGGCACTCCCTTCTAATGTAATGTGTGTTCACCTCACAGACTATCAAATGTGGGTGTCACACCACTGGCTTATTATTTCTTTGAAAACATTTTTATTATGGGAAAATACATACACCATTTACCAGGTTAACCAACTTGGAGAAGGAAATGGCAACCCACTCCAGTGTTCTTGCCTGGAGAATCCCAGGGACGGGGAAGCCTGATGGGCTGCCGTCTATGGGGTCACACAGAGTCGGACACGACTGAAGTGACTTATCTTTCATATCACCACCATCCAATCTCCAAAATCTTTTCATCTTCCCAAACAGGAGAGTGAGAGAGAGTGAGTGAGAGAGAGAGAGAGAGAGAGAGAGAGAGAGAGAGTGTGTGTTTGCACGCGCGCTTATGAACACATGTGTATTTCTCCCTTCCCAATAGATAATATTAAAACAATAACTCCTATTCCTCTCCCGCCCCTCATCCCCTGGAAACCACTATTCTACTTTTTGTTGCTATGAATGTGCCCGTCCTAGGTACTTCGTATCAGCGGAGTCATAGAATATTTGTCCCTTTATATCTGGCTACTTCACTTAGCAAATTGGTTTCGAGGTTCATCCATACTGTAGCATGTGACAAAATTTCATGCCTTTTTATGAATAAATTTTAATCGTATGTATTTGCCACATTTTTTGATGTCATCATTTTAATTTTATTCTTTAGCTCTGTCTTGCAGGCATACAGAAGTAAACCAAAGAAAATTTGGGAGTTTCACATACATCCCTAGCACCATCAATAAACCAAGACCCTGCTCAATCCAGTACCTCATTCAGGCCTAAGAAGTAAGAAACTTCCTTTGTAGCTCTACTGCAAAAATGACTCAGATTTAACATTCCCAAACAGGAATCTTTAGAAAAAGCTGGATTTAAATTTCATTCTTGCCATTTTCTGACTAAACTTCAAGCCATATAGT
The DNA here is from genome assembly GCA_935064755.1 of Tragelaphus eurycerus. Lineage (NCBI taxonomy): Eukaryota > Metazoa > Chordata > Mammalia > Artiodactyla > Bovidae > Tragelaphus > Tragelaphus eurycerus. The sequence goes on along the minus strand of CAKXYN010000001.1, from coordinate 68,421,049 downwards.
TAAACTTATCCCTTAGTACTTCCAGGATCTTCTGTTTACATGCAGGCCTTCATCTACATCTCCTGTCTGCAATGATCTTAGATAAAGGTACTGGCTTGTCACAGGTCTGCCAATGGTCATCATCGAGGCTCACAGCTGAGCCTTCAGTTCCATATTCTGGACTATGTATGGAGCAATCACCTGGTCTTAGAGGGTAAGACCCTCGGCATCACTCTGATGATGAACACTTTCATATCCTCTAATCCTTTAAAGAGTAATGTGAAATTCATTACGTGCGGCTTTTAACTAGCCTCATTGCCTGCTATGATTTATAAACAAGCAACAATACAACTCAAAGAAGGCTACAGTGGTATCTCACGATGCCTGAGGGCATAGGACCCTGCCTTTCCACTCTCTGGCTCTGGGCACAATACTTCATCCCCCCATGCTTCCATACGCTCATTTATAAATGGGAGTCATAAGAGCTCCTCCTTCAAATGACAGGAAAACGGAGTAAGTACATATGCAGTGCTCAGCACACTTCCCCTCAGTTTCTCAGTAAGTTATTTATTGTCCACTGTTTCAAAACACTAACCATTTTTAAGAGTTCTCATTTCATAATACTTTTTTTTACCTCTGCTATCTTAAAACTATTTTACATTGATATATTTTTTAGAAAAAACACTAAAACGCGTTTTTTAAAAAAATATCTGTTGGGAGGGGAGAAATACACACGGGTACATGTGTTCATATGCAGACACACACATACACACCCCTGATTCTAGACATGCACTGATAAATACGGTAGCCACTATCCATACCTGCTGACTTAAATGCAGATTTTAATTAAATAAATTTAAAAATTGAGTAACTCCGTCACAGCAGCCACATTTCAGTAACAGTACAGCTAGTGGCTAGCACAGATTTTAGCACAGGTTCTTCCACTGTCACAGAGTTCTACTGGATAGCACTTTTCTAGACTCCCAAGTTTAAGCTTCAGTCTTACCAGGCCCAAAAGGCAGGGGGGAAAAAAATGACGAAAATATGAAGAAGAGCCTATGGTTAAGGGAGATAAGAACAAAAGACGAGCCCCGGAACAGAGCGAGTGCTGACCATGGTTCTGGGAGGTGCCCTGACATAGAAGCCATGGTCCCAAGTAGCAGGTGCTGCTAGAGGAGCAGTAACAAGGATACTGTAGAGCTTTCGGTCCTTGGACTCGGAGCGCATGCGGCTCAGCTGCTGCTTGTGACAGCGCAGGCTCCAAGGGTTGTGGCTGATCTTCTCAGAACTCAGACCACTGTTGCCATCTAGCATCTGGAAAGGGACGTCCGAGTGGCTGTGTAGCTCCACCTTTGGACTCTTTGCCTCTTGGGGGCTAAGAAGGAAGAACATACACATTGCTAAGGGGCTCAGATGAGTCATCCTCTGGGGTCTCACTACATAGGGTTAGAGAGGCCTGGATCAAGTCTAACGTGCCATCCACAGATCTTTCTGATGGGTGACACATGGACCCAGAAGCATGAGCCCCTTCCAGTGAGTAAATGGTGTAAGTAGTAAGGAGCTACTTCACTTTCACTTTTCACTTTCATGCACTAGAGAAGGAAATGGCAACCCACTCCAGTGTTCTTGCCTGGAGAATCCCAGGGATGGGGGAGCCTGGTGGGCTGCCATCTCTGGGGTCGCACAGAGTTGGACACAACTGAAGCGATTCAGCAGCAGCAGTAGCAGTAAGGAGTGAGACGGTGCAGCCAGCGCTGCTGAATTGATCTGATCTGATGGCAGAGAGAAACTGTGTGTTGCCACATCTAAGAAAAGCCCTAATTCTAAGTCAAGTCACAGAGCAGTCTAGTTACTGATTTTTTTTTTTTTTTTTTTGGCCATGCTGCACAGCTTGCAGGATCTTCATTTCCCTGGGCTCGAACTTAGGCCCTCGGCAATGAATGTGCCAAGTCTTAATCACTGGACTGCTATGGATTACCTCACTGAAACGTGTTTTTCAGTGAGATTAAGTATGTACAAAGTAATTTAATCATACAATTTTGATTTCACTTTGGTTCAAAAAGCTCACATTATTTTTTGTTTACATAAGTTTTATTTATTTTTACAATTCAGTAGTTTTTTTTAAAGTATAGTCACAAGGTTAGAAAACATCATCACTATCTAATTTTTATAAATTTTTATCACCCTCAAAACAAATCTTGTCACCATTAGCAGTAGTGACTTCTCATCAACCCTGCCCCCTCAACCCCTGGCATTCACTGACCTACTTTCTGTCTCCTGGACAGAAAAGATGTGGATTTACCGATTCTGAACATTTTAAGTAAATGGAACCATACAACATGTGGTTTTCTGTGACTGGCTTCTTCCATGTGACTATGTTTTCAAGGTTCATTCACAGTGTAGCCTGTGTCAGTATTCCATTCCTTCTCGATGCTGAGTGATATCCGATACCACATTTAATTCATCCATTCATCAACTGATAGACATTCAGGCTATTTCCAGTTTGGGGTTATTAGGAATACGCTGCTATAAATATTTGCATACACAGTTTACACGTGACTATTTTCCTTCAGTTCTCTTGGGCATATATATACGTAGGAGTGCAGTTGCTGCATTTAACTTTTTGAAAAACTGCCTAAATTGTCTTCCAGAATGGCAGCACTATTTTACATTCCCATCAGCAACATAGGAGGGTTCCCATTTCTCCATAACCTCAACAAAACTTTCCCTGTCTATCCTTTTGACTGTGACCACGCTTGTGGGTGTTCACATTTTTTGCATGATATATCAAGAAAAATAATTCTTTTTCCTGATCTGTAAGAAAATTCAAATTCCAATTCAATACACTGAATTTTAGATGCAGGGCAAGGGTTAACGGTGATATCAGAGTCTCAGAGATCTGACTTCAAAACCCGTAAAGAGCATGGGCCTGGCTGCACTCACTGCCTCTGGGCTCTGCGGTCGGGCCAGTGCCTCCACCTCTGCCTTGGGAAGCAAGACATAACAAAGCTGAAGGAAAACAACAGCGTGTTCTTGCTTCCAAAGAGCTCAGAGAACTCCATCCTCTCTCTCGACCAGTACAGCCAAACTCAGAAGCGGGCCTCACTGGGGCGATGGAACACACGGGCGGCAGGCGGCATGACGGGGTGAACCTGCGAACATCAGCCATCGTCCCCCCACCTTGAGCCCTGCTTCCCCATGACACATCAGGACGCTTAAGATACTCTGAGTATCTGTGCTCACAGCACCAGACGTGAACTGCCAGCCCTGCTCACCACCCCCTTACCTCTCCGAGGTTTCGAGGGGCAGGCTGGCTTTCTCCTCCTTGTGGTCACTGCCACTGCCCGACCGGTGCAGGCTCCGGCGGGAGTGCTTGCGCCGAGGCTGCTCCCGCTCCGGCGTGTCATCCGGCTCCACGGTCTCACTTTCCACGTATGGGTAGGCCACCAAGTTGATGTAACCGTCACTGTCCCCCTCGAAACAGACGGATACCACTCCTGTTGGGGAAAAAGAGGCAGCCAGTCAACAAATGTCCACTAAGGCTGGGTCCATTCAGCACAGATTGCTGGCCCTTGCTGGTCCTCCACACATAGTCATCACCTGCCCTGAAGCCACTGTAGGAACAATGAGTGGCAGGTGTCTTTCCAGAACATACCTCACCACTCATTCCTCATCTTTAGTCCACTATTCATTCGCCTTTGATTTTGGATAAATTCGTTTTTATTTCCCATTCTCTTATCTAACTCTCTTGCTTTCAACTATTGCCTTCTGGACCATTCAAAAGAACTGTATCTTCCCAGTGACACATCCACACCAACATAATTTAACCTCCACTTACTGAACTGCCCTACACTGCTGTCATCTCCTCTGTCCTCCTCTAGATCTGGTTTCCTTCTGCCTGACAGTGTCATCAAGAGAGACATCAAGACTCCTGCAAGACAGCCCTCACAGCATGTCTCTACACTGAGGATCAGGCTAGTCTAGGCTCACCAGGCAGAACTTCGGTCTCAGCAAAGCACCAGCATTCCCAAGTGGAAACAGCTATTTTCCACACAGTACTCATGCAAGTTTGTTATGTCCATTTTTATCAAACAGCTTGTCCTTGGTTTCTTCTGGATCATTACCAAAGGAGCTGAAACACAGCACCTAGAAATCTAACTCAATGAGTTTCTTTGGTTGTTAAAAAGGTCCAGGCTGCCCTTCATCTGATTTCCATAGTCCAACCTACTATTAGATACATGTCTCGTTTTACACTCTTGGTGTGCAAAATCGGCATTATGATCTGACAATCGGTGACAAGCCTTTAAGAATATGTCAGTATGCCAGAACAAGAACATCCTTTTCTTTGGCCCATTTCCTTCTCCAGGAGGACACTGCTCTTAAACCCTGGTCTCTTTTAGGAGGGAAAAAACCCTTGAAACATCAACATGTAATGGATTCTTCTTTTCTTACATTGCTTAAATGCACACCTCACTTCAGTGGGCTTCACAACCGTACCCTGGCTCCCTTACGTAGATAACTTGCCTCTCTTACAGGCTTCTGCCTTCATAACTTCTTCCCTTTGTCTTTTGCAGAGCTTCAGTTCTGTTCAAGGCTGAATGCCCCCAGTCTACAATATTCTTTGTTTCCTGGGCTCCCCCTCATGCTCTGATGTGGAGTGTTCTCCAGGCCTGCCACGGAGCTCCATGCTGAAGCTGACCAGAGTCAGAGCTGTTCCTTCTACGATCCTCTCCTTTCCCCCCATTCTCTTGGCTTCCTCCTAATCTGAGTGGAATACATCTTCAAGTAACTTCCTAACAAAAGAGGGTTCAGGATGTCAATATTCTGAGTTCTTTGTGGGAATCCTACTCCAACAAGTGATGGATAGTTTAGCTGAAGAAAGAATTCTATGTTGTCTGCAAATAAAGACAGCTTTACTTGTTCCTTCCCAATCTGAATGCCTTTTATTATTTTCCTGCTTACCTGTACTGGCCAGAACCACTAAGTTAAATGTCAACTAGAAACGGAGAGCACGGACATTCTTATCTCGTACCTCAGGGGCTAAAGCGATTGTCTTATCGCTGAGTATGAAGCTAGCTGTAGGTTTTTCATAGATGCCTTCTATCAGGTTTGAGGAACTTTCTTTCCATGCCTAGTTTACTGAGAGTTTTGTTATTGTTCTTGTATCAAGAATAGATACTTGAAACAGATGGTCAACAGATACATGAAAAGATACTCAACATGGCTATTAAAGAAATGCAAATCAAAATTACAAGGAGATACTACCTCACACGTGACTCATGGCCAATCATGAAAAAAAAAAAACAACCCTACAAATCATATATGCTGGAAAGAGTGTGGAGGAAAGGGAACCCTTCCACACTGTTGCTGGAAATGTAAATTGGCACAGCCACTACGAAGAACAGTACAGATCAGATCAGATCAGTCGCTCAGTCGTGTCCGACTCTTTGCGACCCCATGAACCGCAGCACGCCAGGCCTCCCTGTCCATCACCAGCTCCCGGAGGTCACCCAGACTCATACCCATCGAGTCAGTGATGCCATCCAGCCATCTCATCCTCTGTCGTCCCCTTCTCCTCCTGCCCTCAATCCCTCCCAGCATCAGAGTCTTCTCCAATGAGTCAACTCTTCGCATGAGGTGGCCAAAGTACTGGAGTTTCAGCTTTAGCATCATTCCTTCTAAAGAAATTCCAGGATTGATCTCCTTCAGAATGGACTGGTTGGATCTTCTTGCAGTCCAAGGGACTCTCAAGAGTCTTCTCCAACACCACAGTTCAAAAGCATCAATTCTTCGGCACTCAGCCTTCTTCACAGTCCAGCTGTGGTTCCTTAAAACCTACATATGATAACACCAATCCCACTCCTGGGCATGTATCTGGACAAAACAGTAATTTGAAAAGATATATGCACTCCTAAGTTCATAACAGCACTGTTCACAATAGCCAAGAAAGGAAAACAATCTAAATGGCCATGGAAAGATTAATGGATAAAGATGTGGTATGTATATACAATAGAATACTACTCGGCCATAAAAAAGAATGAACTAATGCTATTTGCAGCAACGTGGATGGACCTAGAGACTGTCATACTGAGTGAAGTAAGAAACACAAAGACAAATACCATATGGTGTCACTTACATGTGGAATCTAAAATATGCCACAAATGAACTTATCTGTCCTGTCAAACAGAAACAAACTCACAGACAGAGGAGAGACTGCGGGGTGGGGATGGGGCAGGAACAGACTGAGAATCTGGGATGTGCAGATGCAAAGTATTATATATGCATAATAAACAACGAGGTCCTACTGTATAGCACAGGGAACTGTATTCAATATCCTATGATAAATCACATTGGAAAAGAATATTAAAAAGCCTACTGTATAGCACAGGGAACTGTATTCAATATCCTATGATAAATCACATTGGAAAAGAATATTAAAAAGAACAGACATATATGTATACTGAATCACTGTGGAAATCAGGTAATGTTTATCCTTTGGGGACTGGCTTCTTTCACTTAGCATAACGTTTTCAATGTTCATCCACATTGTAGCATGTGTCAGAACTTCATTTGTTTTTATGGCTGAATACTATTCTACTGTAAATGTATGCCATTTATCTGTTATGTAAATGTATTTTGTTTACCACTTCATCTATTGATGGATGCTTGGGTTGCTTCTGCATTTTGACTATTACGAATAATGCTTCAGTGACTATTCCTTTACATGTATCTGTTTGAGTCCCTGTTTTCGATTCTTTGGGGTATATACCTAGTGAGTCTGAGTGACCTCCGGGAGTTGGTGATGGACAGGGAGGCCTGGCGTGCTGCAGTTCATGGGGTCGCAAAGAGTCGGACACGACTGAGCAACTGATCTGATCTGATCTGATCTGATCTAGGCACGGAATTGCTGGCAATTTCTGTGTTTTAATGTTTTTGAAGCACTGTCAAATTGTTTTCTACAGTGGCTATTCTATTTGACATTCTTACCAGCAGTGTTCCTATTTCTCCTTATCTTTGCCACACTTCTCTTCTTCCTTTTAACAGCCATTCACTGGGTGAGAGAAGTCTCTCTTGTGGTTTCGATTTCATTTCCCTAATGACTAGTGATGTTGATTGTCTTTCCATATGTTTGTTGGTCATCTGTGTGTCTTCTCTGGAGAAATGTTTATTCAAGTCCTTTGACCACTTATGAATAGGGCTGTTTCTTAACTCTTAATTGGCAAAAAAGAGCTAGAGTAGTTTCTTAGAGCACTGAAGTTTTGTCCATTGTTGTTTTTTACCTCAGGGTTTTTGCTTATTCTTGGAAGCTTGGAATGTTCTTTCCATTGTCCTTTGCCCACAACTGCTCCTCATTCTCCAGTCCTTTAAGTCTCCCCAGACACTCCTTCCCCAATCATCCTATATCAAGGGCTCTGGTTTGGAAGCTTTATTACTGTCAATTACAGAACCTTACTTATTTAACTCAAAGTACTTAACACAACCTATAATTGTTTTGTCTACAATTTGTTTATTCTTTCTCACATTAGCATGTAAGCTCCATGAAGATACGGGTCTTTTTCGTCTTCCACACTAATGAGCACAGGGGCTGGCATCCAGTAGATGCTCAATAAATACTTGATAAATGAATGAGGCAAGGTTTTGAAAAATGATACAAGGCATTTAGCACTACAAGCAGTAACACTTGATGACTACAGCTGATCATATTAAATAAACGAAAATCTCTCTTCAAACCTACTGCCAAAATATAGAATATTATTGGAATTTTTCCTTAGCTGAGTTTTAAAAACACCTGTGGTTCTGGCAATAAATGTGTATGTGATTGTGGGTTAGAATTAATATATGCATTTTCTAAACCTCTGTATTGAAAGGGCCTAAAAGCAAAGCCACTCCAGTGGCAATCAGAACATCCAGCACCAAGATCTTGTTTTTTCTAACTATCATTCATACAATACAAGGAAAAAAAGCTTGTTGCAAAATCTGGTTCCTGAATCAGGGCAGAAAAAATACCAGATGAGCCTGGAATATCTCGTGGTAACTGAAAGTACTGAAACAGCCAAAAATGATGAGGGGTATATGTCAAAAGTACACAAGAGCCAATGTTAAGGAGTCCCAGGGACCAAATCTAGAATGATTTGAAGAATAAAATACATACGTCCACACTGATAGATAATTGGGTGAGGGACAAATCTTCCTTACAGAACTGTAATTTATTTTAACTACTAAGTATAGAAGAAATGATGGAAAGAGATGTCATCATTAGGCACGCAATTTTGTTGTTGTTCAGTCGCTAAGTCATGTCTGACTCTTTGCTACCCTGTGGACTGCAGCATGCCAGGCCTCCCTGTCCCTCACTCTGCAATTTAGTAATTATCACAGGAAAGAACCACTGATCAATTGGAAAACTAGTATGCTATGAAGCAGGATATCCACAGAGTCCCAAGGTATCTCTCCACATGAAACTCATTAATTACAGCAAGAAAAGTCATAATTTTACAGTGCAAAGGCCAGGCAGACACCATCTTAAAGCAACCAAAGTTAAATCACCAGTAACAAGAGATGGGCCTCCTGACATGATGAACTGAAGAGGACACTGGATCGTTGCTACTGCCCCAAATACGGAACCTCGACCTAATCATTAGGAAAGAGTCAACAAATCCAAATTTAGGGACAATCTACAAAATAACTACTAGTACTCTTCAAAAGCATTGAAGTCATGAAAGACCAAGAAAGAGTGAGAAACTGTCCCAGACTGGAGGAGGCCGAGGAGGACTAAATACAATGTGAAATCCTGGACCTGAAAAATGACATAAGTGAGAAAATAGGCAAATGTGAATAAAGTGTACAGGTTAGCTGATAGTATTACACCAAAGCTCCTTTCCTGGCTTTGGTAATTATAAACCATCATATGGTTATGTATCTTTTAATGATGCTTTTATTTATTAATACTAGACAGCCAACCTAAATAAAGCCTTTGATTTCAATCTCCAACATTTATGAAATAGCAGCATTCTTGAAATCTAAACCCTTTAAAACCAGATACAAAAATCCACTTAAGGCACTTAAGGGCAGGGTGTAAAGTGCCAGGTCTTCACAGGCCTCACCCATTCCTCGTGTTGCTGCACCACACTGCAGCCTCCTGTCTGCTGGAGCACAGACCACAGCGCAATTTCTGCACAGTCAGTTCACTCCCAACAAGCCAGGGGCTCTTTCTGAAAGCTGAATTCATGGAGCAGAACTCAGGGGCTTCCCTCTTCTAGCTGAAAAATACCTCTTCCTACCCAGCTACCAATAGGGATTACATCTATAGCATTATGCTTCCAGTCAAACAGAGAAAACCAAAAATTGTCTTATGTTCCCTTCTCCTTCAATGGGATATATCATTGGACACCGAACTTCATTTGAGTCTTTAGCACATTCTTCTGAATTAGAGTAACACCCAGCTGATTCATGACAGGGCTGTTTTTTCATCTGCTCACCAAAGCACTCACCAATTTTCTGGCATGCTCTCATTATTGAGTATGTGTGAACAGTAGAGAGGACCCTATAGTGGTCACGGAGCAGCCAGTACAACACAAGCAGGAGAGGGGAGGGGAAGAGAGAGAAAGGGAGGGGAGGGATGGACAGGGGAGGGATGAGGAGGGGAGGGATGAGGAGGGAGATATGAGGAGGGAAGGGATGGGGAGGGGAGGGATGAGGCTGAGTTTGTGTTGATCAAGATGTCTTTCAGTGCCCTATAATCCCTTCCAAACACTGAATTTCAGCCCACTGTGCTGGAAGCTGAAGCAGTGGGTTCATCAGCTTGTATTACATTGGTTACATCCAAATCCACTTCTGGCATCTGAATCATCTTGGAGAGAACCATCAACTGCAGCTTTCCATTCACACAGATATTTTCAAATATCATCTTGGTGGAAAAAGTAAAAATAAACCATCATCCTGGCAGAACTCAAGAGGTTGAAGACGCTTCCTGAATCTCACCCAGGGCTGATGGTCTTGCTGTGTACACAGGAAAGCCAGTACAGGCATCTCCATGGAGAGGTGAGATGCACAGTGACAGGGCTTCACTCGGTACACTGGCATCATGGGAGCATTAGAGGACCTCCACTACTTTTTCAACTTTTCTGTAATTTTACATTTCAAAATAAAAAGTAAAGGAATTCTCTGGTGGTCTACTGGTTAAGACTGTGCTTCCACTGAAGGAGACATGGGTTTGATCGCACAGAGTCGGACATGACTGAAGCGACTTAGCAGCAGCAGCAGCAGCAGAGAACTAAGCTCCTCCATGCCCTCAGGGCAGCCAAGAAAAAAGTAAAAACCCTATGGTATCAGTCTTGGAAATTGAACCCATCATATCTTCCGTTTTCTCGGGACTTCATTTGACTTAAAAAAAAGAAGAGATCAGTTACAATTTAATTGTATTTTTGAGGAAGTATACTTATTCTTCCCTAGTGAAAATGCAGCCTGAGGAAAGAAAATCAAGCAGATACTAAAGACTTGCTATGGGTTTTAGACTTCTGTTCTCCAAGCTGAGAGTCAGTTGGAAGGAAAACCAAACCAATGTATGACTGACAATCCTTCCCTGGGTGGCACCTTGAGATTCTAACTAGTCCAAGTTCTGGTGGTTGTGATTTAGAAAACATTTCTCTGCAGCCTGGGGTTCTACTTCATTTTAAAGGATTTTTTTTTCTTCCCTTAGCATCAGAAGAGGACTCCATGAGCTAACAGGGCTTGTAGTTTTTTTTTCTGGTTTTGGCATTTTTATAGCAAAAGATTTGGCCATGATGTATTGAGTGTGGATGGGTGGGTGGCTGAAGCTACATTTATAAAGCATTTGTAACTTGTTTCTTAGACACTTAAGAGTCGTCAATGTGTTTGATTCTCGCTTCTCTCTCGTTTTGCACTGTTAAGAGTATTTATTCTTCCAAATTCAATATGCTTCTGATTCTGTTCTGAAAACTGTAACAAACCAACTGATTCAAAACTGCACAAAGGACTTGAATAGACACTGCTCCAGAGAAGATACACAAATAGCCACTGGCACATCAACATCATTCATCAGTCATTAAGAAAACATGTATCATAACAATGGGATACCACTCCACACCCACTTGGGTGGCTAACAGTTGTTGCTATTGTTTTTAATGGAAAATAAGGGTTTGTAAGGATGTGGAGAAAAAGAAACACTGCTGGTAAGAATGTCAAATGGTAGGCTAATACTAAAACCAGTTTGACAGTTCTTCAAAAACGCTGAACACAAAATTACCATATGATCCAGCAATTCCACTCCTAGGTATATACCCAAAAGAATTGAAATCAGGGACTCAAGAAGGTATTTGTAAGGTAGTACTTAGAGAAATATTATTCTTAATAGCCAAAAGGTAGAAACAACTCAAGTGTCTATCAACAGATGAACAGATAAATAAAATACAGCATATATTTACAATGGAATAGTATACAGCCATAAAAACAAATGAAGTTCTGACACATGATGAACCTTGAAAACATTATGCCAAATGAAATAAGCCAAATCCAAAAGGACAAACATTATTATGATTCCACTTGTATGAAATATCTAAAATGGGCAAATTTATAGAGACAGAAAGAAGATCAGAGGGTACCAGGTGAGGGGGGAAATGAGTAATAGGTACGAAGATTTTGTTTGAAGTGATGTAAAAGTTCCAGAAATAGATAATGGTAATGGTATACAGCATAGTGAATGTATTTAATGCCACTAAATTAAACACTTAAAAATGGTAAATTTTGCTGTATAGTTTATACTTTAATTTTTTTTTAAAGCTGAATCCACCTTAAAAAATGGTTAAATTTTATGTTATGTATATTTCACCACAATAAAAGAGTTAAGGAAACAAAAGCCAATACCAATATGGACTGTTTTTTCTAAATCGATCTCCCAAGTAAAGCACGGTGCGAACATGACTGAATTCACACTGCTTTGGAAAAGGTGAAAAAAAAAACAGAACACAGGGCACATCCCGGCATACAGAGGTCAGCTCAGTGCTTCACTGCAGCAGCCTGGACTCAACCCCTGGTCAGGGAACCAAGTGCCCACTAGCCATGCAGCACGGCCAAAATAAAAAGAACACAGAAAACGTAATTTATATGTGCATGGATGTGTACTAAGTCACTTCAGTCGTGTCTGACTCTTTGCGACCCTATGGACCATAGCCTGCCAAGCTCCTCTGTCCATGGGATTCTCCAGGCAAGAATACTGGAGTTGGGTGCCGTGCCCTCCTCCAGGGGATCTTCCCAACCCAGGGGTCGAACCTGCATCTCTTATGTCTCCTACATTGGCAGGCAAGTTCTTTACCACTAGTGCTGCCTGGGAAGCCTCAACTTATACATGAGGGTCAATAAAAATGTATACACACAGTGACAAAAATCAGGTTTTAAAACAAAGTGACTTAAATTCTGGTGTACATTCATGGGGTCCTAGCCTATCAAGTTACATTATAGAGCAGATTATTTTTCCTTTAAAAGTTAGGACCTCCAGGCCCCAGTCCTTCTCTAAACTTCTTACTATCCATTCAGCCCCAGCACACACATACACACAAGCTCCACAGCACCTCCTCACCAGCTACCTCATCTCCTGAGCCTGGAGAGCATCCAACTCCTTCTCTGGGAGCAGAAAAGGGCTGCCACTTCTCTCCTAGATCATCCCAGCCAACAGGGAAACCTCCTAGATGACAGCATGCTCTTCGCCAACAGGACTTAATGCTGTGAATTTTTCTCGGGTTTACCTATCAATGGACTCAGTTTTCAAGAAATAAAGACCTCCCTGATGCTTTCAAATTTTGCTTAACAAAGTGACTTAGCTGCACGGAGACAACAGAGACCTACAATCGTATCACGTGGCCGACAGAACAAGGAAAACTGGGCTGCGGGCCTATACGCGGCTGCTCTCTCCCAACTGGCCAGTGACTGACCTTTGTACTCAGGGGTGAACTCCTTCATTTCGGGAGGGAGGGACTCGTAGAAGCGCTGCTCCCGGGAGATGAGGGGCTTGCACACAGTGTGGTCGTCGTAGCGCATCATACTGCTGTGTCCGCCCACCTGGTGGATGAAGGGCTCCAGGAGGACTCCCCGGTCTCCGGCCCGACCTGCATTCTTGCCATACTGCCCCACTTCCATGGTTTGACAAACACACATTGCGTTGGGGGCCCGTTGCACACTGAGGCCAGAGGATGTAGCACATGAGCCACAGAAGCAGAGCTATGCAGAAGGTCCTGGCGGCTGAAAACCAACGGTCAGAGTCTGCTCAGCGTATTCTTCTCTCCTAACAGGGAAGAGAGGAAAAGAGGGAATCAAAACACCCGGCAAGCTCCAGTTTCTCTGGAGTTCACAGAATATCCTCTCCTGAGGAAGAACAGGGGTTGTGTCTTGCTCCCTGCTACGTGTTCCCCAGAATGACAACTGTCGGACACCTGGGACTGAGCTGGGCTGAGCTCCGCTGAATGGTGCAATGCTGGTCGCCTCCACCCATCTTTTGTACCATTCTGTCTGGATTTCTCACAACATCCAGTACTGTTATGGGTCTCTCCACCCATCTTTTGTACCATTCTGTCTGGATTTCTCACAACATCCAGTACTGTTATGGGTCTCTCCCTGACTTGAAGAAAGGGTTTTACCTCCAAAATCAGGTCACATGAGATTCCCAACTTTTCTGCTTAAGGTGTCAAGGACCTGGCAGGGAAAGCCATTCCCTCCTGAATTGTAGAAGCATAAAAAGGTTTTGTTTTCCCCCAAAGGAATTCAGACTTCATATTTCTTCTACTTTAAATCTATGGCCATCAACTTATGACCATGCCAAGCACCACAGAGCTTCCCTTCCTGTTTGATTCTACACAAACAGTGGGACACGGAAAAGCTCTTCGTACTTAAATAACCTCCTTTTAATATAAGTTTTCCCTCAAGAAAAATTAAAGTTACTATAGTGCAACACTTAATAATGAACATATCTTTTAAATTAGGAATGTAGTAGGTAGGCAGGTGGTGGAGTGAAGGACAGCGAGTTTGGGATCAACAGAGTCAAAGTATTATATACAGGATGGACAAACCACCTCTTACTGTACAGCACAGGGAACTATACTCAATCCCCTGTGATAAACCATAATGGAAAAGAAAATGAAAAATAGCACATATAACTGAGTCACTTGGCTGTACAAAAGAAATTAACATGGTACTGTAAATCGATTACACTTCAATAAAATTTTTAAAACTTAAAAAGGAACATAGTAGGCAAGACAACATCTGAAAGATCAAGACTAAAAGAAAAATACAGAGCAGAAATACGGCTTTATCTGTAAGAGATAAACTATTACTTTTTCTGAACCTCTAATTACGGGCAAAATGAGCTGTGCTGTGCTGTGCCTAGTCGCGTCTGACTCTTTGCGACCCCATGGACTGTAGCCCACCAGACTCCTCTGGCCATGGGGATTCTGCCAGCAAGATACTAAGGTGGGTTGCCACGCCCTCCTCCAGGGGATCTTCCCAACCAGGGATGGAAGCCAGGTCTCCTGCATTGGAGGTGAATTCTTTACTTTCTGAGCTACCAGGGAAGCAAAATCAGCCATATAATAACACTACTGCAAAATGTAAAATTTTCTTTCCTCCAAAGCTGTCCAGGAAACTATGTGCTACCAACACCATTCCCACTCCCCCAAACAGATCAGCATCCCTTTAAAGGTATTCATTTTAAGTTCTCCTTCGGGATATGGCTCAGACTCCATTCTCTTCATACGAGAGCTTGATGCACACCTCTGCGTCCCCTGTGGCATCCTGTGCCAAGTCTACAGCAGCAATACGTTCACTGTCCTGTCATCTATTTGTCATCTGTCACCACAACCAAACCATTCTCTCTTATTAACTCCATCTCAGGTTTGAGGCAATTCCTGGCACAGAGCAGTGCTCACCAAAAGAAAGAAAAGCTTGTTACAATGAATTAAATAATCCGAGGACGACGACCACAGTGAGTAAAAGCACAACTATATGAAAACAAAATATGAAAGGAGTGGCAGTGCTTAGGACACAAATCAACTGCAGAAGGCTTTCCTCAGGGTTCCTGGAGGTGCCTCCGTGGCAGGAGACTTCAGGTAGCAATGCCAAGTGCTTCCTGCCCTGCCTCCTCCCCTTCACCCTGGGATGGCCTCTGATTACAGATGGGATACCAAGAAGTTGCTATGCTGTCTAGCCTGTGTCAGTGGGTATCTGGTTTAGGAGAGGGGGTCAACAGTGCCAAGTGTCCCAGAGGAGTCAGGCATTAGGGCCATTCCCCTGGACTCTGAGTTCAACATTCTGCAGTCTTTTTGGGATCCTCTGCAGCCTCCATAGGACCGAAAGGCAGAATTCTGTCCCATCTCCAGTCAGATCTGGACTTCTGATGTTTTGTTTCCACAGAATGTCTACATAAAGTCATGGTACTGTTTTCTGGGTCTGAAATACTGTCTTGGAAGTAAACATGTAAAATATACCATGTTTCTATAGCTATGTTTTGGCATTTCTTTTTAAATAACCTGGGAACCTGAAAAAGTGGACATACCTACTGGTCTGCAAGGTGTAGAGCCTTGTAATGACTTACAAGTAAGAAACTTCAATTTTCCTCATGAAGACATGCCTGCTGCCAACTCTGTGGGATATGCGGATGGAGGTGAAGGGCTTGGGCTTGCCTCGCCTACTGCAGAGTCCTGAAAGTTCTAGCAAAAGCTGTGACTTGTTCTGATAAACAACCAGAGGCTGTTCTTGACATCTGGGGCCCACCAAGGCCCATTGAAAACCTGTGGGCTGAGAGCTATGGATGACGGTGTCTAGCTCCGCTACCCTTTTCCTAACAGAGTCCCAATGTTGTTCACATACATTGAACAACACTGTTCACGTGTTCTTCACGTTGTTCCTTGAGCCAAACCTCAGGGGAACATGAAACTCCACTCAAGCTCAGCAGGAATCCTGAACATTACTTCATTTCTTATGAACTGACTTAGGAAAAAGTATGTGACTCTTTTCCCCAATGAGATGAGGGGAAATTGGCCAGAGGTTCTCTGGGAACTTATCCTGCTCTTCACACACAAGAAGGGCACCTCGTCTTCCTCAGGTTATTATTCCGATATCTGGATGTGACATCTGAGACTACTGCAGCTACCCCATGACTCTCAAACATCTCTGCCTAGGACAAGGCCAACACACTTGAGCACACAGACCAGGAAGAAGAAATTAGGGTTCCTGAAACTGTCACTGAAGTACTGGGTATCCTGTTCGTAGCAAAACGAATAAGTAGAATAAGTTTCCCTTTATTCTTCAAGCCAGTCGTATTAAGGTACTCTGTCACTTGTAATCAAAATCATCATAAATGAAAGGACAGAAATAGTTGCATCAAAATCCCAAAGTCTCCAGTTAATACACTTTGCACATAAAGTGGTCACTGTTTTCTGATGACAGCAAGGAGACTTTCAACAAATGATGAACAAGCTCTCTCACTAACGACAAAGGGCATATTCTCCATAAGCCTCAAAATGAAAAATGTGATTCTCTAATCTTTCCAGTGTCCCTGAAGGCAGAGCATCGGAATTATGTCTGGTCCACAGGGCTGGGACCAAGATACTAAACAAGAGTCTGACCAACAGAAAACTCATCCTCTCACATGTGGAAATGAACCTGTCCAAATAATTAGCTTAGAACTGACTCTACCTTGCTTCAACAGGAGGCAGACCATAAAAGAGATTTATACTCTTGCCACTTCAGGACCTTACTGATCATTTTTTAACAAATGGATCTAAATGCAACATAGTCAATAAATTGTACTTTCTGGAGTGTAGTTACTTCTCGAAGATTTCCCAGACTGTCCTCTGTAGATACACTGACCTCACTTCAACTAGTTTATGCCATTCAAGATGTCAACAGCTTCTGCAGTCTTTTCTAGATTTAAGAAACTCCCAGCATGAAGAAAAACTTGTGAATTCTTTAAAAAGCTACAAAATGTCAAAAATATCACATAACAGAAATCATGAGGGACAATGGTTTCATTCCCATGGGTTGAACTAGAAACAAACAAAAAACTCCCTACCAGGACGTTTTTTGTTTTGTAAACAAAACACAGGTCTCCCCTGGGGAAGACTCTGTATTAATAAATAGTGCTCTTTGCCCTGTGTGGCGTTTTAGAAATCGTCGCCAAGTTTCAGTTTTCTGTGGAGATCTGCTCTCATGTAAATGTGTTTCCAAGTTACCAGTCTTGTCTGCTTTCCAGGAAACATTCAACAAGGCTTTTCTCTGGAAAGGTGGAATCCCTACAGATAACAGACGTCTGTGCTGCCAAGGTTGGCTTCCTGGATGTCAAGGAAAGCAATGAAGGATTGTGCTTAAGCATTACAAAATAGTCCCTTTTCCCCTCCTCTTTTTCTGGCCACCCGGCACGGCATGCAAGACCTTAGTTTCCCAACTAGGGGATGGAATCCATGCTCCCTGCAGTGGAAACACAGTGTCTTAACAACTGAACTGCCAGGGAAGACCCACAAAATAGCCACTTCAATTCCACTACTCACACAGATCCAGGACCCACAGACATGGAGGAACCTGAGGGGCAGAAAGCTGGTTATTTATTAAAAGCATCTCCAGGACTCAAAGAGGCTCCCACACGTTCCCCAGTCATCCCCGTGGCCCTCTGCTATGACGGACAAACGCGCAGACTGAAAAGCAATGGCAGTTAGTACTGAATTCCTACAGCCTAACTCTTGTGGCAGTAACATCGGAAGTGGCATTCACCCAGATTCAGAGTTGAAAGGAAACGTACTATTTTCTTTCCTCTCTATACCTTTTTGTCCTTGGCATAAACATGGCATTTCTCATTTTGGAGGCATTAAGGACTATGAAAAGAAAGTAACTACAAGGAAGAACATTCTCTGGGTTTTGAGAAGGATCCTAAGGCAATTGTCTTAAGCTGTTTCGGCTGCTGTAGCAGAGTATCACAGACTGAGTGACTTACAAACAACAGAAGTTTGTTTCTTAGTTCCAGAGCGTGGTAAATCCGACACCAACGCAATGGCGAATTTGATGTTTGGTGAGTCACTGTGTCCTCATATGGTGGAAGGGGTGAAAGGGCTCTCTGGGGCCTCTTTTATAAGGGCACTAATCCCATTCATGAGGGCTCCATCCTCATGACCTAATCACCCCAAAGGTTCCCCTTCCAAATACCAACACACTGGAAATTAGGTGTCAACATATGAATCTGGAAAACAAACATTCGGTCTAGAGCAGGAATCACGATCAGTGTTTCAAGCTCTGCTACGACAGTATTTATTCTTTATCTGATTAGACGTCACCATTTCTGCCGTGACTTGGTAGACTATTTTGGTGAGGAAATCTTATTTTTGTGAAAAGGAGACTGTTATTTTCTATGAAAATAGTTTGTAACTTTCTGAGTATTAGCATGAAAATTATTTTACTTTAAAATGTTTAAAAATAAGAAAATTCCCTCTGTGGAAACATGATACATTTATGTATTTAGTAGTAAAGCTCCTTTTTGATGAACACAATCTTAAATAATGAAAATTAATCAACAATATTCTCTAATATTATGCATTAGAGTAGACAAGACCACTTGTTCTGATTACCGTGTCATTTTCACTGGGTTGTTTGAACTATGGTCTGAATCAGGCTCTAGGGTAGGCAGGAAAAGTATTAGCA
The DNA here is from genome assembly GCA_935064755.1 of Tragelaphus eurycerus. NCBI lineage: Eukaryota > Metazoa > Chordata > Mammalia > Artiodactyla > Bovidae > Tragelaphus > Tragelaphus eurycerus. Next base: position 68,402,380 of record CAKXYN010000001.1, on the reverse strand, counting down.
CCAAGTTAGGCTTTGGTTTGCCAAAACAGATTCTTTGGAAAATGGTAAGTTTGGGGCTTGGTAAAATCATGTGGTAATTAAAATTACATGAATCCTACCCCCTAAATACCAGATGCAGTTTTAGTCCTTTTTTGTCTTAAATAAATAAATAAAATAAATAAAAACAGACAATAAAAAGATTGTGCCCTAATAAAAGGATCCCTGGTTTGGTTTGCAGGGTTTTCAGTAATAGCTGCATCTTCTTCAACACTGTCACTAGCTGCACGAGCAGAGCAAAGGTCTAACACTTGAGGATGAGAAGCAGCAGATATTCTTCACAAATGTGGATGCTGGTAAGACGAGCTTAAGTAGCAGCCATGTCCTCCAAATATCCTGGTGATGGATGTTCAGAGAGGAAACAGTTTGTGTGGATCAGTTCTTTTAGATCCCTGGCAGTTTATATTAAAATGGTTAAAATTCTGTCAGCTTATGAGTGGACTGCTTCCCCAAGGCTCCATGCTCTGCCTATGAGTTTGTGCACCACCAGCTATATAGTCTCTGTTTGTCCTTCATTTTCTTTAGAAAGCTCTGGTTCCACATTTTACTGCATAAAATGGGAAAGGCTATTTTTTAAAAGAACCTGCTGAAACTCTCAAGTTGAATTTTTTTTTCACTGGTGAACAGCAACACATAGAAATAAATTTTCCCTGTAAAGACATTAGTTAACATTAGTTAGACTGACCTTCTGGTTATAGTAACTAACTTCTTGAACATATAATTGAACTCTGACATGAATTATGTCTCTATTCAAATAAAATAAAGTTTCTCATATTGCTCAAATTAGTATTTTCCTTTTTCAAAGCAAAGCTGTTGTGAGGTAAAATGATTATAAGGTGTTATTATGGCTTGTAAATTAATAATTGGGATATTTAATTTTATAAAAAAAATTAAAATCTGTGAATTGTGGTATATTCATACAGTGGAATACTACAGAGAAATGAAAAAGAACCAACTACTGCCAAACACAGCATAGAAGACTCTCACAGGTGTGATGTAGCAAGAAAGAGTCTAGATACAAGAGGCCATGTGCTGTGATTCTATACATATGTGAAATTTAAAATTATAATGAAAATCTCAACAGTGGTTTCTCTGGGAAAATACTAACTGAGACAGAGCATGAAGGTAGAGGTGACAAAGACGAGCACTGTACATATGCACTCGGCTGTGTGCCTAGATTTTCGAACTTTACTCTAAGTCAGAACTTAAAAGGGAATAAAGAACAAGAAGAGTAGTCCTCTACACCAGCAGAATACATTAGGAAATGGAAACTATTTAAATATATTCCATTTACAACAGCAACCAAAACTATATAAAGTACCTATACATCTTTAAAAAGTATTACAGATCAATAATAAAATTTTACTGAAGGACCTGAAAGAAGACATAAATACACCATATTCATGGAGTGTGGGGCTCAACAGTGAAATGCAATGCAATTTCAACAAAAATTCCAAGAGGGTTTTTTGACAAACTTGACCATCTGACTTTATATTCACATGGAGGAGTAAAGGCCAAGTAATGTCGTTAGACAGCAATGTCAAAAAGTAATGAAAGATGATCTGCCCTCCCCAATAGCAAAGCTCCTTATGAAATTATAGCAATTAAGACAGAGTGTGATATTTTGCAAAGAGAGGCAAAAAAATCTTAGGCTCAGACACGAGAGTGGATGTGTGTAACTGAAGTAGCATTTAAACACCCATTTAATCAATTGAAAAAGATGATATAATCTCATAACAGGCTACACACAGATAAAATTCTATCCTAACCTCCAACTATACTCCAAAATAAATTCCCAACATACAAATGTCCAAAATAAAACTTGAAAGTAATTAGAAAAAAATTTAAATGCCTTTTGACAATAGATTAGGTAAAATTCCATAAGACATAAAACACACAAACTACAACAGGAAACACTGATGAATAAGACCACATTAAAAAAAATGTTAACTGTAACAGCTTTTATTGAAGTATAATTTACAAACCATAAAATTCACTTAAGTGTACAATACAATGATTGTTAGTAAATTTACAGAGTTGTACAACAATCCCCACAACCTAATTTTATAGTACTTCTATCACTCCAAAAGACCCCTCATACCCATTCACAATCGCCCCATTCCTACCACCAGTCACAATAAAATTATTCTTTTTTGTATAAGAGAATCATAAAAGTCAGACAAAGAACAGGTATTTGCAATATTGATAATTATCAAGAAAATCAGTAAACAATATATGAAGAATTCCTATAAATATAAGTGGAGGAAAATAAGAAGATGGAAAAAAGATGAGGCTCAGTGGCTAATAAACATGTGATTAAATGCCCCTCTTCACAAATACTAGAGAAATGTGAACTTAAACAGGAAATGATTTCAATTCTAGAAGACTGGAAAAAATAAAAAGTATAAACATCCCAAGCACTGGCCAGCCAGGGAGAAATGGCTTCTCTCTTATGATGATGATGGCAACACGAAACCAAAGTTGTGTGCACTCCACAACCCAGCATGTACCCAAGAGAGCAGGTTCAAAAACGTTCACTGCACCATTGCTATAACAGAAAAATGGGCAATGACCTAAAGGTCCATCAGTGGAAGAATGGATAAGTGAATGAGTGTATTTATAAATTGTACAGTCCCGAATTAATAATCCACATGTGTCAACATGAATACATTTCAAAACAAATTGGAAAAAGCATGTTTGGAAATATTTCTAGTATGCCATCATTGTAAATTTTTAATACTAACACCTACATTAATTTATGGACACATATATGTATTAACAAGAACAATGATGTGGAATGGAAGAATGTGCATCAACTTTACAGGAGGAAAGGAAAGGAGGAAACTGGTTATCTAGAAAGAAAAGGGAACTTAAGCTCTTTTAATAATTTTTAATTTCTTTTTTAAAAAGTCTGAAACAAATATGGTAAAATGTTAACATTTTCTGATCTCTGTGCCCAGTACACTAGTATCATTCTCTGAACTTGTATATCTTTAAATAAAACAAAAAGCCTTCACAGTGTTAGAAGCCTGATGTTAATACACAGTAAATGACAGAAGAACGTGCTAACAATGGTTCCAAAGTAGGGTATGAATACCTGGAATTGGGTGAAGTGAAATTTGCTTAGTCGTGTCCAACTCTTTGCAACCCCCATGGACTACAGAGTCCATGGAATTCTCTAGGCCAGAATATTGGAGTGGGTAGCCTTTCCTTTCTCCAGGGGATCTTCCCAACCCAGGGATCAAACTGAGGTATCCCACATAGCGGGTGGATTCTTTACCAGCTGAGCCACAAGGGAAGTCCAAGAATACCGGAATGGGTAGCCTATCCCTTCTCCAGGGGATCTTCCAGACCCAGGAATCGAACCGGGGTCTCTTGCATCGCAGGCAGATTCTTTACTGACTGAGCTATGAGGAAAGCCCTAATTGGATAGAAAACATTAGAACTCCTTGATCTGTCTTCCTCACTTGGCCGTCAAGCACCACACTCTCCTAATTCTCCTGGTACTCAATCTACTTTGCTGGTTCTTTCTCTTCTTCCCACACTTTTAACGCTGGAGGCCTCGGGGCTCAGTCCTTGGTCCTCCTTTGTTTAGCTACACTCTCAGTTCAGTCTTCTTTCTGGAACACCAAATTCATATGTCTGACTGACTATTTGATCTAGGAAGTTTAAATTTAACATTGCCAAGACAGAACTCATCTCCCCAAAGCCCCCAAACTTCTCCAACCTGCAGTCTTACCCATCCCAGCTCCATCTTTACAGCTGCTCTCACAAAAATCCTGACAGTCATTCTTGATTCCTCTTTCTCTCAATCCCCACCGCAGTAGGCTACCATGTAACCCTGAGTCTACCTTCAGATCATGTCCAGATCCAGGTACTTACCATCTCCAGTGCTACCACCTGGTATGATCACCAACATCTCCCCCCTCCTCACTGGTGTTCCAGCTTCCATCATGGCCCTCCTGCAGCCTGTTCTCAACACAGCAGCCAGGGGCTCTGTTAAACTGAGAGTCAGAGCATGTGACTTCTCTGTTCAAGACCCTGCAATGGCTCCTGTCTCACCCAAGGCCTTGCCATAACCTTCAAGTTCTGCATTCCTCCCCACTCCCATTTTCCCTCTAATCTGATTCCTATCCTCTTCCCCTTTGCTTATTACCTCACTCTAAGCCACACTGGCTAGACACACAGGGAGATTCCTACTCTGGGGTCTCTGCACCAGCCATTCCTTCTGTCTGGACCATTCCTCCCCGAGATATCCAAGTGGCTAACTCCCTCATCTCCTTTGCTCAAATCTCTCTCCATGAGGTTTCCCCTAACCTCCCTAAGTGTAAACTGCAAACCCATCTGGATGTTCCATCTTCCTTACTCTGCTCTTTTTCTTTTTTCAAGGCATGTTCTATGTTTTATTTATTGATAATGTCCATAGTTTATTATTTTTATTATAACGATGTCAGATCCATGAAGGAAAGCATATTTTTTCACTATATATTATTCAACATGTCCAGCATGTGGTAGCGACACAATAAAAAGAGATGTATGCATATGATGTATATAACAGATGTGTACAGCAGTAAAAGTACATGACATATGAAATATGTTCATGACAGGACAAGATTTTTCTCTCTTTTTTTGTTTACTATTAGGATTGTTAAGTCAAAAAAGTTTACAGATTTCTAACCTAGGGCTACCAAAACCAGAACAAAGAGTTAACTTGGCTTTACAGAGAAGAAAGTATGATAACCAAAGGACAGAATTCCAAACCAAAGAAAGAGAATGTAAAATTCTCTGTTTTGACTCTAAAAAGAGGTGATATATGAAAAAAGAGGTTTAAATGTACCTGGATAAAAATGGCAATTAACAGAAACTAAACAAGATATGTAGGAAAAAAAGAAGATAGCCTATGAGGAAGATGATAAGATCATTTTTATTACTAATACAAAAGAGAAACAAGGGGCGAAAAATCAGATAAATATACAGAAAAATCTCAATTATAAAGAATAAACCATCTCAAAGAACTTAAACTAAATTTAGGAGATATAACTAGTTTTGCTTGGTTTAATTCAACAACAAAGCAAGCCTAGAAAGTGGCAATGAATAAAATGAGAAATTCCAATCAGATATGGTGGAGAATAAGGTCCAAACTATTTTAAGAACTAGGAAGGCATTGTCTTCACAGAAAGAGAAAGACAATACCTGGTCACCAAGTGTGTCCAAGTTTGTTAGCTGGGTGGGCACAGACACTCCAAAATGCAGATCAGCGGAGTGCACTCTAAGGAGCTGGTTTAGAGTTGGTAATTTTGTGGCCAATGTATTTTTACAGCCTCAGACTAAACACTTGAGTTTGGTAGGCAATCTTTTTGTAAAAAGAAGTATCCTTGGTACCTTCAAACTGCACATGTATATTTGTAAATTTCCTCATATTTTCATTAAAACTGGTTTAGAAATCCAATATTTCTACTTCTAAAACTAAATATACTCAAGCACTAAAAGTATAATGCCAAAATATCACGACCTTAAAACAAAGCATATGAAATCTATTTAGTCTTTTAAAAGTCTATAAAAAGTAATTTAAACTTGGTAATGCAAGAATGCTAAGTAAAATTTTGGAAATATTTCAATAATTTATCTTTGGTTTGTTTTTTACTCTCCAAGGGAAAAAGAACAAAATCACTCAACTGAAAAGAACACAATGGACAGATATAGTCACTCTCACAGAAAAGAACAACATATAAAGCTCTAGTTGCACAGCTCTGGACTTTATGAAAACTCATTTCTAACTGTTTCAGAGATAAAAAGCTGATGCGGACTCTAACAGGAAAAGATACTCTCAAATACTTTCAAATTCAAGGACAAAAAACACTACAGCTGAAAACTAACATGAAAGCATATTTGTTCTCTAAAGTGTATAATCAAGGGAAACTAATGTTTTCTTAAATTCAAGTCAATTCTTGCTTTTATTAATACATATGGGACTGCAGGTGGCTTCCCACGTGGCTCAGTCGGTAAAGAATCCATTCACCTGCAATGCAGGAGACACAGGCAGACGCGAGTTTGAACTCCGGGTCGGGAAGATCCCCTGGAGCGGGGCATGGCAACCCATTCTAGTATCCTTGCCTGGAGAATCCCATGGACAGAGAAGCCTGGTGAGCTACAGTGCACATGGTCGCAAAGAGTCAGACACGATTAAAGTGACCGAGCACGCACACGTGAGACTGTAGGTGCTGGTAAGATTAGTTATACTTTCGAGGGTAAAAAAAACAGTCCTTCCTTCGCACCCCAAGAACTGTTTCAGGAAGATGCTCACAAACCTCACCTCTGAGGAAGACGGAAACATAGAGAACATTCTTGAGGTAAGTACAGCTGCCAACCTGATTGCCCTTCCAATCTCCCAGGGACTGGGACATCCCTCACCCAGAAACCAGAAATATGTGCAAAGACCTAGAGCAACCTGAGAGGTCTGAAATAAGGGGAAGGGGAAAAGAGGCTTAAAGGTATCCATTTTGTTTATCCTCAGAAAAGAGGTTGCTTAGACATCTAGGTCCTATCCAGAAGCAAAGGACCCAGTGGCACCCTTCTGAGGATACCAGGCTGAGAGTAAACAGCATGAGTTCCACTTAATACACACGCACACACGTACATATACACACATACACATACAAACACTTGTGCTTGGTCACGCAGTCATGTCTGATTCTTGGTGACCCCTTGGACTGCAGCCCGCCAGGCTTCTCTGTCTATGGGATTTCCCAGGCAAGAACACTGGACTGGGTTGCCATTCCCTTCTCCAGGGAGTCTTCCCAAGCCAGGGACTGAACCCAAGTCGCCTGTGTCTCCTGTATTGGCAGGTTCTTTACCACTGAGTCATCATAACAAATTATTTCTTTTGCTTTTGTTTTTTCATTTTGTTTTGTTTTCTTGGGCCGTGCCATGTGGCATAAGAGATCTTAATTCCCCAACCAGGGATAGAACTCATGCCCTCTGCAGTGAAAGTGCAGTTTTAACCACTGGACTGCCAGGCAAGTCCCCCCAAAGCCAAATTATTTAAATGTTCTAATTTTTCATCTGGGCAGTTGTTTAGGTATATATAGGTGTAAAAATTATCAAATTTTGTGCACTTTATAAGTATTTTATACTTCAGTAGGAGTTACTTATACCGACCTGCCAATGCCAAGAGGCACCCAATGTCTCCTTCAGGAACTGACCGGAAATGGGCAAAGGGTGTGGACCGAACTCTCCTTTCTGCGTCAAACTTTTCGGTCTCTTTGACCATTTCATAACTCCTTGGGAAGGCACTCCAGTACTTTTGCCTGGAAAATCCCATGGACAGAGGAGCCTGGTAGGCTGCAGTCCATGGGGTCGCTAGAGTCAGACACGACTGAGCGACTTCATTTTCACTTTTATGCATTGGAGAAGGAAATGGCAACCCACTCCAGTGTTCTTGCGTGGAGAATCCCAGGGACGGGAGAGCCTGGTGGGCTGCCGTCTATGGGGTTGCAGAGTCGGACACGACTGAAGCGATGTGTTCTGTTCAGGAGTTACTTTAAAAGGAAACAAAAATTTAACAGAGAAAAACCAATCATTTGAGGGGAAAAAAACCTGTGCTTAAACTAACACTGGAAGGCAGAGCTTATCTACCCTGAAAAGGCACAGATGGCACTCCTGGCTGTGCTGCCCAAACACTGCTCTCACTTTTCTCACATGTAAAGTGAATGTACTGCTGCTGGTCTCAGGGGTCTATTAAAGAAGAAATTCCTTCTCTTTCATCCACTTAGTTATTCAAAAAAAAAAGGAAAAAAGCCATGAAGACCAGGGACTATAGATTCCAATCAAATGAGGAATATTACATACTGGTTCTCTCTTTGAACAAACTATAAAAAAGACAGTAAACTAAAAATAAAAGATACTTCAAAATTTAACTAAAAGGCTCTCTTAAAGAAGCAGTATTTCAAGAGTAATTTTCTCACTTCAGCCAACTCCCACATGAAAGTTTCACTCATCTTAAATACCCACCTTACTTTCCATTCAGAAAATAGCTTTTCAGCACCTCCTTAAGAATCAGTGTTATTCTTTAGGTGATTTGAGACGCTTTAAAAGAGGATGCTGATAATGAAGTTCTTGGCTGTAAAGAACTAGTCACTGAACACTGGCACAAGAAGTCAATGAAACAGAAGTCAATCTGCCCAACATAGGTATGAATATACAGTGCAGAAATGACCTCAACGGATGAATACTCATCACTGCTCACTGCTCCCAGAAATTAAAATCTAGAACCCTTAGCTAGGACCCTCTGGTTGGTACTAGTTTTCAAACAGAACCCATGGAAGATCATCAGACAAAGATGAGTCAAGCTTTTTTTAAAAAAAGAAAAAAGTTGCATATGAATTAAAATTAATTCAGATGTATAAGTTTTTTTTTTTTTAGGTAGCAAAATAGCAGCCACATGACCAATGGTCTAGAGAGACAGTACCAATTGTGGTGACTGAGCTTGGTTACTTACAAAGGCGCAAATCACCATGGCCAGGCTCCACAAAGAGATGCAGGATGAACCCTGTGGATGACCAAGAAGCCTCCTAACTTGCATCAATTAACAGAAACCCAGGATCATGACAAGTAACTGAAGCTCTTAAAGCAAACAGACCCCCTCAATCTAGAAGCTTGTGTCTACTTGCAATAGTTCCTAATTATGCCAACTTCCCACTTCAACAGAATGCCCGTTCGTTTCTGACTTAGCATGGGTTTATCTGGAAATCTGGCAAAAAAAACAGAAAATGAGACTTCCAGCTGAGAACTACAAGGAGGAGCAATAACAAAACTGGGCCCAGAGTCCAAAGAACTGTTCAACTTTCTCCTAAATAGTGTCCGTGTGATGTAGTCTGGGGGTCAGGGAAATTCTACTTGTGGATATTTACCACAGAGAAATGAAAACATGTACACACACAGACTTGTATGAGAACATTTATTACATCTTTACTCAGAAAAGCCAAAAACTAGAAACAACCCAAATGCCTAGCAGCAAAAAATACGGCCGTAAAAAGGAATACTACTCAGCAATAAAAAAGGAAGACACCAAAACAGATGAATCTCAGAAACATCATACTAAGCAAAAGAAACTAGACACGAAAGAAAATATAACCAATTTCCAGTACTCACAGTAGTTATGTTCTATAAAGTCACTGCAAACAAAAAAAGTTAGTGAATACTGAGCTGCTGCTCCTAGAGGAAACAGAGTTAAGTTTCTCTGAGCCTCTGGTCACAGCACTTTCACCGATCAATTTTTAATCTTTCAGAGCTACACACATGTAAGATATAGCCTTATATGTATATCACTGTTTAAAGACACTATTAAATACATAGTTGACTCATTAACACTCAACTCTCAGCCAACTGCGCTATAACTCAGACCTGAACAAACCTTATCTAACACATGTATTTTGTTCATAAGGCACTTTACATCCTTCTTATACTTAAGATTAGATAGCACTCCAGCATTGGTTACTTGGGAGCCATTTTAATCAGCAAAATTATCCATAAAAAAAACACAAAAATATGAAAAATCATGCCACTAAAAAGACCATGAAAAGAACACCTGTTTACAGAGCGAGTATCCCCCACTTTTCAAAAATTCACTTTACGCCACTGTGTTTTTACGAAAGACAGACATTAGCACTGCTTTCACTACCCAAAACAGATCCAAAGAGCATTTTCACTTTTATGAAAAGGCAGCAAGTGAAAACAGCATTCAGTATTTGTTTTGCAGGGAGTCATTACAGAGGCAGAGTGCACCCAGGGCAGCGAGAGTGGCACTGCCAAGCTCCTTTCCCGGGAACTACACGCAGCATCTCAAGCTGCTACAGCTCTGAACTGTCTGTGAGCATCTGTGCGTTATCTTGATTTATACTGTACATCCGTGAGCAAGATGACTCCTAAGGTAATTGTTTTTTCACTTCATGTCATTTTGACTCACAAAAGGTTTCACAGGAGCACTCTACATTCATCCGAAAGCACTCTACTTTCACCTGAAATCAAGGCAAATCTGTACTACAGCTGAAAGGAGGCAGCAGAGTGGCACCTTGCTCCCCTTCAGCTTCCCTAATTTACTGCCAGCTAGCCCCTGATGTAAATACATTATTTACCAACCCAGAAGTTTATAATAGTGTTGACTGCAACAAGGTACCAATTAGGGTGTCCTACATGACCTAAAAAATCACTTGAAGAAATATGGTCAAACAATAAAACACTAACAGTGAAATTATGGATGGTCCTGTTTTTATTTCTTGTTATTCATATATGATCTTTTTTTTAAATTAGTGAATATACATTACTGATAAGTTATTTTTTATAACAGCTTCAAGATATAATTCACACAGCATACAAGTCACCCATTTAAAGTGTACAATTCATGGGACTTTCCTGGTGGTACAGCGGTTAGGACTCTATGCTTCCACCACAGGGAGCACGAGTTCAGTCCCTGATCAGGGAACTAAGACCCCACCATGCCACACGGCATAGCCAAAAAAAATAAAATAAGAAATATAGTGTACACTCCAAGGGTTTTTAATATATACAAGTTATGTGTAACCATCACTACAGTTTCAGAACATACTCATCACCTCTCATCTCGCCCTAAGCAACCACTCATCTACTTCTGATCTCTGCAGATTTGCCTCATCTGGATATGTTTTATAAATAAAATCATATAATATGTGACCTTTTGTGTCTGGCTTCTTTCACTTAGCATAATGTTTCCCAGGTTCAGTCATGTTGAAGTATATTTTGGTACCTCACTCCTTTTTATTGCTAAATGATATTCCATTGTATATATAAAATATGTATACACCATATTTTATTGATCCATTATCAGTTGATAAACATTTGGGTCATTTCCCGTTTTGGTTATTATGAATAATACTGCTATAAACACTCATATATAGGTTTTCGCTTTGTACATGTTTTCATTTTTCTTGGGTAGATAACTAGGAGTGGAACTCCTGGTAACTCTAAACATTTGAAGAACTGCCCGACTATTTTCCAAAGTGACTGCATCATTTTACATTCTCACAAGCCAAGTTTATAAGGACCAACAGTTCTCATTATTTAACTTTTTGATTACAGAGTAAGTGGCTTAGTTCATTCAATCATAACAGGCTCAGATTTTTATGGTCTTCAAGGTACTCTCAATTCCTGACATCAAAATTTAGATTTGAAGAGTCCAGTCCTAGGCCTGCTCACCTTCTGGAAAATGAGGGGACAGGAATAAATGAGCTACATCCCCACGCACAAATAAAAACTTTTGCAGAAGAGATGAGATTTTCTAAGCATTCAAAAGAACAAAGTCTCTATCAGGGATCCAGCACTGAAATGAACATATGTTCCCATCAAAACTTATTTGCAATGCCTCTTACATAAACCCAACTTCAAACTGTAATAGCAGCAAACATGAATGAGAGTCTCAATCTTATAAAAGAACCAAGATTGCTTAGGTTTTCCCACACAGAATTCATTGCTTAAATCCTGCTGTAGTACAGGAAGAGAAATGAAATCTGATTTAAGATCGGGGTAAAAGCACAGATCTGCTGGTGCAAACATACAAAATGCCTCTCTGCTCCATGCCAGAGACAGCTCTACCTGGCTTTCCCCAGCTCTACCCATCACTGCTCCTTACAGTTTCAGGGCAGCACTGGGAGGACAAGCAGCAAACACTACTGACACACTTACAGAAGCCCACGGTGGCAGTGAGAAGACCCAACCAAGAAGAGTCTTAAGAATCTCAATGCTATACTCACCCAATACATGTTTTCCGAGAGTCAAAAGTAGCCAGGAAGAGGGATGAGCCACATAGCCATTTCTGAGATGCAGAATTACTTTCTATTGTTGGGCTTCAGTTCTGCACTATGTGCAAGTTCTGCCTCTTATAGAATGATGGGCCTCTGTGCAGTGCTAGAGTGCAAGCCCTCCGGGCAGTGTAGGACGTGGAGCTCCACGGTGAAAGTCTCATTTCTACCTGCCTATTCCCTCCAATTCCCTGTTTAATTAGAGGGTGTTCCAACTCAGGCACATTTAGCACATTTTTGTGAACATTTAGTTCTCATCTACCACATGCAGGTAGTACAAGAAGACACAAAACTACAATCTCTGCAGGAAAGGGGTTAGGTCTAATCAGAAAAAAGCTATTCTTAAAAGAGTATATACTGTATTATTGTTTTTAATAAGGGCAATAATACCACTGCAGTTCAGAGGGAGTAGAGTATTCCCAAAGACTGGAATGTTTTGGGGAGTGTTTCATAAAGGAGGTAGGAAGGACCTGAGCTGGACTTGAGAAAAGAGAAGTGAAACTGTAGGCAAAGGGTGTCCCCAAGAGGGGAAATGGATTAGCTAGCAACAGGATCTGTATAAGAAAATATCACACATGGAATGATTACCAAACCATTCGGGTGGTGAGGATTAGGACAAACCTGAGAGAGGTGGGTTGGGACCAGCTGGGCAGCAGCACCGAAAATGCCACATCAGGACATCAAATCTCATCCTATATGCCTGCAGCAGTTTTGACTTATTAAGTCTGTTGCTCATAATAGTTAAAAATGCTGACATTTACAGATGAATTGCTACTGCTGCTAAGTCACTTCAGTCGTGTCCGACTCTGTGCAACCCCAGAGATGGCAGCCCACCAGGCTCCCCCATCCCTGGGATTCTCCAGGCAAGAACACTGGAGTGGGTTGCCATTTCCTTCTCCAATGCATGAAAGTGAAAAGTGAAAGTCAAGTCGCTCAGTCGTGTTTGACTCTTAGCGACCCCATGGACTGCAGCCCACCAGGCTCCTCTGTCCATGGTATTTTCCAGGTAAGAGTACTAGAGTGGGGTGCCACCGCCTTCTCCGACAGATGAATTATGTACATACAAAGTTAAAGTAGATGGAAGGTCCGCTATTCTAACATCCCTACTTATTTGCATTTAAAAATGCCCAGCATAGAAGTACTGCTGTAAGCTATCTCTGAGTAACAAAATAGGCTTAATCAAGCAAGCACGATCTAATACACCTAAGTATTCACAAGGCAATAAAGCATTAAAAAAAAGGCAATAAGAGTTCTTGGCTATTCTGTAACTTCCTTGGGGCAATAGTTCTAACACAGCATTAGACTGGGAATGGACTATAATGGACCCCTGAACCTAAAATTGCATGCAAAAGTTAGAGTAGTTAAGTAGACTAAGGAAGAGATTTGTTCTCTTTCTACATCTCAAAGATAACTGAAACAGACTAAGAGCCTAATTTATGGTTATTTTTCACAGAAAACAGCAAGCATTTAACCCTGTGGCAGCCTTAACTTTCTAAAGGAAGTGTTAATCAGAGGGGAGTTGGGGGGAAGTTAGCTTGAGGCCATTTTGAGAAGCTCCTAATATTTTCGCATCTTCCTTTCTTGTAAAGAACTGCCCAAGGAACCGGTCTCACCAAAATGAAAATTCATCCAAGATTCAAAAAATGGCCCAAGGGAGGGTCATGAAATGCCTTAAGACTACTCACTCAACTTCTCTCTCTCCTCACAAGGCAAACAGCAACAGGCCACCAGCTGCCTCTGGTTTCAGCATCTTCTCCCAAAGCATCTCCTGACCAAATGGTTAGTTTCTTGCAAAATTAAACATTCTGAGGTGATAAGATCCTGACACAAGCGCACAAAGTACTGGTGTTCAACTTCTTAGTCCTCTCAGGCAGGCTTTCTGTATGACCACAGACAGAAGCCTGTGCTGAGAAGCCAAAGGACCACAGGCAAACTGAAATGTTTTCTGGAGCCCTCAGCACATCAGGACATCAAATCTCATCCTATATGCAGAGGTTTCCTAGACCTGCACACCTTATGTGGGGTCTCTAACCCTCTTACCCTCACAAAAGAAGGGGGCCTGGAAGTCTGTTTCACTGGGCAAGATACATTTACTCGGTTAAAAGTTAATTTGGCATTCACGAGACAAAAAGAAGTTTCATTTCTTTTTCTGATTCTAACACCCTCTTACATTTCTTTTGTCTCCTTGACTACACTTGGCAGATAATCTTTTTAGGAGATAAAACCAATCAAGTTACCACCAATACTCACTTTCTCCCAGAACCAAAAGAGGAAGCCCTTACCACCACTCCAAAAAGTGGTGATTCAGAACAACAACAACAAAATATATATGTCCCAAACCAAAATTCGGGCATCAGGGACATCTGATCAGGCCCTTCAGGAAGAAGCAAACGGTGAGCTCCGAGGAGCCCAAGAGGCAGGCGCCGGGCAGAGGGGCCTTCGCCTGGTCTGAATCACAAGGGCCGTCACACTGGCCGGCCTGCTTTGCGGGGGCTTTCGACTGGTTGACCTAGTCTTAGTCTCAATCGGTCTGAAAGTCAGTCGCAGAAGCGACATCTAAGAAAATAGTACGTGTATTTCTCACCTGGGAACAACACAAGACCCTGGAGAGCATCAAGCTGGCACTGGACACGTTACAGCGCTGCGGGTCAGTGGAGCCCAGGGCTTCAGTCACAGAAACTAGTTTCCCGCTACCCCGCCGGCCAGCCCTCAGGCGCGGGGCTTTTGGACCTCTACCCTGAGGCCGTCCTGCGACCTCGGCACCAGCATCGAGGAGGCTTCACGGGCGGCCGATAAGGACGCTCGAGCGATGCTCAGCCGATGCCCCTGCCCTGCGCGCGCCAGCTCCAACCCTGCGCCCGCCGCCGCCCGCCCCACGGCGTCAGGCCGGTCTTTCGGCCCGGCTTCTGTCACTCACCGGCCCGGCCCGGGCAGCGGGCGCCCACGGCTCCCCACGGGAGCTGGGCCCCCCGGGCCTCCAGGTTTCGGCCCGCCCCCTGGCAGGCAGCGCAGGTGGCTGAGATCCGCAGGAGCGGCCCCTCACCGGCCGCTCGGTCCAGCTCCCGGCGCTGCCCACTAGGTACGGATCAACAACAAGATGGCGGCCAGCCGAGGGGGCGGGGGCCGGGCGTCATAGTAACCAGGACGGCAAAGAACCCGCCCCCAGCCTAGAATACTCCCAGTCAACAGCCTCTTTGCCCTACGCCCAGTGTAGTGCCTCCCGATGACAGGTTGGCCGGCCTGTCAGTCAGAGCCTGCCTCTCGCGGCCCAAGCAGAACGCTTCAGCACGTGACTGTGACGGCACGGATTGGCGCATGCGCGCCGTTCCCGGAGTTGGTGGAGGCAGAGCTTTTGCTAGCTACTCCGGAGGCCGTTGCGCCCTTGGCATCCGTGAGTGCTCGGCTCCTCAATGGAGCCGACAGCGTCTTCTCACGCACGCATGCACACTTAGGGAATGTCTGCTGTATGCTTTTTTGGGTCACTCACCCTGGAAGGCAGGACTTGTCCCTCACTACTGAGGAAACAGGCTCAGTGTGGGAAGGCTGGGCCAAGGTTACGCCACCTCTGGAAATGTGAGCACCGAGTTTCGCGCCTCCTCTTACTGGCTCCTGTGTATAATACCCTCTTTCCAGTGGATTCCCTAGCTTTGCCCTTCATCAGCTTTTTGTGCCCCAGCAGTCTCTGGCCTGTTCCCACGTTTGTCCTTCTGCCTGGAGTTCAGTCCTCAGCACAAGCCCTGGCACATAACAGGCACTCCTATTCCTGCCCTAGGGCATCTTGTCTCTGGTTCTTATAACAACATCTTTTGCCCTGGACTGTCATGGTCTGTCACCAAGCGCAACTTACGAGCCTTGGGAAGACTGTTACCTTGAGCTTGGCATCAAAGGTAATCACACAGCCTGACTCATATCAAGTGACCTGACTAGCTAGCTTTGTGACTTTTGAGGCTTGCTTGTTCTATCTGTGGAATGAGGGTAAAAATCAAGCTCCTTAGAGATGAGCGTTTAATGAGCCCTTAGAGCATTCTAGGGGAAGGCAATGGCACCCCACCCCAGTACTCTTGCCTGGAAAATCCCATGGACAGAGGAGCCTGGTGGGCTGCAGTCCATGGGGTCGCTAAGAGTCGGACACGACTGAGCGACTTTGCTTTCACTTTTCACTTTCATGCATTGGAGAAGGAAATGGCAACCCACTCCAGTGTTCTTGCCTGGAGAATCCTGGGGACGGAGGAGCCTGGTGGGCTGCCGTCTATGGGGTCGCACAGAGTCGGACACGACTGAGCGACTTAGCAGCAGCAGCAGAGCATTCTAAGTGCTCAGAAAGTCTGCCCACAGCTGCTTCCTGTAACCTCCTGCTGTCAAGTTGCTGTCCCTGAGGCCAGCTCTAAGACCCTCACTTCATTGGAAACACCATGAAGCATATTTTTCCCACAGAAGGCACTTGACTTCTTCCTCTGCCTGGGGCACTGTAACTGGTTCAGGAAGGGAGGTCCTCAGCTACTCTGAAAATGAAAGTGTAAGTGGCTCAGTCATGTCCTACTCTTTGGGACCCCATGGACTATATAGTCCATGGACTTCTCCAGGCCAGAATACTGGAGTGGGTACCCTTTCCCTTCTCCAGGGGATCTTCCCAACCTGGGGATTGAACCCCGGTCTCCGGCATTGCAGGCAGATTCTTTACCAGCTGAGCCACAAGGGAAGCTACTCTCAGAAGGTTCAGATCCATAAACTTGACAGAGGGAAGAAGATTGAGAGAACTTGAAGACACCACAGTTAAGATAGCCTCCACCAAGACAGCAAGTCTTCTAGGAGAGCTGGCAGTATCCTGAGACTGGATGCCAGGCTGGGTATGGGGAGTGGGCTAGCGCTTCCCCCCAATAGAACCTGCCCTCCTGCAGGCTGCTGTGGGCCACTTGGGCCATGTGCAGCACAGGGAGGACAGAGGACGCATGAACCAAAGAGATCAAGAGGATATGGGAACACCTGCTCAAAAGGGGGCTATTCTCGATCCCTCCATGGCCACCCATGCCACAGGGTGCTCAAGTCTACACCAACCCTCACTGCAGTGCAAAAGCTCCAGATGCAAGAAAACCTCCACATACAGTCCGCAAACTGCCCTGGAAGTTGGTGGGGCTCCTGGGCCCTCCCCATCTGCTAGAGTAGGTGTCCTCTGAGGGGACAGGCCAACTGGAGGCCCCCTCAGTCACTGACGAGGATAACAGTGTCTTACTTCTGCAGAACATTAGTCACAGTCAGCACTGTACAATGCCTTCTTGAAAGAAAAAATAACCTTGTTTCCACAAGACAGGGCATCCTCCAAGTGAGAACAAGGAAGCACAGATCTCAGAGCTTCTCCCACATGTAGGTTACCAGGCAAGGACTCTTCTGTTGGTAATTTTGTTTATTATTGAATCAGCTTGAAAACACATGATCATGTGAAGAAGAAATTCCACAAATATGATGCAGCTCTTGGGCCTCAGAGCCAGCGTCGGGCTCCCGTGTGCGTGTTGAACAGGTAATCTCTGCCCGTACCTGAGCTCAGATGGTCAGGGGAGAGAGAGAGAGCCTTGCTGGCTTTAGCAGCACTGCTTCCCTCCCCTAAGGGCAGGTAAAGATATTCCAGGACCCTTGGTGTGAACCCCCCCCCCGATTTGGCTTGTCCTCTCCCTGCTTTCTCAGCAAATCATTTGAGGTCTGGCTCAGATACACAGGAAGCATCCATGAGTCCCCGAAACTTGACATCAGCTCCCCTGAGCCCCGTGCCAGATTACTCTACCATAATTCATGATGACAGTGGACCATTTGGGGGCCTCTTCCCTCACAACTTTCCCCCTATTTCCCCCCAGAGGCAGGAACCAGATCAGGGTCCCAGGTGTTTGGGAAACACTGGCTGAAAGATGAGTAGGGGTGAGAAGAGACTCCATTCAGGGCAAGAGTAGATAGTGGATGTCTGGTGGTAGGCAGAGATATTGAGATGAGGTCTGGAGAGAAAGTGGGCCCAAGTGGAGAATGGTTTGGAAAAAGGGGAACTCACAGGAGTCCTGGGCTCTGCCATCAAAATGGTGCTGAGGGGAAGAATGAGGAGGGTGTAACCAGGTGACCCCTGCCCATGGGAAGCAGGTGGAGGCTTGCCCCCACAAAAGGGTCAAGAACCCACCTGCTTCCTGCATCCTGATGGTGCTGGTATGGTCCCTCCCACAGGGATAGCCAGCCATGGGAAAGGGGGCAGGCTTGGCAGGGGGCACTCAGCAGCAGCCTCAGTGCCCACTGGACAGGATGGTAGGTTGACATACCAGGCTCATGACACTGCTGGGTACCTGGGGTGTCTCCATCCTCGGGGCCTCCACAAACCCTTCAATGGATCCCTTAGTTCCCTGGATACTGGGGCAAAGTAGGAGCAGAAGTACAGGATAGGGCTCTGAGCCCCAGCCTGAGTTTCAGAGATGGACTTCCAGGCATAGAGGTAGGCAAAGGAAGCTTACCTGTTTAGCAGTAGAGCTTGGGTGGGTTTGCTTGATGTCTGTAGCACCTGGGTCAATCTGAAATGCCAGGAGAGACCAAGCAGTGAGAACAGCAGACCTGCTGGCTCCAGGAATCAGCACCATTCATCTGCCACTCTTATTGGAGATAGCCTGTGTCCGTATGCACTGGCCACACTATTACTCCCATCTTCCCCTGGGTTCAGTCCTGTGCTCACGAGAAACTCGGCATCTTAGGGGAAGGTCACATTTCAGGTGAAAGGCAGGGCTCAGGAATAGCGGTAAATACCTAATGCATGACAGACTCAAGAGTCTAAATCCCTTGACCTTATTCACAGCCATCCCATTCCAGACTGGGTTCTGCCAGAGAAGGAGACAACTTTGCCCCAGTGTCTCTCTGCTTCTAAGCTTATGACCCCCGGAAGGAAGGCAGTCCTCCTTAATATCATTCTGTCTGCTCATCAATTTGGGCAGTCTTGGGTAGAACCAGCTGTCACAGATGTGAGGGCTGGGGTGGGAGAGGCAAGCAGCACAGGCATAGGAACCCTACCCCCGCAGGAGCCAGCTGAGGAACCAGCCCAAACCCAGGAGGAGAAGGGCACTGGTCACTGTCAGCACCACCACAAACCAGGGCTCCGGCTGCCAGAAAACCTCCGTGTCTGTCACAAGCAGGGGTGTCATCCTTGAAGGCACCTGAAATGGGGCCACAGCTTCACCACTGTCCTGCCAAATCGCCCCAATCATCCAACCTTCAAACCCCTCCAAGGGCTGGGCCATCCCACACCCCAGGTTTCTCCTCTGTATTGCCAGACTCTTTGCACTCAGCAGTTTCCTCTAAAATGCCTTCCCCAATTGTTCCACCTTGAAAACTATATCTTTTCTCCCCACCCAGCAGGGGCCTGAGGACACCCCCTCACTGTGGTTCTGTGGATGCTGGTGGCCCCTGTGCTGGCCCTCCAGGGCACTATATGCACAATGACAGTGGCTGTGGTGCTGAGGTGGGGGGTGGAGGGGCCTGCGTCGGCCACACAGATCAATAGCTCATATGTATGGGGCTGCTCTGGCCAGGGGGGCCCAACATGAGGTCGTTGTGCACTAGGACAGCTCCTTGCAGGCTGAATCGGCTCTGACTATTCCCTGAAAAACAGAGTGGGAGAAGAAGGGGACCGTGGCTGGCCTTGGCCTGCCCCTCCCCAGCAGCCTGAAGGACCCCCATGGCCCCCATGGCCCTCACCTCCCACAATTCTGTAGGAGAAAGCCAGGCGCTGGGGCTCCTGGGCCACCCGACACGACATTGTGGTCACCTCCAAACTACGGCCCAGGTGAGTGTAGACGGTGAGTTCCTGAAATGGGGGCTCACACTCGGGGGCATGGTCGTTCACATCCTGCTGGAAGGTAGTCAAATCACCCACCCCCAAACCCCCAGTCCAGCCCCTCAGCCTCCCACCACAACCAGAATCTCGATGTTGACTAACAGTTTCCAGAACTTTCCACAAGGCCCCAACCCTCTCCAGCCAACTAGTACAGGAAACTGAAAGTGAAATCGTTCATTCATGTCTGACTCTTTGCAACCCTGTGGGCTGTGTCCATGGGATTTTCCAGGCAAGAGTACTGGAGTCGGTTGCCATTTCCTTCTCCAGGGGATCTTCCCCACCCAGGGATCAAACCCAAGTCTCCCACATTGTAGGCAGATGCTTTACCGTCTGAGCCACCAGGGAAGTCAGAGGAAACTGAAGCAGAGATGAGAAGCAGAGCGCCTGAGGGAGGAGATGAACTCTTCCCAATTATTTCTGAAGCTTCAGGGCTCATTTACCTCAACCTCAATGGTGATGGTGCAGGAGCCTGAACGGTGGCAGGTGCGGTCCTGGTCTTGCCTGTGGTCAGTCAGCAGGACAGTGAGCCTGTACGACTTCTGCAGCTCATAGTCCAAAGGCCCCAGGAGGCGAACCTCCCCTAGAAGAGGGGGCCACAGCCTCAGCTTGCAGAGTCAACCCTGGGTCCACCCTCTCCACCCAGCCCTGGGGTGGGAGTACCATTGAGACGGTCCACAGCAAAGGGGGCGAACCCGCCAGAGATGGAGTACTCAATGTTGCTGTGGGGGTAATCCAGGTCTGTGCCCACCACAGAGCCCAGCAGGGTGTGGGGCCTTGCATCCTCACGAACCCGGAATGTGCGTGAGACACAGGTTGGGGAGAACTCGTTGACAGGTGTCACCATCACCAGCACAGGCACCTCAGCTGGAAGCCATTTGAAAGTCAGGGAGCTGGCCTGGTTGGCCTGGCCCTGCCCTGAGGGTCAGAGGAGGGAGAGGCTCTGGAGGGAGGTGGGCAGTAGCTCACTCAGGGGTCTTTAGTGGACACAACCCTGCCCTATTGGTTTCCAAGAGAGGAGAGATGACGCCACCATGAAGACAGGAAGAGGGGCACAGAGGAGCCCTGTCCTGAATGTCCAGGCCTGGGCATGGTCACTCACTGGTCATTGGAGGCTGACCACTGTCAAGCACCAGGATGGAGGCTGTATGCTGCAAGCAGGTGCCAGGAGCGTCACAGTCCAGCGTGTCATTCACCTAGCCAGAGGGGCAGGAGGGTGAGGCGCAGCCAAGGCCTAGGAGAGCCTTGAGCCCACTGGGCTGCCTCAGGCCAGGTTATTCTCACAGAGCCTACCTTAACCCTCCGGTAAAGCGGGTTGGCTGTAACACCATATCCTTCGCCCTCATAGTCTCCACTCCCACGGGACCATTGGGCCACCCCCTTCCTGTCCAAGCACCCTACATGTGCGTGGGTCTAAGGACGGGGCCTGGGTACCTCCAGGACTCCGTCTCGCAGGCTGAGGCTGGAAGCGCTGGCAGGGCTGTGGAACAGCAGTTGGTAGTCCAGGGTGGAGCCAGGAGAGTCCGGGTCAGTGCAAGTGAAGGTATCCACGACGGTGCCCACAGGCGTGGTCTCGGGGATCTGAGTCCTGGGAGCAGAGGGCAGGCGGCAGGGCGGGAGCTGGGGCTGGGCTGGGAACCCTGGCTCTCACCCAACAGCCAAAGTTAGACTCCCAAATACTCACACCAGCAGCGCTGGGAGGCAGCGCGGGGGCCAGCGGTTGACCGACTGCACGTCCACCCGGAAATCAAGCTCGGCGCTGTCCCACGGCCGGAGTCGCTCGAAGGCCTTCACTCTCAGCCTAGTGACGGCGGCGTCCGGGGCTTGCGCCAGCTCCAGGGGCGCGGTGGTCCGGACCACGCCGTCGACTGGGAGGGGTGGCAGGGCGCCAGACGCAGAGTTCGGCCCCGCCCCCAGGTCAGTCCAGTTCCCACCCTCCCACCTCTCCACGCCCACCTCTCAGGGCGCAGAGAGACTGACCACCTGGCCGCCGCCTCCAAGGATCCTCTCTGACTCCGGGCCCCCAAACGCGACCTCGCCCCAGGTTCTGCCTCGGCTCCAGGCGTTGCGGGTCACTTATAGACCAGCTGCAGAGGTATCCCCTTACCTGCCCTCCACGCCCCTCACCGCGTGCTATGGAGAAGAGCCGGCAGGGCACCGGGGACACGATTTCGTAGCGCACGTCGAAGCCCCGGGCATGGACCTGAACCACCTTACTTCCAGGAACCAGGTTTTCGGGAATGGTGATGTTCTGGGCTTGCTGCCTGGACCAAAATGGGAGCACCGGCTCCTACCTGCTCCCGGCAGGGTCTGCAGGCCCGTCCCTTGGGTCTTCCTTGGTGCAGTAGCCAGCTGGGGATGCTCCTGCAGCCCTATACCTTAACCCTACTCCCGAGTCCCCGGGGCTGGGTCCTGTCTTTCCCACTGTCGCCAGGGTAGGGGAGCCTTACAGGAAAGAGACTTGGCTAGAGGGAACAGGCAAAACTTTCACCGTCAGCATCCCACGGCAGCTTCGGCCTTGTCCAAAGGTCACTAGGATCTGAAGCTGGAAGACCTGCCATGCACACAAGAAGGGAACCACGATGTGTGTCTGCCTGTATGTGTGTGCCCAGCCCCGCTCAGGACCTCTATAAGGAGCCCCACACTCACTCTTCCCCATGACCTGTCACTCTGCTGACAGATATTCCTTTGTGTCTTACTCTTCTGGGTCATAAGTCTTTCTCTTTGGATGCACACAGCCCCCAAATGAGTAATATCTGAATCATTCACAACATGAATTAGCATCGTAGAGTTGCCAAGAGCCAGTCACTAAGATATGGAAGCTTTAAAGAAGGAACTTCTCTAGTCTCCTTCAGACTACACCCACTGCTATACTCAAGAGTTTTCACTTTCTGTGTGACTGCTCAGAACTTTCTCCTTTCTGTAAGGGGTGTCCTGGAGCCAGGGATCCCTCTTCTTTCTAGAGCTCCAGAGCCCAGCACAGAACCATGCCAAGGTGGGCGGACAGCCAGTATGGGGCAGCAGGTATGGGCTATGTCTGGGAAAGGCAGCATGATTGATGAGGCCAGAAACAAACAATCCTCCATGAGGTAATGGCTCTGTCCATTTTATGCCCAGTTCATGGATATTGCCAGGTCCCCAGTCGTGCTCACCTTTTGAGCCTGGCCTTTGAGTCCCTGGGATGGTGCCCACAGCTGACCCTGCCCATCGATGGAGAAAGTTCCAGGGAAGTACGGAGGGTCCTGGACACTAGTGATGTTCATCTGAGAGGAAAGAGATGCTGGAGGCCCTCTTCCCTACCACAGTGCCCCAAGCAACCCTGTCAAAATCCCCAAAGAACCCAACAGGTATCTGCCCACTCTCAAATCTCCTGTACTCTGCCACTGCCACTTACTCTAGCCTGGGTTCCCCTGGCCCTGATCCAAAATCATCTCTGCTTTTAAACTATTCAGTTTTTAAAATACATTTCTTTTGGGGATTGTAAAAATGATTCAGAAATTTTTTTTTTTTTTTTGAGAATTTAGAACACAGAAGAACTTTAAAGAAGGACTCAACCCCTGAGAAGCCCCTATAGGAACAGCCATAGTCATTGGGGGTTGGGAAGCCCTCAGTGGCTCTCTCCATGAACATGTATCCCACAGAGGCTCCGTTATAAAGAGTCCTTCTGCAGACTATTCTTGGCCAGACAGGGGCTGGCCTTGGTCTTCCCATCTCCCTCCATCCTACCCACCCCTCACCACTGCCCACATGCAGGCCTCACCTGGGCTCCCTGGCCTGGGAGCAGCAGAGTGTACAGCGGGGTCCCAGGTGTGACAGTTTCTCGAACCTGAATAATTTCCCCAGCTGGCCAGAGGGGAGGTAAGGGAGGTTCAGGCCATGCCTGCCCCCCCATGCCCTACCTGCTGCCTCTGGCCTTACCTGGGCTGGCAAATCGGCCAGCACACTGGTCACGATTAGGGTCCCGCTGAACATTCACAGAAAGCCGACCCTCTGTCACTTGGTTGCCACATGTGAACCTCAGCTGCAGCTCATAGTAGTTCACTGTCAGGGCATCCAGCCGAGCTGAGCTGCTCAAGGTCATCTGTGACAGGTGGGCAGTGCCATGTGGGGCCTAGGATCTCCATCCCCCGGCACCACCTCTAGGGGCTTCCCTGGTGGCTCAGATGGTAAAGAATCTGCCTGCAGTGCAGGAGACCAGGTTCGATCCCTGGGTCGGGAAGATCCCTGGAGAAGGGGATGGCAACCCACTCCAGTATTCTTGCCTGAAGAATTCCAGGGACAGAGGAGCCTGGCAGGCTACAGTCCATGGGGTTGCAGAGTCGGACATGACTGAGCAACTAACACCATCACTTTCACACCACCTCTGACTTTGTGAATTTAGAGTCTGCCCTTCCCCCACTGTCCCCAGCTGTGTCCATGACCCTACCTTGCCCACATAGGTCCCCTGCCACCTGGTCAGGCTAGGTGGGTTAAAGAAGGTGGTGGGCGGCTGTACATGGAGCAGCTCCAGGGTTGGTATATATGGAAAGCAGTTGAAGGAGAAAGACCAAAGGGTGGCTCCAGGTCCCTGGCTCTCAGAGACATCTATGAACCAGGACAGGCAGTAGAGATCTGTGAGAAAGAGACAATTCAAGCTAGAGACCCCCATGCTCATGGAACCAGGTACAGAGTCCTTCCCTTCTGCCTTGGGGCCTGGCCACATCTTGGAGACAAGCAGCCAAAGTCCTCCCTTGTCCCCCACATCTAACCACGGATCGGCTCATTTCATCGTCTAGATCGTCTTCCCCACTGTCCCCAGGATAGGGTGACAGTGGAAACTTGGGTAAGGAAGCAGCTAAGATAAGGAATGAGAGGGGTTCAGATCTTTGCCCTTTCCTGGCTCCCCCCAGCCACTGTCCTCCATGGTAGCTTATCTGAGCAAGACTCCACTGTGGACTCGGGGTGAGAAGTGAAGTTCCCCCACCCACCAGCTCCTCACCAGAGACAACCAGAGCAAGAAGAAGTGCCAGGGGCCTGAGCAGCACCATAATGGCCTGAAGACACGACAGCAGAGGATACTCCAGAAGGGCAGATGTGTTTTGTCAGGGCCACCCTGTTGCCAGGTCTGTTGTTCAAACACAGGACTCCTTGGCCTCCAAGATTCTAGCCCCACCCAGCCCCTGGTGACTGAGCTCTGGACACTATAGGTTATCAAGAGCCCTGGAAAACTCCATTTTTTCACTGCTCCCAATTGATTTCCCTGTTTATCACTACCACGTGAAGGAGATGTGAGGGGAGCGAGACCAAGCTTCAGATAGGGAAACTAAGGCTCAAGGAAGTCTTGGTCATGCAGTTCTTGAAGACAGAGCACGCACAGCAGCCAGGAAAAGTGGGCCCAGGGCCTGCTACCCCACAAAGCCTGAACTCCGGCTGCTCACCCCCATTAGAACATTATCTGCCTGTGAAATCTGAGCCCAACCATCAACAAAATCTCTCAAAATCTGTCTACATTCAACAAAAGGTATCCTTGGTGATAGAAATAAAAATGGTGGTTACTTTGGGGCATAGCAATTGGAGGGGACAAAAGGTGGCCTCCTCGAGTGGCTGGTGATATTCTATATCTTGATCTGGGTGACACAGGTGTCTACAGATTTTAACATGTATAGAGCCATACTGTTAAGAGCTGTCCATTCATCTTATTTACAATTATATGCCAGTTTTTAAAAGGTTGTCTTCACATGCTTTTTCAAGCTCTTCGCCTCTCTCTTTTCTACCCATTGTTTGAGCTTGTTCCTCTCCCCATAAAAATGCCCTTGTCAGGGTCCTCAGAGACCTGCCAACTGTCCAGCAGTTTATGTTCTGTTCTCACCTCCTCGGCAAGTGTTTGATGCTTGCTCCCCTCGGCTCCTAAGTGCCCACGCTCTCTTAGTTTCTTCCCACCTCCCTCTGCTCAGCTCCTTTGCTGGTTCTTCTTCATCTTCCCTACCTCCACCCAGTGGAGTGTTCCAGGGTTCACCCTTGTCCGCTGCCATCCTCTGTCCCCATGTCCACAAATGGCCATTTGATTTTCTTCTCCAAGACCACTCTTTTCCAGACTTCGTTGGTTGATTCGTGCCAGTTCCATCCAATCAGTGGTTCAGCCGGGAAGTCTAGGAGTCATGCTTCTCTTTGTCTTCCCATACTCATGTATCAGCAAGGCTTGATTTTAACTCCAAAACATACCTCAAAGTATGTTGAGGTATGTTTGCTCTAGACCTACCCAGATCCAGGCCCTCCCTTTCCTTGATGGATGAGGCTGAGGCAGGAGCCTCCACTCTTGACTATAGAGTGGTTCTCCCAAAGCAGGGATTATCTAAACAGCAGCCAGCCCAGGTCGTTCCCTGCTTAAAAGCCCTCTAGTGCTCCCCACCACACCAAAAACAAAACCCTTTATTCTCTTCTAAAATGGCTAGGAGCCTGGTTTTGCTGACCTCTTCTGTCCCCCCACCCCCACCCCAACTACCACCATGAGAAATATCTAGGCCTTCCCTGGTATTTTCCTATCTACTGACTTATCTAGTTTGTCTCCAGTTAGTCTCTGTCGTCGGAGAAGGCAATGGCACCCCACTCCAGTACTCTTGCTTGGAAAATCCCATGGACGGAGGAGCCTGTTAGGCTGCAATCCAAGGGGTCGCTAAGAGTCGGACACACTGAGTGACTTCACTTTCACGCATTGCAGAAGGAAATGGCAGCCCACTCCAGTGTTCTTGCCTGGAGAATCCCAGGGATGGGGGAGCCTGGTGGGCTGCCGTCTATGGGGTCGCACAGAGTCGGACACGACTTTAGTGACTTAGTATATAGTATAGTCTGTGTCGTTGAACGTAGCCCTAGCCACCTCAGGGAACAGGCTCTAATCCTTTGGTCAAAGAACCCTCTGCTGTAAACCCCTGCATTCACTCAGCCTGCCTGTAGTCCGGGATAGACAGGATGCGGGTGTTGGGAATCCCCACGAGAGGGCAGCCCTGCTTAGCTCGGCCGAGGCGAGAGACAAGGGAGTAGGAGGCTGGGCCTTGGCCCGGGATCCTCCCCGGTGCTGCAGCGAGGTTCTGCGCTCCCTGAGTCCTCAGAGGGTCCGGACCCCTCCCATGACTTCCAGGGACTGTGGAGGCCGGCTCCAGGAGCGGATTCAGTGGGTCGGACCACGAGTGGGCCACAGAACTGCCGATTGGGCCCGATCAACCCGCTCAAGGACGCAGCCGCGGTACCCGTGCGCTCCAGGGACCCCTGCGGGAGGGACCACAACTTTCCCCTGGGGAAAAATGGGGAAACTGAGGCTACCGCAGGGGAGCGACTTGTCCTGGGAGTCAGCTCAACGGCCCGGGACTACGGGGACTCCAGGGCCGGATCCCGCCAGGTTTCCAGCTACAGTCCCGCCCTTCCCCATAAGAGCTGCTTCTAGGGAGTGGGTAGTGGGCGTCAGGCTCGCCCACCCGGCAGGGCCCCGGGGGTGGAGCCACACCAGCCCCGCCCCAGCCCCATTGGCTGAGGCGCCAGGGGCGGGGCGGGGCCGCCAGATGTTGGGGCGGCGGCGGCGGCAAGAGCTGGGGAGAGGGAGGAGCCGCGGAGCCAGGCGGAGGGCAAGGGCGCCGCTGGCCGGCCCGCCGGGCCCTCTCCGCATAGCTCTCGCTGGAGTTTGAAGAGGAACTGGCAGGCCTGGAGGGGGCTGCGGCACGGACATGCACAGCGCTCGGCTTGACAGTTTCCTGGGCCAGCTGCGCTGGGAACTGGTGAGGCTTGGGGGCGGGCGTGGCTCGTGAGAACTTGTGTGGGGTGCTCGGCTGCCTTCCTACCCGAACGACACTCGGATTGGGGGGAGCTGTCCCGAGTGCCCATCCAAGACAGGATGGGGGCGGGGCGGCGTAGATGGCCCAGATGGCCCGCGTCGGGTTTCGGACGATTGGGAGCTGCGCTGGGCATCAAGTAACAGCCGCCCAGCTGGCCGTGCTGCCGGCGCAACGGAGGAAGTTGTGGGGGAGAAACTTCTTGGGTAGAACAGGGGGTTTTAAGGAACTAAAAAGGTGGTGGCGCTACTACTGATGCCCCTTATTCCAGGCTGGCGTGTACCTCTTGTCTTCCTGGAAGGTGCTCTTTTCTTCTCTGAAAGAGGCTGCGGGCTTTGGGGAGCTGAATCCCTCAAGAGGCACAGGATGCCCCCCCAGCCCTGAGCAATACCTACTTCCCCATGCAGGCCCACAACCCTGCCTCCCGCCCTGGTGGCGGGTACCAACTTGCCCGGCTCTGCGTGCTGCAGCCTGCTGGACTGCCACCAGGTCGGCCGATGGGAGCCACACGAACTTCGTGTGCCAGCGCCCCATGCCGACCCGGTGCCCGCTAGGGGCCTTGCTGCTGAGGCCTGCAGGCCTGCCCAGCCCTCCTGGGCCTTCTCTTTTGGAACTGGCCTGACCAGGCAGGCCGGAGTGACCAGCACTGCTCCTACCACTTCTGCCCTCTCTTCTTCCACAGCTGTGTGGCCGGGACACTGGCTCACCCCCAATGCCTGGTCCCCTTCCGCCACCCCCCAAACACCGCCCAGGTGTGCGGCTCAAGCACCAGCTCAGGGCCTCAGATGCGTTGGAAGAGGACTCGGTCTGTGGTGTGGAGGAAGAGGATGACGAAGTAGGGGTGACAGGAGACAGGAGTGAAGCCTTGGGGGGTCCCAGGGAGCACGGCCTGGACTGGGACTCCGGCTTCTCAGAGGTATCGGGCAGCACATGGAAAGAGGAAGAGCTGCCCGTACCCCAGCACCCAGCACCCTCGGCATGGCCCCTCCGGAGACAGCGCCTCTCAACCAGTGGTGTCGCCCAGCCTGGCGGAGCGCCCGTGGCCCGGGTACCACCTGTCCACCGACCACGGCCCAAGTCCACCCCAGATGCCTGCCTGGAACATTGGCGGGGGCTGGAAGCCGAAGACTGGACCACGGCCCTGCTGAGCAGGGGTCGTAGTCGTCAGCCCCTGGTGCTGGGGGACAACTGCTTTGCGGACTTGGTGCACAACTGGATGGAGCTGCCTGAGGCAGCGGGTGAGGGGGACAATGGGGGTGGGCCCCGTGCGCGTGCTCGGCCCCCCCAGTTCCTGCTGGGCCTTTCTGAGCAGCTGCGGCGCCAGCTGGCCAGGGCGCGCCGGGCAGCGCTGGCAGGAAAGCGACTGTCATGCCCACCTCGCCCAGAACCCGAACTACCTGCGGATGTCTCACGCTTTGCAGCCCTCATGAGTTGCCGCAGTCGGCAGCCCATCATTTGCAATGATGTTGTCAGCTACCTCTGACCCTGCCCTCCAGCCTGGGACAATAAAGGCCTTTCTCTGGACAGTCCTGGTTCCGTAACCCCCGAGGCTCCAGAAGGCAGCGCCAGCCCTGCAAGTCACACTCAGACAGGCGAATCGCAAGAGCCTTTTCCCTCCCCCTGCAGGGGTCCTTGTCATGCCTGTGTCACACACCATGCGTCTGCTCCAACACCCATCCTGTCCACTGAACACCTTCCTTCAACAAGTATTTATTGAGTGTCTGCTGTGGGCTTAGGATGCAGGGCTCGATGGAGCTGGGTGGTGGGGCTGCTGCCTTGTTACAGCTTGTAGTGCAAGCGTGGAAAGTTAGTGTCATCCTCCTCACCCTTGTAGCCAAGTTCCAATACCAGCACCCGCTGCCCAGGCGCCTTCTTCACCAGATCTGTCATCCTGGTGGCGTGGGGGGAGAGGGGTGGGGAGATTGGGTAGGTGAACGGTGACAGGCAGAGAGTGTCCTGGGATGGGCTCCAGGGTGCTGGGGGCCATAAGGAGCCCAAGCCAGGAGCAGGAGCAGCCCAAGACAGGAAACATCTGAAAACTATTTTAGGAGTGGCTGGCGGGGCGAGCAGGAGGCAGGAAGCTGTGAGTCCCCTGGGAGTGGGCCGTGAAAGGGGAGCTGAGGGTGTGGAGGAGCTGGTGGGGCTGGCCAAGCAGGCAGCTCCTAGAGGCCCCTCCTAGAGGGCTCCTGGCCCTCCCCCCACCCCCAGCCCGTTTGCTGGCTCCATTTGGCAAAAGAAAACTTCAGGAAGGTGTGAGGGGCCCAAATGGGGTTGGGAAGAGGAGAAGCTGCACATCCCTCACCTCCAACCTCCAGGGCCTTGTTAAAGCCAGGTGCGGGCTCACCTGCGGGACAGGTGCCAGGCCTGTTTTTCCTCAGGCCATTTTTCTGAGTAGAGCAGGGCCGACCCATGCAGGAGCATAATCACCTTCAGTCCTTGTAGCTCCTAGAGAGAGACGGGTCAGGGGCCAGCGGGGCCAAGCCTGGGAGCAAGGCAGAACTGGGGCACACCTGGATGTGGGCCAGCAATGACTCCAGGGTCCTCTCGGGCTGCCCAGCAGGCACTTCCAGGCGGTCCCAGCAGGTCCACTTCAGGTGATGGAACTGGGGGGTGGCAGTGAGGAGGAGTGAGAAGCTTCTTACACACACACACACCCTCTCCCTGCCCCAGTTGCCAATAGCTTATGGCCCCTTTCCTAGGGGAGGAGCTGGACTAGAGGCAGGAAGCAGAAGCCAGGGGGTGGGGATGAAACGTGGGATCTAGGCCCAGAATCTCAACACCCTCCCTGCCTGTGCTGGGACAGGAAATGGGGCTATGGGGCCCCCTGCACAGGGAAACAGGCGATCCATCACACAGGCTGATTATGTGTGTGTGTGTGTGTGTGTGTGTGTGTTTTGGGGGGGGGGGCAATGCTTCCTGAGGAAGCTAGGAAGCAGGAGCAGGGCTGCTGCAATCTCTGATAAAGCTGCCTGTTCCTCAAATGCAAGGCTGGAAGAGAGGGTGGGGGGCGGGTACATCCGGTCCCTTAATCCTTTACCACCAGGGCCTTGGACTTTCTCATAGACACATGGGTGAGGGGCACAGTGACTCCAGCGGGGACACAGTCCACAGAGGACTCTCTTCCTGTCCCTTTGTTCCTTGTTTCTTGAGTCTTGGGGTTCTGGTACCCAGAGCTGAGGACATAAGGGTGGCAGGCAGCCAGGGACCAAGACTAGAGGGGGTTCTGCCAGCTCCCCAGAAAACAGTGAGGTCAAGCTGAGACAGGACCAGAAGTGATGTGGGGGACCCTTCCCCTCCCTTCCCCCTCCTCCATGGACAAAGGCAGCTTGTGTTCTAGCTAGAGGAGGGGCCCGCACAAAGGGGCTCTGTGTGCTGTGCCCTGAGGGACCCCAGGGCTGCTCAGCCTAAGCCCAGTGCTGGCCCATGACCTCTCCCCTCTGCTCTGGTGAGAGAATTCTCTCCAGACCCTCTCCTATGTCCCCAAGGAAATGCCAACTTTTGCAGAGCCTGGGTACATAGCTGGGGCATTCACAGCCCAACACTTGAAGGAACACATATGCACACAAGCCCACACGTGTACTCACAGGCAAAACCATGCAGGCCCACATCATGAAAGGGCCCTGCGGTCTCCTCTGGCACACAGATGTGCAAGCATGCTCCCTCCATGGCCACACACCATGGGGCCAGGGATGCCCAGACCCGGGTGCCCTCACACCCTGTGACAGGGTTGCACACCCATGCTGGTGAGTTCAATGCCCTTAAACTCAGTTGAGTGGGGCAGGCAAAGATCCCCATGCCTGGCAGCCCGACGTTAGGCTCTGTTTAGGGCTTGGGCCCTCGTCCTCCCTCCCCCTCAGGGAAGGCGGGGATGGTGGGGGATGGATGTCTGGCTCCACTAATGAGTTAAAGCTGCAGCTCCCCCAGACCCGGAGGGTTGGGGGTTGGGGGTGGCTGACGGCTGCTTCCTGTGTCTGACAGGTCCCAGCCTGGCTGTGCAGCAGGGAGGCGGCTGAAGGAAGTCTTGAGGTCTCCCCCAGAGTCTGCGTCCCATGAGAGCCTAAAGCTGGAGTAGGGCCTGTTTGGGTAGGTACAGGGAAAACTCAGGTCTGGTACAGGTAGAGTGTCCAGGGCTCACCTTCTGGATGTCTGGGGCCTTAGGTACCCAGCGGCTAAAGTAGTTTTCAGCCAGGTGCAGATAGCTGTGGCGAAAGGCATGGCGGGGCCGTGGTCCGCCCACCACCTTGTACAGCTCCAGGCCCACCAGGCCAGCCACGGCCGCTGTAGTGGTGACAACGGCTGGGATAATCCGGCCCACAATTCGCTTGGTCTGCCAAGGACAGGAGATCTGATCTGGGCCCAAGGCCTAAGGCTAGGGTTTGACCTGCCACTTCCAGGCCTGAGCCCCAAGGGGCAGGTTACCTCGGCATGGCTGGCCACTGGGATCCCATAGTTCTGAGCTCTCAGGCTGGCCGCTGCCACCACAAAATCCACGTGGAAGTTGCTGTCATTGTCCTATGAGACCCAAGCACAGTCGTGTGAACACTGTCCCATCCCCCAAACCTGTGCCACTGCACAGGTCTTCACATGATTCTGTGGGGTGGAGGCTCACATCACCCCACTTAACAGGTAAGGAGACGGAGGCTCAGGGAAGCTGGGGTGATTCTGGGCTCCTTCAGGGAGGAAAACTCAGGCCTAGGGACTTCAGAGCTACCTACTTAGCTCTTGACCTTCCCCATCAACCTCTCTGGCCCAGCCCTTCACTCCTACTTGGGCTCCGACCTTCTCAAATGTCAAGGGTTCAAGGGGAGGACCCTTGCTCCAGGTCTTCAGGTCTTCATGCAGTTGCTTACAGCCTGTTGGGAGAAGGAGGAGGGTTGAAACAGTCCTTAGCCCCCAAGTCCTATACTATTCTTGAGCCTACCTGCCTGTCCTTGGTCCCTGCCAAGTCTATCACTTACCACTTTCAGGGAGACCCCTTGATGGATGGTGCTATCTCTTCTCTGGCAGCCCTAGCCCTCACGTATGTGTGCCTGCACACACACACGCACACCTAGGTGACCCTGTCCTCATGGGGGAGCCACAGCTAGTTGCTTCTCAGGGCCCAGTGGTTTGTGGGTTTTTTCCCTTTGCTGAGAGTTGGCCAAGGGAATGGGGTGGGGAGGATGGTAAATAAGAGGGAGAGGACCTACTCTGGGACCAGGGGATGAATCCAAGGCTAGAGAGAAGGTCAGAGGGCCTAATAGGTTGTGACTTGGCTTCAGGGCCCCCAGACCCATCTTCTTTCTGCAGCACAGGCTGAGGAAGCTCAGGCCCTTGGGTGGCAGCATAGAGGGGACTTACCAGAAGGTGAATCCAGCTCCAGCTCACTAGCAAAAATGCGGTCCAAGTTCTGGGGGTCAGGTAGTGGCAGCAAATTCAGTAGTCCCCTGAGCGCAGTCTGGTCCTGTGAGCCAGGCAGCCTATGCATCTGGGCATACAGGTTGGCAGCTGCCAGCACGTAAAGGAGGTGCGTATCCTGCAATGAGACCCAGAGCAGGGGCGGCTGCATGGGCCTGAGTGAGCGTGTGTGGGTGCGTGGGGCAGGGGTCACTACCCACTTGAAGACCCGTTGGAGGGCCTGCCTCCGCCTCCCATGTGGACACCCACATGTGCACAGATGTGGCTGTCTCCCTCTCAGCGTCTCGGCATCACTACAAAACACAGAGGTGCCCACCTCTGTCCTGAGGGGCCACATTTCCATCTCAGGGCTGCCAAGGGACCCCACTCACTTGGCTGGCATCAAACTCCAAGGGCTGGGGACATTGTTTGGGACCCGACCAGAATGGAGTTCCATCTTCCTGCACCTAAGAAAACACAGAGGCTGCTGGGCTCAGTCCGGTCGCCCCCAAGCCCTCAGCCTCCTGACCCCCAGCCACCCACTTTGTCAGGTGGGTAGGTCCTCAGCAGCTGTGTGATGCCATAATGGAAGCGGAGCTGCCAGTGGCCAAAGGCCCACAGCACGCAGTCTCGCCAGGTCTGCGGACGCTCTGTCAGGACACCCCTCATTGTCTGCAGCAGGGGCTGCTTCTGTGACTTAACCAAGTCTTCTGGAGACGAGAGTGCCCTGCAGAGGGTTGGGAGAGCTTGAGGCTAAGCCTTGAGCCTCTTGGTCTTAGGGACCCTGGACTCCCATTCACCCTTGTTGGGGGTCTTACTGTAGGTGGCTGTTGATGGTCTTGGCAGACTCACAGAAAAGGTCGTCAAATTCACCCTTGGCCCACTGTGGGGGAGGGAGCAGCCATGAGGTGGCAGTTAGGAAATGGGTCTGGGGCAGAGGACTGAGCCAGGCAGGTAGGTGTCTCCGGGGTGCCTCCCACCTGCACAGTGTGCTCGGTTGTGGCAGGAATGTACCGCACGGTGCAGACAGGGTCGGGGGCATCTTCAGAAGCTGCATCAGAGGGGGCTTTGTAGTTCTCAGTCACGTGCGGTATGAACACGCCAGCGCTGCCCCGGGTGCCCATGGTGCCCGCCTCCAGCAGTGGTTTCAGAAAGTGGGTGCAGCGAGCAGCTACGTAGTCCCCTGGCAAGGGAGGCAGAGGGTCAGAAGTGGGGCTGGCACAGCCTCAGACAAGAGTGAGTTCTGAGGCTGGGCACTCACGGGCCTCAAAAGTGTCCAGGGCAGCAGCCACGCCATCCACACCAGAGAAGAAGTCATCCCCAAAGATGTCCTCTGTAGTGGGATCCAGCTGGAGGTTGAGTGGGGTAACCTGCAAGTCTGCATTCAGGCGGCGAGTGGCCTCTGCAGCCACCTCTGCCTTTTGCCTCTGAGAAGAAAGCAGGAAGATGTTGGAGGTGGGGGGAGGGGGGTACTGTGGGAGGACAGTCCAGGAAGTGGGTGTGGGGAAGGGTCAGCACTCACATGAATGTCCTGGGACCTGAAGAGGAATTGCCGGCTGAGGTTGGAGAGCTCCACATGGTCCATGTCGGCAACAGTCACGCCTCCACCGTCCCCAGCCCCCAGGCCCATCAGGGCAAAGCTTTTGAGCAGCTCACAGCCGACAGCGCCAGCACCCACCTGCCGGCAGACAGGAGCAAACTTAGCCAGAGGGCCAGGCCTCACCCCTCCGCACACTCCCAACCTCACCACGTGGCTCACCAGGAGGTAGCGCTGGTGGCTCAGCTTCTCCTGAAAATTGGTCCCGAACACTGCGGTTTGCCCATCATACCGGCAGCGTCTCTAGGGAACACATACAGGGCTCGGTGACGCCGGCTGGCCTGTGCTGGGTCTCCCTTCTCACTTCCAGTTTTCCAGGTCAGGACCTCAGGACTATTCTTCATGTTTCTCCCTGCGTCCTGAGTTTAGCTAAGGTTTGCATCCCTACCACGGGTTCTCACCGGTGTACAGTCCTCAGGGTTGGGAAAGGGGTCCCCATCTTCTGGAAGGCAATCCAGAGCATCGAAGTACAGCCACTGGTCCAGGGGCATAAACTTTCCAGAGATCGCCTGTAAGTCAGAGCTTTAGTCCAGGGACTCTTGGCACCTCCTAATCCCCTGAGATCCTGGCTGAGGGCTGCACCCAGGTTGGTGAAGCTGCTAAGGCTGCTGTCTAGTGTTGGGCACCCTGTGGCATCCACAGTAACCTCTGCACCCTTCCCAGCCCCGCCCTGTCTCTGCCTGTGCCCACCTTCAGCACTTCTTGGGCAGCCACTGCACCCAGAACGGCTGCCATGGGGCTCAAGCCACCAGCACTGCTCAGGGCAACTGTCCGCACCAGAGCCTCATCCAGCTGCTCTTCCAGAGGCTCTCCTTCTGTCCCCTTCAGTGGTCCCATGGCCTGGGCCAGGTCCACCACCATCTCTGCATCAACCTAGTGGGTAGAATTCTGTTAAAGCAGACCCAGCCTGAGCTCCACCCCACATTTGAATCCTTTAGGCAGCCATCCCCCCTGTTCCACAGAAGAGGAAGCAGAAGCCTGAGTGGGAACGCCCCACTAGACAATGCCTGGTGCCAGACAATGGCCCTGGAGGCTCCCCAAACCTGGGAGCAGCTGCCAGACCAGATCTGAAGGGTGGGGAGTGGCATGAGTCCCCAGGCTTTGTGCTTGGCCCCTTCATGAACTCAGCCTCTGGTCTAGGGCTTCCCTGCTGGCTCAGATGGTAAAGAATTTGCCTTCAATGCAGAAGACCTGGGTTTGATCCCTGGGTTGGGAAGATCCCCTGAAGGATGGCATGGCAACCCACTCCAGGATTCTGGCCTGGAGAATCCCTATGGACAGAGGAGCCTGGCAGGCTACAGTCCATGGGGTCACAAAGAGTCAGACATGACTGAGTAACTTAGAACATCTGGTCTAGAGATAAATAAGCGTTTATTTATCAGCTCCCTGCAGCCCATCCTATCTTCTTTATATGAGTGGGACACTGCTTCTGGATTCAAACTTGGATCCGTAAGATAGTCACTGTCACCTTCTGGTAGGTGAGGCCCCATTAAGACAGAGGCTAGGGAGAGGGGCATCGGGGCCACTCACAGGATCCCAAGGCTTGGGAGGGCGGCCATGGAGCTGCTGGAACTTGTGCAGTGCACGGAAGGACTGATGCAGGCAGCGGGCACGGTGAACTTCCTGGGGACTCTGGGCTACCACACGGGGCTGAAGGAGGGCTGTGTCCAGGGGTTCCTGCAGGGGGCACTCAGTTTAGGGTCAGGTCCAGAACCCTGTGGGCCCCTCAAGGCACCCAACCTCAGATGACCTTGCACTCACGTGGCTGACAGTCTTGGCTTTCTTGACCTCAGTGACAACCCCGCCACGTAAATAACGAGAGAAAGCTGTTGTGTCTCCAATCTCCAAGGTCCCGTCCTCTGTGGAAGATTGAGCCTAGTCAGCATGACTTCTGAACCTGAGTAGCTCCCCACAGCCCATCCTGTCTTGCCTCAACATTCTCAAGGTGGGATTTCCCTGGCCGTCCAGTTAGTTAAGAATCCGCCTTGTGATGCAGGGGATGTAGATTCAATCCCTGGTCAGGAAATAAGATCCCAAATGCCATGGAACAACTAAGCCTGTAGGCCATAGCTAGAACCATGGAAGACCCCACACGCTGCCACTAAGACCCGAGGCAGCCAAATAAATGATTAAAACAAAATTCTCAATGTGGCTCTGCCCTGAGGAAGGTTGAGAGAGACCTTATCTCCAAAAACCAGGCTGTGTCCATCCCCACAGGAGTCTGGGTGCTGAGCCTGGAGTGGGGTTGACTTACCCCGCACATGGAGAGGCCGAGGATCACAGCCATTGAGCTCCACCATGCCCTCAATGCCTGAGAAAGTCACCCAATCCCCTGTGTGGAAGTGGTGGGCATCAGCCTCTTCTCTCAGAGTGAGAATGCCAGGGGAGCCCTGTGATGAGAGGCGGCCTGCTCAGGGGGGCCTAGCCCTGCCTTTCAGAGGCTCCTTAGTAGGGGTAGTGCCCCCCACCCCAGCACCCACCTGGGAGATGTGCTGGATGGTGGCCATCAGGGGTTCTGCCTCCTTGGGGTCCTGCACAGTGAAGTTCTCACCGAAGTCACAGAACAACTGCCTGTGGCGGGGTGGCAGGGGTCACTGAGCTGACTCAGTGCTTAACCGCCATCGTTGTGGTGAAGGGCAACAGGCACTAGGGCAAGCCCTGAGGAACTGGGGAAAAAGTGCTGGGAGAGGCTTGGAAACTGGAGTTTGAAAGATGTACTGAGCAAGTCTGGAGGCTGGGGTAGAGGAAGTCGAAGAATGGGACTGGGGACTGTGATCAAGAAGGGAAAGTGGGGACAGCCCTGGGGTTGGGTGGAGGAGCTCTGGAGCAAGCCTGGAACTGGGATCGGTCGCTGCCTGTGATGTGGCAGGCTGGGCGAGCCATCTCACCCCACGAGGCCTCGGGTGTCCACCACCAGGAAGCAGACTCCATTCTCGTGGCACAAGGTGCCCACTCTCAGCTGCTCCTCCAGCCTCGAGGCGGTCAGCACCACCACCTGAGTGGACGTCATGAGATCAGTAAGACCAGAACCACTTCGAGCCCACCCTGCTGCTAAGGGCTGGGGGTGGGGGAGGTTGGCCTGGAGAGTAGGGCTGGGAGGGCACCTGGAAATCCAGCAGCAGGTCCTTGGTGATGTCGCCTGTGTAGACGCACACCTGAACGGCTCCATTGAGCTCAGCCAGAAGTTTTTGAGAGGCCTCAGCCCTGCTCCTTCCCAAGTCTTGCTCTGAGAGCAGAAACTAAAGAGGTGCCCAGACTGGCTTTAGCAAGGAGTTTTCTCTTGGGCCCCACCCCCACCCTGGTCTGGAAACCCAAAGCCCCCCCACCAGGAGCCTCACCTGGGCAGCCAGGTCAGACCAGCAAGTAGGGTGGGGATCATGGAGAGTGAGTCTGCCCACGCCCATCAGGACCAAGTTTTTGGCCACCTCAGCCCCCAGGCCCTGCAGGCCAGACAGCAGCACCTTGGCTCCCTGAATTCTCTGCATGGCCGGCAAGCCCAGCACATACCTGTGGGCGGGAAGAAAGAGGGCAGGCAATTGGAAATCAGGGCTTAGAAGGTTACCC
Source organism: Tragelaphus eurycerus (assembly GCA_935064755.1). NCBI lineage: Eukaryota > Metazoa > Chordata > Mammalia > Artiodactyla > Bovidae > Tragelaphus > Tragelaphus eurycerus. The sequence goes on along the minus strand of CAKXYN010000001.1, from coordinate 68,364,328 downwards.
TGCTCTCCTCCCCACCTTGAGCCTCACAGCTGCCGTGAGTATAGCTCCTTATCCAGCGGCTTGGAGGTCTCCAGGGTATCCATCCTGAGGCCCGGGGCTTGCAGGGCTTGTAGACAGGAGGCAGTGCCAGCAGGAGCCAGTGCCCAGCAGTGGCTAGTGCAAACAGAAGCTAAGGCTCAGAAATGAAAGACGCAGCTGGCAGCTTTCTTCCTGGTTCCTCGTCATTTGGGGTAAAGCAAAAGTGAAAGTGAAACTGAACGGGCTCGTAGTCCTGCCTCCACCCTGTCCTGCACAGCCTGGCTTGGCAAAGACTTCTGCCAGCCCTAGGGCACTGGCAAGTGGGGAGAGAATTCCTGGATCTGTTTCTCTCTGGGAGAGCAGGTATTTCTCTTAAGGAAGAAAGAGGGCAGGGCCATGGGACGGATCTCTGTGGTCTCCTGTAGCTCCCTAGATGTCCCGAACTGCAAGCTCCTATCCTCTTCAAGGGTCCCTGTCTGAATAGGCTTCATGCCCAGAGGACTGGTGGGGATGCCCTTGTCCTGAGGGCTCACCTAGCCTCCTATCCACACAGAGAGACTTAGAGACTCTAGAGGGCAGAGCCAGCCCCATCCCAGAGCTCATGGGCTACGCTGCCCACATCCAGGGCTCACCTCAGACTTGGGGTGCAGCCTAGCACTGTTGGGAGTGCCTGCGTGTCCCGGAGTCATCTCCTACAGGATCAGGGATTCCTCTCTGCCCACAGTGCACAGCCGGGACAGTTGGCAGCCTCAGGAGGCCAGTCAGGGTCTCTCACTGATGCGTCCCAGGACTCAAAGAGGGTTGTCAGTCTCTGAGTGCCAGCCCTGAGTGGAAGACTAGGGGCAGCTATGATCATGTGTCCTTTATATTTTAAAATAATTACAGATTCAGAGGAAGTTGCAAAAAATAGAAAAGAGGGGCTACCCTCCCCACAGATGTCTCCTTCTGCCTTCTTAGGAACCGAGGGCCAGTTCTCTAGAGGATGGACCACAGTTCCCCACAAAACTCCACAATAGTTAAACCAAGAGCTATCAAAAAAATTTTTTTAAAAATTAAGGTAAAACCTATACATCATTAAAATAACCATTTTAAAGTATACAATTTAGTGGGATTTAGCGTATTGACAATGTTGTGCAATCACCATCTCTCTCTACTTTCAAAACCTCATCACCCACCAAAAGACACAACGACCTTGGATAATCGCTACACACCCCCATTCTATCGCCTGGCAACATACATGCTTTCTGTCTAGGGATTTGCCTATTCTGTATGTTTTATATAAAAGGAATCGTACAAAATGTGACCTTTGGTATCTGTTTTCACTTACAATCTTTTTGAGGGTAATCCAAATTGTAGCATGTCTCAGGACATCATTCCTTTTTGTGGCTAAATAATATTCTATGAGAGGCACGTATCACAATTTGTTACTCAGCAACCCTATATATACAGTCAATGGAATTCTCCAGGCCAGAATACTGGCGTGGGTAGCCATTTCCTTCTTCAGGGGATCTTCCCAACCCGGGGATCAACCCCAGGTCTCCCGCATGGCAGGCGGGTTCTTTACCAGCTGAGCTACCAGGGAAGACATTATCCAGTCACTGGTTGACATTTGAATTGTTAACTTTTTGAATATTATGAATAGTGCTACATAATCATTCTTGAACAAGTATTTGAGCACGTGTTTTCTATTTCTTTGGGTATATACCTAGGAGTAGGAAATGGCGACCCACTCCAGTATTCTTGCCTGGAGAATCCCAGGGACGGGGGAGCCTGGTGGGCTGCCGTCCGTGGGGTCACACAGAGTCGGACACGACTGAAGTGACTTAGCAGCAGCAGCATTGTTGGGTCAAATGGCAATTCTATGTTTAAGTTTTTGACAGACCAACAAACTATTTTCTACCAGCAATGTATGTAAGTTTTTAACTTCTCCACAACATGGTCCAACTGGTTTTTCCTTTTTTTTCAAATTATACCCATCCTAGTGGGTGTAAAGTGGTAGGCAATTCTGGTTCTTTTTTCATTCAATAAACCTTTATTGGATGTGTCATATGTACTAGGTAGAGAAACCAGGGCCAGATTCTGAAGTAAGTGGTGTCTTCAGTAGATACCAAAAGACATTTGATGACACTCAATATCCAGTCTTGATTTTTTTTCACTCTCATTAAAATAGATGGATTTTTAAATTGTGGTTTTAACCATTTTCATTTTTAATGTTTAATTTTGTTTATATTTTGGCCACACCACGTGGCATGCAAGAACTTAGTTCCCTGACCAGGGATTGGACCCATGCCCTCTACAGTGGGAACATGGAGTATTAACCACTGGACCACCTGGTTTGAATCATTTTTAAATATGTACAATTCAGTGGCATGAAGCACATTCACAGTGTTGTGTAACCACACCACTATTTCCACAACTTTAGCCCAAGGAGAAATACTGCACCCATTAAAAAATAATTCATCAATCTTCCATCCCGTTTCCTAGGAGCTTCTATTGTACTTTGTCTCCATGACTTTGCCTACTGAAGATAATGAATATAGGTGGAATCATAAAATATTTGCCCTTTTGTGTCTGGTTTCTTTCACTTAGCATATTTTTACAACATTCATCCAGGTTGTAGCATGTACCAGAATTTTGGTCCTTTTTTTTATTGTGAGAAAATAAACATAAGATGAAATTTAATGTTTTAAAATATACAGTTCAGTAGCATTACAGACATGCACGTTGTTGTACCAACACCACCATTCATGTCCAGAATTTCAACTTCTCAAACTGGAACTCGCAACCCATTAGACAATAACTTTCCATTCCCTCCTTCCCATTCTTGGCAATAACCATGCTACCTTCTGTCTCTGTAAATCTGACTACTCTTGGTATCTCATATACATGGAATCCTACAGAATTTGTTCTTTGCCCCTGGATTATTTCACGTAGCTTAGTGTCTTCAAGATTCACTTACACTGTAGCATGTTTCAGAATTTTTTTTTTAAGCCTAAATAATGTTCCATTGTACGTATAGACCTAGAGCTTTGTAGTTTTCCCTCACAGAGATCTTGTACATATTTTGTTAGATTTATACCTAAATATTTTGTTTCCTTTCTTCTTCTTTCTTGGTGCTGGGTTTTTAATGTTACTATTATTTTTTCTTCTGTTTCTCGGTTTTTAATTCTAATTGATTACTAATCTATAAGAAAGCTACTAGCCAGCCACTGCACTTAATTTGATGCTGCACTTCCCCCCTTAACCATCCTTAGCTCAAGGCAGCACCAAAGGAGTCCAACTCCCATAATCAAGAGCATCACTTCCCCCCAAGAAGCCCCAGGCTCCCACGCACCTGCAGGGGAGCAGACAGGCACTCTCAGTCTGAAGCAATCTCTCTTATGCTGGGTTCATGCTGAAATGTGCAGAAACAGGCGAACAACCACTCAGTAATGAAAAAGGGAAGTTTAGAGGTCCTCACCTAACATGCTCAGATACTCAGTTGTGTCCGATTCTTTACGACCCCATGGACTGTAGCCCACCAGACTCCTCTGTCCATGGGATTTTCCAGGCAAGGATACTGGAGTGGGTTGCCATTTCCTTCTCTAGGGGATATTCCTGACCCAGGGATTGAACCTGGGTCTCCTGCCCTGTGAGGTGGATTCTTTACCAGCTGAGCCACTAGGGAAGCCCAAGCCCTCACCCAAGTCAGGACTTAAAAGAGAAGTCTTCTGGGAGAAAGTGCTCTTGAAGCCAAGCCACGGAGACTAGCCACTTGGCTGGTAGAGTTGAAAGGTGAAGAAGGGGTTGTCACAGGTCACTTGTGCTTGCTCTGAGTTCCCTGTATGTCTAGACCCTGGCTCACCCATTTGCTTTCCTGCTTATGGTCTTGCACTGTGCCCAGGTTACAGACTGTGGACAAAGCTAGGTGATAAATCGTTCTTGTTAGTGTCTCCCTGTGCTCTTCGAGAGGGCACATGCCTAAGGGTGGAATTTTTGGGTCTGGGTCTAGGTGAAGGTCCTCCCCTTTAGAAAATCATGCAAGTCAGTTTTTCCAAGTGAGTGCAAATTTACCCTCCCAGAGCCAGAAAGAAAAGACTGCATCTTTTTTATTTCACATAGAAATCTCCCCCTCCTCTCCCTACCACCATTGCCCATCCCCTACCCTGCCTGGCCCAGGCCATGCCAACAGCAAGTCAGAGGCAGGCAGAAGCCTGCGCGGGCCAAGGCGGCCTGAGAAGTCTCAAGACTTTGGTGCTTACAGTCAACAAAAGACCCTGGTCTAAGGACCAGAAGTAGCCCAGCCACATCTGATCATGGCTATAAACGGAAGTCTGGAACAAGGGGCAAGCCCTGCTGGCAGGAACACAGAGCTGATCACGTCAGCCCCCACAGGGACATCCAGTATGATGGAGGTGGGGCAGGGTGTGTGCAGGAAAAGTAGGTTTCTGGGCCCCACTTTTACCCCCATCTTCTTATTTATCCTTGTCCACAGGGCTGGTCCTAGAAGAGGGGCCATGCCTGCCAAACCCTCTGCCAAGCCAGTCACCAGTCCTCGGCCTGTAAATCAGAGGCATGCATCTGGCCACTGATCAGACTCACTGTTTTCACTGCCACAGGAAATTGTCCAGCGTGGCCTGGGAGGGGGTAGGCGCTGTCCTGGCCCCCAGTTTCTGCCTAACCCTTGCCTTGGGCTTTGGTTTAACTGGCAGTGGGCGGATCATAGTTGTGTCGGTCTAAAGGAAATGTCAAGGAAGAGGCCTACAGAGAGGACTGGAACGCAGGGCTCAGCCGTGGGGGTGGGCAGCACTGCTACACGGGGCAAGGTCTGGCTCTGCCCACCCAGCGCCGCAGCCACCAGTAAGCTGGGGTCTAGGGGTACAGGTGAGGGATGACGTGGGCACCATAGCTAAGCTCAGCCCAACACCACAAAATAAGGATACAGGCTGGATGAATTTGGTTCGGCCTCCAAGTCCATCGAAGCCAATCCTTACCTAAAGCAGAAGGAAGAGGTGAGTGGGCTGGCCTAATGCGCTAGGGCCACCCAGCTCCACCTGCAAGAAGGCAGACACTTTTCCCTTGTGGGAAACCGCACTCACTGCATCTGTGCTGTTGCAGGGCTCTGCCCTGACCCTTTTGGTCTGTTTCTGGCCCAGGACAGCATTCCGGATGAAGACGGGGAACGCGCTAGCCAGCTCCTCATCAGGCTCCCCCAGACAGCGCTGGCCCCCCAGCGAGAGCTGGGACTCCTGCAGAGGGGACCCCAGAGCCAGGCTCGATGAGCCAGGTGGCACCAAAGAGGAGGGTGGGCGGCATGTGGGAACAGGATCAGGATCTCTGGTGCCTCATCCGGAGGCAGGAAGGACAGGCAGTAGGATTCCCAGGGTGGCTCCAAAGTGCTTCAGTCCTCCAGGAGTGAGAGGGCTCTGGCAAGACCCTGACCTCTCAGAAGACCAGTTTCATACTCAGTCCTGGCCAAGGACGGAGGGTGACTGCCTGAACTTCTTCAGGGGCCTTACCTGCCTGGGGCCTTTGGGCATCTTCTTGGGAACGTCCTGAACAGGAGAACTGCGAGAGATATGATGATTAATGAGACAAGCCAGAGAAAGGCTTTGTATAGAGTGAGTACTCAGGAGAGGGAAGAAGAGGTGCTGGGACCAGATTCATATCCAAACCCAGGTGACCCTCAGTGCCCAGTCAGCCACTCAGAGCTGTTAGCCCAGGACCTGCAGAGATCTCTTAGCCATCCTCCCTCCAGGCTGTGGAAGGGCTGGGGACTACCACTTACTGTGCCTTCTCAGGGAAGAGCCTCTTGGCAAGGCCATACTGGGTGCTGGAGGGCTGGGTTGGGGGAGTGTCCACATTAAAGGTGGCATTGAGGTCAATATCATCACCAAAGGCTGGCCGGCGAAGCTTCAGGCTCACCATCTCCATAGGAGCTGGGCTGTAAGGCAGAGACAGTTTGGTTACTCAAGATCACAGTGGCAACAACCCCTCAAGCATTAGAGATGGATCAGCTCCAGGGGCCTGGAGCTCACACCTGGTTTAGAGCCATCCTTCAAGGAAACCCTAATCTCTCCAGAAAAAAGAGATTAGTCCTTGGCTTGATCCTTCACACAGTAGAAGTCTGGAAGATATGCAAGGAAGCAAGCAGAAACCAACAGAAAACCCAAATACACAAATGAAAAACGTTTTGTTCAAGAAGCCTCATTTCTCAGAGTGCACGCAAGGATCCTGTCAGAGAGGTGACCATAAACTGAAGCAGATGGATGTTCCTTCCAGTGCTACTTATCATGGCCAGTGGACAGTATTAGAGACTGTCCAAACAACTCCCCTAGGGGCTGGCACTTTCAGAGCTTGAATATGAGACATACATTCAAGTAGTGTTCCTAGAGACTTCCCTGGTGGCCTGGTGTTTAGGAATCCGCTGTACAATGCAGGGAATGAGGGTTCGATGTCTGGTCGGGGAAGATCTCAAGTGCCACAGCTGGGTGTGTATATCCTGGAGGAACCAGGGTGTACACAAGCCTCCAGAGCACCTCTGTGGCCCCAAGCACCCAATGGCATCTGAATATGACGCAGTACCTGTGCAGAAGACAGTAAGCTCATTTCTGCCGAGGAGACTAGGGAAGGGAGTACAGAGGACAGTGGACCCTTCAGTGTGGAGAGGAGCTGGGGGACACGGAGCAGGAGGACACGGAGGAGGGGGACACTGAGCAGGACAGAGCAGGGGGACACTGAGCAGGATGGAGCAGGGGGACACAGAGCAGGACAGAGCAGGGGGACACGGAGCAGGAGGACATGGAGCGGGACATGGAGTAGGAGGACACAGAGCAGGGGGACACAGAGCAGGGGACACAGAACAGGGAGACACGGAGCAGGGGGACACAAAGCAGGGGACACGGAGCAGGACATGGAGTAGGGGGACTTGGACCAGGAGACACGGAGCGGGAGACACGGAACAGGGAGACACAAAGCAGGGGGACACGGAGCAGGACACGGAGTAGGGGGACCTGGAGCAGGGGGACACAAAGTAGGACAACACGGAGCAGGGGGACACGGAGCAGTAAGGCAAGGGGTGTCCTGCTGTGAGGGGCAGTGTGACTGGCCTGAAGCCTGAAGGTCCACCCCGCCCACAAGGCCGAGCTGGCCTGAGGGCTGAGTGCAGAGGGTCCTGGGAAGTGTTTGGCAAGGGAGTGGTAGGATGCCCAGGGGTTGCTATGCTGGACAGATGGGAGCAGTAGAGGATGGGTCCCAAGCCTCACACAGAGGTGGGAGAAAGGGAAAGGGTGAGGGAGACAGCTCCTAAGTTAGATGGGCAGGCTCTGAGCAAACAAGTGGATGCGCGGAAGAGGGAGCACAGTGATTTTCCAACATTGAAAAGTGGCTCGGATAAAAGCAGCTGGGTCGCTGGGCTGTGTTTTCTGTCCGGACCACCAGCAGGCCAGCCAGGCCTGAGGACCCTCTCAGCCTGTCGGCTTCCGGGCGGCCACCCAGGCAGGGACACCCATCCCTCGGCCTCTTGGCTCCCTCTGCTGGCAGCTTTAGAGTGCCGGTGCTGGGACCAGAGGAGAGTTCTTTTGGTGGGTGGTTTCATATTTGTTTCAGAACCTGGGGTAGGCGGATATATTAGGTGAGCTGCTCCATACACAGGATGCTCCTCCCCTTTCTCTGACCATCCCTAGGTCCTTTCTGGCCTCTCTTTTCAAAGCCCAGGGCCTGCCTCAAAGCTGCTTTTCAGCTTAGTCTTGGCTGTCACTCAGGCCAGGAGGTCCACAACCTTCAGACCGACCTGGGCCACCTACTCCCCACAAAGCCAGAAAGGGTGAAGACACCCTTACCAGGGAGCTCCTCCAGCTTGGAGTCCCTGTTCCACCCCAGGGGGTCAACGAACCTCTCTAAAACGAGGGTCAACGAACCTCTCTAAAACGAGGCGGTTGATAGTTTCACTGTCTCCTGGTGGCAGCTTCAGGGTTTCCTGCAGTATCGTCAGCTTTTTTTTCAGGCTCTTCAGGAAGGAAAGAGAAGAGTGTGAAAGAAAGGCTGAGGCACCAAGTCCAGAGTGACCGCCACGGACGTGAGCAGTACGCATGAAAGGCAAGCCCACTGGGACCAGAACAAGGCTTGAAGGTCAAATATCAGGCTCAGGAGGCCAGGACCACCTGACCTCAGAACCCCTCTCGCGGTGATCTCCTCTGGTGACCTCCTCCTCCTCCGGTAAACCCCCCTCCTCTGGTGGCCTCAAGGATACAGGTATAGGACAGGCTGTGAGCAAGACCCTGTGCTCTCTGTCCTCTGCTAAGGAGCCCAGGCTCCAGATCAAAGGCCAAGATTCTTGTCCTCACCCACCCCGAACCAGGAGGATACAGGGAGCCCAGAGCTGCGACCACTGACTGATGCAGGGTTTGTGGGCAGAACTTACCCAGCCCGCGTCTTGGAGGGCCCATAAACCACCCTTCCTTCCCACCTGCTCATAGATGTTCCTCACCACAATTTCCTTATCAGCACTCTGTAAGTCCTTCTGAGACGACTTCAGCTCCAACTTGGCCTGGTCCAGTTCAGAGCAGACTGTCTGCAACTGCAAGAAAGTGTAAGGAGCGAAGGACGAACACAGGGGTGGCTGTGTGCCCTGCCCCCACCTGCTGCTACACTAGCTCATGGGAACCCAGACCCAGGAGGAGCCGGGGACACAGGGAAGACCCAAGCTCCACGGGGCTGGACCTTTGTCTTAGTCCTGCAGCGTTCATCTGGAGCAGTCCAGGGCTCCTCCCTATATCCCTGCCCTGACATGCACCATGCCCAGAAATAAAAGCAGCTGTGTTGACTGATTCAGGTTTCAAGAGGCCTTCTACAGGGAGTCAGTCCCCTAGTGGTCTAGTGGTAAGAATTCTGGGTTTTCACTGCCACAGCCCAGGTTCAATCCCTGGTCAGGGAACGGAGGAACAAGGGGAATAAGCCAAATGGCAAAACACACGCACAATAAATAAACAAACCACAAAGAAAAGAACAAGAGGCCTCCTACTCTAGGCCTGGAACAAAAAACAGGGCCCCTGAAGCCATCACATTTGGGACCTGTGTGCCCCAGCCAGCTGAGCGGTATCCAGAGAGCAGAGGGGAACAGAAGTGTACAGCTGTTGGGGCGACAGTTGCATGACCTGCCACCCTAAGCAGACAAGCCACACAAGCCAGAGTCAGTGCCTAGTGAGGAACAGAAGCCAGTCTCTGTGAGTCATCCCCAGGGCCTAGCCTAGGAGAGACTCACACGCATGACAGAAGGACAGCCACCTCTCCCCTCGCGCTCGGCTCCCCATTAAGTTACCTTGCTTCTGGAAGAAAGCAAGTCCTTCTTCAGTTTGTCAGCTAGCTCCCCTGAGGCCTTCCGTGCCTCTTTTAGATTCTCGTACTCTCTACGAAGGGACCACGGAAAAGAGATGTCAGTCTGGGACACCCCCTGGTCAGACTGAGTCACAGCACTAAGCAAACACAAAGCCCAGCCCAAGCCCCTGGCCCTTCTCATTCCAACTCTGACATCGGAGCCCAGCAGGGACCGGCTGGCACTGCAGGGGGTCGAGCACCCCAGATGCTAGAAGAGCTAGTGAATCTCTGTTTCCTGCCTGCTTGGAGGCACTGGAAATTTGAGAGGGTGTGCAGGAAATCCTGACCCCACTAGGAGGCCCCCTACACCACCTGGCTGCACATGAGGCATCGGGGATCCTTCATACCTGTCAGCCAAGTGGCCCCCTTTCTCCAACCCCACACCCAGGGGAGTGAACACCTGAGCTAAGTTTCTGATGCAAGCCAGGCGGGGTCAGTAACCGCGTGCTAATGGGGAACAGGGTCCAGATATCAAACTGGAGCATGGTGAGCTGTGCTAACCCTAACCTCCTTAGAAATAACACTTATAATTCACATGCAATTCTCTCAATAATTCTGTGAGGCAGGTTATTACTATCTGTTCAGGAAGCTAAGGATCAGAGATGTTAACAAACTGGATCCTGGCCACATAGTAAGAGGTGGGATGTGGTTCAAACAAAGGCAGCAGGGCTCCAGAGCCTGCTCATCACTCTGCCTTCTCTGCTTCACAAGAGATGGGCAACACGCGGAGGGGCATGGCTTGGGGGCCATGACTCAGCTTGGATACAGGGGCCAGAGTACCCACTTCTTGAGGGACACACAGTACACAGCCAACTGCTCCACCGCGGACTGTCCCACACCCATGTCTCGGATCATCTCCTCCACCTCAGGCCGCTGGCTCCGGAGTAGGAGCTCGATTCTGAAAAACACCCGGCCCACGGCATTTAAAATCTGGAGGCTGATGGGTAGGTACCCAGTGCAGCTCTGCCTCCCTTTGCTGCCGTTGCTATGGAGACAGCCTGAGCTGCTAGGATGCTTTAGCAGGCGGCTCTGCCCAAAGAAAGGCCCCATCGCAGAGCTCAGCACAGCTGCAGGGATGCTGCTGAGGGAGAAGGGGGTGTTGACAGAGGGTCTCAGGTCAGGGATGCCCAGGGAGAGGTTCTTGGAACAAAAGCCGGCCAGGTTTCCCATGGAAAGTGGAAGAGCCCGCAGAGGCTGAGTAAGGCCTGAGCCCCCCATGGCCTACGGGGAGCTGAGCCACCGAGCTGGGTCACCCCCTGCTGCAGCCCTGACAGCAGTGCCCCGGGGGCGCAGGGGCACAGGGTAGGCCCCTACTCTAAGCTCACCGCTCCATGTTCTTCATCTTGCTCCGGAGTCGGCGGGCCTCCTCTCGTGCTTGCTTGGCCTCATCCTGCTGCTGCTCCAAGTACTTCATCTGCTTCTGAAGGGCAAACGCATCCCCACATGTCTGTTGCTTGGAGGTTCCCAGGGGCCAAGGCTAAAATCGCCGGGAGAACTCCACACTAGAACTGTCTGCTTTTGAAAATGCTGATAAGGATGTGCTCTAGCCCCAGGAGGTAAGGCTCCTGGGCCCCACTCTGACGTGTGCTTTTGCTGCTACAAGGCCCTGGACCAGCTGCTTCCTCACCTCCCTGGCTTGCTTCCTCCTGAGATACGTCTTACCATCGGCATAGCCCACTCTCAGCATCTAAAGGCCTGCTGGGGGCTTCCAGAGTCCAGGGACTGTGTAGGAAGCTGAAGAAGCCTGGAGCACAGATCCAGGCCGTGCTATCCATCAGCTATGGACAGCTGCCAGGGTAGGACAGCTGCCCTCAGCACCTGGCCACTTCATCTCTGACCTGGGAACGCCAACACACTCCTGCTCTGTGGCTAGGTGCTGGTTCGCTCCTTCCTTCCCATTGGCCAGGACATGTGATCCAATCCAGCCACCAAGCAGAGCCAGAAATGGCGAACACCCTGGGGCCCTATCTGTTCACCTGGATGGGTCCTTTTCCTTCTCAAATGGCATCCAGCAATGACTGGCTCCTTCATTTGAGGTCAGAATTTCAACTGTGGATTCAGATCAATCACCTCCTGCCCCTTGGAGAGCAAAAGGCTCACCAACCCAGGCTGATACAAAATTCATCTAGGTCTAGAGCCGCTTGCTCTGAAGGCTTTGATCTGCCTGGTCAGCTCAGCACAGCCAACTTCAAAGGCCCCCTGCTCCTCTCTGGGATGCTGTTTGATCTGGCTCCAGAGAGCAGCCCAGCCAAGGACAGGCACGCTAATGGAAGGTTCTTCAGGCTGGCTTTGTCAGTGGAGTACAAACCACTTTGGGAAACATGGCCTAGGCTCACTGAGGTCTTGGTTGAGCAGTCCTTCCACGAAGCACTGGGCAGGCCTCACCTCTCCAGACTAACTAGTACAACATCCCCAGGTGTGAGCAATACGACCCTTTTCTCATGGGCTGGGCGGGAGGCCTGGGGAAGATGGAATTTCCCTCCATTTTACAACTGTACAGACCACGGTATTGACCAAGGCAGACACAAAAGACAAGCCCACAGTGGTGAGCCCAGGAGGAAGGCTGTATCTTCCCACCAACCTGTGCCCACGGGGGCTGGGGACTCACCTTGAGGGTGGAGCACAGCATCTCGGCCTTGTCCAAGGCCCTCTGCAGGGACTCCACAGTGGCGTTGCGCTCGTCCAGTGTGTCCCGCAGAGAGTCAATGATGAGCTGGCTGTCTCGTGTTTCCTTCTCTGGAGCAGGGGTTGGGGACAGAGGGAGAGGAGAGGCCTGTCCACTATGCACTATGAGAACCTGGGCCCCTGGGCCCTAGCATCCCACCCCAGAGCCAGGTGAGGAACAAGCTGTGGGCCACAAGTCAGGCAGCCTGCTTATCTCTCTGGCAAGCACTAAACCAGGGATGCCCAGCCATTCTGGGGATGAGACCCTTTTTCTGCTGCTCAGTTACTGGAGTAAAGATTTCACTGCTCCCTGATCCCATGGTCTAGTTAATTCATCATCCCAGAACTCAAGCACTGAAAAAGTCAAAGTTAAAGTCGCTCTGTCATGTCTGTCTCTTTGCGACCCCATGGACTATACGGTCCATCGAATTCTCCAGGCCAGAATACTGGAGTGGGTAGACTTTCCCTTCTCCAGGGAATCTTCCCAACCCAAGGATCGAACCCAGGTCTCCCACATTGCAGGCAGATTCTTTACCAGCTGAGCCACAAGGGAAGCCCAAGAATACTGGAGTGGGTAGCCTATCCCTTCTCCAGGGGATCTTCCCAACCCAGGAATCAAACTGGGGTCTCCTGCATTGCAGGTGGATTCTTTACCAACTGAGCTATGAGGGAAACCCCTCAAGCAGGTTCCTGCCAAATCTGGCAGTGGAACCCTCAATTACAATATTCTGACCTGTCAGGTAGACTCCTCCCAGCCTGGGTCCTAGGCAAACAGCCCCAGACAAAGAAGAGGCTCACCTCATCTGGGTGAACAGCATCAGTCACCTCCCTTTCCTTTCCTTTTCTGCCATCACAAGAGCTGATAAGACTCTTGGATATACCAAGCAGGGAGAGCCCCTGGATATGCCAGAAGGCTGAGGCCTTCCTCCCAGGCCTCAGTCCAGTATCCAAGTCAGGGTCTTCCCAAGGCCCCTGGGAACTCACCTTTCTGGGAAAGCAGGGCTCTGGTATTATCCAGTTCATTCTGCAAGGCAATACTCACAGTAAGCAGCAAGAAGGCATCATAGCTGGCCCCCACCCAGCCTCACACAAGGTCTGTGGGGAGCCCCAGGCGGGGACAATGAGGCCTGTGGGCCCAGAGAAGCATGAACCTGCTGCTCCTCAAGGCCAAGTGAGATCAATAAAGGAGACAGAAGCCTTGTTTTATCTCTGAGTGTCTTTTTAAAAAGTCGGTAAAATGAAGATAATCTCAGGTACAAGATCCTAGGACGGGAAAAGAGGCATAACAGAGGGCAAAAGAAGTGGAGCCTGGCCTGTGCGGTCGGTTTTATGGCAGAAGCTTCCATCGTTTCCTCGGGCCTGTGCCCGTCCTGACCTTCCCTGGCATTAGCTGGACCCAGTGGGGACACAGATTTGGGACGGCCAAGCACCCTGGGCCACACTGCTCCCTCCACCCTGGGTCTTACCTGCTTCATGGTCTACCCCCTCCCAGCCCTAAGCTGGCTCTGTGCACCAGGACTCTTCCAGCCCCAGAATCCAATAGGGTAGGGGAGCCAAGACAATTCTGCACCCTTAGATGAAACCTCACCTGCGCTAGGCTCTAACCAGACCATTGTGAGGGTCAAATGAGCCTCCCCAAGCCCGTACATATGTTCCAAAGCCACTGCCACAAAACCACTGAGAGGCTGGAGCAGAAGAGAGCCCCACTCCCATTCAGGAGTCCCATGCACTCAAAACCCTTGTGAGCAAGAGATGTACCTACTCCATAAGCAGGAAAACCAGGCTCAGTAGACCTGAAAGGCTTGGCCTAGGGTCCATGATGGTAGCTGGATGCAGAACAATCCTCATCCAGGTTACTCTTCACAGGTCAATGCAAAACTCATATTATGACCAATACAAGGCCGGGCCCCTGTCGTGGCTAAGCTCCTGTTGTCAAACTCTCTACTCAGGACTTTGGGGCAGGAGCTGTTGGTGGCTGAGCTGGTTAAACAGGCTGGACATCTCATCTGGAAGCCATGGGTAGAGAAGGGCACACACGGGCTGCCTGAGAGCAGCTGCCAGACCAACCTTACCGCTAGTCCCCTAGTACCTTCCACACCCAAGCAGGGTGCCTTCCAAGCCCTTGCTCCAAACTACTCAAGATTTTGCCTTCCTGTCTCCCAGATATGGCTTAGAAAATCAGAAAGAACTGAAGCTGCCTTTGTTGCTTTTCTCACAAGGAGGACACGGCTTAAAACTGGGAGCAGTTACCATGACGATGAACATGTTAGCTTTAAGCACAAAAGCTCCACGTCTTGAAGCAGTAAGGTTCCAAGGACGTCACAGCCCCCCCGGGGGCCAGGGCCAAATGAATCCTAATCTGACAGATGCCCAGAAAATTAACCCTCAGAGTCCAGGTTCACTTGTGAACCCCAATCCCACTTCCTTGAGAGGTTTCTGCCAATCCAATCCCTTTGTGCACGAAGCAAGCTAAATCTTAGGCTTGGAGGGGAAGCAGTAGAAGTGTGGGAGGGAACCCACCCATCCTCCTCCGGAGGGAACCCACCCATCCTCCTCTGCAGTGTGGATTTCCATCCTGGCTGCATATCTTGATTCCAGGGGCCCTGCCCTCCACTCCTGCTCTGGGAAAGACTCAGGCACCTGGATACACACCAAGCTGCCCAGGCAGTTGTGAGGCACAGGCAGGTTTGCGAACAGTGGGTTCACACATCTTCCCTGGCTGAGGACTGGAAAAGATGGTTGTACATTCTTTGTAAGGTGAAGGGTCTTCGAAAGACACATTCTAAACTATGGTCAGAACTGCTCTGAAATCCCAAGAGGAGGGCTCACAGTCAAGTGGCTCCCTTCCTCCCTGACAGAGGATTTATCCAATGACTGGAACATCATCAATTATTCTCTGCTCTCACTGTCCCAGCCTTGAATTCTCGATCAAGTCTCCCCTTCCAGAACCCATCTCCAAACTCTAGGTACCCTCCCTGGGTAGGAGCAGAAAGTGAACTCTCAGAGGGCCTGGGATTCATCAGAATGAGATAAAGTCTGGGTACCTTTAAGAATTCTGCATCTAAGACATTCTCCTCCTCCTGGGCAAGGTCAAAGTAGAGCTTACTGATAATGGTTCTTTTGCCGACCTGAATGAAAGAATGAGACGCAGTGTGACTGCATAGCTGGGTCATGGGCAAGGAGGACAGGGGACATGCAGCCAAGCCCATCTCCCGCCTAACTTTTCACAGCACATCCCATGGAGGGAGGTGACCTCTGCAATCCTGTAGGTGTCCCAAGCTGGGTACCACTAGTTACTGAGTCATGTCATTACAGATCCATGTGGTAACTGCTCAAAAGATACCCCAACTCTAGGTGGTGGGCATTGCAGGGGAAAGGCAGATAAGGAGACTAAATCTAGCCAGGTGAAGACTGGCCCAGGCAACGAGTCCATCTGCCAGCTCCCCTCAGGCAAAAGCAGGCCTCCTGCACTGTTTAAGAGCACAAGTGAGGCTCAACCAGCCTCAAACCAGATGGTCCAGACAGGTCAAAGACACTGCTTTGCTTAAGAGACCTCTCCTCATCCTTGCTCTCTGGCAAGGAATGTCTTTAGCTGAGGAGTTTTCACCCCACCAACTTTACCTGGATTCGGCACTGCGGGCAGGTTCGACTTGGTGCTGTCTCAAACCACTGAATTAGGCTGGATTGAGAACAGAAAAACAGACTGGTTTTAGGGGGAGACATACAGGCCAGGTAGCCACCCTGACCATTACAGCATCTGTCCTTCTCCTCTCTACCCATCGCCTGCCCACTCAGGAGGGTAGCACCTCAGGTAGTGATGGTATATCCCACAAGGCCTGACTAGTGCAGGCAATCCAACCAACTGGCCTTTTTTTTTTTTTTTTGCCCTTGCTGGCTTGGACTTCTCTCCCCTGAGCTGTAATTTTATCAACTTTCTAGGCTTTGATTGGGGTTAGGGGCAATGGTCAAAGTCAGGGTCCCTCAGAGACAAGAATTATAATACTCCAAAGAGGTAACTTTCAAAGTGAGGGTAAATGAGAGGTAGCAAGCAGAAGTAAAAGTAAAACACAGCCCAGCTATGCATCATCGATCTGGCCTAAACTTTAAAATATTCTTCTACTAGGGCATTATCTGGTGGTCCAGTGGTAAAGGACTCTGTGCTTTCACTGCCTGGTTGGGGAACTAATATCCCATAAGCCAGGTTGTGCAGTCAAAACAAAATCAAAATGTAGTGGACAATCTACTAGTTGGTCTACTTGTAGACAATCCCCCCCAGGGACCAGGGAAAAACAGCCCTTTTGGGAAGATGATACCATCTTTCTAGACTGCAATTTTTTTTCTATAAATATTTTTTCAAATACATATAATACAAAGCTAACCATGCACGATGACGGAATACTACACAGCAATGAGAATGAATGAGTCTATAACTCAGAACAAATTATGGGTGAATTACATAAACGTAAGATTGAAGAAGAGAAACCTGATAAAAAAAAACAAAACAGTAAATTGTGTTTAATTCCATTCACATAAAATAAAAGGTAGGCAAAACTTATCTATGTTGCTGGAAGTCATGACAGTGGCTATCACGTGTGGAGGAAAGGCGGACTGGTGGGAGTAACTGGAAGTCTGCAAGGGGCCCTGCTGCTGCTGCTGCTAAGTTGCTTCAGTCGTGTCCAACTCTGTGCGACCCCATAGACGGCAGCCCACCAGGCTCCCCCGTCCCTGGGATTCTCCAGGCAATAACACTGGAGTGGGTTGCCATTTCCTTCTCCAATGCAGGAAAGTGAAAAGTGAAAATGAAGACGCTCAGTCGTGTCCGACTCTTCGCGACCCCATGGACTGCAGCCCACCAGGCTCCTCCATCCATGGGATTTTCCAGGCAAGAGTACTGGAGTGGGGTGCCATTGCCTTCTCTGGCACAGGGCCCTTGGACTCTAATCCACACAGACTGGTTAAGAGGCCAGAGGAGAAATTCAGGCAAGGCTTTCTTGGGACTGCACCAGGAGGGAGCAAAAACAAGCAACAGGTGTCCTTGCTTGCTCGCTGGGGAGAGGGGAGTGAGGAGCGGGTTCCTCACATGGGGTGAGTGCAGAGGGGCAGACTGGCAGGCTAAGCCACAGGGGTAGCTTAGGTGGCGGTGTGCCCACCCCTTTGGTGGTCCTGTGTGGAGGGATCCTGTACAGTACCCTGGTTTTGCTCCAGGACCTCAGAAATGGCAGCTGGGTTTTGGCCTTTTTGTATCTTCTTGTTCATAGTTTGCCCCAGCTGAGCAGGCATGTAGTTACTTTTAGTCCCTTATAGTTTCTTTGTATTCTGTTGTTTGAGGAGGCATTTGTCTAGGTGCAAATGCAAGCATTCTGGAAGAGTGTCTCCGGTCCCAGTCTTTCTCAGCAGGAGGTTTCTGAAGTGCTGATGTCTAGTTTCTTGCTCTGAATTCTGGTTGCACAGGTGTGTTCAGTTTGCAAAAATTCTGCAAGCTATGTATTTCTTATATTTGTACTTTTATGTATTATACTATATTTCAATA
The DNA here is from genome assembly GCA_935064755.1 of Tragelaphus eurycerus. NCBI lineage: Eukaryota > Metazoa > Chordata > Mammalia > Artiodactyla > Bovidae > Tragelaphus > Tragelaphus eurycerus. The sequence continues at coordinate 68,346,762 of CAKXYN010000001.1, read as the reverse complement.
CAATGCTTGGTTTTAAAGTAAACAGTTGCACAAGAGAAAGCACTGCATATTGTAAACCAGAACATAACCATAGAGACTTCAGACACTGGAATTGTCACTCACCATGACAGATACACTACGCCAGATAAACAAAAATTAAGATCGAAAACATCAAAAGAGAATTTGAAAATAAAAGGTGACATATCAGAACTTAATAAGAAATAAACAGAAATTCCCAAACTGAACAAATGGCCCAAATTAAGAATTCAATGGATGAATTTAATAGCAGTTTAGGTAGAGTTGAAGAATCAGTATATTGAAAGATATGTCAGAGGAAACACTGAGAATTAGAAAGGTGAAAAAATACATAAGAAATGATAAGAGATATAAAAGTTACCGTGAGGTCTAGGATACATATAATTAGAAGTTCCAGGAAGAACGCATTAGGTAAAATAACGCCCTCACCTGTATGTCCTAATTACCAAAACTTGTGAATACTCTACCTTATACAACAAGAGTAATTTGGAGCTGTGATTAAGTTAAGGATGGGGAGATTATCCAGGGGTGTCTCATGTAATCACAAACGTCCTTATAAAAGAGACAGAGTGTCAAGAGTCATACAGAGAGGTGTGAAGATGTAACACTGCTGAGTCTGAAGATGGTGAAAGAGGCCATGAGCCAAAGAAGGCATAGCCCCACTTCCACCTTCATTTTAACCAAGCAAGACCCATTTTGGACTTGTGACCTCCAAAAGACCTTCTGTTGTCTTAAGCCACTAAGTTAATGGTAATTTGTTACAGCAGAAATGAGATGCTAACATAGAAAGAAAAGAGATGATGGAATAGAGGCAATATATGAAGAAATATGGCTGACAGTTTCCCAGAACTGGGTAAAGAAATTGTTCCACAAGTTAAAGAAACCTTAAGAATTTCAAGCAGAATAAAAAGAGTAACAAAAAGTGAATTGAGGAACTATATTATTGTCAGACAAAACAAACTTTAAGTCAAAAAAGCACACAAGAGATAATGACTTTATATATTGATAAAAGGCTCACTCCAACAAGAAATAACAATTATAAACATATATACACCTAACAAAATACACGTGAAATATATATATGAAAGAAATTTGTACAGAATTAAGGGATAAATAGCAAGTTCTATAATAAAAGTTGGAGGTGTTAATATTACACAATTTCAATAATGGATAGAACAATCAGACAGATGATCAATATGGAAACAGAAGGCTTGAACAACACTTTATACCAACTAACCTAACAGATGTATACTCCCCCCAACAAAAGCAGAAAACACATTCTTCTCAAGTGCACAGGGAACATTCTCTAGGATAGGCCATATGGTGGGCCACAAAACAAATCTTAAATTTTTTTAAAAGACTGAAAATCACACAAAATAGATTTTCTGATTAAGATAGAATGAAACTAAGAATCAGTAACTGAAGAAAGATGGAAAATTCACAAATGTGTGGAAATTAAACAACACACTCTTAGACAACCAATGGGTCAAAGAAGAAATCTCAAGGGAAATAAGAAAATACCATGAGATTAATGAAAATGAAAACATATCAAAACCATGTAAGACAGCAAAAGCAGTGCCAAGAGGGAAACTGATAGCTTTAAATACACAGGAAAAGCAAAGATACACATTACGATGGCTACTATTAAAAAAAAAAAAAAGTTTGGCAAGGACGTAGAGAAACTGGAACCCTTGTGAATTGTTAGTAGGAACATAAGATGGTACAGCTGACACAGGAAAACAGAAGGGCAGCTTTCCAAAATATTAAACATAGAATTACCATATGATCCAGCTAGTCCACCTCTCGGGATAACCCAAAATAAATGAAACTAGGAACTTGAAAATATACCTGTACACCAATGTTCATAGTAACATTACACACAGTTGCCAAAACATGGAGACAACCCAATGTCTATTAACAGATGAAGGGACAAACAAAATGTGTTATTTTCATACAATGGATCAGATCAGATCAGTCACTCAGTCGTGTCCGACTCTTTGCGACCCCATGAACCGCAGCACGCCAGGCCTCCCTGTCCATCACCAGCTCCCGGAGGTCACCCAGACTCACACCCATCAAGTCAGTGATGCCATCCAGCCATCTCATCCTCTGTCGTCCCCTTCTCCTCCTGCCCTCAATCCCTCCCAGCATCAGAGTCTTCTCCAATGAGTCAACTCTTCGCATGAGGTGGCCAAAATACTGGAGTTTCAGCTTTAGCATCATTCCTTCTAAAGAAATTCCAGGATTGATCTCCTTCAGAATGGACTGGTTGGATCTTCTTGCAGTCCAAGGGACTCTCAAGAGTCTTCTCCAACACCACAGTTCAAAAGCATCAATTCTTCGGCGCTCAGCCTTCTTCATAGTCCAGCTCTCACATCCATACATGACCACAGGAAAGACCATATACAATGGATAATAATCCCTTTTTAGTCATAAAAAGGAGTAAAATTCTGAAACATGCTACAACATGGATGAACTTTAAAAACACTGTGCTTAATGAAATAAGCCAAACTTAAAAGAATCAAATGTGATTTCACTTATATGAGGTCCCTAGAAAAGAAAAATTCACGGAGACAGAAAGTAAAACAGAGGTTTCCATGGGCTGTGGGAAGGCGGGAATGGAAAATTATTGGGTAAAGGATTCGGTTTGGACTGATGGAAACGTTCTGGAAATAGTGGTGATGGTTACACAACGTTGTGAATGTACTTAATGCCACTAAATTGTACTCCTAAAATGGTCAAAATGGAAAGCATCTTCGAGCTCACTGAGTAAACATTCTCCTGAAAAATTTTTTTAAATTTTTGAAGTTTTCATTGAAATTAAATGGTGGCAGACATGTCCAAGAAATATTGCAGGAATTTGATTCCTTTATGAATCTTGTGAGAGATTAATGTGTGAGGCTGGGCAACAGAACAATACTGAAATGGTGGTAATATGAGAAAACAGTATCATCATATCAGTTTTGGAGCAAGTATAAATAAAGGCTGTGTTCACCAGAAAAATCAATTGCTTCCTCCATATGTCCTTTCCAAAGGGCCTATTTTACTATGATATAAAAATCAGGTCATATACATTTTCATAACTGAACTTTTTTGTTAAGTAAGCTTTTGCAAAATGTTAAATGTGGAGAAGGAAATGGCAACCCACTCCAGTATTCTTGCCTAGAGAATCCCATGGACAGAGGAGCCTGGTGGGCTGCTGTCCATGGGGTTGCACAGAGTTGGACACGACTAAAGTGACTTAGCATGCATGCATGCGTTGGAGAAGGAAATAGCAACCCACTCCAGTATTCTTGCCTGGAGAACTCAGGGACAGAGGAGCCTGGTGGGCTGCTGTCTATGGGGTCTCACAGTGTCGGACAGGACTGAAGCGACTTAGCAGCAGCAGCAGCATGAATATTCAAACATATTCATGTATAAGTTTATGTATAGCTGAAATCAACACAACATTGTAAATCAACTATACTACAATAAAAATTTTAAAAAAAAGTTAAATGTTAAGTCATATATATATTATATATTACTCCAATAGAACGGTGTATAGTGAAAAAAAAAAAAAAAGGAAAATATGGTTAATTTTATGTTACACGTATTTCATCACAATTTAAAAAAGAAACTCAGGACTCAGCCTGTCCACAGCTACCAGGGGGTCTCTCCACCAGCTGTGAACTCAACAGAATGGTCCTACCAATCAGCAGAACACCTTGATTCGAGAGCACCTCCTTGCCATTTGATGTTAATTTGTGTGTCTGACCAAGACGACGACTCTGGACAGAATCATTCCAAACCATCAAGCAAACCACAACAAATCCAGTAGACTGTTGGTTACCAGGTGTGGCAGAAAACAAAGGGCTCACTAATGTGGTGAAAGCATCTGCACGGACAAATAATTTTGAAACCACATCTCTCTGCAAGCCAATCAAAGAAACCTCTACTCAGTCTTCATTAAACCAAGCCTGTACCTCCCCCGCTCCTCACCCCCAGCCTCAGCTCAGCTGTCACCTCCTCGGGGAAGCCTGCTACACAACTCGCCCCCGCCCAGGTCAGGAACTCTCGTGGGATTCCCACCTAATGCCTTCCTCATCACCAGTCTGGGCTCCGGGAACGGGTCGCCCGGAGCCCCGACACCTTACAGTCCTGTAGCCCTACGGGAGCGAGGGCCCAGCTCCAACACAGCGCTCACTCACCAATGCGAGTGGAAGGTGTGGCCGCAATGGATGGCGGCCACGTCGCGGGAGTGATCAAAGAAGTCGGAGCAGATGGTGCACAACGCACGGATAGGCATGATGACTGGTCTCGAGTAGCCGAGGTAGCCAAGGAAACGGCGACGGGTCCAGCTTGGTGGCCGTGCCTCCGCGTCTTCACTAGCTTCGAATTTGGCTCCACGGCGCAACTTCCGGGAGAGGATCGGAAGTGGCTGCACGGAAGGTTGGGTCCCGATTGGACGAACCCTCGGGGGGCGGAGCTTAACGGCCCCGCGGCCGTGAAGAATCCTGGGGCGGAGCGCGGGCCTGAAACTGTCTAGAGGTAGTTCTCAGGCTGCTCGCGGTTAAGACCGCAGGTACAGCGGGAGCGCAGCGTTGGATTGGTACGGGGACCAGCTAGGCTGCTAGCCGGGCCCCTTTTGGGGGCAATACAGGGCGTTATGGTCCCAAGCCAGAGGTGACTCGAGGTGCGCTGGGCACGGGCTTTCTGAGCCCTGTTCTCTCAGCGCAGCCTTCTCTACTCTTGGAGGGTAGAGTAGTGAATGGGACGACGGTCACGATAGAGAGCGGGTCCCCTGGGCTCTGGGCGGTGCTTGACCGTATAGTGGAAACCCATAGTTCCCAGACTGAAAGAATGCTGCATTCTCTTAGCCCTCCTTTCTGAGTGGTCCTAGAAAGATGAACCACTCAGGACATCTCAAGCTCACGCCGGATCTATACAAGCAAGACTTGAATCCTGAGTTTAGAGGGAATTAGAGGTGGCAGGGCCAGTATCCTGACTGTGGTCCTAGCTCTCGGGAGGATCAGTTTTGCCTCAGGACTGTTGTAATTTTGGAGGCCCAGATACATCTTAGACGAGTGACTAACAAACCTTTTTTCTTATTCCCACTTGAGAGTTGTCTTTGGGATCCTCTCTGAGGAAGAGCGGCATCCCTGGTGAGTTCACCTGGGCTAATCTCGGCTGGAAGGAGTACTCCTGGGAGTTTTTGTGATTAACTGTTTTTAGTAGTATGAACTCCCCTCTTCCCAGAAAAAAAATTATACACAGCCCCATAATGTAAAGCTTATCTGTTCCACCTGAAGTGGACCCAGAGTGAAGTCCTTGGGATCGATGTGGAAAGCGACGGTGTTGTTTACAGGAAGGAGAAATCAACACAAAGGGCAGAATAGAATCATTGTGTAATGCCTATCCTGCACCCACTCCACAACCCAGGGAAACCCACTTTGGCCAGGTACAAAACATCTCTCCCTATGGTGGATGGCCCTTGGAGGTTCCAGGTCTTATGCATAAGTCAAGATAAGGACTCCTTGTTCAACATGACTTGTCAGAACAGTAGCCCCACATGGTTTTCTAGAATCCAGAGGACCCCACCCCTACCATCAAGGACCATCCTGTGGCATCCTAAGCAATCCACATGGCACTGAGCTCAGACCACTACCAGCGAAACTACCCCCAGCCTCTACCCTCCCCACTGCCTTCCAGGGGCCCTCCCCAGTAATATAGAGGAAGCAAAGGCGAGAGGGTGGCCAGAGGCTTTGGCAGAGTGACATTTATTTGCCAGGTTCAGCAGGTACACAGCCCACCGACCTTCATACACCAGAGCAGACCCACAGGCATGCAGGGAGAAGGGCAGGACTACCCCCGAGTGCCAAGCAAGGGCTGGGACCAGTGTGGCTGCCTGCCCAGGCTCTAGTAGGGTCTGACAAAGGGCACCTGCCAGGAGCCTCCATTAGGAAACTGGGGAGCTTTATTCACTCCCTCATTCCAGCAAAAGCAACTCAGCATGGCCCAGAGACACCTGGGCCTCTCTCTAAGCCTTGATAGAAGGGGAAGTGGGTCATAGACATAGAGAGTGTTCCTGTCTATTTCACTGGTGAATTGAAAGAGCAGAAAATCTGGCCCTGTGAAGGGCAAACCCCCAAATCAGACTACGGGACACTGCCAGGCAGCAGGTCCCCTGCCTGGGATGGAGAGGACTGTGGACTGAGCCTAAGGGAGCCCATCTGGGAAGAGCCAGTGGCAGCTGTCCTTGTTTAGCCCAGGGTAAGGACCCAGCTAGGCTGGTACACCAGGTCCTGGGTCTGCACTCCGCCCTCCCAGATCTCATGGCCACATCCTAACTGCTCCTCCTTCCCCTTCCAGGCTCCTGAAGCGCAGAACCCAGGAGGTCAGGAAACAGCGCAAGGGTCTTAGGAGAGACATCCCCGGGACAGAGGTGGGAGCTTCTACCCCCAACTCATTCTCTTTCACTCCTGAGGACCCCCATGGCTACCAAGCAGCGCCCCCAGCCATGTGACCCATCTTGTCTTAAAGCATTCTGCCCGAGATTACAGCATTCTGTGTATCAGCCTGTTTCCACTCCTAGAGCAGCCCACACACCACAGGCACATACCTTCATGTGCAGGAGCCTAAGACCGCTGACAGGGCCTCGCTGGAGGACCAGCTCTCAGGGCAAGGCCACCCAATTTAGGGCCTGGGAGAGGATGGGACCTTCAGGGCCTGCCTGGGTGGGGGGGAACTGTGAGGCAGAGAGGGGAGGGGGCAGGGGAGCAGGGACCTCCTGAGTATCCCTAGAGCAGCATCCCACAAGAAACAGAAACTGATGAAGCTAGCAAAAGACAGAAAAAGCCACAAGGAATCCATGCAGGGGCTAGGGCTGGTCCCGCCTCTGGCCTGCCCATCACTCACGCACATACACACAGGAGATGAGACTGGTCTCCTGTGGCCCCCAGACATGCCCCATGCTGGGAGGCAGGGGCGGGGGGAGCGAGGGCATCATGCCAGTGACTCTATGTACAGTGAGAAGCCCCTCATCCACTCTCCCACCCTCCTGCCCATCCCCCGCCCCCCGCAGCCTGCCCCCTCAGCTGGTCTCCACCCTCCAAGACTCCTGGGCACAGCCAGCAGCCTCTTCCCCTTTACTAGAGGGTGGAGCCTGGCCTGTTGCGCCCCCTGGGGCTGTGCTGTCCGGCTGGGCCAAAGCCGGCTCAGGGGTGGCAACAGCCTTGGCAGCCGGTGTGGCACTACTTTGGGTGGTGGGCACGGTGCTCTCTTCCACGCCTGGTGTGGCTCTCCCATCAGTGGCTGGAGTAACACTTCTGTCAGTGGCTGGGGTGACGCTCCCATCGGTGGCTGGGGTGATGCTCCCATCAGTGGCTGGGGTGACGCTCCCATCAGTGGCTGGGGTGGTACTGCCATCTGTGGCTGGGGTGGCACTACGGTCGGCGGGGGCCACGTTCTCACTCTTTGTAGCATCACCCGCTGTGGCTGGGGTGGCACTGCCCCCAAGGGCTGAGGCAGCTGCACTTGCAGCCGTGGCCCCGCCTGCAGCCCCAGGGGTGGCAGTGTCTGTGCCTGGAGCAGACTGTGCTGCAGCCGTGCCAGACTGCTCTGGGGCCCTGAGCCGTTTCATGAGGGTGGTCACTCGGACAGCTTTCTGAAAGAAGGACAGTGGAGAGAGGCTCAGAGTGAGGCTTATGGAAACTGGATCTGTTTCTTCACAAAGGCCAAACCCAGACCATTCCATGAGGCTCTGGCTGCCTCTGACCACCCCAGGGCCAGGGACCCAGCTGCTCAGCACACCTGCCTAAAGTTTATAACAGTGACTACAGCTACACCTGATGGTTTAAGAAAAGCTTGTGTATGTCTGCAGGGGTGTGATGCAGGCAAGAAACTGGTGCCAGAAGGAGCACTGGGGATCAAGCCAGGAAAGAGAGCCATCCAACCCTTACCTTCCACTTAGCTCGGGCAAAGTTCTTTTCAATCTGGGCACAGACACCATCCTTAATGTTCTTATCAGAAGCAGCATTGCCAGAAATCCTGGAAAGGGTACAAGTGTGTCTAGATCTGAGGGCATACGGCCTTCATGGAGACTGTGCCCAACCCTTTCCTTATAAGATCCTAGGCAGACCCTCTGAGCTGGCCTGAGCTCTGGGTACCCCCCTCAAGGATGGAGGCTGCTAGGTGTGAGGAAGACAGAAGACAAGGAACCCCTGGCCTCTCCTCCCATCCTTCCTGCCTGCCCCCCTGCTCCCTGCTCACCACTCATGGGAGATGGCCTCTTCTGCAGTGATCCGCTGGTCTTGCTCCACCTCCATCAGCCTTGTGACCAGGTCTTTGGCTGGGAGAAAGCCAGGGAGAGTCTAGGCATGGGCACCCCTCTCACAGTCTAGAGGTGATGAATGGGCTTGGGGATGGGATCAGAGTCCAGCAGAGAAGGTTGACAGCAGTGTCCCACACCAGCCCTTTACTCTCATGCTGGGTACCTCCTCACCTGCCTGTGAAATGTCATCCCAGTATGGAGAGTCAAACTCATAATCTCCAGCCAGGATTTTGCGGAAGAGATTCTTGTCGTGGTTCTCATAGTCATCTTCCTCTACCTCCTCATAGAAAGGTGGATTCCCTGAAAGCCTGCATGGGGGCCCACACTCAGGGTCATTCAGGAAGGCCATGGATGCAGACCCTCATCCCACCTCACTGCCAGCCTGTTTGCCCACTTATCCACTCACAGGATGTACATGATGACTCCAATGGCCCAGCAGTCCACAGGGCGTCCATACCGCTGCCGGCCTACCACCTCTGGGGCTGCAAACAGGATCCATCTGCTGGTCAGTATCAGCCCTGGCCTGGCCTTGTACCACCCACACCCATTTGCTGAGATGGGGACTTCCTCCTCCACCACCCAGAGCCAGTCCTTGAAGGCTGTGTCCCACCCTGCCCTGCCCCACTCCCTGCTTGCCCAGGTATTCGGGGGTCCCACAGGGCTCCTTGATGAGGCCATTCTCTAGCTTAGCCAGGTGAAAGTCGCTGATGACAATCTTTGAGTTCTTCAGTCGGTTGTAGTAAACCAGGTTCTCCAGCTGCTCCAGCCAGGAATGGCATGCGGGTGGGCAGATGAAGACACCATGAAACCCTCAGAGGCTGGACCATGGCCCCAAAGTGCTGCCCACCCCAGCCCCAGGCCAGCTGCCAACTGACCCTTCAGCCTGGTTGCTGGCCTCACCTTGAGGTTCCTGTGCACGATCTTGAGTGAGTGCAGGTAGGCCACCGCCTCCAGGACCTGCCGCACCACGTTGCTCGTGTCTCGCTCCGAGTAGTAGCCCTGGTCCAGGATCCAGTCAAACACCTCCCTCCCTGTGGCCCTGAGGGACACCAGCCCCTGAGCCTGGCGTGGGCAGGATCGGGGGTGGGGCAGGAGTACGTGGGCAGGCTACCAACACCAGGCAGCTGGCTGGGCAAGGCACATGGGCCTGAGACCCCAAGGGTCCAGAAGTGGGGCTTGCCCTGGCTGCAGAGGGCAGAGCAGATATAGACCTGGGAGGACTAAGGACTCCTGGAACCCCAGACCCACACTCACAGCTCCAGGAAGATAAAGTACTCCTTGCGAGTCACAAACACATCCACCAATTGCAGGATGTTCGGATGCTTCACCCTGGCGGCAGAGAGAAGAGCCAAGCCCTAGAGCTGGGAGAAGCCCCTCAGAGAGGCTTTGGTGGCCACTGTGGGCCCCAGCACACTCACTGGCCAGAGGCTGGTACTGCTTGAGGTCCCTGGCCCTCAAAGCCCTGCCCTGCTTCCTCCCCTCCCCGTCCCCACCCCAGGGCCTCACACTCACATCTTGAGGATGCCTATCTCGTTCTTTGCTGCCTTCCGCACCTTGCGGCCATCCCGCTTCTGGAACTTCTTGCAGGTGTGCAGCTTGCCTGTCGTCTTGTCCTTGGCCCGGAAGATCTCACAGAACTCCTCACTGCAGCCAGCAGGCACTCCACTCAGCCCTGGCCTCAGCATGGGCTGTACTCCACTCCCCTTTCCCCAGCCCTGGCCCACCCACCCTGGCCCAACAGACCCGGCACTCACGTCTTGACGACCTGTCCCAAATCATATCTGTCAGTCACCTCTGATGGCTGGTTATAGTTCTTCTTGTCGCCCAGAGTCACACACCCAAACGGCATTGCCGGGCTCTGAGCTGCAGACAGGATGGGGTCTGGTTCAGCTGTCCCACTCCCCACTTCTCCGCACAATGTAGAGGTTGTCTTTGGGAAACCCCAGCCTGGCTCAGATCAAGCCAGAGGCCGAGTCTACACCAGGAAGGGCTAGAGGGTGGTCAGACTGGGATCCAACCCCTGCCTTTTTGGCCATACTTCCAGCCACTCCGCTTGGCTGCCCAAGCTACAGCAGCCCCTGCTTATGAAAAATATATTAAGCTGACATATTCTAGACTCATTCTGCATTATGAATAATCAAAAAGAGATTTATCAAATGATTGATTTAAATTTCAGTGATTTCACAGATGAAGGGGTTGTAGCTACCCACCCGTCAGAGTCATCTCCGCAAATCTAAAGATGCCAGGCATTGGCAAAGATGCGAAGAACATGAGCACTGCTGGTGGAGGGCAAGTTTCCCGTTTGCAAAACAGTTTGGTGAAACTACTGAAGTCGAACATTCCCTAATAACCAGCAATTGCACAGCTGAATATACATCCTACAGAAACATATACATTTGTGCAGCAGGACACTCATACAGGAGTGCTCATGGCTGCAATATTCCAAATTGCCCCAAACTGGAAACAGCCCACATACCCATCAGCAGCAGGATGTATTGTGGGAGAGTCACACAATGGAATATTATTACACAACAATGGAAATGAGGAGAATGAGGGAACTACAGCTCTACCCAACCACGTGGTCAATCTCACCAATACAAGTGTTGAGTGAAAAAAAACACAATACATAGAATGTGAATCTATTGATACAGAGTTCAAAGCAGGCATCACTAATCTATACTGTTTAAGGATACAGACATACTGGTCAAGCTATAACACTAGGAAGTAAACACCATGAGACCTCCTAAGAGAAATAAAAGAGGTTGTGATTGGGGGGATTCTGGAGGACCTATTTCTGAACCTGAGTAGCGGTTTCACAGGTCTGAGCTTTATAATAATTTGGATAAATGTACATGTATTGGGTTCATTCCTAGATTTTTGTTATATTTCACAATAAAAAATGTGAGTAAAAATTATGGCCATACATACTGCCGAATACTTGATAGCTATCAAAAAGAATAAAATAGATCAAAATGTGCTGCAGTAGGACAGTGTGAGAAAAAGCAGGGGACAGAACAGTCGGTAAAGGGTGCTACACTGGGGTAAATTTTTTAACTTTATGTATCTGTGTACACTCAAAGTCCTTTCTGGAAGAAAATAAGAGTCCCTTTGGGGGAAATAATTGGGTGTCAGAGGGGCAGATTTATTCTGTTGTTGTTCAGTCGCCTAGTCGTGTCTGACTCTTTGCAACTCCATGGACTGCAGCATGCCAGGCTTCCCTGTGCTTCGCTGTCTCTCTCAAACATCCATTGAGTCGATGATGTCTACTGTTCATTAATTTTCTGTTAGAATTTGTACTGTGGTTGTTTTTACTGATTTTATAAATACTGCATTCAGGCACAGTGCTTGGGGTAGTCCTCAGAGGGAGAACCCCCATCTGGGTAGAGAAGCGAGGAAAGGCTTTGAGGAAAAAGCAGCATTAAGGCCGAGCCTTAGACAGAAAGGATTTGCCAAGAGGTGTGCAGGGGTAACGGTCTGGAAAAGCAAGACAAGCCTGCATTGTGCCTCACTGCCAGGGCCCACAGGAGACCTGGCCATTGGGCCCAGGGGAGAGGTCTCTGGCCACGGGTGGCTACTCCAGGCAGGAGGAGGAGCACAGCTGACTGCACTAGGTTCCAGGCACTCTGGCACCTGGAGCATGGCACCCCACAGATCTGCCACCCTGCTAGCCCAATCCTCACCTGGGATGCAGGGTGGACTGGTGCCCACACCCGCAGGAAAAGGTAAACCTCAGGAGGAGAACTGGTGAGAGAGTCCGGACCTTCCCAGATCTGACTCAAAGTTGGCCTCCTTAATGCCTGGTTGGTGTGACACTGGGGTGATAACACGCTTCACACAAAAGGCTGCATTCAAACTGCTCTGCTTCTGACTGTGCACGGTCTCTTACCAGCCTGATTAGCACTTGCTGTGCAAAGCGCCTGGCCTGGGGCCTTGAATACCTAGGTGCCCTGCCTGAAGTGATTCACAGCCACAGGGTATGGAGGAGAGAGGACACTCCCACCCGAGGAAGAAGCTTGCTCAGAGGGACTCTGCCAGCTGGGGTCAAAGGCCAGGACCCACACAAGCCCCTTGGCCAGCCCTGGCTGGCGCTTGCTTCCTCTCAGGAGGAGGTTACCTGCTTCCCAGGGCCCCCAGTCCTGCAAATTCTCCCTCAAATTTGCCCTCTGCATCAGGGAACAAATTCCATCATTCCCTCACCCAGGTTCTTTGGGCTCGGGGCACAGAAATGCATTTTTCATCAGCGTGATTCAAGCCAGGGCTTAAGCCATCTTGTGAAGTACTGCAGAGGCAAATGAGAGAAGCTTTGAAGATCGTCCCCGACTGCGTATCTTTGCCACTGTGGTCACAGCCTGGCTCCTGCATCTGCCGGGAAGGAGCATGTGGCTGGAATCCCACTCTCACAGCTGAGAGCAGAGGCGAGGCCACCCACCACTGCCGGCCACCCATCTCTAAGGCCTAACAATCCGAGGGAGGGGGCTTGCATCAGTTGCCCCGATGGCTCTGGTGTGCAGCGATTCCCTTTCCAGACTGCAATCAAAGGGCCCTTTCCTGGGTGGGAGGGTGATACCTCAACCTACAGGTCCCCTCGGAGGGCTGGAAGGGACCTATGGCTCAGCTCTACTGCTCTGCTTACACCATTCCCTCTGGCAGGAATGCCCTTCCCCCAAGCCTCCCATCAGTATCCTATTTGTCACGGCAGAGTTATTTATAACATTCAAAAAATCAGCAACTACCTAAACAACCAACAACAGGTGACTCGCCAGCTCAACCGTGTCCACACAGTGGAGGAAGTGTGGGCACTGTCAGGGGCACTACCCATCCTAGCGTCCCTGTGGAGCAGCCTCCACGTGAGCCGGGTGCTAAGACCAAGGCTAAATCTCTTCTTTCCTTGTGATTCCAGACGTTCTAAGGTTATTTGTGCCACAGATCATTGGCAACCATCCTGAGGTTCTAGGTTCAACATGGCCCTTTGCTGAGATAACTTCCACCACCTCCACCTCCCCCCAACCCCACGCCAATAGCTCCCTGCTCAGCCACTCAGTGTGGGAGGTTTCGTATGTGCCTGTCCCTGATCTTGGCCCTGCTTCTGGTCACGAGTATGCACTCAGACCTGCAGGGACCCAGGGCCAGTCACATCAACCTGGAGCCATGTCCTGAAGCCTCATGGCGGAACACACCTGCCTCCCTGCTCCCATGGCTGCCCTGATCTCAGCCAGTCACTACCTCCCTTCACGCATCTAACTGCACTCACTCGCCTCTACCCACAACCTGGCCCCAGGGCGAAGAGAGGAGAAAGAGGGCCCCCTGCTTCCGATTAGCATCTTGGTCCTTTCCACCCCCACCCACTCTCCCATCTGCTACCCACTGCTGCTGCCTAGGAGACTGCCGGTGTGTGTACCAAGCCCCAGGCACCTGCTTGCAACAAGGGCAGCCCTGGCCCCAAAGCTGAGAGGAGCAGCTGAGACATCGTCAAGAACAGTAGAAGGCCAGGCAGAAAGAAAGGGTACATTTCTCACCCCATCCCCATTGCCAAGGCCTGGACAGCCCAGAGTCAACATCCAGCAGCACAGAGCACCCTCCCAGTGACATGGGACCCTGGGTGGACCTCAAGTCCACACTGGGACAAGAGAGGGCACAGAAGTCCCATTGCAGCCATTTCCCTAGAGAGACATGCTTCCTTCCATTCTCTGCAGAGAAACTGACTGGCATGCACAGGGGGTGGTCCCAAGGGAGCTTGGGGGAAGCAGAGCCTAGGGAGCCTCTGAGGGAGCCTGAGGGCCAAGCGTTCCCTAGCTACTCAGGTCTGTACCACTCAGGCAACGCTGATGGAGCCTCAGCCTATGGGTGCCTTGGTAATCAAGGGTCCCAAGTGGCCCTATTGCAGCCTAAGGAAAGTCCGGCCCAGGGGAAGCCTGAATGGGACAGAGGCCCCTCCAGAGGTCCAGGGGTCCCACAGAGTCCTGGCCCCTCCTCCACTGGGGTCAGCCTGGTTCCGGCCCCACCTTTCATACCCATAAACAGGAGTTTCCTGCCACCCTGGTCCTCTGCCATGTGGGGTTCCAGATCTTGCAGTAAATCTAGGGAGGCCAGGAGGGGCCCAGGAGGCCTCCAGCAGCCTCCCAACAACTGTGGGCAACACCTCCCGATTTAGTGGCAGCTGTGAACACCAGCTTGCAGGCACCCCCTCCCCTTCCCTGCTGTCTACTTTCAGGGACCAGAGCTGGGTTTCCTGTTGTAATCGACATGCCTTGGTCTGAGCTCTACCCAGCGTGAGGCAGAGATTTCATCCACAGGATGGGTAGAAATAGAGACCTCGCTTTCAGGTCTGCGTCAGGAGGCAGAGTCAAGTTTCTCGTCCACCATCCACCTGCTTTAGGTAACTGGGCAGGGGCCTGCCCTGGCTAGGCCTTGGTCACTAGTTCCGGCTGCTGACTATCTCCCATCTAATGAGAGTGCATGCAGGGCTGGAGGGGATGCTCTCCAGTCTTGGGGTGGGCATACAATCCAGTGCTGTCTCCAGAAAGTTAAGCCTTCAAACATGCAGGCTGAGCCAAGAGCCAACTGACCCCTTCCAGGCACCCAGGTTCCAAGCTTTGAGCCCCTGAAAGAAAACCCACTGGGGCCCTGCTGTCCTTTGAGTGGAGGAGCAGAAATGCAGAGAAGGCCTTGGGAGTAAAGGGTTGCTATGGTGATGGAAGTTTTTAAAAGGGGGAGGGATAAGGAGAGGTGTTATTCAAACCCCTTCTCCAAGAATTCCCTGAGACTTTTGTCCTGATTCCTTCCCTATGGGTTCTGTGACCCTGGTCTTCATCAGGGAAGAACTGAGAGACTTTAGGAAAGGGGGCAGGGCCACAGAGACAAAGGCACAACCTGCGGTGGAAGAGGGGTAAAGAATTCATATAGTAAAATGGATGCAGGCACAAGGACACAGGAGATAAGGTGAGCTGGGGGTTTTGAATGGGCCTATGGATGTCCAGCAGAACCCTAAGGTCTCCATGACCATGTTCTCTGCACACCTGGGCCAGGAGCTGCCCCTGATGCCTAGACCTTTGAGACTGACCCCTCCTGTATCCCCCTAGACACTGAACTTAGTGTGGAAAGAGGCCATCTGTTGTGGTCCCCTCGGTCACAACAGTTCCTCAGCCCCTCTCCCTGTCACCAAGGCAGCTTAGGTAAGGCAGGTCCAACATGTCGAAGGCACAGGCATGGCGGGTGGAAATGAAGCTTGGAGACCTGGCTGCTTCCCTTTGCAGCCCCTCCTGTCAGCTGACACAGCTCTGCTCGGACGCACCAGCCACCCCAACCCCCATCTGCTCTTCCCTAGAGGCCTTGGGTCCCCAGGGCCTCTCTGGCAGCTCAGCCTCATTCCCTGCCACAGCTGCCCCCCTGCCCAACAGTGGATTTTGCCTGAAGGCCAGAAACAGCACCCCGAGCAGTCTAGAAATAAGATAACAACTGCACAGCATCCTCCCCTCATCACCGACTCTGCCTCAGTTTCCCTGGATAGAGATCACTGACTCTGTGGCCTTCTCCCAGGGCAAGGACTGCCCACCTGCCAGGACAAGGATGGGAGAGGACACCAATTTCTCAGTTGAGGAAAATCGGGCCCAGCAGGTGCCTAAAGCTGACAGGAATTGACTGGGGATGGGGGACAGGGAGGACACCAGGTCCCTGCAGGTGGTCCTTGAGGGGCTCAAAGCCACCCTTGGAGGAGGGTGGTTGGCCAGTAGCTGGACTGCTGCAGACTGAGCTTTTGGTGATGGACAGAGAGCCCTGCTTCCTGGGAGGGAACCTGGTGAAGCAGGCTCTGCCTAGGGGGTGCAGACAAAAGCAGTTTGGCACAGCTATGGGGGGCTGGGAGAGCCTAGGGTCTCTGCCAGACGCTACAGGCAGGGGAAGGCAGTCTCACTCTCTCATTGTTCACCCTGCCAGCCGGGGGCCCTGCTCCCCAACCGTGCTGCCACCCTGACCCCCTTCCCCAGTGCTGCTGACTCGCCCCCGCTGGCACAGCAACACACATGCGGGAGGCACACGTGTGAGCACCAAGCCCCGCACCTCCCGGCAGAAACATGTGCGTCCCCCACCCCCACCGTGCAGCGCTGGGTCGGTACCCTGAACCCCCGGGGAAGCCCCCGAGTTAAAGCTTGGAAGCTGGATCTCGCCTAGGGGGCTGCTGGTCCCCAGGGGCTTGAGCCTCCTCCCCCACCCCGCGGCAGCCCCGCCCAGCCCCCTTCAGGTTGTCGCCCATAAAGAACTCTCGTTGTCATGGAAATTAGTGACTGCTTAGCTGGAGGAGGGGGTGGTCCGGGGGCAGTTGGGAGGGGCTGGAGGCGGCTCTGGGAGTCCAGAGGGACAGCTGAGCCCTCGCCCCTAACCCCCTGGGGCAGCTCAATGTTGGAAGGTTACTGTTTTCACAATTAGGAGCCCAGCGAGACGAGGGGTGGGATGGGGGACAAGGAGGGGAGATTGGCCTGGACTTGAGTCTCAGAGGCTTCCTTTGGGACCCCCGAGCCGTCTGAGGTGATGGGGAACTTCAGCCCAACCCCGCACGCCCAGCCCTGGATCTGCAGAGCCCGCGTACTCTGCCCGCGCCAGGACCCCAAGCCCTTGCAGCGCCCCCGCACACTCGGCTACCCAAACCTCGAGCCAGAGACCCAATCCCTTAAGACCTCGCAACGTGCGTTCCGGGGGCCCACCCCCTCCCGGCTCACCCCGCACCTGCAGCGCTGGTCGGTCACAGGGAGGATGCGATCGCGGGTTCAGTGGGGGCGCCGAGGGCTACGGGGGCGGTGGGCAGAATCCGCTCCGGGCACGCGGGGCAGACGCGGCGCCAGCTGCAGCCACTTCGGCTTGCGAACCTCCAGCATCTCCCGCCGCTCGCCGGCACCGGATTCGCACCCTGGGCCGGGGGCGGGCTGGGGGCGGGGCCTCCCTCCTCCGGCTCCGCCCCGACCCTGGAGGAGCCTGAGCCCGGAATCCCACTCGAAGAAGGGCTGATGAGGGGTGGCAGCAGAGACGGTGAGCACTGGCCTGCGCGGCCCGGGCCAGGCTCTCGAAGGTTCCCTTAGGCACTCGGACTGACCGGGCGACAGGGACTGGAGGTACCTTATGATTTTCACTGTAGAGGGTGCGGCAGAGTAGAAGGTGTGAGGAGAAAGCCTGAGTCCTGGAACTGCACAGGAGTGTCTTGGCAGGTAGTGGTCTCTAGGGTACTGGCGCTCTGTCCAGCCCCCAAACTGAGTGAAAGTCACTCAGTCGTGTCCGCCTCTTTGCGATTCCATGGACTATAGAATCCATGGAATTCTCCAGGCCAAAATACTCGAGTGGGTAGCCATTCCCTTCTCCAGGGGATCTTCCCAACCCAAGGATCGAACCCAGGTCTCCCGAATTGCAGGCAGATTACCACCTGAACCCACCAGCTCCCAAAACCTGACCCAAAGAGCAGAATCCACTAAAAAGAACCAACTGGGCAGTCGCTAGGGCAAGCTTCACTATAGACTGGCCTCCCCTAGCTAGTCAACACATGGGGGTGTGTGTGCATGCAAGCTAGGGCCCTAGACCTTGGTGCCAGTCTCTCTGCCCACCCTCCCGTCCCCTCCTGCCAAGTCAGAGCCTTTCCCATCTCCAAGTCCCAGCCAGGGTGGATGGCCCAGTCTACCCGCTCCAGTGTGCCTCTGAATTTCTCAAACTCTGAAAGTTACCTATGATAAGGGTAGACTCTGCATTGTTTCCAGTTTAATCACCCTTGAGCACTTCCTGAGCAGCATCACCTCTGGTGGCCTGGGCTAGGATACAGGGATACAAGAGAACTTACAGCCCCCAGGAGTCCCCACAGACCTGCCCCCTGACCTGAGAACTTGACCTGACCTGAGAACATGCCCCCTGGCTGAGAACTGCCAGGAGGAGGCTCTGCAGGAAGTCCTTGGCCATTTCTCTGTCCCTTGTCATGGATACAAGTGGACCAAATGCTTGCCATGTCACCCCCCACCCACGCCCAAGCCTTAAGGCCAGTGTCTGAAGGCCAGACTTAGGCTTGCCTGGAGCTGGGCCCAACCTCAGCCAAACCCTTCTGACCCCATCCTGGGTGGGGTCATCTCCAAACCTTTGGCCGTGAGTGAGTCTCTCCTGGATGGTTCCCCATGGCTGCAGATGTCCAAGTCAGGAAGCTGAAGCTGGGGCTGGGGCTGGAAGTCTAGCCTGGGATATGACTACTTAAGCAGGACCCATCAGTATCTTTCTCCTCCGGGGGTGTTGAGGAGCCCTTCACATCCTTCCCTGGCGTGGTCACAGCCTCTCAGCTCCCTGGACTCTGGGTGGTCTCAGTCACCACACTGACTCCACCACTGGTGAGGAGTCTCCTGACGAGCTGGGCACAGGCCAGAGCCTGTCTCTGGGTGTTCAATTCATGTCTGCAGAATGAATGAATGGCCTAGCACTCAGTTCTTCCTGCTGTCTGCCCACTGTCATTGAAACAGGAGTTCTCTGAGTTGTATGGTACATCGGATCCATGCTTGCCAACCCCACACATCACACACATTTTCTGCCTCTCCTGAAGATCATGGTGGAGATGCAGGGCCAAGGAGAAGCTCCAATGTGGGGGATTTCGAGGCAGGGGAAGAGGTGGCTCGCTAGAGCCTTGCCTGCTGCTGGCAGTGCTCCACCTCTTCTGGGTCCCGTGCACACTCCATGTGCCTGTGGGTGAGCACGTGGCAGGGTGTATGTGCACACGTGTGATGATGTCTGTGAGTGTGCGCTCTTATGCCAAAGGAGATGGCAACAGCACAGTATGTGCAGTGGTGCCCAGGGGCACGTGTTTGCATTCTGTGTGCACCCAGGCATGCTTGAGTGCATGTGCACATGGACTCTGTAGCTAGCTAGTCCTGGTCCCCTTCCTGCCTGACACAGGCCTCAGGATTGGGGAGTCCGACTCAGGGTGTAAAAACTGGACTCAGGAAGAGGGCAAACCATGCCCAGGGGTGGGGTGGGCTGTGATGACCCTATATCATTGGCCATTTGTAGTCTGTCCACAAAGGGCCGTCCCTCACTCTCAGGTATGTGTGGAGATAGCCAGGTCTCTGTCCTTTGTGGAGAGGGCACCCTAAAGATGAGAACCCAGGGTTGGGACTGGGGCGTGGCTTGTTCCTCAGCGCTCAGCCAGAGGGGCACAGGCAGGGCAGGGCCTCAATATTTTGGCTTCAGCCACCAGCTGCCCTCCAGACAGGAAGTAGCGACACAGCTGAGTGCCTCCTCTCACCTCTTCCTGGCCATGGAAGACACAGATCTTTGTTCCTAGCCCCACTCTTCAGAGCTAGACAAGTCAGGGGCAATGGATTCTAGCCACCCCCTGACCAATGGGAGGCCCTTTAACACATGGTGGAGTTTGGGACTAAAACAGGGCAGTTGGCGTTGGCATTACCCCATAGCCTCTATTAGGATCTAACGAGATCTGTATCCTATTCACCCTGTGGGCAGGGGGTGGCCTGGGTTGGGAGACAGAGGCGGCAAAGGGACCCCCCAGTTGACAGTTCTGGCTCCCACCAGAGAGGCAGGATAAGGTGGGAGTCTCCATATCCA
The DNA here is from genome assembly GCA_935064755.1 of Tragelaphus eurycerus. Lineage (NCBI taxonomy): Eukaryota > Metazoa > Chordata > Mammalia > Artiodactyla > Bovidae > Tragelaphus > Tragelaphus eurycerus. The sequence continues at coordinate 68,326,865 of CAKXYN010000001.1, read as the reverse complement.
CAGAGGCTACAACGGAGCCTCACCCTCCAGCCCTGTTTGTATCTCCCATCCACGACCCAGGATTTATGAGCCCCCTACCCTGAGTTCCTGCTCCATGGCATCAAAGGCCAGCACTCCTACTCCTTCATATTCTGACTGGCTGACAGAAGCCGCTGCTTACCTAGCACAGAGCTCCAGCCATGATTCGGACTTCAGAGGGAATCTGCACTTTCAGGTCAGCTCCCCCAAGAAGCCCAGATTTTGACACAGACCTTCCCTTGGAGGCAACAAAGCTCCAGGCCTCCCAGCCATTGATGGAACTGTTTGGCTATTGTCGATGTTGCTGACCTCGGCCCCCATGGAGGACCCAACATGAGGGAAGGCAAGCAGTCTTTTCCTCTGGAGCTTGGGGAGGGGGCTCCCCCCGCCTTCGTGACTCACTCCAGGCTGTGTGGGTTATTTCATTATGTTTGAAATTGCCATGGCAACTAGCTGGCAATCAAGGGTAATTGAGCTTGTCACCAGGGCAACAGGGCAAAACCCACAGCAGCCAATCTCTCTGGTTGCCCTTGGGGTGCAGTAAAGGTTAGGCTAGCCCAGGGCCAATGTCAGCCAAAGGGCTCTTGGCCTCCCTGGAAAGGACAGAATTGCCAAAGCCCACAGAATTCCAGTGTGTAGAGGAGGGTGTACCTTGGGAGCGCCAAGGCCCCCATCCCTGACCCCACGCCAGCAACCCCTGCCCTTCTCTCCACCACCCTGTGCCTAAAATACACCATAGTAGTCAAAGCAAGCAGAAACAGAACTTTTATGTGCTCATAGATGGTACTTGTAAATGGCCCATGGGCCCTCCTCGTCATACTCATGGCGGCTGAGCCACAGGCTCTGGAAGGAGTTCCGAGATGCCATGATGGAGCCTCCGAGCCAAGCAGCGACGGCCCGGTGTGGAGAGCCCAGCACGGTGGTACCGGGGCCCAGCTCCTGTCTCAGGCGCTCAGGAAAGCCACTCAACAGGGTGCTGCCACCATCCAGCACCACATTGGCCAGCAGCTGCTCCTGCTGCTTGGCCTCCAGCCGGCTGATACTGAGGAGGGCTAGCTGTGGAAGGCCCGGCTGATTGACGCCCAGCAGATTGGGTTGGAAGAGAGCCTCTGGGCAGCAGAAGCGCTCAGAGCCCAGTGTGATGACCTGCTTGTCTGGAAGCACAAAGTCCACCTGGGTCTGGGACTGCATGCGGGCTAGCTCAGCCTTCATGTCCATGGCCACGTAGCACCAGGTCTCTTTAATCTGGTTGACCAGCTCTGCCTTGAGAGGTGATTGGCCACCTGCCCGCAACAGCTGAGCCAGGTGTTCCGTAAGGTCGCATCCTGCCATGTCCAGCCGGTAGGTGTCAAGGGGGGCCAGATCCCCAGTGACAATGGGTGCCACGTAGGACGTGCCGTGGCCACTGCCTAGCACCAGCCCGGTGGTGCGCCCGTAAGCATAGAGCGCCAGCAGGGCCTGGTGCACTGTCTGCATGGCTGGCACATGGAAACGCTCGAAGAGTATTTCAGCCACCTTTTCTCGGTTGGTGCGCGGGGAGATGGGTGAGTCGGCCACAAGCACAGCCAGCTCCTCGGGCTGCACGCCCAGCCTGCAGTAGAACAGGTGCTGCCATAGCACCTCCAGGGCATCCCAGTCAGAGACCACGCCTCGATTTAGCACTGAGTAGGAGGGCTCTTGCTTCTCGGGCACCGTGTACCTGGGCTGGCCCTGGACTGGGTGTTGCAGCAGTTGCACGCGTGAAGGCAGCACGCTGAGGACGTGGTCTTCTCCAGCCAGCCCACATTTGGTGAAGCCTGTGCCTGTGTCAATCACCACGGCAGCCATGTCCTGGTAGGGGCCCAGTGAGTGGCGGCAGAGCACTGGGGACCGTACGGCCAGAGCATCCATGGTGGGCACCAGCTCATAGCAGGCCCCACGGAGCAGGCTGAGGTGTGCGACCACTGGTGAGTGGGTCATATCCTCGGTTGTCAGCTTGAATTGGGGACCCTGGAGCTGAGTGCCCGCTGTGACCATGGGCAAGACCTTGCAACCAGGGCTGGGTGCGGTGATCGCGATCAGTGAAAGTTGCTTCTCCTGCACCTTGGGGGAGCTGCCATGCTGCCAGGACAAGAGCCGACGTATGCTGGAGCTTTGGGCAGCACTGGCACCAACCTTTTCTCTGCTTACATAGATGCAGGTCTCTTCGGGGGGCATCCGGTGTACCTCCACATGGGTAGGCGGGCCCAGTGGTTCACCTTCTTGGCCCAGGGTGGAAGCCTGACCAGGCTCTCTAGCGGTCAGGGCACCGCTTGAGAGAGTGGGCTCATTGGAGATGAGGGGTTCTTGGGAAAAGGGAGGCTGCCTGGAAATAGGGGTTCCAGTGAGAGGAGGTTGAGCAGGAAGCGGGGGCTCCTTGGTGGAGGGGGCCTGCTCAGCTAGTGCGGGCTGACCACCAAGGGGGGCCTGCCCAGCATGTTTGACCTGAGGGCTGTCAGGGTGACAGCTCTCTTTCTGATTGTGGCTGCCTATATCCTCCTGGAGTGGGGGTCTGAGCACCTCCTGGTTTTTGGCTGCTGGCACCGGCTCTGTGGTCTGCTCTGAGCTCATCCACTGTTGTTTCTTGGTCTGGTCCAGAGAGGTGTCCTGCATCCCAGGGGCATCCAGCATCCAGATAGTGCGACTCCCTTGGTTTTTTTCAGCATCAGGTTTGGACCAGCCAGGATCATGGACATGGCTCAGGATCCTCTCTCCAAATTGGAGCGGCGACCTCAGTAGAACGGGCCCACTGAGCACCCCCATCCTCATGGGTGTCTCAGCACCAGTGGAGTCTCGTGATTCCAGGTGGACCCTGGCCTCTTTGGGAACCAGGGCCACCTCTCGGTAGCTTCCCGATGAAAGGCTGGAGGGCACAGGGCTGGACACCACGGCCGTGGTGGACCAGAAGCTGGAACGATCGCTGTCAGGGGTGAGGATGGGCATGGGCAGTGGGTGGGTGGGTTGCGTGCTTTCGGAGGCATAGATGGGTGGGTGGGTGGGCGTGAGGCCCACCAACACTGCCCGGGAGCCCATGGGATCATGACACAGCAGCCCCATCCTGGTGTTGCCCGTGGCCATGTCAAACACCAGCACACGGTCTTCCACAGCATCCCGGAACTGGCAAGTAGGGGCACTGGAGGCAGGTATCTGCATGCCTTCCCTGGGAGGTACTGTGGCTGGGTTGTGGCCACTTAATTGGCAGGCAGATGGCGGCCTGCTGGAGCAGGGGTTGTTGCAAACATCGAGGGGCTGCTGACTTTGCTGAGTGCTGCGGATCTCCTGGCTGTCCCTCTGGCTCTTGGGGGTTCCTGGGGGTCCTGAGCCTGGTTTGGGGCTGCCTGGCCTAGAGATACCGACCAGGGGCTTCTCCACTTGGTTCTTGGGATGCCTGGGTAACACTGGCCTTTGGGTAACCTCGTGTACCTGGCTCTGGTCTGGGGATTTGTTTAGGGTGGGTGCTGGGGTGGGAGGCTCCTCCTGAGGATGGAAATTCAGTTTGTTCTGGCAGGATGTGACCCCTTTGGGGTTGCCATATTTCCCAGGCAAGAGGTCTTGGGACAGGCCCTGGGTGGTGGCTTTGGTATCAGTCAGGTGGTCAGGGTTGCAGGGGTAAGATTCTGCTCCTGCCATTGAGATTGGATCCACACCTGGAGTACTGGCCCGCGTTGGAGTTGGCGTTGGAAGAGCCTGAACTGGACCTGGGCCCTTACTCTGGCTCTGATCATGACCTGGAGCCAGAAAAGGACCTGGGGCTGCAGGTGAGCTATCCTTTCCTAAAGGGATATACGGTAGCCATCGGCTCTTCCTAATGCCCGCTGGGGCAGTCTGCTCCGGGCTGCAGGGGCCTTTGCCCCAGCCTACGAGGACTTTAGCTGGAGCCTTGCCCTCCCCCACCACCTGCACCTGAAGCCGGGAACAGTAGAGTCCACGCTGGGTTGTGTCACTGGTGGCATCCCCGCGCGTGTACACCGGTAGGGCCGGGGTTCTATTCTCCATGACGAGATGTGTTTGGGCTCCCACGAAAGAGCCTGGGAATAAGCTAGTGGAGGGGAGTCTCAGTGTGTCCTGGGAGGCCCTCTCATAGCCACATTGGGAGGTGACCTCCCTAGGCTCCCGGAGGTGCTGGTGACAGGGCTCATGGGTGTGGGCCTGGGAGACTGAACCATAGGCCCCATCAGAGTTGGCCTCAGTGGACAATGGCACCTCGTGCCTCGAGGATGCAGATCCTGAGTTTATCCATGGTCCCTGGGACCTTCTAACGCCACCCCTCAGCTGCTGGCTGCCAACTGAGGGGTGGCCCTGGGGGCCCGATGGATCAGGGCCCCCCACTTTCTTGGTGACTTCCATAGTCCTGCTCCATGCCCTAGGTGCCCTGCCCCCGCTTCATTGCCATGGCAACCCCACACATCACAGCACCCCCATGACCTGGGGGAGGGTGAGAGAGTGTGGGAAACCAGTGGCCCCACCCCCCTGAGGAATGGGGGCCTGCCCAGGGAATCTTGGGTAATGGGAAGAGCAAGGGATCCCCATGAAGTCTGGCAACCCTACACTGTCCTCCTCTCTGACAGTCAGGTAGTCACTCTGCCCAGGCCAGCCTAAGAGGGTAGAGCTCCTGGGGGTGAAGGACCGTGTAGGGCCAAGGGGAAAAAGTGTAGGCAGGGAAGATGCCGAGGAAAGGCCCTGGGTTCCCAGTCTACCTTAGATGCCAGACTTGGCTCTTTGTCCCCATTTCCCACGTGGCAACTTGATGCTTAAACCCTGACCCACGGATGCCGTTCAAAGTGTGTAAGGCCCGTGGGGAGAGAGGGAGAGGCCAAGCCCCTTCACCACTCAGTCCTGAGAGCTGGAAGTGGGTGAGGGGCCCAGACTCAGGCTCTAACTCCCCTCCCCCATGTTCCCCGGCTCCTGCTCCAGGGACAGCTGCTCCTTGGCAGTCTTTCTGCTCCAGATGGTTTTCCTCTGCCTGTGCCTCCCAGAGCCCCCTCCCCAGAGCCACATGTCCTTGAGGCCCAGCCCAGTGTCCCACAGAGGTGGGGATGGGGGTGATATGGGTGGGGGTGGTTCTGCTCAGAACCTTCCAGTCACAGTTTTCTAGCTCTTGTCACATTGTGTCAGCCTCATGCTGGCAGAATACTGGGCGTAGGTCACTGGACCAGCCAAAGAGCAATTATGCAATGGGGCACAACAGGGACACAGAGGTTAGGGGACTGCCCACACCGAGGGCGCAGGGCTGATTCCACTCTGGGAGTATGGTGGGTGAAGGACTGGGTACTGGGACCGCACACAGTGAGGACAAGTGGGATAAAGGACTGGGCTTGGGCAGCACACGCGAAAGGAGGGTATTAGACCAGGAGGGCGGTTCCACGCTCCATTTCGTAGATGGGCAAACAGAGGGTCCAGGAGGCATGGGACCCTTCTGGCCCACCAGCCCAGGCCCAGTTGAGCCTGGCAGCCACAGAAAACAGGCTCGGTTTGGGGACCGCCCGCATTGCCGAAGGCCTGGGTCTGGAAGTTCTGACTGGGGTGGGGTCGGACCTTCCTCCCACCCCCCAGCTATGAGCCCTGGGCCTCTTCCCTCTTGTCCCCCAGGGCTATTTTCTCAGGCCTCAGTCTTTCTACCCAGGAAACAGGTCTGTGGAGAATGCGGCTGTAGTCTTTCTTGTCCTCTGAAACGGTGTGTTTTCACCAAAGTTAAAAATAGTGCTTACGGATGGCCATGGGGTGTGAAGCGATGTGACCAGGGACCAAGGCTAGCTCGGTGCTTCATCTGTACCTTCCTGGGCAAAGCCTGACTCAGCCACGGCTCAGGCCCTCAGGGCTCCTCCCCCGTTCCCCAGATGCCGCTTTTGATGAAGAAGGGGGACAGAGGTCTCTAGACAGACTATGGTCCAGGAAGGTGGCATGGCCCAAGGCTCTGTGGCCTGCGCGTGCGTGCATTCACACACACAGACAGGCTTACTGAACACTATTCACATCAGTAATCTCTGTCCCCGAGCATACTGCTTTTTTTTTTGTTTGTTTAATCTGGTTTTGTTTTTCCCAGTGACAGAGATGCTAGTAGCAGCCTGTTGTGCTTGTGGGAGGGCTGGAGTTGGGGGCGGGGAGGGAGGCCCTGAAAATCACTGCCTGGCCATCCTTGAGCCATCCCCCCACCTCCTGGGGAAGTGAGGCATAACCCTTTCTGCCAGGGCTGAGGTCCTCTGTGACAAACTGACCAGAGAAGGGTGTGGCCCACGAAGGAAGGACCAGAGAAGGCAGTCTGGAGCGGAGATGGCTTTTCCCACCTGGGATGCAAACACCCCTGATGGCAAAAGAGAACACCGACTGCTATGGACTCGGCGCTTCCTCTGCGCCTGGCAGTGTTGAGCACCGAGAGCCAGCCTCACAGCAATTCAGTGAGAGCCGGGTGCTGTCATCCTTATTTTACAGACGAGGCAACCAAGGCACAGGGAGGAGAGAGAGACTGCAGAGGTTGCAGCTAGTGAGTTGTAGAGTGGAATCCGAGGCCAGGCCACCAAGCTCGGGACTCACACTTCTGTAACTTCCAGTGCCACCATTGGGTACCATGCCCAGGGCCACCCGGGCATGGACTCTGCTGGAAGGGAACCAACATGCCTCCCTTCCGAGCTCTGCAGCCCCAACCCCTCGATACTCAAGCTATATCCTACTTGGCCCTGCTGCTTCTCCCGGTAGCTTAGCAGGCGGCTCAGGCCTGGGAGGGGGCATTTTCCTGGCAGGCACTAAGCCAGTGCCTCCCAGGAACCTGAGTAGGGGCTAGTTACTTACCCTGTGGGACCAGGCTGAGTCTTTTGTACTCACAATTCTTGGCCGATCAAAGCCCACTCCACTTCATCCAGCTAAGGGGAGGGGCAGCGGGGCAGTCAGAGAAGCTCCCAGACTGGGCCCCTTCTACCCAGCCCCTCTTGGGGATCAGGCAGGGACATTGCCCCTGTACCCCTCCCCCTAACATGTTTTTAAATAGTCTCTCACCAGGAAGAAGGGCATCCAATTCTATTTCTGATTCTGGAAAGTGAGGAGGGCCAACGTGTTGCCATGGCAACCTGGAAAGCCCCTCCCCCCAGCTGAGCCCATTCCCCAGGCTGAGGGCTGCCTGGGATGAAGGGGCCAAGAGGCAACAGAGAGGAGCTCTGTCTGAGGGGAAGGCCATACCGAGACTCCTCTGTGAGGGCAGGTTTCAGCGCTGCCTCTCTTCACACTTCACCTGACCCGCTCCGGGCTGGCTCGGAGAGTTGGGGGAGCCCCAAACCCTGGGGAGAGGGTCAGACTCCAGGAGATGGAGACAGTCCGCTCACTCTGAGAAACCCTCCTTCCTCATGGATCAGGCTGGAATCCTCCTACCCAGGGGGCTCTGGGGACGGTAGGCAGGAAAGGCCCCATGAGCAGCCAAGTTCCCCAGACCTGGTTTTTCAACACAGATGTGTCTTGGGCTCATTGGTGTCCCCAGGGGTCAGCTTGTCAAGTCCCTGGCCCTGCACTCTTCCCGGTGACCTGCCTTCCCCGCCCTGCACTCTGGGAAGACTCTAGACATCTTAAAAAATATCTAGGATCAAAAGGAGCCTTAGGGGGACTTTCCTGGGTGGCCCAGGGACTAAGACTCTACACTCCCTGATGCAAAGGCCCTGAGTTCGATCCCTGGTCAGGGTACTAGATCCCACATGCTGCAACTAAAGAGCCCATGTACTAAGACCTGGTGCAGCCAAATAAATAAATAAAATTAAATATGTAAAAAAGAAGTCTTAAGGGGCTCCCAGTGCAGCCAACCACTTGCTAATGGAGTGAAAAGCAATGCAGCAGCTCATCCCTGCCTACTGTCCAGGGGCTCAGACACCAGCCCTGTGTCCCAGAGGCTGCACATGGGTAGCACTTAGATCTGTGGAGGGAGGGCACTCCAGGCAAGAACACAGCCCAGACAAAGGCAGGCTTCTGAAAAGCCCCCCAAAAGGACCTTGTTATCGACCCTCTCTGGGTGGGTACTGATGGTAAACCAAAGCCCCCCCAGGAGGAAGGCTGTATCTACCACCTCTCAGCTCTATACTCAGCACTCTGCGTTTTCCTCTCCTCCCTTTGAACTCTAACTTCCTGCTTCCCTGGAAGTCTCTTCTGGCCCGGGTGCACCCATTCCATGGAGCTGGCACCTTCTCCCTGCACCATTCCCTGCCTGATCCCAAACAATGGCAGTTATGGTGCAGAAAAGCCCAGCCCTAGAGGAAGCTATGGTGGGATGAGGGGTGATAATACACCTCACCTGGGATGTGAAAGGCAGAATCCAAGAGTGCGGGAAGACGTGTCTTTTGAGCTCTAAGGCGCAGGGAAATTTAAATAACAGATGTTTAAACAACCTTCCCTGCAAGCCATGGTGCAGTGACCCCTCTGCTGTGATGTGTTACAGCTTAAAAATAGCCCACAATGAACCGCTCTGAGCTCCAATTGACTCAAGCTTACGTAACTCTGCGTGAAAGATGGACAGCCGCACCAGCCACAAGGGAGGGCAACAACAACACAGCCACCCTGACTGCTGTCCACAGCTGGCTGAGGGGCTGCGGCCAGCTCCCCCCACCGTTTCCCTGGGAGCAGCCCCCTATCCAGCCAGGAGTCGGGAGGGAGGAGGAGGGGGTCCTTGCTGCCAGAAGCAGGGCCTCAAGACTAGCGAGAAGAGACCTCCCACCACACCTGCGATGGGGATGTGAGGAGGGCTGCCTTCCCGCCTGGTCCCTGTGGAGGGTGGGAGAGACTTTAAGAACAGATGGCTGGGTCAAAGAGAGCAGGGCAGGAGCCCATGCGGCAGAGTGATGCGGCAGCCCAAAGAATTCCTTTCCCCCTTTGAAGAGGGGGCTCCCCAGCTTGGAGAGACATGTCAGCAGGACCGATGGCTGGCTAAAGCTGTCATTACCGTATAGCCCAGAGGAACTACAGAGGAGCCTTGGGGGGACTCTCCTGGTGGTCCACGGACTAAGACTCCACACTCCCTGATGCAAAGGCCCTGAGTTCGATCCCTGGTCAGGGAATTAGATCCCACATGCTGCAACTAAAGAGCCCCTGTATCAAAACTAAGACCTGGTGCAGCCAAATAAATAAATAAAATATGTAAAAAGAAGTCTTAATGGTTCCCAGTGCAGACAACCACTTGCTGATGGAGTGAAAAGTAATGCTAATGCCTGGTTCCCCAGAAGCTCATCCCTGCCTACTGTCCAGGGGCTCAGACACCAGCCCTATGTCCCAGAGGCTGCACATGGTAGCACTTAGATCTGTGGAGGGAGGGCACTCCAGGCAGGAGCACAGCCCAGACACGTAGGCTGTGTGCCTCTGGGGACCTCTAAGTCTCCATGGTCCTGGCTGCACCAGAATCGGGGTGGGGGAGCGGAAGTGGGGGGACTTGTGGCACGAGGAAGGGAGATCTGGCTTCAGAACTAATTGAATCCTGCGATCTTGGCCACCATCTGCTTTTGAGTCCCCTGTCTTCCCTGATGCATTCCCAGATCCCAGCTGCCCAGTCTAAGATCACAAGTTTGCGAGTGGCTAAACCAATATGAAGGGGAATGAATGAGAGAGAAGGCAAGGATGCCCCTGGATCTCATGCTCCGTCTGCCTCTGCCTGTGCAGAGCCCCAGGGATTCAGCAATGTCCCTCTGCTCCCACCATCTGAGCTCAGAATAGCAACCATCACAGGACAGGCCCCATGAGCTCAAGCTCCCACAGAGCAACAATGAGACTGATGAGGGCCAAACCCAAGGACCCTCCCGCCACCTGCACGGCACAGGCTGGCCGTCAGGACCATTAATACCTCTGCTTCCCTTCCAAGGCCCCAGCTCCTGGGTGGGTGGAGCCAAAGTTGTGGGCAAATGGGTAGCCATGGAGGGACAGCAGCTGGTGCTAGGCTCTCTTAGCATCTAAGCTCATTGGGCTAAAAACTCTGACTGGAATGAACCCCCAAAAGAATGGAGGGAGAGACTAAGGCTCAGCTGGCCCCCAGTGCCAGATGGGGAATGCTGGGGGTGGTTCAAGTCATCCCCCCTCCTCCAGGCTGAAGTAGCTCCACCTTTGAGCCGACTGGACTCTCACACAGACAGAGCAGAGGCTGTGGGTGAAGAGATGCTTGGTTTCTGGGTCCTCACAGAGGAGAGTTCTCCAGCCCAGCTTGGAGTAATAGGTGTTTTTCACCAGGGCCTGGCAGATGCCAGATCAGTGCTCGGTTATCGATTTTCAGGGCTGCGTCTCTCCAAGCAGAGGCACTAGGTGTGAAAGATGCATGCTGGGTCTTCCTGAGCCTCAGACCCTCCCAGCAGCACCCACGGCCCCCCAACTCCACCCAGCCCTGGGGGAGGGGTGGGTCTCCTACAGCTACAGGGAGTTAGTTCATGCAGTGGCATCAGAGGTGGACCCAGGGCCTCATGGGCTGCACCAAGGGAATGACCAATGAAGTCATTGTCCCATTGTCCCAGAAAGGTCTCAGGGTTTGAAATGGGGTTGTGTCTGGAGCCCTCAGGGGCGACCCCTAGAGAGCCTTTGGATCCCTGTGGAAATTCTCTGAAAGGCTGGGGCTTTGGCATAAGGGGAATCCCAGACCAGATTCCTGGTCCCCCATCAAAGCAGGTCGGTCTACCCTATGTCTGCCCTCCAGGTGCCAGACGACACTGACACCAATGGGCAATCAGGAAGGTGTGAGTCATCTGCTGCTTCCTCAGCCCCAGCTCCCAGCCTGGCCTCCCTCCAGCCTCTCTTGGCATCTGCTGGCCCCCAGCCCCACTGAGCTGCAATGGAGGGAGATGAGGCAGATGAACTGACACCCACTCCCCACAGCTCATGATGGGAAGACTGGATTTCCAAAGCTGTGGGAGAAACCTGTGCTCATTCTATCCAACCCCAGTGACAGGCCCAGGGCCCACCAGGGCCACCAGCAATTTCCCTCTTGCTCTGGCTCCTACTCAGGCCTCCCCCAAGGGAGAGGCAAAAAACAAATAAATAAGGGAAAAGCAATCCAGGCTTCATGAGCCCTGGAAGCCACTCAAAGCTCCTGTTCTGCTCAGCCCATGGCGGGCAGCTAGAACTAACCCCTCCTTTCTTCCCTGGTGGCCCAGGCAGGAACTGGAAACCCTGAACCAGTTCCATCTTCAGTCACTCCAGATGAACGTAGGACTATCAAATGGCTTTGAGAACAGAGTTCAGAGCTTGGGGGCTTCAGTGTTAGGGAGAGGCGGTGCAGTTGTGTCAAGCACCTGCTTAAGTGTGTCCCCTCCGTGGAGAATCCTGGCCCTGGAGGCTCTTGGCCCAGAAACAGGCCCGAAGCCCCACATTCTGGCTACATGGGAAACTGACACCCGCTGAGCGTCTTCCGTCTCCCTTCTTTCCTCCATAAGCTTCCCTCCCATCCAGAGAATCCCCTTTCTCTTTGAGTCTCTCTCTTGCTGCTGCTGCTGCTAAATCGCTTCAGTCATGTCCGACTCTGTGTGACCCCATAGACGGCAGCCCACCAGGCTCCCCTGTCCCTGGGATTCTCCAGGCAAGAACACTGGAGTGGGTTGCCATTTCCTCCTCCAATGCATGGAAGTGAAAAGTGAAAGTGAAGTTGCTGCAGTCTGACTCTTAGCGACCCCAGTGACTGCAGCCTACCAGGCTCCTCCATCCATGGGATTTTCCAGGCAAGAGTACTGAAGTGGGGTGCCATTGCCTTCTCCAGAGTCTCTCTCATATATATATATATATATATATATATATATATATATATATATATATATATATATATTTGGCTGCACCAGGTCTTAGTTGCAACACATGGACTCTTTAGTTGCAGCATGCAGGATATTTAGTTGCAGCATGCAGGATCTTTAGTTGAGACATGCAAACTCTTAGTTGTGGCATGTGGGATCTAATCCCTGACTAGAAATTGAACCTGGGCCCCCTGCATTGGGAGCATGGAGTTTTAGCCACTGAAGCACTGGGGAAGTTCCCTGAGGCCCTTTCTTATCCTTTTCTTTTCTGGGCTCATGATAAGACCATGGTCCCTAAGCTGCAGAGACCCAGTGGGGAAGGAGCCTCAGTCTAACTTCAGTGAAGCTTCTGAGCCTTGTCCTCACTTCCCACCCAGCTCCAAGCCTGGGGTCACCCTTAGATCCCTAGGATGATATTAGGGCACAAGGACTACCAGGAGGAGGGATGGAGACAGTCCTTTCCAACTGGTATGGGGACCACAGCTGTGGGAAGGTTCCAGGACCATTCCACTCACTTCTCTCCCAGCCTCAGGGGTGACACAGGCAAGGAGGGAGCCCAGAGGTCCCTGGCAGAGTGTGCAAGGCTACAACCTCCTCCTCTGTGCCTGCACTCTTAGGCATCAGGGGTGAGGTGGTAAATGGGCACACGGAACCCATCTCTACCCCTCTCTAGCTTCTAGAGCCCTGATCTTCAGACCCTTGCGCTAGAGCTTGAGTCTCAATTTAAGCTTTACCTACCTGTCCTCAGAGTCTTTCAGGTTCCCATATCTGGGCCTCCTCTGACCTGAGGTGACAGAGTGGGCAACAGATGGGTAGAAAACAGCTAGGCAGCTCCAGTCCCAAGGAGACCTCTACTCTGCTTACCAAGGGGCTCTTGCCCTAAACCCAGGGTTCCATGCATGACAGGCCAGACAGCTGGCGACTCAAAGGGGCGGGAACCTAGTTCCCTTAGGGTGAGTCAGGGTCCCCCAACTGATGGGAGAGAGGCCATGGGAAGCCTGAGCAAGAGAGAGGACCCACCACAGCACAGGTCCAGGGCCCAGTCACCCTGGTTGCCCAGGTGTCCACACCAAACAGGGCCCAGTGGCCCCCTCAGCCTTAAGGGCATGGAGGAGCAGCAGTCCAAGGAGGAAGATGCTCTCCTCCGGTGGAGCTGCCCTTCTAGTAGCTATTGTACCGTGGCCTTGACGAGTATAAATAGCCTGAGCCGTCTGCACCTCAAAGCTGGTGCCTTGAAAGTGTGGAGCTGAGGCCTTGCTGCAGGCTCATCTCTCTCAAGGCTGCAAGAGCAATGCTGGCATGACTGGGGGAGACGGGGACAAGTCTCCATGCCTTAACAGTGGGTGGGGGCAGGCAGTTAGGGGAAAGGTGCAGGTGGAGCAGGGAGCCCTGGAGGGGGGCTAGGGCCTGGGCAATGAGATGGGTGGACTGGGCAACAGCAGAAGCCATTGTGGCTGCTGCATGTCTGGGTTTTCAACCCACCCATCTTGGGTTCCATCTGAAAGTCCCCAGGGCCCTGTATTCTAGATGTGGGCCTGGCCTGCCCTTCCTGTTCTCTGGAGCCTTCTTGCTGACCCAATCCCTTTCCAGCCTCAGGGCCTTTGCATGGGCTGTTCACTCTGCTAAAACTCTCTTCCCTCAACCATTTCTGGCGCAGTTCCCATCTGACAACATCCCAGCAAAAATGTCACCTCCTGAGGTGGCCTCCCTTACCTCCCTCTTCATCTATCTAGGGCTGTCCTCCATTCCCTCAGAGCAGCCTGTCTTTTCCTTTCATAGCATTTACCACAAAGTGTACTTAAATATTCATTTGTTCATTTACTGATTTAAGGGCCAGTGGTCACCACTGAGTCCCCTGTGCCCAGCAGCCAGGCACACAGCAGACACCTCATAAATACTGCATCAAAGATCCCCGCACTGGGTCCTCCTGAGGAGTGAGAAACCAATATTTCTTGCAGTCCTCCTATGCCCCTGAAGGTTAAGGGACCAGGACACAGCAGAGGCCAGCCCAGAGGCAGCTTGGGGTAACTGCCACCGCTATGCAGGTCCAAGCCCCGAGGCCCGCCTGGGGCTGAGGTCACGTGGGCCTCGGTGGCTCTGAGAGGGGCCGGGGCCGCCCTGGGCTCCTGTGCACTGTTGGGGACGGTGACTGTTCCAAGGGCACGATTGGCTTGTCAGGGGCACCAGGGCCCACGTTCACGTAGGCCACGGGCAGCTGCACGTAGTGGTCCCCTCGCAGCGCGGCCACCACGAGTGCCACTTCCCCTGCTAGCTCTCCGAAGGTGGGTCGTGCTGTGGGGTCCGCCGCCCAGCAGTGCTGCATCACAGTGTACCTAGCAGGGAGAGGAAAACATTAGGGGCATGGTGCACCCCCACCCAGAGCTTCTGGGCTATCCACTTACGCTTAGCCCTCTGGCAGGCCACAGCGGATGAGGGCGGATGACATGGCTGATGCCTTGCCTCACCCAGTTACAGGGAAGCTCTTATTATAACTGCCTGTCTTCCCACCCTGGCAGAGGTCGAATTGCCTCAGGTGTTGAGAGGCTGGACTCCTGTGTCCTGTGACCTGGGCTTTGTGATCTCAACAAGTTTCTTAACCTCTCTGTGCCTCTGGATCCTTCTCTGATCACAGGGCTGTTGAGGTATAAAGTGAGAAGACTCCTATGAAGTTCAGAGCTTAGGGCCCAACTCACAGGCTATTCCAGTTATCATCACAGGTCTTCCAGGAAGGAAGCCCAGGTCTGAGGAAATGGGGATTCAAAGCACTGAGATTGTGGGGCAACTCATTGGCATCATATGGGCTTTCCTGGTGGCTCAGGTGGTAAAGATTCTGTCTGCAATGCGGGAGACCTGGGTTCGATCCCTGGGTCAGGAAGATACCCTGGAGAAGAGAATGGCAACCTACTCCAGTATTCTTGCATGGAGAATTTTATGGACAGAGGAGCCTGGAGGGCTACAGTCCACAGGGTTGCAAAGAGTCGGACACGACTGAGTAACTAACACTTTCACTTTTGTTTCAGTTTCTTTGGCACTATGGATCCCAAGCAGTTTCTTTGTGTTTGTCTGGTGGGTCCTAACACATGCCCCTTTATCTTGGAAATGTCATCCCTGCCCTAAATGATACGAAAAGTGCCCTACACATGATTCTGCTGCTGCTGCTAAGTCGCTTCAGTCATGTCCGACTCTGTGCGACCTCAGAGACGGTAGCCCACCAGGCTCCCCTGTCCTTGGGATCCTTCAGGCAAGAACACTGGAGTGGGTTGCCATTTCCTCCTCCAGTGCATGAAAGTGAAAAGTGAAAGTGAAGTCGCTCAGTCGTGTCCAACTCTTAGCGACCCCATGGACTGCAGCCCACCAGGCTCCTCTGTCCATGGCATTTTCCAGGCAAGAGTACTGGAGTGGGTTGCCATTGCCTTCTCCGCCTACACATGATAATATCGTATAATTCTGAGACCTCTGAGGGTGGTACTGTGATCACTCTAACTCTGCAGATGAGGAAACTGAAGCCCAGAGACAAGGGACTTCCCTGGTCTAGAGGATCCTGGCATGGCCCCCTTCATTCTCCCTGTGGTTACTGATGGCTCTTGACTGAGCTGCCCTCTAGGAATTGCCCTAGGCAGAAAAGAAATGCCTCCTCCAGGCTCACATGCCTTCCTCCTGGACAGCTGTAAGCAGTGACTGATATATGTCTGGTGCAAAGACCCGGGTCCCTGGGTCTCAATTTCAGAAAACTCTGAAGGGCCAACCAAATTCCAGAGATCCTGGGGGATGGACAGCAGACTCTTTTACATCTGCATCACAGCTCTACTTCTCTGCCTCCCTAGTCCTGCTTCCCTTGCCCCCAACCTAGGAATCAACCACCTGCATACATGTAAATCTCCATCTCAGAGTCTGTTTCAGGGAGCCTGACCCAGAGGCAGAAGTTAATTTCCCTGACTTTGAAGCAGATGCATCAGTGAAATAAATAATGAAAAGCAAAAGCAAGGCAGGCAGGGCTGTGAGGAAGGGTTACTCATACCCTTCTGGAACACAGCTGAGTGAGACAGGAATCATTAGCCACCTTTACCTGTGACCTGGTTCTTCCCACTCTAACCTCAAAGACCTGAGCATGGCTAAGGCATGCGTGCTGCTCATGAAGCTGAACCACCCGACAGGCACTGATGAAACACAGCTGCCGCCATGCCTCTGGGAATAGGGAATCTGAAACTATATCCAATGAAAAACAATTTCTGATCTGGAGATGTGGAGGGGGCTTAGTGTGGGAGCTAATGGAACCTTTCCTTGAGGTTAAGTAAGTGGAAGCGATGGAAAACAGCCCCCCTTGCTGGGGATTGTGGGGAGAGGAGTGCTGGGAAATGAAATCACTGGCCTCAACCAATGATTAGGAATGCTGTTACCATGGCAACCATGATCTCCTTCTAGCACCAAGCCTTGATGCTGGCAGAACCAGTCCACAGATGAGGAAACTGAGGCCCAGAGAGGGTCCCTTTCTAGGTCAACCTGAGAATGAGTCAAAAAGCCAGGCAAGAACTCTGTCTCCAGCCCCCTCCTCTCCTTCTTGTGTCTAGGTCCCAGCTCCCTCCCCATCACCATGTCCATATACTCACAGAGAATCTGGGCAATACTCAGGCTGGGGCAGGCGCCGACCCTGGGCCAGGAAGTGAGTGAGGTCAAAAGGGTCGATGTGGGGGTATGGAGGGGCACCCCGTGTCAGCAGCTCCCATAACAGCACACCATACGACCACTGTGGGAGGGGACAGGTGAAGGGACTCAACTCTCAGCTCAAATCTGGGGACAGGTGGACCCCTCCAGGTCTGCTCCCTCCCAGAGCCTGCTAGCTGGAAATGAGGGTCTCCACCCCCAAATCAGAATTGTTCTTCTATACCTCACAAGCATCTTCGCTCTGTCCCCACCCACCACCCCTGAGCCTGCCCAGAGTTGGGGCTCCGCAAGGCCTGGATCGCATGTGAAGAGCCACCTCTTGCCCTGATACCTGCCCAGAGATGGGCAAATGGTCTATGGGTACCGCCCAACACAGGGTTCCCTGGGTTCATCAACATCCAGAGTTGAATGGGCAAGGCTGAGTGTTGTCTGAGGCTGGGTGGACTCTGGGGCGGGTGGGGCCTCACCACGTCAGACTTGGTGGTGAATCTGTAGGTCTGCAGGCTCTCCAGCGCCATCCACTTGACAGGCAGGCGAGCATGGTGGTGCTGCTGGACACTGTAGTACTCCTTGTCCAGGACATCACGGGCCAGACCAAAGTCAGCCACCTTGACCGTGAATGACTCATCCAGCCTGGGAGGGGAGGATCACACTCAGCACTGGTCCCCACCAGGCCCAAACCCATCTATCTCAGGCCCTCCAGGGTTTCTGAGCCACAGCATCCAACCCAAGCCTGCACTGGGCAGACAGAAAAATAGAGGACCAGAAAGAGAAGGACAAGTCCAGGGCTATAGAGCAAGGAATGGAGCATGGGCCTTCCCTGGGGGCGCCTTCAGCTGCACGCCCCAGTGCTCCACCCCCTGGTTTCTCTCTGGCCACTCACATGCAGTTCCTAGCAGCCAGATCCCGGTGCACAAACTTCTGCTCGGCCAGGTACTCCATGCCGTGGGCCACCTGCAGGCCGAAGCTGATGAGGTCCTTTACTGTGGGATTCTGGGGGTGGGTGGGGAGCACAGATGGGCCAGTAGGTGAGGGCAGAGCAGCTCCATGCCCAGCTGCTGCCCAAGCCCCCTACTACCTATCCACCCCTCAGAACCCAGGGTCAGCTAAGCACCGACTGACCCGCTGGGGTGAGCGGATGAACTGCAGCAGGTCTCCGTGGCGCATGTAGGGCAGCAGCACACGGGGCAGCCCTTCCGGGGGCAGCACAATGCCAATGAGAGCCAGCACGTTAGGGTGGTGCAGACGGCGCATGAGCAGCCCCTCGCGCAGGAAGGCCTCCACCTCCTGCACCTCTGTGATGCCTGCAGGGAGGCTGGAGTCAGGTCCAGGGCGGGGAACCCCTTGATAAGGGTCAGATGGGGAAATGGAGGAAACAAAAGTCTCCCGCTCAGGGTCACGGAGCCGAGTGGTAGCACAGCAGGGACGAGGATCCCCCCAGCCTCTGTTCCACTTACGACTTAGCGACTTGATGGCACAGTGGATTCGATTCTGGGCCTCGTCTGTGTATTCCCCATGGTAGACAACTCCAAAATGACCTGATGAGGGAGAGATGGTGAGAGGGGCCCCAGGGCTCAGAGCACACACCACTCCCACCCACCGGCAACCAGACCTCAGAACTCCAACTCGTGATGGCAGAGCCTGCAGCCCTCCCATACCCTCTTAATCTGCACCAAAACCCACTGAAGACAGAGTTCTATTTCACAGATGAGCAAATGCAGGCTCAGAGTCCTGCCCGACTGTTCCTTGAGCCCATGTCATCTCAGGACTCCATCTCTCCCCCACTCCAATCTGGTCTGACACTCATACCTTTGCCAATGACTCGGTCAGTGTGGGTGACCACCCTTTCATGGGGAATCAGTACATCCTTGACCTCAGCCAGGAGCACAGAGTCCAGATCCCCAAGCTGGATGGATCCTTTCCGCAGCAATGGGACACGGGACCCATCCCCGCTGTCTGAGGAGGATATTCTGTGGACCTGAGTGGAGGAATCCTGGCCAGTGATAGGAGGGGCTGTGGAGGAAGAGAGGGAATGAGGGGCTAGTGGAACAGACAGTATGGTTCCACCTTCTAGCACCTCCAGCATCTCACCAAGGCCATTTCTGTAGTCAGAGCCTGAGCGGAACAGAGGCAGTGGCATGGCTCCAGGGGTCCGGTCCAGGGAAGCCAAGTCTTCCAGGTTCGAAGAAAGAACTGTGAACAAATGCCTGCTAGTAGCCAGCCACTCCAAGGTCCTAGAGGCCGACCCAGACCCAGGAGGTGTGGGCAGACCCCCAAGGCCTGGACAGAGAGGATATAGCGGCTTGGAGACGTCATAGTTTGGGGGTGAGGGCTGGGTCAGGATGGCAGTGGAGGGCTCACCTAGCTGCTTCCTCCGGCGGTAACTGAAGACCAATATGGCAGCCAGCACAGCCACAAGCAGGAGCAGAGCCAGGAGGACACCGAGGAGTGTGCTCTGGGGGACCCCTTCCAGACCTGGCCGCACTACCTTGCCCAGGGTGTGGCACTCACCATCCACGCAGACCTGGGGAGCATTAGGTGGCAGCTCAGGCCCAGCCTGTAGACGCCCCCCTGCAACCTGTGTCTCCTGAGGAGGGCCAGCAGAGCTGCCTACCTGCAGTGGAGCACCGTCCTTGCCAAGTTTCAGGGAGGGGGGCAGGGGGCAGACTACCACATCCCCCCGCAGCTCGTGCTGGCAGCTCTTGCCACTCACAGTCACATTCACAGCCACGCAGTCGGCCACAGTGCCCAGCCCGATGTACTGCAGAGACAGTCACAGGGGCTGGCCAGTGCCCCCTCAACGCTCCTTCGGTGAGGCTGCAGCCCTACCCCCTCCACTGTCCTCACCCCTCATCCCCCACACTTACCTCAAACTTAATGGCGTGCTCCTCAGGCTTCAGGGGGGCCAGGTCCTTGCTGGGTGGGTGGGGTGGAGGCAGGAAGCGAAAGCCAGGCAGTGTGTAGCCAGGAGCTCCATCCCCACGGACAGTCAAGTTCCCTGTCACCCACCCTCGGCGGCCTCGGACCATGTATTCAGGCAGGCGGCACCTGTGTTGCTCCGGGACCTGCCCCTCACACTGCAGGGCCCAGGTGAGAGCAGTAAGCCCTGGTATCCTACCTTCAGCCACCCCAGCCCCCTGAACCCAGCGTGGGCTGGAGCTGGAACTCAGGGGACTGGTGTGGCCTTCCTCCCTCCTGGCGAGTGCCCACTCAGCAGCTGCCAGCGCCCGCTCACCCTGTTTTCCACTGCCCTGACCCCATCATGGAATGACAGCGTGAGGTGCCATGCTGAAGTCAGATGCTGGCCGCGGATGGTGATGTGGGAGCCACTGTGGAGGAGAGCGGGGTGGTGGGCCTCGGAGTGCTCTCTGAGGCTGGATCCCTCATCCTTCAGAAACCAGAATGGGCACGGAGGTGACACTTACGTATAGCCACATTTAGGGCTGATGCCCAGGACGATGGGGTCTTCTCGGTAGTGGAAGTTCCAAGAGCCAGGCACCTTGGCGCCCCCTACCTGCAGGCGAATGGGAACGCTGGCAGTAGCGGCCCCAGGGGGCGTGGTGCATAAAAGCTGCCCCTCGCTGACCCTGCAGAACAGGGGGATTGGGCTCAGGGGCACCTTCCAAGTGATGGCCAGGCCCAGCTCCTCCAGGGGCCAACAGACCCCTCCCAGTTCCTCTGTCAGTCATCTCCCCGATCTGCCCAAACTCCGTGGTCTGTTTGAAGACAGGGTGGTCCCAGTAAGGCCTCCAAGAAGTCAGGGAGGAGCAGGGGCCCCATAGTGCTGGCTGCAGCCAATGGACACTATAATGGGCTCTCTCACCATCCCCAAACCACCTCTGGGCTGGAGGGAGCAACAGACACTTCTTCCTGAACCGTTCCCTCCACTGAGTGACTGAGCCCTCCTCCCCTACCCTGTCGGGGATCCAAGCCCTACCTGGTGAGGGTTCCCCTATGTGGGACCCTGTTGCCTCCCTTCCCCCTTCCCACTGGCTCTTACTGTTTCAGCGGGCACTCAGTCCCATTGATCAGCACAGCCTGGCTGGTGCCAATAGACAGGCCTCGGCCTTCAAGGGTGAGGCAGGTACCTCCTGCCCGAGGGCCAAAGAAGGGTCGGACTGCTGTCAGCACTGGCTCCTAAGAGGGCATGGAGGTGGCTTAGCTTGGAATAGGAGGCCCTCCCCTCCAAACCCTTCCCTGTCCGAACTGCCCACCTGCCCAAGGACACAGACAAGGCAAGGTGACCTCACCATGAAAGAGAACCCTCCTAGCATGGAGGTGCCTTCTACCCGGAAGTGCCTGCCCAGTGGCATATTGGTCACAGTGAGGCTGACGTTGGCAGGCCCAGCTACCTGCGTGCTCAAGGGCTCCAGCTCACACTCAAAATCCTCTATGAAGTCCTTCCGGGGCAGTCGGCTGGGATATCAAGGGAATTCAAGGTCGGCCGAGGGGGTGGGTCACCCAGGCCTACTGGCCTGCCCACCACAAATCACAGGTCTCCTCTGAGCTTATAGGTAGAATCTATCTACCCATGCCTCAATCCTGGGTCAACAGGAACTGTCGGTGCAGGGAATAGTTTGGCCATAACTCAACAGACAGATAAGGCACATGCAGGCTCAGAAAGGAATAGAGGTGTCACCCCAGACACAAAACAAGCAGAGCCACCGCAACTTGCCCCATGCAAGCTGAGGACAGGATCTCACAGCAAAGGGGCTGTTTGGTTTACGCGCACCAGGGACAGAAACAGCAGGGACCAGGTCATACCTGAGGTCTGAGTTGCCTTTAGGTAACAGTCGGCAGGGACTTCGACCCACAGTGACCTGATGGGTGCCTTCAGGCACCAGACCAGGAGGGTGCAGGTAGAAGTTGGAGCCACATAGGGTCAGCCTTGTGCTGCCCCTTAGGGGTCCACTCCGGGGATAGAACTGAAAGGGGGAGGAGAACATAGCCTGAGTCCCTCTATGGGTCAGGACTCTCAGCCCTGTCTGCTTCCCCCTAAGTTTTCTGCCATACTCCTTGCCTGCCACACACTCCAGTCACCCTAGGTCATGCTTGCGTGCTGGATGCTAAGTTGCTTCGATCATGTCTTATTCTGTGTGACCCTATGGACTATAGCCTACCAGGCTCCTCTGTCCATGGGATTCTCCAGGCAAGAATATTGGAGTGGGTTGCCACACTCTTCTACAGGGGCTCTTCTCGAACCAGGGACTGAACCCCCATCTCTTGCATTGGCAGGTGGGTTCCTTACCGCTAGCACCACCTGAGAATCCCTTCACTCTAGGTCAGCAGCTCCCAGCCTTTTTGGCACCAGGGACTGGTTTCATGGGAGACAGTTTTTCCATGGACCAGAAAGAGGAGAGATGGTTTCAGGATGATTCAAGCACATTGTATTTATTGTGTACTTTGTTTATAATCTAATGCTGCAGCTGATCTAACAGGAGGTATTGATCTGCAGCCCAGAGGTTGGGGACCCCTGCTCTAGGTCACATGCTAATCCCCACTCAATACTATTCTGTCTCAAAGTCTTTGAATGTGCCCTCTTTGTAGCTACTTAGGACATACCAGATCTGAGGAAGATCTGGTTAAGACCTGCTGACTCCCACCCCAGGCCCAGCAGGTCCCATCACTTAACTGTGCCCTGCCAGGCAAGCCATACCTCAGTAAGCACGGGTGGGCAATAGTCCTGTTGCCAGGAGCCAGGACACTCCTTCTGCCGGCCACACATGCCCCCACACCATCCACAGCCCATAAAACGCTGTGCCCGCAGGCAGCGCCCACAGGTGAGGAAGTGGCGGCAGCCAGGGCCCTGGATCGGTACCTGGAAGACCTGGAACAAACAGGTATCTCAGGGGTGGCTGAAGGGGGAGGCTAAGCCCCCTAGAACCCCTGGTTCCACTGTAAATCAGCGTGGTGAGACCTGTGTGTCAGTGCCTCCCTGGATTCAAGCGGGAGCCTGTGCTCCCAACAGCCCAGCCCCAGGCCCTACCCTGCCCACCTTACCTGGTCCCCAGAGGCAAAGAGCAGGTGGTCCCCAAGGCGTCTGACATCCCGATGCACTGGCTGCCCATTGCTGCCCAGTGAGAAGTTGGACACGTACAGCAAGTAGTTGAGAGACCTGGCCAGCTCCACCTGGGGCAGGTTGGCCATGAGCAAAACGGGGAAAGGGATCCAGGGACGAAGGGCTGCGGAGATGAGGGACTCACCTGCAGGATGCGCCCATCGGCTGTGCCCATGTGGGCCACTGTGACGTTGTCGAGGCGCGTCACATACAGTGCCGTGACCTCCACTGGTCCCAACAGCCCGTTAAATAGGTCCACCCGTAAGAGGTTGCCGCTGACGAGCAGAGGGAAGTGGCGGCAGCTGATATTGGGGCTGGAGGCCCCCAGACCAGGCTGGGGAAGGTCAAAGAAGGAGTCAGGGCTCATCTCCATGTGCTGAACCCTTCCACCTCTGTCAGGGACCACAGTGGCCTAAACTCCCACCCCTCACCTGGCCTGGCTGGAGAAGGCCCCAGACCTGCCAGGCACCCCACCTTCCACCATGGGGCTGTCAGATGTAGCCAGCCCAGGGAAGAAGGCCGAGGCCAGAAGGCTGGCTCCCCCACCCGGCGCCTAGCCCTTCCCTGCCACAGCCATTCTGATAACGTGTTATGGAGCCTTCCAGAGACAACCCCATTCTGTTCTCACTACCACGCTGCGGAGTTGGCTTCTCTCATCTTCCATTTTACAGATAAGGAAACGGGCTCAGAGAGGTCTGCCCACCTGTCAAAGGCCTTGTCACCTCCCAGGAGAGGAGCTGGGTTGATAGTCTTGAGTTCTTGACCAGAGTCTTCTCCTGCCCCCTGCTGGTCCTGCCCCATATTTCAACAAACCCTGTCATCTCTAGGCTTCAATGTCTCCACCTGCTTAAGGAGCTGAATTCTGGGATTAATTGGGCGGCACGGGCTTGGTAACACGGTCGTTCTCCCTGAGACGCCAAAGATCTTCGGGCACCTCCAGCCGCTACCTGTATCTCCTTCGAGGTACAGGAGAGATAAACCAGGGCCTGAAGGCCTGGGTGCCAGGAGACACTAATTTCTCTCCTGTTTTTAGCAGGAAGGTGTTTGGGGGACACCCAGTGCCCCAGGTCAGGGTTGTAGAAGCTTCTGGGAAACCAGAAATGAAGGTATGGATGCAAGGTACAGGCAAGGCTCTGTAGCCCTCGTAGCTTGGGACCCTCCCTTGCCAGCCCTAAGGGTCCTCCTCCTGATAGGAGGCCCCTGTCTGACAATGTGTGCTTAATCCAGTCATGAAACCTCAGCACTGATTGTAAGTCTTAGAGCAAGACCTCGGCATAGAGCTGGGTCCTGAAACTCCTCACACTGGATCTATAGCATGGGTGGGTGGGGACTAGGAGTCTGTCCTAACTGGAGGTGAGTAAAAGTCCTGATCCTAGCAGGAAGCCACCAGGTGTTTTCTGTATGAGTCAGGGACAGGTGGGGCTGTGCGCTGGAAAAGAGGCCCTACCCTAGTCAGAGGCCCTACCCTGTCTGTGTGCCCCTGGGCTCCAGGGCCTTAGCTCTGGATTCCTAGGCTTGTCTGGGGGCCCTGGCCTCCTGAAAACACTGAAGTGTCCAATACCCCATAGAGGAGGGTGACTCCACCAAACTCAAACCCCACCTGAACCCATGGAGGGCAGGGACCAGCTCTGAGGCCCTCAGGCTTTGTGAGGGCAGCCACAAGGAACACAGAGTGGCTTTCCTCCTAGAGGCTGTGTGCCCAGTCAATGGACAAACACGGGACAGGCTGGTTCACACACTGCCTGGGGGCCTGTCCAGACTGTGGGCAGGGCTGGAGATTAGCCCTTTCGAGTCTTGTACTGCCAAGTGGGGCCGGGTGTCTTCTGATCTCCTGACCCCTAGCCAAGTCAGAGAGAGGTCCTGATTCCCCAGAGAGAAGGAGAGGAGTGCAGTGAGGGTTCCCTAAGCCCAGACTAGGGATTCCCACCCCTAGGGCCTCCTCAACCCAGATGGAGTCAGCTGAAGGAGGAGGCTGAAGATCTCCCCACCTTCGTTGTGTGTAAACTCTCCTCCTGGCACTGGGGCATCAATCAGAGCAAAAGGAGACGGCGAAGAATGTCACAGCAAGGCCAGAGCCACAGGGCAGATAACGACTCTGAGACCAGTGACTATGGGTTAGTTCCCTGAAAGGCCACTTGTCCAAGGCCATTCCTTCATTCATTCACCCATTTTCCTTGGTTTAATCTCTTGTAAGTAGGGTGGGACTGTTTCAGTGGCCTCAAGAAGTCAGTTTTAGGTTTGTCCTCAGGGCAAAAGCATTTTAAGGACCATCCTCTTGGTCTCTGTTCTAGCTCCCTAACACCATGGCTGAAGGGAACCTGCGCAGGGTCTGCCGGGAGGAGCACCTTAGTTCAGCCTAGGCTGGGAGACCTCCTTCCTGGGATAAGAAGGGCCCCAACTATGGTGAAAGAAAGCCTGGGACTCCTGCATGGTGAACCAATCCAGCCAGCCCCTCCTAGGCCTTTACTCATAAGCAGATGTTTATAGTTGCTTGCATAAGACTGGGGTGAGTCTCCTGGAATCCACTAGAGCCAGGCCGCCTTCCCACTATGTCCTGATTCCTTTCCCATCAGCCCATGGAGAGCAATCAGTGATGAGTGGGTCCATAAAGCCTAGGGCAGGCAGGGTCCCTGACAAGCATCCAACTTTCAAGGCCCAGAAGGATCTGTGGAACAGGGGTGGAGGGGGGCATTCTCTGACAACTCCTGCCCCACCCTCTTGGGAAAGCAGAGCAAAACAAGCACTCCCACAGGGAAAGCGAAACTGTTGGTGAGTAGATGTGAGTCTGGGTGAATTTGTGAGTATCTGCCTGTGGATCGGGGGTGAGGGGCTACTTTTTGTGTGTGTCCCTAAGTGTATAAACTGGGGGCAGGTAGAAAGGGACAACCACCATTGCACCCAGAGTTTGGAAGTATGCCTGGCAGAGAGACAGTTATGATGCAATCCAATTTTCCCATAACCAGGGAAATTACCCAAAAAAGCAAGAGGCCATGGTAAGTGAGAGGGTGAAACAGCAAAAGGGTTCAGCAACAGGATCTAGCCTGGCCAGGAGATGAGATTTCAGTATGGGATTTGACTGACTCCCCCTAAGAAACTGGGTGGAAGAGAAAGCTTCTCCCCGCCTGCCTTCCCCCTCCTAGACCCTCTCAGCCATGGATGGGAAGTAAACACACACTGCTCACAAGTGAGAGCCGCTTCCTTCTGCTTACCGCATCTGGGCAAAAACTGGGCAACTGGAAGAAGTCCAGCCCTCGCCGGAGGCCAGGGGGGACCGGAGGCTCACAACAGCGCTCTACGCCTTTCTCGATGAGAGTGTCCAGCAGGTGGACGGGGAACGCACAGACCACAGAGTTGGGATCCGCACCTGGGCCGCTGTCTCTGCTAGCCGAGAAGACACCGAAGAGCACTTCCTGCCCCTCAGGGATGCTCAGCTCAGCGGCTAGGTGGCCGCCCACTGGAGCAGCGTGGGCCGCCCGCAGCACCGGGTAGGGCTGCCCGCCCTCATGGGCACCACGTCGCCGACGTTTAGGGGCGAAATGGCAGTCGAGGACCAGCTCTCGGTAGTCGCCCAGGTCGGTCTCAACAGCGCTGAGCCGTGCAAGGCGCGTGTGCAAGGCACCAGGAGCAGTTGCCACTTCGGCGGGCTGCACCGTCAGGAAATAGACGAAGGCTCTGGTGTGGAAACTGTACACATATTCGATGCGGTAGGAATCGAGGTACTGGGGCAGCACCGAGAGCGCTGCGAAGCCTGCTGCGAATCCTGAACCGTCGGCCTTGAGCCGCCGGATGGACACCGAGAACGGGCTGAAGCTGGCGGCCACCGCTGAGTCCAGTGACAATGCCACGTACAAATAGGACGCCTGGCCCTGCTCAACCACAGTCACGAGGGTGCCCAGAGGACTGGCTACACAGTCAGGACAGTCCTCTGGCCGATTGTGCTCTGAGAAAAGGCAGACCGGTGGCGTCAGGTGCAGGGCTGTCCCGCCCAGCTCTAGCTCATGCAGGAAGCAACGGCCACGAAGGCTGGAGCCACAGCTGATCAGTGCGGGAAGCACGGGTTCCAACACCAGAACCTGCATATCTGTGTCTCCGGGCGGGCCGTGGGGGCCTGGGCCACAGGCCGCACACGTCTGGCAGCCAGGGGCCCCAGCAGGGCCGGTGGCCAGGCTCTCAACTGGCTGCAGATCAGGTCCAAGCACATGCAGGCGATTGCGTGTGGCCACGAATACCGCACTCCCTTCCCTGCCGCCCTCGTAGGTTGCAACGGCTTGTACCGGACCGCCGGCGGAGAAGCTGGGCACCGAGTACTCCACAGCAAAGTCGCGGGAAGCAGCATACGGGATGCGCGGGCACTGCCAGGACCCGCCAGTCTCGGGCACCGCCGGTAGCATCGGCAGCAGCAGCAGCAGTAAGAGGAAAGGCTGGAACAGCGGCGAGTGGAGCTCCATCGAGGCCCAGGTAGGGCCCCGTGGAGGTTCCCGCAGACCCGGGCCTGGCTGGGAGCAGACTCGAAGTCTGGGTTTGGACCCGCGTCGAGGGTCGATCCTGGGAGCCCCGGGGGCAGCTGACCCCACCAGGACTCCTGAGATGCCCACCGCCGTCTCCTGCCCTCAGCGTCCGAGCGCCTGGCGCGGGCGGACACTCGTAGAGAGGCCGCCTCACCTGCTGCTCTTGTTGCCGCTCCCAGCCGGAGATTAGAGCAAAGTCTGACGAAGCTACCTCCGCAGGCGGACAGGACCAGGGCGTGGGGGCGGGGCTGTAGGCGGGGCCTGCTGGTTGGCTGGCTAGCCTAGCCCAGCCCCTCTGCCTAGCCGACTTTCCCTGCCCTCGGAAGCCTGGGTCCTACACCTACGCTTGGACCCTTTTTTCTCAGTGGCCTGTGGGTGAGTGGGTGTAGGGTGGCCCGGAGAGACATTTAGTAGATCTGAGCTGTTCTATCCCGCCCCCTGACGATCGACTGGGCGGAAGTGGGAGGGGTTGCCCCCGTACGTGTGAGGACCATTTGGTATCCTTCTCTCAGCTCCAGGATACAGCAACATCCTCAGACACTCTTTCCTGCTCAGGGCCCAGGGGACCCTCCTTGTGGGTCAGGAGGAATGTGTGGAGAACCACAGGGGAGGTGTGAGGAGACCCCAGGAGTGGCACTACCCTCTGTGAAAGTGTTATTTAGTCGTGTCCGACTCTTTATGACTGTAGCCCGCCAGGCTTCTCTGTCTGTGGGATTCTTCAGGCAAGTGTACTGGAGTGGGTTGCCATTCCCTTCTGGGACTATCCCTCTGTGGACCTGCTCTGGGCTGACTGCGACAGGATGGTGGTCAGAGGCTACTGCCTTGCATCCGGCCTGCCCAAGGCAGTGGAAGTTATAAGATGGGGCCCACCCTGTTGGCTGGATCTTAGAGTCAGAAGAGAAGCAACTTACATGGAGGCCCAATCCTAGCTCTTCCCTGTCTACCACTACCTCAGTAGGTGGCAGCTGCAGGGATGGGGTCAACAGAACACAAGTGCTGGCCTTCCTTCCTGGTTCTGCTCCAGCATTCCCCGATATGCAGGAGACATGGGCTTTGGCTTTCAGGGAACCTCTAACCTGTTCTGTTAGCCTTGCTGGGCCTCAGGCTTTCAGTCTCCGAAATGAGGTGATTGCCCAGAGTTCTCTCTCCAGGCTGTGATCTGGGGAGTAGGGGAGTCAACCCATGTCTGCTCTTGCTATCTCTCAGCATCTGCCGTTTGGGAACTACACCCCCCAACACTAGAGTGTCCTGGGGGACATCTTTAGCCTGATATCCCCCTCAGCCAGGTGCACCTGGGCCCTGGAGAGAGGGAAAGCTTCACAGAGTGACCCTAGGTTGAGTTCTGAGTGCCCTGTGAACTGTGAGTCCCAGAGATTTGGAGGGTAAGGAGTGCGGGTGAGGAGAGGAGACAGCCCAACAAGATTCAGCCCGGCCCTACGAGAACCTCCTCTACTCATCTCCAGCCTATACTCCTAGTTCCTCCTTCCAGAAATACCTTTTCCCCTTCCTTCTCTTGCAACGTACGTGGCATCTCCTCCAGGAAGCCTACCTGATTTGGGTGGTGCCAAGTCCATTTTGTGGGTGCCATACACCCAGTGCTACACCCACCCCAAAACAGTTCACTCTGAATAACTTACACCCCACTTCACCGATTCCTAATTCAGGACTCCCCCTACCCCTCCAGGCTGGAGCTCCTGGAGCAACTGGGGGAGGTGGGGAAGAGCATAGGGTGGCCACACCCAGTGCTGGAAGCATACTGCACCTGAGGCAACATAAAAGGCACTCTCTCCTCTAACCTGAATTGCCCGGAAATGAATAGACACTTTCATAAATTATGGCACCATTCCTATATTCCACAGTCAACACGTCTAAAAGGTAGTCAAGGGGGACAAAACTGAAATAAAACGTTCCCTGCCTGGCACCGAGGCATGGGTTCTCGGGACCTCCATCCTGGCTCAGGTTATTGGGAGAGACTTCTGGGAATTGGGAATAAATTTCCAGGGCCTTCCCTGGTCACCTGTTTTGGAGTGGGGAGTGGGTGTGCAGTAGTCAACAGTTGGTTCTCTGCTGCCATCATGTGGCCAAGCTGTTGACTGCCTCCAGGCTGGCATCTCCTCTCAGGTAGACTAGACTTTGGACAGCAGCCCTGGTTTTGGATAGAGTGCCCTTTCCTCCCTCCTCATCTGCTTGATCTGCGGGAGGGGAGCAGGCAAGCCATGTCAGGGGAAGTCAGCTAATGGGGCCTTGCAGTGCTGAGAACAAGTGCTTTTCTCAAGGTGAATTCACAAGGCCCGGCCAAGGTTCAGCTTAAGTACCTACCCCACTGCTCTTGAAAAGAGTGCTAGCCACTTTGCCCTCTGGGCTCTCACTTCCCTGTGAATGCTACCACAGAGAACTGGTGCCAGCCTCCTTCTCCAACCCAAAGATCATCCTGGTGGCAGCAGGGGGATCTCTCTAACCACACAATATCCAGATCACTCTGCAGCTTAAAAATTTTCAATGACTCCCCATTGCCTGAATTTTCCCTGGAGTTTGAGAACCCTGGGCCTTAAAGACTCCTCCAGCTTCACTGTAACCCAATGAACCTGTCATACCAGTTTCTTTACCTTATCTAATTGTGACTCTCTCTTCCCACCCCCACCCAGAATAGGTGCTGAACTGCAAGAAGCTGGGAGCCCTACAGAGATCAGGGCAGCCAGCAGGGACACTGGGGAGTAGCTGTCAGAGACAGGTAGCCTGGCATCACCTTGGCCCCAAAGACGGGTTTGGTGCCCTGGCCAAAATTCAGGGAAGTAATAAAAGAGATGCAGGGCATGTGCAGTGTGAGTGGTAGCCACTAAGCCTCTGGCTGCTCCATAGGTGCTTCAGGGTCTGGGCAGGTAGCCTGCTGCCTAATCCATTCTAGTATGATCTGGGGTGAGGCCAAGGGGTGGGGCCAAGGGGAAGGGCTATGCTGCCTTTTCCTGGGACAGTAAGTGAATTATTCCAGTGCATCCTTGGCCCATGCCACCTACACAAACACATTCTCTAGCATGGGTTGGTTTCAGCGGCAGAGTGTCTTGGTCCGGCACTCAGACTGCATGAGGGTGATTTACTCTATAGTCTGAAGACCATATTCCATGGACACTATTCTCCCATAAGTATTTCTGAGGTCTTCTGCTCCCCTGGCCAATGATATGGTTAAGCTATGGCATAACTAGGAGAGCCTCCAGCAGGAAGGTAGAGGCTTTCTGCACTGTGCCTTGGGCTCTGTCCAGAAAAGTTCTCGTGGTTGAGTGAATGGGGCTGGGCCTTCACTTCTGAGCCTCCTGGGATGTTCATGGTGACCCATGTAGGCTGGGCTGTGCCAGGCATCAGGGTGACTGAAGAGGGCATCGGCTGTTCTTTTTAAGGCAGAATCCACTCCTATCCCAGAGGTCAGCTGGGTCTTCTTTCTGGTTCTCCAGTTTATTCTTGAGGCCATCCTGAGGAATGTGCTGGCTGGAAGTAGGGGAGCTGAGGTGGACAGCCTTCATGAGGGAGCCTAAGCTGGGACAATTTTCCCAGAGGCCTACAGCTGCAGCAAGGCTGGACTCTGACTTTGCCTGTGCTTAACACTAGGTCGCCTCACCAAGGGCTCCCAGCCATGCCAGGGCTCAGACCCTCCCCCCTTGGCTGTACCTGTCTCACTCAGGGCAGCCCCTGCTGAACAACAGCAGCCCCTTAAGCAGAGCATCAGCCAGGGCTCCCAGGTGGCTGGGTAGTCTTTGGGGGCACACAACTGGGGATCCCACCAAGGAGTGACAGGGGACACACCAGGGGCTCAGACTGAGGTGGGGGTGGGGCTTTGCAGGGGGTTGTGGGGGGGGGGGCCCTTGGGATCCCAGAGAACTCTTTACATGTGGCAGGACTCTAGCTGAATAAAAACAGCCCAGCCCAGGGGCAGACTCGAGCGCATGTGATGCTGTGCAAAGGAGGGGAAAGAGAGGCTCAAATGTGCATGTGCTAAAGCAACTATATGCCAATAAAATTTTTAAAAAATAATAAAATCAAATAAAATCATAAGAGAATTCTATTTAAAAATGTGCATGTGCCCTAAGCACGGGCAGGGCTTAGGGAGGAGGAGCCAGGGTTTGTATGTGAGTGAGAGAGGGTGAATGAAGGAACCAGTGACAAGGCCCCTCAGTGTCTTCCCCAAAGCACTTTAATGCACACACCACCCCACAGTTGCTGCCTGCTGCAGCAGTGGGAGGGGGAGCAGAGAGGCCAGGGCCACCTGGAGGCTCCCACAGCTTCCACAGCC
This sequence comes from Tragelaphus eurycerus, assembly GCA_935064755.1. Lineage (NCBI taxonomy): Eukaryota > Metazoa > Chordata > Mammalia > Artiodactyla > Bovidae > Tragelaphus > Tragelaphus eurycerus. The sequence goes on along the minus strand of CAKXYN010000001.1, from coordinate 68,295,593 downwards.
AGGTATGCCTAGGAGGGCTGCACCCACACACATTCTCATCAGTATGTGAGGGGCGTGAGGATGAAGAGGCGGTCTTCCTCTTTGCGGATCCAGCGCATCAGTTTATGGATGGCACTGACAGCCGACGCCTTGGTCCCCAGTGGGCTGTAGCACATGTAGAGCTCAAAGGCGCCCGTCACCTGGAGGAGGGGGCACAGGGTGGTCATCCAGGTTCTCTAAGGACCTTGCCCAGGACCCCAAGGCAGCCCAGCCCACCTCACAGCCACCTTACCCAGGCCAGGAGGTTCTCGTTGGGGCCGGTGTAGTAGATCGTCTTCAGGGGGCGGGAGGCATTGTGGGCGCGGCTATGCAGGTACTGGTAGAGGCCCAGCAGCCGCTCCTGCTCCTCTTCACTGTCATAAGGGGCCTCAATCTCAGGGCTGGAGATGGAGGAGTGGGTTCACAAAGGAATGACTCCCACTGGCTTCTCTGGAAATCCAGAAATGCCTATTCCTAGCCAGGGAAACTCCACCAAGTGGCCTACCCTTTGGATGCATCCCACCCACAGCCAAGCCACTGTCTCCTCCCTGCTGAAGACTGCCCAGAACAGGGGTGGGAGTGGGGTGGGGTGGGGTGGAGCCCTGGGAGTCCACCCAGACTGCAGCCCTCTTCTCTCCTCGCCCCCAAGTTCATGGCAGCTTTGGGGAACCTCCCTGTGGAGAAGCCAATCTGAGTTTAGGTATCCTAGAGAGAGTGACGAGAAGGCAATGGCACCCCACTTCAGTACTCTTGCCTGGAAAATGCCATGGACAGAGGAGCCTGGTGGGCTGCAGTCCATGGGGTCGCTAAGAGACACGACTGAGCGACTTCAATTTCACTTTTCACTTTCATGCATTGGAGAAGGAAATGGCAACCCACTCCAGTGTTCTTGCCTGGAGAGTCCCAATGACGGCGCAGCCTGGTGGGCTGCCGTCTATGGGGTCGCACGGAGTCGGACACGACTGAAGTGACTTAGCAACTTAGCAGAGAGAGAGACAGGACAGGAGGAGAACTGAGTTGGGAACCCTCCGGACCAAAAAGGGGGTAACAGGAGGACAGAAGAGGCCTCATCGGGCCCCAGCCTTTCTGTTGGAGGAAGTGGAGGAGTCCTGCCTGCCAGCTAGACCAAACTGACCCCTAAGGCAGAGTAGCTCCAGGGCCAGCAAGCTTCCTTCCCTGGGTGAATTGGGTATTTCAAGGCCTTCTGGGAAATGAATGAAGTAGAGAGGTCTAGGCTGATGGGGAGTGGGGTGATAGCGGGTGGGGTTCCCTAGGGTCAGAGTCAGACAGACACAGCAAGTCGGCTCATTCCCAGAGGGGTGGTCAGCTTCAGGACTGCATCAGGGCTCAGGCCCAACCGGCACCTGCTTCCCACGCCCCTGTCCCCCTCCAACAGCGTCCCCAAGGCCTGCCCTCACCTGGTGAAGAGTCCTGAGCTCTTTGACTTATACAGGAAGTGGCGCAGGTCGGGGACGCCCACCTGGGCAACACTGTAGTAGGGCGTGCGCAGTGCCTCCCGGAGCGCCAGGTGCGCTCCGCGCTTCCGCAGGCGCTCCTGAAAGCGGCGGCGGCAGTCAGAGACTGCAAAGAAGTCCTCGCGGTCGGTGGAGACGAGCAGCAGGCAGAGATCCGTGTCAGGCTCCAGGTAAGAGATGTGTGCGTGGAAGAAGCCGGCTGCGTTGAATTTGGGCAGGCACACTGGCGTCCAGGCCTCGCCCTCGCGGAAGGACGAGGAGGAACTTATGAGGTTGAAGAGCAGGTGCAGGTCGATGGGATGCAGGAATTGGTCCTTGCGGCGCACAAGGGCCACGAGCTGGTTGCGCGCCAGCAAGATGGAGAAGACCAGGCTGCGGGCGCGCGCCTGCTGCAGGCTGGCACTCACCACGTCGCGCACCGCCGCCGCCAGGGGCAGGCAGCGCGCTGCCCCCATCAGGAAACTGGGGTCTCGCGCCATAAGCTGCAGCAGGTTGTCCGTGATGCGCTCCGAGCCTGAGAGCAGGCGCCGCAGGTCATAGTTCTGCTTCTGCTGGAAGATGTGGCTCAGCTGCGCGCCCGTAAGTAGGCTTAGGATCTGGTAGTAGATGTAGAGCAACTCCTGAGCCAGTTCCTGCGCCGACTGCCGCGTGCGGGCCACCGCCACCAGCACCAGTGGGCTCCGGCGCACGAACACTACCTTGTAGCCATCTGATGGGGGTGGATGGATGGGGGTGGCATCAGCTTCAGCCATTCTCCGGGGAAAGCCCTCCCGGATTGGTCTGGCCCAGCACCCTCAGAGCCCCGCTTTCTCCGCTGGAGCCTGTCACTTTCACGCACGTGTGTGTTTGTGTGTGTGTGTGCGCTGAGTCGCTTCAGTCGTGTCCAACTCTTGCTACCCCACGGACTGTAACCCGTCAGGCTCCTCTGTCCATAGGATTTTTCAGGCAAGAATACTGGAGTGGGTTGCCATTTCCTTCTCCAGGGGATCTTAACTGACTCAGGGATCCAACCCAGGTCTCCTGCGCTGCAAGCAGATTCGTTACTGACTGAGCTACCAGGGAGTCGGCTTCATAGACTGGGACCAGCTAAAACATAGGAAGCACTTCAGGACAGTGTATTTACACATTCTTGGGACTTCCCTGGTGGTCCAGTGGTTAAGACTCTGCCCTTCCACTGCAGGGGACTTGGGTTCCATCCCTGGTTGGGGAACTAAGGTCCCATATGCCCTACAGTGTGCCAAAAGAAGAAATTATTTTTTAATAAATTAAAACAAAAATAGAAAAAAAAGGCATAAAAATGGAAAGAAATTTAAAAAAAAAATTAAAAGAAAACCCTCAAATAAACAAACAAAACCCACACATTCTTGGGCTAAGTTAAGTGGCAAGAACTGGGAGGACTCAAGACCTGCGATTTTTTGGTCACCTCCCCAGGCTTCTTACTCTAAGGGCAAAGTCCATGTGCAAGCCACTTTTGAACCTCACAACAGCTCTATGAGGCAGTCAGTGTTGTTTCCCTGTGTTCCCAGATGAGGACATGGGGCTCACTGAGGTGGAGGGACTTGGTCACATAGTATATCCCAGCCCTCTAGTCCCTGGGGGTCCAAAACCTGCTGTGAATGAACTGTGTGGCCAGGGAGACCTCCCAGCACCCCCTCCAGGGGGCTCACCTGCATGGATGGAACGGATGGCATTCTTGTCAGCCTCTAGGAAGGACACCAGGGCCACCATGACACCCATGGTGCTGGAAAGTGCCTCCTCGGACCCGTAGCGGGAGTACACAGGCTTCCCCGCCTCGCTCAGCACAAAGACATGCTTCTGGTGCCGTCGCCAGGCCTCCGCAGCCTCTTCCTCATCCCCTTCGCCAGCGCCATCCCTTGGGGGCTCTGTGGCTGGTCGCCTGGCTGCCCCTGGGGACTCTGGCCAGTCCTCAGAGCTTCCTGGAAGCATCTCCTCCTGCAGGTCTCGGGCAACACCTGTCAGCTGGGTGCTCAGCTCACTGAAGTCCTGGCTGATCTGACGCATGTCTGTAGCCAGAGGTGGGGGCCCCCAGCACCCTCCTTGGGGCTCTCCCCAGAAGCCGCCCCATCCTCTGATTCAGTCAGGTCCTCGTAGGAACGGGCATGGACGAACATGGCGCCCTCCTGTCCGGCACCTGGCAGCCAAAAGCACTGGAGCTTAGAGTGTACCTGCTGGCAGACCGATTCACCAGCACCACGCCCCATACAGTACTCTAGCTTGACTGCCTGAGGCAGTTGTGATGAGGCAAGCCACTGTTCCCTCCAGCTATACTCTGCTACAAGTCATGTGACTTATAGCTCATTGGTCTCCTCACACTGGGAATAAGATCCAAACCTCTCCAGGCTGAGGTGGTGGCTGGTTTTTGCCTGTCCCTCTCACTCTCATCTCACAGTCCCTCGCCCTCTGCTCTTTGAATACCCTCACCTCCCTCAGGGCCTTTGCATCTCCTGTTCCCTCTGCCAGGAAGCCTCTCCTACCTCTTCCCAGGCCAGCTCTCCCCGTCACACTTCAGCTCTCAGCAAAGATGTTAGTTGTCCCTGTCACCTGACCCCTAGCCCCAAGCACTCTATCATATACCCCCTCCTTGACTTCTCATGGGGCACCTATATCAGCTATTGCCCTTCTCCACAACTGCAGTGGAGTTCCCCCTCAAGGGCAGGAACCTGGCTGTTCATCGCTGTGTGCCCAGTACCTCACCCTGTGCATGTAATACCCGCTGTGCTCAATGAATCTCTCTCCTTGGGAGATGCCTCCCCAAGCCCATGCAGGGACCCATGGCTCTGAACCCCCTCCAGTGGAATGCTCTCACTAGCCTGCAGCTCCTCCAAGGCAGAGACCAGGTTGATCTTCCTTTACTGAGGTTTTTATTTTTTTTGGTACAGATAGTTTAAGAGTTAAGTTTTGAGTCTCTGTTATGAGTTCAACACTGTACCCGGCATCAGGGTACAACACGGGTACCCACAGCTCTGTGCTCAAAGAGCTCCCGATCTTGTGGATGAGAGAGATGGGCAATACCTACACACACAAATACAACCCTATAAAACTAGTGTTCTATACAGTGTGTGGTCAGAGCAGGCCTCTCTGGTGAGGAGATGGCAAGGTGAAAACTGAGGGAGGGAGAGGGAGCCAGGGAGGGACCTGTAGACCCAGGAAAGAGGAGGAAAGCCCACATGGGCAGTCAGACAGCACAGGGCGTATGGCACAACATGAAGTGGAGAGGAAGGCTGGAGGCAGACTGAGCCTGGATCCCTCCAGTATCCCCAGCTCATGACAAATAGCCAGTGAGGGAGTGAACACATGCATGAATGAGTAGGAGCAAAAGAGTGGCTGGGAATCAAGACTGCCCAGGAGGCTGCTCTGGCTGTGAGCTGGCTGGGGGTGCCCGAGGACCCTGCCCATACCTGGCTCCATCCCCTGGGCCAGTCCTGGTGTGGGGCTCTCTGCTCTCTCCACACTCTGCCCATCGGAAGGCGCCAATGTGCCATCGGGGCCTTCGCTGCTTCTCTTCCTCTGCATGTCAGCGGCCATCCCTTGGGCTCTCCTGTGGAGCAAACAAAGGCATCATTGAGGACAAGGTGCTAGTGGCAAGGCTCACTGGCACAATTAACTGTGCTTAAGTACAGAAAAGTACCCCTCACCAGGACCCAAGTAACTCAGACCTCTAGGGAATGGGTTCTGTATTCAGACGGGCATATTTGCCCTTCGAAAAAAGCATGTGCTTCTTTGGATGATTATGAAAGGAAGAACACATGGGATCTATTCACTGTAGAAAACTTGGAAAATCCAAAAAAAAAGAAAGGAATGTCACCACTGCCCCACCATTCAGGATCTCTCACTGTTCACATTTTAGTATATTTCTTTCTAGTGTTTAAAAAAATTTTTTTAATTAAAAAAAATGTATTTATTTGTCCACGCCCTGTGGCATGTGAGATCTAGTTCCCTGGCCAGGGATTGAACCCATGCCCCCTACATTGGAAGCACGGAGTCCTGACCATTGGACAGCTAGGGAATTCCCTCTACTCTTTTTTAAAACAATGTATTTAAAATGTTATCTATAAACTGATATTAACAGCTGCTGCTGCTGCTGCTGCTGCTGCTGCTAAGTCGCTTCAGTCGTGTCCGACTCTGTGCGACCCCATAGACGGAAGCTCACCAGGCTCCCCTGTCCCTGGGATTCTCCAGGCAAGAACACTGGAGTGGGTTGCCATTTCCTTCTCCAATGCATGAAAGTGAAAAGGGAAAGTGAAGTCGCTCAGTCGTGTCCGACTCTCAGCGACCCCACGGACTGGAGCCTACCAGGCTCCTCCGTCCATGGGATTTTCCAGGCAAAAGTACTGGGGTGGGGTGCCATTGCCTTCCCCGGATATTAACAGCTAACTCCCCTAAATGCCACAGTAGCATACTAAGCTATGTAGATTTTTATCCAATTCTGTCACTCCCCTCAGAGGAGGCACTCTTGTCAGGCTAGCTTTACAGGTGAAGGAACTGCGGCTGAGAGTGTAAGCACCTCACTCGAGGTTGAGACAGGAAAAAAGCACTGGAGCTGGGAACTGAAACCATTCTGTATCCTGATATTTTCCCTTGTACAGCCTACCGTAAATACTTCTCTATTCAAAACTCGAGTTGACCGATCAGTTCCTTTTGATATTTAAGCGCTAAGAAAGAAGTGAGTCAGAGCAAGCTGGCTTGTCTTCAGGTCTGAGCCTTGTTTTTCCACTTGCATTTTGCATCTATTGAATCTGGCAACAGGGCTCCCCTTTCCAGTCAAAACCAACTATGGCCATGTGGCTTCTCAGTGCCCATTTGATGGACACTGAGGACAGATGCAGCCTGGTCTCTCAGTCCTCCTGCAGCCTCAGGGTCAGTGGGATGTGGCCTAGAGTGGATGTCAGGGATAACGAAGTTGGGTGGACTGAGGCTCAGCCTCTATGGCCCCCAATGACAGGCTGAAGGGTCTTCATTTGGCGGGCAACAGACCATCTACAGGAGACAGGTTCCATCTGAGGCACTGACCCTTTAGGGGAGACAGATTTGACTGTCTGGGCTAGAAGGGTAGCAGAGATTAGCCAGGGACTCACGAGGCAGGCAGTGCAGGCAGGCCCAGGGCCTGGGCGGGGCTGGTGTCAGTGTGAGCACAGGAGACCCTGCCTCTGCCCTCCTGGGGCAGAGTCCACAAGGAATAACTGAGGCTTGTCCCTTTACTAGCTCTGTCACCTTGGGCAAATGACGCCACCCTGAGCCTGGCATGAAGTAGGTGCTCAAAAACGTTCATGAAAAGAGTGATTTTAGGGAAGCAGCGTCACCATCACTAGCATTGGTGTAGCCCCAGCTTATCCGTGTCTCAGACCTCTCTCTCTGACCACCCTCTTGACCCAAAGAACTGATTTCAAGCTCTTCTTCTTGTCATCTTTGTGTTAAGCCATGGGATCCTTTCTTCAAATTAATCTTTTACAGAAGCTCAATGTGCAGAACAGACGGACAGGGAGGCAGGGGCCAGAGACTGGCCTGATGGCCATTCCCACACTGCTCCTGGAGCACCACAGCCTAAGAGGGGGACCACTGGCCAACAGCATCACCCCACACAGAGTGTGCTTTGAGTAACCTTCAAAGGAAGTTTATTTGGGAGAACATTTACCTTCGGGGATTTTCTAGGCCCACCCAAGCCTGTCCACCAGGGCACTCAAGAGTGATAGTTCCCAGCGAGGGTCAGAGCCCAGAAGACCAAGGTGTGGGCCACTTGTTTGACGAAAGGCCAGAGTAATTAAGATGCTGCGTGGCCTCAACAGAAACCTGGGGAGGCGTCCAGAAAGGTCTCCTTTGAAACTGAGACCAAGAGAAGCAAGCCAAAACAGGCCAAAACAGCCACCACAACACCACAGAGCCCGGGACAGTGGATGGGAAGGCAACTAGAGCATGTCCAGGTCTTGAGCAAGAAGACACAGCTGATACCAGGAACCCTGTAGACCATTATTCCACAAGCTAACTTAAAAGTCAGGGTGGGGTCTGCGTTGCTGTGTAAAGAGAATGACTGCAGACAGATGAATCTGTCCAGATGCAGGCAGAGGGGGAACCAGGGCTTTTGGACCTGGCTCTGTAGATGGAGACCTAGACTGGGATGTGCTTTTTTCTAAGGAGAGGGTCCAGAAGCATTGCTTTAAGTGCACATGCCCTGCATTTCTACGTGTACTCACTTGCCCACTCCCCTAGTCGATACCTTCACATCATCTCTCTTCTTAAGCTTCCTCATCTTCTCCCATGCTCACTCTCAGCTCTATCAGTGAGAACCTTCCTTCTAGTTCACTGAGGAAGCTGAAGTCACAAAGAGAACTTCCAAGCTGCCCACCACCACCTCACCTTACCTGCCAGACTCTGCCTGCCTTTTTCTTGCTGAAGATGCACTATCCTGGCTTCACTGAGGGCTAACGGCTCCACTCCAGCCCATCTCACCTACCCAAGCATATGGCTTCAGCAGCTGTCGCCTCCGCCTCAGATCATCACTATTCCCTTCTTCCCTATCCATCACCAATAGACTGTATTTCAATTAAAAAAAAAAAAAAGTTAAATGACAAAAAAAAAAAAAAAAAAGTGGGCAACAGATACAAAGATATTGATTCTGGACAGAATGTCCAACTTTCATGAAACATATTACTGATGTTCAGGGTGAACCACCTGCAATCAGAATCTGACCAGTCTCATCACCTCCACCACTACCACACTGGTCCAGGCCAACAGGATCTCTCTGGCAGATGGTTGCCATGGGCTTCTAACTAGTCTCCCCACTTCTGTCCTTGTCCTTGGAGAGTCTGTCCTTCTCACAGTACATAAAGTGATTGGTTTGAAACAGAAGTCAGGCCATGTAATTTCTTTGCCCACAACTCTTTTAACAGTCATATCTGACCCAGTGAGAAAGCCATCTTCTTCACAGTGGTGTACAAGAACCACTGTCCACACGTGCTACTCCGCACCACCACCCCTAATTACTTCTTCGGCCTCATCTCCTATTCTTGCCCCTACTCACTCTGCTTCAACCCAGCCTCACTGACTTCATGGCTTTTCTTAAGTATAATGTAGCTTCCCTGGTGGCTCAGCAGTAAAGAATCTGCCTGCCAATGCAGAAGACGTGGGTTCTATCCCTGGGTTGGGAACATCTCCTGGAGAAGGAAATGGAAACCCACTTTAGTGTTCTTTCCTAGAAAATCGCATGGACAGAGGAGCCTGGTGGGCTATAATCCATGGGGGTCACAAAGAGTCCATCACAATTTTGTGACTAAACAGCAACAAGTATAGTGTAAACATAATTCCTGAGTATTCTTTCACTTTAGAACTTCACTCTTGCTGAACTTTCTGCATGGACCATGCCACTCTACTTCTCTCCTGCCCCCCACCTAACTACTTGGGCAAATATCTACATGAGTCACTCTGTCACTTCCTTCAGGTTGATGCTCAAGAGGTACCTTATCAGAGAGGCTTTCAAGAGGTACCTTATCAGAGAGGCTTTCCTGGAATATCCTGGATTCTTATCTCCCTAGCCCTATTTTATTTTTCTACATCGAAGGTCACCCTGTGAGCTGTTGCAAAATGTCAGCTCCATAGGCAGGAGGATTTTAATTAACACTTGTCAGATAAATAACTTTGGAAGGGAGAAGGTGAAAGTTCCTCAAAAAACACCCAGCTCCCTCGTAGCCTCAGGAGACTCCAGCCTGTGGGGAAGACCTGTCCTCACTGTTCGGGGGAAAAAACGGCTCTGGAGTCAGAGAGACCAGGATTAACCTGACTTGATTTTATAAGTCTCAGCTTTCTTACCTATGAAATGAGGATGATGTAGCATTGATTCACTGGGTTGTGTGAGGATTAAATGAGATAAGGCATGTAGTTTGGTTACTCTGAGACAGAGTAGGCATGTACTCACTCAGCTGTCTTTAGCATGTCACGATTATGTTTAGTTAACATTCAGACCATGTGCACCTGCGCTTATACACAGGTCCAGTGGTCTCTGGAATATAAATTAGTCCTTAGAGATTGCTCATCCTGAGCCAGGCCTTCAGTGAACAGGCCTGGGGAAATGTGCTTCTGACCTCGTGAAGCTAGGTGGGCTCTGACCTGAAATGACCCATCTGTGATGCTGGGACAGAGATGCCTTTGGCCCTAAGGCTGGGAGTTCTTCCAGGCTCCCTGGTTCTCCATCCTGAAGTGGCGGGACAGACCATTGGTTCTCTGCTGCTCCCAGAAATCTCTCCCAAGTTGAACTCCTTTCTGCCACATGCTCCTGCTCTGTAGCCTTGTGTCTCTGACTCAAAGACTCAAACAAGAGCCACAGCACTTATCCAGTGTACTGAGGCCCCACTTCCCACTGACCCCATTAGACTTCAGGTAACTGAGCTGAATAGCAGCATAACCGAGTACTTCTCAACATGGTACCTGCATGGAGTGAGGGCAGGGTCAGCTGCCCGGGGCTAGTGTGCACCTCATTCCGAACAGTTCCCCGACTACTTGAGATCATGCAGTACCCCAAGATCTCCAAGGCCAATCTGGGGATCCAGTCAAAAGCCCTGAAGAAACAAACAGTTCCCTGGACACTTAACATGGGAAAAAACTAGGCAGAAAGGGTGAATGACTCACAGCAAACCCCACCCCAAACCCTATTGGAGCCATAACCTGTGTGGCAGAAGCTCCTGGGTGGCTGAAGCAGTTAAACAAGAGAGGTCTCTTGGAACCAGTCCCAGAGTCTCCCATGGGGACCCTTCTTTGGCAGCCTCTCCAGAAGCCCCCAGGACTTGCTATTTTCCCCAGAAGTGCTTTGCTGTGCCTTTGAGCAATGTCACCAAACAAGTTAGCTCAATGAGCCCTTCCGGTATACCTCCCTCCTTTAGGTGCCTGGTCTGGACAGTGGGAGGGCCTGGCAAGAACCCCTCCCTATTGGCTCCCTAGCACTCTTGCTCCCTCTTCCTGCTTAGATAGTGCCCTAATCTGCCTTGATGCTTGGGAAGTGGGTTGTCTAGGACGATGGTGCCAGGGTGCTTGGATATGTGAAAGACAGGGTCCAGATCAGGCTCTGCTGTAGCTGCTTCAGCAGGATGTCTACTCCGTGGTGAGAGTATAGCCTGGTACTTGCCACTGGTGGTGGCCACTCCCCTCTCTGACAAAGGCTGCTCACCCTCCCTCAGCAAACTCGAGTCCAGAAAGGGGTGGCTCACCAGGTACAAGAGACAGCTTGGTTATCCGAGCGAGGGCACCCTTGAGAGCAAAGTCCCAAGCCGCAAGACACCTTCAGAAGCTGCCTGCTCACCCTACAGTCAACCTCTGCCAATCTTTGAGAGTACTCTGCCCGGCCGAATCTGTGTGCATTAAGTGTGGGCGGGTACTCCTTGGCCACTGCCCGCTATAGGACTTTGCCCTTCCAGCCAAAGGAAGAGCTCCAGGCCTCGCTTTTGTATTCCCCAGCTGGGAACCAGCTAAGGGACCTTAGAGAGACCCAGTCCTCCTACCGCAAATAGCAATGTAGATAGGGGCCCCCGTCTTCAAGCCCCTCCCTCCAAAGATGACAGCTCTCCAGTCTCTCGGCGTCCCCAGGCCACGTGGGTTGGCAGTCGGACTCACCTGTTTCTTGGGGAAGGGAGTAGGGGGAGAACACAGAGATTGCCGGTCACTGCTCTCTGCCGGACCCCCAGGAGGGCACGGGTATCCGGCCGGACCCAGACTGATGGCTCAGGTTCGCAGGACCACGGCCCCCTGCGGACGCAGACATGGCCACGGCGCAGGCCACCACTCCCTCCCACCGCCCCTTGCCGATTGCCGGTTCAGGAAGACAGCATTCGCCGGCCTCTCGCGGCGGAGGCCCGGCTCCAGTCGCTGGGCCTGGCCCTGCCCGTCGCTGGGCCTGGCCCTGCCCGCCCCTGGTGTGCATTATGGGAAATGTAGTCCGCAGTGCACGGCCGCCGCGGGGCAGGGAGGGTCGCGGGTCTGGGCAGAGCCCCGGGCTGGGCCTGACCCAGGCCAGGGGTGCTCGAATCCCGCTCCGCCTTCTGCAGGGTCCCAGCCAAGCTCAGACACCTCTCCAAACCCATAGCCCCGGGTGGACCGCAGGCCTACACTCCCCAGACCCTCTGCCCGAGCGAACAAGAGAGGAAAAGAGACTTTCTTTCCTCCCTAGCGTAGTTTCCTCCACTAATTGTGGAAAGACAGTGCAAGTGTGGGGGCTGGATAAATGTCATAAGTGAGCCTGGCCACACTGGCTGTAAAGGATGTAGGCACACGGTTTGATGCTAAAAGGACATCTTTTCAATCACATTTTAATATATGAGTCTCTAGAATGGTAGTTCTCAATTCTACACATACAATGACCTGGAGAACTTAAAACCCACAAATGCCTGGAACTTTTGATTTAATTGGACTGGGATGGACTCACGCATCCGTATCTTTTTTTTTTTTTTTTTGCAGGGGAAAATGGACAAAGGAAAGGATCAATGAAGGTGGGAGGGAAATGGGAAGAAAGAAGGGGAGTGATGGTGGGGAGGAGTATATGTAATTTCTTAACCAATGGCTTTCTGTTTTTAATCACAAAGAACACTTAAAAAAAATCATGTTGAATTCATCCTATATTAGGAGGTTTGTTCTCGAAATGAAAAGTTCAGGAAACAAAAAGTCCAGTTTGGGTGTCCTCATCTTAGGCACATCTTGGTATTTTGTATTGATAGGTCTATCTTTACCACAATACATTATTTAGGACAGGATCACATTTGTCACCTCTTCCTCCCTACTACCCAAAGTGGTACCAAACCCATAAAATAGTCAATAAACCTTTACAGAGTGAACAAATAAGTCTTTTTTTTTTTTTTTTAACTCTCCTGAGTGAACTGAATTTTTTGAGGCTCATAAGTGAATATGTTTTGCTCTTTACTTTGTCTATTACAGCCAGATTATATAAGTGGGGTATTAAAGTCTCCCACTATTATTGTATTGCTGCATATTTCTTCTATCATATTAATTAATGTTTGTCTTAGATATATCAATGCTCCAATGTTGGGTGCATATATATTTATAATTGTTATAACTTCTTTTTGGATTGTTCCTTTAAGTTGTTATGTGTAACCTTCATTGTCTCCTTTTCAGAATCTTTAAAGTCAATTTTATCTGATATGAGTATTGCTACTCCTGTTTTCTTATGGTCCATATTTTCATAGAAAATATTTATCCAGCCCTTCATTTTCAGTCAGTATATATCCCCTATTTTAAGGTGGTTCTCTTGTAGACAACATATATAAGGGTCTAGTTTTTGTATCCATTTGACCCATTTTAGTCTTTTGGTTGTCTCTTGTAGACAAGGTATGTAGGGGTCTTGTTTTTGTATCGATTCAGCCAGTCTTTGTCTGTTGATTAGGGCATTCAGCCCATAAACGTTTAAAGCAATTATTGATAAATAAGATTTACTTTATTGTTTTGGGTTCGAATTTATATACCCTTTTAGTGATTCCTATCTAGAGAATGTCCTTTAGTTTTTGTTGGAGAAATGGTTTAGTGGTGCAAAATTCTCTCAACTTTTGCTTATCTGTGAAGCTTTTGATTTCTCCTTCATATTTGAATGAGATCCTTACTGGATACAATAATCTAGGCTGTAAGTTATTTTCTTTCATCACTTTAATTATGTCTTGCCATTCCCTCTTGGCTTGGAGAGTTTCTATTGAAAGATCAGCTGTTATCCTTATGGGAATTCCCTTGTGAGTTATTTGATGTTTTTCCCTAGCTGCTTTTAATATTTCTTCTTTATATTTAATCTTTGTTAATTTTATTAGTATGTGTCTTGGGGTGTTTCGCCTTGGGTTTATCCTGTTAGGGACTCTCTGGATTTCTTGAACTTGAGTGGTAATTTCCTTCTCCATTTTAGGGAAGTTTTCAACTATTATCTCCTCAAGTATTTCCTCATGGTATTTCTTTTTATCTTCTTCTTCTGGAACTCCTATGATTCGAATGTTGTAGCGTTTAATGTTATCCTGGAGGTTTCTGAAATTGTCCTCATTTCTTTTGATGCGTTTTTCTTTTTTTCTCCTCTGATTCATTTATTTCTAGGATTCTATCTTCTAATTCACTAATCCTATCTTCTGCCTCTGTTATTCTACTATTTGTTGCCTCCAGGGTGTTTTGGATCTCATTTATTGCATTATTCATTATGTGTTGACTCTTTTTTATTTCTTCTAGGTCCTTGTTCGGGGAAGGCAATGGCACCCCACCCCAGTACTTTTGCCTGGAAAATCCCATGGACGGAGGAGCCTGGTAGGCTCCAGTCCGTGGGGTCGCTAAGAGTCGGACACGACTGAGCGACTTCACTTTCACTTTTCACTTTCATGCATTGGAGAAGGAAGTGGCAGCCCACTCCAGTGTTCTTGCCTGGAGAATCCCAGGGACGGGGGAGCCTGGTGGGCTTCCGTCTATGGGGTCGCACAGAGTCGGACACGACTGAGGCGACTTAGCAGTAGCAGTAGCAGCAGGTCCTTGTTAAACCTTTCTTGCATCTTCTCAATCCTTGTCTCCAGACTCTTTAACTGTGATTCCATTTTGATTTCGAGATTTTGGATTAATTTCGCTATCATTATTCGGAATTCTTTATCAGGTAGATTCCCTATTTCTTCCTCTTTGGTTTGGTTTGGTGGGCATCTATCCTGTTCCTTTAGCTGCTGGGTATTCTTTTGTCTCTTCATTTTGTTAAAATTGCCAAGTTTAGAGTGTCCTTACTATATCTTTTTTAAAACTTCCCAGGTGATTTGCCAGGGCAAGGAAACTCTCCTACGAACATTTGTAATTTCCTAGAGGAAAGTGATTTAAAAAACAAACAGGACAACATAAAGCTTTCCCAACAATTTTATTTTTGGAGAGTACTTTAAAGAAATCAAGTTAGGGATTAAGAACGATACTGCTCATGTGTCTCTGAAGCAATTAAATTACTTAATAGCCTCATGGTTAATTCACCCAACAGTTTAGGGATGAAGGAAAAAGTCTGAAGTCACTCCTCTGATTATCCCTGTTGCTCCAAGCACCCCAATGCAATGTCCTGTCTCCATTTCAGTCCTATATTGGAACTGGGGGAGCCCTGCCCCCGGGGCTTTCTTACAGTCTCAGACAGCTGCTAGTTGGAGCCCATGTCCACAAACTGGACTGTGACTGACATTGAAAAAGCTGTGGCCTTTTCTGAGAGATGGCTTTGCTCAGGGCTATTAAACTCATGCACATATTTTAAGGGAAGCTTTCTCCTCCCTTTTAGTTAAAAATATGTGAGAAAATGCCCAATTCCTTAGCTATCCTTGTCTTCACAGGTCATTCAGTAATTTTTGTCTTCATTGGCTCAGGAGGACAGGCTTCCTCCCTTAGAGTAAATATCATTGATACAGTTTTACTCTCACTAGTCCTGCCATATTACAAGAGTATAAGCCAAGAAGATCACATATTCTCTGATTTGAACAGAAATATGCTGACTACATTCCATTAACCAGAAGCTTCAGCCCATAGAATTGATCCCCAAAGAAGACAAATTTAAAGATTTCTAACACGCCCAACCAACCACAACAGTCTCTATGTGACCTCAGGGTTTCTTTGAGTCTCACTCTTGCTTTCAAGCACATCAGCTCTATCAGATAGCACGTCTGTCACTTGGAAGTATTGCATCTCCTTAGCCAAGCAAGTGACCATATATCCCATGAGTTTCTAACTAACACTTGAGTGTATGTCACTCTATGGACTTCCCTAGTGGTCCAGTGGCTAAGATTCTGTACTCCCAATGTAGGGGGCCCAGGTTCAATCCCTGGTTAGGGAACTAGATCCCACATGCTGAAACTAAAGATCCTGCATGCTGCAACAAAGATCGAAGATCCATATGCCAAAACTATGCCATATGCCAAGACCTGGCACAGTCAAATAAAACAAATAAATATTAAAAGCACATTTAAATATTAAAAGCATAATTATCTTTAAAAAAAACCCACAAAACTCTGTTTTAATCTACCTATTGATCTACATTTGAATATTAGGACAACCCATCCTAAACGTCACTTTTGCTGATAGAATTACAAACAAATAAACCTAGGTCTTTTGGGATAATAGCACTTATCAATTCTGTTATGGCTCTGCGGCACTGTATGACACTACTTTAAGCCTTGGCCTTTGCCACAAACACCAAGCTACCCTGCACCTCCAGGTCAGGGGCTCCTCAAAATCTCAGCTCTCTGTTTTGTCTAGGCCCATGATTTGCATCGACCCAGTGTCATCTCTACAGCAGCAGTAATGAGGACTAGTAGTAAGTAAGTGTTACTCGCTCAGTTATGTCTGATTCTTCGTGACCCTATGGACTGCAGCCCACCAGTCTCCTTTGTCAATGGAATTCACAAGGCAAGAATACTGGAGTGGTTACCATTCCTCTCTCCAGGGGATCTTCCCAACCCAGGGATCAAACCTGGCTCTCCCTCATCGCAGGCAGATTCTTAACATCGGAGCCACCAGGAGGAAGCGCAAAGGTAAAAGACCTCTGTTCTTCCACAGATTTCTTTTTTTTTTCATAACTGGAGTGGCCATTTCAGAACCTGAGGTGCTGTGAAGAAGTAGCAGCTGAGGTGAAAAGGCCTGATTGTATCCAGAGGCTGAGATCTGTTCCAGCCCTGTTGCTGTCTTGCTGGTGTGACTCAGGGCAAATTCTTTAATGACTCTTTCAGCATCTTCAGCAGTTTCCCCCTCCTACAAATATAAGATTATATAATGCGAAGTATTCTGAACTAATAATAAGAATAGTCAGTCCTTTCCTGGAAATTTCAAAGAGGTTTTCCTTCCTGCCTTTATTGCTTTTGCAATTCCTGGTAAAGCAACTGCCCTTCCTAATCTGCTGGAAAATTTCATCTGTGGTCCTTGTATCATCTGTATCTCTCCTGGTTCCTGTCTCTCATTTTAACATTTGATCAAGTCTCTACTTTCAGTGCTGAAGAGTCACGGCCCCAAGTGTGATCAAGGCAGCAATGAACCACAGGCAGCAGAGCAGCCTTCCTCTTTGCTGGGCTCATCTGTGTGAGAATTTTAGGGGCCGAAAGTGAGCCAACCCACCTCTGCAACTGGATGTTGTACTCCCCATTCTGGGTGAGGGTGCTGTTCTGGATCAGCTCTTCTAAACAGTCCATACTTTTTGGTCTTAGGTAGTATAAACAGCCTTACAAGTACTATGGGCCAGTGTAAGTTAAAAAAAAAAAAATACAGATGCTTCCTCTGAAAACCCTCCATCATCACCCTAAGGAGAAGGGGAAAGTTGTCAACAGCATGAGCCCTGGAGTAGGACTGACCTGAGTTGGAATCCCCCCATCTTCTACTTTCCAGCTGCAGCAAATTAATCTTTCTGGGCTTTGGTTTCCATAACTACAAAAGGGGATATCATATGGTTACTGTGAAGATTAAATGAGATAATGAAGGGTCAGCACAAGGCCAGGAGCAGAGTTGTGATAAAGGGTTGCAATTATTATTGCCCAAGGAGAGTGGGCATAAGCCAAAAATAATTAGTTCCTTCATATGTTTACCTCTTGGAAGGACAAAGTACTATGTGATAAGGGAGAGATCCACCAATAATGGCCCAGTTTGGGAAGCAAAGTACCCACAGTTCTGTGTAGGTGTTCTTCCTCTTCCCTGAAACCTCTTAGTGCTCCAGTCTATAACTCACTCCTTCATTTGCAAAGCTATCTCATCCAGGCCCAAGGCTTTAGATACCAGCACCAGTGATATGTTGATACCTCCCAGATTTGCAGCTCTAACCCTGACCTTTAATTTGAACTCTAGGCAAACGTAGCCAATTGTCAACTCCAAATCTTGTCTATTAGGCATCAAAAACAACCTACCGAAAACTGAGCTCCTCTTCTTCCTGCCAAAATTGCTCTTCCCACATTCTTCCATCTTTCCAGGCAGTCTCTCCTAACCAGCTGGCCTGCTTCTGCCCTTTTCACCTTCAGCCTATTCTCCACACAGAAGCCAGAGGGATCCTATTTACCTGGAAATCATGATATTATTGTTTAGAGCCCCCCAACAGCTTTCCATCTCCCTCCTTACAGAAACCAAACTCCTTTGAGCAGAGACTGTGTATCTTGTTTAGTTTGTCACCTGTCTTCGATAGCCACCCCCACTCCCATCACCACCAGAGCAGCAAAGTTTATCAGCCTTGTTCAAGCTCCTGTAATGCCAGGCACTGGATCAAGTGCCTGGCACACAGAAGGTGCTTCATGAAGTTCTTGAATGAATGACTTCCAGACAAGATGACTGAGAAGTGGAAAAGTAACTTTAAAGACTACTTAACCCAACAATCTCTTTTCTCTACAGATGAGGATTACTTTATTTTAGAATAATTTATAGGCTTTTCTTGCAGCAGACTTCTTTGATCCCATGATGTTGAATTCAGGCTCTATAATCAGGTTACCTTCCCTGAGGGGACACAGTTTGAGGATACTGGGTAGCTGGAATCAGCAAGCATTTCAACAATGTACAGTCCACTTGGAAGCTTGGAGCTGGCCATTTGAAGAACATTAGCTGTGAGAAGATTCTGGACGTGAGCTGCACACTGAAAGCTGTGCTGCCCCGTTTTCCACTAGATTGTTGATCTGCAGATATCTTCCTGTTCCCTCTGTGACCTCACACAAGTCACTCTTGGCCAGATTTATGGCCCGTGAGCTAGCAAGGCCTCGTGGAAACTGAGTGGAATTTCCTTTATAGGTAGGGCTACTAAACCTTTAAGACAGATGATACCCACCAGTGTATCTGTGAATAGCACTGAAGATTAAATGAGATAATGAACGGTCAGCACAAGGCCAGGAGCAGAGTTGTGATGAAGGGTTGCAATTATTATTGCCCAAAGAGTGTGGGCATAAGGCAAAAATAATTAGTTCCTTCATATGTTTACCTCTTTGAAGGACAAAGTTCTACTATCCATCAGTGATATTCTTGAGCTGGGAATGGCTAATTTGAAAACCCATCAGAAAGAAAAGAGGACGAGCGTGTGATTACTGCCCCTCTATCCTATGGGAGGGTCGGGAGCCAGGCTCTTGTGTGGGCCACAAACTCCTGTGCCGGAAGGCTTAGGTGGAGATTTCCTTCACATTAACGGAGAATAAGTCCTTTTTAAGCTAGGCAGGCCAGGGTCCTGTCCGCACTCTGGCAGGGAGCAAATCTCAAGAAAGCCAAGCCACCCACAGACTGCACGCTTTGCTCATACACGGAAAAACGAAAGAAGACGAGCGGCGGTAGGCTAAGGGCCAAACCACAACCCCCAGCAGGCCCAGCGGACCGGGGCAAGGAAGCGCACCCTCCCATTGGACGTGAGCAATAGCGTGCCCCTCACGCCCCGCCCCCGCAGGCAAGCACACACCCCCGTTCTGCCCCCGGCCCCCGCGCAGGGTACGCCGGGAGTGGAGTCGCCGCGACCCGCCGTTCTGCACTCCATCTCCCGGCGGGCCGAGCGCTAAAGGCGGCGGCACCTTTGTGGAGGCAGCGGCCCGGCGCGGAGGAAGTTCCGGTCTCCGCGGCGCTGGGTCGGTGGCGGCGGCTGAGGATTAGGAGGAGCGGGCCGCGGAGGCCGCGCTGCCTCGGTAAGGGCTTGGGGTGGTAGAGAGGGCGTGCGGGAGCCAGCGGGGAAGGAGCCGGCCTGCCAGGCCGCTCTGGACGTCGCGGGCCCGTGCGGCCTGGAAGCTGCGGCTTCGGTGTCGCGGGGTGGCCGCGGCCTCCCTCAGGAAGAAGAGTCAAGTGGCGGTGTGGTGAGGGAGGCGCCGCCCACGGGAGGAACGCCCCAGAACGGTCGCGGGCCCGGGGCGGGGCCCGGCCTGGCGGTGGAATTACCGGTGCCGTCTCGGGGCGGTCGGCTTCGGGGGTCCGTGGCTGGCGCGTGGTTGCGGTTGGGTGCTCTTGGTCCGAGGGGCTGCAGGCAGGCGGCCCTTTCTTCCTCCTTTTTTCCCCTGCATTTGCAGGAATCTGATCCAGTTGTGAGGCATCGCTCGAGAGGGAATTTTTCTTGTGCTTAGCACGTACCTTCGCCCTCAGACCGGAGTGGGCTCGGCCGGACAACAGGGCGCGAGAGCTCGGAGCCCAGCGCGCCGGGCTGTAGAACCTGGATCCCGGGGAGTGGTCTGGTGGGTCCTGTGCCAGTTGGGCGAATGTGGGAGGACAGGGTTATTTCCTCGTATTATGCACTCTTTAGATTCCTTTTAGTGGTGTATCAGTAAGTCTGTCTTTCTCTTAACTTTACAATTGATCTTGTGCTACTGGGCTTAACTCTGGGCGTGCATTTTTTTTAAATAAAGGAAAGGGTCTTGTTTTGTAGGGTAAACTGTAAGGGTAATTGTATTTTTTGCACATTCCAGGTTTGCTTGTGAACATCAGAGTTGCGGGATCTAGGTGGAGTTTAGTAGACTCTGATGCGCCTGGTCACCTGGTTCATTTTTTCTGAACTCTGGATTGTGCCCTCGGTTTGTTAGCTTTCAACTTCCTGTTGAGTAGTGCCGCCACTGTGAATGGTTTAATAATGTCAACATCAGCAGACTTGTGAGGACTATAGGGAGAGGTTTCAAGAACTGATAAGTGAGGGTAGGACAAGCAGTGTCTAATGGTATGTTACCATTTTAGTGAAACACATAAAAATTGCACCTGAACCTTGCCTGGTTAATTAGTATCTAACCGGGTACCTAGCCCATAGGATAGGCTGTTTTTGGACATCTGTAGCATTCCTCTTCATTTATTTCTGTTACCAGAATTGGGTTTTCTTCTCTTGCCTTTGGGAGCCTAGTTTTTCATAGCCTTTCATAGGAGAATTGTCAATGGAGAGGTTACAAAGTGAACGCTCCTGTCTCATTGAAGATACATGGGCAAGGTTATACTCTTCTGTCAGTGTTTAAATACATAAAATAATACGCTAATAAACTAACTCAAAATTGTATTAAGATTAAAAAACTTGGAAAATTCCGAAATTTTTAAAGATCATAAATCATGGAGTCATCTTGCTTAGAATAGACTTTTCTGCTAGACTTGCACAGTAGTTCATTTCATTCACTTAGTTAGGGGGCGTCTATTTGGTACCTTTTATAACCTTCTATCACACTGTGATAGGAACTGTAGGAGCTCTAGAAATTGATAGGGTTTGAACTGTTGACTCCGCCACTAACTGAGCAACATTGGATAAATTACCTAACTTCAGTTTTCTCATGTGTGAAATGAGGTTAAGAAATGCAGCCACTTTGAAGGTTGTTGTGAGGTTTACGTAATCTTTTTAGGATGGTGCCTGGTGTGAGGAGAGTGTTCACTGAGTGTTAGCCGACACTGTTACCTTTTAAAAAAATTTTTGTCACTTCCCTGGCCGTTCAATGGTTAGGACTCTATGCTTCCAGTGCAGGGGGCGCAGGTTCCATCCTGGGTCTGGGAACGAAGAGTCCACATGCCATGTGGTGCAGCCAAAAACTTAAAAAGTTTTTTGTTGAGGTAAAATTCACACACCATACATTTCACCCATTTAAAGTGTCTAATTTGATGTTTTTTCATGTATTACAGTACTTTTTTTTTTTTTTTTTTACAAAGTTGTGATAAATATATTTTGTTGCATATATTGTAATGAAATTTGCCATTTAAGGTATTTCTATATGTAAAATTCACATACAATTCAGTGCATGAATTACATTCACAATGTAATGAAACCATCACCACATCTATTTCTAAAACTTTTTCATCACCTTAAACAGAAACTCTAACCATTAAGCAGGTAACTCCCTTGCCCCTTCCCTCTAGTTCCTGGTAACCTCTAATCTGTATTCTGTCTCTCTGAATTTGCCTGTTTTGGGTACCCTATGTAAGTGGAATCAGACAATAATTTATCCTTTCATATCTGACTTTTTTCAGGTAAAATAATGTTTTTAAGGTTCATTCATGTCATAGCATGTATCCAAACTTCATTCCTTTTTTTTTAATTAAAAAAAAATTGAAATGTAATTGACATCTATATTCCCTTTTAAGGCTGAACAATACTTAGTTGCTATGTATAGGCTACATTTTACTTACCTGTTCACTTGCTGGACAGTTGGGTTTCCACCTTTTGGCGATTGTAAATAATGCTGCTGTGAACATGGGTATACAAATATCTGTTCATGCCCCTGCTTTCAATATCTTTGTGTATATGCCCAGAATTGGGTCATATGATAATTCCATGTATAACTTTTTGAGTACCCACCATACTGTATTCCACAGCAGTTGCATCATTTTATGTTCCCACCAGTAATACGCAATGGTCTGATTTCTCCATATCCCAACACTTGTTACTTTCTGAGTTTTTTTGTAAAGTAACCACCTGAATGGGTGTGAAGTAGTCCCTCCATCTCTTCCTTCTGCCTCCCTTCTTCTTAGCCATTTTGACCTTTTTAAAATGTACATGCTAGTGGTATTAAGTAACTTCACATTGTTGTGCAACCATCATTACCATCCAGCTTCAGAACGTTTTTGTCTTCTCAGACTGAACCTCTGTGCCCATTAAACAATAGCTTCCCATTCTCCCCACCCTTTCCCCTGGCAACCACCATCCTACTTTCCGTCTCTCTGAATTTGCCTGTCCTAAGAAGCGAAAAGCAAAGGAGAAAAGGAAAGATATAAGCATCTGGATGCAGAGTTCCAAAGAATAGCAAGGAGAGATAAAAAAAAAAAGCCTTCCTCAGTGATCAATGCAAAGAAATAGAAGAAAACAACAGAATGGGAAAGACTAGGGATTTCTTCAAGAAAATCAGAGATACCAAAGGAACATTTCATGCAAAGATGGGCTCAATAAAGGACAGAAATGGTATGGACCTAACAGAAGCAGAAGATATTAAGAAGAGGTGGCAAGAATACACAGAAGAACTGTACAAAAGAGCTTCACGACCCAGATAATCACGATGGTGTGATCACTCACCTAGAGCCAGACATCCTGGAATGTGAAGTCAAGTGGGCCTTAGAAAACATCACTATGAACAAAGCTAGTGGAGGTGATGGAATTCCAGTGGAGCTATTCCAAATCCTGAAAGATGATGCTGTGAAAGTGCTGCACTCAATATGCCAGCAAATTTGGAAAACTCAGCAGTGGCCACAGGACTGAAAGAGGTCAGTTTTCATTCCAATCCCAAAGAAAGGCAATGCCAAAGAATGCTCAAACTACTGCACAATTGCAGTCATCTCACACGCTAGTAAAGTAATGCTCAAAATTCTCCAAGCCAGGCTTCAGCAATATGTGAACCATGAACTTCCAGATGTTCAAGCTGATTTTAGGAAAGGCAGAGGAACCAGAGATCAAATTGCCAACATCTGCTGGATCATGGAAAAAGCAAGAGAGTTCCAGAAAAACATTTATTTATGTTTTATTGACTATGCCAAAGCCTTTGACTGTGTGAATCACGATAAACTGGAAAATTCTGAAAGAGACGGGAATACTGGACCACCTGACCTGCCTCTTGAGAAACCTATATGCAGGTCAGGAAGCAACAGTTAGAACTGAACATGGAACAACAGACTGGTTCCAAATAGGAAAAGGAGTATGTCAAGGCTGTATATTGTCACCCTGCTTATTGAACTTATATGCAGAGCACATCATGAGAAATACTGGGCTGGAAGAAGCACAAGCTGGAATCAAGATTGCTGGGAGAAATATCAATAACCTCAGATATGCAGATGAAACACTCTTATGGCAGAAAGTGAAGAGGAGCTAAAAAGCCTCTTGAAAGTGAAAGAGGAGAGTGAAAAAGTTGGCTTAAAGTTCAACATTCAGGAAACGAAGATCATGGCATCTGGTCCCATCACTTCATGGGAAATAGATGGGAAAACAGCGGAAACAGTGTCAGACTTTATTTTGGGGGGCTCCAGAATCACTGCAGATGGTGACTGCAGCCATGAAATTAAAAGACGCTTACTCCTTGGAAGGAAAGTTATGACCAACATAGATAGCACATTCAAAAGCAGAGACATTACTTGACAACAAAGGTCCATCTAGTCAAGGCTATGATTTTTCCTGTGGTCGTGTATGGATGTGAGAGTTGGACTGTGAAGAAAGCTGAGTGCCGAAGAATTGATGCCTTTGAACTGTGGTGTTGGAGAAGACTCTTGAGAGTCCCTTGGACTGCAAGGAGATCCAACCAGTCCATTCTAAAGGAGATCAGTCCTGGGATTTCTTTGGAAGGAATGATGCTAAAGCTGAAACTCCAGTACTTTGGCCCCCTGATGCAAAGAGTTGACTCATTGGAGACGACTCTGATGCTGGGAGGGATTGGGGGCAGGAGGAGAAGGGAACGACAGGATGAGATGGCTGGATGGCATCACTGACACGATGGACATGAGTCTGAGTGAACTCCCGGAGTTGGTGATGAACAGGGAGGCCTGGCGTGCTGCGATTCATGGGGTCGCAGAGTCGGATACGACTGAGCGACTGAACTGAACTGAAGCACCCCATATACATAGAACCATAAATTATACAATATTTATCCTTTTATGACTGGCTTATTTTACTTAGCAGAATATCTCCAAGGTTCATCCATGTTATATCTATCGGAATTGCATTCCTTTCTGAGGCTGAATAGTATTTCATTTTATGTATATATTACATCATTATCTTTATCTTCTCATCTGTTGATAGGCACTGGGTTATTTCCACCTTCCACCTTTTAGCTGTTGTGAATAATGCAGCAATGAACCTGGAGGGGTGCACATATCTGCTTGAGTCTCTGCTGTCATTTCTTTTGGGTTTATACCCAAAAGAATTCGAATTGTTGGATCATATGATAATTCCGTTCTAAATTTTTGAGGAACTGCTGTATGTTTTACGCAGTGGCTGCATGCATTGTACGTGCCTGACAGCAATGCACAGGGTTCACATCTCTTCACATCCTCACTAGCTTCTGTTAGGTTTGTTTGGTTTTGTTTTAATAGCCATCTTAATGGGTATAAAGTGGTTATCTTGTAATTTTGATTTACATTTCTCTAATTGTTAATGAGAAATTGGCCATTTGTGTGTCTTTGAAGAAATGTCTATTCAAGTCCTTTGCTCATTTTTGAATCAGGTTGTCTTTCGTTGTTGAGTTTTAGTTTTCTGTATATTCTGGATATTAATCCCTTATCAGATACGTGGTTTGCAGGTATTTTCTCCCATTCATGAGTTGCCTTTTATTCTCTTACTGGTGTTCTTTGAAACACAGACATTTCTAATTTTGATGAATTCCAGTTTGTGTATTTTTTTTGTTGACTCTGCTTTTGATGTCATATCCAAGAGATCACTGCCAAATCCAATGCCTGAAGCTTCTGGGTTGTTTTCTTCTGAGTTTTAGAGTTTTAAATTTTAGGTTTAGGTCTTTAAACCCTTTTTGGGATAGCTTTTGTGTATGGTGGTGGGCAAGGGTCGCACTTCATTCTTTTGCATGTGGATTTCCAGTTTCCCTATGATCAGTTGTTGAAAAGATTGTCTTTTCTCCTTTGAATGGTCTTGGGACCCTTGTTGAAAATAACTTGTCCATGTATGTGAGAGTTGATTTCTGGGATCTCTAGTTCATTGTTCTGTATGTCCTTACACCAATACTACACTGTTTTGATTACTGTAAATTTATAGTAAGTTTGAAATTGGGAAGTGAGTGTCCTCCAGTTATGTTCTTTTTCAAGGCTATTCAGAGACCTATGAAATTTCATATGAATTTTAGGATGGGCTTTGGAATCAGATGATCTTGAGTTTGCTTTTCCTCATATTAGTTATATTGTTTTGGGACAAGCCTCTTGAGTCTCATTTTCAGAGTCTATGAAGTGGGGATTGTAACAAAATTTACCCCATGGAAGACCTGTGATGATTAAATGCGAGAACCCATGTAAAATGCATAACTGTGGCAGAGTCAGTACTCAACTATTCTTGCCTTTACTGTTGTTTCAGAGAGTAGAGGTAGACATACTCAGAAAGGTCCTTTCCAGCTTAATGTGACTATGATTTTAAACACCTGAGCATAGTAGCAGTAATAATAATATTTAGTACATTGTTGCTTTAAAATTTTTCAAAAACATTTTTGGAGGCATGATTTATATATCATAAAATTCACTGACTGTAGCTGTTCAGTTTGATGCAGTCATCACCACAATTCAGATTTAGAATGTTTCCAACACCTCAGAACATCCCCTAGTTTCTGTTTGTTGTTAATCTCCACTCCCCACTCTCACTGCAAGTCCTAGCATCCACTAATCTGCTTTCTGCCTCTGTAGTTTTATGTTTTTATGTAACTTCATACAATTGGGATATCTGACTTCTTTCACTTATAATTTTTTTGAGGTTCTTCCATGTTGCATTTCCTTTTATGAGTATATCACATTTGTTTATCCACCTACTTGTTGATGGACATTTGGATTCTTTTCAGTGTTTGGCTATTATTCATAATAATAATGTTGCTATCAGTATACTACTTCTTATGCACTATCTCATTTACTCCCTATAGTAGTCATATGAAGTAGGTACCACTACTATTCCTGTTGTGTAGGAGGAGAGCATTGAGGCATATAGAATTTAAATATAACTTACCAAAGATACATAGAAAGCTGGAATTTTTTCTTCCTTTTGTCCCCCCTCGACTGTGCTGAGAGGCATGCGGAATCTTAGTTACCTGACCAGGGATTAAAGCTATAGTCTCAGTATTGGAAGCATGGAGTCCTAACCATTGGACCATCTGGGAATTCCCAAAAGCCGGAGTTTGAATTCAAACCCAGGCAGTCTGACTTTAAAACACATTCACTTAGGCCAGTGGTCTTGAAATTCCCTTCAACCATCTAAAAGGATTAAAATTTTTTCACTCCTAAAATTTTGAAAAAATTGTTTACCACTTTGTACATTTCTAAGTTGACATCTTAACACTTCTGTCATAGATGGCTGCAAAGGTTGTATTTTCTGGCATATATTGCATGTGTGCTTTAAATATATAGTTGACAAAATCTTGGAACTGATGATTTCATTTATGGAAAATATCTGCATTTAAATCTATGGCAAATCAAACCTTAATGTCAGTCATTTAGCCAAATGAGTCTGCATCAGTGGGAACATTCTAAGCCCCAATGATTTTTGAAATAAACTCTTAAAATAGTACTAACATTTACTGAGCAATTTATTTATCAGGCACTGCTCTAGTGAATTTGCATTGTCATTTTATCCTGATAACTATGAAGTAGACATTATCTTTATTCCGGATTTGGCATTAAGTTAAATCACTTGCTCAAGGACGTACCTTGTGGCCGAGCCATGATTTCCCTCCCAGCAGTCGAGCTGTGAACCCCACCAGCACAGTAGGTCCAGAGACTGCACTCCTGTCCCTGTACCACCACACTGTGCTATCTTATAAAACTCACTTTGCTGTCTTATAAAATTCACTTTTAAACTAGGAACCTGACTGTAATTTGCTGATGTAAGGGGTGAGGATATAAGAATATTTAAAATCTGGAAAATTTCTCTTCATAAGAAAAAGTGGCTCTAGAGGTGTTTAAATGTCTCCAACAGTAGTGAAGTCTAATTTATGCATGAGCTTGAGATCCCTGTAGGATGGCCAAGTGGCCATTTCTGGCAGACATTTGGACTTTATAGGAAAGTCTAAGCTAGTGATGGAGATGTGGAAATTACAATCATAGAGATGGTAGTGATAGTGATTAAATTGGGAATGGACAAGATTGGTCAGTGTCTTAGCTTGGGCTGCTATAACAAAATACCCTAGATTGGGTGACTTAATAACAAATTTATTTCTCACAGTTCTAGAGGCAGGGCAGTTTCAGATTAAGGTGCCAGATAATTTGGTTCCTGGTGAGATCCTTTTGGTTTCCAGACAGTTGCTTTCTTGCTGTATCCTCACATGGTACAGAGAGAGAGCACTCTCTTTTATTCCTTCTTAGAAGAGCATTAACCCCTTTCCTAAGGGCTCTACCCTCATGACGTAATTACCTCCTAAAGGCCCTGTCTTCACTTACCATCAAGCCAGAGATTAGGACTTAAACATGAATTTTGGAGAGACACACACATTCATTATAGTCCATAGCACCCAGGGACAGCATCATGAACAGTGCTAGGGAACATAATAGAGCCTAGTTAGCATATTTGGTGGACATTTCATTTATTTAGTCAACTGATGTTGAAAGGTTTTGTATTGCGGGTGTTTTATATGAGAGAGACTGGAGTATGCTTATGAACAAAAGCAGATAGCATATTAAAAAGCAGAGATATTACTTTGCCAACAAAGGTCCGTCTAGTCAAGGCTATGGTTTTTCCAGTAGTCATGTATGGATGTGAGAGTTGGACTGTGAAGAAAGCTGAGCGCCGAAGAATTGATGTTTTTGAACTGTGGTGTTGGAGAACGCTCTTGAGAGTCCTGTGGACTGCAAGGAGATCCAACCAGTCCATCCTAAAGGAGATCAGTCCTGGGTGTTCTTTGGAAGGAATGATGCTAAAGCTGAAACTCCAGTACTTTGGCCACCTGATGTGAAGGGTTGACTCATTGGAAAAGACTCTGATGCTGAGAGGGATTGGGGGCAGGAGGAGAAGGGGATGACAGAGGATGAGATGGCTGGATGGCATCACCGATTCGATGGACATGAGTTTGAGTGAACTCCGGAAGTTGGTGATGGACAGGGAGGCCTGGCATGCTGCAGTTCATGGGATTGCAAAGAGTTGGACACCACTGAGCGACTGAACTGACTGAGAGTGGTAATATAGGTCAAAAAAGGAGTTAAGGGACTTTGCTACTGTGTCAGTAGCAGTGGTTTCGAATCTGCCTTGCAATGCCAGGGACGTGGATTTAGTTCCTGGTCAGGGAACTAAGATCCCACATTCCACAGAACAACTGAGCCTGTGCTGCAACTAAGACCTGATGCAGCCAAATATTCAAAAAAAATAATAGTTAAATGATAGTGATAGAACAAGCTAAGGGTAGAGTCTTCAGACTAGTCTTTAATCTTCGTACACAAAAGCATTTCAGGAAGATTGTGGGCTTGTATGTTTTTAAACAAACCAATATGCAGAACTTTGCCTTCAACAAATGCTATTCTTAAGAATGGATCTTGTTGTTGAATGTAAGAGCTATAACTCTAAAACTCGTAGAAGAAAACTGAAGGGGAAAGCTTTATGTGTTGGATTTGACAATGATCTTTTAAAGGATATGACACCAAGGGCACAGTTAGCAAAAGGAAAAATAGGCAAATTGGATTTCATTAAAATTAAAAACTTCTGTGTTCAAAGAAAACGGTCGACAAGGTAAAAGGCAACTCCCAAAATGGGAGAAGATATTTGCAAATCACATGCCTTGTAAGGGATTAATATTTAGAATATGTAGAAAACTCCTAAACTCAACAACAGCAACAAATAACCTGTATCAAAAAATAGGCAAAGAACTTGAATAGACATTTCTCCCAAAGAGGATGTAAAATGGCTATTAAGTACGTAGAAAGATGCTCAGCATCATTAATGATAAGGGAAATGCAAACCAAAACCACAGTGAGATACCACTTCACACCCATTAGAATGGCTGTTCAGTTCAGTTCAGTTCAGTCACTCAGTCATGTCTGACTCTTTGCGACCCCGTGGACTGTAACCTGCCAGGCTCCTTGGTCCATGGGATTCTCCAGGCAAGAATACTGGAGTGGATTGCCATTTCCTTCTCCAGAATGGCTGTTACTAAAATACAGAAAAACAGAGTAGTAAGTGTTGGTGAGGATGTGGACGAACTGGAACTTGGATCATTCTGCTGGGGTTGCCATAACAAAATACCAGACTAGGTGGCTTAAACAATGGAAAATTATTTTCTCGCAGTTTGGAGACTGACGTCTAAGATCATGGCATGAGTAGGATTAGGTTTTAGTGGGGCCTCTCTCCTTGACTTGCAGACGGCCCTCTTCTGGCCATGTCCTCACATTAGCTTTTCCCTGTCCTGTGTATGCGTTTTTTGGTGTCTCTTTCACGAACACCAGTCCTGTTAAATTGGGGCCCCACCCTTGTGGCCTCTGTCAACCTTAATTACCTCCTCAAAGGCCACGTCTCCAAATACAGTCACATTGGGAGTTAGGGCTTGAAGCTGTGGGGGGGCACAATTCAGTCCATAACAGAACCATTTGCGCACTGTTGGTGGGAAGGTAAAATGATGTAGCTGCTGTGGAAAACAGTATGGTGGTTCCTTGAAAAATTAAAACTAGAATTGCCATATGATCCACCAGTTCTACTTCTGGGTGTATATATCTCCAAAAGAACTGATCTCAGATATTTGTATGTGCATGCTCATTATTAACATTATCCAAAAGATGGGAGAGTTCAAATGTCCATCAGTGGATGAGTAGGTAAAATATAGTATGTATACACAGTGGAATTATTATTCAGCCTTAAAAAGAAATGAAATTCCAATAGATGCTATAATATGTATGAACCTTGAAGACATTATGCCAGGTGAAAAAAGCCAGTCATGAAAGAAGAAATACTGTTTAATTCTACTAGAATTAAGAGGTACTTAGAGTAGTCAAAACTATATAAAGTGGAATGGTGGTTGCCAAGGATTGGGTTAAGAGAGGAGTGGGAAGTTACTGTTTAATGGGTGCAGAGTTTTGGTTTTACAAGATGAAAAAAGCTTGGATGGATGGGGATAAAAATTGCAAAACACTATAAATGTACTTAATCCCTCTTAACTGTAAAATGGTAAACTTAAATGTATTTCACAATTTTAAGAATAATTTTTTTTAAATAGGTTTTTATTGATTCTTCATTTCCACCTCCCCTTAATGGGGGCTTCCCTGGTAGCTCAGTTGGTAAAGAATCCACCTGCAATGCAGGAGACCCTGGTTCGATTCCTGGGTTGGGAATATTCCCTGGAGGAGGGAAAGGCTACCCACTCCAATATTCTGGCCTGGAGAATTCCATGGACTATATCGTCCATGGGGTCAAAAAGAGTCAGACACGACTGAGTGACTTTCACTTCACTTTCTTACTATTGCTTCTCTCATTTTACCAAAATGTCACCTTTCCATTTGATATCTAAGTGAAATACACTACCCCAGGGAGGATCCCCTTTCGGACACCAAACAGCATTTATGTCATCGCCCAATGAAGAATATTTGGGTTGTTCTCTCTCTTTTTTTAAGCTATTATGAGTAAAGTTGTTGTGAACATTTTTCTACCAGTCTTTTGTTTTTGTGTGTCTTAAGCAGATACTTAGAAGTTCAATTACTGGGTCACGAGTAGTATTTCTCAGACCAGTTTCTAATTGGTTGTACCATTTTGCGGTCTTTTGAGTAGTAAAGGTTGGCTTAAAGCTCAACATTCAGAAAACGAAGATCATGGCATCTGGTCCCATCACTACATGGGAAATAGATGGAGAAACAGTGGAAACAGTGTCAGACTTTATTTTTCTGGGCTCCAAAATCACTGCAGATGGTGACTGCAGCCATGAAATTAAAAGACGCTTACTCCTTGGAAGGAAAGTTATGACCAACCTAGATAGCATATTCAAAAGCAGAGACATCACTTTGCCAACAAAGGTTCGCCTAGTCAAGGCTATGGTCTTTCCTGTGGTCATGTATGGATGTGAGAGCTGGACTGTGAAGAAGGCTGAGTGCCGAAGAATTGATGCTTTTGAACTGTGGTGTTGGAGAAGACTCTTGAGAGTCCCTTGGACTGCAAGGAGATCCAACCGGTCCATTCTGAAGGAGATCAGCCCTGGGATTTCTTTGGAAGGAATGATGCTAAAGCTGAAACTCCAGTATTTTGGCCACCTCATGCAAAGAGTTGACTCATTGGAGAAAACTCTGATGCTGGGAGGGATTGAGGGCAGGAGGAGAAGGGGACGACAGAGGATGAGATGGCTGGATGGCATCACTGACTCGATGAATATGAGTCTGAGTGACCTCCGGGAGTTGGTGATGGATAGGGAGGCCTGGCGTGCTGCAGTTGATGGGGTCGCAAAGAGTCGGACACGACTGCGCGACTGATCTGATCTGAGTAATGTATGAGTTCTGACTGCTGGAAATCCTTGTATATTTGATTTTGAAAGTATTTTTAATTTTAGCTGTTCTAGTGGGTGTGTATTGGTGGTTTTAATCTGTTTTCTTAATGACTAATAATAGTGAGCATTTGTCAGACACGTGTTACAAATATTTACTCCCTGTTCTGTTAGTTTACCTATTCATTTTTCATTGTCTTTTGAAGAACAGATTTTAACTTTTATATGTTTCTTTATGATTAATGCTTTCTGGTTCCTTTATAGAAGTCTTTGCTGATACCATCTCAGTGGTTGTTTTGTTGTTTTTTTTGCTTGGCCATTTGGCTTTTGACATCTTTTGACCTTGGGCTACCTCAGTGAAAGTGCCAAGTCTTAACCACTGGACCGCCAGGGAATTCCCTGTGTTTTCTTTTAGAAGCATTATAGTTTAGCTTCTACATTTATGTAGATCCACTTTCAATTTTAACTTTTGAATGTGGTATGATGGTAGGCAAAGCATGGTTCTGGAGAGGAAGCCTGAAAAACCACTGTCACAGTTGAGGAGCAGTCTTTTCAAGGCCCTGTAACTGAAATGAATACATTTAATTTTTTTTTTTTTTTAATGAGAATTTGTAGGGGATAGAGGGCAGGGGTACTTCCAGCAGCCACTAGTTCTAGCTCCAAAAGGGCATATTAAAGTTGCTACTGTTTAAAAACTCATAGTTGGATCTTAGTTGGGTAGATGCTCCCACCAATCCCTGCCTGTCGTGACCCCTTGATGCTATAGCTGAGTGTCCTGTTTGCCCCAAAGCATTTACTTTGGAAAAATTAAAGTGCTTAAAGCAGGAACAGGCCTGCTGTAGACCACAGCTAAAACTAATGGAATGGGACTCCCGGTTCTGCTTTGTTGGCATTTGGAACTTAGGTCATGATTTAAGAGGGATGGCCCCAGGTTTTGATATTATGCTGCTAGAGGTCCATTTCTTGGACCTGTGCAGGATGGACTCGAATTAAAGTGTTTGCCAAGAATTTTATATTACTCAAGAATCAAAGGCAGAGGAAGCTCTAAGAGTCATCTGACATCATGGTTCTAACCTTAAAGGCTGCTGACCTCCAATGGGGAGGCTTTCCCAAACCCACTGGTTGGTTTCCAAGAAACAAAGTCCTTCTTTATGTTCTGGGGGAGTGTGCTTATAAAGCTGAAAGTTAAAGGAATCCATGAGAAAGGCGTCACTGGATTGTAGTTCATAGCTTAACGTGATGCTTGTTGTCTCTCAGAGAATGACCCCTGTTCAACCACTGTTCATGTGGAGTTACTTTTCACTTCAACCGTCAAAACTCTCATTTGCCTATTTACTACCACCACCAAGATCTGAACCTGCAGACAAGGCCTGCCACCTCCGCTGCCTAGATCCTACCCCCAGTAGATGCAGCACAGCAATAAGCAGAAGGGGCCCTGTGGTGAGTAAAACTAGGCTCTAAGTCCAGGTGAACTGATGTGTCTTGCCTGAGTATGCTTGTGACATTCAAAATTTTTTCACATATGTATTGCCTTGGAAATGTCTAACTTCTCACAGTATTTTCACTGCAACTTCTCCCTTATCTGTGAGTCTGTAGTCTGCTTTTTTAGTTTTATTAGCAGTGCCCACCACTTTTCCCCCCAGAGTTCTGTTAGGTAAACAGAGGCAAGTACCTTGCATCAGACCTTTAGCCTCTCCCCGATACAGAACAGAACATTACTAGAACAGAGGTACATAGTTACTTACAAATCACTTTTCCCTTTGGTTTAAGGGAGGGAGCTGGGAAAGTGGGCTGCCACTGCTTCAAGACAAAAACCACTGCCATGCTGGGGTGAGGGGTGGGTCAGGGATCACTCAAAACTTTCTCATTATTTTGAGGATGACTTTTACTTCATTGAGCATTCATTTGGTACCACATCATAAAGCTTTGACTGCTTTCTAAAGGCTGGACAAAGTTGGTTCAGACTGCTTATTTTTTAACGTTTCTGTGGAGAAAGAAGGCTTTTTGTCTGTTATTTTTGCCGACGTGGATTGTGTTTTCACTCTCTTGATAGGGTACTCTGATGCAGAAAAGTTTTCAGTTTTGATCAAGTCTACTTTATCTTTTTTTTCTTTTGTTGTCATGGTAAGAAACCATTGCCAAATCCAAGGTTATAAAAGTTTGCCTCCTTTTGGGAATTCCTGGTGGTCCAGTGGTCAGGACTTGGCTCTTCACTGCCTGGGCTAGGGCTCAGATGAGGAGCTGGTATGCCACAGGCTGTGCCATGTGACCAAAAAAGTTTGCCTCTTTCGGTAGCTGGAGTGCAGGTCTTATGAGGACTTCTTAGTCATAGGTTACATGCTCATCTTCAGAGCAATCACTGTGGTAATAGACTACTGATTGGCCAGGCTGAATAGTGTATGATCAGCCATGTGGACTGAGGGTAGTAAATAAACATGGTAAGGTGCTGTTTCCAAAAAGGAATATAGAATGGATGCTGGAAAATTTAATAAATGTGTTATGAAGCATTCTTAATACTTTGAGAGATTGATGGTGCCCTTTTTAAATTTTAAAATGTGTCTTTGTTGCTGTAAATTAATATATAAATGTTTAAAAGTGACTTCTAAAAATATCCTTGCTAATGTGGTCCCTGATAAACCAAACAGGAGGAAATTGGTTTAGTCTTTACTTCATGTACCCACATACTCATTTATTGTGGTTTGTTTTATACAGGTACTGCTATAACCAGAGTTTGGTAGCAAAAGGATCTACTTATTGGGCCGTCTTGACATAGAAAGAGATGTGGGGGGATTCTCGATCTGCTAACAGAACAGGACCTTTTCGGTAAGTCTTAAAATTTGAATATCTAAATGTCTATTATAACAATGTAGATACTGTATAACATTTATGGCCTACTATAAAGAGGGATATTTTCTTTGTGTAGAAATAGCTTTGATTTTTTTTTCTGATTTTTAAAAATAGAAACTACTTAAAATTTTTCTAGTCATTTCTAGAGTGATCGTCAGAGTGAATGCCTAGCATGCCAAGTATTTTGTGTATTAGCATTTTAAAAATATTAACAAAAAATCCCCCAGTTTTTAAAAAATATTTTTTATCTTTTTTAGCAAAGAAATACGTACGCAACTAATAAGGAAAGCTAGTAAAAATGTATATAAGTGTTTATAAATGAATGTGAATGTTTCTTAAGTTCAGTAATTTACGTCTAGAATCCAGAGCTCTGTCTTTCCTATGACACATTGTATTTCAGCCACCAGAAATAGTTGTGAGGAAGAAAAATTATTTACTTAATGCAGTTTCCTAAGCTGCATTACAATTTTAAGGGTTACTGGATACAAAGATAAGTGGATAACGTGGTACCATTCATAGTTGTAAATGAATTGTATTATAGATTTGTAGGGAGAATGAATTACATTCTTTCTATACAATAAAATTATAAAATATTGAATTTATAATTCAATAAAGTGAATTATATTATCGATTTGGTAAGTGGAGAAGGTGGTACCATTCATAGTTGTAAATGAATTATATCATAGATTTATAGGAAGTGAATTTTTTATAGCCAGTGTAATAAACACTGATGATGATATTTAAAAAATTTTTGCATTGTGTTGGCAGTTAATGAAATGTGACTTACAGCTGTAGTTTGTGTATGGCAAAGAAATCTTACTTTTAAAGTTATACATTAAAAAATATTTACGCTCCAGGGAATTCCCTGGCAGTCCAGTGGTTAGAACTCCATGCTCTCACTGCTAAGGGGCCTGGGTTCAGTCCTTGGTCGGGGAACTAAAATCCCACAAGCCTCTGCGGCATGGCCAAAAAAAAAAAATTTATGCTCCAATTGAAACTTTTGTTACAAGTAAGTTTTCTTTTGGACTGGCAGTCTGCAGGCTCTTCCTGTGCAAAGTCAACAGTTATTTTATAATTCTGAAGTTTGGGGTTCCCATAGAAAATTTAGGTAGAAAAGTAAGTTTAAAAGTAAATCCATGTAACAGTTAGCAAAGCTAGTTTCGTGAATAAAGGGATCTTTACTTTCTGCTTAGCAATCTTTAAAACAGTGGTAGTGATGCTGGTTCAGAGAAGGCAATGGCACCCCACTCCAGTACTCTTGCCTGGAAAATCCTATGGACGGAGGAGCCTGGTAGGCTGCAATCCATGGGGTTGCTAAGAGTCGGACACGACTGAGCGATTTCACTTTCACCTTTCACTTTCATGCATTGGAGGAGGAAATGGCAACCCACTCCAGTGTTCTTGCCTGGAGAATCCCAGGACGGGGGAGCCTGGTGGGCTGCCGTCTATGGGGTTGCACAGAGTCAGACACGACCAAAGCGACTTAGCAGCAGCAGTGATGCTGGTTATGTTTTTCCTTTAAAAAAATTAAGGTCTGGATCAGTGGTCAACAGGCTGCAGCTTGTTTTTGTTTGACTGGAACATAGCCTTGATCATTCGTTTACAAATTGTTTATAGTTGCTTTCATGTTGCAGGGGCAGAGTTGAATAGTTGTGACAGAAACTGTAAAGCCTAATGTAATTACTGTCTGATTCTTCATGGAAGAAATTTGTAGATCCCTAGTCTAGATTAGTGCATTTGTACTTTAATGTTTAAAATTCTATTCTTTTACTTATATTTATGGATAATTATTTCTGCATAAGGCTGTTTACCCTGAGCCTTAAGAGCTAAAGAAATAACTTCAGCTCTATTGCATCACTGAAAAGTTTTTTTTCAGAACATTTTTTTCTTTGAATCTTTTATATAAAATTGTATTTCCCCACCTTAATTTTAGTTTACATATAAGTCATTACATGCCATTTTTCAAGGTCTTTGACCAGAGAGAGGCATAGTTATATAGCATAACTTTCGGGAGGGGACTAATTTGGGTGAAAAAAGTTATTTTGCAGGAAAATGATTTTGTATTTATTTTAACAACTTGTGTTAAAAATTTGGTTGAAAATGATTTTCATAGCCACCGCTGTTTCATAACTAGTAGAACTGTTTCTTGAATAGTCTACATAAAATACAGTTCTGAGAAACCTAGTATAGTGATTACTGTAGATGTATTTGATTTCAGTTTTATCTGGTAAGGTAATCCTTAGGGTAATCTTCAAAGACGGTGTTGTATGTGTTTCGGTCAGAGAACATGTAGATTTAGATAGCTCAGCACTCAGCCCATGAATGCCTGCTTAGGCTTAAGTCTTCCTACAAGCTAACTATTGGGATCTGGATGATTTTAAATATGGGTGATGCTAGAACTAGTGGTAGTGTCTTAATTTTAGCGTTAAGTTGTATTATTTATGAAGCACATTTAAACTTGCTTCTCTTATGATTAACCCCATACACATAAATAATGTTAATATTTTTGTGTTAATGAAGCTAATAGAAGTTATATTCTGAAAATCTATTAAATATGTATCATTCTACTGTTTGGGTTACTATTGTTAAATTTCTATTACTCCAGGAAAGGTTTTGGCATTGCTCTTGAACTGAGTGACCCAGAAGCAGTTGTCTGTTGAGTCTTTCTATAGCAGTGTAGTCTGAGTTCAGAAGGGTCATATAATAGAACCTATATTTTCTGAGAGGAGAGAACTGAGTGGAACTTGATCTCTTAATACTTTTGTTTTGCTGCTGAATAGCAGGTAACCACTCAGATCGTTTTATGTTTTCCTTTTTTATGCCCTCTTCTCCCTTTCAAGGGAGAAGGCAATGGCACCCCACTCCAGTACTCTTGCCTGGAAAATCCCATGGATGGAGGAGCCTGGTAGGCTGCAGTCCATGGGGTCGCTAAGAGTCGGACACGACCGAGAGACTCCGCTTTCACTTTTCACTTTTATGCATTGGAGGAGGAAATGGCAACCCACTCCAGTGTTCTTGCCTAGAGAATCCCAGGGATGGTGGGGTCTGGTGGGCTGCTGTCTATGGGGTCGCTAAGAGTCGGACACGACTGAAGTGACTTAGCAGCAGTAGCAGCTCCCTTTCAAGTTCAAGATCCTAGGTACCTAATTGCCTATTTAAATTCCCTGTCTTTTACCAAAGTCAAAACATAAAATGGTCTGGTGCTAGGTAGTGTGAAAGATAGAGCCAGCTCTCATTTATGTCTTGAGTTCTGTAAACTGAGAATGTGAATTTAATACTATGTTTTAAAATATATTATATTACCATGAAAAATTAGATGAGGCATTAGAATCTAAAAAATCAGCTTCTTCATTTGGAACCTGGGGATAAAGCATGAAAGCCTAATGCTCTCTCTAGGTCCCTTTCAGCATTAAGCTTCTGGATGCTGTTGCTTGGTTTGGTCAACTTACACATGCTGTGTGGCATGATTCATGCTGCTTTCTGAGATACCCTTGAGTAGTTAATAATAGGACCCAGGTGAGAGCACTTATAGGTGGAGCCACTGTGGAACTGGGGTTTAGATGCAGCCAGGGGTGATGCTCAGCTGGTGAACACTAGTGTACTCCAAATAGTGGTTTACAGCCAGTGTTTTCTTCATTTTGGGCCTGCATCTGTTCTGATTGGGTGGTGTCCACTCTGTAGCTGTCAATCAGATATTTTGGAATGTTACTCTTGTTTGCACCAATGAGAAAGACACATCCTGAAACACTGTATAAAATTTACAGCGCATTGATTTTTCTGATGTATAGGAATCATCGTGTTGATCTTGGAATTCTAAGTTCCCTGGCTGTAGGAAATGGAAATTTTTGTAGAGTGTCACCATTGCTAGCTTATCTGGTGTTGCGGATTTTCCCTGTTGCAGGACTGGGTGAAAGCTTTTTCTGCAGCAGTCATGTTGAAAACCTTGTGTTGACTTTCCTCGTGTTCTGAAATGGGAACTTAAAAGTTTACTCCGCCACTTCGTCTTAAAATAGCAAAACATTGCTGTTTTCTGCAGATCTAGGACCTTGTTACAGAACTCTGCCAAAAAAAAAAAAAATGTTTACAGAAGAATGTGCTGTGATTAGAGAAGAATATGCTGGTGTGTAGATTTCAAACTCTCTGGACAATATGAATAACACTGTCTTTGTTTCTACAGTGGGAGCCAAGAAGAAAGGTTTGCTCCCGGGTGGAACAGGGATTATCCTCCTCCTCCCCTTAAGAGTCATGCTCAAGAGAGACACTCTGGCAACTTTCCTGGCAGAGATTCACTTCCCTTTGATTTCCAGGGGCATTCGGGGCCTCCCTTTGCAAATGTAGAGGAGCATTCTTTCAGCTATGGAGCTAGAGACGGACAGCATGGTGACTATCGAGGAGGGGAGGGCCATGGACATGATTTCAGGGGGGAGATTTTTCATCTTCTGATTTCCAGAGCAGAGATTCATCACAGTTGGACTTCAGAGGAAGGGACATCCATTCTGGGGACCTTCGGGATAGAGAAGGGCCACCTATGGACTATCGGGGTGGAGACGGTACTTCTCTGGACTACAGAGGCAGGGAGACATCTCACATGAACTACAGAGACAGGGATTCTCATACTGGTGACTTCAGAGGTAGGGATGCTCCTCCTCCTGACTTCAGGGGCCGGGGCACTTATGACTTAGATTTTAGAGGGCGGGATGGAGCCCGTGCAGATTTTAGGGGAAGGGATTTATCAGATTTGGATTTCAGGGCCAGAGATCAGTCCCGTTCTGATTTTAGGAATAGAGATATATCTGATTTGGACTTCAGGGACAAAGACGGAACCCAGGTGGACTTTAGAGGCCGAGGTTCAGGTACTAGTGATCTAGACTTTAGGGACAGGAATACACCACATGCAGATTTCAGAGGTAGACACCGATCCAGGACTGATCAGGATTTTAGGGGCAGAGAGGGAGGACCTTGTATGGAATTTAAAGATAGAGAGATGCCCTCTGCGGATCCAGATATTTTGGATTACGTTCAGCCCTCCACACAAAACAGAGAACATTCTGGTATGAATGTGAACAAGAGAGAAGAATCTGCACGTGACCATACGACGGAAAGACCTGCTTTT
The DNA here is from genome assembly GCA_935064755.1 of Tragelaphus eurycerus. Lineage (NCBI taxonomy): Eukaryota > Metazoa > Chordata > Mammalia > Artiodactyla > Bovidae > Tragelaphus > Tragelaphus eurycerus. The sequence goes on along the minus strand of CAKXYN010000001.1, from coordinate 68,256,141 downwards.
GGCCTTCAGAAGGGAGAATTTGATCATTCAGAAACAGGAGAAGGAGAAAAACAACGTGTAGCCTTTGACCATGCATCTCCACCAGACTTTCAGAACAGCCAAAGTCCTCTTCAAGACCAGGACAAGTCACAGCATTCTGGAGGTGAACAACAGAGCTCGGATGCTGGTATGTTTAAAGAAGAAGGTGGTCTGGACTTTCTTGGCCGTCAGGACACTGATTACAGAAGCATGGAGTACTGTGATGTGGATCACAGACTGCCCGGAAGCCAAATATTTGGCTATGGCCAGAGCAAGTCTTTTCCTGAGGGCAGAACTTCCCAAGATGCCCAGCGGGACCTTCAGGTATGTTAATAGAGTGGACTACTGTTTTGTCTTTTAAGATTTTTTTAATTTACTTATTTATTGGTTGTGCTGGGTCTTTGTTGCTGTGCAGACTTTTCTCTAGTTGAGGAGAGCGGGGCCGGGGCTACTCTTTAGTTAGGGCTGCTGGGCTCTAGAGCACAGACTCAGCAGTTGTACGAATGGGTTTAGTTGCTCTGTGGCATGTGGGATCTTCCCAGATCATGGATTGAACCCATATCTCCTGCATTGGCAGGTGGATTCTTTACTACTGAGCCACTAGGGAAGCCCTGGATTGCTTTGTTGAGTTTTGCTTCTTAAGACTTTTCTGAAGGATGAAGTATAGAGTCCATTAGTCCTGGGTCTTTATACAGCCATTAAAAAGCAAGATTTGTAGTCACAATTGGAGCGTACATCTCTAGAGAAAGGGTCCTCAGTTCAGATCATATTTTTGATGTGTATCTCTTCATTATCTCACTTGATGGTACTGATTTAAATGCCTTGGGATAATTTAGTTTGAAAGTATTTGTCTTTGGGAGTTCGTTCTCTCATCTCTTACATAGTCAGGCCTTGTGGCTGTTTGGGGTTCATTTTCTTATTTAAAATCATTTAGAGAATATCTAGAATAAGAGATAGAAAATACCTAGTTAGGAGGAGGCAATGTTAATGTTGCAAATATTGAAGCTAACTTAATAGACTTAAATGTTGATTTTCTATATGTCTAATATATAATCTAATGTACATATAATCTTAGAATTATGTTTGCAGTTGGACATTGAAAACATTACCTTTAAAAATAGGTGTTACCCATCTCTATTGCAGTTTCTTTTATTTTGGACAGTAATTCTAAGACAAGCTGGTTAGATATTTGGTTAAAAAATGGATTTTGAGATTGTTAGAATTGGATGGCCATATAATTTGTTTTTCAAGTCAGGACACTTTCAAGAATAAAAGAGGACACTATTTGTATTTATGCTCAGACAGTAGGTGTGGTCAAGTAGTTGTAGGAGACTTTTTTCCCAAAGGTTAAACCCTTTTTATAACTTGAAATGGAGGAGAATCAGAGCTGAGACTTTTGTGCATATGGAAAATGCAGATTTCTCTGATTTTGTACTGTTAAGTTATATCATCAGATGATACCTTTTGATTTTATTCTGGAGATTGTTTATAGGTAACATCTTTGATAAATGAACATCTGGTTTTATTTATGTGCTGTTTTCTCATTCAGGAAAAGAATATTCTAGTTTTGAAAATCTAGTTGATTTTTTTTTTCCTGTTTGTAAAAGTCCCTTTCAGTGTTGTTTCTCTTTATTTTCTGCTTTACTATTTCAAAATTCCTGCAATGAGCATGGATCTTAGAACACTTACATTCTAATGATTTGAAGTAAAATTTGGGGGGAATTCCCTAGTGGTTTAGTGCTTAAGACTCTGCTTTTTCACTGCCAGGGACCAGGTTCAGTCCTTGGTTGGGGAAGTAAGATCCCATTTTTTTAAAAAAATCAAATTTTGGAATTCAGAAAAAGAGACAATTATAACTTTTTATATCTTCATATGATGCAAGTCATTTTGATTTTTTTTATCCTGAGTACCTGTATTTCATGTTGTTTCATTTTGCACATTAACATGTATTTTTTTTTCTGAAATAAGTTTTTTTGCTTTGGATTAAAGGATCAAGATTATAGGACTGGCCCAAGTGAGGAGAAACCAAGCAAGCTTATTCGATTAAATGGGGTGCCTGAAAATGCCACAAAGGAAGAGGTAAGGCTCTTGTTCTTTTTTCTCTTTCCTTTTCCTTTCTTTTTTTTTTTTTGGTTAATTAAAAAATTTTAAAGACTTTTTATTTTGAGAAATTGTAGATTCACTGCTACTGCTAAGTCACTTCACTCGTGTCCGACTCTGTGCGACCCCATAGATGGCAGCCCATCAGGCTCCCCCGTCCCTGGGATTCTCCAGGCAAGAGTACTGGAGTGGGGTGCCATTTCCTTCTCCAATGCATGAAAGTGAAAAGTGAAAGTGAAGTCGCTCAGTCGTGTTCAACTCTTAGCGACCCCATGGACTACAGCCTACCAGGCTCCTCCATCCATGGGATTTTCCTGGCAAGAGTACTGGAGTGGGGTGCCATTGTACAAAGAAATCCTCAGGGAAATCTTGGTTATCATTCACCCAGCCTTCTCCTGCCTATAGAACAGTAGCTAAACCAGGAAAGTAGCTTTAGTATAATCCATAGAGATCATTCATATTTCACCAGTTACTAAGTACTCACTGAGGTGAGGTTTGTTTTATATATATATATATATATATATGACAAGTGATTGCTGTCCTCAGACCTGATAATCATCCTTGAGGAGATAGTCCAAGTGGGAGGGAGGAGGGTTGGAGTGCTTACATAAAGATGCTGTTTATAGTAGTAAAAACTGGAAACTTTCTAACTCCTCAATGTTAAAGAACTTGGTAACTAAATTATGGATGACCTTAAGGAAGAATTTGGTCAGAGTATACAATTACTAGAGCAAACAGCGGGGAAGGCAATGGCACCCCACCCCAGTACTCTTGCCTGGAAAATCCCATGGACAGAGGACCCTGGTGAGCCACAGTCCATGGGGTTGCTAAGAGTCGGACACGACTGAGCGACTTCACTTTCACTTTTCACTTTTATGCATTGGAGAAGGAAGTGGCAACCCACTCCAGTGTTCTTGCCTGGAGAATTCCAGGGACGGGGGAGCCTGGTGGGCTGCTGTCTATGGGGTCGCACAGAGTCAGACACGACTGAAGCGACTTAGCAGCAGCAGCAGAGCAAACAGAGCTTTACTCTGTGTTAGGCATTGTGTGATACTTAAAAGCATTAGTTCATTTATTTATCACAACATCCTATGAAACAGGTACTCTTTCTTCATTCATTCAAAAATGAAGCACCTTTGTATGCCAGGCAGTGTTCTAGGCACTGAGTGATACAGTAGTAAACATTATAAAGTCACTGCTTCCATGGATAGTAAAAAGAATAAGCAGGGGAAAAAAATCAAGCAGTGATGAATGCTCTGAAGAAAACTAAAGTAAGGGTTTAGAGCATCACTCAGGTGCAGGCGGTGTTAGATTGGGTAGGTAAGGAAGGCATCACTGAGGAAGTGACATTTGAGCCCAGGCCTGAATGCAAGTGAGAGAACAGTCCATTTGAAAATGGGGGAAAGAGCTGACCAGGCTGAGGGAGTTTGGGGACCATGGCCCTGGATAGGAAGGAGCTCATTGCATGATCTTAGGTTTAGAAAATGAGACTCCGGGTGCTAAAAGGTTGCACAGCACGTGAGGAGGAGAGACTTGGAATACTGGCAGTCTCATTTCAGAGCTTGAGCTCTTGAGGTTATGCTCTTCTGCCTTTTTTTTGTACTTGAGAATTTTTGAGTAATTATGTTCTACTCACTGAATAGTTTTGGAATGCCTGGAGTGTACTTGGCTTAATTTGTCCTTTGTAAAGTAATCATTGCTTTAAAGTTTGTAGAATAAAAACCACTAAGGGGAATATAATGTTTAGTATTTGATTATGATGTGTGTCGTTAGTGTGCATACCATATTCTTACAGATTCTTAACGCCTTTTGGACTCCTGATGGCATGCCTGTGAAGGACTTGCAGTTAAAGGAGTATAACACAGGTGAGTTTCATGACTTGCATGCAGCCTTGGGTTAGGAAGAGTCTGTCAGATCTCTGCATCTTGTGTTCCTCAAAATTTCTTTTAAGAAACCACAATTAAGATTTCCAGAAGCCTCCTGTTGATGCCGTCAAACAACAGCCAGCTATACCCTTAGCTGTAGTTCTTTGTGGGTATTTGTCCACTCATGGGTGATGAGGATGTATGTTCCAGTACTTCTGAGTGCCTGTGAGATACAAAGTGAGTGTTGTAGAATTTGTCCCCAAATATATTTTATGCAATTAAATCATTGAACTTGCTGTTGATGTTCTTCATGGTGGTGGAATGTTTCTATTTGAGCCGGGTAAGATTTTAATTACCTTACTATACCTAAAACTTCATGTTTCGTTGCTTCAGCATGGAATTTTCAACTTGCCAGAGAAATGTACAAGTGAGTAGTTTCTTGAGATTTTAGTCTTTTTCTGAGGACAGAGTCCTGCACCAGCTATTTTGTTGAAATCCATGAATAGACCCAGAAGACCTTTCTTTTTGACCTCTGCTCTAGAGATTAGATTTTCAGAATATCCTCCTAGTATCTTACAGTACTAGGTCAGTTTCTTCAAACCTTATTATAGAAAAAGTAGTCAAAAGTGAAATGCCAAGCACTCAAGGTATTGGACCAGTATTTTTAGGACTACCCAATATGAAACAAATAAAGGTAATTTTAAAGTGATCTATTTTAAATTAAAGAAAGTAGGGCATTAGTCTTTTCACAAGTCTTAGAATTTCAGTAATTCATGTTAAAGAACTCTTCAAATAAGAGTAAGCCATATTTTTGAATATATAGTTTACCTTTAAACAGTTCACCATGGAATAACATTTTTGCATTAACTAGATTACTTCTTCTGATTGGTTTTACAGAATAAAGCTATTCACAAAAATTTTGGTGCTTGAAATAATCTGATGTTTGTATTAAGTACAGAAATTGTTTTCCTGTAATTTGACAGTGGACTCAGGAGCATTATTTCTCAGAAAGCTAATTATTTCTTTGTTTGAAATATGCCAACTCTAAATTTGTGGAAATATGACTAAGAGTGGGTATGTTCTCAAACACAACTCTTTTGGAGATGAGGGGTATGTGTCTCATAGAGACTTTCCTGATTTACTATTAACTTTGGAAATTAAAATAGAATTTATAGGCTGCAGTTGCTTTTTGACTCACAGGGCAATAACTTTAGCTTTGATCTTATTTCATGAACTGTGCTTTCATTAAGTATTGGTGTTTAGGAAAAAGATGTGTTTGGTATTTAAATAATGGCAATTTTAATTTTTCATTTCTTTAGTACTCATTGACTTTCTACATGTATTGTCAGATTTATTAGCAGAGTAAAACCTACATTGATCTGTAGGGTTCACAGAGGAAGTCCTTAAATTTTCTGGCTCTGGCAGCTATTAAAATAATAATTGGCAGACCAGAGACATTGATACAAATGTGAAATCATTCAGGACAGTTTTAAAAAAATCAATTTTCAGGAAATTCTGCCTTTTCTGGCCATTTTAATACATGAAGTGATCAGTTCAGTTCAGTCGCTCAATTGTGTCCAAGTCTTTGCGACCCCATGAATTGCAGCACGCCAGGCCTCTCTGTCCATCACCAACTCCCGGAGTTCACTCAGACTCACATCCATCGAGTCAGTGATGCCATCCAGCCATCTCATCCTCTGTCGTCCCCTTGTCCTCCTGCCCCCAATCCCTCCCAGCATCAGAGTCTTTTCCAATGAGTCAACTCTTCGCATGAGGTGGCCAAAGTACTGGAGTTTCAGCTTTAGCATCAGTCCTTCCAAAGAACACCCAAGATTGATCTCCTTTAGAATATATGCATATATGAAAATGTTGAACGTGTTAGTTGCTCAGTTATGTCAGTCTGTGGGGTTGACTCTGCGACCCCATAGACTGTAGCCTGCCAGGCTCCTCTGATCATGGAATTCTCCAGGCAGGAGAACTGGAGTGGGTAGCCATTCCCTTCTCCAGAGAATCTTCCCAACTCAGGGATCAAACACATGTCTCCTGTATTACAGGTGGATTCTTTACCTGGTCTGAGCTACCACAGAAGCCATCATCTTTGTATAAGTGCACGCATGCACGTGTGTGTGCACACACACACACCATATTTATAGAAGCTCACAAACACACAGACACACGTATATATACTTTTTAAAATGAAAGAATTGAAAGGATTGGATTACCAGTCCCATATTATCCGTATTATATCACTGTATGGCAAGTAGAATGAGCTTTTGAAATTATCAGTCATGTCATGTTATTCCTCTCCTTAAAACCCTTTAACACCCTTCCATCTCAATTGGAAGAAACTCCCAACTTCTTATTCTGACTTAACACAGTCCTGCATGAGCCTGCCCTTGGCTTTTTGTCTGACCTCATTACATACACTCTTTACCTTTCTTAACCATGCTCTAGCCATCCTGAGCCTTCTCTCATCCTTGACCATATGGACTTACTGCTTTGTCACAGCCTTTGCACTGCTCTTCTCTCTGATTCTCATTTTCTTTGGGGGTTTAGTTCTTGGCTTCAGTTTCAACTCTCAGAGGCGTTGAGTCACCATCCAATCTAAAATCATTCCTCAGTCATTTTATATCGTATTTTTGTCATCGTAGGAGTTATCACTTAGATATTTTTCTCAATGGTTTTGTGTGTTTTTTTCCTCTCATTGGAGAGTTAGCTTCATGAGAGTAGGAGCCTTGTTTGGCTTGTTCCCTCCTGTTTCCCCAGTTCTTGACTCTCTGCCTAGCTCAGATGGGTTCCCAGTATGCATGCAATAAATAATGTGGTGTATATGGAATAATGTATTTGGAGAGCCCCTGTGGTCTCCTTTCAAGTGAGGAGACCCCATGGCACTATAGGTTACTCTAGGTTTTATAGCAGTGCACTCCTCCTGAGTGCTGAAGAACATACTTGAGACAGTCAGATGTTCTGAGAACTTTAACATTTACCTGTTCAAAGATTATGTCTGAATTTCAGTAGAAATGATGTCTTTTATAAACAGCCATCAAGTTTTTAGGTTAGGATAACCTGCAAAGACCATGTAGGTTGGATGTTGTTCATAAGAGGGGGGTTGTGGGGTAATGTTCATCCTTGTAGTTGATGTATTGGGGAGCTAGTCTGTAACAGAGAAAAGCTTAATGCGTCTTCACTGACTCGAGTAATTATCAGCTTAATTTTTGTCTCATTTAGAACTGTGTAAGTACAGGCCACAACTTTTATCTAAATCTGTGGCATCAGATGAATTTATGAATTTTTCTGATTATAGAAAGGTAATGTGGTCCAATAGCTTATATGTGAATTATATCCCCCAGTGGAATGTGTATAAGATATAATATTTCTGTAGAAAATGAATATTCTCACTAAGAAGACTTAAGAAAGACTATAAAGAGACTATAGTACAGGTCAAGATGTATCTCCAAATGACTTCACAGAAAATTAACTGAAAAACTTGACACTTAGGAGATATTTAGATTTTGGAATTTCAGATAATGGATAATGAACCTATACCTGTTGTGTACATTTGAATTTTTCTGTTGCCAAGTGCAGATATAATAGTAGCCCTATTAATTGTAAAATACCTTGACTTATATGATTACATTTCTGGGGAAGTATCAACAATGAAATATCTTTTGGTGACTGGGCAAACAAACTCTGGTATATACATACTATGGAATACTGCCAAGTCACTTCAGTCGTGTCGGACTCTGTGCCACCCCATAGACGGCAGCCCACCAGGCTTCCCCGTCCCTGGGATTCTCCAGGCAAGAACACTGGAGTGGGTTGCCATTTCCTTCTCCAATGCATGAAAAGTGAAAGGTGAAAGTGAAGTTGCTCAGTCGTGTCCGACTCTCAGCGACCCCATAAACTGCAGCCTACCAGGCTCCTCCATCCATAGGATTTTCCAGGCAAGAGTACTGGAGTGGGGTGCCATTGCCTTCTCCGACTATGGAATACTGCTGCTGCTACTGCTGCTAAGTCGCTTCAGTCGTGTCCGACTCTGTGCGACCCCATAGACGGAAGCTCACCAGGCTCCCCCGTCCCTGGGATTCTCCAGGCAAGAACACTGGAGTGGGTTGCCATTTCCGTCTCCAATGCATGAAAGCGAAAAGTGAAAGTGAAGCCGCTCAGTCCGACTCTTAGCGACCCCATGGACTGGAGCCTACCAGGCTCCTCCGTCCATGGGATTTTCCAGGCAAAAGTACTGGGGTGGGGTGCCATTGCCTTCCCCTTATGGAATACTACTCAGCAGTAAAAATGATACTGTGCACGCAGTACCTACAAGATGAGTGGATCTCAGAGACATTGTGTTAAGTGAAACTGGGCTCAAAAGGCTACATACTGCAGTAAAAAGAAACAAAGTACTGATACATGCTACCACCTGGATGACCCTTGGAAACTTTATACTCAGTGAAAGAAGTGAGGCGCAAAACACCACAGTATTGTCTGCTTCCATTCATATGAAATCTCCAGAATAGCCCTATCCATAGAGACAGAAGGTGGATTGGGTAGTTTGGTGGTTGTCAGGGGCTGGAGAAGAGGGAAATGGGGATTGACTGCTTAATGGATATGGGATTTTCTTTTGGGGGTGATGAAAATGTTCTTCTGGAACTAGATGGTTGCATAACATGGCGAATGTACTTAATGTCACTGGATTGTACACTTTATGTTTTGTATATTTGATCATAATTTTAAAAAAGACTCCATACTATATGATCCTATTTATATGACGTTCTGGAAAAGAAAAATGACAAGAATAGAAAATAGTGGTGCCGAGGTATTGGGGAAGGAGTTGACTATAAGATGGAAGCATGAGTGAATTTACGGGCATGATGGAACTGTTTTATATATTGATTGTAGTAGTGGTGAATCAGTGTTAAATTCACTGAAGTTGGTACTACTGTGGTTATGGTTATGTAAGAGAACATCCTTATTCAGCTCGGTGAATGCTTGATGGTAATGATTCGTCAGAGAGATCAAATAAAGTGACATCCTCTGAGTGTCAGAGAAATGAAATTAATCAACTTTTCATGAGTATTATAAGAAATGATCAGACAAGAAGTAGAGAAAAATGTGTACAAATAGACCTGACTTTTTTGTGTGTTTTCTGGAAGTCTCGTTATACCTCCATTCCAATGCATATTTAAAAAAAAAAATATTTTCAACCTCTAAAAATGTAGTTGTAAGAATTTGTAAATTCCCAGAGAGGAGCTGTTTTCTGTACAGGAGACCTTTGGAGGCCTTTAAGTTTGGAGACCTTGAAGGCCTTGGTTGTTTCAATTTTGGTATGGGGGAAATGACTTTCTTTCTTACTAAGAAAGGGCTGCTGTGCCTTCAGGGAGTTTTCAAATGATCTGGAGTACTTTGTTGTTGTTCAGTTGCTAAATCGTGTCCGACTCTTTGCCTCCCCATGGACTGCAGCACAGCAGGCTTCCCTGTCTTTCACTACCTCCTGGAGTTTGCTCAGTCTAATGACCATTGAGTCATTGGTGCCATCCAACCATCTCATCTTCTGTTGCCCCCTTCTCCTCCTGCCCTCATTTTTTAAAAATTTATTTTAATTGAAGTAATAGTAGATTTACAATGTTGTGCCAGCCTGCTTTCCAGCAAAGTGACAAATGTGTTAAGTTGTACACATAGCCATTCTTTTTTAATATTCTTTTCCATTATGGTTTATCATAGGATATTGAATATAGTCCCCTGTGCTATTCAGTAGGACCTTTAGGACCTCATTTAGATAACATTTTCAAAAATGAATCAAATGTACCTGAGTGATGGTGACAGGGTAGGAAAATCATTGCTTAATGAGTGAAGCTTATGCTTCATTAGGTTTTTCCTGGTAACCTTGCAATTGAATTTATGTCACATTATTTCCTGCGATTGCTTTTCTCCAAATCAAAGAAAAAAACATTAGTCCTGTTATCTTTCTTTTTTAAATATAAATTTATTTATTTTAATTGGAGGCTAATTACTTTACAATAGTCCTGTTATCTTATCTCACACTTCAAGCTACAAAAATTCCTGGCAGCAATATGTGAGGTTATGTGTGAATTGGAGGTTAAATAATATTTCTGATGTGTTTCTTCAACCTGAAAGTGTTAGTTCAGTTTGTGATGTGTTTCTTCAACCTGAAAGTATTAGTGCTAACTCTGGAAGTAATATACTGAATGAGTAGATCCTCTCAAGAAATTTTTGTCAGAAATTCTGACAGACTGGACTTTAGTTTCTAAAACTATGCAGCGGTGTTATGTTGAGGGAGTCAAGTTTTCTGTTCCGTTTGTATAAGTACTTCTATATTTGTTAGAAAATTAAATTTTTTCATTTTAGCTTTCAGATCAATATCAAGTCCTAGAACGTGCTCACCTGGTTTATCAGACAATAAATATGTTTGACAGTGTACAAGCAAATCTAATGAAAAGCTTTGGTAAACCTTAACTAAGAGTAGTCTCGTATTTTACAATGGGTGCATGAAGGACAAGTGCTGCCAGTAAGTTAGCTGATTACAGTGGTATTTGCAGTTGAACTTGACATAGGGGACAAACCTCATGTAAATTGAGAAATGGAGGTCTTAACATGTTCTGGAATGATGTCAACAAAAAGCAGTGTATGCCTCTGTGTCATACAGGCAGAGAGATGATGAGAGATTTTATTTCCTCCTCCCATGTGAAAGAAGTTCAGTTGTGTCCAGCTCTTTGCGACCCCGTGGACTATACAGCCCGTGGAATTCTCCAGGCCAGAATACTAGAGTGGGTAACCTTTCCCTTCTCTAAGAGATCTTCCCAACCTAGAGATCAAACTCAGGTCTGCTGCATTGCAGGCAGATTCTTTACCAGCTGATCCACAACAGAAGCCCAGGAAGACTGGCGTGGGTAGACTGTACGCTTCTCCAGTGTATCTTCATGACCCAGGAATCGAAACAGGGTCTTCTGCATTGCAGGTGGATTCTTTACCAACTGAGCTACCAGGGAAGCCCTAACATCAATCAGTTCTGGCACTAAGTGGATAACTATAACTCAGTCCAGTTCTGACACTAACTACCCAGAGTTGGCATCAGACTCCAGGTTTAAGGCCTCAGTCCCACAACTGTGCCTTTACTTCAGATACCAATCACAGGTTACCCATAGTTCTTTTGGAGGTTCCCATAATCCAACACCCTCTTCAGGTTTGATAATTGACTAGAATGGCTCACAGGACTCAGATAAATAATCAGTTTATTATAAAGGAGCAGGTGAAGAGATAGATAGGTACTTTGGTCTGGAAGGGTTCCAAGAGTAAGAGCCTCTGTCCCATGAAGTTGGGATGTGCCGCCCTCCTATAATGTAGATACATTCATCAACCTGGAAGTTTTCCAAATCTTAATGATTTAGAGGTTTTTAGGAGAATCCCAGGGACAGCAGAGCCTGGTAGGCTGCCGTCTATGGGGTTGCACAGAGTCGGACACAACTGAAGCGACTTAGCGAGCGAGGCAGTTCCATTATGTAGACATTATTGATTAACTCATTTGCCATTGGTGATCGACCCAATTGCCACTCACTTTTCCATTCCCTGGAAGTTAGGGAATGAGGCTGAACGTTCCATGCTTCTAATGAAGTCTTGGTTTTCTATTGACCGGTTGCCATCCTGAAGCTATCTAGGAACCCACCAAGAGTCATCTCATTAAGACAAAAGACTCATCACTCTTACACTCAGGAAATTCCCAGAGTTTAGGAGCTCTGTGTTAGGAAACTGGAACAAAGACCAATATCTTTCTATGATACCATAGATGGAAATTCTACAGCTAGCTCTGGCTGGTACCTGCTGCCTTTAGTTGGGCACTAGTTCTGTATTATAGGTCAGAGATGACCTAGGTTCGTGTTCTGGTCAGCATGAGTGTCATAGCATGCCAGTTGTCTAATAACTTCTCTAGATAACTAGTTCACTTTTGGAATAGGTGAGTGGCTGGGCTAGTGTGATCTGCTGTCATCCTGAACAGCTTCCAGCTAGGAAGACATTATCTTTGAGGAATGTTCCCAGAGCCCCTTGGGACATTGGTGAATTGTCCTTTTTGTACTAGGACCAAGGCAGTGGGGGCCATATTTTTCCTTCCCAGTCAAAATAAAAATACCTTTGTACCTGTGGGAAAATCAGATATGTTTTTAGTATACACTGGAAATCAGTGAGGAAATTTATCCCTTTAAAATTTTAGCAGCAACACAGAGGCAGCTGAAATCAACCCTGAATGTTCATTGGAAGGACTGTTGCTGAAGCTTCAATATTTTGGCCACCTGATGGGAAGAGCCAACTTATTGGAAAAGACCCCGATGCCGGGAAAGATTGAAGGCAAAAGGAGAAGAGGGTGGCAGAGGATGAGATGGTTAGATAACATCACCAACTCAGTGGACATGAATTTGAGCAAATTTTGGGAGATAGTGAAGGACAGGGAAGCCTGACGTGCTGCAGTCCATGGAGTTGGAAAGAGTTGGACACAGCTTAGTGACTAAGCACCAACAGGGACACTGGACAACTGTCATCTTTAGTCCGTAATAGTGAGTAGTGAAAGTTGCTCAGTTGTGCCCTACTGTTTGCGACCCCATGGACTGCCAGGCTCCTCTGTCCATGGAATTCTCCAGGCCAGAATACTGGAGTGGGTAGCTGTTCCTTCCACAGGGCATCTTCCCAACCAGGGATCGAACCCAGGTCTCATGCATTGCAGACGGATTTGTTACTCTCTGAGCCACCAGGGAAGCCCAAGAAAACTGGAGTGGGTAGCTTATCCCTTCTTCAGGGGATCTTCCCAACCCAGGGATTGAACCGGGGTCTCCTGCATTGCAGGCGGATTCTTTACCAGCTGAGCTACCAGGTAAGTCCCTACTAGTGCTTTGTAATAGAAGCACAGGAGTATTAACATGCATTATCTCATGCACCCCCGAAACCACCCTAGAAAAGTGTTAACCGTCGTTCGTACCTGGCATATGAGATAACCCAGGCTCAGAGAAAAATGTCTTGCCTGAGAGCAAATGGTGAATTAGCTATGCTGCTGCTGCTGCTAAGTCGCTTCAGTCGTGTCCGACTCTGTGCGACCCCATAGACAGAAGCTCACCAGGCTCCCCCGTCCCTGGGATTCTCCAGGCAAGAACACTGGAGTGGGTTGCCATTTCCTTCTCCAATGCATGAAAGTGAAAAGTGAAAGTGAAGTCGCTCAGTTATGTCTGACTCTTAGCGACCCCATGGACTGGAGCCTACCAGGATCCTCCGTCCATGGGATTTTCCAGGCAAAAGTACTGGGGTGGGGTGCCATTGCCTTCCCCGGAATTAGCTATAGTTTCCTACTTATGTACAGGACTGTAGAAATTACTTTCTTGTGTGTGCTTCGGGGATGATACTCATTACAAGTGATGTGGCATTGACGAGTGCCATTGCCTGCCAGGTGAAAAGACCCTCCGCACTTAGTCTGGAATCATCTCTGCATGGGCAGTTTCCTTCAGCATTGATGCTGCTTCACTCGGGTGATCCTTTTTGCCATTCCTGCCAGATTAGCGTGTCCTTAGCTTGGGGAAGGGGGCGGTGGCCGCGGTAGTGGCATGAGCAGATCTTATTCCTATTCCTGATGATTACTCAGGAAAACCTAGTAATCAAAAAACTTAGGTTTTTTTGTTTGTTTTCAAGTAAACAAAATTTGAACTAGATCATTGGCTCTATAAAGAGTAGTTATTGCCAGATAAAAAGAAATTCCTGGGGATCTAACATACAGGGTTGTGACTATAGTTAACTGTACCATATTGTGTATTTGAAGGTTGCTCTAAGAGTTGATCTTTTTTTAAAAATTTATTTATTTTAATTGGAGGCTAATTGCTTTACAATATGAGTTGATTTTTAAAGTTCCCATCACAAGAAAAAAGAAATTGTAACTATGTGTGTTGATGAATGTTGACTAAACTTACTGAAATCTTTTTGCAGTATATGCATACATCAGATCATCATGTTGTATCCCAAAAGTAATATAATGTTGTTTGTCAATTATATAGTTTAAAAAAAATAATAGATGTTCCCTTTTTTGACTTAGGTAGCATTTTGAGATGATCTATGCTTATGTACTTGTTATAACTCCTCCATTAGACTCAGCTCTCCGAGGGCCAGGGCACGCACCTCCTTTGTACTCACATAGTATTGTTAATGTCAGTGGAATTGAAATGAGTTGAATAAAGGTGATAATTTTCTAACAACTGTCAAGCTGGGCCCACAGAACCATCATCAGGTTGAAGTGACCCTAAGATTGATTTTGGATTTTGAAAACTACTGGAAGATACAAACCAAAAAAAAAATCTAAATATAAAAAATAACCAGTTGGTGTAGATGGAAAGCTAGATAAAATACTAAACCATACGCAGGTTTCACAAATTTGGCAAGTGATCATCAGTGCATATCTTCCTTGTTTCATGTGTTTTATTATAAACCGACAATCCTTATATGCATGGTTGAAGGGGAGAGAATTGAAAGTGCTTTAAGATGTCAAAGTGATGGATTTTATGTGGGCCAGTTTCATTCTTCCCAGATTGTAGTTTGACACATAAATTAGATATTTTCCTAATGAAAGCTGCAGGTACATACTCAAATAAATCTGAGATTTTAACGGAGAGCAAAGTACCTGTTTGAAACATTCACGTAGGCCTTCTCTGTCACGTTACTTCCTTTGATGGGAGTTCAGACATCTGGATCAGTTTTGTTTGGCTTAGTAACGTCTCTAACCTGATAATGTTTTACTTTTCTTCTAAATACCTGTATTCCCAGTAGAGTGGAATTAGGAAAGACAGACTGATAAAACTAAGTCCTCTTGAATTTCTATTAAGATTTTTCATGTTGCTTTTTATATTCATAATGCTTCTTTTCCACAGAAAGAATACTCCTTGTTTACAGGGGAAAATCCCTGTGTTTTGTTTTTCCTCAAAGATACCAGATAAACATTTTAAAAATTTCTTTCCCCCTCTGCCTATGTTCTTTAAAATCTTGATTCTTTTTTGCATCTCATAGTTGGTATGTACATTCTGGGCTGCTTCCTAGTCAACCAGTACTCTCCCAATGGGCAATTCAACTGGATTTGTTAATGTTTAGTTGGGTTTTTCTAGATCAATTTCAATAAAGGGCTGCTTATCTCATTTGCCTAATTCAAAATCTTGGTGTATAAGTGTTACGAAAGTTGGGCTTCGTTTAGACTAAGAGTTGTCTTGAATGGTCAAGAGCCATGTTTGCTAGCATCACTGAGTCAACTTTTCTAGGGGCAGAAACTAAAGAATTAGTTCTGGGTTTAGATATTACTTATCAGGGCTTTGTTTCCTGTATCTCGCTTTCCTGTAAGTACCTGTTAGCTTTTATCACAGATACTTTTTGGGGGTAACAGGCAATTACATGGTTAATGAAGATGGAAAGAACTGGAAATTTAATGTTACCTTTATAGATTTCTTTCCCTTACTTTGTTCTCATCCATCTCAGCATTGAAAAAAAAAGTCTAAGAAGCATTCACATTTCTATGAGAAATATATACATTTAGGTTAGAAAATGGAGTGAGATATGCTTTTTAATAGTCTAAATAAGCCACAAAAACCCACCAGCCCACCACATTTCTTCCCAGCATGTGACTGTAGAAGAAAAAGGTGATAAAAGAGACTTTATTACTCTTTCTAAGTGAGAATCTGTCTGTGGGGTTGTTAACACTCAGTTTACCATCTTGCTGATTCCAGATGGTTCCTAGCAATTCTGAATGTAAGGTTGGTTGGTGGTCTTCAGAACAGTTAGGTCTCCAAGTAGAGTGTCATCTTTGTCTACTAGAACTTTTCTGTGAATTGTAAAATTACATTTGTAAACTAAAGAAAAAAAATCCCAATTATCTCAATATAACAGTACAACCAGTGCAAACATTTTCATGTACAGTTGTGTCACATTACATTATTTCACATTTGTGTATATCCACCTGTGCTTGCTCAACCCCTCTCCCTTGCCCCACGTGGCCCCCATCTTCCCTCTCATGGAGTGAGCACGAGAGGTGGGGCCGTGACCTGGCTGTGGCTTCAGGTGGTCTCTCCAGTTTCCTCTGAGTGTGAGCATTCACTGTGCTGGCTGTGATTCTGTCATTTAAAGTGATATACTTTTCATACATTATGGCCCTTACACGCAAGCCAACCTCTTCATCTGGTGGCAGCCAAAAGAAAAGTGATCTCTTGCAACGCTGGAGGAAAAACTGTCAGTGCTGAACTTAACCTATATTGAGAGATGGTATGTTGTTCTTCACTTTCAGGTGTTTGAGTATATCGACACAGCTTGGTTTTCATCTCCTATGCAGACTTTGGTCTCTAACCTCTGAGTTAGATGCAACTTCATTGTATTTCATTCCAGTCCTTTTTTCTGTACACAGTTTATGATATATAATTTGTTTCATTTTTAAAGTTTTTAAAATACTGTATTTCAACATACTAGATCAAGTATCTTACATTGTAATTTTTATAATCATCATTCACGTCAGGACTTTTGGGTTTTTTGTTTTTTCAAAAGAATTTTGATAGCCATTATATTCAGTTCAAGAGAGTGAATGCCTTGTAACTTGCACATTCAAGCCCACTTACAATAATGGTTCTGCCATAGACATTTCAGAATATCTGTTGTGCTCAAATTTTAGTATTTCTTAACCATAGGCATAGTCTTATCTGTGCTCAGGCTTGTGGGGTCCTTTCTGTAATTGGGCTCCGTAGAGTTTAGAAGTCAGGTTAACTTAATACAGTGCAGTGATTAATAGCACTTGTTTCAATCTGGACTGCCAGGGTTTGAAACTTTGTATTGCTGCTTACCATTGAGATGATTTTGAGCAAATTACTTATTCTTTCTTTGACTGCTTCCCCTTGATGGGTAAAATGAAGTTAATAATCTTTACGTTATATGATAGTTTTGTGAGGATTAACTATATATGTAAAATGTTTAGAATACAGCTTTGTACCAACAAGGGCTGAGTGTGTATTACTTGGTATCATCACAGGTTTTGGCAGTTTATGAAAATCCTCTAGTACAACTATGAGTCTTGGACACACAAAATGACTTGGATCAAGATTGGGTACTTTTTTTTATTTGTTCATTTTTAAAATTTTAAGTATTAAATATTTTTTCTTCTTTCTCTTTTGGCTATACTACACTGCTTACAGATTATTGGTTCTCTGACCTGGGATTGAACCCAGATCCTAGCAGTAAGAGTGCTGAATCTTAACCACTGGACTACCAGGGAATTCCCTAAACTAAATTTCTGTTTTTGTCTAACAGCCAAAGTTTCAGGCAGAAGAATTTGAGTGTTGGACTTGTGAGTTTAATACTATATCTAAAGTACATTGTCAACATGTAGTATCTCAGGATTATATAGAGGCATTATTAGATGTCCCTTATGTCTCCTCTAGACTATCTTTTCCTTCCAGTGACATTATTATTAAAGTCTGTCCTTGAGCAAACTGTGAATGTTGTCATGAATCCTTTCTTTTTCTATACACAGATTCTGTGTGCTCCTCTGGGCCACAATAGTTACTTTTTTAAGGACAGAAGGGAGACTCAGGACTTGGCCAATTTGGTGTCAGTTCTGTGTTTTTCATTTTGGTAGCTATGAAGAGGGCTTGCTTTCCACACACCTGGACGCTCTTTTGATAATGTTCTTTTGAGGTAACCAGTACACTTGAAAGAATGCTTGTTCCACGGCTGCCCCTTTCTGATTGTGGACATGCATTTGAATGTTTACAGTAGATACTTTATGAGAAAACGCACCTTAGTTGCTTCTACTATTCTGCAGTGTTTGCCAAGAACATTCAGAGCCCTTTATAAAAAGCAGAGTGTTTTATGTGTGAGATGGTCACTGAATTTAATCAAGAAAGTCCACTTGAAAGGAATTACATAACAAAACAATTTCTACTGTTATAATAGGATATAGACAAATGCATATACTGTTTCTTTTTAAAGTAGTTTCATTTATTCAAGTAGTTACTAATCAGAGGAAACTGATTTTGTTGTGGTAAGTTGAAATAGAGATTTTAGAAGTTCTAGTTTGTGTTGGTCAAAGCTGTAAAATACAGGTAGAAAGTCTCTGTCCATGGATGGTGGTGCTGAGATTTCCAGTAGCTTTCTCTTCTTCCTGGTTATTTCCCAAAATGCAAAGCAAGAATCAAATTGCACCATTGTAAGATTTTGTAATGAACTTGAAGTATTTAACAAACCTAAAGTCACAACTTTGCTGTCATAATAAAACATTTTAGGCTATTCATTTCTTGTGACAAGGAATCCAGCCCATTTCACCAAATTTGGCCTGTTTTTAAGTTCTATTTTCTATTGCCCTAGTTTTATTGCCTTTTGTGTGTGTGTGTGTGGCCTTTATTACCTTGATCCAGTGATACCAGTTTCCTATTATTATATATACTTTGTGCTCAAAATTGACCTAGGTTTCATGTGGTTTCTCTTTCCCTGAGTTTTATTTCGTCTTTTTCTTACTGCTCCATCTGTACAGTGTCACTCCTAAAGATGAGCTTCTTTATCCTGTGAGGCAGTGGAGGAAACATGGAAGCCATTTCAGGAGCATTGCATTAACAGGTGTATTGTTGTAGTCATATGGTGGCAGTATCCAGGAAATTATAGGATGGGTTAGTATTAGAGTGTATCGATTTGTAAATCCCATGACTTCTGTTTCATGGGTCATGAGTGTTGATGACAGTTTTCAAGAAAAAGGTGAAGAGTCTTTTGTAGTCTGATG
The DNA here is from genome assembly GCA_935064755.1 of Tragelaphus eurycerus. Lineage (NCBI taxonomy): Eukaryota > Metazoa > Chordata > Mammalia > Artiodactyla > Bovidae > Tragelaphus > Tragelaphus eurycerus. Next base: position 68,237,379 of record CAKXYN010000001.1, on the reverse strand, counting down.
GTATGTTTAATTCTTTAACATGTATTGATTGCTAACAACTCCTATCTCTCCCTAGCCTACGTGAGCTTTGTGCATAAGCACAATTTTGGACCCAGCTGTTTGTACTTATTTATGCTTTTACACCTTCTTCCTTTCATAAAGATTTTAGCTGGTTTATGACTTGAGTTGAAACAAGGAAAAAAAAAAAAAAAAGACGACCTGATATGGTCTGTCCCCTGCCAACCAGAAGCTTCCTGTGGTGTCCAAACAGAATAGTTGCCTCAGTCTGTCAGCACTTCTGTCTTTGAAGGTGGTTTCTGCTTGAAAAGTGGTGACTATTAGCATAGCTTTTGGATAATTGCTTCTCTTTCCTGTTTTGGGATACATTGGTTTTTTTTTTTCCAGATACTTTCCTATTCTTGTTGACTTTGTTTTTCCAGAAGACTCAGCCTGTGGTTACAGTGTTTCGAGTCCCCCTTTGAACTTTCTGTGGGATTACCCAATTCTGGGATACCCTCACCAGATCATCAGTGCTAAAGAGGGCAGAGGATCTTCTTGGTTAATAGAAAAGGCCATTTTGGAATGACTCTCTAAACCCAGAAACATCCAGACTTTTCCTTCAGTACTTTTTTTCTGTTTGGGATAGCAGTACTTTTTTCTGCTTGGGAGGGAGGGGCCATTGGGAGGGCTTGTGTTTAAGGGGTTCGGAAACAGGGGATTTAAGTGTGTCTTTTGTGTTTTCAAGGCACTAACACCACTCCCGTCTGTATTTAAATGCTGTCCCCAGGTTACGACTATGGCTATGTCTGCGTGGAGTTTTCACTCTTGGAAGATGCCATCGGATGCATGGAGGCCAACCAGGTTGCTTTATACTTCGGTCAAATGATGCTGAAAGGATATATTTTTCATGAGTGGGGAGGGAGGGCTTCAAATGATCAAACTTTGGAAAGGTACCAGAAATCTATACTTAGAGCATTCCACATTCCAACCAAGAGAAACTTTAAAAGAGGCTGAGGAAGTTTCTCTAGTAAATTTAATGGACACAGAGTGTATTTTAAAAACGCATTCAGTTGTCATTGGATCATATTCCAAAGACAGTAGGTGGAAAAAAATGACAGGTCTGGAGTTCTTCCCTTCAGAGTGTGACTGAGCTTGGGATCCAGATGCAAAAAAACGATCCTTGCCTGTCTGTGATCTCAAGGAACTTCCTGGCACAGGAATTTTAGGTCAGTACTTGTACCCAGACCTCGGGTGAAGACTACCAATGGCAAGTCCTGTGGCAGTCAGGTCCTGCCTGCATGTGCTACTTTTGCAAGAGGGCCGTTGGCGATAAGAGACCGGTTGATTGTAGGGGTCTTTTGCATTCATCATTGTTCTTTACAAATTGGAGTTCCGTACTCAAGTTCTTAGCTGCATTATAGTTTGAACTGGTGATGAGCTGGTGAATCGAAATCTATACTTATCTTATGTTTGAAACACCTAGATGTATTTAGCTTGCCACATAGGACTATCATCTGGGTCTTTAACTGAACCCTGCTTGATAGTTTTGGGAGGAAATATGAAATGGGTAGAATTCTTCTTGTCGTCATATTTCCTTGGGAAAGTTGTTTTCTTTGTGATGTCTTAGTTCCTCCATCTGTGAAGTGGGTAAAAGAAGCTTAGTGATATAATTTGATTTTTACATACCCATTGCCTGTGCTTAACACTGTGATTGCGATGTACCCAGAATCTTAAAAGAAGGCTCTGCCAGGGCATACTAGTATTGCATGAGAACTCTTCCTCTTTCATAGCCTAATGCCCTCTCATCAGCTTTGTTCTATTCAGCATGGCTCATTACACTTCACTTTTTCCCTTCTTTGACCATATTCTCCCCTTATGTCAATGAGGATGACATAACTCTAAATCTTTTGGGATCAAGAAGTAATTAGAAGAAACCTGACATATCTGTTCCTGTTGTTAGTGGTGTAAATATTGCTAGATCCTTAGACAATAAGTGGGTTAGGGCTGTATCCCCTTGACAGAGTTCTTGTTTAATTTGTTCAGTGTCCATCATTGAGCCAGTCATTTAACAGGTGCTGATTATGTGTAAGAAAATGCTATCTGCCAGTATTTGGAGAGAAAAATAAAAGTTCTGGTCTGTATACTTATGGTTGATTCCATTCTAACAATCTGCTAATTTGAGAACCCATAAGTATTTTGTTTTTATCAGTGAGTAACTTTTAAATCCTTTACCACTGTGCTAAATACTGTGAGTGGTAGAAACAGAAGTGGCAAGCCATGGCAGTTGCCATTTCTTTTGTGCCATTCTCCCAACTGTATGTTTCTCCTAGAGGGGTGTTGCTTTTTATCATAGCTGATTAATCTGAAAAAATACTGTGTTTTAACTGCCTCTTTCCTCTATCCCTACGCCAAATCCTATCTAAATTATTCAGTCTCCTAAAGAGTGATGTCATGTAAAACTAGAGTAGGCTTCTTTAAAAATAAGGATTATCCTTATGCTGGATTTCTGTTAGAGCCACATCTGGAAAAATGTTCATTTACATAAGCAGTGTCAAGGGGGTGAGGTCTATAGACATCTCTCCCCCCACCCTTCCCACACATTCTTTGAACACTGTTAGGACTCCTAGATCCTGCATTAATGACCCTTGCCCAGTGAATGGTACACCAGAATAAAACAAGAACAAGGCCAGAATGTTTTAAATGTGAAATAGATTGTTTTGACGGGTAGCCATCCTCATGCTTAGGGTACCATACATTACTCTGTGCAGGAGAACAAGAGATAGCCTCTGTCTTCTAAGAGCTTATAATCTCAGACTAAGAAAGATGACAGAGATTATATAGTATTTATGAATTCCATAGAGTGTCCTCTCAGACAAATGCCAAATTTCTGTCTGGTAACATTTTCAGTGTTCACTAGAGTTATTTCTTAATAAGACATTGCTATGTTCTTATCCTGTGATTATGGTTTGTGCATCTGCCCTCTGATGCTTCTCGCAACACCTACCATCTTACTTGGGTTTCTCTTACCTTGGACGTGGGGTATCTCTTCACGGCTGCTCCAGCAAAGCACAGCCGCTGCTCCTTACCTTGGACGAGCATTGAAAAAGCAAGAGAGTTCCAGAAAAACATCTATTTCTGCTTTATTGATTATGCCAAAGCCTTTGTGTGGATCACTATAAACTGAAAAATTCTGAAAGAGATGGGACTACCAGACCACCTGACCTGCCTCTTGAGAAACCTATATGTAGGTCAGGAAGCAATAGTTACAACTGGCCATGGAGCAACAGACTGTTTCCAAATAGGAAAAGGAATACGTCAAGGCTGTATATTGTCACCCTGCTTTTTTAACTTATATGCAGAGTACATTATGAGAAACACTGGGCTGGAAGAAGCACAAGCTGGAATCAAGATTGCCGGGAGAAATATCACTAACCTCAGATATGCAGATGACACCACCCTTATGGCAGAAAGTGAAGAGAAACTAAAAAGCCTCTTGATGAAAGTGAAAGAGAAGAGTGAAAAAGTTGGCTTAAAGCTCAACATTCAGAAAATGAAGATCATGGCATCTGGTCCCATCACTTCATGGGAAATAGATGGGGAAACAGTAGAAACAGCGTCAGAATTTGTTTTGGGGGGCTCCAAAATCACTGCACATGGTAATTGCAGCCAGGAAATTAAAAGACGCTTACTCCTTGGAAGGAAAGTTATGACGAACCTAGATAGTATATTGAAAAGCAGAGACATTACTTTGCCAACAAAGGTCCATCTAGTCAAGGCTATGGTTTTTCCAGTAGTCATGTATGGATGTGAGAGTTGGACTGTGAAGAAAGCTGAGCACCAAAGAATTGATGCTTTTGAACTGTGGTGTTGGAGAAGACTCTTGAGAGTCCCTTGGACTGCAAGGAGATCCAATCAGACCATTCTGAAGGAGATCAGTCCTGAGTGTTCATTGGAAGGAGTGATGTTGAAGCTGAAACTCCAATACTTTGGCCACCTGATGCGAAGAGTTGATTCATTGGAAAAGACCCTGATGCTGGGACGGATTGGGGGCAGGAGGAGAAGGGGACAACAGGATGAGATGGCTGGATGGCATCACTGACACGATGGACATGAGTTTGAGTGAACTCCAGGAGGTGGTGAGGGACAAGGAGGCCTGGTGTGCTGTGATTCATGGGGTTGCAAAGAGTCGGACTTGACTGAGTGACTGAACTAAACTGATGTTCTTATCCAGATGACCCCATTTCCTAGATTTTTATTCTCCCCTAGTCATGGGCAGAGATCACCCTGCTAATACTGCCATGTGGTAGAGTCTTCTTACTGAACTGCTTAGACTTCATGATGTGATCAGTATCTTATTTTAAATAACCTTTACCGCAACTCAGGGCTTCCCTGATAGCTCAGTTGGTAAAGAATCCACTTGAAATGTGGGAGACCTGGGTTTGATCCCTGGGTTGGGAATATCCCCTGGAGATGGGAAAGACTACCTACTCTAGTATTCTGGCCTAGAGAGTCCCATGGACTGTATAGTCCATGGGGTTGCAAAGAGTCAGACATGACTAAGTGACTCATTTTCATTTTACTGTGATTCAGATGTGTACAAATCATTTCGATAAGAAAAGAGTGTAGCTTCTGTGGTCAGATGTTAATGTTACTTCCTAGCTGGGTTGTCTCTGGCAAATTTCTTAATCTCCCTTGGCTTCAGTACCCTCTGTTACTTGTACCTCAGGGGACTCTGGAGCAGATTCAATGAAATCTTGAGTTCACGAGTGCCTGCTGTGTAGCACGTACCTTTCTGGATGCTGGAGACACTGCAGTAAACAAGACACACATAACTTCTGTTTTAGTTATAGAAGTCAGAGCATGCACAAGTAGACAAATTTTAAATAATATATGATAGTGCTAAATGCTATAAAGATACTGAAGCAGGGTATTAAGAGAATGCATATGAGGGCAGTTTTAGATGAAGTGATTAGGCAAACTTCTTGAAGAATAACATGGCATTTGAGTAGTGACTCTTGGTGAATAATGTATACAGAATACTTACCATAGTGTCTGGTATCTAGTAAGCATTTGAAACTAGACTGTCATCTCATCCTCCTCTTCCTCTTCTTCATGTCAAATAATTTCCAACCATATTTTGGGGGAAAAATTTCATATATGGATATTCTTTAAGGTAATAGATGTGGATTAAGCTCCCAGTGACATAGCAGTTCAAAATCTTATGAGAGCCATAAGAATGTGGGGGAAAAGTCCTTAGGGTTAGGAGGAAGTATTTGTGAAAGATGTCTATTCATCTCTTCTCCTTCCTTCCGAGTTTTACTTATAGACCAAATCAGTATGGATTCTGAGTCAGTATCTTCAGGGCACCTCTGAGTAGTCTGTATGTATGCTTCTGAGGAGGTTTCTATGAGATGGTTTGGATTAAATTTTTTATAACTCTTTGCTATCTGATTCATTGTGAAATGTCTTATTTTTCATAGACTGATACAGGTCTAGGGGAAGGGGATAAAGAAGCCTTCTGCTAGCTTGCTTTCTCAGGAATTGTTGGGTATGTGTACGTAATGAGGTTCAGGAGATGACTGCGGCCGCTCCAGCTCTTTCCCAGTGCCTTAATGGAAACGTAAAACTAACAGGATGCTCTGCAGCAATACTGAGCATGGTGGCCAAGGGGACTTATCAGGGCAGCTCTTAGCCAACAGCCGTCTGTCTGAGAAAATAACTTTCTGCAGAGTTCTGTCAACTCCTACCATCTCTGTGTAGAACTGGAAAGCCAGCAAACGCTGAGGAGCAGAGCGTTTTATACCATCCCCCCGGGAAAGGTATTTCTAGTATGCCCTTGGCTTTCTTTATTGTCCACGTCCCTGGGGATTGAGGGTGACTGTTACCTCCTGTGTGTGCCATTGCACTGGGACCCGGGGAGGTGAGTAAGAAGCGTTGTGGTAGAATATCTGTGTCAATGGTTGCCCAGTTATACTCGCGCTCTCAAACCATTGTCATTTGGTCTGCAGCATTTTATTCTCTCAAATTTGCAGGTTGATGTTTGTTGACTACTTCTGTTCAACCAACCAGTCACTAAAATGCCCTTATAGGGCTCTGGGAGAAGAAGTTATTTCTGGAGTTTTTGCTCAACTTTCCTAGCATCAGTGGCCTTCTTTAGCCAGAGATGACTTGGCTACATGACAGTATCAGCCTAATTTTATAAAGTGCAAGGAAAAGAGTGCTGTTATCATCTAACATGAAAAATTCCTTAAGACGCTGGCTTATGCTAATAAGTGGGATGAAGGCTGTAGAATACATGAAGTTTTATGAGTGTTTTTTTGTGTCACCAAACTTAAGAGAGTTTGAGCTTTTGTAGATACCAGAATAGCCAGGGTATTTCTGAAGATATGTGAAGGAAGCCAAATCTTAAGTGGAATCTGTTCCCTGAAGTGAGATGAATGGGAAAAGCTTATGTTTGGGGGAATGGGAAGACTGTTCTGAGACCATGATGGAAAAAATGAGCAAAAACCCAGTTTTTTTTTTTTAAATCTTCTTTAGGTTGGTAGCAATATTGTATGAAACATTTTAATACTTAAATTGTGTGCTTTCCAGGTAACAAAAAAATAAGAGTCTTTATAAATTCCTGCAAGGCTGTGATGTTGCCTAAACCCTCATGCTGAAACTACTTCACTGAAGAAAATGTGGCATTCTGGCCAGAACTCAGCTGTGTAACTTGTGGCCTGAGTCATGTCATTCTTTTGTAAATTGACAGTTATTGAAGATTCTCCCTTTTTGAAGAGTTGGGGTATTCAGGAAAATCAAAAATGATTTTAAGGATTGGCGATCTGATTATGCAGTTTGGTTATCTGTCCAGTAATCTGAGTCTTGGCTGGGCACCAAGTAATATATCATAGTAATTAAGTACATGGACTCTTTTCTCCATCTGACCTGCTCAGTGGGTAAATACACAGAGGCAGACTGCTTGGGGTTGTTTCCCAGCTCTGTCACCTTCTACTGTGCAACTTGGGCAAGTGGCCTGACACAACATCTCTGTTTCTTAGTGTCCTCTCATCCTTCTAGGGATTAAATGAGTTAGTGCATGTAAGGTGGTTAGAACTGAGCCTGGCATGCAGTGAACATTGAGTGTTTATTTGTTATTAACATGACAGCTTCTCATTTGACTGGAACAAGAAAGTCCTGAAACTGAAGCAACTCCAGTCTTGGCTTCATGGCATATATGGTTAAAAAAGGATTTGGGGGCAGTGCCCAGGGGATTGTTTTTACATCAGCAATGCTTCTTATTTAGCCTGTTGACTGGGACTGATTTTCAGCATACTGCTTCCAGGTCTCTCTAAGAGTTTTTACTGCCTCAGTGTTCAGATCACCAGTTCTCTCGAGAGAAAGGGCAAGAAATGTACCTTCCGTGGAGCATGAAGTATAGTTAGACCACAATGGAAATCTAGCCTGTGACTTTAAAACCCTAAACTCTGATAACTAGCTCCTGGCGTTGCCATATCTCAGACTTTCTCCAATTATTGTAAAAGGTACTCTAAATTGGATTCAACTTAGTATTCTTGAATTTGAGAAGTAAACACTTATAATTTGGCAGTTCTAAGGGGAATTTCTAATGTATCTCCTGTGGTGAAGTTCATAATTATTTTTCTTATACATATTTCATGGTTCATTTCTGTGAATTGAAATAATTTAGTTCCTGATTTGTTCTAAATTGGAAATGTGCATGTATGTTTTAATCTTGTACTTTGACATTGTCATATTTCATTCAGCTTGTAATTTTAGTTGATGTTTGACTTTTTAATAAAAATGAGATTGTGCAAAGTGCTAATTTTGGAACTTGATTGAAGACAGTTACTGAAAAAAAAGCAGAATATGTATAATTCTAATTACATAGTTCAGGGATTACACAGAGGCACAGACTGTCTGTGGTCTTGGTTATAGCTTTGGTTTATGACTTTGTAAACCTCCAGACAGCATAGTGTTAGGAGCACAGATAGGTTTAAGATTCCAGCTTCATCACTTCCTAGCTGTTTTGTTTTCCTTGTCCATAAAATGGAGGAATAATCACAGTACCTACCTTAGAGTAGTTGCGAGATTCCAACATGTAATATATGTGAAACACCTGGTGCATATTCAGTAGTACAGAGTGATTCTATAACACTGAACTCTACTTGGTTGCCTGGCTTTCTCTTGGCTGCTAATCTACCTCCTGGGACTCAGAGATGCCTAAAAAGTAGCATTGCTTTGAGTGGCAGCCAGTTCATTGACAGCCAGTTCGTGTGGTGCTGTTGTCCAGTGTCTCTTCTGTGAAACTTGGGTGTCTGGACTGAAAGTAAAAGAAGCTGGGTAGCACCTGTCATGACAGCATCTGAGGGACAAGTGCACGGGCATGTGAGGGCAGAGGACCATGGCCATTCCAGCATCCCACAGTGGAAAGCCTTATTTCTGAATCTAGCGATGCTGGTAGTTTTGCGTAGGACTGACTCACTTAGGCTGCAGCTGGCATCAAATGTTTATTAGGTGTCTTCTCCACTCAGGTTGACCTTGGACGTTATTATGCATCTTTGTGTCTCATTCTCCACAGGGCTAAGGATTCAGATGTTGTCATTCTATCATCTCGCTCATTTGTATGTGAGCTAGATACATAAATATGTACCTATTTAATATGTATTATATATAATATATACACATTTCTTGTTAAGAGTATTGATGTGACTTTAGTAGTCATGGATAAACATCCAAGTTAATAATTACCTTTAATCTCACATGGTGACATTAGTGGTGCTAATATTGTATACTAATTTTATTTTACTAGAATCTATGACCAAATGAAATTTGTATTTTGTCTGTATAAATGCTGTTTCCAAAGGAAAATATAAAGAAGAAAAAGAAGTGTTATCATGGAAAGTAGATAATTGGTTTAGTTCAGTCACTCAGTCATGTCCAACTCTTTGCGACCCCATGAATCATCGCAGCATGCCAGGCCTCCCTGTCCATCACCAACTCCAGGATCCTACACAAACTCATGTCCATAGAGTCGGTGATGCCATTCAGCCATCTGATCCTCTGTCGTCCCCTTCTCCTCCTGCCCCCAATCCTTGCCACCATCACCGTCTTTTCCAGTAAGTCAACTCTTCGCATGAGGTGGCCAAAGTATTGGAGTTTCAGCTTCAACATCACTCCTTCCAATGAACACCCAGGACTGATCTCCTTTAGGATGGACTGGTTGGATCTCCTTGCAGTCCAAGGGACTCTCAAGAGTCTTCTCCAACACCACAGTTCAAAAGCATCAATTCTTCGGCTCTCAGCCTTCTTCACAGTCCAACTCTCACATCCATCCATGATCACTGGAAAAACCATAGCCTTGACTAGACAGACCTTTGTTGGCAAAGTAATGTCTCTGCTTTTGAATATGCTATCTAGGTTGGTCATAACTTTCCTTCCAAGGAGTAAGCGTCTTTTAATTTCCTGGCTGCAATCACCATCTGCAGTGATTTTGGAGCCCAGAAAAAGAAAGTCTGACACTGTTTCCACTGTTTCCCCATCTATTTCCCATGTAGTGATGGGACCAGATGCCATGATCTTAGTTTTCTGAATTTTGAGCTTTAAGTCAACTTTTTCACTCTCTTTCACTTTCATCAAGAGGCTTTTTAGTTCCTCTTCACTTTCTGCCATAAGGGTTGTGTTGTCTGCATATCTGAGGTTATTGATATTTCTCCCAGCAATCTTGATTCCAGCTTGTGCTTCTTCCAGCCCAGCATTTCTCATGATGTACTCTGCATATAACTTAAATAAGCAGGGTGACAGTATACAGCCTTGACGTACTCCTTTTCCTATTTGGAACCAGTTTGTTGTTCCATGGCCAGTTGTGACTGTTGTTTCCTGACCTGCATATAGGTTTCTCAAGAGGCAGGTCTGGTGGTCTGGTAGTCCCATCTCTTTCAGAATTTTCCACAGTCTATAGTGATCCACACAGTCAAAGGCTTTGGGAGAGTGATAATTGGTTACCAGGCACTTAAAGAGGGGGAAAGCAAGAGGGAAGAGTGAGTGACTGCTAATGGGTAATGGGGTCTCTTTTTGAGGTGGTAAAAGGGTTCTAGTACTAGATGGTGGTGATGGTTGACCAACCTTGTGAATATACTAAAACTCGTTGAATTGTACAAGGTCCTATGAAAGAGTGAATTTTATGGCATATGAAGTTTTTAAAAAAGTCTTTAAACTTTGCTTGGAAATTAGTTCAGGCTCCCAGCCTAATAGAAATGAATCTAGGTCTAAAATAAAATACAGATTCACTCACCACCACCACCCCCCCCCCCAAACAAAAGTAGTCTGTCAGTTTGTCTGAAAGCTAGGGATTTAAAACTTTGATCTGAAAACGTATGAAGAATTTCTTTGTTAATGGTATCTACATACCATAGAAGAACATTTAAACTTAAAGTCTGAAAGGTGATGGATGGAATTGGTAACAAGCCACATTTGAAGTGGCTGTTAGGCTTGTGCACAGTAGTTGCTCAATACAGTCAAGTGGGCTTTCTCTTTTAGTATCCACACAGAAATAAAGGGAAAGGGAATTCCTTGGTGGTCCAGTGGTTAGGACTTGGCATTTTTCACTGTCGAGGATGTAGGTTCATTCTTTGGTTGGAGAGAGTAATATGTAGTTTTGGTGGGTTGAGTGGTTGCTTTGTAAGGTGATAAGAGCTTAAGATATGTTGTCTGTGCTTCCAAGAGGGTTCCCTGCTGGGCAGGACTGAGCTTGGGGTTTAGATTTGGAGGATGGGGAAATAGGGCCAGATTCAAATCTTGCACTCCTGCACACTGTAAGGTTTTTGAAGGTCTTTAAAAACAAAACAAAAAGAACAAATGTTTTCCCCTATGAGAGAGCTGGCTTTTTTTTTTTTTTTTCAAACTCTAAGCCTTTTATTTTGTTTTGAGGTACAGCCGATTAACAATGTTGTGGTAGTTTCAGGTGAACAGCGAAGGGACTCAGCCATACACATACATGTATCCATTCTCCCCCAGACTCCCCTCCCGTCCAAACTGGTACATAACATTGAACCAAGTTCCATGTGCTATACAATAGGTCTTTATTGGTTATCCATTTTGAATATAACAGTGTGTACATGACCTTCCCAAACTCCCTAACTATCCCTTCCCTTTGGGGAGCCATAAGCTAATTTTTCTAAGTCTGTGAGTCAGTTTTGTAAGCAAGTTCATTTGTATCATTTCTTTTTAGATTCCACATATAAGGGATATCATATGATACTTTCCTTCTCTAACTTACTTCACTTGGTAGGAGACTCTTGTGGTCCATCCATGTTGCTGCAAATGACATTATTTCATTCTTTTTAATGTAATGGCTGAGTAATATCCCATTACACACAATATTCCAGATGTGTGTATGTACCACATCTTCTTTATTCATTCCTCTGTCAGTGGACATGTAGGTTGCTTTTGTGTATTGCCTATTGTAAACAGGGCTACTATGAACATTGGGGTGCGTATATCCTTTCAGATTTTGTTTTTCTCCAGATACATGCCCAGGAGTAGGATTGCAGGGTTATATGGTAGGAGAGCTGGCATTTTGATGCCTGATACACAAAGAGGGACTGTATGCTAGTTGGCATTAGACCAAAAAGCAGCAATTACAACTCAAAAAACCAGAAAGTTGAGAATTCCTTAAACAGATTACATTTCACTGTCATTTTTCCAGGGAAAATTTAAAATGTGAGTGCTGATTTACATAGCTCTTGGTTATAGTGTATTAAATATTGGAAGTCTTTGGATCAACTTTTCCCTTGACTGTATTTTGAAAGGTTTCACGGAGCCTTCTACCTGGAGTCAGCATGTCGAAGTAGCGTACTGTATATATTTTAATACCATTTTATTGTAAATGGAACATACCATGCTATGAAAGCTGTTGGTCTGTCTGGAGTCACATTGGATATATCAGAAGCAACTCATTTTAGCTTTGGTTAGGGTGGCAAATACTGAGCACTTCTATGTGTACGACCCTGGGCTAGGTGGTATATGCCTTTTAATGAATGAAATGGACATGTCTCCATATAGTCTAGTAGTAGAAGGCTGTTTAAGCATGTTTTATTTTCAAGACTTTTCATTTTGGAATAATCGCAGACTTTAAAGGGGATACAAAAATAGTAGAAAGAAGACCAATATTCTTCACTCCAACATTTCATAGTGTAGTCATCAAAATCATGGTTAGCATAATGATGCTAAAGCTGAAACTCCAGTACTTTGGCCTCCTCATGCGAAGAGTTGACTCATTGGAAAAGACTCTGATGCTGGGAGGGATTGGGGGCAGGAGGAGAAGGGGACGACAGAGGATGAGATGGCTGGATGACATCACTGACTCGATGGACATGAGTCTGAGTGAACTCCGGGAGTTGGTGATGAACAGGGAGGCCTGGTGTGCTGCGATTCATGGGGTCGCAAAGAATTGGACACGACTGAGCAACTGAACTGAACTGAATATAAAGAACTTTTCAGATCTTGCCAGTCATCCCCTAATGTCATTTTTCTGTCTTGGGGTGCAATCCAGGATCACATGTTGTATTGAGTTGTGGTATGTCCTTTTATCGGTCTTCCCTGATGGCTCAGCGGTAAAGAATCCTCCTGTACTGCAGGAGACACAGGAGACATGGGTTCGAACCCTGAGTCAGGAAGATCCCCTGGAGGAGAAATTGGCTACCTACTCCAGTATTCTTGCCTGAAAAATCCCATGGACTGAGGACCCTGGCAGGCTACAGGCTAAAGGGTTGCAAAGACTCCGACGCAACTGAGCAACTTCACACGTCTCCTGTTATTCTCTGTGACAGCTCCTTAGTCTTCCTTTGCTCTCATGGCCTTGATACTTCAGAAAAGTACTGGTAGTTATTTTGTAGGACTTTTCTCAGTTTGCATTTGTCTGTTTTCTTGTGATTAAATTCAGGTTATGCATTTTCAGCAAAAATGGCCCAGGAGTGATGTGTGTCTTTCCCTATATGTCATCAGATAGCACGTGATTTTGTTCTATTACTATAGATACTAAACAGACCACTTGGCTAAGGTGGTGTTTGCAGCTTTCACCACTGTAGAGTTACTATTTGAGGTATAATTAACTTACTAATTAATTGTAATTAGTAACTATTTTGTGAGGATATACTTTAAGATTATATAAATATCCTGTTTCTTAGCATGCCTTTTTCACTTAATTTTAGCATCCATTAATAGTGCATGCATGTAAAGTTGCTACTGTGTATTTTGTCTAAGGGTAATTTTCCATTTCCATCATTTCTTACACATTTTTTAGAAGTCTGCTCTTAAGGATGAACCATTCTATATCCTTTATTTTATTTATTGAACAGAACTAAAAAATATGGTGTATACACATATATGCATTTTTATACCTATCTGTTATTTTATTAAAAAAAAAAAAAAAAAAAACATGACTTCATCATGTTATCTTTCCCAATTCCAATCCAGTATTACAGAGTTCATTCTAGTTTTACCTCCTGGTGGCTCAGAGGTTAAAGCGTCTGCCCGCAGTGCAGGAAACCTGGGTTTGATCTCTGGGTCGGGAAGATCCCCTGGAGAAGGAAATGGCAACCCACTCCAGTATTCTTGCCTGGAGAATCCCATGGATAAAGGAGCCTGGCGGGCTACAGTCCATGGGGTTGCAGAGTCGGGCACGACTGAGCAACTTCACTTTCATGTTCACGTTTGCCAAAGTAAAAATCCTGGGTCTCATCCACAATATATTGACTTATTCAGTCCTATTAGTTTCAGAATTGTTAATTCAGACCCCTGTAAAAGTGGAATACCATATTTGAGTAGAGGTTTTTTTTTTGTCTTTAGCCTGAGAGTATATATCAAAATACTGTTTTCTCAAGTTAGGTTAGTTCTCCACCATCTCACCTGCTCTTCTGTGTGGTGGTTATTCATTTCACTGTACAAGAAGGAGAAAATGCAAGTTAAATGAAGAGCATTAACTTCTCCAGTAATCTCATTATGGTTTTTTTTTTTTTTTTAAAGATAAATGAGTGGATTTTTCCTTTTGAATAGACTTTGTTTTTAAAGCAGTTTTAGATTCACACAAAAAATTGAGCACCCCACCTCCACCACTGCACCCACAGCCTTTCTCACCATCCATTGTGGTGGTACATTTACTACAATCACTGATACATCATTATCAACTCAGAGTCCATAGTTTACATGAGGGTTCACTCTTGGTGCTGTATATTTGTGAGTTTGGATCAATTTATAATGACATGTATCAGTAATTATAGTATCATGCAGAGTTGTTTCATTGGCTTAAAAACCTGCTGTGCTCTACCTGTTCATCCTTTCCTTAATGGTTGCTAGATTACAAATCCCTTTTTTGGTCTCCAAAGTTTTTCCCAGAATGTCATGTCGTTGGGATCATATAGTATTTAACTTTTTGCACATTGGCTTCTTTCACATAGTAATATGGATTGACGATCCCTCCATGTCTTTTTGTGGGTTGATAGCTCTTTTTTTTTAAAGCTCTGAATAATACTTTATTGGATGATGTACCACAGCTTGTTTATTCATTCACCCATTGAAGGACAACTTAATTGCTTCTAAGTTTTGGCAGTTATGAATAAAGCTGCTATAAAATACATCCATGTGTAGGTTTTTATATGGCATAAGTTTTCAACTCATTTGGGTAATACTAAGGAGCATAATTCCTGGATCTCATGGTAAGAGTATTTTTAGTTTTGTAAGAACCTGCCAAACTGTCTTCTAGAATGGCTATAGCGTTTTGCATTCCCATTAGCAATGAATGAGAATTCTATCCTTGTCAGCATTTGGTGGTGTCAGTATTCAGGATTTTGACCATTCTAATAGCTATGTGGCTCTTTGTGTGTGCGCGCTCAGTCATGTCCAACTCTTTGCAACACCACAGATTATAGCCCGCCAGGCTCCTCTGTCCATGGGATTTTCCAGGAAAGAATACTGGAATGGGTTGCCATTTCCTCTTCCAGGGGATCAAACCTGCATCTCTGGCATCTCCTGCATTGGCAGGCGGCTTCTTTACCACTGAGCCATCTGGAAAGCCCTGTGTAGTGGTAACTCATTTTAATTTGTATTTCTCCAATGACATAGGATGTGAACATCTTTTCATAAGTTTACTTGCCAGCTCTAAGGTTCTCCCTGACCCTCACTCCACCCCTGTTGTTCTTTAGCAAGTAGAGAAGGTTCCCATCTAATTCTGCTGAGAGTTTTTATCGTGAATGACTGTTAAATTTTATAAATGCTTTTTCTGCATCTGTTGATATGACTGTATTTTTTAAGCCTATTATGATGGATTATGTTAATTGATTTTTCAGTTGAACCAATCTTGCATTGCATACTTGTTGTAACCAATTGGTTACAACATATAATTCTTTTGATACATTATTGAATTTTATTTGCTTGTATTTTGTTGACAGTTTTTACTTCTACATTCATGGATGATACTGGTTCTTTCCATGTAATATCTTTGTCTGGTTTTAATAGTAGGGTGATGTCTGCTGCACAGAAGGCTTCCATGGTGACTCAGCGGTTAAGAATCTGTCTGCAGTGTAGGAGCTGCAGGAGATGTGGGTTTGATCCCTGGGTTGGGAAGATCCCCTGGAGGAGAGCATGGCAACCTACTTCAGTATTCTTGCCTGGAGAATCCCATGATCAGAGGAGCTTGGCAGGATCAGTCCATAGGGCCACAAAGAGTTGGATTTGACTGAGGGACTTGGCACAGCACACTGCTGCATAGAATGAATTAGGAAGTACTTGCTCTACTTCTGTGTTCTGGAAGAGACTATAGAAAATTAGTATAATTACCTTAGATGTTTGATAGTCTTCATTAGTGAACTCATCAGGGCCTGGTGCATTCAGTTTGGGAAGATTATTAAAGATTATAATTTCTTTAATAGATATAGGCCTATCCAGATTGTCTTTTTCACCTTGTGTGAGTTTTGGCAAATTGTGTTTTTCTAAGAATTGGTCCTTTTTCATCAAGGTTATCAAATTATGGTCATGGAATTGTTCATAATATTTCTTTGTTATCCTTTTAATGTCCATGAAATCAATACTGATGGCCTCTATTTCATTTTTGATGTTAATAGTTTAGTCTGGTTAGGTATTTTTCCATTTTAGTGATATTTTTTAAATCCCAGCTGTTGGTTTCATTGATATTTCTCTATGAATTTTCTGTTTTTAGTATTGTTGATTTCTGCGCTGATTTTTACTTCCTTTGCTTTATTTGGATTTAACTTGTTCTGTTGATAGTTTTCGAAGGTGGAAGTTGAGATTATTAAGTTTTAGATCTTCATTTTTTCCTATCATGTGCGTTCAGTGCTATAAGTTTCCTTCTGAGCATTGCTTTCTTTTCTCTGCATCCCACAAATTTCAAAAAGTTATGTTTTCAGCTTCATTTAGTTTCGAATTTAAAAAGTTCTTTTGAGAGATTTTTCTTCTTTGACCCATTTGTTATTTAGAAATGTGTTATTTAATCTCCAAATATTTGGAGATTTTACAGCTGTCTTTCTGTTATTGATTTCTAGTTTTATTCTGTTGTGATCTTAGAACATACATTGTATGATTTCTGTTTTAAAAGTGTTAAGATGTTTTTTGTGGTTTTTTTTTTTTTGCGTAGAATGCTGTCTATATTAGTGAATATTCCATCTGAGCTTCAGAAGAATGTGTTATTTTTCTGTTTTTGGATAAAATAGTCTATAATCATTGAATAGATTATTACTGTTATTTTGATGTGTGCCCTTCCAAATTTTCCTGTGCACATGTCGTCTATAACCTTTGTATTTACAAAGTAGGATTATCTTGTTGTTTAGTTGCTAAGTTATGACCCCACAGACTGTAGTCCGCCAGGTTTCTCTGTCCATGCAACTTCCCATGCAGGAATACTGGAGTGGGTTGCCATTCCTTCTGTAGGATAATCTTGAGCACTTGATTTTACAACATTTTCACTTCAAGTATTGTGGACCTCCTTCCTTGCCATTAAATACATTTTTCTCACATCAATTTAATGACTTTATAATGCTCCATAGTATAGGTTACCATGATTTAACTAGTTCTTCATTTGATATTTTGAGATTGCTTCTTTATTTTATTAGGGAATGCTATGATGAATGTTCTTGTGGCTAAATAGTCACACATCCTTAATTACTTCTTTAAGTTAATTCCCCCAAGTAGACTTGCCAGATTAAGAGGTAAGCGTATTTTATGACTTAATAAATATAGTCAAACTGCCACCTAGAAATTTCCCAATTTATTTATTTATTTTTTTACCAACAGTATTTGAGAGTACCTGTCTTTCCCATGTCCCAGTGGGTACAAAGTGTTAATAACAAAATATTTGTATTGAGTAGTGGTACATGAATATTTGTTATTGTATTATCTACTTTTCTATGTGTTTGGAATATTTCATAATTTTTTAAATATGCTACCAGTGTAGCAAATAAGGGAATGATTTAATTTTGTCTTAGGTTATTAGTGAAATAGAATGCTTTTATATTTGATTACTACTTTTTTCTTTTGTAAATTGTTGGTTCCTGATACATACATAGTCCGCTAGAAGTAGAAAAGCAACTGGACACCTTATTCACCCTGTCTAGTCTTAAGGTGAATAAGGAGAAAGAAATGGCAACCCACTCCAGTATGTTTGCCTGGAAACTGCTATGGACCGAGAGCCTGGTAGGCTACAGTCCATGGGGTCGCAAAGAGTCGGACACGACTGAGTGACTAACACACAGTCCTAAGGTAGATATATATGGGATATCTATTAGAATTTTTGAAATGCTGAAAACAAGTATACTACCTGAATATGACCTGGTGTTTCCCAAGAATTATCTCTCAGAAAAGAGAATCCCCTCCTTTTTTTTAAAGAAAGGAAAGAAATTTAACATAGTTTCAGTGATTATTCAAGGATTATAATCTCAAAAATAAAATATCAAATATCATTTTTATTAAAACAAGTACTCAAATTCATGTACAGGACCAATGAAAGAATTGATTATTGTGGTTTCATGACAAAAAGTACTCCTGGCTTAGGATAAACTTCCCCATAATATTATTCACAGATTCAGAATGTGGTATATCTTCTTAATATTTG
Source organism: Tragelaphus eurycerus (assembly GCA_935064755.1). NCBI lineage: Eukaryota > Metazoa > Chordata > Mammalia > Artiodactyla > Bovidae > Tragelaphus > Tragelaphus eurycerus. The sequence continues at coordinate 68,219,282 of CAKXYN010000001.1, read as the reverse complement.
TTTAATTGACATACAGTTGATTTGCAGTGTTGTGTCAGTTTCTACTGTACAGCAAAGTGATTCTGTTATATATACATTTTTCATATTATTTGCCATTATGGTGTATTGAATAGAGTTCCCTGTGCTGTTCAGTAGGACCTTGTTGTTTATCTGTTCAATATATAATAATTTGCATCTGCTAATCTCATACTCTCAACCCATCCCCCCACTTCTGCAACCACAAGTCTCTTCTCTGTGTGTGAGTCTGTTTTTGTTTCATAAGTTCATTTGTGTCATAAATGAACATTTATGTACAGATTTTTGTATAAACAAATTTCAGTTCTCTTGGGTATATGTCTAGGAGTGGAAATGCTAGAGCATTTTGTTGTTGTTGTTGTTTTTCAAGAGCTCTCTCCTAATGGATTTGGCTCCATATTGGAGTGGTGTGGTATTGAAAACACAGAATACTCACAGTTCCAATGACCAGGTTTCAGTTCTTAGATGCCTTGGGCATTCACATTGCCATTTTGAATTTTCCCTTGGACTGTGGATTGTTTTGTTTTTTAAGCACTTGCTGCCTTGAACATGGATCAGCCTTTGTTACTTGGTTTTGAGCATATCCAGAAATTGCAGTTGAACAGTCAGTTTTCTTCTTTTCATTCCTTACAGGTTCTCCTGCTCAGTCAACTTTTTTTTTTTCTTTAATAATTCCTAAGGTATCTTAGTTTAAAGATATAGAGTAAAGGTGTTTTTCTTTCTTCTTCTTTAACTTGATTCTTGTGCACTGTGAATCCAGAGCAATGCATGAATTCACTATGAACTGGAAGACAGCTCATAGAAACATTTGAGTTTATTCCTATCATATTTCTAAGCTTAGCTAGATCTCTTTAAGGTCAGAGAACATGAGTTTGGGTGCCTTGCCTAGGAAAGTGCCTCTTGTGTCTCTTGAGTACTTGGGATGAATAGGACTCTGTGTTGTCAGGCATGTGCTTAGGTAATTTCAAGATAGTACTAAGCTCGAAATCAAGATTGTTGGGAGAAATACCAGTAACCTCAGATTTGCAGATGATACCACGCTTATGGCAGAAAACAAAGAGGAACTAAAGAGCCTCTTAATGAAGCTGAAAGAGGAAAGTGAAAAAAGCTGGCTTAAAACCTAGCATTCAAAAAACTAAGATTGTGGCATCCAGTCCCATCACTTCGTGGCAAATAGATGGGGAAACAATGGAAACAGTGACAGACTTTATTTTCTTGGGCTCCAGAATCACTGCAGAGGGTGACTGCAGCCATGAAATTAAAAGACGCTTGCTCCTTGGAAGAAAAGCCATGACCAACCTAGACAGCATATTAAAAAGCAGAGACCTGACTTTGCCAACAAAGGTCCGTCTAGTCAAAGCTTTGGTTTTTCCAATATATGGATGTGAGAGTTGGACCATAAAGAAGGCTGAGCACTGAAAAATTGATGCTTTTGAACTGTGTTGGAGAAGACTCTTGAAAGTCCCTTGGACTGCAAGGAGATCACACCAGTCAGTCCTAAAGGAAATCAGTCCTGAATGTTCATTGGAAGGACTGATGCTGAAGCTGAAGCTCCAGTACTTTGGCTACCTCATGCAAAGAACTGACTCATTGGAAAAGACCCTGATGCTGGGAAAGATCGAAGGCAGGAGGAGAAGGGGACGACAGAGGATGAGATGATTGGATGACATCACCAACTTGATGGACAAGAATTTGAGCAGGCTCCAGAAGTTGGTGACTGGCAGGGAAGCCTGGTGTGCTGCAGTCCATGGGGTCGCAGTTGGACACAACTTAATGACTGAACTGAACTGGCAGCATATAATGTGCTAAATATTTGTTTCTGTATGGTAATGCACACTGAAAGTGGGGTTTCTGACTGTTCCTTCTTCATAAGCCTTTAGTGATCTTTTTGTACAGTTAGTTAGAGGGCTCTTATCCTCCCAACTTGAGTAGCCTCTTGACTTGCCAACATTCTGGTACTTCTGTTAGGTTTCTACTCTATTATGTTTGGTAGCAGATAGTAATATAGTATTGTTGTTCTAATAGAGGTCACCACATCTTGTTTGTCGTACTCCAGGAAATAGTGAAAGGAAGAGCTTGGAAAGTGCAAAGTAGGTTGTCAAGGGCCTTACATTTAGTCTTTGAAAACACAAGGGAACCACAGGAATGACACTATAAGGAAACTCTTGTAATAGAATATAGACTTGACTAGAGGGGAGAAACTGCTGAGTAAAAAGTCTGTTAGAATCTGAAGCAGAAATTGAGATGTGAGGAGATGATGGCTTCCACTAGGGGGTGGGAGCAGGTATGTAATGAAAATGTCAGGCTTGAAAGAAAACTCTTTAAGGTTTGGTAACACTGGATATTGGACAGAGGGACAAGAGAGAGCAGATATAGAGGCCTCTCAGAGGTTAGAAGAACAGTAGTACCTTGAACAGAAAGTAAACATCTGTAGAAGGAAGGCATTGGGAAGGGAGAGGTGAAGATGCTTGTTGAGTGTGAAGTTGACAGCAGGATCTCTAGGTTACTGATAGAGATTCAGTACTGGTACCTGGCAGAATATAAACATGTGGTTTTTTTCATTGTTACTTTTTGTATCTTTTGTTCCACTATTTAACTAGTTTTCACCTTTTTTTAAAGTCTTAGTCTTTGGGGCAGAATAATACCTCCCTCTGCCTATCACCAGTAATCTCCAAAAGCATCTAGATCAGTTAGGATTAGATTTAGTGAGTGACAAAACTCACCAAAAAACTCGCTCACAAAACTAGAATTAACTATGGCTTATATTGAGATGATTTATTTCTCTTTAACATAAACGAAATGTAAGCCATCCAGGTGTTCTTAGGGTGGTATGATCGTCAGGGATTCAGGCTCTTTTCATTGTGTAACCCTATCATCCTCAACGTGTGGCTGTGACCTGATTGTCCAAGGTGGCACCTTGGGTGTTGGCCATCACTTTGACTTGCCGACCAGTGGTAAAGACGAAAGGATGAAAATGGACATTCCTTTAAGAATGAATGCTTCCTGAACTCTGCAAGTACTGTTTCTGCTTATGTCCGGTTTATTCGAATTTAGTTACAACTTTACTTAACTGCAGGGAGGTTGGGAAAATTCTTACTCCAGGCAGCCGTGTACCCAGTTAAAAATCAAGGATTTGCTTCCAAGAAAAAGGAAGCAAATAGTCACTGGGAGACTACTCTGATTCTTATAATTTTCCAGGCTAAGAACCAGATTCCAAATCTTTTAGGTCATGTATGAAACCTATTTTTTCAAACTTTATCCAAATAATTAAAAAATTATGAATAATAAAATCAGATCAGATCAGATCAGTCGCTCAGTTGTGTCCGACTCTTTGCAACCCCATCAATCACAGCACGCCAGGCCTCCCTGTCCATCACCAACTCCCGGAGGTCACTGAGACTCACATCCATCGAGTCAGTGATGCCACCCAGCCATCTCATCCTCTGTCGTCCCCTTCTCCTCCTGCCCCCAGTCCCTCCCAGCATCAGAGTCTTCTCCAATGAGTCAACTCTTCGCATCAGGTGGCCAAAGTACTGGAGTTTCAGCTTTAGCATCATTCCTTCCAAAGAAATCCCAGGGCTGATCTCCTTCAGAGTGGACTGGTTAGATCTCCTTGCAGTCCAAGAACACCACAGTTCAAAAGCATCAATTCTTCGGCCCTCAGCCTTCTTCACAGTCCAGCTCTCACATCCATACATGACCACAGGAAAAACCATAGCCTTGACTAGGCGAACCTTTGTTGGCAAAGTAATGTCTCTGCTTTTAAATATGTGATCTAGGTTGGTCATAACTTTCCTTCCAAGGAGTAAGTGTCTTTTAATTTCATGGCTGCAGTCACCATCTGTAGTGATTTTGGAGCCCAGAAAAATGAAGTCTGACACTGTTTCCACTGTTTCCCCATCTATTTCCCATGAAGTGATGGGACCAGATGCCATGATCTTCATTTTCTGAACGGTGAGCTTTAAGCCAACTTTTTCACTCTCCACTTTCATTTTCATCAAGAGGCTTTTTAGTTCCTCTTCACTTTCTGCCATAAGGGTGGTGTCATCAGCATATCTGAGGTTATTGATATTTCTCCCGGCAATCTTGATTCCAACTCGTGTTTATTCCAGTCCAGCATTTCTCATGATGTACTCTGCATATAAGTTAAATAAACAGGGTCACAATATATAGCCTTGACGAATTCGTTTTCCTATTTGGAACCAGTCTGTTGCTCCATGTCCAGTTCTAACTGTTGCTTCCTGACCTGGATACAAATTTCTCAAGAGGCAGATCAGGTGGTCTGGTATTCCCATCTCTTTCAGAATTTTCCACAGTTTATTGTGATCCACACAGTCAAAGGCTTTGGCAAGTCAATAAAGCAGAAATAGATGTTTTTGTGGAACTCTCTTGCTTTTTCCATGATCCAGCTGATGTTGGCAATTTGATCTCTGATTCCTCTGCCTTTCCTAAAACCAGCTTGAACATCAGGAAGTTCACAGTTCACGTATTGCTGAAGCCTGGCTTGGAGAATTTTGAGCATTACTTTACTAGCGTGTGAGATGAGTGCAATTGTGCGGTAGTTTGAGCATTCTTTGGCATTGCCTTTCTTTGGGATTGGAATGAAAACTGACCTTTCCCAGTCCTGTGGCAGGAGCTAGAGAAGTTAGAACATGATAAAGACCATATTTTAACTAGGCAGCTTTGGGTATAGCCTTTCTGTATGAGTTGTTCTATGACTTATTGTTTGTAAACTGTATAATTTATAGAGGGCAGAAATAGAATGCTCCTTCCCTGAAGGCACTAGCATTTCTGCCAGACTCATGTTATCAATATATATATATGTGTATATATATGTGTGTGCCCTGATCCTACTTATTGCTGGCTGTCTCACGTAAGTGTGGTTTATCGATTTCTCCTCTATGGGTAACATCCAGCTTTGTCCATTGTATGTGCTGCTCACAGTGCATTTTATATGTGGTGAACTGTGTCACACAGTTGACCTCTTAGCATAAACTTTCTCATTCCATTTGTCTCTCTTCACTTCTGGCAATAATAAAAAACACTTTCCATTGTGTGTTTCTCCTGATAAGAATTTCAGGTCAAGATATATGCTCCTTATTTGTTTAAAACTATGCTTGTTTGTTGTTCTCATGTTTTGAAAAATTATCATAAAAAAATCTTCATGAGAGCATTGCTAGATTTTGTTCACTACTGAACCCCCCATATTTCATCTGCTGTGAGGAAATAGCTACTCTTGAATAATGAAAACATGGCCTGTTCTGGCTACAGATTCTGGGGGATGAGGAGGCAGTAGGGAAAAGGTTAAAGGCATTTTTAATCTGTAAAACTCTAGAACTCTTCCCACAAGAAGAAATAATCTCAGTGTACTGAAATGAAATATTTTGGAGAGGAGCCAGCTGTGTTGTAATGTTGACTACCTTCCTAAACTTCAAACTGGTGTGCATTGGCTTTTGACAGGACAAAACACAAAGTCGGAACTAGCCTAAAAAATCTAGACATGCCTGCTCTTCTGTGTGCTGAAAACTTCAGGATGCTTCCTGACACTGCTCAAACCTCTCCCCTTTTTAATATGTTTTTCCCCCAGTTTTTCTTAAAAAGAGAAATTTTTATTTATATGATCACTTATCTTGGTTATTCTGGTGATCGGCAAGCAAATAAAAGGGATACCTTTTAATATACTAGATGGTGTATCCTTAGGTCTTGAGATTATTTCAAGCCATCCAAAGGTTAAGTGTGTGTTAGATTTCTAAAGCATACAGGTTTGAGCAGAAGGTTTTCTTGATGGCTGGAGGCTATTCCTTTGTAGCACTTGATAGTACCTCTAGCTGGGATAGTGTTAGAGACTTCCTGGCTTTGTCTCCTGCAAGGCCCTGTGCAGAGATCATTCATTCCCTTATCCTCTAGATGTATCTGCTGCGGTAGCAGCCATGATATTACAGCTCAGCAGATGTTGCTTCCTCAGTATGGACCAATTTAACATGGGCACGTCTTCCATGTGAAAAACTATCCCTTATTATTAGGGGCTGAAGTTTGATAATTCTGTGTTATTTGTGTGTGAGAAGGAATAGAGCTAAAAGAGTGAAGGATCCTGTCCCAGTGAACCTTCTCTGACTTGTAGCTTGCATTGTTGGTCTTGTTGCTTCTGTCAGTGTGGCAGTGGGTCTGTGGCTTGTTGACTAAGAAATAAAGAATGGTGGGTGGTTGCTTCCCTGCAGTTGAACAGTGTTCAGAAATCTTGCAGGTTTGTATTTTATTCATCTTTTCAAGGTCCTGTTTCTGCAGAAAGTATGTCAGCTGGGTTCTCTGAAATGTCTGAGCCCAGGACATTGAAGCCAGAGAGACTAATAGAGACTGCTTTCGAGATTCAGCTAAGGTTCTTGGGTGGGAAGTAGGAGATAAAGAGCCAGGAGAAATAATCTCTCTTCACTGGTTATAATAGGCCGGAAGAATAGCTGCTGCTGATTCTTTGGGGGACGCCTGGGGAACATTGTACGGCTTTTGTGGTGGGCTCAGCTGTGTGGCCTGTGCAGTGTCTTAGGAGTTGCGGACCTTATCTATTCTCTTGGCTTTCCTGCTACCTCCAGTTGTCAGCTCTGAAAGAAAAAGAAATGAGAGAAATGGTTTGAATGTTATTCAGCAAACAAAATAAGCTTGATGTTTTCCACAGTGATTTTAGAAACTTCCTTTTTCTCCCCTACAGTGACTCTGTTTAGAGACCTAGACAATGAAGCTTGAGTATGTGTCAAATTTAAGGTCCTCTTTTCCCAGAAGAAAAGAGCCAGGGGAACTAGAGCAGTAGTTATCTTGGAATATGAAAGAATAAAATGGAGGTTATGGAAGCCTGAATTCTGAAAGGAATTCTGAACATCAGTAAGCTATGTTCGAACCTGATATCCTCTTCCACAAAGATCTAGGTCATATCTTTATTTGGAAATTAATAATTGATTAACCAGGGAAATCTTAACTGAGGTCTTTATAAATATTTGCTGAAATGTTATTATAAACCATGCAAAATTATAACAAACTGAAAGTTTCAAAAATGATTTGCATCTTAGTGGTTCGTAGTTGTTGATTATTCTCAGTACTGTTAGCTGGAGCTTGTAAATCGTTTCTTTGTGGTGAAGGAATTTGCTGAGTGCCCCATCTGCCTGGCAGTAACAAACCTCATCTTCTAACAAGGAAAGAAAAGACTTTTGGCTGTTTTGATCATTTAATTTATTTGATTTTTCATTTATTTGTTTGTTTATACTTTGCCTCTTTGTTTTTGCCTCAGATGACTTAGAATGGGAGAGTCTCATATATTCCCTGGTAGACGAGTTGATTTCTTCCTAAGTCTTCCTGGAGCCAAGTATGACATCATCTCCAAAACTGCAGATCACTGATTTTCTTTGACAATGACAGAGACATTCTCTGGAGGAACTGGGATCTCACTTTAAAATCCACAGAAGAATGGCAGGGAGTGGTGGTGGAGTGGGCAGTTTATATTCACAGCACCAAATGACTGTGCTGGGACCTGTGTTGTGTTCCTGGAGCCGAGTTCATCTTGAGACCTTACTTCCATTGAGGCTGAGCCTGGTCGAGGGGCTCTGAAACACAGTCCAGCCATATGGCTTCAGAGAACACAAATAAGGCTTTAGTTTTAGCGTGATACAAATTGTTTCCTTTTGGGAAATGACAGATAAATTAGTCATGTAGTAAAATAATGTTATTAAGGAGCATTTTAGAAAACGTTTGTTGTGCTTTCGTGTGGACAAGGAGAAGTATCAAGATAAGTTGCTGCTCAGAGGGCATTGTCTCCTTGCTCCTCAGTCTTATTTGGACCCTCAAGTTCGATTCTGTTTCTAGCGGAGTTCTCTTCAGGACCTCACCTCGTGCTCGCTCAGAGGACAAGTCGGTTTCTGTCAGGTGAAAGGCCATTCTAAGCAGAAGGTACCCGGGAGTCAGTGGACCAAGCTAAGGTTGTCACAAAGCATTCTGTGTAGTTTCATCAGGATTCTTGGCCTCTCCTTCCTTCCTGTCCTTTCCTCTTTCTGCCTCGTTTTGGTTTTGGCCTTTGAGAATACTTAGTTTTACGAGATGTTTGAGCTGTTACCTATCCTTGTACTGGAAAGAGTGAGTCTAGTGGTTTGCAAAAGATTTCTACAAAAAGCTTCCCTTTTATGCTGAGGGGAATGACATATGAGCAGCCCTCCTCATGCACAGGTCTGCATCCTTAGACAGAGGGCCAGCTCTACTACACCATTTGTGCCAGACTGCAGCATCCTTGGATTATAGTATCTGTGGGGTTCCAGAACCAGTCTCCGATGGTTATCAAGAGATGACTGTACATCTGTGTTAAGCCTGTTATTTTGTTCCTCCTGATTTATTATTTCTGCAGGTTTATTTGATTGTTGTTATTGAAATTCTTTGTAGAGTACCAGTTAGCAGCCATCTTTGTCTTAGACACAGCGCCTAAAGTAATCATAGGTGCTTTAAGCACATTAAGAATACCTTGAGCAGGCCGGTTTGGAGGACCGGCAACACTATCAGGATCTTTGTGACAGTTTCTCTAAAAATTCCTATGGTGCCATTGCCTGTGAATTTCTTTAGACGCTAGTTTATGCACTTTTTCATTAGAACCTACCTCGGTGGTGTGGCAAGTGTTAAGAGTTAGCTGACACTCTGGAAGTTTAAAAACAAAGAAAAGCAAGATGGTGACAAGAAAACCTGCTGTTTGGTCCCATGTATATTGCTAACTAGCTCTATAATTCTGAGTAGGCTGCTCTGTATCTCAGTCATACTTTCCCATGTGGAAATAGATTTTATATATCCCCTATTTGCAAGGATCGATCAAGATGACATTCGTGAAGAATGCCTTTGTAAATTATAATTGCTTTGTGAATAAAGATTACTATTTCTGATAGTACCAGTTTTCAACCACCATTAACCTGATTCTCCCATCCTGTGCTTGGAAGAAGCACAAATCTACAAAGAAGGCTTGCTGATTTTTCAGTGTAACTTGTATTCACAAGGCTCACATACTTTCTCCCTGCCTTTGATCCTGCCTGTCTCTCTCCATTCTTGAACGGGATGACTTGTTTTATCACATAGCAGCCGTATTCTCAGTACAAAGTAGAACTGTGACTGTGCTTGTGGGAGATATTCAACAAAGACGCAGAGCTGCTGCCAGAAATGTTCTTTCATTTCCATTTTCTCCTGTACCTCCTAGTACCTTAAGAATCCTTGGGTTTGGTTATAAACCAGCTAAAACTTAAGGTAGAGTCTCAATTCTCTGACCCAGGTTCTTTTCACAGGTCACAAAATGGAGTTATCAAGTTTGCAAAAGCAGCAGATGAAAAGGGAAATGGAAATGTGCATGTTGAATTTAGCAGCCCTAAGGCACAGATTATGGTACTCTCCAGTGTCCCTGAGGTGGAGAGCAAGGACTCGGTTTGTTGTTCAGAAGTTTGATTATCTCTCAGTCCTTGCAGCTTCACATTAAGATATACTTAGGAACGCATCAATGCAAAGAAATAGAGGAAAACAACAGAATGGGAAAGACTAGGGATCTCTTCAAGAAAATCAGAGATACCAAAGGAACATTTCATGCAAAGATGGGCTCGATAAAGGACAGAAATGGTATGGACCTAACAGAAGCAGAAGATATTAAGAAGAGGTAGCAAGAATACACAGAAGAACTGTACAAAAAGATCTTCACAACCCAGATAATCACAGTGGTGTGATCACTGACCTAGAGCCAGATATCCTGGAATGTGAAGTCAAGTGGGCCTTAGAAAGCATCACTACGAACAAAGCTAGTGGAGGTGATGGAATTCCAGTTGAGCTCTTCCAAATCCTGAAAGATGATGCTGTGAAAGTGCTGCCAACAAATTTGGAAAACTCAGCAATGGCCACAGGACTGGAAAAGGTCAGTTTTCATTCCAATCCCAAAGAAAGGCAATGCCAAAGAATGCTCAAACTACCGCACAATTGCACTCATCTCACACGCTAGTAAAGTAATGCTCAAAATTCTCCAAGCCAGGCTTCAGCAATACGTGAACCGTGAACTTCCTGATGTGCAAGCTGGTTTTAGAAAAGGCAGAGGAACCAGAGATCAAATTGCCAACATCGGCTGGATCATGGAAAAAGCAAGAGAGTCCCAGAAAAACATCTATTTCTGCTTTATTGACTATGCCAAAGCCTTTGACTGTGTGGATCACAATGAACTGTGGAAAATTCTGAAAGAGATGGGAATACCAGACCACCTGATCTGCCTCTTGAGAAATTTGTATGCAGGTCAGGAAGCAACAGTTAGAACTGGACATGGAGCAACAGACTGGTTCCAAATAGGAAAAGGAGTTCGTCAAGGCTATATATTTGTGACCCTGTTCATTTAACTTATATGCAGAGTACATCATGAGAAACGCTGGACTGGAATAAACACGAGTTGGAATCAAGATTGCCGGGAGAAATATCAATAACCTCAGATATGCTGATGACACCACCCTTATGGCAGAAAGTGAAGAGGAACTAAAAAGCCTCTTGATGAAAATGAAAGTGGAGAGTGAAAAAGTTGGCTTAAAGCTCACCGTTCAGAAAACGAAGATCATGGCATCTGGTCCCATCACTTCTTGGGAAATAGATGGGGAAACAGTGGAAACAGTGTCAGACTTCATTTTTCTGGGCTCCAAAATCACTACAGATGGTGACTGCAGCCATGAAATTAAAAGACACTTACTCCTTGGAAGGAAAGTTATGACCAACCTAGATCACATATTTAAAAGCAGAGACATTACTTTGCCAACAAAGGTTCGCCTAGTCAAGGCTATGGTTTTTCCTGTGGTCATGTATGGATGTGAGAGCTGGACTGTGAAGAAGGCTGAGGGCCGAAGAATTGATGCTTTTGAACTGTGGTGTTCTTGGACTGCAAGGAGATCCAACCAGTCCACTCTGAAGGAGATCAGCCCTGGGATTTCTTTGGAAGGAATGATGCTAAAGCTGAAACTCCAGTACTTTGGCCACCTGATGCGAAGAGTTGACTCATTGGAGAAGACTCTGATGCTGGGAGGGACTGGGGGCAGGAGGAGAAGGGGACGACAGAGGATGAGATGGCTGGGTGGCATCACTGACTCGATGGATGTGAGTCTCAGTGACCTCCGGGAGTTGGTGATGGACAGGGAGGCCTGGCGTGCTGTGATTGATGGGGTTGCAAAGAGTCGGACACGACTGAGCGACTGATCTGATCTGATCTGAGGAACGCATCTGTGTGACTTTGTCAAGTGAGGGCTTTCAGTTTAGGAGGATTCACGCAGGTTTTAATCTAATTTAAGCCTAATCTCCAATGACTGAGAAAGGGCATGGGTGTCTTTAGTTTTACTTTCAAATATATGGTGGTACATCTTTAGGAGCCAGATGTGGTTAATCAGACTTGCAGTCTTCATGGGGTTGCTTCAGGAACCTTAATAAACAACCCACTAATTCAAATGATAAATAAAATTTCTAGTGTGTGAATGAAGATGGGGGGTATTAGACAATGAAATGTAGACAACCAAACAGTGATGAAATCATCCTACCCAGCTCCCCACAGGTTGTTTTCCGTAGGAGACACTGGCAAATCTTGACTATGAAACCTGAAGAAAAGACTTGACAGGCATAGGGGAGTACAGTATATGTCACGCCTGAGCAGCTGATGTATGATAGCAACTGGGGAATCAGATCATAAGTCAACCATTCGAGGTTCTGTGTCTGTTTATTCTTATTCAAACCATTGGCTGTTTTTCAACAGTGATGGCTTTCACAACCATTTTGTATTCCTTAGCAGTGGTCTCTGGTAGCCTTATGTCTAGCCATGTGCAGGTGGAAAAGAAAGGCCCATCTTAGTTGTAGATAGAGGACCCTGAGAGATAAGAGATGGCGCATGGGGAATTCCCTGGTGGTCCAGTGGCTAGAACTCTGTGCTTGCATTCCAGTGGGCACAGGTTTAATCCCTGGCCGGGGAACTAGGATCCTATAAGCTCTGCACTGCAGCAAAAAAAAAAAAAAAAAATTATACATGGCCTTTTTAACATGAGTTGAAGATGATCTCCAATTGATCCTCTATGAGTACTCCTAGCAGGGGAAGTTCCCTATCCTTGACAGAAAGTCCTCAGAGGCTCCTGGAACATCCATCCGTATTTGTTATCTGAGAAGTAGAATGTGCTCCTTGCCTTAGGAATTCCTGAATCTACTGATGCCTTCAAGTGGTGAAATCAGAGTTTGTAACTGACTGCGATTCACAGTAGTGCCTTGTTCTGATGACACTGTTCACTGTTCACATGGTGTCCCACATGTCTTATGGACGGGTATACAGATGTGCACTATGACAGCAGAACCTTCCTCCAGAGCTACTGTGTGTTGAGCACTCCAGTCTTCCAGGCATAGTTGGATGCATTCAAGTCTTTTTTTTTTATTCCATAAATGCTTATTAAGTTCCTTTTCTGTAGTAAGCAGTAGGCTGACTACTGATAACAAAAGACCAGCAAGATTTAGCCTGGTTGATCAGATGCTTTTGAACTGTGGTGTTGGAGAAGACTCTTGAGAGTCCCTTGGACTGCAAGAAGATCCAACCAGTCCATTCTGAAGGAGATCAATCCTGGAATTTCTTTGGAAGGAATGATGCTAAAGCTGAAACTCCAGTATTTTGGCCACCTCATGCGAAGAGTTGACTCATTGGAGAAGACTCTGATGCTGGGAGGGATTGAGGGCAGGAGGAGAAGGGGACGACAGAGAATGAGATGGCTGGATGGCATCACTGACTTGATGGGTGTGAGTCTGAGTGACCTCCGGGAGCTGGTGATGGACAGGGAGGCCTGGCGTGCTGCGGTTCATGGGGTCGCAAAGAGTCGGACACGACTGAGCGACTGATCTGATCTGATCTGATCAGATATGGTCCAGCAATTGAAAAGTAATACTAAAGGCTGTCATAAAAATATAGGTTCTGACAGGCAGTGACCCTGCCCTTATGAAAGCTTAGTCTTTCAATAGATTGAAATGGGGTATGAAATATTAACCCCTGACGAGCAAGTGAGAAATACACTTATTAAGCCTAACTATATCCCATGCTAAGCACTTGCAGTGAATTAATCTATCTTCATAACCACCTTATAAGGTATATACATACTGTTAGTCCTACTTTACAAATAGAGGAAACTGAAGCTCAGAGAAGTTAAGGACCTTGCTGAAGGTCATGGAGTGGAGGCAGGATACAAATTTAGGGAACTTGACTGAGAGTCCATATTCTTAAATGACTTAAATGACATACTGCCTCTGGATGGAAGGATACCATCTTGACCAACCTCCTATATGATAGGGCTTGCCAGAGTGATAATCCCCTGACCCTCCCTGTCTGCACAGCTGTCTCTCTTTGCTATATTGGTTCCTTAGGCAGCTTACCTAACCTTCAGAGTTAGCAGGAGTTGCCAAATGTAGCCTGTAGCCACTTAACCTATATCCCTAGAAGTTAATCTGACTCTGCCTTTGACGACCTAGGTAACCTTGCCTCTCTGAGCATGTTTCCTCACCTGTGAAGTGGAGAGAATGATCATGGGATCATTTAGGGGTTAAAGAAAATAACAACACACTTAATCTTTGGCTCTGAGTAAGCACTTCAAGTTGGTTAGCAAATTTTTGTTATCATCCTCTGGTCTTGAGAGCAAACCACGAAACAGTTTCTCAGAGACCAGATTCTAAGACGTAGGTAGGCGGGCAGGTTTTTTTTTTTTTTTTGTTTTGACAAGACAATAATTTTATTCTGTGTATTTCTCTTGACTCTTTTGGTGTGAAAAGCAGAGAGGTAAATTTGACAGATGTATGGATTCAAGCAAGAAACTGAGGTCCAATTGCAAAGAAATGCCTTGTATAACTCAGAGCCCTGTCTGAGGAGACACAGAGGACCCTAGAGGGCGGAGAATGAACACAGCGCAGGGGCTAGTTCCAGAGTCGCATCCTCGGTTAGTTCACTTGCAAGTGTGGGTGAGGGTCCCTTGTCATTAGGCAGAGATTTTTTTTCCCCCTCTGCTCTAATACCTATCTGCTGTCTAGTGTTTATTATTAAACAAAGTTTATTTCATTTTTCTTGGTGTGAAAGAATTCGTGTCTTGTCCAAAATGCAGAGGCAAAGGAGCTCTGTAACTGCGGGCTTGTTGAACCCCTTTTCCCCACCTGTTTCTGTGCCAGACTTTCCCAAAGTGTTCTCTTACCAGCGGTTGCTCTCACTTCTCACGGCCAGCTCACTCCGAAGGCTCCAAGCCCAGTGACGCTGCCACCACAACCGCCAACACCAACAGCCACTCAGTTTCCTGCTCTAAGGATGTGACCTGCCGTGAAGCTTTCACAGTCCTCTTTCCTTCCTGTCTTCAGTGTTGTATCTCTTTCTTTTGGTGCTTTTGCCATGCAGCAGTATTGCAAAAAAAAAAAAAAGTTTTCAGGCACCAAAGTGAAGAGCCCTTACTACCTTACCACAGGGATTTGAGTTCACTATGGCAAAGAAGGAAATTGAGAGGGCTCCTATGCGTCTGTGCTGAAAAGGAAGGAGTTTGCTTCTTGATAGTGTGCTAGCTCCCTAGCCAGGTGGGGGATTTGCTGGGATTATATGACCTCTGGAGGAATAGACCGGGCCTAACCTGCCCAAAGACAGTGCCCCCCAACCCACAGGAGCCAAGGCTGAAGACCGATCTCACCTTCTCCCATTCCCTTTCCCTAAGCTTAAGCTTGCTCTGCCAGCAGACACTGCCCCAAGACTGTGGCTTATAACAGCCATTTCCTTTTGTCCATGAATAAGTTCACTCTTTGTAAAATGTTTCAGCTTGGGGGACTGGAAAGGCTCTCTTGTGCCTTCCTGTCTCTTCATTTCTCCAAGAGTTAATGTTGATGGCTCTGTCTTTGTCTTCACAGGGAACTCTAATGATCCATGACAAAGAGGTCACGCTCGAGTATGTACCAAGCCTGGATTTTTGGTACTGCAAATGGGTGAGTACCCAGAATTCCTCTCTTTAGAAGTGAGGATCCAGCGTCATAGTTCCTCCATGTTTCCAGGAATGCTGCCTGGTGTGTTATATATTGCCAAGGGCAAAGTTCTTTCTTGGTTCACTTCAAATGAACTGGAGGTCAGGGCACAGTCATCCCAGCTACTGCCTGTGGCCATAGAGGATTCAAGGCCTGTAGATGGAGACCTTTTCCCAGGAACATATACCATGTTTTTGTTGATTTTGAACTGAAGGAAACACAGTCCCTTGATTTAAAGCCTACCCCCAGTTACCTTTCCTGGGAGTGGTTAAAGAGGATTTACTAATATTTGAAAACTATATACAGAGGCTGGATCTATGAGAGGTATACATTTTTTGGATATTCAGGGGTTTCCAAGGATATAGAACTTCAGGTAACATAGTATTTGTCCTCTGTTTAACTTCATATTCTTCTTGAATGGTATATTTAAAGATTTTAGGCTATACTTTTTTTATACTCATTTGCAATCAGTTTGATTGCAAATGAGTGTGAACATACATTTTATCATTTTTCATCGCACTATTAGTTTCAAAAGTAAGTTTGAAAAGTCTGTACAGTTTGAACCAAGATTCACTAAAAGTATTGTACAGCTTGATAAAATTAAGTAATGGCTTTAGCTTGACATTTTGAAATACAATTTGAATAGATACAGTTGTCATTAACCAAAGCATTCATAGTTCATGGATATACACCATAAACTGTCAATTTAGAAAGACATTTAATTATTTTTTAAATGGTGATGAACTAAACATAACATTAGTTTGCTCTTTTAACCATTTAAAGCATGTAATTCAGTAGCCTTCAGTACTTTCACAGTGAAGTGCAATCACCAACACTAATTCTAGAACTTTTTCTTCACCCTGAAGGAAACTCTGTATCTATTAAACAGTCATTCCCCGTTCCCCTTTCATTGAGTTTCTGGAAACCACTTTTCTGTTTGTATCTCTGTGAATGTGCCTATTCTGAACATTTCACATAAGTAGAACCATGTATTATGTGACTTTTGTCTGCCTTCTTTCACTTACCATGTTTTCAGGGTTCATCTATGTTAGAGCGTGTATCAGTATTTCATTTATTTTTATGGCTGAATAATAAATGGATATGCCACATTTTGTTTATTCATCAGGCAATGGACATTTGCATTGTTTCCATTTCTTGGCTATTGACAATAAGAATACCATGAATATTCAGGTACAAGTTTTTGTTTGAAAACCTGTTTTCAGTTCTTTTGGTTTTATGCCCAAGAGTAGAATTGTTGGGTCATATAGTACTTTAATGTTTTAACTCTTTCAGGAGCTACTAAACTTTTTTCCACAGAAAGCAACTGCACAGTTTACATTCCCATCAACAGTATCTTAAGGGTTCCAGTTTTTCCACATCCTTGCCAACATTTGTTATTTTCTTACCCCCTACCCCAGCTTTTTTTTTTGGTAGTAGCCATCAAACTATTTAACAACCACTAGTGGATGTGAGGAGAAGGCAATGGCACCCCACTCCAGTACTCTTGCCTGGAAAATCCCATGGACAGAGGAACCTGGTAGGCTGCAGTCCATGGGGTCGCTAGGAGTCGGACACGACTGACTTCACTTTTACTTTTCACTTTCAGGCATTGGAGAAGGAAATGGCAGCCCACTCCAGTGTTCTTGCCTGGAGAATCCCAGGGACGGGGGAGCCTGGTGGGCTGCCGTCTCTGGGGTCACACAGAGTCGGACACGACTGAAGCAACTTAGAGGCGGCAGCAGTGGGTGTGATCCACACAGTCAAAGGCTTTGGCATAGTCAATAAAGCAGAAATAGATGTTTTTCTGGAACTCTCTTGCTTTTTCCATGATCCAGCGGATGTTGGCAATTTGATCTCTGGTTCCTCTGCGTTTCCTAAAACCAGCTTGAACATCTGGAAGTTCACGGTTCACGTATTGCTGAAGCCTGGCTTGGAGAATTTTGAGCATTACTTTACTAGCGTGTGAGATGAGTGCAATTGTGTGGTAGTTTGAGCATTCTTTGGCATTGCCTTTCTTGGGATTAGAATGAAAACTGACCTTTTCCAGTCCTGTGGCCACTGCTAAGTTTTCCAAATTTGCTGGCGTATTGAGTGCAGCACTTTCACAGCATCATCTTTCAGGATTTGGAATAGCTCAACTGGAATTCCATCACCTCCACTAGCTTTGTTCGTAATGATGCTTTCTAAGGCCCACTTAACCTCACATTCCAGGATGTCTGGCTCTAGGTCAGTGATCACACCACTGTGATTATCTGGGTTGTGAAGATCTTTTTTGTACAGTTCTTCTGTGTATTCTTGCTACCTCTTCTTAATATCTTCTGCTTCTGTTAGGTCCATACCATTTCTGTCCTTTATCGAGCCCATCTTTGCATGAAATATTCCATTGGTATTTCTAATTTTCTTGAAGAGATCTTCCTCTATTTCTTTGCATTGATCGCTGAGGAAGGCTTTCTTATCTCTCCTTGCTATTCTTTGGAACTCTGCATTCAGATGCTTATATCTTTCCTTTTCTCCTTCGGTTTTCGCTTCTCTTCTTTTCACAGCTATTTGTAAGGCCTCCTCAGACAGCCGTTTTGCTTTTTTGCATTTCTTTTCCATGGGGATGGTCTTGAACCCTGTCTCCTGTACAATGTCACAAACCTCCGTCCATAGTTCATCAGGCTAGTTCAGACTAGATCTAGCAGATCTAGTCCCTTAAATCTATTTCTCACTTCCACTGTATAATCATAAGGGATTTGATTTAGGTCATACCTGAATGGTCTAGTGCTCTTGATGAAAGTGAAAGAGAAGAGTGAAAAAATTGGCTTAAAGCTCAACATTGAGAAAATGAAGATCATGGCATCTGGTCCCATCACTTCATGGCAAATAGATGGGGAAACAGTGGAAACAGTGTCAGACTTTGTTTTGGGGGGCTCCAAAATCACTGTAGATGGTGATTGCAGCCACGAAATTAAAAGACACTTACTCCTTAGAAGGAAAGTTATGACCAACCTAGATAGCATATTGAAAAGCAGAGACATTACTTTGCCAACAAAGGTCCGTCTAGTCAAGGCTATGGTTTTTCCAGTGATCATGTATGGATGTGAGAGTTGGACTGTGAAGAAAGCTGAGCGCTGAAGAATTGATGCTTTTGAACTGTGGTGTTGGAGAAGACTCTTGAGAGTCCCTTGGACTGCAAGGAGATCCAACCAGTCCATCCTAAAGGAGATCAGTCCTGGGTGTTCATTGGAAGGAATGATGTTGAAGCTGAAACTCCAATACTTTGGTCACCTGATGCGAAGAGTTGACTCATTGGAGAAGACTCTGATGCTGGGAGGGATTGGGGGCAGGAGGAGAAGGGGACGACAGAGGATGAGATGGCTGGATGGCATTACCGACTTGATGGACATAAGTTTCGGTGAACTCCGGGAGTTGGTGATGGACAGGGAGGCTTGGCATGCTGCAATGCATGGGGTTGCAAAGAGTCGGACACAACTGAGCGACTGAACTGAACAGAGAGGGTGTGAAATAGTATTTCATATTCATGATTGTGATGCTGATTTGCAGTTCCCTAATGATAAGTAATGTTGAGCATATTTTCTTGTGTTTGTTGCCACTTGTGTATCTTTTTTTGAAAAATGCGTTTTCAGGTCTTCTGCTCATTTTTAAGTAGGTTGTTTGTCTTTATTTTAAGTTGTAAGAGTTCACCCACCTCCCAGAATATCGGAAATAAAATCAAAAATGAACAAATGGGACCTAATCAAACTTAAAAAGCTTCTGCACAACAAAGGAAACTATAAGCAAGGTGAAAAGACAGCCTTCAGAATGGGATAAAATAATAGCAAATGAAGCAACTGACAAACAACTAATCTCAAAAATATACAAGCAACTTCTACAGCTCAATTCCAGAAAAATAAATGACCCAATCAAAAAATGGGCCAAAGAACTCAATAGACATTTCTCCAAAGAAGACATACAGATGGCTAACAAACACATGAAAAGATGCTCAACATCACTCATTATCAGAGAAATGCAAATCAAAACCACTATGAGATACCATTTCACGCCAATCAGAATGGCTGCTATCCAAAAGTCTACAAGCAATAAATGCTGGAGAGGGTGCGGAGAGAAGGGAACCCTCTTGCACTGTTGGTGGGAATGCAAACTAGTACAACCACTATGGAGAACAGTATGGAGATTCCTCAAAAAACTGCGAATAGAACTGCCTTATGATCCAGCAATCCCACTGCTGGGCATATACACTGAGAAAACCAGAATTGAAAGAGACACGTGTACCCCAGTGTTCATAGCAGCACTGTTTGCAATAGCCAGAACATGGAAGCAACCTAGATGTCCATCCACAGATGAATGGATAAACAAGCTGTGGTACATATACACAATGGAGTATTACTCAGCCATTAAAAAGAATACATTTGAATCAGTTCTAAGGAGGTGGATGGAACTGGAGCCTATTATACAGAGTGAAGTAAGCCAGAAACAAAAACACAAATACAGTATACTAACGCATATATATGGAATTTAGAAATATGGTAAAAAATAACCCTATTTACGAGACAACAAAAGAGACAGTGATGTATAGACCAGACTTTTGGACTCTGGGACAGGGAGAGGGTGAGATGATTGGGGAGAATAGCATTGAAATATGTATAATATTATATCTGAAATATATTAATTGTTCAAACTAAACACTATCATGTTACAATTTGTTCATACTAGATGTTTGTAATGTTTCTGATAATCAATAAAAGAGATTCTTGATCAAAAAAAAAAAAAAAAATAAGTTGTAAGAGTTCTTCTTGGCAATTCCCTGGTGGTCCAGTGGTTAGGACTCAGCACTTTCACTGTGGTGACCGAAATTCAGCCCCTGGTCAGGGAACTTATGAGCCATAAACTGTGGAGTGTGGGCCCTGCCCCCGCCAAAAAAAAGGTTGTAAGAGTTTTTATATATTCTGGATATTAATCCTTTATCAGATATGGTGGTTTAGGTCACTAAGTTGTACCTGAATCTTGTGACCCCATTGACTGTATATAGCCCACCAGGCTCCTCTGTCCTTGGGATTCTCCAGGCAAGAATACTGGAGTGGGTTGCCATTTCCTTCTCCAGGGGATCTTCCTGACCCAGGAATTGAACCCGGCTCAGATAGGGGATTTGCAAATATTTTCTACCATTCTGTGTGTTACTTTCTTGATAGTATCCTTTGATATACAGAGTTTTAATTTTGATAAAATCCATTTCATCTATTTTTTTTTTCTTCTGTTGCTTGCCCTTTGGTATCATGAAAGTATTGCTTAAAGCCAGGGTCTTGAAGATGTATCCTTATGTTTTCTTCTAAGAATTTGATAATTTTGGCTTTTAAATATATTTGGACCTTTGATCTATTTTGAGTTAATTTTTGTTCAGGGTATGAGGTAAGGGTGCATCTTCTTTGGAATGTGGATATTCGGTTTTCTGTGAACCATTTATTGAATTAGCTATTATTTCCCCATTGAATAGTTCTGGTGCTCTTGTTGGAAATAATTTGCCCATAGATGTATAGATTTAGTTATATAGACTCTCAGTTTTATTCTCTTGTCTGTCCTCATGCCAGTACCACTTGTTTTGATTATTGCAGCTCTGTAGTAAGTTTTGGCAGTTGCAAAGTGTGAGTCCTTCAGTTTTGTTCTTTTTCATTGTCTTGGCTACTCAGTGTCTCTTTACACTTTCCTATAAATTTGAAGATCATCTTTTCCATTTCTGCAAAAAAGGCCATTAGAATTTTGAGAGCATTTTGTGTTTATGTAGTGATTGTCTCTACATCTTGGAATTATGAGTGATTTTCCCCCATCTCTTTCCACTATTAGCTATAATGCACATGTATTGTTTATTTTATGATCAGAGCTGGAGGGAGCTAGCATTAAAGAGAAATTTTAGAACTCTGTTTTCTGTTAACCAGCAAAAAAAAAAGATGTTGGTATCTGATGTCAGAATTATACAACTGTTACCAAGGATGTTGCTTGAAAGAGCAGAATGGCTTGGTTAGATTGTTCCCTAAAATATCAGGCCACTCCTTTAGCTATTTCAGGGGTATTTTGTAATTTCTGTGCTTCTCTGGAAGGGTTGAACTGCCAGTCCTGCATATGGGATCTTTGGCCTGATGTGAAATGTACTGAGTTCTAAAAAAAAATTGATAGCAGTAGTAGTCATAATAGCCAAGAAGTGGAAACAGCCTTAATGCCCATCAGCTGACACATGGATAAACTAAATGTAGTATAACCATACAATGGAATACTATTTGGCAATAAAAAGGAATGAAGTACTGATCATTGTTGCAGCATGAATGAACTTAAAAATACTGTGCCAGACACAAAAGATAATTCTGTGGGACTGAAGGTAAGAATGGAAGATGACTGCACTAGGTTTTTCTTTGGGGGATGAAGAAAATGTTCTAAAGTTAAATTTTGGTGATGATCTTACTATAGATGTACTAGAAATCCTTGAACACTTAAAACTGATCAATTTTATGGTGTCTTAACTGTAGCTACCTAGGTTAGGATCATAATTCCCCCACTTAAAGCTCTGCTGTGCAGTCTTCCCATGGTATCTATAGGGGGTAGATTCCCCTATATTTTGGTATCAAAATCCACAGATGCTCAAGTCCCTTATATAAAATGATTTTGTATTTGCATATAACCTAGGCACATTCCCTCATATACTTTAAATCATCTCTAGATTACGTATAGTAGATAATTCAGTGTAAATGCTCTGTAACACTTTTAACGTCCTCAGAACAGCTAGCAGAGGTGCTACCTATGGATCTTCCTCTTCCTTCCATGCCCTTTTTAAAATCAATGTTTGAGAAAGGAATTGATCACTGAATTCTTCTCAGTTCCAGCCAAGCCTGAATTGGGCCATCATAACCAGTTCAGGATCAGAATTTTGGGTGCAGGCTTGAGTAGTCACAGCTTTACGACAGAATCTCCTATAAACCACTTAATAGTCCAGTTTCCTTAGTTAAGTTTACTTCCGGGAGAAATCTTTGTCCAGAGCAAAGGCATTTGGGCTGCTCAGAGATCCAGCCAGATACTCTGTTAGAGGCAGCTCTCAGATAGCAGCTCACCGGATTCTGTGCCAGCTCTGATGAGTAGAGGATATCAGAATGGTTAGGTTTAACGGGAATCTGGGATATGGCTTATTTCTTTCATTTTTGGCAGTTGTCACTGTGTTAGATATATATATATATAAGGTTAAAATATATATATATATATGTTTTTTTTTTTGTCAAATTGAATTATTTTCTTTCCCCATACAGTGTAAAGCCAGCACTGGTGGACACCGATCTTCATGTTCATTCTGCAAGTGCCCAAGGGAAGGTGAGTGGTGGTAGAGGCGAAGGTGGTAGTTATTATTTTGTACACTGAACATGACAAATTTCCTGCTTTCCTTGGCTTTAAAGAGTGATCATCTCTAAATACAAGTTCATCTGTAAAACTCTTAAAAGTACAATGTGATAACTAACTTTGTGTGACCTGTTAGTAAATAGTTTTGGGTCTCAGAGTTCTGCCAAGGGCAGGAGATTGATTATGGGCTACTTAGCCTGGGCAGCTGACCAGAGGTCAGCAGTATTGTTACTTAGAATATTGTTATAGTTTAAGGATATTAGGTTGAGGAAGAGTCTACATGGCATTCATCCATGTGACCCCTCCACTCCCACTTCTTTGGAGTTATTGGGGACAATTTGCTATTGTTATTGCTTTCTCATTTACATTATAAACATTTGAGGATCTTAACACAAACACATTCCTTAAAGTAACAGTAAAAGTATAAACAAGACAAAATCAGGATTGAGAGTATGCGTTATTTTTATGATAAACCTACCAGCTTCTCAGTGACTTGATTTTAAAGTTAATTTCTCCTGAGAACCTCTAGGTAAACAGCCTTAAGAGTCTGTCAAAGGCATCTATAACAGTAGTCCTATAACGATGACTGTTACGTGCCTCTTTCTGATATTATCCTATAAGGAAAGCTAGTACCTGACAGTAAAATACGGTTCAGTGCTGGGATCCTGGTAGTCTTCTAAAAGATTTGTTTGTTCCAAGGTTAGACTTTAGTGTGCCTCCAAGGAATTTTTTAGCTCTCTTTTGGCCTGTAGTGGAGATTCTGCTCTCCAGTGAGGGCTATGAAGCAGGTGTTCTGAAAATCTTTGCCGGGAGGCTGTATATGCTCTAGAGACCAAACTGGCACATGGGAAGGTGAGTAAATAACTTTCCTATAGACAGTTGGGAGACTTTTAGCTTGCTGTATTACTCCAGTTATGTAAAATTGTGTTTTCTCTCCAGAAAGTCATTTTTCAGTCTAACAAGTGGATAAATGGGTTACAGAAACCCTTGAGCACCATACCACTAAGATGGTTGAAACAGCTTTAAGCTAGAAACATACATGGCAGGCATTCACTAGTCGCCTGTCACCACTGTTAAGTAATCTCTCCACTGCTCCCACAGAATGTCTCTTTGAGCCACATGACTTCCCTTAAGAATGAATTAACTGTTTAAAAAAAAATGCCCCCAATTAACTGGACACATTATCCTGATATAGAAAGAGATTTGAAATGAATCATTTATATTTTGAAGGACGTTTACCTATTATAGTTATTGGCATGTAAATGAGCCTTGTACAGGTAGGTCTCTTCTTACTTTTGCAGGAGACTAGGGTGTCTAGTCTTACAGAATTTGAGCAGCTATTTTAGTACCGTAACACTGGAAAAAGAAAGATTCCTAGGCATAGCACATTTCACGTAAATGTTTCTAGCAAACTCATAGAATGACCATATGTTTCATAATTTTGTCCTCAAATCTGTTCTTATCAGTGGTTATAATAGTAAAGTCCAGGGTCTCATGAAAGATTTAAATGTTGGGGAAGTGATAAAAAACTCACTCATAAGATTAAATTTATTAAATACTTAGTTTCTTCTGTAAACTGTTCTATTTACTGTCTTGTTAGCCTTTCTGCTTAAAGTTTGTCAGAGGACTTTTTGGTAGGTTTGTTTTTTTCTTTTTCCTTTTAAAAATATTCCAAGGAATTCTCTGGTGGACCAGTAGCTAAGACTCAGCGCTTTTACTGTCATGGTCCAGGTTCAGTCCTTGGGTAGGGAACTAAGATCCTGCAAGCCATACAGCTTGCAGGATATAAGCCAGTTCCCTGGCAGTATAGTGGTTAAGACTCTGAGCTTCCACTGCCAGGGGCACAGGTTCAATCCCTAGTCAGGGAAATAAGATCCCACATGTTGCTCACTGTGGCCAAAAAAAACAAAAATAAAAACATTCTAGTGCGAGTATTGGTTGGCAAGTAAGGAGGAACCATAAGAGTAATGTTTGGGGGATTAAAACCTGTTGGAGATTCTCTTTCTGTTTCTGTTCATCTAATGACAGAAGCCAAGCAAGAATTAGTAACCTACCCTCAGCCTCAGAAAACATCCATACCAGCACTATCAGAAAAACAAGCCAGCCAGCCCTCAAGGTCAGCTGATAAGGAATCTGAACCCAAGAAAAGGGAAGAAGGACAAGAACCACGCTTGGGACATCAAAAGAGAGAATCAGAAAGGTATCTGCCTCCTCGAAGGGAAGGGCTCACCTTCCGAAGAGACCGAGAAAAGGAGCCATGGTCTGGGGAGACACGCCAGGATGGGGAAAGCAAAAGTAAGTGGTTTGTCAGGGCATGTACCAGTCTGTGACCACCATGTTTGGAGCATAGATGACCTATACTGTGACTTCCTACACCCTAGTAAAACAGCTCAACCTGATTGTAGAAGCTGTTGTTTTTTTGCAGGCCTCGCTGACAAAATCTGTATCCTCCAACTAGCAAGTTGCTATTCAAATGCAGCAAGGCATAACTTTAGATTTCTAAGTATTATGAAGAAAAGTGTGAAGTATTTGACTAGCATTCTGTTATAGAATCACCCTTGGTAAAGCAGGGTAACATCTGCAGTATAAAAAAAAAATACACTCAAACTCTGAAGACTTCAAAATTGTAAACCTTTCTCTCTTTCCTTTCTCCTCTCCCATTTGTGCTTGGTTTGCTCAGCAATCATGCTAAAACGCATCTATCGTTCCACTCCACCTGAGGTGATAGTGGAAGTGCTGGAGCCCTATGTCCGCCTGACTACTGCCAACATCCGTATCATCAAGAACAGAACAGGGCACATGGGCCACACCTATGGTTTTATTGACCTGGACTCCCACGCAGTGAGTTGCAGTTGTCCATCACCCCCATCCCCCAGGCCCCTCACCCTGCCCTTTCACCCCAGGATGGCCTAGGAACAACTGGCTATGGAAACTTCAAGAAGGTTTGAAGGACTTGATCCTTAAAATTGTCATGTGCCACTTGGTACCATAACCCCTGTTATTGTTTCTTTTGGTTCATTCAGGTGAAGTGACTGCCCTACAAAGTTGAAACTTTCCAGGTCCATTTCTTGTCTGGTGGCATTTCAGTTTCCAGTTAAAAGTGACAGCTTGACAGCTTAGTCATTTGGAAAATCTGAGTACTGAACCTTTTCAAGATTTTATTGAATTTTCTAATTTCTTAAAATCATTTTGACCAATCACAGTTTTATGTTTGATGGTAACAGAACATTCGCCCTATTTCCTCACAGTGTTGCTTTAATAGATTCTTGTGCCTTGAATTTCTAGTTGTGGGGTCCCTTTCCATGTAAATAATGTGAGGGTAGCAATGAAAATTATGTTTTGCGCTCAAAAAATCACAAGAGACTTTGTAAACTGGATCTGATGCGGTGATAATTGCAGACTAAAAGAAGAGGATTTGAACTTTTGAAATTGATACTAAGAACTGATGGCTCCACTGACCATTATTCTGATCAATGCTTCATTAAGGGTTGCTTATTTTTGCCAGTGTGCTCTTAGTATTATAATTATGACCAGAACATAATGTTTAATAAAGTTTGGTGGTTTTTTTTTGAGAAGGAAAATCCATGTTCAGTTTTCTTTCATAGGACCTGTCCTTTTCTCTCTTTGGATTCAGATGAGTCTTTGTTTCCCCAGGAAGCTCTTCGAGTAGTGAAGATCTTGCAGAACCTGGATCCACCATTTAGCATTGCTGGGAAAATGGTGGCTGTAAACCTGGCCACTGGAAAACGAAGGTAAAGCAGAGGGATGGGACTCCTTTGTGTTACCCCACTCAGATGTTTGGGAGGCAGCTCTTACCTCTCACTGGAGATACAGATGGTAAAGCATGCTTTCCCAGTGTGAGTTGCTTCAAATTCACATGTATATTTTCTTTTTCTATAGCTTGCCTTGTTCTTTCTCTAGATTTTTTTTTTTCCTTTTAAATAGTAGTACTGAGTACTTATTTTTTTCCCCTCTTAACTCTCTGGTCTCTTTGGGCCCCAGGTGATGGTACAGCCTTGGAT
Source organism: Tragelaphus eurycerus (assembly GCA_935064755.1). Lineage (NCBI taxonomy): Eukaryota > Metazoa > Chordata > Mammalia > Artiodactyla > Bovidae > Tragelaphus > Tragelaphus eurycerus. The sequence continues at coordinate 68,192,844 of CAKXYN010000001.1, read as the reverse complement.
GTGCAAAAAAAATTGCAATATATCCTTGCTCCCTGGAATCCTAAGAAAATGCTGTCTTGACTTTGTCCATACCCCCATAGTGCTGGGAAATCTTATTTTTCTTTACTCCTTCATTCATCTTGACCCAGAAGTCGTAACTGGGGAGTGGCAGCATCAGAGAGGCAGGCTTACAGGGAGCGGGCAGCTCTGTTCTGGTACCCTCAACTCAATTGCTGTTTTCCTCCAGCAGATAGTTATACAGGAGTCCCACTGCTTCTCCCTTCAGGAGTCTGTGCATCACCAGATCTGCTGCTATCTGGGTTGATTCCTTTCCGTGCCATGGGGGGAGTAGAGTTTCTCAGCAGATCTGTTAGTGTGGGGCACCCCTCAAGTGGCTTTTGGTAGCAGGCTCAAGACATGTTGTGTTGTTTGTTGCAGAAATGATTCTGGGGACCATTCTGACCATATGCACTACTATCAGGTAGGCTTCAGAAGTTGGGCAGTGCTTTGTTAAGATCCTCAAGTGACTGAAAAAGTGGTCTTCAGTTCTCTCTAATGGGTGATTGTTAAGGTAAATGGCTATCCCAAGTTCCATAATTTTAACTTGTTTTTTTGTGATAGGGTAAAAAATATTTCCGAGATAGGCGGGGAGGTGGCAGAAATTCAGACTGGTCTTCCGATGTAAATCGACAAGGACAACAGTGTGAGTAACCTTGGTCTTATTTCTATTGTTCTTTCTGGTTTGATTGCCCATTAATTGAAATCTTGATGGTCACAAAGTTGGCAAGAGACAAGGGGTGCTTACTCAGAGAGCTCCATCTACAGGTTTTCGGTTGGCCAGCCTCCTTAGATTTCTTGACGAGTCCCCAGCAAGGGCTTTTTTGGACAGGGACTAACACTGGCTCTGGTTTTATTCCCTCAAGCTTCATCTGACTGCTACATATATGATTCTGCTACTGGCTACTATTATGATCCCTTGGCAGGAACTTATTATGACCCCAATACACAGGTGAGTTTGGGGCTTTGTAATTTTGTAAATCATTCTTTTATATTTATTTATTTTTTTTTTAAAGATTTATTTATTTATTTTTGGATGTGCTGGGTGCTCATTGCTGCCCAGGCTTTTCTCTAGTTGTGGTGAGTGGGGACTACACTTCGTTGCAGCGAGTGGGCTTCTCATTGCAGTGGCTTCTCTTGTTGCCAAGCATAGGCTCTAGGCATGGGGCTTCAGCAGTTGCAGCTCACAGGCTGTAGATCATGGGCTTAGTAGTTGTGGCGCATGGATTTAGTTGCTCTGCAGCACGTGGGGTCTTCCAAAGCCAAGAACTGAACCTTGGTCCCCTGCATTGGCAGGCAGATTCTTAACTGCTGGACCATAAGCGAAGTCCTTATTTTGGTGTATATGTTTTGTTTTGTTTGTGTTTTGAAATGTCCAGGTTTTATACTGAGTTATAATTATGTAGATGGATTTTAAAGATGGTAATCTTCATGTTAACTGTTGTGTATGTAGAAAAATCAATGCCTGGTGACATTACAGGTGAGAACAGTGCTGCTCTTGGGAAAAATGGACAGTGAATGGTCTGGCTACGTCTTGACCCCTGGAGTGGATTTTTAGGTTGTTTGATATGTTCTCCTCTTAGGCAAGACAAGAGGGAGAATGCTGTTTCTTTCCCTCAGAAGAGAACTGCTCCTTAGACCTGGAATTTCTAGGAAAGTGAAATGTTCTATAGACTTAACTGTTTTGCAGCAAGAAGTCTATGTACCCCAGGATCCTGAGTCCCCTGAGGAAGAAGATATCAAGGAGAAGAAACCCAGCAGTCAAGGAAAGTCAAGTAGCAAGAAGGAAACATCTAAAAGAGACAGCAAGGAGAAAAAAGACCGAGGAGTCACGAGGGTAAGAGGACTTGTGAATCCTGCTTCCTTTTCGCCACAGTACACACTAAATGTATATATTTTTCAAGATAGAATTGTAGTAAAGACTGAAGGAAATAATGTATATAAATGCACCATCTGGTACCTGACGTAGAGTAATCACTCAATATATACTAAATGGGATGTGTTTAATTAAACCTTTTTTTATTTTGGAATCACTATAGTAATATCATAGATATTTCACAAATTAAGAGATTTGGAAAATCAGACTCATTTCAACAGGTGAACTCTAAACCCAGCTTTTATGAATATCATATAAAAATTACCTGGGATTTTGATCAGTTTCAGGAAAATGCCAGTGAGGGGACAGCTCCCCCAGAAGATGTGTTTAAGAAGCCTCTGCCTCCCACTGTGAAGAAGGAAGAGAGTCCTCCACCAGTAAGCCTAAGCTGATGTGCTGGGCTAGGGCTGGGGCTGATTACGAATGGGAAAGAAAGTTCAAAGGTTGATGACTCACTTCAGTATTGGTCCTATAAGTTCTCTGTGTCTCACAGACAAGGACTCCTCTTGAGTGTAAACATGAGGTACATTTTCCTGTCTGTTAGTAGGAGTGTTCCTTGAGACTCAGAGGCCGTTATCTGTCGTTTTTCTCTCTACCTTGTGCTGTTCCTACCAGACCAGAGAGTGCCAGCCATTTTTAAGTTAGAATCTTGATTTTGTTAATTCTTCTCTTCTAAATGACCAAGGAAACATGTTTTCCTTGCCCTAATGTTTTCTACTTTTTGATGCTGCATGAAAACATCTTAAATGTCAGGTGCATGCATATGTCATTTTTATCGTTTGCCTGCCAGAGTGAACAAGGCTAACACTGGTACCCATTTTTTAGATGCCTTAAAAGTGATAGTCTTAAGGTAATCAAAAGTTATTTTGATGCTAGGCCAATGATCATGTGTCATTATTTAACATTTTCTATAAACTCATGATACATACTTTTTGCTGCTCTACATTGTTGATTCAGTTCACTGTAATATCTATCCTAACCATGCCTTTGTCTTTATTCAGGAGCTGGATCTATTTACCTGGGTGTTTATCCTTTAGTTAGTTTTAGTCCATCTCCTAAATCTCTCTTGCTATAGGGGTTTCTGTGGTCTGGATGAAAGTTGACTTTTCTCCAAGGGTTACAATGACTCTGCCTCTTTAGAAATAACTTGTAACTTTTAAACTCTTTCTTTGAGGGCTATGTGAGTTTCCTTTTCTCTTCCTTCTCATCACTCTTCTATTGCTAGCGTCACTCCTAAGGGAAACTTTCTGGCTTATGTCAGTGGACAAGGAGAAAAACAAGCTCAAGCCCTGTTGCTTCCATCTGGAAGATGACAGTGTGGTCAATGGGTCTGTTTTGAACCCAGTTCATTATCCATACCAAAAGAGAAGAAATGAGATGCCCATATCAGAATATCTAGAAAACAGGCCCCCAGTACAGGTTGATGTTGTGTTAATCCCTGGCCTTCTCCTTCCAGCCTAAGGTGGTAAACCCTCTGATTGGCCTCCTGGGTGAATATGGAGGAGACAGTGACTATGAGGAGGAAGAGGAGGAGGAGCAGACCCCTCCTCCACAGCCCCGTACAGCACAGCCCCTGCAGCGGGAGGAGCTGACCAAAAAGGAGAATGAAGAAGACAAACTCACTGACTGGAATAAACTGGCTTGCCTGCTCTGCAGAAGGCAGTTTCCCAATAAAGAAGTTTTAATCAAACACCAGCAGCTTTCAGATCTGCACAAGGTATTAGGGACTGGGCCCTGGCCTTCTGAACTTTGACTGTCATCGTTGAGCGTTACAGTAAATACAGAAGCTTATGCTGTCCTTCTCACCCTGTCTCTTCCCTGCTCCTCTAATTAAATCAGTCTAATTAAAAAATGAGTTGTTTTTCCACCTTTTTGTTCATGAGTCGCTCTGCATTAAGACTGTGCCCAGCTTCAGAAAACTTCAGTGTATAGACACAAGGCAAGCAGCATGTCTGGGGTTGAGGCACCAAGAATGGAGGCTGTGCTGAAGTCAGGAGGAGCAGGGGTCATGGAAAAGGACACTCACTTGCTGGGTTTCTCATCTTAGCTCTACTGTTACCCTCACAGTTGGTATTTAGATAAGGCCCTTTACTTCTCTGATACTTGGTGGCTTTACCTGGTTCCATCTAGCTCTGACAGGGTGCAGTTTTCTCGAAAGGTGAGTCACATTCTGCCATATCTTCATGTAGATACCTTAAGTTTCTTATATATTCAGAGGGCATTGTGTAGTGAAGCCACACATGAGGAGTACGGGACTCTCAGAGCAATCTGTTGTTTTGTGTTCTTGGAGTTCCTTTTCATGTTTCTCTCTGGGTGTGAAAGAGTGACTAGAGTCAGGATGGCTGATGATGGTGGCGGTAGGCAGAGCGTGTGGGTATTTGGTTTTCGTCAGTGGTGTCTTCAGAGTCCCTTCTCCCATATTTACCGTGGATAAAGAGATAGAAACCAGGTGTGTGTCTTCTACATTTCGGAGAGAAGTAGGATAAAATTCTGCCTTGTGCCACAACATGGAACTCATCTGTGTGTCAGAACATGGGTTCCCATTGGTGGGGTTAATGCAAGATTTAGGGGTTGCTGATTCTGTAGTACAGTGATCACTTAGGAGAGTTGGCCAGTGAAAGGAGCCACAGTCCTAACCCAGCTATCAGAAAAGGCCTAGACTCATTGCTCGGACCACTCTTTGTAGACCTGCACTCAAAGAACTCCTTCTCTTCTCAGCAAAACCTGGAAATCCACAGGAAGATAAAACAGTCTGAGCAGGAGTTAGCCTATCTGGAGAGGAGAGAACGGGAGGTAAGATTTGGTGGCGTGTTAGTCCCTTGACCCCAGCTCTTTTAGTTTTCTGGTGTAACATATGCAGGCTGTGCTGAAGATAAAGAACGAAGAAGCCCCAAAAGATGGTGTGTACATTTCTCAAAACTCATCAAACTACATTAAAGTGGTTGCATTTTTTAATTTATAAATTGTACTTTAATAAAATTGGTTCCTTCAAAAGTAATGTTAGGGTCTCTGGGTAGGTCAAATAACACTCCTCTTTCTTGCCCAGCTTTTAAAATCAATGAAAGAATGTTGGCTTGGGCTGCTGAAATAGCATCTTTTACAGTTAAAAGCCAAGTTGGAGGAAGTACCTTAGTCTGAGAGCCAAATGGACTTGCTATTTAGACCACACAATTAGGCGGACTCACTTAGGCAGCTACAGACTTTACCGGCCTATGACGAGGCTTATGTGATTGTTAGGGATCCATCTGTGGAGGGTATGTTTTCCTCAGAAGAGGGGAAGATAACCTGTTCTTCCCAAATTTACCAGTTAAGAGAAGCCACTACTTTCTCAGGAATGTTTAAAGTGAGAGATTCCAGGAGTTACCAGTTGAATTCCCTTCTCGTTATAGGAAATACCCAGAATAAAGTGAAACTTTCCCACTCCTCCATCCCCTCATATGGAAATCTCAGATCTGTTCTTCTCCTTACCAACAGGGAAGGTTTAAAGAAAGAGGAAATGATCGCAGGGAAAAGCTCCAGTCTTTGGATTCTCCAGAAAGGAAACGCATTAAATACTCCAGGGAAACTGACAGGTAAAGTAGAAACACTTCACTCAGCCTACACTTCAAGGCATAATGATCTCTTTCTCCGGCTTGCTGCCTTTTTCTGATCTCAGAGAGTGAGGTTATTGGGATCAGGGTCTGTCTGAACTCTTTGAGCATGAGGTTCACCCCAGCCTTTTGACCACCTGTCTTAATATGGGCAGTATATATGTTTGCATGAAAGAATCATTGGCTGCTTAGCTGCTCAAAACCAGGGCTGGAGTGGCTGTGGTTGGGAACCCTTTCTCTTCTTATCAGTAGTTCTGTATCTCTTTATTAAACTGATAAGAATGTCACACTCTTGGACTTTTTCTCCAGGGAACCTTCACTCTCACGTGTATGTGTGTTAGTCTCTCAGTCACGTCCAACTCTTTGCAACCCCATGGACTGTAGCTGGCCAGGTTCCTCTGTCTATGGAATTATCCGGACAAGAATACTGGAATGGGTTGCCACATAAGTGCTGAATAAGTGGTTGGTTGGTAATATATAATCTGTAGCTTCCTGTGCTTGTTTATGGTCAGAGAGCTCCCAAGTTTTGAGTCCAGAGTTATAAAATTTTCTGATAGCCCACTGTGTACAGATACTGCACCGAGTGCAAGGAATATTCAGGGGGGTAAGATAAATATTATCTTTGGCTGTCTGAACACAGACTAAGGACGGCTTCGGTGATATTTTGTCTCGCAGGGCAGACACAGAAATCCGGTGAGGAAGGGGAGGGCATTTTAGTTGCAGGGAACTGCATATTTCATGGATGAAAGAGAGAGAGGTCGTGATGCATTTGAGAAGTAGTACATAGCCTGATGGGCTGAATACTGGGAAAATGTGGTTGAGTGACAAGATGAGACTGGCTCAGTCCTGTTCATGAAGTTCATGCTCTTTGAACACCTTACTAAGATTTTGTCTTAGGGGAATAGGAGGTTATGAAACGATTTTAAGTAAGGTGTTGATCTAGTGAAATTTGGGCAGGTCTCTTCATTGGTAAGTGAAAGAACTAGTAGCCAGGATAGAATGTGCCTCTGGGGGAAAGGTCATGATTTAGCATGATGTTCATGGCTGTTCATAGTCTGGCTCAAGCAGCCTCTGGTCAGCTCCTCCCGCGTCTCCTGTGGACAAGTTGTATTCTTTCAGTTCTCCGTGCCTGTGTCCTCCTTTCCTCCCATGCTTTTTCTAGCTCACAAGCTCATCATTCATTGAGAACCAGTTCAGGTATACCCTTTTGTTAGAATTCCTCATTTGTGATGATACCCCTTCAGGTCTGTGATTTTTTATTTCCATAATAGATATGTACTGCTGCCACATCCGTGGCTGAGCTCTTCAATGTGCTATAAGCATCTGTTGGCATATTATCCTTCTCACATCCTTCCCCATGAACAGGGTCAGGTCTTAGTCTCTGTATCCCCAGGACAAAGCTGGTTTCATATAGAGCAGGCACTGAAAGATACTGTTTAATACTGTTTTTTTTTTAACTGTTTAATAACCTTAAAAGGAGGCATGTCCGAATCAAGAGGACAGAGGTTTTTATTGGGCTCACAAGCATATCACTGGTGTCTTAGTATGTATGCTTCTTTTGCAGCGATCGTAAGCCTGTTGGTAAAGAAGGCATCGACAGGAGCAGCAAAGGCAGCTATGTCCAACAGGCCACTGGCTGGAGGAAGGGGGCAGGCCTCGGATACGGCCATCCAGGATTGGGTTCCGCGGAGGAGGTGAAATGGTTTCCATCTTGTTAGGGGTGTCATGAACCTGGCATATACTTAGCTTCCTTTCATTCTGTGGCCCACAGCTATGTCCCAGCCTATTAGATGAGCTTTCTCCACCACTGGCAAAGAACTTGAGAGCTGAGAAGCCTGTCAGTCTTTATTCCTAGGTTATAGCTAGGCATGCTAGGCTCTTTGCAGTTTGATTGGTGATGGGAAGCAGAGAAGTTGGAATGGGGCTCGTAAAATGTTACAAAGAGTAAGACATGGGGCAGCGTGGGAATTAGGCTGTTTGAGAGTGAAGAATAATTTGGTGAAAAGAACCAGGGAACCAGCAATAAAAGATATAAAGGCATCTCAGAGAGGAATTGTCATCAGAGGTTTTTGATGGCTAAAATTTGAGGAGCATGATGTTAGTCCTGGTTCTCATGAAGGGCCTCACCCCTCATGTTTCAGGAAAAGAAGATAGAAAAGGTGATACAAAGGAACAGTGCCCATTTTGTGTTGTCTTAGTCCCCATTTGAAAATGCCAAGTATAAGAGGTTGGCTTATCATATTTCTGATGTTGAATCCTGAAGTCATGGTGTCACCATCCTTCTTATTCATCTTGATTATTAATTAAGCATTCTTTAAAAATTCTCCTTTATCTTGCTCTCCTTACTAGTCCAGAAATGTTAAAGACCAGCCCTGAAACTAATTAATTTACAGAGCCCACTTCAATGTCTGTCTTTGTTCTACAGACTGAAAGTCGGATGAGGGGTCCCAATGTGGGAGCTCCAGGAAGAACCAGCAAGAGACAGTCCAATGAGACTTACCGAGATGCTGTGCGAAGAGTCATGTTTGCTCGGTATAAAGAACTCGATTAAAGAGTGGAGACAAGTCCCATAGGACACAAGCTCCTTCTTGTTTTGTTTGTCCGTCTCTCTTTTTGTTTTGTTACTGTTCTTGCTGCTAGAACTTTTTTAAATAAACTTTTTTTCAATGTGATTTTTTGTGTGTGGGGGGGAGTGGTTAAATTTTTGTCCCAGAGATGGGTGGGGATTGGGACTAATGGTAGGAGGGGGAGAATCCCTTGATGTGGGCCCATTTGAGGTGATGCTAAAATGGCAGCAAAGGCTTTAGTGAGCCCTGGAACACTGCCTACTGTCAGTGTGAGAGGACTGGTTGCAGGGACCTTTGAACACTGGCTCGTATGAATACTGTCAGATCTAATTAGTGAAAACAGCATCTTATTATTGTAACTGCTAAGGCTGAACCTATTTCCATATGTGGGTTTATTAGTCATTAGACCTTTAGAAGTGCTCTTCTGACTTTGTTGGTGGTCGGGGGAGGCAGTGTTGTGACATCTCTTCTGAGTGTCTGCTGGGTGTTCAGTGCCTCACACATTGTGATCACCACAGCAGGCTGGCATAATAGGAATTATTATGCCAACATAATAGGAATTATGCCACTTCTCTGCAGCCACTACCCCAGCTTCTCCTTCCCTCCATGGCTAGGATTCTCCGAAGAAGTGTCTGCCCTCTTTGAAATCTTTCTTTATTGCCCACCATATCACTCATACCATTTCACAGAATTTGCTTCCAAAGGAAAGGGGTTTTTAAAAAATTCTTTGTAGTTAAAAGGACTACTATATCTTGCAAACCTATTAAAACTTAAAAATAATTTCTCAAGGGAGCATATGGTACTAAGAATTGTACTTTTCAGGTATCTCAGGGGAAGAATGTCGTAGGAAGAGAACTGCATGTTGGAAGGAACATCTTGATTATATAAGGTAGGGCTTTGTAAACTTCTCTGTAAAGAGTCAGAGAGTCAGTATTTTAGTCTTTATATTATAAGTCATAGGATTTCTGTTGCAACTAACTCAGCTCTACTATAGTAAGAAAGCAGCCACAGGCAATACATATACTAGTGATTTTGGCTGTGGTCCAATAAAACTTTATTTACAAAAACAAGTCACAAGCCAGAATTGGCCCAGGGCTGTGGTTTTTGCCAATCTTTGGTCAAACGACAGTCTCCATGCCTAAGGGAGGGCCAAGGAGGGTTCTATAAAAACAAAAAACTGTGTAGGGGTATTGGCATTTTTGGACAGGATGAGCAGTGAGGGGTGGGAGAGGTGAGATGGAGGAGTATACCAAGGAATAAACATTTCTAGCAACAGTAAATGTGAATTTAAATAGTTTGCTATGCTGTGTCCATGAATAACCCCTTTCTCTTAATCTTTTGACCCCTTCGAAAAAGAAGACAAACAGGAGTACATTGGCTTCAGGATCAAGAGCCTTGATCAAAAGCCTTCTGGCCCTTGCTACCACTAGGGCAGCATTTTAGAAGAAGGGCCATTTGAATCTTTCAGCGCTAGACAGATGTACTCCAAGAGCCCTTCTGGCCTGATAGTCACAAATGCATCTGTGGTATGTCTCATTACTCTCTGTCCAGCCTTCGTTGAGTAGGTCAAAACACTTTTTTAGAAGCTGGTCCAAGCTTTTCCTGAACTAGTGACTAAGTTTTCCTTCTAACTTGGATGCTGCATATAGATACATACATACATATGAAAATGTAGAAAAATCTATGTGTGTAGGCAGTACTATGGTCTGAATGCTGTGTTCCCCACCACCACCACTATCACCCAAACACCAAAGGTGATAAAGTCATGAAGGTGGAGGTTTCAGCTGTCGTAATGGGATTAGTGCTCTTATAAAAAAAATTCCACAGAAGTCACCATGTGAAGATACAAGAATTTTGCAGCCTGGAAGAGGGCTCTCACCCAGACATTGCTGGAACCTTGATCCTGGACTTCCCAGCCTCCACAACTGTAAGAAAAAATTTTCTGTTGTTTACAATTTAACCATTCCGCAGCATTTTGTTATAGCAGCTGGAACAAAAGGTAGATAATAGATAGGGAAGCAGGTAGGGAGGTAGATAGATAGGAAGATAGAGCCAGGAGAAGAGAGAGAAAAGTTATCCATTCTGAAATCCAGTGATTTCTACCTTTCCATCTATTCTCATGGGGTGTTTTGGGGTTTTTCTTCTTTTAAATATGAAACGCTTCACAAATTTGTGTGTCATCCTTGCACAAGGGCCATACTAATCTTTATCGTCCCAATTTTAGTATATGTGCTGCCAAAGTGAGGCGTGTTTTTAATTATCCAAAGAGTTTCCAGTGTCAGTCACTTAATGTCCTTGAAGGATAAGCCTTAGTTAAAACATGTTTTTCTGGGAAAAAGATTTCCTGGTATATCTGAAGCTTCTGGTTTGAAATCTCTTTTGCCATCCTTCTACTTATTCTTGAAAGATTTCTTCTTACCCCAAAAGAGAAGAGTATAAGTTTGGTTTTCCATAATTAATACCCTCCTCTGCATTATTATGGTCTAGTTTTTCAATCTGTATATGTGACCTTAAAAATCAGTTCCCTTAAACTGTGTCTATAAAGAATGCTAGTGAGGAAGTTATGTCAATTGGATACAAAGGTATACCACCATTTGACTGATGAGTCAGGGTCCAAATATCTCTTGAATTGCTGAAGCATCTCTGCTGCAAATGTTGCACTTTTAATTTTGGTAGTGGATTCATTTGTTCACTCAATGAATATTTATTAGTGGTATACCATGTGCCTGGCAGCAGCAGAGGCACTGGGGGATATAGTAGTGAACTAAACAGAAAAGTCCTTGCCCTTCTGGAGTTTACATTCTAGTGGATGAAGGCATGGACTCAAACCAAATTTACTAATTCAAATCCCAGTTCCACCACTATAGTGTGGAACCCATAGTGTGACCTTCTAGTGTGACCTACTGTTTCTAAAACAAGGACAATGATAATGGTTTTGACTAGGAGAACAGCATTTGGGGCAGCTGTTTAAATAGAGTCAACAGAATTTGCTGACAGATTGAGTGCAAGGAAAAAAAGTCATGGATGGCTCCCAGCCTGTGTTAATTTTGAGATGCCTTCCCAGTGGCTCAGCGGTAAAGAATCCACCTGCAGTGCAGGAGACACAGGTAGGCATGGGTTCGATCCCTGGGTCAGGAAGATCCCCTGGAGGAAGAGATGGCAACCCACTCCAGTATTGTCTGGAAAATCCCATGGACAGAAGAGCCTAGCAGGCTACAGTTCTTGGGGTTGCAAAGAGTCACACATGACTGAACACAGCATACACATTAGACAGCCAATTAGTAACTATTAAATTGTTGTTCAATTGCTCAGTTGTCTGGACTGCAGCATGCCAGGCCTCTCGGGCCTTCACTGTGTCCCAGAATTTGCTCAAAAATCATGTCTATTGAGTCGATGGTGCTGTTCAACTGTTCTATTAAACCTGGAAAGTAACTTTCCCGTGTCCTTGCCTTAGACTAAAGATTATCAATAAGATAATATTCTGAAAACTGCCTTCAAGAATTCTCTTAATTACCAGAAACGTCGATTTTTCTTACTTGCAGAATGGGTTTAATAGTCATCCCAAAAAGGTTATGAAGATGGACATATTTGTGAAGCATGTAGCCGAATAATAAAATCTAGCATTCAATAATGCAAAAGGTGATCAACCTACATTCCTTCTCCTAAAGTAAGATTAAATGTGATGGTTTACATCGCGTCAGTGAAAACAAACTGTACTAAGGCCCATGTAGCAAAGGCAAATAATTACTATGCTTAATAAAGATAAGAGGTCTAATCCGGGTCTGGAAAAGGCAGACAAGGCCGAGATTTTGAAGAAAGGGAAATACGTAGGAAATTGACACAGGCTGTAGTTAAGTGACATGCTGCCCTAGCGACCACAGTTCCCAGCAGCCTTCGCGCAGCCAGACACCTTCGCGGATTGGCCGCCTCTTTAGGAAACGTGTAGTGGGGGAAGGGGATAGGCGCGAGGTACTGTGGGTAGGAGACGGCCGTCGGCGGAGGCGCCATTTTGTGAAGTGGCCGTACCCTGTCGGAATTCCTTGGCATAAACTGCTACTGCTGCTACTTCCGTCCTTCCTGGGGGTAAGTGCGGTGGCCGCCCATAGTGACTGGCGGTTCTTTCTGCTGTGGCAGGCCCTGTAGAGCCTCCCTGTCAGCCGCAAGCTGCAGCCGTTCAGCCCCAGCGGGATCTCGAAGGGCTACCCGAGGCATTGGAGGGCCGCGCCCCTCTTCACCACTAGCGCTGTCAGCTTTCAGAGAGCGTTCTCCCAGCCAGCTCGAGGCCCTCTTCTCTTGGAGCTGTGAGTGTGCCCCGCCCGGGACGTGTCTCCAACTCCCAGGCCAAGTTGAGCAAGGAGTCGTCGTCTGTCCCTCAGATACTTCTCAGGGGCGCCCTGACAGTCTCTAGCCGCCATAGCTCCGCAGGTTCGCCGGAATCAACTCTCCGGAAAGCTGTTCGGTGAAGGGTGATCTGGGACTGGGAACCTCTTAGGGGTCGGGAGGAGCAAGTGCAAGCAGGAAGAGAAAGCTGGACGCCTGAGTCGGTCGCGCAGTCCGTGGCGCCTCCATCTCACCCGCGACTCCCCACGGAGGTGGGTCTGGGCAGTGCCCAGGCGTTGAGGGGCTGCAGCAGGGATTTTGCCCAGGCCCTTGTTCCTCCCTGTTGGTTCTGTTCCCTGTATTAATTCACATGTTCGTTCAGCGCCTGCCTAGAACAGGCGCCAGGGACGGCTGTTAACTAGTTTCTCAGACCTCGGAAGCATCGAAGGTCTTCTAGCTGTTTGATGTTTTACCACCGTCAGTGCGCAGCGGAGCCAGGTTGGCTGCCTCAGGGACCTGTGGTGATTATTGTTACCTGGGAGTTAAGTCGTACTGAGGTTTACTCTTGTTTGATATATATAGCTTTGGATCTGCCGTTGCGATTTAAACGGAGTCGATTTTCAGTTAGCCCAGCATCGGCTTTCTGAAAGGTTTTAAATTTTTCATGAGTAATTTTTGAATTTCGTTTAGCTCCTTGTATTAATAAAGACACTTTGGTTAATGTTTTAAGGCTCAACTACCCCATTGGAGTTGCTTTATTCAGAACACAGGGAGCTGATTGCAGCTGTGCCCTTTTTGCTTTGTAATCCTACAGTGGGCAGGGAAGGCATTTTCTGCTTGCATCCTTTTATGGGTTTGTGTTTGAATATGGAATCTAATATTTTTAACTCCGCTTGCCTTCCTGCTATGCTTATTGTTAACAAAACCATCGTTTGATTTTAATGTTGACAGTTGGCCCCCACCCCTCAACCTTAGATCATCACTGTTAATGGTTTCAAGAAATTCCAGTCTCAGTGGTGTCCCAGCTATGAAACAGTTGACTTAGGTGATCTCCCAGATTTGCAGCAACGGATCTCTCTTGTCTCCTAGAAAAAAGCAAATTTGAACTTTTGGAGCAGTGTCCTAGATCTTCAGTAGAACAATGGGTTCAGACAAACGGTAAGTTATTACTGTAAATGCCTTTGATCTCAACATTTCAATGGGTTCTGAGCTATTTGTTGAAAATTGTTTACCATACTAATATTTGAGTCTGTGTTTTGTGTCATGCATTCTGTGAGCACTTTCATGATACTTGCTCGCATAAGCACATGGTTTAATGAGATATTGAAATTAACTTTGTGAACTGTCCTGTGGTAAAAGAAGTTGAGGGGGCTGTTAGAACACTTAGGAACCTGTGTTTTCTCGGAAATAGCCAGGAAAGCTTCCTGGAGAAAGTATTCTCTTAAGGTGAAGCCTGAAGGGTAAGAAAGAATTAAGCAAAGAAGGGCTTGGTGGAGTAGATCATGAAGGTTCCTGGTGTGGATAACAGCCTCTGGCAGAAAGTAGGAAATTGTCCTGTCACTTTGCACAGTAAGTAAGTACCTGGCTGTAGAAAGCAGTCAGTGAAGGCCAGTTCTCATTATTATCTCCTCCTGACAAGATGATCCAGATTATAGAGCTGAGAAGCTTTGGACCATGAGTTACATTAAAAAAGAAGAAAGAAAAACTGCTGAAGAATTAACAGAATTAAGACTGAGAGCATTTGGCTCCTGTGTCATCTGTGGAGTCTCCCACTCAAACCATTTGATTTAAACACATAACTTATTCAGCCAGCTGCCTCCTTAATATTGAATCCAGTCCCAGTGATAGATCAAACTGATGGCCCACTGGGACTCAGGAAATGTTCGTGTTACATGATGTCATTGTTTGGTTTCAAATAAACATTTACCATTTTAGGGTCTCTCATTCACATGCTTTACATTGTGAAATTGCCCTGGACTATTTGTTATCATTCACTTCTTTTTATTAAATTTGTATACTCTAAATGATGCCCTATAGCCCTTCCCTTTATTTTGTCCTTACACAGAGTTTTATGAATCTGGTAAGCAATTTATCAAAGAACTGTTTGTAAAGAGACACAGATGTATAGAACAGTCTTTTAGACTCAGTGGGAGAAGGTGAGAGAATAGGATTGAAATATGTATATTATCATACGTGAAACAGAGCACCAGTCCAGGTTCAATGCGTGAGACAGGGTGCTCAGGGCTGGTGCACTGCGATGACCCTGAGGGATGGGATAGGGAGCGAGGTGGGAAGGGGTTCAGGATGGGGAACACATGTACACCCATGGCTGATTCATGTCAATGTATGGCAAAAAACACTACAGTATTGTAAAGTAATTATCCTCCAATTAAAATAAATTAGTTTTTTAAAAAAGAACTGTTTGTGGTCCAATGGGTTTAAGCCTTTTGTTATTAGATTTTCCCTTAAAGCCCAGTGCTGCCTAGTAATCAAAAATAAATCAAATGTTGTAGGAAATAATGTTCTCTGATGATGCTACTTATTATAACAATTGAACTTGGTTAACTGCCTAACAGGGAAAAAAGAAAAACCAACTCATCCAGTTCAGTGGTCCATTTCTCAGCAGTGAGAATACCCTTCAGAGTGGATTAGTCAGGATATGTTTTCTTTTGAAACTGAATAAAATGAGAATACATTTGACCCTTAAACAGCACAGATTTGAATTGTGCAGGTCCACTTACAGGCAGATTTTCTTCAATAAATACAGTACTACATGATCCATGGTTGGTTGAATCAGTAGATGCTGAACTGAGTATACCAGAGGGCTTACTGTGCAACTTGAGCATCCATGGATTTTGGTATCTGCAGCGGGTCCTGGAAACAGTCCCTGGCAGGAACAACTGTAATTGCATTCTTCCTATTTAAATTGATCAGTAAGATCTGAAATCAGGGATGAAAGGAGTGATATGTAGATCACAGGCTTGGGGAAATGCAGGATAAACATGGACAGACAACCTTTCTCAATTGTAATTGTCTCAATTGTAAGTTGTTATTTGGTGATAAATTTTAAGGGATCCATTGAACTATTTGGATACCTTATAAACCAAAATGTGGATTGAAATTTTTTTCAACCATGTTTTCTAAAGGGACAAAATGTGATTTACTTAAGAATAAAGGAAAATTTTCTTCCCTGGCAGAGTGAGTAGAACGGAGCGCAGTGGAAGATATGGTTCCATCATAGACAGGGATGACCGTGATGAGCGTGAATCCAGAAGCAGGCGGAGGGACTCAGATTACAAAAGATCTAGTGATGATCGGAGGGGTGATAGATATGACGACTACCGAGACTATGACAGTCCAGAGGTGAGTGACCAGCAACTGTTTATGGAGTTGTTAGAATTATGAAATAAGTATACCAAGTGTTAGAATCTCTCAGGAGGAGTGTTCAATTCAAACACTTTAGTATTCTGAAATCTGTTTAGTCAGCTATAACTCTCAAAGACAGACGGAGACTTGTAGTCAGAATACTTGGCCAGGGTTTACATAGGGCTCACCAGGCACTCTTGAGCACATGACTTAGATGAACTCATTCAAATCTCACTACAACCATATAATGTAGTTACTGTACCCATTTTAAAGATGAGGCAATTGGGGCATAATTATATACCATCCCTTGGCCTCAGATAGTTTCTGAAAGTTGTAGTTTAATATTGTAGCATAGCTTTTTTTCACGTTTCTTTCCATATGCATCAGCTTTGTTGAGAAGTAATATTGTGCTACCCATATAATTTGGCACTTTTTTCTTTTTTTTATGCATATAATCATCTTACTTTAACAAGTAATACTATTTGTGTGTTGATATACTGTTCGGTGAGTTGTTAAACCGTTCTTCCTGAAATTAAATGATTGTTGCCAGGTTTGGAGGTTTTTGTTTTTTGCTATTTTAGAAGACACTATGGTGAACATCATCATGGAGTTCTTGTATTATCTCTGTTCCTAAAGATGACTTATTAGGAGTGGAGGGAGTGGATCAAAGGGTATAAAAAGCATAGTGTGATTTGAATTACAATTTTGTTCATTGTAAATCAGAGAGAACGTGAAAGAAGGAACAGTGACCGATCCGAAGATGGCTACCATTCTGATGGTGACTATGGTGAACATGACTATAGGCATGACATCAGTGACGAGAGGGAGAGCAAGACCATCATGCTTCGTGGCCTTCCCATCACCATCACGGAGAGCGATGTAAGGGGGACCAGCTGTTCTAAAGAGCCATCTGTAGGCCCAACAGACTCTGAGCTTCTACCATTATTTTCTTGTGTTCTTTTTAGCTCAAGCTAATATCTAGTGAAGTACCTTTCTATAATTAGGGTGAAGTTCTCTCAACTTAGCTCATAGCTCATTGATAATCTTTGTATTTAGACTTGGAAGCTTAATATACAGCTTTCAGAACTACAGGGGACAGTTTTTATTCTTTGAATAATAGCTCCTAGAAAGTAGTCAGTACATTTTTGTTGAATTGGTCACTTATTCACTGAGATTATATCCATAAGAACATTTTAATGATTCAGTATCCTTTGATTTGATGGAAATTGTATTATCCATTTGAAACCTCTGGAAAGCCTTTTGACAAGCCTGGCTTCCCCGTTCTCAGACTGGTCAACTATGGCTTTGGTGTACTAGGCACTGCCTGGTTTCCAGTGGTATCTCTGGCCTTCACCCATTCCTTCCAGCCCCATCCACCACTTGGCTTCTGCTGCAGGCGACTTTGTACGTGTCCATTGTTCTACCAATATGCCCCCATGCTCCCCCCCCCTTTTTTTGGCCGTGCTATGTGGGCATTTGGGGTCTTAGTTCCCCAACCAGGGATGGAACCTGTGCCCCCTGGGTTGGAAGCACAGAGTCTTAACCTGTCTAGTTGTGGACGTGGGCTAAGCTGCTTTGCAGCATATGGGATCTTAGTTCCCAGACCAGGGATCGAACCCTGAATTGGAAGGTGCACTCTTAACCACTGGACCACCAGAGACGTCCCCAGGCAGAATTTCTTATGTGTATCCCCAACCCTTGAACTCAGGAGGCTGCCCAGCCAATGTCTGTAAAATGAATGTGATGTTTTGAAATATATTTTATAAACCATGTAAATGCACAGCATTATGCCAGTATCTGTTGTCTTAGGGTATTCAGGGTAATAGTCTGACTTGGTCTTCTAAAACACTGGAAGTGACAAAACGTGAGATGGGATGTTTGAGTTAATAGTGGGTATTTATTTGTGTTCCAAAACACACTTGCTCCACTGTGTACTGTTACACTGCAGAACCATGGATCCTGCCTCATAAACGCTTAAGGATGATAGCTAAAGTCAACAGATCATGAAGGCAATGCAGAATAGAAAGGGATAAGTGTCGGAAGAAGTCTTGTTGAAAGTGTTTCTGTGGAGTAGTAACTCGAGGCTTCTTTAAGGGAGCTGTGTTACTGGTGGAGGGTAAGGAAGTGCTCCAGGGAGCTGTTAGTTGAGCTCATTCTTGAGGGATAGAAAATGTTTTGATCTGGTTGAGAACTAAGGATAAGATGTGTACTGGCCCTAACTAGCTTGATTTGACTGAAATCAGACGTTTGGCAGGAGAAAAGCATATTTGGGGGCCACTGCTGGAATCTTTGCAAGCCCAGCTAAGTATTAAAAAAAAGCTGCTGAAGTTTTTGCCTGGTAACAAAAGCTGTGCAGGTTTGAATGGTAGAGTCAGGGAGTGGTAGGGGCTAGAAGGAAGGCAGAGCTGAGCTCAGGTAGCAGTAGCCATGGGCATGTAGAGTAGGGCATAGAAGAAATCCTGCAGGAGTCAGTTGAGGAAACTTTACTTGTTGATCATATTGTTCCCTTGAGTCGGTTAAGCCTGTGGCCCTTGAAGCCTGCAGAAGCGGGTGGCAATGGGGAGAGCAATGCCCTAGCTGGCCCTGGGGGGCCTACCTTCTGGTAATGAAACAAGATTGTAATTCTTGCTTATTTCAGGCTTCTCAGGGAGCTAGAAGTGCTTGCCATAAGAAGGCAGGTTTTTCCAAGTAGACTTTCTGAGATTCCCCAAATTTGTGCAATATTTGTGGGAAATTTGCATATTGGGCTCTTTGGTGGTGGTTTAGTTGCTAAGTTGTGTCTGACTCTTACGATCCCATGGACTGTAGCCTGCCAGGCCCCTCTGTCCATGGGATTCTCCAGGCGAGAATACTGGGGTGGATTGCCATTTCCTTCTCCAAAGGATCTTCCCGACCCAGGAATCAAAACCTGGGTCTCGTGCATTGCAGGCAGATTCTTTACCAACTGAGCTATGAGGGAAGCCTCCTCATATTGGGATCTTTAAAAACATTTAAAAATTATAGTGTTCTCTTGAATGAACTTCAGTTTATCACTTTCATCATTATTTGTCCTTTGTAATCCCCTCACTGACATGTGAACTCCTAGAGTAACTATGTTTAGTTAATTTTGTTACTATGTGTGTTACTATGTCACTATATTCATAGAGTTTGTCTTTAGTTACTCTGGTAGCTAAGTTATCAGTAACTATGTTACCAAGCATGAACTTGAGTCAGGTGATTGGGTCTGGCTTGATGTAACACTTCTACATACTCTCTATTTGTGGTAGTCTCCAAAGCCACTAGGAGTATTGACTCATGCTCTTAGGGGAAATACAAACTTAGATTCCTATAAGCCTCTGGTCACAACATTTTCATTAACAGATCAATATATAGCCTTATTTCATGTATATTTCTGTTTAAAGGTGCCTTATTTAATATATACTTTGATTCATTAGCATTGAACTCACAGCCAACAGGACTGTAACTCATGTCTGAAGGAAGCTTTTCTAACATATCTTCTCTGTGAAGTACATCACAGCCTGCCTTCTTGCATTAGGAACACTAGACAGCACTTCAGCACTACACCTGGAGAGCCATTTTAAACAGTGAAATCGCCAACAAAAATGTGAAATACCTGCCACTAAATAGGAGAAGGACGTCTGTTTACAATATGAAAGCTGATACAAAGCATAGCATAACCTCTGCCAGGAACACATGCATCAGGCAACTCAAATTTTTTTACTACTCTGCACGTGTTTGCAAATGACCTTGAAAGTGCAAGTATTTGGAGTATAATGAATTTTAATTAGTAGGCAAATCTACCCCAAATAATGAGGACTGATTTTATATAATCCTGCAACCTTTACACATAATAATGAAATGGGGAAGCCACTATGAGTCTCTCACAAATTTGTCCCTGGTGTTTTTCCTGAGAGTATTGCTGCCTGGTATGATTGCTGGAGAGACTGATGTCTTTTTTAATGTATTTTGCCTTTTGCAGTGAAGGTCTGATTTGAAATTGGTAATAAGCTTAGCAGCCAGAAGTCTTTATTCAGGCCCAATTCATGTTTACTTTGATTCACTTGGAGCCTAAGAATATTAAAGGTTTTTTTTTTTTTTTTATGTAAATGTAAGGAAACTATTTCTTTAAGACATTGTGCAAAAAACATCTTAAGGGAGTTCCTTGTTTTGGGGCTATTGATTTCTTAGTCTTCAGAGTATGATGACATATTATTTGCCTCTTTTAAATCTTTTTCTTTTCTCTCTGGTCCTTTAGAACAAAGGACAAGATTAGCCTGAGGTGGGGGCGGGTGGAGGCTTGAGGGTCAGCACACCACAGGCAAGGCTGTGTCTCACAACATAAAGTAGCTGTACTTGAGGAAATCCCCCATCAGCAGGTAAAGAAGGCTTTCAGAGCTATTATAGTGCATCAGTTTCTATGAGAAGCATCCCTTCTTTTTTATTCTATTTTTAGACTAATTGCATTTTGATGATAGAAGTTTAAAAGCTTGGCCAATTAAGCTTAAGTAATATAAGCTTAAGTTGATGTAATCCCTAGTCTTTGAACTCTCTAGTGTGGAATGGTTTGTGGCTAAAGCTTTAACAGTAAATGTGTAAAACCCTGTGCAGATTCGAGAAATGATGGAATCCTTTGAAGGCCCTCAGCCTGCGGACGTGAGGCTGATGAAAAGGAAAACAGGTGAGAGCTTGCTTAGTTCCTGCTGTTCTGGTTCTCTTCCCCATTCCCACTTCAGTCCCTAAAGAACATCCTGATATTCCCCAGTCTTCAAGCACATGAATTCAGAATGAAAGGTTTGCCATGGCTAAGGAATGTGACTCTTTGAAAACGATGTTAGAAAGCACCTGAGGACCTTTTTAAAAAGTTTGTTTTTAGGGGCTTTTTTTTCCCTTCGGTAAGTAGTGATGTATAAACTCCTTGTTTGACTGTTTGTAATCGGTTGCATGGTTACTTTTTAAGCGTGGAATCAAATCGAATGGCATTTAGTTCAGGCGGCTTGGTTCCTTGCCATGGCAAAGTATCAAGAAGATCCCCAAGTCAAGTCACATTTATAAAGCTGCTTCCCAATTGGCTTTGTCACGCAGTGTTGAAGCAGTGGGAGAGAGATTCACCTGTTATAAAGGAACTGACTAACACGAGTATCCCGTCTATATCTGAATGCTGTCTCTAGGTGTAAGCCGTGGTTTCGCCTTCGTGGAGTTTTATCACTTGCAAGATGCTACCAGCTGGATGGAAGCCAATCAGGTTGCTTCACTCACCAAGTCTAGATATTCATGAAAATGGAACAAGTCTGTACAATTTAAAAAAAAAAGGTTGAAGGAGTGGTTTGTTCCAAAGGAGTGACTTTAAAAAAAAAAGGCTTTGTATATATTAAAATTGATGTTACTGGAATAAATACAGTAATACCACACATTACATTGCAGAATTTGCTCTGCCTTTAAACATGGCTACCTGACATGGCCTTGTTAACCACTGAATGTTTGTCTGGTAGTTATCAGAACATCTTGAATATTCCCCCTTTCCTCCCCTCATTATATTCTTGTTTATTATGTCCTTTGAGAGTCATCTTAGATTATCCAACTCTCAATTTGACAATGAAGAGAATATAATTGAAGTCTGCTGTAGGAATTTTGTAAGTAATTATTTCAACTTGGAGACCTCAAGCCTCCTAGAGGCATAACTGCTCATATGGGTCTTCAAGAACTATTTAAGGATCTAGTAGAATTTATGAACAGTAAGTCTGATGAGATTAGCCTAAGAGCTGGTGTCCTGCTGCTGTCTAATCTAGTTAGAGTGGCATTAACATCCTAATCTCCCTGAGAATGCCTCTTACAGTCTGTTCAAAGCAAATCTTTGATGATTTCTTTGATGTGGCATTAACTGAATCGTTCTACAGTTCATCAAGATAATGTTCAGTGCTTGGCACATAAATAACATTTTTTGCCAGAACTCCAAAGCACAGTATTGAATGCCTTAACCAAGTGCATTCTGGGAAGTTTGCTTAACTCATTATGTTGCTTCTCTGTAGCATTTTATGATTTGTTACTCATAAATAAGAGTTATATTCTTTGGAAACTTAATATCATTAATAATGAGACTCACTAATGAGGATATCATCTTGATTGACTTGCTAGACTTTTAAGCCTCTCACATCCTTAACCCAGAGGTGACAACCTGATCTTATAATGGTAGACTTAATTCATTTCATACCATGGACACCATCCTAGTAAAATTCAGGACATATACAAGCTTCATGTGAACCTGCTTTCTTTACACGACAGCATCTTTTTAAAGCATCTTATTAATATAATGGATGTATCAGAATGACTTGGGAGTTTAAAACTCCTGGGAAATTAAAACCTGAAAGACACTTAAAAGCGGCACAATTTTAATGTATACAAAGCTGTGTTAATATGTAACTATTTCATTACAGTTAAAATTCACTCCAGAAATGAAAGGCCAGTAGGATTAGGGACTCAGGGATAGTTTGGAGTCTCCCCAAACCAGCACATCCCTCCTAGTGGGATGATCTGTTGACTTATTTCCCAGCTTCTTTATTTTTGCTTCTATACAACACAGTGAGTGGATGACCTTCAGCTCTTTCCCTCTTGGCCAGACATGCAGTCTTGCCTTTAGATATTGCAGAGACAACATTCACAGCATGTCTTAACTCTTCCAGGATTTGCAAGAACCAAATTACTCAACAGTATGTATGTTTGGAGGGGTTAGACTCCTTTAAAAAGTTTGGATATCTAACCTCCTACTTAAATCCCTTCTGACAGTGTCAGAACACCCCGCTCCCTTTCCCTCCCCCCAGAAAAAAAAAAAAAAAACAGAAAAGGTGTTCCTGTTAAAATGAAGGCTCTTTGGGGGCAGATGCTGGGTGTGCTCTTGGTAAACTGTTTCAGCTCGGAATTTTCACCTTTGAAAATAAAATCCCTTGTAGTCACACAGTTGACTAGAAGGATGAGGTGGTATATGAACACTTACACACTTTTCCTAACCCCCTGAAGAAACTTCATTGGCCTCCTGGTTACTCATCTTGAAGAGAGTACCATCTTATTTCAGTGAAAAACACATCTGTCACTCAGGACATCACGTGGTTGCACTTGGCAGGAAGAAACCTCATTTAGCTGTTTTTAGAATCGATGGCATTCAGACTAGTGTCTCCTGAGAAAATTGTCACCAGCTTCCCTTTAAAAATGGGTTTCCCTCTCATTGTCCCCAAAGGACACATCCTGAAGCAGGAATTTGGGTGAAGGGGAAATGTAAAGGCTTTCACTTTGCATAAGGATGTGGGACTGGGGGAACAGTGAAGTGAAGCCCAAGGACACCATGCTAAGGGCTAAAGTAGGAGACAACCTCAGAACTGGGAGAGTTGTGTCTTCTGCTCTTTGAACTAGATTGTCAACTCTCAGGCAGCCTGTCAATGCTGAATGTTAGGACTTCTGTCTCTGCTGGAGACACGGCCTGGTGCATGTCAGCGTTTATAGCGTGTGTCAGCTTTCTCAGCACTCCCTGACTCCGTTTACCTTTACTCCGCATCCCATTCTCTTACTGCCTATCTGAAGGATTGGATGGGCAGAGTATAGGTGGCGGTGGTTGGTCCTCCCCGTATGTTGTCCATTTAATTCCAGAGCACTGATTTTTCCGAAGTGTGCTCTGCCCTGGGAAAATGGACACATGTTCCTCACAATGGGAATAACTAATTACTTCTTTTTTTTTTTTTACAGAAAAAGCTGGTGATTCAAGGAAAGCATATTGCAATGCATTATAGCAATCCCAGACCTAAGTTTGAAGATTGGCTTTGTAACAAGGTAAGCATGTGTTCTTTCCAGACAAACCAAACTCTTGGGGTTTTTTGTTTTCTATTTGACTATCCAAACAAGAAAATGAGTAAAATATATGATTACCAGCTTTTATCAGGAGGTGATTTTCATACTTTGTGACTTTCTTGGGTCCTCCTGAGTAGGTGTTAGAGGACAGACTCCCTCAAACATGAGAGATTTTAAGAACCAGATTCTAAGCCCAGTGTTTCAATTAGGATTTTAAGTTTGTTTTACTTTATGGTTTCTTAATTCTAGTGCTCTCATCTTTTGGCAATCTCTTTGTTAACAAAACCCTTTGTGGCCCTGCTTGAGTTATATAAGGTCTGTTATGAGTGAGGAACGGTATCCATGGGCAAAACCCTAAGGGGACAAGTGTCACCAAAGTCACAAAGTAGGTGTTGCTATTGGCATTTTGAGAGTATTTGGTGTCACATGTCCAGCAGGGCTCTAGACAGAATTTCATTCACATTGTATTTGTGTATGTAGAGTAGTCTATATAGTGCTTTTCTGACATAAGGGAGAACTTTGCCAGTGGCTTGCTGCAGGGTTTTGGGGTGAACTGAAACTTTTCCACAACTTGAGAAAAATGGAAATCTACTTCAAAATACATCAGAATGTATTTTTCTGGGGGTCATTCACATAGCGAAATTTTTAGGTTAATGCTCCTTGTCTTCAATGCGTAGGATCACCTTTTGCCTTTATTGCTCCTCACTGGGACTTGCCTGTGACCCTCTTGCTCTAATCCACATTGTTACTAGTAAACCTGGCCTACCGTGAGATAGAATTACAGATAAAACTTTTTTTTTTCCAGTGCTGCCTTAACAATTTCAGGAAAAGACTAAAATGCTTCCGATGTGGAGCAGACAAGTTTGGTAAGCCCAGATTTGGCTGTTTGGGAATATGTATTGAAACTTGACTAATTGGGTTATCTCTGAACCTAAGGAAAAGTACAAACTGTGGGGTGTTTAAGCAATAACGTGTTATATTTTCCTTAAACCTTCTACCTTAGGTTATGTAGTTATTTTCTTTGAACCTCCTTCCTTAGATTTAGTAGATCCTGGTGTTGAGTGCAAGAATACAAAGAGTTCTTTTATTTTTCAAAATTAAGTCAGCTTTCCTGCTTTGCTTTCTGTATCTGCTTTTTTTTTTTTACTACAGAGATGAAGTCCTCTGAAGTCCTCCAGTGGCCTGGTTTTTGCATTCCACATTTAAAATTCATGTCAAAATTAATGAGGTTTTACTGTAGCCACAAATGGTTAAAAAAGAAAAAATAAATAACAGCTGCGTTTACTTAAAACTTTGGTATTTGGATGTATTTCTTATGTTGGTTTATTGTTTGTCTTCAGTTACTGATTCTTCCTCTTTTCTTTCCTTTCTTGTAGACTCTGAACAGGAAGTGCCCCCTGGAACCACAGAATCAGTTCAGTCTGTTGATTACTATTGTGATAGTAAGTGCAAATGTAATCTTTCGGCCGTTATGTTGAAAACTGATCTCCTTTGGATGTTTTTTTGTTCTCCTGCTCTTTTTTAATGAGCAGTCAGTGGCTTCAGATTGTAAAGACTGATTTTTGGATTTCTTTTCAATGTCAAAGTGAAAGATATATGCAGTTGACCCTTAAACAACAATGGATTTGAACCATGTGCATCTATGCTGATTTTCTTTCTTTTTTTAATGAATGCTACAATACTACAGTAGGCTTCCCTGGTGGCTCAGACAGTAAAGAATCTACCTACAGTGTGGGAGTCCTGGGTTCAACCCTTGGGTTGGGAAGATCCCCTGGAGGAGGGCTTGGCAACCCACTCCAGTATTCTTGCCTGGAGAATCCCCATGGACTGAGGAGCCTGGTGGGCTACAGTCCATGGGGTTGCAGAGAGTTAGATACTACTGAGGCGACTAAGCAGACACAGCACTATACTGTTTACTGGCTGGATCTGGGGATGTGGAACTACCAGTACCGAGTGCTGCTGTAAAGTTGTACACAGACGTTCTCTTGCATGATGGGGGTGGGGCTAGCAGCCCCCATCCCCCTGCATTCAAGGGTCAAATATACTGGAAACCTCCCTAAATGGGTTTGTTTGTACTTGAAACTGCTTTGAAAGGCACTGGTGGTAGAAATGCACGTCTCTGTCGTTTGTCTCGTTCACCTGCAGCAATCATACTTCGAAACATAGCCCCACACACTGTGGTGGATTCCATCATGACAGCACTGTCTCCCTATGCGTCCTTAGCTGTCAATAACATTCGCCTCATAAAAGACAAGCAGACCCAGCAGAACAGAGGCTTCGCGTTTGTGCAGCTGTCTTCTGCAATGGTGAGATGTTCATTGAATCTTTCCTTTTAAAAGAAACTGAGATAAGAGGCAAATGTGGTTCATCCAGTTGTGATACTACATCTAATGTTCTTGGAGCCCAAAGTTCAAGACTTAAGTAATGACAGTTATTGCAGTGCTAAATTATAGGCCAATGGCTTTAGTAAGTGGTAAAAATACCATTGGTATACCTGTAGATAACTAGCTGAACTGAAGTCTGAGCCACAGTTTAGTCTTTTTCATGCTTTTAGATTGACCTAGCACTGGCTCCTTTAATAATACTAGATACCTTGAGAAGGCTTTTTTAAAATTTCTCATGATTTCATATCCACAGATAATAATGAATTGCTAGTTTTTTTTAAATTTCTTTGACTAGGATAGATGGTAGAGATTTTCAGTTACGTGACAAAGATGACAAAATTGTTTTTCTTCACATTCTCCTGCAGGATGCTTCTCAGCTGCTGCAGATACTACAGAGTCTCCATCCTCCTTTGAAAATTGATGGCAAAACCATTGGGGTTGATTTTGCAAAAAGTGCCAGAAAGTGAGTGGCTTCATTGCCCTTACTTCAAACCGCTGCATCTGCATGCTTGTCCGAGAATGCGCTGCTAACTGCACTCGAAGCCCATGTTCTCTGTACTGAGATGAAATCCTTCCTGATTGGCTGAGAAGGATGCACTTGTCTTCATAGCACTTATTCCCTCCTGTCCTCAATAACCAGTTGCCGGAAAGCTTGAGAGCAGGACAAAATAGACTTGGTAGATGGGTTGAGAATGTACGCTATGCACACTGCTTCAGAATGGTGCAGACCCATCTGGAAATAATTCTTTCCTTCCACAACAGCATGCTAATACAGCTTCATGTATATAGCGCTTCATTCTAGTGATGTAAATTTCCCATTTCTAGTATCATTGCTCATCAAGTAGACACCTTATTAAATAGAAAAGTACAAAAGAAAGCAGCTATACTGCAGGGACACATGCCCACTTAGGGCTTTGCCCATGGAAACCCTTCCTCACTCTGAAATGTGGTGTTGCTGGCATTGGAGACCTTCCAGTAAAGTCTGGAGTGAATTACTGTTTTCTGGGTAGTATGGGGTTAAGTGACGGGAAGCATACTGATATAAAATCACATGGTTGGATTTTTGTGGTTTCAGAGACTTGGTCCTACCAGATGGTAACAGGGTCAGCGCCTTCTCCGTGGCTAGCACAGCCATTGCTGCTGCTCAGTGGTCATCCACCCAGGTAAAGGGGAGGATCTTTTTGCTCCAAGTAGTGTGGTGGTGGTGGTGGTGGTGCCCAGATTCACAGAAGTCAGCTCTGTGATTGTGCTTGCCTTAGAAGCTCTCCAAGGACATTTGAAGACCTCAGTGTCCACTAAGTCTGTCTGTGTTTCCTCTTCTTTTGACATTGTAGTCTCAGAGTGGCGAAGGAGGCAGTGTGGACTACAGTTACCTGCAGCCAGGCCAAGATGGCTATGCCCAGTATGCTCAGGTGGGTAGACTGGACCATTATCTGACTTCTGGTCTCCAGAGTGTGTCCAAGAATGGTAGCTTTAATGGTGGGCTCTTCTTCAGTACTCACAGGATTACCAACAGTTTTATCAGCAACAAGCTGGAGGATTAGAATCCGATGCATCATCTGCATCAGGTAATAGATTTCATATTCTTTTTATCTCCTGTTTAAGCAAATACAGTTGAGGACATAGAGCTAGATGTTCTCATTAGATCCAAATAAACCTAGGAGAGCCATTTCCCTGTAAGATGGGGGATTGGGCACATTCAGGGTTGTCAAGTACCTAAGCTTCTGGGGGGATATTGGCATTGCTTGTGCAATGGGCTTCCCTGGTGGCTCAGATGGTAAGAAGCCACCTGCAATGCAGAAGACATGGGTTTGATCCCTGTGTCAGGAAGATTCCCTAGAGAAGGGAATGGCTTCTCAACTCCAGCATTCTTGCCTGGAGAATTCCACGAACAGAGGAGCCTGGTGGTCTCAAGTCCATGGGGTCACAAAATTCGGACAGGACTGAGAGATTAACACTTGTGGATATCAGGAGCTGATACAAAGCTTTAGAGACTATGCCATAATGAGCGTTCATTCTTGAGTTGAATTCAATATTTTCCCTCTTTATGCTGTTTGGAATTGTGGGTGCCCATATAAGTTCAGGT
Organism: Tragelaphus eurycerus; assembly: GCA_935064755.1. Lineage (NCBI taxonomy): Eukaryota > Metazoa > Chordata > Mammalia > Artiodactyla > Bovidae > Tragelaphus > Tragelaphus eurycerus. The sequence continues at coordinate 68,164,786 of CAKXYN010000001.1, read as the reverse complement.
GAGTAGTCTCTTGTCCAGACATCAATCAGAAGGGTCACTCTTAAAAGCTATTGCTCTAGTTTTTGTTCCAGCATTACAAAGGTGTGGCAGTTAAATCTATTTTCAACCCCAGAGACGATGTGGAAACCTTCTTAGCCATCATACAGAATGTCTGACTTTACGTATCACATTCTAGTAGGATTATAAAAGTGAGAATATCATAGGTTAAAGAGTACTTACTGGGAATTAGGTGGTTAAGAACTGACATATACAAAAACAGATTCTAGATTGGGCATTCCAGGTAAGGATGTTTGGTTTAGAGTTCAGTGCCTTGGCTGTTGTAACTCCGGTGTTTATCATCAGGCACAGCAGTGACCACCACCTCAGCGGCTGTCGTATCCCAGAGTCCCCAGCTGTATAATCAGACCTCCAACCCACCCGGCTCTCCGGTAATCCTGTCGTCTTAGATATAGAACTGGTGATTGTTGGGGAAACTGTTGCTGTACAAGTACTACCTTTTCTCACTGTGTGAGCCAGGATTGACTGATACACACACATTCCAACCTTACTTCTTTCTGTCTAATCGTATTATGTACCAAAGTAATTTTGTGTCTGTGTTTTAAATGCAAGATTCCACACAGGGTCTATTTATACTATGCATGCTTTGACTTGACCTTTAGGAAGACAGTTGTCAGCATGTGTTTTGCTCAAGGATTGCCCTAGACCATTGCTACAGTGGGTCTTTCAGGGGGCCCTTCCTTCTGGATGATTGCAGTGATTTAGTTCTCTTGAGAGGCTTTACAGTTGAAACTATATTGAAGCTGCTGTTCTTTCCAGACTGAGGAAGCACAGCCTAGCACTAGCACAAGTACACAGGCCCCAGCCGCTTCCCCTACTGGTGTAGTTCCTGGTACCAAATATGGTAAGCCAAACCTCATGGGGCTGTTGACAATTGGAAGGTCCTAGTTGTTGATTTTGTTTAATAAGCACTCCTCTCCCTTTGTGGGTGTCAGCGGGACACGTGGGGATGTGAGAGAAGACGACCTGCTGCATCTGAGTGGCTTAGAATTGGAAGTAAAGCCAGTCTCTTCCCTGGAATGACTGTGTGCTGCGTTTTGTTTTTGCAGCAGTGCCTGACACATCCACATATCAGTATGATGAATCTTCAGGATATTACTATGATCCAACAACAGGGCTGTACTATGACCCCAATTCACAGGTAATTTAAGGGGTAAAACACGTTTTGAGGTGTAATGTACTTACGGAAAAATTCATGAAACTGGCACATGCCGTTCTTGCAGTTCTTTGAACGTTTGTTCACATATATATACATTTGTTCATTTACCAGCACCACGATAAGAGCAAGAACATTCCTAGCACACTAAACATTCTCTGGTGCCTCTTGTTGGTCAGTCCCACCTCCCCTACCCCAAGCACTGTTCTTTCTCCTATTACCATGGATTATTTTGTCACGTTGAAGTTTTCAGGTGACTGTTAGTCTTCATGTAGATACCTATATACAAATTTTAAATTGTGATTTTTTTCAACAGAGAGAAAATTCACATTTCAGCTGTTTAGAGTGTTCAGTTCAATAGTTTTTTTAGTGTAGTCACAGTGTTGGACACCCATCATCTAATGTTGATGAACATTTTCATCAACCTGAAAAAAAACCCTATACCCTATATATTAAGCAGTTACTTCCTAATTCCTTCCCACCCCAGTAACCACTGCTTTCTATCTCTCCAGGTTTACCTGTTCTAGACATTTTGTATAAATGGAATCAAATAATATGTGACCTTTTGTGTACAGCTCTTTTTTTTACTTAGTATTTCTGAGAGTAGAAATCAGCAGACCTGTGGAGTGATATTTTATTTTTGGCAGGAGAGGCAACATTAACACTCCATAAATAAGCAACTGTTTATGACCAGAAGCTGTGTGTATATATAGAATAGTAAAAATAAGTGCTTTTAACAGGAATTTGGCATTGAGACCTTGTGGTTTCTGAGAGTCAGGTGTGACGCTGTGTGGGACCTGCCAAGCGGGCTGGGCCTGTACATATTGCTTCCACTGCTCTTCTTGTGGAGTCTGGCCATTTCCCAGACCATTCTTCTTGGTGGCCATAAAAGTTGTGGCTCCTGTGTCTGACGTGCACTGCCTCCCCTGGAAAAGACACAAAAGGCAGTCTCTCCTGAGCCCCTGTTGAGCAGGTAGAGTAAGCAATTGGACAATAGAGAAGAGGAGAGATAGCTGCCACCCATTCTCTGTTGTGGTTCTCCCCACACCCTTCAGATCAGGTTCCTTCACCTGTCACCTCCTTCCAGGTTCCCGAGCTGGTGTTTTACAACCCTGTTTGGTTGCCCGGGCGTCCAAACAGAACAGGCAGGGTTCTGTATGGTTGAACCTAGCAATGAGATGTTAACTGATTGTCATGGAGGATGTGTGAGAAAAAGCTCCTCCTAAACCATTTGCTCTGGCCCCCTGGTTTGTGTAAATGGTCTTGTCTGTGGAAAGGAGGCAGGCTTATTGCTTTTTGGGTACCCTCCAGGCCCAGGGATTAATTAATGGGAACTCGAGACTCTCAAAACCACATTCTACTCACTCAAGAAGTTTCACACCTCTTGGCCAGCTGGTTCACCATCCTCACCTACACCAAGGTGTATAGCACCTCCTCTCTGCCCAGGAAATATTACTGGTCTGCAGCATGCTTTATGTTTTTATGTTTAATTTTTTTGACAAAATAATGGAGATGTAAAGAAGTAAAAATACTCCTTTAGGTTAGTGGTTTGACCCAGGAGAAAGTCTATGTTAATTGTGTTTTTTATTCTAGTATTACTACAATTCCTTAACGCAGCAGTACCTATACTGGGATGGAGAGAAGGAGACTTACATGCTGGCTGCGGAGTCTAACTCCCACCAGCAGACAGGCCTACCTCCTGCAAAAGAGGGAAAGGAAAAGAAGGAGAAACCCAAGAGCAAAACAGCCCAGCAGGTAAGATCATGACCCAACCAGCAGACCCGTTTTTCTTTTTTTTTTTTTAAATCAAGTGGTGGGGTGGGGCTGTGGCATTTAGCTTTATTTGGATTCTTAAAGACTGGGTCATACATCTTATTTACATTAAGCTCATAGTCTAGTTAGTCGCTCAGTCATGTCCAACTCCTTTTCAACCACATGGACCGTAGCCTGCTAGGCTTCTCTGTCTGTGGAATTCTCTAGGCAAGAATACTGGAGTGGGTAGTCATTCCCTTCTCCAGGGGATCTTCCCCACCCAGGGATCAAACCTGGGTCTCCTGCATTGCAGGCAGATTTCTTTACCATCTGAACCACTAGGGAAGCCCTAAGTTCCTAGAGCATTGTGCAGTTTTTTAGTGTTATTCTTTGTTATCTGTCAGTTGCCTGAAAGACTCACAGACTTTGCAACAGTATTTAATGACTGGTCATATGCAGTATCTCATAAAAGATATAAGGGCAAAAGGGGTTTTGTTACAGTTTGTTACAATAATGGCTTGTTGTCTTGGCATAGGAGACTGTTTGCTAAGTTCCTCTACCTAAATCTCTGTGATTGTTGTTTGACTGTAGATCGCCAAAGACATGGAACGCTGGGCTAAGAGTTTAAACAAGCAGAAAGAAAATTTTAAAAACAGCTTTCAACCTGTTAATTCTTTGAGGGAAGAAGAAAGGAGAGAATCTGCTGCTGCAGATGCCGGCTTTGCTCTCTTTGAGAAGAAGGTAACAGTAATAAGGATGGCCTTACTTCATAAGGGCAGCTTAGGCAAAACTTGAGGCTTATGACTTGTTCTGTGTTTCCCAGGGAGCCTTAGCAGAAAGGCAACAGCTCATCCCCGAATTGGTGCGAAATGGAGAGGAGGAGAACCCCCTCAAAGTAAGGAAGTACCAGCTTTAAACCAGTGTTTGAAGGCTGTGTCTGTGCTTTGTGTGTCCCTTGGATCTGCATCTTGGCTAACGTGAAAGTGTTAGTCACTCAGTCGTGTCCAGCTGTTTGCGACCCCGTGGTCTGTCCGTGGGATTCTCTAGGCAAGAGTACTGGAGTAGGTTGCCAGTCCCTTCTCCAGGGGATCTTCCTGACCCAGGGATCAACCTGGGTCTCCTGCATTGCAGGTAGATGCTTTACCATCTGAGCGAAGCATCTGGCTAATCTTCATTCCTGCTTAAAATGGATGTGTCCCTGTCAGTGGGTATTTGAAGCAGCTTATGCACACAGAATCTATGTTCAGGGTTTTGTTTTCTCTGTGTGAGAGCAAGTAAAATGGAACAGAGAATAAAGCCCAGATTCCTGAGCTCAGTTGAGTTTTATTGCATTTGTGAATAATGAGTTTTAACAGTCTGGAAAGAGAAAATTAAGACCAAAAAAGCATATTTTACTTGGTAGATACTTACCTGAATGGGTCATTACTCTGATCTGTTGTATTTGAAGTTTTCAGACATGGTCAGTAGTTTGAGAAAAGCCATCCAGGAAGTCTTCTTGGTTCCCAAGAGGGTTGGTGGTGGGAGGCTGTCGGGCCCAGCACCAGAAGACCTAGCTGCTCTACTCGCTGATGTGTGACGTATGGATAATGGGCATTCTCTCACAGCTTGGATTAGGTGTTACTTTAGCCATCGCTGTTTCTCTGTTGTACATTTCCAATGACCCACCTTCCTCTTGTCTCTAGAGGGGTCTGGTTGCTGCTTACAGTGGTGACAGTGACAACGAAGAGGAGCTGGTGGAGAGACTTGAGAGTGAAGAAGAAAAGCTGGCCGACTGGAAAAAGATGGCCTGCCTGCTCTGCCGGCGCCAGTTCCCAAACAAAGACGCCCTGGTCAGGCACCAGCAACTCTCAGACCTTCACAAGGTGGCCATGCTTCTCTGAGCTGATCTGAGGCAGGGAGGGGAGGCAATGAGATGCTGTGGGTGCCCTGATGGTAGTGAAGGTTCAGTAAATACCTGCGTTAAGTGATTGCCTCTTACAAGGCAGCTCCTCAGTATAGTCTGTTCCAGATTGTAAGTAGAAAGGAGCGTGGCAGCTCCAGGTACACCCAGCTCTGGCCTTCCTGTTGTAATGAATTGGACTTTGACTTGGATGGAGCACAATAGATACTAATAATGTTTTGACATCCCAAATTAGGAAGATACGAATTACTACGTTTGTTAAATCTCTCATACAGCAAAACATGGACATCTACCGACGATCCAGACTGAGCGAGCAGGAGCTGGAAGCCTTGGAGCTGAGAGAGAGAGAGGTGAATGGGGGTCAATGTGCCACTTGCGTGTCTTGGGGTAACTGCCCTTGTCTTTTACTCGTAGCACTTGTTCCAGGTCCCAGGAACAGGGTAGGGTATGTCACATATCTGTCGCCTGGCCGTCATGGCTCATGTAGACTGGACCCAAGCTGCGTGCACTGGGAGCCCTGCAGTGTCCTTTCATGAGGGTGCTCGAGACCACTCACAAGTCCTGGGTGCCAGAGACCCACTGGTGAAGTACACTGGGTTTTAGTAAGGACAGAGTGAGCTTGTTTGGCCTGGCCAGGGAAGCCTTTGTGGACAGTGAGGGGAGCTCAGACAAGGCCTACGGAACAGCAGGACAGAATGATTGCAGGTGACCTGGAAGGAAGCAGTGGGGCCCCTAATGAGCAGTCACTTGGTGGTTGATGAAGCAGGTTGAGATCCAGCACCCAGTTTAAGTACAAATGGAGGCCTATGGCTTAGAGGTGAACCTCTGAGCAAGTGACTTGAAGTTGCCCACCCCAAGATAGTTCTGAGGTATCTATAGCTAAAGCTTTTTACCTTCCTGTTTTTTCCCACTCTTTAATGGTGCCAGCTCCCCAGGAACTGTAGAACAGGTCTCAGGAAGCCACCTCTTGGCTCCGTCTTCCCAGAGGTGGGCCTGTCCAAATGCTGAGGAAGAACAGCAGCCCTGCCCTCCTCTCCCTCGAGGACCTCGGCAGGCTGTGCCCACACCCAGCAATGCCCACACCCAGCAGGCTGGTTGAAGAGCTTGACAAGAGGTGACTCGTTAAATAAAACTGGTTGTTGGAAACATAGTTTTGCCCCAGGTTCCACACACACATCATCTCTACAAACCTGCCATTTGGGATATGATGAAGTGCAGCCAGGGAAACAGGGCATGTGGTATTTGCAGGCACTCTAAAAGGCCAAGCTCCAGATGAAGGAAGCACCTGAGGTGACAGTCTGAAGTGTGGGTGCTTGAGACTGCGACAGATTGATTGACGTCTGAATATCTCTAACCGGGCTGTTCTCCCACGTAGATGAAATACCGGGATCGCGCTGCAGAAAGACGGGAGAAATATGGCATCCCAGAGCCTCCAGAACCCAAGCGCAAGAAGCAGTTTGATGCTGGCACCGTGTATGTGTTGTGCACATTTTCCGCTTTCTGAGCCGGGGCTCTGGCTGTTTTGAGTAACTGTGTGTTTGCCACTGGCAGGAATTACGAGCAGCCCACCAAAGATGGCATTGACCACAGTAACATTGGCAACAAGATGCTGCAGGCCATGGGTTGGCGGGAAGGCTCAGGTTTGGGGAGAAAATGTCAAGGCATCACAGCCCCCATTGAGGTAAGCAGTGCGATTGGGTTTCAGCGGCCTGCAGGCTTGTCCCAGAGATGGGATGAGGTTGAAGCACCCGGAGGGCCTGGGCCCCAGTGGGAGTTGTATTCCCTGCAACTGTCCCACATTGCACCCTCTTTTTAAGATGTCAGTTGGGAGGAACAGGTGTGGCACCCAGCTTGATTTTTCTGGTTTTTGGGTCTCTTTGGGTAAAGCCTACCTTCTCCTAAGGAGCTGTCTTTCTACATCCTTCGATATAAACAAACCTTAACGCTGACTCAGTAGCTTAGATCGGATTTTCAGAAAGGTACTGTGCTTTAATTTCTAAGTGACTTTTGCTTATGTGTAGAACAAATTACACTTTAGTAGGACTTTGATCCATGATAAGAAATGCTTTATTCAGTCAGAGCTCAGGACCAGAGGCCCTCGACCACTGGCCTTCTAGACTAGAGCACTGCCAATGATTGCTCTCTCCCTGACCTGGCAGCATAGCTTAGAACAGACACTTGCTGTTGATGTGTGCCGGCGAGTTCTGCTGACTTTTAGCTGTCCTGCCATGATCTGTACCTAACATTACCAGACCTTCCCTGGGCTTTGGTGCAAGGCTTTGGGGCCCTTTAGTAGGCACGGTGCTTGCTGAACAGGCGTGGAATTGGGGGAGGGTGTGCTTCTGTCTGCCTTTCTCCCTCACCCATTTGATCCCCTCAGTCCTTCAACCTACTCCAGGTCTCCAAAGTAGAAATCCCTGTCTTCATTTAAAATTTCTGTCTCCTGAGGGGTGGTCCAGCTCAGTAGGGAGTGGGCTAGACGTTGGGGAGAGGGAGTAGTCCACACCCTACCTGCCAGCTGCTGAGTACAGTTTCATTACCCCCCAGGCTCAAGTCCGGCTAAAAGGAGCTGGCCTAGGTGCCAAAGGCAGCGCATACGGACTGTCTGGTGCAGATTCCTACAAAGATGCTGTCCGGAAGGCCATGTTTGCCCGGTTCACTGAGATGGAATGAGACGACGAAGAGCTGAGAGAGATGACGAAGAGCTCCAAAGAGCACAAGGAATGCTCCGTCTGCTGAATTCACTCTGACCACCTTTCTCTTTAAGGGCATGCCCTGTGCTGTTAATGGTTTTTAGGGTGAACCAGTTCATTCTGCAAGGTTCTCCCACTTAAAGGAGTTCCCCTTGTATGGGTTATCTGGTGAATGGCTTGCCTTCCTGCCAGAGGGCCTGTGAGCTGACCAAGGGGATACTGCGTCTTTTATACTTCGGTGTACATATTGTAATGTAGTGTGTGTTTTACATGTGTAGTCTATGTTGTGGTCCATCAGCCCCTTGCATTCCTAGGGGATGTTGAGATGCCCTAGGGTGGTATGTGACACCAAAGCCGCCTCTGTCATTTGTTGTGCTGTCTTTTCTCGGCAAAAGCCTTATGTATATTTGTATATTACACATTTGTACAGAATTTTGGAAGATTTTCAGTCTAGTTGCCAAATCTGGCTCCTTTACAAAAGAAATACCTTGAAAAATGAGTGTGTATGTCTCTTTATTCTTGGGTAGCCAGGTAAGCAGAGCATGTTGGAGCCAGTCAAGCCTGGTGATAAAATAAGTACTTAAAAATTCTTTGTGAAAATTCCATCATAACTGAATCAGCTTTTTCCACTTCCTTCTACTCCCTTTAGGCCTAAGTAAGTATGAGCACTTGTGCATCTTCACTTTTTACAGACTCTTAAGTCCAGACTGGGGGTAGGCATGTTACTGCTCTGTGAGGAACAGCCTCCCTGCTTTTGGCCGTAATACAGGAGCCCTCTGCTGAGGTGGAGGAGCTGAGAGGCCCCTTCTCTCCTGAAGCACTCCAGTTCTCCAGATCATCTTCGCTGCCCGGGAGGTGGTCAGGGACATTGCAAGGTTTTCCATTCTCAAGGTGTCATCCCATCCTTGTCATTTTGGCCAGCAAGAACGTGCTTGAGAAGGGCAGGAAGTGTGCCTGAGTCTGAGGCTGTTCGCAAGACCAGCTGCGATGGGGTACCCATGCTGCCCATCTGGCTGAACTGAGTGATTGGGCTTCATGTTTGGCATTTAGTCAGGGAGGGGGAAACTTGTTAAAGCTCAAACTCCATGGCTTTTGTGGATGGTCATACTGTTCTGTTTTCAGGCAAGCCTGGCCTGTATAAAATCAGGATGAAGGATTGCACAGGAGGAGCTTTAAGGGCAGGGGCTCTCACCCCAGTTTCCTTGGGGGTACCTTGGAGAAGTTGAGCCTAGCTTTGCTAGGGAGATGCGGAGGCAAATGCAGAAAGCTCAAGCTTGGGCTTTTGTGGGCTAGGGCTTTGGAACCTCACAGATGAGGGCCCAACTGACATCCCCATCTAGGATCAGCCAGGGGCCAGGGCGGGGAGACCAGCCCCACCTCCAGAACCCTTGCAGAAGCTGGTACTCTTAGCATCAGAGCAGCAGTCACAAGCAGCTTAATTAGACACCTCTGACAGCCAGCCTGAACAGCTCTTGCAGGTGAGGACACCCATCAGGAGATCTGGGAAGCAGGACATCAAAGGCCGAGCCTGTGCAAGCTGCTCCCCTGGGGAAGCCACAGCTGAGCACCAGTAGGAGTGCCAGGCCTTCATCAGCCCTCTTGAGCCTCAAACTGCCCACATCAGGAAGGGCGCTTGATCCCAACCTACTTGGTCCTCTCAGCTGTTTTAAGACTCTGATGAAGACAGCTCTGGACCACCGCATCTGCTGTCTGTGCTGCCTTGGGCTTTCCTATAAACATGAATTTAGCGTCCATCCTCTGATCAGCCCCTCAGAGAAGTTGGCAGCTCGCTTTCCCAGTTTCAGTCTGTTCCACAGCTATACCTGTCACCAGCATAGCAGGTGACTGCTGCCCTTATCCTGTATCTGAACCCATGGTCCAGTTTCTTCCAGTTTGATAGGCTGTACGCTTGCCTTGGATCTCATGTAAAACCGTATTTGGGAGATCCTGCTAGTGATAAGTGACTCTCACCCCCTGAGAACCTGAGGCTTAAGCCCAAGGACACAGGCATTCCCCACTGCCCGTCATGGGCTGCTCCAACCCCAAGCCCAGGAATGAATGTGCCAGGTCCTACCCTGCCCACAGGGTTGCTGTTCCTCTCAGCCATGGCTGATGGTGGTGCTATGAGAGCAGTGCAAAATTCTCAATCAGCGAAACCCAAATTCTGAATTTGGAAGGGTCTCCTCTGACCTAGCGGGGAAGGCAGTGGCACCCCACCCCAGCACTTTTGCCTGGATAATCCTATGGACGGAGGATCCTGGTAGGCTCCAGTCCATGGGGTCGCTGGGAGTCGGACACGACAGCGACTTCATTTTCAGTTTTCCCTTTCATGCATTGGAGAAGGAAATGGCAACCCACTCCAGTTTTCTTGCCTGAAGAATCCCAGGGACAGGGGAGCCCGGTGGGCTTCCGTCTGTGGGGTCGCACAGAGTCGGACACGACTGAAGCGACTTAGCAGCAGCAGCCTCTGACCTAGAGGGATCCTCCAGGGTTCCCAAGTCCAGCCCGCCCTTTGCTGGGACAGCTGCTACACTGTGCAGGGCTTTGAGAGCCATCCAGGAGCAGCTGTCATGGCCATGCATCAAAAGAGTTTCAAAGCCCAGATGAGCAGCCAGGCCTGAGCTAAGCTCCCCAGGCATGCACAGTCTGCTGGAGGTCTCAAGGGCGTCTGGAGTCCAGCCATTGGCCACCCTGATTCCCAAAGGATGAAGCGCTCAGGGACAGGTGGGGATGGAGTCAGGTGCAGAAATTGCCCTGGAGACTGGATCCTGAAGAAGGGCTGTGCTGCTGGTGGCCACCAGGTGGCAGCACCCCACCATTTATGGGTTGGCCTGGTTTAAGTGCTCTTGGTGGAAGTAGGTCTCATGAAGTCTTGGGGTGCTGGGCTGCTTGCAGGTCTCTCAGATTCAAGGAGACCTGGCTAGAACTCGGCCCCAAAGATCTGTGTAGAGTGGAAGAGGCAACAAATTTGGGGACCTGCAGGTTCTTGACAGGTCCCTTACCCCCAGGGATCACCTCGGGCTAGAAAAGGAAATTGTCGCCCAGTTGTGGGGCAAAGAGTCAGGCTGGCCCTGTGCACAATAAGTGCTTCAATCTCTTAGCAATTCTTCTCAACCCAGGTAAATAATTTCTATGGGCGATAAAATGCATTTCTGCCTCTCGCACTCCCCTTACCCATCTGCATGATTACTGACACAGAAATACTCCCTTGACAGGCTAGAGGAAGTTGGGGTTGAGCTTGCCCAGGGCTCTCAGGTGGAGGCAAGGCATGTCCACGTGCCCTCACCCAGCCTCCCAAATGGTAGGAGGCCTGGGAAGCTTTCCAGCAGGAGGCACAGCCAGGGGCAGTGCCCTCACAGCATCTGATTAGTCTCTGAACCACTTTTAGTCCCTGAACCATTTTCATCCCATTTAAAGAGGAAACAGGCTCAAAGCAGAGAAGTTGCTGGAAGTTATTATCAGGCTGGCAAGTGCTGAGCCTAGATTCTGATCTAGGTACCCCTGCCCAACTAATATCTGGGCCAGCTGAAGGGACTGAGTAGAAATGGGTCCTTAGCTGCAAACACAGGGTCAGTCTCTAGTTGGGACAGGATGACATGCTCCGGATGATGTGTTGGGCCTGGGGGATGCCCCCCTCAATGCCCTAGAGAGAGAAGACAGACAGGGAGAGGCAGGGAAAAAAAGACAACTGCAGACAAAGCAAGGCCTAGAGGATGCTGGGAAAAGGAGCAGGGAAAGGTCTGCAGTGGCTGCAAGGAGCGGGAGGAGGCTGCCGGGCAAGATAACAAGGAATGGGGGTGGCCAGGTCTGGGGGAGTTGCTTCCGCTCCACCCCCTGGCTGCCAAGGAGATAAGACAGCCAAGTAGCAGTGGGTGAATTCTGTGCGATGAGGGGGGAGGTGAGGGGCAGCAGGCTGTGGAAAGAGGAGGGGGCCAGTGGTCTGGCCAGGACCCCTGCTGGCTTTCCTGCCAGAGTGAGCAGCGCCCTTCATCCCCCCAGAGCCTGGCCCACCCAGGCCTGGCTCCCGCTCCAGGCAGGCACCAGCACCCTGAGTCCAGCTGTTGGACAGGAGCTATTTGAGAATGATTCATGGATGCAATTAAGTGTCCCCACACTATCCCCTTGCTCAGGCAGGACTAGGGGGAAGGGGGTTAGACGGCTATGTGGATATGGGAACCCTGGCCTGCTATACAAGGGTGGGGTAAAGCACAGCAGGGTGCCCCAGGTCATCCACTGCAGATCTCCAGCCTGGAGCAAGGGAGACTGGGCCCAAATACAGGTGGAGGAGGAGCGCTTCTCCTTTCTCCCCAAATCCTAAAAAGGGTGGTCCTCTACATGCACAAGCATGCAAGTGTACACATGCACACGCACGCACAGGTTTGGACAGTCATCCTGCGGCAGCAGGCATGCTTCTCCAGCACGCTCGTGTGTTGGGGTAGCACACGAAGATACTAAACTCTACCCCACCCCAGGCCTTGCCCATGCCTAAGGCATGCAAGCTCACACACACCTCTTTCCAACCACCTGTACATGGGCAGGTCAGGTCCAGTCATGAGTTCTAACCCCTGCACATGCTTACAGTCTGCTCTGGCCCAAGGGGGCAGCAATCAGACTTGCGCTACCCTTGAAGGAAGGAAACTTGGTCTGACAACCTGTTGGGAGCTGGGAAAGAAGTGGGAGGTCCCTATCTGCCATATGCGGGAAGGGCTCCGACTAGCAGAACAGAGGCACACTGTGCGCGTGCGCATGTTCACGCACTGCAAGCAGGGACGCACGCACACACCGCTCTCGCGCACTCTTTCAGGCGTCCCCTTCTGAGGTAGGTGGGTCTTTGGGTTTCCACTCTAAACAGGCTTCTGAGCTTAATGAATCCAGAGTCCTGGGTCTACCCAAAGGTTGAAATGCAGAGCTGCAGCTGGAGAGGAGGCTGCGGAAGGGGACACGGTGCTCCTGAAATACTGGCTCAAAGCTCAAAACTTTCCCGTTAGCTACAGCCGCGCTTAGCGGGGAGAGGACGGAGCCGCCTTCTCAGACAGACTGTGGACTGAGGCTCAGAGATGGGCTGCCAGCAAACCCTGGCTGATATGGTTCATCTACAGCTCTTCGAAGCACAGGGCTCCTATCCCTGCCCCCGGCCATCTCCACGGGTTGGTGTCCTATCCCACCCAATACTGGGTTCTGCAGTCCCCGCAGACACAGACATGGAGACCCTGGGCTAGTAGTGCTCAGAATCAGCTCGTCTGCCTCCTTTCTCAGACTGGGATCTCCTAGGACTGGATGGCTTCTCCTCTAGGAGCGCGCACCCCAGCACTAGCTTGGCTGGGCCTCTCCTTTAAGTCTAGGAGCCCCAGCCTGAGCCCCGCAGGCTCTACCAGACTCAGATACACAACGTGAGCAGCAACCACACACCGCTGTCCTCCCCTCTCACAGATTTTTCTGGTTCTTATTAATGTAAATGAAATCTGCTCAGCGTCCTTAATGGAAAGCGTTCCTGGAATTTGTGCACACGTGGTGGGGGGAAGGCGGAGGGGGAGGCGGAACCCTGAGATTAACCCTTGTGTAGCCGGATAGAGATTCATGGCTGTATAGTGACCCCCCCACCCCCACCCCCGGGGCCTCAGGCTGGGGTGGGGCTTGGCGGAACCAGGACACTCAACCCTTTCCAGAACTGTGTGCCTGCAGCATCAAAAGTGGTAGAGCACCATACATGCTCTACCTTCTGCCCCAAGACCAGAAGTTCTGGTCCAAAAGTTTCTCAAAGCCTGACAAAGGTGGCCTTGACAGGAAATGGGGAGCCCTAGAAAGTCCTTGATCAGGGAGGGGCCCAGGCAAAGACTGGAGGGGGAGGGGGTGAAGAGGGGTGGCAGCTGCCAGCCGGGCTGCCCTTCCTGTGTTCCCCTGGCTCTGTCCTGAGTTGGGAGGGAGGATCCAGGCAACAGACCCTGTCTCTTTGAATCTCCCCACCCAGCCAGGAGAAGACCCTGCCTCTGTGGTGCCCCCCCCCCATCCTTCTTCCACCCACCTTACTTCTGTGATAGGACAATTATCTTCATAACTTGGGGGTCGGGGGCACAGAGGGAAGCTGGAGATCCCAGGGTAGGTGCCTAGAGAGGATCAACTGTAGGGGTAGGGGGGCAGCGAAGCCCTGGACTGGAGCCCACAGCGAGCCCCACCTGGCTCCCTCCCCAAAAATCTGGATGCTTGTTCTGGCATAGTCCTCAGCCTGCCGCTGGGCCCCAGTAGAGCTGTGTTTTACTGCCTTTCGTGGCCCGGACAGGGATGTCTGCTTCATTGGTGGGGGTAGAGGAAGAGTCTAAGATTTCAATTTCTCCCAGGTGTGGCTCAGTCTGGAGGATGCCTTGGGGAGGCTGACTGAGGGGCCAGCACCTGGGGGGGAGGGCAGCTCAGAGAGTGGGAGGGGCTCTGGAACGGGAGAAGGCCACAGAGGGGGTCTCAGAGAGGGAAAGGGGGCTCTGGAGGGTGGGTTGGAGGGGCAGGGGACTCGAGGAGGGGGTTGACGGGAAAGGGGTCTCGTCTCGGAGTGGGACTGGCTTCAGTGGGGGACAATAGACTGACAGTCTTCCCTCCCACCCACACCTGTCAGGCAGGCTGGGGGAGGGGGACTGACCCACTTAGCTGTCTCCCCTCCCAGGCTTCCCACTAATGAGCGCTCTGGGCTTTAGGAGGCAGCCTTCCCCCCCAAGGCTGTGCCTGAGGCTGTCCCTTCCCCCCAGTCCCTCATTATCTACTGGGGGTGCTCACTGGCTCAGGCTGCCCCCCTTATCTGCAGCTGTGCCTGCCTGTGGCAGTGAGGAGGTGGCTGTGGGCCCCAAAATGTACCCTCTCTGCCCCATCTCCCCTACTCTCCCAGGGCTGGGGAGACAAAGGCTCCCGCTCCCTGCTGTGCAGCTCAGCGCTGAGCAAAGGGCTTTGATTCCACCTGTGGGCCCCACCAGCATGCCAATGAGGGAGGCAGGGGGCCTCTGTGGCTCATGGGAGAGCTGGAATTGAGGCGCTGGCAGGACCCCTGGGATGGGGAGTCTGTTCTGCTCATCGGAGGGGTTTCCAGCAGCTGTGGTCAGGAGTCCTGCTTGGTGGGGAAAGCAGGCCCATGATGGGTGATGGTGGGAGGGGGCTCCTGAATGTGTGGAGAGCGCAGCTCTGGAGGGTGGAGAATATGGAGTACCATTCAGGGTGAAGGGCGTATCTGGGGGCCTGATATGTGTGGGGAGTGCTGCTCTCAATGATATTCTGTCTGTCAGAGGAAGTCCAGGGAGGAGGCTGCCATGTCTCTGGTACCCTTGGCTTCTTCTGAATCCTCCTCCCCCACATTCCTGGAGTGCATGGGGAGGTCTGGTTGCTGGAGCATACCTAAGTCCCCCCAGGCTCTCTCTGACTCTGTCCCGCTGTCCATCTGTCCACCCCCCTCCCCGAGGAGCCCAAGGCCCAGGTGGCACTCTCCCCTCGCAGCACCCTCATTAGGAAAGGGCTTTGAGATAGTTCTAAAGCATCTGCCCCCACCCCCACACCCCCAGCTCAGAGTCAGCTGCAGGCTCTAGCCCCTAGAGCCTGATAAATATTTATGACAAGATAAGTAGGATCTGTCAGGTCCTAGCCCAAACCTTTGTCCTGGGAGCTAGAAGGAGAGACAGGGTCAAAACCTCAGGACTTGAGTGTCTGGGGGCCAAGCTAGGTCTCTGGTTCTGCCTGGGGACAGGCCTCTTGGGCTCCATATACTAATGAGGTGGCAGGGTTGGGCTGCCCCTGAAGCCCTGGGTGCCTAAGGGAGCTTCCTCCAAGGTGCCACACTGGCCAAGGTCATTCTCCCCAACTCTAGCAGGTCTTGTATGGAGATGGGAGAAGGGTACATGCTGGTACTTGGGTCCCATTTACTTCCTGCAGCAGCGTGGATATCTGCTATCGCCAGGGTGGGGTTAAAGCCATACTTAGGGGCAGTTCTGAGCTCAGTAATTCAAAGAAGCCCTGAAATTGAAGAGGGAATGAATGAGTGCCATTAATGGTTAAGTCCAATGAGACTCTGGGCATTCCTGGTGATCCAAGGGGTCACCATGGATTCCAGACCTGGCTACAGGGTGTAAACCCAGCAAGGCAGCCAAGCTGGGCTCCTGGCTGGTGATGAGGGGGTGGGGGCAGCCTCAGGAAGCCTGGGGAAGGAGTCCCTACCCTACCACCTGCATTCTATGGCTCCTGCCTAGTGGGGCCCCAGATCTTCTTCCTGGGAGCAGGGTGCCCTGCTGAGTTCTCTGAGACATAAGCCACAAGTCCAGATGAACCAGCAGGGATTGGCCTTTTGCATGTGACTCCCGGGCATCAAATACTGGCCTGGGGCCACAAGGACTGCACCAGGATTGGGGACCAGGAGGGGGATGGAGACTGAAACAGGCTGGGGCCCGCCAGTCTCGGGGGAGCTGGAGGGTCCCTGCTCTGAAGAGAGGATGGCCACCTTGAGAAAAATGTGTGGTGGCAAGATGTCCCAATGTCCCCACCGGCCAGCTCCATTGCCCCTGTAGTTCCCATGTGTGTGCCCAATGTAAGTGAAAGATGCAGCCTGAGTGCACCCCAGCTGCCGTCCCTCTCATGGCTCACCCTCTCCCCACCAGTCATGACTCCTGCTGTAGTGGTTTGAGCCACTTTCTCAGTCAGATCAGTTCAGTCTCTCAGTTGTGTCCGACTCTTTGCAACCCCATGAATCGCAGCACACCAGGCCTCCCTGTCCATCACCAACTCCCTGAGTTTACCCAAACTCATGTCCATCGAGTCGGTGATGCCATCCAGCCATCTCATCCTCTGTCATCCTCTTCTCCTCCTGCCTTCAATCCTTCCCAGCATCAGGGTCTTTTCCAATGAGTCAACTCTTTGCATGAGGTGGCCAAAGTACTGGAATTTCAGCTTCAGCATCAGTCCTTCCAATGAACACCCAGGACTGATCTCCTTTAGGATGGACTGGTTGGATCTCCTTGCAGTCCAAGGGACTCTCAAGAGTCTTCTCCAACACCACACTTCAAAAGCATCAATTCTTCGGCACTCAGCTTTCTTCACAGTCCAACTCTCACATCCATACATGACCACTGGAAAAACCATAGCCTAGACTAGACAGACCTTTGTTGGCAAAGTAATGTCTCTGCTTTTCAATATGCTATCTAGGTTGGTCATAACTTTCCTTCCAAGGAGTAAGTGTCTTTTAATTTCCTGGCTGCAATCACAATCTGCAATGATTTTGGAGCCCCAAAAAGTAAAGTCTGACACTGTCTCCCCATCTATTTCCCATGAAAAGATGGGACCAGATGCCATGATCTTCGTTTTCTGAATGTTGAGCTTTAAGCCAACTTTTTCCCTCTCCTCTTTCACTTTCATCAAGAGGCTTTTTAGTTTCTCTTCACTTTCTGCCATAAGGGTGGTGTCATCTGCATATCTGAGGTTATTGATATTTCTGCCGGCAATCTTGATTCCAGCTTATGCTTCTTCCAGCACAATGTTTCTCATGATGTACTCTGCATATGAGTTAAATAAGCAGGCTGACAATATACAGCCTTGACGTACTCCTTTTCCTATTTGGAACCAGTCTGTTGTTGCATGTCCAGTTCTAATTGTTGCTTCCTGACCTACATATAAGTTTCTCAAGACTGAATGGTAATATCCCCATCTGACCCCAGCCAGGCACCTCCTACCCACAGTCTGACTGAGCAGGGCAGATATGGGCTGCTACAGGCTCCTGAAACCTTCTGGAGGGTTTTGTGTTTAACATCCGGTGTCCAGACCTCAGAATTCCTTAACCTGGGCCAACTGGGCTGGTGGTAAGACAGGACCCTGGGCTGGATCTCCCCTCTGAGGGCTGGGTGGAGCAGCTTCAGCATAGGTAGGACCCTTCTGGGTTCAGCTTTCAAACCTGTGAGATGGGCAGTTGGGCTGGGGGAGTGAGGAAAGGAATGCCTGTCTTTCACCCAGAAGTACCCAGACTCCTGGAAGACCAGGCGAAGGCAGCAGTGAGGAAGGGCAGGAGTCATCACAGTGCCGTGGGTTCTGGCTTCTCCAGAGTCAGGAGGCATCTCTCACCTGTCTGAGAGGTGCTTTTCCCCTAGAAGGATTCACTCTTCTTTCCACCCCCTCCCCGCCGGTAGTCGCCTGGGGCTACATAGCCTCATTGATGCTCCAGTGTCTCCTCAGAACTCTTGTGCCATGCTTTTGGCAGAAGGGAATTCTGGAAGTGGGTCTGGAAATCCAGAATGTGACAAGCCTGCTTGAGGCTGAGACTGGGAGGGTAGACACCCCCAACTTCTTTGCTGACTGTCCTGCACACACACACACACACACACACACACACACACACACACACACACACACACACACACACACACACACACACACACACACACACACACACACACACACACACACACACACACACACACACACACACACACACACACACACACACACACACACACACCCCCCCCCCCCAGGTCTCCAAGGCCACAGGCAGCTCATTATCTCTGAACTTGGCTACACTAATCATTAATGGAAGCCTGAGGCTCCGGGAGCCAAGATGCTCCCAGGTGCGTCTAACAAGCATCTTCTGGCGTCACTGGGAACCCCAGAGACCGACTCTGATGGTAGGATGTCAGGCCATAGGGCCAATGAACCTGAATGTCCAGTCTCTTGCGTGGAGCCTGAAGTATGAGAGTCATTTGGGACCCAGTGGCTGCACAGGTCAGTCCTGAGCCCACACCAAGACCTATCAAATGGGACTTGTGCTTCTGGTTGCCAGGCTGTCCTGGGGTTCCTGAGAGTGTCCTCAGAGGAGCCTTTCTGTCCCTCCCTGAACCCTGACACTAACGCACATTTCTGTTGATAGGTCTGGAGTCCTGGAGGCTGGAGGCTATTGGAGGAAGGGACTGTCGCCTTGAGAAACCAACCTCCAGGTAAGCGTTGTCATCTTCCAGGTGTATGTAGTAGCCCTCCAGGTATGTTCATCTGTTCTCAGGGTATGTTACATAGTTGTGCTCCAGACCTCATGGAACTAATTCTTGGCCATACACTTTTCTTTCCTGGGACCAGCGACTGACAGTAACTTCCAGACTGCCTCTCCCGAAGGTCAGGGGCTGACTTGGATGGTCTTTAAGTCCCAGGTTGTGCCCACTTAAGAGCTCAGTTAAGCAGGCTCAGAATCCCACTCGGGTCTCCTACGGGTCAGAGATATTTGAGAAGGGAGTGGGTGGGAGAGATTAGGGGATTATTCCTGGCAGTATTTTCTCCTCTGATCCCACTGCCAGGAGAAGGCACCCAGCGTGGCCTCCTGAAAGTGTGGGGGTAGGTGATCCCAGGCTGGATAGCAACCCCCACCCCAACACAAAAAGTGCTCCTGCCTAGGCTCAGCCTCCTCCACCCACCCCCTCCGGCCACCTCCCAAATCCCCAATCCCAGCAGCAAACCTCGGTGTTTGCCTGTTGCCATGGCAATGGGATGCACCTTTCTGTTACCATGGCAACAAGCCAGGGGTTTTTAAAATTCAGTTGAGGTAATTTCCACCCCTCAATCCTCATCCTCAGACACCTCATTCTTCTCTTTTCTTTTCTGAATCTTAGAAGGGAGGGGCTAGAAGACCAGAGGGGCCAGTGGGAAGACTTGGGCCCCATCCCTCCCCAACTCCTTCATGCACCCTAGACCCCAGAGAAGAGGGCAGCCTCTTCCCCATTCCCTGTCCAGATCCAGGTCCACAGGGGAAAGATGATGGCTTTGCATGGCTGGGCAGGCAGAGGCCAGCACACTTGGGAGGCCTGGTTGAGAGTACAGCCTGTGTGGCTTTGCAGGAGCAGAGAGAGTCAGCAGGGACCCTCCCAGACCTCCCCTCCATGTCTCCAGGGCTCATGTGAGGATCTCAAGGCACTAGACACAGACCCCAGGACAATAGGGCACAGATGTTGTTTATACTGTGTCCTGGAATTAAGGAGCTTAGCTTAGGGAACCCTGTGCTGGCTGGATTTGGGCAGAGGGCATCTGAGAAGGATTGAGGGAGAGGGATGCAGACACTGTCCAGTCCCTGCCCCTCTGCTCCCACTACTGTCCTCTCTGCTCAGGACCCCGCTTCATTAGTCTGGTCATCGTAAATTCTTGAGGCCCAGCATCCCCTCCTCGCCCCACCTGCCTCCTGACTGGGAGAAGAGGAGCCAACCATCCAGGACAGACAGGTGGTTGCCCCTCTGAGCAGAGTAGACTGGGTCTAGAGAATGATGGGGCCCCGAGCCCCATGCAGTACCCCATCATGCCTCACGTTCATGTAATTCCTTTACACTTTGACTTGTCTCTGTAGCAGATCCATACCCCACAGGCGGTGCCTCCCCCAGAGAAAAGCTTTCAGGGCAGAAGATGGGGAGAGTCCTGCAACAAGGCCACCCTCCCCGCCTCCCCTGTGCTCTCCCTATGGCTGTGCTCCCACCCCATCAGTCATTTGGGTAGAGGGGCCCTTCTTCCCCAGGATGGATGTGGAGTGCCAAAGACAAGCACTGCAGGGCCAGCAGATGGGGGCCAAGGCCAAAGAGAAGCCACTTCCATCTTACCTGTCCCTTAAGCCCAAGAGTTGAGACTATATAGTAGCAGCCCTTCAGAGGTCATAGATGGGCAGGCCAACCTTGAGGAAGCCACAGAGAACCCCAGGAACAAGATAGAGGGGTGTTATGGCCAGCCCACCACCACCTGCCCACTTTTCTTTCAGTCCCTATCCTTCCCAGACACCCAGATCAGGGAAGCCCCAAGCTAGGCTGGGGAGGAGAGAACCCCAGCCCAAGCCCTAGGTGAGAATGAGAATGTCCCAGGTGGAGCATCTCCTCTCTACAGCCTGTGACCCCTCACCCCTAAGGTTATGACACCCAGACAGGGCCAGACCCCTCTCTCCCCCAGCCATCTGTGGCTCCTAGGCTTCTGAAGAGCTTCCTGGTATCAGGCAACTGATACTGAACCACTCTACACTTCTACCAAGGCCTCCACACTTGAGAGCCTGCAGCTAAAGTACTGAGGAGCAGGGCTGCCTGAGATTTCTCTTGTGAGCAGCAGGCGTCTGGCGAGCCTCACTTAGTGCAAACTGGGGGCTTGGCATCAGCTAGAGGACTGTTCAGACCCTCCAAGAAGGTCTGCTGGCCCTGGCAGGCTGGTGCAGCACTGGAGTCCCCATCTTGACTCAGAGGAGGGGCGTGGGTGAGAGGGGGACCAGCAGGGCAAGATGGGTGTCAGTGGCATGGGAATAGAAACCACCCCACCCAGGATACCTGATGGCCTAGTTTCTAGTCACCATCTCTAGGGTCAGAGGCAGCACCCTGTCCCCCATATCCTGTGTACTCTCATCAGGCAGGGACCAGGCCTCACGCTCCAGAGATGGTATGCCTGGACCAACGTGATGCCTGAACATCAAAAGGCCCCAAATTGTCCTGCCTCAGTGGAAAGGGGTCCCTGGGGCTTTAGAACCAGGAATCTGGGCCTAGAAGCCTGACTCCCCAGGGGGTATTTGAAAGAGAAGCTGAGGAAATGCCAACAACTATTTATAGCCTGTGGGATATACCAGCCCCATCTTCTTCTCCTGCCAGCCACCTGCAAGCTGTGGGGGTGAGCATCCCTGCTCTAGAGCAGGAGACCCCAAAGGTTCAGTGACAGCAGACCTGTCTGAAATCCCACAGCTCACCATCTGCGCAGCCTTGGGAGCTGGGAGCAGGGCCAGTGCTAACCCAGGGTACAGTGTTGTAGGGGAAGGGTACTGGGATGGGGACATTTACTCAGAAGGCCAGGGCAAGGCTTTCAGCCCAGGCCAGGCTTGGCAGGCCTGGTCAACAGGAAAGGGTGGTTGAATAGGCCTTCTGGTAGGGGAGTGGAGTTCAGTTCCCTTTGCATGGAGCTAAGGCTGAATATAGGGGTATAGGGGTGGTTGCTAAGGGGTGGTTGCTGAGGATGTGAATTGTCCTGTCAGCTGTTTAGGCCATCCAGCCGTGGGGGCAGGGAGCAGGTCAGAGCTGGCAGTGTAAGGGGCACTGAGTGTCATTGAGGCAGGTCCCCACTGCTGGCTGAGCAGGCTAGAGATTAGAAGTTGAGGAGGCCCTCCCAACCCACCCACCTGATGACAGTGCTTTCCACGGAGTCCCTACAGGAGGCACCCCTGATCCGCAACCTCCTAGCCCTCCTGGTCTCCTAATGCTCTGACAGCCCATTCACCTTGGGCTTCTCTGAGTTTCTGTAGGGGCCCAGGGTCATGGCACCTATTTCCTCAGTCCCAGGCCTGTCTTCCAGGAAGATTCCAAGCTCCAGGCAGGCAGAAAGTCTATACCCAACCCCACCACCACCACATTGGGGCCCATGAAAGAGAGGGGCCCTCCATGGGGCTGGTCTGTGTGTGAGGCAATGAATGTGTTTGCCTTAACGCGTTGGAAATGCAGCTGTACCTTGGGCTAACTGGTTGACTGAGCTGTTACCCAGAGCTCCGAGGACCTGGGGACCAAGTGTGATTGAGACGGATGTGGTCTCCATCCTCCCATAGCTCACAGACCTGCGGACAGGGAGGACAGTGCTGACCCAGAGTGGCTGGACCTGTGATGAGGGACACAGGAGACTGGGGATCCCCAGGAGGTGGGACTAGGCCATCTTCTTTGAGGAGAGGTTCAGGTCCAGTGGTCCTGAAACTGCAGCCCTGACTGGGAGGGGAGGTGTGTCAGGACCCAGGAATAACCCCCTCAGAGAGGGAGCAGTCTTGATTGGCTTTCCCTGAAACAGGTCTCCAGGGAGGTTGCTGGGGGACTGCAGGGGGCACCTCTTGTTCACAACCACAGATAGCCTGGACACAAAGTCAGCCTCAGGCAGTGGCAGGGCCTCGGGTCACTGGCTCTCACTGAACTGAAGGACAGGCCAACTCAGATCTCCCAGGAAACTGGCTCCACACATCTGACCGGAGACAGAGAACCCAACCAGGAAGTGACCAGGGACGTTCTGGCCAGGAACACTGGGGAGCAGACTGTGGGGTTACTTATCCCTTCAGCCTTATTTGGTTCCTTCCCAGCAGGCACTCCCTTCCCAGGGACTGGTTTGTCTTTCCCAGGGCCTGCCAGGGTCACCCCCTATCCCAATGCACTAGCCAGGCAGACACCTGCCCCACCTCCCAGGGACACAGGGGTCAGTTGCCCCACATCTGGACAGGTGAAGCCCATTTTTCACCAGCCGCCAGACTGGAGCCAGGAGCCAGAATCCTTCCTAGGAAACCATCTGCCCAGCTCAGGTTGCCTGAAATGGGCACCAGCATCTGAATAAACAGCCCTGAGTAGGGCAGGGCTAGAGGTGGTGGTGGTGGGGAGGCAGGGCCCCCAGCCCCGCCCTGGAGCTCACGAGAGTCCTGCAGCTGCCTTTGTCCCATCAGTCCTGCTTGATGACCACACGGACCTCCCACCCCTCAGCCCCATGGCTAACTGCTGCCTGCCCACAATCAGCCGGGCTGAAGCTCTCCCAGGCCCTCCTCAGACAACCTGTCTTCTCTTCCTGGCACATGAATGGCCTCTGCTGTGCTCCAGGAAGACCCTGCCCGTGGCCATCCTTTCCCCGCCACTACACCAGTCAAGCTGGGCTGTCCTTCCTAGTGTCCACCACTGCCCCAGTGCCAAGCACAGGCTGGTGCACAGTGGGTGCTCAGTAAACATTGCTGCCCATGGTCATGACTGTGGGATGGGTGGTCCCAGGAATAATGCCTGAGCCAGCTTAGACCAGCAGTTCTTCCTGCTCCTCCAGCCCCTATGGCCCAATCCAGCTCTGAAGGCCTGACCCAGACTCAGAGCTGGACTGGGCCCCTAGTGGGAGCTGCCCATGGGAGGCCCACTCTCAGTCCAACTGTCCCTGCTCCTGCCTACCTGGGGAAAGAGGGGACTGGCGTGGCCCCTCCCACAAGCCCCCCTCCCCCACCGTCTACAGGCTGTGGGGCTGCTGGGGACACAGTATCTGGACGCTCCTGCCTGGCACCCCTCACAAGGCTTCAGCCCCGACTTCGCCTGCTGCCTAGGACTGGGGGCAGGGGGCATATGGACCTTCGAGCATCTTTCCTGGGAAGGTCTGTCAGTGCTCTCTGTCTCCAGATGGGGGACTTCCAGATAGTGCAGGGGCTCTGGGGTCCTGGGTGCCCATAGGACTGCTCATCGGGCTCCCCAGGGACCTGAGGGCACACAGGGGTCCCTAACCGACTGCCTGTCCTTGCTATGAGATCTTGGGCCGGGGGTGGAGGGTGGGGGGTGTGTGGGGGGGAGATGTGCCAGCCCCTCCCTCTGGGTACTTCAAAAAGCAGTGCATGCATCCCCCAAGGTTCATTTTCCATTTCCTGTAGGTCGGATCTCAACCTGACAGGCATCCCCTCTCACCTCCCAATCACCATTCCTCCCGCCCCCTCCCCCTGCCCCCTTTTCTATTACCCACCCCTTCCCCTACCTAA
The DNA here is from genome assembly GCA_935064755.1 of Tragelaphus eurycerus. Classification (NCBI taxonomy): domain Eukaryota; kingdom Metazoa; phylum Chordata; class Mammalia; order Artiodactyla; family Bovidae; genus Tragelaphus; species Tragelaphus eurycerus. The sequence goes on along the minus strand of CAKXYN010000001.1, from coordinate 68,140,766 downwards.
TGGGAACACACCCCCACCCCCACAGAGTGGCTTCCTCTCTCTGTGGCGTCTGGTTCCCACTGCAGCCAGAAGAAGAGGCCAGCACCCTGACTCCCTGCCTTCCTGCAGTCCCTGTCGTCTCCCCTCTGCCCTTCAGGCAGCCCCCATCCCGTCCTGAAAGAGCCCCCCAACTTTGGGATCCCCCTCCCCAACCTAGGGCCCCCACCCCCAGCAAACTTGGCTCCTTTCAGCTCCCCTCCCTCTCGGGCAGAGGCAGGGCGTTCAAGTCCATTTAATCTTGGCAGAATGCAATTTCCTGCTTCAGGGAGCTGGCGGGTTTAGGAGGCTTAATGAGGGGGGAGGGGGGAGACAGGGAAGAAGAGAAGCTGAGCGGGGCTGATGGAGACTGAGTCCCTGAGAGGAGTGGTCCAGGAAGCTCACGGATGTGCCTGTGTCTTGCAGTTGCCTGGGGGGGTCTTTGGGGGATCACACAGGGGTCAGCTTTTCAGCTTCAGATCTGGGGCTCCTTTGCACACCTCCCCACTCCAGCTATGCGGGGTGGAAATGGGGGAAGGGAAGGGGCCTCAAAGTGGCCCACAGAGTGTGTGTGTGTGTGAGTCACGTCTCTGCTTGGTTGAATAGTTGGGGGGGGGGGGTGCAAGTCCCAGTGTGCTGATGGGGGAGAGGGTCCTGGGGAAGGTGTGCAGCTGGCAGGTCTCAGACCCCCAGGTGGGGAAGTGGGCAGCCTGGCTGGAATTTCAGCCCCAAATGGGATGTTTATCTGGATACTGCCACCAAGGAGGCAGAGAAGATAAGGGACAAAGGGGCCTCTGAGCTGCTGGCAGCCCCACAGCCTGTGGGGGCAGGGCAGCCAAAAGCCTGGCCTGCCACCCAGCACCCCGGGCAACTCCTGGGGAGACTGAGGCTGGGTGTCTTCCTGTGGTCCCTGCCCTGCAGCCCTACCTGGGCCTCTCTCCCCACCCCTCCCCATCCCTCCTTGCCCTGGTTCAGGCATTTACTTCCTGAAGAAGTCCTTGGAGGAGCCACGACCCATGAGAGTCCCCAGGCAGGGCTGGCAGAGTGGTGGTCAGGCAGGGGCGCCCACAGGATGCAGGCGGGGGAGGGTGACAGGTATTTTCCGGGAAAAGCAGGCAGCCTGGAGCCCTCCAGGAGCAGCGCCCTGGATAGGGAGGTTCTGCTAAGCTTGCGGCCCCTGGTGAGGGGAGAGAGCAAGGAGGGTAGAGAGGCTCTGAGAGCTCTGGAAGCCAGTCTGAGCCCACTCTCTGCTAGGAATTCTCATTTACGGGGGCCTGGGAGGAAGGCCGATGAACACCATGGAGGGCTTAGCCCTCAGTCGCTTGTGTGAGGCACTCTTCCTCTGGGCTGCAGTCTCACCATGTGTGAAGAAACGTTAAGTGGGGCAAGGTTTCTGAGGAGTAGCCCAGACCTCCTTGGAAACAGGTGGGTTCTGCCCAAGCCCAAGGGTCATCTTGGGGTGTCCTTGAATGGCAGCCAGGTGTGTAAAGATACAATAGGGACCCACCTGTGACCTTTGCCCTCCCACACGTCTCCAAGCCTCCCAGCTGCCCATGAGTAATGAAAACAGCATCTTCTCCAGAGGAGGCAGCCTGTCTCTCCAGCAAAGCTAACACAAATCTATCAATAGACTATGCTCAGGGGCAGAAAGGTCTGCAGGCTGGAGGTCAACAGGAGCCCCCAACCCAGCTCCTTGTGAAGGGCTGACCTGGTTCCCTGCACCTCTGCTTCCCCTCTGACTAGCTCACCAGCTGTCTGGGCTGCCTGGTGTCCTGTCACTGGGCCTCTTCCTCTGATTGACAGCTCCCCAGGGATTGTTCCCAGTCCACATCTGCCCTTACTCTGCCTCTGCTGAGCTCAGCGAGGGCCTTCCTGGCTCTTGCAAGGGTCAAAATGAAGCTCCTCTGCCACTTCTCCTATCCCCTGCACCAACATGCATCTCTAGTAGACTCCGACACTGATTCTGCTCGAGACAACCCCATGATCTGGCCTCCAGGACACCTTGACAGGTCATGCCTCCAGCCTCTTGCCCAAGTTGTTCCTTCATCCTTCAAGCTGGGAGATCTCTGATTGGTTCTTTAAGGCCCAGTGACACTGTCACTTCCTCTGTGTGGTCATTCCTGAGTCACTCTCTTAGCCCTCCGCATATACACACCCGCTTGGATATCCCCTGGCCAATCTCCAAGCTGATCTGGGGCCTCGTCACCTTGTTGACCCCGAGAGCTCCTGAGTCATAGAGGTTTGCAGAAACTTGCAGAAACTGTGGGCTGGACACTGCAGTCAGGGCCACAGTGGGGCTGGCCTAGAGAGAAGTAGGTGTGTGACCTGGGAGTCCCTCCTGTGCTATCACCGCATCCCTTGACAGCGGGCATGCATGCCTCTCCCTGGGAGGATGGTGTGGTTGCCTTTGCTGGTAGAGGCTCCAGTGGGGCAATCCTGTGTGCCACCCTGTAGGTCCTGGATGTTTGAGGAGCTGAGGCAGTGGCTGGATATGGAGTCCCTTCTGCTGGCTGAAAAAGGTCCCCACTTTCTCCTGGGGCTCCAGCCCATGGCAGAGGAGTTCAGGTAAGCCCTCATGCCCCTGGATCTCTCTGGCATCTGCTGGAGAGAAGCAGTGAGTCATAGCAAAGGTGACATAGGCAGAGAATGCCCTACATACCAGATGCTGCTCCCAGCAATACGCTCGTAGCAGCTCCTTTCATCCTCCCAACACCCTGAGATGAGAGACTAGCTCTCATTTTCCAGATGAGGAAACTGGTCTCCAGAGAATAAGCAAATGAATGTACGTGGGCCATGCGTGGGTAAGACCCTCAGGCAGCTAGGCTTGGAGTCTGAGGGTCCTTGATGGGGCCCCGCGGAGACCTTCCCACACTTGCATGCACTCGTACTGCAGCCCCAGCCTTGCTGGCCCTGATGGTTGGGTAGGCAGAGTGAGACCCGGTGAAATCAAAGAGCTCAGTGTCCCTGGCTGTGTCTGCCTGTGTTCCCACATCCATGGGAGCCCTGGTGGCTGCTTGGAGAGCAAGGCCAGAGTTGCACAGCCTCTGCCACCACCCAGGCTGCACACCAGTCTCCACACTTCTTTGAGACTCGTGTTTCTCATTTCCTATCTGAGACCCATCTCCCAGCCCTCAGGGGGCCTCTCCAAGGTGTAGGGTCCAGGGCAGGCCTGGGCCCTGCAGGAACTTGATCCCCCAAGCTCTGTGCCATTAGGATCTCCTGAAGTGGCCCCTTTTTCTCAACCCCAGGCCTATAAGCCTAGCCTACCACTCCTTGGGGACAATTTTGTTGTTCAGTAGGTAAAGATTCTGCTTGCAATGCAGGAGATCCAGGTTCGATCGCTGGGTTGGGAAGATCTGGAGTAGGAAATGACAACCCAGTCCAATATTCTTGCCTGGAAAATCCCATGGACAGAGGAGCCTGGCAGGCTACAGTTCATGGGGTCGCAAGAGTGGTTTAGTGACTAAACTACCACCACCACTCCTTGGGGACCATTTTGTTAAGACTTCAGCCCACACTGGGGTGGAGAATCAACATGGGAAGCTGGGATTTGGGAGCTTACTCACCCAATGGGCAGGGGCTCGGTGGCAGTCTGACCCACTTTTTGGCTGTGCTGGGTCTTCGTTGCTGCGTGGGCTTTTCTCTAGTTGTGGCAAGCTGGGGCTACTGTAGTTGCTGTGTGCGGACTTCTCATTATGGTGGCTTCTCCTGTTACAGAGCACGGGCTCAGTCATCGTGGCTCACAGGCTTAGCTGCTCCTTGGCATGTGAGATCTTCCAGGATCAGGAATCAAACTCGAGTCTCCTTCATTGGCAGGCAGATTCTTACCCACTGTACCACCAGGGAAGCCCAGTCTGACCCATTTTGTCCATCCTCCCAGAACTGCACCCTCAGCTCAGAGGAGACTCCACCAGACCATCTGAAGTTCATGGTCCAGAGTGAGTATGAGATGTGTGGAGACATTAGCCTCCATGGCCTGGCAGTTGGTTAGTCCCTCAGTTGTGTCCGACTCTTTGTGACCCCATGGACTGGAGACCGCCAGGCTCCTCTGTCTGTGGGATTCTCCAGGCAAGAAGACTGGAGTGGATGGCCATTTCCTTCTCCAGGGAATCTTCCCGACCCAGGGACTGAACCTCTGTCTCCTGCATTGTAGACAGATTCTATACTGTCTGAGCCACCAGGGAAGCCCAAATGTAATGTAAGTGCTATGTGAATAGTTGAAGATGAGTGGAAAATTCAAGTTTTGGTTTTTGGAATTTCATGGAATTTGAGGCAGGACACACGAGATACCTGCAGAATGAATATGTGACATTTGACCAAGACACAAGGTAGAGAGGTTGTCACCTAAGAGTTCAGGGAACAGTGACTAGCTAGGCAGTCAGGGGGCCTTTTGGGGGAGACAGTATTTGAATCTTGGAACTACAGACCAGCCCTACCTACGTGGCTGGCTCTGCCTGCAGAATGTGTGCTGGAATTTCTTTCTTGTTCAAGCCACCCAGCTCTCTGCGTGCCTCCTCTCCCGCAGGCAGGGGCTGGGTGCACAGAGAGGAGTGGGGAGAAGGCTGCCTCATGGTTGGGGGAGCAGTGAGGAATGGGGCAAAGAGAAGTCGGGGCGACTTGGGCTCAAGGACAGGAATTGTGGGTACTTCAGGAGAGGACAAGGGGTCGGGCAGGCTGGGGGCCCCAGTTTCCCCCCAGGGATTATGAGGAGACCAGCAACTGGGAAGGGGGAAGGGAGAGCAGCGACCTCCTTTTGAGGAGGAAATGCCCCTCTGTGCCCCTGACCAGCATCCTGGGGAGTCAGGACCTGACCAGGACTGCTGCCTGAAGAGTACAGCTTGGGCCCAGAGACCCTTCCCTGTGAGCTGAGTGAATGTGACTGATGTAGATGCAGCACACAGTAGGTGTTCAGACAGGCTGTGGACACCTGAATGCGTCGCTCAAAGTGGCAGGAATAGTCTGGAGGTGCTGGAGGCAGGCCGGCCAGAGGGTGGAGTGTGGATTTCTGATCTATCCCTAGGCAGGCCCTGCCCCTTCCCTCCCTCCAAATCCCCCTCCCACCTTATCCCTCCATCTAGGTTGGTCCCTGCTCCTTCCACAGCAAACATGAGCTTTGCTGAAACTTGTCCTCGGATTAAAGCTTAAACCACTGTCTCAGGGGAGCGGGGCAGGGAGCCCGGCCAGCCAGGCCACATGTGGAGGTGTATGAGGCTAGGAAGGAAGCCACTTTCCCCATTCCAAAAGTCTGGGTCAGATCTCATACACAAAAGGGAAAAGTGAGGGGGCCCTGGCTGAGTTGAGCATCCCTAGCAGCGCTCCTAGTGATCTACCCAGGTTCCCGTCCTCTCGCTTGATGCTCACAGCTCCCTTTCTGGCCCCCAAAAGCCAGAGGAATCCTGTAAAATCTTAAATCAGACTCTACTGCCCTCATTACCCTCAGGCCAGTCCTAGTCTTTCCTCAATCAGAGGCTACACCCCAACATTCAGGGGGACCCTAGTTTGGAATCCCCAGACAAGGTTGCCCAGGCTCCTGCTCCTCAAGGACTCAGTATTCCCTTCTGTGAAATGGGTGCACAGTGATGTTCTGACCAATGTGAGCCAGAGGCCCTCATCCTTCCTAAGACTCCACAGATAGCACAAGTGGAGCCCCTGATTCCTGGATGCAGGTTCAGAGACCAGGTAAGGCCAAGGGGTCCACTCCACCCAGTTATGTTCGGAAATTAAACCCTCACAGGACAGGATGGCACCCTGTCCCAGGGCAGGGGGCATAGGCTTGGCTTCACTGCCCTGCCAACCACACGCAGAGCAGAGAGGTTCATCATTCTGGATGGAGTGCTTAGCAGGCACTAGGTTGGCCGGGGCAGTCCCAGCTCCCCACTGCCTGGCATCCTCCCTGCTACCTGACACTCCTCTAAGGCAAGAGGCCATGAGCTGTAATGGGGAGATTCTCTGCATGGAGCCTTCCTCCTTGGCCAGTCCCAATGCTGCTGTGCCCCAGATGCCTTACAGCCCAGAATAGGCGATGGCGCTGGCCAAGATCCTCCATTTCCTGGCTCCTGAGGGATGGAGACCTAGATGGGATACTCTGGCCTTAGATCTCTGGTCTGAGGCTAAGGACAGCAGCCTCGTATTGTAGCCCTTCCTCAGGGAAGGCCTGAATCCAGGCTAAGGGAGGAGGACCAGGATGGTAGGGTGCCCAGGGTCTGCCCACCAGCCCCTCCCGCTTCGGGGAGTTGCCTTATCTGGGCCCCATTTCTCTGCTGGCAATGAGGGACCAGGGGAGGCCATGCCGCGGCTGTCACGGAAGGGACATTCCCCAGTCATTTGGAACTAAGTAAGTCCAGATCTCGGCTTGCAGGCCTGGCTGCAGGACCCTCCCTGGGCCCCCTCCCCCAGGACTGTGGCCACACAGACACATGGAAGGGGGTGTGTGCAGCAGATGTGGGCCTGGGAGGCAGCCAGAAACCCACAGGATCAGAGCCCGGCGCACTTAGCTTGGTTGGGGGCCTGCCCTGGTCTCCCCTAGCTCTGAGACACACCTCTGCCTGAAGGACTATGCCTGCCCCTGGCCGGGGGGTGGGGGTGGGGTGGGGTTGGGGGGCTCACAACTAGATTTTCCCTGCCTTTAAAGCCAAGGCAAAGTTGACCTTGAGTCTCTGGGGCCGTAGCTGGAGACACTGTCTCCTCAGGCTCGCTCTTCCGTGGAGGAGGAAGCAGCACATGGGCAACCATCCCTGCCTGTCCGCAGCTCCAGGGAGTGGGAGCAGAGGCCCAAAAATCAGGGTAGGAAACAGCGCCCAGCCCCTGGCCAGAGTGCAGAGGGGCCCTGGGCAGAGCCCTTCTCTCATTCAGTGGGGATGCTATATACCAGTCTCTGTTCTGGGTGCTGGGGAAAAAGCAAATAGAACAATTCCTGCCCTCTTGATGCTGATAGTCTACCAGGGGTAGAGAAATGGACAATAAACAAGGAAAAAAAAAAAGAAGAAGTAAAGGAGGAGAAAAAGAGAGGAAGGGAAGGGAAAGTCAAGTGCATTGGGGTGGTGGTGACAGATACTACTCATGACAGGGACTATCTGAACAAAAATCTGAAGGAGGTAAGGGAGGAGCAGGGGGATGCCTGCAGGAAGATCATCCCGGTTGAGTCAATTCAGCAGCTCAGTTGTGTCCAACTCTTTGCAACCCCGTGAATCGCAGCACACTAGTTTTCCCCCGTCCATCACCAACTCCCAGAGTTTACTCAAACTCATGTCCATCGCGTCGGTGATGCCATCCAACCATCTCATCCTCTGTCGTCCCCTTCTCCTCTCATCTTCAATCTTTCTCAGCATCAGGGTTTTTTTCTAATAAGTCGGTTCTTTGCATCAGGTGGCCAAAGTATTGGAGTTTCAGCTTCAGCATCTGTCCTTCCAGTGAATATTCAGGACTGATTTCCTTTAGGATGGACTGGTTGGATCTCCTTGCAGTCCAAGGGACTCTCAAGAGTCTTCAACACCACAGTTCAAGAGCATCTATTCTTCAGCACTCAGCTTTCTTTATAGTCCAACTCTCATATCCATACATGACTACTGGAAAAGCCATAGCTCTGACTAGACGGACCTTTGTTGGTTAAGGGAACAGTCACTGAAGTGTGAGAGGAAGAGAGAGAGGAGGCTGTAGCCAAGAGCAGGAGGACGTGAGTCAGAGATGAGGAGGGGGGCTGGGGAAACAGCCACTGCAAGGACTTGGCTTTGACTCTCAAGGAAGTAGGAGCCATTGAGAACTTTGGTCAAGAGAGAGACATGCCCTGGCTTCCATTTTAACAGGGCTTCTCGGAATCCTGGCTGGTTAGCAGGAGGCAAGAGCAGAAGCAGGGAGCCCAGTAAGCAGGCTCCTGTCCCTGTCGGGTGAGAGACGAGATTGGCCACAGAGGTGGTGGCTGCAGAGGCAATGGCTGCAGAGCTGGCGGCCAGGGAGAAGGTAGGAAGTGGTCACCTGACATTTTGTATATTTTAAAGGTGAAGTTGAAAGGTCTAGATGGAGATGTGAGAGTCCAGGCTGATTCAAAGACTTTTTGGCCTGAGCAGCTGGAAGGATAGGACTGTCTCAACTGAGCTGAGCAAAACCAAGGAGTGGCTCCAGATCCAAGGTCTTTTCAGCCACACTCCGCACCCCCCACCCCTACCCAGTGGTGCGGGCTGCCCAACCATAAATGATCCTGGGCCCAGCCACCCAGAAAAAAAGCCTGTACCGTGGGGGCAGGGGAAATGCAGAATTCCCATCTCAGTTCCTAGTAAAGACTCTTTTCTGGAGTAGATAAGGCTTGAGCTCTAGGCCCAGGACCTGGGCTCCCCAGCAAGGGCTGGGCAGGCCCGAGTGGGTAAGGGATGGCTGTCTGGCCTCTATCTAAACAGGATATGCTCAGGCTGGCTGATGGTCATGGGTCACTTGGCAGCCAGCCAAGCTTAGGCTCACCCGACCCCCACCTCCCTCAATATACAAACACACACACACAGAGTAATACAAACATGAGATGAGATGAGTATGGGCAGCTCAGATCCCATGACTCCCTCTTTTGTTCACTCTGAATGCACACGAGAAGCAGTGGCTGATGAGTCTCTGTGGGGCCCAGCCAGAACACAGAGAGACCTGGGTGTCTCGGTCTCTGGATGGACTTGCAGGACCCCTAGAGCCTAAAAAACCTTCTGACCCAAACATTAGGATTGGCTTCCTGGGAGGTCGTGTCTTCCCAGAGGCCTACAGGATCTAGGAGGAAATAGAAAAGGCATTCCAGCACAGGGGATCAGCATGTGCGAAGACCCAAAGATGAGAGCGAGGGCAGAACTCTTCAAAGAGGCCTGGGAGGGCTGCAGGGCTCCAGATTGGAAGGGGAGGATGAAGCTGACTCAAGAAGGGAGCCTGGCCCTTAGTGCAAAAAGGGACAGTGTGGAGGGTGATGGAGGTGGCCACAGGCTCTGTCTGGGCTAGAGGAAACACAGGGCTTACACTGGTACTGAAGAGCATTCCTAGAAGAGGGGACAATAGCAGAAAAGGCCTAGAGGCAGCTTTGGGGAGCAGCCAGGGAGGTGGGTGTTCCAGCTTTTGATCGGCTGGGAGCCAGCCCCTGGGGCAGGCTGGGCAGAAGGCTGAGCCAGGCGTGGGTGACTCCTCACCGCCCGCCCCCCTCTCGGTGCAGCAAGCACAGCCTTGCACCCCCTCCTGGGGGCCCCCTTTCCATCACTCCCCCTCTCTGGGATCCAGTTCCGGGCGGGTGGGGGCTGGGCCAGAAAGCAGGCAGCGCCTGGGGCAGAGGAGATGAGAAAACCAGAAAGTGGGGAAACCTGAGCCAGCAACGCTAGGGCTGGGCGGGCCAAGGCTTGCTCAGCCGGCTAGGCCCGGGAAACAGGTTCCCCGGAGACCCAGGCAGAGGAGAGAGTGCTGGTTTAGTGGGCCACCTTCGTGGAGGGGGCATGGCTGGTCCCTGAGGCCCAGGCCTGCCTTGTCCAGCCTTCCAGATGCAGAGACCAAGAGGGCAAGTTTTCTCAAGTTTACCCACAGTGGAGGCCAGATAGAGGCAAATAGTGTAGACAGAGGTTAGACAGGCAGCAGGAGGCCCAGGGCTGTACTTCAGCCCCCAGCAGCACAGCCTGGAAGAGCAAGAAGGAAACTAAACAGGCATGAGCACTGCCAGAAACAAAGTCTGGGCCAGGTTGAAGGCTGGGAGTGTCTGGGGGAGACCTTCAAAGCTCTCCTGCCTGTTACCAGCACTATCCCCATGGGTGGCGACTGGGACAAAGGGGGCCAATTCTTTCCCAATTGTAGCCCTCACTATCAGGCTCTGTGGAACCTCAGGAGCTCTGGGAAGCTGAGCCCAAGGCTGAACAGCCAGGATGTCACCCCAAGGGCCTGTCCTCATGTAGGAAGGGAGAGGGCACTGCTCCAGGATGGGAACCCCAGAGAATCGGTCAAGGTAGGGAACCAGACCTGGCTTAACCATCTCTGAACTTCTTACCACCTTGCATGTCCAGACCGGCACTAGTGTGGGCCATAGGGACTGGGCATGCCTGGGGTCTGAGTGTCCACAGAGGAAGGAGGGACAGAGGCCAGGCAAGGGTCAGCCTGGCCTGGCCTCTGTTCAGGTGGCCCCACGGGGCATCCTGTGTGGCTCTCAGGTGGAGCTGGCACAGATGAGTAGCACTGAGACAGAAAGACAGAAGGACTCGGGGTGGCTGTGAGAGTGTCGGGTGGGGCAGCCAGTCCAGAGGAGCTGGGTAGCAGGCAGGGAGTTGGCCTGTGAGAGTATCGGGTGGGGGCAGCCAGTCCAGAGGAGCTGGGTAGCAGGCAGGGAGTTGGCTCCTGGCCTCTTGGCTCATGTTCCCTCTTGGATCCGGTGTTACAGGGATTTGCCCTCTTATTCATTCAATAAAGATTTATTGAACTCCCTAAGTGCCATGTATAGCTCTAGCACTCATTGCCAGCGCCCCCAGCACTGGTCTGCAGGCCCTTGGCCCCATGTGGGCCCCATGGCCTGGCCCTTCCCTCCTGGAGCCTTCCTGTAGCTCCGGAAAATGCTCCCTTTCTCACACCACAGCTGGTGGTTACAGGCCTCACTCCGCTTCTCCCAGTCTCCTCTTCCTCAGCTGTACAATGGGGCAGCAGGACTTGCTTCTCAGTGGGATTGAGAATGGCATGCAGGGCTTCCTGGTCCGGCATCAGCCTGGTTTCAAGGGGTCCTTGACCCATGAAATTGGAGACAAAATCACTGTAGGCTACAATGTTCCTCCCAATAATACATATTATATATAAAATAGCATATATAGTAATACAAAGTGCTCATCCCAGCATGATACACAGCAGGACAAGGGTGCAGTGTGGATTCACTGCTGCAACTATAATTGTTTTGATTTCTATTGATTATTCAACCTTCTCACAGTGATTACAAGAGAACTGGCATCATTCCACTATGTGTAGCCAAGCCCAGCTCTAACTCTTTTCTCTTCCGCTGTCCCCTTCCTCCGACATCACTGCCACCAAAGGCCTCCGTGTCTTGAGAGGCCTGTGTGTGTGTCTGAGAGGTGCTCCATGGATAGATAAATCAGCTGAGTCTCTTTTCTTCCCAACCCAGCACCCTGGAGTGGTTTTTGCCAAGTCCCCACAGGTCTGCTTTAATGACCAGGAGGATGATGATCATGCTGGTAGTGGTGACAGAGGTGGCCAGGGAGCTCTGGGATGGTGGTGGAAGTGATGGCTTTGGAAACCCTCAGCAGTGATGGTGGCGTAGGCTGCACTGGTAATGGTGGTGCAGTGGCAGTGACCTCAAGGGTGACCCTCATACAGAGAAGGGGGAAATGAGGAGGAATGATTGACACGGTGTTTTTAATGAGGCATGACGGTGAGAGATGCACAGGCGCTGTCACTCCAGCCACTGTATCTGCAGGCTGGTGTTTGCTCACATCCAGTGGCCAGCCTCCGCTTGGAGCATGCAAGCCAGCAGTCCAAGTCTAAGTCTGAGTCAGGAGACCCTCAGCAGGATGCCTAACATACTTAACAACCTACATTTGCAGTCAACCAGCCAATAGGTCAGAGTGAGAGATGTCTTGGGTGGGGGGTTAGCCAGGAAGAGAAGGGAGAGGAGGAAGAGAGAAAGGCGAAGAGAGTGAGGAGGAAGCAGACAAGGAAAAATAGGGGGAGAGGAAGGAGGGGAAAATGGCTTCCCTGGTGGCTCAGATGGTGAAGAATCTTATCTGCCTGCAATGCTGGAGACCTGGGTTCTGTCCCTGGGTCAAGAAGATCCCCTGGAGAAGGGAAAGGCAACCTGCTCCAGTTTTCTTGCCTGGAGAATCTCATGGACAGAGGAACCTGGCGGGCTATGGGCTACAGTCCACAGGGTCACAAAAAGTGGGACAGGACTAAACACACACAAGGAGGGGGGAAAGGAAGGGAAAAGAAAGAATAGAAAAGAGAGAAGAGGAGAAAGGGGGGAGGGAATAGGAGAGGAGGGACAAGGGAGAGGACAAGGAGGCCCATGCCCATTGGGACCTTGGCAAACTGCATGGGGCAGGGCTGAGTCTGTGGTCCTGGCTGGTGAGGCCATGGCCTTGACCATCGCCTTAGGTTGCGTGGAAGGTCCCTTCCTGGGATCAAGGTGGGCCTGAAGCTCAGTTGCAGAGCCCTAAAGTCTGCAGCCCTCAGGAATCCACTTGAAAGCAAATGTCGCTTTCAGGAACCCTTAGCTGGCTTCTCTGGGATGTGGAAACATAAGGGGTGGGTCCGTGGAGCTACTGGCTTGAAACAGGGCTGGCTGCTGGGGAGATCACAGGGAGCCCTAGAGCTGTTGGATGGAGCTATAAGGCTGACCTGGCCTGGGCTGGAGGTGGAGGACAGGTCCAGCAGTGTCCGCTGTCCCAGGGGCTGCACTGCCACCTGCTGAGCGGCCCGGGCAGTCCTGGGTCCTGAGCTGCGGGGCTCACGCGAGGCCAGGCGTGGCGGGCAGCGAGTGGGAAGGACGGACACGGCAGGGGGTGTGCAGGTGAGCGCAGCCTCTTGCTCTCTGGCGCGCCTGCCCTTCCCGCCAGGGAGTTGAGTGCCCGGGTAAACACCAGGCGCGGTGTGCGCGGTGTATCCACGGAGAGACAAAGCCGGGGCGGGGCGGGGGCGCCGCCCGCGAAGCCAGGGCGGGGGCGCGGGGTGCAGGTTAGCCTTACCGGGCGCAGGCTGCCCCACCGCCTGGGAGCACAGAGCCCACCCCGCGGACAGGTGGAGCGGGGGCGGGACGGCGGCCGGGCGGGTCCCGCCCTGGGGGTGGGGGCCGGGCGGGGCGGGCGGGGCGGGGCCGTGCTATGCAAATGTCGCCCACGGGCGGCCAATTGCCGGCGCTCCCCGCGCGGCTCCGAGCGCCCCGTCCCGCCGGCGGCCGCGAGACCAGAGAGAGCAAGCCAGCGAGCGAACGGCCGCGGCCCGGTGAGCCCCGGGCGCAACCCAGCGCGGCCGCCCGGCCCCACTCTAGAGACCAGGCGAGCACAGTGCCTGTGGGCCAAACCGAGCGCAGCGCTCCGAAGCCGAGCGCGCGCTATCGCCCGCGCCCCGCGCCGGGGAATGCGCCCTCGGCGCGCCGGCCAGGGGGCGCCCGCAGCCCACCCGGGGGGAGGCGGCCCCGAGCGCTCCTGAGCCTTCCCATGGCCCGGGATGGGGTCCGGGGCCTCGACTGCTGACGCGCCCAAAGCCAGCAGACCCCGTTAAGCCGGGGCCGCGGCGCCGACCCCGGCACAGGCACAGCGGCGAGAGGGCGCGGGCAGGGCCATGGCCCCGGGGGGCCGCTAGCGCGGACCGGCCCAACCGGGAGCCGCTCTGCTGCCGCCGCCGCCGCCGCCGCCACTCGGGAGCCCAGGCCCCTCCGCCGTGGAAGAGGTGAGTGCGGCGGGAACCGGGAGGGAGCGGGCAGGCGGCCGGGCCACCCCGTGATCCCTCTGGGACCCGCGGCACTGCAACTCTGCGGAAGTGTCTGGGGCGCGGGGCTCGGAGAGGCAGGGGGCTTCCCGCGGACGCGAGGACGACAGGACTAGAGTGGGCGCTGTACCTGTCCGGGCTGCCCGGACCCTCAACATCGAAGCGACGTGGAGATGTGTGAAGGATGTGGCCTGCGGGGTCACCAGTGTGCAAAGCAACTTTTTCTCCGAGAGATTCTGGGTGGGTGGGTGCTCCCATAGGACGCCTTGTTGCTGTAGCTGGAGACCTGATGCCCCGTGCCCTGGCTGAGCTCTCCCACTAACGCCTCAGGCAGCTCTGTTCCCTAGTAGGTACCCCTGCCCTGTCTCAGTGTCGGAATCTGGGGATCCTCCGCTGGAAGGGAAGCGCTACCCTGGCAGCCCCCTCGTGGAGGGTCTCCAAGATCAGCCGGGGCAGGACAGCCAGCCCCAAGGCTTTTCTCCCAGCCCTGTGCCAGCCCCCCGACCCCCAGCTGCTAGTCCGTGTCTGCCTTCCAGCAGGGCCTTTTGCTTGGATTAGAGGCCCTGCTCTATGTGGGTGGTAAGTGAAATGGGAGAGCCTGCAGTCAAGCCCCCCTGCACCCCAATCTGGTCAGGCTGGGACCCAAGTGGTGGAGTGGGCAGGGGACAGCAGGAGCTTGGTGCACTTGCCTAGAGCAGGTGGGACCAGAGAGTGTCAAGGTGGCCCAGGAGGGCTCAGCTGGAACTAGGGCTGCAGGCCTGCCTGGATAAATAACTTCTGATTCTTGAGATAACTGTGTTATGAACACCAACCCATGAACACCTGGGGGAGGTGGGGTGTGAACCTAAAGTGCTAATGTGTCGGCTCTGGAGATTGGGGGTTCTTGTCCTCATCAATTCATCCAGACTGTCTCCCAGAAGCCCCTGTTCTAATTGCAGAGATAGAGAAACTGCACCCAGAGGTTGGTAGGTTCATGCCAGTCCCGGGGGGTTGAATGGAGATGGAGCCTTTTCCCAGGCTGCACAGGGAGTGTGCCCCAACCCTTGGGGTAAGGTGTCCTGGAGGGTGAGGACACTGGGCATGCTTCCCCCTGCTGCTGCCCCTCAGTTCTGAAGGAGCCAGGCCCGGAAGTGCGGGGGTTGGGGAGAGGAGGGAACCTAGCCTCAGCCCCCTGCTGCTCTAGGCACACCTTGAGGGGGCAGATGGAGCCAAGCCTAGGTGACCTTGACTGGGAAACTCTGACCACGAAAAGAGGGGTTTTCAACACCAGCTGTGCTGGGGTGTCTCTGCTTCCTGGTCCATAGGGTGTTGGGGGAGGGGGAAGCCAAGGGAAGAAGCTCTGGCCTGCTGGAGGGGGGTGTCGGAAGAGCTAGATGAGGGGTGGGGTGCTGTTAATAATTTTTCCATCATGTCCCCCCCAGCAGCATTTCCATCCAGTTCTCAGCTCTCAGGAGCCAACCTTCCTTCCCTGAGGCAGGCTGTCCACCCCGCTACCCACGCCCCCAACCCCCAATCCCAAGAAGTCTGGATCAGGCTGGACAATGTGACCTCCCAGCCCCCTGCTCCGCCCCCAGGTGCCTCCGGACCCCTTCGTCTGGCCGCCCCTCCCTGCGCCCCTTGCCAGCCCCAGCTCCTCGGTTCTTTGTTCCAGCGTCTCTCCTCCGTCCCTCCCTCTCTCCTCCCTTTCTCCTCCTCCCTCCCGCCTGCCTCCCTCCCTTGCTCCCTCCCGCCAGCCTTCTTTCCTTCCTTCTCTGCTCTGCTCCTGGTGGGCTCCCAGGTGGCGGTGGCTGTTCCTTCTCTGTCCACCCACCTGGGCTGGACCCGACTGCTCCCGGGGCTGCTCAGGGACTGGGGCTGAGTGGAATGCATCCAGGGGCTGGCAGGGGAGAAGCAACTGTGGAAATGCCTGCCCCATCCCTATCTCTGTCCTCCTCTTCCTCCTCCTCCTCTCCTCCATCCCCCAAGCTGCCAAAGAGGGGGCCTCGACTTGGGCCTGAGGCTCCAACAGATTTGAACATCCCCCGTTCACCCCTTTAAAAGGCCAAAGCATTGTGGGAGGTCCCTGTAGGGGCCCAGTGGAGCAGAGCCCTCCAGGTTCCTGGACTCCTTGGGGGGACTCCAACACTGTCCTTGGTGACCCTGACCTTGTCACCATGAAAATGGATATAGGAGAAATGAGGTCACAGGGAAGAGGGGAAGCGAGTCACCCCAGCCCCCTGATACCTCGGATCAAAGCTCTCCAAGGGACTCAGCCTGCATCTAGCCCTCCCTGAGAGAGAGCAAGAGAGAGCTAGAGCAGCGTCTCCCCACTTCCTGAGCCCCACCCCACTAGCAGGTCGAGTTCTTGAACAAACATATATATATATATGCTTGTAAGGACTAGTGCAGGCATGCAAGTTTGGATGTGTGTATATCCACAGCTGTTAGAGGGGGCCTCCCAGGTGCACCCGAGGGTGCTGGTAACTGCACAGCCCTTTCTCCCACCCCCCTACCCCCAGCAATCAGGGCCTGCTATTCAGTCAGCTCCAGCTTTGTGCCCCAGCGGACAGGGGGCGCAGCTGGTTCTGATTCTCTCCTCCCTCAGCTAGCCTCCCTAGCACCTGTGATGGGAGGTTTTGATGGAACCTGAGAGGTAACGAAGGCACCTCGGAGAGGGTGTGTCCACAGAGAGTACCACATGGGGAATGGGTCAGGCCGCTTGAAGTTGCACTTCTTGTCCAAGGAATCACCAGTGGTTTGCTTGGCAGGAGAAGCAAGGGCTCAGGGGAGGTGGGTCCCAGGAGGACATCAGGGTCTGTTGAGTGGGACTGGATAGTCCTGATGTGGAGCCTTGCCTCAGTGGATGCCAGCCAGGGCAGGGGATTAACAGATCACAATACCCCTCCCCTCCCCTCCCCACCCCAGAGTCCTAGAAATGGGCCTAGGGTCCCGGTCTCCCATGGGAGAAGGAAATAGACATAGCAGTTCTGGGGGGTGGGGCTCACAATGTCATTGTTGCCCCCACCCACAGTGCATCTGGGTGGGGGGGTGTTGGGAAGTTGGCGCTGATTTTCGCCGGGAGGGAGCAATATGTTCTGACAACTGGTGCTGGGCTGCGTTTACCCAACAGCCAGCCTGCCTGGGGAGACAATATTTGAAAAACATTGTGTGGAAACTTGGGCCTGCTGGAGGTTTGTATCAGAGCTCTGCCAGGGACACTGAGGCTGGCTCAGACCCTGCCCCTGGCCTGCTGGCCACCCTAGCTCCCCTTCTTTGGTCTCTGTAGGCAGAGCTGGAAATTTCGCAGGCAGGAAGTCCTTCTGTATGTCTGACCCGGATCCTTCCTGCTGTGATTTCAGTAGAAGTAGACCCTGCTGTTCTTTGCCTTTCCTGTTCTGGCTGCTGTCTCTCTCTCTAGGCCATCTATGTGTTTCTCACTTATCCTCCACTCTCTCCTGCTCCCAACTCTAATCATCAGGCTCAGGTTTCCCTTTACTGAGAGGAGAGATTTGGCTGGAGAATGCAGGACTGGACCCATCTCTTCCCCCTTTCCCTGAAGTGGGAGAGGAAGGAACAGCCCATTTGGTTGTGGGGTGGATGCATGGAAACTGGAGAAGGATGTAAGATCACCTCCTTGAGCTGAGCCCTGTGAACGGAAGTCTGGAAGCTGTGGTTGGGGAAGGGTTTGAGTGTCCACTGGCCCCTGTTAGCCCTGTTGACCCTAAGGTGCACCCAGTTGCTTGGTCTTCAGACCCATTTTTAGGGACAGGAAAATATATGAGATTTTCACGTTATGGTATTCATGGCCCCAGGCTGAGGGTGTGAGCACAGAGGTACCTATCACCCTAGTTGTTCAGATAGAGAAACTGAGGTACCTTAGGCAGAATTACACAGGAAAATGTTGTTCGGACAGGATACCTTGCTCTGCCTCACATATTTCAATCTTGTTCCTCCTCCCAGGTGTAAAGACAGCTGCCTGACTCCTGGGCCCTAGGCCCCTTCCACAATGCCTGTCGCTGGTCTCCTCCTCTGGGCTTCCCTGCTCACTGGGGCCTGGCCAGCCACCCCCAGCCAGGACTACCTCCCAGCCATGCCCCGGATCCGGCTCTCATATAAAGGTAAGAGGCTCCCTTGCAGTTCCCTGGCATCTCCCTGTCCAGAGCATTTTGTCCTGTTGCAAAGGAGAGAGAGGAGAGGTCAGAGCAAGAAAGAACAAACTGTACAGCCCCATGGGTCACACTGGGTGGTTTGTAGGGGTTGGGGAGGTGGTGACTTGCTGGGAAAAGCTAGAGACTGGACTACTTAGACATTTAGAGAAGGGTCCTGAGACTGGGCTGCTTCTAGAGCCAGAATGTATGGTCTCTGGGCTCAAGTCTGCAGGGTGTCTGTCCATGCGATAACTGGGAGAGACAGAGTGTCACACCTTTTAGACTTGTGCTTGCAGAAGCCCTTCCCTGTCACTGGTCCTGCCCTGCCTGATCGATCAGACAGTCGGACAGACACTGAGGCCTCCAAAAGCTAGAAGAACAGGACCTGCTCCTCTGGGGTGTGGGTGCTTGAGTAACCATCCTAAGGGTCTCTAGGTGGGAGGTGCTTCTAGGAACTGGGGAGGGGGCTCTTGTGCTGTGACTGGAGGAGTCTAGGGCCCCTGGTGAGTTCAGGGAGAACATGTGCTGTTGTGACAGGCCCGAGATCCCCAGTGAGCACTTTGCCTGAAATCACCAGAAGGTTTTTGGGCTTCCCTGGTTGGCTCAGCCATAAAGAATTCACCTGCAATGCAGGAACCGCAGGAGATATGAGTTTGATCCCTGGGTTAGGAAGATCCCCTGGAGGAGGGCATGGCAACCCACTCCAGTATTCTTGCCTGAAGAATCCCATGGATCAAGGAGCATGGCGGGCTACAGTCCATAGGGTCTCAAAGAGTCGAACACGACTGAAGCAACTTGGCATGCACACACACAGTGGAAGGTTTTAATGATGAGTTGGGGTCTGCAGAGTGAGACCTTGGTCCCGCTCCATCACCTTTGCAGCTAATCAGCTAGGCAGGTGAATACATGTGGCCCACATCCTCAGACATACCAGTGGCTCACTCACTAGCCACGAACTCAAAGACATAATCTAAAGAGTGTACCCTTGGCCTGAGAAAAGAGACAGCGACTATGCCTGGAGGACCTGGGGTCACTGCTGAGTTTTCAGCCTTGGCCCTCCTCTGACCCAGAGTGACTTTATTCAGCTGCCTGTCCTCAGTGGGGCCAACTCAGCCCTGGCTGACCAGATTTCCAGGTACACTTACTAGGGTGAGTAGCTGGGCCAGCCTTTCCTTCCTCAGGCTTGATGAGGCCTAGCCCTCCTCACCATTTCCCATGTCCCCTAGAAGAACCCCTCTCTTGGCCCTCATATCATTCCTGCAACCTGATGAGGGGAGTGGGGAGTGAATTTCTGAGAGTGTGCCTAGGGAGGGAGGAGTCCTACGCAGGGCTTGAGAAATGGGCGAAAGAGTCAATCGCTTTGGATTGTGAAAAACAACCCCTCTCCTAGGCCTGGGAAGATGAGATATTCATTCCGCTGATACTGCTACCATTCCCTGGTGGAAGTTCTCAGAGCATATTAATAAATATTGAAGGGGTTCCATCCTCCTCTTATTCCCTTCCCAACCCAGGGTGCTGGCAGGGAGAATAGAGCACCCCCACCCCCCCGGCAACAGGGGCTGGGAGGATGACTTGGTTTCCAGATTTGGAATCCTGGAGCCCAAACATCCACTCTGGGTATTTGTCATCATCTTGGAGACCCATGAGAGGAAGTAGAAGGAACAAGACAGAGGGAGGGTCTCTGGATGCTCCTTTTAAACCTTCTTGGACCTGCAGGGGCAAAGGGATAAAAGACTTTGTTCCTGTTTTCCATAGAGAGAAACTGAGGCTCAGATGAGGGCAGGGCCAAGGTCAGGCAGGAGGCAGAGGCGAGGCCAGAAATAGAACCCTGGTGTCCTGGTCTTGCCGATGCCTGACGCTCACATCGGTCAGGTCGATTCCCTCTCAATTAGCTCTGAAGCCGACACCCGCACTGACTAAAAGCCCAGCTCGCTGGCAGCCAGCCTGTAGCGCTGACTGTTGTGGAGCCTGGGGCGGGGCTGGAGGCTGCCTGGGGCCACCCCATCCCTGGGCCTCTGTGCCTTTGTACGCGCAGGTTTCTCTGTCCTGAATGACCTTTCCATCTCCCACTTGATCTCCTGTCCTACTTTTATGCGTGGATGCCACTTAGTTTAGTAGATACTTGAGTCCCTGCCCTGTGCCAGGCCCTGTGCTGAGTACTTGGGACTGTGCAGTGGACAGGGTGGGGCGCTCCCAGACAAAGTGGCTGAAAAGACAGTGGACACCCAGCACTTACTGTGCACCAGGCCCCAGGCACCCTTCTCCCCTGTCATGTTTGATGGTCTCAGCCAGGACATACCTATGGCGCGGCCCTCGGTGGTGGGTAGGCCCTCAGTGGGCACTTGTGGAGTGAGAATGGAGACTGACATCTACGGAACCTGGGGGTCCTGGCCTGGCTGTGTCTAAGGCTGGGGGGACAGACTCCTGCTGCATAAACCCAAGGGGCACAGAGAGGGCTGCTGTTAGGAGCCCTGATGGTCACGGCGGTTCCTTGCCTCAGCTTCTCCATCTGTGGATAGATGGAAGCAGCTGGCCTACCAGGCCTCGGGAATTTGGCCTAGGCACATCCCCCACCTCCTTGGGCAGTTGGGAGATGCTAGTTCCAGCCCAGTCAGCCCAAACCCTCTAATAAGCCAGAGGTGCTGGTGTGAGGGGGGCCACGCTGCCCAGGACGGATAAAGGAACAAAGGCAGGAACTGGGCCAGGCTTGGGCTTGCTGCCTGCCCATCAGCCTGGGCACCCCAGCCAGGCCGAAAGCCTGGAGAGGGTGTAAGAAGGGGCCCATTCGAAGCAGGAGGACTCCAATGGCCCATCTCCTGTCCTGTCCTACCAGAAGCACAGCCAGGGCCATGCAGAAATGAGGGTCAAGTGGGGAAGGTTTTCTGGAGCAGGAGAGGCATTCTTTGAGTGCTCATGGATGCTTAGAACTAGTGACCTGGCCAGCAGGACCTTCTTTCTTCCATCCATCCTTGCCTGGACCTGGAGTCCTCTTAACCCCAGAGTAACTGGCCAAGTCTGGGAGGAAAAAATACCCTCCTTTCCCCACCCTGAGATTGTCCAAGCCCTGGGGTACCACCTCCCACTGCAGAGGGAGGTGTGAAGGTCCTGCCAGCTCCTTTGTTCAGCCTAGGGAATGTTTACTTTTTCCCAGGAAGCCACCCCTACAAGACACAGCTCCTGCCTGGGCTGGCTTTGGCCAGGACTTGAGGTCAAGAGGTGTTTAGAGAGGGAAAGGAGTCTTGTGATGACATGAGGTGGCTGGGCTACTGAGAAACTGAGGCAGGAGTCAGGAGATGGAGTGGAAGGTCACCTTGCCAGGGGAGGTCAGGAAAGATGGAAATAATAGAAATAACAGTAGGTACCCGTGATGATCACCAAGTGGTAGTCCCACCAAGGCCTGGGGAGGAGGGCTGCCTGGGTTTCCTGTGAGGAATCAGATCCAGAGGTTTTCCCGGGTCACTCAGGAGCCAGACTCAGATAGAACATGGCTCTGCCTGATGCCCAAGCCTGTCCCAAGACAGGCTGGAGGGCAGGCTGGGAAGGCAGGCCCAGCCCTCTCCCATGAGCTCGGGCTAAGCCTCGAGGACCCTGCAGTGCCGCCCGTAGCCTGTCGAGGCTTACTTCCCAAGGAAAGCACTGGGTTCGCACTGGGCAGGCTTCTTGTGCTCTCTCCCACTGGAGAAACAGCATCTGGGTTTGCTTCTTTCCTATGAATCCAGCTGTCCGTCACCCCAGCCCCTCCACTGATCAGAGTGCCCTGGGAAGCTGTCTCCCTTCAGAGAAGGAAAAACAGTCCAGGAGAGGAAAGAGCTCCGACATCCAGAGCAGCCCTGGGGTCCAGCCTTCTCAGACTGGGCGTATCTGGCTTGCCTGGTGGGAAGGACATTCTGTAGGTGGTGAGTGAACAGGTGGGTGCTGGTCACCGCCCCCCAGCCCACATCAACCCAGCCTCTGAGTCTTTGGGGTAAATGGCCCAGAAAAGGGCCACCACTTACATCATTTGTGTGTGGCTGAACAAGAGTCGCCAGGCCTCCTTATTAGGAAATGAGGAGATTGGAGGTTAGGAAGGGTCACAGTCCGTTTACTTCACCCAAGGGAGAGTGAGTATGGGGTGAATACGGACTGAAGTGGAAGTGTCTCTAGCAAGCCTCATCTTAGCTGCCCTGACTGAGCAGGGGTGGGGGCAGGCCTGGGGAGCTTAAGGACCCTCCCTTGCCCACTAGGGGCTCCCTGGCCAGCCAAGCAGGCTTAGAGCTTGAGATTAAAAGGGAAGGGTGAGAAGGAGCTTGGAGGCCAGGGGTGGCACCAGAAAGCTGGGTAGTTGGCTTTGACAATTACAGTGAAACTTGGTGATCACAAATTGGGGAGGGCTAAGTATTCCAGGATGAGCCAGACAAGGGAGGAAGGAAGACCCAAAGCACGAACTTGAGCCCAGATCCCTGCATCTGGGACCTCAGTTTTCCTGGAAATGGGAGCTACCCCCTCTCCTGAGATGGACCTTCAAAGTGGCCGCTTGGGGAGTTGGGAGGTCCTGGGGGTGCTGGTTGGCTGCCCCTCAGCTGGCCACGGATCACCGTCAGAGAGAGCGGGGCAGGTCCTTGTGCTTGCTGAGAACCTGCCCGAGGCCCCACTGGGGTCAGCCAGGCCAGGGCCGTGGGCCTCAGCTGTGGTCTTTCCAGGTCCCGCCAAGCTTCAGATGGGACCGCCGCTGGCTGGGCCTCCGCAGCACAGGCCTTGTCTCTGGGTGCCTGGCACGATGCCTGCCCCTCCCTCCCTGGCTCCAGCTTCTCTTGGCACGGAGTGAGGAGCTGGTGCATGCTCAAGGAGTAAATCATGTTCCTTGGCAGCCCCCGCTGCTTCGTAATCGTAAAGAATTTAAAGAGAAACCACCAAGATAAAAATCTCATCCTGGCCCATAAAGGCATCTTTTACCCTGTGGCTTGGGAGGCAGCGGCCTCAGAGTGGGCTCCTGACTGTCTGCACCTGTGTATGTGCACCTCCAACCCCGTGACCCCTCCAGAGGTGGTGGGGGGTCCAGAGGGATGTCTCCAAAGCTGCTCCTGGGTACTTGACTCCTGACAACTGGGAGACCTCCAGCTCCTCCCCCAGGTCAGGCAGAGCAGGGCACTTACATTTGGTAGAATGCAGAGGCGATGCTTTGCTGGTTGAGAGGGCTGGCCTGGAAGGCAGACAGACCCCTTCCTACCTTCTCAGCTGTGTGATCTCGGACGGGTAGCCTAAGCTCTCCCACCCCTGGTTTTTCCATGTAAGGTGAGGATGGCAGTGGTCCCGTGGAAGCAGCATCTGGAAGTCTCAAGCTGCCCAGCTTGCATCCTGGCCATGGGTAGACCTTACATAGTGAAGTCTCTCTGTGTCCTGCTGCCTTATCTGTAAAATGGGGATAAAAAATGATGCTGACCTCGTTGTGTTTTGAGTATTAACTTTGTGTAAACCGTTGTGGCTCCGGTGAAAGGAAGTCTCAGAAACTAGGAGCTACTCTGAGGTTGGCAGACAGGTGAGGGCTAGTCCTGGGGATGTCCAAGGAGTCTGCATCGCCTCACCTCTCCCTGTAGATTTCTACCCTGTGGTGAAGCAGACTGTGTCTGGAAAAGGCTGCAAAAGACTCCCTGAGCCCTGTGGGTGGAGTGGGGTCAGGAGGAGGAGGACTTCTGCCGTGAGCATCTGGACAGGCATTTTGGAGGAAGCTGTATCTCCACCAGGGGAAGGGAGATTTCTGGAAGAACAGAAGCAGAGGCGGTGTGTGTGGTGCAGCACTTGGGGAAAGGGCAAGATGCTGGATGGGCCTGCTCTTGGTGGTAGGATATAGAGTTTGCGTTTTCTCCTTTTTGGGTTTGGTTTTTAAGCTCTTTCTTTCATGGCAGAGGTACCACATACATACTGGGAGAAAGACAGTGCATTTGGGGAGGGGATGCCCTGGGGGGGTCTCTCCGGAGATGGGCGCCACAGTCTGGTTTGTGCCTATGATCATGGTGCCCATGATCAGCTGCAGTGACCGCCCCCCCCATCCCCACCCCCACCCTGAGCACTGTTCTGGCTCCTACAGCTTGTGCTTGGGGTGACCAGACCTGGACTGCTCACTTGAGCATCTACACGACTGGGCCAAGAGCGTGTTTGCTTGGCCTGACCTGGCGCTGTCCTGGGAATCTGAGCCCCGCCTCAAGAGAGCCCTTGGAGCTTTGGAGAAGCAGAGAAGATTCCTGCTGCATTTTTCTTAGAAATAGCAAGAGGGCCTTTGCCAGAGGCCTGGATGCCAGAAGGCTCCCATCTGAATCCAAAGCCCAGCTCACGTGGGTGCCTGAGCTTGGCAGGCCTGCAGGCCCCCGCCCCCCAGCTTGCCGAGCAGCCCCAGGGAGAGGGTGGAGGCCTCCTGGGCTCCAGACCCTGATCACTGATCCTGACCCGGCAAAGAATGGGGTCTGGGCGGTGGCTGCTGGCCTAGGTTCCAGGAGGCCGGCCGGTGGCTGGGGGGAGGCTAACTTGTGCTGTTCCTACTGGGACTGCTGGCAAGTATTGCCCATCTGCCGCATCTCTGCAGAGCAGGGACAGTCCCAAAGTAACAGCCCCTCCAGGGACCAGGAGGCCTTTGGGGCAAAAGGCCTTGGCTCCACTCCCCTCCCCCCAGTCTTCTTCCTTCCTTCCTGCGCCCCGGTCCCCTCTTGCCTCCATCTCCTCCATCACCACCATGACCCCTGCTTGGCTTCCTACCCGGACATGCTCTTTCCTCTCAGGTCTCTGCACCCGGCCAAGAACCTTGTTTCTTCCCACTTAGGGCTCCGTGCTGATGCCCTCATTTCCTTCCAGGAGCAGAGTCCACCGTGTGGACCTGCTGGTCAGCCTGCATGGGTGGCTCCTGTCGGTCTTACACTATAACTGCAGAGCAGCTGCTAGAATGTGGGGGCCTCGTGGGCTCCTGCGGCATCCGGGATAGAATGGGTGGCACTCCGGGCTCCTCTACCCAAGGCTGCCCATGCTGTCATTTTGCTCAGCACTTTCCAAGTCCCAGCACCAGGCCTGTGTAGAGTACTCGCTGCCTTTCTGGACTGGTGACCAGCTGAGTCCTGCTGGACTCCTGACACAGCCTCACCATATGCCCCAGGGCTGACCCTGAGCACACAGCTGCCTGTGTGATTATGCCTCAGTTTCCCCACCTGAATACCGGGGAGGGAGCTAAGACGGCCTGGGATCCCCTGGGAATCTCTGGGTGGGTGACATGAATGGGGCTGCAGGGACGGACTCCAGGAGTCTGGAGAGGGCAGAGATGGGGGCAGGTCCCAGGGCAGGGGGAGGGTCTTGACACCCACCAGCCTGTTGGTCCCATCCTGGCCTGTCCATCTGGTTGATTTATCAGAGTAAATGAGCCATGGAGAGTTTGTTGTCTTTTGCAGTCATAGAGGGGAGGAGGAGGTGGAGTAAGGAGTGAGGGGCTTCCGGGCCAGGTCTGGAATGTGGGAGGAGGAGTGGGCCCCAAGGCCTGCGGAACTGGAGGCTCTAATCCACTCTCCCCACCTGAGAAAGGGATGGGTGCCACCCTCCCCTCAGGACCCGCCCCACTTCCCACTTCTTGGGGGCACATTCCAGTGTGAGCTGCTTGCCCGGCTCAGGCCCTCTCCTCCCAACCCAGGCTTGGGGACTACCCTGCTCCTTCAAGCCTGCCTCCTTGACCACACTGTGTCTCTTCCAGGCTGGGCTAGAGCTGTGAACTTTGCCTGGCCCACAGATGCCAAAGGTGTCCTCCTAGGCACACCATTCGGGTCCAGGCAGGATGTCCTGGACGCTGGAGCCACCAGCCCAGACCTAAACAATCAGGCACCATGTGGGCCTGGGGCTGGGCAGGGTTCAATGAAGATACCAAGATGGAGGGCCCCCTACCAGCTAGGACACAATGGTTGAAAGTCATTGAACATCCTTCTTGGGGAGAGGTGTAGGACCAACCTCTGCTCTCCTCCTGTGTGTGCCAGAGGGTGTCCTTGCTGCCACTTCCCACCTGCTGGTTTTTCCTGGGTCGGGATGAGCTGTGCCCCCAGCCTGTCTTCTCCTGGGCGGGGCAGGTGGGCGCTGGGGCGGAACGGGCGTGGGAACAGCATGCCTGGGCCTGCCGGGCCCCAGCCTCCAGCCCTTTGCCCCCAAAATGGGAGGGGAGCCCACAGCAGAGTTTAGCCCAGCTGGGCTGCTCCAGCTTGGTGTTTACTGAACAGCTGCAGTGTTTATAGTAGCTCTTGAGAAGGGGCCCCTTGTTCCAGAGATTTGCTATCCTGAGGGTCCCATCAAGGTCTGATCTTACCACCTCCCCATATCCCTGGGATAGGCATGTCAGGGAGCCAGGGACTACAACCATCTCCACCCTCTCCAGGGCTCGGCCACTGTCTTGGTGCCCGTCCCTCCCCTGTCCACTCTGGCCTTGGGTCCCTCTCCCCTGGAGAAACTGACATCCCCAGGAAGTGGCAGCTCTAAGTGGTAAAATACGGTAACAGGGTCCCCAGTTCAGACTTTTAAATTAAATTCAATCAGAGCCGTTATTGAATATAAACACGCGGAGTCATTTACATGTTAATTATGTTGAATGGACTACGAGGCCATAATTAGTTGCTAATTGGGTGAGAGCTGCTGTAATTGGTTTTGTTGGCACCGACCTGGCTCACCTGCCTAGGGGGAAGAGGGGTGAGTATGGATGGCTCCTAGGGAGGCCTGTGGGTCTCCGCTCTGGACAGCCTGATGCAGAGATGGGATTGGAGAGGAAAGAGTTTGATGGGCTTGGGGCCAGAGGAACTAGAGCCTGCCCCTCATCCCAGGGAGCAGACAGCTTAAGCCCCAGGCAAACCCCTGGGTCTGGCCTCTAGGGGTTCCCATCTAGAATATCCCAAGGGGTGGCGGAGGGAAGGGACTGGGGGGATCAGCCCCTAAATCAAAGGTGACGGCCTCCCCTGCTCAGCCCCCTGTGGGACCTGGACCTGAATAAATGGTACGTGCCTAAGAGAGGATTAGCACAAGGCACATGTCACCCCAGTGTATCCCTGCAGATGCAGGGACCCTGGCATTGAGGTATGTGGGAGGTGGGGTGCTGAGCAGGGAGAAAGGTGCCTGCAAAGGCTTTAGGGCTGCCCTGCCCCCGGCTCAGCCTGGCTGGAGCTCCGGGGTTGCAAGGCTGTGGCCAGGGGCTGAGGCCTTCCGGCTGGCCGCTCATTAAAAGAGGATTAGGCTGGGAGCCAGGGGGCCAGCCCAGCCCCTAGGCCTTCCTCTGGGGCCCCTCACAGCTTGGAGGAGTGATAAAGGGGCTGGGGGCCACCCCTGCCCAGCACCCACGAGGGTGTCCAGGAAGGACCCTGCCCCTTCTGCTCCTGCCCCCATCTCCTTTTCCGTCTCGGTTTCCCTCCTCAGAAGGACTGGAGGATAGAGACCTAACAGAGACCCTGGCGCACCCCTGCCCCTCACCCTCCGCCTCATTTCTCTTCATCTTAGGAATTGGGGCTGCCCCAGCCCACATGAAGTCAGAGGTCAGGGCTGGGCTGCCAGGACCTGTCCATCAGCTCTCAGTACCCATGAACAGCCCCGGAGGTGACACTGTCAGTCAAGGCCTGCTGCTTTGTAGGGCTGTAACCAAGGGGGCGGGGTACCCATCTCTGCTCCAAGACCCCCCTCTTGCAGCGGCCCCTGCCTCACTGGCGACAGACCTGGTGTCCTGGAGACGGGCAGCAGGGGTCAGGGCCCGCCCACTCGGGGTCTGCGGGTGAGGGCTGCAGACATGCCCCCTCAGCACTGTCCTCGCCCACCTCCTCCTTTCAAGTGAGGCATCAAGTGCTTCCCAGAGAGGAGGAAACAGAGACCCCCCAGGATTAGGTTCCTGTATGCTGAGAAAGTTCCTGCCCATGGACCTTTGCCAGGCCATTCTGGGCCAGGACCCCAAGTGTCTAATGGCCATGGGAGACTGTCAAGGCTGGGAACGGCTGCGGAAATGAGGTGGCCGATGCCAGAAAAGGCTCTTCCTTCCCGATGACGGGAAAAGCCTTCCCGGACGTTGCCCCACCCAACCTGTGCCTAGCCTGCAAGAGGGCCTGGGGGTGGGGAGTTCGTCCCTGGAACATCACCCAGGCACACCACCCTCTCTCCCCAAAATGAGAGCTCATCCAGACTTGAATCCCTGGCACCCGCAGAGCCTTGGACTGGGCTGGTTGTGCCCTGGCCCCTCCATCTGTATTTTCCTGGGGTTGCGGCAGGTGGGTGACACTCCTGCTATCAGAGCTGGGCCTGGAACAAGTGGAGCAGAGGTGGGGACTGGCCTGAGGATGTGAGCAGCCTGGGTCCATGGCAGCTCCTCCTCGCACACCCATGCCTGCTCAGACCCCCAGGTGCCCTGGGCCCAAGTCCCTGCCCCTCACTGAAGCTGGCAGCCCTAGGCTCTAGGCCTGCTGACCCTGCAGGTGTCAGAGCAGGATGCCCAGGGCCACCCAGCCACCACCTGCCTTCAGCCACCCCTCTTAGAGGAGTGAAGACCCCCTGTTCTTTCACCCTGTGGCAGAGGGGGGTGGGGACAGGATACGAGTTTCAGTCCTTGCCCGGTGACCTAAGGTGATCGCCACTCTCCCCTGGGCCTCAGTCTTCCTGTCTGGAGCTGGGGCTGCAGGGCTGTCACAGGGACCCTTGTAATTCTTTACTACAATCTGGCTTGCAGGAAATGAGCGCTCAGTGACTCCAACTGGGCTCCTGAAGCCCATGCCAGGAGCCCATGGCAGGGCCAAAGATTCCTGGCCCCTGTCCCACCCCTTCCCTACTCTATACAGCCTTATGGGGGTTCCCCACACCCTCCTGTTTCCACAGTGACCAAAACATCACATCCTGTGACAACAGAGCCATTGACGCCATATCCCGTGGCCACTGGGAGGGGTCCCGAGGGTCCTGAGTCATGTGCCCTGTCAGTGGAGGACGAGTCACCTTCCGGCCCTGGCCCTCCCGGCAGGCAGTCCCCACCACCACCACCAGGATGGGCTCTGCCAGAGCTGCCCCCTTCTTCAGTCCAAAAGGCCGTGGACCTGGGCGGGAATCCCGCGCTCTGTGCACTCCGATGTGTCACTTTCCTGCTCTGCCTGTCATCTGTAAACTGTATGCTGTGAGCACAGGGCTTTGCTCGTGATAGACACGGGATGACTAAGTGAGAGGCTCCCTCCATTCCCATCTCTACCCACAGGGCGGGGACCCAGAGGGAGTGAAGGAGCGTCAGGTCAACGAGCCTCCTGCTCCTCCTGTAGGTCTGTTTCCTCACTGCTGAATGGCCCTCTCCTCTGTCCTCGCAGCACTTTGAACTTGAGAGGGGGATTTGGAAAACCTGGGGGGTCCTGGCACTGTAGAGTGGGAGAGGGCTCAGATTATAGGGGCCCACCGGGCTGGGCAGGGATGTAGGGATTATAGCTGGTTGCATCCCTAGGGCTAGATATTTGAAATTCCCCCCAACCCTAGATCCCTGTGTCTGAAGGTGCCCACTTGAGCCTCGCCTCCCTTCCCCCTGTTGCCCCCCAAATGCCCCCTAGCCCAGCAGGACGGGTAAGGGCACCGTCAAGGCCATGCCCCCAGCCAGGGTATAAATAACCCCTGGCGGGCTGTCCCAGCCTGGGGGGCTCCGCTGGCAGCCCCACTTCCTCTCTGGCCACTTCCTGGCCCTGGGGGTGGGGGAGTGTTTACTTTCCTGTTGTCACGATGGCTGGGTGGCCAGGCGGAGGACTCCGAGTGGCCCAACAACAGGTGCAGGACAGGTGCCCAGGCTGCCCTGCCCAGGACTTCAGAGGCACCGCCGACGAGGCCGAAGCCAGGCAGGGATCGGCCCTTTGATCCCTTGGCGTCCCTGCGTCCCAGCGGTGGGCCAAGGTCATCACCTGTATTCTCTTGTTGCCATAGTCAGGGCTGGGCAGGGCACGGCCTCGGACGTGGCCTCCGGGTCTGCTGTGGGAGTCCCCTGGCTCCTGGCCCGCCTCACACGCCCATCTCCGCACATCCTGAAGCTCCCATTCAGAGCTGCTCTCAGGCTCAGCCTCTCCAGCCCCCGACCCAGCTCTCCAGCGCACAGCAGGGGGTCAGGGTCAGCCAGGCCAGTCAGAGACAACTGCCCGGAGTAGAAGGCGGCCTGGGCTAATGGGAGGGAGCCCCCTGCTGGTTCCACCTTGAGGAGAACCTCAGATCCCAGCTATTCCCCCCTCTCTAGGTCTCTCCCTCGATTGCCCTACCTGTGAAATGGGTCACCAGCTGTGGGGCAGGGAGATTGCACATGTTTGATCTCCCTTGGGTGCCTCATATGGCGTAGGACCATTATGTACAGGTGTGTATACCTGGGCCGGGTACATACATGCATACTGTTGGTTCTGTGTGCTGCCATCTCAAGTCTCCTGTGCTGGTGAATATCCATCACCCTGGTTACAATCACTCCTCTCTGGTGGAGCTGAAAATAGCTGGGGGTAGGTGGAGGAGGGGCCTGCCACAGAGACCCCTCGGAACTCCCTCTCCCAGAGGAGGAAGGTTCCCAAGTTTCCTGTAATCCTCTGTCGTTGGCCTATCACTAGCCAAGTTCCCTCCTATCTTTCATCCTCAGAAAGGAGGGCTTTCCCCCAGCAGCCTGTGGGTCAGCGGGCCACATGGAAGGGAAACTGAGGACTCAGATGGACGCTGCCCCCAGCCTCCGGGGGTGCTGCAGCTCTAGAGGGCGGGCCTCTTTCCTGAGAAGGACTTCCTGGCTGGTTCCAGGAAGTGGCCTGAGAGTTCCACCATTAGCAACCCCATGGGGTCTAGGGGAAGCCCAAGGTCTCTTGGGCAGTTTGCTTCCAGCAAGGCTTTCCAGTGTCCTGGCTAACCTGCTTCTGACAAGGTGGGGACCTTGTGTGTGCCCGCTTTGCCCCCTGCCTTGTTGGCAGCTGGGGTGCAGACAGGGTGCCCCGGCTCTGTGCCAGCGTCTTCGGGCTTCCCTTGATGCACCTGCCCCCACCCCTACCCCCCTGCTCATTAACCCTTTTAGGCCCCTGTGGGAAGCTGGCCCCACCCTTAGCGTGGGAGCATTAACCCCCACCTGAGCAGAGTCTTTGATGCCATCACGCGCCCTGGCCTGCGCCGACTGCGTTTTCATTGGGACCTGGAGACTGGCTGGGCTGCTGATGAATCAGGGCCCCAGCTTTGGGTGTGGCCCCTTCCCTGGCTTGCCCACCCGTCGTCCCGTTTTCTCCTCCAAGAATGTCAGGGACTCAAGAGGTTACCAAGTAGGCTCTGCAGGGGAAGCAGAGGGCTAAGATGACTGTGGAGCTAAGATGACTGTGGGGCGGGGTTACCGCCTCTGTCGAGGGGATGCTGGTTGGCCTCCAGGTGCCCACTGCTGCCCTGCCCTCCGCCCACAGAGCTTAAGGCCACAGGCACCGCCCACTTCTTCAACTTCCTTCTCAACACGAGCGACTACCGAATCCTGTTCAAAGACGAGGACCACGACCGCATGTATGTGGGCAGCAAGGACTACGTGCTGTCCCTGGACCTGCATGACATCAACCGCGAGCCCCTCATTGTAAGGGCAAGGCCAGATGTGGGGTGGGGGGACGTGGGCCCCCAGGGTGGGGGGCCCCTGCCGGCAGGCCCTCTGATCCCCCTCTCTGGCAGATCCACTGGGCAGCCACCCCACAGCGCATTGAAGAGTGCGTGCTATCAGGCAAGGATGGCAACGTGAGTGCAGTGGGGTCCACGGGTGGGCTGGGGTGGGGAGCGCAGGGGGCACAGGGACCCCAGGAAGGCATGGGGCCTGGCAGGCATCTGGGGCATCTCCTCGGCTTTCCCTCCGGCCCCAGGGTGAGTGCGGGAACTTCGTCAGGCTCATCCAGCCCTGGAACCGAACACACCTGTACGTGTGTGGCACCGGAGCCTACAACCCCGTGTGCGCCTACGTAAACCGTGGCCGCCGCGCAGAGGGTAAGCCCCGCCCTGCCCCGGGCCCGATGCCGCCCCCACTGGGAGCTGCCTTCCAGGGTTCTGACGGGAGCACGGGCCTGAGCCCCAGCCCTGCCACCTCCTGGCCCTGTGGCCGTGGGTGAGTGACTTCTTCTACCTCTCAGAGCCTCCGTTTCTGCACCTGAAAACGGGGCTTATAGCTGCCTTTCTCACAGGTCGGTGTGAGGAGGCGGCAGTGAGCTGATGCTCTCAGAGAGCTTAGCACTGTACCTGGCGTGTAGTAAGCACTCATTCCATACCTGGCGGCAGTTCTCTTGGCTTTGCCTGTGGATGGTGCCCCCTGCAGCCAACCCAGAGGGCCTGGCGGGGGCCTCAGCGTTAGGAGGCTGGACACCTGGGTCAGCTTCTGCCGCACGGCCTGGGGGAGAGCTGCCCCTTCTCAGCTCTGCCCGCCCACCCACCTGCTTCTACCCCGCTCCATTTCCATGTGGGCATGCGTGTGAGCTGGTGTGACCTTGTAGAGTGTGTGTGAGAGCGACTGGACTGAAGGGGCATGGGAGTGTGCAGGTGTGCCCCAGCTGTGTGGACATGTCCTCACGGTGCAAGTGTGAGCCCAGGGGGCCCAGGTGCGCCTGTGTGTGTCCCTGGCATGTGTGGTGTGAGAGGCTGGCAGCCCAAGCCCGCTCCCCCAGCCCCTGCCACCCCTGGCTCTAACCCGTGTTCCTCGTCTTCTCAGGCCACGCCCTGGACCCAGCTGCAGGTGGTCAGAGGCCGAGGCAGCAGAGCCACCGATGGCGCCCTCTACCCGACACCCACAGCCCCACGCCAGGTGGGCCTCATCCCTCCAGGCCCTTGCCAGCCTGTACTGCCTCAGAACTGAACTCATCCCGGGCCTGGCCTTCCAGCCAGGAACCCGCACCCCAGGCCAGCCTCCCCAGAGTCTTCTGTCTACCTGTGTGCCCCCGCCCACCCCTCTCCCTGCAGTGCCCTCAGGCTCTGAAGGCATTCCCAGTTGGACTCGTGTCAGCCTCAGTGTGACAAGAAATCATGAAGTCACCAGTTGGGGAAGACAGGAGCCCTGGGGACAGCCATCCCTCCACCCTCAGAACACGTGTGTAGACATGTGTGAGCACACACCAACATACACGTGGGCACGCGTAGGGCACTCTCCAGCCCACACCTTACTCAGCACCCAGTGCGGGAATATGGCGCGTGTGTTCAGCCTGACGTAGCTCTCAGGGGTCCGTGCCCCAGGCCTCCCCTGGGTCGTGCGTTAATGCAGGTGTCCTGCACAACCCCATGCCCAGGGTGGGAGGGGCAGAACTGTGTTTCTACTAGACTTGACCTGGGACAAGGCTGGGCTGGGGGGCGCTGGGGGCCGGGACTGGGGGGTGCCGGGGCTGGGCAGGGGCGGGCAGGGGGGCAGGGGCTGCCGGTGAGTGACAGAGCAAGTGGTCACTTGAGCTGGTGTGTCTGTGGCAGGGAGTGCTGAAAGGTGGGACCGCTCAGACTGTGTGTGCGCTCCCAGGGTGTGAACAGTGGGTTCTGTGTGTTGGCTGTGGCACATGCCGAGCTTTGTGTGCAGCCCCGTGTGTGTGCAGAGTGGAACTGGAAGCAGACCTGTGTGCACCTTCCCATCACCATCCCTGCCCCCTGCTGCGCCTTCTTCCTGCCTCTTGCCTGTCTCTTCTCCCTCCCTCAACCTTGTGAGCTTGTCCTGGTCCCAGTGCCTCTACCAGCCTGCCTCCTAGCATCTGCAGGGATGGGCTGGGAGGTCTGGGGGGCTTTGTGAATTCCACATGGTCCAGGCTAGACCCCTCAACTCCCAGCTCCCCACAGAAATGTGTGGGGCTGGGGGGCTCTGCTCTATTAGTTTGTCCCAAGGACCACAGGTAGGGCGCAAAACCCAGCAGCACAATAACCTCAGAGCCCTCGGGCCTGGTGGGACCTGACGGCAAAGGGCAGGACCCCAGGCCCTTGGCCAGTCCCCCTGCCCTGGTCAGGTCGGCAGCCCTTCTGTGGCCTGAGACTGGCAGCCACAGCTCAGAGAGGTGTGCCTCTGTGGCACACTGGGGGGCCCTGGGCAGATTCTCCCTGAACCAGTTGGCATGGAGGGGCTGAAGCCCCCGTAAGCCCACCCCATGCCCCTCTCACGGTCCCCAAACCAGAGTCCTCTGAGACCTGTGATGCCCAGGTCTTATCTGAGACCTGGACCAGGAAGCAACTTCTTGGGAACCCACAGCACGGCCGTGCCCTGGGAGACCTGGCCAGATGGAGTTAAAACCCAGTGAGATCTGGGGAGGGAAGCAGAGTGGCTTCAGGGTTCCCCTGGGGGCTCACTGTCACCCTGGGAGCCTGGTGACCCTTACATTCCCTGGCTGTGGGACAGCCTGGACGACGCTGCACCCCTCTCTGCCCTACAGGATTACGTCTTCTACCTGGAGCCTGAGAAGCTCGAGTCAGGGAAGGGCAAGTGTCCCTACGACCCCAAGCTGGACACAGCCTCAGCCCTCATCAGTGAGTGCCCTCACCCCACCCCGGTCTGTGGCCTAAAGGTGTGACCTCTGCCTCTGGAGCAGGGAGCATGGCACCAACACTTATCCCAGGGAAGAGACTGAGATTGACATGGCGGAAACCTGCTCCCCGCAGTGTGGCTTCTCTTGGCAAGGGGAAGGGTACAGACCAGACCCCAGGAGCTGAGGGGCAGAGACGAAGTAGCATGGATGGGGGGGTGGGGATAGGCTCAGGGGGCCAGATTCTACCCCGAAATCCACATTGGGGTCCATGCGAAGGTCAGAGCCCTCCAGACTGCAGCCTTCCTGGGAAAAGACAAGCAGGGTCTGCACTGAGGCCTGTATGAGGGCTGGTCCCAGGGTGTGCCTTAGATTGTCTGGGAGACCAGGAGAGGCCCACAGGGCAGCACCAGTGGAGGGTGTTTGGCCCAGAGACTGACTGGGAGAGTTGGTTTCTGGTCTGGCCAGGTGTCTGGGGGAGTTGGGAGAAGGTTCTCTGAGAAGGAGTCCTGCCTGGGGCCTCAGGAGCAGCTGCGGCCCCCTACCCCCAGGTCGGGCAAGCCCCGTGCTGACCCAGGTCCCTGCACTCAGCCTGTTTTCCGGCTGCCCAGCAAGTCTGCCTCTCAGCAGCTGCTGGGCAGCGTGCCACCTCCCAGCCTGGGAAAGGCAGTGGGTGGGCTTTATCTTCCCCCATCTTGGTAAGAAGGTCTCCTAGCTGGATGGCAGGATCCAGACCAGGGAGTCCGATGGGGGAAGACCAGACCTGCTGGGAGAACCTTAGAAGAGCGCCTTGGAGTGGTGTGCTGGAGCCAGCGCACTTGTCAGGTTTTCTGTTAAATGTTCAGGTATTTTGTGGGTCAGCTATTAAACACAGATATTATTAAGAAGTCAATTATATAAGCTTACAATGAAATTACTATGAAGACAAAGGTAAAGATACTCCAAACTCATTACTTCTTAATTATTTTACTATGTTTTATTATTATCTATACTCTTGAGATTATTTACATCTTCTGTGAATATCTGTGATCTATACTATCCACGGGGAAGGCAATGGCACCCCACCCCAGTACTTTTGCCTGGAAAATCCCATGGATGGAGGAGCCTGGTAGGCTCCAGTCCATGGGGTTGCTAAGAGTCGGACACGACTGAGCGACTTCACTTTCACTTTTCACTTTCATGCATTGGAGAAGGAAATGGCAACCCACTCCAGTATTCTTGCCTGGAGAATCCCAGGGACGGGGGAGCCTGGTGAGCTTCCGTCTATGGGGTTGCACAGAGTCGGACACGACTGAAGCGACTCAGCAGCAGCAGCATACTATCCACTGGTTTGAGCAGCTCTTCCCCACTCTGCTCGGTGATTCAGGGTAATGGCTTGAAATCAGCCATAGTGGGAGCATTTACACCACAGATATTGGCTCTGGCTGCTTATCAGAGTCAACTGCAACCAATCCCAGTCTTCCCAGAACCAGTCATCAAAACAGTCCCCAGCGCCCCACTGGTGGTACGACTGCCTGGGAGAACCTGAGCGGGGGAGACAGGCCCCTGCCCTGGAGGTCACCTGAGCTGTGCACTGTCCCCCTGACTCACTGGCCCATCTGCAGATGAGGAGCTCTATGCAGGCGTGTACATCGACTTCATGGGCACGGACGCAGCCATCTTCCGCACCCTTGGCAAGCAGACAGCCATGCGCACGGATCAGTACAACTCTCGGTGGCTCAATGGTGAGAACAGCCCGCAACAGCTCTGGTGGGCAGCATGTCTGGGGTGCTGCACAGAGACCCTAAGGCAACACTCATGGAAAATCTCAGGGCCCTTGACTGGCTAGGGCAAGGGTGGTTTCTTATCCCGGGTTAAGGGAAGGGTTGGGGGTGTTCCTGCACCTGACCTGGGCAAGAAGCCTTGTCTGAGGAGGGCCCTGCCTGCTGACTCCTGCCCACCTGCAGACCCTTCTTTCATCCACGCCGAGCTTATCCCTGACAGCGCCGAGCGCAATGACGACAAGCTCTACTTCTTCTTCCGCGAGCGGTCCATAGAGGCGCCGCAGAACCCTGCCGTGTATGCCCGCATTGGGCGGATCTGCCTGGTACGAAGCCCCTTTGCCACCCCCTGCCCAGGCCCAGTCCTGGCTCTTGTCAGCCCAGCTTTGGCAGGGTCTTGAGGGTGAGCGAGCTGATCTGACTCAGCGCCTGCCCCCTCCCCCTAGAATGATGACGGCGGCCACTGCTGCCTGGTGAACAAGTGGAGCACATTCCTGAAGGCAAGGATGGTCTGCTCTGTGCCAGGCGAGGATGGCATCGAGACCCACTTCGACGAGCTCCGTGAGCACCCGGGAGGGGGCCAGTGGCCACTGCAGGGGAGGGCGGCCAGATGGGTGGTCAGGAAAGCTTGGTGTGCCCCCTCCCTGGAGTGGGCAGGGCTCTGGGGCTCCTGGCCAGGGTACACTCCCAGCCCCCTCTCTTTCTATCCCCAGAGGATGTGTTTGTCCAGCAGACCCAGGATGTGAGGAACCCAGTCATCTATGCTGTCTTCACCTCCTCGGGGTGAGGCTGGGGCCAGGGCCAGCAGTAGCAGGGGGTGGCAGTTTGAGGGGCCGTGACTTGTGGAGGACCCCATCCTGATGGGGAGCTGTGGGCGAAGGCAGGCTGGGGAGGGGCCCAGGGCCAAGGGTCTGCCCCACCCGCAGCAGCAGCCTGCCCTG
This sequence comes from Tragelaphus eurycerus, assembly GCA_935064755.1. Lineage (NCBI taxonomy): Eukaryota > Metazoa > Chordata > Mammalia > Artiodactyla > Bovidae > Tragelaphus > Tragelaphus eurycerus. The sequence goes on along the minus strand of CAKXYN010000001.1, from coordinate 68,104,065 downwards.
CCCGCAGCTCTGTGTTCCGAGGCTCTGCCGTGTGTGTTTACTCCATGGCTGACATACGCATGGTCTTCAATGGGCCCTTTGCCCACAAGGAGGGCCCCAACTACCAGTGGATGCCCTTCTCAGGGAAGATGCCCTACCCACGGCCTGGCACGGTGAGGACCCCACTCAGCCCGCCTTTCCCCTTCCTCTCTTTCTACGAGACCTCTGCTGGGTCAGGCCCTTTGCAGACGTCGGCCCCACCATTGTGACACTCATAGCCAAGTGGCAGGCGGGGGGGAAGGGTGGACCACACACACATATAAACTCCCCATTGACCCACTATAAAGTTGAAGTTAAAAAGAAAACTCCACCGTTTACAAACAGTGTCAGGCTGTGAAAGAAGCCAGCTAGGATCCTGAAACAGACGGTGGCTGGGTGTGGCAGGGTGCACCCTCTGGGGGCAGGGGCAGGGGTTGTTGGGGAGCTAAAAATTGTGGGGGAAGTCTTCGAGGCAGGCTGGAGGTGGGGGCGTGGGCAGGAGCCCCTGCAGGGAGGCGACCCACCTGATCTTGGTGTGACGGGGCCACCGCAGGAGTGGAAGCAGGAACATGATCCGATCACATGGCTAGGCTGGGTCAGGAGCTCCTGCTGAGCAGGGGGTGGAGCCGGGGGCGGGGGTCTGGAAGAGCAGTCTGACGAAGCAGACTAGTGGGTGGGGATGAGGACCTGGAAAAGCCATGGTCAGCTCTGCCAGATGGCTGCCGCAAGGTCATGGCATGTGAGCTGGGGAGATGGCCATGGGACCTGGCCAGGTGAGACCTTGGGACCTCAGCTGGAGCAGGGCCTGCAGAGAGGTTGGGTGGAGGGCAGAAGCCCAGATGGGGGGCAGCTCTGAGAAGCAGAGCAGGGGGAGACAGCAGGTGGGCACAGACAGGGGAGACCTCTTCTGAAGTGAATGGGCCTGGTGGGCCCTGGGCGGGCTGGGCCTGACGCTCATCACCTGCCTGCAGTGCCCTGGCGGAACCTTCACGCCATCCATGAAGTCCACCAAGGACTACCCTGATGAAGTCATCAACTTCATGCGCAGCCACCCACTCATGTACCAGGCCATCTACCCTCTGCAGCGGCGGCCCCTGGTGGTCCGCACGGGCGCTCCCTACCGTCTCACCACTGTGGCCGTGGACCAGGTGGACGCAGCCGACGGGCGCTATGAGGTGCTTTTCCTGGGCACAGGTACCCACTGCTGCTCCCAGCCCCTCCCACGCTGGGCCCGGTGGGTGGAGGGCTGACCCACAGGGCTGGGCCCTGACCTCCTAGGGGGTTGCTACAAGGTTGTCCCTGTCACCCCTGCAACCTCCTTCATCCTATGGAGCCCTCTATTACCAGGATAACTGAGAATGGGGGTAGGGAAACCCCATTCCCATCCTCATCCCTGGTCGGGAGTTTGGGCGGGAAGACAGAGGCAGGCACTTCTAGGACACCCGGGTCCAAGTACACACATGCTTTCGTGTGCCCATGCAGACCGCATTCACCGTCGTCCCAGTAGTTCTCAACCCAGGGGAATGCATCCTGCATCCTGTTCTCAGCTTCCCAAACGAGGGTCTGGGGGCAGAGGGGCAGACTCTAGCTGTGGTGCCCTCCTTATGCAGGGCCAGCCCCTTAGACCTCTTCCCCTCATCTGGGGGCTGCTCTTCCACCTTGGCATAGAGCACACCCACTCCACTGCCCCTGGGGGATCTGGGCCCTGGTGGGGGAAGGGGCTGAGGCTGGTGCCCCTTTCCCAGCACCCTCAGCCCCGCTGAGGCCCTGCCCGGCCCGTTCCAGACCGCGGGACAGTGCAGAAGGTCATCGTGCTGCCTAAGGACGACCAGGAGATGGAGGAGCTCATGCTAGAGGAGGTCGAGGTCTTCAAGGTGGGTGTGACACCACCTGGGCCTGTCCCGCTCACCACAGCTGCCCTTGGTGCCACCTCCTAACCTCAGACCTCCAGGTCAGGACAGGAAGGGGGTCCCCAGGGTTGCACGCTAACTCCTGTTTTCTTCTAGGACCCAGCGCCTGTTAAGACCATGACCATCTCTTCCAAGAGGGTGAGTTTAGGTGAGGTGGGCTGGGAGTGGGCGTGGAGCCCACCTCCCCTTGGGGTCAAGCCCGTGGTAAAGAGGGATGGGGGATACTGAGGCACTGAACAGGAAGGAGAGGAGCCCAGCTCAGCTGGCTCCTAAGGAAGGGTGGCTGCCAGGAGGGAACTGACAAGCCCCTACCCGTACCCACAGCAACAACTGTACGTGGCCTCAGCCGTGGGTGTCACACAGCTGAGCCTGCACCGCTGCCAGGCATACGGGGCCGCCTGCGCCGACTGCTGCCTCGCCCGGGACCCCTACTGCGCCTGGGATGGCCAAGCCTGTTCCCGCTACACAGCGTCCTCTAAGAGGTGCGGACCCTGAGACCTTGGGAATTCTGACCAAAAGGCTCTGTCCTGGGGGTCTAGAGATGGATGTGATATTGCCCTGGGGGTTCTCTGTGGGTGAGGCATTCTAATAGCCTGGAGTTTTGCGGTTCTAGAGACCTAGTGGTGGGGAGTCGGGGGGAAAGCTTTCTTGAGAATACTTCTTTAGGCGTTATCTTCATCCAGGCGGAGCCGCCGGCAGGATGTCCGGCACGGGAACCCCATCAGGCAGTGCCGTGGGTTCAATTCCAACGGTGAGTGTGCTGTGTCTTATTACCACCATGCGGCCCACAGAGCCGCTCACAGGGCCCGCACTGCACGGATCCTCCCATGGTCCGTGGAGGTGAGGAGTTTTGGAGAAGGGATGTCCCTGGACACCCCCTCCAGGAGTGGATGCCTGAGGGCACAGCCCTGCCTGTGTGTGTGTGGGTGTGTGTGGCTGTGTGTGCCCCTCTTCAGCCCACGATCTGCCCAGAGGCGGTGCCGCTCTCACGTGGCACCCACTTGCTCTGCAGCCAATAAGAACGCCGTGGAGTCTGTCCAGTACGGCGTGGCAGGGAGCACAGCCTTCCTTGAGTGCCAGCCCCGCTCGCCCCAGGCTACCGTGAAGTGGCTGTTCCAGCGAGATCCCAGTGACCGGCGCCGCGAGGTGACTTCCTGTGCCCCATGGTCCTTGCCGTGGATGGGGCATCCCTCATACAGTAGAAATTCCATGTGGGTGAAGCGTGGTATAGGACCAAGAATGGGGCAGCCCTCATTCTAAGAAAGTCCTTCCAAGCACCCTTCCCTGTGTGGAAATCATTTGGGTGAATCCAGTTATATGGAAACTCTGTGGGGTTTCCATATTACATGGAAACTACTTGTAGGCATGCCTTTTTATGTGAGTTCCATATGTGTGCTTGATGGGCAGTGTACCTCACTGTATGAAACTGTCACGTGGATGAGTTCCAGCATCTGGAAATTCTATTGGGTAGCCCTCCTATTATGGAAATAGCTTCTAGGCAATCCCTTCTTAAATGGAAATTCTAAGAGGGTGCCCCAACATCTGTTTATTCTCATTAAATAGAAATTGTATCTATGCTCCAGAATTCTCTCATTGTACAGACTGCCCTTATGGTCATTCCTCCGGAAATGGCAGTGTGTCTTATTCAGATGTCATATGGATACTTCCTGTGGGTTTTTCTTGCTCCATGGAAATTCCAGATGGGTGTCCCTCCATGGGGTGGCCACAAAGGTGGTCTGATCTGATGGGGACCGCACAGTGGTCCTGCAGTCACTGAGTTCCACCTGCTGCCCCCGCAGATCCACGCGGACGACCGCTTCCTGCGCACTGAACAGGGCTTGCTGCTCCGCGCCCTGCAGTCTGGCGATAGCGGCCTCTACTCCTGTACAGCCACCGAGAACAACTTCAAGCACATCATCACACGGGTGCAGCTGCATGTCCTGGGCCAGGAAGACATCCGTACGGCCCTCTTCCCACCACCAGCTGCGAGCATTCCACCGCCAGCTGCGAGCATTCCACCACCCCCGGGCACCGGCCCCCCCAAGCCCCGTTACCAAGAGCTGGCCCAGCTGCTGGCCCAGCCAGAAGTGGGCCTCATCCACCAGTACTGCCAGGGCTACTGGCGCCATGTGCCCCCTAGTCCCAGGGAGGCCCCAGGGGCACCGAGGCCTCTTAAACCCCAGGACCAGAAAAACCCCGAAACCGCCGCCACCACCCGCCGGACACATGAGGCCTGCTGTCTGAGCCCTGCAATGGGCCAGCCTCTAGCCCTTGTTCCTTTTAATATAAAAGATATATATATATATATAAAATATCTATATTCTATATACACCCTGCCCCTGCAAAGACAGTATTTATTGGTGGGTTGTAAATAACCTGCCTCAGTGGCAGCATCGTCCAGAACTTAGACCCAAGCTGGTCAGAGATAGCAGAAAATGGAGCCCACCTAACCAGGCGCAGCCAGTTGGCCGGGTCAGGCCAGGACCACACAGTCCCCAGGCTCACCTGGGGGTCTACCTGCTCGACGGCCACTGGCGGGATCGACAGGACACAGGCAGCGAGCAGGCTCTACCTGGATAGAGCACGGACTGTACACATACCTTTGCCAGTGTGTTCCATCAGCCTGTGCTGTTGGCATGCACGTGGAGGCGAGGACTGCTTTGGAGACTGGGGAGGGGGGCGGGGGCTCAGATGCACTCAGAGAAGGGAAGAAGGGGGTGGCACAGGATGCCAGCGCCTGCCTGGGAGAGGGGCACTCAGTCAAGGCCAGCCCTTTCCTGGGTATTTATTCTCTATTTATTGGGGATAGGAGAAGAGGAGCCCTGCCTGGGTGGGGCAGCCCCTCCGGCCCCTCCTTCCCACCCTACCTGGCCTCTCTACCTCCTCTTCGCTTTTTCTGTGCCACTGTGACTCGGGGGCTGGGAGAACAGCAGAGGGGCCAGGCTCAGGTAGCACTGAGGGGGGAAAGGGCCATGGCAGAGGCCTGGGGCCTGCAGGGGCTCCCCAGGGCTCCCTTCTGCCCACCACTTCAGATGATGGGTGTAAATAGCTCTGGGGGGCAGTTGGGTAGTGGGGTGGGAGCTCCTGGCAGCCTTCTGCTGCCCGGCTGCACCTGCCCTTGGGTTCCATCTTGCTAATAAACACTGGCTCTGGGACTGGACTTTGGTGTTCTCCTTGGCGCAGGAGGGAGGGTGGGAGTTCAGCCCACACCCAGATTCTGTCCTCCACTAATGTGGTTTGACTACCAGTTCCCCCACCGTCTCCTTTGCAAGTTCAGCTTTCATTCATTCATTCAGCCGTTTGATCGTTTGCTCACACTGCTTTCTCACCTGGCTTTGTGTTTTGCCAGGAACTCAGGACTCAGAATTGGCAAGACAAAGCCACAGCCTTCACAGCACAGCTGCCCCTGGCCCGAGAATCAACAAAATTCCCATTCTTCCTGTCTCCTTCCAGCCAGCTCTTAGCAGAGGGCCCAGCACAAGCAAATGTCCAGAGGCAGGGAAGACCAGGATAAGTGGGGATCTGCTGGAGAGGAGGAAGTGGGGCTGGGGGCCCTGGGCCAACGTTAATGAGTCAAGCCTTGATGTGCATGCATGTTCAGTCATGTTCGACTCTCTTGGCGACCCTATGGGCTGTAGCCCGCCGGGCTCCTCTGTCTATGGGATTTTTCAGGCAAGAATACTGGAGTGGGTTGCCGTTTCCTTCTCCAGGGGATCTTCCTGAGCCAGGGATTGAACCTGTATCTCCTGCATTGGCAGGTGGATTCTTTACCACTGAGCCACCTGGGAAGCCAATAGATAGGGAGGCTCAGGAATCCAGCAGGGTTCAGGGCCATACCTGGCAGGCAAGGGGAGCCAGGTGGGGACGAGGAGGCAGTGGAATAGTCCCACTTTAAGCAAAGCCAATATGGGAGAAAGCAGGCTTTTTTTGGTTTCACACACCTGGGCCGTGTGTACAGGCTGCAGAGACTCCCAGGGCCCACTTGCAGCATAGCGGTGGGGTAGAAGACAAATGGAACCTAAAGTTGAAGGTGGCGCAAATAATCTATTGCTCCCGAACGGATCTCCCCTCACCCAGCAGGGCAGATAGTGAAGCCACCAGCTCTCAGCTCTTAGAACCAGTGTCTACTTCCTACATGTTTAGGGTCAGTGTGTGTTGTGTGTGTGTGTGAATTTTTTAATTCAAGTATAGTTGATTTATAATGTGTTAATTTCTGCTGTACAGAAAAGTGCTTCGGTTATATATATATTTATACATTCTTCTAAAATATTCTTTTCTGTTATGGTTTATCAAAAAGTATTGAATTTAGTTACCCGTGGTATACAGTAGGACCTTACTGTTTATGCATCCTATATATAATAGTTTGCATCTGCTAATCCCAAACTGCCACTCCATCCCTCTCCTACACCACCCCCTTAGCAACCACAGTCTGTTCTCTATGTCTGTGAATCTGTGTCTGTTTTGTAAAAGTTCACGTGTCATATTTTAGATTCCACATATAAGTGGTATCATACGGTATTTGCCTTTCTCTTTCTGACTTGCTTCATTTCGTGTTATAAGCTCTAGTTCCATCTGTGCTGCTGCAAATGGCATTATTTCGTTTACTTTTGTGGCTGAGTAGTATTCCAGTGTGTTTTTGTGCCACATCTTCGGTATACGTTCATCTGTTGATGGATGTCTAGGTTGCGTCTTAGCCACTGTGAGTAGTGCTGCTATGAATATATGGGTGCATGTATCTTTTGAATTAGTTTTCTCCAGATGTATGCCTGGGAGTGGAGTTGCTGGATCGTATGCCAACTCAGTCTTTAGTTTTTTGAGGAACCTCCATAGTGGCTCTACCAACTTACATGCCCCCCAACAGTGTAGGAGGGTTCCCTTTTCTCCACACTCTGTCCAGCATTCATTATTTATAGGCTTCTTCTTAATGATGGCTATTCGGACGAGTGTGAAGTGGTACCTCATTGTAGTTTTAATTTGCATTTCTGTAATAATTAATGTTGAGCATTTTTTCACATGCATGTCGGCCATCTGTATGTCTTCTTTGGAGAAATGTCTAGTTCTTCTGCCCATGTTTTGATTGGATTATTTGTTTTTTTGTTGTTGAGTTGCATCAGCTTTTTGCATATTTTGGAAATTAAGACCTTGTCAGTCATCATTTGCAAATATTTTCTCCCATTCCTTAGGTTGTTTTTTCATTTTGTTTATGGTTTCTTTTGAGGTGCAAAAGCTTTTAAGTTTGATTAGGTCCCATTTGTTCATTTTTACTTTTATTTCTATTGCCTCGGGAGACTGACCTGAGAAAATACTGGTACGATATATGTCAGACTGTTTTGCATACATTCCCTTCTACATGTTTGATGGTGTCCTGCCTTACATTTAAGTGTTTAAGCAACTTTGAGTTTATTTTTGTGTGTGGTGTGAGCGTGTTCTAACTTCATTGATTTACATGTGCCTGTTCAGCTTGCCCAACACTAGGGACAGTCTTCAATGCTCAGAATATGGGGCCCTGGCAGCCTTGCATCTGCACGAGTTGAGTGCTAAGGCAGCAAGTTTTCTGGGGAGTCCAGCCAAGACGGGGCTGAGAGCCCAGGATCTGAGTCTTCTCATAGGAGGTGGCAAAACTCCAGAGGCTGCAACTCAAAACTACATGCTCAGCTGAACCACTTCTACTTAGGAGCACACCCTGTCCCATCCGAACCCCACACAGACATCTAACCCCTAAGCTGAGGCAGGCATGCCCTGGAGATATCCCTGACAGGTCCCAGAGCACCCACAGAGGACAAAAGAGGAGTGGGGCTCATCCGCTCCTCCCCTGGGAATGCCAGACCTGCTCTGGGACTCAGTGTTCCCATCTGATAACAGGCCTGCAAGATATTCCCTGAAAGAGCCTGGCCACCTCTGCAGGTCACACTGCTGACCTCAAGTTTATGGGTACATGCACCTGCAAGTGTGCAGACATACAGGCAGACGTACGTACACACAGGCAAATCCACACACACGCCTTTCACATGTGCATGCACTTATACATTCACACACATGCAACATTAACCCACATAAACATAGCAAAGTGCACATATAAACACGCACATGAGACGTGTGCAAAAGCATCCATGCACACACACACGTGGTATACAAACAGGCAAGCATAGACATACACTTGTACTCATGAAAGCACAGGCACATGTTTACACGCAAGTATACACAGACAAACATATGTCATTGCCTCGCTTGACATCAGTACAGGATACATGCAAACCCACCCAAGTCTGTTGGAATCATGGAGGCAGGTAGAGGCCTCACCCAGGTTGGATCCAGCCCTTGGTACAGGGCAAATGCAATGTCCACCTTTCCTTCTTGACTCCCTGTTCAGCATGGAACCCTGGCCTGGAGTCACCGGCCCTTCTCAACCACCTCCTGCCATGTGATCCTCTGAGCCTCCACTTTCTCACGGGAGCAGTGATGTGGTGCATCCGCCAGGCTGGTGTGAGCTCGGCAAGGAGCAGTGCTGAGCCCAGTACTAGGCAGTGGGCAGGTGCTCCTCGCAGGCTTCTCCTTCTCGTCCCTGCTCCCAGGCCCACCCCTCATTACCCTCACCCCCAGAACTGAGGCCCTCTCTTCCCCTGAGCCTGAACCCCCTAGAACTTGTACCCCTGTTTTGGAGCAGGGGCTGGACTAGGACTCCAGGGTCTCTCCCAGAGGGTTTGGGGAGCGGCAAAGAGGGGATGCAGAATCAGCAGTTGAGGGATTGGGGCCATGCCAGCCTGATTAAGAGGGCTGGGGGCTGAGCTGGATTCACCTGTCCTTGTCTCTGATTGGCTCTTAGATACCAACAACCCCCAAATCCTACTAAGCAGCCCCACCAGGCCCTGCACAGATCTGTAGACAGCCATTGGATTCCCAGTGCTGGGGTCAGAAGGGTGTCCGGGGAGGCCAGAGGCTAGCCTGAGCCTGGCTCTGGGGAACCCCTCCATCCGGAAGAACCAACTCACAGCCCTCCTCCTTCACCTCCTGCCAGGACCATGGGGGCTGGGGCCAGCGCTGAGGAGAAGCACTCAAGGGAGCTGGAAAAGAAGCTGAAAGAAGATGCTGAGAAAGATGCTCGAACCGTGAAACTGCTGCTTCTGGGTAAGGGGGTGGGCTGAGGAGGGGCCACATCTGCCAGTCAGAGGCCTGGGGGCAGGCAGGTGGCCCTTCTGTGAAGCAGGTGTGATTTAGGAAACAGAATGAGCCTACAGCCTAGCAGCAGAGTGGAGCCCAGGCCAAGCAAGACTGATAGGTGATACTTTTGGCTCCCTAAGGCTAGGTATCCCACAGAAACCCTCTCTGGAGGGCTCAAACCTCAGGCAACCTCCCCCCAAGATGTGTGTGCCAATCACACTTTTTTTAGAGACATGTGTTCAAGGCCCACTTTTGCCCTGACTATACTATGCTATGCTATGCTAAGTCACTTCAGTCGTGTCCGACTCTGTGTGACCCCATAGACAGCAGCCCACCAGGCCTCCCTGTCCCTGGGATTCTCCAGGCAAGAACACTGGAGTGGGTTGCCATTTCCTTCTCCAATGCATGAAAGTGAAAAGAGAAAGTGAAGTCGCTCAGTCATGTCTGACTCTTAGTGATCCCATGGACTGCAGCCTACCAGGCTCCTCTGTCCATGGGATTTTCCAGGCAAGAGTATGGAGTGGGGTGCCATTGCCTTCTCCATTGCCCTGACTATGTTCCCTCAAACCCCAGCCTTTAGCTTGATGGGCCTGCTGGGCAGGGCTCAGAAACCAGGGGCCTCATTGGGAGCACCACAAGGCTGCTCCCTTGGGAAGGAGGTCACAGTCCTCCTGAGAGTAGGTAGCTTCCGGGACCTCCCAGGTCCACACACAGTGGCCCTCAGTTTCCAGAGCTTTATTGCTGGGAGACCTGCAGGACAGCTAAAAGGTGTAGAGGGCTACTAAGGCCCAGCAGAGAATAGATAAAGCCATGTCCTTGGTCCCATGGGTAGTGAGGGGAGATAGGACTCATCTAGTACTTCCTCCTGCCACCACCACCGAGGGAAGGAACTGCTTTGAGAAGGCACCTCAGGCTTCACCCAGGCTGTCCAGGGTTCAGCCAGACAGGTGAATGTGTGTAGCGAGACCAAACCAGAGTACCCCAGGGAAGACAGGCTAAGCCAGAAATCCCATTAACTGTGCCCGACACCCACACGAGAGCAGGCTCAGAAGGACTGTCAGCTCTGTCTTCTCCCCCAGCAAAACGTGCTAATTCCCTCTGAGCCTCTTGGGGACACTCCCTTCCACCCCAGGTGGAAAAGCAGGAGTTGACCTGGCTCAAATAATCCCATGCATGTAGTACCAGAATCGCCCACAAGGTGGAGCTCCAGGTTTCTTTATTTTTGGCCTCTGAAAAATAAGACAGCCTACAAGGTGTTGGAGGCTCCAGGACAGAGTTGAGGTTGTCCATTCGCCTCGTCAGCCCCCTTTGGTCACTTCTGACATTTAGGTTTTGCTGCCGGGGCATTAAGACCTTATTTTGGGAGTGTGGTAGGGAAACAGGTGGGATAGAGGGGACAGTGCGGTCTGCGCATCTCTGAGGCAGGGTTTCCATTCCAATCCAGGTGCCGGTGAATCCGGGAAGAGTACCATTGTCAAGCAGATGAAGTGAGTGCCCCTACCCTACCTGAGGCCCTGGGGGTGGGTGGTGCCCCTGCCCTATCTGAGGCCCTGGGGTTGGGCGCACCCTGGAGGTCTGATCCCCGACCCACCCAAGTGGTGCTGACCCGGCTCCCGTGGCTGTAGGATTATCCACCAGGACGGGTACTCACTGGAAGAGTGTCTCGAGTTCATTGCCATCATCTATGGCAACACGCTACAGTCCATCCTAGCCATCGTGCGCGCCATGACCACGCTCAACATCCAGTACGGAGACTCTGCGCGCCAGGTGTGCCAAGAGACTAGCTGAACAGGGCCTCTGGGGATTCGAGGCTGAGCCCCAGCCCCTGGTTACCACCAACCACTCCCCTGCCCTCAGGACGACGCCCGGAAGCTGATGCACATGGCAGACACCATCGAGGAGGGTACGATGCCCAAGGAGATGTCAGACATCATCCAGCGGCTGTGGAAGGACTCCGGTATCCAGGCCTGTTTCGACCGAGCCTCAGAGTACCAGCTCAACGACTCTGCTGGCTAGTGAGAGCAAAGGCCAGGCGCAGGGGTGGGGGGCAGGCGGGGCCCTGGCACACCTCTCCACCCAACCCTACCTGCATCCCATATCTCCCACAGCTATCTCTCAGACCTGGAGCGCCTGGTAACCCCGGGCTACGTGCCCACTGAACAGGATGTGCTGCGCTCCCGTGTCAAGACCACGGGTATCATTGAGACGCAGTTCTCCTTCAAGGACCTCAACTTTCGGTAGGACACTGAGCCCTGACTCCTGCTCTGGAGTGGGGAGGCCTTCCCCCAAGTTCACTGCCCGAGGCCTGTTGGTCGCAGAGGTCCCAGCCCTTCTAGAGACCTGCCACTTCTCCAACACCCCACCGGCAGAGAAGTCTGGCCCCTCCGGATGCCAGGCCCATCTGGGTGCTTCCCAGTCAGCATTAGGAAGCCAGGGGATGCCTGTGGGTGTCTCCGGGGGGACTTGATACACGGGTTTCCGGTCCTCATGGCCCCGCAGGATGTTCGATGTGGGCGGGCAGCGCTCAGAGCGCAAGAAGTGGATCCACTGCTTCGAGGGGGTGACCTGCATCATCTTCATCGCGGCGCTGAGCGCCTACGACATGGTGCTGGTGGAAGACGACGAAGTGGTGAGTGTCCAGCTGGGCCTGAGCGATTGAGCGGGGAGGAGGAGAGGAGAAAGAGGAGACGGCGCTGCGGGCGGGGCGCGGGGAGATGTGAAAGAGGATGTTTGTCCCAGAGCCCTCTGAAGGAGACGAGGCAGCCTCCTCATCAGGAGATGAAGGGAGGGTGGGCGAGTGGCAGGCGGAGGAGGAGACAGTCTTGGAGCTGTCTGAGTGGGGGCCCGGAGCCCAGAGAGCAGGCTGGGGTCGGCCAGTCAGTCGCAGCCAGGTGGAGGGGGGTGGCGACCCCTGTCCCCCGGTGCCCGACAGCCTCTGTCCTCCTCAGAACCGTATGCACGAGAGCCTGCACCTGTTCAACAGTATCTGCAACCACCGCTACTTCGCCACCACGTCCATCGTGCTCTTCCTCAACAAGAAGGATGTCTTCTCGGAGAAGATCAAAAAGGCGCACCTTAGCATCTGCTTTCCGGACTACAACGGTGAGACCCTCGGCCTGCCACCGGGCGGTGCTCCAAAGCCACTCTCTGGGCCTGAGCTCCTTCTGCAGCCACGGGAAGGCTTCGAAGCAGGGACTAAGAGCCCCCCACCCCGTCCCCTGCCAGGGCCCAACACGTATGAGGACGCCGGCAATTACATCAAGGTGCAATTCCTCGAGCTCAACATGCGACGCGACGTGAAGGAGATCTATTCCCACATGACGTGCGCCACCGACACGCAGAACGTCAAGTTTGTCTTCGACGCTGTCACCGACATCATCATCAAGGAGAACCTCAAAGACTGCGGGCTCTTCTGAGGTGGCTCCCCTGCGGGCCGGGATGCTCCTCTGTCTTGCCTCTTGATCTCAGTACCCTCCCCGGGGCCCCATTCCCAGCTCCCCATCCCATCTGCAGGCCCCTCCCCAGCTTTTCAGATCCACTCCACTATCTGGCGTCTGGTCCCCGGACTTTCTGACCCTTCCGCTTCCAGGTCCCACTCTAGCTCCTCAGGCTCCACCCCTACGGCCATAGGCCCCGCCCCTGGCTCACAAGCCCCACCCACTAGCTCTTTTGACTCCGCCCCAGTCACTCAGCTAGGGCATTGCTTTCACGCCCATCTCCGTCTGACTCCGTTAGGGATGCTGACTCTGTTCCTTCTTCTCTTCACAGGTGCCTGAGCTCATGCGTCCCTGAGACCCTGCAGCCCTTGACACCTTGTAGCCCCAGTGCACATGACCCTATCAGTCCCCCAGGACTCCTGGGCTCCAGCCTGTGGCCCCACCAGCCACACACTCAAAGCCCTAAACCCTGCTAGCCTTGAGGCCCTATAACCCTCTCTCGTGGCTCCCAGGATTCCCAGGTCTCCGAGAGTCCAATGCCCCCAGCCACTCCAGCACTGCCCTACACGGCCTGGCTGCACTGGCCTCCCAGACCTACCACAGCCAGCTCCAGCTAGGAGCAAGCAGGACTTGGGGCAGCTACACTCACGGTGACTCAGCAGTACCCCCACTGACCAATCTCCTGCCTCTCTTCTGCCCCAGGAGGCCCATGACTCACCTGATGAGTCTGGGTTCAGCAAACAGCCCTCCCTCCCAGAGCTTTATGAAGGGCAGGGGGCAGGCATGGAGCCCTCCTTTGAGCAAGCCTTCTGCTTACCATCAGCCCATTCTAGCCTTACCACCTCCATGTGACAGGGTCTGATGCCCATCTGCCCAGTGGCCAGTGACTGCCCCGCCTAGCAGATTCAGGAGTCCAAAGTTCAAGCCAGCTTTGGCCTGTGCAGCTTGTATGGAGATGACTTGGTGAGTCAGGGCAAGCCTGGGGGCTCCTGGTAGCAGGAAGAGACTCAAGCTGGAAACTTCCCGTACCCTAACCCCTCCCCCTAGAGGCTCTGCCCACGCTGTCCTTGGACACCAGAGTCGTGTCCTACTCCCCTCCAGCCCATGGTACTCTAGGTCAGCCACTCTGCCGAAGGAGGGTACTGTTGACACCGGTTGTGGCCAATGGTCAAGTTGTCCTGAGGGGTGGCTGGGAGCAGAGTCCGGGTCCCATCGATCAGCCCCAGGCAGAGGATTTGAGACCGGAAGGAAGCCCAGATTGTGCCCAGAGGGGTCTGCCTCAGGTAGGGTCAAAAGCAAACCCATGTGACCCCTTTGTCCCTGCCAGCAGCTTCTCTCACCCTTCCCATCAGGGCCCTGGTAGGAAAAAAAAAAGTCATGCCTGAACCATCAGGGACAAAAGCCCATGTCCCCTTACCCTTGCTCCCCACTTCCTCATCAAGTACCTAGTCCTTGCTGATGCCCATGGGCCATAGCCCGTGCTGTAGACAAGGGCAAGGAACATCCGTCTAACAAGTCCAGGGCATAATTTGCACTCCCTTCAGCTAGATACACAAACTTAGCAATAAACCTTTGCGTCAGGCCCTGTTTGTCCTTTCTTGGGGGGAAAGGGAGAGTTAATGATCATGAATCATGCACATTTATTCAATGCCCAGTGCTGGACTGGACGTGAGTGGGGAGATGGTTCTTTCCAGAAAGAAGCGGCTGACCTGATGTGGCAGGGGGCACTCTGGGGGCATGGGATCAATTTGGGTGTCCTGAGAGGGATTGAGGGGGTAAAGGGACCATGGGTAATGTTCACAAGGACAATCTTGGATTAAGAAGGGGTTGTGAGGTGGAAGATCATCCTGGCATGGACAGTAGGGTGTAAATGGCCCAGGAATGTGGGCTTTTGGGTCACAGGAGTTACGTGGAGCAGGAGCAGGGAAGGGAAAGGAAGATGGAGGAAGAAGCAGCAGGAAGGCTGGACAGGTGCCACCCACCAGCCCAAGGGCCTGTGCTTCCTCCAGAAGACGATGGGTCCAGGAAGCCCTTGAAGCTAGGATATAATCACAGGGCTGAGATTAGGGTGAGGCAAATGAGGCACTTACCTCAGATGTAAAGCTTAAGGTGGTGCCAAAAAAACTCAGCAATCAAGATAAATACTAACGCAGTACTTTCAAAAATCAAAATTACCAGCAAAAATCCATAATAAGCAGAATATAAAAATTTTTCATCAAGACAAGATCCAAGAGAGCCTGGTGGAACCATATTGGACCCCAAAGCAAAAGGAAAAATGTCCACTCCTATCATATATCTTTTCATGTAGTTTTAAAGGTTAATTTTTTTTAACAGAACATTAAAGTAGTTGAAGAAACGTCAAATAAGTTGAAAGTAAGCATATTAAAATTCACAGCATTACTTTAAGCTTGTGCATGCGTGCTAAGTTGCTTCAGTCGTGTCTGACTCTTTGCAAGCCTATGGGCTGTAGCCCACCAGGCTCCCCTGTCCATGGGATTCTCCTGGCAAGAATGCTGGAGTGGGTTGCCATGTCCTCCTCCAGGGGATCTTCCCCACCCAGGGATCGAACCTGTGTCTCTTATGTCGCAACCCAGGAATTGAACCTGCATCTACGTCTCCTACGTTGGCAGGTGGGTTCTTTACCACTAGCACCACCTGGGAAGTCCTACTTTAAGCTTAAGTATTTTATTTATACCTAAAACAGTATTTATAGTGTTATATAGAGGAGACCCGGGTTCGATCCCTGGGTTGCCATGATCCCCTGGAGAAGGATGTGGCAACCCACCAGTATTCTTGCTTGCAGAATCCCATGGACAGAGAAGCCTGGCGGGCTACAGTCCATGGGATTGCAAAGAGTTGGACACGACTAAGCAACTATCACTTTCACACTTTCACATTCTTGGCTTTAATGGGAGTAAAATCATCAATGCTATTTCCAAATCTGTTTCTGGAAAAAATAATCATAAAAATTTTCATAAAAGCATGTATATAGGGACACACATTTTTCCTGGAGGCTAGGCATGGGGGGATGAGAGGAGTGGGGCTGGGAAGCTCCATGAGGAAGAGATTTATGTCGTTACTCCATAGGACCAACATCGGCAAGGAGTGGGACTCAGTGACAAGGGTCTGAATTTGTACAGTGATCAAGTGCATGTGATGCCCCCACTAAGCTGGGGCTGCAAAGGAGTGTTGAGAGGACTGAGTTTTCTGGACCTGTGGCCACTTGGGGGAGAGATCCAGGAGTCGACAGATCCTTGGGACTGGGCAGAAGGCAGCATGCAGGCAGCGTCCTCAGTGTCCAGGTGGAAGTGGCACAGTGAGCCTGCATGGGGCTAGAAGGGGAGAGTGAGTGTGCGCAGGCCTGAGCATGGGGTGGAGGTGGGGGGACACTGGATAGGTTAGGGAGCCCAGGACACACGTGGGCAGCCATTTTGGTGCTGTTCAGAGGCCTGAGGGGGAAGATGGGGCTCGGAGCAGTGTTTCAGGATCCCACGGGGTGGTTTGGGGCCTGGCTGAGCTGGGCTGCTCATCCTTGCTAAGGACTCTCTGCCCAAACAATTTACTGGAGTGAGGTGAGACAGGGGAGGGTGATGGCGGGATTTCATGGGGAGGGGCAAGGCAGAAGACAGAAAGCTTTGAAAGGCTGGAGGAGGCAGGCCTGAGACAGAGGAAGCTGTCCAGAGAGCTGGGCTCATGGGGAAGTCTGCCTAGCCACCTTGTCTCAGAAGAAAGGTGATGAGCTACCCAGGCTTCCTTGGCAAGACACAGAGAAGAAGCCAATACCCCATGGAGGCACTGGACCCCACAACTTCAGGTTCTGACCCTAGGGGCTGGGATTCTAAGCCTATATTCTTGGATCCCACAGGCTGGCGACTCTGCCTGGCCTCCAGCTGCCCTGTTCATGGCCATCAAGTGGAGGGAGAGGGGCAAGTCTCTTGGATGGAAGCCTCCTCAGCCCTACTTACCACACCAGTGTAAATTATACCCTAGCGAGCAGGATCAATGGATGCCCAGTGCCTGATTCACAGTCCAGGGCAGAGGATCAGAGAGCTGGTCCAGAGTCAACATGTGGCCACACCCTCGTCTTATAGGCAGGGGGCGTTTATTATGGGTACCTCCAGCCACTACCATCCCTGCTGACCTCAACACCAAGGTGCCCCTGGGGGCCTTCACGGCCATCGACATAACTCTGGCCCAGCCATGGAACAGAGATTAAACAGGCCTGGTGAACGGTTAATGCTGCTGACGTCAGGGCCTGGTCGGGTGGCCCCTGGGGGTTTGGGCCCTCCCCACAGGCATGGGGGGCCCACGTGATCTGGGCTCATTAAGCCGCTTCATTGGCCAAAGAAGCTGGGGGCCAGGTCTCGGGGGAGAGAGGGGGCCCTCCAGGGCTGTGGGGACAGGCTCTAGCCAGAAGGTCACGAGCTCTGTGGATACAGGCCAGGGGAGAACCAGACAGGAGGGTTTGCCTATGGGTCCGCTCTAGACTTCCACAGCCCTAAGCCCCTGCTTGGGACCAAAGGGGAGCCTCCCAGACACCAAGCTGGGCTGAATGTTGTCAGGAGCTGTAAGTGTGGGTCCTCAACCTGGGGTATGGAGGTGAAAACCACCCTCTCCTCTAAGGCCTTGAAAGCCCCCAAAGTGACTCCAGGCCAAGGGTCTCGCCCTGCACACAGGCCTCCGCCTATCAGTGCTAATCTCATACTCATTCACGGTTCCCTGTGGCTAAGCTGTTCCTTCTCTCCACAGTGCCCTCTCTTCCCCACACTGGCAGGTGTCTTTCTTCCCCTTGGCAGAGCCAAGCCCACAGATTGCTTCTCCATCAGGCTTTTCCTGATCTGCACGCTCTAACCTGGCAGGAGCTTTAATGCCTCAAGGACCCACACAGAGTGCTTGGAGACACTGGGGCTGCGGCTGTGTGGCAGGGTGGCAAGAGCTGCTGCAGTGGGTGTAGGAAGAAAGAGCTGGCTCTTTCTGGGGACTCAGAGGTGATCCTTCATTTGGCTACTGAGGGACAAGTGAGAGTTTGCCAAGGATGTGGGACAGGATGGGGAACCAGGACTGCAGAGGTACAGGGAAGTGAAGGCTGGCGTGTTCTTGGAACAGCAGGAAAGAGCGTGGCCAGCTGGGCAGTGGGGGAAGTGAAGAGGCCAGCTGGGAAGAGGAGCAGGTCGGGAGGGTGTCAGGGAGGCTGGCTGGGTGTGAGGCAGGTGCCTGCAGTGTGTCGGAGGAATCAGTGGATACAGATGCTAGGCTCTGAAGAGGACTGGGTTGAAGATGAAGATGGGGCCTCATGGTAAAAGAGAGTCTTGGGATGCTGTGTAGCCAACGTGCCATGGGACGTGCTGGCAAGCTGAGAGGAGGCTGCCTAGCTGGAGGCTGAGAAGACATGACTAAAGAGGGAAGAGCAGAGCAAAGGGCTGCCAGGACCCTGGGAGAAGGGTCTGAGTGATCCTAGGACCCTACGTTCTGCCTCACATATCTGGCAGTTTCTTGGGGCTGTGTGTTAGTTTCTTGGGATGGGGGCTTGGAGGTAGGAGGCTGGGTCACAGGTTGAGATAAAGCTTCCCCCCATCTTCCTCTCCAGGTGGCTGCCCCCAGCACTGCAGCTGCATGAACGGACATTCCCTCCAGCCTCTGAGAGAAGGTGCCTGGTACCTCTCAGAGCCCCATAAAGACTGCCAGCTGTCTGGCCACCTCAAGCTGGGCTGGGATATTCGGCAGGTGGCAGGAAAGGCCTCTGAGCTGTGTTTGCCCTGGCTGGGGCCCAGGCCCAGCATCAACAAATAGGCAGCTCCTCCCCCAGCCGGGCCACAACTGGCCTGGCCCAGGGACCCCACACCACGCCACCCTGGGGCCTCTCACAGCAGCCCAGCCCAGCTGGCCCCTGCTCCCTCCAGACTTGATTGAGGACCCCGACACCCACATGCCGGTGACCTTGAAGCCAGACCTGGCTCCTCAGGAACTGCCAATAGGAACACTCAGTCCTTGGCAGATGGCTTTCGTGAGCACCCAGGATGTGTGGAGGTTGGCGGGGTGGGGCAGAACTGAGACCCTGGTCAGCACCTCTCCTATTTGACTCTGTCCCACGGGCAGTCCTAAAGTCCCTCAGAGGGTGACTTTTAGGGTCTCTCAGGACCAAAGTAAGCTGTGATTTGGGGATTACATCAGCCCCAGATTAAGAGGGACAGCCAGTCCCTTCCTGTTTTGCAGCCCTCAGCAGGGAGGCAGTTTAGATGGTTTGAGGTTTTCAAGGATTGCCACCATCCCAATGCCTTTCTCTTTAGTCCACCCAGCCCCCTGGCCTTCCCAGCCAAAGCTGAGTCCCCTGTCCTTGATTCACAGCTTCCTTCAGGCCAGGGGAAAAGACAGCTATTTCCTTGTGACACAGAGGGAAACTGAGGTACGCTAGGGCTTGGCTGTGGTGGTGCTGTGAGTCAGTAGGAAGAGAATCCTGGAGTCCTGACTCCCAACCCAGGGCAGGGAAGGGGTTAGCCCTGTCTTCTGAGGGCATTCTCCCCAATACCAGGGAGGGGGACGGACTTGACACAGAGACATCCAGCTTGACTAGGAACAGCAGAGGCCATGGATTAATCGGATCAGAGCCAGTGGCTGAGAAGTGAGGGACAGCTGTTCGGTGAACAGTATCCCCTCCAGCTCACTCCCCAGGTTAGGGCCTTCCCCAGCTTACTGCTGGTTACGCCTGGGGGCGGGGGTAGGCCTTAACACCCACCATGCACCTCTGAGCACTAAGGCTTTGGGTAAGAAGCAGGCAAGGATGGGATTAGGAGCCCTCAGCCAGGAACACCAGGACCACCCTGAAACCCTTTCCGCCAAGGCACCAAGTCCCAGACCCCACTTCCCATGGGCAGACACAGCTGTCTCCTACTCTTCACAAATAAGGAAGTGGGGGTGGGGGCATGGCCAGGGAGGTACAGGCAAGGATCAACAGGAGCCAAGCCTTGCTCCACCCCCGTCCTCACTCTACCCTCAGTCTCTTTCCATTATCTGCAGTGAGGACAGAACTGATGCAGAGTCCCTGTCCTTACCCTATCCCGCCTCTGCTTGAGAAGGGTGAGGCCGGCAGAAAAGATAGCTTGTGCCTTAGTGATGTCGGAAAGTCCCCCATTCAAAGCACCTTTCGCTGAGGTTAAGCATGGTTCTGTTGCCATTCCTCTTGGCTGAAAAGCCCCTTCTGGCTCAAGAGAAGTGAGGGCAGAGCACTTCAGGGGTTAAGGGGGCACTCGGAGACCTTAGAGAGAATCTGTCCTGGACGAAAGCATTCTCCCAACAAGACTCCCCTGAGCCCCTTCCGGAGCAGCTGCTGTCCTACCTAAGGGCTTCCCCTTTGCTCCAGGCCTGCCGAGGGCCCCCGCCTCTCTCCCGACCGGCCCCTCCTCCCGCGGGCCGCCCAGGATTGGAGGGCCGGGGGCGGGCCGGGGGCGGGGCTGGGCGCCCTTCATCCCGCGCCGCCCAGCTCCGCCGTGGGCAGAGCGGACAGCACCGACTCGAGCGGAGCACCGAGCGTCCCCTCCCGCGAGGCCAGGTACCGCTGGGGACGCCGATCCCCTCCTAGGGGCACCGGGCGGGCGGAGCCCTACTGTCCACTTTCGCGTCCGGATCTGGACTCCGGGCAGGTCCCCTCACCCGCCCTGGCTCCGGGCAGGCGCCCCAGCCTCCGGGAAACCAAAGCCCGGAGAGCTGCAGGCTCTGGGGACCCGCCAGCTCCCAGCTTGAGCTGGTGTCCCGGGAGGGGCACCTCGTCGTCCCGGGGCCTCTCGCAGGGCCGGCGGGGTCGGCGTTACCCGGAGCCAGGGTCACGGGACGCCTTGTTAGGGGCTGGGGTGGCGCGCCGTGGGCTTGCTGAGGCAAGGCCCACGGGGACGGGTTCGAGAGGGTCCCAGAGGGGGGCCTAAGAGGTCCCGGGAGCAGGCCCTGGAGCGCTGCCCCGTCGGGCGCCCTGACAAGCAAATCGGCTCGGCTGGCAAGGCGGGCGTCAGAGTGTATTTATCCTGCTGCCTTAGGCAGGGGCTTGAGGGCAGATCCGGCCAGGCTTCCTGAGGGGCTACGGGACACACGTTGGTCCCAGAGCCCATGCCATTTGCAGCCACGCCAGCGGGCACGGCGGGCACTGGGCGAGTGTGGCTCCCCAGACTGAAGGCGGGGCTTGGTCTGCGCTCCTCCCCGCCACGCGCACTGGGACCGAGGTGTGAGAGCTGGCAGCGGCGCAGGGGCGGAGGGGAAGGCCTGGGACTAGGTTCGCAGGAGCCCGCCCCCCGCCCGACTGGCCCCTTCGATTGGCCACAGCAAGTGCGTGCGTTTGTTTACACCCGGTGGAGAGGCCGGGGAGGGGCTTATGGGAAGTCACCCTCTCCAGCCGCCTCCCCCACCCCCACCGCAGTCACCTGAGCCTTGAGTCCAGGTATGTGCTCTGGGACAGGTCTGAGGGGGACTACGTGAAAGGTCTTCGCACCGTGGGGGACACCTCGACCCAGGTCCATCCTTCCTTCAGCCTGCCAGTCCTGTCCTTCCTTCCACGACTGCCTTGGGCCTCTGGCTGGCCCTGAAAGAAGCCCTTCGTCTTTATGCACAGTCTGGCATGGGGGCTCACTTCCTTCTGGAAAGGAAGCAAATCCCTCAGAGGTTCTCAGTCTGGAGCATAGAAAGCTGGTGGGATCCAAGGACAGGTCCATTTTGAGAGGGGGAGGTTCTGCACAATCATGGAAGGCTTCCTGTAGGAAGAGCCAATGGTGGGAAAAATCAGGGCTAGATGAGGCCGGACCTGGCACATCTCCAAGAGGCCTGGAATACTTGTAATCAGGAATGAGAATCTCTGGTTCCTTGAGGTTGAGCTGTATGTCTCGGAACTTTATTCTGCCTGGGCTCATAGAGCCCTATCCTCACTGGCTTTTCAATCCACCTTTGGTTCAGTACTGGTTCTGTGGGACCATGTCACAAGCACCCCCCCATGAGGCTCCAAGTGGCAAGATCTTGAGAGCTGGTTGCTCCTGTCCCAGTACAGGCTCCCTAGCAAGTAGCCTTGGTTGTTGTTTAGTTGCTAAGTCGTGTCTGACTCTTTTGCAACCCCATGGACTGTAGCCTGCTTGGCTCCTCCGTCCATGGGATTTCCCAGGCAATACTGGAGTGGGTTGCCATACCTTTCTACAGGGGATCTTCCTGACCCTGGGATTGAACCACATCTCCTGTGTTGGCAGGCAGATTCTTTACGACTGAGCCACCAGGGAAACCCAAGTAGCCTTGGAGCCCTGGAGCGATGGAGAAATTGAAGTGCAATAGGACAGACCAGGTCGTTTATGGTGTTTGGGTTGGGGCAGGGAAAGTTTTTTGAGCTGAACCCGGAAAGTCTGGGCTGGGTAGGAGGCAGGCACTCAGTTTGTGGCGGGAACCGTTTTAGGGGAATGGTTGGCTGCAAGAAAGGTACAGTTGTGGCATCTGTGCACACAAAGCTGGGGTGGATTTGCAGCCTGTACCCTACTAGGTGAGGGGCGCTGCAGGGGGATGTTCTCAGGCAGACATGGATGGGGAACCAGATGCCACCTGGAGCAGGTGAGATGGTCTGGAGGCTTGTCAAAGACTTTGAACCCATTTCGTTTATTTTATATTTACTGAGTGCCTACTGTGTGCCCCCTGCACACTGTCAGGTGGGTGGAGGGCTGGACTTTGACTCTGGATAAGAAGACTGATGCAGGGTGGGAGCTCTTTAGAGGACCAGGCAGGGTTACTGGGGGCCAAAGGGAAGGACCAGCTGCAGGGCAGGAGGGGCTTTCCGGCCTGCGGCCTGGGGTGGCTTGGATTTGAATTTCCGCTCTGCGGGCCACGTCCTGTACACAGCTTCTCAGCCGGCACGTCTACACACGTGCGTGGCTGCTGAGGATGGGGTCATTCCAACTGACGGTTCTCTCTTGTAGCTTTCCTATTGTGCGGGTACACAAGCCGTGGGTGCTAGACTAGGGGGCTCTGAGTTTTCTAGCTCGTCTTCGCCTGTGGCCCCATCCTCTGAATGTCTCCACCTGGCTAATGAGGGCATAACCTGCCCTCATAAGAATCCAGAGATGCTGTGGTGTCCCATTGGACCTGCTGCCCCTCATCTGGGCCTCTGGCACCGTCCACTTCTTGCTCCTTCTGGGGCACTCTGTCTGGTAATTCTGGCTCTCTGTCTGTTTCTACATCTAGCTATCTCTAACTGATTGACCACCTCTGTCAATCCGTCTCTCACTTGTCTGGTTGTCTGTCTTCCTGTCTGAATGTCTATACATCTATCTCTCTGTGTATTTTTTTCTTTTTGTATCCCTGTGTGTGTGTGTGTGTGTTAGTCGCTCAGTCGTGTCTGACTCTTTTGTGACCCCATGGACAGTAGCCCACCAGGCTCTTCGGTCTATGGAATTCTCCAAGTAAGAATACTGGGTGGGTAGCCATTCCCTTCTCCAGGGGATCTTCCTGACCCAGGGGTCGAACTCAGGTCTCCTGCATTGCAGGCAGATTCTCTGCCATCTGAGCCACCAGGGACGCCCTTGTGTCCTTTTGAGTCCATTTGTGTTTCTTATCTCCCCGCACCTCTGTCTGTCTCTTGGTCAGGATCTGTTTGCATGAGCACAGATATCATGTGTGTGTGTGTTTTCTCCCTCTCTCTTCCCTTCTTCCAACTCTCCCTGCTTCTTCCTGACATTGGATGATGCCTCTCCTCCAGGCTGATCTTGTCTTTTGCTGCCCACCCCTCCCCATCAGGGTCTCCAATGAGTCCTGAGCTGCCCCAGGCCCCGGCTCCAGCTTTCTTTGGGGCCAGAAATCCGGCTGTCCAAATATTTGGCCGCCTCCAGGGGATTCCGGGTCAGCAGGGAGGAGGATGGGCTGGCTGGCTCGGGGTCTCCCCTGCCTCTGGGGGGGCCACAGGCACGTGATGTCCTGTCCTTTGCTTCAGCTGAGCCTCGGGCTGCACGTCCTTCTCAGCAGGCTGGCAGTTGGGGGAAGGGGGCTGCTGCTGGCCCTGGCTGAGTCTTGAGCCAAGAGATTCTGACCACAGCTTCCACCGGGTTGGGGGGCAACCTGAGCAAGGAGGGTTCAGGGTTAGGCAAGAGGGTCGAGGTGTTGGGGATAGGCCCAAGGGTAAGCATCTGTTAAGTGTTTAGAAAGTATACCCTGTCACAGGGAAGTCCACCTTCCGGCCCCAGCGGAGGCCCTCAGATCCTCCTAGGTGGTTCCGGATACCCAGAACACGGAAGCATGGGGCCAGGGAGCTAGGGGGTGAGGGTTGGTGTGGCCAGCACATGGCTGTTCTGCACCACTTGCCTTCCCCTGGATGTGGCCCCCTCCTGTCTGCCACCCCCTCAGTTCCAGCCGGGGGTTAGCCACACACTGGTCACTTACTCAGTGTTGTTGACAATGAGGAAGTAGTGGATGGACGACTGGATCCGCTGAGGTCAAAACCTGGAGTTGTGCGTCTCGAGGAGAGGCAAAGTACGTTGTTTTTTTTTTTAAGCATCCTCTCCTGTTCTAAACATCCTCCCACATGGCCTGTCCCTAGACCCCTGACCTCAGCAGTCGGCTTCGCACCAATCGCCGTGGCATACAGTCTACATACAGTCCACACGTGTCCAGCAAACCCAGTTTCTCTGTTGACTAATATCTGGTCTGAGGAGGTTGTTTTCCTTCTGAAGCCTGGAGAAACAGGTGGACGCTAGGCTGGGAGGGGCATCTTCTCTCAGCCAATGAGGGAAGTTATAAGGACCCATGAGCTAGAACTGGGGGCAGCTGCCACCACTGAGCCCCCAGGGATGAGCACAGTGGAGCCTTAAGCCAGGCCCGCTGCCTCTGCCCTGAGATCTGAGCTGAGATAGGGGCTGTCCAGGCTCAAGGAACCGGGGGGCCATGGCAGCCAGCTCCGTGGGTTCAGTGCCTCCACCAGCACATGCAGCCACAGGACCGAGGCAAGGACAGTGTGGATTCTCCCTATAGCTAAGCTGCAGACCCACTCGTGTCCCTGATCATGGGGGAGGAAAACCGGGCTCAGAGCCCTGGTGACTCCCAGGACCTGGATGAGGGCAGAGAGACATGCTTCCCATAGCGGCTGACGCAAGCAGTGGCCCCACGATGGCCTGGATTCCTGGATCTTGAAATCTTTAATTAGCCAAACTCAACGCCTGCTGAGGAGGTGTGCCTGACGAATTCTCACCCTGTGATGTCTGCGTGGGCAGACGTTGTTACCTGCTGTGCGATCCCAGTGGCTTCTGGCCCCTGGCTCCCCCTCCACCTCGGCTCTTATCTCCCAACAGAGCAAACAGGCCCCAGGGCAGTGGCCTGTACCATCGATTTACTGCTTGAACTCATGCTACACCCATGACGGCTGCCCTTCTGATGATCTGCTCAAGGCTGCCGTGATCTCCCCACCCAAGAGCCTGACCCCTCTCTGGGGGCCTGTGGTCTGCTCTAGGGGCAAAGTCCTCTGGGAGGCACCTCACTCTGTCCCCACCTTTGGTCAAGCCTCACACAACCCCCGGAGGGCAGGAGGACACTGAGGTCCTGAGTGGGGACTAGTTTGTCCATGATCCCACCATGAGGCAGGGCCAGATCAGGCCGCAGACTGAGAGTGTCCGCCCTGGGTTTTCCCTGCAGTGGCTCAGAATCTCCTGGCTGCTTTCCTCAGGCAGGGCTAACTCCTGAGTCTACCCAGATGTCTGATGCAAAGAGGCCTGGGGACGTGGCAGGCCTGAGAGATGGGAACAGTCAAAAATGGGCTGCCAGCCTCAGGGAATGGTTCGGGGTCCACATGTCAGGCCAGTGCTAATCTCTACCCTGCCTCCACCTCCAGCCCTTAGTCCTGCCTTAACTGAAATCCAGGCTCCTTGACCTCAACTTCAAGGCCCTATCAGGCTTGCCTGTGGCCACAGAATCTTCATACCATCCTCACAGCCTGCCTCGAGGCCTTTGCCCATCCGTGCTGTGCACGTTGCTTGAGCTGCTCTTTCCTGTTTCCACACCTTGAGGGCTCCTGCTGGAATTTCAGAACTGGCTCCCTCACCTCCTCCTCCAGGAAGCCTTCCTCGATGCCTCTCTTTCTCTCCTTTTTTCAGTCCCAGCAGTATGTGGCTCTGTTACAGCAGGAGCCATCGGGTAGGGGATGGGGGTGGGGGGGGTGGGGAGTTTGTCCCTTCCAGACTGGAAGCCACTTCAGAAAGGGTATTCTGTGTCCTCTCTGAGATCTCAGGCCAGCCTGTGACTCAGCACTGACTGATCATGAGTACTAGGCAGGACCTGAAAGTCTGGGCCTCAGGTCCTGCCAAGGGGATGGGGAACCTGAATCGAGGGCCTCAGGCACCTTGGCCATGACCGTGCCAGGCGCTATGGTCTCCCTGGAGGCAGTGCTTGGCTGCTAGGGAAGAATATTAAGGCAGAGAAGAGTGTTTTGTCCAATCTGCCGACTCAGCACATCCTGAGGGCCTGTCCTAGCCTGCCCAAGGCAGGAGGCCCGGCAAGGGTAACCCCAGCTGAGAGCCGGGGGCACTCTGGAGTGACTCTGGAGATCAGGTGTGGGTGTCCTTGGAGGGGTGCTCTCAGTGAGGCTCAGGGCAGGGGCATGAGAGGACAGGCCGACCTGGGGGACTCCAGTCCAGGGGAAGAGGGCATGAGAAGAGATGCTCAAATTGTCATGGTCCTGTGTGGACAGGCTGGAGGGGAGAAAGATATAGCTGCCAGCATCAGAGGAAGGAGAGCCAGGGTAAGTGGTCCAAGGGTGCCAGGTATGGGGTCTTCAGGACCGAGGTACCTAGGATCGGAACTCTGCCTTGGGGCCGCATGGAGCAATCACAAAGAGGTCCTTGGGTCAACTCCATGCGGTTGCTGCCCCAAGGATTCCAGGGCCTGTGGCCTGAGGCTTGAGTCCTGAGCTTGGCCTCCCCTCCCCACCCCAGCTCTGAATGCTGAGTCTGAGACCCCTGGTACTCTAGCTTTTAGAGCGCACTTGACACCATCAGGATCTGGGGGATTTGGGGCGGGATTCCAGGTTCCCAGGCAGAGGGACTAATCAAGACTAGGCTCTGGCTGACCTGCCTGGCAGTGCTGCAGCCTTCCTGGTCTCTGCCCTGGCCTTCTTTCTGGCCTTCAGGATGTCCTTAGAGATGCTTGGGGGCACTATGCCCAGGTACCTTCTAGACATGGGGTAGGTGGCTCCCAGCCCCAGTGATGGGAGAGGAGCCAGCGAGTTGTCTGGGCAACGGGCAGAGTTGGGCAGGGGGAGGAGGGGATCCCTTTGAGGTCCAGCAGAGCGCATGGAAGGGAAGACTGATCCAGTGGTCCAGGCCCATCTACAGCTGGCCAAGGCCCTGAGTTCCTGACCTGGGGCTCCAGGAGGTGGGGAATCTGCTCAAAGGGTGGGCACCTAAGGGTGGGGGCTTCCCTAGCAGGGGAGGAGAGGCTTGAAAGAACATGGCCCTGAGGCCAGGGCTGTGTGGAGGGTGAGGTCTGTGTGGCCCAGAAAACTGGGCTCTGGGGGCTCCCATTTCCTGGAAGTCCACGAGGGCACTTTGCAGTCGAGCGGGCAGGGCCCAGGTGTCCAGCCACCCAGCACCGCCTCAGGCCTCCTGACTCCGGGGGGGGTAGTCTCTGCGCCTGCCGTTCCCAGCGCCAGCTCTCAGCCCACAGAGGGCCTTTTGTTCTGGCTGCCAGCAAAGCCCGCCGGGCGGCTGGGAACAGGGCCCACAGCCCTCGCCCTGTCCCGAGGCCTCCAGCCGTCGGGCAGTGCCATTCTAGGTTGGCTAGGAGGCCCCTGGCACATAGGGCACAGGAAACCGTCTCCCGGTATTAATGTCAGGGCGGGGGAGTCAGTCCAGGGCCCACCCCTAGAGAGGGGCCTGGAGGCCTGGGACTCAGCACCCTCGGGTTGTGGCAAGTCAGGTCATGCAGCTGACCCTTACTTCATAGATGTTAAAAGCAAGGCCCCCAAAAGACTTACCTGGGCCCCTATGTCAGTGTGGCAGTGGGGGAGGGGGAAGCCCTAGGTACTGGCTGAGGTGTCCCCTCAGGGTGGCCTGGAGGGCTGGGGGGTGTGAGCTGTGCCCCTCAATGGCAGCTTCCAGGGATGCAGCAGGCAGACGCAAGTGAGTCTGTCCTCTGTGAACTGGGAGGTGTGCTAGAGAGCAGCCTTCCCATGGGAGTCTGGGCTGTGAGCCCAAGGAACGGGGATAACCAGGACTGTCTGCTTTGTAGACGTCTGACCGCGTCAGCGTGCAAGCCGGTGTTCCTGTGGCAGTGGTCCCGGACCCATGGAGGCACCTCTGCAGACAGAGATGGTGGAGTTGGTGCCCAACGGGAAGCACTTGGAGGGGCTCCTCCCAGTCGCCACACCCACAGCTGGTGGCCAGAGGTGAGCACCGGACCCCATCATGGCACATGCGGGGCAGGGTCGGTGGGGTGCGGGCAAGAGGCTAGAGCTGAGCTGCGTGCCCTGGCCTGTGCCTGCAGGGTCGAGGGGCCTGGACGGAGCTGTGTTGAGGGCGAAGGCTTCCTACCAAAAAGCCCCAGCAAGGAGCCACACTTCACCGACGTGAGCAGGGGCTGCAGTCGGGGGCTCAGAGGCATGGGAGCAGTGATGAGGCATACCGGGAGGCCGAGGGACGGTGCGGGAGGGAACGTTGGCTTGCCCTCTGCACCTCGCTGACTCACCCCACCCTCCCGTCTCACTCTGGTGCCTGCAGTTCGAGGGGAAGACGTCATTCGGGATGTCTGTGTTCAACCTCAGCAATGCCATCATGGGCAGCGGCATCCTGGGGCTCGCCTATGCCATGGCCAACACGGGCATCATCCTTTTCCTGTGAGTGTCCTCAGCAAACCTTCTAAAGACAGGAGCCCCAAACAGGCCACCAACCCTGACCTCCCAGGACCTGTCAGTTTCCTATCCCAGGACCCAGGCTGCAGTGGGTGGGCACTCACACCTCGCCCCAAACCACAGCTGGGGAAAAAAAAAAAAAACCAGCCCCGGCCAGACAAATATACCTCATTTCCTGGTAAACCTGCTGAGATGATGACACGGGGCCAGCCAAACAGGCCTGAGTCTGTCCTACCACATTTAACACGTGATGGATGAATCCAGTGGCCAGGCCGTATGTAGGTACACGTGTCCTTACCTGGGAGCTCTGCCCTGCAGCCTAAATGGAAAATATGTTTGTTCCGAGATATCAGTGAGAGGTGGTGCTCAGAGGGTCTCTTTGAGTCCTGACCACCCTGGGTCAACCTGGGTGGTGTTCGCCACCCCGGGGGACTGTCAAGTTTGCATCCACATATGTTGGGGGTCCAGACACCTGGGTTGTGGACCCCGCACATCCAGCCCCTCCCCAGAGCTCATAGTCCCCTGCTTGCCACGTTAGCCCCAGTAGTCTTTTTTTTATCCACCTTCCCCAGGTTCCTGTTGACAGCCGTCGCCTTGCTGTCCAGCTACTCCATTCATCTGCTACTCAAGTCCTCAGGGATCGTGGGTGAGCCCCAAATTTGGCCTGTAGCAGGGAGGAGTGGGCTGGGGAGAGCTCTTCTGACTGTCTTGGTTCCCTGCCCCCACAGGCATCCGTGCCTATGAGCAGCTGGGCTACCGTGCCTTTGGGACCCCAGGAAAGCTGGCGGCCGCCCTGGCCATCACGCTGCAGAACATCGGAGGTGAAGCTGATAGACGGGGCGACAGTGGGCAGTGGGCAGGCTGCAGGCTGGCAGGTTTGGCTGACCTGCCCTTCTCCCCGCAGCCATGTCCAGCTACCTGTACATCATCAAGTCCGAGCTGCCCCTTGTCATACAGACCTTCCTGAACCTGGAGGATTGGACCTTGTGAGCCCCAGGGTGGGGCGGGGCTGGGTGAGGGCAGGAGGCTCTGGGCTACCCCTCCCTGCCCACCACTAGCAGACCTCAGGCTGGACTAGTGGGAGAGACAAGCCAGGGTGGAGTGGGGGACAGAGAACTGCTAGAAAAGGTAACATTCACCTCGGGGAACCTTCCCAGGAGAGCCATGTGGGGCTGGGAGGTGGGGTGAGGCTGAGCAAGCTGGCCCCGCCTAGCCCTGGACCCAGCCATGAGCACGGAGGACCTGAGAACCTCGGGCTTAGCTCTAAGCTCCTGCTATTCCTGACCATGGCTTGGGTGTTAGCTTCCCCCCACCTCGCCCCAACCAAGAAATTAAGCCCACAGTGTCCCAGTTGCCTATCATCAGTTTAGCCAGTACTGATGGCAAAGCCATGTTTTGTGGGTAAGAACAGAGAAGAAAGCCAGGCCCTGCCCTTGGAAACACAGCTCCAGCAGGCAGAGGGGCCGCGTGGCTGTGAGCGGCTCCGGGTGGAAACAAACAGCCAGGTTTCAGTGCCCAGGCCCTGGGGGCCTCTCCTGCGGAGTTGGCCTTTGGACTTGCCCTGGAAGGAGGGTCTCTTTCCTCATCCCTATGCCCACTGTCTATTGAGGGTGTGGGCCGGATGACTTAGGATGAAGGCCTGGTCCTGGGGGCACCACAAGAAACTCAGGTGGTTGACAAGTCCCTGAGACCCCCATGGAAAATGCCTCACCACCTCCCCAGACCAAGGTTTTTTCATCCCACCCCCTTAGGGCTACTTCCTGGGCAGGCTGAATCCAGATCTGTGCGTCCTGGGAAAAATAGCCACAGTGACTGTAATCGTGATGGTTACCAAGCAGGAGCTTCGTGTGCTAGTCCTCACCCTGCTCCGGAGAATGCTGGGAGTGGGCCCATTTTGCAGATGGGGAGGAAAGGGAGACTCGGAGGTGGGGATGAGTCTTCTTCAGAGGTCGCTGCGTGGCGTCACTCAGTGATACCATGGGTGACCCTAACTGAGGGCGAGGCAGCCGCACCACTGTAACCTCGGCTCCCCACTTCCGCCCCTGCAGGGACTGGTACACGAATGGGAACTACCTGGTGATCCTGGTCTCCGTTGTTGTCATTCTGCCCCTGGCCCTGATGCGGCAGCTCGGTGAGTGTGGCAGCGCCAGGGCCTGGGGCCTGGGGCAAGCATGGGAGGGCCCCTCCGACTCACATGCCCCCTACCCGACCTCACAGGCTACCTGGGCTACTCCAGCGGCTTCTCCCTCAGCTGCATGATGTTCTTCCTAATTGCAGTGAGTCACCCTCCACCCGGGTTCAGAGAGGGGGCAGGTCTTTCTGGGCAGCCTGGGTCAGGAGGGCAGCTCCACGCGTCCTGATCTGCACGTGGCTTCACAGTGACTTCCCAGGACCCGTGCCTGGCCCTGATGCCCTCATCCTCTCCCTGCGCCCCCTCCACCACCCGCCTAGGTCATCTACAAAAAGTTCCACGTGCCCTGCCCGCTGTCCCCCAGTGTGACGAACGTGACAGGCAACGTCAGCCTCATGGAGATCGACAGAGATGAGGCAGGGCTGCAGGCCAAGACGGAGGCCGGGGCATTCTGCACCCCAAGTTACTTCACGCTAAACACTCAGGTTGCAGCAGGCCTGGGAGGGGCAGCGGGCCTGGGGGGAGTGAGGGACTGGTGAGGGGGGTGGCCTGTCTTGACACAGAATCTGTGTTTCTTCAGACGGCATACACCATCCCCATCATGGCTTTTGCCTTTGTCTGCCACCCTGAGGTGCTGCCCATCTACACGGAGCTCAAGGAGTAGGTATCCATGTATGGGAGACGGGGAGATGCTTCTTCTCCCTGGAGTGAATGGAGGTGGTCCTAAGCAGGGAGGAATGTCAGGAGCCAAGTCATTTTATCCAAGGTCTCTGTGGCTGCCAGAGGGGTGACCGGGGGCAAGAAGGAGGCTCCCTGAGCTACCAGATGGTGAGGGTGTGTTGCCAGAGAGAGCCCCCAGGACACCCGGGGTTTCCTAGTATTGCCCAGCTTGGCACCAGTCCCCTCCCCTGCTGCCCCATAGCCCCTCCAAGAGGAAGATGCAGCGGATCTCCAACCTCTCCATCGCCGTCATGTATGTCATGTACTTCCTGGCTGCCCTCTTCGGCTACCTCACCTTCTACGGTATGGCTGGACCGTGGGGGGCAGAGGCAGAGGCCAGGCTGGGGGGCAAGGGGCTGGCCAGCGGCCACGGCACCCTGCGTACTACAGGCGCTCATTAGGTCTGTGATGCCTGTCTGTGCCCTGTGGCTGTGGAGGTGAGTCGGTTGCCACTCCCCACAGTGTCAGGGTCAACCCAGGCTCAGAGCACAGCCCCCTCCCCGGACCTCCTGCTGACCACCCTCCCTGCCTGCTGCAGACGGGGTAGAGTCGGAGCTGCTGCACACCTACAGCAAGGTGGACCCGTTTGATGTGCTGATCCTGTGCGTGCGCGTGGCTGTGCTGACGGCAGTCACACTCACAGTGCCCATCGTTCTGTTCCCGGTGAGCCAACGTGCACGTGGCCAGGCCCATGGCGGGGTGGCAGGGGTGGACCAAGGGGGTTGACAGATTGATGACTTGCCCCACCCCGCTTCCCAGGTACGCCGCGCCCTCCAGCAGATTTTGTTTCCCAACCGCGAGTTCAGCTGGCTGCGGCACGTGCTCATTGCCGTTGTCCTGCTCACATGTATCAACCTGCTGGTCATCTTTGCCCCCAACATCCTGGGCATCTTCGGGGTCATCGGTAAGGGATCTGGCCCTCCTGTGAATGGAGGCAGGGTGCTGCCCCAGGCAACTTCTTCTCTGCAAACCCTGGCAGATTCCTGAGCTCATATCCTACATCTAAGAGATGGCTGCCTGCCATGTGCACAGACAGCGTGGCCTCCCATCTGAGATTTGTTCTTAAGGGTCTCTTAATCCATTTTGAGGGCTCAGAACCACCGGGTCAGTTACCCTTGCTGGTGGTGTTGGGGGATGGGGTGGAGCCCAGGGGTCAAGGAGCCTCCACAAAGGATCTCATCAGGCCTTTTCCCCACCCCACATATGAGGAAGTGTACAGTGATTAAGGGAGAGCCATATAGCTATTAAGCAGAGAGCCTTGATTCAGCCCCAGGATCATGGAACTATAGATTTGGGCTTCTGTCCAACTGTCCCAGTTGGAGCTCTGAGCGGGAAGATCAAACAATTCTGACATCTCTGGGGTGGCTCAACTCAGGAGGCTGACTCTTCAACTCTGCAAGGACCAACACACTGACCTGGGGACTGAGTAGCATTTGTATCACAGACAAGACTCTGGGTTCTATAGGTCTGAAATCTGGCTCAAAATGAATTAAGCATAAAGTAACGCATGGGCTCAGCTGATTGAAATGCCTTCAGGAATAGCTGTATCCAGCAGCCCAATATCCTCAAAGCTTTGTCTCTATCTCTTGGCCTGTCTTTTTGCTATCTTTCACTGACAGTCTTCAGATACCAAAAGCCCTAGCCTTCTATCCTGGTGGATGGAGAAAAAGGGGAGGGGCTGACGGACTTTGCAGAATCAGGCAGAGTTCTCAAGTGGAGTTTCAGGTTGAGACTCCCTCATCAAGGAATGTTTGATCTCATTAAAGTGTCCCACCCTGAACTTTAGCCAGTAGGTGGAACTGAACCAACAGTCGTGATCTTCGGTCGCTCAGTCGTGTCCGACTCTTTGCGAACCCATGAACTGCAGCACGCCAGGCTTCCCTGTCCTTCACTGTCTCCCAGGGCTTTCTCAAGGTCATGTCCACTGAGTCAGTGATGCCATCCAACGATCTCATCCTCTGTGAGGAGCCAACAGTGGCCATGTCTTTGCAGGTGCCACATCTGCCCCGTGCCTCATCTTCATCTTCCCGGCCATTTTCTACTTTCGCATCATACCCACTGAGAAGGAACCTGCAAGGTCTACCCCCAAAATCCTGGTGCGAAGGGCCTGGAGGTCGGTGGGCTGGTGTGAGGCTGAGGGGGTCTGCCCTGACCTCAGGCCTGACCCTGACTCCTGACCCCACAGGCCCTTTGTTTTGCTGCACTTGGCATCTTGCTGATGACCATGAGCCTGAGCTTCATCATCATGGACTGGGTCTCGGGCACCAGTCGGCACGGAGGGAGCCACTAGGATGACCCCCGCATCTCCTTCTGTCTCCTCGTCCTCGTCCTCCTGCCCAGACTCCTCAGTCCTTGCTCCCATCTAGTGGCCAGTCAGTAGCGGGGAGGAGAAAGGCGTGCTGGGCACTGGCATCTGGCCCTGCCCAGTTTGTTAGCGCCAGGACCAAGGCCCTTGGGCCACTACCCCACTGAGCTCCTGGGCTACAGGGGCTTCCTGAACTGGGAGCAGGGTGGGGCTGGACCCCTGCTCCCTTCCTGTTGCCTCAGATCCCACCCAAGCCCCTTATCCTCTGCACAGGCACATAGACTGAGGCCCAGCAGCTGCCCCCTCAGTTCCCATAGCCTGTAGAGGGCACGCAGTGCTGAATCAGCCTGCAGTCACCCCCCACCTTGCTGCCGGGCCATGGTCTGCACCCTGGGGCCTCATCTCCCTCAGCCCACTTGCCTTTCCTCCTTCCGTCCCTGAGGCCCCTTTCAGGCACTGGGGCTCAGGCTCTTGGATAATCTAGTTCTCTTTGCCCATCCGCCCCCCCGCCCCAGGAGCAGACACCCCCCTGGCCCCCGCAACCCCTGCACCAGCCTCACCCTATCCCTGAGGCCAGAACTTGGTTTTCAATTGAGGTGGGCGTGGGCACCCCCAAGGGACCTCTTCTCTGGCCCTTTGCCAGTCCTGGGGAGGCTGGGACTCCCCCCCACCCCAAGCCCAGGCCACAGTTCACATTCCACTGCTGGGAGAAGAAAGAGGCTGGGGCCCAGAGTGTCTCTGCCCCTGGGAGCCAAAGACCCTAGGGGCCAGTCTGGGGCAGGGGTGGAGAAGCTGGCAGCCCCCTTTTATAAATATTATACATAAGACCAGCTGTGCTTTATATTCTTGATCTCCAGGGTGCCTGGGTTCCTGGAAGGTGGGGTGGGAGCCGGGACACGGATGCTGATGGAAGCCCACCCTGCCTGTTTCCCTGGGATGAGTGTGGGACAGGGTGAGTCCCCTACCCCACCCCGTCCCCTGCCTCCCAAACCAAGCAGTGGCATGCTGAGACCCAGTGCTGGGCCTGGGCCAGGCTTAGCACAGACCTGCTTTCTCACGGGGTGAGGTGGGGAGGAATTAATGAGGCCCCAGGAAATGGGACAGAGAGAGGCCTCCGGAAGGAGGCAACGTGAGGCGCATCCTCAGCAGCTTCAGGGAGGGTCTGAGCTGGGGGCAGCTGAGCCCTGCAGAAGCCCCACAGAAGGGCCCCCTACCCTCCCTGGCTGCCATGTCAACCCTCTGTCAATGGCTTGCGTCTGGGGACAAAAGTCCTGGGATCCTGGTCCCTGTCTGGATCTTTTATTACTAGTAAAACCTGCTGCGAATAAAGGTGGGTTAGCAAGTGCCTGTATGTGGGGCCTGAATTCTGAGAGGGGGAGTCCAAGGCAGGGCAAGAGTTCCAGGGATGCAGAGTGGCCCCAGGTGCCCCAGCCTGGAACAGGGGGCTGGCTGGGAAGCTGCCCATTGCCCGGGGCAGGCCTCAATCAGCTGGGACCCAGCAGGATGGAGCTGCCCAGGCCTTGGCATCAAACCCTCATTAGGAAAGACCCCGTAACCGGCTAGGCGGCCGGGGAAAGGGGCAGCAGGAAAAATCCAGTTTGAACTGGCAAGGCAGCTGCCAGCCTGAGAAACCCCTGAAGAAAGAACTTCCTCAAGTCGGTAGCTGCTAGGCCCATGGCAGTGCCAGCTGATCAGAGGGGGGCTTCCTGAGTCTGGTTCTCATCAGTCCCGGGCACCTGACTCCAGCCTGGGGACTCACCCAGGAGCCCCGTGGCCCCAGGAAAAAGCTGGACACTGGCCTAGAGGTGGCCGCAGCCCAGAGTGCCCCCGGTGAGCAGGGCTACCCTCTGCATGGGAATGTCTGGCTTCTTCCTCGTCTGCTGGGGCCATGGCCCTGCCCAAGACCCTGGGCTCCTGGGGAGTAGGAGGCAATAAAGGGCAGGGTCCGTCCTGCTGACACACCCTGGGAGTCTTGTCTCATACTCCTTCCATCCAAAGAAGGTTGCAGGCCAGAGCAGCCACAGGACCGCCTGGAATCCCTTAAGAACCCCAGGTCTGGCTCCAGCCCTCTCAGATCAGTAGCTCCCCCCAGCCCTCCCACCCACCACCCATACACACCCACCCACATATACACATATGGGGTGGACCAAGGACTCTGGCCCATTGGAGGCCATCTCTGCCTGCCCAGCAAGGTCTCCTCCAGACTGATGGGTGGGCAGTGGCTCCAGGGGGAAGGGGGCAGGCACTATGGCCACTACACTATGTCCAAAAGTCGGGGGCCAATAGATGGATTGCAAATGAGGACCTCTTTAGCCCTGGCTGTCAAGTTCTAAGCCATTCAGCCTCTGTGAGGATGGGTCTCCTGGCGCTTGGCCATCACTTAGTACTTTCATGTGTTTGGAAGAATTTCTCAGGACCTTTTTCTTATTTCTTGCTTTTTAGAATTGCTCTGGAAAAAAAAATTTTTTTTTAATCTGAAATGTTAACAAATTAGCAGGAATTCCCTGGTGGCCCTGTGGCTAGGACTCCGTGCTCTCACCGCTGAGGACCCGGGTTCAATTCGTGGTCCTTGGTCAGGGAACTAAGATCCCACAAGCCATGAAGCACCGCCAAAAAAAAATTAGAGCAGCACAAAGGTCGTCTATATTTCTTTCCACCGCTTTCTTTATGACTGCTTGCAACAGGAAAACAAGATGATATAGACTAGGAAAAAGGGCCAAAGCATGAGCCTTGGTCTCCCTGACCAGCAGCTGCCTCTGCCTGCACCCTTCTTGCCTGTGTGCACATGCACAGATGCGCCTCACAACTGAAAAAGAACCCAGTGTTCATTCATTTAACAAGTATTTATTAAGATTTCCTGTGTGCCAGGCACTCTTCCAGCACCTGTACATACAGCAATGAACAAAGTGAAGACCCCTACCTTTCTTGAACTTATATTCTAGGTGGGGGATTAGATTCAGACCAGAAACATGAAACATACTCAGTTAAGTTATATCATTTGTAAAAAGATGATCAGTAGTATAGGGAGTGAAGATGGTGTGGCAAGGGCAATGCAGATCAAGGGTTGGGGAACTTCCCGGGCAGTCCAGTGGTTAAGATTCCACACTCCCAATGCAGGGCACACAGGTTCAATCCCTGGTTGGGGAACTAAGATCATGCATATTATCCTGTGAGGCCAAAAAAAAAAGTTTAGGAAATGGATCAGGTGGGCCTCACTGAAAAAGGCACCTTTGATCAGAGCTTAGAGAGGGAAGAAGCCATGCAGATGTCTGCAAGGAACATTCCAGCTAGGAGGATCAGCCAGTGCAAAGCCCTAAGGCAGAATGTGCCTGGCATGGGAGAGGGGCAGCCAGGAAGCCATGGAGACTAATGCTGAGAGAGGTGAAGCAGGGCCGAAGAGACGAGTGGTGGCTACGGAGGGGATATTGTGGGACCTTGTCAGCCACCTTCGGATTTTTCTCTAGAAAATGTGAAAACCAAGGCCAGGTCCTGAACAGAGGAGGGGGCAGGCTCTAACTCAGTAGCAGCTCTAAGTTTTAAATGGATTATTCAGGCTGCTGCATTGAGACCAGACTCTGGGGTGAGGGACAGGGAGCCAAACAGGTGACAGTGACACAAGAGCTGTTACAGATGTTCCAGACACGCATGTCAGGTGTCTCAGCCCAGGTAGGGGCACAGTTAGGGTAAGAAGCTGGGCATGTCCTGAAGGCAGAGGTGGCAGGGTTCCCTGATGGCTTGGCTACATGTGTATCAGGGGAAGGGCAGAGACAAGTCCAGGGTGACTCCAAGCTTCTACTGTATGTGCTGAGGGAGGCTAGAAGAATGGGAGTCTTGGGAGGGAGATCAGTTTTGCCCATGAAAAGTTTAAAACACTGACTGGACATCAAAGTGGAAATGCCATTTTTATGCTAAGGTATGTCACTCAGGTTCAGTAGAGTGACCTGTACTGGAGCCTTGGCTCTGGGAGGCAAAGAGAATGGATTGGTGCTTGAAGCCAGGGTTCTAGAGGTAATGGGGACAGTTTGGGTTTGGAAGGAGGAGGGGGGAGCGGTAGGGCCTGAGCCCTGGAACATTTTTCTGTTGGGAGGTAGGAGAGATGAGGTGAAACCTGCAAAGAAGCTGGTGGGAGCAGCCAGGAGATGGGAGGAAACCCAGGAGAGTGCAGGCTCCCGAGAGACAGGCAAGCATCAGCTGCTCGTGGAGGTGAGGGTGGAGCACAGACCAGTGGGTCCAGCAACGTGCAGGTCACTAAGGACCTTGACCAGGGATTTTTTTGTGGAGGGAAAGGCAAGCCTGTCTGGAAAGCATAGAGGAAGGAGAGGTAGGACCTGGAAATAACAACCGTAGACAATTTGTGTGAACTCAAAGGAGCAGGGCTGACAGAGACGTTTAAGGAAGACTGGGAAGAAGCAGCAGTTATTGAGGGTATGAGATGGGAAGAAGCTGGCAGGGTGGTGGGTTGGAGGCAATGGAAGGACTTCTGGGCCAGAGCCCTGGAAGACAGCACATGGAGATCAGACAGTGGCATCAGGGGGCACGCAGCATGGCCAAGCCAAGCGCTGCTAACAAGGAGCATCCTGGGTCCAAGATGGAGCCAGGGACCTTGAGGAACAAATACATGTGCTTAGTCGCTCAATTGTGTCTGACTTTTGCGACCACCAGGCTCTTGTAGCCCACCAGGCTCCTCTGTCTATGAAATTTTCCAGGCAAGAATATTGGAGCAGGTTTGCCAGTTCCTACTCCAAGGGATCCTACTCCCGACCTGTGTATGAAACCCGTGTCTCTTGCATCTCCAGCATTGGCAGGTGGATTCTTTACCACTGGGCCACCTGGGAAGCCCCAACAAGGAGCATAGGGAGGGATACAGAAGACTCACTCAGGTCTCACCTTTAAAGTCATCCAGCAACCGACTAACTTTCAAACATCGTTG
The DNA here is from genome assembly GCA_935064755.1 of Tragelaphus eurycerus. Taxonomy (NCBI): domain Eukaryota; kingdom Metazoa; phylum Chordata; class Mammalia; order Artiodactyla; family Bovidae; genus Tragelaphus; species Tragelaphus eurycerus. Next base: position 68,065,618 of record CAKXYN010000001.1, on the reverse strand, counting down.
CTGCTGCTCAGTCGCGTCTGATTCTTTGCGACCCCATGGACTGCAGCCGGCCAGGCTCCCCTTGTCCATGGGATTCTCCAGGCAAGAATACTGGAGCGGGTTGCCTTTTTTTTTTTTTAAATCGTGGAACAGTAATAATAGACTGCATGCTGCTTAGAAAGAAAACGTAGCCCTGGGAAATATCGGAAAGAACAAACGGCTTTCAAAATCATACTAGGCTGCAAACCTGCCCTGCCAGGCGCAGCCGGGCCTGGGACTGGATTAAGTTTAACCTCCAACACCCATCCACTCCCGACCCAGCATGTCCATACAAGGTGGCCTCTGCTGCCGCCTGGCGGTCAACGGCCAGAGTCTGGGCTGTGCAGTGACTCAGCCCATACATACATCACAGAACCTGGTGGTGGGGACGCTCAGCGGCAGCTGTGCAAGGAGCCCTGAGATTCCACGGCTGTCCAAGAAAAAAATCCTGGCTGGCGCATGGGAAGGACGCAAGCAAGAAGGCTTCGGGCCGGCCAAAGGAGGGGTGGGGGCTTCATTCATTCATTCAACACTGGGCATCTTGGGCAAGTGAGTAGCTGCCACTCTCACGCTTGGCCAGGTCCTTAGGGAACCAGGCCTTGGTCCCTTTCCCCATGAGTTGCCTGACCTTGGAGGGGTTCCTGGCGCAGAGGAAGGGGCTGGAGTCCCAGACTCACCCTTAACCGTGCGTTCTGAGAGCCCCACCAAGCATCACCCAGTTTGTTTCCTTATCCTGTCCACATCTCTCCTGGGGTCAAGCTCATCAAGGCACCCGGAGCCCCCAGATCGCACCCGATCGCGGCCCCCGGCTTAGTTAACGGTATGGGCACTGCGTCACCCCAGCCGCGGGAAGCAGGGGCATGCCCACCATGATAATCAACCAAAATCAGCTTCTAATCTTTGCTCGGAACTTGGGAGATGGAGGTTAGAGAGCATTCTAGAACGCAGGGGATGAAGAAGCCGGGACCAGAAGAAGCAAGGCACACGTGTCGTGGCACATTCTGTGGCTGGGTGGCTAAGGCTGGAGGCAGGCGGGGAGGGCTGGGGTCAGAGCTAGGTGAGGGCCTAGCGGCTCCACGGACGGCTCTGAGCAAGAGGACGCCTAATGGCTGCTGCCCTATGGAGGGAGAGCCTTGCTGGCCACCGAGTGGGCAGATCGACGGAGGCAGAGGTTCAGGGCTGGAGGCAGAACGAAACTGGAAGGCAGTTCCAGTTTCCGGAACTGACTGATCAGTCCAGAAACTGACTGATGCTGGCCTGAGTGGCAGTCAGAAGACTAGAAGACCGCTGGGAGGTGGGGGCCCTAGGTCAGCCTCGTCTCCCGCGTTGCGCTAGAGACCCGCTAGAGGGCGCCGCTGTCCCGCGAAGCCGTGCTCGGTCTCTGGCGCCGCCCAAACCCCTCACTCCCGCCTCGAGAAGCCCCGGAAGGGGCGGGGCGGGGCTCTCCAGGGCCGCTTCCGGCTTCAGCTCGCACTGGAGGCGGGGAAGTCGGGGCGGGGGTTCGCAGGGACTCGGGGGGCGGGGTTTGGGTTCAGAAACTTGGGGAACGTTGTCAATAAGAGAGAGAGAGAAGTGTGCGAGGAAGCCGTGGTGGGCCGAAGGCAGGCAGTGTTGCGGGGCCGGGGTGGGGGAACAGAGCGTCAGGAGGCCGAAGCGGAGGGACGGCTGCAAGGCTGCACCCTTGGTAGCTCTTGGGCCCCACACCTAAGCCTCCAGCCTTTTCCCTTGTGAAATACAATCCTGGAGCTCCTGGGAGGCTTGGCGCCTCCCAAGACCTGAGAGCAGGGCAAGGAAGGCTTTCCAGCAGTGGAGTGAAAAGGTGTTCAGGGCTGGGGAAGCAGCTAGAGGCAGATGGGGAACCCTTTCAGCAGATTTTCTTTGAATGTTGGAGCAGTGCTCGTTTGGAGAAGAGGTCAAGCCTGTGGAGAGGACTAAAAGGGGACTTAGTCAGCCCAAACCTGCTGGAGGAAACTAGCTCTGCTGCGCAGCCCGGTTTTATGTACCCTGCCCCACCCGCGTCCCCAGCTACCCTCTCCTAGAGGATGTGGGACAATCCTGTCTCCATAGGTTTCACTCCATCACCCTCATTTCCTGCACCACATGGTGGTGACCCCATGCCTTCTTTCCTACTTTGTCTCTTGTCCACAACAGCCAGAAAGAACTTTAAAAATAATTGTATTTGTTTTTGTCTGTGCTGGGTCTTCGTAGCTGCATGGGCTTTCTCTGGTTGCAGTTTGCCGGCTTCTCAATAAGGTGGCTTCTCTTGGTGTAGCGCACAGGCTCGGTAGTTGTGGTTCATGGGCTTAGTTGTCCTGCAGTATGTGGGATCTTCTGGACTGAGGATCAAACCTGTGTCCCCCTGCACTGGCAGGCAGATTCTTTACCACTGAGCCATCAGGGAAGCCCCCCATGGGGAACTTTAAAATAGCAGATCATGTCACCCATTCTCAAAAATCCTCCAATTGTTTTTGGGTTTTGTTTGTTTGTTTGTGTTTTAGGCTTGCATTGCTTGTGGGATCTTAGTTCCCTGACCAGGAATTGAACCTGGGCCCCAGCAGTGAAAGTACTACGTCCTAACCACTGGACAACCAGGGAATTCCCCTAAAAACCTCCAATTATTTTCATCACATTTGGAATGAAATCTGAACGTCTCCCTGCCCTGTGGCTCTGATAATCTGACCTGTCCTTACTCTCTGCTGGCACTAGCCCACAACAGCTGGGCCTATGTTGACCCAGAGCATCTCAGAAGTTTTTCTCCAACAGCCTGTAGCTATCCTCAACCAGGCTCATTCCTCTAACTTTGTCTAGTTGGCTTCAGGGCAGCATTTGCTCCCTGCAGTTCTACAGAGCAATGTCCCATGCTCTCAGGGCCCAGTGACCAGCATCTCTCCCAGAACAGGTCCCGTTCCTCTTCCCCTTCTACTGCTGGTCACCATCTACAAGAAGCTCCTGAGCCTCGGTGGCTCAGCCTTGGAGGCACCTCACAGGCTGCTTGCTGTTGCATCACCTTCATTAGGGCTGTTTTTGATCCTTCATTAAATTAAATTCCAGGAAGCGGTGCTAATGAAGGCCCTAACGAGTCGCGGGAGAAGCTTCCAGCCCCAGCCTTTGGATAGCACTGACAGGGAAGGCAAGGCAACAAGGTGAGCAGAGGAGTGGCTCCTGGGGATAAGGCTGATTAACATTTCCCAGGCCCTCTTAAGGATCTTGGGTTTCTCAGGGGAGGTGACCTTTAGAGGCTGCGTAGGTGGCAGACACAGGAACAAGTTGGACAAGAGCTCTTCAAGGATATGGAGGGGGTCTCAACTCAGTCCTGGACACAGAGCCTTGAGGGCTCCCTGGATCCCCTGGACAGTTCTCCCCGAGTCGTATCAGCAGCACCCTGTGGATGCCAAGTCAGATTTTCAGGGCCAGACATGAGTCACTGGCTTGGAGATGCTGGAATCTGCTGCAGGTTCATATACATACAGTCCTGCCTCAGCATCTCTTAGGCACTTGGGAACTCCCTGCTTGCACTTCACCTCACTGATGCCTCGTGGCTGCCCTCTCTCACACCACAGACCGTCTTGCTCTGGCCAGGCTGGCCTTTCGGTTCCAGGAACACCCAGGCCCTTCCCGCCCTGCCCCAGTGTCTTTGCTGTCGCTTCTGCCTATCACTCTCTTCTCTTAGCTTGTCACGTGCTTGGTCCCTTCTCATCATTCAGAGTTCCCCTCTTTGGGAACAAATCACTGATCCTCATACATACACTTCCCAGTGGCTCTCGTGTCCCCTGCTGAGTTCCTCCGAAACCTGGAGTTCATTTCTCTGTTGACTTGTTTGGCGTGTGCTCCTGAAGGGCAGACTTCAGCTGCCTCCTTCACCATCAGGTTCTTAGCACACAGTCGTTGAATGAATGACTCCTCCTCTGAGAGCCTCCTGCCCCTGGATCAGGTGGAATCCCCTAGCCTATCAAGCAACTTTTTGGCATGGAGTGCTGGGGGCCTGAGTTCTCTAGGCACCAAAGCCAGTTGAAGGAGGGGGACCCTGGACCCCAAGGCCTGCCAGGCTTGGGATTGTTTCTCTTCGGGGAGGGAAGAGAAGCCTGGGAATGGAGGTTTGGAAGAAAGGGGCAGAGAGGACAAGGTGGCTGACTCCAATCTCAGAAGTGCTGCTGGGCTCAGAAGCAGGAAAGAGGAAGTGCCGGGGGTGTACCAGGAGGTGGAGCCTGGCCAAAGGCTGCAGGGAGAGAACCAGCGGGGCCACTGAGATCTACAGGCAGAAGTCGCTGAGACTCTTTATCTGTAAAGCTGCGATTTAATGGTACAGAGTGTTGCTGGCGACTCCCTGCCATCTGTGAGCCATGGAGGTGGGGTGGTCAGAATCCTGGACTCGGCATCCTTATGGGGTTCTGCCTGTCCCTGGACTCTGGGCCGGAGGCAGACACGCCTACCACGAAACTGCCTTTGGGGAAGTGCTGGCAGCTTCCCCTTCCTGGAGCCCATGGGCTGGTGTGTCACGGCCCACTAAGGGGGTCTCCATTCCTCACCCTGTTCAGCCTGGTACATGACAGGAACTCAGGACAGAAGAGCTGGTGAGCCCCAAGGCTGTCCTAGCTCTCCAAGGGAGCCAGTAGCTGGCCCTTCATTCCAACTGGGGCGCTATCCTCATCTCTGCTGAATGTCATTTCACTGTCCCTTACAGTCTAGTTCAGGGGGTGCTGGAGCAACGTGCAGTGCAGAGAGATAAGTCGTGTCTCCTCTGGTGCCTAGGAGGCCCCGGCTGGGCAACCATCCTCTGCCTCCAGAACAGTGTCTCATGAAAGGATAAAAGAACTCCTGGGTTCCCAGGTGTGAAGGAAGCAGCATGCCTGTATGTCCCTCACTGGATGACCATGGATGGGTCCCGACCCCTTCTGGGTCTCAGTGACCTCAGCTGCAAAGCCAGATGTTTCTCTAGCTCTGACCCTCGATTTTCTCCCCTACCTCTTCCTGAACCCTGCCTTCCCAGTCCCTGTTCCCTCTAACACTGCCCACACCACCTCCACCAAGAAGGCTTCCCAACCTTCCTAGGTACCTTGAATTTCTCCCCTCTCTCTACAAACAGCTATGGCATATTTTTTTTATAGCAACAGCAGGATTGTTAACACTTCTCCCTGCTCCAGGGTGGGGGAACCCCTGGAAAGGGTGAATTAAAGTTTATGTGATTCATTCATTTCATTTAACAAAGATTTACCTACCAGCCCCAAGGATTAAGCTGTAAGGGGTCTGGAATCAGAGATCTGAGTGAGGGGGAGAGACTCACCACCAGGCATGGTAGGATCTGTTGGGGGAGGGGAAGCCCCAGGACAACAGGAGTCAGAGATGCCCAGTTTACAGCCAGGGAATGAAAGATAGGGAGGAGGGAAATGGAGGAAGGGATAAAGGAGGACATGCAAGAGGGTGGGGAGAGCAAGGCAAGTCAGATGGCTGGAGTGCTAGGGTGTCACAGATGGAGGGAGATGTTGTGGGCCTTGGTGGTGGACAGCCCCTACAGGGCCTGGCAGAAATTACTATTCTAGCAAGTCACCCATACTGAGGGCGTTCCATGTACCATGCCCATTCTGAACATTTACCTACATTTCCTCTCTTAGCCGTGATCTCTGCCAGTACAATGGGTAGCTATGACTGTTAGATTCACTTTACTGATAAAAAGATTTGAGACCCAAGGAGTTTCTGATACTTGTCCAGAGTCATACGCAGCCATCCAGTTTGCAGACTGCTGCTCGGAGAGTCCTTGCTGTCAGCTACCACTGTTGAGCTTCTGCCCCTGCATGGTCCAAAGCAATGTGCATGGGGTTTATCCTCAGGGTACTGGGGAGCCACAGAAGGTTTGTGTGCAAGACGGTGATGTGGCTTCTTTGAGCAAGATTCCCTTGACTGCCATGTAGAGGAAACTGGAGAGCCAGGGAGAATGCTGGAGGCCTAGAATAAGGGACAATGGGGCCATATTTGAGTGGGAGTTCAGGAGGAAAGGAAAGGAAGAAGCTGACAGGATGTAGGGATGCAGAGGAAGGATCATGGCTCTCGCTGGTCACAAGGCCACAAGGTGGAAAGCCCAGGAATAGGGATTATTGGGGGTACTCGAAATGACTGGGCTTCAGAGCACTGGTGAACATGGGGCTGGTGATTCAGGGAGAAGCTGGGCTGGAGATGGTGCCATGGGGTTCTGAGCCCCAGGAGTGGTATGTGACGGGAGGAGCAAAGGGAGGCTTCTTTCCAGTAGCCCTGGGGGGCCCTTATGGAGACAGGGAGGGAGCAGCCAGGAGCACTGGATGCAGAGGTCGCTGGACTCTAGGAAGAGCACTTGAAAGGAGGGACTAACTGGTACACACACCCCAGGAACTGGCTTGGGGCGAGGGGGCCATGCCTCCCAGTGGCCGTGTCCTGCCTGGCTTCAATTGATTGGGGTCTGTGTCTGCCCACCTCTGGTGAGCCTGGCCTCCCAGGGGCTGACAGGTTCTCCTGTTGCCTGGCAACTGCAAGAGCTGTTGGCTGTTGCTAGGAGCAGGCTGGGTAGGCCTGAGGAGGGAGGATCAGCTCTCAAGTGAGGGGCGGGGCTGTTGGGGGAAGAGGCCCGCCTTGGAGCTGGGTTTGTAGCCTTTGTGGACAAGCTGTGTTCTTGACTGTGTGTACCCATGTTTACAGTGTGTTCTGTGGATTTGAAGCATTTTGGAGGTTGAGCCTATGTATGGATGTATAGAGCATATCTCAGAACGTCTGTGTCCCTGGGTGGGTATCGTGTGTTTTCAACAGGTTTGCTGCATGCTTGTAGCAGGGCCTGCCTGAGCTTTGATTCCAGGCAGGAGAGAGTCCTGGGGGAACCATTTGAGGATTTACAGGCCAATGCTTCCTCAACAGGGGAGCCATTCAAATAGGGACACACAGGGACATTCCAGGGAGAGCAGACAGCTTGAGAACTGGGAGCGGAAACAAGATGTGTGTCAAGGTGGTAAGGAGGGAGTCTGTGCTAAACAGGGGACTGCGGGTGGCCAAGCATTGCTGGCCAGCTCGCTTCCTGGCTTCGTGGACTTTTCTTATCTTTGGACTGGGCCCTCCCCAGCTCAAGACACACAGGACACCTTCCTGGGTAACCCTTGGCAGACTTTTTAACGGTCCAATAGAGGTCAGGGCTGCGGGCTTCTTATGGAGAAGAGAGTCAGAAAGACTGAAATGTCCCAGTAGCAATGCTGCTGCCTGCCCCCCCCACCGCTTTGTCCAGCCATGGGGTTGCAGCCACTGTCCAGTGATGACAGGCCATAAGATCATGGCCACTTATGTTTCCAGAAGTCTGGTGGCACCTTTTTCTCTTTCTCTTCCTTGTTCATGGTTGCTGGGTCCCAGGTTGGAGCCCAGAATGGCTCCCTGCTGAATGGCTCCCTCCTAGAAGATCAGCATCATCTTTCAGGATTTGGAATAGCTCCACTGGAATTCCATCACCTCCACTAGCTTTGTTCGTAGTGATGCTTTCTAAGGCCCACTTGACTTCACATTCCAGGATGTCTGGCTCTAGGTCAGTGATCACACCATCATGATTATCTGGGTCGTGAAGCTCTTTTTTGTACAGTTCTTCTGTGTATTCTTGCCACCTCTTCTTAATATCTTCTGCTTCTGTTTTGTCCATACCATTTCTGTCCTTTATCGAGACCATCTTTGCATGAAATGTTCCTTTGGTATCTCTAATTTTCTTGAAGAGATCCCTAGTCTTTCCCATTCTGTTGTTTTCCTCTATTTCTTTGCATTGATCGCTGAAGAAGGCTTTCTTATCTCTTCTTGCTATTCTTTGGAACTCTGCATTCAGATGTTTATATCTTTCTTTTTCTCCTTTGCTTTTCGCTTCTCTTCTTTTCATAGCTATTTGTAAGGCCTCCCCAGACAGCCATTTTGCTTTTTCGCATTTCTTTTCCATGGGGATGGTCTTGATCCCTGTCTCCTGTACAACATCACGAACCTCTGTCCATAGTTCATCAGGCACTCTATCAGATCTAGGCCCTTAAATCTATTTCTCACTTCCACTGTATAATCATAAGGGATTTGATTTAGGTCATACCTGAATGGTCTAGTGGTTTTCCCTACTTTCTTCAATTTCAGTCTGAATTTGGCAATAAGGAGTTCATGGTCTGAGCCACAGTCAGCTCCTGGTCTTGTTTTTGCTGATTGTATAGAGCTTCTCCATCTCTGGCTGCAAAGAATATAATCGATCTGATTTCGGTGTTGACCATCTGGTGATGTCCATGTATAGAGTCTTCTCTTGTGTTATTGGAAGAGGGTATTTGCTATGACCAGTGCATTTTCTTGGCAAAACTCTATTAGTCTTTGCCCTGCTTCATTCCGTATTCCAAGGCCAAATTTGCCTGTTACTCCAGGTGTTTCTTGACTTCCTACTTTTGCATTCCAGTCCCCTATAATGAAAAGGACATCTTTTTTGGGTGTTAGTTCTAAAAGGTCTTGTAGGTCTTCATAGACCCGTTCAACTTCAGCTTCTTCAGCGTTACTGAAGTGCTGAAAGTGCTGCACTCAATATGCCAGCAAATCTGGAAAACTCAGCAGTGGCCACAAGATTGGAAAAGGTCAGTTTTCATCCCAATCCCAAAGAAAGGCAATGCCAAAGAATGCTCAAACTACCGCACAATTGCACTCATCTCACACGCTAGTAAAGTAATGCTCAAAATTCTCCAAGCCAGGCTTCAGCAATATGTAAACCGTGAACTTCCTGATATTCAAGCTGGTTTTAGAAAAGGCAGAGGAACCAGAGATCAAATTGCCAACATCCGCTGGATCATGGAAAAAGCAAGAGAGTTCCAGAAAAACATCTATTTCTGCTTTATTGACTATGCCAAAGCCTTTGACTGTGTAGATCACAAGAAACTGTGGAAAATTCTGAAAGAGATGGGAATACCAGACCACCTGATCTGCCTCTTGAGAAATCTGTATGCAGGTCAGGAAGCAACAGTTAGAACTGGTCATGGAACAACAGACTGGTTCCAAATAGGAAAAGGAGTACGTCAAGGCTGTATATTGTCACCATGTTTATTTAACTTATATGCAGAGTACATCATGAGAAATGCTGGACTGGAAGAAACACAAGTTGGAATCAAGATTGCCGGGAGAAATATCAATGACCTCAGATATGCAGATGACACCACCCTTATGGCAGAAAGTGAAGAGGGGCTAAAAAGCCTCTTGATGAAAGTGAAAGTGGAGAGTGAAAAGGTTGGCTTAAAGCTCAACATTCAGAAAACGAAGATCATGGCATCTGGTCCCATCAGTACATGGGAAATAGATGGAGAAACAGTGGAAACAGTGTCAGACTTTATTTTTCTGGGCTCCAAAATCACTGCAGATGGTGACTGCAGCCATGAAATTAAAAGACGCTTACTCCTTGGAAAGAAAGTTATGACCAACCTAGATAGCATATTCAAAAGCAGAGACATTACTTTGCCAACAAAGGTTTGCCTAGTCAAGGCTATGGTCTTTCCTGTGGTCATGTATGGATGTGAGAGCTGGACTGTGAAGAAGGCTGAGCGCCGAAGAATTGATGCTTTTGAACTGTGGTGTTAGAGAAGACTCTTGAGAGTCCCTTGGACTGCAAGGAGATCCAACCAGTCCATTCTGAAGGAGATCAGCCCTGGGATTTCTTTGGAAGGAATGATGCTAAAGCTGAAACTCCAGTATTTTGGCCACCTCATGCGAAGAGTTGACTCATTGGAGAAGACTCTGATGCTGGGAGGGATTGGGGGCAGGAGGAGAAGGGGACAACAGAGGATGAGATGGCTGGATGGCATCACTGACTCGATGGATGTGAGTCTGAATGACCTCCGGGAGTTGGTGATGGACAGGGAGGCCTGGCGTGCTGCAGTTCATGGGGTCGCAAAGAGTCGGACACGACTGTGCGACTGATCTGATCTGATCTAGAAGATCAGAGAAAGATAACTCTTGGATGGTTAGAGAAGTTACCCCCAACTGAGGGAGACAAGCTGGGCAAAGGCATTGAGGTGGCAATAGAACTTTTTTAACTTCAAAAGAGAGAGGGGGTGTCGAAACCGCTTTAAGACGAAGAAAGAAGTCCGGAGAGACTCCAGGATTCTGTGGATCCCGAGACAAGTTTATTGGGTTCATTAACTTTAAGACACGCCTTCTCCGCTCCGCTCGCCCAACTCAGAGGACTGGTTCCTGCTCGGCCCCTGAGGTGCACCGGATCCCGGTCCTCAGGCTACGAGATCTGCCCGCCCCCGCCGTCGAGCAACGGGGCTCCAGGCGCTCCGCACCAAATCGGAGCCCGGCCCCGCCTGCAGCCCGCCCTCCGCCCAGTCCTTCTGGGCTAGGCTCAACCCCTGCAGCTCTCCCTCGGCGTGGCTCCGCCTCCGGCCCGGGCCGGGCTTGGGCTGAGCCTAACTTCGCCTTCGTTCCGCCCTCGAGCCAATCAGCGGCCCCAGATCTCCTATGGCCCCGCCTCCGGCCCTGCCCCGGCCCAGTCCCAGGCCTGACTCGCTCCGGCCCCACCCCCGGCCCGCCCTGCCGTCGGTGCGCGGCGGCCTGGAAGGCACCGCCCGCAGACGCTCGGAACTGCCGACTCGGGAGCTACCCGTTGAGGGCCGGCGGCGTGAGCGGAGTGGGGTCGGGCGGGGCCGAGCCGGGCCGGGGCCTTGTGGGGGCCGGGCAGCGGCCGGGCCGGCGGACGGCGGGATGGGCTGCACCGTGAGCGCCGAGGACAAGGCGGCGGCCGAGCGCTCCAAGATGATCGACAAAAACCTGCGGGAAGACGGCGAGAAGGCGGCGCGGGAGGTGAAGTTGCTGCTCTTGGGTGAGGCCGCGCCCTGCGCTGGGACCCCTCGATTCCCCGCCCAAATCCCCAGCTTTGACCTGCGGACTAGGGCTTCGAACTCCCAGACTCAGCCTGGATCCCCACACCTGGACTTGAACCCCCTAGACCCTCCGGGCAAGGACATAACAAAAATAAAATGGATCAAAACTCTGGGTTGGCCGAGACTTCTGATCCGTAGCCCATAGGTCCCATCTTCAACTTATCCCAGAGCCCAAACCCCCAAATACAGCCACCAGTGCCCCAACACCCGCTGCCCAGAACTCTGCTTGACCACCCACTCTTACTGTCCAACCTGACAGACCCTCAGAGCCCCCTAGCTGTCTTTCCATACTTCCCTAGACTTTACCCAACCCCCTACCATCCCACTCGACCCCCACCTTCAGGCACCACCTGTTCCCACACTTCTCCCCTTATTCCGATTGGGCCTGAGTATCTCCAGGGCCCCTCCCAGGCCCCCACTCCCTCCCTCCTTCCCATTCTGTGCCCCATCGCTACTCTGGACCCTGTATCCTCCACCTGTGCACCTTAATCCCAAGGGACTTCTCAGGTGGAATTTTGGTTTGCACCTCTCAAGTGGAATGACTGCTTAGGAGATCACCTTCCAGTCAGAGCCCCCAAACCCTTAGAGACCCCTGCTCCCGGCATCTGGCCCACCAGCTCCCTCTTGGCATGCGTTTCTCAAACCCTCTGCTCCCCTGCTCTTAATTTCTCTCCCACACTAGCCTTCTCCAGATGTCCCCACCCGCCTTCTGCACCAGGTGGGCTGGACTGAAAGGACTGGCCCCAGACCCTCTAAGGGCTCCTCTGGTCATGTTGGGGGAGGGGACCAGGCCTCAAGCTGCCCAGGGAGTTCTGCTGGCTGTCCGTTTCCCAGTTTCTAAGCCCTGTCTGGGCCAGCAAGGCGGGGATCTGGGGTTAGGAGGGAGTGTGGAGGAGTTTGGGTTGCGTCGGCTCCAAGGCCAGGAAAGATGGTGGCTGCTTTAAGGGTGGGGGGAAGTGGAAGTGGTGAGACAGCCGACATATTGCTGCCCCCGGCGGGGCGGGCGGGCCAAGGAGAGCCGCTGACGGGTGCTGGGCTTCCCGCACCCTTTCTGGGCTCAAAGGCCTAGGATGTGGCTTCTGAGAGTGGGTAGGCCTATCGGACCTTGAGGTCCTGCGAGGGGGGAGTGGTGGACCAGCTGGTTGAGTAGTGGGGGGCCTACTAGGGGGTGGGCATCTGAAGTGGACTTGTGCAGAGGCTCGGGGCCTGGGGTAGTTGCCCCAGTCCAGCCTCTCACAGGGAGCAGGTGTGGTGCGCCCAGTGGCAGCCTGATTGGGGGTGGGGTGGAGTTCAAACCTAGTGGGGCAGGAGGCCCTCGCGGCAGTGTTGGGGGCTGGACTATGGATGTGGGTGGGGGTGTGGCCCTTCAGCCCCAGAGCTGCTCTGGGGTCCCCAGGCTGCGAAAAGTGGGGCCTTTCATGTTGAGCGTGTGGCTGAGGGGACAGCGTGTCTTCCATCCTGGGCCCATCTGTTGACTGTCCCTGGGGGCCTGGCCTCAGGGGCACAGCCCCGGAGGTTTCAAAATGGCATCCGCTGCCGCTGCGGGGAGGAAGAGAAGGGGCGGGAAGGGGCGGCGGCCCAGCCTCCTGGGCTGTTTTGCGTTGGGCGCTTGCCTCTTCCTGTCTCTGCTGCGAGTGCGGCAGCGGCAGCTAGTGGGTGGCGAGTGGGTGTCGACGAGGCGGAATGCCCATCGATGCTGCCCGATGGGCCTGGGAAGGGTGCTTCAGGTACTGCTGCCCCCCAGCGCCCAGCCAGGGGGTCACTAGCCAGCCCCTTCCCAGGCCAATCACAGTTACGATGGTGCCCGAAGAGATGTGGGACTGGGCCATGGGGCTGGGGCACACAGGGCCCCTGGCCTGGTTCTCTGTGCTGACTCCGTCCCACCAGTCTTGGAGCTCAGGTTTTGGGTCTGGCGACCCCCCTCATACTAAGCTGGCGGCAACCAGGGGTACAGGGTACCCTAGAAATGCTCGAAACTTTGTAGGCTGGGGAGTCCGTCTCAGCATCCTGTCCTTCTGGCCTTTGCTTCCACTGTGAAATGGGCTTCCTGAGTTTGGGCCAGAGAAGTGCCATGCCCAGGATGGGGAGTGGGGGCTAAGACCCTGCAGAGGATGCACTCACTGTAAGGGGCTGGGACACCAAACTTTGCCTGAAATTGAGGACTCAGTCCATCCAGACTGCCTGGAGAAGGGTCCTGGCTGGCTGTCTTTTGCTTGTCCAGTTACGGGGAAGGTGATGGGAGCCTAGCTGAGGCAGCTTCAGAGAGCTGGGCGCCTGTCCCACGTAGCGGAAAGACTCTGTCCAGGCAACGGGACTCGGGCTGGGCAGTTGCCAGCCTTCCCTCCCAGCCCAACCACGCCTGCTGCCCCACCCGCATACTGGCTCCTTCCCGTCCTGGGGAGCCCTGCCAGCCGGCGGGCATAGTCACTGTCCGTCGCCGGGGCAAAGGCAGATGTGGTACACACCGGGGAGAGGGTGTTCCCTGGCAGCTGGGTTGGGGGAGCAGAGCTGCTGATACCAGCTCTACTTCAGAGATACCCCCACCCCCACCCAGTTCAGCTTGATTGACCAGCTATCTCCTGGTAGAATCTGGGGCCTCGGCTTGGGCACTTTGGGTAAAGTAAGCCAGAGTGTGTGTTTAGGGGTGACTCTGATTTGTTTGAGCTTTTGTGGGCAGTCTACAGAGAAAGGAGAGATGGCTCCAGGAAGGCTTCATGGTATAAATACAACAGTTTCCTCTTGCCCCTGGGACTTGGCATTTGTTCCCTTCACTTGATGTACTTTCCCCCCATTTCACTCCTACTTGGTTGTTCTTCAAGACTCTGCCCAGGGATCACCTCCCAGGATCCTTCCTGACCCCCTTCTCGAAGGCTGGTAAAGCACCTCCTCTAATCCCCCCACCCCCATGCCTCCCCATTAGAGGGTGGTATTTGTCTGTCACAACTGCCCTCCCCCATGACTGGAGCAGGACTGTGTCGTGTTCATTTTTGAGCCTTCTATGCCAAGCATGGAGCCTGGGAACTATTGTCTGTTTGTTGAATGAAAGAAGCGCTACTGGTGTGAACTTGGTCTTGGACATGGGTAGATGGAGGAGTAAGATAGCGATCAATGAGCCATCGCCTGCCATATCATGGGCAGGTGGCAAAGACTGTGTAAGGCCAATGACCAGGACTCAAGGGGAGACTGAGGGAAAAACTCTTCAGGCTGTTTCCCTGTGGTCTCATCACGCTCTGCTGGCACCCCAGTGCATGCTCAGTCACTCAGTCGTGTCCGACTCTTTGCGAGTCCATGGGCTGCGGGCCACCAGTTGCCTCTGTCCATGAAATTCTCTAAGCAAGAATACCGTTTCCTTCTCCAGGGGATCTTCCCCACCCAAGGATCCAACTCAGGTCTCCGGCATCCGAGGCAGATCCTTTGCCGTCTGAGCCAGGCTGCAGAGACAGTCCTTATCCACTCCTTGCAGATCACATAGTAGGGACTCTAGCTGTTCATGTGGGAAAACCGGCTTTGCATTCTTCCTTTTAGCTCAGGCTGTTTGGAGACTGTTGCAGGCCTGCTCTCTCTGCTGCTGCAGTAGAGCCTGTCTAGCTCTTAGGGCTGGAGCTGCCCCACAGCCATGGGGCTCAGACCAGAACAGTACTGTGGGAGTTCTTGGCCTGGCCAGTGAGGAAACTGGACACTGAGGGGCTCAGTGAGATTTATCAAATGAAAGAAAGGGAGTTTTGTGACGTTAGTCCTTTCTGTCTCTCACGAGGGGCCTGGCACACTAGGTGCCTATTAAGCATGTGTGGAAAGAATGAAACTATTTGCACACATCCCTGAACAGGGATATGTAATTCTCAAGCTGCTGCTTGGGGCTTGGTGTAGCAGGAGTTACGGGAAGGGCTAGCCTGGGATCCTGGCTGGCTGGGTAATAGGTAGAATCTAGTGATGCCTGTGAATTTTAGGGGTGGGAGGAGTAGTCCTTCCTGGGAAGGGGTCCTCTGAGTTGGCCTTGAAAAATTAGCAGTATTTGCCAGGGTCAGGCACTGGGGGCAGAGGGACCAACTCAGCAAGGATTCTGAAGTAGGAAGGCCTGGCCTGGGCGGGGAGGAGGGCTCACCCTCCTAAGGGGGTCACACAAACCTAGGTTCAGATCCCTGCTCCACCTAGTGCACCGGCTGAGAAACCCCGCTACAGGTGAAATCCTGGTAGATGCTCTGCTCTCCATCCACAACCTGGGATGGGGTGCCTGCCTGCAGCCACATGTGTTGTGGGGATGGTACACCAAGACCTGTAGGTGTGAGAACAGGAGAGGGACCGACCCCCCCCCCCCCCCGGCTCCTGACTCCTGCAGAGCTGAGAGTTTGATGAGGAGGAGTCTCCCCAGCTCGGAGGCTGCCTAGCCTTAGTATGGAGGCCCTGGGAACCCTGACCCTTGCCCTTGGGCCGCTGCTCTCAGCAACTGAGAGGTTGAGACTTGTGGATATTTGGTGGCATCTGGAGTGACCTGCTGCCCTGGGGACCTTGCGCCCAATCTCTGGGGGCTGAGCCACCTTCCCGGGGGGCTTAGAGTTGGGGGTGTGGCAGGGCCCTGGGGTACCCAGTGGGCTGGTACCCAGGCCGGCCTCCAGCTTCCCTGTTCGCCCCACCACCTTCTATCCCGGCTATCCCGCCATCCGGCTGGAGCTCATTAGCACTTGAATGGGGGGCGGGGCAGCTTGAGCTTGTGAGTCTCTTCTTCCCACCCCTCCCCCAGGCCAGGCCAGGCTTTGTCTTTGGGAGTCGGTAGCTTCACTGCTGGGGTTCCCAAGCTAGGGAGTGAGTAGGGGGTCTAAACTGTTTCTGACACCCCCTCTGCCTTCCCAGTCCCCCTGGGCTCAGCCCCTGCCTGTGACCCCAGTGTTGGTGCAGCCAACGAAAGCAGTCGTACCTCTAGGATAGGAGTGAAGCTGGGTCCTTCAGGGGCTACCCCTGAGCTGGGAGACTGGGTGAATCGGGGCAGTTTTGCAAAGGAAGTGACCCTGGAGCTCAGCTGAAGACATCCCAGGAGGGGTGGGGGTTGGAGCACCCCAAGACAGAGAGCAGAGCAGGTTGTGGGGACAGAGGCAATGCCTGCCCCTGTGGCTGGAGGTGGAAGTGAGGCCAGTGGGGAGCTCAGGCTTCCATGCCAGGCCCTGAGGCAGTGTCGAGCCACCCACTGTGCTTGAGTTGGAGCCTGTGCTGCCAGATGGGGACTGGCACAGTCAAGGGCCTCTCTGGGTTGGCCCTGGGCTGGCCTGAGCTGCAGGGTCATTGGCTAGCATCACAGATATCCTAAGCCTGCTAACAGCAACCCAGCAAGTGACCGCAGGTAGTGCTGGGGGTGGGACCTGATGGGATCCCAGCGAGGTCCCAAGGCTCCAGCAGTGTAAGGTCTGGCACTTGCAGCAGCTTGGGCCACAGGTGGGGGCACACAGGTCCTGTACACCCTGTCCTTGATCTCCATCCCTGGCTGTCTCTCTCAGTCTCCCTCTCTAAAAGCCACGCATTCTTTAGGCAGGAACAGGATGGAGGAAGCTTTGTCCACTTAAGCTCTTAGCATCTGAGGGACCAAGGACTTGGCCTCCCACATCCCCAGCAGAGGATGACAGTCCAACCCAGAGCCTGAGTGCTGTCTCTAAGGCAGGACCCAGGCCAGCTTCTAATCTCATCTTCCCACTATCGGGGGCAGGAGTCCTAACCTAAAAGATCAGTGGGGGAAAGGGGTTAACGGGTTCTGGCAGGCCACTGCTGATGTGCCCTGTCTCAGAAGGCCCTGGGAGGGCAAAGGACTGGGCCCCTCTGATGATGGCCCTAGTACCTGATACTCTCAGACAGCTTCTCCGACAGCCACAGGTGCAGGGTGGGGCTCCTCTGCCCAGCCCCACCCAGCCTCTCTCCCCTGAGCTCTTGTTCTTACTAAACCCCAAACACTCCACCCTCACCCTTAGGCTGCACCTTGGGGCTCTGATCATCTTGGAGGCTGGGGGAATAGTCTCCCTGGAATAGCAGCCACACATTCTCTAACCTAGGCTGGCCCTTCAGTGTTGGCCTCCTGTGTACACTTCCAAGGCTTGGCAGTAAATGCTGTTCGAGCCAAAGCCTAAAGGTGGGATCATACAAGCTTTGTGCTGAGAAGGGTGTCCTTGTGGCTCAGAGAATTCTGGGGTGCCAAGGCTGCTACAGCCTCAGAATCTCCGGTTTGGTGGGGGGGGGGGGGGGGGCGTGTATTGATGGCAGCAGGTACCATGTCCCAGGGTTGGAGGAGGGGAGGTGAAGTCTGCAAGGCAGGGCTGGGCTGGGCCACTCGGGGAAGTGGTGTCCACACCAGAGGAAAAGGAGGAAGAAGCTGGAGGAGGAGGAGCCCAAAAGAGGAAGAGGCCAGAGAGCCGCTCACACTGTGCACCAGGGTGGGGAGTGTGAGGCAGGTCAACGCGGGGGGCTTTAGAAGGAGAGCCCCACCTGTGTGGGGCCCCCATGGGCTGCCCCTACTGGTAGTCCCCGGGTTGGAGTCAATCCAGACAGTTCTGTCCCTTGTCCTGCCCCAGTGGCCACTGGGCCCAGGATCTCAGAGAAGGTGGCGCCTCTGAAAAGGATTCCAGGCCCCTCCTCTGACCACAGGAAGTGGTGGCTGGGAGAGGGACGCCGGCGGGGTGGGGTGGGGGGGGCAGCAGGAAAGCAGAGGGCTGCTCCCATGTTCCCAAGCAGCCATTGCCCTCCAAAGCCGGAAGGCCGGCTGCAGGCCCAGATGAATGCCCGGAAATGGAGCAGGAGCCCTGGGATTAGCTCACTCTGGGTTTCCCCTGCCTGGAGGTAGACAGAAGGGCCCTTGATCCAGCCTAAGGATTTCCCCCACGCCACTACCCACTGGGCCTGGGTAGTGGGTGCCTTCACTGGGCCTCAGTTTCCCCTCTGGTGATAATAGTAGCTGCCTTGGATTGAGCTGTGACCATTGCATAGGGCCGGTCTCTTCGTGTTTAACCCTGTGGAGCTGGGACTGACATACCCATTTCACTGATGCAGAAACTGAGGGTCGGGAACATCATGTGACTTACCCAGTAAGTGGAGACACCAAAGGACAACCCAGGTGGTGACTCTGAGCACCTGTCCCCAACTGTTGTCACCCCACAGGAGTCTGCTCAGTTGGCAAGCATTGCTCGTTCAGGGTGACAGGCAGATGCTTTGGGTGTACTCGTATCCTGCATATGCCTGAGGGCCTCGATTCTTTTAGGGGACTCTAAGGGGACTATCTGTTTTGGAGAGTGGGACCCAACAGTGTGCATGAATCTTTTTCCTGCTTAAAGCCAGAAATCTGCTGTGTGGCCATGGGGTGACCTCGTCCTAATAGAGGTGCCCCCATTTTTGCTTCCCACTTCCCCTCCTAGCCCATGTCCCCTCACAGGAACACTCAGGCATCTTGGTGTTTTGCTTTTCCCCTAACATGTTTGTGCCTCCCACAACCCCTTGGCTTAAGAGGACTAAGTCTCAGCCTGAGGAAGCTCGGAGGCTGTCAGGGTGCGGTGTGGGGGGCCCTGAGCCTGGTCTGGAGACTGGGGCTTGTACAGATGAGGAGAAGGGAAGAGTGGTCCTGCTGAGGGTCCCCACTAAGAGCAAAGGCTGCAGTGGGCTCCTGTATGGCGACTCGTGTCCGTGGTGGGAAGACCACAGCTGGTCCTCACCCTTCTTGGCCTCCGAAATCCAAGGTTCAGTTGCCTTGCCCTTCCCCTCGGAGTTCCCAGGGTTTTGCTCTGGCTTGTCAGGTCAGGCCCTAGGGAACTGCAGAGTCTAAAGGACCTAGGAGAGAGCAAGAACAGAAGCGGCAGAAGCATCAAGGCCAAACACAAAGCTGAACAAACGTGGCACCCTCATGGCCAGTCCAGACTCCAGGTCCCAGAGTGTCCTCTCCCCACCTTCCTCACTGTGTGACCTGAGGCTGGTCGCCCCTCTCTGTGCCCAGTGCTGGGTCCTGTGACGTCATGCTTCTCAAGCCTGGCTCATGGCTTGTGGGCACACAGACAAACTGCCCACTTGGGCTGGACCCCGGGGTGGAGTTTGGGGTGGGTGTGAAAACCCAAGGGAGGTTGTTCAGGGCGGGCGTTGCGCCTGGCACACTCCGTTGAGGAGTACATTTCACAGATGGGGCATGAGGCCCAGACATGGGCATCTCACCCTGGGACTACCACAGTGATTCAGACTCTTTGAAAAGAGCAAGGAGATTTCCTCCAGTGAAGAAGCATCAGGAAGAGGGCTGTGCCAAATGGCCTGGCTCCGCGTACCACCTGGGCCCCGTCTAGCAGTGCCTGGCAGTGGAGGGTGAGACCCAGATGCAGTCTCAGTGGCCGGTGAGGAACAGGTCTCAGGGCCTCCCCTCCTCCAGCGTGGCCTTCCTACGGTGGGCAGGGCCCCACTGCAGGAGACACAGCCCTGCCCTGGAAAGCCCTCTCCGTGCCTGGGAGAATCCGAGGCCTGTTTCCTTTGCACCGAAGAGCAAAGACTTGGCCAGGCCCTGGTCCTTAGTGCTTCCCTCATGGGCGTCAGGAAGCCGCTGGAGGCTTCCCAAGCGGCAGACTGGAGGGAGGGAGATTCCGGCTTTGCTGGGGCACCTGGAGGAAGGCGAGGCCACACTTGTGGGTGGGGGTGTCACACGGGGTCCGTCCAAGACCCTCCCCCCACCCCCATGCCAGCCCCCTGCCGAGCCTCCTTGGAGGGAGTGAAGCGCAGCACCTGGAGGAAGGAAGAGACGCCAGGGGCGGGGCTTGGAGGGCCTTTGTCTGGCAGGGCCCTCCGCCGTTCCCATTGTTCCCTTGTGTGCCGAGTCTCTGCTGGCCGAGGGCTTCCCAGGCTCGGGAGGGGGCCGTGAATGAGGCACCTCCCCCAGCTGCCCCTCGCCGCCGCCGCCGCTGCCGCTTTCCAGAAACAAACGCTCCTCTGCGCCGCCCAACCCCCACCTCCTCCACTGGGTCCCTGGCCGCCGGGCTCCCCCTGGTGGTGGCCGGCCGGGGACCCTAAGGCTGCAGGGGCGGGGCGGGGCGGGGCGGCAGCAGGGGTAGCCCAGAAACGGCGGGCTGGGCTGGAGGCTGGAGACGTGGCACCTTCCTGAGATGAGAGTGGGAGGTGGTGCCAGGGCCGCCTTTGGGGTGGGCTTCCCAGGGTGCCTCCCGACCTTCCCCCAGCAGCCCACCAGGGTAGGCCAGTGATGGGGGCGGGGAGCTGTGTTGGGAGGGCGGCAGTGGGGGGCGGGCCCCGGCTGTGGGTTTGAGCTGG
The DNA here is from genome assembly GCA_935064755.1 of Tragelaphus eurycerus. Classification (NCBI taxonomy): domain Eukaryota; kingdom Metazoa; phylum Chordata; class Mammalia; order Artiodactyla; family Bovidae; genus Tragelaphus; species Tragelaphus eurycerus. The sequence goes on along the minus strand of CAKXYN010000001.1, from coordinate 68,045,456 downwards.
GCTGCTCCCCACGTCTACGCTGTGGTCCGAGCCACGGCTGCTTCTGAGAATCTCTGCCTTCAGGCCTGCCATGTCAGCTGGCAGCTCTCCCCGGCCCCACATGTTCCTGGGGAGCCCACCAGCTCGAGAGCGTCTGCAGGGAGCCCTGCTCCCCAGCCTTCAGGATGCAGAGAGAGCCAGGGAGCAGTGTCTGCAGTGAGACCTGCTAGGCGGGAAGGAGTACCCTGCCCGGGTAGGAGTACCAGGTTGTGTGGAAGGGAAGTGACGAACTGAGAGCAGAAAGCCAGCAAAGGAGTGCGTGGCTCTGACTCCAGTCCCAGGTTACACAAGTCCCAGCAGGGAACCACCACCGCTGCTGAGTCAGCCTCTCAAAGCCCTGGTCACTGCCCTGGGCTGTGCTTTTGTCTGAAAGCATCAGAAACGCCTTCAAAATGAGATGGCCGCGGCAGGCTCCTCTGCAGGCTGTGGTTGCAGTGACCTATGCAGCGTGGTCACTGTGGGTTGCAGGAAATGAGAGCTTTGGGGAACTCTGTCCTCTTCTGAAGGGTAAAAGAAAATAGTGATAATAACTTTGATCTCAACGCTCGCCGTGTGCCGGGCACTCACCCGTCTCCTAGGATGAGATAATGGTGGTATCCTGTTGCACAGATGAGGTGCCAGAGCCAGGGCAGGATCAGGCAGCCGTTTTGGGGATCTTGGGGAGGATCGAGGTGGGCACCAGGGCTGTGGTAGGTCTGGACCTCCTTCTGGGAGAGGAGCTGAAAACGTGACATGAGCTAGCTGGCCTCTCAAGGCTTTGTGGCTTCTGCAGAAGGGAAAGTGGGGCCAGAGAGGAAAGCAGCAAGTCAGGGCCTCCCAGCAGGGCAAAGCCACGTTTGCGAGGTAGAGGCTTCAACATAGACTACAACAGAAACTCGATGCAGGGGCTTGGGATCAGCATCACGCCATCGGACCGGAGGCCCTGTCCGCCCGCAGAGACCCTGCTGGCCTCCTTCAGGCAGGTGGAGCCCTTCTTCCCATCCCCACCTCCGCCGCCCCCATCTATTCCCTCCTCGGTTGGGGCCCAGGGCTCCCAGAGTGGAAGCAGATGTTCCAGTGCAGAGCAGCCGCTGTCGCCCTGCACATCTCGGCAATTACCGCCTGCCCGCTGGGGGGCCCTGCAGCTGCGCCCCGGGGCAAGGGCTGCAGAGGCTTCTTCCTTGGTGGTGGCAAGAGGTATGGCCCAGTGGGAACACTGAGGGCACCGCAGGGATCCTGTGTAGGTCCCTCTGGTCCCACTCAGCTGGAGAAAGGAGCACCTGGTGGGGCCGCTGTGGGTACGAGACTCCTGCTGCCTTCTTCTGGCTGAATCCCCCACCCCCCACCCCAGCACCTCTGCAGCAATCCGGATAGAGCTAGTGACGCCCCCTTCTCTGAAGGCAAGGTGCAGGGCTGGATGGGCAGAACTGGGTGCCTAGGATCAGCAAGGTACAAGCAAACTCCGGGCCAAGTGCCAGCCTATCTAATAGGGAAGCGTCATCAGGCGCCAATGGAAAAGGAGCTCCTGGGACACCTCGCTTGTGGGCTGCCTGAGAACCAGGGTGTCCAACTGGATGGAGCCCATGGCTCCACCCAACTCTGCCCCCAACCCCCATGATCCCCTGTAGCTCCTCCTGGGCCATGCCTGTGATTCTGTCCTGGTGTTCTCCCCTGCTCTCTGCTTGGCTGCCACCACCACATCCTTGTCCTGCCACTTAACTGCTTCCCTCTTTGAGTCACAGCTGTGGGAAAGACAAAGGGACTGCTCTGAATCCAAGGATAGGGACTCTGTGACTTTGTCCACCTGTCCCTTGCTGGGGGCAAAGAATATGTCCTATTCTTCAAAGGGAGAAGAAGCGAGACTGAAGCTCAAGGGGGACACGGAAAGGGCCCTCAAGGTCTGCCCAGTCCACCGCTGCTAGGAAAATCAGATGCAAAGCAAGTTTGTGCTGGCGTCCTTATCTCTGGGCAGGGTCACGGAGTGGTCCACGCCTTTTACCAAGAGAGTAATCACAGGACTAGACAAGGAGACTGATGCCTCAGGTGCACAGTGGTCCCAAATTCACCCCCACCTGAGGTCCCCTGTGCCCCGGAGAGCTGCCCATTCTGAGTCTCAGATCACCTGAGGACAGCATGATCGACGTGACCCATCATTTCATGCCCTTGGCCTCCGTTCCTGCACTGGGCCCCCAGTCCTGGCTGGGACTCGAGGCTTCTGGGTCTTTGCTCCAGGCTCTCCACCCTCACTCCTGCTCTCTGGGAGCAAGTGAGTAGTTGGGAAGGACAACCAGGTGTCACGTGGCCCTCGCTCGTGACCAGCCAGTCCAGCGCTGTCCTCCCTGCCCCGTGGATGTTCTGGGCCTTGGGGGAAGAGCCTCCGTGATTCGGCGTGACCACTGGGCCTTCCCAGGCCCTCTCCCCTTAGGCCCACTCCACAGGTGGGGGGTGTTAAGTGAGGGGTCCTGTCCTGGCCGCTCCCCTGCCAGCCCTATGGAGAGGAATGCTGCTCCTGACCACAGCCCCCGCCCAGGGGAAATACACTAGGCCTGGGGCCTCCAGTGCCCAGGGGTCAGACCAGTAGAGGGGCTCACACCTCAGCCTGCCCAGAGCCTGCCTATTTGTGCTGCCCCCCCCCCCCCCCCCCGCAGCGCTCCCCGATCCTGGGAAGCAGGCCTGGGCCAGTCAGAGAAGCCCAGTGATTCTGGGAAGCATTTGTGAAGCCTCCTCACGGAGGCCGCTGGCTTGTGGCCACAAGCCACACCTCAGTTTCTCTTGGTTAGTGTGGATCTGGGGTGGGAGGTAGGATGGACGCAGGTGGGCAAAGACCCGGAGTTGGCAAGCAGGGTCTAATGCTGCTTGGAGGGCAGTGTGGAGACCCGGACCTAAAGCTCCCTGGGCACATGGGACAGTGCTAGGAGGCAAGGTGGGCCACGTGCAGAGGGGCTGTAACCATGGCAGTGGTGTCTCAGATTCCCCACACACACAACCTTTTTTTTTTTTTTTTAAAATGTTTCGGCCATGTCTCACAGCATATGGAACCTTAGATCCCCTACCAGGGATCAAACCCATGCCCCCTGCATTGGAAGCCTGGAGTTTTAAACTCCTGGACTGCCAGGGAAATCCTCCAGTTTCCCCATTTGTGAGGTGGAGATGAGGGTAAAGCTGACTTAAGCCCGGGGCTTGCTGTCAGACCACCTGGCAAACGGGGTAGTCTTAGAATAGCGACTGACATGTAGGGGGCGCGATTCACAGCTGTGCTGAGATCATCGGTGCTGACATTCATGCTGCTCAGGGCAGTCTGTGTGTTAGCCCTTTCGTCCTCTGAGGTTCTTAACCATCCCTGAGGGATATATGGGGGCCAAGAGTTCCCAAGGGTGACTTCCTCCACAGACCCCACCACCCACCCTGCTGAGCTGGTCAGAGGGAGAGACCCACCACAGTGATCAGGAGGGTTGGGACATGTATAGGTGGGACATTGGACAGGTATGCCCGGCAGAGAGAACTCCTTGAGCAAAGAACTGGAGTTGGCAAGAGGTAGTGCCTGACAGTGCTGGGGCAGAGCAGAGGGTGCAGTCTGGGCAAAGGCTGGGAGAAAGCTGGGCCCAGCTGAGGTGCGCTTGGCAAAGGGGAAGCAGTAAGGCCCTGTCCCCACCCCTAGCCAGGAGAGAAGTGGCCTTCCTAGTCTCACACTTCCCTGCACACACTCCCTGGGGGATGCAGGTTTCTGGGCTACACCCCTTGAGATCTGCCTCTGTCTGGGATGGAGCCCGGGAAGCTGTTTGTTTAAAAACGAAGAACCCAAGACATTGTCCTGCAAGATCTGAGCCACATTTTGAGTAGGGCTGGGCAGGTCAGGCCTCAGCATCCTACATACCTCCTTGCTCTTCTGAATCTTGGCTACATGGTCTTGGGCCAAGACTTTTCTGAGCTTCAGTGTCCGCATCTGTAAAGTGGGAGAAATAGTACTTGTTTTGTGGGGCTGCTTTGACAGTCACCAGAGAGGTGGCAGCGAATTCCTCAGCATTGGTCGAAGAGAAGTACAGGTTAGGGCTTTGCCAGGCTAGGGAAGAAGCATCATGAGTCAGTACGTGTGGGTATGTGGCACTGCCTGTCCCCCAGGTCCTGGTGTCTTACCTGCTTAGAGTAGACCTTGGCCCAGCAAGCAGGGTGCTGGGCCTTGGCTAGAAGGCAGGGGTATGACCCCATGACCGGATCCAGGCCCCATGGCAGCTGCGGCTCACGGTGTAGGGAGAAGAGTAAGCAGGGCTCCTCTGCCAGCTATGACCTGGTGCCACGTTGGGGAGCACTGGCTGCAGAGTGGCGAGCCTGCGTGTGCGAGAACAACGGGGTGACTGCTGAGCCTCAGGTCTCCAACCAAAGCCCCAGGACTCAGCCAGGGCAGTCGGGAACCATGTTGAGCAACAGACCTTGTGGGAAGCCAGGGCCTGCAGTGAATCCCGCGTGGGGTCTGGGTGGCCTAGGTTGCCTTCACCCCTGTGGCCCTGCCAGCCACACCCCTGGTAGCTCTGCTGTCCACCAGGCCTGACTGCTTCCATCTGCAACTGATGGGAAGGATGGGTCCTGCCTCCCTGGCCACATGGCCGGGCCACTAGTTGCTGGCCTCTATGCCCTCCCTGGGCCTGCTCCCTGACCCACTGTGTCCTTTGTTCCAGGTGCTGGGGAGTCAGGGAAGAGCACCATTGTCAAGCAGATGAAGTAAGTGCTGTGTGCGGGGAGACGGCCGGCAAACCTTGGTTTCCCCTCTTCTTCCTTGGGGTCTGTACTGCCCCCAGTGGGTCCAGCACTTTGCCAGAGGCCACATTCATCCTCTGTTCCCCAGTGGTTCAGAGGCAGTCTCCTCCTGTCTGAAGTAGCTACAGCAGACCCCGTAGCTCCAGACGCCCATGTGGGTGGTCCTCGTGCCCAGTACACCCTAACCCCGGCCCCTTGGCTGCCAGGATCATCCACGAGGATGGCTACTCGGAGGAGGAGTGCCGACAGTACCGGGCGGTCGTCTACAGCAACACCATCCAGTCCATCATGGCCATTGTCAAAGCCATGGGCAACCTGCAGATTGACTTTGCTGACCCCTCCCGCGCGGTATGTGGACTCCCCAACCCCTGCCTGCCTCCCATAACACTTTAGGGCAAGCCTCGTGCCAGGGGAGCTGAGAACACCCCAGTCTGGGCCCCATTCCGGAGGCCTCCTCCCTGCCTCTGACCGGTGGGGTGGCCGTGTGCTCCTGCAACGCGCTGACCGCTCACCGCTGTGCCCAGGACGACGCCAGGCAGCTGTTCGCGCTGTCATGCACGGCTGAGGAGCAGGGTGTGCTGCCTGAGGATCTGTCTGGCGTCATCCGGAGGCTCTGGGCTGACAACGGGGTGCAAGCCTGCTTTGGCCGCTCACGGGAGTACCAGCTCAACGATTCTGCCGCCTAGTGAGTACTCACTCCACGGGGCTGGGCTGGCGGTGGAGTAGGGGGAGACCTGGACTATAGCCTGAGCCAGAGGGCCTGAGCACCCTCAGAAAGATAGGACGAATCTCTGCGCTGTCAGCCAGGGTCTTGGTGGTTTGGGGTTTGGCCTGGAAGAAGGGTATGGGGGGACATCCATGGGCTCTGGATGGGGCTCCCCAGATAGGCTGCGGGCCCTGTACTCTCACCTCCCGCCTCCTACCTCTGCCTAAGCCACGCCCTCTGTCTGAGCAGCTTTCCCACTCTCACTGCACTTCCCATCCTGAGCCCACCCAGAGAGGGGCTGTTGGACCTCCCCGAAGCTGGGTGGGAGGCCGGTCTCGCCTGGCCGTGATTCCTGAGCCTTGCCCTAGTCACGTGGACAGCCTCCCGCCCTCCCTGTAGTGGCCTGAATGCACTTGTGAGAGCACGCCCCCCTATAGGAGCTGCGGAGTCACAGCCACACACGGTGGGGTGGAGGGGCTGGGGGGGTTTACTCCCAGAAGTCAAAAGCTCTCAGTGCCAGCAGAGCTTTGGGGTCTTGCCTGCAGGGACGGGTGGCTCCTATCAACCCCTGTCATCTCAGGGCGTGGGATACTCAAGGAGGGCCTGGTTACGACCACCCTCCGGCCCCTTCCCATTCCTGTATCATCCCTGTCCTTCGTTCCCCAGACATTAAGCACCCACTGCGTGCCCAGCGCTGTTCTGGGTGTGGGGATTCAGCAGTAAACATGGGCCCTGCCCTCCCAGGCAGGTTTATGCTGCAATGAGATCACCCAGGGCTGGGGAGCAGATTGGAACACTCCGGGGTCCAGGGGTCCTCCAGCTCCTCCTCGCAGCAATCCTACAAGGCTGCCGTGGGGCACTGGGTCCCTGGGGTGAGCTCCCCCAGTTGCAGACAAGGGAAGAACTGGTGTGGAATTCACCAGGAGGCTGGAGGTTCTCCATAGGGGGTGGGGTAGAGTTTGCAGGTCACAGCACATGCGTCACAGTTCCCCATAGCCCTTCCTGTTTTTCTTTTCGGTCTCTGTGTCTCTGAAGTCATTTCCCTCTGGCCTAGCTGCCGGTGGGGGAGCCAAGAGCTGACCCCAGCAGCCCTGCCCCGAGAGCAAGACATCGGTCCTGGGCAGTGACTGGAAGGCCTGGACCTGAACCCTGAGGGCACAGCAAGGATATTGAGGCAGGCAGCTGAGCTAGTCTCAGGGCTAGGCCAGGGCGGCATTAATACTAATTAAGAGAGCTGGTAGTGGGGAGCCCCTGGGACCCCTGCCAAGCAAGTGGTTATGCCCTTCCCCTGAGGAGCCCAAATTTTACTGGGCGCTGGGCAGAGAGCCCACTGGGCCTGGCAGGCCTCAACCTGTCCAGCCCCACGTCAGGGGACATGCCAGGCTGCTCTGCGGCGGGTGCCGTAATTGCGCCGATTAGCATCCTGCATCCCTCACCAAAGGACTAATTTGCCCCCTCCCACCACCCTCTCCTGCAACTCCACCACCCTGGATCCTGTGTGGGGCAGGCCTCCGACCTGGGTGCTGGGGCTTGGGTGGCTGGCCTCAGAGTTGCCCCTCAGCTGAGCAGTGAATGCGGTGCAGAAAAGGGTTAAGAGTCAGGGGCTTGTGTACAATAGAGAGCCGATGGGAATTTGCTGTAAGACCCCAGGGAACTCAAGCCTGGGGGCCCGGTAACAACCTAGAGGGGTGGGATGGGGAGGGAGGTGGGAGGGATGTTCAAGTGGGAGGGGACACAGGTGAACCTATGGCTGATTCATGCTGATGTTTGGTAGAAACCAACATGATACTATAAAGCTGCTGCTACTGCTGCTGCTAAGTCCCTTCAGTCGTGTCCGACTCTGTGCGACCCCATAGACGGCAGCCCACCAGGCTCCCTCATCCCTGGGATTCTCCAGGCAAGAACACTGGAGTGGGTTGCCATTTCCTTCTCCAATGCATGAAAGTGAAAAGTGAAAGTGAAGTTGCCCAGTCGTGTCCGACTCTTCACTACCCCATGGACTGCAGCCCATCAGGCTCCTCCGTCCATGGGATTTTAAGGCAAGAGTACTGGAGTGGGGAGCTATTGCCTTCTCCATGCTGCTGCTGCTGCTAAGTCGCTTCAGTCGTGTCCGACTCTGTGCGATCCCATAGACGGCAGCCCACCAGGCTCCTCCATCCCCGGGATTCTCCAGGCAAGAATACTGGAGTGGGTTGCCATCTCCTTCTCCAATGCATGAAAGTGAAAAGTGAAAGTGAAGTCGCTCAGTCGTGTCCGACTCTTAGCGACCCCATGGACTGGAGCCTCTAGCCCCATGGACAGGCTCCTCCATCCATGGGATTCTCCAGGCAAGAGCACTGGGGTGGGGGTGCCATTGCCTTCCCCCCTTCTCCATACTATAAAGCTATTATCCTTCAATTAAGAATAAATAAAGAGTCAGAAGCTATGCCTGAGAAATAAAGGGACAGAAGGGCAAGGGGCCAGTTGGCCCCCACTGACGCCCCCCCGCCCCCATACCCCTTTGCAGCTACCTGAACGACCTGGAGCGCATCGCCCAGAGCGACTACATACCTACACAGCAGGACGTGCTGCGGACTCGAGTGAAGACCACGGGCATCGTGGAGACGCACTTCACCTTCAAAGACCTACACTTCAAGTGAGCGGGCTTGTGGGCTAGGGAACAGGGTCAAGAGCAGCCAGCCTTGGGGGTGACGGGGAGAGATCCTCACATCTGGGTCTGCTAAGGGCTGTGCTGGGAAAGAGGGTTCATCTGGGATCCCCCAGCCCCACACTGAATTCCTTAAGGCTGTGTGGTGGCCAGCAGCTCACAGCCTCTGCTGACCCTGGCCCATGTTGGAGCCACCTGCCCTGCTGACCAGCCTTACTCACTCCATTGGGCCAGAACCAGGGGGAAAGTGGGCCATTGTGGTTGATACCATGGAGGCAGCTGCCTTACCCTGAGCAGGCCTCTGTCCTCAGTCGGTCAATCTGAAATGGGGCAGGGAGCTTCTCCCAGAACTCCCATTTCTGGAGCTAAGGCGCTGTGTCCGCAGGATGTTTGACGTGGGCGGTCAGCGGTCTGAGCGGAAGAAGTGGATCCACTGCTTTGAGGGCGTCACAGCCATCATCTTCTGTGTAGCTTTGAGCGCCTATGACCTGGTGCTAGCCGAGGACGAGGAGATGGTGAGAGGCCCAGGGGCCACGGGGAAGGGAGGGCAGAGGTAAGGGGTTGGGGGGTGGCTGGTGCTGAAAGTGCTGTCCTGCCCCCAGAACCGCATGCACGAGAGCATGAAGCTGTTTGACAGTATCTGCAACAACAAGTGGTTCACGGACACGTCCATCATCCTCTTCCTCAACAAGAAGGATCTGTTCGAGGAGAAGATCATACACAGCCCCCTGACCATCTGCTTCCCTGAGTATACAGGTGTGGGGTCTGGGCCTCTGGGGAGGAGCTGGTGGTGACCAGATGGCCCATGGGCGCCCCCCACTGGACAGGAGGGTAAACTGTGGGACACTCTAACAGCTGGTGCTTCACAGGCTTACACACTTGTGTCTGTACACCCCAGGGCCCTTTTTAACACACTCAGGCATGTACCCCATACATGTCACTGGGCATCATCCCTCACACAATCAGTGCCACTCTTTGCACACTCAGATGAGCCTATGCACTCTCAACGTTGTCACACATCCAGGCTTGTTGGTTCACACGCACAGAGCCCTCTCTGGACTTGTGGGGTGGGCCCGCCTGACGTACACGTAGCACGAGTCCTCACCATTTTGCCTACCCCCCCCAGGGGCCAACAAGTACGACGAGGCAGCCAGCTACATCCAGAGCAAGTTCGAGGACCTGAACAAGCGCAAGGACACCAAGGAGATCTACACGCACTTCACGTGCGCCACCGACACCAAGAACGTGCAGTTCGTGTTCGACGCCGTCACCGACGTCATCATCAAGAACAACCTGAAGGACTGCGGCCTCTTCTGAGGGGCAGCGGGGCCTGGCAGGATGGTGAGCCGGGGTGGGGGTGGGGGCCGGGAGGGCCAGGGAGGGCCACTGAGCCCGGCCAAGGGTCAGGGAGGGCCAGAGCATCCAGCCGGGGGTGGTGAGCTTGGACCCCGGGAGAGACCACAGTGCGGGGCATGGGGGACGCAGGTGTTGAGTCGGGAGGGTGACAGGGTAGGGCACTGAGGACGGGGCACAGGGAAGCCCGGCGGTCCAGACAGTAGAAGCACCAGGCTGTGTCCTGGGACAGAACTGGAGGGCTGTCCCCATTGTCCTTGGTGAAAACTCACGTTCCCACCCACAAGGACACCGGCCTGGCCTGAAGGATCGAGATGACAGAAGGGGCCCAGCCGCCCTCCACTCAGCACAACCAGCTCTGTGCTCACCCCTGCCATCTTTCCCTCCGACCCAGCTGAGGGTCCGGGGCTGAGGCTGGCCTCACCAGCCCTGGGAGCAGTGGGTGGGGAGGGCTCTGCCGGAGCTCCAGTCTCCTCTCGCATTCATTTTTGAACAGGGGTTACAGTGTGTGTGTAGCCCAGCAACACACACCGGCCACCATGTCCCTGGTAACAAGTGGGTGGGGAAACTGAAGGGTCATCGTCTAGGGAGGCGGGCAGAGAGACCCACACTGGCTATTTCCCTTCCAACCCATGCCCTGACTGTCCCCCACCTCCAGGGCCACCGCCGACTCTGCTACCCCAGCCCCTGAGGAAGATGGGGGCAAGAGGACCACGCCCCCCGCCTGTCCCCTGGCCGCTTTTCCCCTTCTTTCCTCTCTGTTCTTGGCTCCCCGCCATCCTGCCCTCAGCTCCAGAGACTTGGGGGAGGGGCTGCCACAGGCCTCCCTGTTTGAAGCCTGCCCTAGTCCCAGGTGCAGGGAGTGCCCGTAGCCCCTCCTGGCCTCCATTCTGGTTTTAACCATTGTTTTGTTCTGTGATGGGGGAGGGGAGCCCATGCTGAATCTCCCACGGCCTGTGTTTGAAGGGGCACCCACTTCTCCAGCCTGGGACCCCTGGCTTTGCCCAACACCAGCCCCTGACCCAACCCGAGTCCAAATGTTTACAGGGAGCCTCCTGCCCACCCCCACGACCTACCCCCCTGCCCCAAGCCACTCGGAGGCCCCAAAGGAAAAAGCACAAGAAGCGTGAGACGCCACCATTCCTGAAGACCACAGTCCACTTGCTCATTCTCGTAGCTTTTTTTTTTTTAAAAAAGAAGGAAAGTCAAAGGGGGGAAAGAAAAAGAGAAAACTGCAAACCTAGAAAACTTTTAGAAAAAACTATTTAAAACTGTCAGATCCTGACCAGCACCCACCCAGCCCCTTTCTGGTGATTCCGTGCCTTGAGTGTGTCTACGTGTTTACACCCATCCCTCTGCTGGTTGCCCCCTGTGTGGGTGGCACCCCGACCCTGCCCTCCACAGAATTGGGTTCCAAGGGCTGTTCCAGACAACTGCCAACGTCACTGAGGGCCCCACCCCAGTGGCCCTGGGCCCTGGCTCCATTAACCTAAATGTAGCTCCTTAGCGCTAACCTAGGAACCACCGCTGCCTGCTGAGGGGCCACGCCCCTCATGCCCTCGCTCCAGGCCCGGGTCCTTCAGCGTTGAACACTTCCTTGCTTTTTTCACATGTTTTATGGAATTGTTCACCTGGTTTGAAATAATAAAACGTAGAAAGAAAAAAAAAAAAAAAAATTCCAAGACCTTCTTGGCATTCTCTCCTGCGGCAGAGACCCAGGCTTAGATGTGCTAAGGTGATAGTGGTCTGGCCCTGGGTCCTCACTGGTGGCAAGCAAGGCCCTGGGTACTCAACTGCCAGGTCATACTGAGGCCCAGCCCCCATTGCTTCAGTTTTCCCACTTGGACTAGTCATCTAAACGTGTTGGGGCCTCTAGGTCTCCCCCTTGACCCCTAGCGTCTCTGCAGTCTTGGGTCTGGAGCAGCCTTCTGGAACAGTGGGGCCGATTTCTTAAGGAGCTCATCTCCTAAGGGATTCTTCCACATTGGGAGCAGGAGTGTCCAGGGAGTCTCAGAGGCTTTCATGAGGCTATGGGAAGTACTCGTGCGTTGCTGGAGGAGGGAGCGGCAGATGACAGTGGCTGTGGGTGAGCCCCGAGAGCCAGGCAAGGTCCCTGGACTTTTTCAGTCCTGGACCACTGCGGAGCCAGGAGCTGCGGAGCCCGTGGGTCGATGAAAGGCCTGCCTCTGCCGGCCGGGGCTCGTAGACGAGCTCTTCCACCTTCGGCCGCCAGAGGGCGCGGCAGTCCGTGCTTGGCCCCGCCGGGCTGGTCACGGAGGCTGACGTCATCGGGTCCTGCGGAGGCCGCGGGCCACAAAGGCAGCTTTGTAGGGCGGCGGCGAGACAAAGCGGCCCGGGCCGGGGTCGGCGCCTCCGAGGCGGGGAAGGCGGGGCGGGTGGGAGGATAGGGCCGGGGACCTAGGACCCCGCCTCTGCACACCTGCCAGTCCCCTCTCGGCCTCTGGGTCCCCGAGTCCTGGCAGGCAATGAGAGGCTGTGGCCGCCCCCCTCGGAAGGAGTTAAGCGGCCCCCCGCCAACCCCTCCCCGGTCCCTCGGGCCTTTCCTGCTACCCCTTGTCTCTGAGGGCTAGGGAGCACCAACTGACTAGAACAGAATCTCACGCCCAAGCCTGGATCCCTTGCCTTCAGCAGTCAGCCCTGGACCTCGCTGAACCCCAGATGAGCGGGTGGGGCGCAGTGCGAGTTCCGATGCCCTGATATCCGCCCAGCAGGAAGCAGGAGCCAGAGATAGTTCCTTCCTTCCATCCTGAGGGGGAACCCTGCACAGAGGAACCATTCAGGAGCTGGCATTGTCTGCCTTATGAACCCAATGTCTTCCTCCCTGAGTGGGCCATGCAGGATTCTAGCCAGGATCCCCTTGTACCCGGCTCGGCAGTGGGTCTGGGTGGGGTCCTGGCACGCAGTGCTTCCCTGGGTGCAGGCAGCTAGGCCCCCACCTGCCCTTGGTCCTCCTACCCCTGCTCAGATTTTGAGAGCATAAGGCTCCATTGTCCCAGCACTGCCGGGGGCGGCCTCTCAATTCATCCTTGTCTTTAGTGGTTGGGAAATTCCCAGCCATGGGGGGCGGTAGGCAGGGGATGATACATCCCAGGTGTCCTATACCCCAACAGGAGGGACTCCATAAAGTTGACTCCGAGGGATTCCCCCCATTACCCAGAGCTGTCCAGGGCTGGACCCCAACCACTCTGCATCCCTGGTCAAGGAGAACCAGAGATGCAGTGCTCCTTGGCAGCGTGTCTTCCAGAGTTCTCCCAGCCTTAGAGAGCCCATCTTCCTGGCCCCACCCATAGGCAGCTACATCTATGAGGCTCAGGACCTTTAGACAGGCAGAGGATCCAGGCTCCTGCTCCCAGACCAAGCCACGGATCCCAGTATGAGGCAGACTGTCTCCAGCCAGTGGGGACTGCCACAAGGCTCATCCACCACCCAAAGGGCCTGTCCCATTCCAAATAGTTGCTCGGACTACTGATGTGGTAGCAGACTATTTTTAACCCATTTTTTGGTGGGGTGGGTGGGGAAACAGCTGGGAAGAGAGAAAGAGACAAGCTCTGAGAGTCAGGTCTGAAGGATGTAGGGAGACCCTGTGGGGAGAAGCCAGTCCAGGCCTCCAGTCACTTCCCAACTCCCCTGGGCTGGAGCCCTCACCGCCAGCAGGTGGGTGGAGGCCCAGATGCCAGGAGCAGAAAGGGGAGGAGGCCCCATTAGAACTGGAGCTTCTGAGGCTGCAGGAGCTTCCAAGACCTAGAATAACCCCTTGGCCGTGTTCAGCCAAGCTCCTGATTTCCTCCAGAAAATCCTACTCCCCTCAGAATCATCCCCCCACCCCCCACCCCAGAGTGCCAAGCCAGCTATTAAGGCTGGAGAATACAAGTCCTGACTCCAGCTCCCTGGCCTGTGGCATGGCCAGCCAGACCCTGGTTGCCCTGGGGAGTCAGGGACAGGACGGCAACTTCTCTTGGCTGACTTTTGAGTCCTGGCCCACTCCCATACAACTGACCTCAATCCTTGGATCTGTTGCCCTAAAAGAGATCCCAGGGGACCTCATCTTTGCCGTGGGGCTGTGCATTCCCCCCAACCTCCCTTGAACACGGGAGGGGAAGCCAGCTCCCAGCACGCCTCCAAAGTGAAAGTGAAAGTCGCTCAGTCGTGTCTCTGTGACCCCATGGATGATACAGTCCATGGAACTCTCCAGGCCAGAATATTGGAGTAGGTAGCTGTTCCCTTCTCCAGGGGATCTTCTCAACCCAGGTACTGAATCCAGATCTCCTGCATTGCAGGCAGATTCTTTACCAGCTGAGCCACAAGGGAAGCCTGCACGCCCCCAAGGAGAGCCTCAAGTCAGCTGAGGTTTGTGTGCAGCTGTGTGACAGCAAGTATGTCCCTGGCTGCCAGCCAGTCAGCGCCTCCATTAACCACACAGCGATGGGCACTAGTGTTCAGGGGGTCAGAGGTCAAGGCTATGGATCTCTTTCTTTTCCCCACTTTGATTCCCCCCTTTGCAGGAGACGCAGCCTCACAGGTGGTCTTATTTAAGAGAAAAATCAGTTGCACATTCCTCGGTATTTATCCTGTTTTCTGACCTCATTGTGGGTGGAGGGAGTCAAGGCCTGAGTGGCTGATGCCTGAAGGGACCTGAAATCTCTTCTCCATCAACCCCCCCATCCTCAGGCTCAGCAGGTCCAGGAAGGTGGCAGGGCTTCCTGCAGGCACTCCCTCTCTCTTGCTTCCCTGTGCCTGGTGGCTTCCCTAGTGATAGTGGCAGCTGGGGATCCTAGAGCCCTGCTGAGTGGCCTGGACCTGGTGTTACAAGCATCTGGGGCTTCACGGAGAAAGGTGGGTAGTGAGTAATGAGGAAAAGTCCAGCAGGCGGCAAAGGGGAGGGCAGAGGGCACAGCCTAAGCCAAGTCCTGGCAAAGAGGCAGCTGTCACCTCCCGGAAATGGGATAGCTGAAGTTCTGGCAGGGTTAGCCAGGGCTGAGCCAGGGAGGGGTGTGTGAATCCCTGGTTAAGAGCCTGAGATGTCCCCAAGCTGGAGGAGCTCGGGAAGCAGGGTAACTGCAGAGGGGAGGCACTGGGAGAAGATCTGGCAGAAAGACCATGGGGACCACCCCCAGGTGAAGGGGTCAGGCCTCAAGCTGCAGGGGAAGGAGGTGGGGCCTCTGACTTGGGGCTCTCTGGAGGGCGGAGGGTGTGGGCTTCTCAGCACTGCTGGGGGTGGGTTGGAGACTCCTGGAGGAAGACTAAGGAATCCTAGGCAGCTGAGGAGGGCCAGAGTGCTGTCCTGGGGGCTGGGGGTGTGGGTAAGGGAAGAAAGGGGACAGAAAGAGACAGGAGAGGACTCAAGCCAGAGAGGGCCCGGTGAAGCTGGGCTGGAAGAGGCAGTGGTGAGTCTCCGTCGAGGCCCACGGGCTTGCATGCCACAGGATGCCCAGCGCTGAGATGGCAGCCAGAGTGTGCACCTGTGTACCCTACCGAGTGCCAGACCTGCCTGGCCCACCCTTTAATACCTCGGGACAAGTGCGGAGAGGGGACCGAGAGGTTCAGTCTCCCCTTAGGGACACACAGCTGGTGAGCAGCAGAATCAGAATTCAACCCAGTCACTCCCCGGCTACTATAGGGGTGGATTCCTGGGACAAGCTCCGGTCCACCCTCCTGGAACAGCCTGAGCCCCCATCTGGTGCTCCCTGGAGGCTCTCCCACCCCATGCCCCCTCCCCTGCTCAGCTCCCAAGCCAAGGGAGGGAAGGTAGCATTTATGTTAATGTATGTTAATGAGGACTGGGTGCCACCGGAGTCAACCCTGCCGCATTCCTGGCACCTCCTCCCCCGGGTTATGGAGGAGGAGAGAGGGAGGCCCCACCCCCAAGGCCCCTCTCTCTCCCCACCCCCTCTCCCCCCTGCTGGGCAACGAAGAAAACAGAAGTGAGTGAGGAGCTGTGATGTGGCTGGTGGGGGGGCTCCCCCGTCCCGGAGGGGCTGACCTCAGCTGGGGAGGAATGTGCAGGAGGCGGAGGGCAGGGGCGGAGCGGATGGGGGTAGGGCCCTAGCCAGAGGCCCAGGCTTCCTAGTGGCCCCTCCCTCAGCCCCTCCACCTAGGCTCTGACATGGCCCTCAGAAGGCAAGGAGGGGAGGAGCTCATCTTCCCGAAAAGGTGGGCCAACGGGGGTTCCTCTGGGAGCTTGGACACCAGGCTGGGGGTGGGTGAGGGCAATGCCAGACAGACCTTCCCGGGAGATCCCCTGGCGTGGCTAGCAGAGTGTCAGGGAAGTCAGGCCTCAGTTGGGCTCTCCAGGGCCCGATTTCCACCGCTTATCCCCCCTTGCCTAAAGTCCTCCTCCGGGTAGCACGTCCTAGTCCCCACGTGGCCGGAAGAGGGAAAGGTCGAGCCCGCGGTTGGAGCCACCAGCCCTGATGGCTAAAGCAGGTGGGAGTGCGGAGCCAAGACTCAACCCAGCCCAGGCTGGGCACCGAGAGGGTTGGCTGCAGTCTTCCATAAATGGATGTCCCACCCCAGCCCAGTCACACCACCACTGAGTCCAGGCAGGGTGCAAGGGGCACGCCCAGCTGAGAGTGAGGACTGTGGAGGCAGGTGCTGGCATTTGGCATGACAATCCAGATATTTCCAGAAGGAAAAACCAAGGCCCTAGCAGGCTATACTGCTGACAGGCAGCACCAGGCACTCATGCTGCCTCCCCTGGTTGGTTCAGCTCTGTTGAGATCCAGGCCCAGGCTGCGTGAATCCAGAATCCTTGGGGACTTCCAGAGCCCAGTGTGACCCACTAACCCTAGAGGGCTGGCTCCATGAAGTCCCACCCCAGAATCTGCATACTCTGGGACTCAGGACTGAGAAGCAGAAAAGAGACCTTGTGGGGATGGGGACAACCTGAGCTCTCACGCCTGGGAATCTCCCTGCTCGGGGGACATCTGGAAGCTGGAAGGCAAGGCCAACGACTCACGTGGACCGGGGGACAACCTGGTCCTTTTGGCTGAGGATTGAGTCCCAGGATGTTGGAAAGATGGTGCAGGGGGTGGGGTGGGGGGATCCTGGTCTCATTATCCAGTATGGACACTGGGTTATTGGGGGAGGGGCATGAAATAGAGCCTGGGACCCTGGGCCTGAAGAACTAAACGCAATGGGGTCAGGTAGGGGGCACCGTGGGGTGGGGTGGGGCCCTCAAAGGCACTTGCTGATCTTGGCTGCTTGGGTGGAAAATTGTAAACAGCCAAAGAATTTTGTTTGCTTGCATGGGGCCAGAGGAGGCTGCCCAGACCCAAAGCAAAAGAGCCCGGGAGGAGGGAGAGAGGCCACGTGCTGGAAGTCCTGGGGCTCAGGCAGGGCTGTGTCCCCCCACTCTCCGTCCTGAAGGCCCCTGGTCATCCCAAGGATGCCCACCCTTCACTGCCAACCAGCTAGAGAGACCAGGCCAGAGACACCAGGCCTGAGGCTCAGCTAAGAGAGGCAGGTCCCTCCCCAACCTTTCTAGGCACAGACACCTCTACTCCAGGAACTCACAGGAGATGCACCAGAGAGCCATGGCCTCCCTTGCAGACCCCCGGGGAGCTGCCAGTCAGTCTTGGGGAAAACATAAGAGGATGCATTTTGAGGGAACTGAGGGGTGGAAGACACCCACCCTCAAGCCCTGGCATGTTTACCCAGGCGGACCTGAGGACACCTTTGGCCATGGTCGACATTCAGCTCCTCCAAGGAAGTACCCCGGCAATATCAACAGGGTGTGTCCCCCAGAGTCATCTTTAGGCCAAGGCCAGACCCTTACCAGTTGAGGTGTTGAGAAGCTTGGTCCTATTCTTGAAGCCCCCTGGGGTATCTCACTCTGGTGAGGCAGACCTTGCCTGCCACCTACACCCTTGGAAGAAAGACAGTCCATGGACATGACATAGAATGCCCCTCACCTTCCAACACAGACGTGGGACCACTGGTCAGGACCGGTCTCTGACCAGTGCCGAAGTCAGACTTGTCTCCTGCTGTCGGCTGCCCCTCCAGCCCTCTTCTCCCACCCAACACTGGCCGTCATCAGAGCCGCTGCCAGCCAGGTGGCAGAAGTGCTAAGTCACCCAAGCCCTGCGGAAGGATGGGGCCTGGGTCTTCGGGATCCATCAGATCTCCCGACTTGAGGACCCCTTTCCTGACCAGCCCTTCTCAGCAGACTCCTGGGGACCCAGGTGGCAGCTGAGCCCCCTCATTCCCCGCCAGCTCCCAGGCTGCGGAGGGACAACAGGTGAAAGAACCGAGTCCCTGGGTGTGCCCTGTCTGCCTGTTCCCTCTGCCGCCTGCACAGCTCTGCCCGGGGCTACGAGGTCTCTATTGCTTCTTCCTCATTTGCCCAGACGGCGTGCCCGACTTCCAGGACCTCTGTGTGGGGCATCCTCTAGCTGTGAAGCCCCACAGGGGAGGGGTTAGCCCTGTCCGCCCCTCCCTCATGCCCGCTCCACTCTGGCCAGGCCACCAACTCCAGCCGGTCCCGGCTGCCTGCCCAGTCACCCGACCCGCCCCATAAACTTGACGGCGGGGCGGGCGCAGCTGGCTTGGTGGGGGCGGGGGCTGCTCCTTAAAGGAGCCGTCAGAGGGTGCCCGGGGACCCTTGGCTTCTCCGACCTTCTCCAGGGTGAGAAGAGGCAGCGGGGTGAGGAGCCGCCGTTGCCGGAGCTCTCGGTGGAGTGTCGGGAGGCAGCCTGGCGTCCTGAGATGCCGCAGACCTCCTGGGCCTAGAAGAGGCAGTGGCAAGTGTCAGTGGAAGGAAGAAGGGAGGTGGGAGTCCTGGGGTGGGAGGGGGTCTGGAAGCAGCGGCCGAGCTAGGGGGGGTGGTTTGGGGAGTGCGGTTTGGAACGAATGTGCTCCAGCAGCTGCGCCCCTTGCTTGATCGTGCCCCAGGACCTTGCCCCGTGCCAGGGCTACTGTGCCCGGCACCTGCCCAGCCAGCTTCTGGGAAAGAGGGTGGGCACAGCAGCCAGAGCCTGGCCCCCTGTGAGGGGTCCAGGGAAGAGAGGACTCTGGCTCACAGAAGTGGTGGGGCTCAAAGATGGCAAAGATGGGATGGAAAGGCTGAGGGAGACGGAGGCGCCAGAGCTGGAGAGGGAAGGACAGCTCCCCTGAGCTGGGGGGTGAGAGGCTGCCCCAGGCCCTTGGCTGTCCCCACTTGATTCCTCTTGGGTCTAAAGTCTGAGATCACGGCATTTCTGGGTGTGATCGGCCCCTCCCACCCTCTGGGGTGGGGAGAGAGAGGTCCAGCGCAAAGCTGGGGCTGCCCGGTCCAAGTGAGAGCAGCTCCTGAATCAGGAACTGAGGCGTCTGCCCTGCCTGGCCCCGGGTCTCCCAGCTAGCTTCTCCCTCTGAGAAGTGGGCTTCCGGGGTGTCTCAGAGTTGAAGCAATGATGGATGCTGCAGTTATATTTGCTCACCTGCGTGTCCAGGGAGATGTGTACACTTGCGCACACATCCGTACACACACATGCGACACACATATACATGCTTTCAAGGTGTACACCCCTGATATGTACATCCTGCATACACATACGTACAATGCCATGTGTGTGCACACACATGCATATCACACCTATGTGTACAATACAGCACATATGCCAGATGGTCTCACATAGGTATCCGCAGATATGCATGCAGACACACAATACACAGATGCCCAATACAGCTATACAAAGGACCCACAGAAGCACATTCATGCTCACAGGCACCCACACCATCAGCTCCTGCTCCAAAGGTGCCTCTGTCTCTCTGAGGACCCGTGGGTGCACAGCCTCCTCCAGAGGCATGACCCCCTCTTGTTACACTCATACCCATAACCAGCTCGTTTTGCTCGTTGCACTTGACACCTCTGTAGGGACTGCAAGCAACCCGAATCCTCGTTGGTCCTCTGCCTCCTCCTGCAGGGAGGACCTTGCCTGTGTGCCCCAATGCCCCTAGCCCCAGTCCCTGGCTGGCATGAAGTAGGCGCACTGACTCGGTGAATTAATGCCTGTGGGTGTGTATGCAGGAGGGCGGGTTCCTGGCAAGGGTGACGTGATGGGGCGGGCGCCTGCCAGTGTGGGGTTGACCCCGAGGGTGTGCCCAGCGTGGGTGTGTCTGTGATTGTGGCCAGACAGGGCACCCTGCGAGGGAGAGGAGGGCTCGGAAGTGGAATGCGACCCCCCAGCCTCTTTCCCTAGGGGCTGTAATCTGATCCCTGGGGACTCCCCCACCCCAGCCTCCCGCCCCTCGCCCCTTGCTGCAACTCCTTCTCCTCCAGATCCCGGGGCAGAGTCCAGGGAGGCTCAAGGCTCCTCCACACGCGCCCTGCTGAACCCTGAGCTCCCAGAGCTGCGGGGATGGGGCGGGCCGAGGCTGCCGCCATGATCCCGGGCCTGGCCCTGCTCTGGGCGGCCGGGCTGGGGGGTGCTGCCCCCAGCACCCCACGCCTCCGCCTCTCCTTCCAAGGTAGGTGCACCTGGCTGGGAGGCCCCAGCTCAGGGTGGGCAAGGAGAGGGGCCCAGGGTGGATAGGGGGCACTGTGTTTGCTGTTACCCTTGTGTGTGCGCCACCCAGCCCTGGATTGGGGGGCACGATCAGGCCATCTCCAGTTAACCCTCTCCTGGCTTCAGTCCCAAGCTCTCTGCCCACATTCTCCTCATGCTTTCCCAGGAAGACCCCTTCTGTCCCCATGGCAACAGATCCTGCCTCTGCTCCATCCCCTGCTCCCAGGAAGGTTGAGGTGGGTGGGTGGGGGGCATCAGAGCCGCCTTCCCACACCCCCTCTACACAGGGTGGTGACTAGGCTGCGACATCATACTGAACCCTGGCTGGTGGCAGAGAACCCTCAGCCTGATTTTGGGGTCGGGGTTCTGACTGTCCCAATATGCAGCCATATCCCAGAACCCTTGCCTCCCTGTGCACCCGCCTGGAGACACTGCTTGTCTGAGCATGCCCTGGAAGCTCCACCTGCTTCCCCCATGGGGGTGGGGGTGGGGGGCTGCACTGCCCACTCTGGCAGCTTGGCAGGCGCCTGGATGGACCTGTCCTCCCGAGTTGTAAACTCACATGCATGTAAATCCACCTGTGTGTGGGCCAGGTCACATGTACAACCTTGGCCTGGAGGAAGCTTCTAGCATGAATGGCGAATCCTCAGTGTCCCCACCCCACAGAGCTCCAGGCCCGGCACGGTCTCCGGACCTTTAGGCTGGAGAGGACTTGCTGCTATGAAGCGCTGCTGCTCGATGAGGAACGTGGGCGCCTGTTTGTGGGTGCCGAGAACCACGTGGCCTCCCTCAGCCTGGACAACATTAGCAAGAGGGCCAAGAAGGTGCCAGAACCCCACCACCACCACCCAGCCTCAGCCCAGCCCCCCAGGAAAGAGCCCCGGGGAGGTTGGGTCCCCTGAGTGGACACCCTCAGCCTAGAGACCGGGCCCTGTGTTCACACTTCCCCACTCTCCCCATAGCTGGCCTGGCCGGCCCGTGTGGAATGGCGAGAGGAGTGCAACTGGGCCGGGAAGGACATTGGCGTGAGTGTTGGCTGCCCGGGTGGGAGTGGGGCGGGTCAGCCCCTCACTCTAGCAATGGGCAGTGCTGAAACAGAGGGCCGCCTGTTCTGGCTGGGATTGGGGGCAAGAGGGTCGAAGTGGCTGAAGTCCGGAGGTAGTGAGTCAGGGTGGGGGGCTCATGTGATTCTTCTTGGGGGCCTCTGAGTCACGGGGGACAATGCAGGCCTCTGCTTCCCCATGAACCCATTCTGGGGAGAGGTGGGAGGGCCGGGCTTGTCACCAAGGGCCCCCCGGGTCCGTGTCGCCCACGTTAGTACTTGCCTGGGCTGATGCACCGAAGAAGGGGTGGGGGCACCGCTGGTGAGCAGGGACCCCTTCAGGCCACCTCCCTGAGGGAGGCCTCCTTGTTCCTGACCCTGCCTGCCTGCGTGCTAGACCGAGTGCATGAACTTCGTGAAGTTGCTCCATGCCTACAACCATACCCATTTGCTGGCCTGTGGCACAGGGGCCTTCCACCCAATCTGTGCATTTGTGGAAGTGGGCCAGCGGCTGGAGGTAAGGCTGGAGCTGGTCAGGGAGGGAGGTAGGGAGAGTAAGGAAGGAGGAAGGTCCTGTACTAGTAACTCCCCGCTGCCTCCCAGGAGCCCATGCTCCGGCTGGACCCTCGAAGGGTGGAGGATGGCAAGGGCAAGAGTCCTTATGACCCCAGGCATCGGGCTGCCTCCGTGCTGGTGGGTGAGTCCAAAGGCTGGGACCCCAGGAGAGCTCCTTGAACCCGCACCGCCCCCTCCCCCAGAGACTCTAGCATCTTGTAAAGTCCCAAGACCCTCCCTAGAGTCCCAGGGATTCCCCATAGCCTCACTGATTCCCCAAGAGCCCCCAGAGGTCCACCAACCTGCCATAGGAACCTTTGGCTTCACTCAGCAGCCTTGCCGTATCTACAGGGGAAGAGCTGTACTCAGGGGTAGCTGCAGACCTCATGGGCCGGGACTTCACCATCTTCCGCAGCCTGGGCCAGCGTCCAAGTCTCCGGACAGAGCCGCACGACTCCCGCTGGCTCAACGGTGAAAGGCTGGGGGTGGGGACTGTTGGGAGGGGGCCCTCATCTCCAACAGAGCAGGTGCTGAGTAAGGCACCTGCTTTCCAGATGCCTATCCTGGGTCAAGCCCTGCACTGGGCACTGGGTCAGAGGGCGAGACCAGATAGGTGTGAGCCAGGCCCTCTTTGGGTTCAGACCTCAGAACGAATGCACGATAAGATCAGTTCCAAGGGCCAGGAGATACAGTGAGAGAACAGAGAAGGGGAGAGGAGACGAGGTGGGAGTGGTGGTGGTGAGAGTGGGCGGGTTGGGGACAGGAAGCCACTGTGCCGAAAAGAGGAATGAGCTAATTCCCAGAACACAGCGGGATTTCGGGAAGAGCATTCCAGGCAGAGGGAATGATGAGTGCAAAGGCCCCGGGGACAGGAACAAGCCAAGGAACAGACTCATGAAGGGAGCAATGATAAGGGGCCTGTCCTGTGAGCAAAGGGTAGGGCCAGAGTACCTTATTCTGAGTGAGGGGACCCAGCGGAGTATTTGAAGCAGGAGTCAGAGCATCTACTTCCCACTACAGAGGAAGATTCATAAGGAGAGCAAAACCCAGATACCCAGGATCGCTCCTTTCTTGGCGCACTGGCATGGAGAACTGCCAGGGGAGGGGTGAGAGGCCCGCCACTGGCCAAGGTCACCTGCCTGTGAGCCCAGGTAGCCATGGTCTCTGCTGCCCTCTCGTGGCTGCTTCTTGACTCACAGGCCCTCATCTTTTTGATTCTGTCCTGGGGAGCCCGTCAAACTTGCTTCTGGAGGTGGGGTGGTCAGCGGCTGCCCTGAGGGCTTCTGCTGGCTTAAAGAGAAGGGGAGGCAGGGCCAGGCAGGACCTCAGTGACCCCTCGCCTCCTGCTGCGGCCAGAACCCAAGTTTATCAAGGTCTTTTGGATCCCGGAGAGTGAGAACCCAGATGATGACAAGATCTACTTCTTCTTCCGTGAGTCGGCGGTGGAGGCCACACCGGCACTGGGACGCCTGTCTGTGTCCCGCGTTGGCCAGATCTGCAGGGTGAGGCCTTCCTGGGCCACATTCAGGGGTTCTGCCACCGCCCCTTTGCCTGTCAGGCCTCACCCTCATCCCCTCCTACTGGCCCCTGCAGAACGACGTGGGTGGCCAGCGCAGCCTGGTCAACAAGTGGACAACGTTCCTGAAGGCGCGGCTGGTATGCTCAGTGCCCGGCGCCGAGGGCGATACCAACTTTGACCAGCTCCGTAAGCGGCAGGAGTGGAGGATGGGGTGGGGGCAGTGAACGCAGGGGCACAGACCCTGGATCTTGTCTCTGCACCCTCCCCCAACGTGGTCCCTTCCCTACAGAGGACGTGTTCCTGTTGTCCTCGCGAGATCGCTGGACCCCGCTGCTCTATGCTGTCTTCTCCACATCCAGGTGAGGTGTGGGAGGCAGTGGGCAGGGCGGCCTGGGCTCCATTGGAGCCCTTCGCTCCACTGACATCTTCACCTGCAGCAGCATCTTCCAGGGTTCTGCCGTGTGCATGTACAGCATGAACGATGTACGCCGGGCCTTCCTGGGACCCTTTGCACACAAGGAGGGGCCCATGCACCAATGGGTGTCCTACCAGGGACGTGTCCCCTACCCCCGACCTGGCATGGTGCGTAGCCCAGGGACTGCCTCCACAACCCAGTTAAACCTGCAGGGTGGAGGACTTGGCCTGGGGTCTTCTTGGTGAATGAGGTTTCTTCCTTTTTTGTTTTTTAATGGTTGGGAAAACATCCTCTTCATCAGACAGGGTTCCTCAGGGGAAGGTCATAATTCCCCCTCAGATTGCCAGGGCAGGGCTCTGTCCAATACCTACCCCCTCATACACACTCCAAGTTCTGGGTGGTCTCCTATGGAGGGCTGCCCACCTGGCCTTCTTATCCACTTCCTTGTCATGCCTCCTCCCCACCTCCCAGTGCCCCAGCAAGACTTTTGGCACCTTCAGTTCCACCAAGGACTTTCCTGATGATGTCATCCAGTTTGCCCGGAACCACCCCCTCATGTACAATTCGGTCCTGCCCATCGGTGGGCGCCCTCTCTTCCAACAAGTGGGCGCCGGGTACACTTTTACCCAGATCACTGCAGACCGTGTCGCAGCTGCTGATGGATACTACGATGTCCTCTTCATCGGCACAGGTCAGGGTCCTGCCATGACCACCCACAAAACCCAGCCCAGGCTCTTTGGCCTATTAGTGGAATTTCCCTGTGTTCAGACCCATTTCCATATGTTTCCTGGGGCTGTGTCCCCCATCTCCTTCTGGATGCTGCTCTGATTGCTCCAACCCACATTCTTCACCTCTCCAGCTGTGCTGCGGGTGGGGGCATCAGAGGCAAGGAGACCCCTGGCCCTAGCTGTCAGAGGGCACAAGGAGTCACCCCCTCTTCTCATCCCTACAGATGCAGGCACAGTGCTGAAGGTGATCTCCGTCCCCAAGGGCGGCCGGCCAAATGCTGAGGGGCTACTCCTGGAGGAATTACACATGTTTGAGGTGAGGCCTAGCCCCCACTGCCTGGGGGACCCCCACCCCATGGAGCCGTGATCCCAGAGCTCCTCCTCCTTCTCAGGACTCAGCTGCTGTCACCAGCATGCAAATCTCCTCCAAGAGGGTAAGTGACCAGAGTGCTTGGGGGTGGAATGGACTCAGTGTTCCAGGTGCCCCCACTCCCATTCTTTTGGTGATGATAAGCCCCAAGTTCTGTTTCAAGGACAGGCTCTGCCCTCGGTAGACTCTGTGACTTGAGATGCCAGTGTTCCCTTTTGTCAAATGGGTGGAAAAGATCCCTGACCTATGGGAGGTTGGCACTGGGCCTCCCTCCGTCAGCCTGGAGCCTTATTCCCCTAGCACCAACTGTACGTAGCCTCTCGCAGCGGGGTGGCCCAGATCCCGTTGCACCGCTGCGCTGCCCACGGCCGTGCCTGTGCCGAATGCTGCCTGGCACGTGACCCCTACTGTGCTTGGGATGGGGCCAAGTGCACTCGCTTCCAGCCCAGTGCTAAGAGGTGAGCAGGGTCAAGGACATGCTGCCTGGAGGGATTCTATCCATCCCTGGCTAAAAGACGCACTCACGGAGGCTCTAATGTCCCCCGATCCCTAGGCGGTTCCGACGGCAGGACGTAAGGAACGGCGACCCCAGCACTTTGTGTTCCGGGGGTGAGTGTCTCAGCTGCTGTCATCCCTCAGCGCTTAAAGACTGCCCCACCCTGTCCTGCTTTGCCTGAATCTGACATTCCCTTTGCCCCCAGACTCATCCCACCCTGCGCTGCTGGAGCAGAAGGTGCTGGGTGTGGAGGGAGGTAGCGCCTTCCTGGAGTGTGAGGCCCGCTCGCTGCAGGCGCACGTGGAGTGGACCTTCCAGCGCGCGGGGGAGTCGGCCTACACTCAGGTGAGCCTCCCCCCACCCCCTCCCCAAACAGGCCCTGTTCCAACCCTAACGTCCAGAAAGTGATTAATGAGGCCCTTGGCCCGCTCCGCACGTCTACATGCGATCCAGCCCCGTCCAGTGTCTCAGCCCAATCAGACCCCTAACGCCCTATTTGGTCCCGGGCCGCACTCCGCATCCAGGTGAGGCCCCATTCCTCTACCTAGGCGCCTGACATCCCCGCCCCATCGGAGAGAAGCCCCGCCCTTTCCCCGCCCACCGAACGCTCCGACCCGCCCTCACGTGCAGATAAGCCCCGCCCCCCGCCCTTTCCTTAAAAATCCTCGCCTCCCGCTGATTCATCAGCAGGTGCCTGCGGAGGAGCGAGCCGAGCGCACGAGGAGGGGATTGCTGCTGCGTGGGCTGCGGCGTGGGGACTCCGGCGTGTACTTGTGTGCAGCGGTGGAGCAGGGCTTTTCGCAGCCACTGCGTCGCCTGGCGCTGCACGTGCTGAGTGCAGCACAGGCTGAAAGACTGGTCCGGACTGAGGATACTGCGCCAGTCGCCCCGCCGGGCCCCAAGCTCTGGTACCGGGACTTTCTGCAGCTGGTGGAGCCCGGTGGCGGTGGTGCGAACTCCCTGCGAATGTGTCGCCCGCAGCCTGCGCCGCGCCCACAGGTCCCTGAGTCACGGAGAAAGGGCCGCAACCGGAGGACACACGCCCCAGAGCTGCGGGCTGAACGGGGCCCGCGCAGCGCAGCGGACTGGTGACTTGGCCGTCCCCACGCTGGGGACTGGGGAGGAGGCTGCAGGAGGGAGAGGGGGCGCACAGACCCTGGGAGACGGCTAGGGGCCCGGCGTTTCCTGGTGGAGGGAAGACACCGACCGACAGGCCCTGGCCAAGGGGCAGCCATGCTGGCTTATTTATTAACAAGAGGATAACCCTTGAATGTAACCCCAATAGGGGCGGCCTAGGCTGGGCACAGGATCCAGCTGGTCGGGAGGAGGCAGAGAAGCAGGGTTCCCAGGTACTTGGGTGGGAGTGGTGCCCGGAATGCCCACCCTGGGGGAAGGACCACCTCTTTGGGCAATGAGCAAAAGCTGTGAACAGGCTGGGTGGGTGGGGTGGGGCAGGCCGACTGTACTAATGCAATAAACACATTTTCAGCCAAAGCTGGAATGTCCCCAGCAGACAATTGCTGGTCTTAGTGTTACCGACCCAGGTTCTTGGACTCTTTAATCAATAGAAGTTGATAAGAGGCCAGATGAGAAATTCAGGCAAAGGCTCGTTGGACTCATGCTGCAGAACAAGGGAGTGAAAATAAGCCACAGGTGCCCAACAAGGAGCAGGTGCTCTCACTTGCTTGCGGTTGAGGGGGTGGGGGAGGAGGGCGGGAGGGGTGAGTTGGTTCCTTAAATGGGGTGAGGTAGGGTCAGATCCATGGTTCAGGCAGCAGGGCTGGCTTAGGTGGTCATGTGGCAGTCGGTTTTTTGGGTTTTTTGGTCTTTTGTTTTGGGGGAGGGTCTTTTTTGTATCTTGTTTATAATTTGCCCCAACCGCAGGTGTGTATAGTTGCTTTTAGTTGCTTACAGCAGGGCTCCCCAACCTCCAGGCCTAGGACTGACGCTGGTCTGTGGCCTGTTGGAACCGGACGGCACAGCAGGAAGTGAGCGGAGGGCAAGCCATTATCGTTGGTTGCATTACCAGCTGAAACCACCCCCATCCCTCCCATCTGGTCCCTGGAAAAATCTGTCTTCCACGAAACCAATCCCTGTTGCCCAAATGGTCGGGCTGCCTTATAATCTCTTTTCAGTCCCTTGCTCCAGATGTTTGTCCAGCCGAGGTACTGCAGCAAGGGGTCCCAGGTCCCAGCCTGTCTGATTCCCCTCTAGGGGGTTCTACACCCCTTATTCTTAAGGATTAAGGGGTTGAAGGTTTCTTCTGAAACCGCAGATCCTAGCCTACCCTAAAGGTGTAGAAGTCCCTTGCTGACTGCTTTCAGGGACCTAGCTTCCCCTCAGCTGGAATTGGTTGAAATCCTTGAGCCATCATGAGCCTTACTTGAAAACTGTTGGGACCTAGAAAACACAAACCTAACCAAAGGGTTAAATAGACAAGGGCCAAAAAGGAGAACAGTAAAAAGCCACTCGAGCAGGGGTCACCAGCCTCCAGGATCTAATGCCTTGACATGAGATGGAGCTGATGTAATAACAGAAAAAAGTTTACAATAAATGTAATGTGCTTGAGTCGACCTGAAACCATCCCCCTACTCCGTGCCCATGGAAAAATTATCTTCCAGGAAGCCGGTGCCTGGCGCCAGAAAGGTTGGGGACTGCTTCACTCAAGGGTCTAGAAAGGGAAGGAACCAGGATAACTTTGAGAGGGCTTCTCTAACTGCTGACCAGGCAGCGAAGGCAACAGCAGCTCTGCCAAAATTGTGAAGCCCTTGCTGCTTGGGTGTCTGTTTCTTTAACTTTTCTCTCTGCTGTTGCATTGATTTAGGTGCAGCAGGAAGTGTTAGTTACCCCACAAATTGTGCCTTGTTCTGTCAGAAGGTAATCAAGAACTAGATGATTATCAAGAGGTAAATACATTAACCCAAGTAACAAGAGAGGACTTAAGTCTCGTTAAAGCTTGCTCTTGTCAGTTTTATCACAGAATTAAGCTGTCTGGTGGAATTTCTCAGTGTGGCTTCTTGATAGGGAAAGCTACCCCATGGAGCTGCCAGCCCTAGGAAGTGAACAATTCAGTGGCAGACACTTGGGATCTTTGATTTTCCTTGCAACATGTGTGATCTAGTTCCTGACTAGGGATGGAACCTGGGCCTCTAGCATTGGGAGTGCAAAATCTTAGCCCACTGGACCACCAGGGAAGTCCCTGAAGTGGACATTGTTAATGCAGTTACAGGCCATAGCTTGGACTTTCCTTACGGCTCAGCCGTAAGGAAAACTGCCATACAGGAGACATTGGTTCAATCCTGGGTCGGGAAGATCCCGTGGGGAAGGAAACGGTGATCCTCTCTAGTATTCTTGCCTAGGAAATCCCATGGACAGAGGAGCCTGGTGAGCTACAGTCCATGGGCTTGCCAAAGAGTGGGACACCACTTAGCCACTAAACAACAAAATAAAGCCTTGTGAATATCAAGTACCCAGAAGCATCAATTTTCAATTTGTTGTTATAAGAAATGACCACAAGGTGGCAGCATTTCTCCCTGCCCAAGATTCCTTGAGCAACCAGCGCCTTAGGGGAAGTCCCATTCCTGGGTTGTAACTTAGAGTGGGATGTGCCAGAAACAACAGCCAAGGGCTTGTGTCTTCTTATTTCTTCCACCTTACCCTTCACCACCCCAGACAAATCCAAACCCCTGAAAACCTGCTACAGTGAGGGTGCTGAGGGTACTCTTGGTAGGGTGAATCTAAGGCAGAAGGTTGGAGATGGGAACCCCCCAACTAGGAGACCTGAAAACCGGGTGAGTTTACAAAGCTCTTCCAGCCCTGGGACATTCCTGGCAGTTCAGTGGTTAAGACTCACACTTCCAGGGCAAGGGGCCCGAGTTCCATCTGTGGTTTGAGAACTAAGATCTCGCATTCCATGTGGTGTGGCCAAGAAAATTGTTAAAAATAACTAAAAATGCCAAAAAAAAAAAAAAAAGATCTTCTAGCTCACAGAATCCACCATCCTTTGGGTGTGCTAGGCTTGGCTTAGCTATAGGAGGGTCTGACTGGATCTGGAGACTGTGATCTTAGGGGAGCAGGCACTACAGGGCCAAGGGGGGTTCTCTGATGACACGGCCTCCCTAGCCCCCTTAGCTTTACCACCCTCCAGCCTTGAGGCCAAGCCTGCTCAGGCTCCAGGGCTGTGACACAGGCCAAGGTGCCAGAAGCCTGGAAAAAAAATAGGGATTTGTTTTCTTTTTGTTAAACTTGTGTTTTGGCATATACTTGATTGATCATGTAGCGCTGTTTAAGGTGTCGAGCGACATGATTCCGTTATACATACACAGGTATCCTTTGAGTGTGTGCTCAGCTGTGTCTGACTCTGTGACCCCGTGGGCTGTAGCCCACCAGGCTCCTCTGTCCATGGAATTTTCCAGGCAAGAATACTGGAGTGGCTTGCCATTTCCTCCTCCAGGGGGAATCCCAACCAAGGGATAGAACCCAGGTTCCCTGTGTCTCCTGCATTGGTAGGCAGATTCTTGAACACTAGTGCCGCCTGGGAAGCCCTGGATCTAGTCTTTCTTGGATTCTTTTCCCATGTAAGTTCCGATGGAGTTGTAAGATAGTCGTAACTATATACAGTAGGTTCTCAACCTCTACTTTCTGTAAGTGTGTATGTGTTAAACACAACCTCCGAATTTCTCCCTCCACCCTGCACATCTTCCCCCTTTGTAACCCAGTTTCTTTTCAAAGTCTGTGAGTCTGTTTTGTCAGTTCATGATTATCAGTTTTAAGTTTCCACCTATAAGAAAAATCACACAATATTTGTCTTTCTGTCTGAGTGTAATCATCTCCTGGTCCATCTATGTTGTTACAAATGGCAGTGTTTCATTCCATACCTGTGGCTGAATGTGTATGTGTGTATATACAGCATCGATATTAAGCTTTAACATGTCAGTGGACAATTTGCTGATTCTGAGTCTAGGCTACTGTAAATAGTGCTTCATGCACACTGGGGTGCATGGTGTCTTTTTGAATTATGGTTTTCGCGCAACATTCGCCCAGGTGTGGGAATGTCAAATCCTGGGCTTAGCTCTCTTGACAGTTTTTTTCAGGTGTTCGGAGACTGTCGTTTATAGTGGCTGTTGCCAAGGTACATTTCCACTCACAGTGTAGGGAGAGGTTCCCTTTCCTCCAGGCTCCCTCCCACATTTATTGTTTGTTGACTTTCGATGATGGCTGTTCTCACTGGTGGGATTTGATTTCTCATCGTTTTGATTGGCTTTCCTGTAACAGGGATACTGACCATCCTGTCCTGTGGTGGTTTGGTTTGGTTTTTTCTCCTTAAAGGTTGTAAAGAAAATGTAGCTGGTGCAGTTGGGTTCTTGAAAGTCACTTGTGTTTGGATTTGGTTTCTGCATTTTATTTCTGCAGTACCCGCCCAGGACATTTCCTGAGGGCAGCTGTCATCAAGCGCTCCCAAAACCTTGCAAATTGGAGGTGCCAGTGAGCACCACTTGTCACATTGTAGCAAACAGAAATGTCACTTTTTCACACCCACCTCTGGTTCCTTGGGCAACCAGAGCCTTAGGAAAAGTTAGCTTCCTGGGCTGTGAATTTGAGTGTAATGTGGCTGAGCAAACACCCGAGGGCTTGTATCTAATTACTTCTCCCCCTAAAGCTCCCCCTACTCTTTGCCTCCAGAATAATCTCAACCTGGGACACAGCACCCTGCTGAGGTGCCTAGGAGGCTGCACCTTCAGGAAGGAGGCTTGAGCTGGGGACCCTAGCACCAGGAGCCATGGAGGAGGCGGGGTGACTTTCCCAAGGCCCTCAAGGCCAGAGGGTCGGGCCACCATCCTTTGGGTGCACTAAGGTTGGTTTAGCTACACGAGAGCCAACCTGGACCGGGAGATCCTGGTCCCAGCCACTACAGGCTTAAGAGGGGGCTCAATTAAGGGCACCCTCCCTGGCTGTCTTGAACCCACCAGCCATTGATGAAGTCTGCTCAGGCCCCAGGGATGTGATTAAACAGCCCAAATCATGGAGGCTGCAAGGAAGAAACTAGACATTGCTCTTCTTTATTTTCATTTCATACAGATGATGCCGGAGTGTTGTTGGCTTGCAATGTTGTGTGTTGTCAGGGTGCAGCCACCCGATTCATTTACTACATATACATACAGAATATCTATTCTGTTGGGGGTTCTTTTGCCATAGAAGTTACTGCAGAAGGACGAGCAGAGTTTCCTGTGCTGAATATCTAGCTTGTGGATTATCTATTAGCGCTACATATTTCTCTGTATATGTTAATCCTGACCTGCTAATTCATCCCAGGCCCTTCACCTTTGTGTGTGTGTAACCCTATATTTGTGTTTGAATTCTGAGAGTGTCCTTTTGCTTTGTAAATTAGTTTCTTTGTATATCTTTATACATTTTGCCTAAGAAGGACATCATATGCAATTGTCTCCTCTGTAACTTAGTGTACGATCCTCCGAGGTACATCCCTGTGGCATAACTTCATCTGGTTTTTCATGGCTGAGTCATAGTCCATTGCATATATTTACCACATCTTCTTTAATCTTTAACCTGTCAGTGGATATTTTGCTGGTTCTGTCTTTGCTATTGTAAGCAGTGCTGCAGTGGACTGCTGGGGTACATGTATCTTTTTGAATTATGCTTTTTCTGGGTAGAAGCCCAGGGGTGGAAATATCAGATCCTAGGCTTAGCTCTCTTGACAGTTTTTTTGAGGCATTCGGAGACTGTCATTTGGAGTGGCTATTGCCAATGTACATTCCCACCTTCCTACGTATAGGGGGGATTCCCTTTCCTCCAGGCACAGTCCCACATTTATTGTTTATAGACATGTGAGGATGGCCATTCCGACTGGTGGGATTTGATGTCTTCTTGTTTTGATTGGCATTCCTATAATTAGGGATGCCGAGCATCTTGTCCCGTGGTTGTTGGGGTTTTTTTTTTTTTTCCCCCTTCAAGGCTGTAAGGAAAATTGACCTGTGGCAACTGACTTCTTGAAAGTTGGTTGTGTGTGGAATTTGTTTCTGCAATACCCACCCCAGGACATTGCTTGAGGTCAGTTGTCATTAGCAGCCGCCCAGGCCTTGTAAAGGAAAGTTATGACCAACCTAGATGGCATATTCAAAAGCAGAGAGATTACTTTGCCAACAAAGGTCTGTCTAGTCAAGGCTATGGTTTTTCCACTGGTCATGTATGGATGTGAGAGCTGGACTGTGAAGAAAGCTGAGTGCCGAAGAATTGATGCTTTTGAACTGTGGTGTTGGAGAAGACCCTTGAGAGTCCCTTGGACCGCAAGAAGATCCAACCAGTCCATCCTAAAGGAGATCAGTCCTGGGTGTTCATTGGAAGGACTGATGCTGAAGCTGAAACTCCAATACTTTGGCCACTTCATGCAAAGAGTTGACTCACTGGAAAAGACCCTGACGCGGGAAGGGATTGGGGGCAGGAGGAGAAGGGAATGACAGAGGATGAGATGGCTGGATGGCATCACTGACTCCTTGGACAGGAGTTTGAGTGAACTTCAATGGACATGAGTTTGAGTGAACTCCAGGAGTTGGTGACGGACAGGGAGGCCTGGCGTGCTGTGATTCATGGGGTCGCAAAGAGTCGGACACGACTGAGTGACTGAACTGAACTGAGGCCTTGTGAATTTGAGGCTCCAGGAAGCAGTAGCGATCCAGTTGTAGTTACAGTAAATGTCCACGAGAGGGCAGCACTTTCTCGTGCCCACCTGTGGTTCCTCAGGCAGCCAGCCTTAGGGAAAGTTGGCTTTTGCTGGGCTGTGAATTGGAGTGGAATGTGCCTGAGCAAACACCCAAGGATTTGTGTCTCACTACTTCTTTCCCCTAAAGCCTCACACCCTCTCCCCTCCAGGCCAATCCCAACCGGGACCACAGTACCACGTTAAAGGAGGCTTGAGCAGGGAACCCCAGCACTAGGAGACGTGGAGATGAGGTTACTTTACCAGGGTCCTAAAGGCCACAGGGACCAGCCACATTGTCTGGGTACACTGGGGACTCTGGAGCAAACCAGACACTCTAGGTCTAAGAGGGGTCTCAACTAAGAGCACCCTACTTAGCTGTCTTGACCCCAGCGTAGTCCAACCATGGAATTCAAGCCTGCTCAGGCTCCAGGGACGTGATAGCAGCCCTAGACAGGGAGGTGGGAGGGGAGAAATGAGGCATTGCTTTGCTTTATTTTCATTTCATGCCGATGGTGTGTTGGAGCATAGCTGATTTGTAATGTGCTTGTTTCAGGGTATAGCTGCCTGATTCAGCTATGACATTGTAAGCACAGCATCTCTATTCATTATAGGCTTCTTCTGAAATAGCTGTTATTGCAGAAGGTTGAGCAAAGGTCCATGTGCTGAACATCAGGTCTTTGTGGAGTATCTATTGGAGATTCAGATTTATGTGTATAGGGAAGGAAGGAAGGAAGGAGGAAGATAATCTCATGAATTATCCATTACAGATATGGATTTCTGTGTGTATATATATTACTCCTGATCTCCTAAGTCGTCACTGGCCCTTCACTTTTTCCCTTTGGAACACTTTGCGTTTGAATCCTTAGAGTCTCTCTTTGTGTTGAAAATTAGTTCCTTTGTATCTCTTTTTAAATTTTGCCTAAAAGGGACATCATATGCTCTTTTATTCCTCTGAGTGACTTCTCTTGGTCTGCAAACATTCAAGGTCCATCACTGAGGCTCCAGGGGCATCATTTCAGTGCTGGTTTGTTGTGACTGAGCCATAGTCCGTTGTATAAATGTACCATACCTTCTTTAAGCTCTAGTGTGTAGCAGGACGTTTTACTGGCTCTGGGTCTAAGTTATTAGAGGTAGTGTGTTCTGAACCTTGGGGTATATGTATGCTTCTGAATGATGGTTTTCCTGGGATGTAGACCCGGGGGTGGGGGGCCATGTCAGATCCTAAGCTTAGCCTCTCTTGAAGGTTTTTTTTTCTGGCAGTGAAGGCTGTCCTCCACAGTGGCTGTGGACAGCGGACCTCATTGTTTGTAGACGTGTGAGGATGGCCATTCCTGACTAGTAAGGTTAGACTTCTCCAGTGAGTTTTCATTAGCAACGCTACTGTAATTAGGGGCACTGAGCTGCTGCTTGTGTGGTGGTAGATTTTTTTCCCTCCTTAAAATCTTTGAGGGACAAAACAACACATGTTGTAATTGGCTTCCTTAAAGTCAATTGTTTTTGGAATGTATTTTGGCAATAACTGCTCCAGGACATTTACTAAGGGAAGCTGTCATTAAAAGCCCTCCTAGCCTTGTGAATTAGAGGCGCCAGTAAGGAGCAGTGGTCAAAAACTGTAGTTATAGGCGATGTCCACAGGTCAGCAGCACTATCTCACACCCACCTTAGGCAACCAGTCGTTGCTGTTCAGTCTCTCAGTCGTTTTGAACAGTTCACAACTCCATGGATGGCAGCACGCCAGGCTTCCCTGTCCTTCACCATCTCCTGGAGCTTGCTCAAACTCATGTCCATCGAGTCGGTGGTGCCATTCAACCATCTCGACCTCTGTGGTCCCTTTCTACCCCTGCCTTCTATCTTTCCCAGCATCAGGGTCTTTTCCAATGAGTTGGTTCTTTGCATCAGGTGGCCAAAGTATTGGAGCTTCAGTGTCCAGTGAATATTCAGGGTTGATTTCCTTTAGGATTGATTGGTTTGATCTCCTTGCAGTCCAAGGGACTCTCAAGAGTCTTCTCCAACACCACAATTCAAAAGCATCAGTTCTTTGGTGCTCAACCTTCTTTATAGTCCAACTCTCACATCCATATATGAATACTGGAAAAACCATAGCTTTGACTATACAGAACTTTGTTGGCAAAATGATGTCTCTTCTTTTTAACACGATGGCAAGATTTGTCATAGTTTTTCTTCCAAGGAGCAAACATGTTTTAATTTCATGGCTGAAGTCACCATCCGCAGTGATTTTGGCTCAGGAAAATAAACTCTTACTATTTCCATTGTTCCCCCATATATTTGCCATGAAGTGATGGGACCAGATGCCATGATCTTCGTTTTTTGAATGTTGAGTTTTAAACCAGTTTTTCACTCTCCTTTCACCTTCATCCAGAGGCTCTTTAGTTTCTCTTTGCTTTCTGCCATAAGGGTGGTATCATTTGCATGTCTGAGGTTATTGATATTTCTTTCTGGAATCTTGATTCCAGCGTGTGCTTCTTCCAGCCCAGCGTTTCTCATGATGTACTCTGCATATAAGTTAAATAAGCAGGGTGACAATATACAGCCTTGACATAGTCCTTTCCCAGTTAGGAACCAGTCTGTTGTTCCACGTCCAGTTCTGTTACCTCTTGACCTGCATACAGGCTTCCCAGGTGGCAGGTAAAGTGGTCTGGTATTCTCCTCTCTTTAACAATTTCCCACAGTTTGTTGTGATTCACACAAAGGGTTTAGCATGGTCAATGAAGCAGAAGTAGATATTTTTCTGGAACTCTCTTGCTTTTTCTATCATCCAAAGGATGTTAGCAGTTTGATCTCTGGTTCCTCTCGTTTCCTAAATCCGGCTTATACACCTGGAAGTTCTCGGTTTACATACTGTTGAAGCCTGGCTTGGAGGATTTTGAGCATGATCTTGTGAGCAAGTGAAATGAGTGCAGTTGAGCAGCAGTTTGAGCGTTCTTTGGCATTGCCCTTCTTTCGGATTGGAATGAATAAGGAAAGTCGGCTTGCTGGGCTGCGAATAAGAGAATCATGCCTGAGTACACACCGAAGCGCACTATCTCACTACTTCTTTCCCCTAAATCCACACGGGCACACCTCTGAAACCATCCAACAGGGGCTGCAGTACCCTGCTGAAGGTGCTTAGAAGTTCACATTCCAGAGAGAGGTTTGAGCAGGGAAATGCAGCACCAGAAGAAACGGAGGCTGGGTGACTATTTGGCCCAAGACACTCAAGGCCCTGGATGCCTTGATGGCACGCAAGGCTCTGGTCCCAGGCAGAGCAGAGTAGAGGTTTCAGGTGGGGCTCAGGACAGGGCACCCTACCTGGCTGAGTCGACCTTACCCCAGGGAAGACGTGGGTCCAATGTCTGATCAGGCTGCAGGGATGCGATCTGGCTCCAAGCTCAGAGGCTTTGAAGGGAAAGAGTGCTCACTGCTCTTTCCCCTTTCTGGAATGACACACCAGTAGTCTCTCGGAGTACAGTTCTTTGGCAAGCTGTGTTGTTGTCAGTGTTCAGCCGATTGTTTCAGGGATTAGGCATACGTGGAGTGTATCCATTCTCTCTTGACTGCCACTCCCATAGAGCTTATTGCAGAAGATCGAGGAATGTGGTCCCCATCAGGTCCCTGTGGTTTTTCTGTCTCAGATACAGTTTTATTCCTATGAAACAGGAAGGAAGTCACACATCCTTGTGGATTATCTTACAGACATTACCAATTTCTTTAGATAGGGCAGAGGTCCAGGATTCTGTGTGTGTGGATGGAGGTGGGAAGGAGATAATCCTGGTGGATTATTTTTACAGATACAGGTTTTTGTGTCTCTCCGAGGCCTGACCTCCTGATGAATTCGTCCCAGCACTGCAGTCTTTTTTTTTAAGCCTTTGTGGGTGTTTCAATATGAAGAGTCTCTCTTTGGGTTGTAGATTTCTTCCTTTGAATCTTTCTTCCTTTTCTTTAGAAGGGATATCCTATGCTATTGTCTCCCTCTGTCTGGCAAGCTTCCCCTGGCCTGTGATCCATCCAGGTCCATCGGTGTAGCTCACAGCAGCATCATTTCATAATTCCCATGGTGGTCTTTATGGCTGCATAATAGTCCATCGTATACATGTACCTCAACTGGTTAAAACTTTAATCGATCACTGAAGATTTTGGTTGCTCTGTGTCTTGGCTTACGTAGGTCCTCTTGCAGTGATCCATGGGGTCCATGTGCCTTTTGGAACAATGCTTTTGTCCGCATATACACCCAGATGTGACAACGGCAGATCTGAGGCGTAGCCTTTCCTACTGATTTCGTCTGGCATTTGGTGCCTGTCCCTTACACTGGTTCTTGCCAGTATACATTGTTTCAAATTGTATTGGGAGATTCCAGTTCCACCAGGGTATTTTCCCCACTGATGGTTTACAGCTGTATGAGGATGGCCATTCTGAGTGTTGGGGTTTGCATTCTCCTCACCGTTTTGATCGGCATGCCTGTCATAGTTAGGGATGCTGAGCGTCCTCTCTTAGGCTGCAGATTTGTGGATATTTTTCTTTTGTCTCCTCAAGGGTTGTGAGGCTAAGTGACCTGTTCTAATTGGCCTCTTGAAAGTCCCTTGTGTTGGGAATTTTCCCCTTCAAAACCTGCCCCAGGACATTTCGTGAGGGCAGCTGTGTCTGAGGCCCCTGGCCTTGTGAATTCGAGGTGCAAGTAAGGAGTGGTGGTCACGTTGTAGTTACAGGAAGTGTCCACAAGACAGCAGCACTTTCTCATGCTTACCTGTGGTTCCTCATGCAAGCAGAGCCTCAGGGCAAGTCAGCTTGAAGGGTTGTCTCACTGCTACTAGTACAACTAAGTCACTTCAGTCGTGTCGGACTCTGTGCGACCCCATAGACGGCAGCCCACCAGGCTCCCCTGTCCCTGGGATTCTCCACGCAAGAACACTGGAGTGGGTTGCCATTTCCTTCTCCAAAGCACGAAAGTACTTTCCCCTAAAGCCTCACAGCCCCTCCCAGTTCTGGACCAGTCCAAAGCAAGACTGCAGAACCTTTCTGAAGGTGCTTCCCTGATAACTCAGCTGGTAAAGAATCCACCTGCAACACAGGAGACATGGGTTGGGAAGATCCCCTGGAGAAGGGCAAGGCTACCCACTCCAGTATTCTTGGGCTTCCCTTGTGGCTCAGCTCGTAAAGAATCCGCTTGCAATGCGGAAGACCTGGGTTTGATCCCTGAGTTGGGAAGATCCCCTGCAGAAGGGAAAGGCTACCCACTCCAGTATTCTGGCCTGGAAAATTCCATGGACTGTGTAATCCATGGGGTCACAAAGAGTCAGACATGACTGAGCCGCTTTCCCTTCCACTTAGAAGCCCAGGAAGGAGGTTTGTGGCAGGAACCCCAGCACCAGGAGACGTGGAGGCTGGGTGACTATTCTGCCGATGGACCCCAGAGACCCTGGATGCCTTGGTCTTCCTCAGGACTGTAGTCCCAGGCAGAGACAAGCAGAGAGGTTTCAGGTGGGGCTCAGGACAGGGCACCCTACCTGGCTGTGTCGACCTTACCCCAGGGAAGACGTGGGACCAGTGTCTGATCAGGCTGCAGGGATGCGATCTGGCTCTAAGCTCAGAGGCTTTGAGGGGAAAGAGTGCTCACTGCTCTTTCTCCCTTTGTGGAATGACACGCCAGTAGTCTCTCGGAGTACAGTCCTTTGGCAAGCTGTGTTGCCGTCAGTGTTCAGCTGACTGTTTCTTCATATGTGAACAAGGAAGGAAGAAGGAAATTCGTTGTATCATTCATTACAGATAGAGTTTTCTGTGTATAGGGTTTAGGTCCGGAGTTGTATGTGTGGTTGGAGGCAGCATGGAGATAATCCTGTGGATTATGTTTTACAGACACACATTTCTGTGTCTCGTTTTGGCCAGACCTCCTGTGGAATTCCTCCTCAGTGCTTTTTCTTCTTTTGGAACCCTTTTTGTGTCTTTCCATTCTAAGCGTCTCTTACGGATTGTAAATTTCTTCCTTTGCATCTTTTTTCCTTTGCTTTAGAAGGGGCAGCCTATGCTATTGTCTCCCTCTGTCTGGCTCGCGTTCCCCCCGTTTATTATCTGGTCAGGTCCATCCTTGTGGCTACCAGTGACATCGTTTCATAATTTCAGTGCTGGTGTTTTTGGCTGAGAAATAGTCTACCACGTATATGTCCCTCATCTTGTCCTCCCCGGGGGTGGTGTGGTGGTCCTTGTGAGCTGGCCCTTTAAATGGGGCGAACATAGAGTCAGCTCCATGGTTTAGGTGGTTCTGGTCTGCCCACACTCTTGTGGTGTGTACGGTGATCACGAGTGGTGCCCTGCTTTTTCTTGCACACCTCAGATACGACAGTTGAGTTTTTGGTCTTTTTGTGTCTTTTGTATCTTGTTCACAGTTTTCCCCAAGTGAGCATGCCTGCACTTATTTTTAGTCTTTTATTGTTTCTCTGGATTCTGTTGCTTTAGAAGAGGTTTGTTCTCACTTGTTCTTGCCCTGTGGCCTTGGACCACTTCCTAGAAGTGTCAACATCTGTTTCTTTTAAGGAGACTGTGGTGAGGATTAAAGGTGGGTCCACGTGACCGAGTGGACTCTGTAGGGCCTGAGCAGATATTGACACGCATGGTACATTTGGCCTTTGAACAGCCCCAGTTTGAACTGTATGGAATCCATTTAGGTGTGGGTTTTATTTCCCAATAAATAGTATGATAGGATACCCAATTTGTGGAATCTGCAGATTCAGACCAGGGGCCTGGGGGTGGGGGGTGGGTGGACTGTAAACTTATTCGTGGATTTTCCAGTGCACAGCCTCGGAGTCCATACCTCCAGTCATTCAGGTGTCAGCTATATATTCTGAATGATAACAATTCCTGGGCTAAGTGCTATGGAAAAAATAAAATTGGGAAAATGTGGAAAAATACGTGAGCAGAAAGTCTCACTGAGGGGGGTGATACTTGAGTTACATGAGGAGCCAGTCAATGAGGACATCTAAGGAAGAGCACTCCAAGTGGGGAGCAGCCCGAGCCAAGGTCCTGACGTGGGAACGAGCTCCAGTTTGAGGAGTCTCAAGGAGGCCAGTGTGACAGCGGAGGGATGGGAGTTGGGATGCGTAGAAAGTAGAGCCTACTGCCTGACTTTGCCTCACTTGGGAAGGAGGGGCACAGGGGTCCACTAGGGAGGGTTGCAAGCTGGAGCACTCGCTCTCCTTAAGGGCCAGAGGTGATGGGCACCCTCTCATGACCTTGTGTGATCTGAATGCCCTTGTGGAGAGGAAGATCAAAACTTTGCATTGGGCTGAGCGCCTCAGACGTGGTATTTTCCACTCGTGTGCACTGTGCCAGGGGGAAACCATCATTACTCCTGTTTCAGATGAGAAAACAGGTCTGAAAGGGGGCACTCCTATACCCAAAGCTGTAAACTTAGTAACTGTAAATGAAGTAATGACCTTCGACGGACCAGCAGGGGTACCTGTGTGTATTTGGGGGGTGTCTCTGTCCCCTTAGGGGGCCTCTCGGAGTCCTCAGGGCACTGGGCTCCAGTGGTCCATCAGCCCTATGATGCCAGCAGATCACACAGCGGTGGGTGCTTGTCCCACACCTGCCAGGAAAAGAGGTCTTCAGAGGCTGAGGGTGGAGATGTGGAGGGACATCGCTGGAGGTGAGGCTGAGGAGGTCTGTCTGGACACCAGGGCCCTGCAGACGTGAATGGCAGGGCTCCCAGGGGCGTGCCCCGCTAGAGGTGTGCTCTGGCCTGGGCTCCATCACCAGGTGGACAGTCTAGCCTGGCCATGTAGGTCACTCTGCTCCTTTCCAAGGCTGGGAGATGCCCTCTCCAAATATAGCCCCATGTGCTGAGCTCACATCTATTTTCAGCCAAGGTTGGGAGGTGGCCAGGCCTTTGCCAGGCTCTCAGAGGAGCCACCACTGCCTCTATCCGGTCCTGGCGCTGGGCACCCTCATCAGCCCCCCGCCTGCCATGTCAGAGGAGACCCAGGAAGGTAGGAGATGATCGCTGGGCGGGGAGCGGGTGAGGCCTCAGTACTGTGACCCTGTGGACTGTGGAGAAACCTGGCTCCGGGCCCACTGACCTCACTTCCTTGACGCGTCATCAGGCCCCGTGTCCCCTACACGTGGAGGAAGGGCCTCCCCTGCCGGGAACGTCTCCTCACCTCATACCTATGCCCCCTGTGAAGGACAGCGGGAGGAATTAGGGGCAGCTCCCCAGCTGGGGCAGGGTCACCTCTAGGCCCAAGTGGGTGTGGGTGGGCAGGCTGGTCAGGGAAGGTCTGCCTTCAGGGAAGACACAGGATTGGGCACGGCGGTGGTCTTGGGAAGAATTTGGGCACATGGCCCAGGGACTGGGAGTGATTGGCTTCTGGCCTCCAGGTTGGCCTGTGTGGCCCCAACTGGCTAAAGGTTGGGGTCCCTTGGCCTGGCCAGACTGACTTCTAGTTATAGACTTTGGTGGCCAGTCTCCTAATTGCTCCACTTCAGGCAGGAGGTACGGAGGCTCAGAGTGGGAGCATAGGGACCCAGGCAGCTTCCCATACGATGCTGGCCAGCACGTGGACCAGCTGGTCAACTCCCCCTGCCCCACCCACAGCTTCAGCATTTTACACTGAGTGGGAGGGGCCTGGCCCTGAGTGTGGGACTGCGCTTCTAAGCATGTCATTTACTGTGTGTTTTTCGTGGTCACAAACAATCTAAGTTCAACGTTTGGTGTGGAAAAAGCACAGCCAAGTGCACAGAAGGCATTTACTATGACCCCAACCCACCACCACCCAGACAGCTTCAGTTTTTGTTCTACATCTTTTGAGCATCTCAAAGGCCAGTTTGAAGCAGATGTGAAAGTCGAGGTAGTATTCTAAAAGTCAGAGACCCTGAGAGTCCCATCACCCCTGGCTCTATCTGGAGGTGTTCTCCCAATGCCCCCAGATTTGTTATCTAGCTTCCAGCTAGGCTTTTAGAGGCTTTTTATATTTATTTATTTTTGGCTGACTTCTCTAGTCGCGGTGAGCAGGGGCTCCTCTTTACTGCGCAGGCTTCTTGCTGCAGCAGCTGCCCTTGTCAAGGAGCACAGGCTCTGGGCGCTCAGGCTTCAGCGCTTACAGGACATGGGCTCAGTAGTTGTGGCACAGGCTTAGTTGCCCTGCAGCACGTGAAATCTTCCAGGACCAGGGATTGAACCCGTGTGTCCTGCCCTGGCAGGTGAATTCTTATCCACTGTGCCACCAGGGAAGTCCTGGAGATCTCGGGGGCCAAAATTTAAAGAGGATGAGGGGGGGAAGACCCACCATCTCCTAACTTAGCAAATATGTATGTGAACATTTACATACAATTTTTTTTTTTTTCAGTGGAGATGCCTAATGGTGGCAATGTCATACTCTCTTAGGGGCTCTGGATAACTATCCCCGGGGACAACCTGATGATAGCTAATTCTATTTCTGGGAATCCATCCTTAGTAACTACGGGGAAATTGGGGGCAAACTTTTGTACGCATCCTTTTCTAGGAGTTATTGAATTCAGGCAACCTGGAAGGGGAGACCTCACAGGCAAGGGCAGCAGTCAGATAACAAAGACTTGTGATACTTGTGATATTGAGTGAGAAGAGAGTCCCCAGAAGTTAGCAGCATCAGGCTGAACATGTTAGAGGAGGCAGAGCAGAGGCCACGAGGGAAGGGCACCACGATGGCTGCTTCTGTTGGGGGCAGGAACAAGGTGCGCACAGGGTGTGTGGGGAAGGCTGACCGCAGAGGCTGCAGCAGTGAGTGTCATGGGCCGTGGGTTTATTCCTCCAATGCTCTGCAATGAGCAGGCAGAGGAATGCCTCGCGAGGAAACAAAGCTAAGTCAACTGCACTTCCTGCTGGTGTGGGTGAAACAGGCCCACGTGGTTCTCGTTGTCTTGGCTGCAAATCACAGGTCATTCTTGAGTTGGTTTTAGGCGATTAGGAGTCCGAAGGCCCCTTCTACCCCTGCTGCCGCCGGACGCCCTCTGGAAGGGGCGGGGGGCGGGGGGCCTGACCCGCTGGCTCAACCAGCCCCACGCTGCCCCCGCAGACACCGCGGCACTGACGAGGAGCCGGGCGCCGCTGGCTCCCAGCCACGAGCAGGAGGTGTGCCTGCACCGGGTGGAGTCCATCAGTGACCTACACAACGGCGGTGAGAAGGGGCAGGCGGGTGGGACTGCTGGTCTGGGCGCAGGGAGCGGGTAGGAACGCAGGTGCCCCTGCCTGCCTTCCTGATGCCCCGTTTGCTCTGCAGGTCCGCTGTGCCCCTACCTGGCCGAGGAGGGGCAGCCGTGGGGTGAACTGCTGGGTGTCCTGCCGCCCTCACTGTGCGCCCAGACCGGCTGCGGCCCGGTACACAGCCGCGGGGCCTTCCTGCTGCTGCTTGCGCTCCTGGTGCTCATCTGCCTGGCGCTAGCCGTGCTGGCCGTCTACCTGAGTGGTAGGGAGGGCGCTGGGAGCCAGCGGGAGTGGGGAGACCAAGGCAGTGCGGGGCTGGGAGGGCAGAGTGCTGCGGCGGTGGCGTGCGGTCTGATAATCTGCTCCCCGCCGCAGTGCTGCAGAGCGAATCCCTCCGCGTGCTAGCGCACACACTGCGAACCCAGGAGGAGGTGCTGCTCAAACTCCGGCTCGCCAGCCTCAGCCAGCTGCGGAGGCTCAACTCCAGCGAGGCCCGAGCGCCCAGTTGAGATGCCGCTCGGACCCGGGGCCTGGGGGTATGTGCCGGGGAATAAAGTGGCCGTTGGCAGCTTTCTCCTCTCCCACTGCTGCTCCTCACGACTTCCTGGCTGCGGTTTTGGCATGAGACCTGATCTGACCCCACAGCTGCCTGCCTCTCTCGCCTTCTTGGGCCAGGCCAGGCCTTCTGGGGTCGAGGCTCTGCCTGGTGTGGCCTAAGGTCAGAGGAAGCCATACTAGCCTCCTGGCTCCTCCTGGGGCCTGGGAGCACCCACTGGCCTCCTCCAGATGGTGGGTCCAGAAGCTTAAAAAGAGCCAGTCACCCAAACTCTGCCAGGCCTCCCAATGCGGGGTCCAGTCTC
The DNA here is from genome assembly GCA_935064755.1 of Tragelaphus eurycerus. NCBI lineage: Eukaryota > Metazoa > Chordata > Mammalia > Artiodactyla > Bovidae > Tragelaphus > Tragelaphus eurycerus. Next base: position 68,001,611 of record CAKXYN010000001.1, on the reverse strand, counting down.
CGCTTGGAAAAGGCAGGCTGGGCTCCGAGGAGTGGGGAGGAGGGCCATGACGGGGAGGCTTTTGGAGGGCACAGCCAAGCAGATGGAGAGGGGAGGCCCAGCGGCGCCCAAACCCGGATGGGAGGGAAGGCAGAAGAAACAGCCAGGGCCCCCGAAGGCTGCGCGTTCTGTTTAATTAATCATCTTTAAAAACCAGCACAAAAACCCACTCCAGGTAGCATCACCTCCCTACTGTGGTGCAGTGGCGTTTGTCCAGACACCACCCCCCCCCACACACACACACAGGAAGTGACTCGTCCCAGGGGCACAAGGCCTGAGGAAGGCGCGGCCTTCTGCCTGCCCCGTGGCCCTGAGATAGGACGAGGCTGCGTGCAGGGGGTCCCAAGTGACCTCCAGCCGGCCCAGCCCCGTATCTCTCTTTGGTTTTGTCATTAAAAAAATAAAAGCGACAAGTCCTAGCAGGGACCAGGTGTTGCACGGTCTTCTGTTAAAAAAACAGACGAGGACGCAGACAGCCTGCTCACAGGACGTCCGCCCGCTTGTCCCGCACGCGGCTGCGCGCCTTGGTCCTGGCTCTGAAGGCCGCCACATTGTACAGGTGCTGGGGGGGGGGGCGGAGAGTGAGGGTGGCGTGAGCGGAGCAGGTAGCGGAGCAGGTAGCGGCCCGGCCCCTCCTCCAGCCCCCGCGAGCTCGCCAGGCCAAAGCAGTGGAGGGGGAGAGAAAGGGGGCAAACCTTCTCGAAACGGGAGATCTTGCAGGCCTTCAGGGCGGCGGCATCCAGCACCAGCACCGGACCCAGGCCAAAGATGTCCCGGAGCAGCTCGTTGTTCTGGGGGCCGAGAAGGCCATGAGCTCGGGTCCACGTGGCACCGCCCCAAGGGTGCCCCCTCCCCGTCTGCCCGCCCACCTGAAGGTGGTGGTGCATCCCGGAACCCAGCGCATCCTTGAAGGCGGCGTAGACCCGGCGCCGAGCCCAGCTGTCCACATAGAGCACCTCGAGGCCAAAGCGGATGGTCTCCTCCTCACACTCGCCGCCCTGCAGGTGAGAGGGGCCAGGACTGGGCTCGGCGGCTGTGCCAGGGGTCAAGGGGTGGGGTGGGGGCGCTGCACCCGCGTGAGGCCGCGCCCCTCCGGGCACGCACCTCAACGAAGTGCAGCACGGCCCGGAAGGTGGAGCGCTGGCGCCGGCGGTCGGCCTTGGCCCGGTACTTGTTGCTGTCCGTGGCCAGAGTGCGCAGCTCGCCACAGAGGGTCTCTGTGTCCTCATAAACAAAGTCCTCCTGCAGTGAAGCCGGGGAGGACAGGGGGCCGGGCCTGAGCGTGGCTGGCTATGAGCCCGGTGGGGTCGCCCCAGCCTTGCCTTTCCCCGAGGGAGCCATGTTCTCCTCTGCCTGACCCCCGATCCCTCTTTCTTGGCCCCTGCCTATGCCAGACACCCCGGCCGGGGGCCCCTCAGAGTACCCGGCATATGAGTGTGGGGGCCGAGTCTCCTCTGTAGTGACCTCAGGCTGCCTTGCTCTTTGGGGCGGCCCCTGCACCCCGCCCCAGACGGGCAGGAGGCGTCAGCAGGCACCCTCCCAAGCACTCCCCTGGCGCTCACACCTCAAGATCCCGGGCGAGCTCAAAGAGCAAGGCGATGGTCTCACCGACAGCCATCCGCAGGTTCACACTCTCACTGGACAAGAGCTGGGGCAGCCGGGGCAGCTGCCTGGGGAAGGGGCAGGCTGAGCCATGTGTGCGGGTCGTGGGGCCTCTTCACCCTGGCCCTCCTGCTCCCGGGGTGAGGGCACAGCGCCCCTACCTGTCCAGGATGGGGCCGATGTGCGTGCTGGGGCAGATGGTGAGGAGCAGCGCCCAAGCCTGCAGGGCAGCGCAGAGCAGGCCCTGCAGGCTGGTGGGGACCACTGGGCTGGAGCCCCGCCCGCTGCAGGACCGGCTGAAAACACCTTCCAAGCAGGTGACGCAGGAGACCAGGTCCTGGGGGGTGGAGGCGCACAAGGAGGCAGGGGAGGGTCTCAGGGGCAGAGCCGGGGCCTGGGGGGGCTCTCCCGCTGGGGCCTCTAGGTCACTCACCTCAATGTCCGCGGCAGCCACATAGCAGCCCAAGCCGAGAGCAGACGCGCACTGTTGGGAGGAGGGTAAAGCCTGGTCATGGTCAGAGGCAGGCTCGGGCTCCCCGCCACGGCCGGGGCTCACCCTCAGAGTAGGGGGGAGCCTGGAGGCAGGGGGGATGAGATGAAGGAGGGGTGGCCCGGGCCGAGGACACTCACGTGGAGCCGGGCAGCAGGGCTGGCTGCGCTGTCGCTGAGCACAGAGATGAGCAGCGGCTGCAGGCTGTGGAAGAACTCCTCTCCCTTGGGGCCGGGGCCCAGCTGCACGCACAGCAGGCCCAGCACGGCCGCGGCCAGGGCCTGCTCCTCGCCCTTGCCTGTGGGAAGGCCTTCAGTCAGTCCAGGCAGCAAGGGTCAGCACCCAGCTGGTTCAGGGCCGCCCCCCTGCACCCAACCTTTCTTGAGGCACTTTTCCAAGGCGTCGGCCAGAGTGAGGCGGCGCTCTAGCAAGAAGTCGGGGAGCAGACGGGCTGCTAGGGCCAGGCGCAGGCTCTCGAGAGCGCCCTGCCGGGTCTTGGCACTGGGGGACGGAGAAGGGGTTTTTGGGCCAGCCCGCCCTGGCACCTGGCATGGGCTGAGCAGGGGCGTGGGCCGGGGCTGGCTGGAGGTCGGGGTACCTCTTGTCTGTGAGGCAGTCCACATACTCCTTCACCTTCTCCTCAAGGTCCTCCTGCTGACCCTGCTCTTCCACGGCTTCCCCCCTGCAAGGCCAGCTCGTCATGCCCCTTCCGGCCCTACCCCCAGCACACCCCGTGGGGTCCCCGCCGCACCCTGTCCTCTCTCACCCAGGCCCTCCTCGGCAGCGGCGCTCAGCTGGCTGGCACACTCGCTGGTGGCACTGCGGGCCTCGCTGGCCGCCTCGTCCTCACTGGAGCCTGAGTCAGCCTGGGTACTGCTCCGGGCACCTGGGGAGGGCGGGACAAGGGTGCTCGGTCTGCCCTGGTGGAGGCGTGATGGCAGGGGTTACCTCGCCAGCCTCATGACCCCGCGGGACAGGATGCTGCCCTCCTCAAGGCTGGCTGATGCCAGGAAGGCTGCCTGCGGTGGGCAGGGCCTCCTGAGGCTTGAGTGTGCTTTTAGGAGGAGACGTGAGCTGGGCCAAGGCCAAAGGGGCTGCCCAGACCCCACCCTGGCTTGGAGGGACACATCCAGGCAGATTCTGGGGGAGCTGGATCACCCGCCCAGATGATGCCCCAAAAGGCCAGGGCCTTAGATTACAGAGTCTGACAGACCCAAGATCTACCTCCCTGGCGCACAGCTTAACGGGGATAACCAGGTCAGGGGCCTTATCTGCAAAGCCTCACTTTCTCCGTCCGCAAAAGACGTAAAAGGCACCTCTCTGGGGCCAGCAATTCAGACAGTAAGTTCACTGGTGACTTGTTTCGGCTCACCCACCAGCACTGGGGGCAAAGATCCAGCTCCCAGTGGGTGTGGGTGGGTGCCCCAGGCCTCAAGCACATGGTCTTCTGAGCTCCCCTGGGCCACGCCAGGCCTTCGGCCCAGAGTGGATGGACACACAGGCTCCTCTGGACCCTGGGATGTACAGAGTGCCAAGTGGCCCCTGGCTTCGGGAGCTCTTGAAAAAGGGGAACACAGGATGTGCGGGTCAGCAGCAGAGCTGGACACCCGTGTGTAAGGGCAACAGCTGCAGCCGGAGACCCAGACAGATGCTGGTCACCAGGCTGACCCTCTGTGGTTCGGGGGTGTGTGTGGCGGAAGATGGGGCTGCAGAGGTCAGACCAGGGCCCAGGACGGGGTGGGGTGGAGATGGCCTGTCTTTAGGCACCCTCAGAGGAGGCTGGGCCCGCAGAGAGGGGCGGTTCGCACAGCTGTTGAGCGGTGCACCTGGGATGAATCAGGAGGTTAGGACTGACATCTGTGCACGCTAAGTCGCTTTAGGCACGTCTGACTCTTGTGACCCCATGGACTGTAGCTCACAGGCTCCTCTGTCCATGGGATTCTCCAGGCAAGGATACTGGAGTGGGTTGCCATGCCCCTCTCCAGGGCATCTTCCCGATCCAGGGATCAAACCCGTGTCCTCATCTCCTGCACTGGCAGATGGCTCTTTACCACTAGCGCCACCTGCCCATAAAACTGCCATATACACAGTAGTGTAAGGAAAACGTAATCTCCAAGGCCTAATGTAGAGCACAGGGCTCCTCAGCACTGGGTCAGTCTGTATGTGTGTCAGAACAGACAGATACTGTACACCGATCGATGTATGCATGTATAACGAAGTCATGTTGCTGCACACCTAAAAAACCATCACAGTAAATCAAATACACACCAAAATAAAGTAAAAATTTAGCCAAAATGGAAGGAAAGAGAGAACAGAGGAGAGAGGAGGGGAGAGGGAATGGAGGAAGAGAGGAGGGGAGAGGGAACGGAGGAAGAAAGGAGGGAAGAAGAAGAAGAAAGAAAGGTGCGTGGGGACCAGCCACCTGGAGCAGCTTCCTTGCCCGGACAGCCTTGCCTCCGGACTGAGACGCCTGTGCGCCGTCGCGCCTGGAGCGTCGGTCAGTCTCTCTGCTAACCCCCACCTCTCTCATCACTGTTCTCTCTTCCTCCTCCTCCCTTCCTCTCCACTCCATTCCTTCTTTCTTCCTTTGCCTCTTTGACCCTTTCTCTCCTCTATCTTCCTCTTTCTGTGTTTTCCCGCTCTCTCGTTCTCCCTTTCTTGATTCCTTCCCTTCCCCCTCCTCTCTCTGATTCCCTTTCTCCCTTCCTGTTGACGTCTTCCCTGTCTTCTCCCTTCCTCTCTCCCTTCCCCTCTTTTCTGTCCTTTCTTTCTCTCTTGCTTTCCTTCTGTTTCTTTGCTTCAGCTTCCCTCTCTCCTCTTTCCCTCTCCCCTTTCTGTCTGTCCGTAACTCGCTTCCTTCATCTGAGTCTTTATTTCCTTCTCTACATCTCTTCCTCCCTCCCTCCCTCTCCCTGCTTCTGTCTTCTCTTCCCTTCCTCCTCTTCTCCCCCCATCTCTGATTCTCTTTCTCTATTTCTTTCCCTCTTTCTCTAATGCTTTTTCTTTCCTGCTCTTCCTTCCTTCCTCTCTCCTTCCCTCTCCTTCTGCCTTTCCATTGTCCTTTGTTTCTTTCTCTCCCTTTTCTCTCTTTCCCTTGCTTCCTCCCCGTTCTTTTTGTCTGTCTGCCTTCCCCTTTCTTTCTTCCCTTCTCTCTCCTTTTCTCCCCCCTTTCACTATGCTTTGCTTTGTTCCTTTCTCTCTCTCCCACTCTCTCTCCCTCTTTCCCCCTTCCTTCCCTCTACTCTTGTCTTTCTCTATTTCCCCCTCGTCCTTCCTGTCCTTCTGTTTGGATCTTTCACTCTTTCTGTCCTCTCTCTCTCATTCTCCCTTCCTTGATGCCTTCCTTCTTCTCGTCTTTTTCTCTCTGCTCTCTTTTTGTTCTTTTTCTTTAACGTTCTCTCCCTCCGTCCCTTCTCTCTCTCCATTTCTGTATCACTCTGGCTCTTTCCCTCCTCTCCTTTCTCTCTACCGTCTTTCTCCTCCTTCCTTTAATTCTCCGTCCCCTTCTCTTTCTTCCCCTTACTTTGATTTCTTTCCCTTTACCGTCTGTCTCTGTTTTTCTCTGTGTACATAACTCTTTCACTTTATCGTTTTCTATTTCCTTCTGTCTCCTTTTCTCCTTCCCTCCTTTATTTCTTCTTCTCTCTCCCTTTCCCGTCTCTGATTCTGTCTTCTCCTTCCTCTCTCCTCTCACTTGATTCCGTCCTTCCTTGATTTCATCATTCCTCTCTGTCCCTCCCTCTTTCTCCTTTTGTTCCTCTTTCTGATTCTGTTTGTTTCACTCTTTCTCTAATGCTTTTTCCTTCCATTTCTTTCTTTCTGCTCTCTCTTTCCACCTTTCTATCATCCTTTGTCTCTCTTTCGCTCCCTTTTTTCCTATCTTCTCTCTCTCTACTCCTCCTTGGTCCCTCTCTTTTTGTCCCTTCCTTCCTTCCTTCCCCTATTTCTTTCCTTCTCTCTCCCTTCCTTTTCTTCCCTTCGTTCCTCTTTCTCTCTTTTGCTCTTTCCTCCCTCCCTCCCTCTGTCTCTAGCTTCCTTTCTCCCTCTTACTCTTTCTTCCTCTACCTTCCTTGATTCCTTCCTGTTTCTCTTTGTCTTTCCTCCTTTCTCTCTCACCCCTTCTTTCTGTCCTCTCTCCGCCCCCCTCTCTCTCCCCCTTGCTTTTTGCTTTCCTTCCTTCCTTCCCGCCTTCCTTTGATCCTCTCTATTTTCTCTCTCCCTTCTCCTTTCTCCCTTCCTCATCTCTTCCTGTCATTGTTTCTTCCTTTGTCTCTCTCTCTCTCGCTCCCTTTCTCTCCGTCTCTTTCCTTCCTCTCCCGTCTCACTCTCTAACTCCTTTCTCTCTTTCAGTCTTTATCTTTCTTCCTCTCTACCTTCCCCCATTCCTTTCTCTCCATCGGCTTCTCTGTTTCCTTCCTCATTCTCTCCCTCCCTCTTTCAGTCCCTGTGTGTGGGTCTCTCCTTACTCTTCCTGACCTCCTTTCTCTCACTCTCTCGTCTCTCTCCCTTCATTCCTTTTCTCCTTCTCTCTCTCTGCCTTCCACTGTTCCTCTTCCTTCCCTCACTCTCTCCATGACTGTCTTTCTCTTTCCTCCTCCGTTCCTCTCTCCTTTTCACTCTTTAGCTCTCTCCCTTCCTTTCTCTGATTTTCTTTTGCTTTCTCTCTCTCCATTTCTCTTGCTTCTGTTAATGCTTTCTCTCTACTCTTTCTCTTCTTGTCATTCCTTGTCTCCTCTCCCTCCCTCTCTCTGTGTCTCTCCCTCTCTGTCTTACTCTCTTTCTGTCCTCTCTCTCTTAATTTCTTCCACCCTCTTCTGCTGATTCTTTCTTCCTTCCCCTCTTTCAGTCTCTCTAGTTCTCTTTCCCTCACTCTATCCTCTTCTCTTTCTCTTTCATTTCCTTCCTGTTTCCCTCTTTCATTCTCCCTTCTCTCCATCTCTCGATTCTCTGTCACTCTCTTCTCCATTGTTGATTTCCACCCTTCTTTCTCTAACTCGCGTCCTGTTTGTCTCTCTCTAGTTTGCCCCCTCCCTGTCTCTCTTCCTCTCTGGTTCTCTTTCTCCTTCCTTCCTACTGTCTGTCTCTCCCCCTCCTTTCTCGCTACCTTTCTCTTTCTTTCGTTTCTTTCCTTTTACCCTCCTTCTCTTTCCCTAACTTTTTCTCCCCTCCTCCCTCTTACCTTTCTTCCTTCTCTGTCTTCCTTTCTTGATTCCTTCCTTCTTTGATTTCATCCTCCTCCTCTTCCTTCCTCTCTCACTCTGATGCCTTTTCTCTCCTTCCATTTCTCATTCCTGTTCTTTTTCTCCCTCCCTCTCTCTCCCTCCCTTGCTTCCTGTTTCTTTTTCTCTGTTCCTTCCCCATTTCTTTCTTTCCTTCTCTCATCCCTTCCTTTTCTTCCCCTCTATTTCTCTTCCACTCTTTCTTTTCCACCATGCCTTCATCTCTCTCTCCTCCTTCCTATCTCACTTTCTCTCTGTATCTCTTTCTCTAACTTCCTTTCTTCCTTTCTCTATCTTCCTGCGTTCCCTGATTCCTTCCTTCCTCTCTCTTCTGCTTTCTTTTTCTCTCGCCCTTTCTTTCTGCTCTTCTCTCTTGCTGTCTTCCCTCTTCCTCCCTCCCTCCCTCCCTGCATTTCTTTCATTCTTCCTTCCTACCTTTCTGTGATCCTCTTTCTCTCATTCCTAGGAGTTTTCTGCCTCTTCCTTCCTTCCTTCTTCCTCTTTATCCCTTGTCTCAGTTATTCTGTTTCTTCCTTCCTCTCCACTCTCTCTCGCTTCCTTCCTGATTCTCTTTGTTTCACTGTTTCCCTCTCTGTCTCTGTCTCTTCCATTCTTTCTACCCTTTCTCTCCTTTTCTTTCTCACTCCCCATTTCTTTTTCTCCCTCTACAATTTTCTCATCTTTCTTCCATCCTTTTTACTCTCCTCCCCTCTTTTTCTTCCTGATTCCTTCCGTAATTTCTCTTTATTGATCTCTTTTCTTTCCTCTCTTTCCTACTTCTTTCCTTCTCTCTCTCTCTCGCTTTCCCTTTGGTCCTCTTTCCTTCTTTCTGTTTTCCTTTCTTTCCATGTATTTCTCTGTTTCTCTTTCTCTTCTCTCTACCCTTCTCTCTCTCTTCCTCTTGCTGTCTCGCGCCCTTTTTCCTTCCTTCCTCCCACTCTTTTTTGTTCTCTCTCCCTCCTTCCTTCATCTTTCTCTTACTTTATCCTCTTGTCTCCCCTTCTCACTCATTCTCTCTTCCTTCCTTTGCTATTACTCTCTTCCTGATTGTTTTTCCTTTCTCTCTCTCCTTTGCCCTTTAGCTCTCTAATTTCCCTCCTTCCTCTGATTTTCTGCCCTCCCTCCCCCCGTTTCTCTCTCTCTCTCCCTTCCTTCCTGGCTGTGGGTCTTTTGCTCTCTCTCATCCTTCCATTTCTCTGTCTCTCGTCCTCCCTTCCTCTCCATCTCTCTAGCCTCTCTCCTCTTTCTCTTTCACTTTAACTCTCGTTCCCGCTTTCTCTCTCTTCCCTCATCTCTTTCCCTCGCTCTCCCTTTCTTGCTCTCCTCCTCGCTCCCTCTCAACATTTACGATTCTCCTTCGCTCTCTCCTCCTCTGTTGATGTCTACCCTTCTTTCTGACTCCCTTCCTGTCTCTAGCTCGCTTCCTTCCTCTCTCACACTCTCACTCTCTCATCTCCCCGTTTTCTTCTCTCTCGCCTTTTCATTCTTCACCTCTGGTCTCTCTCCCTTCATTTCTTCTTCCTCTCTGGCTCCGTCTCTCTTCCTATTTATCTTTTCTTCTCCTTTGATTCCTTCCTTCTTTCAGTCTGTCTCTCTCTCGCCCTTACTTTCCTTCTCTTAATCTTTCACACTCTTGTTTTCCCTCTGTCTTCCTCCTTCATCTCATTTTTTCTGTCCCCTCTTTTTTCCTTTCTCTCACTCTGTCTTTCCCTTACTGTATTTCTCTCTTTCCTCCTTTCCTTCTCCTTTTCTCTTCATTAACTCCTTCTCTCTTTTCCCACCTTCCTTCTCCTCTTCCCTTCCTGTTTCCCTCTTCCTCTAACTTCCTTTCTTCTGATTTTTTCTCTCTCCTCCTCTTCCTTTCTTGATTCCTCTCATTCTTCCTACCCTTCCTCCATTCGTCTCTACTCCTTTAGCTTTAACTCTCTCTCTCTCCCTTTCTCAGTTCTCTATCTTCCTTCCCCCTTTCTCTCCTGCCTGCCTTTTTGTCTCTCCATTTCTCTCTTCCTCTCTCACTCCACTTCCCTCTTCCTCTATCTTCCTTCCTTTCTCTTCTTTCACTTTCTTCCCTCATCTCTTCCTCTCATTATACTTTCCTTCCCCTCTCTCCTCCTCTGATTTCTACCTTCTTTGTCTCTAACTCCTTTTCTCTCTCTAGCTTGCTTCCTTTCTTCCTGGCTCTTATGTTCTCATTCCCTCATTTCCCCTTTTCTCTTCCCCTCTCTCCTCTGTATCTTCCTTGATTCCTCTGTTTCTATTTCCCTATCTGCAATCCTTCCTTTCTTGATTCCCTCCTTCCTTCCTCTAGTCTGTTTCTCTGTCTCACTTTCTCCTTCTCTATCTTACTTTCTCCACCTCTCTATCGTTCTTCCTTCCTCTCTTCTTCTCCCTTTTCTCTTTCCTTTATTCTTTCTCTACCTTTCTTGCTTCCTCTCTTTCTTGTTCTCCCTTCCTGATGACTTCCTCTCGCTATGTCTCTTTTGCCATTCCTTTCTCCCTCTCTCATCCTTTCACTGTCTCTGTTCTCCTAGTTTCTTCCTCTCTCTCTTGTCTATTTCTTGCTTTCTAGGCTTGAACCCTCTAAATTCTCACCTTGTCGGCAGGTCTCCTAGTTGTGAGGTGGTTATCTCCAGTCTACTTCCTTAGAGTGGACTCCGACCACTACACAGCACCTCAAGCGCCCTGTAATAACCTGAGTGAAGGGTCTGAAGAATCCTTACAGGAATCTGCACAACAGAATCCAGTGGCTACAGAACTCAAAGACAACACTGTGTCTCACACTCTGCAATAAAGCTTGGAAATGAAAGGACAGACTGCTCATTCTACTCTCCTCAGGCCTGTGCTGCCTGGTCTGGCGTCACATCCTTGGAGCCTGAGGCTTCACCCCAAGGCTGCACTGGGGTGGGGCTGAGGGAGCTGAACAGGATGGGAGACACAAAGACCCCACTTGACTGTAGTGCCTGGTCCCGACTGCCTGGGACCACAACTTCAGGATCCAGGCTGGCCCTCGATCAGCTAAGGCAATCATTGTGCATCCAAAGGATGCTGCAGCCGCTGGGCAGGAAGGGCTGTGAAAAGTTTCTGGGTACCACAGCTCCTGTTGCTCGGGATCCCAATTAAAGACTGCTTCCTTTGAGTCACCCCACCTCCAAACCACAGCATCCTTAGCACAGCACTTTTGCAGAACCTGTCTGCTTCTGACAGCAGGAGCCTGAAGGCCAAGAGGGAAGTGGTGATGAGTCACAGACTCTTGGCTGTTTCTTTGGGCACTTCCCACTCAAACTGACAACCCAGGAAAACAGCTTTCCCTAAGAGCCATGAAGGTTGGGCTTGCCCGATTTAACAGACTGGAGCAGGAGAAGGTGCTACCCGCCTTGTGGCCACTTCTCGTAACAGGAACTTTAAAACCAGCACTTCAGAGCAGTTAAATCAATTGTGAGAGCTAAATTTTACACTTTTTTAAACAAAAATCAATTGAAAAGATGCTCAGCATCTCTAATGATTAATGTAAATTAAAGTGACAACGAAGTAACCCATCACACAAGTCATCAAAAAGTCACTACAAAAAAAAAAAAACGCTAGAGAAGACACACAGAGAACCCTACAGCACTCCTGGTTCAAACATAAACTGGAAATAGCCACTCTGTAGGAAAACTATAAGGTTCTTTAAAAATCAAAAAGCAATGCTACCACAGGCTCTGGGAATCCCAGTCCTGGGCCTACCCAGAGAACACCATCCTCAAAAAGACACGTGAAACCCAACCGTCCTTGTGCCATCACCCAAAATAGAAGACCAACCAAAACCATGGAAATGTTGGACCACAGAGAAAAGGAAAAAAAGGCTGCAACAACCACTCCATGGACTGGTGCTCAGCCAGGAAACAGAATGAAATCTTGCCATCTCTGGGCACTTGGACCCAGCAAGACAAGATCACATCAAATAGACAAAGTCAAAGAAAAACATTGCTTATAATGCTTAGAAGTGCTATCTAAACACTGATACAACTGAGATACTAAAAAGGAACTTAGATTTACCAAAGGTAAAACTTAGAGAGGAGAATAAATTAGGACATTGAGATTGTGGTTTTCTGTCAAATAAATACACCCCCCACACATATAAATACAGATATATTTAACAAGCAAGGACATATGAGATAGCACAAGGCACTCAACACTCTGTAATAATCCACATGGTAAAGCACCCGAGAAAGAACAGGTAAAAGTGTATGTGTAACTGAATCAGGTTGCTGCAGAAATAAAAAAGAACACTGTGTATCACCTATAATGCAATAGAATATGGAGATGATATTAAAAAAAAAAAATAGAGTGGGGCCTACCTATTCTATTGCACGAGGCCAGTGTCACCTGGGCAGGCTCAGAATAGTGAAGCCTGAACTGGCTTGGCCCAGGGTGGCCTGGGGTGAATCTGAGACAGCTAAGGGTTTGTGCCTCCAAGTAAGTGCCACCGTGCACATGTACTTCCTGCTACCCTCTAGCTGGGACCACAACCTGGTTATGCAAGCTGACCCTCTGAGATAAGGCTAGCCTAGTACACCTGAAGCGATGCTGGAGCTACGGGTAGAAAGAGTTCTCACAAGTCTCTGGGTCTCCACAGCTCCTGGTCCTGGGGAACCCACTTAGCGCAAGCTTCCTTTTGGTTGCCCCACCTAAAACCACAGAACTCTCAATAAAACTCATGAAGGGCTTGAAATTTGTCTCCTGGGTGGGAGGAGAGGGAGGACCCTGAAGGGCAAGAAGGAAGAGGTATTGAATCACAAGCTAATGGCTATTTTTCCTGGCAAGTTCCATTCTAACGGACCACCCAGGAAACCGCTTTCGCTCATAAAGGATCAGATTGCCCGAAACACAGGGGAGAGGAAGGGGAAGGGCTGCCACCTTGTGGCCACGACTAGTAACAGCATCTTTCAAAAGGCGTTTCAGGGCACTTAACAGATTTGTAGAGCTGTGAATGGCACCTGCCCTCAAGCAATATCCTCTGGTAGGTCAAGAAAATCGCCTTGAAAACCGGGCTCACTCAGGAAACCAACTGCAAGAGCTAAATTTTACTACATTCTTTACACACACACCAAAGTCTAATGGTCAGGTGTTCAGCATCTTCAATGATTAGAAAAATGCAAATCTAAATGACAAATCGGTAAACCCTAACACCAGTTATCAAAAGGGCTACACACAAAAAATTCGAGAGAGGCTGGGCACAAAAGGGAACACTACTACACGGTTAGTGCAAATATAAACTAACAGTGGCCACTCTGGAGAACACTAAGGAAGTTCTCTCCACAAGGAAACAGTGCTACCACGAGCTCTGAAGATCGCACTCCGGGGAGTATACTTGGAGAAAACCATCCTTTGAAAAAGACACATGCATTCAAATCGTATTTGCTCCAAAATCCAAAACAGCACAGCCATTGAAACCACTGGTAAGTACATTCATTAATTAGCTGAAGAAAAAGACATGCAACAAACATACCATGAACTAGGAGTCAGCAGGAAAACAGGATGAAGCCATCATTTGTGGCTGAGACCCATCAGGAGAGGACTGCGCCAAGTACTCCAAGTCAGACAGGGAAAAACACGTACCATTCATATCACAAACGGGGACTCGAAACACTGAACACCCCAACTAGTGTACTAACAATACAGAAGGGAAACAAAAAAAAAGAACTTAATTTACTAAAGGGAATAGATGGGGAGTGGAGGGAAAAAAATGGGAATGGTGGGATTGACAGGAAAGCACAAATAAACAGTGTGTGTATATATGTGTGTGTGTATATATATATATACACAAAAAAAAAACCAAAATCACCAAGGATGTATGAAATACCACAAGAGACATTACTCACCACACTGTAATATCCTCTGTGGGTAAACGAGCGAAGAAAATATAGGTACAATTAATATATTTAACTAAATCAGGTTGATGTAGAACAGCAGAACAACACTGTGTATCAACTGTATTACAATACAAAATGGAAATTAAAGAAAACAAACCTGGACTGCCTACTCTGTTCCAGGAGGTCCGGGCCACTTGCGCTGATGTCACACCCACGAGGCCTGAACAGGCCTCGGTCCCAAGCTGGGCTGGGCAAACCTGAGACAGCGGAAGAGCCTGTGCAGGCAAACGAGCCCCCCTAACACCTGTACTCCCGACAGCCCTCTGGACGGGACCACAGCCTTGTAGGGCAGGCTGGCCCTCTATCAGCTAAGGCTCGCCTGGTGCACCGGAAGGATGCTGTAGTCACTAAACAGTAAGACCTTTGAGAAGTCTCCTGGTGTCCATGGCTCCTGCTCCTGGGGAACCACTTAAGCATTGATTGCTTTGGGTCGCCCCACCTCCAAACAGCACCCTTAGCTCAACACTACTGCACGGCTGGAGATGTGTCTCCCGGTAGGGATGGGGAGAGCAGAGCCTGAAGGGCAACGGGGAAGAGGCAATGAATCACAGACCGTCGGGCACTGTCCACTCAAATGGACCACCCAGGAAAACGGCTTTCTCTAACGTGGTGAACGCTCAGCTCAGCTCAGTTCAGGCACTCAGTCCAACTAAGCGAAACTCAGAGAAAAACACATATCATTGATATCCCTTAGAGGTGGAATTGAAACACTGATACAACAGAACTAGTGTACTAATGATTCAGAAGGAGGACTAAAAAAGTTCTTAAATTTCCCATATTGGGGTGGGGAGAAGAATAGATGAGAATGCTGGGAGTGACAGAAAATGACAAGTCAATACATCAGTTCAGCTCAGTCGCTCAGTTCAGTGTCTGACTCTTTGAGACCCATGGACTGCAGCACACCAGGCCTCCCTGTCCATCACCAACTCCCAGAGTTTACTCAAACTCATGTCCATTGAGTCAGTGATGCCATCTCATTTTCTGTCCCCTTCTCCTCCCTTCTTCAATCTTTCCCAACATTAGGGTCTTTTCCAATGAGTCAGTTCTTTGCATCAGGTGGCCAAAGTATTGGAGTTTCAGCTTGAACAGCAGTCTAGTATGTCAAGGCTGTATATTGTCACCCTGCTTATTTAACTTCTATGCAGAGTACATCATGAGAAACGCTGGGCTGGAAGAAACACAAGCTGGAATCAAGATTGCCGGGAGAAATATCAATAACCTCAGATATGCAGATGACACCACCCGTATGGCAGAAAGTGAAGAGGAACTAAAAAGCCTCTTGATGAAAGTGAAAGTAGAGAGTGAAAAACTTGGCTTAAAACTCAACATTCAGAAAACTAAGATCATGGCATCTGATCCCATCACTTCATGGCGAATAGATGGGGGAACAGTGGAGACAGTGGCAGACTTACTGTACAGCACAGAGAACCGTGCTCAGTGTTATGTGCCAGCCTGGATGCGAGGGGATCTGGGGAGAATGGACACATCTATGCCTGAGTCCCTTCACTGTTCACCTGAAACACCACAACATTGTTGACAGGCTATAAGTGAAAGTGAGAGTCCAAGTCACTCAACTCTCTGCGACCCCATGGCCTACACAGTCCATAAATCCTCTAGGCCAGAATACTGGAGTGTAGCCTATCCCTTCTCCAGCGGATCTTCCCGACCTAGGAATCGAACTGAGGTATCCTGCATTGCAGGCAGATTCTTTACCAGCTGAGCTACCAGGGAAGCCCCATTAATTGGCTATTTCCCAATACAAAATTTTTTTGGTACTAAAAATTAACAAATCTTTTAATTAAAAAAAAAAAAAAAAAAGAAAACCACATGAAAACTTGCTGAGCACCACTATTTGAGATATGCAAAAGGATCACGATGTATCACCTCCCACCAGGGAATGTGGCCATCCTCCAAAAGTCTCCAAACAGTAAATACTGAACATGGAATGGAAATAAGAGAACATGCCTCCACTGTCAGGAGGAGCACAGCCAACAAGGAGAGCAGCAGGAAAATTCCTGAAAATACAAAGAGACCAACCACAGAATTCCAATATGCCCCTCCCAGGCGTTCGTTCCTATGTCCTCAGAAATCATAATCCCTAAACACACCTGTACCACTACACTGATTACCACTCTATTTGCAGCAGCAAGAACACAGAAGCCTGCTCAACATCCATCAACAGGTGAAGAAATAAACATGGTGTCCGTACAGACAACGCAGCATTCCTCAGGCATAAGAAAGAATGAAATAATGCCACTGGCAACAACGCAGCTGGAGGCAGAGGTGATCACACCAACAAGTGCAATGGAGACAAGGAATAAAAACGTCATACGGTATCTCCTATAGGTGGACCCTAAAAATTGACACAAATCAACTAATTTAAAAACACAGACACAGACTCAAGGACTTGGCAAACAGATATACATTTACCAAAAGGATCAGGTGGGGTAGGGGAGAGAAATTTGGAGGTTAAGATAAACATAAACACAAAACATATACACAAAATGTGATCAACAATGCCTTACTGTGGAGCCCAGGACCTTCTACGGGAAAATAATCCAAGAAAGAATAAATGTACGTATATGCAGAACTGAATCACAGTGTACCTGAAGCTGCACACCCAAAACACAAACACAACTTAGGTGCTGTACACCTAAGATAAGCACATTGTTGCCGATCAGCTGTACTCCAACACAAAATAAAACCCCAAGTAAAAGAAGAAACAGAAATGCCTAGTATATTCCCTTCAGACCAGGGGGGCCTAGGCTGGTGTTAACTCCCTGGGCGCCAGAGCAGCCCTGGGGCTGAGGGAGCCAGGGAGCATGTGCCTGCACAGGAACCCCCCGGATTTGCGGTGTCTGATCCCCTCTGAATGGGATCACGCTGCCCACATCCAGGGGGCCCTTCAGCAGCAAAACCCAAAGTAGGGCAACCGAAGGGTGGGGCACCCTCTGGACTGCAAGAGCTATGAACAGTCACCTTGTGTGCAGGTCTCCTGGTGGTGGGGTGCCCACTTCCAGCCTACTTCCTTCCAGTCAACCCTGTCCTCTATGACCGCACCCTGGGTGCTGCCGCATTACAACAGTTGGTTATTTGTCTGGGGGTGTGAAGTCTAATGCGGAACAAGAAAGGAGCCACAAGCCCTTGGTTGTTTGATCTGGCATATTTCACTCTCAGTTATAAGCCAAGAACAGGAGTCTTTGCTAAGGCTCTGGCGGCCAGAAAACCCAGTGTTGTGCACAAAAAAAAGTCTTTCCGCCTTGTGGCCATTTCTCAGAACTACAGCTTTTAAACCCTTGCTGAAGGAAATGGCAACCCACTCCAGTACTCTTGCCTGGAAAATCCCATGGACGGTGGAGCCTGGTAGGCTGCGGTCCATGGAGTCGCTAAGGGTCGGACACGACTGAAGCAACTTCACTTTCACTTTCTGGACACTAGGGGCTTACCTGATAGCTCAGTTGGTAAAGAATCCACCTGCAATGCAGGAGACCCCGGTTCGATTCCTGCGTCAGGAAGATCCACTGGAGAAGGGATAGGCTACCCACCCCAGTATTCTTGGGCTTCCCTGATGGCTCAACTGGTAAAGAATCTGCCCGCAATGTTGGAGACCTGGGTTCACTTCCTGGAGATCCACTGGAGAAGGGAAAGGCTGCCCACTCCAGTATTCTAGCCTGGAGAATTCCACGGACTGTATAGTCCATGGGGTCACAAAGAGTCGGACACGACTGAGTGCCTTTCACTTTCTGGACACTTAATAATCACAAGGGCTGGGGCACTGTAAGTGGCACTTGCCCATAAGAAATATCCCTATGAAGGTAATCAGAAAAGAATTCAGAGGGGTGGACTTTCATGAAGTCAATTTCAAGACGAATATTTTACTCTCGCTGTCAAAATAAAAAAAAAAAGGCATGTGAAAACTTGCTCAGCATAGCTTATTAGTAGAGAAATGCGAATCAAAAGGACCACAAGGCATAACCCCCCACCAGGCAGAATGGCCATCCTCCAAAAGTTTACAAACAATAAGCACTGTGAAGAGAAAGGGGAACCCTCCTACACTGTTGGGGGGAATGTAAAGCGGCACAACCAATTGGGAAAAGAGGAGGGAGATTCATGAAAAAATGAAAAATACACCAACCATAGGATTTGGAAATGCTTTTCCCAGCGGATATCCTGAGAAAACCATAATTCCTAAAAATATATATACACCCCAACATTCATTGCAGCACTATTTACAACAGCCAGGACACAGAAGTCTCCAAAATGTCTCTTAATAGATGAATAAAGAAGATATGGTACATATACACAATGGTATATCAGCCAAAAAAAATAAGAATGAAATAATGCAATTTTCAGCAACAAGGACCTAGAGATGATTACAGTGTTTCAAGAAAATTGGTAGCGATCCAAAAACATCCTATGATATTGCTTATATGCGGAATCTAAAAATTGATACAAATGAACTAATTTACAAGACAGAAACAGTCCCACAGACTTAGAAAAGAAATTTATGGGAAATTCCCCTGCAGTATAGGGTTAGGACTCAGGTTTCACTGCCAAGGTCTTAGATTGGATCCCTGGTCATGGAACTGAGATGCCAGAACCTGCAGGCCGTAGTAAAAAAAAAAAAAAAATATATATATATATATATATATATATATATAAAAGAAAAGAAATTTATGATTACTAAAGGGAGGGATGGGAGGGAGGGATAAATTTGCAGGTTGGGATGAACACATACACACCAATGTATGTAAAATAGATTATCAACAAGGACGTGATGGACAGCACAGGTAACTCTAGTCAACACTCTTTCAAAACCTATATGGGAAAAAAATTAAAATAAGAATATATATATTCAGTGGATCACTGAAAAAAATCAACAAGGAATTGAAAAAACATACCTAGAGAGAAATGCTTTTGAACTGTGGTCTTGGAGAAGACTCTTTGAGAGTCCCTTGGACTGTAAGATCAAACCAGTCCATCCTAAAGGAAATCAGTCCTGAATATTCGTTGGAAGGACTGATGCTGAAGCTGAAGCTCCAATACTTTGGCTACCTGATGCAAAGAACCTACTCATTTGAAAAGAACCAACTCATTTGAAAACACCTTGATGCTGGGAAAGATTGAAGGCAGGAGGAGAGGGGGACAACAGAGGATGAGATGGTTGGATGGCATCACTGACTCAATGGACGTGAGTTTGAGCAAGCTCCAGGAGATGGTGAAGGACAGGGAGGCCTGGCGTGCTGCAGTCCATGGGGTAGAAAAGAGATGGATGCAACTGAACTGAACTGAGAGAGAAATGGCAAAGAAAACACCAGATCCAAGACCTATGGGATGCCACAAAAGCAGTTCCAAAAGGCAAATTTACAGGGATGCAATGTTACCTCAGGAAACAAGACAAAATATCAAAGAAGCAAGGTAACCTTATACCTAAAGCAACCAGAGAAGACAGATAAAATCCAAAGTGAGTAGAAGAAATTATAAACATAAGAACAGGAATGAATGAAATAGAGACAAAGAAAATCATAAAAAAGATCAATGAAAGTAAAAGCTTGTTCTTTGAAAAGATACACAGTATTGATAAACCTTTAGCCAGACTCATCAAGAAAAAAAGAGTGGGCTCAAATCAATAAAATTCGTAGGCTTCCCTGGTGGCTCAGTGGTAAAGAATCCACCTGCCAATGCAGGAGACACAGGTTCGATCCCTGATCTGGAAAGATCCCTCGTGTGGTGGAGCAGCCGAGTCCGTGTGCCACAACTACTGCGTCTGTGCTCCAGCAGGCGACCTTCAACTGCTGAGCTCTTGCACCACAGACACTCAAGCCAGCACGCCCTAGAGCCAGTGCTCAGCAACAAGAGAAGCCACTGCAGTGAGAAGTCTGCGCACTGCAGACAGAGACAAGCCCATGCAGCACAGCCAATAAATAAATAATAATAATAAAAATTAAATCAGAGATGAAAAAGTAGTCAGAATGGACACCACAGAGATATTAATACAAAGGGTCGTGAGAGACTACTACAAACAACTTTATGCCAATAAAATGGACAACCTAAAAGAAACAGACAAATTCTGGGCCGTTTCCTGGCAGTCTAGTGGCTGTGACTCCGCGCTTCCACTGCTAGGAGCCCAAGTTCAATCCCTGGTCAGGGAATTAAGATCCTCCAAGTCACAGGGTGCAACCGTAAATAAACAAACACTTTAAACAGAGAAATATGCGAATTCTTAGAAATGTATACCTTTCAAGACTGAACCAGGAAGAAATAGAAAATATGAACCGACCAATCACAAGTAATGAAAGTGACACTGTGATGAGAAAACTTCCAACAGATAAAAGTTCAGGACCAGGCGCATTCATAGGTGACTTTTACCAAACATGTAGAGAAGAGTTAACACCCATACTTCTGAAAATATCCCCCCAAATTCCAGATGAAGGAACACTCGCGAACTCATTCTACAAGGCCATCATCACCCTAATACCAAAACAGACACATACAAATACAGGTCAACACCACTGATGAACACAGATGCAAAAATCCTCAACAAAATACCAGAAGACTGAAACCAACAATACATGAAAAGGCTCATGCACCAGGATCAAGTGGGATTTATCCTAGGAATGCAAAGATTCTTCAATATATTCAAATCAATCAGTGTGATACACCACATTAACAAACTGAAGAATAAAAAACATATAATCATCTCAATTGATGAAGGAAAAGCTTTTGACAAAATTCAATATCCATTTATGATAAAAACTCTCCAGAAAGTGGGCACAGAGGGACCTTACTTCAACATAATAGAGGCCATACATGACAAACCCATCATTCTCAACGGTGAAAAGCTGAAAACATTTCCTCTAAGATTAGAAAGAAGGATGTTTACTCTTGCCACTTTTATTCAACATAGTTTTCAAAGTCCTAAGTCTAACAGTCAGAAAAAAGAAAGAAAGAAAGAAAAGGAATCCAAATTGGAAAGGAAGAAAAACTGTCACTGTCTGCAGATGACATGATATTGTACACAGAAAATCCTAAAGATGCTATCAGAAAACTACTAGAGCTTACCAATGAATGTGGCAAATTTGCTGGATGCAAAATTAATACAGAAATCACTTGAATTCCTATACACTAACAACAAGAAATCAGAAAGAGAAATCAAGGAAAACAGGGAACTTCCCTGCCTTCAGTGGCTAGGACTCCACACTTCCAATGCAGGGGGCCTGGGTTCAATCCCTGTTCAGGGAACTAGATTCCACATGCTGCAATGAAAAGATTCTGTTTGCCACAACAGAGATCAAAGATCTCATGTGCCATAACTAAGACCTGATGCAGCCAAATAGATATTTTTTTTTAAGAAAGAAATTAAGGAAATAATCCCCATTTACCATCACATCAAAAAGAGTAAAACACCTAGGAATAAGCCTACCTAAGGATATTAAAAAATTATACTCCGAAAATACTGATGAAAGAATTGTGGATGACACAAACAGATGGAAAGATACACCATGCTTTTGGACTGGAAGCGTCAGTATTGTCAAAACATGACTCTACTACCCAATGCAATCTACAGATTCAGTGCAATCCCTATCAAATTACCAATGGCATTTCTTACAAAACTAGAACAACAACAACAAAAAATGTTTAGATTTGTATAGAAACACAGAAGACCTCAAATAGCCAAGCAATCCTGAGAAGAGAAACAGCTGGAGGAATCAGGCACCCTGCCTTCAGACTAAACTACACAGCTATAGTAATCAAAACAGTAGGATACTGGCACAAAACCAGAAATACACATCAGTGGACCCAGAAATAAACCCATGCGCCTACGGTCAAGTAATCTATGACAAAGGAAGCAAGAATATACAACGGAGAAAAGCAGTCTCTTCGGTAAGTGGTGTGCTGGGAAAACTGGACGGTTACAGTATAGAAGAATGAAATGAGAACATCCTCTAACACCATAGAGGCTTCCCTGTGGCTCAGCTGGTACAGAATCTGCCTGGAATGCGGGAGACCTGGGTTTGATCCCTGGGTTGGGAAGATCCCTTGGAGAAGGGAATGGTTACCCACTCCAGTATTCTGGCCTGGAAAACTCCACGGACTGTATATCCATGGGGTCGCAGAGTCGGACATGACTTTCACTCACTAACACCATACACAAAAATAAACTCAAAGTGGATTAAAGACCTAAATGTAAGGCCAGACTCTATAAAACTCCTAGAGGAAAACATAGGGCAAACACTCCTTAACGTAAATCACAGCAGTATCTTCTTTGGTCCACCTCCTAGAATAATGGAAATTTAAAAAATTAAGAAATGGGACCTAAATAAACTTAAAAGCTTCTGCACAGCAAAGGAAACCATAAACAAAACAAAAAGACAACCCACAGAATAGGAGGAAATATTTCCAAACAAAGCGACTGAGAAGGGATTAATCTCCAAAATATACAAACAGCTCATACAGTTCTATGTTAAAAAAAAAAAAAAAAAATCAGAATATCTAAATAGACATTTCTCTAAAAAAGACATAGTAATGACTAAAAAGCACATGAAAAGATGCTCAACATCACTAATTTTTAGACAAATGTAAATGACAACTAGGACAAGGTACCACCTCACACCAGTCAGAAGGGCCATCATGAAAGAGTCTACAGACAGAGACTCCCTTGGTGGCCAAGCAGTCAGGACTCTGCACTTCCAATGAAGGGAATGTGAATTCAATCCCTGCTCGGGAAACTAGATCCCAAATGCCACAACTAAGAGTTTGCACGCTGCAACTAAAGATTCCAGGTGTCGCAACTAAGACCAGGCAGAGCGAGATAAATAAATAAGAACTATATGAATATGGCTCCCTCCCTCCTCCAAGCACAGGCCCTTCGGGCTATGCATCTCATAGCCCAGTCCACCCCAGACATCAGCACAGGACTCAAAACGCAACTCCCAGTCCTCAGACCCCTAGAAGTGACTTGCTCCAGCTGGTTTATTCAGTTTTCAATCATAGGAATATAAACTGAGAGACCAAAGGCATGCAAAGAAATATACAAAAGGCCCAAATGCTGGCAGTGGCTTTGTCCATTGAAAAACCACTGAAGGCGAGGCTGCCCTTTCCAGGTCAATCTGGCTGTGGTAAACCGTAAGGCTCATGGACACCCAGACAAAACCAGTGTACCCTAGGGGGACAAAGGGGGCACTGCAGGAAAGAAGGTGCTCAATCCACTTTGAGAACAATCAGAGCGTTGGCAGAGGGAAAGCCCCAGATGCCAGGACAGAGACCCATAAGCTTTTGATGGTTTTATAATCAAAAGGCTGAGGGAGCCCAAGATCAAAAGTGGCTATAGAGATACCACCTACATGGTCATTGATGTGGTGAGCCACTTGATAAAATCTCTCATAAGCACCAGGGCAACCCTCTCAGTCTTAACCTAGACTGAAAGCCTTAACAATCATAAGAAATATGCAGTGGGAGTGTCAGCAGACATGGGTACACTCTCCTGCAACCCCTTTTGTGCAACATCAGTGGCCAGTCATTTCTACATTCCTTTCTGTTTGTGCCTGATTGTCCTCTCCCTTTAACAGATGGGACTTATTAACTAAATTAGGGGCCACTCTGTCACCTTGCTTATTTAACTTATATGCAGAGTTCATCATGAGAAACGCTGGGCCGGAAGAAGCACAAGCTGGAATTAAGATTGCCGGGAGAAATATCAATAACCTCAGGTATGCACATGACAACACTCTTATGGCAGAAAGTGAAGAGGAACTAAAAAACCTCTTGATGAAAGTGAAAGAGGAGAGTGAAAAAGTTGGCTTAAAGCTCAACATTCAGAAAACGAAGATCATGGCATCTGGTCCCACCACTTCACGGGAAATAGATGGGGAAACAGTGGAAACAGTGTCAGACTTTATTTTTTGGGGGGCTCCAAAATCAATGCAGATGGTGATTGCAGCCATGAAATTAAAAGACACTCCTTGGAAGGAAAATTATGACCAACCTAGATAGCATATTAAAAAGCAGAGACATTACTTTGCCAACAAAGATCTGTCTAGTCAAGGCTATAGTTTTTCCAGTGGTCATGTATGGATGTGAAAGTTGGACTGTGAAGAAAGCTGAGTGCCAAAGAATTGATGCTTTTGAACTGTGGTGTTGGAGAAGACTCTTGAGAGTCCCTTGGACTGCAAGGAGATCCAACCAGTCCATTCTAAAGGAGATCAGTCCTGGGTATTCTTTGGAAGGAACGATGCTAAAGCTGAAAGTCCAGTACTTTGGCCACCTCATGCGAAGAGTTGACTCATTGGAAAAGACTCTGATGCTGGGAGGGATTGAGGGCAGGAGGAGAAGGGGACGACAGAGGATGAGATAACTGGATGGCATCACCAACTCGATGGACATAAGTCTGAGTAAACTCCGAGAGTTGGTGATGGACAGGGAGGTCTCGTGTGCTGCGATTCATGGGGTCAAAAAGAGTTGGACACTACTGAGGGACTGAACAGAACTGTTTCTCGAAAGACAAGGAAGCCACTCTTATCACTAAATGATGTGAACAAAAAACTTGTTTAAAATAACAAGACTAAATCTATAACTAAAAGACTCTGAAGTATAAAACCTGAAGTATAAAACCTGAAGTATAAAATAGTAAGGTTCCGGGCCTAGCCAAAAGCAAACAAGTGAGGCTTCAAGTAACCCTCTCCAGATATGGAAACTGGAAAATATGGTTTGGGTCTCCAAAACTGTGGCTACAATCTCTTTTAATAACTCTTTTAACGTCTATTGCTTTAATTCTTTTCATTTGTATCTTCTATAAACTCATTCTCTGATGTTTAACACCCACAAGGGCTAACAGAATAGTACTCAGTCAGTAAAGAGTCTGCCTGCAATGAGGGAGACCCTAGTTCAATCACTAGCTTGGGAAGATCCCCTGGAGTACGAGATGGCAACCCGCTCCAGTATTCTGGAGAATTCCATGGACAGAGGAGCCTGGTGGGCTACAGTCCATTGGTTCATGAGTCGGAAATGACTGAGTGACTAACACACACACAACCAGAGTTAGCATTACAGTTCTCCCAAAAGTGAAGGAAGACTCAGTCAGGGCTTACACTTTTTCCCCAGGGAGGTCTACATCCTATCTCAGCAGAAAGCAGTTAAAGATAAGTTTGTTGGCCCTTAACCCCCTTTAAGCATAAAGGATAAATACCTGGAGGCAGGGAATGATAGGGGCAGAGCCATCAAAGTTCCGTCTAGTCAAGGCTATAGTTTTTCCAGTGGTCGTGTATGGATGTGAAAGTTGGACTGTGAAGAAAGCTGAGTGCCGAAGAATTGATGCTTTTGAACTGTGGTGTTGGAGAAGACTCTTGAGAGTCCCTTGTACTGCAAGGAGATCCAACCAGTTCATTGTAAAGGAGATCAGTCCTGGGTGTTCTTTGGAAGGAGTGATGCTAAAGCTGAAAACTCCAATACTTTGGCCACCTCATGAGAAGAATTGCCTCAATGGAAAAGACTCAGATGGTGGGAGGGATTGGGGGCAGGAGGAGAAGGGGACGACAGAGGATGAGATGGCTGGATGGCATCACTGACTCAATGGACATGAGTTTGGGTGAACTCCGGGAGTTGGTGATGGACAGGGAGGCCTAGCGTGCTGCAATTCATAGGGTTGCAAAGAGTCGGACACGATTAAGCCACTGTAGTGAACTGAAAAAGACAAAGTAGGTGATTAAACACTTAATCCCACTAAGGGAGCATAAGAAAAAACTATGGGAGACTGCTTTAAGTTAATCATTATTCAAGAAAGCACCTTTAAAAAAAGAAAGAAAGCAGGTTTGCTTAATCATAAAATCATGAAACAGAAGCAGGAGGCATGCCCCCAAACAACCATTGTTTTAATGGTAGAAGGAGACCTACATCCAGCCCAGTGATTCCTAGGACATGCTCCCCTGAGTGCACTAAAAGAAAAAATTTAAGGAAAGAGTGACATTATGCTAAAACCTGAAATGACTTATCATATTCAGTATATGGTTACTGCCTTTTTGCTCATTCCCATTGCGCCAACTCCAGTACTTTGGCCACCTCACGCAGAGTTGACTCAATGGAAAAGACTCTGATGCTGGGAGGGATTGGGGG
This sequence comes from Tragelaphus eurycerus, assembly GCA_935064755.1. Lineage (NCBI taxonomy): Eukaryota > Metazoa > Chordata > Mammalia > Artiodactyla > Bovidae > Tragelaphus > Tragelaphus eurycerus. Next base: position 67,976,241 of record CAKXYN010000001.1, on the reverse strand, counting down.
CAGGAGGAAAAGGGGACGACAGAGGATGAGATGGCTGTATGGCATCACTGACTCGATGGACGTGAGTCTGAGTGAACGCCGGGAGCTGGTGATGGACAGGGAGGCCTGGCATGCTGCAATTCATGAGGTCGCAGAGTCGGACACGATTGAACTGAACTGAACTGATTGCGCCATGACAGTCCTGATTTGACCTTGTAGGGGCAAGAAAACTCCCCTACCCCATGTGCAGAAGAAACTGATAAGAAGCGTGACATCTCAAGAATGAGGAAGAAGGTGGTCTTCTAGCTCTCCCCACTCTTCCTTTGATTATAAAACTATACCCACCAAGTTCTTGGGGCAGCACCTTCTCACCCACCCACTTGTAGCCCTCTGAAGTGCGCTATTCTAAAAAGTCACTTTTTATTTATCACTTTCACCTCTTGCTGAATTCTCTGTGCTCTGAGACATAAAGAACCAGAGCTCCTCAGAGCCTCACCCCCACCTCCGCACCCACCCCCACCCCCCGGGCCCCGCATTTCTGCGGTTTCATCACTAGACTGGCTTTATAGCTCCCAGGCAAGTGAATTCAACTGTGGTTCGGTAACACCCTCATCCAAGCCCCATTAAAATGGTAGCAGGTGTCAGCCATGCCTAAAAGGCACCCCATCTCTGCTGGGTAAACATAAACTTGTTTACTGTACCAGGACATATGCTGCACCTCCTGGTCGACCTGATAAGCGACTCTCAGGACTGCCTCGGGCCCTGGGCGCTCATCTGCCTTCTAGAGCCGGGCAGTCAAGGCCCCAAATTTTGCAGTTTCCCCATCACTCTATCTCTCAGTACTCCAGGATAAGCCAGGTCTCCCACCAATTTCCTAGTCCGGTTCGGCAAAGGATCAGGGTTTGGAGAGCGGACGGGCTTCTAGCTCCGTCTGACGAGTTTGTCCATCACAGCGGACAGCTTGGGTAGAGAGGCAATGAGAAACCAAGCAAGGCCGGCAGGTGCGTACCAGGTGCGAGCCGGAGCAGGGCTCGGGCACGCAGGCAGCACGCTCAAGGTAGGCGCACACGTGGCCGCTGACTTCTGGGGCACGTGCCCGTCACGGGGGGTAGTTTGCAGGTGGCGGCACCAGACTGAGAAAGGCAGGAGTCTGTACCCGAGAACTCTAAGGGTCACTGACGGGAACCCACTCAGGACCCTAGTTTGACGTTCCTGTTTCCCCGTGCCCCGCCACCCACCCCACCCCAACTTACCTCCTCCGCGGCGCTGGCCGCCTCTGCGGGGCGCGCTGCCTTTTCGGGCGCGGGGCATGCCGCAAATCGGGCACGACGGGGCGAGGGGTCAGGGACCCGGCGGCGGGGGGTTCCAGGCCAACGAGTCGCTGGCCGGTGCGCTGAGTTGAGACCTAGGCAGACGACGGGAGCCACACGCTGCGCGCGCCACCATCTTCGCGAGGCGCCCCGCCCTGCCAGATGGGTCGAAGCGCCCCGCCCCGCTAAATGGGTGGCCGGGAAGGCGAGTCCCTCGCCACTCGGCTCAGACCGCATCCATGCGGCCGAAACTTCTATTCCCAAGGTGCTGCGTGCGCAGATTCCCGGCGCCAGGCTGGACGCAGAGCACCTCGGGAAATGTAGTCTACTCCTGGGGAGCCCAAAAGCCCACGACGCTCTAGCTGAACTATGCACCCACAATGCCCTGCGTCCTCCCCCCAGCACGTGTAGTCATTAACTCTGAAGCTGCCTGCGCTGTGCCGTCCACCACGCAGGAGCCGCATGTCTCTGCATTTTGCAGCAGGACGCTCACCACGGGAAGGGTGGTGGGTTTGGAAGAACTCGGGACCAGCCAAACCTCAGGCAGTGAGAGAAAAAGTAACTTTATGATGAAAGCAGAGTAGAGGCAACAGCTTAGCACTTAGCAGATGTTAGCCAGAATCTCCTTGGGCCACTCCCTCCCACCCCCACCCCCCATCCCTGGACGGGTCTCCTGTGACCTCTGCACGGACTCAGTGACGTGTAGAACAGAGCCCGGGGATGGCAACCTTAGCCTTTTGGCATACTGACTTTTCCTGGGGCTGCTTTCAGGTCAGGAGGATTAGGTGATCTCAGAGGGCCTCTGGTTTTAAAATGGTGTGTTTCTTCTGGCCTCTTCCACTCCCCAGGGGTGCTATGGGAAGTGGGGTATGTGCATGGGAGAAGTGACAATAAGCCACATACAACAAGAGGGGGATAGAGTCCTCCCTCCAGGACTGGAAAAATGGCAGCAGGAACAAGACAGTCAGGGGCAGGTGACTCCAGACTTTATGGTGCTTCTTCAGGCCCAAGCTCAGGCCTGGGCTCCTGACAGGTAGGGCCAGCCCAGCCCTGGTAACAACGGCAGGTGAAGGACTCCCAAGCTCCAGGGCTGCCATCTGGCTGCAGATGCAGAAAGACTTCTAGTTGTCCTGGGTTTTGCCAAGCACAACGGCCATGGCCATGGCACCGCTGGTGACTGCAGGCCACGGCTGCCCTGGTCACGTTGATCACATAGGGACCCAGGGTGCCCAGCAGGTAGTCATGGAGATGCCAGCACTCTTCCTGAGGAGAAGGGAGGGACGTATCATGCTCCTGTCCCATGGCCCTGCCATGGTCTTTCCCCGTCTTTGGGACCCCAGCATGGGCTGTGTGGCAGGCTGGAGCGGGGGCAATGATCACCTCAGAACTGGAGAAGCTCAGGTCCCCCCAGAGCACCACGCCGGCTGCCCCCAGTGATGCACTCACACCAATGGTCTGCACAAGTTCATCCTGGGGGCAGAGAGCTGCTAAGCCAGGACAGGAATGCCCAGCTCCTTTATGGCCCTACCTCTACCTTTAAAAACTTTCATGGCTCAGTGCCATGATCTGATTCCACCTCTAGAGAAGGGCCCCTTGGCCCTGAGCCTCTTTGAGGGGCTTCTCAGCCCCTCCACTTAGAGAATGTCATGCCTCCCCATCAGACCGTAGATTTCAGTTCCACTCACCTGGGACAGGAACCTCCCAGAGCTCCGGTGTGTGAGGCGGGCATAGGCCAGGACAGGCAGGGGATGTGGGTGCCCAGCAACAGCCACACGGAAGGCCTCCTCCAGGCGGTATCGGACAAATGCCTGGTGGTGAGCAGGTGGTAGCCTGGGTGGGAGGTATATGCTGGGGAAGAGGGCGCTGGAGGCAGCCCAGAGCCAACGCAGTTGAGTGTTGCGGGCCAGGGCAGCAGCATGGCAGTGGCCCGTGTAATTGGAAGTCCTACCACGCCAGCCATTGCCACAGGCTGGGAAGCGATAGAAGCCCCAGAGGCCCTGGGGCTGCAGCGCCCGGCCGAGCCACAGCGTGTCTTCCATCAGTGCACGGGCTGCCTGTTCAAAACCAACTTGGGCCTTGTGGAGCTGCTCCTGGGGATCCAGGTTGGGGAATACCCATTGTGCCCAAGCCCAGGAGGCAGCCCGATAGACTTGGCGGCGGCCCCAGTTCCCGGCCCAGAGTGGACACCACTCCTCCCAGTCCAGGACTGCCAGGCCAGCGAAGCCTGGCCACAGGCTGCGGCGGATCTGATGGGCAGCCCGTGCCAGGTGGCGGCCCAGAGGCACAGCCTGTGGGATGCCCCCATTGTGAGCTGTGCCCCTTGGCCCAAGGTAGGGGTAGAAGCCGAGCTGGTTCTTGTAGAAGATGGTGACATTCTGGCCGTGGAAATGCTGGCCACGGTTGGCTGAGATGCCTAGGGCCTCGAGTGGCAAAGGCACGCCAAAGCGGTTCTTACAGTGTGCTGAAGGCACGTTCCACAGCACCGAGAAGGGGCGTGCAGGGGCCCGCAGCAAGGATCGGCCACACCCCAAGCACAGGGCCACCCCTAGCACCAGGGCCAGGCCCAGCTGCATGGTCATGCCCCAGGGATGGAAACCTGCAGGAGAGAAGGGGTGTGAGCTTAAGGGTCCATGGCCATGGCCACACCTTCCCCACAGCAGACCAAGCTGGGAAGACTCCTCCAGCTCCTCCTCACAAGGAAGGGAGGTAGGGAAAGCAAGGTTCCTAAGGGGTCTCGTAGACCTCTCAGAGCAACCCCAGCCCAAGCTGGCCTGGGCATCTCCCTTCCCGTGTTGTCCATCTCTACCATGGCACCACTATGCCCTCTGACACCTCTCCCACCCTCAGCTCTCACAAGTCCCCTTTTTCCCTCTGCCCATTTTGTTTCCTGCCCCAAGAACACTCAACCTCCACTCTGCCTGACTTAATTTCTACTTAGCACCCAGGTCTCTGCTATGACATCATCTTCTGGCGCAAGTGCAGTGAGGACATTTGAGCTCCCACTGTCCCGGCAGAGGCCCTGTCACTCTACGCCTGCCCTATCCCTTGAGTTGAGACCGTATCTGTCTAGTTCCTCCCTGCCTGCCAGGGCCTGTCACACAGCAGGTGCTCGGCGAACAACGATGAGTGAAGGTGGAAAGAAAGAAACACCTTGACGCCTGAGGCAGGCAGAGTGAGAGAAGTAAGGGCTTGCCCTCCATCCATGGCCCTGAGGCCAAGGTGCTCTGGGGGGCTCCTGCAGGGATAGTGGACCTAAGAAATGACTGGGAGATGAGGGTGGGGGTCAACAAATACACTGTCACAGACACACCCAACAAGCCTTTATTCAGCTACACTGAGAGCTCTGAGCCACAGCCATGGTGCCATCTCCACTGGCACTCAGGAAACATGCCTCAGGAAACATGCCTCAGGAAGCTGCCCTCAGGGACTAGAAGCTGAGGGATGGCCAGTGGGCTGAAGCTGCTACTGTCATGGGCAATCAACTGACCCAGAAAGACAGCGTTTTGCCCTGGGAATAGCCTCAGATGTCTTTCTCCATCCAGAATATGGGGCGTCCTCTCAGGTCTTGGTATTGTGTCTCCAGGAGGCCTTGTGGAGGGGGCCCTGCTGGAGGTGGGGGTAAGGCGGTCAGGGGTTCAGGCAGGGGAGGGGGTGGCAGCAATGATGATCCCTTGGGGACTCTCAGGGCAGCTTGGGCAGTCAGGCTAGGGGTGACCTTGCGGGGTGACCGGGAAAAGGGGGCCCTGGGGAAGGCATTGAGCAGGGTGGCAGGCAGTCGCCGGCTGGTGAAGACCAGGCCCTGCACTGGCTCACCCAGCTGGTAGCCCAGATGGGCATAAAAGTGCAGCTGGTCATGGGTGGTGAGGTGTGCCGGCGGAAGCCCCGGGCCCGAGCAAAGGCTTCAAGGCCTTCCATGAGACGGCGGCCAAAGCCACGGCCCCTCAGTGCCCGGGCCACCACCACGGTCTCCACTAGAAGGCTCTGGGGCCGGTCCAGCACCCGGGACAGGCGGGCATGGCCCACCACAATGGGGGCTGCCTCTGGCGTGGGTCGGGGGCTTAGCAGCATCAAGCAGAGAGGGAAGGCGTCTGAGGACTGGCCCAAGGAGTGGAGGCGGGAGGTGCGGCTGCGGGGCCACTGCTCGTTGATGAGGTCAGCGCAGGCATCCAGGAGTTCGGGTCGGCAGTGCACAGGCTCCAGGGTCAGCTCAACCAGGTTGGGGACTGGGGTCTCCTCTGGCTGGCGTGCAGGATCCAGGGTCAGCTGAGCTGAACCAGAACTGAGGGTCATCTCTGGATGGCATGCGGAAACCAGGGTCAGTTCAGCTAGCCTGGGGCTCAGGGTCAGCTCTGGCTGGTGTGTAGGATCCAGGGTCGGCTTGGCCAGGCTGGATCTCAGGGTTACCTCTGGCTGGCATGCAGGATCCAGAGTCAGTTGGGCTGGGCTGGTACTCAGGATCGGCCCCACCTGGTGCACAGTGTCTAGGCTATGGATCAGCGTGCCTCCGCCAGGGCTCAGAGTCAGTTCTTGCCTACATGTAGGATCCAGGCCCAGCTGAGTCAGGCTGGGAGCCAGGGTCATCTCCTGGGGTACAGATGGCTCAGGGCCAGGCAGGGGATTAAAGCCACAGTCTCCAGGCCGTGGGATCTCCTCAGACCACAAGGTTGCTGCTCCTGTGGATAACAGCCATGCTGGGTTGTACCAGAAGGGAGGATGGGGTTGGGGCAGGGAGTGCCTGACAGAGTGCTAGGGAGGGCCATGCATCCTGGATCTCATCTGATGGCCCAGGTGACCTGGAGGATCCCATCCCTTATACTTGGAGGCGCTGATTCAGATGGAGAGCACAGGGGATGGGTCCAGGGTGCTCTGCCTTATACTGGATGGAGGCTGAGGGCTAAAGGCTAGGGCTGGGCCCAAGAACTCAAGAGGCTTGGCCCCAGCCTATCTGGCTACCATTTTATCCTCCCCAGGACAGTAGATCCAACCCTACACCATTGCAGATGGCTAGCCATCAGACAGAACATGCAAACTAGATGCTACAACCCCCTGCTTTAACCCCAGGTTACCTTTGGAGAAAACACAGCTACCCCAGGAACTCCCCTCTCCCTAGTCCCTACTCTAAGTCCTAGCCTTTTTGAACACCTGGGCCATGCTGTCCACTTAACAGATCCTGGGTTGCCATTCACTGCCGGGAGCCCGCGAGAGGACCTCCGCCCATGGCAAAGGTCATGAGGAAGGAGGCTCAACATACGCAAAGGTGGGGTCTAACCTCAGGAGTCCCCCTGGAAATCCTCTAGCACCTACCCCCATAACCAGAGCCTGCCTACTTTACTACTTTGTGATCTCACCTACACCTCTGACTTTACGGGGGGCTGTCCCCCACTACCTCTCTCTGAAAAAAGAGTTAACTTAGAGCTCCAGTTAATAAAAATTCCTGGGCGTGACAGGAGTGTTTTAACCTACAAACTCCTCTGAAGGTTCTCTAGCCCACCTGACAGGCTTGTCCGGCCACATGTGATTACTCACAGCCTCCCAACTGTGAGAGGCACGAGATGCTTTAAATCTTCTGAAAACAGGTTCTTTAGAGAAACTATTAGTATAAGTATAGTGGGCTGATCAGAAATTGTATTGATGAAGGGTTTTTCATTTGTTGAGCCAATGTTTGCTGCTAAGTCTCCACATTGCCTACCCTTACACACATTAATGAATATATAGAAGAAATAAGTATTAACCTTTGATATTAATCACGTTAGACCTTACGCTAAGTAAATTCTTTCCTTGATTAAAACCCACTACACCCTCACTCTATAGGAATGTAAATTTATCTGGTGGAGTCTGTTTTAAGAATAATCACCCCTGGAGAAATAAGTGTTCTGGTTGATTGACCGCTGTCACAAGGAGAGGGTCATAAATTGTCAGCAGGCCCCCTGGTCAGAAGATGATGTAACACCCCTAAGACCTCTGTATACATTTGTATGAAGCACCTGAGTTTGATAAAAGTCAGGACTGCTGACCCCGCGTGACTTTTGTATAACATCTCAGTGTACAAAAGTAGACCATGGAAAATAAAGAATTGGGATCAGTTCCTCGAAAGACTGTCTCCTCATGTCGCTCTCTCTCTCAAATTCTGGTTGAGTCTCCATCTGGAGCGAGGAACCCACCATGCTTACTAATTATGCCTGATCCGACCAGGGAGGCCTGTGGCCTACGTAAGTGGTGCAAACTTCTTGTCTTGAAGTTTTATTGGTCTCCCGCGTAAACCAAGCTACTCAGCCTCTTTTCTCCACTGAATTTTTCTACTGAGCTATCCTCAATTCACCCACCCATCAGGCTCAAATTTCCCCTCCCTGGACTGCTTTCCCTGCCTAGGGGACAGAGTCCATGGTTCCCTCCCCAAAACGGCCCAGCTCTGTACACTTTGATTGCATATGGACCCAACTGCCCCTCAGAAGTGGCCTGGCTCATACAGCAATGTGGCTCCTGCAAGCCTGGTTCCCCACTGGTCTGTTTTGTAGCCACTCTAGATAAGAACCACAGCTTCCTTCCTACATCCACAGGGGTGTCTAACGGCTGGCAGGTTGGAGGCTCAGACCTCTTGCCCCCAAACTCCATTGCTTGCCCATCCCATCTCAGGTTCTGCTGGCAGGAGGTCTATGCTGGGGGATTTCTAGCGACAGGTGGCCTCTGGGCCCCATCTTTCTACTCACCTGCTTCAGAGGGGATGCGCTGGCTCCCTCCTCATCCCCACCTCCCCAGGAAGATCCTGTGAGCTTGAGGCCAATTCCACACTGGTCAGTTAAAAGGCAGCCCCCTTCCCTGATACCCCTTCCCTCACACTGAGAGGGCTATAAGCCTCTCACCTGCATCAGCCACCTCCGCAGCAGCTGCACCCCTGGACCTCGAGGGAGGAAGCCCCAGGATCCGCCCCCTGGGCCTGGAACCCCAGACTTCCCCCACAGACTTAACCCCTTGTATGCCGACCCCACCCACTGTGGGGCGGGGCTTCCGGGTCCACCGACAGAGGCGGCAGTCTCTCTTGCCTCGATTTCCCTCTTCCAGTGGGTGACAAACCGTGGAGTCTGGGGGTGGGGGTTTCGGAACCTAGACTCTGGGCAGGTGTGGCTCGGCATGCTTTGGGAGGGAACGACAGACGCAAGGAGGGCGTGCGGGGCGGCTACTCAACTTGAGAACTGTCCGCGCGGAGCGGACGGGGAGAGCGAGGGGACAGTGGAGACGAACGCCGCGCATGGGAACGGGGTAGTACTGACATGTTGTTGCCGGGCTCCGGGATGCTTCGCGTCCTCGCTTCTCCTGGATCGATGTCTCCCTGTTTCTGGCTCGGACCCTCCGGCTCTCGGCGCTCACCCCCTAGCGGTGCGGCGGACGAACTGCAGCTGTCCCGGCCCGCGGCACACCGCCTAGTCAGGGGTCTTCCGGGCGCCCAGGCCCCGCCCAGGCCGCCCTGTTCCTCCGTCTAAGCCCCGCCCCCGGCCCGGCGGGTCATAACACCCACCAGACTTCCCGGCCTCTATCTCTGATCCTCCCACCTTGGTTTATCCTGGCCTCGCTCCCAGTGAGCCTGACTCCATCTCGGGTTGGCTGGGCTTCCGTCCTCGCCCCGCCCCAGCCTCAGGTCTCGCCCAAAGTTTAGCTTTGTCTGGGCTCACGCTATCCCTCCTGCGCGGCGTGAAAACAATCAGGTGGAGCTTCTACTTCGAATTTGGGCCCCACACTGGGAAGCAGCCGCCCTCGGACACACATCAGATCTGAGTGAGAGAAAAGAACTTTTCCTGTACCCTCTGGATACCAGCGCCTGGACGTTTTAGGCCCTCAACAAACTGCTTTTGAAGTTAGAATCCTGTTTTATTTGCGAGGCTGCTACCTCTGAACGGATTCAGAGTGCAGTGCAGAGCTGGTTACCATCGACTTATCAATAGGAGACAAAAGGTTGTACCTCTCTGGCCAGGCAGCCCGGGCTTCAATCTCAGCTGCTCTGTTTTCTGGCCGTGCAACCTTGGGGAAAGTGCTTACCCTCCCTGGGTGGGCCTGTTTCCTCACAGCGTCATGTTAGGATTCCACAGTTAAGTTAGCCTACTTAAAGTGCTTAGCACAGGACTTGGAAAGAGTAGATGCCCAGTGAATGTCAGTTTATTTATTTGTTACTTGTTTAACCGCACCACTTAGCATGCGTGATCTTCGTCTCCGCCTATGCCCCCTGCAGTGGAAGCTCCGCGTCTTAACCACTGGATGGCCAGTGAAGTCCCGAATGTCAGTGCTTGTGACTGCTTCTGTTTGAAGACTGACTCAGTGTCTCCAGAGGAAGTATTTTTGACTCTGTCAGGTGGATGCCTGTAACCATGACTCCTGTGAATGCCTGGACTTGGGAAAGCCCTAGCCAGGCCCAGCTCGCATCAGGTACTCAGTATGTGCCCATGCCAATCACCACATGCCCCACTGCTCACACCGTGTCCTTATGCGGCTATCTTGTCTGTAAGCAAGTGTGCACACTGCTGTATGCTCATGACACTGACTGAGTGGACTTCTGACTGTAACCATGACTCCTGTGACTGCCTGGACTTGGGAAAGCCCTAGCCAGGCCCAGCTTGCATCAGGTACTCAGTGTGTGCCCATGCCAATCACCACATGCCCCACTGCTCACACCGTGTCCCTGTCCACCCACGGTAGCAGCGACATTCAAACTCCATTGCCATCCGCAACCGATCCTCGCGTGAGAGGGCACCTTGTAGGCTCAGGGGCCCACCACCAGGCATAGGCTTGATGGAAAAACTGGTGGAGTTGAGGATGAGGCGGGCCTTGGGGTAACTGGGGCGCCGGGCACAACGGCCATGGCCGGAGCATAGGACCTGACTGCACAGTCGAGCCCCGCTGGTCACATTCAGGATGGAGGGTCCCAGTATCGTGTCCACATACTTCTTGATGGCCTGGCATGATTCCTAGGTGGGGAGGGGCGCATCAGGGACACCGTGGCCAGGCATGGGTCCACCTAGGACACTGAAGCACTCGCCCCTGGCCAGCCAAGGCTGCAGGAGTAAAAGGTGGGCTGGGGTCTCCCCTGGCAGCCCCACCCCCACCCCAGCCCTTACCCCCATCCTGGGCCTGAGCTCACCTTGGTGCTTGTGTTCGCCCAGCTCACCCAGAGCACCACTCCCGCTGCACCCTGGGCTGCACTCTCCCCCAGGCTGTGTTCCAGCTCCTCCTGAGAAAAGGACAGAATAGCTCCGAGGGGGCCTCCCTGGCTTCCCACAGCAGGCTGCTGTATCACTATTGGATGGGACAAATAATTCATAACCCCCACCGGGAGCTGCTCTAGCCTTGGTGGCCAGAGGCAAGCCTGGCCTCCCTCCAGCCTGTGAGTGCCATGCAGGCAGGGACAATTTCTTCCTGGAGAAGGTTGAATTGTCTGTGCCTAGCACAGAACCTGGCACATAGGAGGTGCTCAAAGAATGTGAAAGGGAATGGATGAAGGTGCCCCAAGGCTAAAGTGCCCCAGGGCTGTGTGGCCTTAGGTGCTGGACTAAGGCCTGGCAAGGTAGGTCCCAGGTGGGCGGGGTCACAGGAGACTCACCGCGGGCAGAAAGTGGTTAGTCATGTCGTAGAAGAGCTGCATATAGGGCAGAACCGGCAGCTTGGGGTCCCCAGCACCCGCTGCCACACGGAATGCCTCAGCCACACGGTGCTGCACGTACATCTGTGTCTTCTTCGTGCCCTCCAGTGCTGCGGGCAGGTAGATGCTGGGGTAGAGGGCACTGCTCTGGCCCCACAGCCACCCGAGCTGGTCATTCTGGGCACAGATGTTTAGTGGACACTGGCCGGTATAGTTGGGACTTTTAAAGTCATAGTTGTAGCACTCAGGGAAATTATAGAAGCCCCAGAGGCCCTGAGGGCGCAGTGCTTGTCCCAGCTTGAGGGTACCTGCCATCCACTCCTCTGCAGCCCCCTCGAACTGGTTCTGAGCTGCGGCCTCCACCCGCGGAGCTAGCCAGTCTGGGTGCTGCTTCTGTACCAATGCCCGTGAACGCTGCCGGTAAATGTCCTTGGTGTCCCAGTTGAAGGCCCAGCGCGGGCGCCATGCCTCCCAGTCAATGACTGCCAGCCCTGAGAAGTGAGGCTCGGGCATGGCAGCCAGGATGTCCTGGAATGTGTGGGCCAGGTGGGCATTCAGGCTGGCATTCTGGGGCAGGCCACCAAACACAGGCTCCCCAGCAGATGTATAGTAAGGGTAGGTACCCAGCTGGGAGCTGTAGAAAATGGTCATGTTAGGGCCGCGGAAGATCTGCCCCGGGTTGGTCACCACATCAAAGATACTGATGTCCACGTCCACGCCGTGTTTCTTCATACACCACTCGGTGTTGGCGTTCCAGATGGTGGTGAAGGGCTGGTTGGGTACCACAGGGTCCTGGGAGCCTTGGGTCATGCTGAGCAAGTTCAGGAAGAGGGTGCAGACAGGAAGCAAGTGGGCTGCCATAGCCCAGGGCAGGTGTAGGGAAACCTGGCCAGGGAAGGCAAAGCAGAGAGCAGGCCTTGAACTCTCTGACCCCTACCGAGGGCAGGCAGGACAAGTCCCTTATTAATCCACTTCTGCTCTGGCTTCAGGTAAGTATGGACCTGCAGGGCTCAGGGTGGTCAGAGGGCAAAGGAGAGGCATTGAGGGGAACAGAGCCACTAGAGGGCGCACTCGACTTGCCTCTTGGGCCGGCCTCCGTCTCCCTTACAGGTCTTGTGTTGGCTTAAGCTCGCCCACCCCCATTTCCCCAGGGGCCATAGAAGCCATGACATCTGTCCTGAGAAGCGTGGCCGAGAGCCAGGCCCTCAGCCCTGAGAAGCGTGGCCGAGAGCCAGGCCCTCAGCCCCAAGGCTGGCCGATGGATGGAGGCAGGGGCTTCCCTGTCTCTTCCGCCAGAAATCCTGGCCAGGCATTGAAGAAGGGGACGCTCAGTGCCGCAAGAAAGGTCAGCCCAGCCCTTCTGTACACCCTCCAGTCTGCCCACTTGTCCCTGCTGACCTCAGGGCTGAAAGGCCTCATTCTCCAAACTTCCTGACCCCAGGATGAGGGCCTGTGCAGGCATCAGCAAGATTCTGTTCCTTAACTCTGGCACCAGGCGGAACAACACTCTTGGAGGAAGAAAGCTGCTGCTGGAAACGCTGAGCTTTTGTAGGGGGTCACTCCACCCAGTCTGGGGGCGGGCTGAGGGGCGGGCCCCGGGTGAGAGGGCTGGGCCAGACAGCTGAGCCACCCCTGCATGCCTAGTGAAAAAAAAAAAAGCCCTTGGTAGGAGGTGGGACTGGGCCGGAAGCGGCCCCTCCCACTCTGTCAGCACTGGGGCTGGGCTTTCTGTGTCAGGACTGGGGTGGGTTTATTTGGGATAGGGTGCAAGTGGAGGCAGTGCGTGGGGTCTATTTCGGTGGCAGAACCCACTGGGCAGGCTTGTCTGTAATACTGGAGTCTGGGTGCTTTCCCCACAGAGCTGAATTATGACATCTGTGGGCACTAGGCACTTTCACTTTTGTTGACCCCTTTCTTAAAAAAAAACATTTTAAGGGAATTCCCTGGTGGTTCAGTGGCTAAGACTCTGCCCTTCCAATGCAGGGGGCAGGGGTTCAGATTAGGGAACTAAGCTCTCACAACCTTGTAGTAAAAAACAACTAAATTGGTATAAGGACAGTATAATCTAGACTGAATTCATTATATTAATATATTTGTTCTTCTGATTACAATTCAAACATTTTTTGTGGGCCTGTATACATATTGTGGCCCTGTGCCTGCTGTGCCTAGTGGGTAAGTCGCCCCTGCTTTAGGGACCTGTGTATGAAGTCAGGGCTGTGCAGTCACCATTAGTGTTCGTGCTGGCTCAGCGACTGTGCCTTTATGAGGGTCCAGTTAGTGACCATCTGGGCCTCTCCACAAACTCCAGGAGAGTGGGCATGTGCAAGTGTGGGACCTGGTGCCCAGGACCTGGTGTGTTTGAGACCCTGCTGTCTTATGACCATGCGACCCCATGCCTCTGTGACCACGCGGAGGAGCACGAGGGTATCAGTGATGACACACTTGTTCTTTCCTTTGTGATTTCCCTTGTTTGCTGATTCAGACGCTAGTAACTGAGACCTTTGAGGTGCTCAGGCCCAGGCTTGCCTGCCCGACTTGGGTGAAGGAAGCATCACATCCCTGGTCCAGGGGAACGTGCTGCCTGGGTCTACAGCCCAGTCTGAACTTGAGCTTATGGCCCCCCAGCATGGTGGTTACTGCAGCAGGGACACAGTTGGCTGTCGTTTGGACTGGTCCTCTAGGCTGGCTAGGATGAAGCGGGCAGGGCTGAAGGGGAGGAGGGCCCCAGTGTTGGGGGCTGTGAGCACACCAGCCAGACTCAAGCATGGGATCTAACGACAACGGTGGTAGCTTGGGACTGTTCAGAATGCAGGGTCCCAGAGGGATGAGCATTACTATTAGAGAGCTTGGCACAACTCCCAAGGGCTGAGGGCACAGGAGACCATCAAGGTAGCCCCTGACCCCCTCTCCCCAAAGCTCCACCCTACCTCCTGAAACCAAGGTAACTCCTACATTACCCCCAGAAACCTATGGCTGCAATCGGCACAATCCAGCCCATGTGTATTCTCTGGATTTGGGGGGATGGCTTCCCCAATCTCTAACCACACCATCTTCTTGCCTGCGTGCTTCTCTGTGGAACATTCTCCACTGTCCAGCGTCTGACTTGGTCTTAGCATCCACTGTGTATCTCCCTTTACACCATCATACCCCTGAATATATGGGCTTCCCAGGGGGCTCAGTGGTAAAGAATCAACGCAGGAGACAGGTTGGAAAGATCCCCTGGAGAAGTAAACAGCAACCCACTCCCATATTCTTGCCTGGGAAATCCTATGGACAGAGGGGCCTGGCAGGCTACAGTCCATGGCGTCACAAAAGGGCTGGATACGACTGCGTGACTAAACAACTGCCCCTGAGGATGGCTGTCTTTGTTGGTGTGGTTCCGGGGTGCACCCCGCCCAGCCCTGGCACGCGTGTGGCTCAGCGCCTTCACTGAACAGGTGGCAGTCACCGCCCTCAGACAAAATCAGGCCTGCTGCCACTCTAGAGCGGCCTGTGGCAGACCCCCAGACACACCCCCACCTCTAATCCTGCAGCCCCGCTTTGTGCTCTGTCTTCCTCCAGACTGCCCGTGCTTCGTTCCCAGCACCACTGTCCCCCCTCGTTCAAAACTCAAGTGTAGAAAGCCCTTCCTTGAGGCTGCTTCCTGAGTCCCAGTGGTGGCCTCAGGACTTCCCGAGCAGGGGTGCCCTCCCTCACCTCGTGGCAGTTTTCTGAGTCTGTCTCCCCAGAGTCGGTGTCAGCTGAGGGCAGGGGCTCAGTCCTCACTGATATGGACGGGAGGAATCCAGGTGTGGGTCCAGGGCTGGAGGGAGGGGCAGCGCCCCACCCAGGGTAACTCACAACAGAAGCAGAGGAAGTGAAGCAGGTCTGACTGCACCAGCCACTCCTTCTCTCCCCTGGGACAGCTGGGGACAAGCTACGTTCTCTCGTGGCCAGGCCAGGGCTGCCTGTTGAGGATGGCCCCCCACTCACCCCATCATACATCTTTGCAGTGGAACAGGGTGGGCCTCATGATTCAGATCCCGGTGGCTTGTTGGCCTTCCCCTGACCGTACCCGGTGGAGGACTCTGACCCACACGGGGAGAGGTACGTGTGGCTGAAGTCCACTGCCCTTGAGAACAGGGAGTGGAGGAGACGCCCTTGCCTTTGAGAATAGCAGGAAGGAGCGATTTGGCTACCTGCCCAGCCAGGGAAGATCAAACATCCATTTCCCACTTTCTCCCTGGGTGGGCGAGGCGAGGAGACTGGCACCAGCCCAGCTGGGGATACGGCACCATTTAGGAGCAGCATAAGGGCCTTGCCCACAGAAGGCTGGACCCAGTCGCTTTCCAGTCAATGTGGAGAAAGCGAGGTCCTTGCTATTGGGGTAGAAACGGAGTCCCTTCGCTCCCAGTGGCCAGTGCCCTGGCAGGACAGCTCGAGCGGGCAGCTCGGGCCTGCAGATGCCAGTGAACGTGTGTTATAGATGAGAAGTCCCCAGCAGAGAGTCTCACAGAGACACTTCTGAGCTCAAACCTTATTTGGAAGAGCCTGAAAGCACTCTCACATGCCCTGGCCTAGGCACGGACAGTCCAAGCAGAGAAGCAGTTGTTTTATATTTAATTTACAAAAGAGACCCCAAAATAATAATAATAAACTATCCAGGGGCAGGGGAGTAGGGTCAGGTCCTCCCCGGCCCAGCTGTGGCCCTCTTCCTCTCTGGCAGGGAGAGATGGGGCCATCCAGGGGACTGCCCCTCCCCCTTAGAACAGGGGGTGGGAGCTGGTAAGGACATCCTACTGGGCATCCCAGAGGGCTCTGCCCCTCCAGACTCTGGTTTGTCCACCCCTTGCAGGCTCCTACATGCCTGGCAGACCCCTTGTGGCAGAGGCCAGCTGGCCTGGCAGCTGGGTGAGAGACCCTTACAAAGTCTAGGTGAAGGCCAGGACTGCCACTGCCAGCAGGCCAGTGAGGTGGGACCCAGCCCAGGCCCCACTGGCACCCCCAGCTGCCCGCCTGCGGTCCCACTGGCATTGCTCACCGCCCCAGCCTAAGTAGCACTGGCAGCGAAAGTGCGTCTGTAGGTGGTTGCGGTCGGCCCAACTGAGTTCCCCCTCTGGTCGCAGCCGCGGCTCATCAGGTGCGTGGCTAGGCACTAGACTGAAGCTGCTGGCACTGAGGTGCAGGAAGGTGTGAGCGTTGGGGTCCCGGCGCACACAGCGTCCATGGCCATGGCACTGGGCCCAGCTGCAGTACTGGGCAGCCCAGGACACATTGACGACATAGGGTACCAGTGACCGAGTCAGATAATCCTTGAGGCGTCGGCAGGTCTCCTGGGGGCAGAGGACAGGGAGGAGGGTCAGCTGCCTCAGCCCATGTGGAAACTCAGTCCACACTGTGTGACTGCACCTTCTTTTAACAACGCGTGCGTACATGCATGCGCACACACACACACGCACGTATGTCTGAGCCTTCACTGTTCCCGTTCCTTCTAAGAAGAGGGTGGGGGCAGGGACGGGAACCCAGCAGGGCAGGTGGGGCAGGGTGGAACTCAATAGCTGGTCAAGACAACAACTCCCTCTTCCTGGGTGAAGGGCAGGGATGGGGGTGGGGGTAAATCCTGTCTTCTCTGTTGGGACACGGGCTGCCTTGGGAAGCAGAGGAGGGGAGCACTTTGAGGTTTGCAGCTGAAAGTGCAAACACTCTGCCTCTTCCTGCAGACTCAGCTCTGGTTGGCTGGGTGGGTCTTACTTACGTTGCTGGTGGTAAACCCTGCGTCACCCCAGAGGATGACGCCGGCTGCACCCAGGGCAGCACTCTCACCAATGGTGGAGATGAGATCCATCTGTAGGGGAAGTGGATGAGACCACAGGGTGAGAAGGACAGATGGGGGGGGGGCCAGGCCCTAGCCTCTACCCATTTGCTGACCCCCAACTGCATCCCAGCCCTCCCCTTCTCATCCCCAGGCAGCAGCTGTTGCACTTTCTCCTTAAATGTTTAAGCCATTTCCACCCCCTGCTTTGGCCTCCGATTCTCAAGCCAAGGGACCACTTGAGCCTGGCCCAGGCCAGAATACTGGAGTGGGTTTCCATTTCCTACTCCAGGGGATCTTTCCTGACCCAGGGATCGAACCCAGATCTCCTGCCTCGCAGGTGGATTTTTTTACCGTCTCAGCCGCCAGGGAAGCCCTACATCTGTCAGGATGGACAACGAAGTCAGAATGCTAGGCCTGAGTGCCTCCTCTGCCTGGATTTCCTGGGAAGTTCTGGCCACACTTCTCAGCATCTCTGTACCTCAATTTTCTTATCCACAAATGGAGATAACAATGTCACCCTCTCATAGGGTTACAGAGAGAATGAGGTGAGGGGATGTTGAGTAGTCAGTAAACTTGAGGGCAGGAGGCCCCCTGGTTACCCAAACCTGCGGTGCTTTCCCAAGGAAGAATATGGGGCCCTGGGAGGCACATACCTCGCTAAGCCCTGTGAGTCCACGGCTATAGGTGGGCCTCGTGAAGACGTAGACCGGGAGTGCATGGTTGGCATGGTGGACGTCAGCCACGCGAAGAGCCTCCTGGACACGAAAGCTGACAAAGTTGCGGCCGTGAGTGGAGGAAGCCAGTGTCTCTTCCAGGTAGACAGAGGGGAAGAGGGCCGTGCTCTCGGCCCAGAGCCAGGCCAGCTGGTCATTTCGGGAGACCTCAACATCAGGGCAGCGGCCTGTATAGGTCTCCCAGTTCTGCACATAATCATGGTTGTAACAATCAGGGAAGAGGTAGAAGCCCCATAGGTGCCGAGGCCGAAATGCCTTGACAAATCGCAATGTCTCCAGCATGAACTGCCGTGCAGCGAACTCAAACTCATACTGCGCCTCCTTGGCTACGCGCTCTAGTGGCCAATCAGGGTGGCGAAGGGCCACCGACTGGCGTGATAATCGGCGGTACACATCCTTGTCCTGCCAGTTGCGCACCCACACTGGCCGCCAGTCCTCCCAGTCGATGACTGCCAGCCCTGCAGGCTCCTGTGTACGAATGTAGTGTTCCACGTGTCCCTTCAGCATCTCCAGGTGTACCCAGAGGTTGCCATTCTGTGGCACACCACCATGTACTGACCTCTCCACCGAACTGAAGTGTGGATACATGCCCAGCCGGTCACGGTAGAAGATGGTGATGTTCTGATTTACAAAACCCTCGTTAGGTGAGGCCTGCACATCAAAGGCCTTCATGTCCTTTGGGTCCAATGGCATCTTGTGGCGTGGGCCACAGTCCTGTGTGGGCACATCCCATGCGACCACAAAGGGCCGGCCTGTGAAGATGGGTGGTGCTGTGGGCTTCAGCTCCGTGGCCCATGCCACCACCAACACCAGGGCCAGTGTGACGGCGGGGCCCAGGCCTGTCCACATGCTGGGGGCTGCAGGAAGTCAGTGTCACCTGCCAGGCACCAGCTCAGGAACTGGTAAAAAGGTGGGAGACAGCAAGTAAGTCTAGAGGATCCTGGAGGTCATCCATCCCAAACCCATCCACACTCCCAAAGCCCATGTTGCGTTAGGCCACCATGCCCAGGATTGTTCAGACTCTGTTAGTAGCTATAACAGGTCTGAAAGACCATAGGCCACTGAAGGACAGGCAACACATCCCCGTAGCTCACTGCCAGGAGCACAGGGCTCCTTCCTGGACAAGTAGCCTATGGCTGGGCAGGAACTGCTGTTAGGTCTGTGACCCCTTTGAAACTCGACAAATTGAGCTATGGACTCACTGCCCAGAGGCTCACCCATGACTGAGTATCACCCAGGACAAAGTTTCTGAGAGCCCCAAACCGAGGCCCACTCTACCCCGTGAAGAACTTTTGGTCCTGAGAAATCACAGCATTTGGGTGAGGCGAGGCACAGCTCTTGCAGTAGCTAGGAAGCTGTAACTCAGCCCCGAGTTGGTATCTTTTTTAGCACCCGCCCAACAGAAAAGTGAGGCTAACAGACTTTATCTTAGCGCAGACACTCTCCCCCAGCTTGGTGGAGGCCCCGCGGGGACAAAAGGGTGGTGGATCTCCCACGGTGGCGCCAGCAGACCGGCCTTTCCCTTTACAGCTACCAGGAATGCGCGTGCCCGCGGGCCAGGCGGACGAGGGTAAAAGCCCACTCCACCTGGCCTTTGTCCGGAACCCCGCCCCCGCCCCGCACGTGGGGGCTGAACCCTGCCGGCAAGGGGGGCGGTCTGGGTCGCCTCCCCGTGGGGTTCAGAACAGAGCTCGCGGAGACAGCAGCTCGGCTCGCACTGCCCTCCCTCACCTCGCGCAGGGCGCCGCCGGGACCTGCGCCATGGCCACCTCCATCTCCGTCCCAGCCCGGCCCGCAGCCCTCCCAGGCACGGCCCCTGCTCAGCGCCTCTACTGGCTCCGCCCCCCCACCCCGGCCCGCCGGCCCTTTAAGAATCCAGCGCGGAGGCGGGCCCTGCGCAGGATTTGCGACTGGGGAGGGAAGGTGTGCCTGACTTTCGAGCCGCCAGTACCGCACTTTGGGCTCCGAGTACCCCAGATCCTCTTCCGAGGAATGTAGCCATCAGTCTGGGACTCTGAGGTGCCTCCAAATGGGGCTTTCTTCTGGAGTCTCAGCCACGAGCGCCAAGTCAGCCTAAAGTTCACCCCCGCAACTTGCGGCCAATGGTACACTCCTCCCTGCTCCGCGACGCGGCCAGCCGCTTAAAGCGACAGCGTAAAGGACGAGGGTCGGGAAGGGAATGAAGGTAGTGTGACGTTCCTTCGTTCGTCCGTAAGGAGGTGCTGTGGGACCTTGAGGCCTTGGCTGGGGGCAGTAGTGAATCTGGCTCTGCACCTCTGAGTGTAATCTCCAGTCCTGGGGCCCCCCTTTGTATGGAAAGGGGGACGGTGACCCGCAGCCTGTCTGCGATCTCCTGGGACAGTACTGCCCCGCCCCCCTTACGGTTCAGGGCTCCCCTCCCCCGATCCTGGTCGGAAGGGAATCCCCGCCCCTTGCCCGTCTGGGGCTGGGGGGCCTAGCACCCGCGTCTTAGCCCATCCAGGGCTGGATGGAAGCAGTGGTTGTCCTGGTAACACAAGCTGTGGGTCGCAATTAGGCCTGCCTGGCTGGGAGCCTATAAACCCAGCGAGCCCTGAGGGTAGGGCGTCCCCCTGCTCCTCACTTGCATCTGGGACAGGCCAGTCCTTGGGCTCCTATCCCTTCTGTCCAGCCTCTAGGGGCTCTGTGGGAACCCCCAGTCGTCCTTTCAACTCTGAGAAGGCTGCCACCCTTACAGAAGTTCCTGGCCGGACAGCAGAGAAAACCGGCTCAGCCAGAAGTGTTCCCCTGGGCCTCCGCTGGGTATCCTGTCTTTTCGCCCCTCCCTCTGGGGAGCAGGCTTGGAACTGCAATAGAAGCGAGAATTCCTTGCCTCTTCCTAAATCCGCTTCCCCGGGGTCCTCAGCTCCCCAAAGGGCCCGGGTCTGCTTGGCCAGCCCATTCCCTGCGCACGCGCCTGGGAGGGAGAGAGGGAGCGCCGTGTACCAGGGTGCAGACCAGTCGTCTGCCCTGGGCTCACCTGTGTGGGAGTCCGTCGGCCCAGTAGGTCGGCGGCCTCCCTCCTTCCCGGGGTAAGTCTCTAGCCAAGCTACTCGCGCCAGCTCCTGCCCTTTGGGCAGCCCGCCGGCGACTTGATAAACCCCATCCCTCCCACCGGCTCCCGCCTCCCACCCCAGCCCTTTATCCTCACTTCCTGCTGCCCCTCAGAGAGGAAAGGGCCAGGAACAGGCGCGGGGGAAGGGACCGCCTTGACCCTGTTTCCCTCCGGTATGTCCTGCTGGCTGGTTGCCTGCCCTGCCCCTCCTCCCCTGAGTAGGCCCTGGCCCAGCAAACTGCACCAGGTGACAGGAAGGCTGGAGGACCCAGCCAAGGTGCCAGCCTCCCCCATGCTGACAGCTTCCCAAACCAGCCCCCCTGGGGCTGAGGCCCATTCTCAAACCCAGCAGCTTATGAGTGGAGCGGCCCTGGTGGTGGTGCTTTGGGAAGTCAAACTACTTGGGGGATGTTTGGCAGATGGTTCCCTAAAGCAGGTGGTGAAGAGAACCAGCCCTGGGGTGAGGGGTGTTGGGGGAACTTACAGGAGCTGAGTCATTTTTTTTCCACTGAGAGCGGAAGCATCTCATGTGTGAGAGTGGACAAGTGTGACAGAGTGTTGATGTGGGTGATGTGGGGGGACAGGCCCTGGGAGGCTTCTGTACGGTGCTCTTGTCAAAGGACATTCCTGGTTGGTTCTAAGATTTTGCTGAGTACAGGGCTCCTTATAAAACTGGTGAGGGGAGGGGTGTATTTCTGTGGGAAGAGGGTGTCCATAATGTGGCTGGCTCCAGGGAGGGCTGCAGCAGGGTTCCAGCAGACTCCTCCAGAGGTGCACACAACTCTGCTGCTGCAGCTGCTAAGTAGCTTCAGTCGTGTCCGACTCTGTGCGACCCCATAGCCGGCAGCCCACCAGGCTCCCCGGTCCCTGGGATTCTCCAGGCAAGAACACTGGAGTGGGTTGCCATTTCCTTCTCCAATGCATGAAAGTGAAAAAATAAAGTGAAGTCTGCACACCCTCAAATCACCCTGGGCCTACTCCCACTGGCCCTACCATGCCACCCCTTTGATGCCTAGGGCCTCTGCCCTAATAGAAAGCTGTGTAAGCCTGGTGGAGTGGGGGAGGTAGGCACATATCCTACAGTCTACCCCTGATGACCATGCTGGCTCTGTAAGGGACACAGGCCTTAGAAGCTCCAAGGGCAGGGTCCCCTGGGGAAACAAAGCACAGACCACTGTTCCAGGGCAGGGACATTTCCTCAGGCAGCCAGCAGGAAGGAAGTGCACACAGCCCAGTGGGAGGGAGTGGAGAAGCACAGCCATGACCCCCATTGTTTCCCGCTTCAGAGTCAGCTGGGGCAGGCCCAGCACAGGGAGTTCCCCACACTGGGACAGTGATGATGGGATGCCATCCGGCACAGCAGAACCCTGGCCCTGGGGCAGTCAGAAGGAGGGGCAGTGAAGGGTGATAGGGCCGTATGCCTGGCATCTTACTGCGCAAATGGGAAGACACCCAGAGAAGAACTTCAAGTCCAGACTGCAGAGGGTGATCCTGATCGACTTGACCAGTTTAAACCTCCAAAAGACAGGTAGGTCAACTTCCCAGACCCAGCAGCCTGCATCCCTGAACTCTCTCTTCCCTTACAGGGAGTTGGGCTGATGGCCAAAGGCTAGGCCTACCAGAGAACTGGCCTCACGGCCTGACCTGAGAAGTGCAGGCCAAATGTTCACGGGGGCAGGTGGCAGGTGAGAAGGCAAGAGCAGAAAGGATGAGGAAGTACTGGGTGAATGAATTTAACCTGCTGGAACAGAAGCCCCAAGTCTACACTCCTGGTAGTGCCCACCAGGACAGGCAAGTAGATTTGGGCTGCAGAGTTTTGCAGGGTCAAGGGCAGTGGCACCCACCTGGCTGCTGTCCACCTAAGGCTGGGCCCTAGAAGGTCTATGGGGCTCAGGCTGTGACCTCATGTAGGGTCAGCTGCCTCAGCTGGGGACAGAACAACTGTTCCAGACCTATCTGAGGTCACACTGTCATCTCAGGTCAGGCAGGTGGGGCCAATCCCTACTGAAGTATCCCAGAGCCTTCCAATTCCAGGGTCTCCACTTACTGAACCTAATACAGGAGTGGCTCTCCATCCTGAGTGGGCCTGTAGTGAGGTCTGTGTGAATACACTGCCACCTGCTGGTTGTAGCTGGGATGGCCGCAGGCTGGGCTCAGGCTCACTCTGGACCTTGCCAGACATTGGTTGACCAGAGTCCCGGACCCAGGACTGCTTTCTATGCCCATGTGGTAGTCCAGACACTGGGTGTCACAGCCTCAGAGGATGTCAGTCTTGTATGCAGGGTCTACAAATAATTTTATTGAACAAATAACACATCAGCCTTCCTAGATTGAGGACTACCCTCCCCAAGCCATTTCTCACACGCTTAAAGCACAGAGTTTGCACAGTAAGGAATTTAAAAAAAAAAAAAAAAAAAAATCATTTCTATGTAGAAATCACTCTGCCCCAAACAACATCATGGACTAGACTATTTACAAGCTTTCACATTTTAAGTATTCCTATTATGGTTGCTCTCTCCTTTCTGCCCCTATCCAGGGGCTCCAGTACTTTTCTCTTGACTGATACTGAAGGGAGGGGTATACTGTAGGGAAAAGGGGTGGTGGGCTCCTCAGAGCTACTGGCACCAGCCCTAGGGTGCTGTGCCTTACCACAGGGTGGTGGATGTGTAAGGGCAAGGGGGATTAGATACAGTAGGTGGGATGGGGCACAGGCATCCAGAGCCCTTCCTGATCCCCATCCTACACCCTCTCAACTTGGGGTGGGGGGGGGAGAAACAACTAGTTGCAGTGGGGAGGGATCGGGCCAGCCCTGGGTAGAGGGAGAAACCTCCCACACCAGTCTCTAATCCTATTAACAGCCAGCAAATTGTCCATCCATCTGGGGCTGGGAACAAATGGGCAGGTAGGTAGGAAAAATCAGGCTTGTTCTGCTCCCAGCCTCTGTCCAACACAGGAGGAATCGAGGTAGCAAACGGCTGAAATGCTCCAACGAGAGGGTAAAGGAAGTGAGGGAAAGGAAGTTCCCACTTTTGTCGGGGTCCCATTGCCCTGGGGCTGGAAAAAGGCAGACCTTGCTTGTAAAGTGCTGTAGCCTCTAGCAGGGCTGGGCCCTAGGCAAGCTTGGAAGAATGCAGGCCAGGCAAGGGCACAGGAACCAGGCATTCCTGACCAGCATGTGCCCTGCCATGCTCCTTGTAGGGATTGCTGGGAAAGGTGGACTGGTAACTCCGCCATCAGCCCTTACCAGCTTCCAGCCATCTCTGGTCCACATACAAACCAACACCCAACCAGCACTGTTGGACTGCCCTGCTCACAGCTGAAGGTTCCAGGCCAGTGGAATTTATTCACGGTTGTGGCCCCAGCCTAGGTTCCTCAATGGAAGCCACACCTTGAGCCTGGGGGTGTCTTGCTGGGGCAGGGGGTGTTTATGCCTGCCACCCCCCAGGCTCACACCTCATAGAGAATCACAGGGAAATCCACGTGGATGCGGGGGGATCCAGCTTCACGGTGCCCTGCCATGGAAACAGAGGCTAGTGAGGGCCGGCTCAGGGCCCCTACTCCAGGAAGCCTTCCTGTTCCTCCCAGTTCCTCCCCCAAGAGCCCCAACCACGACAGCAGACCCCATCTGGGTCTGCCTCCACACATTCAACACAGGCTCTGTGACCAATGCCCAGCCCCTCACCTGAGGAATCAGGTTCTTATGCACCCGCCTCAGCTTGGCCCGCTTCTGCCCGTTCTTGGTGACGATTGTCTCCTCATAGAATTCGTGAGCCAGATCCCCATCCTCGTCATAGAACATGGAGCTGTGCAGAGCGAGAGGGGAACAGGCTGGGCTGGAGCCCCACGCTAGTCATAGCAAATGCCATAGACCACAGGGAAGTAAGCCCTCCCCCCAGTGGGGAAGAACAACCTTGGTGGGAGAAAGGGAGGTTAATATGTTTGGAGAATTTTTTGCTTAGGATCTGGGGTCCACTAGAAAGTGGGAGTGGGATGGTGGCCAGTGCTACTCTGTCAGACCCTAAGAGAGGCCATACCAAAACGTCACTGGTTTGTTCAGCAAGAGTAGCCATTCGATCAGGCCCTTGCCTTCACCCAGGACTTCTAGAGTGAGAAGGACGGTGGCCTGGGCATGCTGGTCTCACTCTAGAAGACGCTGCTGGCCCAAGCCCAAAGCCTGAGATAGCAGATGCCTGAGCCAGGAGGGAGCCTGAAGGAAAAAAGGCTGAATCCTCCCCGGTCCAGGTGGCTGATGCAACCAAACTGCCATTGTTGGGGTCCCCCTAGATTCTACATCCAAATTCCAGCAACACCTGAGCAGCAGTCCTCAGGGCCCATCAGATCCAGGCCCATCTAGTGCTCCTATCTGGGCCCCTTGGGGGAGGGGAGAGGTCAGTGCCCCCAGATCTGGGAAAACATACCTGGGGTGAGGGTCTTTTTCCCCAGGTCCCAGCCTCAACGCTCGGAGAGTAGGTCCCAGTCCTACTCTCCCAGCCACTACCCAGAGAGGTCCAACCCTACCACTGTGGGGAACGGAAACAGACAAAACAGAGGGTCATTCTCTTCTAGGGAGAACTGGGGATGAGTGAGAATAGGAGCCTTCGGCTAGCAGGCTGGGATGGAAGGGATGAAAGGAAGAGGTTCTAGAGTCTCAAGGAGACCTTATCTTAGCTTTATCGTACGGAGGACCTGCCCAGGGACAAGCCTCAGGCCCACTCTTTTCCTAGGGAGACCTCCAGAGCAGCCAGGCAACCAGGAACCGCCTGTTAGGCTTTCCCCACCCTTTGTTCCTATGGGGACCTGAAATATGGGAGTCGTCCTGACTCGGGTGTAGGGGGGTACAGCGGCAGGAGCGCCCCATGTCGGGAGACGCCTAGCCGCCCGTCTGTCCTCCCGGGGGCGGAACCCCGCGCCCTTACCCGCGGCGCGTGAATACGAAGGGGGGCACGACTCGGCCTCGCGGTCGCACCAAAGCTTGCTCAGCGACCGCCGCCTCTGGGCCGCCGCCCCCCGCCGCCGAGGTGAAGGGCCACAGGCCCCGAGCTTTGGAGCCGCTGGCGCCCATGTCAGGGCCGCCGGCGCATGGCGGGCCCCGCGGTAACTTCGCTCTTACAAGGCCGTCGGCACCACCATACCCTGCCTGGGCCTTGGCTCGCAGATGCCGCCGCCGCCGCTGCCGCCGCCTTCCGCAGGCTCCGCTGTCTCCACGGAAACCTCACTTCCGCTTCCGAATGCGCCGCATGCTGCCCCCTCTGATTGGCTGCTTCTCTCGTCGGTCCGCGGGGTGGGACCAACAGCTGCCCTCAGATGCTAGGTACCCCAGCATGCACCGCAAGACGTCAGCTCCCAGCAGGCTACGCTCTCTCCAGCTCGGGCAGCTCCCACCAGGGAAAGCGGTGGCTGTGTCCTCCTTATTTCTCTAGCTTGTATGGCGGCTCTTATGTCCCCGACCCCTAGAGGTCAGGCTCAGCGGACCTGCCCAACCACCGGCTACCTCCCCCAAACCAGCACTTTAGGGCCTGACTCCAGGCCAGACTGGTGAAGCCCATCCGGGTTCTATCCCCATACCTTTTTTGCCATCCCCAATTGTGGCATGTGGAGGAGAAACTGAACCTAAATAAAATTAAGGAATTAGCCAATGGTTGTACATCTACATTCAGGGCCAAAGAACTTCAAATTCAGTGTTCTTTCCAAACCCACCAGAAGCCTTGCTTTATGAAGGTTTGTGGACATTAACATCTGTACCTTTGGTACCATGACCAGTGTCTGGTCCACAATAGTATCCCGATATTTGGTGAAGCGCCTTCCACAGCATGGAGTGTGTGGTTTCTCTAAGCTCTGGCAGTTGATGTTCTTAACCCAATACAACCTTAGCCACAGAGTTTGAGTGATGACTGAGTACATATCCATATACCACATCCTTCACAGATTTGTCCCATAGTTACTGTGAGCCTGTCCATCAATTTTGGCAGCCACTGGCATGTGGGGCAATTACAGATGAGGGCCCATAATAAAGAATCCAAAAGCAGGAGAATTCTTAAATCTTTATTTAGCCAATTCTCTCAGACCCCAGGCCCTGATGACTATCACCCCCACCCCTTTCCCCACAGGAGGCATTCAGCTGAGGCCAGAAAATAGTACATACATTCGCACACATCATCAAAAATACCCAAGGGAAAGACCCTGGCTTTGACTGGCAAACAAGGCACAGACACCTGGGCCAGTGCCCACATTCAGAGGGAGCCTGGCCCAGGGACATCCTCCTTGGAGGAGGCAGAGGCACTACTGCTGCACCATTAGCCAGCACTCCCTGACCTGAAGGTGTGTGAGGAGTCAGAGGGTGCTGGAGAGGGAACCCTAGACTCTTCCTTGATGCCTGTCTTATGTTGAACACCCACCCTTGGTTCTGATAGGGCTATCCTGAGACACCCCCTCCCCCATCCAAGACCCAAATCACACAACCGTTCTGCATAGACAAGGGCCCTCATCCCTGCAAATGACCCTATTCTGTTTGTAGGGACTCCAAGATTCTCATATCTCAGACACAAATTTAAAGAGACTTCTGTCTCCTCTACCCATGCTGCAAGCCCGGAGCAGCTTCTCAGGGCAACCCTGGCCCACCATGACCCAGTACATGACAGGCAGAAGGGTGAAGAGCCATGCTCTGCTCCACCCACTGGTGGACACAGGGGGCCAGCTCCTTCGCTGTTCTCTGGGCTCGTTCCCCCAGCAAGAGAGGGCCTCCATGCACACTCATTCCTCAGGCCACAGGGGCCTTTGCACACTCACACGGCACGCCCTTGGCGCTGCCTACTCTCCTCCTTCCACCCCAGGGTACAAGAGGTCACCCCAGGGGGCAGGCGTGCAGGGCTTCCTGGATCTTCTGGCGACAATAGGAGTACTTCTGCAGGATCTGGCGGAGGTGTTCCTCTTCCTCCCGCTGCAGGATGCGCAGAAAGTTGTGTAGCTCAGGCATGCTGAAAGCATCCCACTGGAGGGGGAGAAGGGAGACACAAGCTACAGCAGGCGCTACCAAGCTGGCAGGCTCTCCCGAAAGAAGATGACTTTATCATGATCATGCAGCTAGGATGTTGCTTTCCAGTGTCAGGTTCTTGCCTGAATGGTTTGTGTTAAGATTCCCAACAATACATAGAGAAGATGGGTCCCACAAAGTAGGGCAGTGATCTCACAGAGAGGCAACCAAACCAATGTTCCCTAGCTACCTGTGGACAGGTCATGCCTCCTTTCTCTGAGTTTAATCTCACTCTGCAGAGGCACTACCTTGGAGCTGGAGAGCTTCCTAGTAAAAAGTTCTAATGCCTAAAGATGGGCACGTCCGTGTTGTCCTGTGCCTATCTGTGCGGCTCTGACCTGGCCTGAGATCACCATGCCATCGGATGGACTCCTGCATCTCCTGAGGACTTCCCACGACAGGGAAGAGCAGTGCATCAAGATAGTTTTTTCTGGTTTCCTGAGACAAGCCCTAGACCTTGGCATGAATTCCCTGGAAACCTCCACTTTAGCTGCAAGGCTCACACACTTCTGCAGAGGCTTTGCAGGGCTTGTCCACAGCCCTGTTGCTCCTTCAAGTCTTACGGTAGCTGCAACCCTCCAGTCCCACCCAGTCACACCCAAGAAACTAAGGAGAGCTGTTACTCACGTTCACCTCCCCAGAGTCATTCTCCTTCAGCACAAAGCTTAGGGCCTTCTCACTGGGCCCTGCAAGGAGCCGGAGGCGTAGGGGCTGTTCATCATCAGACAGCTTCCGGAGGTACACTGTGGGCCAAGCAGAGGGAAAGGAGGGTTTAATTAGAGCCAGGCACAGCCCCTTCAGCTCCTGCATGCACAGGCACATGTATATATACCCTCACACATGGTGGGATGGGGTGGAAAGCCCACCTTGGCCATGGCGCTCAGCCCGCTCAAAGAGTGCAAACTTGCGAGGGTCATCCACCACCAGGAATTTGCGCAACAGGGCCTCGATGACCTCACGTGCCCGCGTGCGTGACAACACGTGCAGGTGCTTAACAGCATCCTTGGGCAGGTAGAAGGAGGTGCGGCGTTTCACAGCTGTGCCCCGCCCTGGGCCTCGCCGGGCATCCTGCAGGGAGGGTGGCTTCTTGCTGGAGGGAACTGAGACAGGGCGCACCAGCTTCAGTTGAACCTTGATGAAGCCTGTGTAGGAGCCATCCTTGTTCTAAAGAGGAAAAACCAAACTGTGATTAGGTGCCAGGTGAGATGCAACAGGACTGGACCCTACCAGTCCACTTGGGGCTAGGGTAGGTGTGAATAAATCACTGCTTGGGCCTTCCCAAGAATACCTCAACTCTGACCCTCTGGGCATCAGGTACGTGGCTGTGTTCCTATCTCCAGAACAGGCTGTCAACTCACCAAGCTCATGAACAAGTTGCTGTTGATCTGGCCATTGTACTCCTTGATCTTCTGCTCGATCTCAGCTTGAGAAAGGTCAGGTGTTTCCCACTCCACGGGCTCGTCCTGAAAGATGGGCAGGCATGGAGAGAGGGCCCTCACAGAACCCATTCCTCTGCAATGTATGTCAAAGGCAAGAAGATAAACTCCAGGTGGACTACTCTATAAAATGGCCTGTGGGCAGCCTTTGGAAACTGATGACACAGTTCATGGCCTGATGAGAGGAAACCATCACAGCTCCTGGTTCTGCATTCTATGGAGACAGCCAAGGCAGAATCATTTAGCTTCTCTGCTGCTGGCCTGGAGCCTCCTCAGCCCTGGGGAAGGTTCTAAGGACACCTTGAAATCAAGGCCAGGATAAGATCAGGGACTCTGAGAAGGAACAGCTTGATCTCAGCACCCTAGTTGGGTGGTGTCAATGTGATCCTGGAGAAGGCAGTTCACTTTGCCTCTCGGCCTTGACCATGACTCACCACAGGGGGAGAGGTATGGGGATTGGTGCACACCAGGAGACCAGCCACCAAGGGGCAGGAGGAGAGGGGCAACTGCTACAACCTTAACACTTCTTAGTGGGGGACTTGGGCCAGGCCTACATGTCTCAGACACAGTGAGAAAACCACTATGACATATCATTTGATCTTGACCCAAGTTGCACAAAAGGCAGTGTCTGGCCAGGCTCCAATCTGCCAGAGGTGGACATGGGCAGCCTTCTAGTAGAGCCTGTCACACAAGTGCCAAACAGGGAAGCTTATGCACCTCCTCCCTGCTGTCTAGAAGGTTTAGTCCAAAGATTTTAGCTCCTCCAGGGACTGGAGTCTTGTCAGAAGGGTGGCGTATGGGCCAGGGCTTCAGCCAAACTCCCTTGTCTCATTGCATCAGCCTTACTTCCTGTTGATGTCAGACAGGCCCTAGTAGGAATGGGAGTGTCACAGACTCAGCTGAGATCATCACTGACCAATGCACTGTCCCAGAGAAGTTCCCATCAGAAGGTCTTCTGCAGAATAACCTTAATCTTGTGCTCAGCTTTGAGCCCAGGACAGCCAGACTTCTTTCTGGCTACTGCTTTGGAGCCCCCTAAGCTTAAACCATCTGATGGCTCAGATGGTAAAGAGTCTGCCTGCAATGCAAGGAGACCTGGGTTCGATCCCTGGGTGGGGAAGATCCTCTGGAGAAGGAAATGGCTACCCACTCCAGCATTCTTGCCTCGGAAATCCCATGGACAGAGGAGCCTGGAAGGCTACAGCCTAAGGGGTTGCAGAGATTTGGACAGGACTGAGTGACTAATGCTTTCACTTTCAAGCTTACACCATCTCATGCAACAATAGGAAGGACAGATGAGGGGGTAGGGTAGAGTTCACAGCCTTTTCGCAATATGCTCTTCACCTAGTACCTGCAGCTGTTCAGTTGTCAGCAAGCTGTTGACACTGAGGACTGAGGCTCTGGAGGAGGGGTGGGAACCAAAGCCTATTTGCTTCCCCAAGCTTCCAAAAGTCTCATAGATAGAAAAGAGCATTGAGAACTGAAAAACTTGAACAGAAACCTTGTTGGAGACAGTTGGAAATCTCATAGGACTGGTAAGAACAAATGGTCTGGATCCTGGAAAATGAGGGATGTGGGGGGATAAAATGATGGCCAGAGGGACTGGGAATAAAGGATGGAGTGTTTGTTCCATCCAAGGAGAGGATTTTGGACAAGGCATGCCCCAGGGGAAAAGACTGTCAGGATGGAAGAGGTGCTAGGGGCAGGAGGAAAGCTGAGCAGAATCTAGCACCAGGGAAAGAAGGAAGAGAATTCTGTTTACAGAACAGGGTGATCAAAGGGATGCTACTCACTTATTCCCCTTCCTTATGATGGCTCTGAGCTCTAGCCTGGGTCCTCCCTCTTCCCTTCCTGGGTTGTCCAAGAGCCCCAAACTGGGATGCAGTGACCTCAGTTCCAGCCCCTTCCCAGTTCCCTCCAGGTGAACCTCCCTCAAGGACTTGGGACTGGAGGTACTGCACTGTCCTGCCAGGATTCTAGAGGAGAAAGTTTCATTTTCCATTTTCTAAAACTGACTGCTGGAGAATTCCACAAGTTGTCCCAGAGGGACATACAACAGGACATACAACGGGAATTTCCCTTCTGCTGCACTCTAGCCACTCACCCTCTACTCTGCCACTGTCCAGAGTGACTGATGCTTTGTTTTTTTTTTAACTTATTTTTAACTGAAGGATAATTGCTTTATAATATCATGTTGGTTTCTGCCATACATCAACATGAATCAGCCATAGGTATACATATCTTACATACAAGATATGTATGTAGCTTGGGACTCCACAGCCTGCTTTTCAATTGGTTAGTTTCCATAGTGTTTTTCTCCCTTTCCACTATGGAAAATGGCTCAGGCCTGAGTGACAGAGACAGTCCCAGGGATCCACCCTCAAACCTTGCATCCAAACTCTGGACTGAGCTTTCAAGGTATAGAATTTTCATCTAAATAATCACCCATAACTCCTTTCTCTTGGCTCATGTAAGGAATTCAGCCCCATTGCTGCCAGGTATCCTGAACTTCACTTCATGGTCCCCATCTCTCTTTCCTGCTCTGCCGAGGTGTACCAGCTCTGAGCCTGGAGATCACACTCACGGTACACAGCACAGAGGTCTCTGATAATGGGGACATCTGGGAGGCTCTCAGAGGCACAGCTGCTCCAGTACCACACTTTATAGTCCTAGATTAGTAACCCCTATCTCTTGATCCCGCTCAGGGCATTTTACAATCTAGCCTTTCCCACCTTTCGTGGGTAAAGTGCTCCTGAATGCTGACAGTCCAAAACAAGGCTTCCTTCCCGGCCATTCCCAGATCCCCTGATCTGCTCTGATTTTTCTATATATGCTGCCCAAGCGAGTACTCCTGGTCCGCTAAAGAGGAGGGGAGACTGAGAATCTTCCACATTCCAGCAGCTGGTGACAGGCCGGGACCGGCAAAAGGTGGGGACCAAGCTAGCTCCATCCAGGAGTGGAAATGGAAGGGCCTAGACCTTCCTTTGCCTTTCTCCTAAACACACTTCTCAATTCCCGGCGAGGACTCCTCCCCCTCCACTTCCTCCAGGTCCTCCAGAGAAGGGGTGGGAGAGCCCACATGCGGAAATCGAGGTGGTAGTCTAGACTGCACAGTCAGCCTTAGTAAGGGGTGGATAATGCCTGTCCCTAATCTACCCCAAGCCACTCAGCTGCTTCCCCTGGTTCAACCGGTCTGTGACAGAAACAGCAAGGACTCGGTTCCCAGTACCGATGTGCTGAAAGCCTGACACACGGTTCCGAGGGCTGGCCCCGGTCCGATTCGAGATCCACGCTGACAGGAGGGCGGAGCGGCCCACAAACTCTCGAGACTGCAACGTACCGTGGAGGGGCGGGATCCCAGCGATGGCCCCCGCCCGCCTCCCTCAACCCCCGGTCCCCACCTGGTCCCGACGCGGCCTGCGCGCCAGCGAGGTACGTGCAGTGAAGTACTGCTCGAGCTCTGAGTCCGAGTCCTCCTGGCTGCAGTAGCCACTGCTTGTCGTGCTGTTCCAGGTCATCTCGAAGGAAGGCGTTCCCGCGTCCGCCTCACCCATCTCCACGCCCGCCAGCCCGCCAGCCCCGGTGCACCGGTAGACTCCCACCACCGCCCCAAGCGCGTGTGCGCGTGCGCGCCTGTATAGGCGTGTGCGTGCGCCGGAACCAGTGTCCGCGCCGCAACCGTTAACACTGAAACGTAGACAGCCGGGATCTAGCTGTCGTCTCATTGGAGGAGGGGTGTCGAAGGGCGGGGTCACACACGCCTCGCCTCCAAGAATGATCTCAGCCCTCAATTCAGCGCCGTCTCGCAGGCCCCGCCTCCCAAGGGACACTTTGGAGCTTGTGCGCGTGTGCACCAGCGTGGCCTCGAGGCCGGATGCAGCTGCGGGAAGGTGCGGAAGTTGCACTTGCGCGTAGTCTGGGCGGCTCCGGGCGATTAGGGCCGAGTCAGCACCCCCCGGCACCCCGTGGAGCCCGCGCGCAGAATTAGCCACTCTCTGCCACCAGGAAGTCGGCTATCAAAACGTTTATTGCGCGTAGCGCCAGGCGGCCCTAGGGAACGCCTGCAATGTGGCCCGCTCGTCCACGCATCCCTGCCTTGCCCGTAAGCTCCCCGGTCCCGCGCTCACCACATTCGTGTCCCGTTCCAGCGCCGGTTCCCAGCCCAGGTCCCGGGGCCCGCAGCAGTCTAGTGAGACGAGCGCGCGGCAGCGGTAGTGGCAGGTGAACTTGCAATCTGCAGAGAGGCCTGGCCGTAAGGTGGAGGAACCCCAGCACCAGCTCGGAGGAGCGTCCCGGGGACAGAAGCGAAGCCCCGGGATGAAGGCCGTTGCTCGTCGTGTTCTCCATGACTGGCCTTATCTCAGTCCCCGTTAACACCCACTGCCACTCAGATTTGAGTCTCCCCCCCCGCCACCCCGCCCCCGGCGCCTGGAGACTGGCAGGGAAGACTTCATGCTGTTAGGGATCTAGGCCTGCTCAACAGTTGGATTTCTAGCGCCTAGGGCAAACTTCCTCTTCCTCATTATCAGCGTCCCTCCCTCCTCCCAATTACTGGAGGGGGAAACAAAAAAACTTTTAACTCAGTGCCTCTTCGTGTCATTTTTCTCTATACCCCTTACACTCAAAACTTACCAACACTGGTCTCTTAATTCCTCGCCTTCATCCTCTACCCATTCCAGTCAGTCTTGCTCCCCTCCCTCCAGGAAACTGAGACCGCACCGCGAAATGCGGTGGTCTTCACCTCTTCAGCAGCATCTAATGCTTGCTCTCCGGTTTCCCCGGGGGCCCTCACTACCGCGGTTTTCCTCCCACCTCACTGTAGCCCCTGCTGAGGGGGCTTCAGTTCTGTTTCAGCTTCCAGATCTAATGGTGGAGTGTCCGAGGCCCATTCCTGAAATCGCTTTTCTTCTCTGTGTACACTGACCTACCTTAGATCCAAGACTTCCATCTGACCTCCTTGAGATCAAATTCTGTGTGACAGTATCTTCATTTGGCTGTCCAATAAACATTTCAAGCAGACATGGCCAACATTTAACTCACTTTCCTACTCCTTTTAATTCTTCACTTCTCCTCACCCTTGCCCTTGCCAGAGTTCCTCAACTCAGCAAAAAACAAAAAACCCAACCACCCCAACTCATCCTTGATTCCTCTCTTGTTTCTGCCTCTGACACACACCCAAATTGTCCTGTTTTTCATTCCCATGGCCACTCCATTTCTCCTTGGGAACACTGCTATCTCCCAGGCCTTGTTCATGCTTTGTATGCTGCCACAAGTCTCATACTCATCCTAGCTGAATAAAGACAAACTCCTGTACTAGATGAGAGAGTCTCCATCACACACAGGCTTGGGACATCTTCCCTAAGTTCCTAAATGGGCTAGAGCAGTGATTCTCAACCCAGGCTACACATTAGAACGACCTGTTTTTAAAAATTGCTGGTACACTCTCAGTGACCTGACTGATTCAACAGGTCTGCAGTAAGATCCAAGGGTAGGGGTTTGGAGGGCTATAAAAGCATCCCAAGTGTTTCTAGATGGTGTATGGCCAGTGAGACAGCAACCTTAGCTTGCTGGTGATTTCTGGAAGGGCAGAAGCACCAACTGGTGTGCGGTTGTGTTTCATGTTTTAGCAGCTGATTGACTGAACCTGCAATAGGTATTTGCTAAAGGCAGACTCAAAACTCCTGCTTGCAGCCCTGTGTCCAAATTTCTGACTATTTCCAGGCCTTCTCCCATAGGTGGGTAAGTTCCCTTCACCACAGGGATTCTCCTGGGGGACTTGGCAAGTGAATCTTTCCAAAGGGGCAAGTGTAAGAATGTGAGTCCAGAGACTGACAGGCACAAGCCTTTCTCAAGAAGGGCCAAGGCACTGTTTAAACTTGAAAGTAGCACCTTATTTACAGACAAGCGCGTTTGCCTAACTGTCTCAGAGGCAGGTGGAGCTTGGCAAAGTTATAAACTATCAGCCCGCACCCTCTTGTGCTATGGGGCAAAGGTAACGGACCTGGTCCGTGGGGACCGTCCCCCTGACCCCCTCCATCGCAACTTGGCCCTCAGCGACGGGGCTGTCCCTTGGCTGCCCGTTTCGCTCCCGCCAGTTCTTGGGTCCGCTACTCACGCGCGCACTGCAGACCCTTGCGCACGACGCCCCAGATGAAGTCACCACACAGGTCACACCACGTGTGCGTAGCGGGCCCCGCGGGCTGGAAGCGGTGGCCCCGGCCCGGGACCTGCTGCCTTGCGGCGTTTCGCGCTGTGCCCGGCGCGATGCGCAATGCATTGGCACGCTCGAGCCGGGTGCGCCCCGGGGTGGCGCACCGTTCGGGTGCCAGTTCCCGCAGTTCAATGAGCTCAGGCTCAGCGGACATGGCCCGGTCGGGCCGGGTCTCCGACCGGTTCTGGGCGCTAGCGAGCGCGGGGCGGGCGGGGCCGCGGGGCGGGACCCGATTCGGCGCCGCCTCCAGGATTCAGGCAGAGCCGCGGGAGAGCAGAGGAGAGCGGCGCGATGGAAACCTGGGCGCTCGCGCTGTGTCGGCCCGCAGGCGGAGTGGGACGGCTGGTGCGGCTGGGGGCTGCTCTTTCAGAGTCCCCGCCCTCCGTTTCCTATCCTCCCTTCATCCAGCGAGCCACTCCCCTCCTCTTAACAACCACGACGACCTCAAGGGGCCACGCGGAAACAGGCGTGTTTGTGGAAGTTAGCTTTACTTTACAGTACTAGAGGAAGAGGGTCCCCACATCCGGCCCTTGTCCCCACCCCCGCCCAAGCCTCCTGCCCCAGCTTGGGGAGGTTGCACCCTAAGCCTTCCCACCTGATAGAGCAGGAAGTGGGGAGCGCTTAGCTTGGGGGGGAGATGGGTCAACAGCTCTTCCCGTCTACTATCCTCACCACCCGGGAGGCTGGAGCACTTGCAGAGGCCAGATTGAGATCCAGAGGTTCTGGGGGGACACTCGAGTGGGTTGTAGGCATGGGTGGTTGGCCCTCAGCAGCTGCAGCCTTCACTTGGCTCTGTCCCCCTGGGCTGCCAGGACACAAGCCTTTCCATGCTTCTCCCAGTGCTTGACTTGGCACTCCCTGCAGGCAAATGGGCCGGTGAAGATGCAGTGCTCCAAGGGGTATGGGAGTGGAACTTAGGGGTCCAAGGTCCTAGGATGCCCTTACCTGCAGCAATACCACTCATTCTGGCACCGGGAGCAACGCTTGGAGGCCTCTGCACTGCAGTAGGCACAGCGGGGCCGCTCTGGAGCCACTGCCTCGAGCACATCCAGTCTGTAGGTCTCAGCCCACCTGGAAAAAGGGTCTGGAAGGACTTGCGGGACCTGTGGGTGTGGGGACAGGAGCAACCCCACCCACATGCACGCCACTGCCTCCCTTCTCCCTCTTCTGCTGGCTTAGCAGGCCTCACCTTCGTGCCTGCAGCCTCAGGTCCTGCTCCGAGGGGCTGAATACATGCCGCAGCTGATGCTTGGCGATAGCCTGCCACTTGCCTTTGTTCTCTCGCTCTAGCCGCTCCCAGATTTCTGGGATCTGGGGAAGAGAAGCAGAGAGTGGCAGGGAGGAGGAGCTGGTCAAGTGAGCAGTGGTCCTGACCAACTAACTTCCAAGAGCCTACCTGCTCCAACACCAGGTCCTTCTTAGGGGGCTGAGCTTCAGTCAGGGCCAGGTGAGCGAGGAAACCCTGCAGATCTGCCAGGTTGGGCAGCTGGTCGAGCAGTGTGTCAGTGAGGAAGGCCCGAAGCTGCAAGGGTGTCCAGAGGAGGCCAGTGTGAGGTGGTGCTGAGCAGAAGGTTGGGGGACAGAGAGGGTCTGGGCTGGGCTGGACTGGGCTGAGGGTGCCAGTGGGACCCAGTTCCTACTAGCTGCTGTTATCTCTTGAGGCCCAAGGTGTGGAGAGAGGGCTGCGGCTGAGGTAGGCGGTCAAAAATAAACATCAACGGTGACCTAGGGCAGGGCAGGGGCTGTGGACACTCATGTAGGAGGAGTTCCCTACCTTGAGTAGCTGTCCTTTGGCAAAGCTTGTGAGGCAGTAGCGGGCCCGAGCCTCAGGGCTTAACAGCAGGTTGTATAGGGCGATCCACACCTGCCCATCCAACTTGCTCAGTTTTTGCTGCTCCGAGGGGGTCACTGTTTGCCAACGGCCACTCTCAAATTGCTGCAGCTTGCCTGGGAAGAGGAACCAATATCCGGGGTGCAGGCATTGCGTGCGCTTTGAATGACCCAGCTGCGTGGGCCACAGCACACACCCACGCTCTGGTGGGGCTCACTTCAGAGCAGCGTGACTCCTTAGTAGTGGACACACAGGCCTTGCCTGCGACAGAGTCCAGGTCTAGGCCCACTGTGGGGGAAACATCCTGGTATTCCCTTTGGGCAATGGGGCAAAGTTTATCTGGCTGCAAGTGGCCCAATCCTGGGAGATGTCCTGGAAGTAGTGAACTGGGGCTTAGGCAGGTGGAGAAGGAGCTTACCTCCTTCTCGCCGGCTCCAGGGACTGTGCTCCAGTAATTCCACCAGGAGACAGGGCAGGTTGTGGGTGCTGAGCATGCGGCTCAAGGTGCTCAGGGAAAGGCTAGGATGGGGATGGGGAGGTGAGCGGAGGTGACAGGCCCAAGCTCCCAGCCCTCCACTGCAGGCCCCTGGCCTGACTGGGTTGCCCACCTGTCCACACAGTCTGTGATGTAGCGAAGCACTGAGAGGGCCTTCAGCGTGATCTCAAATTCCATCAGCTCTGCCTGCTTCTGCAGCTCCTGGGGTGGGGAGTAGGGTGGGGCACATGGTGTTCAAGCTAAGGGGGACTGGGGTCTAGCCCTTGCCAACCCCAGGGAACCTCAGCCCACCTGCATGGGGCTGCTGTACTGGGACTCCTCCTCAGGAGGGGCACCACGGCCACTCTGGGCTACCAGGAGAGTCAGTTTGCGGTGGCAGTAGTCCACCAGGTCCAAGACAGTGTCTTCTGCTGACTCGCACACCTCCTGAAGGGCGGGGGTGGGGGGAATGTCCTGGCTCTGATGCTCTGGCCACACAGACACAACCCCCCTCGCCGCCAGACTCTCATCAAGGGCAGTAGCCAATGGGCAAGGTGGCTGCCTCACCTTGTGGAAGAACACTGTCTCCAGGAGGTTGATGATGGAGGCCTCGTGGTGTAACTGTCACATAAAGAGGAGGACAGGGCCCAGAGCTGCTGAGAGCGGGATACGGGCTACCAGCCACCCTCTCTAGTCCAGGGCCCTCTGAAGGGGCGGGCAGGGGTATGCACCGACTGCCCAGCTCACCACCATGTAGATGGGAAATGTGTTCTGGGGCTTGAAGTCCTCCAGCTTGCACAGCACAGGGAACACCTTCTGCTTCCACATCTCCACTGCAATCAGCTCTTCCACCAGCGTCGGGATCTTTGAGGCGGAGGGCAGAGGACAAGGGGTGAGATGGGCCTGTCTTGGCCTGCCAACAGGTCAGCCCAGTTCAGCCCTCCTCAAATTCCTGTGGACCCCTAGGCTCTCCTATGCCCCATGAATTCCTTCCCAAACCTCTCTCCTGCACCTTGAACCTTCATTCCCAGCTGCCTCCAACACCTCTGGGGGCGTTTCCATCCCCCAGGCTTCATATGGATTGGTCCTTGACTTGTCCCCAGGCTGCCATGCTCCCTCTGCACTTGAGCCTTTGCCCCGGCTCCCCCATCCAAGTGCACCCTCAGGCCAGCCTTCTGCTCATGTCTCCTGCTCATGCCCTCTCTTGTCCTTGTTCTCTGATCTTCGGAGGCTTTAGTGTGCCTTGGCCTCACTCTTTTCTGAGGTCCCTTGCTGCTGCTGCTGCTGCTAAGTCGCTTCAGTCGTGTCTGACTGTGCGACCTCATAGACACTGCCCTATTCCTACCCCACCCCACCAGGAGGGGGCTCCACTTTTTCCTTGCAGAGGAACCCTTTTGTCAGTGATGATTCAGGTCATCTACCTGGTGGCACCTCCTGGCTCACATTCGTCAAGCCAACTCCTGGTTTCTAACTTCCTCTCTCTCTTGTGTTGGGGAGGTTGCCCCCTTCTATGCCAAAGTTCTGCCCCACTTCACTGGGGGCCCCTCTCTAGCCTGACAGGCTATTCAGGAATGCCTTTAGTACTTGGGCCCTCAACCTACAGCCTAGGCTGTTCTAGGATCCAGGACTATCTCCCTAATCAACTTGCACCCTGCTCCCCACCAGGCATGCCAGGGTCCTACACACTCTTCTTTCTCCTTTGGAGAGGACCGAGGTGCCCGTCAGAGGGAAGTGTAGGCACCCAGTTTCTGAGAGGGTAGATTGGTGGTGGGGTGCGGGGTGGTGAAAAGGCAGGAACCCTGCCTGTGACTCCAGCGTACCTTCCCATGGGTGACCAGCAGCTCCTGGATGGGCTCTCCCTGGCTGGCCGTGGCATCGAGGATGGCCTGCATGTTCAGTTTCTCCAGGTTCTCATGCTGCTGGTTCCACCTGCCCCGGGGTGTGTGTGCATGTGGGTGCACATGTGTGTGCAGTAGGAGTGGGGGTCGGGGCTGGGTGCTATTGAAGCCTAACCCGATTCTGAGGGGTCCAAGGTAGCTCAGGACCATATAACCTTATCTCAGAGAGCTTTACCTCCCCACCTTAAGGGCCCCTCCACGCTGGGCAAATCCTCCCCCCAGAGGACTCTGGCCCACACTCCCCCAACTCAAGGACTCTGACCCCATAAACGCCGCCTGACCCTGTATTCAGCGGCCTCACCCTCTGGAGCCCATATCGCGCAGCTGGAAGCTGCGCAGTCCCCGTACTAGCACATCAGCCTCGCCAGGCAGCAGCAGCTCCAGGTCGCCCATGTCTCCGCAACGCACCGAGAGCGTGAAGGTGGGGTCTGGCTCTCCACGGGCAGCAGCTGGCTCTGGGGTGGCGATGCTGACACGCTCGGGGACCACGGTCTCCCGCGGGGCCGAAGTCTGGGACCCTACGGTTGCGGAGCGGTTGCTGCGCGTGAGTCCTCGCCGCCATGGAAACGGTAAGCTCGGCGCCTGCGCAGTGCTACCTGGGCCCCGCCTCTGCTGGGTCCCCACCCGCCAGCGTCTTGCCTGCCAGTCAGGCTGCGGGCAGCAACTCTTTTTGGACTCCTAGAGCTTTCTCCCTCACAAACGGCTGCAGCTCGAGGGTTCCAGACTCCTCCTGCAGCTTAGGCTCCCTCCTCAGATGGATGTCAAGTAGGCCCGCCCCACACCAGCTCTTCCAGTAGCGGCTCCCTTTCCGCCCACATTTGGTGCTCCTCTCTGTGGCCTCCTCGCTCCAGCATTTCTGGCGTTCAGCTCCACCTCGTTGGCTCTATCCCCAAAATACTGCGCAGGGCTCACAACTTCTCTCCTTCCTAGTGCGGGCTGCCATCACCTCTCATGTTACTGTTACTGTTGGGAATGGTTCCACCTTTGACCTTCCTGAGCTTTCCTCTGCCTTATAGCATGTGGGATCTTATTTCCTTGACCAGGGATCGAACCCCAGCCCTTGGCAGTTTAAGAGCCTGGGATCCTAAACACTGGACCTCCAGGGAATTCCCACCAGGAGTCTTTTAAAGGTGTACATGAGGGACTTCGATAGTTGAGTGATTAAGACTCCACGATTCTAATGCAAGGAGTGTGGATTTGATAACTGGTTGGGGAATTAAGATCCCACATGCAGAGTGGCCAGAAAAAAAAAAATTGTACATGAGACATTCCTTCCTCACATGACAGTGGATCTGGCTGCCTCTGGCCCTCAAAACATTGAATACTATAGTAGCTCAGCTTGTAAGGAATCTGCCTGCATTGCAGGAGACCCAGGTTCAATCCTCGGTCAGAAAGATCCCCTGGAGAAGAAAATGGCTCCAGTATTCTTGCCTGGAGAATTCCCCCGACAGAGCAGCCAGGTGGGCTACAGTGCATGGGGTCATGAAAGAGTCGGACACCCCTGAGCGACGAATAGATGTCAGAGAGATTTCGGACGTCCAAAGCAGCTTATCCATAGCTCTGCAGAATCAGGCTTTTGCCTCCTCTCCTACCTCCTGACTTTGTTTCTTGCCCCGCTCCCCCTTGGCCCTCTATGTTCCAGTACCATGGGCTTCCCTTGGCTTCCTCACATATCCTAAAGCAGATTCTGATTCAGAGCTTTTGCACCTGTTACCTCTGCCTGGTGTATTCTTCCTTCTTCAGGGTTTGGTTTACACTAGTTCAGCTAGGCCTTCCTTGCCCATCTAATACAGAGAAGTCTCAGCTCCTATCCCAACTCACTTTTCATCTCAGCTTTCTGATTGTCTTTCTGGCTGATTATTTCAGTTTATAATTAGTGGGCACTTTTACATGCCCATTGTTGGTTCTGCCCACCAGGTGGCGCTCCATGGTACCAGGACCACGGGTATTTCATTCACTGCTGGTTCTCTCTGGTGGCTGGCTCAGAGGCAGTCTTCAATAAAGGTAGGTTGAAATGGATGACTTTATTTACAGAAATGAGGGTCAACCTTAGGACAGTATGGACTAATTTTCTGGTCTAGTCCTCATGCACCAGGCAGGGCTTAGCAGAAGACAGTAGCCACAGCTGCGTGCCTTGTCCAGCCGCCACCAGCCTCACTTCCAGCAGATGATGATGTTGGGGTCGTTTTCCAGCCGTTCATCCAGCTCTTGGTAGCTCATGCCTGTATGGTGTGGTGGAGGTGAGGTCAGGAGCCTTAAGGGGGTTGGCCACGCTGCCCTGACCCCACCTAAGCGGTCCTGCCTGCTTCTACCTGTCTTGCAACAGATCTCATCATAGCTGTGGCAGCCTGTGTATAGCCTGGCAGGGTGGCTCCGCTCATCCCGAGACACCCGCACAGGATACTTCTGTAGTCGCCGGATGAGGTTCTTCATAAGCCCAAACTGGATCAGCTTCCTGGGATGAATGTCAAGGAAGAAAGAGGTGAGGCTCTGGGCGAGGCTTCCTTCTAGCCAGGCCAGTCTCCCCTCCGGTTTTGTTTCCGTGACCAGACTGGTCTCCAAAACCCACCACCTCCAGGAAGCCTTCCTGGATTAGCAGTGCCATGTGATTCTGCTCACTAGGTGTCTCCTGCTTTCTCTCTGACCCAGAGTTCCAGAGAGACACAGAGAATGTACCTCCCCTCAGGCAAACCTCTCATGCTTCAAGGGGCCCCCTCTGACCGTTCATCAACGTGCTGCAGCTGTTGGGGGTGGCGGCCAATGAGATCTCTCACAGTAGTTCCAGGGCTCAGGCTGCAGTACAACTGGAATACATCCCGGAGACTGGCCCTCTTGTGCCCTGCAGGCATCAAGGGTCAGCTCTCCAGGTGGCCCTGCCCTCCCTGAGATGGCCTCCCCCAGAGCCTGCCAATACCTTCCTTGGTCACATAGGATAGACACGCCTCCTGCAGGGACTTGTCATCAACCAGGTCCTGGACTTTAGGTGTTGGGCAGTACACATTGGAGTACTGGAGGGAAGTAGGCGGCACAGGGGCTCAAGTAAGGAGCTTGGAAGTCTGACACAGCCCTAGGTGGGCCCAGTCACATGATCCAGTCTCCACTTAATCAGACCCCAGACTCACCTACCTGGAGGATGGACACCAGTGTCACAACGCCATAGTACCTGGGGGAAATAGTAGTGCTCAGCTTCTGAGGGCCATGCCTTCCCAGCGCCTACACTCAGGGCCCCTGGGTTCCTCCTGACTGGTAAACCTGTCCCGGGTGTCACTGTTCCCCACTC
This sequence comes from Tragelaphus eurycerus, assembly GCA_935064755.1. NCBI lineage: Eukaryota > Metazoa > Chordata > Mammalia > Artiodactyla > Bovidae > Tragelaphus > Tragelaphus eurycerus. Next base: position 67,933,565 of record CAKXYN010000001.1, on the reverse strand, counting down.
ACAGCAGGTTCTGGATGGCAATGCGCACCAAGTTGAGCTCCACGTCTGCCTCGGCTGAGATCTTCTGGACATGGCGGAAACCATCAATGTAGGGCAGGATCTGGGCAGGGAAGAACAGGTTCAGTAGAAGTGGGATGAGGCCAGGGCTGAGGCCAGCCACAGGTCATGATGGGCGGGCGAGCACACCTGCTGTGTGGTGAGGTCCCACTGTGAGTTGAAGAAATCCTCCTTGTCTTTGGTAAAGACAGGCACATCATACTCCTGGGCCACAGGAGGGTCAGGCCGCTGCTCAATCACCTTCAAGTGGATGGTGTTGGACTCATCTGCAGGGGATCCCACCCATATCCTCAGTGCCAACTCTTCCAAGAGGCTCTCAATTACCAGGCAGTCCTCCCGGCCACCCTTGAGGCAGACAGGTGGCTCTGGGTGGGACCAATCTCCTCCTTTTATGGAGCAAGAGACTGAGGTCCATTCAGGGGAAGAAACAGGTTCAGGGAGCAGAGCCAGAGAACTCTACTGGCCTCCCCCTCCCCAACCCCATCATCCACTGGACCCTGGACATCATCAGCCAAGCTCACGGCTATTTCCTGGCTGCAAATTTGTTCACCAGTCTTGTCCTTGACTGGGCCCACTTTCCTCTGCCACTTTCCCATCCCTCCTCGACCCCTCTGCTGTCCTTGTAGAGGCCGGGCCATACCAATGGGCAGAGTGCACCGGCCTGAGGCATTTAGCTCCTCCAGCAGGATGGTCATGATGGGCACCAACTTCTGCTTGCTCTCCTCCGTGGACACGAAGCTGCTCTCTAGCTGGATGGGGCATGGACAGCATGGCTGGCACACCCCAGGACCCTTGGCTGGCACCCTCCCTCACAGGTTCCCAGGTCTGGAGGGCTTTGGAGACATGCAAACACTTTCCCTAACTCTGCCTGCCCATCCACCCGAGCCCATTGTGTTGCAGACCTCCAGTGTGGTCAGGTAGCCAGCCAGCTTTTTGACAATGGGCTCAAGGGCACAGGTCTTGGCTTGGGCGTCACACACGAAGCCTAAGTTGAACAGCAGGGCGTTGCGGCTATACTTCTTGTGCTCAATGCACACGGGGCAGCCTATCAGTTTCTTCTCCATGGCTGTGCTGGACGAGGGGAACAGGTAGGAACAAAATTAATCTCCTCCTGTCCCCAGGTCTGTCCACGCCTCCTTGGGAGCCCTCCCCACTCCCCAGCTAGGGGCTCACACAGTGATGAGCTTGTTCTGCAGCTCTGGTTTGGTGATGATGTACACCTGGACGGTGTCAAACAGCTCCCGGGAGATGAAGTCCTCAGGGACCTGTGGAAAGGAGTGACAAGAAGCCCCTTAGAGGACCTAGTACAGAGACTAGGCAGAATACACAGGGTGACCTTCAAGACCTAAGCTCTCTTCTCCAGAGTTTCTCCTCTCTCCCATCCACCCAGGCCTACTCCAACTTTGTTTCCACACACACATTATGTTTTCACCTACCTCCTGGCTTCTGCATATGCTGTTCCCTCAACCTGGCACACTCCTCCCACACCTAAATTTCTATGCATGCGGGGATACTAGTGGATCACCACTCACACCTCTCGTAGGACCTGGGACTTCCCTTGGGCCCACACAGCCCCATTTTCCACAATCACTGCCTATGTGATGTTTGTTTGCTTTGCCACACCGGGAGCTCGGGACTGGGTTTGAATATACTTGTGGTTCACGATTCCCCGCGAACGAGGGTGCGGCGTGCCTGCGTGCAGCACGGGGCACGGGGTTCCATCAATTCCAGCCAACTGAACTCCCCGGAGCGTCCCTCTATCCCCCATTGTCCCGCGAACCCGGATAGCACCTGATAGGTGATTTTGGGTCCCAGCGTAGGGTGAAACTCGCTGAAGAATATGCATTCGATGCGGCAGCTGCTGCCCATGGTGCTAGTGGGGCCGGGGTCTGTAGCTGGGGCCTCTATTCCTGGGAGCACCTGTCAGAAATAGACCGGAGGCTTGGGCCGCCAGGTCAGACACGCCTGCGCACTGATAACACCCGCTAAGCCATCTGCTCAACAGCGCCTGCGCAGCGCAACTCAGCCGTGTGGCTGCGGAGAACAGTCCCAGGAAGTCCCGGGTGGGTAGGCGTCGCACCCGGAAGTTAAGCGGCGGAGCGGCAGGGCGCGCGGGTAGCGCCCGGAGAATCCCACTTGTTCGGGACCGAACCACATCCTCAGGTCGACGCTGCGGGTGAGGCAGGCGAATCCCTGGCGTGTAGAGGCAGCAAGCCAGCTGTACGTGGGAAGGGTGTGTGCAAAGCGATTCAGGCTGTAATTTCGACGCAACCGGGAACTACAGTTCCCGTAGTGCTTCACGCCCCTCCAGTAGGCGCTCCCGTCCTGCGACGGCGTGGTGCACTCTGGGATTTGTAGTCTATTACACGGCCTTGCGTATCTTACCTGGAAGGTGGACCAGTGATCAGTGCCAATTCAGATGCGGATACACGCTGACAGGCCACCAGCCCGCGACTATTTCTGGGCCCTGCCTTAATGCTGTCCCTTCCTACCTTAACTCTTTGGAAGAGAGTGGCATTCCTGCTCCGCCACCCTTGCTCCAGTGAGAAGAGTGGACAGCAAGCACAAGAGGCCCTTGCTCACTCTGCTATGCTTTCAGGCTATAGCCGGCCTGATTGATCATGGCCCTTTCTGTGGAGACCGAGTCACACATATACCGAGCTCTGCGCACTGCCTCCGGGGCTGCTGCCCACCTTGTGGCCCTGGGCTTCACCATCTTTGTGGCTGTACTTGCCAGGCCTGGCTCCAGTAAGTAGAATGCATAGCTACTGACTTTTGGGAACTGTCACTTTTCCTGGGGAGCAAGGGCAATAGGAAGCCTTGGGTCTGACTCTTGGGAAAGGACTGGCTGGCTGAGGGACATGCCATGCTGGAGGGATAAGCAGGGTGGAGCAGATGAGAATGAGGGCTCTGCCAGCTTGGCCAGGCCCCACAAAGTACATGGCTTCTCTTGTCTGGGTGCTGCACTTGCTGTCTTTTGCAAAGTACAGGGGGAAAGAGGGAGGGCTGAGAGAAGTGGTGAAGGGTGGCCTCTGATCCAGGGAGGATCCAGGAAGAGAGAATAGATATGGGGTCAACTTGTTGCAGTAATAGGGAGCTTGCATTTTGGCAGCACCTGCTTGGGTGATGGGCTACTCATTTTCCTCAGTCTGTGGGGATTGGTGTGGCTGGGTTCTTCTTGCTTGAGCCTCACGAGTCTTCCTCTTCTCATTCCAGGTCTCTTCTCCTGGCACCCTGTGCTTATGTCTTTGGCTGTAAGTAGTGAACCTGGCCAGCTCTTAGGAGTGGGAGGGAGTACAGTTCTGGGGGTGGTCTTCAGTTCAGTTGCTCAGTCGTGTCCGACTCTGCGACCCCATGAATCGCAGCACACCAGGCCTCCCTGTCCATCACCAACTCCCAGAGTTCACCCAAACTCATGTGCATCAAGTTGGTGATACCATCCAGCTATCTCATCCTCTGTCGTCCCCTTCTCCTCCTGTCCCCAATCCCTCCTAGCATCCGAGTCTTTTCCAATGAGTCAACTCTTCGCATGAGGTGGCCAAAGCATTGGAGTTTCAGCTTTAGCTTCAGTCCTTCCAATGAACACCCTGGACTGTAGTGGCCTCTAAATGTAAATGGACACTTAATATCTATTTGGAGGGGTGGGATGTGGGGTTAAAGGAACTGTAGGCTCCAACTCCTGCCACAGTTTATATCTGAGACTTGAACTAAGGTAATCAGGATGCAGGGCAAGTGGGTTTGTCTAAGTAAAAATGATGCTTTAGCCACCTCCAGGCAGGAGGGTTAAAATATGCATTTGGGTGTACCTGTGCCTCCTGTCACCTTAATTTACAGTGGTGCACCTAATATTCCCTGAAACAGTGCACCCATGTGGACAACTCTTGCCAAGAAATTGTATCCAGGCCTGTCAGGGAAACAAAGCTTGTGAATCATTTATAACTGCCCTATCTCAAACCTTGTGTTTGCTGGGTAACATAGCAGAGCTGACATTTCAGAGAAGCACCCAGGAAGAAGTGTGGAGAGGTAGTCTTGCAGTTACTCAGAACACATGTTCTGTCCCAGATGGTTTTCCACTCTTGCCCCACCAAATACTCTAGTCAGTGGGGAAAAGAATAGAGGGCACTCTGCCCACACTAGCGGGCAGCTTAGGTTGTATCTAAAACTCTGCCCTTCTGCTTGGCAGCACTCACATTTAGTGTCCTATCTCTGTCTCCACAGTTCTCTTTCCTGATGACCGAGGCATTGCTGGTGTTCTCTCCTGAGAGTTCCTTGCTGCGCTCCCTTTCACGGAAGGGCCGAGCACGTTGCCACTGGGTTCTGCAGCTGCTGGCCTTGCTGTGTGCATTGCTGGGCCTGGGCCTTGTCATCCTCCACAAGGAACAGCTTGGCAAAGCCCACCTAGCCACATGGCATGGGCGGGCAGGGCTGCTAGCTGTGCTGTGGGCAGGGCTGCAGTGCTCGGGTGGGGTGGGCCTGCTCTACCCCAAATTGCTGCCTCGATGGCCCCTGGCCAAGCTTAAGCTCTACCACGCCACTTCGGGGTTGGTGGGCTACCTTCTGGGGGGTGCCAGCCTCTTGTTGGGCATGTGCTCACTCTGGTTCACTGCCACAGTCACCGGTGGGGTCTGGTACCTGGCTGTGCTTTGCCCTGTCATTACCAGCTTGGTCATTATGAACCAGGTGAGCAACGCCTACCTGTACCGCAAGAGGATCCAGCCGTGAACTCTTCCCAGCCTTGGGAAAGCCTGGATTTGCCCCTCAGTGTGGGAGCCGGGTTTGAGGGCTCCTGGACTCCCTCAGCTCGCTCACGGGACGCCTCAGGCCCTGGGGCAGCCGGAGTCCTGCGTGTGACACTGTTACTTGCTCTTCATGCTGCGGTGCCTCCCCTTTGCTTCCTTCTCTACCGTCCCAGAGGAGTTTATGGATCATGTGCCTGGATGAAGTTGGGGTTGCAAGACTGTCCCCCACCCCCAGCAACTCAACTTTTGCTGGCATGTCCAGAAATTACAGAAGAGAAGAAAGTAAAATAAAGTGAAAAAAAAAAAAAAAAAGACTGAAGGGACTTCCCCGATGGTCCAGTCATTAAAACTCTGAGCTTCCAATGCAGGGGGTGCAGATTTGATCCCTGGTGGGGGAACTAAGCACATGCCATGAGGCACAGTCAAAAAGAAAAAAAAAAAGACTGAAAAGACTGGATGGGAGGAATAGCCCAGAGCTGGGGATAGTTCTTACTATACCATCAGCAGGAACAAATGGGCAGCTGGGCAAGATGGGGACCTGTCCGTGGCTGCTCACTCTCCTGCGACATTAGCCCCTGGGATCTGGCTGCTGAGTGCCCTATGCCACCTGGGGCCCTAGCAGGTCCTAGGGCTGTGGCTGTAGCTGTGATTGGTGGGGCTGTGTCCTTTCAGTTTCCCCAGGTGCCCGCTGTGTTGGGAGTTTCGACTGTGATGGTCCAATCTGGGCAGTGACAGGATGGGAGCTGGGGATGGGCTGCCTCCATAGGTGCCAAACACCGAGCACTCTTGTCTTCAAAGTGAACCATGGGTAAGAACAACTCCTTATGATGAGAGGCCCTTAGTTATCAGATCTTCAGGCAGGGCCTCCCTGACCAGGTACTGCAGGGAGAGAGACAACGAGTAAGGGTCTGAGGTGACAGCTCTGGGAAGGCTGCTTGAGAGTGGACATGTGGTGGTGTGTGACCACACTCTTCAAGGGAGAGTGTGACAGGGGGTGGGGAGAAATGAGGGCAATGGGCTTTTTATCTAACGGGAACAGCTTTCGTGACCAAGCCCTGGAACCTGAGGTCCCTGTCTAATCCACAGCTGAGCATGGTGAGGGGGCTGCACAAGGTGGTCTAACGGAGCCCAGGAGCCATACCTCAAAGAACTGCTTTATTGATACTGCGAGGCAGAGCTTGGCTGCCCACCCAAGTGGTCCTGTAGAAAATACCTGGGAGCTGTGGCTGCTCTGGGCTGGAAGCAGCCATGGCCACAGCAGAGGCAATCAGAAATCTTGACATGAGCGCAGTCTTTCTGAGGACAGGCAGGGATGTGCAGCAGCCCTGCGCTGGCTCCTGCACCAGCTGGACCCCCAGAATGTTTTTGGCAAATCCTTGCCTTGGCTCAGGGCTCTCAGCAACCAGTGTCAGGTGTGAGGGTTGGCCCAGGAGCCATGCACCAGTGTCCGTGCAGCCACTTGCTTGAGGCTGCCTGCTGAGGTGCAGTCTTACCTCAGATGGCCTGGGCTGGCTACGCTTCAGAGGTCCCATGCCTGGCAGAGTGGTTGTCTGGAGCTGGAACCAGGTAGCAAGAGTCATGGGTAGTGTTGGCGAGAAAGAGCAGAACGCTGTGGCAACCCGCAGCAGGCCTTCTTCCCTCTCCTCAGAGCAGTCAGTGCCCTGGAGTAGCTGAGAGGGTGTCAAAGGGGGCTTGGGAGAGGAGGTGCTACACTCAAGGTGGTCTAGAGTTACAGCGTCGGGGGAGCTGCCTCAAAGGTGATCAGGCTGGATTCTGGGACAGCTCCCTTCCCTGGGAGTGTGGGGGCCTTGTCTGACGGCACAGGGCTATCCACCTGGGCCCCAGCCTCCTCTTCATCGTCGTCCATGCTGGGCCAGACGGATTGGTCCTCCACTCGCTTCAACCGCTCGTTGAGGGCTTTCAGAGCCAGTTGCCTGGGGCCGGGGAAAGATGACAGGTCACTATGGGTCTGAACGTGGCTCATGCCCTGTATTTCCCTCAGGAAACTGACTTGCCTTACTGCTCACATGCCTCTCAAAATCCTATGTGTCCTCGTTCCCCATTGCAGGGCCCAGGGATCCGATTAAGGCTCTCTCTGCCATCCGAATGAAGACCCAAAGGCTGTAGAGCACTCCCTCCATAGTTCGGACACCTCCAGGCTGAGAATGCTGGGTGCCCACCGGGCTGCCCCCAGGCCAGCCCCAGGCATGGTTCTGAGGATGGTGCCTAAGGCTAGGCAGAACTGTGACCCAGGGCAGATGGTGGAAGGGCAAGTCCCTGGACACATGAATTTCTGCTGGGCATAGCATCATATTGAAGGCGTAACTTCTCCCCATCTCCTTGTCAGGAGTGTTGTGAACTCCCTGGCAAGGGTCTGTGGGGAGGTTTGGAACTTAAGCCCTTGCCTTGGCTCTCAGCCTGGGAAAGCAGGGCCAACTTGGGTTAGCTCACCCTCCTAACCGACTCTTAGCATTGGCCTTCCCAGAAGAACCCCCAACACCACCAAGACCTGGGTTAGAGCAGGAACACACAGTTTCCTAGCGGGAAGAGAGGAAGAAAAAACAGCCCATGTGGGTAGGGCACAGGCCAGGCCTGTTTCCACTGGGCAGACCCCTGGAGACCCCACCTTGAAGGGAAGTGGGGAAATTTGCTAGAAGAAGGTATATACGAGGACCTGGGACCCTGCCCACCAGGAGGTGGGCTGCTCATGCTGCCAGCTAATACTCCTCATAGTGGTCACTGTGGACCCTTGATGCCTCCAACTCTGCCACCAGCATGGGAGACATATATAGCCTTCCATGTTCCAGAAGAAAACCAAAATCTCCACCATGCCAGGGGACATGACAGGAGGAGCAACAAGAAGACAGGCAGGCAAAGCCCCAGCACACTTCCACCCTGTCCTTCAGCCTGGCATCATGGCAAGTTGGCACAGACAGGACAGTCCTTCCCTCTGCTGCCCAGGCTCCCATTCTGGAGACCGCCTTCTCAATTCTGTGTAAAACCTGCTGAGGTAGAGAGGTAGAGGCATGCTCATCACTCTGTCACAAGGGTCAAAGATGAGAAACCCTGCCTCCCACTATTACTGGCTCTTTGGGGCATGGAGTGTGGCATGCAGCAAGAGATTAAACAGCTTGGTAGAGTGACCTCTATCCCCAAGCAAGGTAACAGCCACAAGGCTATGCCAGGAACCCCCTTCCTGACACCACCACCCCAACATGCCTCCAACTGTCCAGTTTCTTGGGGCTGTGAAGGTTTTTCGAATGTCCAGCCAACCCTAACAATCCAAGATTTCTCACTAGAGGAGGGGCCATCACTGTGGCCTGGGATCACCTGAACATCTCTAAGGACAGTTCAGTTTCCACTAGGCCCATCCCTTCTGGCTGCATCTCCTCCACCAGTTAAGGTTAAAGGTTAATAAAGAACTCAGTCTCTAGGATTGATTAGCCACGGAGACACAAACTGTAAGGCCCACAATCAAGCTCTGTGGCATGCCATGTGCACTAACACGTAGCACCTTGGACCACAGTAATCTGGCCTTCTCTAGTTGGAAACTCCTTCAGGAGAGGGGTGTGTCCCTCAGGCCAAAGCCCCAGTGGAGAAGAAGCACTGGAACAAGTCCAACTGAATTTGTAAAGTTGCCTGCTAAGAACTCATCTCACGGGTGCACAAAAGCAGAAGCCTTTGACAAATGCACAAAATTGGAACAGAACCTGCTCTAGATTTCACAATTCAAGTAATTGCATAAAAAAACACAAAAACCCCAACAACAACAAAAACCACTCAAGAACAGTGTTGGAAACAGAGCTGTGACCACTCTGGTGAGTCCACAGACCTGGGAGAGAGAGAAAGAGATGGATTAAAAAAAGATCTGTCTTGCCCTGGCCAAGGTGCATTAAGTGAATAATTCAGCTGAGACTCCTGATGGTGCAGATGGCTTGGCTTACAGATAATGAAAAGGCTGTCTCCATTCCCTGGTGTGGTCAGCAGGCTCCCTCAGTGGGTCACGTGGCTGTCCCCTGGGTTTGGTGACACATGCCTGCCAGAGTCAGTGTATATGGGCCAGTGGTTGTCTATATCTAGTTATACCCCAGGCTTCTCTGTTAATAAATAAACTGCAGAGAAGCATGACATCTGAATTTAAGGCCCAGGAAGAGGGTGGAGTCCAGCACTTGGAAACTGGGGTGGCCCCAACCACCTCATAAGGATCCCAGGTCTCCTTCCCTGTCCCTCTCTCACAGGGGAAAAAGGACTAGCGGGTTGCTTGTGGCTCCCATGGGACCAGTGTCTAGAATGCCAAGATTCTGAGACAAGGCCAGGGTTATGTGTACCTGGCTCTCCACTAGCCCTCACGCAGTTCAAAAGGAAGCAGGGCGTTTCTTGAAACTTAAGCACCCTGGGTGGTGAGAAAGACAACTTTTACTCCCTAATTTTGGAAAGCACCGTATGTAGCCCAGATACCGAAGTGTTGAGATCAAGGCCACAAACTGGATTTTCTCTTTCTGAGTCTGCCCCCAACATCTTACTGTAAGCCTACATAAAGCTGCCAGCCTACATACAGCAAGCAAGCACCTCAAAAGATGGAATGTGACCTGATCTGTAAGATTCTCCTAGCTCAACATGGTTTTGGAAGATTCCACAGTACCTTCTCCGCTCTGCGTCCTGAGGGTCTGTGCCTGGGAGGCTGATGGTAATGGAGGATGGGGCGCCCACGTCATAGCGCTTCACTGTCTTCTGGCATATCTTTACTTTCACCAGGAGGCCATGCACCAGGTTTGCCAGCAGGCCCACCACGGGCTGCAAGATCTCGGGGAAGAAGGTGGCGAAAGCAAAGTGGTCGGCCATGTCCCCTCGGCCTCGGCTATGGCGCTGGTAGAAGCGAAGATACACCCAACTGGAGATCAGCCCAAAGCCATAGGAGGCCAGTGCCGGGCTCTGGAGCAGCGTGGCCAGCCGCAGCAGCAGTAGCAGCCCCAACAGCAGCATGGGCACCACACTGACACGCACCTGGGGCACTCGCAGGACCACACAGTCCCCCATGGTTTGCTTGAGTGCCACCAGGACACCACCTAGGAAGCCGAGGGCGCCGTGGATGCGGACAGTGAAAAGGTAGACCAAGTTGAAGGAAGCCATGTAGGTGAGGAGGTAGGCGAAGGCCCCCAGCAGCCCCACAGACACGTTCACCACTGAGAAGAAGATGAGCAGCTCCAAGGCCCCCCAGAGGGGCTCCAGCAAACGTCCAGCTACCACTACCGTGGCCAGGCTGATGGCCACATCCCACACATGCTGTTCCATCAACCCATGGGTAGCCAGGGTCCAGATCCAGAAGTTGGGCGGAAAGAGGTAGCCTGGGGTGACCGCCAGGCAGCCCGTGTCCACGGCGAAGGACAGCAGATACAGAAATAGTACCGCCGCGCACAGAGCCTTCACCACCACGCTGGCGCTGGACAGAATGGCCCCCAAGTGTTGGCGGGCGCCCGGTAGGGCGCGCTGCATCTTCCTGGCGGGCGCTGGCCTGAGGGAAGGGTTTAGTGGGCTAGGGGCCTCCCCGGGGCCTCTTCCCAGTCCGGCCCCGACGGGAGGCCCGGGCCCGACCTAGTCACTGGCCTATGGCCCCGGTGAAGGCTTCTACTTCCGGTCGGGTCGACTCCGGTCCCAAAGGGCAGAGCCGGGCCTGGTCGGTCGCGGGGCCGGGGCCGGGGCCTAGGCCCCTCAACGGGGATCTGAGGAAAGGCCCTGAGCAGCTTAGGCAACACCGCCTGCCCGCCCGCCCTGTGTGGCCACAGAGCCGACCGGGCTGGCGGTGATCTCAGGGCTCGATCTCCTCCATCCACTCTGGGGCCTCTTACGGTCCGCGCAGCACGGAGACTAGTTTTGGGGAGTCAAGTCTGGTCAGCTCCGCCTCGGCCTTGGTCTCGGTTTCGACAGTACCTCCTCCCTTCTCAGGCGCCGACAAACAGGGCGCTGCGCCTGCGCGCCCCAGGCGGCGGCAGGAAGCCCTCTGAGCGTCGGCCTTGCGGCTCCGCGGCATGCTGGGACATGAAGTCCTCGGCCACACTGGGACCTGCGGCGATCAGGGCTCTGGGTAGAACTAGTCCCAGGAGGCTGTGCGCAGGCAGAGGCGGGTGTGCTTGGGAGTTGTAGTGCTCAGGACCGTTTCCGCCGGTTCTCCAGATGTGTGGAGAGGGCGAACGACCTCTGGAAAGCGGCGTGAACCGGCGGCTGCACAGCTGCACGCCACGCACTTTCTGAATTTCCCGGGAGGCGTGGCTCCATGTCTGCCCGTACATCTGAGTGGGTGTGTCCTTGTAGGCAGGTGTGCGAGTAAGAATGTTGGATGGTCCAGCAGTCGCGAACTCCCGGAACTTCCACGGTCTGGTGTATGCCTGACCCAGGTTGGAATTCTTGCTCTGTCATTTGACAGATGTGTGGCATTGGCCAAATTCCCGAACTTTATTGAAACTGTTTCATAGACCGTTGAATGGAGATGATGACGGGAACTACCGTGAGGATCCAAGGAGACTGGGGTGTAAAATGCAGTCCACCCTGGGTGCTCAGCGAGTGTGTTGCCCAGGCTGCCCTTGTGTGCAAGTGAGGTGGAACCCATACTTGAACTCCGGTCTCCAGCCCCAAAAGGGGTGAGGCCGGACCTGTCTCAAAGACTCTTCCTCACCCAGTCAATGGATGATCCTGATGGAGAGATCTCTCCACACAAACTTGGGTCAGACTGGCCTTGGACCTCCACCTCACTGCAGTGGTGGCTTCAAGCAGCCACCTGAAGCCACCTGTGCAAAACCGAATTTTTTAAATGTGCATATAATTAGAATAATTATCTAACAAAGTACATTTTTAAAGTGCAGAATCCCTTCCTTTCCGCCAGCAGTACAACTGCTGACGTGTGCATAGCCTTCCAAATCACAGGTGCTGCTATACCTTTAGGGTCTGGGTTCCTGCCGGATGCCTCGCTGGGGTAGGGTTACCAAATTTAGCAAATCAAAATACAGGCCAATGAGATTTGAATTTCAGATAAACAATTTTTTCAGGATACGTGTGACTCCAATTTTTAGTTATGTCCCATGCAATGTTGGGAACATACTAAAAAATATTAGTTGATTATCTGAAATCCCAGGCAGATTGGATGTTCTGTATTTTACATGGCAGATCTAACTCAGGACCTCTGGGGCTGTTGGAGAGCGTGGGAGCTGTCTCAGGGACTGCTAGTCTTTGCTATGTGGCCAACCATTGTGGAGGGTGAGGAAAGGTGTCTTCACTAACGCCTCAAATGCCCCCTTTCATTTATTTAGCATCTGAGGTTCCTCAGCCACAGGCCACCTCATCTCAGAAACCTTTGGTGGTTCCTTGCATCTGGGAGAAAGGATTTCTCCTAAGTCTCAATTTGCTCACCAGAAGTGTGGAGATAAACTGGTATCTAACTCTTAAGGTTGTGGTGAGGACTCAGCTGGGTGAGTGTAGAGTATGGAATGTGTACAGTGTCAGTGGGAAACCTCTGCACTGGTGGTTGTCTTTCCCCTTGAACACAAAGGTCACACAATAGGGTTCACTATTAAGAGTTAGGATTAAAATGGACAAGGGTGTAGGGCTTGCCAGAGGGAAGCCTAAGGGGATTTGGTGAAAAGGATTCAGAGTTGTGTTCCAGTGTGAGCAGCAGTGGCCAGAGAGGCCCAGGCCTCCCCTGGGCTGGGAAGGAGCCGCCATCATGCTTGCAGGGGGTGGGCAGAACTTGGCCTCCTCCAGACAGCAAAAGTGGCCCTCCAGCACCAGGTCATGAGCTTGGACGGGTATTCACTCTTCATTCCACGTGGAGGACCTTCTCACTAGGCCCTGGTCTGATCCCATTGGCCAGAAGCTTGCATCTCATCTCCATCTTCTTTCTTCCATGGTCTTGGCCTTGAACCTCTGGGAAACTTTTAAGACAGTTTTTCCTGAAGGCTTTTGAGATGATTATAGAAGACAAAGGATGTCAAGGATCTGGCACTTAGGAGACCTGGGAAGCATCATGCCTTCCACCCACCAGAGACCTGGATTGGTATGGCTTCGCTTCCAATGGAGTGGTAAGTGGTCAGGGCCATCTATCTTCAAGGCACCCAATCCTCACTCCAGGCAGACACAGTGTATGGGAACCATTTGAAGTGAAAATATGAACATTATTTAATAACTGATCTTCTGTAATAAACCATTTGAAAATATTTTACAAGGAATCACACACACAGTATTTTACAAAGTTTCTTGACTTTTTTGTCGCTGTTGTTTTTCCAACTTGTCTGTACAAAATAGAACAACCAAAAAAAAGGGCAGATAAAAGGAAATGGCCCCCCAGTCCCCCACAGATCCCCCGAGCCCGAGGTGAGGGGACAGCCAGGTCAGGTGGGTGATGAGAAGGATCAGACCCAGCTGGGGGTTGGACAACTACCTGATGGGGATTGTTTTGTCTGCTTTTGTTTTTAAACTTAAAATATATATTAATTTTTCTGTATATGTTCGATTCTTTTTTATTTTTATATTCTCCATTGAGCACCTGACTACACTACAGTTACACACACACGCCCCCACAAGACATGGCTGGCGTCTAGGCTGGGTGTACAGCATGGGTGCCCACCCTGGCACCAGCAGCAGGCATGGACCATACATACACACACACTGAGAAAGCGACAAGCAACGTGACATTAATTAACGGAGCCATTAATTAATGCATCACCCTCCCCCTCCTCCCAGTCCATCTGAGCCCCATGGCCACATCCCCCTGCCTTCAGTACCCCAATGGCCCCCAGGCTGGGATGCCTTTGGGGGAAATGACCAGAATGAACGGTGTGAAGAGATGTTCCCAGGCTCAGCCTGTGTGTGCACAGAGTGTGTATATGTGTGTGCATATGTGCAAGTGTGTGTTCAGGGAGGAGCAGTTTGGTCAGGGAGTGTGTGTGTGAGAGAGAAAGAGATAGGCCTGAATGTGTAAGGGCCAGATTGGGGGTGGGATGATCTAGCTAGGAGTGATCAAGTCACCGCCGCTAAGGCAAAGGGCGATGTCTGGTGAGAGTTCCTCTGCTGAGGGGTGCAGGCAGTGGCATGTGGTCCCCCTGGGGGCCTGACACTAGTGAGAAATGGTTACAATGAGCACCTGGCAGGGTCACGGGCATTTAGGGGACACTGGTGGCAAAGGTGGGACAGAGGGGTCTTCCCCCTTTACCCCAGCATTTGGCACTGTTTGACATTCAGCTTTAGAGACAGAGGACGAGCTGGGTTACAGGTTAGATTAGAGGCTGACGGTGAGCAGGAGATGGAGCCTGCATGTGCCAACCCTCCCACCAACCCCTCACCCTGTGTAAGGCTTTGTGAGCCCCAACCCTCACCCCACTCCATGGTGTGTGTGTCTGTGTTTGTGTGTGTGTCCTCCTGGGTATGTCTAACGTGAGTCCAGTTTCTGCCCTCAGGGCTCCAGTTGTGTAAGGGGTTGTGTCTTAGCCAGTGTCACTGTCACTGTCCTGCTACCTGCAGGGCTTGGGGAGGGATGGCTGTAGGCCTGAGAGAGGCAGGAGCTCACTGGGGGCTCTCCTGCCAGGACTTAAGCTGGGATGCACAGGCCTCAAACTGCCCATCACCATTTCCTCTATTATTCCCCGGGGAATCCAGATTTAGTCCTGGGTGGGGCAGAAGGGCCAGGTTAGAGGAGTCCAGGTGGGGCAAGGCCTAGGTCTCCCACACAAAGGGAGCCTCGGGGCAGGGAGGGCAGTGGAGGCCTGGTTTGGCACCAGTACTGTGGCCTCCCTGGCCCAGCCCTCAGGAGTGGGTGAGTCCAGAGGGAATGAGAGATCTGGGGACACTTTGACAGTTCAGCAGCGAGACGTGGTTTGGGGGCCAGAGACCTGCAGCGTCCTCCTTCGGCTCCCCCCACCCCCACCCCAAGGCGCAGATTCTGGGGGCCAGGAGCGGTCAGTTCCTTCACTGAGGGAGCGGGCAAGGCTCTAAGGCGGGGAGTGGAGGGCAGGAGAGCAGGGAACGGCGGGGAGGCCTGCTGGGGGGAGGGACACTCAGAGTCGGCGAGAGGGGTGGGCGTGGACTTGAGGCTGTGGCCGGGGAGGAAGGCCCAGGAGGAGCAGCAGCTGGAGGGACACCAGGACGCCCAACGACGGGGGAAAGGAGGCTCCGCGGCCACAGTCTGAGGTATCTTCCTGTTGGGAAAAGACAGGGAGCAGCCGGTCGGCCCGGGCGGGGATGGGCAGCGGGCGTGGCAGGACCGCACAGGCCCTAGGGAGAGCCGGAGCTGCCCTCCCCCGCTCCTTACCGTGGCGTTGTAGTCGAAACAGATGTGTGGGCCTCTCCGGTATCGCGGTCTCTGCACCAGTTCACACTGCTCCGGGCCGTCCGCTGGGCATGGGTGGGGAGTCAAGGAGGCGGCGGCACGGAGGGGACGCGCGGGGGTGGAAGGGGGCGGGCGGCGGGGGGCGGCGCGGGCAGGATACAGTGTGTCTCCTTCTGCAGTAGCCGGCCGGCTTCACACTGGCTGCACAGCGGCTTCTCGGCCACCACGAAGAGAAGGTTGGTGTTGATCAGTCTCTGCGCGTGGAAGAGCCTGGAGGCAGCACAGAAGGGCGGGGGCGCTGAGGTTCGCCCCGCCCCCTTCGCCCCGCCCCGCCCCTCTGGCCACGCCTCGCGCGCACCTGGAGCAGTTTCCGCAGTCGATGATGGCGTTGTAGGAGGCGTTCACCGAGCCGAAGTAGTACTGGGTCTGTTTCATGACGCAACTGCTCTCGCGCACCTCGGGGTTCCCCTCGGCCTCCGCGGGGTCTGTGAGGGCCCAGAGCGCCTCAGCCCCACCCCTACACCCAGAGCCTGGCTCAGCCATAAGCCCTGCTCTCCCTTTGGAGTTGGTTTCAGATTGGGAAGGGCTTTGAGGAGGGGCCTCTAAAGCCCAACCTACCTGCCTGGAACCAGCTGTGGTAGATGAGACCATAGAGAAGTTGCTGGAACAAAGACCTGCAGGGCATGGGTCACCGAGTGGGAGTGGTCAGCAGAGGCCTTACCCTGCCCCGTTGCTCTCCAGCCTTCCTGGCCAGGGAGCACCCTCCCTCTCCCATTTATCCTGGGAACTCACCAGGCTGCAGCAGACGTCCACCAGGCTAGGTTAACGAAGTCTGCAATGGTGGGCTGCAGTGGGGAAGAATGGTGTGGGCTCCCACTGCTGACCCGGAACCCAGGTCACCCCCAGCTTGCTCGTTAGAGGTGGGGGGATCCTCTGTGGGCAGGTCTCCCAGTCCCCCCATCTCTAGGCCAGGTATTGCTGAGGCTCACCACAAAGATGCCCCGGGGTGCAGCACCCAGGTTGCCGGGGGTAAGGGGGCACAGGCCGCCTGATAGTCGTAGGACTCCTTGCGGGTATAGAAGGAGTTATTGTAGAGTGCCAGCATCAGGTTGGCATCCACTTCACTGAAAAACCTGCCCACCTGGGGATGCCGGGAAGGAGTGGGAGTCACAGGCCTGGCAGTGCCATACCCCCAGAAGTCTCAAACCCATACCTTCTCTTTCCACCCTCTTCCTGAGGCTCACCTGGTCCCACTGATGGTTCTGGTTTGACAGCACCAGGAATCCCCCATCATCAATGAGGACACAGAGCAGGTCCTGAGAGGTGGGGAAAGGGGAGGAAGGTGGGGAGGGGCTCTGGCCCAGCCCTTCCTCCCCAGACCCTGGTAGCGCAGTGGTTCAGTGGAGGGGGCACCATTACCCCCAGTTCTGGAAAAGCTGTGAAGTCAGGGTGGGATGTTGAGAGCCATTGGCTAAGGCATGGGCTAGGAGTTGCAGTTGGGACAAAGGTGTCTAGGAGTGGGATAAGCAAGGGTTCAGGGCACACGCACCTCATTGTTAACCTCGCAGTCCATCTCACAGTGGCTGTTGGGGCCACACTGCTGGGCAGAGAGCAAGGACCGTAAGTGCCCACCAGTTTTTCCCCTCCCATCACCCTTTATATGTCGGGGTCCCTTGCCTCCCCATAGGCACCAGAGCCACTCTGAGTGGGAGGACTGGGAGGGGTTCCTGGGGACTCCAAAATGGGTACTTCTGGTCTTACTACCCTCATTCTTGAGCAAATACCTTCTGAGGCTGGTCCTGGTGGGTACGGTTGCTGGCTAGCACCTTGAACTTCTCAGCCCAGGCCTCTAGGTCCAGCTTAACGCCTACCACTATGGGGGAGAGCAAGGGGGCCATCATTGCTCACCTGCCTGGGCAGCACACTGCCCAGTTGTCTTTCCCCACCTCCGCCCTGGGTATTCACCTGCTGGCCTCAGCGTACGTCCACCCAGGCTGAGCTCCACAGCTGTGCTGACAAGGATGCCCACCGTGTCATTCTCCAGCTCCAGAGGCCTTAACAGGGCTGGGGGTGGGTGGGGTGGGGTGGTCAGGAGTAGGGGCTGGCAGCCACACTGACCACTCTATGCTGGGCTCTGTGAGCCTAGGAGCCCAATCTCGGCCTAAGCACCCAGCAGAGTGTTTGGCACAGCCTGTGCTGTGCTGTGTTTAGTCGCTCAGTCATGTCCAACTCTTTTCAACCCCATGGACTGCAGCCCACCAGGCTCCTCTGTCCATGGGGATTCTCTGAGAATACTGGAGTGGGTAGCCATGCCCTCCTCCAGGCTGGCACAACCTAGCCTTCCTTTTTAACCTGCCCCAGCCTCACCTTCCCGCCTGCTGCCATGCACCCAGGAGGACACTCACCATCCTGCTGGGGGGGCTTGAAGACATAGCCGTGGTTGTCCAGGCTGCGGCGGTAGAAGCTGGCATTGAAGGGCTCGGGGTTCTCTGTCCAGTCCTCAGCTGCCCTGGTCACACAAGACAGGCAGAGGTTGGTGGAAGTGGGGAGACTCGTGAAGGCAGTGGTCTCAGCAGAGGCAAGGAGCCAGAGAGGCAGGGTCCCAGGCAGGGGCAGGATGTCAGGTAGCGGGGCGGGTCACTTACTTGTTGGGGAACACTCGAGTGATGCCACCGTCGGTGGTGGCAAACACGGCCAGAAGGCTGTACCTGGGGGCAGCAGGGAGTTGAGGTCACACCCCTGCCTTCTGCAGGGCAAGGCTCCTGGGCCCATCCCAGCCTCCTGCCCCCATCCCAGCCTCCTGGCCCCGCAGGCTGGGTGGTGCCTACGTGTTGAGATCCTGGTCCCGCCACACGCGCTCCACCAGCTGCTGTGTGATGCCTGTGTCCAGGATCAGGTTGTGCAGGAGGAAGTTGTTGCCTGGAACAGGAGGGTTTGGTGGAGGAAGTATTTTTTTTTTTTTTTTAATTGAAGGATAATTGCTGTACAGAATTTTGTTGTTTTCTGCCAAATATCAACATGAATCAGCCAATAGGGAGGGAGTATCTTCTTGTGGATCCCTGCCCACTCTCCCCGCTACCCCCAAAGCTCCAAGCTTTCCCAGGACCTGCCCTCGGCTTGGGTCTGCGTGTTTCCACACATGTCCAGTGTCTGGGTTCCTCTGGACTGCCCCTTTTTGCTGCCTGGGTGCTGCCCAGACCCGGCCGCCCCACCAGGCACTCACACTGTTTGGAGTCTGGAGTCACTTTCTCCATGAGCTCAATGAAGTTTTTCAGGAACTCGGTGTTGTTGTCTGAGGCATTCAGGTCCTTGCAATACTCTCTAGGGGTGGGGAGGGGCAAGAAGAGTGGGCTTTGGGGAGCTGTAAAGGGAAACAGGGTTGAAGCTTCCCAATAGGCCTGCGTGGCCCCTTGCCGAGAAGCCCAGGCCTTGGGGAGGGGCATGTGTATTCTCACAGGCTGCAGCAACTATATATGCCTGGCAGGTTACCAGGTCTGAATGGGGAGGAGCTGACCCTCTTGGGTGGAAGAAGAAGAGAATGAGAGTCTGCGCCCTGTACCCAAGCAGGTTCTCCTTTCTGCCATGGCCCTCCAGAGGTTCCCCCGTCTGTGTAGCTGGAGCCACACGGTACACCTGGGAGGCCCCAGGAAATGCCCCATGATGACCACAGTGGTGGAATTCCAGCAACGGCTTAGTCAGTCTAAGACTTCGTCCTGTTGCTTCTTTGGCTCTGTACCTTTGGGCAACTTGCTCAGGCCCCCGGAGCCTTAGTTTGCTTTCATAGTACTACAGAGGGGTTCAGGAAGTTGGCAGGAACATGCGGGTCCTTGGATTGGCTATTCCCTCTGCCCAGACTGCTCTTCCCCCAGAGATGGACAGGCCAAACCTCTCACTTTCTCAAGGCCCTACTGGGTCCAAAGAACATGGGGATTGTGGGGAGTGGAGAGATCTGCTTGGGGTTCTGCTCCCCAGGAAGTCTTGGCGAGCAGTCCTTCTACCCTGGTAGATGGAGCTATCATTCCTAATTCCTCATCCACACCCCTGCCACCAGGAACCTCCCTTCTGGCCTGCATGGCAGCAATTTGTGGGAGCTTTTTTTTTTTGGCTCTGCTGTGTCTTCGTTGCTGTGTGGGCATTTATCAAGTTGTGGTGCGTGGGCTTCTCATTGCAGTGGTTTTTCTTGTTGCAGAGCAAGGGCTCTAGGGCACGTGAGCTCAGGAGTTTCGGCTCCCGGGCTCTAGAGCACAGGCCCAGTAGCTGTGGTGCACGGGCTTAGTAGCTCCGTGGCATGTGAAATCCTCCAGGACCAGGGATTGAACCCGTGTCTCCTGCACTGGCAGGCAGATTCTTAACCACTGGACCACCAGGGAAGCAGCACACAGCCTGCAGTTATATGTGTGGAGGACACCCCTGATACACTCAGAGTGACACCCACACAGCTGTACTTGGGATACAAGTCACCTGCAATCCCCGCTCCCACCGCCAGTATACATGTACGCTCACCCAACACATATTTATTGAGCCCTCCTGTGCCAAAGATACAGAGAGGACAAAAACAAACACGGTCCCTGTCCTCAGAGCTCCCTCGGGGTCCTGTGGGCCACACACAGGCCTTTGCACATTCCCACTATCACCAGTGCACAGAGCCACCCCACATTTACACTCGGACTCTTACAAATGTACACAAGGACTCATGAATACAAACACACATCTACAGAGTCACAGCGAACTTGGTGGGTGCATGCACACACGTGCACACACATGGAGGTTAGGAGTGTCCAGAGCCCCCGTGTGGTGCCCGGGAGTGCCCATGGGTCTCTGTCAGTTGCACCCACCTGCCCTCATGCAAAGCCCAGGCCCCAGGGGAGGGCTTCACCATCCGGGGGCCTAGTGGTCTGCTCAGATGGGGGCCAACAGGCAGAGGGTGTGCACACGAGGGTGCACGCCAGGGATGGCTCCAGGTCCAGGCCTGTGCTGGGCCCTGATCCTTTACTTGCCAGAGCAGCTCTTCACAGCCCTGTCCCCTCTGCCCTGTCCCTCCCCCCGGTCCTCAGTGAGCCACCACACCTAGACGGGATGCTGTCAACAGGGGCTCTGGCTGGCTCGGTCCCCACACCCACACAAACACTGACTGACACAGACAAGGATGGGTGCGGGGTGGGGTTGTCGGGGAGGGCACCACAAACCAGAGCAGCAGCTGCCCGGTGAGGGGCGTGCTGCAGACAGCCGGCTCAGGGAGGAAAGGGCTCTTTCCTGGTGGCCTGCGGGGGGGCAGGGAAGGTCAGCGGAGAGTCCAGAGCCCTCCCGCCCGAGGCCTGGTGGGAGCCGAAGCTGTGGGCAGCTGGCCAGTGCTGCCTGGTGCGGCGACATGGCCCGGGTATGCACATGGCCGCACATACGGGGCTATGCATGGCGGGGGGACACTGCACAGGACACAGACACACACAGCTCCAGGCAGCAGTGCAGGAGGTGGGGCCAGGGAGGTCGGGTTGGGGGGGGTGGGGACACCTCAGCAAGGCCACACGCAAGCTACCTGGGAGCAATGAAAACATGTCCTTCAGACTCAAAGCTGCTGGGGAGCAGGAACTCAAAATCTGCAACAGAAACGGGGGGTTATCCGGCGGGGGCTGGGGAGGTGGGAGGCCAGGGGTTCAGAGCTGACGGGGCTGGAGGGAGAGGGAAGAGGGCGGCTGGAGGGAGGGAGACACCAGCAAAGAGGAAACCCGCCACTTCCATGTTCAAGTTCGAGCCAGAGAGAAGGGGCGGGCGGGGAGGGGTGGAGGGCCTGTGGAGACTACAGCATCGCAGGAGGAGGGCAGTTATAGCCAATATGTTGCCCAGGCCTGGTCCTCTGTCGGCAGTGAGTCCCTTGGCGTGGCTGTATATGCTTCCATACGGCTGTATAGCACATATACACAGACACACACACACACATATATATACACACACTGCTATATATATGCATGGTCTGGGGGAGGTGCCAGTCTCGCTCTGATCATATCCATAATGGAAAAAAACCACATGCTGAGCTTCCTTCGCCTCCAAAGAGACTTTAAGGAAGGGGAATTGGCTTTTGGCTGTGGATTTTTCTCTCTCTTTGCTGTAGCTCTTTGCATTTTGGTAGGTCTCGCTTTTGTTCTATGTCAGGCATCAACATGGCCAAACTGAGGGGGGTCTCTCACGGGCACAGACAGTCCAACCAGAGACGGTGTGGGCAGCTGGAGGTGGGCTGCAGTGCATTGTTGGGGGTCCAGCGGTCTTCCCTGGGTTAGGAGGTTGGGTGAAGGGAGATCCTAGAATGTTCCCACGTTGTGGGAGGATGTCTGCGAGTTTGGAGGGCACAGAAGCACTTCTTGAACCTCAACACCTGCCCTCTTGGGCTGGGGGCCTGAGCGCAGGTGGGAAGAAGGGCTGGGTCTGGTCTTTCCTTCTGAGGACTTGTCTGGGCTCAGTGAAGCAAGGGAGGAGCTGGGGGCTCCAGAGAACGCATGGGATGCTGTTGAGGGACCCACCCATTGGGCCTCTACGTGTATGAGAGTGAGCATTTACGTATGAGCGTGTATGTGCATGTGAGAGCAGGTATGTATGTGTGTTTGCATGAGTGTGTAAGCACATATGTATGTGTGCAAGAGTCCCTGTGTGGGTCTGTGAGTGAATCTGGGGATGTGGCTACTAGGGCTCCTCTGGGGTTTCTCCCTACCCAGCGGGACTGGCCACCTCACTGGTCTGTGTCTGAGAGGTGGCCCTCTGCTCTGATACACTGGGCAATGCACCTCCACATCCCTTCATCCAGATTCTGATCTCTCCGTTACCCTAGAGCTTTACTTTTGTAGAAGCAGGGTCTTCCCTGATCCAGAATACTCCCACAATGCACTGCAAGATTCTGGACTTGGGGTGTCTTCAGGCGCTGGGCAGTCACTGGTTGGACTGTTGCTTTCTGATAGGACTGTGAGGCAGGGTTTGGACACAAGCCGACAGGGAAGGGTGGGGGTGGGGAGAGGAGGAGGAGGAGAAAGAAAAAGAGGTGCGGGAGCAGGAAGGGAGACTATGCTATGGTTGTCATTGTTATCAGGGCCCTGCATTGCTGGGGTCCTTGGCAGGGGTGTGGGAGGGCAGAAAAGACAACTCAAGCGAGTGGGAGCAGGGCACGTCCTCCACTTCCACCCAGACCAGTGGGGGCAGCGGGATCCCCTTTGCTGGATGAGGCTGGACAGGGCCACTAGGGCTTCTTGGGGAGGCCTTACTTCCCCTTGGGGGCTGGGGACAGGACATTTCCCCATGCCGCTCCATGCCCCATGCCTAGGTGTGAGGGCCTGTCCATGCGCCAGAGGCAGAGACCCTTGTGTGCTGACCTCTCTCAGTACTCTTGTTCTTTGCTGGGGCCTGTGAATTCTCTGCCTACCTTTTCCCTGAACTCCCTGGCTTAAGTACCTCTGAATGTCAGAAGCTTTTTCTTCACCCCCAACCTGATTCCCTTTAAGCTACTCTGCTGGCCCTTGGGGGTCCCTTCTGTTCCCAGCCAGACTTGGGACACCAAGTCAGCCTGTATTTCCCAGGGGAACACCTTCCCCATACCTGACCTCTCTCACCAGAAGCAGCCAACACCCCAGGGCAGGGCTGGACCATAGGCCTCAGCAAAGTCACCAGGCACGGGGGCTTCAGCACCTCGGCCAGCGCCCTGTCTGCCTTTGTCTCCTGGTGGCCTGGCTGTTGCCCAAGCCTGAGCCTCTGCCCCAGGGTCAGGGTGTGGGGCTTCTGAAGCCTTTTGTCTCCCCCTGGGAGGGCTTCTGGAGACAAACTGGAGAGGTCAGAGGAGAAAGTCTCTCCCTCTCACATAAGCCCCCTGAGGACTGACCTACCTCCTACATCTCAGGCCCCCTGCCCTGCTGGGTGGGAGGTGGCAGACAGGCATGTAGCCCTCTCCCCACTGTTGAGTTGTCTTGGAGGGACAGAGAAAATGGAGGAGGGGCGCAGAGGCCTGCCCAGAGGGAACCAGGAAGATAAGGAGAGGGTCTGAGCTCTTAGAACACGCTGGAGACCACCCTGCAAGCAGGGCCCAGGGGAAAGGGCTGCTGGCTCTAACAGAAGTTTAGGGATCAAAGGAAAGGCAAGAATTAGAGGAGCCCAGGGGATGCTGGTGGGGAGCCCTGGAGAGCAGGGGTTTGGCTGGTCCTGGGCAGGGAGGGGGGCAAGCAGGACCGTGAGGACAGGGGGTGGGGTGGGGAGAGGAGGGTGCACTGGTTCTGAATATACTTGCCCTTCAGTTTGCTGATTGGCACTGGGACAGTCCACCAAGAGAGAAAGCGAGGAAAACAAAAACAACACAAACACAAAAACAAACGAAAAGGGGGAGGGGAAGGGGAGGGGCACAAACAATATTTTATTCAATGGCTGTTTGAATGAAAATATTGTGTCTCATCATCATACCGAAAGGAAACTTCTTGCAAAAAAACGACATGAGAGAGAAAGAGAGAGCGAGAAAACTCAAAGGAGATGAGCCCCAGTCGGCCAGGCAGGTGCGGGGTTGGGGGGCAGGTGGCTCCCGGTGGGGCCGGAGCCCCAGCCTCCCTCCCAGTGACCTCAGGTGGTGGGCAGGCGGGGCCACAGGCTCCCGGAGGCCTCTGGGGGAGGCCCAGGGTGAGCAGGACATGCAGGGATGAGCCACAGGCAGAGGAGCGGGGAGGAAGGAACAGTGCAAGAGGCAGAGGTGGAGGGGAGGCCGGGATGAAGGAGGGAGGAAGGAGCAAAGGAGGGGAAGGGAGAGCGTGGAAGAGGTTGAATGGTGGAGTGGGGGGGAGGGAATGTGGGGGATAGAAATGGAGGGACTGAGCAGAGGGAGGGAGAGAAGGTGCGGGTTCAGGGAGGGGAATGAAGGAACGGGAGGAGAGAGGGAGAGGCAAAGGCGGAGTGGAAGGGAGGCAGGAAGGCGATGGAGGAAGAAGGTGGGAGAGGAGGTGAGAGGAAGATAAGGGAGGATGAGTTTGGGGGCAGAGTCGGGGGAGACCCAGGGGATGGTACCACTGGGGGAGAGAGCTGCATGGGGGAGCTGGGGTGAGAGAGATGAGAGGAGGGTGTGTCTTCCAAGAACTCAGCCCCCAGGGGCGTGTGGGGGAGGCAGGCTCAGGAGGGAAGACACGGAGGAGGAGAAAGCAAAAACAAAAACCTCAACGGAAACCATGAGAGAATGGTCTGGAACCAAATCGGAGAAAAGGCGAGCATGCAGAGTTCCACAGACTTTCCGATGGCCGGTGCCCCCAGCCTGCGGGCGCCTGGGGGTGGGGCGTGGGCAGAGTGGGCAGGAGGGGCCACCTGGCCACAAGCGGCTGGCTGTGCTGCCTGGGGCCGGCCAGGGTGCAGGGGCAGAGGCGAGGGTGCAGGGCGCAGGCAGGGGCCGGGCCACTTACACTTGACCTGTAGGATCTGGTCGCTGAGGTTGGCTTGGAGGTAGAAGGTGCTGTAGGGCGGAAGCACGAGCCCGAGGCTGGGGAGGAGGGGAGGTGGGGAGCAGAGGTCATGGCTGGGAAGGGGAGGCCACACCGCACGCACCCTTCTCCCCGTGGCTTTGGAGACCATCAGGCACGCCTCTCCCTGGTTTGCTGTGCCACATTCATGGTCTAGGGGCCTGCACCTGCCAAGTCCCAGACTCTGCTGGAGGCCTCTGAACTCCTGGAGGCCTCCGAACTGCCAGTCCCAAGGCCAGTTTCCCCATCCTGCCCCTCACCCCAGGAGCCTCCCTCCATCACATCACCTGCCAGCTAGCCTCCCCCATCTGGCCAGCAGCACGCTCACAAGGGGCAGAACACGGTCAGTGAGCTAGGTTGTGGGGGTGGGGGTGCTGCCACCCACATTAGAGCGGGGTCCAGAGTCCCCAGAGATGCAGGCCATGTGAGAGTCAGCTAAAAGCAGGTCTGGCACTGACTCAGTGAGGGCAGTCATGAGCTGGTGCTGGAGTGTGAAGGAGGGCACCATGAGGCACACGGAACACAGCTAGCGGGTACTGACTGGGCCTGACCCTCCGGGGGACCGGCTCCGGGGCTGTGATGGCCGTGGAGGGATGACATCCTGATGCAGACATCCAGGGAGACAATCGAAGCCGAGAGGAAGGGGTGTAGAGGGCGGTGGGGTAGCCGGGAGATGTCAGATGCTCTGACCTTTCTCTGCCCTGCACTCCCAGGAGACACTGCTGGTTCATGAAGGGCCAGCGAGAGACCCTTGGGGACTGAGCACCCAGGGGGTGAGAAGTGAGCAGTCTTGGCTGCTGAAAGCCCGGGTAGGATTGGGAAGAATGGGCACATGGGGGTGAGGGAGGAGCAGCAGGGCTCAGGCTCTGGGGCTCTGGGGGTGGGAAGGGAGCCCCAGCAGGGCTCAGGCTCTGGGGCCCCGGCCCCTCCCCGCCTGCCCAGCTGGCCGGCTCACCTGTAGTTGGTATTCCTTATGGGCACCCAGGTGTAGTTCCGCGTCACCTCGTCTATGTACCTCTGGGGGAAAACGCTGGGTCAGGTACTTGGGGCAGCAGGCAGGGGTGAAGTGGGGGGGTTTGAGGGTGTGACACCCCCACCCCGACCTGCTGTCCCCCTTCCGCCACCTTCTCACCTCGTCCAAGGACTTGACCAGGGTTCTGATCTGTTTGTGGCCCTTGTTGCCATCGATCATGTTCCTGCGGATCTGGAAGGGCATGAGACGTCAGGAGCGGAGCCCCGACCTCACCCCCTCCCTGCCACGCTCTGGGTGCCCCTTCTTCTCCGCCCATCCCTCCTTCCCTTCTCCTTACCTCCTCCTTGTTTTCATCCTCCAGCTCTGCATCCAGGAAGTCCAGGGTCACAGGCTCCCGGAAGTTGGTGGTCTAGGGGATGCCAGGTAGGAAGTCAGGAGTCCTGCTCTCACAGGGTTCACCCCCCCACCCCACCCTGCAGGCCACCTCACCTGGCTCACCTGGGGCTTGAGGTTGGGGTGAAGCAATACGTAGCCATTCAGGTCAATGGCAAATACGTAGCCATTGGCTCCAAGCTGGGGGTGTAGATAGGGAGCTTAGGGCCTGGAGGGCTGGGTAGAGATTTCCCGGTCTCCAGGCTCTTCCTCATCCTGTCTTCTATGCTGCTGGTGGGGGTGCTGTCTGCCTGCCTTGGCCAGGGCCCCCACATGCCATGCAGCCCCAAGCCTACCTGTCAAGCCAAGCCCAGCAGGCTGGTGCCCCTCATGCAGCAGCCCTTGCCCACGCTGGCCAGCTCTGTGGGACCTGAATGAGATCTGGCCTGCTCAGCTTCTCCCGCTGGCTCTCATGATCAGTGGGTCCTCTCCACCACCACTGGTGCTCCCTTGTGCTGCCCTCCCCTCCCTTCCCCACTGAAGTCTCTTCCTGTTCCCCACCTTGGTAGAACACAGGGGGGACAAGTGTACCTTTGGGCTACCTGAGGCGTCCCTTCCAGGTGGAAGGGAAAGAAAAGCAGGGTTCTAGATTCACCCCTTACCTCTCCGAGGCAGTTTTCTCACTGCACATGGAGGCCAGTGACCCGGGGCCTTCACGTGGCTCACCTTTCAGCATGCTGACATGCATCTCCCAACCCTTTCACAACCAAATCCCAAACTCCCTTTGCCGTAGGCCCTGGGCCAGCCATAGGCCCTGGGCCAGCCACCATGATCTAGCCCCTTCCCTGGCTGTGATTCTGTTTTTCACTTTCAAGCCTCTGTCCAGAGAGTTCCCTCTGCCTCCAAGGCTTGCCTTCTCCTCCTTTCTACCTGGGACACTCCTGCCTAGGTAACAGAACAGGGGTCGGCAAACTAGGGCCCAGGGACCACATCTGGCCTGCTGCCTGTTACTGCAGTGCTGTGAGCCAAGAATGGTTTTTACATTTTTAAATGACTGAAAACGAAGAATTTGTATTTCATGACATGTAAAAATGATCTGAAATTCAAATTCCAGTATCCACAAACACAACTATATTGGAACATAGCCATACCCATTTATTTATGTTTTGTCTCTGGTTGTTTTCTCAATACAGCAGCAGAATTGAGTATGAGTATTTAGGTTGGCAGAGCCTAAAATACTCACAGTCTGGCCCTTTACAGAAAGTTTGCCCATTCCAGCTCCAGGCCCAAGGTCATCTCCTCTGGAAGCCTTCCCTGACTGCCTGAACTCAGAGGACTCCACAGAGCTGTGGGAATCCCCATCGGCCGCTGCTGAGCCTGGCTTACGTCCACAAGAGAGGGAGAGCAGAGAGATGGAGAGGGGAGCTACACTCACCGTGTAGTTGGGAGTCAGCCTCTTGATGTCATTCAGAGCCACATCGATGCCCATCACGCCCAGGATCAGCTGGTTCTGGAAGCAGAGGCAGGGGTCTGCAGTGGGCTCAATTCCATGGGAGGGGGGTCACCTTGCCCAACTGCCCACACCCATGACCTCAAGCTGCTCTCACAAGTGGCCACCCTGGTCTGGTCTGCAGCCTCCTGTCCTTCCTCCATCCCAGACCCGCTATGGGCCTGCCCAACCCTCCTCAGGCCTCACCTTCTTTTCCCCAGGGCCGTCTTGTGTCAGGTTGAAAACAGGGAGGGTCCCTGTCACCACCATCCCCAGTCCCTGAAAGCAGAGGAAGAGTATGGGTGAGACTCCTGTGGGCAGCCATGCCCCCACCCTGAGTGTTCAGAGCAGCGGCCACTGCAGGGACAGGCCACCTCTTTCTCATTTGTTTGGTTTACCACCATCAGGGGCCCTCACAGGACTTGACCCTGTGGGCACATCCCCCGACCTGTCCTTGCCCTGAGGCCTTACCAGTGCATCCTCGTACACATTAGTCCATTGCACCTGCTTGGCCTCCTTGCCCGCCAGCACCATGGGCCTGCCCAATACGTCAAGATATTCCTGGGGAGGGAGTGGGGCAGGGGTGGGGTCATGAGTCTGCCCCTCCCACTGAATCTTCCCGGTTCTGTCTCGCCATGTGTCAATCAGCCACCAGGGGGCGCTCACATCACACAGCAGCCCATCTTTGCAACGTCCCAGCCAAGCAAAGCAAAGGGGCTGCGAGGAGGGCTGGCCCACCCCCCACCCCAGTCTTACCTGCGTGTTGATGCGGATGGCACCGATGGAAGGGATCTCAAAATAGTAACCTGCGAGGGCAGGGGAGACAGAGGTGGGCCTGGGTGGTGGTGCTTGGAGCATGGCACAGGGGCCCTGTACCGTGGGGATGTGTCTGCAGCCCTGACTTGTCTCTCGGGTTCCCTTTTTTGGTGTCATTTCCCCTGAACTCACGTCCCTTTAGTGCCCCCCTGCCGTTACCCTGTGACAACATGGAAGGGGCTGTGAGAGCGGGGGTGTAAGGAAGCAGAACTGGGATGAAAGGAGGAGCCTGAGGCCCTCATTCTAGGATGGCGGTGACATTCAGAGTCCCCCAGTGGGTGAGGCCCAATTGTGTGGAGAGAGGAACTGATCACCAAACAGACCCAGGAGCAGACAAGCAGGGGACACATGGACAATGGACAGTCAGATGGGCAGAAAGAAGCTGAGTCAGACGGACAAGGTAGCCACACAGACAGACAGTCACACATATGGAAAGACAAGCAGTGGATGAACAAGGAGGGGGAGAGCTGAACATATGGAAGGACAGGTGGACAACCGACCCAGTGGATGGCGGGACACGGCAGGCAGGGGCTGCGGCAGGGACGCCGAATGCGGTACCTTTGTTGGTGCAGGCCATCCACTGCAGCGGCGTGACGTCATAGTTGTGCTGCCCCACGGAGAAAGTGAACACGCGCACCTGTTTGGGGCTTGAGGTTACTGCCGTGGCCACCAGTGGACAGCCCCTCCCTTGGACCGGGCCAGGTCAGGGCAGCTCCCGCCTGGGCTGAGCCTTACCGTCCGGTTGGGCCAGTTGTACTTCTCAAAGACGTCCTGCACGCGGTCCTCGCCGCCGTCCGTGAACATCATGATCATCTTATTGCAGTTGGCACGAGTGATGTTGGACTGGGAAGGAGGAGACGTGGGGACGGTCAGCTCTGGGCCCCTCCCCAGTCCAGGGTGGGGGGTCTCTTTCCACAGGGTAGGCCTGCCCTCTGCACCTCCCCTGCCCACAGCAGACGGTGCTGTCTACCCGACCTGCCTTTTGGATGCTAACAAGGCCATCTGTCTTGATTTTCCTGGTGTCACCAAGCTCAGGCCTCTGCCCGTCCCTGGCCACCCGCTCGCCCACCCAGGGGGCTCACGTTCTGCAGCTGGTCGAAGGCGTACTCAAAGCCGGCCTTGTATCCCGTGGTGCCCTTGGCCACCATACCCTGCACAGCTTCCTTGAACACCTTCTTGTTACGCACGTTGGCCTGCACCAGGTGTGTGAAGCATGACACAGGCTGCGCCTTTTCGTTGAACTGCAGGGACCGAGACAGTGGTGAGTGGCCTCAGGCTGGCCCAGGGAAGGAAGAGGTTGCATGGGCCGGGAGGGACCTATTCCTCCCTGACCTATTCCTGGGCCCTGGCACTCACCGAGGCCACGTTGACATAGTCGTCATCGGAGAGCGTGTCGAGCATCTCACAGACTGACGTCTTCATCAGCTTCAGGGTTAAGCCACTCACACTGCCACTCCTGGGGGGAGGGTCACGGAGGCGCCTGGTAGTGCTCCCCCAAGATGTTCCCCAGTGGCAGATTCCAGTCCCCAGCCCTGCCCCCGCCCCACTGGCCAGCGCAGCTCACTCACACATCCACGATGATGACCATGTCCTTGGGCGACGAGGCCCCCTGGATATACCTGCCCAGGAGAAGCCTCAGTTAAGGCCAGCCTTACTGGGACTTTGAGGTGGGGGGGTTCTTCCTTCCTTCACCCCTATACTGATTCAATGCTTCTATGGTGTGTCCATGGCCTGGGCCGGACAGGATTCTCGGCTCTAAGGATACCACATTTAATGAAAAAGTCCTTGCCCATGGCATGAGTGACCTGGCCCCCAACACATGAGCAACCCCAAGGAGAGGTGAGCACATGATCCAGAGAGTGGACAGGAGGCATGTTCCGTGGCCTCAGTGGCTTGTCATTTCCCCTGGCCCTGGTTGAGGCGCCAAGGGCGGAGAGTCATAGCTGTGAAGGGGGTTGAACAAGTGGCAGGGGACAAGGCCATGGAGTATGGCAGAAGAGGCAGGGAGTGGGTAAGGGTGTCTAGGGCTCCGATGGGGTACGGCAGAGGCTGGCCAACCCTGCAGAGGACACATCCCCCTTGGGAACCCCCATGGGCCCAATCCCTCAGTCCCGAGGGGGTGGAGAGCAGGGCAGTGGATGAGGGCAGAGGCAGCTGGGAGGCCTGCCTGGGTGATGGGATCCATTTTCCAGTGGCAACGATGTGTGAAATGAAAATTGGATAGAGCTGGCTGCGCCCTGCTCGGAGGCCTGGATACTGGGAGGGAGGGGAGCGGGCAGGCGAGCTGAGAGGGTGTCCCTGCTCAACCCCTCCCTGCTCGCTCACCAGGGTCTCCTTCGGACATCGTACAGGTCGATTTTCTTGGGGGGCTCGCCACGGCGTAGCTACGGGAGGAAAGGAGATGACTGGGGGGGGTGCTGGCAGGGAAGTGCCTGGTCCCGGTAGCAGGCCTTGCAGCAGTGGGCCAGGCCACCCCACAATGGACAAGGTGACCATCCCCTCCCACGCACCCAAGATGAGGGGCCAGGGAGGTGGAGGGGCGTGCGGTGCTGAGTGGATTGGGGAGATGGGCTGGCGCCCACCTGGATAGTAGCGAGTGACTCCCGTGGCGCTGCCGAAGACCTGCCACAGGAGCGTGGGGTCCTGCCTGCGGTTCTCCATGAACACATTCTCCAGGGCTTCTGTCCAGTTGAGCTCATTGAGGATGACGGTGGCTGAGGGGGAAGCAGGGGGCTGGGGTGGGAAGCACTTCGGCGGTTCCCCCACTGAATCTCATGACGACACCCACTCACGTGCCTCCCACTCAGAAAGTTCTCTGCCTCCTCAGGTCTCCCTCATTTCCCAGGGCTCAGCCGGGGCCACACCAGCTCCTCCACGAAGACATCCTGGTCCTCATCCCCTCTGAAGAAACAGCTCAGTCTGCCCTCAGCCAGGGCCCCACATGACTAGGTAGGGCACCTGGGGCCTGTGGCCCCTGCAGAGGGGCCACCCAGGTGGCAGGGAGCTCTGAGCCCGAACGCCTGTCCGGCCTGCTGCTGGGAGCTTGCTGCTGGCCCCTTGGGAGCTCACCCACTCAGCATGTACTCCGGGCTTCAGCCACAAGAAAGCAATTAAGGGCCCGATGATGGGGCTGGAATTATTCAGCTATTAAGGTACCTGATAAGCTGGAAGCCACTCAGCTCCATGATTAATCAACTAGGGCCAGGAGCAGGCAGGGGTGGGGGCAGGGGCTCTTGGAGGGGCAGGGGCTGTGTCATGATCCTGCTCCAACACTGGCACATGAGCTTACACACACACACACAGCCTGCACTTGCACACTGCATGCAGGTATACACCAGGCTTACCTACATCTCACCTCTGTGTTTCCAGCGACATGTGTCACCTCCTCACCCCTAAACCTACCCGCCCAGCAGCCTGACTGTGGCCATGTGCACAGGGGCACACATGCTCATACCTGCATACCACTCTGCCCCTACAGGAAGACACCCATGAGTCCTGCTTTCACCTCCCCCAACAAGTTACTCCACCCTCCGTCTCCTCCAGCCGCTGTGGCTGCACGTGACTGGTGTGTGGGGGTGGCCAGACCCTCCCCCTGATACGCACTCACAGAGTAAGGCTTCTCTCAGACGGATGGACTCCATCCTGTAGATCCCTCAACCTAGGCAGAGACTCAGGATGGCTTACAGTTGAGGCCCCACTCCCCCTCAACTCAGGACGGCCCTAAATCTGCCCAGTGTAGGCGGGTAGCCCATGTCCTCACACGTGCATTGTACCTCACCCTGCATGTGGGACACTCAGAAAAAACAGCAGGCCTGCTACTGTCAGGCCTCTGTCCCCCAACAGCTCCCCCAGGGGCTATTTCTTCCTCAAACTTCTCCCACCTCCTTTCTCCCCCAGTGGAGCCCTGACACCATCCCCTCTTGCTGAAGATGCATGCCCCAGATGAGAACCAGAGAATGCCTTCCAAAGGCTCTGCTCTTCTCTCAAACTTCTCCCACCTCCTTTCTCCCCCAGTGGAGCCCTGACACCATCCCCTCTTGCTGAAGATGCATGCTCCAGATGAGAACCAGAGAATGCCTTCCAAAGGCTCTGCTCTTCTCTCAAGGGGCTTCCCTGGTGGCTCAGCGGTAAAGAATCAGCCTGTAATGCAGAAGCCGTAGGAGACACAGGTTCGATCCCTGGGGCAGGAAGATCCTCTGGAGGAGAGCATGGTGATGGGAGTACAAGATACTCCAGTATTCTTGCCTGGAGAATCCCATGGGCAGAGGAGCCTGGCGGACTAAAGTCCATAGGGTGGCAAAGCGACTTAGCATGCATGCTTCTCTCAAGAAACACTTAGAACAGATGAAGAGCTGTGATTTATATTTTGTTTGATCTTAAGTTTTTGGCCATGCTGCGTGCATGTGGGACCTTAGTTCCCCAACTGGGAATGGACCCTGTGCCTCCTGCAGTGGAATCATGGAGCCCTAAGCACTGGACTGCCAGGGAATTCTCAAAGCTGGGATTTAAAGATACAAATGCAGACTTCTTTGGTTGTCCAGGGGTTAACACTTCTGCGTTCCCACTGCAGGGGGCACAGGTTTGATCCTTAGTCAGGGTACTAAGATCGCTGCATGCCACACGGACCAAAAAAAAAAAAAAAAAACAAAGCAAATGCTCCAGGGTCAGCCCACAGCTTAGGTTTTTGTTCAGTTGCTCAGTCATGTCTGACTCCTTGCAACCAACCCCACGGACTGCAATACACCAGAGTTCCCTGTCCTTCACCGTCTCCTGGAGCTTGCTCATACTCATGTCCATTGAGTCAATGATGCCATCCAACCATCTCGTCTTCTGTTGCCCCCTTCTCCTCCTGCCTTCAATCTTTCCCAGCATTGAGGTCTTTTCCAGTGAGTCGGCTCTTCCCATCAGGTGGCCAAAGTATTGGAGGTTCAGTTTCAGCATCAGTCCTTCCAATGAACATTCAGGGTTGATCTCCTTTAGGAACGACGGGTTTGATCTCCTTGCTATCCAAGCAACTCTCAAGCCTCTTCTCCAGCACCACAGTTCCACAGTTTGAAAGCCTCAGTTCTTCAGTGCTCAGCCTTCTTTATGGTCCACCTCTCACAGCCTAGGGGGCGCCAGCATATTTCAGGGCATTCTTCCCTCTGCTCTCCAGTCCGTGGAGCCTCTGCTGTCTGTCTGCTGTCTGCCCCCTTCAGCGCTCTCTCCCATCTCTCCGGCCCTGCGGCTTCTCTTAACTGACCGTAATGTGAAAACAAAACACATTTCTAGCATTGGTTGTGCCTATTGAACAGTATGTTATGGTCTCGTTCCTAATTTAGAAACTTAGTGAGTTGTACAATTTCTATTTTTCTCTCTAAGGAAAAAATGAAGTCAGACTCTCCAATGTTTCACACTGTACTGTCTGCCCTGTGAGAGTCTGCCGGGCAGGTCCAGACCCATCACTGGACCTCAGTTTCCCCCATCTGCACAATGAGAGGCTTAGGGCAGACAGATCACCCTGGGCGCCCTGCTAGCTGCAGGCAGAGGGGTGTCCCTGACTCAGGTCAAGGACCAAGAGGGGACTTGGCTGGCCTGTCCCAGCAGGTATCCATGACCACCTGCCTGCTCACGCATTCACTGTGAGACACACTCGTGCACACACTACAATCAGCCCTCCACCTGGAAAAGGCGTGCTACTCAGCCCTGTGCATACACACCCACACTCACGTGCCCACACTCTTAGATCATACTGAGCTGGGAAACGGGGACCATGCCCCCTCAGGCAGGCGATTACAGATTTAATTAAAAGTGACACAGTAAATAAAAAACATATAAAATGTAATTTGTGTGGGTAGCGAGGGGTGACTGGGGAGGGCGGTGTGGCTCCTGTTTTAATTAGCGTGCCTGCCTGCGATAGTGCCCCTTGACTGGCTCAGGCAGGTGGCCTGTGGGTGGCCCTTGGGTGGGGGGGGTGGGGGGACATCCACCCTCACTCCTGCCTGAGGCTGTCCAGATGGCCTGGCTGGCCCTATAGGTGGACGGGGCCTCCCTGAGAACCCTGAAGGATTCCCAGGGTTTCTGAAAATCACTCGGAAGCTCCAGAACCTTTGCTTCAAGAACTGCCACCCGTGGGTCCTTTGAATTCTGAGGCTACCCTGCGGGTGCCCTCAGAATTATGTCAGGATCAAGAGACCCCAGAGCCTTCAATCCTGCAGCCAGAGCTCCCCAGTCAGTGTTTGACTCTTGGCTTCTTCTCCCTGCACCTCCCAAGTTCTTCAGCAAGGTCATCCTTGTGTCTGACTTGAACCCTTTTCGCTGTAGTGAACTGGTCTCCACATTATGCCAAGATACACTATCCCTGGAGCTGGGAATCTCAGCCACCCTTTACCTAATCCCCTGACCTCTATCTCCACCCTGCCCTGCCCCACCCACCAAAGAGGATGAGGGAGGTGTTACAGGGTCCATGTCTGTGAAGAAGAAGTTGCTCCCTGTTCTCCCAACCCCTGTGTCCATCTGCTGCGGTAGCTCCTCAACCCCTCCTGTCTGGGGCCAGGGAATGGGCGAGGGCCGGGGGAGGAGCTCCTCTGGGGACAGTGGGGACTTGGCCCAGCATGTGGGGAAATAGTTATGTGCATGCATTGTGTGGGCATGTGGGTACAGGCAGGAGACCACACTGCAGAGGCAGTGTGAGGCTGTGCCTGAGAGTGGCCTGGTGCCTGTGTGTGGGCGGCTCTGAGAGGTGGGCACGTGTGACCTTGAGTGTAGGGGGCTGAAAGTGGATGGCACTGACTTAGCACCCGGGACCTGGCAGTGCCCGGGCAGTGGGCCGTGCCCCCCACAATGGGTGGGGAGGGCTGCTCCCGATCATGCCGCGCACTCACAGCCTTTGTAGATGTCCGTGGGGATCTGCACGGCTGTGTATGAATAGTTGACCTTGTTCTTGAAGTTCGAGTCCTCAACGAAGTCCAGCCGGAGGGTGCTGGCCTTGGACCCCCTTTCCACATCCTCACTCTCAGGGTCGTCCTGCAGAGAGGACCCCCCCGAAACCCGGACAACCATGGTAGTGTCAGGGCTGTGAAATGGTGGAGTGGGGTTAGACAGAACTGTAGACAGAGGGGCCAGAATCTGGGAGGTGGGGCATCTTGGAATCAGAGCCTACTGCACTCAGAGACAAAGAGAGATGGAGAGACACCCGGACAGTGGGACGTGGGGTATAGACCCCTTGCCCGGAAGGCCTGTGATTCCCACCTGCCCCACACATCCCACCCACCATTGCCACATTTGCTAAATCTGAATTCCAAAACCAAAAGCAAACCAAGCCCTTCCCCTCATCCCTGAACATCAATGATCTGCAAGCACTTCCCCTCATCCCTGAAAATCAATGATCAGCAAAGGAGGCAAATCTTGGAGGCAGAGAGGAGGATTGGGCTACAGACACCCCCCACCCCCCGGCTTCCAAGGACTTGCTCTGGAAGGCAAGTCCTCAGGAGGCCTCGGACCCCCTCCCGGGAGCTTTGAGAGTTCACCCTGCAACTTGGCCCCACCCATCCCCTGCATGAAATTCCTTTGGCACCAGGAAGAGGGCCCTAGCTCCACCTGTGGAGGAGGGGGCAGCACCCCCTGCAGTGGGGTGGCTCCAGGGGCTGAGCTAGAGTGGGGGGAGTCCTGGGGAGAGAGCTGGGCTCAGGCAGGGCTAGCATGGAGGCCCTGTAACCTCCAGAAGGAGGGGTGTGCGGCGCCTGCTAGCAGCAGGACTAGCAAGGCCCCCGTTGACTTTCTAAAATGAGCTGCCGCTGCCGTCTGACAGGTGCCAATTACGGCATCTCTCCACCGGGCAGGCTGGGCATGCGCTGTGTGCCCCCGCCCACCACAGGCTGGCGGGAGTGGGTCTGTGACTACAGTGTTGATGCCGCAGCCGAGGCGGGGGCGGTGGCGGTGGGCAGGCACGGGTGCAGGTGTGCAAGGGGGAAGGGAAGATGAAAGTAGAGAGTGAAGGGGAAGACCGGGAAAGCCAGATGGGGAGGCAAGGAGAGATGAGTGAGACCCAGGCAAGGCGCGGGACAGAGCTGGGGAGCTCAGTGACCTGGAGGGAGGGGGGTGCAAACAGCTGAATCAGACACAGGTTCCCGCACTGCCCCTCAGCAACCCCCCAACCCCAGCTGAGCTCACTGGGTCTCCCGGGCGGATCTCACGTGATGGCTAACCCCACCGATTGTTTGGTTGCTCGCTGGGTCCTGGGCACGCCCCTCATGTTCCCCACCCGGCCAGCTGTGCCCTCCCCACCCGGGGAGGGCTGTGGGTCCACCCTCAGGTCTGGGGAATGAATTACTGCCTGGATGCGGGCACAAAGTGGGGCTGGCTGGCCGGAAGGGCCTCTTGCACAAACACCCTTTTCATCTCTTCAAGAGTGGATTCTATATGGCAAAACCCAAGCCATCTGCTGCCTTCCCATTGTCCCTTACCCAGGGTGCCACCCCGCTGCCCACCTCAGCACACCTTAGGGGAGACCCTCAGAAGCCGGGGCAGAGGCAACTGCTGAGCATGGAGGCCAGAGCCGGGGAGCCGAGGCGTGAGCGACTCACGTTCTGCTGGGAGGAGGGGGAGCACGGGAGAAGAAAGCCCCGAAATGTCAGCGGCAGATGAAGGGCGCTGGAAAATTTAATCTCCCAACTTTCCCAACTAATGTGACATTTGGATTCTGTTCTGATAAGCTATCAGCTGGCGAACTTTTTCCTTCCTTCTTTCCCCCCTACCCCCACCTTCTGGCTGGTAATTTAAAAGTAAATGGTCTAGAAAGATCTCTAACTGTACCTCTGGCAAAGATTAAAAAAACAAAACAACAAAACAGGCAGGAGAGTTGGGGAATGTGTGCGTGCTGATATTTACACCGGGGCTGGGAGGGCTGGGATTTTGCCCTAACTGACCCTGGCCCAGTCCCGCCCTGGGGTGAATCCCCCTCCCTGGGAAATCCCTAGCCTCCCCTCCCCCCAGAAGATGTCCAAGGGGCTGGGGGATGGGGGTCAGTGAAACAGAGGTAGGGGTTGGGGGCTGCAGGGAACAGGGAATCCAGGGAGGAGGTCAGGCACCAGAGGCCCAGGAGCCGCTCAGTGCTGCCCCCACGCCCAGGGGCTTTTGTATGGTGGGCAACCTCAGTCTCCTGGTTTATATTTAATGCACTGATTGCTAAAATTACAGCCCGCTGCTGAGGGGGGTAAGGAATTAGATTCAGGGTCTAATTAAAGGTTTGTTCTTCATTTGAATTTCAGATTCCAGCTATAATTTTAGCAACTTCTCTGGGAGCCACGGAGGCTCAGCCAAGGGGGAAGCACACCTGCTTTAGCCCACCCACTCTGCCTTCTCAGGCCCCCTGCCTGCCTGCCCTCCTGAAGGCTCACCGAGGCTGGCCTGGCACCCACAGACCCTCTGCAGGAATCCCTTCCTGCCTTCCCACCTCTTGGTGCTATCAGATACATCCTGGGGGCTCCCAGGCACGCCCCCAGAGCTGACAGGCCCGGGAGTGGGCGTCTAGATGTGGGGTCTCTTGCACCAGCCAGCACAGGTGACCCCAGAGACTCAGTTGTGACACTTTTGTTTACAGAGGAGATAGTGGGGTTCAACTGCTTTTGCCTCAAGGCAGGCAGATGAATTTGGGCCTAGACAGGTTCACCAAACAGTCTGTTCCATGTGCCTGCACCCTCAGACACTCTGGTCTCCTCTGTAGGCCCTCTCACACCTCAAATGGTCACACATCTTTCATGTGAGTCCTCTGGTGACAGGGACCTCTCTCTGTTGCAGGGTTGCCCAAGCAGACGTGAACAGTCAGGGAGGTGGAGGTGGAAGAGCCATGTAGCTCCAGGTTCTCCAGCCAGTCTCAGGGACACCACTTTAGAGGTGGTGACCCCTGAGGAGCCAGAGCCCTCTCCTTCATCTGAAGAACAGGATGCAGACTGCCTCGAAGGTGGGGTGGGGGTGGGGCGAGATGACTTAGCCCAGGGCCAGCACTGATGGTGGGGCCTGGCTGTGTGGTGGTCCGCACACTGAAGCCACGGTCCCCTCATCATAGGAAAGGGACTTGCACTGATCTGAAACACACTAGCACCCCAGCCCTGCCTGCCACACCTCCAGGAAGCCCTCCCCACCTGCTCCCTCTCTCCCCTGTTCTCCTAGCACGCAGCAGCCCTCTGCCCTCCCGACTAGGCATCTTATCTGACCAAGGGGAGAAGGTCCATGGGCCTCACCATCCTGCCCAGGGATGGGCTGGGCCCACCCCACACTGTGCAGTGAGGCTATGCCCCTTGGTGCCGCAGACACAGGCTGGAGGGGTCAGGATCTCTAGGGAGTGGTGGGAGGTGTAGGGTGGGGGGCTGTGGCTGTGGGACCACAGCCCTGCAAGGCCAGACTCAGAATGCTGAGTCCTAACACTCTTCTTCCAGCACAGGCTACAGGTCTCAGAAGAGGGGGCATGGCTCTGGAAGCTCCCCACCTCCCCCCAGCAAGGGTGGGGGCACTCACCAGCTCAGCATCGGCTTTGGCGTCATAGTACACGATGTCTTCCTCCTGGTGGGAGAGAGAGGCCTCAACAGTCATGGTCTCCTGAGGTGCAGCCAGGACCCCCCGCTCTGAGGCCTGGCTGGAATGGCCCTCTTAGATTCCTTGGGGGTGGGGCAGACACCACCCTCTCCCCCATCCAGAGCTGCCATCCAGGGAGGGCTGGATGAGTCAGGCTGGGGAGGCCTGATCCCCACCCCAGCCAGACCATTCTCAGGGGCCCTCACAGGCACCAGGAGGATGTGGTACCGCGGGGTTGGGGTAGGATCCCCCAGGGCTCCCTGAGTCCAGGACCAGGGTCTCTGCCTTGCAGCTCTGCTGGGAGGTAGGCTGACAGCCAGCCTGTCTGAGGAGACTCTGGCTGAGGCAGTAACCAAGGGGGAAGTGGGGAAGACGGAAAAATAGAGCGAGACTGGGACAGAGTGAAATAATGACTCGACACCGCATCTTCCAATTTCTTCTATTAAAAAGCCTGCTCATTACGGGCATGTACTTATTAATTATCTGTGATTTGTTGTGAAATGCAAGGGGGTTTACACAACAGGAGCAGGAGAAAACAAAGCCCGGCCCCCGCGCCTGCCTCCCGGCCTTGCCTGCCTTTGCTAGCGCCGCCCGTCCTGGCCTGGCCCTCCTGCCCGCTGCCGGGGTTCTCGGCCATCTGCACGTCATAATCACCGGCCACCCCGGGGACCCGTAACACAAACGGGCTAATTTCATGTTTAATGATCTTTAATCAGAACTGAGCACGGCTGACAGAGGCCGCCAGAAGGTGAATCTGGTGCCATCAGGTGCCACCGCTCAGGATGGGCTGCCCCACCCCTGCCTCGATGGCCCTAGGGCAGGGCTCGAGCTAGGGCCACGGTCTGAGCCACCCTCCCCTGGTGTTCCTCGGCAGGAACCTGCAGCATGGCCCTAGTGGGCCCTTGCTTGCCACGGAGCCTGTTTCTTTGTGGTCAGCAAGTGGGAATGATGACCAAGTCTGCTCCCAAAGGTCTGGCTGTAAAACACCGAGCCAGCACTTACTCCACGATGGGCCACCCCTTGCCCGGGCCTGGCTGGGTCCCATGTGCTGCATGACCTCAGGGCTATGCTATTCTCTCTCTGGGCTCAGGTTCCTCGGGCTTCAGGGAGGAGCTTAGCCTTGGTGACTGTCCAGGTGCTGGGTGTGAGGCTTGAGATGGCTGGTACCCAGGCTTGTATGAGCCATTTCCTATCAGAGGTCTGGGGGTGCCGGGCACTGGCTGGACCTATGGGCATAGTTTGAACATTCTGGAATATTGACTACACACCTGACACCATGC
Organism: Tragelaphus eurycerus; assembly: GCA_935064755.1. NCBI lineage: Eukaryota > Metazoa > Chordata > Mammalia > Artiodactyla > Bovidae > Tragelaphus > Tragelaphus eurycerus. The sequence continues at coordinate 67,893,515 of CAKXYN010000001.1, read as the reverse complement.
CTGGGTAAGACCACAACCTCCTGATGACTGAAAAACTGAAGTTTCAGTCCTGTGAGGCATCTGCTGTGTCTATCAGGGCCTCACACACACTGCAGTACAGGATTCTCCCAACAGCCCCATGACCCCGTTACACAGAAAAGGACACTAAGTCGGGGAGGAAAAAAGGAGTCGCACCCTGGCTTCATCCTGCCTTCTCAATTCATCTCCTACCCCTCCCGCACCTGCCCACCCACCAGTCCAGGGAGACTGGAGCTCAGGTAGGCCCAGGGTAGGGGCAAGGGCTGGGGCCCAGGCTCCAGGGCGCTTGGCCTTTCCCCGGGCCTGACTCTGACCGAAGCGCGTAATGAAAGCTGACATTACATCAAACACAATAAGGAGTTTCGGTTGATGAAGATCATTCCTGAACACACAAACCCATTAAACCGAGGGGAAAAATATCAATTCAACACACTCGCTGGCGAAAAGAAAATGTGATTTGTTATCTAAAAGGGGGTTATAAACAGGGCTCGGATGCTCTTTCCCTCCGTAATGAAAACAGGCAGGCACAGTGGGAGGACTGCAGATCAGAACATGTGGCTTCGCTCACCAACTTTTTAGGCAAACCTTCTGCAAGGACAGGAAAGGGCATGGGTGGGGGTTGGTGGCTGTAGGCCTCCAGAGTGACCCTCGCAGGGACTCTCCTCTGGGATCCCCTCACAGGCCGGGCCTGGGTCCTGCCTGACCTGGGACGGTCCCTGGGATTCTGGTGTTCACTTGGGCCATCCCTGCAACTGCTCCAATGGCTCCCTTTGTCTCTCTGTCCTGGTCTCAGTGCAGGATGAGATGCTGGTGGCATCAGTGACATGGGGGGAATGTGTCGCACAGAAGGATTCTAGCCCCCTCCAGACTGCCTGTGAGGCTCAGGAATCTGTATGCAGTCTTTGTCCCTCTGGAGAAGGAAATGGCAACCCACTCCAGTATTCCTACCTGGAGAATTCCACGGACAGAGAGGCGCCTGGCAGGCTACTGTCCATGGAGTCTCAAAGAGTCGGACACGACTGAGTGACTAATACAACACTTTGTCCCCCAGGGGCTCACATACACATGGGCAGGACTCCTCCCTACCTCTCCCACCTTGAGAGGGCCAGCCCATGCCCCTTCCTTGGTAGAGAATGGCATTAGCTTTGGATGGTGGCAGGCAAGGTCACATGTGTGAAAATACACTGTAAACCCAGCTGTGGTCACTGTGTCTGATGTGATGTGCAAGTGGGGATGTGGCGGGCAGGGTCGTTAGGGCCGGTTGGAGGGTCCCTGGAAAGCCTCTGTGTCTGCTTTGGCTTGCAGGTGCCCCAGCGTCCACCACCAGTGCCCCCGCCTCTGATACACAACAAGGAAGTGGTACCACCTAGTGATTACATGCAGGGGCCCTGGCAAAGGGTCCTGGCCTCCTGGCCGGGCCCGAACATGTAAGCTCTGGGATCCTGAACAGTGAGTGGGGACTGAGGCTGAAGCCATACAAGTCTCTGTGGCCCCATGAGGACTCCTTGGGGTCGCCTCCATCGCACTGATAAGGCAAGGGTGCCTGTTAAACCCTTCAGCCTCCGTGAGGCTCCACCTTGGGGTTTTGGTTTTCCACTTTTAAAATAAGAAGGATGATGCTAAGAGGACAGGGAGCAAGGCCTCTCCAGGGGTTCGGGCCAACTCGACCCATGAGTGGGCTCCCTTGTGCTGACAACTCCACAAACCCAGGAAGGGCCTGAATATGAATGAAACCCCCTGGCTGGGGTGAGACGTGTGTCCTTAACGTCCAGGGTTGACACTCTGACACTCCCTCCGTTACTTGCTATTTTAGGGGCCACGCTGCTCAAACCGGGCAGGGAGTGGGGGATCACCCCCTCTGAATTCACACACATCTCCCCGCAGGTGGATTTCTGTGCATACACGACATGTGAGGGGCAGGGCTGGGGGCCCCACACAGCTCTTGTATACACACAACACACACGTTCTCCAAGAGAGAGCATGAGGGATGCTGGCAGGCGGGCAGAGGGCAAGGAAGTGAGGGTGGGGTGTGCACGGGGAATAGCAGTTGACACCTATGTTTGGCGCCGTGGAAGGCGGCTGCCGTGGCTGGGTCGGACCCGACTGCCGCTTGCTCGCCTGGCCCCCATGCAGGACCCAGGCCAGCTCCCCGGCTGCACCAGTGAGGACGCTTGGCCTTCCTGCCCTGGCTCACGGCCAGGTCAGCTCAGCCAAGTGGACTGTTTTCCGACAGAGCCGTCTGTCGCCGGCTTGGCAGAGAGGCAGGCAGCAGGCCCGATGGCTGGGGCAGACCTCAGGCTGGGGAGCCACCTGTCCTGTCCAGCCAGCTCCTTGGCTTGGCCCAGCCTTCACAGCCTTCCCTTCGAGTATCCAGGCAGTGCCGCCTCTCCCATCAGACTCCCCAGAGAAGGGCTGTGTCTCTCCCATCAGACTCCCCAGGGCAGGACTGCTTCCTCCATCACACTTCCAAGGGGAGGGCTTTGTCTCCTGCAGGCCCTGGGGCTGGGACTGAGGCCCTGGGACCAATGGCCTCTCCTGCCCCCCAGTGACCCATGCCCTGGCCCGGCTCCTCCCTGGTGACCATTTAATGATGGCGGATAATGCTGGCACAGTGAGGCCCTGGCACCAGGCACGGTGTCTGCCAGGCGGGCCATCTCCATCTACCCTAAGTGTTATGCACATCAAAGCACCTGCTGCCTGTCTGCAGGGGCCGTGGGAGGGGCCGCCTGCTAACAAGGGCCGCGGTGTTCAAGGGCCGCGGCCAGGGCTGAGGCTACAGGTTCTCTACCCCTGCTGCGGCCAGGAGTGCGGGGTCATGACCTGGGACCAGGGAAAGGAACACGGGGGGCACTTCCCTTCCAGATGTTCTCTTGTCCCAGTTTTGACCTTGCAGACTGCAGGATCCTGCAAGCCCGTGGACTGGTGTCAATGGTGTGATTTGTGTGTGCCTGCGTGCGAGTGGGAGGGAGTACACCACTGTCTGTTTCTCAGAGGTCTGCACGCAGACCCGCTGGGTGCCATTGGCACAGGCAGGGCCACACCCTACTGACCACTCAGTGGAGTCCAGTGTGGCTCCACAGGTCAAGAGCTTCCTCTGTGCCCAGAACTGCTGAGTGTCATCCTACCCCGCTCAGAGATAAGAAGCCCGAGGCTCTGGTCACTCTGTCCACAGGGCATCTGGTTGGGCACATGGACAGGTGATGGGCAGCACTGAGTCAGGCTCAGTTGCCTCTGGCCAACAGGAGCCGTTAGCAGGGCAGACAGATGAGCCCACGGGGCCACTGGCCTGGGGGAGCTGCACTGGGAGCCATCTGTGATGGGGGCACCAAAGGTGGGTGCTGTGGGCAGTGGGGGCTAATCCTAGAGCTGTGGCCAGAAAGATGAGCTCTGGGGAGTTAACTGGTGTGGGAGGTGCTATCCTTCTGAAGGAGGTAAGGACGTTCCTGGGAGGAGGCCTGGCTCGTGTAAAGGGCCCAAGTTTGCCACCGGGGCCGTGGCACAGGCTGCGAGCACTCCTGAGTGTGGGGAGGAATATGGGTCCTTCCTTAGCTGTCACCTCCTGAAGGTTTTGGGAAGGGCACAGTTTCAAGGGTGGGTGGTGTGCCTACAAGGGACAAAAATCCATCCTTTAAGCAGTCTCAAGTCCTGTGGCATGGACAGTTCCCACCCTGGCAGTTCTGCCTGGCAGCCCAGGCAGGGCTGGCTGGCCTAGCGGCTAATGGGCCCAGCATTAGGGCTAATGCCTTTCTGGCCGGAAGCTGGGCAGCTTGCCGCTTCTGGGGAGGAGAATGGCCCTGATGGTGCAGCTGGAAAGAAGGGGCGCCTCCAGCACCACCCTTCCCTGCCTGTGGGACATACAGGGAGACTGATGGCCTGGTGGGGGTGGGCGACAAACATCAGGCAAACAAGGCTGGGCCCAACTGGCCCTGTGGTCACACCCCTAGCTGGGGGCATCTCAGGTCAGGACAGGGACCAGCAGAGCCCTCTTCCGCCTCAGGACAGGAACACCCAGAGCCCATGGTCCGGGATGGGCAGAGGTGCACCCACACCATCACCAACTTGCACCTCATGACCTGACGTGTGGACCCTTTCACACATCACACCTGAGCTGACAGACAGCCCCTAGTTCCAGCCTGGCCTTTGCCAAATGGGGAAACTAAAGTTCAGAGAAGGGCGAGCTCTTGCTGGGTGACTGTGCCCAGTGTGCGGGGAATGGGTCCTCAAAAGCACCTGTCTCAGAACCTGGACACCCCTGAGACCTGGGCTCTGCTTCCCAGTAGGCCCCTGGGGTGCCCCCTTTGGCCTGGGATAAGCTGTTCCTGTCTTGGATTGACTGAAAATCAGGAATCAGGGGTCAGAGGTCCAGTGAGATGACCCTTGGGTTTTCTGTAGAGTCAGGAAGAGAAGACAGGTTTGGGGCTGAGGCAGCCCTCTCCTCTTCCAGTTCCGGGCCTGGACTAGGAGGGAGAGAAAGCCATGCTGAGGGCTTCCAGTCCCTGATTCACCAATTCCTTCACCCTGCTCTGTGCCTGCTCTTCAAGCCTGTCCTGGGCCGAGAGGGGAGGGAGTAGATACATCATAAACAAAGGAGTGGACAGAGCAGGAGCCAAGGGTTCTGGAGGCCCAGCAGGGGAGGGGGCTGATGTGCTGGGTAGCCAGAGAAGCCTCACTGGGAAGATGCAAGACAAGCTGGGCTTCAGGGAGGAACGGGGTGGGTGGAGAGATCAGGAAGGGGGCTGGCGTGAGGTGCTGGGTATGGCTGGAGCACAGGAGGAGGGGAGGGAGGAAGCAAGTTGATGAGAGAGGCAGGGAGAGCCAGATCCTGGGGCCTTGGGTGCAGGCTCAGGCTAGGCCTTGTTGGGAGTCACAAGGGTGCTGTTATTTGCAGGCAGGGGGCAGGTGCAAGTGGCCAGGGAGTGCAAAGTGACTGCTGTTGTGCGTATTTCTGATCAAGAGGCTGAAGAGGCATGGTGGCCCAGGGTTGGGTCTGTAGTGTTGGAATAGGAAGCAAGGAAAAGGCCAGCCCCCAGCTCCCAGGGAGGGAGGAGGGATCCAGGGAATCACTAGTTGATTTGCATGTTCACTGTAGACAATCATCTGTTACCTCCAACCCCATGTGAGCTCCCCGAGGGTAGCACCCAGCACCCACTGGGGAGCAAAGCAAGAGTGCTATGGTGGGGGTTCAGGGTGAGCTGGGGGGATGGGGACTGGGAGAAGGAACCAGTTTCCAGGGTCTACATCACAGACATGAGCCCCCCTGGCATCTGACAGGCTGGCTGTGACTCTGCCTCCAACAGGTAACCTCAGGTAGGTCAGCCACTCTGCGCCTCAGGGTCAGTGAAGCAGGAATAACAGTCCTTCCCGCCTCCTAGAGGCACCGGGCTCAGAGCTGGAGTGAGTCAGGGCCTCTCCCACCCTCCAGGGGCCAGCTCTCGGTGCCTCTCCCTGCATTGAGCACACAGACCACTGGGAAGCGTGGCCACAGTCCCGAGTGGCTGCGGAGGACACAGCGAGCCCTGCCAACTGCTCTGGTCCCCAAAATCTCAGTCATCCTTGGCATGGGGGGGTTTCCTGAATCTGGGAGGAACCCTGCCTCGGTCTCTCTTCGGGTTTACTGTGATCCTGACACAAAAGGTGTCTCCAGCCCACCCCAAATCAAACACACTGCCTGGATATGTGAGGCTGGGGGTCAGTGAGGCGCTCCTCCCCTCCCCCACATTCTGGACCTCTGTCCTCAAGCAGAGTCCTGCTCTCAGCATCTCTTGCCTCCACTTACTCTGGGCTCTGCTGGCGAAAGGAGAGGATTTCCTGGCTATGACAGCCTGGTCTCCGATCCCAGCCTGGGGGCCTTCTGGAAGGGAAGTCTGGGAACGGGATAGGGTCCCTCTCCCCCAGCAGCTCTCCCACGACAGTGTATTCGCGAACCTCAAATGCTTGCTGAACGTTGGGCAAGGGTTCCTGGCTCCACACCATGGACCCCTTGGTGCCCTGCCAGTGGGTAAGTGCAGCCTCCCCCCTCCTCCCCTGCATTCACATCCACCCTTTCTGGGGTTGGACAGGTCCCAGGGCCTGCGGAGGCCACTGCGGTTCTTACCTTGATGTTGTCCTGCCAGCGGTGAGCTTTCTGGAAGTTCTCTGCAGCATCAGCCAATCTCTGAGGGACAGAGCACAGGACAGTCAGAGGCTGAGGAAGGTATGTGTCCAGCCCAGAGGCTTCTCTGTCCCCAGCACTCCCTGGGGCCGGGGTGGCTCAGCGGTTCCCTGGACATCCTACCAGACCCCTCAGGGATTCCTTAGCCCCACACATTCTCCAGCTTGCCTTATGGGCCCTTCCCCCACCCACAGGAAAGGTGAAGCCTGCACAGAGTGACCCGAGTGGCATCACGACGGGACTCCCCGGACTTCAGCTCAGTCACATTTCCAGCATACAGGATGGCAGGGGGATCCCCAAGATGATTGAGGACCTAGGCCCTGCACCCAAACTCACTGACACTCTCTATTCGCTCGCTACGAACCAGCGTCACTCCAGCGCCAAGAGAAAGGCCCTCCCCAGTCCAGGATGAAATGCCATAAGAGACAGAGTGCCTAGCTGACGCACCTTTGCTCCCAGGTTGCTCAGGGCCCAGTAGGAGGTGCCCACGGCCCACCCCTGCCCACCCAGACCCACCACCATTGTCCTTGTCCTGGCTTCCCGAGCCCCCTCCCAGCAGCGATCTCCAAGCCTTCTGTCCACACAAGCCTGGCGCATCGTTCGGCACTGATTCCTGTGGCCTCCTCCACTGAGGCCCCTGTGCCTCTGAGCACAGCTGTCTGTGTATCCTGCACTTTGTTACCCAGTATGCCTGGTGCCAGACAGTGCTGATGTGTGGAGACAGAGCAGAGCCAGCCCTGCCTTCCACAATCCAGAAGGGGAAACAGACACATCACCAGACAGAACAAAGAGGGCAGGAGTAGCTGAGGTGCTTCGGGGAAGCTCAGAGCTGTGGGGACTTAGGACATCAGGGAGGGCTTCCTGGAGGAGGCACAGAAGCCCTTTGGCTACCCTCTGGGCCTGAATCCTCACTGCCCAGAGATTCTTATTTTGTGGATTCCGTGGATCCTGCGCCTTTAGGAAGTCCTGATGCTGGGAAAGATTGAAGGCAGGAGGAAAAAGGGACGACAGAGGATGAGATGGTTGGATGGCATCACCGACTCAATGGACATGAGTTTGAGTGAACTCCAGGAGTTGGTGATGGACAGGGAGGCCTGGTGTGCTGTGATTCATGGGGTCGCAAAGAGTAGGACACGACTGAGCGACTGAACTGAGGCTTCTGAGGACAGAACTGAGCCTGGCCCTTTAGGGCCTCCCACGGAACTGAGTGAAGTTTTATTAATGGTAATGACGACTCACCCTGAACTGGTCACCTGCTGCATCCAGGCTTGACCACCACCACCCCCCAGGCCAGCAACACATCAGGTGTACCTGTCACCATCCACAGCACGCTTGATGTGTCCCCGGTTGAGGACGCCCAGGCACAGAGATGGTGAGCAGTCTGCCTGAGGTCATGGAGCGATCCTGGTCAGGCTGGGCCTTCACCGTTGAGTTTGCCTTGTGCAGCCCATGATCAAGGTCTAAGGGAACGCTCTACAGGGTCCACCACGCCCGGGGAGGAACAGAGCAGCTCATGGTTGGGGAGAGGCTCTGATCCCCAGTGTCCTCTCCACTTGACCCCATGAGTGATGCAGTAGGGTCCTCCCCCTGGCCTCCAGCTCCTACTCAGAGGACCGTGGCCCCTTGGTATTCAAGACAAGCCCTCCCATCCCTCAGTCCAGGCCTGATGGTTTGTGGGCCCCAGAGGGGAGATTCTAAAATAAAGCCTGGCAGCTGCACACCGGGGGAAATGAGAGACCAGCTTTTCCTCCCCTCCACCGTGGTGGAGCCTGGTGGGATCCTTGCAGAGCTGCAGCCTCCACCCTCTGGGCAGGACGTCACCTCTGGCTGTTAGAAAGGCTGTCCAGAGCTATCCCCCGCTCCCACTGGGCCTGACTCCCCCTCCTCCTCTGGCCAAGAGCACTGAATACTGGGAAGGCTGTGAGGCTGGGGGACATGGGGCAGGGTGGGAAGTCCCTTTCAGAGTCAAACCTCTTCAGTTCACATCGCGACAGCCTCTTGCTGCCCCACCTGTCTTTTTTGTAGCTTCTGTCCTCTGTCCACCTGTTACTGCCGTACTTGCTTGGCTAGGCCCCACCCCACCTTAATCCAGCTTCAGGAACCATAGGCCTCTCTTCTCCCAGATGGCTCTTGGATCCTGCCTCCAGTCCTGGCCCCTCCTGAATGCCTAGGTACCTTTCTGGGGGTAATCCTCAGGTCCACTGGAGCACATAACACCCTCTCTTGGAATGAGCCCAACCTCCTTGTGACTATTACCCCCTACATCTCACTCTTAATGCAACTCTTGAGACTTTCTTGGTGGTCCAGTGGTTAAGAATCCAACTTCAAAGCAGGGGACGTGGGTTTGATCCCTGGTCAGGAAATTAAGATCACACATATTGTGAGGGAACTAAGCCCGTGTGCCGTAACAAAGACCCAGCACAGCCATAAATAAAAATAAATTAAAAAAATTTTTTAACTGTTACTCTAACCACATTACTGATCATCTCCAGCCCAGGCTCCTGTGTCCTCTCTTGCCCTTCACTATCTTCCTCCGCACGACACCTGGAGCTTTCGAAATGTGGGTCTGGGGGAGCGTGACAGTCCTGCTTCTCCACAAACCCCTAAACCTTTGGCAGTTACCCATGGCTCTGCACAGAAAAGGCAAAGCTTTTTTGAGACCCCAGGAGCTCCCCTGCACTCAGCCTCTGCTCCTTCCTTTCCATTTGGGGGCATTCTCTCAGCCTAAACTACAAGCACCCCCACCCAACGCCGAGCCCCTGATGGTCCCTGATTCACAGCTGGCAGCGCCCTTCCGCGGAGGACATAGTGTGTGACGCACGGGGTTAACAACATTGTCACTCCCGTTAACTGAGCACTGACCATGCACACCCGCCACCGGGCCTGGATGGGAGTGTGTGAGCCCCAGGAGCATTCCCTGGGGCCACACCTCAAGGGCCGAGGCTCGGGCAGTCACTGCGCACCCTCTTTCCTTGCCTGGTGGCCCACCACTTTCCCAGGGACGCCAGACCCCTCTCAGAGTGGGCCTGGAGCCATTGCCATTTCATGGAGGATGAGGCTGGAACACACGTGAGAACAACCAGATCAGGGCCCTTCCCACGGAAAAGCCACAGGGTTGATGGGGTTGCAAAGACCAAAGGGACACTAGTTGAAATCTCCAAACTGGGCCAAGCCCTTGAGGAACCTTTTCTTTGCGGGGAACTACTGCCCCACTGGGTGGAGGATGCCTGCTCCTTCACCCTCTGAGGGCTTAGGTCTGACCCTGGGAATAATGGGCCTCAGGAACATGGGGGCCGATGGCCCCTCGGGCTTTCTGGGCTAGCGGCCAGGGTGAGGGAGACCGGGGCGGGGGGAGGCCCAGCCCCCAGCCTCCTTGAACTTATGGAATCCCATAGGCTCAAAGGCCCAGGTCAGCCCGCTGACTCGTGAATAACGGAGTTGCAATAGCTACAGCTAAAGGATTACTTTTAATCCTCAGTAACGATCAAGCCATTATTATTTTTTCAGTGTTACAGATCAATCAGTCCATCCCCAGGCACTAGACGTGTGGAAACTGCTAAATACACTGGCCTGGTGGTGCGGGAGGAAGGGCTGAGGCAGTTGGATGGGGGTGGACGGGGCAGGCTGTGGAGGCTCAGAGTCCCTTGGGTCTCAGGGTGAGAGGGGAGAAGACGGGAGTTCGCACAAGCGGCCCCGGGCAGAGATCAGAGATGGGACCCTGGAAACTTGGGTTCAAATCCTGACTTCTTCCCCCAGCCCTCAATTTTCTGCCTATACATTGGAGGTAGTAACCTTACTCACTCAGAGGGCAGCTAGGTTCTTGGCAGCTCCTTTGCCCCAACCCCCAGAAGCTGCCCATAACGCCAAGTACACTGGTCTAGCTGGCTCTAAGCATGTGGTCCCTCGCCCACCTCCGGGCCTCCCTGTTATCCCCTCTTTCTGTTTGGGATGTGCACCCCACTACCTTAGTCAGACTTATCCGACTGTCACCTCCTCACCTCTTTTGCAAGCCTCCTTTTGCCCTTGGCCAGTCCACAGGCTCCCCTCCCCTCCGCTGGGCACCCATCTCCAGAGAGCCCACAGCACTCAGGCTTGCTCAGGACTCGCTGGGAGGTAGCTCACAGCTCTGTCTTCACCTTGCCCTGAGGTTCATCCTCCTTGCACTTTCCTCCCACCCCTCCCCCTGGTCCCCCTGATGCCCTGGGGGAGACAGGATAAGGAAGGACACTGAGGTCCAGAAGTAAGGGAGAATCTACAGAGACTCCCGGCAGGGCACGGGCAGTGGTGGGAACACCGTTTTGTCTGTCTCAGGGCTCCTGCCTGTCCGGGAGAGATGTGCTCCATTCCCACCCCTGACCCTGAATGCCTGCTCCCTGGGACTGGCTCCCTGCTTGGGTTCTGGGCTCTGCTCTCAGGGCAACCTGCCGTGTCTGGTGCTTCTGGTACCAGGCCCCTGCACATCCTGCTCCTTCCTCTGCACTCCCGCCCAGATTCCTCCAGCCTGTTTCCTTTCCTCACATTTGAAGCAAAAGCTCAGACTCCATTCTCCTCCTAACCACTCCCTGATCCCTGCCAAGCTGCCATCTCTCCCCATCACGGAACTCAGAAAACCGTCTGCTTTTCCTCTTGCGCTCTGAGCTAGGTGGTGGCTATATCAAGTTCACAGAAGCCTGACCCCTAGCATGTAGTAGGTACACAGTGAGGGCTGAAAGTGTTAGTCACTCACTTGTGTCCGACTCTTTGCGACCCCATGCACTGTAGTCTGCCAGGCTCCTCTGTCCATGGAATTCTCCCGCAAGAATACTGGAGTGGGTCGCAAAGGAGGTACACAATGACCCTCTGATAAATCAAAGTAGGAACGTCTGTGGACCTGGGTGAAGGCTGGAGTTTGGACTTGCCCGGTCAGCTATGTGACCCTAGGCATGTGGTTTAACGTCTCTGAGACTCTTCTTCATCACATCCTGGAGGGTGAGGGCCGCCTGTGAGGATGATGCTGCTATGAAGTTGCTTATGGTGGTTTGCCTGGCCTGTGATGTCTCCATCGTGGCCAGGGCACTGGAGGGAACCGTGGTAGGACTGCTGAGCAGGGCTGTTCACGGCCAAGTCAATCACGGTAACAGCGGGCATTTCAGAGGCAATTATCAGAGGGTTTCACTTAACAATCAATTTCCTTCAGCTCCGGAAACTGTTCTTACAGGAAAAGGCAAGAAAGAGGAGAACTGAGCTGTGGACAAAGCTTCCCTAGGGGAGCAGCCCCCTGCACAGACACCTTTGAATTTCACTAAGTTCAAAGTCTCTCAATTGCTGTGGAGCTGAGACAGACTGTGACCTGAGATAAGGGACCTGGGGGCCACGGCAGGTGCTCCTCAGAGGCCAACATCTGGAGGGTGAGACTCCACTGTGTACTGGGAGGGGTGGGGCTCGGGCCTGGGGAGGGGGTTGGAGCCTTCAGGCTGCTCCATCCTTTTTGAGGTCCCACTCCCTCCCCCCAGGTTGGGGACCTCACTTCTTCTTGGCCTCCTTCTCACCCCTCTCACCTGGAAAACCTGTCCCCCACCCCCACCCTGCCCCGTGCTGGCCTAGCCTGAAAGGGTCTGGGGAGCAACTGCTCACCAAACAGGATTTGTTTTGTGCAGCCTAGAGGGACAGACTGTAGGAGTTTTTTGGTCTTAATTAGTTACAGCTACTCTCTCTTCCAAGATGATATGAGGGGCTTAGGATAAAAGGCCCTGAACCTGTGGGGCACAGGATATTGAGAGTTGTGCCAATGGGGGCTGAGTCTGGCAGAAGCTGTGATGGGGGCTCTGAGGTGGAGGTCAGGGGCAGCCAGCTCAGAGTAAAGTCCCAGCACCAAGTAGGTGCCCTGAGAACACTGCCAGACGGTAGCAAAGAAGGTGATGATGACAGACAGACACAGACACTGCCCCTGGAGCTACCCTGGACTGATGGCACAGTTCATCCAACAACAGGTGGAAGGCAGTACCCCTTCCTCACCCTCCCCAGCCCACCCCTAGGAAGACATCTGAGAGGTGGGTTCTTTTGTTCCCTGTTCTGTAAGGGGATCGAGCATGAGTGTCACTGCCCAGGGCACCTGGTGAGGAAGTGGTGGAGGGGTCATCAGTAATTCTGCCAGCAGTGTCAGACGCCAAACCTCCCAGGGAAGGATCAGGTCTGGCCAGGTGGAGCCTGGCTGGTTGGCCACAGGTCTCCGGACCTGTTTCCCAGAGCGGTTCCTTGGCCCTGTCCTCAGGAGAGGGTATCAGTAACTGGACTCTCAGATGTGGCTCCAAGTCCACCCCTCTCCAGCCCTAGTGTCACAGGCTAAGTACCAGGGTGCCCCGAAGCCCCTGCCCAGCACAGGACTGCTGCCCCTGCCACCCTGCTTCCCTACCCACCTGCAGGCCCCATGTTAGCTCTGTATTGTGTACTGATAGATACTAAATACAGATTTCCAATTTCCAGAGCTGTTATGGTCTAATGAGTAAATAATATACATATGTAAAACTGTCTAAAAACATACCTGCATAATTAAAATATCTGCATAATAATGAAGCAAGATGCAGCTTAGCAAGAAGGGCGCTGGAGCCCCAGGGCTGACAATAGGGGAAGATGCACAGGTGAATGAGAAATCCTGGTGCTGTGGGTCCCTTCTTCCTGCCGCCTCAGCCTCAGTGGGTGTCTGCCTGTTGGTCCACCACCATCTTTAAGCAGGTATAGCCACAGACAGTCAGGGACCAGGAGAATCCTTACTTGGCCCTGTTCTCGCACAACTTGGGGCCTGGGGAAGGTGCATGTGTGGGCGGACAGTGCCTGTGACGTGAGTGGTGGGTGTCCCGACGACTCTGACTGCTCAGAGCTTTACAGGCACGACCTCACTCACCACGACCTCCTGTCCCGATGCCCATTTTGCTGGATTCTGAGGGGGTAAAGAGAAGTGCACCAGTGTGGACAGAGCAGGCTGACAGGACCCCCGACTTATACATGGCAGGTAGGGGTGGCTTTGCCTTCCCATCCAATGGCACCTTCTGGGCAGCATGGCACTCAACCCTGCCCTCCTGCCCTCTCCACGGCCCCTTCTTCCAACCTTTCCTGAATCCATCCACTCCAGGCACGTCTGGCACCTGTCTCACGATACATCTGACCCATACTTTCTTTATTAACCATGCTTTCAGCTTAAATATGAAACAATAGGATTTCCTTGGTGATAGAGAGTGGTTAAGACTCCGCCTGCCAATGTATGGGACGCAGGTTCGATCCCTGGTCCAGGAAGATTTTCCACATGTTGTGGAGCAACTCAGCCTGTATGCCACAACTGCTGAAGTCCAAATGCCCTAAGGTGTGCTCCACAAGAGAAGCCACTCCACTGAGAAGCCCACACACCACAATGAAGAGCTGCCCCCACTCCCTGCAGCTAGAGAAACAACTCGCACAGCAACGACGACCCAGCGCAAACAAAAATAAATAAATAAGGTGAAACCACCACTGGACAGATGAAAAACAAACACCCCCCAACCCAGACCAAAAATCCAGCAACTAAAACTGCAGGGAAAACAACAAACACTCCGAGCCGCAAAGGGCACCTGGCGGAGGGGGCGCTGTCACGTGATGCCCACACTGTTGTCGGCAGCGACAGGCTCCCTGACCTTTTCCCTTACCAGCCACACGAATTCTTCACGAGTTGATAAAAAAAATTAGTAAAATGGAATTTTTTTCTTTAAAAAAGGTCAGAATACATGTAACAGGGAAAAGCTCATTCGAGTTGTGGTTCCCCTCTGGAAGGGGCACTCGTCTCTCCAGCTCCCGGCCTGCACTTGTTCACTTCCTGTGGGCACCTCGGTCTTGGTTATCGGTGCCTGTGCCCCCTCGGGCCCCATCCACAAGGGGAAGCCTGTGTTTCAATTTTCCCAGGAAAAATACGGAGGGAGGGGTGGCTTCTGATGAAGACAGAGATGAGGCTGGGGAGTCTGGTGTCCAGAGGCTTGAATTTCAGACCAGACAGGATAATTCTGAGCCCCCAAGGATGGTTGCTAGCTTACATTTTGACATTTAAAAAACCCACTCTGTCCTATTACTGGTATGAACCCCAAAATGGACTTTTTTAAATAAAAAAATTTTTTTAATTTTAAAAATAAATTTTTAAAAATTTATTTTATTTTTTTTAGGCTGTGCCCTATGGCATGTGAGATCTTAATTTCCCGACCAGGGGTTGAACACATTGCCCCTGCTTTTGGGAGCACGGAGTCTTAACCAGTGGACCGCCAGGGAAATCCCCAAAGTGGACATTTTCACATCAGGAATAGAAAAGCCATAGACTCCAAGATGTGCGTTCCCGGAAAGGAAAGGAGGTGAAGTGGCACTCAGGTAATGACAGAAATTCCACTGGCTTCAATGCTTTAGTTTTCAACGGGAACCACGGTCAATATGAAAACGTGTGAACAGAGCACGGGGCAAGAAAAGGGGGCTCTAGGGGCTGCCGGAACATTCGCAGGGACCAGGATGAGTCTACAGAGCAGTTGTCAGGAACCACAGATGAAATGGGAGATTTCAGCTCTGGTATCAGGCTGCTTTGGGAGGGGATGTAAGTGGCCCTACGTGGCCTCATGTAAAGGCAGCAGGGCAGGCCTAGGTCTTGGGGCCCTGCCCTGCCGGGTCACTGCTGCTGGCTCCTGGGTCCTCCACTGGGCACCTTTGAGAGATTCCCTGGTGAGATTTAAGCCAGTAAGTCCATACTGCACTAGGTCCATTTTTGGGCTGTGGCCCCGGAGCCCTGCCGTATGGAGGCACCTTGGTGGTGAGGAGCCCGAGCCAAAGGCTGGGGCAGGTGGACTCCGAGGCTGCTTAGATTCCTTCCAAGGCACTGCCCTGCTCAGCACAGTGCCTCAGGGGGCTCATGTGGGTCTGAACCCGCCAACCTAGCTGGCATGTCCTCAGCTGCCAGCATGAACCTGCCCATCTCCACTGTGAACCAGCCCCTGGGGAGCCAGGTGGAATTTCTCATAAATTTGCCAGCTTTGTCAGCCTTCTTCCCTCTGAAAGAAGACCTGGTGTAATTTACCAAAGTTTCTTTCATCCTTTTAAAAAAACACATCACATCACATGAAGGTTATCAGACCCAGGGCAGGAGGAAGAGACGAGCAGGACCACACGCCATTTGTCTAAGTTTCCCCCATCGGGTCATGTACTACAGACACACATGTGTGGGCATGGGTGTGTGTGTCCCTGTGTGGGACAATGCTCCGGCCACTCAGGAGGCCCGAGCTCCTAGGGCTTGGTGACTGACCCAGCATGTACTTGGAGAAGCATGGAACTTTTCTCTCTGGACCTGTTTCTCAGGGCCATAATAGGGACCAGAAGCCCACCCGGCCCTCCCAGGGTAGTGGAGGTGTGAACAAGGCATGGACAGAAGGCAGGATGTGGACTCACCCTGGAAATTTAGGGACACAGTCCCAGGTAGTGGGTTACTTCTTCCCTCAGCTTCACCCCAGGACCTTCTGACTGCTCCTCTCAACCTCGTTTCTCTCCTGGGCCCTCTGACCTTGACTTGACCTCTTCCCCTCCGAAGTTCATTTCTACAGACTGTCCCTCTCCTCGGTACCACCTTTGTCCACTGTCCCCCAGCACCTTAGCCTTCAGTCCAGCCCTGCCCCAGGAAGGGACCAAGGGCCCATTTGGGGTCCTACTCAACCCACCCAGGCTGGGATGTCACTTCCCTATGGTCACCCCTTAGAAGTTGCTCCCCTCCAAAGCCCCCTATACCTGTGACCTCTTTCTCCTCTCCAGAACACTGCCCTCCCCTGAGCCAACCCAACTTCAGATTCCCACCTAAGCTGCTTGGCATAAGCTCATCTGCCTCGGGCACTCATACCTTCAGGCTCCTGTGCCCCCACTCAGTGCTTCCTTGACACCCCGACCACGCCCCCGCCTTTCCTGTCGCATCCTTTACAGGGTTCTGTGTGGCCTGGCTCTGTCAAACTTGTTACTCCTACCATGCTGACCATGAACTCTGCCCTCCTGGCATGCTTAGGTTCTCTACACTTGTTTGTGCCATGCCCTGAACTTGAACGGCCCTCCATGCCCCCTCTGCATGTTAGGAGTCAGTGCCCATCTACCTCTTCCTGGAAGCCCGGTCTCCTGCCGGGCTTGGGTTTCCAGAATCCCTTGTGGTGTCTCCATCACTGTTGTGTCTGGCTCCCTCCCAGACATGGTCTCTTGAGGGCAGGGAATTGATTCTTGGATTGTTGTGGTCCCAGAGCTGGGCACAGGCTTCTACCATGGCCAGTGGAGTGAGGTGGCGGGGAGTGGATCAGAAGGTGCCCTTAGGGACCTGCCATCTTGGAGGTCCTGGGTTTCCCTGGGATGGAGGTGGCAGAGAGCAGGTCAGAAGCATCACTGACAGACCCCAGGGGTACAAGGTGGTGTGAAGTAAAGGTGAGCACAGAGGGAGGCTGAGTCTAAGTATGGGCCTCACTGGGGCACCCATGTAGAGGGGCCAAGGGGTTGCCTTGGGTGTCTGAAATGCTCTCTGGGACCCTGACCTCCTTCTGGACTTCATAAAAATGGCATCCATTAATCCCATTCCGCTGCTGTCAAGTCAGTGATGAGATGGTTTCAAAGCAAAAGCCATGGGGGCCCTGCTGGACTCAGAGGCTGGGGGAGGTGGACATGGGCCGCTGGGGAGTTCGGCATCCCCTGCTAGCCCCCACCCCCAGACGAGTACATTTTCCTGACATGCTCCAACACCCTCCCCCAGGAAGCCTTCTCAGATGCCCCTATGCCCCACCATGGGAGGGTGGTGGCTCCAGAAAGAAGGCATTGCTGTGACCTTTCCTCTTCCCTGTCAACAAAAGCTTATTAAGCATCTTCTGTGTGCCTGGACTGTGTGGGAATGAGTAGGTCCGTGAGCAGTATAGACACAGCCCTGCTCACATGTGGTGAGCCAGCAGTAGGGCCTTCCTATATTCCCACTGCAACTGTCTCACTGTCCTGAGCAGAGCTTGAGAGCCCTCTGCAGGAAGAGCTGCCTGGGGTAGCAACTCTGCCGACAGAACTCCGGGGTGCTAGGAGGCCTCCCGCTATAAACTGTATTTCCACTTGGAAGTTGAGCCTGAGCGCCCCCCACCAATTAGAACAGCAGAGCTGGAGCCCCCGCCTGTGAGGACGGCAGAGCCCAAGCCCTTGCCCAGCCACTATGCTCCCTTTCCTTGATGTTATTTTTACACTTTTTCCTAAAACACAGCCTGAGCAGGCCCTTCTCGACTCTATTAACATTAGGAATCTAATCAGTAATCAGGCAGCTCATAATTTTCTGATTAGCTCTGATTAGGCCTAACCTCGGGGGGGAGAGGCAGTGGGACGGTGAGGAGGGAGGCAGGGCCAGAGGGGCATGGGATGTGCCTGAGGGGGTGCTGGCGAGGCTGGAGGTGGGGGGCAGAAGGAAAGAGCTCCTGGTTCCACTGTGGTCTGTCCTGGGGGAGGGCATGCGGTGAAGTCTTGAGTTGCACTGAGTCAGAGAGGTTGCAGGGCTCAGAGAGCAAGGGTGGCAGGGAAGCGGCCCCTGGCTCACCGTGCAGTGAGGACCCAGGGCAGTTGGGCCAGGACTTTCAGCACCTTGGACAGAGTAGGAGGGATGGGCAGGTGGCCTGTAGGACTGGGTTTGAGCATCCACTTGGGTCCTTGCCATGCCTAGGCCCACCTGGGTCCCACTATAGGAATTATCCCAGGCACAGTCCTTAAGTGACAGTAACAGTGACAAGGATGGGTCCTCTCAGAGGGCTGCAACACATGACCTTGACGTGGAGAACTGTGGCTAAGGGCACCGTAGACAGGGCTGGGCTTGATGATCATTACTTTCAGTGTGGAGACACTGAGGCTGGGGCCCCTACTGCACAGTGAGGGAATCACTGCTTGGAGGGACTGACCAGGCAATGGTGCCAGTTAGGGGCAGAGCCTGGACTTGTACTGAGGCCTTCCTTTTGACTGAGGCCTGTTTGTCCTCTTGGACATGCCCAGATAGAACCATGGTGCTGGCCAAACCAGACCCATGGTCATCCCTGGCTGATCATGAAGTCCCCTCACACACTAGACTTTCCCACAGGTCCAGACTTCTCGGCACCACACCCTAGAGCTCTGGTCAGGTCAGGGTCAGAGTGTCCTTGCCCTGTCCCTCGTCTGGATCGCAGGTCACCACCCCTTGTTGAATGCAGCCATCCAGGTGACCTCTGATGAAGTGCACGAGCCTGTTGGCGGAGACGTGTACAGCTAATGCCATGCAAATTGGCACAGAGGCAATCAGTCTGACTCTAAAAGCTGCCCTACCGGCCGCAGGCTGGCTCATTGTCTTTTCTGTCAATTTGCATCTCATTACCCAGAAGGCTATGCTCATTGGAGGTTAAGAGAAAAAGAGAATCAAGCAAGCCCCACTGAGTCCTGCTGCCAGCTTGGGCATGGCCCACATGTGGGCAGGGCTGCCTGGTAGACTCTGTCATGAGGGACACTCCAGAGGAAGCCTTGCTAGCCCCACAATCCCATCGCCGCCACCACCATCACCTCTGCCACCACCAGAGGGCTTCTCTCATCACTATCAGCACCATTACCTCCATCATCACCACTGATCCCTACTTAACCACTATCAACATTCCCATGACTACTGGCCAACATCCTCATCACCATTGCCAACACTGATCCATCATCACCACCACTATGAGCCCATCACTATTGCCAACATCGTCCTTACCACCCCCGGCACCATTCCCACCGTCATCGCGTTATTCCCATCACCATCAGGCATCCCCCGTGGTCACCCCCATCACCAGTAGCTACACCACTGCTACCTTCATTCCCATCATCACAGTCACCAACACCGCTACTGTCACCGTCTACCGTCAACTCCACCATCAACATCACCTCCACCGCCTTCACTATGGCCATCACTCCACCGCCTGCATCTCACGTCTCCTTGGGATCACCACCTGCATCACTGCCCTCACCACCACCTGGCCCATCCCCTCTGCATCCCTGAGGAAGTCTCTGAGTGGGCAGAGACTACGCTTTACCTTTCTCTGCCCATCACCCTCCAGCATCACTGGAAGACTAAGGAACCTGTAAACAAGTGATTCAGTGGTCGGACATCATCAATCAACCAACCAAATCTGTCCTGGCCACTGGTGCTTGTAACTGGGTGTCTCAGGAAGGAAGCCCTCATGGCCAGGGGGTGGGGTGGGCAAAGCCCCTGGGAGGGTGAGGCTGACTTTACTCCCCTGATCAGCGACCACAGTGCCCCGTGGCGGGCAGAGCCAGGGGCATCATGTCTGCCGTGGGTGACTGATGCTTGTCCCTCACTGAACCTTAGTTGTTGTTGTTCAGTTGCTCGGTTGTGTCCGATTCTTTGCAGACCTCATGGACTGCAGCACATCAGGCCTCTCTCACTATCTCTCAGAGTTTGTCCAAGTTCATGTCCATTGTCACTTAATCTATTGAACCTTAGTTACTTTGACTCTAAAATGAAGCTCTGAATAGTCCTGACCTCACAAGGCCATGGGAGGATGAAGGCAGACAATAAGATAACGTTGAGGATCTAGGACCCGCTCAAAAGGTCACATAAAACCTATGGGAGGGGCTTCCTTGGTGACCCAGGGGTTAAGACTCTGTGCTCCCAATGTAGGGGGCACGGGTTCGATCTCCGGTTGGGGAACTAAGATCTCACCTGCCGCACGGCACAGCCAAAACAAAAACCTGAGGGAGAGTAGTGTGGTTAGACCAAACTGGGAGGGCTTCCTGGAAGATGCAAGAGTAGGCCAAATGTGAAGGACAAGGCTAGATAGAGAGAAGGAAGAGGATTCCAAACGGGAGCCTCAGCAGCACACAGTCCTGGGGAGAGGAGGGGCCAGGATGGCTGATGCAGGTGGTTGCTCCTCCCAAGCCTCCTTCTGTCCTAGGGTGTTTGTGGTCTCAGTGTGGCTGAATCTCTTCCACAGGACATTGTGATTCACACCTTGCTTCACACATATGTTCCCTTTAAGCCCCATGAAGCCCAGTCATCATTCCCATTCCACCGACAAGAATACCAAGGCTGAGAGATGAAGCTGAACCAAGAGAAAGCAGGGGTTCCCCAGCAGAGGTCACCCAGAAGGCTGGGAATGGGAGCCATATCTTTCTTTATACTGGGGTCACCATTCTGCTGGATGTGGATGCTTGAGACTCCAGTCCAACACTGCCCACCAGGTGGGCAGCAGCACAGGTCCCACCTGGAACATGAAGCAGGGCACTGGTTGGCCCGGGAGTGATGCTGGGGGCTTGGGCAGAGGCGACAGGCGGACAAAAGCATGGAGGCGGAGGGTGGGGTGGGTGCAGCCTGGTTGCCAGGTGGAAACGTCCAGGGTAAAAGCTGCTCTGAATACCGGCTGCATCCTGCTGCTCCAATCAGCCTCGACACTTGGTTATTACGAGGAGTAAAGGCGGCCGGAGGGACAGCTGGAGCCTTGGCGACAACATTTAAGGCGTTTGTCAGAACCGTGGGACACGGGCTGCCAGGCGCTAATGGGTTCTGCTTGCTGCTGCCAAGTGAGAGGAGGGCGGGCAGGCGGAGGCGGCCTTGCTCCTGCCCGGGCCCCGTGCCTACCCCACACTGCGCGGCAGCTCCACGACAGGTAGGGCCCACCTGGGCCTTACAGATGCCTAGCAACGGCCATAGAGCCATGGCACCAGCTGGGGAGGGTGGGACGGCAGCCAGGCAGCACGTGCCGGCCTATTTGGGGCATCTCTCCCCACCCCCTCTCTCCCCAATTCAGGCTGCAGCCCCTCTCCTCTGGGACAAGGGTCAGGGAGTCTGTTCTCTATCATGCCACCTCCCAGGACAGGAACCCCTGAATCTCAGCTGCCTAAGGCCACCTCGGCCCCTGATCTCCTCAGGCCTTCAGGCTGGTCTTTGTGCGGGTGAGACCCCTCTAGTGATGGACTCAGAGTGGACTCAGATCTATCCTAACCGGGTGAAATCACCTCTCCTGGCCTCAGTTTTCCTCCCTGTGAAATGGGAAAATGGCACCATCTGCCACCACTGTATCAGTGAGAAAACAGGAGAACGCTGAGGTGCTGACCACAGGGAGCCTGGAGGCACTTGCGCTTATCAGGAAGGGTGGCCCAGTGGTAAAGAACCCAGCTATCAATGCAGGAGATGTGGGTTCGATCCCTAGGTCGGGAAGATCCCCTGGAGAAGGAAATGGCAACCCACCCCAGTATTCTTGCCTAGGAAATCTCGTGAACAGAGAAGCCTGGTGGGCTACAGTCTATGGGCTCACAAAGAGTCAGACACAACTTAGAGACAAAACAACAACACAACAGTAAGAGAGTCAGATGTCCCTGGGAGTGAGGACGTGTGGACCTGGGGCTGCTGAAGAAGGAAGTAGCTCCTGGAGCGGGGCCACAGCAAACTACAGGAAAGGGTCAGGACTTTTCCAGGGAGGAGAAACCACGGCCGGGTGGTCAGGTGGGGCTTTGAGTGTTCCTGAAATATTTAGGGTTGTCAGGGAATCCCTGCACCTGGAAGTGCACTTGGACCTGCTGTCACAGCCACTGAGCACTCACTGCACTGTTCATCAATCTCTAGAGCAGCCCCTACAAAGCTGGTCCCATTCCAAACCCATTTTCCAGATGAGGAAACTGAGGCTCAAGTGGGGGAGGTTACTCAGTTTGCACTCACAGCTCTTTGAGGGCAGGATGGGGGGTTGTCCTTGGGACTGCGTAACTAAACCTCCCTCCCCCACTCATCAATTCACCCATGAAACATCCTGAGCCCCCTCTGAGACCCTGAAGACCCTCTGAGGAGGGAAGGAGCCTTTGGATTGCTGTGGATCGGAGAGAATGGGACAAGGGAACACTTTGGGGCTGGGGGAGAGATTTCAGGGGCAGGAGGAGACTTGGGTGGGCCTGAGCTCATCTTCAGCTTCATTGCATGACCTTGCACTCATCACCCGGGGTGGCCTCGGAGTTCCTGCCCTTTTCCCAGGGCCCAGGCTGAGGCCAGAGGAGATAGGAGGTGTATGTGGAGAAGGTGGGGGTTGCATGTTCTCAAGGTCACTCGGTGACCTTGGGCGCCCAGGAGCCCTCTTCCACTTGCAGTCAGCCTCCAACACTGCTGCCAAGCACAGCCTGTGACCCTCACAGCATTAGGGCAGGGGTGCTGCTGAGGGTTTGTGTTCATCAGTGTTAAGCTTAGTGATCCTTTGCAGGCAGCTGTGCTAGGCTGTGCCTAGATCTGAGGCTGTTGCCTGAGTTAAGGGCCTGGAAGGGCAGGGCCCAGAGGAGCAGACTCTGAGTCCTAGGCTGATTGGATCAGCCCCAGGGCCACCCTTCCACGCCCATCAGGGCAGACCCTTCATGAGCGATCTTCAGCCCACTTCACAGGTGGCAACATCAAAGCTCAGCAAGAGGTGGGACCCCCCCCGCCCCCTTCCCACCACTAGCGTGGGGGTGAGAAATGAGGCTAAATGTAGAACTTGCTCACCACTCTTGGGTCTGTTTCCTTTCTCTAAATCCAGAGCCAGGCACTCTGTGGGGCAGGGAGGGTCTTTGTGCCCTAGGGTCAGCCCAGCCTCAGCCCACCAAGGTACTGAAGGCCTCCATCGATTCCCAGCCCCCTGCTCTGCCTGGCCCAGGCCTGCTGACCCATCCTTGGGGTCAGGTCCTGGCCACAGGGACCTTCCCTCCTCAGTATTCTGAAGCCTGATGTCATTCCCCTATCCCCCAAAGCCTCCTAGTGCTCTCCCACAGGAAAGGGGGGACAATGGGACTCCTGTGACTGGGGACTCTTGGGCCTCCAGGGAGGAAGGCGTGCCCGAGGGATCTTCCGCTTTAGTAGCGAGTGGGAGAGGAGACCTCTTCCACTGGACTTTATGGTTAACAGTTTTGCGATACTGGGGGTAGAGGACTTGGAATTGAAGGAGGAGGACGTGTGTGCATTTGCACTTGAACATATACACGGGTGTACCCGCATGAGAGGATGTGAATACAAGTGCAAACATTAAGAGGCCCCATGTATGTGAATACACATGTACAAGGGCATGGGAACCCCTGTGTATATGCATGCATGCGTGCAAACATGCATTCAGACTCATTTGTCACAGTAGGTGGTCCTCACCTTCGTGTCAGGAATTCATCTCCTAAGGCTCAGGTGGGTGGGGCAGCTTCCTGCTGTGGCTGGGCACGCGGAAGCTTCTGGACCCCTAGACCCTGACGCCTGCTGTGCGCACCTGGCCACACGGGCCCTCCGGCTGCCACCTGCCTCATTCATGCCTAGTGATCCACTTCTCCCGTGTGCCCTCAATTTGTCCCCCGGTTTACCTTCCTCCCATCTCTCACCCCACTGCGATCACTTTGTTTTGTGTTATCTTATACAAACTAAAACCACAGTATGGAATAAGTGAACAGGAGATGCCCAGGGCCCCTCCTCCTTCTTCTTTCAACAAACATGTTCAGGGCCTGTGCCAGAGACACAGGCCAAATGAGGCTCTCTGCCTTGTTCTCACAGCATTCACAGTGGAGGGAGGGGCTGGCCCTTGTCTCCATGCTCACCCTGCCCCCCAGCCCATACTCATGGTACAGCCAACACCAGGCTAGACACATGTCCAGAGTAAGGAAATCCTGTGCCCCAGCCCCAAACCAATGGCCCCACTGGGTGCCTTCATGACTACAGTTATCACTTATGGGGGCCCAGAGTCCACATGTGACCCACACAACCATGGGGGGTGAGGCTGCTGCTACCGGTCCATTTTCTAGAAGGAGGAGGCACAGGTCAAGGGGGTTGAGTACTCCACAGCCACAGAACACGCAGGAGGTAGAGCAGGATGCACCCCTACATCTATCAGACGCACTGTAGCCTGTGTTGGCCACACCTGTGGGACCGGTGATCCCAGCACTGTCAGCGGCTCTCGCCCACAGTCCCTGGCAAGGACCAGATGGGATCTGAGGCTTTGGGAGGAGGGACATGCTCTGGACTGCAGCCCAGGTGTCAGCTCCCAGACTCTGCTCCTAGTAAAGGTGGGAGAAGCTGAGAGACACGTCGTGAAAGTCTTCTCCAAACACCAACCCATGGGAAGCAAGACTTGGCTTCTGGGGGAGTTGATTTAAATGTCTCATCTCCATTGGTAACAACACAAAGCACTGGCTCCCTCTTGTTCCTTTGGCTACCAGGAGGCTCACAGTCAAACTGGAGGAGGCTCCACTAGACCAGCAGCTGGTCCTGGTGTTGCTTATCTTGGCTCTTTTGTCTCACTCTTATTATACATATTCTATGTTTTTAAAACCTTGTGCTTTTTATTTTTCAAAAAGATGGATTTTTTGATTGAGGTGGGTCTTTGTTGCTGCACCTGGGCTTTCTCTGGTTGCGGTGAGTGGGGGTTACTCTTCATCGTGGTGCTCAGGCTTCTCATGGCGGTGGCTTCTCTCGTGGAGCACTGGCTCTAGGCACTCCGTAGTTGTGGCACACGGCTCAGTTGCTCCATGGCATGTGGGATCTTCCTGGAGTGGGGATTGAACCCGTGTTCCCTGCATTGGCAGGTGGATTCTTTACCACTGGAGCACCAGGGAAGCCCTAACTTTGTGCTTTTGAAAAATATATTTAATTCATTTGGCTGCACCAGATCTTCAGTGGTGGCGTGTGTGATTTTTTAGTTGTGGCACGTGACCCCTTAGTTGTGGGAAAAACCCTGTGCTTTTGTGGAGAGCTGCTCAGTATTTTGTCAAAAAGCAGATTAAACTGTACTCCCCACCCCACTCACTCTCTCCTCTTTTAAGAAGCAGCTAGACCCATTGGAGGGAAGACTGCTCTGAGAGTCAGCGGGCCTCCGTGCTCTGTGGGGTGGCACACACTCCCCAGCCTCAGCCTCACTGTTCCCCCTTCCTGGACCCCTGTCTTTGCTCCCCCACCTCCCCGTCCCTCGAGCCAAGGAGAGTAAGTGGTTCTGGGAGGCTAGATCTCCTGAGGATGGGCGGCAGCGCCCTGCGCCGAGCCAATGGGCTGGTCGGCATCTGGCTGGCAGGCACAGCCGTCTCCCTGGAAAACAAGATGCTTCTTATTGAGATAACGAATCGCTCCATTTAGATCCAAATTAACCTCCCCCAATTACCCCATTTTCTATCACATTTCACCAGACTGAAATCCCCCTCTGTCCGCAGACTGGGCCCCGTCCCTCCTCTCTCCCAAAGCCATGGCCCCATCACATTCAACAGCTCCAGAAGGGTTGGCAGTGGCATGGGTCCTTCCATGGCCCCATTTTCCTTTTCTTCCTTTCTTTTTGGGGGGGTGAGAGGAATGGGAAGTTTGATGCAGCTGCCACTCTGAGGAGTGGGAATTTTTATTTTATTTTTTTTAGCTCATTCTTTGAAATAAGGATGCAATATGGGATCAATTTTTGATGACAGTGAAGTAAAAGGGGAAAATAGTAGCAATTTTCTCTTCTGAACATGCCCTATTTAATGGAAGGATGTCACAGTGGAGTTTTATCCCGAGGAGGGAGAGGGCCTGGTTCCCAGGGACACACGGTCAATCAGAGATGCATGGCAGGATCTCAGGCTGGGGGTGGCTGGGCACCCCTCCCCATCCCCCATGAGGATGGCTGCCAGGGTCCAGGACTTAAGATGGAGAAAGACTGAGACCACAGGGCCCCCTGTCATCTTCTGGGGCCCAGCTGCATTGACTGTCTCCCCTGACCCAGCATCAAGGTGGACCCTCCCAGCCTCTGCTGGGCTCGGCCTGCATCACAGTTCTAGAGCTGGGACCAACCCCCACCCCCCCCCCCCCCCCCCCCCCACCCCCCCCCCCCCCCACCAGGATCGGTGTTAATTAGGGTTATAAAAGCCTGCCCAGCTGCTGCTTCTACCTTTGTGTTGAACCTAGGGAGCTGAGCTTCAGTGAGCCTGGAACTGGGGGAGGGGGTGGAGAATGAGTGTGGAGGCAGATGGGGGAAGGGGATGAGACACTCAAGGATGGGGAGACACTCAAGTGCCAGGTCCTGAGCTGCCAGGACTGGGGGCTGCCAGGGCACCTGGGGCTCAGGAAGCGGTAAGGAAAGGTGCAGAGGTGGGGGGCTTTCTCAGTGCGGGTGTTTCTCAGGGGAGCCTGCAGGAAGAACTGTCTCCTCCAGCATCAGGCATGAACTGGAGTCAGACACAGGCTGTGTGGAATGGGGAGCCTTCAGACCCAGTCCAGTAGAAATCTGCGGTCCCTTGCTGGGTATCAGGGACCTGGCCCTGCTCCGGCCAGCCTCAGCCCACCCTTCCTGAGGTCCAGTCCCCTCTGGCCATCTGTCTTTGCAGGCCTTCCTCACCTTGCTGTGCACAGACTGGGACAGGAACGAATTGGAGCCATACCTCGAAGGCCTGAGCAGCTCAACCACAGACATCGCATTCACAGACACAAAGTCACGCCAGGCAGCTCGTGACCCATGAGCACAGCACACGGTCATGCCAAACCACACAGAACCCACGGCTATGAAGATAAGCGGCCACGTGCCTGTGCAAGCTGGGCCCCTGCCCAGATACAGTCCTTATAATCAACAACTTTGACTTTACACAGTGAGCAGAGCACTGGCCTCTCCAGAGCCTATTTCCATCCACCACTCCTAACCCACTATATACAAGCAACACACAGCCCCCAGTGCAACCTTACAGACTCTTCATTGTGAAGCCAAAAGGGTGCTGGCAAGAACAAACCCTTTTGCCTCCTCTAGGTACCCCGTGAAGCAGAAACCAAGCGGCAGGGCAGCTCCTGCTTAGAAATGCCTGCAGAGCCCAGAGGGGGAGTGGGGAGATGGTGGGCTGGGCCTGGCATCTCAGTGCCTGCCTGTTGACAGATGCCACCCAGAGCCACACCCGCCACCTCCCTTCCTCCTCGACTATGGCCGGGCCTCTGAAATAATTAGCAATTCTGCTCAACAAAACGCTAGCCCGATGGGATAATAAACTCCAACATCTGTCAGAAGAGCGAGCTCCTATGGAATTGCCAAGAGAAACATTTTTCTCCTCATTCAATTCACATTTAAATCGAAAACAACCCCTCCAAGTCTGTGCCAGGCCGGCGGCACGGGGCTCTGGGAGCCCACAAGCTGTTCCTGGGCCTGCAAAGAGGCTTGGACGAGTGGCGATCACTCACTCAAATTAACAAATCATTTTATTTAGAAATGAGAATTTATAAGTGATGGATGGCTTGAGAGGTCTGGTGGGAGGAGGAAGCCAACCATCAGCCCTGCTTCTTTGCTGGG
The DNA here is from genome assembly GCA_935064755.1 of Tragelaphus eurycerus. Lineage (NCBI taxonomy): Eukaryota > Metazoa > Chordata > Mammalia > Artiodactyla > Bovidae > Tragelaphus > Tragelaphus eurycerus. The sequence continues at coordinate 67,866,095 of CAKXYN010000001.1, read as the reverse complement.
GGAGGGGGCAGTGGTGGGCAGCCCTACGTCATTCCTCCCCCCATGCCCCAGGCAGAAGGGCCCCTGGAGAGCTTCTGTCATGGGAGCCAGCCCTCTCCATCTTCACAACCCCCCAGTGTGGCAGGCAAGCCAGGAATTATGCTGCTGTTCTGTGGTGAGAAATTGAGGCTCAGTGAAATGCCCAAGGTCCCCAGTTGCTCCTGCCAGCCTGAGAAGGGCAGAGACCCTACTCTGAGGGCACTTATTCCAAAGCAGCCTCCTGGACCTGCAATTCCACCTCTGGGCTGCAGGAGGTGCTGCAGAGACAGCACTGAGTCCTGTGTGAGTTCTGGCTATAGACAATCTTGAAGGAAGTCTCTTAGTCGTGTCCAACTCTTTGCGACCCCATAGACTGTGGGATTTTCTAGGCAAGAATGCTGGAGTGGGTTGCCATCTCCTTCTCCAGGGGATCTTCCTGACCCAGGGATTGAAGCCAGGTCTTCTGCATTGCAGGCAGACGGTTTACCATCTGAGCCACCAGGGAAGCCCATCTTGGCTTTATCCAATACAACTATATTCTTCTGCTTTTAAATTAATATTTACTTATTTACTTGCCTGCATCAGGTCTTATTTGCAGTACATAGGATTCTTGATGTGGTGCATGGGCTCTGGCCTCTCTAGGAACTTGGACATCTCTCTAGCTGTGGCACTCAGTTTATTTGCCCCACGACAGCTTAGTTGCCCCGTTACATGTGGGATCCCAGTTCCCTGACCAGGGATTAAACCTGCTTCCCCTGCACTGGAAGGTGGATTCTCAAGTGGATTCTCAACCACTGGACCACCCGGGAAGTCCCTACAACTACATTCTTGGAAAGAAGCCATGGAGACTTGAGTTCTGGGCCTACCATGAAGGATACACATGTGGACTGCCAAGGGCCTTCCCAGCTATGAGGGCCTCTGAGGACCGGATACCAAGTACTGATGAATGGGGGGAAAAAAGGCTGACAAATGAGCCTCAGTTCTGGCCAGACCCCTCCCTGGGGACCCCAGAATACCCATATGTCCTCCAACTTCCTCCTTCAGTGCCTGTGTATCCCCATCAGTGCCTGTGTGCCCTCGTCAAGGACTTCACTGCTCTGTCTATAATTTCCCAGCAGACTGTTCTTTCTCAGAGGCAGGGACAATGCTGTTTTTTTCCATCCAGCGGCCCTAGTGCCCAGCTCTTGGTAACTGTTTGGTGAATAAACAAAAGAATAAATGAATGTCTAGGTGCACAGCCACTCAAGAGGCATGAGACAGGGGCTCGATAATACCCGGTTATCATGACACTCTCTCACCTCCAAGCTTTTACACACGACACTCCTTCTGCACAGAAGGCTGTTCTCCTCCTCCTCTGCCTGGACAACTGTTTCCTGCCTCTTAATGCCCAACTCAGTTGCATCCTGTGCTGGGCCTCTTTCTGCTTAGCCTCTAATAGCTCTGGTTACTGAGGGACAGGTGCCAGGCTGGTTTACAAGGCTGGCCATCCTGGGCTGTGTTTTCCTGAGGTCACAGTGGGGTCTGATTCCTCCTGCATCCAACTCTTGGGCCAGAGCTGGGTCTGTAGGGGCTGAGGGCACAGTTGATTTCTGAGAGTCAGCTTAAGCAGCTTATCAGGAGCTGCTGAAACAAACCCAGAAATGCCCCTGGTGGGTAGAGGGGAGTGTGGAGAGGTGAGAAGACAGGAGGCAGAGCCAGAGGGACAGACAGGAGAGGAGCGAATTCCAGGAAGGCAGGATGAGGAGGGGACAGAGTCCTGGGGCTGACACTGGAGGCTGGGCTGAGATCCTTACTCCTCCTGTAGGCAGGCCACTTCTTTGCAGGAAGCCCAGGGAATGGTTCCTCCTTCCTAAGCTGTTATAACCGTGAGCTCAGAGGCTCCACCATGGGGAGACCTGCTGTGGAACATGCCTGCTGATTTGAGCCTCAGGAAGTCCCTTCCGAGGTGAGAGCCGGCAAGGATGGGGGTGCCCTGTGAGCCCCAACCCTCTGTCCTGGACTCCTTGGGCACTGCAGGAAGTGTGGGGAGACGCTTCACAAGCCATGGGGCCACGTCAGACTGAGATGGGATCTTGGGAGACCTGGGTCGTAGCTAGAGCTTGTGAGTCTAGGGCAAGTTCCTCTTGCCTTCTGTGCCTCAGTTTCCCCAAATGAAATATTCAACCTAGTCTGCCTGCCTGTAGAGGTAGTGGTGTGGGGACTGGAGAGAGGGAGACAGCTGTGACGAGGCTGGGCACCGGGAGTCACCAGGGCTTCCAGGCAGGAACACGTATGTGCATTTGTGTCTCCCTGGGACACACAGATCGATATCACACACAGGCAAACATGGGCTGAGACGCACACTTGTACACGTATTACACGTCTATTAGTAGGCACTCATGTGAGGGCCTAGGCCTTGACTGTGCGCCTGTGGCTGTAGACTGGGAGACAGGACACAAGCACATGGCTTTATACACACACACACATGCACATTTGCTGGTGCCTGAAGCACACCCACAAGAGTGCCTACAGTGAGATGGGCCACGTTGATGCAGTAGACATCTCAAGATGGTAGAGCTCTCCCCTCCCTTCCTACCCCAGCTCACCACTCTTCCAGCACACACCACACATCTCTCACATCTGCACGTAGGCTCTGCTCTGGAGAGCCCTGCCCTCCTCAGCCATACACATGGGCGTGCATATCCATCCAGTGCCATCCCTGATGCGCACATGGGGCGTGTTCCAGCCAGAGACAACCCCCACTGAGCAGACACACATTCCACTTGTCTTCTGGGAGGGTCCCTCTATCACTGCTATGAACTCTAAAGGGCATTTGGAGTTCTATTTTGCTGATACAAGGGTGCCCTGGGGCTGGGCAACCCAGGAAGGTCCAGCGCCACCTGCTTGGTCCACCTTGCTCATCTCACCACCTGTACAGAGGCCCAGCTGGGCACGGGCGGGTGTCTGCAGAGCTCCTGCCATTCAGGCTCCTGGCGGGGGAAGGGCAGACTCAAACTGATCCTCAGGAAGCTGTGTCCCAGGTCGGGAGATGAGGCTCTCCCCACTGAGCCAGGAGGCAGGGCTGGCTCCTCCTTCTCACCACGTTCACCCTTGCTCACGCTCAAGTCTGCACTGTGGGTGGCGGTGGCAGTGCCCCTGGCCTCCCTGCTGTGACTGTCCTCTGACACCCCGTTACACATCCTCATATTACCTGTCTACCCTCTGCCTTCCATCTGGACCAGAAGGTCCCCAAGGGCAGGACTGGGTTTGCTCTGTCACTGTTAGGCTCCCAACAACCAGCTCAGGGCCTGGCACATAGGTATGTACTCGGGGAATGAATGCGTGGGCGGGACCTGACAAGACAGGTTCAGGTGAGATGGGCTGCGAGGGGAGAAAAAGGCCTCCATCCCTGAAGGCAGCAACTGAATGAGTCCTGTGGAGATGCGAAGGTAGGAGGAGATGGCAGTGCTGTTTTGAGTTCCCTGGCCGTTGGGGGCTGGAAGGGGGTCTCTGGAGGTGGGAGAGGTACAACCTGCAAAGGCAGCATCTCACAATGCGTCATGGTGTGGGGGGGCTGCCCAGCGGAAGCTGTGAGTTTGTGGGAGATTTCCTGGGCTGGGCCCAGAAGCCCTAAGGTGGAGGCCCTCACCTGCAAATGAGTGGGGAGCTGACAGGAACTTGTGGAGGTGGGGACTCGTGTCTTCTGGACAAGGGAGGACTTACAGACAAGGAAGCCTAAAAGGTGGAGCCAAGGAAAGGGTTTAGCAAGAGAGATCACAGTCAGATCTTGCAGGATCCAATCAGGTTGGATCCTTGCAGATCTTGCAAGGAAGAACTTGCAGACATTTAGAGGGTTCCAGCTCTCAAATGGGCAGCAGAGGACAGAGTGGCATCTCCTTCCAGATTCAGGGACAGGTTAATGGGCCACTGCCTGGGGCACAGGGACAGGCCAGCCTGTCTCCAGCCCCATAATTAAAGAAGGTGTTCTGGTTCCCTGACGTCAAGGATCTCTGTCCCAGCATCCCTCGGCCACGATCTTGTGAGCCAGGACTTGATCTTGTGCCTCTGAACTGAACTTGGAATTTGACCTGTGAAGCACGTGTGACCCAACGGGTGACCCTGAGGCCACGACACAGCCCAGGACTGCATCTCGCCTGATGAGTAAACCTGTAGGACACGTCCCCAAGCTGTGACCCGTGGAGCTCACAGCACTCTCACAGAAGAACATGGCGCCTTAGATGCGGTGCATATGGGCGCGTGCTGCTGTGGTCTTGAGTGATTCTGTGGGACGTGGTGGGAGTGCACATAGGAAGCTGGTGCCCTTCCCCAAATCTGGCTGTGACACCCAGGGTTGGCATCCTCAGAAATGCTTCCCTCGGCAGAGCTGGGGAGCCAGGGATGGTGACCCAGGGCAGGGGGCAGCTAGCGCCTCCTCTGGGCCAGGACTTGGTTCCTGGTTTCGCCATGGAGACCCAGGAAGGCTTGACCTCCACTCCCTGCCCGCCACCCCCTCCCCCATCTCTTCTCCTAAGAGGAAAATCACAGGGAACCAAATCTTGGGGGGAGAAAGCAGAATGTTTTTAATTAAAAGTTTAAGAGAATTTACATCCCGAGGGAGTGGAAGCAAGAGAAGGCAGGGAGAGAGTTGGGGGCGGGAGCGAGGGAAAGTAGGCCATGCCAGCCGAGGGCTCCAAGCCCCATCCTTCCAGCCGCCCAGGGTCCTTACTGCAGCAGGTTCTGAGCCACTGAGAGCTCTCTGCGCCGATGGGGGCTCAGAAGCTGCAGGTTTTCCATCTGGGAATGGGTCAGGGGAGGCGGGGGCAGGGGAATCAACAGACGGCTCCCTCTGCTTGGCCCTACCTCCAGGGCCCCCTGGCCAGAGCCATCCTGCTGGGTCAGCGACGAGGCCTGGGCCACATGTGGTCCATGGGGGGGTCTCTACACGTGTCCTGTGCACAGTCCAGCATTCAAACAGCCCCCATCTCACAGCTAGACCTGACCCTGGCTGGGGTGGGTGAGTGCTAGCGTGTGGGGGCTTGGGGTAAGCCACCCTCTGTGAGACTGTGTTCACTGGGGCCCAGTAGGCAGATAGGTAACAATGAAAGATCACTGGGGCTCTTAGGAACCAAGTGTTTATTGCACACCTGGGCCTCAGTCCGTCCACACATGGCCACCTGTGCCGAGCAGAGGCCACCTGGCATCCTGCCTCATCCCTGCCTCCCATTACATGTGCGCACATCGGAGCTCATTAGTTTGAGCCCGCCTTGGGCCTGAGTTGTCCCCAGGTATGACCAGGAGCACACAGGTGCCCCCCCAGGCAGGGCTCAGTCAGGCCTGAACCACCCCTTCCTCCTGACCCAGAAAGGACACTGACACTCAGGCTCTGCCCACTGACCTCCAACTGCTCACCAGGCCCTGGGTTTGGGATGTGGCGGGCCCTGTGTGCAGGAGGCAGGGCCAGAGCTGACCTGTGAGGTGGCCCCAGGCCTAGAAATCTTCCCTCGCCACGTCCACTCCTACCCATTCCTGGGAGAAGGAAAAGGCGAGGGGAAAATGTGACAGATGAAATATTTTGCAAAATGAGCTAATTACACAGCAGTCACCCAGGGAGATGAGATTAGCAGAAGAATATTTGATAAAAGGAGGCCTAGGTATGCAGACGGGTGGGGAAAGGTCCGTGTCACATCACTGGGAGATTGTGGAGTGCACGTACATGTGCGTGCATGCACACACACACACACACACACATGCCCACTCACATGTGCTCCTCCACCACCACTCTCTCCCCAACAAGCTTGTGTCTTTGGGTGGGGGCTTTTGCTTGTGGTGGGGGTCCTGCATGTGAACATTCAAGACTCAGAGGGTCTCAGCAGTGCTCCCCTACTCCAGGCTGATCTGTAGCCACAATGGACTCTGTGTGACCCTCCCTCCCCACCCCCAGGGCCCCTGCACGCTGTTCCCTTTCTCAGTGCTTTTCCCCGCCCTCTGACAGGCAGATTCCTCCATCCTTCCAGCCTCAGCCTCAGCGCCACGTCTCCACACTTCAAGGTAACTGGAGTGCTGTTCCACACGCTCTCAAAGTGAGGTCAAGTGATGGGGATCTTTGCTGTGGACCAAGCCCCCTCCATGTAACAGCGATAACTCCATGGCACATGCATGTCTATGAACTGATCAAGTCTCACCTTGGATGACCCTCTCGGCAATCCTGCTGGATGGACTCTTACCACCCCATTTTACAGATAAGGAAACTGAGACTCCGAGATGGGAAATCACCAGCAGAGGCCATACAGCTGATGCAGCAGTCCTGTACCTGAGATCTCACTTGGCCCTTCTGCTTCCTGACCCAGATGCCTGCCTGGTCCATGCCTCGGAGGCCTCGGTCTCCTGGGTGAGTCACCCTCGAAGACTCACGTCCAGAAAACCTACTGATGAAGTGGGTGGGGGTCTCATTCATAAGTAAATAGGGTTTAAAGATTCAGCTCTGCCATGTGGCCCAAGGATGAGGCCCCCAAGTGGTGGAACAGCCTTGGTTAAAGGGCAGGGAACCTGAGGCTCAGGGCAAGTTGCTCCCCATCTCTGGACCTCTGTTCCCCTGTCTGTCTGTGACAGGCACCCCTCAGTACAGGCCACCAGCCAGAGGCTGCCCACCTCTGCCCTCCCCAGTACTGTGGCTCCCCCACCTTCCCACACCTGCACGGCTCACACGTGCATGTCAGCTGGCCTGGCTCAGGCCCCCTTGAGTCCTTTCCTGGAGTTCTGATCCCTTGCCTGGACCCTGTCTCACTGCCTGTCCATCCATTTGTCCATCGGCTGGACTGTTCAGGCCCCCTCTCCTCTGATGTCTCTGGGTCTGATGACTGGGAACCCAGGGAGAAGAGGGCTGGCACTGGGGCCTGGGAGGTCAAAGGCCTTCTGCATAGAGGGCGGACAAGCCCCAAATCTAGCCTTCAAAGGCTTGGAGGCTGACTCTACCAGGGAGTCCTCCTGAGTCATGCCAAGGTGACACTGTGCCTGACCTGAGTCCAGTTTCCTGCCTAGGGCTGTCTTTGCTGCTTCCAGCCACTTGCCCAGCCCAGGTCGGGCAGTCCTGTGGGTGAATGGGTGAGGCATGGGAGCTGCCCCACTGGCCCATCCACCCCATCCGCCCAGGAAGGGGCTGGACTCCAGGGACCTGGGCAGCTGGTGAATGGGGCCTCGTACCCTGGGCTATCTTGATAACTAGGCTCCAGCTGGTGTTGACACAGCAAACACGCTGCGACTCCCATTCGCCGAGGCACAGAGTGGGCAAACACCGGAAGGCTGGAACAAAGGGTCTGGCAACCGTGACCAGCCTCTCAAATAAGGGCCCCAAGGCCTGTGCCAGGAGGCAGGAAGCATCGAGCAGCCTGGACAGTGTGGCCCACAGAGGTGGGAGCTGGGGATGGGCTTTGGATGAGGTAGGAGAGGGGGTAGAGCTGGCATGAGGTCCTACAGCCTCGTGTTGGCCTGCCAGCGGGGCGGGGCGGGGCTGAAGGAGCACAGGTCAGTCTTGTCCATTGGGGTCCATCCCACCTCACATCGGCATGGTGCCCACGCTCAGCTGATGTCACCACGGCTGGGGCATAAGCTCTGATGACGGATCTGTGAGGCTGCGCTTGTGGTTCTACTGGACAGGTAAGAAAACTGAGGCTCAGAGAGTGTGAGCATTACCAAGGGCTTGGTGCCGCTCAAGGGGAGCGTGCGGGCTGCACATAGTGGAGGGTGAGGCCCTTAATTCTTGGCCACGTCTCGCCCACCTGTATCATGTGCCACGTTTCACCTTCCTAATGGGGACTCTTGGTCAGAGGTTCTTTTGGGGGTAGTGTAAGATCAGGACGACCCAGCTTGTGGTCACTGGGTGAGGTCGCAGCTAGATTCCAAGGAACAGCACCCACATGGGGCACAGCCCATTCCCGCCTCTATCCTGAGGCCCACCTCCCAGTGCTGTCATGCATGTGCTCTGCAGAGCCAGCCAGAGGTGAAGCCCTCTGCCTCCACACGTGGGTAGACGTCCAAACATGCCACGCACACACTCTTTCTACCTCTGGCCTTTGTACTCTGCTGTGCCCTCTGCCTTGGATCCTGTTCTTTCCTCTCCTCTGCCTGGCTGAGATTCCAGTAACACTCCTCTTTTCCACCATCCCAATTCCCCTAGACCTGGTCAATATCCACGGGCTCACCACCTTGGATCCACACTTCGTGGCATGGGTCACACCCCTGTCACCCTGAGCAGACCGTATGCCTCAAAGGCGGTGCCCTGCAGGTGTCCCTGTGGCTGGTAACCTAGGCTGGCATGCGGACACAGGAGGTGCTCAGCACTCAGTAAACAGAGGCTGAAGGAAGCAAAAAACACGGAAGACCAGATATCCCATGACACACTGAGGCAGGGTCGGTCTCACAGGCCCCGGTTCAGGGTCACTATGGTGCTTGGTCCAGCCTTCAGGTGTGGGCTTGGAGAAGACAGCTGAGGGATCCACGAGGGACCTGAGGCCCTTCTTAGCATCCTAGAGCCCCCCATGCCCTCCCCACCCGCACTCCCACAATTCACTCTTATTCAGATACCCACTGCTACAGACACTGCTCGCTGGGTATTCTGAGCCACAGAAAACGGGCTGAGAGAGGTGACTAGCTGCTCTGAGGACTGCTGGTGGTTTTGAAAGGGCCATGTTTACAGATATGCAGCGAATGACCCAGAACTCAGGCGGCGGGCCCTTCCACCTGCCTCTGTCACCTCCCCATCCTCTCTGCCCTCCAGTGGAAATAGTTATGCACAGGGCTGCACCTTCCTGGCTCCCTTCCCAGCCCACAACCCTTGTCTCAGCAGATTCAGTCTGAGTCACTTCACTGCTAGGCTAGGCTCGTGCCTTCCTTCTTCCTCTTTTCCACCGTCGGAAACCCCCAGGCACTGCCCCTCTGCCAACTTTCCAAGGCTCAGCTCAAACACCACCTCCTCCTGGCTGTCTTCTTAGACTTGCTCTCCCATGTCAGCCGATCTGCACACCTCGTAGCTTGTTTTCTTACCCCTCGAAGTCTGTCATCCTGGAGGGCCACTAGCCCGCCCTGCCTTAGACACACACCACCTCCCCCAGCCCTTGTACACGAGGATTTCAGAACAAAGGGCCAGACACTATTAAAACTCAATTAAATTTCTCACTTCTCTGATCCTGAATTAGACTGGCTTGTCCCTGTGGCACCTGCAGGCCCTTTTATTCTGCTTCCTAGCATCTGTGCCCCCTCCCCCTTGCCAGCTAAGACTCCCGGGGAGGTGGGCAGAGCGGGAGAGGCTCCTCCCACAGTGCTGGCCTCTGGGGAATGAGTCCAACAAATCAATCACCCTTGGTCCCGGGGTTCATTTTCTCCTCTTGGCCAATGGCCCACCGCCCTACCCCATGCCCTAGATTCCCCCTCCTGTGGTGGGCAGGGGCAGGGTGTTAAAAAGGGAACACACGGCAGTACAGCCGCACGTGCATCCAGCTGCCCTGACCACCTGTCCCCCAGGGTCCCCCAGTAGAGCTCCTGCCCTTGCTTGTGCTTTGCCCTCTGTCTGGCAGACCCTCACATTTCCCTTCCCAACCCTGCGCTTCTTCCTCTCTGCCCCAGTCAGCACGGCTCTGCTTCTCCATCCCTGGGAGCTCCAGAGGGGTAGGCACACTGGCTCAGGAGCCAGTGGAACAGGGGGAACCATGACCCTGTCTCAGCCAGGCAGTAGTTGGGTTGGCATCACCTCTGAGCCTCTGTTTCCTCATCTGTAAAATGGGAATTCTGCCCCACCATGAGCGGACAGAGGCACCACACCCAGGGTCAGGCTAGGGGCAGTAGAGAAGGTTTGCTGAATGACAGAGAGAGCAAGCAAACAACAGAGAGACTGAATGCTGCCCCCAGGGGATGCACCTGGCCTCATGAGCAGGGCCACCGGGTAGGAGAGGCTCAGACATCCCGTCCTGGGGTGAGACTTGGGCCTGGGGTGCCTCGGTCATGCATCCCATAGGAGGTGGGCACTGCTGGCCGGGGGACACAACATGCCTGATGTGCAGCAACAGCCTTTCCCTTCAGTCATGGGAGAGAACACAGCAGAGAAGCAGCGGGTGAGAGGGTGTAAGACCCTCTAGGACATTGCACCTCTGGCCCCCAGACCCTTCCTTCGGCCAGTGGATGTGAGGAGTGACCACAGCTCTTCTGACCCCTCCTGAGGCCCCTAAACTTTGCAGAAGGAGCAGGGAAAGGAGCCTGAACCATACGGGTAATCCCAGGGACCAGGGAAGTCCAGCCCGAAACCCACAGCTCAGCCCTTCCGGACCCCCCGGAAGGAGGTCAGGCAGGCAGGCGAAGAGGAGGGAATGACAGGATTTCCCCGAGGATCCTTGGCCATTCCCTAGCCACACCTCTCCCACGCTATCTCCCTCTGTTCCCAGGGAGGCCAGCTCCCTGTCCTGCTAGCTCAGCCTGGGCGCCTTCGAAAGGTCTGTGCGTTTTCAGCCACCCAGCAGGGATGCGGGCGGGGGCGGGCTCCCATATGTGCGTCCACCAACCTAGGAGAAGCCTCTTTGCCCAGGGCTCATGCTGGGGCCAAGGACCCTCGGGTGCACAGCAAGTGGACATCGGTTCTTCATCCCTTCTGCACCCAGGTGGCCCACCTCCTCCAAAGTGCTCCTTCTGACCCCCACTCCCGAGTGGTTGCTCTTAAGGTGTCCAAGGGCTCCCACACAGTGGCACCCGGTGGATGCCCATTCACTAACTCAACACTCCCCCATCCCCAGGGGCCCCAGCTGGCTCCCCTGGGTGGCAATGGCACCTTGCCAGGAAGCGGCGGTGCTGTTTGGGTGGGGGGAGAATAATCAGCCGTAAACGCGGCAATCAGGGAGAAAAGGCTGCTTGGGCCCTCAGCGCCCACACGTGTGCCTAATTGGCTCCAAGTGTCCGCAGCTCCTTTTAAGAGCAGGAAAAGTGGAAGGGTCAAGATCTCTTAATGGTCATAATGGAAGGGAGGCAGAAGCCGCCGCCAGCCTCACGTAAACACCTTTTAATTGCCCAGAGAAGGATGGGCGGAGGCAGCTGCTGCTGCAGAATTCCCTGCCTGTGTGTCCACCATTCGTGTGCCTTTCAGAGCTTCCCTGGTCTGGAGTCAGACCCCAGAGAGTGACCTCCAGCCAGGGCCCGGAGCTGCAGCCCTAGCCTCTGTTCTGCAAATACTCAGGAGGCTCCGACTCTGGGCCAGGCCTTGGCAGCAGGTGGTACCCCTGGCCCTGTCTTCCCAGGACCCCTCTGCTTGTCCAACCTCCATCCGTGAATATATCTGTGGACCCAGCTTTGATCTGGCCTTCAGCTGCCTCCAAGGGCGAATATTCCCCCCGCAATTCATGACGCCTCCTCCAGGCTGCCCCAAGCTCACTCTTTCCCCTTTGAACTGCAGGGATCACACTCCTGTTCGGGCTGCTCCATTCTGTCTGCATCTCTTTGAGGTCCCCAATGTCACCCTGCTTCTGAGGTTTCTATAATTATGGCAGCTCCCTGTTTCATCAGACCAGTGGTTTTCAACCAAATGGAACTTTGCCCCCAGAGGATATCTGGCAACACTTGGGGACATTTCTGGTTCTTGTAACTGGGGGAGTGATGTACACTGGCCTCTAGCAGGCAGAGGGTCAGGACGCTGCTTAACCACCTGCAATGCACAAGACAGCCTCCACAGCAAAGAATCATCCTGCTCAAAATGTCCATAGCACCAACACCAAGAAACCCTTATGAGGTGAAGTCTGAGAAAGGAAGCAGCGAGTCCGGGGGAGCTAGGCAGAACGCTGTCCCTCCTGACTATGGCAGGTGGTCTGCCCCACAGCCCCTGGCCCCTTGGCTCCCTCCCTGGCTCATTCCTCCTGCTCCTCTGAACACTCAGCCCAGAGCGCAGTTCCTGAACAGACCCAGCCACTGCCAACAATGCATCAGTTTAATTGGGTTAAGTGGCCATTAGCGGCAAAAGCAGGGCGGCTCTGTGCAGAAGGGTTTTTAATTTTACTTTTTAAATGATGCTTGCTCCCCAGAGAGGCCACTGATGGTGGGAATGCTGCCCAATGGAACCCCTAGGACCAGAGCCACCGATGTGCCTCCCCCTGCCCCATCCCTCTGGGCATCACAGAGTTGGGCTAGGAGGGCTGCTCAGTGTCTTGTCTCCACTGCCCAAGGAAGACGCAGCAGGGGCAAGGCCTGGCCCAAGGTCATTAGGTCATCCCAGAGCAAGTCCCTGCCAGAGGGGACCCACCTGCTCTTCCCTTGGCCCTGTCTCCTTGTGGACAGCAAGCACCTGGCCACTAGCGGCAGCACAGGGGAGGGCAGTTTCTGGGGTTTGGAGCCCAAGTACCCGAATCTATAGTCTAGTTTTGCTCTGAGATCTGGGGCCAGTGGTGTAAGCTCTCTGGGGCTGCTTCCTCAAATGTAAAATGGGGATGTATGTATGTACGTATGGAAAGTCTCTCAGTTGTGTCTGACTCTCTGTAACCCCATGGACGGTAGCCTGCCAGGCTCTTCTGTCTGTGGAATTCTCCAGGCAATAATACTGGAGTAGGTTGTCATTTCCTTCTCCAGAAGATCTTCCTGACCTAGGGATCAAACCCTGGTCTCCCGCATTGCAGGCAGACTGTCTACAGTCTAAGCCACCAGGGAAGCCCAAAATGGGGATAGGAGGGGGTAACTCTGGGTTGCAGAGAGGATCTGCAGACATCTGAAGTGTTTTAGCTTATCTTAGGCTGCGCACTTGGTAGACACTCAGAAAGAGGCCAGTAATCGTGGAGAGAAATTATTTCTGCCTTTTTAGGGGAAATGTCCTGAACTCTGATTCAACACTGAATCATCTGTGGACCATTGAGAAATACTGAAGCCCAGCCTCATCCCTACATAATCTACTATATGCAGTCTAGGATAGGGCCTGCTGCTGCTGCTGCTGCTAAGTTGCTTCAGTCGTGTCCGACTCTGTGCGACCCCATAGACGGAAGCTCACCAGGCTGCCCTGTCCCTGGGATTCTCCAGGCAAGAACACTGGAGTGGGTTGCCATTTCCTTCTCCAATGCATGAAAGCGAAAAGTGAAAGTGAAGCCGCTCAGTCGTGTCCGACTCTTAGCGACCCCATGGACTGGAGCCTACCAGGCTCCTCCGTCCATGGGATTTTCCAGGCAAAAGTACTAGGCATCACGATTCAAAAGCCCTGCAGGTGACTCCAATGTGACCACGGGGTTAAAAACGCTGCATGAAGGCAAAGATGCAAAGGCTTGGACTTTAGAAGCGTCTGGGCCCCCAGGACAATGAGAAGGAGCTGAGGTGGGGCATGAAGAACATAGGAGCACGGTGGTGGGGGGTGGGGAGGGGGAGGGCAGAGCTCAAGGGCCAGTCTCCAGGTCCTGGATCTCGGCCAGAAATGCACTGCCTCCAGCTTCTTTGAGGTTGGAGGTGTGAAGGTGTCCCTGAGATCAGGCTTCTAGCTGCCACACTGATGTCCCTTAACAACCTGCTCTGGCATGGCTGCTCTGGCTCTGGGCTTCCGCTCTCTAGGAACCACGCTCACTGAGCCACACTGCCCTTGGCCTTGTCCCTGAGAGCAGCCTGGGATGCCCCACAGTGGGGTCACATCTCACCTCCCATGGCCTCTCCCCTGAGCCCCACAGCAGGGGTGCCCAGGATGGTGCTGAAGGTGACGACCTTCAGAGACACGGTTTTCACTGTGGCCTTTATAAATGATGACTCCTGGAGCTGTGAAACTGGAAGTACTGGGCAGGGATGGTCTCATGTCCCCATTTCCCAGAGGGATAAACTAAGGCCTGGGACAGGATGAGACTGAGAGCTCCAAGAGGACAGGAACGGGGCCTGTCCTTCCTCACTGCACTCCCAGCACTGGCCTGGCGCACAGCAGGCCTTTAGTGAGTGCTGAAGAATGGATGGAGGAAGGAATACCACCAAGAGAGGACCTTTCTGAGGAAGGGGCTCTGAGAGAGGCTCCATCTGCGAGGACAAGAGAGTCCTGACTTGGGTCCAGCTCTGCCTCCAATGTGCAATAAACACTGAGGCACCTCCCTACCCCTCCTGAAACTCAAGACCCAAACAAAGCAGGCTCTGTCTCAGAGGACCCATCTTCCAGGATAGCAGATGTCCCTAGAAGGTCCCCTCCATGTCTCTTAAGCTGAGGCCCTAGCAGGTGTCCTGGGCTTCAGGAGGCTGCTTGCCTGGCATTGCGAAATCCCTGACTTGGCCTGCTCTGCCTGATTCTTGGCTGGAAAAACCACTCTGTGCAGCTTGGAGAAACTTGTTACAAACAACTGACTGTCCCTGATTAGATGAGACAATGAACTTCCATCCTGCGTTGCTCGGTCCCCTCCTTTCGAGCCCCACATTAAACCTGCAGACCAGGGAAAGCGGATTTAAGTTGGATTCTTGGATGGGGTCCAGGGCGAGAAGGACAATGGAGTGTGGAGAGGTCCAGACCCCCAACATCCCTCTCTCCACATGCACTCAGGCTGCAAACACATGTGGGAAAGGAGAAAAGAGCCAGAGCTCGATTAAAAGCAAAATGAACAACAATGAATAGCAAAGCTCGTCTTGAACAACTAGGACCAAGGCAGGTGAAGGACGGTCCTCTCCTTGCCCCAGAGATATAGACAGGAGAGTCTTCTGGGTCTGGAGCAGGGGATGTTGCAGTAGGAGGGGTTCATTGGCCGGGAGAGTGCTGGGCTCCGTGCACACCTCTGGACTAATGTGGGCAGTCAGGGGCCTGGCTTAGGGTCAGAGAGACCTGGGTTCATATCCTGGCTCAGCCATATCCTGGCCTAATGCATGGCATGTCTGAGTCTCAGTGTCCCTCTCCCTCAGGGGCTGCTGTGAGATGACATGACAGACTCAGAGCATGGTGAGCACCTGATCAGTAAGTGCCTCTTCCTGTCGTTGCTCCCTGGAGAACCAGCGTGCACCAGGCCATGGGCACCTGGGCTGGACTCGGTGGGAAGGAGGCAGACTTCCACACTGTCTCTAGGGCAGAGTCCGGCACGTGGGGCCTAGGGAGAGGCTGGGGATCAAGACCCCAGGCTTTGGGCTCCCCCACTCCCCAGCTGTGAAGGCTGCCTGTTTCTCCAGGAGTGGGGAAAGGAGTCGGGGGAGTGACTCCAACCCTGGGATGCTCAGAGGGGCTGGGCAGGGGCTGGGCAGGGCTGGGCCCTGGGCTCCCTGTGTGGAGGGCAGGTGGGGCATCTGTTACCACCGCTCAGCAACCCCTGCCAAGGTAACTGGTCCTAAACCAGGGTGGGAAGCAAGTGTAAAGGGGGACGCTTCCCAAAACTGTCAGATGGTTTCATGCAAGTTCAGGGCTTGTGGCCTGTGCTCTGTGCACTGGGCAGCTGGGGAGGGGGAAGGCTGCAAAGCAAGGGAGTAGAGGGCAAACAGGGGATCTGGAAAAAAGTGGGGAGAGAAGGACAAAGAGAGAACAAGAGAAAGGAGGGCAGAGTGTTCAGTTCTAGGCACAAGGCACAGAGCTGGGCTATGGTGCACTGGTTGCATGAGGCAGGCAGATGGTTCCTACAACCAGGGGACACTGTCGCACCTCATAGGGGCTTGGCTCTGCCTCCTCCCCATGACAGTCCACTTCCTCAACTGTCTCCCTGCCTGTGACTAGGAGAATCCCAAGGTCAGGCTGGGCCCAGCTCTGACCCTCTGGGTCCACACTGGGTGGGATGCCCTCAGGGTTCTCCCACTCTGGTCCTGGATGCCGGCCTTTCCCTAGTTCATGATCCCCAGTCACCTGGCACAGGCAGGGGATGCCAGGGGCACAGGAGGGCCCAGCTCCTGGACAAGGGGTTCGCAGTTCCCTCACAGGGTCTGGATGTGGTGGGGGTTTGGCTGCTCTGATTTGACCCTGCTAGGACCCTTGCTTGTGTGGTCTTGCTCATTAAAAAAAGACAGCTTTACTGAGATACTATAAAATTCACTCACATAAAATATACAATTCAGTGTTGGCTTTTTTTAGCCTTTCAGAGTTGTGCACTCATCACCACATTCTAATTTTAGAATATTTTCAGCATCCCCAGAAAGAAACCTTGTACCCATTAGCAGACACTCCCTGTCCCCTCCCCTTCCAGCCCTAGGCAACTGCTAATGTAGTTTCCATTTCTATGCTTTTGCCTATTGTGGACATCTCACAGATATGGGATCACACAATAGGTATTCCTTATGACGAGCTTCTTTCCCTCAATGTAATGTTTTCATATTCATCCACGTTGTCCATCCACATGTGTACCAGTATTTCATTCCTTTCTACTGGACATCTCTGTGGCACAGGCAGGGGCAGCAGCAGTTTGTGCCTCTGATCTGAGGGCAGCCTGGACCCCCTCCCTTCTTTCCTGCACAACCCACCCAGGGCACCATGCAGCTCCGGGAGCCCTTTCCCACCTGCTCTCCCGGGGGTGGGTCGAGTACCAGAGTCTGCTGGCTTTGTAGACCTGGTCAGGGGGACCAGCAGGTCCTGTCACCTCGCAGGACCACGGTGTCTTGGAGCTGGCAGGCACAAGCTCTCAGCAGAGATGGGAACACTGAGGCTCAGAGGTAGGTGGAAAAGTTGTGGACAGAATAGGAGCTCCAGCCTCCAAAAATCACATGGCCATGGCCTTCTTTGTAAGGTGTTCAGGGCCCTCCACACTCCACCTGCCTCAGAGTCTGCAGACTACCTTCCCAGCCAATAGGTCGCTATCCTGGCCAGGGAGGATTCCCAGGTGGCTCAGTGGTAAAGAATCCGCCTGCCAATGCCAGAGACACAGGTTTGATCCCTGGGTTGGGAAGATCCACTGGAGAAGGGAATGGCAACCCACTCCAGTATTCTTGCCTGGAGAATCCCCTGGACAGAGAAAGCCTGGCAGGCTACAATCCATGGGGTGGCAAACAGTCAGACACGACCAAGCACGCACCCGCACACACACTCATCCTGGCCAAGTGCTCACCCTTGGCACACTCATAAGCAGAGTGGAGGAACAGGAAGATCCCAGGCCCAACAGAGATAGGATCGGGGCTGCCATTGTACCCATGCAGGGCCCCTGAGGCCCTGGGTCAGGGGCCTATTTCACAGGAAAACATCCTGCTCCTGCCAGCAGCTGCCCACAGTCCAGTTGGCGCAGCCTGCCAGCGACGGCCTGGCCTGAATTCAGAGGGCCAGGAGGGCTGTGTGTTCACAGCAGGTCAGGACGGTGCCCTCACGGTACAGGCCACTCTGCTCCTCCCTCCACCCACACGACCGTACCTACCTTCAGGGCCTGCACCTTCCTGTCCAGCAGGCTCTCAATGTCCCCTGCCACCTTCTCCACCAGCTTCTGAGGCTCATTCTCCTGCACCTCAAACAGATTTCTGTTGTCCTTGTAGATCTGGAAGGAAGCAAAAGCCTGGGGTGAGGCCAGGGTGATCCCCAACTCCTCAGACATGGTATCCATACACCCTCGCTGCACAGATCCCCACGGAACGGTCCTCACCTCTACCCTGACCCCAGCTTTGGCCATTGAGAGAGAACACGGAGGTCTGGGGGTCCCACTCAAGCTCCGATAGACTTGGAAGAAGTTCAAGGCCATGGCTCCACTTGCGCTGCCTGTGTGAGTCTGGTGGGACGAGGTTGTCACTATCTTCTCTGGGACTCAGGGTTCCCCATCCAGGGGCCACAGGCAGCACCTCCCTGACTGGCTCAGGCTTGCTAATAATAGCGGGGGGCAGGGTGCTGGATGGGAGGCAGGGTGCTGTGGGGAGATGGAGCCAATAGGCACACACTGTACCCCACATACTGACACAAAGGTGCTCTCACACCCATAAACCCACACATGCATCACACACACAGAGCCACCTCACCACACAGGCTCAGGCATCCATACCCCACTTTCGCTGGCACTTCCCCAAAGCATTTGCAGAAACCATTGTGGGATCTCGGTGTGCCCCAAGGGGCTCCCCTGTCATTCTGGGCACAGAATATGGGGACAGGGACCAGGGAAGAAAAGGCATATGGGGGAATGAATCTGCTTCCCCTCTTCCTTGGTGGGGCTTGGCCTGTGTGCACATGCATGTGAGGGTGTAAATCTGAGAGTCAGCATCTGCATGTGTGAATGCGTGCTATGGCTCAACACACACTCATCTGTATGTGAGCCTGAGTGTTAGGATGGGGTGGGGTTAGGGCCGCTAGATAAAGCCTGGGGGCTGGATGTGAACTGTGGAAGCAGGTTTCCGTGGGCATCGTTGTTCACGACAGGGGTCTTAGGTGTGTGCACGTGTGTGTGCGCGCGATTGTGCACTGCACACCCCTACATGTACCTCTGAGCCTGAATGAGCCTCCGTGTCCATCCAGGTGACCCCAGGAAATCTGTGCCGCAAGCCGGCTCCTTCAGCACAAGGTCATGGGCTGGTCGCCACAACAGAACCGCGGCCACCAGACTTTGCCATCGGGCCGTGCAGAAGTGGAGGGATGTGGAGAGACACAGAGAGGAGGCGATGAGGAGGTGATAAGGAGGTGGGAGAGGCCGCTGATGAGAGACAGACAGGCGGGGGAGATAAGGTCGTGAGAGTGACAGGCAGAGTAGGCAGATAAAGGCCTCTGGCATGTGACAAGGGGAGGAGGTGGGGGACAGGGTGCCTTCAGAGCCCTGGCCCTGCTGCCCAGCGGGCCCCTGGCAGTCCAAGGGTTAAAGCAGCGCTCAAAGCTGGCTCAGGCAGTCTCCTCCCACCACCCCCATCCCTCCTGGCTTCTCTTTTCTTTTTGTCCTTCTCTTAGAACAAAATAATTTGTGGTGAAGTCGCTCCTTCCCGCAGAGCCGTGGCGATTACAGGGAGAGTCACGGGCCTGGCTGCACGGCCAGGCAGGAGGGAGGCCCCAGTGGGCGCCGGGCAGGTTGTTTACGGGGCTCCCCAGGGCCTGCCTCAGGCCAGAAGCCCCCAGATGGAAGACAGTGGTGGAGGCAGAGGCTAAGCAGGGGTCAGAGCGTGGGGGGGGGGGTCACTGAGGAATGCAAGGAGGCCGGAGCCCAGGGCCCACTGCGAGAGAAACTGAGGCTCAGAAATAGGAGAGCACAGGTCAAGGCCACACGACTGTGAGGGGCCAAGCCAGTCACCCATCTTCCCTGACGTCTTCCCAGGTTTCAGGACATGAAAGATATACACCCTTTCCCAATCCTAGACCACTGCCCCTATGTGTGTTGAGGCCTCACTCAGCCACACTGGCTGAAACTTCTGCTGAGTGCACCCCGGCCAGCTGGCGTCAGCAGGGGGCGCAGCCGCCTGGCTTCTCAGGGCAGGGGATGAAGTTCCCATATCTGACTCCCCGGTCAAGGTCATTCCCTGGCACCCCAGCAGTCAGGGCTGTCCATGGTGGTGGGAGCCCTGGTTCTGGAGGGTGGATCTTGCAGCCTCCTGACAGCTCTCCTCTGGGAAGCCGGGGGTCCCTCCCCTCTGGGTCTAGGATGGGGCGTGGGGCTGAACCAGGCTCAGGGGCCGCAGAGAGCGTGGGTTTCCAAGTGGCAGGGTCACACCCAAAGACCGTGACAGCAGATGCAAGGGCTCGGAAACAGGGACCCTGTTAAGAAATAGCCCATCTCAGTGTCCAATCTGTTAAATGAGAGAATGGCAGTCCTCCCCTCACAAGCTGATCAAGGACCAAAAGACTCATCCACGAAGAGCCTATATTAATTTTCGCAGTGTCACTGCTATTGTTTAGGATCACCAGAATTCTGCAGATGGAATCACAGTCCCATCCCTGCCCCTACTGTCCCAGCTATGTCTGAATACTTAGGATCCAAAGCCTTCGGCTCCCACTGCTGGGCAGGCAGCCTTGGTCTCCCCAGGTCTGCCCACCTCCCATCCCGCCCTCCCTCCCAGGCCTCCTTGGGCAGCACTCCTTCCGTCAGTCAGCCTGTCTTTGTCTCCATCTTGGCCTCAGCCACGGTGGTGATAACAGGGCAGCCTTGGACAGTGTATACTGTCCATGGCCACCTCCCTTCCATTGCTCCCCAGGCACTGGGTCTGTGTACAAAGGAACCACCAGCCAATGCATGTGCCCAATTCCATGTTCAGGAGAAAAGCTCCAGGGCAAGCATGACCCAGGTCTGACTCCTTCACCTCCTCCTGCAGGTGCCATCCTTTGGAGTCTGGAGCCATACCTGCCATGCTTTTTTTCTTGGGTCTACTCAAAGATCCACCATGACATACTTTTCTCCCCCTATTTTTTTCGGCCATACCATGCAGCATGCAGGATCTTAGTTCCCTGACCAGGGATGGAACCCGTGCCTCCTGCAGTGGAAGCGTGGTGTCTTAACAACCACTGGACTGCCAGGGAAGTTCCCAGCATGATACCCTCCTGCTGGGTGGTGGTGCCAAAATTCGAGGCTGCTCCAGCTCACTGAATTGGCAGGTGCACTCAGGCCTCTGGGTCCCTGCTGCCACACCTCTGCTACACTGTGTCTACCTCCCCTGCCTGCCTACCTACATCCTCCCTAGAGTGAGGTAGGGCAATGGGCAAGGAGGAGTTTCTGGGGAGATGAGGGCACAATTCCAGAACTGCAGGGACTGGCTGAGGTGAGCTCTAGCCAAGCCTGTCCCCCAATCCCAAATGAGCCCCTGAGAGGCAAGAGCCCTCCATCCTCCCATCCCAGGTGCCTCACCCTTCTCAATGTCCCCCTGGACCTGCTCCAGCTGTCCCCATCCCCTGGGGTGGAGCCCTGAGCTGAACCCTGTGTCCCAGAGACCCATGAGACACAGCCCAGCAGATGGTCCCACCCCAGGGGAGAGGTCATCCCCCCACTGATGCGGCCCAGGGAGTGCTTTCCACCTGCAGGCCCAGCAGGAAGTCCGGGAGGGCCCAGGGCAGCTCCAGAGCACCAGCCTGGCTCCCTTCAATCCCAGGCGCTAGCCCTGGTCCCTGGAGCCAACTCGGAAGCAAGAGAAAGAGCAGGGCGCACCAGGCGCAGGGCCTCAACAACCAGAGCAGGACTGTGTGCCCGCCGGTGTCCTTGGCCCAGA
The DNA here is from genome assembly GCA_935064755.1 of Tragelaphus eurycerus. Taxonomy (NCBI): domain Eukaryota; kingdom Metazoa; phylum Chordata; class Mammalia; order Artiodactyla; family Bovidae; genus Tragelaphus; species Tragelaphus eurycerus. Next base: position 67,845,080 of record CAKXYN010000001.1, on the reverse strand, counting down.
GATCTAATTGGAAAAACCCAACAACTCCCACAGCAGTGCCGCATGGCCCCCAGCTTGGCGCAGGCAGCCGGACCAAGGAGAAAGAGACGGGGGCTAGCAGGTCTACAGGCGGTGACAGCTCCATACCGGCCGTGACAGAGGAGGAAGAGACAGGGGCTTCATCCCCCCGAGGAGATGGTGAATGGCAGTGGGACAGGGCAGTAGACTAGGGTACAGGCTGGCTGGGGCCAGGGGCACGTGCTGGGGAGAGCAGGAGACACAGCCACAGAGGTGCTGAGTGACAGTTCAGGAGGCGGTTTGCAGCCCCTCATTCGCAGCAGTTCCCAGCTCCTCCACCCTGTACCACCACCCATGGCCAGTGCTCATCTTCCACCCCTTGAGGGCACCCCTTACCAGTGACCAAGACCTGTCCTTCCATGTCTCTCATCTCCCTCCCACCCACGTCCCTCAGCACCCCCTCATCCCCCCCAGTGTTGGCCGCAACCCCAACCCTCTCTCAGCTTTAGTTATTTCTTTTGTGAAGCAGCATGTCTGGCCAGCTTGCCTTCTGGCATCGGGAATTCCAGGGCCTGTGGGGGCCAAGGCCCCTTCAGGGGCCCCAGGGACTCTGCCTAGCCTCCTGCTCCCAGAGGTGTCCGCACACAAGGGGGAGATGGGCCTGGAGGACCACTTGGAGGAACAGTGACCTTGGGCAGGAAGCGTGGATGCTTTCAGGAGCAGATGGAGCCAGCCTTATCCTCCCAGCTCCAAACAGTCCTGCCTGGGAGTGGAATAAGTGCTGAGGCCCCTGAACACGTGGCAGCCACACAGGAGACAAAAGTCTGGGACCACTGACCTGGACAACCCCCCATCAGACTGTTGAGGCATTTAGATAAGTCCCAATCAGCAGCAATGGGGCCTGGACTCAAGCCAGCACCCTACCTGCCCAGGGAGAGGTGGAGGGTGGGAGAGACGGGTAAAAAAAGGAGGGCAAGGAGTGCAAAGGAGAGGATGGGAAAGGAAGGAAGAGGGGCTGCGGAGGCCGCAGAAACAGCCCTGTTTGCCGTGTGTTGACTCTGGCCACCCAAAGGCCAGCTGCTTCACACACTTGGCCTCCCTGATATACAAGCCCCGAGGAAGGACCATTCCAATGATGCCGGCTTAGCAGGCAGGGCACTGAGGGCCACACAGGACAGGTCACACAGCTGCTCAGATAAGAACGGTCACGCTTATCCAGAGCGCTTGCTTTAGGTCACGCTCTCTGCAGTTCTGTTCCCTGCACTGACCCCCAAACTTGAAAATGAGGCGCAGGGGATCAGCTGGGAATCTGGGCAGCCTAAAAGGGGCCTGGGGGACTCAGAGTGGCACTGGAAGCCCAAGGCCCATGGAAGGCAGGAGGGCCATTCTGCAGGAGAGGAGGGTGGATGACCAGCAGAACCAACCTGCTCGCTAACCAACCACCTAGCCCTGGGAGTAAAAACAGGCACGCGTGTGAGGCTCTTCTTTGCAGTGAAGGTGAACGGGCCCTAATCTCTGGAAAATTAAATCAGAAAGAAAATGGAACGAGAAAGATTTGATGCAGGCTGGGCCCTGCTGCTGCCTGACTCCTCAAAGGCTCAGGCTCAGCTGGGGGTTCAGCTGGGTGCTCTGGTGTCCTGCCCTACTTCCCGTGCCCAGGGTGCTGAGCAGGGTACAGGCAGGTGGTGGGAAGCTAAACCCCAGGATATGACCTTCCTGGGGGATTTGCTATTGTCCAGCCCCCTTTAGCCACGTCTCAGTGTCTGGTCCCTAGTACTGAAAGGAGCAGCTGGGGGGAGTTTTAACTGTCCAGCTCTCGGGTCAACAGGTTCCTAGAGATGGTGGGATGGCCTTCCTATACGTGGACAATACGTGGACAAGCAGTGGGAAGGCCACAGGATCTGGGGTTGGAGACAAGGGCCAGCTGCTGGAAGGGGTACACTCGTGTCAGGGATCAGGGGAGCCTTAGGTGGGAGGATAGAGGGCTTTCAGTGGCCCAGAGATCCTGAGCTGGGCCCAGGGGGAGGTGGGGGGATGGAGGGAATGGCAGTGACCAGCTCAGGGGCCCCAGTCAGTCAGGACAATGCTGGCCCCTGCCCTCACCCCCACCAGGCTGCTGCTGCACCTGTCTCCTCCCTTTACAGAGAAATCGAGGGTATTGACATAGCTGCTAATAATCACCCTTGAAGACCACAGGGTGGAGGGAGTAGCCAGCCACCTGGGCACCCTCCCACTGAGGGCAGATCCTGGACAGGCTGCACAACCGGGACGTTCCCCACGTCCAATCACCCGTGAGCCCCACAGCCCTGTTCCTCTGGGGCTGCCCACACCAGGTGCATGAGAAGCCTGACCCAGCTGCTCCGGGGACACACCAGGCCCTGGACTGTGTGTGTGGCAGAGCGAGCTCCCTGCAGAAGAGGTTTCCCCCTCTGGCCTTTCTGGAGTGGGGTTTACAGTAAGGTAAGGGCAAGGGGCCCCAGAGCCTGAGAGCTCACAGTCGGTGCACTGGTGGCGGGTTATGGGCCACTCAGCCGCATGCGTCATCAGCTGCTGACGATCACCAGCAGCCACATTAGGGTCCCATGTGGTCCTGCCACGCTGCCACCATCCTGCGGTGGGTTGGCTCCCCAGTTAGTCAGCTGTATGTGGTGTCATGTCATGTCACACATAGTTTGTATATTGTGAGGCTGGTTGTCACATCAGTAATAGCTAACCTTCCACACAGGGACTTCCTGGAATGAACCCTCTGCTTAGAGAGGTTCGCAGATGCCTGCCTGGGCTGCTGCAATGGATCCTGCATGGGCTACAATGGAGGACACAAAGGGAGAATGGGAATGGGGAGGAGGGCTTGAGACCTGGCTTCCTGGAGCAGACGACAATGCGGCCCTGCTGGGTTGGTGGCCCATTAGTGGCCCACCCCACCCCATATCCTTACATCCCTACTGGGGCACTCACGTTCATGCCACAGGCTCTTGTAGGGGTCTCTGGAGCCTGGGGCAGCAGAGATGGGCCAGACCTTGTCCCTGTCCCCCTGGGACCCAGCACCGGAGAGGACAGATGTCCATTTGGGCTGCTAACGGCAGAGGGGTGGTGGTGGGGGAGGTGTGTAGGAGACATCTGTGAGAGAGACTGGTCTGCCGGGGTAGGGTGGGCAGTGGGAGTGTGTGAAGGAAAAGACTGAGATGGCTTGTCAGAGTAGAGGCCATTCGAGCGGAGCCTGAAGGGCTGGGCAGGAGTCCGCCAGACACGGGGGTGACTGGGGGTCAGGGACGGCAGGAGTAAAGGCAGGTGTTCTCAGGCTGGGAGCAGGGAATGGACTGCTCAGTGTCAGGAGCACAGAGGTATGCAGGGAAGCTGGGGGGACAGGTTCTGATGGGAAGGGTCCTAGCTTCCCAGGTGGTGGGGGATAGAGTTGGGGGATCCTCAGGGAAGGAGGGGGTGTGGCCCAGATCCCAAGGTGAGAAGGCCCTGGTGGCTTCATGGCCCCTTGGCCCCTGAGAGGAAGCTGCCAGGAGCTCTCAGAAGCAGATTCCCTTTGAAAAATTCACAGGGGCCTAAAGCCCCCCGCCACCACCCCCAGCAACGCCTCCCTGTTTTTAAAGTTAAAGTTTAGTTGACTGTCATCCATTACCGCAATTAGTACATTATGTCTAATTATGCAATTAGTGTAAAAAGTGCACTTGCTGCTGAGAATGGGAAATTACGCTGCCTCGTTACGCTGTAAAATCCATGTCATAAAAAGGCTCAATCTCTTGTTTTTCAAAAGACACAAAACCCAACACAAAACAATAAACCAAATCCTCCCAGTTGAGCTAGGGCCAGGGTGTGCCAATCTCTGTGCACTTGTCCCCCTGCAGACCCCCACCTCTGCAAGGCGCTGTCCCACCCTGGCCCTGGGGCAAGGCAATGACCTGCCAGCAGGGAGTGCTGACGTGCAGCCCACTCCTAGCTGTGGCCAGTGTTTGCTGCTCTGAAACAGATGTGAATTTCTAAGCTGATTTTAAAAACCATGGCAATCCTGATTCTCCACCTGTTATTCCAGATCCAACTTTGAACCTGGCCTCTAGCATTAAGGCTTGTATATCTTAGGTGAGAGTATCCTGCAGGGGTATGGTTTCTAACCAGCTCCGAGAGAGGCAAGGTTCCTGAAGGCAGCACTCTGAGGTTCCTAATGGTGCCTGTGGGGAAAGAGGCATATTGCAGCTCAGGGGAAACTGGGGGAACTTTCTCATACTCAAACCCTAATAGCTTTGTCTGGATAGGCAGTGAGCTCCCCATCACAGGAAGTATGCAAGCCCCATCTGTCAGAGATGCTTAGAAGGGGTTCTACCTCACACAGTAGCTGGGCTCTAGGCTGCCATAGATAGCAGCATCCCCATGGCTGTGTGTCTACATGAAGCCAGCCGTCTGTGACTCTATCTTCCCCAGGTTCTGGCTCTCTTGGTGGTCAAGGGGATATCTGGGGAGAGGTGTGGGGGGTGAGAGGAATCTGACAGGGGGTCTCCCTTCCACAGGGGTGACAGTGTCAGACGGCCAAGTCCATGGGAGCTGGGGAGGGGGCACACTCCTGTGTCACTTCAAAAGCAAATGCTTCACGGTCATGTCTCCATGACCCACCACCCAGCTCCAAAGTCAGAAGTTACAGCTCTAGCATGGTCCACTTAGTGCCTGCCTAAGAAGCTCCCTCTCTGAGCCCCTTCCTTCAAGTTCCCACCATGGTTTGTGTCCCAGGTGCTTGACCCAGGCCTGGTGCTGGGGTGGTGTAGGGTCTCGAAGACTCCTTCCCAGACAGAAATCTGCCCTGGCCTCAGGGGTAAGATGCATGCACCTCCCGCAGCTGCTGCTGCTGCCAAGCTCTGACAAGGCGTTCACAGAGCAGAGAACCTGAGATGCAGAGCCCCCAGCACCCTAGGGCCCATGGGGCACTAGGAGCCCTGCAACAACTCCCACCTGCAACGTGTACAGAGACAGCTCTGGGCGTGTTGATGGGTCGGTGCCGTGCACACCCCAATGGAATCGCTTTCTGAGAAGGCGGCTGGATTTGGGGGAGGGACAGTGCCTGGACCCTACTAGAGGGATACCTGTTGCCTATACTCAAGGTGTGGGGTCCCTGGACAGTTCCAGCCTTCTGGCCTTTGTCTACTCGGGTGATCTTGGAGAGCAGGGGAACCATGTCATGGCCTGGCTAGGTGGGCACATGCCATGGAGCCCCCTGGCCTCTTGATTTGGTCCAGGATAGCATCAGGATGCAGAAGGGGTGGTGTGTGTGTGACCCTGGGCTGAATCAAACTACAGGCAAGATATGGGGGCCCCTGCACACTCCCCCTCCCTGAGCTGGGAGCCGCCGGCTGTCGAGGCAGCTGGGAGGGAAGCTGTGCCCAGCACGCCAGCTGGCACGGGGGAGTGCGAGTAAACACACCCGCACTTTCCCAACTCGCAGAAGTCACCGGGTGGCGGCCGGCTGGTGTGGGCGCCCATGTTTACAGGGAAACAGATTGTTTGTGCCTGCGTCTGGGCCCCCTCACCGCCCACCCTGGCTCAGTTCCCTCCTGCTGCTCTCCACCCCGGGGCCCCGCCTTCCCTCCTCCAGGACTCCTCAGCCTCTCAATGCAGGAGGACAAGGACAGTGATGATAGGCACCCGCCCACCGCCGTGTGGTCAGACAGGGCTCAGCGCATAACCCACTGAGTCACAATTCTGAAAGGCAGGCACAGCCACTGGCCCCACTTTACAGCTAAGGAAGCGAGGCTCTGGTAGGTGGAGAAGCCGGCTGAGACTGTAGTTATGAATGGAGGAGCCCGTGATACTGGGCATCTCAGACCTCTGTCGTCAGTTCTAGGCTCCAGGGTCCCTCCATCCTGCCAGCCCCCCAGACAAGCCCAGTCTGCCCTTTACCTGGGTCAGCACCTTGAGCAACCCTGGCCCAGCATGGACATGGACATGGACCTGCCCTTGCCTCGAACATGGACCCCGCCCTCTCCTTGACACAATGGCCCCAGGACAGAGACCAGTGCCTGGCACTGGCCTGCCTTCAGGCCTCTTCAACCCCTTCACCTGTGAGTCTCTGTCTTTGGCTCCATATGGCCCAGTGTCTCCACTCTCAGGAGTGAGAGAACTGGCGGGGTGGGGTGGCAGTCTGGGAGCCAGGGTGGGCAGAGGTTCCAGCGGACACTTGGTTGGCCAGGGAGGACTCTGACTCAAATTTAACAGAGCCAGGTGTTAGCAGGATCTCATCTAAGAGGGCTGTCCCTCAGTCTATAGAGTTGGTGGAAATTTGCCCCCATAAATGCCCTCATGAAATAGACTGGAGGCTGGGCCCGAGGCACAGTCCGAAGGCCAGGGAGCAAAGGATAAAGTCGGCTTCCTCTGCCCGCATCACCTCCATTCCAGTCCTCCCAACACTGATAGCCCAGGGTGGGCCACCCTCCTCAGGGGCTGGAGCAGGGCACTTAGGGACTCCAGAGGGGCCAGAAACCCACCTTTCCCCAGGAGTCTCCAGGCAGGTTTCCTGGGTGGGAGGGCTCATCAAATTTTTCTTCATCCATCCCCCCTCCCCTCCCCCAGCTATGACAAGGGCCCCAGGAGGAAACCGAAGTGCCAAGAGGGTCAGAATCTGTCCAAAGGAGACCTTCCCACTCCCGAGTCCCCTACACTCACAGCCGAAAACTGGCTACATAACTGCAGGTCTGAGTTCCTGCCCTGCTCTTTACCAGCCACATGGCTTGGCATGAGCCTTCACCCTCAGCCGGGCTTTCTGGGGCATTCCTCAAAGATGAAAGGCCAAATGCGAGGTGCCGCTGGCTTCTCAAGGGGCCTCCTTCCAGGGCCGCTCCCGAGGCTGCCCCACACTGTCCTGCAAGGCCTAACTTTCCAGGTCTCGCAGGCTGGAAATCTGCCCTTCGCTGCTGAGACTTGCTGCTGAAGACATCGTCCAATAATGACAGTGCCAATTACAACGAGAGGCCCTAGGGCTGGCTGCTCTTGTGAAAACACTGGATCTTGGCATGTCAGGCACGCAGGATGGAGGCAGAGATGGAGGTAAGTCTGGGAGTGGCTGCGGCCTCCCGTGGTGTTAGGGGCCCCTTTTGGGGGCAAGGTCATCCAAGGGCCCTGCACCACACCCAGGCGCTCACTGTAGTTCCAGGTATGTGTGTCTAACCCACATACCAGCTCACACGCCACATCTACATCCAGGGCCCGGAAAGTTGCTTGCAGATCCTGCCCATGATTCACACTGAGGCTTCCAGAAAAGACACCACAGTTTGGACAGACCTGTCTACTGTCCCTGGATACCCTGAAAGGAGGCTCCATGAGAAGTCAGCAGCCTCAGGCCTGGATGAGGCTCTGTGGGTTTCTATCCATACCTCAAAAGGGGGTCTGCAGCCATCTGAAATGTTTTCAGCAGTGAAACTTTTCTGGCCCCAGATGGTTGGGGCTACTTGAAGGTCATCTCCCTAAATCTTTCTGCTGGACATGACACTGGAGAGGCCTCTAACAGCACGGAGGGCTCAGGGGCTTACTGGGGGCAAGGGCGTGGCCTGCCAGACAGTGGCCTCTGGATCAGCATCCCCGGGAGGGCTGAGCCCCGTCCTCTGGTCCCAGTGCCCGAGTGTCAGGCGCTGACAGGCAGTGGGGACCTGAATCTCACTGGTGTTGAGTGTGCAAGCACGTGTGGGAGGGAGCACGCCCACGCCTGGGCTATCTCGCTCACGTCCTGTCAGCCTCTTCCAGCTCCATCTTAGTCCTTCTCCTAGTTTTTCTTTCTCTCTTATTTTCAGTTTATAGGCTCTTCTTGAATTTTATGTATCCTTGTAAGTACCCTTAAATCTTCTGGAGAATAAGTTGGCGGCATAAATAAATAAACAGACAGGACGGAGACACTGAGGCCCTGCACATGCTGAAGATACACTGGGGACAGGTATGTGTTAGGGACATGTAGGCACCAAGGACACGCACACGCGGGGGACACACGCCCAGAGGGAACCCGTTCTCTCCGGTCATTAACAGGCTCTCCTGAGCCCTCACAGGAGGGCTTGAAACATCCAGGGTAGTTACCACACAGGGTTTCCTAGAGCTGGGAGGCCAGTGATCTCCATATCCACTGTCAACTGGGGCTCCTGAGTGGGCCCTGACCCCTCTCTGTGCCTCAGTGTCCCCTCACCTCACTGTGGGGAAAGAGGGATAATCCTTGGCACCCCCTCGGCTCCAGGTTCTTTCTCCATTAATGCAAGAACCTCAGTGGCCACCGGGGTCAACATTTATCTTCACCGTGACTGTGCTCAATGTTTGCCTTGCAAATGAACTGTGCAAACAGGACCCACTGCTCAGCCACGAACAACACTGTGAGGGTCCTTGGTCTGAACAGTCATGAACTTCAAAGTGAGTGAGCTATGCTCAGGGGAGGCAGACACTGTGCCTGGGCTCCTCCTCCAGGTGGGCCACCTTCTTACTGCTCAGCAGACAGAGATCCCCCTCAGCGATGATGCCAGGCTGCAGCAGACAGCACATTCCCTCCTGCGCACACAGGGAGCAACCATGGTTCGAATCAGCAGACGAGGCGGTCCTTCCTGCCCACCCCCACCCACAGACAAGAGGATGCAGGAACGCCACGAAAACAGTTGATCTCCTTACTGATAGTGGGTGAGAAAAAATTATCTCTCCACTAAAAATAAAGCACCGTCTCCTAAAAGCAGGGCCCCTCTCAGCTCATGGCTTAGACAGGCTTTGTCGCTAAGTCCAAACGTAGATTTGCTGGAGAAGCCGAGAGCACTAAACCCTAGCCTGCCTCACCCAGGGGCTCAGCCTTGGGATAAATTGGGGCCCCTCACCCCAACCACTGCAGTACAAGGCAGAGCAGTGAGCCCAGATGACGCTGTCCAAGGTAGGCAGGAAGAGGGCAGCAGGAACCGGGTCCATATGCTGCTCGTGCCCAGCTAATGGGCTAACAAATGAGCAGGTCTTGCCTCTAAAAGGTGATGAATGAGCAGTTGCCCAGGAGAGCGGAGGGATGGGCCCCCTCCCAACAGCTCTGCTCAGGCTCCGCCCTGACTTGACACCTATGGAGTGCCCAGCCCAGCCCAGAGACTCCCCAGGGGTGGGGTGAGTAGGGGCTGGGGGTGACTGTGGGTATGAGCAGGGGGAGGCCAAAAAGGGCATAAAAGGGCAGCCCCAGCCTTGGGGGACATTCCCAAACAAACCCAGACAGGGAGCCTGAAGTCTCCAACTGCTTGGGCTGCCGTTATACTGTCTGGAGGGTGCCACTGAGGAGGGAGGTTGACTGAGTCTTCCTTGAGACTCACCTCCACTACACACACACACTGGGCTGGAGGACGTGGGAGCCTGTGCCCTAAGGACTGAACAGACTGGGGAGAGACCTGATGCTGGGTCCTGGGGGAACACCCACGGGCTGGGGCACTGCTTCTCCCACATAACTATAGGACTGTAGCCGCCTAAGCTCGCAAGGAGACCTGTAGGCAGAGGTGGGGAGTCGAGAGTCAAGGAGGGGTCCAGGGCTCTGACTCAAAGCAAAGGTCGGCCTCCAGTGAGCGAGTGAGCCCCCATCACAGAGGGGATCAGCCAAAACTGGCCCCTAGGCCCCAGCCAGTCCTCTTTAGTGACGTAGTGAACCAAATGGTCTTAAGTTTGACCCTAAAGCCTGATATCCTCAGTGTGCCCCTCAATCATTATGCAGTCCCCCTCCTCCAGGTACTCAGGACATTTCAAGGGGGCAGGGTTTCTGCATAGTGACAGAGGACTGGCCCGGCTCCCACTGAGAGCTATCTGGCCAGGTGAGGCAGCCCCTGACCCAGGTCCTTTGTGGGCTCCCTGTCCAAACAGCCCCAGGCCCCCGGCTTGCACTGCCACCCCTACCCACCCCCCAGCCTGCCCCCACCCATGTAAACAGAACCTGCCCGCTTTCTCCCAGGGGCTGCTAATTCCTCGTCAGAACTGCTCGGACGTGAAATTGGAGTGAGACAATGTGTGTTTAAGGAAATGAATCTCGCATCTTAAGAGGCTCGGGGAGCCTGCCCTGCACCCCCCATCACCCCACCCGCCCACCCCAAGCCTGGGAAGGAGCGCTTGGCATCAGGGAAGGAAAAGGCGGAGGTGACATTCAGTGCCAAATTAGCAGCCGCCACAGCCAAATATTGTACTTGCCTCCAATCTTCTTTTATTTTTCAAGAGAAAAGCCTTTTACAAAGTGAAAAAGGCTGTTGGAACACTAAGGCTGATGATCATTTTAAAAGGCATGCCTGCCACGCGCATGCCCATCTCGGAGCGTTCCCTTCCTCTCTGCGTGCCATCTCCTCCTTGCCCAAAGCCACAACCCCAAGGCGCCCGCCCCCACAGTCAGGCCCCACCACGCCAGCCACAAAGAGGACATCACGGGTGCTCTTGGCTAAAGTGACCCAGAGTCCCAGACCCTGGGCCAGTCTTAGACACGGGACCTGCCTGTGAACCATCTTATCATCTGCATGGCACCCTTGCAAGTAAGGGGTCATCTGTGGCAAGCCCAGAGCCACCTGGCCTACAGAGGCCTCAACAGAAGTGACCAGCTCCTGGCTTCTTCAAGCGCTCCTGATGGCCCTTAGTGCCCCCACTGTGAACAGTCATGCTGCCTGCGCCAGCTCCCATCACCTTTTATCCCGCTCCACTAGAGGCCTGATAGGCCCCACTCTTTGGTCACTTTGTTGAACAAATAATAACAGTCATCCTGGAGTCCAGCCCTCAGAATCCAGTCTGCCTCCATGTGTCACTAATTTACTGACTCACTGAATAGGTTGACCTGCCCCTCCAGAAGAAACATTATTTTTATCCCTGAGTCCCTGACCAAGTGCTGGGTTGATCTCCCTGATCACCAGGAGTCAGTCAAACTGGTTTTGATCAACAGGGAAGACTTAGCCCATGTTTCCCATTTATTCAAACCTGGACTGCCCCAGGCCCCAGTTTCCTTATCTAAGGAGAGGATGGGGAGGAGCCTGGTGGTTCCAGAGATTGGAGACCCCTGAGCCCTAAGCCCCCACCTGGATGATGACTGGTCCTGATCCACATGTGTGCAGCCATGGCACCCTCACCGATCTGAGCCACCCTCTGACCCCACCCCTGAAGTCCCGGGACGTGGGGGCCTGGCAGTGCCCCATTTATAGGAGACGTCCAGGGTTCAGACAGCTCTGGGGACTTGTCCATGGCCTCCACTAGTATCAGCACAACCAGGACCAGGATCCAAGGTGGGAAGCACCACAACGTGGATGCTGTGGTGTCTGCCCAGACTCCCGCATCAGGATGAAGCCAAGATGCTGGCTGCTGATGGGTCTCAGCTAAGTCCCTGCCTGAGCAGAGGGAGCCGCCTCACCCATGCTCCGCTGGACAAGCAGGTTGAGTGGAGGAACGCAAGGTCTATTGCAATGAGGGATGACTCTCAGGAGCGAGGCAAGTTTCAGTGCCCTCCGTGGAACTGGCTGGGGCTTCTATTAGGCCTTCATCCCAGTCAAACTTCCGCTGCCCCATCCTGCCTCCTTTGCCCCGATGAGGGTGGTCCCTGAGAGCACTCCCCCAGTCAACACCTGCAGACAAACCCCCACCTCAGAGTCTGCTTCCAGCGACTCAACCCTGTCACAGCTCATGCTGTGAGGGGTCCCAGGGAGCCAATTCTGAAACAGGAGTTGTCCTGCTGAAGTGAGGGCTACACTGCAGTGGTCGGTGGAGCGCTGACAACCCTGGAGTGTGATAAAGGTGCGAATGATCAAATGTTCACCCACTGTGAACCGAAATGGGAATACCTGTGGATGGGTGCAATGTTTCAGGTCTCGAGAATTTCAGGGAAATGTCATCATAAGGACTATAGAATGGGATAGCCATTGCTGAGGGCTATCAATGCTTTGGAAAGAGACAATGAAAGGCTGAGTGTGATTAATCACGGATTTAAGGTGAAGTGTGAAAGTCAGAAGCCCCCTTGGCAGGATATAAAAAGACTCATCTCTTGCAGCCAGAGGCAGAAAAAGCTGAGGGTCAGGCACAGGACTTAATTAGAAGAGTGACAAAGATCCAGAGGGAGTTACAGTCTCAGTCGCAGCAAGATGTCTACCCAAGGTCAAGACCCTGACTGGGAAGGAATAGATCCCTGAGTTGTGAGGTGAGAGCCTCTGGGTCACTGCCCTTGAGAACCCTGAAACCCACCCTGAACTCTCTGAGCCTACAGAAGTGGCTGCTCCTCCTTACTAAAGGATAGGGCTCCCCCCTTGCTTAAAAATGATGAGGAGGCCTCCATGTTCGAAAGCAACAGACTCCCCTCCTTCCCACTCACCAGACAAAAAACAAGGCTTGAGTCACAATGAGAAACCCACAACGCCAGGGAATGCTGGGCCTGCTAAGGGAGAAAAAGGGACTAGGTCCTGAAGGTACTATCGCATCTAGCCAGCAGGAGGCCTGGATCCTGAGGTTGCTGGATCAAGGGCAGTAGAAGAGAAGGTTGGATTATGGGCGAGGTTATTGATATGAACGGGCTTCCCAGGTGGCTCAGTGGTAAAGACTCTGCCTCCAGTGTAGGAGACGCAGGAGACGCGGGTTCAATCCCTGGGTCAGAGAAGCCTAGTGGCCCTTTATGTCCAGGGGGTCACAAAAGAGTCAGACACGACTGAGAAACCGAGCACCGTCCACCACCATCGATGTGAGAGCACTTTCTAATGATACAGCATCTAACACCCCAGTGAGGACCCCAGGGGATGGTGGAAGTCTGAAAAAAGCAATGGCCTCCACACTAAGAGAAGTTGAAATGCCAGAACTCCCAGAGCAAAGTTGAGAAAGGGATCAAAGGCTTAGACAAGTGGACATACCAGAGGAGTTCTACTGCAAAAGGCCAGAAAGCCCCACACAACCATGTTCCATGGGCGGGCCCAGAGGACACCATTCACCAAAGCAAGGAGGACTATGTTGGTGAGAAGGGCACAAGCATCAGAGAGAAATTCAGTGGGGGCTGTCATCTGCTCTCAGGGCCAGCCTCGGAATCCAGCTCCATCTCACACACCAGGTGACATGGAAGGATCTCAGCTCTGAGTGAGGCTGAGAGTTCAAAGGGACGCTGAGGCAGGTTCAAGCCAAGGAGAAAGTGGCCCCACAGCTCAGCCACATGACACAGTCAGCCTGATGGAACTGGAGGTATCTGTTCTGGGGAACGATGCTGGGTGACCTTTACAGCAGTTTCTAATAGAAGCACAGAAGAGTCCTAGGGTCTAAGAGAAAACTACACGCTGTCCAGAAAGCATCTCCTGGACTGTCACTGGGCCCTGGCAGAGACCACACAATGCACATGATTAAATGACCAAGGCATATTAAATGATCTGGCTTCTGTCACACCCGTGAAGTCGTGAGGTCTCGTGAGCCCAAGAGTAATCCATTTTAAGAAAGGAGGGGGTGCACATCCTTGACCAAGTATGAGCTGATCAGAGGGCACAAGCAAGCCACATGAACTCTTTTGTGACCCCATGGCTGGTAGCCCACTAGGCTCCTCTGTCCATGGAATTTTCCAGGCAAGAATACTAGAGTGGGTTGCCATGTCCTCCTCCAGGGGATCTTCCCGACCCAGGGATCGAGCCCATGTCTCCTGCATCTCCTGTATTGGCAGGTGGATTCTTTACCACTGAGCCACCTGGGAAGCCTGCTCATATCAATAACCTCACCCATATCCAACCTTCTCTTCTATTGCCCTTGATCCAGCAACCTCAGGACACAGTCCTCCATTCATTCACTACTGCTGCATGAATGCTCCTCTCTCAATTAAGACTGCATGGAATGTGCGCAGGGGGGAGTCCCTCATGACCAGCTGATAGAAGAGGGAAAAGATTGAGCTCAGTCTCAGACAGGTCAGCGGAGTATTTTGATGTGAGCTGAAAGCAGACACAGCTACATTATACCTGACTCGGGATGGCCCTGAAAGATAGTGTTAAGCAGAAAGCCTTCCAAAGAGCAAAGCTCTGGGCAGCACACCTGATCATCCACTTTGTATGGAAAGGGAAGGGGCCTGAGGTAAGAATATATAAACAGTCTCATGGGAAGTGACAAATGGCTTGGTTGGTTGTCAGGATGAATGAAGTCTGGAATACCAGGGATATATAACCCTGGTAGAGGCATGGGGATGGACCCATGGGCATGGGCATAAATATGAAGATCTCTGTACATTAATGCTTATTAGCACCACCAGGAAAGAGACACCAAATAACCCGACAAAATGACCTCATGAATTGCCATCTGTCAGCCTCTGTCGTCAGTCAGTCCAGGGCTGGTACAAGGAGTGTATGAAGAGAGTAGCTATAAAGGGGCTATGCAAAGGCCCAAGGCCAATGTTGATCTAGCTACTGCTGCTGCTGAATACCCAACCTTCCAGGAACAGAGTCCAATCCTGAGAGCCGAATATGGCACTACTTCTCAAGAAAATCAACCATGTGGCAAGTTGATTACACCAGACCTCTTCAACCTCAGAAGGGGCAGTGAGTCATTCTCACTGATATGATAACAGCTGGTCAGTTTTTCTTTCCTAAATGAAGGGTGTTGACTATCCAAGAGCTTATCGAATGTTTGATCTGCTGACATGGGATCTCATGAGTTCCTTTCCCAGGGGATCCACTTTACAGCAAAAGAGGTGCTTCAGTGGGCATGTGAGCATGGGATGAGCTGATCCTATCATTTACCTCACCATTCTGATGCCACCAGTCTCACAGTGTTGGAATGAATGACTTTTTCTCCTAGTTATAGCCTTGCTGCTGCTGCTAAGTCGCTTCAGTCATGGCCGACTTTGTGCGACCCCATAGATGGCAGCCCACTGGGGTCCCCCGTCCCTGGGATTCTCCAGGCAAGAACACTGGAGTGGGTTGCCATTTCCTTCTCCAATGCATCAAAGTGAAGAGTGAAAGTGAAATCGCTCAGTCGTGTCCAACTCTTAGGGACCCCATGGACTGTAGCCCACCAGGCTCCTCTGTCCATGGGATTCTCCAGGCAAGAGTACTGGAGTGGGGTGCCATTGCCTTCTCTGAGTTACAGCCTTACTAAGATATAATTCACATCCCACACGGTTAGTATCCTTTTTTTAAAGTATACAATTAAATGGTTATCTATTCACACAGTTGCATAACCATCAATACTCTTCTAACTTTGTAACATTTCATAACCCCTAAAGAAACCCTGTACCCCATTCCTGCCTCCCTCAAGCCCACGGCAATCACTGCTTTGTTTCTAGTTTTTGTCTGTTCTGGACATTCCATATACACTGAATCATTTAAGAAGTGCCCTTCGGTTCCTGGCTTCTTTCACTTAGTATAATGTTCTCAAGGTTCATCCATATGGTAGCATGTATCAGAAAGTGACTACTTTTTATTGCTGGATAATGTTCCACCATATGGATATACCAATTTTGTTCATTTCTTCATCAGTTGATAGAGGATTGAGTTGTTTCCACTTTTTAAATATATTACAAATAATGTTGCTATGAAGGTTTGTGTATGTTTCTACGTGGAATGGTCTTTTGAAGACCAGCAAAGCCACCATGTTGGAGAAGGTATCCAGCAAGAATGGGGAGCTATCCTTGAGGACACATTATGTACCGTAAATCTAACTGCTGAGTCCGTAATAGCCAAGAATACACAGTCCAGGCAAAAGCAGGAGAGGCGTGGTTTCACTCCCCATCACTACTCTCCTACTTGGGGGAATTCTGACTTCTGATCCCCTCAGTTTTAGGTTCTGTCAGTCTACAAGCCCTGGTTCCCAGAGAGGGAATGGTTTCACTAGGGGACACGGAGTCCCACTGGGCCTTAGTTTTCAGGGAGTGGCCTGTCAGTTTAGGCTCCTCGGGCCAAGAGAGCAGCTGTCATGGCAAAATGATTCTCATTATCAGGAGATGCTCGGGCAGGGAAAAATATGTTGGACACCCAGGTGACCCACTGGGACCCCTCTGTCTAGTTTCTCTTTTCTTTTAATCTATTTTTTGGCTGTGCCACATGGCATGTGGGATCCTAGTTCGCCAACCAGGGATCGAATTCTTGCCCCTTAAAGTAGAATCACAGAGTCTTAACCACTAGACCACCAGGAGTTCCTCCCCTGTTTAGTTTTGATGAAGGATGAACAAGGGCATAAGCCATGGCACGAGAAGGGCGTGGTGGGCAGGGGCTCAAGACCCACCAGGGATGAGGGTCTGGGTCAGGGTGAAAGGAACCAAGGGAGGTGGTGGCGGATGGAGAGGATGCGTGCCAATCGTGGCCCTTGTGCTGGAGGTCACAGCTCATCCCACTATTCTTCCTCTCCCAAGTTTCCCAGGAAAAGGGAACAATCATAATTCTAGAGCTAGTGAGCTCCCACATAGACAAAATTTACTATATGAAGCCAAGGGTCTAGGTGACTCAAGAGGTGGGCTGTTGTGGGTACTACTTTAGGATCAGTGCTCATTCTCCAGATGCTGAGTCAATTTGGAACTGTCCCCTGACTACAGGGGGACACCTCATGCATGGTCATGTCCCTTCCCCAGCAGCACCCTGCATGCAGTGACCAGGTAGTGCAGGGCACAAAAGCCAGGACCCCTGGCCTCAATCTAGGACCTCTCTAAGCAGCCACCTCAGACCGGGAGCTCTCCATGGTGCTGGCTGAGACCCCATTCAACTGCATTGTGGTCAGCTTCTCTCCCTGCCCAGGCTTGCTCCACACATCCCTTTACAAGTACGGTTTCTCAGAGCAGCCCCTCCCCTTAAAATAAACCTTCTGTGTACAGATCCTAGCATCTCAGACCCTGTTTCCCACTAACACGACCTCAGATAGGCTGGCTGTCCCCACCAGTGCCAAACCCTGGGCCAGCCAGGCTCAAGAAAGTCCTGTGATGGTGGCTGTGGGACCTCCAGTCCCCCACCCCGACCCCACCAACTGAGGCCTATCTTTACATCCCCCACCCGTAGCATTCAGGAACCACCCCCTTCAGGGAGGTACAATTTAAAGGTAAACAAACCAAAACTCTAGAGGGGAACTAGCTCATCCAAGGACCTAGACATGGGAAGGGAATGATCAGAGTTTGAACCTCTATCTATCTGAATCTCTCTGACCACCATCCTGGTGACTTCTGTATTTTCTGCCAGAGTGAGAGGGCAGCAAACAAGCTCTGGGACACAGCTCGCCTTCACCTGGAAAGGTGGAAACAGACTTCATGGAGGAGGTCTTGAGGGGTTCGGGAGGAGGGTGTGCAAGGAAAGGCTTTGCAGGAAGAGGGAACAGTGAGGGCAAAGGCTGAGAGGCAGGCCTAACTGGGGTTAAGGAATCCTGGTTTGGGGGAATAAGTCAGGGAAGGGTGGTATGATCCGTGTGAAGGTCGTGGTGGACACAGACCAGGCTCAGGTCCTGCATCTGTTCTGCCCTGCCCCCACCTCGCTGTGTCCCATCTCCTCCTCTCCCACCCCATCCCCCAGGTTCTGGTGCCTGCTCTGAATGGCCAATGAGGCCATCTGATTGGCTCATCAAGGGCAAATAATAGCTTCTGCTGAATTCAGCTGCAGCCAATCAGAGGCAATCAAGCACACAAGAGGCCTGATGGGCCACATGAGCGGGCGCCCCCACAGGCACCAGAGCTGGCCCTCAGTCAGGTCCGGAAGCTCCCATCTAGTGTGGGAGCCCTGGCAGTGGGGGGTCAGAGAACCAGGAGGCCTCAGTAAGAGAAAGGGAAGGGACCCTGCTGGGCTCCACTGCATTTACGTGGCACCTGCTGTGTACCCAGAGATCTGGAGAAACTGAGCACTGGTGGGGAAACCCAGGCAGGGACACAGTTACCCCAGCACATAGTCTACAGAGCATCTGCACACAGGCCCAGGGAGGGGGACTCCTCCCCTAGGAGAAGCTTTTCTGAACCCCACAACAGCCTCCTAGCATTTGTCCCTCAGCTGTCCCCCCCACCCCCATTCCGCCTCCACCCTCCCAGGCGTCTCTGTGCCCAATTCCTGCCTTTTCCCCCTGAGGAGAGCAGAGCCTCCAATCAGACCCTGGGAAAGCAATTTTTCAATCTCCAACTGCAAACACTAATACCGCCGAAGCTAATTTTACAGATTTCCACTCTGAGACCTCGCCTTTGTCCCAGAATCCCTCAGCCTGAGAGATTAGTAGTTTAGAGACTGGAAAAAATAAGGTATTTTAAAATTCAGCATAAAACTTTCTTAGACTCAGTGAGCTAAAAAAGAAATAAAAAAATTTTTTTTGATTGGAAAAGAGCCTGTTAGTGAGGGAGGAGCTGGGTCCGGTCCCTGCTCCACCAGGGAAGGTGTTTGAAGGAAGGATGCTCTTCCAGTGCCCGGATGCCTCCAGTCCTTGCAACAGGCTCAAACCTGCAGTCTAAGGACAGGCAGAGAAAAGGTAAGAGTCAGGCCTCCATCCGGCATGCTGGGAACCCACGGTCCCTCTTTCTCAAGCCTCTGGGATGTGCGCACCCCATGAAGCCAGCCAGGATTTCTCTGACCCTAATCTTGAAGCCTGAGGAGCTGCAGCAAAAAGCCTCAGCCCCTTGGATAGAACAGGCCACAGGCGCGCTTGCTCACTTTGCCAGTGAGGCTGATTCCATTCCAAAGGTGACTCTCCCTGGGCTCAGTTTTCCCATCGAACCAAATGACCAAAGTCTCTGGCCACGTGGCCCACCTGGCGCCATGCAGCCCAGCCCTGCACCCTCTGTGCACCGGCACACCCCAGATCACACCAGCTCAGACCCTTGCCCTGGTACAGGCAGGCGTGGGGCACATTCGGTACAGCTCATTCCACGGGCACCTCTCCACGGCATCTCTCACAGATGAACAGTGTAATCACTCCGGCTCTCCGGGGGCCACAAGCTCAGAAACATCCTAATGAAAAATAAATGTATTTACAGGGAGACGTCAAAGCTGCCAGGACGAGTCAAAGTAATATGCCTGCGACCCGCACGCAGACTTTTATTTCCTCCCCCTCCATGCTCCAGAGCTGCTCCTGCGGCGTGGAGAGATAAATATTTTAAATAGCGACACTTTGGCGATGCACGGTTATGCAAGACAAGGAATAATTAGAAAATAAATTACTTTTTTTTAAACACAGCGTTACAAACATCGGGCGCATCAGATTACTGCTCTCCGTAGTCTGGGGCTGTGCAGCTCTGGAGGCCAGCGCCGCAAGGACCTCAGGGAGCAACGGTGACCCAGTCTGTCCCCAGAGCCCCCAGACAGTGACGGCCCCTCCCGCCTGCTTGGGGAGGCTCCCAGAATGGAGCTGAAGACCACACTTGGCAGCTTCCAGAAAATCTCGGCGATGGAAAGGCTTCCTCCGGCGTCTCACCAGCAGTGGCGCAGACTAAAAATAGTTTAATCTCCTTGAAAGCAAAAGGAGCAATCAGCAAAACAGACACTCGGGCCTGCATGCCCCCCCCCACTGCCAACCACTGCCAATCCTCACCACACTCTGCCCCCATCCATCCATGCCTGTCCCCAGTGCCAAGCATCATCAACTTCTGACTGACCCCGAGGCAGCCTACCACGACCCTGTCCAGGACGGCGGTCTCACCCATCACCCAGATAAACTCATGTCTACAGCCCCGACCAAGTTACATACATGGTATGTGTCCTTTAAACCTCATGATGCCACAAGGAGAAGGGAAGACAAGGAATGTTTTACAGATGAGGAAACTGAGGCACAGTCACTTAGAATCATTTGCCCAAGGCTAGAAATGATGGAGAAGGATTGGACTGGGCTGTGTGCTGAAGGAGAGGGCTCAGCCTCTGCAGAAAGGAGGTTGGGTGGCTTTTAATTAGCACTTAACCTGAGTATCTGCGGTTGGTTCCCAGGAAACAAAAGCTGCCCAGGGCAAGAAGGAGCAAAACTGGTAGGGTAGGGCTTGGGAGAGGCTCACACATTCAGGGGAGGGGACTGAAGGAGTCTGTCACACAGATGTGTCCTGCCCACTGCAGACAGAAGGACGTTGTGATGTCACCCTTTTCACCCACTGGCCTGGGATGGGGTGAATACCTGTGTTCTGGCCTCAGCGCTGCCACCACCCTGCTGTGTGTCTGAGGGCCTGTCCCTGCCCTCTCTGGGCCTCTATTTCGCCCAGCAGTTGGCCAAGATGACCTGAGGGACCAAGGACTTGTCAGGAAGCCTGCTGCACTCATGGGCTTGCCCCCAGTACTCTGCCCCTCCGTACTCAGCCCTCTGTCCACCAGCTGTGCCCACCTGCCCTAAACCAGAAACATGGACAATGTCCTGGTTTCACATGAGGATGCTAAAAAACAGGCAGGGGAAGTCACATGCCCAAGGCCACCCTACAGAGGTCAGAGGAGACACGGCCAAGACCAGGACTCAGTCTCTGATCCACTCCCGCGCCCTTCACTACACACTTCTGGGCCTCCCTGAGAATGCTGCTGTCTCAGAGTTCCGAATGCCTCCTGTGCCCTTCCCCCATCCTTCACAAAAGGAAGCCGGGACATCAAACAATAAATTGGGCTCTGGCAGGTGGTCCAGCTCACCCAATCTCCTAAAATGTCATCCAGGAATATGGAACTGAGGCCTCCTTTCGTGCTAAATATCTTCCCTGGTAACCAGCAGCTGCCTGAAAGAAATTACTCTATAACCTTGTTCTGAGTTTTTCAAAAATAGCCTGTGCGCCCACTGCTAGAAGGCATGGCACCGCCCAGCCTATCCTGGCTCCCAGTCCGTCCCTTGGCCCCTAGTATTCTAGTCCAGTCTTGCTTCTGTTTCCACCTTTGTCCCCAGTCTCTTCCCTCACCTCCAGTCCCAGTCCAGCCTTTCGCCCCTGCAGCCCCATGTCCCCTTGCTGCTGCCTCAATATACAAGGGGCTTGATTCTGTCCCCTGCAGCTACTTCACATCCTCTGTTATTTCACTGTGACCCTGAAGGCAGAGACAACGTCCCCTCTTTTACAGATGAGGAAACTGAGGCCCAGGTCCCCTGATTTGTGAGGGGTTTCTTTTGGTGTGATTGCTCCCAAACCCTGCTAGCAGTCCACTCCTTCAGCCTCAGGAGCAGGAGCTCAATTTCAATGGGTTGAAGCAAGGACTGAGATAGATGCCCCAGGCAGAAGGAACAATTAGGCCAAGAGCAGACCCTGGGGAGGGTCAGAGCCCTGGGACTGAGCAGAAGAGGGGACTCTGACTCACTCACAACAGGCTGTGTTCAGGAGCTGCCCCAAAGGGATGTGCCCTCAGCCATCAGCCAGATTCAGGGGCCTACTCTGTCCTGGTTATGGGAGACCCAGGTAACCCCACTTGCTGGTACCTACCACTTGGGTAACCCCACTGAAGATAAAGAAGGTATTAGGTTGAGGGGGCACCCAGAGAATAGCTAGCATGCTGTCAACCAAGTCAGAACTTTGCAGCAAAGCTCTTCCCCACTGCTGACTGTGGAAGCCTGGCCAGCTAGGATGTCCTACTTCACAGATAGGGAAACTGAGGCTCAGGATGAGGGGCATGGGATCACAGAGAGAGAACCAGGCTGCTCAAGTTCCTTATGAGGCTGGTTGAGCCCCCTGCCTCTCTAATCCTTCTCCTCCTTAAGCCCCCTCCTCTGTTTCCGGCAGCTCCCTGCAGCTAACCCCAAGCCAAGCCTTGGGTTGACACCCTCCCAGGCACAGGGCAGCAGTTCTTGAACTGTGTTCTCAGGAGCCCTAGGCAGTAGGCAGGGGGCCCCTGGGCTTGTGTGGAGGATCACGGGTCATGAGAGGGAGGTCAGGAGGCCGGACCTGCTTGCTGCCTCCCTCAGCCAGAGAATCTCCCCTGTTCATGTATTCACTGGCTGGGGACCTACATGGATTTCCGTGAACAAAGAAGAAGGGCTCAGTTGCTACAAGAGAGTGAAAGCAGTGATGCCTGGTGGATTAAATTTTCATTCTTTCTCAAAACTCCCTGAAACCAGAGTAAAGGGCTATTGAAAATAGTGAAAAACCCACGGGTCATAGAATATGTGGAGGAAGCACCAGGGACATTTTGGAAGCTAGAAGCAGATGGACTGTGGGTGACTGGCTCAGCAGGCTGTAGAGGGCTCACCTCTGCTGGCAGTGGGTTAATGATGGGGAACTCCAAAGACTAAAACCCCAGATGAGCAACTGGGAGAAGCTTTGCTGGGGAACCTGCAGCCCAGGAGGGCAAGAGGACCAGCGTGCCCACCAGGAACCCAAGGACCCCCCGCCATACCCAGAGTCCCACCCCCACACTCAATGCCCTGTACTTCGATGACGTTTCCACCTGAGGTCAGAAGGTTGTTAATTCCTCTCCTCGGCTCCTGTCACGTTATCTTCTCTGTCTACTTAAATATGAGCAGGCCGTTTGGAAACCCAAACACTGAGGGGCAGGGGTGGGGAGACGGGCACATAGAAATCAGAGGCCAAAACAAACAAAAACCTGAAGGAACCTGGGCTACATGGACAGATGAAAGTTTAAAAAAAGATGCTATAAATTGTGTATACAAGGGTTGAAGAAACAAACATATTGTAGATGATAAGAGCTGGATTTCTCACTGTTAGGCAGTCACCAGAAAGGAATGGAGGAAGACTTCAGTGAATCCTGTTGTACTGGACTGGAGTAGAGGCTTCAGTGTAGACTCACTGTTGTTGAATGTATATAAAGATTGACAGATAAAGACATAATTACAAAAATGTGTGTACACATGGACTATACATATTTTTTTTTACTTCTTGTGAGACAGCCTAGCAACAGTGACATCCCCCTAGCAATGAGCACGCTCAGCACCCCCAATCTTGATTTCTAAATACCACTTGCTAGTAACTGGAACTAGAACTCCTTGGAGAAGTGGCTGATTCCAGGGAAAATACAAGATGAGCTGAAGATCTTGTGGTAACAAAAAAGAAAGGAAGTACTCAAATAAGGATACCAGCATGTCAAAGGGCACAGGAGCTAACCTAGAAGAGCTCCCAAAGCCAAAGGTAGAATAATCTGGGCAAGAAAATTAGGATAATACTGAATAACCACACATAGAATAAGCAGTCATTAGTTCATACTGACATAAGTAAATAATGGATAAATAAACAGGGGAGAAGGGACAGTTCTTCCTTACAAAAGAATTCAAATTAATAAATATAGAAGGAAATAAAAATGAGAGAAATAGAAAAATATCTCAGTAATAACTGCTGCAGGCAAGATCTACAGATGGATGTTAAAATTAATGGGCAAAGGTTTGAGAGAAATGGGATATTTGCATAGTCTCAAAGTATCCTCCAAGAAATGTATTAATTATTACTACAAAGGGGGAAAAGGGCAACTTCACAGTAGAGGAACCAAGAAGATACCAGCTTAACTAAATGATCAAAGGTAACATCACCCATAATAAGATACACTGGCATCAGGTTCTCCCTGATATGCTGCGCTGAGAAAGACACATTCCTTTCTATGGTGTTTCTCCTAAAAATGCATAACCTCAGTCTAATCACAGGAAAACATTAGACAAACACAAACTGAGGGACTTTAAACCAAATAACCGAACAGGAGTTTTTTTAAAAAAGTATCAAGGTCATGAAAGACAAAGAAACACATAGAAACCGTCACAGATTGGAGGAGACTAGACTAAAGATCGGGGAAGGCAATGGTACCCCACCCCAGTACTTTTGCCTGGAAAATCCCATGGACAGAGGAGCCTGGTAGGCTACAGTCCATGGGGTCACTAAGAGTCAGGCACGACTGAGTGACTTCACTTACACTTTTCACTTTCATGCATTGGAGAAGGAAATGGCAACCCACTCCAGTGTTCTTGCCTGGAGAATCCCAGGGATGGGGGAGCCTGGTGGGCTTCCGTCTATGGGGTCACACAGAGTCGGACACGACTGAAGCGACTTAGCAGCAGCAGCAGCAGACTAAAGATACAGGACAACTAAAGGCAAGGCAAGACTCTGGATTGGATCCTGAGAAAGAAAAAGGACCTTGGTGCAAAAACTGGTGAAATCCAAATACAGTTTTCACGCTGGTCAGTGTTCATGTACCAGTGTCAATTTCTTCCTTGATATTTGTACTATGGTTATGCAAGATGATAACATTAAAGGGGAGTAGGTGAAGGGTTAGGGAATTTCTGTACTATTTTGGCAACCTCTCTGTAAATCTAAAATTATTTCAAAATAGAAAGTTTTTTTTAAAGCTATCATCCTCAGAGAGCTGACAGGATCAATGGCATTAGTGAAACAAGAGGGCAAGATGTTATTTTTTAAAAGAACCAAAAAAAGAGATCCAAGAATTTAAAATATGCTAACAAAGTGTAAAACATTACAGAAAGGTTGGAAGACAGAATTGAGAAATCTCTTGATAAAAAGACACACAGATGGAAAACTGGAAAGAAAATAGAAAAAAAAAAAAAAAAAAAAGGAGGTGAGTTAAAGGTTTTAGAAAGATAAGAGATAAAAGGGAAGGGAGGAAATAGTCAAAGAAATCATTCCAAAAACTTCCCAGAAGTGAAGGACACAAGAATCTAGTTTGAAAATGTCCACTGAGTGGTGAAGAATGATAATAAAGCTCACCAAGGTATATCAGGGTGGAATTTCTGAACACGAGGCATGGGGATTTGATTCCTGGGTCGGGAAGATCTCTTGGAGAAGGGATAGACTACCCCTCCAGTATGCATGGGCTTCCCTGGAGGCTCAATGGTAAAGAATCTGCCTGCAATGTGGGAGACCTGGGTTCAATTCCTGGGTTTGGAAGATCCCTGGAGGAGGACATGGCAACCAACTCCAGTATTCTTGCCTGGAGAATCCCCATGGGCAGAGGGATCTGGTGGGCTACAGTCCATGGGGTCACAAAGAGTCGGACACAATTAAGCGATTAAGCAGGTACACTGAGATAAAAAAGAGGTCATGTACAAAGGACTGGGAATACGAGTGACTCTGGACCTTTGCACAGCAACTCAGGAAGCTGGAAGGAATGAAGTGCTGCCTTGGAAATTCTGAGGCGAACTGCTTCCACCTTGAACTTCCACACCCACCTAAAACCTCTGCCAGATGTGGGGGAGAGGGCAGGCTTTCTGAGACATGAAAGCCCCCAAAATCTGGCTCCCATACACCTTTGCACAAGATGCCAACTGAAAATGTTCTCTAACTCACCAAGGGAGAAAGCCAGAAGCCAAGGAAGAGGAGTGTATAGCACGCAGAAGAGTGGGACTCAACTCAGAAGAGAGGTGAGGGAAATCCCAAGCAAGACTTCCCAGGGCAGTGACCCAGAGCCCAGATACGTGTGCATGCAGGAGAAGAGGTCAGATAGAAAGGGCAGGGAGCTTGGGGCACAATTAGTAAAGGTTCACAGGAAACCAAGCAAATACCGGACAGTTGTGACCTGCAGGAAAAAAAAGGTAAAACTTGTACCCCGAAATGCGCACTATGAACTGCACAGTTCTGAATGGCATTTGCCCGGTTAAGATAATACCACCATGGAGTCCTGACCTGCTGTATCACCATACAACATTGAGGGGAAGGTGCGAGTCAGACAAGACACAGCACTGTGACCGGGCGGACGCTGTGCTCACGCTCTACTCCCCAGTGGACGTCCACGGGCAACACCTAAAACAGGACAACCACGAAGGAGCAACAGAAGCATGCCAGTTAGAGAGACGGAGCTCTGAGATTAGAAAGCGACAGCCTCTAGGGAGCTGGAGGTGGAGAGGAGGGGTCTGCTGTGCTCCTAACACAACCCGCCTGGGAAAACCATGACTTCACACCACGTGTGAGTGTGACACTGACTTTAAAACCCTAACTTTAAAAATTCATCTAGAAATTTAAGAAAAAAAGAAAAGAAGAAAAGAGATACTGTTGTTTAGTTGCTAAGCGCACCTGACTCCTTTGCAACCCCATGGACTGCAGCCCGTCAGGCCCCTCTGTCCATGGGATTTCTCAGGCAACAATACTGGAGTGGGCTGCCGTTTCCTTCTCCAGGGGATCTTCCTGACCCAGGGATTGAACCCGTGTCTCCTGAATTGCAGGTGGAGTCTTTAGCCCTGAGCCACCTGGGAGGCCCAAGGAAAGAGATGGAGAGGGGGAGAATGATGGGAGGAAGGGAGAAGAGAGAATAATGGAGGCAGAGAAGTCAGGGACAGGAGACTAACTGCTTTGACCCCAACCTCTGGTCTGCAGAAAGGGACCCTCCAAAAGGCAGCAGCTATTATCACCTCTGTTACTCTTACCAAAAATTAAGGTCATTCAGTGATTCACTTGCCTGTTCAGCTGAGTACACAGACCAAGGTTCTTAGACCACAACATGAATTTGGCATGGTTGATCTCTCGTCCCCACTCCTACATTTCCCCAAAGTTGGAGGCATTCAGAAAGCAAGCTGAAGGCCAGCAGCCCACAAGGGTCTAGGGAGCAAGCCAGTCATCCTGGGGACAGTAGGGGACAGTTCCGGGTGAGGAGGAAGAAGCTCCGAGTCTTCCACAATGTCTGTGAGGTCACAGAAGCACTCACACCCATTGCACCGACCTCTGCTGAAGCCCGTGCCACACCCACAGCCACAGGCAGCCATGTCTGGGGAGGGGTGGGAAGAGAAGGGACTGCACGGGCAATGGGCCAAGTGGGCTACAGTGTCTTTGCCAGTCTCACACCCTCCCTGGAATCTCAAATATTCTGGAAACACACACATCTGTGAGTCCGTCCAGTAGCCCCCTTGCACTGGACCCTCAGTCCCCGGGACAGGGAAGACGAGTGTGAGGTGTGTACCCACCAGCCTCACGCAAACACAAGCTCGGCAAAGAGTCTGGCTCAGTCTGCAAGAAGCTCAGAGTGCTCGGCTCTCTGGGTGGGCTAGGACACCCAGCAGATCTTGTGTCTCAGAAGGGAAGGTGGAAAGCTAGGCGAGTCCCTGGGAGAGCCCCCTCCATCACTGAGGCCTTGCCCAGGCCCCAGAACCCTCATGGCCCTACACACCTCACTAAGATCTCAAACCCCTGAGACCCAAGAACTTGCTGGTGCCCCAGCGTGTGGTGCCGCTCCAAAACTCACCCTTCTATATCCTGAGTTCCCTGGGTGCTCACTGCAGAAGGAGTCCCAGGGTCTCCAAGAGGCAAACGGGTGGATCACTCAGCCCCACAGATGGACATGATCTTTCTAGCTCTGCCAAGGGTTTCTAAGGAGGCTCTGGGCATATAAGGATACACTGCTGCTGAAACTCGTGCAGGTGGGAGAAGCAGGCCTCCCTGGCTCCTCCCTGGGAGCCAGTCTGAGGAGGGAGGCTAGGGCCCAATCTGACGGCCCTGTCCAATGAGGAAGCCCACCCAGATTATCTGCTGTGGGGTTCAGCCACTGCCCTCAGCAAGCTATGGAGACGGAGAGAGTGCCAGCTCTGGGGAGCTGAGTCTGATCTAGGAGGCTGCCAGACCCTCCCTCACTCGAAGCTGTGAGTGTTCAGGGCCAGTCTCCTGCCTTCCCCGACGAGGCTCCAGACCTCCGTTCCCCCTGAGCAGCTCCTCCACCACTTAGCAACGGAGACAATTTACATAATGCATCGAGTGTGCGACCAATAATGGCTGGGGAAGCAGGGTGCCCGTTAGTGGCTCCTTGGGAGGGAAAATACCTGCTCCCACACCACCACTTCCTCCCTCGTGGAACAGGGCCCTGAGGCTGTGGGAAGCAGGTGCCTCTAAGTGCTTGGCTGATGCCAAGAGGGGCCCAGAAGGGCCATGCCAGTCCTGGAAACGGAGCAACCTCGGGACAGAGACGCACAAGGGAGGAAATTTCCAAAGCACCTGAGTTTTGAACATAAATCCACCCAGCCGTGCTCCTCAAGCCTGCACCCCTGCTGGGTCTGGGCCTTGCATCTGGAGCCTTCCTGGAGGGAGGAGGAGGCGCTCCGGCAGGCGGTAAGCTCTAGCCGAGAGGCCAGGGAGCCAGGATGCAGCTGCTGGGGAGGTGGTCACGTTCAAACACAAAGGCAGCGATGGAAGGGGGAGACTACATAAAAATTACTGGCATGGTAATTGCTTTTTATATAAATGTTCTTTTAAAAAGTTTTCCCCAGTGTGAAAGTCCCTTTTTAAAAAAGAATAAATTTGCGGCACACCAATTTATTCCGTGCCTGTAGCTGGAGCATAATGAAGGCTCCTCTGTCAATAGCTGATCAGGAGGCAAGTGGCTGCCGCTTGACCTGGCTTCCAGGGCTCCTGCACGACAAGGCAAGTAGTAGGCCCCCGGGGTCTGCGAGGGGCCGCAGGAGCAGGTGGCAGGCCTGCTGTCGGACAGTCAGCATCAAGCGAAACTCTGGGCCTCAGGGCCAAACCCAACAAACGCCACTGGCACCCCACAGGAGCTGTGCTCAAATGGGAGATTCAAATGGAGGCAGCTATAATTCTGCTGATGGGGAGAACGTAGGGGAGAACGGGGCTCTCCCTTTCTAGGGACAGGAGAGGGGAGGGGCTCAGCAGGCTTGGGGATGGAGAGATGGGGCCCCTGGGTCTGCCTGCAGGGCCAGTGGAGGAAGCCGCCTGGTGACAAGGCATCTGGGGGCGTAAGTGGGAGTGGCCTGTTCTGAGCTGTGGGAAGTTCCCTGTAGACTCCAGCTCAGCTCTAAGCCCACAGGCACCAGTGCTCTCCCTGCTGCCCTGGGGCAGGGAGCCCTTCAGCAGATCCCAGCCCCGAGCTGGAAGGGCCGCTCCCCCCTCACCAGGAGGCCCAGACCCTTGAAACGAGGCTCCTGCCCAGTGCCCCTGACCAGCCGCAGCTCTCTCATCTGTGGGGCGTGCACATGTCTGTGCTCTCCACAAGGGACGCTTGGTCCAGCAGCCCAGGGCACCAACACATAGAGGCGGGAGGACACACATCCCCAAGAGACTGGCATCTTGCCCTCCCCACAGGGCTGCTGCTAAGGGCTGCTGCTAAGAACAGTGTCAGGCAGAGTGACTTGGGAGGGGATGTGCGCGGTACGTGTGGACATGGCATATGTGTGTGTGTGTGTGTGTGTGTGTGTGTGTGTGTGTGTGTGTGTGTGTGTGTGTGTGTGTATGAGACTGTGAGCTCCTCACCTACAGCTGAGATTTCTCGGCTTCACTAATTAATCGGTTAAGTAGTTCTCGCCTGCTCGGGTGACACAGAGCTTGCGGCACCTGCCTCCTCACAGTCCCACCCTGGCCTGTAAATGTTCCTGTTCACATCTGCTCACAGAACACACAGAACTGTGCACTCAACACATACACACGTGTGTACACGCCTGCCGGGTCACACATCCCACCCAGGACACATGCATGTGGGATCATATTCTCTCACCCACACACACAGAGGAACGTGTGTGCCTGGTCCTGCCCCCACACGCAGGTGCGGCCACTCCCTTCCACAGACACAGACACTCCCTTGCTCCTGTTCCCGCTGTAGCGCCCGCACACACACAGGTTCACATGCTCTCGTTTACATGTGCGCAGACATTCCCACATGCATCATCACACTGCTCTCGTCTCTCCTCCCACTGTGATCAGCCACATCCCACCTCACCAAGTCTCCGCAGGTCAGAGATTGTCTCCCAGTGAGTCATGGGATCAATAATCAATCTCCAGGGGTGAGTTGCCCCTGTTGCTTTGTGTTCAGGTGGCATCCTGGGAGGTCCGGGCAGGAGCCTGCCCTACTGGGCATGGTCTCCAGGCCCCATGTGATGGGAAGACTGTACTGGGTCCAGGAGAGGTCCCTGGCAGCCCCCACTCCTGTATACATCCGAAGGATGCAAGAGCAGACAGGAGATGGGAGCAGCACTGACCTGGAGGGCTTTCTTGGGGAGGGGGCTGTGGGCTGGGTTTAAAACTGGGGAGAGGCCTGGAGGGAAGAGGGGTGAGTGGGGAGAGCCGCAAGTGCAGGAGGAGGAGGAGGAAGCTGAGAAGGCCAGTAGG
Source organism: Tragelaphus eurycerus (assembly GCA_935064755.1). NCBI lineage: Eukaryota > Metazoa > Chordata > Mammalia > Artiodactyla > Bovidae > Tragelaphus > Tragelaphus eurycerus. Next base: position 67,815,247 of record CAKXYN010000001.1, on the reverse strand, counting down.
GGAGGTGAGGTCACATGGATGCCTGGAGGCCTGAAGGCTCCCCGCTCCTCCTGCCAGGCCTTCCAGTCACTCTAGGAAGAGCCTAGCCGCCCTGACTCCAGCCTGAGGTCCAGGGTGCCAGCATACTGTGGAGCCAGCTCTTCTCCGGGGCCCTTCTCCACAGCCCCCACACCCTCTATCCCCTCACAAAGAGCCATCAGTAACCCTCTATGTGACAAGACCAAACTTGGCAGACCCCGGCAAGTCTAGCTCACTCAGGGCATCTGACACCAACATTTACATTTCTGATGCCCTGGGCCATGGTTCCCCTAGGTGGGCTGGATGGACCCCAAGGTCCTGTGGGACAGATCAGAGCCCCGACTTCTCTCTTTGCGGTCCTCAGATGCCTGTCCCCATTGCTAACCAGACACTGAAGAGTTCCCAGCTGAGTGCTACTCCAGGTGGATTACATACATGCATGTTTGTACATGGCAGGCATATGTGCATACATGCACCCCGTGTGTGTGTGTATAGCCTGCTCCTCCACCCAGACCGTGCATCCTCTCAAGTGGGGGCCCAGCCCCCAACTTTACATCCTGAGGCTAGAGTGAGAAAGCCCGAGTGTCAATCACTTGGTTCCCTGATTCATGGGAACCCACAGATGGACAAGGAGGGAGCCTGACGAGTCTGCCCAGGATCCAGATCCACCTCTGTCTTCATTGCCCCACCACTGCCAAGGAACCAGCTGGCTTCCAGGGCTGAGAGAGAGGTCTAGGAAAGATGGGGAGTTTGGGGCTCGGCAATCTTCTCCAGACACCAGATCTCTGCTCACAAGGAGAGGGGAGCCATGCTCAGAGAAGGTAGGAGGGAGGCCAGGCTGAGCCTCCATCTCCTGCCTGGTCGTGGTAAACGCTGCTCATGTTGCCCCTGGGGCCGGCTGTGGTTTGTCAGAAACAATTACTTCTCTGCCTCTGCCAAATGCTTGGGGCTCCATGAATCTCAGGCGAGTGTCCTCGTGGCTGCCACTGATCCAGCGATGGATGGGGGTGGAGGACGGGGGCGGGGATGCAGATCGGGTCAGCCATCCCCAGGGGCCCAGCATGGAAACCCATTCAGTCCTCTACTCCATCCCCCATCTCCCATCCAGATGAGCCCCCAGCTCTGAACATGCAGCCCTGTCACTCTCCAGAGATGGATGCAGAGACCAAGAGAGAAGTGAACAGGCTCTGGCCTTCTCAATAATCTGTAAGCACTTAGTCCCCATCAGAGCTGACCCTCAAATGTTCTGGTACTAGCCCAGCCCCCCTGGGGACCCCAGAAGAGAGGCAAGGTGTTTATCAGAATTCCTGCCACAGTGGGGTTGGGATTTGCCCATGCCACATGGCTTGTGGGATCCTAGCTCCCCAACCAGAGATTGAACACAGGCCCCCAGCACTGAAAGTGCTGAGTGCTAACCACTTGATTGCCAAGGAATGCTTTAAACAGCCCAGATTCCCAGGATGGAAGAACTGAAGGGCATCCACTTCAGGGAATGGACCCGGACCCAAAGCCACAGGTTCTCAGCTTCTCTAGAACGTGGCGCTGTCCATCTGGTGAGGTTCTGACCGTGCCTCTGAGATCGTCTCTTTCTTAAATCAGGGAACCTCAGGCCAAGAGCTGCCACCCTCAAGAACCCAGAGCTTGGTGGCTTCCTACTACCCTGACTCTAAAGCCAGTCCAGCCCCATGCCCTTCTCTGAGCCCACAGGCCCTGGGAGGACAAGCTGGCACCTGGGTGACTGATCTGAGAAACAGACTCCTGGGCCTCTTCTGGGTGAAAGGGCCCTTCCCTTCACTTCACCAGGTTCCTCCCTGGGTGCCTCTGCAGCTACCGCCTTCCCTGGCCCACTGGCCCTGTTTCTCCAATCTCTGTTGGCCTTTGTGCCTCTCCCAGCAAGAGCCCCCAAAGATGTCATGGTCAGAAGGTGCCTCAGACTGAATGTGTCCCCTCCCCCCAATTCCTATGTTGAGACCTAATCCGCATTGTGACAGTATTTAGAGGTGGGCCTCTTGGGAGGTGGTTAGGTCATAAGGGTGGAGCCCTAGTGGACGGGATTAGTGCCCTTATAAAGGAAACCCCAGAGAGGTCCTTCACCCCTTCCACCATGTGAGGACATAGCGAGAAGACAGCTATCAATGAACCAGGAAGTGGGCTCTCACCAAACACCAAATCTGTGGATGTCTAGATCTTGAACTGCCCAGCTTCTAGAAACATGAGAAATTTCTGTTGTTGATGTCACCAAGTTTACAGTATTCTGTTATAGCTGCCCAAATATGACTAAGAAGGTAGGGAAAAGGAAACCAATTTCCAAATTCCTGGGTTTCAACAAGCAAAGGTGACAGCCTGCGTATCTGAACTTTCTAAAACCATAACTAAGTCCTGGAAGGGCAGGCAATTGATACTGGAGGGGGCACAGAGACACCCCCACATTTGCAGGGCTCTGTCTGCAGCCTCCCCTTGCCCCTGCTCCCTTGAGATCCTCACACCTCCCCTGAGGACAGGGGTGCTTGGACCCCCATTTCACAGATGGAGGAAACAAGGCTCAGGAAAAATGCACCAGGTCCCGCAGTACGAGGACGCCCAGCCCTGTCACTCCTCCCCACTTCACTCTTTCCTCCACCGCCCACCATTCTGTGTTGCCCACCCAACGCACAGGCTCCAGGTTCAAATTTCCGTTCTGCCACTTACAAGCTGTAGTACCTTAGAAAACATGGCTCGGGTTTCCCTGGTGGCTTCACGATAAAGAATCTGCACATCAATGCCAGAGACACAAGTTCGATCCCTGATCTGAGAAGATCCCACACGCCATGGAGCAACTAAGCCCATGGGCCACAACTACTGAGCCTGTGCTCTAGAGCCCGGGAGCCTCAACTTCTGAAGCCCTTACACCCTAACATCTGTGCTCTACAAGAGAAGACACCACAATGAGAAGCCCATGCCCTAGAGAGTAGCCCCCGCCTCACTGCAACTAGAGAAAAGCCTACGCAGCAATGAAGACCCAGCACAGCCAAAAACAAACAAACAAACAAGAGCAGAAGATGACACAGCTCTTCTCTCCTGCCCTGAGCTGTTCTCTATCCTCTGGGAGCCGACCTCGGATGTGGCCCCACAGTGACCTCTTGGCACAAAGTGGAAGCCGGTGGCCCCTTCTCCGGTGGCATATATCACTAAGCGTGGGTCTGCCTATCCTACCCAGAGACCCCGCTCCCACAGACCTGTCCCCTCCATACCCACAGCCATACCCACTGGAACCTGGGCAATAGCTCCTTGCTGAGACTCTCCTAGGACCCTGAAGTCTCCGAGCAGGGGTCCCTGCCTGCCCTGCAGGACTCCAGGAGCAAGGAGTTCTGAATTGATCAGAGATGTGAGCACCCACGCACGCCCCTCGGGGACCTTCCTATCACTGTATCCTCCACCTGCTCTGAGAGATTCTTCCAGCCTAACACCCTCACACTCCACGGAGGAGAAGGAGGGCCTGGGAAGGGCAGAGGGGCTGAGAAAGACACTGGTCCTGACCCAGTTTAGCAGCCCCAGAGGCGCCATTGGCGTGGTGGTGGCTCCAGGCAGCGGGTGCTCATGGAAGGCACGGCCAACATGAGCCAGTGCCCCTGGGTAGGGTGTCCTGGGACGGTCCTCCCCCAACAGTGACCCCCGTGCCCCGTCTCCGGTAGGGGTGCGTACAGAAGGGGTGCAGGAGATACAAGCTAGTCAGCTGACCGTCAGGCAGGAACTCCTGCCACAGATGAACTGGCTTTTGAAAAGCTTCTCAAAAATGGAATTTTCTCCTTCAGGCAACCACGGAGTATGTGGGGAGGGGGCGAGCAGGAGAGCAACCACCACCCTCTCCCACCCTGTATCTCCCCACACAGTGCTCAGGAGGGAGCATCCCCAGACCACAGAGTGGAGAGATGGGGCCAGAAGAGGCCAACCTCAGGGCAGGACCTGGGAAGGAAAAGAGGTGGGGAGCAGGCTGGGCTAGGGGGACCAAGAGGGGATCCAGGAAGGGCTTCAGCCAGGCTCCCCCGGATCTGCCTCCGTAGATCCAATTATGCTCCAGCGGCAGCCTCACCACGTCTCAGACGCCCTCCCAGGAGCCCCCCAACCCCCCCTCAGCCCCATGCATCCCCGCTGGGTGCCGAGCAAGAGGACCATATGGAGGGAATAATAAGACAATTAACTTTCCATTAAAGAATAATATATGTGGGTTTTTAGAGAGGCAAGCGGCAGCAATCCCTACCCAGCGGCATATTTCACACGCGTGCCCCCCACCATCCCCACCCTCACGTGCCCCACGTCCGGATCATCTGCACCAGGAGACAAGAGGGCGCCGCTGGGCCTCAGTGGGAGGTGGCTGGAGCAGGGGTGGGGGGCCGTAAGGGGAGAAGCAACCGCGGAGGCCCTGGATGGTGGTTCTGTGGCTTCCTGTAACCTTGGGGAGGGGTGTCACAGGCCTGGGTGGGGCTCCCTCAGCGCTGCTCTCCTAACCAAGCATGTGGGCTGGCACTGCTGTGCGTGTCCTGCATGAGTACGGGTCCACCTGGCCAAGTGAGGTCTGCCTCTTGAGGCCAGCTGAACCACAGTGCTTTGAAAGACTAAGGGGAGGTCTGGGGGTCACAACCACTGGTGCTTCCCTTTTCTGGCCCTCCCAGAGCTGCTTCTGTCCTCTGGCACCTTCCTCCACCCCAACTTCCTGCATCCTCATCTGCTGTGGCTCCTCCAGGGTTCTGAGCCCCTCTGGCACTCCTGGACACAGCTGGTTCTACCTGAGGTGCCCAGAGAGGACCTCTTACCCCAAATGGGGACCAAACACAGCCCTGGCCAGCACCCCCTGAGCCAGCATGTGAGGGTGCCTGTGTTTCGGGAATTGGTGGGACTGGGTGGGGGTGGGGGTGAGGGTGGAGGAACAAGGAGAAGCCTGTTTGAAGGGCACCTGCAGAGGGCCCTGTTCCTGCCTCCCTGAGCCCCTCAGAAAAGGGGTCCTCAGTGTGGCCAGACTTCGGTCCTTGCCTCGAGCCAGCTCCAGATGTGGCACTCTGCAAATATTAATTACACATTCCCAGGGAGCACTGAGCAGACGCAGTGCAGGGATGGCCAGGGGCAGACAAGATGGGCTGGGACTACAACGCCGTCACTGGCTCAGAAATCCCATTTCTGGCTACCCGTAGGAGTGAGGACACATGAAGAGCATTTGTCTGGTCCAGCACGACTGTCCAGAGAAGCCCAGCTGTGGGGAAGGGAGCTGGAGACTTGGGTCAGGGATCTCTGAGTCCTGGGGTCTCGCTCTCTGTGGATACAGCTATAGGACAGGGGCTGCACCAGCCTGCACCTCTGCCTCAATACTCCTCACTACCAGCCCCACCATCTAGGGCTAGCAAGTCAGGGCTCCAGAGCAGGACTGGGGGGTAAAGACAGTCAGCCAAACCTTGGTTTCCCTGCAAGTGACTAGCAGCATATAGTTGGGCTAAGGCCGTCATGGGGGCTGAAGCAGAGAGGGGAGTGAGCAGGGCTGTAAGCCATTTCTGCCCTGATGGGACCCGTGTGGGGGTTGACAGGACTGAGAAAGGCTCCCATAGGTCCAGACTTGGCCTGTGGTCCCCAGACATGGCGATCCCAGATCTCTGCTGCCACACCAGCTCCAGCCAGGCAGCCTTTCCTCACCCCGACATCCACCCCAGACAGAGCATCTTCTCACTGCCTTCTGCAGAGCCCCTCCATGCAGATGTCTTACCCAAGTCAGGAATCCATCCCAGGATGGGTGCACCCAATGAACCACTGGTTCTTCCCCACGTCTGACTACAATCTGTTCTGCTTTGCTTTCCCTCCAGAGTTGTTCCCTTTCTACCCTGGACACTCAGGCAGAGGGGGATGGGTCCCTGGCTGTACTCATCAGATTGACCTGGGCTTCAGAATGGGGAGACAGGCCATCTCCATGTGGTCCGCTATGCACCCCCAGGCACCTGATGAATTATTCATCCTGATCAGCCTCATTATGAAAATGAGCTCAGAGCCCCAGCATATGTGCTTTCTGCTATCCCTCCCCCCACAGGATGACAATATAGTGCTGATGGGGGAAGGCAGAGAAGGGGCTCAGGAGACTGCACTCAGCCTCTAGAGGCCCTGGAAGGGGCGGAATGCAGTAGTATCCACACTTCCATGGCCTGTTCACAGCAGGCCAGGGCTGGGAGGTGGGGCTGGGTTTTCCCAGTGGGGCATGGCTCAGGAGCCCCAGGCCACAGTGGGAGCTCCTATAATGCGCTGGCCCTTGGGCTCAGTAAGGTGGAGAAATGGGAGAGGGTCTTTGCAGACACCCACAACATTCCACCAAGGTTTGCCATGGTGTCCAACCTATAAATGGGCCACAGTCTGTACGCAGCCACGCCCTTGTGGGATTGTTCTTAGGTCAGGAGGAGGAAAGTGCCAAGACAAGGCTCCTAAATGCCACTGTCTGCAGTTTCTAGACACTTGCAGCTGCCAGCTCTGTGGCACCCAGCTCCTGGGGGTGGGGCTGCCTCCAGGACTGGGGCTGGTGGAGAGGGCAGCCAAGTGGGAGAAGAAAGTCAAGGATCACCCCAATGGCAAGGTGTTTGGGGGCGGCTCAGGGAGGCAGGGAGCGGGATGGCCTCAATGGGGATGGAAGCCATAGGCTTGGCAGAGGTGGCATCAGGGTCCACAGAGCATCATGGCTGGGTCAGGGCTTCAGTGCAAGCATCCTCCTGACCCTCTGAACAGGGCATGGGCTGGGCACACAGGCCCTCTTGTGTCCACTTGAAGGAGAGCCGTGGTGGCTTAGTCAGAGCTGTGGATGGGTTGTGGGGGTGGTGGTGGGGAGGACTGGTTGGCTCCTCCAGCTCTCATAGGGCTGTCTTTTCTTCTAGAACTCTTCACCTGCTCCCCTACTGCCCACCTCACAAGAGTGTCCTGTGCCAAGAAGGAGCCCCAGAGCTGTCAGCAGGAAATAAGAGGCTGAGGAAGCAGGTGAGAGAAGACTGGAGCAGGACAGAGAGCCACTGGAGAGCTGGCAGGCGCCGACAGGCAGAGGCTTGCCAGAAGGAGCCTGGAACGCCAGGTCAGCACTTCTCTGCCGGGACACAGCCTCACCGAGCCTGGCCCAGCTCCCTTCTTTTCTGGCTCATCCTGCCCACTCCAAGAAGGAGGCCTAGCTAGAGAGGAAGCAGCGCCCTGGAACAGGGGTCAGGAGCCCGGCATTTGAGCCCCAATTCTGCCATACCCCACTGCGTGACCCCTAGGAAGGTGGGGGTGGGATAAGATGTGCTCACTGCTGAGTGTGTGGAATCGCTCGACTTCTGGCAGAAAGGAAGGGAACAACGCATCCTGGGAATGACAATGATCAGTGAGGAATATTCAAATTTGGTTTCTAGAAAAGGAGCGTATCTGTGTCAGCCTGTCCGCTCCCATTCTCACCACCTCATTCCAGCCAGACCTCCCAGCCACACCACGGACCAAGAATGAGGATCAGAGATGCTCTAGGACCTGCCCAGGAACACACAGTGGGTTTGCTGAGCGGGACTCCATCTCTGGTCCGCACCATCCAGGAAGCTCGATGGTTCAGATAGACCCGTGTCTCCGGCCTGAAACATGTACACTATTTCCCCAATAGCAAACTTTTACGGTCTGAGGTGCCCGTGACTATAAAATAAACAATATCCTTGAGCTGAGGATTGAAAGCAAGATTTCTTGGCTGGAAGTGCATGGCTCACTCCTTATGTGGGGTACATCTTATGTCCTGATACGAAGCTTGGGAAGGCACACGACACACATTCCAGGGAACTCTCGTGTCTTCATTAACCTAAACAGCTGCACGTGGCAGTGCCCACTGAGAACCAAGTAAGCGCTGGGTGTTCTTCCTGAGCAGAAACTGACTTCTGTTTCGAAACAGCTTTTCCTACTGTGCCTTCTCTGGAAAGCTCTGCCGGCCTCCCGAGCATGGCTGAGTCACTGAGAGTTCACAGGAAGAGAGAAGGACGGGGGTTACTGCAATCCAGCCCAGCCACCAGGGAAAGGGGCGCTCAAGAAAGGCTGGGCCACCAGGGCTGGGAGGAAGGACACCTGGCAAGCTCATGGCTTAGGCCTCCAGACTCAGACGCCCCCTCCCAACTACGTTACCACCTAGACAGCCATCCCCGATCAGCCCCATTCTATGCCAGAGGTCCCACATCCACAGCCGACATCAACACACCCATGTCCACTCCCACTTCCTGGGTACTGGCTACAAGCTGAGCACGGTGCAAGAGACAACACCCGACAGACGCTCCCTCTGCTAACCTGGGCCTGACCAAGAGGGACACAGGAACACAGTGGAGTATCCCATCACTGAGCCCAGGGCCTGGACCCTTGGCTGAATCCCCCAGTGACAATTCCTCTTAATCTGCTGTTCCCAAGCCAACCACTGGCAGGAGATACCCATTAATCTCCTGTTCAGTTCTGGTCACACTTCCTGGCCCAGGCAGCCAGCAAAGAACTCCTCTAGTCCAGCACATAGCTGGGAGCCCCACCCCGACCACTCCAAGAGCTCAGGTCTTTGAGACTCCGCATTTCCACATAAAGAGCGACAGCTCCGGAGCCCGTGGCCTGACAGCAACACATTTTGCAGCCTTCTGGGGGTGACGGATGGCCTGCTCTTCACATCACTATTTCAAACATTAACATAATCTGCCAGGATGAATGTGGTTGCTCGCGCCTAATCAATCACCCGCCCGCCCCTTGATCCCTCATCTCGCCAAGCACGGGCTTGCCACTCGCCTCCTGCTGCATGCAGCGCCCTGAGTGGGCAGCACCACTCTTCGGGGCGGTTCGGCCTGGCCACCCCACGCGTTGCAAGGACAGTGCCTCTGGCTTCCGTGCACAACTACGTTCCACTGGAGCCACCAGGGCCTGGACTCCCACCCCATATGCTGCCTCAAACACAGACCTCACCCTCCTGAAAAGCCCGACATCTCCCCATCAGAGCCGACTAGGTACCACTCCAACACGGTGACCTGGGGAAGAGCAGATCAAGACCCGAAGGTGTCCATGTTTCTGTTTCCCCACTTGCCCCGATAGGTCCCACGTGTCTCATCACAGTGGGTCCTCAGCTGTGCCAGGCCTTCCTCACTCCTTATTTCTGAAGCCCTTCCCCCACTCGCAGCTGGAAGAGGGTCCCTAAAGGGAGAGCCAGTGGCACGGGGCTTACCTCGCGGAGCTGCTGGACACCCCCAAAGATCCGCATCACACCATCAATCTCCTGCTCCAGGCGCCGGGCCCAGTGCTGCATCCTGTGTGCAGAGAGGAGAGAAGTGTCAGGAGGACTGGCCTGCGGCTCGAGCAGCCCCGCCCCCGGCCACCTGGGGGTGACCCACAGCAGTCGTCCCTTCAGAACCCAGTTTTCACTAGAGAAGAAACAGAGGCTGGGTACGACTCTCTTTCCCTTTGAAGTCTGGACCTGGTGGCCCAGGCTCTCCTCACGTACTGTCGGATAGCCAGGGAGGGGAGCAGATTAGAGTTTAAATGCAACTCAGGGAGTCCAGTGGCTCTGAGAAGCCTGCAGGGAGACTATTTTTCACCATGAAGAGGCAGCCCTTGATGCTGCTGCTCTGAACCTGGGGACTCAGGACACCAGGGAGGAGGGGACGTGGGTGAGCCTGATGTCTGCTGCATCTCAGAGCCTCCTGCTCCCAAGGCTGGGTGGCACTGGGGCAAGGGGAGGGCAGGCAAGCAAGAGTTGCTGCGTAACCTGGGGCAGGTCCCTGCCCCTCGAGGCCTCTTCTCAACAGTGGACGTGGATGGCTTCCTCGCCTTTCCAGCAGACTAGTAAACAGAGGTTCATCACTGGATGCCCCGCATGAACCATCCACCCACAGGTCCAGTTCAGACCAGCCCGCCCCTTTCTGGGGACCTGGCGAGCCCCACGAGCCCTCCACCTGAGCCGCCAGCCTGAGCAGGTCTCCTTTGCACTGGTGCCACCCCGAGGTTGTTTTAATCCACCTGGGTCTCACTGTCTTCCTCCAGAAAATGGGGATAATTTGGGGCCACCTTGTAGGGTATGAGAAGCACACATGAGAACTGGAGGATCAAGGGTGCTGCATGGGAATCTTTATGAGAGGACAGGATGGACAGGCGGTCACAAGACCCCATGTTCTCAGCCCACACTCATGAACTGGGATGGTAACTGGGGAAAGAGCGGGCCTGGAGGCTAACCTGCAACCCCGCTTCACACAGTGCCAGATCAGGTGAGCAAAATCACACCAGCCCTGCCCAAGGGCTGCTGGCTGGAAAGACAGTCTCCATATTGTCGAAAGCGTTTTCTGCTGTGATCAAGGTCTCCGCCCTAAGGCATCTGAAAGGCACCTCAACTTCCCGACCCCACCAGACACAGAACAAGGCCTTTCCAGGGAGGGCTCATAGGAGAATTCTCACAAAGACTGAAATATGCCCATGGGTTAAGCACACCCCAGGAGGCCAGGTAAGGGAGGGGGAAAAGCCAGTCCCACACCTCTGCAGGGGTACCCCAGGAGCCATGTGATCCAGAAGACTGAGTCTGGTCCCAATCCTGCCCTGGTCCTGTAGCCTCCCCTACCTCTGCCAGTGCTGCTCGGGGCCAGGGCTCTTACAGCTCTCTGGGTCAGAGGAGCTTGACTCTCTACTCCAGCCCCCTGCCCCACATCCCTGTGGCTGGGGGCTGGGCCCTTGCCATTGTGTGTGCCCGGGTCGGTTGGCATGGGAACTCAGATCAGGAGGCAGGCAGATCACTAATTGCAATTTGCCAAGCTGAATGTCAGGACTGTGATGGAAAAAAAAAAAATCAACATCAAAAGAAAGAGGTATTAGCTTTAGCTTGTTGCTGGTTTAAGCCACAGCCTGATGCCCACCTCTGCTCCCCACTGCAGGGAAAAAGTGAACACTGAGCACTGGGGGAGGCCAGGCTGCAGGCCCGGCTACGAAGGGTGATCAGGTCTTAACCACCAGCTGGGGGAGGGCAAAGCGAGCAGAGAATAGACAGCCTGCCTGGCCTCTGGCTCCTGTCCACCAGGCACTGATGGCTTGGCCCTGGCTGAGGATGGACAGTGTGGCAGGTGGCTGTTTTATGCTCCTGAGACAGAGCCCGGGGTAGGGGGCTGGCTAATGTCGAGATGGGCTGCTGCACAGTCCTGTGTCCAGCTAGGCAGGTGGCACATGAATGGTTGAGGTCAAGGAACTGATCTCCAAGGGAACTGTTAGCTCTGCCCTGGGCCTGACCCTGACCTCAGCCACTCACTGGTCTAGGGGACAGAATGCCAATCACCATCTTCCTGAGACAGGTACAAGGGCTCCCATGATGTACAAGGTGTGGGGCCAGCATGTCAATTTTCACAGAGATGCAAATCCCCACTTACCATCCCACTTTACAGATGAGTAAACTGAGGCTCAGAGGCTTTAAAAGTGACCCGACCAAGGTCATCCACCCAGGAAGTGGTGAACTTGACCCAGGAGTGTGCTGGAGTTAGCAAAAGCCGACAGTACGCACCTCCTCCCAACTCTGCATTCAGCCTCCTCACCTCGGGAGCTCGAAATCGTCATAGTGGAAATTCTCATAGCCCAGAAATCTGCAAATGCTGCCAATCTCAGTTTTTTTTCCCCCAGAGAGTGAACTGTCAACATTTACCAACACAGCACTGATATGACCCCAGGCTGTTGACTCTTTTCTAGTGTATCTATAGGTCTTTGGTGCTAGAATTTCACAGATAAGTAAAGAAAAATTAGTTGAAAGAGCAGACATGGATGCCAAGTTTTTATTTTGCTCAGACAACACATTGCTATTGTTACCATTATTATAATCACCATCATTTCATCAAAAAAGGCTATTTCAACACAAAAATTTTTTTAAAGAACTAAATCTCAGAATAAAGTCCAATTCTTCCCAAGACACATCCATGTCCACATCCACTCCCCCTCCCTCTCTCCCTCCCTCCCTCCCTCTCTCTCTCTTCTCTCTCTCTCTCACACACACACACACGCACACACACACATGCACACACACACACACACACAGTCTCCCCACCCTCCACCACCCCCCATCCCCGGCTGAGCAGCTCTAGACCCTGCTAGGGGCCCGCAGGGACCAGCCTACCCACACCACATCAGAACACACACATCCTCCTGGAGTCTAGGGATGGCTCTAGCCCTTGGTTTGGCACAGTGGGTCTGCTGGGTAGACCCCAGCTGCACTGCCCATCCTCACAATGCCATGGAAACCAAGATATTCTGATTTGTTACTTAAACCAACTAGGAAGGCAACACATGTCCAAGAGTTTAAAAGAAAGTGACAGGTCATTGATTTCATCATCACAGAGATGTGATCTGGGGGCTCCAGGGTTTGGCTGGTGCCCCAGTGCTGGCTCCAAGGGTAACACATGGGACCGAGGAGGCCAGGAGTCAACCGTGTACCTGCAGTGTTCCTGCCCAGAGGCCAGAGAAACCACCCTGGCCAGCCCAGCCACACTCCAGGAGAAGGGCATGGGGACTTTGGAAGGATGGGGGAGACATTAGGACCCACAGCTCCACTGGGTCAAAGGCAAACTGACCAAATCCTGCCTGGAGTCCCAACAATCTGGACCCAAGTGCCCGGATATGCCACCGCTTCCAGGGCCAGACAGTGTGGCCCATGGGTCACCCTCCCAACACGACAGATCCACCTGCTGGCTCCCCACATCCCTGTGATTTTCCATGCTCTTCACTGAGATGACACTGCTCATTGCCAAGTGTCTCCAAGTGCCAAATTAGCACAACAGTGAGGAGAGAGAGCATCTGGGAGGAGGCACGTGCAGCCAGGGACTGCAGCCAGTAGGATGCCTGGGATGGGTATGAGACGCTGGGGACAGCCTCACACCACTATGTCCTCCAATGTGCCCAAACCTAGTGGGGTACAGGCACTGAGTCCCCATTTCACAAACAAGAAAACTGAGGCCCCTGGCAAGGAGCCATCTTCTACAGAGACAAGCCAGGCCCACCCATCCTCCTGGCTCCATCAGCTCTATGACCCCACCTGCCCAAGGACGGTGCAGCCTCTGGGAAGCCTCAGGGAGAGGCTACCTCTGTAAGCTGTCTGTGTGAACGTGGAAAGTTCTTGCCCCTCGGAACCTCAGCTTTCTGGTCTGTAAACAGGGATGGTAATGATTAGCTGAATAACTTTCAGGGCTAAATCCACAGGGCAACTTTGATGAGCAGTATTATTCTTTGGCAGTCCCCTGAGGGCTAGAAGCTTATCAAATTCAGACTCCCGCTCCCCGACCCAGTGCTTAGGAAATCTTCCCTGCATGCCTGCTTGCGGGGAGGGGGCATGGAGGTAGGGTGCTAGGAATAAGGTTTCCCTAATAGTTCCCTGTAACCCCCTGCTCCCCAGACTAAGAGAGGCAGGGAGCAGGCACAGGGCAAAGATGTGTGTGCCTGAGGGCTAGAGGGCTGAGGGCAAGCCCAGCAGGAAGAAGACAACACTAGGTGCTGTGGCGCTCTCTGGGTCTCAGTCTCCAAGGCACGTTTCAGAACCTAGAGGAGTATGTGAGGGAAGAGAAGGTGTCATCATCAGGCAGGGGAGCAAAATCATCCATGTGTGGGGTGAGGAACTGAGGCTGAGGGCCCCTTTAGCAGACAGAACTATCGAGACCCCAGCTAGAAGGCTGGGGAGGCCCAGGTCAAACTACAGAGCACCCGGGGTGAGGGCGTCCAGCCCTGAGGCCGGCTGCACAGGCTTGTCCAGAGGGAGAAGGGGGAGGGGAGCAGAGGGGAGGGGTGGGGGACGGAGGGGAGGAGTGGGGGGAGGGAGGGGGTGGGGGAGGAAGGGGAGGGGGGACGGGAGGAGGAGGGGAAGGAGCAAAGAGGGAAGAGGGGAAGGGCCTGCGTGCAGATGCAGCAGCACAGTTTAAACTGCTGCCAGTTGTTAATTTTGTACGTGAAGTTGTTGATCAGAATGTGATTTAATTGTACAGTATAATCCAGGCTTTTGGAATAAATTATGCAGAAAACTCATCTATAATTAAACAAATCAAAAAACCAGAGACAGGTGACACTGCAGGTTCACCCTCAGAGGGCACGGCTAGGTGTGGGCGGCTGGACCCTGCGAGGGACTAGAGGGAAGGGGGAGGGCTCCGTTCAAGAGCAGACAGGGGAAGGCCCGGGAGAGGCTAAGGCCCACCAGGGCTGAGGGTCTCCGGACCCCCAACTACCTCTGCAGGCCTTTTCACCACTCCCAAGGAGGCATTTTTTGCCACCAAAGTCCTGCTACAGACTGCCTCCACCAGGCAAGCTGCCTGGATAAACCCCATCCACTGGGGGCCTAAAAGCAGTCTACGGCCTTCCCTGCTCAGCTCAAGCAGGGCAGTCATCATGGAGGGGGAGATGCTGAGGGTGGAAGAACAGGTGAGGTTGGAGGAGTGGAGGGCAGGGCTGGGCTCGGGCAGGGAGGGGTGTGGGGGAGGTCGCTTGCTGTCGAGGGTAGGTGAACCAAATTTGGCCGTGGTGGGGGCCCACAGGTCTCCTGCTTCTCTCGTAACAGACTGGCCAATTATTCTCTTAGTTCTGAGGGAGGCAATGATTTAAATTAAAGTGCTATTTAATTATTCTATTTCAGCTGGCCTGCCACCTCCCACTTTGGTGCCTTCGCAGTGTTCTGAAGGCGAAAGAAAACGTAGGGCAGGAGCTGGGTGGTGGTCTGGGAGAGACAGAGGGAGAGATGGGAGGGATAGAGACATGAAAAGAGCCCAGGAGAGCTGGTCCAGAGGGCCTGGGTATTATGCTCACCCTGTCGCAGGGGAAGATGACTTGTAAGGAGGCAAAGAGGCCACTCCCCATTCCAGCCAGGAGAGGCCACCCCGAGCTCAGAGAGCAGTAGTGGGCCCTGCTGAAAGAGGGCTTTGGATGTGGCCAGTCCCTCCACTAGGCCACAGCCCTGCTGCCAACAGCAGGAAGCTCCAGACTGCACCCCAGACTGTGGCATGCCCAGAGCCACTTCCCCGAGGAGTCCTCCCTGACCACTCAGTAGATAGCCCTCTCTACCTAGACTGAGTGCCCAGACTCAGCCCTGGCTCTTCCATGACCTTGGACCAGATGTGCCCTCTTAGGCCTCAGTTTTCCCATCTGGAAAATGGAGATAAAGCTCACCACTTGTCTACCTCCCAGGACCCAAAACAGAAGGAGGGGACCAGTGCCCCACAGAAGGGATGCTAACCATGATCAATGCCCCAACACACATGCGCACAGACTCATCCGGGCAGCAGGGCTGTCCTCCCCTCAGTCCAGTCCCCCTCCTCAGACCCACGCTGATTAAGTGTGGGATGGCTGTGTCTCCTCCTTGGACTGGGCTTCTGGGTGGGCCGCAGCCCCCTCCTGTACTACCTAAGAGACCCCGCCTGACACAGGGGAGACTCCCAGGAAAAGGCAGGGCCTCTAAGAGCAGAGCGTCCTTCCTGCTTCTCCGCTCAGGAGAGAAGACTCTTGGGCCTCAACATCTTTTGGGGCTCAAAGCCCAGAGTAGGGCCCCTGACCTTGACTGGATCACAGCCTCTGAAGGACAGAGGGCAAGTGTAAACAAGGTCATTCACTCTCCAGAGGCCAAGTGGTCAAATCACTCCAAGCCATTGAGGCCAGAGTGCCTGGAGGTATGTAGACCACTCAGCACTGGCCTGGCACTGCACCAACCATGGTGGGGTGGGGGCTGCACTGGAGCCTGGGGAGATGGAAGCATGCCGGTTCAGCCAAGTCACATGGAATAAGGCTCCCTGGTTAGCCAACCACCTCTTCACAAGCAGGTAAGCTGAGATGCAGACTCAAAGGGACAGGCTCATCTTCAACAGATTTGATTCAGCTTAAGGGACTCCTAAGGAAAAAAAAAAAAGCTTCCCTGGTAGCTCAGACAATAAAGTGTCTGCCTATAATGCAGGAGACCCAGGTTCAATCCCTGGGTCGGGAAGATCCCCTGGAGAAGGAAATAGCAACCCACTCCAGTACTCTTGCCTGGAAAATCCCATAGACAGAGGAGCGTGGTGGGCTACAGTCTATGGAGTCGCAAAGAGTTGGACATGACTGAGCGACTTCACTTTAAGGGACTCCTAAGTGTGAGTAACATGGGGCCCCAGGAGCACTGTCCCCACCCCCACCTACCCATCCCATGCACACAGAGAGGAAGGCAGTCCACTTATCACAAGGCATCATCAGAGATTCCCTGGTGCTGGGGAGGGGCTGGTGCTGCTGAAGCTCAAATTAGTCCAAATCCTTCGGTCTCAACTATGTGTGTCTTGGGACCCTGCCCAAATACTGCTCCTTAATGAGGTTATTAATTACGGGCTGTCTCTTCCCTTTCTTCATCGGGGAGAAAGCCTTCCTTCCAGTCGGCTCTTGGCCGGGAGGCTGCAACCCTGTGCCTCCCCACTTAGACTACCGGTGAACAGTCATTCACTTTAATTAGGGCGTCAGGTCCAGCCCAGTATTTACTCCTAATGGCACCCCACCCCAGTACTTTTGCCTGGAAAATCCCATGGACAGAGGAGCCTGGTAGGCTCTAGTCCATGGGGTCGCTAAGAGTCGGACACGACTGAGCAGCTTCACTTTCACTTTTCGCTTTCATGCATTGGAGAAGGAAATGGCAACCCACTCCAGTGTTCTTGCCTGGAGAATCCCAGGGACAGGGGAGCCTGGTGAGCTTCCGTCTATGGGGTCGCACAGAGTCGGACACGACTGAAGCGACTTAGCAGCAGCAGCAGCAGCAGCCTGATGGGGGGAGGGGAGAAGGCCTGAAAGCAGGGAGCCGCAATCACCCAGGGCTGGCAGAGCTGGGCAGTCCACTTGGCTCAGAGAGGGATGAACAGTGTTCCAGGCTCACACAGCAGGAGGCCACAGCACCCTGCCTCACTCTCCGCCATCAGGGCCAGACTGAGGACCCACAGGGGCTCCTGCAGCCAGGGATGACCTCGAGGAGTGGGACAAGCCAGCAATAGGCATGCTGAGAAGGAGGTTTCCCAGGGGAGATTAGGAGGCCAGTATGGAAGGCCCCCCTGAGCCTGCCTTGTCTCTGATGTGGTTAGCTGTGAGACCTTGGTGACATCCTTTCCCTTGTCTGGGCCTCAGTTAACTCATCTAGAAAGTGAACTGGAGCAACACAGTATATGTCGGACCCTCCTCTGCAGGCCTGGCCTGGGGTTGCCAGCAGTGGGAGCAGTCTCTGCAGAACTAGGAGAGGGCCTAGAGGAGGCACCAGGGAGCCAGGGAGACGAAGAAGGTGCGCAGCAGGAAGGGGGCCATTGGTCTGCAGGACTGCGGACAGCTGAGGCCCAGACCCAGACTGTGGGCTCGGCCAGGGCAGGGAGTGGCTCCCAGGCTGAATCTCCTCCGGCCCCTGCTGTGTGCCAGGTCCCATTCTGTGGTCCACACCCGGCTCTGTGGTTTGGACTCTCCAAATCTCACTTTCCCTCTCTGCAGCAGGAGGGATGGCCTGGGGCCTCCAGAGGCCACTCAGGGATTTGTTTCCAAGGGGTTGAGTGAGGCCTCGTGCCCGCCTCGCCGGGCCTGAATTACCTTCAGAGCAGTTAGATCATCATCCCTGGTCCTTAGAGGGGAAAACAGGTACAGAGCAACTGCGTGAGGTGCCCAAGGCCACACGGCTGATGAGCACACAGCTCTGCCCAGCTGCAGCATGGCCGGTCCACCTGGATGCCTAACAGGCCCCTCAAACTGAATGGGTCCAAAACCCAGACCCTGCCCCTCCCTCTGAACCCTCTCCTCCCTCTCTCCACACCCCCGGATGTCAGCTCTTCGGTTCAGGCCGGAAGCCTCAGGATGACCCGGAACCTGCTTTCTCTCGTACCCATATCCCGTCTCAGCAAGTGCTGTGGGCTCCACCTTCACAACCCGCCCACCGCCCTCCACCTCCCTGACCCCCTGCCTGGCCTGGGCCATGGTCATCTCTTTCCAGGACAAGTGGTGGAATTGCCAGTTCACTGGTCTTCAGCTTCGGCCCTTTGGAACCCCTGCTTCCTGCCACGCCCCACCAAGGCTGTTCACCTCCACACTCAGCCAGAGTGTCCTGCTGGAACAGTGTGCCTCCTCAGTCAACACCCAAAGCCCATCCAGGGGCCAAACTCACAATGGCCTCTCTGACCTCGCTTCTCAGGCCACAGTGGCTTCCTCGCTGTGGCTTGAATACACTCCTATAGTCCCTGCCCAGCCTTTGCACACGCTATTCCCTTGGCCTGGATCAGCCTCTTCTCAGAAGTCCTCAAGGCTCCCCTCTCGCCTCGTTTGTGGAAGTCCACTGTGCCCCCTCCTCCCATTTTAAGTGGTACCCTCCCAGCAGCCACTGATCTCCGGTGCCCTCCAGGGGTTATTGTTTTAGCTAAAATTCCCTCAGACCTCCTCTTCTTTACTGCCCCCTCTGCGCTGGGCTGGGAGCCCTAAGGGAGGAGGCCCCAGGTCTCCAGCCTGGAGGAACAGACCCTTGGCTGAGCAAGCACACCTCCCCAGCCGGCTCCAGCCCCTCCACCGTCCTGCCCGGCCTGCACAGGGCGGCCACAGGAGCGGGCAGGTGGGGTGCGCAGTGCAGCCCTGCAGGAGGGCTAGAAGCGCAGCGGCTGCCCCAGGGACAGCCCAGGAGGCCCTCCCTTTCCCCAGCTCCTCTCCATATGAATTATTAAAGCTCATTTATGATGGGCCTGCCCAGGCCTGTGGCTTCTGTGCATAATTCATGGCTCTCCCAGAAAGGCCGGGTGCTGGCGCAGCCACTTCTTCCAGGAAGCAAGCAACGTGCGGGCAGATCCGGGGCTGTCCTCACTCATCCCTGTCACCCTGTCCGGATCTCGGACAGCCCAGGACCTCGGCCCTCCACCCACTCTCCCCCACATGGGATTCTGGTTCCCAGGGCTGAAGTCAACACGCTTTGTGCAGACTCACCCATCCCCCTCTCTGTGCCTCGGTTTCCATCTGTGGGCTGAAGGAGTCGCTGGTTTTCAAACCGCAGGGACTGCAGTTATCACCCACCTCCATTCCCCTGGGGAGGCCCCATGGGCTCCCAAGGTACCAACACTTGGGGTCATTGTCTGTGAATTTCCCAGCAATCTAGAGCTGGGATGTAGCAGTGAGCAACAGGAGCTCACGAACTAGCTAAGGGCACTCTAGAGCAAAACAGAAAGTCCAGGCCAGGGACGTGGGGTACGGACAGTCACTTGGCCCAGGATCCACCATCTGCTCCCCAGGCCTGGAGCCACCTGCCCCACTCACTGACACGGATCATGGGCATTTGGGGGTCTGCAGCACCTCCTTCTCTCCCCAGCATGTTCCCCCCAGGTAGTCAGGTACAAGGCAAAAGGGACCAGACCCATTTAACAACCTAGCAAACTGAGGTTCAGTGAGGCTGGCTCTTGGAGGCAGGGCTGGTATACTGACACCGCCAGGTGCAGTGATGGAAGAGCCACACCCAAGCTTGTTCTCATGAGGTGGCCAGCAGTGTTGAGGTGCCTGTGGTGGTCACTAGGAGAGTAGGGGGGAACCTGGGAGCTTCAGACGCTTGCTCCTGCCCCACGCCAGTAGCTGAAGCCTGATTGGAGGTGCAAGAGAGGCCCTGTCCACGTGTCATCAACCACTCCAGTTGGATTCTGTGATTCACACATCCCATCTCCCCTCACATACCTCCTCCCCACCCTCCAGCATGAGTCAAATCCTCTCTGAGCCACAAATAGCCGTCTTCCATTTATGTCCTGGACATGGCCTCCCGCCTCGAGGAGGACAGAAACCCCTCTCACAGTCCTCTTCTTCCTTCTCAGGGAAGAAATCCTACCCCCTACCCCATGGAAGCTGGCAGGGCCCCATAGGACACGCAGGTGCGAAAGAGGTGGAGCCAAGACCAGAAAAGAACTTAACCCATCACGGCCAGCTTTGTTGTCTGGTTTTGTGCCTCCTCTACCTGGCCAAGTCACCTCTGGTGGGAAGTCTTCCTGGATTTCTCTCCAGCCCCCTCTCAAACCCATAGTCCTTACTCCACTTTACTGACCCTTGCCTTAGGTTGGGGCTGCAGTCTGGGTCCCCTCACCAAGCTCCCTGAAGAACTTCGCTTGCAGGACAGCAAAGAAGAGTCTTCTGGAAATGCTTGGGGATACATTTCCCTGAACATCCTCCCATCACCAGATTGGTGCCTCCCGCCCCCCCATCCACCTCTCTCTACAGTGGGGGAGAGGCTGGAAGGGAGGGCAAGAAAAGGCTTCCAACTTCAGTAGGCAGAGCACTGAGGAAAGGAGCTGATGACGCAAAGCACCTGTTGCGTGCTGGGGGCTCCTGTATGAGCTCACTGAAGTCTCACTGCACCCCTGGCTAGGTACGAACTGGTTCAAGCCCACTTCATGGACAACGACCAAGGCCACACAGCTAGTCTGTGCTCAACCAGAATCTGAACCCTGCAAAGGGTGGCTCCAGAGCTCAGGCTCTGTTCCTAGGTGATCCAGCTTTCTTAATCCCAAAGTGGGCTTCAACGGCCAAGATTTAGGAAATAGGGTGCCGCAAAGGGCCACTTCTCATTTATGACCTTTTCCACCATAGAGAAGGGGTCCATTCCAAATCAGGGCCCTCATTGCCTCCCCAAGCAAGCCAAAGCTGAGCAATCAGAGAGTCCTTCCTTTTACTCCAACAAAGCCACCCTGCTGCAGGAATGATGTCTCAGCAGCGCACAGCCCTAGCTCCCTCCAATCCCTCCCACGACAGGGGAGATGCCCACTTCCTCCGGGATCTGCTCCTCCCTAGTGAGCTCCGGGCTCCACAGTGCAAGCCAAGCTGCCTGTAAATCAAATGCGAGTGCTCGTTTGCCTTTTCTCTCCACACTCTGTGGTGAAGCCGTAAGCAGTGTAAATTCCCTCTGCGAGACACGGCGAGTAGGGGCCTTCAGGTGCCGCTCTAGCGGCCCCACCTCCTCCTGAGAAGTCCCAGGATGGTGGCCGCCCCAAAAGGAGCCACTGCCTGGTAAGCCTGTGTTGTCCTCAGAGCTGGCTTGATGAGTAGCAGGTGGGCCAACTCAGCAGGCCTTATCACAGACAAAATACTCTGGAGATGTTTCCAGCCTTCTACAAATCCCTACTAGCTCCCTTACTCCCCATTCATTCATTCATGTATACAGTTACTAAGCCAAGCTCCAGGCTGGACACCGGGAAGGGACACAGTAGTGAGCAGGGCAGATGCAGGCTGGAACTTGGAATTCAACCAGAGAAGGCATCTGATCTGATCCAGACTCAGTCCATGGAGGGAGGAGGAGTCCAGTGGGGGTGTGGACTGCACAGCAAGGGGTCTGACCCACCTAGGGCTCTGGCAGGTAGAGGCGGTGTTGCAGGGCAGCAGGGCAGTTCAGACAGAGGGTGCAGCACGTGCAAGGAAGGCTCAGCGGTGAGCTCGGCACAGGATGATGCCCTATGAACACCACAGACCGACCACGGGCACTGAGCAGGCTGCTCACACGCTGATGCCTGCAGCACTCCGTCCTCAAGGACACGGTGAGTGAAGGATGGAGGGCTCTCGACAGTGGGGAGAGGAGCACAGTCAGTGGATGGGAAACTACGGGTTCAAAGAGCAGGGCTCTCCGCTTGGTCCTCAGCACCCAGCCTGGGAGGCTCAGCTCCTCCAGGCCCTCTCCAGAGGCACACACGCATATCCAGCTTTGACACCTCTCCATTTGGATCCCTAGTCCGCATCTCAAACTCACTGTGTCCAAGACCTGCTGGTTCCCTGGACTGATTCTTCCCCAGCCTCCTCCAGCTTACCTGGTGAAAACCATCCTTCCAGCTGCTCAAGCCAATTGCCTGACATCTCCTGACACCCCTTGTCCTTTCTCATACCTGGACCATCGGTATGTCTCACCACCACCACGGACTACCCTGGTGCTCCTCTGTTCACATCTCTCCTGGGGCGCCCAGTTCAAAGTCATGCTAATTTAATGGCCCAGCCTGTTCGGATCCCTGTTGCCCTCTGACCTCCCCACCTCCCATCTTCCTCCTGCTCAACACATCCCACCTCAGGGCCTTTGCACCGGCCATTCCTCTGCTTAGAACACTCTCCTCCCAGATACTCACGTGGCTCCCACTCTCCCATCCTTCCAGGTTTTCCTCATGTTTCAGTGAGGCCCACTTTGACCTACCCCCTCTAGTTAACCCCTCTCCCAAATTCATCCTGTCCCTTCTCCATGGTGTCTGTCACCTCCCAACACAGCATGTCCTCTGTCTACATCATCTCCCCAGACTGCTGTCTGCCTGTCCTCGTCAGTGCCTGGTGCACGGCAGATGCTCACGAGCGTGGAGAGAATGAATGAACGGCAGGTTGTGGCGAGTGTCCGTGGAGGGAACAAATGTGCCCACAGCGGGGGAGGCACCGTCTGGAAGAAGATGAACCGAGGAGGAGTCTCAGGTAGGACCAAACCCACAGGCTGTCCAACAGCCGTGTGGCCCCCTTGCACTGACCTGCAGTCACCTCTGCCCTGGCATTTGACCTGCTCTATGCTTACAATCCACAATGGCTTCCCAGGTGGCTCAGTGGTAAAGAATCTGTCTGCCAATGCAGGAAAACCCGGGTTCAATCCCTGGTCAGGAAGATCCCCTGGAGAAGGAAATGGCAACCCGTTCCAGTATTTTTGCCTGGGAAATCCCATGGACAGAGGAGCCTGGCAGGCTACAGATATGGGGTTGCACAGAGTCAGACACAACTGACTGAGTATGCATGCACGCATGCTCACAATCCTAAAATATAGAAAGCAGGATCCCATTTTAGAGATTAGAAAACTGAGGAACGAAATGACTGACAGTCGCATATGGGGCTCTCTTTATGACCCCCAGCTCCTCCCCTCCTCGATCCCCATCCCCTGGACCATGCTTTCCTGCAAGCCGCAGGCAGATGGTGCAGTGAGGCCAACAAAGCCCACGGCTCCAGGTCCCTCTAGACGGCTCCGTGATGTCCCCACCCTTCTGCGTTTTAGAGTAATGGCCTCCTGCATACGCCAGCAGTCTGGAAATCACCTGTGAAATATATTTCCCCCAGCGCTGGCTCGGAAACCATGTAAATCACTCGGCTTAATGGCCTCTGGAATTGTTCCCCACCACCCCTCCCCAGCCACTCTGTGCCAGGGAATGTGGGGCTGTGGGGCACGAGGCAGGCAGAGCCCCGCTCATGGGCTCCTACGAGGCGGCGCGCAGGGGTGCAGCAGCCTCAGGGAGCTCAGCAGCATGAGACGGATGGGGCCTGCCTGGAGCTTGCAGAACTGAGGCTGGATCCACATGGGCAAGCCTCTCCCCCACCCCTTGTCCTTGTTCCCCATCAGCACTTGCTCTCAGAGAAAGATGGGTCCTGGTACTCTCCTTGGGGCCCCCAGAGCCCTGACTTGGGGTGGGGTGGGGGCACCCAAGGCCTCAGGAATGGCTGGGGACCCTGAGAGGACCTGTCAGAATCCAGTCTGGAGCAGGAGCTCCACCCCCACCTCCCCCAGCCCGCCAGGGCCTGTGTCTCATCACCCCTCAGAATCTGCCTAGTGCACCACTCATGTGTGGTTATCATTTTTCTGGCCTCGCTTCCATTTCTTCCTCCCTGACGATCTCTCCCATGGACTGTGCACAGACAGCTCAGGTTTGGGGAGGGGACTTAGATGGGGCTGGGCCATCAGGAGGCAGGTCCTGAGACATGGGAGGGGCACGGAGCCGTCAGCAGTGCAGATGAGGCCCGAGAAAGTGTCAACACAGAGAGGCAGTCAGGAAGGGACAGGGCAGCTGGCTGAGGCGGCCGGGTGATCGCCCTGAAATCCCCTGAAATGTGTGGCCGGAGGCTGCATGCTCCAGCCACTGGCCACATGTACAGACACCTGTGAACAGCTGGCCCCACAGGTACCAGGGCCAGGAGACTCCCCAGGACCAGTACGCAGGCCCCCACCCCCTTCCCTCTGGAAGCCTCAGTTCTCCTTGCAGGCAGAGCAGGGCAGGAGGAGGGCTCCTGTGTTTACCTTCCTATCTTCTATGGCCATAGCTTTCTACCTTGGCTTGTCTGCGGCAGCTCTGGAAAAATGCTGATGCCCAGGCCCTATCCCACTCAATTAAATAACACAGCCCATGGAGTCCCTGGACCTCACCTGCATCTCTCTCCCCCAGGAGGCAGTCCCCAGGCTGGGGCATCCCTTGTAAGAGAGCCCTTGCGTGAGGTGGCCTCTGTCCGGTCACAACAACAAACCCAGGGCCACATGGAAGTCTGTCCCAGGACCTGTAAAAGCTAGTCCAGCTTAAAGAGACACAAGCAGCTTGACCTGTAGACACACCTGTGCTGACTCTCAGTTCAGCGAATATTTTGTGAGCACTTGGTGTGTGCTAGCCTGAAGCTCTGGCCGACGACAGGTGGTCGTGACCCCCGCCCCCTCCAGGCATACAGCCTGGAAGGAGGCAGCAGGTCTATTGCAGGAAAAGAATAGGGGAGACTTCAGAGGCACCTAGGAAGCCCCTGAGCTGCCCAGGGAAATCAGAGGAGGCTTCATGAAATAGCGACTGCCAGTCAAGCACTAGGAGACAGGCAGAGGCTGGCCAGACCATAGGTGGGGTCCTGTTTAGGGCTGGCAGGGCCCTGTGCAGCCCACCCAACCTCTCTCAGGCTTACTCCACGTTCAGTTCACAAGAAGTGCTTGTTAAACCTCTATGGAAGGAGATGGCTGCTGCCCTGGTGCTGTGCGTCCTGACTGCAGAGATCCCCACCTGGGCCTATGCAGATGATCGGCATATCCCTGTGCCGATCAGAAGCAGCCCCTCGGCCATGGTCTTCCTTGCACCAGCTTAAAGGGCAGGACAGAGGTGGCAGCTCTGCAGATGGGGTGGCAGGAGAGCGTTGTCATCAACTGTAGAAGAATACATCACTCTAGAAGGTCCTGGGAATGCTGACACTGAGGCTGGGAGGGAGGAGGAGGGCTGGTGGCTTGTCCAGATTCCCACAGTAAGCTGGAGAGGGCTAGGGTGGAGTAGGAAGAAACTGAGACAGGAAGGGCAGAGGGATGGGAGTGATGGAAGAGTGCAGGAGTGTGGGGTACCCTGAGGGTCCTGTGTTGGGGGCTCTCTGGAGGAGGCAGGCTGTAGAAGGACTGTGTGCAGCAGTGGCTGAGTGCCCAGACCCAAGCACTGGGGTGTGAATCCTGCCTTCATCACTCACCATCTGTGTGATTTCAGCATCACTTGGCCTTGTTGAACCTCAATTTTTCTTGTCTGTGAAATGGGACTAAAAATGGATTGATTTCATTTGTTAGCATATGTGGAATATAGCACCTGGGGCTCAGATCACAGTGATTGATGATGTGGTTAAAATTACTTCCTTTACAAATGTTTCCTCAAACGTGAACACTCTCCCTTCCCCTCCCTTCCTTCTTACTCTTGTCAGTCCTCTTGTCTGACCCTGAAACAGATCCTGCTTCCCCATGTTCTATCACTAACCCTCTTCTCGCTACCAAAACCCAAGTCTGCAAGAATCTCTGCCGCCTCCAGCCCCAAGGTGACCCCATCCTTAACTCAAGGGTAAATCCTGATTAGCTTGAGCCAATCACAATGTACCTTCCTGATTGTCACTGATTGGTTTAGACTGTACATGTGACCCAGTGCTAGCCAATGAGGTGTGAGGGGAATTTGGCTAGGGGCTTCTGGTTTAGGTTTCCCAGCCTTCTTTTAAGAGGAACTCAGAGGAAACATCTCCTGTTTTACTCCTAATATCTGGTACATGTGATGCCTGGAGCTGTGGCAGCCATCTTATTGCCATGAGGGAAGTCAGTCAAGGACAGAGAGCCACACCAAAAGTAAGACCAGCCAGGCAGAGTGCAGGTGAAGCCTTGGTCCTTGATGACAACCTATGCGTACCCACCTCTGGGTTCCCTGCCAGAGGGCCTAACCATGATGAAAAAAATTAATATGCTAGGATTGCCAAGGTGTGCACAGAAGCAGCCTCTTTTCCTAGCAGCCATTCCTTGGACTCAGCTTTTGAAGTGTTAGTAGTTAGCTCAATGTCTACTCCTGGAAGGCCCCTACAAAATGAGCACAGAGCTGGGAGTCGGGGGAGGCACAGGGTTGGAGGAGAGGCCCACAAGGGGTAGGGAGCAATGATCTGGAAGGCTTCTTGGCTCAGGCTGAGCAGGCCAGTCTAAAATAGAGACACAGCCAGGAGGCAGAGAGGCCAGAGTTCTTACTAGGACTTGCAAGTGGCTTGGCCTGGCTGGAGTCTAGTCGAAGAGCTAGTGGCCAGAGACCAGAGCCAGTCCAGGAAGGCCCCCAAATGCTAGGTGAGAAGCGGAGCTCTGCCCACAGCAGGCTTCTGGGGTTCAAGGTCATAGCTAACCCTCAGTGAAAGACACTAAAGCATGCCTGGCAGGTCCAGGAAAAGAAGGGAAGATGCCTGGGTTCTCACCATGCCCACCCCAGCCTCTGCTCACAGGGAGAAAGGAAAAATGCCCATCTGGGAGAGCCCCCTGCACGGAGGCCTGTTCTGCCAGCTCACTTCTCTTTTCCAATAAGTGAAGTTGGGGGCAGGGCTGAGGTGGGTTGTTTTGTTGTTTGTTTGTTGGAACCAGTGGCAGCACCAGGCCTGACCTTTAAGGCTTCAAATGTAGCATTTCAGGCGATGCGGGAGGGAGGAGAACATGCACTGAGCGGGGAAGTTATGAAAGCTAAAATGCCACATCAGCCACATCAGGCTGGAAACCCACAGCAGGGTCAGGGGTCTCTACCCATCTCAGGAACACCCCAACCCATTCACGCCCACCTGGCAACAAGGTGTCCTTCCCAAGGGTCCCCTGAAAGCCTCACTGACTCTAAGATGGCACAAGGGCACCAATAAGGTCTACCCCAGAGAAACACCAGGAACTGGGGTCCCACACCACAGGCACCTTGCTCCACGGGGTTTGCCAAAGGAGGCCTCAAATTGCTCCCATGTCATGTCAAGGATGTTTTTATTTAAGAGAAATACATCTTTTATTTCTTGTGCATCTTGGTGCAAGGATGGCTGAATGGGGGGCACCCTTTGGGCAGCCTGCACTGAGCCCCACATGGGAGCCTGGGCCCTGCCCACAGACTGTATGTAGCCAGAGGAAATGTGGGGCCTGAAGGCTCCTTCCTCGTACTCAGATGTCAATTTCTCTCTCTGTACAATGGAGGTATCTAGGTTCCCAGGGGATTCTGTGGCTGGGATATTCCTTCCCAAATCAGGGACTCAGGCAAGGCCCATTATCTGCCCAGAGAGACTGTTGTGCCAGGCTCCCTACCCTCACCGGCCCTGTAGGTGCACCAGCCCTCTGCAGAAGCCTTCCAAGACACCTAGGCTGCTGGGGCGTCCAAGCACTGACAATATACAGGCTTTGAGAATGCCAGGAAACTTGCAGTTCTCTTAGACATCACAACCCATCAGCTCAAGGCCCACATAGCCCAAAGGCCAGCACCCAGCACAAGACACCCAGACTGCCTTGCTTACGAAGACCCAGTAGGCAAAAATTCATCCTTGAAAAGAAGAGCTTTGCTGGAGGCATCCCAAATAGAGGAACATGCGGGCATCATCAAGTCGAAGCTTTTATACCCGAAATCATGCCTGCAGCTGACTGTACAAATGTCTTGCTAAGAGCGAGAACCCCAAACCCATAGCAGATGCTTCACGGGAGGCCAGTCTCCCTCCCTTCAGTGTGCAAGTGAGTAGCACCCACTCCTAGAGAAAAACACGCCAGGCCAAGGTCACACAGCGAGGGTTTCCACTCAGCCTAAGCTATGACCTCCACTCGCTCCCCACCCCCTACCCAGATTCCACCTGGGAAAGGCTGTTAGCAAAGATGCTGCACTTCACAAAGGACTCACCAAGCTTCTCAGAGTCCCAAGTCCTGTGGTGCATCTAAATAACCATTCGATTTGCAAAAATTTGAATTACAAGGATGCAGCTTGTGTGTGTTGCCTTTGCAGACTGTCAGCGAGCCAGTTGGTAGATGATCAAACTTCCCAGCTCAGCCTTAACTCAGGCTGTTCTTGACATAAAAGTTTGCACAACACTGGTCCTAACAACCAGGCTGCTTTATTTCCCACTGCCAGCATTTGCCCAGCGGAGTCCTGGCATTAACCTCAAAGGCGGGTGCAGAAGGTGGGCACTGGGAGCGCATTCTGGGTGCAGAGATAAACCATACATATGTCCACACTTACCTATGCATACTCACACAGAAGCACACATCCATATTCACATTCATAGGCACACACTAACACCTGTGTACACACATGTGCGTGCATGTACACACAACCTGCACATATGCATGAAACGCACACACGGGCACACATTCACATGCACCCACACAAGCACATCTTCATATACAAATGGACACTCTCACAAGTGTGCACACACATGAACATATCCAATAAATGTGCACAAACACACATAAAAGCACAAATATATAGATGCTTCCATACATAAGCTTACATGTGCACACAGGCCACAGCCAAGCACAGGAGAAAGGACCCAGAAACCACAATGGAGTCTCAGGGCCTGGCTGGGTGATGGGCGCTATGGGCAATGGGACAGGTGCCTAGCACTTGGAGTACGGGCCCAGCTGGACTGAGAACGCTCAGAGATCCAGTAAGAATCCCCTGCCCTTGTCATTCATCCCTCATGAACTTTCACACCCCAACCCAATGAGGCAGCACAATCAAGGGAACCTTATTTTACAGACGGGGCCCAAGACCCAGAGAAGCTGAGGAAGCTCGCAAGGTTACAGCTGGTGAGAGGCGTGGCAGAGCTTCTGTGTGTGTCTAGATGGGACTCGTTCAGGAAGATTCGTCCAGCAGGGAAGGAAGGCACCCAGGCAGGAACAAGGTGCCCAGGGTCTAAGGGGAACAGGAAAGAGAGACAGAGGGGTTGACTTCTCCTCCTTCTTACCCACCTCTTTCCCCTTTGTTTAATGAGTCACTTCCAAGGTAGGGAGAGATGGTTAATAATCAGTGGGAAAGACTTCCGGGGCTCCTCCCTCTCAGCTAAACAATTAGGCTGATCACAGCTCAAAGTGGGTCAGTCTGAGAAGCCACTTCCAGACACTCAAGGTGTGACCAGAGGCCAGTATGGGAGGCGCGGGCTCCTCACACTGGGGAGGTGGGACTCAGGCTGGGGTCAGGCCTCCCCCCACAGCTGGAGCAGAGTGTGCAGAGGAGCAGGAAGATCCTGGACCTGTCTTCTTAAGGCACTGCCAACGTCAGACTCAGAAAAGCCATATGGGGAAACTGAGGCCCAGGGGGGTGGATGAGACTGTCCAAGGTCACCAATGCAAGTTGCCAACTGAGAGAATCGGGGTGGGACTGCTTTGGACAGAGGCCCCCAGGACCAGGCCAACCCAAGGTGGGGATCCTCAGGTTCCCCGTGTTGAAGATTTCCCTCCATGTATCCCCAGGTACACAGGCTTTCCTGCTCTGTGAGACCAGATCCTTCACAGGCTCAGTCATCGGCACCAGAAGTGGCCAGGGGCCCAGCAGGCTGGACTAGCCCCAGGAAGAGGGGACCCGGGTGAGGAGGGAGGGGAACTAGGTGATCCATAAGCAGGACCTAGGCCAGAGACACTAAACAAACTGCTTGAGCCCCACAGCGGCCAGTGGCCACGCAGGGCTTGGCTGAGCGCTGTCCCAGGTCCTGCTGGTGTGGACCTAAATGACAGCATCCTTGAGTCCCTTGTAAGCCCCCCAGGGGCAGCTCGATCCACATGGCCACCTGCACCGCCAACTCCTCCATCCTCCCCTTAGCCACAGGCAGCTCAGGAGGCTCTTCGGGTTACACAGGACAAGAGAGGGAGGGAAAGGAAAAAAACTAAAAACCACACATACACCTCCCTCTGGGAATACGAATATTGATTCTGTAGCTTCTTGTTTAGACAGTAGGCACCAGGAAAAAAAAAAAAAAAAAAACCAACCTGACACGAAGAGAGGCTCCCCCGTTGGTTGAAGAGATGCACCCAGCAGTGGGAAGGCCCCCCACCCTCATCTTTAGAGCACTCCAGGCCCTGGTCCCCCTCCCCAGACCTAAGGTCCCGAGCCCTCACTTAAGGACAGAAGTCACCTGTTCCCGAGGCAGATATTGAATCTGGAAGCCCGTGAGGATGGAACTGGGTAGGGTGGGTGGGTGCTGGAAGGGGAAGGAGAAAGAAAGAGACCACTCCCAACCCACAGACAGCACCACCCTCCAAGAGAGGGCGGCGCACGCCACATGCCTGCCTGCTTTGACTCCCAAACCTCCAGCTGCCCCTTGAACAGTTTCTTAGCAGATAGAACCGTGGCTCCCCAGCCCCGCAGGCCTCACATGTTCACATAGCATGAAAATGCAAACATCTATTAAGGTCCAAGACCTCTGAAGTCCCCTCAGGCTTGAAAAAACTGCAGTGGCCCTAGAGCATCCAGCCTCAGGTTTCCATGAACAATCCCCATCCTGTTCACCCCTGACCTTTCTCTCTGGAACCATACTAGAATCTGGAGAGGGAGATGGCATCTCAGAGTCTTGAGATGAAGTCCCTTTTGCCTATCCCTCCATGACAGGCATGCCTGGCACGTGACTCAAAGCCCCAAAAAAGGAAAATCCTGCACTGGGCGGGGGAGGGGACCCTCCATAATCTCCTGTGTACAAGTGGGAAGGGGTGGAGGTAGGCACAGGGGCCTTGAGCACTGGGCTGGCAGGGCCCTGGAAGGCCCCCTCAAGGTTGCCTGAGACCCAGAAGAGAACCTAGGGACAGAGCAGGAGAGGTTACAGCTGGGAGCCGAGGGGTGTTTCATGTGTCTTAGGCCTCTTCATTTTCTCCCAAATACCCAAGTTTTGCATCTCCATCCCAACTTCCTGGGCCCACTGCCCAGGTGTGCCCAGCCTCCTGGCAGGGCACCTAAGCGTCTGAAAGATTAGTCCTCTCCCTGCCCTGTTCCTTATGAAGCTTTGGGCAGGTTCTTCCATCTTTCTGAGTCTCAGTCTCCCCATCTGCAGGATGGGCATGACCATGGGGTCTGAGGTCAAGGACGTAATGTGAATAAGGGGCTTGGCCCAAGCTCAGTGAGGGGAGACCACCACTGGCCTGGTGACATTCCACCTTTAGTCAAGGTGGGCTTCAGGGAATGAGGGAGGCAGCCCAGTGCTCTTCCTCACAGAGATGATATCTCTGGTAGGTGAGTACAGCCTGAGCTAGTGGCACAACCCAGAGACCTCCGGAGAGTGTGGGTGTGAGACCCTGCAGGAAGGATCTAAACCCCTGAGAAAAGCAGGCAGTGATGAGGGGACAGCATAACAAAGCAGAAAGACAGGGAGGTGCTCAGCCCATGGGAACAATGTGGAAAGATTGGTGGGTGGGGGGCCAGCATGCTGTAGCATCAGAGGTAGATGTTAATGTTATCAACAGCTGCCAGGACTCCCACTTGTGCCAGAACACTTCCTGCCACCAGAGGTGACACCCTCTCCCATTAATTCTCACCATTAGCCTCTTAGCAGATTCTCTATTATCTTATTTGGGGAAACAGAGGCAAGGTCACCCCAATGGAGAAGGTCAGATCTGGAGACCAAAGCTTGAGCCTTTGGGACCCACACCTGACACCCACCATGTCCCCAAACTGCCTCCTCCCAAGAGCTGGCTGACCCCTGCACACTGCGGGGAGTGGGGGGCGCAGAGAGGGTGGCACCAAGGGCTCACTCCACTTGTGAGTCAGTCTCTCCTTGGAGCCACCAGTGTGCCAGAGACTCGGGAGGGAGATTCACCCGCACACTAGGAGGGGGCTCATCTTCAAACAGGCTACTCCAGTCTCAGGGCTCAGTCTGGTAGAGCTGGCCCAGTAAAGGTGAGTCCTGGGGGTGGACCGCAGCCAAGGGTCCCTCCACCCCGAATCGAGAGCACTAGGCGAGATGTGAGCCAGTGGGAGTGGCAGCAGATTGCGAAGGAAGCCTTGCCCCCTCCTCCTTCCTGCAAAAGCCGTTGGCAGGTTGTTGGGGAAACGGGGGACCCAGATGTGTGATGTTGCCTCCCTCTAACAGGGGGAGCCACAGGGAGGTGAAGACGTGGGCTCGGAGGCCCAGACAGACACACGTCACCCACCATTAACTGTAGCTAGACTGACGCATGCCCCATCGTGGGCACTCGGGTAAAGGAACATGTACCCGGCTGTCATTAATCTGCTGGGGGGCCCAGACCCCTAGGGATCCCCTAGAGGAAGGGAGGTGCGGGCCAGCACCATCACTGGGGACGAGTGGGACTAAGAGGATGCAGCCAGCGGCCCAGCCCGGACCTCATGGAACAGGAGACAGAGAACCCCAGGAGTGCCGGAGAACAGGGGACCGCAGTCCAACAGAGATGACAAAAGAGGTGGGCAGGGCGGGGTGGCCACAGAGAGATCAGAGGGATGGGCAGGGAAGTGGGGGGAGGGGGTGGGAGACGAGATGAGAGACCAGGGGAGGGGGCAGGGGAGGGGGAAGGAGACTGACAGAACTGGGAAAGTAAAAGACACTGGAGAGGCCAAGCGGTGAGGGCCGCCCCCAGCCAGTAGCAAACAGGGAACAGGAGGAAGCAGTGAAACGGGCAACGTGTGCTCCGACTCCATGTGCCCCACCTCAGCCCAGACACACGAGGGCATGTATACACACACATGTACTTGAGCACACTTGGCCTTGGCCTTGTTTGAAAACCAGATCCAGGTCCAGGGGAGGTGAGAGAGCACCTCCCCCGCAAATCAAAGCCCTGTCCTCTGTCCAGCGGTAACTCCTCTGCCCTCCTCCATCTAGCAGCAGCCAGGGTCTGCTTTGCCGGGTGGGCAGAGACCCATGTTGCCAAAGCAACTACAGACCCAAACCCACGTTTGCTTAAAACCCAGCAGCTTGCAAAGCTGGGCCCTGTCACGCTGCCAGACACTAATGAGGAAATGACTTTCGCGTCAAGGGCCCTCTCCACCGAGGGGCTGTCACCCTAGGGCCATGAGGCTGAGGGTCCCACTGCCCACCACAGAAAGCCACCTGCACCTGTATGGAAGTCATATCCTAGCGGGGCCACACTAACCCGGGAGAGTTCACGGAGGCCACCGGCCGAAGCAGCCCCAGGGCAGCAGCCTCAGCCTTTCCTGTCAGCTCAACAAAAGTCCCAACTCCAACAAAGCCCAATCGTGCAGGGGGCTGGGGGAGAGACCCTCACTCAACCCCCACCCCTTCCTCCCTCCAAGGATCAGTGGGTATCGGCATCTGTGGGACCAGGGCAGCTGAAGGGCGCTGGCTGTGACTGCCAGCGCTGCATGTCCTCGCACCATTAGTCCCCTCCCCTTGGACCCTCAGAGCCGCACAGCCCCCAGCCCACTCCACTCTCATTCTCTAGTTACGGTTTGCAAGACATGTCCCAAACCCTCAAATCAGCTCCAACTAGATCGACAAGACACGCGCGTCCAGCTGGAAACGTGCCGCTGTCATCACACCCGCCTCCCCATCTTCTGACTGGGGACAGAGGGACAGGTGTCCGCTCCGGTCAGGGTCTCACAGGTGTAAAACGCAGGCCCAGCAACCATCTGACCCACTGCAGGTTGCAAAGAGAGGGAGCAAGGTGGGAAGAGGTGAAAAGAGACATCTACTTAAACCTTCACTCAAAGAGCTACATATCAGCCCAGGGGGGAAAAACAGTTGTGTCTTGGCTTTGAGGGGAAGAAAGAACAGCAACAAAAAAATAACGCTTTTGTTCTTTTTAAACATTGGGGCTGAAGTTCATTTTCATCACAGCAAATGAAAGACAATAACGCACCCACAAACCCTGAACTTCCATATGATTCTCTTCTACCTGCGCACACCCCACATACACACACGAAAAATCCAGACGGCTGACAGAGGACACGTCCGTTCGGCACCTGTAATTTGCCTACTGATCACCCGCCTGAGCACAGCCAGGCTTTGCAAGGAGAGAAATGACAAGACCGAGAGAGACTCGGGCAAAGCCTTTCCTGAGTTTTGTTTTTCCTCATCTGGGAGAGCCTGCAAGCCAGAGTACGCAATACCAGGGGCCCCTACCCTTGGGCAGAACTGGTCTAATGACGCAGAGCCAGTCTTGCCCTTTCCCCGAGGCCAGACCCTGCTCCCCCCACCCCCCGGCCACTAAGCAGCCTGGTTACTCATGTCCCCAAATCCCAGTGTGGTCACTGGGTACAGGAGTCCAGGGACAGGTGGTTCCTTGGACCCAGAGACACGTAACAGACAGCAAGGTGGTCACCGTACCCCAAAGCCACAAGGGTGTCTAGGCACTAACATAAGGCTGGATCACGGTGCCCACAGACAGCTGCTCTACTAAAGGCCACACGCACTGAATATCCATTCCCAATCCCAGACACATCTGGCCAAGCTGGCCCAGAGGAGGATGCCCGAGTTGCCAGGCTCTCACGAAGGGAGAGAAGGCTCAGAACCAAGGAGGACCAGGCGAAGCTGGCAGGGCCACGAGCTGCTATTACCTTGTTGGCAGCAGCAGCAGGGGCAGGGCCTCCCTGTCATTCACCCTCTGCCTCCACTCTGGCACCTTCACCTCCAGGGGACCTTTCCCCTAGGTGTAGTGGGGGGCGGGCGGGCAGGAGGGACACTGACCCCCTGTGTGGCACTGGCCACACAGTAAAGTGCTCGCATTCTCTGCATCCAGCTCTGCTTCTCAAAAGGAAAAGGCCAGCGAAGACAGGTGTGGAGAGATCCCCCACCTTTGGATCTAAAGCGCCAGCTTCCTATCTGGGAGGAAGCCTGAGCCAGACGCGGGGCTCCGACTCCGTTGGGCAGGGGGTCTCTGACCGCTCCCTCACGCAACCCCAGGTCTCCCCTGTCACCCCGACAGCTGCAAGGCAATCAGCTGGCAAGCTCGGACCCCCCACCCCCATCCCACGAGATCCCCCTCTGCGCGGTTTGGGGGATGGGAGGGAGAAGGGGCACCGCTGGGAAGTTTCGCGACGCAGCCAGAAGCTCCGGGACCCCGGCTGCCCTTCCTCTGCGCTTGGGGTCGCCGCCCCCGGGCGCAGCGGGCGGCAGGGACCCGGCGCCCCCGCCCCGGAGTGGGGCGCGGGCCGGGGACTGGGGGTGGGTGAGAAGTGGGGCTCCGGGCTCGGCCGGGGTCCCGCGGCGGGCCGAGGCCACTTACGTGTGCTGCTGAGGAAAGCTGTAGGCTGAGGCGCCGGGGGCGGCGAGCAGCGGGAGCAGCAGCAGCGGCGGCAGGAGCAGCGCCAGCGGGCGCGGGGGACCGGCCGCCGGGCGCCGGGCGCCAGGGCCGAGCCGGGAGCCGCGGCTGGGCCATCGGGGCGCAGTCCGCGCCGGGTCGGGCCGAGAGGCGCCGCAGGTCCGAGCCGGCACCGCCATGTTTCCATTCAAGATGCGGCGCCGCGGGGAGGGGGGGGGGCGGCGGCGGGTTGGGTGTGTGTGGGGGGGTGACGGGCGGCGGGCGGCAATCGCCTCTCCTCGTCCTCCGCCTTCTTCGCGCCGGGCCTCCAGGGCTGCCCGAGCCGCAGCACCTCTGCGGGGTGCGCGCTGCGATCTCTCCGCCGCGCCGGCTCCAAGCGCTCTGAGCGCCGGGTCCCGGACCGGCGCTCAAATAGCGGCCGCCGCCAACCTGCCGGCGCCGCCCTCCCCCGTCCCTCCCCGGCCGGCCCGCCCCCGCGCGCCCCCGCCGCGGCCACGCGCCCGCCGGTGCCCGCGCGCCCCCCGTCCCCGCGCCGCCCTGAGCCGGCCCTGCTGGCCCGCGGGGCCGAGCCGAGCCCGGGCGCGCGCGTCCCGCGCCCCAGCCGCGGTCCGAGTTCCCGATGTGCGCCCTGCCGCACGCCTCAGATTGCGATGCTCCTCTCCGCCGCACTCGCGGGAAGAGTCCCCGGCAGGCGCGTGTGTGACCCTTCTGGGGGCTCGACCTTCAACAGGCTTAAGGCCTGGAGTCACAGGTTTAATGGTGGAATGGCAGGCTTCAGCAGAGACCGCTGTTGAGGGCAGCGGAGCTGAACTCACACGGCCAGGGGCTCCAACTACCTTCAAGAGTCCCCTTTTGGGGGATTGAGTCCCAAGGTCCTGAGAGAAAGAAAAAAATCCTGAATGGAAACCAGGTCCAGTTGCACCGTTATGTGGCGCTGGGAATGGCAAGATACAGTCCTATGCAGCCACTCAGTTCACTTCCCTGGGCTAAATGGGCACTGTGTGCAGGACGGCCCAAGTCCCAGCCCCCAAGGCTTACACAGCCTCTGTTTAAACTTCTCCAGTGCCAGTAAGCTCACCCCTGCACAGTCCAATCACTTCTGTCCTGGAGGCTCCTGGCTCTTCCCTGCTGCTGGGAGAAGGCTGGGCTGGTGTCAGTCCTGACTCTGCAGCTTGTGGGCCTCTCAGAGCCTCAGTCTCCTCCCTTCTGAAGGCTTGTGTGAGTGCCCAACCCCACCTCCAAGATGAAGTGAGAATGGGAATGAGTTACTTGGTAAACTGAAACACTCGTGATTGGGAGATAGCATCCCTGAAAGTCCTCTGAAGTTGCCCTAGGACCCTGCTCTGCCCCGGCACAGACAGACAGGATGAGAGAATGCTCCCTGCCAGCCGGGAACAGAGCAAGACCCCCTAAGCCATCACTGCCCACTGATGCTGTGCCTAGTATTAGGACCGCGGGCCAGTAACCACCTGAGCAAGAGCCCCTACTTTATCGTAGCTGGGTGAATCGAATCTCCCATCACCTACTTACTAGTCAGCCTAAAGAGGACTTATAGTTGAGGGGGAAGAGTGGTAACCCCTGAATTGAAGAAGGCAGAGCTTCCCCTCTCATCCCAAGAGCAGCAAGCAAATAGGGCTCAGGATGACCTTCATGTGTGTGTGTTAGTTGCTCAGTCGTGTCCGACTCTTTGCAACCCCATGGACTGTAGCTCGCCAGGCTCCTCTGTCCATGGAATTCTCCAGGCAAGAATACTGGAGTGGGTAGCCATTCCCTTCTCCAGGGAATCTTCCCAACCCAGGGATCGAACCCAGGTCTCCTGCATTGCAGACAGATTCTTTACAGTGTGAGCCACTAGGGAAGCCCATAACCCTAACCCTAACCCAGGACAATCTTTACTTGGCTCCTTAATCCTGTCTGGGCTCTCCCACCCCTGCCTACCCTCACAAGCTGGGGAGACAGCTTTGGAGTATCCTCTTCCCTGACTTGCGTGAGTCTTCAGGGGCCAGACTGGGGCTTGCCATAGGTCCCAAACATGTTACCAAAGAAAGGTGGTACACTGAGCCCCAAACTGTTGATAGGCCCAGAGGCTGGGGAACAGGAAGGATATAGTGGACTCTGGGAGGCCAAGCCAGGCCAGTTCTATGGAGGACAAGCCAGATAGATATCTGATTGTACCAGACATCCCCACCCCCACTTCTGGGCAGGGCAGTCCTTTCTGCTGGACAGAATGGTGGGGTGAGGAGGGCTGTGCCTCCCAGAAGAGTCAAGGAGATTGAGCTAACCTAACCAGCCCACTCCCAGCCCCTCCTACTGATAGCTGTCTCTAGCATCTCTATCTCCCCCATACCTAGGGGAAGGGCTGACCCGTGGTATCCTCTCCCATCTGTTTGCTGGATAAATGCCTGGATCTTGGCCTCAGGGAACTGGCACAAAAGGCATCGCCCCTCCTAGTGATCACCTCTCCTGAGTGCCCTCTGGGGTTAGGTGGGACCTTCCCAAGGCCAGCTCTGCAGGGGCAGAGTGAGAAATGTCAGGGACAGCGTCCCTGCCCTTTGACACCAGAATGGCAGCACTATCCCCAAAGAGTACCCAGGTCTTCGGGTACCCGTGCACAGGCTGGGGATAGCCAGTGGGCACTGGTAGTTGGGCATTTCAGTTCCAGCCTCCACAGATGTGCCCCTAATTGAGGCCGCTGGTGCCGAGGGAAAGGCGGGAGATTTTGGTTGACAGGCCGTTAAAGGAAGACAAATAAGGAGGGAAGGTAATTAAGAGGAAACAGGTAGTA
Source organism: Tragelaphus eurycerus (assembly GCA_935064755.1). Classification (NCBI taxonomy): domain Eukaryota; kingdom Metazoa; phylum Chordata; class Mammalia; order Artiodactyla; family Bovidae; genus Tragelaphus; species Tragelaphus eurycerus. Next base: position 67,777,301 of record CAKXYN010000001.1, on the reverse strand, counting down.
AGAGTTTCCACACTCCAACTTCTGAGGCTCACAACATCCTCGGTCTCCTGGTGGCTGCCTGCAGCCACAGGTTAAGATCATGGAAAGAAAAATCGAAGCTTTGCAGGGAACAGGGGGACCTCTGGGGCAGGAACATTGGTGGGTTTGGCAGCAAAAGCCTGGGGCTACCCATTGGGCCAGAGGTGCAGCAGGGACAAGTGAAGCTGCAGCCTGCAGAGAGTGGCAGGGGGCCTGGCAGGTGCTGGTTCTACACGTGGGCTGAGGGAGAAGTCGGCTTAGCAGACCAGAAGAAATTGAGAGGTCTTTATGGAAAACTCACTATATGGTGCTGAAGAAGACTCTTGAGAGTCCCTTGGACTGCAAAGAGATCAAACCAGACAATCCTAGAAGAAATCAACCCTGAATATTCATTGGAAGGACAGAAGCTGAAGCTGAAGCTCCAATAATTTGGCCACATGATACAAAGAGCATCATCAAGCTGACTCACTGGAAAAGACTCTGACACTGGGAAGGATTGAAGGTAGAAGGAGAAGGGGATGACAGAGGAAAAGATGGTTGGATGGCATCACTGACTCAATAGACTCAATGGCATCACTTGCTCAATGAGTTTGAGCAAGCTCCGGGAGATGCTGAAGGACAGGGGAAGCTTAACCATGCTACAATCCATGGGGCTGCAAAGAGTCGGACACAACTGAGCGACTGAACTGAACTATGTTGCAAGCAAGTCCTGAGGGACATGGAAGCCTGTCAGGAATGTCCAGGACACCTAGGGCAGCAAGATTCCCCATTTCAACCTGCCCACCTTCAGCCTCCCTCCCATCATCCTTTTGCAGCTCCATAAGCTGGTGGGTTGGAGGGCTCTTGGCTTTCTCAGAGTTTTATCCCTGGAGTTCCTTCTGCCTGAAACACTCTCTCTCATCTTCACCACTTGAACCCAGAATGTTTAGGAACCCATCAATACCACTTATGCCAGGAAGCCTTCCTGGACTTCCCTTAACTAGACAGGCTTCCCCACCCCAGTCCCCACTCTCCTTTCCCCTCCCCTTGCCACACAAACATGCAGCAACCTCTGCCTTGGGTTCAGAAAAACACGTGCACCCAAGCTAGGACCCAAGTTTCCCTTGTCTCTGTCACCCTCCTAGGGCCCCACACAGAGCCTGACCGTTGGAGGGCATTGGAGGTGTTTTCTAACTGCATAGCATGTGTGATCTTAGCTCCCCGACCAGGGATTGAACCTGCAACCCCTGCATTGGAAGTGCAGTCTTAACCACTGGGCTGCCAGGGAAGTCTCGGCATAAGGACAACTTTTGAGTGGCATATCCAGGGGCCTGGGGCTATGGCCAGGAAGAGTGGTCTGGCATGGGCATAAGGAGTGTCAGCTTTGGCATCCAGTGTTGCAGATCATATAGGGAAGTTACTGTGCCTCTCTGAGAACTTTATTTCTTTATCCATACAATGGGTGATATGATACCCACCTGGCCAGGATGGTCTAAAGACTCAAAGCATGTATAACACCCTAAGGCAGGACTTGGTACTTAGCAAGGGCTTAATGAAGGCAAACCACAGAGAGACTCAGGCAACCCTGAGAAGGGTAGGTCCTAAATGCTGGCAGGTAGGAAGACTTCTTGGAAAAGGAAGAGGGATTCCAAGTTGACCTTGCAAGATGAACAGGATCTTGCATACTAGGATGGGAAGGACCTGTCCTTCTGAGCCCCACTGACCCAGCTGTGCCTCCACTTGAATCAGTGGAGGTGGCCCTGGCCTTGGCAAGTGTCCTTCTGTGACAGGACGCCATCCCCACCTCCTCGAGCCCCATCGATGTGCTTATTCTCTTCCCTCTTTGGGCTGCACTAAGTGGCTCCCAAGGGCTCCCAGCCAGGACACACTCAGGTATGGGCTGCCTGCCAGTGCTCACACCTGCAGGCTTCTATAGCTCATCCACTAATTCCTTGGGGACACTCAGAGACGTGATGGTTCCACTAAATGCCCTGCCTGAGCATGGCCTGCACAGCGTGGCCGCTAGATGCAAGCAGAAGGGGAACCCCACTTTTGAACCACTCAAGGACTTCCCTGGTGGTCTACTGGCTAAGAATCCTCTTGCCAATGCAGGGGACACAGCTTTGATCCATGGTTCGAGAAGATTCCACGTGCCACTGGATATCTAAGCCCGCATGCTGCAACTGCTGAAGCCCATGTTCTAGAGCCCGTGCTCTACAACAAGACAAGCTACCACAATGGGAAGCCTGCACACCACAACTATAAAGTAGCACCCACTCGACGCAGCTAGAGAAAGCCCACAGGCAGCAATGAAGACCCAGTGCAGCCAAACATAAAAATTAATTAATTTTTTTAAACATTTGTCAAATACTTAAAAAAAAAAAAAAAGCCATCCAGTATCCTCACACAATAATTGACCTACTGGCAGCTTAGTACCATATATTGTGATAAATTGAGGGGGCTGGTGTTTAATGCTTTCAGGCAGTGTAGGCCATCACCACCTGCACACCAAAGTTAGACCAAGTTCCGGAGTGTAGACTGTTGGAGCCTATAGGATCCTCTGTCAGAGAGAAGGGGGAACTGAGGCCCAGAGAGGGGAGGAGACTTGCCCCTGGCCACCCAGTGGTCAGTGCAGATCAGGACATGGAGCTTTGAGTCTGAGAAACCAAGTAGATGGAAGAGGCTCTATCTATCCTTGGCCCCTGGGACCTCCCCGACTTAATGGGGGAATATGGTACACGGGCGGAGAAGGCAATGGCACCCCACTCCAGTACTCTTGCCTGGAAAATCCCATGGACAGAGGAGCCTGGTAGGCTGCAGTCCACGGGGTTGCAAAGAGTCGGACACGACTGAGTGACTTGACTTTCACTTTTCACTTTCATGCATTGGAGAAGGAAATGGCAACCCACTCCAGTGTTCTTGCCTGGAGAATCCCAGGGACGGGGGAGCCTGGTGGACTGCCATCTATGGGGTCGCACAGAGTCAGACATGACTGAAATGACTTAGCAGCAGTAGCAGCATAGTACACGGGAAAAATACAGTTAATACCTCAAGCCAGGCATAACTGTGTCATTTGGGTGAAACAGAGAATGTGGTCACTCAGTGTTATGAGGCCTTGGTGGTCAGGGAACACTTGCCAGAGGAAGGGGCCTTGAAACTGGCACGGAAGGACAGGGAGGGAAGGATGGATGAATGGCTGGAGGTAGGGAAAGGGCGGCCCTAGCAGAGAGTCTGAGCAAACACCTGAGGCAGGACTGGGCTGAATTTGTGCAGGGACCAATGGGGAGGGTGCCTGCGGGGGCCCCAGCTTCTTCCTCACTGTACCTCTTCACTAATGGGGAGGGAAGAACATAGCACCCGCCCAGGGGCGGGGAGTTCCTCACAGAGTCAGGGAGACGATGGCATGGGCAGCGTGGGGCCAGGCTAGCTCAGAGGTGACGATGAGCCAGGATATCAAGAAGCCATTAACCCCTGCATCCAGGATGCAGGACCCTGGATGGCCTCACCCTTGGAGAAGGACCACTGGTTGAGTAAAGGGAAACACAGTGTCACCTGCCCAGGCTTGGCTGCCTTTGCAAAATTTCAGTCCTCTCAGCTCAGGCACGAGTACCGAGCTGGGGATGGGGGCAGGGTGGGCACCTGCTCCTACCAGTAGCATTTGTCTTGATGGTCTGCATCCCCACCAGCAGCTGTCATGGACGGTCTGGAGTTTTCCTCAGAGAGCTGTGGTCCACCTGCCCATTTTACAGATGAGGAAACTGAGGCTGAGGGAAGGACAGGGCTTGTCCCAGGGTTACAGTGAGCAAAGGGACTCAGGCCTGGACTAAATTCGAGGCTCAGTCCTCTGTGTCCGCTCCTAGGCACTGGGGCCCTCAGAGTCCTCAGAACCTCCAGTGGGAGGACCCCTGACCTGAACATCTTCTCCGGGGGAATGAGGGGCCCCTCAGCGCCACCCCTGTGTCCTGTACGGCAGGGTATATGTGGCACAGAGGCCGGATGCTGGGTTTGCCCTCCTCCCCGGAGGCCTTCATCCCGCTGTGGCAAGAGAAAATGAGGACAAATAAAAGAGAGAAATTCTCCCCTCGGAAGAGCATTAGATGTCTGAACGACTTCCAAATAAATAAAAGTCTCCTTGGAGCCCCTGGCCCACACTGACAGCAGCTCTAACTCTCTGTAAGACGTGTTTTTCTGCCTCCAGGTGGGAGTGAAGAGCATCAGCGGTGGGCGAAATCAGGCTCTGAGGAAGCGGCCTTCCATCACCGCCTAACGCCCCATCAGCGCCTTGGCGGAATGGCCACGGCAAATTGCCTTCTCTGATAGCCGCCCCTCCAGGCCCTCGGAGAGCAGAGACGAGCCAGCGCTGGCCGCCCCCACCGGGGCGGGGAAAGAGCTTCCCGGTCAGTTCCGTCCCTGCGCATTGCTGGGATCCAGTTGACTGTAATTCTGCGAAGCACCTGTCCCTAACCTGCTTGTTTTGCAAATGAGGAAACTGAGGCACAGGGGGCTTTGGAGACCTGGTGAATGAAACCAGCAAGCCAGGGAGGTGTCTCCTGAATGAATTATGAATTAGCTCTGCTCAATGCAAAAGTGGAGCAAGAAATGTTTCCTGAGAGGGGGTGCTCCGAGGGAGGTCCATACCACACACCATCCATCTCCCCCTACGCAACCATACAAGGCGGGTGAAATGGCAGGAGAGATCAAGGCTAGACTGCAAGAAGAACTTCCGCAAGCAATCGGCTAGGGAAACACCCAGAGGAAAGTCTTCAAATCTTCCGCTTCTTCTGATGAAAGCATCTCTTGGCTGTTGCCCACCAACCCTTTTGAGGATTAGCCTCTGCTCAGTGGTTGAAGGGAGGACAGGACCTGGCTCCACCATCACTTAATTTAACTGATGGCTGCTGTTCCTGTGAGGGGCAGTTAGCACTTCATTTGTTGAGCCTGGAAGACAGATGAGGCTGTGTTCTTCGATTACTGAAAGAAGTTGACGTGGGAGGTGGCGGCAGGGCCAGTAAGGAGAGGCGTGTGATGAGAGGTGAGATGGCCCTGAGGCTGCCCCGCCCCTGCCTTCTCAGGGGTGATGCCAGCACTCGGACCCTCCCCCTGAGTTCCTCAGACACCAGACAGGGAGGAGAAGGGAGGTCTTCTGACGAGAACCAGTCTAGTTTTTCTCATTAGTGCTGGTTATGGGTGCTTTGGGCTTCCCTGGTGGCTCAGCGGTAAAGAACCCGTCTGCCAGAGCAGAAGACACAAGTTCGATACCTGGGTGGGGAAGATCCCCTGGAGAAGGAAATAGCAACCCACTCCAGGGTGCTTGCCTAGGAAATCCCATGGACAGAGGAGCCTGGCGCACTACAGTCCATGGGGTTGCAAAGGACAGGACTCGACTTAGCAACCAAACAGCAACAATGGGTGCTTCCACTCCCCAAATCAGGGCTCCATTGCAGCCCTTGCCACTCTTCCTGGGTCAGGGCTTTTGCAATCTCACCTCTGGGCCTGAGGTGAGGCAGGGACTCCTTCCCCACTGGTTGGAGTGGCCTGAAGATGGAGATCCTGGAGGATCCCCTCTGAAGCCTGGAAACGTCGTCCCGGAGGCCAGACCATTAGCTTCAAACACAATCCCAGTGTTCTTCCGATTCAACAACTACCCAGGCCCTGGGAGGAGAAGGGTATTTTCCAGCCCAGTTCCCTATGAAATCTTCCCTGGCACGGACCAAAGGGGAATATGGAAGCCACTAAGATCTGCTGAGGAAGGTCATGCTGGATTGGAGGCTACTTTACTGCCTGGGGGGTGCGGGGGAGGCCAGAGACACTCAAGACAGATGGGCCCAGACTTGGCAGGAGCCGGGCGGAGAGCTCCAGTCCCTCAGGGCTCACAAAGGGGCAAAGCAGACAGGACTGGGTAGGGGCATGCTCCTCAGTCACCCCTACCTGCATGAAGTAGCACCAGGCCAGGCAAATGAAGGGAGCATCTGGTCTCGATAGAAGGTACAGCCTGTGAGGTGCGGCATGAAACAGGGCCTGGGATAGGAATTGGTGGACAAGTAGAGCAGAGGCTGACCTGAGACCACTGTACCCCAGGCTAGCTAAGAGAGAGACATCGCTACCCAGAAGGTGTGGGGTGGGGACAGAGAGGTTGTTTAGAGAACAAGTGCTATGGGTGACCATGGCTTGCAAGAATTCTGGCTCCCTTGCCAACTGGACCCAGGGTCTAGGCAGGTATGAGGCACCCCGGATGTCCTAGAGATAATCAGGCCCCAGAATCTCTTTCAAAGAACAGCAGGACCACTGTAGAGCCCTCACTCTCTTCTATATATGGGCAAACCGAGCCTCAGCAATGCTCTGGGCTGGGCCTAGTGAATAATGACATCTCAGACCAGAACCCAAGCCCTTTGGGTCCTGGCTTGGGGCCATTCATGGTCAGAGCTGGCCCATGTTCCTATCTCCACTTGCTGATGAGGGGCCAGTATGGTGGCCGGCAGAGCAAGGGAGATATTAGGACACATACAGGCAGCAGAGGGCCCCTCAGTGGCCTAGAGACAGACCCTGGAGGTCAGAGAATCCCTAAGGCAGAGCCAAGTGGTCTTCCTGCAGAGGGAGGCTACAGAGAGCTTCGCTGGGCCCCAGGCAGGCAGAAGAGGATGCTGGGGAAGCTGCACCCGGGAGGCCAGTGAGAGTCCAGAGGAGGGTGAAGAGGCTTCTGCCTGATTATCTTCCCACCAGCTGGAAGGCCTCTCCCCCACACCTACTGCCGCGGCCTTCCTGAGCCCAGCCTGGCAGCGCCAGAGCACCATCTTGCTGAGGTCTTAATTTCTAAACGAGCGAGGAGGAGCTTTGGAGAGGCAGAGGCGGATGGAGAGACTCGCTGAGAGAGACACAGAGAGACCTCGGGAAGGATCAGGATGTGGACTCAGCAATTTGGAACAAGCCACTTAGGTCTTGCCTGAAAACTCAAGCCAGCTGTCATCGGGTGGCTGGGAGCAGGCCATAGACAGGAAACACTCGCGATGAGTCAGGCCTGGGACAGGGCTGGGGGATGGTGCTTATATCCGGGGAACTGGTCGGGGGAGTGGGGTGGGGGTCAGGAGAGGAGCAGGAGGTATGTCAGGCATGCTCAGGGCCCTCAGAAGAGAGGGCATTATCAAGTGCTGACTAAATAATGATAATGACTAAATGACTATGTAATAATATATCACCTCCATCATGCTGGGGTCTGGATGGGAGTCATGTGACCCCTGCCAGTCCTGCAGGTGTGAGATGGGAGTGAGATGGAGCCTGCCCTCACACCTCCATACAACCTCCTCTCAGGTTCCTCTGCCAGCCATATGTCTCTGATGGGACTGAAGATTCCCCATAAGCCCAACCACTCACTGCCCCCGACCCCCATACACACACCATAGCGATTCTGCTAGAAACTCCAGGGTGATGCTGCCCGTTCTGGCTGACCTCAGAATCCTAGCCTTGCTGCTCTTCTAGACAGCTGGACATGTCCGGAATCTCCTCACCCCAGGTTCTGCCAACCACCTAACTCTCTAGACGTGCTTTGACCTCATGGAGAGTCTTGCAGCAGCTTCCTGCAAAATAGGCCCTGAGAGAACTCCAACCACCTCCTACCCACTGGAGTCCCCCTACTCCCAGCCTTCCCTGGAGACTAAGAACCTTATGTTTACTATACAGAGGAAAAGGACTTACCCAGGTCATTGTGGCTTTTCTGTGATTTCCAAAAGAGACTTCTTGATGTTTCCTCCAGAAAGTGAATGAGAATCATAACCCCCGTCACTGATCCTTCCCCCACTCAGTTTCTTCTCTACTACACAACAGGCACGGGGCCTAATTTTCATAGTAGCCTTCCAAGAAGACAGCATTATGCCCTCTGAGTGGATGAGAAAACTGAGGCTCTGGTGGTTCCAAGTGAATTGTTCCATCTGCCTGGGAAGTGGTGGAGATGAGATCTGACTCCCAGTCCAGCTCCTCCTGGGTTGAGGCATGAGCAACACATTGTAATCTTTAAAAATAAAGCTTTTTTAATAAGTCCATCTTATCTCAGTACGCAAAGCTGTGCACAAGGCATGCAAAGAAGCACTTCCCGCCCACTCCCAGGGTGACAGTGCAGTCTTTGGGTTTGATCACCATCTAAAAGGCCTCCTCTCTCTTGCTTGTACTGAATCTCTTTGCTCTGCCAGCCCTGCCCAAGGTATCTCCAGGCAGAGCTTTGCAGAAAACACTTGGGGATCTGTTCCCACATAGCCCATGAGCAGACCTCGGATCCTGGGGATAAGGCGGGCCCCCTGCCTCATGAGGGCTTCCCAGGTGACTCAGTGGTAAAGAATCTGCCTGCCAATGCAGGAGACACAAGAGATGTGGTTTGATCCCTGGGTCGGGAAGATCCTCTGGACTGGGAAATGGAAACCCACTCCACTATTCTTATCTGGGAAATCCCATGAACAGAGGAACCTGATGGGCTACATACAGTCCGTGGGGTCGCAAAGAGTCTGAGCAACAGAGCACTCACGCAGCCCTGCCTCATGCTATCCGGTTTCCCTGCAGGGGTCCCCGGGCCCCACAGAGATGAACACCGTGCACTGTTGAATGCACGGGTCAAGAACTGCTTTCTGCTGCGGGAATATGGGAAAGCTCCCTAGAGATAAAGGAGAGGACGTTCCGAGTGAAGGGAATATTGGAGAACTAGTAAAAGATTCGAAGGTAGGATCTGCTCTGGGGAAAGCCAACGATGCGTTTAAAGTCTGCTCTGTTTCGAGCAGTGAGGCCTCTCTGTGATGGAAGAGCCCATTGCACTGGAGCAGGAAGGCCGGGAAGCCGGGAGGCGGGGGGCAGGGCTGGATACAGGCAGCAGCCGCAAATCATGGGAGAAATGTCCCATGCGCACAGGGTGGAAAGGACAGTCATCCAGAGTCTTGGCCTGATTCATGGCTGGGAGGCAGCGGACATCCACTGGGCCTGGGTGACCTTGAGTTCATTACCCACCGTCACTGCACCTCAGTCTCCTTGAAAGTAAAATGGGCTCAATAAGTCCCCTCAGCTTCCTCTCAGAGCTGCTGGGGTGGGGGGGTTCATGCTTTGATGCTGAGTCAGAAGCGTGCACAGAAGGGCTCCTTGCATGGTGCCCTCCAGGTCCACAGAAACAAGGAGGGCAGTAGTGCCCTGCCTCTACATTCTCCACCCAGAGGAGCCTGAGAGCCAGGCCCAGAACACACCAAGCCGGGGGCAGGACTTGGACCAAAACATGCCGCAGAGTGACGGGGTCGGTGAGGCTGGGACAACAGGCAGAGGTGCACCGGGAGAACCCGGTGGCTGTGGAGGAATGTGACATTGGGACAGGAGGGGGTGGCCTGGGTCAGTCTAGAAGCTTGTCTTTCATTGGAGAGGTCCCAGGAAGGATCCCAGGGACAAAACTGATTTGCCCATTAAATGATTCAGATGCAGGCAGCTGCTAAGCACCTGGGCGGGGGTGGGGGTGGGTGGGGTGTCCATTGAAGTTTTGGGAGCCTCTTCCAAGACACTGGATTTCTAACTATCTTTTTAATCATAACATAAATTTGATCAGATCCCCCATTTCTGACAGATTGAAGTGGGACTGCTCTGATGGAGGATAGCAGGGGTGGGGGGCCCCAGAGGCTCCCAGTACAGAGTTGGGGTGCACACCCCATGCCAAAGGTCAGCATAAGGAGGGACAGGAGCAGGGCACAAGGCCTCAGCTCCAAACAGGGTCTGGACTCATTTCTACCCTCCTTGGACGACCTTGGGAAGCCCTTCACAGCCTCAGGCTCTCATCTGCAGAATGGGCACCACGTAGTACCCTTGGCCTCAATTGCACTTCCCCATCATCGCGCGGGGGCTATTTATTCATGGTCCGGGAGTGCTGAGGTCTTAGCTAACTCCTCTGCCTCTTGGCTCAGCTAATTGGAATCACTTTCCCCCTTCTCCTCTGCCTCTCAGTAAATTATGCGAATTGCCCCAGTCAGAGGCCTGGGTGATGGACAATCCTGTCACAGCAGCCTAAGTGTTTAGAGAGCAATTGTTCCAGGGAAGGCTGCCATTCCTCAAGCTGGTGCTGAGCAAGGTGCGGTGGGGGGAGCCAGCCTGGCCCTTCCCCGGGCGGTGGCTCCTGCTCCGCCCCAGCCCAGACACTAGAGCCTGCTCCACCCAGCCTGCCAGCCACCGGCTCCCAGTACGTTATCCTTGTCATAACAATCAGAGCAGCCGAGAGGTATTGCTCTTAAACCCTCAACACACATTTTTATAACCTTTCTGTTTAATAAGAAAGAGACAGCTCCAATTAGCTAGGAATATTCTGCAGAAATGGGATTATTTTAAAAGCTCTGGCAATATTATAAAATAGCTTCAGTAAGTGAACAGCTGTTGCTGGCCCCGCCTGCCATGCGCACTGCGCCTTCCCGCACCCTCTCACCAGGCAGGGGGGCCTCTCCCCCTCCCCAGACGCCCCAGAGTCCCTGAGAACTCTGCTCTGGCTGGCAGTCACAGACCCCTCTTCCGGCAGCAGGATGTAAGCTGTGAGATGGGGGGACCCGGCAACTCCTGTTCTAGGCTGAAGGAGAGGGGTAGCTTAGATCTGTGTCTCGGTTTGACCATGGCCTTGCTAGAGTCCTGCCTTTCTGGGGAAAGCCTGTGTGGGACATCACCTCTAAAGGGCTGCCAGCCTCCCACTGTTGCCCCTCCGCTGGGACATGCCCCTTACGGTGACAAGACTCCCATCCACTGCTCAGGTCTTCCCAGCCTCTCCGTGTCCCCAGTCAAGGTGACAGGGCAGGGTTACCTGGCAACCCAGGTTCCAGTTACTGTGCATTTTCTGAGTCCACTTTGCCCAAGCCCCTCAGGGCCAGGTAAGCATTTTATCAAAGGGTTCCCCACTTCTCCTTCAGCTGAGGCGAGTTGCCATCCCCCTCTTTGGACCTTCCTCCATCTCACCCACAGCCTGCCACTTTCCTTCTCTCCAGAAGGAATCTTCTATTTCTTTGCCCACCCCAGCTGGCAGCTTTTTCAGTAACAGAGTCTAAGCCCCTAGAGCTGTGGGCAGAGTTATGGGGGTCCTTTCTCCCTCTCTCCATGTCTGTTGGCAGAACCCTGTAGAAGGGGATTCTCAGCTCGCTCTCCCTAAGCTCTGGGGTTATAGTGTGTCCACAGCTCCCAAGTGGGTAGACAGCCCCATCTGGACAGAGCTTGATGCCGCCCCTTTCCTGGAGCCGGCTTAGCCTCTGTGGGGAGGATCAAGGGGTAGGGGCTTCCGGGAGGCCCTGGTCCTCTTTGGCCTCCTGGGAAGATTGGCAGAGGGCTCTATGTTCTTGCCCCCACTGTCTGCTTGACCCTTAATCCACAGCAGTGATCCCCATAGTACCAGGTCCGCCTCAAGGTTCAGGATGAACAGCAGGTCATGTCTGAACATCCTCCAGGGAAGATTAGAGTTGGAAGGGACCTCAGAGTTTGGCCTATGGAGCTTGTCACTGTATGGTTGGGGAAACTGAGTCCAAATGAGAGGAAGATTCAAGGCTATGTTCTAAGGATGGGAGGCAGGACCCAAGCTGTCTGCCTCAGCCCTGACGTTTGACCTTTGTGGGCCCTGACACAGCTGGTGGTGGGGATTTGAACCCTCTGTCCTGGTCTGATGGGATGGAATGGACCCCGCCTCAACTGCTCAGGCGTCCACAAGCAACACCCTCCCCTCTCTGAGAGTCAGGAGCTCAGTGAGACCCTGCCTCTGAAGGCAGGATTCCTGGGACGGGGGGCAGAGGGGGACAGTGGTGAATGGGACACTGGAGCAAGCTTCTGGGCAGAGTCGGGGTGAAGACTGGGCCAAGAGGTCCCCAGGTGCCCAACTCATCCCTCCTGCCATGTCTCCTCCAAGCCTGACCAGAGTGTGGGGTTTCAAGGAGAAGCCTCGTGCCCAAGGGAACATGCACACCATGGGCCTCTCCCAGTACTGTGGCCCCGGCCTCACCAGGCCCAGGTCTCGGGTCACTGCCTGGGTAATAGGAACAATTTGGGGGCATCCTTGGGAGGAGACCACAACCCAGGAACTGCAGCGCGATGCAAATGCACCATGTGCTAAATGGGAAAAAATGAATTTTACACCCAGACAAAGTGACTTTTATCATGTTAACGACCATGGTGTGCTCATCATGTCTGCTGCAGTGAAATGGGGCCTGTGGATGTTTTTCTTTTAGTTCTGCTTTTAAGTGGAGGCATTTCCCCCACTTGTAGCAAACAAGCCAAGCCCCTCAGAGTGGGATGACAGAAATGCCTATTCAGCAAAAACAAAACTGAGGAATTTTTTTTTTTTTAAATCTTCATCTGTGCCTCCCAGCAAAAACAGAGCTCAGAATGAGGAGCTGGGGTGTGGTGGGAGGACCCCTGTCCTGGAGGTGAGAAGGTGATTCTAGCCCAGCTCACCTTCAAGTCCCTGTGTGACCTGGGGGTCCCTCACCCGTTTTGGTTTGCCCAATGGCACCAGGAGAGCCGCTCTGCCTAGCCTTTGCACAGGTGTCCAAGCCAAACTCATTAAGCTTGGTCTAGGTCCAGAACTGCCTTTTCCATGAGACTGGGACCTCCAGAGGACAAGATGAGTCATCACTGAGTCCGTGGTGCCCCCAGTGGCCAGGAGAAGGCCCTGCATGGAAGGGGCACAGAGGTTTGCCAATGGAGCCAGGACTCCAAGAGTAGACTCTGTTAGCCAGTACCCTAAGAGCTCCCCTCACCAGCCCTGCACCTTGAGCATATAATTAACACATGGCAACTCCATATTGTGCTCATCAAAAGTCAGGAAAACACCATCTGATGCTTTGTACAGCTGCCCAGCCCAGCACCCAGCTTCCCAGGAGGAGCCTGTGTGGTGCCCAGTGGGGGAGTGCTCAGCGAAGGCAAATGAAGAAGACTTCGGGACTGGCATATCTGAGAAACCTCTGCCCTGACACCACACAGTCCTGCTCTGTGGCAGGACCCGGGTGGCAAACCCGGGTCAGGCAGGCAGGCAGGGCATTTGATGGGCAGAGATCACTGGACAATTAGCCAGCCCCAGCGGAGGTAATTAATCACTGTCTGAGACTTCCCATCTGGGTCTGCTGTGATTGCTGCCGTACCTACACCCTGGTGGAAGTCAGCACCCAGACCAGGCTGACACGAGTGGTCTCAATGGCTGTCAGCACCCACACTGCCGCCGTCCCTGCCTCCAGCAGCTCAGTGTTGCTGGCACCATCACAGTTTACCATCACTGTCACCCCCATAGTAGCATCATCACCTGCCTAGGACGCACTGTCACCATCTCCATTCACACTCACCTGTGCTTACTCTTCCTGACTCAAGATGCTTTCACATGGTCTCCTTATCCCATTCTCCGCAGTCCCAAAAGATACACCTGTGGCTTGCTGGCAGGGAGACCGAGCTGCATAGAGGGGAAAGGCAAAGATAGTTAAACCAGGGTGAGAATTTGGCCTCAGCATACCGTCGCCGCCACCCTCTTCCTCCCTTGTCTTGGTACCACCTGCTCACAGAGCATATGCTTTCTCCTCACGTCAGTCAGGATGAGCCAAGTCCGGCTTCAACAACTGCCCGACTCTTTGCGACCCCATGGACTGCAGCCCACCAGACTCCTCTGTCCATGAGATTTTCCAGGCAAGGATACTGGAGTGGATTGCCATTGCCTTCTCCAGGGGATCTTCCCAACCCAGGGATTGAACCCGGGTCTCCTGCACTGCAGGCAGATTCTTTACCGACTGAGCTACAAGGGAAGGTCCCCTAAAGTCTTTAGTGGCTTAAAATAATGAAGATTTATTTATTTTTACTGCTGCATGTCTTCCCTAGGTCAGCTAAAGCTCTGTGCAGGCATCTATAAGGCATCATCCTAGTCACACTCTGGTCCTCCAAACATGTGCCCTTCCAACCTGGCCTCCCAGGGGTTGGGCTGCAGAAGGGGAGGCTCAGGGGAGGCAGCTACTTGGGGACTCTGGGTATCAGGTCTAGAATACTGGGATTCAGCCCCAGGGCTCCAGATTCCCAGTTTAGTGTATACGCTGCCCTATTCCCATGGGCCAGGGCTGGAGGGGGGCACAGTGAAGCAACTGGACAGGTAGAGACTGTGTCTAGGCAAGGCCACACCCAGTTCTCCCAGCGCTGGGCAAATATGGCTCTTCCCATATCATCCATCACTGGGTTACAGAAGGCTGGTCATGATCAATAAAACAAACAATTATCCTGTCATTACTGATTGTAAGCCTGGGGCAGGAGCCACAGCTGAGCGGAGAACACTCGGGGTCTGGGGGAGCTTCTGATGAGGACAGTCCACGTCCAGGGTGTCGGCCGAGGTTGGGGGCGCAGGATGTGAGGACTGTGGAGGTTGCCAGGCAGGGCTTCCCAGGAGTTGGGGCAGGACCCAGAACCTGCAATGCAGAGGGACACAGCTCTGTCTGAGGAGGTTCAAGGCAGGCCAGTCCCCACCAGATTGGGTGCTGAGGCAGGTCTAAATGGATTGACTGACTCCACCCTATTATCCACTCCCCTCCTTCTGGTGTCCCTCTGGTGTCCAGCCTAAGCTTGGGGCAGGGGACCCATCAGGGAAGGTAGTCACCATGCATGCAGGCTAAGTCGCTTCAGTCGTGTCCCACTCTTTGCGACCCTATGGACCATAGCCCACCAGGGTCCTCTGTCCATGGGATTCTCCAGGCAAGAATACTGGATGAGCCATGTCCTCATCCAGGGGATCTTCCCGACCCAGGGATCAAACCCCCATCTCTAACATCTCCTGCATTGGCAGACAGGTTCTTTATCACTAGGGCCACACAGGAAGCCCCAGTAACTGTGAGTAACTCCAGCCATAAATTAAGAGCCCTCCTCTGCCTGCCCATCCTGCCTCTTGGGATCTTCAGCACTCTGCCAATGCCTTGACTACCCATGCAGGGCAGTGTTTGAGGCAGTGGGTTTGGGTTTTTCTGTGGGGGGTGGAGGAGGGGCAGCAACCACCTCTCTGGAACTTGGGTCCCAGCTCCTGAGAGATGCTGGACTGTGGAATGGAGAATCTGCACTCCCAGCCCCCTAGAAGGTGGAGCAGGTCCATGGCCCCCTGACTCAATGGAGAAGAACCAGGGCTGTCATGGACTTGTCAGTCCCCCCAGTTCTGTTCCGTGTCCTATTCCCAGCCCCATGGAGGGGAAATCTCTCTCCATCAGAGGGAAGGGACGAAAGGAGAAGTGATTTATTATTCTATTCCATTATGCCTGTTTCCAGAGAAACTCATTATGGTGCATTGTTGTATTAGATACTTTCAGAAAGATTACATTTTCTTACTTTGGCCGATAAAAAAATTAAATCCATCAGTTTTCCTAAACACATTACAGTAAAGACAGACTTGCTCCTTGTAATTATTAATCAGTCGGATTTGGGGATGCAAAGCATTTGACTTAAGCTCAATACAGTCACGAACAATGTCCCAGGATCACATTTGGTATTGAAACAATTTTCAATTTATTAAAAAGTCATTAAGGTGTTTGGGGTGGGAGGTGCAAGGAGCCAGGCTAAGCAGCTGAGTCAGGGCTGTGGATCTGGGTGGGGGAGTGGTCTGCAAGCAGGAAGAGACCCCCAAGACTGACTCATCTTAAGCCCGGCTCTATCCAAGGGGCCTGTTCAGGGTGAAACAGAGTCCAGAGAAGTCAGCCTCTGCCCCAACCCCAGCAATCCCATTGTATGCCCATCCAGCTGTCCAGACTGAGCTCCACTGGACACAGAAGTGGCAGTAAAGGGTCCCTATGGGAGTAATTTGGCTGAGCCCACTATCAGGTGGTCCCACATGGAGAGCCGAAAGTCCACCTGGCTCCCACCCCTGGGCATGGAGACAGGCTCCCCCTACCAGCTCAGACCCACGGAGCCCCCAGCCGGGGGCACGTGGCTGTTTGGAAGGACACCTGGTGTGGCCGAGTGCTTGTTCCAGTCGCTGCCCCTGCTCACTCAATCATTTAATTACTCCTCTGACACTTCCTACTCCCAGGAGGGATTTGCAGGGGTTTAGGAGGCTGGCGAGCTACAAGCCTAGCTTATCCCGAGTCCTGGCTGGGGTGGGAGCTGAGGGGTGGCCACAGAATCCGGGCTCAAGTCACGGCTCAGCCACAGGCAAACTCCTGACCCTGGATGAGTCAGTTAACCCTGCTGTGCCTCAGTGTCCACTCCCAGAGAAAGGGAATGTAGCTGCCTGTGTCCTCACTCAGGACAAGGGGGAGTCACAAGATCTTGTCTGTCCCTCCTGGTCTGGAACTCTGTCCAGCCAGCCCTCCGCCCGAGTCCTGGCTTCTCCTCCCTCAGGGACTACATCATACATGTTGTCTTCCCTGACTGTACCCCCTCCCATGGGTCTAACTTCTGGAGAATCCCAGTCACCCTTCCTTCAGGCCTCTGCTTTTTTTTTTTTTAAATTTTAATTGGAAGCTAATTACTTTGTAGTATTGTGGTTTTTGCCATGCACTCACATGAACCAGCCGTGGGTGTATGTGTGTTCCCCATCCTGACCGTCCCTCCCACCAGGCCTCTGCCTTAATGTTGTTGTTCAGGCACTCAGTCTTGTCTGACTCTTTGCGACCCCATGGACTGCAGCACGCCAGGCCTCCCTGTCCATCACCAACTCCCAGAGCTTGCTCAAACTCATGTCCGTTGAGTTGGTGATGCTGTCCAACCATCTCATCCTCTGGCCTCCCCTTCTCCACCTGCCTTCAATCTTTCCCAGCATCAGGGTCTTTTCCAATGAGTTGGCTCTTCACATGAGGTGGCCAAAGTATTGGAGTTTCAGCTTCAGCATCAGTCCTTCCAATGAATATTCAGGACTGATTTTCTTTAGGATGGACTGGTTGGATCTCCTTGCAATCCAAGGGACTCTCAAGAGTCTTCTCCAGCAGCACAGTTTGAAAGCTTTAATGACCTTCCCAAATCTGAATAGGACCTCTGGGTGATCCTACAGCTCCCAGATTGCCCTGTCTCATCACATAGTGTCTGATTAGGGGGCCTCACCTGCCCTGCCACACTAGGCAAGGGCCCCAGAAGGGCCAAGTCCTGTCCTTGACACCCAGCCACAGAGCTGAGACCTTGTCCCCTCCCTCGCTCCACGCGCGGCCCACCCTGAATTAGCCTTTGACCTTGCTGCACCTGGCTGGCCATTTTTTCTGGGGCATCACTAGGAGGATCTGGGACCCCAAAACAAGAGGACCAGAATGCTGGACCCTCCTAGGCCCCCCTGATCCAGTGCTGAGAGACCTTGTCCAGCAGCAAGACTTGTCAGCTCTGTGACTGCCTCACCCCAGTGTCCTGCTCTGGATCTGCAGCCAGGGACAGTGCCAGGCAGGGAGGCCAGCCCCACTCTCAGGAAACCCGGGACGAGGTAGGTGCTGGCCCAGGACCTGCACTGCTCCCAACTCTTGGGTGGCCTTGGCTAGCTCAGCCTCTGGGTACCTCAGCTTTCCCCATCTGTATCGTGTCCCCCGTCCATTAGCTGAAGAGAGATGGAACTGGAGATCAAATGTCCGATGGAAAGGAGGACTCCAGAATAGGAAGAAGGACCTGGGGGCTAAGCTGGGGTTTGAGCATCAGCATAACTGGGGGTGACCTACAGGCTTGGGGCTGGGTCGGCTGCACATGGTTAGGGTCCAGGTCTGTCCTTCTCCCTGCTGTTCCAGGCCACAGAGAAACAACGCTGAATGCCAGGCACCCTGCCCCCCTCCCTGCACCTCTCACCTGCAGGCAGGTGGAATTGAGCACACTCCAGACACTCCATTTCCCAGGAATTTATGGAGGGTTTTATCTTCCTTCCTTGATCACCAGTGAGGGGAAGGAGAGGGCACACTTGGCTCCCTCCCCGCCAGAGGGCCAAGGAACAGCAGCCTGGCCACCCCAGAGCTTGGAAAATACTATCTAAATTCCACCTCGACAGACCCCCACACACACACCCCCCATGGGGCTTCGTCAGGGCCCGGCGGGTATGTGAGGGGATGGCAGCCATTTAAGCTGTCACCAGCTCCATCAGAGGATTTAAATCACAGACACAGAGTAACAGTGCTGTAGATTACTGTGCGGGAGCCACGCGGGCACAGCGCAGAGGAGGGGGGTAGAAGGGGGGCGAGGTTGGGCGGGGGAAGGGGGAGAAGAGCGAGGAGGGAAGAGCTGAGAGAGGCGCTGCCTGGCACCTCAGCTGGGGGGCGCTCTACAGCCAAGGTGGGCCCAGAAGCAGGAAGCTCCTCCACTCAGGCCGGCCCTCCCCCGTGAAGCCCCTACAACCCCTGGCCAACTCCAGCCCCTCCCACCTCCAGCTGGGTAGCCATCCTGAGTTTCTTCCAAATAATGACTGAGCTCACGGCTCACGGCTCTCCCAGGCTCCCCGTGGATCTCGCACCACAGCCAGGGGCACCCCAGTGAGTGGGTGGGGGTGGGGGGGCCGGGGGCACCTGGCAGGGAGCCTGCCTGCTCCTGCTCACAGGCACCCAGCCATTGTCTTTGATTGCATGGTATTAGCCGTAAATTATAGCCTTTGGGAGGCCGCATGTAAAAATAAAATAAAATAAGTGTCAAAAGACAGAAAATATTGACTTTTCAGGGAGAAGAAAGGATGCTTGGTTAAATTAAAACTTTTAGAGGAAGGAGAGAGTGGGAAGATGGTCCCTAGGATGAGAGAACTGTCCTGGGAAACCATGGTTCGGCTGGTCAAACCAACATGCTGGTCCTGGTATTCCAGCCTGATCGTACAGGCCAACGTGGAGGAGACAAAGGCAACGTGTGACGGCACTCACTGGGGAGACAACTGATCCATGAGACTCACCAGGAGGGACCCCAGGCACTGATCCACAGGCCCAGGGGCATCCGGGCTCAGGCTGGGGCCTGGTCAGCGAGGAGGGATTCTCCAAGGAGCTGAAGCCCATCTACTAAGCGATCCTTCCCTCCCAGCACCAGGAGAATCCCAGGCCCCCCTCTCTGCCTGGGTCTGAGGACTGTAGGGCGGCCTACAGTAGAGCCTGGCTTGCCCCTACCCATCCAGTTCCTCCCCCTCATCCCGCCACAAACACACCTCTACTGGTCCCCCATCACCTTCTCCCTCTGAGAAAGGCGAGGAGATTTCCCAAGGCTGCCTCAGTTAGGGCAGGAATGATCGAAAGATAAACTGAAGTATGGACAGAGGCCTTGACTGCCTGGCTGATTGACCATGTCCACATGATGTTTCTGCAGCAGGCAGGACTTCCTATTGGGGTCTGATAGAGATCCCAGACCCATAGAACCTTGAAGAAGAGGCAGGGAGGGCACAAGAACGTGGGGGTGTCAGGCCCAAGGGGACAGATCACCTGGAAACATGGGGTGATAAGGGCAGGAGTGGCAGAAAGTCTTCCCTTCTCCCCCTCATCACAGATTGCCTAGATCTCCAAGTGGCCCCCTTAAAGAAATCAGCAATTCTGGGACATCCCTGGTGGTCCAGTGGTTAAGAATCCACCTTGCAATGCCAGGGTTGCAGGTTCGATCCTTGTTTGGGGAACTAAGATCCCACATGCCAAATGGCACAACTAAGCCCACACCCCACAACTACTGAGCCCATGTGCCAGAACTAGAGTGCCCATGCACCACAGTGAAAGATTCCTCATGACGTGATAAAGATCCTGGGTGCCGCAACTAAGACCCGTTGCAATCAAATAAATAAACAGAAGAAATCAGAACAATTCTGAGGCTGCAGCTATTTTTCGAGAGGCTCCTAGACCGCAGGTTGGGGGACTCATTTGTTTCTTCAAAGAGCAAAATTCACCAAAAGGACAATCTGCTTTCAGCAACTGCCTCCGGGTCCTTCACTCACCCATCACAGCCTTGGGAAGAGGGAGACCCCAAGCTAGCCCTGCCAGGCTCCCTTTCCTGTTCTAAAGGGGGTCACAGCTGGGAACAAGAACTGGGAACAACAAGGGCTGGTTAGCTGGACAAGATCTGATCTGCTCCTGCCAGAGGTGAGGGAGAGGTTCCTGGAGGTGATACATCTCATCACCAGGGACACCTGCCTGGACCTCCCTGCTTCCCTCACCTGCAGCCCGCTCCACACCCCCTCGCCCCGCCAATCTATCTTCTCCCACTTCTCTGGTTCACTGCCCAGTCCTTCTTGACTTCCAAGTGTGGCAGGAGGGGGCACTGAAGCAGGTTGGTTGGACAGGTCCTGGCATGGCCTACATCTGACACCTGTTCCCCATCAGAAAGTGAGAACACCTCCTCTGAAAAGGTACTCACCTGACACCAGGTGTCTGGGGTGTAAGATGCCTGCCTTCTTCAAGTGGGGAGGGTGCAACTTCTGGTGCCCAGAACCCCCTACCCATCTTCCTGCTCAGTAGACCTGAGGCTGGCCATGTCTGCCTCTCCATTAACACCCAAGGCCAAAGCCTAGCCCGGGCCTCCTCTTGCCACCTGGGCTCCTCAAGCCTGCAACCCACGTCCCACCCTCCTTGGAAGCTCACACTGGATGACAACTCCATGACTCAGGGGGTGTTGGGGAGGTGAATCCTTGGGAGACCCTTCCTCAGTGCCCACATCCTCCTCAACGAGTCCCCCCACCTCTGGTGTCCTTGAACTCGTCCTCCCCTCTCTGCAGCTGAGCCCCCAGGGTGGCCCTTCTCCCATCCCTCCTCCCTCAGGGCCCCCCATCCCAGAGCCTCTTGGAGTTCCTTCTTTTAAGCCCTCCTTCCTTGAAATATGCCCCCCCTCCACCAGCCAGGGGCTATGCTGGCTGATTTCACCTTGAAGCTCCCTTATCACAGTCTCCATCTCCTGCTGGCCTTAGCTGGAGCAAAATTGTTTTCTTTGTGCCTGCCCTGAGCAGTGGGGCCAGAGTGGGTGCAGGGACAGGAATGGGCTATGGTGGGTGGAAATTCAAGTCCTGAGATCCAAGGGTCACCCCTCTGCTTCCTCTTCCTGCACCCAAACCCTATCCTTGCCCCACCCCACCCTGGACCCAGGTACAGGCCTGGCCTACTCTGATTTGCTGCTCATGCTCACACTCACCCTTCTCACCCTGGAATGAGCTGTCTTAGCAGACCCTTGGCATGCCCCCTGACCCATATGAACGCACTCTTCCAACCCCATGGGCTGGGATCCACACAAACGCATGCCCAGATTCCCCTGGACCCCCATTGTGCATTTGTGCTCCCCTTGGGCATGTGCCCACTCCACCACAGAAACATGTGCTCACTTGCTTGAGCATATGAGCCTAACACAGAGTTCCAGAAGGTCAGAGCTCAGAGAAGCCCAGAAGTCCTCCACTCCCCTAACTCAGTTTAGATGCCTTATTGTTCAGATGGGGAAGCAGAGGCCCAGAGGAATCCAATGGAAGCAGACATCCTGGGTGGGAGGTGGGGTTGCAAGGTCTCAGGGAGGAGTTAGGGGTCCAGCTGGTTTTCCCTAAACTTTGAAGAGAGGCCTCTCTGCTGGGCCATTCACCTGGGGACATTCTGTCTCCTGCCCAGAGCAATGAAGATCTCAGTGCTCTGCCTGGGGTTCTCCAGGCCCCCTGCCCTCCCCACTCCCCTCTCTATCCCAGCTTTCCTCTCAAAGCCACCTCCCCACCAGGCAAATTGTCTCAAGTCCCAGCCAGGCTCTAGTGTCCCAGTCCAGGACCATGCTCTGTGACCTCAGGCGGGTCACCTCACCTCTCTGAACCTCCATTTCCTCAGCAAATAGGGATGAGAACAGAGCTGATCTCACAACATGATCTTATGAAGCTGACTCACCTGGAAGGGATTTAGCACAGAGAACAGGGTCCTGTATGTGGGTGCTCAGTCGTGTCCAACTCTTTGAGACTCCACAGACTGTAGCCCGCCAGGCTCCTCTGTCCATGGGATTTCCCAGGCAAGAATACTGGAGTAGGTTGCCATTTCCTTCTCCAGGGGATCTTCCCAACCCAGGGATTGAACCCAGGTCTCCTGCATTGGCAGGTAGATTCTTTACTGCTGAGCCACCAGGGAACCCCAAACTGATAACAGCCAAGATAATAACAAAACTACCCTTCCCTGCTCACCCTGCCCATCCCCACCCTTGAGGATCTTTTTCTTCTCTAGCAAACTCCTTGCAAGAGTTGCCTGCACCCCAGCCACCACTTCCTGTCCATGCACATGCTCCTAAACACGCACGCCCTCCCACAGGAATGTGCCCCTCAAACCCACATCACCATCTAGTACTTGCACATGCTTACACACATGCACAGACACCAACGGTAAACAGAACATAATTCATTTGTAAAGGAGACTCCAGTCCTGCCATCCATCTTAAGCTAAAATTCAATACTTCCCGGCGCGGCCCACCAGGTCTTGATGAATGGAAAAGACAGTGGCTCCATCCCACGAGCCTCATTCTCTGGAACCACCAGGAGGGGCCTGGTGGGATAGAGGGGTGGAGCAGGGTCCCAGCCATCCAGAGACGTCCAGCAGTCCAGTAGCCCAGGTGGGGCCAAAGCAGGGACTCCGACTTCAGCCTCCTGTCTCTAGCCTTCCATCGGTTCAGACAGTCCCTCTCTGATTCCGAATTTTTTTTCCCTTACCATTTTGGAGCCAGGAAAGCCTGACCAGAGGGTTGGCTGGGCCCCGCCTCCTCCCGCCCCCCCCCCCCCGGGCCCCCACTACCTGGATACTAGCCCTTACTTTCATCCCCAGCCTCTCTTCTTCTCTCAGCCTCCCCCTGTGAAACAAAAGTTCCCCTTCTCTGCTTACATCCACTCCCTTAGAGCCTATTTCCCAGGTACCCCTGACCTTTGCCTAAGCTATTCCCCACCCCAAATTCCCATTCCTTGTCTTCCTAACCTGCAGAAGTTCCCTACAAGACTCAAAGCCCAGTTGGCTTCCTCCAGGAAGCCAGCCCTGAGCCTCCCTGGAGCAGCCAATACCCAGGCAGTCCAATTCTCAAGGTGCCCAGAGCCACGAGGTGGGATGGGGTGAGGCGGGCCCAACATGCAAGACCCTATAGCCCAAGAAAGGGGCTCAGATGCAACCCAGACAACGGCGGTGGGACGAGGGGCATGGAAGGAATTTAAGTTCAGCAGCCCGGCCAACGTGAGGTGCCTGGATGTGGCTTTAAAAGGATGATGCCAAGACCTTTCCGCACCCTAAGCCTGGGTGAGGAGCCCGGCCTTGGCCCGGGGTGTCAGGGCCCGGCTTGCTCCGGCGGGCGGCACAGGCTGTGGGACTCGCTGAGCGAACATTCCTCGAATCGGGGGAGTTTTATGGCCCGCGGTGCTTCCTCCGCAATGGCCTGTGCTGTTTACGAACCCCTCTCCGGCTTGGAAATAGACTGTCTTTCCTGAACGATTTTCTCTTTTCCCATTTACTAAACATTGATTTCCCCCCTCCTGCGCCTCTAATAGAGCAGAAACCAATACGTCTTTGTTTGCTTTTCTCGCGCGTTCGGGGCGCGGGCGGCGGCGGGCGGCGGCGCCAGGCGGCAGCTCCGCGCATGTGCGTCGGTGCAGGTGGCGCTGCCCTCCACCCGCGACCCGGCTGCCCCCGCACCGCTGAATCGTGCCCCCAGGGTACCAAGTTTGGGACGCCCGGCTGGGTTGCCGGCGCACATCAGGCCCACAGAGTGGATCAGGCGTCTCCGAGGCTGCTGTGAGGACTGGTAACGAGGAGTTATCGGGAAGGCAGCCGGTTCAGGTCGCCTCCCAACTCGTTTCTGATGCAATTCCATCAGCAGTGCCTCACCTCCTCTGGAATCTCCTTTGAAGTCCAGGTGCTTCTGGATCAAGGGCCCATTAGTGCCTGGGGCTGAATTCAGTAGTGGCCAAGTGGGGATGGAATATTCATTCCTTCTTCCCTTCACGCACTCAGAGTATCTGTTCTGAGCCAGGCCCTGAACTGGGGGCTTGGCAGCGGGGACAGAGAGCAAGACAGGAGTGGTTCCTTTCCATCCTGTCACTGCCCTCCCCCTTACACCACTGAAGCAGTAAGCAGACCAGGGTAGGGAGGAAGGACCACAGCTTGATTCACACATTCCCTAGGACTGGCAGTGCAAGCACTCCCCCTGTGGGGGCCCATCTTCCTACCAGGGAGATGAGGAGCCTGGCAGACAGAGCCCCTGAGAGATCAGGATTCACATGTGACCTTGGCGATGTCTTCCTTTTCGGGGCCTCATTGTCTCCATCTGAAACATGGGTTCAACCTCCATTTGCGCTAATACCACGGACTAAGGCTGCTGCTGCCCATCTCAACCCTCAGGAGCACCCAAGCTTACCAGCACCCAGTGACTCACCCCAAAAGGAGCTGCTAAGCCCTGGGTTCAAATTATACTCTGCTCTTATTATCTGTGAGATCTTGGGTACATCTCTTCCCTCTCTGGGTTTGCCGATGGTCCCTACATCATAGGGTACGCTGAGGATCAAAGGGCTTGAGGACACTCAGCTGCTGAAACCCAGTAATGACCTCACTGGGAGGGCAGAGGGGCTCAGAGAGGGGAAAATCGGCCTGGGAGGGATGGGGGAAAATAGTGCCTGGCCTCCTTGCCCACTGGTTATGCGGTTATGTGTCCACCCACAACTCCAGTGAGCCTCGCAGCAGCTCTGTGAGGGGCCATACAGAAACTGGTCTATTCCCATTTCATAGATGAGCAAAGTGGGAGCTCAGAGAAGGGAAGGATCTTGCCAAGACGCACAGTGAGAGAGAGAGGGGGCAGCCCTTGGACAGTCCTACTGACTAGGTTGGGGATCTGTGGTCACTGGATGGGTCAAGGGGAAGAGAGGGCATATCTCCAGCAGGCATACCTGCTGGGAGCAAAGGCCTGGAGGCAAGAGCATGTGTGACCCAAGCTGGGGAAATGGAAGGTCAGGCTCAATTTTGAGGCTTCCCAGGAACTTGGCTGGGGCTCGGCTGTGACCAAGTTAAATGTAGGAGAGACCGCCATGGATTCATGGCTTATGGAGAAGGGAAAACCAGAGGCCTGGTGAACGGACCCCAGGGAAAGGAACCAGGCAAAGGAGATGCAAAGAGGGGCCTGGGCAGACTGAGGGGCAAAAGATCAGACTAGGAGACCCACTGACAGCCTGGTAAATGGGCAGACAGATGGGTCGGTGGAGGGAATGTGTAGATAGATAGTAGACGATGGACAGATGGATAAACAAATGGACAGACCAGTGAACAGACAGTCAGAGAGCGCTGGGTAGGATGCAGCAGAACCGAGAGGAGGAAGGGCATCCAGGCAGGAGGATGTGTGAACAGTGGGTCGGAGATGAAGCTGAGAGGTACCTCTGGGCCTTGGGCAGTGGGAGAGGAGGCTGGTGTTCCTATTGTAGTGAATCTCAGAGGCCCAGGGCCAGGAGGAAAGCAGGGGTGGGTGGTGAGCTGGGAGCTGGGAGAGGAGGTGGTTGTATCTGTACCAACCACAGGGCAGCCCTCCCACAACAGGACAAAAGCAAGTTCTCAGGTGGGTCTGGCCATTCACATCCCCATAGGGTCAACGTGGGCTTCCCCGGTGGCTCAGCGGTCAAGAATCCGCCTGTGATGCAGGAGACGCAGGTTCCATCCTTGGGTCAGGAAGATCCCCTGGAGAAGGGAATGGCTATTCCCTCCAGTATTCTTGCTTGGGAAATGCCATGGACAGAGGAGCCTGGCGGGCTCCAGTCCATGGGGTCTCAAAGCATCGGACACAGCTAAGAACTAAACAACAGGATGACTGCACTCATAGCCCGTGCCCCGGTGCCTGTGCGGCGGTGCCCGTGCAGTGGTGCCCTGTGCAGTGGTTCCCACTGTGTGTTTGGAAGATGGCCCCTGATCCAGATGCCCTCTCTGCACCAGGGAACAGCTGTGGGGTCGGCCCCTGGACCGAGGCTGTGACCCCCAGGGGCCGACTGGGCCAGGTGGCAGGGCAGCCTCATCCATTCTGAGGAAGCCAGCTGCAGCCACAGTCCAGGGGAGCCTCTGTAGGGGCCCAGACCAATTAGGAAAGAAGGGGAGGCAGCAATAATTAAAAATTAAAAGCCAACAAGACAGCAGTTTAAAAATGGAAGGAGTGAGTAAAAACAATTAGCAGAGATGAGGCAATAGGGCGGGCATGATACAAATGGAGCTGATCACAAAGCGCTAATGACATCGGAAACCTAATTGTTCCAGTGTCAGGACTTCGTGATGAAGCACGGGGCCTGCTCCTCTAAACCAGGCCTCGTGCTGTCTGAGGGTCGAGGGACTCCATCACCTTCCTCACAGGCACCTTTCAGAGGGGCCTGAGTGGAGGGGTTGGGAGGCAGAGGATGTGGACTGGTGAGGAGGCTTGGAGGCAAGCGGCCGAGGGCCAGTGCTGGGGGGTGGGGGGTGGTCAGAGACTGGAGACTG
This sequence comes from Tragelaphus eurycerus, assembly GCA_935064755.1. NCBI lineage: Eukaryota > Metazoa > Chordata > Mammalia > Artiodactyla > Bovidae > Tragelaphus > Tragelaphus eurycerus. The sequence continues at coordinate 67,750,980 of CAKXYN010000001.1, read as the reverse complement.
AGACCTGATTTCATGAGGAGGGTGGTGGTATTGCCCCCTCAGTTTCCCCACCGGCCAGGCAGCAGCGGTGAAGTCGTCTGCCACAACACCCCGTTGCCGCGGAGACCAGGCGACCCTCCTGGCAGAGGGAGGCTGAGTCAGTTTGAGTAATGGCGGAGAACGCTGCCGCTGATGGGGAAAAATACATCTTCATAACAGGGTGAACCTTTTGGAAAATGGAATAAGTAAAATAATTGAGAGAAAGAAAATTGAGTTTTTATTGCTTTTTAAGTGTTTAAGTGGAGGTTTCATTTAGGGAAATTATCGTTGCTTTTATTTTTAGCCACCCAGTGGGGTGGGGTGGGGTGGTCTGGGGGAACTTTGATTCAGGGTGGGGCTTCAGTCTACCCCCGCTCCCAGGAGCCGCAGGGGCAGCTGCCTCTCACAAAAAAAGAGAGGGAGCTGAAGCGGAAGTCTCAGTGGAGATTCTGGATTCGGCTTGCCTCTTATCTTTCTTGGGTCCATCAGGCTGACCATGCACCTCCTCTCTTGTTGGTCCTCTGACATCTTTGAACACTACCGTTCACCTCCAACACCCTCTTAACTGGGCCTGGAGCCTCCCCTGAGCCCCCTCACTCCCCCGAGCCTCCAGACACTCCCCTTGTCATTTCCGGCCTCACCTGACTGGTTCCGAGTTTCCTATCCCAGTCCTACATGGCAGCACAGTGAGGGAGGAGAAAGGGGCTTGGTGAAGCCTTAATGACTCATCTGCTCCATGTGGGGAAGGGGCGGTTGTTGGGGAGGGACTCAGACTGTCTGTGGACCCAGCCTCCAGATGGGTCTTTCCATCCTCGCCCTGTTCAAAACCATCTCTGGCTCCCTACAGTTCTCAGGACCAGCCCAAGCTCCTTAGTTGGCCCCCAGGCCCACCCTCTCCCGCCACACCAGCTGCCCAGCCCCAAGCCCATGCCCTGATCCTGGCCCCTCGTCCACACAGATACACAAGGTGCCATCTCTTGGGGTTGGGGGGCAGTTCTCATCTGCCAGGTGCCCCTGGCAGTGGGCTGACCCCATGCCCACTCCTGTCCTTGGATGATTGCTCTTATTCTCCAGCCTTAGCTCGGGGGTGACCACCTCTAGGAAGCCTTCTGCGCCTCTCCCCTGGAGCCAGACTCCTTCGGTCTCCTTTGCAGCTGTGGGATGCTGATCCATGTACCCACTGTCTCCCACTCTACTCTGCCCCCTCAAGGCTAGACGGTGAATGATTCCTCTCCATGTCTGTCTTGCCAAACCCTAAGCCTGGGGCTTAGTGCGTGCTCAGCATACATCACTGAATTAATGAATGAATGAATGACTTTCCAGTGACAGGGGCTTCCACACATAGGGCCAATTCTCTGCTGTACAAGCTGTGGTGAGTCCAAACGAGCTCCTAGGCACCTTCAGATCAGATCAGATCAGTCGCTCAGTCGTGTCCGACTCTCCGCGACCCCATGAACCGCAGCACGCCAGGCCTCCCTGTCCATCACCAGCTCCCGGAGGTCACTCAGACTTGCATCCATCGAGTCAGTGATGCCATCCAGCCATCTCATCCTCTGTCGTCCCCTTCTCCTCCTGCCCTCAATCCCTCCCAGCATCAGAGTCTTCTCCAATGAGTCAACTCTTCGCATGAGGTGGCCAAAATACTGGAGTTTCAGCTTTAGCATCATTCCTTCTAAAGAAATTCCAGGATTGATCTCCTTCAGAATGGACTGGTTGGATCTCCTTGCAGTCCAAGGGACTCTCAAGAGTCTTCTCCAACACCACAGTTCAAAAGCATCAATTCTTCGGCGCTCAGCCTTCTTCACAGTCCAGCTCTCACATCCATACATGACCACAGGAAAGACCATAGCCTTGACTAGGCGAACCTTTGTTGGTAAAGTAATGTCTCTGCTTTTGAATATGCTATCTAGGTTGGTCATAACTTTCCTTCCAAGGAGCAAGCGTCTTTTAATTTCATGGCTGCAGTCACCATCTGCAGTGATTTTGGAGCCCAGAAAAACAAAGTCTGACACTGTTTCCACTGTTTCTCCATCTATTTCCCATGCAGTGATGGGACCAGATGCCATGATCTTCGTTTTCTGAATGTTGAGCTTTAAGCCAACCTTTTCACTCTCCACTTTCACTTTCATCAAGAGGCTTTTTAGCCCCTCTTCACTTTCTGCCATAAGAGTGGTGTCATCTGCATATCTGAGGTTATTGATATTTCTCCCAGCAATCTTGATTCCAACTTGTGTTTCTTCCAGTCCAGCATTTCTCATGATGTACTCTGCATATAAGTTAAATAAACATGGTGACAATATGCAGCCTTGACGTACTCCTTTTCCTATTTGGAACCAGTCTGTTGTTCCATGACCAGTTCTAACTGTTGCTTCCTGACCTGCATACAGATTTCTTAAGAGGCAGATCAGGTGGTCTGGTATTCCCATCTCTTTCAGAATTTTCCATAGTTTATTGTGATCCACACAGTCAAAGGCTTTGGCATAGTCAATAAAGCAGAAATAGATGTTTTTCTGGAACTCTCTTGCTTTTTCCATGATCCAGCGGATGTTGGCAATTTGATCTCTGGTTCCTCTGCCTTTTCTAAAACCAGCTTGAACATCAGGAAGTTCACGGTTCACATATTGCTGAAGCCTGGCTTGGAGAATTTTGAGCATTACTTTACTAGCGTGTGAGATGAGTGCAATTGTGCAGTAGTTTGAGCACTCCTTGGCATTGCCTTTCTTTGGGATTGGGATGAAAACTGACCTTTTCCAATCTTGTGGCCACTGCTGAGTTTTCCAAATTTGCTGGCATATTGAGTGTAGCACTTTCACAGCATCATCATTCAGGACTTGGAATAGCTCCACTGGAATTCCATCACTTCCACTAGCTTTGTTCGTAGTGATGCTTTCTAAGGCCCATTTGACTTCACATTCCAAGATGTCTGGCTCTAGGTCAGTGATCACATCATCATGATTATCTGGGTCGTGAAGCTCTTTTTGTACAGTTCTTCTGTGTATTCTTGCCACCTCTTCTTAATATCTTCTGCTTCTGTTAGGTCCACACCATCTCTGTCCTTTATCGTGCCCATCTTTGCATGAAATGTTCCTTTGGTATCTCTGATTTTCTTGAAGAGATCCCTAGTCTTTCCCATTCTGTTGTTTTCCTCTATTTCTTTGCATTGATCACTGAAGAAGGCTTTCTTATCTCTTCTTGCTATTCTTTGGAACTCTGCATTTAAATGTTTATATCTTTCCTTTTCTCCTTTGCTTTTCGCTTCTCTTCTTTTCACAGCTATTTGTAAGGCCTCTCCAGACAGCCATTTTGCTTTTTTGCATTTCTTTTCCATGGGGATGGTCTTGATCCCTGTCTCCTGTACAATGTCACGAACCTCATTCCATAGTTCATCAGGCACTCTATCTATCAGATCTAGGCCCTTAAATCTATTTCTCACTTCCACTGTATAATCATAAGGGATTTGATTTAGGTCATACCTGAATGGTCTAGTAGTTTTCTCTGCTTTCTTCAATTTCAGTCTGAATTTGGCAAGAAGGAGTTCATGGTCCGAGCCACAGTCAGCTCCTGGTCTTGTTTTTGCTGATTGTATAGAGCTTCTCCATCTTTGGCTGCAAAGAATATAATCGATCTGATTTCGGTGTCGACCATCTGGTGATGTCCATGTATAGAGTCTTCTCTTGTGTTGTTGGAAGAGGGTATTTGCTATGACCAGTGCATTTTCTTGGCAAAACTCTATTAGTCTTTGCCCTGCTTCATTCCGTATTCCAAGGCCAAATTTGCCTGTTACTCCAGGTGTTTCTTGACTTCCTACTTTTGCATTCCAGTCCCCTATAATGAAAAGGACATCTTTTTTGGGTGTTAGTTCTAAAAGGTCTTGTAGGTCTTCATAGAACCTTTCAACTTCAGCTTCTTCGGCGTTACTGGTTGGGGCATAGACTTGGATTACTGTGACATTGAATGGTTTGCCTTGGAAACGAACAGAGATCATTCTATCGTTTTTGAGATTGCATCCAAGTACTGCATTTCGGACTCTTTTGTTGACCATGATGGCCACTCCATTTCTTCGGAGGGATTCCTGCCCACAGTAGTAGATATAATGGTCATCCGAGTTAAATTCACCCATTCCAGTCCATTTTAGTTCGCTAATTCCTAGAATGTCAACATTCACTCTTGCCATCTCTTGTTTGACCACTTCCAATTTGCCTTGATTCATGGACCTGACATTCCAGGTTCCTATGCAATATTGCTCTTTACAGCATCGGACTTTGCTTCTATCACCAGACACACCCACAGCTGGGTATTCTTTTTGTTTTGGCTCCATCCTTTCATTCTTTCTGGAGTTATTTCCCCACTGATCTCCAGTAGCATATTGATCTCCTAGGCACCTTGGCAGAGCCCAATTCAGCACTGTCGAGGGAGTAGGACATGAGGTGTCCTGGAGGCTGGGTGATAAGACTCGATCCCAATGACTGGCCCTGCTCCACCAGGAGAGGACCCCAGGAAGCTGGAGGACATGAGCACTTCCTTGAGCTCACCTTGGGCCTCCTTTCCATCCTGTCCCTTCTGTCTGCCACCACCCAGTCCTGGTTTGGTCCCTTTGGTTGGTGACCTCAGAGCTCCCTTCCCCTCCCCTTAGCTTCTGCTCTTCTCCCCAGGGTGCACCCTACAGCCTTCATCTCTGGCAGCCACCATCTCCCACCAAGTCTTGCCAGCTCCCCATCCTCTCCCCATGCAGCCTCCACAGCCTCCATTTCCCACAGCCCTGCCATCCCTCAGCCGGCACGGCTGCTTTCCTCCATGAAGTTAAGTTGAATTGATCTGCTGTTTAATGACCTGATGTGTTCATTGCCCACGTGGCCCATTGGCAGAGGTGGTTGAGGTGGTGGGCAGGCGGACAGCTGGGGTGTCTCAGTGCCTGGGTGGACACCTGCCTGCCCACCTGGGAGCGCAGCAGTGCAGGTGTGCTTCCTGGAGAGGCCAGGGCAGCAGGAAAGGAGTGCACCCACCCACCCACCATGCATTCACACACACACACACAGACACATGCGCACACACACACACACACACATGCGCACACACACACGCGCACACACACCTTGCGGAGCCTCTGCATGCATAAACACATGCACGCAGTCACGTCTCCACACCCACACGAGCTTACTGTGCTTCCAGCTGCAGCGAACAGCTGTTATTACTGCCTCTCCTGGCCCTGGCATTCAAGGCCGCCATGACCAAGCCTCAGCAGACCACTCCAGCCACACCTCCTCAAGATGCCTCTGGGCACAGAGGAGGGGAGGCACTCCATCTCTGTCCATTTGTCTATCTGTGACTGTGTCTGCCAATTTGGGGGAGCCTCCGGGACAGACACTCAGAGCTTCTTGTATGGGCACTTTCTCTCTGAGCTTGAGATGAGGTGCACTATCACTCCCCTCCGAGACAGGGCTCCAAGGAAAGAGCTCTCACTGAGCACCATCATGTGCGGCGCTTTCACACCACTGTTGCCTCTGGTCCTTGACCCCGTCCTAGTCACCCAGTGGTCCCTGCCTGCACGCCTTCCATCCCACCCCCTCTCACTTAAAAGGAGTAAGGCCCTGGGGAGGGCCCTTCCAAGTCACATCTGGCCTGTCTAATTCCCTCCAGTGTTTCCTGGCTGTTTGGCAGGATGGAGTTTTGTAAATCCCAGTGGCATCTCTTCTCTGGGCCAGGCAGGAGCCGGTGGTAGGCGGAAGAATGGACATCTCTGTCTCTGTCGCCCACTGCTGGCCCGGGTTCATTTTGCCACATTCAGCTGTCACACTCTGATCCTGCCTCCTGTGGTCAAAGCCCGTGTGCCAGGCAACTCCTCAGGTCCTCACAGGCCCTGCTGCTAAGGTGTGCCTCGTGACCCCATTTTACAGATGGGAAGAGGGAGACTTTGAGAATTTAAGCAACTTGCTCTTGATGGAGCTCACAGGTGAGAAGTGGCTGACAGAGGAACTGACCCTGGGGCGGGTCATCAACTGGGCTGGCTCATACCCCACACCTTCCATCCAGATGAGAAGATGGCAGCCCTGAGGCCGAGAATGCAAGCCCTGGGCCCTGCAGGTATGGGACTCAGCGCCTGGTGTTCTTTCTGGAACTAGATGAAACACTGAAGATTCCCTGAGGATCAAGCTCCAGATTGCAGGGAGCCCGTGGAGGCTGCTGGGGTGGGACACAAACCCTTCCAGCAGCAGAGTTCCTATTTGCATCTTGTCATGTGTTCATTCCCAGCCCCTCCTAGCTCCACTCTGAAACAGCCCCCGGGGACCTCTCTTTGTGGGGTATCATTAGCTGTTCCTCCTCTTTGGAGGGAAGTGGGCCAAGGGATCTCTGAAGGCTGACCTTGGATGAATGAGTACAGTGGCCACTGTCCACAGCACCCTGCCCCCCTCAACTCCTTTTTCTCTCTAATTGAGGGTATGGGGAGGAGGGAGAAGAAGGGAAGGGGGAGGAGGGACAAGGTAGGGAGGAGGAGAGGGGGAGGGAGAGGAGGATGGTGCAGGGAGGAGGGGGAGAGGGAGGGGAGGACACACACAGGCTGACCTGCAGAGAGGCTGGCGGGAGGGGGAGGCAGGCCGCAGGGGAGTCAGCGATGGCTGCAGGAGACAGATAAGGTTGGGGAGAAAGACATGCTCCACTGATGGGAGCGCAGGGATTAGGGGCTCCAAGGGCCTGTCCTGTGCTTTTGAGTGGAAACTCGGGAAGAAAGGAAGCTGCCCTAATGAGAAGGGAGGAGAGAGAGAAGAGCAATCCCATTTCAAGGGACACCGGTGCTGTTTGGGAGCGATGAAAAGACCCCACTCCCACTCCTCCTCGGCTGGCTGTGTGGAGAACCATCTGAACAGGGGGCCCAGGGCTCTGGCCTGGGCAGGGCAGCGTGGAAGATCTCCTGAGCTCAGGGCGCTCCCCCAATCAAAGAAGACAAGCCATGGCGATGGCCCACGCTCCACACGCCAAGCCGACATGCCTGTAACCTGGCAGGCATGCTTACCAGCCCACAGGGGCAAAGGGGGACTGTGCCTGCCCTGGTGGAGCCTGGCTACCCTTCACACATGTGTGCTATCCAGCCATGTCCCCACACACTCATGGTTGGGCGGGTCTCTAGGATTGCTATACTCTGCTTGGTGCCTGTGGCCTCTCACCTGGCATAGGTGGAGGCTTGCCCGAACCAGCCGGGCTGGGTCCCTGGCCAAGTGAGGCAAAAGCCTTGCATGGCACGCTTTCATTCACAGGGCTAGAATCGGAGGACATCTCACGTCCTCAGCCCCTGAGGCAGGATGAGGCTGGCCCCTTGTGGAGGTCCCTGGGCCCCCAGACCCTTTTGTTGGGCTCCCTGAGTTTGCTCTGGTCATGGGGCTGAGCCTGGAGCCAAGTCCCTCCTGGCCAGGGGAGCACAGCTCTGCATGTGTGTGTGGGTGGAGATGGGCCTCTGGCCTCGCTCGCTGTGCTGTGCCCAGTTCCCTACCCATGTGGGAAGGCAGAGGGCACTCACAGATGTCAGCGTGCATGCATCCTGAGCTGTTAGAAGTTGGGGTTCCCAGGGGCTCGGTGGGAAGGGATTCCCCTTCTAGGTCCCTGTAGAACTGTGAGGGACCTACCTGAGGTGGCCTCGTCCCCAGGGAGGAGTCCAGCTGATGAGAATGCACGTCAGGGAAGGGTTGCTTCGTGTCAGTCCCGTGGGATGGAGATAGGACAGGTTGGCCCAGAGCCTGTTTGCTGGGAGCGGCTGATGGAGATAAATGGTCCCTGTCCTGGGTGGGGGGTCAGGACTGGGTCAGGCGGCCTTGAGTCTGATGGATGACTCAGGGCTGGGCCAGGAAGTTGGGGGAGGGGTGGGGCTGGCCCCACCTCATCACAGATGTGGAAGCTGAGGCCCTGCTGGGCCCGCCACTGCCCAGGGGGCCAAGCCCCCTCCCTGGCAGGAAGTAGGTTTTACTCAGCATGTTCATCAAGTAGACCAAGACCCTCCTCATGAAGGCCCTCCTCACAAAGACCTCAGGGCAAGGGCTTGGCTGCTAGAGTCTGGCCCCAGCCTCTTGCGTTCATTCATTCATTCATTCCCATGTCTGCCCTGGTGTCCTTTCTGGACTGCTGGAAGCTCCTCTCCACCCAGGGAGGCCAGGCCCTTCCCCTGTCCTGGCATTTCTTTGCCCATGTAACTGTCTCTCTGCCGCATTGACCTGCTGGCTGTTTCTCCAGGAAGACTCTGGGCTGTTGCTTTCACCAGTGTTTTTTGTCTTCCAGTCTCAGCCCTCCTGCCCCAACCCATGGCCAGCAACTCTTGAAACATGTGTGCCTGTGCATCACACGCCCTCTCTTCCCTGACTGCCCATCTGAAGTTGTCCCCCACCATTGTTGATTTCCAGACAACCCCAGTTTGTTTCCTTCAGAGCCTAAACATAGCTTGTTTGTTGGTTTTTCTGTTATCATCTGTCTCCCCCAGGCATTGGGAGCCCACCAAACCCTCCCTAGGAGCCAGTCTCAGCTGGTTTCCTTACCTGTCCGTGAATGCTCAAGTCCCCAGGGCTATTCAGGTCAGTGTAAGGCAGGACCTGTTCACGGACCAATCACAAGACTGTTTCCAGAGACGTCCCTGGTGGCCCCGTGCTTGAGAATCTGCCTGCCAACGCAGGGGACACGGGTTCAATCCCTGGTCTGGGAACTAAAGACTCCACATGCAATGGAGCAACTAAGCCTGTGAGCCAAATCTGCTGAGCCCACACACAACTCAGTGAAGACTGTGCATGCAGTAACTAAGGCCCGACACAGCCAAATAAAGAAATATTTTGTAAAATGTGCAAAGACTGTTGCCAGAGTAAGAGGCTGCCCATCTCAAGGGTCCCCTATAAAAGTTTAAAGATTTACCTCCAGGCTATTGGAATCCAGATGGCCAGGATCTCAAGAACCATACACAACCAGAAAGCGGGTTCCCTAAGCCCTGCCTGGGCATGGGACTCTGGCTGGAGCCTGGGAGAGAGGCATGTGAAGATTGGCACCAAATCTGGGTCCCTCCGCCTCCAATGTGATGGAGATAAATGAGAGATGTCTAGAGCTGCAGAGAATGACAGGGAGGCTGGTGTAGTCTGAGTGATGCAGTTTGGGGAGGGGGCAAGCAGTTGGAGATGAGATGCTGGGAGAATCTATAATTCCTCCAAGACACCCACCGCCCTCTTTGGAGAGAAGGGGAGATGTGGTCTACAGGTTGCAGTGGGGGTGGGAGGGGATGGCTTCAGGTCCCAGTTCAGCCTTTGTCCTCAAGGTTCAGTGCCAGAGGCTTTAATGCCACCCTGGTGCTGAATCCTGGGTGGGGAACCAGCCTGGGGTCATGGAACCTCACCTAACAGTCGTGGCTCCTCTCCCCACCTAGTCCAGCCTCTTCTCTCCCCCTCTACACGCCTAGCATCCTCAGACTCTGGCAAGGGTCTTCTTGATTACTATCTAGGAATCAGCAGGCCTGGCTGGGACATGGCTGTGGGTGTCTCTAGTAGCCGAGTTCCTGAGAATCACCCCAGTCTCTGCTGCTTCCAACCAGCTACTACCCCAACAGCCCCCCCACGATCCTTGGGAGGTGTTGTGAAAGGAGCCAGGGGAACAAGCCTCTCATTTTTTTGAGATGGAAAGCGATCTTGTGCCTTTGAGAGAATGTGGCCCCATCTTTCCTCAGCTCCGTGAAAGTCTGGGATCACTGGATAACCTTAGGATCTCTTTGGAGGTTAAATCCATAGCACAGAAGAGAAAGAATGGAGTGGGGCTGAATATGGCTTCCACTGCTGCCACCTGGTGGCAAAATGAGGCAAGGCACCGGCTATCACAATTCCCAGAAGAAGGTGGAGGGAAGAACACTCCTTAGGATTGGGGGCAGAAGCACAGGGGAGTAAGATACATATCTTACACACACACCCGCCGCCCCATCTCCCACTAGCATCCTGGCCAGGAACTTGGGCCTTCACTTGCTTTGGATCAGAGCTTCCCCAGGTGCTATCTGACACGAGCCCACCAGAACCTTCCAGAAGGCCTTCGGAGCAGATCTCGGGTCAGAGATGGCCTATTTGGCCTTCACTGTACTAAGGGAGGACCCAGGGCTTGGATGACATCCAGGGCCATCCCTGATGGGTCTCAGTGGCAGAGAAGAGGGGACGAGTGGGAGCCGGGCAGGCAGCAGGGAAAATGGGGAGCAGGGAGATGAGGGCAGCCTAGCTCAGCCCTGCCTGTCCTGCACTTGCTTTACTGGCTAATGAGCTGCTTCTCTCAGCAGGACCGGAAGTGAGTTTCTGCAGCTCTCCTCAGCACCCCGCAGTGTCCCACTTGTGTTGTAATAACGCCCCTCCCTGCTCTAGAATGTACATGGTGGTCGAGGGTGGGGGGTGGGGTGGGGGCGGGGCTTGCTCAGGACCCACAGGCCTCGGCCAGCCGGGCTCAGCAGAGGGTCCTCGAGAGCAAATAGACTCCCCTTCCTGCTCCTCCTTGCTTCCCCCAGCACTCTGCCTGCACCAAGGTTATGCCAAGGTCACCAAATCTACTGAAGGAATTACAGTGTGGCAGGCAAAGTTAAAACTGGATCCCAAAAATGACCAAGGGGAAAAAAATCAAATGTGTCCCCTCAAGTGAACCTTCTTCTCCTCTTCTCAACCTCCAGAAGGCACGTCCCACCCTGTCATTCCATTCTCCTAGTCTTTCTCTCTCCACCCACTGCAGAACATGCTGTTCTCCCAGTGGTACCTTTCCAAAAGTCTCAATGATTCAGTCCAGAATAACCTCCAAGAAAAAATCGCTGGATGATAACCTTGCAAGGGGTGGGGTGGGGAGAATTAACTTGGCTCCCCTACCTCACACCTTAAAACAAACACCAATATCATTTGGATCAAAGCTGGAGGTACTGAAGAATGAAGAACAAATTCCTAGGAGAAAACAAAGGGATTGTTGTCCAACTTTGATTTGTTATGACCTTTTCGAAGTATGACAAAAAACAGAAAAGCCACAAAAGAAAAAGTTGGATACATCTGGCAACATAAAAAATCAAGCATTTCTCTGTGGGGGAAAAAGTCAAAGTTTAAAAACAACAAGCTATGGGAAAAAAATTGCAAATTTCATATATAAATATATTTGAAATTTATGGGCTTCCCTGGTGGCTCAGTGGTAAAGAATCCACCTGCCAGTGCAGGAGACACAGGTTTGATCCTTGAGTCATTCCCTGGAGAAGGAAATGGCAACCCACTTCAGTATTCTTGCCTGGAGAATTCCATGGACAGAGGAACCTGGTGGGCTACAGTCCATGGGGTCACGAAAGAAGTTGGATACAACTTGGCAACTAAACAACAAATAACAATATGAAATATATATATGCATATATTCCATATATATATATACACACACATATATTCCCTATAAATCTAGAAGCAAAAGATCAACAATTCCAGTAAAAAATGAGCAGAAGAGTTCATATAGTTCATATAGTTATGCAAAAGGAAATCCGAAAGACTCACCCACTGAAACCACGCTCAACTTCCTTCCTCTGAGAGAAATGCAAATTAAGCGGGCACAGCTGTGAAAGGTCAGTGCACATTTCTGGTAAGCATGGGGGAAGGCAGACACTTGTAGTCGGTGGCTTGTTAAGAGTATAAATTGTGTAACCACTGTGAAAGCAATTTGGCACTATCTATCAAAATTAAAAATGCACAGATCCTTTGGGCTAGCAGTGTCCACTTCTAGGAATTTATCCTCCAGATAAACTCACGCATGTGAAATTATACCCCAGGGTGGTCACTGAGTGATGTTTCTAAGAGTAATCTATTGGAAACAGCCTACCCAGAGGAGCCTGGCTGAGTCAATATGGAGCAGCCTTGCCATATGTTCTATATAGTTATCAAAATGGATGAGGGTGATGTGTGGTGTGCGAACAAGGTGGAGTGTATATACAAGATGTGAACCCCACGTTTTTATGTTTGGGGTTTTTTTTAGGGTTGCAATTCTTTTTTATTCAAGTGTAGTCAATTTACAATATATTAGTTTCAGGTGTATATCAAAGTGATTCATATATATATGCATATATGTATATATTTCAGATTATTTTCCATAATAGGTTATTATAAGATATTGAATATTGTTTCCTGTGTTTTACAGTAAATTCTTGTGGCTTATCTCTTTTATGCATATAACCTAATGCTTTTTTTTTTTTTTTAAAGGAGAAGGGTAACTGTTCTGGAATCCTGCAGTGCCCTCCACACCTCTCAGCCCCCATCCCCCTGGCCCTTGTCCCACAAGGCTGGGCTGCATGGGTGGCATCCATCTGCCCTCTTAGTGTTGATCTGGACAATGGGAGCCCACCAGGAACTTAGCAGGTGGGAGGGGCTGCTGCTACTGCTGCTAAGTCACTTCAGTCGTGTCCGACTCTATGTGATCCCATAGACGGCAGCCCACCAGACTCCCCTGTCCCTGGGGTTCTCCAGGCAAGAACACTGGAGTGGGTTGCCATTTCCTTCTCCAATGCATGAAAGTGAAAAGTGAAAGTGAAATCGTTCAGTTGTGTCTGACTCTTAGCGACCCCATGGACTGCAGCCTACCAGGCTCCTCCATCCATGGGATTTTCCAGGCAAGAGTACTGGAGTAGGGTGCCATTGGGTGGGGACATGATGTTTATTCCTATGTCCCCTCCCACCCCATCTTCCTCTTGATGTTTCTGAACAGAGAGTTGCTCACATCACTCCCTGTTTGAAACCCTCTGTGGCTCCGCCTGCCCTCTGGTGAGAAGCCAGACTCCCCCCATAGAACATGGACCATGAGTTTCCATCACGGCTTTCGAGGGTCTCCTCTTGCCGGCTATCCATCCTCTGTTCCTCCAAATCAGCACGGTTCCCTCTGCCTGCCACCTTTCTCCCTGCCCCAGGGGACAGCCTCGAAGGACTGCCTTGTCTTCCCAGGGATGCTCTGCTCCTGCCCTAACTCCTCCCTGCAGCCTCCCTGTGCTCCTGGGAGGCAGTTTGGGTAAATGGACAGAGGTGCCAAAGGCTCAGAGTCTGTATGCTGCAGGGCCCAGCTCTAGTTGTTCCAGACTTTGGGAAGAAAGTGGCCTGTTTGACTCTCCTCTGGGAGCCTGGACCATAAGAGGCCAGGGAGGACCCAGGGGGCTGTGGACCCAAGGCTGAAGGGAGAGCCCTGGTAGAAGAGGCTGTGGGTTGGGACAGAGTAGGCATAGAATCGCATGCCATCAGTAAGAAGCCATGTTTTTAAAAATAACTCTGCTGTCAGCAGTAGTGAAACAATATAATAAATATGAGAAATAAATCTCGTTACCATGTAATGAGCTGCCTTATTAATGTGTTAAACTTGTAAGAAATGCTTAAGTATTTAATTGGCACCTAATGAGGGCGCCAATTAGGAATCATTATACATTTCTTTAAAAAAAATCCTAATTGGCAGGGGGGCATTTCAATCAATGCCACAGAGCCAGCTCCTTGGGGACCCCATCCTGGAGATGCGGCTGGTAGCTGTACCTGCAGGGACACACATTGGTGGCAGCCACGCTGGAGCCCACAGTAAGGTCAAGGCCACCCAGGCTGGACGTGACCCAGTCCGACCGGGGACCAGGACTTAGTTTCTCCTGGGGCACCAAATCCTGCTGCTGATTAGAACTCTTACTAAATGGCGCCTTGTCAGGAGGCTTCTCTGTTGCTCCAGCCAGATGAGGGGACTTGGTCTTTCTAGAGGCTTCCAGAGGCTGAGAGGTCACTGGGCACTGTGACCCTGGCTCTCCTCCAGTGCCCGGCACACAGAACCTCAGCATCCCTCACTCAACGATATCTCATCTTGGCCCCCTTTACGAGCAGCGTCCTGTGTCTGGCAGGGCCGAGGGGAGGGGGACAGGCAATGGAACTCAGAGTGGACTCCATCCTTCCAGCTTCCAGGAAGACTAGAACAGAGCAGATCTATATTCTAGGCCAGGCCGGCAGAGAAGTGTCCTGAGCAGCCAGAACATGCTTAATTACCAAATAAATTATCAAATTAATCACTCTGGTAATTGCCAGAGGGCTGGGAGGAGCGGTGAGGGGTGGGGGGTGGGGTGCCCACCAGGGGCAAGGCCCAGCCAGGAGCAGGGTGAGTGTGACCCTGGCCCAGGCAGGGGGTGTGAGAGGGTAGAGGCTGGACCCTGGCTGCAGTTTGAGCAGATGACTTTCGGAGGATGGGAGGCACCAGGGTGAGGGTCTTAGAAACCCAACTAGGGGGTTCCAGAGTTCAGGGGAAGCATTGCAGGCCTGTGAGTGGAGGTTAGAGGGGCCCTGGGGATAGCGCCAGGCGGGGCGTGGCTGGGAGCCTGGCTGGGATGGCTGAGAGGTCCAGGAAAATGTAGCTGAGGGAGGATCTGGGCCCAGCTACATGAGTTACACCTCTTCCAAGCCGGGCTGCCTGTGGAGCTCCATCACCAGGAATCATTTTGCAGAGCCGCGTGTTTCCTGCTCTCAGCCTCACTGGGGATGACGACAGTGCCTGTCCTCCTGGGCTACACAGCCTGGCTGCTGCAACGTGTTCACTTGTGAGGATGCAGGAGCTAAAAAAGGAGGGGGACTTTCCGTGATGTACCCAGGAACCCACCAAGAGCCCAGCCCAGAGTGGGACCCAACAGGAGGGAGGCAGGGATGAACCCGACCCATTCAGAGCGTGGCCTCCAAGTCCCACAGATCTGGGTGCAAATCCTTTGTGACCTAAGACAAGTCACTCAGCCTTCCTGAAACTCAGCTACAGGTGGGACAGATAAATGATCTCCTAAGAACTCCATGAAGGGAATTCCTTGGCCGTCCAGTGGTTAGGAGTCCACGCTCTCACTGCTGAAAGTGTGAGTTCAGAACTCAGTGGGAAGAAGCCTCCATAATAGAGGGAAGGGAGCAATGTTTTTGGCTTTTCTGTGCAAGACCCTGGTGGACACTGAAAGGAGTTAAAATCTGAGGTACAGAAGGGACAGGAATTTGCACTAGAGGTCCCAGGGTAGGCACAAGTGGCCGTGAGAAAGTTCCAGGAGGGAGTAACCTACAAATACTGTGAGCTTGGGTGAGGCCTACCACAAGGCACGGCCCCCAGCCTCACCCTGCTCAACCTCCAGCAGTTGGTCCTGCCGGCAGGCCTGCCCTATTGGGGACAGGAGAAGGGGATGTTCCTCCCTCCCTATGGAAGCTGCAGAAATGGCAACCCACTCCAATATTCCTGGCTGGAAAATTCCAAAGACAGAGGAGCCTGGCGGGTCACATCCATGGGATCGCAGAGAGTCAGACATGACCGAAAACGCGTGCATACGCCTGGAAGCTGCCCGGTGAAGTTGGGGGCCCCAGTCTCTGCGCCACGTTCAGTGCTTGGCACAGACCTTTCCTGTCTCCAAGTGCCACAACAACTGCTCCCTTGAATGGCGAGCCCTTGGGGTTCAGTCTTTATCCCCTGCTGGGAGAAGCTGTCTAGACACCTGGGCAAGGCCCACCCCTTCCAAAAGCAGTGGTGACCATCCACAGCAAGAGTACAGATAACTGCATACATTTCTTGAAGACTCCGCATGTGCTTTTTCTGTATTAACTCATTTAATTCTCATGAGTCAAGAAACTACGTATCAATCCTGCATTCAATGAATAGCCCTGAGCACCTAGGAGGTACCAGGCTCCATTCTGGAGGCTCCAGACACAGCCGGGAGTAGACATTCTCCCTGACCCAGACCCAGTCCAGGCCTGCTCCTGGCAGGGAGGAACCAGCCACCCAGACTCCCTGCTGCTGCTAAGTCACTTCAGTCGTGTCCGACTCTGTGCGACCCCATAGACGGCAGCCCATCAGGCTCCCCATCTCTGGGATTCTCCAAGCAAGAACACTGGAGTGGGTTGCCATTTCCTTCACCAATGCAGGAAACTGAAAAGTGAAAGTGAAGTCGCTCAGTCGTGTCCAACTTTTAGCGACCCCATGGACTGCAGCCCACCAGGCTCCTCCGTCCATGGGATTTTCCCCAGACTCCCAGACTCCTGCAAAGAGGGCCTTCAAGCGGAGCGTCAGGGAGAGCTCTCCCCAAACTGGCCCCACAAACCAGGCCCTTAATCTGGGCCTGCAGCGCCACCTGCTGGTTAACATTGGGAAGGGGTCCAAACAGTCATCTCACCTTCCCCGGCCATGGGAGACTGGTCCCCTCAGCCCCTGAGGTTTGGGCTGGTCGCCACCATTGTCACCTGGTGTCCAAACCCAGCACAATGACAGCCTTGCCTTGGTGCTCGCTTTGGCAATGCATATACTAAAATTGATATACTTGCTGGAATATATCTTCTCAGTACAGAGATTAGTTTGGCCCCTGTGTGAAGATGACACCAAAATTCGTCAAGCATTCTCTCTCTCTCTCTCTCTATATATATATATATATATTTTTTTTTTTTTTTTGCAAAGAAGAGAGACACAGGCATAGAGAACAAATGGATGGACACCAAGGGGAGAGGAGGAAGAGGGTGAATTTTGGGAGATTGGGATAGACTAACACACTATTGATACTATGTATAAAATAGATAATTAATGAGAACCTACTGGATAGCTCAGGGAACCCTACTCAGTGCTCTGTGGTGACCTAAATGGGAAGGAAATCCAAACAAGAGGAGATATACATATGTGCTATGCTGTGCTAAGTCACTTCAGTTGTGTCTGACTCTTTGCAACCCTATGGACTGTAGCCCACCAGGCTCCTCTGTCCGGGGATTCTCCAAGCAAGAATACTGGAGTGGGTTGCCCTGCCCTCCTCCAGGAAATCTTCCTGATCCAGGCATCAAACCCAGGTGTCTCTTACGTCTCTTGCATTGGCAGGCAGGATCTTTATCATTAGCACCATATGTATAGTTATTTACTTTGCTGTACAGCAGAAATGCAACATTGTAAAGCAACTGCACTCCAATAAAAACTTTAAGAAAGCCTCGCCTTGTCCCTAGTCAGGAGTGATGTCTCCTCCTCTGAATGCCCATCACCTCACCTGCTTCTCTTGTCACTTTCCGGAGAGGGGTGAGTAGTTGCTGTCAGCCTCACTGACCTGGCTGTCACCCCCGGGTGGGACTCTTAGGAGGCCAGCTCGCTGTGGGTGCCCCTCAACCCCAGCGTCCAGCAGAGGGGTGCAGGAGCTGGGGACGCTTGAAGAGAACAAATAAGTGCTGAGAGGAAGGGGCAGCCCTGTCTACAGAGAACATTCTTACTTTTTTTAGGGGAGGAGGTCGTGGGTGTGAGTTCTGGGGGTAACCCACCTGGCCCTGCTGCTGCCAACTTCCCCTGCTGCTGTGTGCCTCAGTTTCCCCATGTGTAATACGAGGGCACGCCTGGTCTCCATGCTCTGGGGCTGCTGAGGGGTTAAATGGGCTCCAGCATTGTCCGCAAGTCTGCAGGAGGTTCACACAAAGGCCCTGCCACCCGCAGGGATTTAAGGCAAGAATCCTGCCCACCCCTCCTTCATCCGAGGCTTCAGAGTGTCTGTCACCTTACTGAACTGTTATCGAGTTGCTGCTAAATCCCTTAAGTCCCTCATAATCTGCTGTTCTTAGCCTCTTTCAGGGTAAAGAGCATCTCTGCAAGCTCCGCCAGGGAGGGGCCCACACTCCCCTGGCCTGCAGCCTGCGGGCCTGGGAGTGGGCGTGGGGAAGGGGTTCAATGTCTGTCCCCTGGGCCCTGACCAAGAGGGGTCTGCATAGTAGGCTGAAGCACCGAGGGCACAGATTTGAGGGGGGACACTCACATTAGTTGGTGCAAGTGTAGTATCAGCGCCCGAGTGAATGGCTTCTGACATTTTGAACCCTAGGTTCCCACTCATCTCTCCCTACTCCTAGTCCTGCCAGATAAGCCCCCAGGTCAGGACCCGCAGCGTGAAGTTTGCTCTCCAGGCCTCAGGAGGGAGAGGCAGGAGAGGGGTCCGAGGATGGAGCGAGCCCGAGTAGGAAAGCCACCTGCAGTGCTTAAGAGGTGCCAGCAGATGGCAGCACAGGACTGCATTTGAGGCTGGAAGGCAACTCATGTGGCCAAGTGGGCAATGCCCATTGAGTGCCCCTTCAGGCTGCATCACCCTCCTGCTTCTCTGTCTTGCCTGCAACCCCTTTTTCAAGCAGTGTAGAGGGAGAGCCAGTCCCCTGGCTCTCAGCCTGATGGCCCCAGTCTCTGGGGGCTAGGTCTCTTCCCTTGTAAGATGAGTGACGTTATACCCCCTAGAAGGGCACTGGGAATAAACTGAGATTGTGCTGGGATCAAACCAATCAAAGGTGACAGTTGCTGGGACCATATTCTGGCCCTTGAGGTGGCCCAAGCCCCATTGCCAAGGCCCTTTCTGGCCGTGGTCCTATGAATGGCAGTAGGGAACCCTGATTTGGCCCTCCCTCTGTGAGCTTGTCCACATACCTGGCACGTGGTAGGAGTTCAGTAAACCACACTTTATTTTATTTGCTGTTTTCTATAGATTTTTTTTAAAGCTTTTTATTTTGTACTGGGGTCTCTGACATGGGTTGCATTCCCTGGTCCAGGGGGTGGGAAAGGAACCCCCGTTCCCAGACAGCTCTCAGCCCCACCGACCGTGTTCCATCCCCCACCCCTTTGGGGCCTGGGAGAGAGGAGACCCCTTCACTCCTTGTCCCCCACCCCACATGCTTGCAGCCCACCCTCTAGCTCCTGGAGGTATTGGGGAGGGGTCTCCCCCCAGCCATGGGAACAGGCACCTGATCTCCCACTCGTGGAATCAAACCGCCCAGGGGACGGGTGGGCGGCGGGGCCCACTGCCAAGGGCAGACCCAGGCCCAGGCGTGATGGCCTCCGGCACCATCCCCCACTAGGGGGTCTTTGTGCTCCCCTCCCCCCTCCTCTCCCTGCACTTGTGACGCACACACTTCTGGCTCACCTCTCAGTATCTCTGGCCTTTCAGGAGAGTCCTCTGTATGACCACGGGTGCCTGTGGCTAGAGTTGCCCCCTGTCCTGAGCCCTCAGAGGCCAGGACAGTGGCTCCTGGGGTTCCCGCAGATACTCAGCCGAGGCCCTTCACCCCGAGGCTGCTGTGGGGTGCAGCTGGACAGGACAGGGTGGCAGTATGTGCTGCCAGCCTCTGAATACCCGCAGGCACACCAGCCCCTCCTCCTGCCTTCTTTTTCATGTACATGTAAAGATGCAGACATAAAGAGTGTGTGTGTATACGTATCAAACACACACACACAGACACACACACACACACTCATCCTTCCTCCTATGTGACATCTGTTCCCTCCCATCTCAGACGGCACTGCAGAGACTGCGCTGGTGTTGCCCTCCCCCCACCCCCAAAGGGTGGAGCTCAGTGATGTTTCTGGAATGAATCCATTGCAAGGTCAGACTGCTCTACAGGAGTTTCTGGGCTCACCCCCACAACTTTCCTCTATATTCTGAAGGCGTCCCTGGCATCTGCCAGCAGCCAGGCAACAGGATTACTGTATTCACTTTGACTCGAAGCTGACACTTCACTTGATTAAATAAGATGGCCTCCTCTGAAGGCATCGGTCCACGTCCACCCTGGTATCACCCACCGCAAGCTGCCGTGGCTTCTGCCTGCAGCCCCGGTCACTGCCCGAGGGGAGGCTTCACATACTACGTGTATGCAAGGGTAGGGGGCCAGGGAGCAGCTCCCAAGGGCTGCTTTGTAACAGTCACCGCAGGAGCAAGAAGGGCAGACGTGTGATACTGTGTCACACCGTCCGCCTGGTGAGGGTGGTGAGGAGAGTTCTGGTCAACCCGTTAGGCCATGGGCACAAGGACAGGTCACCAGGAGCCTTTTATCCCAATGTTTATTGATCCCATGCTCTGTGAAAGGCCTAGGAACTCTGGGGGGAATTCGGTTTTCCTCCAGGACTGAGAAAGAGCTAGAAATCAGAAGGTGGGTGGAAGGGAAGAGGGGGTGACTGTGAAGGGACGAAAGAGAAGGAAGTGGCTCCGGTCACCCCAGAAAGCAGCCGTGTCCATCACCTCACCAGACCACCTGCCAGGGCCGGGGCCTGGGGCAGGCAGGGGGAGAAAATGGTGGCGGGTTCCTTCTGGAGCCCCCATCCCGGGCCCTGGGCCCCGGGGCCCACTTTACTCCACAGGCACCATTTTAGGGTCCCTCAGACCTTGGTCTTCTGCTGCTCCCACCTTCTCGGGCTGAGGGGCTATCCAACTAGATGGGGATGCATAGCCCACGCACCCCTCCCCTCACCCTCGGGAATCCTCTGCCAGTCTGCTGAGGGAAGGAGAGCCCTCCACAAGACCAGGGTTGTCACCAACAGGCCCTGCTGTCTGACCCAGTGTGAGAGGCCCATGGGGTGCTTGGGGGCCCCACTCTCACCCAGGGCCCTGTCCAGGAGTCCCCGCCTCCAGCCCAGCCCTCCACCCTGGGACTGGGGTTCACCCCTCATTTCCACTTATGCCAGCCTGCAGGCTCCGTTCTTTAGTGGAGGGTCTGGACGTCACTTAAAGTCCTGGTTTGAGATTGTTCAATGCGAAAGCTGTGCAGTCCTGAGAAAACCAGGGCATTTGGTCACCCCAGTGACCAAACGCTCCAAACCCTTCTGAGCCCTGCAGGTGGGTTCCCACCCACCCACCACTGCAACCTTGTGCTCTGAAAAAAAACACATTTTTTCTCTTTTGTGTTTTAGACACAGGTTCTATGGGTCTCAAGCCCCCTCCCTCCTCTGGTCCCATAGTTCCTGTCTACTTGGCTCTCCAATCAAGGGGATAACAGGCATGGTGACACATTTCCATAGCTGAGGTTCAAGGCCCCGGAACAGCCTTGAACTCAGCACCAGAGGCATGTCATTGGACAGATCAAGGAAAGACAGCCAGGCTGCCTCCTTATGGCTGGGATCCAAGTGATACCCTCCCTCCCCAGCCCCTCACCCATCCCACCCCTGCTGGGGCTTCATATCCTCAGTGTCACAGGCTCACACTCTCTTTGTGTAAACGTCTTAATTACATCTTTAATGCTCTCACATGGAGATGCTGTGAGTTAAATTACAGTTTCTGCGCATCCCAAATTACCCGCAGCCCTCCAGTTGGCTCCAATGCTAACGTATTTATAGCATCTAGAGGAAATAAATCCAGAACCTTCCCCATGAAGGCCTCCTAGGCCCTCACATCCTGAGGGTGGTATTTGTCCAACAGAGGGTTCGTACCTGCCGCCTTCGCGTCCGCTCCAGCGGAGGACAGCGGCGGCGAGGCTGGGCAAGACGGGGCGCTAGCATGCTCCTGTGCGCATGTGTGCCCTGCGGAGACGCGCCAGGCTCTTGGGGTCTGGCTTGAACCAAATGCCCCAGACTGGCAGAATTCCTGTGGGGCACAGGGTGGGCAGACCAAAGGTGATCAGAACCCAGACTAGGTCTCTTCTATTCCGCAAGGGGCCATCCCCACCCTGTTTCAGGCAGTCTGATCTTGCAACCCTTTGACCGCTGCCCCCAGACCAGCAGCCTCTCCTCCAACCCTGGATCCCCAATAAACACTAAGACAGGGGGACTGTTCCCGAAGCTGCTTACTGGCTTGTAAAGCCCATTGAAGAGACGCAGTGAGCAGTGGACCCTTGGCTCGGCTTCCCCCCTCCCGCCAGTCCCTAAATGCTGATGTCAGAGAAGGGGTGGCCCGCTTGATGTTCCTCTACACGCCTTGGGGTGGGGGGTCATTGGGAGGGTGGAGCCAGTGCGGGGGTCTCCATCTTGCCCCCTGTGCTGGCTCAGGTGCGTGTCTGCAGGTGGGCACGGTGATGTGCATGCAGGGGGCCTCGCTGTGGGTCTGGCCCTGCATCCCTCCACACCTGCTCCCCCGCCTCCCCTCCCCCTCAGCTCTCCTCCAAGCTTAGACCCAGCCCATAGCTGGCCAACGGGGAGGAGTGGCTGAAGACCTCATGGATCCCCATCATATGGACAGACCTCCTCTTGGCATGGGGGACAGTGGGGAGGCCCCTTTTAGAGCCTGGAGAGTCAGCAGCTGGGTCCTCAGAACAGCTGGGGCCTCGGCAGGGCAGGTCCTGAGTCAGTCTTAGTGATCTTGGAATGGGCGGCTTTGTGGGCACTGCAGCGGATGTCTTCATCAGACGTCCAGGCTCATCCCTGGGCTACTCATGCGTGGATGGCATTGGCCACATCGGTGAACACCAGCCGACTGGGCCTCTGCACTGGGCCCTGAGAGGGGAGCGTGGTCTGCACAGAGACAGTCAGGGCATCAGGGACCTTGACTGAGGCCAGGCTCTCTCTTACCCAGTCACCTCCACCCTCTGCTGCTTACTTGCACTTGGCACCCACTATGCTTTCTGCCTGGAATGCCCTCCCATAAGCTCAGCCAAGAAATATGACCTGACTCAAGTGATTCCTCCCATGACTCCTTCTGACATCAATCCTCAGCTTGTCTTGCCTTCTCACCCAGAGGCAGCGCTTTCCCTGGGGTCCCAGGATTAATTACACATGTATCGCCTTCTCCCAGCAGAGGGGGCTCACCTCTGCACCCCAAGCCCCAAAGCTGCACCACAGGGGCTGGCACAAGGGGTGCACAGGAAACGACTGTCAAACGGTCAGTCGTCCCAAGAGTTGGGTGGACAGAGATTCTCAGCCCAATATTCTGAATATCCCAAGGGGGTGTGAGTCCTGATCCAGGCACACAGAACTGGTAGCCAAACCAGAGGGTCTCTGACTCCCAGCCTCCACTTTTCCTGAATCCAGTCTCCCAAAGCTGCCTCTGTGGGGCTAGATTCCTTAGCAATCTGTGGGATCAAGGCCAGGAGGGATGCAAACAGGCATCACAGTCCGGAGAGGCCAGGTCTCTCCATGGGGCTCTGGCCCCCGGACATCTCAGGGACTGCTGGCAAGTGGCCGGGCAGCCCAGTGCCTCTGGCAGGATAACCACACAGGTATCCAACTCTGTGGACACGGGAGGTGTCTGCCTAGGGTCTGCACCTGCCTGGGGTCTGCCAGTTACTGGGAACCGGTCTACTCAGAGGTGCCAGAATCTGACCCCAGTGACAACTCGCTCAGCATGCAATCTCAGGAAGCAGAGGAACCCAGGGTCTCAGCCTCCCAACATTCCCTCCTGCCTTCCCCCTAGTTTCAGGGGTGCACCCAAGGCAAGAATCAGGGTATTTTTTTCACTTGCACATGAGAAAACTGAGGCTCAGAGAGGCCAATGGACCTTCCCAGGTGACCAGGTGATCAGGGGCAGAGCCGGCTGGACCCCAAGGCTGCCCCAGCCTGGCTGTGCAGTGATCTGAGGGGGGACAAGGAGCAATTCTACCCGTTTCTAATCCAACCCGACAAAGCCCATATAGCTGCCATCTGACCACATGGCAGGTGTTAGAAAGCTGCCCGGGAAAGGAGGGAGGGTGGGGCGGGAGAGCCACGAGTGGCCTGCGGGCTGGGTGGAGGAGCCTGCCGGCACCCACCTTGCCCTGCATAGCCTGCCCAGCGGCCTGCACAGAGGCAGCGTCTCGCCCGTGCTCCAGCAACTCCTGCTCCAGTTCATCTTGCTCCTCCGTGGGGTCGAAGTTGTACATAGGCATGAGCTGGTGGCGTAGCTTCTCCAGCCTGGGGGTGGGGGAAGAAACTGCTGGGGGCTGGGCAGGCCCTTCCCCTCCCACCAGCCCTCCAGGCCCTGCCTGCGCATCCACAGACACAGTCCTAGTGACGGTCCTAAAATTTTCCCCGGGATTCAGTGAAAGACATTTCTGCGCACCTTTCTGCCCCTCGGATGGGTGGCCTGGGAGGGAGAGTTACCTACTCCTGGGACCAGATAAGGCCAAAGGTCACAGAGCTGTAATCCATAGGGGCCATGGGGACTGGCTAAGCCAGGGGCTTGTGTGGTCCACAGCCTCTGGGGGGCCTGGGGTGGGGAAAGGGGAGTCAATGGCAGCAGGGCAAGGGTGGCTCAGCCCTCCCCAAGGGAAAGTGGTCACCCCCAATCCTGAGTGGGCAGGAGGGACCCTGACTCCCTGACTAGAGAGAGGGACCTTCATGGTGGGAGGACTCTCCTTCCCCACCCGCGTCCCTAGAGTCCAGCCCAGCACAGCCCATGGGCTTCGGTCTTGGGGGCAGCCAGGGAGTTACCTCTTCTTCTTCCTGATGTACAAAACCTGCAAGAGAGGGAGGCAGCATCAGATGGCCAGAGGAGGCCCTAATTAACCCAGCAGCCCTTAGGACAGGGGACACACGGAAGGTGATGAATGGGAGACCTCTAGGACCCCTGTCCTCAGCGACCCCATCCCACGGACACCTACCTCCTACCCCATTTGGCATTTACGAGATGCTGCAGAGCATCAGAGGTGGGGAGCAGCCCCGCCTGGGAAAACCACAGTCAAGCCTGGCCTGGGGACTCACGGGCCCACCCTGCCAATACTGACAGAGGCTCCAGCCACTCAATGCCTGCCTCGGCCTCCTCGGGGCTGAAGTGTGTGCAGGGGGTGGGGAGGGGACTTCAGCACGCCCCCTCCTCTCAACTGTCCCCAGGCACAATACTTTTCCCCATGTATAGGTAAAAAGTACAGGCGACAGGCAGAGGCCAGACTCAGCAGGGCAGTGGCTCTGGGCAAGGCTCTGGTCTGGGTTCCTAGGGTTTCCGGGGAGGTTGATGGTCCTCAGTGGAAAGGAGTTGAGGAGGAGGACCTGAGGCCCTGGACATCAGCCCAGACCAAACTTCTGAACCCTGATGCTGGAGGAACCTAGGAAGACCCCTGGGTCCTCACCCACCATTGTACAGACTTGGAGATAAAGGCCTGGGCAGCCTGAGAAAACATCCGGGACCCAAGAGCTCCGGGCTGGAGCAGGAAAGCCTGGTACAGGGCAGTGCGGGCGGGGGAGGGGAGGGGGAGGGGGCGGGAGGAGGGGAGGAAAGAAGTGGGGAGGAAGGAGAGGATGGGGGTGAGACACGGGTGACCACCTGGGCAGGGACCCCAAGGACGTCTGCCACCATCTTGCTCATCCCTAAACGGGTGTTTTTTGACTCCCAGGAACATGACCACTTCTGCCTGGGGGAAAGCCCAGTTCCAAGAGTCTGTCCTAAATCCACCATGGCTCCTACACTCTTGATGGCTCATTCACAGCTTGAATCTGGTTTGTTTCCAGCCTGGCCCAGAGCTCCTCCTGCTGCTCATTCCTGGGGGACCCCAAAGGTGGAAATAAACTGAGGCGCCCCTTGCTCCCCCTTCCAGCCCCAGGATGTGAGCAGGCCCCTTGCTCTCCTGTGAGTGGGAGGTGACAGGGGCTCCAGGCTGCTCCCTGGCGCAGCCCCTGCCTGCCCTGAACCAGCAGCTCTAGCCCCAGGGGTCTGCACTCCCTGCCCTGCCCCACAGCCTGTGATGCAGACGGATCTTCAAGAGATGTTAGAACCAATCTCCACCCTTCATCCTTGCTGCTCCTTCTGCCCCAAATAATAACACCTTCCCCCAACACACCTTCCTTTCCAAATCTTCCCCACCCTTCACTGTCGAGCTGCAGCCCCACCTCTTCCAGGAAGCCCTCCAGCACTGCTCCTCTGATGTGAGGCACACTGCCTGGCACTGATTTGCTCCTCCTTCCACACAGCATGGCCTGGCTCATGGCTGGCATGAGGGCAGATTCCCCAGTACTCAAGGAACCTACATCTCTGGACCTGTCCCTGGCTCAGGAGCTGTTTCCTGCCCTCCACTGCCTTTGCCCCATAAGCTCCCTATCTCTCTGCTTTGGGACATAAAGCCATACACCCTGGCCCTCTGAATGTGCCTCCAGAATGAAGAGTAAGGAAGTCTTCCCAAGTTCCCAGGATGAGATCTTTGGGCCTGCTTTATCCCTGAGGTTCCGGTGGCTCTGCTTGTTTAACCACCATGTGGGTGCCAAACACTGGCCTTCTGCCCTGCCCCTGCCCCAGAAGGCTGTGCAGGCCCTGGCCTTGCTCTGTGTGCTGTCCTGGCCCTGCCTGCTGGACAGCAGTTGCTCCCTGGCAACGATCCGGAGCCTGTGGGGCCCATATGGTGACCATGGTTTACCAGCAGCTCCAGCCATGATGGACCATCCACAGCCCTATTTGTCAGAGTAACATGCTCCTAGGTCTCAGGCCGGCTGTCAGAGCCCATGAAGGGCAGCAGGCCGAATGCCACCACTGCTGGGCCTGCTGGGGGACCTCCGGTGCACCCTTACCCATCCAGGTCTCAGCTTACGCAGCAGTCTCCCTTGGTGACATTCTGAGTGTCCATGCATCATCTTCAAGAGGGAGTCCATGTCTTTTTTTTTTTTTTTTTGTCTGCAGGATCTTAGTTCCCAACCAGGGACTGAACCGGGGACCATGGCAGTGAAAGCACCAAGTCCTAACCACTGGGCCACAGGGAATTCCCAAGGGAGAAATCATATTTTTCAGCAGCAGATCTCAGATCTGGAAGCATTGTATCCACTCTCAGGGGGACACCTGGAGCCTCAGCCCAGCTCACCTCTACCCTGATTCCTGTCCAACTCTGCCCCTCCTGTGACACTGGGGCCAGGTCTCCATTGTGAGGTCTCAGCCCTAATGTTGCCTCCTCAGCTGTCCTTGACCACCCAGTCTAGGAGGGCCCCCAATCTCCACCCAACTCCCCAAGCCAGTCTGTATGGGCTACCCTTGGCACCTTTGATTGTATCTATCTCTCACTCCCTGTAAGAACTGCAGAACATTTTCTCCTTCATCCCTGGGGTCCTGAAGGCTTGATCCAGGGCAGGTGCCCATGAAATAATTGCCAAGTGAATGAATGAACACTGCCAGCAGGCTGCTCTGCCCAGAGCATCCTATCCAGACTCTGCAGCCCATGATCTTTCCCAATCATCTTCTGGCCTCTACTCCTCTAAGGCCCCCATGCTCACTTGCCTCGCTGTCCTGATCGCTGCTCACAGAGCCTGCTGTCTGCTTCCACACTTCTGCCCATCAAGACCCTCCATTTGAAACACCCTCCGCCCCAACTCCTACATGGCCTTCACGACCCAGCTCAAAATGCCATGTGTTCCTCAGGACCTTTTCTTTTTCTTCTGATTGGAGGCAGCCTCTCTGGTCTCTGGGCCCCCATATAAACAAATCCTTGAGAAAGGGAAGGATTGTACTATCACTAACAGACCATTGTGTTCTGACTAGATTCTCTAAAATCTAACCGCCGATCACCCTTCTGCCAAGTGACAGCCACGTGGGCCAGCCCTAGCCTGCCCCAGCTCTCACCATGGCCACAGTCAGGCCGATGACGGTGATGATCCCGAAGGACAGAAGCATTGTGCCCACGCCGGCGGTGCCACCAGCCACATCAGGGATTCTGGTGTCATTAAAGCTGGTGGCTTCTGGGCTGAGGGTGGTGGTCTCGGAAGCTGGCCCGTCTGTGGCAGGCTCCAGGTCAGACTCAGAGGTGGGTGGGTGGCTGCTGATCCAACCCCGAGCAGATGGGATCCTGGAGTCCATGCCGATGCTGAGAGACTGCTTGTGGTCAGCCAACCTGCCCACTCACTTTTGACACCGGGGGTGTCCCAACCTGCAGCCCCCACTACCCATACAGGGGGCCACGTCCTTGAAAGGGAGCTCCTTGGGTGCTGGAAAGAAAAAAACAAACAAACAAACATGAGGCTGAGGATGGGACTCTGTGGTGAGATGAAGTCCCCCTAAGATCTGAAGGCACAGGGGAAATCAAAGTTTGAGGGCAAGGGAAAGTTCAGGAACTACTGGGACATGTGCTTCATATACTATAGATCCCACGTGCATTTAGGGACATGAAAATGAAGCCCTGCCCCCTCTTTGTGGGTAAGATGATCACAGCGATCATACTTGGAAGATGTGAAAGGTAGTGGGGAGGCTTGAGAGAAAAAGTCCACTCCCCACCCCAGTCCCTACTCCCCATGCTCTTCATCTTTGTACGTCCTACCCACCTCTCCCCACCATCCCTCACCTCCTGCTTGGAGAAAAAAAAAAAAAAATTGCAACTTTTTCCTTGCACAATGATCAGACAGGCCTGTCTGTGAATTCTGGCTCAAGCCACTTAACTGAGTGACCCTAGGCAAGTCAACCACCTCGTCCTGCCTCAGTTTCCCTGAGTCTAAGCTGCAGGCATTAAGGGCACCTCCCTCACAGAAAGGGTGAGAGGGTCACTGACATCAGAATGAAGTAGTGCCTAGAAATGACTTAGCTCAGTACAACCCTTATCCACAGCAAGCACCCAGTAAGTGTAAGCTCTTCTCCCTCTGGCCACTCCATTTGGGAAAGGGGGGCCCACAGAAGCCCCTGCACCCACTCTGCTGTGTGTTGTCCAGCCTGTGCTTGGAGGGAGGGCAGGGACAGGTGTGGCAAGGCCAGAAGACAAGAAGGAGAGAGAGGCTACATTCAGGGCCTCTGATGGGCTTTCTCTGTAGGCTCTTGGGTCCCTGGACCCCTACAAGGGAGCCAGAGGCTGCCAGGGACCAGGAGACAGTCAAGGAGAATGAATCTTCAGAGGTAAGAATGGAGCTCCCACTCTGAGATGACTTCTCCTACCCATCCCTCTTCCCTTGGGAGCAAAGGGTGGGCGATATGCCCAGTCCAGGCTGTGACTTTGGCCTTCCCAGGCCAAAAGGCCCTGGACGAGACCGAGTGGAAAGAAGTCCCAGCCAAACTGCAGAAGGACAGGCCTAGGGAGAGGAGGAATGCACAGATCATGGCTGCATACACACGCTGTGCGCTATCATGGGTATATGTGGGATGCCTCCTGTGTGGGTGCATGGGTGTGTGTGAGGTGGGCACACACCCAGGATGGCCCCTTAGGAAGGGGCAAGGCTGGCACAGAAACATGGGATGGGAGAGGCTCATCGCTGGTCTCTGTCCTCTGCCTCTAGGTAGGCTGGGCTTGTCAGGAGCCCCAGGTTCTTTCTTGGTTCTGCCACTGACCCCGAGATGTGACCTTGGGCCAGACCCTTAATACTTGCTCTGAGGCTCTGTTTATTCTTTCTTCCAAAGGAAAGAAAGGGCCCTGCTCATCACTGTTCAGGACTGCCTCATGTTCCAAAGGGCAAGAGAAGGAATCGGGGAGGAAAAGGGTTGGGCGCTACGACCTCTGAGAACCCACAAACCGTTCTCCACCAGGTCCATCATTCCTCGCTATTCCAATCCCCATCCCCACCTTCGCCCCTCTGATTCCTCCATTCTTGCACAGAAGCGGCGACCTCAGCACTTACTTAATCCTCTCTGGGGCGCCGAGCTCAGCCGGAGAGGTTAGGGGTGTTGGCGACCGGCAGGAGGCGGGGGCAAGGTCGGGGTGGGGGGACCTCCCAGGTCCTAGGGTAGGGGGCGGCGGGTCCGACCCGAGGTCCGCCCTCCCTGGGTGGACCTCCTGGGCTGTGCCTGTGACGTCGCACCGCCCACAGCCGAGCGCTCGCTCTGCCAGCCTGGACAGGGACAGGCCGGGCTGGGACCCACCGCGGGGGTGGGGCTGAGGCCAGCAGCCTGGCGTCTCCGCGAAGCTCCAGCTATTCTCCTCCCTGCCAGCCCCGCGCCCCCGGCCCCGGATTGGCTGTCAGGCCCAGAGACGGCTCTGCATTGGTCCGCTGGCCTGCCGCTCAGATCTGGCTCTGCCCCCAGCGAGAGCGGGAGCCGGTCGCAGTTCTTGCGGACCACTGCTCATTCTCCCTGGCCCGTAGAATCGCGCGGGGGACTGTGGGCGGCCAGGCCTTTCTCAGGGCAGAACACTAGCCACCGGCTAGCCTGGGCTTCATCTCCACCCGGACAGACTCGCGCTCCCCAAATGCAGATGGGCACAGGTTTGGGGAGAGCACTAAACTAGGAGCCCTTGAGCCAGCGTTGAACTCTGGCTGGATGCTCCACTAGCTTGGTGACCTAGAGCAAGATGCTTCTCCTCCCTGGCTCTCAGCTTCCTGCTCAGATGGGCTCTGGTGTGAGGGCTGTTGGTAAATGGTACCCACCTCTGGCTAGAAATGAGGCATCTTTCAGAGAAATAGGGAGATGGAACGGTATTATTATTGAGAGGCATTACTGGGCACCTGGACCCAGGAAAACCTATGTATACCCCTCCATCCAGAGCGCGGTCACCTCTAGAGTGAGGAGCTTTCAGATACCTTCTAATTCTCAGGTTTTCAGAGGAACTTTTGGGGATCGCTTGTTAATAGCTTGTTACAAATACAGATCCCTGGGTCTGGGACGGAGCCTCGGAAACTGCATGTTTAACAGTAGTTTAGTCAACAGTGATCTAGTTAACAATAGACTCGAGGGCAGAGGGGAGTGGCATTGGCAGGCCACACTTGAGAGACCCTGCCATGAATTTTATAGCAGCAACTGAGGTGCACAAAGAGGACCTGGACAAAGTCCCCCAACGAGTCAGCATTCAAACCCTGGTCTACTAATACTTCTAATTTAGAGCTGCCTGCTCCAAACCCTAAAACAGGAGTTAGAGGGTCAAGAGCGGCCCTGGGGTCCAGTCGCTACCTGGTCCTGGACACTGGTCCCGTACAGGTCCTGAACACTGGGTGCCACTCCTCAAATTAGTGCCCGCCCCCAACACTGGGCTACGCCCACGTGCCGCTCTACCCACACACGGTCTGTGTTAGGCCACTCCCCCGTGCATAGCGCCGGATCCCTTGAACTCCTGGCCAGCTAATGACACGCCTCCGTTCGGGCGGCCTACACATCTCCGGACTAGGTACCAGTCACCGCAGGCTAGAGCCGTATTCCTGCTGTGACCTTCAGGAAGACTGGGGAGCAACCCTAACACAACACCACCCTTTCCCACCCTGAGCCTGCGGAAATAGTGTGCAAAGCTTTCATACCCACCCCGCCGCCACTGGCCCGCAGGGGCGTCCGAGGTGCAACCCAGTGGCTCTAGGAACCCTGGAGCTGGTCTACGGAGTCCGCCCGAGCCCTTTCTCAGTTGAACCAACCCCGGAAGCAGAGCCTCTCGGGGGGTGGGGGGGGGGGGGGCGCTCACATCCGGGTTATGCACATCCGGGAGCCGAACCGACGGCAGTTTCTTCAGGATGGCGGGAGAGTGGAGTAGCCTATTAGAAAGGTATGAGCAACACCCTCGAGACCTCGAGTTCTTCAGAGTTCTGGTAGCCTTCCTTAGAAAGGCTGTGTCCCCATTGTACAGATGGAGAAACAGGCTTGGTTAGAGGCAGTCTTTCCGTGAGAACTGAGAGGGAAGAAGCTGCGCCTGACTTCAGGCCTCCCGTACTCCTTGGGCAGCACTCTGGTAGTCAGAGCTGCCTCAGGAGTCCGAAGGATTTGTGTCTTGCCTGGAACGGTTACTAGCTGGGTAGCTTTGGGCAGGTTGCTTCCTGTCCCGCTGTCTTCATTTTCCTTCCTGCCTGTCTCTGAAGAGCGGCACCTGCTGCTGCCGCTAAGTCGCTTCAGTCGTGTCCGACTTTGTGCGACCCCATAGACAGAAGCTCACCAGGCTCCCCCGTCCCTGGGATTCTCCAGGCAAGAACACTGGAGTGGGTTGCCATTTCAGTTTTTTAATAAAGGCTAGTTTGAAACCGGAGAAGGCAGTGGCACCCCACTCCAGTACTCTTGCCTGGAAAATCCCATGGTTGGGGGAGTCTGGTGGGCTGCAGTCCATGGGGTCGCAAAGAGTGTGGAGACGACTGAGCGACTTCACTTTCACTTTTCTCTTTCATGCATTGGAGAAGGAAATGGCAACCCACTCCAGTGTTCTTGCCTGGAGAATCCCAGGGATGGAGGAGCCTGGTGGGCTGCCGTCTATGGGGTCGCACAGAGTCGGACACGATTGAAGCGACTTAGCAGCAACAGTTTGAAACCAGGCCTTTGTAAGAGGAAAGGAAGCCACTGATTTGAAATCTTCAGCTAAATGTGTTTGTGATAATTTTAATACAAAGTTAACAAAAATTGTCATCTAAAAGTTATTTGTGTCTTTATTTTTGTTTGTGCTGAGTCTTGGGTCTTCCTTGTTGTACTCAGGCTTTCCCTTGATTCAGTGGAGGGAGGGAGCTTCTCATTGTGGTGGCTTCTTTTGTTGCAGAGCACAGGCTCTAGGGCGTGCGGCTTTCAGTAGTTGTGGTTCATTGGGTTAGTTGGCCCATGGCCTGAGAGATATTCCCTGACCAGGGATTGAACCTGTGTCCCCCGCACTGGCTGGCGGATTCCCAACCACTGGACCCCCAGGGAAGTCCAACAAATTGTCAGATTTTTAGCTGGGAGTTTATGCTGGTGTTTAGGCCCATGGGTTAAATTGGGTGGAGGGATGATGTTCAGCATACAAATCAATGATGTGTATGTGTGCTAAGTCGCTTTGTGTCCAACTCTTTGTGACCCTGTGGACTGTTATCTGCCAGGCTCCTTTGTTCATGGGATTCTGCAGGCAAGAATACTGGAGTGGGTTGCCATGCGCTCCGCCAGGGGGTCTTCCCAACCCAGGGATCCAGCCTCTGCTTCTTACATCTCCAACATTGGCAGGCAGGTTCTTGACCACTAGCTCCACCTGGGAAGCCCACAAATCAATGACAGTACATGCTAAATGTCGAAAGCAAAACTCCCAAGCAAAAGCAGTCTTCTCCCCTAGTAATACTAGTTAAGAGCATGTAACATTGACTCTCTCTGTGTGCTGAGATGCCTCCCAGGCCCTTGACATTCATTGATTGAGGCACTGCTCACCAGGGAGTTTGTGTTCTTTCTTTCCTCTCTTGTATGGAGGAGGAAACTAAAGCTCAGAAATAATGACTTTCCCAAGGTCACATTCTCTGGGGCAAATAGATCTCTCCAAACCCCAAGCCTGCCAGCCCATTTACTGTCAGGGACTGAACCATGGATTCAGATCACTTGAGCCAAAGACCTGAAGAAAATGTCACTGACCAAGGCAAGAAAACTCAAATAGGTGGGTGAGGGTATAAAATGGAGTCAGAGGGAACAGCAAAGTATGCCCTCTCACAGGCAACAGGTCAGAGAAGAGGGAGTCCTGCAAGGCTCAGCTGCTGTCCTGATTCTCCTTCCCTATTCCAGGGCAGCCGCGTCTGAGGACCAGCCATGCTGAGGACCCAAAGCCTGTGACCGCTCCATCTCCTTCCAGCTGAGGCCAGTCACCATCCTCAATTGCTGACATCACAAGAAAGACTTGGGCACCTTGGGGAAGTACTCAAGGGATCCTTTCCCTGAGACGTGGAGCATCAGGGCAGAATGCTGAGGGCCCTTCTCTCTGGCCTAGGATGGAGAAAAGGCATTTGGGGCTGCACCTTCAGCTCATGGCAATCCCATCAGCCTCCGACTGGGTTGTTGAGTGCCACTGAAGTGGTCAGCCATTGGACAGCGGTCTTTGAGGAGAAGGGCATCCCTGAGGCCCGGGAATCCAGTGAGTACATCGTGGCTCACGTCCTTGGAGCCAAAACAGTTAAGTGCAGTGTTGTCAGGAGGGCAGGAAGTGCGGGGAGGGAGGCCCCGGGGAAGGGACATCCAGCCTTTTCCACTCCACTGAGAGTGCTGAGCTGAGAATGATGGGATTTTTCTGAAGGAATGTCTTAGGCAAATACTTAAGTCATCCATCCAAGAAAGTATTGCAGTGTGTGCCAGGCACTAGAGCTTCAGGGATGACCAGGGTGGCCAGTGTTGGACCCACCAGCATCATCAACGAAAGAAACCTGGGTCAGGGGAGCCAGCCACTCATGTTCTCTATGGGTCAGTTTCAGAGCCTGAGGCCAGGACTTTGGACCCAACCCCTAACCCCTTGGCAGCTACAGTGTATCCAGGAGCTGAGTAGCTACCGATTGCAAAGGTGAGTGCCATGGACTAAACCTGAGGGCTCTGTGTGGGGAGCAGGGTCCAGCTTCCTCCAGCCCCACCAAGTTCATGGTTAAGGAGGAAGAAAGTGTCCAAGGACTCAGAGATATTGGGATGAGAGTGATGAGAGCGGGGTCATGGTAGTAAATAGAAAGAAGATGGGCTTGGTTAGGAGTTCCAGGGCACAGGAGGTGTGACCCTACCCCACACCTTTGGCCACAGTGGTATCCCAACCAAGACATGGCCCTGTTGGTCCATTTGCTGGCACTGATGATCACCTTCTTCCCCCTCTGCAGGATGCCTGTGCAGTACATCCTTGGTGAATGGGACTTTCAGGGTCTCAATCTGAAGATGGCACCCCCAGTTTTCATCCCCAGGCCAGAAACGGAGGTAGGTGTGCCCGCTGGACTAGACAGGATGGGATGAAGGGGTTCAGGGTCCCTGTCTTGTCCCAGAGTTCCACCAGGGGGCGCTGGGCCCCCATTATTGCTATCCTTTAGAGACAGCACCCTTCCTGGCTGGCTGGATCGGTGGGGTCAAAAGGAAAGAGGTCTCTTGCTGGCCTCCTTGATTGTCATCACTTCCCAGGCCACTGTCCCAGCCCTTGGCTGTCACTGGCTCACGATGGTCCCACTAGTGCTGCCCTCCAAGTACTCAGCCTATTCCCGTCATTTCCCTAGGAGCTGTCCCGTGGGCCCATAGCCAGCCGAAACCGTGGGAAACAAGTGCCTCCTCTTCCTCAGGAGGCAGGGTGAAGTGGAGAGGGCTCCCGCTGAACACCTAGAAGCCTGGGGCAGCTTTGTGACCTTGGGGAGCTTAACGCCCGCCCCCTCTGGACCCAGATAATGAGGGGGTTGGGGTTCCAGACCAGGGAATTATTTGAATCCTTTTATCTTTTCCATCCATTTTCTAGTTATGCCTGTGTTTCTTAGTTTACTAGGACTGAGAAATGTGTGGTCCCAATATGCTTTCTGTAGGTGAGGTACCTTAATCCTGGGAGAAATGCTTTCTAGGGTCTTGGGCTTCCCCTGACCTTGTAGGTGGCAGAGCTGGGAGCCAGAGAGAGCAGAACAGGTGGCAGGGTAGGACAGAGGGGGCTGAGAGGCAAGTCGGAGGGTACCAGGTTCTGAGAAAAGGCACACCCATATCTGGGGAAGATTAGACCTCATCCACCTGCTCCAGCCAGGGACCCAGAGCCCCTTCTCACTTTCCTAGCCTCCCCCGAGCTGATTAACCCTCTGACCCCACTGCCCTCTACATCATGTGGCTGGGAGGCCAGGTCCTCACCTTACCGCCCAGTGTCAGGGTAGGGACAGTAGGGAGTCTGAGACCTTGCTGAGGTCACAGGGCTGCCTGGACAGGGGGCATGAGGCAGCACTCGGACATCCTGTCTCCTGGTTCAGGGCGCCTTCCCTCACAGGGGCTGCCCCATCTGGGACTGGATGAGCTGGAATGGGTGCAGAGCCAGAACAGGATGGGCCTGCTACTTGCAGGCTTTGAGGGGGCCAATCTGTCTTTCTTCCAAGCATGCAACATCTGGCCAGGAGATCACTTACCATCCCCTGAGGCTGCCCAGGGTCAGGGCATTGGAAGGAAGCTACCACGATGACCTTTGAGTCCCTGTAGAGCTGACCTGGCACCAACTGCATGTTTCAGGGTTCTGAGTGTTGGGTGTGGACTTCCGGTTCCCATGTGCTCCCCCCCGCCCCCCGCCTTTCCTGGGTGGATCTGGGCCAGGAGAGTGGCTCTGCTGTCAAGGGTGGGGAAGGTGGGGGAGAGGAGGGAGGCTGCGGTGGGGAGGCCAGGTCCTTGCCTCACTGTACACACATTTCTCAGAACTTGCCAGGTTGCCCCAGTGTAAAGCCGCATCGGGGGTGCCTTACCAAGAACTTGAGAGGACGTGGGCTGTGGCGGGGAGTGGGGAGGATGAGTGCACAGGAGGGGCCTTGCTGCTTGTGTTCTCTCCATCCATTGAAGGGTGGTTTCTGATGATGAGTGCAGAATTCTGAAATGCAGAGTCGTAGGCGGCATGTGGCCTGACCAGTTGGGTTTTCCCTGGGGGTGGGGAGGTGCTGCAGTCCCCAGCCTGGTGGTATGTACAGTAGGAAACCCAAGGCTGGAAGCGTGAACTGTTCTTGCCCAGCTTGGTGGGGTGTGGGAGGCTCAATGCCCTGTCTGTGATTAGCTTACAGGAGGCAATGCCCCCTTCCTGGGGTGCCCCATCAAGAACGTAATGCCAGTGTGGGTGCTCCTGGCACCCAGGTCCTGCTGAGGCCTTGGGCCAACCTCTTGAGGGCTGTGGAGTCCTGTGGAGGCAGTGGCTCCAGGCAGAGCCAACAGCTGCATGCTCTTTGCCTCCTTCCCACATTCCCCTCTGCTCCCGTCTTTCTGTGTTCTTGGATTCTTCCCTTGTTCACCTGGAAAAGGTGCCCTGTGCCTGTGACCAGCTCGATTTTCAGTTCTACCAAGGAGCCACCAACTCTCAGATGAAAAGGCACTTTTCTAGATGAGGAAGAGAGTTTCTGGACCTGTTAAGAGTGATCTCCACCCCCTACCCACTGTGCCTCAGGTGATCCTACAGCCAAAATGATCCCTCCATGGTTTGGAGTGTGAGAGAGGCAGAGGGGCACTGGTGGCCCAGTCTCTCAGATTCATACCTTGCCCAGGGTAGCCATTCATACATGTGGTGTGTGTTTCTGAGGTCGGGGTGTCTCTGTGAGGTGGCTGGCCAGTGTGGTTGACTAAGGGGTCATTCTCCAGCCAGGGTAAGTCTACGGAAACCAAGAGAAGTTCACACTCCTGACAAGTTTCATCTGTCCGACTGGCTGCTTAGTACTTGGTCTCACCACTGAGACCACAGGCTCCTGGCCACAGCCCTAGACTGCTGGCTCTGTGCTGGCCCCAGTGCTGTGGACCCAGCTTGCTGCCAGCACTCCAGTTCCCCACTGGTGCCTGGTATGGGGATGGTGGGAACAAGTGAGGGGAAGCCCTTTCTGGCTGGAGATGGGTGGATGAGTGCATGGGATGAGTGGGGAGGATGAGTGCATGGGAGGGGCCTTGCTGCTTGTGTTCTCTCCATCCATTGAAGGGTAGCAGTTTGGTGCAGAAGGGGCTTGGAATAGGAAAGGTTGGACCCACTGACCAAGTTCTACCTGCCTTGTACTTGCTACCCTGGTGACAGGTGAGCTTTGCTCCTGGGTTGGGGTGCCTGGGAGGATGAAATACTTCTGGGGACTCAGCACTGAAGAACTTAAATGGAAAATGGGTCTGAGTGATCTGGAGCCCGGTGCCCTGTTGGGCGTAACTGTTGACATTGAGACTTGGACGGACAGAGGAGTCTGAGGCTTGAAGGGTAACTTCCTGCAGCCACTGAGAGCTTGCCCAGCCCTTGAGGAGTAGCTAAGAGTTCTCTCTGTGGGCCAGGCTCTGCCCATGTGGGACACACTGGTGGGCTAACCCCTGGGCTTTGCATCATGGAGCGTTCAGTCTGACAGGAGAAGCATACCCAACCCTAGACCTAGGCCCATGGTGAGGAAAGTCATGGGAGAGAGCCGAGAGGCAGTGGCTCTCTTTCATATGAGGGAAATACCCAGTTCCTGACCCCTTATTACCTGAGTCAACCCTGCCTGGAACCCCAGGAGTCCTCAGCCCCCAGGGGACCCTCTCCAGCCTTCTTCTAGAGGGCAGGTCCCTTTGAGAAGGGACTGTACTGCCTTTCTCCTGCTCCACACCTGGCTCCTTGAGCGCCCACTCTACTGCTGTTCGGAAACATTTGGGCCAATAGTTAGCAGTGGCCCTTCACCCTCACCTTCATGCTATATTGGCTCCCATGCACAGTCTGCAGGTGGCAGATAGGTGAGTGAGACTTGAAACTAGTTTCTAAAGTGACAGTGTCTGAAGATGTTGCCTGCCACCAAAGCAGGTGCAGTGTAGTTAGGCACCTCCTACTCTGCCATGCCCACTTATCCCATGCCCTGTGTATGCCACAGCCCCCTTCAGATACGGGGCTCAGGTAAGGCTGTATCACCCCCCTCCCCCGACACAGCCCCTCCTGGAGGGAATTCCCTGTCCCTTTGACCTTGGTGCCTCTCTGGGGAGGCTGTGAGGAAGATGAGGACACATTGGCCCCTTGGCCACCATGAGCTGTAGGCCAGCCTCCTGGTGAGACCTTGACCCCTGGGCTTCACTTTCCTCAGATCAGATCAGTCGCTCATTCGTGCCCGACTCTGCGACCCCATGAATCGCAGCACGCCAGGCCCCCTGTCCGTCACCAACTCCCAGAGTTCGCTGAGACTCACGTCCATCGAGTCAGTGATGCCATCCAGCCATCTCATCCTCTGTTGTCCCCTTCTCCTCCTGCCCCCAATCCCTCCCAGCATCAGAGTCTTTTCCAATGAGTCAGCTCTTCGCATGAGGTGGCCAAAGTACTGGAGTTTCAGCTTTAGCATCATTCCTTCCAAAGAAATCCCAGGGCTGATCTCCTTCAGAATGGACTGGTTGGATCTCCTTACAGTCCAAGGGACTCTCAAGAGTCTTCTCCAACACCACAGTTCAAAAGCATCAATTCTTCGGCACTCAGCCTTCTTCACAGTCCAG
The DNA here is from genome assembly GCA_935064755.1 of Tragelaphus eurycerus. Lineage (NCBI taxonomy): Eukaryota > Metazoa > Chordata > Mammalia > Artiodactyla > Bovidae > Tragelaphus > Tragelaphus eurycerus. The sequence continues at coordinate 67,712,657 of CAKXYN010000001.1, read as the reverse complement.
CTCTCACATCCATACATGACCACAGGAAAAACCATAGCCTTGACTAGACGGACCTTTGTTGGCAAAGTAATGTCTCTGTTTTTCAATATGCTATCTAGGTTGGTCATAACTTTCCTTCTAAAGAGTAAGCGTCTTTTAATTTCATGGCTGCAGTCACCATCTGCAGTGATTTTGGAGCCCAGAAAAATAAAGTCTGACACTGTTTCCCCTGTTTCCCCATCTATTTCCCATGAAGTGATGGGACCGGATGCCATGATCTTCGTTTTCTGAATGTTGAGCTTTAAGCCAACTTTTTCACTCTCCACTTTCACCTTCATCAAGAGGCTTTTTAGTTCCTCTTCACTTTCTGCCATAAGGGTGGTGTCATCTGCATATCTGAAGTTATTGATATTTCTCCCAGCAATCTTGATTCCAGCTTGTGTTTCTTCCAGTCCAGCGTTTCTCATGATGTATTCTGCATAGAAGTTAAATAAGCAGGGTGACAATATACAGCCTTGACGTACTCCTTTTCCTATTTGGAACCAGTCTGTTGTTCCATGTCCAGTTCTAACTATTGCTTCCTGACCTGCGTACAGGTTTCTCAAGAGGCAGGTCAGGTGGTCTGGTATTCCCATCTCTTCCAGAATTTTCCACAGTTTATTGTGATCCACACAGTGAAAGGCTTTGGCAGTCAATAAAGCAGAAATAGATGTTTTTCTGGAATTCTCTTGCTTTTTCCATGATCCAGCGGATGTTGGCAATTTGATCTCTGGTTCCTCTGCCTTTTCTAAGACCAGCTTGAACATCAGGAAGTTCCCGGTTCACATATTGCTGAAGCCTCACTTTCCTTAGTAGGGTTTAATTAACAGATTAATACAGGGAACGTTCTAGAAGCAGGGCCAGGCACAGAGTTGGTGGCCAGGGACTATCAAGTATGATTCTTAACTTTGGTATAAGCACAAAACGAGAGGCTATCTCTAAAGGAATTGGCTGGGGCTGACTGAACACCTACCGTGTACCATGCATGGGATCAATGCTTCATGAATGTGCTTCTATTTAATCTCCATTTGTCCTCAGTGAGGTGTGTTATCCTTAGCTATGCTCATATTTACAGACAGGGAAACAGAGAAATAGACAGTGACCTGCCAGTAGCCCCAGCTGACATGAAGTTCAGTCTGGCTTTGGTCATCTGCCTCCTCCATCCACACAGGGGCAGATCAGCACCAAGTCTGAGATCTGTCTGCCTTGCAGGAGCTGGTTGAATGGGTGCTGGAAGAGGTGACCCAAGGACCCCGTGTGGTGGGAGCTGAAGGCGGCCCCCTCATCTTGGAGGTGGGCTGTGGATCAGGAGCCATCTCCCTCAGCCTGCTGAGCAGGCTTCCCCAGGTGAGCCCTCTGTGCATGGGTAGACTGACTGGCACTCTCTGCCCTTCCTGCTGACCCCTCCCCTGCCTTTCTCTGTCACAGCACTTAGGGGAAAATAACGGGAAGTAGGAAGAAGTCACCTGCCCGGCCCACATGGTCACAGCCTCTAAGTCCCATGCCCTTCTATCTGGCCAGATTTTGGCCGCAGAGAGGGAAAAGCTATTGAGCATCACCTTCCTCTTCTAGTAGAGGGTTGGAAGAGGGCCCTGGTCCCCAAGCCTGGCCTCTCTGAACATCCTGCCTCCCATGTACCCTTGTTCTTGGGGCAGAGCCGAGTCACTGCTGTGGATAAGGGAGAAGCCGCCATCTGCCTGACCCATGAGAATGCTCAGAGGTAGGTGGGCTTGAGGGCAGAGGGTCAAGGTGGGGGAGTCAGATTTTAGAGCCTGATTTCAACCCCTGTCTAGGTATCAAACCCACTGACCTTCATACCCGAGAAGGAGGAGGCAGTGGGGTGGCCTGGTGCAGGTCCCACAGAATTACAGATGGACAACCGGGTTTCTTGCTGGTCCAAGAAGGGTTTAATTTCCCAAGACATTGTAGCCAGGGGTAGGAGTCTGTTCCCACTCACCGTGCTCACCTCTCCCTTCCTGTCTCTCCAGGCTTGGGTTGCAGGACAGGATTCAGATCGTCCCCTTCGATGTGACCTTAGGTACCTTTCCCAATCCTCTTCCCTGGGTTGTGATCCTGGGTCCAGGTGCTGCTGGCTGGATGAGGCACTCTACAGAGATGGAGGGAGGGTTTCTCCGACCTTCATTCACTCACCCACACACACAATCTCAGACCAATCCTTGCTGAGGACAGGCAAGTCCCTTTTGCCTCCTGGGCTGACCTGACCCATGAAGGAACCAGCCAGATCTTTTTTACCTTTCATATCCTCCATGGTGAATGAGTTTAATTAGGGCTTTCTGTTGTCAAGAGGTAAGCAGAAGCTCTAGAGAAACCCTGGGGACCAAAATACTTGAGTGTCTGCCTGGCCCATACAGCGTGTCGGGGGAGTTCTGGCTCCATTTCAGATTCCGTCACATCCCCACAGGATCCTTGAGCTTCATGTACTGTCTCCATGGAGTGTGACACCTGGCACAGGATAGGGCCGGTAAACAGAGCCACTAGAAATCAACTGGCACAGGCCAGGCTTGCCCTCCATGTATTTAGTCTGTGTTGGTTTTGAGGCAGAGTGTGGCAAGACGAGTGGGGCTGCAGAGAACAGAGGCTCTTGCTTGGCCAGGTAGTCAGAGATGGCTGCCTGAAGGTGGCACTTAAGCAGTGTTGCTTATTGGGGAGATTTTTAACAAGAAAGAGAGAAGTCAGGGACACTCCAGGCCATGTCAGAGCATATACACTCCCACCCAGGCTGCCGGCCGGGGTCTTAGGACCCTAATCTGTAAGTCTAGTTTATCAGGTTCAGAGATAGTGCCGAGATATGTGACTTGAGGATAGGGATTACCCAAGGGTCACAGTGCATGGATCTTCCAGCTTTCACCTTCCATTCTCTCCCATGTATTCCCTTTGACCACAGTGGAGAGCTGGGCACACCTTCTACCCTGGGGCCCTGTGGACCTGGTCGTCAGCAACCCTCCCTACGTCTTCCACCAGGACATGAAGAAGCTGGCTCCTGAGATCCTCAGGTGTGGGGTAGATCAGGGAGGCCAGGCCTGAGGACTAGTAGAGTGGGTCTGCCCTGGAGGACCACACTGGGAGGGAATGCGGAGGCTGGGGGACTGAAAGGAGCAGTAGTGTTGAAAGAGAGCCTCACTCTGGAACCCACAGACCTACTTGGGTTCAGCACCTGCCTTCCCACTTAAGACCACTGAACCTCTCTGAGCCTTGGTTTCCTGCCTCTGAAAGGGGACTGGTAGAGCTTTGTTGGGCCAGGGGATGGACTCGGTGATGACTAAGATCGCAGACAACAGTATACAATACTTGGAAGGTGCTCGAATGGGTGCACCATTTTCCAGAAGACTGAGGCCTAGAGATGGAAGGTGACTTGTCGAAGATTGTTTGGGGGCTTAGCTGGAAAACTGGGACTATGACCCTACTCCAGGCTTTTCACTGAGCCATCCTGTTCTCAAATGGGCTGAGAATCAGGGGTCGCCCAGGAGCCTCTGGAGGAGGCCATGGTGATGTGTGTCAGGGTGCTGGCTGGCTTCCCACTTCCTGACTTTTAGGAGTGATTAGTGCCAGCTCTTGGCTTCCCTAGGCCAAGAATAGGAACATCATTGTGGGAAGACCCTCATGCCCTGAGTACAGTCAGTCAGTGGGATTCGCTGAGCATGCCCAGCACTGCTCCATTTGGGGGGTACTGGTGGAGGGGGCATTGGAGCTGCCACCATTTGGGGGCCTCTCTCTGGGACCTCAGACTTTGACCCCAGAATATAAGTTCCATAGAGCTCTCTATGGAAGCTCTGTTCAGCTTCTCCATACTTTCTAGATACCTCATCCCAGGCCCTCACCTCCCACTGTTTTCCTCTTCAGATATGAAGACCCAGTAGCCCTGGATGGTGGTGAGGAGGGCATGGACATCATTACCCACATCCTGGCCCTGGCTCCTCAGCTCCTGAAGGACTCTGGGTATGGAGGGGGTGTCTCCTGGGTCTGACCTCTGCAGCCTTCTCCCCGCCGATGTGTACTGGGCCTGCTTTGGCTGTCACCCCTCCCAGCTCGGGCAATCCAGAAGTGCAGATCCAGCCTTGCCCAACTGAGCTGACCCATTTCTCCCTTGCGTAGAAGCATCTTCTTGGAAGTGGACCCACGACACCCAGAGCTCGTTGGCAGCTGGCTTCAGAGCCAGCCTGACCTGTCCCTTGATCTCGTGGCTGTGCGCAGGGACTTCTGTGGGAGGTGAGACTCAGCCCTGTCCCCAGCCCCCATGGACCAGCCATGCTGGTCCTTCCACACTGACCATCACAGCGCTGGCCGTGGAGCAGGTGTGCGCTTCCCACTCCCTGCTCATTCCCCAGGGCCCAGGTAGTAACTGGCCGCTTGTCCCTGTCTCTCTAGGCCGCGGTTCCTACATATCAGGAGGTCTGGGCCACAGCGTGGTTCCTCTGTGGATGCCTGGCCAGGGCACCAACCTGCCAGAGTGCCTGGCTGACATTTCTACCAGGAATGCTACTTGGAGGGAAGTAGATGGTGCTGTCCAGAGCCCCAGATGCTTGTGGCATTTCCCAAGGCTCTGTGATTCTCCATGCTCCGTGATTTCTAGGAGACTGGGGAATAGGAGCAAGGGTGGGAGCGTCCTTCCTGGGGCAGCAAAGGGCAAGGGTGCACAAAGACCCACAGTGCAACTCAGGAGCTGAGCAGATCCAGGTTCCCAGTCTGGCCCCATCGTGTCAGTGTGACCAAGGCAGGTTGCTCTGTCTTTAGGGGAATTGCTCTGGGGATGTTGTGTTGGAAGATACAGCCAATAAAGTGGCAAGAGACCAGCAAGTGATGGCCTAGTATTTTGTTATTGCAATGTGTGGGTCCCCTCATGCTTTGCCCCTAGGCTCTGCTGGGGGTGAGAGCGTCCTTCTGCCCTAGCAGGTCTGGCTGGAAGGCCCCAGCAGGTGGTTTTGTGGGCGGCAGTGTTGAGACAGGCACGTGGTTGCTCCTTCTGGCCTTGAAGCTGGGGTGCTTGGCACTGAGTAGCTCCCTTCTGAGGGCTGGCTTAGCCATTCAGTGGCTCAGGTACACTTAACACCCCCCCACACCCCCGCCCCTGGGCCTGGGCTCTGAGCACAGGAACCTCATCTGAGCTTGAGCTTGGGGATGGCACCTGCTTCCTGGAGGGGGCACGGCCAAGGGGCCTTGCTGTGCAGTTCTAGGGTCACATTTCCACATTTACTTAATTGAAGGCTTGAGCCAGTGAGGGATGCATAGGGCTCGTGTTTGCTTTTTATTCCCATAGTTTCTAGGTAAAACATGTCTTCCAACTCAGCTTTGGGGTTTCTGAAAACCCCTCCATCCCTGGTTGTAGTTGGGAAGATCGAGAAGCTGAGCCAGAGTGAGACCTCCACCCTAGCTCTGGTCTGCAGACCTGTGGTTTTCAGGAGGCCTAAAGGCCCAGCCCTTCTGTCAACAGTGACAGGAAACCTCCAGGCTGGCAGATGCTGGTGTTAACCTGTATCAGGGGAGGTCTCGGGGAACATGACAGACTAGGCTCACTCATTCTGTTGAACTCCCTCTCCCATCCACCCAGCCCAGTCATTTCAAGGGCCTGACCTGGTGATGTGGCCAGAGGCAGTGTGATCTGATAGACAGCATCCTCTGATGGAGCCAGGAGGCTGGGTCCCAGGGCTGTGTCTTGCAGTGGGACCTTCCCTGTGAGAAACTGGCTCTTCTGGTTCCAAGGCCACTGCAAGGTGGCAGCCTTATTTTGCTCTCAGCCAGGTGAGTTATGTATCTGGTATCAGAGGGCCCACTCCCAAGAGAAGACATGTCCTGCCTGAGTTCCTATGATGGGAGGAGGCCAAGTGGCAATGGGAAGTTAGGTCCCTGCCTTGGGGAGAGTCTGTTTCCTGGAGTCACACCTGGCCTGAGCGACTCCCTTGCTGGTCATGGTATTTTCCTTCCCAGAGGCCACACTGCAGTTCCCAGCAGCACCCTGTCCTGCTCCTACCCAGCCTAAGCCGGGTGGACCTCGAGGTGCCCGTGGCTTCCTTTGAGGAGGAGCCAGAGACTCCCCCTTAAGACTGCTCCAGAAGGAGCCTGGAAGGGTGAGGTAGGCTTTCAGAGCCCCCGTGTGCTCCCAGACCTCTGCCTACCTCACCAGTATTGCCCTTCCTCTCCTCCTACCCCTGTCCTTTGGCTCTAGCTATCTTCACAACATCTCAGGGTAGCTGCCCTGACTTAGCAGTCTGTTGCCTCCTTATCCCACAACCCCGGCTTCCCTGATGGTCCTACCCTTCTGGCGTTAGGCCCGTTACTGAGGAAAGGCCTTGGCAAGCATGTGGACATGGCTTCCCAAGAGGACAGAATGATACAGAGTGAGAGTGTAGGAGCAATTGGGGTCACTGAAGCAGGAGGCACCCTTGGGGAGAGCTTCCTCCCATGAGGCCTGAGAACCCTGGGAAAGAAGTTTGTGTCAAGTGAACCTCGGACCTCAAGCCTGCAGCCACTGGCTTGATTGAAACTTGGGCATTGAGGTCCAGTGTTGAAGCCACACCAGCCTCGGTGCAGAACCTGGCAACTGCCTGTCACTAGGGTGTGAGGGGATAAGTGACTTCCCCTCTCTCTCAGCCTTAGCTTCTAAGTCTAAGAAATGGAACCAAGTGCTTTATCTTAATATGATTTTGAAGAGACCGTGGGTTGTACCTTTCACGGGGCATTGTGAGTGCTTTCGTTGCCTTCCTGGGAGGGTAGACATAAAGAGGGCCGTGTACCTGCGGGTGTGTGTCTTGTGCTTGGCACCAGCATGAAATGGGCAGAAAGACATGGCAGTCTGGAAAGGAGGGAGGGCAGGGATTTCAGTCTTGGGCTCTTGACTTCAATCTGCCCTCTGGAGATGGAGCCACCAAGAGGCTGGTGGCCTGGCAGCCAGACCTCCCCTCAGTTTCTCCTCGCCCTCCTCACCAGGGCCTGAGTGCCCTAGGGTCCACGCCAGAGAAGCCAGTGGCTCCAGCCCAGGGAAGGCCACTCTCTCCTGCCCCGTCTCCTCCCTCCTTCCTGGGGCCAGAGTCAGAGAGGAGCCCCCTCCTTCAGCCTGTGTCACGGAACCCTGGAGACGGTAGTGGGAGGATGTGGTGCTAATGGGGGAGTCCAGGCTCTGCAAGCCCCTGAGGTCTTTAGGGATCTGCCTGCTGTCCACCCAGTCTCCTTCAGCTGAAGCCACAAGCATGGGCAGAGGGTGTAGGAGTCCCTGATGGTTGTATTCTGGGAAAACACTTCCATCTCCTCTGACAGTGGAGGAAACCGAGACTTTGCCTTAAGCTGGCTGCTTTTCCCAGCTGCCCATGGCTCTCTCCATGGGGCCCATCTTTACTGATATGTATCCTTTCTGCTCTCCCCACCCCTACCTGGACCCTGGGCTGTTAACTGCTCCCAATCCCTGCCCAAAACCCTTGGCTGGCCCCCCATGACCTGAGTGGTATCTGTCTGGCCAAGTCCAGATCTGAAGGGCTGGGATAGGATGGCTATGGGAAGGTCTTGGGGAGCCCTACCAAACTCATTGGTGCTCTGAGTAGGCTTAGGTTGAAACAGAGTTCCACTGCTGACTGAGTTTGGGAACTGTAACCTGTGCAGGCAGCATGTCCCTCCCTGTCCACCTCTGGATTCTTTTTTCCACTGCCCTAAACTCTAGCTTCCCTGCGTAACTCTCCATTCCCCAAACACCCCTCCTTCCCTTTGCCCCAGCTGTATGTTCATCAGAAATGCCCTTGCCCACCACTGCCAGTCCAGATAATCCTCTCCTTCAAGCTCCAACACAAGTGTCTCCTCCAGAACACCCACGCTGACCTCTGTGTTCTCACCACCAGCCCCTAGACCACTTCTTCCAGTAACAATGACATTCTGCCCCATGCATTTGGGAGCCTTCCTGTCTCTTCTCTCTGGGGTCCCATGTGGGTCTGGTGTACCCTAAGCCCAACAGATGTCCAGTAATCCAACAGTGTGTGCATTTGCTGAAATGTAGCTGGAATTTCCCATGTGGCTCACATCACAGCCGACAGTAGCTCTCGGGTATTCTGGTCACAGTAGGGAGGGCCTCCTGGCAGCTGTTTGAGTTGAGCCATAGCCAGTTTGAGGGCTCAAGTGCACCTGATCTCTGCACAGCAGCCACGCTGAGTACAGGCTGTCCTTGTCAGCAGTGGGGACAGGCACCAGGTTTCCTGGAGCTCTGGGCCCCAGCAGCCCATGATGCCTCCGTCCAGGACAGGCCATCATGGGTGGGGGTTTGGGGCTGGCAAAGCAGCCCTTCCCCTCCTGTGGTAAGCAGGATAATGGTCCCAAAGATGCCCGCGGCCTTGTCCCCTAAACCTAGGGATACATTGCCCTACATGGCAAAAGGAACTTTGCAGATTTGACTAAGTTAAGGGTCTTGAAGTGGAAAGATTATCCTGGACTATTCAGGTGGGCTCAGTATAATCACAAGTGTCAGAGAAAGGAGCTGTGATGATGGCAGCAGAGGTCAAAGTGATGCCGCTGCTGGGGAGTGGCCTGTGCGCCGTGGGGTGCAGACGGCTTGAGATGCTGCAGAACGCGAGGGGATGGATTCTCCCCCAGGGTCTCAAGAAAGAATGCCTGCTGTCTTGCCAACACCTCGATTTGGGACTAGTGACACTGATTTTGGATATCTGACTTCCAGAACCTAAGATATGATACATTTGTGTTGTTTAAAACCACTAAACTCATGGTCATTTGTTGTGGCGGTAACAGGAAACCGTTAACAGATTTTGGTGAGTGAATGAGTGAGTGAGTGCTCGGTCACTCAGTCATGTCTGATTCTTTGTGACCCCATGGATTGTAGCCCGCCAGGCTCCTCTGTCCATGGGATTCTCCAGGCAAGAAGACTGTAAGTGGGTTGTCATTTCCTCCTCCAGGAGATTTTCCTGATCAGGGATCCCGCCCTTGTCTCCTGTGTCTCCTGTGTGGCAGACAAATTCTTTACCATTGCTGCTCTAATACCTAGAAGTGCAAGTGGCTTTGGAATTAGAATTTGGAAGTAGGCAGACATGGAAAGAATTTGAGATGCATGACAGATTGTGTTGGACACTTGCTGTGAGCAGTGAGGTGGCTAGGGAAGGGGGTGGGAACCCTTACACCCAGGAGACCTGAGCTGCTTGGGCTCCCTCGAGCTGGCCCTCTGCAGGAGTAAGAGGGCTGGAAGCTGCCCAGGGTGGGGCTGAGAGAGGCCAGCCTCGGGACCAGGTGTGTTGGGGAATGGGACTGGGATCGGGAGAGAGCAAAGCTGGCCTCCATAGCCCGTCTCCAGTGGCATGAGGGCCACTGAGGCCCTCAGAGAGGCCCTCAGAGACTGGATCCAAGCCGGGTCCTGACTCCCACAAAGTCACATGGCTAGCCGAGCACCCAGAAATATGTGAGAATGAGCAGAGTGCAAGGTGAGCAAGTACCATGTCTGTGAATTGAGCACAACAGCCCTTGACTCCAGGCTGATCCCTCCATGGAAGCCGTGGAGGTCCGACTCCTTTCAGCCCCTAAGCAGGGTCCAGCTCCTGCTACCAGCCTGGGCTGGGCTGTGTGGCTGGGATAGAATTGGGTCATTCCTAGGGATCTCAGTGTGGGAGACCTGGGTTCAATCCCTGGGTTGAGAAGATCCCCTGGAGAAGGGAAAGGCTACCCACTCCAGTATTCTAGCTTGGAGAATATACAGTCCATGGGGTTGCAAAGAGTCGGACATAACTGAGCGACTTTCACTTAACACTTAGGGTTCTCAGCTTCATGATACCCTGAGCTGAAGTGGCTAACCGGAACCTTCGACACATTAGTCCACCTGCAGCCGTGAGTGTGTGCACAGGCCGGGTCCCATGGGAAGCCCTGCTGGTGGTTGTAAGGAGAGCAGTATTCCCCTTTGCACCCCTCTCTGAGGGGACTGGTTATCCATCACCACCACCCAGAGAACCTTTAGCGTCTTTGGCCTCATAATGAGAAAATTGCCAGGGAAGAGCTTCAGATTCTGGGACTACTCCCCTTCCAGGACACTTCTCTCAGTCATCCTCCAGGGAAACAGTGGGGAAAGGCCAATTTAACAGTTCACAGAGTAGGAAAGACAAGGGAGCCTCCCTCAGCCTTGCTGGGACCCTGAGCTGGCCTCTACCTGGCCCTGGCCTTGACTGAGGAGAGACAGGGAAGCGGCTCAGAGCAGCTCTGCCCAATGAAGGCAGGCCTTGTGCTGGCTCCTTCCAGGGGCCAAGGTCTCTCTCGGAGACACTGACTCTCAGAGTAGGGAATGCCACCATATTGCCCCTGGTGTGCTGAGTCTATAGCCCTCTCCTGGGCCTGCATTCTAGGGGGATGGAGGGGTCAGACTCCCAGCCTGCTGAGGCCAAGGAGCAGATGATGGGGGCTTGAAGCACCCACAAAGATCCCTGTGTACAAATGAGAGCACTGAGGCTCAGTAGGCCAGGGCTGGGACTCAAACCCAAGGCTGCTCTCTGCCTCCCAGCTTCCAGCCCTTCATCCCCGGCAGACCCCCAACCCGCCTTGATTTCCAGGAGTAGTTCTGTCTGCCATTCCTGGGAGTCAGTATGAGGCCAGGCTACGTGGGTGAGCAGAGGGAACCCTGAGCTAGAGCTGCCTGGGCCTTCTTTCCTTTGGACCTTGCAGCTGGGCGAGATATCTGGGCAGCCCCCCAGGTCTTCCCCTTCTTCTTCCATCTTCTTGCCATCATTTCTGAGGCTCCTACTGAGCACTGAGTCCCGAGCAACTGCTTTACACTTAGTGGTAGTAATCCTCACAACCCCACAGACTGGGTTTTTAATCACATCCATGATGAGGAAACCAAGGCCCAGCAGCGTGTAGTTACAGGTCAGGTCACACTGCTGGACTGGAAGGAGGGGGAGGTCACCACCAGTGCCCATGTAAATGGTCAGACTGAGGTCAGCATAGCTAGGTTCTGGGCTGCCCCCTGTAAAGCTTAGGGCAGAGGTGCACCACCGAGGCCTGTAGATCCACAGGGCAGGAGCAGGGGTTACCAGGGCTGTTCCCAGAGGGCTTTTTTTTTTTTTTTTAAGTTTTTATTTATTTATTGACTGTGCTGAATCTTCATTGCTGCACACAGGCTTTCTCTAGCTGTGGTGAGTGGGTGTAGCTGCCGGACGCAGTCTTGTTGCTGTAGCTTCTCTTGTCGTGGAGCACAGACTCAAGAGTGCTGGCTCAGTAGTTGTGGTGCATGGGCTGTTACCCTGCGGCATGTGGGATCTTCCCAGACCAGGGATTAAACCTGTGTCTCTTGTGTTGCAAGGTGGATTCTTAACCACTTGACCACCAGGGAAGCCTCCTGGTGCTTGGGCCCTTCTCCTGGGGTGTGTGCAGCATAGGTTCAGGCCTCAGTTTCCCAAGCCCTGCAGTGTGCCAGTCTCACGGGAGATGACACACCTCAGAAGAGCCTGGAAAATATGGAGACTGAACGGTACACCCTGAACCAAGTGCTTCTGGGATTATCTCATTCATTCTCAAGACATCCCATAAGGCAAAGTCCGTGAACTCTCCCATTTTACAGGTGAGGAAAACTAAAACTGGGAAAGGCTAAGGAACCTATTCACATGCAGGTCAAACTGTTATTCCCTTCCAGGCTGAATAACCCTGGGCCTGATGCCTTGGTCATCACACCAGGCTTGAAGAGGGTAGGGCCCAGGACAGGGTAGAGCAGGCCTGGAATGAGGACAGTCTGGGCAAAAGCCTGGGAGCCTGAAGGCACATGGGCAGGAATGTGTAGCGGTGAGGTGGTAATGATGGTGGATGCCCTTGGAGGAGCTGTGAATGCACTTTGGGAACCACAGCCTAAGGTAAAGAGTCTCAGGGTGAGTTACAGGGTCAGGTAGGCACTGAGGATATCCTCTGGCTGCCAGAAAGAGGGGTTGGGGGAGCAACTGAGCCAAGGTCTAGAGGCTGCTAGGAGCTAGAGCAGTCGACCTTCTGGAATAGAACAACTCATAACCATTGCTGAGGACCTGTATATAGGTTGGGGGGTAGCCAGTACCACAGTAGAACCCAAGACTCTGACTGGAACCTGGGGGGCCTGGAACCACCTTGGACTGGGGACTGCAATGGACAGGGTATCTGGAGATCCAAATGTGACCCTGTGGGGATATAGCCTAAAAGCAGCCCTTTAAATGGAGTCATGAAGACCATCCTCCCAGGTCTGAGTGCCATCAACAACAGAAACTGGCCTCTCCATGTGTAATGGTGCTGAGTGCCACAGACACTTTGTCATAAATCCTCTGCATGTGAGACGCACCTTCCTTAGCCCACTAGACAGGTGAAGAGACCCGGGTTTAACTTGCGCAACATGACACAAGCAGGAAGTGGCCGTGCTGGGGTTTGAACCCAGTCCTCTGACCTTCCAGCTGGAAGGGGAGTGAGCAGGCCACAGAGGCCAGCTGCAGCCCAGGGCCCTGGGACCCAGCTGGGGTGCCCCTAGGGCTGACATGGGGTTCCAGGGCAAAGAGGAAAGTGGTGAGTCAAACAGAAAGCACCAGATGGGGAGTGAGCTTCCTCCCGTCCCAGCTGCCCCTGGTACCAAACTTTCACACCCGGCTACAGAGGAGCTCATGGGGGAGGGGAGGGCAGTGAAAGTGGCTGCTGCTGAAAGGAGACTGATGTACTCCGGATGTGGCGGGGGGTGGGGGTGGGGGGGACACTGACAGTCACCCAGACTCTGGTTCCCAGCTGACAGATGGGTGAGGAAAGTGAGTCCTCTCTCAGTATGCTGCTGCTGCTGCTAAGTCGATTCAGTCGTGTCCGACTCTGTGCGACCCCATAGACGGCAGCCCACCAGGCTCCCCCGTCCCTGGGATTCTCCAGACAAGAGCACTGGAGTGGGTTGCCATTTCCTTCTCCAATGCATGAAAGTGAAAAGCGAAAGGGAAGTCGCTCAGTTGTGTCCGACTCTTAACGACCCCATGGACTGCAGCCCACCAGGCTCCTCCGTCCATGGGGTTTTCCAGGCAAGAGTACTGGAGTGGGGTGCCATTGCCTTCTCTGAAGTTGGTATAAAGCCTACCAGGCCAGAGGGGAGCATTTCAGGTCCCCAGACCTGAGAGGTTCTGGGAGGAGATGCAGGTGGATGTGGATGTGCCTAAAACCCTTCTTGGAGTCATTGCACAGCTCAAGAACTGCGCAGGGCTCCCCACTTTCTGCTGACACAGAAATCCTCTCATCATTCTGCCCAGCCCTCCTGCCCAGATCCCTAGAGCTGTGGAAGTTTCAAACCAACTTTTACATGGAACTCAACTATGTATTTTTTAAAAGACAAAAGCAGTGTCTTAAACATAAATGGATTTTGTTGGTTCACGTTCTCAACACTTGGCATTAAGTCCATCATGGTGAATAGCGATGAGCACTGACGTTTAAACGGGGGGCTGGGGTGGGAGCTTCAGTCCTCTGTCAGCCTCAGCTTTCAGTTTCTTGCAGTATTTGATTTTGGTGGCCCAGGACCAAGTGACCGCACCAAGTGATTTGCACAGACAAGTGGGTACAAATGGGAGTGTGTTTCTGAAGGCCCCCTTGCAGTCTCTTATTCTCAGGGACCTCAGAAGAAGCTTTATGTCCTGCTCAGCCCAGACCCAGGACTCTGGACACAGGGGAAGGAGTCTTAACGTATCATAATTTGGTGTTGTGCCCATCTGAGTGTGTGTGTCATTTTTTAAACTGGGTTTTTTTCCAGTAGTTAAAAATATGAACGAAAGAAAGAGAGGGAGAGAGAACGGAAAGGAAAGGAGGAAGGGAAGGGAAGGAGAAAGAAGGAATTCAGGCTTCTAAGGATGCCCTCGCTCAGGTTCTTGGTGAGGAAGCCCACCCCGACTGCTCCGCCCCCACCTGTCCTGAAGGTTCCAGTGCCTCCTCTTACTCAGCATCTGTCTCAGCAAGTGACTCTGGGCTACATACTTCTGAAAAGTCTTAGGAGTCCACAACTCCTCCTGGTTTCTGTGGGCCTTCCAGGGACTCAGTCCTGGTTCTGGGCAGGGCAGAAGGCCCTACGCAGGGGACGGGGAATAGGGGCTTCCCTGGGCTTTGTGTTGTGTCTCCAGAGGTGGGAGGACTGGGGAACCCAGTGCCCCTGAGAGCCTGGGGTTTCTGAACCTTCAGTTCTGGGAACTTGTTGTGCTTCAGAAAGAGAGAAATGAGAAGCAAAACCCTAGGGCCTCAGCGCCACCAACCCCCCCTTCCTGTCTTCCTTCCGCTGAGTCATAGCCAAGAGCCCGGCACCTCTGCCTCCTTCGGGGCCATACGGGTGGGGTGGAATTCACGGTCACGTGAGGACACAGCATCTGGACAAGTCCTCTTTTTCTGCAAGTGTCTGTGCAGAGCCCCGAGTTGCTGAGCGCTAAAGCTGCCTCCCAAGCTTAGAGAAGGGGTGACTGAGTTCTTTAGTATCCTGTGTCTCCCTGCCATCCCCAGGCCAGATGTTCACCTACAAACATTGAGCACCAACTGTAAGCCAGACAGGGTGATTCAGGTGGGGCCCTGTCCTTGAGGAGCTTGTGGATTTGGACATGGACTCTTCCTCACAGGCCCCTCATGAGTGACTGGGTCCTTAGGCTTGCTCTGGTCAGTGGGGAGCCATGGGAGCCAGGCCACATCACACATGCCCATCATAAAGACCTGCACACGCTACACAGGTGTCCATAGGTACGTGCATGTGCACAGGTGTGGGACTGGGGCACGTGTGTCCATACCCATGATCATAGATGTCCACGTAGGCCCTGCATTGCACTGTGGAACTCCAGGCTCTGGTACCCAGGTCAGGACCTTGTGGGAGGGCTGAGGCTACCTTCCAAGCTGGGAGAACGGTGACTGAGGTTCTTAGGGAAGAGATGTCACCTTGTCTTGAAGGCCCAAGTACTGTCACTGAGTCCTGAGAGTCCCTGGGAGTTGAGTACTGTGCCCCCATTTTGTGGAAAAGAAAGCTGAAGCCTAGAAAGGGCCCCTGACTTGCCCAAGGTCACACAGCAAGTTGGGGGAGATCAAGAGGGGGAACAAGCCAGACCTGGGCACCTGTCTACCTCCTTGACCTTTCTGGCCTGGCATTTGGGGCTTGGCACCCCCTGATGGCCACACTGCATCAAACTCTGGGTTGATTCAGCAAACCACCTGGGGACCAACCACAGGGTGCTCCTGCACCTCGCCATTCCCGGGAACTTTCCCTGCGCTGTGTCTTTGCCTGGGTGACCCAGCTGCCTGCAGTTCCCTCTCTTAATCAGTCTCTGTCTCTCTCTGATTCCTCAAATAAGATCCAAACTTCCAAATTCTGCTTAAATGCTTCCTCAACCTTCTTTGACCCCCTGTGACTTTCCCCTACCTCTAGCCTCTCTTGGCCTCTGTCCCCCTCATTCCCACCCACTGTTCACCCACCTCCTAAATATAAAATTAACCCATAGAGCCCTAGGCTGGGTGTGAGGGGTCCTTTGAGGCTGAGACAGTGGAAGCCACACCCAAGCCAGTCCAGCCCTCCAGACTTTGCCAGTCACTGAGGTGGGCCCTGGAGCTGGGAGAAGAAATAGGACCTCTGCTAGGCCTCACCACCTGCCCCCAACTCTGCCCCTTTGCTCAAAACCCAGACCTGGAGCACTGTACTTGAGGTGAGATTGGTTCCTCAACCCTCAACGTTTACCATTCCGGGTTGTTTATTCCCCTACACCTTGACTACCCCTCCACTGAGGGCTCAGCCTGTGTTTCATGGGGTGGAGGGTGGGGGTCAAACAAAGAGTGGAGAACCCTCAAATTTTTATTGGGTGTTGCTCTTTCATTGAATGACTCTGGCCAGAGCTGTCTGCTCCTTTCCAAAACTCTTTCCCTCCACTTGGTCTCAGGAGGTGGGCAGGGGGCTGGCCATCTTTGCCCCATGAGGCTCTGAACCCCATCATGCCAGCTGTCCCCTCACTCCTCTCCAGCTGTGCCTGGGAGCCTAAGATTGATTGTCGGACCTACCCTTGGTGCTGTAGTATGAAGGAAAAATGGACAGAGACACTGCTCACCAGGAGTTGATGGCCAAGTGGAGGACAGAGGCAAGTAAACAGGTCCTTATCCTTGCCACGTGTGGTGTGTGTTCGATTGCTGTCTGCTGGGCACCATGCCAGGCCCTGGGCATGGGCAGTATTCAGATAAGGCCCTGCTCTTGTGGAGCATGTTCCCCACTGCTCAGGTTCCCACTCAGCACTTGCAGTGCTCAGCTTGAGGCTTTCCCTACAGCACAGGCCAGCTTAGGAGGTGGAATGGCCAGGGAGCTCACTCACAGGAGCAGCCCTAAGCCCGCGAAGGGTGGGAATTGGTGGGTACACATCCTAGCTTCCTCACCCCCTCTGGTGGGACAACCCCAAGGAGTGTTCTACACCACCTGTCAACCGGGGATTGACCTCAGTTGCCCACAGAGGGGAACATACTCATTTACACACCTGCTCTGGCTTCCTTTCCTTCCCTGTCTCACTTCCCCGTCTCATCTCCATCAGGAACTAGGAAGACTATGATTTCACCCAGCTCCAAAGCTGCCATATTCTGAGGATGCTGGTAGAAGATACAGCTTGGAAGATACTTCTGCTTGAGAAACAAAGGTTAGTTTATATCCCACAGTAACAGTAGACAGAGGATCAGCATTTTCTTGAACCACTTCCCTGAATCCAGTGCCTGCAGCTTGACCCTATAAGGGCCAGATGATGCCTGCACATGCAGTATGTTGACAGCAGAGAAACCCTGAGATCAGGAAACCCAAATCTTTTATAACAGACTGTAAGCCAACTTGCCTAACCTTTGCCTCGGAGGCAGATACTATCTTTATTATACTAGACAATAAATAAATCTGTTTTTTTCCTTGGAAGGAGACATTATCTCTATCTTCTAAGGCTATTCACTGGAATAATCACCCTTGAAAGTATTGTTTAGAACAAGGGCAGTCAGTGCCTCTGAACAAATGTACAGAGAAGGGAGACAACCAGGAGGAACTGTCTCCCAGTACCCTATCGGTGCTTCTTGACGTCACCTCCAAAATAAACTATTTGTGTTTGGATCTTTTTATTAATATTTATTATTTATTTCTTTATTCGTTTATTTGGCTGCATCAGCTCTTTGTTACAGCATGCTGGATCTTTAGTTGCACATGTGGGATCTAGTTCCCTGATAAGGGATAGAACCCTGGCTCCCTACATTGGGAGTGTGGAGTCTTGGCCACTGGACCATCAGGGAAGTTCCTGTGTTTGAATCCTTGACCCTGAGCCTGCCTCTGGGGAAAACCCTTCAAGACTGGGAAGATGACACTAAATGAGTGTTAATGGGTTTTCTGATGTGGCTCTCATTTCTCCAGATCTGTCCTGCAAATAATGCAGGGGAGCCACACGAAGGAAGAAGTTTCCTTTCCCAGAATCAATACTGTTGTGACTTCTTAGGAAGGTGCTCTAAAGGACTCTTGGAGTGTCATTTTTCACATTTAAATATTTAGTCCATCTAGAACATGGTGGTTGCCTCTGTGAGGTAGACATTGGACTTCATTTTCCCCCCAAATCATTCTAATATAACTTATGGGAAATTGTGCCTGGTCCATCACTAGTATCTTCTAATCTGCCTGCAGCCTATTATGTAGGCCTGCAGCCTATTATGTAGAAGATACTACTGCTGCTGCTGCTGCTAAGTCACTTCAGTTGTGTCCGACTCTGTGCGACCCCATAGACGGCAGCCCACCAGGCTCCACTGTCCCTGGGATTCTCCAGGCAAGAATACTGGAGTGGGTTGCCATTTCCTTCTCCAATGCATGAAAGTGAAAAGTGAAAGTGAAGTCGCTCAGTCGTGTCCGACTATCAGTGACCCCATGGACTGGAGCCTACCAGGATCCTCCGTCCATGGGATTCTCCAGGCAAAAGTACTGGGGTGGGGTGCCATTGCCTTCCCCGTATCTTCTAATCTGTCTGCAGGTTATGTCACAAACACACACATAATCCATTCACAGACAATGGAGTAATGAACACGCGGGCATCACCATCACTGGGGATTTGACACTCGGCACTGGCACAAAGTAAGACAAACCCAACCCACTCGTGATGACACCATTCAAGCTCCAGTGAAATGCAGGGAGGCCGCGAACCAGCCTTAGAGTTCACAGTGGGTTTGAAGGTGAATTGGAAAGGTTTCTTTCTAAAAAACATGTAATAATTAATGAAAATTTCAAAAACGTGGGGACTTCACTGGCAGTCCAGTGGTTAAGATTCTGTGCTCCCAGTACAGGGGGGCACAGGCTTAATCTTTGGTTGGGGAACTAAGATCCTGCAGGCAGCATGATGTGGCCACAAAATAAATAGTATTTCTGGGGCTCCTGTCCTTGGGCCCATGGTCAAGGGTTAACCTGAGGGGTGGGCTGGGACTAGGCAAGAAGCCCCAAGGAGAAAAATCACCAAACATATACTCCTCACCATGATTCTGTACTGGAAGAGGGCGTGGCAACCCTCTTAAGTATTCTTGCCTGAAGAATCCCCCTGAACAGAGGAGCCTGGTTGGCTGCAATGACATGTTGGGGGAGGTGGCTAGCAGGTTTGGAGCTGTGCTCAGTGAGAGCCAGGAGTGACCGGAGGGCTTGAGGGGAGAGCAGCTCCCTGCCCACACCTCTGTCCAGCCTTGACCAGGAAGGGGTCTCCATTCTTCTCAAAGCAAACAGGTCCTGAGTGGTTAAAAGACTGTCCCAAGGTCACCCAGCCAGAGAGGGAGGCCCTTACTTCCTTTCTGTGCCTGTCTAGACATGCCCCCCAGCACCCCTTCCAGGCCCCTGGGACCCGTGATAGGAACACTCATGGCCACTCCTCAGAGTATGATTAGATCCCAGCCCAGTCCCAGAATGGGGTCACAGCCGCCATGGCTTCCTGGGGGCCCTGCAACTTGTCTTCTTCATTCTCTTAAGTAAGGACACCGAGGCTCCAGTGGGCCAGATGTGTGCTCAGGACTGTACTGCTGGGCACGGGCTCTAGGACCACTCCAGGTGGCAGATGCTGCAGCTGGGGCATGAACCCCAGCGAGGGGACAGATGCTGGGGGAACAGACTGGCCTGAAGGGGAGACAGGAGTCCTGGCCGGAGGTTGCCTGCTCGTTAGTGAGGGACTCAGTGCTCAGGGCGCACGCGCTGGGGTCCCACCTTACTCTCTCTCCTCCCCTCCTCCCCATCACGGCCTGGCTGCCACCGAGCATCACCCAGCGTCCTGCTTTCACCTGCGCCCCGCCCCTGCACACCGCCCCTCCTCCCAGGCACACACACCCTTCCCCCTGTATTGCTTCCCGTTGCCCACTCTGTGCCTGTCCTAGGGCTGGGTGCTGGGTATTGTAAGATGTTGTACCAGACCTGGGCCTGCCCTGGCAGACTCAGTGCTCAGACAGAGGAGTCTACGGAGGCACCTGCAGTCAGGGAGGGTTTCCTGGAGGCGTGGATTCCCAGCTGTGGCCGTGGTGCCTCCTCCCCCTCACCTGGGTCACTGCCCCTCCTCTAAGCCTCTCTCCCTGGAGTGGCCAGCGGGTTCCTGGAAGCGTCCCATCGCTCTGCAGTGTCGATTCCAAGAACTGCGGCTCCTGGCAGCACTTGCTCAGGATCCTTTCCTAGAACATAGGCCTCGCCCCACCCAGGCTACTGGGGTCTCACTGGGCAGCTGGCGGAGGGAATGAAGGAGGGGGTGCCCTGGGCGGGGCCTCTGTAGGATCCAGACACTGGGAGGTGGGCCTCAGCTGTCAGCCTGGAGAGGGTGGCCACCCTAGCGTCGGGGGCAGGAGGTCAATGTGTGTGAAGGCACTTTGACTCCAGTCAGCTGTGGGGGCGGGCTAAGCCCAGGGAGTTCAGCTCACAGCCTCCCTGCACACACCAGAGGCTCACCCATGGGGCCTTGAACTTGGGCTGTGGTTGCTCCACTCCACCCTCAGTCCCCGCCCCCCCCACCCCCATCGCAGGGTTCCATCTCATAAGCACAGGGCACAAGCCTTCCTCAGAGCAGGCCTTCAATCAGATAACCTCCAGAGGTACGGGCTAGGACACAGGAGTGTCAGGTTCTGAGCAGTGAAGTGGGGATGGGCCAGTCTATGCTTGGAAGGACAGGACACCTGTGTTATTAATCATGTTGTAATTTTACCTTGCTGGATTATGATGGAGGAAGCCACCCCATCCCGCACCCTCAGCAAGGTGGGTGGGGGTTGCTGGTGACAGCCCCCGATTCATGGGCCAGGACAGGGTCCACTTTCCCTCAAGGTCACTGGGCCTCCCCCTCTGAGGCGTGTCCTCCACCCCCGCCACCTCTGAGCTGGCGACAGGCCTGCCCACCCGCCTGGGACCTGCCAGATCACGTTGAGCAACCAGTTCCTGAGAAGCGTTGAAGGCTGTTTGGTTTAAAATTAACTCCCCCGCTCCCCCTCCCCTGCCTGCAGGCCTCCTCCGAGTTCTTGGAAGAGGCGCTCTGCTCTTTCTTCCTGGGAAGAGGCCTCTAGCCGCAGCTGCTACAATTCTAGCAAAAACACCTCACCCAGGGTGGGGGTGGGGGGTACCCATGCCCCGCCTTCTCTGCCCTCTGTGAGGACACCCAGGGATCCTTCTGGAGCCTAGCTCGCCCCAGTGCATCCACTGATCCTAAGAGGAGAAAGGGTGTGACTGTCAAGGTGCCAAGAGCAGGTGCTGCTGCCCTGAAGCCCACGCCCCCTCCCATGGGCACCTGCTGGCTCTGAAGAGTAAAAGGGCTACAGAGACCCAATCTGGGCACCTCTGGGGTAGATGGGGAGTGCTGATCACACAGATGGCAAACCCAGGACTTTGGTCTACTTTGAGGCATGTTTGGCTCAGAGAGAAAGCATTGTGCTCAGGGTCACCCAGCTTTGCCTACCTAGGCTCAGCCTGCCCACTAGATGCTGGGCTGACAATGCTGATCCGGCAAGGATGCCCGGAGGCACGCCCTGGCAGGCACTCACACTGGGGTTAGTTAGAGCTCTTCTTGTCTCTTCCCCACACTCCTCTGCCTGCCCTGGGAACCCATCGCCTTCTGGATAGGCCTTCGTTTTCTAGTGTCTCTTTGGGCTCCGTGTCTCTGGAACTTTGGAGAAAAGGAACCTGCTCTCCTACAGCTCCTCCTACCACGGCCATCTACCCGAAGGAGCTGAGAAAAACAAAGGAATGTTGGCCAAGTGGAAAGGTCAACACACACACACACACACACACACACACACACACACTGATGTTGCTCAGAAGTAGGGCTGGTGGGAGTAGGAAGGGGAAAAGTGCTTCTTGGGGGAAGGCGGACAGAGAAGAAATACTTTTAAAACAAAGCTCTGCCCCAACCCAAAATGAGTGAAATCCTCACCTCTGCTGGAGGAGGCGCCCGGCTCTGGGGACAGGAAATCCAAGGCTAGCCTGTGGGTGCTGGGTGTGGGGAGTCCCTGCAACAGCGCTCTGCCTGGGGAGCACTTGCTGGGTGGTACTCCCCGTCCAGCCACACCATCAGAGTGTGGGTCCCCCTAATGAGGACCATGCAGTGAAACAGTCCTAGAGGACTGCCTGGAGGAGTCGTGGCCATCCCAAGATCCCTCAGTCCTCAGAGGCCACTTCTTGCACTCTGGGCCCTGCCCACTTCAACCAGGCTTAAGTCATGGAAGCAGCTGTCCTTCCATTGAGATGAAAGCTTTGGCCATACCAAAAGGCTCCTCCAGCTTTGGGCCTCTCACGTCCCCTCCTGCTCATAGATGAGCATCAGCTACCACTCACCCCGTATCCCCCCCACGGCCAGGCACAGCCCCGTTCCAACCACCCTGTGGCAGGGCACTTCTACTATCTGTGTCAGACAGATGGGGAAACTGAGGCTCCAAGAGATAAACCACTTGCCTGAGATCCTTAGGGTGATTTTGGAGGGGCTAAAATTTGAACTCTGCCTGAGTTCTTTCCACTTGGCTAATTTGCCTCTTCAAAGACATTCCCAGGAGACTTTCATGGGAAGCGTGGTGTGTGAGTGTGTGTGTGTGAGAGAGAGAGAGAAAGAGAGAGAGAGAGAGAAGAGAGAGAAATTTAGCCAAAGAATGGTTGTTTTGAATTTGTTGTGGAAATTATGTTTTCTTCTACCCAGGCTGGAGAGACCTGGGAAAACTCAGCCCCAGGGGGATTCCCTAGGATGCTGTGGGTACCCAACACTGGCATGAATCAGTGCTAGAGAAGCTGAGGAAGACTTCTCAGAAAAGGAGTATTTGAGTTGGACTTGGAAGGGTGAATAAGAATTTGCCCTGGCAGAATGAGGAAGAGGGACATTCCGGGATGAATGATATCATGGGGAGGGCTGTTTGGAGAAAAGTAGAATGGAATGGACTGGCGGATTGGGAAGCTACATCTTGGAGTCTGGGGTGAGGCACAGGCAAGATCTGAGGGGAGCCTGTGAATGTCACTAAGTGAGGAAGGCAGGCCATTAATGGGGTTGCAAGCCCCTCACTCTGGAGGTGGTGGCAGGGCTGAGGGGGCCAGTGAGGAGGCCATCAGGTCAGTGACCCATGGTGAGGCTGGATGTGGGCAAAGCAGCCGTGGGGAGCCACAGGAGAGCAGCCTGAGGAGGACCAGGGCCAGGGTAGAGGGACATGGAGACCAGCAGGTGGGGGGGTGCATGTGGGAGTTGTGGAGGTGTGTCTAGGGGACAGTCTGGACTGTTTGTCCAGGACGAGTCCAGGTCTGGACAGGAGGAGTCCTGAACCAGGCTGTTCGTGTTGCCAGGCAGACTCCAGTTCATGAGTTCTAGGGTGAGGGGGCCAAGCCCTGGCCCGGGATTCAAAGCCCTGGGCTCCAATCCTGTGTGGCCACTTCTCTGGCGACCGTGGACATGTCACCCTGCCTCTCTGGATATCGGGCTTACGACTTTGAAAGGGGACCAGTGCAGCTCACCCCCTGACCTGTGACTCACCTTTGAGGGCACGTACCACTGAAGGCTGAGCGAGTGACAGGCCTGAGGGAAACCCACACACCCTTGCCTCCCCCAGGTGTGGCCACGGGTAGCAGATGGCCTAGTTTCTACTGAAGTTGCTAGAAAGTTGGGCTGGTCTGGCCTCTACCCCAAGCCATGCAGACACCATGGGTCTGTTCACCGTGATGGGAGCCCAAGGCCTTGGTTGGCAGGTGACGCCTGAAGGTGGAGGCCTGGGCTGGCAGCGCAGCACCAAAGCTGGGGGTGGGGGGCAGTGAGGGGCTGCTTATATTTCCAGGGGGTTCCATCCAGCTCTCCTGCAGCTCCCCTGGGGACTGCAGGGGACAGCAGCACCTGCCCAGCCCACCTCTCAAATGGGATTAAAAGAAGGGACAAGGAATAGTTATAGTGACAGCTGCAGCAGCTGCCACGTTGAACCCTCTCAGCCTCTGCTTGGTATTGCCTTATAAATCCTCCTGGGTCCCCCCCACGTTGCCTCTGAGAGATGTGCTGTCCCTCTTCCCACTTCAAATGAGAGACGTGCTGTCCCTCTTCCCACTTCAAAGCTGAGGAATCTTCTGAGGTTCAGTGCGGTTGAGGGACATGCCCCCAAATCAAGTGTACAGCACATAATCCAGACTGCAGGGGAGGTTTGGGTAAAACCAGGGTGTGGGGGACACAGGAGACAGGAGTAAACCTCAGGGGACCCTCCTCTGTCTCAGGTCTCAGATGTGAGAGCCCCAGCCTGCTTCAGCTTGGGAGGGGACACCCCCCCCATCTTGCAGTCGGGGTTGGGGAAGGACACCTTTCCCAGGAGAGACTGTTGAACTTCTGGCAAAGCTCCCACTTGCTTTATATTAAAACTGGTCTGACAGGTTGGTGTGAAAGAGCCGCCCGGGCCTGCGCAGGTTCCACATCCCAAGGAAGAGGGCCTTTGTGAGGTTTCACAACCCTCCGGCCTCCTTGATCAGGACTTATCCCAGGCTCTCGGCCCCTCTGCTTCACCGTACATCTGTGAGGGGTGGGAGTTTCCCATTTGAGAGTGGAACCAGCCTAGCCTGTGTCCCCAACCCTTTTTAGACCCATGTTCAGCCTTGATCATCCAGCAAAATTTGCTCAGTTTGCAGATTAGAAGCTGAACCCAGGGGCAGGGGGCCCGATAATGATGGCAAGGGTGTTAATGACACTCGGTGATCATGGGCGAGGTCTTCCAGGAAGACCTCTCATTGACTGACAAGAGAAACCTGAGTGACCTATGGCATCTCTGTCCCAGAGTTGTTCCATCAGAGTGTTGTAAGTCCAAGGAGGGACACCAGATAAGATCAGTCTGTGAGCCCACCTCCCCTGGTCTGACGGAATCCTCCAGGGTGCAGTCCCCAGCCCCCCTCCTCCATAATGCCCTCCTGAATCGCCCCGCCCTTTTGCCTGTCCCCAGCACCTTGTGAGTGCCAAGGCTTTAGCACGCCAGCCCCTGGGAGGCAGCACAGAGCCTCAGTTACACAAACAAGGTCTTGATTCAGGTTTTGAACCCTGCCTCTGTCCCTCACAAGCTGTGTGACCCTGAGAAAGCCACAACCTCTCTCTGAGCCATACCTCCTTTCCTGTAATGGGGACAGCCTCTATTGGTGTGCAGGGCTGCAGGGAGAACTTAATGGGCATGAACTCCCGCCCAGGATCACCTCACCTCCCCTGGTCTCCATCACACCCCACTCAGCCATATCCCAGACCTCTCAACCTCCTTTCTGGCCTCTGGCCCCCAGGCCCTTGTGGGGTCATCCCCACCCAGCTGACAGGTTCACTGCTTAGAAATGAGCATCGGATCGTAGCATTTCCCTGCTGAACTCTGAAGGGGCGCTCCACCATCAGAACACCATCCGTGGGTCCCCCTGTGCCCTCTCCACCTGCCCTCTATCTCCTCAGCCCTCCAGGAAAGCCAGCCATCTTCTGGTCTCGCCACGTTTGTTCCTGCCTCAGGGCCACTGGCCTGGAGCTCCTTTCTCGACAGTGTCCAGGCTTAGAGCCACCTGGCTCCAGAACCCTCCTCGACCCCCTCATCTGCAGCGGTGTCCACCCAGCCCCCCAGAGCACCCTCTTCCCTGCCCCCTGTTCTGCTTTCACGTCACTCTCAGAGCTCATCCCGAGTGTCCACTTGAGCCATTGTCTGTTATCTCTCTCCCACCAGCCCATGAAGCCCACAAGGATGGGGCGTGTGTCCATCTTATTCCCTGCTGTGTCCTCAGAGCCCAGATGGAGTCCAGCCCAGTTGGTGCCCAGAGAGCATGTGTGCTGGAAAGGACTTGATTGGTAAAGGGTTACTACCAGTTGTTCCTGTGTGCCCACCAGTCAGTTCCCCTCTTTCTCTTTGACCAGTGCCGGTAGGCGTGCCCCTTTCACCAGCCCAGAACCACCCAGGGGTGACTGCAGTCACCAGAGGATATTTAGCATGTGTTAGGCTGGCTCTCTGACCCAAGTCAGAGGGGGCCCAATGACATGCCCTCCACTGATCCTGTTCTAAGCAGGCATCACTCACTCCCTTGATAAAGAAATGTGAGAATGCGATCGAAGCTGACTGGGACTTCCCTGAAGGTCCACTGGTTAAGATTCATGCTTCCAATGCAAGGGCTGTGTTCGATCCCTGGTTGGGAACTAAGATACCACATGCCATATAACGTGGCTAAAAACAGAAAATTGAAGCAGAAAACTATCAGGGGTCAGAGGTAGCTGGTAGCCCCTTTTCAGGCAAGAGCCAGACCCTGATTTGGGCTGAGGCAAGGAGGAAGGGGATAGGACCCTGTTGGCCAGGCCAGTGGCTCTAGAGACCTTAGCAAGCAGGGACACAAGGGGATAAAACCAGCATTCAAGAACAGCTCACCTGAAAGCCACCCCCACCCCAGCTGCCCATCCTTGCCACCTCACGTAGCAATGCATTGCACGGGCAAGGACACATCTTCAGGAGCCTGCAGCCTTAGCTCTGCTCTGTGCCTCATCCCCTCAGCTGCCCCCGTGCCCCTTCTGGGCTTGTCTCCTCCTCTGTGGAGTATGGGTGGTATTTTGTTTAGTCGCCTAGTTGTGTTCAACACTTCGCGACCCCATGGACTGTAGCCTGCCAGGCTCCTCTGTCCGTGGGCTTCTTTAGGCAAGAATACTGGAGTGGGTTGCCATTTCCTTCTCCAGGGGCTCTTCCCCACCCAGGGATTGAAGCTAGGTTTCCTGGATTGGCAGGCAGATTCTTTACCACTGAGCCACCACGGTAATATTTAGGCCCACTCTAACCCGTTCAGCATTGTAGTGAGCACTGCATAAGGTGCAAAGCCCTTGTCTGTTTCCAGCACCCTGTGGACACCATGACATCTCCCCTCTGTGGACAGTGAAGGGCTTCCTTCCACTCCAGCACTGTCTGGGACAGGAAGAGCCTGCCTTTGCCCCTCTGTGTCCACTGCCTACTCACTGGATGACTCAGATCTGGGGGTGGAGCAGACACAGGGGTCATCTCAGGCATTCTGGGAGTCACAAAGGGGCTGGGATCTAGGCTGAAGCAATGAGAAACCATAGACATCCCTGGCAGGGCCATGGTGCCCTGGATGAGGTGTGTTGCCGGGCCCTGCAGCCAGCAGTGGAAAAGGTGCCAGGCGGGACACATGGACCTGGTAAAGATAGCCCTCACCCACTTCTTGCTCACTCTCACCCAACAGCAGCTCTATTCTTTGCCACGCCTCTCTCTGTACCCCCAGGGTTCTACACCTCCAAAGTTCTTGATTTTTATCCTGTCCTGCCTCATCCTTGTCATCAACATCACTCCTCACACCTTCCTGTCTTCAATCTGCTGACATTTGCCTCTTCAAATCTGCAACTTTTAATGTCTAATGGCTAAGAAAATAGAAAGATTAGAACTATTTCTGAAATGAGGGCTGAAAGGCCATGAGTGAGTTTCAGAGGTACTTTCCTGTGAGGGACTCAATGGTGTAGAAAGTTTCAGGATAGAGTAGGATTCCAGGTGCTGAAGTGCTCCAAAGGCAGACCATCGGATAATGGAGTGTGTTCATTTTACTTGCTCTTTCACCTACTTCTGGTACGCAGGGCCCTGATTGAAAGAGTCCCCAAACCCCAGTCAGCCTAGGACATAACCCCATCAGACCCATCCCAGGCCAGACCCTGTGGCCAGCCACTATCCCCAAGTCAACTGTTCTACCCCGCTGCACAGATTGACCTTGCCTAGGCCTCCTTGTGATGAGGAGTATAAGCTCCCCGGTCATGCCCTGGTGCCTTTGCAGGCCCTGTACCTTCTCCTTGGGATGATCCAGGCTGACTTCTCTGTTAAGCCTCGTCATCTCAAAAGACACTGCCCCCCAGGAGTGGTCCACAGCAACCCATACCCCTAGTATTTTCCACCTACATTTAGTTGGCATCTCCTATTCACACATCTTTTAGGTCTGAAGCTCCTCTGCTAACCTCCCCCACCTGGCACTGGGCAGTGACCCTGCAGGCAGTCCCACTAGTGACCCTGCATCCCACCCTCCAAGGGGAAAAGAGGGAATGAGTGGACAAGGGGTTCTCCCTACCCCTTCCACTATACAACTAACATGGTATCTGGTCCCATCACTTCACAGCAAATAGAAGGGGAAAAGGTGGAAGTAGTGACAGATTTCCTCTTCTTGAGCTCTAAAATCACTGCAGATGGTGACTGCAGCCATGAAATTAGAAGACAATTGCTTCTTGGCAGGAAAGCTATGACAAACCTAGACAGCGTGTTAAAAAGCAAAGACATCATGTTGACGACAGTAGTCATATAGTCCAGGCTATGGTCTTTCCATTAGTCATATATGGATGTGAGAGCTGGAGAGTAAAGAAAGCAAAGCATGGAATTGAGGCTTTCGAACTGTGGTGCTGGGGAAGACTCTTGGGTGTCCCTCAGAATGCAAGGGGATCAAACCGGTCAACCTTAAATGAAATCAACTCTGAATACTCTTTGGAAGGGCTAATGCTGAAGCTGAAGCATCCAGAACTTTGGCCACATGATGCAAACAGCCCTGACTCACTGGAAAAGACCCCGATGCTGGGAAAGACTGAAGGCAGGAGATGGGGGTGACAAAGGATGAGATGGTGGGATGGCATCACTGACTCAGTGAGCATGAACTTGGACAAACTCTGGGAGATGGTGAGGGAAAGGGAAGCCTGGTGTGCTGCAGTCCATGGGGTCATGAAGAGTTGGACACGATTTGGTGACTGAACAACAATAACAACCCTCTCCACTCTTCACTGGGTGCCCTAGCAGGGCCGGCTCAGCCACACAGGTCTCTAGGCCTCTGCTGACCCAGATGTAAAGTGGGGGATACTGACAGTAAGATCAAAGGGGACAAACGGTATACGACTCAAAAAAGGCCCCTCTGAGGGCTCCATACATGAAAGGTACAATTTTATTGTCATTACAGAAGAAGCAGTGAAAATAAAAAGACTACCAAACTGTTTTAAGTAGTAATTATTTTATAAAGTCTCATCGGATATGGAGTTTCATTCCTTCTCTTGTGTGAACGCACTTTCCTGGGCAAGAAGCAGACCCAGCGGGCTGGAGCAGTGGCCCTCCAACGACCATGCTGCTCCCTGACCCGGCCCCCGACTCGTGCAGGGCCTGTGCCCCGGCGAGACCAGCTCTGTGCAGACAGGGCTCGGCCCTGGAGGGGGTGAGTGGCAGGCTCTGCTGGGCGCTAACATGTTGGCTCCATGTTCTTGTTTATTCACCCGTCCTCCCCAAACAGGGCTGGAGGCCAAGGAGAGGGACTCCTTCTCGGGTGGATGGGTTAGTGCCAAGACATGCAGGACCACCTTGGGTCCAGCAGCGCATCTCAGGGTGGGAGGAACCAGAGAAGCTGGGGCCAGTCTGGGGCCTCTGGAGTGTTCAGGGCAGAGAGGAGGGGTCAGCTCACCCTGAGACCAACCCAGGGAGAATAAATAAATAAATACTATATAACTGTGCTGTTCCCCAGTTTGGTCTGTGCCCCCGCCCAGGGACTGTCACCATCAACCTCGGTTCCTCTGGCTGATATACCCCCGAGACAGAGGCTGGCTAGCTGGAAGGAAGGGGCCCGCCCCACCCTGGGGATGGAGAAACCAGGGTCGGCCAACTCTACGCAGTTCAGGAGTCTGCAGCAGGTGAGTGGGGGACTGGGCCCAGCCCACAGTGTTGAGACAAGGTCCTGCCAGTGCCCTCTCTTTGGACACATATGGCCCACCACAACAGAGTCGCGGGGGAGCGGGGGGCGCTGACCTCCAAGTCGTGTGACACTTCCCCTGACCCCTTACCCCTAGCCTTGTTCCTGCAGACTGTTCTGGTCTAGCTGCCAGATGCTCACGGGCACCAGGATGACTGGAGGAGGGGTCATGGGAGCCCAAGTCCAGCTGGGGCCCATGTCTCCTCCGGGGTCCAGCTGGGTGAGGCCAGGCGGCTGCTCGGCCGGGTCAGAGCTGGAAGGGGTATTGTCGGAGGTAGTCAGCCATGCGCCGGGGGAGCGGCAGGCAGTCCACGTCGGCCACCAGACGGTTGATGACGAGGCGGCACAGGTGCTGCAGGCTTCGGGCACTGCTCCTGCGCACAAAGGGCTGCACCAGTCTCAGGTGGACGGCCGTGGCGGGCAGGGCCAGGTCACCAGGCGCATCTTCCTTCGGGGTGGGCAGGGCCGGGGTGGTGGCAAGGTCGGGACTGTCACTCCGGGTGTCTGCAGCACAGGAGGCCACGTAGTGCTGGACCAGGCTCACCACATCTGGGAAGGTCAGGATGCGCGGCCTGGACAGGCAGTTGGAGTCCAGGCGGAAGCTGGAGTCGGCGTACTCAATGCGCACGTTGGTGGGCCCGCGGGTGGTCTTGACGGACAGTGTGAACAGGTAGCTGGGGTGGGTGCTGTCACGTACCAGGAAGGTGCCCTCTGGCATCTTCTGAAGGTGTTGCCGGGCCTCACTGGCTGTAATGGAACCCCAGTACCAGCCTAGGCAAGTGAACAGGAGAGGAACCAACTGGTCACAGTGGAAAGTAGCTGGGTGCACCAACCCAGGGCGTGGCAGGGCTCAGCCTCTTCTCGTAACCCCTCCCTGGGGAGGGCTGGGGCCCTTCCCTCCCGTCAGACTCTTCTGGCCAGAGGCTTGCCTCTCAAATTAGACTCAACAGGCAGAGCTAATCTTCCCCCATCAGACTTCCCAGGACAATTCCTCCTCCCTCCTCAGACTCACCAGATTCCCGAAGGTAGGAGAAGGTCTTGGCTATGCACAGCAGGTCCTCCTCGGGGTCCACCACCTTGGGTTCCCTCTCTGGCTGGGCTGGGGACTCCTCAGGCTGCATAACTGGTTGGGGCAGCTCCAGGGACTGGGCCCACAGGGGCCGCTGCCCAATCTGCTCCACGGCCAGCAAAGGACAAGGTCTAGAAGGAGGTGCATGGGCAGTGAGTGGAGGCCCTGTGCTCTTTCCATTTCCAGAGATCCCTTCTGCCCCAGACTGGCTACGTGACCTCTGGCCAGTCTATCTCACTGTGAGCCCCAGTTTCCCCTCTGTTCACTCATGAGACCAGTACTCCACCTCCCGCTTGTCAGCACAAAAGGCCCCCTTGATGGCCTCCCCCACATATGAACCCTCTTCTGAAAGAGACTTTCCCACTCTTCTGCATTTATCAAAGAGCAATTATAGTTGGAGCCAGTATCCATGGGGAGATGGTTCCAGGAGATGGAACCTGTGGATGCTTGAGTCCCTTATATGAATGGTGCAGTACAATGAATACATGGGCCCTCTGTATCCCCAGGTTTCACATCTGCAGGGACAAAGGGCCAACTGTAATCTCTTCTATTTTGTACCAACCAAATCCATAGATCATTCCCTGTAGGCATCTCTAGTTCACAGTGGGCAGTTGGGGTTCCCACCACATAGACAGGATCCAATGCAAAGAGGCCCCACAATGGTGCCCTCCTGGCAGAGGTGGCTGATTAAATGCATGGTCCTGGTTGAGCCAAGGGATGGGTCACATGCTACCTCCCCATGGACAACAGTGTCTGGCAGAGGGACCTTGGTCTACACTGGCCAGGTCTTAGAGGCTAGAATTATCTCCCTGAACAGGTCAGACTCCCATCCTGTTCTCTCCTCCTCCCAGCTGAGGGTCTGGGGTACACGGTGGCCTCTAAAGGCACTAAGTCCCACCTCCCATAAATATGAGCTCCCACCAAAGGGCAGGGTATTCATCCCACATTCCAGATCCCACTCTGACAGGCCTGCCCTACCAGACACCGTGATCTTAAGCAAACACTGCTCTTCACTAGAGGTCCACTTCCCCACTGCCCCAATGAAGGGTCATCCCAGCCCAGACACTGAGGGGTTGGGCCACACCATATTCTCAGATGACTAGAATTGGGTTGCTGAACTGGCTCCAGTCTGAGTAGTAGCTTCTCTTTAAGAGAAGCCCACCCAGTGCTGTGATCCTGGGGGTTCTTAGGAGTGAGAGGCATGGCCCTGGTTCCCGTGAAAGAGACTGCCAGTCCTCTCCCACTCATCACAAAAGAAATCCTCAGATCTCAGTTCTGGGTCTGGTTCTCTGCCAGGCCTCAAGACGTCAGGATCACATAACCTTGGGCCCTGCCCTAAAGGAGTGCTCATAACCCAAAGTCATAAAAAAGCAAAGGATGTTACAGGGGAGTCAGGGTCAGCCTGCTCCTGAGCTGAGTCTCGGGCCAGAGGAAGGAGAAGCGGTGAAGGCACTGCAGACTGAGATGACGACATTGGGAAACACTGCCAGGTATTGTTTACACGGCAGGAGCCGGCGGCAGGAGCCAGGGAGAGGACCAGCTCTGATGTAAGTTATAGGTGACTCTAGAAGATTTTAACAAATCAGGGGGCTGGCAACTGCTCATGAGAAGAAGGGGCCATAAGACCCTGGCACACCATAGCCTGGTGACACTTCTTTACCCCTACTCTGGCTGCACTGCGGGAGCTCTGGGCTCCCTCTAGAAGAGCTGGAGGCTCAGATCCAAGCAACTGGCTGAGGGCCTCCCTACTCAGGCCAGGGGCCTTCTAGGACTATAGGAGGTGGCTAGCCAGTCAGACTGGATAGAGTCTCTGGGGGTGGCCATGTCCAAACAGCTTAGCGTATGTGGGCGTAGAGACCTCTAGGGATGATGATATGATATCTGGATGTGTGAGTGGCTGTATTGGTCACCACAAGGTCCTGGTGAGTGACTATATATATCTGGGGAGGGGTGTGTCCACAGCTGTGTCATGGTGTCGTGGTGATGGTGATGGCTGTGGTGTTCCAGGTGTAGGTGGCCAGTATGTGAGGGTGCCTGCTGTGCAACCCAGCCTGTGCATTCTGTTTGGGGACATAAACTAGTAAAGAAAACTCAACCCTGAGCAGGTAGCCCTCCGCAAAGCTGACACCCCAAACCTACAGTTGGGAATTCCCGCTCCCTGGCTCAGGAGAGCACTAGCTGGTCTTGCTCCCTGACAAGACCACTGGCCTGATGCACTGATATTCCAAGGGGGGCTTCAAGGGCCTTTCCAAGGGAGCAAATTGAGAGAGTGTGGGACCCCAGAATTGGCTGGGGTCCTGTGAACAAAGGCAGAAGCATGGGGGAAGGTGTTCGGGAGTCCCAAAGTGCAGAGAGGAGAAAGGGAGATGCTGGAGATACTCAGGGAGAAACTGAAGCATGTACAGTCTTCCTAGCACCTCCAGGTGCTGGAAACAGGACTGCTCAGAGCTGGGGGACACTTCAGCCTTGCCCCACCTTTCACCCTTCCTCACTTGGTACCATACCAGTTTTGATAACAGCAGTCACTGGGCCACCTAGTTCTTTCTGGCTGTGGAGCACCCACTCACATCTCCTTTCACTCACCCTGGAGCTTCTGAGCTCCTGTCAGATGAGTTCAGAGAGCATCAGACCCTTGGTTGAAGGGGACGCTGAGGTTCTGGTCAGAAGGAATGTGTTAAGAATGCTCAGCTGAAGCCAAGACTGTCTTATAAGCCCGCCATCCCCCCCCCCCCCGAACACCCTGCAAGTTTTGGGGAAACTTGGAGAAGGGAGGCAGGAGCCAAGGCACTTCTCACATTGGGATCACATATTGGACTGAGAGTAGGGATGAGGCCATTGTGAGGGGGCGCCTCAGACAGGACTGGGTCAAACCTAGTCACTTCCAAGAGCTGCTTATTTAGCAGGTGCCAACCTGGGTAGCAAAGAGTTGGACACGACTGAGCGACTGATCTGATCTGAACCTGGGTAGAAGTAAGGAACTCAGATTGGTTTCCCAAGAAGAGCCTAACTGCGAGCCTGAGGCAGGAGAGTGGATGGCAGGACAGAAAGGGGCAAGGGCTAGCCCATGGTCACAGTAGGTTATTGGGCCGGCAGGCCAGGGTAGAGCGCTCCCGATCCAGAACAGCTGGGCAAGTGAGCCACGTCTGGGAGGAGGCGCTGCCTGAAGCGCCCACCTTTTCCAGCCAGAACCCAAGCTTAGCCCACCCTGTGTTTCTCCTGTCGCTAGCTGACCCCCAGTTTCCGTACCCACAGTGCCAGTAGAAGTGGTGACGATGTTGTCACCTTTCTTTGTTATCACACTCCCGAGGTCTTTCTCCGACCCTCTTAATACTCGGTGGCTAGCACGGGTCCAGTTCTCCGCCGCGTCCCGGCGCGGAGCTGGGCTGGGGCAGAGAGCCGCGCTTACCCCTGAACGCAGAGGACCATGTCCCGGCAGCGGCAGCTGTTGCTCCGGAGCTGAGGCTCGGCCTGACGGCGGCGGCTGGAGTGAGCCAGTGGGCGCGGATCGCGCTCGCAGGGCAGGCTCCCGGGGTGCACAGGCGGCGGGCCGGGACTGAGAGGTGGCGTCGCGGGCGCGCCGGGAGGGGCGCGGGGGCGGGCCTGGAGGACAGGGCGGGGCGAACAGCCTAATCTTTTGTCCTCTGTGTCCCAGCCCTTCCCGGAAGCGACGTCTTCCTAGAACCGCCGGCTGTGCGGTCTGGCGGCTAGGGGTGCGGGTGAGGGGCGTCGGCTCCCTTAGTCTGGAGCCGAGGGCAGCTAAAGGAAACACCTTTGACAGATTTCCAAGAACTTTCCAGGAAAATGGGGCGGGGCCCTGTGCGCCGACCAGTCGCAGTGCAGGAGGTGGGGCCGAGTGGTCAGGGAGGGCCAATTAGAGCGCTTGGATTCGAGGCTGACGTAAGCCAAGGGGTTGGGCGTGACCTAGAGACCAACCTGTGAAAACCAAGTTGAATGGGCTGGGGAGAGGCCGGTGCTCTACCTACCTGAGCTCAGATTTCCTTCGGGGCACTCCGCTTCGTTAGCGACTGGCCCGCTTATCTCTGAATAGGACCGGTGGCAGCACGAGGGCGCGGCCACGGGTCTGTCTGCCCCGCTTGTGGCTCCTCCAAGGCGGTGTGCTGGTGTGCGGGCGCCCTCTATGGGCTGCACTTGGACCCCTGGACCCTGTGTCGGGGAGGCGGGCGGCATGGGTTGTGGTTTGGCGAAAAACATTAGGGGAGAAAAGGGGTTCAGAGGGAGTATCCAGATCCGAGCAGGTTCACGGATGGTCTGCGGCCACTGTAGCCAATAGGATCCAGGCGAGGTTTCCCCTGGGAGTTGGGGAAGAAGGTGCCATCCCAACCTTTGCACTCTGCGGGGCCATCCAGTCTCGGCTCTAAACTGGCCTCTGGCCAGCCCTCCAATCAGGGAGGAAATGACTACCGACTTGAGGAGACAGGCAAGGATAAAGAGCCCCCAACCCACCCCACAGGACAGTTCAT
Organism: Tragelaphus eurycerus; assembly: GCA_935064755.1. Classification (NCBI taxonomy): domain Eukaryota; kingdom Metazoa; phylum Chordata; class Mammalia; order Artiodactyla; family Bovidae; genus Tragelaphus; species Tragelaphus eurycerus. The sequence continues at coordinate 67,677,964 of CAKXYN010000001.1, read as the reverse complement.
GTTCACATGTGTCTCTGGCTTCGTGGACCCCCTAAAAATATGGGAGAGAGACCTGGAGCTCCAAACCCCCAGAGATAAATTGAAGCTAGAGGATAAAAGTAGAGAGGAGGAGCAGTGACAGCCTCTCCCATCTACACGGAGCTCTGACACATGCGATCCTCAATAGCTGGTATTTCTCCCATTATTGCTGAGCCCCAGGGAACATGCCCCTACCATTGATCCTTTCCACCTTTTCCCATTGACTGGACTCACCAGGAAGTATCCTTAAAGGGGCTTCACGCATATCCTCGAAGCCCGTGGGCCAGGAGATGAGAGAACTGGAGCAGTGGTAGGGTCCACCCCACCTTCCCGGTGTGTACCCCCCCCCCCCAAGTTCCCTGGAAAGAAGATAAACTTCAGGTCCCCTCGCAGGGATGACAGGCTTCTGGCAGTGTCCAAAGGCATAGTATCCAGGCTTTCCCCAGGGCAGACAGGGCTGAGCTTGTCCTGCCTGGGAGGGGGTGGAAGACTGAGGGATCCAAAAGCAAAAGCCCGTGAAGCAGGACAACATGACAAAAATAATTGGTTCACGTGAGAAATGGCTTCATGAAACCCACTGCTCTGTCAATTTCCTTAAAGGAACTTGAACTTCAGTGTAGCCCCACTTCAGTTCAGTTCAGTCACTCAGTCATGTCTGACTCTTTGCCAACCCATGGACTGCAGCATGCCAGGCTTCTCTGTCTATCACCAACTCCCGGAATTTGCTCAAACTCATGTCCATCAAGTCGGTGATGCCATCCAGCCATCTCATCCTCTGTTGTCCCCTTCTCCTCCCTCCTTCAATCATTCCCAGCATCAGGTTCTTTTTAAACGAGTCAGTTCTTTGTGTCAGGTGGCCAAAGTACTGGAGTTTCAGCTTCAGCATCAGTCCTTCCATTGAATATTCAGGACTGATTTCCTTTAGGATGGACTGGTTGGATCTCCTTGCTGTGTAAAGGACTCTCAAGAGTCTTCTCCAACACCATAGTTCAAAACATCAACTCTTCAGCACTCAGCTTTTTTTTTGGTCCAACTCTCACATCCATACATGACTACTGGAAAAACCAAAGCTTTGACTAGATGGACCTTTGTTGGCAAAGTGATGTCTCTGCTTTTTAATATGCTGTCTAGGTTGGTCATAACTTTTCTTCCAAGGAGCAAGCGTCTTTTAATTTCATGGCTGCAGTCACCATCTGCAGTGATTTTGGAGCTCCCAAAAAATAGTGTCTGTCACTGTTTCCATCGTTCCCCCATCTATTTGCCATGAAGTGATGGGACCAGATGCCATGATCTTAGTTTTCTGAATGTTGAGCTTTAAGCCAACTTTTTTACTCTCCTCTTTCACTTTCATCAGGAGGCTCTTTAGTTCTTGTGGTGTCATCTGCGTATCTGAGGTTATTGACATTTCTCCCTGCAATCTTGATTTCAGCTTGTGCTTCATCCAGTCCAGCATTTCTCATGATGTACTCTGCATACAAGCAGGGTGAAAATATATAGCCTTGATGTACTCCTTTCCTGATTTGGAAACAGTGTGTTTTTCCATGTCTAGTTCTAACTGTTGCTTCTTGACCTGCATACAAATTTCTCAGGAGGCAGGTCAGGTGGTCTGGTATTCCCATCTCTTGAAGAATTTTCCACAGCTTCTTGTGATCCACAAAATCAAGGCTTTGGTATAGTCAATACAGCAGAAGTAGATGTTTTTCTGGAACTCTCTCGATTTTGCAATGATCCAACGGATGTTGGCAATTTGATCTCTGGTTCCTCTGCCTTTTTCTAAATCCAGCTTGAACATCTGGAAGTTCATCGTTCACATACAGTTGAAGCCTGACTTGGAGAATTTTGAGCATAACTTTGCTAGCATGTGAGATCAATGCAATTGTTTGGTAGTTTGAACATTCTTTGGCATTGCCTTTCTTTGGGATTGGAATGAAAACTGACCTTTTCCAGCCCTGTGGCCACTGCTGAATTTTCCAAATTTGCTGACATATTGAGTACAGCACTTTCACAGCATCATCTTTTAGTATTTGAAATTTAGTATTTGCAATAGCTCAACTGGAATTCCATCACCTCCACTTGGCTTTGCATTCCAGGATGTCTGGCTCTAGCTGAGTGATCATACCATGGTGATTATCCAGGTCATGAAGATCTTTTTTGTATAGCTCTTCTGTGTATTCTTGCCACCTCTTCTTAATATCTTCTGCTTCCATTAGCTCCATAACATTTCTGTCCTTTATTGTGCCCATCTTTGCATAAAATATTCCTTTGGTATCTCTTAATTTTCTTGAAGAGATCTCTAGTCTTTCCCATTCTATTCTTTTCCTCTGTTCTTTGCATTGATCACTGAGGAAGGCTTTCTTATTTCTCCTTGCTATTCTTTGGAACTCTGCATTCAAATGGATATATCTTTCCTTTCCTCCTTTGACTTTCACTTCTCTTCTTTTCACAGCTACTTGTAAGGCCTCCTCAGACAATCATTTTGCCTTTTTGCATTTCTTTTGCTTGGGGATGGTCTTGATCTCTGCCTCCTGTACAATTTCACAAACCTCCATCCATAGTTCTTCAGGCACTCTGTCTATTGGATCTAATCCTTTGAATCTATTTGTCACTTCCACTGTATAATCGTAAGGGATTTTATTTAGGTCATACTGAATGATCTAGTGCTTTTCCCTACTTTCTTCAATTTAAGTCTGAATTTGACAATAAGGAGTTCATTTTCTGAGCCACAGTCAGCTCCTGGTCTTGTTTTTGCTGACTGTATAGAGCTTCTCCATCTTTGGCTGCAAAGAATATAATCAATCTGTTTTTGGTATTAACCATCTGGTGATGTCCATGTGTAGAGTCTTTCTTCTTTTGTGTTGTTGGAAGAGGGTGTTTGCTACGACCAGTGCTTTCTCTTGGAAAAACTCTATTAGCCTTTGCCCTGCTTCATTCTGTACTCCAAGGCCAAATTTGCCTGTTACTCCAGGTATTTATTGACTTTCTACTTTTGCATTCCAGTCCCCTATAATGAAAAGGACATCTTTTTTGGGTGTTAGTTCTAGAAGGTCTTATAGGTCTTCATAGAACTGTTCAACTTCAACTTTTTCAGCATTACTGGTTGGGGCAGATGCCAGGAGCCAGAGTGAGGAGCTCCATCTGTGGCAAAGGTCATGAGGAAGGAGGCTCGGCATATGCAAATGCGGGATCGAGCCTCAGGAGTCCCCCTGGATATTCTCGAGCATCTACCCCGCCAAAACCAGAGTGTACCTACTTTACTGCTTTATGTTCTCACCTCTGACTTTACTGGGGGCTGTCCCCCACCACCATCTCGCTCTCTCTGATAAAGAGTTAACTTACAGCTCCAGTTAATAAAGTTCCTGGGCATTCAGATCAGATCAGATCAGTCGCTCAGTTGTGTCCAACTCATTGTGACCCCAAGAATCGCAGCAAGCCAGGCCTCCCTATCCATCACCAACTCCTGGAGGTCACTGAGACTCACATCCATCGAGTTAGTGATGCCATCCAGCCATCTCATCCTCTGTTGTCCCCTTCTCCTCCTGCCCTCAATCCCTCCCAGCATCAGAGTCTTCTCCAATGAGTCAACTCTTCGCATGAGGTGGCCAAAGTACTGGAGTTTCAGCTTTAGCATCATTCCTTCCAAAGAAATCCCAGGGCTGATCTCCTTCAGAATGGACTGGTTGGATCTCCTTGCAGTCCAAGGGACTCTCAAGAGTCTTCTCCAACACCACAGTTCAAAAGCAGCAATTCTTCAGTACTCAGCCTTCTTCATAGTCCAGCTCTCACTTCCATACATGACCACTGGAAAAACCATAGCCTTGACTAGGCGAACCTTTGTTGGCAAAGTAGTCTGCTTTTGAATATGTGATCTAGGTTAGTCATAGCTTTTCTTCCAAGGAGTAAGCGTCTTTTAATTTCATGGCTGCAGTCACCATCTGTAGTGATTTTGGAACCTAGAAAAATAAAGTCTGACACTGTTTCCACTGTTTCCCCATCTATTTACCATGAAGTGATGGGACCAGATGCCATGATCTTCGTTTTCTGAATGTTGAGCTTTAAGCCAACTTCTTCCCTCTCCACTTTCACTTTCATCAAGAGGCTTTTTAGTTCCTCTTCACTTTCTGCCATAAAGATGGTGTCATCTGCATATATGAGGTTATTGATATTTCTCCCAGCAATCTTGATTCCAACTTGTGTTTCTTCCAGTCCAGCATTTCTCATGATGTACTCTGCATATAAGTTAAATAAACATGGTGACAATATACAGCCTTGACATACTCCCTTTCCTATTTGGAACCAGTCTGTTGTTTCATGTCCAGTTCTAACTGTTGCTTCCTGACCTGCATACAAATTTCTCAAGAGGCAGATCAGGTGGTCTGGTATTCCCATCTCTTTCAGAATTTTCCACAGTTTATTGTGATCCACACAGTGAAAGGCTTTGGCATAGTCAATAAAGCAGTAATAGATGTTTTTCTGGAACTCTCTTGCTTTTTCCATGATCTAGCAGATATTGGCAATTTGATCCCTGGTTCCTCTGCCTTTTCTAAAACCAGCTTGCACATCAGGAAGTTCACGGTTCACATATTGCTGAAGCCTGGCTTGGAGAATTTTGAGCATTACTTTACTAGCGTGTGAGATGAGTGCAATTGTGCGGTAGTTTGAGCATTCTTTGGCATTGCCTTTCTTTGGGATTGGAATGAAAACTGACCTTTTCCAGTCCTGTGGCCACTGCTGAGTTTTCCAAATTTGCTGGCATATTGAGTGCAGCACTTTCACAGCATCATCTTTCAGGATTTGAAATAGCTCAACTGGAATTCCATCACCTCCACTAGCTTTGTTCATAGTGATGCTTTCTAAGGCCCACTTGACTTCACATTCCAGGATGTCTGGCTCTAGGTGAGTGATCATACCATCGTGATTATCTGGGTCGTGAAGCTCTTCTTTGTACAGTTCTTCTGTGTATTCTTGCCACCTCTTCTTAATATCTTCTGTTTCTGTTAGGTCCATACCATTTCTGTCCTTTATCGAGCCCATCTTTGCATGAAATGTTCCTTTGGTATCTCTGATTTTCTTGAAGAGATCCCTAGTCTTTCCCATTCTGTTGTTTTCCTCTGTTTCTTTGCATTGATTGCTAAAGAAGGCTTTCTTAGCTCTTCTTGCTATTCTTTGGAACTCTGCATTCAGATGTTTATATCTTTCTTTTTCTCCTTTGCTTTTCGCTTCTCTTCTTTTCACAGCTATTTGTAAGGCCTCCCCAGACAGCCATTTTGCTTTTTTAGGAGTGTTTAACTCCAAACCCCTCAGATAGCTCTCTGACAAGTTTACCCAGACTCCTACAGCTATGTATACTATTGTTTACAGTCTCTAAGCCTCGGGAGGCACAGGAAGCTTAAGATATTCAAATAGCTTAGAGCCTCTCAGAGAGTTAGAAACTGTCAGAATAAAACTAGTAAAAGATTTCATTGATGAGCTAATGCTTGCTGCCAAGTTTCCACATCCCCTGTTTTGTATCCTTGAATGTGTATTAATTAATATAGTTGGTATGTAGAAAAAATAAGTAGTGGCCTTGGTGCTAGCAACTTTAGACCCTTAAGGTAATAAATTCTTTCCTTTGTTGTAAACCCACTGCACCTCTGCCCTATAGGAATGCAACTTTATCTAACACCTTCGGAGGATGGTGCCAAACTTTAAAATAATTACTCTCAGAGAAAATAAGTCTTATGGTTGACAAACCTTTATCAGAGTCATAAAATGTTAATAGGCCTTCTGGCCAGAAGATGATGTAAATCACCTAGACCATTTGTATACGATAAATTTGCAGGAAAGAAACCCTGGTTTTGATAAGGATCAAAGACTGCTGACTTTGCATGATTTCACAGCCCCTATTATCCTCTGTGTAATTAGGGTATAAAAGCCCCTGTTGAAAATAAAGCTATGGGCCTTGCTCACTGAACCTTGATCTCCCCATGTCATTCTTTCTTTCACATTCTGGCTGAGTCTCCATCTGGAGCGCGGAGGTCCTCTGCGACCATTTATTTGCCTGGGCTTCTAAGACCCACTCGAGAAGGTGCCTAAGGTGGGGGTGCCTGTGGCCTCTGTGGTCAGAGCTAACCTGATGTCACAGGTTATATTGATTTTCCACGTAAACCAAGCTACTCAGCCTCTTTTCTCCGCTGAATTTTCCTACTGAGCTATCCTCATTCTTTTACTCTTTATATCTCTAATTAATGTTTAAATAAAGCCAGTGTAATCGCCGAGGCCGTCTCCCTTTGGAACTCCCTGGGTCAGCTGGGGCTGGACCCCGGCAGGCATAGACTTGGATTACTGTGATATTGAATGGTTTGCCTTGGAAATGAACAGAGATCATTCTGTCGTTTTTGAGACTGCACCCAAGTACTGCATTTTGGACTCTTTTGTTGACTATGATAGCTACTCCATTTCTTCTAAGGGATTCTTGCCCACAGTAGTAGATATAATGGTCATTTGAATTAAATTCACCCATTCCAGTCCATTTTAGTTCACTGATTTCTAAAATGTCAATGTTCACTCTTGCTATCTCCTGTTTGACCACTTCCAATTTGTCTTGATTCATGGACCTAACATTCCAGGTTCCTATGCAATATTGCTCTTTACAGCATTGGACTTTACTTCCATCACCAGTTGCATCCACACCTGGGTGTTGTTTTTCTTTGGCTCTGTCTCTTCATTCTTTTTGTATTTATTTCTCCACTGATCTCCAGTAGCATATTGGGCACCTACTGACCTGGGGAGTTTATCTTTCAGTGTCCTATCTTTTTGCCTTTTCATACTGTTCATGGGGTTCTCAAGGCAAGAATACCGAAGTGGTTTGCCATTCCCTTCTCCAATTAACGACGTTTTACAGAACTCTTCGTCATGACCTGTCCCTACACAGCATGGCTCATAGTTTCACTGAGTTAGACAAGGCTGTGGTCCATGTGGTCAGATTGGTTAGTTTTCTGTGATTGTGGTTTTCATTCTGTCTGCCCTCTGATGGATAAGGATAAGAGGTTTATGAAAGCTTCCTGATGGGAGAGACTGACTGAGAGGGAAACTGGGTCTTGCTCTGATGGGTGGGGCCATGCTCAGTAAATCTTTAATCCAATTTTCTGTTGATGGGTGGGGCTGTGTTCCCTCCCTGTTATTTGACCTGAGGCCAAACTATGGTGGAGGTAATGAAGATAATGGCGACTTCCTTTAAAAGGTCCCATGCACGCACTGCTGCACTCAGGGCCCCCAACCCTGCAGCAGGCCACCACTGACCTACACCTCCGATGGAGGCTCCTGGACACTCATGGGCGAGTCTGGGTCAGTCTCTTGTTGGATCACTGCTCTTTTTCCTCCTGAATAGGCCAGAAGCTGCTTGCCTGGGATGGGCATGGGTGTGGAGACCTCATTACCACGTTGATGGCTGGGGCTCCTGGAAGAGCCCAGCGTGGGGCCCTTGTGTAAGGTGCTGTTTCTCCAGTAGGAACTGCTACCCCACATTACTGTGAAGACAGAGGGGCTTCGCAACTTTGAACCTCAGTCTCCTTGGATATAGACCTCAAGCTCTCTGCCCCAAGACTACCCCTACCCTCTACCTGTGACTACTGTACTGAACGCTTACTATGTGCCAGGTGACCTCAGGTATTTCCAGCCCCATTTCATTGTCTAACTACTACATATTGTTCCCTTTACAGGTGATGAAAATGAGGCACAGAGAGGTTAAAATATACCCTAGATCTCACAGGCCCAGCCCCCCTTCCCCCCTTGTCCACCCCAACACACTTCCTCTCTAGCTCTTGTGACAAGCCAACTCCTAGGCATCCTTCAGGGTCCAACTTTTAGGTCCTCAGTGAAGCTTCCCTGCCTCCAGGCCAGTCAACACCAGAGCACCCCAGGGTCTCCTTGAAAGCGCCCCCTACAGAAATCAGTGATTGTGCAGTTCTGTGTGTAAACTCCAAGGGTTTTGCCCTCCAGCTGCCCTTTGTGAAGGGGGCTTTCCTGGTGGCTCAGATGGTTAAGAATCCGCTTGCAATGCTGGATACCTGGGTTCTATCCCTGGGGTCGGGAAGATCCCCTGAAGAAGGGAATGGCCACCCACTCCAGTATCCTTGCCTAGAGAATTCCATAGACAGAGGAGCCTGGCAGGCTACAGTTCATGGGGTCACAAAGAGTTGAACACAACGGAGTGACTAACACACACTTTTTGTCCCTTGTGACTCTGACAGCACCATGCACCTCCCCTCTTTTCTGGGAAGAGTGGTGTGCCTTTGTTTTGCCCCGGTACCTGCCTGCCCCTGGTGTTGCGGGTCCTTCTACTCATTGGAGACGACTCTGATGCTGGGAGGGATTGGGGGCAGGAGGAGAAGGGGACGACAGAGGATGAGATGGCTGGATAGCATCACTGACTCGATGGATGTGAGTCTGAGTGACCTCCGGGAGTTGGTGATGGACAGGGAGGCCTGGCGTGCTGCAGTTCATGGGGCTGCAAAGAGTCGGACACGACTGAGTGACTGATCTGATCTGATCTGATCTTGCCATCTACTTATGACCCCTCCTGCTCTGTCTACCAGAGAAGGCAATGGCACCCTACTCCAGTACTTTTGCCTGGAAAATCCCATGGATGGAGGGGCCTGGTAGGCTGCAGTCCATGGGGTCGCCAAGAGTCGGACACGACTGAGCAACTTCACTTTCACTTTTCATTTTCATGCTTTGGAGAAAGAAATGGCAAGCCACTCCAGTGTTCTTGCCTGGAGAATCCCAGGGACGGGGAGCCTGGTGGGCTGCCGTCTATGGGGTCACACAGAGTCGGACACGACTGAAGTGATTTAGCCCCAGCAGCAGCCCTGTCTGCTGGGCCTACACTGCCACCCAGTGGCAGTGCCTCTCCTAGTTTCACATACCACATCTCCATGGATTCTTCTAAAAAAAACCCTCCCCTGCACCCTAGAGATTCTAGTTGCAGGATCTCTCTGCCCTTCCCTACCCAGAACAGTCACAAGGTGGGTCATGAGAACACACAGCAGTGCCTTCCTCAAGTTGAACTCGTTTGATCTCTAAACTTTCCTGTGTCCAGCCTCTCCCCTCCCCAAAGAACAGTCCACATGCTGTGTGTGCGTGTGTGTGTTGGGGCAGAGAGGGTTCACCTGCCCGCCCCCAGCCCTGCAGGCACTCACTGGGCCCCATGGTCATGGTGAGTTATTTGAAAACCTCTCGGCCCCCATCCCCTTGGACATACAGTTTTCACGAAGGGCTGTGTGGCACAGTTTGCTACCTTGTACTGACCTGCTGGGCTTCCCTGGTGGCTTAGAGGTAAAAAAATCTGCCTGCCAATGCAGGAGATGTGGGTTCAATCCCTGAGTCGGGAAGATCCCCTGGAGAAGGAAATGACGACCCACTCCAGTATTCTTGCCTGGGAAATTCCATGGACAGAGGAGCCTGGCAGGCTACAGTCTATGGAGTCCCAGAGTGTCAGACACAACTTAGCGACTAAAACAACAGCCCACCTGCCCTGACCCAGCCATCCCAAATACTCAATCCTCCCATCAATGTGCAGGTGGCAGATGCTTGCTGGAATGTGAGCAGCGAGGGGAAACTATGCATTCTGGTTCCCCTGAGTCAGTTGCAAAACATGTCTATGATGAACCCATGTGGAGACTGTGTGTGCACCCACTGGCTTTGGCATGGACACTGTGAAAGGAGAGGCATTGCCATTGCCTACTTTTTACATTTCTGTATGGTTCAATTTTATTGTAACAAGCAAGTTTGCTTATGCAATTAAAATTTAATAGAGATTAATTTAAAAATACAAAAGTGTTAGAACAATTGTAATCTAACTCTAGTTTTTAGAAAATAAGAGAGTCCAGAGACCACAGCATGCAGAGATGCCCTTGGCTACAAGGAGCCAGCCTCCACCTTCAGCTCTCTGTTGTTCAGTCGCTAAATTGTATCCATCTCTTTGCGACCCCATGGACTGCAGCACTCAAGGCTTCTCTGTCCTTTCTATCTCCCTGAGTTTGCTCAGATTCATGTTCATTGAGTTGGTGATACTATCTAACCAACTCATCTTCTGCAACTCTCTTCTCCTTTTGACTTCAATCTTTCCCAGCATCAGGGTCTTTTCCAATGAGTTGGCTCTTTGCATCACGTGGCCAAAGTATTGCAACTTCAGCATCATCCCGTCCAATGAATATTCAGGGTTGATTTCCTTTAGGATTGACTAGTTTGATCTCGTTGTTGTCCAAGGGACTCTCAGGAGTTTTCTCCAGCACCACAGTTCAAAGACATCAATTCTTCAGAACCCAGCCTTCTTTATTGTCCAACTCTCACATTCATACATGACTACTGGAAAAAACATAGGTCTGACTGTATGGATCTTTGTCAGCAAAGTGGTGTCTCTGCTTTTCAATATGCTGTCTAGGTTTGTCATAGCTTTCCTTCCAAGGAGCAAATATTTTTAAATTTCATGGCTGCTATCCCCATCCACAGTGATTTTGGAACCCAAGAAAAATAAAATCTGCTATTTTCTATTTTCTCCTCCTCTATTTGCCATGAAGTGATGGGACCAGATGCCATGATCTTAGTTTTTTGAATATTGAGTTTTAAGTCAGCTTTTTCACTCTCTTCCTCCACCTTCATCAAGAGACTCTTTAGTTCCTCTTCACTTTCTGCCATTAGAGTAGAATCATCTACATATCTGAGGTGGTTGATATTTCTCTCAGCAGTCTTAATTCCAGCTTGTGGTTCATCCAGCCCAACATTTTGCATGATGTACTCTACATAGAAGTTAAATAAGCAAGGTGACAATATACAGCCTTGTCGCACTCCTTTGTCAGTTTTGAACCAGTCTGTTCCATTGTTCCATGTAAGGTTTTAACTATTGCTTCTTGATCCATGTACAGGATTTTCAGGAGACAGGTAAGGTGGTCTGGTATTCCCATCTGTTTATGAATTTTCCAGTTTGTTGTGATCCACACAATCAAAGGCTTTCTTGTAGTCAATGAAGCAGAAGTAGATGTTTTTCTGGAATTCCCTTGCTTTCTCTGTGATCTGATGAATTTGGCAGTTTGATGTCTGGTTCCTCTGCCTTTTCTAAACCCAGGTTGTACATCTGAAAGTTCTCAGTTCACATACTGCTGAAGCCTAGCTCGAAGGATTTTGAGCATAACCTTTCTAGTATGTGAAATGAGTGCAGTTGTCCAGTAGTTTGAACAGTCTTTGGCATTGCCTTTCTTTGGGATTGGAATGAAAACTGACCTTTTCCAGTCCTGTGGCCACAGCTTAGTTTTCCAAATTTGCTGACATATTGAGTGCAGCACTTTAAACAGCATCGTATTTTAGAATTTGAAATAGCTCAACTGGAATTACATCACCTCCACTAGCCTTGTTTGTAGTAATGATTAAAAAGCTGGCTTTAAACTCAACATTCAAAAAACTAAGATCATGACATCTGGTCCCATCACTTCATGACAAATAGATGGGGGAAAAATAGAAACAGTGGCAGATTTTATTTTCTTGGGCTCCAAAATCATTGCGGATGGTGACTGCAGCCATGAAATTAAAAGATGCAGGCCCGAAGACACTTTTGGATACTTGGGTATACAGAAGAGATACTTTCCGGTGGGACAGAGGGCACGGTGGGACAGGTCCTGCCAGTGGCCTGTAGATGGCAGCAGAGGCCCACACAGAGATCCTGCCCCAATTCACCCCAACTTTCCCTGTTCCAAGTGAGCCACCTCCTTCTGGGTTGTGGGGTGACAGAGACGGGCAGGAGCAGTGCAGGCTTGTTCAAGGAGACAGCCACACACCCTGAAGCTCTAGTTGTTTCCTCTTATGAGCCCTCAGTTTCCTTATTTGTGAAATAAGAGTTAACAGTCTGTGATGGGAAAATGAGTTCAAAATATGTAAGATAATCTAAGATGGGGGCTTCCCTGGTGGCTCGGACAGTAAAGAATCCACCTGCATTGCAGGACACCTGGGTTCGATCCCTGGGCTGGGAAGATCCCCTGGAGGAGGGCATGGCAACCCACTCCAGTATTCTTGCCTGGAGAATCCCCATGGACAGAGGAGCCTGGCAGGCTGCATCCATGGGGTCTCAAAGAGTTGGACACAATTGAGGGACTAAGCACACAATCTAAGATGGGCTCAGAGTGGAAGGGGGAAACCACTTAGCTAATAAAGAATATCTGGCACTAGGGTGGAAGGAGGAGACTTCTTAAACATGACACCAAAAGTTCAAGTCATAAGGTGAAAACTTGATGGATATGACCAAATAGGAATTTAGGATTTCTAGTCTTAGGATCGGAGAAGGCAATGGCACCCCACTCCAGTGCTCTTGCCTGGAAAATCCCATGGACGGATGAGCTTGGTGGGCTGCAGTCCATGGGGTCGCTAGGAGTCGGACACGACTGAGCAACTTCACTTTCACTTTCCACTTTCATGCATTGGAGAAGGAAATGGCAACCCACTCCAGTGTTCTTGCCTGGAGAATCCCAGAGACGGGGGAGCTTGGTGGGCTGCCGTCTGTGGGGTCGCACAGAGTCGGACACGACTGAAGCAACTTGGCAGCAGCAGCAGCAGTCTTAGGATGCTGTTTTCCGAGGGAATATGAACAAGAGATGCACAGAAGGGGAGAGATGCCACTGCTAGAAAGATCCCAAGAGCAACCAGGAACCAGAGAGACGCGAATCTCAACAAAATTCCATTTCATTCTCCCTGTTAACAAAAATTAAGACTTTAGATGGACTGGCAGTGGGCCATCACTAAGTTGCAAACCCTACACATTGTACTGGAGGGCCTTTTGGGAGCTTCCAGAGAAAACACTCGATTCCAGGGGCTACCTGGGGCTCCAGGAGATTTTCTGTGCTGCCACTTCCTTGGTGGCTTGTACAAGTGGCTGCTCGCACAGCTCATCCGGTAGCCGGCTGCTCTAGCGCTGGGTTTCACCAGCGGCTGCCGGAGCCTAGGAGGTTTCCGCCCCCTCTAGAAGCCACGCCCCCTATTTCTGCCGCCGCTCTAGGCGGGTCCGGCCCCGCCCCGTCCTGCCTGGGCCAGCCTGGCCCTTTAAGGCTGACCCAGCCCGGCTTGTAGTCGGGGACGCGCGGGGGAGGGGAGCGATCACGTGGGCAGGCGGCGGCGCGACTCTCGGTTCTGGGCGCTCTGGGCCGCGGCCTCTGGCGACCCCTGTCCCTGCCCCTTACCGGCAACCACAGCCCCGTGAGCTGCCGTCAGGTCCGCCCTCGTCAGGTACGCCCTCACAGGGCCCCCTCCACCTCCCAATCCCGGGACCTCGGGGCGCTTTCCCCCTCTTGACTGGTGGCCGGGGCAGGACTCGCCTGGTGCCCGGCTTGCGTGACCACCGCCCCCTGCCGCGGGTCCGTCCTCTCCAGCAACTCGTTCCTCATTCCCAGCCCTGTCCCCGGCCCGAAGCCCAGTCCGGCTTAGGGCGTCCATGGCTGGAGTGTATTGAAGGAGTCTGAGCGGAACTCACTCTTCGTCTCTTTCCCAGGTGGCCCCGGACGCGCCAGGCTGGGGCCGCCTCTGAGTGCCCCGCGGGGCCATGGACGTGGAGACAGCAGAGGAGCAGGGGGGCCCTGCGCCCCCGTCAGGTGCACCCTGCGGACCTTGTTCCGCCGGCGCTCCCGCCCTCGGGGGACGGCGGGAGCCCAAGAAGTACGCAGTGACCGATGACTACCAGTTGTCCAAGCAGGTGCTGGGCTTGGGTGTGAACGGCAAGGTGCTGGAGTGCTTCCACCGGCGCACTGGGCAGAAGTGTGCCCTGAAGGTCAGTGACCCCGCGCTCCCGCATGGGCGGGGGCCCAACAGCAGAGCCCTGTGGATACGGGCTATGCCTAGGGCCTCTGTTAAGCTTCTTAGGCTAAGCATTACCGTTGTCTCCTCTTACTCGTGTGTAAGGTTGGGCTCCTGGTCCTGCCTGCTTCACAGATGGGGAAACTGAGGCTTAGCTTAGCTAAGCTCAGAATGTCCCAGGGAGCAAGGAGGTGTAGTCAGCTGTGGGTAGAGCCTGCTGTGCCCAGAAGCAAGGAGTGAGTAATTCCTGACTCTGGGTTTCTGGCTGGGCCTGTGAGTTTGGGCCTGAGGGGGACCTGCATTCAGCTTGGCTGCTCCTTCTATGAGAAACTCTTCTGATTGGAATGGGTTTCACTTACTTTCTGCCTGAGCCTGAGTCCCCACAAAAGCTTGGGGTGGGGCTAATTCTCCTGAGGCCCCTGTCTGCCTAGGCTGGAGTGGTCACAGTCTCCCAGGGCTGACTGGTGGGCAAGCCTGACACCCATTGCCTCTGTGGGCAGGAAGCTACTCATGGGCTCCAGATGAGTCAACCAGACCCATGTTGAAAGGGGCAGGCCCTGCCTCCGACCTGACCCACCCTGTTTCCTGGGCAGAGGGCGGGCCAGCCATCTAGCCACGTCACACCATAGACTCTGTGGGCCTGGTTAAGATCTCGCTGATACAGTTGGAGTCCCAGGAGTCTTGAGGGTGGCTGACCGAGCTATGTAGCCCTGGCTTAGGTCATACAGTTTTGGGCCCAGGACCGTGCCCCATACCTCGAATCCCTTGACTCTGTCCTTGCTGGGAACTTCACTTAGTTGCAGCCTCTGCCAGCGACCTGGTGGATAGGTAGAGCATGGCAAGGAGTGTGGCTCCTGGAGGTTAGAATACAGCTGAAGATCTTCTCATTTTACAGATGTTGCAATTATGACCCCGAGCCCAGAGTCCTGCAGTTGTAGCTCTAATCTTTGGCCTGCATTTGGCAGCTCTGTGACCTTGGACTAGAACTTGGACTCTCAAAAATCAAGTTCCTCTGCTCAAGGGTTGTTAAGATAAGGAGTTGATGTGAGCTTGGAATGGAATCATGCATGTAGAGAAAGTGGCCTGACACAGGCCTGGCACAGGCCTGGCGAGGCCACAGGACTTGCTTAGGGCACACAGTCTGCAAGTATCTGAGCAGGAACCTGGGCCCAGCTTACCAGGAGTGATAGAGGGGGTCATCTCCCCAGGGTGGTCTTGGAAGGGATCATGAGGATGGGTCTGGAAGATCTCAGGGCTGGGCTGGTGAGGCTGGGTCTCAGGCACAGCTTCTTTGCTTATGAACCCAGCCGTGGAGTGGGGTTGGGAGACTCTTCTGGAGCCCCTGGCAGGGGATTCTCCAAGTCCTTCAGGAAAAGGGTGGCTCTTCTGAGGGGAGATGGAGCTAAGGAAGTGAGCAGTGACAATCTTCATTCTCTCCTTCAGCACCATCTTGGCCCTTTCACTCCTGCTTGGGTCAGGGTGCAGCCTGGGTGGGCAAGGGGCCATCCGAAGCTTCTTCTTAATACTGAGGTTTTAGCCCTTTGAGCCAGGGCTGAGCTCCAACCACCCTGTGTGGTACTATTCCAGAGGCTGTAAGTGAGACAGGGATGGAGTGGGAGGCTGGAGTTCATGGGTCCAGGCAGTACTGGCTTAAGCAGGACTGGCTCTAAGCTTTTTCCCACAGGTGCTGTGTCTGATAAGTGACTTGGGGGAACTTCTGACTGCAACAACTTTCAGAGCACCTGCTCTGGAATCTAGGGCCTCGGTGGTGCCTGTTGTGGACTGGAAAGGGGACAGACCCAGAGCAGATTGCCCTATTGTTCCCCTTTAGGCTTTTTGGGTGAGCATGGCTAGAGATATTGGCTTGGGATCTTCAGAATTTGGTGTTAGGTTGGCCCGCAAGGGGGACATGGATTCCATGAGGCCCCTACCCCAGCACCTTCCTGTTCTTGCCATCCCCCCACCCCACTCCAGTGACCAAATCCCCACCCAACTAGGCAGGTCCTCTCCTGCTTCCAAGATGGGACAACCACAACCTCTCGCACATCATACCTATATTATGAGTGATGGCTCTAGTGAGGCTATAAACCTTTCTGTTTATAGCCTCTGCCCCTGCACAGGAGGGCCAGGACCGGGAGACCTCAGCACACGGCCTGTCTTGGGCTCTGGGAGCTCCGTCAGTCCCTGAGTGGGTCTCAGCCCTCTCTCTGCTTCTGCCTAGCCATCTCCCCAATTGCCCCTGGTCAGCCTAAGCAGAGGCCCTGGCCTCTGGCTTTCTGCTTCCCTGGACCTATATCCCTTCCCAGGCAGACCTCTCCTTGTCTTGTAATTTGGCTTTGTCCAGGCCGTTTCTGCCATTTGTGGGCCAGGCCTAGTGTCCTGCCCTCTCTTCATGCCTGTCTTCCTGGCCCTGTTGCTCAAAGTGATAGATAGTGCTTGGCACAAAGCCTGGAACACAGCAGACACTCATAAAACAGGAAGAGCTGTGGTCAGTGTCCCTGTAGCTGTTGCTGTTCTTTGGGGGCCCCAGAGAAGCAGGCTCCTCCTTCCTGGGGAGCTGGGCCTCTTCTCCTTTCCCTGAGCCCCTGACCACTTGGCCTGATCCGTCTTGGCCTCACTCACACTCAGCGACTCTCTCCCGAAGAAGCTTCTATCCCCAGTGCCGTCATTCCAGTCTCCACACCACCCTTAGCACCTCTGTAGTCCCTTTGGCAGGAACTGGAGGTCTGCCTGCCAAGTATCTGGGGCAGGGGACTGCCTCCTCCTGACCTCTTGTTTGTGATCCCTTCCAGGGTTAACTGGTTCATTGACACCCCATATCTTCACTGCTAAGTGGACACAGCCGCCCCTCCACATGGAGACCCAGTCCCTCAAGCCTTATCCATGTAAGAAAGTCAGGACCTGGAGTGAGTTAGTGGTCAGAAGTCACAAGACTTGATTGGGTTGGGAAATTATAGCAGAGACCAGAATCATCTCCCCTCCTGACTTTCTGCCAAGTACACATGTGGTCCCTGGCCGCCTGACAGGCAGAAGTGATAGTGACAGTTAGATAAATGTGAACAAAGGCTTGTGGGAGGGAGGTTCCAGAGGGAGGGAAGGTATGTATACTTATGGCTGATGCAGGCTGATGTGTGGCAGAAACCAGCACAATATCGTAAAGCAATTATCCTTCAATTAAAAGTAAATATAGAAAACAAAAAACAAAGGCTTGAGTAGCTTGAGGGGGTCTGCAGTGGGAGTCTTCTTTCCCAGCCCTGCTCTCCAGCCTCTGGGTCCACTGAAAAACGTTAGGAGCCCCTGGGGCTCCCAGTGCTCTCCTCGTCCTGTCTTTGTCGGAGTGGAGTTTTGGGATGTTGAATCCACATGCCAGGAGGTCCCTGCATTGCTCCATGGGTGGGGCTGGCCTGTTGGAGCTGGTGCTGTGGAGCTGGATTTGAGGCTGGGTGGGGCTGCCTGGCAGGCCAGGTACTTTCTCATTTAGCAGCTACCATCCCTTCACCCACCACCTCCAGACCGGTCAGATCACCCTCTGCAGGGCCTCGTTTACTGAGTTGACACACCAGGAAGCGTGTGGAGGGCTGGCCGCCTCATACAATGGGTCCCCACAAGTGGTTTTACTGCATCTCTCCAGGCCGCCCCTCTCCTAAAAGGAAAGAATCTGAGTAACTCAAGTACTACCAGACTCAAGTAGCCTTCTGAACTGCCAGAAGTGGGCAGTTTGTTTTTTGAAATGAGGATCTTAGGGAGGGTGTCAAACCCTATGAAATGCAAATAGCAGGATTTGGGGACAGTTTGAAAATTATTTCTCTATTTTTCGCTGTGCTGGGTCTTCATGGCTATGTGAGCTTTTTCTCAATAGTTGCGACAGGTGGAGGCTACTCTCTAGTGCTGCTCAGGCTTCTCACTGCGGTGGTTTCTTCTGTGGCAGAGCATGGACTCTAGGGCTCACAGGCTTCAGTAGTTGGGGTGCACAGGCTTATGTGCCCTGTGGCATGTGGGATCTTCCCGAATCAGGGGTCGAAACCACGTCCCCTGCATTGGCAGGCAGATTCTCTTCCACTCAGCCACCAGGAAAGTCTCGGGGGGATTGTTCTGAGATGCTTCCGGCCCTGCCCAGCTGGCTTCCCTCACAGCTTCAGCAGCTGTGCTCCTAGCCTGCTGTCAGGATCCCCTCTGCTGGGACTTTCAGAATCATTTTCCCACCCCAGCCAGGAACTGATGTCATCTCTCCAGGCTTAAGGCCTTGGTGTTGTGGGGTCTGATACTCCCAGGAATGGCTGACAGTTTTCCAGAGTGTTCTGTCTGCCAGGCCCTGGCCCTGTGCACAATACACGTTATCTTACCTAACTCTTTTCAATCCCATTTTATGGATGAAGACACTGATACTCAGAGAGGTGATCTGCTTGTGCAAGATGGCCGGCTGCTGTGTGGCAGGACTGGGACATGTGTCTAGGCAGTTTGATCCCAGAGTCTTAGTGCTTAACTCACCTCATGCCTCATGCAAGCCTGTGAGGACGTAGGAGGGTCTCTGACACTTGGCTCCTGGAAGAAGGCTAACAGCGTCGTCCATGACCGCACTGGGCCCCAGGTGATCCTGCTGCTGTTTGTCTGTGTCTGTCCAGCTGTCCTCATTGTGCAGGGTGCTAGGCTTGGGAGTAGACAGGTGGTGGTCCCCCACACCCCCACTGCAAAGCCAGCGCACAAGGACCGTGCTAGCTGTGGGACTGCCTCAGAAAGGGTATATGGTTCATCTCGAGCCTTGTGAGTCTCAGACAAGCCCAGCCCAGCAAAAGTCCAGGGTGCTACAGGCAGGAAATTAGGTTGGTGAGTGGGCGAGAGGAAACTGTCAGGACTGGGCCAGCCAGGGGAGGTTTCCTGGAAGAGACTGCCAGCTTTCATGCAGGCCTCTGGTCTGAGAAGCATGTGGATGACAGAGGAGGACACAGGGGGTGCGTGTGTGTGACAACATGCCTGGTTTGCAGAACTCAGCACTTGATATGAGGTACTGCTTCCCTACTCCCAGTCTTGTGTCCTCGTAGGATATGCTTATCTCAGCAAGTGGTGTCCAGGCCCTAGCAAACTCTGGGGAGCCGTGGAGGGACCAAAGGGCCCTGTGGAAGAAGAGGCAGTTAGATAGGGTTTGAAGAATTGGAGAAAGGTCAGTGGTGGCTCTCCCTCGCCATTTGTCACAACTCAGATTCATACCACTAGAATCTAGTGGTACCACTAGATTCATACCACTAGTCTAGTCATCCCACTAGACTAGAAAGTGAAATTGAAAGTGTTAGTTGCTCAGTTGTGTCTGACTCTTTGTGACCTCATGGACTGCAGCCCACCAGGCTCCTCTGTCCGTGGGATTTCCCAGGTAAGAGTACTGGAGTACGTTGCCACTTCCTTCTCCAGGGGTCTTCTCAACCCAGGGATCAAACCCAGGTCCCCCACAATGAGGCATCTGTCTGTCTTTGGTACCCTTCCTCACTAGGTGGGCAGAAACCCGCCCTCCTTCTCCCGGAACTTTCTTTCATAGTGTCACCAGGACCCTTGTGGAATGCTATTTCCAGGGATGCTGTAGGGTCTTCTGGGTCACCTGGGCTATTGTTCAGCCCAGAGCCTGGTCTCCCTGACAACAGAGGTCTGTTACATATCTGCCTGGTCCCCAGGTTTGCACTTGGGGAAGTTGCTCTCCTGCTTGGATCCCTCATCTTCCTCTCCCAGGGCCTCCTTGGGACATCCTCGTAGGCCCCTGTGAAGGTGCAGCAGGTGGAGCGTCTGGCTCTGCAGGCCCCCAGCCTCATCTGGTCCCAGCCTGGCAACTGGCTGCCATGTGTCCAAAGGCGATGGCCACCAAGCAAGGACTGGGGACAGCAGTTGTCCCTGGGTCAGGCGCCTTGCCAGCACACGTGTGCTGTAAAAGTGGGTGCTAGGCCCTATCTGGATGGGTGGGTCTGCTGCTCTAGGGGTAGGGAGACCACAGCCCCAGTCAGCTCCTGCAGGCTCCCACCTTTTCTCAGGAGAACTTTGCTGCCCTCCCTCCCGCCTCTTTGGGGGCTTGTGTGGCTCCACATGAGAGGCTGCCTGGGCTTGAGAGAGGACCAGACTCTGGGCTTCCTTCCGCCTTCTCCCCGAGTAACCTTGGAAAAAGGCAGTTTGGGAATTTTTTGCAAAACAGTTGTCTTTGTGGCAAGGGGTTTGAATATGTGGTGGGAAGCAGAAGTTGGTCTTGGTGGCTAACATCCCCAGGAGCCTGTCGTGAGACAGCAAGAGCCTGTAGGCGCAGGGCTCTTATTTGAGGCTGCCTGAGTACATTTCTTTGTTGTTGTTCAGTTGCTCAGTCGTGTTCGACTCTTTGCGACCCCATGGACTGCAGCACGCCAGGCTTCCCTGTCCTTCACCATCTCCTGGAGCTTGCTCAGATTGATGTTCACTGAGTTGGTGATGCCATCCAACCATCTCCTCCTCTGTCACCCTCTTCTCCTCTGCCTTCAATCTTTCTCAGCATCAGAGTCTTTTCCAATGGGTTGGCTCTTCGCATGTGGTGGCCAAAGTATTGGAGCTTCAGCTTCAGCATCAGTCCTTCCAATGAATATTCAAGGTTGATTTCCTTTAGGATTAACTGCTTTGATCTTGCAGTCCAAGGGACTCTCAAGAGTCTTCTCCAACACCACTGTTCAAAAGCATCGATTCTTTGGTGCTCAGCCTTCTTTATGGAGCATTTCTTAGCGACATATTCTTGGCCTTCGTGAGGACTCAGTTGGGCTCACACTGCACCTGGGGCAGCCAGCCGCTTCCAGGGTTGGAAAGAATGGTGTGAAAGAATCCCCTCCCTACCCTCTGCCCTTCGGGAACTAACTGGATTAGGCCCAGTGTAATTGTGATTAAAATTCTTCTGTGTGGGAACTGTGGCAGCGTGTTTAGGGCAGGGGTACCAGGTGGCTCTTTGGGGGAACAGGGAGCCTCAGGAGGCCTTTTTAGCACTGGACACGTCAGAGACGCTGAGAAAATTGATTTGGGTTTTATTTTTTGCCGGTTTGGGATTAGGATCACTTTTCCCTTTTGACTGTGGCTTTGTGCTTGCTGCTTTCCCTTTGTGATGCTCTCCCTTTCTGTCTTCTCCGCCTCCTTGTCCTTCCCCTTTCTTCTTTCCTGGCTCTGTTTCTCCCGCTGTCCCTTGGTTGCTCCCCTCTCAGACCCTGCCCCTCTGTCCTGTGGGTTTTGGGCTTGGTGTTGGCTGAGGGCAGGCAGAGGACAGATGGGGGCTGGTCCAGTGCTCAGGACTCATCCTAGTCACCCTGAAAGTCTGCCCCACCCCCCAGGGACCGGACTGGGGTAGGACAAGGAGGAGGAGCCCCGCCCACATCCTTGCTGCCCAGTGTTTCCTCCTGATTCCAGCCTTGACTGGTGCTGCTGGAGCAGTAGCGTCAAACCTGTAACCTGAGACGTCCCCGTGGGGTGTGGGAAGTCAGCCTTGGCTGTGGCCTCCGCTGGTGGGTCTCCTTTTATGGCTCAATGGTTGAGCCTTTTGCTTGGGACAGTGGTGCAAGACTGGGACCACCCCCTCCCCCCCCACCCCGCCGCAGGATTCCTGGGTTGAAGTTGGGGAGAGAGGGGTGAAGGAGCCTGGAGAGGGGCTCGGAGACTCGATGGGGCCACCTGTGAGACTTTGCGCCACCCCGCACTCCTGGGCTGAGCACCCCTGAGCTGCTGGCCCTCTAGCCTGCACCCTGCACCTGCCCCCACCCCCACCTCAGTGTGGCTCACAGTCTATTTCAGGAGTGTGAAGGGCCAGAGCCTTGACCTGCCACTTTGACTGCCCTGTTCTTAAGGGCTCAGCCTCCAAGGGATTCGCCAGACAAGAATACTGGAGTGGGTAGCCATTCCCTTTTCCAGGGGATCTTCCTGACCTAGAGATTGAATCCGGGTCTCCCACAGATTCTTCACCATCTGAGCCACCAGGGAAGCCCCCAAGGAACTCATAGTTTATTCCATAGCTGTTCCATGAACTCACACAAGCCCCCTTCTTGGGGTGTGCCTGAGGCCCTGGCCGGCGCTCTCCATGCCCTCTGGCAGGCAGTGGCACAGGGGGTAGGGGTCAGGGTAAGAGCACCCACTTGTCCCTTTGAATGCTTCCAACATGCTGAACACAAATACAGAATCCAAGAATGGGTTGTTATCACCACCTTGTCACTGATACGGAGATTGGGATTCAGAAAGGCGAAGGAGCCCTGGAACCCTGGCCTGTCTGGCAGCCGGATGGTGGCTCTCAGCCTCCCTTCCCTGTGTGCCCTGTCAGTGGGGGTCAGGAGTGGGGCCCCTCCCGTAGGTCAGTCTGCCTGTCAGTAAGGTAAGGGGCTGGGTGCTCTGCTTCTCAAGGGCCCCCTTTCTAAGAAGGCTATGAAGAGGATGCCCCAAGATGCCGCTCCTGGGCCAGGTGGCAGTGGTGTTACCAGGGGAACAGTCAGCTGTGGTGATACCACTGGTTGGGTATGTGTCCTACTAGGGACAGGAGCTGGGCGATTATGACTCTGGTTCGAAGACCCCTCTCCACTGCTCTGTATGACTCGGTTCACGCCCTGAGTCAGCTGAGCCTGTACTGGGGTGTGTCCTTACCCTTGGAGGCCTGGGAGAGGGAGGGTGAGTCACTCAGCCCATTCCCGTGGCAGGAGTGTCCCTGCTGCCAGGCTGTTACCCTGGCTGCCCACAGGGCAGGGCCTTCCTCCCCTTCTACTTCTTCCTCACGGCTGTGGCTCCAGAGACTTCTCCCAGGAGCCAGGGGTCGGGTGTCGAAGGCCTGGAGCCTTCTAACCCAATAGGAGCAGCAGAGAGAAAGGGGCCAGGTGCCAAGCGAGGCTGTAAGCCTGGACAGCCGGTTTCCCTGCCTCCCCGGGGAGGAGCCTGGCTGCTGGTGTTCACCCAGGCCTGTGTGGGGAGCTGCAGGGATGCAGATGAAGCCAAGGGAAGCGGGAGAGATGCAGAGCAGATATGAGGTTGGCTGAAGCCAAGGGGAGTGGGAGAGATGCAGAGCCACTCTGTGTTCCTTTGTCATCTTCGTCCTCTGGGGGAGAGACCAGCTGTCATTCTTCTGAGAGCTCGGGTGTGCTGGGTCCCTTCTCCAGAGCTGACCACAGCATGGCCAGCTGGGGGCCTCTGCAGGGGTCGCTTGGGCATGGCCTCAGTCACCCTCTCCACACCCGCCAGTCCTCTGTAGCCCCGTGCGGGCTCTATGGGCACCGCTGGCCAGCTGGGGGCACAGACTTTGTGGCCAAGGTGGGGTCTCTTCATGAGGAGGGACCATTGAAGAGACCCCTCCTTTTTTTTTTTTAATTTATTTTTTACTGAAAGAGAATTGCTTTACAGAAATTTGCTGTTTTCTGTCAAACCTCAACATGAATCAACCATAGGTAGAAGAGACCTTTTTGAGGTTAAACTAAAACACATTTGCTAAGAATTTTCCTGTCTTACGATGAAGATGTCTTATTTTTATGCTATCACAGAAGAAATAGAACCAGGCTAACGTTTCGCCAGTTGCGTAGCTGATTTTGACAGAAAAATCCTCTTTTCCTCTAAGAAGTTAGACGATAAGAGAAGCAAGACCCTCTGAGTATGTGCTCAGGGGCTCGCAAGGCACCTGTGTGGCTTCTCCTCACCCGCTGTGGGAAGGCTGTGGGTCAGATGCTGGGGTCTGCCACTTGCTGGGGCAGAGGGAGCTCTGATCCTGCTGCTTACACACTGTGTAACCTCTGGGAGCGGAAGGAGGTTCTAGCTCTTTCTGGGCCTCTTTCCCTACCTATGAAACAGGTGTCCATAGTCTCAGACCTGCCTGCTCCCCTCCCCTCAGTGCCATAGGTGAGGAGACTGCAGGCCCATTTCACAGATGAGGAGCTGGGGTTCAGGTCATTAAGGTCAAGGTCACTACGTACTCTGCAGAAGGGGACATTGCTTGAACAGAGGCACGAACGAGTCCAGGATGTGAAGGTATCTGCCACCTGGGAGAGTGGGAATGTGCCCCTTCCTCCAGTCTGCCCAAGCTGAGGGCCAGGTCAGGCCCCTGGTTTAGGTCCCTAGAACTCAGCCATGGTTCCCACGCCCCAGGGTCCCTTCCCTGAGATCAGCCCTGATCTTCCCAAACCCTGGAGGGTCTGCCCCTCCTCACCGAGTCTTTCACAGCAAAACGGTATCCATAGACCTTTTTTTTTAATGTGGACCATTTTAAAAGTCTTTTTTGAATTTGTTATAATATTGCTTCCGTGTTATGCTTTGGTTTTTTGGCTGCGAGGCATGTGAGGTCTTAGCCCAAACAGGTATGGAGCCCGTACCGTACCTCTGGATTGGACAGGCTTAACCACTGGACCACCAAGGAAGTCCCAGTATCCATGGACTTTTGACTTTTAGTCTACTTCTGCACAGCCTGGTCCTGCCTCTCTCAGGATCTGTTTCCTGTGACCTGCTGGACTGGAGGGGATCAGCCTCCCTGGGTCCTAGAGGCTGTGCCTGAATTGCCCCCAATTCTGGTGACCAGGGAGGTGAAGAGCATGAGGCCACATCAGAGCGAGACCCAGGGGGAATCGTGAAGCCAAGCAAACCTCAAAGCCCATTTCTCCCCTGCACTTGGCACTGTGCTTGTCTGAGTTCTCTGTGTGTTCTCAGTAAGTACTGTCACTGTCTCCATTTTCCAGATTGGTTCGGTGCGGATCGGATAGAACTGGCCCCTGCATCCCACATGCAGGTCTGTCTGACCCAGAGCCCTGTGGCATAGCTGGCCCTTCATAGTGCATGGGACCAGCACCTGCTCCAGCTAGCACTTGTGTTCCCACCAGTCCTCCCCCTCCCTCCCTGGGAGCCTGGCTTAGCTTCCTCTTTCCAGAAGCATTCTTCCCCTGCCCCAACCCTCACCCAGACCTGGCACTTCTACCTGCGTTTCTAGGTTTTCTGGGGCTGGTAGGAGGCAGACAAACTGAGGCCACCAAAATTTAGCAAATCGAAGGAGTCTTGTGTTCTTTAGTTTTTTTTTTAATTGTTGTATTTCTTTCTTTCTGGCGGTGCTGGGTCTCCACTGCTGCACAGGCTGTCTCTAGTTGCGAGGTGCGAGCTTCCCATTGCAGTGGTGTCTCTTGTTGCGGAGCAGCGGCTCTAGAGTGCAAGAGTTGTGGTGCACGGGCTTCATTGCTCCATGGTGTGTGGGGTCTTCCCAGGTCAGGGTTTGAAGCCGTGTGTCCTGCACTGACAGGTGGATTCTTTACCACTGAGCCACCATGGAAGCACCCTGAGATTTGACAGTTTCAAAATGTGTGTTGGCTCTCCTGCTGGCAGAGCTTCCCAGGCAGATACTGGGCTCAGAGCCCCAGCCACTCCCACCTCCCAGGGCTCTGGTGGCAGGTGATTAGGGAGGCTCCAAGCCAGTCAAGCCACTTTCCTCTCATTCCCAGCCATCAGATACCCTAGCCTTGGCCTGGTTTGGGAGCAGCTCTTTGGGGGCCCTCCTTGTTCCTGGTTCTGCTCTGCCAGGTTCTAAATCTGGAAAGAAAGAAAAAGAGAGGAGAAAGATCCAGGCCCAGTTCCTTAGTGCCTACATCCTCATCAAGCATCCTAACCAGCAGTAACTCATCCATAGACCCCCAGATCCCGGGGGACAGTCTGTGGCAGCATTCCCAACTTCAGCTCCCGGCCTGGCCCCCAGGCAGGACCAGTAAATGTTCATAGGGGTCAGGAAGAGATCTGTAAAACGGGCAGTCCTCCCTGGGCATGAGGGTTGACTCCTGGTTCCCGAAGGACTCCTAGACTCAGAGGTGGCCCTGTGTGACACTTGTGACCCAGAGAAGCTATAAAACCTTCCCAAGCCTTTGTCTCCTCAGTTGAGAATGATGGTCAGTGGTGTCCTTGTTGAAGGACAAAAGCTCAGGTGTGTGTAAAGTGCCTGGTACCCAAGAGGCGCTCTGTGAACTGCTGCCGTCACCGCTGCAGTTAACAATCATTAAATGGCAGAGCCTGGTCTAGCCCCAGGGTTGTGGGGCTGAGCCCCACACACAAAAGGAGCACAGCAGCTGCCTGCATTGTCCTCACTGCCTAGAAGCCAGCGGGTCTGGGTCTAAGTTTTGTTTTCTTTACAAAAAATTTCAGGATAATTCTGATATGCATCTGGATTTTAAAAAGTGATTACAGGTTTTTCTATTACATCGTAGGTTTGGCAATGTAGAGTTCTATTATTCTTTCATTGTGGGTCCCAGTTTTGACTCTCACGACCCAGTGCTGTGACTCTGGGCAAGTCACTTCACCTCTCAGAGTCATGGCTTCCCCACAGGAAAAGGATGATGCTGGTTCTCCTCAGCAGATGGTGAGTCCTGAATGAGGTGGTGTCTGTGACCAAGCGCCGTGGCCAACGCAGCACTGGCCGAGCACCAGGGAGGGACAGTTGTTGCAAAGGGGGTGTAACTCCGTCAGTCGTCTGGCGTTCAGACGGGGCCCAGGCATCTGGGGTCAGGAGCATCATGTGAGCCGACCTCCCTGGAACTCAGCCACTGAGGAGGACAGAATACAGCCAGAACTTAATGAAGCGAGGTCTCATCTGGCGTGGGGCCAACTCATCCATAGCTGCAAAATCGGTTCCATTAGCTCCCTTAATGAGCTACGAAAGCCAGGGAAATGAGCGCGTGAAAGAGTAATGGCACATGTCTGAGGCTCTAATTTGAGACCGTGGTTAAAAAGTCAGATTTGACGTGACCAGCAACTCTCCAATAGCACTGGTGCCCTTGTGGGGAAGGAGAGGGTGAAGCCAGTGAGGAGGGGACGAGTCTGGCTCTATAAAGAAAATTGTTATAGTTATTTAGTGGCTCAGTCATGTCTGACTCTTTTGTGACCCCATAGACTATAGCCTGCCAGGCTTCTTTGTCCATGGGATTTCCCAGGCAAGAATACTGGAGTGGGTTGCCATTCCCTCCTCTAGGGGTGCTTGACAACTCAGGGATGGAACCTACATCTCCTACGTAGGCAGGTGGATTCTTTACCATCTGAGCCCCCTGGGAAGCCCTTATAATGAAGATACTGAGACCTTAAGAAGGAAATTCCTGCTTAGAACCCTGAACTTGAGGTCAGTCTATACTATCCCAGCAGAGGCTATGCTCTCCGTTCTAAGTAGGCAAAGCAGCCAGCACAAGTCCCATGAGCTGGCCAGGGGTTGGAATGCCATGCCTGCTGCTAACGGCACAGGGCAGGTGGTCTCAACATGGGGCTCTGAAATGAATCCTACTCTTCCAGTGGTGTCTCATAAAGTTAGATATGTCCCCATGGGAAAATAATCCCAAATAATTACAGAGCTCGGAGCCAGAAAGAACCTCAGATATGATTGAGTTGAAAACTCTTACCAAGAGGGGGTTTAGTAAGTCCAAAGTGCTTTTTCTCACCTGTAACCTCCCTCTGTAGAGAATTGGGGTTCTCCACAGTGGAAAACAAAATGTCGCAAACCTAGATTTCCCCATAACATTCTGTGCAGACCCACTGCCTGAGTGTTTGATACCCAGCATGCATGTTGTGGTGTAATCAACAACCCAGAGATGCCACTCCTGAGAATTCCAGCCTACCCCTGCCTGAGGCTGGGCTGAGACCCCGGCCTGGGAGAGAAGGTGTTGGGGGAACTCAGCAATCCTTCCTGCCTCTCTCTCCTCTGGCACCAAACAAAGCTGGAATTCCAAAAAAGTGGAAATCATGGGAATTTGCTGACCCACAGATCAGTGAGAGGAGGTAGATCCCCGGCCTCTGGGAGGTTCGGGCCGTGGGCCGTCCTGAAATCCAGAATTCATATTTCTTAATTTGCTGCTGTCTCACTGATGGGAGAGATTATAAACCAGCTATCTTCCCCCGGAAGGAGTGGGTGTTCCGGCAGAGGCCCCAGCAGCTTGGACAAGGCTGTAGGTTAATTGGCTGGGAGTGTGGAGGTTAGGGTGGAGTGGGAGAGGCTGCTTGTCCAGCCCAGGGCCTTGGGGCGTCCTGTGTGTGTGTTGGGGGGGGTGGGCGGAGAGAGAGAGGGCGATACTGTGAACATTTTTACTAGAGAAGATGTCGAGGGGTGACCTGGCTATGTGAAGGGGCATGTGGGTCTGGGAAGGTAGCCTTTCCTGGGCTAGGAGATGGCTGAAGAAGGGTGATGGGGGTTGGTCCTTAGGCTGTGTCTTACAGAGTCACTGCAGACACCCCAGATCTGTCTGATGCTCTGGGAAGGCAGACAGAGTGCTTTCACAGCTCTGGGCAACATGAGGTGGAGGGTCCTGCAGTGGAGATAGGACCTCAGTGGGAGAGGAGGTCTGAGCAGAAGGGTCTAGGCTTGGTCACCTGCCCAGACAAGACTGTCACAGGTTGAGTTGTGGCAGCAAGACCCCAGTATTTCTTGGGCACCTGTCTATGCCCAGTTCTCTGCTTGACACTTCAGAAAAATAGAAAATATTCAGAAAAATAGACAAATAAATGGACAGATTGTTGTTGTTTAGTCACTAAGTTGTGTCCAGCTCTTTTGCGACCCCATGGACTATAGCCTAGCAGGCTCCTCTGTCCATAGGATTTTCCAGGCAAGAGTACTGGAGTGGGTTGCCATTTCCTTCTCCAGGGGATCTTCCCAATCCAAGAATGGAACCCACATCTCCTGCATTGGTAGGCAGATTCTTGAGCACTGAGCCACTTGGGAAGCCCAAATGGACAGATCGATGGGCCTTATTTTCAAAGTTAATATCATAGAGTTCAGAGACACACACATACCTTGGCCCACACACACTGACACATATTCCTCATACCCGTACACACCCATGCACGTACACCTTGCATGCATGTACTCATGTGTCCAGGTACCCATGTTTCCAAGCACGTGAACACACTTACACACACACTCCCCTTCTCGTGTGCACGCCATGCCCCTATGCACACATTTATTTTGGAGCAAGATTCCTGAGTCTTGCAAGCAGTAGTTTTGGCCACTGCCTCTCTGACTTGGGGCCACCCTGGCCTCTCATCCCTGCTCTGGGAGGGGTTGTCTGGATGCTGTGTGTGGAGTCCTGCTCTCCCAGCCTCACCTTACTCCAGCCTGGTGGCCCCAGGGCAGTGACTTCACCCTCCAGAGACTCTTTGCCTCAGTCTGCAAACTGGGGCTGTTGGTTACCTCCCTGCTTGCCTCACAGGGTGGCACCGAGCATTCCCATGAGATAAAGGAAAAAAGTGTTTTGTAAACTGTAAATTGTTTTCCAAACAGTCAATTGCTGCAGTTGTTTGCCTAGCTCCTGAACTCAAGAATCCCTCCACCCACCATAAACCCTGTGCTTGGGTGGGAAGAGACTCTGTGTGGAGGTAGTGGAGCGGTTTGGCCGATTCTGAGGCTCCATTACACCTGGAGAGCCAGAGGGGCATGGGCAACTGTGTCTCTGGGAAGCAGGCTCCTCTGCCCTCAAGCTGTGAGGGGGTCTGCAGTCTGGTGGGGTTGGTCAGCATCTTGGCCGTCTGACTGCGGGCTCTGGGGGTTGATGAGAAATAGCAAAGGAGAGTGAGGCGAGAAGGGAGAAGTGGAAACCACTTCAGCAGAGTCTGTAACTAGAGCATTGTCATTTGATCAAGGAAGTGTCATCTCAGATTCAGTACTTACCTGACGTCAGTGGGGGCGGGGGCGGGGCACAACTCCAGCACAGCTGGGAGCCGTCCCACAGGTATGCAGGGGAGCCTGTTGGGCACTAGCTGGAACCGTGGAGCAACTCAGGAGACATCACAGACCCTCCCAACTCTGGTGTACCTCTAGGGGGCGCTCCGGGGAAGTGAGACCAAGATGTGGATCTGTTGGGCACCCCATCTTCTTTTCTTCCCAGCTGTGACTGGGGACCAGGATACTGAGTGGCCTCTAGCAGTTTCAGGTGTTAGGATATGGGGGTCAGTGGAGACCCAGAGGCTGCTCGGTGAGCACAGTGATGTTGGAAAGGGGCTGTAGTAGGTACTTTGAGGAGCCCCTGACCAGAGGTCCCCTCTGTGGTTCCCATTCTTCCAGTGCAGTCCAAGCCCTGCATCTTAACACCAGGGAAACAGAGGCACAGAGAGACAAGAGACCAGCCCCAGGTCACACCGAGAACAGGAGTAGAACCCAGGCCTTCTGTCTTAGCCCTGTGCTCTTTTCTATGCCTGGGAAGATGGGGCTCTTGCTTGAGGACCCCTTTTATGAAGGAAAGTGACCCCTCAGGTACTTGCATGAATGAAGCCTACTTGTAGCCATGGGCTTTTGGGCTGGAGGAGTCAGGATGGGCTTCCTAGAAGAGGAGGTAAAGTCTGGTTCACCAGAGGGCGCCGGTGAGTACAGCGGAGGAAGCTGGGCTGGGTTGTCATGCCTCTCATTTGTTGAGCCTTCCTGGCTCCTCCCTCAGTTTCTTCTTATTCTCTCCTCATGGTGGGTTGTGAGGATTTCTTCCCTTTCCCCCTCACTTGATAGGTTTGTTCATTAAATCCCCAAGTATTATCCGAGCCAGTGCTCTGTGTCAGCACTGGAACCCAGACTGGCCCTGCCCATGGGGGCCCACATTCTGAAGCCGGAAACGGCCTGGTGCTGGCCTGACTGGGGAAACGGCCACATGATCTAGGGCCAGTTACTCACCTCTCCCTGCCTCCGTGGTGGTAATAAAGTCCCTTCCTCCTAATATTTGTAAAAGGCTCAGAACAGAACCAGGCATATTGAAAGTGTATTGTCTATATGTGTATGTGTGTGTTTGTAGAGTTATCAAAGGAACAGGCTAATTGTAGGTCATGAGTAAGTGATGCACAGGAGGGAGGAGAAAAGGGAGATGATGCAGGAGCTTTCTGGGGAGCGGGCAATGTTTTCTTAAGATTAAAAAAAAAAATCTATATTTATTATTTATTTATTTGGTTGCACTGGGCTTAGTTGCAGCTTAGGCAGGGATCTAGTCCCCTGACCACGGATCAAACCCATCATCCCATCCTTTGTTCCAGAGCTCAGTGTTTTCTGCCAGGCCCCAGCCAAGGACTCCCAGGTTAACCCCACCTGCCTGTACCTTCATGCTCCCTCCAGCCTGGTGGAGGTGCAGAGGCAAAAACCACCGAAGGAGGTGCTGGGAGGACTTCTAAGAGCAGGAGACATCTGAACCGAGCCCAGAACGTTCCTCAACAAGGGAGAGCTGGCCCAGTGGAGAAGGAGCTGGAGCAAGAGAGCACGGGGTGAGGGTGGAGCGCGAGGCTTGTTTGGGGCCAGTGCATCCGGTGTTCCAACCAGAGCCAGGCGTTCTGGGGCCAGGGCAGCAGAAAGGGAGCCAGGAGAGGAAGGCGAGCTCTGGATGCCAGGGAAGAAGGTGGCCTTTATCTGGAGCATGAGGGCTGGAGATTTAAGGAGTGAGGGTGGGGACAGGTGGAGAAGAGCCAGAGAGGAGGAGGCGGGACTGAGGACCCCACAGAAAACCTATCAGCTGTGGGCTGGGCCTTTGAGGAGAGGAGAGAGAGGACCCTGGTACAGGGGTCGGGGTACCAGAAGCAGGACAGAGTGAGGGTCCAGGAACCCTCCTGGAGGCCCTGCCAGGACATGGTCAGGTTGGCTAGGGAAGAGGTATTGGGAGGCCAAGCAGAGATGAGGTGCAGAGAGGACAGAGCAGTGAGGGAAAATGGTGCATCTTTGATCCTGTGGTTGAAGCCTGAGGCACCTCAGGACGCAGTGGGGGCAGGGGGAGCCGATGTGACCAAGCCTCTTTCCCCCAGTGCTGTTAAGTAAGAAGCTGGTGCATGGGAGCTGTGTGGGCAGAGAACAGAGGAGGCAAAGGCAGCACAAGCGAGGGATCCATGGTTTCCAGGCTGGAAGCGTCTGCCTACAGCCGCCTCTGTGTGCCCCATTCTGGACTGTTAGCAGAACGGGAGCCCCCAAGCTGGTGGAGGGGCTTGCCCACCTCCTTGCACTCCACACTAGGGTCAAAGGGAACAGCCCCCCAGACCAGCATCAGACAGATAAGGAGACCCACTGTCTCCCTCTCCACCCCAGTTGATCTTTGCCTGGATAGCTTGGTCCTAGAGGCTGCCCTGCACATGCCCTAGAGGAGGGGAGACCATCCTGCCCAGGAGGAAAGCAGGGCCCATGGTGGCTCAGGGTCCTGTGGGTACCGAGCCAGACAGAGCTGGGCTCAGCCTGTCTTGGTTTGCAGCCTTGCTCTTCAGCCCTGTTCGACCAGGAAGCAGATGTGAGCAGCCTTACCGGGGGATGCCTCATCCCTGTTCTCCCCATTCTGGGCCGCCGCCCCCAGAAGGCCAACTTCTCCACCCCCTCCACCTCTGAGCATGACCATTTCAAGGTCTTGCTCATTTCCGGCGATTGGCCTTAAGGTTGGCAGCCACAGTCTGGGGCTGAGTTAACCCGAGCAAAGATCCCGACGCCCACCCACCTGCTGCCTGCTTCGCTATGATGCATCCTGTGGGGATGACTGTTATTACTCCAGTTTACGGAGTTGTGGGCTGTGGCTTGGAGCTGTGAATGTTTGCTTGAGGTCACACTGAGTCATGGAGGAATTTAACCCCAAGCCCGGAAACCTCACCCCACCAAGGAGTCACCCCCATCAAGCAGGGTCCTCTTTCCCGCCAGCCTCTACCTCTGGCCCATAACCCTCATGTCATCCCACTGGAAACATGAGGCTCTGCGGATGTGTGGCTCCTGGCACAGGGTCTCACACTGATGTGTGATTTGACTACTAAATCCTCTCAATTTCCACCTCAGTTGCTTCCCCTTGGGAAAGGAGGCAGGGGCTTCTCTGGCCTCTGAGCCCTTCCAAGCTTTCAGCTACCTCCCAGGCATTCCCGAGCTACCAGCTAAGCTTGCTTGAAGCTGACCCTCAGCCAAGTGCAGGGGCTCATTGGACCACACATCCGACCTGGACTGGAATCTTCTTTTTGCCCTTCATCAGCTGGGTGACCTCAGGCAGGTCACAGGCCTCTCTGAGCCTGTATGTCCTTGTTTGCCAAGCAAGGGCAGTGGCACTGTCTGGGTGGCTCCTGGGGAAGTGGATTCTGGGCCTGACACTGTCTGTGCCTCCCTGCCCTCAGCTCCTGTACGACAGCCCCAAGGCCCGGCAGGAGGTGGAGCACCACTGGCAGGCCTCCGGTGGCCCCCACATCGTGCGCATCCTGGATGTTTATGAGAATATGCATCACAGCAAACGCTGTCTCCTCATCGTCATGGAATGGTATGCCGGCCCTCCCTCAGCATCTCATTGGTACCCCTGTGCCCCCCTCCCCAACTCCCGCCATTCTTTAGAGGTCTCTGTTCTTCAGATAGCAGCCCCAGGAGGGCCCCCCAACCCCTGAAGGGTGATGGACCTGGGAAGCTGGCCCCAAGGGCACTCCGGCATGGGTGGAATCCTCAGTGGCTATAATATGGCTTCCCTGGGTGTGATTCCCCCTTGGGGAGGAGGGGCCAGGAGAGCTGTCGGAGAAGGCCACCAAGCCCTGAATGTGGCTGAGATGGGGGAAGACTGGGGGAAGAGTGGGATATGTGCTGTCCCCTCGGCTTTCTCCTCGCCTGGATTTGCGCTTCCATGGCTCCCCCCGCCCCCGCCCCCCTGCCCCCAATGCTGGGTGATCCTGGCCTGGATCCAGAAGCCAGTGGCCTTCTCCATCCTAGGCTTCTCCCATGAACACTGTGGCTCAGTCCTAACTTTCCTCAGAACCTGGGCCTGGGTCTTGGTCTCCAGCTCCTCCCTGTCTGCTTTTCAAGTTCCCCCTCACCCTGTAGGGTAGCAGCTCTTGAGTCAGATTTGGGGTTCAGATCCTGAGTCTGTCACTCACTAGCTGTGTGACCTTGGGCAGGCCTCTCACCTCTCTGGATCACTGTAACTTCCATGTAAAGTTACATGGAGGGAGATCTTAGTGTGGCATTCACCCTGTTCATTCTAAGTCCTCTGTGTGTACTGCTGAATCAGTCTTCCCAACTCTGTGAGGTTGGTGCGCTAATCCCCTGTTTTACAGAAGAGGAAGCTGAGGCACAGGGAGGTAAAGGGACCCACCCAGGATCACACAGCAGTGCACACAAAGGGTTTGCCCAGGGCACGGCACACAGTAGGTGCTCAGAAAATGGTGGTCATGAGGATGATAACTGACATCTCATTCCTCACTTGGGTAAACTTGGATAAAGGTGGGGCTGCCAGATTAAGACAGTGTCCTTGGGAACATAGATGCTCCCTGGGGAAGATCCTCCCCTAGTTCGAAGAGTTGAGTTCAACCCACCCAAGCCAACAGCCCACCACATACCAGGCTCTTTAAGACACAGTGAGGCTGACAGTGACCATCCCCCAGGGGAACAGCAGCAGGGCTGGAGGCCTGGGCCCATGACCTGGGGCAGGGGCACGTCGATGCCTGATTCTCCCCCTCTGTCCCCACTTTATCCAACAGCATGGAAGGTGGTGAGTTGTTCAGCAGGATTCAGGAGCGTGGTGACCAGGCTTTCACTGAAAGAGGTACGTATGTGCCGCTGCATGGGGAGTTTGGGTCGAGATGGGGCACACAGAGTTTCTTCGTGACGCTGGGCAAGACCTTGTCCCTCTCTGTGCCTCAGTTTCACCACCTGAACAAGGGTTGGGGGGAGAGTGTTCTTCCTCCAAGGGGTTCTGTGAGTCTGTGGCAGCTTGTCAGAGATGGACTCCCCATGGGCCTGGGATGGAGGCCTCAATGCTTCTTGGTGCCAGCCAGCAGCTGAGCTGGAGGCATCTCCAGAAGAAACTAGGGGGACCAAGGTCGGCGTCTGAGGTGGGGTCCTGGGTGGCAGGAGTGCACCATCTTGTGCTCTCCAAAGAGGGGTGATGGGGAGGGGGCCCCCTGGGTTGCCTGACCCTTGAGTGGCATCCGTGGCCCCCTCCTCTGTCCGTGTCTGCAGAAGCCGCAGAGATCATGCGGGATATTGGCACTGCCATCCAGTTTCTGCACAGCCAGAACATCGCCCACCGAGATGTTAAGGTGAGGCTCCAGGATCCATGTTGGGGCACCAGGACAAAGAGTGCCATCCACAAACCCCAGTGGTCCCAGCATCCACTGGATAGAGGCCACGTTCCTTGCTTGGCATTCCAGGCCTCTCCCCGTGGCCCATACTGCATGGCTCAGTCTCTCCTCCCAAGTGTGTTCATTGTGCTTTAGCCAGATAGGTCTCCTTGTTTCCTTCAAGCATATATAATCCCAGTAGGCATAAGAATAAACTAGGGCCTACCTTGAGCCACTGGGTCCTGAGAAGCATCTCGTTTAATCCTCACCCAGCCCTGTGAGAGGGTGCCATTACCCATTTGACAGATGAGGAAACTGAGGCTCAGAGAGCAATTGTCTTGCTCAAGGCTCTGCAGATGCCTCACTGGGGATTCATGCATTCATTTGTTCACTCAGCAAGAATTTTGTGAAGACAGTGTGCCAGGCTTTGGTGACAGGGCTGCCCAACACTGTTGGAGCTTGTGTGAAGTAACAGCTCTGTTCCTGTAGGCAGAGCCTCTGATGGCAGCATTTTAGGGGAAGGAGGCCCTTTGCTGGGCACTAGACAAAGGAGCAGAGGTGATCCTAGTGGCTGGACCTGCTTGTCCCTCCAGTGGACCGGCTTGAGAATGTTCTCTCCAAATTTCCTGTCCAGGGAGGACTGGATCTTACAGGTGATCAGGATCAGATGGAAGAAATGCAAACCGAGGCAGCTTCACATGCACACACACACTCACCTGCATGTGCCAGCCACGGTCAGAGCAGAATTACAACTCCTGGACCCTCGGCCCCCCACCTAGACCCTGACTGCCCTGCCCCCCAGACTTATTTCCTCCTAAGACCGGGCAGAGGAGACCCGGAGGTCCAGCTGCTGCATCAGGTTCTTCCCCTGGCTGAGTATCACCAACTCTTGCAGTTACCCTTTGATTTTGGGTACACGTGGAGCCACAACAGTCTCACCTTCTGAACCATTGCTTTATTTTGGCCCTGGCCTCCTTTTTTTCCCTTAAGAGGAGAAAAGCCTTCTGTGGAGAAGATTCCTATACAAAAACCGCTTCCCTGTTTTTCACCCCAGTCCAAGTTTGGATCATCTCAAATAGAACCTGAGAAATAGCTTTCACTGGCTCCAAACTGAAATTCCATGTGCCACCCCATCCCTCTGCCCCAGCTCTGCTGCTTCTCTCTGTGGGCCTAGGTCCTACCCATTCATTAGAAAGCAGCTTGAGTGCTGCCTCCTCCATGCAGACCTCCCCACTGCCTTTATCCCTCAGACCCTCTGTGCCCTACAACCAGGAAGACTGGCCTCTGTGCAGCTCTCGGGGCCTGAGTTCCCCCGAGCAACCTCAGGTAGGGGCCTGTCATACAGGCTTGTTCTGGGCTGCGTACAGGATATGTGCTTGGCAGCACTGGCTCATGAGAAGCCCCCGTTCCCCTGGAACCCTCATTTTGGCATCTCATGGCAGCATCACCGACTCAAGCTCAGAAGTTCCTGCCCCTGGGCTCTCTGTGGCACTCAGTTATCCCCAGGCTTGGTGGAACCACTGCCTCAGTTTCCCCTCTGTGAAACAAGGTGTCACCTCTCAGCCACATTAGTCTCCTCCACCTTTGGCCCATGTCATTGGTGACCAAGACCCAGGTCTTTTTTAGTGAGATGGATCCAGCTCCTCCTTCCTCAGTCTGGATGAGGGAGGGAGGAAGGAAATCTGACTGCAGATCACTGTGGAAATCTGCCCCCACCTGGTGCCTGACTCCAGACTAATGTTTTCTCTCCCTGGCCCAGCCTGAAAACCTGCTCTACACGTCCAAGGATAAAGATGCGGTGCTGAAGCTCACGGACTTTGGCTTTGCCAAAGAGACCACCCAGAATGCCCTACAAACTCCATGTTACACTCCCTACTATGTGGGTGAGTCCCTGGGATGTGGCTGGTACCTCTTCATTGCACCCCGCCCCCCACCCCCGCCTCACTGTGGTCTGGGGCAGCCTGTGGGACGCAGAAGCCAAAGAGTTAAAGCGCTGTGAGGAGGGAAGGGGGGTTCTGTCTGTGTGGAGGTGGCAGCTGGGGGGCCGGAGGCTGCAAAAATATTCTCCCAAACTTCAGTTTTTGCTTTTGAAAATAGATCCAGGAAAATTCTGGCTCTGGCCTGTGAGCTGAATGACATCACAGTGGCTCTAAATATATATGTGATAAAAGGCTGCCGTCGGCTTGGGATGGAGCCCAAGTGCGGTTGTTTTTCTCCGGTTTTTATCTTCCTGGGAGTCATATTCAGAAAGTGGGCAGGCGCGTCCTCCTACATGAGAGGGAAGCAGGGGGCCAGCCACCTGCGTTTTGGGAAAGCGTCCCTTAGGTGAGGGCCAGGATGGGCCCCGGGGCTTCACACACACTCATGCTTCCTGGAAAAGCTCCCTGCTCCCCTGTGAGCAGGTAGCCCCTAGACCTGGAGAAGCTACCCCCTCACCCCCGGAAAGTGCCCCTTCGTGGAGAGTGGGGTGATGACTTGTTTACAGACGACTCTTCTCCCTCAGGATAAGCCTTCCAAGAGCTGTTGAAGGGGTGGGAAGCCCCCCGAGACAGCTGGAAAGGCACTCTGTTTACCAGAATGTGTTTTGCAGTATTTTGACTTAGTAATCTCCGGGCCTACCGATCTCATTGCATAGATGGGAAGACCAAGGCCCCATGGGATGGTCGCCAGGTGAACAGTGGAACCCAGAGCTCTGGCCACAGCCCTTCCTTGCCCATGACCTAGGCTGTCTGTTCAGGAGGCAGGGGACACGGGGCAGCTGCTGGGCTGGGGCCCTCTCCACTATGGCAGGACCCCACCCAACCCCTGACTGTCCTTCTCTCCTTCCCCTACCGCACCATGGCTGAGATGGACCCAAGGTAGCTAGGAGGTTATCATCTCTTACAGTCCAGCCTGAAAGTGGGTTTATTTTATCTGGGAGCTGTTGTTCCTCCCCCAACTTCACACACATGCTGCCTTCCCAGAAGGTGCCAGACACCAATCTGCTCTGCCCCATCCCCGGCTCGGGCACCTATTCCCACCTTGCCCAGGCTGTAGGCTCCTGCCGGTGCCCCAAGACCCTTGGACTGAGGGTCCTCCTGTGCCCTCTGCCCCGGCAGCTCCTGAGGTCCTGGGTCCAGAGAAGTATGACAAGTCATGTGACATGTGGTCCCTGGGCGTCATCATGTACATCCTGTGAGTACCATCCCTTTCCTGCACCCGTGGGTACCCTTGGAACCATTTCTGCCCCCACTGTGCAGGGTGAAGGGCTCAAGCGGGCCATTCTTCCAGCAGTCTGCTGTTCCCTTTTGGTCATGGGACACCTCTCCTTCAGGCTCCCCAAAGGCCTCCCCATGCCAAGGGCAGCTGGTGTTCCTGGAGATGAACCCCTGAGTTCAGGGGGCTGATATTATTGCCCTGGTGTCTGGCTGCCTGTCTCTCAGTCAGGGTCTTGGGGAGGAGAATGGGTCCGCCCTGGCGCTGCCCCTACACCTGTGCCGAATGACCTCCGCCCTCCCCTAGCCTGTGCGGCTTCCCCGCCCTTCTACTCCAACACGGGCCAGGCCATCTCCCCGGGAATGAAGAGGAGGATCCGCCTGGGCCAGTATGGCTTCCCCAGCCCTGAGTGGTCCGAGGTCTCCGAGGATGGTGAGTGACTCTCTGCTTAGCTCGCTCCACCGGACCCCAGCCGCCTTCCTTCCGAGAGAGACCACTTAGGTGTCAAACCGACCTGTGTTTAGATCCTGGCTTCCTCCACATCCCAGCTGTGTGATCCTAGGCAAGTCATCTCACTGTTTGAATGTCCTTCTCTATGTTTGCCAAATGGGCTCGAAACCTGCCTCCTCAAAACTTTCCCTAATTCTTTTCCTCATTCATATTTTCCCTTTGGGGACCATGAACAAAACTGGCCTGTATCAGTTATTTATGGCTGCCTGACAAATTACCCCAAACACTTAGTGCCTTACAGCAAGAAGCCCTTATCAGCTCATTGTTTCTGTGGGTTAGGAATTTGGGAGCACGTTGCAGAGCTGGCAGTCTCTGGGAGGGGGACTGGCTCTGAGCAGCTCCACAGCCTCACCACTGCCCTCTCTTCCCTAGCCAAGCAGCTGATCCGCCTCCTGCTGAAGACGGACCCCACCGAGAGGCTGACCATCACACAATTCATGAACCATCCCTGGATCAACGTGAGTGCCTCCTCGTCCTTGGCAGGCCGGGTGATGAGCTTGAGCAGGGCTGCCGGGGGGCGGTTGACGGCTCCAGAGGCCCTGGGGTGGGCCACAGGTATGTGGTAGTGCCCCGCCTTTGCCTGCCTTTGCTCCTGGTCTCATCAGGCTCCTTCACCACCCTGAGCCTCAGATTCCCCACGAGCCCAGAAGAAAGGGGTTCAGGGTCAGGGAGGGGGGCAGCTGGTGCTGTCCCAGGTGCCTGCAGGGGCTGATCCACGGGCTTGGGGCTCCTTCCAGCAATCGATGGTGGTGCCCCAGACTCCACTCCACACAGCCCGAGTGCTGCAGGAGGACAGAGACCACTGGGATGAAGTCAAGGTGGGTGGACCATCTCTCCACAGGTCTCAGGGTTTTAGAAAAAGGGACTATAGGGTGGTGACCTCCCAGCACCTGGGTCTTCGGCCCCCTCTCGCCTCGTGTCAGTGACTGCATAGTGGTCTTTGGGCCACACTACCCTATTCAGGGCAGTGCTTCTGACTTGCTCTCTCAGTGAAGTGGGGCTTTGGCCTCAAGCTTTGGCCATAATTACTCTTATGATCTGCAGCATCTGGGAGGGCGGTCAGCTAGCTTTTAGACTCAGGAGAGGCCAGATTTGAGCCTGTGGGGCAGTAGCTCAGAGCCTGGGGCAACCTGGGCACAGTCTTCAGGCGCTGGTAACCTGGGTGCACAACACGATGGTGTCCCCTGAAGGCTTGTGGTTCTGAGCAGATGACATTGGTCCAAGTCCCTGTCTTGCTTACCCTTGGTGTAGTCCCAGGGAGTCACCCCACTTCCTGTGCCTTGTCAGGTAAGCTCAGTCTTTACCACAGAGGACTGGAGTGAGGACTATGTGAGGCAAAGCGATGGGCCCAGAGCTGGGTACATGGGGGCGGTCGGGCAGCAAAGGTGGTCACTGCCGTCACTGACACTAACGGGCCACTTGGGCAGGAGGTGATGTCTCTTGAGGTCAGTAGACCTGCTCTCCCCCCATCCCCATCCCCAGGAGGAAATGACCAGTGCCTTGGCAACCATGCGGGTGGACTATGACCAGGTGAAGATCAAGGACCTGAAGACCTCTAACAACCGGCTCCTCAACAAGCGGAGGAAGAAGCAGGCTGGCAGCTCCTCGGGCTCGCAGGGCTGCAACAATCAGTAGCTCCTGCGACCTTGGGGGAGCCAGAGGACACACTGGAGTGGGCTGAAGCCCTGACCTGGAGGGCTCAGGGTCCTGTTTTTTTAACAAAAGTGTTGTTTGTGTTGTGTTGTAATTTGTCACTTGGAACTTCTGGATGGGGGAACATGACCCCAAGACCTTCAGAATCGCATCCCAGGGTCAGGCCCTAGAGAAGGGCCAAAACCTGAGCCCCAGGGAGCCGCGTGCTGCAGCTCCAGTGCCTTGATCATGGCGGCCTGAATGCCCTGTGGCTGCATCCCGCTCAGGGCCTGGCCTTAGAGTTCTAGGCCCCTTGGCGTTGTGGTTGGTCTTCCCTCCTGTGAAAAAAGCTCCCCAGAGGGTGGGCAGATGGGCCTGGGCTTGGGAAAGGCATCCGGCCACTGGTTGTCATGGCGACCAGGGACAGAGTTGCCAGTCTCGAATGCTGAGTGAGTGAGCAAGGGAGGGAGGGGGGCAATTGAGGGTCTGCCTGCCTTCTTGGGGAGGATGCTGTCCTTGTGCCACTCACGCCTCTCAGACTCCCCTCCACCCCTCCGTCTTTGGTCTCCCTGAAGTGTCAGGGTCAGTCTGCCTGGCTCCCTGGGTGGTCCGGCGCTGTGTTGCTGCAACCCATCCCACAGGGCCCTTGGAACTCTCCTTCCACAGAGTGCCTGAGCACAGCCATCCTGTTACGACAGCCCACCCCCCCCCCCACCCCTACCCAGGGTGGCCTCTCATCTCAGTGAGGGGTTTGCAGGGGGGCAGATATTTTTAACCCTTTTTTTTTACTTTGGAAAATGTCACTGTGACAAAAGCCAGTACAGTTACCCTGCCCCCACCTGCTCATTGGATCCCAGGCAGGAAAGCCTGTCCTTAAGGGTTCACCCCCTTCTCTGTCCTGGTTGATGGCAGGGCTTGTCTCCTGGTGTACTTTTGTGAGAGAGGATGGCTGGAGGCAGGGCTAAGGGGCTCCTCCTTAATCCAGGGCCTCTTGCTGTACTT
The DNA here is from genome assembly GCA_935064755.1 of Tragelaphus eurycerus. Classification (NCBI taxonomy): domain Eukaryota; kingdom Metazoa; phylum Chordata; class Mammalia; order Artiodactyla; family Bovidae; genus Tragelaphus; species Tragelaphus eurycerus. The sequence goes on along the minus strand of CAKXYN010000001.1, from coordinate 67,636,831 downwards.
TGGGTCAGACTCGAGGTAGTGGACGGCTGCTGCTTAGAGGGTCTGGTCCTTTCTTTTTTGCCTGAGTCGGAGCAGACAGGGCCCCTCCCTCGCTGCTCCAGGCTCACCCAGCCCCACACTGCCCAGGGAGCCTCAGGATGCTGAATGCCTGATATGGGCCTGGCTGGTGCCTGGCCCCAGCCTGCTTCCTGTTCCTCACCCTTCTCTCACTGGCTGGGAAACCCTAGACCATGTCAGGGAGGACAACACTGCTGGGTTTTATATCCAGGTATTAATAAACAGCATTTTGGCATTTTTCCTTGTTCCTGGGTTTATCATCTACACGACTGAACAAAAGCAGCCCAAGGGCATGTGCTCACACCCACTAATAATTTCAGTCCTGCCGCAGGGTTCTTCAGGCCTGGTAGACATGCCAGGCTGGCTCCAGGGCCATGGCCTCACCAGCTTGGAGAGGTCAAGGGAGCGAAGAGATGGCAGCTGCCCCGTGTCCCCAGCTTTGTCTCCCAGTGCACCGTGTGTGTGACACCCACCCCCGGCCCGGTGTGCACTGGCATCTGCCCACAGTGGCCACCCCCAGCTGTGTGCCAGCCTGCTGAAGGGCGGGCAGAGCGCCTGCTGCAGCGCTGAGCTATTTTCAGAAGCTGCCAGATTTCATTTGGCAGCAAGAGTGTCGGGGAGGGGAGGGGGCGGGACGCTGGAGACTGTCTTTTGACTACTCCAGCAACAGAGCACCCTCCGCCCCCCGGGAGCCCTTTTGGGCAGCCCCGAGTGGGGCCCGGACTGTGGCAGATGCCCCAGCTTCTGTCCTCCCGAGTCCCCAAGAATTCCTCTGGCACCCTCAGCATTCCCTCCCCACCTCCCTTCCCCTCAGGCTGTAGGGGAGGGTGATGTTAGAAGGCGGGACAGGCAAGTCTAGCCTGAGCTGAGTGCCACTTCCTGGCCTGGCGACCTTGGACAAGCCTCTCAGCTTTCTCGCCTAGATTTCCTCGACTGTGTAGTGGGGTTGTCCACCGTGGGGAGGCCACAGGGTGTGTAGGCATATGACATATGAAGCACTCAGTGGGGTGCCTGGTGCGTGGCTGGCCCCCATTTGCCACCCTAGCATCCTTAGCTGTAAGGAAGGAGAGAAGAACCTGAAGTTGCTCAAGGGAAAAGCAGTCCAGCCCCAAATCTACCTCTGAGACTTTCTGCCTAGAAATTCCACCTTTTTCCATCCATAGGGGTCTTACTCCCAAGGGCTTGCTCTCCAGAACAGCATTGTATGGGCTTCCTGGACCTTGGTTCCAGCCCTGGGCTTCAAGGAGGGTGGCCCCTCCTTCTGAAGGGCCCCTGGACTCCCCAAATGAATTCTAGGGGCCTCGCAGAGCCTGTGATTCCGACCAACCCTTGTCATGTACTCAGCTCAGTAAAATGCTGGTCAGATGCGAAGGCAGGTCAAGTCTGTCTAGTCACAAAGCTGCAGCAGTACAGACCGACTCTTTCCCTTGACTGCTCAGTGCACACCACTGGAGACCCTATGCTGCGGGCAAGAAAGGCAGCAGGGGAGGCTGAGGATAGAGTCTCAGGGAGTTTAAACACATGAGGGAGAAGGACAAAATACTGCACAAATGCATGTTGAATCATGGGCTTGATATGATCCCCCAAAGAAAGGCAAGGCTTGAGAGGAGTTGTCACTGTGTAGTTTAAATCAAAGAGGCAATTTATGTCCCAGGGTCTGGGGAGGGTGCCAGGTAGGTTGCAAGGTTGAAGGCAGAACTGCAGGGAAAACCAGGGCCTTAGAGACAGAGGGACTCAGTGTGGCCCTCAACTCTGCCAGTCTGTGCTTCTCCTGGGGTCTCAGTGTGGCTGTCTGTGAAATGGGAGCAAATCCTTACACTTAGCTGTTACCAGGTGAACTAAGAAGCTAAGAGGCCTCATGTTTCACATCAGCCTATTCAGACACTTGCCTTTACATGGACTTCATGTGGCTTCCCTAGGAGCTTTCAATAAAGAATCGGTAAGAAGTATATTCACATGTGTGTGTGTGTGTGTGTGTGTGTGTGTGAGAGAGAGAGAGAGAGAGAGAGAGATTTCTTCCCAATGATGCTCCCCCTGACCCAGTTGACAGCAGCGTTCTCTGTCTTGCAGACCTGGTGCTGGCCGGTTTCCAGTGTCCTGGCTCATTGCTATTCCGCACCAGCCCCTCTCCGCCCTCGATTCAGCCCCTCCATTGCGGTGTCAGAACTGAGCCTCAAAAACGCAGCTTGCCGCAACCTCTGCAGGGGTCTTGATGCTTCCAGGTCTGCTAGAAGCTCTCTCTCTCTCTGGCAGACATGGGAGGGGCACAGGTCACTTGTCTCCCTCCAGACCTGGCTGTGTTGGTCTGAGCCTTTGCACCCCCAGTGGATTCTCACAGATGCCCACAAACCCAGCAGCATAAAATCCTCCGCTTTGTCCCTCTGGACAGCCTGCCTGTTCACCCCTTGGAATCGAGGCCAGCAGGCAAGGGTCTGGGAAGCCCCCTCCCACCCTGTATGTAGGGTAGGGTGGGGTTATTTAGTTTAGAGCCAGGAGATCTCAGCTCCGGTTTACATGAAGCCTTGGGCAAAGCTGTTTGTTCCACTTTTTGATGTCCCCATCAATAAAATGAGACATTGATTAATCAGGGCCAACTCCTCTCTGCACCTTGGTGGACATGCTGCCACTGGTTGGTGGATTGTGAGAATACTCTATGGTCTCAGTCAGGTAATGCACCTTGTTGAGCCTCAGTTTTCTTACCTGTTTAACAGGAGTAATACTCATAAGGATGGGGAAGGGCTGCAGTGGAAAGGGGAGTGTTAGTTGCTCAGTCGTGTCCAACTCTGTGACACTATGGACTGTAGCCCGCCAGGCTCCTCTGTCTATGGGATCTTCCAGGCAAGAATACTGGAGTGGGTTGCCTTGTCCTTCTCCAGGGGAATATTCCCAACCCAGGGATCAAACCCGAGTCTCCTACATTGCAGATAGATTCTTTACTGTCTGAGCCACTAGAGAAGCCTGGAAAAGGGAAGGGGTGGTCAAGCCCCAAGACCTTGGTCACCAATGCAGATTAAGTGTCTACTAGGTGCCACACCTGGAGAAGGCAATGGCACCCCACTCCAGTACTGTTGCCTGGAAAATCCCATGGATGGAGGAGCCTGGTAGGCTGCAGTCCATGGGGTCGCTAAGAGTCGGACATGACTGAGTGACTTCACTTTCACTTTCCACTTTCATTCATTGGAGAAGGAAATGGCAACCCACTCCAGTGTTCTTGCCTGGAGAATCCCATGGACGGAGAAGCCTGGTGGGCTGCAGTCCATGGGGTCGCACAGAGTCAGACACGACTGAAGCGAAGCAGCAGCAGCAGGTGCCACACCCAGTTACGAGGACTCCGCCACTTGGGCCCTCTCTGTTTCCCCTGACCAGGAGGAGGAGCCAGCGGAACCAGTTTACTGGGATTCAGAGGCGCTGGTAAGGGCAGGTTAGTTGGGGTGTGGGGCCACCTGCTGGTCACCTGGTGAGTATTCAGTAGACACCTACTGTGTACCAGAGCCTGAGGCATCTGTGGTCCTGCCTAGGTGGAGGGAGAGACCATAGAATCATAACAAATGGCTGCCATTTACTGAGTAGCTATTGCATGCCAGGCCCACTTGGGTGCTTTGCCTGGATCTCACATTCCCATCTTACCGATGGAGAAACTGAGCCCTCAGTCTCAGCTGGAGGGGTCAGAGAAAGGGGTGCTACTTTTGGCTGGGGACAATCATAGAGGGCTTCAAGAGGTGGTGACATGTGAATTTGAAGGGCAAATCTGGATAGAAGAGATTTGGGAAAAGGGCATTTGAGCTGGCAGGTATAGGATAAGGCAAGGCAAGGAGGCAGGAATGGGCTCTGCCATGTGAAGACCAGAGAAATGTCTGTTTAAAGAGTGAGAGGCAGGAAGTCTCTCATTTTCTCATTTCATCTCCTGTAGGAAGTCAGGGTGGGGGCCTTAAGGGTGCAAAGTGGGCACCTGGTGGCAGCTTCTCTGTCTTAGCACTCCCAGGCCAATCTTGTGTGTGGAGGTTACATTCCCTCCTCCTTATATCCACATCTCCCTCTCCTAGAGGGATACCCGGCTCTTGATCAACAATGTGTCCACCTCCTGTTGCTGGTATGGACTCTTCAGGTGGCTCCAGAGTTGAATCTTTTCACACTGGCCTCCCTGGACTCTCAGGATGTGGCCTGTGCTTCCAACAGAGCTATTTTCTGTGTTGTATTTTCTTCTGAGGTTTAATATGAACAAGGGTTTATGTGCTTTAAAAAGCTTATAGGGGACTTCCCTGGTGGTCTGGTGATTAAGACTTTGTTGTCCCAATGCAGGGGACGTGGGTTCAATCCCTGGTCAGGAAACTAAGATCCCACATGACACATGATATGGCCAAAAAGTTTAAAAAAAATCATGGGCCATTGAACAAGACACTGAACATATATCTTAAATCCTGCCATATGACCCCATTTTACAGATGGGAAACTGAAGCTCAGTGTGACTTAGTAGCTTCCTGAGGTCCAGGACTAGGCTCTGATATGGAAAAATGCCCTCACGATTGTCCTTTCTTCCACTGTCCTCAGAGGGTCCCGACTCCATGGGGACAGGCAGAGAGCAGCCACCTGCACTATCTAATGAGCTGCTGTTACTGCTAAGTCACTTCAGTCGTGTCCGACTCTGTGCGACCCCGTAGACGGAAGCCCACCAGGCTCCCCCGTCCCTGGGACTCTTCAGGCAAGGACACTGGAGTGGGTTGCCATCTCCTCCTCCAATGCGTGAAAGTGAAAAGTGAAAGGGAAGTCGCTCAGTCGTGTCCAACTCTTAGCGACCCCATGGACTGTAGCCTACCAGGCTCCTCCGTCCATGGGATTTTCCAGGCAAGGGTACTGGAGTGGGGTGCCATTGCCTTCTCCCAATGAGCTGTAAATGGGTGCTAAAAAGGGGAACAGAGATGATGTGGTGATCCTTGCTGTCTTAGGCTGGATTTCTTTCCTCTTTCTGGTGGAGAGTTGAGAGAAGGTTGGGACAAAGAGGAAGTGATGGAGATGAGGAGGCATTGGGGAAGAATTGTGGATCCTACCTCATCCCCAAATACCTTCCCCTGCTGCAGGGGCTGTGTGTATAAAGCAGACTACATGCCCAGATGCACCCCCAGCCTTTAGCTGTGCTCACAACAAGACAAAGAGACCAGCAAACCAGTCAGCCATCAGACCTGGCAGAGATCCTCTGTGCAGAGCAAGGAGGGCCCTTCAGCTGCCCCCTGGAGTCACTCCCAGTGTGGAGAACCTCCCTAGTGCAGCCTCACTTCTAATTGATGGAACCTCGACTCATGGGCCACACGTCTTCCCACCAAGGAAAGGCTCAGTGAGTGAGGAGCCAGGCTTCCCAGCTCAGGGCCTGGCCTGCTCCAGTCACATGCTGGAGCCCATGTTTCGAGCATCTGGAGTGAGCCAGGATGTCTCATGTGTGACCTTTACTTACTTGTCTTTCCTAGGCAAGGGTGATGCTCATCTTACAGATGAAATCACTGAGGCTTGAGTAGCATGGGGGTAAAGTGCCCAAGTTCCTACATGTGGTGAGTGGCAGGGCAGGGGTCTGAGCCCAGGGTCTTGGGGCTCTATGTTGTTAATCATTAAGTCATGTCTGACTCTTTTGCAACCCCATGGACTGTAGCCCACCAGGCTCCTCTGTCCATGGGATTTTCCAGGCAAGAAAACTGGAGTGGGTTGCCATTTCCTTCTCCATGGGGTTCTATGATCCCTAACGGAAATGCTGTCCCTGCCCAAAGAATGGCAACCCTGCCTGACCTCTTCCCTGATCTTCTGTGCCCCTGGCTGCCAGAAGAAGGGCCCTTGGAGCTGGGGCTCCCCTGCTCTCTGGCCCCACAGCTTTGGCAGGGAGTGCCAGGCACCTGTCAGCATGGTTAAAGGCCAAGGCATTTCCCTGCAGATGAGATGGAAGCTCAGCTGGGTTACACAGCCTGGGCCCCTTCCAGCTCTGCTATGACCATGGACAGCTCCCTTAACTCCTCTGAACCCATCTCATTAGAACATGTGGACAGCGACATCTGCCCTGTGAGACTGGGAAAGGTAAGGTAGGATGCCCTGAAGAGCTCTTAGCCTATCATAGATCCTGGAAAATGTCACGTCACACAAGAGGCCGTAGCATCTGATGGTGTCTTGGAATGAATTGAATTGTAGGCTAAAATCTGTCAGGGAGGAGGCTGTCTTATTGGGAGAAGCTGCAGTCAGTATGCTGCCCACCTGCCCTGGTGACCTCTCTCTGGAGGTCCCTGTCAGGCCAGGGCCCAGTGGCTCTGCAGCAGGTTTGGCCAGGGCTGCTGGGGCGACAGTGAGAAAGAGGAGGCCGCCAAGGGAGGTCCACAAAACTCTTCCTCACAGGGTCTTGAAGGTATCCAGGGAATGCAGGGCACAGGGCTGGTTACCACACCAGCCAGATGATGAGAATGGCCTGGCCTAGAATGTCTGCTTTGGGCAATCCTCTCGGACTATCGACTGGGGCAACCTAAGATGAAACTTCTTCTTTAATGACAAGAGTTCATAGCCAAAGTGGGTGACAGACAGGGATAGGAGGGTCAGAAAAGGTTTCTGCAAAGGGGAATGAAGCTGAGGAAGAATGACCAGAAGAAGTTGCTGTGAGACCAGGAGGAAGGTTATTCCAGGCAGAGGGGAAAGCAAGTGCAAAGGCCCTGGGGCTGAAAAGACCTTCAAATATCTGAGGAGCAAACATGAGTACAATATGCCTGGAGAGTGCTGGTTCAGCCTCTCTTGGACAGAAGTGAGTGTGTGGATGGCCTTATGGGGGCCCAGGAAATTGGGCTTTTTGGAGGTGCCTTTCTATAGGCTCTGCCACTGACCACCCAGCACAGGGCCTGACCCAGGACTCAGGGCAGCTTGGCCAGATGTGAATCAACCCTCGACTCCCCTGAGATGATGGCTTTAATATCTCACCATTGACAATAATTTGAACTCACTAAACCATGCATGCAAAACTTTCTGGGGCTGTTAATATCAGCAAAGCCAGTACTGTGTCTATTTGTGCATGGAGAAGATGCAATGACATATAACTTAACTCTGGATATAGATTCTAGAGAGCTGAGGCCCTGACTTCATGTCTAACTCTTTACCAACCCATGAACTGTGTATCCCACCAGGCTCCTCTGTCCATGAAATTCTCTAGGCAAGAATACTGGAGTGGATTGCCATTCCCTTCTCCAGGGGATCTTCCTGACCCAGGGATCGAACCTGGGTCTCCTGCATTGCAGGCAGATTCTTTACCATCTGAGCCACCAGGGCAGCCCTTGGGCCCAGGAGAGACGGGATCAGTTCCTCTTAGTGAGCTCCTGTAAATGGGTTTGATCTTACTGGAATTGTGTGAATGCTTGGGTGGGAGATCCTGGGGTGTAGGCTGTGTAGAGATTCTCAACAACGGCTGTGTACAATAATGTCCATCAGCAGGAGACAAGGTTTTCCCTTCTCCACCCCAGGAATCAATGCAGGCTAGGGACCTGGGCTGGGAGCACTACCAAGAAATGAGTGGTCCCACTCATTCCTGCTTTTTAAGGGTCTAACCTGAAGGCTTTCTTCCTTCTGTTACTCTGGCAGTTGGGTGGGTCTTCTCAGAGAGCTAATTCTGAGGAATACATCCCACTCACCTGAAGTTGGGAGGGGTGCCTGGAGATGGCGAAGATGAAATAGATGGGAAGAGGTTTGGGAGAAGGACAGGCAGACAGGCTCTGCCCTCTGGAAGGAAGGTAGTCTAGGGTGAGCTGATTTGTCCAAGATCATACAGGGTTAATATAGTAATGGAGTTATGAATAAAAGAAGGCCCCTGGGAGATATCCCTAAATTTGGGGGTAGGGAAAGAGGGCATCAGGACTGGAGGGACCTAAAAGAACTTGAGGGTTCCAGCTTCAGGGATCCTGATGTTTCCTCTTCAGAGTCCAATTACCTGAAGGGAAAAGTGGTAACTCTTGGGCCCCTGCACTTTCTCCCCTCTGTGTGTGCCTTCCTGGACTGGCCAACCCCAGCCCTCCAAGGATGGGAGTAGATCCTGGAGCAATGAAAAATCTACACAGGTGTGGTTCAGACATGGCTTTGAGAGCTGGAATGGATGAATAGATGGAATCTGAGAAAGTTAGAGCTGGAAAGTGCCTTATTGCATTTAATCCCCATCTTATAAATGAGTAAATGTAGGCTCATAAGCCAGCCTTTCAACCTAGACTGCCCACCACGTGCAGCCTCCCTGTCTGCTAGCTACCTGCTTTCTAGGAGTGAGATTCTGAGTCCAATAGTCAAGGCCTGGCTTGGTCCTGATGAACGAATCAGATCAAATACATACAGTGTGCTCCCAGGCCTGATTTATCCAACTCCGCCAGACCACATCCATACTATATCCCTACTACATCTATATCCATACTATTTCATTTTCAAAAGGAATAGCATTGGGTCTATGATGAGGCTTTAATAACAGCCCATAGGTTTGCTCGCCACTGTTACAGTCAAACGAGTAGCTTCCAAAGTTTGATTCTTTGGTATAATTTATACAAAATAAAATATTAATCTTATATAATTTATATAAAATAAAATACAGTCTTCATTGCTGTGCACAGGCTTTCTCTAGCTGCAGTGGGTGGGGGCTACTTTTTTCTGCACTATGTGGATTTATCATTCTTTTATTTTATACAAAATAAAATATTTTAAATATTTTAAAATTATTTAATTTTACATATGGTAATGTATATGTTTCCATGCTACTCTCTCAATCCTCCAATAAAAATGTTTTTAAAAATTAGATAATTTTAAACTAGTGTATATACGCATGTAACCAGGATCCCAATCAGGATAAAGAACATTTTCATCACCTCAGAAAGTCTCCAGTAACCAACCCCTCATCACAGAATGCTGTTCTGATTTCTGTCATCACAAATAAATTCTAGACATTCATATCAATGAAGTTATACAGTATGGAAGTGGATAGCTTTTTTGTGTCTGGCTTCATTTGCTTCATTGTACATTGTACAGGAGACAGGGATCAAGACCATCCCCATGGAAAAGAAATGCAAAAAAGCAAAATGGCTGTCTGGGGAGGCCTTACAAATAGCTGTGAAAAGAAGAGAAGCGAAAAGCAAAGGAGAAAAGGAAAGATATAAACATCTAAATGCAGAGTTCCAAAGAATAGCAAGAAGAGATAAGAAAGCCTTCTTCAGTGATCAATGCAAAGAAATAGAGGAAAACAACAGAATGGGAAAGACTAGGGATCTCTTCAAGAAAATCAGAGATACCAAAAGAACATTTCATGCAAAGATGGGCACGATAAAGGACAGAGATGGTGTGGACCTAACAGAAGCAGAAGATATTAAGAAGAGGTGGCAAGAACACACAGAAGAACTGTACAAAAAAGAGCTTCAAGACCTAGATAATCATGATGATGTGATCACTGACCTAGAGCCAGACATCTTGGAATGTGAAGTCAAATGGGCCTTAGAAAGCATCACTACGAACAAAGCTAGTGGAGGTGATGGAATTCCAGTGGAGCTATTCCAAGTCCTGAATGATGATGCTGTGAAAGTGCTGCACTCAATATGCCAGCAAATTTGGAAAACTCAGCAGTGGCCACAAGATTGGAAAAGGTCAGTTTTCATCCCAATCCCAAAGAAAGGCAATGCCAAGGAGTGCTCAAACTACCGCACAATTGCACTCATCTCACATGCTAGTAAAGTAATGCTCAAAATTCTCCAAGCCAGGCTTCAGCAATATGTGAACCGTGAACTTCCTGATGTTCAAGCTGGTTTTAGAAAAGGCAGAGGAACCAGAGATCAAATTGCCAACATCCGCTGGATCATGGAAAAAGCAAGAGAGTTCCAGAAAAACATCTATTTCTGCTTTATTGACTATGCCAAAGCCTTTGACTGTGTGGATCACAATAAACTATGGAAAATTCTGAAAGAGATGGGAATACCAGACCACCTGATCTGCCTCTTAAGAAATCTGTATGCAGGTCAGGAAGCAACAGTTAGAACTGGTCATGGAACAACAGACTGGTTCCAAATAAGAAAAGGAGTACGTCAGGGCTGCATATTGTCACCATGTTTATTTAACTTATATGCAGAGTACATCATGAGAAATGCTGGACTGGAAGAAACACAAGTTGGAATCAAGATTGCCGGGAGAAATATCAATAACCTCAGATATGCAGATGACACCACTCTTATGGCAGAAAGTGAGGAGGGGCTAAAAAGCCTCTTGATGAAAGTGAAAGTGGAGAGCGAAAAGGTTGGCTTAAAGCTCAACATTCAGAAAACGAAGATCATGGCATCTGGTCCCATCACTGCATGGGAAATAGATGGGGAAACAGTGGAAACAGTGTCAGACTTTGTTTTTCTGGGCTCCAAAATCACTGCAGATGGTGACTGCAGCCATGAAATTAAAAGACGCTTGCTCCTTGGAAGGAAAGTTATGACCAACCTAGATAGCATATTCAAAAGCAGAGACATTACTTTACCTACAAAGGTTCGCCTAGTCAAGGCTATGGTCTTTCCTGTGGTCATGTATGGATGTGAGAGTTGGACTGTGAAGAAGGCTGAGCGCCGAAGAATTGATGCTTTTGAACTGTGGTGTTGGAGAAGACTCTTGAGAGTCCCTTGGACTGCAAGAAGATCCAACCAGTCCATTCTGAAGGAGATCAATCCTGGAATTTCTTTAGAAGGAATGATGCTAAAGCTGAAACTCCAGTATTTTGGCCACCTCATGCGAAGAGTTGACTCATTGGAGAAGACTCTGATGCTGGGAGGGATTGAGGGCAGGAGGAGAAGGGGACGACAGAGGATGAGATGGCTGGATGGCATCACTGACTCGATGGATGCGAGTCTGAGTGACCTCCGGGAGCTGGTGATGGACAGGGAGGCCTGGCGTGCTGCTGTTCATGGGGTCGCAAAGAGTCGGACACGACTGAGCGACTGATCTGATCTGATCTGATCTCATTTGCTTCATTTGAGATTCATGCATGTTTATGGAGTAGCAGCTTTTTCCTTTTTATTGTTCCTTTTTATTGCTGAAGAATATTCTATTTTACTAAGGTACCACAGTTTGGTGGTTATTTGATTCTGGTTTTTGGCTACTATGAGCAAAGCCGCTATGAATACTCATGTACATGTCTTTGTAGGGACACATTCTTTCATTTCTTTTCGACTGAAATGGCTGCTAAATACCTAGTGAAGTCTCTGGACATATATTAAGTGTATGTTTAACTTTTTGAGAAACTGCCAGATTTCAAAGTGGTTGTGTCATTTTACATTCACACTAGCAGTTTACAAGACTTCCAGTTACTCCACGTCCCCATCAACATTTGGTATTATTGGTCTTTTTTATCTTAACTATTCTGATGGATATGGGGTGTTATTTCATTGTAGTTTTAGTTTGCATTTTCCTGATGATTAATGATGTAGGGGACTTTTTCATGTGGTTACTGGCAATTGACATATCTGTTCAAGTCTGTAGCTTATTTTCAAGCATTGGATTTGTTTGTCTTTTTATTATTGCGTTTGGGGAGTTCTTTATATATTCTGGATATATATTCATTGTCAAAGGATATGAGTTAGGGAATGTTTTCTCCTACACCAGGGCTTACCTATTTATTTTCTTATGGTACTTTTGATGAGAAGGTTTTAATTTTTTTGAAATTCAATTTATCATTGTTTGCTCTTATGATTAGTGTTTTCTCTGACCTGAAATTTTTACTTATCCCAAAGTCACAGAGATATTCTTCAATTTTTCCCCCTCTTCTAGAATCTGTATAATTTTAGTTTTTGCATTTGGGACCATGTGCCATCTGTAATTGATTTCTGAATATGGCGAGAGCTCAGGATTGAGTTTTATATGTTTCCATATGGATATCTAGACAGCAGCATCCTTTTTTTTTTTTTTTTTTAACTTTTGGCTGCACTGGGTCTTCGTTGCTGTGCACAGGCTTTCTCTAGCTGCAGTGGGTGGGGGCTACTTTTCTTTGCACTATGTGGATTTATCATTGTGGTGGCTTCTCTTGCTGCAGAGCACAGGCTCTAGGCACATGGGCTTCAGTAGTTGCAGCTCTCAGGCTCCAGAGCACAGGCTCAGCAGTTGTGGTGCACAGGCTTAGTTGGCCCCACAGCTTGGCATGTAGAATATTCCCAGACCAGGAGTTGAACCAGTGTCCCCTGCACTGGCAGGTGGATTCTCAACTACTGAACCACCAGGGAAGTCCCAACAACAGCATTCTTGAAGAAAAATAAATATTTCTTACTATGGCACTCATCAAAAGCCACTTGCTTGCATATAAATCTGGACTCTATTCTCCTTCATTGATTGTCTATGTATTTGCCAGTACCATACTGTCTTGACTTTGCTCAGTCCATCAACATGGCATATCTTCCTATTTATTTAGGTTTTCTTTAATGCTTCTTAGCAATATCTTATCGTCTTGAACATCTAGCATTATGTTAATTCCTACTTAGCATTTTTAGTTTTTGGATTCTATCGTAAGTAGAATTAAAAAGTATTTAATTTCCCAATAGTTTATTACTATTTTATGAATAGTTTATAAAAATACAACTGATTTTTATGTATTAACCTGTATTCTGTGACATTGTTACATTTTCTCATTAGCTCTAGTAGTTTTCCACTTTCACAATAATGCTATCTGTGAATAACGGGAGCGTTACTTCTTTCTTTCCAATCTTTATGCCTTTGTCTTTCTTGCCTGTGCTCTGGTTGGGATTTCTAATACAATGTAGAGTAGTGTTGAGAGCAGAGAAAGAGCGAGTGTGGCTGAGGCTTTGTTTCTTGGAAGACCATTCTATTGACGCCATGCTGTGAGTTACACTTAAAAAAAATTCCTCTGGCTGCCTGGGAAGGATTGTAACAGCAAAAGGGGAAGCAGGGAGATTGATAAGGAGGCTGCAGAATTCCAAGTGAGAGAGGCGGGTAGTTTAGGCTGGAATGATGGGAGATCTGGGATGTATTTGGAGTTGGAGTCACAGAATTCACTGTGGGGGAAGGAGAGAGGAACCAAGGATGATGCTGGAGTATTGCCTTGAGCTGCTGGGGGGAATGGGGATGGAGAGGCTATTGATTGAGATGAGGAAATTGGGGCTGAGGGTGCAGCTTTGACACTTTCTTTTTTGTTTTTGTTGTGCTGGGTCTTTACGGCTGCGAGGGTTTTTTTCTAGCTGTGGAGAGTGGGGGTCACTCTCTAGTTGTAGTGGCTTCTCTTACTGTGAAGCAGAAGCTCTGGGGTGCATAGGCTTCAGTAGTTGTGGTTCCCGGGCTGTACAGGACAGGCTCAACAGTTGTGGCACATGGGCTTAGTTGCTCCAGCACAGGCTCACTTGCTTCTTGGCATGTGGGATCTTCCTCACCCAGGAATCAAATGTGAGTCTCCTGCATTGGCTCTAGTCTCTCAGTCGTGTCCGACTCTTTGCATTCCCATGAACTGAAGCCCACCAGGCTGGAATTCTCCAAGCAAGAATACTGGAGCGGTTTGCCATTTTCTATTCCAAGGGATCTCCCCAACCCAAGGATTGAACCTAGGTCTCCAGAACTGCCGTCAAATTCTTTACCACTGCACCACCTGGGAAGCCCCTTGACCACTTTCATTTCCAAATACTGTTAGACTTTCAAGGTCTCAGGAGGGCAGCTGGAATGATGGAACTTGAGGCACAGCTTTTGGGTAACAGCATGATTTAGATGGACTCTAAAGCCACAAGACCAGACAAGAGAGGAGAGAATGCAGAGAAGGATGAAAAGGAGACTTCATCCTGGGGTAGATGGTAGGAAGACCTGAAGGAGCCAGGAAAGTAGACTGAGAGGGGACAGTGAGGTAGGAAGAAAACCAGAAGAGTATAGTTATTTGGAAGTGTCTTGAAGCAAGTGTTCCCAGAAAGGGATGGTCACTGTGTTGGAAGCTGTTAAGCAAGAAAAATAGGAGGTCAGAGAAACACAAGATGTTCTGCTGCATCTTGGTGACCTCAACACAGGCATTGATATGCAGTAAGGGAGCTGAAAGCCCAGCTGGGGAGGTGGGAAATGTAGACATGGAAGCAGTGGCAGTGAGCACAGAGAAGGGACTGGCAGCCTTTCTCCAAAGCACCTGGTGAGGAGCCTTGAGGGCTCTAGGCATTTGCTGAGAGACCAAAGCTCTCACTGGCCACATGAAAAGAGAAAAGTGAGCCCTGTGCTCTGGAAGTTACAGCCTGGGCCAGCTGATGTGGATGAGTAGATGAGACAGGGTGGGGAGAGGAAAGGATGAAATAGGCACAGGATCCATGCCCAGCACTGTCCCTGGCTTGCTATCATCAGTCCAGCTTTAAGAAGTCCTCTCTGCTCATCACCATGAAGGATGGGCTCCAAGGAAGGGGGAAGGGTGGACTCATAGGGCAGCTCCATGTCCTTTTGCATGTTATTTACCTGAGAAGGCTGCACTGGTTTATACAGGTGAGTTTGTCCTAAGAGCACCACATATGCATTGGGAAATTGAAGAAAAGAGGGAAAGGTTAACTTTTTGGTGTATTTGACTCTGGTTTGTTTCTGCATGCAATTGTTCTTACATAATTATAGCCATGCTGTGAGCAGAGTTTTGGGCCTGATTATTTTTCACTGAATGTTACATAATAGACATTCTCCATGTTGTTATATAGCTTTCGTTGTTGTTATCAGTTGCATAAAATTGTATGTGGGAATGCCCCGTGTTCAGTTAACTCATCCCCTACCAGTGGTCATTTGGGTTACTTCCAGTATTTAGAGACAGTCCTGCATTGGATATCTATGTGTGTGGAGTTTTCCCTGGATCCATTTTTACAGAACTAACTTTTTCGGGGTTTGTGATACCCACTTGCCATATTGCTGGTGGGGAGTCAGCTACACCCACCCTGCTGAGAAAACACTACATGAGGCAGCCTACTCTCATATTCCTAACTGCCTGCACACTGTCATTTAAAATGTTTCTTTTTATTTGATGGGCCCAAGATGGGGTCTCACTCCAGCTCCAAGCCGTCTTTTGGGGAACTTCCCCGGTGGTCCAGTGGTTATGATTTCACCTTTCACTGCAGGGGTGCAGGTTCAGTCCCTGCTTGGGGAACTAAGACCCCACATGCCTCGTGGCCAGAAAACAAAAAAAACAACAGAAGCAATGTTGTAACTAATTCAATAAAGACTGTAAAAATGGCCCACATAAAAAAAAAATCTTAAAAAAAAGCTGTCTTTCTTGAAGGTTATAGAAGATACTCATTTTCCTATATGTTCAGTTACTGGTTCTTTTTCCCCTCATGGGAGGAAGCAGATCTTATCAAGGGACCCACACCTGTACTTTTCCGAGTGGGCTCTCTGATTCCACCCTCCATGCCCCTCCACTGCCCTGACCAATTTTTATGGTCACGTCTTTCCTCCTCAGGGTCTCATGTAGTTCCTGATGCCCAGTTTTCAGTGTCCCTCCCCAGGCCAGATCCACATCCCCACATCAAGGAACTGTGGAATAGTTACAGCAGTGTCTCAGCCTGCTGCACAGACTCTCCTCTGAGCCATCATCAACTCTGCCCTGGCTGCTTGCCCTGGACCTGGCAGAGTGTTTGGGAAACATGCCTTGACCACCTGACCAATGTAGTCTCTATTGACTGCTAGGAACTCTGTCATCTGCTTCCACCCACCTGCTGCCTGCCCCAAGGAGCTCTTGGGGTCCAGTCACCCTGGCCTTATTACCGTTTTCTGCCTGTCTTTGCTTCTCCGTTGCTCTGTGCCTGGGTTTGTGAAACCTCCGTCAAGAGTGCCCCTCTTTATGCCTGAGCTGTGTTCAATCACTTTTGTCATCTGTGATCTTGCCTTCTCATTTGAGCCTTACCTGGATTTTTCTGGTCTACCAGGCCCCCTGCTTCCGAATGTCTATAGCATATATAGTTTATAGGGGCTCTTTGAGAGGGTCTTCAGTAAGTCATCCCCTGTCCTCCATTCAGCTTCGGAAGAACTTGGGAAATAAAAACCCAGTTGGAGGCCAAAGCATCACCTTCTTCACTGATGAAAGCTGAGGGGGAAGAAGAAGCTTAGTGTGAGGACACAGGGGCTGGTGAACTAAGCCCAGAACTAGGCTCACCTCTTCCCTGTCTCCCAGTCTCACTTGCCCTAGGTGAATGAGGACTGGGGTGCCACAACCAATGGGGACCTGCACGTGGAAGGGAACATCGGAAGAAAGTGAGAAATCCACCCTTTCCCCCACAGTCCATGTCCCTAATTGTGTCTTGAATTATTTTCTAGTCAATTTCAGGTGGCTCAGATGGTAAAGCGTCTGCCTACAATACAGGACACCCAGGTTCAATCCCTGGGTTGGGAAGATCTTCTGGAGAAGGAAATGGCAACCCACTCCAGTATTCTTGCCTGGAAAATCCCATGGACAGAGGAGCCTGGTAGGCTACAGTCCATGGGGTCACAAAGAGTTGGACACGACTGAGCGACTTCACTTTCTTTATTTCTTTACTTCCACTGTGAGCTCTAAAGCTCAGGTGTGCATAACTTCTCCTCATAGTGCCTTCAAGTGGATGAAGAGGATTTGCTTTAGCAAGCTCCTCCTTCTTCCTGTACACACGCCCCAGCTAAGTTAGAAATTCTGTTCTGAGGGCTTCATTTCTCTATCAATGCTGGCCTTGGTCGATGAAGACCCTATAGGAGTGGGTAGGGATGTAACCACTGTCATTAACTTAGGCCTCCTGAAGGCAGGCTTCCATCGGGGTGCAGGGCATGGGAGTGCAATTAGTCTTGGTGTCCTTGTAGTAGGAATCAGGAGACAGCCAAACAAGCAGTTGGGATGGTACAGACATGCTCCGTTTAACTCACGGTTGTGCTGAGAACCTCCTTTGGGCCTTTCCTGGACCGAATGATGAATGACTGGGTCGTGCAAGGTCTGGAGGATTAATTATTTTTGGCTGGGCAGGGGATTCCGTGGACAGAGCCAGGTTACAGACCGTTGCTCCATTGGCTGCTGCTGCTTTCCAGAGGAATCTGAGCCGTCACACAATTTGGAGCCCACCTGGTAATGCTTGGATTCCAGAGCTGTGGGTGCACACACATCATTGCACCATGTAGCGTTAGAAAAAGATTTCTCTAAAAATAACTACCGAGGAATATTTAATTTGATAGCAAGACTGTGACTAATGTATGAGACAGAGAGAGTCTGTGTGACAAGACACAGTACAATAATGGGGAGAAATTCATGTTTGACCTTTCCACCAGTGCAAAATGAAACAGGTCTGAGCCTTGGCAGCTGGGGCTCTAGGGGAAGTGGCTGTGAGCAGGGGGTATGATGGTCATGGAGGAAACTGATGGGATATGCAGTTATCAGTAGTGTTGCATTATGGAAATAGCTTAAGGAAATCAATACCTTTTGGTGTTAAATAGCAAGAAGGGACTAGGGCTGAGATAAGTGCTGGCTGGTAAGAGGCGGATCCTGGAGGCCAGCCCAGCTAGATGGGGTGACAGAACCAGTTCTTATAGGCTGGCTCAGAGGAGAAGTAGGTTCCCCAAACAGAAGGAGACCCAGTGTTTCTGGGAAGCAATCTGAGCTGATGGGGTAGGAGCAAGGTTCCAATGTTGAGCAAACAATTACCTTCTGCTAGGCTGGATGCAGGTTTGATTCCTGGGTTGAGAAGATACCTGGAGGAGGAAATGGCAACCCACCCCCAGTATTCACGTCTGGGAAATCCCACAGATGGAGGAGCCTGGTGGGCTACAGTCCATGGGGTCTCAAAGACTCCTGCACGACTAAGTGACTAAATAGCAGGAGCAGGCTCTGTGTTGAAAGCCTTCTAGCCATTCTCCTCAGAAGAATCCCTGATATAGAAGCTTAATATTGTTTCCACTTGACAGAGAAGGAAACTGGGGTCACCCAGCTGGGAAGTGTCTGGAGCTGGGTGTGAAGCCAGAGCCTTCAAACTCTTATTTGCTGTTGCTTGGTCAATGACAACTTGAGAAAGCTCAAGGGCTGGCAGCAGCCTCAAGTGACAGGTTGGGGTCGGGGTTGGGGGAGGCTGAGTATGGGTGATGGTTTTGGCATGAGCCACCTGGTGACAAGTTCTCATGAAAAATTGCCATGGCTCTTGGCATGGCAGGTTTCCGGGTCGGAGTCACTTCCATGATTGTTCCATAATTCATGACTGCATATTATAAATTCTGATCAGTCACCTTCAGTGCTAATTGGAGAACAAAATAATCTACATTTCTTAGAGTTGTTTTTCCTCAGTGGTAAGAGGGTGAGTACTGTTGCTGCTTCTTTGATCAGGGTCTTACACGTTCTGAGTACTCACTTAAGGTTTGTTCTCAGGAAAGAGTCCTTCTTTTTTTTTTAAGTTAATTTATTTGTTTGACTGCATTAGGTCTTAATTAGGGAATGTGGAATATTTTAGCTGCAGCATTCAAACTCTTAGTTGCACAATGTGGGATCTAGCTCCCTGACCAGGCATCGAACCCAAGCCCCCTGCATTGGGAACACAAAGTCTTAGACAATGGACCACCAGAGAAGTTCCACAAGAGAGTTCTTTAGAAGTTTTTGTTGTCTTGGTGTTGTTGTTGGTTTTTTTTTTTTTGCATCCTCTTCTAAATGTTGGGCTTCCCAGGTGGTGCAGTTGGTAAAGAATTTACCTGCCAATGCAGGAGATGCTGGTTCAGTCCCTGGGCTGGGAAGAGTGACAACCCACTCCAGTATTCTTACCTGGGAGGTCCCACGGAGAAAGGAGCCTGCCAGGCTACAGTCCATGGAGTCTCAAAAGAGTCAGACACAACTGAGTGAGGACTCACTAAATGTTCCTCAAGAAAGAGATTAGCAGTGGTCCCTGATCAGATTCAGGGCCAGTTGCTTCTTGGCATGTTTGGTGATATTGTTGCCCTAACCCCTTGGCATGGGCAGATCCAGGGGATAAACCAAGAGTTGAGGTCACAGTTAACCAGTGGGCCCAGGACCCCTCCTAGACTCTGGGATGTGCTCTGTAGGAGGTAAGTTACTCTTCCCCTCTGAGCCTCAGAGATGAGAGCTAAGTCTCCACTCAGGTGTGAGAGAATCAAGGAAGGGTTGACTCAAAGAGGGGAGGGCAGCCTGGAGTGGCCCTGGCTGGGGAGTGGTTCTGACCCACAGCCTGGCAATGGTTGGTGTCTCAGTGTCATGAGACCCAGTCAGGTCCCAAGACCTGGCCCTGCCTCCTTCTCCAGCCACATCTCTCCCCACTCTCCACTTACTTGCTTACTCACTCATCGCATCCTGGTCATACTGGCCTTTCCATTCTTTAGAGACGCTGAACTCCTTCCTTACCCGACCTGCCTCCCCAAATGCTGCTCGCTTGGCCTGGGGCACATTCACCCCTTCTTTACTTGGCTGGTTTGTCTGCATTGTCAGGTTCCTTTTTTTTTTTTTTTTTTTACTTTTGGCTGCGCTGAGTCTTTGTTGTTTCCTCTCTAGTTGCAGTGCCCAGCCTTCTCATTGTGGTGGCTTCTCTTGTTAGGTCCCAGTTTAAACATCATTTCCTCCAGGAAGTCTTCTCAGACTTGTCAAACTAGGTCGGTTCCCTTGGTGAATGCTCTCTTTGTAAGTGTACTCTTGTCCTAGTACTTCTCTCTCTAATTAGAGATTTGCTTGTGTGATAATTGGTTCAGGGTTTCTTTCCCCCAACTGAATGGTTAAACTCTGTGACGGGAAAGACTGAGCAGCTGCCCTGGACCTGGTCCACAATAGGTGCTCAATAAATATTTGGTAGATGAATGATTAAAATTTTCCATAAACTTCGAGGTAAAAAGTATGAAGAGCTGGTGAAAATGAAGCCTTCCCTTTCTAGCTCCAGCCCCACAGCAGTTCAGAGATGGGGTAGGTGGTGCTACACCAAACAAACAGGCTGCGTTTCACACTTAAGCAAAATGGTAAAGGCTTTGCAATTGGTTGCTTTTTATGTGTAGAGAAATTACCTCTGTCCTGATTTGCAATATCTGTGCTATTTTGGGCTGTTTTTCTCTTTTGGGCCTATTTGTATTGGAGCAATAATTTCACCCTTTGGCTACGCAGAGGCCCAATTAATATTACAAATATGGTCCCATAAAATTCACTTCTTGACATTAGAACGTTTTGTTGCTAATTACTCTCCAAGGTTTTTAATTTCAATTCCTCCTTGATGACTTAGTGCAGAAATTCAAGGGCACAGTTATTTCCCTCAAAGGGAAAGGTGAACTAAGTGATGCCAAGCTTCTATCAACTTGTTCCTCCTTCCAAGGGGTATCTTGTTTTTGATTCTGTCTCTTTTTATTTTGCTAGCCAGAAGCAAACAGCAAACAAACAAAAACCATACTGGAACAAAGATTTACATTTCTTGGGGGAGGGGGAAAGCACTTATTCACTAATGCATTCATTCAAGCAATATTTACAGAGTTCCTACTATGTGTCAGATCCTGTTAAGCACTGAGGAAGCAGAAAAAGAAAAAGCCATTGTCTCTAGGTAGCTCATAGTCTTTATGTATTTATGGCTACGCTGTTCCAAGGGGTTACTCTAGTTATGGCACACAGGCTTCTCATTGTGGTCTCTTCTCTTGTTGTGGAGCCCAGGCTCTATGGTGGGTGGGCTTCAGTAGTTGTGGCTCCCGGGCTCTAAAGCGCAGGCTCAGTAGTTATGGCACATGGGCTAAGTTGCTCTGCAGCATGTGGGATCTTCCCAGACCAGGCATTGAACCCGTGTCCCCTGCATTGCAAGGCAGATCCTAAACCACTAGACTACCAGGGAAGTCCAGCTTAAAATCCTGAATGGTTAGGAAGAAGGTGCTGAGGTTGTGACACATCCCAAGGTGCTTCCCCTGGTGAGGCTTGATAGCTACAGCCCATCCAGGAGTGTCACATCAATTTCTGGTGGTTAAAATCAGGGAGGCTTTGGTCACTTCTCATTTGAAAGACCCTGGCTAACTGCAAGTAATCTGCATTTTAACGATATTTTGAATGGGTTGGTAAAATAGGAACAGATGGTTAAAGTTTGTCATTTTAGGGAAAATAATGAAATATTGCACTGCTTAATCTGTCTCTTTTTCACACTCTTCCCTGTCCCCTCCCCACTGCAAAGATATTCAGATGCAACAAAATTTAAAGGAAAATACTAATAATATCTTTGTCACTCAGGTCTCTTCACCTGAAAGGATCCTAACTTTGTCAGCCATCTCTGTGTTAACCTACTCTGTTAGCCTTTTATTCTAGTGTTACCTCCCAAGAGAAGGTTTCCTAAAAGATGTTGCTTTGAGGGAGCATAAGGGGTGGTGGTGAAGTGAGACTAGCTTACCATGAAGGAAACCCACTCTGTAGATGCTTTATTAACCAGAGCAGACCCATTCCTAGATGAGCCCAGCAGGGGAGAGAGAAGTTGGATAACATGTATTCTGAGCCTCTTAGCCACCTGTCCCCCAGGTGCAGATGGCCATAAGCTGTAGCTGCAGCACCTCTTGATGAAGAGAAGGCAAACTGTCGCCACTATCACCTGCACTTCGCTTGGACTTGCCTCTGTACCTGCTGCATTTCTCTGAAGCTTTCCCATCATTCTGCTTGGACAGAGCACCAGATGAGCTCAGCTGCTGGGCTAGGGAAGTGAGTGCTTCTGGCACCATGGCCAAAACCTCTCTGGAGAATGAGCATCGTGTACCGCTTGCCTTACTGCTTGCCGACTTCAGTCGCAAAAGCCTCCAGGATGCTCCTGGATAAACATCATCTTTGTGGCCACACATTGTTTTATGAGCTGAGTCATCAGACTGGCTGACTCCTTAAATACTGCTGTCTGATTCTTCAGGCAGCAGAAAATGAGGAGAGAAGATATGAAGTGTCGCTCCTTGAGTTTATAGAGGGCCAGTCTCATTCACCAAAGATAATGAGGGGGGATCATCGTTACGGAATTTGCTTATGTTAAACAGTGGTTGATTAACTTAAGTTCCACTTAAGACAAAAAGATGATGCTGTCCACATTTATGTTACTACAAAATCTGTTCGGCTGGTTATAGGCTATTTTTAAATTTTTAAAAATCTTTTTATTTCGTGTTAGAATATAGCTGATTAACAAACAAGGTTGTGATAGTTTCAGATGAACAGCGAAGGGATTCAGCCATACATCTACATGTATCCATTCTCCCCCAAACTCTCCTCCCATCCAGGCTGCCACTTAACGTTGAGCAGAGTTCCAAGTGATGTACAGTAGGACCTTGTCGGTTATCCATTTGAAATATAACCTTGTGTACATGTCCATCCCAAACTCCCTAGCTATCCCTTCCCCACATCCTTCCCTCCAGCAACAGTAAGTTCATTCTCTAAGTCTGTGAGTTTCTTTCTGTTTTGCAAGTAAGTTCATTTGTCCCATTTCTTTTTAGACTCCACATATAAGGGATGTCATATGGTATTTCTCCTTCTCAGTCTGACTTACTTCACTCTGTATGACAATCTTTAGGTCCATCCATGTGGGTGCACATGGAATTATTTCATTCTTTTTAATGGCTGAGCAATGTTCCATTGTATATATGTACCACACCCTCTTTATCCATTGGTTTTAGGCTATTTTTAATAGTCACCAGTCTTAAGGAATATCCTGTTGAAAACTTGATTCCCTCTTCACTCCTTTATTAATTATGAGGTAATCACTTCGACCCAAAAGTGAAGTGATGTGTTAAGTCAAACTGTTTGAAAATTCTCTGTTCCTCTCTATTTCTTAGATAAATTGCTCTGCCATGTTTATCTTCTGAATAGATACTCAGTAACATGTCTTGATGAATTTTTAATTAAAGCCAGTGTGCCTGTATCAGAGAAATTTACCCTAATTAACTCAAGTTTCTGAATTTGGAGATTTGTAACTCCCTGAAGTAAATTTCTCAGTTTCTTTCCCAATCTACTTCATTACGTTCCTTGAAAACATACAAGATCATCCACCCAAGACTATATACCGAATTCCTGTTAGGTGGCAGGCACCATGTTAGTCTCTGTGTGGGGTAAAAATAGTGAAGAGCAATCTTTACCACTGAAGGACACAAATGTTTGTCAATGTGTAAGGTGGACATATTTGATCTCTTGGAGGAGGGTGGGATGGGTAACGCTGCAGGAAAATTCCTTATGGAAGAGCAAAATCCCCTTTAGCCAGAGGCAGCTGGGGAAATTTTCCTGGGGAAAGCAGTCCTTGGAGAGTGAGGAGGATCCATGAGTTTCAAGAGAGGAAAATATATAGGCTGAGGGATACTGTTACACAAAGGTCCAGTAAGAGCCAGGGAATAGCATATGCTTGTGTCTGGAGTTGGGATAGCCCCAGGGTCTTATAATTGGAGAAGGAAATGGCAACCCACTCCAGTGTTCTTGCCTGGAGAATCCCAGGGATGGGGGAGCCTGGTGGGCTGCCGTCTATGGGGTCGCACAGAGTCGGACACGACTGAAGCGACTTAGCAGCAGCAGCAGGGACTTATATGAGAGCAGTTTCCTGGAGGTGACAGTGTCAGAAACCAGAACATAGGGGACTGAGAGTCAAATACATTGTGTTGAAATAAAAGAGTTCGGAATGGATAATTCTTCTCTGAAGTTAAGTAGAGAGAAAAGGATGCAAGAGGGAATAGGGGATGGGAGTATCAACAGGTGTTCCTGGGACCACAGAAAGAGCCTGTGGAGCAAAACAGGGTGAAGATGGGGGACAGGGAGCAACAATGGTGCAGTGGTTTCCTGGTGGTCAGAACATATGGAAGAGTGTGTGGAAAGCAAGAGAGGGTGGGGCACTGAGGGTCCTGATTTTCAGAGGCAAGCTGGAAGTCGGTTCATATGCCAGAAGGGGTATGTTTGTGCAGGGTGAGAGTGGATTGAGAGCCTCCATAGGTGAGTGGACTGAGAACCCGAGGAGAGGCTCAGAGCAGATGCTGTAGGTATAGGAGGGCAGGTGCATTGTCCTGCTAAATGCTGATTTTCCACAATGTGTGCTTTGCCCTTTTGCTTCAACTCAAGACAATGTGCTAAATTCAGTGCAAACAGCAAGACTGTAGGAGTCTGGGACTTATCAGATGCCCTCTCTCTCACCTTAGCCCCCTCTCTTCTCTGCCAATTGGGATTAAAGCCCTCCCACCCCTGAGCTGAACTGTGGAGACATGGATTGGAATTGTCTTTATATGGGAAAGTCATCATCTAGGATGGATTGAGACAGAGAATAAGTGAACTTTGGGAAAACTAGTTCTTAGGCTCTGAGATTATCATCACATATATCAGTCAATGGGAGTAGAACTACAGGATGAAATAAGAGCTCTTAAAAGGTTGTTCAGAGGGTCTGTGTAGCTTGGCACCTCTTGTTGGATAGCTCCCTGGAGAGAGCTTTGTGGGAATGGGGCTTCATTCCGTGGCAAACATCCCACGGTGGCCACTGGGCAGGGGTCTAGCTCTTTGGAAGAGAAAGCAACATAAGTGAGGATATGTCTTTTAGAATGTTCTTGGGTCAAAATGTATCAAGCTATTAAGAAACTCAATCATTTACAGAACATTTTTCAGGGGGCAGGAGTGGGCAGCCTTCATTGGTGGGAGGTGGGGTGTATAGGTGAGGAGATGGGAGTCTGTGGCAATGATCCAGGTGAGCACAATCAGGCCTGGGAGGAGTTATGAATCATAAAGAATATGGTGAATGAAGAATCAACAAGATCTGTTGATTACCAAGATATTCTTGTATTAGCCTCACTTCCTATTCAACAAATGTGTGTCAGGTGCTGGGCTGCATCATGATGGACCAGAAAAGTAACTTTAGCCTGGAGTTTGCCTTTTGGGAGCTGAAAATCTTCCAGGAAAAGTAAGACACAAAGGCACACAGCTTGAATCCCAGACAAAAGAAGGATCCAGTCTGCTAGCTGCAGGATCAGGGAAGGTTTTTCTGGAGGTGATGCCTTGGACTGGGTTTTGAAGAGTCAGAGTGCTCAGGAGGGACAGTGGGGGGTGACACCAGGGTTTTGACTTGGTGGTGCTGGTGACAGAGAAGTACGGATCCGCTGTCATTAGGGCTAAGAACACTGTGCGATCCAGATGCAGATGGAAAGAAGTCCTGCAGTTGCCAAGACCTCCCTGGTCTTTGATGAACCACTGATCTAGGGTCACGAAGTGATATCTGCAGACCTAAGAGTGAATGGATTCTTAGGGAGGAGAGAAAGGAGGAAAGTGTCAGGACCAAACCAGAAACTCAGGATGGCCTGTAAGACAGAGACCTAGGAGCAGCAGAGGCGGTGCCCAGTGCAGGAACAACCACCCCTTATCCCCGATGCCCACGTCACCAACGAACAAGTGCTTCCTTACTAGGAAGGGTGCAGTGATTGTTCTGACCCCAAACATCTACCACACAGGCCAACTCAGGGTGACAAGAACCAAGGAGCCCCAGAGTCCAAAGAGCGAGGGCCATGAGTGTGCCCAACTTCGTTCACCCACGGCGACCCCGCCCTACGGGACCAGGGATCTTTCTAGGGATGGGGTAGTGACAGGGCTGTGGATGACAGCTGAATGGGTCTTAAAGCGGTATTATTCCCTCTTCCCTGCTCTCTCCTCTCCACTTGCGATCTCTGGGTGCCTGGCAGGAGGAATCGGACATCGAAGCCCGTGGGGGCCCGAGGGCATCCCACCTGTCCAGCCCCGCCTCCTCCGGAGCTTGGGGCCACCCAGGGCCTTAGGCCTGCCTGAGAGCCAGTCCTGACCCCGCCGGGCCGTCCAATCGCCTCTGGCGGATTTCCCTCCGTTGGCGCGCGGCGGCGCCGGCGCGTGGGGGCTCGCGCGCGGGCTCGGGCGGCGCGAGCCCGGGCGGCGCGAGCCCCCGCGCGCCGGGGAGCGGCGCATGCGCGGGCATCCTGCGAGCCCGCTGAGGCGAGCCGAACCGCGGCGGCGCCGGGAGCCGAGCAGCGAAGCTGTGAGGGACGAAGCGGCGGCGCGAGAGCGGCGGGGACGGACAGGTGGCGAGCCCTCACCCGCGCCGACCGGGACTGCCGGGCCGCCCGCGGAGCCTCACGGTCCGGACGTGGCGGCGGCGGCATCCCGGACGGCCTGTGAGGGATGCGCCGCCCACTGCCCCGCGCCGCCTGACCTCCCCCGCCTCGGCTCGCGGTGCGCCACAGCCGGGCCCGCGGCCATCCCCGCCGCGCTGTCGCCCGGCCGCCGCGCCCGCGGGGCCGCGCCCGGCCCGGCCATGTGGACCCCCACAGAGGAAGAGAAATACGGCGTAGGTAGGTGAGGCTCGGGCCTGGCCGCGGCGGGGGTTCGGGGGGACGCGCCCGTGCTCTCGGCCTCGTGCGGGCCCCGCCTCGACTCGCGCCCGCGCGCCCCCGCCACGGCCCGCAGGCTGCGCGGCCTCGGCGCGAGGTGTGCGCGGGGTGGGGGCGGCGCGGGCGCGAGGCGCGGGGGTGGGAGCGGGTCTCTAGGCGCGCGGAGGGCGGCAGGGGGCGCTGGCAGCGCAGCCTCGGCAGGTGCGGCCGGCGGGAGGGGCGGGCAGGGCCCCGGCGGCCGCCCGAGGCTTCTGGTGCGGGGCACAGGGCTGTTTTACCCAAGAAGCCAATTTCTGGGAATCTGTTTTCTCTGCTCTCGAACATCAGTTTTAATGAATTTCTGACCCTGACTTGATGAGCCGGATGACTGTTTATTTTTGGACTCAACCTTAAGGGGAAAAAAAAAGGGATAAAATGCATTGACATCATTTTCTCTACTCAGAATTTTGCAGACATTTGACTGGCAATGTTTGATCCGTTTTAGTTTGTTTTGCCTTCAATATTAGAAAGAGTAATTACGTTACAATAGGAAGTGTTCTTGCACATGCCCCAGTGTTTACTGTATATTATAGTCATGGTTTTGTTAGGAAACAGATGAAACTGTTTTTAGATGAGACCGTTATTCCTCTTAAAATCCCGTTTTAAAAAATCTGTTACAAGTGTTAAACCTCAGAAGCTAAATAATTCTTACAGTGTTGAATTATTTTGAAAAGAATATTCAGTAATTTAAGGGCTTGAACGTTAGTTTTACTTTTAGTGTGTTTTGTGATGATTATGCAAGAGTTCAGCCACATTGCATTATTGTAAGTCACCTGTCATCTTATTCAGTTAGATAGAAAAATGAGTGTACAGGTTTTTCCCCCTGAAGTTTTAATGGAAAATTTTAGATAGTGAAATCTGTCTGAACGTAGACTTTTGTTTCCCATATTTTCTGCAGCTCAATGAAGGTTTAGTTCACAGTTCACTACAAAGTAACTTTTAAACTGTCAGTTGTAACAGACGTCTAGGAATCCTATCAGGCAAATTATGTAGAAATTGAATTATTTAAATTTAAGGACCTGCAGAGAGATCTGTGCTGGTAGAAAATCTTGTTTTGAAAGGCAACTTTCTGAAGTTTTTAATCTGTTATGCGCTAAGGGCACAATGGGACTTCCTTGGTGGCTCAGTGGTAAAGAATCTACCTGCCAGTGTGGGAGACATGGGTTTGACCCCTGGGTCAGGAAGATTCCCTGGAGAAGGAAATGGCAACTGACACCGCTATTCTTGCTTGGGAAATCCCACGGACAGAGGAGCCTGGTGGGCTACAGTTCATGGGGTTGCAAGAGTCAGACCCAAATTAGTGAATAAATGACAACAAGTGCACGTTGATACAGGCTAGGATGGAAGTGTTGAAAGGAGCCCTAGTGCTAGAGTCTATTGAGATGAGATTGGGAAATGATGTGAAAGCTAGGATTCACATCTGGGAACGTTTTATCCTTTCTCTTGGAGCATTCCCTAAATACTAAATATATTCTGTGACATGAAGAGTTGGTGGTGTATCTTTCCCATAATTTGCTCTCAGACCTGCTTAATTAGAAAAACAAATAATTGATGTGAAAGTGATCAACTGTCCACTGGCAGCTAAGTAGTAATTTCTTTCTTTCTGGGTAGGAACCTCTGAGTAGCAGAGTTGGCAGATTTCTGAGTCCTGGATTCTCTTTACTAGTGTTGTGGGCAAGTTATTTAACATCATTTTCTTAATGTGTGAGTTGGGGATAATACTTACCTACAGGATTGTGAAAACCAAATGAGAGCCTACCAAGTGCTTAATAAATGTTAATTTCTTCTTTTCCCCTTAGTACAGTACTTAGAGTAATAACTGCACTAGGCATATCCTCAGGTGTGTTGGTTCTGAGATGGAGACAGTGCAAGGTCATCAAGATAGGCATATGTGAATCTCCACTATGATTTGGTGTGTGATTTACTCAGGAAGATGGGAGGAAATTTCTGCATTTCTGGGACTGTGGGTTTAGCTTTAGAAAAATTTTTCCCTGTGGAGGGGCATAGCATTGGGCACAGGGTAGGACTTAAATGCTTGTTAAATGAGAGAGGCAGTTATTCTGAAGACATTAGCAATTGTAATTTCGTGTAGTTTATTTGTCCTTTCTGCCAAAGAAACTCCCTTCCTATTTCTTTCATAGCTTTCTTCTACTATCCCTTCCTCAGCTGTGGTTTGAAAATTCCTGTGTGAATTGTTCAAAACCCAGAATACATTTTTTTTTCATAGGCATATTAGGGTTACACTTCTTTGCCGTTTCATAAAAGCCAGTTCAGTCTATAAAGTAGCCTAAACATTACACTTATAGTGAGAATAACAGTCAATTAAAAATGGAGTGTTAGCAGCATTGTTTAATTGCTAGCCTGAAAATCTGTTATCATTAATTCCTATGAGAAAATGTTTTGCATTTCAACTTTGATTTTTACGAGCAGATTGGCGCACACATTTTTATCTCTGCTTGCTAATCCACAATTCTTATAGCAAGGAGGGAGAACTTAGACATTCTTCCCACCAATCTGGATAAATTGCTTAGATGTTCGTGAGGAAAGGAGTCCCCTGTTGCAGCAGGGCCGAGGAGTCTCTCCCACTGCAGCTGTTCATCTGTATTTGACCTCGATAAGATTTTTGAGATTCTGTAGCAATACCTTAATGCCTTTAAAATCCTTTATGATATACAAATTCTGTACAGATTGTGACAGTTTCAAATTATTTGATTTATTCACTAGGGACTAAGTGATGTGTGAACTTCTCTTTTCCCTTGTAATGTTCTGTGATGGAGTTTAGAGGGAGGGGCGGACACTACTTTTTTTTTTTCCCCACGAGAGTTAAAGCTGTTTATCAGTTTTCACAATAAATAGCCAGACAAAAACGATCATTACAGTTGCAAATAATTACATGCAATTTGGGGGGTTAAGTAGAGCCATGTGGCAAGTGGAAGTGCATACATGCATATGTTTTCATCTGCCCAGTCTATGTCTTTTGGTTGGTGCATTTAAGTTTGGTGCATTTACAGTTAAGGTAATTATCCATATGTATGATCTTATTACCGTTTTCTTAATTGTTTTGAGTTTATTTTGTGTAGGTCTTTCCCTTCTCTTGTGTTTCCTACCGAGAGAAGTTTCTTTATCATTTATTGTGAAAGTGATTTGGTGGTGTTGTATTCTCATAACTCTTGCTTGTCTGGGAAGCTTTTGGTTTCTCCGTCAAATCTGAATGAGAGTCTTGCTGGGTAGAGTATTCTTGGCTGTAGTTTCTTCCCTTTCATCACTTTAAGTATATTGTGCCATTCCTTTCTGGCTTGCAGAAGAAACTACCCTTTTTTGAAGATCAGTGATGGGCTGGTCAGTGCTGGGGGTGACAATCCTAAGGTTGTTTTCATTATACAGATGATGAAACTGGATCTCAGAGATTGTTAGTCCTTTTGTCCTTCAGCAGTTGAATATTCCTGTTAATTTTCTTCTGGTCAGTGGGTAATGTTTTGTCATATACTTGACCTTTTACTGTCATTCTCTAGTATTACAAGGAGCTGTTCTTTACTGAACGCTTGTAACCGGTGTTCTGACTCCTTAGGTCTCTCTCTCCCTTTTAGAGATTCTCTGCTTTCCAGTTCTGTTGCCGTAAATAACTTGGAAAGCCTTGCATCTTTCCATTCTTAATTTTACCTTTTCAGGAAGCTTCGTATTCTAAAGTGCATTAGGTGAGAAAAAAAAATCCAACCATTTTTGTGAAACACCTGTCTTTTCCCATGTTGATTGCACCTAAACTACCAAGTATAGAAACCAAAGAGCAAGCAAATACTTTTCTCACCCTTTAACAGCAGCAGCAGCAGTAAACACCACCAATAGATGAAATAAGAGTTTGTAATTAAACTCCTAGAATAGAATAGCAGGTTTGAGTATATGTGTTTTAGTTTGGCCACTGAGTGGAAGCTGCATTATAAGTCGTCTTTTTTATTCTACTGCATGAGGTAAATTTTGTAATGATTTAAGAGTGATTACTGCTTATTCTTTTTTAATCCCCACTTAGCAGTCTATGAAAAAAAATTTCTTCATTGGTGACCAGAATACCACTATTTTAGTTTTGTGATGTCATAATTATTTCTTTTCTTATTTAAAAACAATACATATTTTCTGCCTCATTTTTACCTGATTTCCTTCTGGTTTGATTTTCCCCAGATAGAAGAAAAAAATAAACTTAAAAAAAGCCATGAATTTTTAAAAGAAATTTAACTTCTAATAAGCCTTTGGTGTAGAGGCATGTGAAGGTAGGAAGGGACTAGGTCTATGAAACCAGTGTTCCCAGAATCTCACTAAGTCTGCTGGTAAATGGATGCAACTCTGCAACAGTGGGCGGGCATGGGCTCTTCGGTTTCTTGCCTTGTCAGGGAACCCTGTCCTTCGAAGCCTCTGAAAGGGCCCTGTTCCTCTCAGAGGCAAAGCATCCACCAGAGGTAGAGAAGATAGCACATACCCAGGACTTAATTTTGTTCTGGAAAGTGGGGATGTGCTTGATGTTTTATGGTCAGGGGTTTAGTGTTTACAGGGCAACTTCCATGTCATGATCCTGCTTGAGCCTGACACCATAATATCACCTGTCCCCACTTTTTTTTAAACAAATGAGAAAGAAACTTTAGCAGAAAGAAATTAAGTGACTGACTAAAGATACTTAAGCCAGTGAAGTGCTGATTTGAGATCTGAACCTAGGATTCTGATCCATAGCTGCTTTTGTTATACCATGTTATCTCTGAAAAGAATTTGTCAGCAGTGTGTGTCTCTGGCTCAAAAAATAAAGGCTTCCAAATTTAAATTGGATAATTATATTTAAGAACATTTATTTCTATACTAGGCATTTTTATAAGACTGCATAGTATTTATTGTTCTGCTTCTGGATATAATGATTTGCATTGCTGATGGGAACAGATTCAAGGCTTGACAATTCAGAAGGCAGGTTTTTAACAGCCCTGAGGAGTATGTTGGGTACTATTACCCTCCTTTTTTAAAAACTTTTTATTTTATATTGGAGCACAGTTAATTAACAATGTTGTGTTAGTTTCAGGTGTACAACAAAGTGATTCAGTTGTACATACTTTTTCAAATTCTTCCCCCCATTAGATTGTTACAGAATATTGAGTACAGTTCCGTATGCTCTAAGTAGGTCCTTGTTGGGTTATCCATTTTAAGAATAGCAGTGTGTTTAAAAATATATGTCAATCTCAAACTTCCCGACTCTCCCTCCCATCACCTCTGCCTGCCAACCGTAAGCTCCTTCTCTGAGTCTGTGAGTCTGTTTCTGTTTTGTAAATAAGTTCATTTGTATCATT
Source organism: Tragelaphus eurycerus (assembly GCA_935064755.1). Taxonomy (NCBI): domain Eukaryota; kingdom Metazoa; phylum Chordata; class Mammalia; order Artiodactyla; family Bovidae; genus Tragelaphus; species Tragelaphus eurycerus. The sequence continues at coordinate 67,605,167 of CAKXYN010000001.1, read as the reverse complement.
TTTTAAGACTCTCCATATAAATGATATATGATATTTTTCTTTCTCTGTCTGTCTGACTTCACCCAGTATGACAATCTCTAGGTCCATCCATATTGCTGCAGATGGAATGATTTTATTCTTTTTAATGGCTGAGTAATATTCCATTGTATGTATGTATCACACCCTCTTTATCCATTCTTCTGTCAGTGAACATTTAAGTTGTTTCCATATCTTGGCTGTTGTAAACAGCGCTGCAGTGAAGGTTGGGGTGCCTTTATCTTTTCAGACCATACTTTTCTCTGGGTATATGCCCAGGAGTAACTAGTGTCTTTTTAAAGAGGCATTTTTAGTAGAGAAGAAAATCGTTGATTTCAGCAAATGTTTATTGAGTGCCTCCTTAAATCAAGATGGCTTTGTTTTAATCTGCCATTCTGTAAGCAGGAAATAATCAGCAGGAAATTATCAACATTTTAACAGAAAAGTCAATATGGAACAATATTTTATAGACTATACAAATGTTATGGCTAATTTTATCATGCAGTGTTATGAGAGAATGTACTTTAGAAATAAAAAGCTTAATTGTAAATGACACCATTTTCTGTCATTTTTAGACACATTCTGAAGCATGATGTCTCAAAAGAATGGTCATTGAAGTTGAAAGTACTTTTTATTCATACCATACTTTTACACTGGTGCTGAATTTCAGTTTTTAATGGTTTGTATTATGAATCTTTTTTGAATTATTGCATCTTTATTCTTGATGAGAAGAATAATCTGAGTTTATTCGCAGTGTGTAAGCATTATTGGATATGCTATATTAGGACTTTAATTGCAATGTTATACTTTTACCATAATGAACAAATCTGTTTATTATGATTATGCTCTAAAGACTCTTACATACCCCCTCTTGACAGATTTTGTATAGAAAAGCAAGATTCTTTTTTTTTCCACATAAAGGTTCTGGGAACTTTAAAATTTTTTTCAGAAGTACATTGCCAAATTATTTTAGCTGTGGCCCAAGTACGTGAGTTAACTTGCTGTATCACACATTAGGACATTCTAGTAAAAATAATGACTATGTTGGGAACTGTCATTCAGAAACTTTCTGTTTTTCCACTTATCTACAATGGGAGTAAAACCCCAACCTCCTGCTTCCATCTGTTTCTCCTCTTTTCAGAACTCATTCATGAGCTGTTGTCGATTGATGAATGAGAACAAAAATTGATGGAAGAATTACTGTATGATAAATGAAGAACTTTATATTACAGACTGAGTATCGTACTTTGACTTTTCTTCAAATACATCTCATGACAGTGCCCTCACCACTTTTTGAGGCGGCCCATTTTTATTGTTAGCTGTGATGAGAACATTCTTCCTTGTTGAATAGACTCCTTGTAATTTCTTATACATTTGTGTTCTGTGTCTACATATAAATAACTTCCATCTTAGCCCTTCAGTTATTCATAAAATTTTAGAATTGTGAGGCATCTTAAAGATGATCTTGTTTAAGGCTCCAGGGATAGTAAATAAGACCAGTGGCTAAGTGTTTACTGTGTGCCTAGCACTTGCATGTTATGGCTCAAATTTGATTTTTCAGCTGCATTTGCTGACTTGCTTGTACTTTACACTTTAGCCAAACTGAACTTTCCCCAAGTTCTTCTGTCTGGACTTAATTATACCATTGCTGCCATGTGCCAGTACAATCTGTGCCACCTATTAAACCCTTCTTGTTAATTGCTGCTTCATGTCTTTGTTCATTTTATTCTTTCTACGTGTGGTACCTCCTCCCAACCCCATCTTTGTCTCAGATTCTTTCCTATCTGTTAAGGCTCTGTCGTATATTACTGTCTTTGTACATCTTTTTCTAGACTCTTGACCATATCCCGGTCTTTCTCCAACCAGGTAGATTTTATTCTTTTCAGTTCTGTGATACTTCATATCTTGTAGTGATATGTTTAATTTATCCTCTTCCATAAGATTAATGTCCTTCTAACTTTTGACTATGATCTATAATCAGATCAGATCAGATCATTCGCTCAGTCGTGTCCGACTCTTTGCGACCCCATGAACTGCAGCACGCCAGGCCTCCCTGTCCATCACCAGCTCCTGGAGGTCACCCAGACTCACACCCATCAAGTCAGTGATGCCATCCAGCCATCTCATCCTCTGTCGTCCCCTTCTCCTCCTGCCCTCAATCCCTCCCAGCATCAGAGTCTTCTCCAATGAGTCAACTCTTCGCATGAGGTGGCCAAAATACTGGAGTTTCAGCTTTAGCATCATTCCTTCTAAAGAAATTCCAGGATTGATCTCCTTCAGAATGGACCGGTTGGATCTCCTTGCAGTCCAAGGGACTCTCAAGAGTCTTCTCCAACACCACAGTTCAAAAGCATCAATTCTTCGGCACTCAGCCTTTTTCACAGTCCAGCTCTCACATCCATACATGACCACAGGAAAGACCATAGCCTTGACTAGGTGAACCTTTGTTGGAAAAGTAATGTCTCTGCTTTTGAATATGCTATCTAGGTTGGTCATAACTTTCCTTCCAAGGAGTAAGCGTCTTTTAATTTCATGGCTGCAGTCACCATCTGCAGTGGTTTTGGAGCCCAGAAAAATAAAGTCTGACACTGTTTCCACTGTTTCCCCATCTATTTCCCATGTAGTGATGGGACCAGATGCCATGATCTTCGTTTTCTGAATGTTGAGCTTTAAGCCAACCTTTTCACTCTCCACTTTCACTTTCATCAAGAGGCTTTTTAGCCCCTCTTCACTTTCTGCCATAAGAGTCGTGTCATCTGCATATCTGAGGTTATTGATATTTCTCCCAGCAATCTTGATTCCAACTTGTGTTTCTTCCAGTCCAGCATTTCTCATGATGTACTCTGCATATAAGTTAAACAAACATGGTGACAATATGCAGCCTTGACGTACTCCTTTTCCTATTTGGAACCAGTCTGTTGTTCCATGACCAGTTCTAACTGTTGCGTCCTGACCTGCATACAGATCAATGCAAAGAAATAGAGGAAAACAACAGAATGGGAAAGACTAGGGATCTCTTCAAGAAAATCAGAGATACCAAAGGAACATTTCATGCCAAGATGGGCACGATAAAGGACAGAGATGGTGTGGACCTAACAGAAGCAGAAGATATTAAGAAGAGGTGGCAGGAATACACAGAAGAACTGTACAAAAAAGAGCTTCAAGACCCAGATAATCATGATGATGTGATCACTGACCTAGAGCCAGACATCTTGGAATGTGAAGTCAAATGGGCCTTAGAAAGCATCACTACGAACAAAGCTAGTGGAGGTGATGGAATTCCAGTGGAGCTATTCCAAGTCCTGAAAGATGATGCTGTGAAAGTGCTGCACTCAATATGCCAGCAAATTTGGAAAACTCAGCAGTGGCCACAAGATTGGAAAAGGTCAGTTTTCATCCCAATCCCAATGAAAGGCAATGCCAAAGAATGCTCAAACTACCGCACAATTGCACTCATCTCACACGCTAGTAAAGTAATGCTCAAAATTCTCCAAGCCAGGCTTCAGCAATATGTGAACCGTGAACTTCCTGATGTTCAAGCTGGTTTTAGAAAAGGCAGAGGAACCAGAGATCAAATTGCCAACATCCGCTGGATCATGGAAAAAGCAAGAGAGTTCCAGAAAAACATCTATTTCTGCTTTATTGACTATGCCAAAGCCTTTGACTGTGTAGATCACAATAAACTATGATCTATAATAAACATATTTAAAATATTACCTTTTATGTGTATATGTTTGCACTATACACAGACATGAAAAAGTTAGAAGTTTCATGATATAGTACTTTGTAGAGTGTACTCTCGGGGAAGGCAATGGCACCCCACCCCAGTACTTTTGCCTGGAAAATCCCATGGACGGAGGAGCCTGGTAGGCTCCAGTCCATGGGGTCACTAAGAGTCGGACTTGACTGAGCGACTTCACTTTCACTTTTCACTTTCATGCATTGGAGAAGGAAATGGCAACCCACTCCAGTGTTCTTGTCTGGAGAATCCCAGGGACGGGGGAGCCTGGTGAGCTTCCGTCTATGGGGTCACACAGAGTCGGACACGACTGAAGCGACTTAGCAGCAGAGTGTACTCTGGTGTTTCTGTTCGTTTCTATTTCCATTAAAAAACATGGGTGGCAACTCAGTTGATATTGTGACCCATGTTTAAAAACTCTGCTTTAGTCTGTAAACTCTTAAAAGTAGGGATTGTGCTGGGACTTCTGGCAGTCCATTGGTTAGGACTCTGTGGTTCCAGTGCATTTCATGGGGCACGCGTTTGATCCCTGGTCAGGACTCTTAAGAGCTAGCCTGGTGTGGTTAAAAAAAAAAAAGAGAGATTGTGGCTTATTTACAATTGACTCTTAAATAAGACAGGGGATTGGGGGCAACCTCTCATACAGTAAAAAATCTGTGTTCTACCATATCTGTCTCAAGGACAAAGGAGTTGGTAAATGACTCACCCAGGGCAGGAAACTGAAACAATTTGAATAGAATCAGAACTTCAACCCTGGTTCCTTTGATTCCACATATTGTGATCTCTAATTAAATACAAATTTCCCCACACATTTAGTGGATTTAAAGATCTGTAAAATGAAAATACAAGTACTGTATTTACTGAAAAAATTTGCATATAAATGGACCTGCACAGTTTAAGCCCATGTGTTACAGGGTTAACTGTTTCTTTGTGTTCTTGACAGACATTACTCAGTACCAGGCATGTAGAAGGTTTCATACATGTATTTGTAGGATTGAATTGGATGTTTTTTGTTAATGTGGTATAAAACCTGATATTTGGAGACTTTTCATCTGCCATTTCACACTAATTACTCATATTGGTTTCATAACAGCTAAGTTCTAGATTTTATTTCATATGAACTGAAGTCAAGCTAGATCTCTTGCATCCTGAACGTGTGCTATTGATAATAGACATGAATGTAAAACTTTAGTTTCATTTAAAAAACATTTTACATTTATTTTCATTACATTTCATTGAGGGAGAGCATATTTGGCTCATCCTGTTGGTCCTAAGTTGAGGAGTAGGTTCCCTGTATTTGGCTTATTAGTACAACTTGTCAAGTCTTTTTTTGTAGCTTGAGTTTGTTATCCCACCTGTTATTATCTTTTCCTTGAACTTTTTTACCTACACAACTGATAGACCTGCTTTCTTACCTTTTCCAAGTGAGCTGATAAGAATGTTGAACAGAATAGGGAAAAAAAATGTATTACCTAGAGTGAAGTGTCCAGTTTATAAAGGAGTGGATTCTGCTTTGTTGTGTTTGAGTGCACATTATTTGGGTGACTTATGGAACATTTCTTGACAGTGCCAGCTGTGCCTGTGCCACCTGTGAACCTGCGAGTGTTTGGGGTTGGGTGGGCTCCTGGCCAGAGCGGGTTTTACGGCCTCGGAGGAAGGGTGCTGCTAAGAGGTCTGTGTGGCCTTTGTTTTCAGTGTGGGAAACGACGAAGATACATTAGCATTAAAAAGACTCGAAATCTGTTTCCATCCTCATGAACTGGAGGAAGGAAGGCACCAAGCCTTTCTTAAGTTTGTTTCTGTTGTTCTTTCCACATCACCGACATCTTAGATACGCTGGACTCACCCTTTTCCAGACAAACCTAACACTTTCCTACCTTTGTCACTTTGCTCAGTTCTTACAGTATGACAAGAATGCAGCGACTACCTTTCTCTGCCTGAGGAATGCCACCTTAAAAAGCTGAAATGTCCCCTCTTCTTTGATGCCTTCCCCAGCTCTGCCCAGTAATAAGCACTGCTTCTTGCTCCTGCAGCAGTTGGTACCAACCTCTAGTTATGGCACTTATCCCTTTAGATCATGCTTAATTGCATCTCTTTGCCTGGAGGGATTGAGCTTCTCAAGGACAAGGAATTTTGTCTTCATGTTTTGTAACCCCAGGACCTAGCACATAGTGAGGGATCAATAAATGCTTAATTAGGAGTCCAATTTAGTGAAGAGTTTTATTTTGCTTTGTTGATCTGATAGTATTTTAACAGGCAGGCTGTAAGTCTAATAATATTTACTATTAGAAATTTGTGACATCATGAATACAATTTTTTTTCTCAGCTTTTCTCTTTCTTGAACCTATTAGAAAGGTTTACTGCCTGTGGCTGGGTTTAGATGACTGATTTTTGGGTGGAAGCCTGTAGGATTCCAGTGTGAATCTTTCTCACCTAGAGTTTCAAAAACTTGTAGCAGATAATTGGGATGCAGTTTGAACTAACTGCAACAATATGTCTTTCATCTGACACCTTTGGGGAAGCTGTGTTTTAGATGAATGACTTTTCCTGTAAACTCAAGGTTAAACCTTTAAAAATACCAAGAAAAGATTTTTGTTGGAGTTTGATATAAATAATATGTTTTGTTCTGCCTGTATTGTGAATTCAATATGTTGAATACATTTGAGTTTTGTTTTTTTTGTATAACATTTCCACTCTGATTATATAAGATACAGGTTCATTATAAACATGTCAGTAAATACAGAAAAATACACAAAAAAGAAAATAAGGGTGATATCTTATTTTTAAGATACCATTTATTTTCAGACATAACCCCTCAAAACATGCTGGAATATCTTTCCAGTCTTTTTTTCTGATGCAGGCATTTAAAATAAATTAAGGACTGTACTGTTTATATTGTCATAGAAGTCTTTTATTTTTTAAAGCACAAGTAATTTATTTTTTGGCCAGGCTGCATGGCATGTGGACTCTTAGTTCTATGACCAGGGATTGAACCCGTGCCTGCTGCAGTGGACGTGCGGAGTCTTAACCTGTGGACCACCAGGGAAGTCCCAACAGTTTTTGTTTTAAATCTGTTCTACTACAAACCTTTTCTTATAACTGGAATGTCATTGTTTTAATGACTCCTATTCCATCAGGCATTGTATTAGGTACTGTGATTTATCGAATCTACTTCTGAGCAGTTGTTTATTAGAAATTAACTATCACCAGGATTGATGCTTTTGAACTGTGGTGTTGGAGAAGACTCTTGAGAGTCCCTTGGACTGCAAGGAGATCCAACCGGTCCATTCTGAAGGAGATCAGCCCTGGGATTTCTTTGGAAGGAATGATGCTAAAGCTGAAACTCCAGTATTTTGGCCACCTCATGCGAAGAGTTGACTCATTGGAGAAGACTCTGATGCTGGGAGGGATTGAGGGCAAGAGGAGAAGGGGACGACAGAGGATGAGATGGCTGGATGGCATCACTGACTCGATGAATGTGAGTCTGGGTGACCTCCGAGAGCTGGTGATGGACAGGGACGCCTGGCGTGCTGCAGTTGATGGGGTCGCAAAGAGTCGGACACGACTGAGCGACTGATCTGATCTGATCACCAGGACAGTAAGAGTACTTGCTTCTCTGCACCCTCGAAAGTATAGAGCATCATTTTCTCCACAGATTAGTATCTTCAGAAATTTCAAAGTTGATATAGGCTTGGAGGAATAAATTCTGAAGCATTACAAAAATAGTGTCCTGTACAACCATTTCAACTTCTTTGGCATCAATTGTTTAACTGGATTTTCTGACTATAGAATGTTGTTAATGCAAACAAGTCATTATAACAATAATACAGTGATGCTTGTTTGCTGTCTTACTGAAATCCCAAGGAAAATCAAGAATTCTAGTCAGTGGTTCTCTCGTTTGTGTATTACTTTTCTCATCTGGCTGTGATGCTTTCTGGGAATTTGGGGGTTGTGGTAATGGTGGGAATATAGACTTCCCAGGTGGCGCTAGTGGTAAAGAATCCACTTGCCAGTGCAGGAGATGCAAAGGCGTGGTTTTGGTCCTTGGGTCAGGAAGATCCCCTGGAGTAGGACTGTACTGGCAGTCCTACTGCCAGTACAGTAGGACTGGCAACCCACTCCAGTATTCTTGCCTGGAAAATTCCATGGACAGAGGAGCCTGGCAGACTACAGTCCATGGGGTCACAAAGAGTTGAACACGACCGAGCATGCACGGGAAAGGAACAGATGAGGGTGGATTGAGGATGTGTGAGACTCCATCAGCTTGGTATCAGTGACTTGAAGTAATAGTTTTGTTTTGATATTCTTTCTAGCTCTCTTCATTTTTGTTCTCTGTAGCTACTTTGAGTATTATTCTTTATCTTTCCCTATTTGCCAGCCACTCTGCCCTTTACTCGGAGAAGGCAATGGCACCCCACTCCAGTACTCTTGCCTGGAAAATCCCATGGATGGAGGAGCCTGGAAGGCTGCAGTCCATGGGGTCGCTGAGGGTCGGACACGACTGAGCGACTTCACTTTCACTTTCCAGCGACTTCACTTTCACTTTCCACTTTTCATGCGTTGGAGAAGGAAATGGCAACCCACTCCAGTGTTCTTGCCTAGAGAATCCCAGGGACGGGGGAGCCTGGTGGGCTGCCGTCTCTGGAGTCGCACAGAGTCAGACATGACTGAAGTGACTTAGCAGCTGCCCTTTACTTCTTTCCCTAGTCATGCATTTTCAAGCTAAATCTGAATTGAACTTGTGCATGGGAAACTGGGTAATCAACTCTGTGAAAGACAGAAGTGGCCCCTTTGCTTTCCTTTGGAGTGAGATTTAGTGCCTTTATGAAAACCTTAGGCCTGTTAAAAGAACTAACTCATGGCCAAGGCTGCGCTCCATAGGAAGACCTGACTTTGGAACAGAGGCAGTGATCTGGGAGTGATAGAGCCTAATGCAGATTTGGTCTGTGCAGGGGGCAGTTTCCCCTCTGGATGGCTGCATGTAGGTAAGACATCTGGTACTGTGACAGCCATCTTGTTTTCATGAGGAAAACCAGGAAGGAGGAGGGGTTGTTTATTGTTATTATTTTTTATTGGTGTATAGTTGCTCTACACTGATGTGCCAGTTTCTGCTGTACAGCAAAGTGAATCAGCCATATGTGTGCACATATCCCCTCTTTTTTGAATTTCCTTCCCACTTAGGTCATCACAGAGCACCAAGTAGAGCTCCCTGTGCTATGCTGTAAGTGCTCACTCGTTGTTTAATACGTAGTAGTGTATGTAAGATGGTTCCAGTCTCCCGATTACCCATTCTTTATTGATGGACTCTTGGGTTGTTTCCTTTACTGTTGTGAATAATGCTGTAATGAACATTTGGCATTCAAGTACCTGTTTGACTACCTGTTTTTAAATCCTTTGGAATTACTTAGCATTTGGTAATTCTATGTTTAGTTTTTTGAGGACCCACCCATACTATTTTCTGTATTGCCTGTACCATTTTTACTTTCCCATCAGCAATGCACAAGGATTCCAGTCTCTTTACATCCTTGCTAATGTTTGTTATTTTTTTTTAAAGCTTTTTATAAATGGCTGTCCAAATGGGTGTGAAGTGGTATTTCACTGTGGTTTTGATTTGCATTTTCCCTAATAATTGGTGAAGTCGAGCATCTTTTCATGTGTTTATTGGCCATTTGTGTATTGTTTTTGGAGAAATGTCTACTCAGTACTTTGCCCATTTAAAAAATTTTTATTTTTAGCTGTGCTGGTTCTTTGTTGCTGTGCATGAACTTTCTCTAGTTACGGCAGGCAGTGGCTTCTCATCACAGTGGCTTCTCATTGTGGAGCACAAACTCCAGGTGCTCGGGCTTCAGTAGTTGTGGCACACGGGCTTAGTTGTCCAATGGCAAGTGGGATTTCCCCAGACCAGGGATCAAACTTGTGTCCCTTGCATTGACAGGTGAATTCTTAACCACTGGACCATCAAAGAAGCCCCTAGAGTAGTTCTTAAATATACTTTAACTTTGGGATGTTTTTTCTGGATAGTCCCTAATTGTTCACTTCATAGAGAGTATATAGTTTAAAATAAACTCCAACATTGAGAGAAAGGAACTCATGCAATTATTGTAGACTGGTGAAAGCCTTTGAAACATATTTAAATGAAGATATAAGTTGATAGAAATTATTAAACAATTCAGCTCTGAAAATAGAGTTTGAAATTATTTTCAGTTGTGATTAGAAGGTGGAGGATAAAGGTGATACTGAGATTACATGTTACAAAGATTGGCAAGATGGTATCAACTATAGTTTGTTGCAGGAACCACAAAACGGAAAAGAAAGTTAAAATTTGTTTCTTGACAGAAGTGGAGGAGGAGGTTTCCTGAGGTAATGAAAAACAGGTAGTAACATGAAATTCAAAATACAAGTCTAACTGGAAAGTGAAGATACTTTAAATGGATTTTTTTATTGATTTAGTAGACATTTACAGAAGATCTGGTATGTACTAGGGTCTGGGGACACAAAGAATCGGACACAACTGAGTGACTGAGCTGAACTGAGGTTCTGGGGAACAGTGAAGGAAGACTATACAGATCTACCTACTTTCAAGACCTTTAATCTAGATGATTATGAAAATTAGATTAGGGAAGTTTCATGAAGTTAGGAGTTAAAACTATGCAAGTAGATAAGAATTTTTAGCTAAGAATTACACCAGGACGACAGCCTTGTCTAACTCAATGAAATTAAGCCATGCCCGTGGGGCAACCCAGGATGGGCGGGTCATGGTGGAGAGATCTGACAGGGTGTGGTCCGCTGGAGAAGGGAATGGCAAACCACTTCAGTATTCTTGCCTTGAGAACCCCATGAACAGTATGAAAAGGCAAAATGATAGGATACTGAAAGAGAAACTCCCCAGGTCAGTAGGGGCCCAATATGCTACTGGAGATCAGTGGAGAAATAACTCCAGAAAGAATGAAGGGATGGAGCCAAAGCAAAAAGAATACCCAGCTGTGGATGTGTCTGGTGATAGAAGCAAAGTCCGATGCTGTAAAGAGCAATATTGCATAGGAACCTGGAATGTCAGGTCCATGAATCAAGGCAAATTGGAAGTGGTCAAACAAGAGATGGCAAGAGTGAATGTCGACATTCTAGGAATTAGCGAACTAAAATGGACTGGAATGGGTAAATTTAACTCAGATGACCATTATATCTACTACTGCAGGCAGGAATCCCTCAGAAGAAATGGAGTGGCCATCATGGTCAACAAAAGAGTCCGAAATGCAGTACTTGGATGCAATCTCAAAAATGACAGAATGATCTCTGTTCATTTCCAAGGCAAACCATTCAGTGTCACAGTAATCCAAGTCTATGCCCCAACCAGTAACACTGAAGAAGCTGAAGTTGAACGGTTCTATGAAGACCTACAAGATCTTTTAGAACTAACACCCAAAAAAGATGTCCTTTTCATTATAGGGGACTGGAATGCAAAAGTAGGAAGTCAAGAAACACCTGGAGTCACAGGCAAATTTGGCCTTGGAATACGGAATGAAGCAGGGCAAAGACTAACAGAGTTTTGCCAAGAAAATGCACTGGTCATAGCAAATACCCTCTTCCAACAACACAAGAGAAGACTCTATACATGGACATCACCAGATGGTCAACACCGAAATCAGATCGATTATATTCTTTGCAGCCAAAGATGGAGAAGCTCTATACAATCAGCAAAAACAAGACCAGGAGCTGACTGTGGCTCGGACCATGAACTCCTTATTGCCAAATTCAGACTGAAATTGAAGAAAGTAGGGAAAACCACTAGACCATTCAGGTATGACCTAAATCAAATCCCTTATGATTATACAGTGGAAGTGAGAAATAGATTTAAGGGCCTAGATCTGATAGATAGAGTGCCTGATGAACTATGGACTGAGGTTCGTGACATTGTACAGGAGATAGGGATCAAGACCATCCCCATGGAAAAGAAATGCAAAAAAGCAAAATGGCTGTCTGGGGAGACCTTACAAATAGCTGTGCAAAGAAGAGAAGCGAAAAGCAAAGGAGAAAAGGAAAGATATAAGCATCTGAATGCAAAGTTCCAAAGAATAGCAAGAAAAGATAAGAAAGCCTTCCTCAGCTATCAGTGCAAAGAAATAGAGGAAAACAACAGAATGGGAAAGACTAGGGATCTCTTCAAGAAAATCAGAGATATCAAAGGAACACTTCATGCAAAGATGGGCTCGATAAAGGACAGAAATGGTATGGACCTAACAGAAGCAGAAGATATTAAGAAGAGGTGGCAAGAATACATAGAAGAACTGCACAAAAAAGAGCACCACAACCAAGATAATCACGATGGTGTGATCACTCACCTAGAGCCAGACATCCTGGAATGTGAAGTTGGGTGGGCCTTAGAAAGCATCACTACGAACAAAGCTAGTGGAGGTGATGGAATTCCAGTGGAGCTATTCCAAGTCCTGAAAGATGATGCTGTGAAAGTGCTGCACTCAATATGCCAGCAAATTTGGAAAACTCAGCAGTGGCCACAAGATTGGAAAAGGTCAGTTTTCATCCCAATCCCAAAGAAAGGCAATGCCAAAGAATGCTCAAACTACCGCACAATTGCACTCATCTCACACGCTAGTAAAGTAATGCTCAAAATTCTCCAAGCCAGGCTTCAGCAATATGTGAACCGTGAACTTCCTGATGTTCAAGCTGGTTTTAGAAAAGGCAGAGGAACCAGAGATCAAATTGCCAACATCCGCTGGATCATGGAAAAAGCAAGAGAGTTCCAGAAAAACATCTATTTCTGCTTTATTGACTATGCCAAAGCCTTTGACTGTGTGCTATGTGCTAAGTCGCTTCAGTCGTGTCCGACTCTGTGCGACCCCATAGACGGAAGCCCACCAGGCTCCCCTGTGGCAAATTCTGAAAGAGATGGGAATACCAGACCACCTGATCTGCCTCTTGAGAAATCTGTATGCAGGTCAGGAAGCAACAGTTAGAACTGGTCATGGAACAACAGACTGGTTCCAAATAGGAAAAGGAGTACGTCAAGGCTGTATATTGTCACCATGTTTATTTAACTTATATGCAGAGTACATCATGAGAAATGCTGGACTGGAAGAAACACAAGTTGGAATCAAGATTGCTGGGAGAAATATCAATAACCTCAGATATGCAGATGACACCACCCTTATGGCAGAAAGTAAAGAGGAACTAAAAAGCCTCTTGATGAAAGTGAAAGTGGAGAGTGAAAAGGTTGGCTTAAAGCTCAACATTCAGAAAACGAAGATCATGGCATCTGGTCCCATCACTACATGGGAAATAGATGGGGAAACAGTGGAAAGAAACAGTGTCAGACTTTCTTTTTCTGGGCTCCAAAATCACTGCAGATGGTGACTGCAGTCATGAAATGAAAAGACGCTTACTCCTTGGAAGGAAAGTTATGACCAACCTAGATAGCATATTCAAAAGCAGAGACATTACTCTGCCCACAAAGGTTCGCCTAGTCAAGGCTATGGTCTTTCCTGTGGTCATGTATGGATGTGAGAGCTGGACTGTGAAGAAGGCTGAGCGCCAAAGAATTGATGCTTTTGAACTGTGGTGTTGGAGAAGACTCTTGAGAGTCCCTTGGACTGCAAGAAGATCCAACCAGTCCATTCTGAAGGAGATCAGCCCTGGGATTTCTTTGGAAGGAATGATGCTAAAGCTGAAACTCCAGTATTTTGGCCACCTCATGCAAAGAGTTGACTCATTGGAGAAGACTCTGATGCTGGGAGGGATTGAGGGCAGGAGGAGAAGGGGACGACAGAGGATGAGATGGCTGGATGGCATCACTGACTCGATGGATGTGAGTCTGAGTGACCTCTGGGAGTTGGTGATGGACAGGGAGGCCTGGCGTGCTGCGGTTCATGGGGTCGCAAAGAGTCGGACATGACTGAGTGACTGATCTGATCTGATCTGATATATTTATGGAACTTTAGATCTAGAAGGGACCATAACGTAACACGGTGTTCGTATTTTTCGGAAGGCATCACCAAGGTCAGAGGCATATGGTAACTTACTCAAAGTCATACAGTTTGGCTATTTGGGTCTTGAATTCAGACACTGATTCCCTAAAAAGGCTTAAAAAAAAAAAACAAAACTATATCATTGAATCCTATGTAAAACCACCAGAAGATAGGAATTAGTCTAGAAATATTAATTGAATACCTGGTATTTGTCTTTCTCTTTTGGGCTTTCTTTGTTTAGTATGGTAATTTCTAGGCCATCCATGTAGCTGCAAATGGCATTATTTTACTCTTTTTGTGACTGAGCAATATTCCATTGTATGTATGTGCCATGTCTTCTTTATCCATTCGTCTGTCAGTGCACACTGAGATTGTTCCCACGTCTTGGCTGTTGTGAATAGTGCTGCTGTGGACACCGGGATGCATGTATCTTTTTATATTATGGTTTTGTGTGGATCTATGCCCAGAAGTCAGATTGCTGGGTCATACGGTAATTCTATTTTTAGTTTTCTGAGAAACTTCCATACTGTTTTCCATGGGGATTCTTTCAATTATAATTATTAGAAATCCATCTCAAACTGAAGCAGAAAGAATTTACTGGTTCATATGACTAAAAAAGGTGTGAATGGATCTGACCTCAGAAGACTGGGATCAGGGCCTCAACATATCAGGATATCTGTGTTTCCATTTTACATTTTGGTATATGCCTATATGTTGAATTATTTTTTGCAGTCATTAACTTCAAAAAATTAACTGTTTTCACTTTGGGGACCATAGCTCCTGGCAGCTCTGGGGTTACATCTTTACAGTTCATGATAGGAAAGAGTTAGTTCCTATTGGGAAGATTCAGGGACTGAATGGTGTTGCCCAGTCTACTTTACACACCTACTTGGAGGTGGTGGAGAGGGTCTAACTGATAGCCCCACTGAAATCATATAGAGTGGGACAGTTTCTGTAAAACATGAGCGTTAGGAATGCTGGGCATACAGAACAGTAAAGGGAGAGGGCTCCTTGATACACATATACACGAAGCTACAGTTAAGGTCAGTCATGTGATAGAAGTAGAATGTGCCAGAGGACTTCAGGGCCTGGAGGATTCATTTCCAAGAGTGCAAAAACAGTCTTGATATGTGGAGAGGATTTTTATCAGTGGAGAGGATTTTTGTCAGTGGAGAGGAAGCAGGAGAGAGGATCCAGGAGTAGGAAACAGTGACGTATGAAAGGGAGGCTCGTGCAAGGTTATGTGCTGGAGACTTGTTTTGCAGAACAGTGACTAGACCACGTCTTCTGTCGTTGGGAGGAGACTGAGAGGGCAGGTTTGGCCCAAAGTGTCAAGGGCCTTGGATGTAAGGAGGAATATGGGTTTTATTCTGTGGGCATTAGGGAGCCAATGAAACATTTTAATCAAGGGAAAAAGCAATTTTAGGAATGGAATGGAGGAGCATAAGAGTGATTTTAGATTCAGGAGAAAGAGATAAAAGAATAATAGAATTTATTTTCACAGGAACTAGGCACTACTGTTCCTCACATGGAAAATCTATAAGGATTGTGAACAAATCACTTAACTACCTTCCATTTTCCTCTCCAGTAAAATAAAATGAATACACTATACTAATCTTTACTAACTCCAGATTAGAGTTTATGTATAGTTTCAATAAGGAAATATTGTGTTGTAGTAGGCATTATTGCTTTATAAATGACTTACTAACTTTGATACATATGAGAGAATTTTTCTCTATGGTATTTGGAGATTGTAAGTTGGAAATAGATTATTGATTGAGGAAATGATCTTTACATTTTTATTAGCTCATAAAGTAAATGAAACTAATACCTTGGGTTGCATTTTCTTTTAAATTCTTTATTTTAATTAGGTAAATGACAGAAACAGGTTCTAAAACTGAAGTATGGTGCTACATGTTAATATTTTTTTCTTCTAATCATATATATATATTTTTAATTACTGAGAATTCTCAAACTGCCTTTGTAACTGAGGTTTTTGACACCTGTGCTCTAAATCAGTGCTGGAGCTGCAGTGCGTGCACTGCTTGTGCTCCTGAGTCTCAAATTCTTGGAGAGAAAGCTTTAACTCCTCTGTCTGTGCATGTGTGCATGCTCAGTAGCTCAGTTGTATCCGACTCTTTGGGACCCTATGGACTGTAACCTGCCAGGCTCCTCTGTCCATGGGATTCCCTAGGCCAGAATACTGGAGTGGGTTGCCATGCCCTCCTTCGGGGGATCTTCCCTACCCAGGAATCGAACTCATGTCTCCTGCATTGTAGGTGGATTGTTTACCACTGACACACTGGGGAAGGCCCCCTCTGTTTATGCTGCTACTAAGTCACTTCAGTCGTGTCTGACTCTGTGCGACCCCAGAGACGGCAGCCCACCAGGCTCCCCCATTCCTGGGATTCTCCAGGCAAGAGCACTGGAGTGGGCTGCCATTTCCTTCTCCAATGCATGAAAATGAAAAGTGAAAGTGAATGCTCTCAGTCGTGTCCCAGTCTTAGCGACCCCATGGACTGCAGCCCACCAGGCTCCTCTGTCCATGGGATTTTCCAGGCAAGAGTACTGGAGTGGGGTGCCATTGCCTTCTCCATGTATATCTCTCTCTAATAATTCACTGTCTCTTTGACCAGGATGGGAGACTGACCCCTTGCTGTCCTCTTCCATCTGTCCTTCATCTCTCTATTCTTAGCTTCCCCATTTATCACTCTGCAAGCCACTTTTTTAAATCTTTATTCTTCTCCTGTCTCACCAGACATTACCAGCTCTTTTCCCCACCTCATGACTGAATCTTGTTTAGGACTCAGTTGAGATACCTAGTTTATGTCTTATATTAAAGCATGTTCACCCCCTTAAAATTTTCTCTTCACCTGTAGTGTTTTTGAAGCACATTTTAAAAAGATGATCTCTAATTTGAAGTGCTCTTAGCTAGAAATACAAAAAGATCACCCAATAGTTGTTAATTTGTAAGTAGCTGGTTTTCATTTAAAAGTAGAGACTCACTGCTTAATTTCTTTACATGGCAGCTACTTTATAGGCTGTGTATGTTAAACTTTAAAAATTACTTGTTGATAATTTTTATGAGATAAAATGAAATAGTGTCTTTAAATTTCCTGCTCAAAGAATTTTGTTTGTAGAATAAATTTTAGTGTGTTATTAAAAAAAAAAAATAAAAGGGAAGAGTCAGAATTCTCTTCTGATGGCTAGTGTTTGTACTAAAAGATTTAGCAGTGATGGTTTCTTTTATTTCAAGTAGAAGAAAATAAATTTTAGTGTGGATCCTATGATATTTTTGTATTACTAGAATTATACTGAAAAGAGTACGACTTTAAAGACATTGTAGAATGCCTTTACATAGATGCAGTGTGCTTATACATGGTATTGGCAAATACAGTGTACATCATTTTGAAAAATCCATACAGCTTTTAAAAAACTATAGAAAGTAGTACTCTTAAAGCCTCTTAACTCATTGCCCCCAAGTGTATCCCCACTTCTCTCCTCACCCAGCCCAGGTAACTGCCATAAATGTTTTGATATTACACATTCTGTGTATATTCAGTTCAGTTGCTCAGTTGTGTCTGACTCTTTGCCACCCCATGGACTTAAGCACGCCAGGCTTCCCTGTACCATCACCAACTTCCGGAGCCCACTCAAACTCATGTCCATTGCATCAGTGATGCCATCCAGCCATCTCATCCTCCATTGTCCCCTTCTCCTCCCTCCTTCAATCTTTCCCACCATCAGGGTCTTTTCTAGTGAGTCAGTTCTTTGCATCAGGTGGCCAGAGTATTGGAGTTTCAGCTTCAGCATCAGTCCTTCCAATGAATATTCAGGACTGGTTTCCTTTAGGATGGACTGATTGGGTCTCCTTGCAATCCAAGGGGCTCTCAAGAGTCTTCTCCAACACCACAGTTCAAAAGCATCTATTCTTTGGCCGTCAGCTTTCTTTATAGTCCAGCTTTCACATCCACACATGACTACTGGAAAAATCATAGCTTTGACTAGGTGGACCTTTGTTGGTAAAGTAATGTCTCTGCTTTTTAATATGCTATCTGTCTAGGTTGGTCATAGCTTTCCTTCCAAGGAGTAAGCGTTTTTTAATTTCATGACTGCAGTCACCATCTGCAGTGATTTTGGAGTCCCGCAAAGTAAAGTCTGTCACTGTTTCCCCATCTATTTGCCATGAAGTGATGGGACCAGATGCCATAATCTTAGTTTTCTGAATGTTGAGTGAAAAAGCCAACTTTTTCTCCCTCCTCTTTCATTTTCATTAAGAGACTTTTTAGTTCCTCTTCACTTTCTGCCATAAGGGTGGTGTCATTTGCGTTGAGGTTATTGATATTTCTCCCGGCAATCTTGATTCCAGCTTGTGCTTCATCCAGCCTGGCATTTCACATGATGTACTCTGATACAAGTTAAATAAGCAGGGTGACAATATATGTATACAATATATATATGTATGTATATACTTTAAAAAATAAATAGCGGATAATAATTTCAAACACTTACATAGTACTTTGTATCAGGTACTATTCTAAGTACTTAACATATATTAATTATGTTGTTATTGTTTAGTCACTAAGTCATGTCTGAGCCCGCCAGTCTCCTCTGTCCATCGTATTCTCCAGGCAGGAATACTGGAGTGGGCTGCCATTACCTCCTCCAGATTCCTCTGACCCAGGAATCAAACCCATGTTTCCTGTGTCTCCTGCATTGGCTGGTGGATTCTTTACCACCGAGCCACTTGGGAAACCCCATTCTATATAATACTATATGGTAAACTACACAAAAGCATAACCACTTGTAGAGTATGCACACACATGACAATGTACGCCAGATATGAACTAACTTACATAGTTGGACATGCAAATGCACATTTGCATCTTTGAAGGTTTGCAACTTGAATGTTCATATATAGGGAACTTAATATATTTTCCATTGATTCATATAATCCTTGTTCCAGTACCATACACTATTTTGATTACTGTACTTTTGTAGTAAGTTTTGAAGGTTGAAAATGAGAGTTGTCCAACTTTGTTAAGATTGTTTTGGATATTTGGGTCTCTTGAAATTCCATATGAATTTTAGGATGTGTTTTTCTGTTTCTTGGGGATTTTGATAGAGATTCCATTGAATCTGTGGACTACCTTGGGTAGTAGTGTCATCTTAATATCAATTCTACCAATCCATGAACATGGGGTGTCTTTATACTTAATTAGATCTTTAATTTCTCTTAGCAGTGTTTTGTAGTTTTCAGTATCTCTTTGATTAAATTTATTCCTAAGTGTCTTGTTATTTTTGGTACTACTGTATATAGAGTTGATACAGCTGAAGGCTGTTTTATTGAGTTCTCCATCTCTCTTTTTTTTTTTTTCCCTTGCAGTGTTTTGTTAAAGAAACTGCATTTTTTTGTCTCATGATCTGAATCTTGCTAATCATATTTCTGTGAATTCATTTAATATGCTCCTTATTCCCAGTATTTCCTTTAAGTTGACATTTCTCTAAGCATCACCATATTCAGGTTTGAGTTTTATTTTATGAATTCTTCATGTGGCACTTTGTTTAGTAGTTATATAATTTCTTGTCTCCTCTTTTCATGATGTTAGAGCTACCAGTGATCATTTCCTATACCCATTCATTTATTGGGCGTCACCAAATGGAGATATTCTACCTTTGCCATCACTTCTTTGTTTGTTGTCTAGAGTATTTTTATAGAGAAACTTCTCGTCAACTATGTGGGTATACTGAGGTCTAGTTTGTGTTAGAAAAGCGTGTTTTCTTTTTTTTTTCCTGTTCTGTTTTTTCCCCCGTTTTGTGAATTTTCATAGTAGTAAATTGATTCCCTAGCAACCTTTGAAAAGTGACCAATAAGCTTTTGGGGAATCATCAGTCTTATTAACTTATGAATGTAAATATATTGATATACTATCCTTTTAGTGAGTAGTGAAACTCTCCTGGTGCTGAAAGTTCTTTGGACCTGACCATAGTAGTTTAGCTATTAATCATAGCTTCCTTGATTTTTAGTATGATAAGGTATTCCATGCTTATATTAAGCATTTTCTGTCCTAAACTTGGCTTTTTCCCAAGGAGCCCTAGTTCCTTTTAGTGGGAAATAGTATATTTAGAAATGACGATTTTAGTGCTAGAGATTTGTCATTGTTTGTAGGCCTCATCCAGAACTGTGCATTACTACACTGTCTTTACTTCATAAATCTTACATCTGCATTTTCTATACCTTAAAAGTAAATTCCTAAATAATTACTTACTTGATTATTCTCCAGTACTCACACAAGAGTCATAGAATAGCACTACTAATCACTATATCCACAGTATGATTAGTGAAGGCAGACTCAGATTTTTTTGACGTTTTTAAAAAATCCTTAGAATATGTTCCATTAGGGATATATAGTCAAATTGCTTTCTCTTGATGCATTATTTGGAAAAGTTCCTCTCTTTCTGGTTATACCACTAACTTGGCTATAGATCTGTGTGTGTGCTCAGTGGCTTCAGTCATGTCCAACTCTTCGTGACCCTGTGGACTGTAGCTCGCCAGGCTCCTCTGTCCATGGGATTCTCTAGGCAAGAATACTGGAGTGGATTGCCATGTCCTCCTCCAGGGGGTCCTCCAGACCCAGGGATTGAACCTGAGTCTCCTGCATCTCTTGCATTGGCAGGCAGGTTCTTTACCTCTGCGCCACCTGGGAAATCCACATCCTTCATTGGAGGGATGCAGCCGCACCCCAGACCCCTGCAAGAATAAACATCACAATCTCACCAATCCTCTAGCATCTGGCAGTGTTCTCCACCTGCTTTACCCAACCAGCTATGGGACAGGGAGGAGGCTGTTGATGCTGCCTGTAAGAACAGGCTCCCCTGGGGCATAGAGTGGGGGGGAGGAGGACGGAGAATGGATCTTGGGGCAAACAGGTCTTGTAGCACCATATGGATGGTGCATTTTTTTCCTCTCATCTCACACTCCTTATCCCACCACCACCAATGAAATGATAAATTCATCAGAATTTATTTTATCTTTCTTTAAAAAAAATTTTTACATTTCATATTGGAATATAGTTGATTAAAAATGTTGTGCTAGTTTCAGGTGTACAGCAAAGTGATTTAGTTATATATGAATGTGTATCTATTCTTTTTCAAATTCTTGAAGCTCGCAGTGACCAGTGACATGTGATGTATCAGACAGATATAGAGAAGAATAGTGAAACCATCTATAACAGGTTTATTCTTTGTGATATTCCTGCAAATAGCCTATATAGGCCTGAAAATAGTCCCATGATTAGAGAGAGAAAGCTCTACTTTTTTTTCAAGCCTTTTGCTTTTCTAGCAAATATAATTGTTTTCTTTTCTATTTATACATTAATTTGAAAAATCACTTGAAAGCCAGTCTTGAATGAAGATAGTTATTAAAATGGGAAGTTTACATAGGTTCTCTGAATATGCACAAAATACCCAGTTTCCAACAATGGAAGCTTGTTCATAATTTTAATGTTCTTGTCAATTAATGATAAAGGTTAAGAAGACAGGAGTACTGAATGCTCTGGAGATTGAAAGAATAGCAAGGATCTCGATAAAGAATTTGTTAAGGAGAGGATGATGTGATGATGTTAATTTCTTAAGTGCTAAATCGATTTATTTTCATTTTACTTTAAGATATGGCTCAGAGATTGCACACTTTTGACCTTAGGAAAGCTGTTTTATTGTTAGTTATGTAGATGCCTGCAAGGACTTATAGGGGCTTACATATTTGAAAAATGAATTAAAAGAGAGAGCATATATTTAAGAAAATTTAGTGCCTAATTTCAGTGACACAGACCCTATATCAGTATTTAAAAATCCTAATTGACATGTTTATCTTTGGTTTTCTAGTGATATGCAGCTTTCGAGGATCTGTTCCCCAAGGGTTGGTCTTAGAAATAGGAGAAACAGTCCAGATTCTTGAAAAGTGTGAGGGTAAGTATGGACCTATAAATTATAAGACACAAATAGTGATCATTTTTGGCAGTATTATATATGTTTATTTTGTAGTACTGGTTATAAGCAATCATTTTGAAGCCATGATTAATCATATTATGATACACTACTATAAAATCATTCCTGATCTCTGTTCAGTATAACTGATGAGTAATTTTGGCTCTAATTTAATAGCAACAATGAAATAACTATTGTTGGCTGTCAGAACATGTTTTTGATATACTATGTCAAGTAATTATTTTTAATTTCCTACAATCAAATAGATAATATTTTACTCCTGATTATCTGCATTTGAATAGAATTGAATTATAATCAGTTCATTTGTATGTTTCTGTCTGATTGGCTGGACATGATCAGTCATAATTAAAACAAGGCAGTATATATGCTCAAATGAAGTTTGACTTGGCTGTCTTCTTCTGTGACATATTTGTGTATTTTTGCTATAATATTTATGCGTTATTGAAATATACCACATTCTAAAAGATTTTGCACTATAGTCAACAAAATATATGGGAAAAATACAGTTACGGAGATATCGCACAAAATCAGAGCATTGACAAAAACAAAATTGATGTCAAAATCTATATTCCAAAGTTGATAGCAATTCAGCATGACTAGAAACCACCTCAAATTATTTGGAAATGTTGGAGTGGAAATGTTGCTAGGTGAGCATGGAGATAGTACAGATGGAAGTGGAGCTCTGATATAATTTACCATTCAGATGGGTATGGAAGTAAGTGCAACTTACTGTGACCCTGGAACTGTGTAAGTTTGGTAGTGTACTTTTCTGGAAAGGGAGTTCTAGTGCAGGACTCATTTTAATAATTTTCTTAAAATAGTAGTTTAAATCACAACGACTTCATGATAAAAAAAACTCTTAGCAAAATAAGAGTATAAGGGAATATTCTTAATCTAATAAAGGATATCTAAAAGCCTGCAGCACACATCATATTCAGTTGTGAAATATTGAAAGCTTTCCCGCCGAGAGCTACAAATGAGACTATTATAAAATAAGACATTGTGGTTTGGAGGCAAAGATAATAATGAAACAGAATAGAGGGCCCATAAATAGACCATCATGTTTATCTTCCAGTGATATGAAAAAGGTGGTATTGCAGTGCAGTGGGGAAATGATGTCCATTACAATAGGTGACGCTGGGCTGATTAGACTGAAGAGTGATGGCCTAGTCAATAAATTGTATTGGATCAGTATTGAAACCGGTGAATTGTGAACCTGACTTCACAGGATATACTACAAACTGAATTCCAGATGGATGGTCAATATAAATGTGCAATTTAGAGCAATTGTGCACCTTGAAGGAACCATAGGAAAATATCCCTTCTAGCCTAGCGGTAGACAGAGATCTTTTATTGATAAGTTGTACTTCATTAAAATGAAGATCTGTTGTTCAAAAGATATCATTAAGGAGGGCTTCCCTGGTGGCTCAGTGGTAAAGAATCTACTTGCCAGGGCCATGGACATGGGTTTGAGCCCTGGTCTGGGAATATCCCACATGCAGCAGAACAGCTAATAAGCCCGTCTGCCACAACTATTGAGCCTGTGCTCTAGAGCCTGGGAACCACAGCTGCTGAGCCCATGTACCACTGTTGCTGAAGCCTATGCTCCCTGGAACCTGTGCTCTGCAACAAGAGAAGCCACCGCAGTGAGAAGCCCGTGCACCACAACTGGAGAGTGTAGATCACAATAAACTGTGGAAAATTCTGAGAGAGATGGGAATACCAGACCACCTGATCTGCCTCTTGAGAAATCTGTATGCAGGTCAGGAAGCAACAGTTAGAACTGGTCATGGAACAACAGACTGGTTCCAAATAGGAAAAGGAGTACGTCAAGGCTGCATATTGTCACCATGTTTATTTAACTTATATGCAGAGTACATCATGAGAAATGCTGGACTGGAAGAAACACAAGCTGGAATCAAGATTGCCAGGAGAAATATCAATAACCTCAGATATGCAGATGATACTACCCTTATGGCAGAAAGTAAAGAGGAACTAAAAAGCCTCTTGATGAAAGTGAAAGTGGAGAGTGAAAAGGTTGGCTTAAAACTCAACATTCAGAAAACGAAGATCATGACATCTGGTCCCATCACTACATGGGAAATAGATGGAGAAACAGTGGAAACAGTGTCAGACTTTATTTTTCTGGGCTCCAAAATCACTGCAGATGGTGACTGCAGCCATGAAATG
This sequence comes from Tragelaphus eurycerus, assembly GCA_935064755.1. Lineage (NCBI taxonomy): Eukaryota > Metazoa > Chordata > Mammalia > Artiodactyla > Bovidae > Tragelaphus > Tragelaphus eurycerus. The sequence continues at coordinate 67,581,236 of CAKXYN010000001.1, read as the reverse complement.
AAAAGACGCTTACTCCTTGGAAGGAAAGTTATGACCAACCTAGATAGCATATTCAAAAGCAGAGACATCACTTTGCAAACAAAGGTTCGCCTAGTCAAGGCTATGGTCTTTCCTGTGGTCATGTATGGATGTGAGAGCTGGACTGTGAAGAAGGCTGAGCGCCAAAGAATTGATGCTTTTGAACTGTGGTGTTGGAGAAGACTCTTGAGAGTCCCTTGGACTGCAAGGAGATCCAACCGGTCCATTCTGAAGGAGATCAGCCCTGGGATTTCTTTGGAAGGAATGATGCTAAAGCTGAATCTCCAGTATTTTGGCCACCTCATGCGAAGAGTTGACTCATTGGAGAAGACTCTGATGCTGGGAGGGATTGAGGGCAGGAGGAGAAGGGGACGACAGAGGATGAGATGGCTGGATGGCATCACTGACTCGATGAATGTGAGTCTGAGTGACCTCCGAGAGCTGGTGATGGATAGGGAGGCCTGGCGTGCTGCGGTTCCTGGGGTCGCAAAGAGTCGGACACGACTGAGCGACTGATCTGATCTGATCAGAGAAAGCCTGTGCAGCAGTGAAGACCCAGCACAGCCAAAAACAAATAAATAAAATTTAAAGAAAAAGGATACCACTAAGGAGAGGTAAAAGGCAAGTCACAAAGTGAAAGAAATATTTGATAAAGGACTTATATTCATATGGTATTTGTCTTTCTCTTTCTGACTTCACTTAGTGTGATAAACTTTAGGTCCATCCATGTAGCAGCAAATGGCATTATTTCATTCTTTTTTATGGCTGAGTAACAGTCCATTGTATGTATGTACCACATCTTCTTTATCCATTTGTCTGTCAATGGGCATTTAGGTTGTTTTCTTATCTTGGTTTTGTAAATAGCGCTGCTGTAAACACAGGGGTGCATGTAGCTTTACAAATTATGGTTTTCTGCAGATACATGCCCAAGAGCAGGACTGCTGGATCATATGGCAACTCTATTTTTAGTTTTTTGAGAAAGCTCCATACTGTTTTCCATAGTGGCTGTACCAGTTTACATTCCTATTAACAGTGTAGGAGGAATCCCTTTTCTTCACATCCTTTCTAGCATATGTCAGACATCTTTTTGGATTTCACTGGTATGAAATTAGAAATTAACTACAAAAAGAAAACTGGAAAAAAAAAAAGCCCACAAACATATGGAGACTAAACAATCAATGGATCATTGAAAAGTCAAAGAGGGATGACGATAAAACAGTTCTAAGAGGGAAGTTCATAGTGATACAGGCCCACTTCATGATATAAGAAAATCTCAAATAACCGAAATGCACATTAAATAAACTAGAAGAAGAACAAGTAAAACCCAAAGTTAGGAGAAAAAAGGAAATAAAAGATTAGAGTGGAAATAAATAGAGACCTAAAAACATAAAAGATCAATGAAATTAAGAGTTGGTCCTTTGATAATATATGATGATGTTGTTTAGTCTTTAATTCGTGTCTGACTTTTTTGTGAAGTCATTTACTGTAGCTCAGGCTCCTCTGTTCATGGGGTTTCCCAGGCAAGAGTACTGAAGGAGGTTGCCATTTCCTTCTCTAGGGGACCTTCCTGACTTAGGGATTGAAACTGCATCTTCTGCATTGGCAGGCAGATTATTTACCACTGAGCCACCAAGGAAGTCTTGAAAATATATATGAAATTGATAAACCTTTAGCTAGATTCATCAAGAAAAAAGGAGAGAGGGCCCATATAAATAAAATCAGGGATGAAAAGGAGAAGTTAAAACTGACACAGAAATATGAATATTATAAGTGATTACTATGAAGAATTATATGCTAATAAAATGGATTGCATAGAAGAAATGGATAAATTTCTGGAAATGTGCAAACTCACAAGACTGAATCAGAAAGAAATAGAATATATGAACAGATTGATTACCAGTAATAAAATTAAATCAATAATAAAAAAATTAACAAACAGAAGTCCAGGATCAGATGGCTTCATAGGTGAATTCTACCAAACATTTCAGTCAGTTCAGTTCAGTCGCTCAGTCATGTCCGACTCTTCGTGACCCCATGAATTGCAGCACACCAGGCTTCCCTGTCCATCACCAACTCCTGGAGTTCACTTAAACTCATGTCCATCTAGTCGGTGATGCCTTCCAGCCATTTTATCCTCTGTCGTCCCCTTTTCCTCCTGCCCTCAATCCCTCCCAGCATCAGAGTATTTTCCAATGAGTCAACTCTTTACATGAGGTGGCCAAAGTACTAGAGTTTCAGCTTTATCATCAGTCCTTTCAATGAATACCCAAGAGTGATCTCCTTTAGAATGGACTGGTTGTACCTCCTTCCAGTCCAAGGGACTCTCAAGAGTCTTCTCCAACACCACAGTTCACAAGCATCAATTCTTCGGCGCTCAGCTTCACAGTCCAACTCTCACATCCATGCATGACCAAACATTTAAAGAATAGTTAATACTTTTCCTTTTCACACTCCCTGTTCAGAAAGTTAGTGAGGAAGGAACACTTTCAAATTCATGGTACAAGGCCACCATCATCCTGATGACAAAACCAGATAACAACCTGATAACATACACACACACAAAGTCACAGGCTAATATCATTGATGAATGTAAATGTAAAATCTCTAACAGAATATTATCAAACCAAATATCAAACCAAACTAAATATGTTGAAAGGATCATACACCATGATCAAGTGGGATTTATCCTAGGGATGCAAGGATGGTACAATATTTACAAATCAGTTAATTAGATATATCACCAATTTAAAAATAAAAATCACATCATCTCAAGAGATGCAGAAAACGCATTAGACAAGTTCAGCACCTGTTTATGACAAGAACTGTCCCTGATAGCTCAGTTGGTAAATAATCTGCCTGCCCTGGGTCAGGAAGATCTGCTGGAGAAGGGATAGGCTACCCACTCCAGTATTCTTGGGCTTCCCTTGTGGTTCAGCTGGTAAAGAATCTGCCTGCAATGCGGGAGACGTGGGTTCAATCCCTGGATTGGGAAAATCCCCTGGAGAAGGGAAAGGCTACCCACTCCAGTATTATGGCCTGGAGAATACCATGGACTGTATAGTTCACGGGGTTACTAAGAGTCAGACACAACAGAGATACTGTCACTTTCACTTTTCACTGTCAGCAAAGTAGGCATGGGGGAACCTACCTCAACATAATAAAGGCCACACATATATTAAAACCCACTGCTAACATTATACCCAGGGGAGAAAATCTGAAGGCATTTGCTCTAAGATCAGGAATAAGACAAGGGACTTCCTTAGTGGCACAGTGGATAAGAATCTGCCTGCCAATGTAGGGGACATGGGTTCAGTCCTTGGTATGTGAAGACTCCACACGTCACAGAGCAAGTAAGCCCATGCACTGCAACTACTGAGTATGTACTCTAGAGCCCACATGCTGCAGCTGCTGAGCCTGCATGCTGCAACTACTAAAGCCTTTGTGCCTTTGGCCTGTGCTTTGCAACAAGAGAAGCTACCACAATGAGAAGCCTGTGCATCACAATGAAAAGTAGCTCCCACTTGCTGCAACTAGAGAAAGCCCGTGTACAGCAACGAAGACCCAGTGCAGCCAAAACTAAGTAAATTTTAAAATTATAAAAAACGGAATAGGACAAAGATACTCACCACTTTCATTCAACATAGTGTTAGAAGTTCTTGTCACAACATTTAGGCAAAAAAAAAAAAAAAAAAAAAAAGCCAAACACACACATAAAAGAAATCCAAATTAAAAAGGAAGTAATAAAACTGTCACTGTAGGTGATATGATCCTGTCAATTTATAGAGAAAACCCCAAAGACTTCACAAAAAACTGTTATTCGATAAGTGAATTGATATTAAAAAATTGAATGCAGTAAATGAATTCAGAAAAGTTGCAGGATACAAGCTTAATGTACAGAGGTCTGTTGCATTTATCTGTTTGCACAATGAAGTGCCAGGGTCCAGCCTCGGCTGATCCAGGGTATTCGAAGCAGCGGTGTGTTGGCGACTTATTTACATGTCAGTTAGAGACATAAAGAGTAATAGAATGAGGACAGCTCAGTAGGAAAATTCAGCCGAGAAAAGAGGCTGAGTAGCTTGGTTTACGTGGAAAATCAATATAACCTGTGACACCAGGTTAGCTTTGACCACGGAGGCCGCAGGCGCCTTCTCGAATAGTGTAAGGTGCCCCTCCTTAGGCACCTTCTCGAGTGAGTCTTAAAAGCCCAGGCAAATAAATGGTCGCAGAGGACATTCGCGCTCCAGATGGAGACTCAGCTGGAAATTGAGAGGAAGAATGACATGGGGAGACCAAGCTTCGGTGAGCAAGGCCCGTAGCTTTATTTTCAACAGGGGCTTTTATACCCTAAGTTACACATAGAGGTTAATAGGGGATGTGAAGTCAGCAGTCTTTGATCCTTATCAAAAACCGGGGTTTCTTTCCTGCAAATTTATCGTATACAAATGGTTTAGGTGGTTTACATCATCTTCTGGCCAGAAGGCCTGTTAACATTTTATGACTCTTGACAAACGTTTGTCAACCGTAAGACTTATTTTCTCTAAGAATAATTATTTTAAGGTTTGGCGCCACCCTCATCCGAAGGTGTTAGATAAAGTTGCATTCCTATAGGGCAGAGGCGCAGTGGGTTTACAACAAAGGAAAGAATTTATTACCTTAAGGGTCTAAAGTTGCTAGAACCAAGGCCACTACTTATTTTTTCTACATACCAACTATATTAATTAATACACATTCAAGGATACAAAACAGGGGATGTGGAAACTTGGCAGCAAGCATTGGCTCATTAATGAAATCTTTTACTAGTTTTATTCTGACAGTTTCTAACTCTCTGAGAGGCTCTAAGCTATTTGAATATCTTAAGCTTCCCATGCCTCTGGAGGCTGAGTGACTGTAAAGAATTGTATGCATAGCTGTAGGAGTTTGGATAAACTTGTCAGGCCAGTTAGAGAGCTATCTGAGGGGTTTGGATTTAAACACTCCTAATGCCCAGGAACTTTATTAATTGGAGCTGTAAGTTAACTCTTTATCAGAGAGAGCAAGATGGTGGTGGGGGACAGCCCCCAGTAAAGTCAGAGGTGAGAGCACAAAGCAGTAAAGTAGGCAGACTCTGGTTTTTGTGGGTAGATGCTCGAGAATATCCAGGGGGGCTCTTGAGGCTTGATCCCGCCTTTGCGTATGCCGAGCCTCATTCCTCATGACCTTTGCCACGGGGGTGGGGAGTAGGGGGGCTCTCCACGCCGGCTCCCAGCAATGAAATATCAGAAAGAGAAATTAAGAAACAGTCCCATTTATAATTGGATCAAAAGAATAAATACCTAGGAATAAATTTCACCAAGGAAGTGAAGACCTGTACTCTGAAAACTGTAAAACACTGATGAAAGAAATGGTAAACAAGACAAACAAATGGAAAGATGTACCATGTCCATGGATTGGACAAATCAGTATCATTAAAATGACCATACTGCCCAAGATAGTCTATGGATTCAGTACAGTCCCTATCAAAATATCAAAGGCATTTTCACAGAACTAGAACAGATGACCCTAAAATTTGCATGGAATCCAAAAGACCCTTTATAATCAGAGCAGTGTTGAGAGAGAACAAATCTGGAGATATCATGCTCTCAGGCTGAAACTGTACTGAAGTGAAGTGAAGTGAAGTCGCTCAGTTGTGTCCGACTCTTTGTGACCCTATGGACAGTAGCCTACCAGGCTCCGCCGTCCATGGGATTTTCCAGGCAAGAATACTGGAGTGGACTGCCATTTCCTTCTCCAGGAGATCTTCCCAACCCAGGGATCGAACCCAGGTGTCCTGCATTGCAGACAGACGCTTTATTGTCTGAGCCACCAGGGATGCCCTTGAAACTGTACTTTGAAGATATAATTATCCAAATAGTATGGTGCTGGCACAAAAACAGACACATGGATCAGTGAAACATGATAGAGAGCCCAGAAATAAACATATACTTATATGGTCAATTAATCTGTGACAAAAGAGGCAAGAATACATAGTAGGGAAAAAGACAATCTATTTAATAAATGGTGTGTGGAGAACTGGACTACTTTTTCACACCATATACAAAAATAAATTCAAAATCAGTTATGAAACACTACAAAAATCAAAATACAGGGATTTTAAAATGTAATATGCTCACATGGACAAAGAAAGTTGGCAGGGCTTTGAAGAGTGGAAACTTTGGCTTAACAGACCCAACATATCTGAATCTCAAGCATGTAGTAGGAATATCTTGTAACTACCCTTATTTACACAGCAGGTCCTTAAAAGGCATAAGAACTTATAGCACGAGCCATCTTTGGAAATGAGGATGAAATTATATAAGTCTTCTCCCTTCAATTCATTTGATGACTGCTCCTTGTTCATCTGGTAGAGGTTTTGAGGTTTATTAGAAAATGAAGGATAAATAGAGCATCTGTGTATTGGGACACTTCATGTACATTTTTGTAGGAGATAGGTTATGTATTGAAAACTGGAGGATTAAGTCAAGCATACCTACTGAATACTGAATATGGAAACTTCTAACCTTCATCTTCCACTTGGCCTTTGAAATCATGGCAGCCAGACATTTACCTTCCAAACAGAAGATTAGAAGACTTTTATCACTTATCTGAACTTGGCATGATGAGAGACCTAAATAAAGATGCTGACTCTGTCAGTTACTGACTTATTATTGCCTCTGAGTTCAAAACCTGCCCTTCTAGCCCTTCTTGTGATACTAGAGCTGGAAGCTCTGGAAACCACGTTTCTTCTTTGACAGCTAGTCTGTGTTAGACTCTGCCAATAAAGGGGCATTGTAGGGAGACTACTAGGCTGGAGGTTGAAGAAAAGGGTTGATTCTTCCAGTTTTTATTTTATACCACTGGCAAACTGCTCTGAAGACCGTTGGTGCCTGCAGTGTTCCTTATGTCAGGCAGTGGTCTTGGTTCTGGTGAATGGCCTGTAGCATTTGTCACTGAGGCAGTGGTTAGCATGTTTTGCAGCAGCCCATTGTTCCTCAGAGATCTGTATCTTAGCCTTTGGGGACCCTTTCTATAAGTTGTTATTGTTTAGTCACTAAGTCATGTCCAACTCTTGCAACCCCATGGGCTGTAGCCCCCCATGCTCCTCTGTCCATGGGATTTCCCAGGCAAGAATACTGGGATGGGTGGCCATTTCCTTCTCCAGGGGATCTTCCTGACTCAGGGATGGAACCTGCGTCTCCTGTATTGGCAGGTGGATTCTTTACTGCTGAGCCATCTGGGAAGCCCCACTTGGTGATTGCCCTAGAGTTTAAAACATGCATTCTTGACTTACTAGGGTCTACCTTAAAGTTTTACTTATACCACTTCCAACAATGCATGAACTTTACAATGATTCAATTGCACTGACTCCTCTTATTACATTTGTAACACTATTGTCATATATTTTCTGTCTGTATTCATTTGTTTGCCCACATTTTTACCGTTTCCAGTGCTGTTCTTTCTTCTTTTCATGATTCCGTCTGGGATCACTTTCTTTTTACTGTAAGTACTCCTTTTAGTAATGGTTTTTTTAGTGCAGGTTTGCTGCACATTCATTCAACTTTTGTTTATGTGAATCTGCTTTTAAATTTGTCATTGTTTTAAAGGGTATATTTTCCTTAGGTGTAGCATTCTAGGTTGATGAATATTTTCTTTTAGCATTTTAAGGATTTGCTTCATTAATTTTTGATTTCCATCATGTCTGTTGAAAAGTCACTATATTATTATTATAGGTCTCCAGCCTGGTGGGCTGTAGTCCATGGGGTCGCTGAGGGTCGGACATGACTGAGCGACTTTATTTTCACTTTTCACTTTCCTGCGTTGGAGAAGGAAATGGCAACCCACTCCAGTGTTCTTGCCTGGAGAATCCCAGGGACGGGGGGGCCTGGTGGGCTGCTGTCTATGGGGTCGCACAGAGTCGGGCACGACTGAAGCAACTTAGCAGCAGCAGCAGTAGCAAAGATAATGTTTGCCTTGGAAACAAACAGAGATCATTCTGTCATTTTTGAGATTGCATCCAAATACTGCATTTCAAACTCTTTTGTTGACCATGATGGCTACTCCATTTCTTCTGAGGGATTCCTGCCTGCAGTAGTAGATATAATGGTCATCTGAGTTAAATTCACTCATTCCAGTCCATCTTAGTTCGCTGATTCCTAGGATGTCGACGTTCACTCTTGCCATCTCCTGTTTGACCACTTCCAATTTGCCTTGATTCATGGACCTGACATTCCAGGTTCCTATGCAGTATTGCTCTTTACAGCATCGGACCTTGCTTCAATCACCAGTCACATCCACAACTGGGTATTGTTTTTGCTTTGGCTCCATCCCTTCATTCTTTCTGGAGTTATTTCTCCACTGATCTCCAGTAGCATATTGGGCCCCTACTGACCTGGGGAGTTCTTCTTTCAGTATCCTACCATTTTGCCTTTTCATACTGTTGATGGGGTTCTCAAGGCAGCAATACTGAAGTGGTTTGCCATTCCCTTTTCCAGTGGACCACATTCTGCCAGAACTAGTCCTTTTAGAACTAACACCCAAAGAAGATGTCCTTTTCATTACAGGGGACTGGAATGCAAAAGTAGGAAGTCAAGAAGCACCTGGAGTAACAGGCAATTTTGGCCTTGGATTATGGAATGAAGCAGGGCAAAGACTAATAGAGTTTTGCCAAGAAAATGTACTGGTCATAGCAAACACCCTCTTTCCAACAATACAAGAGAAGACTCTACACATGGACATCACCAAATGGTCAACACCAAAATCAGATTGATTATATTCTTTGCAGCCAAAGATGGAGAAGCTCTATACAGTCAACAAAAACAAGACCAGGAGCTGACTGTGGCTTAGATCATGAACTCCTTATTGCCAAATTCAGACTTAAATTGAAGAAAGTAGGGAAAACCACTAGACCATTCAGGTATGACCTAAATCAAATTCCTTATGATTATACAGTGGAAGTGAGAAATAGATTTAAAGGACTAGATCTGATAGATAGACTGCCTGATGAACTATGGACTGAGGTTCATGACATTGTACAGGAGACAGGGATCAAGACCATCCCCATGGAAAAGAAATGCAAAAAAGCAAAATGGCTGTCTGGGGAGGCCTTACAAATAGCTGTGAAAAGAAGAGAAGCGAAAAGCAAAGGAGAAATGGAAAGATAAAAGCATCTGAATGCAGAGTTCCAAAAAATAGCAAGAAGAGATCAGAAAGCCTTCCTCAGCTATCAGTGCAAAGAAATAGAGGAAAACAACAGAATGGGAAAGGCTAGAGATCTCTTCAAGAAAATTCGAGATACTAAAGGAACATTTCATGCAAAGATGGGCTCGATAAAGGACAGAAATGGTATGGACCTAACAGAAGCAGAAGATATTAAGAAGAGGTGTACAGAAGAACTGTACAAAAAAGATCTTCACGACCCAGATAATCACAATGGTGTGATCACTGACCTCGAGCCAGACATCCTGGAATGTGAAGTCAAGTGGGCCTTAGAAAGCATCACTAGGAACAAAGCTAGTGGAGGTGATGGAATTCCAGTGGAACTATTTCAAATCCTGAAAGATGATGCTGTGAAAGTGCTGCACTCAATATGCCAGCAAATTTGGAAAACTCAGCAGTGGCCACAGGACTGGAAGAGGTCAGTTTTCATTCCAATCCCAAAGAAAGGCAATGCTAAAGAATGCTCAAACTACCTCACAATTGCACTCATCTCACACGCTAGTAAAGTAATGCTCAAAATTCTCCAAGCCAGGCTTCAGCAATACGTGAACCGTGAACTTCCAGATATTCAAACTGTATTAGAAAAGGCAGAGGAACCAGAGATCAAATTGCCAACATCTGCTGGATCATGGAAAAGCAAGAGAGTTCCAGAAAAACATCTACTTCTGCTTAACTGACTACGACAAAGCCTTTGACTGTGTGGATCACAACAAACTATGGAAAATTCTTCAAGAGATGGGAGTACCAGATCACCTGACCTTCCTCCTGAGAAATTTGTATGCAGGTCAGGAAGCAATAGCTAGAACTGGACATGGAACAACAGACTGGTTCCAAATAGGAAAAGGAGTACGTCAAGGCTATATATTGTCACCGTGCTTATTTAACTTATATGCAGAGTACATAATGAGAAATGCTGGGCTGGAGGAAGCACAAGCTGGAATCAAGATTGCTGGGAGAAATATCAATAACCTCAGATATGCAGATGACACCACCCTTAAGGCAGAAAGTGAAGAGGAACTAAAAAGCCTCTTGATGAAGGTGAAAGAGGAGAGTGGAAAAGTTGGCTTAAAACTCAACATTCAGAAAACAAACATCATGGCAGATCAGATCAGATCAGATCAGATCAGTCGCTCAGTCGTGTCCGACTCTTTGCGACCCCATGAACCGCAGCACGCCAGGCCTCCCTGTCCATCACCAGCTCCCGGAGGTCACTCAAATTCATGTCCATAGAGTCAGTGATGCCATCCAGCCATCTCATCCTCTGTCGTCCCCTTCTCATCCTGCCCTCAATCCCTCCCAGCATCAGAGTCTTCTCCAATGAGTCAACTCTTCGCATGAGGTGGCCAAAATACTGGAGTTTCAGCTTTAGCATCATTCCTTCTAAAGAAATTCCAGGATTGATCTCCTTCAGAATGGACTGGTTGGATCTCCTTGCAGTCCAAGGGACTCTCAAGAGTCTTCTCCAACACCACAGTTCAAAAGCATCAATTCTTTGGCGTTCAGCCTTCCTCACAGTCCAGCTCTCACATCCATACATGACCACAGGAAAGACCATAGCCTTGACTAGGCGAACCTTTGTTGGTAAAGTAATGTTTCTGCTTTTGAATATGCTATCTAGGTTGGTCATAACTTTCCTTCCAAGGAGTAAGCGTCTTTTAATTTCATGACTGCTGTCACCATCTGCAGTGATTTTGGAGCCCAGAAAAACAAAGTCTGACACTGTTTCCACTGTTTCCCCATCTATTTCCCATGCAGTGATGGGACCAGATGCCATGATCTTCGTTTTCTGAATGTTGAGCTTTAAGCCAACCTTTTCACTCTCCACTTTCACTTTCATCAAGAGGCTTTTTAGCCCCTCTTCACTTTCTGCCATAAGAGTCGTGTCATCTGCATATCTGAGGTTATTGATATTTCTCCCGGCAATCTTGATTCCAACTTGTGTTTCTTCCAGTCCAGCATTTCACATGATGTACTCTGCATATAAGTTAAATAAACACGGTGACAATATGCAGCCTTGACGTACTCCTTTTCCTATTTGGAACCAGTCTGTTGTTCCATGACCAGTTCTAACTGTTGCTTCCTGACCTGCATACAGATTTCTCAAGAGGCAGATCAGGTGGTCTGGTATTCCCATCTCTTTCAGAATTTTCCATAGTTTATTGTGATCCACACAGTCAAAGGCTTTGGCATAGTCAATAAAGCAGAAATAGATGTTTTTCTGGAACTCTCTTGCTTTTTCCATGATCCAGCGGATGTTGGCAATTTGATCTCTGGTTCCTCTGCCTTTTCTAAAACCAGCTTGAACATCAGGAAGTTCACAGTTCACATATTGCTGAAGCCTGGCTTGGAGAATTTTGAGCATTACTTTACTAGCGTGTGAGATGAGTGCAATTGTTCGGTAGTTTGAGCACTCCTTGGCATTGCCTTTCTTTGGGATTGGGATGAAAACTGACCTTTTCCAGTCCTGTGGCCACTGCTGAGTTTTCCAAATTTGCTGGCATATTGAGTGCAGCACTTTCACAGCATCATCTTTCAGGACTTGGAATAGTTCCACTGGAATTCCATCACCTCCACTAGCTTTGTTCGTAGTGATGCTTTCTAAGGCCCATTTGACTTCACATTCCAAGATGTCTGGCTCTAGGTCAGTGATCACATCATCATGATTGTCTAGGTCTTGAAGCTCTTTTTTGTACAGTTCTTCTGTGTATTCTTGCCACCTCTTCTTAATATCTTCTGCTTCTGTTAGGTCCACACCATCTCTGTCCTTTAACGTGCCCATCTTTGCATGAAATGTTCCTTTGGTATCTCTGATTTTCTTGAAGAGATCCCTAGTCTTTCCCATTCTGTTGTTTTCCTCTATTTCTTTGCATTGATCGCTGAAGAAGGCTTTCTTATCTCTTCTTGCTATTCTTTGGAACTCTGCATTTAGATGTTTATATCTTTCCTTTTCTCCTTTGCTTTTCGCTTCTCTTCTTTTCACAACTATTTGTAAGGCCTCCCCAGACAGCCATTTTGCTTTTTTGCATTTCTTTTCCATGGGGATGGTCTTGATCCCTGTCTCCTGTACAATGTCACGAACCTCAGTCCATAGTTCATCAGGCACTCTATCTATCAGATCTAGGCCCTTAAATCTATTTCTCACTTCCACTGTATAATCATAAGGGATTTGATTTAGGTCATACCTGAATGGTCTAGTGGTTTTCCCTACTTTCTTCAATTTCAGTCTGAATTTGGCAATAAGGAGTTCATGGTCTGAGCCACAGTCAGCTCCTGGTCTTGTTTTTGCTGATTGTATAGAGCTTCTCCATCTTTGGCTGCAAAGAATATAATTTATCTGATTTCGGTGTTGACCATCTGGTGATGTCCATGTATAGAGTCTTCTCTTGTGTTGTTGGAAGAGGGTATTTGCTATGACCAGTGCATTTTCTTGTCAAAACTCTATTAGTCTTTGCCCTGCTTCATTCCGTATTCCAAGGCCAAAATTGCCTGTTACTCCAGGTGTTTCTTGACTTCCTACTTTTGCATTCCAGTCCCCTATAATGAAAAGGACATCTTTTTTGGGTGTTAGTTCTAAAAGGTCTTGTAGGTCTTCATAGAACCTTTCAACTTCAGCTTTTTCAGCGTTACTGGTTGGGGCATAGACTTGGATTACTGTGACATTGAATGGTTTGCCTTGGATACGAACAGAGGTCATTCTGTCATTTTTGAGATTGCATCCAAGTACTGCATTTCGGACTCTTTTGTTGACCATGATGGCCACTCCATTTCTTCTGAGGGATTCCTGTCCACAGTAGTAGATATAATGGTCATCCGAGTTAAATTCACCCATTCCAGTCCATTTTAGTTCGCTAATTCCTAGAATGTCGACATTCACTCTTGCCATCTCTTGTTTGACCACTTCCAATTTGCCTTGATTCATGGACCTGACATTCCAGGTTCCTATGCAATATTGCTCTTTACAGCATCGGACTTTGCTTCTATCACCAGACACATCCACAGCTGGGTATTCTTTTTGTTTTGGCTCCATCCTTTCATTCTTTCTGGAGTTATTTCTCCACTGATCTCCAGTAGCATATTGGGCCCCTACTGACCTGGGGAGTTTCTCTTTCAGTATCCTATCATTTTGCCTTTTCATATTGTTCATGGGGTTCTCAAGGCAAGAATACTGAAGTGGTTTGCCATTCCCTTCTCCAGCGGACCACACCCTGTCATATCTCTCCACCATGACCCGCCCATCCCAGGTTGCCCCTCGGGCATGGCTTAATTTCATTGAGTTAGACAAGGGTGTGGTCCTTGTGTGATTAGATTGACTAGTTTTCTGTGAGAATGGTTTTAGTGTATTTGCCCTCTGATGCCCTCTTTCAAGACCTACTGTCTTGGGTTTCTCTTACCTCGGGCGTGGGGTATCTCATCCCGGCTGCTCCTGGCTGCTCCCGGCCAGCGAAGCACAGCCATCGCACCTTACCTTGGACGAGGGGTCTCTCCTCACCGCCGCCCTTCCTGACCTTGGTCGTGGGGTAGCTCTTCTCCGCCCTGCTTAGTGCGCTGGCCCTCACCGCCGTCCTTCCTCGGTCGTGGGGTAGCTCCTCTCGGCCGCGCTCTTAGTGCGCGATGCAGCCGGCGGGGCACTCTTAGTGCGCGACGCAGCCGGCGGGGCGCTCTTAGTAAGCGCGACGCAGCCGGCGGGGCGCTCTTAAATGGCGCTCCGGTCGCGGCCGGCGAGGGCGCTCTTAAATGGCGCGCTGGTCGCGGGGAGGCGAGGGCGCTCTTAAATGGCGCGCCGGTCGCGGGGAGGCGAGGGCGCTCTTAAATGGCGCGCCGGTCGCGGGGAGGCGAGGGCGCTCTTAAATGGCGCGCCGGTCGCGGGGAGGCGAGGGCGCTCTTAAATGGCGCGCCGGTCGCGGGGAGGCGAGGGCGCTCTTAAATGGCGCGCCGGTCGCGGGGAGGCGAGGGCGGTCTTAAATGGCGCGCCGGTCGCGGGGAGGCGAGGGCGTCCAGTCCCATCACTTCATGGGAAATAGATGGGGAAACAGTGGAAACAGTGTCAGACTTTCTTTTTCTGGGCTCCAAAATCACTGCAAATGGTGACTGTAGCCATGAAATTAAAAGACACTTATTCCTTGGAAGAAAAGTTATGACCAACCTAGATAGTATATTCAAAAGCAGAGACATTACTTTGCCAACAAAGGTCCATCTAGTCAAGGCTATGGTTTTTCCAGTAGTCATGTATGGATGTGAGAGTTGGACTGTGAAGAAAGCTGAGCGCCGAAGAATTGATGCTTTTGAACTGTGGTGTTGGAGAAGACTCTTGAGAGTCCCTTGGACTGCAAGGAGATCCAACCGGTCCATTCTGAAGGAGATCAGCCCTGGGATTTCTTTGGAAGGAATGATGCTAAAGCTGAAACTCCAGTACTTTGGCCACCTCATATGAAGAGTTGACTCATTGGAAAAGACTCTGATGCTGGGAGGAATTGGGGGCAGGAGGAGAAGGGGACGACAGAGGATGAGATGGCTGGATGGCATCACTGACTGGATGGACGTGAGTTTGAGTAAACTCCAGGAGTTGGTGATTGACCGGGAGGCCTGGCGTGTTGCAGTTCATGGGGTCACAAAGAGTCGGACACGACTGAGCGACTCAACTGAACTGAAAGGTAATGTGACTCTGCCTAGCTCCTTAGCCTCTCAGCTGCTGCAGAAAGCTGGGCTTCTAGAAATTTTCCCTCAGTTAGCACTGTAGGAATTGGGCAGTCCCACGAGTGGATATTGTATCGAGTAGCTCTCAGTGTCAATCTTTTTTTCCTTAACTCAGTGGAACTTTGATTTTTCCCGAAATGTCCTCATGGAGAAACTGAGCTGATGTGATTCTCTTTTCTCAAGGATTATAGTGTCTCATATCTTGTCTCAGATAGTTGCTCTGCCTTGCTCTTACACAGTTGATTCCTGTATTTTTTTCAGATTTATATTTGTTTAATGCGAAATGTTTTGTAAGCTCTAGAACCAGAAGTTAGTAAATGTATTTTATATGTATTTGCATTATAAAAAAGTTTTTAAAATGTCTTATTCAATGGCAGTATTAATGAAACTTGTTTATGGTTCTCTATAAGTTTATGGAGAACCATAAACTTAAAGGAGCAATAACTCATTTGCGAGTAAAATTTCTCAATTTTTAATGTCCATTTATTTATTTCCAATTTTCTTTTATACTTACTGCATATAAAGATTTAAAATAGCATTAAATTATTTTGTATGCAAATAATACACAAGGTTATTCTTTAACAGTTTGCAGTGAAATAATAGAGGATTTTGAATGTTGACCATTTGAATAATTATGTCCCCCAATTTTGGGGCTGAATTCTCTATAAATTTCTTTTTTTATGTAAGTGGTTGGTACTTTCTTCCATGCCTATTAGTTATATAATTGGAAAGAGGATAAAGAGTTGGATGGGCTGTGAATATTTTTATTGATATACCAAAGAAAAAGTTAGTATTTTTAGAAGATTGTAGATCTTTGTTTTGGTCCTTGACTTTACAGTTGGTTCCTTCTCTAAAGTGAATCTCTTTGTGGATCTTCCATTCGTAATGAGTGATAAGTTTTTAAAATTATTTTTAATCATGATATGGAATGAAGTAGACATTGTGCCTGTTACCTACCTGTCTCTAATTCAGGGATGAGCAACTGTTAGCCCTAGGATGGGAGTGAGAATGAACGCATTTGCCTTGTTTCCCTTTTGTTAGACAGTGAAGAATATGTTATACCTTTGAATAAAAAGTTTGAAACTTGTTATTGAAGGGTACTTTTTGTTGGACTTCATTTGGTGTTTTTGATCTAGCTTGATTGGTTTGCACCCGGAATCTTGGTAAAGGCCTGCTGATTGTTGACTGTCACATGGCCTGAATTATATAGAGGCTTCATTCTTTTGGGTTAACACTGCTAACACTGTTCTGTAGCCTCTCTGTCAGCAGCAATTGTAGTGGTACTGTTGGCTCTTTTTGATAGTATAGCCTTACTTACATTGGGAAAGGCATTTCACAATCTAAATAGTGATGCGTATTTAACAAAGTGGCATTCAGCTGTATTTTGAGACTATAGATGTGAAAACGCCTGGCACAGGGACAGGTGACCACTATTTCTTTGTCTATGTGTTTAAATAATTGTAGCTTTCAGATGAATTAATCTTCAATATATATATTTACACACAAGACCCAGAATATTTTCTCTTAATTTGTGTTTCCTTTCTTACTGATTGCTTTTCTAACCTAATGGTGTTAAATTTTTTAAAAGTTTCTTTTTTCTCTTTTAAAGTCAGGCTTGAACTGACTCTTTAATTTATACACCAAGTATGTTTATACACCAGTTGTGGAAGGTGTAATCATCCAGAATTAAGCTGACACATGTAAACACTTACATCTGTCTCATTTCATTCACATGGTAAGTACTCACTGAGCATTTATTTAGTGGCAGTAAGCACACATACACACACCGGTGTCCTGCTTTTCTATTTCTGTGACAATATAGTGTTTTCAATTCTGATTTTTGTACAGTAATTGCCTTTAAACAGTATGTAATGTTTTCTTTCAGTTTTATTATCTTTGAGAGTATAGTGAATCCCTACCTGTCTTTCTGAAATCTAGTGTTTGCTTCCTGCTTTTCAGTCTAATGTGGTCATATATATATATATATATATATATATATATATATATTATTTAATGTGGTTATATTTTATTTAAAAATCTATTTTCTGTACTTTTTCCATTTTCTTTGTGGAATAATTGCTTAAATAGAATATACTTTGAGTAACCCCTGAATTAAAATCCGTATGATTTCAGTATAAAATAGGACTTAACATTGCATCTCAATTAGAAATTTTTTCATTTATTACCTTCATTTTTAATCATATTTTATGAAACAGCATTTTTAGAGACTAAATTTGTGATATTTTAAAGGTAGACTTTTTGGATATATACATTTGAATTGTCTAAGTTTACTGGTACAGAATTAAAAATTTTAGGTAAGATTCCATTTAAAATTTATTTACTTATTTGTTTATTTTTTTGGCTGCACTGAGTCTTTGTTCCTGCACAAGGGCTTTCTCTAGTTGTTGTGAATGGGGGCTACTCTCTAGTGGTGGGTGTGGGCTTCTCATTGTGGTGGCTTCTTTTGTTGCAGAGCACAGGTTCTCAAGTGCTGGCTCAATAGTTGTGGTGCATAGGCTTAGTTGCCTTGCAGCACATAGGATCTTTCTGGACTAGGGATTGAAACTATGTCCCCTGTGTTGGCAATCGGATTCTTAACCACTGGACCTACTGGACCACGGGACCAGGGAAGCCCTTTATATCGTTATCTGTCCTGTTTAAGATACTGTAAAGTGTCCTGTTGGTAAGGACACTTTAAAAAAAACGAAGATAGTGAGACTTTCAGGCATAAATTGAGTTATTCAAATTTATGATCTCAGCTGTTGTGCTAAGCAGAAATAAGGGTATTTCTTCTTTTATTGTTTGTTATGATTTCAGGAGAGAAAAAATTAATTCTTTTCCTCTTAACTTTGTTGTGAGTCTTAAAGGTTAATACATGAAATTAACTCAATTTCAGTACATGGAATAGTAAGCTCTCAGTTAATATTAGTTATTATCAACAATCTCCTCTTTTTTTTTTTTTTATTTATATTCCTCCTTTAAATACAACTCTTGGCCTCCTCTTCTATTCACTGGAATTGTTTCCTCTTAAACCTAAGTAGCTTCACTTTCACTTTTCACTCTCATGCATTGGAGAAGGAAATGGCAACCCACTCCAGTGTTCTTGCCTGGAGAATCCCAGGGACGGGGGAGCCTGGTGAGCTGCCGTCTATGGTGTCGCACAGAGTTGGACATGACTGACGCGACTTAGCAGCAGCAAACCTAAGTAGAGAAACTATAGCAAAACTCTGAAAATAATAGATTGAATTTGAAGAAAGTTGGCAAAAAAATTTCCTTTCTCTGAAAACTATTTTTATTGTGTAATTGAAACTTTCACTGTTATTACTGTGTATGAATGGTAAGAGAGAGTAAATGAAGTGTTGCTGTCAACTTTAGTGGCTGGAAAGCCAAGAAATGAGAGTAGTGTAGTTCAGTGCATGGGAGATTCAGGGAGACAAGGAGATAGAAAGTCAGGGCTGTACTCTCCTTATCTGTCACCAAAAAACTATATGATTTTGGCATTTTCTTATCCTGTAATAGTTTCATCTGGGAGTTTTCAAGGGGTTGAATATGTTTCCTCTGAAGTATTTTCTAATTTTTTTTGTCTTTTTCAGTTGAAAGGATGTTGTGTCTTTGATGAAAATTGGAAACGTTATATTTTATTGTAAGATTGCTTCTTTTGGAGTAAACTATAAAGGCATAAAGTGCCTAAAACTTACTTGAAAGTTTTGCATTAAATAATTATCCTAAAAATACTCATGTCTTTCATAGAAAATGACAACAATATGATTTTGATATCTTTTGTATGCTTTGTTTTAGGTTGGTATAGGGGACTTTCAACAAAGAAGCCAAATGTAAAGGTAATAAAAAGTTTATTGTTACCTTTTCTAATCTAGAAAGTGGCCTAGTATATTTGTTTGATATAAAAGCAATCCTTGCTTTCCATCTTTTAATCTTTTACAGTAGCCACACTCATTCTTTCCTTTACAGAACTGTATCAGACTCCTCTTTCTCAGCAGTATTACAATGACTTTTTAAAAAGGACAAAATGTGTGTGTGGTAGTAGTTGCAAAGCTTATTTTGAAAAAGCCTATATAGGACATTTAGTATTTTTCCTTAAAATAGTTGACAACAAGTAAATTTACTTTTTTATAGGCCTACTCCTGTCTAGACCTGTGATTAGTAAGATCATTTTATTTCTAAAATGAAAAAAACTTTTAAATAATTTTTAATTAGATATGTCTCTGATCATAATGTTCTCGTTAAAATATGAATTTAAAGGAGACTGTTAAGTGCCACATGCTAATTTTATGAACTAGATTTATATGTTTATTCTCTTACCAAGTAACAGTAATTTGATCAGACCAAATATATTTTAGTTTGCAGTCATAATATATGTAGCAGCATTCTTTCCCAGTAATGTATTTGCAAAAACTTACTTTTCTCTATAATATTACTATTTTTTCTTATATATTTTCTGTGGCTTAATATTTGACATATTATGCTTTTTCTTAAATAGAAAATACCAAAATGATCACATATTAATTTTTATTAAAAATTTTCAGAGTTGTAATCATTAATTTCTCAGTAGAATCACTAACTGGTTTTTAAAGTCATGATTATAAGAAGACAATACCTTCTAACTTTTAATTCCTCATAGCCAGGGCGTCTCATTTTTGTCAGAGTTGACATTTTGGGCTAGATAAATCCTTGTTATTTTATACATTATGAAAAATTTAGCAAAATATATGACTTCCACTCATTAACGTCTCCTCTCAAGTTGTGTCTCTAGACATTGCTAAAGGCCCTGGGGCTGATTGGTGAGGTGTGAGGTGGTTGGGGTGGTGGTGGTAAAATTGTCCCTGGTTAAGAACCACTGAGATAGAGGAGTCATATATCAAGAAGATATAACAGTAATAAATATGTGTACACTGGAAATGGAGCCCCCAAATATATTAAGCAAATAGTAATAGATTTGAGGGGAGAAATAGATACCAGATAATAATAGAGGCCTTCAGTACCCCATTTTCTGCACTGAATAGGTCATCCAGACAGAAAATCAACAAGGAAATGTTGGACTTGTACTATAGCTTAAACCAAATATATCTAATAGACATAATATAGAATATTTCGTACATCAGCAATAAAGTACATGTTTTTCTCAATTGTAAATGGAACATTCTTCAGACTAGGTCATATAACAAGGCTTTAGTAAATTTAAAAAGATTGAAATCACACCATGTATCTTTCCTGACCACAATGGTATGAAACTAGAAATCAATAACAGCAAGAAAACTGGAAAATTCACATGTATGTGGAAATTAAAGAACACATTCTGAACAACCAGTGGACCAAAGAAGAGAGAAAAAAAATCTTGACACAAATGAAAGCAGAAACACAATACCCCAAAACCTATGGGCTACTGCAAAAGCAGTTTAAAGACGGAAGTTAATAGTGATGAATGTTTACAGTAAGAAAAAAAGAAAGATATTAAATAAACCATCTTACTTTACGTCTGAAGAAACTAGAAAAAAGAAGAAACTATGCCCAAATTTAGCAGAGTCAAGAAAATAACAAAAATTAGGGTGGAAATAAATGAAAAAGAGACTAAAAAACATGGGAAAAGGTTAGTGAAACTAAAAGCTGTTTCTTTTTAAAGATAAAATTAACTGAGGAAAAAAAAAAGACAAGGAGAAATGAAAGAGCAGACATTAAAAATGATACCATAGAAATACAAAGGATTATGAGACTGCTGTGACAATTGTATGCTAACAGATTGAACAGTCTATAACAAATGGAAGAACTCCTAGAAACTTAAAACCTATCCAGAATGAATCAGGAAAAATAGAAAATCTGAATAGTCCAATAATCAGTAAGGAAATTGAATCAGTAATTATTAAAAACCTCCCAACAAAGAAATGTTCAGAGCCAGATGACTTCACTGGTGAATACTACTAAACTTTAAAGAAGAATTAACACCAGTCCTTCATAAAAGCTATTCCAAAAATTGAAGAGGAGGGAACACTTCCAGATTTGTTTCATGAGGCTAGCATTACTCTGATATCAAAGTCAGAAAAGGACACTGTAGGAAAAGAAAACTACAGATCATTATCACTGATAAATATAGATGCTAAACTCTCAACAAAATACTAGCAGTATGAAACAATTCCATTCATGATAGCGTCAAAACAATCAAATATTTAGAAATAAATATAACCAAGGAGCTGAAAGATCTGTACACTGAAAACTGTAAAATGCATTACTATAGTCCAGCTGCTGATGGGCTTGTGTGGTATAGACTGAGTTTATTACTGTCAGTGGTGTGGGCCAAAGAGTATTAAAAAAAAAATAGACCATTTGTGTTTTATTTTGAAGGAAGTTTTATACATCAGGAAAAGGAGTGAAACATTGATTGGAAAATGTAATTGATTTTAAAACAATACATTAAAAAAATCTTTTTAAGAATTGAAATCAGATTATGGCTAGATACCAAAGTGGAAACCATTTGCAAAGAGTAAAAGAAGAAATATTTGTAGATGCTCTCAAATTGATTTATTCCTTGTGAATACAAATGTTACCCAGAGTGTCAGAATTCTTTCTTTAACTCAGAGCTGGATAAGCTGTAAATTGTTGGTTAGATGATAATGTTGGTTTTGTAGATACATGCCAAGCTCTGTGCATAAGTCTATACTATCTTAAGTGTGATTTGATGGAATATTTCTAAAACTTAAAAAAAAAAAGGTTTTGTGGTTGCTTAACACTAGTTTTTTCCCCTTGTGAATAGACTCTGATTGCGAATTACAATGAAATTCCTGTTGAATATAGTTTGTGCAACTTTGTATTCTTAATTAATATGTAAAGTGGTTGCTACCTGAAGAGATCTACGGTTTTGTTGATAGAGTATTTCCATGCTGAAATCTGACTGTTAATTCAGTCTAAATGAGATGTTCTAATAGGAAATCTTATCTCTTTTGTAGGGGATCTTTCCTGCAAATTACATTCATTTGAAAAAAGCAATTGTCAGTAATAGGGGGTGAGTAGTTGGCTTTGCTAAACTTATTTATAATTTTTATTGGCTGCAGAGAAAGACTTTTTTTCCTTTTGATTCATAGTATAAAATACACTATTGTTACGTTTTCCTGCAAAAATATACTTTATCATATATAATTCTGAGGATATAATTTTATCTTAAAATACTGACAACTTTAATTTCTTTTCCTATATACTGGAAAGGTAACCTGAGTTGTTATGAATTTCATAAAAACAATTATGCATGCAGTATATTTTACAAAATGATGTGTTATTTTGAGAATAGTCTTTGATAGGATAGGTTCAGTTCAGTTCAGTTGCTTAGTTGTGTCCGACTCTTTGCGACCCCATGAATCGCAGCACGCCAGGTCTCCCTGTCCATCACCAACTCCCAGAGTTCACTCAGACTCAAGTTAGTGATAAACCTGTCATTTTGTTTCTGTGTGTGAAAAGTGAGGGAGACTTTTAAGATATTTCCTTTTTTGCAAGTTGAAATTGAAAAAAACTATGGAAATGGCAACAACTCACTCCAGTATTCCTACCTGGAGAATCCGATGGACAGAGTAGCCTGGTGGGCTACAATCCAGAGGGTCACACAGAGTTGGACGTGCTTGAAGTGACTTAGCACGCATGCACACTTAAAGGCATACCTTAAGGATAAAATGATAGTGTATATAATGGATATATAGTTTGGTCACAAAATTATGAAACAAAAGCAGTTGGTGAATAAAAGAGAATCAGATCAGATCAGATCAGATCAGTCGCTCAGTCGTGTCCGACTCTTTGCGACCCCATGAACCGCAGCATGCCAGGCCTCCCTGTCCATCACCAGCTCCCGGAGGTCACCCAGACTCATACCCATCGAGTCAGTGATGCCATCCAGCCATCTCATCCTCTGTCGTCCCTTTCTCCTCCTGCCCTCAATCCCTCCCAGCATCAGAGTCTTCTCCAATGAGTCAACTCTTCGCATGAGGTGGCCAAAATACTGGAGATTCAGCTTTAGCATCATTCCTTCTAAAGAAATTCCAGGATTGATCTCCTTCAGAATGGACTGGTTGGATCTCCTTGCAGTCCAAGGGACTCTCAAGAGTCTTCTCTAACACCACAGTTCAAAAGCATCAATTCTTCGGCGCTCAGCCTTCTTCACAGTCCAGCTCTCATATCCATACATGACCACAGGAAAGACCATAGCCTTGACTAGGCGAACCTTTGTTGGTAAAGTAATGTTTCTGCTTTTGAATATGCTATCTAGGTTGGTCATAACTTTCCTTCCAAGGAGTAAGCGTCTTTTCATTTCATGACTGCAGTCACCATCTGCAGTGATTTTGGAGCCCAGAAAAAGAAAGTCTGACACTGTTTCCACTGTTTCCCCATCTATTTCCCATGTAGTGATGGGACCAGATGCCATGATCTTCGTTTTCTGAATGTTGAGCTTTAAGCCAACCTTTTCACTCTCCACTTTCACTTTCATCAAGAGGCTTTTTAGCCCCTCTTCACTTTCTGCCATAAGAGTCGTGTCATCTGCATATCTGAGGTTATTGATATTTCTCCCAGCAATCTTGATTCCAACTTGTGTTTCTTCCAGTCCAGCATTTCTCATGATGTACTCTGCATATAAGTTAAACAAACATGGTGACAATATGCAGCCTTGACGTACTCCTTTTCCTATTTGGAACCAGTCTGTTGTTCCATGACCAGTTCTAACTGTTGCTTCCTGACCTGCATACAGATTTCTTAAGAGGCAGATCAGGTGGTCTGGTATTCCCATCTCTTTCAGAATTTTCCATAGTTTATTGTGATCCACACAGTCAAAGGCTTTGGCATAGTCAATAAAGCAGAAATAGATGTTTTTCTGGAACTCTCTTGCTTTTTCCATGATCCAGCGGATGTTGGCAATTTGATCTCTGGTTCCTCTGCCTTTCGGGGAAGGCAATGGCACCCCACCCCAGTACTTTTGCCTGGAAAATCCCATGGACAGAGGAGCCTGGTAGGCTCCAGTCCATGGGGTCGCTAAGAGTCGAACACGACTGAGCGACTTCACTTTCACTTTTCACTTTCATATGTTGGAGAAGGAAATGGCAACCCACTCCAGTATTCTTGCCTGGAGAATCCCAGGGACAGGGGAGCCTGGTGGGCTTCTGTCTGTGGGGTTGCACAGAGTCGGACACGACTGAAGGGACTTAGCAGCAGCAGCAGCAGCCTCTGCCTTTTCTAAAACCAGCTTGAACATCAGGAAGTTCACGGTTCACATATTGCTGAAGCCTGGCTTGGAGAATTTTGAGCATTACTTTACTCAAAAAAGAGAATCAAGATGTAATTATATAAAAATGTTAATATCAGTTGCTTTTGCATGTTCAGATTGTGGGTGATTTTTAAAAATTGTTTATTTTTAATGTCTTATTTTAAAAAGTAATATGTATTATTATAGGATTGTGATTTTATTTTTAAGAATCAAACATCATTTTAAAGATCCTGTTTAACTATGATAGCTTTGGGGACTAGAAATGATGTTTTTGACCAGAGGTTGAGCTAGCATTGGAGTATCCTTCTGGTAAATTAGGATTTAGTCAGGAAAAGAGAAACTTTGTGAGTCATTTTATAAAATAGAATTTAATATAGGGAATTATAGACACATATTTGGAAAAGACCCTGATGCTGAGAAAGACTGAAGGCAGAAGGAGAAGAGGGCAACAGAGGATAAGATGGTTGGATGGCATCACCAATCCAGTGGCCGTGAACTTGGGGAAACTCCAGGAGATGATGAGGGACAGGCAGGCCTGGAGTTCTGCAGTCCATGGCATCACAGAGAGTTGGACAGGAATTGCTGACTGAACAACAACAACAAGTTTGAATAGTGAAAGAAAAAAAGGAAGAAATATAGGAATAACAAAATAATCACTGCAGTAAAGCATTCTGTTCTCTGATGCCTGGGAATACAAAAGACAAAGGTTGGGGATACCATAACCCAGGAACTGTAAATATTTTAGGATATGTATTATATCTTAGGAAAAAGTACATTCTCTAACATAATCAGAATGATTATGACACTCAGGAAATGTAACATAGATATAATAGTTCAGTTTAGTCAGTCAGTCATGTCCAACTCTTTTGAGATCCCATGGACTGCAGCAGCACGCCAGGCTTCCCTGTCCATCACCAACTCCTGGAGCTTGCTCAAACTCATGTCTGTTGAGTTGGTGATGCCATCCAACCATCTCATCCTCTGTTGTTCCCTTCTCCTCCTGCCTTCAATCTTTCCCAGCATTGGGGTCTTTTCACATGAGTCAGTTCTTTGCTTCAGGTGGCCAAAGTATTGGAGCTTCAGCTTCAGTGTCAGTCCTTCCGGTGAATATTCAGGACTGATTTCCTTTAGGATGGACTGGTTGATCTCCTAGCAGTCCAAGGGACTCTCAAAAGTCTTCTCTAACATCACAATTCAAAAGCATCAATTCTTCAGCGCTCAGCTTTCTTTATAGTCCTGCTCTCACATTCATACATGACTGCTAGAAAAACCATAGCTTTGACTAGATGGACCTTTGTTGGGAAAGTAATGTCTCTGCTTTTTAATATGCTCTCTAGGTTGGTTACAGCTTTTCTTCTAAGGAGCAAGCGTCTTTTAATGTCATGGCTGCAGTCACCATCCGTGGTGATTTTGGAGCCCCCCAAAATAAAGTCTGTCACTGTTTCCGTTGTTTCTCCATCTATTTGCCATGAAGTGATGAGACCAGATGCCATGATCTTCTTTTTTTGAATGCTGAGTTTTAAGCCAGCTTTTTTACTCTCCTCTTTCACTTTCATCAAGAGGCTCTTTAGTTCTTCTTCACTTTCTGCCATAAGGGTGGTGTCATCTGTGTATCTGAGGTTATTGATATTTCTCCTGGCAATGTTGATTCTAGCTTGTGCTTCCTCCAGTCCAATATTTCTCATGATGTACTCTGCATAGAAGTTAAATAAGCAGGGTGACAATATACAGCCTTGATGTACTCCTTTCTCGATTTGGAACCAGTCTGTTGTTCCATGTCCAGTTCTGACTGTTGCTTCCTGACCTGCATACAAATTTCTCAGGAGGAAGGTCAGGTGGTCTGGTATTCCCATCTCTTGAAGAATTTTCCATAGTTGTGATCCACGCAGTCAAAGGCTTTGGCATAGTCAGTAAAGCAGAAGTAGATGTTTTTCTGGAACTTTTGATTTTTTTGATGATGTTGGCAGATGTTGGCAATTTGATCTCTGGTTCCTCTGCCTTTTCTAAATCTAGCTTGAACATCTGAAAGTTCACAGTTCATGTACTGTTGAAGCCTGGCTTGGGGAATTTTGAGCATTACTTTGCTATCATACTATAAAACATATAGTCAAAATTCAAATGTCCCTAATCGTCCCATGAATATTCTTTATATCTGTTTTCATTTGGTTGGTTTTTTGAGGTTTATGGAGTGTGGTTCAGGATTCAGTCAATAATTAAATATTATATTTCAACTTTGTCAGCAGTTCTCCAGGCTTGGTTTTCTTTTTCCTTTTTATGCCATTGACTTTGTTGAAGTGCCCAGGCCAGTTGTTTTGCAAAATGTCCCTCAATTTGTGTTTGTCTGTTTCCTTATGATTAGATTCGACGTAAGCATCTTAGGTAGCAGTACTGATAGGTGGTGTTGTGGATTAAAATGGTCAGATTTCTCCTGGATATCTTCCCAGTGCTTGGTTAGATCAGCAAGACGGGGACTTAGGGGTCTACCTTAGCAAATATCAACCAGGAATTGAGGGTCTTTCAGTCTGAGAACATGCACTATGTTTCTGTCATGTGCCTTCTTCATTGCCTCCTGCCATACTTGTGAGGGGTATAACTGGACTTTCAGTGCTTTATAGGGTATATCATCTGCTTCTTGAGAAATTTGTGCCATTTTTACTGAAGTACTTGTTTTGTTTGGTTGACAAGGAAGTGAAACTGTTTGAATAATCTTATCTGTGAAAATGTTCTTGTGGGAACTTCAAAAATTTTAATATTTTCTGTTATCTTCCTAAGTGTTTCTTGATACCTGGATTTTCTCATTTGTAAAATGATTCAACTATTGTTGCTGCTTTTTATAAAGTTTCACTGAAAAACATATACATTTGTAGTAAATTAGAGGGTTTTAGGCCTGATAAAGAAAAAAGACATGACCATGAGATGGTAGCAGCACATAATGGACTTTATTTAGGCAGAGCACTGACAAGTTGCAAAGGAAAAAAAAAAATTCCATCACAGCAGGAGACCGTTCAGAGACAGCGGTGCCAGGCCACAACCAGGAGGGGAAAAGTATACTTGAACTCTTCCGGGAGAGGAGTACCAGAGAGGGAACTCGTGTCTAGATCATATTACTCATTTGCAAGACGGTAAATCTCTGGTTCAGAGAGCACCTCAGGACAACAGCAGCTTGGAATCTTTTATAGCCCTAAGGCTTATCTTATCTATGGCTAGCAAACATTGAGTGTAGTTTTGTTAAGTATGTGATGATCAGTGGAGTCCGCTGTAAGGAACCTGCCTAACAGTGTTGGCTAATCCACTTGGTGTATGGTACCATATTAAAGTCTCAGGGTTACCCACTGCTACTGGCCAGTTCTGATTCCACAGTTATGGTACTGTTACTGAACCAAACCTTGGTCTGCCCATGTGCAGTAAAGCCAATCTACTAACACCAGATTGTGGTGAAGGAAATGTAGCATTTATCATAGGGTGCCAAGCAAGAGGTCCAGGTAGCAAGTGCCTAAAAGGGCTGAACTACTGGAAGGCTTTCAGAGAAGGGTTTTTAGACAGGGTGAGGGAAGGGGGTTGTGGGGTGTGATCAGTTCATGGATAGTCCCCTGAATGGTTGTTGGTGAGATAATCAGGAGTCAACATCGTCAACCTTCTGGTTTCAGCCTGTCTGGGGTCTGCCTGCTTGTGAGCTGCATGAGGTTAATTTCTTCCATCTGGTAGGGGTTTCAGTCTCTGCAACAAAGGATATGCCTCATATTATTATCTACAGTGCTTGAGGAGGAACTATAGATCCTTGAGTTTGTTTTAATGGCTGAACTATTACTAACTTGTCTTGCTTGACTGTTTTCCTTTATTTCTGTATTTTCTCACTTGTCTGATTAAATTTAGTCTTTGAAATTCCGCAGGACTTAGGAGGCTAAAGGACTCTTGTCTACAGACAAGAGTCAGGCAGAGGACATTGTGGAGTTTGGGGCAGCATTCTGTTCTGGGAAGGCCCTATAGGGTCCTTCTTGGTTCAGTACCCGATCAATCTTGAGTAAAACTCTATGGAGCTGATCTCAAGAGCAGCTCCTGGACCTTACACCACATTCATCTTGGAATGGCTAGGAAAGGAAGTAGATCGAATTCATGGGACATTGGGGATAGTTGGTATAAGACATTTTTGTAAATGGGGTTGCTCTGCAAGATTACTCATTTGAGTGAGCCAGTCTGAAAGTCTTCAAGCAATGTAAGAACACCCTCATCACAGTAGAGAAGAAAGGCCTTTTTCTGCTGCAAAAAGAGGTTTAGTAGGAGCAAAACTTAGGGTATTTTGTGTTATCCAGTGTCTCTACTATCTCTACCATTTTTGTCCAAGTCAGTAACCTGCTTTTTTGTCTTAATATAGATAAAAGGTCATAAATCCAACTGACCTCGTAATTCATAAATGATCAGGATCAAGACTAGAGTTTGTTTTTTGGCTATTTGAGCACTGAAGATGAAAGAGAAAACTGCTGTGAACTCTTACACAGAGCATCAGTAAACATTCAGCTTTGGGTAGCCCTGATTGCCTGACTAGAGATTATCCTTCCAATTCTATATTATGTTGTTGTTCAGTTGCTAAGTTGTGTCTGACTCTTTGTGACGCCATGGACTGCAGCAGGCCAGGGTTCCCTGTCCTCCTCTGTATCTCGGAGTTTGCCCAAACTCACATCCATTGTGTCAATGATGCCATCCAACCATCTCATTCTCTGTTGCCCCATTCTCCTACCCTTAGTCTTTACCAGGATCAGAGTCTTTTCCAGTGAGTCGGCACTTTGTATCAGGCAGCCAAAGTATTGGAGCTTCAGCTTCAGCATCAGTCCTTCCAATGAATATTCAGGGTTAGTTTCCTTTAGGATTGACTTGTCTGATCTCCTTGCAGTCCAAGGGACTCTCAAGAGTCTTCTCCAGACCACAGTTTGAAGGAATCAATTCTTCAGCACTCAGCCTTTTTTATGGTCCAACTCTCACATCTGTACATTACTCCTGGAAAAACCATAGCTTTGACTATATGGACCTTTATCAGCAAAATGATGTCTCTGCTAAAAAGCAAATTAAAAAATACACTGTATAGGTTTATCATAGGTTTCCTTCCAAGGAGCAAGGCATCTTTTAATTTCATGACTGCAGTCTCTATGAATTTGGAGCCCAGGAAAATAAAATCTGTCAGTGTTTCCATAGATATTATGGAGTATATCAAATTGTCTCATCTATCCATTCATTCCTTTTATGTGCTAGCATACAAAACTCTTAGTTTGGAATACAGTTTAAAGGAGAAACAGTAGGTCAGCAGTACCCAGAAGCTCTCTTGCTTTTTGATCATTCAGGCCAAGTTATCTTTTGGTATTTTTTTTTAATTTTCTCTTGACCTCATTGGAGCTTCCCTTATAGCTCAGATGGTAAAGAATTTGCCTGCTGTGCAGGAGACCCGTGTTCTATCCCTGGGTCAGGAAGATCCCCTGGAGAAGGGAATGGCAACCCATTCCAGTATTCTTGCCTGGAGAACTCCATGGAGAAAGGAGCCTGGTGAACTGCAGTCCATGGGGTAACAAAGAGTCAGACATGACCTCATTGTTGGTCTATTTATCAAACTTCTCTCAACCTAGCTTCAGACTTTCCCCCTAGGACAGAGTTAGAAGACAGTGTTAGACTTTGCTTATAATCATATAGATTACTGTTTTATGTGTTCTGGGAACCTTGTTATTAAATTACCATTACCACAAATGGTTGGGGATCTGTGGCCTTGAGGTAGATAGATGAGAGAGAAAGAATAGGAAGGGAATCTGTAATGGCATCCAGCTCAAATGGTAAAAAATCTGCTTGCAGTGTGGAAGACCCAGGTTCAGTCCCTGGGTCAGGAAGATCCCCTGAGGAAGGGCATGGCAACCCACTTCAGTATCCTTACCAGGAGAATCCTATGGACAGAGGAGCCTGGTGGGCTACAGTCCATGGGGTTGCAAAGAGTCAGACACGACTGAGCGACGAACATTTTAACTTTCAAAGAAATACTGGGAGAGTCATTGAGAGTCAGTTGTCCAGGAATAGTACAAAGGCTGTGATCATCTCAAGGACCATGGAATAGAACTGTGCTTTATACAGCATTAGACAGCTTAGAAAAAGGCAAGCTATGTCCTTACTTGTCGCAGCTTGACATGGAAGGAAAAGTGGGGACTTTCTGTGATTACGCTTTCCTGCCTGTGTTACTGCAGTGCCTTCTAACTGCTCTCCCCACTTGTATTCATGGCCTCCTACAGTTTATTCTCAATACAGCTGCCAAAGCAGTTTTTAAAAATATAAGTTAGATCATGCTACTCCTGTGCTTAAAACCTTTCAATGATTCCCATCTCACTCAAAGCAAAAACCAGAGTTCTTACAAAGCCTTACAAAGTTTTATGATGTGGCTTCTTGTCACCCCTGTGACCTCATCTGCTGTCCCTTTTTCTCAGTTAACTTCAGTTATTTTGGCTTCTTTCCTTTTTATTCAAACGTGTCAGATATGTTCCTGCCTTAAGGTTTTTGCTCATGATGTTTCCTGTGCTTGAACACTGTGCCTGGTTAACCTGGTTACTTTCTTCAGGTTTTTTCTCAAATCTTCTGTATTTAATTAATTCTGCCTCTTGCCTGTGCCTTACCAACTCAAAACTGGATGCTCCTGTAGAAACATCTGCCTCTGGAAACTGAATGTACATGCCAACAAGTTGATTTCTTTGTAGTCTCTGCTGCTTT
Source organism: Tragelaphus eurycerus (assembly GCA_935064755.1). NCBI lineage: Eukaryota > Metazoa > Chordata > Mammalia > Artiodactyla > Bovidae > Tragelaphus > Tragelaphus eurycerus. Next base: position 67,550,311 of record CAKXYN010000001.1, on the reverse strand, counting down.
GGATAATTGGTTTTCTTTTCTAAGTCTGGGGTGGATGGAGCTCAGGCCCTGAGCCTGTACTATAGTCATAAGGAGTCTGAGAAATCAAGTGTCCGTCGTTTTCCACTTGTATACTGGAAGGCAGCTCTGTCTCTTTGTTAGGGTTTTTCTCCAGTATAGAAGGGGAGTTACAATGCAGGACAGCTAAGGAAAAGGAAATCCCAATTTTCTCTAACATTACCACTCTTTTCTTCTGGGATGTTAGGAATATGTTGGAGTTCTTCTACCTCATCCGCATATCTCTTAAGTACTCATATATATCTTGCTTCTGACTTTCTTTTGACTTCTAACTGGCATGTATCCTTTGTGTTGAGGTTCTCCCCCCCCCCCCACTTCTGGTACTTTTTATCATTTAAAAAAATCGTGGTAAACTGTGTGTAAAATTTAGCATTTTGACCATTTTAAAGTGTACAGTCTGATGGCATTAAGTACATTCACAGTGCTGTCCAAACCTTCATCAGTATTCAACTCCAGAACTTTTCCTTCACCCCAAACAGAAACTCTGTACCTTTAAACAGTAACTCTCTATTCCTCCTTTCCCTCAGCCCCTGGTAACCTTTCTTTTGCTATCTGTCTGTATATAAGTGGAATCATTCAATATTTGTTCTTTTGTGTCTGTTTTATTTCACTTGGCTTAGTGTTTTCAAACCTCATCCATGTTGTAGCATGTATGAAAATTTCATTCCTTTTAAAGATTGAATAGTATTCCATTATCTATTTATAATTTCAGTATTCCACTTGGCCATAGATGGATATTTTGACTGTTTTTCATTTGCAGAATTCTTGCTTGGTTGTTTTGCATATTTGTTGACTCTTGGTTTATTTATGTTTGCTTTTATTTCATACTTTTTTTAAAAATAGAAGTTACTCGTGTCACTAAGCATTGCAAATATTTTAAAATGTTTATCAGATTTATAAAATCCTGAGAAGAATTTTTGTTTTATTTTTAAGCCTTTGGACATCTTTTTTTTTTTTTGGACGTCTTTACATATCTTAGAATTTTGGGTTTCAGAAGTGGGAGATGTTGTTTTCCCTTCCTTTTCTTCCTCTGAACACATCTGTCTAGTGTATGCATCGTTGCCTCTATCTGCTTCCAAGGCCCCTGTGTACAGTATCATGTTAGGTCTCCTTCCCCAGAGTGACCTTGGGCTTTTGGCAGATCCTGACCTCTGGATGAGGGAAGGAGGGGTTTAAGCTCCAATCTGTTTAGCCCTAGAGGTTGCTAAAACCATGTTTTGTTTTTTAATTTTTTTAATTGAAGGATAACTGCTTTACAGAATTTTGTAGTTTTCTGTCATACATCGACAAGAATCAGCCATAGGTACACCCAAGTCCCCTCCCTCCTGGGCCTCCCTCCCATCTCCCTCCCTATCCCACTCTCCAGCCTGTTTCAGAGCCCCTGTTTGAGTTCCCTGAGTCACACAGAAAATTCCCATTGGCTATCTGTTTTACATACGGTATTGTAAATTTCTGTGTTACACTCTCCATACATCTCCCCTTCTCCCTCCTCTCCTCCCCCCATGTCCATAGGTCTGATCTCTATGTTTGTTTCTCCATTGCTGCCCTAAAAATAAATTAATCAGTACCATCTTTTTTAGATTCCATATATATGCATCAGTATGCAAGTATAGCATACTGTATAATAAGTATAATATTATATACTTATACTTATAATAAGTATAAGTATAATATTTCTCTTTCTGACTTGCTTCACTCTGTAGGTTTGAACTCTAGGTTCGTCTACCTCATTAGAATGGATTCAAATGCATTCCTTGTTAAGACTGAATAGTATTCCATTATATATATGTACCACAGCTTCTTTATCCATTCATCTGTTGATGGACATCTAGGTTGCCTCCATGATCTAGCTATTGTAAGTAGTGCTGCAGTGGACATTGGGGTACATGTGTCTTTTTCAGTTTTGGTTTCCTCAGGGTATATGCCTAGGAGTGGGATTGCTGGGTCATATGGTGGTTTTATTGCTAGCTTTTTAAGGAATCTCCATACTGTCTTCTGTTGTGGCTTTATCAGTTTGCATTCCCACTAGCAAGACAAGAGTGTTCCCTTTTCTTCACACCCTCTCCAGCATTTATTATTTGTAGACTTTTTGATGATGGCCATTCTGACTGGTGTGAGGTTGTATCTCATTGTAGTTTTGATTTGCATTTCTCTAATAGTGAGTGATATTGAGCATCTTCTCATGGTCTTGTTAGCCATCTTTATGTCTTTGGAGAAATGTCTCTTTGGGTCCCTTTTCTACTTTTTGTTTGGGTTATTTGCTTTTTTGGTATTGAGTTGTATGAGCTGCTTGTATATTTTTGAAATTAATTCTTTGTCAATTGTTTCAGTTCAGTTCAGTTCATTCGCTCAGTTGTGTCTGACTCTTTGTGACCCCATGAAGCACACCAGGCCTCCCTGTCCATCACCAACTCCCAGAGTTCACCCAAACCCATGTCCATTGAGTCGATGAGGCCATCCAACCATCTAATCCTCTGTCGTCCCCTTCTCCTCCTGCCCTCAATCTTTTGCAGCATCAGGGTCTTTTCAAATGAGTCAGCTCTTGGAATCAAGTGACCAAAGTATTGGAGTTTCAGCGTGAACATCAGTCCTTCCAATGAACACCCAGGACTGATCTCTGATCTCCTTTAGGATGGACTGGTTGGATCTCCTTGAAGTCCAAAGGACTCTCAAGAGTCTTCTCCAACACCACAATTGAAAAGCATCAATTCTTCAGTGCTCAGCTTTCTTTATAGTCCAACTCTCACATCCATACATGACTACTGGGAAAACCGTAGCCTTGACTAGACAGACATTTGAGGATAAAATACTGTCTCTGCTTTTTAATATGCTATCTAGGTTGGTCATAACTTTCCTTCCAAGGAGTAAGCGTCTTTCAATTTTATGGCTACAGTCACCATCTGCAGTGATTTTGGAGCCCCCCAAAATAAAGTCAGCCACTGTTTCCACTGTTTCCCCATCTATTTGCCATGAAGTGATGGGACTAGATTCCATGATCTTAGTTTTCTGAATTTAAGTTTTATGTTGATTTTAAGCCAGCTTTTTCACTCTCCTCTTTCACTTTCATTAAGAGGCTCTTTAGTTCCTCTTCACTTTCTGCCATAAGGGTGGTATCATCTGCATATCTGAGGTTATTGATATTTCTCCTGGCAATCTTGACTCCAGCTTGTGCTTCTTCCAGCCCAGTGTTTCTCATGATGTACTCTGCATATAAGTTAAATAAGCAGGGTGACAATATACAGCCTTGACATACTCCTTTTCCTATTTGGAACCAGTCTGTTGTTCCATATCCAGTTCTAACTGTTGCTTCCTGACCTGCTTATAGGTTTCTCAAGAGGCAGGTCAGGTGGTCTGGTGTTCCCATCTCTTTCAGAATTTTCCATAGTTTATTGTGAACCACACAGTCAAAGGCTTTGGCATAGTCAGTAAAGCAGAAGTAGATGTTTTTCTGGAACTCTCTTGCTTTTTCCATGATCCATTGGATGTTGGCAATTTGATCTCTGGTTCCTCTGCCCTTTCTAATCCAGCTTGAACATCTAGAAGTTCACGGTTCACATATTGCTGAAGCCTGGCTTGGAGAATTTTGAGCATTACTTTACTAGCGTGTGAGATGAGTACAATGTGTGCTAGTTTGAGCATTCTTTGGCATTGCCTTTCTTGGGGATTGAAATGAAAACTGACCTTTTCCAGTCCTGTGGCCACTGCTGAGTTTTCCAAATTTGCTGGCCTGTTGAGTACAGCACTTTCACAGCATCATCTTTCAGGATTTGAAATAGCTCAACTGGAATTCCATCACCTCCATTAGCTTTGTTCATAGTGATGCTTTCTAAGGCCTGCTTGACTTCACATTCCAGGATGTCTGGCTCTAGGTGAGTGATCACACCATCATGATTATCTGGGTTGTGAAGATCTCTTTTGTACAGTTCTTCTGTGTATTCTTGCCACCTCTTCTTAATATCTTCTGCTTCTGTTAGATCCATACCATTTCTGATCTTTATTGAGCCCATCTTTGCATGAAATGTTCCCTTGGTATCTCTAATTTTCTTGAAGAGATCTCTAGTCCTTCCCATTCTATTGTTTTCCTCTATTTCTTTGCATTGATCGCTGAGGAAGGCTTTCTTATCTCTTCTTGCTATTCTTTGGAACTCTGCATTCAGATGTTTATATCTTTCCTTTTCTCCTTTGCTTTTTGCTTCTCTTTTTTCATAGCTATGTATGAGGCCTCCTCAGACAGCCATTTTGCCTTTTTGCATTTCTCTTCCATGGGGATGGTCTTGATCCCTGATTCCTGTACAATGTCACGAACTTCCATCCATAGTTCATCAGGCACTCTGTCTGTCAGATCTAGTCCCTTAAATCTATTTCTTACTTCAACTGTATAATCATAAGGGATTTGATTTAGGTCATACCTGAGTGGTCTAGTGGTTTTCCCCACTTTCTTCAATTTAGGTCTGAATTTGAAATTTAAGTCAATTGTTTCATTTGCTATTATTTTCTTGCATTCTGAGGGTTGTCTTTTCACCTTGTTTGTAGTTTCCTTTGCTGTGCAAAAGCTTTTAAGTTTATTAGGTTCCACTTGTTTATTTTTGTTTTTATTTCCATTACTCTAGGAGGTGGGTCATAGAAGATCTTGCTTTGATTTATGTCATCGAGTATTCTGCCTGTGTTTTCCTCTAAGACTTTAATAGTTTCTGGTCTTACACATAAGTCTTTAATCCATTTAAAGTTTATCTTTGTGTGTGGCGTTAGGTAGTTTCTAATTTCATTCTTTTACATGTTAACTGTCTTTTTCTCAGCACCACTTACTGAAGAGGCTATCTTTGCCCCATTGTATATTCTGGCCTTCTTTGTCAAAAATAAGGTACCCATAAGTACGTGGGTTTACCTCTGGGGTCTCTGTCTTGTTCCATTGGTCTATATTTCTGTGTTTGTGCCAGTACCATACTGTCTTGATGACTGTTTAGTTCAGTTGCTCAGTCATGTCCAACTCTTTGTGATCTCATAGACTGCAGTGTGCCAGGCTTGCCTGTCCATCATCAGCCCCCAGAACTTGCTCAGACTCATGTCCATTGAGTCAGTGATGCCATCCAACCATTTCATCCTCTGTTGTCCCCTTCTGCTCCTGCCTTCAGTCTTTCCCAGCATTAGGGTCTTTTCCAGTGAGTTAGTTCTTTGCATCAGGTGGCCAAAGTTTGGAGTTTCAGCTTCAACATCAGTCCTTTCAATGAATATTCAGGATTGGTTTCTTTTAGGATTGACTGGTTTGATATCCTTGCAGTGCAAGGGACTCTCGAGAGTCTTCTCCAGCACCACAATTCAAAAGCATCAATTCTTCGGCACTCAGCTTTCTTTATAGTCCAACTCTCATATCCACACATGACGACTGGAAAAACCATAGCTTTGACTAGACGGAACTTTGTCAGGAAAGTAATATCTCTGCTTTCTAATATGCTGTCTAGTTTGGTCATAGCTTTTCTTCCAAGGAGCAAGCATCTGTTAATTTCATGGCTGCAGTGATTTTGGAGCCCAAGGAAGTAAAGTCTGTCATTGTTTCCATTGTTTCTCCATCTATTTGCCATGAAGTGATGAGACCGGATGCCATGATCCTCATTCTTTGAATGTTGAGTTTTAAGCCAGCTTTTTCTCTCTCCTCTTTCACTTTTTATCAAGAGGCTCTTTAGTTCCTCTTTGCTTTCTGCCAGAAGGGTGGTGTCATCTGCATATCTGAGGTTATTGATATTTCTCCTAGCAATCTTGATTCTAGCTGTTATATCATGCTTAGGAATTCCACACTAGAAGATGGGATTGTCCATTATTTTAGATGAGGTGGGCAAGGCTTTGAGAGTTCAAGTACGTTTGCCAAAGTAGCATGGCAAGGAAGAAGGGAAACTATGAATTGAGGCCAAGTTATATAACTCTGAAGTTCACACTCTCAGCTACATTTCTGCACATTATACATTGAATTAATAAATATATTATTAACATATATATGTGTATCTTCCTACTACCAATTTTCATTTTTAACAAACTCTTTGTTCTGTATGAATGCAGAATTTTCTTGGAAATCCACTTACTAGTTCACTTTTTTTGGTTATTTTTCTTAGTGTTATGACTACATTCCACTTGGTCTGTGGATCAATGTGTTTTTAAATAACACTTTATCTGAATTTTAAGGATTTTTCAGGATATTGATTTTATATTATAGCCAAGGAAAAATATGTTGGTGGTAGTATAGACTTGGATTTGTATGATTTGAGGTAAGGCCAAAGGTTTAGAACTTTAAAATAGGAACAATGTAAATTTCCCATAAAAGTCAATGATTAAGGTAGCTGAAGACCTAGTAGATGGAACATTCCAGAAATTTTATTCCAGTTTCTCCTGTACAGCAGTTCTGCATTAATCTTGTTAAAATAGCTCCCATCTCCCATGTCTCCTTTTCTGTAGTGCCAAGTTTGAATCTCAGCCTTGCACTGGAAATTCACTTTATAAATTTGATGAATATGGACAGTGCTCTGGCATCATTCTAAGATGATTATTTTAAATCTTCTGGAATAAATCACACAAAATAAAAAGAAGGCCTTACAGCATAGATAAAATAATATGTATTGATTGATGCTCAATATTAATACACTAAGTCACCTTTGAACACAATGTAGGTTTGTTAGCTATGTAGAGAAATGATACTTAATGCTAATTTTTAAAATTAATTTTCCTTTGCTGTTTCCAACTGGATGATATTCTCTTTGGCTAACAAATCAGAATACAGGTTTCATCTACCTCAGTGTATCAGTATATAAAATCTTTGGTCCCAGAAAATATTTCATTAACCTTCAAAATTGGCACAGACATTATAAAAATGTTTTCAAGTCATGCCTGTACTTTGAACAGCCCTTCAGGATCTTCTCATTCATTTTCCCTGTGTTAAGATCTGGTATCTTAAGAATCATTTGGAAAGGCCCTATGAGAGCTGGCCTCAGTCAGTCCAGCCTTCTTTAAGTTCTTAGATATGTGAAATTCTCATCCATCTCTGACTTCATGTATACCGTTCCCTCTGCAGGTGACACCACACCTCTCCTTCATAACAAACTCATTGATCCTGACCTTTTTGCATTTTGGGGGCATTGCTGTTTCTTCAGAGAAGGCTTCACTGATCTTGTCTTTAAGTCATGTCCCCCAGCTAAAATCTCTGATTGTGCAATTTGGTTTCTTTCTTAGATTCCTCATGGTCGGTGTCTGTTGTGATTACTTGTCTAATTTGTTATGCAGAATAAGAGTTCTCTGAAGATACAAACGCTGTCTGTTTTTGCTCACTGATAAATCCTTGGCAATTAGCATGAGGATTGATGCCATAATGAATGTTGCTTACAAGGTACTTGGAAAGAAACCCAGCATCTCTATTACCAGGATTAGGATTCTTCTGCTCGACAGGTTTCTAGGAAAACATACTATCAGTATAAGGGAGAGCTTATAAAACTTCAAAACCCAGCGTCTGAGTATCCCCCACCAAACCCATTTCCATCAGAGCATGAGTTCATTTGCATTACGGATACATGTAAAGGACACAAATAGTTTTTAAAAATTAAGCAAGTCTTGGGCAGTGCTGTAGTGTTCCTTTAGAGAAAAAAATTTAAAAACTATCTTTAATGACAGTACTGCTAAAAGTAATATTGAGGATTTTTATAACCTAAATGTTTTTTTTTCATTAAATCAGTTCACTTATATTATCATATTACTGCAACAGAGTCTGTATTCAGTCAGATGTACCTCTTTTTATATTTGCATGAATTTAAATTTGATTTACACATGTTGGAAAGGGCAATAGACAGTATTCTGGTAGTTTATCAAAGATAATGTGGCTGTTTATTGTGACTCTGGTTCTAGGCAGTATGAAACTGTGGTTCCTCTTGAAGATTCTATTGTGACTGAGGTTACAGCAACTTTGCAAGAATGGGCCAGTCTGTGGAAACAACTCTATGTGGTAAGTAGTTGGTAATTAGTTTGCTAAATCAACAAAGTTCCATTGTACCAAGATAAAAAATTATGGTACTTAGCCAATTGCAAATTTATAGACTTTTGAATATTTGCAGATTTTCAAATGTACGTTCCTAATGTTAACTGGAATATAGTAGACTTGAGTTTTGTCTAACCTGAAGAGAATACAGTATTCATTTGCCTGCAGTTTTCTCCATCCTATTCCAGCCAGTAGAACGTAAGTTCCATCACATCAAGGATTTTAGCTGTCTTACTCAATTGCTGTATCCTCAGAACCTTTCATAAAGCAGATTTTTATTAATGGAATGAACAAACTTCATAGTTATTAATACATTGTGAACCTAATAGTGGGTAAAGATCAAGAAGCTGTATTACCACTTTCTTACAGCTACTAAGCTTAAGTGATATGTTATATATGATGCTTTTTGCCAGGCCAATAATTACTAGATAAATAAGACCTCAGTTCGTATCCTCTGGAAACTTAGAGAGTAGAGGGTGATAGAACACAAAAATAAAGACTAAAAATAAGTGATGGGGTTTGGGTTCTGAACAAGCTGAAGTAAACACATTCTATTTTACTCTTCCTACTAATCACAACAAAAATTCTAGACAAAAACCATAAAATGCCCTATCAGAACACTCTGAAAGTTAGGAAACAGAAGGTGGATGATTAGGGACATTGAAATTCACAGATTGAGTGAGTGCCCTGGTTGTCTTTTTTTCTTGCCTTCCATATATCCTGGACTGGGCTGTAGAGAAGACTACAACCTGGAAATGCTAATGAGTATAGGCAAAATAATAATACCAAGGAAAGCCTGTTCTCTCTAGCCAAAGGATGGCCCAGCAAGACAGAAACGTCCTGTTCTGTCTGTTCTGTACGAGAACATCACAATAAAATCTGTACCCCCTCCCATTCCAACAGGCATTACAGCAGGGGTATTGACAATCAGAGCTTTGTCTCACAAACACCCTTCCCCCACCTGCAGTAACAGGGAGATGTCCCCCTTCAGTGCAGCCTGTGGCCTAGACTCTGACTTCTGCTCTTTTCTGCTCCAGGAATGAGGCAGTACCCTTCCTCAGCAGAGCCTGTTCAGTTCAGTTCAGTTGCTCAGTCGTGTCCTACTCTTTGCGACCCCATGAATCGCAACACGCCAGGCCTCCCTGTCCATCACCATCTCCTGGAGTTCACTCAAACTCACGTCCATCGAGTCGGTGATGCCATCCAGCCATCTCATCCTCTGTCGTCCCCTTCTCCTCCTGCCTCCAATCCCTCCCAGCATCAGAGTTTTTCTAGTGAGTCAGCTCTTCGCATGAGGTGGCCAAAGTACTGGAGTTTCAGCTTTAGCATTATTCCTTCCAAAGAACCCCTGTAGGGAAGACTAATTTCCACCCCACCAGAAGTTGCAAGGTGGCAACTCTCTTCAGCAGAGCCTGTGGGTGAGACTCTGGCCTTTACAACTACACAACATTAACAAGGTGGTACCCTTACCCTGCAAAGTTCTGAGGCAAAACTCAACTTTCCCCCATGCTCTGAAGAAAGGAAGAAGCATTTCTCCACAGAGAAGCCTGTGGTGAGAGCTCTAATGATTTCCAGCCTCCTCTGCAATAATAAGGTGCTGCCCTCCCCAGCCAACCTGTGGGTTGTACTTTAACGTTCACAACTCTCCACTCCCCTGCTTATTACCCTATTTTCTATGACTGCCCTGTTGAAATGAGGCAGTGCTTCTCCCCACTCAAGCCCATCCTAAGGATAATGGAAAGTGGAGTTCTGTCATCTAGATAACATGCAAATAGGGAAAACCAAGGAGTGCTGAAGTGACTTTATAAACTAAATTGACATTTCAATCACAGTGCACAAAAGTCCACAAAAGAGGTCACAAAGAATTGGACATGACTTAGCAACTGAACAACCCCCACCACCACAAAAGTGAGCCTAGGATCACATTCTCAATGTGAACAGGTTGACTAAAATAAAAGATTTAAGTAGAAATTAGAGTGTCATAATTCCTACTTAATTAAAATGTCCATCTTACAGCTCCAAATTACTTGTCAAATGAAGAAATCAGGAAAAATGCAACTCTAGTAAGAAGGGACAATCAGCAGAAGCTAACTTTGAAATGACACAGATGTTGGAGCCATCAGCAAAGATTTAAAAGCATTTGAGAAAACTCAGCAATTCCATGATTAAAAACTCTTAGCAAACTAGGAATATAAGATATCTCACTCTGATAAAGGGCATTTATAAAAATATATAGCAAACGTCATACTTAGTGATAAAAGTCTGCTTTGGGGAATAAGGTAAGGATGTCTGCTCTCAACAAGTCAGTTCAACTTAGTACTAGAAGACTTAAGGCAAGAAAAGGAAAGAAGAGACATATGGGTTAGAGTGAAGAAATAAAGCTGTTCACATTTGCAAACAATATGATTGGCTACATAACAAATCCCAAGGAATCTACAAACACTAGAGAATACAAAAGATAGTTCTGAAAATAAATGTTTGCAGTTACAGGGTATCAGGTCAAAATACAGAATCTCACTCTTTCTGTCACATACACAGACATACACACAATCATATTGCCATATATTGGCAGTGAACAGTTGGAAACCAAATTTTAAAACACATACCATTTACAATTGCTCAAAAATGAAACATTTGGTATAAATACAACAGAACATACAATTTCCATGTACTAAAACCCACAAAAATGCTAATGAACATAAGTGAAGAAGACTTAAGTAAAGGGCCAGGCATGACATGTTCATGGATCGAAAGACTCACATATTAAAAATGTCTGTTCAACACAGATTGATCTATCTATCTAATTCTTGAAAAGTCCTAGCAGGATGTTTTCTAGAAAAAATTATTTAAAAATTTTTAAGGGAATACAAAATAAGAATAAAGTTAGAGGAATCATGTTACCTGATTTTAAGGCTTACTTACAGCTACAGTAATCAAGATGGAGTGGTCCTGGCCAAGGATAGACACTGATTATAGGTAAAGGGAGCAGGACAGAGAGTTGAGATGTATCAGTAGGTTTAGTCAAGTAAGGGCCAACTGATTTTTGGCAAAGGTGCAAAAGTGAAAGAAACATGCTCTTGTCAACAAATGGATAAGTGGAGTAGTTGGGCATACAGAGGCAGAACAAAAACAAAACCAAAACCTTGACTTAAATCTCCTTCCTTATACAACGGACTAACTCACATTGGATGATAGACCAAAATGTAAAATATAAAACTAAAAGTTTTAGGAAAACATATAAGAGAAAAACTTCATAACCTGCATTTAGGTGAAGAGTTCTTAAGCGTGACACTGAAAGAATAGTTCATAGAAGAAAAAGTTGATAAACTGGATTTCATCAAAGTGAAAAATTTTTGCTCTTGAATGACCCTGTTAAAAAATGAAAAGATAAGCCATAGACTGGAAGAAAATATTTTCAAATCACGTATCTGTCAGAAGACTTGTATGTAGGATATATAAAGGACTTTGTAAGCTGAACAGTAATTCTAACAATAACGTCTAACAATTCAGTTAGAGAAGGACAGAAAACTTCATCACGGAGAAGTCTTGATGAAGTCATCTCCTTCATAAGGAGAGCTAATTAGAACATGACAAGATTTTCCACATAATTAGCCATTGTTGTTGTTGAGTCGATAAATTGTCTCCAACTCTCTGTGACTCCGTGGACTGCAACATGCCAGGCTTTGCTGTCCTTCACTACCTTCTGGGGTTTTCTCACGTTCATGTCCATTGAATCAGTGATGCTATCCAACCATGTCATCCTCTCCCACACCCTACTTCTTTTGCCTTCAATCTTTCCCAGCATCAGGGTCTTTTCCAGTGATTCAACTCCTCATATCAGATTGCCAAAGTATTGGAGTTTCAGCTTTAGTATCAGTCCTTCCAGTGAATATTCAGGACTGATTTCCTTTAGGATTGACTGGTTTGATCTACTTGCTTGATCTAGATTCCATGGGAATCTCAAGAGCCTTTTCCAGCACTATAGTTCAAAAGCATCAGTTCTTCAGTTCTCAGTCTTCTTTATGGTCCAACTCTCACATCCATACATGACCACTGGAAAAACCATAACTTTGATTAGATGGACCTTTGTTGGCAAAGTGATGGCTTGCTTTTTAATATGCTGTCTAGGTTTGTCATCGGGGAAGGCAGTGGCACCCCACCCCAGTACTTTTGCCTGGAAAATTCCATGGACAGGGGAGCCTGATAGGCTCCAGTCCATGGGATCGCTAAGAGTCGGACACGACTGAGCGACTTCACTTTCACTTTTCACTTTCATGCATTGGAGAAGGAAATGGCAACCCACTCCAGTGTTCCTGCCTGGAGAATCCCAGGGACGGGGGAGCCTGGTGGGCTGCCGTCTGTGGGGTCGCACAGAGTCGGACGCGACTGAAGCGACTTAGCAGCAGCAGCAGCAGGTTTGTCATAGGTTTTATTCCAAGGAGCAAGCATCTTTTAATTTCATGGCTGCAATCACTGTTTGCCCAAGAAAATAAAATCTGTCACTGCTTCCACTTTCCTCCCTTCCATTTGCCATAAAGTGATGGAACCAGATACTATGATCTTAGTTTTTTGAATGTTGAGTTTCAAGCCAGTTTTTTTCACTCTCCTCTTTCACCCTTATCAAAAGGCTCTAGTTCCTCTTCACTTTCTGCCATTAGAGTGGTGTCATGTGCATATCTGAGGTTATTGGTATTTCTCCCAGCAATCTTGCTTTCAGCTTGTGATTCATCTAGCCCAGTGTTTTTCATGATGTACTCTGCATAGAAGTTAAATAACCAGAGTGACAGTATACAACCTTGTTGTACTGCTTTTCCAATTCTGAACCAGTCTGTTGTTCCATGTTTGGTTCTAACCATTACTTCTTGACCTGCATACAGTTTTCTCAGGAGCCAGATGAGGTGGTCTGGTATTTACATCTGTTGAAGAATTTTCCACAGTTTGTTGTGATCCACATAGTCAAAGCTTTCTCATAGTCAGTGAAGCAGAATAGATGTTTTTCTGGAATTCTTTTGCTTTCTCTGTGATCCAGCAGAGGTTGGCAATTTCATCTCTGGTTCCTCTATCTTTTCTAAACCCTGCTTGTACATCTTCAAGTTCTCAGTTCATGTACTGCTGAGGCCTAGCTTAAAGAATTTTAAACATAACTTTGGTTGCATGTGAAATGAGCACAATTGTGTGGGAGTTTGAACATTATTTGGCATTGACCTTTGGGATTGGAATGAAATTAGCCATTGCTGCTGCTAAGTCGCTTCAGTTGTGTCCAACTCTGTGCGACCCCATAGATGGCAGCCCACCTGGCTCCCCCATCCCTGGGATTCTCTAGGCAAGAGTACTGGAGTGGGGTGCCGTTGCCTTCTCCAAATTAGCCATCAGGGTAATGCAAATTAATGCTACAGTGAGATGCTACTACTTACCTGTTAGAATGGCTAACATAAAAAAATGCCAAAAATATCAAAGATGTGGAGCAACTGTATCTCTCATATATTGCTGATGAAGATATAAAATGATACAACTGCTGGGGAAAAAAAGTTGGTGTTTTCTTTTTTTTAAATTGCAATATAGTTCATTTACAATGTTGTATTAGTTTCAAGTATACAGCAAAGTGAATCAGTTATACATATATCTACTCTCTTTTTATATTCTTTTTCCATATAAGCCATTGTAGAGTCCTGAGTAGAGTTCCCTGTGCTATACAGTAGGTTATTAGTTATCTATTTTATGTACAGTAGTGTGTATCTGTCAATCCCAATCTCCCAATTTATTCTTCCCCCCTTACTCTCTGGTAACTGTAAGTTCTTTTTCTACATCTGTGACTCTACTTCTGATTTGTAAATAAGTTCATTTATACCCTTTTTTTTTAAGATTGTGCATATAAGTGATATCATATGATACTTGTCTTCATGTGTCTGACTTACTTCACTTATTATGACAATCTCTAGGTCCATCCATCTTGCTGTAAATGGCATTATTTTGTTCTTTTTTGTGACTAATACTCCATTATATACATGTACCATGTATATCTATCTGTTCTTCTGTTGATGGACATTTAAGTTGCTTCCATGTCCTGGCTATTGTAAATAGTGCTGCAGTTAGTATTGAGATGCATGTATCTTTTTGCATTATCATTTTTTTCCAAGTATATGCCTAGGAGTGGGATTGCTGGGTCATATGGTAGTTCTGTTTTTAGTTTTTTGAGGGACCTCCATACTGTTCTCCATAGTGGCTATACCAATTTATGTTCCCACCAACAGTGGAAGAGGCTTCTCTTTTCTCCACACCCTCTCCAACATTTATTGTTTATAGGTATTTTTTGATAATGGCCATTCTGACCAGTGTGAACTCATTTCAGTTTTGATGTGTATCTCTCTAGTAACTAGTGATGTTGAGCATCTTTTCATGTGCTTTTTGGCTATCTGTATTTCTTCTTTGGAGAAATGTCTAGATCTTCTGTCAATTTTTTGGTTGGGTTGTTTGAGTTTTTTTGATATGGAGCTACATGAGCTGTTTGTATATTTTGGAAATTAATACCTTGTCAGTTATTTCATATGCAAGTATTTTCTTCCATTCTGAGGGTTGTCTTTTTGTTTTGTTTATGGTTTCCTTTGCTGTGCAAAGGCTTTTTAGGTTTAATTAGATCTCATTTGTTTATTTTGGTTTTTATTTTCGTTACTGTGGGAGGTGGATCCAGAAAGATCTTGCTGCAGTTTATGTCAAAGAGTGTTGTAGCTGTGTTTTCCTCTAGGAGTTTTATAGTGTCTAGCCTTTCATGTAAGTCTTTAATCCATTTTGAGTTTATTTTTTTGTGTAGTGTTAGGGAGTGTTCTAACTTCAGTCTTTTATGTGTAGCTGTCTAATTTTCCCAACAACACTTACTTTGAGTGCTTACATTGTGCCTGTGCTTCATTTTTTTTACATAAATTATCTCATTTTAATTTTCACTACAATTACTGTTATTCTCTTCATGTTACTGAATGGAAGCTTTGATCCTTAGAAAGAATAAGGACTATGCCCAAAGTCATATAAATAGTAAATGTCCAGCCAGACCCTAGTCTAAGTTCATTAGAGGGCTCTTAATAAGTACACTATCTTCTGAATTAAATTCTTTAAATATATCTCACATATAATTTATTGTGATTTTAATAGTTCCTTATTGTGATTTTATTAGTTACTTATTACCATTTTCTGATATGGAAATTGGATTAATTGGAATGAATATTATCTGGAAATGACATCGCCTTCCAGAAATTATAAAATAATCACGCCTTAGAAAAATAGACCTTTATTTCTTTCTCAGGTAGGCATAGGCAGTCTGGATTTGGTGTGGCAGCTCTACAGTCATCAAGGCTTAGTCTGTCCTCCTGCTCTGTCTTTCTCATTACTGTGCTTCAGCTTTTTAGCCCAAAATGACTAGCTCTAGGCAGCATCTTTGTGCTCTAGATGAAGGAAGCAGGAAAAGAAAGAAAGAAGTATGCTCTTTCCTTTAAAGGACACCTCTTTGAAGTTGCTGAGAACATTTCTTCCTGTTGGTCAAAACTCATTCACAGAGTAATCTCTAGCTGAAATAGAGACTGCAAATTGGTCTTTTTGCTACGTCACTTCAGTCGTGTCCGACTGTGTGTGACCCCATAGACGGCAGCCCACCAGGCTCCCCCGTCCCTGGGATTCTCCAGGCAAGAACACTGGAGTGGGTTGCCATTTCCTTCTCCAATGCATGAAAGTGAGAAGTCAAAGGGAAGTCGTTCAGTTATGTCCAACTCTTAGCAACCCCATGGACTGCAGCCTACCAGGCTCCTTCGTCCATGGGATTTTCCAGGCAAGAGTACTGGAGTGGGGTGCCATTGCCTTCTCCTGGTCTTTTTAAGATGGCCATATATTAGCCAAAAATGAGGAATGCTATGACTATAGAAAAAGTAGAGAATGAATACTGAGAGACTACTAGCAGTCTTTGCCACAGTGACCATTGAAAATTATTCTCATGTAAAGTTCTATTGTATTTTTAATCATTTGCCAAATTTATTTGTGAAATAGTGGAATAATGCCTTCCCAGCACTTCAGTATATTATATATCTGGAGAAGTGAATTTTAAGTAAAACATGAAAAAGTAATGATGCTGTGCTAAGTCACTTCAGTCGTGTCCGACTCTGTGTGACTCCATAGACGGCAGCCCACCAGGCTTCCCTGTCCCTGGGATTCTCCAGGCAAGAACACTGGAGTGGGTTGCCATTTCCTTCTCCAATGCATGAAAGCGAAAAGAGAAAGTGAAGTCACTCAGTCATGTCAGACTCTTTGCGACCCCATGGACTGCAGCCTACCAGGCTCCTCCGTCCGTGGGATTTTCCAGGCAAGAGTACCGGAGTGGGATGCCATTGCCTTCTCCCGAAAAAGTAATGAAGTTGTTGTTAAAAATCATTAGAATCATCCAAACTTGCATTTAATATGTTTTGGTAACTTGATATGCCTTTGTGAGAGTAAATATAGTATAACTAAAAGTTAACATCATACCAATATGACGTCTTCTGTTACAGCAGCTCATCTTACTCAGACATATTGTGGGTAAATTAAGCTGCTATTTGAAGCAGTATTGTAAAACAGTTAACTTTTGAAAAATCTTTTATATGTACTTTATGGCTTGTATGTTTGCATACAAATTTTCCAGAGATATGGACAAACTTGAAAGTGAGAAGCTGTATTGAAAAGAAGACTACTGCAAATAATGATTTTTATATTTTATACCCCAAATTTGAAATTGCCATTACAATTTTTAAATTCACTTTTTAATTAATGGAATATTGCCTTTCTTTGCCATTTTAACAAATGACAGTGTTTCTGGTTAATTCTTTTAATTTATTGTTAATATGACAAGTGTCAAATGATTGTTTTTATTATGCAAGTTAGGAGGTCAGACATGTAGCCAGTCGAATTCAAAACGAATACAAGTCTTTTCCAAATGACTTTCTATTAGAAGAGAATCAAAATCTGTTATATTATTAAAATTAGAGAGCCTAACAGTCTCCCTTTGTTTCCCTACTTAATTTCAGACATTATAGTTCTTTACTTGATCTGACTTTACTAAGAGACAGTTAATTACCTGACTGTCCTCTGAGAAGTATACTTGAGAGCCAGAATGAATCTAGGTTAGCAATGTCTAAAGTTTAATTTATCTGATTTTAAAGACAAAAGGAAAATAATACAAATAAAA
The DNA here is from genome assembly GCA_935064755.1 of Tragelaphus eurycerus. Lineage (NCBI taxonomy): Eukaryota > Metazoa > Chordata > Mammalia > Artiodactyla > Bovidae > Tragelaphus > Tragelaphus eurycerus. The sequence continues at coordinate 67,533,044 of CAKXYN010000001.1, read as the reverse complement.
TACAATAAATTATGAAAAACAAGTCTCAACATATGTGACTATAACGTTAATACCTTTCTGTATATAGAGTGTGTAAAAGTCAATAAGAAAATAAGTAAAAAACACTGCAAATATTCAGTAAAGGATAAAACACCATTTATAAAGCATTGCCTAAGGGAAATATTCAGTTTTACTAATAATCAAGGATATAGCAGTTAAATCAGTGAGATAAATTCTGCTTCAAATTAATAAGTAAGAAAGTGGAAATTATCCTTTGCCATTCAGTTTTTGCTTAAATGAATACGTCTATGCTTTGCTGGTGTATATCAATTTTTTGTTGGCATATTTGAATAATAATTTGGGAAAAGTCTTCATTCAGATTCTTAAGACACTAGTAATTCTAATTCTGGGAATTTGTTTTAAGATTGGGCTTCCCTGGTGGCTCAGAGGTTAAAGCGTCTGCCTGCAATGTGGGAGACCTGGGTTCAATCTCTGGGTTGGGAAGATCCCCTGGAGAAGGAAATGGCAACCCACTTCAGTATTCTTGCCTGGAGAATCCTATGGAGGGAGAAGCCTGGTAGGCTACAGTCCACGGGGTTGCAAAGAGTTGGACACGACTGAGCTACTTCACTTTCAATGTTAAATATGGGAGTGGGTTGAATTGCAGTTTCATAAATATTTCCATTAAAGCATTATTTGCAATAGCAGACATAAATTTACTTTCCTAAATGTGCCAACTGTAGTCCAGTTAAGACATAGAGCTTATGTCTAAAGAGCTGTTAGAAAAATTTAGTTATGTTACATACTAAAATGAACTTGTGCACAAATTATATTACAAAATATAGTTTCATCTATATTCTGAAATGTTTAATCCAATTTTCTGTTGATGGAAGGGGCTCTGTTCTCTCCCTATAGTTTGCCCTGAGGCCAAACTATGATAGGGGTAAATAGTTCAGTTCAGTTCAGTCACTCAGTTGTGTCCGACTCTTTGTGACTTCAGGACTGCAGCATGCCAGGCTTCCCTGTCCATCACCAACTCCTGGAGCTTACTCAAACTCATGTCCATTGATCAGTGATGCCATCCAGCCATCTCATCCTCTGTCATCCTCTTCTCCTGCCGTCAATCTTTCTCAGCATCAGGGTCTTTTCCAGTGAGTCATTTGTTCACATCAGGTGGCCAAAGTATTGGAGTTTCAGCTTCAGCATCAGTCCTTCCAGTGAGTATTCAGGACTGATTTCCTTTAGGATGGACTGGTTGGATCTCCTTGCAGTCCAAGGGACTCTCAAGAGTCTTCTCCAACACCACAGTTCAAAAGCATCAATTCTTTGGTGCTCAGCTTTCTTTATAGTCCGACTCTCACATCCATACATGACTTCCATACATGACTACTGGAAAAACCATAGTTTTGACTAGATGGACCTTTGGCGGGAAAGTAATGTCTCTGCTTTTTAATATGCTGTCTAGTTTGGTCATAGCTTTTCTCCCAAGGAGCAAGGTGTTTTAATTTCATGGCTGCAGTGACCATCTGCAGTGATTTTGGAGCCCAAGAAAATAAAGTCAGCCACTGTTTCCATTGTTTCCCCATCTATTTGCCATGAAGTGATGGGACTGGGTGCCATGGTCTTCGTTTTTTGAATGTTGAGTTTTAAGCCAGCTATTTCACTCTCCTCTTTCACTTTAATCAAGAGGTTCTTTAGTTCCTCTTCACTTTCTGCCATAAGGGTGGTGCTATCTGCATATCTGAGGTTATTGATATTTCTCCCAGTAGTCCTGATTCCAGCTTGTGCTTCATCCAGCCCAGCATTTCACATGATATAGAAAGTGAAGTCGCTCAGTCATGTCCAACTCTTTGCAACCCCATGGAGAGTAGCCTGCACCAGGCTCCTCCATCTGTGGGATTTTCTAGGCAAGAGTACTGGAGTAGGTTGCCATTTCCTTATCCAGGGATCTTCCCGACCCAGAGATCGAACCTAGGTCTCCCGCATTGTAGACAGATGCTTTACTGTCTGAGCCACCAGGGAAGTCAAATATTTCTTTGAGACCCCTTTTTTGGAGGGGGCAAACATATAAGTTAAATAAGCAAGGTGACAATATACAGCCTTGACGTACTCCTTTCCCAATTTGGAACCAGTCTATTGTTCCATGTCCAGTTCTAACTGTTGCTTCTTGACCTACATACAGATTTCTCAACAGGCAGGTAAGGTGCTCTGGTATTCCTATCTCTTGAAGAATTTTCCACAGTTTGTTTTGATCCACACAGTCAAAGGCTTTGGCGTAGTCAATAAAGCAGAAGTAGATGTCTTTCTGGAACTCTCTTGCTTTCTCAGTGATCCAGTGGATGTTGGCAATTTGATCTCTGGTTCCTCTGCCTTTTCTAAATCCAGCTTGAACATCTGGAAGTTCACGGTTCATGTACTGTTGAAGCCTGAGTTGGAGAATTTTGAGCATTAATTTGCTAGCTTGTGAAGTGAGTGTACTTGTTTGATAGTTTGAACATGCTTTGGCATTGCCTTTCTTTGGGACTGGAATGAAAACTGACCTTTTCCAGTCCTGTGACCACTGCTAAGTTTTCCAAATTTGCTGGCATATCGAGTTCAGCACTTTCACAGCATCATCTTTGAGGATTTGAAATAGCTCAACTGGAATTCCATCACCTTCACTAGCTTTATTCATAGTGATGCTTCCTAAGGCCAGGATGCCTGGCTCTAGATGAGTAGGGTAATGATGACCTCCTTCAAAAGGACGTAGGCAAGGACTGTTATATTCAGTGCCCCTGACCCCACGGCAGGCCACTGTTGACCCATGCCTCAACCGGAGACTCCTAGACACTCACAGGCAATTCTGGTTCATTCTCTTGTGGGGTCACTCACTGCTCCTTTCTTCTGAGACCAGGTTTTTTTTGTGCCCTCCAAACTGCAGGGAGGGAACACAGCCCCACCCATCAACAGAAAATTGGATTAAAGATTTACTGAGCATGGCCCTGTCCATCAGAGCAAGACCCAGATTCCCACAGCCAGTACCTCCCATCAGGAGGCATCCTTATCCTTATCCATCAGAGGGCAGACAGAATAGAAACCACAATTACAGAACTAATCAAACTGATCACTTGGATCAGAGCCATGTCTAACTCGGTGAAACTGTGAGCCATGTTGTGTAGGGCCACCCAAGACAGATGGATCTTGGTGGAGAGTTCTGACAAAATGTGGTCCACTGGGGAAGGGAATGGCAAACCACTTTAGTATTCTTGCCTTGAGAACCCCATGAACAGTATGAGAAAGCAAAAAGATAAGACACTGAAAAATGAACTCCCCAGGTCAGTAGGTGCCCAGTATGCTCCTCGAGAAGAGTGGAAAAACGTTTTCAGAAAGAATGAAGAGGCTGAGCGAAAGCAAAAACACCACCCAGTTGTGGCTGTGACTGGTGATGGAAGTAAAGTTTGATGCTGTAAAGAACAATATTGCATAGGAGGCTGGAATGTTAGGTCCATGAATCAAGGTAAATAGAAAGTGATCAGACAGGAGATGGCAAGAGTGAACATTGACATTTTAGGAATCAGTGAACTAAAATCAGCTGGAATGGACGAATTTAATTCAGATGACCATTATATCTACTACTGTGGGCAAGAATCCTGTGTCAATGTAACTCGATTATCAGGAGTAGAAAATTTCCATTGTTTCATTAAGTTGTTTGTTATTATTGTTTTTAAATCCACTGCTACATGTTGAACTAGGAAGATAAAAAAACAAATCTGTTTATTTGACAAATCTCAGCCACTCAGATCATCTAAATTAAATTTGACCCTAACTTAACTTTTTGATAACTATGTAAACACAACCCAGGGCATATCTACCTCAGTTGAACAAATCAGTACTTATTAATTTACAAAAACAATAAAAGCTTTAAACAGAAGCCACCACTCAAAAATATCCTAATGTTTTGTGGAAGCCTGGATGGGAGAATGTTTGGGGGAGAATGGATACATGTATATGTATCTCTTTGCTGTCCCCCTGAAACTATCACAGCAACATTGCTAATCAACTATGCTGCTGCTGCTGCTGAGTCACTTCAGTCGTGTCCGACTCTGTGCGACCCCGTAGACGGCAGCCCACCAGCCTCCCCCGTCCTTGGATTCTCCAGGCAAGAACACTGGAGTGGGTTGCCATTTCCTTCTCCAGTGCATGAAAGTGAAAAGTGAAAGCAAAGCTGCTCAGTTGTGTCCGGCTTGCAGTGACTCCAATACAAAATCAAGTTTAATTAAAAAAAAGAATACCCTAATTTTTAAAAAAGTTGCTCAATATCACATCATTAGGGAAATGGAGATCAAAAGCACAATGAGTTATCACAGCATACCTGTTGGAATGGCTATCATCAGAAAGATAAGAAATAACAAGTGTTGGCAAAGATGTGGAGGACAGGACACCCCTGTGCCTTACTGGTGGGAATATACACTGGTGCAGACATGGTATGGACAAGAATCCTTTAGAAGAAATGGAGTACCCCTCATAGTCAACAAAAGAGTCCAAAATGCCATACTTGGGAGCAATCTCAAAAGCAACAAAATGATCTCTCTTCATTTCCAAAGCAAACCATTCAATATCACAGTAATCCAAGTCTATGCCCCAACCACTAATGCCAAAGAAATTGAAGTTGAATAGTTCTAGGAAGACCTATAAGACCTTCTAGAACTAACACCAAAAAAAAATTGTCCTTTACATCAGAGGGGACTGGAATGCAAAAGTAGGAAGTCAAGAAACACCTGGAGTAACAGGCAAGCTTGGTCTTGGAGTACAAAATGAGGCAGGGCAAATGTTAACAGAGTTTTGCTGAGAGAACACACTGGTCATAGCAAACACCCTCTTCTAACAACACAAAAGATGACTCTACACACGGACATCACCAGATGGTCAATACCGAAACCAGATTGATTATATTCTTTGCAGCCAAAGATGGAGAAGCTCTATACAGTCAGCAAAAACAAGACCAGGAGCTGACTGTGGCTCAGATCATGAACTACTTATTGCAAAATTTAGACTTAAATTGAAGAAAGTAGGTAACATCACTAGACCATTCAGGTATGACCTAAATCAAATCCCTTACTATTATACAGTGGAAGTGACAAATAGATTCAAGGGATTAGATCTGATAGAGTGGCTGAAGAACTATGGACAGAGGTTTGTAACACTGTCAGTGATCAAAACCATCCCCAGGAAGAATAAATGCAAAAGGCAAAATGGTGGCCTTACAAATAGCTGAGAAAAGAAGAGAAACTAAAGGCAAAGGAGAAAAGGAAAGATACATCCATCTGAATGCAGTGTTCCAGAGAATAGCAAGGAGAGATTAAGAAAGCCTTCCGAAGTGATTAATGCAAAGAAATAGAATAAAACAATAAAATGGCAAAGACTAGAGATCTCTTCAAGAAAATTTGAGATACCAAGGGAACATTTCATGCAAAGATGGGCACAATAAAGGACAGAAATGGTATGGACCTAACAGAAGCAGAAGATATTAAGAAGAGGTGGCAAGAATACACAGAACTATATAAAAGGGGCCTTAATGACCCAGATAACTACAATGATGTAATCTCTCTCCTAGAGCCAGACATCCTGGAGTGTAGAGTCACGTGGGCCTTAGGAAGCATCATTATGAACAAAGCTAATGGAGATGATGGAATTCCAGTTGAGCTATTTCAAATCCTCAAAGATGATGCTGTGAAAGTGCTGAACTCGATATGCCAGCAAATTTGGAAAACTCAGCAGTGGCCACAGGGCTGGAAAAGGTCAGTTTTCATTCCAATCCCAAAGAAAGGCAATGCTAAAGCATGTTCAAACTACCAAACAAGTGCACTCATCTCACACGCTAGTAAAGTAATGCCCAAAATTCTCCAAGTCAGCCTTCAACAGTACATGAACTGTGAACTTCCACATGTTCAAGCTGGATTTAGAAAAGGCAGAGGAACCAGAGATCAAATTGCCAACATCCATTGGATCATCGAGAAAGCAAGAGAGTTCCAGAAAAACATCTACTTCTGCTTTATTGACTATGCTAAAGCCTTTGACTATGTGAATCACAATGAATTGTGGAAAATTCTTCAAGAGATAGGAATACTAGACCACTTTACCTGCCTGTTGAGAAATTTGTATGCAGGTCAAGAAGCAACAGTTGGAATTGGACATGGAACAGCGGACAGACTGGTTCCAAATTGGGAAAGGAGTACGTCAAGGCTGTATATTGTCACTTTGCTTATTTAACTTATATGCAGAATACGTCATGCAAAATGCCAGCCTCAGTGAAGAAGAAGCTAGCATCAAGATTGCAGGGAGAGATATCAATAAACTTAGATATGCAGATGACACCACCGTTATGGCAGAAAGTGAAGAGGAACTAAAGAACCTCTTGATGAAAGGGAATGAGGGGAGTGAAAAAGCTGGCTTAAAACTCAACATTCAAAAAACTAAGATCATGGCATCTGGTCCCATCACTTCTTGGCAAATAGATGGGGAAAAAATGGAAATAGTGACAGACTTTATTTTCTTGGGCTCCAAAGTCACTTTAGATGGTCACTGCAGCCGTGAAATTAAAAGATGCTTCCTCCTTGGAGGAAAAGCTATGACCAAACTAGAGAGCATATTAAAAAGCAGAGACATTACTTTCCTGACAAAGGTCTGTTTAGTCAAAACTATAGTTTTTCCAGTAGTAATGTATGGATGTGAGATTTGGACTATAAAGAAAGCTCAATGCCAAAAAATTGATGCTTTTGAACTGTGGTGCTGGAGAAGACTCTTCAGAGTCCCTTGGACTGCAAGGAGATCCAACTGGTGAATCCTAAAGGAAATCAGTCCTGAATATTCATTGAAGGGACTGATGCTGAAGCTCTAATACTTTCACCCCTTGAAGTAGAAATGACTCATTGGAAAAGACCCTGATGATGAGAAAAATTGAAGGCAGGAGGGGAAGGGGACAACAGAGGATGAGATGGTTGGATGATATCACCATCTTGATAGACATAAGTTTGAGCAGACTCCAGGAGTTGGTAACGGACAGGAAGCCTTGTGTGCTACAGTTGATGGGGTCGCAAAGAGTTGGACACCACTGAGCAACTGAGCTGATGTTTTGAAAACATACTTGGGCGAAAATGATGAAGATTCACCAAAATATTAATGGAGATTAATTGAGGGGTTAAGATGTTAGATGTATTCTTTTTCTAATCTTTTTTCAGCATCTTGAATTGTCAATACATATTATTTTGATTGTTATGAAAAATAACAAAGCTTTCATCAAAAATAATAATACTATGCAATAATATTACCAATATTCAGTGAATAATATGTGTGTACAGATAAGAGATGACAGGACCTAATTTGCTAATTTTGTCATAGCACGGGCAAATGTATGTTAAATTCTAGGAAAAGGGCTTTGAGCTTGGACTCAAATCTTGGTTTTTCACCTTCTATGTTAGTCTTGTTATTAGTCTTAGGTCTCTGTCCTTGAGGAGGATTACAGTCAGTCCCTGTCTGGATGGGTGCTCAGTCATGTCGACTCTTTTGTGACCTCATGGACTCTAGCCTGCCAGGTTCCTCTGTCCATAGGATTCTCCAGGGAAGAATACTGGAGTGGATTGCCATTTTAGCCCCTAGATGTGTGCTAAATTAGCAGTCTGACTCTTGGGCTACAGCTTTTAAGCTATGTAAGAGGGCCTCTTAGGGAAAGGCTTGGAGATGGGCATTTCTGTTCATACCATCTTGTACTGAGCCCTGTGAGAGTGGGGAGGGGAATGGCCACAGTAAATTCTTGCAAGCCCACTAAGAACTATTTATTTGTTTGCTATAGTCTGGTGGGTCTTGTGGCAGAAGCCCTGTTGGCTTTCAGAGCTACGTATTTTGGGGGTCCATTTCTCAGGTAGAAGTCTTAGAAAGTGAAGTGCCAGATGTGTGGTCCAAACCTTTTATTCCTCAAGGAGAGGTATTAAGAGTTGTGAGTTTCCTCTCAGTTTTGTGTCATTGTGCTAGAGGTGGGGTTTGTGTCTTGGCCTTTCTTACCCATTTTAACCCGGACTTTTTCTCATTCACCTGATGTGTATGGGTCTCTTAACTAATTTCTGGTTCTTTTGGAGGAAATCGTTCTGTGTGTAGTGCAGATTTGATGTGTCCCATGGAAATGTGTTCAGGACCTTCCCACGTTACCATCTTTTATCAGAACCTGTGTACTTTTGGCCCTGGCTAAAGTATACCAAAGTCTATAATATGCCTCCTGTCCTTCAGTTTATATTTTAAATAAAGTATAAAAAAATGAAAATGTAAGTGGCTCAGTTGTGTCTGACTCTGCAACCCCATGGACTGTAGCCTGCCAGGCTCCTCTGTCCATGAGATTTTCTAGGCAAGAATACTGGAGTGGGTTGCCATTTCCTTTTCCAGGGGATCTTCCTGACCCAGGGCTTGAACCTAGGTCTCCTACACTGCACGTGGATTCTTTACCATCTGAGCAAAAGAGAAGGTAAATGTAAACTCAAGAGAGTATTCGTCTAACCAAATATATTTTTGGCATGAAGATTATCTACTGAGGTTTTAGCTTAGTTTTTTGTTTCACATATTTTCTTGCAGATTGCGTATATGTGTTTTGATGGGTTTCAGTTGATTAGGCAGGGAAAAGAGCTCCAGATATTTGTGGCTGTTGTTGTTCAGTCGCTAAGTCATGTCTGACTCTTTGTGACCCATGGACTGTATACCCACACAGGCTCTTCTGTCCATGGGATTTTCCAGGCAAGAATACTGGAGTAGATTACCATTTCCTTTCCCAGGGGATCTTCTCGACCCAGGGATCGAACCTGAATCTCCTGCATTGCAGGCAGATTCTCAGGAAAGCCCAATTATTTGTTTAGGTTGCTTCCAAAATCACGTCACTGCAGCATGTGAAAGAAAGATTCTATAATGTTAAATGTGGATAGATACACATTATCATTTAGCAGTTTTCTATTGTGCATTTCTTAAGGAAGCTGAGTTTGTTATAAAGGAATTAATCAATCCTCACATTACTCCTAAGAGAGCTGGTTAATTTCTGTTTTAGTGGCAAGGAGCTGACATGTAGAGAAGTTAAATTACTTGTCCGTGGTTATTTGTGAAGGTGGAAATAGAATTTTGAGCTTATGACTTGTCGTATAACATAAAGGCCAAAATGTTCTTTCAAATAATGCATTTTTGTGTTCTGGTGAAAATGCTTTTTGCATTCTAATAAAACACCTAGATTCTAGTCCTGGATAATGTTTAATCCTTGTGACCTATATTCTGAAAAATGACCCCTCTTGTGATGAGCAAACCTCAAACCACTCTTTTACCTGGCTCCTTGTAAGTAAATTGTTGTTGTTGTTACTGTTGAGTCGTTCAGTCCTGTCTGACTCCTTGCGACCCCATGGACTGCTGATACCAAGCTTCCCTGTCCTTCACCATTTCCCAGAGCTTGCTCAAACTCATGTCCATTGAGTCAATGATGCCATCCAGTAGTAAATATTGCTGCCTTTCTATTTATAGATTAGCAGGTTGAGTTTCGGTTAAAAGCATTTTCAAATATTGCCTTCAAATGAATGAAAGGCAATAAATTTTTGAATGGGCTTTTAAGCAGTCATTCTCACTTCTGTGTCCATCTTATGAAATCATTCATTTACCTTAAGAAGGATTTAAATATTTAAAAACAATTTTATTTGATGAATATTTGGAAAATTTGTAGAGTCTAAGAAACGTAATTTAGATTTGCTTATTTTCTTATGGATAATTATTGAACTGCCAGTCCAAGTATGTTGGTTAAGTAGATACCTGGTGGCTCAGAGGTTAAAGTGTCTGCCTCCAATGCGGTAGATCTGGGTTTGATCCCTGGGTCGGGCAGATCCCCTGGAGAAGGAAATGGCAACCCACTCCAGTATTCTTGCCTGGAGAATCCCATGGACGGAGGAGCCTGGTGAGCTACAGTCCATGGGGTCGCAAAGAGTCGGACACGACTGAGCGACTTTAAGTAACTACTAGAATAAATAGTACCATACAACATATTATGGCTGCCAGTGGCACTTGATATGTATGTGTATGAAACTTATACCTTCCCATTAAGCTTGAGGAAGGGTTTACTGGCTTAATTAGTGGTGACATTTCTTACTAAGTAATTGGTTACATATAGTAACTGTTTAAACATGCCTGCTATTGCCTTGATTTCCCTGGTAAATGATAATAAAATTATGAGAGATAGCCATTTAATCTATTAATGTTAGACTGTGCTGTGATAATAGATGGATCTGATTTCAAGATATTTTCACTAGGTCTTGAATTAAGAGGGACTTTAAAAAGCTCTGTGTGTGTGTGTGTGTGTGTGTGTGTGTGTATAATTTAATACCTCCTCCTCTCAAGTGGTATTAATAATACTCTATATTAACACACACACACAAAAACTGACTTTCAAAGAAGAAAGATGCCTGACTTGCAGTCACTTGGCTGTTAATGGTGGAGTCTTCAGCTGTACAGAGTACATGTGCCCTCTGTCATATCATGAGACCGATGCCAGAAGTCATGCCAAGCTGGTGGCTGATTTAAGGTTAACCGAGGTATGATGTACTTTGAGATTTTGAAGCTGGAAGAGGTCACTTCTGATAGGAAAAGAGCTGTGTGGCATAGGGAGAATTCTGGAAGACTCCAAATACAGCTTAGCATTAAGATGGGTTCTAGAGGATGGATGGAAGGGAATTCAGCTGGTAGAACTGAGCTGTTCTCCTTGCTTCTGTTTCCTAATCATAGAATCCAGGTAAACATGGTAGTGGATTGATTTTAAATAGTTTTTATATGATGTAATCATTTTAGTGGTTTTTATTAATTGGCGAAGGACAAGCACAACTTAGGAACGATCTTCCCCACTTTTTCTTGAATAAAATTGGACACAAATGTTCAAAAGTGGCACTTGGCTGTCTTTAATTGTAATTCAGTGTTTGAAATTAGCCACTGAAATCCCCAAGATGAGGGTATGATTGAGTCTGTCTTGCAGTGATTGTGGCCACAGTATGACTGGGTGGCAGCAGCAGAAGGGGTATCTTGCCATTGTAACTGCCCACAGTGCACCGTGGAGGCGACAGTTGTCAAAAGCTGTGCTTATCAAGAGTGTCAGTATCTGCAGGGGCTGCTCCCCTCTCCTTGAGTCCTTGGGTTCATGCTTCACATTCAGTCTTTATCAGCTTTCTGACTGACATTATAGTCTTGGCTTTGTTTTGTGTTTTTGTGTCAGACAAGCACAGTTCTTTTTCTTGTATGGTTTAGTATTTCTATTGGTAATATTTTTTCCTTTTCTTAATTTTACCTGGGATATCCCAAATCTCATGAATGTATGAAATCTGAGCTTCACATGTATAACATTGTTGGAAAGATCATAGTTCTCATAGTTAAATATGCCTGGCTTTAAATCCTGTTTAGGGCACTTATGTGCTCTATGGCCTTGATGTAGATTTATAATTTCTCTGAGTCTCAGTCTCTCTACCTACAGAATAATGAAAACAAAACCTTTTGGATGGTTTTGCTATACAGATTACATTGTTTATATAAAGCACCCAACACAGTGATTGGCAGTCAGCGGTAGCAGTTGCTGTCATCCTTACCACCCACTCTAAGTAATGACTCTTCTATGTGTGCTTCTGTTAGTTTCTCCATGCCTCTGTGGATGATGGCACTTGTATTGCAAATTATTATTTCAAATCAATATTTAGTCATTCCTGGGACTTTCCCTTTACCCACAGCAGAACCTGCCTTGACTGTGATTGTAACTTTTTACTCAAGACAACTGTTTTTTATTTGCTATGCATCACTTTTTTTTTTTTTTTAAGCTGGTTAATTCATCATCCATTGTTCCATTTGTATTTCAGAATTTGTTAACGGACTTTGCAGCATACTGATGATATTAAATCTATCTGAACCTCAAATTGCCTTTTATAGAAGGTATTTTGGGGAAATATTTGAGAATAGGAAAACATCCATGATTGGAGAGTAACTCCAATTTAAAAAAAAAATAAGAAAACTTTACTATCCATGGACTAGGTGTTAGAAGATTGTATTGGTGAGCACAGATATTTAAGAACCACAAATTGTCAAATCTCTATTCTCTGTGTCTTTTTTTTTTTTTTTAGGATATTTTCTTTTTTTTTAATTTAATTTAATTTTTTTTTTATTTTGCTTAACTTTACAATATTGTATTACTTTTAGTATACATCGAGATGGATCCACCACCAGAATACACGTGTTCCCTATCCTGAACCCTCCTCCCTCCCCCCTTCCCACACCATCCCTCCAGGTCATCCCAGTGCTCCAGTCCCAGGCATCTGTATTCTCTGTGTCTTTAGCATAACTCCCTGTATAGTAGGATATCTTGTGAGACAGAGTTGAGCTTAATTCATTGTGGCTATTTATGAGATGAGATTGAATAAAAATAAGCATTCTAGTATTTAATCGTTGAAATACAGGTTGAATTTTGGTAATGATTATACCACCACATGCTTGGTTTTCCGAATATTGCAGCTCCAGTGCTTGGCATCCATTTTTCTATTTTATCTCTGTTACAACCTGTAAATTCAGCAGGAAAGATTGCTTTTCTCCCCTCCCTTTGTTTTGTATGTTAAGAAGTTGAGGATTAGAGAATTAAAATATCATAACCAAGATGAGGAAGAGAGTTTGTCTAGGTGAGGAGACAAAACAGGACTAGAATTTACATGTCTTGCTTTGACTCCAGGTTTTCCATTCTAAGAGATTTAGACTCAGTTAAATTGAACATATTTGAGTACTTGTTAACCATTAATTATAAAGCTTTTTAAATGAAAAAGTTGTTATTTTATGTTAATCAATTTATCATTGTAATGTCTGGATGATACTAATACACAGACAAATTGTAATATTGTACTAAGCCTTTTTCTTTAATATTTATACATTTATTTCATGTGTTTATATTCTAAGAAAACTTTGATACATGATATTGCAAGTGAATAGTTATTGTTTGAATATAGAAACAAACAGGAAACATTTGTAGCTAGGTATTGATATTGAAATTAATTTTGTTTCAAGTTGATATTTAATATAAAATAACTTTCTTTTAAAAACTGATATTTAGTGAACATTAGGTTTCCTCTTACTCTGTTAACCTCCATAATCTAGAATTACCTAGTTAGTTTTGCAAATCTTGGATGTCCTTATGACTGCCTTATTCTGAAAATTACTCTGCTCATCTGCCAGAACCAAATGCTGGGACACTTTTCCATTGGGTATTACTATTATAAAAACAGAGTGCCAGTTTGTTTGTTTGTTTGTTTCCTTTTTCTGAGTATTTACATAGGAATACATTGTTGAAGTAGAACAATGTATTTCAGGGAAGGATTTTTTTTTAGACAAATACCATTTCCTTTTACTAAATCTGTGGCTCTCAGGTATTTTTTTTTTTTTTTATCAAGAATCTCTTTTATTGATTATCAGAAACATTACAAACATCTAATATGAACAAATTGTAACATGACAGTATTTAGTTTGAACAATTAATACATTTCAGATATCATATTATACATATTTCAATGTTATTCTCCCCAATCATCCCACCCTCTCCTGGTCCCAGAGTCCAAAAGTCTGGTCTATACATCAGTGTCTCTTTTGCTGTCTCGTAAAATAGGGTTATTTTTACCATCTTTCTAAATTCCATATATATGCGTTAGTATACTGTATTTAACTTATATGCAGAGTACATCATGAGAAATGCTGGACTGGAAGAAACACAAGTTGGAATCAAGATTGCCGGGAGAAATATCAATAACCTCAGATATGCAGATGACACCACTCTTATGGCAGAAAGTGAAGAGGGGCTAAAAAGCCTCTTGATGAAAGTGAAAGTGGAGAGTGAAAAGGTTGGCTTAAAGCTCAACATTCAGAAAACGAAGATCATGGCATCTGGTCCCATCACTGCATGGGAAATAGATGGGGAAACAGTGGAAACAGTGTCAGACTTTGTTTTTCTGGGCTCCAAAATCACTGCAGATGGTGACTGCAGCCATGAAATTAAAAGACGCTTGCTCCTTGGAAGGAAAGTTATGACCAACCTAGATAGCATATTCAAAAGCAGAGACATTACTTTGCCAACAAAGGTTCGCCTAGTCAAGGCTATGGTCTTTCCTGTGGTCATGTATGGATGTGAGAGCTGGACTGTGAAGAAGGCTGAGTGCCGAAGAATTGATGCTTTTGAACTGTGGTGTTGGAGAAGACTCTTGAGAGTCCCTTGGACTGCAAGAAGATCCAACCAGTCCATTCTGAAGGAGATCAATCCTGGAATTTCTTTGGAAGGAATGATGCTAAAGCTGAAACTCCAGTATTTTGGCCACCTCATGCGAAGAGTTGACTCATTGGAGAAGACTCTGATGCTGGGAGGGATTGAGGGCAGGAGGAGAAGGGGATGACAGAGGATGAGATGGCTGGATGGCATCACTGACTCGATGGATGCGAGTCTGAGTGACCTCCGGGAGCTGGTGATGGATAGGGAGGCCTGGCGTGCTGCGGTTCATGGGGTCGCAAAGAGTCGGACACGACTGAGCGACTGATCTGATCTGATCTGATACTGTATTTGTGTTTTTGTTTCTGGCTTACTTCACTCTGTATAATAGGCTCCAGTTCCATCCACCTCCTTAGAACTCAGGTATTTTAAGGAGTGCTTATATGTTGAATACCAGCCAGAATACCAGAATACACCAGATGGATCCTTTCAGGTTTTCATCCGGAAACTTTCTGATATTTGACAGATTGTTTGTATTATTCTCTGTGTCTTTATTAAATTGTAAGTATTTATATTAAAACATAAAACTGAGCAATGTGTTAGGGTAATTAGGTTTCTCATTTGTTCATTGACTTGGTTCATTTAGAAGGAAGGGTTTCTAAATTGCTTAAATTACCTAAAGTCAAATTATCCATTCCATAATTTCCTCCCTTTATTCTCTTTTAGTCTGTTTGAAAGATTATTTTCAGGTTAATGGTGTTTTTTATTTTTGTTTTGGTTTTATGGCCTCTCATTTTTATTTATTTTTAAAAATTTAAGTATATTGATTTACATATTGTGTTAATTTCTGCTGTATAGTAAAGTTACACACACACACACACACACACACACACACACACATATTCTTTTAATATTCTTTCCTGTTATGGTTTATCCCAGGACACTGAATAATTTCCTGTGCACTAGGACCTTGTTGTCCGTCCATTCTGTGTGTAATAGCTTGTATCTGCTAACCCCAGATTCCCAGTCCATCCCCACCTCCCCTTGACAACCACAAGTCTGTTCTCTGTGTCTCTGAGTTTGTTTCAGCTTCATAGGTAGGTTCATTTGTGTCGTATTTTAGATTCCACGTCTAAGTAATATCATATTGTATTTGTCTCTTTCTTTCTCACGTACTTCACTTAGTATGATAATCTCTGCTACTGCTAAGTCACTTCAGTCGTGTCCGACTCTGTGTGACCCCATAGACGGCAGCCCACCAGGCTCTGCCATCCCCGGGATTCTCCAGGCAAGAACACTGGAGTGGGTTGCCATTTCCTTCTCCAATGCATGAAAGTGAAAAGTGAAAGTAAAGTCGCTCAGTCGTGTCGGACTCTTTGCGACCCCACAGACTTCAGCCTACCAGGCTCCTCTGTCCATGGGATTTTCCAGGCAAGAGTACTGGAGTGGGGTTCCATTGCTTTCTTCGACACAGTAGCTAGGGGCCAATAAGTTACTGACAGATATATGCAGACCTGCTGACTCCCACAGACCAGCAGTGTTGATGCTAAACACAGAGGAGCGGGGGGAGGGAGGCAAGGTTCACGGCCTGTGGGTCACGTGGCTCCTCGTGACCAGTGTCCACCACGTATCTCCCCCATCAGCTCTACCACACCATCCTGGTTTCACCTCCACTCATCTAAGCTCCTTACTTTTCCCAAACAGTCCCAGTTTTTCAGACTATTCTATGCTCTCAAGGCAGGGTTAGTTTCATATTCATGTTTTTCTACCCAGAGCCTAACACAAGGCCCCATGCACAACAGATTCACACGAGTGTGGCTGAACTAACACTGTGTGACATGCTGTAGCTGCCTGGCCCCCGGACAGACAATTCAAGCACTCGGCAGGTCAAGACCCACCTGGAGGAAGACGGCCTTTCCCCCACTTTGGCCCATGTGGGTCCCTGATCCACGGTGCAGCTCTAGTTGCATCCATATTGCTGCCAATGGCATTATTTCATTCTTTTCTATGGCTCAGTAGTATTTCATTATATATATGTTCCACATCTTCTTTATTCATTTATCTGTGAAAGACATTTACATTGTTTCCCTGTCTTGAGAATTGTAAATAGTGCTGCTATGAACATAGGGGTGCATGAATCTTTCTGAGTTGTAGTTTTGCCCAGATATTGCCCAGGAGTGGAATTGCTGAGTCATATGGCAACTCTATTTTTAGCCTTTTGAGGAACCTCCGTACTGTTTTCCATAGTGGCTGTACCTACACACATTTCAACCAACAATGTAGGAGGGTTCCCTTTTCTCCATATCTTCTCAAATTGTTTGTAGAATTTTTTAGTGATGGCCATTCGGACTGGTGTGAGGTGATACCTCATTGTAGTTTTGATTTGCATTTCTCTAATAACTGATGATGTTGAGCATCTTTTCATGTTCCTGTTGATAGCCTCTAATTTTTTTTTTCCCTTTAGATTCCTCTTCTCTCTTACTGTATCCATTTGCAGTCAGTCTCTACTTCCCCACTCCCATTTTCTTAATATGTCTTTTGAAGTAGAGTTTTTTAAGAAAAATATTTATTTTGTATTAGGTCATTGTGGTTATCTTTTAATTTTGATGTCCAGTTTATCTTTTTTTTTTTTAATGGCTTGTGTTTTTGGTGTCAATACTTAAGAAATCTTTACCTAACCAAAGGTCAGTCTGTGTTTTCTCCATAGAGTTAAAATTTTAAGTCTTATGTTGAGACCTATTATCCATTTTTAATTAATTTTGTGTATGATACAAGTCTAAATTAATCTTTTATTTGTAGATATGCAGTTGTTCCAGTATCACTTGTTGAAAAGAATTTGTTAATGTTTTATACTCATGAGGATTACTGTTTTTCTGTAATGTCTGCTTTGGGATCAGGATGATATGGGTCTCATAGAATGAGTGGAAAAGTATTTATTCCTTTTTCTGGAAGAATTCATGCAGAATTGATATTAGTTTTTCCTGGAAGTATTCATGTGGAATTACATTAATTTTCCTTTAATATTCATTAAAATTTACCAGTGAAGCAAAAAAAAAAGAATATTATTCCTCCATTCAAGAGAAACTTTTGAACTCTTAGTCCTATTCCCTTGTCTATATTCCTGTCTTTATGCCAACACCACATTGTCTTGATTATTATAATTTTACAGTAAATTTTGCAATTGAGAAGTTTGAGTCCTTTAACTGTTTTCTTTTCCAAAATTGTTTTGGTGGTTCTGAGTCCTTTGCATTTCCTTGTAACTCTCATATTCAGAACCTAGAAAAGAACAATGAATTTTTTCACAAGTTTTTGTTAACTAGAATTTTATATTTAGGTGAGATATGCTATTGTTTTCTTACTCTTGACCATCAAAGTAATGATATTTACTGACAGTTTATCCATAGATTTTTTTTGTTGGACATTTTTATTTATAAGTTGAGATTTTTTTTTTGAATTTATGTGTAGCCACTAAATAATAGAATCAGAGATATATTCAGTTGGAAAACAATAAAACCATGCACATCTTTGATATGAACATGTAATTTAACCTGTGTGTTCATGTGATCATATTTTATCCAGTGAGGATACAAGGAAAATGACGATTTAAATAAAAGTGTGAATGAAAATTAAAACAAACTTTTACAAATGAAATTAGTGTCATGTGTTACTATTTACAACTGGTAAGCCTGCTATACATTTAATTGCAGCTCCTGTTTGCAGTTATAATATACATAGTCCTTGCCCTTAGGAAGCCCACACTCTTACTAGATGGACCAGCATGCAGCCAATAGTGCTATGTGATGCATGCTGTTTAAAAAAGATATGGAAAAGAGTCAGGGAAAGAAGAGAGAGGTTGGAGGGGCACTTTACTGTGTCTGGAGGTGATAAAGAAGAATACCAAAAGGAGCAGAAACGTGAGCTTTCTCGTAGATAGAATTCTGACTAGTGGAGGAAACAGGGATAGTTTTCTGCAGAAGGAGCATGACATACAAATGTGAAAAAATGCAAGGACACTCAGAAGATACCGTTGTAGATGATTTTGTATGGCATAATCCTGAAGGGAAAAAAAAAGAAGCTAACCATTCTGTTTAGATTTTCTGTCAGGAATGGACTGTCTCAGTTATTAATTTAAATAATGGAAGTTTATTACACAGGAACCCAGTAATATAAACAGTGTTTAGATCTCAAAAAGATTGGGAGTTTGGAATTGGTTCTCCATCCAGAGTGATTCTAGATTGGGTTTAAATACTGGAGTTCCCTCAAGGCTCAGTCCCGTACTCCCTTTTCTTCTCTTCACTATTCCTAGGTCAGACCCACAGCTTCAGTATGTATTTATTGAACTGTATCTCTGGCCTTGACTTCTCTCTGACATTCAGACCGATATATCCCACTGCCTACAAGCCACCTTTAATTATAATAAAGCAGAGGTCTTATAATCTGTCTTACAATTCAGATGCTTGTTTATTGTTTTGAAATTTCATTTGTGGAGATATTTTAAGGCCTAGGATAAAAGAGCCTTCCTCTAGAGAAAATGTGCATTTACATCTGCTATCTCTAGGGATACTAGAAAATGGAATCATTTTCAGGAAAACTAAAATTGAGGTTTTCTAGATGGTATCAGTGGTGCACACTGAACATCAAATTTACACAAAGGAACAATAGTGTTGGTTACAACCTAGTCCATGTCTTTAGCACTAGATCATCTCCTCAGACCCATAGGGTAGTATGATTCCCTTGTAGTTTTTCTATATCTGGAGTATAGCCCTTTGCGGTACTAGCTTAATGTGGGAGTTTCTCTGATTAGATTCTCCACTTGGGTGAGCTCTCATATCCGTCCCTGTAGCCCCAAGAGGCCGTCAGACAGTGGTTTTTGTCTTTGCTCTTAGGGGAATAAGCAGTTTAGGTCATTTAGTTTCTTTCTCTGGTTTTTTTTTTTATTCCTTTCAGAATTTGGCTTAATAATTCCTTACCATATTGTTGGCTCTCTGATGCTTTTAAGAAACTGGGTTTTTGAAATATTTTATGTAGTACTTTTTAGATATTTTTAGCAAGAAGATTTAAATAATTTGGTCTTGAATAACTGGAAATGGAAATCTTCCTACTTATCTCCCTTGGATCGTTTCAAGGCATCTCAAACCTGGCACTTACTTCCAAAATAAGACTCTCCCGGCCTCCTTTGCTCTTCCAGCTTGATCTTTTCCCAGCACTTACCAGCTTATTCATGCACATGACAAATCCATATGAATTCATCACCTCATTCTCTACCCTTTATTCAATATTTCTTTAATCTCTCCACCTCCATTGCTTCCACCCTGATCCACATATCTCTCTGCAATACAACTGTAATAGAAACTACTCCTCCGTTTTAGGCTTCTATAGTCTATCCTTCAAACTATAGCTGAAATGACCTTTTGAAATTGATGTGATCATGCCATTGCGGTGCTTAAGGTCTTTTAATGGCTTCCCATAACTTTCAGAAAAAAACACCCAAATCCTTGGTATTGTTGACCATGCCCTGTAGGGTTTGATTTGTGCTGCCTCAGTCACAGGGTCTTGGTAGTAGTCTATAATACATGACTAGAAAAGGCTACTAGTCCCAGGTTATGAAGTTGCTTTTTATTGTTTAAGGCTGTGAGGAGCCGCAACTTTTTTTTGTAACCAATGGAAGGATATAATTCTATCTGCTTTTGCAGCCCTGATGGTGGAGTGGAATGAAGTGGCAAGGCTGAGGAATCAGTGAAAAGGAGAAACAGTGAGAGCTTGAGCCAGGAGAAAGGCAGAGAATGCAGGAGATGCATGCAAGAAAGCTTTTAGAAATAGAATTAGTGAGACCCAGTGACTAACCATATGTGGTTGTTAAAGGCAAAGGAGAAATCATAGAAAATTGTAATACACTATTTCACGTGTAAATTTATCAGGCAGTTGCTATATATTGGACACTGTTATAAAAATTTAGCATATTCTGTTTTTCCTCACAGTCATCTTATGGGATAGGTATTATTTATATCCTCAGTTTTTCAGTAAATGAAGCATTGAGATAGAGAAATGACTGCCCATTTCAAGTAGCTATTGTGTGACTAAGATTCCAAACCTTTCTCTTACTCGAGTAATCCAGTGGGCAGTAGTTGTGTTATCTAAGGTATAAAACATAAGATTGGGGCAGATTTTGAGGAGCAAGTCTGTATATGTATGAGAATGAGGAAGAAAGTAGAGAAATAGAAGATGAGTTTATTTCTGGATATCCGGGAGTAGATCTGCCCACCCAAATGGGAATGTGGCTGTGGATTTCGAAAGGGAGAATGTCATTGGAGAATGAGGTTGTGTAGTCATCAACTAATGTTTAGTCATGGATGGGCCCAAGATTACGTGAGGAGAAAGTGTGACCTTGTGTCAGAGTTCAGAGACTTTGAGGCCTTGTGTGACCTTATATGAGGGTTTAATTACATAACATGTAAGTAAGGAGCACTTGGCACAATGCCTGGAGCACTTTCAGTAATCAGTGTTATCTATTATAATTATTATTTTGTAGCATAAATAGAGAATACAGATGAGAATGCAACAGAGTTTTTGGCATATTATTAAACATATAAAGCATGATTTTCTTAAATTGAATTTTGGTATTAGATGTGTTGTGAAAGGTCAAACATTCTATAGGAGGTAAGTAAGTCTGTATTCCTGAAATAGCAAAAAGGGTTTGGATTCTCATCAGTTTTATTTTTTATATAGTGTTTTGTATTGATGTGCATAACTGTGGCTGTCACTTTAAAAAAATATTCTCAGTAGGAGAAATATGTTTCTTCAGGTGATTAAATTCATTTGGAAAAGTCAGCTGATTTAAATAACTCTTGACATTTGTAATAAAGAAACTAAGCAATAATTGTCTGGCAGAGGAGTGACTGCTATTAGTTTTTGTCTCTTTAAACAAATTGAGATACGAATTTTTTTTAGCAATTTAATCAGTGTCACCTACAAAGCTTATTTAATGTTTAATGAGGAGGCACATTCTTTAGCAATAAGGCACTGCAGGGTCAGTGGTGCACTGAGGTGCTGTTCATCATTCACATGGCTGAAGGGGTGGAGGCCAGGTTACCAAAGAAACTACCAAAGAACGAAAGCATGAGTCTGCAATTAGAAGATGTGAAGGCATATTTTTAGGACTCCATGAAGCAAATAGGATGGCTAAGCCATCTATGACTGTGAAGCAACAACAGGAAAGAAACCATCAGGTCTGCAGCAAAAAATTTGTCATCAGCCATCATTTGTTGCACTCCTCCTCCAAGGTCTGCATTTTGCAGTTGAGGGAAAGGAATAGGATGGAGTATGGAGAAGGCACTTAAGTATAAAATATGGCCCCAGACCTCCAAGTACTTTTAGACTTTGGAGAAGGGAAGATAAATAAATGAGGTGATAAAGAGCAGTAAAGACGATTGCTACTCCCTAATGAGTAGTAAAGATCGTGAGTACTGTGGGTCTTGAATGTTGAGAGAGATCAACCAATTTCTCCACTTTCGAGGATCACTTCAGGAAGGATGCTCAGGAAGAGGAAGTACATTTGAAAAATAAAAAGATTGCAAGAAAGTAGGAGCTAATAGGAAGAAGTGTTCTGACCTAGAGAAATTGGGCAGTGTCATAATGCCAACCACATAATAGTCGTTTATACGTGCAAACCACGTATAGGTTTGTCAGTTTATTTAGACGTTAATCTCTCATTAAGAGTTGTGAGACAGCAAAAGAGACACAGATGTATAGAACAGTCTTTTGGACTCTGAGAGAGGGAGAGGGTGGGATGATTTGGGAGAACGGCATTGAAACATGTATAATATCATATATGAAATGAATCACCAGTCTAGGTTCGATGCATGATACAGGATGCTTGGGGCTGGTGCACCGGGATGACCCAGGGGGATGGTATGGGGAGGGAGATGGAAGGGGGATGCAGGATGGGGAACATGTGTATACCCGTGGCGGATTCAATGTTGATGTATGGCAAAACCAATATAATATTGTAAAGTAATTAGCCTCCAATTAAAATAAATAAATTTATATTAAAAGATTTGTTGAATTCCTGTTTGCAAGTCACTGTTTGGACTTTTGTGATAATCATTTCCTTTTTCTTTTTTTCTACGATTTTCTTCCTATGTGAAGTCTTTGTGAGCTTTTCATTCATTGATTCATTCCAGAAAGATTAATCACTTATTAATTGTCACACCTAGTTACAGGTTCTAGAGCTACAGCAGTAAATGAAGTAGATATAATACCTGCCTTTTTGAACTTTGCAGCCTAGTACATTTTATGATTAATTTTATTAAAATGCCTCTCAGAACCTAGAAGAAGATTTTTAGGTCGCATCATATCTATCCATTACCAACTCAATGGACATGAGTTTGAGCAAACTTTGGGAGATAGTGAAGGACAGGGAAGCCTGGTGTACTGCAGTCTGTGGGGTCGCAAAGAGTCAGACATGACTGAGCGACTGAACAATGACAACAATCTTATCTATAGGTTATTAATAAAGTTTTTTCTTCTGTGTCTCATTCTTTTATTCATTTTATCAGATATTTATTTTGTACTTGAACTGCATTAAACCTTAGAATTCAGTGGAGAGCAAAAACTGACAGAAGTCCCATGGCCTTATAAACATGTTGGTAAAGGAATTTAGTTTTCCTTCTTAAAGACAATTTGCTGGTTAGGAATCATTCCCCCACTGTTTCAGCTTACTTTAGCAGCATCAGATGAATCTGTCATGTGTGTTAAGCCAAAGCATTATCTGTTATGTTCTGAATGTTTATGTCCTCCTAAAATTCACAGATTGAACAAAACCTAATACCTGATGTGATGGTATTATTAGGAGGCAGTACCTTTGAGAAGTTCTTACGTCATGATGGTAGAAGCCTCATGAATGGAATTAATGCTCTTCTAGGGTATAAAGACACCCCAGAGAATGTGCTAGCCCTTTCCACTCTGCAAAGACCCAGCAAGAAGTCTGCAGTTTGCAACTGGGGTGTCTTTGCACTGGCCATCTGATTTTACACATGGTAATGCATATGTTCCATTGCTACTCTCAATTTTTCCCACCCTCTCCTTCCCCGTCTGTGTCCACACGTGTGTTCTCTATGTCTGCATCTTCATTGCTGCCTTGCAGATAGGTTCATCAGTACTGTCGTTCTAGATTCCATATATATGTGTTAACATACAATATTTGTCTTTCTCTTTCTGACTTACTTCATTCTGTATAATAGGCTCTAGGTTCATCCACCTCATTAGAACTGACTCAAATGCATTCCTTTTTAAAAATTTTATGTATTTTAATTGGAAGCTAATTACTTTACAGTATTGTGGTGGTTTTTGCCATACATTGACATGAATCAGTCATGGGTGTACATGTGTTTCCCATCCTGAACTCCCCTCCCACGTCCCTCCCCATCCCATCCCTCTGGGTCATCCCAGTACACCAGCCCTGAGCACCCTGTCTCATGCATCGAATGTGGACTGGCGATCTGTTTCACATATGATAATATACATGTTTCAATGCTGTTCTCTCAGATCATCCCACCCTCGCCTTCTCCCACAGAGTCCAGAAGACTATTCTATACATCTGTGTTTCTTTTGCTGTCTTGCATATAGGGTTATCATTACCATCTTTCTAAATTCCATATATATGTGTTAGTATACTGTATTGGTGTTTTTCTTTCTGGCTTACTTTACTCTGTATAATCAGCTCCAGTTTCATCCACCTCATTTGAACTGATTCAAATGTATTCTTTTTAATGGCTGAGTAATATTCTATTGTGTATATGAACCACAGCTTTCTTATCCATTCGTCTGCTGATGGACATCTAGGTTGCTTCCATGTCCTGGCTATTATAAACAGTGCTGTGATGAACATTGGTGTACACGTGCATTACTTTTTATGCCTGGGTAGTATTCCATACCACAACTTCTTTATCTGTATGTCTGTTGATGGATATCTAGGTTGCTTCCATGTTCTAACTATTGTAAATAGTGCTGCAATGAACATTGGGGTAACATGTATCTTTTTGAGTTAGAGCTTTCATCTTTTCCAGATATATACCCAGGAGTGTGATTATTAGATCATATGGTAATTCTATTTTTAGTTTTTTAAAGAACTTCCATACTGTTATCCATAGTGAAAAGACACTGGCTTTTTATTATTCTTCCTTGTCCTTAACCATCGATGAACTTGCACAAAGCAACAGTATTGTACCAATTACCTAAGTCAGTCATTTCTAAAACTGAATATTTGTAAGGAAGGAAATTGGTCTAGGTAAGTGAAAAATAACCGTATGATTGCTAAAGGGAAGTAGTATTATTTTTAATGTGGGAAGGAAGAGTAATTTGGCATAGATCTCTTGAGCTTTTGTTTCTCTTATCAAGTCTGAAGGGAGTTAAGAAGTTGGGCATATGTTGATTCATTGTTAATTACAGAGTGTAGTGATAACAGGTTTGGGTATTAGTCACTGTTCTCCTAGTCTTTGACAGTATCTCTTAATGCAGAAAGAAAAGGCTTTTTCCCACTTCCTTTCTTGTTAAAATAGAATTAAGAGCATTTCCAGTACCATTTCTTTGCATATGGCAGTGCCTTGGATTTATGCCTTGAGATCGCTTTAAATGGGTATAATTCCAAAATAGACTTTTGTTTATTCTTCTCCTTTGTATTTGAAAGTGTTATTGCTGATGAATTAAACTTACTTTTTATGAACAACTTAAACATGACATGGTTTCTTTATTGTAAGATGCATATAGATTGATTCTGTTGTTAAAATAAGGACCAGTAGTGACAATAATAATACAAACCTTATTATTTTCTCTTGTATTGCTTCCTACTTAATAGAAGTATAATTAAAATGACAACTTGGTGATATTTAATATCATTTCATCTTAAAATTCCTAGTCCCAATTATTTCATACTTTCAGCTAAATGGAAACTCTTGATTATCTGCCTGTGAACCTTAAACTATGAATTAAAGCTGTCATATGAGATGGCAGGTGGCATGCCATAAAGATGCCATGTGAGATGAGTCAGATCAGATCAGATCAGTTGCTCAGTTGTGTCTGACTCTTTGTGACCCCATGAATCGTAGCACGCCAGGCCTCCCTGTCCATCACCAACTCCCGGAGGTCACTCAGACTCACATCCATCGAGTCAGTGATGCCATCCAGAAATCTCATCCTCTGTCGTCCCCTTCTCCCCTTGCCCCCAATCCCTCCCAGCATCAGAGTCTTCTCCAATGAGTCAACTCTTCGCATGAGGTAGCCAAAATACTGGAGTTTCAGCTTTAGCATCATTCCTTCCAAAGAAATCCCAGGGCTGATCTCCTTCAGAATGGACTGGTTGGATCTCCTTGCAGTCCAAGGGACTCTCAAGAGTCTTCTCCAACACCACAGTTCAAAAGCATCAATTCTTCGGCTCTCAGCCTTCTTCACAGTCCACCTCTCGCATCCATACATGACCACAGGAAAAACCATAGCCTTGACTAGGCGAACCTTTGTGGGCAGAGTAATGTCTCTGCTTTTGAATATGCTATCTAGGTTGGTCATAACTTTCCTTCCAGGGAGTAAGTGTCTTTTCATTTCATGGCTGCAGTCACCATCTGCAGTGATTTTGAAGCCCCCCAAAATAAAGTCTGACACTGTTTCCACTGTTTCCCCATCTATTTCCCATGTAGTGATGGGACCAGATACCATGATCTTCGTTTTCTGAATGTTGAGCTTTAAGCTAACTTTTTCACTCTCCTCTTTCACTTTCATCACGAGGCTTTTTAGTTCCTCTTCACTTTCTGCCATAAGGGTGGTGTCATCTGCATATCTGAGGTTATGTTTCTCCCAGCAATCTTGATTCCAGCCTGTACTTCTTCCAGCCCAGCGTTTCTCATGATGTACTCTGCATATAAGCTAAATAAGCAAAGTGACAATATACAGTCTTAATGTACTCCTTTTCCTATTTGGAACCAGTCTGTTGTTCCATGTCCAGTTCTAACTGTTGCTTCCTGACCTGCTTACAGGTTTCTCAAGAGGCAGGTCAGGTGGTCTGGTATTCCCATCTCTTTCAGAATTTTCCACAGTTTATTGTGATCCACACAGTCAAAGGCTTTGGCATAGTCAATAAAGCAGAAATAGATGTTTTTCTGGAACTCTCATGCTCTTTCCATGATCCAGCAGATGTTGGCAATTTGATCTCTGGTTCCTCTGCCTTTTCTAAAACCAGCTTGAACATCTGGAAGTTCACAGTTCACGTATTGTTGAAGCCTGGCTTGGAGAATTTTGAGCATGACTTTACTGGCGTGTGAGATGAGTGCAATTGTGCGGTAGTTTGAGCATTCTTTGGCATTGCCTTTCTTTGGGATTGGAATGAAAACTGACCTCTTCCAGTCCTGTGGCCACTGCTGAGTTTTCCAAATTTGCTGGCATATTGAGTGCAGCACTTTCACAGCATCATCTTTCAGAATTTGAAATAGCTCAACTGGAATTCCATCACCTCCACTAGCTTTGTTCATTATGATGCTTTCTAAGGCCCACTTGACTTCCCATTCCAGGATGTCTGGCTCTAGATGAGTGATCACACCATTGTGATTATCTTGGTCGTGGAGCTCTTTTTTGTGCAGTTCTTCTGTGTATTCTTGCCACCTCTTCTTAATATCTTCTGCTTCTGTTAGGTCCACACCATCTCTGTCCTTTATCGAGCCCATCTTTGCACGAAATGTTCCCTTGGTATCTCTAATTTTCTTGAAGAGATCTCTCGTCTTTCCCATTCTGTTGTTTTCCTTTATTTCTTTGCATCAATCACTGAAGAAGCTTTCTTATCTCTTCTTGCTATTATTTGGAACTCTGCATTCAGATGCTATATCTTTCCTTTTCTCCTTTGCTTTTCGCTTCTCTTCTTTTCACAGCTATTTGTATGGCTTCCTCAGACAGCCATTTTGCTTTTTTGCATTTCTTTTCCATGGGGATGGTCTTGATCCCTGTCTCCTGTACAGTGTCACCAGCCTCCATCCATAGTTGATCAGGCACTCTATCTATCAGATCTAGTCCCTTAAATCTGTTTCTCACTTCCACTGTATAATCATAAGGGACTTGATTTAGGTCATACCTGTATGGTCTAGTGGTTTTCCCTACTTTCTTCAATTTTAAGTCTAAATTTGGCAATAAGGAGTTCATGATCAGAGCCACAATAAGCTCCCGGTCTTGTTTTTGCTGATTGTATAGAGCTTCTCCATCTTTGGCTGCAAAGAATATAATTGATCTGATTTTGGTATTGACCATCTGGTGATGTCCATGTGTAGAGTCTTCTCTTGTGTTGTTGGAAGAAGGTGTTTGCTATGACCAGTGCATTCTCTTGGCAAAACTCTATTAGTCTTTGCCCTGCTTCATTCCATATTCCAAGGCCAAATTTGCCTGTTACTCCAGGTGTTTCTTGACTTCCTACTTTTGCATTCCAGTCCCCTATAATGAAAAGGACATCTTTTTTGGGTGTTAGTTCTAAAAGGTCTTGGAGGTCTTCATAGAACCATTCGACAGCTTCTTCAGCATTACTGGTTGGGGCATAGACTTGGATTACTGTGACATTGAATGGTTTGCCTTGGAAACGAACAGAGATCATTCTGTCATTTTTGAGATTGCATCTAAGTACTGTATTTCGGACTCTTTTGTTGACCATGATGACTACTCCATTTCTTCTAAGGGATTCCTGCCCGCAGTAGTAGATATAATGGTCATCTGAGTTAAATTCACCCATTCCAGTCCATTTGAGTTCGCTGATTCCTAGAATGTCGACATTCACTCTTGCCATCTTTTGTTTGACCACTTCCAATTTGCCTTGATTCATGGACCTGACATTCCAGGTTCCTATGCAATATTGCTCTTTACAGCATCAGACCTTGCTTCTATCACCGGTCACATCCACAACTGGGTATTGTTTTTGCTTTGGCTCCATCCCTTCATTCTTTCTGGAGTTTCTCTCTCCTGTAGCATATTGGGCACCTACTGACCTGGGGAGTTCCTCTTTCAGTATCCTATCATGTTGCCTTTTCATACTGTTCATGGGGTTCTCAAGGCAATACTGAAGTGGTTTGCTATTCCCTTCTCCAGTGGACCACATTCTGTCAGACCTCTCCACTGTGACCCGCCTGTCTTGCTTGGCCCCACGGGCATGGCTTAGTTTCATTGAGTTAGACAAGGCTGTGGTCCCTGTGATTACATTGACTAGTTTTCTGTGGGTATGGTTTCAGTGTGTCTGCCCTCTGATGCCCTCTCGCCACACCTACCATCTTACTTGGGTTTCTCTTACCTTAAATGTGGGGTATCTCTTCACGGCTGCTCCAGCAAAGCACAGCTGCTGCTCCTTACCTTGGACGAGGAGTACCTCCTCACCCCACCCCTCCTGACCTTGAACGTGGAGTAGCTCCTCTTGGTGCTCCTGCACCCGTGCAGCCACTGCTCCGTGGTTGTGGGGTTGCTCCTGTCGGCCACCGCCCCTGACCTCGGGCGTGGGGTAGCTCCTCCAGCAGCCGCCCTTGACCTCAGACGTGTGGTAGCTCCTCCCGGCCGCTGCCCTTGGCCTTGAGCATGGGGTAGCTCCTCTCAGCCTCTCCTGCACCATTGCAGCCTGGCACTCTCGGCTACCGCCCTTTTCCCAGTAGTCAGGTATGGATGTGAGAGTTGAACAATAAAGAAGGTTGAGCACTGAAGAATTGTTGTCAAAACAATTTGAATTGTTTTGCTGGAGAAGACTCTTGAGAGTCCCTTGGATAGCAGGGAGATCAAATCAGTCAATCCTGAAGAAAATCAACCCTGAATATTCATTGGAAGGACTGATGCTCAGGCTCCAATACTCTGGCCACCTGATGTGGAGAAATGACTCATGGAGAAGACTCTGATGCTGGGAAAGATAGAACGCAGGAGAAGGGGTTGGCAGAAGACAAGGTGGTTACATAGTATCACCAGCTCAATGGACATGAATTTGAGCAAAGTCCAGGAGGTAGTGGAGAACAGAGGAGCCTGGTGGGCTACAGTCCATGCACTTGCAAAGAGTCGGACACACTTGGCAACTAAACAACAACAACTTGGTAGGAGATAAGTGACTGTCTCCTACCCGCCAAAACTGTGAGATCCCTGAAATGTTTCAGCAAAGCACTTGGAGCAAGCTGATGGAGGGGTGTGGTTATTTGTTGCACACTTCTTGGTGCTGGAATCCTTTGTTCTTGCCATTGTCCACGTAGGTCAGGTCAGATGTTTCTGTAAACATCCAACAAAACAACTGCGATTCTCTGTTCTGCAACTTTTTATCTGTATATGAATAGACTATTAAAGACCAGCACCTAAGAATAGGCTATCCTATATATTTCAGGCTATAGGCAGCATTATTTTATAAAAGGTACTGAGCAAGCGTGAACTAAGCACAGGCATCTAATATGGAGTCAGATTTGTTCTTCCCTTTTACAACATTAAAGTCAGTAAAAGAAGGTAAAAATTAAGTTATCATCCTCAAGAAGTTTTGAAATAAATTTTCCCTTTGGGCGTTAGTACAAAAGGTAATAAATAATTGTTCATAGTATAGTTGCAATTACCTTAGAAGAGGAATGTAGCCTACTGGACTTTTTAGGAACCAGCATGAATTTATCTAAAGAAAAGTGTGTCAGGTAAAAGAATGATTTGTAAATGATAAAAACATAGAAAAAAGGAGAACCACAGAGTCAGATGTTAGTACTGCACATCCAAATCCTTGAGGGGAAAAGGGAGTGTTGTTAGGCTGGCCCTGCCCTTTCCTTCCTTGGGGCACATCCCTGCTGGTTAGTTGGTCTGTCTATGTGGTGGGTGGGCAAGCTTCCAGGATCTGGGCAGGAAAGAACTGATTTTTCAAGAGTCAACTACGAAATAAAGTGGATTGAGCCAGAAAGGAGTAAAAACCAAATGGTGCAGCATAAATCATCTGTTCAGATGGAGTCAGTGGACATTTCATAAAGCCCAGTCTATAGAAGAAGTGGCATTTATACAGCAGAGAGAGATCTGGTTTCACTACATTGTGGAGATGCATGCATCAGACCATCTGACTGTCCTCTAAGTAGCCTTTGATGATTCATATTACACCTCCATTTTGCCTTGTTAGAGTTCACTGCAAGTGTGTGACCTTCTGATGTTTTGATTCTAAGTGTTGGTAAGGTCAGTGCCAATATCAGTCTCTCTTACTATTTTTCATTGTAGAGTGACAAATTGACATATTGTTTTGTTTATTGTATTTTCTTTTGGAGCTCAAGGGAGGGTTGAGATATTTATACTCCCTTGTTCATGGCGCACTATAATCATCAGTACAGTTAAGACTCCTCTCTTCCTTTATTTTTCCCCTTATTTTCTTTCTCTTGTTCCCAGTTTTGCCTCCAA
Source organism: Tragelaphus eurycerus (assembly GCA_935064755.1). Classification (NCBI taxonomy): domain Eukaryota; kingdom Metazoa; phylum Chordata; class Mammalia; order Artiodactyla; family Bovidae; genus Tragelaphus; species Tragelaphus eurycerus. The sequence continues at coordinate 67,502,413 of CAKXYN010000001.1, read as the reverse complement.
CTTCCTGCTGTTAGAAATACTACTGTGATAAATAAACATCTATAAATTCTCTCAGGGACCTATGTGAGGATATCTCTGGGAGTGGGGTTGCTAAATTGCAGAATATACACCTGTTTAATTTTATTAGATTACTCTCCCAAATTGCTGACTGGGTTGTACTTTCATGATTTTTTAATAAATCTGTTAGATATAAAAGTGGCATCTTATTTCATTTTACTTTGCTGAGTTTTTTTAAACTAGCAGCATTGATGACCATTGCTTAGTGTATTTCTTTTTAGGATTTCCTTTTTGTTAATTATTATTCATATCATTTATCTTTTTCACTTGGGATTTTTCTTTTTCTTGTTGATTTATAGAAGTTCCTTATACTTTTTACATCTTATTTTGATGAAGTAGACTTGACTTATTAGTTTCAGGTGAACAGCACAGTGGCTCAGTGTTTTTATAGATTGTATCCATTTAAAGTTATTATACAATATTGGCTAGGGCTTCCCTGGTGGCTCAGTTGTAAAGAAACCCACTGCCAATGCAGGAGGCACAGGTTTGATCCCTGATCCACGAAGATCCCACATGCCTCGGAGCAACTAAGCTTGTGCACCACAACTACTGAGCCTTTGTGCCTAGAGTCTGTGCTCTGCAACAGGAGAAGCCACTGCAGTGAGAAGCCTCTGCACCGCAACTGGACAGTAACTATTGGTCGCCACAATGAGAGAAAAGCCTGCTCAGCAGTGCTGCTGCTGCTGCTGCTGCTGCTGCTGCTGCTGAGTCACTTCAGTCATGTCCAACTGTGTGCGACCCCATAGTTGGCAGCCCACCAGGCTCCCCTGTCCCTGGGATTCTCCAGGCAAGAACATTGGAGTGGATTGCCATTTCTTTCTTCAGTGCATGAAAGTAAAAAGTGAAAGTGAAGTCGCTAAGTCGTGTCCGACTCTTAGCGATCCCATGGACTGCAGCCCACCAGGCTCCTCTGTCCATGGGATTTTCCAGGCAAGAGTATTGGAGTGGGGTGCCGTTGCCTTCTCTAGCTCAGCAATGAAGACCCAGCCAAAAATGAATTCATAAGTAAATAAAATTTTTAAATGTTTTAAAAATAATTGGCTATATTCCTCATGTTGTATAATATATCCTTGTAGCTTACTTATTTAGTAAATAGTAGTTTGTACCCCTTAATTCCCTACCCTTATCTTGCCCCTCCCAGTTCCCCCTACATAGTATTTACCATTCATTTCTCCTCTGTATTTGTGATTCTGTTATTATTTTGATATATTCATTTGTTTATTTTTTTGATTCCACATGTAAGTGATATCATACAGTATTTGTTTTTCTCTGACTTATATCATGAAGGATAATACACTCCATATCCATCCATGTTGTCACAAATGGCAAATTTTCATTTTTTATGGGCAAGTAATATTCCATTGTATATACACCACATCTATCCCTTCATCTGTTAGTGGACACTTAGGTTGCTTCCATATCCTGGGTATTGAAAACTATGCTGCTGTGAACATTGGGATGCATGTATTTTTCTTGAATTAGTGTTTTCTCCTTTGAATATATACCCAGTAGTGGAGTTGCTCGGTTATGTGGTAGTTTTATTTTTGTTTTTTTGAGGCACCTCTATACCATTTTCCATAGTGACTGCACTGTGTAAACTGTTACATTCCCACCAGTGTACTAGGGTTCTCTCTTCTTCATACTTTGTCTTCAGCATTTATCATTTGTAGACTTTTTGATGATTAGCCTTTCTAACAGGTTGTGGTGGTTACTATGCAAAATAAATAAACAGCCTACACAACACAGTAGCATAAAAGCAAACAACCCAATTAAAAAATGGTCAGAAGACCTGAACAGACATTCTTCCAGAGAAGATATATAGGCACATGAAAAGATGCTCAATATCACTATTTGAGAAAAGCAAATCAAAAACCACAGTGAGATACACCTCACAGCTCTCAGAATGACTGTCATCAAAAAGAACACAAATGTTGGTGAGGACATGTTTTAAAATTTATTTTTAATTGGAGGATAACTGCTGTACAGTACTGTGTTGGTTTCTGCCATCTGGTACATCAGCATGAACCAGCCATAGGTATGCATGTGTCCCTTCTCTTTTGAACCTCCCTCACACCTCCCACCACTTCCCACCCCTCTAGGTTGTCATGGAGCACCAGGTTTGAGCACCCTGTGTCATCCAGCCAATTCCCACTGGCAAAAAGTGAGGGTACTTTTTAAGGGATAACATACATAGGTAGTTAAAACACGAAAGAGCAAAAGGGTACAAATCAAGACCATGTTTACTAGTAGAAGATTGAAAAGGATTGTTATTAAGCATGTGCACATACTGAGATTCAGAGGTTAAGGCCGGATGTAGTACACTGGCAGGGGTGCTGTGATCATAGTTTGGAAGCCCATGTACATCACTTGGTGATGTTTGGTAGCCAGGTTCGTAGAAGAATGTCTATTGGTGGGAGGGCAAAGAATATATTATGGTAAAAGCTGTATTTAAGAGAACTTATTTGATTCCAGGCACAGTTAACTCCTAAAATAATCCTAGATAGATGCTCTTTTTGTTGTTGTTATTGGGTGAGGCAACTACACTCACACAGAGATTAGTAAATTTGCCCAAGTCACAGCAGTTCACAGAGTTAAGACAGAAAACTAAGTCTAAATTCTGACTCTAGAGCCAGTACCCTTATCCACTATGCTGTATTGTCTTTACTTCAAAGAACTATGAGACCCCAGAGCAAGGGGTAGGACATACGAAGGCAGGAAATGGTCTGGGTAAATTTCACAGATGGAGTGTTTTTAATGGTGATAAACATAAATTGTAAGAGTGGAGTGGTGGTGTGAAGTAATTTGTGTTTTTGTTTGAAGTTCCCAGCTGTTTTGTTGGTTTTAATAGGTAAGAGAGAGTTGGTAGGTAAGACTGGAGCAGACAGGGGTAGAATTTGGCACAGCAGAATCCCTTAATGCCCTTGGAATTTTGGCCTTGCCCGAAAGTACTGTTCATGCAGCATCTCTAGGTAACTTGGATGCAAATGTGTGCCTTCTGCCTTTTCCATTCTTTGCTGAAGCTGGTTGACTCATAGTCTGAAGTGGCTTGTTTGGCAGGGTAGCTGCTATCATTTCTGCCCTATATATACTGTCACCAGATGTGGAAGCCGTGAACCGACAGATGCTATGCTGTAGTCAAGAGACAAAGCTTTCTCCAGGGCGTTTTTCTGCTGTGGAATGTGTTTCATTTTTCATTCACTCTGGGAATGAGACGTATAAATGATCTAGCTTTTGTGTTGATTCTGGCAGGGAATCACTGCACTTGTGCAGGTTTGGCTGCTTTCATTTGTTAATATTTAAAGTAATAAACAGCAGTGAAAGCTGAACTGAGACTCTGTTTAACTTTGTGACCCAGAGAAACACACTTAGGGTAGGGGAGGCTTTTAATGGTAAGGGCTATTTAATTTCATTTTTAAAGATAATCAAATATGTTTATATGAATTTTTAAATAATATATTAAAAATAACCAGGCCTTTAGTGAAAAACAGTAGTTTTTGACCTTATCTCTTCCCATTCCTGATTGCCATCCCATATTTAAGTTTTTAAGTTCTTTTAGCTATTTATTCTTTTATTTCATATTTCTAAATATTCTTTCAACATATATCTTGATTTTCCGATTTGGATGTTATTTAATGATTTCTTACTATCAGTTCAGTTCGGTTGCTCAGTCGTGTCCGACTCTTTGTGACCCCATAAATCGCAGCACGCCAGGCCTCCCTGTCCATCACCAACTCCAGGAGTTCACTCAGACTCATGTCCATCGAGTCAGTGATGCCATCCAGCCATCTCATCCTCTGTTGTCCCCTTCTCCTCCTGCCCCCAATCCCTCCCAGCATCAGAGTCTTCTCCAATGAGTCAACTCTTCGCATGAGGTGGCCAAAGTACTGGAGTTTTAACCTCGGCATCAGTCCTTCCAATGAACACCCAGGACTGGCATCCTTTAGGATGGACTGGTTGGATCTCCTTGCAGTCCAAGGAACTCGCAAGAGTCTTTTCCAACACCACAGTTCAAAAGCATCAATTCTTTGGTGCTCAGCTTTCTTCACAGTCCAACACCCAATCCATACATGACCACTGGAAAAACCATAGCCTTGACTAGATAGACCTTTGGTGGCAAAGTAATGTCTCTGCTTTTCAATATGCTATCTAAGTTGGTCATAACTTTCCTTCCAAGGAGTAAGCGTCTTTTAATTTCATGGCTTCAATCACCATCTGCAGGGATTTTGGAGCCCAGAAAAATAAAGTCTGACACTGTTTCCACTGTTTCCCCATCTATTTCCCCTTAAGTGATGGGACCAGATACCATGATCTTCGTTTTCTGAATGTTGAGCTTTAAGCCAACTTTTTCACTCTCCTCTTTCACTTTCATCAAGAGGCTCTTTAGTTCCTCTTCACTTTCTGCCATAAGGGTGGTGTCATCTACATGTCTGAGGTTATTGATATTTCTCCCATATATATAAATAAAAGAATGTTTGAAAGTAAGAAATGAAATGGAGAGAGGTCTGGGAATCTTCCCTTAACCACTTAAACTTTAGGTGCAGTGTTTACTTTCTATTAAATTGATTTTGACCTAAAGTTTTTAGCACTTATGGCAGCCCCTTTATTCTCTTTGACAAGAGCTGTACTTTTGATGTAATTTTAAAGTTAGATTTTTATGGTCCTATTACTGTATGTTAAACAATCTGTGCATATATAGCTGTAAAATAAGGTTAGCTTGGTTTGTGATGGATACTCTATAGCTTTGCTCATTTACTGACTTAGAGACATTATTACAGCAAATTTTTTCCTTCAACACTGAGTTACTAGCAGTTTAATAAAAATAATTTTTAAACTAGGAGTATTTCTGCAGAGCTGCAAAAATTCTTTCACAGTGATAAGGTAAATTCTACCTGCTTGTGCTTGCAAAGTAGTTAAATTATTCTAAATGTATGGTTTTTTCTGGCTCTTCAGTGTACTTTCCAAACATTCTGTGACCATTCTTGACAAATATTAGAGCTTTTGTAGAGGGTAAATATTGTTACTAAGATTTCTTTCTTCTCTTTAAAACAACTTTTTTTTTTCTTTTGTTTTAGCAATGATAGTAACTAGGGATGATTGTGCAGGAAAGCTAAATTTTATTGCCAATCTGATTACAGGCATGCCTGGTTTAAGTGTGCTTTGCTTTGTTGTGCTTCATGGATACAGTGTTTTGGTTTTCTTTTTTTTTTTGCAAATTGACGTCTGTGGCAACCTTGTACAGAGCAAGTCTGTTGGTGCCATTTTCCCCACAGCATTTGCTCACTTCATGTCTCTGTCTCATTTTGGTAATTCTTTTAATATTTCAAACTTTTTCATTATAATATTTGTTATGGTGATCTGTGATCAGTAATCTTTGTTATCATACTCTTCTTCCTCCTCACAAAAGGCTCAGATGATGGTTAGCATTTTTTAACAATAAGATATTTTAAATTGAGATGTATACATTGTTTCTTTAGACATTATTGCTATTGCACATTTAGTAGACTACAGTTTAGTGTAAACCTGGACATGGAACAACAGACTGGTTCCAAATAGGAAAAGGAATATGTCAAGGCTGTATATTGTCACCCTGCTTATTTAACTAATATGCAGAGTACATCATGAGAAATGCTGGACTGGAAGAAGCACAAGCTGGAATCAAGATTGCTGGGAGAAATATCAATAACCTCAGATATGCAGATGACACCACCCTTATGGCAGAAAGTGAAGAGGAACTAAAGAGCCTCTTGATGAAAGTGAAAAAGGAGAGTGAAAAAGTTGGCTTAAAGCTCAACATAGAGAAAACGAAGATCATAGCATCCGGTCCCATCTCTTCATGGGAAATAGATGCGGAAACAGTGGAAACAGTGTCAGACTTTATTTTTTGGGGCTCCAAAATCACTGCAGATGGTGACTGCAGCCATGAAATGAAAAGACGTTTACTCCTTGGAAGGAAAGTTATGACCAACCTAGATAGCATATTGAAAAGCAGAGACATTACTTTGGCACCAAAGGTCCATCTAGTCAAGGCTATGGTTTTTCCAGTGGTCATGTATGGATGTGAGAGTTGGACTGTGAAGAAAGCTGAGCACCAAAGAACTGATGCTTTTGAACTGTGGTGTTGGAGAAGACTCTTGAGAGTCCCTTGGACTGCAAGGAGATCCAATCAGTCCATTCTGAGGGAGATCAGCCCTGGGATTTCTTTGGAAGGACTGATGCTGAGGTTAAAACTCCAGTACTTTGGCCACCTCATGCGAAGAGTTGACTCATTGGAAAAGACTCTGATGCTGGGAGGGATTGGGGGCAGCGGGAGAAGGGGATGACAGAGGATGAGATGGCTGGATGGCATCACTGACTCGATGGACGTGAGTCTGAATGAACTCTGGGAGTTGGTGATGGACAGGGAGGCCTGGCGTGCTGCGATTCATGGGGTTGCAAACAGTAGAACACTGAGCGACTGAACTTAACTTTTATGTGCACTGGGAAGCCGAAAAATCTGTGTGACTCTCTTTTTGTTCATATTCACTTTATTGTGGTGATCTGGATCCAAGCTCACAATGTCTATGGTGTATCCCTTATATACTGTTCGTTTGGTCTACTGAGGAGCAGGTTTCTCAGAAGGAAAGAATTTTTCAGCCTGAGTGGGATATTTAGCTGTCCTGTGGCATCAAGTGCTCGCAAGTAAATTGTGTGCTCTGGAGTCAGTCTCTCAGATTGTTCACGTTGAATGGTGTGTGTTCTCTTCTGCTAGGTACTGTGCGGTGTCTGAGCAATGCTGGTGGAACCTCTAGTGCTAGGACCTCTGGTCAAGGAGGCCATTAGGTTGGCTTGGAAAAAGAAGTTAGCACCACATTGATTATAATAATAGGGCTGCTTTCTGATTGTATGATCTGTTTCTTTCTTATTGCAGATTAGTATTCCCAGCTTTATATAATTAGAAACAGTAACTGATTTTTCTATTGGAAAAAAATACCGTACAGTTCTGCTGGTTTATCTACATAACAAACTACTCCAAAGCTTAGTGGCTTAAAACAGCGATTTACTATATTTCATTCTCTGGATATAGTGAGGTCAGCTGGGCAGTTTCACGTAGGGTTTATCATTCTCTTGTGGTCACTTGTTGTTAGAAGCTGTACTCTTCTGAAGGTGTGGCTCGGCTAGTTGTGGCATCTGACATGGCTCATGCCCACAGCTGAGATGGCTTAGTGGAGTGTCTCCTTGTGGCCTCTCCACATAGCTTGGGCGTTTCACAGCATGGCAGCTGGATTCTGAGAGGCAACCTCCCAAGAACATGTATTCCAAGAGACAGGAAACAGAAGATGCTAGACTAGTTAAGGGCTGTGTCTAGAACTAGCGTACCCACTGCTGTCCCAGCTCACCACTGGATTGGTCAGAGCAGTCTTAGGGTCTGGCCAGATTTAAGGCTGTAAAGAAATAGGTTCCAGGAACTTCTCTGGCAGTGCAGTGGTTAGGAGTCCATGCTTTCACTCAATGGCTCAGGTTCAATCCCTGACCGGGGAATTAAGATCCTCCTTTTTGGCTGCAAGGCAGAGCCAAAAAAGGAAAAGGAAAGAAAGAAAGAAATGCGCTCCAGTTCATTCTAGGGGAGTGTCAGATTCATATTTAGAAGAGCACTTGGGATGGGAGGTATTATTGTCATCTTTGGATCAGATCAGATCAGATCAGTCACTCAGTCGAGTCCGACTCTTTGCGACCCCATGAACTGCAGCACGCCAGGCGTCCCTATCCATCACCAGCTCTCGGAGGTCACTCAGACCCACATTCATCGAGTCAGTGATGCCATCCAGCCATCTCATCCTCTGTCGTCCCCTTCTCCTCTTGCCCTCAATCCCTCCCAGCATCAGAGTCTTCTCCAATGAGTCAACTCTTCGCATGAGGTGGCCAAAATACTGGAGTTTCAGCTTTAGCATCATTCCTTCCAAAGAAATCCCAGGGCTGATCTTCAGAATGGACCCGTTGGATCTCCTTGCAGTCCAAGGGACTCTCAAGAGTCTTCTCCAACACCACAGTTCAAAAGCATCAATTCTTCGGCGCTCAGCCTTCTTCACAGTCCAGCTCTCGCATCCATACATGACCACAGGAAAGACCATAGCCTTGACTAGGCGAACCTTTGTTGGCAAAGTGATGTCTCTGCTTTTGAATATGCTATCTAGGTTGGTCATAACTTCCCTTCCAAGGAGTAAGCGTCTTTTAATTTCATGGCTGCAGTCACCATCTGCAGTGATTTTGGAGCCCAGAAAAATAAAGTCTGACACTGTTTCCACTGTTTCTCCATCTATTTCCCATGTAGTGATGGGACCAGATGCCATGATCTTCGTTTTCTGAATGTTGAGCTTTAAGCCAACCTTTTCACTCTCCACTTTCACTTTCATCAAGAGGCTTTTAGTTCCTCTTCACTTTCTGCCATAAGGGTGGTATCATCTGCATATCTGAGGTTATTGATATTTCTCCCGGCAATCTTGATTCCAGCTTGTGTTTCTTCCAGTCCAGCATTTCTCATGATGTACTCTGCATATAAGTTAAATAAACATGGTGACAATATACAGCCTTGACGTACTCCTTTTCCTATTTGGAACCAGTCTGTTGTTCCATGACCAGTTCTAACTGTTGCTTCCTGACCTGCATACAGATTTCTCAAGAGGCAGATCAGGTGGTCTGGTATTCCCATCTCTTTCAGAATTTTCCACAGTTTATTGTGATCCACACAGTCAAAGGCTTTGGCATAGTCAATAAAGCAGAAATAGATGGTTTTCTGGAACTCTCTTGCTTTTTCCAGGATCCAGCGGATGTTGGCAATTTGATCTCTGGTTCCTCTGCCTTTTCTAAATCCAGCTTGAACATCAGGAAGTTCACGGTTCACATATTGCTGAAGCCTGGCTTGGAGAATTTTGAGCATTACTTTACTAGCGTGTGAGATGAGTGCAATTGTGCGGTAGTTTGAGCACTCTTTGGCATTGCCTTTCTTTGGGATTGGGATGAAAACTGACCTTTTCCAATCTTGTGGCCACTGCTGAGTACAATCTATTAGAAACTCTTGATTTAAAAAAATAAATAACCATGTAATGCCTTAAAAGAATGTATTAGTATATTCTTGCATTGATAGTTTATGTATGTGTGTGTGCATATTTGTTATATAGATATTGTATGTATGTATATGTGAATATATATTATGTGTTGCATGTATATTTGCATACACATGTATATGAAGTGAAGTGAAGTTGCTCAGTTGTGTCCGACTTTGCGACCCCATGGACTGTAGCCAACCGGACTCCTCCATTCATGGGATTTTCCAGGTAAGAATACTGAAGTGGGTTGCCATGTCCTTCTCCAGGAGAACTTTCCAACCCAGGGATCAACCCAGGGATCGAACCCAGGTCTCCCACATTGTAGGCAGATGCTTTACCGTCTGAGCCACAAGGGAAGCCACCTCATATGTATATACGTGATGTTTCAGTATCAATGTACTTCATTATATGTGATTTATAATAAACACAAAACTGCACTTTTAATTAGTGTTCACAAAGTGAAAACCATCTAACAGTGAGCTATCTTTCCCCTAACAATTTACCACTCTCTATGAAACTTTTTTTTAAGATCTTTTCTTCTGTTCTCAAACCTCTAACCGCAGCGCCCCCCCCCCCCCGCCACCCCACTCTACTCACTCTCAGCTGGTGACCTTGCTTTTTATTTCCTTGAGAATAAAACATCCAAAGGGAAAATTTAGTTCTGTCACCAAATCTCCTGACTACTGGTGTCATTACTCAGTTGTGTGCCTTTCGTTTCTGTGACAATGGAATATCCTGCGTAAGCAAAACCTTCTCTTTTAACTTGTGACCCATCTCTTCTTGACAACTCAAGGATTTAACACCTGCATCATCACATTTTCCCCTTTACCAGATTATTCCCTTCGGCATACAGATAGCCTAAAATTGTGTTTTGTTTTTAAAAATCCTGCCTGGTGGCTCAGATGGTAAAGAATCTGCCTGCAATGCGAGAGACCTGGCTTCAATCCCTGGGTTGGGAAGATCCCCTGAAGGAGGAAATGGCAACCCACTCCAATATTCTTGCCTGGAAAATTCCATGGACAGAGGAGCCTGGTGGGTTACACTCCATGGGGTTGCAAAGAGTTGGACACGACTGAGTGACTAACTCTGCTAATAGCACAGCGCTGCTTTGCTACCCTGTGTCTCTGCTTCCACTTAGTGAGAGTTCTACAGAAGTGTCGTCTGTGCTCTGTCTGTTCCCTCCTTTCCCATTAATCTTGAGATCACTCTGGCCATCCCATCAGTGGCCACTGCAGTACCAAGAACAGTGGCCAGTTCTCAGTCTATGTTTTATGTAATCTCTCAGTACGTTTAACAAATTCTTTTAACTCCCGTTTTCTGTACTCTCTTGCTTTTCCTCTCACCTCACTGCTTGCTTCTTAGTTTCCTTTGCTAGATTCTCCTCACTTTTCTGACCTCTAAGTGTTGAAACTCAGTGTCAAACTTAGCATGTCCAAATTGAGCCTTGTTTGCCTCTTCCAGGCCTGCTTCTCGGTCTAGGAAAAAGAATGGTCCTTGACTCCATTCATATCTCACATCCAGTCTATCAGCAGATATTGACAGCTCTAACTGCAAAACATATCAACGTTCCAAACTCTGAAATATTTACCTTTACCATTCTTACCTTTGTCCTGTCAGCCATCATCCTGTGGATTGTTGCAATAAATAGTTTCCTATCTGGAACCCCCACTATCTCTTCTCTTTGCACAGAGAACTCAGAGTAATGCTTTCAGGACTTATGTCATATCACATTATGTTTCTGCTCCAAATCTCCAGAGGCTTCCAATTTTTCTAGGAATAAAAGCTAAAGCTCTTAACATAATTAACAAAGACCCAGCCTAATCTGGTCCCATGTTGCCTCTCACTGCATGATCACCACTTTCCCCCTTGTTCACTTTGCTTCAGGTGCACTGATCTGTTTATTCTCTGCGGATATGCCAAGTCCATATTGGGGTATTTGGTCTTGCTGTTTCTCATGTCTGAAAATTTCCCCCGTTTTCCTAAATGCGGTCACCATATTTCATTCAGGTTTCTACTTAAAGTTCAACTCTCAAAGAAGCCTTTCCCTGACTATTCTACCTGAAGCAGTACCTTCTCCTGTTCCCCAGCCAACCCACCCTTGGTCACCCATTGTTCCTGTTCTGCTTTAATTTTTCTTCTTAGAATTATGTAGTTGTATATGAGATATTAAGTATATCTCACCACCATTATGTATTTGCCTATGTGGTCTGTCTCTGCTCTCTAGAATGAAAGCACCATAAGAGTAGGGACTTAGGATCACAACAAAGTGATAGTACTCAGCAGGTGCCCTTAAGTATTTGTTAACTGAGTGAATGAATACATGCTTATATGTCTGTATAGTGGATTGTTGCATATGGCTTGATGGGAAAGTATTAATCCTAACTTCCTATTTTAAATTTAGACAGGTGGCCCTGATTGGTCAAAAAGAAATGCATGTGCTGGAAGAAAACAGCACATTGCCACTGTTGCTTCAAGCTCTCAGTTTTGCAGATGCAATTTGCTTAGGCTTTGTTGCTTTTGAGCTGGTGAAAATTTGGGTCCTGTCCGTCTGCCAGCATTGTGTACCATCAAGGTGCTTAACTTTTCTTCGTATGTTCATTGAGTAAAGAAAGAACAGCTTGATGGAGTTAGAGTGGATGATTACTAAGGTCTTCTATTAATAGTTAAAAATAATTTCTCCTTAAAATGGACCTTTATAAATCTAATGCTCCATTAGATGATTTCTGAGTAGCATGTTGTTCCAAACATTGTAATCATAAGATCAGGGCTACTTAAAAACATTAGCTGATTCTACGAATTTGTAATTTACTTTTTATAATTTTAATTAAAAGTTTATTTATAGCCAGCTTCAGAGAAGGCGATGGCACCCCACTCCACTACTCTTGCCTGGAAAATCCCATGGATGGAGGAGCCTGGTAGGCTGCAGTCCATGGGGTCGCTAAGAGTCAGACATGACTGAGCGACTTCACTTTGACTTTTCACTTTCATGCATTGGAGAAGGAAATGGCAACCCACTCCAGTGTTCTTGCCTGGAGAATCCCAGGGATGGGGGAGCCTGGCGGGCTGCCGTCTATGGGGTTGCACAGAGTCGGACACGACTGAAGTGACTTAGCAGCTTAGCAGCATAGCCAGCTTATTCTGAATCCAGCTTATTTTGGCAAGTGTCTGTTTAGGGGAAATCCCAGATAGAGACTTTACTAACACTATGGTAAAGATTGATCTGTCCTTAAAAGCATTCTTTTGGACTAGTTACATTTGAGGAATTTTAATTATCATATAAAACTGTGCTTCTCTATAATAGAAACAGGAATCAAAAATTCCAAAATCAAGCAAATATTCTGAGCAAATAGAACTTTAGTTTTTAAACCTGTGTTCTTAAATGAATCTTTTTGATAAGCATCTGTGTACTGTCATAGCATTTACAGTTTTTACTTGTAAGGTTAAAAGCACTGTGATGTCCGTAATTAAGTTCATTAAGATGTTTCCACTTAACTCTTATAAAGGTGAGACTTTTTATTGAACTGAAAAGAGTAGAAATCTGTGACACTGGGGACACATACTGTTTTCAAAAGCTAATTAAAACTAGATGAGGCCTGGAAACCTAGAATGAATTTCACTCCAGAGACTGTAAGTTTATGTTGGAGCAGTTCCTTCAAAATAGGGCAAGTGATTCTCTCCCTCCCTCCTGCAACTTGAGTATCCTTCTGGAGAAACCAGAGATGTTGCTGGTTGGTTGAAATCTTCCTTGTAACATACAGAGTAACTTCTGTCAGTGAAAACCTCTCTAGGCTTCTGTGTTTCTTTTTGTTGTGATCGAGTTTAGTAACTTACTGGAAAATTAATAGTCCAGGATAGAGTAAACAAATGGCATTTTACATGAGCCAGGTCAATTATGTTGTTAGATATCACTTTATAGAGGTTTTTAGACATCAGGAACTAAGGACACTGTTTTAAGATTCTTAAATAAGCTTCTCTTTACATTGCCTTTTATTTTTTTAGAGGTTTAGAGAAATGAGCACTTTTCATAGTTTAACTGTTTCTCTTTTTTTCATTCCCTTTCCATATCCCTTTTTTTATTTCACCCAACACCAAAATGCCCTTTCAGAAACATAAAGTAGATCTTTTCTACAAGCTGCGCCATGTGATGAATGAACTTATTGACCTTCGAAGGCAGCTCCTGTCTGGTCACCTGACTCAGGATCAGGTGCGGGAGGTTAAGCGGCACATCACCGTGCGCCTGGACTGGGGCAATGAGTAAGTATGAATACCATTCGGGCATCTCTCAGTTTCATTTATGATAACTCAGTCCTTATGGAGTTTGTACCTGATCAAAGCTTATCTTTAGGAATGAAAAGACATGGTTGTATTCGCCACTAAGCTTTGATTATTTTTACAATGAGTAGTTGTTTCTTTTACTTTATAGCAAAGGATATTCACTGGTTGGTTATACTCACTGAAACTCTGTCAGTCTCTATTTTCAGCCTCTATTTTCACTTCCAGATAATTAAATAATTGGACTGCATTAGCCTCTGGGCTTTCTTCCAGCTCAAATTCCTTGGTCGTAGACCTCAGTAATCAGAATACTCTTTTGTTTCATCCTTTAGCATCTTTTAATTTCTTGTGAATTTAGTGTCCTTTACATCTTACAGTCATATAATGAATCTGAGTAAGCATATACTACAAATGGTAACTGTCTACATCTGTACTTCAGAATATTCTTAACTAATTTATCATTCAGAAATAGTCCTGTATTTATGCAGTGGGTATGCTTATTTGCTATTGCCATACAAGTAAAAGACTTTGACATGGGAAGCTAGAGTAGATAGTACTGAGGTTTTATTTCCTCCAGACTTAATAATTGATATAATTCTCAAATGCTTTTATTGTATTCTCTTAAAATCGGGCCCATTGAACTTTGAAGTGACTAGATTGCTTCCTATTTAAGATATACAGATACCTGAAAGTATATTTTAGAACAAGTGTTTAGCTCCTCTCCTCCTCAAGACATGATTGAAATGATAAAAAAAAATAAAAAAAAGAATGGGAAAAGCCCAGAAATAAATAGGAAACTTGAGCCCATTTCTAGAAGCTGAAAAATAGATGGAGGATTAGTGACAGAAGAAGCCTATAATATGGAGGAAACCTTAGGTAATGAAGGAGCTGGTCTACCTGGCAGCTGCTAGAATCATGAAAGAAAGGGAGTGTATGCTGGAGCTTAAAAAAGGAGGTGCTTAAAAGTATGTAAAGTAATAGTTCACCGCCATGAGTGGAAAACCTGGCAGCCAGCTGTTTCCCCTTTAGATGAACGAAGACCAAATGCCTAGTGGGAAACTGGGCAACAAAAGTTTGAACTGGGACTTTATTGGAAAGCCTTCCATTTGTGAGGCATTTAAGGGTTTCAGAGTATAATGACCAGATCCCTTATGCCTACCAGAAAGAGAAACTTGCTAGCCATTCACCCATGTATAAAATCTCTGCATGTCTCTAGTGCCTTTTCAGAGAAGGCAGTGGCAACACACTCCAGTACTCTTGGCCTGGAAAATCCCATGAACGGAGGAGCCTGGTAGGCTGCAGTCCATGGGGTTGCTAAGAGTTGGACACGACTGAACGTCTTCACTTTCACTTTTCACTTTCATGCATTGGAGAAGGAAATGGCAACCCACAGTGTTCTTGCCTGGAGAATCCCAGGGACGGGGGGAGCCTTGTGGGCTTCTGACTATGGGATCGCACAGACTCGGACATAACTGCAGCGACTTAGCAGAATCAGTAGCAGTGCCTTTTAAATTTGAATGGACAATCGAGTATTACCAGGTATTTGAAGAAGTACTTTCACAGGGAAAAAAGGGAGATGAATAAAATATCTGGCCCCAGAGAGAGCTTGAGATTAGCAAAGAACGTTAAAAATTTCTGAGTATCCTCAAAGAGAATCAAGAAGATTCATTATGTATTATAAAATGCTATGAAAAAGGAAGAGAGAGTAGGACTTCAAAAAAGAATTCAGGAAGAGAACAGGAAGATAAGATTTTTTCCTTTATTCCCAGAATACTGAAATATCTTTTTTTAAACAAGTTATATTAACATTAGCTTCCCTGGTGGCTTCCCTGGTGACTCAGATGGTAAAGAATCTACTTGCAATGCAGGGTAGGATAGGATAGGATAGGATAGGATAGGACAGTTACTCAGTCGTGTCCAACTCTTTGTGACCTTGTGGACTGTAGCCCACCAGATTCCTCCATCCATGGGATTCTCCAGGCAAGAATACTGGAGTGGGTTGCCATTTCCTTCTCCAGGGGATCTTCCTGACCCAGGGATCAAACCCAGGTCTGCCGCATTGCAGGCAGACGCTTTAACCTCTGAGCCACCAGGGGTTCAGTCCCTGAGTCAGGAAGATCCCCTTGCGGAAGGGAATGGCCACCCACTCCAGTATTCTTGTCTAGAGAATTCCATGGACAGAGGAGCCTGGTGGGCTACAGTTCATGGGGTCACAAAAAGTTGCACATGACTAAGCAACTAACACACATTAACATTAGCAGTTTTATTCACATACAGATCCCCAATTTTTTATTTTTTAATTTTAATTTATTTTTAATTGGAGGATAATTGCTTTACAATATTATGTTGGTTTCTGCCATACATCAACATGAGTTAGCCATAGATAAGGTTCGCCTAGTCAAGGCTATGGTCTTTCTTGTGGTCATGTATGGATGTGAGAGCTGGACTGTGAAGAAGGCTGAGCGCTGAAGAAGTGATGCTTTTGAACTGTGGTGTTGGAGAAGACTCTTGAGAGTCCCTTGGACTGCAAGGAGATCCAACCAGTCCATTCTGAAGGAGATCAGCCCTGGGATTTCTTTGGAAGGAACGATGCTAAAGCTGAAACTCCAGTATTTTGGCCACCTCATGCGAAGAGTTGACTCATTGGAGAAGACTCTGATGCTGGGAGGGATTGGGGGCAGGAGGAGAAGGGGACGACAGAGGATGAGATGGCTGGATGGCATCACTGACTTGATGGATGTGAGTCTGAGTGACCTCCGGGAGTTGGTGATGGACAGGGAGGCCTGGCGTGCTGCGGTTCATGGGGTCACAAAGAGTCGGACACAACTGAGCGACTGATCTAATCTGATCTGATCTGATATGTTTGTCCCCTCCCTCTTCAACCTCCCTCCTACCTCCTGCCCCATCCTACTCTTGTAGGTTGTCACAGAGCACCAGATTTGAGCTCTCTGCATCTTATAGCAAATTTCCACTGGCTGTCTAGTTTTACGTACGGTAATGTGCATGTTTCCGTGCTGCTCTTTCAGTTCGGCCGCCCTCTCCCCCCATCTCTACCCGTGTCCACAAGTCTGTTCTCTATGTCTGTGTCTCTGTTGCTGCCCTGTGGATAGGTTCCTCAGTGCCATCTTTCCAGATTCCATATGTATGCATTAATATACGATATTTGTCTATCTCTTTCTGACTTACTTCACTCTGTATAATAGGCTCTAGGTTCATCCACCTCATTAGAACTGACTCAGACGGATTCTTTTTTATGGCTGAGTACAGATCACCAATTTAAATCAGACAGTTTAATGATTTTTAGTATATTCACAGACTTAATACAACCATCACCAAAATCAATTTTATCACCCCTAAAATAGCTGTACTTTTTAGTTTTCATCTCCCTGATCTGTCTCTAAAGATTTGCCTATTCTGGACATTTAATATAAATGGAATCATATGATTGGTCTTTTATAACTGGCCTAGTGTGCCCCGCTGTGGGTTTTGGTTTTTCTTCTCCCATTTATTATACCAGGTGTTTGATGGGCTCTTCCAGTCCTAAGTCACCTGGTCTTTGGCTCTGGGAAATTCTGTTCTATCATTTTTTCAGAATTTCCTCTTATTGCTTTTTTTCTTTTCCTGGAAATATAGTATCTGGATGTTGGATTGCCTAGACTGAATCTGTTTACTCTTTCCTCAACCATTTCCTAGCTTTTTATTTTCTTAGAGATAACAATAATACTTTTAGTGATTTGTGACCTTTGGAAGTGACAATATCCTGTCCTTATTTGTTTCATTAAATTACAGCCTCTCTTGACTGTTAACAGGATTGCTTGGCACACATCAGATTCCTTGTATGATATAACATGGATTCAGATGTACCATAAATCAGACAGTATTCTCTAAATCTAACTTTGGGCAATAAAAATCTTAGCAAATGTAATGTGAATAGCTGGTGATCCTGTCTCCTCTGCTCAAGACAGTAGAATATATATAAAATGGTATCATTGTATTTATTTTAAACAATCAATAATAGTAGTAATTTGCAAACACATCATCTCTATGTGCCAAGCAAATTGTTAGTCTTGAACTGATGGTAATAACAATTATATAAATCCTATGTTTCAGTTTCACTGCACTATACATATCAGTAAATGAACAAGAGAAATATTTTAGAAATATCAATACCTCTTTATGATGTAAGTTATAAAACAGACCAGTTATATTTTGCAGTCAAATCTTAAAGCTTAAAGATGATAGCTTGGAAACAAGTTCAAATTATATTTAAAAAAGACAGAGAACACTGAAGTATCTATCAGCAAAGTACAGAGCTATTCCACCTTCATTAATAACTTTTTCTCAGCAAAGTAGGAACATGCTTGTGTGTGTATGTGTGTGTTTGGGGGAGTGTTTATATGTTCATTTTAATAAACAAAAACCAGAAATGTAGTTCCATCCCCCCACACTTTTTAACCTTCTCCCTCCTTTCTCCTGTAATCCTCCTCTCCAGGTGTTTCTGTATGTTCTTCCCTCCTTTCTCCCTCCCCTTCCATTCCTTTCTTTCCATGTTTCTTCATTCTATTTTCCTCTCTACTCCGGTGGAAAATACAGTCACTTAAAAAAACTCAAATGAGAACTTTGTAGGTCTACTGTTATTAAAGGGAAAAGACAAACTGATGGGACTATTCTCTCTGGTTCTCACTTGAACTAAATAACCCTTGTAAAAATATTCCTTCTTAATTTGAAAGAAGAGATGGTATACGGCAAAATGAAGTCATTCCATACCATTAAGTTAACTAAAGAAGACTGTTCATGCAACAGCTGAGCACCGATAACCATATCCGTTGTTCACCTTTTATGCCCTCGTATCTCTACACTTCTTGTTCCACTAACACTTAAAAATACCATAAAATATTGAAGCTTAGCATATGTTGGCATGTTGTGAGTGCACAATCAATATTTTCTGAATGTATTTTTATATTGTAATTGATGTAATGAAGTATTAATCATATATAATTTTAAACTGATTTTTCTTTAGACTCTTAGACCTTATAGCTCTGCCTTTTCAGAATCTATTTCAGAAGTTCTTAATAACAGCTATTAATAGTTTCTTGAGTACATCAACCTGTATCACTGTGGCAAGTACCTGGTCTAACTCGTATGCATGGTTATAATGAAATGCTATTATATTCTTCCAAGACAAGAGCTCTGTTTTACCCTGTGAGGAAAGTAAGGCTCAGAAGCACTTTTTCTTTGTTGTGTAGTGAGTGGTAGAGCTGGTGTTTGTACCCAGAACTGACACCAAAGCCCATATAGTTTATACAGGGCCTTACCAGGATTATTTTTAAGTGTGAGTCTTAAAACCAGGAAAATTATTGTCCGTATCTCTAGTCTGTGGGTTATTTGATCTTTGTTTTGTTATGTATACTGTATGCCCATAATATATATCTGCTTTAACATGAGTTTGAACTTCCCAGGATAAAAACTAAACTGGTACTATAGTCAATATTTTATTCAGAGTTTAAATTAAATGCAGAGCTCTCCACATCTACATAATAACCATTTTAATTTTATTCCCTGAGATTAGGCATTATTATTTATTTGGCTGAAAATTGGAAGATTCTAACACTAAATTTACATGGCTTATACTTGTTGGCCTCATCACCTGTGTGCACACTCATTCTATAAGTGAAAATTATTAAAATTGTATTAGGTACCAATCAGCATTTATAATATTATGTCCTAAAATACAGGAAGGGCTTTAAAACAAGGCTGTATTCAAATTAACTAGCCATCATCTCTACTGAAGTCTTCTATTCAAAGAATAAGTCAGTTAATTACATCTTCTCCAAGGGAATTTTAAAATAATTCATTTTTTAAATTCATTCAATTCATGTAATTTTAACATGTTAATTTAATATTTTTGACACCTTCCATAAAGATATTGAGAAAAATTTCTTCTCAGTCTCCAATATCATCACCACAGTAAATACAGCATAGCTGAGTTAAATTTACATTAACCCAGGACTAATGAAACAGCCTAATTGATCTTTGCCTTAGAAAAATACCTATTCTAAGAGTAAGAAATATTTTACTCTTAGAATAATTTATGGGATTTTTATATTTCTTTTTTAGGTAGAAAGTACAGACTTGAATAAAATGTGAACATTTATAAGCTTTTGTTGAATTAGAATGATGTTTCTATAGATTTCAGGCATCAAATGAGAAAATTTGTTATCTTTTTATTGTAAAGTGTCATCATTTGAGACAAATCACCAATAAATGTATACTTTATAGTTATTATGTTCTGTCTTTCTCTTCCTCTCTATCATATTACTGGTTATCTTACAGAAAAACCCAAATGAACTTTTTGGCCAATCTAATATTTACCTCCCTTGCCTCTCTTTTGCATCTTCTCTTAGGTTTTCAAAGATCTCAACCCACCCATATCTCTTTCTTCCCACTTAGTTCATGTTTTTTGCCAAGGGAATTGCTCTTGGAGGAAGCAACACAAGGAATAATTTGGGTTGTACTCTGCCTCTTGAGAAATCTGTATGCAGGTCAGGAAGCAACAGTTAGAACTGGTCATGGAACAACAGACTGGTTCCAAATAGGAAAAGGAGTATGTCAAGGCTGTATATTGTCACCATGTTTATTTAACTTATATGCAGAGTACATCATGAGAAATGCTGGACTGGAAGAAACACAAGCTGGAATCAAGATTGCCGGGAGAAATATCAATAACCTCAGATATGCAGATGACACCACCCTTATGGCAGAAAGTGAAGAGGAACTCAAAAGCCTCTTGATGAAAGTGAAAGTGGAGAGTGAAAAGGTTGGCTTAAAGCTCAACATTCAGAAAACGAAGATCATGGCATCTGGTCCCATCACTACATGGGAAATAGATGGAGATACAGTAGAAACAGTGTCAGACTTTCTTTTTCTGGGCTCCAAAATCACTGCAGATGGTGACTGCAGTCATGAAATTAAAAGACGCTTACTCCTTGGAAGGAAAGTTAAGACCAACCTAGATAGCATATTCAAAAGCAGAGACATCACTTTGCCAACAAAGGTTCGCCTAGTCAAGGCTATGGTCTTTCCTGTGGTCATGTATGGATGTGAGAGCTGGACTGTGAAGAAGGCTGAGTGCCAAAGAACTGATGCTTCTGAACCATGGTGTTGGAGAAGACTCTTGAGAGTCCCTTGGACTGCAAGGAGATCCAACCAGTCCATTCTGAAGGAGATCAGCCCTGGGATTTCTTTGGAAGGAATGATGCTAAAGCTGAAACTCCAGTATTTTGGCCACCTCATGCGAAGAGTTGACTCATTGGAGAAGACTCTGATGCTGGGAGGGATTGAGGGCAGGAGGAGAAGGGGACGACAGAGGATGAGATGGCTGGATGGCATCACTGACTCGATGGATGTGAGTCTGAGTGACCTCCGAGAGCTGGTGATGGACAGGGAGGCCTGGCGTGCTGCAGTTGATGGGGTCGCAAAGAGTCGGACACGACTGAGCGACTGATCTGATCTGATGCAAAAAATAAAGCTACTCCCGAGTTTCCTCTGAATAGATTCTTAGCTAGGACTCGGATAGGTTTATGGTTTAGTACTTTCTCTTTGGGCTTCCCTGATAGTTCAGTTGGTAAAGAATCCACCTGCAATGCAGGAGACCCTGGTTTGATTCCTGGGTTGGGAAGATCCCCTGGAGAAGAGATAGGCTACCTACTCTAGTATTTTGGGGTTTCCCTTGTGGCTCAGCTGGTAAAGAATCTGCCTGCAATGTGGGAGATCTGGGTTCAATCCCTGGGTTGGGAAGATCCCCTTGAGAAGGGAATAGCTACCCACTCCAATCACAAAAATTCGAACATGACTGAGGAAGTTTCACTTTCACTTTCTCTTTAAGGGCATAGTGATATTTTCCAGCTTCAGGACATCTGAAATTAATAGAAGCTTCCAATGCCTTTTTGGAGTTCTAATATAAGATATTGTGCCTATCATCATTCAGTAGCTTGTCATACTTAAGTCTGAGATAACCGTGTTTAAAGTATGTATGTGTCAAAACTCTTCTGTCAAGTTATCATGTTCAAATAATTACCTTATACTCACACACATGCTCATACTTATTCTTTGTGCATCTGTTTTGCTCATCAGCATACCCTGCACTTACTACAGTAGCTGCATTTGATAGGCACTACGTGAAAATACCTAAGTAGCAGGGTAGGTTTTCCTTATGCCTGTTGCCTGCTCGTTCATCAGTCTATGTTTTTTTTTTCTTTCTGGAATGATGTATTGACACAAAATTATTCTTCAAACTATTTTGATCAAATTGATTATAGTCACTGATAGCCACTAGTATTTAACTTCATTGTTATTATTAATAGTGGAAAGGTGACAGGTATAGTGGAAATATCATGGGTTCAGAGTAAGACAGACCTAGCTTGAGACAAGCTCAACTGTACTTTCTTAATAGGCTCCTTAGTAGCCTGGGCTTTGGTTTACTCAGTTATAAGATGGGTTTAATACTGTGTACTTCTCATAGTTCCTAGAGGGGATATACATAAAATCCTATGTAAAATGCCTATTCCAAGTAAATGTTCAGTAAAAGGTAGCTATTATTAGTTACATGGTACATTTTATTATTATGTAAATATAAGTAAAACATGCTTTCATTTGTTATGTATATATGCTCCTTTTAAATATTAGAAAAGGTCACTGCCCACAGAAAATCTTAGTATCTCTAGCTTTTCTCAATTGATTCTGTGGAAAAACTATAAGGTTTGTGCAAAAGTAATTACAGTTTTGGACCATGAATTTTAAATCATTATAACTAGGCTCAAACACATCTTTATTAATCAAAATAGGAATCATTACAATCAACATATTCTTGCCAGTGAGAAATAAGGTAGCTTATTCCTGTAGTGTAAAAATGCTTTGGGATTCGTGAACTCTTGGAAAGCATTTTCTGCATCATGCTGGTTATGGAAGCATTTTCCCTGAAAAAGTTGTCGAGATGCTTGAAGGAAGCAGTAGTCAGTTGGTGAGATGTCAGGTGAATATGGTGGATGAAGCAAAACTTCATTCAACTTTTGAAGCATTGGTTATATGACATGTGGTCGGGCGTTGTATACAGAAGAATTGGGCCCTTTCTGTTAACCAATGCATGGCTGTAGCCATTGTGATTTTCAATGCTTTCATCAATTTGTTGAGCATATTTCTCAGATATAATGGTTTCCCCAGCGTTCAGAAAGCAGTAATAGATCAGACTAGCTAACAGTGACCATGACTATGACCATGATCCACTACTCAGTAGTGGATCAGACCACCAGTGACCATGACCTTTTCTGATGCAAGTTTGGCTTTGGGAAGTGCTTTGGAGCTTCTTCTCAGTCCAGCAACTGAGCTAGTCATCAATGGTTATTATATAAAATCCACTTTTTGTCACAAGTCACAATCTGATCGAGAAATGGTTTGTTTTTGTTGCCTAAAATAAGAGAAGTTCAGTTCAGTCACTCAGTCGTGTCCGACTCTTTGCAACCCCATGAACCACAGCCCACCAAGTCTCCCTGTCCATCACCAACTCCCAGAGTCCACCCAAACCTATGTCCATTGAGTCGGTGATGCCATCCAACCATCTCATCCTCTGTTCCCTTCTTCTGCCCTCAATCTTTCCCAGCATCAGGGTCTTTTCAAATGAGTCAGCTCTTCGCATCAGGTGGCCAAAATATTGGAGTTTCAGCTTCAACATCAGTGCTTCCAATGAACACCTAGGACTGATCTCCTTTAGGATGGATTGGTTGGATCTCCTTGCAGTCCAAGGGACTCTTAAGAGTCTTCTCCAACACCACAGTTCAAAAGCATCAATTCTTCGGTGTTCAGCTTTCTTTATAGTCCAACTCTCACATCCATACATGACCACTGGAAAAACCATAGACTTGACTAGACAGACCTTTGTTGACAAAGTAATGTCTCTGCTTTTTAATATGCTATCCAGGTTGGTCATAACTTTCCTTCCAAGGACTAAGCGTCTTTTAATTTCATGGCTGCAGTCACCATCTGCAGTGATTTTGGAACCCAAAAAAATAAAGTCAGCCACTGTTTCCATTGTTTACCCATTTGCCATGAATTGATGGGACTGGATGCCATGATCTTAGTTTTCTGAATGTTGAGCTTTAAGCCAACTTTTTCACTCTCCTCTTTCACTTTCATCAAGAGGCTTTTTAGTTCTTCTTCACTTTCTGCCATAAGGGTGGTGTCATCTGCATATCTGAGGTTATTAATATTTCTCCTGGCAATCTTGACTCCAGCTTGTGCTTCCTTCAGCCCAGCATTTCTCACAATGTACTCTGCATATAAGTTAAATAAGCACGGTGACAATATACAGCCTTGATGTACTCCTTTTCCTATTTGGAACCAGTCTGTTGTTCCATGTCCAGTTCTAACTGTTGCTTCCTGACCTGCATACAGGTTTCTCAAGAGGCAGGTCAGGTGGTTTGGTATCCCCATCTCTTTCAGAATTTTCCACAGTTTATTATGATCCACACAGAATAAGAGAAGATGATACTTCAAAACAACGATTTTTTAAAAATTTTTCGTTAGCTCATGAGGCACCCACTTACCAAGATTTTTCACCTTTCCAATTATCTTCAAATGCTAAGCCTTCCCTGATAGCTCAGTTGATAAAGAATCCGCCTGCAATGCAGGAGACGCCAGTTTGATTCCTAAATAGGGAAGATCCCCTGGAGAAGGGATAGGCCTACCCACTCCAGTATTCTTGGGCTTCCCTTGTGGCTCGCTGGTAAAGAATCTGCCTGCAGTGCGGGAGACCTAAGTTCAATCCCTGGGTTGGAAAACTCCCCTTGAGAAGGGAAAGGCTATGCACTCCAGTATTATTATGTCCTGGAGGTTTTCATGGACTGTATAGTCCTTGGGGTCACAAAGAGTGGGACATGACTAAGCAACTTTCACTTCTGCTGCTGCTGCTGTTCAGTCGCTTCAGTCGTGTCCGACTCTGTGCGACCCCAGAGACGGCAGGCCACCAGGCTCCCCCGTCCCTGGGATTCTCCAGGCAAGAACACTGGAGTGGGTTGCCATTTCCTTCTCCAATGCATAAAAGTGAAAAGTGAAAATGAAGTCGCTCAGTCATGTCCGACTCTTAGCGACCCCATGGACTACGGCCCACCAGGGTCCTCCATCCATGGGATTTTCCAGGCAAGAGTACTGGGGTGGGGTGCTTCACTTCACTTCAGATGACAAATGACTGTAGAATGGTTGAATGGTTGATGTTGAGTCCTTTGGCAACCTCTCATGTAGTTTTAAGAGGATCAGCTTTGATGATTGCTCTCAGTTGGTCACTGCCAACTTCCAATGGCCAGGCACTGTGCTCCTTATCTTCAAGGCTCTCATCTCCTTTGCAAAACTTCTTGAACCACTATTGCACTGTATGTTCGTTAGCAGTTCCTGAGTCAAATGTGTTGCTGATATTGCAAGTTGTGTCTCCTGTTTTACGACCCATTTTGAACTCAAATAAGAAAATTACTTGAATTTGCTTTTTGTCTAACATCATTTCCATTGTCTGAAATAAATATAAAATAAACAGTAATAAGTCATTAGCAAAAAAAAATAGAGTAAGAAATGTGCTTTAAAATGATTTTTTAAATGTAATGTATTTTAAATGATGTAATTAAAATAACATAGTCACATTTATTAAGACTGTATTCCAATATCAAACAGCAAATTTCAGCAATGCAAAAACTGCAGTTATGTTTGCACCAACCTAATAAGTCCTAAATGCCTTTAAACATCAATCATATATTATTAGTTAACTTCACGTTATTTTCTGTGTTCTGTGGTTCAGATGAGGAAACCCAGAAGGAAGAAGATACAATAGAATAGAGGGTGTCCCTGTTCTAGTGGTTAAGCATCCACCTGCTAACGTAGAAGACTTGGGTTCGATCCCTGATCCAGGAAGGTCACACATGATGTGGAGCAACTAAGCCTGTGTGCCTTAACTGTTGAGCCTATGCTGTAGAGCCTGGGGGTCACAGGTACTGAGCCCACGGGCTATACAGCTACTGAAGCCCATGCAGCCTAGAGCCTGTGCTCTGCAGCAAGAGAAACCACTGCCATGAGAAGCCCCCACAACACAGCTAGAGAGCAACAAAAACTCAGCACAGCCAAACAGAAATAAAGAAATAAAATTATATTTTAAAAAGAAAATATAATATGGAACATTCAAAAGACATGTAAAATTCAAAGAATTTGTTAGATTAAGAACTTTTGAGAGGCACACCTAAAAGAATGTAGGAACAGAAATATGTCTCATTCACTGCTGTGTCCCTTAGTGCAGCATGAGTTTAGCATAGAGTAGGTGCTAAGAAATATTTATTGAAATTATTGAATGATTAATCCACTGATTATTGTGATTAGTAATATTGTGATCAATGGCACCCCACTCCAGTGCTCTTGCGTGGAAAATCCCATGGATGGAGGAGCCTGGTAGGCTGTAGTCCATGGGGTCGCTACGAGTCAGACACAACTGAGCAACTTCCCTTTCACTTTTCACTTTCATGCATTGGAGAAGGAAATGGCAACCCACTCCAGTGTTCTTGCCTGGAGAATCCCAGGGACGGGGGAGCCTGGCGGGCTGCCGTCTCTGGGGTCGCACAGAGTCGGACCCGACTGAAGTGACTTAGCAGCAGCAGCAGCATAGTGATTAATAACAAATGGTGAAAGAAGACTAAATATTTTTATGAAGACTGTTCACCCAAGCTTTTCCAGTGACTCAGAGGGTAAAGAATTTACCTGCAGTGCAGGAGATATAGGTTCAATCCCTGATCGAGAAGATCCCCTAGAGGAGGAACTGAAGACCCACTTCAGTATTCTTGCCTGGAAAATTCCATGGACAGAGGAGCCTTGTGGCTAAGTCCTAAAGGTCACAAAGAGTCCCTGAGCTACTAAACACAAATTCACCTGAGCCATTAGTAAGACCATTTTGGAAGCAGTTCTATACTACGTTTATTTTTTGTTGTTGGTGTTGTTCAGTCACTAAGTTGTGTCCAACTTTTTGGCCCCATGGATTGCAGCATACCAGGCTCCTCTATCCTCCACTGTCTCCCAGAGTTTGCTCAAATTTATGTCCATTGAGTCAGTGATCCTGTCTAACCATCTCATCCTCTGTCGCCCCTTTCTCCTTTTGCCTTCAGTCTTTCCCAGCATAAGAGTCTTTTCCAATGAGACGGCCCTTTCCATCAGGTGGCTAAAGTTTTGGAGCTTCAGCTTCAGTATCAGTCCTTCCAATGAGTATTCAGAGTTGATTTCCTTTAGGATTGACTGGTTTGATCTAACCTTGCAGTCCAAGGGACTCTCAAGAGTTCTCCAGCACCACAATTTGAAAGCATCAGTTCTTCGGCACTCAACCTTCTTTATAGTCCCACTGTTACATCCATACATGACTAATGGAAAAACTATAGCTTTGGTTAGACTGACCTTTGTTGGCAAATTAATGTCTCTGCTTTTTAGTATGCTGTCTAGGTTTGTCATAGCTTTTCTTCCAAGGAGTAGATGTCTTTTAATTTAATGGCTACAGTCACTGTCTGCAGTGATTTTGGAGTCCAGGAACCTAAAATCTGTCACTGCTTCCATTTTTTACCCCTTCTATTTGCCATGAAGTGATGGGACCAGATGCCATGATTTTAGTTTTTTGAATGTTGAGTTTTAAGGTAGCATTTTCACTCTCTTCTTTCACCCTCATCCAGAGGCCCTTTAGTTCCTCTTACTTTCTGCCATTAGAGTGGTATCACCTGCATATCTGAGGTTTTTATTTCTCCTGGAAATCTTGATTCCAGCTTGTGATTCATCTGGCCTGGCATTTCATATGATGTACTCTGCATATAGGTTAAATAAGCAGGGTGGCAATATACAAACTTGTACTCCTCTCCCAATTTTGAACTACGTCTATATGTATATACGTATGTAGTTGTATGCCTCCTGCTTGTGTCTATCTGTTTAGGAGTCTTTTTTTGGACATTCTCTTTAATCACAATCCTTGTACTTTAAGTCATACTTTAGCTAATGATGTAACACATAATGATAATTGTAACATCGGAAGCAGTTCACAGTGCCTGGAAGTGTAGTGAGTGCTTTACATGGATTAATCCTTACACTAGTCTATGATAGTAAAAAGTCAAGAAGAGTCCTACTTGTGGGAGAGTCAAGATACAAACTAGTCAATCCAATATCAGAGCGCATGCACCTAACCACTCTGACACACTACCTTCCTTTGCTGTGGGAAGAGACTAAGTCGACTATCCCCTGCGCTTAACTGTTCACTATTTTTAAGAATATTATATAGGAAGAAATAGCCAGGAATCTCTTTTACAGGGTGAAATTTTAGTGAACATGTGTTGTTTCTCTCTGTGCACCATCTCTGCCTTCTTCCACTGAGGACAGTTCTTCACTTTAGCTCTTGGAAACTGCTCTTCTTCCATTGAAGATGATCTTAGAAGGAAATCAGCATTCGGTTTAATTAGATCACCTGTTAATCATTTTCTTACTTCCTAAGATAATGAATGGCAGCCCACTCCAGTACGCTTGCCTGGAAAATCCCATGGGTGGAGAAGCCCAGTAGGCTGCAGTCCATGGGATTGCGAAGAGTTTGACAGGACTGAACGACTTCACTTTCACTTTTCACTTTCATGCATTGGAGAAGAAAGTGGCAACCCACTCCATTGTTCTTGCCTGGAGAATCCCAGGGATGGGGAGCCTGGTGGGCTGCTATCTATGGGGTCACACAGAGTTGGACACGACTGAAGTGACTTAGCAGCAGCAGCAAGATAATGAAACAGGAAACAACGGTACTATGTTCTAGAGACTTCTAGGAGAGGAAAAGCACTTTGCTCTTAGGGGAAAATTAACATGCTCGATATGAACATTTGCTTGGCTCCAAACTACTCTTATTTCCTGTATCTAACACCATTGGTGGTACGTGATAGATCCTCAGCCAGTGTCTTTGGTGTGAGTTGATGGATATACGGGTGAATAATTGAATGGACAAGCCAGCTAAGATAGAGTTTTCATAGATGCCTCCAGATAAGCTCCTGGAGACTGCATGTGGTGCACTACCACTGGGCACATATTCTCATAGCCTTACTGACTTAGATCCATGTGGATTTTTTCTTAAGTTATTGTAATGAAAACATCTGTTTTAATTGGATTATTTGTACAGTCTTTTTGTTAAGTTATTGTAATATTGAGACTACCTCCTGTATTTTGTGACCACCAGTGGTTAAAGAATATGCATAAAATCTTTATTTTTGTGTTTAAAGAAGTTTTCACAGCATGACTACAGAAAATTTGTAAAATGTTTTAGGTTGATAAATTGTCTAATTTCACTTTCTTATACAAATTCTATTATCATTTTTGTGATCTTTCCACTGTTTTCCATATTCATGTAAAAGTATTCTGAATATTTGATATCATAACTTCATTATCTTTAAATTATAAATTGCTTTTTAAGATGAGAGAGATAGAAAGGATGGGCTTCAAATATATCTTGCTCTCCATGACACTGCTTTACATACCTTTATATGCTATAAGTATTAGAAGCCAGAGGCCTGAAATGATTTCAGAGAAATTAAGAATAATTAATAAGAGCAGATTGAATGGAGTACCTCTTTGATGAATGAAGACAGGAAATAAAATCTCTTACAGATTTAAGTGCATTAACTTCAGGAATCATATTTGATGGCATGGTTTTACCTTTAAACTATGAACTATTGTAGTTAAGGCCAACAGTGTATTACTGATTTTCTCATCATGAAAAACTAGATGTTTATTTTTTTTTAGCATTTAGTACCAAAAAATTGTTTCCTCCTTAAAAACTCACATTTCTCTATTGTAGAATAAAACAAATTATAGTAATAGATAACAGAAAAATATAAGATTTTTATCCTTTAATAGGAAAATAGGTTTCTTTTTTCTTGCCTGCCCAAAACTATACATCTAAATTTTAGTTTTTGATCATAGTAATCATATTCATCTGTGTGATTAGTGTATTTACTTATGGCTTCTTCATGTAGGTTTGAGTTCCCATTTGTATTTTATCAGTCTTATTTCTTATTACAATTTCTTGAACCTCTTGATGTAAAATATAAAAAAAAAACCTTTTCCTATAAAATAAGGTATAAATTATAATAAAATAATTTTGCATTTTGGATGTATACATGGCTTATTTCAAATAAGAGTTTGAGATTTCAGTGTAATGTAGTAAAGGTTTATTTCTCAGTGGGAGTTTTATGCACAGAAAGAGCCTAGAGAATTTGTTAGCATATGTTAGCATTCTAAACATAGTTCATAATCTAGGTGAAGAGAAATACATATATACTTCTCCTTCCATCATCTATGGAATACTTTGCTGGGTGCAGTAATTGATAACACTTGTTTTAGAGTAGGGTGATTACAGAGCATCTCTGAAACCCTGATGAGAGTGATAGGCCCTCTGCTCAAAGAAAATGAACACATGCATATGCTTGTACAAGTAGTTGCAGGGTTCCACAACCCTGTAATTCATTGGCCTCCAGATTTAGAGCTGTTGTTCTAGAGAGTGAGAAAGGACCTAATATGTATTGAAAAGAAATTATATACCATATTTGAAGCTAAGAGCTCTTCCTGTATAGAGTTATTTCCAGTGTCCTATATTGCCTCCTAACCAACCATTAATCATCATCACTTGTTCCTTCTGCCCAAGTTACACCAGATCTTTGAAGTTTTGTTTTCTTCAGTAGTAGTGCTCCCTGGTTAAACTTCCATCTAAAATGGCAGATTTGCTCTTTCCGCCATCTTTCCGTGCCGCCACAATGGTGTGCATGAACATCCTGGCCGATGTTCTCAAGAGTATCAACAGTGCCGAAAAGAGAGGCAAACGCCAGGTCCTTATTAGGCTGTGCTCCAAAGTCATCGTCAGGTTTCTAACAGTGATGATGAAGCATGGTTAAATTGGCGAATTTGAAATCATTGATGATCACAGGGCTGGGAAAATTGTTGTGCACCTCACAGGCAGGCTAAATAAGTGTGGAGTGATCAGCCCTAGATTTGATGTGCAACTCAAAGATCTAGAAAAATGGCAGAATAACCTGCTCCCATCCCGTCAGTTTGGTTTCATTGTACTGACAACCTCAGCTTGGCATCATGGACCACGAAGAAGCAAGACGAAAACATACAGGAGGGAAAATCCCTGGATTCTTTTTCTAGGGATGTAATACATACAAATAAAATGCCTCAGAGGAAAAAAAAATAAAATGGCAGATTCACTTTGATATATTGCAAAACCAGTACAATATTGTAAAGTTAAACAAAATTAAAAATAAAATAAAGTGAGATGAAAAGAAAAAAAAAATGTCTTAAGATATTGGCTAATGTGTGGTGAAGTCTTTACTATAACCCAATGTCAATATTAATTAAGTTGAAAATGAGATAAAACACAACCAAAACATGCATTTCTTTGAGTTTAATACTTTTAGGAGGTAATTGTTTTCCTTTTTTTGTAGCCATACCACATGCCTTGCAGGATCTCAATTCCCTAACCAGGGATTGAACCTGTGCCCTCGGCACTGAAAGTACAGAATTTTGGACCTCCTGGGACTCCCAGGAGTTTATTTTTGTATTTAACTTTGAATTCCATATCTACTTGGACATTAAATAATTTTTTTTATCCTAGTGAAAGTAATGCATGATTGAGCCTTGGTCATACTTGTAGGATAGGGGGAAATAGAAAAATAAATGAGACTTATTAATGATATGAGAGAAGAAAATCCATCCATAATGAACTCAAGCAATCTGTTAACAAATGTGATACTGAATGAATCCTTTTTTAGCATTACAGGGAGAACTGCTTGATGACTAAAATTGTCACAGTCTTAATATTCCTAGCCTCATTTATTTATCTAAAGGTGAACATTGTTGTTCATGTCTGACTCTTTGTGAGTCACAGTTAAGCTGGATAAAGGCATGTTCCTGCTAAGGCAGCATCTGAACCTCTGTCCACAAGGTCATGGCTGGTATAGGCTTTCAGGCATATAAAGAGAAGTGAGTAATCTGAGGACACGGCATGCTGAATGTGGTCTTTCTCTTTCCTAGGCATTTGGGCCTGGATCTGGTGCCTCGAAAGGACTTTGAAGTAGTGGATTCAGACCAGATCAGTGTCTCAGACCTCTATAAAATGGTAAGAAATATTACACAGGGTAGTTTGTTCCTGCACACTTAATTTTTTCTCTTATTATCTCTAATTACATTATGAAACAATATTGTTAAAATCATTCACCTTTGTTTCAAGTGTATTTAAGGGGGTCTTCCTTATCAGGACAGTACCTATCATACTCAGTCTCTAAAGGGAATTACTGTGTAGGGCTGTTGGGCTTACTGTAATGTCTAGGGGTCATTTCTCAGTTGGTTTGCTGGTGAAGAGAGCTCCTTCAGCATGAAGAAGTTACTAAAAGAGAAGATATTGAAGCTGAAAAGAGCCAGTTATTAGTTAATGTAGTGATTAACCCTGGAAATAAAATACCAGCATTTCTTAAAAAATTTTTTTATTGAGTTATAGTTGATATACATTTTGTGTTAGTTTCTGGTGTATAGCAAAGTGATTCAGTTTTATGTGTGTATGTGTGTGTGAGTATTATTTTTCAGATTCTTTTCCATTATAGGTTATTACAAGGTATTGAATATAGTTCCCTGTGTTATACAGTAAGATGTTGTTTATCAGTGTACCAGTACTTCTAAGATAAATCTTTAACTATCTGTTGGTTATTATAAAAGTATATTGAATTGATTGATGACCAGGGTGGGTGACATTTTGTAGGCTGAGTGAGAAGAAGTAACAAACAAAGGTATGAAATTTTAAAGTAAAACAAATAAACATAAGAAATCTCAGGTGATTATTAAGCTTAGACTAAGGGACTGGGTCAAGCCTCACTTTGAGGAGAATATATTTGAGAATATATTGGTGAGAATTACAAGTTTTAGAAAACATTACAAATTTCTGTTAAGAAAATGTAATATTTTTAAGGGAACACAGAGGATGCAAAGTATGTTGCTTGGTCAAGGACCTCAGAAAATTTGCCTAAATAAAATATACAAATAACATATCAATTGCTTATGTATATTTGCTTATGTATATTTATAAGAATACAAAAGCATTTGTGTTCAGTTGTCATAAAAGGTGTGAAATTAAAGATGAACATGACATTCTTTTTCTTAAGAATATCACCATCTAGGATATTGGTTGTTCTTTCTAGGTTATGGAGGATCAGATAATATTTCTTCCCAGGACAATACAAGTATGATTTTGCATACAAAATTCTACACTCAATTTTAGGGAATTGATAGTTGCCTCTGAAACCCATGCATGGTCCCTATGTTTAAAAATTACTCTAGTGGGATCAGATAGACCACAAACAAGAATGTTTATGAGCTGCATGTAATAATTAAGATATACACTCCTGCTGTTAGAGGGAGTGACTGATATCCTGGGTCTGGGAAAAATCTAGAAAACTTCCAATTAAAGCTTCCAGGCAAGTGATACTTAAGATGAGTCTTGAGGGATGAGCAGAGCTTCAACAGAAAGACAAGCCAAAAGAAAAGACATCCCAAAATGGCACAGAGCATAGGGAGGTAGTAATTCCAGCAAACTGTAAGATACTTGGGAACTTTGACATATAAGTACGTGTTAGTAATTGTGAGATAAAACCAAGAAAAAGACATCAGCCAGATCATGCAAGCCTTTGTAAGCCCCAGATTGATAGAACTATTACTCTGATAGAACCATGGAGTGATGCGATTGGATGTGGGTTTTAAATGCTGAGAGAGTATAAAATGCAGAAGACTGGAATGAGGGAGGAAAGAGACCACGGAAATGATTCAGATAAGAAATAATGGCTAGGCAGCAGTAGGAATGGAGAAGAAATACCATGGAGAATGCAGATGAATTTTGATGATCAATTAGATGTGGAGAGTGAAGGAGACAGAGAATCTTGAAAGTAGTAAGAAAAAAAGAAATTTGTCACTTACAAGAAAACCCTTATAAGACTAACAGCATATTTCTCAGCAGAAACTTTGCAGGCCAGGAGAGAGTAGGATGATACAAAGTGCTGGAAGAAAAAAAGCTGCCAACCAAGAATATTTCACCCATCAAAGTTGTCCTTAAGAAACAAAGGAGTTAGGAAGATTTTCCCAGACACAGAAACGCTACAGGAATTCTTCACTCCTAGACCGGCCTTATAAGAAATGCTGAAAATTCTTCAGGCTGAAGTGAAAGGATGCTAACTAGTGGCATAAAAACATATGATGATGTAAAATGCAATGGTAAAGATAAGTATATAGTCAAATTCACAATACTCCAATATTGCAATATATAACTCTAATATGAATAAAATATAGAAAACATAAAAATAACTATAACCACTGTGGAAAATAGAATGGAAGTTCCTCAAAATATAGAAAGTAGAACTACTGTATGGTCCAGCAACCCACTTCTGATGATAGGGCCAAAGGAACTGAAATCAGGATTTCAAAGAAATAGCTTTACTTCCATGTTTATTAAAGCATTATTCATAGTAGCCAAGACATGGGAAAAACTTGTGTCTTCATTGATGGATGAGTGGGTAAGAAAAAGGTGTTATGTATATCCAGTGGAATTATTATTCAGTCATAATAAAGAAGGAAATCCTCCCATTTGCATCTTGGATGAACCTTGAGAACACTATGTTGTTAAGTGCAGTAAGTCAGAGAATGGCAAATACTTTATGATCTCACTTGTATACAGAATTTTAAAAAAGCTGAATTCATACGAACAGTAGATTGGTGGTTGCCAAGGGCTGGGGAATGGGAAAAATGAGGAGGTTTTGGTTGAAGGGTACAGTCTTCCAGTTACGAGAGCATTGATTTCTGGGAATCTAAAGCATGGTGATTGTAGTTAACAATAATGCATTATATACTTGAAAATTACCCAAGGAGTAGATCTAATTGTTCTCACCATAGTAACAACAACACAAAGGTAAATGTTAGATGAAGGAGGTGTTAACTAACCTTGCTGTGGTATTCACTTTGCCATATATACAGTATCCAGTCACCACATTGTATGCTTTAAGCTCATACAATGTTTATGCCAATTATATATCAGTAAAGCTAGAAAACATTTCCCAGAACTTTTAGATAGGAGTACTCATATTAAAAAAGCCTGAATATTTATCACTTAATATTGACATTTCAGCTCACTAAAGCTGAAAGTTTCTGGAGAGAAAAATAGGTCACCTGCTAAAGGATTTGTTCTAAGAATAGCATTTGTCTTCTTAATAGCAATATTTAAAACTAGAAAATAATGAGAGATTGCCTTTAAAATTCTGAGGGAAGATAAAATTTAACCTAGAATTCTGTATTTACTCAGCCACACTATAGCCATCAAGTAGGAAGTAGCCTAAAGAAAACTTTGGTTGCTCAAAATCTCAAACCTTTTTATTTGATCCCTTTTCAGGAAACAACAGAGAAATAAGTTATTTATTTGACATGAAGAAGTAAATGAAAAGATGCTTAAATGTACCATCCAGGAAAGAGATTCTAACTCAAACAGGAGGGGCAAAGAATTCTTAGGTTAACATCAGTGGAAGGCAGGATGACAGTTGTGTGATAGACCTAGAGAGTAACTGGTCCAGATAAAGCAGGAGGGCAGCCAGGTGAGATGTGCTACTGAAAAGTGTTTTATAGAGCTGTGGGCAGGGGGTGCTTGTAGAACAGACCCTATAATTTAAATAAATCCAGTACAAAATCATAAAGTAGTAGAAGAAAGAAAATTTAATTGAAGTACATTCCTTGGCTCAGAAGTGAACTATATATAAAAGTTATAATACTATAAACAAGTTTTAACCATATTTGTGAGCTACTGGGAAGATGGATGAAGGGAAATAGATGTAAACAAGTGTTAAAATCTTCAGCTACCATAAGAAGCCAGTAGATAAATCTCAGACTGGATTTAAAAAAGAGCAGTATGAATATGACATTTTGAAATATATGATAAATGCTAGAAAAAAACACAAAGACTGGAAATTGCTTATCTCTGGGGAATGGGATTGGGTGAATGGAGGACTAATTTTTTTATTGCAAGCCTTTAGAGCTATTTAACTTTTAATCAATTAATGTTTTTTTGAAAGATCAATGTTGATACTTCCATTTCTAGATTTAAATCAATTGATTAGATTATTTATTATAACCATCAAGCATCATTTTGTTGGTGATCTTGACCAGATACATATGTCTTACATTTCCTTGTAAGACCACAGTATCTAACACAATTCCCAGTGTATACAGCAGGCAATTAATTGTATTATTCAACTGAATAGAATGCCTCAGGCTACATTCCCCTCCCCTACCATGTCGTTAGACCTTTATGAACTAAGGTACCAGAGACTCCAAAGGGCTAAAAACGACTTCTCTGTGGGGTAAAGTTTGGCAGAGGCAATAGTGTAGTCCATACATTACTTAATTAATGTGTATTTTGTATGTATATTGCTCTTAGGATATAAAGATGATTAAGATAGGTACTTCATGCACTGGTTGGGCAAAATCTGGAGGTGGGTAGTAAACATGGGAACATAATACGTTAGCGCTCTAATACAGGTGGTGATGGTTCTGAAGAGGGAAGTACGAGCTGGCCAGCTGACTGCTTCCTGACAGCAGGGTAGTGGTTTTTCCTTATGGTGCCATGAAAGACATTCCAGAATGCCAGTACTGATGCCATTCTCTGGCTACCCGTGGATGTGCTTTCAGACTCGGTTGAAGAGTTCTTCCCAGATTTGATACCTCTGAAGTCTAGAATGATGTCTGTTACTGTCAGCCGGGATGAGTTACACTGAAATTAGCTCTGAACTCCCATATATAGTTACAATTGAATATTAATGATTATGAATTGGTAGTCACTTTTAAGAGCTAGTCAGTAAATTCACTTGAGAAGAATGACTTAATGTAGCTCCTAAAAATAAAGCAGTGGAAAGAGTTTCAGGCCAGTAACTTCCTTCCCAGTGGGATATGGGTCAGTAAACCATAGAAAGCTTGATTTTTTTTTTCTTTTGAAAGCATGATTTTCTTAAAGCTTTTTTGTGACCTATTTTATATTTGGGGTATTCTTTTGTACATAGGCATTCTGTGTGCTAACCTCCTCAGCTGGTGGAGACCTGTTTTAATTATACTTAATATGTATCATGGGAACATGTATTCCCATGGATGAACATTAATAGTTGATAATAATTAGCTACTATAGCTAATAATGCACATGAATATTTAATTATTACTACAGCTAGTGAGATGCACTTAATATTGTACTTCAGTTTTATTCAAGGTTAAATATATTTGGTAAAAGAACAAAACCATTCTAATCAGCAGCTGTTCTTCTTACCCATGTGATATGAAACAGTCCACCTAAGCAGTGCTGTCTCACTGCCTCTGGGGGCCAGAAGGAAGCAGGATAGAAACTCTCATTGCTGAGTCTGCCAAGACCAGGGACCTGAAGAATGGTGAACTCACCATTTTTCCTGGCATTCAGGGTTTACTTCTGAATGTGACAGACTTTTCTATAATAACTAATTATAAAGAACACTACCAATAATAATAAGAATACTAACTGACCATAGCAGTGTTCAGCCGTTTACAGTGTGTACTGTGCAGGGTTAATCTGCACAAGACCCTGTGAGGTTCAGCACAAAATGTCATCCTCACTTTACAGATGAGGAAAAGTGTGAGTCAGGATTTAACCAGGAGTTCTGACTCTTGCACTTAGGTCCCTAACTGCTGTGTCATGCTGCTTCCCATTATGTCATTTGAACCTCACAGTAACCTTGTGAGGAGGACAGTGGAAGCTTTTATTTCATTTTTATAGTTGAGGGGAATGTCACTTGGAGAGCGTAAGCAATTTGTCTGAAGTTTCACAAGCAAGTGCCTGTAGCTGGGATTGGAATCTGCTTCTGCTGACTTTAGCCAGCCGCAAAGGAGCAGCATGAAGAGATGTTTGGAAAGGAGCCACTTGGGGTTAGAGGCTCTGCCTCCTCCAGTGGAGAGCCCAAGGAAGCTGTGTCACACAGTGAAGGATGTGGTACAGTGGGTGCAGAGGACAGTGGTAAAGCAAAACTCCAGTATCAAGCACCCTCTTGTGACTTGGCCGATACTCTAAGCTAGAAAGGCCTGTGTTTGAATCTAGACTTGCCACCTTCTTGCTGTGTGGAATCTTCAGCATCTCACTTCTTTATACTAAGCCTTAGTTGCTTCTGTCAAATACAAACATTTGTCTAACAAGGTTATTATAATTAAATGAGATCA
This sequence comes from Tragelaphus eurycerus, assembly GCA_935064755.1. Taxonomy (NCBI): domain Eukaryota; kingdom Metazoa; phylum Chordata; class Mammalia; order Artiodactyla; family Bovidae; genus Tragelaphus; species Tragelaphus eurycerus. The sequence goes on along the minus strand of CAKXYN010000001.1, from coordinate 67,464,665 downwards.
TATATGTAAAATATGCATCAGAATGCCTAGCATATAGAAGGTGCTTTAAAAAGTTAGTTGCTGTATGACTCAGGAAACTCAAACAGGGGCTTATGACAATCTAGAAGGGTGGGATGGGGAGGTAGATGGGAGGGAGGTTTGGGAGGGAGGGGACATGGGTGTACCTATGGCTTATTCTTGCTGATGTTTGACAGAAAACAACAAAATTCTGTAAAGCAATTATTCTTCAATTAAAAAATTAAAATGGCAACAAAAAGTTAGTTTCTTTCCCAGTTGATCTTTTTCTTTCTTTCCATAGCATTTATCTAGCCGGCAGAGTGTACAGCAAAGCACATCTCAGGTAAGCAACTTAAGACAGGCCTCCCAGTCTTTTCCCTGAATTCTTTCTTTTAAGCAGTTATAAAATAGGTATGCACCAGGAAATTGTTGACTTTTTTTTTTTTTTTAAACCGCTGACTGCTTTATTGTGACCTAAGGAACTCTGATCTCCTAGCAAACTTGGCTAGTCTCCACTCCTCTGTGCAAATTTACACAAGCACAATTGAAGTGAAATAGACAGAGACACTAAAATGAATCAGTCTGAGAAAATAAAAATGGTATTTAGAACAGTAACTATTACTATCTAACAGTGTAAACCAAGTACATCAGGATTGTGACAGCGTCTCCAAGAAGTGACTTTGAAAATGGTTCTCTGGAGAATTTAGATGTATGGGCCTGGTGGAGATTTTGAGTTCACTCATCAACTGGAATTACTGTTCCCGTGTCTCCTTCACTCTGTTTACTGTTCCCAGCTGTGTATTTGCCTACCTCAAACCAAGCATATTAACTCAACACCTGCTAGTGGCAGAGGCAACACCTCTAATCTCTCTTTCTCTTACATGATCCCCTTCAGCAATATGAGGAGAGTTAGTCATTTCATTTAGGGTCAATACAATAATTAAAATAGAAGTCACTGTCTTTTGCCCTCCTCGTCAGGTGGATACAGCGCGCCCACGCCATGGGGAAAGCTGTCGGATACCAGTTCCACATCACTTCTTCCTCAGCCTGAAGAGCCTCACCTACAACACCATTGGGGAAGACACTGATGTCTTCTTTTCCTTGTATGATATGAGGGAAGGCAAGCAGATCAGGTAAAAGTTGCTAGAAGCTCTTGCGAGGTTGAGACTGTATTCAAATGGTATGTCCTGGATCATGGGCATCTCTAGACTTCAGAGAAGGTAGATGCACAGAGAAGGAAAAACAAGATGAAATAACCTACTCTTATTTGGCTGAGGGTTTTCCTCCACATCCCAGTTTTCCCTGAAGTCACAAGGGACCTCTTTTGTATCCTGTGCCTATTTGCCCCTCAGTCTTGGCCACCACCAGCTCAGGGAAAGAAGAGGATGCATCTGTCTATTCAGTGCCAGAGGAAACACAAAGGAGAAACAAAGAACAAAGCAAATTCAGCAAAGAGACCCTGCTCTTGAATGCAGGAAGCCTTGGACTCTACTTTGCTGCTTATGTGAGAGAGGGTTCCCAGGGAAATAGGCTAATGTTGTTCTGTCTGAGGGTAGCCCCGGCCCTCATTTTCAGCCTGGCCCTGTAAGAGGAAGAGCATCTTCTGGACAAAAGGGAAAGTTGTATTGACTCCATCGTTCCTTTTTGCTTTGGGTTGGAGGAGAAGCCACATAAAGAGGCTGACGTGCAGTAGACCCTGTGTCTTGACAGAGCAGTGAGGCCCTTAAGCATGAGCCACTGTGGCAGTGCTTTTCCCCTTGAAAGGTAGGGAGAAATCAAGGCGATACTAGGCTTCTCTTCTCTTCAGTTCAGCAAGGCTCTGATGGGGTCGGAAGACCTTTGTGGGAAGCCCTGGCTTTTCTTTGTGGTTATATTCTAGGTAGAACATAGAGAAAATAAATCTTGGGATACTTCTATATTGGTTGGGAACTTTCTGTGATAAGACTACTTTATGGGTGGTGGTTGTTGTTTTACTTAAAATGTGACAACAGCTGTTTTACTTTTCCAATTGCGTGTTATACATTTGAGAAAGTTTAAAATGGAAGTTATAACAGAGTACAGAGAAAGCAGTTAATATGTATGTTCCATGGTACCTCTAATCATGACTATCCTGCCCTGCCTGCCTCCTTCCAAAGCCCTGTGCTTCACTTCGACATGCGAGTAAAATGATACACTCACTGTTGAGAGCATGTGGAGCCTTGTCACCAGTGGCTCCCAGCATGTGTCCCAGTAGATTCTGACTGCCCTTATTTTTCCACTATACCAGAAGTTTGTAAACTGTATTATTTATATTTGTGTATGGAAGAATCTTTTCTTCAAGCTAATTTCTATAAGGAAGTCCAATAAATGAAACACATAAAATAGAACTACTCAATTGTTGAAACAGAAAATAATAGGAATCTTACAATGTCCATGCCGCTATCTAGTGAGTACCCTGTGAAACTGCTGAAAGTCCAGGGGTGACAGTTTGAAAACCAGAGCACAGTATTTGTCATCTTTGAGTGCCAGGGACTGTGTCTTCTTCTCTCTCTATGACCCTAGCACCATGCATAGTGCCTGTGACTAGTACTTTTTTTTTAATTGGATTTACTGTACAGAGAAGACTCAAACCCAGTTGAGGCACCTCATTGCTCTGGTTTGTAATTCACATAGAATCATCAATCCATGCAGTTGTTTTATCTTTGGAATTATTGTTTATAATAGTCTCAAGAAACAACAGAACATTTTAAAAGAAGAAATATTAAAAACTGTTTTAGAGTTTCTGAACATTATTAGGTCATTTAAAATCCCTATATATTAGAGAACTATACCACCTTGAGATTCATGTAATAAAATTGTAAGATTCTTACTTGAAAATATATAGTTTTTTAGTTTTAAGAGTGAACTATTAAGTAGATTTCAGACCTAGGTTTAATCAATAAACACTCTTTTTTCTATTAGGATTTGTGTAGTATGTGAGGTCTGAAAATTTAATTCTTGTTTCATTATGATTAGTTGTCAAATTGATTGCATGTTACTTTTCTTGGAGCAGTTGTCAGAAGCTGCAAGAGATTAGGGAGATATATTACATCAGATGTACCAAGAATTGGTACAGAGCAATTTTTTTTTTTTTTCTCCTCAAGATAACTCCTTGAGTGACTGTTTTCCACTCAGATATTTCGAGTCTTGTCTCCAGTCGCATGGTGCTAACGTTCAGTAGTGCCAGAACACTCTCCCCTCTGTGCCAAAGAGTATGGGAGATATTAGCTAAACTAAAGACCCGTTATTCCTCTCCTCTGAGTCTCATTGCTGATTTCACAGGCAAATCTGGAGGGGCTAAAGTGAATGACAGATTGCCAACCCCCATCATGCATTTTGATACATGTTGACTGATGAGTATTGGATAGTCTGCTGTAGGTCAGAAGCAGCAGCTGGCAGGGCCTTGGTAGCTCTATTTTTCATTTCAGTTCATCATTCCAGAATCATAAATATTTAGCCTTGAAATCTAAATCTCTAATTAAGACCTCTCCCCTGAGCTTCAGGTCCTCATTTCTTTTTTCTTACCAGACGTATGCCCTTGGGTGTCCTTCAGACATCCATCATCATTCCTAAACTGAATTCATTTTCTTTTCCTCACATATCTACTTTCTCCTTAAATCAAGCGAAAGGCATTTGCTCAGAGATCCATGTCAGAAACTTAGGGAGCCTCTTAGGCTCCTTTGTCTCTATCTCCTCTTTGTCCTTTCTCAGTTAATCACTGTATCCTCTTAACATCTGTTTCCTAATGCCAATCAAATCACTGCCCTCGCTTTATCCTAGCTGTTACCCCAGATCCTTCACGTTTCTCCCCAACATAGACTCCCTGAATCTGTCTTCCTTACTGAAGTTATCCTCCACACCACTGCCATACTTCTTTATTTTTTTTATTTTTATTTTTTATATTTTTTATTTTTAAATTTAATTTTATTTAACTTTACAATACTAATTTTTTAAAAATGAAAACTGTTCATGTCAGCTCCCACTGAGCCTTAAAAACCCTTGTTACTTCAGATCAGATCAGTCGCTCAATTGTGTCCGACTCTTTGCAACCCCCATGAATTGCAGCACGCCAGGCCTCCGTGTCCATCACCAACTCCCGGAGGTCACTCAGACTCACATCCATTGAGTCAGTGATGCCATCCAGCCATCTCATCCTCTCTTGTCCCCTTCTCCTCTTGCCCCCAATCCCTCCCAGCATCAGAGTCTTCTCCAATGAGTCAACCCTTCGCATGAGGTGGCCAAAATACTGGAGTTTCAGCTTTAGCATCATTCCTTCCAAAGAAATCCCAGGGCTGATCTCCTTTAGAGTGGAGTGGTTGGATCCCCTTGCAGTCCAAGGGACTCTCAAGAGTCTTCTCCAACACCACAGTTCAAAAGCATCAGTTCTTTGGCACTCAGCCTTCTTCACAGTCCAGCTCTCACATCCATACATGACCACAGAAAAAACCATAGCCTTGACTAGACAAACCTTTGTTGGCAAAGTAATATCTCTGCTTTTGAATATGCTATCTAGGTTGGTCATAACTTTCCTTCCAAGGAGTAAGCGTCTTTTAATTTCATGGCTGCAGTCACCATCTGCAGTGATTTTGGAACCCCAAAAATAAAGTCTGACACTGTTTCCACTGCTTCCTCATCTATTTGCAATGAAGTGATGGGTCTGGATGCCATGATCTTCGTTTTCTGAATGTTGAGCTTTAAGCTAACTTTTTCACTCTCCTCTTTCACTTTCAAGAGGCTCTTTAGTTCCTCTTCACTTTCTGCCATAAGGGTGGTATCATCTACATATCTGAGGTTATTGATATTTCTCCCGGCAATCTTGATTCCAGCTTGTGCTTCTTCCAGTCCAGCATTTCTCATGATGTACTCTGCATATAAGTTAAATAAGCAGGGTGACAGTATACAGCCTTGATGTACTCCTTTTCCTATTTGGAACCAGTCTGTTGTTCCATCCAGTTCTAACTGTTGCTTCCTGACCTGCATACAGATTTCTCAAGAGGCAGATCAGGTGGTCTGGTATTCCCATCTCTTTCAGAATTTCCCACAGTTTATTGTGATCCACACAGTCAAAGGCTTTGGCATAGTCAATAAAGCAGAAATAGATGTTTTTCTGGAACTCTCTTGCTTTTTCCATGATCCAGCGGATGTTGGCAATTTGATCTCTGGTTCCTCTGCCTTTTCTAAAACCAGCTTGAACATCAGGAAGTTCACAGTTCACATATTGCTGAAGCCTAGCTTGGAGAATTTTAAGCATTACTTTACTAGCGTGTGAGATGAGTGCAATTGTGCGGTAGTTTGAGCATTCTTTGGCATTGCCTTGTTACTTAGCATGGCGTAAAAGACCCAGCATAATGTAATTCTGCCTATTTCTCTCACCTTACCTCCTAATGACTTATTTGGCTTTTTCTAAACATGCCTTGCTCTTTCATACCTCTCTACCTTTGTTGGCTTGGTAAGCTCCTGTTCATTGTTTACAACTCAACTTTATGAAACCTCCTTCATTCTATTTATGACTAGAATCAGTCCTGGGGCTTCCTTGTGCCTGTGTGCACCTAACTTTATCCCGTTTCTAGATATTATATTGTAATTATACACATGCATATAGATTTCTTCCACTGGAATGGGAGCTTCCTTGTATGTCTTTTGTTCAATTTTCTCCCTAGTGCCAAGCACAGAACTTTGAATATTGTAGTGTTAAATATTGAATTAATGAATGAATAAGTCCATCTATCAAATAAGTACCAATAAATCTCCTGTGAATCCAAGAAATTTTCATGTAATTGAACAGTTTAGCAAACATTTACTGAGGCTTTCTTGTTTGTGGGCCCCTGTAATACCTGCTGAGGATTTATAGGAAGAAAAAGAAATGTCCCTGCTGCTAAACAGGTCTGAACAAGGCCTTACAGAATTCCTAGATGTAAAACATGTTATTCCCAATTTTAAGTACCAAATAAGCTGAGTGGAAAAGTAAGATGGGCAGATGTCTTATTGACATGTGGTAAGACTTTAAACACAATAAGAAGCCAGGGAAAAACAAACAAAAAAATAGAACCTATTAAGAGAGAAAGAAGTTTTTATAGAACTTCTCAAGCTAAAAAAAATGAGAAGTCCTATCCAAATCCTGGTTGGTTTATATATTTTTTCTAATTAATTATATTTTAGACTAATTTATATTTATGATAAAATTGTATGATTTAAGAAAGAAATACAGCCAGCTTTGCAATGATATACTGGAAGAGATGGCTTTTTCTTTCATGATGAGCTAGGTCAGTTGTCACCAGGGTTTTGAATTCAACATTTGAAGAACTATTTTTTTTAAAAGGAAAAGAAGTCAGGGAAGAAATGGGTCTTTGAGAGACTGAGAAGACCTCAAGAGTTCTTGGAGAAAATGAAAGTAGTTGAAAAAAAGTGGCCAATATCCAGATAAGGTATTAACTCATTTGTTCAACTGATATTTATTAAGCATCTGCTGAATCTTCCTGGAGCTTATGAACTAGTAGAGAGACTAACTCTTTCTAGTGGGGAGACTCTTGAACACATGGTCACATGAATAAGTACAAAGTTAAAAATTGTCATAAATGCTATAAAGGAAAATCATGCATGTTGCTGTGAAACCTCATGTATATTGGAGTGCAGGGAAGGAAGCTCTTATGGCATCCAAACTAAAGCTTAATGTTTGAGTAAAGAAAAAAAGAGTAGATAATGTGATCTAGGCAGAAGAAGGTTTAGATGCAGCAAAGAACTTTGTACATTCAGAGAACTGAGAGGCAGTCATCACTTGTCTACAGTGAGTGAGAAAAGGAAAGGACATCATAAGGAAAGATAATCAGGGACCAGGTGATGTAGGGCCTTATGGCCATAAAAAGATTTTGGATTTTATTGTAAGTTCAAGAAGATAAGATACTTAAACATAAGAAGCAGCAAAAGCTTGAGTTAAAAATAATAAAAATATGAATGCATATATACAGGAAATTGGAAGAGGCTATTAGAGCTAAGAAAAAGTTGATGTTGAAAGAGTAAACTCCAGGTCTTGAATCTGTTTCTTTACCCTTCTTTGTTCATAGTTGCTTCAAGAAAGAGCTCAGTAAATAATGAGGAAATAAATGCTAGATTTAAGATAAAATAGGTCAAAGATAGCCCTGAAAACCCTGTAGACTAATTTAGACTTGAAGCATTAGACAACCATTCTGATTCCTTGAGTGGGTAACTGCCATGTTGAATGTGGTGGTTTGGGATTATCCCAGAGGCAGTGTAGAGGTTAAACTGGAAAATGAATGAGATGAGTTGGAAGCTGTTGCCAATATGAGTTGATAAGGTCTCAGGATAAGGGGACTAATAGTAAGATTAGAGAAGAAAGAGCATCTTGCTGTATAAGATCTGGACCCAGACTCATCACCTCTATAATTTAATTTCCTATCATTCCCCCTTGATCACTCTACACATAGTTTCATTTCCTATTATTCCCCCCTTGATCACTCTACTTTACAATGACCTTCTTGCTGTGCCCTAAAACACAACACATGTTCCTGCCTTAGAGCCTTTCTTTGCACCTGCTCTTTTCTAGATAGCCTCATGGTACTTACATCTTGACTTTCTTCAGGTTTTTACTCAAATGTCACCCTTTCAGGCTTTTCCCAGCTACCCTATCTAGAACTGAAACCATCATGAACATCATCTCCCACATACACATGCATATTTTCTTTAAAAAAAAAAAAAAACTATTTATTATTTCTTTTTTGGCTGTGCTGGGTCTTCATTGCTGGACTCAGGCTTTCTCTGGTGTGTGGTGTGCAGGCTGCTCATTGTGGTGGCTTCTCTCATGGTGCATGGGATCTAGGGAGCACTGGCTTCGGTAGTTGGAACACTCAGGCTCCCCTCATGGCCTTGTGAGGGCTTAGTTGCCCCGCAGCATGTGGAATCTTCCCAGACCAGGGATTGAACCCAGGTCCCCTGCATTGGCAGACAGATTCTTAACCCCTGAGCCACCAGGGAAGTCCCCACATGCATATTTTCAGTCCCTTCCTTTCTTTATATTTTACCCAAGCATGTATTACTATCTAGTATACTGAATAGTTTATCTGTTTACCATTTTTATTGTCTGTGTCTCGTCTCTAGGCTGTAAGCACCATGAAAGCAGAGGGTTGGGTTTTTTTTTGAAATTTTTCTTTATTTTTTAAATTGGAGTATAATTAATTTACAACATTGTTTGTTTCATGTGTACAGCAAAGTGATTCAGTGAAACGTACATGTATATATCTATATATCCACACATGCACACTTATATTCTTTTTCAAATTCTTTTTCATTATAGGTTATTATAAGGTATTGAGTGTAGTTCCTGTGCTATATATTAGGTTACTGTTATTTATCTATTTTATATGAGAGCAGTGATTTGTTAATCTTATTCACAAGCAGATCCCTTGAACCTAGGAGAATATTGGTATTTGGTACTCAGTACTTACTCGTTGAGTGAATGGTCAACTAAGTGCAGCAACAAACTTAGTTATTCCTCTTATCTCTTTCCTTTCTCTTTTTAAAACATATAACTCAATGGTTTTTTTTTTTTACCCTGGAGACAAATAGAGTGGTACTATAATTGTTGAATTCAGCCAAGTGAAAGAAATGATGAGTTCAGTTTGGACTATGTTTGAAATGATAGCTATGCAAACCACAGGGCGTGTAGTGGGGGCATCTTGGATGCAGGCAGGGTGTCACAGATGAAGATAATAATTTTCATAGAAGTAGTTCCTGTGTGCAGAAAGAAAGCTATCTAAGGCTATCTAAAACATGGGAATATTTCAGTCATTAAGAAAAACACTTTATGCACCTGACATGCAATGGGCTGTCAGGTAATGTAAGAGTTCTTTAAGGTTGGGAAGAAATGCCAGTGAAGGAGAAAAAACAATTGAACAAAACTGAAGGTAACACACTTCTTTGTTTCAAAGCATATTACAAAGCTACAGTAATTAAAACAGTGTGGTGCATGCGTGTGTGCTCAGTCACATCCAACTCTTTGCAATCCCATGGACTGTAGCCTGTCAGGCTTCTCTGTCCATGGGATTCTCCACGGCAAGAATACTGAAAAGGGTTGTCCTGCCCTCCTCCAGGGGACCTTATGTGTCTCTTACATCTTCTGCATCGGCAGGCAGAGTTTTTTCCACTAGTGCCACCTGGGATACTCATGCTGTCACTGCATTGTTTACAGCAGTTAAGGTATGGAAACAATGCAAATGCCTGTCAGTAGGTGAATGGATAAAAAGATGTGTTCTGTATCCACAATGGAATATTGTTCAGCCACAAGAAAGGAGAATAGGGCATTTTCAACAGTATGGATGAAATGAGCATATTATGCTAAGCAAGTTAAATGAGATAGAGTAAGTATTATATCACTTATATGTAGAAGCTAAAAATGTCAAACCTGTGAAAAAACAGAGAGTAAAATAATGGTTACCAGGAGATGGAGGAGCAGGGGTCAGGGATAAGATTGATGGTGCTTAAAGGTACGAACTTGTATTGAGTAGTAAGTAAGCCATAGAGAATTAAACATAATATAATTAATGAAAGATAGTAATACTGCACTATAAAGATGTAATGTGATAAATATTACTTCAGTGGTAATCAAATTAATATTATAGTACATGTGTATCAAAGTAACACACTGTATACTTTAAGTTTATAAAATGTATTGTGTCAAATTTATCTAATTTTTTTAAAAGATAAAAGCTGGGGAGGATGTAGAAAAAAGAGAACTCTTGTACACTGTTGGTAATGTAAACTGATGCAGTCACTATGTAAAATAGTATGAAGATTCCTCAAAAAATAGAAAATAGATCTCTCATATGATCCAGTGATCCAACTTTTGAGAGTATATGCAAAGCAATTGCAATCAGCATCTCAGAGAGATAGCTACACTCCTGTATTCATTGCAGCAATATTTACATCAGCCAAACAAGGAAGCAACTTCAATGTCTATCAGTGAATGAATGGATAAGGTAAATGTAGTATTTACATAAAATGGAATATTGTTTACCCTTTAAAAAGAGAGGAACTCTGCCATTTGCAGCAAAATGGATGAGCTTGGAGGATATTGTGCTTCATGAAATAAGCCAGACACAGAAGGACAAATACTACATGATACCACTTAATGAGGATTCTAAAATAGTTAAATTCAGAGAAAGAGAGAGTGAAATAGTGGAGCCTGGAGACAGAGGGAAATGAGAGGTATTAGTGAAGGGATACAAATTTTCAGTTATACAAGGTGAATAAATTCTAGAGATCTATACATCATGGTACATACAGTTAACAATACTGTATTGCACACTTAAAAATTTGCTAAGAGTTTAAATCTATAGTTAAGTATTCTTATCTCACACGACAAATATAAAATAATAAATAGAATGGGAAGAAACTTACAGAGATGATATTTTTATGATAAGCTTATGGAGAATATGTTCATGGTTTACATTGTGATGATGGGTTCACAGGTATATATTTATCTTCAAACTCATCCATTTGTATATATTAAATATATACAGCTTTTTTATTTGTCAATCATACCTCAGTAAAGTGATTTAGAAAAAGAGAAATGTGGGAAGAAGTGAATTTTCCTAGCCAGTGTTACACCTTATATAAATGCAAGACTTACTAAAATGTGTAGTATTTTCTGTGTCATCATATAACCAGTATGACGAGCATTATGTGGATTTGACTCACTTATACTCTGAAACAGAATTTTCTAAGGTAATCAGTGATCACATTATAGGCAAATAAGATAATCTTTTTTTGAAATTAAAAAAAAAGCAGAAGACATTGCTTTACTCTCCTGGTTTTTTTTTAAATGACATTTATCACCTTCTGCATTCTACATGATTTAGTCATTTGTTGTGTTTATTACTTATTGTCTGTTTCCTTAGTTTGTCTTTCCTGAGCAGAGAGATGTCTTTTGTTCACTAAGGTACTCAAGTGCCTAGAACAGTGCTTGCCACATAGTGCTCAATAAGTGTTTGTTGAATAAATGAGGGTAACCATCCAGAATGCTGAAAGGAGATGGAAAGTATGAAGGACATATTAAGGGACATGGAGAATATAATGAGAGAGGGTAATAAACATCTAATTAGAGAATCACAGACAAAAGAAAAAAAAGAGAGAAGGTATACTTATGAGATAATGGCTGATAATTTTTCATCACTGATGAGGAAGATACAAATATAAGGCTGTGTATTTCCTTCACTCCCATGAGATTCCTCTTTGGGACCAATGTACTCTTTGGCAATTATCAGAGGATGAAGAAGCCAAGGTTATTAAATAGAGCTTGTCCTCATCTCCACCACTTCATTCAATGGTAATGGTAAATTTACAGTGTCCAGTTTGGGCCACAATGCTGTATTCTTAACAAATACAGTGTAAGTTGGGAAAAGACATGAAGTCCACTGATGATTTATGGTATCTTGATTAAAGAAGGGTTTATCACTGGGAGGGATTGGGGGTAAGAGGAGAAGGGGATGACAGAGGATGAGATGGCTGGATGGCATCATTGACTCGATGGACATGAGTCTCAGTGAACTCTGGGAGTTGGTGATGGACAGGGAGGCCTGGTGTGCTGGGATTCATGGGGGTCACAAAGAGTTGGACACGACTGAGCAACTGATCTGATCTGATCTGATTAAAGAAGAGTTTACCACCAACAACAACAAAAACACTTTAAAACAATTTGACTTTTGAAAACACTATTGCACAGAGATTAAATTTAAAAATAAAGATATTCACAGGATAAATCCTCAGATTGCCTAATCAAACTTAGTGTCAGATGCAACCTTCAGACCAGTTAGTCGCTCAGTCGTGTCCAACTCTTTGCAACCCCATGAATCGCAGCAAGCCAGGCCTCCCTGTCCATCACCAACTCCCGGAGTTCACTCAGACTCACGTCCATCGAGTCAGTGATGCCATCCAGCCATCTCATCCTCTGTCGCCCCCTTCTCCTCTTGCCCCCAATCCCTCCCAGCATCAGAGTCTTTTCCAATGAGTCAACTCTTTGCATGAGGTGGCCAAAGGACTGGAGTTTCAGCTTTAGCATCATTCCTTCCAAAGAAATCCCAGGGCTGATCTCCTTCAGAATGGACTGGTTGGATCTCCTTGCAGTCCAAGGGACTCTCAAGAGTCTTCTCCAACACCACAGTTCAAAAGCATCAGTTCTTTGGTGCTCAGCTTTCTTCACAGTCCAACTCTCACATCCATACATGACCACTGGAAAAACCATAGCCTTGACTAGATGGACCTTTGTTGGCAAAGTAATGTCTCTGCTTTTGAATATGCTACCTAGGTTGGTCATAACTTTCCTTCCAAGGAGTAAGTGTCTTTTAATTTCATGGCTACAATCACCATCTGCAGTGATTTTGGAGCCTCCACAAATAAAGGCTGTCACTGTTTTCATTGTTTCTCCATCTATTTGCCATGAAGTGATGGGACCGGATGCCATGATCTTCGTTTTCTGAATGTTGAGCTTTAAGCCAACTTTTTCACTCTCCACTTTCACTTTCATCAAGAGGCTTTTAGTTCCTCTTCACTTTCTGCCATAAGGGTGGTGTCATCTGCATATCTGAGGTTATTGATATTTCTCCCGGCAATCTTGACCTTAAGTACTATCAAAGACTGCCATTGACAGAGCAACCTTATGGCAGAACCATGGTATAGCTGTTCCTTTAGCTGCTTCCAAAAACTGTCCAATATTGCCTGAGAGTTTGTCCACAAATGGATGCCTTCATGTGCTCCTCAACTTTTTTATTGAAGGTATGGTAGATTTACAGTGTTTAGGTGTATAGGAAAGTGACTCAGTTATATATATTCTTTTGCACTCCATTATAGTTTTTTTTAATAAGATATTAGATATAGTTCCCTGTGCTATTCCTTGTTTTAATCTATTTTATATATCAGATCAGATCAAATCAGATCAGTCGCTCAGTCGTGTCCAACTCTTTGCAACCCCATGAACTGCAGCATGCCAGGCCTCCCTATCCATCACCAGCTCTCGGATGCCATCCAGCCATCTCATCCTCTGTTGTCCCCTTCTTCTCCTGCCCTCAATCCCTCCCAGCATCAGAGTCTTCTCCAATGAGTCAACTCTTCGCATGAGGTGGCCAAAATACTGGAGTTTCAGCTTTAGCAGCATCGGACTTTACTTCTATCACCAGACACATATGCAGCTGGGTATTCTTTCTGCTTTGGTTCCATCCCTTCATTCTTTCTGGAGTTATTTCTCCACTGACCTCCAGTAGCATATTGGGCCCCTACTGACCTGGGGAGTTTCTCTTTCAGTATCCTATCATTTTGCCTTTTCATACTGTTCATGGAGTTCTCAAGGCAAGAATACTGAAGTGTTTGCCATTCCCTTCTCCAGCGGACCACACCCTGTCAGATCTCTCCACCATGACCCGCCCATCCTGGGTTGCCCCACAGGCATGGCTTAATTTCATTGAGTTAGACAAGGCTGTGGTCCTGGTGTGATTAGATTGGCTAGTTTTCGGTGAGTATAGTTTCAGTGTATTTGCCCTCTGATGCCCTCTTGCAAGACCTACCGTCTTACTTGGGTTTCTCTTACCTTGGGCGTGGGGTATCTCTTCCTGGCTGCTCCAGCAAAGCACAGCCATCGCACCTTACCTTGGATGAGGGGGTCTCTCCTCACCGCCGCCCTTCCTGACCTAGGTCGTGGGGTAGCTCCTCTCGGCCGTGCTTAGTGTGCCAGTTCTCACCGCCGTCCTTCCTCGGTCGTTGGGTAGCTCCTCTTGGGCGCCGGCGAGGGGCTCTCAGTGTGCCGCTCGCGGGCAGGCCGGGAGCTCTCAGTGCGCCGCTCGCGGGTAGTATATGTATGTTAACCCCAAATCCTAACTTATCCTTCCCCTCCCCTTGCCCCTTTGGTAACCTTAAATTTGTTTTCTATGTCTGTGAGTCTATATCTATTCTGTGAAAAAAGTATCCTTTTTTTTTCAGATTCCACCAAAAAGTGATATCATATGATATTTATCTTTTTCTATCTGACTTATGTAACTCTGGGCCCTTCAATGTTGCTACACATGGCATTATTTTATTCTTTTTATGGTCAAGTAATATTCCATTATGTGTGTGTATGTGTGTATACACATCACACCTTCTTTATCCATTCATCTGTTGTTAGATGTTTAGGTTGCTTCCACGTGCTGCTGTGCCCCTCAGTTTTACTGAGCATCTCCTCCGTGTTTACACTTCAGTTGTCAAGAAACCAGATCTTTGGTGAATCCATAGTCCCCAAATGAATACAAATAAATAAATCATATTTTCAGTTTAGGGTGCTAGAAAAAGAAAAGATAAAGTAGAAGAAAAATAATAATATTAGAACATACAGCAGAAATTAATGCATCGTAAATCAACTGTACTCCAGTAAAAATTGAAATAAAAAAGAAACAATCAGATCAGATCAGATCAGTCGCTCAGTCGTGTCCAACTCTTTGCGACCCCATGAACTGCAGCACACCAGGCCTCCCTATCCATCACCAGCTCTCGGAGGTCACTCAGACTCACATTCATCGAGTCAGTGATACCATCCAGCCATCTCATCCTCTGTCGTCCCCTTCTCCTCCTGCCCTCAATCCCTCCCAGCATCAGAGTCTTCTCCAATGAGTCAACTCTTCGCATGAGGTGGCCAAAATACTGGAGTTTCAGCTTTAGCATCATTCCTTCCAAAGAAATCCCGGGACTGATCTCCTTTAGGGTGGACTGGTTGGATCTCCTTGCAGTCCAAGGGACTCTCAAGAGTCTTCTCCAACACCACAGTTCAAAAGCATCAATTCTTCGGCACTCAGCCTTCTTCACAGTCCAGCTCTCACATCCATACATGACCACAGGAAAGACCATAGCCTTGACTAGGCGAACCTTTGTTGGCAAAGTAATGTCTCTGGTTTTGAATATGCTATCTAGGTTGGTCATAACTTTCCTTCCAAGGAGTAAGTGTCTTTTAATTTCATGGCTGCAGTCACCATCTGCAGTGATTTTGAGCCCCCCAAAATAAAGTCTGTCACTGTTTCCGTTGTTTCTCCATCTATTTCCCATGTAGTGATGGGACCAGATGCCATGATCTTCGTTTTCTGAATGTTGAGCTTTAAGCCAACCTTTTCACTCTCCACTTTCACTTTCATCACGGGGCTTTTTAGTTCCTCTTCATTTTCTGCCATAAGGGTGGTATCATCTGCATATCTGAGGTTATTGATATTTCTCCCGGCAGTCTTGATTCCAGCTTGTGTTTCCTCCAGTCCAGCATTTCTCATGATGTACTCTGCATATAAGTTAAATAAACATGGTGACAATATACAGCCTTGACGTACTCTTTTTACTATTTGGAACCAGTCTGTTGTTCCATGACCAGTTCTAACTGTTGCTTCACAACAGAGAGGATCAATAAAATAAAGACTGATTCTCTGAAAAAACAAACTTTAAAAAGACATACTAGTAGCAAGAGTAATCAAGAAAAAAGATAAATACTAAAAAATATATGGAACACATTTTTTAATTGAGTAGGATTCATGTAACATAAAAGTGTCATTTTAAAGTAAACAGTTTAGTGGCATTTACTACATTCAAAAGGTTGTTCAACCGCCACCTCTGTCTAGATTCAGAATATTATCATCACCCCAAAAGGAAGCTCTGAACCTGATAAACTGTTGTTCCTCATTCTCCTCCCCACCCCACCCCTGCTTCCACCCCCTGACAGCTACAAGTCTTTGTTTCATCTCCCTGAATTTAGCTATTCTAGATATTTCATGTAAATAGAATCCCATAATTTGTGACCTCTTGCATTGGATTGTTTCACTTATCGTTGTGTTTTTAAGATTTGTTCATGTTTTAACATGCATCAGTATATCATTTCTTTATACGGCTGAGTAATATTTCATTATATGGATATGCCACAGTATCTTTTTCCATCCATTTGTCGGAAGACAGTTGTGCTGTTTCTACCTTCTGGCTACAGTGAATAGTGCTGCTAGGAACATGTTGTATGCCTATACGTGAGGGCCTGTTGTCTGTTCTTTTAAGTGTATATCTAGGAGTGGAGTTGCTACATTATATAGTAATTCCATGTTTAACTTTTTGAGGAACTGCCAAACTGTTTTCCACAGCAGCTGAACCATTATACATTCCTGCCAACAGTGTATGCGATGTCCAGTTTATGCACATCCTCATCAATGCTTGCTGTTTTCTGGGGTTTTCCCCCATTGTGGTTTGATACACATTTTCATGATGACTAGTGATATGAGCATCTTTTCATGTGTTTGTTAACCATGTGTATATCTTCCTTGGAGAAATGTGTAGTCAAGTCTTTTGCTCATTTTTAAATGGATTATTTGTTTGTCTTTTTGTTGAGTTGTAAATATTCTTTATATTTCCTAGATACTAAAACTTTATCAGAGATATAGTCGTATCTGTCTCTTTGTGACCCCATGGCCTGTAGCCCACCAGGCTCCTCTACCATGGGCTTCTCCAAGCACGAATTCTGGAGTGAGTAGCCATTCCCTTCTCCAGGGAATCTTCCTGACCCAGAGATCGAACCTGAGTCTCCTGCATTGCAGGCAGATTCTTTAGCATCTGAACCACCAGAGAAGCCTATCAGAGCTACGGTTTGCCAATATTTCTCCCTTCCTGTAGGTTGCCTTTTTCACTTTCTTGATAATGTTGATGCACAGTACTTTTTAATTTTGATGAAGCCCACTATCAGATCAGATCAGTCGCTCAGTCGTGTCCGACTCTTTGCGACCCCATGAACCGCAGCACGCCAGGCCTCCCTGTCCATCACCAGCTCCCGGAGGTCACTCATACTCGCATCCATCAAGTCAGTGATGCCATCCAGCCATCTCATCCTCTGTCGTCCCCTTCTCCTCCTGCCCTCAATCCCTCCCAGCATCAGAGTCTTCTCCAATGAGTCAGCTCTTCGCATGAGGTGGCCAAAATACTGGAGTTTCAGCTTTAGCATCATTCCTTCCAAAGAAATCCCAGGGCTGATCTCCTTCAGAATGGACTGGTTGGATCTCCTTGCAGTCCAAGGGACTCTCAAGAGTCTTCTCCAACACCACAGTTCAAAAGCATCAATTCTTCGGCGCTCAGCCTTCTTCACAGTCCAGCTCTCACATCCATACATGACCACAGGAAAGACCATAGCCTTGACTAGGCGAACCTTTGTTGGTAAAGTAATGTCTCTGCTTTTGAATATGCTATCTAGGTTGGTCATAACTTTCCTTCCAAGGAGCAAGCGTCTTTTAATTTCATGGCTGCAGTCACCATCTGCAGTGATTTTGGAGCCCAGAAAAACAAAGTCTGACACTGTTTCCACTGTTTCCCCATCTATTTCCCATGCAGTGATGGGACCAGATGCCATGATCTTCGTTTTCTGAATGTTGAGCTTTAAGCCAACCTTTTCACTCTCCACTTTCACTTTCATCAAGAGGCTTTTTAGCCCCTCTTCACTTTCTGCCATAAGAGTGGTGTCATCTGCATATCTGAGGTTATTGATATTTCTCCTGGCAATCTTGATTCCCACTTGTGTTTCTTCCAGTCCAGCATTTCTCATGATGTACTCTGCATATAAGTTAAACAAACATGGTGACAATATGCAGCCTTGACGTACTCCTTTTCCTATTTGGAACCAGTCTGTTGTTCCATGACCAGTTCTAACTGTTGCTTCCTGACCTGCATACAGATTTCTTAAGAGGCAGATCAGGTGGTCTGGTATTCCCATCTCTTTCAGAATTTTCCATAGTTTATTGTGATCCACACAGTCAAAGGCTTTGGCATAGTCAATAAAGCAGAAATAGATGTTTTTCTGGAACTCTCTTGCTTTTTCCATGATCCAGTGGATGTTGGCAATTTGATCTCTGGTTCCTCTGCCTTTTCTAAAACCAGCTTGAACATCAGGAAGTTCACGGTTCACATATTGCTGAAGCCTGGCTTGGAGAATTTTGAGCATTACTTTACTAGCGTGTGAGATGAGTGCAATTGTTCGGTAGTTTGAGCACTCCTTGGCATTGCCTTTCTTTGGGATTGGGATGAAAACTGACCTTTTCCAATCTTGTGGCCACTGCTGAGTTTTCCAAATTTGCTGGCATATTGAGTGCAGCACTTTCACAGCATCATCATTCAGGACTTGGAATAGCTCCACTGGAATTCCATCACCTCCACTAGCTTTGTTCGTAGTGATGCTTTCTAAGGCCCATTTGACTTCACATTCCAAGATGTCTGGCTCTAGGTCAGTGATCACATCATCATGATTATCTGGGTCTTGAAGCTCTTTTTTGTACAGTTCTTCTGTGTATTCTTGCCACCTCTTCTTAATATCTTCTGCTTCTGTTAGGTACACACCATCTCTGTCCTTTATTGTGCCCATCTTTGCATGAAATGTTCCTTTGGTATCTCTGATTTTCTTGAAGAGATCCCTAGTCTTTCCCATTCTGTTGTTTTCCTCTATTTCTTTGCATTGATCACTGAAGAAGGCTTTCTTATCTCTTCTTGCTATTCTTTGGAACTCTGCATTTAAATGTTTATATCTTTCCTTTTCTCCTTTGCTTTTTGCTTCTCTTCTTTTCACAGCTATTTGTAAGGCCTCCCCAGACAGCCATTTTGCTTTTTTGCATTTCTTTTCCATGGGGATGGTCTTGATCCCTGTCTCCTGTACAATGTCACGAACCTCATTCCACAGTTCATCAGGCACTCTATCTATCAGATCTAGGCCCTTAAATCTATTTCTCACTTCCACTGTATAATCATAAGGGATTTGATTTAGGTCATACCTGAATGGTCTAGTAGTTTTCTCTACTTTCTTCAATTTCAGTCTGAATTTGGCAATAAGGAGTTCATGGTCCGAGCCACAGTCAGCTCCTGGTCTTGTTTTTGCTGATTGTATAGAGCTTCTCCATCTTTGGCTGCAAAGAATATAATCGATCTGATTTTGGTGTTGACCATCTGGTGATGTCCATGTATAGAGTCTTCTCTTGTGTTGTTGGAAGAGGGTATTTGCTATGACCAGTGCATTTTCTTGGCAAAACTCTATTAGTCTTTGCCCTGCTTCATTCCGTATTCCAAGGCCAAATTTGCCTGTTACTCCAGGTGTTTCTTGACTTCCTACTTTTGCATTCCAGTCCCCTATAATGAAAAGGACATCTTTTTTGGGTGTTAGTTCTAAAAGGTCTTGTAGGTCTTCATAGAACCTTTCAACTTCAGCTTCTTCGGCGTTACTGGTTGGGGCATAGACTTGGATTACTGTGACATTGAATGGTTTGCCTTGGAAACGAACAGAGATCATTCTATCGTTTTTGAGATTGCATCCAAGTACTGCATTTCGGATTCTTTTGTTGACCATGATGGCCACTCCATTTCTTCTGAGGGATTCCTGCCCACAGTAGTAGATATAATGGTCATCCGAGATAAATTCACCCATTCCAGTCCATTTTAGTTCGCTAATTCCTAGAATGTCAACATTCACTCTTGCCATCTCTTGTTTGACCACTTCCAATTTGCCTTGATTCATGGACCTGACATTCCAGGTTCCTATGCAATATTGCTCTTTACAGCATCGGACTTTGCTTCTATCACCAGACACATCCACAGCTGGGTATTCTTTTTGTTTTGGCTCCATCCCTTCATTCTTTCTGGAGTTATTTCTCCACTGATCTCCAGTAGCATAGTGGGCCCCTACTGACCTGGGGAGTTTCTCCTTCAGTATCCTATCATTTTGTCTTTTCATACTGTTCATGGGGTTCTCAAGGCAGGAATACTGAAGTGGTTTGCCATTCCCTTCTCCAGCGGACCACTCCCTGTCATATCTCTCCACCATGACCCGCCCATCCCAGGTTGCCCCTCGGGCATGGCTTAATCTCATTGAGTTAGACAAGGGTGTGGTACTTGTGTGATTAGATTGACTAGTTATCTGTGAGAATGGTTTTAGTGTATTTGCCCTCTGATGCCCTCTTTCAAGACCTACTGTCTTACTTGGGTTTCTCTTACCTGGGGCGTGGGGTATCTCATCCCGGCTGCTCCTGGCTGCTCCCGGCCAGCGAAGCACAGCCATCGCACCTTACCTTGGACGAGGGGTCTCTCCTCACCGCCGCCCTTCCTGACCTCGGTCGTGGGGTAGCTCTTCTCGGCGCGCTCTTAGTGCGCGACGCAGCCGGCGGGGCGCTCTTGGTGCGCGGCGGCGCGGCGGGGCGCTCTTAGTGCGCGGCGCAGCCGGCGGGGCGCTCTTAGTGCGCGCGCGGCCGGCCGGGGCGCTCTTGGTGCGCGGCGCAGCCGGCGGGGCGCTCTTAGTGCGCGACGCAGCCGGCGGGGCGCTCTTAGTGCGCGACGCAGCCGGCGGGGCGCTCTTAGTGCGCGACGCAGCCGGCGGGGCGCTCTTAGTGCGCGACGCAGCCGGCGGGGCGCTCTTAGTGCGCGACGCAGCCGGCGGGGCGCTCTTAGTGCGCGACGCAGCCGGCGGGGCGCTCTTAGTGCGCGACGCAGCCGGCGGGGCGCTCTTAGTGCGCGACGCAGCCGGCGGGGCGCTCTTAGTGCGCGACGCAGCCGGCGGGGCGCTCTTAAATGGCGCGCCGGTCGCGTGCAGGCGAGGTCTCTCTTAAATGGCGCGCCGGTCGCGGAAGCCCACTATATCTGTTTTTTATATATCTGTTTTTTATTCTGTTGCTAGTGCTTTTGGTATCATAGAACATATTTTTTAAATTGTGTACCTATACTGTGACCAATCTGATACAATATATATGTGTAAAAATCTTACTTTTGTAATAGCAAAATGTTCATAAGAAGAGAGATGACTAGATTAATAATACTGTTACCTTTGAAAAGATTGAGGTGAAAAGAGGTGAGAGAGGGACTGAATTAGTTTTCTGTTGTTGCATAATTAATTACAACAAATTTAATGGACTTCAAAATTTCCAATTTTTTTAGTTCATAGTTCTGTAGGTTAGAAGGCATTACTGGGTTCTTTATTCACTATATTACAAGGCTGAAATAGTGTCTGTGTTGTAATGTAAAAGCTGTAGTGGAAAATTTGCTTCCAAGTTCATTGGTTGTTGTTGGCAGGATTTAATTTCTTTCAGTTATGGGACTGAGGTTTCGTTTGCTTGCTAACTGTTGACTGAGACCTGCCATTAGTTCCTGAAGGCCACAAGCCTTTCTTGCTTTGTAGAACCCTCCATCTTCAGGTTAGCAAAAGTGCAGTGAGTCTTTTCCGTGCTGAGAATCTCTTACTTCCTCTTCTGTGGGAGAAAATGCCATGCCTTTAAAGGACTCGTTGGATTAGGTCACGTTTACCCACAAATCTCCCTATCTTGTGGTCAGCCGTGTTGTATAAGATAAGCCGATCATGGAATTAGACTCTGATGCTGGGAGGGATTGAGGGCAGGAGGAGAAGGGGACGACAGAGGATGAGATGGCTGGATGGCATCACTGACTCGATGGATGCAAGTCTGAGTGACCTCCGGGAGCTGGTGATGGACAGGGAGGCCTGGCGTGCTGCGGTTCATGGGGTCGCAAAGAGTCGGACACGACTGAGCGACTGATCTGATCTGATCTGATCTGATACTTATAATCCCAAAGGTTATAACCTCTATAGAGGGGAAGTTTAGGGGACAGTTCTGGAGTTCTGCCTACAACAGAGCCTGAAAACGTGCCTGCATAGTCACTCAGTTGTGTCTGACTTTGTGCCACCCTTTGGACTGTAGCCCGGCAGGCTTCCCGTCCATGGAATTTTCTAGGCAAGTTGCCATGCCCTCCTCCAGGGCATCTTCCCAAATCCAGGGGTTGAACCTGCATCCCCTATGTCTCCTACATCACAGGCGGATTCTTTACCTACTGAGCCATCAGGGAAACTTCTACATAAACATGTTCTTTATATGAAAGTTAATGAGTTCAGGGAAAACAGCAAATTTACAATTGTGAGTATAGCATGACTTGACTTTGTGGGGGAAAACCACGTATGTCTATATGCATATAATGTATTATAATTACAAATTTTTTAAAAGGCTAAAATTTTTCAAAATTGTCCTTGAACTGACAGATTCTTGATGTTTTGGTAGTAATTCTTTTTTAAAGTAGCTGGCAATAATCTTAAGGAAAAGATAGTTATAAAAATTATAGGAAATATTGATTTTTCTGTATGAGGAAAAAAATATGAAAAAAATTTCTCACTTCTACTTCTCCCTTCGTCAAGCCTTCTGGTTTGGCAGTCCAAAATAAACATCTGCTTGCTTTTGAGTGGTAATGATTTAAGAAAAGGACAAAGCCTGTAAGTGGCCAGGATTTTAAATATCCTTAATATCTTTCCCTAATATCATAGATCCCACTTTTTACAAGGAACTCGTTGTCTTTGTTTAAAAAAATTTATTCTATTAAAAAAAGAAGAGAAAAAAACATTTCTCTGTAAACTTGTTATGATTCACTGTTATGTTAATCTACTTAATAATTACCTCACCGAATAGTGTAAAGAGTATTCTTTTAGAATACAATTTGTGTTTTGATCTTTATTTGATTTTTTTATGGATACAGTTATCTTTTCTTTTATGTGAGTTTCTTCATTCACAGGGGGAGTATTTATTGTTTAACTAACTTACTTTCTCTACTGGTGTGCCTCTTATATGCCTCATTCTTTTGCTGGCCCTCTGCACGTTTAGAAGAGTGCTTTGAAGCCTCTGGTGCTAATGATTGATTTTATAACTCAACTGGCTTTCCCTAAGGCGTCTTCAGTATGCCAGGTTTTTCTCCTAGGCCTCGGGAATACAGAGTTGCCCTCAGAAACTTAACCTCTCTTGATTATCATGTGAAAGCACTTGTTAACCATCTTTTTGTGGATGCTGTGCAAAGCAAGCTAAAAAGGCTCATTTCTTACTGTCCTGGAGTTGGCTCAGCATTCAGAACACGCTTGCATAGAATGTACTTTTTCTTGAAAATCAGCTGCTTTTGTAATTGAAATAGAGGGCTCTGCCTGAGAGGCAAGTTTTCTACCCCAAAGAGAGAAAATCGCAGGTAACCCGAGAGAGAAATTTTCTTTTGAAATGATGGCTGAGAACTCTGTTAATTAAATCAAACAGTTTTTCTTTTCTCTGCTAAAGAGGTCATGTCTTACAGGACAACTAGAGCTTATCTGCAGGAGCTCCAGCAGCCAGTGAAGGAGCTGCATATCAGTCCGTCCACTCGAGGCCACATGGCATGGTCTGACCTGTTTTAACTGGGTCTAGGACACAGACTCCAGCTCACTGCCCAACATTCCCTCAAGAATTTTCTGTCAGTCCCAGCAGGAATAAGTGTAGCTAGTACCCTGGCTCTGGTGACAGTCAATTTCAGTTTCTTTTCCTACTGTGCTCTCATTGTCAATATGCATATCTTCCCTGGAAATTACAAACATCTATAGAAACTAAAAATTAGCTTACTCTCTCACACAAAGAAAACCAGGATCCTGTGCCCTATGGATGGTGAGGCCAATGTGTGAATATTTAAGTGAAACACTTTATACTGTATCATCTTGTAAGTTTTCTCTTACAAGAATATATTTTTCTAACCCAAACCGAAAATATAGACAGAATGAATGCAAATACAGTTTGAAGCTAAATGTATGTCATTTCAGTGGCCAGGCTAACTCAACATGCTTTTATATACATGGCCAAGTCATCACATCTTGCTCTGAAGTAATACAGTGAAAATATACTTAGAGATCAGATCAGAGATCAGATCAGTCGCTCAGTCGTGTCCGACTCTTTGCGACCCCATGAACCGCAGCACGCCAGGCCTCCCTGTCCATCACCAGCTCCCGGAGGTCACTCAGACTCGCATCCATCGAGTCAGTGATGCCATCCAGCCATCTCATCCTCTGTCGTCCCCTTCTCCTCCTGCCCTCAATCCCTCCCAGCATCAGAGTCTTCTCCAATGAGTCAACTCTTCGCATGAGGTGGCCAAAATACTGGAGTTTCAGCTTTAGCATCATTCCT
Organism: Tragelaphus eurycerus; assembly: GCA_935064755.1. NCBI lineage: Eukaryota > Metazoa > Chordata > Mammalia > Artiodactyla > Bovidae > Tragelaphus > Tragelaphus eurycerus. The sequence goes on along the minus strand of CAKXYN010000001.1, from coordinate 67,440,669 downwards.
TCTAAAGAAATTCCAGGATTGATCTCCTTCAGAATGGACTGGTTGGATCTTCTCGCAGTCCAAGGGACTCTCAAGAGTCTTCTCCAACACCACAGTTCAAAAGCATCAATTCTTCGGCGCTCAGCCTTCTTCACAGTCCAGCTCTCACATCCATACATGACTACAGGAAAGACCATAGCCTTGACTAGGCGAACCTTTGTTGGCAAAGTGATGTCTCTGCTTTTGAATATGCTATCTAGGTTGGTCATAACTTTCCTTCCAAGGAGCAAGCGTCTTTTAATTTCATGGCTGCAGTCACCATCTGCAGTGATTTTGGAGCCCAGAAAAACAAAGTCTGACACTGTTTCCACTGTTTCCCCATCTATTTCCCATGCAGTGATGGGACCAGATGCCATGATCTTCGTTTTCTGAATGTTGAGCTCAACATTCAGAAAACGAAGAATACTTAGAGATACACCTGGTTAAACTTTCATTTTAGATATATACTTTGATCTTTGGTTAAATGTATGTTTTTTTCATCTGAGAAAAAGGCCAGGAATTGTTCTCCAATGTGTGGCATCTCTTAATTATGTTCTGAGTCTAAGTATCAGGCTGGAGAAAAATTTTAATACAATGTACTACAGAGTCTGTACAAACACAGTAAAAGAAATGGTCAATTTTCTTTAAAAAGTTCTTTGTTTACAAGAAATTTCACTTCTGCTCTATCTAGACCATAACACACAGTGCAGAGTAGAATAGAATAACTAATGCTTCTGACATGAGTTCATGAATATTCATCACAACATCAATCCTGAATATTCATTGGAAGGACTGATGTTGAAGCTGAAACTCCAATACTTTGGCCTCCTGACATGAAGAACTGACTCATTTGAAAAGACCCTGATGCTGGGAGAGATTGAAGGTGGAAGGAGAAGGGGACGACAGAGGATGAGATGGTTGGATGGCATCACTGACTCAATGGACATGAGTTTGAGTAAGCTCCGGAAATTGGTGATGGACAGGGAGGCCTGGCATGCTGCAGTCCATGGGGTCTCAAAGAGTCGGACAAACTGAGTGACTGAACTGAACTGAACTGACATGAGTTCAGAAAAACCTTCTGCCTGGAAAAGAATGTGGAAAACTAAGAGGTATCAGAGGTAGATGTCATAGTCGATTGTTATAGTCAAAGATTTATTTTTCACCTACTATGTGCTCCCACTAGTATAGGCTCTATAGAGACATGCCAGTGAAGAAAACTCAAAAAAAATTCCTGCTCTTGTGAAACTTACATTCTTGTAGGGGGAGTCAATCAATAAATAAGTAGTTTGTATATTTGTATATTTGGAGGGATAAATGTTAGAATAAAAAAATAAAAGTATGAAGGAGAATTTGCTGTTTTGAAAAAGGTATTCAGTTTAGGCCTTACTGTTCTTATCTGGTAAACATACCATGGGGCTATCTTCCAGGGGAGAGATTTGTTTTCTACTATCTTCTCATCCTTTACCAGCTGAGCCTCCAGGGAAGCCCAAGAATACTGGAATAGGTAGCCTCTCTCTTCTCTAGCAGATTTTCCCAACCCAGGAATTGAACCAGGGTCTCCTGCATTGTAAGTGGATTCTTTACCAACTGAGCTACCAGGGAAATGGTTTGAATCTCAAAATGACTTCCAAATTAATCAGGTGGAGCCAAGGGATGAAATTACAACCAGCTTTCTCATCCCTGGTCACATAAAGATAAATAAGGAAACTAGAATAGGAGGCCTTTGCAGTAATTCAGATGGGAGATGTTGGTGGCTTGTATTTGGGTTATTTTTTTTGAGGTAAAACCATGCTGGTTTCATTTCTCGTATGGTAGAGTGACCTCCTAACAGGCCAGCCCTCTAAACAGAATAAATATGACACATCATAGTCTAACTAAAATTCTTAAAAGTAGCTAGTAAAAAATGGCACATTGCATGCGTGAGAACAATAAATCAAGTGACCGTGAGCTTTTTATCAGAAATCATAGAGTCCAGAAGGTAACAGAAAAACATCTTCAAAGTATTGAAGGACTCCTGCTGCTGCTAAGTCGCTTCAGTCTTATCCGACTCTGTGTGACCCCATAGATGGCAGCCCACCAGGCTCCCCCGTCCCTGGGATTCTCCAGGCGAGAACACTGGAGTGGGTTTCCATTTCCTTCTCCAATGCCTGAAAGTGAAAAGTGAAACTGAAGTCTCTCAGTTGTGCCCGACTCGTAGCGACCCCATGGACCACAGCCCACCAGGCTCCTCTGTCCATGGGATTTTCCAGGCAAGAGTACTGGAGTGGGGTGCCATTGCCTTCTCTGATATTTAGTGAAAAAAAAAATCCTTTAAGAATGAAGACAAATGAAAGAATAATGAAGACAAAATAAAGACAAATATCTTTATTTTAAAGACATTTTCAGATGAGGGAAAACTAAGAGAGCTTGTCACCAGAACTGTACTTGAAGACTTGCTAATGGAAGTTCTCCAGGCTAAAAAAAGAATCACAGGGAAGCTCAGATGCTCAAAACTGAATGAAGAGCATTGGAAATGATAAATATATAGATGAATAGAAAAGACTATTTGTCTCTTAATTTAAAAAAATACAGTACTGTATATTTTCTTGAGGATATTCTAATGTATGTACTTATGACAACTATAGCAGAAAGGGTGGAAGGAGTGGTAATTTAACCTCTACATTTGTAAGCTTTCTACATTTTTTGTAAAATGGAAAAATACTCATTTGAAATTGATGGTGAAAAGTTAAGAATGTAGAAAATAATGCAAAGAGGTACAGCTAAAAAGTCAGTAGATAAATGAAATTTTAAAATCTACCCAGTATTGGAAGATTCCTGGAACTGTTCTGGTTCTTTATTTCTTCACATTCCAAAGTACATGTTCATGGTGTCTTAGGAGCCCAATCCACTTAAGAGAGTATAATTTCAGGTATCATTCAAAACAGTAATGAGTTGCCTCAGAGGTTAAATTTAATTAATCTTTCTTCAGTTCAGTTCAGTTCAGTCACTTAGTCATGTCCTAATCTTTGCGACCCCATAGACTGCAGCATGCCAGGCTTCCCTGTCCGTCACCAACTCGCAGAGCTTGCTCAGACTCATGTCCATCAAGTCAGTGATGCCATCCAACCATCTCGTCCTCTGTGTCCCCTTCTCCTCCCGCCTTCAACCTTTCCCAGCATCGGGGTCTTTTCAAATGAGTTAGTTCTTCATATCAGGTGGTCAAAGTATCAGAGCTTCATCTTCAGCATCAGTCCTTTCAGTGACTATTCAGGACTGATTTCCTTTAGGATTGACTTTAGATTTCCTTTAGTTTGAGCTCCTTGCAGTCCATGGGACTCTCAAGAGTCTTCTCCAACACCACAGTTCAAAAGCATCAATTCTTGGCACTCAGCTTTCTTTATAGTCCAACTCTCATATCCATATATGGACTACTGGAAAATCATAGCTTTGACTACACAGACCTTTGTTGTCAAAGTAATGTCTCTGTTTTTTAATAAGCTGTCTAGGTTTGTCATAACTTTTCTTCCAAGGAGCAAGCATCTTTTAATTTCATGGCTGCAGTCACCATCTGCAGTGATTTTGGAGCCCCCCCCACCCCCACCCAAAATAAAGTCTTTCACTGTTTCCATTGTTTCCCCATCTATTTGTCATCAAGTGATGGGACCAGATGCTGTGATCTTCGTTTTTTGAATGTTGAGTTTTAAGCCAACTTTTTCACTCTCCTCTTTCACTTTTTTCATCAAGAGGCTCTTTAGTTTTTCTTTGCTTGCTGCCATAAGGGTGGTGTCAGAAACTTTCTATACAGTAGAGATCAAGATTATCAAGACAGCAGAGAAGAAGACATAACTTAAAATAGAAGGAAAATCCTTTGTGAATGAAGTGTCAGTAAACTTTTGAACAAGTTTTTCAACTTTAGTTGAAAACTAGAAAATTGCCATAAAATACACACACTAATTCCTTGTTCAGTTCTTTTTGTTTAGAGTATTATATGTGCAAGGAGAAATGTTGCAGAGCCTACAGTGAGCTGGTAACATTTATTGAATGAAAGAATGATTCATTATAAAATCACAAGCATTGAGTCTGTAGTTGCAGAAATGTGTAAAATCGGGCAGAATTCATATTAAAGACATTCTTCCCTTTCTCCCATTTCTACTTCTGCCTCAAGGCCACAGCCATAGATAGAGTCATGCAAGCAGGTTAAGTCATCCCTACTCTTTTTCCAGATATCCACTTGGCTCCGTGCCCTGGACTGATGATTCCCTCTAGGTGCTAGTCAACAGAGGACAATTCTCAAAGGATTCACTCCAGCTGTCCTGATCGAACAGATCATGTAACCACTTTTATCTTCTCAAATACAACTACTGAAGATAGCAGTCTGCTAAAAACCAGTAGAGAGTGTCTTCCAAAGATGTCAGAGGCCAGGTTGGAATATCCACTGATCATCACTAAGGGCTTTGTTAAAGAAAAAAGAAAATATTTAGACACTTGTTAAAGACAGGCAGACTTTATTCAGGACTATTGCAGTAGGTATAAGGACCACTACAGTGAACTCAAGTATGACTACAATAATAGAAAGTAGAAATTTATAGGCAAAGAGATCCTGATCACTGGTTTAAGATATGGTTCTCAGATGGTTCAAGAAGAGTTTACAAGAGTTTACAAGAAGATCTCAGATGGTTCAAGAGATCTTGAACCAGAGATCAAATTGCCAACATCCGCTGGATCATGGAAAAAGCAAGAGAATTCCAGAAAAACATCTATTTCTGCTTTATTGACTATGCCAAAGCCTTTGACTGTGTGGATCACAATAAACTGTGGGAAATTCTGAAAGAGATGGGAATACCAGACCACCTAACCTGCCTCTTGAGAAATTTGTATGCAGGTCAGGAAGCAACAATTAGAACTGGACATGGAACAACAGACTGGTTCCAAATAGGAAAAGGAGTACGTCAAGGCTGTATATTGTCACCCTGCTTATTTAACTTACATACACAGTACATCATGAGAAACGCTGGGCTGGAAGAAGCACAAGCTGGAATTAAGATTGCTGGGAGAAATATCAATAACCTCAGATATGCAGATGACACCACCCTTATGAAAGAAAGTGAAGAAGAACTAAAAAGCCTCTTGATGAAAGTGAAAGAGGAGAGTGGAAAAGTTGGCTTCAAGCTCAACGTTCAGAAAACGAAGATCATGGCATCTAGTCCCATCACTTCATGGCAAATAGATGGGGAAACAGTGGCAACAGTGTCAGCCTTTCTTTTTCTGGGCTCCAAAATCACTGCAGATGGTGATTGCAGCCATGAAATGAAAAGACACTTACTCCTTGGAAGGAAAGTTATGACCAACCTAGACAGTATGTTAAAAAGCAGAGACATTACTTTGCTAACAAAGGTCCATCTAGTCACAGCTATGGTTTTTCCAGTGGTCATGTATGGATGTGAGAGTTGGAATGTAAAGAGAGCTGAGTGCCGAAGAATTGATGCTTTTGGACTCTGGTGTTTGGACTGCAAGGAGGTCCAACCAGTCCATCCTAAAGGAGATCAATCCTGAGTGCTCGTTGGAGGGACTGATGTTGAACGTGAAACTCCAATACTTTGGCCACCTGATGTGAAGAACTGACTCATTTGAAAAGACCCTGATGCTGGGAAAAATTGAGGGCAGGAGGAGAAGGGGATGACAGAGGATGAGATGATTGGATGGCATCACCAACTCAATGGACATGGGTTTGGGTGAACTCCGGGAGTCGGTGATGGACAGGGAGGCCTGGCATGCTGCGGTTCATGGGGTCGCAAAGAGTCGGACACAACTGAGCAACGGAACTGAACTGATAGGCCAAGATCAGAGTAGGAGTCAGTGGGTTGAAAAATTACTAAAAAGAAGCATCAAGGGTTTGTTGGGGGAGGATTCTGGCTAAACCAACCTAAAAGATACTTATTGAAGACAGACCAGGGTGATCAGATGTCGCCCAAGGGTGATGGCGAATGAGTAGTCTGATTCATATCAAGGTGGGGAGTCATATATTGAATGTGAACGATTCTGGCTAAACCAACGTAGTAGGATTCTGTATGGATTGTCTAATTCTAAAATTGTCTAATGCTACAATTAGACAATTCAGAGAGGGACATGGGACTCTAAAAATTGAGGTCTAGTGAGAAACTTAAAGGAGCCTGACTAGAGTTTGATCAAGGGGAGAATCTCTTGTCAAAATCCTTCTCAAAATGTACAGTCTGGGTTTGGCCAAAGGATTTGACCTAGTATCTATTGTGTTCCTGATCAAGAGAACCCCTGCCCTCAGAGAAGCACAACTGGTAAGTGTGTAAACAAACTAGTTTCAGGTACTACTTCAGCGGTGGAGACTGCTCTGTAAGTGGAAATTCCGTAGCCCCGAGTACTCTATGAAGCCTTTTTTGAGCCTTGTGATGAGAAAGCTTTGGGAAATATGCTGTCAGGAAGTATTTAAAGGTGTGGGAGTGGAAATCCCATGATTCAGTGATTTGACAATAGCTTAGCATTCCTTTCTCCTGGAGAGGTGCATAGACTTTTCTGTGCAAGGGGACTTTTACTCTTCAGACACACAGAGTGCCAGCTAGGACCTGCTCTTTTCTTAGATTGTGGAAGGTTCCCTTCTTTCTTGCTGCTCTTGCCAACTCAGATACCAACACAAACTAATGTCTTTCAAGATTCTAAATCTCAGATTTGCAAAGTCCAACTTAAGATGTTCCAGAGAAGTGAATGATGGGAAATACAAAAAGATGAAAGAAAATACTAGATTGAAATTTGCTGTATTTCTTTCTGCTTTTAAAAAACGTTTTTGTTGCTAAACTATTTTTAGCTGGGAAAGATTGTAACTTATCTGTGTTTTCTCTAGAAACCAGATGGCTAGAGAAATGCTTAATTGTAAGATCTGTGGCTGCTGTCCTTAGAGTCACAGTCCTGATGGATCTCTGAGGCTATATGCCTTCCGGAGACAAGTTGTGTAAGACACATCTTACAGTGATTGGAGGACTTTCTGTCAGAACCAGAGGCATGTACTCACAAAGAACGGGTTATTTTCTCTGCCTTCACAAAGCAGTGTGAAACATCTGCCTGGATTGAGATCTGAAGCTGGAGCAAGATTTTAAAAATGAAATCTTCGAATCCTTACATGGAAGTGGTAAAACACTACTAAGTCGCTTCAGTTGTGTCTGACTCTGTGCGACCCCAGAGACGGCAGCCCACCAAGCTCCCCTGTCCCTGGGATTCTCCAGGCGAGAACACTGGAGTGGCTTGCCATTTCCTTCTCCAATGCATTAAAGTGAAAAGTGAAGTCGCTCAGGTTGTCTACTTGAAAGTTACACAGTCGTGTCCGACTCCTAGCGATCCCATGGACTGCAGTCTACCAGGCTCCTCCATCCACGGGATTTTCCAGGCAAGAGTACTGGAGTGGGATGCCATTGCCTTCTCCGAAGGTAAAACACTAGGTACTTTTAATAGATCTTGTCAGCAGATCAATCAATGAATCAAGACTGTGTTTTGAAGGATTTGGTATGTGTTGTTTAAAAGCAAACAGTTGAGACTCATGAGAGAAAATGGAAAACTGAACATGGGATGTATGGGCTTGTTATCCGTGGAGCAAGATGTGTGGCTGTTGTTAGGGTAACTAGAAATCAGGCACAAAGGGAGAAAAGAAATAGTAGAGAAATAGCGCAGATGAGAAACTCTGAGACTGATTCAATCCTTTGTAATACATGGGAACCAGGAAGGTCCACAGTTATAACTTAATCAGATCAGATCAGATCAGATCAGTCGCTCACTCGTGTCTGACTCTTTGCGACCCCATGAACTGCTGCACGCCAGGCCTCCCTGTCCATCACCAACTCCCGGAGTTCACTGAGACACATCCATCGAGTCAGTGATGCCATCCAGCCATCTCATCCTCTGTCGTCCCCTTCTCCTCCTGCCCCCCAATCCCTCCCAGCATCAGTCTTTTCCAATGAGTCAATTCTTCGCATGAAGTGGCCAAAGTACTGGAGTTTCAGCTTTAGCATCATTCCTTCCAAAGAAATCCCAGGGCTGATCTCCATCAGAACGGACTGGTTGGATCTCCTTGCAGTCCAAGGGACTCTCAAGAGTCTTCTCCAACACCACAGTTCAAAAGCATCAATTCTTCAGCGCCCAGCCTTCTTCACAGTCCAGCTCCTACATGCATACATGACCACAGGAAAAACCATAGCCTTGACTAGGCGAACCTTTGTTGGCAAAGTAATGTCTCTGCTTTTGAATATGTGATCTAGGTTGGTCATAACTTTTCTTCCAAGAAGTAAGCGTCTTTTAATTTCATGGCTGCAGTTACCATCTGCAGTGATTTTGGAGCCCAAAAAAATAAAGGCTGACACTGTTGCCACTGTTTCCCCATCTATTTCCCATGAAGTGTTGGGACCGGATGCCATGATCTCCGTTTTCTGAATGTTGAGCTTTAAGCCAACTTTTTCACTCTCCTCTTTCACTTTCATCAAGAGGCTTTTTAGTTCCTCTTCACTTTCTGCCATAAAGGTGGTGTCATCTGCATAGCTGAGGTTATTGATATTTCTCCCAGCAATCTTAATTCCAGCTTGTGCTTCTTCCAGCCCAGCGTTTCTCATGATGTACTGTGTATGTAAGTTAAATAAGCAGGGTGACAATATACAGCCTTGACGTACTCCTTTTCCTATTTGGAACCAGTCTGTTGTTCCATGTCCAGTTCTAACTTTGCTTCCTGACCTGCATACAAATTTCTCAAGAGGCAGGTCAGGTGGTCTGGTATTCCCATCTCTTTCAGAATTTCCCACAGTTTATTGTGAGCCACACAGTCAAAGGCTTTGGCATAGTCAATAAAGCAGAAATAGATGTTTTTCTGGAACTCTCTTGCTTTTTCCATGATCCAGAGGATGTTGGCAATTTGATCTCTGGTTCCTCTGTGTTTTCTAAACCCAGCTTGAACATCAGGAAGTTCACGGTTCATGTATTGCTGAAGCCTGGCTTGGAGAATTTTGAGCATTACTTTACTAGCGTGTGAGATGAGTGCAATTGTGTGGTAGTTTGAGCATTCTTTGGCATTGCCTTTCTTTGAGATTGGAATGAAAACTGACCTTTTCCAGTCCTGTGGCCACGGCTGAGTTTTCCAAATTTGCTGGCATATTGAGTGCACCACTTTCAGAGCATCATCTTTCAGGATTTGGAATAGCTCAACTGGAATTCCATCACCTCCACTAGCTTTGTTCGTAGTGATGCTTTCTAAGGCCCACTTGACTTCCCATTCCAGGATGTCTGGCTCTAGGTCAGTGATCACACCATCGTGATTATCTTGGTCGTGAAGCTCTTTTTTGTACAGTTCTTCTGTGTATTCTTGCCACCTCTTCTTAATATCTTCTGCTTCTGTTAGGTCCATACCATTTCTGTCCTTTATCAAACCCATCTTTGCATGAAATGTTCCTTTGGTATCTCTGATTTTCTTGAAGAGATCCCTAGTCTTTCCCATTCTGTTGTTTTCCTCTATTTCTTTGCATTGATCGCTGAGGAAGGCTTTCTTATCTCTTCTTGCTATTCTTTGGAACTCTGCATTCAGATGTTTATATCTTTCCTTTTCTCCTTTGCTTTTTGCTTCTCTTCTTTTCACAGCTATTTGTAAGGCCTCCCCAGACAGCCATTTTGCTTTTTTGCATTTCTTTTCCATGAGGATGGTCTTGATCCCTGTCTCCTGTACAGTGTCACGAACCTCATTCCATAGTTCATCAGGCACTCTATCTATCAGATCTAGGCCCTTAAATCTATTTCTCACTTCCACTGTATAATCATAAGGGATTTGATTTAGGTCATACCTGAATGGTCTAGTGGTTTTCCCTACTTTTTTCAATTTCAGTCTGAATTTGGCAATAAGGAGTTCATGATCTGAGCCACAGTCAGCTCCTGGTCTTGTTTTTGCTGACTGTACAAAACTTCTCCATCTTTGGCTGCAAAGAATATAATCGATCTGATTTCGATGTTGACCATCTGTTGATGTCCATGTATAGAGTCTTCTCTTGTGTTGTTGGAAGAGGGTGTTTGTTATGACTAGTGCATTCTCTTGGCAAAACTCTGTTAGTCTTTGCCCTGCTTCATTCCGTATTCCAAGGCCAAATTTGCCTGTTACTCCAGGTGTTTCTTGACTTCCTACCTTTGCATTCCAGTCCCCTATAATGAAAATGACATCTTTTTTGGGTGTTAGTTCTAAAAGGTCTTATACGTCTTCATAGAACCGTTCAACTTCAGCTTCTTCAGCATTACTGGTTGGGGCATAGACTTGGATTACTGTGACATTGAATGGTTTGCCTTGGAAACGAACAGAGATCATTCTGTCACTTTTCAGATTGCATCGAAGTACTGCATTTTGGTCTCTTTTGTTGACCATGATGGCCACTCCATTTCTTCTGAGGGATTCCTGCACGCAGTAGTAGATATAGTGGTCATCTGAGTTAAATTCACCCATTCCAGTCCATTTGAGTTCACTGATTCCTAGAATGTCGACATTCACTCTTGCCATCTCTTGTTTGACCACTTCCAATTTGCCTTGATTCATGGACCTGACATTCCAGGTTCCTATGCAATATTGCTCTTTACAGCATCGGACCTTGCTTCTATCACCAGGCACATCCACAGCTGGGTATTCTTTTTGCTTTGGCTCCATCCCTTCATTCTTTCTGGAGTTATTTCTCCACTGATCTCCAGTAGCATATTGGGCCCCTACTTAACAAAGCTAAATGGTATGCGAGGAAGAGAGACATTTAGAATTTCAAATTCAACATATAAACAGTTACAAATTTTTAAAAACTCAGTTCTTCAGTAGCAAACACTGAAGAATATTTTGTCCCAGCACTCCTGTGTAAACTTACTTTATCTTAATATGATATCTAAAGATGTGGGTGCTGCTTTCCAAGGGAACACTCCAAGTAACTTTCCCTTTGAGCGTGTTTAGAACAGAGACTCATGGAAATAGGTCCTGCTACTTATTATTCTTGAACTCATGTGCTCATGCTCAGTTGCTTCAGTCGTGTCTGGCTCTTTGTGTCCCCACGGACTATAGCCCACCAGGCTCCTCCGTCCATGGGATTCTCCAAGCAAGAATACTGGAGTGGGTTGCTGTGCCCTCCTCCAGGGGATCTTCCTGTCCCAGGTATTGAACCCTCGTCTCCTTGCAGGCAGATTGTTTACTCACTGAGCCACCTGGGAAGCCCACCTTGAACTCAGTTAATTATTATTAACACTCGTGGCACCTTCCCCCAAAAGCTCTATTACACTTTATGTGGACTTTTCAAATCAAAGTGTAAAACTCTTTTATTAATGCGTACCTGATTGTTACCCTTAAGTTTTGAACTGAAGCACATTAAAAAAATAGGTTTTTCTTTCAAGGGCTTTTAATGGAAAATAAAAATATTTCAGTACCTCAAGACAGACTGGAGAGACTTGCCTAGCAGATTATTAAATCAAGATAATGGAGTCCCAGGAACAGGAGACTGGGCTGAAATGCATCTGTAGAGTGAAATGGATGAGATGCTTGTATAGAAGAAGGGGACAGACAGAGAAGAGAGATTCCAGCATCTGGAAAAATGAGAGCAAAATTAGTTTATATGTTTCACAGGAAAACAAGTCTTGTAGTCACTCTTTGTTTATTGGACAAAAATATTATCCTTTGTTATTATTCACTTTTTCCAGACTTAGCTCTGATTACTTTTTGGAGTGACTGTTGACTGTATGTTCAGGCCATTACCATAGGAGGGAATATAAAAGGAGAGGACAGATTTAAGGGAACTGGTCTTAGACTGGCATTTCTTAACCTTGGTCACACATTAGAGCTAAAGTTCTCTATGGCCAGGCCACTCCCCACATTAAATAAATCAGGAGTTCTCTAGTGATTACGAGGTACTGGGAAGGTTAAGAATCACTGCCTGGGACTGCTGAGTTTAAAGAACTGTCAGATTTTCAGTAGAGCTACTGTGTGCAGAAGACAGTAGGAGAGTGTTAGAAATAATTTGTTAGTAATGTAGTTACAGTACTGACTTGAAAATCATTTACTTTTTATAGAGTAGATTCATGGTTATAATTATATCAGTCTTGTTAATTTATTCAGCACACATTATACAACTGCCATGTGTAAGAGGTTGTTCCAGGTGCCAGGGAATCAGTGCAAAACAAGGCAGAGAAAAATCCCTCTCCTCTTGTAGTTTACATTCTAGGGAGGGAAACAGATGATAAGTACATGTATACTATGTAACTAGGAAGATATAAATACTTTGAAGAAAACTAAGCAATTGAGAATCACAAAAATGAGACATAGGACTTTTAAATTCAGATGCCTGGGGAAGATCCCTGTAAAGAGATGACACTGACGCCTCAAGATTATTTAATTGCTGACCCTCCCAGGCCCTCAGCATTTGACTGCCCCCCTCCAACAAATCCCCTTCACTTTCTGAGCTCAGAAGACTTCCTCAAACATTGATCTCTTTAAAAACAAACAGACCATAACACATTTGTGTGTGCTGTGCTAAATCGCTTCAGTTGTGTCTGACTCTTTGTGACCCCATCCTCTGGTCTCCTCTGTCCATGGGATTCTCCAGGCAAGAACACTGGAATGGGTTGCCATGTGCTCCTCCAGGGGATCTTCCCCACCCAGGAATCGAACCTGCATCTCTTACGTCTCCTGCATTAGCAGGCAGGTTCTCTACCACTAGCATTGGGCCCCTAATACTATCATTGGAAGCTTTACATCACTCAGAACTTTTAAGCTTTGCAAGCATTTTCCTACATACCCTAGTCACTAATCCTTCCAGAGTGGCTCACAATACCTCATTTTGACTGTAGGCTAGACACTCTCCAGTAATGAGACACACAGGACCACGAGGAAATCACTGGACCCACACAGAGGATGTTTAGAGGGGAGCATGAAGATAGAAGAGCCAGTAATGGGACATGTCCCACAGGGACTGGGGAGGAGGGATGGTAATGCCTGGAGTCATAAATAAGTTGCGTCACACTGTGATAAACTGGAAAACATTCATATCCAATGAATTTTATTTTCTTGTGAGGCTTAAGGGGAAAGGTGGAGGTTTGGATTGGTCTCTGTGGGGAATAAGGGCTAGAAAGGAGCAGGAGTGAACTCTCATGAGTGTATGTGATGTCCCAAGCCTCATGCCACCAGTCTATGTATGTCACTTCATTTAGTCCCTGAATCAACTCTGAAGTCAAACAGATTACTGGTTTCCCATCTAGGATTCAAGTCCTGGTCTGTCCCCTGTTTGATTCCCATTATACCATATTTTTTTAAAAAATTATTTAATTGGAGGCTAATTATTTTAAAATATTGTAGTGTTTTTGGCCATACATTGACATGAATCAGCCGTGGCCCATTATACCATATTGCCATGGGAAATCATGAGAGACTATCCAAGCAATTGCAAAATCAGCACGACATTGAAATCAGAAACTTTTAAGGGGCCTTAAGTCATCGCTAGGCTTCCCTGCCGGCTTAGTGGTAAAGAATCCACCTGCCAATGCCAGAGACACTGGTTCAATCCTTGGGTCAGGAAGATCTCCAGAAAGACCCCCTGGAGTAGAAATGGCAACGCACTCCAGTATTCTTGCCTGTAAAATTCCATGGACGGAGAGGCCTGGTACACTACAGTCCATGGGGTCACAAAAGAGTCAGACATGACTGAGCGACTAAACAACAGCAACAGTGGTCATAGTCATGAATTCCTGCAGCCCAGGGATCTGTGTTTGGTGGCTGCTCACTGTTCCTTCCAAACGACAAGTAGGCTTTCCTACTAGCGATGCCCTGAGATACACATTCTTGATGCCAGAATATTATATCACTGAAACCACAGCAGGAATCCAAATTTAGGAGACAAGTTGAGAAAGAAGCTTACTGAGATCAAAGTTAAGCATTATCTCCCTCAGAAACCCTGAAATGTAAGTTGTTTGACTTATATAGTTTGCCTTGAATTTTTGCATTAAAACATCTTTTTACTTCTACTCCAAGAAATTTGTAGAGTATATTAAAGCTCATCATCATAAGGGTGAGTACCATATAGATGGCTTCAGAGGAATAGTTAGCCTAGTTTATAATTGATTAGGGGCATTGGTATAGGGTCAAAAATCAAAAGGTATGGCATTAGAGGAAATGGAGGCACAAGCTTCCCACTGCCTGGAAGAGCATCCTAGCCTGTGTCGGGAGCCTGCAAGATTCTGTGAAGACACAGAAGTAAACCAGGGAGAAGCAGCCGAGGACCTTTTGATACTCTTTCCTTGGAAGATTGCATGTACCCAAAGATGGATACGTGCCCTCTTTACATCCTCTTTCTGAGGATACACAAAGGGTCTAAGACCTGTCTGACATCAGGCTGAGAAGTCTCCTTTAAGGTATGAAAGACCCACTCTGGAAATAGTCCCCTTGCTGTTTTGTGACCTTGGCTTTTACCTCATCCCATCTACCTACACTGGCTCCACACTCTGTCCCTCACCAGGTTGTGGTCCTCCAGGATCAGTCTGAGGCTTCATCCTCCTACCCCTGAGGGTAATCCAGTCCATCCATGGCCCATCCCCAGTACCTACCCTGCTTGAAATTCTTCAGCTTCAGCCTTGTAAATCAGGAGAACTCAGGATTCCTGGACTCGACCTTTTAAAAAAACTATTTTAAATTGGAGGATAGTTGCTTTACAATATTGTGTTGGTTTCTGCCATACATCAACATGAATCAGCCAGAAGTATATATATGTCTCCTTCCTCTTGAACCTGCCTCCCCGCTCTGAGCCCATCCCATTACATCCCATCCCTCTAGGTTGTCACAGATCACCGGTTTGAGCTCCCTGCATCATACAGCAAATTTCCACTGACTATCAGCTTCACGTATGATAATGTATATGTTTCCATACTACTCTGTCAATTCATCCCACCCTCTCTTTCCCCCATTGTTGGATTTGACCTTTGAGGTCTGTCCTTGGCCTTGTTCTAAGCTCCCTGAATTCACACTCCTGCTAGAGCCTGCCTGCCTTACCATGGTTCAGTTCAGTTGAGTCCCTCAGTCATGTCCGACTCTTTGTGACCCCATGAATCGCAGCACACCAGGCCTCCCTGTCCATCACCAACTCCCGGAGTTCACTCAGACTCACGTCCATCGAGTCAGTGATGCCATACAGCCATCTCATCCTCTGTCGTCCCCTTCGCCTCTTGCCCCCAATCCCTCCCAGCATCAGAGCCTTCTCCAATGAGTCAACTCTTTGCATGAGGTGGCCAAAGTACTGGAGTTTCAGCTTTAGCATCATTCCTTCCAAAAAAATCACAGGGCTGATCTCCTTCAGAACGGACTGGTTGGATCTCCTTGCAGTCCAAGGGACTCTCAAGAGTCTTTTCCAACACCACAGTTCAAAAGCATCAATTCTTCAGCGCTCAGCTTTCTTCACAGTCCAACTCTCACATCCATTCATGACCACAGGAAAAACCATAGCCTTGACTAGACAGACCTTTGTTAGCAAAGTACTGTCTCTGCTTTTGAATATGCTATCTAGGTTGGTCATAACTTTCCTTCCAAGGAGTAAGTGTCTTTTAATTTCATGGCTGCAGTCACCATCTGCAGTGATTTTGGAACCCAAAAAAATAAAGTCTGACACTGTTTCCACTGTTTCTCCATCTATTTCCCATGAAGTGATGGGACTGGATGCCATGATCTTCGTTTGCTGAATGTTGAGCTTTAAGCCAACTTTTTCACTCTCCACTTTCACTTTCATCAAGAGGCTTTTTAGTTCCTCTTCACTTTCTGCCATAAGGGTGGTGTCATCTGCATATCTGAGGTTATTGATATTTCTCACAGCAATCTTGATTCCAGCTTGTGCTTCTTCCAGTCCAGCGTTTCTCATGATGTACTCTGCATATAAGTTAAATAAGCAGGGTGACAATATACAGCCTTGACGTACTCCTCTTCCTATTTGGAACCAGTCTGTTGTTCCATGTCCAGTTCTAACTTTGCTTCCTGACCTGCATGCAGGTTTCTCAAGAGGCAGGTCAGGTGGTCTGGTATTCCCATCTCTTTCAGAATTTCCCACAGTTTATTGTGATCCACACAGTCAAAGGGTTTGGCATAGTCAATAAAGTAGAATAGATGTTTTTCTGGAGCTCTCTTGCTTTTTCCATGATCCAGCGGATGTTGGCAATTTGATCTCTGGTTCCTCTGCCTTTTCTAAAACCGGCTTGAACATCAGGAAATTCACAGTTCATGTATTGCTGAAGCCTGGCTTGGAGAATTTTGAGCATTACTTTATTAGCATGTGAGATGAGTGCAATTGTGTGGTAGTTTGAGCATTCTTTGGCATTGCCTTTCTTTGAGATTGGAATGAAAACTGACCTTTTCCAGTCCTGTGGCCACGGCTGAGTTTTCCAAATTTGCTGGCATATTGAGTGCACCACTTTCAGAGCATCATCTTTCAGGATTTGGAATAGCTCAACTGGAATTCCATCACCTCCACTAGCTTTGTTCGTAGTGATGCTTCCTAAGGCCCACTTGACTTCCCATTCCAGGATGTCTGGCTCTAGGTCAGTGATCACACCATCGTAATTATCTTGGTCGTGAAGCTCTTTTTTGTACAGTTCTTCTGTGTATTCTTGCCACCTCTTCTTAATATCTTCTGCTTCTGTTAGGTCCACACCATTTCTGTCCTTTATCGAGCCCATCTTTGCATGAAATGTTCCCTTGGTATCTCTAATTTTCTTGAAGAGATCTCTAGTCTTTCCCATTCTTTTGTTTTCCTCTATTTCTTTGCATTGATCGCTGAGGAAGGCTTTCTTATCTCTTCTTGCTATTCTTTGGAACTCTGCATTCAGATGCTTATATCTTTCCTTTTCTCCTTTGCTTTAGTGCTGCCAAATAAGCCAGGCTGCTTAACCTCTTTGTGCTTCCATGTCCTCAAACTCTGAAATAGTAATCTCTGCATCATCAAGGTGATGCTACATGCTGCTGCTGCTGCTAAGTCGCTTCAGTCGTGTCTGACTCTGTGTGACCCCATAGACGGCAGCCCACCAGGCTCCCCCGTCCCTGGGATTCTCCAGGCAAGAACACTGGAGTGGGTTGCCATTTCCTTCTCCAATGCATGAAAGTCAAAAGTGAAAGTGAAGTCGCTCAGTCGTGTCCGACTCTCAGCGACCCCGTGGACTGGAGCCTATGAGGCTCCTACGTCCATGGGATTTTCCAGGCAAAAGTACTGGGGTGGGGTGCCATTGCCTTCCCCAAATATTCATAATTATTATTGTTATCATACATGTCAGAACTTTGCTCTTGAGTCCAAATATCAGTGTTTTTATGTGCTTTAGATGGGCTTCTGAAGGACAGGAAAGGCAAATAGAGGTCTGTGGCCACTGCAGAGATTCTCCTCGCTGCAGGTACCAGCTACCCTCCTCTGGGACTTCAAGTTACAGAGTCTCTGTTAGCTTGAACAAGAGACAGAATCTCTTGTTAGCTGAGTAGCAAGATGGTAGAGAAATTTCATTAAACTAAGAAGTCATCAGAGCCCTGTGGCAGCAGCGGGTACATTCAAAATACTCATTTATTGCTGAGAAGCCCATGAGAGCCTTTAAAGCAGGGAAAAGCTGTGTGTATATAGACAGGAGCCTTTGGGGAAAACTGCCCCTTTATTATTTTTCATTTTGCCCTTAGCTACTTTGGTGTTTTAATTGTATAGTCCTTCTAAAGTTATTAAAGTCAAGTATCTAGAAACTAAACCTCTGTGCTCGATTCCTTGAGGATCTCAGAGATGTAGGAGGCACAGTCCCTGCTGCTTTACAGACAAGGACATTGGACTTAAAGGATATGTTGAAGATCCCAGGACAATCCCAGTGTTCATTCACTAGAAGGACTCATGGGGCTCAGAGTTGTACTTGTGGCTGATATTTATTATAGCAATGGAGTAAGGATACACTGGTGGCTTATTAGGAAGAAGAACCAGGTAGAGTCTGAAGGACTCCACACACACAGGCTCCTTATGCTCCCTCCATCACATTAGGGGTCACACAGAGCACTGTCTTCAAATACTCGTTTCTAGTTAAAATGCAGTGACAGATGTGCAGTGTTTCTGCCCTAGGAAGCCTACTAGAGATCTAGCAACCAACATTTTGGGGGGCTGGTTGTATAAGAACCCTTTGTTTAGCATATACAAAATGCCCAGAAGGGAAGCAAGTGTTCAGTATAAACCATATTGTTCACATAAAAAGTCTAGGCACAGTGTTAGGAACACTGCAAGAGTCAGATCCCAGATACCAGCCAGAGGCCAACTTTGCCAGCAGGCCTTTCTAAGGATAGCAGTCTCAGGCCTGCTATGTTAATTCTTTTCTGTACAGAAGAGGTGCCACATAAACACACAACCAGCTCTAATACTAACCCATCAGAGTCACTGGTGTAAATGGTTAGATATTGAGGAACAGGTCCCTTCTGACTGCTGGGTCACAGAAACCTTTATACCACACATTTGAGCTGGGCCTCAAAGGTTAGGCAGGTTTGAGCAGCAGTAGAGAAGTGGGGAGACAGGACACAGTGGGCAAAATAATAGTAATTTAGGGAAAGGCAAGCAGGCTTATCTGATCAGAAACAAAATGTGTTGATGGAAATAGGGGATCCTAGGAAGACAGGAAGCCACAAGACCTGGATTAATAAGTGGAAACTTATGGGTTTTATATGCAGAGATGGAACACCACTGAAAGTTTCTTTTTTAAGACAGGAAGTCATATAGTTCAAGGCATGTTTGCAGGAGATATGTATTTGGTGGTAGATAGTTTGGCCTGGAGGTCAGAGTCCTAGAGATGGAAGGCTGCAGAAGATACCTGGATATGTTTCCCAAAGGCCTGGGCTTCAGAAGATGCTTATTAGTTTATGGCCCAGCTCTGTATATAGGAAATATGTAAATCAATGAAGAGGCAAACTCTGACTATGTCTGTGTTGTGGATTAAGCTTTAGTACCTTGGCAAGCAGGCCAGAGATGACTCAGTTCAGTTCAGTTACTCAGTCGTGTCCGACTCTTTGCAACTCCCATGAATTGCAGCACGCCAGGCCTCCCTGTCCATCACCAACTCCCGGGGTTCACTGAGACTCACATCCATCGAGTCAGTGATGCCATCCAGCCATCTCATCCTCTGTTGTCCCCTTCTCCTCTTGCCCCCAATCCCTCCCAGCATCAGAGTCTTCTCCAATGAGTCAACTCTTTGCATGAGGTGGCCAAAGTACTGGAGTTTCAGCTTTAGCATCATTCCTTCCAAAGAAATCCCAGGGCTGGTCTCCTTCAGAATGGACTGGTTGGATCTCCTTGCAGTCCAAGGGACTCTCAAGAGCCTTCTCCAACACCACAGTTCAAAAGCATCAATTCTTCAGTGCTCAGCTTTTTTGACAGTCCAACTCTCACATCCATACATGACCACAGGAAAAACCATAGCCTTGACTAGGCGAACCTTTGTTGGCAAAGTAATGTCTTTGCTTTTCAATATGCTATCTAGGTTGGTCATAATTTTCCTTCCAAGGAGTAAGCGTCTTTTAATTTCATGACTGCAGTCACCATCTGCAGTGATTTTGGAGACCCCAAAATAAAGTTTGACACTGTTTCCACTGTTTCCCCATCTATTTCCCATGAAGTGATGGGACTGGATGCCATGATCTTCGTTTTTTGAATGTTGAGCTTTAAGCCAACTTTTTCACTCTCCTCTTTCACTTTTATCAAGAGGCTTTTTAGTTCCTCTTCACTCTCTGCCATAAGGGTGGTGTCATCTGCATAGCTGAGGGTATTGATATTTCTCACAGCAATCTTGATTCCAGCTTGTGCTTCTTCCAGCCCAGCGTTTGTCATGATGTACTCTGCATAGAAGTTAAATAAGCAGGGTGACAATATACAGCCTTGACGTACTCCTTTTCCTATTTGGAACCAGTCTGTTGTTCCATGTTCAGTTTTAACTCTTGCTTCCTGACCTGCATACAGGTTTCTCAAGAGGCAGGTCAGGTGGTCTGGTATTCCTATCTCTAACAGAATTTTCCACAGTTTATTGTGATCCACACAGTCAAAGGGTTTGGCATAGTCAATAAAGCAGAAATAGATGTTTTTCTGGAACTCTCTTGCTTTTTCCATGATCCAGCGGATGTTGGCAGTTTGATCTCTGGTTCCTCTGCCTTTTCTAAAACCGGCTTGAACATCAGGAAATTCACAGTTCATGTATTGCTGAAGCCTGGCTTGGAGAATTTTGAGCATTACTTTACTAGCATGTGAGATGAGTGCAATTGTGTGGTAGTTTGAGCATTCTTTGGCATTGCCTTTCTTTGAGATTGGAATGAAAACTGACCTTTTCCAGTCCTGTGACCGCTGCTGAGTTTTTCAAATTTGCTAGCGTATTGAGTGCAGCACTTACACAGCATCATCTTCCAGGATTTGGAATAGCTCAAATGGAATTCCATCACCTCCACTAGCTTTGTTCGTAGTGATGCTTCCTAAGGCCTACTTGACTTCCCATTCCAGGATGTCTGGCTCTAGGTGAGTGATCACACGTTCGTGATTGTCTTGGTCGTGAAGATCTTTTTTTGTAGAGATGACTAGGCCTGTCTTAACTTGTGCAGTGAATTGGTACCAAGTGGTGCAACATTCTACATGCAGAGAAGAGACTGTATTTACTTAAAAATAATATGCGGCCTGTACTGACTAGAGTATTCAGAAGCTACCAAATCCCCAATTCAGGTCTGCACAAGTATGATTGTATTGTGCCAGCCCTAAGCTCAGATAGAACAAATCTTCCATGAAGCTGCAAATTACTCTCTGCACACATCTGGATTTTAAGGCTGCCCCACTCTCAATGAAAAGTTCAGAAGGGGCCAAAGGGAAGACCACATGGAATGTGCTCACTGGTGATGCCTTATATTCTGACTTCCTAGACTCTCGTCTCAGATCCCTGGCCATTGACATCTCAGACTGCCTCACTTGGGTGCTATACTCC
Source organism: Tragelaphus eurycerus (assembly GCA_935064755.1). NCBI lineage: Eukaryota > Metazoa > Chordata > Mammalia > Artiodactyla > Bovidae > Tragelaphus > Tragelaphus eurycerus. The sequence goes on along the minus strand of CAKXYN010000001.1, from coordinate 67,419,672 downwards.
TGGCTCACAAAATTTTGGTCCAGCTCATCTGTGTAGACTTCCTCATTTGGCTGTTTGATTGCTACACTTTCAGAAATCTACTTGCCTCTCACATACCCATTTCTGAGACCAGGAATGCCTGCCCAGAGGACTGCCTTTCCTGAATATGGCCCTCTGAACAACTTTCTTTCAACCCCAAAACCCCACCTCTGTATCCTGGCCCTACTGTTGACAGCATTACGATTTTGTGCTTTGGAGCAATGCTGCTGTGCAGTAGTACAGAGCCCTTTGTCTCAGTGATCACCTGTTCCCCCAACCCTAAAGAGTTGTGCTATCCAATAGAACTGTCTGCTGCTAAGCTGCTAAGTCACTTCAGTCGTGTCCGACTCTGTGTGACCCCCTAGACGGCAGCCCACCAGGTCCCCCGTCTCTGGGATTCTCCAAGCAAGAACACTGGAGTGGGTTGCCATTTCCTTCTCCAATGCATGAAAATGAAAAGTGAAAGGGAAGTCACTCAGTCATGTCCAACTCTAGCGGCCCCATGGACTGCAGCCTACCAGGCTCCTCCGTCCATGGGATTTGCCAGGCAAGGGTACTGGAATGGGGTGCCATCGCGACAATATAAATATTCTATATATGGCAGAACAGTATGGCCTGTTGCTGTTTAGCACTTGGAATATGACCTGTAACTGAGAACTGTTTCTAATATTATTAATTTTAATTAAATACGGATAACTACATGTGGCTAGTGGGTACCATATTATAATGGCACAGCATAGATCCTGGTGGGAGTGATCTGGTGAACTGGCTGTGCAGGGTAGACTTAATCTGTGTGCACAGGATATCAAGAGGAGGGCAAGACATGACACAAGAGAGAAAGACCAAGGAGAAGGTCCTTTGTGGTCTCAGATATATCCATTTGTTTACATTCCTAGGCATATAATATTTAGAGATGCACTAATTTTAAGTTGGTTTATTTCTTTTTGATCAATATTGAATATTTTTGCTATTTAAATATGTATCACGAAAGACAGTTGACTACAGGAATTAGTATAGGCTTGGAGAGTCCCTTCGACTGTAAGGAGATCAAACCAGTCAATCCTAAAGGAAGTTAGTCCTGAATATTCATTGGAAGGACTGATGCTGATGATGAAGCTGAAACTCCAAACTTTGGCCACCTGATGAGAAGAAATGACTCATTGGAAAAGACCCTGAGGCTGGGCAAGATTGAAGGCAGGAGGAGAAGGGGACAACGGAGGATAAGATGGTTTGATGGCATCACCAACTCGATGGACATAGTTTGAGGAAGCTCCGGGAGTTGGTGATGGACAGGGAAGCCTGGCGTGCTGCAGTCCGTGGGGTCACAAAGAGTTGGACACAACTGAGTGACTAAACTGAGCTTGAAGATCCAGACTCAAGTTGTAGTCTTGTCTCTATACCATGTCAGCTATGTCACTGTAATACTGTTTTTAAACATATCATCAGTTTTTCAGTATTAAGGGAAAGTAAGAAAGATTTTGACATAGTGCAGTGAACACCATTCTTATCTTATACTTTAAAAAAAATTAAAGTTCTCAAACACTTCATTCAAAATTTTAGTACTTATGAAATCTTTATTTGCTATTGTTTCCTGAGATTATTCTGCATTTCTCAGTCTTGTACTTTAAAAGCCTAGAAAATATCTAGTAAAATGTCTGACAGATAAAAATATTTATTTAGTTTTCAGATTGGCTGAGTTTTCTAGCTTCCATTCAAGAAACAATCAAGGTTTTTGTATTTCTTCTGTATATGTTTATTTTGGTTTTTGTAAGCTCCGCTGTTCCTATCAGGACTCGCTCATGATCTATTAAACTGTAAGACTTTGCTTCAAACAGCAGAAATAGTGACAGGAACAAGTTAATAAGTATAAATAATATGTATTCTGTTATCTTTAACTGGAGGACTTATGTAGTTACAGCAGGCCAAATCTGTAGATGTGTGTGTGTATGTGTGTGTTTTGTTTGACCGACCTGGAAAAACCTTAGACAAATACTATGATTTTTCTTTCATTTGTGAATATATATTCCTTTTATCCTATATTATGCTAATCAGAGAAAAACATGAGTAAAGGAATGAAATTAAAAAGAACAATAATGTTCACATCATGAACAAAGAGTGGGAAATCCCAGAACAAGAGATTATCAGTATGAGGGAGGAGGGAAGCAAGATCCGGAAGATAGAATGAGAGTGGCTCGTGGCACCTACTATTTTAACATTGCTTTTTTGACATCATGATTACTTTTCTACAGTACTTCAGACTGCCTGACCTTTAGCTGAGAAATGTAAAAGTGCGGGGCTTCTTTAGTCCCCATAGGTGTAATTAGCAAATTATGAAGAAAGCAGGGCCAACCCTCTGCCCCCTGGCTTTCTCACATGGAGGTACGCCTTCCTCGGAAGTATTGCGGCTTTAATGTTGGAGGTGGCAAAGACCCTCTGCCCCCTGGCTTTCTCACGTGGAGGTACGCCTTCCTTGGAAGTATTGCGGCTTTAATGTTGGAGGTGGCAAAGATGAGCTGACTCTGCACTGTGCTGTCCTGTCAGTGGAGTCTCCCCCTCACTTCAGCCTCATGTGTTCATTTACATACTTTTTATTGTTAAAATTTTTACTGTTAATTTTAACATTATTGTTTCAAATTTTTTATTTTATTATTTTTTTAAAAATATATATTTATTTGTTTGGCTGCACTGTATCTTAGTTGCAAGCATGTGGGATTAGTTCCCTGACCGGGGATTGAACCCAGGCCCTCCGCATTGGGAGTGTGGAGTCTTAGCTACTGTACCACCAGGGAAATCCCTAAAATTTTTATTTTTAACATTGTTATTTTAAAATTTGTATTGGTGCTTCCCTGGTAGCTCAGCTGATAAAGAATCTGCCTGCAATGCAGGAGACCCCAGTTTCATTGCTGAGTCGGGAAGATTCCTAGGAGAAGGGTTGGGCTACCCACTCCAGTATACTTGGGCTTCTGTGGTGGCTTAGTCAGTAAAGAATCTGCCTGTAATGTGGCAGACCTGGGTTCAGTCCCTGGATTGGGAAGATCCCCTGGAGAAGGGAACAGCTACCCACTCCAGTATTTTTGCCTGGAGAATCCACATAGAGAAGCCTGGCGGGCTGCATTCCACGGGGTCACAAAGAGCTGGACATGACTGAGCGACTAAGCACATTGTTAAAATTGGAAGCCTGATCCTGGGGTGAGAGCGTAAATCATTTAGAGTAAAAACAGTTGTTTGTAGCTCCCTGTGTAACGGATAATTAAGTTACCATTGAGTTCATTTTCTTGAGAGTTCATGATTTCTAAAGACCCTGTGTGTGCATGTGTGCTCAGTCACTCAGTCATATCCAACTCTTTGTGACCCTATGGATTGTTATGGGATTTTCCAGGCAAGAATATTGGAGCAGGTTGCCGTTTCCTCCCCCAGGAGCCCTTCCTAACCCAGGGGTCGAACCCACATTTCCTGCCTCTGCTGCATTGACAGGCAAGTTCTTTACCGCTGAGCCACCTGGAAAGGCCAAAGACCCTGTGCTGCTGCTGCTAAGTCGCTTCAGTCGTGTCCAACTTTGTGTGACCCCATGGACTGCAGCCCACCAGGCTTCTCCGTCCATGGGATTCTCCAGGCAAGAACACTGGAGTGGGTTGCCATTGCCTTCTCCAATGCATGAAAGTGGAAAGTGAAAGTGAAGTTGCTCAGTCGTGTGTGACTCTTAGCGACCCCATGGACTGCAGCCTACCAGGCTCCTCCATCCATGTGATTTTCTGGGCAAGAGTACTGGAGTGGGGTGCTATTGCCTTCTCCCCCAAAGACCCTGTAGGGCCTGTATAATTATAGAAATGCTATTGTAACTTTGAGACTGTGTGATAACAGATTTACTCATGTGTCTCTTTTGCTTTAGAGAAAATGAAAAGGATCTGTTTTCTGGGATTGTCATTCAAGAGCCTCTGCTTGTTCCAAATCTGACAAAGTGTTGCCCACCCCCCGCCCCCCGCCCCGATCATTAAGTCTTTTGGGTGGGAATGCCATGAACCTCAAAGAGACTCAGTGCCACCGGGAGTGCTGGAGTCGGGGCTTGGAATGGCCTTTCTAATCAGAGGGGTCAGATGCCCCCTCTGGGTGATTGGGATCCTGGCACTAGCTGGCTTTCATTCACACAGCCCCTCTGGGGGCCTCTGCGACACGGACACTCTCAGTTCATCTCTAGGACAGGATGTGATTTGCAGCATTTCCCAGATATATTTGCCCAGCAATCCCCTCCTCCCTTCCATCACTCACTTTTTTTTTTTCCAATGTTCATTTCATAAGATGAAATACAGATAAAGCATGGGCTTGGAAATCAAAGAGCTTTAGATTTGAATCCTAACTTTACTGCTCTGCTTTTTTATCTCAAGTCAGAAACTTTGACTCTCAGTTTCTTCAGAGGTGAAATAACTGTTATGAGAATTAAATGCAATTAGGCAAGAAAAGAAACACTTTAAACAATGCCTGGTACACAAAAGATACTCATTAAGTGGCAGCTGTTAACAGCTGCTGCTGTAGCAAGTTGAGTGCAGGACTATATCCCCCTACCACACCTTTTCCCTGAGCTTCACACTTGGGCTTTCAGCTGCCTGTTTTTTGTTCACCTGCATATCCAAGAGACCTCAAATTCAGCATGCTTATCTGAAATTTTGGCCACCTGATGCAAAGAACTGACTCATTTGAAAAGACCCTGATGCTGGGAAAGATTAAAGGCAGGAGAAGGGAACGACAGAGGATGAGATGACTCAATGGACATGAGTTTGAGTAAACTCCGGGGGTTGGTGATGGGCAGGGAGCCCTGGCGTGCTGTAGTTCATGGGGTTGCAAAGAGTCAGACACGACTGAGCAACTAAACTAAACTGATCTGAAGTTTATATCTTCCTCCTTGTACCTTCTCTGGTCGACACTACCACATTTGGTTAACTGCTCCATCTGGTCACCTTTGTCATCTAAATATACCTCACATCCTTTCACCTTTCTTCAGCCCCATAACAGCATTGTAACTTGCCAGGGCTGCTCTTCTCTGTCTTTAGAGTGTTTTCTATGTCACAAGCCTGCCTTCCAAACAGCAGCTGAAGCGATCATGCTAAAAACTTACGAGATCAACATTGCTTCTCATAATTTAACTTTCAGAGCTCCTGTAAGGCCCATAATGGGGTTTTCCAAACTTGTTAATCCTGACAACCAACTGAGACCTTTTTAGAAATACAAACTCTTGGACTCCCTCCAAAAGTCCTCCCCTCTAGCGATTCTGATCCAGATCTGGGATGGGGCACAGGAATCTGCACTTTTAATAAGCTGGGAGGTACACCTTGTGATGGCCAGGGGGGACAACCCTCACATGTAATTCACACCGTGGGTTTGTCCTCTCTGTATTGCCCAACGCCCCAGCTCTCCAGTGCGCTCTTCCACTTCCCCACCATCAAGCTGCCTTGGTGCACACTTCTCCTGGAATCCCCTTCTCTTCCTTTCTAACTTTCCCTTACCAAATGCTCAGAGTCTAGCAGTATTGCCAGAAGGTGTCCCAGTATCTCGCAGGCAGCCTGTCTTCAGCCCATCGGAGCTTGTCAGCCCACTTCTGTGTAGTTAATAATAGAATTCTCACATTGTGTTGTCATTTTTGTCCTGTGTCTCCTTCTCCCAGTAGACTCAGAGCCTTGAGGACAGGGAACATTTTATTTCTCCATTTCCATCTTCTTGCTTAGATTCTAGAACATGGTAGGGGTTCATGAATGCTTGTTGAAAGAATAAAAAGGAGAGAGGGAGGTTGGAAAGAACTCTTGAATTGTACTAGGAGGTATAAAAATATTCTTTGGAGCCCTGATGTGTCTCAGGCACAGGTGGTGGTTAGGAGGGAGGCCTAAGTAGGGAGGATTCCTGCTCCTGTTCCTTCTGTCTGCCTCTGATTCAATCAAAGTAGCTCTATTATTAAATTTTTCATGTGTTGGTGAATAGTGAAAGGTCTTGTTGAAAAGAAGGGAAAAGTTGGTACTAAAAATAAATTTGAAAACTGCAGCACTGATTTACCTTAATGAAATCCCTTTATGTATCTCTACTCTCTGTGATTTAGAATGAAGTGGGAAAACTTGAAGAACTTGAGAAATAAAACCAAGGATCTAAATTGGAAACTGCAACTGTGAGGCAAGATTAGAGATTTCCTAATCTGTTGGGTTATGCCATGTAGTATGGCCTTGGGGCCACTTGCTGCTTTGAAGCACCTGGGGAGTTATCATGAGAGAGATGCTAAGTGGTTGGCATCCATTTCCACAGAGGCCAATGTGAAGAAGTGTGAAGATTACATTGAAAGAGCTGTGAGAATTCCTCTGAATTTATTTGAGGTGCATGCTTGTATTTCCAGAGCAGAGTCTTCAGGAAATAGCCTCCCTCAGGAATAACACTTTGTCCCTGCCTCAGCACCTGGCACGGACTACCTCCTCGTTGTTGGTCATCAGACATTCGCTGTGGGGATGCATGAATTACCATCAGTGAAAAGTGTGTGAAATGCACTACCACCCAGGAATTACGACTCTCATAAAAGCAAATGATCTTAAAATTAAGACTCTATTAGACTTGCCACAGATTCAAATTATGGATTTCATTTGTAAGAACTTGCTCAATAATATGAAATTAATGTAGCTTAATATACTGTTCATGCATAGCTGATCATAAAGACAAGTAAATGTAGAACAGTTCTCTCATAACATTGCTTATTAAAGAATCAGAATTTAACCATCTCTTTTTTTTTTTTCTCTTGAAACAGAGTTTTTTTACCCAGAGAAAACTGACCTGTCGCTCTCATATAGAGGTGTGGATGTTTGTAAAGTCTTCTAAATTTTACTCTTTTGGCCACAGTTCCTTTCCCACTTTTAGGATATATGAGGAGTTGTGCCTCTCGGTGGCAAATAGATTCACTCAGCATTTATCGAATTGTATTCATACAGATTCCATAGTCTTATGCAGAGGCAAGTTGTGGGATCAAAGGTCACCTGTCCCATTGATACTTCAACACATAATAGCATTTCAAGACTCTGAGAAGTCCTGGGGGACAGAAACCTAACTGTGTTTAATACCATATGTCCCAGCAATATTGACCACTTCTTTTGCAGAAGAGCTGTTGCCAAATTAGGAAACATTGGATAGATATTTGCCTTCAAATAGTTTGAATGTTAACAGAAAGCACCATTTATCTATCATACCCATCGGTGAAGTCAGCAAAACAGGAAATAATTTGATTTATACCTAGGGCTCTTTGAAATGGAAAAAAAAAAAAACAACAGTCATTTTGACTTTCACATATTGTGAAGATACATTATTTTCTTATGGTTAAATAATAACCCAATGTGGATATACCTACCATGTTTTATTCAGCCATTCATTTGTTGGTAGATAGTTTGGTTGTTTTCATCTTTTGGCTATTATGAAAAATGCTGCTATGAATGTTCATGTAGTTTTATGTGTGGCCATATATTTTCAATTCCTTTTGTTAAATATATACTGAGAAGTAGAATTGGTAGATCCTACATTAAACTATGTTTAACCTTTTGAGAAACCACCAGACTGTTTTCCAAAGTGGCTATGTCATTTTACATTCCCACTAGCATTATATGATGGTTCCAGTTTCTCCATCTTCTTGCCAACACTTGGTATTATCTGTTTGATTAAAGTCATTCGAGTAGAAGTGAAATAGTGCCTTCATTGTGGTTTTAATTTGCATTTCCCTAATGGCTAATAATGTTGGGCACCTTTTCATATCCTTATTGGCTCTTTGTTCATCTTCTAAACAGAAATGTCCATTTAAATTCTTTTATTATTGAGTTGTAAGAGTTCTACAAGTCCCTTATCAGATATATTATTTGAAAATATTTTCTTTCATTCAGTGAATTATCTTTCCCTTTCTTGATGGTCTCCTTTTTAAAGAAATTATTTATTTATTTATTTTTGGCTGCACTGGGTTTTTGCTGTTGAACATGGGCTTTCTCTAGTTGCAGCAAGTAGGGGCTACTCTCTATTGTGGTTCATGGGTTTCTTATTGCAGTGGCTTCTGTTGTGGTTCCCAGGCTCTAGAGCACAGACTCAGTAGTTATGACATGCGAGCTTAGTTACTGCACAACATGTGGAGGCTTCCTGGACCAGGGATCTATTTCCCCTGCTTCTCTTGAACTTATTCACCATCCCTGTATATTCTTTAATGAAAGGTATGTTCAGATTTTTTGTCCATCTTTGAGTTGTTACTTATTGAGTTCTGAGATTACTTTATATGTTGTCAATACAGTCCTTTGTTAGAATAGTCTGTAAATATTTTCTCCCAGTCTGTAGCTTGTCTTTTCATTTTCTTAGCAGTGTCTTTCAAAGAGAAGATGGTTTTAACTTTGGTTAAGTCCAATTTATTATTTTGTTTTGATTCATAATATTTGCTTAATAATCTAAGATCACAAAGATTTTTCTACTGTGTGCTCAATATAGAAAAACAAATGTGAACAAGATGCACAAAGGCACTTGTCTCATTTTTCTTGTGTGTATTCTTATAGTTTTTAGCTCTTAATATTTAGGTCTATGATAAATTCAAGTTAATTTTGTGTAGGCAGGGATCATGGTTCAATTTTTTAATATGGATTGTTCAGCACCATTTTTGAAACTGCTGTTCTCCCTCACTGAATTTTGATCAGATCAGATCAGATCAGTCGCTCAGTCGTGTCCGACTCTTTGCGACCCCATGAACCGCAGCACGCCAGGCCTCCCTGTCCATCACCAGCTCCCGGAGGTCACTCAGACTCGCATCCATCGAGTCAGTGATGCCATCCAGCCATCTCATCCTCTGTCGTCCCCTTCTCCTCCTGCCCTCAATCCCTCCCAGCATCAGAGTCTTCTCCAATGAGTCAACTCTTCGCATGAGGTGGCCAAAATACTGGAGTTTCAGCTTTAGCATCATTCCTTCCAAAGAAATTCCAGGATTGATCTCCTTCAGAATGGACTGGTTGGATCTTCTTGCAGTCCAAGGGACTCTCAAGAGTCTTCTCCAACACCACAGTTCAAAAGCATCAATTCTTCGGCATTCAGCCTTCTTCACAGTCCAACTCTCACATCCATACATGACCACAGGACAGACCATAGCCTTGACTAGGCGAACCTTTGTAGGTAAAGTAATGTCTCTGCTTTTGAATATGCTATCTAGGTTGCTCATAACTTTCCTTCCAAGGAGTAAGCGTCTTTTAATTTCATGACTGCAGTCACCATCTGCAGTGATTTTGGAGCCCAGAAAAACAAAGTCTGACACTGTTTCCACTGTTTCTCCATCTATTTCCCATGCAGTGATGGGACCAGATGCCATGATCTTCGTTTTCTGAATGTTGAGCTTTAAGCCAACCCTTTCACTCTCCACTTTCACTTTCATCAAGAGGCTTTTTAGCCCCTCTTCACTTTCTGCCATAAGAGTGGTGTCATCTGCATATCTGAGGTTATTGATATTTCTCCCGGCAATCTTGATTCCAACTTGTGTTTCTTCCAGTCCAGCATTTCTCATGATGTACTCTGCATATAAGTTAAATAAACATGGTGACAATATGCAGCCTTGACGTACTCCTTTTCCTATTTGGAACCAGTCTGTTGTTCCATGACCAGTTCTAACTGTTGCTTCCTGACCTGCATACAGATTTCTCAACAGGCAGATCAGGTGGTCTGGTATTCCCATCTCCCTCAGAATTTTCCACAGTTTATTGTGATCTACACAGTCAAAGGCTTTGGCATAGTCAATAAAGCAGAAATAGATGTTTTTCTGGAACTCTCTTGCTTTTTCCATGATCCAGCGGATGTTGGCAATTTGATCTCTGGTTCCTCTGCCTTTTCTAAAACCAGCTTGAACATCAGGAAGTTCACGGTTCACATATTGCTGAAGCCTGGCTTGGAGAATTTTGAGCATTACTTTACTAGCGTGTGAGATGAGTGCAATTGTTCGGTAGTTTGAGCACTCCTTGGCATTGCCTTTCTTTGAATTTTGATACTGAAAATTAATTGAATATATATGTGTTACCACATTTTTAAACAAAGATCTCCCTCACCTCAACATGCCCATTTAACTGAAAGCTTATCACGTCCACATCTTCATCTCTTCAAAGAGCGGTCTAGACTCACTGTTTCTGCTTGCTTCTTTCTTACTCTCACACTCAGCCTCTTTATCATTCCACAAAAAGGGTTCTTGCCAGAATCACCAGTGATCTCTGTTATGACATCCAGTGGATACTGTTTTTTTGTTGTCTCATGTGAGTCTCAGTGTCCTTGGGCCTCAGTGATCCCCTCGCCCCCTCTTTCAGATACTTTTTCCCCTAACTAATACAGCAGTCCCTCCACTCTTCTTATTTTTCTTCTGTTTTTCTTTTTGATCCCACATGTCTACTCTGCAAGTTCTTCTTCTACTTATTTCTTTTATGTCAGTGTTTCTCAGGATTGTCCAGAGCCCCTTTTCCCTCTCATTCTGTGCATGCACCCTAGTATTCCTATCTAATTCCCTGGCTTAAGAATCTCAAATTTACATCTGGCCCAGATATTTTCTGAACTTCATGTCTGCCCATTTAGCTACCTACCAGGACCATGAGCTCTAGGAAGAAAAGTGCCCTGTATACATTTGTGTTCATATTTGTATTCCTGTGCTTAGCAGAGAACTTAACGACTATTCATTGGCTAAATGAACAAATGAATAAGTGAACAAGTTAAGCCACCTGTGCGTTTGATATAGCTTATCTTTTAATTTTAGTCCAATGCTTCAGTATTGGCCCTTTTACTGATACCTGACACATGAGTACGTGACGCTGGGCACAGGAGAAGCAAATTACTTTTAGAAGCACATATTTTGTGTTTGCCATGACTCAGTTTTCCTGCCACAATTGGTAGAGAACCTTGGGATGCTAGATAGGAATGAGACCTAGGCACAGGAAAGAAAGGTAAGAGAGCAGGGAGACATTTCTCCAGATGTTGCAAACACTGTTTCTAACATTTTTCAGTTCAATAATTTCCTTCAAGAGTTAACCTATATTGTTTGAGAAATAAAATATATTAATGGCCCTATTGAATTCTGAATACATCTTTATAATTACCATACATTATTTCTTTTTTTACTTTTCACCCAAGCTTTTGTGACATTTTTTCTTCACTCTAAAATGATTCTCAAAAAGTTATGCAATAAGATGTAAACTGGGTAATGTAGACTCTTTCAGACTACACTACTAGTGTTATGATCCTTTTGTGATGATCTGAGTGTTCACATCAAAGAATGTGTTTGCTTCTTATGGGCTTATTATTATGCCAGAGCTTTGAGGATATTTGGGAAGAATACAAGACACAGTCCTCATTGCTGTCCTCGGGGAACACACACCTTTAAGGAGAGAAAAGCCATAACTGGCAGTTAGACAGCAGCATCTCTGATGCAGTTTGTTGTGTCTGTTGCATGCTGCTTGGCAAGAAAGATAGTCACCTGCCACTAGACATGTACTTTTGGCCTTGCTTTTCTCTCATGGGCTGTGCTGAAAGTGTCCAGGGTCTCTTTATGAATGCCCTTTTTATTTGTTCTGGAGCATGCAGTCCCTTACATTTCTGTCTCTCTCTCTCCTACATTTCAGTGAGCGGTTTCTGGTGAGACTGAACAAGAATGGTGGGCCAAGGAACCCAGAGAAGATAGAACGAATGTGTGCCCTTTTTACAGTATGTGCAAATTCTCTTTCCCTTTTCTGCTGTTGACTCTAACTAGGGTCCTGCTATGTGGATATTGTTGCCCTGGAAACAAGCACTAATTCTTACTTCCCCACACACTGGTGAGAATAGAATTTGATTTATGTGTCTATCACGTTTTAATGAAATATTTAAGAAAACTGAAACAAGCTTCAGTTTTTAATTGAATTTATTTAAAAAAATACAACAAATACCTCTTACTATGTACATTTTAGATGCAATTTAATATAGTAGACACTTAAAACTTGAGAACAGTCTTTCTTTCTATTCTTCTTCAAGACCACTGGGGATTTCTCTGATATGTAAGTATAGTTTCTCTCAAGGCATCCACCAAACTTACAGCTTTGCAGTTTTGTTTTTTTTTAAAGAGTTTATAAAAAGAGAGACAGACTAAATAGCCCTCCTCTTTCAGACACCAAACAAAGTCTTTTCATGCCATGATCCATGCTGTTATTCGTGCTTTCTGAGATCATGGATCCATCAGCTCAGAGAAGGCTTGATAACCTGCTTATTGAAAAGTATTAAGCCTCACAATACCATATTGTCTTTTGTATTCTTCAGGTTGATTCTGATTTACTAATTTTTTTACCCAGTTATGAAACTTAACTGCCCGGCCTTATTTATTTCAGTTAATTTATTTGCTTAAGAAGAAAAGACTGTCACAATTTTTAACCACTTTTGACTGTCATAGATTCTTTGATCTGTTTCAGTGATACTGAGATACATCAAAACTCGTTGAGTGCAGGGAGGTTTGATGGTGTCACAGTGCCACTGCCCTTGTGTGTGGTGCATGGTTGATGGGTAGGTAACAGTCAGGTGTCTCAAACCTTACCAGTGTACCTCAAACATAAATGGGATTTATCTAGGACTCTGATATGTGACTTTCTCTGAGAGATAAAATTGGATTTGTTTACCTGAATTTTTTGTTCATTTACTACAACATTACTGCAGAATCAAAAGCCACTCTACAGGGATAACTTGTATTGAAAGTACTCCAGATGTGCAGAAGGATTTATAAATCTAGCTAAGCTAAAATGAAGTTTTGTACATTCTTGAGGTCAGCATTCAAAGCTTAGGAGATAGTACAGGAAGAGAAAGCAAGAAAAGCAGACACATGAAGATGGCTAAGGGAACTGAGACCTTTGAGCCTGGACAGATCAGTGCTCTGTCTTCAGTTGGAGAAGAACAAGGGAAAGAGTACCAGTTGCAGGTAATGGGATGTAGGTTGGAATATTGGAGGAGAGAGTGTGATGTGAGAACACCTGAACACGAAGCTGGTTCCCTGGGGCCGCCTGTCTTAAACCTGATTAGGGTGAGATGAGACACCCATCTGTCTAGAATGTCTCAGTAACCTTAGGAGTCTTTTTAGATCCTGATTCTCCAATATTGTTTCGTTAAAGCAGCAAAAGAAATTGGCGATTCCTTGTTCCTTGGCATTGTGGGAACAGAGGTGTGTGTGTGTATGTGTGTGTGTGTGCGTGCTGTCCTTGAATATGATGAGTGCAGTCCTTGTCTCTTGAAAAATGAACTTAATTATGAAGATATTTGAATGTAATTACAGTAAATCAAAATTTTCATTTAGCAGCATTTTAATTATCTGTATGGGCCCAGAGGCCTAAGCTGTAGCTCCAGCTTTATAAATCAGAGATGCACATAACACATAGGATGTGCTCTTACTCTGCCACAATGGGAAGGTGCAAGGTTGCTAAAAATATCTACTTTTATACTTCCCTTTGAAGTACAGCCCTGGATTTTTTTTTAAAGATACTATAAAAAAGAAAATGACTTGAGGAATTTTTTTCAAAGCCCAGAAGAGTTTTGAGCAAGTTTGTCCCAACCAGGGTTTTTATGTTTTACTTTAAGCTTATATGAAATAATAATTTTGACGGAAACTATTTTCTGATTATCCAAGGCTTGAGTTCCTCCTATGGGCCAAAGGAATTTTCCAGATTGGCATATGTGTTAACAGAGTTTCAGAGGAAACACAAGAAAATGCAGCTACATCTGTGGTCCATGCCAACCTGTTAGCTTACTTTAACATTAGGAAAAGGGACTCGTACAAATGGAGCACTTTTGCAGGATTACTTAAGCTTACCTCAGAGGCGTATTACAGTCATGTTTATCCATACACAGTCTCGCTCTTGGTAAATCCTGTATTTTTCTGACCAGGTTAGATTTTAGAGCTTCCTGTGCAGGGAGAATTTGATCCAAGAAGGAAGTGTTTCATGCATTTATGATTGTCTAATACAGTGAAGACTTTGATGACTTTCATGATTAACAGTGGCTGTGTGGTATGAGCACAAGAGAGCATGTCTGTGTATTTATTCCACAACCCCATGGACTGTAGTCTGCTAAGCTCCTCTGTCCGTGGGATTCTTCAGGCAAGAATACTGGAGTGGGTTGCCATTTCTCCTCCAGGGGATCTTCCCAACCAGGGATCGAGCCCGTGTCTCTTTTGTCTCCTGCATTGGCAAACGGGTTCTTTACCAGTAACGCCACTTGGGAAGCCCAGATATCCAATGCCTCACACACAGTGCCTGGCAAATACTAATCATTTGTTACATAAATAAATTAATAATGCTTATTTTCTATTATATTTTGAGTGACCAACTCAGAGAATGAACTTGTATCGTTTTCCCTGCTTTAGTTGGCATTACATTTTTTCCATTTATTTATACACTTTCATATTTCAAAATGGAATTTTAGGTAGTGATTTCTTAGAATTAAGAATGGACTTAATTATTAGCATAATAACATCATTTATTAAAATATTGCCTCCTTTTATGCAGCATAAGAATGAATTAATTGGCTGTGATTTATATTTGTAAATTCCATTGTCTCTTCAGAAAAAGGGTAGTCCAGACACAGGAAAGTGAATTGACTTTTCTGTGTTTCAAATGGAACCTTAGTGACTGAGCCAAGATGCTGATCCCTGAGTCACTGTCGTTTCTACCCACCAGGTGGTTGGGAATCAGCTATTTTGTTATGTAGGATCGGGGGGTATGATCCAGTGAGTATAGCTAAATTCAAACCCTGCTCACCAGACGAATGGTGGATGAGTCACCTCTCTTCCTATCTTGGTTTTTCAGGCCTTGTGACATGGATAGCCACACTTGGTACTTAGTATCAAGAGAGTGTATGTTTAGTATCAGATTGTGTATGTTTAATAACTTTATGATAAAGTGTTTAACCTTGCTCTTATGTTTAATATGGTATCTATTACGTTGAATTTTGACAATGAAATTATGTGGAACTCAGCAAATAATTATACCTAAAATATTTTTCTGATACTGATTATTATCATTTTATTCTTATTGACCTCAAATAAACACCACAGAAAGTTCTGGGTACCATGTACAAAATGGTCAGAAAGAACCCCTACCCAGACACTCAGAAAATACCGTAAATTATATTTTAGGCTTCTTTATCTTCTTCACCTCAACAGAATCAAGGGAGAGGTCCCATGCTCTTGGGTACAACCCGTCTGGTTAGTATTTGATCATCTTTGGTAATTGGCTTGAATTATCTAAGTATATTGAGATTTATAATTATACCAGTTATTTGATAGTTTGGATTAATAAAATCCAGGCTGTGTAGAAGGTCAGTTTACTTTGAAATGTGATCTTTCAGTAATAGGTATGTTTCAGTTCCCATAAAATGGTAATTTATTTTTTAATTTCATTGTTTGTTATTTAGTAGCCATCTTAATATTTGTCAAAATACATAGTACTGTTTTGAAGATAATCACTTTAAAGGAGTTATTAAAATGGAGTCTGAAACATCATTTTTCAATATCAAAAGATAACTTTCATGCAAAAATGTATCTTTGTGATTCCAGAAATACCAATTTATGTTGAATTGTTTTGTAACCCATTTCATTGTAAGTGTATTTCATTATTCCATCAAGAATTTGGCAAAATATTATGACCATCTAATATCTAAAAGTTCTAAGGCCTCCTTTTCTTTCATATGTTCAGGACCACTCTACAGGGCAGAGCTGGGATATTGCTGAAACAAGCAAGGCACAGGATCCTGAGAAGGAGACCTTAAATTTTGTCACTTAGATGCCTTGCTTGCCTCGGCATAGACCTAACTCTGCCACAGGGTATAAACATACAGCAAACATGGTGGTTCTGGATTCAGAGCTCAAACACAGTCATGATTGCTGCTTGATGGTTTGTTTTACTGCCATACTGAAAAGAGACAAGCATCTGGGACTAAGCAAAGGATGAAAGATGAGAAGGAAATGGAACTAAGGGAACTTTTCCTGGAAGCAAAAGGGAAATCATGGGAAACTGTCCCATTAAAATAGAGGTTACCCCTTCAGTCATTGTTCATAACAATGGCTGGGAGTGAGCAGTGGGTTAATAACCTGGTGAAAGTCAGAAACAATGTATATTAAAGGAAGTTTTATTACTTCAAGTATAATGTGTTAAAGTGTAAAAATACTCTATTTCAAAATGTGTTCTCAACATAAATAATACATAAAATTATTTTTATTAATGTAACTCCAGTTTTAAAAGTGTCTAATTAAAAGAAGCCCTTAAAATTTTCCAGATAAAATTCCATTCACTTTATACTTCAGCATAAATTATATATATATCTAAATTTAGAAATGGGAGATCTAATTATTGAGGTTTCACTAAAACCAAAGTAGTCTCTTTTCAAGGGAACATATCTAGTGTGTGGGCAACAGAATGAATGTACAGTTAATAGAGAGACTTTCAGAATTTGTTGTTAATGAGCCTTTTGGTGTTTTCCCTTTTTTTTCTACATTGGGAATTTCTTTTGTTACAAACTGTTCTTACATGATTTTAGAATAAACATGGATAAGCCAATGTCATGAAGATTTCTAATGTGAGAACTTTTAGAGATAGGTGGTCTAAATAAGAGCTGAAAAAATACTGTCAATGTAATAAACTTCCAAAGACATTTAAGATATACAAACTTTCACTATAGGAATTTTATAAACACTTAGCTTCTTTGTGCTTAAACCCCTTCTCCCATCTATAATATATGCTAAAAGCAGCAAAAGCAATCATTATGAGGTTCAAAGTTTAATTTTAATTATTTTCTGTGTATTCATTGCCTTACTTTACTTACTTTTTCTCTTTTCTTAGGATCTGAGCAGCAAGGATATGAAGAGAGATTTATATATAGTTGCCCATGTGATACGAATAGGTACGGTCCACTTTATCCAGTCACCTGACTGAGACCAGCCCAACTTGGGATAAGTATCTACTGTTTGACCTCTGTCTTCTCCTGAGCGCTTGCCTTTTAATTCAGATCTAAGGATTAACTCCAGCTTGTATTGTAGCTGTACCTTAAGTTTAGCTGCTAGTAATGGCTGAACTTGATAGAAATGAAAGAATTTTCAGCTCCCTGTTTGTTTTCGGACCCATATTTTTTATTTGAAGTGGTCTTTTTTTTTTTTACGTTTGCTCCATCTAATGTTCTGCCTCTGGTCAGCCCTCTACCTCAGGGATCTTATAATGGGTTGCCAACTTAACAGGTAGTGAATAGCCTTTGCTGTGTTTTGTATCCAAAAGTATGTGTCTGTGCAATTTTTTCACAAAATTAGAGTTACCATCATTACTACATGAGATGGATGGTCTCTCCCTTCTACCCGATCCAAGATTTTTGCTACCTGTGGTTTGTTTGCCCAGTCTTATTTCAAGTTTATGACATAATTTGGGGGCCAATACCTGACCAACTCTTCCTTCATAGGTTTGAGTTCTGGCATGTCTTGTTCAGCCAACAAAACAGCTTTTTTGCTGTACTGCTTTTTGTTTTGCTGTATTTTGCCTTTTGTTTTGCTGTGTGTGATAAAGCATCTGTTGAGGTTCCAGTTGTGCATTTGCAAGTCTTGCCACCGTAAGCACAGCCTTGGTAAGCAGGACAAGCGAGCTCCCATACGGCTTTTGCTCCTGCAGTAGTTCAGGAGCAGCTTTGGATGGAAGAACAGTATATTGTCCTCCTTATCTGTGTACACGTAGCTTTTACCTGGCAGCTGCAACACTAAATTGTGTATCCTTAATATACCCAAGAAGTTTAAATCTGTTAGCACTGTGGTTTTTCTAAGAAATTCATGAAATCACTGTTTCATTCTCATATGATTAATAAATGGACTGTTATGTGGAGACAGGTAGTAAGGAATGTGGTGCAGGGGAGAAGCACTGGCCAAGGGCCTGTTTGTCATTCCTCTGCATGAATATCCTTGCATCCTTGGATGGCTCCCTTCATCTTTAGTCTTCCAATTTAGAGGATCTCTAAGGTGCCTATAGCTCTGGCATCCTCGAATGACAGTTCAGTGATGTCTTAGAGGAGCACGAAGTTCCCAGTCTTGACTGGTATTTTCTGCTGTGCCTCAGGCCGGATGCTCCTGAATGACTCCAAGAAGGGCCCTGCTCACCTGCACTACCGGCGACCATATGGCTGTGCAGTCCTCAGTGTCCTGGATGTCTTGCAGTCACTCACAGAGTTAAAGGAAGAAAAGGATTTTGTTCTTAAGGTTTACACGTGAGTAATGAACATCAGAGATATTGATGATCTGCAGCATAAGACATCCCAGCGTTGCCCCTGAGAGCAGAAGCTCTCAAGCTTTGCTGGGCACAAACTCATTGGGATATGTAGGACAGGGAGTTTTTGGAAAATGCAAAGATTTCCATCTAAGGTTTGGGATGGGCCCAGGCAACTACATTTTTAATAAGCTCCCTAGGTGCTTCTGAAGCAGCTGAACTTGGAACTTTCTATCCTAAAGTAAAAGTCTGATACACTTTTCCTCTTCTCTCCAGGACTAGCCAGCCTTAGTATGTGTTTACAGGAAGCTAATAATCTAATTTTGCCTGTGTTTCGGCTGTAAAAGACTCCTCTTTATCTAATGCTGTGGTAACTGAGCTGGCTGCTGATGTAAATTGCTTCAGAGAAAGCTCACAAGTCAGGTTGCCCTGTCCTAGAAGAAAAGCCAGTTTCTCTGAGAAGCTGAGGCTTTACTCTTCATTTTTTGCCACTACCGATCTGTAAGTCACCAGCCAGGCATGGCATTATTTTCAGTGTTCAGCAGCCAAGGGCTCTGCCTTACAGAAGCTATGCAGCTCCTCCTGACTCTTATTAAGCAATATAAAATAAAAACAAAGAGTAGTAGTACAGAATCCAAACATATCTGTCTTTGCTTATAGAGACTTAGGCATGAATCACGGGCCTCCCTGGTGGCGCTAGTGGCAAAAACCCCGCCTGCCAATGCAGGAGACATAAGAGATATGAGTTTGATCCCTGGGTCTACATGATTCCCTGGAGGAGGGCTTGGCAACCCACTCTGGTATTCTTGCCTGGAGAATCCCATGGACAGAGGAGTCTGGTGGGCTACAGTCCATAGGGTCGTGAAAAGGCAGACATGACTGAAGCGACTTAGCATGCATGCAAGCATGAATCATAGTGCTGAAAACATGATCAGTGGTGGGTCTAGTGAGTTTCTTTTCCTCCCAGAATATTAATTTTTTTGTTTTTTCATTAAATATATTTTATTTTGACTTTACAATATTGTATTGGTTTTGCCATATATAAAAATGAATTGCCACAGGTATGCATGTGTTCCCCATCCTGAACCCTCAAGTAAATGTAAACATAGCCAGAGTAGGAAAAAGCATTCTTTTTTAAATTAATTTTTATTGGAGTATAGTTGCTTTACAATATTGTGTTAGTTTCTGCTGTATAGCAAAATCAATCAGTTATACGTATACATATATCTATTCATTTTTAGATTTCCTTCCCGTTTAGGTCACCACAGAGCATTGAGTAGAATTCCCTGTGCTATACAGTAGGTTTCCATTAGTTACCTATTTTTAACACCGTAGTGTATATATGTCTATTCCAGTCTCCCAATTCATCCCACTCCCCTTCTCCTCTCGGTATTCATACATTTGTGTCTCTGTATCTGCTTTGCAAATAAGTTCATCTATACCATTTTTTTAGATTCCACACATAAGCGATATTATATGATATTTGGTTTTTCTCTCCTTGACTTACTTCACTCTGTATGATAGTCTCTAGGTCTGTCTGCATGCATGCTCAATCGCTTCTGCTGCTGCTGCTGCTAAGTCGCTTTAGTCCTGTCCGATTCTGTGTGACCCCATAGATGGCAGCCCATCAGGCTCCCCCATCCTTGGGATTCTCCAGGCAAGAACACTGGAGCGGGTTGCCATTTCCTTCTCCAATACATGAAAGTGAAAAGTGAAAGTGAAGTTGCTCAGTCGTGTCCAACTCAGTGACCCCATGGACTGTAGCCTACCAGGCTCCTCCATCCATGGGATTTTCCAGGCAAGAGTACTGGAGTGGGGTGCCATTGCCGTTCTCCGTCAGTCGCTTCAGTCATGTCCAGTTCTTTGCAACCTACCAGGCTCCTCTGTCCCTGGAATTCTCCAGGCAAGAATACTGGAGCGGGTTGCCATGCCCCACTCCAGGGGATCTTCCCTACCCAGGGATCAAATTTACATCTCCTGCATTGCAGGTGGCTTCTTCACCCACTGAGCCACCTAGGAAGCCCCCTCAGTCTGTCTGCTGCTGCTGCTGCTGCTAAGTCGCTTCAGTCGTGTCCGACTCTGTGCAACCCCATAGACGGAAGCTCACCAGGCTCCCCTGTCAGTCTCTCTACATCTCTGTAAATGACACTGTTTCATCCCTTTTATGGCTGAGTAATATTCCATTGTATATATGTGTGCCACATCTTCTTTGTCCATTCCTCTGTTGATAGACATTTAGATTGCTTCCATGTCACTATTGTAAATAGTGCTGCAGTGAACATTAGAGTCTATATATCTTTTTGAATTATGGTTTTCTCTGTGTATATGCCTAGGAGTGGGATTACTGGGTCATAGGCAGATCTATTTTTAATTTTTCGAGGAACCTCCATACTCTTCTCCATGGTGGTTGTGCCAGTTTACATTCCCACCAACAATGTAAGAGGGTTCCCTTTTCTCCATATTCTCATCAACATTTATTTTTTGTGGATTTTTTAATGATTGCCATTCTGACCGGTGCAAGGTGATACCTCATTGTAGTTTTGATTTGCATTTCTCTGATAATTAATGCTCTTGCCTGGAAAATCCCATGGACGGAGAAGCCTGGTAGGCTGCAGTCCATGAGGTCGCAAAGAGTCAGACATGACTGAGTGACTTCACTTTCACTTTCCACTTTCATGCATTGGAGAAGGAAATGGCAACCCACTCCAGTATTCTTGCCTGGAGAATCCCATGGACAGAGGAGCCTGGTGGGCTGCCGTCTATGGGGTCGCACAGAGTCGGACACGACTAAAGCGACTTAGCAGCAGCAGCAGATAATTAATGATGTTGAGCATCTTTTCATGTGTTTGTTGGCTATATGTACATATTCTTTAGAGAAATGTCTGTTTGGATCTTCCATCCATTTTTTTCATTGGGATGTTTGTTTTTTTAATATTGAGTTGCATGAACTGTTTGTATATTTTGGAGATTAATCTCATTGGTTGCTTCATTTGCAAATATTTTCTCCAATTCTGAGGGTTGTCTTTTCATTTTGTTTATGGTTTCCTTTGCTGTGCATAAGCTTTTGAGTTTAATTAGGTCCCGTTTGTTTATTTTTGTTTTTATTTTCATTACTGTAGGAGGTCCGTCAAAAAAGACCTTGCTGCGATTTTATGTCAAAGTGAGTTTTTAAAGCAAGTATATGTCTGACATTTTCTTTTAAAAAGCTCCTCTTTTGGTTTTAACCCAGTATTTTTTTCAAATTAAATCTAATATTGTCAATCACCAGGTTAATATATCTTCACCATATTTATGGGAATTTTTCTGTACTATCTATTGTATCTGAATTAGGCATGAAGTGAACTTAATTCACAATTCTGGTTAATATGGGCCTCTGTATAATCAACTACAGTCTATTAATTTGAAAATAAAAGCCTAGACACCCTTTTACCTGTTTGCATTAAGTTGTGTTTTGTTCATTGTTGTGTACTTGATGGGATGAGGATCTTCCTCTGAAATAACTTACAAAGGAAATTTTTGTGGGTTTTCTGTTCCTTTCATGCATCAGTCACAGCCTTTCTCCATTTACAAAATCTCTTCATTGATGGATAGGGGGACCTGGTTCTTGATAAAGCTTCCTCCCTTTGAAAAGGACTAAATTTTAATCCAAAATCATCATCATTATCATCTTACTCCACTCTGTCCAAGGGCAGGGAGTTTATAGATAGCACTCCAGAGTTGCATCTCTTTGCACATATCAGCTGTTCCTTGCTTCTGTGCAAATTTTCATTGTTGAAAGGGGCTTGCACAGCAATTCTCTTGAAAATCATGCTGTCAAGCTTAATTGGCCTAATTCCTTCAAAAACAAGAGCTTTCAGTACCAACATGTCATTTTTCAAGAAGTGAGATTCTTGTGTAACTTATTCTTAGCTCCTTGCTCTGAGCCGTGCCTATCAGTTCTAAAAAGCCAAAGAAAGATGTTGTTTTTTTTTTTTTTTTAAACAGAGAAGATAGTTTTTTAATAAATTTTTGAAGGAGTAATAGAGTTAAAATGTAGGATAGTTTTTCCACTTGACAGTGTTAACAGACTTTCAAAGACACGTCCATGTTTGTGAAATAATCGATTTTGTGCACGGTATGGAATCCCCCTAGGATTAGTGTTTTAAATCCACATCAGCACAGTGAATTCAGCCCTCAGGAGAAGTAATATTTTCCAGTAAGTTTTAGAGGATATATTTGGTAGACTGAATTGGACGCTTAAAGGTTTTACTGATTCTGATTGTACTTTAGCTTTTGCTAGGACTGAAGTTTGCAAAGATAAAAAAAAAAAAACCCTCTTGTATAGTTTTAATTAGTGAATTGGCAAAATACATCATTAGTTGTTGACATTCTCATCATGTCCTATGTTATTCAGAGCCAACCTCAAGCCCTGTACTTCTTTTGCCATGATCACTGCTCTGGCTTTATAGATGTTTAATATCATGTGTGTTAGGAAGGCATCACATCCTTTTAAAAATATCAGAACAAGAAGCTGAGGCGTAAAAACTAGGTCACTTTTCAATGAACCAGAAACCTTAAAAATCACAAATGAATAACCACTGTGTGAAGTTTATTCTGATATAGACATCATGTTTCCTCCTGTCCAGAGGGGCAGGAGTTGCAGGGAAACAAGGCTTTCTGAATCTGGAGCCTAGGACGGAAAGGAGAGAATGCCAAGGAGCATTGAGATGGGGTGGGGGTTGTCTATAGATAGTACATTTGATCAACACAAGACACCTCTGAATATGTGATGACCACTCTCCACCTTCACATTGAAAAAAGTTCAAACATTTTTAGGCCAACTTTAATGAAATAGATAAATAACTACTTAGATAAAATATTAAATTTATCACTTTAGTCATATTTTTAAAGCATATAAAATGTATATTATACATTATGTGCTCAATCACATGTGTAGAATTGAGGAATATTACTATTACTTAGGGCTTCCCTGGCAGCTCAGAGGATAAAGCATCTGCCTGCAATGCAGGAGACCCGGGTTTGATCCTTGGGTTGGGAAGATCCCCTGGAGAGGGAAAGGGCAACCCACTCCATTATTCTTGCCTGGAGAATACTATGGACAGAGGAGCCTGGCGGGCTACAATCCACCCATGGGGTCGCAAAGAATCGAACACGACTAAACAACTTCATGCACTATTACTTATTCCCTGGGGCTTCCCAGGTGGCGCTAATAGTAAAGAACCCATTTACCAATGCAGGAGACCTAAGAGAAGCGAGTTTGATTCCTGAGTCAGGAAGATCCCCTGAAGGAGTGCATGGCAACCCACTCCAATATTCTTCCCTGGAGAATCCCATGGACAGAGGAGCCTGGCAGGCTATTGTCCATAGGATGGCAAAGAATTAGACTGAAGTGACTTAGCACAGCATGCACACTTATTCCCCACTCACATTTCCTGAGTTTTTTTTTTTTAACTTTTTATTTTATATTGGAGTATAGCTGATTAACAGTGTTGTGATGGTTTCAGGTGAACAACAAAGCAGCTCAGCTATATGTGCACATGTATCCCTTCTTCCCCAAACTCCCCTCGTATCCTGGCTGCCACATAACATTGAGCAGAGTTCCCTGTGCTATACAATAGGTCCTTGTTGATTATATATTTAAGTATAGCAATGTGTCCATGTCAATACCAAACTCCCTAACTGTCCTTTCCCCCATCCCTTCCCCCAGTAACTGTAAGTTCATTCTCTAAGTCTGTGAGTCTGTTTATATTTCATAATTGAGTTCATTTATTTTTAGATTGTGCATATAAGTGATATCATAATGATATTTCTCTTTCTCTGACTTATTTCAAATAGTATGATAATCTCTGGGTAGATTCATATTGCTGCAAATGACATTATTTTATTCTTTTTGATGGCTTAGTAATATCCCGTTGTGTGTGTGTGTGTGTGTCTGTGTGTGTGTGTGTACACCATATATGTACTACGTCTTCTTTATCCATTCATCTATTGATGGACATGTGGGTTGCTTCCGTGTCTTGGCTATTGTTAAGAGTGCTGCTGTGAACATTGGGTTGCATGTATTTTTTCGAGTTAAAGCTCTCCAAGGCATATGCCCAGGTGTGGGATTGCAGGATCATATGGAAGCTGTATTTTTTGTTTCTTAAGGAACCCCCATACTGTTTTCCATAATGGCAGTACCAA
Source organism: Tragelaphus eurycerus (assembly GCA_935064755.1). Taxonomy (NCBI): domain Eukaryota; kingdom Metazoa; phylum Chordata; class Mammalia; order Artiodactyla; family Bovidae; genus Tragelaphus; species Tragelaphus eurycerus. The sequence continues at coordinate 67,395,223 of CAKXYN010000001.1, read as the reverse complement.
TTTACACTCCCACCAACAGTGTAGGAAGATTCTCTTTTCTCCTCACTCTCTCCAACATTTATTGTTTGTAGAGTTTTTGATAATGGCAGTTCTGTCTGGTGTGAGGTGATACCTCCTTGTAATTTTGATTTGCATGTCTTTAATAATTCATGACATTGAGCATCTTTTCATGTGCCTGTTGGCCATCCATAAAATCCCTGGACATGTAGTGGGGAAGTGCTACATCACTGCCTGTGCTGGTTTCTCCTCCGTGGGGAAGGTGTGCCACAGAGGCACACAGACCTCTTTTAGATTACAATCCCTTGTGTGTTTTATGATTGAGGACAAGCCATCAACATCAGTAATCATGCTCTAAATATTAATTTGATTGGATACAACATAATCATGCTTCATTATAATCATAACTCATTTGGTTAATAAATGCTTACATTTTTTTTTCCTTAGAGAATATCCTAGTGATTGGTTAAAATATGCTGATGACACTGCATCCACTGAGTTTCAGATGATTTGAGTAGTTCCCTTGGCATTCTAGAAAGGAAGAGAGTCGAAAGGCCAGTTAAGAGGTGACTACACTGGTCTGAAAGAGAGATGATAATGGCTGAACCAGGGCCATGAAGAAGAGAGTTCATTTGTGACAGATTTTAAAAAAGCTTCATGAGCTAGTGGGTTCTACTCAGAAGCAATCTCTCAGAGCAGACAGGTGGATAGGAAATGTCAAGCTGTCTTGTGGCCATGCAGGTCAAGAGCTTAGCAGGGTGTCTGGGCTGGAGACACTGTGTTGGGTCTTGGCAGCTTTTGGTGGTGGTTGAAACCATGGGAGCAGGGGAGATAGCCCAGAAAGCTTATATGGTAGGAGGGAAATGGGCTTCAAATGCAGAGCTCTGAAGGCCACTGATAGTTAAGGGGTGTACAAAGGGAGAAGAATATGAGGGGCAAGGCATCAAGTGTCTGGCATCTGAATTGTGTGTATTGGCTGGAAAGGTAGATGTCAGTGAAGTAGTACACGTTGTCACTATTGATATGGTTGGTAAAGCACCAGCTTCAGTATACTGCCAAAGAACCGGTGAGTATTTTATTGGAGAAGCACTGAAATTATACCACCCATTGAGAGAGGAAGTTAATTTACAAGACTCTTTTTGGTTTTGTTTATTTATAGGAATTCTTTTGTGTGTGTATATGTTTTATACCTGTATATTTGAGATGTATAATGTGTTACTTTGATGTATTTATATTTTGTAATATGTTTGTCAGTGAAGCAATATTTATCATGTTGCATTATTATAGTACAATATTATTATCTGTATTCATTATACTGTGTGTTAGTCAGGACTCTTACTTTGAAGTGAGGTGGGGGAGTACACTATTTATGACAAACTGTAGTCAGATTTCTGTTGAAGAAAGGACTACTGATCTTGTGAACCTAGTAAGTGACAGGAGTCTGACTGCAAGACTAGTCTGAGTCCTCACCAGCTGGGCACTTCTCTGGTGTGGTGACTGGTTGGAAGAGATGCAATCGTGTACATGTCAGACAGGGAAGGCGAGGTGTGCTGCTGCCAGCACCTCTCACTTCTGACTTCCAACTGAGTTGTTAATCACAAGTGATCATTTTAAAGAACACTGTCTCCCTTCCTCTCCTTGGAAGGAATTCTGTGAGCAGAAGTTATCCTTACAGCTCTGGACTGTGAGAACCTTGTCTCTCACACTTCTTTGCAACATCTCTGAGCAAGTGAGGCTTGTTTATACTGACTGAGAAGTCAGAAGAGCTACTGATTAGAAAAAAATTATCTAGTGACCAACCTCCTTTATCTCTGAATGGTCTCTATACAAAGGCTTTTATTTAGAAACCAGCTGTGCTTCATTCACACCACTGGATGGCACATGATAGAACTCTTGCTGGAGTTTCCGCTTGGAAGTGGCTGTGCCGGACCACACACTTCTAAGTAACCATGGAAAGATCTTGTGGGTTTTCCTTTGTGCGTGAGCTCTTGTTTTCTGGGGTCAGTGGTTCTCCCTATCCAATAGGAGAAAGGAGGGGCTGAGGCTGTGAAGACTCCCAGTGTCTCATGGAATTTTCAAGGATGGCCCTAATCTCATTTCAGTTGTTTCATCAACATGTCTACTTTCAGATGAGAAATCCCTTCCTAGTCTCTGTTCCTAAGCTGTACCAAATGGTTGTGTGACTGCAGCTTTCTTGGAAATGTTCTTTAGAGGGGAAGACTCTAAAAATGTCAGAAATTAGCAGAGGTGCAGGTCTGTTCCTCCATTCTCTCTTTTCTTCCACTCCTGAAATTCCTAGGAAAGAACTTTATTCTTACATATTTAGGCATCCAGACTTCTCTCTAAGGCCTCCTTCCCCTTGACTACAGAAGATTTCACAGCGAACCAAGCCCACTACTCTCTTAAACTTTTCTTCTTAGCCTGATCTGGCTAAAATAAAACCACAGGCAAATATGCACTTTGGCCTGAGGTTAGCAGGATTTTTCTCTGAGGCCATTGTAGTGACAGTTGAATGACAGAATAAAGCCAATGCAAGACACGATAGTTTCTAAACAGCAGTATTTGTTGAGAGGAACTGTTTTTTTCCTCTGTCGGGAACTTTCCTTTAGTGCCTAGTTGCAAGTATGTGTAAGGAACTAACAAAAAAATTGTCATGCGGGAAAGTGCTACTTCAGACAAAAGGATATTTTGCCACTTAGAGATATTTGCAAAGATTCGTTTTAGAGTTTCTACTCTTCCCCTAAATGTGAATCTTGTGTGTGCCTTCCAAGAAAACAAACCTTGTCTAATTTAGTAAAATGTAAGTTGATTTCTTTAGGAAAGTGTTGTTGCACATTGAACATCAGACCAGATGTTTAAAACTCTTGACTGTCATGATGCCTGTCCTTCTGTTACAGGTGCAACAACGAGAGTGAGTGGTCCCAGATCCACGAGAATATCATCCGCAAGTCCAGCGCCAAGTACTCTGCCCCCAGTGCCAGTCATGGTAAGGTGCTTCTCTGGCTAAAATACTTTGTGTTGCATTCTCAGTTGCTTATCATACACACCTTAGTTTATTTGTGCTTATCAGTTGCCAGATATGAAGTTGTTTCCTACAGACATTTATTCTCCTTTTCAGGCAGTTTCTATTTCCTTGTGTGATGATTTTAAACCTTCTCTAGTTATTAATACTTCTTTAAAAAAATTTTTATTGGAGTATAGTTGATTTACCGGAGAAGGCAATGGCAAACCACTCCAGTACTCTTGCCTGGAAACTCCCATGGATGGAGGGAGTCTGGTAGGCAGCAGTCCATAAGGTCGCGAAGAGTCAGACACGACTGAGCGACTTCACTTTCACTTTTCACTTTCATGCATTGGAGAAGGAAATGGCAACCCACTCCAGTGTTCTTGCCTGGAGAATCCCAGGGACGGGGGAGCCTGGTGGGCTGCCGTCTATGGGGTTGCACAGAGTCGGACACGACTGAAGTGACTTAGCATGGTAATCTCTAGGTTTATTCATGTTGCTGTAAATGGCATCATTTTATTCTTCTTTTGACTGAGTAATATTCCATTATACACATGTACCAAACTTTTTTATCCATTCCTCTGTCGATGGACGTTGAAATTGCTTACATGTCTTGGCTATTGTAAACTGTGCTGCAGTGAACATTTAGGTGCATGTATCCTTTCAGATTATGTTTTTCTCCGGATATCTGCCCAGAAGTGGGATTGCCAGACCATACAATAGTCCTGTTTTTTAGTTTTTTAAGGAACCTCCATATTGTTCTCCACAATGGCAGTACCAATTTACATTCCCATCAACAGTACAGGAGGGTTTTGTTTTTTCCACACCCTCTCCAGTATTTGTAGACTTTTTGATGATGGCCATTCTGATTGGTGTGAGTGATAAAAACTTGTTGTAGTTTTGATTTGCATTTCTCTGATAATCAGTGATGTTGAGCATCTTTTCGTGTGTTTTTTGGCCATTACTTCTGACCACAGTGCATTTTCTGCTCTTTCTGTGGTGAATTCCTTGTGCTTTGATAGGTAACTTGAGTTGCAGTTCGAATCCAGAGTGAACAGAAGTGTTGCAGGGTTTGTCACATTGTGAAGTCTGTGTTTTCCTGAACAGAGACTACATACCCAGCCCTCCTCCCACAAAAGACACATATTAATATCACTTTTCAGTGTTGGCATCACCAAGAAAGCCTGACACTAATGAGAATCAATGATTAGTCTGCCATTATCAGTCATTTGGAAACTAAAATAGAAAATCTTTTCTTCTTAGTTCAACTTCTCCTTTTTTTCCTGCTTTTATTTTAAAACCGTGTTTAATATGTATCTAAATCTTGGTGTAATTGTACATGTTAGCATTAATTCTAAACTGAATATGAAATGTTTGATTAAATTAGAAGCACTGTTTAAAAATCTATAAGACCTCCTGAATAGATATTTTTCCAAAGAAGACATACAGATGGCCAACAGACACATGAAAAGATGCTCAATATCGTTAATCATCAGAGAAATGCAGATTAAAACCACAAGGATATATCCACTCAAACCTCCGTCAAAATGGCTGTCATCAGAAAGGACACAAATAACAAACGTTAGCAAGGCTGTGGAGAAAATGGAGCCCGCATATCCTGTTGGTGTGAATGTAAATCGGTGTAGCCACTGTGGAAAACCGTATGGAGGATTCTCAAAAAACTAAAAGCAGAACTACTGTATGACCCCACAGTTTCACTGCTGGGTATATATTTGAAAAAGATTTAAATGCTATTTTGAAAAGATGCTTGCACCCCAGTGTTCATAGAAGCATTATTTATAATTACCAAAGTATGAAAGCAACCTGTGTCCATCACCAGATGAATGGATAAAGAAGATGTAGTGTATATGTACAATAGAATAGTACTCAGCCTTAAAAAAGAATGAAATTTTGCCATTTGCAGCTACATAGATGGAGTTGAAAGGTATTATGCTAAGTGACATAAATTAGAGAAAGACAAAATACTTACATGTGGAATCTAAAATGTAAAACAAACTAGTAAATATAACAAAAAAGAAACAGACTCAGATATAGAGAACAAGGTCTTACTTTCCAGTGGGGAGAGGTACATGGGGAGGGGTAAGGGACTAAGAGGTACAAACCACTATGTATAAAATAAACACACTACAACAATATGACAACACAGAGAATATAGCCAATATTTTATAATAACTACAAAAAGAACATACCTTTGAAAGTTGAGAATCACTCTGTTATACACCTGATACTTACATAATATTATACATCTGCTGCTGCTAAGTCGCTTAAGTCAGTCGTGTCCGACCCTGTGTGACCCCATAGACGGCAACCCACCAGGCTCCCCTATCCCTGGAATTCTCTAGGCAAGAACACTGGAGTGGGTTGCCATTTCCTTCTCCATTGCATGAAAGTGAAAAGTCAAAGTGAAGTCACTCAGTTGTGTCCAACTCTAAGCGACCCCATGGACTGCAGCTCACCAGGCTCCTCCATCCATGGGATTTTAAGAGTACTGGAGTGGGGTGCCATTGTACCTCAATTAACATATAAATAAAAACCTGTGAACTTTTAATATACTCTTGAAGATAACTATCAAATTTACATAGAACCATGTTTCTCCAGATAATTTCTACCATGAAACGATTTCATAACCTCTTTTATATAACCTTCTTTGTTTTAATGTTATAAACCTGTTGTAAATACAAAGTTGCCCTTGAAAGTGAAAGTCAATCAATCATGTCCAACTCTTTGTGACCCCCTGGACTATACAGTCCATGGAATTCTCTAGATCAGAATACTAAAGTGGTTAGCCTTTCCCTTCTCCAGGGGATCTTCCCAACCCAAGGATTGAACCCAGGTCTCCCACATTGTGGGTAGATTCTTTACCAGCTGAGCCACAAGGGAAGCCCAAGAATACTGGAGTGGGTAGCCTATCCCTTCTCCAGAGGATCTTCGTGACCCAGGAATCAAACTGGGGTGTCCTGCATTGCAGGCAGATTCTTTATCAACTGAGCTATCAGGAAATCCCCCAAGTTGCTCTTAAATGACCGTGTAAAGCCACTGCAAACCATGGCAGTTCTTAGAGTTGTTGAGAAGAACCTCTATCAAGATCAGCATATTTTCCACTAGAAGGGTCCTCAGAACAGTTCCAACCCAGAGGCTATAAAGTTTGAGATGCTCAGCTGGGAGTACTTGAATTCTCTAAAACTCTGTAGCATGGGGTTCCTCAGGGCCTCTCTCACTGGTTTTAAGAGCACATTTTTCCTCCTATGTGCCTGGATGCCAAGGAGCTACATAAACGCAGTGTGCTGGAAGGGGAAGGGAGTTCATATCCTTCACCTAAAGCCGGACTAAAGCAAGAACCTTACTTTTTAACAAGACAAGTTGCAATTTGGAAGACTGTTTGTGCCCATATTTATAGTGTTTTTTGCTGTATTTATGTATTTTATTTATAAAAAGCTACCCTTGGCTACAAGTTCTGAAGCTATGGTATGTTTAAAACATGGAAAACATTTTAAAAGATGGATAGTGGTAATAATACATTAAAAGAAACAACCAAAAAGCAGTTTCCACCATCACCTAACAAGGTTAGAATGCTGAATTTTGTCTTACTTCCCAGAATGACCAAAGTTTCCATGCCATTGTCAGTGTCTTATGATTTTTGTCCATGACTCACATACACTAGCCACTTAAACAGTGTTAGAAAAGCACCCCTTGCTCTGTGCTGGGAGCATCATAGACTTCAGAGAGCCTCAATTAGGATGGCCCTACTGAGGGCAGGTCTTCGTGTACTTATGGGAAACCCAGGAGGAGAATAGGCTGCTTTTCTTTGGAGTGTGTGTCTGACTGCATCTTGGCCAGGCTTAACTTGGAAGCTCTTTGGAAATTGTGTTTCAGCTCCCTCATTGAGTAAATGAAGAAACTGAAGCTCTATCAGATACTTTAGTGGCTAAACCAGGGAGCCCAGATTTCGGGATGCTGGGGAACAGAGAGGAGGGCAACTTAATCTACCAGACCACAGTCTGAGTTTTAATAGAATAGTCCTCTGGGTTTTTGAGATGGTTTTGACTTAGATTCTTTTAGCTTTCTAGAATATCTCCTCAGAATAGTGTATACTTTCTGCCTCAAAACTTTTCTCAAGAAAAATGCTGAATTTTGCACATTTTTCTCTGGAAAAAAAACAAACAAACAACTCTTTATGTGTTTTCTAGGGTAGAAGTGTGATTCTGAGTTTAAAAAAAAATGCTTTTGTTTTGTAGGTCTTATCATTTCTCTTCAGCTTCTTCGTGGAGACATGGAACAGATTAGGAGAGAAAATCCCATGATATTTAATAGGGGATTGGCAATTACAAGAAAATTGGGATTTCCTGATGTCATCATGCCAGGTAGGCAGAACCTCTTGGGGCTGGGGTGGGAGAAGGGTTAGGAGAACGGAGTTTGGTGCTCCCCTTGTGAGCAGGTGGCACACCACACTGTGGAGGAGCCCTGCAGCCATTGACAGCCTCTGCAGCCAGAGTCAGGTTGCTGACTGCAGTCTGCAGCCAGTGGCTCCTTTGGCTCTTGTTGGAATTTGCTCTTTTCCAGAAGCCCCCACATACTTCACCAGGGCAACACAGCACAATCTGGCACTTGAACCTTTTTGTCTCCTGTGGAGACTGGATGTTAGGAATCAACACAGAGCTCCTCATAGGGATGCCTTTTTTACACTCTTCTCTTCAGTTACATATCTTAGAAGAGAATTCCCTCATAAGAACATCCTCTTTAAGGAAAATAATGCCTGTAGTGTCAGTGAATCCCGGCTCATGAAGGAGTAGCAGATATATTTGTATCAGAAAAATGAATCATAACAATGAGAACACCATACCATATCGGGAAAATGGATTGGCAAATGGTATAGGTTAGGCAGTGTGGATAGTACTACCTGGCCAGTTTCTCAGAAAGTGTCCTAACTGCTTTCACCTAAAGCCCGATGGAGAGCCAGGGCAGAAAGTGGGAATGCATTGGCTCTCAAGTGTGGTTCCAGCAGGTTAATGTAAAGCTCGCGCTTCCTAGTGAGGCAGATGTGGGTCAAGCTAGAGCAGTGGATCCAAACAGGCCATCAGAACCAGGGGGCTGTGGGGAATGAGGGAAGGACAGAGGCGTGGCCCTAATGGATGGGAGGCAGTCTGGAACCAGAGAAGATGGGAACAAGGAGAAGGAAGGAAGAACAAGGAAATAACTCCTTGTCTGGATGAATTACAGGAGGTGTGACCCTACCTTTTCCATTGAGTTTCATTCAGTGTTCTGCTAAAATTAAAAGCGTATTCGCTTTTGTTTAAAAGAGCCAAGCCAGGCTAGACTAAACTGATAGTGACCAGTCTAAATAATCACCTCTTTGGAATTCTCCATAGTGCTGAAAACTCCTCTTATTAGAAATATATGCCAGCATATACCCAGGGAAGAGTATGGCCTGAGCATACAGAAGACCTTGTGATGGATTCCAACTGTCCTTCTGCTCCCTATATTATGCCCAGACTTGTTTTCTGTCGCTTTTATTCTCTCTCCATAGACACTGTGACTGCAGAGCAAGCTGCTGTGAACAGCCTTTGTCTCTTGCTCATGCACACAAGAGAATCTTTTGAATGACAGTCTTAGGGTGATGGCCTCCACAGGACATGTCTCCCATCCTGTTCTGACAGGGTTTCTCAGCCCTCTGTGACCTTAATGATCAGGAGAAGAGTCCAGACATCATCCCTAGCTTCTTGGCAACATGTCACTGAAGAAATAATTGGTGATTACCAAAACCGATCTGATGATCATTTTTAAATGAGCTATCCAGGCTCATGATATGGAGTCATATATTCTGAAAGATGTACTTGCAGTCCTTTCTCTCTTTTAAGAACTATTTTGTCTAAGATTTGGACATTGCCTTCCTCTTAGCCCTCACATAGTCATAGAATCAAAGTGAGCAGAGACTAAAAAGAAACAGGCTTCAGTCAAAAATCTTTAAGCAGACTAAATTCAAGAGTTACAGCGTCCATACCTCACCTGTGAAAAGAGATCTTTTTGTGAGCACTCTGAATCTCTGTGTCATTGGCACACAGGTTGATAAAGGGCTTCTGAGAAAGTTGGACATGACCTTGGAAGTAAGCAGTATCAGTATCATTGGTGAGGCAAGCGGAATGTCAGGAGCATTTCCTCCATTGGGCAGCTGAGGCGTCACCGTATGACTTGCCCTGCAAGACAGAGACACTGGCAGTTCTAGGGTGTCCAGACTAGGGCTGTGAATGTGCTCTTTGCTGAGTTGTCTGCCCTTGAAGTATTGAGTGCTGGAGCTGAAAGTGAGGACTGATTCACAGGCAGGAAGCAGTCTTCTACGTGTCTCTCCTCTCTTTTACCTTACCTCCTCTCGAGGAAATAATTTTTTGCACAGATTGCCACTCTTCAGATTGTGTGCTAACAACTGATGGTGCCTTTAATGCCCCCACAAGATATCATGAGAGTGGGTTTGCCCTCCTTGGGTGAGACGATAGGGCTGGGCCTGAAGGTTCTGCTAGAGCAGCAGGAAAAGTATGCAGCAGTGTTTCCAGTTGTGGCCCACCTGTCCTGGGAAACCATGTCTGTGACAGGAAGTCCCTTTGTGAGGTCACCCTCCACCTGCAGCTGGTCCACTCTTCACCCTTGGGAATATTGAATCTGGGCTGCAATGGTCCCTCAGCCCTCATGGTGCTGGTATGATCGAGTTACAAGAAATTGCAGCTTCTTGACACACAGTCATAAGAGAAATGAACAATGAAATGAATTACGTTAGTAACTGTGAGCATTTCAACACTGAAGTCTGAGAAATTAGAATACATGGAAAAATTAGAATGGTTCATATACTATGGCTCTTATGTTGAAACTACCAGCATTTGGGAGAAACTACTAGATACTCATTTGGAGAGGTCCTTTATGTCAGATGGCCCAGACAGGTCCTTGTCAAAGCATATTGACAGAGCTTATAGGTCTGAGTTACAGCATTTACACAAGTTCTAACCACACCAGTATCTGACACACGATTTCAGAAAAGGGCTTTCCAGTGGTCTCCTATTGCTTTCCATGAGTGTGTAAGATATACCATGTGACTGCTGTGAACAGGAGATGTCCTACTCTTTGCCACAGCCAAGGCCCTGACTGCATAGGCATCCAGCTGTGTTCATGACTCATGGTAGTGAGCACGAGGCAAGACCACCATTGCTCGTGGTGTTCTGGGCTTCGCAGAGAAGGCACATAAACCCAAGAAACTCCATCCAAGATTACAGAGGAATAAACCGATATGGGAACTTAAGCCTGATTTTGAAACTGAGCACCTAATAGCCTTTTGTTGGTTTATCACCATATTTCTGTGGGTAGTTCCTCCTTCCCTCCCAGCTCATTTTAGTTCACTACAGAAACTAATAACTCTACAACACACTTTTACTCCTTGAGATTTTTTTCAAGAAAATGGAGAGGAAGTACTGTAGCAGGGCAGACATTTCAGGTGAATGAGTTTTCTGTGACTCACTTGTCAGCATTAGCCCAATTAGAACTTTCAAGAAAACTGTCAGCCAAAAGACTGTAAACTGAAAGGGAATGATATAAAACCTCTTGCTCAAGAGTGGTCTGTACCCTTCTCCAAATCTCGTCTAAGCCAGCAGGGGTGTGCCACCAGCTTCTGTGCAGTTTTCTAAGTGTCAGCTTTCTAGGAGAGAGTATTCCCTGGAGTCAGTAGGAATGCAGAGCTGTCATGGCTCTGTGGGAAAGAAACCTTTTAACTTCTTTTCTAAGCCTTGAATTTGTAAGGTTATCATTTACTGTGGGCATTGTGGGTCAAGTGTCATATTAGTTAAATGAGCTTCTCTTTTGTCAGAAGAGATCTGCCCTGTGATTTTAATATATTCTAGCTGATAGCTAAGTTTTTTTTTGTTTTTTTTTTCCCTAAACCAGTATTGCTCTAACTTTAGTATGTATCAGAATCACCTGCAGGGCTTGTGAAAAACACATTGCTAAAGCCACCCCAAGAGTTTCTGATACAGGACGACTGGGGTGGGACCTGAGCGTTTGTATTCCTCACAGGCTATCAGGTGATGTTTTAGGGCCCCCTTTGACAACCGTGTCCTAAAGAGTACTCTGCTTTAGGGATGCTTTGCCCCTCTCTGAATCAGACCTGGTACAAGCTCCTCTCTGGGTTGCCCTGACCTTGCCCTTTAGAAGGCAGCTATGCTGGCATGGCAGCCCTCAAGGGGCCCCCCGACTCCTGCCCTTGTGCTCAGAAGTACACTCTGTCCTTTGCTTTGACCCCTGATATAAAGTGCATGCTTCATCACCAACCTGCAAGTGATGTTTTTTTCTCTTTTCCTGTTTGTCTTAATTGTTCTTGTTTCTCTCTGTGCTGTCCCCTCATTGTCGCCCCTTTCTTTCTGGTGCAGAGATGAAGATAGTTGGGTGTAAGTTCCTGCTTTTGTGTGTCCTGTCTGCTTTTGCCTGCTTTGTTTCCATCTTCATTTGTTTCATGGAATGTTGCAATACTGGGGTGGGGTGTCATTTACATTATTAATCCTTCATCAGCCTCACCTTTTGGGATAACTGACAAAATGTTAGAGAAGCTACCAGCCCAACCTAGAGACTGTGTATTACTTTAGGTGTTTATTAAGATCAGAGAAAACTAAGGACATGTTGGAATATTTAGAAAACCTTACAAAGCCCTAGGTGAATAGATACAGGAAAGGATTTTTATGAGACAGATCAGCTATTCCCATTGAAAAGAAAATGAGTAGTGCTTATCCCAAGCTGTGAAGAATCAGAAAGGCAGAAAGCTGCTCTTATCAGCTCTGCTGGACATATCTCATGACTTTTGAAAGAAAAGTTCTCCTCAAAAGAGTGATGACAGTATTTACCACAAGTAGATTCAAAAGATTGTGGTCAGTCTGAGTGTCACATGAAGCTTTGGCCGTATCTCTAAGGGATGGTTTAGGAATGATCACATCTGGTCCCACAACGGGTTGGAATATCCCCACATCCCTGACCCAAGAAAGGAATAACCATGCACAGTGATGTCACACTGTGCCCATTCCTGTCGTTCTCTTAGAGCAGAGAACGTCACTGACTTTGTAGCAATAGAAACCAATAGAAGTGTGATATTGAAGACTTGGTTAGAAAAACAAAGAACCTGTCTTTCCTGGATACTCTAAAGAAATCTTCCCAAGAACCTTTTTTTTTTTTTAAGTTTCTTCCTCAGAATAAGAGCTACTCCGGCATATTAAACTTTGGTCACATGTCTGAAACTGTCCATACAGGATGGTAGTTAACATCTCCACATCTCTGTGAATGCTGTCAGGAGACTCCTGTTCTGCCAAGAGATAGAATTGGCCCCATCCCAAGCAGCCTGCAGTGTCTCCTTGGAGAAGATGTGTTCTAGTTTTACGTGGTCTTAAGGGAAAGAAAGCACTTCCCACAGAAGCTCTTTCTAATCCTGTCTCGAATTGGACAAGTTCTAAATAATGTAGTAGTTAACACTATTATCCTTGAACCCAGAGCCTCACACGTGGTGTGAGTCATTTGAACAGAAGGAACATGAATGTAATAAAGAATCCAAGCAAGATGTAGTGCCCCCCAAACTCCAAGTAAGGCTGGTCTCTGGCAAGAGACGATCTTGCTAACAGAGACTCTGGCGCCTGAGCTGGACCTTGAAGATTCTGAAACCTCTGTAGAGACTGCTTTCAGAGGAAACCTGCAAGCATGTGATGAGCTGTTTCTCCAGAGTCGCACTAGGATGCAGGTCTTTGGATGATCAGTCCCGGCCACTGAAGCGCACACTGTTCTCTCTGCTGGATGCAGCTCTGTCCCAGTGCTTCCCAGCCCTCTGGGATTCCGGTGGCTGCAAAGCACTGCTTCCTTCTGAGACCTCTCTTTCTAAGGACCCCAGAATGTTTCATGCCAATCCCTGACATCATCAGACGGCCTCAGGTCCCTGACCTGGCTCCCTCCCCAGCAGCTCTTTTGTGTCGACTTCTAGGAATCTGGAGTGTTGCTGGGTAGTGACACTGCTCTGGACAGTTGAACACTGTATCAGCAAACTATAGCCCGTAGGCCAAATCCAGAAGCCTTTCATACTGTCCGCCAACTCAGAATGGTTTTTTACGTTTTAAAAGGGTTGAGAAAACAAAGAACATGTGGCCCACAGAGCCTGAAAGGTACTTACTATCTGGCCTCTTCCAGAAAGTTTGCCAGCCTCTGCCGACTCTTAAGTCCCTAGTTCTCTGACATGCAGCTCTACCAACAGCTGTCACTGGCTGCTGTGTGAAACTGGAAAAGGGACAAAGATTATTTATTCTGAAGCCCTCTTACAAGAACAGCCTCATTCATTCATCTTCCCATTCAAGAAACTCTGTTGCGTGTCAACTGAGCACCAAGCATTCAGAGATGTAAGGCACTGCTGATGCTCTTAGAGGCTCTACCAGTCTTAGGAAGCAGAGGACACCTAGCAAATGGAATCAGGGCTGCCCTCCACAATACATACTCCCACTTGCTTCCAAAAAGCCTCCCCGCTCCATACCCGTCCCATCAATCCTCCACGCTGCCTAAGACCTACCCAGTTCCACACCCCTAGACAGACTTCACTAGCATCTTCCCAGCAGACCCACACTTTATGGTCCCCTGATGTTAAACCCTGGAGAACATCAGAGTTACCTGATGCTTTTTAAAGATACAAGTACACAAGCCCCATCCAAAATCTACTAGAATCTCTAAGGGTGAATATTAGAAATCTAGTTCTAACAAGCTCCCTAGATGATTCAGATATACACAGTGGTCTCCAAACTAATCACAGAAACCGCTGCTCAGGCCTTCTCTTTCCCATCCTTATAAGGTGCCTGTCCTCATGCCTCTCCTGGTAATATTTCCGGGCCACTGGTGCTAAAGTTTACACAAGCCTCCTGGAGACAGTATTAACCCATGATCCTACTAGTAGTCTTTGTAAACTTGTAACATGTGATCAGAATAGCTGTGAACAGTGGGGACCCTGGGAAGCTCTCTGTAAGGCAGGCCTGGCTCATTACATCCTGGAGCTCTTCACATTTGTTTCTTCTAGTTCCTTGAGAATTAGTAGAGAGTTCAATTTAAATGATCCTCCAGAGAGCTTTTGAGGAGAAGGCCCCAGCTACATTAACTGTTACAAAAAGCTATTTTCAAAATTGAGGCCATAATTTACAAAATTGCAACTCTTCTGACTGAGAATGGCCTTGGTTCTAGGCAGATCTATTCTCTAAATAAAGAGGAAAGATCTGATGAAATCAAGCTGCTTCAGTGTGTAACTCAGAGGGTACAGTTATGTGTATTTATACATTTTCTAGATGATCACAAAAGGCATTCTATTTAAATAGAAAATTTTAAAAGAATGAAACCTGTAGGAATATCTAGCTCAGTCCTTCATTTGAAATTGGCATTCTGGTTTAAAATACCCTGGAGAAGCTGCCCATAAACTATGAACTCACTCTATAAAACCAAAACAGACCAAATTCTGTCATTATCCATCTGTAAGATGATGTCCAATTTGATATGAGTATTTTATATCATACAATGCTAGGAAAAGTTTGAAATGTTCCATTTAGGGACATACATACTCTAATATGTTACCTTTTGTATAGAGCCATAGAAATTTAAAATGCTTGTACAAGCTAGAATACTGTTGCTGGTAGCCAACATCTGCTTTGAAGAGTAACATGAATTGTCTTGAGAATAATTCCAGAGAGTGCTGATTTAAACCAGGGTAATTTTAAACAAAGCACCTATTCTTTAGATATTAAAATTCTCTATTCACTTTATGCCAAATCATCCTAGAAATTGAATAATTACTTAAGTTCCATAGAAAAGCTAATATGTAACTAAGAAGCTATTATCAGGAGAAAGCTCTGAGGTGTCTGTTCCAGTTTTTAAAAATTTAAGGTGTATCCAACTCTGGATATAATACACCATTATAATGGTGTATCCCCCATTATAATGGCAATAACCTAGTTATGCTATGCTATGCTATGCTAAGTCACTTCAGTCGTGTCCGACTCTGTGTGACCCCATAGACGGCAGCCCACCAGGCTTCCCTGTCCCTGGGATTCTCCAGGCAAGAACACTGGAGTGGATTGCCATTTCCTTCTCCAATGCATGAAAGTGAAAAGAGAAAGTGAGGTCGCTCAGTCATGTCCGACTCCTAGCGACCCCATGGACTGCAGCCCACCAGGCTCCTCCATCCGTGGGATTTTCCAAGCAAGAGTACTGGAGTGGGGTGCTATTGCCTTCTCCGAACCTATAGTTAAGTTCCCAGTAATTTTGAATTTTACTTTCAGGGCTGATTTTTTTTCATCCTCTGTTCTGACAGTAGCAAACTGATGAATTTGAGTTTTCCTTCTCCTACTTGCCTTCCCCACCCTACCTGCACACATGAGTGCTCTTTTTAATGACCTGCTGCTGCTGCTAAGTCACTTCAGTCATGTCCGACTCTGTGCGACCCCATAGACGGCAGCCCACCAGGCTCCACCATCCCTGGGATTCTCCAGGCAAGAACACTGGAGTGGGTTGCCATTTCCTTCTCCAATGCATGAAAGTGAAGGAGGACCCAAGTAGGATTGTTCAAAAGAGGAAGATTAAAGTTCCAGACTCATCAGAATTCAAAGTAGAGGTTCTGCTCCGCCCAGGAGGAAAGTCTGTACAGACTGCAAGGATGGACCCCCTGAAGTCAGTCCCACATGCCCAGCAGTTGCATTTGCATGTGATTTTCAAGAACACATTTTCCTCTTCCCTTTGTGAAGCCTCAGGGCTATTTGTTTAGGGAAATAGCTTTCGCATGTTAAAGTTCTCTGCATTGTCAAAGAATAATCGTTTCTCATGGACTGCTCTTTTGAGAGTATTATGTGACAAAAAAAAAATGACAGTACTCATAGGGTAGGAAGGCAACATGAAGAACAGAAGATTTGGACATAAAGACCCCTAAAGCCCAAGATATGGGCCAGTCTTAGTCTATCACTGTTTCATGTGTAAGAGACACTCAGACACCCACAGTTAGAGAAATGGGCAGTGCGGAAAAGAGGCTCTCATCAAGTACCTGGCCAAACCAGAAAGCTTGGTAGCTCACCAAAAACAAAGCCTCTTTATGTCATTGTGATTCCAAGTAATGAACAGACTTAGATGTGCCAGTTTTTGTAGAAACTGAAGTAGAAAGAATTTGATTTCTGAACTGGTTTGCTTTGCAAGTTAATGAATTGTTCCATTAACTTTCAGTTGATTTCTTCAGGCTGCCGACACATCTCACTTTGGCCTCACCTGGTTTCCCTTGTCATTTTCTTCCTTTGAAATTCCCGCCGCGCCCCCCCCCCCCACAGGCTTTACTTTTTTTTTTTTTTGTAAGTCAAAAGTCCTTATTAGTTTGTGTTAAGTAAAATTGGTCACTTTGCAGGTTTAGAAGCTTAGAGCAGCCCATATAAGGTCCTTTTATACATGAACAGACAGTTCCATCCCCCACTTAAAGAAAAAGGCATTTGAGACTTAGGTCATTTCAGACTTGCAGCTGGCTCTGCTCCTGCCCACTCTAAAGCAGCCAGTGTGGACTGCATGGGCTGGACTCAAAGCACAGGAGCACAACACTGTCGCCCCAGTGCTTTGGCACCTGCACTTTTGGGGAGTCATCTGCTCCCAGAGCACTTGCTACAAAAAGAAGAAAACGTGACCATCCAGTGACCTCTACTGGCACCCCAGCAGGGAATGAAACTAGATAAGCCTCCAGAAGGAAGGAGCAGTGTATCCTTTAGACAGACTGAGAAAGATGGAGGGCTGCCAAAAGAAAAGGTAGGAAAGAGAGGGAAAGGACGAGGAATTAATGGTTAAGACATAGATATGATTAAAGGAAGTGCTATTCCTTTTGATTGTAAAACCTTTCCTCTTTTGGAGGATTAGATTACAGCCATTCTCTTGAAGGGGAGAGAGGTTGAGAAGTCCCCCGCAGTCTGCCTTTTCCCACCCTAGCCAAGCTGTGGGTGAACAGCCTTAAGATTCAGACTTAGAGGGCACATGACTAACCCACCTGAGTACTGCTGCACTGATACTGGTGGAACGTCCATTGTTATTAACCAAGCTTGGAATGCCCTGAGCACCTCCCTGAACCCTGGAGGATCCAGATGCTAGCCTTGTCCTCCACGCACATGGGGCACAGTGGCTTCTGCAGTCATGAATGCGTGACACTTCTTTCCCCGCAGGTGATATCCGCAATGATCTGTACCTCACCCTGGAGAAGGGGGATTTTGAGAGAGGGGGAAAGAGCGTACAAAAGAATATTGAAGTGACTATGTATGTGCTTTACGCAGACGGCGAAATCTTGAAGGTAAGGTTTGCTGGTCAGTTTGAAATGGCAGCTAATCCTGTAATAATTTTAGTGTTTCTGTGGACTTTGTCCAGAGACCCATCCTCCTCAAGAGGGACTGAACTCAAATCACTTCCTAAGACTCTTCTCCACCTTAGCTTCTCTTCAGGGAAACTCTGCAGTATGCTCTGATAGTGACTTCCAGGGTCATACAGCCTTTTCAGAAATTCTTCCTAGTGTCTGACCTGCATCCTTCCTGTCCTCATTTAGACCTATTGCCTCCAGTTCTGTCCTACAGGTTACTTTTTCAGCCACCTGTCTAGCATCCAGGTGCTTAGTTTTGGTAACTGTTATTAGGTCCCACTCTTTTGGACCTGTTATTAGGTCCTAGAGCTAACAGAGAAAGTTATATTTGCTCTTTAGTAAATAGGTATACCCACTTGCTGTTACCAGGTTATGTGACAAGGAACATCAGACTCAGGCCCCCAAAGGTGATTTCCAACCAGTGCAGCACAAGGACCCTCTGACACTCTTGATTAAAAGAGAAGACCTGGAGTGCTGTTTTTCTACTTTGATTATGTCAGTTTTTCCCTCAGTCAAGTCATGGTCAAGTCCTTGGCAAATAGAAGGCATTGTTTGCGTGCCACATGGTAGAAGGCAAATCAGTCTTTTACAGACCTTGCCTCTGTGTGTTGACAGCAGCCTCATGAGGTAGGCAGAACAGCAGTGATGATCTACATTTTACAGAAGGAAAGAGGTAAAGTTAGTCACAGTCATCTCTCAAAGCTATTTAATAGAAAAAAATGGAGGGTAGATGTGGTATTAGAGATAGGTGTGTCATTAAAAAAAACCTCAAGGACTAAGGCAATTCTTGTTTGCATGAATAATGTGGGGGTCAGCAGAGCTCTCAGCTGTTCACTCTGCCCTGTGTGGACAGGGAGCTGCTCCGAATTGTATTGTCTGCACTCTCCCGGGGGGCATGGGACTGCATTTTCACAGTAATATTTGGAAACTGGGGTCAAGTTAAATCTGGTCTACCTTGGTTATGTCCAAGAACAGTCAGCCACAGGCAACATAAAATGCCAGTGCACCTTTGGGCTGAAGGTTAGAAAAACGGTTCTCTCCGTTTTGTTATTTAATTATTTCTCTGATCTGGAAAGCTCTGTGTACGGTTAACTTTGCTGAGTCCATTTCTTTCTTAATGAGGACGAAGAGTCTGCCTTAGTGATTCAAATGGCACCACTCAGCTTCCTTCAGGTGAACTGAGTGGTGTGTGCAGTTGCCTCTGCTCCAGGGAGAACAAGGAGCACTGTGACTGCTGGCTCCTTATGCCATCTTCACAGTTGCCCCCAGAGTCTCAGTTTCAGTCACCTGATAGATTTGGCCTGATGGAAAAATGAGACCCTCACAAAGGAAGAAGTGAAATGTCCAGAGAAATCCAAGGGACCCCTCCAGTACGGTGGTATGTTGCTCTGCTTCTCTCTTCCAGGACTGCATCAGCTTGGGTTCAGGAGAGCCCAACAGGAGTTCCTACCACTCCTTCGTCCTCTACCACAGCAACAGTCCTCGCTGGGGAGAGATTGTCAAATTGCCCATCCCCATCGACCGGTTCCGGGGCTCCCACCTGCGCTTCGAGTTCAGACACTGTTCCAGTGAGTGAGATTTCTCTCTCTACATTGCTTTGAGAATGTGAATATAACTCTTCCTTCTCTGGGACAGAAATAAGAATTTTATTAGTATCAGGGCAAGAAAATGAGGAGTTGTCTACACAGAGGTGGGATGTCATCAGAGACTGTTCTTTGGACAGTGATCCAAAAACGTGGGGTCTGGGGACTTCCCTGGGTCCAGTGGTTAAGACTTCACACTCAGTTCCAGGGTTGTGGGTTTGATCCCTGGTTAGGTATTGTAACAAATTCAATGAAGACTTTAAAAATGGTCCACATCAAAAAGAAATATTTTAAAAAAATCAGATCTGATGTTGTTGGCCTTTTGTAGTGTCTGACTTGGACAGTGGATAATTGCCAGGGTCATTCCTCTTTGGGGGTTTCCTTTGTATATAGTAAACTCCTTCTTAAAGAGCCCCTGGTTTATCAAGACTAGCCATGTTTCTGTTTGGTTCTAAGTAGCCTGTGTACCTTGCGATATAAATGGAAACTCAGCCTAGTACATTTCTGATCCTTCTTACCATCAGGTTGCTACCTATTTAATGAACAAAGTAAGGGACAAAGAAGTAAAGCACACAAGGTGATAAGGAAAAGGGGAATTTCTGTTGGAAAGGGAGGTGTGAGGCAGAACAACTCAGGCTTGGCTCTGATTGCAGCAAAAGACAAAGGGGAAAAGAAACTCTTCGGCTTTGCATTCTCACCCTTGATGCGGGACGATGGCACCACCCTCTCTGATGATATCCATGAGCTCTACGTGTACAAGGTACGGAGCCTGAGTCTGTCCCCTGCTCAGACCACTCTTACATGTGTTCTCAGTCAGGTGGTTCCCCCTGAGTGGGCCAGAGGACCTAGGGTGGCGTGCAGGTGGAGACAGCAGGATGCCTGTGGGCAGGCTTTTGTCTTTTTCCACAGATCACGCTAGCAGGGCCTTTGTTTCCAACTTCCCACTCCACTAATTGTGGAAATCTGTTATTCAGCCCCTTTGTGCCATTACGGCCTTGGTTTGTGCATTTGGAGACCTGCCATTTGAGACTCTGATTCTGTCAGCTATCACAGCATAGCCAACACCCAAAGTTTCCTGCATGACAGAGGCCGTGAGCTTGCCATGTTTTCTTTAAAAGGCATGTGAGCCATTCTGGGGGAAGAAATGGAAAATACTTTTAAAGTGCTTAGGAAGCACTCTTCTAACAGGTCCAAGGTCCAGCCTCAAGAACCCAAAAATCCCTGGGATTTGATGTTTTATACTTGGCATGGTTCCAGAAATATTCTGTGTTCTCTACTTATGCCTACAGTGTGATGAGAATAGCACGTTTAACAACCACGCTCTGTACCTGGGCCTGCCCTGCTGCAAAGAGGATTACAATGGCTGCCCTAATATCCCCTCCAGCCTCATCTTCCAGCGCAGCACCAAAGAGTCTTTCTTCATTTCCACACAGCTCTCTTCCACCAAGCTCACCCAGAACGGTAGGCCAGGGTGCCTGCAGGGTGGAGCCCTGCACCGTCCCCACTTGCTGCTTCATGTTGCTGGCATTTGTCAAGAGACGGAAATTGTTGCGTCTGCTTTTTCATGCCATAGTGAGGGAATTCTTCTCATCCGAAGTTTAAGGAATCACTTGGTAATAGCAAGCTAAGGGGTTTTCCATGGTTTTACAGATGTGTCTGTAGCCTGATGGCAGCACTCTGGAGGCTGTTTCGCTGCTTCCAGCTATTTCTGTCTCTCTAGATCCCACCCGCCCTTGGCAGGAGGAGTCTAGGCTTTGCTTGCCCATGACATAGCCAGGGTTCACCATTTTTGGCTCTTGCTTCCTAGTGGACCTCCTTGCTCTGCTGAAATGGAAGGCCTTTCCAGACCGGATCATGGACATCCTTGGGCGGCTGCGGCATGTCAGTGGGGAGGAAATTGTTAAGGTATGGCTTTCACCCAATTCACACGTGCTAGCTGAGCAAGAATCTGGGCAGAGGGCCTTACTTCCCCTTGATTTCTGCCTATAAGCCTCTGAGACCACTTTTTAAGGTATATAGTTAAGTGCGTAGAGATAAAGTTATTTTTCTTTTTTTTTCAATTAGCTTCTTTCTTTAGAGTAGGTATCACATCAAGTTTATTACCTTTTAGAAACTATATTTAAGATTTAAACCCTATTTTCTGGCTTGTTTTTCTTCCCGGAAAGCAAAGTGATAATTAAAGGGCAGCCTCTCAGAAACAATCCCAGGGTGGGCTGCCGCCTGCATGCCTCTAGGTCTCTGCTTGCTTCCTCTCTTCACTTACTCTGTAAATCTCTACCACAAACCCAGCCTGGTGTCCTCCTGGCCCCACTCTCTGGATTATCTAGAATAACTCTAAATATTCTCCATGAACTGGAACTCCTGATTTTGCCCAGTCTCTCACTTAAGAGTCCAGACCAGGGAACTCTACCCTCCTCTCTGCCTCAACGGCTTTCTCATGTGCTTTTGTGACACTTCCCATCTAACGGCCTGAGCAAACTGACAGCAACACTCCCCAACCCCAGTTGTTACCCTTAGGGCTTCTCCACACTGTGGAGAAGCCAGGTGTTTGCCCACCTGACTTGAGCTCAAGAAGAACCCCAGGCACTTCCCGATGGTGAAAGCCTGGTAGGCGGATTCTGCACAATGGACTGAACTCAACTGAGGAGAATGGACATGCTTTGGGTGATCAGCAAGAGCAGTGGAATGTAGGCTAGAGATTGAATTTCAAAAAGGCACCTTGTCCATGAGTGGACATTCTTGGCTCCATCATTGCAAGGATCAAATCTGTTACCACTGCGCTGTCTGTACTCTCATTTTACAGCTCCATTGACTCAATAATACACAACATGGTATCGCCACATGAGAAATAATTTTAAAGTCTGTGTATTTCTTTGTGCTTTTTGAAGTCTCGTATAAATTTTGTGTTAATTGATCAGAGTATCATAAATTTTTAAAAGAACTCTTTATACAAACAAGCTTTTGAAACTTTATACAAACTAGTTTTGAAACTTAAGATAAATTTACACTCAGGGCATTTTTTCTGTCTAAACATATTAATAATTTCACCAGTAAAATAGACCACATACTATGAAAGCTCTGTGATCTTTTTAAGGATGAGTTGTTACATTCCTGACAAGAGAACATCCTACCAGCATTTCTGGTTTTAGCATCAATATTTGTCTCAAGCCAGCCAGGAGAGAATGTAAAGGGAATATGCTATCATTTTAATTATTTTTTACTTTTTATTGGAAAATTTCAAGCATCCAAAGATGCAGACAGAATAAATAACCCTACATGTCCCTGTCATTCATCCCTGACTGTCACCAACCCCTGGCCAGTCCTGCCTATAAATCCCTCATCCATGCCTTCTACCTTATGTTGTTTTGAAGCAAGTTGTAAACATTATATCATTAAATTGCAATATGTATAATATATATTAAATGAGTCACCAGTCCAAGTTTGATACATGATACTGGGTGCTTGGGGCTGGTGAACTGGGACGACCCAGAGGGATGATATGGGGAGGGAGGAGGGCTCAGGATGGGGAATACATGTATACCTGTGGCAGATTCATTTTGATATATGGCAAAACCAATACAATATTGTAAAGTTAAATAAAATTTTAAAAAATTAAAAAAAAATTGCATTTTGACCAACAGAGTATTAGATTTGATTTTTGAAGACTGGGAGCATCCATGAATATTTATTCTCTCCCTGGACTTTTACATCTTAGAAAGAAAAAGGCACCTGCTCAAAAAAGGAAAAATGTTGTCTCCAGATCTTTTACCCTCTTTGACATCCCTCATCAGCTGCATTCTCTCTTCTCCTGGAATACTAATTTCTAGACCAAAAAATAAGTTTCTGTAGGTAAGGCCTAGCTTGTCACATCCTTATCCAGATGTCCGCTGCAGAGTTAGGTCATAGTAGACAATAAAAGACTACTGAATTTCAGGGTCCCAGGAAAGTAGGCACTTTTTCTCAAAATGAATTTGGCATCAAAATCAGTTAGATTGCCTTCAAGATTGCTATTCTTCATGGGTAATCTAAATTTTTTAGGTAATTGCTCTTTCCTTATAAGTTTAGCACTTACCCAACAGGAAGAGCCTCTTTAGGTCTCTCTTAGGGCCCTTTGGGCTGTAATCAAACACCTAAAGTTCACCTAGTTATTTCTTGGCTAGGTGGAGATGGAATACGAGGTTATTTTTTAAGTGGTAGTTTGAGGTCTTAGGAGATCTTTGATTGTGTTTGTTTGGGAGACAAATTCATAGGTGTTTGAACGTCTGACCATGTGTCCAGGGTCCTAGACCTGAGCCCTCTGGTTTTTATGCTGTTGCAGTTTCTGCAGGACATCTTAGATACACTCTTTGTGATTTTGGATGATAACACAGAGAAATATGGCCTTCTGGTATTTCAGTCTTTGGTAAGTCTTACCTTTCCTGATTTCTATTGATTATTCCTACCACATACTTTCTAAAAATCCGAGGAAAGCAGTTTATTTGAGCGAGTCGGCACAAGATGTAGATGGTCACAACAGGAAAGGGACTGATGAGTGTCACCAAGCAAGACCAACCCGCCTGCCCACCTGGAGCATCTCTGTATGAACTAATCTGGACCTCTGCTTTGTGCTTTTGATAAGTCTCATACTATCGCAGGGTTGCTGAAATAATGACCTACACCAACAAAAGGCCCAGAGACCAGTAAAGGAAACAAGATAGCTCCTTTTCCACTTACAAAGTAGAATACAGAAATTTTTCTGGTGGTCCAGTGGTTAAGACTGCACTCCCCATGCAAGGGGCCAGGGTTCAGTACCTGTTCAGGGAACTAGATCTCACATGCCACAACTAAAGATCCTATGTGCCACAACTAAGACCCAGCACAGCCAAGTAAATAAACATTAAAAACAAAAACAAAGGATATAACCACCAGGAAAGCAGAGACTCTCTGTGCTGGTCTGAGCATCACACCCTCTCCCTATAAACAGTTTTCTGGGAACCAGAGTCTTAGAAGGTCGCTCAGTGAGAAAAGACAGTGATCTGAATATTTAGTGCATTTTGT
Organism: Tragelaphus eurycerus; assembly: GCA_935064755.1. NCBI lineage: Eukaryota > Metazoa > Chordata > Mammalia > Artiodactyla > Bovidae > Tragelaphus > Tragelaphus eurycerus. The sequence continues at coordinate 67,371,180 of CAKXYN010000001.1, read as the reverse complement.
TGAACATGTCCAGTCCTCCAGGAGGACTATGTATTCAAGGACAACCAGATACTCTAAAGTCTGTATGATAGATGAACAGCAGAGGCAAGAGTTAGAGTGGTATTTTGCAAAGTCTGTCTCTCTGACTTTTCTTCTTGCCTCCCTAGCCAACCAACCCTAATTTCTGAAGGGTGCAACCTTTCGTAGGATGATTTGGCTCAGAGGACAATATTTTTTTCTCTCTTTTCCAAGTTTTTGAGACACCTTAATGTTTGTGCCACAACACAGATACTGTTTTGTCTTCCCTTGGTCCATATTGTACCACTGAGCATTATTGTGAAGAGAAAAGGTCAAAGTCACTGGTGTTGACAAACGAGTCCCAAGTTTGGAATGGGGGGCCAGGGATGTTAGCCATAGAACAAACATGACAGAAATGCAAACCCAGAGTGGCCGTCTTACAATCACTGGAAACACTGGAGAACACACTTGTAGTTTGCCAGTCCTTGAAGAATCAAGAGTTGTTTCCTTCTGGGGGTAGGTTTGAGGCCTCTGCTGAATTCTCCTACACTTTGTCTCTCCCAGGTATTCATCATCAACCTGCTCCGAGACATCAAATATTTCCACTTCCGACCTGTAATGGACACGTACATCCAGAAGCACTTTGCTGGAGCCCTGGCATACAAGTAAGTTGCATTTGGCATCATCATTGGGACTTGTGTTTGACTAGAAAGACAAGCTTTTGCCATTGAGAATGATGTTAGCTGTGGGCTTTCTGCTGACATTTTATACTATGGTTTATTGCATAGTTTTCATACTTTTCCTTCTAAGAAATGATGGAAGAGCTGCTAAAAATGTCTTGTTTTTTTTCAGTGATGAAGCATGTGAATAGCTAAATATAGCATCCACAAATAAATATCAAAGGAAAAAAAAGACAGTCAATAAAAGAGATAATACAAAGAGTAAACATGGGAAGCACTCACAGGTTATCTAAAGCCATTAGAGCAATTTTAAAAGTCGCCGTGTTATTCTATGGAATGAACATAAGTGTTGAAGAGATAAAACCTGAAGGGTGGTGAAGCTGTGGAATCACTGGACTCTGATACTTTGATGTCACTTTGGAGAGAGTGGGCACTGTGCTATAGATTTTACATGTGTCATCTCATTAGAATTCACAATAATTTGAGATGTACTATTGTTGCCTATATTTTAAATGAAGAGAGTGAGAACAAAGAGCTCATATAACTTGCTCAAGGATGCAGAGCTCGAGACTGATATGCCCCAGATGTGAACCCTGCTGTCTGCAGAGGGCCTATTCTCTTGACCTCTGGATTCTTTGGCCATGTATATGTGCAGACTTTCTGACCCTGTAGTCCCATGCCACTCAGATAACTTGGTCCTAAGAAAATAAAATGGTTGGGATGGCAAGGAGGGGCACACGGGACCATACACCTTTATTCAGAGCCTGCTATTTACCAGTCATTGTTGTATATTCTGGAGACTTGGCAGTTTTCAACAAAGAAAACACACATCCAGCCCATGACTTTGGGAAAACTTTATTGTAATCAAAAGAAATGTGTCTCAGGAGAAGTGGGAAAGAATGACTCCAACTGCTGATTGAAATGTGGCATCTCTTGGTCAGGAGTGTTGTCTGGTCTCAGGTGGTCTAAAGATTCCACAGCTATAATGAACCCATCAGTCCATTCTAGCTCGTCAGCAGTATATTATTTCCTCTATGGCTAATTTAGGACTGCAGGTATTTCAGGCTGCATTGCTTTTGGATTAAAGTGGGGTTTCTGGACTGTTCTTTTTCCCAGGGAGCTAATCCGCTGTTTGAAGTGGTACATGGACTGCTCAGCAGAACTGATTCGTCAGGACCACATTCAGGAAGCCATGCGGGTAATGTCCTGAGAAGGGCCCACCCCTGCAGAACTTTGCACATAACCTCCATGGAGTAGAGTACAGGACAAGTGTAGACAGCGTGGAATGACTGCCTTGATCCACCTAACTGCCCTTTCTTCACTTTGATTTTGCCCTAAAAGGTCTTTATCCCTCATAATTTTATCTGAGAGCAGGAGGGAGGGATGATATACATGCGGCTCATAGTCCTCCCCACTGCCTCGTTTCTACCCTTAGTGTCAGTCTTTGCTTCCACTGGCTAAAGTATCGTATCTCCTAAGCCAGTGTTGGTTAGAAATAAGCCAACATTGATTAGATATAAGATTATCTAATACTTTGCCTTTCTTCAGTGTTTACTGAACACTGTATTTTATATAACTGTTTTAATTAAAAAGAACTGAGTGAATGCACTGTATGTGGATATGTTGAGAAGAAGGTAATCTAAAAGCCATGATCAGGCAGCCCTTTGCAGTGCTGGACAGCTCCCCTTTCCAGGGACTGTCCACACTGTGAGTTAACTACACTTTGTGATAACTCGTTTTCTCATGACTGCTGCTTCTTCTGTAGAGAACCACCTATGAGAATGTTGATTTCCCTCTTTCTCAGCAGTTCTCCATATTAACAATATAAAAAAAAAACTCGTATCCTCTGAGAACTCACTTAAAGCAAGTTCATGTTTTCTTTCTTTCCTTTCATCCCTGTCTTTTCTTGATCTTGAGTCACTTGTTTTAAGTTGCTTTTTAACCGTGTCTTTCCCACCTTTTCTAGTTAGTAATAAAAGAAGAATGGCAGCAAAGTAGTTCTGCTTTTTCTCTGTCCTCTTTGAATATCTCACCATCTGCTCTAAGTACTAGTGGGCCTGTGCTTGTGTTATTCGTGTGGTAACAGTTCAAACATATGTTCTCCTAAGCATCATCAGTTTAAAGAGGCAAAATCAAATCATAAATCTGTATTTTCCCTGCCTGTTCTCAGCACATTCTGTAAAAACCTGAGGCCGCAAATCTCACTTCTGACCTTCATGCAGTATGTGTTGGCTGAGCAACCAGCATGTCATGGCTGCTGAGATGCAGAGAGGAGTAAGACTGACTGCCCTTTCCCCTGGAAGAACACATCCCCTGTGTCCTAAAGGGAATTAGACTCAAACACAAGTGTAGACCAGAGTGCCAAGTGTGATGTGAGGGTAGGACCTGGGTTCTGTTCTTCTTGAACCCCAGCACCTGTGAGGTTCCCTGCATAATTGAGGGGTACAGATCAGATCAGATCAGATCAGTTGCCTAGTCGCGTCCGACTCTTTGTGACCCCATGAATGGCAGCACGCCAGGCCTCCCTGTCCATCACCAACTCCCGGAGGTCACTCAGACTCACATCCATCAAGTCAGTGATACCATCCAGCCATCTCATCCTCTGTCGTCCCCTTCTCCTCTTGCCCTCAATCCCTCCCAGCATCAGAGTCTTCTCCAATGAGTCAACTCTTTGCATGAGGTGGCCAAAATACTGGAGTTTCAGCTTTAGCAACATTCCCTCCAAAGAAATCCCAGGGCTGATCTCCTTCAGAATGGACTGGTTGGATCTCCTTGCAGTCCAAGGGACTCTCAAGAGTCTTCTCCAACACCACAGTTCAAAAGCATCAATTCTTTGGCACTCAGCCTTCTTCACAGTCCAGCTCTCACATCCATACATGACCACAGGAAAAACCATAGCCTTGACTAGGCGAACCTTTGTTGGCAAAGTAATGTCTCTGCTTTTGAATATGTGATCTAGGTTGGTCATAACTTTCCTTCCTAGGAGTAAGTGTCTTTTAATTTCATGGCTGTAGTCCCCATCTGCAGTGATTTTGGAGCCCAAAAAAATAAAGTCTGACACTGTTTGCCCATCTATTTCCCATGAAGTGATGGGACCAGATGCCATGATCTTCGTTTTCTGAATGTTGAGCTTTAAGCCAACTTTTTCACTCTCCACTTTCACTTTCATCAAGAGGCCTTTGAGTTCCTCTTCACTTTCTGCCATAAGGGTGGTGTCATCTGCATATCTGAGGTTATTGATATTTCTCCCAGCAATCTTGATTCCAACTTGTGTTTCTTCACATGGAGTTAAATGCAAAAAGTTCTGTGTGAGTTCAGAAATTAATTGCTTAGAGTCTTGGAGATGGTATCTTAGTTTTCTTCTAAGAGTCATTCATTCAGCCAATATTGCTTGATACCTGCCATGTGTCAGACATTGGGTTACCCACTGGGGATTCAGCAGGAACCCACACAGAAAGGTTCGGCCTCGATAGCACCTCCATTCAAGTGGGGAAAAGGCAGACAATAAACATGTCCAACAGATAAACCATACAAAGATAAACATACAAAGTCAGTGAGAAAAAAATTAATTATGTATTAAAGAAATAAACAGGATCTTGGCATAGAATGGCTGGAGAGGAGGTTTTACTTCACATCAAGAGTTTAGGAAAAGCTTCTTTGAAGAGGTGGCCAGAGCTCCATATTTCATCCTTGGATCAGTTTCTCCTCAATGCTCCATGACTGCCTTTCCAGTGTCTGGGAGATCTTTAGCCTTTCTTTTATTAGAATGTATAGAATCTTGAATTCTCTTAAAAGAGAATTACTCAGCTCAAAAGCATGGGCCAACCTCCAGGGGCTCCTCAGAATCAGATTCTGCTCCCAACACATTTTATGGGAGTTTTGTCTCCTGTCTTGTTCATAAACTGTTGATGGCAGGTGTCCTGGTCTGGGAGAGGATGGTTAATGGGTGTGTTGGGTCTGCCAGCTCCTGTGCAACTAGAGGCCAGTTTTCTCCAAACTGGACCCCTGGTGGGATGGCTGGCACATGTCAGGTGCCAGCTGTTTCTCAAAGATGCAGAAGACTTCTTAAAGTACTCTTCCTTCTTGGAATAAATTTAAGAGAGGTTCTTATATCATTGCCTTTGTAGCCTTTTATTTGTAGACCTGAGAAAAATGAGAGAAATTTAATTTTCTTTTGATCCTGTATCTTCTTGAATTCAGCTGCTTCCATAATAGTCTATGGTTATTCACTTCCACAGCTACATGAAATAATTTGGCAGTTCTCTCAGTACATAGATACTTACTGCTCAAGGACCATTTGGACTTTTGAGGAAAGGTTTTAAAAATTAAAGTAAAAAACATTTTTCTAATTTAAAAAGATTAAAGTACTTCCCTACTATGTAAAAAGAGATAAGTAATAATAACCTGCTGTATAGCACAGGGAACTCTACTCAATACTCTGTAATGGCCAATGTGGGAATATATATATATATAAACTGAGTCACTTTGCTATATACCCAAAACTAGTACAAGACAGCATTGTAAATCAACCACATGCCAATAAAAATTTTTAAAAATATTAAAGTGCTTATCTCTAAAGTTGGAAATGTCCACCTCTCAATTTTAGTGTATAATTTGCTGGTACTCTACCCTTTACTCCTTCATATATTAGTTCCTCACCATCTTTATGTGCTAAGTTGTTTCAGTCATGTCCAACTCTTTGCAACTCTACAGACTATAGCCTGCCAGGCTCCTCTATCTATGGGATTCTCCAGGCAAGAACATTAGAGTGGGTTGCCATGCACTCCTCCAGGGGAATCTTCCCAACACAGGGATTGAACCCACATCTCTTATGTCTCCTGCATTGGCAGGCGGGTTTTTTACCACTAGCTCCATGTGGGAAGCCCATCTTTAACACCTCTCTATCCCTCTTTCTCCCACACTGCCAGGCGTTGGAGTACCTTTTCAAGTTTATCGTGCAGTCAAGGATCTTGTACTCACGTGCCACCTGTGGGATGGAAGAGGAGCAGTTCCGGTCCAGCATCCAAGAGCTTTTCCAGTCCATCCGGTTTGTGCTCAGTCTGGACAGCAGAAATTCAGAAACACTCCTTTTCACTCAGGTCTGTGAGCTGTAGGAAAGTTTTGCTGCTGGATTCTTGTCTGTCTTAGCAGGTGGTTTCTTTGTCCTCTGGCTTCCAGAGTCAAAGCCCTGCCAGGTTTCTATGTTTCAAGTAAGGGTTGAGGTATAAGGAAATACCTTCTAGAATAAAATGCTGTTTTTACTTCAAAGCCAACTGTGTCCCAGCTTCCAAATATAAAACAGCCCTGTGTCTTTATGGTGGAGAAGAAGCTTAACTTTGCCCTCTTTTGGCCAGATTTATTTAGCTGCCATACTATTAGTTGTACATGAACATCTTATTTATAAAGGATATTCAGAATGCAAAGAGAATTTTATTTCCTAGTCACTGTATTAATTTTCAGTGAAGGCAATGGCACCCCACTCCAGTACTCTTGCCTGGAAAATCCCATGGACTGAGGAGCCTGGTAGGCTGCAGTCCATGGGATTGCTAAGAGTCAGACATGACTGAGCGACTTCACTTTCACTTTTCACTTTCATGCATTGGAGAAGGAAATGGCAACCCACTCCAGTGTTCTTGCCTGGAGAATCCCAGGGACGGGGGAGCCTGGTGGGCTTCCGTCTATGGGGTCGCACAGAGTTGGACACGACTGAAGCGACTTAGCAGCAGCAGCAGCAGTATTAATTTTAACAACTTCAGGTTAGCATTGATCCATTCTAAAAGTTAAGAGTGAAATTGGTTGAAAAACAGCAGAAATAACTAGAAAACTTTGGCTAAGAATTAGGATTAGATTCTATTAGAAATAGTAGTGTGGAAAGGAAGTTTGCTTCCTTATATTAAATATGTCTGGTCAGTTAATCAGCTACCTTTCCCATGCACCCATACCCTAGAAGGGATCAAAGATATTGTTCTTTACCCCAGTCACAAAGAGGTTATTTTTTTTCTTCCAGATAAATGTCAAGATTGTATCTAATGAATTATACTTCTTTGATTTCTTGAAGGCAATTATTACATCAAAACTTACGAACAGAGACTAGACAGCCTTTCTCACATCCATTCATTCAGTCACTGCTAGGTCTGTCAGCACAAATATATGTTCAAATATCTCCTTTAAGATTAGAATAGTCCCAGTTTTTTTTTGTTTGTTTGTTTGCCACTTGCTCCTATGTTGCCTCTAGATTCCAGTTGCCCATAGGCCCCTTGGCCCAGAGAACAAAAGAACAGCTGGGCTATAGCCTCTATAAAAGTGGAATATATCAAGGTCACCAGGTATCTCTATAAGAAAACCTCCTTCCATGGTCTCCCTTCCTGAGTACCCCAGGCCAGTCATCTCTCTCCCCCAGCCTATCAGTTCCTGTCAGCCAAGGCCCAGGACACCTACTCATCTCTGAGCCTGTGGAGATCTGGGGACCTCAGAGGTAGCTAGCAGAGCAAGGCAGATTTGCTTTCTGAGAACTCAGCAGTGCCCTCTTCTCAATACCATGTTCCTCCCATTTCAGGATAAATAGCTTAGATCTATTCTCAGCTTAGACCTGAGTCAGAATCAGACCTGCTCCTTTGGTACCAGGCTCATGTTTCATGAGTTTCACAACCCTCAGCAAGTATACAATTCAGTCAGACTTTATGTCTTTGATTCTGACCACTAGGAGATGCTATGGTGCAAGTGTCCTTCTGTCCTGGTGCCATGAGATTAGAAAATTTCACCATTTAAGAGGGCAGATCAGTTACTGTTGGTCGTTGATTGTGAAATATTACCTGCTTTTCCAGGAATTCCCTAGCAGTCCAGTGGTTAGGACTTGGCACTTTCATTAACATGGTCCCTGGTTTCACTACCAATCCCTGGACAGGGAGCTAAGGTCCTGCAAGGTTTGTGATGCAGCCAGAAGAAATACCTGATTCCTCCCTTTGTCTTTGTATCTAGTTTTTGTGCTGGTTCTCATTACTGAGAAATGGTCTCCTTGATATCTCAGGGAGTTATAAATCTGCAGATAGAATTCACAGTTCAGTCATGGTCCTGGCCTGAACATAGAGTGCAGTGTGACAGACCTGTTGCCCCATATAAATTTTCACTCAGTCAAGGACAGTGTCTTACTGCCTGATGAAGCAATCAGGAAAAACAGCTCTCCTCTCCTACCCTGCCACTTAGAAAGAGTGCACTCTCACCTCGTCTCAAGGCGACACTCCATTTCCCTTTGTAAATCTTGGGTTAATAATCTAAGAGGACTGAGCAGCGTGAAGAGCCTCCTATGCTATTTGCATTTAGATGAGAGAGATTGAACAAGAGCCAGCATTTATTGAAGGCCTGGTATGTGTGCCAGGCAGTCTAATGGAAATTAACCTGGTGCACCTAAACTACTTCTTCATACCAATATGAGGAAATAAGTGGTAGCCTCATCTCCATTTTATAGATGAGAAAAAGGAGGACTAGGCAGTAACTCACCCAGGGTTATGTGGCAGATAAGTGGTAATGCTGTGATTTAAACTCATGTCTGTCCAATTTCAAAACCCATTCTCTTTCTCCTAAACTACTGTGCCTCCCAGAGGCTCTGATTGTTCTCAAGAGGCTACCTCCTGGGTCTTCCAGAACTGAGATCCTAGGAGAGAAGTCTCCATACACACACGGACCACTTGTCTAGTTGGTCGAGGTCACTGAACTCTAGGCCATCATCAGCAGTCTTCAGGATTTCATGGCTGACTAAATCCATACATTCTCCCTCCTTTTTGGATTCACACTTGAGACTGCTAGGCATCGCATGTGAAGGAAATAATTTACAAAGTCTTCAGATTTTATGGTTTCAAATAAATGTCACTATTCTGGGGAAATGGTCCAGTTTTCAGAGCTGGACTGCTGGCTGCAGGACTGTGAATGGAGTTCACCTACTGCTGCTTGATGGCGCTCAGTTATGTTTGACCTCCTTTCTTTGAGAGTTTCCTGGCTTAAATTTGGGGCTGAAATTGGAAAGTCAAGAACTTGATCATAGAGACAGACAAATAAGTTAAATCCATTTTATGAGCAAAAACAGCTATAGATGTTAAGCTATAGAGTTAATTTCTCTATATAATTCCTTCCCTTGCCAATAAATGCCTTGGCAAGTTCTAAAGCTTCTAGTGGCCTGGATCCCAGTAAGTTCTCTTGTTTTGGTTTCCTTTTTGGTTCTCCTGCTTCAGCCCCAAAACTACTACAGGGATAGATAGAATCACAGGCCAGGGAGGAGCCCGTTCAAGACAGAGGTGCTGCAGTTACCTCTCAGCCTCTCACCACTGTGTGTCATTGTCTAAGCACACAGATGGATGCAAACCTAACTCTGAGCTAACCAGACCTTCACGTACTTCTGCAGGCTGCACTCCTCAACTCCTTCCCGACTATCTTTGACGAGCTCCTGCAGATGTTCACTGTGCAGGAGGTGGCAGAGTTCGTGAGAGGGACTCTGGGGAGCATGCCCAGCACTGTGCACATTGGGCAGTCGATGGATGTGGTGAAGCTGCAGTCCATTGCCAGAACTGTGGATAGTCGCCTATTTTCTTTCTCAGGTAAATCAAGTTTCTTTCTTAGGTAAATCAAGTTACAAGGGGATGAGAGTCAGACTCACCTTTCTTCCTTATCAGGGTGTTGGCCAAGTGGTAAGCAAAGGATCAGTTTTACCAGCCATCGTATGAGAAGTCATTGGACCTTAAAATGAGTTTTTGGTAAACTCTGTTAGAGAATGCAACCGAAACTTAGGCCTACTGCCTCCCTCACGGCTTATTTCTAGGGACCCACATGAGGTGGCCTGCAGAGCAACCTCCAGGCCCACAAATCTAGCCAGCTGCCAAGAAAGGGGTCTGCCATAGCCCCAGCAGGATGAAAAAGCAGAGGGAAAGGAGGGGGAGCAAGAGAGAAAGGTCTAGCTCAAGAAGGTAGGATGAGTCAAGGAAAGAAAAGAAACCCTGAAAGGAGGCCCTGAGGACCCACTGCACTTTGTTTCCTTGCCTTGCCAGACAAATAGATTCCTTTTCCTCTCTTTGGAGGAACCTCTAAAGGTCAGACCAAGAGATAGACAGGGAGCCCTCCACACTTTAAATAGTGGTAAAAAACCTGCCTGCCAGTGCAGAAGATGTAGGAGACACAGGTTCAATCACTGGGAAATGAAGTTCCCCTGGAGGGGAAATGGCAACCCACTCCAGTATTCTTGCCTGGGAAATCCCACATCTAGAGGATTCTGGCAGGCTACAGTCCATGGCAGTGGTGGCAGGGAGTCAGAAACTACTGAGCAACTGAGCACAGATCAGATCAGTCGCTCAGTCGTGTCCGACTCTTTGCGACCCCATGAACCGCAGCACGCCAGGCCTCCCTGTCCATCACCAGCTCCCGGAGGTCACTCAGACTCGCATCCATCGAGTCAGTGATGCCATCCAGCCATCTCATCCTCTGTCGTCCCCTTCTCCTCCTGCCCTCAATCCCTCCCAGCATCAGAGTCTTCTCCAATGAGTCAACTCTTCGCATGAGGTGGCCAAAATACTGGAGTTTCAGCTTTAGCATCATTCCTTCTAAAGAAATCCCAGGATTGATCTCCTTCAGAATGGACTGGTTGGATCTTCTTGCAGTCCAAGGGACTCTCAAGAGTCTTCTCCAACACCACAGTTCAAAAGCATCAATTCTTCGGCGCTCAGCCTTCTTCACAGTCCAGCTCTCACATCCATACATGACCACAGGAAAGACCATAGCCTTGACTAGGCGAACCTTTGTTGGTAAAGTAATGTCTCTGCAACTGAGCACACCACACTCCAAAAGAGATCAGGAAAGCCTGACAAACATAATATGATCAGGGAGTTCCCTGCTGGTGGTCCAGTGGCTAAGTCTCCACACTCCCAATGCAGGAGGCCTGAGTTCAATCCCTGGTCTGGGAACTAGATCCCACATGCCAGAACTAAGACCTGGTGCAGTCAGAAAAATTAAAAAAAAAAAAAAAAAAACTAGGGGAAAAAAAGCAATATAATACAATCAGCAGCCTAGACTGTCTTTCAGAAGGAACCTCTAGATTCATACCTGAAGCCACAATCAACATGATCAAATATTCAGTAGTCAGATGTTACAGTCAGCATGAGTCTTGTCCTTTAAGCAGAATATCACACTGTGGAATAAACTTCTAGGGCACGGAAATAAACCTAAAATGCTAACAAAGCAATTATTATTAGAATGTTTATAATTAGAACTTCTTGGTGGTCAAATTTTTTTGAGTTTGACTTTCAAAGTATGAGAACAATCATTTCTCAGCCCAGATCTACACATATCTGCAGTATAAAACAAATACCCCCTTTAACTTAACAATGCCTGTGTAAGGAATTACTGAGAATAAATCTGCCACCAAGAAACTCAGCTTTTCTCTACCTGTAACTGTTCATGGTAAGCACTTCTCTCTTCACCACTTCCTGGACTGACTATAAAATCGATGGTTTGTACAGACTTTCACAGAAGCCATTGCATTTACTCAAGCTGTGAGCGCTGGTTCAAGCAGGTGCTTTCTTTCTTTATTTTTTTATTGAAGAATAATTGCTTTACAGAATTTTGCTGTTTTCTGTCAAACCTCAACATGAATCAGCCATAGGTATACATATATCCCCTCCTTCTGAACCTCCCTCCCATCTCCCTCCCCATCCCACCCCTCTAGTTGATACAAAGCCCCTGTTTGAGTTTCCTGAGCCATACAGCAAACTCCTGTTGGCTATCTATTTTACATATGGTAATGTAAGTTTCCATGTTACTCTTTGCATACATCTCACCCTCTCCTCCCCTCTCCCCATGTCCATAAGTCTATTCTGTGTCTGCTTCTCTATTGTTGCCCTATAAATAAATTCTTCAGTACCATTTTTCTAGATTCCATATATATGTGTTAGAATACTGTATTTATCTTTCTCTTTCTGACTCACTTCACTCTGTTTAACAGGTTCTAGGTTCATCCAGCTCATCAGAACTGACTCAAATACGTTCCTTTTTATGGATAAGTAATATTCCATTGTGTATATGTACCGCAACTTCTTTATCCATTCATCTTCAATGGACATCTAGGTTGCTTCCATGTTCTAGATATTGTAAATAGTGCTACAGTGAACAGCGGGATACATGTGTCTCTTTCAGTTTTGTTTTCCTAGGGGTATATGCCTAGGAGTGGGATTGCTGGGTCATATGGTGGTTTTATTCCTAGTTTTTTAAGGAATCTCCATAACGTCTTCCATAGTGGCTATATATCAGTTTACATTCCCACCAACAGTGCAAGAGAGTTCCCTTTTCTCCACACCCTTTCCAGCATTATTGTTTGTAGACTCTTTGATGAGGGCCATTCTGACCAGTATAAGGTGATTTCTCATTGTGGATTTGATTTGCATTTCTGTAATAGTGAGCGATGTTCAGTATCTTTTCATGTGTTTGTTAGCTATCTGAATGTCTTCTTTGGAGAAATGTCTGTTTAGGTCTTTTCCCCACTTTTTGATTGGGTTGTTTGTTTTTCTGGTATTGAGTTGTATGAGCTGCTTGTATGTTTTGGAAATTAATCCTTTGTCAGTTATTTCATTTGCTATTATTTTCTCCCATTCTGAGGATTGTCTTTTCATCTTGCTTATAGTTTCCTTTGCTGTGCAAAAGCTTTAAGTTTAATCAGGCCCCACTTGTTTACTTTTGTTTTTATTTCCATTACTCTAGGAGGTGGGTCATAGAGGATCTTGCTTTGATTTATTTCTGCCTATGTTGTCCTCTAAGAGTTTTATAGTTTCTGGTCTTACATGTAGGTCTTTAATCCGTTTTAACTTTATCTTTGTGTATGGTGTTAGGAAGTGTTATAATTTCATTCTTTTACATGTAGCTGTCCAGTTTTCCCAACACCATATATTGAAGAGGCTGTCTTTGCCCCATTGTATATTCTTGCCTCCTTTGTCAAAAATAAGGTACCCATAGGTGCATGGGTTTATTTCTGGACTTTCTGTCTTGTTTCATTGGTCTGCATTTCTGTTTTTGTGCCAGTACCATACTTTCTTGTTGACCGTAGCTTTGTAGTATAACCTGAAGTCAAGAAGCTTGATTCCTCCAGCTCCATTCTTTCTCAAGACTGCTTTGGCTATTCGGGGTCTTTTGTGTTTCCATATGACTTGTGAACTTTTTGTTCTAGTTCTGTGAAATATGCCATTGGTAATTTGATAGGGATTACATTAAATCTGTAGATTGCATTTGGTAGTATAGTCATTTTCACAATATTGATTCTTCCTACTCAGGAACATGAAATGTCTCTCCATCTGTTTATGTCATCTTATTGCTTTCATTACTGTCTTATAATTTTCTGTGTATAGTTCTTTCATCTCTTTAGGTAAATTTATTCCTAGATATTTAATTCTTTTTGTTGCAGTGGTGAATGGGATTGATTCTTTAATTGTTTTTTCTGATTTTTCATTGTTAGTACATAGAAATGCAAGTGATTTCTGTGTATTAATTTTGTATCCTGCAACTTTGCTAATTCACTGATTTTCTGATACCATCTTTAGGGTTTTCTATGTACAGTATCATGTCATCTGAAAACAGTGAGAGCTTTACTTCTTTTCTGATCTGGATTCCTTTTATTTCTTTTTCTTCTCTGATTGCTGTAGCTAGGAATTCCAGAATTATGTTGAATAATAGTGGTGAAAGTAGACACCCTTATCATGTTCCTGATCTTAGGGGGAATGCTTTCAGTTTCTCACCATTGAGAATAATGTTTGCTATAGGCTTATCATATATGGCCTTTACTGTGTTGAGGTAGGTTCCTTCTATGCCCATTTTTTGAAGAGTTTTAATCATAAATAGGTGCTGGATTTTGTCAAAGGCTTTTTCTGCATCTATTGAGATGATCATATGGTTTTTGTCTTTCAGTTTGTGATTATGATGTATCACATTGATTGATTTCCATATATTGAAGAATCCTTGCATCCCTGGAATAAACCCAACTTGATCATCGTGTATGAGCTTTTTGATGTGTTGCTGAATTCTGTTTGCAAAAATTTTGTTGAGTATTTTTGCATCTATGTTCATCAGTGATATTGGCTTATAGTTTTCTTTTTATGTGTTGTCTTTGTCTGGTTTTGGTATCAGGGTGATGGTAGCCTCATAGAATGAATTTGGAAGTGTTCCTTCCTCTGCAGTTTTTTGAAAGAGTTTTAGAAGGATAGGCATTAGCTCTTCTCTAAATGTTTGATAGGATTCTCCTGTGAAGCCATCTGGTCCTGGGCTTTTGTTTTTTTGGGAGATTTTTGATCACAGCTTCAATTTCAGTGCTTTTAATTGGGTTGTTCATAATTTCTATTTCTTCCTGATTCAGTCTTGGAAGATTGAACTTTTCTAACAATCTGTCCAGTTTTTCCAGGTTGTCCATTTTACTGCCATATAGTCTCTTATATTCGTCTCTTTATTTATTATATTCATAATAGTCTCTTATATTCCTTTGTATTTCCGCATTATCTCTTGTAACTCTCCTTTTTCATTTCTAATTTTGTTGATTTGATTCTTTTCTCTCTTTTTCTTGATGAGTCTGGCTAAAGGTTTGTCAATTTTGTTTATCTTCTCAAAGAACCAGCTTTTAGTTTTATTAATCTTTACTATTGTTTCTTTCATTTTTTTTCATTTATTTCTACTCAGATCTTTATGATTTCTTTCCTTCTACTAATTTTGGGGGGTTTTTTGTTCTTTTCCCCATTGTTTTAGGTGTAGTTAGGTTGTCTGTTCCATGTTTTTCTTGTAGGTAGGAGGTAGGATTATATTGCTATAAACTTCCCTCTTAGAACTGCTTTTGCGGCATCCCATAGGTTTTGAGTTGTCATATTTTCATTGTCATTTGTTTCTAGCAAGTTTTTGATTTCCCTTTTGACTTCTTCAGTAACCTGTTGGTTATTTAGAAACGTGTTGTTTAATCTCCATGTGTTTGTGTTTCTTACAGTTTTTTTCTTGTAATTGATATCTAGTCTCATAGCTTCATGGTCAGAGAAGATGCTTGATATGATTTCAGTTTTATTAAATTTACTGAGGTTCGATTTGTGACCCAAGATGTGGTCTTTCCTGGAGAATGTTCCATGTGCACTTGAGAAGAAGGTGTATTCTTCTGCATTTGGATGGAATGTCCTGAAGATATCAATGAGATCCATCTCATCTAATGTATCATTTAAGACTTGTGTTTCCTTATTAATTTTCTGTTTTGATGATCTGTCCATTGGTGTGAATGGGGTGTTAAAGTCTCCTACTATTATTGTGTTACTATCAATTTATCCTTTTATGTCTGTTAGTGTTTGTCTTATGTATTTAGGTGCTCCTATGTTGAGCAAGCAGGTTCTTTTTGAGTGTATGGGAAGGTGGACAGCATACTGCCCTCACTGACATACTTTATTTCTAATACTTTTGCATGTACTTGCTGCTTCTCATAATCACTTAAGAAAAATTGTTTTTATGTGGCTGGAACTATGTAATTGGATTTGGCGATAACAAACCACCACCAAATTTTTACTTGCATCTCACATTTATTGAATGCCTGAGCTGCAGCATCTTTCCTGAGGCCAAAGGACTTTTACCAGTGATGTCTTAAAACCAACCCTTACATTTCTTAGAGCATATCAGTTTGGTTTCTTCATCAGCAGATTCCAATAACAAACTGCCATTTTGTCTGCAGGCAGCTATTGGTTGTTACAAATCCTGCTCTGTTGGCATTTTGGTCTATAAAAGACAGTAGGGACTTCTCTTTTATCCAAGCATCCTTTTAAACATATAATAGTTGTCACTCCATTTTATTTCAACATGTTCTAAGTATTTGACAAGGCAGTTCCCCAGAGCTCCTGTATATCACATAATTTGTCTTTTGCCGATTAAGATTTTCATTCTGAATTTCATCTAGAATACTTAATTATGGTCAAATATAAACAACAAATCCAAAATACCATGACTTGTTTGTGTTACGGTAGTTGTGTTACTGGTAGTCTGACTGAATCATGCTGACTGGCTGTGGTGCCACTTTAATCACACAGTCATTGACCACATAGGAGTGCAAGACACCAGAAACATGTCCACACTTATATTTCACCTTGTCTTCTCACCACACCTGTGAAGTAAATGCAGAAGGGGGCTGTTAGCACCTCACTGTATAGATGGGAGAAATCAAACCTGTAGAAGGAATCAACCTGCCTAAGGTCTTAGAGTGAATTGATAAAAGAGCTTGATTTAGTATTTAACCTTCCTGGATTTGGAGTTCTAAATATAGTCACCCCCTGATGAAGATACTTTTAGGCAGCATTGAGGAAGAAAGAAAAGAAAAATATTTTAATGTATGCTGTAGGACTGGCAAAGAGGTTTAGCTGATTATCAAAGGCTTATGACAAGGTGGAAGTCCTCCTTCTGTTCCTTTCATTACCGTGGATTCACACAGCATCCCACAGGCCAGAGGGGGAAAGTACAGTAAAGGCTTAGGAGGGTGGAAGTGCCGGGCCACCATCAGGGCATCATCAAGAGGGACCATTTATAATCCATATCAAGTCTGCTAGTTAGTTCCATCAGCGTAGTTCATAGAACTAAATGTGTCACTTAAATGGAGTTTAATTTGGAGTCTAGTCAATAAAGAGATTTCATTTGGAAGCAGTCTCCTAACATACATCCTGCATAAAAGGCCCTAGATAATTGAGGCCTGAAATGTGAAAAGGAAAAGAGAGAGAAAGAAAACACTGTGACACGTCTTCAGATGTCCAAAGTGGGCTGTTAGACCTGCCCATGGGCAGGGACTGGTTTCCAGCGTGGCTGCAGTCCCAGCCCCACCTGCCTGGAGACCAGCTGCATCCTGTGTGCCCCTGGCTTCCAAAGGTAGCTGGTTCTTCTCCAAAGGGCTGCTTCACCTTTGTATTTTCTCCCCCAGAATCGCGCCGCATTCTGCTTCCGGTGGTTCTCCATCACATCCACCTTCACCTGAGGCAGCAGAAGGAGCTGCTTATCTGCTCAGGGATTCTCGGCAGCATCTTCTCCATCGTCAAGACCAGCTCTCTGGTAGTGACCCTAGACCTGTGCCACCCCCGGCCCTAAGCTCTGTCCCCGTCCTGTGTCAGTTTAGCCAGAGGCAGACCAACAAAGATCATTTTGTTCACTTCTCAGTCAGAGAAGCTTTCATCAGTGACAGGAAGGTGCCCAAGTGAATGGAGGCCTGCCTGTATGTGCCCAGCAGGCTTCTCAACACAACACAGTCTTGCTATTTAAAAAAACAAAAAAACAAAAAAAGTACTGCCGTAAATACATCCAGAAACATAGTCATCTGTAGTACCAGAAAACCCCATCCCGTGCTGCTTGCTCTGTTTCTATCAAAAGACATTACTTCTGTATTCCTGGGAGTGTTCTGAGGATACTCAGGCACGAACGAGCGCAAGGAGGCAGGCCCAGGCTGAGAGGCAGCTTGCTCATTCAGACTTTTCTGTCAGCTTCCTGGCAGCTTGATTCCACCCATATGGCATTCCTATACCATGCCAGATGAGACAGGGTGTACGAGCGATACATGTTGCCCACGGTAGTTCTCAGCCTCACGGGATGCTGGAATGGTACTTCAGGGCTCAGGTTTCAGCTGGTAGTGCTTTTGCCTATTTTCTTTCTTCTTTATTTTTAGTTTTTTAGAAGAGACCCATCTTAGAAGGGAAGGGAGATAAGGAAGGCAGAAAAACATGTATCAGGCAAGGATAAGGGTAGGAATTTATTTTAATTATCTGTAAGTTATATGTTTATACTATGGAAGAAATGAGTATTTCTTTTAGAAAACTTGAAAACTATAGGAAAGTATAAACAAATTTAAAATAAGACTGAGTCTTTATTTACACAATCTTCCCAAGTTGAGATAAGGTTTCTGGAGAATAAAATTTCAAGTGCATTTAAAATAAATACCAGGAACCAAGTGATACAAACGTAGGAGATTAGGTTGTCTGTGAAGATAGCATGGGAGAGGTGCAGAGAAGAAAAAATGTGCTTGGTTTGAACAGGATGCAAGGACTCAGTAGGGTGCTCTGGTATCTGGTGTCCAGACTTAAAGGACCATCTGGTGATAGCGGCCCACCTTGGCAGAGTGACTGCAATGGCTGTAGTGGCCCTTTTGTTTGCTCTTGGCTCCAGGCAAGGCCTGGCAGCTCTCCTTCCCACCAGGCCTCAGAGAAGCAACACCAGGCACATAAGGTGTACTGGTGACCCAGGGTCAGCTTGAGGGGATGGGAGGCTGGTTACTAAAGGAAAGAGATAAATTGCAGGGGAAAAGCAAGGGGAGGGGAGGGATGAAAGAGGAATGGAAACAAGTGAAAATCTGAAGGAAGTGATCTGGTTGTATTTGTGGGGTTAGAGACTAACCCCACAGGTACTCTAAGAGCCATCACAGGTTTTAAGTGTTATAATTAGTTCAACAAATGAGGAAGAAGACTGTGGTCCCAAGAGCCTTTCAAATCTTTCTTGTGGAATGGGACTCAGTAAAACTACATTGAATGGACAGCTGGCTGGGGGCGGGGCCGGTGGTGGATGAAATTTAAGCTCCACTAAAGCAGAGATCTTACCTTTCTTGATCACTTGTGTATGCTCAAGTTTTCAGTTACTGGCCCATGGTAGATACTTAGTGAATGGTGGGTTGATAGATGGATGGACATTTGGACTAGTAATACTATAAAGGGACTGGAGAAGAGGCAACGAGAATATCTTTGTGAGATCATGAAAATCAGGCTGTAGGATATGGATTGCATGTGAGAGGTCTAAAAAAGATAGCACAGACTCTTCCTGAAGTCAGAACTTGCTGACTGGGAAGCAGCCCTCAATGAGGAAGCGTGCTCCATTATTTTTGTGAGGCTGCCTCAGAGGGACACACCAAGACCAGGGTCTTTCTGGTGAACCAAGGAACATGAGCAGGAATGCCAAGGAGCTAGAGGGAGCATGTCTGGGCAGCAGTCGGGCCTGGCAAAGAGTGAGGTCACGCACAGAGAAAATGGTCCTGCGGAAGACTGAGATACTTCTGTGTGCATTAGCAGTAGGGAAGGTGCTGCCTCCACACCCTGTGGTGTGAACTCTACCATTTTCTCAGAGTGTTAGTCAGCAGTGTTGTGTTCCTCCTGACTTTTCTAGGAAAATCAGAGAAGACATTTAACTTAGGATCTTTGTTTCGTCCTTGTGTATCAAGATTAATGTATCTGCCTGAGGTTCAGAATTGCAGGTGTCAGGGTGTTGCTGTGTTAGGCTCAGTCTCCAGGCCCCAAACCAGGGCAACAGCGGCAGGTGTGCCTCCCCTCCTCGCAGAGCCGTTGTTCCAGGTTCCTTGACACTGCATGCCAGTGAGGCTGGGGGCTCGGTGTTGAGAGTTAAGTCAGAAGACCGCTCCTGACCATGGCTGATTTAGTAAGTACTGCCCACTGCGCGTCAGCCAGCCTGGCGTTAACACTGTTCTCTCTTGCTGCTCGCTCCAGGAGGCAGATGTCATGGAGGAGGTAGAAATGATGGTGGAAAGCCTCTTGGACGTGCTCTTACAGACTCTGCTCACCATCATGAGCAAATCGCACGCTCAGGAGGCGGTAAGAGGGCAGCGGTGCCCGCAGTGCACAGCGGAGATCACTGTTAGTAACTAACATTCAGGTTTTCTTGCTTTCTTTTCTAACCCGGGGCTCCTCCACATGGAACCTCATCTCACATCACACCACCCTCATTTCAGCTTCCCTCCCTGCATGGTTGTCCGCATGCTGCCCTTTTCCCCTCTCCAGTCGGACTCCATCTCCACTCTAGGTTCATACTCAGAGGAGTGTACTTAGGGACAGACCCAGGGATGCTTCCTGTCCTGTTTTCCTATACACAATCTCCACTGGCCTTTGCCTTTGCGCCAGGTCACTTTCTGTAATATGGAATAGAGCAGAGAATGAAGGTGACAGCTGTCGACTATTCCTTCTAGGAGCAGGCTCTCGCCAGTGATGTGTGCACCACGGTAATTTTCTCACAGTCTGCTTGTACCTAGAGATTAGTTGCTTTTGGCCACAGTTCAGTTCAGTTCAGTTCAGTCGCTCACAGTATTTGTATCTAAATGTCAAGCATCAGGGAAAACATGATGAGGTAGAATAGCACTGGCGTTGTTGGACAGTGATCTCCCATGATCTAACTAGGAGAGAAACAGACTAGGAGAGCCTTGCAGGAGAGGCAGAGACACCCCCCAGCCCCCGCTGCTCCTATGCAGTGTGCACTTCTTAGCCCTGATGTTGGGACATGATAAACAGCTTGCTGGGGATCTTTCTGTTGGCAGGTGGGAGACCACAGTGATCCCTTTGTAGAAAAGCTCCTGTGGGAGCAAGTCAAGCTCCAGCTCGTTAGGGAGAGCAGAGAGCAGATGTGTTCTAGAGCATATGGGCTTGGAAAGAATGTCTGCTCCCTTAGGAACTCCTACGCAGGACACTCTCACTATAGGTAAGAACATATGCTCCCTGGCATGTCCTGGTAGCCCATCCTTCTAACCAGCAATGACACAGTGCTGGCTGTGGGCCAGACCTGCTTTATGCACTTTATATACAGTAACTTATTAGCAATACTAAAGTGATTTATTTCATATACATCTAATGAAGATAACAACAGTTTATGGAGCACTTCTTTATGTGCTGGCCTTTTTACTTAAATGCTTTATGTACATTAATGCATCTGATTCTCAAAACAAATTATGGCTTATGCCCATTTCTTCAGATAGAACTGAGGTTCATGTACCTGTTATATATTTTGCATACATATACGTCTAATAATTTCATGAGTCGCAAAAAGATTTGAGAGACTAAAAGAGTTGTAATAGTCCCACAAACTTAAAAACATTTGAAAACTGCCCAAATGAAGTCATTTTCCCTCTGTCTCTTCTGAGGAGGCAGCCTTGTAAGAGGAAACCGTGCTCAGCAGCCCCATGACAGAAGTTTCCAAGAGATGGTAAAAGTCTTTGGAGTCCTTAAGCCAGGGTTTTCATCTGTGTACCCTAGTTGGAACCTGAAGAAATTTTAAAGATTCATTTTTTTTTTAATCTTTAAATTTTTACTTAAAGCCATTAGCTTATCTTCTCAGAAAGGTCAGTTTTGACTCCTCTGCTTTCCTGAGGCTCATGTTGATCTCCTGTGTTCCATCTCCAGCAATCACATGTCAGCTCTGGGAGTTCCCAGAGGAGATCCTTGTAGAAAGACTGTTCCAGCCCAGCGGGATGGGCTGAGTCCAAATTCTGTCCAGAGAAGTCTGAGCTCCCTGTTCCCGGGGGCCCCTCCAGACTTTAGTATGGTGCCCTGGCAGCATATAATGACAAGGGACTATGCAGCCGAAAGTTCCCTAGGGAAAAACTAGAATATCTTTCTCATTTGGCAGTACTTCTTTCTTATGGGCTAAGATTTCTCAATTAGCCCCATGCTGCAGCAGTCTTATTAAAACTCCCAAGCCGTCCAGGCACCCCTTTAGCAGAAAAGAAAATTTATTTTCAGGGCCAGAGTTGTCACCTTCCCTCCCATGATCATTGGGGCCATCTCAGACCCTTCCTTCTCTCCTTGCCCTCTGTGGATTGTGGGAACACAGCTCTTGTGATTGGCTTTGCTAAGTGTATTTTGGGTTGTTCCCCAGGGTGAATATGTGTCCTGCCTTCTCTCGCTGCTCCGCCAGATGTGTGACACGCATTACCAGCACCTCCTGGACAACTTCCAGAGCAAAGATGAGCTCAAGGTAGGCCGAGAAACACTGACCTTTCACCCAGGAAAGGAAGCACACAGCTAAGACTGCCCAGCAGTTTTTACCCCTGCCAGTAGAGAAGTACAATAAGCCTGCCCTGCCAAAAGTGGAAGATTTACCAGCCTCGCTTTACAGCTGACTGTATGGCTTCCAGAAGCAGATAGCCAGTGGTGTTCCCATACAGCCAGAACACCCAGGAACACTGGCAAGTCTTCCCTGACTGATTGCAACCCCATGACCACGTGCCTCTAAGAGACACTTCTGTGGGCCATACTGATTATCAGTGAGCCAGGACTCTTCCCTCTCCTATAAACACAGCAGTTGAGTTGTAGGTTACCATGAAACAGGCTTCACTGTTTAATAACTGTAGCAATAATAATAATGACAACTTTTCTTCAGTAGAACATATTTCTGGAAGATTCATATTTGTAGAGAGCAAATACAAACACTGTCCATTGGCTCTCACTCTGGATCTAGAGCACCGAGGGGCAGATAGTCCAGAGAAATGGGCCCGTGGTCCCGATGACAGGACAGTGTTCCCAAACTTTGAAGGGTATCAGCTGCTGACAGACTCCAAGGGCCTGTGTGTTTGCATTAGACCATGCTACTGAGTTCATCCCTGGATAAAGGAACTGTTGTAAACTTTATGTCTATGTTTTGCCTCCATCCAGAGTCAAGTCACTTGTCAATATTTCATAGTAATACACTGTACTGTTTTCCATTTGTATAATCTTTATTAATTATATGAGTTAATCAGTATCAGTAACACTTTAAAGTACCACTTACACTTTCTGGTGTTTGATCTGGCCTACCTTTCCACAGATGTGGGTCTCTGCAGATTGTTATCCCTAACTTACTACAGTGAGGCCAGCCTATCTTCTCTGAGGGATGACCTTGACAGCCCTTGAAATGAGCCATAAGTTAACCAGGGCCTGGAGCTCATATCCAGGTCAAGCAATGCTTGAGCTGGGGTGTAGAGCTTGAAAATCCAGTCCTGACTGTTCTAGATCATTTTCATCGTATGTGTGTGTGTTTGTGAGAGAGAGAAGGACACTAACCAATTCTCAATCAGAAGCATCATTCCCTTACTTTTTAATTAAATGTTTGTTTTTATCGCAACAGTGTGTATATACAATTTTAAAAGCCAAAGCACCTTACAAAGTATGTAATATAAAACTGGTTCCTTGGCTCAACCTGACCACGTCTACCCACTACTCCCGCAAAGCAGCCACTTCGCACTCCTCTTTTGTTCTTCAAGTAGCTTCTACGGCCATTTAAATTTTTAAAATTTTTAGTTATTGTTTATTTTCTTCTTCCCACAGAAAGTGAGGCTGATTTTCCTGAGTCAGCAAGCCTTTCATTAACCAGTCTTTGCACTGTTCTCATTGCTTTCATGGAGAAGCACATTTTTGGAGATACTTATTCATCTATCCCTGAAGTGTTTCTCCAGTCCATGTGTTCTTAACACCCAAGAAAACAAGTTCTTACAATCAAGTGCTCAGGGGCCATCCCCCACAGATTGAGACCAGTGGACTCAGTTGTCAGTTGGATGCCATGTCTGCTGGACCTCCTGTGTTTTGGCCTTTAAGCACTGGGCTGAGCAGGTTTAGCGCTGTATCTCTTCTCCCCAGTTTGGGACTGGCCTGTGGCAGTGGCCAGACCTCACTGCCACACAGCCCTCTAAGAGAAAAGCAACTCATGAAGGGAGCCAGAGCGTCGCCCACTGGTCCCCTCCATTCTCATGATCTAGAGGTCAGAGAACCTGTTGAGGAGGTATGTGCTGCAGTGGTAGAGGTGGCGTCTCACATCAGATTTTCTTCTGGCCCAGGAATTCCTGCTGAAGATTTTCTGTGTGTTCCGGAATCTGATGAAGATGAGTGTCTTTCCTCGGGACTGGATGGTGATGAGACTTCTTACAAGCAAGTGAGTGTGGGAGGGCCCTGCGCCAGCCTCCATGCAGCTGTCCCCAGACTATTACATGTGAGAGAAGAAGTGAGATGGAAACTTGTCAAGGTCAAAGCTGTGGGGACAGAGAGGAGAGGGTTTAAATGTGAACGTGTTTGGAAGCACAGTCAGCAGGACTTTGCCATTTACCAAAGTTCAAGGAGGAGAAATAGTCAAAGATCAGATCAGATCAGATCAGTCGCTCAGTCGTGTCCGACTCTTTGCGACCCCATGAACCGCAGCACGCCAGGCCTCCCTGTCCATCACCAGCTCCCGGAGGTCACTCAGACTCGCATCCATCGAGTCAGTGATGCCATCCAGCCATCTCATCCTCTGTCGTCCCCTTCTCCTCCTGCCCTCAATCCCTCCCAGCATCAGAGTCTTCTCCAATGAGTCAACTCTTCGCATGAGGTGGCCAAAATACTGGAGTTTCAGCTTTAGCATCATTCCTTCTAAAGAAATCCCAGGATTGATCTCCTTCAGAATGGACTGGTTGGATCTTCTTGCAGTCCAAGGGACTCTCAAGAGTCTTCTCCAACACCACAGTTCAAAAGCATCAATTCTTCGGCGCTCAGCCTTCTTCACAGTCCAGCTCTCACATCCATACATGACCACAGGAAAGACCATAGCCTTGACTAGGCGAACCTTTGTTGGTAAAGTAATGTCTCTGCTTTTGAATATGCTATCTAGGTTGGTCATAACTTTCCTTCCAAGGAGTAAGCGTCTTTTAATTTCATGGCTGCAGTCACCATCTGCAGTGATCTTGGAGCCCAGAAAAACAAAGTCTGACACTGTTTCCACTGTTTCCCCATCTATTTCCCATGCAGTGATGGGACCAGATGCCATGATCTTCGTTTTCTGAATGTTGAGCTTTAAGCCAACCTTTTCACTCTCCACTTTCACTTTCATCAAGAGGCTTTTTAGCCCCTCTTCACTTTCTGCCATAAGGGTGGTGTCATCTGCATATCTGAGGTTATTGATATTTCTCCCGGCAATCTTGATTCCAACTTGTGTTTCTTCCAGTCCAGCATTTCTCATGATGTACTCTGCATATAAGTTAAACAAACATGGTGACAATATACAGCCTTGACGTACTCCTTTTCCTATTTGGAACCAGTCTGTTGTTCCATGACCAGTTCTAACTGTTGCTTCCTGACCTGCATACAGATTTCTTAAGAGGCAGATCAGGTGGTCTGGTATTCCCATCTCTTTCAGAATTTTCCATAGTTTATTGTGATCCACACAGTCAAAGGCTTTGGCATAGTCAATAAAGCAGAAATAGATGTTTTTCTGGAACTCTCTTGCTTTTTCCATGATCCAGCGGATGTTGGCAATTTGATCTCTGGTTCCTCTGCCTTTTCTAAAACCAGCTTGAACATCAGGAAGTTCACGGTTCACATATTGCTGAAGCCTGGCTTGGAGAATTTTGAGCATTACTTTACTAGCGTGTGAGATGAGTGCAATTGTGCGGTAGTTTGAGCACTCCTTGGCATTGCCTTTCTTTGGGATTGGGATGAAAACTGACCTTTTCCAATCTTGTGGCCACTGCTGAGTTTTCCAAATTTGCTGGCATATTGAGTGTAGCACTTTCACAGCATCATCATTCAGGATTTGGAATAGCTCCACTGGAATTCCATCACCTCCACTAGCTTTGTTTGTAGTGATGCTTTCTAAGGCCCATTTGACTTCATATTCCAAGATGTCTGGCTCTAGGTCAGTGATCACATCATCATGATTATCTGGGTCTTGAAGCTCTTTTTTGTACAGTTCTTCTGTGTATTCTTGCCACCTCTTCTTGATATCTTCTGCTTCTGTTAGATCCACACCATCTCTGTCCTTTATTGTGCCCATCTTTGCATGAAATGTTCCTTTGGTATCTCTGATTTTCTTGAAGAGATCCCTAGTCTTTCCCATTCTGTTGTTTTCCTCTATTTCTTTGCATTGATCACTGAAGAAGGCTTTCTTATCTCTTCTTGCTATTCTTTGGAACTCTGCATTCAGATGTTTATATCTTTCCTTTTCTCCTTTGCTTTTCGCTTCTCTTCTTTTCACAGCTATTTGTAAGGCCTCCCCAGACAGCCATTTTGCTTTTTTGCATTTCTTTTCCATGGGGATGGTCTTGATCCCTGTCTCCTGTACAATGTCACGAACCTCATTCCATAGTTCATCAGGCACTCTTATCTATCAGATCTAGGCCCTTAAATCTATTTCTCACTTCCACTGTATAATCATAAGGGATTTGATTTAGGTCATACCTGAATGGTCTAGTAGTTTTCTCTACTTTCTTCAATTTCAGTCTGAATTTGGCAATAAGGAGTTCATGGTCTGAGCCACAGTCAGCTCCTGGTCTTGTTTTTGCTGATTGTATAGAGCTTCTCCATCTTTGGCTGCAAAGAATATAATCGATCTGATTTCGGTGTTGACCATCTGGTGATGTCCATGTATAGAGTCTTCTCTTGTGTTGTTGGAAGAGGGTATTTGCTATGACCAGTGCATTTTCTTGGCAAAACTCTATTAGTCTTTGCCCTGCTTCATTCCGTATTCCAAGGCCAAATTTGCCTGTTACTCCAGGTGTTTCTTGACTTCCTACTTTTGCATTCCAGTCCCCTATAATGAAAAGGACATCTTTTTTGGGTGTTAGTTCTAAAAGGTCTTGTAGGTCTTCATAGAACCTTTCAACTTCAGCTTCTTCGGCGTTACTGGTTGGGGCATAGACTTGGATTACTGTGACATTGAATGGTTTGCCTTGGAAACGAACAGAGATCATTCTATCGTTTTTGAGATTGCATCCAAGTACTGCATTTCGGACTCTTTTGTTGACCATGATGGCCACTCCATTTCTTCTGAGGGATTCCTGTCCACAGTAGTAGATATAATGGTCATCCGAGTTAAATTCACCCATTCCAGTCCATTTTAGTTCGCTAATTCCTAGAATGTCGACATTCACTCTTGCCATCTCTTGTTTGACCACTTCCAATTTGCCTTGATTCATGGACCTGACATTCCAGGTTCCTATGCAATACTGCTCTTTACAGCATCGGACTTTGCTTCTATCACCAGACACATCCACAGCTGGGTATTCTTTTTGTTTTGGCTCCATCCTTTCATTCTTTCTGGAGTTATTTCTCCACTGATCTCCAGTAGCATATTGGGCCCCTACTGACCTGGGGAGTTTCTCTTTCAGTATCCTATCATTTTGTCTTTTCATACTGTTCATGGGGTTCTCAAGGCAAGAATACTGAAGTGGTTTGCCATTCCCTTCTCCAGCGGACCACACCCTGTCATATCTCTCCATCATGACCCGCCCATCCCAAGTTGCCCCTCGGGCATGGCTTAATCTCATTGAGTTAGACAAGGGTGTGGTCCTTGTGTGATTAGACTGACTAGTTATCTGTGAGAATGGTTTTAAGGTAGTTGAAAAGTGGAGTCCAAGTGCCTGGCAGATGGTGTCATGGTAAGGGTAGGAAAGGAACTTTTATCAATGTGAGCTGTGATACCAGAGGAGGGCTCCTGCCTGAGGACAGCCTGATCATTGGCCTCTGTTGCTCTGTGGTTTCAGGCAGCATCCCAAGCCCTCCTCTTGACTTGATTTGTGTTGTCTGCCAGACACTGCTCGTCCCCCACAGCTAGTGCTAATTACTCGCCCAAGACTGAGGTTCTGCCCACCTCTGACACTGGCCACAGAATTCACTCCGAGGTTGACCCCGCTTGTCTGCCCCATTTATATTTCTGCCCTGTGGTTCTCCCTGGCAAAACGAACAAGTCATGTGGGTGGTAGGGTGCTTGCTTGTCGGGTCCCCCTCTACTCAGGAGAAGGCCACTTGGCATCTACTCTCTAGCCTACTGCCTCCTCCCTCTGATCGGCCTTTTACATCAGCATTATGCAGAATGTAGTGAAATTATTTGTGTTAGATTTATTAGCAAGGTGTCAGGATGGTCTTTCTACTCTGTACCTTTTATAGTGCTCTTTTTTTTTGAAAACTGCAAATGTTTCATACAGAAGAATGGTTATAAACAGTGTTGCAGAGATATTTCCTTAAATAGTGGATTTTCCATTTGACCCCCTCTTGTTTCTGTCTCTTAGTTCTACTCAGAGCATTTCAGGCTCTCCAGCCCATTCTGCAGGAGCAAGCCTCTTCTTTCAAGGCTTTTACTTTTCAAATTTATTTGCTGGTAATGAGTCTCTCTAATGCACTGTTTTTGCCTTTCTCCTCTTCTGCACCAGGGCTTAGATGGTCATTGTTAGGTGTAAGCTCCTTTGCCAGGCATCCAGTGCCCTTGGTAATTAAACCCTTTCTCGCCTGTCTCACTTCACTTTCTCTCTCTCTTAACCTGTGCTCTTGACTCTAGCAAGCCAGCCTCGCATTAACTCTTAAACGTGCCCAAGCAAAAACTGAGAGTGATATTCTAGATCAAAGGCTGAAATCAAATTACTTACACATGAAAATAACAGTATATGATAAAAGTAGAGATTTAATAACTGTAAACCCCTGTTGTCAAGTGGAGTAATAGAATGATACTCTAAGTCCTCTGTTGGTCATAATACAGGTTCATTTTCCTAAGATTCCCCCAAATACTAGAATCACTCTTTGAACTGGAAGAAGCCTGAAAGAACCATGAAACCTTATTCCCCTCCTTTTATAGGGAAACTGTGGCCAAAGAAAAGTAGTGCCAAGACCAGGTATCAGCAGAGCTTGGTCTAGAACCCACTGGTAGGGCACTTCTCCACAGGGGGTGTTTTGTAGGGTTTGTGCCATGTATTCCTCTCACTTGGGCTTCCAGGTGGCTCAGGGTTAAAGAATCCACCTGCCAATGCGGGAGACATGGGTTCTGTCTCTGGATTGGGAGGATCCCCTGGAGAAGGAAGTAGAAGCCCCCTCCAGTATTCTTGCCTGGGAAATCCCATAGGGAGAGGCGCCTGGTGGGCTATGGTCCACGGGGTTGCAAAGAATCGGACACAACTGAGCACACACACACATCCTTCTCCCTTAAAGTCACATCTTACACGAGAGCTACTTGTACTCAGGAAGCTTGCACATGGGCCGCAGACCACGGATGCTCAGCTGTAGGGTGCCATTGTCAGTCCTTTAACTCTGCCAACACCTTGTCCCCACTGCAGCATCATAGTCACCACTGTCCAGTACCTGTCTTCTGCGCTGCACAAGAATTTCACAGAGACAGACTTCGACTTTAAGGTAGGAGCTCCTAAGATCCGTCACTATCTTTGTAATAACCATAGAAAGCCAAAAACCAGATTTCCTGTTTTTGTTTTTGTTTTACTTAAAACAGCTGTTTTATTTTGCTCACAGGTTTGCAGGTCAGGAATTTGAGAAGGATTCAGCTAAGTGTCTGATAGGTGGCTGGGGGCTTTCTTAATCTGTTCATAGTATCAAACAGCTTCCAGGCTTGATAATGATTAGAGTGTAACCTAAGAAACCCCTGTTGGAGATGCTGGGAGCCAGAACCCCATGAGTTTGTTTTCCAGTCCAGAATCAACACTGTTGGTTTCAGAGAAGTTAAGAAAGCAGGGGAAAGTCCTGTTTGCAAAGATATTTTTCTAAAAATCAAGATCTTAACACTGAAATGAATTCTGCGCTACATGCATATATTTAGAATCTCTCCTTGCAAGGTTAAGAACTCAGGCTGTCACATATTTCCTCTTTCTCTCTCTCTCTAGGTGTGGAATTCTTATTTTAGCCTGGCAGTTCTGTTCATAAATCAGCCAAGCCTTCAGCTAGAAATCATTACTTCCACCAAGAGGAAGAAGATTCTAGATAAGTAAGACATATGTCTCTTATTCATATTCCTACATGTGCCCAGATGGGGTTATGTTTCCAGGAGGGGCTCCTAGGGACGTCCACAAGGTTCTCATTGAGGTGGCTTCCCAGGGAGCCAAGTGTAAGAGCTCAACTGAGAGCAAAATGACTTTGTCTTTGGAAAGCGCTAGAAACAGAGCTGAAATGCTGGCCTCCTGTCTTCCTGAACCTTCTCGTGCTAATAGCTGGTTCCTGTGTTCTATTCCCAGGTACGGGGACATGCGTGTGATGATGGCTTATGAACTCTTCAGCATGTGGCAGAATTTAGGTAGGTCTTTTCTCCACACTCTTCCCTTACACATATTGCATGGCCAAATAAGAAGTTACAAGACTAATTACTTCCCCCAGGTTTTATGAATGTTAATTCAGACCCAAGAGAGCTTCACATATCTTTAGCATAACACCTCAGATGGATGGTATAGTGTAGCACATGTGCACAAAGCCCTTGGCAGGGAGAGTTAAGCTGAGAAATAAGACCCCAGCGATACATATGCACAGACCCTTTTTTGAGAACAAAAGTCAAAAGGAGAAAAAGAAGATGAGGCTGTAAGAATATAATATCTGAGGCTCTAAGAGTATAAGATCCTCTGGGCTGTCCATGTCCCAGTCCAGATGTCACAGGCCCAGAAGCCCAGTCAGCACAAGGGTAGCTGTTCTTTTTAGTAAAGATTGAAACCCTTCATGGGTCTCTGGCATTCAGGCATCCAGACGAGGTTCCCACTGCCAGATACATGTATGAAGGGAACTGCCGCATCTAGGTGAGACTGATTTTAGTCTCCTTTCTTTCTACAGCTTCTCTTTGCAGCTTCTCTAATATCCAGCACTTTGAATCTTGAAATTATCAGGTTTTGGTGGAATCCTTGGGGTGCCCTGGTAACTAGGTGGGCCGTCCTTTGCTTCTGTCGGCTTCTTAGATAGGCCTGCCTGGATGCCAGAGAAGCTGCTGCTGTTCTTCCCAGTGAGAACTGCTTTCAACTAAGCTCATGACTCTGAAGTCTTAGAAAGGATGGCCATAACATCTCATAGTCCTCAGTCAACCATCCTAGTCACAACCCTAGAAGCAGCAAGCAAGATGCAAGGCATTTCTGCCAGCCCTGGGGCCTTCCATCCCTGAGTGGGGCTGCATTTCCCCAAACCAGCTCTCTAGCTTCAGTGCTCATACCCTCTGCATCCAGCACTGTCCAGATATAAATGTTCACCCTGAAGTTGATTCTGAAATTCCCATAAACACAAGGGACCAGCACTATACCAAATACCAAGATTGGAATATGCAGAATCTGCCTCCAGGCTAGCTAACACTTGCTCCTTAGGTAGGCTTTCAACATGGAAGAATTAAAAAAAAACCATGTCAGATTTCCCCCAAGAAAGCCATTCCTACCTCATTGTTTTTGGTGGAAATGACATTTTCTAGTTCTCAGGAACTGATTTTGCTTGACTGTAACAGTCACTACACAGGCCCACAGTTTGTCCCCTGAGTCTCTGAAAGACTGAAAACAGAGCTCTGAAAGATGGTTCACTCTGTTTCACCTTTACAAGGAAGAGAAAAGTTCTGCCCCATAGTCTTCAAGACTGGCCCTGGATTCTGGGAACATGCCCCAACTGACAGGCTAGTCACAGGGAAATTCATACTACACTCTTCCTGTGGACAGGCCTCATTAAGAAAATTGACATATGAGCCAAGCTGGTTTGAATAAATATAGTGCTACCATCAAAAACGCAATGTGAAGGCAAGAGGTGGGATCGGAGGTACACGTAGAGAGTCTCTCAGCCAGTCTGTCAAGGTACGGCTATGCAGGGGGCTCCTGGTAACTCAAGAGGGGGACTCTTAGGCACATTTGAGCACTGATGATGAATAGGCTTGTAGACTTCAGACTTCTAGCAGACTGAACATTCTCATCACTTAAATGCCTCTGGGTACAGGCAGAAACCCCAGGGTCAGTGCATTCATTGTGTTTAAGCAGAAATTGATGAATTTTCCTTGCTGAATAAATACTGTGAACAGACTATCGGAAACTATTGCAGGGTACTCAGAAATCCCATTCTATCTAGAGTAGTGACTCTGCTCCTTGACCTCAGAATGATTTTCAGATAGTTTGTAGAACCTCCCAGCAAATTCTTTGGAAAGAACTTGTGCCTGTTGAATTTTCTTTCAACTGGACTGAGCCAATTTAGTCTGCAAACTCTTAAAAAGCCAAGGGAAGGGAATATCTCAGAAGCCCATAGAGGAGAGCTTTCTGTGTTCTCTGATGTTCCCAGTGAAGGTCAGATCATGTGCTGTGGCCCTACTCGGGAAGCTTCTGTGGCTGTAGCATAAACTTCTATCTGCTGGGTTGTGTTGTTCAGGTGAACATAAGATCCACTTCATTCCGGGAATGATTGGCCCGTTCCTGGGTGTGACACTGGTCCCACAGCCTGAAGTGCGGAATATCATGATTCCCATTTTTCACGACATGATGGACTGGGAGCAGAGGAAGAACGGCAACTTCAAACAGGTGAGACACCTCCCCCCACCCAGCGGTGTTAAGGTTACTCTTCCCTGGAATGGACCCCTTTTACCCTGGCACATGATGCAGATGGCCAGGCTGTAGTTCTAGTGTAGTTCTTGGCCATCTTGAGTCCCATCCAAGGGTTTCCCTCCCTTGCTGGCCAGAAGTGATTTGTGGATTTTCTTCATGAAGTGCTATCAGAGAAGAATCAGAGGAAAAGAACTGAACATCATGTGAAAGGACTTTTCTGATCAAGGAGAGAGTGACTGAGACTGTAACCTCCCAGCTTCACTCAGAAGCATGGTCCAGGAACATGTTGTCTTTTCTCTCTGGAGGTTCCCCAGTGCGTATGGTCCAGGCATTTCTGTGGCTAGAGCCCAGACCAGAAAACTTCTCAGAGCTGAGAACTTCACAGACTCCTGCACAGAGGGCTGGGCCCATGAGGGATAAGTGCTTGGTTTCTGACCGCATGGCTTCAGGCTGTGCCTCTGGGTCGTTCCTCTGCCACCCCTAAAGTGGAGGAGAGGGCCCCTGCCCTTGTATCTGTAGCTCCAAGGAATAGGAACAACAGATAGAAAACAGTGGTGGTAACACCAATTTTAGCCAATAAAAGGAATAACTTGCTCCCCAAAAGTGATTTGCTATAAGCTGGCCTGGTTTCAGAGATGCGGAGCTCCTCTCTGTTGGTTCTCAAACAGAAGCTCCCTAGAGTCGTCTAGGGAAGAGTTCTCTGTTGCCTTGGAGACTGTAATCACTCCCCTCTAAGCTCTGTGATTCTGGGAAGAACCAGTGGTCTTAGAGTGAGTGATTCTAACACTGAGCAACAGACAGGGCAAACAGTAATTTTTTAATTTTTATTTATGTATTTTTATATTTACAAAGAGTAAAATTCACTCTTTGGGATTTACAGCTCTGTAAATTTTGGCAGACACATGAAAGTTGTGTAACCACCATCACAATCAAGATTTTAAAAAAAAAAATTAATTCCTAAAATTTCCATCTCACTACCCCTTTATAGTCAGACCCTTCCCCTACCTTTAACCTGTGGCAACCACTGATCTCTTCTCCATCACTGTCATTGTGCCTTTTCCAGAATGTCATGTAAAGGGAATCATGTAGACTGTAGCCTCTTGAGACTGACTTCTTTCACTTAGAACAGTATGATTGCATCAATTATTTTTGTTGTTATTCAGTCGATCAGTCGTGTCCAACTCTTTGTGACCCCTTGAACTGCAGCACACCAGGCTTCCCTGTCCTTCACCATCTGCCAGAGCTTTCTCAAACTCATGCCCATTGAGTCGGTGATGCCATCCAACCATCTCGTCCTCTGTCATCCCTTTCTCTTCCTGCCTTCAATCTTTCCAGCATCAGGGTCTTTTCTAATGAGTTGGCTCTTCACATCAGGTAGCCAAAGTATTGAAGCTTAAGCTTTAGCATCAATCCTTCCAATGAATATTCAGGACGATCTCCTTTAGGACTGACTGGTTTGATCTCCTTGCAGTCCAAGGGACTCTTATGAATCTTGTCTAACACCACCATTCAAAAGCATCAATTCTTTGGTGCTCAGTCTTTTTTATGGTCCAACTCTGTTACTGTTTACACTTTTTCCCCATCTATTTGCCATAAAGTGATGGAACCAGATGCCATGATCTTAGTTTTTTGAATGTTGAGTTTTAAACCAACTTTTTCACTCTCCTTCCAGAAATAAAAATTTGACCTTTATCAAGAGGGTCTTTAATTCCTCTTCACTTTCTGCCATAAGGGTGGTGTCATCTGTATATCTGGCAATCTTGATTCCAGCTTGTGCTTCATTCAACTGGTGTTTCACATGATGTACTCTGCATATAAGTTAAATAACCAGGGTAACAATATATAGCCTTGATGTACTCCTTTCCAATTTTGAACCAGTCCATTGTTCCATGTCCAGTGCTAACTGCTGCATCTTGACCTACATAGAGGTTTCACAGGAGGCAGGTAAGGTGGTCTGGTATTCTCATCTCTTTTTAAGAATTTTCCACAATTTGTTGTGATCCATAGTCAACGGCTTTAGCGTAATCAATACAGGAGGCAAGTAAGGTGGTCTGGTATTCCCATCTCTTTTTAAGAATTTTCCACAGTCAAAGGCTTTATAGTCAATGAAGCAGAAGTAGATGTTCTTCTGGAATTCTCTTTTTCTCTGATCCAGTGGATGTTGGCAATTTTATCTCTGGTTCCTCTGCCTTTTCTAAATCCAGCTTAAACATCTGAAAGTTCTTGATTCATGTACTGTTGAAGCCTTGGTTTTAGAATTTTGAGCATTACTTTGCTAGCATATGAAATGAGTGCAATTGACCTTTTCTTTTCAAGAATATTGGTTTTATAAAATAAAAGTAACTCCACAAACCTGAAATGTTCAGTATTACCAATTATGACGTTATATTTGAAGACCTTAGCATTTTATGTAACCTAGAGACATTGATTTTGCATACATTGATATTTAGTGTCACGTTTTAGATTTCTCAGTTTCTCTTAGTAACTTCTCCCTTTATCAGCACTACAGGGAGTGAGGAAGTACTGTCCCTAAATCCTTCCATCACCCGCTCCTTTGCCTAATATAGAAGTTCTGACCCTGGAATAGGCCTCAGAACAACATGAGAGCTTGTAAAAACACAGGTTGCTGACCCCCCACAACCCCTGAGTTTTTGATCCAGTGGAGCCTGGAAATTTGTGTTTCTAATAAGATCTCTGTTGACTTGCTGCTGCTGGCCAGGGAGCCATTTTGAGGACTCCAGGAAGCGGCTGTGCCCATTTTTGCACTGTCGTATCCTCTGCTGCTCCAGGTCCCCTCCCACCTTTGCCCTGTTCTGGAAAGCACAACCTATACCTGTGTGTGTGAAGAGAGATCCCTACCTGACTTTGCATGACCCTAGGCAAGTCCCTGCTGGCGCCTTTTCTCCTCACAGAGAAAGGCAGATGGCCCCAATCCCAAGGACCACAGTCCTCAGACTGTGTGTGTCTTCCGAAAAGTATATTCAAGCAGCTGACTCATTAGGCCAAATGCAGATGTACAGCCATCTCTACCCTGGCCGTAGCAAACTGTTATAAAAGGGCCATATTTATTCATCCATTTTCATTTTCCACTGATAGGATTTCAAAAGCCATAATTGCCTTCAATGACTTTTCTAATTCAGTTATTCTTTTACTACTTCATTGCCTTAGGACTCTGGCCTTGTGTAGAATGAGAAAATGCCTTTTGTTACAGCTCATTATTAAATGGAGCCATGCCATTTTTTGTTGATATAAAATATACAAATAATTGCACAGGACCACATTTCAAAGATTAATGAGCAGTTTAAAAGATTTTTTTTTAATCTTATATCACTTTAAAACTAATTTCTCACTTCAGAGTAAATGCATTGAGGACTATTAGGAAAGTGACTGAGCACTGTTGAAAGCCTTGCAAATTAGTGGGTTAGGAATGAATGCAGTGTTGCTCCTCACAGTTTAGGAATCCAGTAACAAGTGCCGGGGCCCCCAGTGACAAGGCAGCTGCAGGGGCAGCAGCAGTCCAAGGGCTCTAGGTCCTGTGAGGACGAAGAATGGAGCCTTTTCTCCTCAAGGACAATCTCTGAAGGAAACCCATCTCCCTCACTGCAAACGAATGTCAGCCATTAAGGTGAGGACCAGCCCCCAGCAAGCGTCCTTTGTGACTGGCTGACGGAGGGTAAAGTTCTAACCAAGTATGTCTTGGGAAATAGATGGGGAAACAGTGGAAACAGTGTCAGACTTTATTTTTCTGGGCTCCAAAATCACTGCAGATGGTAACTGCAGCCATGAAATTAAAAGACGCTTACTCCTTGGAAGAAAAGTTATGACCAACCTAGATAGCATATTCAAAAGCAGAGACATTACTTTGCCAACAGAGGTCCATCTAGTCAAGGCTATGATTTTTCCTGTGGTCATGTATGGATGTGAGAGTTGGACTGTGAAGAAAGCTGAGCGCAGAAGAATTGATGCTTCTGAACTGTGGTGTTGGAGAAGACTCTTGAGAGTCCCTTGGACTGCAGGGAGATCCAACCAGTCCATTCTGAAGGCGATCAGCCCTGGGATTTCTTTGGAAGGAATGATGCTAAAGCTGAAACTCCAGTACTTTGGCCACCTCATGTGAAGAGTTGCCTCATTGGAAAAGACTCTGATGCTGGGAGGGTTTGGGGGCAGAGGAGAAGGGGACGACAGGGGATGAGATGGCTGGATGGCATCACTGACTCGATGGACGTGAGTCTGAGTGAACTCCAGAAGTTGGTGATGGACAGGGGGGCCTGGCGTGCTGGGATTCATGGGGTCGCAAAGGTTGGACACGACTGAACAACTGAACTGATGTCTTATATATACAAATTCTCTTGAATGAGAATTTTTAAGAAAGAAAAGCAACACTTGACAAAGGCATCTTTTGGATCCAAAATACTTCTCTTTCCAGAGAGTCCTTGCCTTTTGTCCTTAGTCTGGGAAAAGAGTATCTGAGATGTAGGTGTAAGTTCCAGCTCTTACTTAAACCCCCAGAGTGGGAGCCTTTCCTGATGGGGGGAGACAGGGTGGCTTCCCAGTGCTGTAGGTGAGATCCCACCTTCTCCAGGATTTCTTTGGTACAAGAACAAAAGCAGGAAGCAGTTCCCCAGCGTCCTCACCCATCACAAAAGGCTGGATTTCGCATCCTCCCCTGAGCTCATTTCGGGTTTACAAAATCTCTGCTTCCCTCTAGGTGGAGGCCGAGCTGATTGACAAGCTGGACAGCATGGTGTCAGAAGGGAAAGGCGATGAGAGCTACAGGAGCTCTTCGGCCTGCTGTAAGCTGCTTCAGCCCGAGGCACCCCACGTTGGAGTAGAGGGTTAAGTGGGCTAATGAAGGATAGGGGTGCAGCCTGTTCTGGGCAGGCTTCAGAGCGTGGGTATCAGAGGAGAGACCCATATTGTTGCTGGTGGTAGCAATACTCAACCTTCTGTCAACAAGAAAGAGACTTCATGACAGCAGGCTCTCTCAGGGATTATCGTAGTTAACTGAAAGATGTAGACACAGATAGTAACGCTGAGCTCTTGGGTTTGCCAATAGGAAAAGGATCATCATACGTCTTCATACCATGTACTGTATCCTAGTTGGGCAAACAGCTCATGGGGACTCAATGAGGGCTCAGTGCTGGCCTTTCTCAGGAGGGGAAGGGGTTTAAATCTCAGCTTTGTAAGATTGTACAGTCAGCTTGAAAAATACTACCATGCATTTTGTGACTTAAACAAGTTATACCCCCTTTTCAGGCCAGTTTCACTTGTGAAACAGGGTGGCTGTACTGACTGAGTGTCAAGAGTCCCAGGTCCACCAGTATGGCTTCTGTCCTGAGTTGATGGGCCCACAAAACCTGACAAGACCCAGCTATAGGGCTCAGTCTAAAGGAGGGACTCAGGAGAGCCGTGGTCCTCCCACATAGGCAGTAAATTGGGTTTTTTATCTTCCCAAAGAGCAAAATGTGAAGACATTTACAGCTTTAGAGCCCCCTCCCATCTCACTCATTGTTTCTAGCTGAGAGATTTTCTAGCTGTAGCATTTTGAAGATAAGCTTATAACATATTTTCTGTTAATTATACTGTACATTTGCTTAGAATTTTACAGTGGACAAAATATGTTGACATTTCTGATTTAAGCCTCACAATACATCTGTGAGGTGGGCAGGGCAGAGAGTATCCTGATGAGTAAAAATAATGCAGCTGAGCTTGGAGAGCTGGTGGCATTGCTCTCAGTTGCGTGGCCACTAAGAAGCATGTCTGGGGATACCACCTAGACGTTCCAGTTTTAAGAGGGGGAAATCTTTATCCTGTACCCTGCGTATATAGTTTGTTCCTTGATGAGTCATGGAATAAAATGTGAATTCATTTGAAACTTAAGTAACTTTAATTTGTGAAAATGAATCCATCCTTTAGGGTTTCTCTTTTGGCCAGAGATGTTTCTAATTATGGAAATAAGGAAGCGAAGTCTCTTGCTAAGCCACTCACTGATGATTTTACGACAAAGGAAAAAGCACAAAAATAACTTGGAGTTAGTAATTACCTGGCAAAGAAGTGTTTCATAAACTCTTCTGAGTCATGTCTGAGAACTAAAAGCCACTGATAACCGTGGAGCAGCATTTCCCAATTTGTGTTTAGGAGAAGATTGTGTAGGCACACTGGGGGTTGTAGATCATGGGCTAATCAGTTTAGAAAAGACTCAGTGAAAGAAAATTAAACAAAGCTGTGTATTATAGAACTTCTCAAAGCCTTCAATATGCAGAAAGGTGTGAAAAATCTCTTCAGAGGAGAGTGTAGTGATCCACCACTTTCATGCTTGTTTGCTCACAGAACACCTCTTGGCCCCCAGGACAGCAGAGCTCTGTAGAACATAGTTTGGAAAATGTGTACACAGTAGCTTTTCCCACACAGCTCAGAGGTGAGAACCAATGATCCTGCCATCTTGCTCTAGGAACATGGGTCACGGGGAAAACCCTCACTGCCTCAGAGGCCCCATCTCAGGTTAGACGCTCTGTGCAGGGAAGACAGTTGGCATCACTACAGCATTAACAACAGTCAGGCTATGGATGTGAGTCCCCACTGCTGGTCCCTGGCTGAGCCCTCTACTCTAGGGGACTCTCATGACCTCAGGGAGCTAGAGCCAGTGTACAAAGGGGTCAGCAGCAAGACCTGTACCTGGGATCATCAATGGGAAGGTAGAGGATCTCTAGGAGAAGTCAGAGCCTACCTGGGAGTAATAGGAGCATGGGCTGACAAGTGAGAAAAGGACCCAGGCATGTAGCTCTTGGCTCTGGCCGTTTTCTGTGGAAGTCTCCTGTGACAGTGGAGATGACCAGGTATAACTCTTGGACTCTCTCTCCTTCATGCTGGGCCCTCAAGACTGATTGCAGTCTTATCCTTGGTCTACATGAAAAGGCTGGTCAGTGTGTTTGCTGAGGATGGTTCTGAGCAGTGATAGAGGTGGCCAGCCTGTTGGCAAAGCCAGGTCTCTCCCTCAGTGGACTGGTCCTCAGCTGCTTCCTCAGAACAGCTCTCACAGGGTGTACCCCTACAGGGGCTGGGGCTCTGAAGCTTCTCCCTCAGCTCAGTGGCATCCTTAAGAGCTCACACAGGACAATGAAAGACATGTTCATTTGTTGCTGTCCATTCAGTAATTGCTTTGTCTTTGCTTTCTGCTGCATGGAGTAGAACCCAGCTGTTTGGGCCCTACCCCAGGTAAGACTGCCATGTGGTAAGTCTGCCGTCTCCAGATCCATCACAGGCCCCCTGGGCTCTGGGACCTCACTCTGGTGCCCCCGGGAGGCTCATGAATTGTGCGTTCTGTTTGCTTCTATCAATAGCCTGCTGGAGAAGGTTGAACAGGAAACATGGCGTGAGACCGGCATTTCCTTTGTAACCTCAGTCACCCGCCTCATGGAACGCCTTCTTGACTACAGGTATCTTCTCAGGAACCTACCTGACCTCTTCTCTTGTCACATGCTCTCCCCAGCAGGAGGATCCCTAAAATTGAGACCACGTGGCCACAAGAGACAGGGCTGTTCTGGTGTTGTGTGCCATCACCAGTCATTAGGAATCTCCTGATTGCCAAGGAGGCAGGAGTGAAAGCCTTCTCTCAGGGGTAGGCCAGGATTTCCTGGGCTTATCCCTGATACATGGGCACATGTACCCTGGAGGTGTCATAGGGACATGTAGCCATCTGGATTTTCATCCAGAAAAGTCAAGGTTCAGAGGGGTGGACACAGCAGAGAAGAGGAGAAGGGCTGTCTCCAGAATAAGGGGGACCTTAGTACAGACCTTCCTCAGAGCCGTATGGCAGGTGGGCAGAAAATATCACCCAATATAGAACTGTTGTACTTGTTTGGACTTCCCTGGTGGCTCAGCAGTAAAGAATCTCCTTCCAATGCAGGAGACATGGATTGGACCCCTGAGTTGGGAAGATCCCCTGGAGAAGGAAATGGCAACCCACTCCAGTATTCTTGCCTGGAAAATCCCATGGACAGAGGAGCCTGGCAGACTGCAGTCCATGAGGTGGCAAAGAGTCAGACACGACCTACCAATTATACAACAACAGAATTGTGACCCAGGACGACTTTCACTTCTTTTTTCCAGGACAAGGGGTACCTGATTTTCCCATGCCTCCATTCTTTGTGTAAAATCTATTTATTTCTGTCCCTTGACCCTGGCCAGGTGTAGATGAGAGGAGGCAGCGTGTGAGCTCAGAGATCTTTATGATATGTGGAGTCTAGGAGTTCACATGTAATCCGTTTTTTCCTGAAAGCCTGCCTTCTCAGTCATATGGCTTTTGACTTAGCTTAAAAGGAACACTGCCACTGCCACTGGGGCCTTAGTTGTTCTCTCTGTAGAGTTCAGGTGAGCCAAGAGGGCCTTTGGGGAGGTTATGGGGAAAGGTGATAAGGAATGAGGAGGGATGATAGAGAAACCAGCCCCAAGCAGTAGTTGTCTTCTCTGTGCTGTGTCGCGTGCAGATATCAGGGGGATGCACCTGCGACTCAGGTGGCTGTGTGTACAGGAGGCTTCTTAACTGGATTCACAGTCTGGTCCTCATTCTTTCACCTCCTTGTGCTAGGCCACCCCTCCTTGCTAGAGGAGCATGGATTTGATCAGTTCTCACTCTCCTTTGGCAGGGATCCATTCTCAGTGTTCCTGTGTTCTGTGTCTGGCAGGCCAGCCGTGACCCCTCCTGTACCCAAGCCTGTTCAGCAGAAATGCAGCTCAGCTCTGGCTGAAGCTATCCCTAAATCCTCCCAGTTGGAGGGGATTCCAAGTACTAGTACACAAGAAGGACACCACAGGGAGAAAAGTCAGTGAGATGATTTACGTGGTAGCTGTGCCATGGTTGCTGGGCTACAGGGTTCTGAAGGCAGGTCCCTGGAGTAGAGTGTATTGGCTTCTCCTAAAAACTGTCCTACAAAATGAAAACTGCCCTTTAAGGATGGCTCTGTGGCTCCCCTTCCGGGAACTTGAGGGTTTAACCTTCTACTTTACTGACATACTTATGCACTGAAGACGTTGGTAGGTGCTACTGAATGCCCTGATATAGCCTCTGGGCTCTGTGCTCTGCCACCAGAACAAGGGTCCAGCTGAACAGAGATATTTGAGCCCTAGGAATGGGTCCAGAGCCTGGAGGGAACACATAGTACAGCCCCATCCGTGGACAAGTTTCTGTTGGGGAGCATCCTCCTCTGGGGTTTGGACACACTAAAGCCTCGGGGACACTGCAGGTCTCTGAGTTGTCCCAGAGGCACCACTTGGTGCATTCATCTTCGCTCTCCCCTCCAGGGATTGCATGAAAGGAGAGGAGACAGAGAATAAGAAGATTGGCTGCACTGTTAATCTGATGGTGAGAGAACCTGGGCTCTTCCTCCTCTCTGCCTCATGGAGTGGCTTCTGTGATCGCCTTGTCCTTTCTGCAATACGTGGCTGCAAGCCTAAGGGTTTGCATCAGGACATTAGCCCTGTCCCTGAAAACTCACATTCCCACTCAGAAAAGGAATACAATGAGCCTCTCCTCAGACAGGGCTGTAGCCTGGCCTCTTGGCAAGGTCTCACCAACCCTGACATCCCGTTTCCACCACTGATACTCTTCTTTCTCACTACTCAGGACCCCTGCAGACCTGCCAGAGGTTTTGCTCCCAGCAGGGGTGCCTTATGACTGGTCCCTTCTCTTTCTGGCACTGGCCGCCCCCACAGCCTGTCTCCTCCTTCCTGTCCAGCACTCCCGGGTTTTGGCTAGCTGCCTGGAGCTCAGATACAGCCTCCAGGGGGGGCATCCCCTCTCGCCTTCATGTGTACTTCCTCCTCTCTTACAGAACTTCTACAAATCGGAGATTAATAAAGAGGAGATGTATATCCGCTATATCCATAAGCTCTGTGACATGCATTTGCAGGCAGAAAACTACACAGGTAAGCAGGAAGGGAGAGCCAGGCCTCCTCCCGGGAAAGGACTGGACAGACATGCGCAGCTGACAGGGGAAAGCTCTGAGCTGGGGCCCGCCAGGTGTCAGCGCCCACGATGCCCATCCCCTCACCCCTTGCCCTCAACTCCTTTGTAACGTGTGGTGGAGACAAAGCAGGGGGAACTTGCCCTTGTGCCTGGCTGCCGAGGTTCTTCCACTCCCTTTGCCTCCCATTCCCCGCATCTGAGGATGACCTCCAGATCCTGGGAGCCAAGTTCAGAGCCTTCTGAGCCCTTTGTTGCTCCTCACAAGCAGAGCCTTTCCGAGGACCTCATAGCTGGGCTGAGTGAGGCCACAGCCCAGGCTCTTCACGTGACTCTGGGCCTCCAGAATGTGCTGGCAGACCTGCCTTGTGGTCTGGGCTCTTCCCCTGCAGCCACCCTGCAGCCCCACACTGAGCTCCCAGGGGAGAGGATGGACAGTGTGCACCTGACTTTCTGATAGGCTGGACAGGGGCCCTTTCACTGTATCACAATTTCATCCATTACTAAGGCCTTTTCTAAAAGAAAAATTAAAAAACATAGCTGTCACTCTATTTACTGAGTGCTGCTCTGAGTCAGGAAGACAAGTGTACCCACATGTGCCCTGGGTGATCACTTTGTGCCACAGTTCCCCTCAGAATGTAACCACTTCTTCACCATGGTAACCAGCCACCACATCTTAGCCCTTGAGCCACAGGTGGTGTGACAGGCCAGGAAATTCAGGCTGT
The DNA here is from genome assembly GCA_935064755.1 of Tragelaphus eurycerus. NCBI lineage: Eukaryota > Metazoa > Chordata > Mammalia > Artiodactyla > Bovidae > Tragelaphus > Tragelaphus eurycerus. The sequence continues at coordinate 67,328,781 of CAKXYN010000001.1, read as the reverse complement.
TCTTGTCCACAGTGTTACTAGAATGAGATGAATTTGTAAAAATGCAGAAACTTCTTCCCTATTTTCTGTTAGATGTTAAAGAGTGTTTCACGGAGATTCCACCTTTCCTGACACAGCTTGGCAAGAATTAACTCTGAAATGACTGGGCTGAATCTGCCATCCTCTGTATCCACTTCCACCCACGATCCCAGCAACCCTTTGAGGGGACAGTGAAGTGATAGACTGAAAAGTTCCATGTATCAGTAGAGGCATTTACTAAACTCCTGGAGGACTGGGATGAGACTGAGAGGCTAGGTCGGGAATTCAGGAGAAGGTGCTAAGCCTTGCTTCTGGTGGCCTCAGGAATAACATATAAAAAGAATATTGACAGGGAAGAAAAAGATTTCACATGATTTTCTAAGTTCCACAGAGAGGCCCTGCAGGCCTCACAGGCTTGTCCCCAGAGTCAGAAAGGGCTTCGCAGCTCCAGTGAGGAGTCACGTGCATCCCTGGGCAGGAAGGCTGGTTGCCAGAGCATAGGTGGAGAGGCAGAGGTGAGCAGGGCCTGGGAAGGCTGTGGGCAAGCAAGCCTGGCTAAAACTGGAAGTGGGTCACAAGATAATTAGAAAAGAGATTCTCCACAGTCATGGGGACCAGATTTGAATGGGGCCTTGAAGGCCAGGCAGAAGCTCAAGCTAATTAAGTTGCCAGTAGGAGATGCCCGCCAAAAAGAAGCAAAAGAACAGGATGGAGCAGGCTGTGTGATGAGGACCCAGAGCAGCAGCTGTAATTCAGTGTGACTCACTCCTGGGGGTTAGGAAGCTATGGTATTGAGCTACAGCTGTTTTAGAAATCCTCCCTGGCAGCTCCATGTGTACGGGAGACGTCACCAGTCCTCAGCCCTGGGCCCAGCATCATCTGTAGTTTCCTCTATGAGTGGAGCCCTTCACACAGTTATCACCATACACTCCTGCTTTCTGGTCCCTTTAGAAATGGTCGAGATGAGGAGAAAGGGTCATTCCCAGGGCCATGCTGAGGTCAGAAAGTGGAGCTGGAGGTATGGAGGCTGGCTGTGGGATGGCCAAGGAAAGCCTGTCAGAGCTCACTCCTCCAATCCAGTTCTGAGCAGGTTGGGAAAGAAGCACTAGTCCCTTGAGCAGAAGGGAACCCAGGAGCTCTCTCTGACATGGCAGTGTGCCCCAGAGCAAAGCAGCCTGTTCACCGACCCTGGGGTACCTGAGCCACACCTTATCCAGAGCCCTGAGCAGGTGACCAGGCTGAGGAAGGACGGTATCCACTAGGTCCCTTCATGCTGTGGTCAAGGGCTGGTGTGTGGCTGGACAGCCCCTCTCTCACATGTGGTATCTGGCATCCCTGACCTGGGCTGTGCACACTGGGTCCCCGGGCACCTGGCTGCCCCGGGGCCTCACTAGAGCCTGTCCCCACAGAAGCTGCGTTCACTCTGCTCCTCTACTGCGAGCTGCTGCAGTGGGAGGAGCGGCCCCTGCGGGAGTTCCTCCACTACCCATCCCAGACGGAGTGGCAGCGGAAAGAAGGGCTGTGCCGCAAGATCATCCACTACTTCAACAAAGGCAAGGTGGGTGTACCCAAGTGAGGCTTCGAGTGCCTTGGCCCCTACTGGGCTCCCTGGCACCTTAACCCTGCAGGGGTGGCAGCAGCTGCAGAGGGTGCTGTGAGGGCTGGTGAGGAGGTGGGTGCCCACGTGCATGCATTGGATTTGGAGACAGCATGACTTTCTCCAGGGGAAAAAAAAATAACAGCTTAATTCTGTGGCTTGGAAGCCAGTCGCAAATTGAGGGTGTAAAAGACAACCCCACATGCCAGCTTTGCACATCTGTAAATACTAATGCTCCAAGATCAGGGGCTTCTGGGCCCCCTGCTTGTGTATATTAGATTTACTTAGGTTACTGTAGCATTCTGATCCACCATAGAAAATGTGAGCCGTAAAAATGAATGGATTTTAACCACAGCCGAAGGAAGCCTGTACTGCCTCCTGTTCATGTTCTTGTCTTGGGTCTCTCTTTCTTATAACACCATCCAGGTTCTTCTCACAGGCTTGTCCCCTGTTAAACTTGACTCTCTGGAATTAGCAGGCATCGTCAGCATTGGTTCAGACTTCCTTGGAACTTCCCTACCATCCTGCTCCAATCTCTGGGAGAGTTCCTTGTGGGGCCCTCTGACCACCTGCTGTTGGGTGTGCCCATACACTGGAAAGGCTAGGTTTGTGTAACTTGTTGAAGCTGATCTCTCATTACTCAGCTTTGAGCATGTCTTAGAAAGCTAAACTAGGATCATGCAGGGATCTATAGTGACTGAACACCAGGCTTGAATGAAAAATTTTTTTAATGAGTTATTTCATTATAAAAAAGATTAAAACATTAATACCTTTTGCCCATAACTCAGAAAACATTCATCAGGTTTACACAGCATGGGAGACTTCTGTTTGTCAAAAACATCCACTCACGTTAGGGAATACACTGGTTAAATAGGAACCTGTCCGAAACCTCCGGAGCTCTCATTCCACCCAGCCTAGAAAGGAGATCCATGCCTTGCTCTCAGCCAGCCACACATGACTGAGTGATGGAGCCAGCCCAAAACATCCTCTCCTTGCTAGTCCAGAGATGGACTGAGGGCCCCATGCCAGCATGCTTGTAGGCCTGTCTTCCTGGCATGCGGTCCACCTGGAGCTGCCACCTACCCATGTGCCCAGTGAGCCATCCCAGCTTGGAGGCACTGGCGTAAGCGTGGCGTGAGTGTGCAGGAATGCTGTTAGTATATTAGGTCTCTTTTCTTTCCATGAGCATAGAGCACAGAGAAGAGCTGTGCTTATATGATTGAGCCTACCCATGGATCATTTGAGCATTCATGGTCCCCTTTTCACTCCACACTACAATAGTGTTAAAAAAGCAGATTTAACGCCAAGTATGAACAAGGGAAGGGTCTCACAGGTGGCTCAGTGGTAAAGAATCTGCCTGCTAATGCAGGAGACATGGGTTTGATCCCTGGGTCAGGAAGATCCCCTGGAGAAGGAAATGGCAACCGACTGCAGTATTCTTGCCTGGCAGATCCCATGGATAGAGGAACCTGATGGGCTACTGTCCCTGGGATTGCAAAAAAGTCAGACACCACTTAGCAACTAAACCACAACAGCAGCAACATGGACAAGGGAGGGTAATGCAAAGCCTGCCTGAGTATTGTGAATGAGCAGGAAGGGGAGAAGGACTGAGAGGCTCCGTGGGCCACCTTCTCAGGAATCTCCTACTCCTTCTGCCTTTGCTGTGAATTGCTAGGGGAGCCACTTCTGTGCTCAGTACAGAGCACTCAGTGAGCCCTTCCATGAGCTCATCCTCACAGGGTGTTTATCAGAGGCCTTCTCCTGGGCTTATATAGAAGGTGTGACTTTTTTGTTTCTGTTCCTCCATACCTGATGGAGTCAGTGGATAGGGCTAACCCATTCTCTTGAAAGCATTCAGGGCCTTTTTTCTAAAGGCTCCAGAAAAGCAAACCCTGGCTGATACAGAAAAAGTACTTCCATAGGGTTCTCAGTGCCAGGAGGAAAGTGAGCTTGGCAGTCAGAGGAGGGCAGGAAGAGAGAAGACTGCAAGGGAGCGGGGGGCGGGGGGTGGGGGTTGGGGGCAGGCAATGAGGTTCTTGACCTCAGTACTTCTAGCACAGCCTGCCTCACAGCCACTTGCCTCCCACTCCTAGTTGCTCTGTTACCCGCCACATACAGATGACCCCATCTCCTTTGGTCCCGCGTTTCTCTCCTGAGTATCTAGAAGGACTGAACCAGAAGTCCAGCTCATGGCAACAGCTTTGCCCTGGGTCATTCCCTCCAGTGGTAAGGTGGTCAGCCTAGGAACCTGGGCCAAGGTGATTTGGGTTGTGGTCACAGAGGTCAGCTCTCCCAGGCCAGACAAGGATAGAGGGACATTCCAAAGGGTGTGCCCAGATGGGAGTTAAAAGAATGAAGGGAAGATGAGAAGATGGGAGGCAGTCCTTCATCCCAGGGAAGAGGGAGCAGATAGGAAGGGAACCCCTGCATATCTGGCACACAGACCACCAGGTATGAACCAGCCCTCCCGGTGGGGGTGGTCTTGGGCTCTGCTGCCGAGGGCTGCTATTTCACACTCCTTGGAAGGAAGGACAGATCTGTTACTTCTGATACATTGTGTGTAAACAGAAGTACAGAGACTGCTAGTCTGGAGTCCTGGCTTTTGCCTGCCTTTCCAGTTTGAGCGGAGTGAGCCAAGTCAGTGCAGCTTCCGTTCCTGTGAGTGAGGGCAGCATGGATGTACAAACACATATCTGCCCAGGTGGGTGGAAGTGACTGGATTTGAGACACCAGTTAGGAGTTGTGGGCTGCTTTGCCTCCTGCCTTTCTGGCAAGAGAAAAGAGGTAGATGGAATGCATCATACCTGCCTAGAATTCCCTCTCTGTGCTCTGAGGTTGCTCTCAGAACCTCCAGTATTCCATCACAACCCTCAAAGCTCACCCTTTGGGTGGGATGTAGGTGCAGGCTTGGAGCAGCAAGGCTACAAATGAGGACAGAAATGCCAGTGAGGCAGATAAGCACTGATCCTCGTAGGAGAGGAGATTGGTTTTCCTAGGAGCTGCTGTGTCAGCAGGCAGAGCGCCCTAAGGCTCATGTGGGGCCGTCAGCACCTAAATGAGCAGTTCCCCATGGGGCGCTCCTTGCAGGCTGACCAGCTGTCTGCACACACACTGCTTAGCCAGGCTCTGCCTTCTAACTGCCTGCCAGGCAGACCCTTCACTAAATCCTCCCCAAGCAGCACTTGGAGCTAGAGAGAGGACAGACACGTGCCCCCTTTAAAGTTGCGATGTGGGGGCACAAGAGGCTTTCTAGCTCCCTGAGGCAGAGGAACTGTATTGGAGCAGAGAATCAGGGTATATTTAAAATTCTCTTTGGTTTGTTTCAACATTTTTAATTGGTCCTGCAGGTCAATCCATATTGCATTAATTTCTTCAAAGGATAGAAATAATATGCTCTTTTTAGGAAACACAGTCCTGAATAAAATAGTGTTGTCTTTCTCCCTGTTGCTATTTCAAATCTATGTTTTTAATAAAGTCCTTATTAAACATTCATACTGAAACCCTGATGGGTGAAATTACATGATGTCTGAGATCTGCTTCCAAAACTGTAGGGAGGAGTAAGTGAGATGTGAATGATACAAAACTGACTCTGAGTTGGTCATGGTTGAGGCTGGGTTATGAGTACCTAGGGGTTCATACTTCTGTGTTTCCATATGCTTAAAGTTTTCCTATAATAAAAAATTTTAATTACTATTTAGAAATTGGGGAGAAGAGCCTGTCTAAAATACCAAGTAAACCTTTGATTCCCAATCTCCCTAAGAGAGAAAGCACTATATTAGAAAGAGGAGGAAATGTACAGTATTGCCCCTTGGTGAAAGCTGCCATTAGATGGGCCTGCCACCATAATAGGAGCCACACCACAGAAACAGCCTGAGACCTGATTAGACAAGGATTATCTGAAGCCTACTCTGAAGAGTAGAATATCTCTATGAAGAAAATTGTCGGACCTACTGCCAAATCCTTGGGTAGCTACTTCCTTCTTAGCTTCCATACTTTTTTCTAAGCTTAAATCATCTTAACTTAAAAGTCACTATTTCCTGCATTAACTCATTAAATAAATCTTGATTGAGTACCTGCTCATGCCTGGCCTGGTTCTAGGCTCTGAAGATAAAGGATATAAACAGAGTCCCTGCCCTCATGCAGCTTTTCATCTAATTATGACTAGCACAATATAAAAATAAATACTTCTTAGCCCAGAAATAAACCCATATACAACAGTCAATTAATCTTTGACAAAGGAGGCAAGAATATACAATGAAGAAAAGACAGTCTCTTCAGCAATTTGATGTTGGGAAAGCTTGACAGCCACATGGGGACCAATGAAGTTAGAACACTCCCGCACAAAAATACACTCAAAATGGCTTAAAGATTTAAAGGTAAGACGTGACAGCATAAAGCTCGTAGGAGAGAATATAGGCAAAATATTCTCTGACATAAATTGTAGCAATGTTTTATTCAATCAGTCTCTCGAGCAAAAGAAATAAAAGCAAAAATAGATAGGGCCTAATCAAACTTGGAAGCTTTTGCACAGGAAAGGAAGCCATAAACAAAACAAAAAGATAACCTATGGACTGGCAGAAAGTATTTCAAACTATGCAACTGGCAAGGGCTTAATTTCCAAAGTGTACAAACAGCTCATAGAGTTCAATATCAAAAAAGCAAATCAGAAAATGCGCAGAAGACCTAAATAGACATTTCTCCAAAAGAAACATGCAGATAGCCAACAGGCACATGAAAAGATGTTTAACGTCATTAATTATTAAAGAGATGCAAATCATAACTTAATGAACAATGGGTATCACCTCACACTGGTGAGAATGGCCATCATCAAAAAGTCTACAAATAATAAATTCTGGAGAGGGTGTGGATAAAGGGAACCCTCGTACACTCTTGGTGCAGCCAGTAGGGAGAACAATATGGAGGTTCCTTAAAACACTGAAGACAGAGTACATGTAGTTACATGATCCAGCAGTCCCACTCCTGGGCATATATCCAGAAAAGAAAATAACTCGAAATCAAAAAGATACATGCACCTAATGTTCACATCAGTGCTGTTTATAATAGCCAAGGCATAGGAGCAACCTAAGTGTTCATCGCAAAGAGTCGGACATAACCGAGCTACTGGACTGAACTAACCAAAGTGTTCATCAGTATATGACTGGATAAAGATGTGTGTTGGGGGGTGTGTGTGTATAGGCATATGCAGTGGCCTATTACTAAGCCATTAAAAAGAATGAAGCACCACCATTTGCAGCAACATGGATGGACCTAGAGATTGTCATACTAAGTGAAACAAGTCAGAGAAAGACAAATACTATATGATATCACTTATGTGTGGAATCTAAAAAATTATACAGATGAACTTATTTATAGAACAGAAACAGACTCACATAGAAAACAAACTTATTGTTAGCAAAGGGGAAAGAGTGGAGGAGGGGTAAATTAGGAGTTTGAGATTAACAGATACACAGTACTATATATAAAATAGATAAACAGCAAGGACCTACTGAATAGCACAGAGAACTACATTCAATATCTTATAATAATCTATAGTGGAATCTAAAAAGGAAAACATATATGTGTGTGTATGTGTTTATATGTATGTATATAGTCTTATGTATATAACTGGATCACTTTACTGTATACCTGAAACTAACACAGTATTGTAAACCAACCATATTTCAAGTTTTAAAAGCAGATGCTTTTGTAAAGAAGATAGCTTCAGAGTAATGAAAAGAGAATAGATTGGGTGGGTGCTTGTCCTTGACAAGATAAGTCATAAAGAGGCCTCTTGGAGGTAGAAACATTTGAGTAAAAACCTGAAAGCTGTGCATTGAGCCAGAGTGTCATAATTCTGCGTGTTCTCCACAAATTGGTTTTGAGCATGTGTTCCTTGTGACATATGAGTTGCTGGAGGCCTTTAGTTGTGCCTTCTGATATGTTTGGCAAGGCTTGGACCATTCTGAGGATGCCTGCGGTGCTAAAGCCTCATTCCTGTTTCTGTTGCAGAGTTGGGAGTTTGGGATCCCACTGTGCAGGGAGCTGGCGTGTCAGTATGAGAGCCTCTACGACTATCAGAGCCTCAGCTGGATTCGGGTGAGCTTCGCCCCTCCCCCTGCTCCAGCCCTGACTGGCAGTGCTCATGCTTTTCTGGCATAAGCTTCTAAGGGAGCACTGACTGAGCAATTCAGCACTGGGTTGAGTGCTGTGGACAGTGCAGGAGAAGCAGAAGCCAAGGTTCCTGCTCTCAAGATGCAAAACACACCTGACATGACTGCATGATCCAGACCCTGAGGGCCGCTGGTGCTCAAGGAAGGGAGCAACAGCATATGCCGGATAGGATGGGGGTGGTTCAAGGAGGAGGTGGCCGTCCACCTTCAAGAAGAAGCTTCTCCTGAAATAATTTCGTTCAGATATGCCTTATCTTAGTGTTTCCCTGCCTTGGCTTGTGGTCACTCCTAAGCATCCAAGTAAAGAAAGTTCTTCCTGTCTTTGATGCAAATTATTCAAAATTAAGTGAAATGGTCTTTGAAGGTCTCCACCAAATTTTTCCTTGTTTCTGGTGCTGGGTTTTGAATCATAATAGCTAGTTAAGTCTTTGGCAAAGAGAAGTCAGTTCATCCGCCTCCTGCACCCTTGTCAGTGTGTTCCCTGATCCTGATCAGGCTCTGTATAATAGTTGAGGTTCTACACCAGTAAATTTTTGCTCTGGTCTTTGAAGGTCACTGCTCCCTGGCAGCCTGGGTTGATTAAATGGATTAGGGACATCTTCTCAGTCAAATTTCAGTGAGTTTTTCTCAATCTGAAGCCAGGTTAGCCAAGACTAAAAAACTTACTAACCTTGGTAATGCCAGACATCATGGATAGTAGTTCCACTTTTAAAGTTTAAAATCTCCAAAATTGGGACCAGTACAGTGACTCTGGTAACTAAGCCTTCCTCATTTTGTTAGCATTTTGAGTCAGATGGTAAATGAACTAGAGCAATGCAGTTGGACTGATGGTGTCACCTATAGGCAACGCTTACTGTCAGTTGGTGTAGTATCATCAAAACCAGAAATTCCTGAACAAAAAGAGGAAGTCCATGTTAAATGTGTGCCCCTGAAAGTACAGGAAGCCTGAGTCTGTGTGGGGCTGGGTCCACTCACTGGGCAGAAGAGTCTGAGCAGCCTCTCGAGGCTGCCCCACCTCCAGGTGATGATGGGGAGGGAAGGTTTCCTTTCCATCCGGCAGCTCCATGGCGAGGGATTGATCGTGACTAGGGGCTCACTTTGTATCTAGACTGAGTCACCACGTTCTCTTTCCAAAAGGCAAGGTCTGCTTAGGCCTGGGAGAACTTGCTTTGGACACACCATTAGCAGTCAAGCCAACTTGCAGGCAACTGCCTTTCTTGTTCACAGAAAATGGAGGCCAGCTACTACGACAACATCATGGAGCAGCAGCGCCTGGAGCCCGAGTTCTTCCGGGTCGGCTTCTATGGCCGGAAGTTCCCTTTCTTCCTTCGGGTGAGTCCATTCAGGTAGTCACAAGAACTTCTATCATATTTTACACATAATTTATAATCTGTTTGGTTTTTTTTCTTTTTTAACCTTTTTTTCATATTGCACTGAATAGTTCCTTGTGAAGAACTGATCAGAGTGTTTGAATAGTTCCTTACGAAGGACTGATCAGAGTGTTTGGCTTTATTTGACTGAACTGGGTACCAACTTTAGACTCTTTCTCTCTGCAGTTAAACTGTTTTGCAGCTACCTGGAATATATGAGGGTGGTTTTCTTACCGAATCAACCAGGATCCTGCAGGAAATGGCCAGAGTTTGAGAATATCCCGTAGATAATGTTTAGAAACCTTCCACCTTCTGTTTTCAGGGTCCGGAATTCTCCGTTGTGACTATTCTCTGCCAGACAGGACATCGGTGCAGCCCTGACCTCAGTAGTAGGCTTCACAGTCAGAGTGGAGAATCACTGAGTTGAGAGATCTCCCTTTTGTGGATAGTCCCTTTTGCTCCAGGGATTTGTGGAGCAAACCAAACATTGGGTTTGGCTTGGGAAGAAGGCCTTTCCAAGGCAGCCAGTTCTCTGGCCAGGGTGACTACAGCCATTTTGCTCTACCACTGCTGGAAAGGCTGGGCAGGGATATAAATAGAGTGGAAGGATTGCCTGAGCACAGACATACTGACACCAGTTGAACAATTGTGATTGTTTTTTGTCTTTATTTAGCACAATCCATAGGCACCAGGAGGAGTCAGCCTGGGCTTGTAGGCTATAGCCCATAAGTACCTGTTCTCAGATGACCTAAATGAAGCCTTGCTGATGGAAGGACCCAGAGGCTGCAGTTGAGACCTAAGATTAGCTCTGATTGTCCCCAGCTCCAATATCATACTAAAGTTCAGTGTCCACAAGTTTCAGGAAGCTGCTAGGAAAATTCATAGGATTCCTTTGATGTTCTTGGGAACTATCTTACCAGGCCCAGTAAGATAGTTCTTGGGATCCTGTCTTACTGGAGAAATTGCTTTAGCCAATGAGCAGTAATAAGCTTGATATCTCATTGAAGGTCAGCAGAACTTAATGGCTTCTTTTAAAAAGAAGCCAGTCTGCTAAGCGACAGAGTCCAGGCTGACCACATTTTGGATATAAGGCAGGTCAACATGCACATTTCCTGGGCAGTAATTAGTCTAGGCTAAGAAGAATAAGATGATGCTGTGAAAGTGCTGCACTCAATATGCCAGCAAATTTGGAAAACTCAGCAGTGTCCACAGGACTGGAAAAGGTCAGTTTTCATTCCAATCCCAAAGAAAGGCAATGCCAAAGAATGCTCAAACTACCGCACAGTTGCACTCATCTCACATGCTAGTAAAGTAATGCTCAAGATTCTCCAAGCCAGGCTTCAGCAATATGTGAACTGTGAACTTCCTGAGGTTCAAGCCGGTTTTAGAAAAGACAGAGGAACCAGAGATCAAATTGCCAACATCCGCTGGATCATGGAAAAAGCAAAAGAGTTCCAGAAAAACATCTATTTCTGCTTTATTGACTATGCCAAAACCTTTGACTGTGTGGATCACAATAAACTGTGGAAAAGTCTGAAAGAGATGAGAATACCAGACCATCTGATCTGCCTCTTGAGAAATTTGTATGCAGGTCAGGAAGCAACAGTTAGAACTGGACGTGGAACAACAGACTGGTTCCAAATAGGAAAAGGAGTACGTCAAGGCTGTATATTGTCACCCTGTTTATTTAACTTATGTGCAGAGTACATCATGAGAAACGCTGGACTGGAAGAAACACAAGCTGGAATCAAGATTGCCAGGAGAAATATCAATAACCTCAGATATGCAGATGACACCACCCTTATGGCAGAAAGTGAAGAGGAACTAAAATGCCTCTTGATGAAAGTGAAAGTGGAGAGTGAAAAAGTTGGCTTAAAGCTCAGCATTCAGAAAACGAAGATCATGGCATCTGGTCCCATCACTTCATGGGAAATAGATGGGGAAACAGTATCAGACTTTATTTTTCTGGGCTTCAAAATCACTGCAGATGGTGATTGCAGCCATGAAATTAAAAGACGCTTACTCCTTGGAAGGAAAGTTATGACCAACCTAGATAGCATATTCAAAACCAGAGACATTACTTTGCCAACAAAGGTCCATCTAGTCAAGGCTATGGTTTTTCCTGTGGTCATGTATGGATGTGAGAGTTGGACTGTGAAGAAAGCTGAGTGCCAAAGAATTGATGCTTTTGAACTGTGGTGTTGGAGAAGACTCTTGAGAGTCCCTTGGACTGCAAGGAGATCCAACCAGTCCATTCTGAAGGAGATCAGCCCTGGGATTTCTTTGGAAGGAATGATGCTAAAGCTGAAACTCCAGTACTTTGGCCACCTCATGCGAAGAGTTGACTCATTGGAAAAAACTCTGATGCTGGCAGGGATTGGGGGCAAGAGAAGAAGGGGACAACAGAGGATGAGATGGCTGGATGGCATCACTGAGTCGATGGACGTGAGTCTGAGTGAATTCCAGGAGTTGGTGATGGACAGGGAGGCCTGGCGTGCTGCAGCATGGGGTCGCAAAGAGTCGGACACGACGGAGCGACTGATCTGATCTGATCTGAAGAAGAATAATGATTTCTGTAGGAATTAGTAATAGTGACAGGGACAGCAAACACACCCTGCCTGACTGTGATCCCCAGAAGGCTTGAATTCTGTTCTACAGAAGGGTTTTGCAAGTAGCAGAACGTGCCTCAGTAGAGGCTCTCTGCAGGCTGCTGGACATCCTTCACTCTGTAGGACCATCCAGCCCAGGCTTATCAGACGGGGCATGTTTGTTGCCTCATCTACATAGATAATACAGCAGTAGTGGGGGTAGAGGTTAGCAAAAGAAGGAATAGTGCAAGAATCCCTGGGTCGGGAAGATCCCCTGGAGAAGGGAGTGGCTTCCCGCTACAGTGTTCTTGCCTGGAGAATTCCATGGACACAGGAGCCTGGCAGGCTACAGTCCATGGGGTTGCAAAGAGTCAGACATGGCTGACTGACTGACTCTTTCTTTCTCAGAACCAAAAGCATCTCTAGAAAGCCCTTCAGTAAGCTAATGATTCTAGCCTTGTAACTTACTTCTTTCTCATTTTATCTTTGCAAGTTATGCTTTATTGCCATTTTACTCTCCTTGTTTAGTCCCACGATTTGTAACGTAATCAACTAGATTTTACTCCAAAACATCGTTGTTTTGGCTCTTAGAAAATCAAGCACTGGTGTGCCCCATTTCTGTTTCTGTCAAGCAAAGAAGTCTCCACCATGGTTCCACCTGGCTCCAATTCCCCGTGCTCACGTCACAGGGAGCATCAGTGTCTCAGGGCTCTGAGAGCTTTCTGACAGGTAGGACCTGGCATAAAACCTGCATCTGAGCCAGTTACAGTCTCAATATTCAAACATGGTTTCCAGGGTGCCAGTGATAGAGGAAGAATAACCAGGAAATGTCACCCATAAGTCCATCCTCATCTCCACAACAGGAGCTATGTTGCAGGCGTACGGGTCTGCTTGACCTGGCCGCATGCTGTCCCCCCTCCCTCAGCTGCTAAGTTCATCTGCAGCAGATGGAATAAGGCCAGCAGAGGTAGCCGTTCGCCTTGTAAAGGGCAAGGACAGAGGGGAAAGCAGTGGCAGCCAGATCCGTCCTATGTGGGGCTGCCGGGACTCTGGCCTGAGCAGACTGGAAACCAACAGCTAGCCTCAAGGTCAATGCGCTGTGCCGTTCTCCTGCTGGGTCCTCCCCAGAGCACTAGGCTGCTCTTTGACCTTCCCTGAACACAGAGACCGTCTATTACTCCAGCTCTGTCAGCTTGAATCCTCTGGACCATCTGCCCGTGTTGCTTCACAAATGTGATTATCTGCTAATCTGCACGGAGACAGGAAAACATCCAGCCCTCCCGTCTTGGGGGAGTTTCTTTTTCTCTTCATTTTACCCATGAACAGACACTGACGAGGATTGTACATTTTGCTTGAAAAGGCCAGTTCTTCACAATTAACCTTCTTTGTCAGTTCTGCTTATCAGGCAAGGAGCTTGTAAATGTCTCTGTCCTCTGACTACTGGTCTGTTCCACTGGGGAGGCCAGCCTACTTCCCCTGACCTTGACTTTCCTTCCACTGTTGCTCTTGCATTCTGATCCATCTGGACATGTGGCCAAACCGTACCAGAGTTCTCCCATAGTAAGAGAAGAAGTGAAAAGTGGGCAAAAATCCTATTCCAGAAAGATTAAGGTTGTACTGTATAGCACAGGGACTCTGCTCAACGTTATGTGGCAGCCTGGATGGGAGGGGAGTTTGGGGTAGAATCGATGCGTGTATATGTATGGCTGGGTCCCTTCACTGTTCACCTGAAACTACCACAACATTGTTAATTGGCTTCACTCCAATACAAAATAAAAAAACTTTTATTAAAAAAGGCTGAGGTCACCCACGGCCTAGCCTGTGATAACTCCTCTACCAAGAAGCATAGGGCTGGCCCTGTGGCACCTCTCTCTTTCTGAAGACACATCAGTGCCAACACCATTTGCCAGAGTGAATCTGGTGAGGCAGACAGAGGCCACCAGAGGGCTTCCGAGGAGCCCCGTCCAGCCACGCACTCTGGACCAGCTGTGAGGCAGGCAGAGCAGAAGGGTTCAGGGTGCCTTCAGGCCACAGAGAGGAAAACAGACCTAACCCAAACCAAACATGACATAACGTGAAGTCTTAAGAAGCATGTAGTTGGAATGATGGTCTGCGGACACAGTTGCAGAGGAATTGCTGCTAGAGGAGTTGATAAATGCCCACGAGGCACTGGGCGGCGTTTAGACTACTTCTCCCAGCTGACAAAAGTCATCCTACAAAAGCACACATCTTATCGCCTTCCTGTTGTAAATTATCTGGTGGCTCCCATAGCGGTTCTTGTGGACACACACCAGCAGCCCCTTCGTCGCCTCCCACCAGTGCTCCACAAGCACCTTCCTTCTAACTGTGCCTTTTCCTGTCTTGGCTTGTTGCCCTAGTTGTCACTGTATGCACATAGATTGACCCCCGCTTCTCTACTCAACTGACCCAGGTGGACCTTCCAGGACTCTCCAGGCATGGCTCTTTTCCACAAGCCCACCCCCATCCCCCCACTAGCGTCCCTTCCCATGTGAAAAGCCCTCCCCACCCCTCACCATGAGCTTTCTGCAGGTTCCACCCCGGCCACCACACCACACCACACCACACCACTGCTGTCCCTCACCCTTCTTGACTGTGGTTTCCCTTAGGGCAGTGTAGAGGGCAGAGTGCTGTGCCCAGGCCTGCCCCAGGGGCTCCCAGGCTGAGGAGCTGAGGGTGGGCCGGCGAGGCATGGTGTGTGCTCTCTCCTTTGTGGCAGAACAAAGAATACGTGTGCCGGGGCCATGACTACGAGAGGCTGGAGGCCTTCCAGCAGAGGATGCTCAGCGAGTTCCCGCAGGCCGTCGCCATGCAGCACCCCAACCACCCTGACGACGCCATCCTGCAGTGCGACGCCCAGTGTATCTTTTGACTCGTGGAGGGGAGGAGGGCTGGGACCGTGGGAGGGGAGGCCCCAGTCGGTTGCTCCTCTGTGACGCTGTTGGCCATACAAGCCAGGTTACCCCCCAGGTCCCAAAGCAGAGGGTGCCACATCACTCATTGACCCTTAATGGGGCACCTTGAGTCTCACAGAGGAGGTGGGGGCATGCCCTTAGCCCTGGGGGGCCTGATCATCAGCTAGCTTTTATCCCTCTGGTGGGCCACTGCCAGCACCTTAGTCCCCACCCTGCACGTGAAGGGTCTCCTGGCACCCAGCTGCAGACACTGTGGATTCTCCCATTATCCACAGGGATGCTCCACTTCCATGACCTGCTCCACTCCCACGTGTGTCTGTCGATACCTCGAGCCTTTGTCAGGACTGAGGCACGGGATGGGGAGGAAGCGGTAGGGGAAGAGATGGGGAATTCCTGTGGTTTGGGGGGCACTTGGAAGTCTGAATGCAAACAGCAGCCTGCCCCTCCTTCCCCATACTCAGCTTCCATGACAGTCACCGTGGCTGTGGCAAGCTAGTCCACATCTCTTTAAGAGAGAGGAGGGCAGGCAGACACCCATGTTTGCTCTCCACAAAGATCCTAAAGAGTATCTTATTAAAATGCTGTTTGGCAGTGTATACTATGCAGTTTACCTGCAGTGGGCCGGCCTAGGCCCTTGCACCTTTTTCGTTCCTATGGGGTATCCTCCTGACCCCTTTCCTTTTCTTCTTAAAGGGGCACTAGGGAACCGCTGGCTGCTGACACCTCACCTTGGCTGAGGGCTCAGGGCACTCACTGCTGGAGCGGGGCGGGGCTGGATAGGGAGTCAGCCAAACCATGTTTGGTCCCATCTGCTCTTTGAAATGCTGCTGCTGCCCCTTTGAAGGGCTCTGTTGGTCTCCTCTCCCTTGGCGGGGGTGACAGGGGTCATCCACTCAGGTCCATCTCTCTTTCACATCCAGTTTCCCTTCACTTCCTGCCCAGACCTGCAGATCTATGCAGTGACGCCCATCCCAGAGTACGTGGATGTCCTGCAGATGGACAGGGTTCCAGACCGCGTCAAGAGCTTCTACCGCGTCAACAACGTCCGGAGGTTCCGGTATGACCGGCCTTTCCACAAAGGCCCCAAGGACAAGGAGAATGAATTCAAGGTGAATGCGTCTAGGGGAGCAGGGTCAGTGCTCACAGCGAGGCTGGGGCCGGCCCCGCTTTCTTGGGAGCTCATCAGTGACTCCCCCATGGGCAGGTGGGGCGTGGGGAGAATCGCTTCATGGCTTGAACCTGCCTGTACCCTCCCCGCAGAGCCTGTGGATCGAGCGCACCACGCTGACCCTGACCCACAGCTTGCCGGGCATCTCTCGGTGGTTCGAAGTGGAGAGGAGGGAGCTGGTGAGAAACAATTCAGATGGGACTAGTTTCACAGTGCTTCCTCAGTCCTCGCTTGGGGGGCCGTTCTCTTGAGGAAGAAGAGAAAAAGAGTGCTTCAGCCACATGCCCGCCTGGGGGAACCACAGGCAGTCCTGTGCTGGAGGCTTTGCTCACCTTCCTTCTCTCCTTTAATCTCCACAACACCCCTAGGCAGCAGGCATTTATGTTCCCCCAATTTACAAATGCAGAAACTATTTTCTTAAGCTCAGGAAGCCAGAGACCTCTGTGTTCAGAACTGATGTTGTTTACTATTCACTGTACTTCTGAGTGCCTACAGATCAGAAGAGGAAATTAGAAAGGGCCCAGGGAGCCTCAGGTGCACAGGAACAAGAGTGGGGACTCCGTGGCATGGGTCACAGCCCCTTGCTGTCAGGCCTGTGAGGAGGGAGGGATTGTTGTCGGGCCTGGGCTGACACCACGTGCTGTGTGCCCCCAGGTGGAGGTGAGCCCCCTGGAGAATGCCATCCAAGTGGTTGAGAACAAGAACCAGGAGCTGCGGGCCCTGATCAGCCAGTATCAGCACAAGCAGGTGCACAGCAACATCAACCTGCTGAGCATGTGCCTGAACGGCGTCATTGACGCTGCCGTCAATGGAGGCATCGCACGCTACCAGGAGGTAAGCTGGCCCAACCAGACCCGGCCAGAGATGCGGGTCTCCGTGCCTCTCCCTGAGGGTCCAGCCTCTGAAGGCAGCCTTCCCAGTGTGCCCTCCCTGGCCGTGCCTTGGCCAACCGAGCATGGTCCTGAACAGTGTGTATTAGTTGCTCAGTCATGTCTGATCCTTGGTGACCCATGGACTATAACCTCCCAGGCTCCTCTGTCCGTGGGATTTTCCAGGAAAGAATACTGGGGTGGGTAGCCATTCCCTCCTCCAGGAGCCCTTCCTGACCCAGGGGCTGAACCTAGGTCTCCTGCATTGCAGGTGGATTCTTTCCCATCTGAGCCACCAGGGGTGAGGCTTTAGGCTCCCCGCTGTTCCCTGTCTCCATGGCTACAGCTCTCCCGTGGGAACTTTTCTTTCTTTTTATTCTCTGAACTCTGACAGAACGGGTAATCCATCTGATCATGGAAGGCGCCCTAGAGCCCAGCCCTTGACAAGGAGCGAGTTGTGATCTGGCTGGGATACTAAACCCCTCATCCTGGCCACCAGCCCTGCCTGCCCTGCCCAGGCCAGTTGGGACCAGCATTCAGGCTTAGATTACTTGGCCACCTTCAGTCCTCCTTAGACGTAAAAAGCACATGTGTGATTTCAGGAGGTTCAGCAGGCCATGCTAGAGGAGCGTTAGTGTGTGCACCTGTTAGGAGGCAATCCAGATGCCTTCCAGGTGGCACTTCAGACTGAGTGGTCGCCCTGGGAAGTCTTCCAGACTTGGCCTTTCCTTTCACAGGCCTTCTTTGATAAAGATTACATCACCAAGCACCCAGGAGATGCTGAGAAGATAACTCAGCTCAAGGAGCTCATGCAGGAGCAGGTATGCCTTGACAGAGCTGTGTGGAGGCACCATGGGTAGCTGCAGCACCCACTCTCTGCTCCCACACTAACAGCATCGTCTTGTTTATCACTCTGATAGGTCCATGTCCTTGGAGTCGGGCTGGCAGTTCATGAGAAGTTTGTGCACCCAGAAATGCGCCCTCTGCATAAGAAGCTGATTGATCAGTTCCAGATGATGAGGGCCAGTCTCTACCATGTAAGCTGAGCCCTGTCCTGGCCCCGCTGCAGTCTAACCAGTGTCACCTCCTCCAGGCCTGGGACCTGTGCAGCAAGTCAGAGGAAAGGGTCAGGGAGGGGAGTGGGGAGAGGCAAGACTGAAGGAAGATCTGTTCCTGCCACAGAGCAGCATGAGACAGGGGTGGGTGCTCAAGGCAGGAGAAAATGCCCAGAATCCCCTTATCCACTTTCCCTTTAAGGAAGAGCCATATTCAGGACAGATAATGTGTTTTTCATTGCACTGTGCTGGTGAACAGAGGTTTTCACATGAGGAGGAAAAGAGCTAAGGTGTATGTATGGCCCATATGCAGGAATCTCTTCAGGGATACTTTTCATCCCAGGAACCTACAGAAGTAAGGCTTAGCCGGACCAGCCTTCTCTCGTCCGTCTCCCTCTCTCTCCATCCCCTTCCCCTTTAACTCCCTGCACTCCCCCCGCCCCCCATTTCCTCCTGTCTGGCGACCCAGGCTCCCACCTGAGAAAGCCTGGTGTGGCAGTACTTTTGTACTGGCTTCTCTTCGAGGGCCCAGGCAGATCCTGGGGCTGGCCCAGGCCCTAGAAGGTCTCCCTGACTCTGACCTGGCTCCTTGGTCTCCCTGGCAGGGTTTGACCCAAGGACTAATGCACACGAGCAGAAGCAAGGCCTGTATCCAAGACTGGTTTCCTTCTAGGGGTCTTACAGGGAAGGCTAGCTGGCTGAGAGTAGGGTTCAGGTGGTCTTTTATTGTCACTTTGGCTGAGTTGGGTCTTGGTTGGGGCATGTGGGATCTTCATTGCAGCACATGGACCGTCTAGTTGTGGCATGCGGCGCACAAGCTCTGGAGCAGAGGAGCTCAGCAGAGGCAGTGCTCAGGCTTAGTTGCTCCACAGCATTTGGGATCTTAGTTCCCTGACCAGGGGTGGAACTCATGTCCCCTGCACTGCAAAGCAGATTCTTAACCACGGACCATCAGGGACGTCCCTAGGTAGTCTTGAGCGCAAACCTCTGGTCTCTGAATGTAAACTTCCCCATCACAGCAGGTGATCAGACAAGCTAGAACCTGACCACTAGGGAAGTGGGAGCTCCCTAGCATGCAGGCTGTCACGTCACTGCAGGAAAAAGCACAGAACGCTCACTCACATATCTCAGGGTCTCCAAGGCACACGTGGAATTGTCCTGTCCAGCTGCAAAAGCGCGGTTCCACCTTCTACATGCTTTGAAAGAAGCAGGTGGAAAACTTCCTGCTCTTTCAGACCAAGCTCAGAAACATCCCCAGTGGATGTGGGGACCACAGAGTGTGAAGCGCTTCTGGAAACTCGAGCAGTTGTGCTTTGTTGCCTCAGAGTTGCAAATAGTGACACTAACCAATGTGCTGTCCCCTCGGAGGATTTGGGACCAATATTTCTGCCAAGATGTCTACGTACTTAATTTAATTATGCTAAAATAGAAGCGTGCTGTTTTTCAGTTATCTGCATCAGGATTTTGTGCCCTGACACCCCATAGACTGTGTCACAGACAACTTAACCAAGGTCACTAAGAGTGAGGCCATTTAGCAGTCCAGTAAAACTCCAGTCCTTACGTCAGAGGTGCGCACTGCCTGACGGGTGATCACCAGCTCTTCCTCTCCTGTTGCCCAGCTCTTCTTCTACTTTTTCTACAGTGATAAAGCCTATTAACACATTTTGTGAACTCAGACCAACTCCACAGCCTGCTCCACATGTGCTCTCAGGGGTCCACCTAGGCCTCATGGCCTCTGGTCTAGGCTGTGTTGTGGTTAGGAGGGTACTTTAATTGTGACGGGGTCACTGCCCAAAAGAAGCCAGTAGTTTAGGTTCAGCCAATAGTATATGATTCTTTTTTTTTTCTTTTACATTCTGGCTACCAGCCTGCCTCTTCTCTTTTACCCCTTAATTACTTGGGGAAAAAAAAAAGTGAAGTGAAAGTGTTAGTCACTCAGTCATGTCTGACTCTTTGTGACCCCATAGACTGTAGCCCACGAGGCTCCTCTGTCCTTTGGATTCTCCAGGCAAGAATACTGGAGTGGGTTGCTATTCCCTTTTCCAGGGGATCTTCCTGACCCGGGGATCGCACCTGGGTTTCCTGCATTGCAGGCAGATTCTTTAACGTCTGAGCTACGAATTACTTATTTATTCCCAATTATTTATTATTAAGGGGCACTCATGTCTCAACAGGAGTTTCCGGGTTTGGACAAGCTAAGTCCTGCATGTTCAGGCACCAGCACCCCACGGGGAAATGTCCTAGCATCCCATAGCCCCATGAGCCCAGAGAACATCAAGATGACCCATCGGCACAGGTATGGCCTTAGGGCTGAGTAGGGTCCCCTCCACAAAGGTAAGTCCGGGTGTCAGAGATCAGAGCAAGGGTGTCCAGAACACTGCTTGTGTGCACTCATGTGCCCCCTCACCCCCACACACAGAAAACACACAGCTCCTGCCACAGGATCTGCACTGAGCATCTGGTCATCCGGGGTGAAAGAGGAGTGTATGTGGGGCATTGGGGTGAGTCCTCAGGGGTGAGTAGAAGTTTGCTGGGTGGAAAGAACTGGTGTTAGGAAGCTGACAGAGCAAGATTCAGGTGAAGTCACAAACATGTGCAGACGCCTCAGAATCCTCATGCAGGCCAGTGTGGTCAGCACTGCAGGGAGAGCCAAGTGACCGGAGTGCAGGATGCCAGGGCCTGGAAGGGGGCCAGGATTTCTCTGGATGGGCCCTGTTCACTCAGGCCTTGGGACCTGATCCCAGGGGAATGAGGATCCCCAGTTGGGTTTCAGGACGAATAGCATGGTGGTGAAGGCATCAAGATGTGCCTGCTCCGCACTCAGCAGACCTGTTACTGGGGCTCTGCAGGGAGGCTCCAGGTTGCCAGGGCAGGAAGGCCAGGCAAGTGAAAAACCTAGAGAGGGGCCCTCACTGGGGTTTGTTTTCCACTGTGACCAGCAAGTCAGCAAAGGGTGGGCACTCAGCAAATGAGAAGGAGCAAATGAATGGGGAGAGCTGCTTAGACTTGACAGAAACTGCTGGCAAGCCTGTGGCCACAGCCGTGGAAGAAGGCCAGCAGATGGTTCACAGGTAGCTGCTGTGACAGCTTCCTCAAGTCAGGAAGACACCCTGAGCTGGGAGCAGATCCCAGTGCAGGGTGGGCACCAGCTTAAGTACACAGCCCACGGCTAGGAAGACCTGCGGTCTTTCACCTGATTCAATGGATCTCCTTCATTCCTCCTGAAACACTGCTGATGTCATCAGACTGAGTGGCCATAAACCATTTAGGTTAAGGCTCTGGCTACTGTTGGCCTCCCAGACAAGGGGCCCCCAAGCAGCAGGGTGGGGTTCAGGACGGCTCCAGGCCTCAGACAGGTATGAACATTGGCTGTGAAACCTTTACAACCAGAGAGGCTGAGGCTTGGGGATGATTGTTTTACACACACCCATGACTCTTGCCCCCGCCATCTAGCGAAGCACCTCAGCTCCAGCCCTGACTCCTGGCCATCTCCCGCTCTTGTCTGCAGCCCCATGAACTTGATGGGCACCGGCCGCCATTCATCGTCCTCCCTCTCCTCACACGCATCTAGCGAGGCTGGAAACGTGGTGATGCTGGGCGACAGCTCCACGGGCGAGGCTCCCGAAGACCTGTACCACCACATGCAGGTACCAGCGCGGCCCAGGAAGAGCGGGCCAGGGCCCGCATCTGAAGGACTCGGCTCTCTGCTCGCTGGTCTGGCCTGAGGACTGGCGTTGCTGCCTAGTTCTCCAGTTTCTGAATTCAGAACACCCAGAGCTAGCAGAATGGCCTTCCCTCCACACCTCCTCATATTGCACTTCCCAGGCCTTATTTCCCAAGAAGGAAATCTGCCTTTAGTCCTGGCTGCTCTTAGAGATCCCACGGGAAAGCTCCTCTGCCAAATTGCTCTCCTGCCTGGCATTCCTGATGGGTCAGTCCAGTCTCCTCTGTGGGTACCATCGCTAGAGTCTACCCAGCAGCCCTGTACCATCGGGGTTATAGCTGACCCTTAGTGCTGGCCATCAGCCTGGCCTTCATCAGGGAGGGTACACCATCAGACACTGGATCTGGGCACCTGGTGGCATGAAGAAGCCAACTCTGGGCCAGTCCTACCATCCTGGCCGTTTGGACCTCTATCCTGCTAATTTTTCTCCCTTTGCAGCTCGCGTATCCCAACCCCAGGTACCAGGGCTCAGTCACCAACGTCTCTGTTCTGTCCTCGTCCCAGGCAAGCCCTTCTTCCTCCAGCCTGAGTTCCACTCACTCAGCACCATCCCAGATGATTACCTCTGCCCCTTCCAGTGCCCGAGGTAAGGACGGCAGGGCGCTGCTCGCAGAAGGGAGAGGAGAGAGCCTCATGGGCGCCCCTTGTCCTGCTCTCATCTGTGGCTATGTCTTTCAAAACGGCCCTGTGACTTAGCGAGTGCTCACCTATGCTTTTAGCATCAGGGACTCGAGGGCTTCTACCTCCAGATCTTTTTCTCTGGCTTCAGACCCTGGTCAGGCCAGTGGTTGCAGCTGTGCTGCACCAAGGTAACCAGGCATCACATCTCCACTTCAGTAAGAGGACACACAGCCCAGGAGAAGGCTCAGCTCTTTCTCACTGAAGTGTTTGTGAGAATAAAGCACAAAGTTAAGGCAAAAGTGAGTTTTGTCTTGAGTAATCAAACATGATGAAAAAGTATGAAAACTAAATGTGAAGACTAAAATTAAGCCTGGAAACCATTATTCTAAATGGTAGCAGCAACCAAAAAAACTTTGTCAACTGGCAAAGCCTTAATCAGGAGAGATGGCTCTGTAAAAGGCTACTTGTTGTTATTGCTTGATTTCTTACTCAGTCAAATAAATACTGTTCTCTGAGAGGCAGCAGCTTTTCCTGACTCTAGTTCCTGCAGTCAGGTTTGGTTCTCTGTCCTTTTAGACAGAGATACTTGCGGTGGAATGGAAATTAGCTGTGGTGACTAAGACCTAGTGCCCCCAGGGCAGTCTGTGTAGCACAGAGGCAATAGCCAGCTACCAGCTGTTGCTTCCAGGCTTCAGACAGATGGAGTCTGTTCTTCTCATTATTATGAAGGCAGGGAAATAACACAGCTGTATGACATAGATGATCGTTAGGGGAAAAAAAAAAAACCTCTTCTTTAAAAGCACACAAACCTGAACGAAAAGAAGTTGCTTAGTTGTGTCCAACTCTTTGCGGCTCCATGGACTGTAGCCCCCCAGGCTCCTCTGTCCATGGAATTCTCCAGGCAAGAATACTGGAATGGGTTGCCATTCCCTTCTCCAGGGGATCTTCCTGACCCAGGGATCAAACCTGAATCTCCTGCATTGCAGGCAGATTCTTTACCATCTGAGTCATCCATGGCCCACAATAGGAGTGATGGAGAGAGAGATGCAGTGGCCAGTGGGGCCATGGCGAAAAACCCAAACAGACAGCAGAAGGGGGTTTGAGGTCACAACAAGAGTAGTTACAGACTTTCCCCAACACTGGCCCAGCCCCTCATTTCCTGTGGAAGAAAACAGGTCCGATGGGGGACTTAAGTCTATCCCATCAGTTCGTGGCCAAGTAGAATTTGAAGCTTTGAGTCTTTACACTTGCAAACCCCCAGTGTGATGCTCATTCCACTTTGGTGATTGCCTTCCTAATGTGGACTAAGGTGCTAAAAAGGGGAGCCAGCATCTTGGAGCAGGTATTTCTAGTGTGAAAGATGAGAAATGACCCACCAAATGGTACACTTGGAAGATGTGTCAGTATGTGAGGGCTGTGGACGTAGAGAAGGAACAGTGATTTGTATTGGTAAAGACGGCACATCAAAAGGTGGTTTGAGGAATGAAAAGGAAGGAAACCCTGAGAAGTAGGCAGTGAATGCTCTAGTGCAGGTTAGCATTTGCAGTGCCTAATGAGAGCTCCTGAACAAAGCTGCAGAAACAGATTTTGTAATCTAATCTATTGTGTGGGTTCTTTCTTAACCTGCACACTGTCTCAGATATACTCAGCCACATCTGAGTCATCTCTGACCCATGATTGTTGATAAAAAAATAAAACAGGCAGTGAGGGGTAGGCATTGTACCTCACTTCCACTCTGAGTGCTCAGACACTTCCTCTAGGCAGTGCCCAGCACTCGGTGCCCTGGAGAGGACAAAGATGCCATCAGGGACCTCACAGGCTGGCTGGTACCACCTTTGTCCTTCCAGCTAACCATTTACTAGTGCGTTCACTCATCAAGCTTTTACGAGTGCTCAGTGGAAAGTGGGCATTGCTCTTGCACCATCAGGGTTGAATAGACAGAATTCATGTTCTCCCTGTTTGGAAGTAATCCCTCTTTATTTCAAATGACTTGGTTATCAATTGTTGTTGTTCAGTTGCTAAGTCATGTCTGACTCTTTGTGACCCTGTGGACTGCAGCACACCAGGCTTCCCTGTCCTGTAAAGCCACCTACCAGACCTTAGTGGCTTGAAACAATTTATTATCATCTCACATGGTTCTGTGGGTTGACAGGGCTTCCTGAGCAAGTTCTCAGTTGCAGTCCTTCTTGAGCTTGCTGTCAGATGTCACTGGGGGCTGCAGTCATCTCAAGACTCAACTAAACTGGACATCCAAGACAACTCTCTCACGTGGCTGGCAGTCAGTTGTGCCCGTCCACCAGGAGTTCAGCTGAGGCTGTCAACCTGAGTCCCTACATATGACCTCTCTGTCGCTTGAGCTTCTCACAGCATGCAGCTGACTTGCCCAGAGCAAGCATTCCAAGACACCAGGCAAAAGCTGCAAGACTTCTTACTCCCCAGCCTTGGAAGTCCCAGAACATCCTTTTTGCCACATTCTGTCAATTAATCCCATCACTAAGGCAACCCAAATAGTAGGGTAAAGAATAAGACTATCTCATGATGCAAGGATGACCTGTGTGTTTTAGGGAGGGAAGGCATCAATCATCACCATCTCTGGAGACAGGCCATCATGATGGCCACACTCCAGAATATCATATAATGAAAGGCTGATTCAAAAGGAAACCAAATGGTTAACTAGGTGGTGGTTGGTGGTTTAGTCACCAAGTCATGTCTGACTCTTGGGACCCCATGGACTGTAGCCCGCCAGGCTCCTCTGTCCATGGCATTCTCCAGGCAAGAATACTGGAGTGGGTTGCCATTTCCTTCTTCAAAGTTAACTAGAACTGGGCCCAAAGCAGGGTACTGTCATAAGAGCAGAGGTTATTAAGAAAGAGCAGGCAGTCACTTTTAGGCTACAGCATCCATTCCATCTGTGTGCAGGCCCATCCGGAGAAAACCATGGGTCCAGCAAGTGTCGGGCCTACATGCAAGAGAAGATAAAGACCAGACCCAGTGTCACAGAGGAAGACTGAATTTGTTATTGTTTAGTCCTGTGGACTGTAACCCGCCTGGCTCCTTTGTCCATGGGATTACCCAGGCAAGAATACTGGAGTGGGTTGCCACTTCCTTCTCCAGGGTATCTTCCCGACCAGGGATTGAACCCATGTCTCCTGCATTGGCCCTGGGATGCCCAATGGTGGATGCAATAGTAGGTGCACTGGGGGCAAAGAAGAGATGGGATGGCCCACGCTCGGGTTTGTGTCTGATGTTACAGATGAGGGGAGCGCTTTCATGGAGAAGGTGTTCCAGAGAGTCCTTTCCATTGGAGTCACTTTCCCCACTCCCAGGAGTGGTCATGACACCAATAGCTTCCTTGCTGTGCCGGTTGATGTTCTGCAGTGGTTCTTGTTGCTTTGGAAACCTTCAAGGTGAATGGTCTGCAAGGCACAGTCTTATAAGTCGGCAGCGCCCCCTGGTGGTCAAAAGGCTGAGCGCGGCTAGGAGATTTTGATTGAACCTTGAATGTATTCAGGACTTTCCTAGTGGCTCAGACGGTAAAGTGTCTGCCTACAATGTCCAGGGTTTGATCCCTGAATTGGGAAGATCCTCTGAAGAAGGAAATGGCAACCCATTCCAGTACTCTTGCCTGGAAAATCCCATGGACGGAGGAGCCTGGTGGGCTACAGTCCATGGGGTTGCAAAGAGTTGGACATGACTGAGTGACTAAACTTTTTTTCTTTTCTTTGAATATACTCAGTCATGCTGGGGACTCAGCCTCCCTGGGGTTCACCAGACTACAACTGAAAGAGTTTGGAAGTCCTGTGATGCAGAAGCCCTTGTGGTATTTAAATGTTTTCATGAAAAGTAGCCACCACTCTCACCTACTGTGGTTTTGGCCACCTAGGGAAAGCAGCAGTGAGAAGGAAGCTAGAGTTGGAAAATCTAGTGTTTGCACAGAGTACCTGTCAGCCCCTGGGGCCGGGTGCTGCCCTCTAGCCTCACCCTGCAGCATGTATCAGGATGTTGAGTGCTCAGATCCAGGGTTGGCCTGGTGAGCCAGGCCGTGAGCTCTATCAGGTCAGGGACCAGGGCCAAGCTGAGCAAGGCAGCACACCATGCTCCAGCCATGTGCCTCGTACAGGATGGGTATGTGACGTGAGCTGGTGTAAAGGGCTGCCTCTCTCTGCACGCTACGTGCGGGCAACCCTCTCCAGGGCTGTGGCCAACGAGACCCAGGGAGCCTTCAGAGTTTCTTGCTGAGAAGGTACTGTGAAAATCAGTGGGATTAGGAACCCTTTTCTTTTTTTCTTTACACAGCCATCTTTTTGAGATTGCCTCAGAGCACAAGTTTTGAAAGAAAATATTGATAGGGGAGAAAAATCACCAAATAGTAGAAATTCAGGCCTAGTTTGTTTCTTTTTTTAAAATAAAGCATAGTTTACTCATTCCCTTATTAATGAAGGGTAGTTTTTAAAACCAGGCCTTAAAGCCAGTTCTGAGGCTCTACAAACAGTATCACTCAGACCAGCTATGGAGGAAGTTTACATTAATAATAGCTGCATTATTGGTTTTTAGTATGCTGACTTATCGGAGAAGGCAATGGCACCCCACTCCAGTACTCTTGCTTGGAAAATCCCATGGACGGAGGAGCCTGTTAGGCTGTAATCCATGGGGTCGCTAAGAGTCGGACACGACTGAGTGACTTCACTTTCACTTTTCACTTTCATAATTGGAGAAGGAAATGGCAACCCACTCCAGTGTTTTTGCTTGGAGAATCCCAGGGATGGGGGAGCCTGATGGGCTGCCATCTGTGGGGTCACACAGAGTCGGACATGACTGAAGTGACTTAGCATAGCATATGCTGACTTATCCAACATACTTAAGCCTCATCTTTGGGACTGGTCGCCTTTTTAGTTGTGCTCTGACAGTGCCTAGAGGGCACCCCCACAGGAAGACCCACACAGAGCCTGCACAGCTGCAGGTTTGCCTCTCAGATGAGCTTCACGGAGAGAACACTACACAGAGGGAGTTCACCCACTCGAATCAGCCAGAGGCTGCCAGGCTGCCAGTGGACAAGTCAACAGCCCTGGGGTCCAGGTGACCTTCCCATGAGGGATCTGGAAGACCCCACTAGTTTGACATGGACATGCCGCTGTCTGGTACAATGAGTGATGCAAATTTGGAGGACCTTCTAAATTATATATTCCCAAGGGAAGCCTGAAAGTGTTTTCTCACCAATTCTGTGGAAGGTCCCTTTGAGGACCACCAGTTGACAGGTTACTGGGCGTGTAACCATGGCCTGCATCGATGGGTACTAAGCCACACCACATCTGGCTTCCATAACAGCCCCTCAGTCCTGAGGGGGTCTCATAAGCAAAGAGCATGAACCAAGTCAACTCAGGAGCCTGGGTTAAGGCCCCACAAGTCCCAGAGTAGCTCCATGACTCCCGAGTTCACTGAAGGGCAAGTCTCAGAGTGAGGAACCCTGGAGAGCCCCCTGTGTGCAGGACCCCAGACCCCGAGCCACTTGGGCTGAATCTGCAGTAAGATGGCCAGGAAGGCAGAGGTCAGGCACAGGAGGCCTGGAATCTGGGGAAAGGTGGTAGGGGCCAGCTGAGACAGGGCCAGTGGTGTCTGGAGAAGGTAAGTGTGTGGAAACCGTGTCCAGTAAGAACTGTGCTTTTCTTTTACCTGAGTGTGTCTGTTTCTGTGTGATGGCTCCATTGCAAGCTCGCCTGGGACCTGAGAGAGCCCAGCACCCAGGCCACCCCCATTTCCCCTGAGTGCCAGAAATGCAGCACTACCAGGGCTCCGACTCCAACCCCCGGCTCTCCTCACGATCTGCCCCCGAGCAGAGACAGGGGGCTGCGCCAGCGAGTCCACATGACCCTAGTCTGCAATGTGCCTGCCTCGGCTGGGATGCCCAGTGCAGCCCCCTCACCACCACCCAACCACCAGGCTCCACTTCATTCCTCCTGTGCTTGCCGAGCTCATCCTCACCCCAGCTGCAAGGGGACACCAACCCTGGGTCACTGGCTCCCCAGGATGCATGCCCTCTGGGCCCTCCATCCGTGGCGTGTCATCTGTGCGTGATTGTTCTCACTTGGTTACAGGCTCTCCCTCTCTGCCAGATAAGTACCGCCACGCCCGGGAAATGATGCTGCTGCTGCCCACGCACCGGGACCGCCCAAGCAGCGCCATGTATCCAGCAGCCATCTTGGAGAACGGACAGGTAACGGAGCCAGCCTGCTGACTGCCCTTTGCTGCGACTCTGCTGGCCTGAGCTGCCCTCGTTGCACTCACTAGGCTTTCTGCATTGTCCATACCTCCCTCATGCTGCCGTGAAGACCCTCCTGGATGGGAGCGGCAGTGAATGTGGGGACCAGCATCTGTACTCAGTCCAGATGGAGTACAGATGGCAGATGGGCAGAATGGCGGCGAGGTTGGACCCACCACTGTCTGTGTGACTGTCTGTCCTTCTGGCCAGCGTCCTGAACTCCTCATCTAAAAACAACCTGGCAGAGAAAACTGCTTCTTTTCTGTCCAGAGAAGGCAGTGGCGGACATGGGTCTAGAGACTGGCCTTCCTCCATGTGTGCATGAAGAACATCCCCACAGGGGCAAGCTCTGTCTCTTCCATCCATCCGTCTATCCATCTGTCCATCTGTCCACCTGAAGCCCCTCTCTTCCCGCCAGGACCCTCCCCACACCATTTACAGAGCTCTGCAGATGTCCCTGTATGGGGCCTTGAACAAGAAGCTGCAGCAACTAGCTCTTTCCCCCATCCAGTCTGCCCTGCCCTTCTCTCAGGGGCCCTGAGAGTCACCTCCAGTGACCGTTACCTAGTCCCAGAGTGCCAGGACCTTCTCATCTCCCTGTGCCTGGGAAGCCCTGCCAGGTGGAAGGAACAATCTGCCTGGCAGCTACCCATGGAACAGCGGGTCATGTCTGTGACCTCAGGCCTGAGTGCTGCCCTTCCCCTCACATGGGCCTGTGCACACGGGGTGTCTCCAGGAGGCCAAACCTGCCAGGGCTCAAGGGTGCAAGGGGTCCCTGTATGCTTCCTACCCGTGGGTCTCCTGGCAGGACAGAAGGATGCAGTTAGATGCCCTCAGGTGCTTGTGTCCTCCTTGTTGGCCGTGTACAGGACAGCCTGGAGCCCAGCCAGGCCCGGGGGCGGTGGGGGAGCCCCAGACATCGCACAGTTGCACAGGGCAGGATTTGGAGCCAGATAGCATGGACGGTTTTCCAACCAGCCTGACATTCTCAGCACATCTCAAGCATGAGATGTCCCACTGCTTTGATTTTCCTGGTCTGGTCCTAGAATGCCCTGGCTCCTGGGGCCCATGACACCCCCAAGATGTAACTGATTGTTGTCACCTTTTGATACTTTTCTCCTTCCCTCAGCTGCCAAACTTCCAGCGGGCCCTGTTCCAGCAAGTGGTTGGAGCCTGCAAACCCTGCAGTGATCCCAATCTGTCTGTGGCCGAAAAAGGTACGATTCCTCTTCCCAGGTGGCCTCCTCTCCTGTCTGTCCCCATCCTGAGCGTCTGACTCTTGTCCCTGAGCACCAGCTGGCCAAGGCTGAGCCATACTTTTAACACCCAGGCCACTCTGTCCGTCCAGAGTCCTGACCAGTTCCTGTGTTCATTATTTAACCCATGTTTGGCTTGATGCCAAGGTCTAGATCTTGTTTGTTTATATCTCCAGCTCCCCAGGGCCCACCCTCTGAGACACCCCAGCTGCCACCTGCCCTGAGCTCACCTTCATGGAAACTCAGTGGGCACCCACTCCCCAGGGCTCCTCCCCACCAGCCCCAGAATTCAGCAGGCCCTGTGGCTTTGGCCCCTCTCCACTCAGGCCCACAGGGACCTCTCCTTGTTGTTCAGAACAGGCCTGTGGCCAAGCACGTCCACAAGAATAATGAGAAGGGACAGGTCATGGCAAAGTGAATTTCCCAGAGACAGTCCCAGGCACCTTGCGGGACTTCAGTCCTCCTATAGCCACCCAGGCCTGCAACAGCTGAGCATCCCTTTTCCACACTGCAAGTCCATCAGCTGTACCATGAAACCAGGCAATACTTAGAACAGAGGCTGGTTACAGAGGGTGGAGTTCTACTCTATGTTCTGCTCCAGCCAGCTGATGGAAGAATCAGACTTGGGCCTGTATAACCCCAGCCCAAAGTCCCAGACATGGAGAACTGAGTTCCTTTTAACACAGGACAGTGCCCATGTGGGGCCTATGCCCAGCCCACCTGCCACACACAACCAGGCCGAGCCTATCAGCCCCTCTCCCTGCAGGTTCCCCTCTCCTCCACCTGGTAAGTTTAGGGCACTCTTGGTCACTAGCATTGCTACCTGCTGGCCCATCAGGATGTGTCCCTCCAAAGCCATTGTCGTGTCATCTCACTTCCTTACCACGTGCTGTCTGCTGTCTGCTGTCCCCACTGTCACTGCTCCTCCTTTGCTCAGCATGGAGGACGCGCCTCCCCATTGTATTTGAGACCACACCCGGGCTCCAGGACCTCAGTGCCTGGGAGGCCTCGGCGCCTGGTGCTCAACCACAGCGGGTGTGGAGATAAGATTCTGGCTGAAGACGCCTTCCTAGCCTCAGAGTTGCACATCCCCAAAACACATGGCTTTCCTGGACCCCTGCACTTGTGCCCCCAAACTGAGTGCTCTTGTGGCCTTGAGGGCCGGGAACCACAGCGGCTTCTCTTTGCCGGAGTTGTGGAGCAATCGCAGATCTAGCTGAGAGCCCAGACGGGCTCAGAGCTCAAGTGGGTGCTGGCGGCCAGACCAGGACCTGACGCCCACCAGACCCAGAAGAGCTTCAGGCTTCAGACCAAGCTGCAGCAAGAAGCTGGATACGCCCACCCGCCATGTGTGGGGAGAAAAGAGGGTTGTCTCAGAGCGAAGGCTGAGCCCAAAGCAAGCCCATTTGTGCCACAAGGCCAGAGCTTAGTAGGCAGTGAGCTAGACATTTGTCTTGGGGGATCCAGAGCCAGAGTCATAACTCCCCAGGTCTCTGCTGGCTCCTCCAGAGCAGGAGCTATGCGCACTTGTCACCATTCTCTCATCGTCAGGATCTTGAGTCCCATGAGGGCTCCACTTCTCATTTTAAGGATCTCTCTTTCCCAGGCAGTGACTCCCAGACCAGGCCGGTTAACCCTCAAGGCTGCTCTGCACAGGGGACCTCAGACTGGTGGTGGTCCACAGCAGAGAGAGAAAAGGCCAGGACATAGGCGGCATCAGCGCTCTTCTCCTAGGATAGGTGCTGCATCTGAGATTCTCCACTAGCCCCTATGCACTGGTGTGTGTTCATGCATAAGCGTCTATGCACTGGTGTGTGTTCATGCGTATTCTCAATGTCTGCAACCCCATGGACTGTAGCCCGCCAGGCTCCTTTGTCCATGGCATTTTTCAGGCGAGAATACTGGAGTGGGTTGCATTTCTTTCTCCAGGGGATCTTCCTGACCCAGGGATTGAACCGTGCATCTCTTGCATCTCCTACATTGGCAAGCAGGTTCTTTACCACTGAGCCACCCAGAAAGCCCTGGTGCTATATGGCAGAGGTTCACTGGCCTCAGTGGTCAATAGGAGGCCGAGGGCAAGCTGGATGATTTCTGGTTGACGTGGAGTGGCTCTCACAGGTGCCTTTTGTAAACCACTGCAGCCTTGCAGCTTTCTTCCCCTCCAGCGTTCCTGCCTCCTGTTTCCTTTGGGCTTTTGTGGGGTGAATTTGTGCAGTCCTGATGTCTTCTAGGGCCAGGATGTGCACATGAGAATTCAGGCTGTCAGAGCCCCTTTGGGGAAGCTGCCTAGACCTGCCTCCAAGCTTCTTACTCCTCGAGATGTGATGGCTGTTTGTGGAGATGGAACTTTTCCTTTTCAGGAGAGGGCGCCTTAGTGCTGAGGACCAGGAAGCTCCTGCCGCATCTTGGGGAGAGCCTGTAAGAGAGTAGGCCTGTCCTGGTCTCAGGGTGGTTCAGGCTCTCTGGGGAAGGCTTTCCGGTGGAATCCATCTGGCACTCACCAGAGTCAGAATGAATGCCTGTCCACCTAGTCACTGCCACCTCTCCCCTCTGCCCCCACCGCTGTCAGCCAGTCCGTGAGACTGAGTCACGCTCCTTAGACTTGAGGCTGTGAGGCAGCCGAGTTCTAGCCTGACATTCTTCACCAACAACGAGGACCAGGGTAGACGTCTCCCACCACCTCATTCTTCAACCATGTGGGGCCCAGCCCCTGCTGGCCACATCCTCCTCAAAGGCCAGGCTCCTTCCTTCCTAGAGCCTCTCAGGTGCCCTTTAGGCCCTGGCATTGCATTCCCCACTCAGGCCCTGGAGTGGGAAAAGCCCAGTCCCCAGCCTCCTCAACGCCCCCTTTAGCTGTGACTGCCTCAAAACAAAGCCAGTGGGTCAGCTGCTTGTCTCTCGATACCGAGAGCTCCGTCAGAGAAAGGACATAGTTCTCATCAGTGGCGGTGGTTGTCTAGCAGTTGGCCAATGGCATTCACGTATCTGCTGCTGCTCCTCAGACCCCGGGGTCCAGCCACTGGCCCCCACCCCTCCCCTCCTACAGTCCTTCTCCTCAGCTGTCGCTGAAGGGCCACTGTTCCAGCCCTGGACTCCTTCCCATCCACAGATGGACACCCTGTGTTACTTTTTGTCCAGGGCCCACTCTATCCACGGCATGTGGGTTACAGGAACTGGGCCTCTATGCTTCAAAGCACCCAGGGGCTCCAGCACCCTCCATCCTCTCTGGAAGCAGAGGTCCCTGCTGGACCTGGCCTCACCCCTGGCTTCATACTCTTTCCTGCAGTAGGCCCTGTATGAACTCCAGTCCTGCCTAGAAAACTCCCGAGCATCCCAGGCCCAGCCAGTGGGCTCAGAAGCAGCAGGGGTGGGCAGAGCTTGTAGCTTACCACAGGCTCTTTGAGGGCCCAGACCACGTACCAGCTGTGGACACAGGCATCTGCTGCTGCCCACCCATCCTGCTCCCTGCTTCCCCATGGGGTCAGGCCCTGGGAGAGCCCTGACTCTTGACTTTGGTCAGAAGCTGTAGGGTACACAGCACACCTGTTCTCGCACGCACTCGCTTACCTGCATCTCCCTCTCCCTCTTCTATCAGTCTTATCAGCCTGCCCCACTCTCCTGTTCTCTTTTTTCCTCCTAGCAAGCCCGGGAGGCTGCCTCCTTGCTGTACTTCCTCTCGTCTTGCCTCCTCCCAAGTGCTTTTCAGCCAGCAGCTGACCCTGTAGCCATCCTCTTCAGTGGCGTCTGCCGCGGCCACTCTCCCCGTGGGCCACCACCGTGCCTTGCTGGGCCAGTGTTTTCTGTCTCAGGAGCTGGCATGCCATGCCCGTGTGTGCTGTGCCAAGATCACAACCTGGAGAAGGCCCAGGCGGTAGTGGAGGACTTCCCCCCACCCAGAGGCTGCTCAAGAAGTAACCTCCCTTCATGCCATCTGTTTTCACCCTTCAGCGGTGCCAGCAGCCCCCAGCAGCTGGAGCCTGGATAGCGGAGCCAGAGAGGCCCAGCCCTTCCTGTCTGCCCACACGGGGTGCATCCTGGCCCCCCCAGTGCCTCCCCGAAGCCTGCTGCATGGTAAGAAGACCTCCAGCGGGTCCCCCAGGTAGTACCCAGTCTCAGACCCTGCTCAGGGGTGAGGGCAGGAGCCCTCTGGGCTGAGAAGACGAGCCGACTCAGCCAAGGAAAGAAGCCCCCCACTGCAGCCTTGGGGTCAGTGAGGTCTCCAAGTGCAGCAGGTACACTCAGTAAGGCCTTTCTGACTGCGGAGGCTGAAGACGTCGAAAATGACTGTGCCAAGCGCGAGACTCCCCAGACTGTCGTCGCCCCGCAGCAGGCAGAGGGCCGCTGCTGTCTGTGGTCTGTCATTCTGTGGGCTCTGATGCACTCGGACTTCTCGATCTCCCGTGTGGCATGGGTGTCTTTACTCCAGCAGCCTGTGTTTTGAAGAATGTCAGTGAAGAGAGAGGTTTTCCCATGGCTTCCAGTGCCGAGGGTTCATGGGAGACTCCTGTCCGTGCAATTGGCCCCGCCAGCTCTGCTGTGATGCAGTCCAAGAAGGGCCCAACTGAGGCTCTGCTTCTGTGTCCTCTGCAGGTCATTACTCCCTACACTTCGACGCCTTCCACCACCCCTTGGGTGACACCCCCCCAGCCCTCCCCGCCCGGACCTTGCGCAAGGTAATGTTCTGAGGTGATAGCCGCCAGGCTGGGAGGGGAGAGACCCCTGAGGTCTGCCTCCCTGTTCCTCCCGACAGCCCAGCCTGACAGAAGCTGGGGGTGTCCAGAGACATACTTGGGGTACAGGTGACCCACATGTCCTGTAACAGACGTGATGGGGGCGGCGGGGTCAGAGGGTCCTGCAGACAGCAACACACGGTACCCAGTGTGTGAGCCCGGAGCAGTGAGAAGCCCCGGGTAGGCGTTCACACACCACAGTTCACACCGTGAGGGAATGTGAGCTGTGGGAGGGCAGAGAGCACTGTAAACTGGAGTCCACTCAAAACGGGAAGCATCAGATACCAAACCTTTATGTGAAACTCATTAATTTTTCTGCAAATTGGAAAAGACTGTCACAGATTTTAGCAGCAGAAGGCACTCATCTGGTCCATGGCCCTCTAGGGTTCTTTCTGCCCTCCCCGACAGGCCTGCTGACCCAGCCCTTGTCTGTGTCCCTAGACCCACAGCCAGAAGCCTGGGACCTGGCTTCACGGGGCACAAAGGCAGGGCCGTTTTGGAGCCACAGAAATGCAGGTGATTCTGGGGCTCCATAGGCTTGCTGGGGACAGGGAGAAGGCAGGGGCTTGCTGATGGCGAAACAAGAAATACGCTGTTGATGAGTATTTTAAAGTTCATTAATATAGGAGACTCTTGGTCTTCTCGTCCTGGGGCAGGCATGTCAGCCTGTCTGGAAAGAGGGATTTTCACACTTCTCCCTTTTCTTTCAGTCGCCCCTGCACCCTATTCCAGCCTCGCCAACCAGCCCCCAGTCAGGCCTAGATGGCAGCAACTCTACACTATCTGGCAGTGCCAGCAGCGGCGTGTCCTCCCTAAGTGAGAGTAACTTTGGGCACTCCTCGGAGGTCCCTGCTCGAACCGACACCATGGACTCCATGCCGAGCCAGGCCTGGAACGCTGACGAAGATCTTGAGCCACCTTACCTCCCAGTCCACTACAGCCTTTCTGAGTCCGCCGTCCTGGACTCCATCAAGGCCCAGCCGTGCCGAAGCCACTCAGCCCCGGGATGTGTCATCCCTCAGGACCCCATGGACCCGCCCGCGCTGCCACCCAAGCCCTACCACCCCCGCCTGCCGGCCCTGGAGCACGACGAGGGTGTGCTGCTGCGAGAGGAGGCTGAGAGGCCTCGGGGCCTGCATCGCAAGGCCTCGCTGCCTCCCGGGAGCACCAAGGAAGAGCAGGCACGCATGGCCTGGGAGCACAGCCGAGGGGAACAGTGAGGGGCAGAGAGGCAGCTGGGACACCACCGTCAGTGAGCGGCTTGCCCAACGACTCCGGGTCAGAAAAGCAAGTCCCCCCGCAGGGAGCCCGAGGCCTGGCACTCAGGAGAGAACCGCCCGAATCTACGTTCTACTGCCGTGAACTCGTGTGTTGCCATGTGCAGAGGCCACAGCAGCATGAAGGGTTGTGGCTTCTCTTTTTATTTCATTTTCTACATTTCCATTTCTATGGGTTTTCCTCTTTCCTTTGTGCAGTAGATGCTGTCTTCCTCCTGCCGTTCAGACCACATGGAGCTAGATGGAGATACTGCACCATAGAACCGCTTTGCAGCTTCACAGGGCCCCTGGGGCAGGAGCCCAGGCCCTCCCTCCAGGGCGGCAATGCACAGAATGGAAATTGCACTAGGGACCTCTTCCTTTGCTTTGTAGACAGAAGAGCTCATGGTTGTATTCAGGGATTGCAAGGACCACGTGGACTATGTCACAGGTGGACAAGGGGGCTACCAGCCATTTTGCACAAATGCCTGCTCTTCCATCCAGGAGTGTGCCCGAGGGGCTGGCGAGGCCAACCTGCCGGCACAGGCATGTGACAGCCTAACTGCGTGCCCCAGGCGTACTGCCAGGCTTCTGTGGGCCAGCCCCGCCTCCTCCTCTACCTTGGATTTCCCCGCCATCGTTTTTATTTCTGACCCTTTGCTCCCCTCCACTCTTACCATACCCCATGCCCTGCAGGAGCCCCCTGGTGCATGGATCTGCAGTGGTCGTCTCCTAGCCTCTGAAGCTTGAGTGGGGGTTGGAGCCAGAGGGACTGCCGTCACCACCTTCCTCCCCAGGGCCCAGGCAGCCATGTGTTGAGAGAAAAGCTGATAGAGGAGTGAGGCTGGGGTGTGGCAGGGCCGGAAATCCTCTGAGCTTTCAGAAGTGGCCAGCGTGCCTGTCCTCCAGCTCCTGAATCAGGGATTTTCAGCACTACCTCTGGGCAGCGGGGTGGCTGCCCAGCCAGGCTCCAGAGGCCTGAGGACTTGAAATCAGGTTCAGCAAGCTCCTGGGTAAAAAGCGCAGTTGCAGGGGAGAGGGACTTCTAGAAGCAGAAAGCCACGCAGGTTGAATTATCCCCTCCCAGTAGCCAAGTGCACGATCCCAGCTCCAGGCCCATGGGACCACCACTCAGGGTTCAGGGTGAGCAGGAGGGCAGTTTCTCCAGCCTCCCCAGTCTGTTGGGCAGAAGGCAGTGGTGTCTTTATAGGAAACTTTCAGGTCAGGGTACTGATTTTCCTCTTGGTTTATTAGTTGGGGGAATAGGGTGGAGTGGCAATAGTATTTTACCAGGGTGCTTCTAAGTTACTTTTAAAAAGTCTACAAAACATTTATTTGCTTGAGTTCACAACTTGACAGTCACAAGGCTGCCTTCTCCTCGTTGAGCAGGTACGTTCTCCATTAGTTCCTCTTCCACTGGCCCATCTGACTTCCCTGGTTAGGGTGTCTTTCACTTGTAAACAAATGGCAACTTGTTTAACAGGAATGCCAGCAAGTAACTTACGAGCTAAGATAGGGGGCCACGTTACCTTCAGGGTGTCTGGGAGTGTTTTATCACCAGTGTAGGTCCTTTCTGATACTTGAAGGGTGACTCCAAGCAGAGTGGGTCAGTCCAGGCAGGCCTGAACCATCTGGTGTTCCCAAGTGTAACAATCGGGGACTAGCTTTGGATTGCTTAGATAGTTCGTATTTAGGTTTTAGGGCACTCCTGAACCTCAATCCCTGGACAAGGCAGTCCTCATGTAAGAATATCTTCCTTCTCCACCTGGTGGCATGAGAGGGTAGAGAGGGGAGTGTGGGTTTGTTTGGTCTTGCCTTCTACAGGGTGAGCCAAGTTAGTGTTTTCCCTCTCCATTTTCCCAAATTCAATGAAAAGGACATATTCCAAATTCCTTTCCTTGGAGAATCAGCCAGTCTGAAGGGAAGTGGGAGGCCAGAGATGAGAATTCTCTGAAAAGATTGTGAAATATTGATTTTCATTCTTTCAAGCTTATTTGTAAATACCTATTTGAATGCTGTGTATTTGTACAGGAATTTGAGCAAAAAATGTATAGAGTGTGCTGTCCAATTGGTATTCAGCCCTATAAATGTGTTTTTAACCTCTGGCATTCTGTGCTTATTTAAAAATAAGAAAACTTCTAACCATTTCTTTTGTGTATTTATGTTTAAAGTAAGAAGTGACTTAATGGTCTTACCTGTATCAGAAAGCAAAGTTAAAAGAAAAAAAAAAAATTTGTACTAGTGTCCCAAAAAAGTATTTTACTGTATATATTGTGGTAGCATGTTCTCAATCCAGCAAGTAATGTGAATTTTAGATGTAAATATCTGCCACTTGACTTCCCCTCTTTCCCCACTCCCTTGACTGCTGTTATGTGAATTAAAGATGAATACCTGATACTGACCCACTGAATTCACTGAATGGGAGCAGCCGCAAAGTGTCCCCCTCCAACCCTTGTCGCTGGGCTCCAAGCCCTGTTAGCCCCATAAAAATCTCTTTTAGAGCACAGAGCCAACCTTTCCCACGTCCGGCCTTCAAGCACAGGGAGCCAAGACTTGCACCGGAAAGGAGGGCAGCCAAGGGCGCAGAGCGCTCAGCTGGAAAGCAAGAGAGAACCAGCCACCTCGGCCAGGCTCCCGAGGCTTGTGAGTAAAGGGGGAAGAAGGGGTCTTCCTGGCGTGGGGGACAAACCTGCGAAGCCGCCAATCTCCCCAGTAAGGCGGGATGCCTCCGAACTCAAAGCCAGGCAACCAGTCCTGGCCCGGGCGCCCCTCTGAGCTCTGGGAAGGCAGCCTGGAGGGGAGCCCCTCTTACAGGCCCCTCCTCCCACCCGACATCTGTCCACCCCGACTGGGTCCTTCTGTCGACCTGTCGGGGCAATCCGGACTCTTCAGCGGTTCCCCAAAGGCTGGTTCCCTAGCCCATGTGGTCCCTTAAGAAAATGGAAAGAAACCTCTTCGGAGCCTTACCTGCGGCCGGCCGCCCTCCCTGCCTGTTGGGTTGCGGCTGACCACAGAGCCCCTGACCTGCACCACGAGTCGGGACCAGAGCGGAGAAGTCCGTGGGGTTCTTCGGAAGGACTTGGGGCCCAGAACAGAGGGTACACAGAGCAACTGAACAGGCGCGGGGCAGGGGCCGAATTCCACTCCAGCCTGATGATGCTCCGCCTCGGCCTCAGCCCCTGCCCCTACCAAAGATGGCGACTGAGCCGCTTCCGCCGCCT
This sequence comes from Tragelaphus eurycerus, assembly GCA_935064755.1. NCBI lineage: Eukaryota > Metazoa > Chordata > Mammalia > Artiodactyla > Bovidae > Tragelaphus > Tragelaphus eurycerus. The sequence goes on along the minus strand of CAKXYN010000001.1, from coordinate 67,289,949 downwards.
CTGCGGCCTCTTCCTGCGAGCGGCCCCGGTCCAATCAGTGGTCGACAACTGTCTAGGGCGGAGGGCGGGCGATGCCATCAGCCAATGAGGAAGGGTAGCGTGGAGCCGCTCTTCTGGGCTCCGAGGCGCGTGGACCAATGGGGGAACGGTGTGTGGGAGAGCGTGCGGGGCGCCAGCCAATAGGGGGCCACGGCGCGCGGCCGGGACCTGGGGCTGCGCCGCACGGCGGGCGCGGTTCAGTCCCGCGAAGGCGGCAGCGGCGGCGGGTTGTGGAGGATGTTGGCCACCCACGGGCTGGCCGTGGCGCTGGCTCTGAGCGTGCTGCCGGCCAGCCGGGCGCTGCGACAGGGTGACTGCGAAGGTAAGGCGGAGTTGGGGGTCCGAGCGCTGTGGCCGGCCTGGTGGCGGCGCTGAACCCAACCAAACCACCGAAAGGCTGAGGCCGGGGCTAATGCGGGCGGGGGCGGCCGGCCCCAGCGGGGTCTGCCAGAGGAGGGACCAACGCCGGGTCTAGAAAACATTTTCTGGACCTAAAAAACATTGGTCTGACGAGAAAGTTAGGACTAGATCGTACAGACAGTTTGGCCTGAAACTGAGGTAACGCCGGAGTTTTGGTCCTTTACCATCACTGGACAGAAGCTCCTGGGAGCGGTTCTGGCTCAGGTGGGGAGTCCTGAGGGCCGCCCGTGGGCACCGCGCCTGGTGTGATAGGGTGGCAAAGATTCACGTTGGGGTTGGGTGTTGCATTTGGAAATGAGTAGCATTTGCATCGTTTTTTTCTCTTCGGCCTCTAGTTTGTCCATTTATGAGGTCACAGTGAGCCTATCTCAAGGACACGTGTTCAATCTCGGTTTAAACTTTATGGGAAGAGCCGTTTGTGGGTCATTAGGTGATGCTCGTTCCCCGCATCTCCTGGGTGTACTCGGGGACCCAGCAACCCGGAGCACGGTTCTGTCTACCTGTGGGCACCCGAGAAAATCCGGTGGTAGAAAAACTCTCCTTTCTCCGTGTCTCCTATTAAAATTGCTGGTGGAGTTCCCGCCTGCTGAATTGGCCTGCAACTCGGTGATGACTGGAGCATCTTCCTTCTTTCTCTTTTTCAGTTTGTATTTCTTATCTGGGAAGATTTTACCAGGACCTCAAAGACAGAGATGTCACATTCTCTCCAGCCTCTATTGAAAAAGAACTTATAAAGTTCTGCCGTGAAGCAAGAGGCAAAGAGAATCGGTTGGTAAGTAGCTGTTTGGCCCTCCCCAGGATGGTCCTGGCCAGCGTTTTAAGTATCCACTTCCCAGGCCTGGAAGTACAAGACCCCGCCCACTTGTCTACTGAGGAGACCAGCTATTCTGTCAGTGAACTAATGTGGGTCTGAAGTGCTTTCTGTATTTGGCCTTTGGGATGTTATCCTCTTAGTGTTGATTAAGCATCTACTGTGTGCTGGACACCGGAAATATCAGGGGAGAGCAGTGACAGGCAAATGATGCAGTGGGATGCAAGTTGTGCAGAAAATGGCCCAGGAGGCTATGGTAGAGAGGGTGGGTGCTAACTTAAACAGTAGTCAAGAATTTTTCTGAGACAGGGTCATCATTATGGAGGAGGAAAGAACGTTACCGGCAGCGGGAACAGCCAATGTGAGTGCCCAGAGACCAGAGCAATCTTGGCATGAGTGAGGACCGATGATGATGACGGAATGGGCACAGGGGAGGCTAGGGCTGAATTAAGTACAAGAGCCCTAACGAAACGATAGTTTTGGTAGCCTCAGCTTCCCTGGCAGTCTCTGGTTTGTCTGTCTTTCTGTGTAAAGGTTTGAACCTTGGTGACTTTTAAATTCATCTGGTGGCTGTCAGCTCTGGGACCAAGTGTGTACTAAGAGCCTGGGGTTTACGCTGAATCTGACTGCCAGTACAGGCGGGGCGTGGGAAGATGAGGTCCTGGCAGAGACAGAAGATGTTTTGAGATGTCAGTGTGCCTTGGAGGAGATAACTCTGAAGGGGCACCTCCTGAAGGCCATTGTCCTTTCTTGCCACAGTGCTACTACATTGGGGCCACAGAGGATGCAGCCACCAAGATCATCAATGAGGTGTCCAAGCCCCTGTCCCACCACATCCCTGTGGAGAAGATCTGTGAGAAGCTCAAGAAGAAAGACAGTCAGATCTGTGAACTAAAGTATGGTGAGTGTGACATTATTTAACCAACACTGAATCCTCTCTCTGCTCAGACATTAATGAAGTGTACTTTCTAGCTGGGGAAGGCAGGTGATAAACTAGAGTCTTCATGAGTGAGTTACGTAGCAAGGTTGGTGGTGGTAAATGGGCAGGGGCACAGACTCAACCTTGCATCCTGGTGGATGGAGGTCAGAATAGGCCTCAGTGAAAGTGCAGATCACTCAGTCGTGTCTGACGCTTTGCCATCCCATGGACTGTATGGAATTCTCCAGGCCACAATACTGGAGTGGGTAGCCTTTCCCTTCTCCAGGGGCTCTTCCCAACCCAGGATCAAACCCAGGTCTCCCACATTGCTCCAGCAGATCTTCCCGACCCAGGAGTCGAACTGGGGTCTCCTGCATTTCAGGTGGCTTCTTTACCAACTGAGCTATCAGGGAAGCCCAGGGGGTGACATTTCAACAGACTTTGAAAAGGAAGTGGGGGATTAGCCACTGGCACAGCTAAGGGAAGAGCATTTCAGGCAGATGCACAGAACCAGTCCCATGACAGGTGGGTGGGCAGGTCATAGAGGGCCTTGCATGTTGGTGAAGATTTGGTTTTAGTCTGAGGGAAGATGAGAATGTTGGGATTTGAGCAGAGAAGGGATGTCGTCTGACTTGGCTTTAATAAACTTGTCCTGACTGCACACTCTGAAGGCTGAGTGACTTTTGCTATTTTGAAAAGAACAGCTGTGTCCCAACAGGAAAGCCTAAGGTTATAGGCACACAGCACCTCTTTTGCCGAAGAAGTTTCCAGTGGGAAAAACAGTTCAGGTCTTCAGAAAGAATCGGGGCCAGGGAGAGTTGTTCTCTTCCCATAAAACTGAAAACAGCACCAGCATGTTTTACCATGAATTGAGTGTCCAAGGGCTGCATTTTACCCCATTGTGTCAAGAATAACTGATCTTCTGAGAGTGATTCTAGTTCAGTGCTTCTGGCACAAGGTCTCTCTGTGATCACAGGTGGTCATGGAGAGTAGGCTCCTAATTCAAGAGCCCGACCAGGGTCTGTGTTGGGAAACTGAGGCTAGGGGATCTGTCTGCTCTGTCACCCTAGAACTCTCATCATCCAGTGCCGTGAGCTCTACCGTGACTGTTTAGTAAGAGGCATTTGCAGTGGGTGCCATATTCCTCCTAGAAGGTTCCTTCTGTAAGGACCACATGGCCTCCATCTGTCCCTGCTGACACTGCATGTCTGGGGTTACACAGACTGCCAGTGAGTAACTGGGGATACTCATACTGCCAGCGTGAGACCCGCCTTCCTGGTGAAGGGGCCTGGGCCGGTTCCCCTCCTTGGGGTACTGGGCACTGACCATCTGCCTGCGTCTCTCCCTACAGTCAGTAGGTCTGCTGGTTTTAAGTGACAACTTGGCTGTGCAAGGACTGTTGGGGTCCACAGTTGCTCCCACCCAGCTGGTTATTTTCCCTGCTCTTTCCTCCAGACAAACAGATCGACCTGAGTACAGTGGACCTGAAGAAGCTCCGAGTTAAAGAGCTAAAGAAGATCCTGGACGACTGGGGGGAAACGTGCAAAGGCTGTGCGGAAAAGTCTGACTACATCAGGAAGATTAATGAACTGATGCCTAAATATGCTCCCAAGGCAGCTAGTTCACGGACTGATTTGTAGTCGGCTGGATCCCTGCTGCTCCTGAGGGAGAAAACACTTCATTTGTGTCTACCCCAAACAGCCTTTTTGTAATTTATTTTTTAGGCAGGCTCCTGACAAAGGCAGGTGTGAAGCCTGGAGCTTTCCTGATGATGCTGGGTGTACAGCGTCCCCTTGGGGGAGATTCACTTTGTTCTGTTGCCCATTTACTCTAGGACTTCAAAGTATGTCTGGGATTTTTTTATTAAAGGAAGAAAATTTCTAGCTGTCCTTGAAGAATTAAAGTGAATACTGAAATAGGGTTTTACCCATGATGACGATTTCACCGGTTTCTGCTTTCCAGTTTACAAAGAGTTTTCAGGTATATTCACATTTGTCCCTCAACCACCAGTCAATGCTGAGATGCCAGGACAGGACAAGGGGCCTGTGGGGCTGTGCAAGAGTGGAGAGGTTCTCAGGGAGGAGGGAGGGGCTTGATAACCCCCAGTCCATAGGGACTATCTAGAGATGGGGCTGGGTTGCAAGCAAGACTGAGGTTTAGTGCAGTTTTCTGCAATGATGACTTTGATAACTGAGTAGTTCAGTACTGTCACATTTCTGAAGGTACTCATGGCCTGGCTACCTCCATCACTCACTGTCCAGATCTGGCCATCTACTTGCTCAACTCCATTTGTGGTCCAGTGTCAACCCTAAGCCTCTGGTGCCTAGTTGCGATTTTGCAAAACTGGCAGGAGTTGGTTTGTACAAAGAGCTAGTGAGAGGCTGTCTTGCCCTTGTTTACCCAAGATAAGTCTTAACAGTTGAAGTCCTGAAAGGGTATCCCTGGAGTCTGGTTTTTACTTGCTCTTTTTGGGGGTTGGTGTGTGGGAAACCCTATGACCAGCATGAACTGGACTCGGGGACTACTCCTCATGCCCTCAGAGACCACCACAAGGGGAGGACTAAGAAACTGCGCGCATGCTCTGACCTCGGGTCACATCATTTGTGCGGTTCCTAAATTCAGGTTGCCAAGGTAAAGGGCCCTCAGCTGGCTGTGGGGTCCACTAATGGCTGTGAGCAGCAGGCCCACAACTTTCATGTCTGAGAAAAGCAAGAATGCACTTCTTAGGCCAGGTATTCCCTATTTGGAGGAATTAGATGGGCTGTTAAGATCAGACAAGCAAAGTTTTCTGAGCCCCTGAAAGGTGTTGAGAAACTGCATGGCTAGAACCAGAAATCTTAGTAGATGGAGCTGTTTCAACCTAGCAGCTGTGTTCTGGTGGCCTCTGTGTCCTTCAGGCTACACCAAACAGGGAAGACAGCCCAACTGCTACAAGAGGGTGATCCCCAAGGTTATCTTTAAAAGGGTTAACTCCTGGAAGCCCTCTAGGAGGAGGCCTGGAACGTTAAGAGGTGTTTCTTCTAAGACGTTAATCTAGCGCATCACCTGCGTTAGCTGCTGCAGGCGCTCGTCGCAAAGGCTTCTGGTCGTGGGAGGGCAGAAGATGCGCATGCGCTCTTCCCCACGCCACGGTTTCTGTGGCTTAAGTTGGGTCAGGTCCTATGAAGCCTCCGGTTAACTCTCCGTGGAAAATGAAAGTTGCCCTGAGGGGGCTTGGCACCCGAACAGGTCTTCCCCTTCATGTCACCACCATGGAGGTGGATATGAGAGCACTGGCCAAGGAGAGGTAAGCATGGCAAACTAGGTAGCCGCTGGGTTCGGCTTTCTCTTCGCCCTTGGCTCCATGACCCTGCCCTTACAGCCCTCTGTACTCGAATGCCCAAGCGGAGGGTGGGCCCCGTTGCTCTAAGAAGCCTGTTCCCACCCTAGAAACCACAGGTTTTGGATTTCTGTGCCCAGCCAGGGACCCAACAGGTCTCGCCGTCTTCTGAGTGCATAGCCATGATTCTCCAGGCCTTTCGGGCGGCGGCCAGAAGTGAACATGAACGCAGGGGATACTGGAGATACGGGGTGTGGGTTTGGGTTGTTAATGCCGGACCCAGTCAGTAGATGCCAAGGCAGGGCTTAGGGTGGTCACCCAAACCTAGTCCTGGGATTGGAATATCCCATAAAGTTCAAGGCCTGGCATACCCGCCCCTGCGAGGCCTCTGTCCCTCTCCAGAGCTCCAATTTCTGTGGAGCCTCGGGCCTCGGCCACGCCATCCGCACGGTGGTGCCAGAGCTCACAGTGCGGGCGGATTCGCCCTCTAGCCACAGGATCACGTGGTATGGGGCGGCGCAGCCCGATGACGCACGCCAGGCGCTGCTCTCGCCCCGCCCTCCATGGGGTCACGTGGTGGGCCGGCGCAGCCTGATAACGCGGCGCCCAGGCCCTCAGCGCAGCTCCCGCCCCGCCCCGTCGCCGCGCCGAGTCCTTTTGTCCAAGATGGCGGCGCCGGGGGCGCCGCCTCCACGGCCGCCGCCGCCGCCGCTGTGAGGGGCCTGCGGGCCGCCCGCCCGCCAGCCGCGCCGGCGCCATGAAGAGGCAGAGCGAGCGAGACTCCAGCCCGAGCGGGCGCGGCTCGTCATCGTCGGCCAAACGGCCGCGGGAGCGCGAACGGGAGGCGGAGGCGGGCGGGCGGCGGGCGGCGCACAAGGCCTCCGGCGGCGCCAAGCACCCCGTTCCAACGCGGGCCCGCGATAAACCTCGCGGTAGCGGGGGCAGCGGCGGTGGGCATCGCGACGGCCGAGGCGCCGGGGACGCGAATCACCGTGCGAGCAGCGGCCGCTCCTCGGGCTCGGGCGCCGGCGGCGGGGGACGCGGCGGCAAGGCCTCAGGGGACCCAGGCGCTCCGGGCGCGTCGCCCCGCGCATCTCCGCTACCGCCACCTCCGCCACCGCCCGGAGCCGAGCCCACGGGTCCTGGCTCCTCAGCGGCTGCACCCGAGTACAAGACGCTGCTCATCAGCAGCCTGAGCCCCGCGCTGCCTGCCGAGCACCTCGAAGATCGGCTCTTCCACCAGTTCAAGCGCTTCGGCGAGATCAGCCTGCGCCTGTCGCACACGCCTGAGCTGGGCCGCGTGGCCTATGTGAACTTCCGTCACCCGCAGGACGCGCGTGAGGCCCGCCAGCACGCCCTGGCCCGCCAGCTACTGCTCTACGACCGTCCGCTCAAGGTGGAGCCCGTGTACCTGCGAGGCGGCGGCGGCGGCGGCGGGAGCAGCAGGCGAAGCAGCAGCAGCAGCGCCGCCGCCTCCACCCGCCCCCGGGCCCGCCCGCGCCCGCCGACCCGCTCGGCTACCTCCCGCTGCACGGCGGCTACCAGTACAAGCAGCGTTCGCTGTCCCCAGTTGCGGCCCCTCCGCTGCGGGAGCCCCGCGCCCGCCACGCTGCCGCAGCCTTTGCTCTAGATGCAGCCGCGGCCGCCGCCGCCGTAGGCCTGTCCCGGGAGCGGGCCTTGGACTACTACGGGCTGTACGACGACCGCGGGCGACCCTACGGCTACCCTGCCGTGTGCGAGGAGGACCTGATGCCCGAGGACGACCAGCGGGCCACGCGCAACCTCTTCATTGGGAATTTGGATCACAGCGTGTCAGAGGTGGAGCTGCGACGGGCTTTCGAGAAGTACGGTATCATTGAGGAGGTGGTCATCAAGAGACCCGCCCGTGGGCAGGGCGGTGCGTATGCCTTCCTCAAGTTCCAGAACCTAGACATGGCCCACCGGGCCAAGGTGGGCATGTCGGGTCGGGTGATAGGCCGCAATCCCATTAAGATAGGGTACGGCAAGGCCAACCCCACTACGCGCCTCTGGGTGGGTGGCTTGGGACCTAACACCTCACTGGCGGCTCTGGCCCGGGAGTTTGACCGTTTTGGGAGCATTCGGACCATTGATCATGTCAAGGGAGATAGCTTTGCCTACATCCAGTACGAGAGCTTGGACGCAGCCCAGGCCGCCTGTGCTAAAATGAGGGGCTTTCCCTTGGGGGGTCCGGACCGCAGGCTGCGCGTGGATTTTGCCAAAGCAGAGGAGACTCGGTATCCCCAGCAGTACCAGCCCTCCCCGCTCCCTGTGCACTATGAGCTACTCCCCGACGGGTATACCCGGCACCGGAACCTGGACGCCGACCTGCGGGTGCGGGACAGGACCCCTCCACACCTCCTGTACTCAGATCGAGAGCGGACCTTTTTGGAAGGGGACTGGACCAGCCCCAGTAAAAGCTCTGATCGCAGAAACAGCCTCGAGGGCTACAGCCGCTCAGTGCGCAGCCGGAGTGGTGAGCGCTGGGGAGGAGATGGGGACCGGGGCCTGCCCAAGGCCTGGGAGGACAGGCGGAAGCGGCGGAGCCTCTCCAGTGATCGCGGAAGGACCACCCACTCCCCTTACGAGGAACGGAGCAGGACCAAGGGTGGTGGGCAGCCTGCGGACCGAGGCTCCGACCGCACCCCAGAGCGTAGCCGCAAGGAAAACCATTCCAGTGAAGGGACCAAGGAGTCCGGCAGCAACTCCCTCAGCAACAGCCGACACGGGGCGGAGGAGAGGAGCCACCACCACCACCACGAGGCTCCTGACTCTTCCCACGGGAAGAAGACCCGAGAGAGCGAGCGCAATCATCGGACCACTGAGGCCGAGCCCAAACCTCTGGAAGAGCCAAAACACGAGACCAAAAAGCTCAAGAATCTTTCAGAGTATGCCCAGACGCTGCAGCTGGGTTGGAACGGGCTTCTGGTGTTGAAAAACAGCTGCTTCCCGACATCTATGCACATCCTAGAGGGGGACCAGGGGGTGATCAGCAGTCTCCTCAAAGACCATACTTCCGGGAGTAAGCTGACCCAGCTGAAGATTGCCCAGCGCCTTCGCCTGGACCAGCCCAAGCTCGATGAGGTCACACGACGCATCAAGCAGGGGAGCCCCAATGGCTACGCAGTGCTCCTGGCCACCCAGGCGACCCCCAGTGGGCCTGGCTCTGAGGGGATGCCTACGGTGGAGCCCGGCCTACAGAGGCGGCTTCTCAGGAACCTGGTCTCCTACTTGAAACAGAAGCAGGCTGCAGGGGTGATCAGCCTGCCAGTGGGTGGATCCAAGGGCAGAGACAACACAGGCATGCTCTACGCCTTCCCGCCCTGTGACTTCTCACAGCAGTACCTCCAGTCAGCGCTGAGGACATTGGGCAAGCTAGAGGAGGAGCACATGGTGATAGTTATAGTGAGAGACACAGCCTAGCCCAAGCCTGGCTTTTCCAGCCTGTTTGTCACTAAAGCAGTTATTTTAAAATCTGACCACCGCTGCCCTGCACCCCCGGCCCATCCTACACCCTTGATTTGAATTCTCTGCTGGGTTGCTGGGTTACTCCATTTCATTTGGTAGGGGACCAAAGTCCTATATCCCCACCAAAAACTAAGTTCTTAGGTTTGGGTTTTTTGTTTTTTTTTTTTTTTTTTTTTTTTACCGTGATGAGAAGGGACTCCTGTCATGTTGGCTTCTAGTGTATGAAATACTGTCTGCTGTGTTCTGTATTTTTTTATTTTTTGACTAACTGTATGGAAAATTGTCAGTAAAGCCTTTGTCAGAGGATGGGTTTTTAATCCTGTTCAGAGTCCTGGTTTAATCACATGATTTTCTCGAAGGATGAAATACTGTCCCCCACTGCCTGCACACAGATGCCTTCCGGCATCTTTCCACTGCCGGCGTGTCTCCAAGCCCTGCTGCTCTGGTGCCTGTCAGCCCCCAGCTCTTGGGGCTGAGGCGGGGCTCCATTCACAGGGGTTTCTAATTTGGTCTGAGCAAGTGGGTTTCATTTCAGACCCTGCCATGCCAGCCTCCACAGAGCCCATTGCCCAGGAAGGGGTTAAGCCCAAGTCCAGCCGCTGTGGTAGTTTTTGTTTTCCTGCCGTGAACAGTGTGTGTATCCCTCGGGTTGAACAAAGCACCTGGTTGGCAGGCGTTTCTGAAAGCAGGTAGACCTTACTCGTGGTGTGGTAGTCCTGGGAGGGGCAGTGCAGTACTGGGGTCTTGGTGCCTGCATGTGCCCAGCTTCCTCCTCTCGTTAGCCTCCCTTGTCCCCTTAATGAAGCAGCCTGGGGATACCCAGGTGGAGACCGCTCTCCTTTGGACTCCCAGGGGCACTGGTGGTCAGACGTTGGAGTGGAGGCTGGGAGACCACTTTGCTTGGTTAATCTTTGAACTTTTCCCAGTGCTTGTGAATTCTGACTTTTCTTATGATCGTTCAGGGCCGATGTGGGCTTCTGCCTGGCCACTGGAGCAGAGTGAGGGACACGGGATCCCTGGCCTGAAGAGCTTTTGATGGAAGACAGTGGGTTAGGAAGATGCTCTTGTAAACTGACATAACTTCCTCAGGTGTAGGGTGGGCGCTGGTGCCTAGGGCCTCCTGCCCTGATACTGCTGAGGTGGGGACAACTGGGAAATGGGGTTCCTCTCTGGGGAAATGTCACAGTTGCTGAGGTGTCGGGCAAAAGCCATGCAGGCTGGGGAGGGAAAGATGGCTTGCAAACAGCCCTGAGTTCTCTGACCACGTGTCTCTACAGGCAGCATGGCCAGCGTGGCAGATGAAGCCAGCAGCGTCGGGGACCAGGGAGGGACATCAGTCACTCAGCAGTGGCCACCATAGAACAGCCCACTTTTTAAAAATGTTTGTGGCACTTTAGATGGTCCAAAAGCTTCACTGTCAAGGCTGACGGAGAAGAGGCGCTCCAGGAAGGGAAATGAGCCCCCAGAAGACCAGGAACCGCGGGTTCTGTTGACGTGCTGCCCCCTCTCTAGGTTTGGTCCACTACCCTGGCTGCCGCAAGACAGCGCAGGTGACCGTGGAGATGTTGTGAGAGCAAGTTTGTGAGATGGGGGCTGGGGCTCAATGCGGACCTCACGGAGAATACAGGCCTCTCCACAAGAACAGAGACCTTAGAGATTTAAACGGGAAAGAAGGTGCCTGGGGAAGTACTGCTCCCGGGGCTTCAGCTGTTGCTGATGAACAAGCGCGTTCGTAATGTGAAACACAAAGTGTTGAATGTGTGTTTGAACTTGAGTTTCAGCCACATCTGCCAGGTATCTGAGCAAAGGAGTGTGGGATGCAGACAGGCCGTGGGATACAGACAGGCAGTGCGAAGCACTGCAAGCCGAGTAGCCTCATCGTGCTTAGAGCAGGCGGTGGCATTACTCAGTCGTGTCTGACTCGGCGACCCCACGGACTGTAGCCTGCCAGGCTCCTGTCCCTGAGACTTCCCAGGCAAGAATACTGGAATGGGTAGCCATGCCATCCTCTGGGGGATCTTCCCGACCCAGGGATCTCCTGTACTGGCAGGTGCGTTCTTTACCACCAAGTCTTCAGAGTTAAAGCAGGTGAAGTCGGGACAAACGCCCAGATGACAGGCCAGAGCTGCTTTGCTGCCCCGTGTCTTTGGGCTGTTCTTTCGTAGAGTAGGTGGTCAGGACCCAGAGCACTACCTGGCTTTCCCCAAACAGAAACCTGCTAGGAAGTCTGGTTGGAGAGGACACTTGAACCCGTGCCTTGTTTGCCCTTTTTCAGGGATAGGTGCTCTCTGGCCCCAAATTGAACTAGAGTTTTCCTGCATTGTGATCATTCTCTGCCTCAGACTCTCAACTCTTTCCTTCCTTCCGCTTTTGTCTTTCAAATGGGAGGATAATTGCTTTACAGTGTTGTGCTGGCCTCTGCCGCGCAGCAGAACGAAATCAGTCATAAGGGTATATGTGTGTGTATATCCCCTCCCTCCGCCATCCCCATGGATTTAGGATGCTTACCCCACAGGGAGGGCGATTTAACTGCAGGCAACCAGTGCCTCCACCTGGGGTTCCTACCTAAGGTGTGGCTTAAAGGCAAAAACCAAGAGAAGGTGAAATTTGCCTCGTTGGTGGTTTGGTACGTTCTGCATGTGTCTTCTTAAGGGACTGAGATCTTTGGTCTTGGCAGATAAAGAGGAGGGCTGATGTTTCCTTTGCCTCCTGGGGCGCTTCCCTAAGGGCGTGTTGTCAGGTCGACCAGAATCCTGCTCTCTCACTGCAGCGCCCCCTGCCCCCCAGAGACCTGTGGGTGGGTGCTCCCGAGGGCTGCTGGCGGAGTTCAGGGAGACTGGGGCTCGGCTGAGTTAATGACTAGAATAACAGCGCTTTTACTGCTTCTTGACTTTAGCCTTTTTTTTCCTGTAATGCACCAGCAGTCAGACCAGTCTACCGGTTAGTTGTTAGCAATCCATTTCAGCTGAGGCATGAAGCAGTTTACGAGCCGAGACCTCTGCCCTCCAGAGGATCAGGAGGTGCCTGGCGACACAGGCCCGCTTCGGTGTGTGTGAACTCTGTGGTGCTCCAAAGCCCAGTAGGGCTTTCTGTACCGGCCCCCAGTGAGGTACTTCACAGATTTGTCCTCTTATCTCAGCAGTTAACACATGCCTACAAGAGAAACTGGGTGAACTTGGAGAGAGTAGGGTCTCCTGCTTGTGGGAAAGAGGGGATGAGGGGGTGAGTGAAGATGTTAAGAGCGTTTGCTGCTCTACTTGGTGGGAACAGTTTAACTGCAAGGCCAGCTGTGAAGCCAGTGAAGTTCCTGCTAACCCAGCCTCAGCTGCCCCCAAACTGCCAGGGTCCCCTCTGCTGGTACTCCTTTAAGAAAACAGTAACAGCGATGGCCACCAGGCTTCCACTCCTTAGGTCCGTCAGCTCCTGGCTCACAGCATCCCAGGAGGCCCCTAACACTCCGGCTCCCCCACACCGGAATCGGGATCTCCCTTCAGAGCCCAGGACACAACGGTGGGTGGTGCCTTGAGGACCCCCTCTGCCCCGCGCCAGCAGACCAGGGCGAAGTGCTGACAAGGCTGCTTCTCTCCCCAGAGTGCTTTGGGCAGAGCGTGCGCTCACCCCGTCTCGGGCTGCCTCTTGGGGAGGCATCTTCTCTGTTGCCTGGGCTAGAGCTGCAAGGTAAGGGACCCCACCCCACTTCAGTAAAAGAGAACAGGGAAAGGCCATAAACAAGCAAAGACAGACTTGTAGTTTTATTTTGTATTTTTTTTTTAAAATAAATACACTTTACATTAAAGAAAAAAGGCCTTTGATTTGTAATTTCCACATTGGGGAGAAAGGAAGAAAAAAAGATGTTTGAAAAACTGAATCACAAAGAAAAATAGAGGGAGTGAACTTATATCCTAAGCTCCCTCAACTCCACAAAACCAATATCCACAATGACGTTGCTGCCCCCAAGCCGTGAAGGTGGGTGAACCTAGGCATTTACTCAGCCAACAAGCACTGCCTCTCCCCACCTCTGGCACGAAGGAAAACAGATTAACCTGGCGGCATATGAGGCAACAAAACAGGTTAAAAAATCATATATTATATTTATAATAAAATATTCTTAATCCTTATCAATTTAAGAAACCACGATTTTCCTTTTCATTTAAATATGTGTGTAAAAATGCCTCTATATTGTTCTTTAGACATCATTTTCTTTCATAGAAAATGAAGTGCAGGGACAGACCTGGTGGATATAAGTTCATACCCTCAGTTATAAATGCTTTTTTTTTTCTTTTTAAAGTTTTATAAAAAACTATTTCTTGTTCTTTAAGTAAAGAACATTATACAAAGAAAATATATTGTGAAACCCCAGAGACATGTTTTTTGTTTTTTTTTTTCCCTTGAGGAAAGATACGTCCATCCTAGGAGAAGGGGAAGCGGAGTAGGGCCTAACCCCTGTTGCCTTTTTGTGGTTGTTACTGTTCTTAGAAGGACTCTCAGATTCCAGTGAGACTCCAAACCATAATTCTCTGAATGCAGGGCCAGGGCATGCAGTTCCTTAAGAGAGCCCTGGGAACAGAAGATGTTCTGAATTAATCTGACTCAGTTTCTCTCCTGCCAAGAATCTCTTCCACGTCGTGCTGACTCCTCACTCATTTAGAGATAAGATGATGTCATCTTCCAAATCAGAGTTGTCAGAGCTGTCAGCTGAAAGGTAAGGAGAAGAGAGACTAGATTACACGCCAGGCTTCCAGGAAGAAAGCACCTGCACATACGTTTATGCCTGAGCAAGGTTCATTACCAGGTTCCAGAAAGAAGAAAACACTCCAATTACCTCCTTGGAGCTGGCTCTGGAGACTATACTATTTTGGCAGTGGTGCTTACCCCTGGGGTCTCTTGCTTCCCTTTCAAAAGACTTGGCTCTGTGGTGCCATCTTGCTTCCTAGAGGTTCCTCCTGCCTGAAATTTAAGCCCTAGAGAGATAGGCAAGCGCCCTCTGAAGCTCTGACCCGTGGTGCTTCAAGTGGCTGCAAAGGGGTGGGGCTGAAAGGGGGTGAGTGACTGAGCCCAAGGGGTCCTTTGGCCTCTGGAGTCCCTGGGCAGAGGCTGCCAAGCCCCCCAGGACCCCTCAAAGCAGGCTGATCCCAGTCAAGGATGAGCCACTCTGTTCTCAGAAGACTTGATAAAGACACAGGTAGGCAACCTATGATTCATAGGAATTTCTAAATAGAATCAGCAGGGAACATGTTTGTAAAAAGATACAGGCCAGAGTAAGCAGCAGTATCAGAGAAGGGTGCCTAGAAGCTAGACCGGCAGGGGGTAGGTGTGGCACCTGACAGGTGGCACTGTGTCTCTGGCCCTCTGCTTGACCATCTGCCTACCAGGCAGTGAAGAGACCACTGAATCCCTCTGGAACGCTCGAGGAAGAGCTGAAAGTAGGTGAAAGTAACAGAACCCTCAAAATTACATAGATACACCATATGCCAGTACCTAACTCTAAAATTTACTGAGTGAAGATAAAGAAAAGGTCTTCGTGCCCAGTTTGATTGCTCACAGCTCAGGAAGCTGTGGGACAATTTTAACAAGGTTTTCAGTGAAGTAGGCCAACAGGTCCTGAGCTGGAGCCCTGCAAATGCCCACAGGCCCTGGGGTTCCCACGAGGAGAGGGACAGCCACTGATTCCAAAGAACCCTCACTGGCCCTTTGCTGGGCACCTTAGAGCCTCCTCTGGGGGACAGCTGAGGGAGAAAGGCACGTCCCCAAATCTTCACTCGCTACAGTCTCCTTTAGGAAGACAACTGAACTGGACAAAGTAAAATGGAGAAAAGTGAGGCTGTGATAAAATGAAATCCTGAGGGTAAGCAAAAGTAATGGCTGAAAAAACCAGTGTTCCTGGGTCTGACAGAGCACAAGACAGCCTGACTTCACTAGTGAGGAGTGGGGAAGACAGGACAGTGACCAGACTACTATGGGACACGGCTAAACCACAAACTCCTCCTCCGCAGCTTCCTTGCTCCAGGAGGAGATGTCAGCAGGGAAGTGGGTACCCAAGGACAGCACTGTGTCCTGGGCCCATGGCAGACCTTGGGAGAGCCCCCGGGGGGTGTGATCTGTGAACCCACAATGCCAGACCCACCTGCCTGAAGCTATCTTAACCATCAGCTGCAGAGCTATTAAGAATCTTAACTCATTACTGACCAGGAAATTTTTGCAGAAACTTGACGCCTGTAGCTGGCGATTTTTAGTTTGGCTATCCAAAAATTATTTGTTATTTCACCAGGGAAGCACACCTGTACATCTTCTCCATCACCATGAGTGTCATTTTCACTTTCTCTATCAGAGTCAAATCACTAAGTTTTTTGTCTTTGTTGGTCTAATATCCATGCTGTCTGAATCAAAACTATATTCTGAAGAACTCATCTGAGACACTAGTATATATGTCACTTGAACAATCAGAAACTGACAAACTATCTGTACACATTTTAACAGTAATAAATGTACGTTTATAATAAACAAGGCTGGGGGGTGGGGGGCAGGGAACCTAACGGAGCAAAACGTGAATGATGATGATCCTAAATTTTATAATGAACCCTTAATCAGTTTTTAAGTGTGGAGCATTTTAAAAGTCTTTATTGAATTTATTATAATATTGTTTCTGTTTATAGTTTGCTTTTTTGGCCACAACGTATGTGGGGTCTTAGCTTCCTGACCTGGGATTGAACTCACACCCCTGCGTTGGAAGGGCGGAGCCCTACCTCTGGATCACCAGGGAAGTCCTATCCCTTGATTAGTTTTAACATCTAGCAACTACAGATGGTGATGTTGATTGTATCCCTCTCTAAAAATGTATTTTTATGTCTCCGGTCAATAATGTGTCACATATAAGGACTAAGTGTAGCTGGATGAGGAGAACACAACCTTCTTTAAGCAAGTGACTCTCAGGCAGAAGGTCTGACAGCCTTCAGGGGTCAGGCACCGATCTCCCCCTTCATGGTCAGGTGCCAGGACTCCTTTCTCTACCTTCCTTAGCCTTTCTTCATCCTCCAGAACAGGAAGAGTAGAGTACACACTTTGCACAAGCCGTCTGATGTCACCACAATTCTAGAGCCCAGCTTGTCATCTGTAATGGCATTTTCATATTATAAATACTCCCACCAAGTTAAAGTAACATTCTCTGATTGACTCAGGGTTTTCCAGATTACCTCTTGAACTTGAGAGAAGGAATTTCCTAGAATGAACAGTAAAACGCTAAAAGAAGCAGGAATTTTACAGACCAAATAAAAATGTTATATTAACTGAAAATGGAAAAAGATTAGTGATACTCTTCAGTCAGTCAGGGGTACCAGCTGTTCCCTGACCTACCTAATTTTAACTGAAGGGAAACAAATCTGTGCCCATGTGTCACAGGTAACAAAACAGTTCAGTCAAACTTTCCTTTTTATTCCCATCAATATTGTAATTTTCCCCTTGCTCCTTAGTCCCTCTTATCTAGCACTCTGACCATCACTAGGGAAGAGAAGTCCTCCTACACCGAATCACCTCAACCTCCAAGTATGAAAAAATGGAAGTTGGCAAACAGCAGATGGGCAGATAGATACAAGGCACACCCTCCCAGCCCCACAAAGCATCCTCAAAATACATGGCCAAGAGGACTTAATGTAAGAAAGACAATCTCCTTTCAGTCAACTGCCTTCAATCCTAAGAGCTAAATGTGTAAGATCCCAAAGAAAACAGAGTCAGGTCACTGTGGAATAGGAGACTCACTCACACTCACACCCCTCACATCTATATACACACTCCCTATCACCCCCAGCACCAAACACCTACTATGACAAGGCCTGCATTTGTGGGGTTTGGACCAGCACGGTTAATTGTCTGTGATGATGTAGATGTTCTGTATCTGTGCTATACAATACTGTAACGAGCACCTGCAGTGTGGACGTGGAAATGAGGGACTGGGCATCTTAATGGCCTAGGTGCTTACTAGCTACCTGATACCTACCATGGCTGTGAGAATGCCCGTGTGCTGTGTGAAAAGTGGCTGGCTGGCACAGGGTTACCCCCAGTCAGGCAGGGCGGCACTAGGAAGAACTAGGACCACAGCAAGCATGGGTGGGTTCACAGTGACACCCGTCACCAGTGACGCTGCCAAACATGTCCTCTTAAAACACAGGTATAGCTGCAGAGCTCACAGACCCTTGGAACCAGTAGTGGTTTACTCGGGGGACAGTCTGACTTCAGAGACAGAACTGTTCTAAGGGGGAAGGACAAGAAAAACTGGAGCGTGTTCTTTAAACCTTAGAAAGAGGGGTAGAAAGAGGGGCAGGGGGAGGAGGAACAAAACAAGCCAAAAAGAACATTTGTCCCCCAGCCTTTAAGGAAGGAGTAGGCAAAAGCAGAAAGTAGGCATTCCAACGCGCAAGACGGCTTTTATTTCCCACAGCTTTGGGAAGGAGTAGGCACAAGCTCCCTGTGAGCAGCTGCAAGCGACAACCCAGCTCTAACCTCTCGGGAGAACTGCACTTTCGGCCTTCCAGCCTCATCCTCTGAAACAGGTCAACGACCTCCAGCTCATGGGCCACACCAAGCCCATCAGCTACTTATAGAACAGAGCCACATCGTTAATTTATGCCTTGTCTCTCTCACACTGCAAGAGCAGAGATGAGTAGAGAACGGCCCACAAAACCTAAATGATTTACTGTCCAGACTTTACAGAAAGTGCCAACCCTTGTTTTAAAGAGATAAGAGACAACTGGTGCCAGACGTCATGACAGGAACACGGCGGAACAGAGACATGAAAGGACTTTTCCTCAAGGGCCTGGGCAGCGACTCGTTCCAGGCCCAGAACCCCAGTGTGGCTGCCCTTGGGGCTGGGTGGGCACTGGGAAGGGCCCTTCTCCTGGGTGCCCAGGCTCATAGTGAGCCCCAGACTTACTGTCCCCCAGGATCAGTTCCACTTCCTCATCTGCATCTGAGTCTTCGTCCTCCGCGTCCTCCCCCTCCTCCAGGAGGTTCGCCAGCTCCTCGTCAGAGGGCGAGAAGTCGTTGTCCCCGTCCTCGCCTGCGTTCTCGTTGTTGTCGTCCTCCTCGAGCTCCGCCTCCAGCAGCTGGTCCGTGTCCAGCTCGTCCAGATCATCAGTGTCGTCGTCGTCCTCATCGTCGTCTTCTTCCTCCTGCTCTTCCTCTTCCTGGTAAGAAAGCATGAGGTCCATTAGCCAAGACACCAAGACCCAGTCCACCTCGGCCACACAGGGAGTCTCTCCCCCGCCTCCCAAAGGACAGCGGTGGGAACAAGCAGCAGCAAGCTCGGGGATCCAGGTTCCAGCATAGGCCTCATGGGCCAGCGAGACTGGTCAGTGACGGTAAAGACAGGCGCACACGTGTCCCCCAGGACCCCAAGCGCTCACTCAGGCAAGGATGGCCACCCACAAAGGCAGTACTCGTCACGCAGCCCTTCTCCAAAGAGATGGATAACACACTCCAGAATTCTCTGCCGTCAATATTCTATGTTTCTAATAATAAACCCAAAGAGGCTCTTCTCTCTCTCTTGCATCAACCAAATCAACCAAATCAAATGAAATCAGCTGAGGTACTGGAATAAAAGCTTCTACCTGGAATCTAAAAAGCAATGCTTAATAAAACAAGACAAATACAGTTGCGTCACTGGCTCCTAAGCCCTCTCAATCCTTGTCCTCGATCTTTCATAATCACAGATAAACTGTGGGTAAACCTCTGACACCGCTATCACAAGCATCTCATGATCTGAATATTCAACAAAATAGACTTATACCATGTATATAACACTTAGATACTGTATTTTCTGTTACAAGCCACATACTAACCCCCAGTATGCAAGAAAAACAGTCCATACTTCGTTAAGAGATCTTCCCAAAGGTAAGAAGTTACCAGAAAACTAATGAAATGCTTGGCCCTAGGTGCCCTGGGCTTTGGAAATGATACACTTTGGCATCCGCCGCATTTCAGTTTTGCACCAAAATCCAAACCATTTCCCTTCAACCAAGAGGACACAAAGACACCTCTGCTTTCCGAGGGATGGCAGCTGTTCCCAACATTCAATCACTAATCCTGCTGCTCAAACATCAACTGTGAGCACTGCCAGCAGCTACAGGATTGTAATTCCTGCAGTAATAAAATACAAGATTCATTGAACCGGAGCCTAATGAAAGTCACGACAGAACAAGCCATACACAGCAGAAAAAGTATTTTTAAAACATGGTTGAAAGTGCTGCTTCATGCCAATCACTTAAAAACCAAGCACACAACTCATCCAGCCACTGCTGCTCATGAGCTGTCGTGTGAACCAGGCTCACATCAGCACAGCAGCTCTGCTCTACGAACCTTTGATAACTGGACCCACCATTGAGAGACTTTCTGATTTGCTGTTTGGCCACTGATTGAGACTTTTCAACAATTTCTGGCAGCTATATGGGAAAAACTTTAAACACGCAGTCCAGTATTCCTGATGCCTGTACAAGTACGTTCCATACTTGAATGAGTGAGTGAGTGTGTGTGTGTGTATTTGTGTGTGAACAGAACCCAGGACGACCTGCAACCCTTGCTGAACAGCCTCGCCACACATCACCTACATGTGAACAGCTACTGAGCGTTTATCCACTGGAAATGAACCAGCAGTGCTTGGAGGCAGTAAAAATAAATTGTCACACGGACATGCTTCTGACTCCAAGTACATCAGCTCATACAAATAACTGCGAAAGGAGAGAAGGGTCAAAACTCAGGGAACTAATTCAAAGTGTTCACCAGATTACAAACTCTCGCACCTCTTTTTCCAGGCATGTTTTCAGGGCCTTGGCCAAAATTAGTTCTAATTCATCAATAAAGTACCACAGTTAAAAACAAGTACATTAAAAAAAGAGTATCCAGGGCCCTGTTTCTTAGGCTCTGGAACAGAAGATATGTATGTTATTCCACATGCAGAGAGTACTAACTATTTTTGATTCAGAAGTGAATACATAGTGAATGATACACACACTTGTCCCTGTACTCAGAGTACATGACAGGAAAAGACGCCCAGGCTTTGGGATCCAACAAGCATGGGTTGGAATCCTGGCTCTGCCAATTATGTGTTGTATGAACTTGGGCAATTTATATACTTTTAAGTGTCTCAGGATGGCATAACTTTTAAAGGCCTGCAGTTGAGTAAATAAAAGGGTAAACTGTTCACACAGGCATCTGTTATCCAGCAAATTTAAGGAAGATCAATCTTCATTTCTAAAAACATCAAAGCTCAGCTGATCCAGAAGAACTAAGAAAAAGCGCCAAAATCAAGAGCAATTCTAGAAAATAGGTCAACCAGTCTGTTCACCATTCCAGATTCTTCCAGGGGCCTACAAACCCAACCTTTAATCTTGTAGCAGAATAAACTGTAATTTCTTCATCCCAGAAGGCCATGACGATGTATGTGACCACAAAAGAAGGGAAATAAACAGGAAGGAGAAATCTACCAGAACCTCCGAACACATCACTTAGTCATTTATACTCTGGATTTAATGGCCAATGCTTTAACAAGTATTTTGTTACACGTGGATATGACCATCAGCTCACTTTCTAACTTTTAAATCTGAAATCTGGAGCATGAAACAGAAGCTAACAAGATCTATCCAAAATGCTGTGGTAAAATCTAATCCTGTGGTTGAACCCAAGAGAGAGTTGAGGAAGCAATTTTAAGAGCATTCTTGCAGGTTTCGGTACCTGCTTTGTAAAATGAGGCCCTCACCTTCGTATCTACAGAACAAAGCTTCCACTAATTGAGTGGTCAGAAAAGTGATCCAAAAATTACTTAATGAAAGAAGCAACTTGCCAGAATCCTGACTCAACTCCAGCCACATTCAGATCAAAGAGTATTGTTTTAATTTCCTAAAACCTCTCTTTCAGGGCTTAAAAACACAAATTCAGGGCCAGGCTGTTTTAAACTAATAAATTCTACAGAAAGAATTTCAAAGCTCTTCCTTCTGGGTTCCATCTTAAGTCAATTTCGTGGTTACCCAAAAGCCCCAAACCTCTGCAGATAAACCAACCTGCTCCCCTCTCCTGTTCAGGGAGCAGATCAACTGGTGTGCACTCCCTCAGGTGCCCTCTCCAGCCAAGCATGGGTGTTTCCTGACTCAACCCTCGTGTGAGGAAGAAGCCAGCCTTCCTTCCTGTTCCTGACCTCAGTCCAGCCCAGGTCCTTATTACCACACCGCACCTTTCTCATGCCCACTCCACTCACAACCACCCTCACGTCTGTCTGCACTAGCTTCTCATCTCTGAAGAGATTCGGCTTCCCCAAGGCTAAACTTCTCAATCCACACAGGCTTCAAACTCCTTTCACCTAGACTTTTGAAAAAGGTGACTTGAACCCGCCCTCCTGGCCTCCAGGTCCTCAACTTGCTCACTCATCCACTCCTTCAGCGTTCTATTCCTCTAACACTTGACAGTCCAGCTTCTGCCCACAGCACTCCACGGGAGATGGTATGTGCCCTGGAGCCAGGCTGCCCTGAAAAATCCGAACTACTGGCTCTGTGCTGACTGTGGGCAACAACTTAGCTACACAGGGTTGCTGGCGGGGCGGGGCGTGGAGAGGAGAGGGTATATGTATGTAACCTCCTTGGAGAGCCCCTGGTGTATAGTAAGTGGTCGGTAAGCCTGTTGCTCCTATGATAGTAACTAGAATCTTCCTAAAGGAACACAAAAGCCTGAACAGCCAACCACGGGGCTTCTCTACAGTGACTGACTCTGACCAATCCTGGCCTCTGCACGGGGCTGCCAATCTCGACCTCATCCTGACCAGATCTCCTAGGCATAAAGGTTCCTACAACTTTAAGTCAAATCCTAAAACTCTGATTAGATAGCTCTACCCACCTTTACCACAGAAACTTACTTCTAAAACTGAACTCAAAGCACCTTCTAAATCCAGCACCTTTTCCATACCTCTTCCAGTAACCAGATGAAATCTCAAAACAGCTGTCACTTCCCCCTGCACAGCTTAATACCCAGTGAACTACCATCGCCCTCACACAGGGGTGCCCAACACTCCTCTCGCTGGACTCACCTACTACATTCTCCCCACTCCTGTCTACCTCCAGTCTCTCTAAATCTCTGTGGTCTTATCCCTTCCCAGATTAAAAAACCCAGGAGAGCTCCATAATGCTGCCCAGGCTGCAGAATTACAACAGAAACAGTGATCACTAAACAACCATTTAATGCCAACTTCTCTAAATACACCTTAATTTCTTGTTATGTGACATGATTTAATTACACTAGTGGTTCCTACTCATGCATGGCCATCAGAATGCGTATTTCAGAGACCTGGGAAAGTTCTCCAAAGTAAACATGCCTAAACTCCACCCAGTGTCCAGGCTGACAGAACCAATCTTTACAAATGAGGCTTCCACAGGAGGATTTTGGAAAGGTGTCCAGGAATTGTGGCGTCACTATAAGGAAGAACCACTTGACAAAATGGATCTAAGTTGACCTCTGGTTCTAGGTCGCGCTTTTCTGTAACATATCCTCTACCCAAAACCCCTAATGACAGAACCAAAAAGGTGAATACAGGCATACCTTGTTTTCCTGCGATAATGCAGTGGTTTCTTTGTGTTTTAAAACAAATTGCTGGTTTGAAGCAACTCTGTGTCAAGCAAATCTATCAGCACTATTTTTTTCTAACAGCATTTGCTCACCTCATGTCTCGTGCCACATTTTGTAATTCTCAGAATTTCAAACTTTTTCCTTTTTATTATATTGGTTATAGAGAGCTGTCATCAGTGATCTTTGATGTTACAACTACGACTCACTGAAGGCTCAGATCATGGTTAGCATTTTTTGCCAATAAAATAAGCTATGTACACTGTTTTTTTTAGACACAGTGCACACTATTAATAGACATAGTACAGTGTAAACATAACATTTATATGCACTGGAAAACCAAAAAACCTCACTTAACTGTGATATTGCACCACTGGCTTTAATGCCAGAGTACGAAGGTGAACCCACAGTATCTCCACGGTATTCCTCCACAGGTACTAACACCTACCTGCTCTCCTAGTTTCAAGCTGTCTTGCTCTCTAGGACTTAGTATGGGTTTTTAATTAGTGCAGCGTTTGTTTCTACACCATTCAACATTCTTCTTAAACAGATGTCTATTTTCAAGAGAAATAGCTTTTAGCCTATACTGCCTTCAAAAATATAACCAATCTCTTAAAAAACCAAATCTCCGGTCCTACTTTTAAAACTGTTTATGTAAAAACTAGGATTGCTTTTTTAAAAATACAGTTGAAACCTAAGCCTACTGGTCCTGACGTGGCAACATGTCATATTTGCAAAATGTAAACTCCTGCTTCACCTCTGACACTTGTTCTTGGTGTTAACAATCTTTAAAAGCTATAGATTCACTTCAGGATCAGAAAATGCTTGTGTTTTTCTCTCCTTACCAGCAGAATCTAATTCACCTACATTTGAAATTTCTTAGGGTGGGCGGGGGGAGCTGAAAAGCTTGGAACCCCGACCAAGCTTACAGCCTGTGTGTAATCAGTAAAGACTCTCACATCCGCTTCTAGGCAATGGGGAGCACACAGGAGCACAGCTCACAGTGTACCCCAGATTCCACAACGGAGTGAAGAAGAGAAAGTAGTGTTCCCTTGTTTTGTTAAAGAAATTTAAGATTAACTATAATTCGTTGAAATGTATTGGCTTTTCAAAATCTAGGAACACTTCCGGCCGCGAAATCAAGCTTCGAGAGTATAAGGTGGTGGGGCGCTGCCTGCCGACCCCCAAATGCCGCACGCCGCCCCTCTATCGCATGAGAATTTTTGCGCCTAATCATGTTGTTGCCAAGTCCCGCTTCTGGTACTTTGTGTCTCAGCTGAAGAAGATGAAGAAATCCTCGGGGGAAATTGTCTACTGTGGACAGGTGTTCGAGAAATCCCTGCTGCAAGTGAAGAACTTCGGCATCTGGCTGCGCTATGACTCCCGCAGCGGCACCCACAACATGTACCGGGAGTACCGGGACCTGACCACCGCCGGCGCCGTCACCCAGTGCTACCGAGACATGGGCGCCCGGCACCGAGCCCGGGCCCACTCAATCCAGATCATGAAGGTGGAGGAGATCGCAGCCAGCAAGTGCCGCCGACCCGCGGTCAAGCAGTTCCACGACTCCAAGATCAAGTTCCCGCTGCCCCACCGGGTCCTCCGTCGCCAGCACAAGCCACGCTTCACCACCAAGAGGCCCAACACCTTCTTTTAGGTGCAGGCCCTCTGTCCCCGGGGCTGCCCAAATAAAACTTAGTGGGAAAACCGAAAACAAACAAACAAAAAAAACAAAATCTAGGAACAACGATCAATTCTAATCCTTGGTTTTATAATTTTCCTGAAAGCCAACATCAAAGTTCACAGAATTGATTAAAAAAAAAAAAAAAAAAATCACACATACCAAAATTGGATAATACGAGTTTTAGTAAGTGAGTAGCTTATCTGCTTTCATCAAATGCCTGAAGACTGGCAAACCAGCAGCCTCAGGAATCAAACATTCACATGTTTTAATTCAGCAGCACAGTGGTGCAGTTCATCCTTTGTTAATCTCCAAGCTTATTTAAACATAAAGGCAAAAAGCAACCATTTTTATGATATGTAAATTATATCAATAAAGGTTTTTCAATCAATAAAAACCATTTGTATAGGCACCTTATGCTGGCCCATCTTAGCACGCGGCAGCCGACCTTTCAGGCTTCGAAGTTTATTTTGCTAAGGTGAAAAGGCAAATTCAAAGGTGCCAGTCACAGGTGCCTGCACCCCTGGGCCATGTAAGTCATACCTGGAACATCTGAGAAGACCTAAGAGCAGATATCTGGACTAGGACAAAATTTTGAATAGCAAATGACATATGAAAATGAAGTCTCCAGTTTTAAAATCAGATGAAACAAAGGAAAATGAGTTAAAAAAAAAAAAATCAACCTGATACATGGAAGAGGTGATAAGAAGAAATCTGAACACCTTAAGTGTTCCTCTGTGGTGATCTCTGGTTTCCACACCCTGCCACCCAAGATTCGCTTCTCATCTGTCACTCCACCTCTGCCAGAAGAGTGAGGCCAATCCCAGAAACAGGCCCCCAGCATCCGCAATATCTAGCTTCTCTTTTCTTGACCGTCTCCTCAAACACAGACACCAGGAATCACCCACCTGAAAGCTCCTAAAGAAGACTGTTGCCCACTGCTTTGTAAACTGCAAGGACGCAGAAGAGCAGGGATAATGGTATGGATAAGTAACTTAAGATAAACCCAGTTTTTGCTGCACATTTACAGTTCAACATGTAAAATTCAGGAAGCTTGAGACAAAACTGCTATCTGTAGTGATCTACAGTGATGGGGTAGTGATGAATGAAAAAGAACGTTAGTCTGCAGCCACCTGTACTAACAGGTGTACTAATACACCAACTACAGCTTGACAACACCACCTTCTGTACCTACTCAAGAATAAGCTACATCCTGACCCATGACAGCTGAAGTGAAAAAGAACATGCATTAGGGAAGCTGGTGTCTAAGAAGCAAAAGGCCACAAGAATAAAAGACCACTCACTATTAAAACCCTGACTCAAAGCAATCACACATGTGGAGCATCTAATACCACTTACAAGCTCTGGTACCAAGAAATACTAGCAACACGTCCAAGTTAAATACTGCTGCAGTCAAGAAAACATGAAGATCCATGTCACAAATAAACCCAAGGTCTCAAGTATCCATGTGAAGACCTCTCCCTTTCACCCAGATCTCAAAACTGAGGTTTAAACACAGCGGGACCCTCTCATCCATGACACCAAGGACAGGCATGAAGCCCAGAAAGCATTACCAGAAACCTTATAGGGATTTCCTGGCTGCATTTGGTGAAGTGGTTTAAACTCTGGAGCCTAATCGTCCTTTAAAATAAATTCACCATTTAAGAGCCAGAAGCCTGAAGTGGTCACTCCACCTTAACAAGTAAAAAGTTGAACAAATTAAAAAAATCAGTAAGTCTCACATGTGACAAAGAAGTGGGGTAAGACTTCTTGTGACAAAGACAGGGCAAACCATTGTCCCTAAAATCGGAGGGACCAACATGCAAATACAGAGAATTACAACTTGCCACAGCACAGACCCGGAAACACAAACATCCATAGGAACCAGTGCGAAGGTAGGAAAACCTGAACTACAAATGACCAGTGGCTGAAGACAGGTCTGAGCAATGAAAGATGGTATATGGGTTTTACCTCCGGAAGCTTGACCTGGTTCTCAGGGTGAACGTTAAGAGAAAAATTCCCTTGTGCCTCTGGCAGGGGGAAGGGGAAAAATAACATGAAATACATCAGAATTCTGCTCTTCCTAAGGAGGGCTGCCCTCAGGAGAAACTATCTAACCAGACCCTACTCTATTGGGGGAAAGGGAAATACCCAGTTCCAGCCCACTCCAGCCATCTGTACTACTGAAACAAAGCAGAGAAACAGATGTGTGAAGCTCACTGTGCGGAGGTAGAGACTCATTAGAAGACTAGTTGTAAGACCATAAACTGCTTTACTTCCTCCACATCTTACCACCACATCACTAAAGGCCAACAACAGTTTTTTTATCCAGCACATCATGTCCAACTATCAAGAAAAACTATAAGACAAACTAAAAGAAAAAAAAAAGTTTAAACAGACAATATAATAAGTAAGCCTCAGAAACAGCTTCAGATATGGGAGGGATTAATAGACCAGGAATTTAAAACATCTATGGTTAAGAAGCTAAGGGTTCGCTAATAGATGAAGTAGACAACATGCAACAAGAGATGCACAACAGAAGCAGAGAATGGCAATTCTAAGAAAGAACCAAAAAGAAACGCCAGCAATCAAGAACACCGTGACAGACGTGAAGAATGCCTTTGATGGGCTTTATTAGTGGATAGACACTGTTAAGGAAAGAATCTCGGAGCATCAGGATATCTCAGTAGATACCACCAAAACTCAAAAGGAAAGAGAACAAAGTGAAAAACACTGAACAGAATATCTAATAACAACTGTGGGATAACCAGAAAAGGCATGATGGGGAACAGTGTATTTTTCTGGGCTCCAAAATCACTGCAGATGGTGACTGCAGCCATGAAATTAAAAGACGCTTACTCCTTGGAAGGAAAGTTATGACCAACCTAGATGGCATATTCAAAAGCAGAGACATTACTTTGCCAACAAAGGTCCGTCTAGTCAAAGCTATGGTTTTTCCAGTGGTCATGTATGGATGTGAGAGTTGGACTGTGAAGAAGGCCGAGTGCCAAAGAATTGATGCTTTTGAACTGTGGTGTTGGAGAATACTCTTGAGAGTCCCTTGGACTACAGAGATATCCAACCAGTCCATCCCAAAGATCAGTCCTGGGTGTTCATTGGAAGGACTAATGTTCAAGCTGAAACTCCAATACTTTGGCCACCTGACACGGAGAGCTGACTCATTTGAAAAGACCCTGATGCTGGGAAAGATTGAGGGCAGGAGGAGAAGGGGATGACAGAGGATGAGATGGTTGGATGGCATCACCGACTCAATGGACATGGGTTTGGGTAGACTCTGGGAATTGGTGATGGACAGGGAGGCCTGGCGTACTGTGGTTCATGGGGTCGCAAAGAGTTGGACACGACTGAGCGACTGAACTGAACAGGTAATGAGAATTCTAGGAGAAGAAAAAAAGGAACAGAAGAAATGCTTGAAATAATGACTGAAAATGCCCCCAAATTAATGGTGACCAGAAACCAAACCAAAGATCCAGGAAGCTCTGAAGAGAATAAATGCCCCCAAACCCCACACCTAGTCACATCATTTTTAAATTACAGAAAATCAAAGAAAATATCCTGAAATAAGCCAGAGACAAAAAACACCTTACCTATAAAGGAACAAAAGTTACATCCCACATCTCCTCAAAAACCATGAAAGCAAGAGTAGAGTGGAAAAGAATATTAAACATGTTTAGAGACCAAAACCACCAACCTATAACTTCATAACCAGTAAAGGTGTGCTTCATAAGTGAAGAGGAGTTACTTTTTCAGATAAACAAAAACTGAGAAATTGTTGCCAGTAAACTTGTTTTGCAATAAATGTTAAAGTTTTCAGAGAGAAGGAAAATTAGGTTAAAAACTCTGGAGGAAGAGCACTGGAGAAGGAATAAGTGAAGGTAGAATAAACAGTTTTCGTAACTGATCTTCGTTCACATTAACAGTAGTTTGTTCAAACCAGTAATACCAACAATGTATTCAATTATGCACGCTTCTATGTAAGTGAAATGAATGAGAGCAATGAAACAAGGGACAGGAGGAAAGAATTAGGACTGTGCGTTCTGTTATCCTAAGTTACTTGCACTATTCATGAAGAGCTATGGTGTTATTTGAAAGTAGACTTGGATTACCTGTAAATATAATCTTACAACCTCTAGGGTAACCACTAAAGAAAATGGAAAAAAAAAAAAAGTATAACTAACATACTAATAAAGAGAGGGGAATCCTACGAAATACTCAGTGAAAACCACAAAAAGGAATTCCCTGGCAGTCCAGTGGTTAGGACTCTGTGCTTTCACTGCTGTGAGCTCGATCCCCTGGTTGGGAACCTAGGATTCCACATGTCATGTGAAAACAAAGAAAGGAAAGGAACAGAGGAGGGAAGGCAGGCAGGCAAGAAAGCTTAGAGTTAACAGAGACAAAGCAAGGCATTATATGGGATGTAATATTTGCACAGCAAAATGCACCATAAACAAAAAGGCAACTTACAGACCCGGATAAAATATTTGCAAGCAATGTGACCTATTTCCAAAATATATAAAACAGCTTATACCGCTCAATATCAAAAAAAAACAACCCAAGGTGAACAGAACACCTTAACAGACATTTCTTCAAAGACATACAGATGGCCAAAAGGCACATAAAAAGATGCTTAACATCACTAATTAGTAGAGAAATGCAAACCAAAACTACAGTGAGATATCACCTCACACGGCCATCATCAAAAAGTCTACAAATAATAAAGGCCAAATGAGGAGGGTGTGGAGAAAAGGGAACCCTCTTACACTGCTGGTAGGAATGTAAACTGGTGCAGCCACTATGAAAACAGTATGAAAGTTCCTTTAAAAACTAATAATTAAGTTACCATATGATCCACCTATCCCACTCCTGGGCATATATCCTGAAAAGATGAAAATTCTAATTAAAAAAAAAAAAAAATACATATGCCCCAGTGTTCACTCATAGCAGCACTATAGCCAAGACACAGAAGCAACCTGTATATACAGTGTATATACTATAATAATATATATTATATAATAAATTATATAAACAATACATAGACCACTAAATACATAAATATAAAATATAATACATATACCACTAAATATCACTGAATCACTTTACTGTCCACCTGAAACTAACACAACTTTATGAATCAACTATATTTCAATTAAAAAAAAGAAAACAATCCAAGAACTAAATTGCTTTTCACTCAAAAAAACTTAAACCATACTTTTTGATTATTCAACTAAAGGAATAAAAGTCTAAATTAATATTTTAAGTATATAGTGAGACCACTACATATCTATTAAAAAGGCCAAAATGGAAAACACTAACCGTACCTCATACAAGTGAGCACATGGAGCAACAGGAACTCCCATTCACTGACAGCAGAAATGTAAAATGGTACAGCCGCTCTGGTAGATGGTTTGAAGTTTTTATAAAACTAAACGTACTTTTATCATACAATCCAGAAATAGCACTCCTTGGTGTTTACACAAAGCAGGTGAAAACAGCTGTCTACATAAAACCTGCGTGTGGTGCACAAGGGCTGACTTGTTGCTGTTGTTGAGGTGCAGTTATACAAAAGCTCTATTCTGAAGTGCCAAAACTTTACTCAAATTATGCCAGATAGGCTGTGATACCAAACAATGGATTATTATTCAGCACTAAAATGAAATGAGGTACCAAGTCATGAGAAGATATGAAACAAACAAGTGCATATCACACACTGAAAGAAGCCAAGCTGAAAGGCTACATGCTGTATGATTCAACTCTGTACACTCTGGAAAAGGCAAAGCTGTGGAGACAGTAAAAAGATCAGTGGTTGTCAGGGGCTGGGGGAGGGAGCCATCAATCAGTGGAGCACAGGATTTTTGGAGCAGTGAAAGTACTCTGTACATACTACAATGGGGACAGCATCATTATACCTTCGTTCTAACCACAAAATATCCTCACCAAGATTGCACCTTAATGTAATCTATGGACTCTGGGTGATAATGATGTGTGGAAGTAGGTTCACCAGTTTTAACAAATGTACCACTGTGGTGTGGGATGCTGTTAATGGAGGAGGCTATGCACACCGCAACAGGGTATTTATGGGAAAACTCTGGACCTTCTGTTCAGTTTTGCTGTGAACCCAAAACTGCTCTAAAAACTAAACTCTATCCAAGAAAAAACAAAACTTTTGTACTAAGGATGTCATTTTCAGTAAAGTGCTTTATAAAGTAACATTTCCATGGTATCCAAGAAGGATCCTGACTCTCTTCATCTGTGCGTGAGGAGAGGGGTAGACGGAGCTGGGAAACTGCCCCTAACAGGGCCTCCCGCAGAGGGAAGCACCGGCGCCTCTGGGTCAAGCAGCAAGGCCTGCAGAAGGCTCTGCCCTGATCCCACAGTGACCGCTAACCCCAATACATGCAAGTCTCCTTCTCCTCGCTCTGCTCAGAAACACGTTTCTTGAGATTATGAATTATCTCTAAGCTCTAATAAAACGTATACTTAGCCAAGTTGGAACATTCTACCAGAGACAGTGGAGACTAGACAGCACACACAGAAGACTGTAAGGTAAGTCTGTTTGAGCTTGTTGACCCCAGGTGACAAGGTTTATTCAAGAGGTTCATAACCTATAAAGCCCAATAGTGAAACACACACCTAAATCTCAAACTGGCACAACAAATCACCCTCGCTTAGTCAGTGCTAAGCCCTGTCAGAAAAAAAACATGAGTCATAGCCCATAGTATCAGACTTGCATCGAAAAAAAAAAAAAAACTCTTAAAATTACCACTTTCAAAAATTTTACTCTTAAAAATTATTTTACATCTGAAGTACAAGCTACTAGGGAAGGATGCCAACAGAAAGCTATTCCATGAGCCCTAAGCTCATTGAGTGGGATTTACCAAAGAACCAGCGAGGGATGAGGATGAGAGCAAGAGCAGAGCAAACAGAAGGAAGTGTGTGTCCACTTGTCCTGTGGTGGCCTCTGCCCTCACTCGGGGCACCTGTGTGGCCTTTAAAGAGGATACAGAGCACCAAGACCAAACACCACTGCAGTGGAAGAAAAAACGGAAATGAATCCAAGATCTGGAAAAAAGACATTTTATCTATTTTATTATCTACAACAAGAAAGTAAAACTCCAGTCACTCATTTTCAACTTTATATCACTCAGCAATAAATATTTCTCAGATTTGTCTGAAGAATCAGGCCAAGAACAAGAATGTAGTGTGAGCCTAGCAGACAGGAAAGAGCTGCTGAAAATCAGTAGTTTGAGAAACTCTTCATAAATGGCATGAACTGACAAACTGCACAGATAACCACCTAGCATAACATGACTATAAATTAAAATCCCCTATAAAAAAGGAAAAGCTAAGATTCTGTGCGACATGATACCATCTACCCACATTTTACACATGTTTAATTTCTCAAAAACATCACTATTTTCTATCTGCAAGCTCCTTTTAAACTCTGAAAACAGGTTATGGCACAGAACTGAGAAAATGCAAACCAGAACTTTACAGAGGTTAAGCCATTTCTGCAATGTAGCTCAGCAGAGTGACGTTTCTGTTGTGTACTGACAATGAGAAAATGGGGGCCTGCCAATACTGAAGCCAGACAAGGCACTGGTTCTGATGGTGAGTTCAAGGAAATCTCTAAAACAAAATCAGAGATTGCTGACCTGCAAATTAATCTATAAAGGGAACTTTCAGGACCATCAGGTACTGGTTAAAGTCTTATAATAACAAAAATCTGCTTTCTTCTGAAGAGTTTCAGTGATCAAGAACACATGACAGCCCTTGAGAATATGCCAAGAGGTTGCAAACACGACTATAGCAAAAATCTTTAAAAATAAATAAAGAAAAAACCCTAGAGCTAAAAGCAGAAGTGCATAGTATCTATAAGCAATTTTCAGCAGAAAGAAATCTGAAAGGCACTGACCTGGTCCTCCTCCTCGTCCTCATCCTCCGCCAGACGCTGCCTGCCCACTTCATACAGCCTGCACACGGTGTCCATGTTCAGTGCGTCCATACTGCCTTGGTTCTGAAACGGGACACCCGGTCCACAAGGGGAAATTAGTTTTCAGAAGGCCCACAGCCACATCTCAGCTATGACAGACCCTCAGAGAGGGAAAGAAAAACATGAAGAAAAGGGCTGGGCAGCAAAGGAGAGGCCACCATTCCTGCAACAACTCTGTTCCAAGGATGCTCAAGCAAGAGAGCAACTCCTCTGAGAAAGGTCTGACAGTGAGTCTAGGACAAGAGGAGATGGGACAGTCCACACTGCTCTGTTTCAGAATTTTCCTATTACTTCTCTTTGACTGTGTATCTCCCCGTCAAACAAATAGATTATCACAGTCTATCACCATGAATGCATCAGCTTTAAAACATATCTTATATCAGACAAAATGCCTGGACTATAAGTTGAAGATGACCTTAAATATCAGAATAAAACACTGAGATTTCTTCTAGCTCCCTTTACCTCGATGACAGCAAGATAGCAGTCTTTGGTGTCTGTACACAGGTCAAAAATGTTCCTTTTCACGTCAATTGTCGCTGGAAAACAGAATGTGACAACACTCAGGACTGGACTACTGCTGTGCTCGTGAAACCAGTCTTTCTGTTCAAGGAATTCAAGGTGACTGTTCATAAATATTTCCATAACTCATCTGCTTTTCAAAAGCAGAAAAATTATAATTCTCTTAGAAAATGGAGGATCTTAAATAAGGAACACCAATACAAGGTAAAATCATCAATGCCTGACACTTCACACTTACCTATAGGTTTGTAGTCAGTCGCATTAAATGTTCGGAAGGATGATCCAAAAGGGCTTTTCATCCTCTCTTCCAATAGGTCATCTTCATCATCTGCCTGCAACATAGCTATTTGGGAGGGGAAGTGGGACAGGGGAGCGAAACATCATTAGAATCAGAAACATCCCCTATTCACAAATGAGAAAATATCAATGGACAACCAAGACTCCAGAGCATCCTTCAGAAGCATTCTATGCTTCAGAGCATAGTAAATTTCTCTCAAAGCATCTTCCTTGCGTATCCAAACAACATCCTCAACCCCTCATCTAGATTCCAAGAATTGTTACAGCTGAAGGTGCACAAAAATTGCAAGACAGAGAAGATTTTTTTGTAAGTTCATAATGATACACATGGGTAATTATAAAATTTCTTTGTACACAAGATTTTATCATCAAAGCTAATGGCCTTTCATGACAAATCAACATTATTCTCATTAACAAATTTTGTCACCATCTGTACTACTAAAGCTTATTACCTCCATACATCACTGTCCCCGTGTGGTTGAATACCACGCGGCACTGATCGAGAGCAGGAACTGTGTGTAAAAGATGGAAGGTTCGAAGGTCCCACTAGGAGGGGAGTGGTCAAGGAAAACTATTTTTCCCAAAACTTCTTTATCTAGTTTCATGAGGGAAATTCTGAAATATGCTTTTCCTCCTCCGTCTAGGTATTAACACTTTAAAACTTAAATGAGATCAAGGTAAAACAAAGGCACACAGAATGCCTATTTCTAAAGAATGGCCTGAACATCTCCTATGATAGCCTCAGGAGCTCCCTTTCTCCCAGTAATAGCACTTCACTTGACTCTTCTGACTAGCATCCTTCCAGAGTCGGACACGACTGAGCGACTTCCCTTTCACTTTTCACTTTCATGCACTGGAGAAGGGAATGGCAACCCACTCCAGTGTTCTTGCCTGGAGAATCCCGGGACGGGGGAGTCTGGTGGGCTTCTGTCTATGGGGTCGCACAGAGTCGGACACGACTGAAGCGACCAAGCAGCAGCAGCAGCAGAGAGAGAGAGAAAACTCAACCTGACACCAGGGGAAGAGGGAGGCAGTAATCTGGTCACTCTTCCCAATAAAAAAAAAAAAAAAAAAGCCGTTAAAAGTCATCAATAATTACCAATATCAGTAAGAATCCACTAGAGATTCAATAATACCTCAAACCAAAGGGAAAAATCAGGTTATTTACCTGTATGGACACTTCAACCAGGTATTGATAGGAAGATAGAATTATTTCTGCATTACAAACTAGATAACAAAAGGCAACGCAGGCAGGGGTGCAAAGGATACAATCTCAGTATTAATGATGACCTCCAGCCCGTTCGGATGGAAGACGCCACTGATGTTCATGTTGAACTTGTCAAACTTGTGGATGGCCTGTGCAGAGCGGACATCCCACAGGACGCCATCATTTAAGACAAGATCGTCTGTAGGATTAAAGGTGGCGCAGTTCCTCTTGTAGTTGTTGGCAAGATCTGGGTTAAACAGAGTCAACAGCTTGTTGCCAGTCTGAATATCATAAATCTTTAGAGAAGAAGGGGTGGGAAGAGAAAAATCAGACCAATCCGTCCACTGACAAATTCAAACAGACGCTGCATAAAATAGCTCCCCAACACTTTTCAAAAGCCCATCAAAATCATAAAAGCCCTAATATTGAAAATAGCTAAAAAATAGGAAGACCACACCCATCCAAGCAAAGTTTATATGCTTTGAGTCTCATTTCAGGTTTTTTGAGAAGTCTTTCCCACAGGTGAGAAAATGAGAAGTAAAATGGCAATAGGGGTAAGAAAACTCTCTTCTTCTCCATCCCCCTTTCAAGAAAAAGAAAACGTTTCTAAGATTGAAACTGAGAAACTCTCCATGTGGACTAACCAACATTACTCAGAGAATACTCTTATACAGGTTACTTTCTGGAGAAGGGTATCAATGAAATACCCTTTTGTCCTTAAAATCTCCCAATATACTCTTTTAGTGCCCTACAACACTAAAAGTTCCAAAGTTGACAATGTGCAACCCATACAGAGACCAGCTCTTTCCCATCAGCTTACAGACATGCTGTAATATTTCCAGTCTTTAAAAAAAAAAAAACCTCTTTTAACAGAGCAACAAATAAGGAGACACCACAAGGAAACAAACAAATCCAGATCATGGGACAAGACAACTAGCCTGGTCTCTTCAAAAGTCAATGTCATGAAAACTGGAGAAATGGTTCTTGGCTCTAAAACATTAGTGAGACACAATAACCAAATGCAATATGTGAATCTTGGCTGGATCCTGGTTCAAAAAACAAAAACAAAAACATTTGAAACCAAACACATCAGGAACAATCGGGAAAACTGAGTATGGGATGAAAATTAGATGGCATTTGGGAATTATTGTAAATTTTCTTATATTTAATAATGAGTGTGATTATGTAATAAAATGTCATTAATGCTAGAATATACACGCTATAAGATATGAGATAAAATGTCACAGTGCTTGCAACTTACTTTCAATGATTCAGAAAAACACACACATTTACACAGAAAATATGGCAAAATACTAAACTGATTTAATCTAGGTGGCAGTTACCAGTACTACTGCTTCAACTTGTCTGTGTATTTTAAAACTTTCAAATTTAGCTTGGAAGAAACCCTCCCTTCACCACTCCATACCACCACCCCACCGCAAGCTACTACCCTCACATCCCTGTTTTTCAGCAAACCTGTTTTTCTAGTTCTTTCCTCCTGCTCTCCCGTGAACCCACTGTAATCAGATTTTCACCACAGTGCACAGAACTAGCTCCTGACATGGTTAACAATGACCTCCACATAGTTACTCAAAGATATGTCTCAATTCTTTCTTTTTTTGTCATACCACATTGCTTATGGGATCTTAGTTCCCCAACCAGGGACTGAACCCAGGCCCTGGGCAGTGAAAGCCTTGAGTCTTAACCACTGGACCAACAAGAAATTCCCTCCATTCTCATGTTATGCAACTTATCGGCAGTTTCTAACCCAGACCATCAATCCTTCCTCTAGAGTTTTCCCTTGCCTTCAATGGCATGTCTTTTTCCTGAGGCCTCCCGCTACCTAACTGGCCACCCTTTTTGTCCTCCTTCCCGAGTTCCTCCTCACACTGCAACTTCTAAATACTGGCCCAAGCCAGGACTCTGTCCTCACACTTCTCTTCTCCAGCCTCTTTAATGATCTCATCCAAAATCATGGTTCACGCTATCAATATGTAGACAACGCCCACATTTGTATCTCCCACCCCAGACTTTTCTCCTGAACCCCCAATTAGTAATATTCCCTATTGGAATGTCTAAGACAATCACAAACTCCACGTATCGAAAGCCCAGGGCCCAGCTGCGTCACTTCTCATTGCCTCCCATGTCCACCCAAGCCCAGCTCCAATGCAGCTCTCACGGTAGCTGGCACAACACCCTCCTAACTGGAAAGCCTCCTCTTGCTTCTCTCACAGAAACCAGACTCACACTTTAGGAATTTTACAACCAATCACATGCCTTCTTAGTCACCCTCCAGTGTCCATCTCATAAACAGGAAAAGCCAAAGGTCTGAAACAACACCCCGCTCCTAGAGGCTACAGGGTATCTATCGCCAACCAACTTCGGTTACCACCCCTCCTTCTCCTTCCCACCTCCCAGGTATGGGCTTTTCCCTTGCCATTCTGCATCTCAGACCACTTTCCCCAAGGTATCTGCATGACGCCACGCTTCCTTCAAGACGCTGCTTAAACATTATCCAATCACTGACACTTATTTCCTAGATGAAAAAGAAGGCCCCCACACCTCCACCAAGCATTTGCTATCTCCTACCCTGCTCTTTCCCTCACCACCTAACATACCATATATTTGCTTCTTTTTGTTTATTGTCTCCCCATATGGATCCACCAAGACAGGAACTTTACTTCATAGTGTTTCAAGGTATCTTTTGTGCTAATGAAACAGTTCTCAAACTGTAAGATTGTTCAGTCTTCTTACATTTTTCCCATATAGCTGAGACTACTTCATTACAATTCTAGATTTTATCTGGAAAGAATCATCACTGAGTAATTTCTGGTTGCCCACAGGACTTAAGTAATCAGACTCAGTCCAAAAAGTTTCAGTATAAACAGACAAATCACCCTGAAAAATGTCGATTCTTAAATACTTACATGGGCGATGTCTCCCTTCGTGCCTATGACCCGGTCCTGAGAATGCTTAC
This sequence comes from Tragelaphus eurycerus, assembly GCA_935064755.1. Taxonomy (NCBI): domain Eukaryota; kingdom Metazoa; phylum Chordata; class Mammalia; order Artiodactyla; family Bovidae; genus Tragelaphus; species Tragelaphus eurycerus. Next base: position 67,252,670 of record CAKXYN010000001.1, on the reverse strand, counting down.
TGAACTCAACATAATGATCTTCTGTAAAGGAATGCCTATGAACAAACAACAAAAGTACTGATGTAACTGATCTTCAGGACATAATTATTTAACTGACTAAAAAGAAAAGTGATTCTCAGCCTCTTGCCTGACTATACTCACCTGAAGATTCTCAGCTCCCAAAGAGGAAAAAATTGTACATGTAAGATTGAAAAGAAAATTCTCTCCATCAATTGGTCCAAGAAGATTCAAAATAAATGAATGGGAACTACTTGGTTAAAACAATGGCTAACAGGGTACATATGCCTCTGAAATATGCCCCAGCAAAGAGCGCCACTATGATAAAATGTGCCATTCTGGATCAGTGAAGGGTCTGCTGTCTGATGGCAATGTATATACTTGGTAATACATACCCAGGAACCAAGAAAAAAAAAATCTTATTAAACATGTACCACAGATGAGGAAGAGAGAAGTCAGCAATAAAACTTACAGCATTCCTCTCTTGCCCCAAAATGCTGAGTCAAAGAATCAGATGAAGGGGATAAATTGTAAAACAGAGACACTGAATTATAAAAGTAGATACATACTTCATATCAAATACTGATTTCATTCCCCAAAGTGCAGACAGAGGCTGGCTCCAGGTAGCCGATGTCAGCAGCAAGGATCCATCCTAAAACAAGATGGGAGGCCCAAGGTGGCTAACCATGTGTTTATATAAATGCCATCTTTCATTAGCATTCTAAAATATAACATAGATTGTTAGACTATAAAGAAATCAGAAAAACTTTTAGGAATCAAGAAATGGTTAGAAGCTGCTAAGATTTAATCAATATGCACCTATGTCACAAAAAATCACTAAATTTGAGAATATTTAATCCTCCTGAACTAGTAACATGAAATACAATAGTTTCAAGGGTGTGGTGGGTGGGGGATGATGAGACTTAGATGTCAAACATGGTTTCTCCTTTCTTAATATTTGGTCTTATTTCTCCATCTCCCTCATCTGAAGTATCAGTAAACTGAAAACAGCTGTTAGACTCTGTAGCCAAGGATTCTTAAAAGATTTTTCAAAGAGAAAGCTCAATAAAAGATCAACTTGCTTTATTTTTCTTCTCAGCTCATCACCAAATTTACTTAATCTATATTCCTCATGATTCCCACATTATAATTTTTTCAAACTTTTTGTTTTGTATTGGGGTATAGCCAATTACCAATGTTGTTAATAGTTTCAGGTGAACAGCAAAGGGATTCAGCCATACACATACGTGTATCCCCTTTCCCCCAAACTCCCCACCCATCCAGGCTGCAACACTGAGCAGAGTTTCATGTGCTATACAGTAGGTCCTTGTTGGTTATGCATTTTATATATAGCAACCTCCTTCACTTTAAATTGAGGAAAATTATCCTTGTCATCTTAATAGTCTTGACTTGTAGAAACAGCAAAAGCATTGATTTCATCCACAGAACAGTACTAATAACACAGTTATATTTACAGTGGATAACCAACAAGGTCATACTCTTAATAGCACAGGGAACTCTGCTCCATGTTATGTGGCAGCCTGGATGGGAGGAGAGTTTAGGGGACAATGGAAGCATGTATACATATGGCTGAGTCCCTCTGCTGTCCACTTGAAACTATCACAACATTCCAATATAAAGAATTAAAATAAATAGTACTACTAGACTATGACCTACCACTGGGATCATACAATACTTGTTTTCCTAAAAATTCACAGTACTTACAGATTTCCTTCCAACACAAAAAATTTTGTGGTCATAGTTGATAGATAATCTCAAGTTTCTAAATAAAGCACATTAAAAATCTATCCATCTATCTTTAGGTCTGGAAAACATAAGGGCCAGATACCAGATAGTACATACTGTAGGTTTTGCAGGCCACATGGTCTGTGCTGCATGCAACCACAATACTCAACTCTGCCACTGTAGCACAGAGCAGCCAAGACGTAATACATAAACATATGAGTATGGCTGTGTTCCAAACAAACTTTACACACAAACACAGGAAACCGGCCAGCCCACACACCTGCAGTTCACCAACCTATCCTAGAAGCATGACTGAGCACAACCTAGGAAGGGAGCTTTACCCTGGAGGGCTCCAGGTGTGTGATGGCTGAGTTGTGACAGTTGTAGCTGGCCTCCTCCTGTCCACTGAACACGTTGTAGAGCTTCAACTGCCCGGTACAGGTGCCCAGCATCAGGAAGCGCTCTCGTGCGGAGAACGCACAGCAGGTGAGGCCACTCTCATCCTCATTGGCTTCCCGGAACACTGAAATAGGACGGAACCTGAACAAACAAAAGAGAATCAGAGACAAAGAACATGCAAAGACTCGGAAAAACAAAAGTTTGTTAGAAGGACAGAAAGAAAAACAGCCTTTCTGTTTCATATGGGTTCTTCCAAATTATCAGTGACCGTCAGTGGTTAATCTTCATTTTACAAGAGAGAACTGGACCTTCATTTAAAAATGTTAACAATAACAAAAATTCCCATGTGAAAAACCTGAGATCCCATACTGACTTGTATGTAAGATTTTTTAAAAATATTTATTTGGCTGCGCTGGATCTTAGTTGTGGCATGTGACCTCTTAATTGCAGCATAGTTCCCTGACCAGATTGAACCCAGGCCCCCTGCATTGGGAGTGTGGAGTCTTACCTACTGGACCACCAGGGAAGCCCCAATGTAAAATTTTTAAGGAATCAGAAGAGGTAACAACTTGGACCAGCACAAGTACAAACTTGAGAGCCTCGTCAGGGACAGAGTGTTGCATGGGCTCTAGAAAACATACTAATATAACAAGAACAGAGTATCTTATATTACCATTAATTATACAAGGAACCCCTGGGTTCCCCTTGACAAAAGGGGGTATAGTCACATTGCTCAGGTATTCACACAAAATGATAATTCCTGGTATTTCAGGCCAACAAATGGTTTTCTGGAGTTATTACTTCATGCTGATATTGCCCACATACTCTGACGTAAACAGAAAAATCATTCAAATTCCCAGGGAGTGAGGTAACCTCTCCTTACCTGCTAAAGATAAGGTGCCTATCAAAGCACCCGCCATCTACCCCTCCATACTTTGGAAATGATGCCCTGCGGTTTAGCCTTGAGGTAAAGTTTATTGGCGCTTGTCGCCTTTGTTTTGGCTCAGGACACTGGTGAGGAGTAAAGAGAGAGAAGGGTGGGCAGGTGGCAACTGGGTTCTTGCAGCGAGCATGCTGCTCTCTAAGATATTCTGTGATGATACTGTCCAGCGTAGGCGGGGAGGGAAGGTGTCTGTCCAGCTGCTTTTTTATGGCTGGGCTCTGGCTGTAGGCGCCATGGTCCGACTTCTGCCGCAACACTCTGATTTTCCTGCCGTTGCAGGGTGATGGCCTCTCTCTGATAAAACTGATCCTACCAATCACAGGGGAGTTTCCTGCATGAGATGGACCAGGCAGAGCTAGTGAACCCTGGGGCACCCGCGGCTGAGGATGAGCAGCGGGGGCAGAAGGGGCAGAGGTACCCACAGCAGCATGGCTACCCAATCGAGTTGCAATGCCATTGGCGATGCGAGGGGTGCGGGGAAGAGAAACAGGAGAAGCAGCAGCAGTGACTGGGGTGAAGGCAGAAGAATGGGAGGCAGCAGTCATGGGCAGGTCGGCCTCTTTCGTCAGCACAGTGGCTGTCTCCCCAAGGCCTTTAGAAATGAGATGGTTTCGGATCAGTAGGAGCAACTCTTTCTCAGGAAAGGAGATCCGTGACTGGGCAACAACGTCAGCTTTCTGCAGACGTGCCAGGGACACATCGGTACCGATGAGAAGCGGCTTTCCCGACACCCGTTCGATGAGCTCAGCAGCGTACTTGCAGAACTTGACGTGGTCACTGCGCTTGTCCTGTAGCACAGGCTCTTTCATCAGCTGCTGGATCTGGCAGCTGCTGAAAAGGGGCAGCTTGCTGATGATCTGCCGCACGGTGCTACTGCGAGACAGGCCCACCAGGGCCTTGCAGGCTAGGGCCCGGATCTGGTCTGCATCTGTGATGGGCATCTTGACAGACAGTAAGGACAGAAGCACCTTGATGCCGTTGTTGGACTGCACCACGTTCCACATCTTGGCCAGAGTGTGCTCACTGCTTTTGGGTGTCTGAGGCAGCTTCCTCCGAGGCGTTCCAGAGATAAACTTGCCAATACTAGAAATTCTGTTATCCGGGCCACACACACAATTGATGATAATCTGAAGTGCTGACTTCTGAATTTCAGCATCGTGAATAAAGAACTCACCCTCAGCTACTCCCAAAATAATGCTGATACCTATAGGGGGAAAAATTTTTTTATATTATTCTTCATAACACTAATGCACAACTTCAATGGTTAAGAGTTAAAATTTACAGTTCTATTCATCGTGTCCAAAAACCACTAGAATATTGTAAAGTAATGAGCCTCCAATTAAAATAAATAATTAATTTCTTTTTAAAGTGTAGCAGTTTTCTCCTCAGTTCAGTTGCTCAGTCGAGTCAGACTCTTGCGACCCCATGGACTTAAGTGTAAGGAATAGTTTGTATAAAATGCAGCCAGTTCTACTACAGTGTATCTTTATGACAGAAGACCTCATATGCAGTTTTTAAATACAGGAATGATGTGGAAGTCACCATATTATGTGGAAGTCACCAAGGTTCATGTACAAGCTTTCCTAGGTAAGAAAAGCAAAAACAGTCGGAGTAAATAAAAACTTCCAGCAGGAAAGAAAAAGTCCTCAGCCTGGCTGCTATAGTGGGAGCAGAACCCTTTCTTCTACATATGAATTAACTTAAAAACAAGTGGCTAAGCCTCAGGCTTTCTCCCCAGGGTAGTGCATTCTAGGGCTCACAGCCACTCACATGACTTGCATGCTCACCTTAGCAGCAGCCCTCATCAGCCCTGATCTTAATAAGGGTTTTTTCCCTTTGTTTTTGTGTACAATAACTTATTCATTTGTGCTGCTTGCCAATTACTCATTTTGAGTTGCTTAAATTTTTTGCTATCTGCCCAACCCATGTTTCTCATAAATTCTATTTTTAGCATAACACTCTGAAGAGTGCAAGGTTTTCAGGAATGCACTTGTACTATTGTAGCAAAAATGCCTGTACCACCCAGAATACCTGAGTTCACTAACATGACTCCCTTATTTGAAACTGATGGCATGACTTAAAAGAACTTAAAGGGTACCCTCCTTTGCTACCTTCTGTTCTAGTACTGCAAAATTAGGTCAGTTAAGTAACCACAACCAGAATGGCAGAGGAAAACAAATTAAAACCACACAATGACAAAAATGGCAAGATACAACCTACCTACAGTGGAGACGGTGGAGCCAGCCTCATCTAGTACATCCACTGATTCTGCCAACTGGAGCTGAATTTTTGGCACAACGGTGAGAATCGCCAGGACATCCAAAGCAAAGCGCACAGTGTCATTCCTGGACAGAAAGAAGAATTAGTCAAAGGGAAACTCGGATACAGCCACAAGAAACAGTCTCTGTTAAAAGAGAGACAGACAAATACAGACAGTGGGTCAGAACTACTTACTACCTGAATGACTCTGTCCCTCCCTAGCCATGGCATCAAGAGAGGATCTGTAAGTCACCACAACACTAATTTCAAAGAACATGGGTATGGAATTTTCATCTATCAAACTGCTAAGATTAAAAAACAAAGGATAATCTCCAATGCTGGTGAAGATGAACAGAGACAAATGCTCTCAAAACTTTTGACAGGAGAAGAAAATAGGATACTCCTCTTAGAATATAATTTGGAAATATGAAACAAGGTTCTTAAAATGTTTGTAACCTTTGGCCCAGGAATTTTACCTTTAGGAATTTGCCCTAAGGAAATAATCATAAGTACAAACAAGTATTTATGGATTAAGATGTCCATTATCACATCATGTAAAACAGCAAAAGAATTAAGAAAACTTACACAGGAAACAGGAATACTTGTGTTAAATTCTGGACAACTTTGCAGCTACTGACAATTATTTCAAAAAAACTCCTAAGGACAAATGAAAAGGCTCAAAAGACAACAAAACTAAGATACAAAATTTTAAAGCCAACAATACCAAGCACTGGCAAGAAGGGAGAGAAAATGAAAACTCCCATAGACTGCTGTGGGAGAAGTCAACAATATGAGCATTTTCCAAACAATCTGGCAACATCCACTAAAGATGAGATGCAGCCACATTACAACTCAAACTGTACACATCACATCCTCAAGAGAGACCTCAAAAAGAAGTTCGTGGTACCACTCATTTGACAGGAAAAAAAAAAGAGAAAAAAGGCACTAAATGCCCATCAGTAGGAGAATAAACCATAGTATAGAAATGTGCTTAGTCACTCAGTCATGTCTGACTCTTTGCAACCCCATGGAGCCCACGAGGCTCCTCTGTCCATGGAATTTTCCAGGCAAGAACACTGAAGTGGGTTTCTATTTCCTACTCCAGGGGATCTTCCCAACCCAGGGATTGAACCTGCATCTCCTGGGCCTCCGGCATTGGCAGGCAGATTGTTTACCACTGAGCCACCTGGGAAACCCAATATGCAAATATAAGAATTCAAATACGTATCAACACATAAATCTCAAACACTTAAGGGTGACTGAATACCTGAAACTTACATTAAAAAAATAAGTAAAAGTAAGGGTGAAGAAAGCAAGCACAGGTAAGACTTTATACAATTTTAGAACATAAAAAGAGTACTAAATCATTGATTACACACCCACACATATGCATAGCATAAAAAAAAAGAATGCAAAGAATGCATACCAAATTCAAGACAACTGGTCACTCTGGGCTGGGGGCAGAAAATGGAAAGGAATTGAGAAAGCAACATGCCAACCCCAAGTATGGAGTAGTTGTTATATTATTCTCTGTATCTTCATATAACTTGAGGTATTTCATTTAAAAGACGAGTTTAAACACTATAATCTTAATTATGTCTATTTACAGAATTATGGAAAAGAGATTAAAGAAATTAACAGAGGCTAAGAATAATTTCCACTTCTAAGGTTTTGTATATTCTAAGCAAGACCTTCTAAAACAAAATGATGTCCTTTTCATCATAAGGGACTGGAAAGCCAAAGTAGGGAGTCAAGAGACACCTGTTTGGCATTGAAGGGACATCAAAAAGAGATTCATGGTAGCACTCGTTTGACAGGAAAAAGAAAGAAGACACTAAATGCCCATCAATAGGAGAATAAACTACAGTATAGATATGTTTGGCCTTGGAGTACAAAATGAAGAATGGCAAAGGCTAACAGTTTTGCCAAGAGAATGCACTGGTCATAACAAACACCCTCTTCCAACAATACAAGAGACGACTCTATACATGGACATCACCACATGGTCAATACTGAAATCAGACTGATCATATTCTTTGCAGCTGAAGATGCAAACGCTCTATATAGTCAAAACAAAATGGGGAGCTGACTGTGCCTCAGATCACCAGCTCCTTAGTGTAAAATTCGGGCTCAAAATGAAGTAGGGAAAACCACTAACTAGGCCATTCAGGTATGATCTAAATCAAGTCCCTTATGATTATACAGTAGAAGTGACAAATAGATTCAAGGGATTAGATCTGGTAGACAGAATGCCTGAAGAACTATGGATCAAAGTCCCTAATATTATAAAGGAGGTGGTGATCAAAACCATCCCCAAGAAAAGGAAATGCAAAAAAGAAAAGTGGTTGTCTGAGGATGCCTTACAAATAGCTGAGAAGAGAAGAGAAGAGAAAGGGAAAGATATATTCAACTGAATGCAGAGTTCCAGAGAATCGCAAGGAGAGGTAAGAAAGCCTTCTTAAGTGCAAATGCAAAGAAATAGAAAAAAACAATAGAATGGAAGAGACTAGAAATCTCTTAAAGAACATCAGAGATACCAAGGGAACATTTTGTGCAAAGATGGGCACAATAAAGGACAGAAACAGCAAGGACTTAACAGAAGCAGTAAAGATAAATAAGAGGTAGCAAGAATATACAGATGAACTGTACAAAAAGTTATTAATGTCTTGGATAACCAATATGATGTGGTCACTTACCTAGAGGCAGACATCATGGAGCGCAAAGTTAAGTGGGCCTTACTTAGGAAGCATTACTACGAACAACACTAGCGGAAGTGATGGAATTCCAGCTGAGATATTTCAAATCCTAAAAGATGATGCTGTGAAAGTGCTGCACTCAATATGCCAGCAAATTTGGAAAACTCAGCAGTGGCCACAAGACTGGAAAAGGTCAGTTTTCATTCCAATTCCAAAGAAGGGTGATGCCAAAGAATGTTCAAACTACCATACATTTGCATTCATTTCACATGCTAGCAAGATTATGCTTAAAATCTTTCAAGCTAGGCTTCAGTAATATGTGAACTGAGAACTTCCATATGTACAAGCTAGATTTAGAAAGGCAGAACCACCAGAGATCAAACTCCCAACATCCACTGGATCATAGAAAAAGCGAGAGAATTTCAAAAAAAAAAATCTACTTCTGCTTCATTGACCATGCTAAAGCCTTTGACTGTGTGGATCACAAGAAACTGGAAAATTCTTCTTAAGAGATGGGAATACTAGACCACCATACCTGCTTCCTGAGAAACCTGTATGCAGGTCAAGAAGCAACAGTTAGAACCAGACATGGAACAATGAACTGACTCAAAATTGGGAAAGGAGTATGTCAAGGCTGTATATTGTCACCCTGCTTATTTAACTTATATGCAGAGTACATCATGCAAAATGCCGGGCTGGAAGCACAAGCTAGAAACAAGATTGCCAGGAGAAATAGCAACAACCTCAGATAGGCAGATGATACCACTTTAATGGCAGAAAGTGAAAACTAACTAAAGAACCTAAAGAAAAGTAACTAAAAAGCTGGCTTAAAACTCAACATCCAAAAAACTAAGATCATGGTATCTCATCCCATCACTTCATGGCAAATAAATGGGGAAACAGTGGAAACAGTGGCTGACTATTTTTTGGGGCTCCAAAACCACTGCAGATGGTGACTGCAGCCATGACATTAAAACACACTTTACTCCTTGGAAGGAAAGTTATGACCAACCTAAACAGCATATTAAAAAGCACAGACATTACTTTGTCAACAAAGGTCTGTCTAGTCAAGGCTATGGTTTTTCCAGTAGTCATGTATGGATGTGAGGGTTGGAATATAAAGAAAGCTGACCACCGAAGAATTGATGCTTTTGAACTGTGGTGGTGGTGAAGACTCTTGAGAGTCCCTTGGCCTACAAGGAGATCCAACCAGTCCATCCTAAAGGAGATCAGTCCTGGGTGTTCACTGGAAGGACTGATGTTGAAGCTGAAACTCCAATACTTTGGCCACCTGACGCGAAGAACTAACTCATTTGAAAAGACCCTGATGCTGGGAAAGATTGAGGGTGGGAAGAGAAGGGGACGACAGAGGATGAGATGGTTGGATGGCATCACCAACTCGATGGACTTGAGTTTGCGTAAACTCCAGGAGTTGGTGATGGACAGGGAGGCCTGGCATGCTGCGGTTCATGGGGTCAGAGAAAGTCGGACATGACTGAGCAACTGAACTAAACAGTCCCTTGGAAGAATAGCTATGACAAATCTAGACATCATATTAAAAAGCAGACATCACTTTTTCAACAAAGGTCCACATAGTCAAAGCTATGGATTTTCCAGTAGTCATGTATGGATATGAGAGTTGGACCAAAGAGAAGGCTCAAAGTCAAAGAATTGATGCTTTCGAACTGTGGTGTTGGAGAAGACTCTTAAAAGTCCCTTGGACAGCAAGATCAAACCAGTCAATCCTAAAGGAAATAAACTCTGAATATTCACTGGAAGGACTGACGCTGAAGCTGAAACTCCAATACTTTGGCCATCGTATGCCAAGAGCCGATTCACTGGAAAAGACCCTGATGCTGGGAAAAATTGAAGGCAAGAGAAGAAGTGGGTGACAGAGGATAAGATGGTTGGATCGCATCACCAACTCAATGGACCTGAATTTGAGCAAACTCAGGGAGACAGTGAAAGACAAGGAAGCCTGGCAGGCTACAGCTCATGGGGTCACAAAGAGTTGGACACAATTTGGCCACTGAACAAGAACAAAGAATAATTTTTATTTCTAAGGTTTTTGTATAGTCTAAGCAAAAACAAGTATTTAATTCTATTTTTAAAAATAAACTTTTAAAGGACATATTTTTTCTTAAGTAATCCACATATGGATTTACCATTCAAAAAATGTATTTATAACCTTATTATCCTTTGAGTTTTCATCATCTTTAAAGCAATGGTCTCCAAGTAAATATAATAACCTCCTTTAATACTCTAAAAACAGTGTTTCTGAAAGTGTGCTTGGGGACCCTAGGAGTCTCTAAGACCTTTTCAAAAGGTGCTGAGATTTAAAAAAATACTTTCATAATAACACTAAGATGTTATTTTTCCTTTCTCACTCTCCTTCTCTCATGAGTGTATAAAGAGCTTTCCAGAGGCTATGTCATGTGTGATGTCACAAAAGGTTGAATACAGAAGCAGATATGAGATCTATTGAGCCAGATACTTGCTGAAAATCAACTGGCTTTATTTTGGAAACTTTTCATAAAAAATGCCAATAAGCAATGGGTTCAGATTATTTTTAAATAAGTTGGTAAATATATTTACATTTTCAGTTTTAATTTCTAATATGCTAAAATAAATATCAATAGATAAAAAACAAAAGCTCTTAAGGGTCCTAATAATTTTTAGTACAGTAAAGGAAACTTGAGACCAAAAAGCTTGAAGATGGCCCCTCCAAAAGTATTCCTCTAGATTTAAGGAGGAATAAACCTCCTGGTTTAACCTCCTGTCTTTATGGCAGTGGGTGATAGGGCAAGGAGGTCAAGAACCACAGCTTATAAACTTTGTTACTTTGTACCCTCCAGACTCCTCCTTATCCAAAACATAGCTTTCTTTTTGCATCAGCCTCAAATAGAACCTACCCAACTGCCTGATACCATTAGCTATTTTTCCCCTGAGCCTTGTCCAGCTTTGTTCTAATGGTGAAAACTCTACCAAAAGCAAAAAATACAGCTATATGTGAAGGTCAAACAAACATCATATATGGTTGCCAAGCAGTAGAGAGACATTTAACATTTAAAGTCTAAGTACAAAGAATACTAGACTCCAGTCTCAGGACGACTTCAACACACCTCTGCAAGCTGTAGCCACATAGACTGCATATATTTCTCTAAGAGTATAGACATGATCCTTGTCTATGGTGCAGTATTTATAATCACCAAGACCAATCACTCTATACATTTAAAGATATTTATCCCGCTTAATCTAGTTTCTCAGATTCAAGTCCAAAATTTTAATTCACTTCAACAATTATTTGTTAAGCATACACCATGTGAAAACCAACATGAACATCAGCAAAAAGCCGATCTCTGAAACCTCTCTCTGGTCCCACCTTGCATAATAGGTCTTCCAATTGCAAGCAATAGAAATAAGCTGCAATAAGAGCTGGACACAAGACAGCTTGAGGAAGACTTCAGCTGGCTCCCAATACAGCTGCGCTGGGCCATATTCTATCAGAAACTCCATCATTTCCACAATCTGTTCATGCGTATATGAACATGCCTAAAAGGACAGAGATATATTATTAAAGAGCTCTATCAATCTGCCTGCTGTTTTCTCTAGCACAGCTCAATGCTCTAAAGATTTTAATAATAAAGCTAAGTAGTAAGTCTTGACACACACACTTCTTGAGTCCACAGCCCACATGTGAAATAATAAATGATGCTTCATCTTTTATTTGTAACTAGACTCAATACATTCTGCCAAAAAAGGTAACAAAACGTTCAAATTATTGGTGCATGTATTTCACACCTTAAGAAGAAAAAGAAGCACCACATAAAATAACTGATTTATTTTTAATATGTGACTTTTAAAACATGCAGATACTCATCTTTGTTCTAAAACATACTAATTTCAAAAATGATAGTGAAGTAAATTATAGATGCACCAGGTTTCAGAAGAAAATTCCACAAAGAAGCAGCTAGAATATCTATCTAGTATTTTCCACAGAAAAAAGTCCTTTCACACACATCTCAGTTTATCTTTTAGTTTAAGTATCCCAGCGAAGTAGCAAGCTTACAACTGGGAGCAAAGTAAGTTCTCGATACATCCATTTTTTTTTTTTTTTCCTTTGGAGTGTGCAGCTAGGATCTTAGTTCCCTGACCAGGGATTGAACCTGGGCCACTGAAGTTGAGTCATATAACCACTGTACAGCTAGAGAAGTCCCTACACCCCTACATCCATTTCATTCTGCCTCCTCACAGTGCAAGTATAATCCATTAATGTACATCCCACCTGGACTCCACTGATAAGAATGTGCATTTCAGGCCCAAGATGCTACACACAATACTAACAATGTTTCTTTTTTAGACAAGGTTCTCTCACCTTGTACGGAGGTTGAGGATGAACAAGAATGCCACCTTCAGTCCTCTGAAGAGACTGCTTCACTTGTTCCAATTTAATGGCCAGGTGAGCTTCAAAGTACTTGCGCAAGGCCATGCAGGTATGTTTGCCAGTTTGCCGGCTAGCAAATATTTCATCATCACTCAGAAGTGCACCCTGATCTTCCAAATTTAGAATCTCCAAAGTACTGATCTATTAAGAAAGTGGCAAAAGAAGGGGGCAAAAGAGAACAAAAAGGAAAAGGAGAAAAAAGTACAAACATTTCAGTAGATTTTTATGCTCAAGAAGATTGATACACATCAAAGTACATCTGTCTGTACATCACGTTAAGAGCAGACATATGAAAACAAAACACTAAACCTATATTGAAAAATGACATAGCTTTCAATCATGTTGAAAGACACAGAGGCACAAAACTGCTTTTAGAACAAGCAATTCTCCCTGTAAGATTACTATCTTCAAGGCAAGTCTACAATGGCATAGTCCTCTGACCACTTAAGAAAAAGTTGTGAATGAAGGAGGGAAAAAGACTTTATCCATAAAAATGACAGAAAAACCCCTCCAGTCAGAAGCTTCCTCTCTTCAGTGCTGCTGAAGGGCAGCCACATCAAGCAGGACCCCACTCCTCACAAAGAGAAGCAACTGAAGAACCTCACCAAGTTCACCAGACGACGAAGACCATCGTAGCGGTCAAAGAGTTCCAACACAGCCCGGAAGGAGAAGCAGATTGAGAAAAACATGGTAGCATGGCAGCATCCTGAAGCATGTGAACATTCCATTAGCCACAGGGTGTAGTTCACCACATCAGACAGAACATTGTGGGGATGCATGCAAACCTGCAAAGGACAAAAATAAAACAACGTTTTAAAACGTGGGGGAAAGGAACTTCCAGAAGATATGAAAAATTCACCAGTGTACATAGGTATCTGCAAAATACAATAATCATTCCTGAGTAAGTCATTCTGATTTAAAGCTTAAGCTGTAAATAAAATTTTATGACAATCTATTCCAAGGCAGAAAACAATCTAAATTTAGAGAAATGTTTAAATTCCGCCTAAGCTTTCGGAGTGTCAAACTTTGCAAATATTTTTATCCTTTAATGCTCACAAAGCTCTGTTACACAGGTATTAGGATCACCACTTAAATAATGAAGTAGCTCAGAGATGTAAGGGACTTTCCCAGGCTGATAAAAAGTTGATAAAAGTAAGGGAGCTGATAAAAGTAACTGAGCCTTCTGACAATGAAGTCTACAAGTTCAGTATCCATTCACTCACTGATTTGTTCACACATATGGTGCTGACTCCTGTCAGACAATGAATTTTGAAGCATTACCCAGGTTTGTTTGGCACTTTTAACCACAATTAATTCTGTACAAATACACACAGATTAGGTTACTACTCTCAAAAGATTACATATCTTTGCAGAAAGCTAGATCTTAACGAGTAAAAAAATTAAAATCAGAAGATTATCCCATTAATAAATTTGCACAGAAGAATAAAGACACCACCGAGAGGAATTTACCAACTTCACTCTACCAGAAAAGCTACAATTGCATAAAATATAGAAGAATGCTCCAGATATATAAACAAGGGTTGCTGTGGTGTCTAGGGACCCATTTCTTTTCTGATGTATAACCCACTTACATTAAAAAAAAAAAAAAAAAAAGAAATAAAAAATCTTAACTGAAAAAACAGAAAAACCAGAGGGGTACGGTACCTCTAGAGCCCTAAGAACAACTGGAATGATTTTACTATCTCTACCACAAACTATCCTGCTAACATACACAAAACATCATCTGTTGTTTTTATAACTGACTTGAAAATGCAAAATGTAACTCTACTGGGGGACACCTGAGAAGAGCCTGAAAATAGAATGCTCAGTAAAGATCAGACATTCATGTTACTTGCTCCTTTCATTAAGGCCTAATCCAACTGTTTAACTGTCTCATCCAAATGCTTTTCTGTGAATGCATGAGAGTAGTCCCACCCTATACCATTCCCATACATCTGAATGGACTGGACTTACTCTTTCCATGGCATCCTGGTTGTAGGACAGGTAATACAAGCACATGGATACACCAGTTGCAGCCATAGAAGGACGAGGAATTTCCAGCAATTTCTGTACTCCACCGTGCGCAACAAATTCTGTGGCAAACTTATTGTGGAGCAGGAGAGATGCTAGGTGCTACACAAAGAGGATACATATTACCATGGAACAATCTAGAACAAATATATCTTCACAGAATATTAAGTTGCTAAATACAAAGACTCCTTAGAAGTAGACAACCACCCCCTCAAAACAGAAGTAAAACCAATACTGCTTAAGGGAAACAAAAAAATTAAGCAAACAAAAACTGTAGAATTCGGTAACATTCCCTCCTAATACCAAAGTTTTCATGATGGTGAAAAACAAGAAATGAAGATTACTACTGTACATTATGACACACTCCTATAATCTTTTTACTATTACATATCTTCCCTAATGGATTTTTGTCACCCTTTCCATTCTAATCCTTTTAAACATAATCAGCTGTGTGTTTTAGCTTTGGCCCAGTCACTGATTCACCCAAAACTCTGCTTTCTTTTATACTGATACTTGCTTATATCCTCAAAAACAATCTTCAAAAAACTAGTACATTGCTGGTATTAATCAGAATGCACTTTAAATAGACTTTATTAATAATACATTTCATAGCCTCTCTGGGTGGACCTGAACTGGGCAATTTAAAGGCAGGGAGTGCAATGCAAGCAACAGGCTACTCAATGACTTTGAATCCAGGCCAACATGGATGCAGCCTCATAACTAGAGCTCCCCCTCCTGTTTCTCACACCAAAGTGTCTTCTGGGTCATGAGACAGGCAGCAAGCAGGTACAGACAAAACGATACAGATTTGTAACTGATACTTGTACAAATTTCACCAAGGTCAATAGGTGTGTACCCTCTTAAGACATTCTCTCAATACACACACTCAGACTAATCCTTGTATATAATTCAAACCCCTTCCCTGTTAACTTTTCTTGTCTGATACACAAACCTCTGCCACCAAGCCTTTTCCTGCTGCTAAGTCGCTTCAGTTGTGTCCGACTCTGTGTGACCCCATAGATGGCAGCCTACCAGGCTCCTCCGTCCATGGGATTTTCCAGGCAAGAATACTTTCCCATATATGGTTCCCTCCCCCAATATTCAGGCCATTGCATGGGCTTTTTTTTTCTCAAAACCACTACCATAAAGTGGCAGTTCCACTGCCAGAATCAGCAGTAGGGAAAACAGAGAATGAACAAAAGGCTCAATCTTCACAAAGAAACTTAATTCTAGTTGGCTCAACACAGCCCTTACGTGGCTCACCTCACTCTTGTGGGCAAAGACTCTATTTTCACTCCTTATACTGTACCTCCATATAAGGTCTAGTTCTTCACTTACTATTTTAACCCATTTTGTTTCTATTAACTTCAACACTTAGCCCTTCTCCTGCACAACTGAGTCTTCCTTTTGAACAAAACCGTACATATAACTTTCTACACTTTTTATTTCCTCATAAAAAAGATCTCTTATCTGGTTTTACTCTTATCTGGTTTTACCCTGTTCGCTCTTATTCCATTTTCTCTAACCCCTTATATGATTCTGCATAGAAACAGGTGAATAACGACACCCATTATAGGTTCTCATACAAAGACCTACAGAAATAGCAACTGCCCAAAGCTCTTCTTTCACTACTTCCTTTTCAAGTCAGGACGCTGCATGTCAAAGCAATACCTTGGGCCACTGGAGACAACTCTGACCTCCAGCTTCATCCCACTGTTCAAAGTAAAATCATGAGTTTGCACACTTTATACACATACACACACACTGCATTCCTCACACAGGGATACATGTTACTTCAATTTATGTCTGACCTCCTTCAAACTTAAAATTTCTGGGGTCTGCAAGTCAAATTTTATCATTTCTATTTAATTCCAATACATTTTGGAACTGTGCTGGCCAACACAGTAGTCATTGGCTACATGTGGCTAATTTCATTAAAATTAAGTTAAAAACTCAGGGGCTCAGTGGCACTAGCTACATTTTACACGCTCATTTGTGGCTAGTAGCTACTGTACTGAAAAGCACAAAGAACATTTCCATCATCACCAAAAGTTCTATTGGACAGTGTAGCTCTGGAATATCAGGAATGAAATTATACCTTTAAAGAGCGAGAACATCATCTCTTTTTCAGAGGTTTTGTCTAGAAGCTACTATTTCTCAAAGAGAACAGACCATTCCTTTCTTTGTGCCCCAATACTTCTGTCACAACATCTATAATATTTAAAAAAAATCATAGGCTTACATGCCTGGCTCTCTCAACCACATGATAAGCAGCAGAGACTTAATTTATTTGTCTAATACTATAAACATCACAGAACTGTACTGTGTCCATTAGTTACCACTTAGGTAGAACTGTAATAGCCACAATGTTATTCATTCAACTTAACCTCTCCCCCTTCAGATTACCTTAATTATTATGAAGAGGTATGGATTTAGTGGGCTACACATACCTGCCCACCTATATTTAGCCCTTTTGCAACCTAGAAATTCCTTTACTTTCACTGAATTTGGGTATGTCTTTCTTTATTCATTTTCTGATTTATACTCTAGATAACCTAACATCATACAATATCAGATCAGATCAGATCAGATCAGATCAGTCGCTCAGTCGTGTCCGACTCTTTGCGACCCCATGAACCGCAGCACGCCAGGCCTCCCTGTCCATCACCAACTCCTGGAGGTCACTCAGACTCGCATCCATCGAGTCAGTGATGCCATCCAGCCATCTCATCCTCTGTCGTCCCCTTCTCCTCCTGCCCTCAATCCCTCCCAGCATCAGAGTCTTCTCCAATGAGTCAACTCTTCGCATGAGGTGGCCAAAATACTGGAGTTTCAGCTTGAGCATCATTCCTTCTAAAGAAATTCCAGGATTGATCTCCTTCAGAATGGACTGGTTGGATCTTCTTGCAGTCCAAGGGACTCTCAAGAGTCTTCTCCAACACCACAGTTCAAAAGCATCAATTCTTCGGCGCTCAGCCTTCTTCACAGTCCAGCTCTCACATCCATACATGACCACAGGAAAGACCATAGCCTTGACTAGGCGAACCTTTGTTGGTAAAGTAATGTCTCTGCTTTTGAATATGCTATCTAGGTTGGTCATACAATATGTACACAGTTAATAACTTGGTAAGCCTCAACTCTTCTATTTAAACAAGAAATTTTCATTTGTTGCTATTGACACATCTGGTAATAGAAACATTCTAAACAATAAAATCCAGAGATGTTATATACCAAAACACATAGACAATCCACATTAATTACATGCTTGGTAACTAGTATTTTCAAGAACTTTACCTTGAGTGCCTCAAATGTAAGCAGGACATCATTAGTTTGTTTTAAGTCAATGTAGAACATCATCAATTCCCGTGATCCAAGTTGCATGAATATGGGAAGTAACTGAAATGAACACCAAAAACATGTCTTAACATTTGAATTTATTTTCACGTATTTCCTGACAGAAGACTAAAGAAACCCTTCCTCCCTCCTTTATAAAGATAAATATATAAACACATTTTATTCGAAAAGGCCTTATCAGGAGTGATTCCATAAGACTTTACCAGTCTGACACAGACTTTTCTGTATTAGAATGAAAACACATCAATGTATAATGTGCCACCACAAAATACGACAGATATAAACACAGTAGTCTTAAAGCGTGAACACTACTTTTCCCAGTAAGCTTACCTCCTGATATTCTCCTAAAGGGGTCAAATACTGGAGAATAAGCCGCTGCTCAATAGCAGGAGTCATAGGATAAAGGGTATAATTGGTGCCAATCACCCAGGGGGACATTTCTGACCAGCTGCTATTAGACAATTCAACAAACATGCGGTCTGGATCGGACGATGAAAAACCCAGCTTTTGCTTGGCTTTCCTGAAGCTCTCTCTGTCAGCCTGTTTTGTTGACTTGTTTTTCCTCAATGCCCCTTCTTCAAGTTTCGTTGCTGAGTTCACTCTGCTACTGGTCTTGTGGCCTGACTCAACATGAAAGGAGATTTCCATGTCTCCAGAAGCTTCCTCTTGTTCGCCATCCACTACATCTACAGCCATGTCGCCATAGTCCATATCCACAGCTTCTTCATCCAAAGGCAAAAGGGGTTCAGAGGAGAGCTTTCGTGGGCTAGGACGCTTGCTTTCTTGCCTTGAACCTATTTCCTGAAGCTGTAGCTCCCTCAATCTTCGAAGCACTATTGCCACCTATCAACAGATATTGGAATAAAACAGATTTATCTCCTCTGTATCTTAAAAGAGTCAAGTAATTCTTACTTCCATTTAAGGATTCTCAGACAGTTATCTCAATGACTGATAAGAGTACAGATCTGACAAGTATGTTGACTTGATTCCCACAGCTTGATGAAATAAATAATGGCTAAAAGTCTCACTCCCCATAAAATTTCCAAGAATCTAGACCTGCATCTAAATCTACACCTGCAGATAAAACCTAATTCACAGCACATCTGTCTGGACCATGCTGGACCAGACCATCACATTTGAAGGGGCAGACACTGGGTATATTCAAAGTTTTTTACAAGTGTCTTTGAAAATCAAACATGAAGGTTTTTCAAACTTTTATCTGTATTCTGTTAAATACTGTCATCCACATTACACATAATTACATAAGCTATTTTTAAAGTTCACCACTTATGTTTTCCTTTAGGTACTCATTTTTTGGTCTGATCCAAAACTGTAGTAGTATGGTTAGTTTTTTAAAAAAATTAAAAAGTGATCAGGCCTGCAACTTACTTTAAACTGCATTTAAAAAAAAACAAACAATGGTGACTAGATGAGAAGAGGGGTGAATGGATGGGTGAGTATGTCATAAATATAAATATAGTAAATGTTCACAATCAATGTAAGTGGTCTATATACAGGTGTTTGCTGTAAAATTGTATTTTGCTATATGTTTGAAATTTTTCATAATCCAAATGTGGGAAAGGAAGAGGGAATGGTACTGTTTATCTGGTACAAACTATCTTGATCTTTGACAAAATGAAAAACTGCTAAATTCAAGTTAAAAAAAAAGGTACAGTCAAAACTCTTACATAAGGTAAGAGTTGAAATACTGATATTATAGCTATACTTTAGTACAATGACTAAAAATAAGATCTACTGACTCAACTTCAGGCAGCAAGAAAGAATGAGTGAATATACTATCTTACATGAAAAAGTCACTCTAACACGGCCCTTACCAGCTGTGAGTTCTCATCCCTGTAGTTGGCAGCGATGTCTTGATTCTCCATAGCACCTCCTAACAGACCAGTAGAGTATGTCCTCAGTGGCTGATCAGCCTCTCGGGCCCATTTGAAAAGGTTCTCAACAATTCCTTCCTTCAGTAAAGGAAATGAAAGAGTACAAATCAGGTGGGTCAAGATCTCATAATTCCAGATATAAGCAATGATTTCAGTTGATAAAAAAATTTTTTTAATAAAATATTTCAATATTGCTCATAAGATTACAAAATCTAAGCAAACTAAATGTACTATAGTAGGTGGTTTAAAACAACTGTGCATCTGTGAAACAGTCCTATTTATCCACGAAAACTCAAGCTAAAGATCAACTATCACATTATGTAGGTATTAAGTCCCAATAGGTTCCATAACCAAGTTCTAAAGTACTAAAAATTCTACGTGCCTCTTTGAAGTTCACAATGCACAATTAACATTATCAATGTCTAAGAAGTCCTCCATCAAACAAGTGTTTAACTCCACATATCCCACTCTTAGTGTTTATTATGAAATAAAATACATAAGCATGTACCGTCTAAAGAAAATGAAAGTCACCTCTGTGATTTACCAATGAGTTTAAGAAACAGAAACCTCCCATGTGTCCCTCCCTACCATCTACCTCTTTCCTCTCCAAAGGTTATCTACCTTCCTAAATTTTAATAATTTTGTTGCAGAGCTTTTGTTAAATGTTATAGGCTTTGAACTGTATAAACTGTGTGTCATATGTATTTTTCTGCAACTTGTTTCTTTTACTCAACTTTATGTTTTTTACATTCATCTATATTGTTATGTCTAATTGTCACAAACAGTACCCAACATAAGACAGGCCTTACATACAATTTACTTAATCCTTCTATCAGCTTTGTATGATGGACAAAGTACTATATTTACAGAAGAGAACACTGTCACAATGAGGTTAAGTAACTTACCAAAGTCACAAAACTAGTAAGTAGCAGAGCTGGGGTCTTATCCCAGGCAGC
The DNA here is from genome assembly GCA_935064755.1 of Tragelaphus eurycerus. Classification (NCBI taxonomy): domain Eukaryota; kingdom Metazoa; phylum Chordata; class Mammalia; order Artiodactyla; family Bovidae; genus Tragelaphus; species Tragelaphus eurycerus. Next base: position 67,231,950 of record CAKXYN010000001.1, on the reverse strand, counting down.
GTACCTCCAAATGCTCTTCACCTCCATGTTCTGCTGCTATTTTGTTCGCTTAACTTTTACCTTTTTTTGTGTGCAAATATGTCCCTAGAGTAGACACCTAGGAACAGAACTACCAAGTCACAGGTGTGTATGTTCAACTTTGCTAGAGGCAGCCAAACTATTTTTCAAAGGGCTCACAACAATTCACATTTCTGACACTGAATAGTTCATTTCTTTTAATACATCTTTACTAAAAGTTGACCACTATCAGACTTTTTATTTTTTGTAACATAGTGGGTATTAAAATTTAATGCTTCATTTAACTTGAATTTTCTCATTTAACTAATGAGGTTTAGCATTTTTTTCATGCCTTGTGATCATTCATACTTCCACCTTCTGTGAAATACTCATGTCTTTTACCAGTGTTTCATGATAAGCACAAATGCTTAATTTTATGTAATCATATATAATAATAATTTTCTTTTAAACTTTGTGCACTTTATATCTTAAATTCTTCCCTAAGGTCATGGTGTCATTCTCCTATATATTTCTAAGTTTTAAACTTTCTTCAAAAAAGTTATTAACACTCTGAACAATACACTTTCAGAAATTTTGTTTTAAAATACTTATGTGAAAACAAACATTATCATCTACTTTAAGTGTCTTTTTAACTCCAACTATTCCCCTCCATCTACATGTTACCCAGAATTTGTTCCCTCTTTTGTCCCCCAAAAACTGTAGTCAATATTTCTAGGTTTACAGAAGTTTTCTGAAGACATTTTCTACTATGGCCTCTACTGATGCTGTGGCAAAATTTGCTGTTAATTTGCAGGAATCTTTTTTACTCTAGTTGCTTTTAAAATCTTTTGTCTTTGGTATTGTTCTTTGGGCTTTCTGAATCTGAGTGGTCATGTCTTTCATTTATTAACATCCTAGCCTCATCTCTCTGAATACGGCCTTTCTATTCCATGCGTGCGGGCGTGCGTGAGAGAGAGAGAGAGAAAGAGAATCTGAGTGGTCACGTCTTTCATTTATTTGTAAGATCCTAGCCTAATCTCCGGAGAAGGCAATGGCACCCCACTCCAGTACTCTTGCCTGGAAAATCCCATGGGCGGAGGAGCCTGGTAGGCTGCAGTCCATGGGGTCGCTAGGAGTCAGACACAACTGAGCGACTTCACTTTCACTTTTCACTTTCATGTATTGGGGAAGGAAATGGCAACCCAGTGTTCTTGCCTGGAGAATCCCAGGGACAGGGAAGCCTGGTGGGCTGGCGTCTCTGGGGTCACACAGAGTTGGACACGACTGAAGCGACTTAGCAGCAGCAGCAGCCTCATCTCTCTGAATACTACCTTTCTATTCTCTTGTGTATATGTGTATGTGATCTTTGTGCCCTCACCACACAGCATGTGGGATCATAGTTTCCCAACCAGAGATAAACCCATACTCCCTGCAGTGGAAGTGGGGACTGTTAACCACTGGACCACCAGGAAGTTCCTTCTTTTTCTTAAACTCCTTTTAGATACGTTCAAAATTTTCTAATTCTAGTCTCCATGTCTCAACTTCTTTCATATTTTTCTTCTCTTTTCTAAGCACTTCATTACTGATTATCCTGTCAGATATCCCAGTTCATTAATTCTATCAGTAGTTATGTTGAGACTTTGGTCTATGTCTATTTAAAAATTCAATAACTGTAATTTTTATTTCCAGTAGTTCCTTGGTTCATTTTCCAAATGGCCATTTTTTCCAGTCTTATAATTCTGAGTTTTCTTTTTTTATATTCAATAATTTTTAACTATTTTAACCATTTTAAGTGTGCAATTCAGTGGGATTAAGTACATTCACAATGCTGTATAACCATTATCACTACATTTCTAGAATTTCATTATCCCAAACAGAAACTCTTTATCCCAGTTTTCAATAATGGATAGAACTGAACAGAAAATCAACAAGGAAACAGAGAAGCTGAACAACAGTGAAAATCCATTCAATCTAAAAGACAGAGATAATACTCTATCCAACAAGAGCAGAATATACATTTTTCTCAAGTACAGGTGGAACATCTCCCAGAAGAGATCATATGTTAGGCCACAAAACACATCTTAATAATTTTAAAAGGGCTGAAAATTCTCTTACAAAGAATTTTTTTCAATCACAATGGAATGAAATGTGAAATCAATAACCCAAGAGAATACTGGAAAATTCATATGTGGAAATTAACAGTCATAACCAACCAATGGGTCAAATTAGAAATCACAGCGAAATTAGTACCTTGAGACGAATGAAAACAAAAACACACACACCAAAACTGATGGGATGCTACCAGAGCAGTACAAAGGGCAAAATTTATAGCTACAAGTACATAAAAAGAAACAAAGGTCACAAGTTAATAACCTAATTATATACTTCGAGAAACAAGAAAGAGCAAATAAAACCCAAAGATAACAGATATAAAAATAATAATAAAGTTTAGAGTGGAGATAGATAAAATATCAAATAGAAAAATATAGAAAATTAGTGAAACCAAAAGTTTTTTTTGAAAGGATTAAAAAAAACTGACACAGGGCTTCCCTGGTGGTACAGTGTTAAGAATTCACCTTGCAAAGCAAGGGATATGGGTTCAATCCCTGGTGTGAGAAGATCCCACATGCTGAAAAGCAACTAAGCACATGCACCACAACTAATGAAGCGCATGAGCCCTAGAGCCCATGCTGTGCAATAAGAGAAGCCACCACAGTGAGAAGCCTGGATACTGCAATAAAGAGTAACCACAACTGGCCACACCAGAGAAAGCCCAAAAGCAGCAAGCAAAGACCCAGCACAGCCAAAAATAAATAATTTTTTTTTAATTGACAAACCTTGAGCTAGACTGACCTCAAGAAAAAAGACGACAAATTACTAGAATCAAAAATAAAAGGGAAGATGCTATTACCAATTTTACAGAAACAAGGAGGATTATAAGGGAACTCACTGGCAGACCAGTGGTTAGGACTGTGCTTTCATGTTTGAGGGTACAGGTTAGGTCCCTGCTCAGGGAACTAAGGTCCTGCAAGCCATGTGCTGCACAGTCGGGAAAAAGAGGGGAGGGAGGATTTCAGGAGAACACTATAAATAAAAAATTCAGTAACTTAGGTTAGATGGACAAATTTCTAGAAACAAAACCGACAAAAACTGACTAATGAAGAAACAGAACAACTGAACAGACCTATAACCATTAAGGAGGGTTAACCTGTCATCAAACCCATCCCAAATAGAAAAACCTAGGACCAGATAGTTTACCTGGTAAATTCTACCAAACGTTTAAGGAATTAATACCAAGTCTTTTGAAACTCTTCCAAAAAATTAATGAAAAGGGAAAACTTCCCAACTAATTCTATGAAGCCAGCATTACCCTGATATCAAATACCCTGATACAAAGACAGTGCAAGAAAACTAGATATCCTTTATGACTATTGGTGCAAAAGTTCTCAAAACATACTTGCAAACTGAATTAAACAGCATCGTAAGAGATTACTGTATATACCACAACCAAGTGAATCTACCCAAATGTGCAAATATGGTTCAAAATGCAAAAATCAATCTATGTAACAGACCACATTAATTGAATTAGTGTGAATTAATTCTTGTGAATTAGTAGAAAACCACATGACAGTGTCAACTGATAAGAAAAAATCATCTGGCAGAAGTAAAAGCCCTCTCATTAATAATACTTCATAGGGCTTCCCTAGTGGTCCAGTGGTTAAGAATCCACCTTGCAATGCAGGAGACACTGGTTCAATCCCTGGTCTAGAAAGATCCCACATGCCGCAGAGCCCATGTGCCAACTATGGGGCTCTAGAGCCTGTGAGTTGAAGCTACTGAGCCCACACGCCTAGAGCCCGTGCTCCACTAGAGAAGTAACTGCAATGAGAAGCCTACGCACTGCAGCAAAGAGGAGTCGAGGGTCCCCTGCTCACCTCAACTAGAGAAGGCACATGCAAAGCAACAAAGATCCAGCAAAGCCAAAAAAAAAAAAAAAACCCACACTTCATAAACTAGGAACAGAAGGAAATTTCAACATAATTAAGGACAGTTATGGGAAAAAAAAAAAAAAAACAACAAAAACCAGAGCTAACATTACATTCAACAGTAAATTCAAGACTGACAGGCTTTCTCCAAAGATAAGAACAAGACAAGGATGTTTGCTTTCACCACTTCTATTCAACACAGTTGTTATTAAAAAGAAATTCAAGGCATTTATTTTGGAAAGGAAGAAATAAAATTAGCTCTGTTCACAAATGATATGATCTTATACATAAAAAAACTCTACAGATTCAACATCCCCCCCAAAAAAACCTTATTAGAACAAATGAATTCCGCAAAGTTGCAGAATACAAAATAAATACACAAAAATCAGTTACATTTCTATATGGTAGTAACGAAAAATCTTAAAAGGAAACACATCCAATCATTATTTAACTGGTGACTCTTACTCATAAAGGATTATTTGCTGGGATACTTTGTAATTTTTTTGTAAACTCACTTTTCCTGAAAATTGTTTTTTCCATGAGAATCCCTTCTGGATTGTGAGAGCTTCCCCCCAAGAGGAGTTTTATATTTGCTTCTGCCAGACAACCAAAGAACATCACTAATCCAGAACAATGTTGTTACTGTTGTTCATCGACTCTGGGGTTGCCAATCATAAAACAAAACTTTCAAACATAGACCCAAGTAAGGCCCATGCCCAGAATCTGTCAGAGGAGACTACTTGCCCTGCCCCTCTGAAGTCAGAGACTGAGAAATCTGTCATCTTCCCACAGCATAAAGCAGATATTTTTCTTTTCCACTGCTTCAGTGAAGGTCCCTTGGGAGTCCCAGTTTTCCGTGGAGGTCAAGACCCCTGTTCTAACGCCTCACCCAAGATTCTGTCTCTTGTCCTCAATTATCACTTCTGTTTTATAGTTCCATCTTCATTTCTGGCATTTAGGGATTTCACTCCAGGAGTTTTTTTTTTTTTTTTACAGTTTATCGGAATTTGAATTTATGTGCAAGAGGAGAGTTTATAGGTTACCCTGGTGAGTCAGCTTGACAGATCTGGGTTTCACCCCTTCTGTATTAAAACCATTTCTTTTCTCTCTCCTTCTGAAATACCATAGATCATGCTTTTCTTCCTACCTCATGGGATACTGTGAGAATTAAGTGACAGATGAAAATAAAATGCTCAGCACAGGCCTGGCACTCAACAAATAGGAGCCATTTACCTAACTGACCCCTAACATGAAGGATATTTTTATCATAAAACACCTATTAAAATTTTAGGGTAATCTTAATGTTTCAGAGTATGAAATCTTAGAAATGTTCACCTAAAAGTTACAATTTCTGAAATTTCATTCTCTCCAATTTTATCCCTCTGCCCAATTCTCCAAGCCAGGCTTCAGTAGTACGTGAACCGTGAACTTGCAGATTTTCAAGCTGGTTTTAGAAAAGGCAGAGGAACCAAAGATCAAATTGCCATCATCCTTTGCTGCTGCTACTGCTAAGTCGCTTCAGTCGTGTCCAACTCTGTGCGACCCCATAGACGGAAGCTCACCAGGCTCCCCTGTCCCTGGGATTCTCCAGGCAAGAACACTGGAGTGGGTTGCCATTTCCTTCTCCAATGTATGAAAGTGAAAAGTGAAAGTGAAGTCGCTCAGTCGTGTCCAACTCTCAGCGACCCCATGGACTGAGATTCTCCGTCCATGGGATTCTCCAGGCAAAAGTACTGGGGTGGGGTGCCATTGCCTTCCCCTTCATCATCCTCTAGATCATCAAAAAAGCAAGAGAGTTCCAGAAAAGCATCTGCTTCTGCTTTATTGACTATGCCAAAGCCTTTGACTGTGTGAATCACAATAAACTGTGGAAAATTATGAAAGAGATGGGAATACCAGACCACCTGACCTGCCTCTTGAGAAACCTGTATGCAGGTCAGGAAGCAACAGTTAGACCTGGACATGGAACAACAGACTGGTTCCAAATAGGAAGAGGAGTACGTCAAGGCTGTATATTGTCACCCTGCTTATTTAACTTCTATGCAGAGTACATCATGAGAAATGCTGGACTGGAAGAAACACAAGCTGGAATCAAGATTGCCAGGAGAAATATCAATAACCTCAGATATGCAGATGACACCACCCTTATGGCAGAAAGTGAAGAGAAACTAAAAGCCTCTTGATGGAAGTGAAAGAGGAGAGTGAAAAGGTTGGCTTAAAGCTCAACATTCAGAAAACTAAGATGATGGCATCTGGTCCCATCAGTTCATGGGAAGTGGATGGGGAAACAGTGGAAACACTGTCAGACTTTATTTTTTGGGGCTCCAAAATCACTGCAGATGGTGACTGCAGCCATGAAATTAAAAGACGCTTACTCCTTGGAAGGAAAGTTATGACCAACCTAGATAGCATATTCAAAACCAGAGACATTACTTTGCCAACAAAGGTTCGCCTAGTCAAGGCTATGGTCTTTCCTGTGGTCATGTATGGATGTGAGAGCTGGACTGTGAAGAAGGCTGAGCGCCGAAGAACTGATGCTTTTGAACTGTGGTGTTGGAGAAGACTCTTGAGAGTCCCTTGGACTGCAAAGAGATCCAACCAGTCCATTCTGAAGGAGATCAGCCCTGGGATTTCTTTGGAAGGAATGATGCTAAAGCTGAAACTCCAGTACTTTGGCCACCTCATGCGAAGAGTTGACTCACTGGAAAAGACTCTGATGCTGGGAGGGATTGGGGGCAGGAGGAGAAGGGGACGACAGAGGATGAGATGGCTGGATGGCATCACTGACTCGATGGATATGAATCTGAGTGACCTCCGGAAGTTGGTGATGGACAGGGAGGCCTGGCATGCTGTGATTCATGGGGTCGCAAAGAGTCAGACACGACTGAGCGACTGAACTGAACTGACCTCAAATAACTTAAGACAACCTAAAAGAAATAAAAATGTTATTTTTATTATTTAAGACAGAACTCTTAAAGAATTAAGTCCGTAAAGGTTCTAATCTGACTGGATTAAAAGCATACAATGACAAACTAAACAGTGTGTGAAAAACCTGGTACACATACATTATAATAGTATTCAGTTCATAACACTTAATATAATGAAGAAACTATACAGCCGAATAATTTTAAATAAAATTTAGGAAATCATGTAGGTGGCAGATGTCCTACTCAGCTCACGTTCTCCTAATAAATAGATCAAAAACACACTTACATGTGGAACAATTCTCACCAGAATGCTTACTGAACGCTGGCAGAAGACCTCAGATTTCCAAAAAGACAAGAAATCCCCCAAGTAACTGGGCAGGACAAAAGAAAAAGAGAGAAAGAAAAGCAGATAGGAACTGTGCACCTGGGATGGAGCTGTGAAAAAGGGAAAGTTTCAAAACTCGGAAGACCCCTCACTGGCAAGGAGATCAGCTAGGACAGAAGGGGAGCTTCAGAGATTCAGAGGAGAGTGCAGCAACCAGTCTGCATAGGACAAAGGAGAGAAAGACCTGCAGAGACAGTCGGTGCCCACCTGACACTTCCTACCCCTAGACACTTGCCCTTCTGCTGAGGAGGGCAGGGGCTGAGTACTGAGGCTTGTGCTCTGAAAGTGAGAACTGGGACAGGACTCGGTTTGGCTGCATGGTGACAGCCTGAGGGGACTACGGTGTGGTGCACAACAACCAAAGGGGTATGGGAAGAAGCCTGGGCCCACCAGAGAAGCAAGACCTAGTTGTTGGGGGTCCTGTGAGGAAAAGGGTGGGGACTCCATAGAAGTTTCTTTCTCTGCATGTTCTCTCAGGTGGCAAGGCACCAACCTACACAAGCCTCAGAAGCAGGCATGAGCCAGCACTACCACTCCAGAGGCAGGTGCGGATGGCTGACTAAGGATCCCAGGACTGAGCTCCATCCAACGCCCCCATCTCCCCAGGAGGCACAGGCAGAGCGCCACCATCAAGGGTCCCACAATCAGGTCATGCACCTGCATAGCTTCTACCAAGGGGATAACAGCCAGCACACACTGAGAAAAGACTGTAAGAACCCAAACCAAAAACAGCCCTCGTGCCAAAAAAGAGTAAAACTACACAAGCTACTCAGGGGAAGCTCCCACAAATAAATAAGCCCTCCAAGACTACAGTAGATAATTATTCCTCCTAAACGCACAGAATAAGAGAAATATAAACATGAACAAGCAGACAAATCACTCCCAGTCAAAAGATCAAGAGAATTCCCCTGAAGGAACAAACAGTAAAACAGATCTCTTCAGTCAAACAGGCACTAAGTTTAAAAAGAAGGAAGAAAATACTGAAGGAATTAAGATAAACTATCATAGAAATGCAGATTACTGTAAAAAGGAACTAGAAACTAAAAGGAGAAGTCAAGAAAAATTAGAAAATTTACTTGCCAAGGAGAAAGCTGATCACTGAGGAAGGCTTTCTTATCTCTCCTTGCTATTCTTCAGAACTCCTTTTCTCCTTTGCCTTTAGCTTCTCTTCTCAGCTATTTGTAAGACCTCCCCTCAGACAACCATTTTAACCAAAGAATAGCAAGGACAGATAAGAAAGCCTTTCTCAGCGATCAATGCAAAGAAGTAGGGGAAAACAATAGAATGGAAAAGACAAGATCTCTTCAAGAAAATCAGAGATACCAAGAGGACATTTCATGCAAAGATGGGCACAATAAAGGACAGAACCAGTATGGACCTAACAGAAGCAGAATATATTAAGAAGAACTATACGAAAAAGCCTTCTTCAATGATCAATGCAAAGAAATAGAGGAAAACAACAGAATGGGAAAGACTAGGGATCTCTTCAAGAAAATCAGAGATACCAAAGGAACATTTCATGCAAAGATGGGCTCAATAAAGGACAGAAATGGTATGGACCTAACAGAAGCAGAAGATATTAAGAAGAGTGGGCAAGAATACACAGAAGAACTGTACAAAAAAGAGCTTCACGACCCAGATAATCATGATTGTGTGATCACTGACCTAGAGCCAGACATCCTGGAATGTGAAGTCAAGTGGGCCTTAGAAAGCATCACTACGAACAAAGCTAGTGGAGGTGATAGAATTCCAGTGGAGCTATTCCAAATCCTGAAAGATGATGCTGTGAAAGTGCTGCACTCAATATGCCAGCAAATTTGGGAAACTCAGCAGTGGCCACAAGATTGGAAAAGGTCAGTTTTCATCCCAATCCCAAAGAAAGGCAATGCCAAAGAGTGCTCAAACTACCGCACAATTGCACTCATCTCACACGCTAGTAAAGTAATGCTCAAAATTCTCTAAGCCAGGCTTCAGCAATATGTGAACCGTGAACTTCCTGATGTGCAAGCTGGTTTTAGAAAAGGCAGAGGAACCAGAGATCAAATTGCCAACATCCGCTGGATCATGGAAAAAGCAAGAGAGTTCCAGAAAAACATCTATTTCTGCTTTATTGACTATCAAAGCCTTTGACTGTGTAGATCACAATAAACTGGAAAATTCTGAAAGAGATGGGAATACCAGACCACCTGATCTGCCTCTTGAGAAACCTATTTGCAGGTCAGGAAGCAACAGTTAGAACTGGTCATGGAACAACAGACTGGTTCCAAATAGGAAAAGGAGTACGTCAAGGCTGTATATTGTCACCATGTTTATTTAACTTATACGCAGAGTACATCATGAGAAATGCTGGACTGGAAGAAACACAAGTTGGAATCGAGATTGCTGGGAGAAATATCAATAACCTCAGATATGCGGATGACACCACCCTTATGGCAGAAAGTGAAGAGGAACTAAAAAGCCTCTTGATGAAAGTCAAAGTGGAGAGTGAAAAGGTTGGCTTAAAGCTCAACATTCAGAAAACGAAGATCATGGCATCTGGTCCCATCACTACATGGGAAATAGATGGAGAAACTGTGGAAACAGCGTCAGACTTTATTTCTCTGGGCTCCAAAATCACTGCAGATGGTGACTGCAGCCATGAAATTAAAAGACGCTTACTCCTTGGAAGGAAAGTTATGACCAACCTAGATAGCATATTCAAAACCAGAGACATTACTTTGCCAACAAAGGTTCGCCTAGTCAAGGCTATGGTCTTTCCTGTGGTCATGTATGGATGTGAGAGCTGGACTGTGAAGAAGGCTGAGTGCCGAAGAATTGATGCTTTTGAACTGTGGTGTTGGAGAAGACTCTTGAGAGTCCCTTGGACTGCAAGGAGATCCAACCAGTCCATTCTGAAGGAGATCAACCCTGGGATTTCTTTGGAAGGAATGATGCTAAAGCTGAAACTCCAGTATTTTGGCCACCTCATGCGAAGAGTTGACTCATTGGAGAAGACTCTGATGCTGGGAGGGATTGGGGGCAAGAGGAGAAGGGGACGACAGAGGATGAGATGGCTGGATGGCATCACTGACTCGATGAATGTGAGTCTGAGTGACCTCCAGGAGTTGGTGATGGACAGGGAGGCCTGGCGTGCTGCGGTTCATGGGGTCGCAAAGAGTCGGACACGACTGAGCGACTGATCTGATACGAAAAAGATTTTGATGACCCAGATAACCAATATGGTGTGATCACCCACCAAGAGCCAGACATCCGGAAATTCGAAGTTAAGTGGGCCTTACGAACCATCACTACAAACAAAGCTAATGAAGGTGATGGAATTCCAGTCGAGCTATTTCAAATCCTGAAAGATGATGCTGTTAAAAGTGCTACACTCAATCTGCCAGCAAATTTGGAAAACTCAGCAGTGGCCAAAGGACTGGAAAACATTAGTTTTCATTTCAATCCCTAAGAAAGGCAATGCCAAAGAATGCTCAAACTACCGCACAATTGCACTCATCTCACACACTAGTAAAGTAATGCTCAAAAGTCTCCAAGCCAGGCTTCAACAGGGACCATGAACTTCCACATGTTCAAGCTGGATTTAGAAAAGGCAGAGGAAGCAGAGATCAAACTGCCAACATTCGTTGGATCATAGAAAAAGCAAGAGAGTTCCAGAAAAATATCTACTTCTGTTTTATTGACTACACCAAAGCCTTTGAACATGTGGATCACAACAGACTGTGGAAAATTCTTAAAGACATACGAACATCAGACCACCTTATCTGCCTGCTGAGAAATCTGTATGCAGGTCAAAAGGCAACAGTTAGAACTGGACATAGAACAACAGAGTGGTTCCAAATCGGGAAAGGAATACTTCAAGGCTGTATACTGTCACCCTACTTATTTAACTTCTATGCAGAGTATATGCCGGGCAGGGGGATGAAGCACAAGCTGGAACCAAGAGTACCAGGAGAAATATCAATAACATCAGATACGCAGATCTCACGAAGAAGAACTTAAGTGCCTCTTGATGAAAGTGAAAGAGGAGAGTGAAAAAGTTGGCTTAAAACTCAACATTCAGAAAACTAAGATCATGGCATCCAGTCCCATCACTTCATGGCAAACAAATGGGGAAACAATGGAAACAGTAAGAAACTTTATTTTTGGGGGCTCCAAAATCACTGCAGATGGTGGCTGCAGGCGTAAAATTAAAAGACACTTGCTCCTTAGAAGAAAAACTATGACCAACCTAGACAGAATATTAAAAAGCAGAGATATCACTTTGCAGACAAAGGTCCCTATAGTCAAAGCTATGGTTTTTCCAGTAGTCATGTATGGATGTGAGATTTGGACTATAAAGAAAGCTGAGTGCTGAAGAACTGGTGCTCCTGAACTATGGTGTTGGAGAAGACTCTTGAGATTCCCTCGAACTGCAGGGAGATCAAACCAGTCAATCCTAAAGGAAATCAGTCCTGAATATTCACTGGAAGGACTGATGCTGAAGCTGAAACTACAATATTTTGGCCACCTGATGCGAAGAACTGACTCAATGGAAAAGACCCTGATGCTGGGAAATATTGAAAGCAGGAGGAGAAGAGGAAGACAGAGGATGAGATGGCTGGATGGCATCACCGGACTCAATGGACATGAGTTTGAGCAAGCTCTGGGAGTTGGTGAAGGACAGGGAAGCCTTGGTGTGCTGCAGTCCATGGGGTTGCAAAGTGTCAGACACGACTGAGTGACTGAACTGAAGGAGAAAGCTGAGCTCAAGGTAATGAATAGCAGAATGAATAATGTAGAAGGAATAAGTGATCTGAAAGAACACTGGAAATCACCCAAAGAGACAGAAAACCAAAAATTTTTTTTAAAGTGAAAGCAATATAAGAGACCTATGGGACAATATAAACCAAATCTATGCATAATAGGGATTCTAGAAGGAGAAGAAAGAGAAAAGGGGACTGAAAATGTATTTAAAGAAATTATGGCTGAAAACTTCCCAAACCTAAAGAACATCCCATACCTACACTAAGACACATGAAAATAAAAATGGCAAAAGTTAAAGACAGAGGATTCTAAAAATGGCAAGAGAAAAGCACGGAGTTAATTACAGGGAAACCCCTAGAAACACTGCAGGCCAAAAGAGTGGCAAAATATATTCCAAGTCTTGAAAAGGAAAAATCTGCAACCTAGAATATTCCACCAAGCAAAATCATTTAGAACAAGATGAAAAATAAAGAACTTATCAGGAAAGCAAAAAGTAAAAAAAACAGCAATACTAAGCCTATTATCATATAAAACAAACATGAAAAGGTCTTCTCTATACAGGAAAGAAGGAAGAAGATATAGAAAGATCACAACTGGAAAGTCAGTCATTTAAATTAGCCAGTATACGATCAAAAAGAAAAAAAAAAAATCCTATTTAAGAAAGTGATGATAAACATAAGGAACAGCAAAAGGATAAAGATGAAGATATTTTAAAAAGACATCAAAGTCATAAAATGTAGGGAAGGAGAGTAAGAAATACATTTTTTTTTTAGAATGTGGTCAGGCCTATATGACTGTCTAAACAAAGCAAATAGGAAAGGTTAACATATATGTAAAACAAAGACAATCAAATCAAAAATATACAATAGATTCACAAAAACCAAAAAGAAGAGAATATAAACATAAAATAATAGGAAATAAACCAAAAGAAAAAAAAAGAAAAAAAAAGGAACAAAGAACCAATTGGAAAACAAGGTTTAAAATGGCAATAAATATATATGTATCATTAATTACCTAAATGTCAATGAAGTGACTGCTCCAATCAAAAGACATTAAGTAGCAGACTGGATAAAAAAACAAGAGCTTTGCTGCCTGAAAGAGACTTACCTTAGGGCAAAGGACACACACAGATTGAGAGTGAGAGGACTGAGAAAGATATTTCGGGCAAACAGAAATGGAAGAAAAGGGGACTCAATATTTGTATCAGACAAAACAGACTTAAAGGCAAAGGCCATAAAGCAGGACACTATATAATGGTAAAAGGATCAATACAAGACTTCATATCCATCAACATACATGCACCTAATATGCGTGTGTGCTTAGTCACTTCAGTTTTGTCCAACTATCTGCAACCCTATGGACCGTGGTCTGCCAGGCTCCTCTGTCCATGGGATTCTCCAGGCAAGAATACTGGAGTGGGTTGCCATTTCCTTCCCCATGCACCTAATATAGGAGTTCACCCAAATACATAAAACAAATACTAACAGATATAAAGGGAGAAGTTAATGGGAATACGATAGGAGACTTAAACACACCACATACATCAATGAACAGATCCTCTAGACAGAAAATCAAGACGGCAACAGAGATCAAAAATGATATAATAGAAGAGTTAGACTTAATTGATATTTTTCAAGACATTAAAAAACACCCAGATCACACTGTTTTCAAGTTCACATGGAACCCTCTCTAGGACTGACCACATACTAGGGTAGAAAATCTCAACATTTAAAAGAAATTATTTCAAGCATCTTCTCTGATCACGAAATGGCATGAAACTACTAATAGAAATCCACCAAAGGAAAACAAATGAGAAAATATTAAAAAAAAAAATTGAAAAAAAAGAAAATATTAATAGAAATTCACCATGAGAAGAGAAATGAGAAATCAACAATTGCATGGAGACTAAACTATGTGCTACTAAAAAGCCAAAGGGTCAACAAAGAAATCAAAAAGGAAATGATAAAATTACCTTGAAAAACACAACAATGAAAACACAATCATACAAAATTTATACCATGCAGCAGTTCTTAAAGAGATATTCAAATAGATATAGGCCTTTCTCAGTTTAAAAAGAAGAAAAATCTAAACTAAATGACCTATCACCTAAAAGAAAAAAAACAAAATTCAAAGTCAGGAGAAGGAAGGAAATAAAGATCAGAGAGTAAATGAATAAAATAGAGGTTTAAAAAACAGGGAATTCACTGGCAGCCTAGTGGATAGGACAGCACACTTTTACGGGCCTGGGCTGATCCCTGGTTGGGGAACTAAGATCCCAACCAGAACAGTGCAACCAAATAAAAGCAAAACAGAAAGAGAAACTAAGAGCTGGCTCTTTGAAAGGGTTAAAAAAAAAAAACATTTGACAAACCTCTGGCCATGTTCACCAAGAAGAGACAAAACACAAGTAAAATTAAAAATGAAAAAGGAGAAATCTCAACCCATACTGCAGAAATACAAAAGAACTGTAAGAGAATTCTAAGAACAATTATATGTTCATAATTTGATGTGACAACCAAAATAGACAACTTTCTACAAACTATACAGCCCAACAAAACTAAATCAAGAATAATTTGAGCCAACTGATCACTAGAAGTGAAACAGAATCTGAAATTAAAAAAAACAAACCTCCCTACAAAGAAAAGTCCAGGCCCAGGTGGCATCACAGGTAAACTGTATCAAACATAAAAAGAACTTATACCAATCCTTCTCAAATTCTTCCAAAAGACAGAAGAGGAGGTGAAGCTCCCAAAGATATTCTAAGAAGCCATCATCACCCTGAGCGCAAACCCCAAAAAAAAGATACCACAAAAGAAAATCACATGCCAATATCTTTGATGAATATAGATGAGAAAAATCTCAACAAAATAGCAACTGAATCCAACAGCACATGAAAGATCACGCACCATGACCAAGTGGGACGCATCCCACATTCACAAGAATGGTTCCACATATGCAAAGTAGTCAATGCAACACACCACAAAACAAAAGAAAAGTAAAAACCACATGATTATCTCAAAAGATGCAGAAAAGGCATTTGACAAAATTCAACATTCATTCATGATAAAAGCTCTAATCAACGTTAAGTATACAGGAACAAATCTCAATATAATGAAAGCAATTTCTGACAAATCCATTGTCAACATTATGCTCAATGGTGAAAACCTGAAAGCATTCCCACTAAAATCTGGAACAAGACAAAAAAATGCCCATTCTTACCACTTCTATTCAACATAGTATTAGCAGTCCTAGCCTCAGCAATCAAAGAGAAAGAAAGAAAAGGTATCCAAATTGGAAGGGAAGAGGTAAAGTTGTGGATATATGCAGATGACATGACACAATATAGAAAAAACCCTAAGGACTTCACACAAAAATTACCATATCTTACAAATGAATACAGCAAAGTAGTAGAATACGAGATTAACCTGCATAAATCAGTTGCATAAATTTCTTCACACTACCAACAAAATATCAGAAAGGGAATGTAAAAAAAAACCTTTCTTTTAAAAATCACACTAAAAAGAAAAAACAACCTAGGAATAAACCTGATCACAGAAATGAAAGACTGAGAGCTATAAAACATTAATAAAGGAAATTAAGAGAAATGGAAAGATATCCTATGCTCTCAGATTGGAAGAATACTGTTAAAATGGTGATACTACTCAAAGTAATCTACATGTTGAATGAATCCCTATCAAATTACCCATGATATTCTTTGCAGAACTAGAATAAATAATACAAAAATTCATATGGAACCATAAAGACCCAGAATTGCCAAAAGAATACTTGGGGGGAGTGGGGAATCAAGAGACACAACTATCCCAGAATTCACACAATACTACAAAGCTACAGGAATCAAAACAGTGTGGTATTGGTACAAAAACAGACACCCACACCAACGGAACAGAACCAAGCCCAGAAATACACCCACACACTGATGGTCAACTGATCTTCGACCAAGGAGGTAAGAATATAAAATGGGAAAAAGTCTTTTCAGCAAGTGGTACTGGAAAGGTTGGAGTTGTAAATCAATGAGGTTAGGATACAGCCACACATCATGCACAAAAATAAACTCAAAACAGCTAAGACTTAAATGTAATTCAGGACACCATAAAACTTCTAGGAGAGCGCATAGGCAAAATATTCTCTGACATAAACTGTAACAGTGTTTTCTTAATCTACCAAGGCTTCCTGGTGGCAAACAATCCTGGAGACCCAGATTCAATCCTTAAATTGGGAATATTCCCTAAAAGAGGAAATGGCAACCCGCTGCAGTATTCCTGCCTGGAGAATGCCATGGACAGAGGCACCTGGAGGGCTACAGTCCACGGGTTCACAAAGAGCTGGATACAGCTGAGCAACTAACATTTTCACTTTCACCAAGATAACAGAAATGAAACCAAAAATAGACTAATGAGACCGGATCAAATTTAAAAAGCTTTTGCCCAGCAAAGTAAATCATAAAAAGAAAAGAACAAATAGAAACCCTACAGAAATATTTACAATGATGCAACCAACAAGGAATTTATCTCCAAAATATACAAAGAGTTCATACAACTCAACAACAAAAGACAAGTCAATTAAAAAAATAATAAAATAAATGGGCAGACCTTAATAGACCTTTCTCCAAAGAAGACACACACAGCCAGCCAGTAGGGACATGAAAAGATGCTCAACATCACTAATTACTAGAGAGAGAAATCAAAACTACAAGGAGGTACCATCTCACACCAGAGATGTGTGAATGGCTATCATTAAAAAGTCTACAAATAGGACTTCCCTTGTGATACAGTGGATGGGAATCCACCTCACAATGCAGGGGACACCAGTTCCATCCCTGGTCCAGGAAAATCCCACATGCAAGTAAGCACACGCACCACAACTACTGAGCCCCTGTCCCACAATTACTGAAGCCCACTCACCGCAGAGCCTGCAACAGGAGAGGCAAGACCACAATGAGAAGCCTGTGCACCACAACTAGAGAGCAGCCCCGACTCTCCACAACTAGAAAAAGCCTGTATACAGCAAAGAGCCAGCACAACCAAAAATAAATTAATATATTATTTTATTTAAAAGTCTACAAATAAGAAATGCTAGAGAGGGTGTGGAGAAAACAGAACCCTCCTGCACTGTTGGTGGGAATATAAATTGATGCAGCCACTATAGAAAACGGTACGGAGGCTCCTCAAAAAACTAAAAACAGAGTTAACAGGACCCAGCAAACCCACTCCTGGGCATACATTCAGACAAAAGATACATGCATCCTTACGTGCAGGGCAGAGCTATGCACAACAGCCAAGACACGGAAACAACCCAAGTGCCCATCAACATATGAATGGATGAAGAAGATATGCGTCTACATACATACAATGGAATACTACTCAGCCATAAAAAAGAACAAAATAATGCCATTTGCCGCAACATGGATACAATTAGAGATTTTCACATTAAACAAAGTCAGACAGAGAAAGATAAATATGATATGAGATATAACTTTCATATGGTATCTAAAATATGGCACACAAATCCTGGGAATCCCCAGGGAATCTGCCCTTGATGGCCAGTGGAATTTGATTATAGGACTTCCATAGACTGCGGGAAACAGAGAATTTAGTCTTGGAGGGCACAAACAAAATACTATGCACACCAAGATTCAGAAGAATGGAGCTGTGACAAGATACTGAACCAAAACTACTGTGAGTGCTGGAAGGTCATCTGTGGAGACGTGGGTCAGCAGTATGTGTGATTACACATAGTAATCAAACTGACAAAAATTAAAGACAAAGATAATATATTAAGAAGAACTGATGCTTTTGAACTGTGGTGGTGGAGAAGACTCTTGAGAGTCCCTTGGACTGCAAGGAGATCCAACCAGTCCATTCTAAAGGAGATCAGTCCTGGGTGTTCATTGGAAGGACTGATGTTGAAGCTGAAACTCCAATGTTTTGGCCAGCTGATGCGAAGAGCTGACTCATTTGAAAAGACCCTGATATTGGCAAAGACTGAAGGCAGGAGAAGGGGACGACAGAGGATGAGATGGTTAGATGGCATCACCGACTCAATGGACATGAGTTGGGGTAAACTCTGGGAGTTGGTGATGGACAGGAGGTCTGGCGTGCTATGGTTCATGGGGTCTCAAGGAGTCAGACACGACTGAGTGACTGAACTAGAACTGGAATATATTAAAAGCTATGGGGAAAAGGACAAAAAAATATACAAAGGAACTCCCATTGGGCTATCAGCTGAATTCTCAACAGAAACCCTACAAGCCAAAAGGGAATGGCACAATATATTTAAATGATGAAAAGGAAAGAAGCTATACCAAGAATACCCTACCCAGCAAGACTCTCAAATTCGATGGACAAATGAAAAGCTTTCCAGACAAGTAAAACAGAATTCAGCACCACCAAATCAGATTTACAACAAATGCTAAAGGCAAGAAACACAAGAGAAGGAAAACACCTACAGAAAACAAACCCAAAACAATTAAGAAAACAGTAATAGGATCATCAGATCAGATCAGATCAGTCACTCAGTCATGTCCGACTCTTTGCGACCCCATGAATCGCAGCACGCCAGGCCACCCTGTCCATCACCAACTCCCGGAGGTCCCTCAGACTCACATCCATCGAGTCAGTGATGCCATCAAGCCATCTCATCCTCTGTCGTCCCCTTCTCTTCCTGCCCTCAATCCCTCCCAGCATCAGAGTCTTCTTCACTGAGTCAACTCTTCGCATGAGGTGGCCAAAATACTGGAGTTTCAGCTTTAGCATTATTCCTTCCAAAGAAATCCCAGGGCTGATCTCCTTCAGAATGGACCGGTTGGATCTCCTTGCAGTCCAAGGGACTCTCAAGAGTCTTATGGATAATTACTGTAAATGCAACTGGATTAAATGCAACAACCAAAAGACACAGATTGGCTGGGTGGATGAAAACATGTGCATGTATATACCTCCACTTAACCATATCACTGAGCCTGACCCTCGCAAACTATGCAGTTATTTTACATTGTTAACTTAATCATGTTCCCATTATTGCTTGCAACTGTAAATATCTTTTATTTTTTCTAACTATTGACTGTGAAAACTGATAAATACCTTTTACTACTGTGATTATGTAATTATTACTCACTTATAACCATTGTGTCATAAGTGGTCAACAGAAAAATAATAGAACTCTGTATCAAAGGTACAATAGAAAAAATTTAATCATTTTTTAAAAATCCAGATAGATTCATATCAGAATTATTTTCTAATTTTTAAAAAATACAAATGCCCAGGTATTGCTTTTTTTCCTCCAGAAATCCAGATATGTTTCTAATGAGCAGTCATGTTTAAAACCAACTGGACTATATGATGATCTTTCACTTCTACCTAGTTTGCTTCACTTTTTCTATTTCATATGCAGTGCTCCCATTTCACTTAGTTTATGTCTTCCAATTTCTCCATCTTTTTTTTTTTACGTTCTTTCTCAAGTCTTTATCAAGAAAGCTTTCCAATATTTATATGTTTTAGAAAACTTATGAATTTTTGCCTAAAAAATTCATGACATTCTGATTCCACTTGTTTGATTTAGTATTAACAGAATGCTAGCTTTATAATTAAAAAACAGATATGCAACAAGCAACAAAGGTTTACTGTATAGCATCAGAGATCAGATTAGTCGCTCAGCTGTGTCCAACTCTTTGCAACCCTATGACTCCCAGTACACCAGGCCTCCCTGTCCATCACCAACTCCCGGAGGTCACTCAGACTCATGTCTATCGAGTCCGTGATGCCATTCAGCCATCTCATCCTCTGTCATCCCCTTCTCCTCCTGCCCCCAATCCCTCCCAGCATCAGAGTCTTCTCCAATGAGGCAACTCTTTGCATGAGGTGGCCAAAGTACTGGAGTTTCAGTTTCAGCATCATTCCTTCCAAAGAAATCCCAGGGCTGATCTCCTTCAGAATGGACTGGTTGGATCTCCTTGCAGTCCAAGGGACTCTCAAGAGTCTTCTCCAACACCACAGTTCAAAAGCATCAATTCTTCGGCGCTCAGCCTTCTTCACAGTCCAGCTCTCACATCCATACATGATCACAGGAAAAACCATAGCCTTGACTAGGCGAACCTTTGTTGGCAAAGTAATGTCTCTGCTTTTGAATATGCTATCTAGGTTGGTCATAACTTTCCTTCCAAGGAGTAAGCGTCTTTTAATTTCATGGCTGCAGTCACCATCTGCAGTGATTTTGGAGCCCAGAAAAATAAAGTCTGACACTGCTTCTACTGTTTCCCCATCTATTTCCCATGAAGTGATGGGACCAGATGCCATGATCTTCGTTTTCTGAATGTTGAGCTTTAAGCCAACTTTTTCACTCTCCACTTTCATCAAGAGGCTTTTTAGTTCCTCTTCACTTTCTGCCATAAGGGTGGTGTCATCCGCATATCTGAGGTTATTGATATTTCTCCAAGCAATCTTGATTCCAGCTTGTGTTTCTTTCAGTCCAGCATTTCTCATGATGCATTCTGCATATAAGTTAAATAAACAGGGTGACAATATACAGCCTTGACGAACTCCTTTTCCTATTTGGAACCAGTCTGTTGTTCCATGTCCAGTTCTAACTGTTGCTTCCTGACCTGCATACAAATTTCTCAAGAGACAGATCAGGTGATCTGGTATTCCCATCTCTTTCAGAATTTTCAGTGGATCACAGTTTATTGTGATCCTCACAGTCAAAGGCTTTGGCATAGTCAATAAAGCAGAAACAGATGTTTTTCTGGAACTCTCTTGCTTTTTCCATGATCCAGCGGATGTTGGCAATTTGATCTCTGGTTCCTCTGCCTTTTCTAAAACCAGCTTGTACATCAGGAAGTTCACGGTTCACATATTGCTGAAGCCTGGCTTGGAGAATTTTGAGCATTACTTTACTAGTGTGCGAGATGAGTGCAATTGTCCGGTACTTTGAGCATTCTTTGGCATTCCATTTCTTTGGGATTGGAATGAAAACTGACCTTTTCCAGTCCTGTGGCCACTGCTCAGTTTTCCACATTTGCTGGCATATTGAGTACAGCACTTTCACAGCATCATCTTTCAGGATTTGGACTAGCTCAACTGGAATTCCATCACCTCCACTAGCTTTGTTCATAGTGATGCTTTCTAAGGCCCACTTGACTTCCCATTCCAGGATGTCTGGCTCTAGGTCTGTGATCACACCATCGTGATTATCTGGGTCATGAAGCTCTTTTTTGTACAGTTCTTCTGTGTATTCTTGCCATCTCTTCTTAATATCTTCTGCTTCTGTTAGGTACTTAGCATTTCTGTCCTTTATTGAGCCCATCTTTGCATGAAGTGTTCCTTTGGTATCTCTGATTTTCTTGAAGAGATCCCTAGTCTTTCCCATTCTGTTGTTTTCCTCTATTTCTTTGCATTGATCACTCAAGAAGGCTTTCTTATCTCTTCTTGCTATTATTTGGAACTCTGCATTCAGATGCTTATATCTTTCCTTTTCCCCTTTGCTTTTCGCTTCTCTTCTTTTCACAGCTATTTGTAAGGCCTCCCCAGACAGCCATTTTGCTTTTTTGCATTTCTTTTCCATGGGGATGGTCTTGATCCCTGTCTCCTGAACAATGTCACGAACTCATTCCATAGTTCATCAGACACTCTATCTATCCGATCTAGGCCCTTAAATCTATTTCTCACTTCCACTGTATAATCATAAGTGATTTGATTTAGGTCATACCTGAATGGTCTCGTGGTTTTCCCTACTTTCTTCAGTTTAAGTCTGAATTTGGCAATAAGGATTTCTGAGCCACAGTCAGCTCCTGGTCTTGTTTTTGCTGACTGTATAGAGCTTCTCCATCTTTGGCTGCAAAGAATATAATCAATCTGATTTCAGTGTTGATCATCTGGTGATGTCCATGTATAGAGTCTTCTCTTGTGTTGTTGGAAGAGGGTGTTTGTTATGACCAGTGCATTTTCTTGGCAAAACTCTATTAGTCTTTGCCCTGCTTCATTCCGTATTCCAAGGCCAAATTTGCCTGTTACTCCAGGTGTTTCTTGACTTCCTACTTCTGCATTCCAGTCCCCTATAATGAAAAGGACATCTTTTTTGGGTGTTAGTTCTAAAAGATCTTGTAGGTCTTCATAGAATCATTCAACTTCAGCTTCTTCAGCATTACTGGTTGGGGCATAGACTTGGATTACTGTGATATTGAATGGTTTGCCTTGGAAACGAACAGAGATCATTCTGTCGTTTTTGAGATTGCATCCAAGTACTGCATTTTGAACTCTCTTGTTGACCATGATGGCCACTCCATTTCTTCTGAGGGATTCCTGCCCGCAGTAGTAGATGTAATGGTCATCTGAGTTAAATTCACCCATTCCAGTCCATTTGAGTTCACTGATTCCTAGAATGTCAACATTCACTCTCGCCATCTCTTGTTTGACCACTTCCAATTTGCCTTGATTCATGGACCTGGCATTCCAGGTTCCTATGCAATATTGCTCTTTACAGCATCAGACCTTGCTTCTATCACCAGTCACATCCACAGCTGGGTATTCTTTTTGCTTTGGCTCCATCCCTTCATTCTTTCTGGAGTGATTTCTCCACTGATCTCCAGTAGCATACTGGGCACCTACTGACCTGGGGAGTTTCTCTTTCAGTATCCTATCATTTTGCTTTTTCATAGTGTTCATGGGGTTCTTAAGGCAAGAATACTGAAGTGGTTTGCCATTCCCTTCTCCAGTGGACCACATCCTGTCAGATCTCTCCACCATGACCCGTCCTTCTTGGGTTGCCCCACAGGCATGGCTTAGTTTCAATGAGTTAGACAAAGCTGTGGTCCTAGTGTGATTAGATTTGACTAGTTTTCTGTGACTATGGTTTCAGTGTGTCTGTCCTCTGATGCCCTCTTGCAACACCTACCGTCTTACTTGGGTTTCTCTTACCTTGGGCGTGGGGTAGTGAGGAAAAAATAAATTAAATATAGCACAAATGGACCTATGTACAAAACAGAAACAGGCTCAGAGAACAGACTTGTGGTTGCCAAGTGGGTACGTGGGAGGATGACAAGGGATAGACTAGGATATCTACTAGGGGTAGTAGATATAAACTATTACATTTAGAATAAATAAACAACATCCTGGTGCATAGCACAGGGAACTAGATCCAATCTCCTGAGATATACCATAATGGAAAAGAAAATGGAAATTTACATATATATATAAAAGAATGTATATATGTCTATCACTGAGTCACCTTGCTGTATAACAGAAGTTAACAACATGTTAAATCAACTATACTTCTACTAAAAAAAAAAAAAAAGCAAGCATAAACAAAAAAATAAAACAAAACTTAAAGGTATTCCAACACCTCAGAAAGTGCAAGCCAGCAACCTTTTTTTAAACAACAGGTAGAACAGAATCAGTTTAGTACCTTACAGCCAGTTTTTAAATAAAAAGAAACTATAAGGACATATAGAACAAAAGGATAAACAATGTTCAAGAAAACTCTTCCATACATATATGGGTCCCAATGTAAAATGTGCAACTATGGGTTCACCAAGTCTGAGAAACATAGCTCTAATGAGCCTTAAAAGTAGCTCTGTGAAACACCAGTAGCCAATCTGTCCAAAAATAATGATTTTTTTCTTTTTTGGCCATTCCCCCACAGCATTCACAGAGAAGGCAATGGCACCCCACTTCAGTTCTCTTGCCTGGAAAATCCCATGGACGGAGGAGCCTGGTGGGCTGCTGTCTATGGGATAACACAGAGGTGGACACGACTGAAGTGACTGAGCAGCAGCAGCCACAGCATTCAGGATCCAAGTTCCCCAACCAGGTATTGAACCCATGCACCCCACAGTGGAAGCAGTCTTAACCACTGGGCCATGAGCAAAGTCCCCTAAAATAATGATTTCTGACTCATTAATTTACAGTCAGCAGTGCCCACAGAACTGGAAATGGTCAGTTTTCATTCCAATCCCAAGAAAGGTCAATGCCAAAGAATCCTCAAACTACTGCACAATTGCACTCATTTCACATGAGAGCAAGGTAATGCTCAAGCTAGGCTTCAACAGTACACGAACCAAGAACTTCCAGACGTACAAGCTGGATTTAGAAAAGGCAGACAAGCCAGAGGCAGACAAACCAAATTACCAACACCCCCGGATCATAGAAAAAGCAAGAGAATTCAGAAAAGCATCTACTTCTGCTTCATTGACCACACCAAAGCCTTTGTGTGGATCACAATAAACTGTGGAAAATTCTGAAAGAGATGGAATACCAGACCACCTTACCTGCCTCCTGAAAAACCTGTATGCAGGTCAAGAAGCAACAGTTAGAACCAGACACAGAACAATGGGCTGGTTCCAAATTGGGTAAGGAGAATGTCAAGGCTCTATGTTGTCACCCTGCTTATTTAACTTATATGCAGAGTACATCATGTGAAATGCTAGGCTGGATGAAGCACAAGCTGCAATCAAGATTGCTGTGAAAATTATCAATAACCTCAGATATGCAGATAACACCACCCTAATGCCAGAAAGTAAAGAGGAACTCAAGAACTTTCTGATGAAGGTCAAAGAGGAGAGTGAAAAAGCTAGCTTAAAACTCAACATTTAAAAAACTAAGATCATGGCATCCAATCCAATCACTTCATAACAAATAGATGGAAGAAAAATGAAAACAGTGACAGACTTTTTCTTGGATTCCAAAATCACTGCAGATGGTAACTACAGCCATGAAACTAAAAGATGCCTGTTCCTTGGAAGAAAAGCTATGACAAACCCAGACAGCATATTAAAAAGCAGAGACATCGCTTTGCCGACAAAGGTCCCTATAGTCAAAGCTATGGTTTTTTCCAGTAGTCATGTATGGATGTGAGACTTGGACTATAAAGAAAGCAGAAGCCAAAGAATCTATGCTTTTGAACTGCAGCGCTGGAGAAGAAAGACTCTGGAGAGTCTTTTGGACTGTAAGCACATCCAGTCAATCCTAAAGGAAATCAGTCCTGAATATTCATTGGAAGGACTGATGCTGAAGCCGAACTCCAATACTTTGGCCACCTGATGCAAAGAACTGACTCACTGGAAAAGACCCTGATGCTGGCAAAGATTAAAGGTGGGAAAAGGGGACGACAAAGGATGAGATGGTTGGAGGGCATCACTGACTCAATGGACATGAGTCTGAGTAAACTCCAGGAGCTGGTGACGGACAGGGAAGCCTGGTGTGCTGCAGTCCATGGGGTCACAAAGTGTCCGACACGACTGAGCTGAACCGAGAGATGATTGCCTACAGTGACAACCAGGAAACTTTTACAAAGACTAGTAAACACATTGGTAATCATCTACAAATCTTGTATATACAGATACACTGTTGTAAATGTATCATTTTCATCATGCTTTTCAAAAGAACTCAACATTAAAACATTTTTCACAGTAGATAGATTTTTTTTTGGTCTCCCACAATGGTAACTAATGAGAAATTTTTAAATCCAGTCTACATAATACTGCAAACTATAGCATTAACGACAATGTTATTCTCTAAAATGCATTATATAGTACAATTACATAATAAAATTCTTAATTGTTAAGAAAAATTTATTTCCAGATCTTTTGCTTGGTTTACACATTTAACTATATTGAGACTTCCAGATTGCTTCAGAAGATTAAATTTTTAGTTATCTAAAGAAAGCTAGGTGGCATACCCAATTCACACTGCAAATTCTTAAAGGCAAGGGACAAAATATTCACATTACTTCTAAAATTGAGCAACTAACATTTTATAACTCAAGTATACAGTCATTATCAAATTACCATTTTCTGGTTTTCATAGCATTCTTATTTGAAAGTATCAGTTTGTGTTTGTCCATCCAAATACATATATAAATATAAGCTCTTAACTTGTTGACAAATTATTCTCAGCACATAATATAAAACAGCACAGTACACCCTTCAAATGCTAACTAAGTGAATATAAAATACCATTAAGAACAGGATAGACTTCTTCAAAATGGAATGTCCTTCATCATTGGGGAAGACTACTCATCATTAAGAATAATAGTTTGAATTACTACAGAAATGTAAATCAAAATTACAATGAGGGGCTTTTCTGGCGACTCAGTGGTAAAGAATCAGCTTGCCAATGGAGACACTGGTTTGATCCCTGATCTGGGAAGATCACACATACCAGGGAACAACTAACCCCGTGCGCCCCAACTACTGAGCCTATGCTCTAGAACCCAGGAGGTGCAAGTACTGAGCCCACATGCACCACAACTACTGAAACCCACGCACCTGAGAGCCTATGCTCCGCAAGAGAAGCCGCTACAGTGAGAGGCCCTTGCACAGTAAGTGATGAGTAGCCCATGCTCCCCAAAACCAAAGGCCCACATACCAACAAACATCCAGCACAGCCAAAAATAAATTATTTTTTAAAAGGTATCTTGAGAAAAATGATAATAAAACACAACCAGACAAAATCTATGGGATGCAGCAAAAGCAATTCTCAGAGGGAAGTTCAGAATGATGCAAGCATTCTTCAAAAACAAAAGAAAAATCTCAAACAAGCTAACTTATCACCTAAAAAAATTAGAAAAAAGAACAAACAAAACTCAAAGTCAGCAGAAGGAAGGAAATAACAAAGATAAGGGAGGAAATAAATACAATAGAGGTTTAAAAAATAGAAAGGGAATTCTAAGGAGCCCGTGCACTGCAACGAGAAAAGCCACAGCAGGAATAAGCCCAGTGGTCCAGTGGTTAAGACTCTGCACTATCACTGCCAAGAGCCTGGGTTTGATCCCTGGTTGGGGAACTAAGATCCCACAATCCTCATGGCCCAACCATAAAAAAAAAAAAAAAAAAAAGAAACCAAGAGTTCATGCTTTGAAATAGTAAATAAAACTAACAAACCTCTGGTCAAGTTCAGCAAGAAGAGAGAACCCAAATAAAGTAAGAAATGAAAAAAGAGAAACCTCAATCCATACCATAAAAGTACAAAAAAACCTTAAGAGAAATTTACAAACAATTATATGCCAACAAATTTGACAACCTAGAAGAAACAGACAACTTTCTAGAAACATACATCCTTCCAAAACGGACTAAGAAGAGACGATTTGAACAGTGTGCTCATTAAAAGTGAAATAAAATCTGTAATTTAAAAAACAAAACAAAAAAACTCCCTACAAACAAAAGTCCAGGACCACATGACTTCACAGGCAAGTTCGACCAAACATACAAAGAAGAATTTATATTGATCCTTCTCAAATTCCTTCAAAAGATTGAAGAAGAGACTCCCAAAGACATTCTATGAGGGTACCATCTCCGTGATAGCAAAACCCAGACAAAGATACCATAAAAAAGAAAATTACAGGGCTTCCTTGGTGGCTCGGGGGTAAAGAATCCACCCACCAATGCAGATGACATGGGTTTGATCCCTGATGAAGATTGCACATGCCACTAGAGAGTAGACCCCGCTTGCCATAACTAGAAAAAAATCCACACAACACCCAATACAGCCAAAAAAATTTTTGAGGAGAAAAAAAAAAAAAGTATATTACAGGTCAATATCCTTGATGAATACAGACACAAAACTTCTCCACAAAATATTAGCAAACCGAATCCAACAACAGCTGAAAAAGATGACATACCACAACCAAGTTAGGATTCATCTCGAGTTAACAAGGATGGTTCACTATATGCAAACCAATGTAATACACCATATAAACAAATGTTGAAAACTACACAATCATTTCAATAGATACAGAGAAAACATTTGAGAAAATTCAATATCGTTCACAACAGAAACTCTTACTGGGGCTTCCCTGGTGGCTTAGTGGTAAAGAATATACCTGCCAATAAAGGAGACACAGGTCCAAGCCCTCATCTGGGAAGATCCCACATGCAGCAGAGCAACCAGGCCTATGCACCGCAACTAGCTGAGCCTGTCCTCTAGAGGCCAGGAGCCGCACCTACTCAGTCCAAATGCTGCAACTACTGCAGCCTGAACACCCTCTAACCCATGCTCCCCAGTAAGAGAAGCCACTGCAATCAGTAGGCCACGAACCACAGTGAGTAGCCTCTACTCACTGAAACTAGAGAAAAGCCCGTGCAGCAATGAAAATCCAACAAAGTCAAAACTAAAATGATTAAATAAATTAAAAAAAAAAACAAAAAACTCTCTTACCAAAGTGAGTACAGAGGGGAATATATCTGAACATAACAAAAGCTATTTCTGACAGTCAGTCAGTCAATATAAAGCTCAACAGTGAAAACCTGAAAGCATTCCCACTAAAATTTGGAACAAGGCATGGATGCCAGCTCTAACCACTTTGACTCAACATAGTATTGGAAGTCCAAGCCTCAGCAATCAGACAAAAGAAAGAAAAGGTATGCAAACTGGAAGGGAAGAGGTAAAGCTGTCACTATATGCATATAACATGGTACAATATATAGAAAACCCTAAGGACCTTTACACAAAAGCTACTCAATCTTATAAATGAATTCAGTAAAGCAGCAGGATATAAGATTAACATTTAGAAATCAGTTGTGTAAATTTCTTCTCATTACCAATGAAATATCAGAACGGGAATGTTAAAAAAAAAAAAAAGATACTTTTCAAAATCACACCAAAAAAATAAAATACCTAGGAATACACCTGACCAAGAAAGTGAAAGACTTATACACTAAGAACTGTAATATTTCAATAAAGGAAATTAAAGAGAATTCAAAGAAATCAGAAGATATCCTATGCTCTTGAACTGAGAAAATATGCATTGTCAAAACAATACTACCCAAAGCAATTTACAGACTAAACGCAATCCCCTTCAAATTAAATTTTTTGCAGAACTAAATTATTTGGAATAAATAATACAAAAATTCACATGGAACCATAAAAGAACCAGAATTGCCAAAGGAATCCTGAGGAAAAAAACCAGGAGACATAACTCTCCCAGATGTCACACAACACTACAAAGCTACAGTAATCAAAACAATGTGGTATTGACACAAAAACAGACATCCAGATCAATGGAACAGAACAGACAGCCCAAAAATAAACCCACACACCTAACATCAATGAATCTTCGACCAAGGAGTCAAGAATATAAAATGGGAAAAAGACAGTCTCTTCAGCAACTGGTATTGGGAAAGTTGGAGCTGTACGTAAATCAATGAAATTGGGATACACCCTCACATCATGCACAAAAATAAACTCAAAATGGCTTAAAGACAAACATAATACATAATGCCATAAAACTTCTAGAAGGAAGCATGGACAAAACGGTCTCTAACATAAATCGTATCAATGTTTTCTTAGGTCAGTCTACCAAGGCAATAGAAATAAAAACAAAATAAACAAATGGAAACTAATGAAACTTAAAAGCTTTTCCATAGCAAAGGAAAAAAATGAAAAAACAACCTACAGAAGGGGAGAAAATACATGCTGCTGTTGCTGTAAGTCGTGTCCAACTCTTTGCGACACATGGATTATAACCTGCCAGGCTCCCCTGTTCATGGGATTTTCCAGGTAAGAATATTGGAGTGGGTTGCCATTTCCTTCTCCAGGGGATCTTTCCAACCTAGGGATCAAACTCGGGTCTCCTGCTTGGGAGGCAGATTCTTTACCACTG
The DNA here is from genome assembly GCA_935064755.1 of Tragelaphus eurycerus. Classification (NCBI taxonomy): domain Eukaryota; kingdom Metazoa; phylum Chordata; class Mammalia; order Artiodactyla; family Bovidae; genus Tragelaphus; species Tragelaphus eurycerus. The sequence continues at coordinate 67,202,308 of CAKXYN010000001.1, read as the reverse complement.
AACTGCCTGGGAAACCCAAAAACGACATAAAGGGGCAGTAAGCACATGAGAAGATGCTTAACGTAACTATTAGAGAAATGCAAAACACAACTACAGTGAGGGCTTTCCCACTGGCTCAGGGTAAAGAATCCACCGGACCATGCAGGAGACAGAGGTTGGATCCCTAATCTGGGAAGATCCTGCATGTTGAACAACTAAGCCCATTCGCTACAACTACGGAGCCTGTACTCTGGAGCCCAGGAGCAGTAAGTACTGGGCTTGGAAGCTTCAACTACTGAAGCCGAAGAGCCCTAGAGGCCATGCTCCTCAACATAAGAAGCCACCACGATGAGAAGCCCTCAAGCACAACTAGAGAGTAGCCCCTGCTTTGCGCTACTAGAGAAAAGCCCAAACAGCAACAAAGACCCAGCATGGCCACACATAAATACAAATAAAGTGATTAAAAAAAAAATGAAGTAACACCTCGCACTGGTCAGAATGGCCATCGTTAGGGGGAAAAAAAGAACGGTCATCATTAAAAAGTCTATAAAATAACAAATTCTGGAGAGGGTGTGGAGAAAATAGAAACCTCCTAAAGTGTTGGGAGTTTATGGCGTGCTGCGGTTCATGGGGTCGCAAAGAGTCAGACACGACTGAGCGACTGATCTGATCTGATCTGAAAGTGTTGGGAAGAATGTAAGTTCATGCAGCTACTATGGAAAACAGCACAAAGGTTCCTCAAAAAATAAAAAACAGAGTTACCACAATCCAGCAATCCCAGTCCTGGGCATATACCCAAACAAAAGTATAATTCAAAAAGATACATGCACCCCTATGTTCATAGCACTACTATTCACACAACAGCCAAGATAAGGAAACAACCGAAATGTCCAGTGACAGATGAATGGATAAAGATGATGTGGTACATATACACAATAGAATACTACTCAGCCATTAAAAAGAATGTAATAATGTCATTTGCAGCAACATAGATGGGCCTGGAGATTATCACACTAAGTGAAGTAAGTTCAACAGACAAAAACAAATATACAGTATCACTTATATGTGGAATCTAAAATATGGCACAAATGAACTATGTACAGGCTCAAATGGCAGAAAGTGAAGAGGAACTAAAAAGCCTCTTGATGAAAGTGAAAGAGGAGAGTGAAAAAGTTGGCTTAAAGCTCAACATTCAGAAAACGAAGATCATGGCATCTGGTCCCATCACTTCATGGGAAATAGACGGGGAAACAGTGCAAACAGTGTCAGACTTTATTTTTTTGGGCTCCAAAATCACTGCAGATGGTGACTGCAGCCATGAAATTAAAAGACGCTTACTCCTTGGAAGGAAGGTTATGACCAACCTAGATAGCATACTCAAAAGCAGAGACATTACTTTGCCAGCAAAGGTCCGTCTAGTCAAGGCTATGGTTTTTCCAGTAGTCATGTATGGATGTGAGAGCTGGACTGTGAAGAAGGCTGAGCGCCGAAGAATTGATGCTTTTGAACTGTGGTGTTGGAGAAGACTCTTGAGAGTCCCTTGGACTGCAAGGAGATCCAACCAGTCCATTCTGAAGGAGATCAGCCCTGGGATTTCTTTGGAAGGAATGATGCTAAAGCTCAAACTCCAGTACTTTGGCCACCTCATGCAAAGAGCTGACTCATTGGAAAAGACTCTGATGCTGGGAGGGATTGGGGGCAGGAGGAGAAGGGGATGACAGAGGATGAGATGGCTGGATGGCATCACCGACTTGATGGACCTGAGTCTGAGTGAACTCCGGGAGTTGGTGATGGACAGGGAGGCTTGGCGTGCTGCGATTCATGGGACTGCAAAGAGTCGGTGTCTGACTCTTCATTTGCTCAACTGAGCAAATGAACTGAACTGAACAGGCTCAAAGACATAGAGAACAGACATGTGGTTGTCAAGGAGGGGAGGCAGAGGGAGCAGGACGGACTGGGAGTTTGGGGTTGGTAGATATAAACTATATGGGCCATAGGGTTGCACAGTGTTGGACTCAACTGAAGCAACTTAACACCCATGCACGCATGCATGCATACTACATTTAGAATGAATAAATAACAATATTCTAGTGCATAGCAAGGGAACTAGATTCAATCTCCTGGGATATACCATAATGGGAAAGAATATCAGATCAGATCAGATCAGTCGCTCAGTCGTGTCCGACTCTTTTCGACCCCATGAACCGCAGCACGCCAGGCCTCCCTGTCCATCACCAACTCCCGGAGGTCACTCAGACTCACATCCATCGAGTCAGTGATGCCATACAGCCATCTCATCCTCTGTCGTCCCCTTCTCCTCCTGCCCCCAATCCCTCCCAGCATCAGAGTCTTCTCCAATGAATCAACTCTTCGCATGAGGTGGCCAAAATACTGGAGTTTCAGCTTTCGCATCATTCCTTCCAAAAAATCCCAGGGCTGATCTCCTTCAGAATGGACTGGTTGGATCTCCTTGCAGTCCAAGGGACTCTCAAGAGTCTTCTCCAACACAAGAATATATATATATATATTAAAAAAGAATGTATATATGTGTATAACTGAGTCACCTTGTTGTATAGCAGAAATTAACATAACACTATAAATTAACTATACTTCTACTAAAAAAAAAAAGCAGCAAGCATAAACAGGAAAAAAAGGAAAAAATAAAACAAACTCTTCTGTCTTCTGCATTGGCAAGCAGATTCTTTACCACTAGTGCCACCTGGGAAGTCCTAAAATTCTTCCAATATCTTTAAAGTACAAGCAAGCAAACTTTTTCAATAGCAGTTTGAACAGAATCAACTTAGTAATTACAACTAGCTTTTAAATAAAAAAAAAAACAAAACTATAAGGACACAATGCCCAAATAGGTAAACAATGTTGAAGAAAACTCTTTCACACATATAATATATGGGTTCCAATGTAAAATTAAGATCATGGCATCTGGTCCCATCACTTCATGGCAAATAGATGGGGAAACAGTGGCAGACTTTATTTTGGGGGCTCCAAAATCACTGCAGATGGTGACTGAAGCCATGAAATTAAAAGACACTTGCTCCTTCGAAGAAAGTTATGACCAACCTAGACAGCATATTAAAAAGCAGAGACATTACTTTGCCCACAAAAGTCTGTCTAGTCAAGGCTATGGTTTTTCGAGTAGTCATGTATGGATGTGAGACTTGGACTATAAACAAAGCTGAGTGCCGAAGAATTGATGCTTTTGAACTGTAGTGTTGGAGAAGACTCTTGAGAGTCCCTTGGACTGCAAAGAGATCAAACCAGTCAATCGTAAAGGAAATCAGTCCTCTATATTCATTGGAAGGACTGATGCTGAAGCTGAAACTCCAATACTTTGGCCACCTGATGCGAAGAACTGACTCACCGGAAAAGACCCTGCTGCAGGGAAACACTTAAGGCAGGAGGAGAAGGGAATGACAGAAGATGAGATGGTTGGATGGCATCACTGACTCGATGGATGTGAGTCTGAGTGACCTCCGGGAGTTGGTGATGGACAGGGAGGCCTGGCGTGCTGTGATTCATGGGGTCGCAAACAGTTGGACACACCTGAGCAAGTGAACTGAATGTAAAATTACCCAACCCCTCCAACTACAGGGAGAGAACACAGCCCCATCCATAAGGAAATTGGACTAAAGATTTACTGAGCATGGCCCTGCCCACCGGAACAAGACCCTGTGTTCCCCACAGCTGGTCCCTCCTATGAGAAGTTTGCATAAGCCTCTTATCCTCATCCATCAGAGCACAGACAGAATGAAAACCACAATCACAGAAAACTAACCAAAATGATCACATGGCTCACAGCCTTGTCAGTGAAACTGTGAGCCACCCAAGACAAATGTGTCAAGGTGGGGAGTTCTAACAAAATATGGTCCACTGGAGATAAAAATGGCAAACCACTTCAGCATCGTTGTCTTGAGAACCCCATGAAAAGTATGAAAAGGCAAAAAGATATGACACTGAAAGATGAACCCTCCAGCAGGTCAGCAGGTGTCCAATATGCTACTGGAGAAGAACGGAGAAATAGCTCCAGAAGGAATGAGGAAGCTGAACCAAAGTGGAAACGACGTCCAGTTGTGGATGTGTCTGGTGGTGAGAGAAAAGTTCAATGCTATGAAGAGCAATATTGCATAGGAACCTGGAATGTCAGGCCCACAAATCAAGGTAAATTGGAAGTGGTCAAACAGGATGGCAAGAGTGAACATCGACATTTTAGTAATCAGTGAACTAAAATGGATAGGAATGAGTGGATTTAATTCAGATGACCATTATACCTACTGTGAGCAAGAATCCCTTAGAAGAAATGGAGTTGCCCTCATTGTCAACAGAAGAGACCAAAATGCAATACTTGGGTGCAATCTCAACAATGACAGAAAGATCTCTGTTCATTTCCAAGGCAAACCATTCAATATCACAGTAATCCAAGTCTCTGCCCCAACCACTAATGCCAATGAAGCTGAAGTTGAATGGTTCTATGATGACCTACAAGACCTTCTAGAACTAACACCCAAAAAAAGATGTCCTTTTCATCATAGGGGACTGGAATGCAAAAGTAGGAAGTCAAGAGATACCTGGAGTAAAAGGCAAGTTTGACCTTGGAGCACAAAATGAAGCAGGGCAAAAGCTAACAGAGTTTTGCCAAGAGAACACACTGTTCATAGCAAACACCCTCTTCCAACACCACCAGAGATGACTCTACATATGGACATCACCAAATGGTCAATACAGAAATCAGACTGATTATATTCTTTGCAGCTGAAAATGGAGCAGCTATATGCAATCAGCAAAAACAAGACCAGGAACTGACTGTGGCTCAGACCGTGAGCTCCTTAATGCAAAATTCAGGCTCAAACAGAAGAAAGTAGGGAAAATCACTAGGCCATTCAAGTATGACCTAAATCAAATCCCTTAGGATTATACAGTAGAAGTTACAAATAGATTCCAGGAATTAATCTGACAGAGAGTGCCTGAAGAACTATGGATGGAGGTTCCTAACATTGTACAGGAGGTGGTGACTAAAACCATCCCCAAGAAAAAGAAATGCAGCAAGACAAAAGGGTTGTCTGAGAAGGCCTTACAAATAGCTGAGAAAAGAAGAGAAGCAAAAGACAAAGGAGAAAAGGAAAAATATACCAAACTGAATGCAGAGTTCCAAAGAATAGCAAGGAAAGATAAGAAAACCTTTTTAAGTGAACAATGCAAAGAAATAAAGGAAAATAAGAGACTGGGAAAGACTCGAGATCTCTTCAAGAAAATTAGAGATACCAAGGGAAAATTTCATGCAAAGATGGACAGAAATGGTATCGATAAAAGAGAAGCAGAAGATATTAAGAAACGGTGGCAAGAATACACAGAGCTATACAAAAAGGTATTAATGACCCTGATAACCAAGATGGTGTAATCACCCACCTAGAGCCAGACATCCTGGAGAATGAAGTCAAGTGGGCCACAGGAAGCATTACTACTAACAAAGCTGGTGGAGGTGATGGAATTCCAGCTGAGCTATTTCAAATCCTAAAAGATGATGCTGTGAAAGTGCTCCACTCAATATGCCAGAGATTTGAAAAATTCTGCAGTGGCCACAGGACTGGAAAAGGTCAGTTTTCATTCCAATCCCAAAAAAGGGGAATGCCAAGGAATGTTCAAACTACCACACAATCACACTCATTTCACATGCTAGCAAAGTAATGCTCCAAATTCTCCAGGGAAGGCTTCAACAGTACATGACTGAAGAACTTCCAGATGTACAAGCCAGATTTAGAAAAGGCATCAAATTGCCAGCATACACTGGATCATAGAGAAAGCAAGGGAATTCCAGAAAAACATGTACTTCTGTCTCATTGACACCGCTAAACCTTTGACTGTGTGGATCACAACAAACCATGCTTCTGCTGCTGTTGCTAAGTCGCTTCAGTTGTATCCAACTCGGTGCGACCCCATAGATGGCAGCCCACCAGGCTCCCCTGTTTCAGGGATTCTCAAGGCAAGAACACTGGAGTGGGTTGCCAGTTCCTTCTCCACAACAAACCATGGAAAATTCTTAAAGAGATGCAAATATCAGTCCACCTTACCTGCCTCCTGAGAAACCTGCATGCAGGTCAAGAAGCAACAGTTAGAACCAGACATAGAACAAAGACTGGTTCCAAATTGGGAAAGGAGTACATCAAGGCTGTATATTGTCACCCTGTTTATTTAACTTACATGCAGAGTACATCCGGAGAAGGCAATGGCACCCCACTCCAGTACTCTTGCCTGGAAAATCCCATGGATGGAGGAGCCTGGTGGGCTGCAGTCCATGGGGTCGCTAAGAGTTGGACACGACTGAGCGACTTCACTTTCACTTTTTCGCTTTCATGCATTGGAGAAGGAAATGGCAACCCACTCCAGTTTTCTTGCCTGGAGAATCCCAGGGGCAGGAGAGCCTGGTGGGCTGACGTCTATGGGGTCACGCAGAGTCGGACACGACTGAAGTGACTTAGCAGCAGCAGCAGCAGCAGAGTACATCATGCGAAATGTCGGGCTAGATAAAGCACAAGCTGCAATAACCTCAGGTACACAGATGATACCACCCTAATGGCAGAAAGCAAAGAGGAATTGAAGAACCTCTTGATGAGGGTCAAAGAGGCGAGTGAAAAAGCTGGCTTAAATCTCAATGTTCAAAAAACTAAGATCATGGCATCTGGTCCCATCAGTCTCATCACTTCATGGCAAATATATGGGGAAGAAGTATAAACAGTGACAGATTTTATTTTCCTGGGCTCCTGATGTCTGCTGACAGTGACTGCAGCCATGAAATTAAAAGACGCTTGCTCCTTGGAAGAAAAGTTATGACAAACCTAGATAGCTTATTTAAAAGCATTAACATTACTTTGCTGACAAAGGTCCACATAGTCAAACCTATGGCTTTTCAAGTATTTATGTACATATGTGAGAGTTGGACCGTAAAGAAGGCTGAGCACTGAAGAATTGATGCTTTTGAACTGTGGTGTTGGAGAAGAGTCTTGAGAGTCCTTTGGATGGCAAGGAGATCAAACCAGTCAATCCTAAAGAAAATTAATCCTGAAGATTCATTGGAAGCACTGATACTGAAGCTGAAGCTCTAATACTTTGACCACTTGATGGGAAGAGCTGACTCACTGGAAAAGACCCTGATGCTGGGAAAGACTGAAGGCAAGAGGAGAAGACTATAAGACTGTACCTAACATTACTAACTAAACCGATAATTGCCAGAAATAATTATGATCCTGCTACGCTATGATGATACCACATAAGTTCTTCTGCCACTTTAAAGTCAAATTCCCTTCAAACAACAACTCAGAACCACAGAGTCCACATGCTGCAACTTAAGACTGAAGAGCCCTCATGCCACAACTAAGACCTGGCACAGCCAAATAAGTAAATAAAAAAAGGTATGTTTTAAAAACTACAACGAGGTATCACCTCACACTGGTCTGAATAGCCATCATCAAAAAATTCATGAAGTATAAATGCTGGTGAGGGTGTGGAGAAAAGGGAAATCTCCTACACTGTTGGTAGAAATGTAAATTGATACAGCTACTATGGAATATGGAGGTTTCTGAAAAACCTAGAAACAGAGCTACCATATGAGCCAGCAATCCCACTCCTGGATATATAACCAGAGAAAATCGTAATTCAAAAGGATGCCCACACTGCGATGCAGCACTATTTACAATAGCCAGGACATGGAAGCAACCTCAACATTCATCAACAGAGGAATAAAGAAGATGTGGTGCAAGTATACAACAAAACATAACTCAGTAATAAAAAGCACTAAAATAATGCCATTTGCAGCAACATGAATGGACCTACAGACTGGCATACAGAGTGAAGTAAGTCAGTATGAGAAAGATAAGGGTAACATAGCTTATACGCAGAATCTCGAAAAATGTTACAGATGAACTTATCTGCAAAGCAGAAACAGAGTCACAAATTACAGATGTGGAAACTAACGGTTACCAAGGAGGAAAGGGGAAGGTGGGATGAAATGGGAGACTGGGATTGACATAGTACTATATACAAAATAGATAACTAATGAGAACCTACTGTATCACATAGGGAACTCTATTCAATGCTCTGTGATGACCTAAATGGAAAGAAAACCTAAAAAAGGGTGGCTATATGCATACACATAACTGATTTATCTTGCTGTACAACAGAAACTAACATAACATTGTAAAGAAACAATTAAAATTTTTTCAACTAAAAAAAAAATAAGAGTTTGGATAGGATCAAAAATCCATTCTAAAAACATGTCTTAAGATTTTAAAAATACTGTACACACAAGTAGCAAATACTATTTAAGTACTCACTAAATAGTTACTTGAATTTTTTCTTGTTTTATTAAGTTTTTATAATATAGATTGCTACTATAATAATATATAATAAGAAAAAACTGTAACAATTATTTTAATAAAGAAAAATCAAACAGAGCACCATTCAATTAAATAATAAAATGATGGGACTCTCCCCTGGTGGTCCAGTAGTTAAGAACCCAACAAGCAATGCGGGGATGCAGGTTTGATCCCTGGTCAGAAACTAAGGGGCTTTGTGGTGGCTCAAGCAGGAAAGAATCTGCCTGCAATGCAGGAAACCCAGGTTCAATCCCTGGGTTGAGAAGATCCTCCGGAGAAGGGAATGGATCCCCATTCCAGTATTCTTGCCTGGAGAACTCCATCGACAGAGGAGCCTAGCAGGCTACAGTTCATGCGGTGGCAAAGAGTCCAACACAACTGAGCAACTCACACACACACACACACAGACAGGAAACTAAGAGTCCACATGCTGCAGAGCAACTAAGCCCGAGAGTCACAACTACGGAGCCCACCAGCCACAACTAGAGAGCTTGTGCGCTGCAACAGAAGATCCCACATGACGCAACAGGGGCCCCACGCACCAGGTACCACAACCAAGACCTGATGTAACCAATAAATAAACATTTTTTGAAAATTTAATAAAACGATGACTTTTTAGTAAGTACCTTTTCTTGAAAGACAACAGCAGTTTCCAGCCCGGGCATGATGTCCAGTAGGAGTCTGCAAGCTGCAGTGTTTAAAGGGGGCTCTCGGCTTGTCATCACATAGGCATTCACCAGCTGTAAAGAAGAGGATACTTTTCATCTGAAATTCAACCTAATCAAATCAATGAAGTCTAATAAATCCATACCATATTACCATAGCTTGCCTAAAGAATATTAAAGAAGTCTGTAAGACTATACCTAACATTACTAACTAAACCTATAATTACTGGAAATAATTATGATCCTGCTATGCCATGATACCATACAAGTTCTTCTGCCACTTTAAAGTCAAATTCCCTTCAAACAACAACTCAGCAACCACAGAAATCAAAACTCAAGAGTTATCACAAAAAAATCACCTCCCATCCTTATACTTTTTTAGAAAGATAAAACAGGGCAAGACAAGCCTCCCCTCACCCCTTCCTGATTCTTGACAATGATTAATGAAAAAACTTTGAGTTTTATATTTTATATATTAATAATGCTTTCTTTTTGGCACTCATCAGATAAAAAAACACTGGATCTCTACGTGGCACTGTGTTCTGTTACTGGATATATAATAGTGGATAAGACACAGTCCCATCACCAAAAGGTTCATAATCCAAAGAAGGTGACAGCTGGGAAAAACAAGTATCATAAGTACAGGATGCCACAGAAGCCTGGAGGAGATCATAAACCTTGCAAAGGAATCAGAAAAGGCTGCAGAGAGGAAAGGGTTCCAGCAAGAACATGAAGGACAAGGAGGAACAGCTAACGAGGGGTGAAAAGGAAAGGAGGCAAAGGGCAAGAACTAAAAATTGAAAGAACAAAGGCCATGACAAACAGGTTTATAAACCAAAATAAGAAATTTAAAGTTTATTGTGAGAGCAATGGGAAACCACTAATGCATTTTAAGCAATACAGTGAGTGCCATGATCACTTTTTGCATTTGATAAAGAATGGGTTGGAGGAAGACAAGATAAGAAGAGAAACCAATTAAGAGGCTATTGCAGTACAACAGAGATATGGTGGTGGTTAGCCTAAGGTGTGGGAACAAGGGCAGAAAGAAGTCGAGGGATTTGTGAAGGCTAAGGGGTAGGGATCCATAAGAGCTGTAACTTCACTGAATAAGAGACCTTAGAGGAATAAAGGGGGCTTTCCAGGTGGCGCCAGTGGTAAAGAATCAGGAGATGCCAATGCAGGAGACTCAAGAGATGCAGGTTCGATTTCTGGGTTGGGAAAATCCCCGGGGGAGGAAATGGCAACCTGCTCCAGTATTCTTGCTGGGAAAAATCCCATGGACAGAAGAGCCCAGGGGGCTACAGTCCATGGGGTCGCAAAGATGAGTCAGACATGACTGAGCATGCACACACGCTAGAGGAATAAAGGAACTTCTAGCTGGTTAGGAAAGGACACCATTACTGAGCCAGAGAATAAGAGAAACAGACTACGGGGCAAGCAATTAGACATGCAGAACTCAAGGTGCCTTTGGGAAATATCCATGTGGGGATTAGAAGGCAAGCTGGAAGTGATCTGAAGCAGAGGAGAGCTACCAGTGAAAGAGAAGTAAAACTGAAAATTAATATATAGTTAATTACTGAGCCCTCATGTGCCAGGTTCCACATCAAGCACTTTTCAGACTTAATTTCATCAAGGATTACAAAAATATTTTAAAGTTAATCACTATCATCCCCATTTTATAGATTAGGGAAATAAAGCTTGGAGAGGCTTCATAGCATGCACACACATACAGTGTGCACACCCATAGTGTCAGTGCAGAAGCATGCTGCACACATCACTCTTAATTTTTCTATTCAGGAATCCAAGAGAACTTCTATATTTCCAAATTCAAAATCATCTCACTCCAGTATGAGCATAGATGCCTTGAGAACCCTCAACAATATGCAACTGAACACCAAAGAGAAAATACCCCGGCCATAGCCAGGACTTTGGTAATAAAGAAGTCCATAATTAGTCTTACTTTAGTCTGGTATTGAACCAATACCAGATTAAAAAATCTATGCACTCTATTCCCAACTTTGTCAAGGCCTCAGGAGAAAGTAGACAATTTACAGAAAAATAAAAGTAAAGCATCTGTTGATGATAATCTTGGAAAAAAGTAAGAAGCAAACCTACTGCATTCATGAAATCATCATTCTTGAAGAGTATTCTCAGCAAATGGCCCAGCATACACTCTGGATCAGCTCGACCTGCCGAAAGAAGAGGGGAGGAGCAAAGGAATGAGTAAGTTATCCCAGTTAAGCAACTCAGACCTCTGGAAAGGAACCAGGGTGGTTTTAAGTACCATTAAAAGGCCAGCAAAAATTAACAGAAATGAAGAAAAGATTCTCTTGATGAACTAGATCTCATAAGAAGCATTCTTTAAAACTAAAAATGACAAAAACTTCAAACACTGCTTTCTAACCTTCCCATCTTCCAGTATACTGTCTACACATCAAGGTCAAATTAAACAAATGAGCACAAGACCCAGACTAACATCATTCAGAGTACACAAGGTCTATGGAAGAATCATAAAGGATCCTAAGAGAATGAAAACGCCTGACATCCCACAGAGAAAAAAGAAGGAAGCATAGCTTCTCTTGATGGGTGGCCTGGAGTGAAAACAGGCTCTAAGCCAGTCTCTCAGCTATAATGCCAATAGCAGCAGTAGTACGTCCTCAAACCTGAAACAACAGGCCAGGTTTGAAGGAGAGGGGAGTCCCACCAAGCAATCACCAATGCTAAAGATAAAGTCAACTTGGTCATCTTAACTTCTGAGCTCCTAGAAAAACAAAGGAGGTCAGAAATCTAGGATTTACTCAATACACAGCCTAAAAATGAAAGAATTTGCTAATCGTTGGGAAAATTATTGGTTTGCTTTTTAAAACAGGTATCATCTATTTTATTTAATTTTCCTTTTAGAGTGGCAAGTTTAGTTAAAGGATACAGTTTCAGATGAAGATGTAAGTTGCTGATAAAAAGTTTTTACCAACCTGTAATTAATACCCCAAAGTAATTCACAAAATAGAAGTTAGAGAATGGCATCAGAAAAACAAATGTGGACCTCAGATTACCTAACTTTCTCTGTTTATAAATGATGAAACTAAGACCCTTATTCTTTTTTAAAGAAATTATGCCTAGTGACAAATATGTTTTAATATAGGAGACAGAGAGGAAATAAATTGTCTTTAAATCTCTACTGAAAAAGGCATTCTTCTCTCCCTTCTTCCTTGTTACCATTTCATCCTTTCCAAGGCAACATCACTAAGCATGATCATCTTTTTTAATTCTTTTCTCAAGCCCATGAATTAATTTATTTTCACTCTCCCACTTTTTCTTGCTCTTACTGCCTTACTGAAGATGTGAGTTCATTAAACAAATAGTTCTCAAAATCACAAGTGGGGATATCTAGGACAAGAGCAGCAGGTAACATCACATAATAAACAGACACTCAATCTGAAATGCCTAGCTTACTTACATTTGGGAATAAAAGTCTAACACATGGAAGTATAACACTGTACATTCAGGTGGATATACAATGTTCTTATTTTTATTAAGTTCCACTCATTCTCACTGTCTCTCCAGTTACAAGATCTGTCTCTTCTCTCCAAAAAGAACTGCTTCTGGTTTTAAAAAGAGAAAATTTATATGCCACGTGGACCCATATGACTTAAGTTGTGCCCCCTGGTAATCTACCTTCGGACATAGAATGGCAGTCTCAAGTCCCACATAGTTCTGTACTGGAGTAAATTCCATGCCAAACCAGGCTGGGTCTTCATGGCTCACTGACCCAAAGAAAACCACGTTAACCTGAGGTAGCATATTTTAGCTACTGGAACATTAAAGTAGACACTAAGAAGTCCATTTATTATTCAAGGTCCCAAGTATCAATTTCATAACTAAAAGGCATTAAATACATTCTCAACCACATTTCCCCATTAGTAAAATAATTATTGTTGTTAGAAAGATGAAGGCAAACAGAGTATAACATCTTCTGGTTCAAAACTCAAAAGAGAGAACATTTTTTTTTCTTTTTAAATCTTTGTAATCATTTCAACTAATAAGGTATATCTATATAATCTAATTCCTTTAAGTACTTGATAAATATTAAAAATATTTCCATTTTTGCAGGAATATATTTTTCCTTGCTGCCCCCACCTTGAGCAATACTTCTAAGAAATTCTATTTCAACTGAAAAATCGTCCTTATAGTAAGCAGTTTTCTTTTGTAAGAAAATTACAGCCAGAATTAAGAAAACACAGATCTCACCAGGATGCCGATCATCAAATGGGTCTGGATCCCCCTTACGATATTCTTCAGTTTCTTTTTCAATCAATTCAGACATCCTAATACAAAGGGAAGACAAGGTCAATGCTAAACAAGCAGACAAAAAAAAGATGTACCACCATCTACAATAGTCAATGCAACCGTCAAGGTACAAAATAAAAGCAAAAAATTAGAAAGAGGCTGTTGTCCTGACAAACATAAAGATCTAACCAACCATCTCATAAAACAATTTCCACTCCCAAATTCATTCTTCTCTCAAACTCTCCTGTCTCAAAAAACAACACTACTATCCCCTCAGAAGCCAAAAACCCAGGAACGTGAACGTGAAGTCGCTCAGTCGTGTCCGACTCTTTGCGACCCCATGGACTGTAGCCTACCAGGCTCCTCTGTCCATGGGATTTTCCAGGCAATAGTACTGGAGTGGAATGCCATTTCCTTCTCCAAGTGATCTTCCCAACCCAGGGATCGAACCCGGGTCTCCCGCATCATAGACAGACGCTTTACCATCTGAGCCAAAAATCCAGGAGACATCCTTAAATCCTTCCTTTTTCTCCCCTTCCCCATTGCAGTAATTCTTATTAGCTCTACCTAACAAAATATCTCCTGACTTCAATCATTTCTTTAAGTCTTGACCAGAAATGTCCAGACCATACTGTTTTGGACTCTCTACTCTCAAAACAGCAGACTTCAGACCTCTTCTACTGTTTTTGACTTTTTACAAATTACTTACCCTCTCTGTGCCTAACCTGTAATATGAGGATAACAGTGCCTATCTTAGAGTTTCCCTGAGGTTTAAGTTGATATATATGTACTCTGCTTAGAACAGAGCTTGACATCAGAACTACTTAGGTGTTGTTCCTATGAAAACTGGGAATCAAAAACAAAAGGGAGGGTTCATGAGGGAGGAGATACTTATGGCGGATTCATGTGGATATATGGCAAAAATCAACACAATATTATAAAGCAATTATCCTCCAATTAAAAATAAATTAGGGGAAAAAAAAAGAACAAATGGGGCTCCTTCAATGGCTTAGTGGTAAAGGATTCACCTGCAAATGCAGGAGACATGGGTTCATCCCCGATCCAGGAAGAACCCACAAGGTCCCAGAAGACTTGGAGTAACTATAAGTCCACGCGCCACAATTATTGAGCCTGGGAGCTACAATTAGTGAGCCCATGCGCCCTAGAGCTGGTGCAAGCCAAGTGAAGCGCACACGGTGCAATGAAGACCCAGCACAGTCAAAAATAAATAAATGAAATTATTAAAAAAAAAAAAAAAGAAAACCAGTTAATCTAAGGCAGATACTGATGTGATGCAGCAAGAGGGAGCCTTCTGGAGGTAGTTCTCAAGTTCTGTAATTTGATCTAGGTGATGGTTTTACAAGTGAAGATTCCATCAGAGCATCATACAACACACAGTCATCACTTGGCATCTGTAAGGAATTGGTTCCAGGACCTCCCAGGCTCACTAAATCCTCTGTCAAGTCCTTTACATAAAAATGGCATAGTACAGTTGGCCCTCCACATTCACAGATTCAAGCAACCATGGGTCAACTATAAATTACTGCACTGGCCAAAATGTTCATTCAGGTTTTTCTGTAACCTCTTACAGAAAATAATGTAGGAAATAACCAGTGAACTAACAGACCCACAGTCTGGAGGATGGTAGGCATTTTGCCCCATCTAAAACATACTTTTAACTCATCCTACTGCATCTTTAAATTCTCAGTCTAGCCTTGAAGATACTTTTTATGATTTTTGCTGCATGTAATTTTAGCTTCCATTCCTAACATATATTCACCCTGCTCTCTGGTGGAGCCCATTTCCTCCCTGCCACAGAAACATGCCATTCATTCTCCTCTAGATAGATACCCTTTTCAGGCACATTTTCACTTTTCCTAGAAAACCTTGTCTTCTTTGCTTTTCATCAATATATATTCTAACAACTTTCAAGCCCCTGTTCCAAGGAATCTTTACCACATACTATAATGGAAAGCCCACTGGATTTGGAGTGAAAACCCAGTACCCTAACCTTAGCTTTCTACTGCCTGGCTATACAGGCAGTCTTTTTCAAGTAGCTCAGAGGATGGCTACCTTTTAACAATGTGGCTGTCAGTGATACTTTTACTAACAAATGAAGAAGCTGTCCTGATAAACAAAAGGTCCTCAAACACTTGAATGAATAGAAGACACAGGCTTATTCAAATTCTTTCCATTTTTCTAACCCCCGGAATATTCACAAACCATCTGCCCGATCTAGCACTTCATGACATACTATTCTGTACCGCTACCCACTTTTTTTTAGATCCATTTAGTTGCCTCCCAGATAGTTCTCTCCTTGAACATAGGGTTCCTCTAGTTTAGGCTTTGTACTGCTGAATACCACAGTATAATGACAAAGTTCAGGGTCAAATATGATAAATAATATGAAATAATCCTGAAAATAAAGTTATTTGTTTTTGGCCTCACCACACAGCATGCAGGATCTTAGTTCCCCAACCAGGGATTGAACCTGGGCCCTTGGCAGTGGAAGTGCTGAGTCCTAACTACTGGATCACCAGGGAATTCCCAAAAATAAAACATTAAAAAACATTTTTTGAGAAATTTAGTGAGTCTACCATGAACAGTACCATTTATCACTCTCTCCTCCTTTCAAAATTACATCAATAACCCACATGTTATATGCATAATATTTAAGATTCTTTAATTCATATGGCTACACTTCAAGTAGCTTGTGATTAGTAATTCTTAATCTCCAATGCCTCTACAAATGAAAATCCACTTTCCACCAGTCAGCAAAAATCCTTTCCCTAAAATAAAAAACTGTACTTTAACATGTTTTGCATCTATCAAGAGCAGTTATGAATAAAGCATTTATCCCTGTTTAGCCTTTCATAAGACCATTCCCTAGAGAATAGATCATTGCATAAACAGTATTTTTTTTTCCTGTTATATCAAAGATTAGATATTAAAGAGCCTGTTGTTTCAAAGGCTTCCTGTTAACAAAAATCACAGGTATCCCTCCCTAGTATATTTTTCACTCTCTCTCAACACAGTCATTCAATAAAATTATGTACCACACAGTTCACTATGTACCAGGCAAAGGGCAAGTCTTCACTGTCTGAAGAGACACGAGGAGACACCAATAAAAATGGGAAGTACTTGCCCTCAGAAAACTTACAGTTTAGTAAGGAAACACATGTAAAATGATAGTTACAGTACAAGTGGTAATTAAAATGAGAGAAAGATTTTTTTATCAAAATATAGTTGATTTACAATGTTAATTACCACTGTACAACAAAGTGATTCAGTTATACATATTTGTACACGTATTCCATTTTTAAATATCCTTTTCCACTATGGTTTATCATATGATATTGAATATAATTCTCTGTGCTACAGTAAGACCTTTTTATCTATTCTATATATAAAAGACTACATTTGCTAACCCCAACCTCCCATTCCACCCCTCTCCCAACTCCCTCCCCTCCCCTCAGCAACCACCAGTCTGTTTTTCTATGTCCATGATTCCATTTCTGCTTCACAGACAGGTTCATTTGGGTCATACTGTGTCATATTTTAGATTTCACGTATAAGTGGTATCATATGGTATTTACAGACATGATTCTTGAACTGCTTCCTGAAAGGACTAGGGCTTGCCAGGCAGATATACCAAAGAAAAGCTTTTCAAGCCAAAGAAACAGCAAGTATAAAGGGAAACAGACACTGGAAAATATGGTACTATTCCTCACTAAAAAAGAACACCACTATGAGGCAGAAAAAAGAAGTAGGGACCAAATTATAAACAGCATCATAAGCCACTCTAAAGTTTACATTTCATTTTGTAGGAAAAGGAAGCCAGAAAAGAATTACGAGTTGAGCTATGACAATCAGATTTGTGTGTGAAAAAGATAAATCTTTCAGCAAAGAGGATGTTGTATTCGAAGAGGGTAAACTGGAGACAGGGATAATGCATGCTGCCTAATAAGTCAGCCAAGATACGATCAATACCTAATGAAGAGACAGGGAAGGGGAACAAGAGGAAGCAGAATCCTCAGGGCTTGGTGACTAGGTTGTGCTAGGAAAGGAATGCACTAGGGAGGATGGTTTTCAGATTTTAGTTTAAAACCATTTGCACCAAGGCAGGGGGTACAAAAGTACACGCTGTGAATGAAGATGGAGGCAGGATGATGATAAGAAGCTCTATTTTGGACACAGTGTGTTTCAAGTGTCTGTGGAACAACCAGGAAAGGAGGTATACACCAGTAGCTGAGAAATGGGTCTAAAATTTTTATAAAGAGGAGCCTGAGGTAGAAAAAGAGACTGAGAATAATTTTTTAAATCATGGACAGAGGTGAAACTATCTAGGTAAAATATCTAGAGTGAAGAGAAGAGAACCACCAACAAAACTCTGGAGCTAAAACACTGGCAGGAGAAGAACCTAGGAAAGAGCATGACAACAAAAGAGCCTGAGAGGAAAAGGAAGCAATTTTAAAAGCTTCAAGATGGAGACATTAAAGACTAGTTCTGACAGGGGAAAAAAATGTATTTAGAATTCACAAAATGATAATGTTCTGCACTATTCTCCAATGTTTCTTTTTTCTTTTTTGGCCATGTTGCACAGCTTGAAGGATCTCAGTTCACCAACTAGGTGCTGAGCCTGTGCCCCTGGCAGTGAAAGCCCTGAATAATAACCAGTGGACCACCTGGAAATCCCCAAATTTCCTTTAAAAGAAAAAACACTTAATTGGTCATACCTGGTAAGGATGGGTACCATGTCCTGCCCACTGCCATGTTCCTTTTCCCACTGCTCCAGCAGGGTAGTGAGCTCAGCTTTGGAGTCCACATGGACCGCTACTGTAGTCATGGCTTGACCTAGGAAGAAGCAAAACACAAACACAAATGAACATAGGCAAATAAACCTGACAGACTTCCTACAAAAGGGAAAGTGAGGAGGGAGGGAAAAAAAGGATGAACAAACAAGGAAGATAAAAGTATGGGAAATTTAACCCTTGGATAATTTTATGTGTGGTACAGTGCAAAATCTGGGACTGGGGACCTGGATACTCATAAAGGTCTGACGAACAAGTCTGTTCACCTTTCTCAAGCTGTTTGCTAGACTTTGGGAACTGGATCAAAATCATCATTTTTAACCTTTCTATGAGCAGGAAATTCCTGAGAATCAGGCAAAACCTATGGTTTCTTTCTCCTCTCAGAAACACACATACATGTATCCCTGCTTTTCAGAAGTTCACTTTATGCCACATCATTTTTATGGCATCACTGACTCAATTAACATGAGTCTGAGCAAACTCCGGGAGACAGTGAATGAAGGACAGGGAAGCCTGGTATGCTGCAGTTCTCTCAGCTCAGGGAGTCAAACACGGCTTAGCAACTGAACAACAATTTTTATGAAAGACCTACATTAGTATCTGTTTTTGCTAACCCAAAGAAATCTGAAGAGGATATTATGCTGGTTTCACAGCAAGCCATTCTCACTGCTGCACCCCCAAGCAAAGAAAGGCGCCACCAAGCTCCTTTCATAGGAACTACACTCAGCAATAAGCTACTACAGCTCTGAAAGGTGCCTACAAGCATCTGGGCTTTGCCTCAATTTTTGTGCATCCATTAGGAAGACGTGTCCTAAGGCAACTGCTTCACTTTATGTCATTTCAGTTCATGAAAGGTCTCACAGGGACACTCTACAACCTGTACCTGTACATTATTATGTATAATAATCCCAAATCTAGATCTGAGGTCCAATCCTGGGAATCCCAAATCTAGATCTGAGGTCCAAACCTGTGAAGCTGCTCTTTTTTTAAGACACAAAATACGGGGGCGGGGAAAAAAAAAAAGACACAAAATATAGCAAATACTCCCAGAAAGACTGTGTTCTTGTAAGTCTTCAGGGGAAAATTCTATGAAAGATAAGCAACATATTCCTGTTAATTCTTAACAAAAGATCAAGAAATGAAGTGGTTATCATTACCAATATGAAAGCTGGGAAGGAATATTATAAACTAATTTGTTCTTCAGGCTTCCTAATCTATCTCACAGTTCCTGGATGGAGGATAACAGGCTGGAGAAAGGCAGAAGAAGTTGCTGAGCTGAGTGATGAGCCCAGGGGTGCAGGACAGGGAGGCGAGACAGGCTGTGGAGGAGCCATATGAGACATCGACTTGGGGAAGAGAGGTTTACAAGTGATTCCAGAAGGGATAAATGAGACCCAAATGTTCAGATAGTTTACTTCTCTTGCCAAAGCAGTCTTAGGATCAAAATGTCAAATCCTGACATGCAAATGTATATTTTCACAGACACAGCAACCATTTTATAAAAAACTTTGTCCAAAAAAAAAAAAAAAATCACTAGCTCATCTAGGATTATTTGTTCTTTCTTCTAAAGGCATCTAACGTAAGACCAAAGAAATACATTTACCACCAACCCTCTAAATTTTGGGCTTCCCTCATAGCTCAGTCAGTAAAGAATCTGCCTGCAGTGCAGGAGACCTGGGTTCGATTCCTGGGTCGGGAAGATTCCCTAGAAAAGGAAATGGCAACCCACTCCAGTATTCTTGCCTGGAGAATCCCATGGACAGAGGAGCCTGGCAGGCTACAGTCCATGGGGTTGCAAGAGTGGGACACAATTTAGAGACTAAACCACTACCACCACCACTCTAAATTTAAACATTTATCTTTTAATCAAATTGAAGCAATTCTAACAGTAGACAGTGATTCATGTCACCTGCTATGCTATGCTAAGTCATTTCAGTCATGTCCGACTCTGTATGACCCCATAGACGGCAGCCCACCAGGCTTCCCCGTCCCTGGGATTCTCCAGGCAAGAACACTGGAGTGGGTTGCCATTTCCTTCTCCAACGCATGAAAGTGAAAAGAGAAAGTGAAGTCGCTCAGTCATGTCCGACTCTTAGCGACCCCATGGACTGCAGCCTACCAGGCTGCTCCGTCTGTGGGATTTTCCAGGCAAGAATACTGGAGTGGGGTGCCATTGCCTGAGCTACCCCTAAATCCAAAGAATATTTTCAAAACAAAGTTAAAATGCTTATTTTCTACAAAGAATCCACATTTTCAATTTTCTAGCCAAAGACACAAGAGAAATACTGCAAATGTGACCAAATAATATGGACTTGTGACTTCAACTTGAGAAGACCCAAGGTATATTTTTGACTGCAACCTAACTATAAATGCATTTTTAAAAATAAATTTACTTAGAATGAAGTGTAGTCGCTCAGTCGTGTCCGACTCTTTGCGACCCCATGGACTATAGCCCGGCAGGCTCCCTGTCCATGGTATTCTCCAGGCAAGAATATTGGAATGGGTTGCCGTTCCCTTCTCCAGGGCATCTGCCAAACCCAGGGATCGAACCCAGGTCTCCCACACTGCAGGTGGATTCTTTACCATCTGAACCACCAGGGAAGCCCCAGAATAATTACAGGTTTATTTTTTTTTTTTTAAGTTGTGAGGACAGCAGAGAGAATTCCCATATACCTGTCACACAGTTCAGGTTCCCCTAATGTTATCTTATAGTGACGTGATGTCAAAATTAAGAAACTGAAAATCAGTACATTACTTTTAACTAAACTCCAGATCTGACTCACATTTCACCAGCTTTTCCATTCACATTCTTTTTCTGTTCCAAGATCTCATCCAGGACACATTACTTTTAGTTGTCATGTCTCCCTAATGTCCTTTGGTCTGTGACAGTTTTTGATTCTTCCCTTGTTTTTATGACCTTGACAATCTGGAGCAATATTAGCCAAGGGGTAGAATAGGGCGATGATTTTATCAAAGTTTCCCCCAATTTTATCAATGTTTCCCTCAGTAAAATTTTATGCTGAGAAAACAGTGTTAGACTTTATTTTTCTGGGCTCCAAAATCACTGCAGATGGTGACTGCAGCCATGAAATTAAAAGACGCTTACTCCTTGGAAAGAAAGTTATGACCAACCTAGATAGCATACTCAAAAGCAGAGACATTACTGTGCCAACAAAGGTTCGTCTAGTCAAGGCTATGGTTTTCCCTGTGGTCATGTATGGATGTGAGAGTTGGACTGTGAAGAAAGCTGAGCGCCGAAGAATTGATGGTTTTGAACTGTGGTGTTGGAGAAGACTTGAGAGTCCCTTGGACTGCAAGGAGATCCAACCAGTCCATTCTGAAGGAGATCAGCCCTGGGATTTCTTTGGAAGGAATGATGTGAAAGCTGAAACTCCAGTATTTTGGCCACCTCATGCGAAGAGTTGACTCACTGGAAAAGACTCTGATGCTGGGAGGGATTGGGGGCAGGAGGAGAAGGGGACGACAGAGGATGAGATAGCTGGATGGCATCACTGACTCGATGGACTTGAGTCTGCGTGACCTCCGGGAGTTGGTGATGGACAGGGAGGCCTGGCGTGCTGGGATTCATGGGGTCGCAAAGAGTCGGACACGACTGAGCGACTGATCTGATCTGAAGAGATCTAAAGACTGAGGAAAGTAGTAACATACGGTAATACCAAAGTTAATCTCTTACAACACATCCTAAAAGTGCAGGAGAAACAGCTTTACTGGTGCATTCTACCCAACACTTTAAAGATTACTCCTCAAATTATTCCAAAAAATTGAAGAGGAGGCAGACTTCCTAATGTACATAAAGCCAATACTACCCTGATACTAAAGACAGATAATGATATCACTAGCAATCTACAGATTCATATGCTTTATGAAAACAGATGTAAAAATCCATAACGAAATACTAGAAAGATGAAAACAGCAGGACATTAAGAGGACGAGATACCACAACCAAGTGGGATTTAGCCCAGGAATACAATGGTGGTTTGATATATGCAAATCATTAAAGTAACACAATACATCAATAGAATGAAGGGGAGGCGGTGAGCCTGTGATTGATATAGAAGAAGCATCTGACAAAATTCAACATCCTTTTGTGAAAAACACTTGCTAAACCAGGAACAGAAGTTCCTCAATAGGGCGCGGTAAAAAGCATTAATTACAAAAACTCACAGCTGACGATGGCTCAGTGAGTAAAGAATCCACCAGCAATGCAAGAAACAGGAGTTTGACCCTGGGGCGGGAAGATCCCCTGGAGGAGGGCGCGGAAAGACACTCCAGTTTCCTGCCTGCAGAATCCCACGGACAGAGGAGCCTGGAGGGCTACAGGGCCCATAAGGTCGCAGAGAGTCAGACACGACTGAAGCAACTAACAGCTAACACATGCTCAATGGTGAAAAGACTGAAAGCTTTCCCCCTAAAATCAGAAACAAAACAAAGATCTCTGTTTTCACAACTTAAGCACTGTGCTGAAGTTCTAGCCAGAGGAATTATGACAAAAAAATCAAAAAGCATCCAAGTTGGAAAAGAAGAAGTAAAATTATCTTTATTGACAGATGATATGACCCAATATATAGTAAATCCTAAAGAACTGAAAAATAAATACTACTGGAATTAATACGTTAGCAAAGTCATAGAACATAACATTAACACAAAAATTACTTGTATTGCTGCACACTAGCAATAAATAATCAAATATGAAATTAAAACAATTTCAATCAAAATAGCACTAAAAAAAAAAATGCTAAGGAATCAATTTAAGCCAAAAAGGCAAACAACTTCCTCAAAGAAAATTACAAAACATTGCTGGAAAAAATAAAATTAAAAAAGACCTAATAAATGCAAAGACATCCTGGAGTCAGAGATTAGAATACTTAATATTGTGAAGATGGCAATATTCTCCACAAGGGGCAATTGTCAACATAATCCCTACAAGATCTAATGATCTTCTTTGCATTAGAGCAAATATCAATTCTAAAATTTATATGTAACTGCAAGGAATCCTAAATGACCAAAACGATCTTGAAAAAAAAACAGAATTCACACATCTGACTTTAAAACTACTATGTAAAATAATCAAAATACTGTGATACAGGCATAAGGAAAGACATATATACCAATGCAATGGAACTATGAGTCCAGAAATAAAATTCCACACTTATGCTCAACTGATACTCAACAAGTAGGCCAAACCCAGTCAACAGCGAAAGAATTTGTTGGAAGACCATTACTAGAAAGACTAATGGTCTTTCAATAAATTGTGCTGAGACAACTGAATATTCACGTACCAAGGAATGAAGCTGGATCCTTGCTTCACATCACATACAAAAATTATCTCAAAATGGGTATAAGAGTTCAATATAAGAGTTTAAACCATAAAACTCTCAGAGGTAAACACAGGGGTAAATCTTCATGACCTTGAAATTGGCAAGAGATGTTCATCTGACATCAAAAGAATAAGCAACAAAGGAATAGATAAATTGGACTTCAATATTTAAAACTTTTGTGCCAAATACATTATCAAGAAAGTAAAAAGACAACCCATAGAATGGAAAAAAATGTTGCATATCAGAGCTGATAAGGATCAAGTATTCATAATATTTAAGAATGCCTACATTTCAACAATAACAAAGAAACCTGATTCAAAAATGGGCAAAGAAGTGGCCAAAATAGCTCAGGTGGGAGAGCATCAGACTGAAAAATGGGCAAAGTACTTGAAGAGGCATTTCTCCAGTGAAGATGTACAAGTAGCCAATAAGTACACGAAAAAATGTTCAACATAGTTAGCCATTAGAGAAATAAAAATCAAAACTACAGTAAGATACCAACCATATCTACTAGGATGATCAAAACCAAAAAACTGTAAAGGTACCACTAGCAAGGATATGGATAAACCGAATGAACACTGCCGACAGGAAAGTAAAACAACACAACAGCTATAGAAAACAGTTCGATGGCTCCTCAAAAAATTTATAAGAAAAAGTTAAACAGAATTACGGCGACCCAGCAGTTCCACTTCAAGGAATATAACCAAAAGAATTGAAAACAGATATTCAAACACTTGTACACAAATGTTCAAAGCATACTCAATACAATACTGAGTATGCTTTGAATATTTGAATACAATATTCAAAAGATGAAAACAACCCCAAAGGTTCATCAACAGATGAATAAACAAAATGTGGCTATATTCATACAATGCAGTTATTATTCAACCACAGAAAAGAATGAAGTACTGAGACATATTACAGTTTGTGGATGAACCTTTACAACAATACGCCAGGCAAAAAAATCCCATCAGAAAAGGTCACATATTCTATGATTCTATTTCTATTAAACATTCAGAACAGGTAAATCCATATACAGAAAGCTGCCAAATGGTTGCCAGGAGCTTGGGGGAAGGAGAAGTAGAGAGTGACTGCTTAATGGATATAGGGTTTCCTTGTGAAGTGATAAAAATTGCTTGGAACTACAGGAGGTGATGGTTTCACAACACTGCTAATCTACTAAATGATTAATAGTTAATTTATGGTACATGAATTTTACCATTTTTTTTTAATGGGGGGGAAAGGTCCAAGAGGGAATGCCTCTTGGATAACTTAAGCACTCAGCCTAGTAAGGCTTATAAAAGCAGAGTTTAAAGGAAATAAAATCTCTAATGAAGGTCAACTCAAGTGCATTAAAATAGTAAAATTTTAGAGTTCAATTTAAAAAACACACATGGACTTCTAGTATCATTTTCAAAATTTCAAATTAACTATGCCCAAATATAACTATAACTTTGGGAAAATCATTTGCCTAGAGAAAATATAAACTTAAACTAAGATAATAATAGCAATGAAAATTCATTTTACTCTCTATAAAAGACTATTAACAAAGTGCAAAAGGTGTAGCCATCTCGTTATGGACAAGACAGTGAAGGTACATTATTCATTCCATGTTCCAAAGTGAGTTCTTCCAGTGGTATGCAGAATTTATGGCCAGTCTAATGATACAATAGTTACCAATCGCTGAATATTAGTATGAAATAGACACTTATTATCCTGAAATTTTACAGCCATATTGTCCTTATTTTACAGATGAGGAAAAGGGGCTTAGAGAGGTCCCCAAGGCCATTCAACTGGTATTTGGTAGAAAAGGGGTTCAAGCATTCAAATCCCAACTCTGCCAACATACCTGTATGTTGGTCAAGTTATTTAACTTCTCCAAACCTCAATTTCCTTATCTGTAAAAGGGAAATGGTTGTTGTAAGAGTTAAACAATAATCCTGTCCATAAAATGGAATAATATAAAGCTCTACAAAAAATACGTAGAGGGAATTTACTGGCGATCCAGTGGTTAGGACTCAGGCACTCTAACTACCCGGGCCCTGGGTTCAATCCCTGGTTAGGGAACTAAGATCTCTCAAGCTGCACAACGAAGATAAAAAGTAGAAAGTCTTTTATCCCAAAGGATGCCTGCCAAAGTATTTAGGGGTGCTACACCTGCAACTTATTTTCAAATGGTTCCACAAAATACATACCACATCTACAAGGCAAGATAACAACAACTGTTGACTCTAGATGGATAAACAAGTATTCATTTTACTGTACTCTCAACTTTTTAATACACTTGAATTTTTTTTTCTAGTTAAAAAGCAGAAGAAAACTAAGAAGCATTTCCTTTCCTATATGGACCAACTCTCAGTACATAGTCAAGTGATAAAAGCGAAGTGTGAGAGGGGTGTGTGTGTGTGTGTGTGTCGGTGTGTGTGTGTGTGTGTGTGTGTGTGTGTGTCTGTCTGTCTGTCTGTCCGTCCCTGGAGGAATATCTAAGAAACAGAAAACATTACTTTTTGGCAGGTAACTGACTTTCTGAAAGATAAAGGTAGAAGCAAGATTTTTCACTATGTCACTATCCTAGCTCTACCACTGTCCCACTATTTTGTTACCTTTTGTAACTTTTGAATTAAACCATAACATCTTGTCTTTTCGTAATACACAGTACTGTATAGCCTATTAGCTTAATTAAAAACTATCCCAAAGCCTAAAAAAAAGTTCACTGTAACGACAGATTCCATAAGGTTACAATTCTGAAACAAATACTTGTACGCAATCTTCCTTATTTAAAACACACACAAACATTGGGGAAAAAACACATTTGGAGCTTCAAGTAAAATTTACCTAATAATTAGTACGACATGTGAGTTCCTGTACAGCAGTAGTCTATTACTGTCCATAACCGTGACAGAAACAACATAAATAATTTGGTAAGAAACCAACTTACCTCAATCACTTCAAACTAACAAGTGGTTCATTCTACCAGACTCCTCCATTAAGTGTCACTACTGTACAACAGAATAGTAAAACACTGTGCTCAACAACTGAAATATTTTGAGCATAAAAGGATTTCCTTTATAGTTCCCAGATTCCGTACCAATTTCCTTTATATTGAAAAACATATTACCACTAGAAAATGGATAACTGCAATATACAAAACCCAAATTTTGACAGCATCAAGTACAAAAACAGCAAATTCCTAGAGTCTAATAATACAAGCTTACATAAACCTTTTAAGGTTTAATGAGACAAGAAAATTACAGAACACTGCCAATGAACCTCACTCCGTACATTAACAAAGCGTTAAGAACAAGAAGATGTTACTAATAATTAAAACACGTAGACTAATTTAAAGGCTTCATTGAAAAGACAAGAGTAGGGAAAAACTGAGGCCAACGTGACGTGGACGAGTCATCTGGGACTCAAAAAGAGCCTCTACAAACAGCCCCAAACTACTTCCTCAACAAAAACGATCCCGAGCGCTAACAGTGCAATAAGAGGAAGTGAGACGCAAACCGTCTAAGAAGAGAGAATTAAGCAAACGAATGACACTCAGTTAAAAACAACTATAACCCTCGTTAGCAGGATCCCAGGAAGGTTGGCGGGCGCTCCAATCTGCAGAACCTCACACCTCGCCTTCCGCCCCTCCCCTCCACCAGCGGCGTGGGAGGAGTCCCGGGAGAGCCCCGCCCCACCTCGCCCGAAAGAGAGCTGGGCGGGTGCAAGAAGGAGGTGGCACGAGGCCGAGGGAGGAGAGAGCCCGCCCAGGTGACTGGAGCTAGAGGCGGAGACACAGAATGGGAAGGGGGCCGCCGTAGGGCAAAGAAGATGGAGACCCCCACTCCTCGACCCTCCACCCCGTACAGAGCGAAGACTAGGAGGACTGGGAAGTAAAAGGTGATGAGCGTAATGAGAGGGGCCCCTCCCCCAGGCAGGGGCGGGCACACCCTTGCCCCCCACTCCGGGCGGAAGAGTTACTCTTGGGAAGCTTCTTTTGCGGACTGGAGGAAGAAGGTGGAGGCCCCGCCCCCGAGCCCAAAATCTGGAGGAGTAAAAGTCTAGTCAGGCCCTGGACCAAGCCTACGGGGAGGCCCGGCCCGCCCCCTCTCAGCCGGCGGCCCAGGCAGGTGCCGCCCCTCCCCCAGCCCGGCGCCCACTCTCCCGCCCGCCCGACCACGCGCCCAGTCTCCTCGCGCCCCTCTTAAAGAGGCGTCCCCCTTCCTTCCCCACTCACCTTCCGGGCGGCTCCGCCGCTCCCCCCTGACCCCGCCAGCGGCCACAGTTCACACACACCGCCTCAGGTCCCGCACTCACTCTCCCTCACTCACACACAGCGCGACCACGGCTCCGAAGCGGCCCACATATTATGCGTCACTCGCGTGCTACGTGCCCTGCGCGCGCGCGCGCGCCCTCCCGACTTGGCGCGAGGACTGCCGGCAGGAGGCGGGAGGAGAACACCAGGGAGAGCCCCGGCGCCGCCTGGGAAATAAAGTTCCGCCCCTAGGGGCGGGACCCATCGAGTCGTGGTTGGCGCGCCCCGCGCGTTGACTTCTGGGGTTTGTAGTTTTAGTATAAACGCGAACTGCTACGTACTTATTGGCTGCTCAGGAAGACGGAAGCGAAAAGTGAGGCTCGATCCTCCCAGACCAACACCGGAACTGCTGGGTACCTTCTCAGTACTTTATTCGGCCCTGTGTAATATGTAGAAGTCTTTTAGTCTCCCATTTGCTCCATTGGACCTAGAACATACCAGGATCTAAGAAAATATTTCCCAAAGCGTGTGAGAAATCCCGGCACTCATTAAACAAAAGGCTTTGGTTTTTGTCTTTCTGTTTAAGACCTAGCCTGTAGAATCAATAAAAATTCATCCTAGGTATTATATGTGAAGCAGAGAAAAGAAAAGAATCAAAAGCAAATAAGTTAAGGCAGAACTGACTTCGGACGTCATCTAATTTCTTTATTTTGCAGCTGGGAAAAGTGAGACCGAGAGAGTGACTTGACATCACACATCCAATTAGCAACAGAACCAGAACCACTCCTGACTGACTCGGGGATTCCTTTTTGGAGACGTGAAAGGTAAGCCCCACAGCTGAGTATACTCTCTCTAACGAGGTCCTACCCAGCCTTTATTCCTAGGAGTCCTGAGCAAGTTCGTATGTATTTTTATGGCGTCCTCACAGCAATTTCACATGGGAAACATGGGACACAGCAAGCTTGCCACAATGCTCAGGTTCCATAGCTAGTAAGAAGCTAGCTAGAGCCTGGATGCTGGGTCACTTAGTTCTGTTGCTCACAGGACCCCATTACCCGCCTTTAAGAAGAGACCTCTCTCCTTCACTTAGGTGTGTAACTTTAAACAGCTGATGCTCAGGCACAAAATTCTAGAATGTTGGGTGGCAGCATGCAGACATGTCACCTCTCTGCAATGCCACACAGTTCACAGTTCTGTTCTCTGTGCTTCTGTGATTTTGCCTATCTCAGTAATAGCCACTAGCATTTCCTTTGACTTCATAGCTCTGAGCCAAGTGTTTTACTCACACTTTTTCATATAACCCTCACTATGACCCCCACAGGGTAGGTAGTTAGCCACCTCCACAGAGGAGAAATCTGAGCCCAGACTGGTTCCCCACGGAATGGAGCCCAGGTTTGTGGGTGCAGAGGCTGGACCAATAATTTTCCTACATCCGTCTTCCAGCACTCCTTCAGCTGACTTTCCTGTTGTGATTCCATGGACCATGAACCAAAAATGCATGAGCATGGAGCATTCAAGCCTTAGATACCCTCCCCTCTATCCATGATCCAGCCAGTGCCGTGTAGCTTCCCCACTGACTGGGGTCCTGAAAGGCCGACCTCCTGTGGGAACCCAGGTTCCCAGCTCCTCTATGCCTGTCACAGCCTCAGCCTGCCACCAGATGGCGCTGCTTATCTTCAGAAAATCAGCCTGGGGTGCTGGGTAAATGATGGGAATAAGGGGTACATCCCAGAGGGCCTTTGGAGAAGCCAGGGCCCAGGGGGCTGCTGAAGCAGAACAGGAGCTGTATAGAGCCTATCTAGCAACTGCTCCCTCCATAATCTGTTCTGTAATGCCTGCAGCCCCCCTATCTCTACCAAAGCTCCCCATGTACGTAGCCACACACCTGCAGGCACTCCTAGACTCCCCTGGGCTGCACACACATTTCATGCACACTCACTGACACATTTCATAGGTCAAGCACAGGTGCCAGAGACTCAAGGACTCCCGCGCACTGGCACCAATCCTCACAGCCAGCCTTTTCACATTTAAGTACATGCAAACACAAAGCTACAAATAACTGGGCTCACACTCTCAGCTTGGCCTGGCACATCACCCCTGAGTCACTGGAAAAAGAGATTCCTTGGCCTCTTTGGAAGAACATTTCTGCTCTCCCTGTGCCTGTCTTCCGCTGTGGTACAGCTCAAAAAGAAGCATCCAAACGGCAAGAAGTCATCCTTGCAGGGCTGCCCAGTGGCAGAGGGAGGGCAAGAGCAGCTCGGCACCGAGTCCCACAGACTTAGGTATGCTCCATCCGTCCTTCCTCCCCACACATGCCCGTGCACTGGGCTAGGAAAAAAATTGATAACATCAAGTCCTCTGCATTTTGGCATTCTCCTCCCCTTTCCCTTGTCTTCTCTATCCCTCCCTCTTCCCTTTCCCACCTCCCCTTCTCTCCCATCACATGCTTCCATGTTCACTGGCCAGGTGCTCCCATCACCCACTCCAACCTTGGTGCCATCACAACTCCTATGCCGCCTCCTCTCCCCTGCATCTCTTCCCACTCTGCTGTTGGTTGAACAAGACCACTGCAGGTGTCCAGGAGTTACAGGTCCAAGCTCCGGGGACCCCAATCTCAGCCAAAAGGGAATTCGAATCATTCCCTGGGTGCCTTCCCGCTTCCTGGGAGCCCCCTACAGCCCCCTAGAAATATGAAACACTGCCCTCATTGCAAAGGTGGTGTGCAAAGCAAGCACCCCTGCATGACTGCATCCAAGTCCACTAATTCCATTTCACAGAGTGAAAAACCACCGAGGCTGCACCTCATCCAGTAGTCACAGACACTGCAGTCTCCAGAAGTCAGCCCCCTGCCCCTGTCTCCAACCCGCAGAGTCAGGTAAGAAATGAAACAGCAACCCCCTCTTCAAGCCCTGCCATAACTCCCATGTAACCAGGGCCCCAGCCAGAATGAGGAGCTCCCTGCAATATTTAAGACAGACTTCTCTATTTTTAGTTCTTCATCTGAAATTAAAATGGAATTGGACATGCTATATCTTATCTAGCAACCCCACCTCAGAACCACTGCTCAGCCACAGACCACCCCCAGGACTCCCCTTGGTGATTCTCCTGGTCTCGCTTAAATCATCTGCAAAATAGTTAGGAACAGCTGCCTCCCAGTGGGTCTCGTTAAAGGTTAGACTGGCCAGGCAGTCAAGGCTGCCTTATCCAAAAGCTCATCTGGGTGATATCAGGTTCAAAGTCCTCCGTTGTCTCTTGAACGCTGTCAGTGATGGTCACAGATAAGAAAAGTTTCTTTTCCTCTTCATTGGGAAGTTTGCAGAAGGAGATAGGTCATCAGCTGAGTCTAGCTTTGGACGTCCACAGCCCCGTGTCCTAATGCTGCTGCTCCCAGTGCCCAGCTATGGGACCTTGACCTTCACCTCTCAAGCTTGAGTTTTTCCTGCTGGATAAAGGGAATAGTGCCTCCTTCCAGCCTTGCTATGAGGACCAAGTGTGATCATGCCTGTGAAGTGCTCAGCTTGGGGCCTGGTGCACAGGAAGTGCTAGCTAAGTGGTGGCTATTTCTATTGTAATTTTTCTTGGCCTCCGACTGTCCCTGCTGCCATCCTACAGGACCACATCAGCCCTGGTTGATTTCTGTTTGCTCCCAGTATTACTGCCTGCTGGAAGAGCACAAGCTTTTCTCATCAAAATGAGAAATGAGCTCCTTTCCAGAAAAATCCTAAGGCACATTTTCAGATGCACTGGGAAGCAGTGGAGTAACCATTCTTAGGGATCATCTGTCCACTCTCTGGCCCAGCACAGAACTCTGAGTGGGTCAGAGGGTGGATTTAAGAGGATCAGCTCCTAGGCCTCCTCATGCCTGAAAAGGCTGCCATCGATCAAGGGTGAGGGTGGTCAAGGCCATGTCACCCTCCCCAAACCAGCCTGTCAACCCTGCCTCCCTGCAGAGATGAAGCCTACATCTGGAATCCTGCTCAGGGCACACTTACTCCTTTCCCTGGGGTCCTCTGGCTGGATGGCTATGTCACAATCAAAGTAGAGGCCACGGGGATGGCCAGAGATTATGTCCCCGGGCCACCTTCATAATGGACCTGCCCAGCACACACAGGGGCTGGAGCATGCAAAGGCCCAAACTCTGCCCCCGAGGTGCTCCCAGGACCTGTCAGATCCCCGAGCCTGGCTGCCCGTCATCATCCTTCCTGACTCCTGGGGCTCTGCTCTTCCCAGAGGTGGTGCTCCAGGTAAGAGTTCAAGGTTGGCGAACAGGTACAGGTGAGGTAGGGAGCAGCAGCCCCGGCCTCTTTTGCCTTCAGGTCAGATCAGTCACTCAGTCGTGTCCGACTCTTTGCGACCCCATGAACTGCAGGACGCCAGGCCTCCCTGTCCATCACCAACTCCCGGAGGTCACTCAGACTCACATCCATCGAGTCAGTGATGCCATCCAGCCATCTCATCCTCTGTCATCCCCTTCTCCTCCTGCCCCCAATCCCTCCCAGCATCAGAGTCTTCTCCAGTGAGTCAACTCTTCGCATGAGGTGGCCGAAATACTGCAGTTTCAGCTTTAGCATCATTCCTTCCAAAGAAATCCCAGGGCTGATCTCCTTCAGAATGGACTGGTTGGATCTCCTTGCAGTCCAAGGGACTCTCAGGAGTCTTCTCCAACACCACAGTTCAGAAGCATCAATTCTTCGGCGCTCAGCCTTCTTCACAGTCCAGCTCTCACATCCATACACAACCACAGGAAAGACCATAGCCTTGACTAGGCGAACCTTTGTTGGCAAAGTGAGGTCTCTGCTTTTGAATATGCTATCTAGGTTGGTCATAACTTTCCTTCCAAGGAGTAAGCGTCTTTTAATTTCATGGCTGCAGTCACCATCTGCAGTGATTTTGGAGCCCAGAAAAATAAAGTCTGACACTGTTTCCACTGTTTCTCCAACTATTTCCCATGTAGTGATGGGACCAGATGCCATGATCTTCGTTTTCTGAATGTTGAGCTTTAAGCCAACCTTTTCACTCTCCACTTTCACTTTCATCAAGAGGCCTTTCAATTCCTCTTCACTTTCTAGAATTGTAAATCCTTCGGAAAAGACGCAACAGCGAAGTCAGCATTGAGGAAAGACACTGTTGCTCTTTTCACAATGCCTGTTTGTAGCTATGAGACTTTACAGGATTCAGGACTCTCTGGGCTTCAAGTATCACTTGAAGGTACTCTGCGGACTGCTCGGGGAGACCCCAGTGCAGACTCAGGTCAGATAAAGCTTCCCACCCCATCAGTTCCTTCTCTGTGAGGGGAGGCTGGGAGCAGAATGACTTTGTTTGATGAGTGGGAGCTGGTCTGATCTCCAATTCAGAGAGATCCACACCACCACCTGCAGTAGTCACTAACTGCCCCACCCCCAAACTCGGCGATGAACCTGGACCCCAAAGAGATACTGGCAGATGTGGGCAGGAGCTCAGTTAGACCTGGGAGCCGAAGCCATCAAGGTATGGGGTGGGGAGCGGGCGGTTGCGATGTGCTTCGAAGTGCAGAGGATGTCCCGGGCTCTTACCATGAGGCACTTCCTCTTCATTCCTTCAGAGGTAGGGGGTGTCTCTCCATGAAAAGTCACATGATGTTCCTGGGAGGAGCCCCTCGGCCCACCTCCTGCTTCACCAGCCCAGACTTGTCACGGGGCCTTTTGTGAAGTCACAAAGCTGGCTGCCTCCTGCCAGGACCAGAGATCAGGACAGGCCAGGGACTACTGGGCCTGACTTGAGAGGATGGATGTCTTCATTCAGAAGTGCCCTTTGGACTCTTGACAGGGGTCTGGAGGGGCTCAGGTTGTAGGGATGAGGGACTCTGTTGGAGACCCAGGGAAGCAGGCAGCGTCTCAGATCCTGGTCATTGCCAGGAAATGAGAACAGCTGGGGCTGTTTGGCTGTGGGTTTATCCCTCAGGGGCCAGGGGT
Source organism: Tragelaphus eurycerus (assembly GCA_935064755.1). Lineage (NCBI taxonomy): Eukaryota > Metazoa > Chordata > Mammalia > Artiodactyla > Bovidae > Tragelaphus > Tragelaphus eurycerus. Next base: position 67,168,649 of record CAKXYN010000001.1, on the reverse strand, counting down.
AGTGGGGAAGGAGCATAGGCCGCAGCTGAGTACATACAGAGCTCCTGATCACTGATGTTCTGGGGGTTTTGTGGCAAAGAAAGCTTAAGACCTCCATCTGAATGGGGGACCAGATCTTCCCCTCGGCGCAATCCATCCATGATCATCTGCTTATCGATTCCACCTGCTTCTTGGGCAATGCAGCCAAATTCTGCATTAATAAGCAGCCTTGATGGCCTTGGCAGGCACCTTCGCCTGTGGGACTGCTCTGAGGTAGAAGACTGTCAGAAGAAATGCAAGTCCCCAGTGTTCACTCTCTCCAGAGTGTTGACATTCCTGCCCCCAGAGGAGCCAACCCAGGAGAGGAAACAGGAGAGAGAAGAGTACGGGGTTACGGGGACGGTGGGGGAACCACTTGCCAGGAGCCCTGTTCTAAAAACTAATGAAGTCTTTTTTGTGAAGGATTCCTGTGCCTAGCCCTATAACCGAGTCCCTTGGACTGAGAGCCTGCAGCACCCAGTGGAGACGACAGGTCCTGTCCGCAAGGGCCCACAATCTAGGAGCTGAGTGACCGAGCCTGGCTGCCCCCTTTACAGAGAAGGCAAAGGTCCCACAATATGGTGGTGCAGCCGGGAATCAGGGCCCCCACCTCCCAGGCGAAGGCCTTATGTTTCCCTGAAGATAAGAACAGACTAGAATCTTGAGGCTTTTAACAGTTAAGCCCAGACAGCTTCACACCACCCCTGAGCGCCTGCAAGTCTGGGTCTTGGGGTCGCTCATTCTTTGGAGAGTGGCTCTTCCCCACGTGGCTCCTCTCTTGGCCATTTTTGTTGCTGCATTCAAGTCAGGCCTCCAGAGAGAACCTCCTGCTGTCCACTCCATGAAGCCCACGGGGTGCTGTGGGGATAGACCTGGCCTGAGGGGTGAGTGACTACAGGGTGACTCTGGGTGTTTCCCCACCCATTCCTCATAACTTTACTAGATCCCGTGGTTTTCAAATTTTGGTAGCGTTATTTCAGCACAGAATTTTTTTTTTTTTAACTCAGTTAAATCATGTCCTGTTCATTAAGTAGGTAAAGGAACCATATTGGAAGTTGCAGGCAATAGTGTGCCAGAGTCCCTACCAATTCTGAGGAACCTCTTACAATTCCAGTAAACTAATTTTGGAAAAACACAAGCCACATGACTTCCAGACCCTTCCAGATTTGGCCTGCCCTTGAAGCTTCAGAGCCCAGGCTTCAAGGAGGATGAGAACAGGAAATGCCATGTGTAGTGGCCACCTCGAAGCCCTGCCCCGAGTAGATTCCCCACAACCACTTCAAGTTTCTGGTTCTGACTTATTTACAACTGCCTGTGCATCCCCAGCCCCCCTCTTACCTGACCTTCTGCGAACTTTGCTTCTCCATTGCAGGCTCTAAAGTCAGCATCCAACCCTATGTGGCACAAAGCCCACATAAGAGTCCTAAGTCAGGAACACACCAGGCACCTTTCTGTAGCTGAGGTCAGTAGGCAGCAAACAGGACACTCTCTTCCTTCAAGCTTTGCTTTACTCTCTCTGACACCCTTGTAGCTTCCAGAATTGTCTTTTTTTTTTTTAATACAGAAAATGTCCGATTTCATGGGGCTGATAGTCTCACCTGAGAGCCAGGAAAGGCCCAGGGCAGCCTGAGTTGGGGACAAACCCTGTCTTCCCCATTTGTCTTCCCCTAAAATGCAGAGCAGAGGGGACATGGGCAAGGTGGGCTCTCCACGCCACAGGCCAATAGAGGCCTGGATTCCAGGCGCTTTTGTTCCAGAGAATCTCTGAGAAGCATGACGTCCTTGGCTGCTCTCAGGAGGACCACAAGTTCAGGAAAGTGGAGTAAAGATGCTGTGGTGCTTGTTCCAGAGAAAGGCAGCTACATGGTGGCTGAGAACAGAGGCTGCTCTGCCTGCCTTCGTGGGTGGGGCCTCGGGGCAAAGAGCAGACACTCGGTCTTGCCAGGATGGCGAGGGAACAAACAGCGACCCTCAGTAAGCAGACAGACTAATGGCGGTTTCTAGCCCTGGTCACACATTTGAATCACCTGTGGCACTCTTCTGACCAACCAGTGTGAAGACCTTATTAATTCCACACCAATTAAACCAGTATCTTTACAGGTGGGGCTCAGCCATCCTTATTTTCTAAAGCTCCCCAGGTGCCTAAATCACAGCCGAGGCAGAGAACCCATGGCCCAGGAGGGGAGATTAGCATCAGACAGGATTTGGGTGTAATGGTCTTCACCCTGAGGTGGGGCCTAGTGGCTTGAAATCCTGGAGGCCAAGTAAGTTGGGCTCTGCTGTCACTGGAATCCGTGAGACCCCCTCTTACCCACCCACCTTCACACCCATCCACCTGCCACACAGACTCCAGAGCACCTCTTTGGGGAAAAGCAGGACAAAAGGCTCAAGGATCCAGCCCCAGGGACGGAGAGTATGCACTCTGGTTTAGAATCTTTTCTTTTCCAAGATTCTTTGAAGTGGCCCACTTTTAACATCTTTGTTGAATTTGTTACGACATTGCTTCTGTTTTGTTTTGGTTTTTTGGTGGAGAGACATAAGGGATCTTAACCTCCCCTACCAGGGATGCCCAGGAATCGAACCCACACCCCCTGCATTGGAAGCACAGAGTCAACCACTGGGCCACCAGGAAAATCCCCTCTGGTTCAGAATCTTGACCATTTCTTTCTAGCAGTGTGGCCCTGACAGCCTTTCTGAGTCTCTATCCTCATCTGTCAAACGGGGCAGTATTGAGTGTGGTTGCAAGGACTACCCAGCTCATAGGAAGAGCCCCAGAGATGGGGCTGTTAGCAGCAGTTAGCCCAAACTCAGTCTGTCAGCCCAGACAGGGCCCTAGTGATCACCTGTCTGCTGCTAATCACCTGTCTGCTGCTAAGTCACTTCAGTCGTGTCCAACTCTGTGCGACCCCATAGACGGCAGCCCACCAGGCTCCCCCATCCCTGGAATTCTCCAGGCAAGAGTACCGAAGTGGGTTGCCATTTCCTTCTCCAATGCATGAAAGTGAAAAGTGAAAGGGAAGTTGCTCGGTCATGTCCGACTCTTAGCGACCCCATGGACTACAGCCTGCCAGGCTCTGATCACCTGTCTAGACCCTTGCTTTTTGCACCAACACCTGAAAGTCCAGAGGGGAGAAATTTTCCCAGGCCGTGCAGCCAGCCAGACCCTTAATCTTCCTCCACCCAGGCAGCTTTGCATCAGAGCGCCCTTCCTTAGCTCCTCTCATCCAGCAAAACTCTGAAAATGATCACTGGGGCTTCTAAAGAATTAGTGAGGATTTTAACACATCTTTCTAATGTCTTAATTGAGATGCCGGGTTGACCTGTGGGGCAGAGGATGTACTCTGCTCATTTGGCCCCTTGACCCTAATGCGCTGTTTGTCTCCTGTTGCTTTTGACATTCTTTGTACTCTGATGCCAACTGGGTGGGTCCCTTGGTATGTAAGATTGATGCCACTGGGGCCTGGGCCTGGGGTTAGGAAAGGCAAAGAGGTCAGTATGGCTGGTTTTCCATATAAGCTTCTTTTGTACTCTGAAGCCACTGAACTTGTACTAATAAAAATAAAATTGGTATTGAAAAATAAAGCTATGCATGTCATTGTACATTTCTCAAAGCCCAGAGAATGGTCAAGCACCAAGAGTGAACGCTAACATAAACTGTGGACCTTGGGTAACAGTGATGTGTCAACGTAGATTGATTGATTGTGAAAAGCTTACCTCTGTTTTTGGGGGATGCTGATATGCAGGAGGCTGTTCATGTGTGGGGAAAGGGGTTTGGGGCAACCCTAGTTTCTGCTCAGTTTGGCTGTGAATCCAAAATTGCTCTTAAAAAAGAGTCTAATTTATAAACAAGCAAATAAAGTAAAACTGACCAATTCAGAGACTGGTATCCTCCCCCCGGTGTTTGCAAGGATTACATGATCTAATGGACATAAAGGGCTTGGACCCCGGTGATTGCTGAACGTGAACTGACTCTCGTGTTTTATTCTGAAGCCATCTCTGTTGCATGGTTCCCTCTCAGGTGCCACACTCGTGGGAGGAAGCTGGTGGGAACAGGCCCTGCCTACCCGTTATCTCAGGATGCTGAGACACCAGAGGCTTTGTCACTAGCTCAGTCACCTGGTTGAACTGGTGATGCTACAGCCAGGCCTCAGGGGAAAGTTACTAACCTCTGCTGGGGCTGAAGTTATGCACTCGGTCCAGGCTCCTGCCAGGCACAGAGCGCTACTTTGCGCGGTTCTTCAAAACCTCATCAGTCCTGGAAGGGTAGGCATCAGGCTCCATTTTGAGAGATGAGTAAGCTATGGCTCGGTCACACACTGTGTGCAAGACTGCTCAGCTCTGTGGACAAAGAGAACAGAGCTCCTGGTAGGCATCAGGCTCCATTTTGAGAGATGAGTAAGCTATGGCTCGGTCACACACTGTGTGCAAGACTGCTCAGCTCTGTGGACAAAGAGAACAGAGCTCCTGTCTGGAGAGGGGGCACCAGAGGTGGGCCTTCAGCCAGCACACCAGGGACTTCTCGGCCCGTGGCACTCAACGTTTCCCCCCACTGCCCAACGGCCTAGTAAAGATGCCACCTTGGACAACAACAGCTTCTTCCCAGAGGGGCTGAAGCAGCCCAGTGACCTCCACCAGGTGTTGGGACACCTGTCCTGGGGAGGCATGAGAAGCATGCCAGCTCCCCGCCTTTGAGGGCCTGGGATTGAAGGTGCTGGAGCCGGAAACCTGACTTCCTCCAGCCTTTCACACGTATTGTAGGCGGCTCACGCCTCCTTTTGTGAACCCTTGCCGGCTGCCTTCTCCAGGTGAAAGGGAGATGAGGAGGAGGAACTCTGCTGGAGAGCCAGACCTTCAATGTGGTAGCTTGGCGCAATCTGGGAAGGCTACCTACAGGTGGTGTGAGGACTAGGCTGCGAAGGAGGGAAGAAAAGCTGATGAAGGGAACCACAGGAAGAAGCCCAACTCAGATTTCCCTGGGCCACCTTAGAACTGCATCTCCTCCTGCTGCTCACTCATTTGCTGAGTCCTCCACTGATTCATTGAGCATCACATGCTGGATAGGAAACAGGGTTCTGCCTGATGTTCATAGGCTCCTAGGAGAGACAACCACACAGACAGCCATACAACGTGACAAAGGTTGCAATTAATGTGTTCTGGGACCCCCCAAAGGCTGCCTGAGGGGTCAGAGAATCCAGGACAGTTGGCATGTAGCTCTTGAAAGACCAAATTTATGTTTGTCCTTAGTTGCTCCGTCACATCACTTTTTGTGACCCTTTAGACTGTAGCCCCACCAGGCTCGATAGGATTTTTTCCAAGTCCATAGGATTTTTCAGGCAAGAATACTGGAGTAGGTTGCCATTTCCTTCTCCAGGAGATCTTCCTGACCCAGGGATCAAACATGCATCTCCTGTGTCTGCTGCATTTCAGACAGATTCTTTACCCATTGAGCCATTGGGAAAACCCAAGTTTATGTTACTTAACTCCCAAATATGCTTACTAAGCAAATGAATCCTTTTTATAGGAAAAAGATGGTACTTTGCTCTTAAACAATATTGATGTCATGTTTGTAAGCTCCACATCCAGCTATAGAACATTGTTTCTGGATCCTAGTGACTTAGCTTTTCTTTTTTCCATTTAGAATTGTGAATAGCATGAAATTGACCATCTTAGCCATTTTAAGGGTACAGTTCAATGGCATTAAATACATTCATAATGTGTAACCATCACCACCATCTGTCTCCATGATCTTAAGTCTTCTCATCTTGTAAAACTGCAACTCTGTACACATTAAACAATGCTTCCCTGGTGGCTCCATTGGAAAAGAATCTCCCTGCCATGCAGGAGACCTGGGTTCAATCCCTGTGTCAGGAAGATCCCCTGGAGAAGGAATTGGCAACCCACTCCAGTACTCTTGCCTGGAGAATCCCATGGACAGAGGAGCCTGGCAGGCTACAGTTCACGGGGTCGCAAAGAGGCGGACACGACTGAGCGACTTTCACTTCACTTCACTTCATCCCATTCTCAACTCCCCCCAGCTCCTGGCAACCACTGTTCTCCTTTCTGTTCTATGAATTTGACTGCTGCAGATGCTTCATGTGAGTGGGATCATATGGTGTTTGTCTTCCTGTGCCTTGCTTATTCATTAGTGTAATGTCCTCAAGGTTCATTCACGCTATAGCATATGTCAGAATTTCCTTTGTAAAGTTGAATATATTCCATTGTATATTTATACCATATTTTTGTTTATCTGTTTTATCTGTTGATGGACACTTGGTTTGCTTCCACATTTTAGCTATTGTGAGTACTGCTGCTATGAACATGGGTATGTAAATACCTGCTTTCTGTGCTTTTGCGTACATACTCAGCAGTGGAACTGCTGGATCATATGATAATTCCATTTAAAATTCTTTGAGCATCAGCCATACTGTTTTCCATAGCAGCCGTACCATTTTACATTCCCACCAACAGCATTCAAGGGTTGAAATTTCTCCACATCCTTGCCAACACTTGTTATTCTGGTTTATTTCATTGCTACCACATAGAAATACACAGTTGTGTATTCAGTTTGTAATTTTCTGAATTCATTTATTACTTGTGACAGTTTCTTGTGTGGAATCTTTAGTGTTTTATACACATAAGGGCCTACCATCTGCAAACAGAGATTATTTTACTTCTTCCTTTCCAACTTGGATGCCTTTATTTCTTTTTCTTGCCTAATTGCTCTGGTTATCAATTTCAGTTCTGAAATGGCAAAAGCAGGCATCATTGCCCTTTTCCTGATGTTAGAAGAAAAGCCTTCAGATTTTCAAACATTGATGATTTTTGCTATGGGTTTTGCATTACTGGTTTTTTTATTATGTTGAAGTAGTTGCCATCTGTTCCTAGTTTGCTGAGTGTTTTTATTTTTAATAAATTATTTATTTATTGGCTGTACTGGATCTTTGTTGCTGCGTGGGCTTTTCTCTAATTGCAGCGAGCAGGGGCTGCCCTCTAGTTGCAGGGCCCAGGCTTCTTATAGCGATGGCTTCGCTTGTTGCTGAGCACAGGCTATAGGGAGCCCAGCCTTCAGTAACTGTCACTCTCGGGCTCAGTACTTGTGGCTCCTGGGCTTTAGAGCACAGGCTCAGTGGTTGTGGTACACAGGCTTAGTTGCTCCTCGGCATGTGGATCTTCCCAAATCAGGGGTTGAATCCGTGTCTCCTGCATTGGATTCTTTACCACTGAGCCACCAGGGAAGCCCTGGTGAGCCTTTTAATCATGAAAAGGTGTTGAATTTCGTTGAATGCCCTTTCTGCAACAATTGAGGTGATCATGTGTTTTTCCCCCTTCATTCCGTTCATGTGGTATGTTACATCAATCCATTTTAGAATGATGAAACTCCTTGCATTTCAGAAAGAAATCACACTTGGTTGTGATATATAATCCTCTTGATAGGCTGCTAAATTTAGTTTGCTAGAATTTTGTTGTAGATTTTTACATCAGTATTCATATGGGATAGTGGTATGCAGTTTCCTTGTAGTGTCTCTATCTGGATTTGGTATCAGGGCCTCATAGAATGAGTTAGCAAGTGTTCCACCTCTTCAATTTTTTGGAAAAGTTTAAGAAGGATTGGTATTAGCTCTTCTTTAAATGTTTGGTAGAATTCACAAGTGAAGCCATCAGAGCCAGGGCTTTTCTTTGTTGGAGACTTTTGATGACCGATTCAATATTGTTACTAGTTAAAGGTCTATTCAGATTTTCCATTTCTTCATTATTTCGTCTTGGTAGGTTTTGTGTTTCTAAGGAACTTATCCATTGCATCTAGGTTATCCAAGTTGTTGGCATACAATTATTCATAGTAGTTTACTCTTAAAATCTTTTGTATTTCTGTGAAATTGGTAGTAATATTCCCACTTTCATTTATGATTTTAGTAATTAAAATCTTTTTTTTCTGTGGTCAGTGTAGCTAAAGGTTTCTCAGTTTTACTGATCTCTTATACAACCAACTTTCAGTTTTGTTGACTTTCTCTGTTTTTCTGTTCTCTACTTATTTTCTAGGTCCTTAACTTGCTATGGGTTCTCTCCCCAGAAAACTGCCAGCATACATCAAAGACTGCATTAACATTCAGTTTCCACAGACCCCTGAAACCCAAGGATCTCCATTTACAAATTTTGGTGCTGAAGGGCTTAACAGTTCACTGGTCCCTGGAAGATTAAACTGGGTGAAGGGGAAGGCACAAGAAAAGTGAAGGGACCAGCACCGACAACTCATCAGGTGCCCCATCAGTGAGAACCTCTTGCACTTTATTGTGGTTGGGTTGGCACCTAAGTATCTGCATTTCTCAAAAACTCCTGCATGAGGCCAAGCTGTTCTGGTCACGTTTGCCCCTCTTTAGCTCTGCTTCTCAGGTCAGTTCCCCTCAGCACAAAAGGCATCCTCGGGTAGGCAGGTGTCACCCTGCTTCCTCCCTTCTCTTAACCCCGTTTTCAGTTGCCCAGCCCTGACAGTGCCATTTTCTAAACATCTCTGGCTCTGTTTGTCCCCTTTGTGCCCCCCCCACTTCAGTTTAGTTCACCAATGTCCCATGCCTGGACCATTGTCCAAGGTCCCCTTACCCCCAGGTGTGATTCCCCACCACCACCTTTGATGCAGTTTCAAAGACAAGTTGTCTTAAACTTTTAACGTGACTTACCAGAGCCTGTATGACCCTAGTCCTGTTCACATCTCCAGCCTTGTTTCTTTGCCTCTTACTCACGCAGTTCCCACCTCTTGGCCTTTACCTATCCTGTTTGCCCTACTCAGAATCCTCTTACCCATTTTTTCACCAAACTCCCACTCCTGCTCCTGACCAGGCTTGCCTGTTCCTTCCCTCCTTTCACTCCAATCTAGGCTGAAAGACTGCCTGGCCAGTCCTGTCTGAATTAGAGCTGTTGTGATGATATCCAAAGCCTCTGATGCTCTTTTAAACAAAACAAGGACCTGATTATAAGAGAAGGGAGGGGAGTAGTTTTTGGACTCCACAGGCTGGGACCCTGGTTCTTTCTTCCCTTTCTCCTTTGGGATTCTAAGCTCAGTGCCCTTTAACTGGTCACTTCTGCATCTTTGAAATCGGACTCCAAATTTAGGGGGTCACAAAATCCAATTGGTCTGTCTATAATTAGGTATTCTCCCTGGGCCAATCAACTACAGCTAGGGAACTGACAGACTGCGAACCTGCTCTATAAGCCTCGCTCCTGAGTGGGTAGGCACTATTGGAAAGGAGAGTAAGAGCTAAGTAACCCCTAAAAATGTCTCCTGCCACGCTTAGGGTATTGACCCTGTGTTCCCCTCTTGTTGTGTAACTGCCTTCTAATGGGCTGCCTCCCCCAGTGGACACAATCTCTTAGGACGGACGCCAAGTTGTATGTCTATGGGGCCAAAACAGAATGTGCCCAATAAATATTTGTGGAATGAAGTGCCAAGAAAGCCCAAAGAAAGGACTGGCCTTCAGGCTTATGGAGGCATCACAGAAGAGATGACATTTGCGCCAGGCATGAAGCATAAGTGAGAGTGAGGTTTAGCAAGAGGGAATGGTGGCCCAGAGTCCTGAATTGGTCCAGCCACATACTATTGAGCACCTAATGATGAGCAATATATTGAGTGATATTGTAGAAATGAGCGCAAAGTAGCTGAAGGAAAGATTAAAATTCTGAAGTGTTTGAACCAAATGTTTCCTCCTCTTGAGCTCCTGCTGAGAGTTGGTTCTCATAGGAGTTAAGACTGTATTATAATTATGTTTGTGTGCCTCTAGCCTCTAGCCTCAGGGCCTGTGTGCTTTTCATCTTTCTATAACAAATCTCCAGGGCTTTTTATTCCCCCAAGGGTTTCTTTTTTTTTTTTTTAATGAAACTGAATACCCTCATGATAAATGGGGGCTGTGGACAACTCTAATATTTATTCAGTACGTGTTCATGTAGCCCAGTCATGTGGAGACTTTGAGGCTATTGAGATGGGCCAATCTGGTCCCATCTGCAAGAGTCAGACACAATCACAGTAGGAATGAGGTTGGTCCTATAACCAAGATAATTACAAAAGTACAGCTGAGTCTGGGGAATCCCAGCCAATCTCACATTGAAGTGAGTAAGAGCTTAGAAGTCCTCTAGAAGGAGATGGTGGAATTGACTTAAAACAACAAAGATGTTAGCCAGATTTTCTCTGAACTAAATAAACCTGAACATACATTTGGCACTTTCAAAGACTGTTTATAGCTATCCTTCCATTTGTTTCTCACCATTGCATGTATGTTATTCCCATTTTACAAATAAAGAGCCCATCCCACGCAGGTGAAGCGATTTGTCCAACGTCATACAGCATATAAGAGGAGCTGCCTCTGCCCCTCCACCAACTGTCCCTGAGGAAAGATCCCTCACTGCCTGGAGGGAGTTTCAGCTCCTCCCAGACTCTCCCAAGTTGTTTCCAGACCTTGGAGTCTGTGAGTGGGGACCATTCTTCCTCCTTGACTCAGAAAAACATGTATTGATCATCTACTATGTGGAAGGCATCATCCTTACCCCCATGTTGTAACATGCTCTCAGAAAAGCACCAGCATAAGTCATCTACCTCTAGTGCATGATTCCATTCATAGGAGATATTCAGAATAGGCAAATTCATGGAGACAGAGAACAGATTGGTGGTTGCCAGGAGCTGAAGGAGGTGGGGGTGGTGCACAATGGGGAGTAAATACCTCTGGATTAGTAAATACTTTGCTCATTGTGTCCCATCACTACATGGGAAATAGATGGAGAAACAGTGGAAACAGTGTCAGAAGGAGGTGGGGGTGGTGCACAATGGGGAGTAAATACCTCTGGATTAGTAAATACTTTGCTCATTGTGTCCCATCACTACATGGGAAATAGATGGAGAAACAGTGGAAACAGTGTCAGAATTTATTTTTCTGGGCTCCAAAATCACTGCAGATGGGGACTGCAGCCATGAAATTAAAAGACGCTTACTCCTTGGAAGGAAAGTTATGACCAACCTAGATAGCATATTCAAAAGCAGAGACATTACTTTACCAACAAAGGTTCGCCTAGTCAAGGCTATGGTCTTTCCTGTGGTCACGTATGGATGTGAGAGCTGGACTGTGAAGAAGGCTGAGCGCCAAAGAATTGATGCTTTTGAACTGTGGTGTTGGAGAAGACTCTTGAGAGTCCCTTGGACCGCAAGAAGATCCAACCGGTCCATTCTGAAGGAGATCAGCCCTGGGATTTCTTTGGAAGGAATGAGGCTAAAGCTGAAACTCCAGTATTTTGGCCACCTCATGCGAAGAGTTGACTCATTGGAGAAGACTCTGATGCTAGGAGGGATTGAGGGCAGGAGGAGAAGGGGACGACAGAGGATAAGATGGCTGGATGGCATCACTGACTTGATGGGTGTGAGTCTGAGTGACCTCCGGGAGTTGGTGATGGACAGGGAGGCCTGGCGTGCTGCGGTTCATGGGGTCGCAAAGAGTCGGACACGACTGAGTGACTGATCTCTGATCTTGCTCATTGTGTAGCCTGACAATGTATATACATTCTTAGATTGGCTTCAGATTCGAACTCCATCAGTTATCAGCTGTGTAAGTTAACCTCTCTGAGCTTCCATTTCTTTTAAATTAAAGTAAAATTCCTGTAACATAAAATTAACCATTTTCAGTGAACAACTCAAAAATAATGTATGTATATATGTGTAACAGGCAAATTTGGCCTTGGAATACGGAATGAAACAGGGCAAAGACTAATAGAGTTTTGCCAAGAAAATGCACTGGTCATAGCAAACACCCTCTTCCAACAACACAAGAGAAGACTCTATACATGGACATCACCAGATGGTCAACACTGAAATCAGATTGATTATATGCTTTACAGCCAAAGATGGAGAAGCTCTATACAGTCAGCAAAAACAAGACTGGGAGCTGACTGTGGCTCAGACCATGAACCCTTATTGCCAAATTCAGACTTAAACTGAAGAAAGTAGGGAAAACCACGAGACCATTCAGGTATGACCTAAGTCAAATCCTTTATGATTATACAGTGGAAGTGAGAAATAGATTTAAGGGCCTAGATCTGATAGATAGAGTGCCTGATGAACTATGGAATGAGGTTCGTGACATTGTACAGGAGACAGGGATCAAGACCATTTCCATGGAAAAGAAATGCAAAAAAGCAAAATGGCTGTCTCGGGAGGCCTTCCCAATAGCTGTGAAAAGAAGAGAAGCGAAAAGCAAAGGAGAAAAGGAAAGATATAAACATGTGAATGCAGAGTTCCAAAGAATAGCAAGAAGAGATAGGAAAGCCTTCTTCAGCAATCAATGCAAAGAAATAGAGGAAAACAGCAGAATGGGAAAGACTAGAGATCTCTTCAAGAAAATCAGAGATACCAAAGGAACATTTCATGCAAAGATGGGCTCGATAAAGGACAGAAATGGTAGGGACCTAACAGAAGCAGAAGATATTAAGAAGAGGTGGCAAGAATACACAGAAGAACTGTACAAAAAAGATCTTCATGACCCAGATAATCACGATGGTGTGATCACTCACCTAGAGCCAGACATCCTGGAATGGGAGGTCAAGTGGGCCTTAGAAAGCATCACTACGAACAAAGCTAGTGGAGGTGATAGAATTCCAGTTGAGCTAATCCAAACCCTTAAAGGTGATGCTGTGAAAGTGCTGCACTCAATATGCCAGCAAATGTGGAAAACTCAGCAGTAGCCACAGGACTGGAAAAGGTCAGTTTTCATTCCAATCCCAAAGAAAGGCAATGCCAAAGAATGCTCAAACTACCGCACAATTGCACTCATCTCACATGCTAATAAAGTAATGCTCAAAATTCTCCAAGCCAGGCTTCAGCAAAATGTGAACTGTGAACTTCCTGATGTGCAAGCTGGTTTTAGAAAAGGCAGAGGAACTAGAGGTCAAATTGCCAACATCTGCTGGATCATGGAAAAAGCAAGAGAGTTCCAGAAAAACATCTATTTCTGCTTTATTGACTATGCCAAAGCTTTTGACTGTGTGGATCACAATAAACTGTGGCAAATTCTGAAAGAGATGGGAATACCAGACCACCTGATCTGCCTCTTGAGAAATTTGTATGCAGGTCAGGAAGCAACAGTTAGAACTGGACATGGAACAACAGACTGGTTCCAAATAGGAAAAGGAGTACGTCAAGGCTGTATATTGTCACCCTGTTTATTTAACTTCTACACAGAGTACATCATGAGAAACGCTGGATTGGAAGAAACACAAGCTGGAATCAAGATTGCTGGGAGAAATATCAATAACCTCAGATATGCAGATGACATCACCCTTATGGCAGAAAGTGAAGAGGAACTAAAGGGCCTCTTGATGAAAGTGAAAGTGGAGAGTGAAAAAGTTGGCTTAAAGCTCAACATTCAGAAAATGAAGATCATGGCATCTGGTCCCATCACTTCATGGGAAATAGATGGGGAAACAGTGGAAACAGTGTCAGACTTTATTTTTCTGGGCTCCAAAATCACTGCAGATGGTGACTGCAGCCATGAAATTAAAAGATGCTTACTTACTCTTTGGAAGGAAAGTTATGACCAACCTAGATAGCATATTCAAAAGCAGAGACATTACTTTGCCAACAAAGGTTCGTCTCCTCAAGGCTATGGTTTTTCCTGTGGTCATGTATGGATGTGAGAGCTGGACTGTGAAGAAGGCTGAGCGCTAAAGAATGGATGCTTTTGAACCGTGGTGTTGGAGAAGACTCTTGAGAGTCCCTTTGACTGCAAGGAGATCCAACCAGTCCATTCTGAAGGAGATCAGCCCTGGGATTTCTTTGGAAGGAATGATGCTGAAGCTGAAACTCCAGTACTTTGGCCACCTCATGTGAAGAGTTGACTCATTGGAAAAGACTCTGATGCTGGGAGGGATTGGGAGCTGGAGGAGAAGGGGATGACAGAGGATGAAATGGCTGGATGGCATCACCGACTCAACAGACATGATCTGAGTGAACTCCGGGAGTTGGTGATGGACAGGGAGGCCTGGCGTGCTGCGATTCATGGGGTCGCAAAGAGGTGGACACGACTAAGCGACTGATCTCTGATATCTGAAATGTGTGTAACCAAGTCACTTTGTTGTACACAGAAATTAATACAACATTGTAAGTTAACTATACTTCAATAATAGTTTGGCCATCTAATGTGAAGAACCAATTCTTTGCATTGGAAAAGACCCTAATGCTGTGAAAGATTGAGGGCAGAAGGAGAAGGGGGCGACAGAGGATGAAATGGTTGGATGGCATCACCGACTCAATGGACATGAGTTTGAGCAAACTCCAAGGACAGTGAAGGACAGGGAAGCCTGGCTGGCTGCAGTTCATTGGGTCACAAAGAGTCAGACATGACTTAGTGACTGAACAACAATACCACTTCAAAAAATAAAATGAACAACTCAGTTGGATTTAAAATATTCACGTTATGCAATCACATATCTAATTTCAAAACATTTTAATTGCCCCCAAATGAAGCCTCATACCCATTAAGTACTTATTCTCCATTGTCTCCCGGCCTCACCACCTCCTTCATCTCTTGGCAACCACCAGTCTGTTTTCTGTCTCTGTGGATTTGCCTATTCTGAATAGTTCACATAAATGGAATTATGCAGTATGTGACCTTTTGTGTCTGGCTTCTTTCACTTAGCATATTGTTTTCAATATGTTGCTATATGTTGTAGTTCAGTCACTCTGTAGTATGTATCTCTTTCATTCCTTGTTATGGGTAAATACCATTTCATTCTGTAGATATAACACATTTTTTTTAGTCCATTTATCAGTTGATGAACACTTGGCTGCTGCTGCTGCTAAGTTGCTTCAGTCGTGTCTGACTCTGTGCGACCCCAGAGACAGCAGCCCACCAGGCTCCCCAATCCCTGGGATTCTCCAGGCAAGAACACTGGAGTGGGTTGCCATTGCCTTCTCCAATGCATGAAAGTGAAAAGTGAAAGTGAAGTCGCTCAGTCGTGTCCGACTCTTAGCGACCCCATGGACTGCAGCTTACCAGGCTCCTCCATCCATGGAGTTTTCCAGGCAAGAGTTCTGGAGTGGGGTGCCATCGCCTTCTCGATGAACACTTTACCTTTTGGCTATTATGAATAATGCTACTGTGAACATTGGCATACAAGTATCTGTTTGAGTCCCTTTTTCAGTTATTTTGTGTATATACCTAGAAGTGAAATTACTGGGTCATATCATAACTCTGTCTTTAATTTTTTGAGAAACCACTAGTTTTCCACTCTGACTGTGACATTTTATATTCCTATCAGCATTATGTGAGGGTTCCAATTTCCCTATATCCTTGCTAACACTTGTGATTTTCTGTGTTTTTTTTTTTTTACATTATTTTATAATAGCCATCCTAATAGGTATAAAGTAGTGTATCATTGTGGTGGTTTTGATTTGCATTTTCCAAATGATTAATTAAGCATCTTTTAACATGTTTATAGGTTATTTGTATATCTTCTTTGGAAAAATGTCTGTTCAATTCCTTTGCCTATTTTTGAAGTGGCTTGCTTGGTTTATTTACTTAACATTTTTTTAATTGTAGCAATTCTTTATATGCATTCTGGACATCAATTCCTTATCAGATATATGATTTGCAAATCTTTTTTTCCATTCCACGGGTTGCCTTTTCACTTTGTTGAGAGTGGCGTTTGATGCACAATGATTTTCATGAAGTCCAATTTGGTTTTTTTTCTGTTGTCTGTTCCTTTTTTGGTGTCACATTCAAGAAATCATTGCCAAATCCAATGTCCTGAAGCTTTTCTCCTTTGTTTTCTTCTAAGAGTTTTAAGGTTTTAGATTTTACATTAGGTCTTTGATCCACTGAGTTATTTCTTGTATGTAGTGTAAGGTAAGGATGTATTTTCATTCTTTTGTGTGTGGATATCAATTTCCCAGCGTCATCTGTTGAAAAGACTGTCCTTTCCCCCACTGAATGATCTTGACATCCTTGTCAAAAATCATTTGATTATATATGAAAGGGTTTGTTTCTGAACTCGATTCTATTCTGTGACTGTCTATATGCCAGTACCATGCTATTTTGATTACTGTAGCTTTGTGTAGTAAGTTTTGAAATCAGGACATTTTGAAATCAGCTTTATTTGTTTTCAGGTTGATTTTGGCTATTTGGGGTCCCTTGAGACTGCATATGAACTTTGTGAATGGATTTTCCTATTTCTGCAAAGATGTTGGAAGTTGATAGGGTTTGCATTAAATTTGCATATTGCTTTGGATAGTATTGTCAATCCATGAGGGCTTCCCCAGTGGCTCAGTGGTAAAGAATCCTCCTGCAAAGCAGGAGACTCGGGTTTGATCCCTGGTTTGGAAAGATCCCACTGGAGGAGGGCCTGGCAACCCACTCCAGTATTCTTGCCCGGAGAATCCCATGGACAGAGGAGCCTGGCAGGCTGCAGTTAATTGGGTTGTGAAGAGTCGGATATGACTGTAGCAACTGAGCATGCATGCATGCATGACAATCCATGAACATAATGTCTTTCCAGTTACTTATATCTTCTTTAATTTATTTTAGCAACATTTTCTAGTTTTTTTGGTGTGTGTATACTAGTCTTTTCTCTCTTTGGTTAAGTTTATTACCAAGTACTTTATTCTTTTTGATGCTAGTGTAAATAAAATTGTTTTCTTAATTTCCATTTCATGTTGTTCAGTGTTAGTGTATAAATACATAACTGATTTTTTGTATATGGGTTTTGTATCCTGTAGCTTTGCTGAATTCATTTATTAGTTATAACTCTTTTGGGTGTAATCTTTAGAGTTTTATATATATAAGATCATGTCATCTGTGAACAGACGTAATTTTACTTATTTTTCAGTTTGGATGTCTTTTGTTTCTTTTTATTGGAGAGAATGGAATTATTCTCTGTAGACGTTTTTAAAAGTATCTGTTTCTATGACATCTATCTAGTGACTTGGCAAATGTACATGGTCCTTTACCAGGTACTACAGTAACCTCTGCTATTTCCCTAGAAGTCTATCAGCAATATCTTTCATATCTTCATGAAATGTGGGAGCAGAGCTACAGGCTACTTTTCCACTCTCCATGGCAGTCATCTGGAGGTTCTTACCCCACCCTATGCTAGTCCTGAGCTCTGGTCCTTCTGCCTAGAATTGTCCTTCCTGGAGCCTTCACGTGCTTCTCTGTATCATTCTTGACATTCAGATTTCAGCTCACAGGTCGCCTCATCAGGGTGGTCTTACCCAATTCCTCCCTTTCCTGACACCCTCTCTCCCATGTGGGTCTTCAGTTTTATGTTCTTTTCAGCGCTTATTAGAATTTTTAAAATTTGTGTATTTGTTGACTGGCTGCATTGGATCTTTGTTGCTGCACTGAGTGCAGGCTTTCTCTAGTTGTGGTGAGAGTTTCTCTTGCTCTGAAGCACAGGCTGTAAGTGCAGGGACTAAATAGTTGCAGCATGCAGGCTCAGTAGCTGCAGTTCACGGACTTAGTTGCCCCATGACATGTGGGATCTTCTTCCTGGAACAGGGATTGAGCCTGTTTCCCCTGCACTGGCAGGTGGATTCTTAACCACTGGACCACCAGGAAAGCTCCAGCACTTACTAGAATTTTGTAATATTTGTCTCCCCTGTTTAGAAGGTAAGCTACGTTATGGCAGAGGCCTGTATTCTCTTATTCAGTGCTAGATTAGCATCTAAAATAGTTTGGGGACAACAAATATCTGAACAGCCACATGGGACAGGTTTTTATTAGTTTCACTTTACACATCAGAATACGCCAAGCTCAACTTTGAGTATAGTTCTTCATTCTCTTCAGTGCATGATTATAAGAGTGGCCTGTACTCAAATTCCACCCCTTTCTTATGTCCTAGCTTCAATCTTTCCATCTTTGAAGTGGGGTGATACTTGTACATACCTCACAATGTCGCTATGAGGATCAAATGCATTAATAGCTGTAAAATGCTTACACTCAGGGTTGGCACATCTTGTTGGTATTCCCCAGCATCCAGCATGGTGTTGGTACAAGGTAGGTACCCAGTAAATAATTGCTGAATAGGGAATTTTATGGTACAGCAGTTTTACCAAGTCTTCAATAAACATTGGAGTGGATTTTTTTTCAAGCATCTTAGAGATTATAATGTAGCATGAGAAGCCACATATAAGGGAAAAGTTTAAAAAAAAATCTCAATAGTCTGGCTGTTGAAGAAAGAGAAACAACTATCATCTTGGAACCTGGTTCAGAACGATCATGTGTTTGGCATCCAGAAGTGGGAGTGGGTTGGAAATGTGGCTGGTGGGAAAAGGACTGAGCTGGCTTTCATGGAAAGAAGAGGTGAAGCAGGTGAAAGGAAGAGGGTGTTTCTCCAGGTGTGAATTCACAGTGATGAAGGCCTAGTTTTAGTTTTTTATTACAAGTCACTGTTAATCCCAGCAGGAAGACCCCAGATTTTTCAACCTAACTTGAAGGCAGAGCAATCAATAGGTAGCTATGTGAATCCCACTCTAGAGATTCCTCCTTCCTCCCTAATATAACCCATTTTCTTATAGGTGAACTGGCAGGGCAGGCATATAGCATGATCACCAAAGGTGGCTGTAAGGGCATAACATCATCCAGCTTATCAGGGAAGCTCCCAGAGGGCAAGGAAGCAGTGATGTCACAGAAGGGCAATGGGAATCTTTGGGGAGAGAACGAGAGGGGATTCCATCACCAGGGGAGCCTTGCTGCTGACCTGACCCTTGCTGCTCAACCTCAGTGACAGAGGAGGCAAGTAAGTATGGGTGTATTTTTTTTTTTTTTTTTTCTGTGCTGTCTCAGTTGTGGCATCCAGGATCTTTAGTTTGATGCAAACTCCTAGCTGTGGCATGTGGGATCCAGTTCCCCAACCAGGGATCCAAGCTGGGTCCCCTGAATTGGCAGTATAGAGTCCCAGGCACTGGACCACTAGGGAAGTCCCAGTTTGGGTATCTTTGATGCTTGTATATTAGGTCTTTTGGGAGAGGGGAGGGAGATAATAAGACTTCTTTCTTAAGTTTCTGCCCCACTTCCCTGGTCCCTTTTTCCTCTGTTTGGTCATTTTTAGGGCTCTAACCTAAACCTACTTCAACACTTGAGACCAAATCTTTATTTATCACACAGGGAGTCCAAGCTAAGAGGCCAACTGGAGAAAATGTAAGGCATGGATCAGGGAGGTGTTGGAGTGGTGATGTGACCCCAGGATTCAGAGAAAAGTGAACCAGCTTTTGAGACATCCTTTAAGATCATAGTATGAAGTCTCCTTACTTGAATGAGTGTTGAACCTCTAGAGGTTTTGAGAATGCTGCTCTCTGCTTAGAAGCCTGCTATTTTCAGGTGGTTATGAAAGTGTCTTTACGCAGATGAGCCTTTTCCTTCCAGAGGATAATTTAAATGGAAATCCATGTGTATATATGTATGACACAGTGACAAATTTTAATATAGGTTGAGGTAACTGATATCAGATCTTTTCTGGAAAGTCTCTTCAGGCAAGGGAGAAGGGTATCAAGGTAAAATTTCCTGAGTCTCAGAAACCAAGGGGTGAGGCGAGAATGGAAAATTTGAGGCCATGTGACAGCTATGATACTTTTGGAGCACCTGCTGAAGATCTAAATTCCCATCAGTAGTTTGGGAACATGAACTCCCAGGTTGGTAGGTGCCCAATATGCTACTAGAGATCAGTGGAGAAATAACTCCAGAAAGAATAAAGAGACAGAGCCAAAGCAAAAACAACACCCAGTTGTGGATGTGACTGGTGATGGAAGCAAGGGCTGATGCTATAAAGAGCAATATTGCATAGGAACATGGTATGTTAGGTCCATGAATCAAAGCATATTGGAAGTGGTCAAACAGGAGATGGAAAGAATGAATGTCGACATTTTAGGAATCAGCGAATTAAAATGGACTGGAATGGGTGAATTTAACTCAGATGACCATTGTATCTACTACTGTGAGCAAGAATCCCTTAGAAGAAATGGAGTAGCCATCATAGTCAATAAGAGTCCGAAATGCAGTATTTGGATGCAATCTGAAAAAAAACCAGAATGATCTCTGTTCATTTCGTCTAGTCAAGGCTACGGTTTTTCCTGTGGTCATGTATGGATGTGAGAGTTGGACGGTGAAGAAGGGTGAGTGCCAAAGAATTGATGCTTTTGAACTGTGGTGTTGGAGAAGACTCTTGAGAGTCCCTTGGACTGCAAGGAGATCCAACCAGTCCATTCTGAAGGAGATCAGCCCTGGGATTTCTTTGGAAGGAATGATGCTAAAGCTGAAACTTCAGTCCTTTGGCCACCTGATGCGAAGAGTTGACTCATTGGAGAAGACTCTGATGCTGGGAGAGATTAGGGGCAGGAGGAGAAGGGGACGACAGAGGATGAGATGGCTGGATGGCATCACTGACTCGATGGACATGGGTCTCAGTGAACTCCGGGAGTTGGCGATGGACAGGGAGGCATGGCGTGCTGTGAATCATGGGGTCGCAAAGAGTTGGACATGACTGAGCAACTTATCTGTTCTGATCTGTTCATTTCCAAGGCAAACCATTCAATATCACGGTAAATCAAGTCTATGTCCCGACCAGTAATGCTGAAGAAGCTGAAGTTGAATGGTGCTATGAAGACCTACAAGACCTTCTAGAACTAACACCCAAAAAAGATGTCTTTTTCATTACAGGGCACTGGAATGCAAAAGTAGGAAGTAAAGAAACACCTGAAGTAACAGGCAAATTTGGCCTTGGAGTACAGAATGAAGCAGGACAAAGGCTAATACAGTTTTGCCAAGAGAAGGCGCTGGTCATAGAAAACACCCTCTTCCAACAACACAAGAGAGGACATGGACATAACCAGATGGTCAACACCGAAATCAGATTGATTATATTCTTTGCAACCGAAGATGGAGAAGCTCTATACAGTCAGCAAAAACAAGACCAGGAGCTGACTGTGGCCCAGATCATGAACTCCTTATTGCCAAACTCAGACTTAAATTGAAGAACATAGGGATCATTCAGGTATGACCTAAGTCAAATCCCTAACAAATTATACAGTGGAAGTGAGAAATAGATTTAAGGGACTAGATCTGACAGAGTGCCTGAAGAACTATAGACAAGAGGTCTGTGACACTGTACAGGAGACAGGGAGCAAGACCATCCCCAAGGGAAAAAAAAATGCAAAAAAGCAAAATGGTTGTCTGAGGAGGCCTTACAAACATCTGTGAAAAGAAGAGATACAAAAACCAAAGGAGAAAGAGAAAGATATATTCATTTGAATATAGAGTTCTAAAGAATAGCAAGGAGAGATAAGAAAGCCTTCCTCAGTGATCAGTGCAAAGAAATAAAAGGAAAATAATAGAATGGGAAAGACTAAAGATCTCTTCAAGAAGATTAGAGATACCAAGGGAACATTTCATGCAAGATGGGCTCAATAAAGGACAGAAATGGTATGGACCTAACAGAAGCAGAAGATATTAAGAAGATATGGCAAGAATACACAGAAGAACTGTACAAAAAAGATCTTCATGACCCAGATAATCATGATGGTGTGATCATTCACCTAGAACCAGACATCCTGGAATGTGAAGTCAAGTGGGCCTTAGAAAGCATCACTACAAACGGAGCTAGTGGAGGTGATGGAATTCCAGTTGAGCTATTTCAAATCCTGGAAGATGATGCTGTGAAAGTGCTGCACTCAGTATGCCAGTAAATTTGGAAAACTCAGCAGTGGCCATAGGATTGGAAAAGGTCAGTTTTCATTCCAATCCCTAAGAAAGGCAATGCCAAAGAATGCTCAGACTACCCTCAATTGCATTCATCTCACACGCTAGTAAAGTAATGCTCAAAATTCTCCAAGCCAAGCTTCAACAATACGTGAACTGTGAAATTCCAGACATTCAAGCTGGATTTAGAAAAGGCAGAGGAACCAGAGATCAAATTGCCAACATCCGCTGGATCATGGAAAAAGCAAGAGAGTTACAGAAAAACATCTATTTCTGCTTTATTGACTATGCCAAAGCCTTTGACTGTGTGGATCACAAAAAACTGTGGCAAATTCTGAAAGAGATGGGAATACCAGACCACCTGATCTGCCTCTTGAGAAATTTGCATGCAGGTCAGGAAACAACAGTTAGAACTGGACATGGAACAACAGACTGGTTCCAAATAGGAAAAGGAGTATGTCAGGACTGTGTATTGTCACTGTGCTTATTTAACTTATATGCAGAGTATATCATGAGAAATACTGGGCTGGATGAAGCACAAACTGGAATCAAGACTGCTGGGAGAAATATCAATAACCTTAGATATGCAGATAGCACCACCCTTAGGACAGAAAGTGAAGAAGAACTAAAGAGCCTCTTGATGAAAGTGAAAGAGGAAAGTGAAAAAGTTGGCTTAAAGATCAACATTCAGAAAACAAAGATCGTGGCATCCGGTCCCATCACTTCATGGCAAATAGATGTAGAAACAGTGGAAATGGTGGCAGACTTTATTTTTCTGGGCTCCAGAATCACTACAGATGGTGACTGCAGCCATGAAATTAAGATGCTTGCTTCTTGGAAGAAAAGTTATGACCAACCTAGACAGCATATTGAAAAGCAGAGACGTTACTTTGCCATCAAAGGTCCGTCTAGTCAAGGCTATGTTTTTTCCAGTAGTCATGTATGGATGTGAGAGTTGGACTGTGAAGAAAGCTGAACACCAAAGAATTGATGCTTTTTGAACTATGGTGTTAGAGAAGACTCTTGAGAGTCCCTTGGACTGCAAGGAGATCCAACCAGTCAATCCTAAAGGAAATCAGTCCTGAATATTCATCAGAAGGACTGATATTGAAGCTGAAACTCCAATACTTTGTCCACCTGATGCGAAGAGCTGACTCATTGGAAAAGACCCTGATGCTGGGAAAGATTCAGAGTGGGAGGAGAAGGGAAGACAGAGGATGAGATGGTTGGATGGTATCACAAACTCAGTGGACATGAGTTTGAGTAAACTCCAGGAGTTGGTGATTTACAGGGAGGCCTGGCATGTTGCAGTCTATGGGGTTGCAAAGAGTCAGACAGGATTTAGTGACTAAACAACAGAGGTGTGAAGGACTAGAAGAAAAAGGAAGAGGGAAGGAGAAAGGGTTTTTTTTATTGTCTTGATTTTAGGCAGAAAACAAAGCCCACTTTGTGAATTTTTTCATCATTTTGTCAACATTCATTTCTTGAAAGAGGGAGAAGGAAGGGAACCTGGGCCTGTTGTGTAGCTGACACAGTTCACTCTTCCCCTTAACTGGAGCCCATATGGCAGTAATTCCAAATTTGAGGGAAGAGAACCTGAATCTTTAACTTCCCTCTCAGTATCAGTGATCAGGAAAGCCCTTTCTTGTCCCTGCTTTTTTTCCAGCTTCAGTCAACAGGAAACCGGTCGGGAGCGGGAAAAACCTAGTTAGATCAGATCAGATCAGATCAGTCGCTCAGTCATGTCCACCTCTTTGCGACCCCATGAATCACAGCATGCCAGCTATCACCGACTCCCGGAATTCACTCAGACTCACGTCCATCGAGTCAGTGATGCCATCCAGCCATCTCATCCTCTGTCGTCCCCTTCTCCTCTTGCTCCCAACCCCTCCCAGCATCAGAGTCTTTTCCAATGAGTCAACTCTTCGCATGAGGTGGCCAAAGTACTGGAGTTTCAGCTTTAGCATCATTCCTTCCAAAGAAATCCCAGGGCTAATCTCCTTCAGAATGGACTGGTTGGATCTCCTTGCAGTCAAAGGGACTCTCAAGAGTCTTCTCCAACACCACAGTTCAAAGCATCAATTCTTCGGCGCTCAGCCTTCTTCACAGTCCAACTCTTCACATCCATACATGACCACAGGAAAAACCATAGCCTTGAGTAGACGAACCTTTGTTGGCAAAGTAATGTCTCTGCTTTTGAATATGCTATCTAGGTTGGTCATAACTTTCCTTCCAAGGAATAAGCATCTTTTAATTTCATGGCTGCAGCCACCATCTGCAGTGATTTTGGAGCCCAGAAAAATAAAGTCTGACACTGTTTCCACTGTTTCCCCATCTATTTCCCATGAAGTGATGGGACCAGATGCCATGATCTTCATTTTCTGAATGTTGAGCTTTAAGCCAACTTTTTCACTCTCCACTTTCACTTTCATCAAGAGGCCCTTTAGTTCCTCTTCACTTTCTGCCATAAGGGTGATGTCATCTGCATATCTGAGGTTATTGATATTTCTCCCAGAAATCTTGAATCCAGCTTGTTTCTTCCAGTCCAGCGTTTCTCATGATGTACTCTGCATAGAAGTTAAATAAACAGGGTGACAATATACAGCCTTGATGTACTTCTTTTCCTATTTGGAACCAGTCTGTTGTTCCATGTCCAGTTCTAACTGTTGCTTCCTGACCTGCATACAGATTTCTCAAGAGGCAGGTCAGGTGGTCTGGTATTCCCCATCTCTTTCAGAATTTTCCACAGTTTATTGTGATCCACACAGTCAAAGGCTTTGGCATAGTCAATAAAGCAGAAATAGATGTTTTTCTGGAACTCTCTTGCTTTTTCGATGATCCAGCAGATGTTGGCAATTTGATCTCTGGTTCCTTTGCCTTTTCTAAAACTAGCTTGAACATCAGGAAGTTCATGGCTCACGTATTGCTGAAGCCTGGCTTGGAGAATTTTGAGCATTACTTTATTAGCATGTGAGATGACTGCAATTGTGTGGTAGTTTGAGCAGGAAGTTCACGGTTCACGTATTGCTGAAGCCTGGCTTGGAGAATTGTGAGCATTACTTTACTAGCGTGATCTGTGGTGAACTGTGGTGTTGGAGAAGACTCTTGAGAGTCCCTTGGAGTACAAGGAGATCCAACCAGTCCATTCTGAAGGAGATCAGCCCTGGGATTTCTTTGGAAGGAATGATGCTAAAGCTGAAACTCCAGTACTTTGGCCACCTGATGCGAAGAGTTGACTCATTGGAGAAGACTCTGATGCTGGGAGAGATTGGGGGCAGGAGGAGAAGGGGACGACAGAGGATGAGATGGTTGGATGGCATCACGGACTCGATAGACGTGAGTCTGAGTGAGTTCCGGGAGTTGGTGATGGACAGGGAGGCCTGGCGTGCTGTGATTCATGGGGTGGCAAAGAGGTGGACACCACTCAGCAACTGATCTGATCTGATCTGGTCTGATCTTACTAGCGTGTGAGATGAGTGCAATTGTGCGGTAGTTTGAGCATTCTTTGGCATTGCCTTTCTTTGGGATTGGAATGAAAACTGACCTTTTCTAGTCCTGTGGCCACTGCTGAGTGTTATAAGAGTCCTTGAAGTCTGCGCCCAAGCCCTGTAGGAGGCGATAGCAGTAGTAACAATCATCATTGGCAGCGTCAGCAATGACCGAGCCCCAGTGTTGAGTCGCACATCTCCGCGCCAGGCACTTGCGACATTTCATATAGTCCTAACAAGTCTCCAAGGTTATCCCCAAGCGAGGAATGAGACTCACTTGAATCGCTTTCCAACGTGCGTCTCTGATGGCTACCGGGGTGCAAACTCATTCTGTTGGACACACCACTAAAATCATTCTTAGGTTTCCGGGTTGGGATTTCCGTGCTTCATTCACTCCTGAAAAAGTTAGCATAGATGGCTCTATAGAGGAAGGAGTCTCAATCCATCCGGCGTGGCGGAACAGCGGCTTCCGACAGGCTCTCAGCGGAACTTTCCTGTCCGTGGCGCGTGTTCCCGTCCGGGCGGCCGGGCGCGCGGGCCGGGAGGGGGAAGCTTTCTGGCGCGGACCGCCAGCGGAGGCTGAGAGCGCCGCCGCCGGAGAAGACCGACGCTTAGCCGGAGCCAGCCCGTGGCGCCCGGGCCTGGCCGGTTGCCTCCCTTCATCCCCGCTGCCACTGCCGCAGGCACTGCCAAGGCGGGCGCAGCGGAGCTCTCGGCCCCTCGGCCCTACCCGGCCCGGCGCGGCCCCGAGCCGCGGCGCGGGAGGTGAGTGCGGTTGCCGGCCCCCGGGCTCCCTGCTCGGGCCGCCGGGACCCGCAACAATGGGGGCCGAGTGGAGAGGCGGCCCGGGCCCCTGGCGCTCAACGGCCTGGGGCAGCAAGCCGGTCCTAGTGGCCCAGGCCTTGGGGCTCTGGATCCCACCTGGGA